>OU452278.1:12162747-22162747 GCA_911728535.1 Pammene fasciana
TATAGCTAGGTATACACAGCTATGATACAATATAATTGCACAAATAAATTGATTATCTTATCAGGTTAGCTGTTCATACATTTTATTGGCTTTCAGTAATGTATGTAAATATCACATAGCTAAATCTTATATATTACTAAGGTATTCTGAGCATATATTGACTAATAATAATCAATACATACATTTTAAGGTCAATTCGTTACGGATTTTAACGTTTCACATTGATTTTCGATACTTACTATGGAGAAAACACACACCACGACGCGAACGATTTTTCTTCGCGTAGTTTTTGTATGGTAAATATGCTGCATTAAATATGCTTCCTTGTGATAGTTATGATAGCTTTTTATTTACAAAAAAATGTCATTTATTTGTTACATAACGTTCTATAAAATAATCTTTTTTGAGTGCTTTCCCTGTCCGCAGAAGTAAAAAAAATGGATATTACATTTTTATATCAAAAATTAATTCTGCATGTCTGTTTTATACGGAAATGATGCCACACAAACCCTAGCAGCCTTAACCAGAGAGTAATAACATATTGCACGGGACCCCAGATTTTGACGTGAAGGTCCAAAAAATTTACGGACCACCATCATACCATTAAATTAAAAATATTCATCGTGGAGTCTATCCATCACAAAATCCGGTCAAAATTCACAACTTTTTCTCGATGCCCTCAATTTTTTCAATTTCAAGCTCTGCTACTAATCCGGTTGTACGTTGTTTCATAGACTACATTTTCGCAGAATATTGGTTCATAGAAAATCTTTCTCATATTTTCATTTCATAGATTGATCATTTTTCAGATCTCTTACATTGTAGAATCTGGTTTTGTATATTTTTTATTGTTCAGATAATTACTTTTTCGAATTTCAGTTCATAACGTTTTAAATCAAATATTATTAATCCGTATAGTATTTAGTTTGTATAACACTTGTTTCAAAGCCTGCATGTTCATAGTATGTTGTTTCTCATTTTATCAAACTTAATATTTTCGTTTCATAGATAGAAGACTCAGTAACTCAATACTTATTGTAATATACATTAAATCAAGCAGTTTCATTTTTAAAAAATAACCCCAACCTACCTATCTCTGGGAGAAGTTTCGTTTTTAGGGTCATCAAAAAAAAATAACCCTAACCTACCTATCTCTGGGAGAAGTTTCGTTTTTAGGGTCATCAAAAAAAATAACCTTAACCTACCTATCTCTGTGAGAAGTTTCGTTTTTAGGGTCATCAAAAAAAAACCCTAACCTACCTATCTCTGGGAGAAGTTTAGTTTTTAGGGTCATCAAAATAAAATAACCCTAACCTACCTATCTCTGGGAGAAGTTTCGTTTTTAGGGTCATCAAAAAAAACCCTAACCTACCTATCTCTGGGAGAAGTTTCGTTTTTAGGGTCATCAAAAAAAATAACCCTAACCTACCTATCTCTGGGAGAAGTTTCGTTTTTAGGGTCATAAAAAAAATAACCCTAACCTACCTATCTCTGGAAGAAGTTTAGTTTTTAGGGTCATCAAAAAAATAACCCTAACCTACCTATCCCTAGGAGCAGTTACGTTTTTAGGGTCATCAAAAAAAATAACTCTAACCTACCTATCTCTGGGAGAAGTCTCGTTTTTAGGGTCATCAAAAAAATAACCCTAACCTACCTATCCCTGGGAGCAGTTACGTTTTTAGGGTCATCAAAAAAAATAACCCTAACCTACCTATCTCTGGGAAAAGTTTCGTTTTTAAGGTCATCAAAAAAAATAACCCTAACCTACCTATCTCTGGGAGAAGTTTCGTTTTTAGGGTCATCAAAAAAATAACCCTAACCTACCTATCCCTGGGAGCAGTTACGTGTTTAGGGTCATCAAAAAAAATAACCCTAACCTACCTATCTCTAGGAGAAGTTTCGTTTTTAGGGTCATCAAAAAAAAATAACCCTAACCTACCTATCTCTGGGAGAAGTTTCGTTTTTAGGGTCATCAAAAAAAAATAACCCTAATCTACCTATCTCTGGGAGAAGTTTCGTTTTTAGGGTCATCAAAAAAAACCCTAACCTACCTATCCCTGGGAGCAGTTACGTTTTTAGGGTCATCAAAAAGGGTATGCGAAAAGTGTTATGTAAATCGAAAATATGACAATAGTTTGTATTCCACCAGATACGACCCCTAAAATAATAATATCGGAAAAGAAAAGAGTGGAACTAAATATTATATAAAACAATAACTATGAAACAACAATCTATGAAATCTGTGTCTACGAAACAAAAATACATAAAATATGATTCTAGTGTTTGATCACTCTGTAAATTAAAAAAGTTTGATAGCAATATACATGGAAATGAAAGTCTGTGAAATATGTTTTTACCAATTGAATAGTCTATGAAACAATAATATTGGAACAGAAAGTACATGAACCAAATAATCTATGAAATAATTTCTGGGAAACGAAATTCTATGAAATTTCTGTCTATGAAAGAGTGTGACACCTACTAATCCAATTCTTTTGGAACTTACCTACTGGCTGTTGTTACTTGTCAGTATTGTAAATATGGTCGATTCTATTAATTCTACTATACAGGTACAATTCTTGTAGGTATGAGGAAAGTTCTTCCCAGGAGGGATTTCCCTATTGTCAGCTGAGTAGATTACTGTCATAAGTGGAATTGTATTACGATTAGGCAATTTTATCGACTTATCGTGGATTAACTAAAGCCAAACAATCATAATTCACGGAATGACTGTTTTGTTTTATTTGGAGTTCCATATTTAATCTATGCTAAGACCTTATTTACCTCTTAATATTTAAACCGCTGAACTGACCCATTAAGATATTTTGCAATCCGGGGACATACTTACTTAGGCTAGTTTTTATTCTAGAAATTCCAGTTTGTACGGAATATTGAAAAAACGCTGAACCGATTTAGGTAAAATTTTATATGGAAATAGTATCGTTTGAGTAGGATATACTCGTATATCCTCGAAAGCATCCCTTCAGGAAATAAAAAACGGTGGATTACTAATTCGACGCATACGAAGTTGCAAGCCAGCATGTAACAATATATTAACGTTCATATGTACAATATTAATGAAACATCCCGTTTTGTTCCGGTTTTGTCTACACCTGAATCATCAATATGATATTTTTTTTATACTTTTTTGTGAAGTCACACTTAGCCGACTTTTATTTACATAAGTTACTAAATATACAGCGGCACTACAGTACAAATACTAAACTAAATTAATAACTAGCTCAAATCTAAACTAGACCCTTGCGGCATTGTACCAAGGATGCTGGCGGCATTTCCTCGTTGTATCGCGATGCTGATACGTTGTGCGGGTAAACCGCCAGCTCTTCGGTCACCAGTTACGTCAACTAGACGCTTCGCGATTTCTGCAAAACACTTGTGTGCGCTGGGACCCCATGGACCTAGGGTTTCAACTCTAAAAGGTACAAAATGGTACTCTCTACCGAGACTTTTATATTTGTTACGTTTTGAAATTTCGGCGCTTTCCGCCGCTGCGCCCGCTTTTACGTAAGTCCGTTTGAGGTGGGACGGTGCCAGTGTGTCTATATATACTTATTAAGTCTATATCAAAATATAGTTTTTTTTAAATTCTGAAGTCCCTCCTAAACAAAACATTCCTCTCAAACAAAAACATATCAGAACTGACACCTTATTATGTAGTGTGTACTGTACCCCTTTAGGCACATATTCTTTGTAGGTATATGTGTTACTGTAAAAGCCCGAAGTGCTGTTAAACCTAGGTTTTACCGGTAACACCTAGGTTTTACCAACTCGATTCGGTAAAAGCCCGAAATGTTGACATATCTTCTTTAATTTCGGACTTTTACCACCGTCGAGTCGGTAAAACCTAGGTTTTACAAAAGCGACCGGTAAATGTTGACAAAATATTTTAGTCCTTGCCACGTTCTTGTGGAATTCGCCTAAATTTTGTGTCAAAGTGTAAAGACGCAAAATTTGCACCAAGGACCTGCGGGGAACGGCAAATACCTATGGATCGAGCGTCGTATCATCTCACTTTTCTAGGTCTGTAAAGCTGATCTGATGCTGGGGGGTGGGGACAAGGCAAATAATGGGGGATTGTGTTGCAATTTTTTGACGGAGTGGGGAATGCCTTTACGCATCGTCTCCTAGGCCCCGGGAAGGCATAGTTGGGAGTTATGTGGGACTCGCCGCTCATAACCCCTCTCCTAACGAGAGGGGAAGAGTTGGCCCTACCCACTAAACCCCACTCCGGCGTTTCACCCTCTTTGCTGTTAACAAGGGCGCCATGGGTTCGAATAACATGCTACCTTGGCGCCCTAGCCCTAGCACGAGAGGAGCCACCTCTATGGGGTCCTCGCCTTCCCTCAGGGATGTCTGGTCATTTTAGGGGTCCTCGTCCTCCGTCTCCTTCTCTTCGGAGTCTTGCCCCACGCTCTTTAATTGGCCTCGTGCGGCCGACATCCCGACGTGGGCTGCCTTTTTTTTGGCTCCTCGAGCAGGCAGATTCCTCAGTTTCAGTCGAGGAGCCAATCCTGCTGCGGAAGGCTTCCTTCCCCTACGCTCCGAGTTGATTATCGGTCTGTTGTCCGGCACCGCATCATCTTTTGCATAAGGGTGAACCCTTTTGCTCCCTTACGTGAGACCCCCCGTGAAGCCCCTGTGTCCGTCGCGCCCATGGGAGATAATATCCCCTTTCGGGGAAGGCCGCATGGCCTTTTTTTCACCCACGCCTGAAAAAGTAACGTTTTCCCGCTCAAACAAACCGCCCTTTTGGGACATGCTCCCTCCGGTTACCTCCCCCCATCGATTCACCAGGCGAAACCACCCCCTCACCGGGCAAAATCCCACGAAAAAGCAACCCAAAAATTCTCGTATGAAAAATGATCAAGAGTGAGTCGGGCCAAATCCGACAAAGTTAAGAAAACGCCGGTTTTCGGCCCCCCACCACTTTCTCCCTCGGTTTAAAATTCCGCGCAAGGCATCGAACGATAGAGGAAACTGCCCTCTATAGGATGATATAAAGCGCGAATTTTTATCTCCCCCCCCCCCCCTCAAAAGTACCGGCAATTACATGCAAAAGCTAGATTCCCCTGATAAACAGGAATAGCAATCTACGTTCCCTCGAATAACTCCGAAACTATGCGTCCTAAAATTATGCAGTAAACGCTGACTGCTAGACCTTGTCAAAACACTATAGAAATAAAAGATAAGATAAGAAAAGGAAAAGATATGAATTTTTTAGAGATCAAAATAGAAGTATGCAAAATTTCAAAACAAACCCTATTATCCCCAATAACTTTTGAACGCTAAGTCCGAATACATTTCAAAAAGGTGAAAGATAGTTAACTATAATCGTCTTTACACTGTGACACAAAATTTCGGCGAATTCTACAAGAACGTAGCAAGGACTAAAATATTTTGTCAACATTTACCGGTCGCTTTTGTAAAACCTAGGTTTTACCGACTCGACGGTGGTAAAAGTCCGAAATTAAAGAAGATATGTCAACATTTCGGGCTTTTACCGAATCGAGTTGATAAAACCTAGGTGTTACCGGTAAAACCTAGGTTTAACAGCACTTCGGGCTTTTACAGTAACATATGAATACATAAACCTACTAGGTATGACGGAATCTTTTTTAATCAATTTGTTTTTAATATAAAATAGATCAAATTTTAAATTTCAAAGTATCCGAATATCATATCAAGAATAATTACTTATAAGAATCCTTACCTATCAAAATTTTCAAAAAACTGCACTGATAACAGAATATTGTTGAGTAGAAAGGCTTCAGAATCATTTTGCAGCTGGTAGCGCATGTGGTCCAGCGCTTCGTCGTCATAGGAGCGGACGTGCGCGGGCGCAGCGCCCGCGGGCCCTGACGCCGCCGCCCGTGGCGCGTTCGCCAGCTGCATCGTCGTCGGCACTGGCCCCTCCTTTGATGCGAATCTTCTATTCGCAGGGTTTGCATTTTTCTTTCTCCTCTCCTCCCGTTTCTGCTCTCTCCATTTTTCTCTTTCGAAGAATTTATCCGGTTCCTTTTGAGACTTCTTAGACTTTGAATTTCCCATTTTACAACACTTTAAGTCCCTGTTTCTACTTTATTTACTGTTTTATTAACACCGTTAGCGAACACATTGTAACTGTCGTTTAAATAATGAAGGTGTACTTGAACCTTTAATTTTAGATTTTTGCGGCGAGATAAGTCGGGCAACGTCTGATCCTTATGGAATGTAAGTAAGTACTGGAAAATAATTATTGATACATTTATTATACTAATTGTTGTTATCTAATCTACTAATCGTGAGAGTCACCTATCTTGGGTACCTACAATCAAATGTGTGCACTGGGGCGCGATTCGACAAGACAAAAAACGAGACGTGGACGTCACAGTAGAATCGCTAGGTGATAGAGTGATATCCATCTGTCCTCAGATGGACACGCCTAACTGTCAAATTTATAGTAGGTCTCGCTAGAGTGTTTGTCTATGGCTATTAGCCACCATTTTAGATATGTTGACAGGACATTGGGAATCCCATGGCAGAGACTAAAAGGCGGGTTTTTTTATACGAATATAGATAACACCATGTTAGTACTGGAACTGGAGCCCACCCTACTGTACATTTATCAAAAAACTTACCGGTTAGCTTCCATAGCGTTCCGTAGCGTTGTAGAACCCATCTCGGAATGTATGGAGCCTAGTTGAAAAGCGTTGGTAGCCTGGCGGTTAGACGTCTGACTTTCAATTCGAAGGTCTCTGGTAACCCCCGCTCGTACCAATGAGTTTTTCGGAACTTATATACGAAATATACTTTACTATTTGGTGAAGGAAAACTTCGTGAGGAAACCTGCATACATATACGCGGAGAAATCCAAAGTTGTATGTGAAGTCCCCAATCTGCTTTGGGCCAGCACAGCATGGGGACTATAGCTCGATCCCTCTTGTGTATGAAAGGAGGCCTATGTCCAGCAGTGCGACATATATAGGCTAACATATTTATTTATTTATTTCGATGGACGCATAAGATGTTAAGATTTTAAATCGTAATTTTTTGCTTTTCTGGTTCTGGGTGGGGCTGCCCCGATATTGCAGCGCGTCCGGCATGTTTGCCGAGGCACGAACTGATGGCTTTGCTGCCATTATGAGAAAAAGAAGTGGGATCCTGTTTCGGCTTAGCGGCAGTCTCATCCGAATCCTCGGCGTTGAGATAGCCCTAATACTAGCCCGGTCGACGTCAATACACGTTGTTAAAGATAGGATATAAGGAGGGTAATTTAATACGTGTTAGTGTTGTCTTATTAGCTTGGGTACATACACATATTAGATAACATTAAATTATATAGGCAAATTACTATAACTAACAAGATGTATGGAGTTATGGACTATTTGTCCATAATAAAGTTTTATTTGTTTATTTAATTTATGTTTGAGCTTACCATTCCAAATTTTCACTTCACATTTATACAGGGGTCCCATTGTCCCCTAGATGGTCCCATTGTCACCAAGTTGGGGTCTGATGATGGGATTCTGGAGAAATCGAGGGAACTCTTCAACTATTATAGGCACACCTATTTTATTATTTTTTACAGCAACTCGGCCACTTCTTCTTGGAATAGCGGGTCCTAAGTGAAGTCGGTTCTTATTTGTTTAAAATTACTACAAATCCTATCAATTGGATAAGCACATCATTGGTTTAACCCAAAGGTAAGCGCTTACCGAAATCGAAAACCCCCAATAAGTGTACCCTATCAAGTGTTTTTAGAATGCGATCAAACTATTGTAAACTATATCGTTAAGACATTCGATAGAGAAATCACATTGAATATGGTTAACCTTATTTAAAATGGTTTCCGTAACAATAGGCTAACCCCAGTGATAGGGTAACCATATCATTATGTAACCATTTAATAGGTTAATCCTATCGATAAGATTAATGAAATGGAGTGGTTTTCTGGGTCTGGTCCCATGCAATATGTTAGTACCCTCTGGTTAAAGCTGCTACGGGTTGTGTGGTGTTATCTTCGTATAAAAAAATACTATATAAGTTATACAATTTTCATACAAAAAAACTTCTGTATAAATAATAAAGAAAGAATTGTAAAATGTAGCTTACGTTAAGTATCTTCAACAGAAAACGGACAACATATGAATTTCTTGTAAACATTCATAGATTTTCAGTACATATTCATAAATTTGTACAAGTTCTATAAGTGGAGCGTAGTTATATTGTTTATTGCTATTGCTACATAATACAAACTGATAATATATATACAGGTAAACAAATTATGTGATATTAATTTTCAAGCCATAAGATACAATTCATGTGCCGTCGAGAAATTACTTCGTCGAGCTTACGGAAATTCTCACCATAAAGGGAGAATTCTCGGTAACATTTTCCTCAAGTAAATTTGACCACGATTAAAACTGGCTTAACTTGAGGTGCTAAAGGCGCTAATAGTAGTTTATGTAACTGTTACGTAATAGGGGTCCTTAAAACACGAGTGTGGTTTTATGAAACGAACGAAGTGAGTTTCATAATAAGATCACACGAGTGTTTTAAGGCCTAATTACGTACAGTTGCATACACTGTTTTATCTACACACATATTATAAACCCGAAATGATGATTGGATGACTGCAATTGCACGGATTGCACCGCCATCGCTATGGCCAACTCGATTGTGCCGGCGTTCGGGCGGGCGCGTGCCGGCGGGCGGGGCCCACCCGGATTTTCATAATGAAATCGAATTTTTGATTATTATTTGATAATAATAACATCGTTACAGATAAGACATTTATTCTAACTACTAACGAAACAATCTATTTTTATGGTGGTTATAACGTGCGGTTTTTGAACGCATCATGGAGGGTTTATGATATGGGTGTAGATAAAGCATTTTATAGCTCGTATTATTAAGCAATAATGTTAATAATTTGCAATTATGTCGATGTGATCGGGTCGGTGGTTATCAGTTAGCGTTACGTTCTTACTTCAGGTACGAAAAAAAAACAAATTCTTGCAGAATTTTTTCTAAAATGACGAGAATGAAATGGAAGATACATGGGGGCGGGGCTTATCTTTAGAATAGTTTAGAACGATGTCAATTGCGACACAAGCGGATTTTTACAAAGACATAATGGACTTAAATCTTAGTGTCGCCTGATTGGCGTGCACAATATCAGGCAGAAGAGGGGAATATACAGGGTGTTTGGCACATGACATGACCCAACAAATTTTTTTGGGGTGTGGGTGGTGTCATATCCTTCCTTTCCGTCCTTGGTCGTTCTGGAGATACGATTTTTTAAATATTTTTCAAAATTTTCCAAAATCTGATACTTATTAGAAGCCCCATAACTTATTTTTGTGTGTGGTTTTAAATGCATAATTTATTTTCTTGTCTTACGTTTTGTCTGTCTTCTTCCAAATATTCGTTTTTTGTTACAAATATACCACAAAATGAACACAGGGGCCGGTTTAAATCCGATTATATTTATATCAATAAATAAACAATAATATTGACTTATCGTGCATACATACCAATATTTCGATTAAGAATTAAAATGATATAACGTTGAAAAAGTAAGAAAATTTGGAAATTTAAACTATTTTCTCGATAATTACCGCCGCGGAGAAAGTTACCGAGAACTTTCCCCTTAAATTCTCTTCGTTTTCGTAAATTTCGGTAACGGCATATCACTTGAGTTGAGTACCCTAAAAGTTCGTAAGCGCAATTTTTTTCCTTGTGATTAAACAACAAATTATAATCTCTTTCGATTTAAGCCTTTAAGACTTATGTTTTTACGATCTCCGAGATTGGCTGTACATCGCTGTGGAAGCCGACCGATAAGATTTTTGATAAATTTACAGTATGGCAGGCTCCAGTACCTATTATGTTTATTTATGTCACAGAGTAAATAATAGTATAATACAGAGAGACCTCTGTAATGTCACGTAACGACACGAATCATGTTGTCCCTTCTTAACGCATGACAAGTTGTTTTTCGCACTTATGCAAACGTATCGGATACGTCGTGTCAAACTCAAATTTTTTGACAGATTTACTTTGAGTTGTACCCCCCTGTTTATGTGAAGTATATCAAATGTCAAATAATTATTTTAGGTATTGACATATAATCATGAAGAAACTTTAAACTGGAGCAATAGCAGCCAAAAATATCAATAAGTCAAATATACTCCAATGTGATTACTTTAAGGTTAATTTTCGCTCGACATAGGAGAAGGAGGAAAACGAGCCGAGAGAGATGCTAAAACGGGGAGACCTCTGTCCCTATCTAAACGTTGCCATCCGGAAAAAAATTAATGCTGTGGTAAAAAGTATTTACCGTGAAATTAATAACAAAATAGTATTATGTACCGTTGCACACAATAGTTTTTATACGAGTGCTTAAGCAAGCCGGTAAGAATTGAGTTCGACGAAAGCCGTGCACAACTTACTGCTTCTATGTAATTGAGTAACTTTGATCTCCCGGTGGATTGTGCCGGCGGCGCGCCCGAAACGCAATGCGGGGCCCGACAACAGTTTCACAATATTGTATGGAAATCCTTTCTGTGATTGTTATGGATGCTACAATATGCGACTATAGAAGCTCTATCAAAAAGTATGCGCTAGTAGTTCCGCCACCACAATCTCAATTCGAGTATTACAGTCGCCGAGTATAAAAAAAGTTTTTAAATATATTTGATTACAAGAATTACGTATGCTTATCATACTTTTTTATTTTTAACCGACTTCAAAAAAGGAGGAGGTTCTCAATTCGACTGAATTTTTTTTTATCATTTTAATTTTTTTTATCTTTCTTTATTTGTCATTTCTCTTAAGTCAGGTTTTTTACAATATTTTTATAAAAGTAAAATACAAAATACATCTAAAACATACAAAAACAATAAAAACATTATAAAAAAACCTAACCTAGGGTGCCGCCGGCAACGGAGCAATTTTTATTAATTTTGTATGTCTTTCCCGACCACGGAACAATGGTGTTCCGGACCTTTGGAAGGCGTATGCGGAGCCGAAGCCAACGCGCAGGGGCCCTTTCGACAATCTAATGAAAAGTGAGGGGTACACTAAGCGGATGCTGCCCCTGCCCGTGTCACGGATCGCACGCAGAGACAGCACCCGCCATGATGTAAGGACTATTGAGAATTAATGGAGTCAAAAATGTACTAGGCTATTGGGTGAAGAGTATGGACTGATTAATGGGCTATTAGATGAAGAACCGGACGCCTGCCTAATAAAACGGTATTCAATTTTATTTCCGGCAGACGGTGACTCGCCCTCCGCAAGATGGGCCCCCATAAAAAGCGACATCAGAGATGGCTCAAGGGCAACACCGGTGCGGGAGCTGGGGGTAGAGAGGTGTCACTGGACTTTAAACATTTAGCCAACTCGCCACTTAGGTTTCCACATCTACCCTCGAGAACACAGCTCTAACGACCCCACTCTGGACAGCCGGCTAAGGCAAGCCAGAGGCAGGGGACCTGTCCCACCATCCGACAGGGCACCCCAGGGGCACTCAGGTACGTGGAGTCGCTACTCTCAGTACTCTCCAACAGCTCGCCACAAGCTGCCCTGCCCTTATTACTTTTTTGTATGTATGTTACTCGATATCTACGTGAATCGTGAACCGATTTTCAAAATATTTTTTTAATCGAACGGGTATAAACCCAAGATGGTCCCATTTTCACCAAGTCGGGGTCTGATGATGGGATCCTGGAGAAATCGAGGGAACTCTTCAACTATTATAGGCACATCTATAGTGATTTCACTATTTTTTAAAGCAACTCGGCCACTTCCTCTTGGAATAGCGGATCCTAAGTGAAGTCGGTTCCATTTTTGTTTAAAATTATCGAACTCGCGAAGCGTAAGCGAAGAGAGTTCTTACCGACAACTCCAGACCGAATTGTCAACTGGCTACTGGGACGTCTCGGCATTTGGCTGGCTTTTTGATTTCGATAGTTTGTCCGACGATAACTTTAGTAACGTTTTTCTGATCTTTATGAAATTTCTTGGGGCTGTAGCAGAGATACATAAAATTTGTAAGTTCGAATATGAGCAGGATCCATCAAGTTTAGTGGTTATGGAGCTAGAAGGAGAAAAAAAATCCTCCTTAGGGTCTTGTTATATTGGTTAACTCGTTTGCAAGTAAATCGCGAGTTCTCAGTTCGAGGCGGACTACTAGTTTTAATAAGTTAATAAACTAGCACGAAAAATCTTTAATAATTATTTTATAACTAGTAGTCCGTCTCTAACTGAGAACTCGGTTGATTTGTGTAAGATTGTCCTAATATTTATTATTATTATTAATTGTCCGGATAATTCTATACAAATTACTATTCAAAATATCCGGATTGCAAGTCCTTGTATGTGCAGTCGCCATCAGTTATATCGGAGCGGCCAAGGTAGTCACAAATATTTGAACAACGCCTCTACTTCCAAGGCGATAAAGTGCATGTTCAGATGTTGAGTAACCTGGCCGGTTCGATATATTTGATGACGACTGTACCTATGACGCGCCGCCGCTGAATCTTGCCAATAAGGTGGTTAGTACAGTATTGCAGTATTTGATGGCGACTGTATCTAATAACCGCCTGCTCACTCTACAGCAAGTTGAGATAGTTGCATCCTTGTCAGTTCTGTTTTGGTTGTGATTTTCGGATGCGAATGTGTAGGTGGACTAATTGCCAAGACTTTACCGAAACCCTCAGCCCAAAAATGGGAAAAATCATTACGTAGACATAGATAAGTAGCAGAGGAATGGTTGTTCGGAAAGAGAAGTGTCGTGGCTGATATGAAAGCTCATGCATTCTAACAACACTTCTCTTTCCGAACTTCTACAAAATATCATTATGACTATAGGATTTAAAATGAGTTGAGTACCTACGAATAAAAATTAGTTAGGACTGAATATTATAACACATACTTAGCATTAATTGAACGAGGATTTCCCAAGGAATTCCTAACTTTTGAAATTAACGTGGTCACCCTAATAGAAAGAGATGAAGATGAAGGTCTCCCCGTGTGCCATCTCACTCGGCTGGTTTTTTCAAGGCCTGTGTATTATTTTGTTTATCTATAGTAAGTATATCTATGAAAATTACTACTCAACTGACAGACGATGACGGCATGGGCGCACAATATGGCGGATTTTTCGGCCGCATTGGGTTTTTACGTAAATACCCGTCTCTCTTTTTGATTATGGATATAGAGGTGAGTTAAAACGAGACGAACATATTTTTATGTGTTTTCATTTTCATATGTCGCGTCCCTTATATACAAATCTCGAATACAGTGCCACCAAAAAGAGTAGAAATTAAAAAGTGGCAACATCGTAGTGTCGTCCCGTTTTTTAGATCGATTTGAAAGGGACGACACTACGATGTAGCCACTTTTTAATTTCTACTCTTGTTGGTGGCACTGTACATATAGATGTCGCTTTCAAATGACTTTTCATAAAATGCTTCAAGGGGGCTGGCTCTCTTTACCTACTTTTACTTACTTTACTATTTGCTACGTGGGATTCCCCTAATATACTGACGTCTACGTCAAAACTAATAAGATGGCGCCCATGCCCATAGACGCAATCCTCTAGCGAGACGTGTTGATTTTGACGTAGGTGGATATCACTTTTGAGTGATTCCATGGCGATTGTGGCTGTCACAAAAAAGTGATCTCGCAGTGGTCTCGTCAGCTAATGTCAATTATGCCATGTCGAATATGGCTCCTCAGGGGCGCGATTCGACAAGACAAAAAACGAGACGTGGACGTCACAGTAGAATCGCTAGGTGATAGAGTGATATCCATCTGTCCTCAGATGGACACGCCTAACTGTCAAATTTATAGTAGGTCTCGCTAGAGTGTTTGTCTATGGCTATTAGCCACCATTTTAGATATGTTGACAGGACATTGGGAATCCCATGGCAGAGACTAAAAGGCGGGTTTTTTTATACGAATATAGATAACACCATGTTAGTACTGGAACTGGAGCCCACCCTACTGTACATTTATCAAAAAACTTACCGGTTAGCTTCCATAGCGTTCCGTAGCGTTGTAGAACCCATCTCGGAATGTATGGAGCCTAGTTGAAAAGCGTTGGTAGCCTGGCGGTTAGACGTCTGACTTTCAATTCGAAGGTCTCTGGTAACCCCCGCTCGTACCAATGAGTTTTTCGGAACTTATATACGAAATATACTTTACTATTTGGTGAAGGAAAACTTCGTGAGGAAACCTGCATACATATACGCGGAGAAATCCAAAGTTGTATGTGAAGTCCCCAATCTGCTTTGGGCCAGCACAGCATGGGGACTATAGCTCGATCCCTCTTGTGTATGAAAGGAGGCCTATGTCCAGCAGTGCGACATATATAGGCTAACATATTTATTTATTTATTTCGATGGACGCATAAGATGTTAAGATTTTAAATCGTAATTTTTTGCTTTTCTGGTTCTGGGTGGGGCTGCCCCGATATTGCAGCGCGTCCGGCATGTTTGCCGAGGCACGAACTGATGGCTTTGCTGCCATTATGAGAAAAAGAAGTGGGATCCTGTTTCGGCTTAGCGGCAGTCTCATCCGAATCCTCGGCGTTGAGATAGCCCTAATACTAGCCCGGTCGACGTCAATACACGTTGTTAAAGATAGGATATAAGGAGGGTAATTTAATACGTGTTAGTGTTGTCTTATTAGCTTGGGTACATACACATATTAGATAACATTAAATTATATAGGCAAATTACTATAACTAACAAGATGTATGGAGTTATGGACTATTTGTCCATAATAAAGTTTTATTTGTTTATTTAATTTATGTTTGAGCTTACCATTCCAAATTTTCACTTCACATTTATACAGGGGTCCCATTGTCCCCTAGATGGTCCCATTGTCACCAAGTTGGGGTCTGATGATGGGATTCTGGAGAAATCGAGGGAACTCTTCAACTATTATAGGCACACCTATTTTATTATTTTTTACAGCAACTCGGCCACTTCTTCTTGGAATAGCGGGTCCTAAGTGAAGTCGGTTCTTATTTGTTTAAAATTACTACAAATCCTATCAATTGGATAAGCACATCATTGGTTTAACCCAAAGGTAAGCGCTTACCGAAATCGAAAACCCCCAATAAGTGTACCCTATCAAGTGTTTTTAGAATGCGATCAAACTATTGTAAACTATATCGTTAAGACATTCGATAGAGAAATCACATTGAATATGGTTAACCTTATTTAAAATGGTTTCCGTAACAATAGGCTAACCCCAGTGATAGGGTAACCATATCATTATGTAACCATTTAATAGGTTAATCCTATCGATAAGATTAATGAAATGGAGTGGTTTTCTGGGTCTGGTCCCATGCAATATGTTAGTACCCTCTGGTTAAAGCTGCTACGGGTTGTGTGGTGTTATCTTCGTATAAAAAAATACTATATAAGTTATACAATTTTCATACAAAAAAACTTCTGTATAAATAATAAAGAAAGAATTGTAAAATGTAGCTTACGTTAAGTATCTTCAACAGAAAACGGACAACATATGAATTTCTTGTAAACATTCATAGATTTTCAGTACATATTCATAAATTTGTACAAGTTCTATAAGTGGAGCGTAGTTATATTGTTTATTGCTATTGCTACATAATACAAACTGATAATATATATACAGGTAAACAAATTATGTGATATTAATTTTCAAGCCATAAGATACAATTCATGTGCCGTCGAGAAATTACTTCGTCGAGCTTACGGAAATTCTCACCATAAAGGGAGAATTCTCGGTAACATTTTCCTCAAGTAAATTTGACCACGATTAAAACTGGCTTAACTTGAGGTGCTAAAGGCGCTAATAGTAGTTTATGTAACTGTTACGTAATAGGGGTCCTTAAAACACGAGTGTGGTTTTATGAAACGAACGAAGTGAGTTTCATAATAAGATCACACGAGTGTTTTAAGGCCTAATTACGTACAGTTGCATACACTGTTTTATCTACACACATATTATAAACCCGAAATGATGATTGGATGACTGCAATTGCACGGATTGCACCGCCATCGCTATGGCCAACTCGATTGTGCCGGCGTTCGGGCGGGCGCGTGCCGGCGGGCGGGGCCCACCCGGATTTTCATAATGAAATCGAATTTTTGATTATTATTTGATAATAATAACATCGTTACAGATAAGACATTTATTCTAACTACTAACGAAACAATCTATTTTTATGGTGGTTATAACGTGCGGTTTTTGAACGCATCATGGAGGGTTTATGATATGGGTGTAGATAAAGCATTTTATAGCTCGTATTATTAAGCAATAATGTTAATAATTTGCAATTATGTCGATGTGATCGGGTCGGTGGTTATCAGTTAGCGTTACGTTCTTACTTCAGGTACGAAAAAAAAACAAATTCTTGCAGAATTTTTTCTAAAATGACGAGAATGAAATGGAAGATACATGGGGGCGGGGCTTATCTTTAGAATAGTTTAGAACGATGTCAATTGCGACACAAGCGGATTTTTACAAAGACATAATGGACTTAAATCTTAGTGTCGCCTGATTGGCGTGCACAATATCAGGCAGAAGAGGGGAATATACAGGGTGTTTGGCACATGACATGACCCAACAAATTTTTTTGGGGTGTGGGTGGTGTCATATCCTTCCTTTCCGTCCTTGGTCGTTCTGGAGATACGATTTTTTAAATATTTTTCAAAATTTTCCAAAATCTGATACTTATTAGAAGCCCCATAACTTATTTTTGTGTGTGGTTTTAAATGCATAATTTATTTTCTTGTCTTACGTTTTGTCTGTCTTCTTCCAAATATTCGTTTTTTGTTACAAATATACCACAAAATGAACACAGGGGCCGGTTTAAATCCGATTATATTTATATCAATAAATAAACAATAATATTGACTTATCGTGCATACATACCAATATTTCGATTAAGAATTAAAATGATATAACGTTGAAAAAGTAAGAAAATTTGGAAATTTAAACTATTTTCTCGATAATTACCGCCGCGGAGAAAGTTACCGAGAACTTTCCCCTTAAATTCTCTTCGTTTTCGTAAATTTCGGTAACGGCATATCACTTGAGTTGAGTACCCTAAAAGTTCGTAAGCGCAATTTTTTTCCTTGTGATTAAACAACAAATTATAATCTCTTTCGATTTAAGCCTTTAAGACTTATGTTTTTACGATCTCCGAGATTGGCTGTACATCGCTGTGGAAGCCGACCGATAAGATTTTTGATAAATTTACAGTATGGCAGGCTCCAGTACCTATTATGTTTATTTATGTCACAGAGTAAATAATAGTATAATACAGAGAGACCTCTGTAATGTCACGTAACGACACGAATCATGTTGTCCCTTCTTAACGCATGACAAGTTGTTTTTCGCACTTATGCAAACGTATCGGATACGTCGTGTCAAACTCAAATTTTTTGACAGATTTACTTTGAGTTGTACCCCCCTGTTTATGTGAAGTATATCAAATGTCAAATAATTATTTTAGGTATTGACATATAATCATGAAGAAACTTTAAACTGGAGCAATAGCAGCCAAAAATATCAATAAGTCAAATATACTCCAATGTGATTACTTTAAGGTTAATTTTCGCTCGACATAGGAGAAGGAGGAAAACGAGCCGAGAGAGATGCTAAAACGGGGAGACCTCTGTCCCTATCTAAACGTTGCCATCCGGAAAAAAATTAATGCTGTGGTAAAAAGTATTTACCGTGAAATTAATAACAAAATAGTATTATGTACCGTTGCACACAATAGTTTTTATACGAGTGCTTAAGCAAGCCGGTAAGAATTGAGTTCGACGAAAGCCGTGCACAACTTACTGCTTCTATGTAATTGAGTAACTTTGATCTCCCGGTGGATTGTGCCGGCGGCGCGCCCGAAACGCAATGCGGGGCCCGACAACAGTTTCACAATATTGTATGGAAATCCTTTCTGTGATTGTTATGGATGCTACAATATGCGACTATAGAAGCTCTATCAAAAAGTATGCGCTAGTAGTTCCGCCACCACAATCTCAATTCGAGTATTACAGTCGCCGAGTATAAAAAAAGTTTTTAAATATATTTGATTACAAGAATTACGTATGCTTATCATACTTTTTTATTTTTAACCGACTTCAAAAAAGGAGGAGGTTCTCAATTCGACTGAATTTTTTTTTATCATTTTAATTTTTTTTATCTTTCTTTATTTGTCATTTCTCTTAAGTCAGGTTTTTTACAATATTTTTATAAAAGTAAAATACAAAATACATCTAAAACATACAAAAACAATAAAAACATTATAAAAAAACCTAACCTAGGGTGCCGCCGGCAACGGAGCAATTTTTATTAATTTTGTATGTCTTTCCCGACCACGGAACAATGGTGTTCCGGACCTTTGGAAGGCGTATGCGGAGCCGAAGCCAACGCGCAGGGGCCCTTTCGACAATCTAATGAAAAGTGAGGGGTACACTAAGCGGATGCTGCCCCTGCCCGTGTCACGGATCGCACGCAGAGACAGCACCCGCCATGATGTAAGGACTATTGAGAATTAATGGAGTCAAAAATGTACTAGGCTATTGGGTGAAGAGTATGGACTGATTAATGGGCTATTAGATGAAGAACCGGACGCCTGCCTAATAAAACGGTATTCAATTTTATTTCCGGCAGACGGTGACTCGCCCTCCGCAAGATGGGCCCCCATAAAAAGCGACATCAGAGATGGCTCAAGGGCAACACCGGTGCGGGAGCTGGGGGTAGAGAGGTGTCACTGGACTTTAAACATTTAGCCAACTCGCCACTTAGGTTTCCACATCTACCCTCGAGAACACAGCTCTAACGACCCCACTCTGGACAGCCGGCTAAGGCAAGCCAGAGGCAGGGGACCTGTCCCACCATCCGACAGGGCACCCCAGGGGCACTCAGGTACGTGGAGTCGCTACTCTCAGTACTCTCCAACAGCTCGCCACAAGCTGCCCTGCCCTTATTACTTTTTTGTATGTATGTTACTCGATATCTACGTGAATCGTGAACCGATTTTCAAAATATTTTTTTAATCGAACGGGTATAAACCCAAGATGGTCCCATTTTCACCAAGTCGGGGTCTGATGATGGGATCCTGGAGAAATCGAGGGAACTCTTCAACTATTATAGGCACATCTATAGTGATTTCACTATTTTTTAAAGCAACTCGGCCACTTCCTCTTGGAATAGCGGATCCTAAGTGAAGTCGGTTCCATTTTTGTTTAAAATTATCGAACTCGCGAAGCGTAAGCGAAGAGAGTTCTTACCGACAACTCCAGACCGAATTGTCAACTGGCTACTGGGACGTCTCGGCATTTGGCTGGCTTTTTGATTTCGATAGTTTGTCCGACGATAACTTTAGTAACGTTTTTCTGATCTTTATGAAATTTCTTGGGGCTGTAGCAGAGATACATAAAATTTGTAAGTTCGAATATGAGCAGGATCCATCAAGTTTAGTGGTTATGGAGCTAGAAGGAGAAAAAAAATCCTCCTTAGGGTCTTGTTATATTGGTTAACTCGTTTGCAAGTAAATCGCGAGTTCTCAGTTCGAGGCGGACTACTAGTTTTAATAAGTTAATAAACTAGCACGAAAAATCTTTAATAATTATTTTATAACTAGTAGTCCGTCTCTAACTGAGAACTCGGTTGATTTGTGTAAGATTGTCCTAATATTTATTATTATTATTAATTGTCCGGATAATTCTATACAAATTACTATTCAAAATATCCGGATTGCAAGTCCTTGTATGTGCAGTCGCCATCAGTTATATCGGAGCGGCCAAGGTAGTCACAAATATTTGAACAACGCCTCTACTTCCAAGGCGATAAAGTGCATGTTCAGATGTTGAGTAACCTGGCCGGTTCGATATATTTGATGACGACTGTACCTATGACGCGCCGCCGCTGAATCTTGCCAATAAGGTGGTTAGTACAGTATTGCAGTATTTGATGGCGACTGTATCTAATAACCGCCTGCTCACTCTACAGCAAGTTGAGATAGTTGCATCCTTGTCAGTTCTGTTTTGGTTGTGATTTTCGGATGCGAATGTGTAGGTGGACTAATTGCCAAGACTTTACCGAAACCCTCAGCCCAAAAATGGGAAAAATCATTACGTAGACATAGATAAGTAGCAGAGGAATGGTTGTTCGGAAAGAGAAGTGTCGTGGCTGATATGAAAGCTCATGCATTCTAACAACACTTCTCTTTCCGAACTTCTACAAAATATCATTATGACTATAGGATTTAAAATGAGTTGAGTACCTACGAATAAAAATTAGTTAGGACTGAATATTATAACACATACTTAGCATTAATTGAACGAGGATTTCCCAAGGAATTCCTAACTTTTGAAATTAACGTGGTCACCCTAATAGAAAGAGATGAAGATGAAGGTCTCCCCGTGTGCCATCTCACTCGGCTGGTTTTTTCAAGGCCTGTGTATTATTTTGTTTATCTATAGTAAGTATATCTATGAAAATTACTACTCAACTGACAGACGATGACGGCATGGGCGCACAATATGGCGGATTTTTCGGCCGCATTGGGTTTTTACGTAAATACCCGTCTCTCTTTTTGATTATGGATATAGAGGTGAGTTAAAACGAGACGAACATATTTTTATGTGTTTTCATTTTCATATGTCGCGTCCCTTATATACAAATCTCGAATACAGTGCCACCAAAAAGAGTAGAAATTAAAAAGTGGCAACATCGTAGTGTCGTCCCGTTTTTTAGATCGATTTGAAAGGGACGACACTACGATGTAGCCACTTTTTAATTTCTACTCTTGTTGGTGGCACTGTACATATAGATGTCGCTTTCAAATGACTTTTCATAAAATGCTTCAAGGGGGCTGGCTCTCTTTACCTACTTTTACTTACTTTACTATTTGCTACGTGGGATTCCCCTAATATACTGACGTCTACGTCAAAACTAATAAGATGGCGCCCATGCCCATAGACGCAATCCTCTAGCGAGACGTGTTGATTTTGACGTAGGTGGATATCACTTTTGAGTGATTCCATGGCGATTGTGGCTGTCACAAAAAAGTGATCTCGCAGTGGTCTCGTCAGCTAATGTCAATTATGCCATGTCGAATATGGCTCCTGCTCTTTTCACTTCATGGCCAAACGCAGCTAATAGATGGATAATACGTGAAAGGAGAATTATCACAAATCCGAGGACCAATTTTGCATATCAATGGCCGTCCAAAAACATTGTTAATAAAGCCATCAATTTTGGATGTTTGCTCATACCCATTGGATTCAGGCCCAAACGAGGATTGAACCCTGATCAGAAGCTACAGTGGCGGATCACGTTTCCTGCAGCGGAACGTTACCTAGAGAGTTGTTTAGCACATGCTCACCTAAGATGCTATTTGTTCGCGCTGGTGTTGCATAAAACTTTTATGGAAAATCAAACTTCAAAAATTGGCATAGATGCAAATCATTTAAAAAATCACTTATTCTGGCAATGCGAAGACAATAACGCGAGGTGGCCGGAAGATCGGTTAGGTGAAACCTTTAAATTGTTCATAGAAACTTTTTACAGCAATTTTATGCACGGAAGGTTCCCGAATTATTTTATGGATAATTGCAACGACTTTAAAAGTATACCCAATCCTCTATTACGTGAATTACAACGCCAATTATTTGATATCAAAGAGTCTCCAGTTATGCATATGCTTTACGCTCTAGAAAGACTCAAATACACTAAAAAAGAGTTTTATCCAAAATTTAACTGCCTTAAACTGTACGAAATCTTGACATGCCGGAACCCTTTACGAATATTGAATCCAAATCTCAATATGAATGTTTCAAATCGGAAGGTCAGTACTGATAGTGAAGACGATTTAAACAATAGGGGTATGGGAAAAATGTACGATAAAAACTATTTGTGGAAAAAAGAACGTCATAAACAAATACAAGACAAACACAAGGGACAACTGTACAGCAAGAAACATAAGACGGACGGAAAAAATGAGAAGAACGAAATTCAAATTGATAAAAATGTAAGTACCTAAGTTCCTAACTGATTAATAGCCCACCAAACGAAGGAAAACTTAGGGGAAATAATTCGTGTATAGCTGAATTTTGGTATAGTTGTAGACAAAGGTGTCTTACACAACATACTAAAAGTACAGTGGATAGGGGTGCCGCTAACGGGGAGAGGGGGGTGTAAAGGTCATTTTGGCTTTTCGTATATAACTCAGTAGCGGTGGCTCATACGAAAAAATGTTCTGCTACTTAATTAATCTAATAGTAATTTTCTACAAAAAGGTTCTTTACACTTTTTTGCTGGGATCAATGTACCTATAATGAGATTTCGAGGAAATACGATAATCACTTTTTGAATTTTTCTGAGCTATTATCTACGAAACTATTCGTTTTGTCTAAAAATTGTTTTAGAAAAGCCATATTTTTATTAAAAGACCTATCCAACGACACCGCACACATTAGAGGTGGAGTAAAAAAAATAATTTACCCCCACTTCATTTGTTCGGGAGATAGATATTTTAAATATAATAAAGGTCTTCTAACACAGTATTTGGATACCTAAAACTAATAGTTTCGTAAATAATAGCCCCCCCCCATCCAACCTTTGAACCGTGGGTCCAAAAAATTTCGGAAAATTCACAAAATCGAGGTCTAATAAGTACTTTCAATGAAAACTATATTGTATAAAATCAGTTGAGGCGTTCTATCTAGCCTAGTAAAAAGGACGTAAGTGCCGCATAGTAAAATGAAATAAGTTCCTACCGCAAAATATCGTATAAAAAACGACCTTTTGAGTGGGTGTTTTGTGTCAGGCCGGTAACTACGGAACCCTACACTGAGCATGGCCCGACAAGCTCTTGGCCGGTTTTGACCGTCAAGAAGTAGTTGAAAACCTTTTTAATTTCTCATTTCTTTACAGAGAATATTGCCAAAGAAAATGGAATCAGAGCGAAGACGTCTGGTGTTTGAGTTTTTTATTCCACATTTCATAGCGATGGCTCGCTCCAGCGAAACATTCGGCGATATCCGTCAAGCATTAATCTACTTGGAGCAAGCACAGAGGCTTTGCATGCTTTTGATGGAAGAACCCGCTGGTGAGATTACCGCGAATGGCTACTTGGATGTTATTCGCGATAAACTCACGGATTGTCAGAGGAAGTTAGTGAATCAAGAAGGTTACAGACTAACACCGAGGAATAAAAAGCATGTGGATCGCAAAGCTCACTCCCACGTCATTGGGATTCGAAAACAACGGCATCGGTTCGAGCATATTATCAATCAGGATTCCCCGACCGATAGTGCCGGCATCCCGGCGTTTACTTTTGCGGACATTGAGTATACTGAGAAATCGAATGCTGTAAACTTTACAGACGCTCACGACGATGAAGAATCAAAACTGTAGGTTAACCTGATAACCGTTGCGTGCAGTGCAATATAATAAATACTTATACAAGAGTGTAAGAAATGGAAGATGTACCTATTTTAAAATATGAGTTGTTAATAGAGCTAGGGGCCTATTTGACTCGTCAATTATCTTGGTAAGTTAAAAATAGATATATGGCAGTTACGTCATATCTGTCACATTGACGAATCGAATAGAAATTAGCTCTCAATTAAGATTATAATTATACCTACCCATAACTAATAAATTATTTTTAGGAGTTGCACTTAGTTAATAAGTATGAAAAAAAGATAAATATAAGTAAATAAGAATCTCTAAGTTTTTAATGAAAAGGTTTTGAAAATCATAGTTCGTTTGTATAGTCGAACAAGAAAGTGGTCTACCAGTTTTGACAAAAGTTTCTGCGAGATCTAACGATCACTAAGGTTGACATTTCTAACGGAGTTTGAAACATGCACGACCTTGTTGTTGTCGTCATGAGACGTTCAAACGAACTTCAACCGTGGGTGGTAAAATACAATTTTGGTCGACTGTACACGAGTACGTGCCAATACAGAACTATTTGTAAGAATTGTAAGTTAAGTACCTACCTTTGTATATCGAAGTCTTAGGTAAACTGTAAATAATATACCTACTCATTGTGAATAGACTTTCTTTATTTTGAACTTATCTAACGCTTGGATCCCGATTGCCTAAATTATTACTATGGATGTAATTATTATAGATGTACAGATAATACCTAATAGATATTATAACATCATGATTATGTACACCTAGATTCAAAATTGCATGAACAATTTATGAATAAATGCATTCATGATGTCATAATGTGTACATGGAATTTTGAATCTCACTGTACAACTGATTACACATACAATTGCATAAACTTACTGCTAATACTTACTCAGAGAATATAATATTTTTACAATGCATATGCTCAGAAAGTGCTCTTTTGTATAGGTCGCACACGTGCGGAAAAGTAGCTTTTTAATTTTTAATTTAACGAGTCCAACCCGAGTTATTGATTTCTAATGAAATCTTAGACCTCTACTTTGGTACCTTAATTAAAAATATTTAATCAAATTTATCTTGAATAAAGTAAACGTGTCCCGAAATAATTGTCATTTGTATTAAATCAGACTAAATTATGTGTTTTCCGGAAAGTTATAAACAAAAAAATTAAGTCACACTCAAGTACCTACGAGTGTTCCTCAAGTGTACCTAATTATTAGGACCACTGCCACTACAGCGCGCATGTCCGCGCTCCGCTTGTTAGGTCCGGTCCAACCTAATGTTTAAAAAATAACATCGTGGTATTTGTATTTTTTTTTAATCAATTCAATTAAAAACTAGTGTTCCGTGACTTCGGAGCATTTCCCCCCTTTTTCCCTCCCTCGAAACTTTTTTTTTACAACAACCTCTAAGGAAGTGTGGGCTTGACCTGTTACCCGAAAATGATTGAAATCCGTCCATAAATAACGCGTCAGCAAGCTTCTCCCCTTTTCCTTCTCATTTTCCCCCCAATCAAAAAAATGGCTCGACATTTTTTGGAAAATAAATCAAGGCAATTCTTTGACCCAAGATTTGGCTGACCGCGGGAAATGTTTTCTTTTTTTATAAACTTATGTTAATGAGTTACAAGTTACGTTGCATGACTTAGGGTAAAAATTGTAAATAATATAATTCGCAAAACGCTAGATTTTACGATCTTAGTGCGGTTTAGGATTCAATAAGTGATAAATTCAAGTGCCGTGATGTAAATACTTAACGCAACCGGAGATTTTACAAGAACCACCAAAAGCAACAAACCGCCTCTTTCTTACACCGGTATTTTAGGTGTTTTATTTCCTCGCATAATGCATTGTAAAATGGTGTATGCTACATTTGTAGAAAACAAGTAATTCCGACTCGTGTCGGTGTTATTCACACCGCCACTCGTTCGGAAATTACTTGTTTTTTGCACTTGTAGCATAAATAACTATTTTGTAATTATATTTTCCAACGCAAAAGCAGCGCTATTACATATATTGGTAGGTACTTCCATGCTGATTTATTTTTGCCGCTTCGCCTCATCTTTCCAGAGATAAAAGTCTGCCAAAATCTGAAGGGGAGGTAGCACACATCTGCCTGTACACACAAATGCATATCTCTCACTCATTACTACGCACCCACACTAAAACAAATGACCACGCAAACTTCATAATACTAAATGGAGCCGTAGATAGTCGGCTTTACAAACGTCACTACATGGTTCATTATCGGATGCAGTCCTCGCCTTAGAGCATTTAACCAACCGGACCGGCCATTGACAGAGGCGTTCCCCTCTGCCGAACGCCTCTGACGTGGCTATTTTGACGTTTCGCATACATTTGCCGTTTTCCTCCCCCGCAAAAATCGGCAGACTTTTTTTGAATAGGAAATGACAGATATGACCGATCCGGTTAGTTGAATAGTCTAAGGTCCCTTCACATGTCAAACAAATAATATATGAATTATATGGTAATTATGGTAAGATAATATTTGCTTGTAATTAATTTCAAACAAAATATAGAAGACATGTGTAAATTAAATGGAAAAGTCAAACGTGGAATTAATATGACTCTACCCGTTAAAATAGAAATTGATCGTCCATGATCCATGAATTGACTTTGTAAACAAAGCTTTACTTTTGATTTGGATTAAAACATTTTATCATCCGTGGAAGGATTTTATGGTAGGTACAACGTGTTTTTAATAACCTCAAAAATTATGCTTAAATGGATAATATTCGGGATTTTTTAATTACATTTAAAATTGTTAATGTTTGTCTACCGAGATATTCGAGATTGTGACATTTAAAAACTTGTAATTACTTAATAAAAATACAGTTTTTAAATAAATTAGTTGCTTATTTTGTTATTATTTACTTTGTTTCAATGATCCCTATGCACACGGTACTCAAAACTGTCTGAACATGCACTTTATCTCCTTGACAATAGAGGCGTTGTTCAGATATTTGTGCCCTTGGCCGCTGCGATATATCTGAGTATACAGTTAGGTAACTATTCTAAATAAATGTCTTATTTTTTCATCCATATGCTCGGTAAAATTATATAATAATCAGGATTTAAATGCTTCTATTCTATTAATCACAATTGAAATTGTAAAAAATGGCATTACTAAAAGAACGAAGTAACTAACAGGCCTAGAGTAATTTAGCAAGCTCAATGATCTCACTATACCCGCCTACTTACTTAGATTGTATGCCACTCAAGTGTTACTCCGAGTGTTTCTGTTATTGCGTCTAAAGCTAGGACAGATCACACTAGGGGGTTGACACCGGCAACCATGGACAGCAGTGCCATGCGCACGTACATGCCGTACTCTGCCTGGCGGAAGTACGCCGCGCGCGGATCCGAGTCGAACTCGGCCGAGATCTCATCGAGGCGCGGCAGCGGGTGCATCACCACCATGCGCCGACGCGCGCGTGTCATCAAGTGCGGCGTCACCACCAACAGCCCTCGAGCCTGCAAAACAATATATTATGTTTCTTTTTTGGAGCTATTTAAATAAATAGAATTTCTTTTAATGTTATCTGCAAAAATACTGTATGCCAGATAACATAAACGTAGTTTAGAGTTTATTAAATGTTTGGTTGGAACACGTTGTGTTTACATGCTATATTTAGTATGTAGTATGTACTAAATTACAACTCCATAAAGCTGATTGGGAATATTTATATCTGCATTAGAGCAACATTGCCAATGTAAAATGTATTTGAAAAATTACCTTTTCATACTCCTCTTGGCTCTCGAATCTCTCCCGCTGTATTCTTGTCATGTATAAGACGTGGGTATGAGCCAGTACATCTTCCAATCGTTCGAATACCTTTTGGGGTATTCTCTTTGAGGCAACGTAATCAGTTATATGTTTTGGCATTCCAAGGCCCGGTGGACTTACGTACTGCAAATTCACTTGATACAGTGTAAGTAATCGGGCTAGTGAATGTACTGTACGCCCATTTTTAAGGTCCCCAACCATAGTAATGGTGAGTCCATTAACTGTACCAATCTCTTCTCGGATGGTGAAAACATCTAGTAGTGCTTGGGTGGGGTGCTCTCCAACTCCATCGCCTGCATTAATTACAGGTTTTCGACAATGGCGCGAGGCACGCTGTAAAACAGTTGAATAAAAAAAATTAGAGAGAAACAGAACAGTTATAAGAAATTATTATTTTAGACATAATGATGTTAACTTCTTGATTAACTTACAGAAACTGCTCCAGGCTCAGGATGACGAAGTACTACTACGTCCGAATAACTAGCCATAACTGCTACACTGTCCTCTAACGTCTCTCCTTTTTTAGCTGAGGAGCTCGTTGCGTCAGTGTGGATAACAGAACCACCGAGTCGCTGCATAGCTGCCGCAAAACTGCAACTGGTACGAGTGCTCACTTCGTAGAATATCGAAGACATGACTTTTCCTCGTAGAATATCGTCCAAGAACCGCCCCTTACTGACACTTGTTTTCATAAATTGGGCAAGATTAAATATATCATTAAGGGTTTCTTTGCTAAATGAGTCTACAGTCAGAATACTCTTGCCAAACATGTCACTTCTTTGGCGCTGTGAAACTGATGCTTGTGGAGGGTTATAATAGGATGAACTATCGCATCTTTCTCGCTTAGGGCGTTCTTGTCCAGGCAGAGGCGAAGCGCCTCTCTGTGCATCAAAGTGTACATTTAATTTTCCTTCCGGCTTCGGTTCCATTTGCTCCATGTCAAGATCACTTAGGCGGCTGAAATCAGCAGAGCTATGGAAGTCGAGAGCAGAACTCGGTCTACTTTGTTCTTTTTCCGCTTTTTCAACGGCAAAAGCTGGAAAAGATTGTTTTTTCGGTGCTGGCCAGTCACGGACATTCTGACCAAAGCCTGGCGGTACGAGAACTTGTCCTTCCACATATGCGATTTCACCACGCAAGGTAACCCGATGCACCGCCCCGCAAACTTGCATACCGGCAAACGGGGTCCACTTTGATTTTGAAAATTCCATGCTATTTGGAATCGTCCATTCGTAATCCATATCAATTTCAACGTAAGTATTAGGTTGTTCTGGCAAGTTAAATATTTTCCTCGGATTTCTGTGGAACTTGTTAATTATGTCTTCAATAGTGAGCCTTCCTTGATGAACAGCATTTAATAAGAGAGGTAAAATGGTCTCTAAGCCCGGGTATCCTGGTAAAGGTTTTTCTGCGTCTTTTTCTGAAACAGCATGTGGAGCGTGATCTGTTGCGAAAACATCAATGATATCCATATTTTTCCAAAGTTCTGCTTGGTCTTCGGGACTACAAAGTACCGGACGTACTTCAGCGCGCCCTTTCCCTATTCTATCAATATCATCTGTGCTCAAAAACAAGTGGTGTGGACAAACTTCACATGTTACTTTTAATCCCTTTTCCTTAGCTGCTCTTATTATTGAAATTTCTTCTTTTCGAGCCACGTGACAAATATGTATGGGGCGGTCTAACAACGATGCCATGAGAATAATTGCTCCGGTCTTTTCGCGTTCTGCGTGAGCGCAGACAGGCATTTTTTTTGGCCAATTTTGTAGGTGTTTCTGCCATACCGTCATATCATCCAACTTTAACGTAGTGAAGGTTTCATTCAAATACATCTTTAGGGAGGCTGCTTGAGGAGCCATCTCCGCTGCAGTGTCACAGTTAGAGGTTGAAGCACCAATGAAGAGAGCGTAGTCACAGCGAGCGCTGACACGAGTCAAAGCAGTCGTGTAATCATAAGATTGTTTATCAATGACCGGCGGATTCGTGTTCGGCATAGCACAGATCATTGTAACTCCACCAGCGAGAGCAGCGGCCGTGCATGAGGCGAAGTCTTCCTTATACGTTGCCCCAGGTTCACGAGCATGTACATGTACGTCGATAAAACCAGGTAGCTTGATAATATTGCGTGAAGTCATGCAGTCAGTGTGAGTTTTCATAATTGGTATGCCACCACACTTCATCATCGCCTGAAATTGTGAATAAATAAATAAAGGTATAACAGTATATATTAAAAAAGTAATGAGTTTTAAATATTTATATTTCTCGTAAACCAGCTGTTTTATTCAAATTAATCTTGTAATTATTAACCCCGTAAAAAGCGATAAATGCATTTGTCGCCGAGTCGAATATTTAAACTTGAAATTTATTATTCATTTCATTCAATATTTGATCCGGTCAAGTAATTTTTCGATGGGGTAGACAAACAAACTAATAAAGTTATGAAAAATATAGTATCATCAGAAAAATATTAAGGTTAGGGAAAAAAATATTATGAAAAAAAAGATTCTATACATTTTTTCGATAGGCTTTACCATATTCACTAATTCAGAAAACTGTTTCTCATAAAATAAAAAAAACTGTAAACCGGAACACATTTCTTGCTCAAAGGGGGGTAGCGTCAGGGGGTGAGGGCGGAAGGTAGTGTGCTTTAAACACCATACCTAAAGGTATGATGCTATAACAGTTTCAAAACTTTGTTACTTTGTTTTTCAAAATACGTACTTAAAATGTACGTAAAATTTAGTAATATTGTAATAAAAAAAAAGTACTTTGACCAGATCAATTAACGATTTACCACTAATTACGGATAAACAGTATTTGGGCGACATCATACCTGTACTAAAAGTTTTGCACATTTGACATCCGTCACCAATGGCACGGCGTAATCGACTGCTAACCGGCGCGTGCGATAACCGTGCGTGCTGAAGGATGACACGCGACGCGCGCCTCCTCTCATGGGTAAGTTGATGACCAGGTCCAGTTGACGCCTCGCCATAAAATCAGCTAAATGCATTAGTTCGCCGTCTGAGCGATCGTCTTCTGGATCACCTATGTGATCGAAAGTCCATTGCACACTTTCAACCTGAATTTACAAAAAAATCCTTGTTAATAAAAAAGGTAACTGATAATACATGTAATTCTCATTAGGTTTATATGTAGGTACCACCATACCTCTACTCCGTGCTCCGTGTAAAAGTCACCGGTACCCATGCTAGCATATAGTTTATATCCCATTCTGTGTAAGATGCGCACGCTGGGCAGTAACTCCATCTTGTGCTGTAAAGAATAAGTGGATATTTTTTGCAACCGTGATTTTTTTACGTAAGAGAGGTCAAAAAAGACGAGTGGCGTGGGTAAAAAACAATTTGAGCGGGTAAGTAATGAAAGATATAAGAACTTATTGTATAATATTCATATTCTATACGCTCATATAGCATAAGCTTGTTTTGTATACCGTTCAAAGTCTATAACGAACGTTTGATATAACATCAAAATATCTAATTTTGTTAAGTATAACGTTGTTTAAGTATAATATCATTAAATATAACGGTCATAATGTATAACGTTCATAATACCTTAGATTTATAATGTATAATATTCAATACATCTAACACCAAAATACATAATGCTCGTATAGAATAACGGGTTGTCTAAATCGCAGCTCGTGTACATATCAACTCGCCTAAAAGCAACTGGTCTACACGATTTTTTAAGTAGCAGCTCGTCTAATTAGCTATTCTAAAATTCTCAAAATGTTGAATCCTCAACTTAACTAGACGGAGCCCCGCTTCGCGGGGCTCCTATTTCCGGGCGGTTTGCCCTTCGGGCATCTGAAGCTACCTAACGAACCTAACCTACCTATTGAATTAGTTTGATATCCGTGAAAACATTACACTTTGGGGAAAAAGGTTGGAATGGAGTTATAACCTATTTAGTATATCATACGCTATTATATTTTATAATTATTATATTAAAAGATAGTATATATTATGATCGATATACGTTATGTATGTTATATCAACTAAATTTAGAGTATTTGAGTGTTATATGATAAGTTATTATACAAAATGAGTATTATATTAATTGACCGTTATTCCTAATAAAAATATTGATTTTGTTGTTATAGCAAACGTTCATTATATCTTGTGAACGTTATTAATATGAAATTATATATTTTGTAGTTATATCTTATGGGACGCACCCATTTGAGCCGTAGGCCGGAGGACTTTTTCTACGACTAGGTACAGGTATATTCACGAAAGTTGGCGCGAGATTTCTACTGAGTGACAGCCATTTTCATAGAAATTCTGTCAAATCTCGCGCCAACTCTCGTGAATAGACCTGTACAGTAAACGCCTCACTAGTAGTAGTAGTGAGGCGTTGTGTGTACGTACATTTTATATGAAATTGAAGAAACAATAAATTTCGCTCACCTCTGACTCTAGTAGATAATTTATTTAATCAACAATAATTTATGTTTCACCCTTTAAAATAATGTATTTGTTTGTCAAGTATACTAACAAACACTTAATCTAGCTCAAATACAAATAAATAAAACTAAACCTAAAATTTTAATGGGGTTAAAGCGAACCTTGAAATCTTAATTCGATTAAATATCTGCGTCTCTTTCACTCAAACGGGATACGTATACATTATAATTTTTTTTTTTCAATAACGCTGCGTTAATTAGGTTGGTAGGTTGGTAGCAATTTATTTAGTTATTAAGTATTGTTTACATAAAATAACGTTTTAACTGCCAAAACCTTAGAGCGTTTAACCAACCGGAGCGGCCATTAAGAGGTGTTCCCCTCTGCCGATCATATATGACCAGGGTCTTACTCATTGTATGGACTGACGTTTATCTGACATGACTATTTTGACGTTTCGCATACATTTGACGTTCCCCTCCCCGCAAAAATCGGCAGACTTTTTTTGTATAGAAAATGACAGTCATGGTCGGTCCGGTTGGTTGAATAGTCTAAGGCCAAAAACGATACGTCATGTAGGCACCAATGCGTTTTTGGGGAATAGATTCTAGACTTGCCTTGCCGTTAGATCAATTATGCATGTTCTTATCTATGTCATCATGAATGTATAAATTATAAATTAAAGTATTGGACTAGAAAAACAATATAAAATGTTTGTAGGTTTAGATAATTATTGTTTACCTTGAATGTCCCGACAGAAAGCAATATGGCCTTTTTAGGTATTCTGAAACCTGTGCTCATTAAGGATTTCAGATATGCTTCATAGCGGTTTTCCCCAAAGCAAGCTACTTCGCCCGTAGATGCCATCTCTACTCCCAGTGTGACATCTGCTCCAGCCAATCGAGAGAAAGAAAACTGTGGCACTTTTACACCAACTTTTCCAACACCACTCATGACGTCAAGTGGTTCTACTGGCAGTCCAAGAATAACTTTAGTTGCCGTCGCTACGAAGTCATGGTCTAAAGTTTTAGACACGAAAGGGAAGGACCTAGAAACTCGTACATTACATTCGATAACTTTGAGCTCGTTATCTTTGGCTATCAATTGCATATTAAAAGGACCGCTTACATCAAGCGTTTCTGCAATAATACCCGCGATTCCTTTAATTTTATCTAATGTTTCGTTGTTTATGTCTTGTGGCGGTGTTACTAATGTGGCATCACCAGAATGAACTCCCGCATTTTCTACATGTTCAGATACAGCCATACACACAATTACACCATCCGCTGCGACAGCATCAACATCAATCTCCTTTGCATCCATAATAAATTTCGAAATAACGACAGGATGATCCTTGCTCACTTTACTAGCTGATTTGAGATACGCTTCCAAATCTTGATTAGAATATGCCACATTCATAGCAGCGCCACTGAGCACGTAAGAAGGTCTTACTAAACAAGGATATCCAACTTCATCGCAGAAATCGATTGCAGATTCTAGGTCTGTAAGTTCTTTCCAACGCGGTTGCAATATATTTTTGCGATCTAGCATGCGAGAAAATTTAAATCTGTTTTCAGCATTGTCTATCATGTCTGGCGAAGTGCCTAATATTCTTGCCTGTTGTCGATGTAAATCCATTGCAATATTATTCGGCAGCTGTCCACCCATCGACAGAACAATACCGTCTGGATGCTCTATGTTGTATATATCCATAACAACCTCAAAAGATATTTCTTCAAAATATAAGCGGTCGCTCATGTCGTAGTCAGTACTAACAGTTTCTGGGTTATAATTAATCATGATAGTCTTTTTACCCTGATTTCGTAGTTCCCTAAGGCAACCTACTGCGCACCAATCAAATTCTACAGAACTTCCAATTCTGTAAACGCCGGATCCCAAAACCATGGTAAATCCTCCTGGGAACTCTAAATCGTGCTGAGTCCCATTGTACGTTAGGTATAAGTAATTTGTTGACGCTGGCCACTCAGCAGCAACTGTATCAATTTTTTTAACACATGGGGTTATTTTAAACTCCTCTCTTAGTTTTCGAACAGCCAGTTCTGTGCTTTTAATAGCATTAGCAATTTGCTTATCAGAATATCCGATTTTCTTGGCGGTTTTCAACATATTTGGTGTTATTGAGCTGTGATTGACTCCCTCAAGAATATTGTAAAAGTTGATAATGTTTTTAAACTTTTCTAAAAACCATCTATCAATTTGAGTCAGTTGGTACAGTTTTTCTACAGTGTAATTATTTTTAAGGGCAGCTGCTAAAACAAACATCCGCTTATCTGTGGGTTCCCTCAGTTCATTTTCATTCACTTGCTTTATGTCGGGGTCAAATCCATTAACATTTTCATCTACCATGCGTAACGCTTTTTGAAAAGCTTCTTCAAAGTTTCTTCCAATCGACATGACCTCTCCAACACTTTTCATGGAGCTTCCTATTTTCGTACTGACTCTTGTAAACTTTGCCAAGTCCCACCTTGGTATTTTAACAACACAATAATCTAAACTAGGTTCGAAACAGGCCGTGGTGACTCTAGTCACAGAATTCTTTATTTCGGGAAGCGGGATACTGAGTGCCAATTTTGCTGCTACATATGCCAATGGATATCCCGTAGCTTTACTTGCCAAAGCTGAACTCCTCGATAGTCTTGCATTAACTTCTATTATGTAGAATTCCTCAGAAAGAGGGTTTAGAGCATATTGTATGTTGCACTCTCCTACTATGCCAAAATGTCTAATTACTTTTAAAGCGGTATTCCTCAGCATATAATATTCCCTATTCGAGAGAGTTTGACTCGGTGCAACAACTATGGATTCTCCCGTGTGTATTCCTAAAGGATCCACATTCTCCATATTGCACACTGTTATGCAATTATCATAAGCATCTCGTACTACTTCATATTCGACTTCTTTCCATCCCTTGAGTGACTTGTCGATTATTAGTTGATCAGAATGTGAGAAAGCTTGATGTGCTAGGGTTCTAAGCTCTTCTTCGTTGTTTGCAAATCCTGATCCCAAGCCACCTAACGAAAAAGCAGCGCGTGCCATCACTGGGTAACCTATTTGAAGAGCCGCAGAAACTGCTTCATCCACAGAAAATACAGCCGCACTTGGAGCCACCTTTTCACCAATAGCGTTGATTTTTTCAGCAAAAATCTTTCTGTCTTCTGTGTCTATTATAGATTGGATGGGTGTTCCTAAAACTTTTACATTGTACTTCTCAAAAACTTTAGATTTTTGTAACTGCACGCCACAGTTTAAAGCGGTCTGTCCTCCAAATGTAAGCAAGACACCAGTTGGACGTTCAGCTTTGATAACCTGTTCCACGTATTCAGGAGTGATAGGCAAAAAGTAAACTTTGTCAGCCAACCCTTTAGATGTCTGTACTGTGGCAATATTGGGATTAATCAGTACTGTTTGAATTTTTTCTTCCTGCATCGCTTTTACACCTTGAGAACCGGAATAATCAAATTCTCCAGCTTGACCGATAGATAAACCTCCAGAACCCAGTATGAGAACTTTTTTTGGTTTTTCGTGTATAATTGGAGTAAAGGTTAATTTTTCTGTAATCATCTTGTTAACAACACATGGCTTCTTCGATTTAAAAGCCTTTACTGCATCGATAAATATGTCAAATAGACATTCTAGGTCTGTGGGTCCTGCAGTGTGTTCTGGATGGAATTGTACACTGAAGAAAGGCTTGGTTTCATGTATGATGCCTTCATTTGTTTTATCATTCTCGTTGGTAAAAAGAGTTTTCCAATCTTGAGGTAAAGTACTACTATCGACAGCAAATCCGTGATTTTGCGATGTCATAAAACATCTATGTGTTTCGCTATGCGTACAGGGCAAGTTGTGTCCACGGTTGCCGTAACTGAAAAATACGAGATAAATCTATTTAGGTACTTACAATAATAAATACAGTACTAAATACCTACTGTATATAACTACTTAATTTGATGGTAGATTAAGATTATTTTCTTGACTGCACCACACAAAGAAAAATAATATAGAGACAGAGTTGATAAAGTAATAATAGTAACAATAGGCGGTCTTATCGCTACATATAAGTATTCCCTTTTAGACAACTTTAGGTTAGCAGGAGATAAATAATGAAGTTTCAATAATTTTTAAAAAAGAACCGTATTCACTTAGCCTCCACCTTTCCACAAGCAAATGCTCGAGCTACAGTAAAAAAACAACCGGCCAAGTGCGTGTCGGACCACGCATAATCGAGGGTTCCGTATCTACTACTGCTACGTCTGCTACTAGCGAAATTATTACTATCGCAAGGTCGTATCTATTTACGTGGTGTTTTTTTAGATATAACTCAAAAACGCCAAAACCGATAATGTTTAAAATAATGTTCGTGGAAAGAATATGCAAAGATGATTGATCTTATTGATTTTTTTCATAATTTTTGGACACAATTAAAAAAAAAGATAAAAGATATTTATTCTTCAATTTAGGCATTTTTTAGACTTTCCGAGCGATTATTTTGAAAATATCCACTTAATCAAAAAATTTTCAAAGAAACCTCAATGTTATTTTTAGAACCCTATCGATTGATGTGCATTATGTTGATATTAGGCCAACAATTAGTTACATGTATGGGGTACCGTGCCACACCTAAAAACAATTTTTTTAGCAATTAATACTCTAAAAAATGTTAAAATTTCATAAAGACAAGTCTTATAGTTTCCGATTAAAATGGCTGTGACATACGGACGGACGGACGGACGGACATGACGAAACTATAAGGGTTCCGTTTTTGCCATTTTGGCTACGGAACCCTAAATACTCAAATCACTATAGGTGTGCCATAATATTTGAAAAATTCCCTCGATTTCTCCAGGATCCCATCGTCAGGTCCTGACCTAGTGACAATGGGACCAACTGTGAAGCATACCTACTCTTCTTTCAAACACAAAAATAATTTTCCAAATCGGTCCAGCCGTCTTCGATAAATCGTCGTGAACGTACATAAAAAAATTGCAAAAACAAAGATCCCGACGAATTGAGAACCTTCTCCTTCTAAATTTTTAAGTCAAGTCGGTTGAGAACGGGAAGTGCTTTAAAATGAGTTAAGAAAAACTACACCTCAATTGAAGCAGGCAAACGCATAAATGGACACTATCAATCTTTTCGCGTTGTCGACGTCGCGTTTAAAAGATACATTGTCATAATATGATTCAAAAGGACATTCTTAGGGATAAGTATAATGACACTGTTGCCGGGACGGGCCCCGCGCCGCCGCCACCCGCCACTGTAGACGAGGCGGGTATCGGCACAATCCGCCGGGAGATTGAAGACAATTGTATTGAGGCAGCAGGTCATTCGTCTAACTCAATCCTTACCGGCTTGCCTAGCACTCGTAGAAAAACTATTGTGTGCAACTGTACATAATTAGGTCTTAAAATTGTCGGGTCTGTTTTTCTGACCCTCGAATCTTAACAACCCTTATTATGTAACTGTTGCACAATAGTACATTACACAACTAGTGTTGTGTACATCGTTTTATGTCTACACCTGGCCAGAAAGCGTCTTTTTCCGTACGCGCAGCGTGCGGAAAAAGCCACTTTATGGCCAGGTGTGGCATAAAATACTATAGTGAAGTAGTCAGTCGCCGAAGGAGATATGTTATGTTAAGATATAGGTACATGTAATAATGGTGGGTAATAGGAATTTAATAATTTGGAATATTACCTCATTTTGAAAGTTTTACATCCAACAGCGGTTGAAAGTAGTTGATGGCCGAGACAAATTCCAAAAATTGGCTTCACGTTATTGGAATCGAGGACACTGCGAATATTTTCAACAACGCTTTTGCAAACATCTGGATCGCCTGGGCCGTTGCTTATAAATAATCCATCGTAATTTTGTGGATCGAGCTTATGGTTCCATGGCACTACGGTCACTTTTGCATTCCTTTTTATCAAACATCTTATTTGATTGTATTTTAAACCGCAGTCTACAGCCATTATTGACACGTCGCCATTAGGGTTGTATACTTTTTGAGCCTAAAACAAAAAGACATAAATATATATGAATACATAAGTATGTAGGCAAAAGTGTACATAAAATACTAATTTACTAGGTATAGGTAGGTACGTTAAATTGCAATTTGGACTGTTATTTAATTCAAGGTAGGTACATAATATTTACTTAAGTACTGTATAAGTACTAGCTTTTGCCCGCGACTTCGTCTGCGTGGAATTAATAATCCCACCATAAGGAATGACTTCTGGATATCGTTTATTCTATATCCTTCCCCAGAGCTCAAACTATTTCAAGCGTTCAGCGGTTATTGATTCCCCATGCAAACTTCCAACCACTTTTTCACCCTCTCTAGGGCTGATTTTCGGGATGAAAACTATCCTATGTCGTTTCTCGGGACTCAAATTATTTCCTTACCTACTGATTTTCATCTAGATCGTTTCTTCTCCATACATAATTTCAACCCCCTTCTCCCCCCTCCAGGGTTGATTTTTGGGATGAAAACTATCCTATGTACTTTCCCGGGACTCAAACTATCTCTATACAAAATGTCATGCAGTGGATGAGCGTTTAGTTTGTAACCCCCGGGCCGAGGCGTAATGATTTTATTGTGCACCATTGCTCGTCGAAAGGTACGAAGGTAAGGTCACGATCAGAGTCACATAGTAAGTATATAGGTAAGACTCTACTTACGTTACCTATAGATCTCTAGTGTAATTACCTGAACAGATACTTCTGCGACTAAATTCCTAATGTTGGGATCAGAAAGCGGCGGCAGGGCCGACGGCACCGACCCTTGAATTATTCGGCCCAATGTCACACCCTCTCGCAGTCGGCATGTCAGTGCCCTGGTATCAACGTCACAGAGCCCTGGTACTTTGTACGAAGCCAACCAGGAACCTAGTGATTTCTTGGCGCGCCAGTGACTTGCGTGTTGACTTATTTCACCGACAATCAAGCCAGCCGCCCAAATGCGGCTTGATTCGAACCATCTGCATATAAACAAAAATCAATACCATTTTTCTTAAGCGGCTATTAGACATTGCAGCCTGCAGGGCCCAATCTGTTGTGTACCCTGCCTCTCCCTGCCCCTCCTTCAGCTCCCTACGGGCCCTACCTTTAATTACACCTTCCAACCTGACAGATTGGGCCCTGCAGGTTGCAATGTCTAATACCGCGAAATTTTTTACTGGGTTTTGAGTGGAAAATGGGTAACCAATTCCTTTTACTGCTGGTAAGTTGTGAAGAAATATAATTCGGTAGATAAGGCAGTTTTCTATTGTTGTTTTCGGGATACTAAAAATTGTGGCCTGTTCTTTTTTTAATTTTGGGTAGGTAAGTAAGTATCTAGTATGTATCTATAGGAAAGACACATATGAACACAAAATCTATACATATGTAAGACTAAAATATAGGTACGACCGTATTAGGCATACTATTGGATTATTTAAACATAAATAACTAGCTTACCTTGGTAAGCCATGCTCATCGCACTCTGCTTCATCGGGGACTCCATAGTTGCCCACCAGTGGGTAGGTCAGGACCAGCAGCTGAGCATGATATGATGGATCAGTCAGCGACTCAGGATAACCCACCATGCCCGTCTGAAATACTAAACAACGGATGATTTTATGTTATTGTTATTGCTATTCTAAATTCAGATGAGTAAATTAATAGTTTTCGCATCGTTTCTGACAAACGTTTTTCCAACCGATTTCAAGATTTCGAAGGAGGAGGTTCTCAAGTCGTCGGGATCTTTGTTTTCTTTTTGCTATTTTTTTATGTATGTTAGCCGATTATTCGAAGACGCCTGGATCGATTTGGAAAATTCTTTTTTGTTTGAAAGAGTATAACTTCACAGTTAGTCCAACTACAACAAAAGTACAAGGAAACCGACAAATCTTAACCACGCATTTCTGAGACCAAAACAAGTAAAAAACGTTATGTGACTTTAGGTGAAACTTTTCTTTTCCTTTTTTTTTCAATTTTTTGAATGTTTTGTGCACATGAAAAGTAAATGTTATTAATAAAATGATCGCCTAAAACGAATTGATACATTTTTCTTCCAAAAAAATTAGTTTATGCAAAGTATTCCTTGTCACTTTGATATCTGACAATAACGATGTGTAAACTATGCCCAATAATAGTGGCAACAACGCCATCAAAAAGGCGTTTTGTGCTGAGTACCTAATAATTCAATAAAAGATTTTTTTAAATTGGTATTAACTCTGAAACTAGGCATATTCCAGAAAAGTTTGTAGGATATTTTATTCTCTAAATATGATCAGGAATGCACTGTTAAAATCTGTCGATTTCCTTGTGCCCGCCTGTATAAAAATAGCATGCGAAAAATAAAAGCTTTTAATTTCATACAAATTGTATGGGAAAAGATTTCCTTGATTTGTGGCTTTTCTAGCTGGACTTTTTTGGTCCCATACAAACTTTCGATCCGATAGGAATGGGATCATTTGCCAAAAAAAAGGTTGTCAAAAATGATCTTTTTCTCGCACCCCGTATGTTTTTTCCAAAATCTGTAAACGCCAATTTTCATTAATTTGAAATCGAGGGAAGGTCTTCTAAGACCATTTTCGCGTAGCAGCACTGGATCTGCTAGTTGCCCTCACTGACCCAAAAAGACAGTCCACCTGTATAAGCACGAGGGATTAGGCGGCTTTCACCGTGCTGTGGTTTCCGCATACGGCGCCGGTGCGCGAGCGAGATAGGACTATGAATGTGTATAGCGCTGTCTAGCTTGCACACTGTCGCCGCATGCGGATGCTGCCATGTATGTAATACATGGGGACAAAGTTGATGTTTAGCCTAGCGTGATTTTATCGAGACCCGAGCCAGCGAAAGATTCCGAACTTGAGCCACAAGCGTAGCGAAATTGAATCTTGAGCGTACATCCATACTAGAGAGGTTGAACAAACATGGTTGAACGCTATGGATAACAAATACAACTAAACATTGCTGCCCGTTTTTCCCCACACCACCACCACCCCAGGAAAAATATAAGCTAGGTATTACTTCTCCACATGTGGATATAAGTAAACATGCGTTTTTCCCCACCGATTTCAAGGGATAAAGAGCGCGTCTCCGCTGTGGCGTCGTGAAAATAACTATTGTAATATTTTTATTGAGATTGAAAAAATGTATTTTTTGGAATCAAGATCAAACTTAAAATAAAATGACCTGATTGGATAAAATTGGATTGTTCATATATAGAAGTTGTTAAGTGTGATTTGATTTATACATGTGGGGTACCTATAGAATAAAATACTTATGTGTTATAGAAAATAGGATTGTTACCTAACTCAAAACATCGCAATTAACTATAGGCACAGACTTACAACTTCTTTACAGCTGTTAATGTTAATATAAATTTATTTCTTGGCAATAAATCAAACGTCCGTATTAAATTAATTAAAATTATATGTCTGAGGTGTTAAGAAACGCCCTCAATGTACAAGGTGTAACAAAAAGGCTGGTGATCCTTTAAAGGGCGTAATTGGTATCGTATTATAATTATGAAAAAATAAAGAAACACTTTGCTCGCGTGAAAAAAAATGTTTTTGTATGGAGGGATGGCCGGCTGGGACCACCTGTCCCATACAAATACTTTTTTTCGCGTCCAACCATTTTTTCTTAGTCGCAATACGATGCCAATTATGGCCTTAAACGGATCACCAGTATTTTTGTTAGTAGGTACTTACCAACTTCACCCTCAGCGGGCAGCATAGCCCCGAAGCTCCTCCCGTGGAACACGGACCCATCGCTGAGCACCAAGCTGCACGGACCTCCCACTTCGCAACTTAAATCTTCCTGGGACATTACTGGAATAATAGCACATTTATTAATTTTTAATGTAATATGTAATGTAAGAATAATAAAATTTAAAAAAATAGACACGGTCTACCTTATGGTACCTAAGTAATAATTTGCATCATACTAGCTCGGAAAGGCTCAGTTTATCCTTTAATTCGTATGTGGAAAGTTGCTTTTTATGCTTTTGTAAATGACATGACAGATATGGAAAGCAGTAAATTTTGATTACATTTGTAACATTTTATTTAGTTTTATTTTTATATCTAAGTTTGTAGTTGCTAGTCTTTGTATGTTCCTAAATAAATAATTTACTTAAAAAAAAAATAAAAAAATTTAAAGATTGTATTTTTCATCCAATTTTGTGGTGAAAAATGTTGTATTACACTCGCCAGCAAAGTTTGTTCAACTTCTCGCACGCTCAAGATTCCACTTTATGCACCATTCGTTACGCTCGTAGCTTAATTTTGGAATATTTCACTGGCTCGGGTCTCAATATAATCACTATCAGGGAGAAGAGGTTAAGCAACAACTTTACTCCCTAAAATGATGCTGAGAAATAACTATTTGATCAGCATATTGTTTATCAAAACCGACTTCCAATACCTATGTAGGTATTTTAGCCCATGACGGGATTATCCGAATTTCTATATGTGTAGAGTGTAGGCGTACGTAAGAATAACTTTAAAATACAAGCACAATATTCAAATGTATTAGACTATAATACTTAAAAACACACGCGAACATGAAAACATAAACATAACACAAACAGTTTAATATTTGTACTGTAGTACCTCTGTATACTTAATCATGTAAATAAACATACTTAAACTGTAGGAGGTGTGCAATAAAGAGTATTTATTGTTATTATTATACCTACTTATACTAATACCAGTACTACCTATATTTTTTATCCGCAATATAAGATCGTATACATATTTGTATAAATTTACTTTTTTCTGCTAAGAATGATCTCTTTTCTTTTACGAGTTAATCTGAGTTTAGAAATATTTACTATGTTCTGTGTTAATAAAATAATAAATAGTACTTTTTTGCTATACCAAGATTTCAAACTATCTTACCGAATGCGACTCATGTGCATAATAAATAAGAGAATAACGCGTTTAATGTTCTATTTATTACAGAGTGTGATTTGTTATTATAACATAAGTTATAATTATAACACAAACAATACAAACATCTTAATAATTTCAAGCATAAATAATTAAATATATATAGTTACCTAAATCAATAAAATGCATCCATATAGTTATGGGTTACTTATACTAACTGCTTGTTAAGATTCAAATTATAAATTCAAACTTTATTATTGACCCCTATAAAAGTTAACGACACATGATTGCCAGGGGGCCAATTTTTGACTTTCGAGCGCCCGAATTCAAAAAGTTTAAGCTCAAAAATAATCGCACACAAAAGCTTACCGCCAATTTTTTCGCATGAAATTAATAGTTTAAATACTCATGATTTTAAATTCCTGTCGCTGTTATTTTTAAAACATAATTTGATCGTTTTATTCTGAGTTGTAAATGTCACTTTCGAGTACTCGAATCTCAAAAATCACCCCCCTGCGCTAACTTTCTGCGTTCGTTGTTGCTAATGCTAAGTTAAGTATCGTTGGTGTTATATTGAGTAAGTATAGTCGACGTCAAAAATATGCTTACAATTTTGGACCTTATTATAAAGGAGTTAGGTGCAAAAGTGTCATATTTTTGACGTCGACCGTACTACGCCGCAAAACACGTGTTTGTCAAATCACAATGCGAACCTAAAACGGGCACAAAGCTTCGTATTTTATTTATGTTATGAATTAATGAGACTTACTTGATTTAAAGGTTTACACGAACCACGTGTTTTATACTTCAGCCGGCTGGAGACAGTCCGGCGCTGTCGAGATCTGCACAACGACAGACCGGCCTGAGATGTTCTAACCTCGTTCCTATACTCGTGTTATCAGCATTACAATACGAACCAGTTTATCCGTCGTCTCGCTTTTTCTTTACCATTGTCTGCCTCGTTGTGTCTCTTTTACACGTATGTAACAGGCTTGCTCGGATGATTAATCGGAAGTTAGGCGCACATTTAACGGCCAAGTGCGAAGTTAACATACCATACCGACCATACCATACCTGACATATGATTACAGTTATCTTATGGCGTACATATAGGTATGGTTACATTAGTTACAGGAACCTGAAGAAGATACGTTAACTTGAATACTATTATAAGCTTAACTTTAAGTAGAAAGTGGCGCATGAAATTTTTTGGAATTTTGAAAATGAAAAACTTTTACTTAGGTGCTTTATCTAATCGTAAGAAGCACTAAGGCGTTTATCACACTGGCGCCGCATACGGATCCGTCGCCAGTGTGATAATCGCCTAAACTCCCATCCCATCACGAACTCCATGACCACCAACAACGCCTAAAGCACGCTGTGATTCCAATGGACTTGCATTATTCAATTAGGCCTCGATTGCCGCTTACTATAGACGGACCGCGCGTTTATTTGCCACCATCGCGGCATAAGTGTAAAACAACTATTAATGAAAATGTTCAATGGTATCTGTATTCGAAGTAAAAGCGTATGCCCCCTTTAGTTCAGGCAGCATAATCAATCAACTTCGCAGCAGGATAATCAAGAGGCAACTCTGGTTATCAAAAGTTGACGTTTGACATTTTATTTAAGTAGTATTCTACCACAAAACATATGTATGTCGCTGTATTATGTTACCCTAACAAGCACGATTGAATTAAGTTAATAAATTATTAGTTTGGTAATATAAGGGTCAATGGCAAATCGATTTTTATGTTTTTATTTAGGTACCTAAACTAAACTAAACATTAAGAGTAAACTTTATTTCGATTTCGCTTAACTTTTTGATACTATTTTGCAGTAGGTCCATGGTCCCAAAAAGAAACGTGCTTTCATAATATGTATAGCTTTCAAAGTTTGTATACATATTTTGAAAGCACGTTTCTTTTTGAATTGTATACGTGAAACGCTTTTTTTATTTTGTGTTCATTTATAAATATTTCATCCTAATCTAACACCTGTGTCGCGATTTTTGCTTGGAGAGGTGAAATACTAGTGTGTAAGTAAAATATACCTATACGTTGGCAAACGAAGTCGTCTGAGGAATAAGTGGAACAATTTATTTCATTTTCATATATTTTATTAAAGGAGAGTAGGTTAGGCTAGATCAATTTTGTGAAAAAATTCTGAAGTTTAGGTGATATTTTTGAAAAGGTATTAGAGTATTTCACAAAAATGAAAATGCAGAAATAAACTTTATTATACCTTTAATCAGATAATATAAAATATATTAGGGGCCATTAAAAATAATAATTAATAATCAAGCGACAAAATTGCACGAATCAACATTGTCACTAAACAAGTTCCTGTACTGAGTTTTCGGAGACTGGAGTTTTCGGTTAATAAATATTAATATACACGGTGAGCCTTAATAACCCGAAAGATTTTAACAGTGTATTCCTAATCATATTTACAGACTAAAATGTCCTATAGACATTTCGAGATTACGCCTAGTTTTGGAGTAAAAACCAATTTAAAAAAAAACTTATTTTTATTAAAACTCAGCATAAAACGCCTTTTTCATTTCGTTGTTACCACTATTGGGCATAGTTTACACATCCATTGATAGATATCAAAGTGACAAGAACCACTTTGCATAAAATATTTTCCTTTGGAAAAAATGTACCATTCATTGTTCATTTTATTAATAATATTTTCATTCGCACAAAACATTCAAAGAATTGAAAAACATAAATAAAGAAAAAGATTTTTTTTTGGCGAAATAGACCTATAGTCATATAACGTTTTTTCCTTCTTTTGGTCTCAGAAATGCATGGTTAAGATCTTTCGGGTTACTCGAGCCCACAGTCTATATAGATTTCAAGTATATACTTTTTTGCTATTAGGTACAAAACTTCTACAAACTATCTTACCAAATGTGACTCATGTGCATAATGTCGTTAAGGGGCTACTTTGAAAAATTATAGGTTTTTTCAAACGCTCCATTGATTAAACGGGAAAAGGGACTGAATTTATTTTCGAGTATATATTATTAGACAATATACTCTTGTTTATGGCACAAGCTGAAACACGATTGCTGAAAGTTGCCTCGATAGAAAAAAAATCCGAAGTTGGGTCCTTTTTTCTCTTATTTTTCTTAGCTTACGTAAACTATAAGACATTAAGCAATATAACTAAGTAAAAAATATGTTATTCTAGTTTATCTAAAAAGTCACAGAAACAAAATTAGACAAAACTTTATAGATTCGCTTATTTATCGTAGTTTGGTCAAAAAGTCTGATCCCTAAGAGCGCTGCATCTCTTTCTTCCGTGCACGGGAGCCATAAACGTGTCTCTTACGGATGGGCGTGGCTTGTCCGAATCGAGGAATGGCCTTAATAGCTATTTTCGTTTTCAAATCGTTACCGGACTCGGCATTATTTTTATGTAAGCCCTTTAGGGGCGATCCGGCGCGCACTTTTTTTTTATGGCGAATTATTAGGTAAAGTAGATCAGATTGTCCATTCAGGGCCAGCGACTAGAATGCGTTTCATTTATGAACATACACTTACGGTTTTTGTGCCATTGAAGGTAGCAACCGTATATTTTAAATAAACTATCTCCTCGACTTAAAGTTTATTTCATGTAAAAGTCCTTGGATAGGTGTTATAGTTATAACATTTTACAACTGATTCGTATTTGGATAGCGGAAAGCAACATTTGTATGAATCAAACCCTAAGTATAATAAAATAGTGTTTTGTTTGATGGGTCGTTACCCATACTACTATAATATAGTACTTTATACAATAGTGACATAATCAAGAGCTTTTCAGTCGAGTACCGCGTTTAGGCCACGAAGCTTGCTGAGTGGCCTAATTAAGGTATGAGATTGAAAAGCTTAATTATGTCACTATTGTATACAATACTTTTTCTACGAGTATTAAGTAAGAATTGATTTTCTTTCATTCTTTCTAAATTTTTCCCAATCAAACGTCAAACACTATTTTTCAAACCGGAAGTAATTGTATCTGGGCCTATTCGGTGGTACAGACACCACCGAAAAGAGATATACATATGATTGTGTGCGTAGTAGAAAGAGATGGATAGAATAAACTGTGTCTAAACTTACTTCCAAGACTGTAGGTGTAGTTGTGATTGGTCTTTTTATAATCCAATCACATCGTAGAAGCAAGTTTAAGTAGAAGAAATTTGACAGATTAAGTACGTTCGGAAATTATAAAGTTGAGTCTGTCCGAAAAGAAAAGTGTCGTACAATGTATGAGCTCCCATATAAACCATGACACTTTCCTTTCCGGACAAACTCTACACATTTTACCGAGATGTGAATGACATTCTCTTTTCAAAATTATTTTAGTTTAGGGGCGGATTGTTTAATAAATCTATTTAATGATCCCGGAAGTGCCATAGACTATCCAACATTTAAATGTGTAAGGTTTAAGTCTGGTCTATAAAATCCTAATACACAGATTAAAGTCGACGAGTAGAAAAAGTACTGTTTTATTATACGAAGGATTTTAAGGTTACGAAGAAGCTGCACATTCATGTTACCTACAAATTTCGTGCTGACTGCATTGTATGCTAAGGATGCTCTAGATTTAAACATATTGCTTTTAGTTTAAACGTAAGTCTGTCCATTAAAATTAACAGGGCGTCGGTTGTAGGTGCTATATTATTGTAACAATATTTAAAGTCCGTTTACAACGTCGTAGTTTTGAAGAAAAATTATAGAAAGTATTGACTGGAATGGAATGACAGTCGGATCTACCCCAGTGATTCTTCACACCCCCTGCGGCCGTTACCAAAGCCGCTGTTGTGGCCTGAAATAGCGGGTCCGCTGGGGATCGGGGGTCATTTTAAAGAACGTTTAATTGGAGCCCGATACCGGCCACGATCACACGTCTTGGTGAGTTGCACATTTTTAGAGAGTATTTCTGTCCTCTCAGCCTGTGAGTGCCGATTTTGATGCAATTAAAGGGGTCAGGTCAGGTTATTTACTGCTTGGCTGACGCTGCTTGGTGTTGACCCTCGTTTGGCAGCACCGAGGGAACACGTGTAGGGTTATTGAGGTAGTGAGAGAGAGCGTGCTGACTCCTTTGTAGTATTATTTAAATATTTATTACCTGCTCTATTGTTAATAGGTACCTACTTTTACTTACTAGAAGAAAAGATAATGGTCGACTGACAGCTGCAGCTGCAGCTAAGCTTCTCGGGTCTACATAGCTAAATAATAAACAATGCATCGGCATTTAAAACGTACTTAATTTTATAGAAAAAATATGTATTGTTTAATTATTTGTTACCTGTGTTGGCAACTCCAACAGTAGGCATTCATTCATTCGTTTATAAGTTCGTTCTTCTAAAATCGCCGTTACGTTTAAGATGGATTATTTTGTCTTTTGTAATAAAATATAAAAATGTGGCCAGAATTCTTGGACTTCTTCTTCTCCGCCTCATATTTAGCCAGCCCCACAACGCCCCGCTGAACAACCTGCTATATTGTTAGTAACGACCTATAACAAAGATAATGGCCGATCGAGTGCAGGATTCGGGTCCAGATTAGATAATAAACAATACAACATGGTATTATGTTCTTGCATCTGGTATTTTGTCAGCAGCCTCGTTATTAGCGTGATCTCGGTTGTAGTTTCTCTCACACTCGTTCTGTCCTAATATGCTAGAAAGAGAACAAGATTAAAAACCGGCCAAGAGCATGTCCGACCATGTTCGGCATGCTCAGTATAGGGTTCCGTAGTTACCGACCCGTCACAATACACTACACCCACTCAAAAGATTGTTTTTTATATGATATTTTGCGGTACTTAAGTCATTTTACTACGCGGCACTTACATTCTTTTTAACCGACTTCAATTCCATTGAGGAAGGAGGTTCTGCATTCGGTTTGGTGTTTTTTTTTATGTATGTTCACCGATTACTCCGAGACCCGTGGTTCGATTTGGGTAATTCTTTTTTTGTTTAAAAATATCTACATCCAAGGTGGTCCCATATTAATCTGGTGCTGTTCTGATGATGGGATCCATGAGGAATTGAGGGAACTCCTCAATTTTTAAAGGCACATGTATGGTGATTTGGGTGTTTTCTTAAGCTACTGAAGCATTTTCTCACGAAAACCACCAACTTGATGGAGTGGACCTGATGATGATGATTGTTTTGATGATAATGATGAAGATTTTTTAAATATATTACTCCAAGACCCGTGGTCCGATTCGAATAATTCTTTTTTTGTTTGGAAGGAACTACCTCGAAGATGTTTCCACAATAATCTGGTGCTGTTCTGATGATGGGATCGATGAGCAACTGAGGGAACTCCTCAATTTTTAAAGGCACGTGTATGGTGATTTGGGTGTTTTCTAAAGTTACTCAAGCATTTTTTCACGAGAACCACCAATTTGATGGAGTGGACCTGATGATGATGATTGTTTTGATGATAATGATGATGTAGGATGTTCAGCGATTACGCCAAGACCCGTGGTCCGATTCGAGTAATTCTTTTTTTGTTTGGAAGAAACTATTTCGAAGATGGTCCCACATTAATCTGGTGCTGATCTGATGATGGGATCGATGAGCAACTGAAGGAACTCCTCAATTTTTAAAGGCACGTGTATGGTGTATTGGGTGTTTTCTTAAGCTACTCAAGCATTTTCTCACGAGAACCACCAATTTGATGGAGTGGACCTGATGATAATGATTGCTTTGATGATAATGATGAAGAATTTTTTAAATGTAGGATGTTCAGCGATTACTCCAAGACCCCTGGTCAGAATAGAATAATACTTTTTTTGTTTAAAAGGATCTACCTCGAAGATAGTTCCACATTACTCTGGTGTTGTTCTGATGATGGGACCCATGAGCAACTGAGGGAACTCCTCAATTTTTAAAGGCACGTGTATTTATTTCCTCTCGAAAACCACCAATTTGATGGAGTGGACTTAATGATGAAGTCCACATGTGATACGTGGAACTTTCCTTAGATTGAATGGGTGTGTTACGAACTTTTTGATATATCTTTAGCGATTTTTCCGAGACTCGTTGTTCGATTTTGATGAATTATATAACCACTAAAAATTGAAAAATAAAATCTTTTTACAAAAAAAAGATAAACCGACTTCCAAAAGGATAAAATGAATCATTATATTATTTATATGCGTTACCAACTGATATGTTTGAAGTCGGTGCCAAGCCAAAAATTCAAATCAGCTTCAAGTGTGAACATCACAAAACATCGGTACTTACTAATAGGTACATAAAGAAAAGGTGAATGTGATTCTATCTGTTTCATTTTCATGTTTAAACAACTAATCCAATTTTGATGAAATGTGGTACCTATGTATATATAAATATATACTCTCATACACGTTTACTTTGTCAATAATCAGAAAAAGGCAGCAAATAGAAAAAATATGTAGACGCTTAAGATTGACCTTCCATAGAAAATTCGAATATCGTGCATTTTTCTACTGACACGGTGGGTGTACTGGGTATATCTGAGTATAGAAAAATTAACCTAGCCATTGAATTCCTGTATACTTCGAATTAAACCTTATATGAAGAAGGATGAATAATTCAAACGAACCACGGGCTTCGTTCGAGATACCGATAGTCCGAACAGTGTGCTAACAAACATAAGACGCATGGCTATACTTTCTGTACCTACTTGCTTAACAGTTAACGGTCGAAACGAATGAACCTATACCCAAGTGCAATCCATATCGTATTTGATTAGTTATATAGTAAGACTAACAACACATCGCCTCGTACGTATTAACTCTTCCAAATTTGGCTTGGCACCGACTTCAAACATATCAGTTGGTAACGCATATAAATAATATAATGACTCATTTTATCCTTTTGGAAGTCGGTTTATCTTTTTTTTGTAAAAAGTTTTTTTACAAGGTGTTTTTGAGTTATAATAACTCAAAAAAACTCAATCGATTGATTCAATATACACCGTGTTTTTTCCCCTTTAATTTCAGCATATGGTTAGGTATGATTAAGAAAACGATCTTATATAACTTAACTAGATTAAAAAAAATTGAAAAAAGAAATCTTTTTCTTACAATAATTGTTAAATCGGTCACTAATGTCACTAGGGTATTAGTGTGTTATGATTGACTAAACCAAATAATTGAAAATTATGACATGTCGATTTAATTTCGAACATTACACTATCTATACTCAGAGATACAAGAAAGCATGTTTTATTGACGTAATACACAGGTGCATCATTTATGAGGTGTTTCGGAGTACAGTCGACTACACAGAGATGTATCCACTTTTGGTCATTATTACAACGCAATAAGGTGAAAGTATTTTTAAGATACATAATTATTTATAATAAACGGGACTTAACCGCGTAAATAATTTTTAAATTACCTTCGACGTTTCGAGGACGACATTGTCCCCGTGGTCGCGAAGCTTTTTTTTCTTCGCGACGTCGAAATATTAAAAAATATATACGCGGTGAAGTCCCATATATTACAAATAATTATGAGTAAAAACCGTGAAAGTCTAAATAAGTGGATACATATATTTGTAGTCGACTGTAAAAAAATAATTTAATGTAGGTTTACCTAAACAGAAAGATACAAATTAACTATTGATTATCGAACTGGAGCTAATAATAAGTACACTGGTGCCTTATAAAAAGTTACTTAATTTAAGCTCAGAAATGCACCCGTGCAATTAAAGGAAATAAAAAAAACACGGTGTAGTTTTCATTGAAATTACTTATTAGATATCACTTTTGTGAATTTTACGATTTTTTTTGGACCCACGGTTCAGAAGTTAGAAGCTGTTTTTAAATTTCGGAGCTATTATTTTCGAACCTATTAATTCTATCGAAAAATTGTATTAGAATATCTATACTATTTTTAAAAGACCAATCCAACAATACCCCACACGATAGAGTTTAAGCGAAAAAAAATGTCATCCTCCACATGTGAACACTAATACAAAACATTTTTCTAGTTTTTATTCTACTTTGTTGGCGTGACTAATGCACATACTCATAGCATATTTCAGCTTTCTAGTGCTTACAGTCACTGAGCGGGCAGACCGACGGACATGGCTTGAGTTCCTAGTACTACGCACGGAACCCTAAAAATACTTTTCACCCGTACTATTCGAAAAAGGGTAATTTGTTGCCCATTTACAGGGAGCAAAAGTGACTTTTGATCCCTCTGCGTTTTGTTGCCTATTTACAGGGAGCAAAAGTGACTTTTGATCCCCCTGCGTTTTTTTTTTATTTTCCTTGTCTTTACAACCGATTAAAATGAGACATTATATAACTTCTCTTTCTAGCAGATAGCTAGTTTAGTACCTTTGTTTTCGTTTTTCTCATAAAAGGAGTGAAAAGTAGAGTGTACTTCGCGGTAGCAAAATTATTTCGATCTCTGGTCACTTGAATCCCTCACTACGCTGGGGATTCTATTCTGGAATCCTTCGCTTCGTTCGGGATTCAACACGCTACCCTCGACCGAAATAAGTTATTTTGCTCCCTTGTAATACAATTTTACTATTATCTGACTGATATGTGATATCACAATAAACCCTTGATTCTTGTTATGATTAATCGAGTCAAAATTTCAAAGTGCCTGTCTTGTTTAAAAGTATTAGTTAAATACCTAGTAGGTACCAATCCCAAAGTCTCATCATCTTCTTCCTCCTAGCGTTTATCCCTGCTTGGGGTCCGCTTGAAAACCTAATCCCATGAATTGGCATAACACTAGTTTTTACGAAAGCGACATTCCAACTCAGAGTGGAAACTAGGGCCTCATCAGGATTAGATCCGGTTTTCTTACGATATTTTCCTTCACTGAAAAGCTAGTGGTAAATATCATAAAGATATTCTGTACATAAATTCCGAAAAACTCAGTGGTGCGAGGCGGGGTTTGAACCAGCACCCTCAAATTGAAAGTCTGATGTCTTACCGCCAGGCTACCAGCGCTCTCCCAAGTTATCATATCAGTTTTCATTGAAAATAAAATTATTCATACCTATATATTGCTATATATTATTGCATAAATGAGGGTCAAATAAATGGTGGTTAGTAAAAATATCGCTTTTGCCCAGGGCCCAGACCAACTGGCCGGTTTTATAAGCGGCGGTTTATTCAGCATACGCGCCAGGCTTGTGACTCATAAGCTGAGTCTTGGTTTTAGCAAAATTAGAAAAAACAAACGCTTGAAGCTTAAATAATATCATGATCATCATCATCATTGGGCTGTAACTTCTATGGCAGACGATTAGACGCAATGTCCAAAATCAACTTAGACACTTCCTTTGGTGGCTGTACATAACAATACACTTTATGTAAGTAGGTATGTATTATCTTCCAAAAAACAAGTACTTCTCGTTGTCTTCCCAGCAGCTAGCTTAATTAAAACTGGTAACTATAAAGGACAACAATCAACTACAGTTTCAATTTAAAACTCAAATGTTCGGGAATTCTACACAAACAGATGACAGTCACAGGGCAGTTAGTCCGTATCTACTTACGTAGGTAATTAACTCATAACGAATGTAATGAACAAGAATTGAGGAGTAACTCGTAGTGAGGCGCCGCAGACGGTCGCGTCCGGTGATTCTAAATAAAAAATAGCTTGTACCTATTGCATTCAGTTACCTTTGTATCCGTATCAAGAATCTAACTGAGTTCGCCATAGTTCAAGTGAGTACGAGCACGAAGCTGCCCAGACGCAGCCGTGCCGAGGTCATTGTCGTTTGATCGGTGAGAAGTGAGGTAACGTAAAATAAACCAATATCTATACTTCTTAATTTAAGATCTGTTGATTTTACCGTTACTCAATACTATATTAACCCCTAAGCTAAAGTTGATGTTTTTTTTCGAAATAAAACTAAATAAAACTATTCAAGTCATCATCATCATCATCATGATGAAATTTCGCTTATTCAAGTAGGCATAGCAACAAGCACTTTTGAATCGTCTGTTACATATAGGTACATATTAAGCTAATATCTTAAGCTAATATTTATTTAGATCAAAATACTGATGCAATTATACATTAAAAAAAAGTGTCATAAAATAAACCTTAATATCTATATACCTACCTACCTACCGTAGCGTTAACGTAGCTACAAGTAAATTATGTATATAGGTAGTTTGTTTATTCGTGACTGATAGATTTCATCCATTCAAGTTCCATTTCTATATTCATAAATCAAAATTCCTATTTAAAAACATAACACCAGAAAAGTTATAGGTATGTATTATGTAGACTGCGGCGATTTATTAAGTCCGGGCCCCGTAACTTTTGAACCGGCGATCCAAAAAGTATGAAAAAAATTGAAATATACTTATATGAAAATGATGAAATGAAATGAAATCAATATGAAAAAATATAACTATTTCATTATATTCATTATGTATTTTTTCAACGAAAATTATTTTGAACATTATCGATTAAGGCATTTTCGAAATATAATACGACCTTTTGGTAATAATTTTTTCGATAGTAGGTACGGAACCCTCCATTGTGTGTGGTCCGATACGCATTTAGCCAGTTTTTTTATTTATAATAACTTTTGCATTTACTTTCGGCAGAGACTATAGAGATATAGACGACCACAACCTAGGAACTTTTTGAAGCTCAAGTCAATTGCGCCCTCTGTCCGAAAGCCGCCTAAAGATACCAAAAATGTAAGAGGAAATGTCACCTGCACTGCTACTCCACCTAGTAATAAATAGCGTACTAGTAGTACACTAGTAGCTTACTAGTGTACTACTAGTGTAGGGTAAACTCGCATTATTTGGTGACATGCCGAATTCGGTGATACAAGTATTGAAGCATGATGCCCAGTAAAGCGAGTGAATTAAAGCCTTTTAAGTGTGACCTTACGGTAAAGTATTAAGGCATAATTCCGTTTGCATTCTTGTGGGTCAAATTGAGAGAGCGAGATAGTTAATATTTGGGAATTTTTCGCGCTAGACCTCATTTCGGTGCCGCGCGGACATGCACAAACTGGTTCTCCGTTTATAATTCGTTTTTAAATACTAAAAGTGCCTTGATTTGTATAAAAAGTTGACAGTGTAGTAAAAGGATGTTAGTTTTGGTATATCAGTTAATTTCTTAAACAAAAGTTGCATAGTTTTTTCACAGTATGTTGTGAAACCCGGTCAAAAAGTTATCATTTTCAAACGATTGACGCTGCAACGGTATCACCGAATAAAACAAGGTAAGTTAAACATATGAGTGACATGTGGTTACAATGCGTGTATTTTAATTATCTAATGCATGTATTGTGTTAAATAGTCCATAATTAATAAATTTGCGATACATAAGCAACGTTACCATATTATTTTGGGCTCTTTATCACCAAATTACACGAGTTATTTTTTTAACTTATTATTGTAATTTTTAAATTTTCAGAACATGGACGACGATAAAATAAAAAGAAAAACCGCAAGTATAATGAAGCTACGTTCAAATCAGCTATTGAAAACGTATTGGAGTCAAAAATGATATTAACATTTCATTACCCCTAATTATGTGATAAAAAAAAATGTTTACTTGTGTAATTTGGTTATAGTCTAATTAGAGTAGTATGTATCACCGACTTAAGGTGATTGTCACCAAATTAGCCATGTTCAGGCAGCATAAAAAAAACTAAATTATGAACAATATTATTTGTCATAATTAAGATTTTAATGACTGATTATGCCAATAATAAGACTGTCTGCACTTCCTATTAAAACTAAATACATTGATTAATAATAACATGGACTTTTATTCCAATTTAGATTTTATCACCCAATTAGATGAGGACACCCTACTAGTAGTACTTAGGTCCCTTCCCTACTATTGGTGATATCGGTTCTTTTTTATTAAAAGTTAAAGTTAGTTAAGTAGGGTAGGTATTGTAGCGATGTAATGTAAATTATTACAATATTTAATTGTAAAGTAAGTGTCACAGTGTCCAGTTAAGTACTTGCCGTTTGTTGGTAATATATATAGATATATGCAATTACTTAGCAGAGTATGACTTGGGGTTGAAAAGTGTTAAGGGCTTTTTTTAAAGCCTGTTTCCTAAAAACCCGCTTTTTTCCAGCTCATAATGCGCCTGCGCGAGTGTTGCGCCCGCAATGTGGTGCTGTGGGTGGGTTGCTTGCTGTACGGGTTGGCGCAGGCCGAGAGCCCCGTGTCATTTGAACCTTCAGTCGTTCAAGTGAGGAGCCCGAGGAGGAACATGATCCGCTCCGTTGACGCATCCTCAGTCAAGGTTAGGAGCATTTGAAAGCTACCTACTTTAAATGGTACTGCCCTGGTCTTGTCTGTCCGATATCCAAATTGTTATGTAGCAAAATTGAAAACAATCGGGGGCACAAAAAGAAAACACGTACAGTCCAAATTATTAAGAACACATTTAGAATTTCTGTTGATATCTGAGAATTATTTACCTATAGGTACTATGTAGGTAAGTAATACTCAGATTACTTATGTAGGTAGGGGGTCGTCCAGAAATCATGTGATCATATTTGGCCTATTTTATGAGTAGGTACTATTTTTGCTTTTGGCTTACCCGGTTTTAAAAATTATACGGGATATATTCTTTGACTCCCCCCTCCCCCATCGACATCATTCGTGATATTTTTCTTACCCCCACCCCCCCTCTAAATGATCACATGATTTTTGGACGACCCCTAGGTACTCGTATTAATTACCCATCTGTAGCGGAGAGATAAAAAACAGACCTAAACCTATCTATTGTTTTATGATTTTTATTTATTAGGTAACCCAAAGTTGCAAATCAACAATTAGGTACTTTGAAGTCCATATCGTTAAATAATGTAGAATACTTAGCGGCTATCATTTTCTTTAAATAAACGTACCTAAATATGTGCCTTCACGTGGGCAGAATGCAGACATTCGTAACATTCCGATGTCATGGTAAAAACAAATAAAAATAAATTTATTGTATTTTTATTTTCTGTCAACACACGGGTATAGGTATTCGCTATGTGCGAAGGGCATGGTGGGGGTCTGGTGGGGGTAACGAAAATAATTGCAGTGCACAGTGTGACAAGAAATGAAACTGCAAAAGCCCCTGTCAGCTGTGAAAATAGTGAATCAGCCAGTGACATTTCATATAAGCTAGGAATACAACCTATTTATAAAAAGAAAAAAAAAGAGATTGAACACCTGCCCAAGAGATGGCGCCACAATCACGCAAAAAGTTTGAGATAGTTATACATACTATAGATACACAATGAAGTTTGAATGTCTTTCGATATTTGAAAATATGACAGTTATATCTTTAATATGACACCCAGAATTATCTTCGTCGCATAGTAGCATCTTGTCTTTTTTTTAGTTGCAAAAGTCTGCATTTCCCATTCCATGACAGTAGGATCGATCAAGGGGTCATGGAGCTAGAAGAAGGCGCAAAAGCAATCTTCAAGATGATCTTGTTATATTGGTCAACTCTTTTGCAAGTAAATCGCGAGCAGTTTAAGAGTCGCCAGGACGCTCGCGTCCCCATACAAACGTGGTTTTGCTCTCATTTTAAAACGACATGCTTTAGAACCACGAACTTTGGCATGGGCATTCTAGCAGTACAGATCTATGTCGGTAATTAGTTTTCGTTGCTAAAAATTGTAATACAAAGAAAATACATCAGCCAGATACAGATTTACATACAAAACTTATTTTTGCTATGTTTTCTTTGTGTTACAATTTTTAGCAACGAATACGAATTACCGACATAGGTCTGTACTGCTAGAATGCCCATGCCAAATTTCGTGGTTCTAAAGCATGTCATTTTAAAATGAGAGCTGAACTATGTTTGTATGGGGACGCGAGTTCACGCCAGCGTCCTGCCGACTCTTAAGGCGGACTACTAGTGAATAACATAAAGTTAAAAGAGGCAGGTGCATAATAACTAATACTAATAAAATGTGTAATTTCAGACTAATCCCAGCATAACTATCGTAGGTGACCATTTTGCGATTAACGGAGAACCATTTCAAATAAAATCAGGCTCTCTGCACTACTTCAGAGTACCAGCAGTATATTGGAGGGATCGTCTTCACAAACTGAAGGCGGCTGGCCTGAATGCTGTGTCGACGTTAGTATTTCTGATTACAATGACGCTAGTCTATAATAAGAACCTAGTAGGTACATGGGGTTCCGTAGCTAAATAATTATGTCACAGCCATTTTATTCGTAAACTATAAAATATAGGTATATTAATAAAATGTTATACAAGTGTGTTTTGTGTGCTGCTACTTAGTTTTGTAGTTAAATTGTTGGAAAAAATGCTTTTAGCCGTAGGCACTCCATACAAACTAAATGGCACATTTTTTTGTCGGAACATGTAAATATTAACATGTTACACATCAATTGATAGGTATTTAAAATATTTTTGAAGATTATAAATTTTTTTTTGATTAAGCTTCCATTCAGACAGACCCATTCAGATGTATAATCTTCGAAAGTCTAAAATAATTTGTCCCTCCCCCCCCTCTCTTACTTTTGAATCGATAGTCCAAAAAACATGAAAAAATTCAAGGAGTACGTTATTGTATATTCTTTGAAATATTTTTTTAACAATATGGGTTAAGCCGTTTTTGAGTTACCTTCAAAAACTTATTTCAATTTCATAGGCAGATTATAACTAACTAAAAGGTAACTTAAGTAGTTTTTTTGTTATTCCATTGAAGCTACGGAACCCCCCATTAGCCAGTTTATTCTATCTGGTCTTGAAAAAAAGTTATTAATATGACCCATTAAAATCAGGTATGTTGAATGGAGTTTCCACGAGCCTGAAGAGAGACAATACTCTTTCGAGGGCGACCGCGATGTGGCTGCTTTTATACGTCTCGCGGCGGAAGAAGGGTTACACGTTCTATTGCGCCCTGGGCCCTACATCTGTGCTGAAAGAGATCTGGTGATGTATATTATCATTATTATGCAATAAAGAGTTCGTGGTTTTAATTTTTGCATCGGAAAACTTACAATACCTTTTTAACCCTCCACGCAAAGTTATAGTTATATAGGTATGTTATAATCATAAGTTAGATCGCTATGCGCGTCTGTCCAAGTGTCCAGTCTGTGGCACCGTAACTCCGTAGCGCTAGAATGGTTGAACCAATACCGATAATCTGAATGCGATGCGATCAAAATCGGTCCAGGGGGGTGATTTTTGAGATTCGAGTACTCGAAAGTGACATTTACAACTCAGAATAAAACGATCAAATTATGTTTTAAAAATAACAGCGACAGGAATTTAAAATCATGAGTATTTAAACTATTAATTTCATGCGAAAAAATTGGCGGTAAGCTTTTGTGTGCGATTATTTTCGAGCTTAAACTTTTTGAATTCGGGCGCTCGAAAGTCAAAAATTGGCCCCCAGTCGTTTCAGCGGGTTCCGTAAATTTTTAATTTATATAATAGTTATACAGGGTGTAACAAAAATACTAGTGATCCGTTTAAAGGTATTTTGTATCGTATTGCGATAAAGAAAAAGTGGGAGATTTTTTTTAACGCGATAAAAAAAATTGCATGTGACAAGTCGTTCCAGCTGGCCAACCCATCAATACGATACCAATTATGCCCTTAAAAGAATCACTAGCATATTTGTTACATCTTGTATGAAATTATGAATATTTTCATTCTAAAAGTACAGTAACAGTCTACACTTCTCATGCATTTAATATTAATCGTTATCTCCTATATTGGTACTGCCGGGCTAAATTATTAATTCTGTATCTACTTTTTGCAGGGTGGTTTTCCATATTGGCTCCTCGGAAAATACCCTCAAATAAGATTAAGATCGACTGATGCAGGTAACGTAGTTAGGTATATTCAGATTAGCGTGAATGTCATATATGATAATAATAGATCTTAATTACAATGAAAACAATAAACTAGCGCTTATGTATGTAACATTTTCATACCAATTATGAATTAGACTTGGTTATTTATAAGTATTTCAACAGATTTCATAGCTGAGACAAAAATTTGGCTGGAGAAATTGTTTGAACAGCTCACACCTCTTCTATTTGGAAACGGAGGCCCGATAATTTTAGTTCAGGTAATTGTTATAATCATATGCACTACTATAGATAGATACCGAACATATTTTAATTAATTTAAGTAATGACCTAATTCAATGTGCATGACAGGTGGAAAACGAATACGGCAGTTACGGTAGTGACACGGCATACAAAACACAAGCGCGTGACATAATGCTTAAGCATGTGGGTGACAAAGCCCTCCTGTATACCACTGATGGGAGTTACATTTCCCTTTTCAAAAATGGTGCTATCCCGGGAGTCTTGACCACGATCGACTTCGGTGTAAGCAAAAGTTAGTATCCGTCTATACTCAATACCTGATTTACTTATGTTAGTTATGAATATCATTCATTCAGATTTTTTAAGGAAATTGTTGTCCTGGGGAAACATAGAACAAATGATTATAATTATATGTCTTGTTCTAACTTGTTACCTGCCTAAATAGGGACAAGTTTGGGAGATACTCAACGCATTGATATGCATGTAACAAACCGAGCGAATCCATTGGAATGACGAATAATAAGTATGTTATTTTTACAGAGAAAGATATGCAAGACTATTTTAAGTCTTTGAGGAGCTACATGCCGCACGGTCCCCTGATGAACTCGGAGTACTACCCGGGATGGTTGACGCACTGGGGCGAGTCGCTTCAGCGGGTCCCCACACCCAAGGTGGTCGCCACTTTAGTGGACATGCTGAACAGCTCCATCAACTTCAATATTTATGTTTTCTTTGGTGGGACTAACTTCGAATTTACAGCGGGTTCGTTTAAGTCCACATTATAAGATTCATTAATCAAACTTCGATATAAATATTTACTATTGGCTAAGTGTGCCTTCGATATATTTACCATGGTACGAGTATAAATGGGTGCTAGACAAAATTGGTCCCATATGGCTGACATTAATAACTTTAAATAGAATTGTAAGGGTAGGCATGCAGATGCAGCTTCCAATAATCGTTCCACATGAAACATTAGTTGGCACTTGGTAGTGGACAATTCGATCATTGTTCGTGTTTATAACCCAAATACACCAAATGCAAGGTACTGGAGTGAACGGCAGCGGGAGGTCAGATAACCCCAATTCCAATGCACCTTAGTTTAGTAACTGTCAAATAGTTACTAATAATAATAATAATAAACCCGCGGGGGCAGCTTGTGGCGAGCTGACGGTGAGTGGCGACACCGCGGACCCCTATTCCAGAGGGCCCTTTCCATCTGGCCCTCGCCTCTGTGCTTGCCTTAACTGGCCGGCCAGAGTGGAGTCGCAAGAGCGGGACCTATGATCCAGGTTGGAAGTGTAAAATGTCATAACGCCGGCGGCCTGCTGAACGGAACACCGGGATCTGGCTACCGCAGACTCACCTCTCGACAACCTCACAGCCACTCTCAAGTGTTGCGCCGTTGTCACACCGTGCGTGCGGCCATTGCGGGGCCCACTCAATGAGTTGGCGAGTCACCACCTGTCTTTTACAATTTTGAGACTGATTGTCACGGCAGGTGTCCGCTAGTCTCCTCCCATAACCCCATTATCCAGTCCATCCAACATTCAAACCAATAGCCTATGATCTTAGTTCCCATCGCAGCACGAAAGTGCTGCACTATAATAGTCTTTGCACCTGGCGGGGACCATCATATTGTACGCTCGGGGATGGTATCCGCCACGTGTATCCCTTGCTTTTAGATTAAATTGTCTTAAAGGGCGACTGCGCTGTTGGCTTCGGCCCCACGCAGGCCTACCAAAGGTCCGGGACCCCATGGTCCCGAGATATGGCAAAGACATACAAATAATAATAATATAATATGTTAGCCTCTATGCGTCCCACTGCTGGGCACAGGCCTCCTCTCATGCACGAGAGGGATCAGGCTATAGTTACTAAACAATATTATTAATATTTTAGGTGCCAACTACGACGGTACATATACACCTGATATTACATCTTATGACTATGATGCCCCGTTAAGCGAAGCCGGTGATCCCACTCCCAAATATTTCGCAATTCGCGATGCTTTAGCAAGGGTAACTATGATTTTAGGAATCTATTACCTACTTAACTATTATTTAACTACGTACATACCTTTCATGAAATATTTAAAAATGTTAACTGGTTCGTAATGATCCGTGATTAATTTCAGCATAACCCAGAAGTGGCAAATATTGCTCCTCCGTCGCCTTCCAACAAATCTGCATATGGTGAAATATCCTTAACAAAGCGACTTGGGCTATTGTCTCCTGCAGGCCGGGCAAATTTAGGAAAGAAATATCGAGGTGTAGTTGGCTCCAAACTGCCGACGTTTGAGAATTTGCGCCAGCGCTCCGGATTAATGCTCTACGAGACCTCACCCGGAGAGACGGGCCTAGGTTCCTTACTGGGAATTAGTAAACCTCGCGATCGCATTCATGTTTTTGTCGATGGTGTAAGTGTTTTTAATCATTTTAATTAAAACATAGGTACAGTCGGCCAAAAATGTGGTCTACCACCCTACGGTTGAGGTTCGTTTGAACATTATGTCATGACATGAGACATCAAGGTCCTGCATGTTTTAAACTCCGCTAGAAAAGTCAATCTTAGCGATAGTAAGATTTCACAGAATTTTTTGTCAAAACTGGTATACCACTTTCTTGGCCCACTGTACCTACAACGTTAAATTTAGATAACTAATAATGTTAAGGTAAATGTGTTGGTGCTTGTCAAGTTAAAATCCAAAAATTTACACCCTGTTGTTGCCTTTATTGCGAATTACATCTGTTTAAAGATGACATATATTGGACAGTGACGATCACTTGGGCGTTTTCTATATATACCTACCTTATTGTTTCTAATTTGCAGAGATTAAAAGGTATATTAAGCAGGACAAAAAAAATATATACCTTGCCGGTAGAGACCAAACCTGACTCAGTTTTATCATTACTGGTCGAAAACCAAGGACGCATCAATTTTGGCAGCGGAATCCACGACTTCAAGGTTTGTCATATCTATCACATATGTAATACACCGTGCATCAGCATCACATATGTATTTCTATTTATAGTTATGTATTTTTTCTAAAAATAATATTTTAGAAATGAGCTGGAGTATCGCCTGAGGCAGTGGATTTTTCTACTTTTCCTTTATTTCTATACATTGTGGTATCATTAATAGTTGATTAGTAGGCGTTATGCTTAATAATACGGTCAAAATAGGACAAATATAAAAATCTCTCGGATAGTCTTGAAATTTGGTATAAATATTAATTAGAGGTCCTGTTTTCATGTGCAGACGTTCCAGGACCTCGAGGAATCGCCAGCACCATGGAAGTGTTCGCCCATCTTGAAGAAATTTCGCCTTTAACCTTAAACTTCGTACTCTACGGAAATATGCTCTAGCTAGGGAAACATTTAAGCTTATTAAATTCTGCACAATACGGTCCTATGTGTGTTTGCGAATAAATTGGGTATGTTTCGTCAGTACCTTCTCAGGGTATATTCCACTGATATGGAACTTGTAAAAATACGAATTCAACCTTAGTTTATAGAATTGTACTTGAGCTATACAAACATTTTACCCGACTGCGACTTTAAAACAAAGAATGGTTTAAAAATTAAGTATACCCTGTACCCTGTAGCCTAGGATACTAAGCGGATTTTCAAAAATGAGATATCATTAGATTCCTTTTAATTTACAGAATTAGCCTACACTTTCCTCATCCAAAAAACAATGGCGGCCGGGAGAGGGTACCCAATATGAAATCTTTTTTTGTCTGGTGCCTAAACTATTGAGCGGATTTCGATAAAAGTTACGTCAGTGAGTTGGTAATTAACACTCCAGAGCCACACAATACACATTTACATACTATAATTGATGAGTCAATAACCGCTACCAAACCATACCAAACCAACCAATACCAAATTTCATATTGTCCGAGAGATTTCAAGATTTGTCGTATTTTGACCGTACAAAAATGAATATTTTAGAATCTATAGTCCTTTTTAACCGACTTAAGAGGTACCTACCTACCCTACCTACCTTTGATAGGGATTTTTAAATCACTTTGAATACTTAATACTAACTAAGTTATATATTAATATTTATGTTCGTCTAACAGGGTATTCTCAGTAAAGTCACTTTGGACGGAAAAGTACTCGACGGTAATTGGTCTGTAACTGGATTTCCTCTTGAAAATCTGGACGGAATTGCGGCGAATACCACCGAAGAACTAGAAGAATTCCAGGAGCCTACACTGTTTGACGGTTACTTCACTATTCCAGAAGACGAACAACCTCAAGATACGTTTTTCGATACTACTTCATGGGGCAAGGTAATTCAATTCAAAATCTTTATTTCAGACTGGTATACAATCCATAATAATATTAAGTTAGTAACAATAAACTTAGGCATGGCGTAAGTAGAGAGGCGTAGGGATGTGACGACCCCATCGCCCACTGGTTTTCACCAGCGCAATCAGTCAACGCAGGGCAGCTTGTGGCGAGCTGTTGGAGAGTAGCGACTCCACGTACCTGAGTGCCCCTGGGGTACCCTGTCGGATGGTGGGACAGGTCCCCTGCCTCTGATTGCCTTAGCCGGCTGTCCAGAGTGGGGTCGTTAGAGCTGTGTTCTCGAGGGTAGATGTGGAAACCTAAGTGGCGAGTTGGCTATATGTTTAAAGTCCAGTGACACTTCTCTACCCCCAGCTCCCGCACCGGTGTTGCCCTTGAGCCATCTTTGATGTCGCTTTTAATGGGGGCCCATCTTGCGGAGGGCGAGTCACCGTCTGCCGGAAATAAAATTGGATATCGTTTTATTAGGCAGGCGTCCGGTTCTTCATTCAATAGCCCATTAATCAGTCCATACTATTCACCCAATAGCCTAGTAGATTTTAGACTCCATTAACTCTCAATAGTCCTTACACCATGGCGGGTGCTGTCTCTGTGTGCGTCCAATGATACGGGCAGGGGCAGCATCCGCTTAGTGTGCCCCTCTCTTTTTATTAAATTGTCGAAAGGGCCTCTGCGCGTTGGCTTCGGCTCCGCATACGCCTCCCAAAGGTCCGGAACACCATTGTTCCGTGGTCGGGAAAAACTTAACTAGACTATGTTAGATTAACTGCCATTTATCTTTTTTCCTTGTCTTATTCTCTTTTCTCTAATGAAAAATGTTATACCTACGATGGAATGGAAAATTTGATGATATTTACGTATGTAGGTATGTAGGTACTGGAAGTATAACCTTGAGGTAACCCTGGTTAATTTTAATTGTGGTAGTAATTTTTAAAACTAGTAAATGCTAATGAGGCAAGCAATAATGTAAAGTTATTCACACAATTAAAAGTGACCGTCCACTGTTTCGTACCTCTATGTAGGTATTTTTAAACAATTAATGGTGATAAGATAATATAGTAAATACCTAGCGAAATCGGAACAAAGTTTTTTATATACCTCTAACCATAATAATGTTGAATAAAAATCGTTATTTTTACATAGGTTTATTTTTTGAGGTGCCAAGGCTGCCAAGGATCGACGTTCCTTCCTTCCTTCTAATCTTAGCGTTTCCCTAGTTATATCCAAAACAAGTCTGGGTTCCACTCCGACAGTTTAATCTCAAACATCATTGGTCTAGACTAGACAGTAGACACTCAGTTTTTACAATGCGACTGCTGCCTTAATAAGGGCCATCCAAACTTCTAAGGGCAAACACCTACTTTTTTGGGGTCGCCTCAATTTTCCTTCTCTAAAAAGTGAATAACAAATTATACTCCGTACCGTACTCCAAGAAACCAAGTTGGGTTGTCGCTAGGCTATCAACGCTCCCGAGAACAATGTTCCACCACCTAATATTTAATTTTGATATGCTTTTTGTGAAACATGTCCACTACTTATTAAGAATCACGTGGTTATAAACACTAATAAAATAATATATTTTTCAGGGCTTCATTTGGGTGAACGGCTACAACCTGGGGCGGTACTGGCCGGGCACGGGGCCGCAGGTGACGCTGTACGCGCCCGGCTGTTGGTTGCGCGCTGCGCCGCACCGCAACCACGTGCAGGTTCTGGAACTGGACCACGCGCCCGCCAAGACCACTATCAACTCCATATCCCATCCCATACTCGATAGAACTACGGAATAGTTATCTATCTTATAGGGCTTACCGAGAAACAGTCCAACTTTGCTCTAGAGATTAAATGTCACCTATATGGAATATTGATCAAAATAGAACTGTGTACATACATACATACATACAATCACGCCTATATCCCATAAGGGGTAGGCAGAGATCACGGATTTCCATTTGCTACGATCAATGCAGCAGAACTGTGTAATGTACACCTATTGTCTGATTAATGTACCCGTATCATATTCGTCCATCATGTTCAACAACAGATAGTTTTCAGAAATGTGTGGTTTCACGTTACGAATCTAACCGTGTGTTATTTTATTCGAGTGATTATTATAGATTTTAATAGTAAGGCGGATACAATAATACGGGTGCGGTTTCCACATGCGGCGACGGTGTGTGAGCTAGATATAGCGCTCTGCTCTGCATGTATCGTTCGCTGTAGTTGGCTGTAGGCTGCGGCGCTAGTGTGATAACCGCGTCGCTGGATATTTGGTAGCGTCTTGTATAAGAAAACTAATTCATAGTTCTATGAAAAACATTTATTTACATAGGTAACTAAATATACAGAGGTACTACAGTACAAATACTAAACTAAATTAATAACTAGCTCAAATCTAAACTAGGCCCTTGCGGCATTGTACCAAGGATGCTGGCGGCATTTCCTCGTTGTATCGCAATGTATTCATAGTTCTTACTAGAAAGTGGAAGTCCCTGGGGATTACAATATTTACAATTGAAGGGATGTTTACAAAAACAACATAACTACATTGGGCATGATTTTAAAGGAGATCGACAATACTAAATTTCTCTTTAAATAATAATAAATAAAGCTTGACCGAGGATCGCAAGGCGGTATGGAAGAGCAAGGAGCTACACGGGCGGTTCTACGGGGCCCTCACGGGACCCGACGTAGACCTGCTCGCGTCGGTGAACTGGTTACGATTTGGGGACCTCTTCGGAGAAACCGAAGGTTTTGCCTGTGCAATTGCGGACGAAGTTATCATGACGAATAACTACCGGAGATATATCCTGAAGGACGGTACGGTCGACATTTGTCGGGCATGCCGCCGTCCCGGAGAGTCACTCAGGCATATAATCTCCGGTTGTTCCCATCTTGCTAACGGCGAGTACTTGCACAGACATAACCTCGTAGCCAGGATCATACACCAGCAGCTTGCTCTCCTATACGGTCTTGTGGACCACGAAGTGCCGTACTACAAGTACACACCTGCGCCAGTTCTCGAAAATGGTCGTGCCACGCTCTATTGGGATCGATCTATAATCACGGACAGGACTATTGTAGCCAATAAGCCTGATATCGTGGTAATAGATCGACCGCAACGCCGGGCCATGCTCGTCGACATCACCGTCCCATGTGACGTGAACCTCGTGAAGGCTGAGAAGGACAAGTCCAGCAAGTACCTAGACTTAGCTCACGAGGTAACCGCCATGTGGGAGGTTGATTCGGCGATCATTGTGCCAATAGTTGTTTCTGCGAACGGTCTCATAGCGAAGAGTCTCGACCAACATCTTGAGAGACTTTCGCTAAGGGGTTGTGGTTGGATCAAGGGTCAGATACAGAAGGCGGTAATTCTGGACACGGCGCGCATAGTCCGAAGGTTCCTCACTCTGCGGCCCTAACCACCGGCAGCCTGGGCCTTGCTCTGTTGCCGGCGGCACCCTAGGTTAGGTTTTTTATAATGTTTTTATTGTTTTTGTATGTTTTTGATGAATTTTTGTATTTTACTTTTGTAAAAATATTATAAAACAACCTAACTTAAGAATGAAAATAAATAAAGAGAATAAAGCTTGATTTTCAGGGACAGTAAAGATATATGGCCACAAAGTTAGGAATATCCCTTTATTTATTTAAAGGCTCCTTATTTTTCGAAAAATACATGAAATAAACACTGTCATATATGCTGTTTTTGTAAAATTTCAGTTAGTTACGTTATTCTTGTGTAAAAACTAAAAGAAACAATTTGTTTTCTGACAATTCTTTATTTTATAGAAAGTTTTCATTACATCTAATAAATTCATTCTTAATTTTGCTGTTTTTATCGTAACTTTTTAAGGATGTTGATAAGGATGTGTTTTCGTATAGTAAGCGAGAAATTATAATGGCAATTTTTTGATACAGGGAATACAATAGTTTTTGGGCTAACATTTTTTCACCTTTCGTAGCCCCTTTAGTAACGAATATGATGACATCAAAAACACAAATTTGCCAAAAAAATTAGTTAAATAAGTATGTAGTAAAATACTTATATACCTAACATTTATACCTCAAGAGCAACTGTAAAAAGGTAATGAAATAAACACATTTGTATTTTGTAACGTGTTTAAAAAATGTAGCGTTTTCACAGCGCCTGACTATTTAGTACAAATACATATTTTATATTTTGGGAGATGCGGCTTTGTGACAATGCCATGTTGAAAAATAATGCATTTCACAGCAGTCACAGACAGTTCATACTTTTATCTTACAATGCAATATTCTTAAAATCATTGTTATTCAGGGATAGGGAGCAAATCAACATTTAATTGGTGATAATAATTTTAATTTTCAGTTAACTTTAAAAGGCATTAAGTACCTAAACAAAGTACTATAATTTATTTCATGCTCCATAATCAATTATCTCCTCAAGTGACTATTAATTTTGATAAAGTCCGACCACGTAAAGTTTTCTTTTGTTATTTCAACATTTCAACATTCGTGTGTTAGAAAGAAATTAAATTTAACAAAGGTATGCTTAGTTTCGTTAATAAGAGGGTCAATATGCATTGAATAAACTTATACCTAAATAATACGTGTATAAACAGTCCTTTACAGACCACCCAACCCAACTCAACAATATAGGGAAAGGAGAGATCAGATTCGAGTTCCATCAGCATTAATCTTATCTGCGGTTGAATGCTTCATAAAATATAGGTACTATAAAATGTTGTGTAGGTACATTAATCAAAATACGGGATGTTTTTTTTAAAGCATATATGTATAATTACATGTATTATAAATATATTTAAGGCAACGAACAGGCAGTTTGTGAATTCTATCTATTGTGAGACCGTTTTTTCGAATAATTAACTTCTACAAGTAGGTATGCAACATATAAAAAATAAGGTTTTGAATTCAAATAAAGTCAAGTAGTTATGTAAGTATTGTAAGTCAGGTTTCAAACGTATGATATCGTTGTCGATTAACTAATATTAGCACCGCCCACAACTTCTCTGCTTTGCCTTAAGGTTGACTGGTAGAGAATGCCTCTTGGCATTAAGTTCGCCTTTTGTACTATAAGATTTTCTTTTGTGCAATAAAGATTAAATAAATAAATAAATAAAAGTAGGTACGTACTTACCTTTTTGGGCAAATTCCTATAAACTACTCAATATAACTTTGTCTTATTATCGGTGTGCGTAGCCTACTTAGATGCCGAAGCCTTGGTGGCAACTAAATTTATTTTACGATTTATTGTTTAGTTTGTGACTATTTAAATGAGGAGTTTTTGTAATAATTAGTAAATACATATATAGAATTGTGTTACAACTCCTCTATATAAAATAATATCCAAATATAATCAAGTACAGGTATGTACTTCAAGATTCAAGCATGTGTTTAACTCCACCCCCTTCCCTTACAATACCTATACCTATATTCTGATAGCCAGGGATGAGGCTCCAGGAACATAGATTTTTCCACCCTGTATAAAATTAGACGTAGACAAAGGAACGAAGTTAAGTACCATAAAATATATTGGTCTAGTCATGTTTCATCTTAAAATGTGGGTATTGTGTGATGGTTCACACCTTTCTCTATAAATTATCTATTGTTATCTTTTCAAGTAGTGTCTGACTGTTGGCTATCAATGTGTTTGTTTCATTTCCTCAATCAAGCGTATGAGTAAGTTTTTTATCGACTTACCTTATGGTTATCTTCCTCCTAACGTTTATCCCGGTTTGGGGTCCGCTTCCTAATCTCGGAATGAGCTTGCTTAGGCACTAGTTTTTCCAAAGCGACTGCCATCTGACTTTCCAACCCAGAGGGGAAACTAGGTCGTATCGGGATTAGGTCCAGTTTTCTCACGATGATTTCCTTCACCGAAAAGCGACTGGTTAAATTCGAATGTAGTTTTAGACAAGATAAACAAATTTTCTATTTTGCTTGGTACTTGATATGGAACTTGAAAGCTTTGCTGCAGACTTGATGCTGCTGATTGACATTTGCTTATTAGCTAATGTCGTATTATTTGAAAAATGTAGGTATTTTAATGGAAGTAGGGTGAAAGCAAAACAATTAGTATATAAATGAGAAAACTGTTTACTTATGATAACCATGATGATGAACTTCTAAATTGTAGGTACTATACTCGAAACTGTAATTCAAGGCCAAAAAAGTTATTACAATGTTGCCACTGCAGTAAAATGTTTGTACAATGGTATATTCCCTTTTTTATTAAAACACGCTAAGATAATTCATTTGTTGGTAATTTCAATCCTATAATTTAAAGAAGTAATTGTATTTACTTATTTTACATAAATAAAAGACGCCCTAATAAAAAGTTAAACATCCGTGATTTTTGGTTGCAAAGCTGGTATTGCACTTGTATTACTTCGGGTATTCATAACATTTGGTACAATAATTTACGACGAAGTTAAGAACTACATCAAGTCTAAAACGAAACCTTATCGTGTTTAATATGTTCGTTAGAATTGTCTCCGTGTTAGTTTACTGTTGAATGTAGAGTACAGTCGGCGACAAAAGTTCATACCTACGTTTTTTTACAAAAACCTTATTTTAACTAGTAGCCCGCTTCGAACCGAGAACTCGTGATTTACATGCAAACGAGTGGACCAATATAAGAAGACACTTTATGATGATTTTTTCGCGCCTTCTAAGCTCCATAACGCCTTGATCAATCTGGTCATATTTGAACACTCAAATTATATTATTTATCTATGCTGCATCCCCAAGAAATTTTATAAAGTTATCGTCGAACAATTATTTATATAAAGCAGCATATTATAAAAAGGTTGGCGAAACCTGAAAAGTTTACTTGACAGTGACATAAGCGACAATGATGGTTATGACACTGACGTATCTGTCGTAGATTTTTTGGCCTTGAATTCCAGTTTCGAGATTAGGTAGGTATATTAGATTCACGTTATTGAGAAAATTATTCGACTCCTGCGCATTTAAAGTGATTAATTCCTTCAACTTAATTTCTGACAATGATGTGCTGCACATACAGCTGATTGCTACTTAACCTTTTGAACGCCAAGAGCCTTTAAAGTGGTCGAGTACTGTCGTGCCTACCACGCCAACAACTACTAAAGTGGCTATGGCAGACGCTGTCAAAGCAATTTTACTGTTGACAGAAAAGGTTTAAATTAGTTTCTCACTAGTTGAGATGTTGGCGTGTATGCCACATTTTGATGCAAGAGAGAAAGCGTTCAAAAGGATAAAACAGTTTAAGTTGAAGAAAAACCGTTTTGTACTTAAGTATAAGTTTAATTTGCAGCCCAACCTACAACTTACACGTTTGGTGTAATCTGTTCGTGTAAGTTGGTTCAAAAAACCACTTTTGGTTCACGTTTGTCCATCGCCTCGCAAAACTTCATGCACTTAACACACAGGGCTTGCAAAAATATCGCATTCTGGTGCTGATGCCAGGAGCGTGTTGAGGAGTTGAGGGGCGCCAACAAATGGAGACTGTATGTGGGAAGCTGTGTGTGTGCTTGATTGACACCACGAGTAAATAGTTGACAGGCAAACAAAGCTCTTTTTAATGATGTAACGAACGAAACTACAAGTGGCTCAACTCTACTAACTCCGGATAATTCGAATTGAAAAATAAAATGAAAAAAATAGGTACTTACCTACTTAAATAAATCTATTAGGTTTAATTTAAGATTTCCCAGAGGTATTTTGTTTAGTTTCGTTTTTAAGTTAGAATCTCAGATTTTGCTTTACTTATTTTATTGAATTAGATGTTCTTGAGTACTCTAACTACCTTAATAATTCTAGTAATTCATACGCTTACCTAATGTACCTTATTAGGTAAACTTAGTGTTTGCTTTCTTAGGTAAGGTATTTACCTTACCTAAGAAAGCAAAAACTAAGTTTGTGCTAGTTTCAAGTTGAGTTCTCTTTTGGAAAGCAAATAATAACTAAAATAGAACTCTATAATGCAAATCATCATACAAATCACATGTCACCAGTTAGTTACAAGTGTACCATACCATTATCGATGATATGCACGTGAAGTAACACCCCTTAGCCTAAGGCGCGGGAAATGGACCATAGAAAATGATCTACTTTACGCACTGCATGTCACTAAGTTTTTCAATGACAGCGTGCAGAAACCTAATCAACCTATGCGAATTAGGTACTTTCCTTTATATTCTTTTGTTTGTTTGCAACGTTATGGAAGCCAGTAAAATCATTTGACTAGCCATCAACAAGTACTAAAGAGAATAAATAATAAACATAAAATAAAACCTAAGCGAGCGACTTGACCTAGTGTTGCCGAGCGAGTTGAAAGCGACATTGTCGCCTTAATGGCGATGGCAGGGAACGTGGTTGCACTGCCACTGGCACGGGCACTTCGCCTGTACAGTGCGCTCGCACCTCGCCATGTGCACACGCCCGCCACATGGCGCGTCGCCTGACGCTGCTTGCGCTGCTGGCGTGCGCGGTCGTCGCTCGCCGCTCGCCTTCTTACTCCTCCTCGGATTCAGAATCGTTGGATCCATTCATGATATGGGACGACACCGGAGAGTCCTTTGAGACGACCCCCCTGCCGCGTCTGCGGTACCCTAAACCGACCAAAGTGAGACTGAAAGACAATAAAACTGTGAAAAACTCAATTAGTGAGAATAAAAGTAAGATAGTTAAAAGTACAACAATCAACATTGAAAGCCACACAAACTTCGTAGTGACTAAGCGGCCACCAGTTAAAGTCCACCAAAACCGGCCTGATTTAGCAGCGGGCGTGCAGTACGAGTGGATAGGAGGATCAGCGCCAAACGCGTATCGTCCAACTAGCACTCGGCGTCCTACAGTGCATACGAAGAAACCGACATCAACGCGTCGTCCAAATACTGCGACTCGCAGAACCACGAAGCCAATTAAATTAAACCAGAATAAAAAAACAACGTGCCCTCCCAAAAAATCTGGGTGGTTGTCTGAGTTTTTTAACACTGGCAAAATGAAGAAAACACCAAAGAAGGAAGCGAAACCGGGTTGGTTTATAGGTAGATCATTTTATTTCAATGAATTCCAAAAAGTACAAGTCATTTTATTAGAAATATGAGTTTCGTAAATCATATATAGTTATGACCTACTTTTTTCAGCAAATTATTGCGAAGGTACGGTTATTTAGATCATAATAGTACATTACGCACCTAGGGCGGTAAAATAAAGAACGTCTCAGATCGCGGATATTTGTGGCCCGAACCGAAGGTAAGGGCCATAGACGATCGAGCGATCTGAGGCCTTCTTTATTACCGCCCGTGGTGCGTACACAATTTTACGTCTTCTCCTGGGTGTGAAGTGAGTTTTGCCGCTACGCCCGTGGGCGTAATATCTCACTTACCACCCAGAGCGACGTAAATGTATATAATCTATTAGGTAGTCTAGGTACTCAAAATTAGAGAGTTGTTAATTATGGATAGTAATATAATATCGCTGTTTGGAGTTACGAACTGAAGCACCCAAGTGCTCCATAGATTCTGCCCGAGGCTCAGTCACCAGCTTGTCTTCGTCGCACCCGTAGGACTCTCAGCTGTGGCTTGCCTTTTTTACCTCATTGAAATAGCTTAACTATGTACATATACATATATAGGTAGGTATCTACACATATATGCTTGGTCATTAGTCTTCACTCTTCAGAATATTAGGTACCTAATTTTGTTAATATAGGAGCTGATTCAACTGGCGCATATTTTCCACTTTAACGGACTGGACTAGGTAATATAGATAACTAGGTAATCTGCACTTTAACTGATTTAACAACGATAGCGGTAAAATATACTTACAATTACTGTATTCCTGTATGTATGTAATGATAACATCATCTCCTTTTTATCTTGCTCGTAAGTACTTAGGTACTACGAAAAGTGGTATTTCATTTTTATAAATTTGAAATATGTACTTTTTTTTTATCCAACTGAAAGGTCATGGTGAGAAAGTTATGTTAAGGATCGAAATGATGATGGTTCATGTACGTACACACGGGTTATTTCAAATTACTTTCCGGCTGTTATCGAGTGGCCAATCAGTGAGTTATGCGGAAAATCATCTGCGAAACCGGCGTTCGCCGGCGCCTGCGCCGGAGCAGGCTCTCACGCGCTACTAGCTACCCATTTTCCCGCGGTCGACCCCATCCGTCTCTTTCTGAACCTACTCGCTAGACAAGGTGAAACGATGAGGGATGCCGCGGATTTAAGTTGTTCCTCTGCTGGAGATCGCACCGCCTGCCCCACTAGTGTGCCGGTTTTCTACTTTTACTATGTATGCTAGTCATCGTTTTTACACTGATAAAACCACAAATTACTTTATTCATTTTATTTTGCATGTCTCTGAAGTCAGGTAATGAAAATTGTCCGCATTAGCCAATCTGGTTATACATTAGTACTTACTGTAGTATTTAATATACAAAGTATGTAAGAATTGAGCATAAAGGTAATATGTCTTTATCTTAGCGTATGTATGCTCCCCCTCAAAAATAAGCGCAATAAAAAAGTTACCGCTTTGGGACTTCCAGCCCCCAGGGGAATTAAGCAATGCATATGTATTGGGATTGGTATTTTATTTACAAGGCCTCGTTTCAGAATGTTTAGTGTTCCGTGGCCAAAATGGCAAAAACGGAAGCCTGGTTTCGTTATGCCCGTCAGTCTGTCCGTAAAGTCACTTTGCATTTTGCATTGAAGTTACGGGACCCTCTACTATGAGTTGTTGCTCATGCAATTGGCCAGTTATCCAACAAAGATCTTCTGGTATTTACTATAATATGTATATGATAGTGATTAGCTCTGTGAAACATATAAAACTGGTAGATACGAGCCAAGGTTTCTTACTATGATCTTTAAATTAGATTTGTAAGTAAATTGCTACTAGCAGGAATCTATTCCTGGGCAACCCAGCTAGCAATTTTACGTCGTAATGACGTCATATTAAAGTTATTTCTGACGTAATGACGTTATAAAAGCGAAGTACCTGCGACGTCGCAAATGACGTCGTGATGTCGCGACTTCTGACGTCATTTCCTGTCGTCGCACAGACGTTATCTCAAGACGACATGTTACCGACGTCACAAGGACGTATCCTCAAGTCGTCAGGAAGCTGATTGTTCTCACGTAGCCAAGACGTCATTAAGACGGCCAAATTTGGACGTGGCTCCGGCTACGTCGTCAGGACGATCGATCAAGACGTTACGAGGCTGATAGTTTCAGACGTAGCCAAGACGTCATTAAGACTGCCAAATTTGGACGTCTTGATTTGACGTCGCTAGGACGTGCCATTAAAACGTCACGATGCTCATAATTTGAGACGTAGCCATGACGTTAAACACTAACGTCTCCGAGACGGCCAAATTTCTACGTCGCGAAGACGTATTGTTATGTCGTCGTCAGTACGTGCCATCGAGACGTCACTTACACGTTACATACTTACGTCTTGAGACTGCCAAATCTCGACGTCGTCAAGACGTCTTGATGGCACGTCCTAAAGACGTCACGAGGTATAGTAGTTTTGACGTAGCCAAGACGTCATATACTGTAACGTCTTGAGACGGTCAAATATGGACGTAGCTCAGACGTCTTGGCAGGTCTGCTTGTGACGTCCTGAGAACGTCTAATACCGACGTCGCGCTTATTACAACCAAAATAGAGCAGCTACATCAGCTCGAAATCAGAGAGAACACCTTTAGGTATGAGCGCGTGAAAGGGATGCGCACCGCAGTTTTGGTTCGCGTTCACTCCGCTTCCGCGCTGGTATGTGCTGTGCCAAACGGAGAACGATCGATATATTAGACAAGTTACTCAAGAAGTCACAAATAATGACGGTTCAATCAAACATATCAAAATTTAGTACAAAAGTTATATTCATAAAATTTAGTGTCACAATCATGCATCGTTATTCAATAATCATAATGATCACATAATGGGAATGTTTCAAATTACAATACGACAATTACGACCTAGTCATATAAAATCAAATGTAGTGTTTTAAATAGGTAAAAGTACAAAAGTTATATTCATAAAGTTGTGCTACAAACATCGTTATTCAATAATCATAATGGGAATGTTTCAAATTATACTCGTACTCGTAATACTACAATTACGACCTTTATAAGCATCATTTTAATGAATACTAGTGTGTAAGCGATTTGGTGACTTGTACATGTACACTATTATGCTTGCATGTGTTTAATAAATAAATGAAATCAATCAGTGATTCAGATAGGTAAAAGTTTAATACAAAAGAGGGGCAATTACATAAGTCGTTTAAACAGTCGATAGCAAGATTATGCTTCATAAATCTAAGGCATGGCAGGTGCTGCTAAAGGCATAATGTAAATAGTTCAGTCATTATACCCAAAAAACCCTCCCTACCCGTAAATAATTTGTTCTTGGATTTTTTTGTAGGTCCCTCGGGGTCGCTGGGAGTGTAAATACAAAAAATTCAGTCGAATTGAGAACCTCCTCCTTTTTTGAAGTCGGTTAAAAAGTAGACTGAATCAGGCTCCTGCGTATATTCGAAAAACGGTTTTTGAATAACTCGGCCATTTTTGATTTTACAGTAAAACCGTGAGAACAAAAATTGTAGGAAATTTGATTCTCTACAAGTTTGGTCCTTACAATTTTTCTTCTAGAATCGATATTTTGGAAATTAAATATGAAAAAAGCGAAAAATTCAAAATATTTTCATCATCTCGTTTATTTTCAACTTTACGGCATAAATGAAGAGGACTAAACTTGTAGAGAATCAAATTATGAACAATTTTGGTTCCCACCCTTTTCCCCCAAAATATCCGTCCTAGAAGAAAAATTGTGAGGACCAAACTTGTAGAGAATTAAATTTCCTACAATTTTTGTCCTCACGGTTTTACTGTAAATCAAAAATGGCCGAGTTATTCAAGAAAAACCGTTTTTCGAATATACGCAGAAGCCTGATTCAGTCTACTTTTTGAATTTACACTCCCAGTGACCCCCCCGAGGGACCTAAGGTGCGTTGGGGTAAGATAGAAAGGTATTTTTTAGGGTTAAGACAAAAAATCGTCCATATTCCGGAGCATTACAGACTACTTTTTATCTTACCCCTAAAAAAATACCTTTCTATCCTACCCCAACGCACCTTACGAAAAAAAATCCAATTAAGGCTAAACAGTACGTACGTGGCTCCCTCATCTCATCGGTTTTTAATTAAATGCAACCAAGCTACAGAAGATATAACTATGGTATATTTCCTACAAAAACACACATTGAAATAATATTTTTAGTTACCGAATTAAAGAGAGATCCTTAACATCTAGCTAAAAGATAAAATCCAAATGTGATTAATAAAGCGCCTTAGTCCTGTTGTTCTTCTTGAGATGCGTTTCAGGAAAGTCTCTTCTTTTCTCGTTCCGGGGCGTGCTTCAGCTAGTGTCTTCGATTTCTCTGTCGGTGACTTTAGCAGTAGTTGCCTTGACCGCTTCTGAAATTACATATAATATATAAGTTAATAAAAATAATATTTAAGTTCGGCGTTCTGAATAACAGAAGTCTCTTATTTCATAATCCCAAGAGAAACCACAACACACGTGAATATTTTACAGTATGTACTGGTAATTATAGCGGGTAAAATTGAGCAGTGTAACAGGTTAACAATACTGATCAACTTTCTCAAAGAAAAATTAGCTAAAATTCCGAAAAACAAACAGCACTCCTTATAATGTTTTCCCTGTTTAATTGTACAAGCACTTATGAGTACTTAGTAGAAATGATCTCTTCAACGGTGGCGGGCGACTCAGTCCTGCATCTTCATCAAAAGAGTCTGAGTCTGATCCCTTTTTGTATATTTGGCGTTTCCTCTTCTTATTTACATTAGCATAATTCTCTTCCTCAGTTTGAATGTCAGATGTAGACTCTAGGATGAGTAACTTTTTTTTTGCCATTTCAAGATCATCTGGAAGACAGCATGATGAGTTAAACAGTATTATATATTATACACCTTTAAGGGGCGGGGAGGCCTTTGTCCAACAGTGGATGTTGTAGATGGTGATGATGAATGCGATGGTCGCACAGCCTCAAAGGAGTCTGGTTGGCTTTCCTTAATCGATCGCTAGCTTGATCATAATATCCAGCAGGCTTAACATGAATTCATAGAGATAGCATTGAGTAGAGTAATCCAACAGTGAACCCATACATTTACTGTCATACAAGGGGCTGACATAGGTACATATAATGAGAAAGCAAGACAGCTTTATCCAGTTTTATAGATCATTATGTCAGATGGTAACTTCATTACTGACTGTGTCCACTTAATTTATTATATAGATATCAGTCTCATTCGTCAGTCAGTCAAGGTGTTCATCTCAGCCCCCTGGATACCTACACTAATATTTAGGGAGCATTCCGAATATATGAAGTGGAGTCTGCCCTGCCTCGCGCTCGCCGCTGTCAACAGGCAAACCTCTAAGGCTGCACACACGAAAACATGCGACCGGCCGCCGCTGCTAGCGGCGAGACGAGCGGCGGCACGAGCGGCGAGATCAACGGCGGTTTGCCGCTGTTTTCGGAAACTGTTTGATAAAAAGTTCATACATTGCTGAACATTTTGATGCCGCCGCTCGTCTCGCCTCTAGCAGCGGCGGCCGGTCGCATGTTTTCGTGCGTGCAGCCTTAGACTTCTTTGCATTGCGGCCGATCGCTCGCTCACAGACAGACGCCGACACCATACATTCAGCTCAGCTCACACATTTCATTAAACCGTCGGCCGCGTGCAACAGACGCAAACAATCGTTGCAGAGGCTCAGTCACTAGCCGCAATGTACAAAAATCTGTTGTAGAGGTTAAAACACAATACATTAGTTGTCTCACTTACCAGTTTCGTAGAAAAATCGCTGTATTCCATAAGGAATCCACGTCTCATCTGGTGACTCGCATCGCTTTAGCAACCTATCCAGGGATTTACTTTCTTTAACATTGGGTGGCCAAAGAGTATGCGTCTTCATTTAATTGGTGTTAGCCATTTTTTCACAATGACCGAGATGGATCCGCCTTCACTTGCCTCAAACTGGACCACACCATACATTATCACAAATGGGAGAATAAAGCATTAATCAACGTCGACCGATTAATTAAATGGACTACAACACCAAACAGCACTGCAAGCAAATTGAGCAAATTCCCACGCCACGAGTCGAGTCGAGCGAGTCCCACGACAAAATGGCCGCTATAGTGCTGGAGCCGCCCATACAAGAAATTTATCAAAAAAATTACCGTTTTTCTTATTATGGCGTTATGGCGTCAAGTTTACCATCAGGCGGACCGTATGCTTGTTTGCCGCCGTCGTGGTTTAAAAAAAAAGTTGAAAATACAATTTTTGAAGTGAATAAATACTTCTGCGACTTCCAACAAGAATGCGTTAAACGCTGACGTCACGTTTAACGCTGCCATCTGTCATCTAAGTCATCTTGAATGTAGTCGACTATTTGGTTCAATTAGATATCTACTCCCGTGACTCAGCGGGCGCTGCTTTGACTGCGGAGCCGGAGGTCGGAGGTTCGAATCCTAGCGTACACTATATTTTTCCATGTCTTTTCTGTTTTCACAATTTAGATTTTATATTCTAATTTCTACCCCTTCCTATTTTCATTTCCACAAGTTTTCACTTCTTCTGCGCGGGGGACTCCACGCACAATTTTTTTTAATCGAATTTATACAAAGTAATTTGCTATTTTCTTTTTCGTATGAAAACGATCCTTTCTGAAAATTGTCTTAAAATCCTATGCATTCACTAGAATTGCCTTAATTTTTGGTATTTAGTTTGTTGAGTGGGTGAATTTGTTGAATTTGAAGCGGTATAGGCTCGTTGATAAATTAATCCTAAAAAATTTCAACTGGTCTTAAAACCTTATGTGCCCTTCCGGTGGTTTGTCTTAAAATGGGTACGTAGGTTATTTGAAGTGAGCTAAACCGCGTGTCAAAATGTTGAACAGTAGGATTAGAAATAAATATACGTCATTGTTTCAGTCAGGTACATATCCTCAGTGAACCGAACCTGACGTTTGTCAGTTTAGGATTATGGTAGACAATGCCTACAAGAATTACGTCCAGCATTTAAAAATAATGTTTTGTGCCATTAAGTTTAAAATGAGTAATAAGTTTAGTGATTTAAGACCCCCTTGAATATTTGTATTATTTTTTTAGCGGACTTATAGTTATTTGCTATTTTTTCTATGAAATCGACTAATTCTTAAAATGGTCTTAATATCTTATGCGCCCACCAGAATGGTCTTAAAATTAGGATTTGGTTTGTTGAATGGGTCCTTTAACTACTGTAAAAATTTCGAGCAGTAGAGCCTACTGCTCGAAATTTTGTTGATAAATTTAGGCCAAAAACTTGCAACTTCAACTGGTCTTAAAATCTTATGCGCCTACCGGATAGGTCTTAAAATTGGTTGGCTACTTAATGCGGGCTAAATCATGTGTCAAAATTTGGAGCGTCCGGCTCGTCGATAAATTTAGGCCAAAAAAATGGGAACATACAAATTTCCCGAAAAACATTTACCCGATTTTTACAATCTCGATTTTTATAATCCCGAATTTTGACAAGTCCGAATATCAAAATTCCGACTTTTGAAATTACGAAAGTAGAAAATCCCGAATGCAATATTTCCGAATATTAGAAGTCCGATTGTTACTTGCTCGAATCCTAAAAATCCCGATTGTCAATTTCCCGAAAAATTTAATTCAGATTTTTTTAATTCCGAAAAACTAATGACCGATCGGGTTTTTGGCGATTCGGTAATACGAATTTCGGTTTTTTGTATATTCGGAATAATGAAATTCGCGATTGTGTTATTTTTCGATATCTTGGCCGGTCTCAGCTATAGGCATAGGCACCAAATAAGCGGTCAAAGACGTCACTGCCCTTACCGATATAGGTTTGTTAGTTACCTTGTGTCCCTCAGAGCGGAAATAGAAGCCCCGCGCACCGCGGCTTCGTCGAAATCTTGACGAGCCCTAGTTATAGCCACCAAATAAATGGATAAAGACGTCACTGCAATTAAATGGGTTGTTAAATTCGAGTGCATCACGAAGCTTTCATTATGTAAAAGTTAGAAGCGATTGGTTAGGTTAAAAGTCTAAGGCGGAAGCAATGGAAGCCTTGATAGAGATTATCATGAGAAGACAGACGAAACAGGGGGGGCTCGAGGGGCGAAGCCCCCCGCAATAAAAATAACACTGGCATGATCACTATATTTATCTGGATAGGTTGACGACAAAAACGTGACGTCAGCGTTTAACGCATTCTTGTTGGAAGTTACATAAGAAGTCACTTCAAAAGTTGTATTTTCAACTTGACGCCATACATACTTGTGGCCATTTAAGACCTCTAAGACTTATGTTTTCATGATCTCCGAGATAGGCTCTACAACGCTATATGGAAGAAAAACGGTAATTTTTTTGATAAATTTCTAGTATGGGCGGATCCAGCACTACTAAGAGCTGGGCGCGAGGGCGCGAAACTGGCGCGAAACGAACGGACGTTTTTCCATAAACATAATAAATACAACTAGACTTTAAACGGCTATTAAGATTGCAACCTGCAGGGCCCAATCTGTCAGGTTGGTAGGTGTAATTAAAGGTAGAGCCCGTAGGGAGGTGAAGGAGAGTCAGGGAGGGTCAGGGTACACAACAGATTGGGCCCTGCAGGTTGCAATGTCTAATACCCGTTTTAATCGTTGTAAGCGAAAATAAGTATGATCAACTCTAATGAATCTCAATAAGGTTGATTTTTGTTCAGCATAAGCGGATAGTGCTGGAGCCCACCATACAGGTAATTTGTCGCCGAGCCTACCGATTGGCTCCCATTTACACATGTATAATAGTACATTACACAACTAGGGTGGTAAAACAAAGAAAGGCCGAGATCGCAGAAGTTTGCGGCCCGAGCTGCAAGCGAGGGACGTAAATATGCGATCGAGGGCTTCCTTTGTTACCTCCCGTGTTGTGTACATCGTTTTATGTCTACACTTGGCCAGAAAGCGTCTTTTTCGGTACGCGCAGCGTGCGGAAAAAGACGCTTTATGACCAGGTGTGACATAAAGTATTTTTCACCAGTGATGACTCCTGTGGCACTTCAAAATTTTCCTATCTATGCATACTATGTTCGCAAAATGTTTTTGAAACATGATTTATGTGTTGAAGCAAAATAATCAAAAATGTCAAAGGAATCTATAATACGCAAAGAATAATCGATTGGTGTGCTTAAGTAACGGATGAGCGTGGCTTGTCCTACTCGAGGAATGGCCTTAAATTGTAGTGTACCACTATGTTTGGTAGTAATTATTAAATTGATTATTAAACCAAACGGATGCGACACGCGCTCACATTTCTATCGGAAAAAGTCTGCCGTTTTTTGCGGGGGAGGGGAACGTCAAATGTATGCGAAACGTCAAAATAGCCACGTCAAATAAACGTCAGTCCATACAATGAGTATGACCACTGGTCATACATTTTCGGCAGAGGGGAACACCTGTCAATAGCTGGTCCACTTGGTTTAAAGCTCTAAGATATTTAGTGACTTAAAACTGAGGCCGTGGTGACCTACTGCAGTTAGCGAAAGTAAGACGTCAGTCAGGAAACGTTTGTGAGACGTGAGGTGAACGTCAAACTTTGAGTGTCGTGTTGGTGACTAAAAATTGACGCCGCGGAGATGTACAGCAGCTGCTCTAAGACAGACGTCAGGCACTTCAAGTCAGTGTGACGTAAAAGCGACGAGAATATATGGACGTCACTTGGAGAGCTTTAGAATGACGTCGCAAAGACATACTGCGGTTGCCATAAAAATGACGTGACTTAGTTAGAGTCTTGGGACGTGATATGGACGTTGAACCTCGGGCGTCAATTTGGTGACTTAAAACTGACGCCGTGGTGACGTACTGCAGTTGGCAAGAGTAAGACGTCAGCCAGGCAACGTCTGTGAGACGTGAGGTGGACGTCGAACTTTGGGCGTCGATTGGGTGACTAAAAATTGACGTCGTGATGACGTACAGCAGCTGCTCTAAGACAGACGTCAGGCACTTCAAGTCAGTGTGACGTAAAAGCGACGAGAATATATGGACGTCACTTGGATAACTTTAGAATGACGTCGCAAAGACATATTGCGGTTGCCATTAAAATGACGTAACTTAGTTGGGTAAGTAATAAAAGATATAAGAACTTATTGTATAATATTCATATTCTATACGCTCATATTGTATAAGCTTGTTTTGTATACCGTTCAAAGTCTATAATGAAATTTTGATATTAACATCAAAATATCTAATTTTGTTAAGTATAACGTTGTTTAAGTATAATATCGTTGTATATAACGGTCATAATGTATAACGTTCATAATACCTTAGATTTATAATGTATAATATTCAATACATCTGACACCAAAATACATAATGCTCGTATAGAATAACGGGTTGTCTAAATCGCAGCTCGTGTACATATCAAATCGCCTAAAAGCAACTGGTCTACACGATTTTTTAAGTAGCAGCTCGTCTAATTAGCTATTCTAAAATTCTCAAAATGTTGAATCCTCAACTTAACTAGACCGCGGGGCTCCTATTTCCGGGCGGTTTGCCCTTCGGGCATCTGAAGCTACCTAACGAACCTAACCTACCTATTGATTTAGTTTGATATCCGTGAAAACATTACACTATGGGGAAAAAGGTTGGAATGGAGTTATAACCTATTTAGTATATCATACGCTATTATATTTTATAATTATTATATTAAACGATAGTATATATTATGATCGATATACGTTATGTATATTATATTAAATAAATTTAGAGTATTTGAGTGTTATATGATAAGTTATTATACAAAATGAGTATTATATTAATTGACCGTTATTCCTAATAAAAATATTGATTTTGTTGTTATAGCAAACGTTCATTATATCTTGAGAACGTTATTAATATGAAATTATATATTTTGTAGTTATATCTTATGGGACGCACCCAACTTAGTTAAAGTCTTGGGACGTGATATGGACGTTGAACCTCGGACGTCAATTTGGTGACTTAAAACTGACGCCGTGGTGACGTACTGCAGTTGGCAAAAGTGAGACGTCAGCCAGGCAACGTCTGTGAGACGTGAGGTGGACGTCGAACTTTGGGCGTCGATAGGGTGACTAAAAATGGACGTCATGATGACGTACAGCAGCTGCTCTAAGACAGACGCCAGGCACTTCAAGTCGGTGTGACGTAAAAGCGACGAGAATATATGGACGTCACTTGGATAACTTTAGAATGACGTCGCAAAGACATACTGCGGTTGCCATAAAAATGACGTAACTTAGTTAGAGTCTTGGGACGTGATATGGACGTTGAACCTCGGACGTCAATTTGGTGACTTAAAACTGACGCCGTGTCGACGTACTGCAGTTGGCAAAAGTGAGACGTCAGCCAGGCAACGTCTGTGAGACGTGAGGTGGACGTCGAACTTTGGGCGTCGATTGGGTGACTAAAAATGGACGTCATGATGACGTACAGCAGCTGCTCTAAGACAGACGTCAGGCACTTCAAGTCAGTGTGACGTAAAAGCGAAGAGAATATATGGACGTCACTTGAATAACTTTAGAATGACGTCGCAAAGACATACTGCGGTTGCCATAAAAATGACGTAACTTAGTTAGAGTCTTGGGACGTGATATGGACGTTGAACCTCGGACGTCAATTTGGTGACTTAAAACTGACGCCGTGGTGACGTACTGCAGTTGGCAAGAGTGAGACGTCAGCCAGGCAACGTCTGTGAGACGTGAGGTGGACGTCGAACTTTGGGCGTCGATTGGGTTACTAAAAATTGACGTCGTGATGACGTACAGCAGCTGCTCTAAGACAGACGTCAGGCATTTCAAGTCAGTGTGACGTAAAAGCGACGAGAATATATGGACGTCATTTGGATAACTTTAGAATGACGTCGCAAAGACATACTGCGGTTGCCATAAAAATGACGTAACTTAGTTAGAGTCTTGGGACGTGATATGGACGTTGAACCTCGGACGTCAATTTGGTGACTTAAAACTGACGCCGTGGTGACGTTCTGCAGTTGGCAAGAGTGAGACGTCAGCCAGGCAACGTCTGTGAGACGTGAGGTGGACGTCGAACTTTGGGCGTCGATTGGGTGACTAAAAATTGACGTCGTGATGACGTACAGCAGCTGCTCTAAGACAGACGTCAGGCACTTCAAGTCAGTGTGACGTAAAAGCGACGAGAATATATGGACGTCATTTGGATAACTTTAGAATGACGTCGCAAAGACATACTGCGGTTGCCATAAAAATGACGTGACTTAGTTAGAGTCTTGGGACGTGATATGGACGTTGAACCTCGGACGTCAATTTGGTGACTTAAAACTGACGCCGTGGTGACGTACTGCAGTTGGCAAAAGTGAGACGTCAGCCAGGCAACGTCTGTGAGACGTGAGGTGGACGTCGAACTTTGGGCGTCGATTGGGTGACTAAAAATTGACGTCGAAAAGACCGACTGATGTATGACGTCAATTGAATGACCTACAAATGACGTCTTGGTTTCGTCAGTGACGTCACATTGCTACCTGGGAAGTAAGGCTCTACAATCTTGATAAGTAAAGCATGCAAGTAGTAGAAAGTATCAGTACAGTATCGATATAGAGCCGTTTCTCTATTAGAATATGATGAAGTTTGTTTAGAATGTTTGTATATACAAAGTAGTAGATAGGTACATAATAAAGTCTAAGCTTAGCTTTATTATGATTTTAAAGGTTTTAATAATATTGGATCAAAAATTAGGTACCTACAAGGTGTAACAAAAATGCTGGTGATCCTTTTAAGGGCATAATTGGTATCGTATTCTTATTACGAAAAAGTAAGAAAAAAATTTTTTCGCGCGTAAAAAAAATTTTGCTTTAGTATGGAGGGTCGGCCGGCTGGGACCACCTGTCCCATAGAAAAAAAAAATTCTTTTCGCGTCCAAAAATGTTTTCTCATACCTTTTCTTAGTCGTAATACGATACCAATTATGCCCTTAAACGGATCACCAGTATTTTTGTTACACCCTGTACACCGTACTGTAGGTATAGTAAATTCGGGACAAGCAGGTTAGGTACCTATCATTTAAAAATCGAATCAAGAATAATTAAATTCCGTTAGAAATACTTAAACGAAATATTTTTTTAACATATGCTGTATTTCTTTCTAGGATTTATTTCTAATATATATAATTGGATTTGGAATCCAAAAATATCTTGGTTTGGAGGTGGATGGACAAAAAAATCTAAACCAAAAAAACAGAGCAGTACGACTTCAACTACTAGCGCGCCTCTAACAACATCCACAAGCGGTTGGTTTCATACGTTGCTCGACTCCGAAGAAGACGATGGCGCGTACGCGGTCAATGAAAGTAAGAAACCTGAATAAATAAACAAAATGCAATCCACGCGCTTTTGTAGTAAATACGAAAGTAGGTAAACATAATCGATTCTGTGCATCTCGCTTTCTTCTGATGTAATTGCGCTTTTAGATCAGACTGGATTACATGGGATGGGCATGCCTACTTAAACGTAATACATTCGATAAGGAGATAATAATAAGTCCATGCATAAATTATGCCAATCATGTCCATAACCATGAAAATCTATAGAGATATAATTTCACCAACACAGAAAATACATTAAGCTAAATAGTAACAAGTGTAACAACAAATGGTCGTTAATTCGCGCATCAGTTATTAGCATCAATTTGATTATCCAAATGATAAACTTGGTGACCTTCCGACTCACCGACATCACGAATTCATCCAATAATAAAAAAAGAACCGACTTCATTCAGGCCTTAGACCTGTCCAAGAGCAAATGACCGAGTTGCTGTAAAAAAAATACTCAAATTACTATATTTAGGTGTTCCGGAGTTCCCTCAAATTCGCCAACATCACATTATCAGATCCTGACCTGGGATCAACTGTCAATTTCAAACAAAAAAATCCAAATCGGCCCAGCCGTCTTCGAATAATGAAGAATTGAACAATTGAACACACATAAAAAAAAACAAAGATCCCGACGAATTGAGAACCTCTTTCTTTGAAATCTTGAATTCGGTTGAAAATGTTGGCCGAGTAAATAGTGATGTGTCAAGTACTATACTATAGTATACTATTGACTGGTGACGGGTGCCTTCTACTTCTAGCTAACAAATATTACACTGGTGATCATAAAATGTTCTGTAATCAGTGATCAGTGTGATCACCAATGTCTTACCACTGTAAATCTATTTCCAACAGAGAAAAAACCAGCCAAGAAATCCTTGAAGAAAAACTACAAAGGTTTTCAACTATTGAGAGCGTATCCAGACGCTCAGTGGAAAGTCCGCGAGATGCTAGACTTACAAGAGGAGGCACAGGGCTCAGGCCTGATGTGGTGGACTTCGCCCTCACTGAACGGATCAACTGATCTGCTGGTTCCACCAGACCTGCTCGCCGACGTCAAGGATCATATGAAATCCTCGAAAATTGACTTTGATGTAATTATTTGGGACTTGCAGGTATTATTGGAGATTAAGATTTGTTTTATTATTAAGTACATATCTTCATAATATTATACTAAATGTTCTGAAGTATATATGTACATCTTCGAAAAACGTTGACCTCTCCTACGTACTTATTAACAACGACAGCAAGTACAACGACTCAATAACCTATACCTAACAGGTAGAATTCTAATTGTTCTCCCTTTATCTTATAGAAAGCTATAACGTATGAAAATCCCCGATTGTCCAAGAAACAAAGATTAGAATTGGAACAGTTGCGAGGGCACCCGATGACATGGCGGCGCTACCATCGCTACGCTGACATTTTGCGGTACTTGGAGTATTTGCAGCATCTCCATGCCGACCTGGTCGAGTTGGTGCCCTTGGGTCGGTCTTCCGAGGGTCTACCATTGGTGGCTGTGAAGGTATTATTTTAATAATTGAAAGCTGCATTTAATGTATATTTATTACTAGCAACCCGCCCCGGCTTCGCACGGATGCAATTATACATATAAACACCTCTCTCTTAAATGACATCTATTAAAAAAACCGCATCAAAATCCGTTGTGTAGTTTTAAAGATCTAAGCATACATAAGGACAGACAGCAGGAAGCGACTTTGTTTTATACTATGTAAAAAGATAAAAGATATTTATTCTTCAATTTAGGCACATTACAATGCACTTATAAACGTCACAGAGAAAAAATAAACTACTAGTAGTACATCACTCTCAGCGCCACGTGGGTCGCCGGCGGCCCACAGAGTTTCAAGCGCCGCTGGCCACACATATATTTTGCAACTTTATCAGCAGGCCACGTGGGCCGCCGGCGCTCCACAAATATTTTAATGCAGCAGGCCTCTATCGTTTTTAGTATCTTTCCGTGCAGGCCACATGGGCTGCCGGCGGCCCACAAAAATTTCAATACAGCAGGCCACTATTAATTTTCAACAGTTTTAAGTTACTTTACCGGCAGGCCATGTGGGCGGCCGGTGGGGCAATTTATAAACTTTACCGCCAGGCCACGTGGTCCGCAATGACCCCACAAAACTAAATTTACAATCTTTTTAACCAACTTCAAGATTTCGAAGGAGAAGTTTCTCAATTCGTCGGAATCTTTTTTTTTTTGCTATTTTTGGTGGAGGCTAAGTGAAGTCGGTTACTTTTTTTTTAAATTATTTACATGCGGCATCTCTTCTCAAATTCAAACTTTCCACAAAAAGACTGATACGATACAATCAGTGCTAATTACAATGCTTTGCCGTTAACGATTCTACAAAGTATTGTTTTTTCCATACCAGAGGCCTATTTTATAAAGCTACAAGTTTCCATTTACAAGCGGAGCTCTTTGTAACACAGCGTAATTTTCGCTTGTGAATTGTAGCTTAAAAAATATGTGAATACACATTTTAGTTTTATAGTTACGTATATAGAACCGTTTTTCCCTCGAAGGGTAAAAAACGGATATTTAGGTCTTCATGCCTTCGCATGAACCACTATGAGATAACACCCTTGTAACTCAGCCCTAATCAACTGAATTCATCGACTAGTAGCGCCATCTGTCGCGCCACTCAGGGACTAATGTCGCCTGGTGCTAGCGCCAGGCTGATTTCTCCTCAGTACCTTAAGTAAGCCGGGAAGGGCCTTAGGGGTGGTTCATGCTATGGCAGAAACCTAAATATCAGTTTTTTACCCTTCGGGGGAGAAACGGTTCTATTTAGGTCTTCGTGCCTTCGCATGAACCACATATGAGACGTGTTTAAACCTCTGCCGTAAAACCGTATACCGTACACGTTTTAATTTTGCGTAACAGTATCAGCTCAACTAGCATTGACTATATATATATATATATATATATAAATATTTTAAGATCTGTAGTTAATATCCTTATCTGCAGTAATTGGCAGTTATTTTAATTTGGTAACTAAGAATCAATATTTGTGAGGTGCTTCAGTATGCTTCAAGACACAATCAGGATTTGACTCACGTGTGCCTACAATGGGCAGGCGTTCGCTGTTTAGATTGATAACACAACGTCGTTTATTCAGCTCAACTTAAATATTCTACAAACTTACTACAAAGTTATTTTTGATGTTATGGGTCAGAGCGAAAACGGTTATGCTATTCTTTTCAAAAAAAATCCTATTGTGGTTACCGGAGAAGAAGGTTCTAGACTTCCTACGTCTGAGGTTGTTTTTACTTGCCTCCCCGTCCTTTTTTTTAAGTATAGGATCTGGTTGGGGGCTGTAAATGCTTGTAAAAACTTGCCGGTTTTTACTTCCCCTTTTCGCATTATCGAAACAGCTTATTTTGCGTTTAGTCGCATAAATTTGTAGTATAAGCCGTATTTGGCAATATTTTTAGATAATTATAGGTTTACGAGTACCTACTTCCTGGGTTCAATCGAAATGCCAAACCACAAATTAGTTTTTGGTGACTGGACAACTTTTATACAAGCAAGTCTACTTGAGGCCGCGTGTCTTCCATTCTTCTTAAAAAATGTACCAGACAGTTGTTTTACCCATGAACCATGCTTTATTAGTGATTGAAAGAATGAGCTTATTCTATTTTCGTGTCTGACATACGAGAAACGACATTTGAACATCGTTTAATAAATCGACATTATGACGTTCAATCGTTACCATGCCAATGTTTAAATGATTTCGACAATGCAATCGTTGGCGTCGTTTGTTCATGGGATAAATCAGACATTAAGATGTCAGTTTTCCAACGGTATCCATATAGATAGATGTATATAATCTGTGGAGCGACAGCTACAAGATGATGCATGAACATTACATAGCGTCTCAAGGAAGGGCGCCATGTCATGATGCAGGACGCAATACCGTTTCCCGGAAGTATAGTCTTCCTATATGACGACTTTGTATGTTTCCACGATGACACACAAGACGGGATGATGCACGATGCATGTCGTCTCTCAGGAGTCTTAGGACGACGCTTGTCATCTTAACAGTCGACGTAATGTCATCTCACAGGACGACGCAATATCGTCTCTCAAGACGACGCATGTCGTCTCAACAGGTGACGCAAAATCGTCACATGGGCCAACGCATTTTGCCTCATGGGTCGACGCAATTTTGTCTCACAGGACGACGCTTGTCATCTTACAGGATGACGCATGTCGTCTCACAGGACGACGAATGTCGTCTCACAGGACGACACTTGTCGTCTCACAGGACGACGCAGGTCGTCTCACAGGCATGTCGTGTCACGGAATGACGCAATGACATCTTCCAGAATGACGCATGTCGTCTCACGGGAACGACGCATGTCGTCTCACGGTATGACGCATGTCGTCTCACAGGACAACGCATATCGTCTCACGGGACGACGCCTGTCGTCTCAAGGGCGACTCCTGTCGTCTCACGGGACGACGCAAGTCGCGTCTCGGTATGAGGCATGTCGTCTCACAGGACGTCGCATGTCGTCTCACGGGATGACGCACCTCGTCTCACGGGACAACGCCTGTCATCTCACAGGGCGACGCATGTCGTCTCACGGAACGACGCATGTGTTTTGACGGTGCCTATTGGAGGTCACTGCGTCGCGTCGCTGGGCCACGGGCACCGAGTGGAATTTCACAATATCTGAAGTAGCAACAATCATTATACTATTTGCTTTTCCATCTTTTGAGCAATTTGCACAAAATAAATTACAAAAGTAAATTGTGCAATATCACTATATCTGAAATAGCAACAATCGTTACACAATTTGCATTTGTAATTTACTTTTCGATATTTTTTAAACTTGATTGTGCACGTGTTGCTCGGCTGAGTTACATAAGCTTACTGAGGAGAAATCAGCCTGGCGCTAGCACCGGGCGACATTAGTACCTGAGTGGCGCGACAGATGGCGCTACTAGTCGATCGATGAATTCAGTTGATTAGGGCTGAGTTACAAGGGTGTTATCTTATATGTGGTTCATGCGAAGACACGAAGACCTAAGTACACTGTGTGTCCGTTGTAGGACACTTTGACTAAATAAATTTTTAGGGTTCCGTAGTCAATCAGTGTAATAAATTTTATTTTAATGAGATTTTAATTAAGCGCCTTTTTAGAACCTGTGTTATAAAGTCAGGTTTTAGGGGAGGGGGGGGGGGGGGGGACCACCATCTATCTCTGGAACTTACTGTTATTCTCGCGTCCGAAAGACTAACAAAATTTTGAAGCCCCGACTTCAAAAATTGATTGTGCGAAATTTCGGCCTGCTGGGTTTTACCATTGACTTTATCTCAAGAGAAAATTTGACATGGATATGGTTATCTGGTATTGGTCTGCCTGCAACCCACGCGGCCTGCTGGTAAAGGTATCAAAAATGTAGCATTCTCTGCTAGACTCGAATTTATGTGGTCTGCCGGCAGCCCACTTGGCCTGCAGGTAAAGCTTTTAAAAATCTTGGTGGCCCTCTGAGCTCAAATTTAGGTGGGCGGCTGGTGACCCACTTGGCCTGCCACAGCAGAAAATTCGTTTGTTCTATGGCGCTGAGAGTGTTAAAGATAATATATGTAGTGATAGGTAACCACATAGTTAAGTAAACTCCGGCGATAAATTATAATAGGACGATTTGCCAAGATTTGTAGGTAACTACTGTAATACAGTGTGTGTGTGGTTTATGTTCAGGTATCCCTACCATCGAATGGAACTCAATCGGCAGGAAAGAATTCAAATGACCCTAAAAAGAAGTGGCAGTTGCGTTCTCGGATGAAGCCGGCAGTGTGGCTTGAGGGAGGAGCCCACGCGCGCGAGTGGATAGCTCCCGCCGTTGCGACTTGGGTCCTCCATGCACTGATAGAAGGAGAAAAGGGTCTAGGTACGTATCATTGAATGCAGTAGTTTTATGAGGGGAGTCCGAGGTCCAATGTGGCGATGCAAGTCCAGTGATCCTAAAACGTGCACATTATTCATCACGGCCTTGGCCAAGCCCAGTTGTATGGTACACAATACCAGCCTAGAACTATTCCATTAACTATTCCTGATGACACATTGGCAATTCGGTGCCTACCCTACTCGACCAGCAAAAAAATGCAGTAGGAGAGATAAATTTCAAAATTGGAATGCTCGAGGTTTCTCGAGTTGTTGGAACGATGATGATGTGACCTATCGCTACAATTTAAAAAAAATCCTTATGCGAGTTTCTTGATTTCTCCTAGAGAGTCCACGCAACGCAATGGATTTAAAAATTAAACATGTTCAGCCGAATGCATCCTAAATGATGTGAGTGACTCGGTGCAAACATATTTGAGTAGTGGCACAGATAGTCGTACCTATTTAGAAACGTAGGTTTGTCTTACACTGATAGTCGATCTTTGATATTATATTAAGATCATTATCCATGTGCAACTATGTGTGTACATACCTAGATGGTTAACGATCATTTTTACGAGCGAAGTTAGTGTTCAGCTCTGCGATAGGCTACTTTCCTATGAAGTCAAATCAGCTACTGTTTATGAAACGTCAAAACGATTTGCTATATTACATATATGAAGTTTATACGGGAGACTATTAAGAGTCCGGTAAACTTTTTTTAGATTTCGCTCAATTTTTGATGCTATTTTGCAGTAACTAACATAACTTCTATAATTTTTTATACATATTATGAAAGATCGTTTCTTTTTAAATGGAATAAATACAACGATTTTTTATTTATTTATTTAAACTTTATTGCACAAAAAGTGAAAATGTACAAATGACGGACTTAATGCCAAATGGCATTCTCTACCAGTCAACCATTGGGCCAAACAGAGACTTGTAAGTTGGTGCAGGAGGAAAATGTAATAAAGTAGAAAATAGTTATTATTAAGCCAAATTTATAAACATATATAATTACAATAAATAAAAGCCTACACATATATGGTTACATACTATTACTTATATAATATACAAGATATACTAATACATATTAATACAATACGTAGGTTGGAGAAAGAACATTAGACAAATTCTTCAGCGAGGAGATGCTTGCGAAGCAGTCTCTTGAAAACGAACTTGCTTGGGGCCTGTCGTATAGGGAGAGGGAGCGAATTCCAGAGACGGATAGCCTGAACGGCGAAAGAGTTCGAAACGAAACCAGTATGGTGAGAGGGAAGCGAGAGTTTAAGTGAACGGGAGGAGCGTAGTTCACAGCCCGGACGGGGAGCGACAAAAGCAAACTTGCGCTTAAGATAATCTGGAGCAGAAGGCTCATAAAGGATAGAAAATAATGTGCTGAGAATGCGAATGCGAATTTTTTCATTTAATGCTTCATTTATAAATAATTCACCCTAATCTAACACCTGTTTCGCGATTTTTGCTTGGAGAGGTGAATAGAGTAAGGTTTTTATTGATTAAAATTAAGTTACACAAGTACGTAAAATATATAAATACATTGGAAAATGAGTCGTCTGAGGAATACGTGTGACAGTTTTTTTCATTTTCATATATATATTTTAAAGGAGAGTGTGTTTTGCTAGAGCAATTTTGCTAAAAAATTGCCGAAGTTTAGGTGAAATTTTTGGGAAGCTATTATAGTAGTTTATGTAACTGTTACGTAATAGGGGTCCTTAAAACACGAGTGTGGTTTTATGAAACGAACGAAGTGAGTTTCATAATAAGATCACACGAGTGTTTTAAGGCCTAATTACGTACAGTTGCATACACTGCTTTATCTACATACATATTATAAACCCTAACTGACGCGTTTAAAACTGTTAAAATGGCTGCCATTTCACAGATTGTATCGCCATGGCCAACTCGATTGTGTCGGCGGGGCGCGTGCCGGCGGTCGGAGGATCGCGCGGCGCGGCAGTCGAGAAGCAACCCGGATTTTCATAATGATATCGAATTTTTGCTTATTATTTGATAATAGTAACATCGTTACAGATAAGACATTTTTTCTAACTTCTTACAAAACAGTCTCTTTTTATGGTGGTCATAACGTGCGGTTTTTGAACGCATCATGGAGGGTTTATGATATGGGTGTAGATAAAAGTATTTTACAAATATAGGAATACAAAAATAAACTTCACTTTATGTTTTATTCAGATAGTATAAAACATATTAGGGTCCATAACAAATAATAATTAAAAATCATACGACAAAATTGCATGAATCGACGTCCCCGCTAAACAAGCTCTGTAAGAATTGAGTTTTAATGTATTAAATATTAATATATATAAACCTAAAGTACTTTTTTGCAATAACAAGACTTCAAGCTATCTTACCAAATGTAATTAATGTGCATAATGTCATTATTAGCGATTTTCGTTTTCAAATCGTTACCGGACTCTTAATACTGTGACGTCACAATCCTATATGATGAATACATCTCCTTTATAAAAGTTTTAACCATCATAAAATCATTTAAAGCGCAAACACATGTTACACCTGGATTTGTCCGTGTACCTACTTATTTTTGAAATTTGGATTTTATGAATGCAACGAAACAATTTAGTTTATCTACTGGAAAGTACCCTATTGTTTAGCATTAGGTGGGAGGTGGGTACATTACCCGTATTTTTTTATATTTGTTCACACTAACTAACGAGTCATACCATACGTAATTTTTACTTGGGTTTTAAAATCCTCTGTAGGCTACATTAAATACAATTGGGAGCACTTCTTCACACAGCATTTTGTATTAAACTCCGCCTAGCGTACGAATGCATTTCGGATAGGTACAGAGATTTAAATGTTAAATACAATTAAATATAAATAATGAAACACTCATTATGCAGAAAATTATTCTAAAATTTTTAAGTTCAAAGATATAACTGATTTTCTGTGTGTCATCAGGTGCAGAGCTTGAAGTACTCAAACAGGCCGACTTCTACATAATGCCAGTGTTGAACCCAGACGGCTACGAGCACAGCCACACGCACGACAGACTGTGGAAGAAAACGCGGTCGCGGATTGAAGACCAATCTGAGGACTATTACATTGGCTGGTTAGTACTTAAAGCTTACTTACATTAAAGTTACACGTTACTTTTTTTAGTATCCTACCTAGCATTTTAATTAGGATCCTAACTATTTTAACACTTGACTAAATTTAGCATTTAAGAAGCTTAAGGCTCACCACACACTTGAGCGGAATATATGGAGCTTTGTCGATGGTAGCTTAAATTTATCTATGGCCTCCATACATTACTGCCTCCATTCCGCTAGGTGTGTTTTGAGCCTAACTAAGACAAGTGTAACAGGGTTTTTGTTTTTACCTACCTACTTGAGGTGTAAGTACTTACTACAATAGGAAGTTAATGTTAATTATTACATTTGTTCAGAAATAGGGTTTTAGTAGTATTTTAGCGTGCGGTAATTTAAAATCTAAAAAGCACTAGTACCTACTACTAGTACTTTTTAGATTTTAAAATTTTAATTGCTATTATGTAAGCACTTTTATACTATAAAATAAGCTGCTGTGATTAAATAATAAAGTGCAATGCATCGCCAGACGTAATTTTCGCTACATTTACTAAGGTAAATTGTAATTTGCTAAAGTTCATAGAAACATTCGCAACTGTAGATGTGATAGTTTTTAATGTTTCAGCTGAGTGAATTCACTTTCCGTTCATTAGGTACGAGTATTTTGGTTACGAGTGGAGTTTTCATTACATTATGTATTCCGCCGTGTATATCCACTTTCCGCTCTTGTATTTATTATAAACAATCTCGTAACTTACCTATTTTTAACCGACTTCAAAAAAGGAGGAGGTTGTCAATTCGACTGCTTTTTTTGTATGTATGTTACTCGATATCTCCGTGAATCGTGAACCGATTTTCAATTTTTTTTTCAATCGAATGGGTATAACCCCTAGATGGTCCCCATTGTCACCAAGTCGGGGTCTGATGATGGGATCCTGGAGAAATCGACGGAACTCTACAACTATTATAGGCACACCTATAGTGATTTCACTAATTTTTACAGCAACTCGGCCACTTCCTCTTGGAATAGCGGATCCTGAGTGAAGTCGGTTCTTTTTTTGTTTAAAATTATTGCATATTTAAAGTAAACTATCGTAAATTCAATATATCAGCATTTTTTAAATATAATACAGATATCGAGACACGTTTCTAGCACTTTCTTTTTATTTGTCGTGGTTATACCTGCATATGTATTGAAACCTAAGTAAGCAAACTATGACTTATTTAATTTAAGAACTTTTAAAAGAACAATTTAAAAACTATGTCTTATTCAATTTAAGATTTTATTACTTAAGTATATAAAACTACTGTTGCTATACCCTATCAGGGTCCATGATGTACCCTAGCATAAGTACCTGGAAATGCAATAAAGATCTCTCTTATCTCTCTCTTAAGATTTCAAAATTGATGTTTAATGAGTGGAAGGGCAAATGGGCGTTTTAAAGGGACTCAAGTCCCACAGGCATGTGGCGGATCGAGGTAAAAAATTACAACGTAAGATAGCCTTATACCTAAGTAGGAAAAAACAAGCCTTGTCATCGCGACGAAAATACAAGCTATAGGTACAACATAAATAAAAAATAAATTCCTCCGTAGCTGCGAAGTTTTCTTTTTAGTAGAATATGTGGCAATGGCACCATTTACATAACTGTATCTTACCGGACACAGTTCTTTATCTTACTTTAACAAACATAAACGTTGAACTATGTAAAATAGACCATTCCTACTAAACAGGTTTTTTTACCCTAGAACGATGGTGTTATGTATAAGTACAAGACTTACTACACGTAGATAAAAGAAACTTCAATATTTCTATAAATATTGCTTAATTTGTATTTAAGTATGTTGGTTAATATTCATCAAAATACTTATTTACTACATTTAACTATTTAGTTAAGAGTCCGGTAAACTTTTTTTTCGATTTCGCTCAACTTTTTGATTCCATTTTGCAGTAACTAACATAACCTTTATAATTTTGTATACATATAATGAACGATCGTTTCTTTTTGAATGGAATACATACAACGATTTTTTAATTTTATTCATAATTCACCCTAATTTAACACCTGTTTCGCGATTTTTGTTTGGAGAGGTGAAAAGAGTAAGCTTTTTATTGATTAAAATTGAGTTATACAATTACGTAAAATATATAAATACATTTAGGAATAAATGTACCAGTTTTTTTCATTTTCATATATATTTTTTAAGGGAGAGTATGTTTGCTACAGCAATTTTTCTTAAAATTGCCGAAGTGTAGGTGATATTTTTGGAAATACAGCCTTGGCCAGAAGTATTGAGCATAGGTGTTTTTTGTTTACAATTTTGATGTTAAGCATTATTTCCCTATCCTAACAATGTACGGTAACGGTAAATGTTATATTTTATTTATAAATATAGAAAACTTCACTTAATAACACTTTCAAGGTACTTAAAAAATATGAAAACAGAAGGTACCAAAAATGTAAATTTAAGTCGGTGCGACATATTCCAAATATTCTATGCAGTTACTACTAACTTCAACAAAACATGCCTATTAGTTTAAATTAATTGACAAAATAACTTAAACAAAGATGGAAACGATGGACTAAACTTTCCAGTTTTGTATGAAAATCGCATTGGTGCTCAACACTTCTGGCCAAGGCTGTATATGAAAGTATTTTACAAATATAAAAATACAAAAATAAACTTCATGCTTTATTCGGATAGTACAAAATATATTAAGGCCCATAACAAATAATAGTTAAAAACAATCGACATAAAAACTTTTTACAAAAAACCGGCCAAGAGCATGTCGGGCCATGCTCAGGGTAGGGTTCCGTAAACTGAGACCATTAATTCAAAAGGTCGTTTCTTACGGGAAATTTGGCGGCGCTTACGTCATTGTTACTTACGTCCTTTCACTATGGGTTTTTGAATGCTAACTCAAAAACGGCTCAACCGATTTATTTCAATATAGTTTTTATTGAAGGTACTCATTAAGCCTCATTTTCATGAATTTTTTCAAAATTTTAGGACCCACGATTCAAAAGTTAGATGGGGGGGGGGGACGCCCTGTTTTAAACTTTCGGAGCTATTTCCGAAGGTATTACTTTTATCCAAAAACTGTTTTATAAGATCCTAATTTTTTTTAAAAGACCTATCCAACGATACCCCACACAACTTGGTTGGAACGAAAAAAAATTTCGCCCCCCACTTCACGTGTACGGGAGGTACCCTAACAAAATATATTTTTCGCGTTTTTATTCTACCGTTTTGTCGGCTTGGTTAATGCACATCAAACCAAATTTCAGCTTTCTAGTGCTAACGGTCACTGAGCTAGACCGCGGACGGACGGACGGACGGACGGACATGGCGAAACTATAAGGGTTCCGTTTTTGCCATTTTGGCTACGGAACCCTAAAAAGAGATAAACCGACTTCAAAAAGGATAAAATGAATCATTATTTTATTTATATGCATTACCAACTGATACGTTTGAAGTCGGTGCCAAGCCAAATTTGGAAAAGTTAATACGAACGAGGCGATGTGTTCAGTGAATTGGTATTTTTACTATATAACTAATCTAATACGGTATGAATCGCACGTAGATATACATTCGTTTCGACCATTCGTTAACTGTAAGGCAAGTAGGTGGGTCAGGCCGTAGTTTTTGCCACAAATAGCGCAAAGGTGACGTAAAATATTCTACGATTCGGTCGCGCAGAGTGACGCAAAATAGTTGAGTCGGTCGCGCAGAGTGACGCAAAATAGTTAAGGTTTGCGCATACATTGTATGATTTTGACATAATATATTTTAATGATGGATGAGGAGGGATGGAAAGAACCCACCACAGCCGAGATATTTTGGCGCTCATAGTTAGGTACAAAAAAAAACACGATTTGGTATGGTAAGGTTACATTTTTAATCACTGCAGACAAAAGGCTGAACGGTCCACCAAATGGAACTATAGAAACATGTCAAATTGCCAAATACTAAGAGATTCCATAGGATTTGACTGAAAACGTCACTTTCAAATAGTTTCATGGTGATCCACGGTTCCATTTGGTTGATTTTATATAGCAAACTTACACCCGGAAACCGCAAACCTATGTGTGCATGAACCTATGTGTGCGTGGTTATGATTCGGTAGCGCAATATCACTGGTATCGCAAAGTGGCATAATGGCGACCGTGGCGCAAAGAAAATCTATAATAACTCTATGAATAAGCTCTTTTTTTAAGTTAAAATAACCTAGGAAGATTACACACGCCTTACTTAATAGTGCACAATAACAATGACAGACATTAATTTAAAACTTATCTTGAAATCTCAAAAAATGCACGCTGCGAAAAATGTGACACTTTTCACTCCGAACAAAGATTACATCGGTCTGACAAAAATATAGCCGCTGCCGCCTTATTGACCATAGACAAAGCTGCTTTGGTGTTGCCACTATTCAGAATACAAATACTACCAAAGCTTAAAGGCCACAAAACGGGCATGATGGTTGCGCAAAAAATAGCGCAGAGAAATGGCTGTTTTCGTTTTTTTTATTTAATGTACGAAAATTAATGTACTTTCTTAGGAAACACGAAACGATATTCAAAACGGGGCTAGGTAACTATTATTTGATAACGTCAAATCAAACAGATCATGAAAATGTTGTCTTTTTTTTATTTTAATGGATGCGCAAAGTGCACCCGACCGAAGCGGATTTGCATTTTTTATGAAAATTTCGTTGTTTTTATTTTTTAAAGTCGTATAACTTTGCAAATATATCAATTTATTTAAATATCTCCAGTGGCCGTGGGTAAACAGGTCTTCAGAAATACAATGCTATGGTTAATTACTATATAAAATGATTACAGTAAAAAAAAAAGTAGCGGACCGAAATCTGAACTTTTTTCGGCAAAAACTACGGCCTGACCCAGGTACAGAAAGTATAATCATGCGTCCTATGTTTGTTTGTTAACACATTGTTGGGACTATCCATATGTCGAACGAAACCCGTGGTTTGGTTTGAATTATTTATCCTTCTTCATCTAAGGTTTAATCCTAAGTATAAAGGAATTCAATTGCTAGATTATTTTTTCTATACTCACATGTACCCATTACACACGCCGTGTCCGTAAAAAGGCACTATATTCAAATTTTATATGGAAGGTCAATCTTAAGCGTCTACATTTTTTTTCTATTTGCCGCCTTTTTCTGATTATTGACAAAGCAGACCTGTATCAGAATATATATATCGTTGTCGCTATTCATCAAAATAGGATTAGTAGTTTAGACATGAAAATGTAACACATGAAATCGCATTCACCTTTGCATTATTAGTACCGATGTTTTGTGATGTTCACACATAAAAGCTGATTTGACCGGTTTTGTAATTTTTGGCTTGGCACCGACTTCAAACATATCAGTTGGTAACGCATATAAATAATATAATGATTCATTTTATCCTTTTTGAAGTCGGTTTATCTTTTTTTTGTAAAAAGTTTTTATTTATCCATTTTTAGTGGTAATATATTTATCAAAATTGGACAAAAAGTTCACAATACCCATTCTATCTAAGGAAAGGTCCACATATCATATGTGGACTTCATCATTAGGTCCTCTCTGTCAAATTGGTGGTTTTCAAGAGGGAATGCTCGAATTGCTCAAGAAAGCACCCAAATCAACATAGGTACATGTGCCTTTAAAAATTGAGGAGTTATCTCAATTCCTCACGGATCCCATCATCAGAACAGCACCGGGTTAATATGGGACCATCTTCGAAGTAGTTCCTTTCAAACAAAAAAAGAATTATTCAAATCGGACCACGGGTCTCGGAGCAATCGCTGAACATCCTACATTTAAAAAATCTTCATCATTATCATCAAAACAATCATCATCATCAGGTCCACTCCATCAAATTGGTAGTTTTCGTGAGAAAATGCTTGAGTAGATTAAGTAAACACCCAAATCAATATACACGTGCCTTTAAAAATTGAGGAGTTCCCTCAATTGCTCATGGATCCACCATCAGAACAGCACCAGGTAAATGTGGGACCATTTTCAAGGTAGTTCCTTTCAAACAAAAGAAGAATTATTCAAATTGGATCACGGGTCTCGGAGTAATCGCTGAACATCCTACATTTAAAAAATCTTCATCATTATCATCAAAAATCAAAACAATCATCATCATCAGGTCCACTCCATCAAATTGGTGGTTTTCGTGAGAAAATGCTTGAGTCGCTTAAGAAAACACCCAAATCACTATACACGTGCCTTTAAAAATTAAGGAGTTCCCTCAATTGCTCATGAATCCCGTCATCAGAACAGCACCAGATAAATGTGGGACCATCTTCAAGGTAGTTCCTTTCAAACAAAAAAATAATTATTCAAATTGGACCACAAGGTCTCGGAGTAATCGCTGAACATCCTGCATTAAAAAATCTTCATCATTATCATCAAAACAATCATCATCATCAGGTCCACTGCATTGAAATGGTGATTTTCGTGAGAAAATGCTTGAGTTGCTTAAGAAAACACCCAAATCACCATACATGTGCTTTTAAAAATTGAGGAGTTCCCTCAATTCCTCATGGATCCCATCATCAGAACAGCACCATATTAATATGGGACCACCTTGGATGTAGATCCTTTCAAACAAAAAAAGAATTACTCAAATCGGACCACGGGTCTCGGAGTAATCGGTGAACACACATAAAAAAAAAACACCAAACCGAATGCAGAACCTCCTTCCTCAATGGAATTGAAGTCGGTTAAAAATTGCATGAATCAACGTCCTCACTAAACAAGCTCTGTAAAAATTGAGTTTTAAGGTATTAAGTATTAATATTTATAAACCTAAAGTACTTTTTTGCAATAACAAGACTTCAAGCTATCTTACCAAATGCAATTCATATGCATAATGTCTTTATAGTGATTTTCGTTTTCAAATCGTTACCGGACTCTTAAAGCACAAGGTAAATAATAGTACTATACAGAGAAGATCTCACTGTGACGTCACGAATCATGTTGTTTTCATTCATTCTTTAAATCCTTTCAATTAGGGTGATTTTGATAAGTCTGGCCACCAGTAGAGTTGAATATGTATATAGATAAGTAAGTACTTAGGCCATGCTAAACGAATTTCACTAATGGGTTAACCCTAAGGCTCAAATCACACACACCTAGCGGAATGGAGGCAGTAATGTATGGAGCTTTGTCGATGGTAGCTTAAATTTGTCATAGACCTCCATAGAATACTGCCTCCATTCCGCTAGGTGTGATTTGAGCCTAAGTTATAATCCGTTACTTCAAATATTTCGGCGAATAATCGCTGATGTTTTTTATGGTGCCTATACTTAATACGGCCTATTATCATCACCTTAAATAAACAATTCCTTTGTTAATACCTAAAACCAATTTTGTTTCAAAAGAATTGTGTAATATGAGTAAGATGCATACTCTTACTGATAATAACTGATGTTTAATGAGCGAATAGGCATTGTTTAGCAATATTCATTGAGTGACGTCGTTGTTTTATTTTTTGTAGTAAGTATAAAAGCCCGAACAAACTACAAATGACTCACATACAGCTAAAGAGCTCGAAACGATTAGTTGATTTTTGATTTTGAGTAGATATCATTAATTAGGCATGTTGATGTCAGTCGTTGTACTAGTTCCGTTATTATTGATATATTGTATTTTTGAAAGTCGCCGTTGTTGGAGATCCCCTATTATAATTGAACCGCAAATTAAAGACAAACCTTGCGATAATGTTGTTCCGAGTGCATTAAGTTTGGAGCCGCAGTTGATGATGGTTTAGTAATGTTTAAAATGATGATCGCCCAACCAACGTCATGTATTGTGGAACGACAGATATTTCTCCGGGAAATTTTAAACATCCAACGGATCCTGCTGAAAATTTTACACGGAAAAAAATATCTTCATCGAAGACAAATCCTCTTGGTCAAGACAATATTATATCGTATATAGTAGGTGGAAACAATTTGCCTAGAAAGTGATCTTGATTCAAGTAAAATGTCTTCATTCAAGTAAAATGCATCTTGGGCTGAAGATATAGGTAGAATTAGTCCAAGACAATATTTACTTATGTTTAAACAATAATATACTTGTATTGGTATTCTTGGCAAGAGATATCCTTTTTTCCGTGTAACTATTTATAAATAATACCTAGCTACCCACTGCATTTAATAATGATTTTAATTTTATTCTTATTTCTACTACCTGACGAAGGTGGTTTGGTGAAGATCGCTCTCTGTATCTGTTGAAGTGTGTAATAAAGAATTATTGTATTGTAATCACTATCACCCTGGGAATATTATTTTAATTATTTACTAGGTACTTTTTTATAAATCTTCTGTCAATTTTTTATTGATACAGTTAGTTTTACCCCGATTGCAGCTACAAATCCCAAAAATAATGGATTATATACAGTCAGCAGCAGAAGTAGCTAAGCGGATGGGGTGTTCAAACGCTCTTATTCTCGTAACAATAAAGTCATGTCAAGCTAATTTTGACCACCTTACCCGCTTAGCTACTTCTGCTGCTGACTGTATGAGACGTAGTAGGTTTAATTAGGCCCGAAGATTTCGAGAAGTAGCTGGGCTAAATCAAGGAAAGTAATTTTTATTTTATTAAAATTTGATCTCGACGTTCCGAGAGCTCGTGGTCACGAGATAGACCGATAAATAGGCACTTTAACATAAATGATAAATTTAAAAACACTAAATAACACGCGATTAATCCATTTTTATTGTAATATTAACAATGTATAACTTTAATATCAGAAAAAAAATATTGTGCATTATTGTGGGAACAAAAACAATAGGCGACAAACTATAAATAACATTATTATACTTACGTCCCCAGCCATTTTTACCTTTACCGTTGAACACCTGCCAGATGCACGAATCTGAACAAAATTAAGGATACTATAACAAACTGGCTAGAGGGGTTTCGTTGCTCTCGTTATTAGGTCATATTTTCCGGGGCTAGGTCTCCGCCTAATAACTAAAATCAGTCTATAAGTTTTATCGGAATGCTTGTTTAATTTTACAAGAAGCTGTTATAACTTCGTTTAAAAATATTATTACTTTTTACTTAATTTTATATCTCAACTCTCTGCCTCTAGTTTCATGTCCTTGTGGTACTTACCACTATCTTTATATTGAGAATTTGATTTTGACAAGGCAGTAACTGCCTTATCTACCACCCTTTTTTCATAAATGAAACCAAGCCTTACTAAGCACGACATTAAATTTAATTTTTAATGCATCACTCTGGATTAAATTAACGCTGTCAATACAATACAGCATGTTGCTACCTAGTAATACAATCACAGTTTTTAGGGTTCCGTACCTCGAAAGGAAAAACGGAACCCTTATAGGATCACTTTGTTGTCCGTCTGTCTGTCTGTCAAGGCCATTTTTCGCAGGAACGCGTGGAGGTACAAGCTGAAATTTATATAAAATACTCACGTTTATTGTCCCTTAGAGCTGTGAAAATATGCTGCAAATTTTAGAGTTTTCGGCACTCGCAAAACCTTCCCGGGTACTTCCCGTGAACTCAGAAACTTGCAATTTGGCACAAAGCAACGTCATATAGTATAGACAATGGTAAAATTACAAAAAATAGACATTATTGGTAAAATCATACAAAAATATATATTTTAAATTCACTACCGTTTTCCTCGTAAACGCGTAGAGGTATTACTTAAATTGAAATTCATATCAAATACGGGCTATTATACCTTTCAGCTGTAGCAAAGCGAAACTTTTATGTTACGGATTTCATTTTCATTTAGTAACAAACATACTACAACTTTTGCTTGTCATAGTTTTGTACGGAACCCTCGGTGCGCGAGTCCGACTCGCACTTGGCCGATTTTTTTCGTAATTACGTCTACCTACGTCAATAAAATATTAATTTAATACTGTAAGGTGCAAATTAAACCATATCTTTGACGTCTACTAAACATTGATTATCTTGCACAGGTTTCCTTGGAACTGGGGTCGCACGGAGTGCGTGGGTGTGGACGCTGACCGCAACTGGGACTACCATTGGGGTGAAAAGGACTCTTCAAGGGACCCTTGCGCGGAGAACTATGCAGGACCACACCCCTTCAGCGAGCCGGAGACCCGGGCTGTGTCCGAGTTCCTAGCCGAGCATAGGGGACAGATAAAGGTAAGAGCGTTATCACACTTGCAATTTGCGAGTGAGTGATGTAATGTATGGCAGGGCAGCGAACACGCCGCGAGTTCGCCGCGTACGAGTTTTGTATAGAAAATAATAGAAATCGATTTCAAATCGCTTAAGTGTAATAAAATTAGGTAGGTACTAGTGTATAGTAAGTATAAAAAATTATAGGAAAATATCTTAAAAATAATTACTTGACAAATCAATGGTACCATTGGTACCTAGCTAATATTTATTGCGTTATTCATACCTAAAATTCTGTCTGAAATACCGTTGTTAATGGTTTGTACCCAATAGTCATATTGAATTTTGTACTTGTCTTGAAGAGTCAAAAATTAACACTGGTAGAGGATTGTTAAGTATGGTTGCACTGCCAAAGAGAATATAACCACTACTTACGTTATATTATATTGCACTGCTATGAATAGATACGGGGGAGACGTACGTGTTTAACCAAACGAACAAACGATAGCGCTATCTATACCTTTCACATTCACATCTCTTGTCTGTAATTAATCCTACCCGTGTAATTACGTTTTCTTTTACTGGTAGTAATTATCTGATCGCTGTCGTTTTCCAGTAGCTGTAAGTGCTGTAACCTCGTTAGTGGACGATTTTACATAAGTAGGTAAATGCACCTATGATAGGATGTTTAAACTTATCCCTGAATACAAACTAAGTATTTAAATGAATTCTCAATAAATGTTAATATGTATATTTTTCAACATTTCTACAGTTTTGCACCATGTTACAACGGAGTAAAGTACAAAAATGACTTTGACGTTGACTGTACAAGTCTACTTTATGCAAATTGAATGAGGTATAAAAATAAATTAGCTAAATATGTATTGTAATACCAATATCAAAGTTAAATGCAAATTTTTATAGTATCGAGGAGTAATTATTTGTATAAGTAGTAGGATAACCTGGTTACATATTGTCTTCTACCTGACATTGATGTCGTTTACCTGAATTTTTGAACGCTTTAAAATATTATATTTCTAATAAAGACTTAGGTACTTCCTTTCAAAACTTATCAATTGCTTGTATTGTATTCAAACGATTCTGATTTTAAAAAGTCATAATATACTTTGCAACTTTTAAAAAAGTAGGTATTTTCACGATACCTACTTTTTGATATTAATGCCCGTAACGTCATAATATCGAAGGTGCTACATAATATACTAGTAGTCCGCGTCGAACTGAGAACTCGCTCGCGATTTCCTTACAAACCAGAAGACCCATATATATGATGTTTTTTTCGCGCCTTGTAACTCTATGACCTCTTGATCGATCCTGCTCATATACGAACTCTTAAATTATATGTATCTCTCATCCCCATCAAATTTCATGAAGATCAGAAAAACGTTATTAAAGTGATCGTGGAACAAACTCTCAAAATCAAAAAGCCATCGAAATGCCGAGACGTCCCAGTAGCCAGAAGTTGTTTGTAAGATCTCGCTTCGCTTACGCTCCGCTCGTTCGATAATACCACGGAACATTAATGACATTTTTGTGCCGTTCCGTTTTCACGTCGCTTGATGCCATTGCTTGATGCACGCACGTCGCAAGCACGACATCAAGTAATGATATAAATTTCCGCCCTTGCATCAAATTGTAGGTCCCGACCATCATACCCCGACTCCACAACTTACATTAAACTATCGCGGCACCCGTAGACAATATTTCGTCTTAGGTATATAATTAAAACAAAAAAAGAACCGACTTCACTTAGGATCCGCTATTCCAAGTGGAAGTGGTCGAGTTGCTGTAAAAACTAGTGAAATCACTATACCTATGTAGTGTGCCTATAATAGTTGAAGATTCCCTCGATTTCTCCAGGATCCCATCATCAGATCTGGACCTGGTGACAATGGGACCAACTGTGAAGTTTACTCTTTCAAACAAAAAAAGAAGAAGAAGAAAACAAAGATCCCGACGAATTGATAACCTTCTCCTGCGAAATCTTGCAGTCGCTTGAAAATGTCTTGTTTTTTGCTGCAGGTGTACATAAGCCTGCACGCGTACTCGCAGGCGTGGCTGGTGCCGAGCTCCCACGCTCACGCGCCGTTTGCCGACGACGGCGTGCTGATGGAGATGGGCAAGCTGGCCACTGCCGCGCTCGCTGACATGTACGGCACTAAGTACCAGGTACGCTTGTATCGTAGCCCCTCGTGGCGCAAAACTTGTCGGTGGTCGACGGTGGCGTCCTCCTAGCCTAATATCGCCTGTCGCCATAGATGTCACGTTCTAACAAGTATGTAAGTGCGAAAGTGACGCATGACGCGATAGACGATAAGATAAAAACCATGTACCTATGGCCTTCTCATGGAGATGGGCAAGCCAGCCATCTCCGCGCTACAGTATACTAAGTACCAGGTACGCCTGTACGGTAAGCAGTCGTGGTGCAAAACTCGTTGCTAATTGCCGTTGGAGATGGGCAAGCTGGCCACCACTGCGCTCGCTGTCATGCGGCACTACGTACTCGTACCAGGTACACTTGTATTGCAAGTCGTGGTGGAATACTCTTGGTTGGTCGACGACGGTTTGTCACATATGTACGGCACTCAGTGCCAGTACTCTTATTAGTACCAGGTCTGGTACTAATAAGAGTATACAGTAGCCAAAATAGTAATTAAAATGACTCATGTAACTAACTAAAATTGTTTCATTTTGTACAATTTTTGAAGGCAGGCGCCATGAAACTAAGAGCGACACTTAATAGTAGTTTATGTAATTGTTACGTAATAGGGGTCCTTAAAACACGAGTGTGGTTTTATGAAACGAACGAAGTGAGTTTCATAATAAGATCACACGAGTGTTTTAAGGCCTAATTACGTACAGTTTCATACACTGCTTTATCTACACACATATTATAAACCCGAAATGATGATTGAATGACTGCAATTGCACGGATTGCACGCCATCGCCATGGCCAACTCGATTGTGTCGGAGGTCGGGCGGCGCATGCCGGCCCCGGATTTTCATAATGATATCGAATTTTTGCTCATTATTTGATAATAATAACATCGTTACAGATAAGACATTAGTTCTAACTACTAACGAAACAACAAATTTTTATGGTGGTTATAACGTGCGGGTTTTGAACGCATCATGGAGGGTTTATGATATGGGAGTAGATAAACATTTTAAAAGCATGTTTTTGCTTCAGGTTGGAACAGCAGCCGAGATCAGACAACCTGCTTCGGGAATGTCGCACGACTGGGCAAAAGCGCGCGCCGACATCAAATTCTCATACCATGTTGATTTAAGGGATTCCTTCGGGCCCTACGGGTTCCTGCTGCCGGGATCACAAATCGTTTCCACGGCCCGCGAAACTTGGCAGGCTATAAAAGCTATTGTAGATAATTTAAGCCCTGGATCGTAATTGTCTTACAACATTAGGTATTTGTTATTATTATCACGACAAATACGTAATCTAAACGTTCGACGTTTAAGTAGATGAAACTTTTACGTAGACGTAGATTAGAGCAGCGTGAAATTAGTAACGCTGAGGTGCATTAAACCTAATTGTGGGCATCTGAGCTGCGGTCTAGACACTGCAACTTTGTGGTTAAGTGGAATATCTAGATTTACTCATAGCTTTAATATAACTGGCAATAGGTACCTACTTGTAGTGAAAACTGAATTAGTACAATAATTATAATTATCTGTGACTGTGAAAGATAGTTTTATTCGACATGGTTGCAAGCTAAACTACTCTATAGAAAAACATTTTTTTTAGCTAATTTTATTCATTCATCTTGACATAAATAACCTAAACGAGGAGAAAATGAAAGAGTTGATTTTATTCACAAAAGGATGATTAATAAGTAATTGATTGCCATTGCCATTAAAAATAACGAATTGATTTTTAATGGCGCGTTGATGTCCGTTATACTCGTACCACACTCATACGTAGGTAACTACAATAATTGCAGAAATGTCTCTACTTAGCATGTCTATGCAGTACGCACCTACCTAATTCGAATCAGGATTAATCGTCGTTTATGCTTCATTTAACTAGTTCTTTCCTTAATTTGCCTATCTGTGCCTTGTTCTTTATTCAATCGTAAAAATGAAGTACGAATGAGTACACGTGGAGTACATATAGAACGTACTTATTGGGTAAACCATAGCTACTAGCTACTGACTTCGTTACTTAAATTAAATAAAAATGGTCGATTGGGAATAGATACGTCAAATCAAATAAGTACACTGTACCTGTTCTTACGTTGGCCTATATTGAAGACTACATTTCTATGGCAATACTGAACGTCAAATTATGATAGGTAGGTATGTCCTACTGGCTTTGCACTGACCTGAATTACCATCAGGCGGGCCGTATGCTTTTATGCCACCGTCGTGGTATAAGATAGAAATTTATAGGTAAGTAGGTATCCAAATCCAATGGTTTTCTCGAAGAGATTTCTAATAAAGGAGATTGTACGGTAACTAGCCTAAGGCCTTGGGTTTTCTGACCACCCGTCGCCGGGGGCCGGCGACCGACGCCATACAAAACATCGGATTCGATCGGATGTTTGTATGGCGTCGGTCGCCGGCCGCCGGCGACGGGTGGTCAGAAAACCCAAGGCCTTAGAGCTTTAAAAACCAAGCGGAGCGCCATTGACAGGCTTTCCCCTCTGCCGAAAATGTATGACCAGTGGTCATACTCATTGTATGGACTGACGTTTATTTGATGTGGCTATTTTGACATTTCGCATACATTTGACGTTCCCCTCCCCCGCAAAAAACAGCAAACTTTTCCGATATAAATGAGAGCGCGTGTCGCATCCGGTTGGTTTAATAATCAAAGTAACTAGCAGATAGTAGTTATAGGGATCGAGAACTGCTACAAAAACTCGGAAATAACCCAATATTTTGAATAAATTGTTGCTTTTTAAGTAGAACCACAAAATAAAAAATATACAGAAGGGCCGCTCCCGCCGTTCTTGAAAATACATACCTAAACTTGCCCGACTCACTAGGGTTGCTTCTGTATTGATTCCGAATTTTAAAAAGGAGTAGGTAATATAAGTTTACAGAGATACATACATCGATTCGTTAATACATACATCTTATCATGTTTAAATTCCCTAGAGACTGCTTGGATGTTAAAGAGCATCAAATATCCATTAAAGGTCTCGACACCACACATGACGAGTGAGTTGAGTTGTGGCCGGCGGCGGTCGAGAGCGCCAAGAAAGAATATAACTAATTAGGTACCTACTTAACTAAACCATAATACCTAAATACTGGCGTTTTACCAGCGAACGATAAGATGAATGTGTAATGGTTTATCGTCGTTATCAAAGCGACTAGTTCCAAAAATTACCTACCTAACTATGAGAAAACAGTTTGACTTACCTTTCAATATCGTTTGGAATTTTGAAAAAAGTGTAGGCACAGTTTTTTGTTGTATTTAAACAACCAAATACACTGCAACTATAATAATAACGGTTGTCCATTTTGACGTACCTACGTGACACAAAGTACCTACGTAGCGGCGGGGACGTCAAGCGATCAACGCGCGCAGCCGCGCTAAGCTCTGTCCGAGATCGTCCGAGAATGCCTGTAAACGTAACGTCTGTGTGCGTGCGGCGAAAAATGCCAGTTTATACTAAGCGGACCCTCTGCTCCGGCGCGCGCCGCCGGTGTTTACTTTGTGGTAGAACTCAATCATATGCGTATAAGTAGGCAAAGACTCCGTATTATTAGATTATCCAATAAAAATGGAATAAATAAATAAAAATTAATTCAAAATTAAATGGGTAACCAACAAACGAAAAACGTTATGTACCTACTGGTCTGGTACGGTACGTTTGTATGGAGAAATACCGGCATCCGACCCGACCCCTGGAGAGAGGTGAAACCGGTGAAAGGTTTTTGGTTAGTCTAATCTTGGTGTATAGTCTGTTCTTCTTGGGCGAACGTGTACTTAAAGTAGCTGTTACACATTCCTAAATCAGTTCCTAACGACAAGGACGCTGCAATACGTTAGACGCGTTTGGAGATATTGCTTAACGCGTCTAACGTATTGCGGCGTCCTTGTCGTTAGGAACTGATTTAGGAAGGTGTAACAGCTACTTTAACTCTAGAAGGCCGAAAATTTGTTATTACTGATTAAGGCTCAAAATACACCTGAGCGGAATTAAGCCAATTCATAGTCAAAATGCTAATCTATGGTAGCTGATTTTTTTTGTATTGAGAAAATTTAAAAATTTTGTTTATGAATTGTCTTAATTCAACTCAGCTGTGTTTTGAGCATAGACATAGGATAAAAGGTATAGACGGAGCTTGGTGATAATAATACCAAGATAGAACGGGATGGTCTTATTACACTTTCAATAGGTACGGGAGAGAGGTGCTATTATCGTTGGTCCTTGTCATAGTTTCTATTAGGTACCCTCCATGCGTTACTTCTAGCAATCGATGGTAACAAACAGATATAGTTCGCGATTTCTTCAAGAATTTCTGTGATTGCTACGAGAAAAGCTGTTATTTTTCCTAGAAAGTTGTGTCGGCTAAGAAAAACAATGGTAAATTGTTCTGTCTTGTGCTGTAGAAGTGATTATGGGCATCTATATATCTATCCCTTAGGGTGAAAGCAAACGTACGGTGGACGGCACGGCTGCCTGGTTCGGTAACCCGACCGAATCACACACGCATACCACAAAGTAAACACCGGCGGCGCGCGCCGGAGCAGAGGGTCCGCTTAGTATAAACTGGCATTTTTCGCCGCACGCACACAGACGTTACGTTTACAGGCATTCTCGGACGATCTCGGACAGAGCTTAGCGCGGCTGCGCGCGTTGATCGCTTGACGTCCCCGCCGCTACGTAGGTACTTTGTGTCACGTAGGTACGTCAAAATGGACAACCGTTATTATTATAGTTGCAGTGTATTTGGTTGTTTAAATACAACAAAAAACTGTGCCTACACTTTTTTCAAAATTCCAAACGATATTGAAAGGTAAGTCAAACTGTTTTCTCATAGTTAGGTAGGTAATTTTTGGAACTAGTCGCTTTGATAACGACGATAAACCATTACACATTCATCTTATCGTTCGCTGGTAAAACGCCAGTATTTAGGTATTATGGTTTAGTTAAGTAGGTACCTAATTAGTTATATTCTTTCTTGGCGCTCTCGACCGCCGCCGGCCACAACTCAACTCACTCGTCATGTGTGGTGTCGAGACCTTTAATGGATATTTGATGCTCTTTAACATCCAAGCAGTCTCTAGGGAATTTAAACATGATAAGATGTATGTATTAACGAATCGATGTATGTATCTCTGTAAACTTATATTACCTACTCCTTTTTAAAATTCGGAATCAATACAGAAGCAACCCTAGTGAGTCGGGCAAGTTTAGGTATGTATTTTCAAGAACGGCGGGAGCGGCCCTTCTGTATATTTTTTATTTTGTGCGCATACGCCCGGTTGTGACATTTTGACATGACATTAGGTTTTTATGCCGTACGGTGGCGAACCGTATGTGTGCGGGGAACTGGCATTTAGTATGAGAAATGCGCCTTCAGGCGACCTGACGCGGCGACCGTATACGGCGACCTGACATGCAAACCGAACGTTTGCCTGGGCCCTTAAGGGGGTACACGTGTGCGATGCGAGCTCTAGTTAAGGGTCAAAACAGACCTAGCGGAATTCCTAGCGGAATTAGCGGAAGTAGCGGAAATTTGTCTATGGCTTCCATACAAAAAATCTGCTACCATAGACAAATTCCCGCTACTTCCGCTAATTCCGCGAGGAATTCCGCTAGGTCTGTTTTGACCCTTATGCTTGCTTTGAGGTTTTGAGCCTACCATTTGGTTTTTGAACGCACAGTTGTCAAAATCTGACAGTGACACCCATGTGACACCTGACAGGTCATTATTTTGATAATGATAAATAAAACTCGAAAATAAACCACGGGCAAGCCGGATCGAATTTAACTTCAATCATAGAATTTTCGTTCAATTTGATTTAATTCAGTGAGATACAATGACAGATACGGAATCAGATGAAGTTCAAATTAATGCCAACGATTCAAATATAAATCCAAACGAGTTTGATGTAGCCGTAAGTGCGATGCTAATTGGATTGGGAGGCGAAAAGTATCTCGATATATTTAGGTAAGTTCCTTCATTATTTGTATACTACCTATCATATCCTTTGAAACCTATGTACACGTCCGCAAACGCCGGGTTATTTAATTAAATTTAATTAGTAGCCCACAATATTACAGGAATAACAATATTGGACAGTCAACTCTAATTGAACTGAGTGATGAAGATTTAATCAAGTTTGGAATAGATGATCAAGACATAAGATTCAAAATTTTGGAAGAAGTAAAGAATTTGCCATTGTACCAGGAACAAGTGTAAGTAGTACAAATGTGATTGCTCAAATCAAAAGGGACCTTGTGGCGGCCGGCGCTTACGCCCTTATTGCTCGAATAAAATATGGAATCTGTACTATGACTGCAGCATATTAGCCCGGCCCGCAGAGTCCCTTTTTATTTGGATTATTACAAATATTTCTTTAAGCATGTGTGAATGGCAGAGCTTGTTATTATCTTATTAGCTTAAATATTTAAGAAAGTCTTAAAGGGTCTTAGCTTTCTGTGTTAAAAAAGAACCTGTGCTCAAATTATGGAGTGTACCATAATAATTAAAAATATATATTTGTACTTTCAGATGTGAGACTCGGCCATGTTTAGGTCCAATAGAAATAGTTGACATGCTGGAAGAAAGCTCTCAACACTTGTATAGAATATATCTCAGTATGCTAGCCAATACTCTCACTCTGAAGAAGGCTGATAACCTGTCCGACTGTCTACTTCACAAAGAAAAACACGCTTCGGACATAGCTCTAGCAACCCTAAGTGAAATGACTACAATTTTAAACTCAATGGACATAGCACTTCATGCGGAGTTCAAGGTAAAGTTGAAACTCGTTTGCTGGATGTATCTAGATACATTTATTTTTAACATTTCTTTAATGAACCGTGGGGTCCCCGGCATTTGAATTGTCCCCCACCATATCGCCCCGTGGTTGCAGTAGGAGTCTGCTAAGGGAATATACCGGGAGATGGGCAGCAGCATCTTCCGAAATCCTAAACAAAAATAAACAAAAAAAACTGCGCTCGCCAACCTGCCTGCCAAGCATGGCGCGTATGGCAAACCCCCCCTAAAGGGGAGGCCTATGTTCAGCAGTGGACATCTTATGGCTGAGATGATGATGATGATGATTTCTTTAATGCACAAATATATTAACCAAATTCCTATTATTTGCATTAAAAAGAAATGTTTGGACCTTTAATAGTCTCTCAATAAACCAAATATCATTTATTTTCATTAAGAATCATACATGTTTCATTTATTTTAGACTTTGAGGAAAGAGTCCAAGAAAAGCAACAAAAAGAAGCTTGCTGTGGGAACTGTTGGCAGTGTAGCAATAGCTGTGTTAGCTGTTCTATTTTTTAGATCTATAAAACAACTTAAACAATAGTTGTTAATAGTTCTGTAATTTAAGTATATTAATAAGTGTTTTCATGTTAATCTTAAAGGTTCTTACTTGCATGCCAATGGTGAAAAACCAACAGGTTGATTAAAATGTATTGGGTTGGAGTTAAACTACCTCTTAACTGATAGCATTTTTGCCATAAATCCCTATAAACATATCAAAGATGAACTAATGTTATTAGAATAATGTGAACATTAAATGTTTCAGTTAAATAAATGTTTATTGTAAACTGTGTCATTACTTTCAAGAATCCTATGCAATATAAAGAGGCGCGTTGTTTTCTGGTGTGTACAGTCAGCAGCAGAAGTAGCTAAGCGGGTAGGGTGCCAAAAATTACCTACACACGCTCTTATTCTCTTAACAATAAAGTCGTGTCCAGCTCATTTTGACTGTAATATTTATGTAAATGACAAAATAGCCAGTTTCTTTACCATACTTTTTACAATTATTCCACCGATTTATTTATTCCCTTGGATTCGTATTCCTATAAATATTATGATTAGGGACCTAATATTGTGTTAGAAAAAGTCTGCGCCACCTATTTCAGCAGTCCAGATTTTGAACAGTTGCGACTTTCCCTCCAAACTCCAAATAGAGGTAGGGAGGCAGGAAAGATAGAGCTACTTCCCTTAATCAACAACTAACACTGACGTGACGTTCCAATTGTTTCGACCTCACCAATTAAAAAGTGTGAGGTAGGTATGTAAACGATGAACCAGCATGTGGCCTGGTGTTTGCGGGCGCCCGTGACGTCACGATCGGAAGTGCCCGGGGCCCCGACCGGCCGGCCGGTAGTCCCTACACCGCTTATTGCTTGCCCGCGGCGCGAATTGAAGCGCGTGTCCGCTCCTCGACCCGGTCGGGCCATGTCCTGCTAACGTCGAACGTGACTAATCCCTGAAGTGCAGTTTAGTGCAACATTATGAATGTTTTTTTGATAGTGACCTTTGTTGCGTGTTTAATAGGATTAAGTGTCCAGGAAGACTCTAAGCCAGGTATGTAATTTTTTTATTATCATACTATTTTAAAACACTATTTTCACTTTATTTAAGTAGGTATATGCAGTAATGGTTTTTTTTACTAAGGCGCGGCCATACATTCTGCTAATAAAAGTGCTGATTCGCGTGCAAATTTAGCGTAATTGAACTCTAAAACACCTGAGATTTAGGCGCGTATTTACTGTTTCAAAAGCATCTATCGTGAAAAAATGTCATAAACGGAATTTCCTTTTTTGTTCCGTGTTTTTAATGCTGTAGATGCACTTACACCGCGGGTGCACTTCCACATCTCATTGGCGTAGAAGTGTCCAAAGTGCCTATGATATCTGCATATAAAGTTAAAAGACTAAAAGTGCCCTCTGAGATGAATTGGTTTTGGTATCGCCTTAATTTTTTTTTCAAATAGGTACTTGATATACATACACACAATTGTTTACATAATGTTGTTACTAACAATCCTTTTACTCAATAGTTTCTACTTCTCTAATTTTTTTGCGTTATTGATCATTTATTTAATTACGAGCATGCACCTAAATACTTTTTAGTTATGTCTTTTTATTAATTAAAATGTTACAAACATTAACTCATAATTATATGGTCCGTAATACTTTATTCAAAACTTGTGAGACCAAAATCTTCGAGATAAATCAATAGTGACAAAACTTTGAAGCCTTTTATCCACTAGTAGAGGGTTCAAGTAGTTCAAGTGTTTAATGAAGAAATTTGATAAGCGCTCGATAATTGGTTGTAAGCTGTGTGGTATTTCAGTGGTAGCGGTAGCGGGCCACAGCGCGGAGCTACCTTGTAACGTAACGGCTAAACACCATGACGACGAGCTACTGGTTGTCGCCTGGTACCGCGACGGCTCGAACACTGCTTTCACAAGGTAATAACTAACATACTTAGGGTCGGTTGCACCAAACTGTCTGTGAACGTAAACGTACCTAATCGTAAAAAAAAATCCTGTATGAAAAGTTTGACAGTTTTCTATGAGATGACAGCTCCGTCGCCATATTTAACGTTGATAAGTCTGTTAATTGTGCGTGGTGCAACCCACCCTTAGTGTATTTACACACTTCGGGCTACCTTTGTAACATGACCGAGAAACACCGCGACGGCGAGGTACTAAATAGTTGTGGCTTGGTACCCCGAGGTCTCCAACACTGCTTTCATAAGGTAAGTAGGTACAATAAATACAACATGGTGGTATTTCAGAGGTAGGTACTAGGTAAATAGTATAGTCGGACAGCACTGACTGAGCTACCTTATAAGTTATAACTGACAGCGAAACACCGTGGCGACGAGCTCCTGGTACGGCTCCAACACTGCTTTGACAAGGTGGTATTTTAGAGGTAGTGTGCACAGTGCTACCTTGTAACGTTACCGCAAAACAGTAACACTAATACTTTCTTAACATACATTTACATATGCGGAGGCCGCAGGGTATTTCAGTGGCAGTGTTGCTGGACACAGCGCGAAAATACATACATACTCATACCTACAGTATCTAGAATACAAGAAATTTATTATTCAAATCGGCCCACCGGTCTCGGAGTAATCGGTGAACATACATAAAAACACCAGACTGAATACAGAACCTCCTCCTTCCCTAAAATTGAAGTCGGTTAAAAAGACAGTTAATTAAATGAGCAAGTTGCTCCTCTAAGTATAAATCACGATTGCGGTCATTTTGTACCACCAATTGCACCTACTTCACTCGAATACGCTACGAATCGCTACGATTTCTCTCTAAAAGTAGCTTTCCTAGACATTATTGAGATTAGAAGCTTTCTGTTGTCTACGCTAATTGGATAAACGTCACAAGTTTTACTCTAACCTAAATTTTAAGCAAAAATTTTTAGTACAGTACGATATACATCATTTTAAATATCTCAACAGCTATGACAGACGAGGGAAAGGCAAGCGCTTGGCAGCGCCGGCCGAACGCTACGAGCTGATCGTGGCGGAGAATGAACATCGGCTGCTGATTCCTGACGTGTCGCCCGCCGACGCCGGCGCCTACCAGTGCTCCGTGGAGTACGCACGAAGCCCTTCTACGACCACTGACGTGATACTTCAGGTTATCGGTGAGTCATGGACGCGACGAAGCTAACACATGTAGTCCACCAAGATCCCCGAAGTGTTTCTTTTCCAAAAATATTTCCTTCACACTTAACTAGACGTTCCTGGGCGTTTTGCCCTTCGGGCATCTGAAGCAACATAACGATCCCGACCGGTAGGTCGTAGATAGGTATATCTAATGGATAAGTCTGACGTTAAAAAAGCGTAGGTAGGTAGGTTAGTTTCGTTAGATAGCTTCAGATGCCCGAAGAGCAAACCGCCCAGAAAAAAGGCCCCGTCTGGTTAAGTTTTGTGAAGGATGTGTTAATGGAGCATATTAAGAGATGAATTTTGAGAATTTTGCGTTGTTTCGTATGTTTTATAAAGGGGAAGCAATGCTTTTCGTCTTGTTATAAATTCAATTTTTTTTCGTACGTAAGTACCTATGTGCATGCAAAGTAGGTAGGAGTAATATATAATGTGTAAAAGCTATGTGCGTGCAAAGTTAGGTTTATATTCTTTCTTCCAGTTTCTCTTGCAGAAAAACTAAAAGACCTTCAACCAAAATATGATGCTACTAGTGCAACGCTCTCTCGAGTGCACGCCTCGCCTGCCCTACTGTCGCCGTGCTCAATGTTATCGGTACACTCAACAAGTATGAGCCGACACTTAATGACGGGCGGCGCTGGGCCTTGCAATTAGCACGCGCCAAATGGCTTTACACACTTGATTAGTCCCTTGGTCATTTATGATTTATTATTTATGAGGATAAACGGATAAAACGATAACTTTAGCAGGCAGTTTAGTGCAACTCGCTCTTAAGTGTTTATTATATATTTCCTGAATTACATAAAAACACATACGTGTCCATATACGTGTACGTACGGCGGATAAACAAAAGATTTTTTACCATCGATTGGGAACTACTAACTTGTGTTATATAGGGACATATCCCAATAAGAATGATGAATGACTTGTGCTGTCCGGAACACAGTACGGGCGGTATAAGAAAATGTATACTTATGCTAAGATATTATCTACACGTTTATGCTGGCTCTACATTTTGTCCGTTGCAAAGTCGGTGACAAGTTAGCGTTGTCTAACAATGACAACCCGTGTTTTATGCTTTTAATTTTTTTTTACAAAAACTAAAACCTCCAAATACCAGAGTGATAGCTAGCTAGTGATACTACATAAATATTATGCACAGGTAGATGAGTTTGTTTTGTACTGGAGTTTTTCGTTTTATTTACCAACCGCCGACCGATCGTGCTGTAAAACCGCGCGCTGCAAGTTTACCTATGCCGAGAAATAGCGCGGATTAATTGGCTCCCTAGTTTAATGAGGATGCTGCGCCGGAACAATTCCGTCCATTTACACAACAATTATGCGGCGCAAACACTTCGTAATGTTACCAACAATCATTTACCCGGCACACAGTTAATATCTGAATCAGTAGTTACATTGAAATATCTATACATTTATGAAAAAATTTAAAAAATATATCGATTTATATGTGGACATTACATAAATAAAGGAGCACAACTGTGATGTTCGCATTATTATGATTTGTAAAATCCGTCCGGTTATATATGACAAATCTATATTTCTTGGATTTTTTTGGAATTAATTTACAAATATGTAGTAACGAATTTGATATCCCCTTATGGGTAGGCACGAAGAATGCGGCTAAATGTAAATCTCGATCATTAGAGAATCATAATGGCTTCTCCCTCTTAGAACTTACTTATAGGTATTAAAAATATTGTTGTTGGTGAATGAGGATTATATTGAATGTTTTTTGATGAGAAAAGCAGTGTTGAGCTAGACTTGTGTATAAAAATACACTTTATGCAGCTTAACACAATACAATACGAGTACGTGCGTACAAATAAATAAATACATTTAGAACAAAAAAAAACAAAGGCAAAGTGGAAAGTCGGCGGCATAAAATAAATGTATTTCTGTCTTTCCTCGTTTTTCTTTTTCCTGCTTTATCTTATTTATATTCCATAGTTATTTTACTTACATAAAGTAGATAGGTACTTGTGGTGGTAGGTACTGGCCATAAGTATTGGGTACCAATGCGATTTTCATACAAATCTCGAAAGTTTAGTCCATCGTTTCCATCTTTGTTGAAGTTATTTTATCAATCAATTCAAGCTAATAGGCATGGTTTTTTGAAGTTAGTAGTAACTGCATAGAATATTTGCAATATGCCGCACCGACTTAGATTTTCATATTTGTTTTCATATTTTATAGGTACCTTCAAAGTGTTATTAAGTGAAGTTTGATATATTCATACATAAAATATAACATTCACCGTTACCGTACATTGTTAGGATAGGGAAATAATACTTAACATCAAAATTGTAAACAAAAAAGAGCTATGCTCAATACTTCTGGCCAAGATCCAACTACGGCAGCCAGATAATTTTATATAACAAATATATAGTTGAAATACCTATAAAATGACAGTGAGTTTGAATTGTTTATCCAGCCAGAGTATCCAGACATCATTAGCTCCCTTTAGGTCCCATTATGAATAATGCAATGACCGGCGGGAGAGTAAATATGACCTTCGGCAAACATTGGCATACATTTTATGATTGCCGCCTTCCTGTACGCTGTATGATAAACAGGGCAGAAACAATGAACTCTGACATATTCCTGTTATCGAGTTGATATCTCTCAGTAAAAATTAAAGACATAAAGTAGTTAGGTTTCCCTAATACTTTGTCTTTAATTTTTAGGTAGGTGAGCAAAAATTCAAATCTTTTGGTACATGAGTACTTAGGTACTACCAGTTGCGAATTCGACAGGGGCTCGTGGCATTTTACCCGATTTACCACTTGCCACCATATAGTTACGCCACCGGGTTCTACCTAAAGCTTGAACACAGTAAAATGTGGGCACAAGTAAATGCTTATATATTTTTATTTATACAATATGGAAACTTCTTAGTATTATAAATAAAAACTATTTGATATCATGAATAAAAACTATTATGACAGCGTTCCACTTTGATCATTTGTTTTCACGATGGCGAGCTCTGAACACTAGAAACGTGAAATTATTTTGCGCAAACATAGGTACTGAAAATCCCCATTTAAGTTATAGGGCATTAGCAAAACTTTTAAAATTACCGCAATCTTCCGTATGTTTAGTTTTAAAAAGGTTCCGAGAACGATTGACAGTAGATCGGAAGCCGGGAAGTGCAGGTAAGCAAGGCGCAAAGGATAAAAAAAAAAGAAGCCCATGTCTTGCGACTTTTTACAGCGAATCCGAAGTTATCGTCCCGTGATGTCGCAAAAAAGGTTAAAATGTCGCAGTCATATGTACAGAAAACTAAGTCTAGAGCTGGATTAAAGTCGTTCAAAGCACAAGCTGCACCCAATCGCGACGTTAAGCAAAATCTGTCTGCAAAACAGAGATCACGAAAGTTGTACGACAATTACTTGACAAAATTTGGATGCATCGTATTGGATGATGAAACATACATCAAAGCAGACTTCAAGCAGATACCGGGGCAAGAATTTTATACTTCTAAGAATGGTAAGGATGCCCCAGAAGATTGCAAGATAAAAAAGACATCGAAGTTTCCCAAAAAATTCCTTTTATGGCAAGCTATTTGTCGTTGTGGTAAAAGAAGTCGTTCATTCGTAACAACAGGTACAGTAGTGAAATCTACAAAAAAGAATGTTTGCAAAAGCGTCGTAGCTACGCACCCATTACTTTGGCCAGACCTTGCGAGCTGTCACTACTCTAAAGCAGTACTTGAGTGGTATAAACATAACGATGTCGCAGTGGTACCTAAAGAGTGCAATACTCCAAATTGTCCTAAACTGAGGCCGATTGAAGAATATTGGGCAGTTATGAAAGGGATTCTAAAAAGAGGAGGCGGAGAAGTTAAATCGGCAGCTGAATTGCAAAACAAATGGAGATGGGCTTGCAAAAGATATCCTGATAGTGCTGTGGAAGACTTAATGAGCCGGATTCGACGCAAAGCACGCAGTATGGCATATAGAAAGCAAATTTAATAATTGTATATATTTGTGTAAATGGTTATTAGTCTAGTAAATAAATGCAATAAAAATTTCCTTGAAATATGTTCCCTAATATTTTTATTTTTGTTACTTTATATGCCCACATTTTACTGTGTTCAAGCTTTAAGCATAGAGTTTCTTATATAATAGAGCAGCATAGCCTAATAAGAACTTTTAGAAGCTTAAGTTTATCACGCGATCTAGTTGAGAGCCGCTTAAAATACCTACTCAAAATGTAAGAGGAAATATCACCTCCACCTAGTAACGAATAGCGTACTAGTAGTACACTAGTCGTTACTAGATGGAGATGGAGCTGATATTTCCTCTTGCATTTTGCCGATCTTTAGGTCGCTCTCAACTAGATGGCGCTAAATACCTGGAGCCTCAAAAAGTTCTTAGACTATAGCCGTCTATTACATGTTTAAGTCTATTACCTAACTAATTGACACCAAATTCCAAATAGACAACTACGTGTTAAATAAAGTTTTGCTTTAAAGTAGTTGAGTTTTGGAAAATAGATAAAATTTACGAGAAGTTTATGTTTTCTTCAACTATCATTTATAAAACTAGTATTAATCTGCCGACATAATTCCTGTCTAGTATTAATTTGGTTGCCTGGAAGAGATCGCTTTTTAGCGATAAGACCGCCAATTGTTTTGCCTCTACTTTTCTGTTTGTAACTTGTGCATACTCTGTTTCGTTAATTTGAGGTGTGTAGGTAATAAAGAATATTTATGTTATGTTATAATTTGTGAATTAGAAGTGCCTACATACATCCTATCCTGTCATACAGAGCCTCCGCAGCGGACATGGGTGGGGCTTCAAAAGAATGGTTCCAAGATCGCGTCGGCGACCGCGGGCTCCAACACCAGCGGCAACATCGGCCCTTATTATGTCGGCGACTCCATCGAACTGTTCTGCGTTGCTTTCGGAGGTTAGTAGCTAACCGATAACAAATATGCAACGTCCGCCATTGAGTGGGGCTTCAAGAAAAACTGTTCTAAATTACCTACTTCTGCTACATCGGTTTATTTTATACCTACTACGACAGTTATTCTCGGGATTTCTGTCATCACTTGCGGAGGTAGGTCAATTAACCTTTTGAACGCCAAGCATCGGTCGGAAATATTGTGCCCTCAGCGCCAGCGTTATATTTTGGACGTGATATCACGTCCTGGCGCTGAGGATACGACGTTCCGTGGACGTGATTTGACGGCTTTGGCGGTCAAAGCGTTAAGCGTCACTAAATAGATAATACAAAGTGAATCTACTTAATTAAATATATAACTTAAGTGGTAAAGGAAATATCAAATGAATGGTCACGAAATCGTTTGAGCAACCGCTACCCCTAATTTAATAAGTGAACTGAAAACACCGGTTCTTACGATTTTTATGAAACTTGGACTATATTTAAGTGTAGTTTATTTTAATTAGAATCTTATACTGCCAGGTAACCCCCAGGCTTCGTTATCCTGGTGGTCAGGCAGCCGTCTCCTCGAGAACAAGACGACGAGGTTGTCGCCGCAGCGGGTCCGCAGCGACGTGACGTACGCGCCGCTGCGGCGGGAGGACCACGGGCTGGTGCTCACGTGTCTGGCCAACAATAATGACATCACGCCGCCGCTGGCTATCGACATTGTAATCGATATGCATCGTAAGAACTTTGTTACAATCATTTTTAACTTAGCCTTTCGAACGCCCAGTACCGGACGGAAAAATCGTACCCAGTGCCAGCGCGCGCGAGCGTGCAAATCAAACCGGTTATATTTTGGACGATACCACGTCCTGGCGCTGACGACACGACTTTTCGTGCGCGTGATATGACGGCTTTGGCGGTCAAAGGGTTAAAGAAAGATCATATGTGGTGTTGCATACATAAAAGGCCCTGCTCATTTTTGGTTGAGGTATTAGGTAGCGTGTTAACGTAGATTTAGGATCCACGCTTATCTCTACATCGAGGGCCCTTTAGGTATGGAATGCCACTTATGAAGGACGCTTCCGCGGCGTATCGTGCAGGTACAAACTCACAGCAATGAAAGGGAATCACATCATACTTAATGTAATTTCCATATTAAGTGACGTAATTTGAATTAAAATTCAGTTATTTAGATTTATTTGATCGACGAATTTCCAAAAGGTGCCGACTGGACTCACATTCGAGGCGTTTAATTTATACGAGGATAAAATATCAATTAATTTAAAAGTTGTAATTTTGTTAGCAGACTTATCTTAATAGGTAAAATACGTATATTAATACCTCGTGGATTAATACTATCGAATCATAGCACTTGTAGCTTTAATTGTTTTGTGCACGCGGCTCCCTCATACCTTCGTACAACGCAAACGAATGCAGTACTTATATTAATTCTTTATTAAAAGATCACTACTCTATATAAATACATTATGTCCACTTGCGTACAATTTCAAACGCATTTGCTTGCAGTACCGCCAGAGCTGATATCCGTGCGGGCTCTAGGAGCAAACGATAGCCGCGTGCACTCGGAGGACACAGTGGTACTGCAGTGCCGGGTGCTGGGCGCGCGGCCCACGCCGGCCATCACATGGCAGGCCAGAGACACCACGCTCATCAACTTGACGCAGGATATCACAGTAAGTTTACCAATGCATTACACGCAGTAGAGTATCTATTGCAGTGTCAGGTGACGTAGACGGGATACAAAACCTGTGGGAGGAGGTACTTAAAGGTTAATGTTCGCGCAGTACAGTAGTAAAAGTAGGCCCCTTCGTACCACTACACAAGTCTGAAAGTAATTGGTAATTGTGCATTTTTAAAACTTTCTTTTAAGTGTGAATGTTTGTTTTTTCCATAGGAGGAGCCGTCGCAGCGGCTTTTAGTGAGCGAGATCGAGCTGAACTTAGACCACACGTGGGACGAGGCGCGGGTCACGTGCTGCGTGCCCGCCTACACCGCGCCCGACACGCTCACCTGCGCGCCGCCGCTCCCGCTCTCTGTGTTCTGTTAGTTACTGCTACTAGTGAGAGCTGAGCATAGACCACACGTAGGACGAGGCGCGAGTCACGTGCTGCGTGCCCGCCTACAACGCGCCTGATACGCTCACCTGCGCGCCGCCGCTCCCGCTCTGTGTTTTGTTAGTTACTGCTACCTGTGAGAGCTGAGCATAGACCTCACGTGAGACGAGGCGCGGGTCACGTGCTGCGTGCCCGCCTCCGCCTACACCGCGCCCGACACCCTCACCTGCGCGCCGCCGCTCCCGCTCTCTGTTCTTCTGTTAGTTACTGCTACTAGCGAGAGCTGAGCATAGACCACACGTGAGACGAGGCGCGGGTCACGTGCTGCGTGCCCGCCTACACCGCGCCCGACACCCTCACCTGCGCGCCGCCACTCCCACTCTGTGTTTTGTTAGTTACTGCTACTAGTGAGAGCTGAGCATAGACCACACGTAAGACGAGGCGCGGGTCACGTGCTGCGTGCCCGCCTACACCGCGCCCGACACGCTCACCTGCGCGCCGCCACTCCCACTCTGTTCTGTTAGTTACTGCTACTAGTGAGAGCTGAGCATAGACCACACGTGGGACGAGGCGCGGGTCACATGCTGCGTGGCCGCCTACACCGCGCCCGACACGCGCCGCTCACCTGTGCGCCGCCACTCCCACTCTCTGTGTTCTGTTGGTCAGCTAAAGGGTCACTGAATAAAACCGGCCAAGAGCATGTCGGGCCATGCTCAGTGTAGGGTTCCGCAAACTGAGACCTTTTTTGTTGCTGAGGCCTTGTTTCTTACGGGAAATTTGGCGGCGCTTACGTCACTTTTACTTACGTCCTTTCACTATGGGTTTTTGAGTGATAACTCATTGAAGGTCATTAGGCCTCAGTTTCATGAATTTTTTCAAAATTTTAGGACCCACGATTCAAAAGTTAGATTGGGGGGACGACGCCCTGTTTCAAACTTTCGGAGCTATTATTTCTGAAAGTATTAGTTTTATCCAAAAACTGTTTTAAAAGACCCTAATTCTTTTTAAAAGACCTATCCAACGATACCCCACACAACTTGGTTGGAACGAAAAAAAATTTCGCCCCCCACTTCACGTGTACGGGAGGTACCCTAACAAAATATATTATTCGCGTTTTTATTCTATGGTTTTGTCGGCTTGGTTAATGCCCATATTCAATCCAAATTTCAGCTTTCTAGTGCTAACGGTAACTGAGCTAGACCGCGGACGGACGGACGGACAAACGGACAAACGGACATGGCGAAACTATAAAGGTTCCGTTTTTGCCATTTTGGCTACGGAACCCTAAAAAACGCTCCGATTGATATCGCGCATTTTTCATGGCCAAAGCTTTACCCGCTACGTCTAGGGAGATAGCTAAGTAGGACCAATATTTAGCATTTAAAATCCTAAGCCAATGCTTTTACTCAGATTACTAATGTCTAAGACAAACTCAATCGTAAACTATCTAGTTAAAACATTGCAACTGATTACATTGTAAAAAAATCGTTTTTTCAAGTAGGCCTAACGACAAGCACTTTTGAATCGTGTATTATACGAGTATATCAACTAACTGTTATTTTATTGCACAGATCCACCGGTGCTAAATATCAGCGTGGAATACGGCGGCCAGCATGACGCGGAAAACTGCACCCTGCATGTGCTCAAGGGGTCCAACGCCACTCTAAACTGCACGCATCAAGCCAATCCGCCGGTCCATCAGTTGACCTGGTTTCACCAGGTACGAACTTAAATGACCGACACCTTGGCGTTCATTATTGAGTTCATAAAATATGTTACATATTACGATTTAAGTGGTAAAAAATATGCAGTTGTAGTATGTATATTACGCAGTTGAATAATGATGACTGTTAATCCGCGTGTTTTATCATTTGTATAGCGCACTGCGCAACTACATCTACTAAATTTAATAAGCATTATAGTAGGTAGGTAGTAAAAAAAATATTTGGGGACAATCGTACACAAATCAACCTAACCCCAAACTAAGCAAAGCTTGTACTATGGGTGTCAGGCGACGATATACATACTTAGATATATAAATACAAACTTATATACATAGAAAACATCCATAACTCAGGAACAAATATTTGAGATTAGCGCACAAATAAATGCCCTTACCAGGATTCGAACCCGGGACCTCCAGCTTCGTAGGCAGGGTCACTACCAACTAGGCTATGGAGGCCGTTAAAAACCTTAACGACCTTAGTAAAAGACCTTGAACCGTTATTTTTAGACGCTTCAATTTATACAGAGATAATAACTATTGATTCACTCCTTGCGGAGGAGTTCATTGAATGTTCTGTTTCAGGATGACATTATATCTAACTACACAGACAGCAACGAAGGCAGTTTTCATCCAGTGCTGAATTTGTACGAGGTGTCTGAAAAAGAGGGGGGAGTGTACATCTGCGGTGCCATCAACTCCGAGGGATCCTCTTACAGTGAACCGCTTTTTATAGACATAACGTGTAAGTTAACAGTTTGCAGCCATAAGGTTAAACGTCACTTTAGTCTTTTTCTTCTGCCTAAAGCTTTTCCCGTTATCTGGGGTCAGCTCTCCTTCAGCTCGTTGTAATTTTTCCGTGCATACTTATTTATATGTTATTCTTGAAGTTTTTCCAAAGTGAAAGCTTAAAATTAAAAAAAAATATTAATGAAAAACTATGAATAGGAAATGTGTTGACCTTAAAAAGCTTTTTCCTTGTAGTTTCAGCAGTTTCATCTAGTCAATGGTAAACTAGACCTGGACGGGAAACTAGCACAATCACCCTAATTTTTTTTTCATTTAGTTCACCCAGTCCAATCTACTATTATCGTAGACGACGTTAATAGTTATTTGTGCAACAAGAGAGGAAAGTTGGTTTTTCTTGCGAGTGTTGATTTTGAGTCCCGAGTAAGTGAAAGATTCTAAGTTAGAATCTTGAGCGTAGCGAGGGATCTCAAGAACACGAGATGTAAAAAAACTTTTTTCTAGTGTGACACATACAGTTTTTCACCTCAGTAGTGAGAACATATTAAAGTTAGAAAAACACATTTATTTACATTCCTGAATGAAAGGCATCATCATTATGACGAAAGCCTCTAGAGCTTTTTTAATATGTCTGATTCTCACGGAAGTTTTGTGTTTAAAATAAAGCTTCTAGAAACAAAATTTCACTCCCTGGAGTGACTAAAGTGGCAACTTTCTTCACTCCCTGGAGTGATGAAAGTCGCACTTTCGTCACTCCAGGGAGTGAGGAAAGTAGGTTTGTTCGCTTCGAACTGCGGAGGTGAAAAGATATTTACTTTTTTCCACCTTACAATTTTGTAATAAGGTGCGAAAGTGTATAATTGTAATGCATTACTTGTGTGTTTACTGTTTAGGCCGGTATTTTATTTTTTTATATTATTATTTGGTGCAATTGAAATGTTTTTCAGATCCAGCATTTTGCGAAGACGAAACTATGGTTGAATACGGCCTAGGTGTAGACGAGTCCATCAATATAACCTGTAACGTGAAGGCTAACCCCCCGCCGTTCCAATACGGCTGGATCATCGTAAACGGACAGGCCAAAGCTGATGTTTTCGAGAACAAGATACCGAGGAAAATTCTAGAAACGGATAACAACACATTTTTGTATACTCGCCCTAATGACACCGCGTTCAGTGAGTTCAATTTTACTTGGATATTACAGGCTTTTTTCACGTTGACCTATTTTAGTGCAGTTGGCGCTTCAGTTTGTTTTAAGCTAGAAACTCCGGTTCAAGTTTAATTCATCTTATTTTAGATATAGTAATTCATGTTGACGGGAAATATTCTTCTTTGCAGGCTCAATTTTCTGCTGGGGCATAAACGAGGTGCCTGACAACGAGTTGCCCAAAACGCCTTGCAGCTTTCTCATAACGGACCAGACGGTGCCGCGGCCTCCCTTAAACTGCCTAGCCGTCAAACACGACCGCGATATCACCGTCACATGCGACAAGGGACACGACGGCGGCTTGCCTCAGGTAGGATCTCGACTCCTCATCGGAATCAGCTAGACGACTTTCTTTAACACTTTCAGTGCCGAGAACCTACGGAGTTGTCAGTAACTTTGCTCACATGCCGCACGTCATCTGAGGGGAGTTCAGTCTCTACTAGCTATAGACGACTAGAGGCCATGCCAGCCGACTCCTTTAGCGAGTCCTTTCGGAGCATACAAATAAATGAACTCCCAGAGGAGTTCTCGGCGTGCAGCGTTGTTTACGCGTCGAGTGTGCCTTTGGACTCCCCTAGCGAGTCCTATGTAGATATTTGTCTTTACGCTGGCATTCGCCGATGGTCTTGGGTTTCGGCGTGGCAATGAAAGTGTTTAACAGTCTGTTAGTGAAATACATCGAGGCCGTCAATTATGGGGCAATGCCTAACAATGACTATGTCAATAAAATAAATGGCCTACCTTAAAATTGGCCATGCCCTACCTTAAATTAGCACTGCCCTATCTTAACTGCAATTCTGGCTACGACTCTGGGGCAGATCTTGGTAACAAGAATAAATATTAGGTAGGTACCTAAATACTGAAATATTTTCCGTTATCATTTCAGAAGTTCACAATCACCGCAAAATCGACAGACAAGGATGAAGTCCTAGAAACAATAACAAAATTAGAACCAAAGTTCTTGATACAAGACTTAACGCAAGAGAATTACAAATTCGAAATTGTGGCATCGAATGATAAAGGCGACAGCAGATTAGTCGAAATTGATAAAGACAGCATTATCGATGAATCAGCCGGTACGTTATTTTTTTGGTACTTATTATGATTATGATGATGCAGCGATGTGTGGCTTTTTAAATAATTACAGAATCGATTTTAGCATTTATCTACAGTAAATGATGGCTTGGTCATGTTGATGACAGTTAACAATTTAATTTGACCTCAGAGCTAATGAAGCACCCACCAAATCTAGGCCAACGAGCATCCTGACTTAAAGTACACTCACCGTTTTGTCTAATTGTCGCTCGTAATGACGTGAACAATTAGGTAGCAGTTATTGACCTATTTACATACGCATGTAGGTGAGGAACCCGTGCAGAACACGGTGGCGAACATCACGGTGCTGTCGCTGGCGTTGTTCGGCGGCGTGCTGCTGGTGGCGCTGGCGGCGTGCGCGCTCGTGCTGTGCGCGCACGAGCGCGGGTCGCGCGCCGCCGCGCCGCGCGACCTCAACCCGCCGCTGTGCGCATACAACACTGACGGTATGTTCTGATGGGGAGTAATGGTAACAAAAATACGGGTGTACCTCGCAATTCCTGATAACGTTTGTCCTAAAATCACTTGCCCTAACCGGTCTGTCCTAAATGCCATTTGCCCTAATGATCAATTACCCTTAACAGTCACTTGTCATAATGTAATGAATGCCCTAAAGCTCATTTGTCCTAAACATTCTTCAAAACTCGTAATTTTATTTGCCAACATTCGAATCCCCTAATGACATTTGTTCTAAAATCTGAACATTTATATATATTATATATATGCTATTTCATTCTATTATATTTTACGTAAACATGCTCGAATGATTTGATGAAATATGATATTAAATGCACGATTATCTATAGCCGGGTTAAAATTGTATAAGGCCGCAGCGCAGCGCATTCGATACCCAGTTTTGAATCTCCATTTCAGCCCTTAGCTTAGAGGGGCATAGTGTTTTAGCATAACGTTGGGTGAGGCGCATATGGTAAAACGTTGGGAACCCCTGATCTAACAGGGATTGTCCCGATTCAATGAAGCCTAGAGTTATAAGCTACCCTGAGCTCTTAAACTATGGCATATTTTTCAGAAACCACTTGTAACGACAGCGACGACAGCGAATGCAACGTACGTCGAACTGAATCCTTCCGGCGGGCCATGGCGAGGTACCCTTCCAAGAACTTCGACGTGCGGAGAACCAGCTCCTTCCACTCTGCGCGGTATCTCCACGACTTCGCCGAACAAGACTTCGGCCATAAACACAGCGACGTGCTCAGACACAGCCCCAGTTGTAGGGTGCACTCCATGCAGAATATAAACAGGAGGAGAGACATGGACAATCTGTGTGACCACTTGGTCACGCAATTGCCTCCTCAGGTACCTATATTATGTTTTAACAATCCTTATTGCTAATTACTGCACTTGCAATGATTGCACTTAACATCAGGCCCAAGAGGAATAAAATATCAGCTAGCCTTAAGATGGGTTTTTATCGTCTGTCACCGTAGCGGTCACGTTCGAAAAGTATGCAAGTGTGAAAGTGACGCATGTCGTGATAGGCGATAAAATGGCAACTATGTTATCCGTTCTCAAGTAACTTTACCAAGAGGTTGGAATTTAGAAGACGACCACGAAGTTTTGGAGTTGTCCTAAACGAAGACGCGCAATTTGCACTAATTGGCATTAACACTCTCTGTAGTAAGCAAAAGTTGGTAAAAGGCAGTTCCAATGTTAACTGAACTATAAAGGCTAGTATTTAAAGGCGCGACAAAAAAAAAAACCTAACTATTATACCGATTTGTACGGTAAAAAAATCTAAATTCACATCATAACATCGCTTGGATGCGCATCCATGTTTTTTGCTCCGCAAGTCACAATTTTTTGATATGCGGAATAATATTACCCAATCATTAATGTATATTTTATTTTTATTTTTAGACAAGTACATTCCACACAATGCCAAAAAAGATGCGGAACAAACTAAGCAAAGAAATTAGCGACGAAGCGTCTGTGATTACTCAAACATCCGACGGATTTTCTCTTCCGCCGCCACCCGACGAATTCGGGACTTATCGGTCAGGCACGAAGATAAAAGACATGCCCAAGGGTCCCACTTACACAACAATCGTTAGGAAGAACTCTAGCAAAAAGGAGAGTCAGCGGCAGCCACAGTACGGGAACATAGCGTCTATGAATACTGTGGGGATTCCGACTGTTAGCGGTCAGTCCGGCGTGTACACGTATCCTGATGATGACGGTCGTCAGGTAAACACTAACCCATTTGATGATTCCTCATAAATTTCGGAACACATGGTGCCACGTCTCTGCGCGGTGGCATACATTGCTTCGCGTGTTGCTCGCTGCAAGCGGTACACGTTTAGAGATCGCGCGATTTTTCATGGTAGTCTCCCATACTAAGTTTTCTAAACGCACGACTTCGTCGCGGATTGTGGCACTGTGTGTCAGCAGCAGAAGTACCTAAGCGGGCGGGGTGTTCAAAACGACCTTCACACGCTCTTATTATCTATTTTGACCACCATACCCGCTTAGCTACTTCTGCTGCTGACTGTACTCCTCCTAACAGATCATTATATGTCACTTGTCACTAACATTCATTCCGTTATTTCAAGGTCTTGCTGCGTACGCCTGGCATCCTAACGACTTTCCAAACATTTCCTAGGCCTAAGGAATCGGGACTATGAGATATATTCACGATGCACGATACCAAACAACTTTATATTTAGACCAAATTAGAAGTGACTTTACAGCAATGACAATTTATATTAGATACATTCAATTAATTTAATAATTAGGTAGGTTTATATAATATTAATAAATGGAAATATTGTTTTTGAAAGTCACTTCTGAATTTTTAGATCTCACTTAGCATGATGACCTTATGTCAGATAAAACCTAAAGTGTACTATGGATAATAAAAGATTCGACATAAAGGAGAATTATTTATTTTACAAAAATAGAAATCACCAATGTTTAGAAACAAATAATCACTTCGGCTATTATCTCATTACTTAAAACATGCACATGATTGACGTAACTAACTCATTACATTACATTATAAATATCTGGTGATCTAACATGAAATTGTTCAATATTTATTTTATGGCTGCGATTTGTTACACTGTTACAGTATATGGTCTAATAATAATAACATTAATAACTTATCACTGCCATTACAATAACTAACATTAGTAGGTATTCTTATATTCTGTAGGATGGATATGCAAGAATTTTAATAATAAGTTAGATAGTTATGTATCAAATTTTATATTGTTTACGTAGGTTTATTACGAAAGAAAATGTAAAATATGAAATAAACATATTCCAGTCACTACTGCCTTTTATTGGTTATCTGACTTTTGGTAAAAGTTTAGATTAAAATGTAAGGCGAAAATGTCAACATTGGAAGAATGATTAAATTGCTAATTAAATATAAACTTAGCGGCTAAAATTTGATACGGGTACTAGACTAGTAGTTAGATCAATCCATCCGGTCCAGGTGCGCCTGCGCCGCCGACAGCCGGTCGATGAGCCGTTGTGTGTTTGGCCGCGCCTGGAAACAATGGTTTGTTATGATACAAGGAAGCAAAGTTGTTGTAGCCGACGCGCTGCCGTCGCGGAAGGCCGCTCGTGATAATGATTATCGTAAATTGATCGAAAAGTGTCGAGCAAAAATCGACCAAAATTACGTGAGTGACCCGTTATAAACATTTTAAATATGTTAGAGTCTCACGAGAGTTTTATAGTTAAAAAGTTATAGTTTAACGTCTAGTTCTTATACAGGGTGTAACAAAAATACTGGTGATCAGTTTAAGGGCATAATTGGTATCGTATTGCGAGCAAGAAAAAAGTAGAAAAATATTTTTTTGACGCATAAATTTTTTTTTGGTTTGGGACACGTCATCCTAGCCGGCCAACCCTCCATACAAAACCAAAATTTTTTTTCGCGAAAAAACAAATCTTAGTTTTTCATAATAAATAAGAATGTCATACCAATTATGCCCTTAAAAGGATCACCAATATTTTTGTTACACCTTGTACTGAGACCAGAGTCAGCGAAAGGTTGTAAAATTAAGCCACGAGCGTAGCGAGTGATCCAAAAAGTGGAATCTTGATCGTGCGAGGGCCTGAAGGCACGAGAAGTAGAACAAATTTGCTGTCGAATATAATACAATATTTTACACCACACCAACGCGAGGAAAATACAAGCAAAAATATTTCAAATGTAATCTAAATTAATCGTATTGAATATATCATCCACAATCATCGCATAAAAGTATATCCAACAAGTTTAAAATAAACAGTCTTGCACGCTACTAGCGACAAGTTATGTACTTGCAGTCACCGATATGGTAATTTTGGCCGCGAGACAAAACGCTCCGAGCGTATTCGCTCAACGTTGCCAGCTTCACGCGACCTCGGTCGGAGATATTTCCGTGAGGCCGGGACCTCACCTGCAGCGCGGACACGGCGGCCTCGTGCAGGTCCTTGCAGCGCGCGCGCGCCCGGCGCCGCGCCGCGGCCGGCAGCGGCGCCAGCTCGCCGCGCGCCGCCTCCAGCAGCCGCGCCGCCGCGCCCATCACGTGCGTCTCGTCGCCGCTGCCCAGCCACACGCGCTCGTTCACGCTCACCAATCTGGAATTATATTCACGCGTATGATCAAGCCGTTCACCGCCGTACACTTCGACTGCGTTAAATCACTATAAGACCTCTAAATGCGATGGGTTAAAGATCATTTGAAATACAATTGTATACTTATAGTCATTTGGCGTGTAACCTTACCATCTTTTCTACGGCTGCGAAAGGTCAACATAGCCTCATCCCTCTACGGGGATTATGAAACTCTCAAAATGTTAAGGTAACATTTTATATTATGTGAGGCTATTTATTTGGTCAAAATAAAATTATATTGATAATTATATCCTTATCGCTTCGCCCAGATTCCCAACATAAAAACTTCCAAAACATGCTTCGTCAAATTCACAGTTCATATCCACAACAGGTTTCGTCAATAATACTAAAACTAATTATAAATACAAGTTCATTCCATTAGACCCCACCCCGATACTTACCCGGTCCGAACGTTCCAAAAATACTGGCAGCATTACCCCGCTGAACAACCAGCGAAATTCGTTGGGCCAGGAAAGAACCAGAGCGAGGGTCGCAGCCCCTCTCTTTCAGACGACACCCTATGTCCTTGACAAATTTTTTGGTCTCGGCACACCAAGGCCCAGCCGTCTCTATAGCCACCGGGACGAAGTCATACATACACCTGCTCAAGGTTGGCGTATTTGCTGTGCTTGAACTTAGCCACACATTCAGCTGCAGCATCCGCTTTGGTTACCGTGTGTGCGAGATGAGTGGGAGCGAAAGTACACGATGCCACGTGCCAAAGCAAGCTGCGACCCCTCGCCTACGGGACCAGTGTAAGACCATCCGGCCTCTTACCGTCCGTACGGCTCAGGCCTTGAGGCTCCAAGATGCAAGGAACATTCGCCGATACCAAAGCATGCCTAACAATGTCGTTGATAGCGCAGTGCCTAGGAATCCTCCCCGCACACCGCAAGCAGCTGAGGCCGTGGTGCCCATCCGCCTCTACCAAAGCCCCACACACACACTGGTGCGGCTCACACCTCGCATACCTTACTACCAATCCTTAGCGCCACCGCCACCCGTAACGTGTCATTGTCTAGTAAGGTTCCCAGGTGTGGTGACGGCAAGGCATGCAGCCAAGCCCCGGACTCAGGCTCCTTGACAGCCTTCAGTCTAGCCGCGTTCCTACCAACAGCATTACGCACTAGGCCCCGATGTAAGTCGCGACACAAAATGTCATCCCACAATATTTGTGAACCAGTTATGAATTATGCACGATACGATATTCACCACGGCCCTGGATAAATGAGCTATACAGCAATATAAATGGGCGCTCGCATGTTCAATAAAGAAATATTATGGGACAATATTACACAAATCAACCTAGTCCCACAGTAAGCTCAATAAAGGTTGTGTTGTGGGTACCTCCGCAGTAACTCCAAAAAAATATTTTTGGGTACACACTTTTATTGCTGACTGTACCCAGCAGATAGCATTGTCATGTAAATTACGGAAGTATACCAAATTTCAACTCAATTAGACACCGGGAACTGGTTGAAATTTAACTTACAAGATTTAATGCATATAAATAAATAAACACACAGGGTCAAGCTAAATAAAAGTGTGAAAAATACAATGTCCTGTCCAGGATTCGAATCTGGGACTTCCTGCTTTATTGGCAAGGTCTAGGCTAGGAGGCCATCAATGTAGGTTTGGGACAACAAAAGCAAAAATACTCACTTAATATAAATATCCAAAACTTGTTCAATTGATACTCCAATATTCAATATTGTTCTAAAAACCATTCCTTGGTCGGCTTGAAGTTTGCACGCCAATATTTCTAACTGACGGACGATGAAGTCTGCAAAGAAGAAACAAAAAAATACTTGTATTTCGCATAAATAGTGTTTTCTCATCTGTACTCGCCAGCGACAAATATGAATAATTTGTTCCCGCCACCGCCATACCGCGCATTATAGGTGTATAAAAAAAATATCACAGACAATCACTTTTAAGGAACAAAATATACCCGGTAAAAATTAAATTGTGATGAATCAAAAAAACCCTTGCAGTAGTTGCAGTTTAACGTAGTGCAGTGCATAATACTTACATAGAGGGAAACAGTTTCCCGTATTGACATATTCCCGTCCCAGACTAGTAAATTTGCTAAGCACGGAAGCCAGTCTGTCATCGGGCGAGGGCAGCGAGCGCGCGGCCGCCTCTGCCAGGATGTCGCTCCAAATGTTCTCTACTAAATTGTAATGCTTCAAACATACCCTTGCAGTAGTTGCAGTTCAACGGCATAGTGCATACTTACATAGAGGGAAACAGTGTCCCGTATTGACATATTCCCGTCCCAGACTAGTAAGTTTGCTAAGCACGGAAGCCAGTCTGTCATCGGGCGAGGGCAGCGAGCGCGCGGCCGCCTCCGCCTCTGCCAGGATGTCGCTCCAAATGTTCTCTACTAAATTGTAATGCTTCAAACATACCCTTGCAGTAGTTGCAGTTCAACGGCATAGTGCATACTTACATAGAGGGAAACAGTGTCCCGTATTGACATATTCCCGTCCCAGACTAGTAAGTTTGCTAAGCACGGAAGCCAGTCTGTCATCGGGCAGGGCAGCGAGCGCGCGGCCGCCTCCGCCTCTGCCAGGATGTCGCTCCAAATGTTCTCTACTAAATTGTAATGCTTCAAACATACCCTTGCAGTAGTTGCAGTTCAACGGCATAGTGCATACTTACATAGAGGGAAACAGTGTCCCGTATTGACATATTCCCGTCCCAGACTAGTAAGTTTGCTAAGCACGGAAGCCAGTCTGTCATCGGGCGAGGGCAGCGAGCGCGCGGCCGCCTCCGCCTCTGCCAAGATGTCGCTCCAAATGTTCTCTACTAAATTGTAATGCTTCAAACATACCCTTGCAGTAGTTGCAGTTCAACGGCATAGTGCATACTTACATAGAGGGAAACAGTGTCCCGTATTGACATATTCCCGTCCCAGACTAGTAAGTTTGCTAAGCACGGAAGTAGGGAATGCAAACCGGTTATTTTTTGTATGAAAATAACCGGTTCTTCGGTTAATAACCGGTTATTTTCATACAAAAAATAACCGGTTTGCATTCCCTACACGGAAGCCAGTCTGTCATCGGGCAGGGCAGCGAGCGCGCGGCCGCCTCCGCCTCTGCCAGGATGTCGCTCCAAATGTTCTCTACTAAATTGTAATGCTTCAAACATACCCTTGCAGTAGTTGCAGTTCAAAGGCATAGTGCATACTTACATAGAGGGAAACAGTGTCCCGTATTGACATATTCCCGTCCCAGACTAGTAAGTTTGCTAAGCACGGAAGCCAGTCTGTCATCGGGCGAGGGCAGCGAGCGCGCGGCCGCCTCCGCCTCTGCGAGGATGTTGCTCCAAATGTTCTCGACTAGCAGGTCGTCGTTGTGGCCCGAGCACTGCACGATAGCGAGCTTGCACTCCCATAGGTTGTAGCGGTCGGCGTATTCTTCGTATAACTAGGGGAAATTGAATAGAGGTTAAGTTTGATTGCCAAGATGATTTAAACATTTTGTTTCGTAATTTTAACGCTAATGTAGAGTGTACTTTAAGGGAGGACTTTACACTGAGGGAATATCCGAAGACAGAAGAGAATAGTACATTGTTGTAGAGGCTGGAAAGTAAGCTATAGGTGGATCGAGTTAGTTCGAGGGCCGACCCGCCAGGGGAGGCCCTCGAAGATACGAGTCCACCTATAGCGCTTTCGGCCGAGACATTACATAGTGCTTTTCACGACTACTGTGAGGAAATAAAATAAAAAATTAATTGGCATATACAAACACTTTAATAGATACTATTTATAGGTATATTGACGGTTCATATGCTTTTCACAAGCACGACAAAGTAAACGAGCATGTAACTTTCTGCAAATAAATGCTTCTTTTCGCCATCCTTCCATAATATGAATTGTTCGTCGGATATTATATTGTATACAAAATATCACTGTTTATGGGCCTTCTTATTTAGGACGCGATTTCACTGGTAACAAATTTCTACGCCTGTGCAGTTTTTTGAATTTCGGTGGGCGCCAGCGTATTAATAACATTTTCTACACTTATTGAATTCATTCTTACTGCATAAATACAACTTTCTTGTTTTTCAGTCAAACATTATCCAATTCAATATGTATTTTTCTCGCTCCACCTTTATTACTTTTTTTTCACTTTTAAGAAGCGTTTTACGATGTTTGCTTCAATCCGACTCAAACGGCTATTAGACATTGCAACCTGCAGGGCCCAATCTGTCAGGTTGGTAGGTATAATTAAAGGTAGGACCCGCAGGGAGCTGAAGGAGGGAGAGGGAGAGGCAGGGTACACAACAGATTGGGCCCTGCAAGTTGCCATGTCTAATAGTCCGTTCACTCCTTACCCACTTTTTGATAGAAAACCACAAACGGTTAAAAAGGTAAAAACGCCTTAATGGTGATCTGAATGATTTTGACGTTTCTTTTTTTTAAACAAGTAAATTGGTTCGATAAACAACCTTATTTTATTTTAGAATGAAAAAGTGGTGCCAAAAAAAGACCTTTTTAATGTTTTAAATGATTCTCATTGGCGGGTCCAATGCAATGACATCTGGATTTTACTTTTCTACAATGACATTTCATTGCTGCAAAATAGCAATTCTTGTAGTGGTTGTTCAGATGCTACAGCAATTGCTTACTTTCCAGCTTGGATTTTGATCTTCTTTTGCCACATTTCCGAGCAGGTGGCGTGAAAAAGATTATAAATGGTTGTTTTACTGTTTTCAAAAATATATTCATCCTATAGGGAATATAATGAATGATCCTTATAGAGGGTATCGGTTCCTACAGGGAACAAATTAGCGAGGATGTGCGACCACTTATTTCAGTTGCGTCAACCTTTTTTAATGGTACTCATATATATTAATTAAAAATATCTAGAAAAGAGTTGTATGAGTGAACATAGCCATATTATAACATGATGTAGGATGATCGTCGGTTGTGCAGTTTCAATCACATTATTTTACAGTTTTAATTGCAGCCATTGTTTTAGGATGAGATAAATAACGGTCGATTTCGCTCATATATTTTAATTTTCATCAGTCGCGGAAATTTTTAAACGATACTATTTGTTAATATATAAGTGATACGCTTAACACCAAAGGAGGTAAAATAGCGAGAATTAAAATCGTTTTCCCCGATCGCACAACGACAATCGCATAAGTTATCTTTAAAATGAAACGAAGGATAGTCTGTGGAGTGCGCTCACCTGCGTGATGTCGAGCAGCTGGTCGTGCAGGCGCTGCAGCAGCGGCGGCGGCGGGCGCAGCGCGCGGGGCAGCGCGGCGGCGGCGGCGGCCACCTGCGCCTGCACGCGCGCCACCTCGGCCGCCTCCTCCAGCCGCCGCAGCAGCTCGCCGCCGCCCGCGCCCGCGCCGCGCACGCACACCACGCCCGCCGACAGCCACGCCATGCGCGCCGCCAGCGTCGCGCCCGACCTGATACACACACACACACACCACCGGTTTAAGTATAGTCAGAGACTATAGAGATATAGACGACCACAGCCTAAGAACTTTTTGAAGCTCAAGTTGATTGTGCCCTCTGTCCGAAAGCTGCCTAAAGATACCGAAATTGTAAGAAGAAATGATAATCATAATCATAATCATTATTTATTCATAATATAAAATTACATGTCAGAGTACTACAATGCGTAGATACATAATATTATTTAATGTCCTATGTATGTCTAAAGTTTATACATTTTAAGTAATAAATAGCTGCTCATGGTCATAGAACGTCTGCTCGAGGAGCCATTTTTTGAGTTTAGATTTAAATATTGCTGCACTTTCCGCAGCAACAATGTCCCGAGGAAGGCGGTTGTACACTTTGCGGCCATGGATCTGTTTTTCTAATTTTTCTAGTCTGCAATGTACGGGCGGCAGTAATCCAGCGCGCGCGCTGCGCACCGGGTATCTACGTGGAGGTTCGATGATCGTATTGGTGTCTATTTCGCTGCGTGTGAATATTGCTCCTTGCATTATTAGCATTGAGGGCAGTGTTAGTATCCCCATCGACTTAAAAAGTGGTTTCGCAGAGCGACTCTGAGGGACGCGAGCTACCGCACGCAGTGCGCGTTTTTGGAGCAGGAAGACTCGTTTCCATGCGGCAGCTCCCGCCCAGAGCTCGATTCCGTACTGCAACTGTGCGCTGAATGTCGCGAAGTAGCAAGCTCGGACCATCTCGTATGGGAGAATTCGCGCCAGTCGTTTTAGCGCAAAAATTGCAGATGCGAGTCTCTTACACATATTATCTATATGCCCGGCGTCATGTCACCTGCTAGATGCAGTAGCTACTAGGTGGAGTAGCAGTGCAGGTGCTATAGTGCTTTTCTGAAATAAGACCTAAAACCCAATACTTAAAGCCTAAGTTTATTCGCATTCGAAATCTCTCAATATAATGCATGTACGGTATTGTGAGCGACACCCGCCCGGCAGTAACCACGCGTGGCGTGCCTTAAGGCCTCAAAGTAGTATGAAGATCCTTTTAATATTAAGTTAGAGGCATCCGAAACGTGATGCTTCCGAGCGTCCAGAGTCTATTTTCACGAACGTAATGACAACATTTCCGCGCATGTTATTTATTTTACCTACACCCATATCATAAAGCCTCCATGATGCGTTCAAAAACCGCACGTTATAACCACCATAAAAATAGATTGTTTCGTTAGTAGTTAGAACGAATGTCTTATCTGTAACGATGTTATTATTATCAAATACTAATCAAAAATTCGATTTCATTGTGAAAATCCGGCCTGCTCCCCGATCGCCGGCACACGCCCCTCCGACCGCCGGCACGCACCCCCGACCGCCGGCACAATCGAGTTGGCCATGGTGATGGCGGTGCAATCCGTGCAATGGCAGTCATTCAATCATCACTTCGGGTTTATAATATGTGTGTAGATTCAGCAGCAACTCGTGTGATCTTATTATGAAATTTTATCACTTCGTTCGTTTCATAAAATCACACTCGTGTTTTAAGGACCCCTATTACATATTACGTAACAGTTACATAAACTGCTAATACAGAATAGTTATTTTTAATACAGTTGCTCAAAAAAGTGCTTTTCTTGTAGTGGTTTAGCGTGCGGAAAGTTTGATATCGCGCACTAGTGCTTTTTACTTTTCCAGCCAATCATAGCTAATGACAGTGACAGACAGCCAATCACAGCGCCGCACCGCACCGCGCGGGGCGTTCGGATACATGTACTAAAGTAACCTCAAAGTGAATAATTGACAATTTTATAATTTTTTCGCAACTGTATTAAAAAACGTCGTTCGATACTCGTGCGTAAATGTCATTCTTCACTCGTCCCGAGTCTTGCCACTCGCCTACGGCTCGTGGCAAGATATCTCGGTACACGTGATGTAATGACATACTTTCCGCACTAATATCGAAATGTACTATTATTATACAAGGGGGAAAAGTTAATGTTTAAACTCTCGTACTTTTGGGCGACCCGAGTAAGCCAAAAATTCCAAAATTGAGCCACAGGCGTTAACGAGTAGTTAAAAAAAAATCATCTTGAACGTACGAGAGCCTCTTCAATGCAGGAGAGGTTGAACAAACGTTGCTGCCAAGTATAATAACAAAATTGTTCACCATACCACCACAGGAAAATATAAGTTACAAAATATAAAAAATCGAACTCAAATAAAAGTTTTCAAAATTATATGTGTAATTCAAAATCATTTCTTTATTACAGATAACGTGAAAAAACAAGTCAAAAGTTGAACCAAATTACTTTTCCCACATGTGGATAAAATGGGTTTTCCCCCACCGCTTCCAAGGGATAAAGAACGCGTTTCCGTACTGAAATAGTTATTTGTGCAACAAGAGAGGATAGTTGGTTTTTCTTTCGAGTGTTGATTTTGAGTCCCGAGTAAGCGAAAGATCCTATAATTGAATCACGAGCGAAGCGAGTGATTCTAAGTTTGAATCTTGAGCGTAGCGAGGGATCTCAAGAACACGAGATGTAATAAAACTTTCCTCTCGTGTGACACATAAAACTTTTCACCTCAGTAGTGAGTTCTCATAGTTAAAAAAAACACATTTATTTACATTCCTGAATGTAAGGCATCATCATTATGATGACGAAAACCTTCTAGAAACAAAATTTCACTCCCTGGAGTGAGGAAAGTCGCAACTTTCGTTCGAGGAATGTAGGCTTGTTCGAACTGCTGAGGTGAAAAATACAATTTACGTACGTCGTACTACATTGGAAACTTTAGTCAATTACAATTATGAAGATATAGCCTGATTAAATTCCGCGTGATATGACGTCGTACTACAATTTTTAACAGTTACTAGCCTCCCTCCTGAATATAACAGCAGTTTACCTGATTTTGGATGGTTTAATACATTTTTTTTACCCAGAAAAATACCCTATTAGATAGCGCCATTGATGCCCTAGCATCTCGTTAGATTCATCACGACGTCACTGAACGCTAAAGTACGGGGACTGTCGTCTTTTCATTGATTTTGACCACTTGGCAATAACTGTTCACGTCACTTCAAATATCTATGAGAAAAATGCGAGGCATACCAGTCATGAAAACAAAGAATTCCGTTTCCGAAAGTAAACGTACCCAGGTATCGTGGCAAACCTTTTAAGCAAAGAGCCCACTTTTTTCCAGAACGTTCCTCAGCAAATGCAATAAGCATAACGCTGCGGGGAGCGCGACCATTCGGTCGCTGCGTTTTAGTATATCCGAAAAGCATTTGATGGCGTTACGACGACACATAACGAATAAGGAATCCCATTATTGATGAAACATACCCAGGTCTCGTGGCGAGCCCCTCGAGCACGGTGGCGGCGCCGAGATGGTCTCCGCTCTTCTCCAGAACCTTCCACAGCAGGTCTAGCAGCAGCAGCGCCGCGGGGGCCGCCGCCGTCCGCGCGGCCGCGTGCAGGTATGTGCGCAGGGAGTCTGGCGGCGCGGTACCCAGTGATAATAATTCTGAAATAGATCAATTATTAGAGAGAAAATTTAAGCATGAGAACACACATTCTCCTCAAAATGGTTTCTGTGGCGTATAATTCTAAATGAAACATTACTAAATATAACATGGCCTGCTAGCTCTTAGGCGTGTCTTTCTGGCGCACCGCCTCGCAAGGAAATTGCCGCGCGCTGCATTTCGGGTGGTTTGGGCGTGCCTCGGCCGAGGCAAACACACGCGCGGCCGCAATGCCTCGGGCGAGGCACGTCCACACTAGCCGAGCTGCCTCGCGAGACTGTGCGCCAGGTGTATGCCTAATGCCTATTACAATATTAGGTTACAATGACTAAATTCGCTGTGATGGATAGAGGATCATCTAGAATAATTGGAGGCACGTTTGACCAGCAATTCTAAGGACGCAGTCCTTCACGGTTCATTTTTCCGTATTTTTAAGATCAATTAACTTAGTTTGATCTAATAAATGATGTATTATAAAATTAAACAAGCCTTCTCTCGGCTTACCTGATCCTAAGTTTTTACTGACTAGCCATTCATATACTGCCACATGTAGTAACTCGTCGTCGCGAGAAAGACAGTCCCAAACCAGTTTCCTTCCCTGTAAACAAGAGGGATTCAGTTATTACTATATACTTTTTAATAGTAATATACTTTCTCAATATACATTTACGAACTTACCTGAAAGTTGGCGTCGGCCGCCGACATACTGAGTGTCTTATCATTAGCGGAGTGGCTTTGAGAAGTATTCAGCACGCCGCTCTCATTGGCGTTGTTGTCGGAACTTCTTTCGTACAATCTCTCTAGGGCATTGCACACTTCGCGGTAGATTTCCATTCTAGAACAATTGAAATTTAATGTGAATTAATAAACTTAAAATGGAAATGGATGATTGCAACGAGCATTTTCATAAATTGATGCAGTTTGATTTAAGGAGGAACTAAATGCCAAGCGCACATTAGATCATGCTTCAAGGACAAGTTAAATATGAATACGTGCCCAATGACGCTTCACCACCTTTACAACCTCTCTTCTCGAACACTGTCTGGAACGGTGTTATTTTAATTAAGAATTCCCGCGTTCTATGCCAAGCCTGATGCCAGTCTGATGGTGGCAGTTGTCCGAGCTGGTCGTGTTATGTATTCGCCTAAATTAGAAGAAGATTAAATAAGTATTGATCAAGAAGTGTTTTACTGGTCAAGCCCAGCACTACTCACCTCCTATAGTATATGAGCTGTCCCTCTCGGTCTTGCGAGGGCTGGTCGCTCCTGTAGAAGTGCAGCGCCTTGTCCTGTGGGTCGAGCTTGCAGGCGCACGCGGCGCACAGGTCCACCACGCCGGAGTAGAAGCCGGCGGAGATCAGCTTCGAGCACACCAGCGGCAGGTTCACGTTGGGGGCTACGTCCTGAAAACATGCCAGGGTTCGAAAGAGGCCAGTATTAAGTGGATTCGTGAGGTGCAACCCGGTCTAGCGAATTCGTTGTAAGAACGCTATTTATGTAATGCGGCGAGCATAGAGAACCTTCTGCAAACAGGTGTTTCGTTTGACAGACTGAGCGAGGGGTTATGTATATATGATGGGAAATAAACCTTAAATCAATACGAACAAAGTTCATAATGACATGACTATTTGGCATTTATTATAAAATGTTTAGTGATGTGATATGACATCTTACCTTACAAAGTTTCAATGCAGTTTGCAGCATTTCTTCTCTCTCTGCGGGATTCTTCTGCTGCTTGGCGAATATGAGTAATTCGTTAGCCTGAAATATGACACTAATTACCACCAAACTTTCATTCAAATTACACCTACATTTCAAGGTTTAGTTACTTAATAAACTTTTAGCAATAACACTGCAGCTAATACTGCTCTAGAAATGGTCCAGGTCTAGAATTCCTCTAAAAAAACGCACAACATGTTAGTATTTATATAGTAGTATCCATTTGATTACTTTAGATGTCCTATTGCCTAATAAAAATTTGGGCAACAGCGCGTTTTAAAGATCTTTAATAATAAACAGTTAATAATACCTTAGAACATGTAGCATCTTCCTGTCTATAGAGCGTGGGGCACAACTGCCTCAGCTTGTGAGAGATGCCGTCGACGGACGCGTTGTCGCGCAGGTAGCCGGCGACCAGCGAACCCAGCAGGAGACAGGCGACTTCCTGTCCGCCGACTAACAGTTCCCTGTTGTTTGGAAACACATGGTTAACCCTTTCACCGCCACAGTCGGCTGTGGCCGACATCAAAAAGTCGTGCCATGGACGCTACCGTCGGCAACAGCCGACAGGCTTTGTAGTGCAATAGGGACCTACGCGGGCTTCCGCAAAGTTCAATTTCGCTTGACAAAACGCGATTACGTGGCGTCGGTGGCGCGTCATATTTGTTCAACGCTTGGCGGCGAGCAGGTTAAAATACGACTTATGTACTGAAAACTGAGATATAGCCTAAATTTTGGAAGACCGGGATTTTGTATAAAAACTTCAGTCTAAATTTTGTTTGAAGACAAAATAAAATTTGGTTTGTACAGTCAGCAGAAGAAGCTTAGTGGGTGAGGTGTTCAAAATTAATTTCACGCGCTCTTATTACCTTAACAATAAAGTCGTGTCAAGCTCAAAAAAAAAAGATAAAAGTTATTTATTCTTCAATTTCGGCACATTACAATGCACTTATGAACACCTCATTCACCTCATTTTGAACACCTCATCCGCTTAGCTCATAGAGAACCTCCTATAGAGTTGTAATGTTGCTCATTTTGTTCGCGCCACGAGTCACGAACACTTGAGGGAGGCGTGCGGGGCGGGTGGGTGATAGCGGCGCTGCGGTTGGTCGATTCAAAATTCGCGCGCTGGCGCATGCTTGCGTAGTGATGGGACACGCGTAGTACAAGTAACTGGTACTGTACCGTACCGTAACGTAATTTACTGTTGCTATTGTAGGTATTTACTGTTTACTAAATTAGTTACGGTAGGTTATTAAAATAGATATCTAGATATCTACCTACTTTATAAAGTTACTAAGTGGCTTATATTATAGAAGCAACGCTTATGTCACTATGTGACACCCATTTAAAGTGTCGTATAAAAACAAAGCTCATATCGTACCTATTAAAAGTTGCTTAAAGCCACTCTCATGTGACACCCATTGAAAGTGTCATAGAACAACGCTCATGTGATATCTTTAAAAAGTTCCTTAAAGCAACTTTTATGTGACACCCATTGAAAGCGTCTTATGGAAGCAACGCTAATGTGACACCTATTAAATGCATCGTATAGAAGCAACGCTCGTGTGGCACCCATTAAAAGTTTCATACAGCAACTCCCATTGAACGGTCATGTGAGACCCATTGAAATTACCATACAGAAGCAACCCTCATGTGACACCCATTGAAAATATAGTATAGAATCAACACTCGTGTGGTACCTATTAACCAACACATACTTACTATGAAAGTATGAAAAAACTGCCAACTGAATAAATCAATAAATTGTCTACTCAAAACTTAAATTAAATTAAATTGACTACATAGTAGGTACATACTATATTTCGTAAATGCGGTACTGCGAAAGCACGTGGTGCCAGTAACTCTGGTACAATCATCGGCACATCACTATTGTACACGTGCTTGCGTAAGAAAGGAATAGCACATTGAATTTTTTACGTAACGAAAAGAGACGGGCACACTATACTACTTCTCTATGTCCAGTTTAAATGAACTCCGCTGTAGGAAACAAATTTTCAGTCAAAATAGGATTTTAACTTACAAGTGGAATGTAATTCCACGTTTTTCGATTCTCAACGTTTAGGAACAGTTAATACACCACCCTACATTAAAATAAGCCATGATTTGAATAGTTTTTATGTACGTATTCAATTTTTTTGCTTGCATACACGCACACTACGCGCAGGTCTAAAACATGGACGCAACTGAGCGGCCGGCGGCCGACCGCGCAATTTATAAGCCCAATAGCACCAACGAGTGGTGACCTCCAGTCGCCTTATAAGGCTTATCTAGTGGTTGTCTTATCTGTGGCTTAGCTACTTCTTCTGTTGACTGTATCTTACTTTGGCTGTAGAGTAACTTATATAGTACAGAGCAGCACAGCCTAAGAACTATTTGAAGCTCAACTCAATCGCGTCATCTATGTGAAAGCCGCCTAAAGATACCCAAAATGTAAGAGGAAATGTCTGTGTACTAGCGTACTACTAGTACGGTATTCGTTACTGTTCTTGACACTTGGCGGTCACCGTAGTCCGTGAGGGACTGCAACGGCGGGTCTGGGTGACGGTGTGGTTTACCGCGGCAAACCGAGCGACCGTGTGAGTGGGATTGACGCGCTCCGGGAGCGCACGGATCAATCGGCGTGTACCTAGCTAATAATAAAATCGCGTTAGTACTGTGAAATAGTCAAAGTCAGTGGTTATTCGTTACTAGGTATCTTTAGGTGGCTTTCACATAGATGGCGCGATTGACTTGAGCTTCAAATAGTTCTTAGGCTCTGCTGTTCTACTATATAAGTTACTCTATGCTTTGGCTGTTAACTGCTTGTAATAGGTAAACAAAAAACGAACCTAAAGCTGGCAGCCTGCAGCGCGCTCTGCTGCTCCGGCGGTAGCGTCGCGGCGATCACGTGGAACTGGTGCTCACATAGTACCTTCCACAGGCCAAGCATTTCTATCGCCATTGCTAAAACATGCAATAACCAAAATTGAAATGTTGTTACTGTTGTCTAACGTTATATTATATGAATTTGGATTCGCATTTAGTGAATAAAGTTACCTGCCAAAAAAGTAAAGTAGTGATCGTCGAGAAATAAAAAATATAACTTTTCACGTACTACACGTGACTCCGATAGCAAGCGTAGGCAGTTAAGTTAGCTACATTTTTTCACCCTCCTCTAATTAAGTAGTGATCCAAACTCTTTAAAACAATTACCGCTAAATAAAAAGTTAGTTTTTTCTTGTAAGTAAAATTTGACGATACTCACTGACAAAAAGTTTCAAGGCCTGCAATGAGGAGTTTTCATCAGAATGTTGCGAAGGCACAGCGTGTTGGAGAAAGGCGGAGACGCGCTGCAACTTCTGCACTATGTAGGCGCAGTCCTCGCCCGTCACTCGGCTGGACATCTACAAAACATAACCATAAGAGACTAACTAGTAGCCTTTGTCACTTCGGCTTGTAAAGTACTGCCACCTACATACACCTTAACATTTCCGCAATATATCAACCCCCGTCTCATCCTTTTAATGAATACAATTCGAGACGTTGATGTGTGATGTTAACAAAAGTTCAAACACAGTGTAATGTGATAGTGCTGTAATGACAGTTTAAAATATACTTACAAATTCCTTCTCATCAGGCGTTTGCGATTTCGAAACGCATTTCTGGTTCCAAATGGGTGATAGAATCTTGCCAACATAAATGTACGCTCCATTGTGTTTGGCGCTGAACTCAAACTGTATGGGGTAGCTGGGGTCCCGCACTTGTTGGGTCACGTTTGCCCCGAAACTCTGGTTAAAACCGGGACTCTGTGTGTACTGTGACATCATCTGTTGGCCGGGGGATTGTGGGTAGGAGCGGTTCAATTGGTTCTGTTGGTACGACTGATTTAAGTTGCCGGTTGGACTTTGTGGGAACTGGCTCGGCCTGCCTTTTGGCGCGTTCATTGGCGTTGACATCTGGCGTGGCGAAAACTTCGGTGAAGCTAGAAAGGAAAACCAAAAATAACTATAAATTTAAATGATGTTACAAACTGATTATTTTACTTTCTTCACAACAATAATCTAATAAAAGAAATTTTAATCTGCGCTGACTACAGTATTCTTGCAGTGGGTTAAATATTCAGGGAATTATAGAACGAGGAAGAAGTTACAAAAACCATTTAAAACGGGGTATTTACCATATGTATTTGTTTTGGTGAGTTTAAATAGTTTTTGTAATGTTGAAGAAGAAGTTATAAGCAAGTAAAATCGACTGACCTATCGTGGATGCCATTTGCGAGTTGGGCTGGAACGTGGGCTGCTGGTGCTGCGTCACCTGCCCGCCGTAGAGGAAGAAGGCCCGAGTAGCCCACTCGCTGACGGACAAGTCTCCGGTGTTCGCCTCTTCGCATGCGAGGTACAGGGCGCAGGCGCATGCCTGCTCGACGCCGTGCAACTAAAAAAGTACCTACAGTTAGTCTGTGCGGAAATAATAGTGTCGTACGATTTATTACTTCTCATAAACTACGACACTTCTCATTCTGCAGAAACTGTAGGCATAAAGAAATGGAACAATATCATATGGAATAAGGAGAATAAGGGCTGCTGCATAAACTATAGTACGGTAGTAAAAACTTACTTGTGATACATTGGTAAGAAATAACAGAACGTCCATTGACGTTGCTAGGTTCAGTGTGGACTGAATTCACTAAAAATATAATAATTGGTGTAAAGTTACAGTGCTCGCGCAATCACCATACGTAGCTCCCTATGGTACTACTTACATCTACTATTAGTACGCTATTTGTTACTAGGTGGAGCAGCAGTGCAGGTGACATTTCCTCTTACATTTTCGGTATCTTTAGGGAGGTTTCGGGCAGAGGGCGCAATTGACTTGAGCTTCAAAAAGTCCTTAGGCTGTGCTGGTCTACTATGTAAGTTACTCTATGCTGTCACGCTTGCACTTTAGCCAACCTCGGGACTTACCTGGAAGAAGTCCTTGACGGGCTGCGCGTCGGGCCCGCGGCAGTCGCGCAGCAGCGTGCGCAGCACGTCCGGCGCCGCGCCCGCCGCCACCACCGCCGCGCCGCACCCCGTCACCACGGCCCAGCGCGACACGCTCCAAGGGTCTACGGGAACCAAGCCAGCCATCTCACTTCAAGCATAGGCAGAGAATCATCCACATGGATTTGTATCTAACATAAACATAGTTAAACGATTGGAACGCCTTTTCGCCGTAATTTTGCGCGTTTATCTTCATACTCTTCGGTATTCTCTGCGCTTGCCCCTGTAACTAACGCCTCCATGGGAAAGAACTAAAACCGGTGAGTAACTTTTCACTCGTGTGTAGCATTATATGCTCTTAATGAATCCTTAAATATAGCATAAAACGGAACACAACAGATGCAACGAATAAATTAGAGAGCATATAGTTTGGTCAGGCAGGGACTTCCTCGCATGGACAGAGAGAATCATACTGCCTTCTTCTTACTCTCACCACTAAAAAAAGGATAAGTATAGCTTATTATTACTTGATATTGGTTTGCCAGACTATACCTTTTTTCGTAAATAACGCTGGGGACAGATGTGCGGTCTGGTGCGAGGGTAGGGCCGTGAGTGTCCAGGCAGGCCCGTCTAGCGCGAGCAGGCTGTGCGCCTCGCTGAAGCCGGCCCCGGGGATGGCTCGAGACAGGCACCACAGCTTCTCCGCCTCGCCTCCACCACCACCGGAGCACACCATGAGCAAAGTTCCTGTGTGGTAGACGCAACTTTATTAACAATACCATACCTTCATTACAAACATATTACATATAATTAAGACACCAATATTTTTAATTTTTACCTGCACTTCTTATTTTTATTCATAGATATTACGGATAACAGCTTTAAGCTATTGAACACAAAAAAAGAACCGACTTCACTTAGGCTCCACCTTTTCAAAAGGAAATGCCCGAAATGCTGTAAAAAATATTTAAATCACCATAGGTGTCCCTATAACATTTAAAGAGTTCCTTCGATTTCTCCAGGATCCCATCAGCAGATCCTGACCTGGTTACAATGCGACCAACTGTGAAATATTCTTTCAAACTTCCTTCGAAATCTTAAACTACCTCATCCTTGATTGTATTGGACCTTTAAATTACCATTTTCATACACGGCACTATGGACCTGCTTGGGTTTCAGCACCGAGGCGTTGGGCGTGAAGCCCGGGGGCAGGCGCACGTGCAGCAGCGTGAGGTACTGCGGCCGCGAGGGAGATTCTACTCCACCACTATAATTGAAAAACCATTGCTTTGACCACAATCATAGTAGAAGGGATCAATTTGATTACAAACATATTTTTTATTTTGCCTTCCGGCAAATTGTAAACATCGGAACTATCTGTATAACTTGCTTAACCTTTTGACCGCCAAGCGTTGAAAAAAATGACGCGCCACCGACGCCAAATAATCGCGTTTTGTCAAGCGAAATTGAACTTTGCGGAAGGTTGCGGTCCCTATTGCACTACAGAGCCTGTCGGCTGTTGCCGTCGTTGGCGTCCATGGCGCGACTTTTTGATGTCGGCCACAGCAGACTGTGGCGGTCAAAAGGTTAACCTTTTGAGCGCTAATGATGGCCAGTCACGGCGTCGGCAAATTGGGCCGCTTACGCCACCGACGTCAATAGTCGTTCGTTCCAAAACTATCAATCAATCAATATATTTATTTATTTCGTCATCATAGGTATAAAATAAATGATGTAATATCACTCCTAGAACCCTTTTATGTTTCGCATTATTAGCTTATCTATTGTTTTTACTCTGGCGTCCGGGGCACGGCGTATTGCTTTATCACCTGGCGGTCAAAAGGTTACCGCGGTGAGATAAATGTTAGAGCAGGGGTTCCTAATCTGTGCATTACGGCACCCTGGTGGCTTTTAAACTTGCAAATGCGCCGCGGACTGAATAAGGTTGGGAACCCCTGAGTTAGAGGCAAACGCTTGTCGTGAGTGCCGTGACGCCAACTCGGCTAGTTTGTATTAGATTCTCTTAAAACGTAGTCTTCCGTTCCATTTACTTCTTCTACTACTAGGTACTACAATTTACTAGGCGTCGACTATTCTGTAAATATTGTAATAATGGCGATCCAGACTAACTACCGATTACTTCTAGCACAAGTACTTGATTACACAACGGTACAGTCAGCGTCATTTAGTTAGTAGCAGACAAAGTCGACAAATATAAGTAACACATTCTTACTCTTCCTCCTAGCGTCTGTCTCAGCTTTTTGGTCTATTGAGCCTGGGGTCCGCTCGGCGATCTAATCCCAAGTAACACATCGTTACTGCCATAGAAATAAAGATCTAAACAGATTTATTTGGCTACTTTAGTTGCTACTAACTATTTGATGCTGACTGTAGCTGGTTCTACAACCAAACCACCTAATCTTCTAAACCCCTATACAAAACGCTAAGCAATGTCAAAGCATTGCTTGACTTCGAGGAGGAGCTGGGTTCTAACTACTTCTAAACCTTTAAAATGGAAGAACCTACATTGTAATTTCTAACCTAATCATTTTAAGCATACGCTGGTACCGCAGCGTGCAACTGCATTTTTCATTGTTGAAAAGTTCTTCAATGCTGAAACATAGCGACGTCTACGTCAACTCAACCATTTGTACCCTGAGTCCTGTCTTACAACATAGTAACTCTGAATGTGAACCGGTCAGATTTCTTTCGTCTAAAATACCAGAGGCTTCAACTATCGTACGAGCATAGCAACATTAGACGTTTTACACCTGGCGCATCGCCTCGCGAGGAAATTGCCGCGCACGGCAGTTCGGCTAGTATGGATGTGCCTCGGCCGAGGCATTGCGGCCGCGCCTGCGTTTGCCTCGGCTGAGGCACGTCCACACTAGCCGAGCTGCCGCGCGGCAATTTCCTGGCAAGGCGGTACGCCAGGTGTGGGACGCCTATTAAATTAAACTTTTACTCATCTGGTTCCTTGCAATCCTTGCAACTGGTTAAAACTGAACATTTGTTGCACTAATCAATTTTTCTGAGTTTAGCCAAAACGTCCACATCTTATTCGCCTTGGTTCTATCTTCACAATTATATTGGCCTCTTTACTAGCATTAAAATTAAATGGTATTTTTATGTCACATCAATTATAAAGAATATATGTGTAATTGTGTGTTGTTTCCAATTATTTACCTAGCTTTATACGGATAAGATAGAATTCCTCCTCCATAGTAGTCCATAGCCCAAATTTAATATAGTATAAATCTATATGTACTTTTAGTATAATTAAATAGTTATACTCACTCTCCTACTTCAGTGGTGAAGTACAACCGCGCCCCGGCCTGCGTAACTGCCACCAAATTGAATTGTTCGGATTCTGACTTGTCAACTGCTGAGATTGCTATCACAGGTTTGAAGTTTGTTGGTTCAAGAGTTCTGCAAACACAAATTAAATGCAAAAGTAACGTTTGTTAGGGCCTTCAAGTTTAGAAGTTGTGACAATACATTCTAGATTCCTAAATTAATGAAGTCATTATTAGGACATAGTGCAATGAGAGGAGTAAGTGAAAAATTATGAATGAGAATCTAATAGAAACCCCAAGACAAAGAGGTAAGCCAAGATGTATAGCAGTGGCGGTGGGTAAGAGCTTTATCACACTTGCGATTTGCGAGCGAGTTTTATATGAGAACGAACACGCAGCGAGTTCGCCGCATACGAGTTTTTTATAGAAATCGCCTTCAAATCGCTCAAGTGTGATAAGGCCCTAAAAATTTTTCTTAAGCAAGCCGGAGATTCATTAATGTCTTAAAATTCCTTCATGAGCTGTAGGACAACTGCTCTGCCACTGACATATAGTCATCGCAATTTGGTTTTTACAAACTTACAAGCCTATTGCGTGCCTTTTATGCTTCAAATCTTAAGTGCTTAGTTATTATAATGTCATATTTATGATAGGAATTATTTAGTATATATTACTTACTTCACTATATCAACTGCAGAAGACACAATTTTTCCTTGAGCGAGTCTGGCCACCCTGCTAAGACTCTCACCTTTTTGTCCCAAATCAAACATTTCTATGCATCCTTTTTCACTCAATGTGTATAGAATGTTACGAGAATTGTCTACTTCAATTTTAACTATGGGGTCTTCATCATACAGGGCTGCATTTAAAAAGGATGGCACCAGGAATGAAAGGGCACTGGTTGAATGGTTTATCTTTTGACAGTGTTTACCAAACCATCCTAATTGAGCCTGAAACATAATGATTAATAGGTATTTGGGGTCAGCATTTACAACATATTAAAACAATTAAATTTTACATATATTAAAAAGTATGACACAATTTTTTTTTATAGTAGTGAGGAATGTGTGTTAATATCTATTTTATCAAAAAAATATATATGCCAGAGCTTTGCCACGAAATGTGAATAAATTCCAGTTCATATGAGTGTTAAGAATTACTCTGATAAAACTTTAAAGTTCTTTTATTACTTACTTGGTAAGTTATTTCATAAAGACACCCATCTTTGCCACCCATAAAAATACGACCATTAGCTGTTGATTTGACAGACATCATTGAAACACCATCTGTTTGTAGCACAAACACAGGCTCGGGAACCAAATGCATTTCCTCAAAACTATCACCTTCATTTTTGCTGGAAGAAAATGTTACTCCTGTAAGGCAAAAGTTCATATTAGTAACTGGTAAAAAACATGAACATGTCACTGCAATGTATAAGGTTTCCAATAGGTCTTAGCATCCCTTTCCTTGATTATTTTCTCTAGGGCGACCAGATGTCCCATATGTTACGGGTTGTCCCGTATTTCAGCCACTAAATTTTCACTATCCCATAATTTTGCAAAACCAATATGCTACAGCACAATGTCCCGTATTTTCAATGTAGTTATCCCGTAAAACCGAAAATCAGATCTGGTCACCCTAATTCTATCCCAATAGCTCCATTGAAATTGGTTACAATATTGTATTAAAGCCTTACGTTACTGTGGCAGGCTAATAGGGCTGATGCTAATGTGCAAATATGCAAGCGTTGCACTGAATGAAATGAAATATTCAAAAAACCTAAATATCTTACCTAAAACTACAATTTCAACAGTAGTGGTTAGCACTAGCAAATATTTGACAAAGTTTTGGAACACTCCAGGCTTGGGTTTGATAAGCCCCACGCTGACTATGGTCTCCCCTAGGCCGTCGAAGTAGGCTACATCACTGCCATGTTCGAAGGCCCAAACATAGATGTTGCTGTCTATCGTGAGCCACACTCTACTTATTTCTGGAAAGACCCCCATTAAACAGTGGCATTGCATATCTGTTATTACAATTTAAGGAAAAATATTTTGCTGAGTAGACAGTAATACTGATCATTAATAGGTACAGTCACCATCAGATACATCAGAGCAGCCAAGGTGGTCACAAATATCTGAACCTCGCCTCTATTGTCAAGGCAATAAAGTCCATGTTCAGATATTTTTGAGTACCTCTGATATATTTGATGCAGACTGAACTAATATCCAATTAATGTAATCTCTATGTACAGGGCTGGCCTTAGCCCTCCTGGCACTGCAAAATTCTGATTAAAAAAGTCGCCCTATGAGAGGCTCGGAGAGCCACTGTGACTCCAGCACCCCTGGGCAATTGCCCCCTTTGCCCACCCCTAAGGCTGGCAGTGTATATCAATTGTAAAGGATACGCGCAAAATGTTCCATGATTTCTGGTGGTAATGGAACCTTGTTCAGTGTCTTCAGCTGGGACAAGTTTGGATGATTGAGGAGAGCAGCGAGGTTTCTGTAGTCTCCGGCATTTAGGCCACTGCATGTTGGTACTCTTTGTGCTGCTATCCCAGTAATCTACAGGGTATAACAAGAAGTGTTAACTATCGTTGGTGAACCGAATAAATAAAATAAAAAATAAAATATCAGAATGGTTTTAGCTTTTAACTTACTAAGTAAGTAAATAATAACCCTTTAACAAGGTTAAACATATAGGACCTTGTTAATCAGTGGTAGTAATTAACTTTTATTCATGATATAATGCTTCAATTCTACAAATAATTGTTTAAAAACTAGAAACATACCTCTAAAAAGGAAGGGCGCGAATTGTCGGCGCTTATATGCCGGTCCAGGGTGCACCCAGCCAATTCTAAGCACTCAAGTTGCATCTTGATATTATTTGCCGGATGTGAAGTATCAACTATGCCCACAGCACTTGGCATCTACGAAAGATTGTCACAATTTCACAAATAAATCATGAACATATTTTTGTTTTCTGTTTTTAGGTTAGTTTGATTGACTATCAAAAAATGTCAAACTTACAATCAACCAAGCATCAACATGATCAACATTACCTTTTTAAATAAATAGCATTAATTTGACTTGACCGTTATTCAAAGCTTATTAATTGAGAGAGGCACGTCGTTTCCCGCCATTATAATGCTATCTCTTTCTAACCTATGGTTGTATTTCGCTCTTTTTCCCCCACCATTGGTGGTCCACCACCTGGCAGTGGGGATGAGTTTCAACTTAGTCGAAATCCCAGACTGGTTCGTCATTGGCGTCTCGTTTCCCGCCGCGATAGGTCGTGCTAGCATTAGCAAGAAGTACGACTTTTCTTTAAATCAGTTATATACATTATAGGGCTCGCTTCAAGTTGAGCTCGTCTAAAAATAGATAAGTGTTAATTGCCTGCAAGTAGGTACATTCCTATAGGCTATTAGTGAAAACTTATTCACGTAAGTAATCTTTTTGTACCTATTTACTTTTGGTTTCTTTGTTCATATAGTTTCGAATCTACCCTCCAAAGTATATGAGAAAATGAAAACAATTTAAACGGTTTTTGCCGTTCGTTATTAATTATAGATTAATATTGTAGAATTATGGAGGAAGTAGAAGGAAACCCTGAGGACAAGCCAGATGTCCCAAAAGCAAGGCTTAGGCGTGTTTCCGGCGAGTCAAGCAGTAGCGATAGTGACTCCAGTACCTCAGACTCTTCGAGGTCGGATTCGAAACGCAAGTGCCGTTATCGCAGCAAAAAAAGGGGGGGCAAGAAAAAGTCCTCGCGCAAGCTACATATATTAACTAAGCAAGTAAACGAGCTGCGTGCACTTGTTAATCCTGATAACTATTATAACCTTGATGATAATTGTGATGCGCAGTCCGTAGTTTCGGATAATGTCAGTCGCGAACTGTATGCTGAAACAGAACCGCAGCCAGGGCCATCGAAACCTTTTGTTTTGGGCCTTGGTACTAAATTAAAAGAACCGACAATACCCGAGGCTACGGAGCAGCAAGTAAAACTTTTATGTGAGGTACAACGCCTCAATAGTAAAGGCTGGAATGACATTTGCTATGCCGAGACTCAAAAAATGTACAGTAGATCTCCGGGTTATACTGATTTAGAGGTAAACGAGGAGGTTAAGCAGTATGACACCTATCCTCATTTGGTTCATTCTGACAAAGCGTATGGCGCCCTTACTTTTTGTTTGATAAAGCAACAAGAAGCCCTGCACGCTGCAGTGGGTGAAATACTTGATTACACCAGGTCCGGTGGAGAGTTTTCGTACGAGAGTTTTTGTAACAAGGTGAGTAGCGTCCTTTTAGGCGGCGACCTATTCAAAGTCTCCGAGGACATGTTACAACTGGTTTGTGGCCACAGAGCTGAGGTTATAAACATGAGACGGAATGGAATCACGAAACATATCAAAGAACCATTGCTTAAGGCGGCCATACGCAAGATACCTCCATCCAGTTCGTCACTTTTTGATGCCGAAGCGTTCACAGCTAAGATTGAGCACAACGGTGGAGTTCGCAAGTGTTTCTGGCCCCTGAAAAAGACCTCTGTTTCGCAAACAGACGATTATAAGGCCACTACTGGCGCTCCCTCGCAGGGAGCACCACCAAATAACAAGCCCTCGCAGGGTTTCTGCAATCACGCACATGCAAGTAACACTTTCACGTGTAATGCCCATGCTTGCCAACAAAATGCTGCCGCGCAGCCAGCTCATCCCCCGCGGGGAAATTATAACCAAAGCTATCCTTCGCAAGGGTACAACAATGCTCACGGCGCATTCAAGACTGGGCTAGGCAGTTCCTTTCGGGGGCGTCAACCAAGGCAATACCAGCAAAGACCACATCATCAGCCTAGAAGCGCTCGAAAGCGAGGAGCTTCCCCTACCGGATATAGATACAACAAACGAGGTAAATATTGACATGAGGTTCAGGGCCGGCCGCTTGACACAGTTTTACAACGTGTGGGAGAATATGAACGCGCCTCACCATATACTAAAAATTTTGAGAGGGTATCGCATACCCTTTTCGCAAAAGCCACCTCTGGTTTACCCAAATCGTTGCAGCAGCAGCCTAGTGTGCCCACAATCAGAAGAGATGACACAAATCATCAATCAAATGAAAACACAGGGCGTGCTAGAAGTAGTGGGGCCATCTCCCAGTTTTATATCAACGATGTTTTTAGTGCCCAAAAGCGACGGCTCGTCTCGACCCATTTTCAATCTCAAGGCTTTAAACCGGTTTGTTATGACCGAAAATTTTGGATTAATAAACGTGCACCGCGTGCCAAACTTCATCCAACCACAAGACTGGCTATGCAAGATAGACCTGTCTCAGGCGTATTTCCATCTGCCGATAAGCCAGTCACACAGGCGATTTCTACGCCTCATTTATGGCCAGGAAATCTTACAGATGACCTGTTTACCTTTCGGGCTCAGTACTGCGCCAAAGACCTTCGCAACATTCACGAACTGGGTTGCGCAGGAATTGAGAGGCCTGAATATAAGGTTGATAGTGTATCTAGACGACTTCCTTATTGCGCACCAAGACAAGAATACGCTCGCCAAGCATGTGCAGATAGTCATAAGGAAATTAGAAACGCTGGGGTGGTTGATCAATTACGAGAAGTCTCAACTGACTCCCCAAAAAGCACTGGTATACTTAGGCATCTGGTGGGATCCTTGGAGAAACCAGAAAAGACTGCCAGACGAAAAGATCCCTCTATTGATGTGCAAGATCCAACACATGCTTTCTGCCGTCAAAACCAACCGAAAAGATTTAGAGAGGCTAGTGGGACTTCTGAATTTCGCAAGTTTCACGGTACCAAGGGGAAGACTGAACTACCGCGCTCTGCTAAACCTTCTCAACTCTGTGCCTCGATTTTCAAGCAAAACTTACGTCATTCCCAACAGGGTAAAGGTGGATTTGAAGTGGTGGTTGCACCATTGTCGCTCACCCTCGCCAATTCACCTACCCCCACCAACGCATTTCCTAACAACGGATGCGTCAGACCTGGCTTGGGGCGCCCAATTAGACGATCAAGCTCTGACGGGATTTTGGACAAAATCGGAGCAGAAGTTGCATTGCAATCAAAAAGAAATGTTGGCAATTCAGAGGGTGTTGGAAGGTCACTGTCAGTTCCTGAGCAACTCAACAGTTCTTGTTCAATGCGACAACAAAACGGTTTTGGCTTACTTACGCAACCAGGGTGGTACAAAATCGAATCCTCTCTTGGATCTAACGTACCAGGTATTTTGGATCCTAGAACAATATCGTATCCACCTAAACCTGTTCCACATTCCGGGAAAATACAACAGTCACGCAGATCACCTGTCACGGCTACGCCTGCCTCCGGAGTGGCATCTCCTTCCAGAGGCCACAGAGAAGGTATTTTCGAAATGGGGCGTTCCCCAGATCGACCTGTTTGCATCTCAGAGGGCCCATGTAGTGATCAACTACGCCTCACTAGACCAGAACGATCCCAGAGCATTATTTCACGACGCGTTTTCACAAATATGGAAGTTCGATCTGGCTTGGGTGTTTCCACCTCCCTACCTGGTACCGAAAGTGTTAGCCCATCTCAACCAGGCAACGGGTGTGTATCTGCTGGTAGTACCGCGATGGAACCGCGTTTATTGGAGAGCGGACATCAAGACCCGAGCTCTAGCAGCCCCGTTCACTCTACGATCCCTGGACAAGCTTCTAATCGATGTCACGACGGGCTTGCCTCCACCGAAAGTTCAGGACATGGTACTAGAAGTGTGGAAGTGTGGGGGTGGTCAGAAAGCTTAACTAATTGGAACTCTGATCAGTTAAAGTTGCTTGAGCAATCTTGGCGTGCTTCTACCAGAAGGACTTATGACATAGCGTGGAAAAAGTGGGTCCACTGGGCTACTAATCACGAGGTAGACTTTAAAAAGCCATCTGGTTCAGATGTGGCAAAGTATTTGTCTGACCTTCATCTAGTACATAATCTCTCATACAGAACTATACTGCTCTATAAGTCAGTTGTGTCAACATTATGTAATACTGAGGGTTCAGGCCTATTGAGTTCGCACGTTCTAGTTAAACAAGTACTTAAATCTATTGCATTACAAAAACCTATCAGCCAAAAGCCACCTATTTGGAATTTAGAGATTCTTCTTAATCATTTAAGTAACAGCAAAGTGAATTTACAAAGTACTTTTGAATCATCTAGACACACTGCCATGTTACTTCTCCTTTGTTCCGGCAGACGAATTCATGATTTAACATTGTTGAAAATTGATAGCCAGCATTATGTGCAATCTGACGATGCTATTGTGTTTTGGCCAGCATTTGGGTCTAAGACAGACTGCGCTGATTATCGGCAGTCTGGGTGGAAATTATTGCAGAATTCTGATTGTCAGAACTTAAATCCTGTATTTTGGGTGAAACATATTGTGTCTTTATTTAAATGTAGGCGTGAATTAACCCACATTCATGATTTATTTGTTACACTGAGAGGAAATGTTAAAGGTGCTTCCCGAACAATCATTTCGGGATGGATAAAAAGCTTGTTTAAGGAAGCAGGCATTACAGCATCACCAGGCAGTATCCGCTCTGCTGTGGCATCAAAGAATTGGGTTGACAATTTCCCTGTAGATGTCATTCTAGCGCGTGGTAATTGGCGCTCAGAAAATACTTTTCGTCAATATTACAGGCGCGAAGTAATGCCTGTATCCTCTACCGTTGATTCTGTATCAAACTTGTTTGAACCAATTATATAAAATATGGTTATTTGCCTTAAAGGCAATCTATTCTTGATGATTCTGTGATGATAAAACGTATATTTACTTGATTACTATCATGTGTTTGCATTAAACGATTAATCGCTTAACCTAAGCGTTTATTCATTTCTGTCCTGTTATTTTATCATCACTCTATAAGGTCACATTGGCATCTCTTTTTCCACCACCACCAGGCGATAACAAACAGATCTCAATTAATAAGCTTTGAATAACGGTCAAGTCAAATTAATAGCCGCGTTTTACCTACCAATAAAACGCATATTAATTTACTTACCTTATTCAAAGCTTATGAGTAAACTCTGCCTGGTGGCATTTATTAATTTCGAGCCAATGACGAACCAGTCTGGGATTTCGACTAAGTTGAAACTCATCCCCACTGCCAGGTGGTGGACCACCAATGGTGGGGGAAAAAGAGCGAAATACAACCATAGGTTAGAAAGAGATAGCATTATAATGGCGGGAAACGACGTGCCTCTCTCAATTAATAAGCTTTGAATAAGGTAAGTAAATTAATATGCGTTTTATTGGTAGGTAAAACGCGGCTATTAACTTGTTGGTCCCTAGTTGAAAGATATACACTAGAAAACATTAAACACTTTATTAAGGTTCCCGGTCAGTTAAATTCACGACTTCAACAAACAGTTTATTAAATATATATAATTTGAACTTCTCACGGGGCAGTTGACGTCTGAATCTTGAACTCTGCCAGGGGGGTACAACTCAAAGTAAATCTGTCAAAAAATTTGAGTTTGACACGACGTATCCGATACGTTTGCATAAGTGCGAAAAAGAACTTGTCATGCGTTAAGAAGGGACAACATGATTCGTGACGTTACGTGACATTACAGAGGTCTCTCTGTTATACTATTATTTACTCTGTGACTCTGCTGAAGGTTTATACAATGCTACCACAAAAACAGCGAAAATTTCACTACTTTAGTGTTGCCAGTTAATTAGTTAACATACGGTATGAAAAACAGTAACTTCGTTATAACGACGTTTTTTTATTGCACACGGGGCACAGAGCATGTACTACGGAACGTCCAAACGGCATACCACGAACATTGGAATTCAAAAACGGATTATCTACTCTGCTAACCTCCCGAAAACGTCGAAATGTTTGTTGTCTCTCTCTCTCTCTATACCACTTGCTTGTACGAGCGAAAGAGACGCAGTTAATGAAATTTCAATGTACTGCTCTTCCATATTCGAGCGTACAAGAGACAAATCAAGATATTTTAATCGTCTATGTTTGCGGTAGTTGTCGACGTTGTGGCCCTGTGTATGGTAAGCAACCGGCGCAAAGTGCGCAACTGAGGCCAAGAAAATTTATAGGAGACCAGACACTATTGAATTAATGACATTATTTCTCTACCCATCCTTCTCGTTCTCCATATACATAGAAAAGGACGGGTATGGAAATAATGACATTATTAGTGACAGTCTCTGGTGGCCTTATGAGGCTTAATAAGAACTTTCAATGAAAACTATATTGAATAAATAGGGAATATTACGCAAAACTCTGCGTAGGGGGCAGCACTAGCACAACCGAAGGGCCTACCACGAAACACGAAAATAAAAATTTCGTTACCTATGTGTTAGAAAGAGACTTCCGCTTGTAAATTGTAACTTGTAGCTTTATAAAACTGGCCTCTGGTTCTCTGTCACTCTTACATATTCGAGCAATAGGGAATAATACCAGGGGGGTACAACTCAAAGTAAATCTGTCAAAAAATTTGAGTTTGACACGACGTATCCGATACGTTTGCATAAGTGCGAAAAAGAACTTGTCATGCGTTAAAACGGCTATTACACATTGCAACCTGCAGGGCCCAATCTGTCATGTTGGAAGGTGTAATTAAAGGTAGGGCCTGTAGGGAGCTGAAGGAGGGGAAGGGAGAGGCAGGGTACACAACAGATTGGGCCCTGCAGGTTGCAATGTGTAATAGCCGTTTAAGAAGGGACAACATGATTCGTGACATTACAGAGGTCTCTCTGTTATACTATTATTTACTCTGTGATAATACGCAAAACTCTGCGTAGGGGGCGGCCCTACCACAAAAGGAGGGCCTACCGCGAAACACGAAAATAAAAATTTCGTTACCTGGTTCTCTGTCACTCTTCCATATTAGAGCGATAGAGAGGCAGATGTCAAAATTTCGATTCTCTCGTTTCACGATAGGCCCTCTGTAAACAAACCGCCTTGTTGCACAAATGACATATTTATTCGTTAGGGTCGCCACACACCTAGCGGTTTTCCTCGCGGAATTACCGGAAGTAGCGGAAATTTGTCTATGGTAGCGGAAATTTGTCTATGGTAGCAGATTTTTTGTATGGAAGCCATAGACAAATTTCCGCTACCATAGACAAATTAAGCATTTTGTCTATGAATTTCCGCTACTTCCGGTAATTCCGCGAGGAAAACCGCTAGGTATGTGGCGACCCTTATAAATTATCTATGAAAACTTGTAAATAACTGTTTAAAAGCCGTATTAGACATTGCAACCTGCAGGGCCCAATCTGTTGTGTACCCTGCCTCTTCCTGCCCCTCCTTCAGCTCCCTACGGGCCCTACCTTCGATTACACCTGCCAACCTGACAGATTGGGCCCTGCAGGTTGCAATGTGTAATACCGCTTTTAAACGGCTATTACACATTGCAACCTGCAGGGCCCAATCTGTCATGTTGGAAGGTGTAATTAAAGGTAGGGCCTGTAGGGAGCTGAAGGAGGGGTAGGGAGAGGCAGGGTACACAACAGATTGGGCCCTGCAGGTTGCAATGTGTAATACCGCTTTAAGGCCTAGTATGTATTAAGAACTCTATGGTTTACCGAAGTGCTAGTGCTGCACTCTGGTGGCAGAACATTGCAGTAATATCCCCTATTGAGAGGCACATGTCAAAATTTCGATTCTCTCGTTTCAACCATAGATATACCACCCATAGATCAGGCCTATAACCGCGAAGCACTTCGTTCATCGAATCGAATATTTCCATCACTCTCTTTCGTATATGCAAGAGCGATAGAGACGCGACCATCGTTTTGTCGATTTTCGAACTTCGCGGTAGGCCCTTTGACACGGAACTAATAATACCAAGATAGAACGGGATGGTCTTATTACACTTTCGATAGATACGGCAGAGAGGTGCTATTTTCGTTGGTCCTTGTCATAGTTTCTATTACCCTCCACGCGTTACTTCTAGCTGTGGAGGGTAACAAACAGATATAATCAGAGACTTGATATATGAGCAAGACCGCGTACTCGCCTTGAAAAAGCGAGCCGAGCGAGATGGGTGGCAGGCGGACCTTTGTCTCTTTCTATTAGGGTGACCATGCAAATTTTAAAAGATAGGAAGTCCACTTTTATATTATGCTATAGAAAGCGTGTTTTATATTAAGTATAGAGACTAAATCGACGGGACGAGCTGCCCCAATCTCACTTAATCTGCCAGTCCAAATGTTTTTTAATACAAAACTAGAAGAATATTTAATTGAGTTACGTAATATTATAATATTAAAGAAAAAAACACCATGTCATAATACTCATAATATTTTACAAATTTTAACATATATTTCAAATGTGCTTTATGAAAATCTCCAAAATTGTCCTCTTCTGTATACAAGCATGGTTACCCTATTTGAACATTTTAAGTTTTATCAATATTTCTTATCATTTCCGCTATATTTTGCCTCTCTCGGTATTAGATTCACTTCTGCAGTTTCTAACACATCACTTTCCATCACAAATCACAAAAAAAACAAGTATATTCTTCTTTCTCGAGTATATTAGTTTTCGTGACGACAAGAACGATTTTCTTTGTTCGCCATCTTAGACGTCTGGGCTGCCACAGCTAAATATTTAATGCTTCCAAGTTAGGGTCGCCACACACCTAGCGGTTTTCCTCGCGGAATTACCGGAAGTAGCGGAAATTTGTCTATGGTAGCGGAAATTTGTCTATGGTAGCAGATTTTTTGTATGGAAGCCATAGACAAATTTCCGCTACCATAGACAAATTAAGCATTTTGTCTATGAATTTCCGCTACTTCCGGTAATTCCGCGAGAAAAACCGCTAGGTATGTGGTGACCCTTAGGGTCGCCACACACCTAGCGGTTTTCCTCGCGGAATTACCGGAAGTAGCGGAAATTTGTCTATGGTAGCGGAAATTTGTCTATGGTAGCAGATTTTTTGTATGGAAGCCATAGACAAATTACCGGAAGTAGAGGAAATTCATAGACAAAATGCTTAATTTGTCTATGAATTTCCGCTACTTCCGGTAATTCCGCGAGGAAAACCGCTAGGTGTGTGGCGACCCTTAGGGTCGCCACACACCTAGCGGTTTTCCTCGCGGAATTACCGGAAGTAGCGGAAATTTGTCTATGGTAGCGGAAATTTGTCTATGGTAGCAGATTTTTTGTATGGAAGCCATAGACAAATTACCGGAAGTAGAGGAAATTCATAGACAAAATGCTTAATTTGTCTATGAATTTCCGCTACTTCCGGTAATTCCGCGAGGAAAACCGCTAGGTGTGTGGCGACCCTTAATCTTTGTAAAACATTTTTGACGAATGTGTTTATTTTTTTAATTTTATTGTTTAGTAATTATAATTGTGATAAATAGAAACACTAAATCATATTACTTATTTAATTTCTTTGTACTTCCTACGCGAAATAATAAGTTGCCAAAGATAATGAATTTTTCGGAATGGCAACTTTTAGAAAGGGACAGAGGTCCGTGTGCTTGCTATCTCTCTCGGCTCGTTTTTCTCTTTCATTTTGGTCAAGTGAAATTAAACCTTAAAATAATAACTATAAAGTACATTTGACTTATTGGTATTTTTGAAACAACTTGCTCCTGTTGGAATAGTACCTTCATGGATATAATGCGCGATTTCTTCAAGAATTTCTGTGATTGCTACGAGAAAAGCTGTTAGTTTTCCTAGAAAGTTGTGTCGGCTAAGGAAAACATTGGTAAATTGTTCTGTTTTATGCTGTAGAAGTGATTATGGGCATCTATATATCTATCCCTTACGGGGGTACACGTGTGCGGGCTCTAGTTAATGCTTGCTTTGAGTTTTCAACGGTAGGCCCTTTGTAAGCAAACCGCCTTGGTGCACAAATGACATATTTATTCGTTATAAATTATCTATGAAACCTTGTAAATAACTGTTTAAGGACTAGTATGTATTTAGAACTCTATGGTTTATCGGTGTGCTAGTGCTGCACTCTGGTGGCAGAATATTGCAGTAATATCCCCTATTCGGTTGAGCCGTTTTTGGGTATCACCAGGGGGGTACAACTCAAAGTAAATCTGTCAAAAAATTTGAGTTTGACACGACGTATCCGATACGTTTGCATAAGTGCGAAAAAGAACTTGTCATGCGTTAAGAAGGGACAACATGATTCGTGACGTTACGTGACATTACAGAGGTCTCTCTGTTATACTATTATTTACTCTGTGGTATCACTCAAAAACGCATAGCGAAAGGTCGTACGTAAAATGACGTAAGAGCCGCCAAGTACCTATCCCTTAACAAATTACCTTTTTGAACGGATGTATGGTAACAGGCCGGCAACTACGGAACTCTACGCTGAGCATGGCCCGACATGCCGCCGGCCGGTTTTTTTATTTATTATCTTTCTTTATAATTAACAAAATGAAAACAAGCTAGGTGCTTTCTGCCGCGGCTTATTACTTCTCGTCCTCGAGCTAAGGAGCTTTACTAATGAGTTAACACGTGTAGCTAGACTGTAAGTGTTGATTTGAGGAATAAACAAATAAACAATAAACTAATACCCGGGCTTTGGGCTTATTTGCCACAGACGAGGTATAAAGAAAGGCTAGTAAAAAAGACATCCTAGTTTGAATTGAATGCATATTATTGTGTTAGGTTTTTACAAATCATTAAGCAGCAATTTTCCTTTCGGATCTCCTACGAGCTCATCGTCGGCGTACACGAGTTGACCTCTTACGTATGTTTGTATTACTTTTCCTCGCAGCACCCTGTTCATGTATGGGCTAATCTGTAAAAAACGAAGCATATAAAACATTCCTCAATAAATAACTGGATTGATTGTAGAAGTTAGCGTCTTAAGACTGCGTCGAAAATCCAGGAAAAAAGTGGCCACCATTTGCAGTTAGCAAAAAATACGCAAATGTGACAAAGACAAAAAGTTGCGGAATTATAACAACGTGACATGAGGGATTATACAGAAATCGATTCCCTTATTAGGAAATACAATTCGCCCAACGAGGGCGCCAGCCAATGGAAGGTCGACACAGAACTTTATTAGTTACAGTCCGTGAGCTATAAGAAGAACCTTAGGGAATCGGCGATGCGATGACACGCGAAGGTAATATTGCTGTTCTGCTTTTTTCATGTGTCACTGCCGGTTGATACCCGAAGGTTCTTTTTAGGGCTCACGGACTGTATGTCTATATTCTAATAGTTTACAACCAGATAAATTGTGAAATAAACAAAATCGGAAATACAACTTAAATTTCGAATGTTGTTTTAGGTTGAGGACAAGCGGCCGTTAGGTAAGTACCTACACACAATACGAACGCCAAATGCTGATTTTTTTTCAATGGGGTTGGCCGGTCGAAAGTTTTTACAGATGGCGCCAGCATAGTTGGTACCTGTCAGTCCTACCAATTGTATCAAATTCTTTTTTTTTTTTTGGAATTTTCTGACCTGGATGGGCTAGCCTTTAAGCCAAATCCCATACAACAATACTAGTGACAGGTACCAGCTATGCTGGCGCCATCTGGCCAAACCGTTGACAGTTGCCAACCCCATTAAAGTTTAATAGTTGAAAGTGCGAAAGCTATAAAATGACAATAAACGTCTTGTCCGACACCAAAATAAAGTTACTACTAGTGCCATCTAGCGGTAAGAAGAGGAATAAGAGAAGAACATATATCGGGCAACAGATGTCGCTACCAACACCTATTCTTGTTAACCTTAACCATCCTTAACAATACCCCAAAACAAGAGCTCTAATTTTTATTAATTCTCATATATGGCCCACAAATTATAAACCTCAATTTCGCATGTTTTCCTGTTACAGTTTATGACATCAAATCGTTTTATTTTATAATCAGTTTGAATGTACCTAATCTACAAAACATTAATTTATTTTGTAATTACAACAGGTATGTATTGATTTCTGTGAATTTGTTCTACTTGACGCACAATAGGTTCAATGTCGTATGTCAATGTTGCGTGAAATTAAAAACCTACTTTATTCTTGTATCGGATGATCTCAGGCGTGACTATGAAAGCGGCGTTAGGATCAAAAAAGATGAGGTCGGCGTCGAGGCCAGTCTGGAGCGCCCCCTTGAGCCCCTGGAGGCCGGCAAGGCGCGCGGGACCTGCCGACAGGAAGCGCGAGGCCGCTGATAGCTCGAGTCCACGAGCTGATGCTTCAGTCCAGAATAATGACAGATCTGCAATTAAAACCATTCATAAATCATAATCATCAAAAGAAAGTTATTTCTTCTATTAAATGATGCCACCGGTTATTGTGTCCAGTTTATACACCGGTTTTGTTTAACTAGGTATTTAAATGTTTTCTTGCCAAAAAATCTCAGACACTATTAGGTAATATCAGAGAATATCTATACCTTTGTCTTTGGTAACATAAAATGATTTTCAAATGACTTACTACATAAATCGTTATCGTTAAATATTTGAAACATACCGAACTGTAACGAAGCTATTCCACCCCAAGCCTTCATGAAGTCTGAACCTTTAAGTTCTGCGACACTAGGCGAGTGATCGGAAGCCACTAAATCCAGTCTCCCGTCTCTAATGTACTCCCACAATTTTTCCTAAAAATAAAACAAGTATGCTACACAAATATACCATAGGCCACAGCTCGTTCAAGTCGGTCTAAATTTTTTGTCAGTTTTGCATTACTGTAATATCGCTCACTTTCCGGTACTAGGCCGAGAACACAGCCATACACATTCTACTATATTGTAAACGGGAGGACCATTAAGAAAAACCTTCGGAAAACGGCGGTGACACACGAAGGAAGAAGGAGAAGGTTAAGCTGGTGTTCTGCTTTTTCGTGTGTCATGATAGGTACCCGATGTCTCTTTCTAGAATACGATTGCTTTTTATTTTTATTCATTTATTTATTTTTTAGTGCTCACGGACTGTACCTAAACAGGGCTAAATAAATCTAAGTTCTCTGACCGCCCTATGTGTTGCAAAAAATATATCAAACCATTAATGGGATACGATGACCGTCGACTTGCGAAAAATGTAAGTGCTTATTACCCAATGACCCATGATCTAGATACACACATACATATTTCACGGGATTTTGCTTTATTTAGTGTTCCGTTAATTGGTCGTCGCCAAACGCTGCGTTCCTCGTCTTGTTCTATAAAGTTCTGGCGTACATGCTAGCACAAAGCATTAACCGGATACATAGATCTCATATATCTATCTTTATCTCGATGACCGGAGACCAAAACCTACCATACCTTGTTAGTATTATTCCTAATAGGCGGCGCGCACTTGAACTCGGTCCGTCTCGGAGGCACGTCCTCCGCGCTGAGCGTTAGGTAATGGTTGCAGGTCTCGGCGGTGACGCCGGCGCGCCAGCCGGGGTAGCCAGCCTGCGCGCGCGCCGCCCGCGCTTCTTCTAAGATCGGGACTACGGCTGCCGATGACACGTGCACCACGTGGACATGAACACTGCCATCAATTATTTGCTTGTTTCAATTAGGTACAAGTTCGAAAACCAACGAGTGAACTTATTTTACAACAAGGCGATTTGGGAATTGCCCGAAGGAAGGGAAGGTGGCAAGGTGGTCTACAAATATCTGAATCACTCCAATATATTTGGTGGCGACTGTACACTGTGTATCACAGGACATTTTGCATATTGTAGTGGTCTCAGAATTTACATGCGTCCCGCTTGCTTTATAACACTGTTACACATTTGAGCATTGCATTATATCGTAAAATTTAAATAAAATAAGTACCTACGTTTCTGAATTCGCCCCTTCAATTCATTCTGCTTGCAGGAGTGCGTGCTACCTATGTGCTACGCCGTAGCCCGTAGCATTGTTTTTTCACAATGTACCGAAAATAATTTGCAGATGAACGACGCAGCATTTGTGTCATGCGCAATAAAAAATATCAATTACAGCAGACGCTGCTGAAACAGGGATTACCGACCAAATAGGTATAGAAAGTGACTTTCTGTACCAAAGTCGATTGGTCCGATTTGTTACCGTCGAAAATTAAGTAAGTATTTAGGTACCTACTCAGTCTTAGGTATGAAGCTGGCAATTAATTTAGCAGCATCTATCTCCATTTGATCAGGACGAGATGTGAGGTAAGTGTTGTACAACTCAGGATCTGTAATTCCGAGAATAACAAAAATTACCACATACATACATATAAATATTTATAACTATGGTACACAACGTAAATTTACCTATATATGTACTATCTGCACACAAATCTAGCTCGACACTGTAGCAAGAGAGGGCGAGGGGCATTATGGGACAATACCATGCCTTATAAAATGCCATCTAACGCTCCACCTTAATAAGATATAATCTGACTGGGATAATACACTTAATGAAACGTTCACTAACCGCATTTGCTATCACTGCAATCAGTAGTTTCATTCAGTTGTACTTCGGCGTGAAACTGAAATTAAAATAAATTAATTTACTGACATATTTTCCTTTGGTTAAAATCAATCTTCTTCGTGAATCATCGAGTTTTGTTTTCGTAGTCATTACGGCAAATACTTACAAAATAATAATAAAAACGTAAACGTGTGTTTGTTTATCATTTTACTTGTGCGTACTTACCGCTAAAACAGTGCCAGTACCATTAAGAACGCTGAACACATCCCCCAATTCCTCGGGAGTAATATTCGGAAACTCTGAGACGCCACTGTCTACTAGAAAACATTTGAATCCCACCACGCCCGCCCGGATCATGTCGCGCAACTCGATCTGCAAAATTACGCTTATCAGAAACCGATTCAAAGCAATCACCTTGGATCAGATTTAATCTGCAGAGATCATAGCATCGGCTGTAGTCATTAAATCATAGATTACATTACGCCATTGGTATCATTAGTTTCTTTAATCCTGAAAAACAAAACTCTATAAGTATATAAAAAAAAAAAACATTGTATTGTTTTCCCATATGCTACTCCTTCTGTTACAAAAAAATTACTTCGTTCCCAGGAACTACGCCACCCCAAAATCCGACATCCACGTAAATCTCCTCCTTTGCCATATCTCTCTTGATCCTCAGATTGTCGAGCGTAGTAGTTGGTGGTATTGAGTTTCTGTAATCAATCGAAATAGTTTTTACCTGTGACAAATGAAAAATAAGCAATTGATGGATATCATAAAACTTGAGCGAATATAAGTAGCTTAAAAAAAGAATTAAGATTAAGGATGACGAGAGCGGTGATGGCTATAGGAGAGAAATCACGAAAACTGCAAAACCAGGTGGTCACGATCCCCAGCAATGAGAGACCGACAAAGAAGAGAAGAAAGAAGGCAGACGAGGTCTCACAGTGGCATATCGATGATGGTGGTGACACCGCCGGCTGCGGCGGCCTGTGTGGCGGTCACGTAGCCCTCCCAGGAGGTCCGCCCTGGCTCGTTCACGTGGACATGCGAGTCCACCACACCCGCCATCAGTGCCAGCTCTCCCCCATCTATTATCTGCGTAATAGTAGACATTATGAGAGATTGGTAATAATATGTAGACCATGGAAGGTAGTAGCTTTACTCTTCAAGTGCAAAACAAACTACATACTTAAGTTAATAGTCTCTTTTTTCCCATTTATTTTCATTCAGCTGATCGTAAAATCTGCAGCCGTCTTTGACGCTATACGAGTATGAATGACGTTAGACGTTATTACCTGAAAAGTTGTATGAAATCACTTTTCAGGCCGCATCGAATTCCTGCGCCCGAAAAAGGATACTTCCAACTCTATTATAAGGAACTAAAGAGAATATTTCATTGCATGTTTGAGAAAACTTACTTTGTTTCTTTAATCATCATTTTTACAGTCGTCCTGATCGTTTCCACTTTACGAAACTGTTATTATCGTCAGTTTATCGTTCGTCGTTAGCATTAGCGTGAAATAGGTATTATATAGTCGCTGAAGACTAGCTTTGTTTAGGCTAATTGACATAGTAATGAGATGCACTATACTATGGGCATAAATTATTTAAGTAATGGCTTTTAAGGATCTGTAATAGAAGTCGAAGTCGATATGGAGTAGCTATGTATTTTCTAAAAGTACAAAATATGCTCTATAAAGTGGCCCCTTGCACTGAACTCGTCCACAAATTATGAGTTTGAACTGTTTTGTAACTGTGTTGTATGCCAACAGGTAGGTAGAGTGTAATTTAAGGATTGTTCAATCTGTAGCGTTCCGCGTCCTATACGAAACTTCCGACATTTCATTTTGTATATAGAAAGTGTCACGCGAACTGCCTTGGAAATCACGTAATGTTCTCTATAAAAACTGAAGTGAAAATTAGGCAAACTAATTTCAAACAAGTAGGTATAATATTATGTAATTTTTCAACAAAACTTTTACTAAGGCTTTGGCGGGTTCGAGTTATAACTATTTTGGCTCAACGATCCAAAGAGAAACTTGGCCTCCGAAATAAGAGCACACCACCTGGGTACCTGTCCCGATCCTGCGCAACTTACGGGGAGTTATAATCCATTTTACTATCTAGGGAGTAATGAACTATTTTTAAATTATGTCACTAAGTCAAATCGTTATAATCATAATCAAGCTCTAAACGATTTTTACTGTAAAAAATATTACTGGTCCTATGTAATACTCTTCGGTGCACTGCACTGAAAAAAAGCACAGCGAACTATTTGGCTATTTCATCAATAACCAAAATTTGGCAAGGAGTTAATAAAGTTTATTTGATTATAATTCAAAGTTTACGTATAAATGACAAAACATTGGTAAGTAATTAATTAGCCTTAAATTTGTAGTCCCAATTCTTAAGTTACTGGTAGACGAAGTTTGGTTTCTGGAACATAATACGTTTTTTTTTTTAATAAGTATAATAATGTCACTTACCTCGAAATTAGTACCAATTTGGGAGAGGAGTGAATCCACGGACGTCCTACTGAGCACGCCATCTATGGTCCCGGCTTCATTAACCAACACTCCACCATCGAATTCTCCCATCTCCGTCACCACTCGCTGGCTCAAGAACAACCGCCGGCTATGCTTCGGAGGAACCAAATTTATTTCCCGACATAATATTGTACCTACAGAAAAATGGTTTTACTTTTATACAATACTTAAAACGAAGAAAAACCTTGCTTTAACTAAAACCTTACTTAATAATGCGATCCGTGTAATGAAATAAAGTAACTTCATAATGATCGCTTCAGACGTTGCGACGATGCTACGACTTGTTCTGCACTGATAAGATCTGTCAAACAGGTAAATAATTCATCAATTGTTTTTCAGACTACAGGCTGATCAAATATAGTACGTACAGCGTTACCTGCCGAGTAACGCGCGGAAATGTGACTGATTAACAAAAGAAGATAATACAATTTTATCGAACCTGTTTGCATAATAACTATAATAAGGGAAAAGTGGATATAAAATATTCGTACGCTTTTTACTTTAAACCTGGTAAAAAGGACTTATTAGACATTTAAAATGATCATATACACATCTAAAATATGTATCATTACATAGTTACCACATTACTTTCAAAATATTTTTCAACCGACTTTAAGATTTTGAAGGAGGAGGAACAAAAAAGAACCGACTGCATTTAGCCTTCACCTTTCCAAAAGAAAATGCCCGAGCTACTGTAAAAATACTGAAATCACTATAGGTGTGCCTATAATAGTTGAAGAGTTCCCTCAATTTCTCCATGATCCCATCATGATGAAATGATTTTGTTGTTAAATAAATAATAATAATAATAAATCATCAGATCCTGACCTGATAACATTGGACCAACACTTTCAAAGAAAAAAAATCCAAATCCGTCCAGCCGTTTTCGAACAATTAAAAAAAAAGCAAAGATCCCGCCGACTTGATAACCTCCTCCTTCAAAATCTTGAAGTCGGTTGAAAATATATAGTGCATAGTAAATTTGAACAAAGAGGGTTTTTGCATAGTTTAGAAAAATCAAAGAAGTTCAAATCTGAACTCATAAAATGGTTAACTAAAAAAAACTTTTACTCAATAGATGAGTTTTTTAGTGTCAGGCACTAATTGCATGTTAAGCTAAGGTATTATATTCTAAGATTAGTTTTAAGGTAAATATCTGCATGCCTACTCCTATAAGGTAGCAAGCATTATTGGAACTCATTGTAACGCTACAACCACATGTACCTAATGTTTAGCAAATAAATAATTCTTATTCTTATTCTTATTCTAATCGTGAGGAAAACCTGTCTGTCACGACAGCAGTCCGGTTGCTTTGGGTCAATATTTCTTCATTAAAATACTTCCCAAACTTTCTCTTCTCGTTACATCATTGTCAAATTTTAAATATGTGCCCTATCTAAAATTTCATCCTGTATTAACATCTATTAAGGAAAGCCCTAGAACGAATTGTTTTTCATTAATTTTCGCATGCAAGTTTACTGAGGCTGCAATCAGTAGATAGGTAATTTCAAGACAAGTGTAAATTAATAGAGGTATTCTGGTTATTGTGAGATTACCTATATGCAGTCTACATAGATGAGACAAGTAGGTTATCGTTAGGTATCGCTTACCTACTTGAAATCGGCGTCAAGTCAAGATAAGATTGACGCACCTAAAAATGATACCTAAACACTTAAGATGATCAAAGACATAGGGTGGGTAGCAGTGGCGGCAGGTGAAAACTTTTCTTAGAGAAGCCGGAGCTTAACTTGGGTTAAAATTTCTTCATGAGCTGTAGGAAAACTACTTAGGTGCCTGAAAATTAGGCAAGCCGACAGGAATCGTTTTCTATGGACGCGCCACCACTGGTGGGTAGCACCACGCACAATTAACAGACTCATCAACGTTAAATATTGCGACGGAGCTGTCATCCCATAGAAAACTGTCAAACTTTTCATACAAGATTACGTTTACGTTCACAGAGAGTTTGGTGCAACCGGCCCTTAGACTACTCACCACAGACTTTGCAATGCAACATAAAGCCTTGTGGTCACACGCGGTACTGATGCGGATCCGTTCGATGTTCCGGCGTGTTAGAGCGACAGCGCTTTGCATGTATGTAATGATATCCCGCTCACTCCGGAACGACGTACTTATTCGCATCCAGTATTATGACCGCCTTAAAGATGCGCTGATGCACGCTGTTCCGTACCGCGTCCTACACGACATTTCCGAAAGTGTCACGTGGTCCTCGATGATGATCATGTGATGTTTACGGAGCGCCGTGCATTATCGTTTAAGCGTTTTTAAAGGTAGGTGTTTTACTTTATATATAAATAAAAGCTAACAAAACTCTTCAGTTGCATACCTACTGAACCATTTTGCTCTACAATAGGTTAATCATAGACATACGTCGTTATCGCGGGTGCAACTACGATTTGACAGAACTCAAAGATTATGATAAACAAGAAATAACAGAAGTGTCAGTAGTATCAAATACGTTTGTACCTACGAGATCAAAATTATTCAATTTTTTTTTCTAATATCGTACTGGACTTGATAATTAGTACATATTAATTAATAAGTTCACGGAGATATCGAGTAACATACATACAAGAAAATAATAATGATAAAAAAAAATCTGTCGAATTGAGAACCTCCTCCTTTTTTGAAGTCGGTTAAAAAGATTAGCCAGGCAGTCCTAACGGCAACCTCTTCTGTCACCTGTTATTCGAAACATTTTTCATCCTTGATCGATTTATGTAGACTTGTAGATAAACGATTATTTTAGACTTAGGAACAATTGGTTCCCCCTAAAGTCACGGTTACTCGTTATTTTCATAAACAAATGTGAAACGAAATTTCAACACAAAAAGGCGCACTTTAAGGAACGTAGAAAAGGCGCAAGATTGAGAAGAGTTTGATTGATCATTTCCATTGTGCTAGATGTGAAGAACTTCTTAGAGGCTAAGACGCGTAGGTAGAAATACTCTGTTTATATCAAACGGACACTCTGTTATATACATTCTTCTACACATTTGTTTTTGCACCCGCGATAACGACGTATGATCATAGAGAGCAGGTGTATACAACTAATATTACATAATATGTACATTTTAAGGTAAATCTACTTACTTAATAAGTGATTAGTGGATTTATGTACAGTCGACGTCAAAGATATCTTTACACTTTAGCAGCTTATTCCTTTGTAATAAGGTGCAAAAGTGTAAACATGTCTTTGACGTCGACTGTACCTAACTGAATACATAGCGACAATGCGGTAGGTTATATCTATCTTATCTTGTGCAGCATCTTTAGTCATAATCTAGAATAAAAAATATCAGTCTACTAGTAGATGATACGTACAATGGCTACTTACAAATAGTGATGGGCAAGCACCTTTTGTATGGGGAATGTTACCAATTGGAAAACAATTGGCGGTAACTATCGGTAACGCCCATCACTAAATATTATACACATTTATCTGAACCACAATAGGCTAGCTGGAGCAAATTTTGAAAAAAGCTTCCCTTTTCTCCATGTGTCAAAGTAAAAGTACAGAACTGGGAACTGGCTGAAAATTAGACAAGCCGATAAGAATCGAGTTGTATAAGGACGCTCTGCTAACAATTATTCATTTAATAGGCACACGATCAAGGGTTGATAGATATTGTTACGTAGGTATTTCCGCGGAAAAGAAGGCATACTTTATACGGCACGACGGGACGGGACATAAAATCAAACAAATAAAGAGGTAAAAATTAACATTTCCAACATTTATTACTAGATTTCTTAGAAATTGTTCAAGAGCAGCTTCCCACTGGGTCCTCCCACGATATCCCCTTCGCAGTAAATGAGGCGCCCGCGCAGGTACGTCTCCTTAACCACCCCGCGCAGCTCCCTGCCGATGTATGGCGTTAACTAAAAGAAAATTGAAATGTTTGTATTACCTACTATTCGAAAAATATAATTTGTCATTGGTCTGATTTTAATTTGATATTGAAAGGGTTCATTTGAAATAGATATCGAAATGCGATTTGTATCACTGGCATTACTTGTCATAATTTCAACATTCCCAACTATTGCTAAACAAAATAATTAACTTTAAAATAAAACTAAACTAAAATATTATATCCAAATATATCCCCCGCGGCATTGTAGGTACCGCAAGTGCTGGCAGCATTTCCTTGCTGCTGCTTCCCAACTTCCTTAAATGATAGATGAAGACCATTTTGGTAACAAATCCGTTACAAATTAAGATTTAAAACTAGAAGTGTAGGTACAATGGTAGAGTAATTGGTAGGGCGCACATGTACAGTCGGCCAAAAATGTGGTCTACCACCCTACGGCTGAGGTTCGTTTGAACGTCATCAAGGTCGTGCATGTTTTAAGAGGGCGTCGTCCAAAATCAGCAATACAGCAATCGCCGTTTAGGTTCCTGAGTTCACCATTCTTTACAAAAATCTATATAATTTATATCATTGTTATAACAAAGAGTGTGTCTACAATTTAAAGTAATTAGTACTCGATTATCATTTGTAGTTTCCTCAATACAATGAAGTAAAGTTGTACAAAAACTGAAAAATACGCTTGTGCGGTTTAGGAAAAACATGAATTAAAAATGCATATTCTTATTAAATAGTAATGATATTTTGAAAGCCAGATAAATTGACTAGAGAATAAAGTGTTATTCATATTTTTCCTTTTAAATGCAACGAAGAAATTCAATCATAAACATAAACTTTCGTGAAATTCCCATACATTCGCCACATCAGTCAAATAATGTTTTTGACTCAGATGGCCGGTGGGCCTCATTGGAAGCACACGTGTCGTCAAATTTCGTCCTGTGACATTTCATTTTGACAATTATTCTGACAGAAAATCATATATGTACACGAAAAGGGATACCAGTAGCCAGAATGTATTCCAAATGAATAGGGAAAACAAATAGAGACTGTGTGTCATATTAAATTATATTTTTTGATGTTTACAGGTCGTAATATTAGAAAAATACAACTAACGATTGAATAAAATAAACTTTTCTACCGAATCCTCATAATTCGTTTCGTCGCAAGTTATTTAATGCGAAAAGAGTTTTAGGATTGCCTTTTATTTACTGGAGTTTATGTTTATTATGCTGGTCATAATATTACGACATTAAAAAATGTAAAAATGTCAATAAACTTGATTGACAATTTTCTTATGACACAAATTTTGTATTTTTTATAAACAATTTTAATTATTTTACTTAGTATATGCGAAATAATTGCCTACCTGTAGGTATATAATATTTCCGCAGTATATGAAAAATGTGTTACCTATTATTTATTGGCCGTTTTACCGACTTATTTTTTGCTAAATTTGCTGTAAGAATATAAAAGATTGAGTGCACATGTGATGAGATAAGAAAATAAGATCAAGAAATTAAAATAATGACAAAGCCAGCAGATCTACCGAGTCTTTGTACACCACATGCGTAATGAAGAATGTCTCCGCCTGTAGCACAAACAAATTGAGAGACGTTCTTATGGACAGAGGGGCTTCATGAGCTCACGCCAGTTACGCCATGCCTCTCGATCATCTGGAGCGCTCATAACATCACTCCAGGTCGTCTGAATAGTTTATTCTTAACAGAGTGCTGCGGAAGACGAGATCTAAGTTCGTCTCCTGGTAGGACCCAGTTGAGAGCAGTGAATTACGTGATAGTTTTCATCCCGGCGGATTGTGTGCCTGCTAGTGCTAAACTATCTGAAATCAATTACCTTTATACAAAGTACCTATTTATAAAAAATAAAACAATAAACATTGTTGTTTTCTGATTTTAACTTACATACAGTTTATAGAGTTTGTCAGGAAACAGAAGTGTCGTGGTTTATATGGAAGCTCATACATTCTACGACACATTTCTTTCCGGACAGACTCTACGGGACAATTTAGTCATAGCTATGAGCCAGAAAGTAACTTCGCGTTCGGAACAGGCGAAATAATAAAAGTAGGTAGGCACCTAAGTGTACAGTCGACTACAAAGAGATGTATCCACTTTTGGACCTTTATTACAGCGCAGTAAGTTGAAAAATTAGATACCTACATCTCTTTGTAGTCGACTGTACGAAAAATTTAGTTTTTATTTCGTCAATATTCGGTGAAAATCGACATATTTACTGGACTGAACGAAGCAAGTATACTTACAACTAAAATTTTAAAAGGCAACTATTTAGTTCTGGAGCTAGCATACTGTAAATTTATCAATCATCTTACCGGTTGGCTTCTTTATGGCGTTGTAAAGCCCATTTCTGTGGTGTAGTCGTGATATGCTGTTCTCGGGAATATTCCCCAGGTGGTACCTCGATGGAATATTCGAGAATTTTGAAATTATTGAATGAATACAAATTGTATTTTAAAACTAAGACCACAAAACTCTTTACTGGAACATCAAGTACAGGTAACTCGACCTAAAATGTTAATTCCTAATATTCCCGAGTAAATTCCCTAGGCTTATTCCTAATGTTCCCGGGAATATTTTTCCTCTCTCTTCTCTTTATAGGATATATCCATATTTGCTATGAATGATCGCGTAACCGAAAGCAAAATAGAGGTGATATAAATATTTTTCATGGTTAACCAACCAAAATGGCTAAAGGAAGCATTTATAGTTGCTTCATACCTTTCTTTTCGTTAGCTCATCAGTCATCGGTCCATGAGTCCGTATGTTGCAGACGTTGTATTCTTGAATTATAAAGTGTATTTAAATAATATTTTGACCGAAGGTGTGTTTTGTCTGCCACTACTTTTATTACCAGTTAAATTTCCAAAATAAATTGGTGAATGCAAACTTATCTATGCCCTTGTTCCGATGTATAGCCAACCAACTGCTTGTCACCCAAATAAATAACAGTAACAATAAAGTCATATGAATTTACAGTATCTTTATTCGTTTAGGGTATATTGAGTGGTAAATAAAGGTAACTATGTATTACTTATAGTTTTCGATTTATTTGTCGCGCAAATCAAGAAAATCATAAACCTAGTAAGAGAATGTCAGGATGTTGGCTATGGACGAGCTATGTCCATAAAATAGTACCAAAAGGTGGCCTATTTATAGCCCTTAATTTGACTTATTAAACATTTTTTGATTGGCCAATGTCTCTCATGTTTCTCATGTGGCTAGTACTGTCTTGTATGATTTATATTATAGCATTAAATATCATCGTACCACAAAATGCGCGACAAATAACTGGAAACTGTACGTCCTAACAATATACTTTTTTTTTAATACTGTAGATAATTTAATAAAGATTGTTTCGTTCATTGGAAGATTTGTTGTGAACTCAACCATTTCTGATAAAAATGTGAAAATCTACAAATCTGGATACAGAAGCGCGGAAAGGAGGGTGAACAATCACATGATGACTTGTTTCTATTTCTACTCTTACTGTTAAAATACCACAAATTTCGGTCGTAGCTTTTACTATGTAGTAGCCGGCGCGTAGTGCATACTCCTGCTTAAAGGATACCTTTATGAAAACGTTCAAGGTTTCGCAAAAAAAGCGGTATCGATATATTTCAGTTCAGAAAATTTTGGTTTCACTACTGAAACCATATACCGAAGTAAACGGCATGAGAGTACATCCCGTTTTAAAATTGTACCTTTATTTTTCGATTATACAGTCCCTGATTCTTTCGGCAAATAAGGTCAATCCAGACAATTTAAGACTATAATTTTATAATATATCCGGTCTGAGACGCCCCCACCCCAAACCCCAACACTGTATGGAAGAAAATCGCTGAGAAATATGATAAATTTAAACAACCGTGGCTTCAATATTGTACTAAAATAAATCCACACGAAAGAAGTACCGTCAATCGCTACAACTTTGGCTATGATGCACAACTTTTCCTGGCTTGAAAAACACGGTTTTCTTCACCAAACAGCTATTTGTATCTTGTAACAGTTGGCGGTATACGAAACGTTAGTTAAAAATAAAATTTGAATTTATTGAAAGTCGAATTATTGTTTATTTCATGTTCATGCGTACTGCGTGTAGTTCGACATGCAGTGCCAAATAACCAATAACGAATATGTATAAATTAAAATAAACATTTTGAAAATATTGTATAGAAAAATAAAAACCGTAGCTGTAGATATTACGTAGAGTCGCCGTAAAATGTGACGTCCCACGGGTGAAAGTACCTTATGGCGGTTGGCGCTTACGTTGCGAAGCATCGCATTAGTATTGTAGCGTCGTTAGAAATAGCGTAAGCCCCAACCGCCATAAGGTACCTTTTCTCGTGGAATGTCACAAATATATCTGAGCGATCAACGTACTCAAAATATCTGAACGTGCACTTTATTGCCTTGATAATAGAGGATTTGTTCAGATACTTGTGACCACCTTGGCTGCTCCGATATATCCGACATGGCCACTGTCCAATCCGTCCTATTCCTATTACAGGTATACATACAGGTCATTTGATTTTACGCCTTATAGAGAGCTGTATAGAGTGGTTATTGGCATTGTCAATCTGATTAAGTGACTGTTTAGGTAGCTTTACAAAAGTAGTATCTCAAACCGCATCAAAAAAGTACTAATCATTTCATCAAATCATTATCAAACCAAATCACATTTCAATACGTCATATGTGACATAAACAGGACAAACAAGGAAAGCAAGATAAAATTGATTATTTCTCTGTCTTCTTGGAATGCAACCTACGGGTTCAGTTTCTCAAAGGAGGTGTAGTCAAACTTATTATGTCAACTTAAAAAAAATAGAGGTGAATGACCTGTCACCCCAAAAGTGTGGTAGTGTGCGTGAAGTCTGGACATGTGTGCATCGGGGTAATTTGACAGATTCTGAAAATTTACCCTCCTCGATACAGTCTTAAACTCCGTTAGAAAAGTCAACCTTAGCGATCGTTAGATCTCGCAGAAACTTTTGTCAAAACAGATAGACCACTTTCTTGCTCGACTGTACAACACACAAGTTGAGGTGTATTCGAAGTCTTAAAATGTCAACTTTATACGAATTTGTATGTGTTGCTCTTTGTTAAATTGGTTATGGTTGTTAATAATACATATTTTTATAATATTCGTCCTGCATAAAACTTGGTGACCAACCTTATTCTTATGCCGTACAGAATCCGCACTAACAGTAAACGTGGCCTCAGGATCAAAGAACACTAGATCAGCGTCGAGTCCAGGCTTCAGTGCGCCCTTCCGGTCATGAAGTCCGCAGAGCCGCGCTGGACCCGCGCTCAGGTATTTGGTGATAGACGGCAGGCTTAGCTTTCGGGAGCTCGCTGCAGTCCAGAAGAGCGATAAACCTGGTGGAAAATAATCAATAGAAACCATTAAGTCATTTTGTTCATCATGTGCGAAGGATGGTATGTAATGTTCATGCGTATATATTTTCTCACTTTTATCATACCTTCATGGCATGACCTGGCTTTGAGACGTAAAACCGGACTGCAAGCATCCGGAAAAAAAACTCAGTTAGAATTTATATGACAAGGTTATAAAAAACGCCTCTGTTGTCAAGGCGATAAAGTGCGTCTTCAGATATTTTTGAGTACCATGGGCGCTCCGATATATTTGATGGTAACTGTACCTACACTGCTTACGAAACTTAAGTAGCATACCAAACTGTACGGATGAAATGCCGCCCCAAGCTTCTAAATTATTCGATGTTTTCAGGTCAGGGGTGCACGGTGAGTGGTCGGACACAACCAGGTCCAATTTGTCTTCCAAGAGATATTCCCAGAGTTTTTCCTGCAAAAAAACAATAATTACCTTAATTTTGTGTAACTTATATTTTCGGGATTTTTTGAAGATGAATTTATAATTCTAGTTTTTGTAATTCAATCAAAATTTATAAGTTCGCATTCAAAAAGTACAAGTGCTGTACTAAATCAGAATAGAACAACTGACCACGCGGCGCGATACGCACTGCGCGGGTCTCTAAGAGGCACCACGCTAGCAAATGCACATGTTACTCTGTTACTCTGTTACTACTGTCCTATGTTACTTTATCATACTCGTACCTTGTTGTCTAGATCCCTGATCGGTGGCGCGCACTTGTATTCGCTGTGCCCCCTGGGTATCTGATCGGCACTGAAGGTGAGGTAATGGTGGCAGGTCTCGGCGGTGACACCGGCGCGCCAGCCCTCGTGCCCGGCAGCGCGGCGAGCTAACCGAGCTTCCTCTAACAAGGGCACTACGCTGGCTGACGATACGTGGACTATGTGCACGCGGACTCTTTATATGAAAAAATAGAACCTGTTTTACTTACTATTTTTTTAAATGTACTTAGCTCGAGAACACTCTGTTTAGGAACCCTTTATCAGCGCCCAAAAGAACGGTTGGGCTTATTATATAGAGCGGCAAAGTAGGTAGTTTAATGCAAATGTTTAATCAGAGACTAATGTTCAATGATTTTATCGAAGTGGTTATTACAGTTAGAATAACAAATTAAGCATTTTATGTTTATCTTACTATGCTTATTTTTTTCTGAAGAGCGCAGTAAAGACGTTTTGCTTTACCTTACTTGATTTTTCGTGTCAGTCTTTTCCATTTGTACCTATGTTTATGTGTATACTTACTCACTTTGTGTTTTGTAGTAATTTCGTAATTAACGTAATAGCATTCAGCTCCATAGAGGAAGGGCGCGACTCGAGATACGTTGCATATTCTTCAGGATCTGCAAAACCAATACGCAGTGCATTAGTTTCAATCACCCCTAAATAATAGTATATTATGCTTTTAGTTTCAGATATAGAATATGATTTTTGTTGAAATAATCACAGCAATGTGTTTATAGGAATGTTGCGGTGTTATCCACGTTAATCACCTGAGCTCGATCACCCAGGTGATTGTATTGGCCGATTATGTCTTCTGAGATCCCCCAGGTGATCCTATTGGACCACGTGTCTGTCATGCTCCCCCGGGTGATTTCAGTGGAGGTTAGGTTCGTTAGGTAGCTTCAGATGCCCGAAGGGCAAGTAGCCCAGGAATAGGAGCCCCGCCGGGGCTCCGTCTATGTAAGTTGTAAAGGGAATGTTTTTTCCATAATAATCACCTGGGTGATCTTGCTGGATAAGTTTGTCCACTAGGATCACTCGTGGAATAATATTATTTCATGGGGTATCCTACTGGACATAATTTTGTCCACTGAAATCACCCGGGGGAGCATGACAGACACGTGGTCCAATAGGATCACCTGGGGGATCTCAGAAGACATAATCGGCCAATACAATCACCTGGGTGATCGAGCTCAGGTGATTAACGTGGATAACGTGAATGTAGCGCTCGCACATAGAGCAGCGTACGGATCCGATGTAGAGACCGCCTTAGTATTGTAGGTAGGTAATACAACTAGGTAACGCGCACTAGGTACTAACTAACCTTTCTTTTGCTTTTTCTTGCTGCCACTTTTAGGTTTGTCGTCTTCCATTTCAGCATGGAACTGTAGAAAAATTACCGTGTGATTGATTTATTTATCATCTACTAACCTACTTACGTTATAAAATTAAGCATTAACATTATACAACAAAGTTAGGTTGGAGAATACGTTAGGAGTAAAGTGTCCTTTTTTAAAACTCAAAAGCCACGTTTCGTTCTGAAATTCAATGCCCTCATTTAGATATGTACACTTGTTAATTTATCAAAATTAAATGTACCGCTAGCAAAGACCCTGTTCCTTCAAGAGCTTTAAACGCCTTCTCCAGATCTGCGGCGCCCACATTTGGGAACTCATCAACGCCGCTGGGACACAGGAAGCATTTGAATCCCACGACGCCGGCCTTCACCAGGTCTTTCAGCGAGTCCTGAAAACATATTCACGGTGCTGAATAGTACAATATTTTTTTATAACACGACTGTGGCAAAATACAACCGTAGGTAGTACAGTCGGCTAAAAATGTGGTCTACCACCCTACGGTTGAGGTTCGTTTGAACGTTATGAGACAACAAGGTCGTGCATGTTTTAAACTCCGTTAGATAAGTCAACCTTTGCGATCGTTAGATCTCGCAAAAATTTATGTCAAAACTGGTAGACTACTTTCTTGGTCAACTGTACCTGCTAAAGGCGCAAAGCATACTTAGCGAAATTCAGCTATAGACTATCTGCTGGAAAGCGGAAATATTTTTTAGATCGCACAGTTACTCCGAATACGGCCGCCGCAAATAGGTACTACGCTACGCTACTCTTTACTTTTTACCTGATTTCCAGGGATAACGCCTCCCCAGAAACCGACGTCAACGTAAACGTTGCCTTTGGCTGAAGATGCCTTCGTTTTCAAGTGTTCCACGGTCGTCGTAGGTGGTATGGAGTTACTGTAAAGAACAAATTAAATGTTAGTTTGTTTGTTTTAAATAACATTGTTAATAACAGTTTTCTTTTGTAGACTATGTATCAATTGCAAATATTTTTGGAGGTATATGTGACCGTCAAAAAAGCACAACAGAAAATTTACACAGCGATTGCTATAAGCACCGTAACGCGCGATTTAGAAGTTAGCCCCATAACCAAAGTTGTACAGTACCTACGGCTTTTATAATCAACTCGCACTATATGGCTAAGGATTAAAAAAGCACTCTGTACGTACATTTGGCTGACGTATAGAGAGAGTGACATAGCTTTGGCCCGTATTATAGGGCCCATGCAAGTATCGTGGTCCATGCATATTTTTAGAGGCGAGGCTTGTTCTTGGGCGGCACCTTCCTAAAAGGATTATTCTGCCATCTATTCCTTACACTTATGAATTACAGACCCTTACAGAGGCATGTCAACGATAGTGGTGATGCCGCCGACCGCGGCGGCGGTGGTCGCAGTCCTGAACCCCTCCCAAGCGGTGCGACCTGGCTCATTCACGTGAACATGGGAATCCACGACTCCTGCCAGAAGCGCCAAGGACCCGCCATCGATCACCTGTAAAAATGTTCTAAAATTCATCCAAACGCTAATTATATTCGCACATTTTGACGAATTGATTAGACGTGTACCTACAAGGCAAGCGCCATTGCCATTACCGACTTCTAAAAATGGAGCAAATTTTTTTTGTGGTCAATATGTTATGTTATCGTTTTCATATTGTTTGGTGATCCGATTTTGGTATCAGATGTGCACGTTTATAATACTTGAGATGCCTATACCTACCTATATTTAGGAAAATACATTTTCTGACAGGCTAAGCAAATTGACTACATTTCACGTGCGACATAAATGACGTATCAGCTACACAACCAAATAGACAAAAACGTATTACACATGGTTTGCTAAGTAGCAGACTTATAAAAAAAAATCTTATGAGAACCTTAAGTATACCCTCAACTATAGGAGATAATATAGATAAATGTTACATTTAATTTATTTGCATAGGTAGACTAATACACTATGCAGTACTTACAGCAAAATTATAAAATAAATAAGATGTATGTAGGTACCAAATGCGCGTGCAAATCCAAGAAGTAGTAGTAAGTAAGTATTACTAATAGTTGCTAACTGAAGTGTAATACATTTAAAGTGCACGCTACTGATGTACAAAGTAGTTAGGTAAAGTTACCTTTATCTTCCCATGGCTCTCGTCTACAAGTCTGTCGGCCTGTGCCCGGGTGAGGATCTTCTCGATAATGCCATTTTCGTCAACAACGATTCCGCCGTCAGACACTCCCTCCTCCGTCACAAGACGCTGGCTCAAAAACAACTGACGGCTAGGCAAAACCATTGCTCACTCGAGTAACTAAAAGTAACAAGCGCACTGAACGGCGTCCGACAATGTACTGATGATAAGAATGAACTATTGATCTCGCTATGGATCTGTTAACAGATGCTATTATCACCGCCCGGCACTTTTGTATTTATTGAGAGTAAACAACTCGATAACGCCGATAAAGCATATCGTCGCCATGTAACCTAGATCTTTATGATTGCAATAATACCTTGTGATATAGATACAAACATAGATTTTTTGATGTGTGGTGTGATGCTATAGTAATCAAGGGTGAGTAATCAAGCTTGAGGGTTGGAGAGGAGGCCCCCAGCAAACATTTTTGGTAAAAATAACGATAAAACCACCTATTATAGGTCGCAAATCTGACAGTGACCAAAATGAGTTACCTCGAATCGACTTGGAATCCACGTGGAATCCACCAAAGTGGGGAAAAAAAGCACGTGCCGGCTACGTCGATTCCACGTAATTTTAGTAATTGCGACCTAATGGTTACTGCATAGGTAATGTTTGCGACGTGGAATAAACGTCGCCACGACGTGTCATGTGGTTGCAATGACCAAAATTGGTAAGACTTTCCATTTTTCAACATGATTTCAACGTGTTTTTTACCATTTAATTACCCGGAAAGGTTACTTTTATGAAATATCATGCAGAGAAAGAGACAAATATATAACGAGAGTATTATGTTTTCGCTCACAAACAAAATGTCTAACTAAAAATCAATCTTAAGTTTTGCAACGAGAATGGCGGCCATTACTTGGCGTAAAATAAGTAGTAATTATCTAGGTTGATTACGCAGGAATTATACGATGAAATCTTGTGCGCTGAAAATTTTCTCGTGCAGTATGTTAGGTTTTTATTCAAAACTACTGATGGGCTTTCGAAATACTTAAGTATTACTTTTTTTTAAGCTCATAAGTAGTATGTATTGCTTGTAATTGGGGTTCGTAATTTTGTGTTCGGTGTATGTAAATATATTAAATTGACTTTTTTTTTTTTTTTATATAAATGATAATAAAGGTGCCGAAAGATTTTATTTTTCTAGGTATTACAACATGCCTAAAGTATGCAATTTGGAATAACACGTCCTAATTATAACAAAACAAAATGTTGGCACGACTAAGAAGTTAAAATTTACCTAAAAATACGACGTATTGGTATTTAAGTCAATTTTAGGTAATATATACTTAATTCTGCGACCTAATGGTGCAGAGTAACCGTTCGAGGTTGAAGCGACCGCCATCACAACGTCGCTATGACCGCGCCTCGCGAGGCGCAATCGTATTCAGTATCATCATAGACCTACCATAAAATAGACAGAGGGGCAGCGTATATACCCGACAGGGACAGCTATATTTTGACAGCTAAGATTTGGGATACCACATGTAAAAAATCCCCCATTATTTTACCATAAATCTAGTTTTAATATTATTATTATTTTCTCCAGATACTAAAATGACAGCTCAATCTGGGCAATCTGAATTAGGGTCGCCACATACCTAGCGGTTTTCCTCGCGGAATTACCGGAAGTAGCTGAAATTTGTCTATGGTAGCGGAAATTTGTCTATGGTAGCAGATTTTTTGTATGGAAGCCATAGACAAATTTCCGCTACCATAGACAAATTAAGCATTTTGTCTATGAATTTCCGCTACTTCCGGTAATTCCGCGAGGAAAACCGCTAGGTATGTGGTGACCCTTAATCAGCCCAATCCGACCATCAAAGTAGGTATAGTCTGGCAAACCAAAAAGCGCAGTAACAGTCAGAGTAACATGCTATACCCATCCCGTTTTTAGTAGTCTGAGTACTAGCATTAGAGAAAGACCGTATGATTCTCCCTGTCTATGCTTGAAGTGAACTCTGGCCAAACTATAATTAACAGCTAGACATATGTATGTCTAAGTTACTACCTGAACTACCTAACATAACAATTATTTTAGTAAAACATATTCATTAAAATGTTTGTTTTCGTGAAATTCAATAATTTTACTCACACTTAAAGTTTAAACTTTCAATATTACGTAACCCAATAATTAACCAACTTAATGGGTAAAGTCACTTTAAAAGCACCGGCCACCCTAAACTAGGCCAGTGACAGTGACAGTTCGATGGCAGACACCCGATGGCAGAAAATATGCAGACAACAAAAACGCATACGGGACGAGGGACTGAAAATCTATCATTGCTTCTCATTTGCACGCGTACGATTGTGTATGCGCACATCTCTTTCATCAGTGTATATGTATGCGTAATGTTACCCCCCTGAGTATCATCAGTTGCCCAAGTAGTGCCCCTTGTATACAAAATAAAGCCGCAAATCGATGTACAGTTTAGCTGTTTGGCGCACACATACTAGAGGTCAAAACAAAATTTTTGATCCGCAGTTTTAAAAAAAAAAATCTCTTAGGAGGGGGTGCTGATTCATATTTTTTTTTGTATAAGAAAAAAAAATTTTTTTTGAAACCTATCGTGTGTGGTATCATATGAAAGGGCTAATAGAGGCGGTTCTAAAAATATACCACATCATTACATTTCAGCCTTTTTTTAGGGTTCCGTAGCCAAAATGGCAAAAACGGAACCCTTATAGTTTCGCCATGCCCGTCCGTCCGTCCGCGGTCTAGCTCAGTGACCGTTAGCACTAGAAAGCTGAAATTTGGCTTGAATATGTGCGTTAACCAAGCCGACAAAACGGTAGAATAAAAACGCGAAAAATATATTTTGTTAGGGTACCTCCCGTACACGTGAAGTGGGGGCGAATTTTTTTTTCGTTCCAACCAAGTTGTGTGGGGTATCGTTGAATAGGTCTTTTAAAAAGAATTGGGGTCTTATAAAACAGTTCTTGGATAAAACTAATACTTTCGGAAATAATAGCTTCGAAAGTTTAAAACAGGGCGTCCCCCCCCCATCTAACTTTTGAATCGTGGGTCCTAAAAATTTGAAAAAAATCATGAAACTGAGGCCTAATGAGTACCTTCAATGAAAACTATATTGAAATAAACCGGTTGAGCCGTTTTTGAATTACCACTCAAAAACCCATAGTGAAAGGACGTAAGTGAAATGACATAAGCGCCGCCAAATTTCTCATACGAAACGACCTTTTGAATTAATGAGTTGTAGCAGGCCGGCAACTACGGAACCCTACACTGAGCATGGCCCAACATGCTCTTGGCCGGTTTTTTTTTAACTAATATCTCTAATGTACAGATTTTCGACCCACCTCTGCTTTATTCTATGTATAGATGAATACCTGGAAGGTTGTATAAACTTATATAGGTTGGATTCTATTAGCAACTATTTTCACAAGCTGTGCCATGTTATAGATGACGTAAAAAAAATTTGTGCACTTTCTGGTATTAGTACTTATCATCAGTTTGAAAATTTATTTATTTATTTATTTTATTTAAACTTTATTGCACATAACAAAAAAAAATGTACAAATGGCGGACTTAATGCCTAAAGGCATTCTCTACCAGTCAACCGTTGGGCTAAACAGATACATGACAAAAAGGTGCAGAAAAAAAAAAGTAAGAGATTAATCAATTAAATTCATCGCAAACTAGCTACATAATTTTAAAAATAAAAGATAATAAACTACATAAAAATACACAAATAAATATATATATATATATAAATATATATTTTATACATACTATATTGATGGATACTGTTCGAATTCTTGTTTTAGCAGGTGCTTATGAAGCATCCGCTTAAAAGTAAACTTGCTTGAGGCTTGTCTTATATTGAGAGGAAGCGAATTCCAAAGACGGCTTGCCTGGACGGCAAAGGAGTTACTTGTGAAACCCGAGTGGTGAGAAGGAATGGAAAGTTTCAAAATTCTGGCAGTACGCAGCTCACATCCTGGACGAGGGGCGTCAAACAAGAACTTACTTTTCAGATATTTAGGAGCAGATGGCTCAAACAAAATTGTGAAGAGAGTACAGAGGATCTTGAGGGATCTACGGTGACGAACAGAGAGCCAGTTGAGTTGGCGACGGTAAAAGGAAACACGATCGTATTTACGAAGGCCGAAGATAAAGCGTATGCCATTGTTGAGGAGGCGTTCGAGTCTATTGATGTATTCTTGAGTGACATTCGTAGTGCACACATCACCATAATCAATAATTGGCATAATCAAAGCCTGCACTAACATCTTTTTAGTACTGACTGGGAGAAAATTTTTAAATTTATAAAGAAAAAATTCACTTTAGTCGACCCTGCACGAGTCTAATTTTACAGAGATACCGCAAATCGATGTACAGTTTAGCCCTAGTAAAGGTACCCTAATAAAATATATTTTTCCAGTTTTTATTCTACCATTTTGTCGGCTTGGTTAATGCACATATTCAACCCAAATTTCAGCTTTCTAGTGCTAACGGTCACTGAGCTAGACCGCGGACGGACGGACGGACGGACGGACGGACATGGCGAAACTATAAGGGTAGTTGACTACGGAACCCTAATTAGTTAGTAGCTCTTAGAATCGGTAACAGAACACGTTTCGAACAGCAAAGGGGTGTTCGGAGGGCGGAGCCCCCCGCTTAAAAAAATACTGGTTGCCAATTATACCAAAAATTGTTAGATCAAACATTTAAAATGGGAGAAAAAGAGTTTTGATAGAGTTTACCACGTGATGAAAGAAAGGGGGCCTGGGGGGCGGAGCCTCCTGCATTAAGAAGAAACACACCGTACTATTGCTAATTATACCACAAATTGTAAGGTTGAACATTTAAAATGGAAGAAAAAATATTTTGATAGAATCTACTACGTGATGGACGGTAAAGGAAGGGGGCTCGAGGGGCGGAACCCCCCGCATAAAGTAAAAACACACCGTACTATTGCTAATTAAGTAAGTATACCAAAAATTGTTAGGTTGAACATTTAAAATGGGAGAAAAAGAGTTTTGATAGAGTTTACCACGTGATGGATGGGAAAGAAAGGGGGGTTCGGGGGGCGGAGCCCCCCGCATAAAGTACAAATACACCGTACTACTGCTAATTATACCAAAAATTGTTAGGTTGAACATTTAAAATGGGAGAAAAAGAGTTTAGGTAGAGTCTGCCACGTGATGAACGGTAAAGAAAGGGGTCTCGGGAGGCGGAGCCCCCCCCCCCCCCACATAAAGATGAAACACACCGTACTATTGCTAATTATACCACAAATTGTTAGGTTGAACATTTAAATGAGTAATAATAAAATCTTCAATCTTGTCAATTGGCAATCACTATTATTACTAACTAATGGTGTTTCATGAACGTGGTGATCTTCATCCAATTTAGAACTAAAACTGGTATCCGTTCTGCGAGGACATTGAAACATCAGAAAGCTCATGTGTCTTCCATATGATTTATTAAAATTTTACGACTTTTATTTTTCCATATAAAATATTTCAGCACGCAATTTATCGCTACCTACATGATTACTTTGCCCTAAAATGTCACATTTGATGATGTGTCAAATAAGAATATACGCAATACATTGCGTACCGAAGCAAAATAAAAAATTAATAGCTCTATGTTAACTAAGAGTTAACTCAATATTTATTACAATATCGCATTATAATTTCAAAACTTGCGTCTGCCTTCCATTTGAGGTAATATCAAATAAACACGCGGTATATTGCCATAGCAATAGGCCACACTTCGGAAGCAGCTTGTGTGTGTTATTGAAACGGTATCAGTATCAATAGATTGACACAAAGTTGGATATCCATGAAAACTGGAATTAGAAGGTAATTCACAATTTTGTTCTTCTTTTAATATTTCACTTTGAATTTTCATATTAGACTTCCTATAGTAACTGCTGGAATGTCTATATTTTTTTTGTCTTTGGCCATTGTAAATTAAACACTAGTTTTGATTTCAAAACAAAATAACCATTGGGTAAAAACGTCCTATTTCACCGAGAAATGACTTATTTGTGACTAAAACAAACTTGACCTGAAGTCGCCTCGCAAACTTCAACTTATTAGTTATTTTTTAGGGTTAATTTGACTATTAGGTTATCTAAATGAAACCTTATGGTAATTTTAGTACCTTACAAGTATTTTTAACTTTTTAGTCTCAATTTAGTATCTATGGAAGGTCATATTTACCACGAAATTGGTAGCAAAAGCTACTTAAATCGTCGACCTAAAGGTCCCCAGTGTAAGAAACAATTACGTCGCATATACACCTAATATGCACCTACAAGTATATATTAACTATTGGTCGAGTTTCGTGGTTAATTTTACCTTATATTTTGCTCATTCTCAACCTTTAAGTTTCTGACCTTATGAATGAGGGAACGAGAAAGAAGATAGTAATCAGTCGATATAAAAATTAATTTTGGCAGCAACACTAAATCATGCAGGACATAATATTTTTACCTTCTATTTGAAGTGGCAGTCTGAACAATATCATAATAGCTACTTTTGAATATGATCAACAAAAAATCGTATATTTCATAGTAATTACCTTTTTAATTCTGATTTTCCGATTTAAAATTAAACGTCCTATATATGTTTCCAAAACTACTAAAAGCACGTCGCAAAAGGCACGGGTCCTGTTACTCCTGTTTCTGTAGTTCCGACCCCGAGCGAAGTTTTTCGTTTCGTAAAAAAAACTGCCTGTCATCGCTCTTATCGAATTACAATGGACCTTTTGTATTTAATTACACGTCAAAATGTGAATCCCAATAGTCAACGTGGGCGTCCGATCTCAGGTCTGACGGATGGCCCAATAAATGCCAACGGCCCGCCTTGAACTTGGCTCGGATGCTCCCGGGCTCCCGCTCCACAAATATGCAGAGCACTTGTTTCGTACAAAACACCTAACAAATGTAAACGTACTGACCGGTTTCCTCTAGGCCATCTTCAAAGGGCAGGCCCTAGCAATGGCCTTAACATTGAACCGAATACTACGCGCCGCTATCTCGGTCCGTAATTGCTTTGTGATTGTTAAGAGGGCGTCGTCCAAAATCAGCAATACAGCAATCGCCGTTTAGGTTCCTGAGTTCACCATTCTTTACAAAAATCTATATAATTTATATCATTGTTATAACAAAGAGTGTGTCTACAATTTAAAGTAATTAGTACTCGATTATCATTTGTAGTTTCCTCAATACAATGAAGTAAAGTTGTACAAAAACTGAAAAATACGCTTGTGCGGTTTAGGAAAAACATGAATTAAAAATGCATATTCTTATTAAATAGTAATGATATTTTGAAAGCCAGATAAATTGACTAGAGAATAAAGTGTTATTCATATTTTTCCTTTTAAATGCAACGAAGAAATTCAATCATAAACATAAACTTTCGTGAAATTCCCATACATTCGCCACATCAGTCAAATAATGTTTTTGACTCAGATGGCCGGTGGGCCTCATTGGAAGCACACGTGTCGTCAAATTTCGTCCTGTGACATTTCATTTTGACAATTATTCTGACAGAAAATCATATATGTACACGAAAAGGGATACCAGTAGCCAGAATGTATTCCAAATGAATAGGGAAAACAAATAGAGACTGTGTGTCATATTAAATTATATTTTTTGATGTTTACAGGTCGTAATATTAGAAAAATACAACTAACGATTGAATAAAATAAACTTTTCTACCGAATCCTCATAATTCGTTTCGTCGCAAGTTATTTAATGCGAAAAGAGTTTTAGGATTGCCTTTTATTTACTGGAGTTTATGTTTATTATGCTGGTCATAATATTACGACATTAAAAAATGTAAAAATGTCAATAAACTTGATTGACAATTTTCTTATGACACAAATTTTGTATTTTTTATAAACAATTTTAATTATTTTACTTAGTATATGCGAAATAATTGCCTACCTGTAGGTATATAATATTTCCGCAGTATATGAAAAATGTGTTACCTATTATTTATTGGCCGTTTTACCGACTTATTTTTTGCTAAATTTGCTGTAAGAATATAAAAGATTGAGTGCACATGTGATGAGATAAGAAAATAAGATCAAGAAATTAAAATAATGACAAAGCCAGCAGATCTACCGAGTCTTTGTACACCACATGCGTAATGAAGAATGTCTCCGCCTGTAGCACAAACAAATTGAGAGACGTTCTTATGGACAGAGGGGCTTCATGAGCTCACGCCAGTTACGCCATGCCTCTCGATCATCTGGAGCGCTCATAACATCACTCCAGGTCGTCTGAATAGTTTATTCTTAACAGAGTGCTGCGGAAGACGAGATCTAAGTTCGTCTCCTGGTAGGACCCAGTTGAGAGCAGTGAATTACGTGATAGTTTTCATCCCGGCGGATTGTGTGCCTGCTAGTGCTAAACTATCTGAAATCAATTACCTTTATACAAAGTACCTATTTATAAAAAATAAAACAATAAACATTGTTGTTTTCTGATTTTAACTTACATACAGTTTATAGAGTTTGTCAGGAAACAGAAGTGTCGTGGTTTATATGGAAGCTCATACATTCTACGACACATTTCTTTCCGGACAGACTCTACGGGACAATTTAGTCATAGCTATGAGCCAGAAAGTAACTTCGCGTTCGGAACAGGCGAAATAATAAAAGTAGGTAGGCACCTAAGTGTACAGTCGACTACAAAGAGATGTATCCACTTTTGGACCTTTATTACAGCGCAGTAAGTTGAAAAATTAGATACCTACATCTCTTTGTAGTCGACTGTACGAAAAATTTAGTTTTTATTTCGTCAATATTCGGTGAAAATCGACATATTTACTGGACTGAACGAAGCAAGTATACTTACAACTAAAATTTTAAAAGGCAACTATTTAGTTCTGGAGCTAGCATACTGTAAATTTATCAATCATCTTACCGGTTGGCTTCTTTATGGCGTTGTAAAGCCCATTTCTGTGGTGTAGTCGTGATATGCTGTTCTCGGGAATATTCCCCAGGTGGTACCTCGATGGAATATTCGAGAATTTTGAAATTATTGAATGAATACAAATTGTATTTTAAAACTAAGACCACAAAACTCTTTACTGGAACATCAAGTACAGGTAACTCGACCTAAAATGTTAATTCCTAATATTCCCGAGTAAATTCCCTAGGCTTATTCCTAATGTTCCCGGGAATATTTTTCCTCTCTCTTCTCTTTATAGGATATATCCATATTTGCTATGAATGATCGCGTAACCGAAAGCAAAATAGAGGTGATATAAATATTTTTCATGGTTAACCAACCAAAATGGCTAAAGGAAGCATTTATAGTTGCTTCATACCTTTCTTTTCGTTAGCTCATCAGTCATCGGTCCATGAGTCCGTATGTTGCAGACGTTGTATTCTTGAATTATAAAGTGTATTTAAATAATATTTTGACCGAAGGTGTGTTTTGTCTGCCACTACTTTTATTACCAGTTAAATTTCCAAAATAAATTGGTGAATGCAAACTTATCTATGCCCTTGTTCCGATGTATAGCCAACCAACTGCTTGTCACCCAAATAAATAACAGTAACAATAAAGTCATATGAATTTACAGTATCTTTATTCGTTTAGGGTATATTGAGTGGTAAATAAAGGTAACTATGTATTACTTATAGTTTTCGATTTATTTGTCGCGCAAATCAAGAAAATCATAAACCTAGTAAGAGAATGTCAGGATGTTGGCTATGGACGAGCTATGTCCATAAAATAGTACCAAAAGGTGGCCTATTTATAGCCCTTAATTTGACTTATTAAACATTTTTTGATTGGCCAATGTCTCTCATGTTTCTCATGTGGCTAGTACTGTCTTGTATGATTTATATTATAGCATTAAATATCATCGTACCACAAAATGCGCGACAAATAACTGGAAACTGTACGTCCTAACAATATACTTTTTTTTTAATACTGTAGATAATTTAATAAAGATTGTTTCGTTCATTGGAAGATTTGTTGTGAACTCAACCATTTCTGATAAAAATGTGAAAATCTACAAATCTGGATACAGAAGCGCGGAAAGGAGGGTGAACAATCACATGATGACTTGTTTCTATTTCTACTCTTACTGTTAAAATACCACAAATTTCGGTCGTAGCTTTTACTATGTAGTAGCCGGCGCGTAGTGCATACTCCTGCTTAAAGGATACCTTTATGAAAACGTTCAAGGTTTCGCAAAAAAAGCGGTATCGATATATTTCAGTTCAGAAAATTTTGGTTTCACTACTGAAACCATATACCGAAGTAAACGGCATGAGAGTACATCCCGTTTTAAAATTGTACCTTTATTTTTCGATTATACAGTCCCTGATTCTTTCGGCAAATAAGGTCAATCCAGACAATTTAAGACTATAATTTTATAATATATCCGGTCTGAGACGCCCCCACCCCAAACCCCAACACTGTATGGAAGAAAATCGCTGAGAAATATGATAAATTTAAACAACCGTGGCTTCAATATTGTACTAAAATAAATCCACACGAAAGAAGTACCGTCAATCGCTACAACTTTGGCTATGATGCACAACTTTTCCTGGCTTGAAAAACACGGTTTTCTTCACCAAACAGCTATTTGTATCTTGTAACAGTTGGCGGTATACGAAACGTTAGTTAAAAATAAAATTTGAATTTATTGAAAGTCGAATTATTGTTTATTTCATGTTCATGCGTACTGCGTGTAGTTCGACATGCAGTGCCAAATAACCAATAACGAATATGTATAAATTAAAATAAACATTTTGAAAATATTGTATAGAAAAATAAAAACCGTAGCTGTAGATATTACGTAGAGTCGCCGTAAAATGTGACGTCCCACGGGTGAAAGTACCTTATGGCGGTTGGCGCTTACGTTGCGAAGCATCGCATTAGTATTGTAGCGTCGTTAGAAATAGCGTAAGCCCCAACCGCCATAAGGTACCTTTTCTCGTGGAATGTCACAAATATATCTGAGCGATCAACGTACTCAAAATATCTGAACGTGCACTTTATTGCCTTGATAATAGAGGATTTGTTCAGATACTTGTGACCACCTTGGCTGCTCCGATATATCCGACATGGCCACTGTCCAATCCGTCCTATTCCTATTACAGGTATACATACAGGTCATTTGATTTTACGCCTTATAGAGAGCTGTATAGAGTGGTTATTGGCATTGTCAATCTGATTAAGTGACTGTTTAGGTAGCTTTACAAAAGTAGTATCTCAAACCGCATCAAAAAAGTACTAATCATTTCATCAAATCATTATCAAACCAAATCACATTTCAATACGTCATATGTGACATAAACAGGACAAACAAGGAAAGCAAGATAAAATTGATTATTTCTCTGTCTTCTTGGAATGCAACCTACGGGTTCAGTTTCTCAAAGGAGGTGTAGTCAAACTTATTATGTCAACTTAAAAAAAATAGAGGTGAATGACCTGTCACCCCAAAAGTGTGGTAGTGTGCGTGAAGTCTGGACATGTGTGCATCGGGGTAATTTGACAGATTCTGAAAATTTACCCTCCTCGATACAGTCTTAAATGAGTTTTAAGTTTATTTTCCTTATCTGCCTATACCTAAGTATTTTATTTAAATATAGATTGGAACTGATCACTCATTACTGGCGATCTTCGTTGTTAAGTAATTTAACAATTAAATAAATCGTTCAGTCATAACATGATTAAATGATTCAATTACTAAGCTCACTGTATCTTACACATTGAATAGAAATATAAGTATAAATAAATAAATAAATAAACATTATTATTAGCTGTAAGTAGCCCAAGCTAAATACTCATGGTGCAATAGAATGCCATTAGGTTCTTATGTGTAAATAAGTGTTTCTTTTAATGTTATGTATAATCAACTAAACTTAAAAATTAAACTATACTAACAGACTCATTTTAAAATTATGTATAAATATAAACCTACCTACCTATAAAAACCCAACTACTTACTTACATACGTCCAAAACGTCCGCCTGCGGTATCTTCTCCATTACGCTGGCGGCGTTACCTCTCTGTACAGCTAAGGGCCTTATCACACTTGAGCGATTTGAAAGCGATTTCTATACAAAACTCTTACGCGACGAACTCGCGGCGTGTTCGCTCCCATACAAATCTCGCTCGCAAATCGCAAGTGTGATAACGCTCTAAGGATATACGCTGGGAGAGGAACGTGCTAGCTCTATAGTCCCCTGTAGCCGCCAGCCGGCCGCGCCGACAGGTTCCTCACGAAACACTTCGAGTCAACCGACCAAGGCCCCTGTGTCTCTAATGCAAGCGCCGCAAACTCGTAGTCCTTAAGTAAGGAAGAGTTTTTGCGGCCCTTGAGAACCTGGTTCTTATAGAGTGTATTAGCTACCTACCTACAGTAGGTAATATAAATTGAATTAGTGAACTCAGTTTCTTCTCCTACGTCACTTGTGCGTTAGGTCACGCGGACAGGTCAGTTCAAAACAAGGGCAATGCCAATTTCAGGGCCCACTTAGTCGTCAGTTTACAGTTACTCGCAAGTTAGCGCCGAGGAACAATGCAAGCGAGGAACAAGAAAGGAACACCGCGTGCATAGTAATGGCCGTAGCACCCAGAGCGCTACCAATGTCATGCATAGGCGAACTTCCTAGTATAACTTGATCCTAAGATTAATAGCTTTTATGTATGAATTGAGGTTGATTTATACTAGTTTGAAAAATGATCGGCAAACATTCTTAGTAACAGCACTGTCCAGTGTTGTGCGTTGTGCGAGTCTCACGTGTGAAGTCCCTCGAGCTCGAAGGTGCCGTACTGTAGTCCATCAGAGATTGACAACCGTATATGCTTACCCAGTACGAAGAATATAATAAAATTGTAAAGTCGCTTGGAATTTTAATTCGATCCTTCCCAGTGTTTACAAAGCTGTAATACAATTGCAATAATTGCTAACTAATAACATTACGGTTAAAAATACAACTAGGTACACGAGTTTTACATAAGTTTGGTAGTAAAAGGAGTAAGTAGGTACCTACCTACTAATATAACAATATAATAAACATATTTACTGATACACAAATGATCAACTTACTTACATAAGTTACATAGTCCAGAAATTGATTAGAGACAGCATCGCAACACTCCTAGTATAATGAACATAGCAAAGTATTATTATGTAACTTAATCATAACTGTTTCTAAGGCAATAAATAGGTACAGTCAACTTTTAGACCTTGTTACATCGAAATAAGGCGCATAAATCTCTTTGTAGTCGACTGTACAAGACAAGGCACAAAGTAAGGATTTTTTAATATTTTTGAATCCATACAAACCAACGGTTGACAACTCCTTACCTCTTATATTAAAGCAAGCCCATGCCGTGGACAGTCCGCAAGTGTTTTATTTGCCCGCTGCCCGGCAGCATCTGGCATCCCGGAGGGAAATCTACGAATACCTAGTGAAAAGTGACTCGTGTTTCCTGGAAATCGAGCTTTCCTATTTACTACCATATAAGTGAGTTTTTATATTCTTTGCCAATTTATTTGGACGGGATTCCAGCACTTGATAGTAACAAAGTGGTGTATCGTTTAATTGTATAAAATACCGTTTAAGCTTATTTATGATAGTCTGTAGATCAACCTAGATTATATGGGACAGTTGCAAGATAAACATCAATAGGATAAATCATGCAGAGAAAACCATTAATTTTGGGGAATAAAAAACAAAGTTCAGTAAACTCTTCTTGGTAAAAAAGCGCGATTTCTTGAATGTTAATGAATGAATGCAATTTTATTTGGTTATCGGCTGACGAGTTAGGCCGGGCGTAGTATTCACTGGGTATTCTGTTCTGACCACAAGAAAAACCCATCGTAGGTACACGGAAAAAAAAAGCTTCCGGGTTATTCTCAGTCCAGGACATTATATTATCTTGAAAATATTTCCTCGTGACAAGTATTTATTTTCTTTATCAAAAATATGATTCTGCGCTCAAAAGACCACGTTTTCTTAAAATAGACATACAAAAATATATTGTTTCAAGAGTATTTACTTGAAATAGGTTGATATGGAGAAATTGATTCAAGTAATTCAAATCGTTTCGGGGCAACTTTATATCGTTTTCATAGCAAAAATGCATTTTATTTCAATCAAAATAAGTTTCTCTGGTTAAACACAAATGTGTTCTTCACATAAATCAATTCTTCTTTGTAAGGAAGATTTTTCTTTTCGTTAGATCAAATAACTACTTTCGAATGAAATTTTAAATTATTAGCACAAAGTTATTTTAATCTTTATACAAAATTATTGAATTCTTATCTCAAGTAAATATTTTCTTGCGCTAGTTTAGTTACGCTGCGCGCCAATCAGTGGCGTAGCTAGGGGGGGCGCGCTGTGGGGGCGGCTCACCCCGGGCGTCACCCACTTAGGGGTGACACCCGTGCGGACTCAGGTGACTATAAGGCAACCGCGTTTTAAATCGGCAGCGAGAGCACCCCGCCTCCCCGTGATTGATTTTTGAGGTGACACTAATCGTTATCCGCACCGGGTGACACCCATGCTAGCTACGCCACTGGCGCCAATATATGTCTCTGCGTGTAGGTTACAACACGGTAACGTTTGTTCGACGTAACTTCATGACCCTAAGCGTCTTGCAGAGGATTATTTAAAATTCGTAATAAAATTGATACAACTACATATAAGTTATGAGTATGAGATATTCATAATTTATTATTGTATTATCTCTTTTTAATTAAACTTCGTTTCTTGGGTTTAGCCCTAACAAAACGAAGTTTCTGGTATAAGCTTTTTAACAATGTCAATAGTTCACACGAAGTTGACGAGAACCCTTAATTCAAAAGAACCATATTGTTAATTTATAGTTAAATCCATGTCCAAGGAAAGTTAAGAAATCATATTTTAAAAAAACAATAGGTTTATGTTGATTTTATATCTTTTTTTTTTGCATTTTAAGCCTTTCTTAGCCTAACAAAAAAAATTTTTTTCAACAATTTTACTACAAAACTAAATAGTCAAAACACAGCCCCTTTTATATTCATAAATATTTGCTTATAACTTATGAGTAAAATGCCTGTACACCCGTACGGACATAATAATATGTACATGATGCAATTACTGCAGAAACTGCAATTTTTACCATTTATGCCAGGCACTAGAAACCTAATAAAAACTGAGTGAATACTAGTTTTATTAAAGAACTCGTGAAAACAATCTTAAAAACAGTACCTATAACAAAAAGTTGTTTAATAAAAGTTACACAATTTGTCACGATTTGCGAATTGTATCAGTCAAGTCAGAGAGGAGGGTAACCTTGATGCACCCACCCGTCGCACTTCTAAAACCATCAATTTTTAATAAGAAAAAATGCCATTTTAATACATTTTTCAATGGCATAGTATAAAATAGTTATTTATCTTTATGGTAACATAATATTATTATAGCAAAAAAAATTATAGCAATTAAGTAGAAATAAGTCAAAGCGTGAGTGAAAAAGAGTATAAAATGTCCCACCCGTCACAATGGAATGACCCCAAAACGGCTTGTCCGATTTGGTTGCGTATTTATGAAAAGGTTAATTTGTATAATTTTTGGTTGGTTTTCGCAAAAAAAACACCATAATAACCCAATATATTATATAACCCCAATTATGTAGAACTCAATATTGTATTTACGTAATGACTTCATATTATAAGATGTTTCGATGAAATATGAAGTAGTAATCGAAAGAACGAAAATAACAAAAAAAAACAGGATTTTAGTATGGAGCAAATACCGGTTACGGAGCCCAGGGCGCTTTTATTATTTATTGTAATTTTTTCATTTACTAAGCCTTGTTTTATTTAGTCATTATTAGGAGTACACAATTGAAACCTAAAATTCCACTGTATTAGGACTGTATGTGGCGACATAGTTATGTATGTACGGCTATAGAGCAGATCCGAATACCGCGTTAGGAAGTAAGGATGTTCTAAAGCGAATTATGTCACTATTGTACTACACCATTTTTTTTAAATACTAGTTCGTAGGTAGATGCCGCAGAATTAGGCGCGCGAGTCGCGTTGATGTCGTTTGTTCCAATTAGCAAGTGACAGTTTTCCAATTAATATTATCCTTAGCTTTTCTCTAGAGCTATACCCTATAAGTACAAGTTCTCTTAAGAGTCTATATAAATTTAAACATGTTTTAAACCTATACAAAATATTTAATTGTCATGGAGTAGGTACCTAACCCTATTCTGAAATATTTAAAAGTACGTATGCGGTAACTGTACCTAATAAGTACCTAATATAAATTAGTAGACGGGTTATACAAATATAATACTTATTGTATTCTTATTGTATACCAAGACTAATAAAATAACCATACATTTTAATACCGGCAATGTTATTAAATGTATAGAGTTTGTCCAGAAATAGAAATGTCGTGGTTTGCATGGGATCTCATTTGTACATTCTACGCTTTTCTTTCCGGTATAAGTCTAAATGACGTTCACACCTAATCATAGATATCATAATATAAGCGTAAGTTCCGAGAATCCCAACATGAACAAACCACTTTAACAATGGCAGTATTGGCGAGTATTACTTTTAAATGTCATCTCAAAATACTTAAGTCCGTTCCGGGCATTCACCTCGAAGTCCTCGAACTACCCTGAACATAACATAATGACTGTCGCAAACTTTACACTTAAGCCAAAATAAATTAGATATTGTATGGTACGAATTATCTGACACGTTATTTAGTAACACCAGAGTACACAACGAATCTAACTACGAACAAAAAAACTGAGCGGGCAGCACGCAACAAGTAACTGACGACGCAAGTTACGCGACCAAAATAGACATGATTAGACATGATAAAATAAGGGGTGTGTCACTGCGGTGCTACCGTTGCACGCGTTGCGCGAAACATGCTTGATACAGCCCTGAGTCCGGAGTTTGAATTGCGAACGTGAATTTTTATTTGTTCCTAGAAGGGTTACTGGTCTAAAAGACCACCCCATCCTTATACTGTGGTAACACCATTAAAATTAATCATTTTGAATACCTATTGATATTCTCATTACTTTGTAATTAAACAAAACTTATAATTGCGTTTTGTATATTTTTTTGCTTTAAAACGATAACAAAAGTACCTAAATGGAAAATTGCACACTAAAAGACGATCGATCTTCCTCTATCTTTTCTATCCAACCCGTCTGAGATAAAGGCGTTGCCTAATATAATTTAATTCATGTAGGAACTGGTTAAACAACCATGAAAATAAAGTCACCAATATCAAGAGTATAAGTTACGAAGAGCAATAAAAACAATATAAAGATAAGATGTCTTAAAAAGAATTTTATGGCTCAGTGCCAAAAAGTTAAAAAGGCATGGAGAGTATGGTACAGTCGCCATCAAATATATCGGAGCAGCCAGGGTACTCAAAAATATCTGAACATGGACTTTATCGCCTTGACAATAGAGGCGTTGTTCAGACATTTGTAACCACCTTGGCCGCTTCGATATATCTGATGGCGACTGTACCTATAGGCGCGTGTCTGCGTCTGCCGGTATGTCTGGTCTACCTGTCACAGCGGCATATTTTAATAATTGAGTATAATGAAGTTATCAATTTAAAGTTCTTGACTACTTTAGATAATGCATATACATTTCTACTTTGAATGAATAGAATACCTACCTATAAGTGGTATAGTGGACGTCAAAAATATGTTTAAGTACCTAAAGTTTTGCACCTTATTAAAAACGCGCCATTCATTTTATTTATTACGTCAGAAAATATTTGCCATTTTTTGACCAATTTTTAAAACTAACAGAAGTTAAATTTTAGTTCGTAAGTTAATAAGTAGGTATGTAAAAAGGATAGACCAAAGAGGTTTTAATTAGCTTGTCCCTGCCTGTCGCACGCATGTGCATTGCTGGTCTGTGTAAAAAAACAAACTCTTATAAAGAATGTGCATTACTTTAGTAGATAGCTTACAGCAATCAGTCAACGTAGAGTAGCTTGTACCTACGAGCTGTAGACGTAGAGTTTCCATTTACCCCATGCTTGAGTTGCCCTTGAGCTATAAAAATATACTATATATATATATGTATGTATGTCGCTTACTTATTTTGGAGTATCATCTCACACATCTGAATTGCGAGCGGCGGGACTGAGCTGGAAGGAGGCTAGAAGGATCGCTGAGGATAGGAAGGCGTGGCGCGAGTTAGTGAAGGCCCTCTGCACCTCTGGGGTTCCTTAGGACAACGACAACATCTCACAGATGCAGATTGCAGAGAGCATGCCACCTTCTGCCGCAAACAAATTTGGATAATGTTTTATTAAGAAGGCGTCCAGCTTTTCCATGAAATAGCATAAGTGGTCCATACTTATGCTATTACTTATACTCCGCCGTGGCCGAAGATGTGGTGGAGTACGTCCACCGAAAGACTGGCTTCTCACTGAAGGTGCACCAGCTGCGGTCCCGACACTACGTGCACTTCAGCTCGTTTGTGGTGCGCGTGCCGCGGCCGCTGCAGGAAACCATCACGAGTGCAGACTTTTGGCCGAAGGGTGTCGTGTTTCGGCGGTTCCGGGGCACTCTGCCGAATCCTACACCAGATCAGACGACGCACCGGAGCCACGCAGTTACGTCACCTAAATCCAAATAGTTTTAAGATTTTTGTAATTTTCATTGTTTGTAGTTCACAGTGCCTTGGTTTTACTGTAATGCTGTGTAACTTATTTGAATAATAAAATAAAATAAAATAAATAATACTTTTCACCTTTTATAGCCTACAAATCGGGCAGAGTCAGAGCTTAAATCCTCTGAATCCTCCATATAGGTAATTCATCAGATTGTTGAAAGGACCTCTTCGGCTCCACGGACACTCCCTCAATGTACGGGGACATCATGAGCCCATAATATAATCTGTAAAACTATAAACTATATAGTATGTTTTCAAACCATATTTACTTAAGTCGCCCTATTTGTCGCGCATTGTATAATAATTTATAATAGGTAACTTTAATGTACATGTACGATTTTTGTACCAGCGGTAATTTGTCTCCAGCGGCGTTTGAGACCGACCGTACCTCTAACCACAACCAGCGAATTCCATAACCAAGTATCAATTTATTTCATAATATTCCAAAAATAAATAAGTATGGGGTCGTCCAAATTACAATGCTACATATAGTGAGTGTGGGTGTGAGATGTAAAGCGCGATGACACCGAGTATTTAACACTAAGAGACGCTCGCGCCGCCCGCTCAGTCGCACGCCGCCCGCGACGCATACGCAGGCTCTCGCGGATATTTATCTAACATCTAAAACTTCACTTTAGGTAAATAAAAAACTATTCAATCCTTAAGTTATATCCACAAGGACCACTAGTTAACACCCCGAATTTTACATTTCAGAGTTGCTGATGAATTAAGTCCCCGGCATGGGGTGGAAAACGGTTCTTTGGGTAAGTGTTTGTCTTTTTTTAATACTTATAAATACTAGAAAAATGTGAGACAGTTAAAATTTCGAAACGATACATTAAATTGTTTTCTAATCACTTTTACTGATGACCTTGATAATAGACGTTATCAATACCACAAACGAATAGGTAAATTCCTTCTTAATATCACTGATAAATTGTTTGGTCAATTAAGACTAAAAAACTCGCACCAAAACCCTATCACCAGTTCATAATTCGTTTTGCAAATATATATTTAAAAATATTATCAATTAAAATCGAAAGTCAGTGTACCAAAACAGGGCGGCCAAAATTTCCCTCCAACCAAATGCATCGGCATTTACTTCGGCTCATTCCATATGCGCGACGTAGGTACGTCGTCGGTAAAGTCGTACTGATTCACCTGATATTGTAGGGCAGTAGGACTTGCGTGACTGCTCCATAAATATACACATTACCTATGCCAGGACTGGGAACATATATGAGAAAAGGATCGTGTATTACCTTTTTATTGCGTGCGATCATTATCGCTTCATCTTTCATTATAATAATAGAGGGACAATAATCGTTTATTGATAAACCGCGACTAATTTATTATCGATCAAGTATTTTTAACATTAGGTTTGTGGGACTGGACGTGGTTAAAGTAAGTTTGACTCCAATTTTTGTATAGTTTACATATAATAATATGCGTTACTATAAGTCATAATATTAAAAAAAAACTGTTTAGATCTAATTAAGACGCACGTCTCACCAAGGAAATAATAAGGATACTTATGTTAGAAGGTTCAGTAATAACGGTCGGGGTATGCGAGGCACGCAGCGGTGCTGGCACCGACATCCCTCGACCTTCCTTCCGTGTCGTCCTTTCTGCACTTGACTTTTCTGCATTTGCTTGAGGACATATCTGTCACTGTATGTTGGTACTATCGTATATGATTCCAAGGTCAATATTTCCTCAAAAATCTAAAATATTAAACGAAGTCGTGTCGTTTACACCATTTATAACTCAAAAACGGCTGAACCGATTTTAATGATGTTTGATTTTTGGATTTATTTCTGCCCCGAATAGCAGAATAACTAATAAAATATAGGAAAAATATAAATAAATAAAATAGTTGGCGGTAGGTACGAAGTTCGCCGGGTGAGCTAGTTCCATATCTAAATTATATAATACACATTTCCTCAATAAAAAATAAGCCTAAAGCGACACTTTTTTTGCTACACTCAAAAGTATTGTATTAGATTAGTAGACGTTTTTGCTGTTATCGGAATAAAATGCGCCATTTCGTTCGGAAAGAAATACATTTTAACACCCAAAATTATGGGCACTTTATGTCGCCCGAAACGTGTTTAAATTAAGGTTTAAAAATAAAAGTTGGAATCCTAATCGATGGTGGTGTGTGAAGTGATACCTACCTACCTTAGACTGGTTCGGGAGAGATGACGATGACCTCTGGTCCAGAGCTGGCTCGCGCTACCTGCCTCTGCGACGTATGCAAATGCTGTTGTTTTTCGTACGAGTGTCAATGTCCTCGAAGCTCGTTCACCGGTGATTTATTAGATCACTGTTCTCATCAAGCATTTAGAGAAATGATGTAGACAGGTCTTTTAAATCGCTCAATTTATTGATTATCAGTCCATAATGACATTAATGAGTCTAGATTTAAAAAAAGCAGATTCGAGTTTTTAAGTTAAAGTAAGCATAAGTAACATATTTCGGGTACCAAAGCGAAAATGATAAAAGGGACTCTTAGTTATTGGAACTTCAAGTCTGTCTGTCCGTCTGTCTGTCCGTTTGTCACACAGCCGTCCGTATGTTACTTAAGAATCCGGTAAACTTTTTTTTTCAATTTTGTTCAAGTTTTTGATGCTATTTTGCAGTAACTAACATAACTTCTATTAGTTTGTATCCATATTATAGAAGATTGTTTCTTTTTGAATGGAATAAATAGAACGATTTTTTTTACTTTGCATTTTGCAGTAACTAACAGTTACAGTATTAGTTTGTATCCATATTATGAAGGATCGTTTCTTTTTTAATGGAATAAATAGAACGTTTTTTTATGTTTAATTTATAAATAATTTACCCTAATCTAACACCTGTTTCGCGATTCTTGCTTGGAGAGGTGAAAAGAGTAAAGTTTTTATTTATTAAAATTAAGTTATACTAGTACGTAAAATATAAAAATACGTTGGAAAACGAATCGTCTGAGGAATAAATGGAATATTTTTTTTCATTTCCATATTTTTTTTAAGGGAGAGTACCTATGTTTTGGTAGAGCAATTTTATGAAAAATTGTCGCAGTTTAGGTGATATTTTTAGGAAGATATTAAAGTATTTCTATATTTAAGTGTGACACATAACATAAGTAGGGACCTAATATAAAACATCCCTTTTGAACCGAGCAATCCGAGCATCCAAAAATTATGGAAACAATATCATTAATAGTTCTTAATGTTTCATACGTCAATTAATTGAATTGGTTGAACCGTTTTCAAGTTCTCTCCGTAAAAGATAATTTCATCCAGATACAAAATGATGTAAGTGTTTGGTAGATACGCCTTTTCGCCAATAGTTTTTCTATCACATTGAAGATGAGGAACTCTAGACGTGGGTCGACTCGTACTTGGCCGATTTTTCTTGAACCAGTTCGTATTTGTCAAGTTATGTAAATCGTTCTCTTAGATCAAGTGCGATACTTGACAGATCGGTCAGCGACCGCGGCGCCCACGGAGTGCACACCACACTTATGTATATGCACCGTTGACAGTGTTGACACCTCCAAACAATTAAACAATAGGTGTTTTTGTGTTGTAGGTGTAGAAAGTAAACCATCATTTTGTCATTTTCTTTTCAACACACTTTTCATTTTCTTTACTTAACATACATTAGGTACCTACATAACATTAATTCTTATTATTAGTACCTACATATTTACGATCGTGCATAGGGTGACAGTCAAACCTTTTCCATTAAATATGGTTTAAGCTTATCTGCGGTTCCTTAAAAGATTTATGTAGGGCATTATTTAAAGGTAAGGGGCTTACGTGGGTCATATTGAACTTCTTTAATCATTTCGTGTTTTTTAGGATTGTTACAATAAGAGAGACAGAGTTCTGGCACTGGAATAGGACCCTAAGTAAAGTTAGTAATGTTCCCATGCCAAATATCAGGATCTTAGTTAGTAAGTAGACTATACGGTAATGATGATCACTGAATTTATACCGTGGCGCGTAAAACCAGTGGAATTATCGACCCCTAAAAGCGAAAAATATCTTTTTCCTGATAAATATTAGGTAATTAAAAATTTGCATTACCCTCGTACATTCAAAAATCTATTTTTGAAAATACTATAACAGAAAGCGTATCAAACAGCATCAGAGCATCACACACTTTTTGCTCGTGTCGTATTGTATTCGTTGAGGATACTGTAACTAGCGCGGTAACTAACGGTCGTATTCGCAAATCTTCAATGAATCGAACTGTCCAAGTAATTGATACCTATCTCCTTTGTTGACTAATGTATTAAGTTTTTATGGGGTCAACAGCCTACGGCGTTTGTTCAACAAACTGATTATTTATTCAGAACATGTTGTGTTAATCGGCGTGAATAAGAAGTTGCTAAACGGGTATCTTATTTATGTAATATACAATAAGTCAATAAGTAATAAAGATAAATATAAGGATATAAAAAACCGGCAAAGTGCGAGTCAGACTCGCGCACGAAGGGCTCCGTACCATTATGTATAAAAACTGCAAGAAAATCACGCCCGTTGTATGGCAGCCCCCTTCATTTATTTTTAATTTTGTTTTTTAGTATTTTTTGTTATAGCGGCAATAGAAATACATCATTTGTGAAAATTTCAACTGTCTAACTATCAGGTTCATGAGATACAGCCTGGTGACAGACGGACATGCAGATAGACGGACGGAGTCTTAGTAATAAGGTCCCGTTTTTACCCTTTGGGTACGGAACCATAAAAATGAATGGTAAAATATAAAAAAATGTTATCCTGTGACTGTTCGGCAATTTAAGCTTTAGCCGACTGGTATTTCAAAACACTTCTCGACTGACTACCGCTTTTGACAGCTTAGTTGGTAGAGCGATATACCAATCCCTCGTCCTCCCAAGGCCATAAAATCAGCATTAGTTTTAATTTAACTCATCGCTCTAGGTAAACGGCTAGAAACTTTCGGCTTAAAAACTCTTATGTATTACCAAAATTCAGGCACAAAGAAATGTGGCAAAATATTTTTTTTTAATGCCCTGCGTTTTAAAGCCACCCCGTTTGAAACCCATAATGATAAAATTTTCGTATTTAGCCTCGTACCATCACAACTGTTTTGTATTTGCACATACAAGGTGTAAGAAAAATAGTGGCGATCCGTTTAAGGGCATTATTGGTATCGTATTTCAAGTAAGAAAAAGCAGGAAAAACATTTTTTGGATGCAAAAAAATTTTTTTTTTCTATGAGAGACGTCGTCCAAGCTGACCAACCCTCCATACAATACCAAAACTTTTTTTTCGCGAAAAAAATTTTTTTTCTTACTTTTTCATAATTAGAATACGATGATAATTATGCCCTTAAAAGGATCACCAGTATTTTTGTTACACCTTGCATGTAATTATTAAGGTAGGTACCAAATAAATACGCCAACCGTTTGTTTCAGTGCGCACTGTGGATATTATGTACACACACAGTAGCGTCCCCGCGATCCGACAACCTGTCCTTCGTGCGGAGTGCCGTGGAGACGGTGCCTGATCACGACCCGATCCCCGCGCCGATTCGAGCCTCTGTTGAGAGCATTCCACTCAGGTAAAATATGAGATTCTTTATAAATGCCATTACAGTTTTTAATTCGAGTACCATTCGAAACCACGGTTGCTATGCAGCAAGTTATAAGACATTGTATAGAGGTACCTCACTTGCAACGTTTCTGCTTAGTACAAAATTAAGTTTTATAGTGGATTTTACAACTTTCTGGGGAGTTGTCTAATTAACATTTCAGTTCAAATCTCTAAACGATACTCTATCGAACATAAAAGGCGTCCGATAAGTATAAGTAGTTTGATCATGATCAATGAAACCTTTTCAGTCAAAGATTAAAAAAAAAGTAAATCATCGTAGGAACCTATGTACATACTAATTGAATGTATCACTTTTCATCTTACATTCACAGGAGTCTTCGAGATGAAGGTGATGAAAGACTGCCACTGCGTGATGCGGTAGAAAAGAGACCCATTGCAGTACCAAGCGATGAATCTTTACGCGTAAATGTAGAGGTACCTATACCTATTTGTCTTTAAAACGTAATACAATTTTCTTTTATTGGCATAATTGATTTTGACACTTTTGTCTGTGTTTTTCAGGATGTCGAAGATATTCCAGCGGAAGATGCGGACCACCTCAGACTATACTATGGCGCCGCAAATTACTTGAACAAGTTCCAGCTAGGAAATGCAAATCTACAAGGTTTGAATTTTTTTAACAGTGTACAAACCTGTACCTACTAACAAAATACTGAATCTTAGACTTTAATCTTAGAGTTATTTACTTAAGTATTAGTAAAGGTCCTACGTCTGATGTATTATTTGAAGGTTTGGACCTTTAGTATAAGAGAATGGTTATATGTTTATTTCATCGTGAATGTTTCCATTTATCTCCCAGATTAATTGACCAATTTAGTTACGGTATTTTTTAAGAATTTCTGATGCCCACACAACACTTGTTAGAAAACTTCCAATAAAAAGGCGCTTCTATAATTTTCGACAGAAGATTTTCAATTTAGGTTTATGTTTCAGAAATGCAACAGACGCCCAGTGATCCAGTAACAAAGAGATTAATAGTGTGCTACATGGAGTCCATGGCCGCGTACCGGGCGCCTCCTCTCGCGTTCACGGCGAGCCTGGTCCCTCGCACCTGCACCCATCTACATTATGCCTTCGCAGTGATGCATCCACACACATATTCGTTGATGCCGGCCAATGAAGATTATGATATCATCAAAGGTAAGTTAAACTGTTAAGTGAATTGTAATTTGCAGGAACTGGGAATTTCAATTTACCTACTTACCTACTTTAATAGTAACCATGAAGTTTTACCAAATATATAAGTATGTATTGTATACGATCATACTCGTAGGTCCTGCTTTACCTATACGATGTTTGTCTTGCCTTCTGGTCTTGAAAAACCTCTATATTTGCTGTAGTGCAGTAAGTTTGATCTGTTTTACGCTACTATAACTGGACTCCCTAAAATTACGTCTTTTTAATTCCAGGTGGTTACCGAATCGCGACAGGTCTAAAGCGAAGAAAGACAGGCCTCAAAGTGATGTTAAGTGTCGGAGGCGACGGAACCGACCGGCTGTTCAGCGAAATGGTGCAGGAGTCCAACAGACGAAGCAACTTCATAGACAGCGCAGTCAGCTTCTTGAGGGAGCACGACTTCGACGGTCTTGATCTTCATTGGGTTTATCCAGGTAGGAGGAATTTATGAGTATTTTTCGTTTAGGTTTCACGACTTTAGTAGTTAATGTTCGTACTTCGTACTCTTCGTAGGTTCAAAGTTTGATTTATCTAGAATTATTTCAAACTTTTAGTAAATTAAGCAAATGGCCTGGAGCAAAATTAGACCCTACGAGATAGTATTTAACTCGGCTAGTTGGAGATGTAGCAGAATAGGAAGCCTATTCAGCTTCAGTTTGCCTAATTACGAATTAGGGTTGAAAGTTAACACTGCCAATTAATTAGGCAGTGCTTAGCACTAGTTAAGAATTTATAATTACTTACCTAGTTTGATGGTTTAATTTAACAATTTAAATTTTGTTTTGTAGGTGAACGAGATGAAGAAGAAAGAGACATGTTTACATCCCTTCTGTACGAACTGCGAGAGAAAATGTCTCCATACGGACTTCTTCTTTCCACTGTCTTACCTCCATTCAGGTACCAGACCATAACAAACTACCTGTCTATTGTCCGTTTTAGTGCAAATTATGCATTTGATGGACATAGATTTAATAATTTTTAAGAAAAAAAACCGACTTCAATTGGAGAAGGCCGGCGAAAGAGAGGAGTGGATTATTGTAGATGGTGCACTATAAATTCCATACAATTGAAGGTAATTCCACGAGACTCTAATGTCAGTTACCAATTCTTTCGTGTGTTCTTTGATTAAGTAAGCAAAGTTAAGTATCAATATATCTTCCTGTAGGCATAGGGAAGATATTATATGAACACTTATATTTGCTGAATTATTTAATCACAGAACACACGAAAGAATTGGTAACTGACGGTACAGTCTCGTGGAAATCGTGGAATTACCCTGATTAAAAAAAAATTGTCTTGCAAATCGAACTTGCTTAACAAACACCAGCGCATAGGACAAATCGTTGAAAATGCTTGATTTGTTGATAAAAACACAACAATCACTATTTGTATGCCCTTAAGATTTGAAGAGCTCCCTCGATTCCTCATGGATCCCATCATCAGAACTCGAACTTGACACAAATTTGTCTTAAAAATCTAAATTGCTAAACAAACACAGCGACTGGGGCAAATCGCCATACGTGAACTATGCGTCGTTGAAGAGTTCCGTTCTGGTCATCATCAGCAGTTCCACCTTATCAATTATCACATTTTTGGTTGAAAATGCTGGATTTGTTGATAAAAACACAAAAAGAACTATATGTATGCCTTTAAGATTTGAGGAGTTCCCTCGATTCCTCATGGATCCCATCATCAGAACTGCGTTTTGATAAAAACGGGACCATTCTGTATATATATACTTACAATCAAAAAAAAAAATTTCAAAATCGGTTCAGACATGACGGAGTTATGGAGTAACAATCATAAAAAAAAAACATACAACCGAATTGATAACCTCCTCTCTTTTGAGATATTGAAGTCGGTTAAAAATAAGACAATTGAATTTTCTATTACAGATACCAGATTGAAGATGGATACGACCTAACTGCTGTGAGCGGCGTGGCTGACTACGTGACCCTACAGGCGTGGGACATGACGCACGGCAAACGGGATGAACCTCCAGCGAAGGCTGTTCAGCACAGCGCGCTGCACCGCGACCCCGGTGCGGCGTCCAGGGACCAGCGATACGACAACATTGTATGTATAATACAACACGATGTAATATAATATAACTGAAGTCAGGAAGCGTGTCAAGCATGAAACATTCATATGAGATTTCTTATCACTGCCACGGAACCACGCTGCATATTAAATAGTCATGATCTTCGCTCTATGAGCGCTCATGTAGCGTCGCCGTTTGGGCGATTCTTATGGGCGTTGCAAATAAATATATGAGATTTTTCTACGTGTACCTACAAAAGATACTTGACGCTCACCTGTAGAGACAAAGATGCTGCGTGCGAGCATGACGCTCGAAATCGTGGTCGCTTTTCAATATTTTAAAATATAGCTCGAAACGGAATCGCGTGATTTTTTCGCCGCCGGCCGAAGCCAATTGATAATTAATTGGGTTTACCGAAAACACTAAATGAATAATTAATTTAACTTTACGTATTCCCTTTAGGTAAAATCATCTTTTATCTTTTCCCTGTAGGAATTCATGGTGAAATACATCATTCGCCACGGCATGGCGCCCGAGAAGCTAGTGCTAGGCGTGCCTATGTTCGGTCGTAGCTACACGCTAACGGCCTCCACGTCACCTGCGCCAGGCGCTCCCGTCAGCGGTTGGGGCCAAGAAGGGCCGTACACGCAGACTAAAGGATTACTGGCATACTTTGAGGTGAGGAAAGTTGTATGGTTGTTTTTACTTGTATTAAATTTCATGGCCCTAAAACCAAAGTATTTTCCATAAGTACTATACTGACATAAAATATTATTTTGGTTTCAGATATGCATAGCTGAACGTGAAGGTAAAGGAGTAACAGGAACGGACGAAGCTGGCAACGCTTACGCCGTTTTTGATAACCAGTGGGTTACATATGATTCTCAAACAACTATTGCCGAAAAGGTCAGTATTATATCTAAAAGTAGAAGGCTTTTAATAAAGACTATTGCAACTAACATTTCAATCAGTTACCCATACAATAATTCAATAACGTTGGTCTTGTAATGGTGACTAAGGCGATTACGTCGTTGTAATGGTGACGAAGGCGCGAGCGAGATAGCGCTATACACATGCAGAGCGCTATCTCACTCACGCACCGGCGCCACATGCGGATCCGTCGCCAGTGTGATAATCGCCTAAAGGTAGCAGTGGAGCATTTACATTACATTAGAACAAAAAACTCAAGATTCATGCCAATCATGGTCTTGTATCTAGGTAATACCTAGACAATAAACATCTATTTTAAAGTCTTAAATTTTTATTATTTAATGCTTTCAGATGAGATTCGTCATGAATTTGGGCTTAGCCGGAGCAGCGGCCTGGGCTATAGATATGGACGACTTCCGTGGACTCTGTGGCTCGCCCTTCCCCTTACTAAGCACCATTTCTACAATGCTAAGCAGTAATTATCACCTAAGTAACATTTAATTTCCTTTTTCTCCTAGACAATTTTCGAATTTTAATACCTTTAATTATTCAACAGATGAACCAGTCCAAAGTGACCAGTCTTCATTGAAGATTGGTTCCTGTGAGTCAATGATGCCTTATTTGGCGTCAGATGAAGAGTCATGTGCTCATTTCCACTTCTGCACTGGCGGTATTAACTTCAGGATGGTTTGCGAGGATGAACGTCTTTACGACCCTTCCACTGGTTTCTGCGGGTAATATATTTAGCCCTGTCTAACTAAATCATATTATACTGAAATTAGATGAAGTACTTCGTTTTTTTCTAAAGTTTACAATGCCCATCAGCACGTTCAGTTCAATCGATCCAAGATAAAGATAGCGAAAAACCGTTGACTGATGTAATTTTCTTATAAAATGGAAAGAAAATTTTGGTGGGGGGTGGGGGAATTAGTCTCGAAAAGGCACTAAATCCTTCAAGTTCTTTATAATTTAAGAATAAACACGTACTCTTGCAGACACCAGGATGTTGCCAAGTGTCTACCGGGTCAAAGCCTCAGGATCAGCGTGGAGGAAGCTACACGATTATTACCTCATGCATATGATAATGATTTCGAGGTAACTATTATAGCGAACAACCGCCATTTTATATCCGATCAAGCAATATAGAGAAGTATATTTAATCATGGTGTGTTAATTTATTGCAGTGGAGTGATCAAGTAAATCATGAAATGATGATGGATAGAGAGCCAGTTCAATTTATTTCAATGGCCCAAAATGTCAAAAAGAGTAAGTTTAAATATTTACCGATTATTATACCTCCACTTATTTCGTTTCTTTCTGTACTATCTCTATTACTCTTGTTTTTTTCGTATAATTACTTCTTCCTCTTTTCTATGGCAAATTGCTTCCGCTTATCATATCTCATGAAGAAAAAGGACATCAGAAGAACATTTTTGCTAATCGATCTAGAACGTTTTTCAAACGGAATGAAGACGAAGACTTTTTTGCTAATGATGTGTTGGATTGGGAATACTGGAAACCAAATGATAGCATTTACACTTCGATCGACAATAATATTCCCGAAGTAGCAAAGGAAGGTATGTACCTATGTAATGAAACGCTGAGACAAAGCAAATATGTAGCCGCAAATTTGTTCCTCTATAAAAAGATACAGATAAAAAGACATGAACAATAAGTAGCAACAATTTGACAATGCACCAGTACCAACATTAACTGTCTTTCGTTTTCAAATGTCTAACTTTCCTTTTATGTATTTAGGCCCCGAAAACAACAAGCGAGTAGTGTGCTACATGACTAGCTGGGCTTTCTACCGTCGCGGCGATGGTAAATTCGTTCCAGAACAAATTGATACCAGACTTTGCACACATATAGTTTACGCTTACGGATCGTTGTCACCGGATGAGCTCGTTGCTAAAGAATTCGATCCATGGACCGATATCACCAACAGTAAGTTAATTTGAAAGACATAACACAAGTTTCATTAATAATTTAATTAATTCGAATTGACTATGAAGCTTTTTAGAATGGATTTATTTTGCAAACATTTCACTAACTAAGCGCCAGTTAGAGCGTTTGAACTTGTGAAGACAATCGTTATCAATATGAATCCTATCTTGATACGCCACATTAGAGAATACACCAGCTAGGAGCCAACCCTTAAATGTTCTTTTCAGATTTATATGAACGTGTTACATCTCTGAAAGATGTAAAAGTCCTACTAGGATTGGGAGGATGGACCGACTCAGCTGGAGACAAATACTCGCGCCTAGTGTCGTCGGGTGCTGCTCGCGCTAAGTTTACAGAAAAGCTGGTGTCTTTCCTACGCATGCACAACTTCCGGGGCCTTCACTTAGACTGGAACTACCCGGTCTGCTGGCAGAGTAACTGTAAGAAGGGCGCTGCATCTGATAAAGCGAATTACGCTAAATTAATACAGGTAACTATAAAAATATAGATATATACAGTATACTATATAGGATAAAACTAACACTTTCGTAAATAATAGCTCCGAAAGTTTAAACAAGTGTTTATCGTATTTCCTCGATATCTCAGTAAACATTGATCCCATCAAAAAAGTGAAAAGAATTTTTTTTGTAGAAAATTTCATGTGGATGAATTAAGTAGAAGAACATTTTTTCGTATGACCCACCGTTGCTGAGTTATCTACGAAAATCCAAAAAATGGGACCTTCAAATCCCCCCTTCCCGCCCCCGGCTCAAGGGCTACGGCCGAGGACTTTTGATATGTTCACCTCCTAACTAGTCCAAACAAAGTTACCAAGTCAAAAATTGTGTTCCAAGCATTTCCCTCTATACCTTTTTTCGAGCATTCAATGACTGACCTAATTATACAAAAACAAACACTCGCATTTGTCTTCGCCATTTCACAATATTTTTAAAATACTACTGTAGTCACATTTCGCCCGCAACAAAACACACGGTCACATCGACAAGCTGTTACAGCCAACTGAATAAGGTTAGACCTAAGCGCACTTCGTAGTGGTGCCATAAATATAATCTATTTTCTACTATTACAACCAAAAGTGACTAAAATACTGTTTTTTTCGTGTAATTCAAATATTAAATTATATTTTACTCAGCGGGCAAAATTGGACGATTTCACGGTACTAAACGGTGACCGCCGTTTAGGTGAGTTTTCACTACAACCTAACACTTTTCTTTTTAGGAAGTATCAAAGGCTCTGCACGGCGCCGGCATGGAGCTAGGGGTAGCTATATCTGGCTACAAAGAGGTGATAGAAGCAGCCTATGACCTGTCCACCATATCTAAAGCCGCCGACTTCCTAAGCGCTATGACGTACGACTACCATGGCGGGTGGGAAAGCACTACTGCACATCACACTCCGTTGGTGCCTTCTCCGAAGGACAAAATCCCCTACTACTCTATCGTAAGAATTATATTGACCATTTGGCATCGAAATTGTTGCTCCAACAAACAAAATAAACTAAAAAAATCATTTCACCAACAGAAGACCAACCTAACACTAACGAAACTTTAAAATCAATAGGATTTAAACAGTTTGTGAAAATTAACAAGTTGACAATACTTTGTAGTATCAAAACTTGAATTACTAAAAAAAATTACATTATTTTATCTTAAACACGCACACCTGTCATTTGATAATTTATTTCAAACATTTTACGTTGCGTGACTTATAAGTATGTAATGCTTCTATAATGCATGTTAGTCCATAGATATAAATATACCAATTAGCACGTAAGCTTTAGCTGTAAGTGGTTATTCTAGAAATAAGTAAATAATATAATAAAAAACTATCAAAAATAACGAACGACCTCTGAAGGAAAAGTAGACATTGTTGAACGTGCCATATAGAGGGACAAAATTTGCATGACAGGAAATACATAACGACACCTACATTTCTTCGACAGGAGTACGCCGTTAAAGCTCTCATCAGCGGAGGCGCAGACCCGAAGAAAATACTCCTAGGCTTATCGTTCTACGGTCAAACGTATAGACTCTCCACGACCGGGTCTAGTGGACCCGGCTCCGCGGCCTCCGGGCCCGGCGAGCCCGGCGAATTCACCAAGCAGCCAGGAATGTTGGCCTACTACGAAATTTGTTATCGAGGTATAATTTCAAGTACTTACCGTACGTGTCTGTAGACATCGCCAACTCTATTAGAAACCAAAGTTTCGAAAGTCCTGCAAACCGCTGATCCTAAGAGCAAATCGAAGCTTAGCCAAAAGATTGATGTGCCATTATTTACTTAACATGAAAACTTTTCTTGGACTCACAATTTTTTTTATATACCCACAGTTAAAAATCTGCGATGGAAAACTGGACGTCAAGATAGAGCTGGTCCCTATGCGTATTCAGAGAACCAATGGGTGGGATATGACGACCCGAAATCCATAACTGAAAAGGTTCGTATAATACTCGTACTTGCTTTTTTAAATAAAATGAACGACCCATTAACGCAATATAGTTATATCGAATGTTACAAAAATATTACCAGAGATATTACATAACACAACATAATAATGATTACAAAGGAACGACGTATTGCCATTAGATACAAGTGTTGTGATTATCTTCTATTCTGATTAAACCAATTACTAGCAATACTAATTGCAAAAAAACACGGCTTTACGAGTTACATGCAAGGGCAAGAAAAATATTACGCTAAAGAGTCGGTAACACCGCTTTGTGGTCAAATGAGCCCACAGACACTTGCATACAAAAACATTATGCTAAAAATATACTAAAAGTGTCACATGCAAGTGTCTGTGGGCTCATTTGACCACAAAGCGGTGTTACCGACTCTTTAGATAAGACGATTCACCGTGTTTATGGCGTCGAAAATTCCTAACAACCTCCGTAGAATATGTTTCCAAGAAGTTTGAGAAACGCATCCCTTTATTGCTTTGCCTTGGCATGGGAAAGATCGTACGTACTGTAAGTAGTAGATTCGAGCTTTTCCAGAAGAAATATAATGTTTTTCTCGGTCTATTTTGAAATAACGGTAACAACGAAGGCCGCATTTTGCTTGATTATGGCCCTCACCATCCGTTCTGGCCACAGATGCCTGCGATCTGGGCCAGTCTTTATCTTCCCGCCCTAAGTACGTAACATATGTAATGTACTATTATACTATTTAATACATTATTTATAAAATTATAGAGGTAGGTACTTACAAATTAGTTCCAAATAATTGTGATTTTCTGTGGTTAGCTCTGAATGTGGTTAATTTTATTAAAATTATACTCTCCCACTTCAACAGGTAGAATGGGCTATGCGCCAAGGTCTAGGTGGGGTGACGGCATGGGCCATGGATCTGGATGACTTCAACAACCGTTGCTGTGCGGAGCCGTGGCCGCTGCTGAGGGCCGCAGGCCGCGCTCTCGGCCGTACCGTGCCGCAGCCCACCAGTGCCTGCGAGCGCCCACCGCAGCCCGTTACCCCACCACCACCGACGACAACCACTGTTGCATCTGATGGTAACCTCCCAGTCCTCCTGCTTACTATTAAACTACCATTTCGCATTAAGTCTCAACTGCTTTTCGCAGACGCCTGGAGACACGAATATTTTTCACACCATTGGCAAAAACAAGCGAGATTTTCTTGGTCTCTGGAACAGTGACAGGGCAAACTCTGTCTTTGTTCACCTAGCCGATGATTATACATTTTAATTTATTTATATTCGGGGTCAGTAGCTGATGACATCTGACGTGCATCTACCTGTCGGACTCACAAGTGCCGAAAGTAACACACCTACTTAACTTAAATAATAAGTAAAAACGACCATAAACATTAATTTCGACACCTTGGCTTTTGAAACTATTGTCAGTCAAGAATGGAACAAAAACCACACCAAAATGGTATTCGGTATTTTAGGATCTGCTGGTGGTGATCACGTGCACCCTGGCCATGACCACCCGACCAGCACCACCACCTCCTGGCCCCAATGGAAGCCGGAGAGCACTACCACCACCACCACCACCTCAACGCCCTGGTGGACTCAACCCACTACCGTGAAACCCACTTCCACATCACCTTCGACGTGGTGGTCGCAACCTACTACTACCCCGATGAAACCCACCACCACTGTTAGAACGACTACTACCACAAGAAGGACGACCACTCGACCATCTGCATCTGGTGAGTTTTTTAGACAACCCGATCAATAATGATAGCCTTCATGCGGTCCTCCTATGCGTCTTCCCGACGAAATAGAGACGGCATATTCGTATGCGCGTATTGCGCGTACGGGTTTATTTCTGTCTATAAATGATTGTTCCCATGTAAGTACATATTTTCAAGGCAGAATGGCTGATTTGGTTGCAGTTTTTGTTAATAAAAGGGAAGTCTATACGGAAAGAGAAGTTCAGAAGAACTCATTAGTTCCCATATAAACCATGACAAGTCCTACTCCACTTTCCGCTCAAAATCAACTTGGTATGTACGTTAGCGATGGTTCTCAGATAATGCAAAGTGGTAGGTACAAGACAAATTGGTAATTTGTCTACACACCAAACCCCAACCAACCTTTACTTATTATGGATTGCAAAAATCTGACATATTTTTTATTTATTTATAGTTTGCCAGACTAAAGCTACTGTTTTATTTCACAGAGGAAGGCAACCCTTGCACACCGGGCGAATACCGCGACGCGGCAGGGGATTGCGAAAGCTACCTCCAGTGCGAGGGAGGCGATTGGCGTAAACATCGCTGCGCGCCCGGCTTGCACTGGTCCGCTTCTGCCAAGCGCTGTGACTGGCCCAGCTTTGCCAAGTGCACAGGTTGGTTAAGTCTAGCTTCTGTAGTCAGCACTGTTAACTATTGCATAAAAATAACTAACTAACTAATTAACTATTGTGACCCAAGATTAACTATTGCATAAAAATTAATATATGTGTTTTCACCAGCATCAAGCAGCGAATCAACTACAGCCACGAGCACTCTCGCACCGATTACGGCGCGACCGCCGCCAAGACCTACCACTACTAGACCTACCACTACTAGACCTACCACTACCAGACCTACCACGACCACCAGATGGACCACGACCACCAGATGGACCACTACTTCCACTACAACGACTACGCGAAAACCCACCACTAGTCAAGCACCAGCTAGTTCAGGTATTGATTTAATCTAATATGAAGTAACTCAATTTATTTAATATCTTTTTTCTACTCCTGCATTCTAATTTGCCAACTAAATGACTGACATGTATATTCAAAGCATATACTTTATGAACGTTGTCATAAGATGACTCAAAAGTGGACTCTTAGGGATATAATGGGTCTGTTGCCGGGGCGGGCCCCGCACCGCCGCCACCCGCCGCTGTAGACAAGGGGGGCGCCGGCACAATCCGCCAGGAGATTGAAGACAATTGTATAGAGGCAGCAGGTCATTCGTCAATCTCAATGCTTACAGGCTTGCCTAGCACTCGTAGAAAAACTATTGTGTGCAACGGTACCTACATAATTAGGTATTAAAATTCTCGGGTCTGTTTTTACAAAATTCGGCTTCGCCTCATTTTGTAAATTCGACCATCGAATCTTAAGAACCCTTATTATGTAACTGTTGAACAAAATACTATTATATTTTCACGGACAGACTATTGAACCAATTTCAATGAGATTTAGTTTTTAGGTATTGGTCCTTTGAGCCGGATGTTATACGAGTTTCAATACGTTCAAATCGTTCAATACGTTAGACTTTCCTTGTCAGTAATAAACTTAAAAAGTTCAAAATTGCCGCAGGTAGGGAAAATTCCATATCGGTTACTATATTGTTTTTTTGCTATTAAAACGTACTTATTGCAAACTAAGAAAACTGTCAATCTTTAAGTTCATTTTTATCAACTGTATTTTCATAAGATTGATGGTGATGATTCTAAACAGGAGAATCTTTGGATGGAACTCCATGCAACGGACAAACGTATAAGCCTGTAGCCGGAGACTGCAATGCCTACTTGCACTGCGACGGCACCGTGTGGCGCCAGCAGCGCTGCGCCCCCGGACTGCACTGGAGCCGTAACCAGAACTACTGCGATTGGCCAAAATACGCTAAGTGTGAAAGTAAGTCATTTTTATCGTCCGCGTCATCTTGCCAGCGTTGTCATTTTTGACATGGCCCGACAACTTAAATTTATCTGAAGACACAATTTTTTACAAAAACCACTGCCTTATGACTTTTCAACCCAGAGGGGAAACCTTCCTGTTTATTTTCCTTCACCGAAGTAGGTACAAAATTATAAATAGTTTATGTTACGTCGGCCTCTCAGTTTAGTAATGTTAACTTGGTACATTAGCTTAGAGTACCTATTATTATTATTATTTTGTATGTCTTTCCCGACCACGGAACAATGGTGTTCCGGACCTTTGGGAGGCGTATGCGGAGCCGAAGCCAACGCGCAGAGGCCCTTTCGACAATTTAATGAAAAGTGAGGGGTACACTATGCGGATGCTGCCCCTGCCCGTGTCATGGGACGCACGCAGAGACAGCACCCGCCATGGTGTAAGGACTATTGAGTATTAATGGAGTCTAAAATGTACTAGGCTATTGGGTGAAAAGTAATGGCTTTATTTGGGTCACTTCAAAAATACAATGAGTGCGAAAACAATGTTACAGCAAAAAATAATAAGAATATGAGTACCTAATAAGAGCCCTATTCGATATAAGTTAGGTTTAGCCCTTTACCTTGCCCCCTACCATTCTCACGAACCCTTTAGAAGTTTCGAGTTTCTCAATACAATTGATCATTAACCACAATGGTACTTCTCAGGTTCGTCAAGCACTTCAGCAGCCATGCCGACACGAACAACTATTCGACTGCCCAGACCCACCACTACACGTAAGTTATACTAGATACTCACGCTCAGCTCAGATCAGTTGATCCCAGATCGTAGACAACCAAATAACACCCCGTACACTCTTCTCTTTTACTCCGCTGATAGCCATTAGCCCACATCGAACTTGGTTTTATTCTACGCTTCTAACGATTGTGCTTTTCTTTTGAATTTATTGACTGCAGCTCTTTTACACAAGTCATCCGGTGTGTATGCGAAAGTCGGGACATTACCGTCAGCAATCTTGATTCATGTCTTGTGTTAAACAGATTTCCAGGGTTGCTAAGCCTATGAATATCCGTACTATATGTAGGCTCCTTGTCACAGGACAAATATTTGTGCGACAAGTGCGACGTTTGAATGATGATCTCTTGTTGCTCCATATTCGATAACTTGATGAGCTAATCATGCTTTTTACAACGCTTTACTAATACTAACAGCTCAGCCAAGCAACATCCCAGCCGAAGATAGCTCATGCGGTTCCGGCGAGTCGCTAACAGTGGCCAGCACTTGCGACGCTTACTTGCTGTGCGTGGGTGGCCGTTGGCGTAAGCAGCTGTGCCCGCCCGGCTTGCACTGGGACAAGCGGACCAAACGCTGCGACTGGGCCGAGTTCGCCATGTGTGACGGTTTGTATTAACGGCTGCTTTTATAATGCTTTCATGACAGCTCAAAACCCTTAGTGTAATCGATTCACTAACGTAACGGACCGATTGCGTTTGCTTTCGCAACGCAATCGTTATGTTACGTTAGTGAAACGATTACTTAGTGTACGTAATCGTTTCACTAACAGGGTTCAGTTAAGCAGCCCCTGACGGCGGTTAGTATCTATTTGCGACGCCAACATAAACTTTCTTATTATTTACGAAACGTAAATTACTCACCATTTAAAGACTGATCAAATAACAAATATATAGGTCCTCAAATAACAACAACTGGTGCAGAGGAATAAGTTTTTAAACAACGGAAGGTCATAAGGTAAAGAATAATATCTTCTAGATGAGAACATTTGGATGAAGATTGTATGCGGAAAACGTTGCTACAGAGCTGTGCTATCATTAAAGTGGATCTTTTGTTATTTAGTTAAACCAGGTGCCACGAAGACTCCGCCGACATCGACCAGGAGACCACAATGGACCACCTCGAAGAAGCCTACTGAGAACCTCACCACCGCTCCAACGGTATGATTATCTTACCAGTGTTAATAGGTATAAAAGTCAAATTGCACTAATTACTTTTCACTACCTTAAATCTTTAAGATGACAAAAAACTAGATACTCTTCATGACATGAAGATAGCTGCATCATGTCGTATTCAGTCCAGCGTAAATAATCACTCTAAAGAAGAGAACTTAAAACAAAAGTATTTTTTCGGTCCCTATCCTGCTGAAGCGATTGTCGCTGCGACGTTCCGGGCCTGAACCCTGTGCGGTACTTGGCCTTTGGCCTTCGCAATCTTCGCATACAGAGATGGTCACCCTCGGGCCTTCGGCCCGTAATACGTAGTCATATTAACATATCTTCTACTGGTCCCCAGCGCTGCCAAACCGGAACATATCACCCGCACCCTCAGTGCGAGAAGTTCTACGTGTGCGTGAACGGCCAGCTGGTAGCGCAAAGCTGCGCCCCCGGCCTGGTGTGGGGACCGAACGGACAGTGCGATTTCCCACGCAAGGACTCATGCGGCGATCGCCGGAACATGAAACCGGCTGCGCCAGTGTCCATGCAACTACAGGACGAGACAAGTTAGTAGACGATATTGCCAGATCTTGTGGCATTTCCACCACGAGACGTCTTTAAACAGCATGACAATGCATGTTTTAAAGTTCTGTTTTACTAACTTCCCAACCCAATCGCTAATAGCTTGTAAATTAATCTGAGTTAGAATACCTACTAATACTTTTTCACTTCTCATGCTCAAAAAGTTTGTTGTATTAGGCTTACGTAGGCGGACTAAAGTAGTACATTTAACCCCTAGGGCTAATATGTATACATAATTTCGCTTCTCATAGTTATTATTGTTATGTGCTTAAAGCCTAATTTCGTAAAGTCTGCACGGCGCGCAGCCCATCGCTAGCCTGGCTCGCGGGGCTGGGCTGGGCTGGGTGCGAGCCGGGGCCCGCGGCGATGGGCCGGGCGCCGTGCAGAGCAGACGACAAGAAATTCGGCCAAGTTAAACTAAATTTTCACCTTAGATTAGTTATTGTGCGTAAATAATCGTTATTTAATTTTAATTTACTTCATTATTTTCTCGCAATCGAAGTGAAAAATAGTATGTATGACTTGGGTCTAAAAGCCATATTACCACTCGAACAATTTTCCCTCACTTCCTTCGGGAAAATAACCACCTCGTGGTAATATGGCTTACTTTAGACCCTTGTCAAACAATCTACTATTGTTATAAATACATCATCTTTTGAGTGTAATGTAATGTAAACTCAATATTAACCTAAGGAACCTCAGACCCTAAGAGTAGATAAATAGTGAATTGGTAAATCGGCTGCTTGTTGTAAATAACATTGTGATATAATTAGCCATAATATGTAGAAAATTAGGTATCTAATTTAGTCATAATATTACGTCCCTATACATATGTAAATAATAAAATTGTGCATTATGTTCTACGTTTTATTTCCACCTATATCCTGCATGCGGCATGTGCTCCTTTCTCCATTCCATTCTAGGTAAGATATAAGTATAAATACCTAATATAAATATAAAATATGATAATGAAAAGTTTATTCACAAATATTTACTTAATTGTAATTCTTTGGCAATCTGCAGATATTTGCGAAAATGGTGAATATGCCAAGGTTGAAGGAGACTGCACCCACTATAGACACTGTCTCTTTGGAAAGTTCGAAGTATTCCCTTGCAGCGCTGGCCTTCATTGGAATGATGTGGGTATACCTCAATGAATGGTGTGATTTATGCTTATATACATATACATTTGTCCTATTTTATTTTTACCAATATATGTTTTTAGGATAAACAAATTTGCGATTGGCCCAAGAGCGCAAAATGCAAAAGCAAAAGTGGCATGACTACAGCAAGACCTATGGTGGAAATGCCTTCCAAGCCTGCGACTGATCACGAGCACACCGAACACTTTGAAGTGGCACATCCAGTTGTTTCCGTGCCGACCCCTACACAACCAGAAATGCCTACTAAACCGTCTCTACTAAATAGTAAGGACAAAATGAAGTACATACATATTTTCTACTAAATATTGAAAATAAATGCGTAATCGTAAAAAATTTAAAATTCAAAAACTTCACCATGCTCTTTCATAAGCTTCACTGAACCGCAACAATGTAGGTTTTCGGAAGGCCTCTGACATTACTTCAAACTGATTGTCTTTCCCAAGTCACATTTTATAAGATAGAGACGTGCCGCTAAGTGTCTAGAAAAATATAATGCTGCATTCTAATTTGATTAACATGTTTACAGCGAAATACAAGGTAGTGTGCTACTACACGAACTGGGCGTGGTACCGACCAGGGCTGGGCAAGTATGGACCCGAAGACATCGACCCAACTCTGTGTACGCACATAGTCTACGGTTTCGCAGTTCTCGGCAGCGATGGTCTCATCACAGCACATGACTCCTGGGCGGACTTAGACAATCGTAAGTTTTACCATTGGCAAATAAAATTGGCTTGAAGCCAAATCGAAAGCTCAAAAGAAGCAATTTGAAAACTGGTAATTAAAATACTGAAATACGGCGACCCGTGTGTTCCGTTTTCCGATGACGTGTAGCTCCTAGTGAAAGACAAGGTGTCGTAACGGTTTCGCTTCAATGATTAATTGACTAAATGTTAGATTAGAGTTCAGGCGAAACCCCAAGACAGGAGTCAGTGTCCTGCTCCCAATTCACATTTTGTTTCAGAGGGAACAACAAAATAAACTTCACTTGTATTTACAAGTGTACCTCACTAATTTTTAACGCCTCATTTGACTCTTGATGCGTGCGTTGCAGGTCTTTACGAACGTGTTGTCGAGTACAAGCGCTATGGTGTGAAGGTTTCTCTAGCACTTGGAGGCTGGAATGACTCCGAAGGTGACAAATACTCCAAACTGGTGAATGATCCCATCGCCCGAGCCCGCTTCGTCACGCACGTTGTTCAGTTTATTGAGACGTACAATTTCGATGGCCTTGACTTAGACTGGGAATATCCTAAGTGCTGGCAGGTAATTTATTTGAATGGGAGAAAAGCAATACATTGCATAATACAAATACCTGACTTACATCGGGACTTAAATCTTAGTTCTACTACTAATCTCATTATTTAATTTCAGGTGGATTGTTCAAAGGGTCCCGATTCCGACAAAGAAAGTTTCTCCGATCTAGTCCGCGAGTTATCGGCGGTGTTGAAACCTAAAGGACTGCTTCTATCGTCTGCAGTGTCCCCCAACAAGAAAGTTATAGACGAGGGCTACGACGTTCCTGTGCTGGCAAGACACCTGGATTGGATCGCTGTAATGACCTACGATTATCATGGACAGTGGGATAAAAAGACTGGACATGTGGCGCCGCTGTACTATCACTCTGATGATGATACTACCTATTTTAACGCTGTACGTATTATTATTTTAATTCAGCTCTGATGTTAACTCAAGTTATTTACCTGCTTATTACTCTTATATATACATTTTTTTTAGAATTATACCATGCATTATTGGATGGCCAAAGGCGCACCGTCAAGGAAGCTCGTAATGGGTATCCCGATGTACGGACAAACATTCACGACTGGAGTTCAATGGGACACGGACCCAGATTTGCTTGGCAGAAGAGATGCTACAGGTTTAAACGTACCTGCTGTCACAGGAGGCGAAGCAGGCGAATACACTAGGGCCAAAGGTTTCTTGGCTTACTACGAGGTAATTTGGCATAACATCAAACAACAATTTGCTTTGTTTGTTATTGATTTAATCATCTTAAAATTTGGCATTCCGATTTCCAGATTTGTGACCGAATCAGAAATCAAGGATGGGTAGTTGAAAAAGATCCTTATGGAAGAATGGGCCCATACGCATACAAAGGCAATCAATGGGTTGGTTTTGATGATGTAGACATTGTGAAGCAAAAAACGGAATTCATTAAGTCTTTGAATCTTGGAGGCGGTATGATTTGGGCACTTGATCTTGACGATTTTAGAAACCGGTAAGTGCAATCTGCAAATATAATTATTTGAATGGTTTTTTATAATTTACAATATGTGATGAACACGATTTTTTTTCTAGGTGTGGACAAGGTAAACACCCATTACTCAACACCATTAAGAAAGGTTTACTCAATCCAAAAATAGAATTGGAGCCCCTACGACCAAACCCGACCTATCCATCCATCACAAGCAAACCATCAATAGACGATGACGATGATCTTGATGACATAGAAGTACGGCCAGGTTATAACAAACCAACCAGAACAACTACCGTACGACCTATGAGACCTACGTCACAAATGAGCCCGATTGTTCAAACTACCATAAAACCTACGGCACCACATGTTGAGGAAAGATACAAAGTTGTCTGTTATTACACTAATTGGGCTTGGTACAGGTGAGTTAAGTGTTGTTTCATTGTGGTTCAATGTGTTTGATTTAATTGTAATGTTTGTGCTTTCCATTCATTAAAAGAACTGCACTATGAATTAAGACTATGAATTAAGACGAATGCCTTCTTGGTCTAAGTTCAATAACTCTGCCTCAAGTCGTGAATTGGCGTAGACACTAGTTTTTACGAAAGCCCCCAGGGGGAAACTTGGCCTTATCGGGATTAGGTCCGGTTTCCTTACGATGTTTTCCTCCACCGAAAAGCGACTAGTAAATATCAAATAATATTCTGTACATAGGTACATAAGTTTCGAAAAACTCAGAGGTACGAGCCGGGGTTTGAACCCAGGACCTTCGCATTGAAAGTCTTTTTTTTTTTTTTTTAAAGGTGTGTGTTGTATCGGGAAACTCGGAGGCGTCTAACCGCCAGGCTACCAGCTCTTTATTAAAACTGTTTACATGTATGAATAAACCTTAAATTTTCTATTTGTAGGCCCGGATCAGGAAAGTACACGCCGAGTGACATCGATCCCTCGCTGTGCACTCACGTTGTTTACGCGTTTGCCGTCCTCGATGCTGATACGTTAGTTATGAAACCTCACGATACATCTTTGGATATTGAAAACAGTATGTAACAGGCATTTAAATACTTAATATTAATTAGAAAGTAGTTAAAAGCTTCGTTTTTACACACTTTTATTTAGCTAAATAAAAGTGTGCATTTATTTATGTGAATCAAATCTTGTAAATTAAATTTCAACCCCTTCCCGGATTAAGCAGAAATTTAGTATACTTCTGTAATTTACATGGTAATCCTATCTCCGGTAGGTAAGGTACGGTACAGTCAGCAATAAAAGTGTGCACAGACATTTTTGGGTCTTACTTGTTATGCTTTGGTTTAATTTTATTTTGCAGAATTCTATGAAAAGGTGGTGTCCCTAAAGAGCCGCGGCGTGAGGGTTGTCATTGGTCTAGGCGGCTGGAACGATTCTGCTGGTGACAAGTACTCGCGCTTAGTCAATAACCCTTCGGCTAGAAAGAAATTCGTCGTCCATGCGGTAGACTTTATCGAGCAGTTCGGTTTCAATGGATTGGACCTGGATTGGGAATATCCTAAGTGCTGGCAAGTAAGTATAGATACTCATATAATTTCAATTGGTAGATGTATTAAAATAAACCTGTAAACAGGCCTTTTGGTTTAACATTGCAAATGCGTAACAATTTCTGTAGCAATAACGTGATTACTTGTGATTACAGGTAGAATGCGAAAAGGGACCCTATTCTGACAAGCAAGGGTTTGCTAGCTTAGTAAAGGAGCTTCGCTCTGCCTTCGATCCACGAGGACTTCTTTTATCAACGGCCGTTTCTGGTAGCAAAAGAGTCATCGACTATGGTAAGAACGCTGATATAAAAATTCGTGATGTTTTGGATATTGAGCCTTAGTTGAGCAAGAAACTTATTAACATTAACCATTTGCTTACACAGCATACGATGTACCAACACTTTCCAAAAACTTGGACTGGATAGCACTCATGACATACGATTATCACGGCCAATGGGATAAGAAAACCGGACACATTGCACCTATGTATGCTCGAGAAGACGACGATGACTCTACTTTTAATGCAGTAAGTTTCTAAATTTGATTTAAGTACTCATACTTACTCTTTCAAGTTTGATGGGCGCCATTTTTAATAAATGAAAAATTGCGAATTAACCCTCGACCAAATTACTTTACAGAACTTTACTGTTAGCTATTGGATTCAAAAAGGTGCGGCTAAACAGAAGCTAGTATTGGGAGTGCCCATGTACGGGCAGTCTTTCTCTCTCCTTGACAACTCTGCGAATGGCCTAAGCGCACCCGCGGACGCCGGCGGTGAACCCGGAGACGAGACCAGAGCAAGGGGCTTCTTAGCTTTCTACGAGGTAAACTATATGTTAATATATCTGCTACATTATATTAGTTCTAATTTGAATATCAGCATTCTTATAACGTATGTAGGTACTTATATGGCATTTTGTGGCAGATATGCGAACGCATTAGAATCCACGGCTGGCGAGTCATCAGAGACCCCGGTGGCCGCATGGGCCCATATGCAACGCGCGATGACCAATGGGTGTCTTTCGACGACGACTTCATGGTGCGCCACAAGGCAGAATATGCACGCGCAATGGGGCTGGGAGGCAACATGGTGTGGGCGCTAGACCTGGACGACTTCACAGGACAATATTGCGGCTGTGGCAAGAGCCCGTTGTTACAAAGTATCAACCACGTGCTGAGGGGCAAGAGGGCGCCACCACCTTGTCAGCTCCAGGAAGGTCAGTGTTGTTTCATGACAATCATGAAATTCATGAATGCCACTGTGCCTGCTATCTAGAACTTTAAATTTGAGCCGTTACCATGTTACATTAACTGAGACTGTGAGTTGTGCTTCATGTCATGAAAATAATTTTACTTTGACGTCTATTTCATTTACAGTGCCAGGTGCAACAGTACCAACAGCTGTCACAGAAATTGAAACCGACACGTCCAGTGAAGCGGAGTCGGCAGAATCTTCGCCAGCTATTCCTGAAATAGACTCCGACATTGAGACAGGCGTAAGGTTTTCTTCACCATCGGACAAATATTCTAAATTTGTACCATTGCCTTACGATTGATTTTATAATTTTTCGTTCTACAGGGTTATCTTGATGGCAAACCGTGCTCTGGGATGATGTTTAGAGGTGATGATACTAACTGCAACAAATATTACCTGTGTTTCAATGGAGTGTACATGCAGCTTACTTGTCCGGATGGTTTACTATGGAATGGGGTAAGACCATTTTGAAATGTAGTACAACTGTTTCTCCGTTATCAAGTGATAAATAATTATAGCAATGGGTCTGACTAACTGTATTATATTGCAGAATCACTGCGACGAACCATTTAAATCGCGATGCAGGACTAAAGCGAATCTAAGAATAACTGCGGGAGAAGGAAGCGTCGTGGAATCAGAAGAAAAACCGATTGTTGGGTGTTATTTCACTGACTGGGCTTATTACAGGTTAAAATTATGATGCACTTGTGCACTTATACACCTTTATCTAATTATTTGTAAATAGAGTTAGATAGATAAGTACACATAATAAAGTAGAAAATCATATATATTTTATAGTAAGGTTTAAATTAAAAAAAAATACTAATGGCTAAGGTAATAAGTATATCTGCTCTTAAATAAAACTAAGATAAACTATACTAAACGAACAAAAAACCGAATCCGACCAAGTTGCCCCGTGACCCTCCGGATGCAAAGGTGCCCAATTTGTAGATACTAAATAAAGATGGGCCGACTAGTCGCCGACTAGTGGCAAAGCCGACTATTCGGCATCATTTGTAGTCGGCGATTAGTCGGCGACTAGTCGGCAAAAAATGCCGAATATTCGGCACTTTAATACCTACAGGAAAATAAGAACTTGGCAGAAGTTTAACCCTTTTCTTAGTTATGAATATCTAAATCTTATTATAGTGTTTGTTTTCTTTTTGCCTTCAAATACGCCAGCGCTGGTCATGAACGCGTGATAGACAATGGCACGGCGGACGAAGCGAAACGAGCGTTTCCGATTGCACCCGAACTTAGCTAAAACCTACGATCGGCATTGCCGACTAGTCGGCCGATTAATCGGCAATTTGAAAACCGTTTAGTCGGCCGATTGTGTAGTCGGCAAAGGCCCATCTCTAATACTAAAGCTTATTTTGTTACAGGCGTGAAAATGGAAGTTTTGGTCCGGATCAGTTAGATGCCTCTATGTGTACACATATAATTTACGCCTGGGCTCATCTTGACAAGAAGTCATTCAAATTGATCCCCGGAAATTCAGAACTCGATGTGGAAAATGGTAAATATATTCTCCTTTAAAAAACAAACTCATCATTCACTTCCCATTTAATTGGGGTCGGTGGATCATGTATTTTTCTTTTAATGTAACAATTTTAAATATAAATTTTATTTATGATTGCAGACTTCTACGGAAAAATTACAAGTCTTCGACATACTGGAGTAAAGGTGATCTTGGGTGTAGGTGGTCTGGAAGATTCTGAGGACGAAAAGTGGCGTGAAATGGCTTCGGCCCCCGAAAACAGAAAGAAGTTTATCAGATCGGTTAACAGATTCTTGAAGAAATGGAATTTCGATGGTTTGCAAATTGCCTGGCAATATCCTGGTTGTAATCAGGTCAGATTTATTCTTATTTCAATTTTTGACTAGTTGTGATACCTCCCAAAATCAGACCATTAAAAATCGGTTGCATTTGCAGGTCCAATGTTCGTCTCACAGACAACTGGTAGAGAGGGACAGCTTCAGCTCATTATTGGTAGAGTTATCGCAAAAGCTTCGATCTCACGCCATGGAGTTCTCCGCCATGGTCGCAGCGTCGCCTGAAATCGCTTCGAGTGCATACGACCACGCGGTGCTCAAGGAGCATGTGGACTGGCTAGCAATCGCTGCTAACGACTATTACGCTACTTCCAGTGGACGAACTGGATATTTGATGCCCTTGGAAACAACAGAAAAATGGGATAATAACTTTGTAAGTATCTACGACAAAATTTATGATAGATTCTAATATGATAGATAGGTACCTATAGGTTCAGACCAATGTACGTGTCGCCTAAAGGAGGCAGGGTACAACGACGGCCCCATGTTTGATAACGTTAGTGGCGTTAGTGTATAAATATCTAGAAGCAGTAGCAGGTAAGAGTGATGTCACCTGGTAAGGAAGGGAAGAGTGTAAATTAGGGAAGGCACAATGTCCATAATATACGAAAACGCGCTTAAAATGATAACAGTGATACTAACTAAATCTGTTCACGTTTGTTTCAGAATATTACTGTAGAATACTGGACTAGTGTAGTGCCGGGGAGACAGCTGGTGCTGGGAGTCCCAGCGTACGCCAGGACCTACTCCCTGAGAACAGTGACCAACCGCGAGGTGGGCGCACCCGTGTTCGGCCCCGGCGCGCCTGGACCCTTCACTGGGGTTCCCGGCTTTTTAGCCTATCATGAGGTTTGTCTACATTCATTTGATATTTTATTATTATTATATCTAACCTATTTGAGTGTCCCACGGCTAGGCAATGGCCTCTCCCCTGCCATATCTCCTGATTTTGCGCCTCTTCCGCCATACCTAAGTCATACCGCTATCTCCGCTTGGGCCTTATTAGGTTTTATACACATAAGTAAAATATTAATTAGCTGTTTCTTACTCGTAAATCATATAGAATACAAATTGTTTTATCCAGGTCTGTCGAAATAGGTAATATACATATCTTTACGCCATTTAAAATTATTATCTTATCAGGTGTCGTCAAATACTCTCAAGTAATTCGCACATCGTACTTTGTCCTCATTATCTATTTCCTTTAGATAATTTTAACGCAACTCATGCAGGTATTTCTAGATAGATGCTAATTTCTGTTCATGGTAGGCATCTGGTAGGTACCAGCTGTTTACAGACACGAAGAACAAGTAACTCAAAAAAAGCTAAATAAAAGTTCGTAAAAACACGCTAACATTCAAATAATATCTAAGTACTTACCGATTTTTAAAAAGTACCCATGCAAAAAATCAACATGCTCATATTTTTGACAGCGCTGCGCCTTCAAACCGGAAGACTGGCACGAGACCCGCACCCGCAAAGGCACGTACGCTGTATACGGTTCACAGTGGGCATCATACCTGCGCCCCGAGGAGGTGCACCTGATGACGTCACTGAGCATGCGCGCGGGCCTGCGCGGCGCCGCGCTGTGGGCCATGGACCTGGACGACTGGCGCGCCGCGTGCTCCTGCGTGCAGCGGCCACTCTTGACAGCTATGAAACAAGCAGTACACGAACCGTTGTTAGCGCCTTCCTTATGTACATAGAAGTTTAGATTTTTTTTAGTTTTGTTATAAGTTAATTAGATTAAGCACAGATTTTTTTACCGTAGTGATTTAAGTAGGTATAGTAGTAATATGGAATTCTTTGACGGGAGAAAACAAGAAAAACAGTTTACTGAGTTTGGTAATATGTATGTATTATGTACGACTTCCTAAAATTTTCAATAGGTACCTATTATTAAATTTTGAAGTCGTAAGTATTTAACTCCGACATTAAGGTTAGTTGTGCTAGTTTTCGTCCACATGTGTCAGTTTTATGTCCATACTTATTTACATATTTATATTCAACACTTCCCATAATAAAAATATAGAAAAATGGTCGGCCTTAAAAAGTTTTTCCCGTATATAGCAGATTAATCAGCTGGACGAGAAACAAAGCATAATCACCCTATATCCTTGTTTGTACTTTATCTAATTTAAAAACGTTCGCTAAAACCACGTGTTACCTATGTAAAGTTTCGAAAGATAGTAGGTATCTATCTAAAGTCCCTGTACTGTATTGTTTTCTTTTGTTGACGATGAATCCTGAATGATACATGTAGGTAGGTACATTTGCTGTCCATTGTATGGACAAAAACTTATTGGTGAATTAAGTGCCAACTACTTCTAAATGAGATTTAAAAATATTAGGAAGTACTGATACCATAATTTGATAAGAAATAATTATTGTGATATTTTGTGTAGACAATAGAAAGATCTTGATAAATTTCTTTTTTTTTTATTGACATCCCTAATACGTAAAATAATAGTAAAGAAATAATGTGACATTATTTTGTTAATGGTTTACGGTTTTATTGCTCAAATACGATTACTGAATTTGTACACCGTACGAGGTAAGCGACGGCGGCCAAACCAAATGATACCTTTTGTCAAATAATGTCACAAATTACTTGTAACGGATAAACGGTTAAACTGCAAGTTAACTGGGTAAACGAAATAGGTTAATTGATTTTGGAAACTTCGATTCCAATCCTGGCATACCGTCGCCAGCTCGCCATAATCGCTGCTGCGATCTGTACCCTTAGTGTAATCGTTTCACTAACGTGATGTAACGATTGCATTTGCGTTAGGTCTTAATTTGTATGGGATTTTTAACACAGCACACCACGCGGAACGTATCGAAAACTAAACCACCGAGTATACAGTGTGTTTCTGTAATAGGAGCAATAAATTAAAACATAGATTCTACTCCTCAAACTACAAAACTTTTGTTCAACAACTTTAAAAAAATATAACCACCACCACCACCACCACCTTAAAGGTAGCTTGAAGCGCTCCCTCTATGATCCTAATACCTAGACCATTCAGAGGTCTCAATGATCTGCCTGATGATCATTTTCGTGCGGTGAAAATTTAGCCTCGGTTATCATTAACAGCTTAGACCCATTTCAAATAATGTAGGTACCCTCCGAACACAGACAATATGCTGGGCCATAATAGTTCTTCTAGTAGATCATCATAGATTTCTATCTACTATTCTGCCATGGTTCTCCATGGCATACGGAGCAAGACCATATGAAAGTGTTAACCGTAAGAACTTCATACTAACAAGTTAGTCGTTTTGGCCTGGTAGTAGAAGTCCTGGTAAGTACTGTTGATAAGAAGTATTTTACAAATACCTGTACCTATTTGACAATTATTAACTAAATATTAAAAGACAGAGCTTTTAAACCTATTTACTATAGGTACTCGATTATTAAGTCCAAAACCTAGTGGTACAGTCAGCAGTAAAAGGATTATATTAGGATTGCGTTCAGACCATTTTGAAAACTGCGCCCGTTTAGTTACTACTGCTTACTCCATTAACTACATTTATTACAATAGATGTATCTAACGTAAGCATACCAATAAATAGATAAAGAAGGATAGGTAACGCAATGACGTAATCATTATATACAACAGCCGCAAATACCTGGCCTTGACTAGGTTCGGTCATGGTATCTTCCTGTACGCTTTACCTACCACAGTGACCGAACTAGCAAAGTCCACAGCGCACGCGCTATGACTCACTCACTCCGTCAAGTCAATTTTCGCATAAAATAATGTGGCATTGTGCAATATCCAAGTAATACAAGAAAAGCGCAAGTGTTTAAATGTTTACTTAATTAGTCATTTGGTTTTTAAAAATCTTGATCGTGTCGTGTGTGAAACATAACCTAAATAATTAGTATTCACGCAAATAAATTCGGTATTTATTTAAATTATTAGCAAAAGCATTTAATTGACCTACGGATTAAAACGGGTACCGTATTAAGTCACCATGACTAAACGGCTTCTTTTAAACGTAATTTTGAACCCTAGTGTTCAGAAAATACAGCCTGTAAGACCATTGGGAAGCATTTATCGTAGGAATATTAGCACCAAAGAGGTATGTTGTTTTCATGTATTTTTAAGAGTAATTGCATAACCAGCACCGCTTAGTTATGCATGTTATCATTTATCAGTTATGTAGATTTTTGTTAAAAGAACATATCTTAAGTGCCACTACATAAACAATCAATAACATCAACAAATACTCCGATTCTTGCTCTTGAATTTTCGGTAGGTGCTTAATTATTACTCAAATTCCGAGTACGTACCTTTATGACCGAAGTTGAAACATAAAAGTCTATTTGTATAATGTTTGAAAACGAAGCTAGGTAAATCTACTATGGAACCGTTTCAAAAATAAATGTACAATAATCTGATTTCAAATGTTTCAGGCTCCATTTGAAGAAATAAAAATTCAACTAGGTTGTGGGCAATTAGCTGCTAAACTATGGAAAGGCAAAGACAACAGCAGCCGACCTATACTCGCGCTGCACGGCTGGCAGGACAACGCAGGGACTTGGGACCCGCTGATCCCGCTGTTGGACTCGGAGCGACCGATCCTGGCGGTAGACTTTCCGGGACACGGGTTATCTTATCACATTCCTCCCGGTTAGTCTAACCTATCTATTCTACTTACTAATTTGATTTTCTTTTGTGAGATTTTATTAGAGACTTCGCATACACCTTTGTACCTCTCCGCGGATTTATTATGTTTTCCCCGCGATGTTTTTCGATAGCAACTCTTATATTCTTTTATCTACACCCATATCATAAAACCTCCACGATGCGTTCAAAAACCGCACGTTATAACCACCATAAAAATAGATTGTTTCGTTAGTAAGTAGTTAGACAAATGTCTTATTTGTAACGATGTTGTTATTATCAAATAATAATCAAAAATTCGATTTCATTATGAAAATCCGGGATGGGCCCCGCCCGCCGGCACGCACGAGTTGGCGATGGCGATGGCGGTGCAATCCGTGCAATGGCAGTCATTCAATCATCATTTCGGGTTTATAATATGTGTGTAGATAAAGCAGTGTATGCAACTGTACGTAATTAGGCCTTAAAACACTCGTATGATCTCTCTCTCACTTCGTTCGTTTCATAAAACCACACTCGTGTTTTAAGGACCCCTATTACGTAACAGTTACATAAACTACTATTATGTAGCTGAAATTAAAATATTGGAACTTATAGCCATAATGAACCGTATTAGTACCAAATCAAGGTTGATTTTAGTTTAATAATATTTTTGCAATTAGTGAGTCTTGGTTGTCATTGCGTATAATAAGTTTTTGGTGATCGTTACTGTGCAATAGATTTTCGATGTTAAATACCTAATTATTAACCACCTTTTCCTTTTTGCAGGTGTTCACTACTACCCTTGGGAACTACCAAGGCTGATATACGTGTTAAAAAATCATTTTAAATGGGACAAAGTTTCACTGTTGGCGCACTCTATGGGGTCTATAGCTAGTATGAGATTTGCTAGCATATTTCCCAATGAAGTCGACTTTTATGTTGCGATTGATAGCTTGATCGCGGACGACTATGACTTGGACGCAGTTATAGAGAGATATCCCATCTACATTAAGAAACTTGAAGAAGACCAACAACGTCTTGGGACGGAGCCACCCAGTTATACACTGGAAGAAATAAAAAACATTTGGCATATGGGCACGAGAAAATCGGTCGCCTTGGAGAGTACACAATACTTAATGGCGCGAGGTTTGAAACCTTCAAAAGCTGACCTTAATAAATATTACTTCTCAAGAGATGCTAGGTTAAAGCACATTTTGTTCACACCTGAAGACAAAAAGTTTGTTGAAGCTGTTGCTAAAAGACTAGCATGCCCTACATTATATGTAAAGGCCATTGACTCACCTTATGCTACTGATGCATTTTCTGTCGAGATGCGAGAGTCACTCGAGAAAAACAACAAGAACTTTGAATGTCACTTTGTACCTGGTACTCATCATGTTCATTTGAATAATCCTGAAATTATAGCTCCACTCATTCAAAAATTTTTACGAAACCATAATCTCAAGTAGTAAATTACGACTATCCATCATACCATAAATACTGTAAGCTATTGTTACTCTGAATGATGCATAAAAGTACTTATAAATGTAATTGTTACCTTAATGTAGTGATATGATAAATAAATAAAATATTGCTGTTATGTCAATGTTAACTATTAATATAATAATTTATTTTTCAATATTATCCTTAAGTTACACAGTGTAATGATCTAGCAACAATAAAAATATTAACAACTTCAATGATTACTTTATCCATCTGAATCATCTGTATTTGAGACTGAATTGTCACAAACATGGGCACCTTTCCGTAGTGGCAGGACTTTGAGCAATGTTTCTTGCCATGGCACTCCTTCACAAACCTTCACCACAATTTCGAAAACTGTAACAGAAAAAAAATATCTTGTAGGATAGCACGAGAATATTAAAAGCAAAATTTATTGATGTTCCATGTTTGTTGATTTCATACCATGATCAATTGTCAAAACCTTCCTGGTCTTCATATTCACGTACTTGTCTAAGGGTAACTGTCCATGTCTAATTCCTTGTTCTAGGGCAATTTTATGACACAGGCCCTGTAAAGGATAAGATTTAACAACTTTACAATTCATTCTGTTCATGGTTTACATGGCACAAGTATTTACACTACACCTCTACTTCCTAAAAACCAGTATATACATACAGTCAGTTTTTTTAACCTCTATCGCCCCACAGTCATAAATTCACTTCAAAGAAATTGTAAATATTTTAATTGAAACAGAGTTGCATTTGTTTTGTTTGGCTCGATTTTAAAACAAAACAAATTTCATCCTTATTTTGTTTCTCTTTAGATTCAAATTTCACTGCCAATTTTTGTTGTATGGTGTCTGCTAGAGGGTAAGGTGTTGCATTATTACTAAAGAGCTCTTCCCTTCTTTGTATATGAAGGGTACACGGAAAGAACATGTCTAGTCACTTTGACAACATATTGAGTTATAGCGGTTTTAAAGTTTGGAACGATTCAATTAACCATACTATTTTCGTAACTAGATGGTTTTTATGAATTAAAAAATGGATTTGTGTTAAAAATTCCAGCTGTTACAGAAGTTGTTGGTAGTTCATTGCAAGCTCTACATTTTGATACAAAAATCTCATTTTACGACAAAAGGGACTAGACATGTTCTTTCCGTGTACCCTTCATATACAATCAATCTCACACGAGAGCCCAATCATGAGTACAATATATTGTTAATACCTTGTGTTGGTTATGGTCCACGAGTCCTCCGATGATGTAGTTTGTATTTTCTTCAAAATTCTCTATAACATTTTCAGATTCACTGGAAAGGTATACTAAGTTTTCTTTAGGAAATAGGTCCAAATAACTTTCATTGTGAAACTGGATCTGTAAATATACATAAAGTTATTGCTTAATATTTACCCACATATTATGATTTTACATCTTAATTAAAGATTAATCAAGAACAGATACCAGTTAGGTTATATAAAAGAATAACAATATACTAAACAAGAAACATACTCAACTTACATCCCAATTCTCATAACCATTATGCCGGGACATCTCTGATTTAGCTCTTTCACTAAAACCAGTAATATGAAACTGCAATGGTGACGCAGATCTTCGATTAACTGAATAGCATCTTAAAATTTGTTTGATAACTTTAAACCTATCCTTCTCAATCATAAGATCATCAAAACTAAGGTCAATTATAATTCCTGTCGATTTTTTTGATTTTTCGAACTTCATTTTCTTCAACGACTTTCTGCTGGGCCCGAGGTCGATGTTTGCTGCACGTGCCTCCTGTCTTCTCTGCTTAGCGCGGGCCTTCTCTCTGGCTCGTTTTTCCTGTTTGTGATTTTCCCATTTCACTTTTTTCAGCCATTTCCGCATCTGGGTTTTTGTAAATGGCCTAGGAAACTCATTGCCATCATCATCTTTCAAGCCAGGATCGACTTTTATATCAAAAAGAGTGCACTGAGGAAAACTAGCCGGTTCAATTTTGTCGTTACGGGCCATGTTATCGATTTCGTCCATTTTATGTCGTAAGGATGAATAATTTAGTTACATCTATAACTAAACAGTTTAGATCAAACTATTATTGCTACACGATTTAGAAAACTAGAATAATAATCAATAGATCAACCATATGTGCAGGTTATCTTGGTTAACCACTTTGTTTTGACAGTTGCGACTGTTTTGACGTTTGCCATTTAAGCTATTAACAGACACTCGAACCGAACCTTGACCTTGGTGCGGTGGTTGTAATAGTGCTAATAGACGGGAAGATTTGGTTCGTTCCGACCAAATCTGTCAGTTTGTAAAACAATCTTACAGACGGACAGATTTGGTTCGAAGCGAACCAAATTCGGAGTCCAGCTCGAACCAAATCTTCCCGTCTATTAAAAATTAAATTAAATTAAGGGTCACCACATACCACTACTTCCGCTAATTCCCATAGGAAAACCGCTAGGTGTGTGGTGACCCTAAATAATCATTTATAAGCGGTATTACACATTGCAACCTGCAGGGCCCAATCTGTCAGGTTGGAAGGTGTAATTGAAGGTAGGGCCCGTAGGGAGCTGAAGGAGGGGTAGGAAGAGGCAGGGTACACAACAGATTGGGCCCTGCAGGTTGCAATGTGTAATACCGCTTTATTTCAGATACTTTTTTTTTTTTTTTTCTTATGGACTTTAGGGTCGCCACACACCTAGCGGTTTTCCTCGCGGAATTACCGGAAGTAGCGGAAATTTGTCTATGGTAGCGGAAATTTGTCTATGGTAGCAGATTTTTTGTATGGAAGCCATAGACAAATTACCGGAAGTAGCGGAAATTCATAGACAAATTAAGCATTTTGTCTATGAATTTCCGCTACTTCCGGTAATTCCGCGAGGAAAACCGCTAGGTGTGTGGCGACCCTTAGGCGGTATTGCCTGTAGCCAATGTCAAGTATAAAAAGGCGGGAAATAAGAGCTTGTAAGATTCAATCTTTAGGTACAATGCATGGTACAATGTCTTCAATCGATAAGTATTTTGTTTAATCAAATAAGTTTTAGGCAACGTTGTTCGGTAGAAGTGGCATAAGCCTTGTAAGTTGCTAATTGTAGAGTGATAGCTCCCTACAAATGGCTCGAGGAGGCTACAGGTTGTTCTGAACCAATCAATGGTTACACGCCTTTTAAGACTAATTCTTCATTATCCGCACACTTGTTCGTTAGATCACCGCACAATAAGCTATCTATATTACACACTGAACCACGAAAATGAACAAAAGACAAATAATTAATCATAACGAGCTGCGACCATGATGAGCTCAACCCATAGACCTTTCAGATACTTGACAATCCATAAAATTAACTTAAGTTATACAAATTTTGTTAAGTTACCGAATCTCACGCTAGATGGCGCTGTTATGTGTAGTAAAAATCCTAAATCGTGCTATAAAATTTTTTCTTCAGAACTTCAGATGAGATCATGACCCAGACTTATACAAATTTTGTTTAGTTACCGAATCTCACGCTAGATGGCGCTGTTATGTGTGGTAAAAAATCTAAATCACGCTATTCAAATTTTTCTTGAAATGACGACAGTTACGGAATCTCATGCTAGATGGCGTTGTTCGGTGTGGTAAAAATTCTGAATCACCTCAAAGCAAGTATTAACTAGAGCCCGCACACGTGTACCCCCTTTTGGGTAGATATATAGATGCCCATAATCACTTCTACAGCATAAAACAGAACAATTTACCAATCTTTTCCTTAGCCGACACAACTCTCTAGGAAAACTAACAGCTTTTCTCGTAGCAATCACAGAAATTCTTGAAGAAATCGCGCATTATATCTGTTTGTTACCCTCCACTGCTAGAAGTAACGCGTGGAGGGTAATAGAAACTATGACAAGGACCAACGATAATAGCACCTCTCTGCCGTATCTATTGAAAGTGTAATAAGACCATCCCGTTCTATCTTGGTATTATTAGTTCCGTGTCAGATCTATGGATGGTATATCTATGTGAATCACGCTATTAAGATTTTTCTTTAGATGACAACCCAAACTCAGTTTGTCTTGTGACTGAATATCAAGCTAGATGGCGCTGTTCTGTGTAGTAAAAATCCTGAATCGCGCTATTAACATTTTCCTTGAGATGACGCCCCAGACTCGAACAGATTTTGTTTAGTTACTGAATCTCATGCTAGATGGCGCTGTACCATGTAATATAAATCCTAAAAAAAACAAATATTACTTTTAATTACGAAACCAATAAGTTTTCAGTAAAACAAAACACAATTAATTTTTCTCTTTTAATGGCAAAGTTTACTTACAATAAAGCAAAATAGTTATTTGTGCAACAAGTGAGGATAGTTGGTTTTTCTTGCTAGTGTTGATTTTGAGTCCCGAGTAAGCGAAAGATTCTATAATTGAATCACGAGCGAAGCGAGTGATTCTAAGTTTGAATCTTGAGCGTAGCGAGGGATCTCAAGAACACGAGATGTAAAAAAACTTTCCGCTCGTGTGACGCATACAACTTTTCACCTCAGTAGTGAGAACATATTAAAGTTGAAAAAACACATTTATTTACATTTCTGAATGAAAGGCATCATCATTATGACGAGAAGCTTCTAGAAACAAAATTTCACTCCCTGGAGTGAGGAAAGTCGCAACTTTCGTCATTCCCTGGAGTGATGAAAGTCGCGCTTTCGTCACTCCAGGGAGTGAGGAAAGTAGGCTTGTTCGAACTGCTGAGGTGAAAACGCAATTTGTATTCTCCTCTCCTAATATAATCATAATTTCACTCCAACCGACATAAAATTGAACGACATCATCCGTGTCTGATCTTGTCTTGAAACGTTGCTCTTCCGTGGCATTAAAGTGTTCTTCGAATACCTATTCCCAGCTGAAGGCTTCAGCCATGAGTGGCCGTGACTAAACAAGTTGCTATATTATAAATTATCTTCTTCTTAGAGCGGTATATAACGTTCACCACTTCAAACTCTTTCAGAAAATATCGTACCGTTAGAGGGATTACGATTTATTGTTACATCATAGTTCTAGCTATACAAAATATGTATGAAAGTTTATTAATTATAGGATGATACCTACTGGTAGTCCAGATAACGGCAATGAAAAAGTAAATTGATAACCTCATGAACTATCTCTGTTTGTATCTAAGTACCTATCTCATCTCATTTGTATGAGCAGTCTGTTTTAAAACTTTTAACTAGTTAGTTGTATAGGGAAATATAACTATTTGAATAAATTGTAGGTATTTAGGTACGGTGAAAATTATAAAGTTAACTAAGTAATTGGAAATATTTATGTCTAACGTAAGTACTTACCTATCTTATCTTTTTCTTGTTTAACTTTCTTAAATAAGTATTTGTTTTATGCTGGCTACTGTCTTATTATAAGATAAAGATAGTACCTAAATCGGTAAGGCAAGTAGCTGATAAATTTATTTATGCTGTAACGTAATTAATTACGTATGTAGGTAACTTTATTAATAACTTGCTAAATTAAAGCTCATTAGCGTCCAATCTGTCGGTTACAGAGGTGTAATAAAAGTTAGGGTACTTAGGATGTTTAGAGATAGTGCAAAGAAGCACGGTACTCACACGACAGATCGGCCCCGAGGTATTGCAGAATATAATTATAGGGTGATTGTGCTAGTTTTCGTCCGCTCTTGTCAGTTTTCCGTCCACATTTATTTACATGTTTGTATTCTAGTTATTCCCAAAACAAAAAGCTTTAAAAAATCAAGTAAAAATTAAACTATAAATATAAAATTGGTTGACCTTATCAGGTTTTTCCCGTTTATTTGCAGCAATTTATTGAAGTGGACGGTAAACTAACCCTGGACGGGAAACTAGCAAAATCACCCTATCGGTTTAAGTAGGTACCTACTTGTTTAGGCTCATTTCTGGTCTAATGGTAGACTATATCGCAAACCCTCTTACTTTGAAGTTATTTATATACTTACAGTATACACTGTACTGTAACAGACGGACAGATATCAGCTATGGGGCGGCTGTTTCTCCGAGGAGCCATCGGCGGTACTGCGGCGGCTGAACGACTCGCTGGCAGTGGACTCCCGGCTGTACCGAGAAGACATCTCCGGCAGCCGCGCCTGGGCAAGGGAGTTGCATCGCAGCGGACATCTCTCTGAGCAAGACCACAGCGCTATCCAGCATGGACTTGATCAAGTAGGTTGAGTTTCCTTGTTACATTTTTTTTAGAACAAGTTATGCCTAAGTCTGGTTTGCTCCACTGAAACAGAAAAAGGGACATAGATATAGATAGGTTTTACAATTTTTCATGTGTTTTACTATTGCACGCAGGTATCTATCTACCGACTTTACCGTTCACTAAGTGTCCTGGAACCTGCGGTGCTTTAGCTTTTATTTTATTGAAAACATAACATAAGCCACACCGTTGTGGACCTAGAAAATATTCATTATTAATGGCCTGGTCATTATTTACGTACAGTCAACGCCTCACTAGGTATACACTTTTGAACCTTATTCCGCTGTAATAACATTCAAAAGTGTATACCTAGTGAGGCGTTGTGTGTACGTAATTAACTTACTGTTACTATTTTTCTCTATTGATAGTCTAAAATTTTAACGTTATTTTTTCAGTCTTGCGGAAAAAGAAGAATTACTTTTTAGATCTTATGTCATGGCAGTGTTTACGAATGAACAGTTATTGTAAAATAGTAACATTAAAATATGTAAATACGAATATTTGGTCGCCAAATATCTCACACTTGGCACAAATCCTCTGGGAGTCTGGGAATGCTAATCAACGAGAGCCGTAAGTCAGGTGGCAGTGGCACCGTGAATTATGAATTATGTCAGCTGATCCCATACGTATTTATCATACCCGATACCTAGTAGGGCTAGTTAGCTTACTAAACATTAATTGTAAGGTTACACCAACGAGAACAAGTTTTTGTTACTTATACAGGCTGTTTTTTTTTCAATAACTAGCCATATAAGTATTGTGCCAGGTGATTTGGTCATGCTAAGCAACTTTTACTATAGCGCCAACTCCGAAATGTCAAAAAAAAAAATTTGGCTGTTGGCATACATTTCAGCCGATCAGACGTTGACGTTTTGTATGGGGACGCAAACATTTTTTTGGGATTTCGGAGTTGGGCCTATATAAAAAGTTGTTCATTATGACATGACCTAATCACCTCCCAAAATATGGCTAGTTGTTGAAAATACCCTTTACCTATAGGTACTCAGTTCGTTACGTAACTAAAACAAAAGAGTTATTGAAAGTAAAATCAAAATCACTATAAATAAAAAAAAGTATTTATATAGTGCCCCGAGTTTGATCGCTGGCGTTGTACTTATTGGATTATCTAACTTTACCGCATTTTGTACGGAACCGTGCAAGGCCATCTACATTAGCCATCTACATTTTGAATTGAACATCTAGAAGGTGATTATCACACTGGCACCGCAACCGCATGCGGCGACATGCAGATATGCGCCATCTCGCTCGCGCACCGACGCCGCATGCGGAAACCGCAGCAGTGTGAAAGCCGCCTTAGGCAGTTGTCGTGACGGGCGTGTAATCCCGTCCTGTGTATGTGTTCGATATCGTGTATCACCAATTTCCAGGTAGAAAAAGACATCGAAAAGGAGTTATCACAAGCCGGTCGCCTCAACGACCCCGAAGAGGACATCCACTCGGTGGTCGAGCGCCGACTGCACGCGCACGCGGGCGACGCGGCGCTGCGCCTGCACACCGCGCGCAGCCGCAATGATCAGTCGGCCACGGACACTAGGCTGTGGATGCTGGCTTCATTACCGAAGCTGGGTGCCGCTCTAAAGCAACTTATTGAGGTGACGAGGATTTATTTGTCAGATGTGTCGGATACAGTTAGCACGGTACGATAGCTGCAACTAAAGGCTTTATGCACAAACAGGAAACTAGGAAAAGTGCAGGGTACAACTGCCTATAATATAACATGTTCGTAATCAATAAATGCTGGTTTGTTTTAACAGGTTCTGATCCAGCGAGCAAGCGATGAATTAGACATTATCGCTCCAGGTTACACACATCTCCAACGCGCTCAACCTATTCGTTGGAGTCACTTTTTATTAAGGTAGGTGTCCGATTTAAACATTTTATTTCATAATTATACTTCTATATTTTACGTTTTTTTTTAAATTAATATCACAATCAATACGTTATCCTTTAATAAAAGAAAATAAATATTATATTAAATAGTTTTAATACCTACTAATTTAGTCAGATCAGAGTTAGATTATTTTAGAATTAGCCGGGTCCGTACTTTCAGTTAGTTAATTTTTTCAAATATTATTTTATTTAGTTATGCATGGGGACTCCGTGATGACGTAGAGAGGCTGGAAGAGCAGACGCACCGTCTGTCGAGGTGCCCCCTCGGCAGCGGCGCCATAGCGGGCTGTGCGCTTCAGATCGACCGCACCAGGCTTGCCCGGTCTCTTGGGTTCCAGGACATCACGCCCAACTCCATGTTCGCCGTGTCTTCTCGGGATCATATTGGTAACTTAATGCCGCTTTTGGTTATTTTATAATGATACAATCAAGTGGGACAAAATGTTGTTAAACAGGAACTGTGCATAGTAATTGGTCTATTGGGTAAATACTTAATTTTCATTATTACCTAAGGCCAAAGAGGTAAAAGAGGACCCATTGTGTTGACGACGAGAGAACCTTTTGTTACTTATTCAAGAAGACGACTACGTCAACACACGATACCTCCTTTTTGTAAAGGAGTGGGAACGCGCATTGACACCTGTGGAGTTGCAGGCGTCCTTAGGCTACGGTAGCTGCTTGGTAGGCAGGCCGTATACATGTTTGCCACTGTCGTGGTATTAAAATAAACTATGTACCTAATTGCTTATTTTATTATATATTTTTTTAATTTTTCAGTTGAATTCCTAAACTGGGCGACCCTATTTGGTATACATCTCAGCAGGCTGTCGGAAGATTTAATTATTTACAGCTCGCTAGAATTCGGAATAGTCCGTTTTTCCGATCAGTTTTCCACGGGTTCTAGCTTAATGCCTCAGAAGAGGAACCCCGATGGCTTGGAGCTGGTTCGGGGTGCCGCCGGCCTACTGCTCGGAGACGGTCTCTCATTTAGCTGTGTTCTTAAAGGGCTACCGAGCACTTACAATAAGGATTTGCAGGCTGATAAAGAGATATTATTCAGATGTTATGACCGATTGCTTGATTGTCTCAAAGTCACCGCTGGGACTATTTGCACAATGGAGGTTTGTATTTATTTTTGACTATGGTAAGTAATGCTCAGTAATTTCTCTTTATTTATCATAATCGTAACATTACTTATTTAAAAATAAGGTACCTTATTAGTACCTACAGTTACTGTAATGTATTAATGGCCGTTTCTGTAATGCCCATTTTCTGGCAATAAATTATGTAGTAGATGTAGATGTAGATGTAGTGTAGGGACGCCCGGCCGGAATCAGGCGGGCTGTCGATCGCTGATCGCGGTCATTCAGCCCAGTTCCCTGGAGTTGGAGCTGCAGGTTACTGTCCCGGCTGCATTCCCTCACTATTCTCCTCGAATCTTCCTGTCTTCCTGCAGAACAGAAGGACATCCTTGAGATTGATACCCTTTAGTTCACATTCTTCTAACTCATCTTTCCCGAATATATTATGTCGCGCTGCCGCATACATAATGCATTCCGCTAGTAAATGTTTGCTGGTTTCCTCCTGGCCACAATGTGGGCAGGAGGAATCCCTTTCTATACCTATTACCTTTAGATGTCTGTTGAGGGTGTTGTGCCCGGTAATGATGCCGGTTAGCACTCTCAAACTGTTCTTACCTAGTCCTAGAAGATACCTGGCTCTCCTGTGGTCTATACCTTCCATCATCATTTTTGACTGCCTGCAGCCAGCTTCTTCCTTCCACCTTCTATTCGCTTCTATTTCTTTTAGCCTATTTATGACTCCTTTTGTCACTTCTGCTGACATTGGTAGTGCCGGTTCCGGACCTATGTATTCCTTCTCCGCTCCCTCCCTAGCCAGTATGTCTGCTTTCTCATTTCCTGTGACTCCCTGGTGACCCGGTACCCATGCCACCGTTACTTTCGTGTGTTTACCCATCTCATTTAGCTCCTCCTTGCACTCTCTTACTAGGGAGGAGGTGACCGACGTCTTCTTCAATGCTTTTAGTGCTGCTTGACTGTCTGTGTATATTACTACCGCACCAGTCTGTTGCATGCTTCCCTGGATTATCCGTGCACACTTTGTTATTGCACATACTTCTGCCTGGAACACGCTTGCATACCTGCCGAGTGGTACCGATACCTTCTCTCCTAGCTTTGGTATGACTATTCCCGCTCCTGCTAGTTGCGTCGAGCTCCTTCTCGAGCCATCCGTGAAGCAGACCGTCGTTGGATGTTCGACTTCTACCTTCCAGTTGTCTCTTTCTCCAATGTGTATTCTGTATTTCTTGTCGAAGATCTCCTGTCTCTTTATGAGGTCGTTATTTACTAGTAACATTTCCATGCTGGATAGCGCCTCCCTCTGAATCATTGCGTGTCTTTTGTCCACGCAGCTACCTCTCCATTCTTTGCAGGCTTTCATCCTGTACCATTGTTCTGTAGCCTTCTTTTCCACCTCTATCTGTAGTTGCTTCATCCCTAGCATTATCTCCAGTGCATGCGTAGGTGTTGTTCTCATAGCCCCCGTCACCATTAGGCATGCCAGTCGCTGCACCTTCATTAGATCTTTTTGGTATTCCTTTATGTGAGTTCTATGCCACCATACTATCGCCCCATATAGCACCCTGGGTAGTATTATTGCCTTATAGATCCAGTCGATCATTCTAGGTTTCAACCCCCATTTTCTTCCTACCGCCCTTTTGCATTGGTACAGTGTTCTAATGGCTTTCGCCGTCTGCTCCTTGATGTGAGTTTTGTAGTTGAGGATTGCAAATCCGAATCTATTTTACAAAATCCGGATTTTCGGATAATTTTCGCGCCGAAATCCGAACTTCGAATAAAATCCGGATTTAGGGAAAGTTTTTTTGGTACCAGGAATAAATAAAAAAAAACGACTTTTTAATAAGAAATTAGTCTTTTTATTTACTGTGATAGTCTTATTATCAACGTTTCTACAAACACATGACACCCACAACGAATAACATCAGCTCGTTTCCATAACGTGCGGTTATAGGTCATGTGAACTGCACGGTTAAGGCTGCCACCAGCCGACCTTTTTGCAGCGTTGGACCATCTCGTCCGCGCCCCACCGCGAGCACGTTTGCCATTCATACGGCCCAGAATGATGTGCTTCTCAACTTCATGCGTTCTAGACCGCATAATATGTCCGAAGAACCTAAGGGCACGCTCTTGGCATACTTTGGAAAGCCGTGTGGCAATATTGAGCTCTCTTAAGATTGAGATGTTAGTTCTTCTGGCTGTCCAGGGTATACGCAGTAGTCTTCACCAACACCACATCTCAAAAGCGTAATTTTTTACCTTATTGCAGCTTTTCAGGCTCCAAGTTCCGGCACCGTACAGAAATATTGAGAAGACTAGGGCTTTTACCAAGCGCACTTTAGTTGAGCGACGAATACCTCTGTTCTTCCAAATCCTGTCCAGATTAGCCATTGCACTCTTAGCCATGCCAGCTCTACGGCGTATCTCGTCGGCGCAACCACCGACATTGGTTATCAATGACCCAAGATATACAAACGGGGTGACTTTTTCATATTCGCTGAGTGCGTCAGTAACTGGGAGTTTGTTTGCCCTATCTACTACCATTACTTTGGTCTTAGAATGGTTAATCTTGAGACCTAGCTTAGCGCTTTCTTCTTCAATTTTCTTCAGAAGAGCCGCCATTTCCACTTCACTTGACGCAACTACTGTCGTATCGTCTGCATACCTCAAGTTGTTAATCATTCGGCCACCTACCGAAACACCTCCTCTCCAACCCTCAAGAGCTTTCCTCATAATGTATTCGCCATAAAGGTTGAATAACTTTGGCGACAGAATGCAGCCCTGACGAACGCCTCGTTCTGTGTGGAAATCGCTAGATTTATAGTTTTCCAGTTTTATGAAGCTTGAGCCATCAAGGTACAGATTCTGTATTAAGTAAGCAAGGTGTTCCGGCACGCCCATCTCGACAAGTACATCGAACATAGCCCTCCATTGCACGCAGTCGAACGCTTTCTTGTACTCGCGACATTTCTCAATAAGAACTCTGACGGTCAACATCTGTTCACGTGTACCTTTTCCTAGCTACGAAACCAGCCTGTTCATTGGGTATCTGGTAGTCTAGCATTGATAATGCGCAGGAGCACGTTGCTAGCATGTGACATTAGTGACAATGTTCTGTAATTTTCGCATCTTCTTGTCGAACCCTTTTTGTGCAGTGGCACCACAGCGGATTGCGGCCAATCTTTTGGCCATTGACCACTTCTCCGGATCTTATTGCAGATTTGGTGCATGATCTTCATACCTTCGTTGCCCATGTGTTGCAGCATAGCCGCTGATACACCATCAGGGCGGCCCACCGCCTTATGCTTCAACTTTTTGATGGAATCTTGCACTTCATCAAACAGTAAGTCCGGTTCTCGTTTATGGTCATCCCATCTTCTTTTCATGTCAAGTCCCTCTTCATCCCGATAGAGTTCATAGCAGTAGGTTCTCCATCTCTCTAAGACTTTATCCAAGGTGTTGCCTCTACTGTCATCTACTATTGATCTTTAGGCCATATGGATCAATTTGACCCATAGCAAAAAAAAACCGTGAGGAATTATGACGTCATCTTTTTTGTATGTGAAAAATAAATTTCTTCTTTTTTTAGGCAAAAAATATGACGTTATAACTCCTCTCGGATTTTTTTTGCGGGCTAGGGTCAAATTGATACATATGGCCTAAAGACCAATCGTTCCGATTTTCATGCTTTTAAGCGTACCGTTTTTAGGCGTACTGCTAGGACTATAAGTGAGCGACAGTGAGCGAGCGCACGGGCAGCCGGGGCAGCACGGCCAGACAACCCCCCTCTACCCGCTTGACGCGTATTTTCAGTAGTCAGAACATTTTAACAGTGCAAAAGGCAATTGTATAATAGCTTAACAAAAAATCCGAAAATTCGGATTTGGGTTTAAAAATCCGGATTTAGAAACGGATTGAAAAATTGGCGGATTATCCGGATTTTCGAAGTTCGAATAATCCGGATTGCAATCCCTAAGTTGAGCGTTCTGTCTAGAGTGACGCCCAAGTATTTTACCTCTCCCACCATCTCTAGTTCTTCCCCTTGTAACTTTATTGGTTTCATCCCCTCCTTCTTTCTCTTGGTTGTGAATAGCACAAGCTTCGTTTTCGACGGATTTAGATTTAGCCCTCTGTCTTTGCACCATCCTAGCACCTGTGTGATACTTCTTGACATTATGTCTCTGATGGTGTTTAGGTCTGTACCTCTTACTAACAGTACTCCGTCATCAGAGTATGCCTGCATATACACGCCTCCTCTGTTGATCTTTCTCACCAGTGAGTCCAGTAGAAGACACCACATCAGGGGTGAGAGGCATCCTCCCTGTGGGAATCCTCTTTTTGGACTTATTTCCTTTGATACTCCTCCTAGCTCCGTCCTTATCGACCTATCCTTGAGCATCCTCTTTATCCATGTTGCTACTGTTGGATTTATCCCTTCCCTCCTCAGGCTTTCTTCTACGGCTTCAAATGATGCTTTGTCAAAGGCTCCCTTAATAAATTATGTATGTATTTGTGTTCAATTTTGTTGATTAAGTATTTTGCGTTGTTTCCCACCACCCAAAGGTTAGTTGCACGTAAGTTACGTAACTGGCAAAAAATCTGTGCGGGTCTACATTTAAGATAGTACCTTATCAGTGAAACCGATGACCAGTTGGGTTGATACCAAGGTACCTCAGCTGCAGATCACCGATTCGATATGCATATCAGCTGTACATGGTGTATAGCCACAGCTCAAATCTAAATCTAATCTTTATATTTAGGATAGCGATCTAGACTTATTCGTAAACATTTCGCAGGTGAACAAAGAGAGAGCAGTGAACTGTCTCGAGCCGGGCATGCTGGCGACGGACTTAGCACACGCATTAGTCCGGCGCGGTGTGCCTTTCCGCCGCGCACATCACTTGATCGGTGTTGCCCTGCGTCGCGCAGCAGAGCTGGGCGTCGATTTGCAGGGACTTTCGCACGACGAATATGTTGCTATAAGGTAGACAATAATTATCAATAGCTTCAGGTATTCGATTAACATCTTTATCTGTGTTGATACAACATTAAATTAATAATCCTGGTCACGGCACCTAAATGTAACTGATTCTACAGTCAAAACATTGGTTTAGGGCCTATTTTACTAATCGAATTCTAATATGTAAATGTTGTTATTTCGATGATTAATATTCAAAGGACTTTATTCAAATTGGTGTCAAAATAACTAATAGGTATTTAAGATATAAATACCTTGTTACCTTACTTACAACATGAATGCACTTGAAACTAACACCATGTTTGTTCTCAGTCCCGAATTCGGTACAAAGAAGGAGCTGGCCTCCCTGTTTTCATGGGAGGCGAGTGTGGAGCAGTACACGAGCGCGGGCGGTACAGCGAAGCGAGCCGTGCAACAGCAAATAGAAGCACTGAAGAACTGGTTGCGGGGACAGCCGGCCTGCGCCGCGGTCCCTAGGCCGGATGAAACGCCGTACCCTTGTGGGCTAAAATAAATATGACGAAGTGGTTGTGGCCATTAAATAACTGATTAAGCTATAACTAATCAAATCAAATACACGCTGGAACAAAGTGGCCTGTTCTTACCCAGTTGGTAGGTCGGCATTCTTGTCGAGACAAACGTAGCTATTTCTATTTATGACCGACTTCAATTCCATATTCGGTTTGGTGTTTTTTTGTATGTTCATCGATTACTCCGAGAGCCAGTGTACATGTTAATATTTTTTTTGTTTAAAAGGAATTATAGGTATATCTTAGTTTTATATTCCAATTTCCTTCAGTATATTAAATGCCTATTTTCTGGCAATAAATCTTATTTTATTATACAATATAAAATGAAAACCCAATAAAGTACTTAAATATAAATAACAAATTATATTTTTTCCTACCTATAAATTTAATCTACAAATTACATCTTATACACTTATTTTGGTCACGTCATTGCCCGGAGTGCTACGACTACGACGCCATTCCTCGAATCGGACAAGCCACGCCCATCCGATAGAGACACGTTTATGGCTCCCGTGCACGAAAGAAAGAGATGCAGCGCTCTTAATGATCAGACTTTTTGACCAAATTACGATAAATAAGCGAATCTATAAAGTTTTGTCCAATTTTGCTTCTGTGACTTTTTAGATAAACCAGAATACCATATTTTTTACTTCGTTATATTGCTTAATCTCTTATAGTTTACGTAAGCTAATAAAAATAAGGGGAAAAAGGACCCAACTTCGGAATTTTTTTCTATCGAGCCAACTTTCAGCAATCGTGTTTCGGCTTCTGCCAAAAACAAGAGTATATAGTCTAATAATATATATTCGAAAATAAATTCAGTCCCTTTTCCCGTTTAGTCACTAGAGCGTATGAAAAAACCTATAATTTTTCAAAGTAGCCCCTTACACTATCACGTGTTTTAACATCTTCATACTAGAAAGGGAATACCCAAAAGTACATGTTATACTTATGCCTAAGACCTACGCTAATTATATAAGGGATATAAATAAGACGACAAAACTAAATAACAATTTAAAGCGACAAAGTTAAATATTGTTGTTCTGATGCAAATTATTAAAAAGAATTGAGTTACTTAGTATAGTAAAGGCGATTGCTCACTGAATGATGAAGTACGTACTGAAAGGAGACATTTAAATTTTGTGTGAATCCTTGTTCAGTTTTAATAATTTTACCTATTTCAAAACTAAAACGGCTGCATTAGCTGCATAGATATCCTTATATTAAAAGAAATGTATATCTGTAGAGCTAACAATAGACAGCAATTTTTCAATATGAACTAATATGTGATATTTTCAAGTCAAAGGTGCATTGCATCATTGTTGGTTATTAAAAAAGGCATTACTGCCATAAAGATTCATTTAGAAATAAACTTTACTTTTGACTTGAAACCATCACATAGCTAGACGAAAGGTTAATTGACCTTAAGTCTGGCAAAGGATTATAAAATAGTAGAGTCCGGAAAGAAAATTCGCGGTTTAAATATATGGAGTTCATACTTCTATGACACTTCTCTTTCCGGACAGGCTCTACCTACAGTACTGTCAGGCATATCCAAATAAGTAGGAAGTATTTTCCTTGTATAAAATTACCCCTTTGTCCCGAGTTATACCATATGACGGTTCATACAATACTCGCACATACATTCTTATTACCTCCTACCTACACGTAAGATTACGAGATGCGATTACGATACGAGATTCTCATATGAGTAAGTCATATGAGATGCTACGAGCTACGGCGTAGCACTTCGTAGCAAAACTACGTTTTGAAATGAACTAGTTTTTGTATTGGGGTCCGTAGTTAAAATGAAGTAACTGAAAACCCGCTTGTAGTCTCTAAACATAGATGTCATATACAAAGGAAAACAATTACCTAGGCCTCGGAACGCCTAAGGCTAAAGGCCTAGGCCTTGGAAACCGTTCCAAGGCTGGGCAATATTTTTTTAAATAATTTGATTTGTTCTTCAGTTTGTACCCCCCCCCCCTATTTAATACCCCTTAAATAAATACTTACTAACTTGAATTTAACTATCTTTATAACAATTTAATCTACATTTAACATAAACAAAAGAAACGCTAACGAAGTGGCCAAACGTGTGATCGTCTTAGGGAAAGGAAACCCTATGTTGTGTCGTAGTAACCCATTTTCTTTTAACGTGAAATCAGTTGTATTCTTCGGATTCCGAGGAAATAGCTACCCAACCCCAAGAAACCTCTAATCTAAATAAATTTCAACTCTTAATATGTAACGATAACGCATGATTAATAAGTTTTAACATGAATATACAAAGGTCCCTTGGAGCGGAAAATTTAAAGGGTAAAATTATATTGCGTCAGCAATATAATTTTATTAAAAATAAATTATTTTTTTGGTAAAGATCCCCTACGGCCTATTAGTCCTTAGGATAACAGGAATGCAGCAAACTTCCTGGAGTAAGTCCACTTAATACCTACTTTTATTAATTTTACTTCTAGGATCGTCCATAGGCTACGCTAAGCGTGATTATCACGCTACGGTACTGCATTCCTGCCCGATGGGGAATTAAGGAGCCTTATATATCTGCCCTTCATATCGGCAGACCTTCCTATCCTACCTCCCTAACCCTAAGAGTGCAATACTCTGCGAATGACTCTAGCAATGGATTAGAAAACCCTAGGAGACCTCGTGATGAAGAAATCCATCAAATATTCATCGTCATCCTTCTTAATCTCATTTATAATTTTGAGGGCGACCTTAATACCGTAAACCCTTCGTTATATCCCATAGTCTGTAACCCGAAGCCACTAGATCTGAGTTTTCCTACGAGTAGAGTCGAAAAGAAGTACAATTCTGCCCGATAGACTACAAGTTTTTATGCAGCGTACTGGCCTAGTTAAAGCATTACGTAACTCCGAAATAAAAAACAATGGACTGCTTTGCTCGCCACTGACCCAAGTCATACAATTATTTCAGTAAGACTTGACTTTCAGAGTTAAACAATGACTCTAATAATCACTGAACCTTAATATTTATACCTTCGATTACTCTAGAAAACCCAGAAATGAGCTATTAATTTTAGCAAAATATTAGACATCTGATTCTAGACGTTAAAACTCAAGAAAATAGTCAAAAAATAACCTTAATGCCGAAGAAAAAGGTGCTTTCATAACATGAAAGACTCAAGGGGTCCCTAACTTCCCACAGTGTGTGATTCTACCCTATCCCATTTCCCAATTCTCTAGTATTACTAGAATATCAGCCGTACTTACCATAGGCCATATATTCTAGAAAATACGCAAGTGTATTCCCTAACACCTAAGCACTCTAAAGTTCGGCTGATGAACCGAGGTTTGCAATACTCTCAATCAGTGTTGTGAACTCCCCTTTTGCAGATCAGCCCAGTGCACGACTGGACTGTCTATGGAGGCAAAAGTAAGTCCGGGCCCTATCCGGTGTATATAAGAATATTTACATATATTTAACAAGACAAGATAACAGATGCCGAAAACTTTCAACTAGTCCTGAATCCAGGCTGGCCAGCAACTTAACATCGAGCTGAGGCCCTAGTTTACGGAATTCAGTTGGACACTGTGATCAAGGAGCGTCATTTAAATGACGCACGTTAACTATGTCAATCGTTGCATAGATAACGCCAGACTTTTTCATTGTCTGTCGCGGCTAGAACTCCAGTGCTATCCTTGTTGTCACCGTTCGGTCGGTCTATAGCACTGGATAATCTAATATTTTAGATTTAGACAGAGACTGGCTTTATAAATACATGAAAACCGTAAGAACTTTACTTTAATTTAAGTTTCCCTCCCTCAGCAACTCAGGCCAAAATAATTTATATTAACTAGTGAATGAAACCTTCAGGGCCACGACAACTAGGATTCACTTCTCCAAGACAACCTGTTACAGTTATCCCAGGTCCGCAAAACCCAAATCTAGCAAAACTAAATGTACTAAAACACTAACTCAAAACCCTCCTAGGTCCGCAAAATCTAGACCTAACTTTAAATTAAAGGCAAAATTAAACTGTACTAAAACACTAGCTCGGAACCCACCCAGGCCTGAAGTTATCACTCACATGTATAAAAGAAATGTTTCCCCAAAACCAGTCCCTTATCCGTTCTTTTATTTAAAATTCGAATAATGATCCACAATATCAAGTAGGTGAAACTTTCATAACCGCAAAGTCCAGACCTTACATTTCCAAAATAGCCTTTTACAGCTATCCTAGGTCCGCAAAATCTAGACCTAGCTCTGAATCAAATCGAATCTAGAATCCTTTAAACTTTAATTCAGAGCTACACGGCTGAAAGAATCCCCCACTCGAAACACTAATAACGTTATATTATACCCGCACTTGTCACTGCCTACTTTAAACTCCACAAATCTAATAGAATTGAATGTCCGCGTCCTCTTCCAGAATAAGAATGAATAATTTAGTCCCCTTCTACCCCTATATATAACCTATATTGCCGACAGATTGATGACACAATGCTTATACGGTCTAAGAGCTGGCCGCGTCAGATGCGACAGATCAAAAAAGTGAAAAGAAAGGTATTACCGAAATAAGTAAAACTGCCAAATTTATGTCCCTTATAGGGAACAGGGCCCACACTTCAACATTAGAACTAAAAACATCGTGTATTAAAGCGAAACCAAAACAACAGGCGAGTAACCAAAAATTACATTACTCCCCATTTGACACTACTTCCCCCATCAGAAACCTAATCTAATCAATGACATAATAATTTCATTATATTGGATCAAAACCCAGAACTCCAGAATCTGCTCCCCCCAAGCCATCTGCACTCTCCGATCTCCACCTCCCCACAGCTGCCAGATGTCCGCACCCAGAACAAAGCATAGTAGAGAAAACCAATCAAACGTTCGTTTTCGTCATTCTCATTCCCCGTGTCACTTCTATGATTACCAACTCTTTGTCTATTTCCTATTTAAATTAATCTCTAATATCCTTAAATTTAATTCCCAGAAATAAGAATGCTGATGGATTGCGGACAGCTTTCTTAAAAAGAAAAGGTCACAACTCGATGTTCATCCGTCTATTATATGTTTTATGCCATTTGCTTTTAGAGTTCAATTTTATTTGGCATCCGTGTTTTTTAGAAAATAATTTAAAACAAAGTTTATTCAATACTTATAGTTTCGTCTAAACCATCTATTTTATGTTTACTGCCATTGACTTAAGTGTCAAGTCTATTTGACATCCATATTTTTAGTGGTTTTGGCCACTTCCAAACATGCTTGATATGATTCATGTAGGTTATATAAAGTTATGTACATGATAATAGTTATGTACAATACACATATTCAATATATAAAATCTCGTCGGTTCATTGTTTCTTTGAACTGATTTGTAATTTGTAATGAAGTAATTATTTGCCCGTGCGACCTTTATTTAGCAGTTTCCTTGATTCGCGAACTTTATGTCTGAATGATAGGTAATCGTAAAGAGCCATTATAATAGACAATTACGTCCTTTGCAACTATATTATGATAGTTAGGCTTGCTTTTAGTCACAAGTTGTAGCTTGTAGTCTCGTCATGAGTCTGCTTTTTCATAAATTACAAGCATTTTATTAAAAAACCAGCCAAATGTGAGTCTGGCTCTATAAAAACTACCATTATCTATAAAAACGGGGGAAAAAAATCATGTCTGTTGTATGGGAGCCCCCTTAAATATTAATTTTATTCTATTTTAGTACCTATTTGTTTGTTTTTTATTAATTTCAACTGTCTAACTATCACGGTTCATGAGATACAGCCTGGTGACAGAAGAACAGCGGAGTCTTAGTAATATTAGGGTCTCCGTACCCCTTGGGTACAACACCATTACCCTAAAAACACCATGGATAAGGTAAATTTGGTTCCATTGTTTTTATAACGAATTGCGAAGTACTTTACTTACGGGTTTATATACCTAGTATGTCTCTACAAGTAATTGTACATATTTTGCATAAAGGTGTAGTGGAATGGCACCCTTATACCTGTTGCGGGCCAGGACAGGGCCGGAGGGCCGCGAGCTGTCGCTCGCATTGCTCCGTGGGCCGTCTTCCGCTCGGGCGCCCCTCCCCTGCCGATACCACCCACCATAACATAACAGCTCGGCAACGCCGCATTTAACCGTTGTCACTTATAGAAGACACATCGCAACCAGGTGGAATTCGTTTTACCTGAATTTTCGACAGTGGATTTTGGGATTTTCAAGTTATCCTAGGGTAAGTGAATATTTACTTATAAAAACTGACCAAATGTGAATCGTACTCGCACATCGAGGTTTTAATACGGTTAAAATACGACAAATCCAAAAATCTCTCGGACAGTCCTGAAATTTGGTATGTATATTAATTAGAGGTCCCATTTTCATGTCCAGACCATTTAATGTTGCGGGACCTCGAGGAATCGCCAGCACCTTGGAAAATGTCATCCATCCCGAAGAATTTCGCCTTTAACTCTTAAACCTCGTATTCTTCGGAAATATGTCCTAGGGCAACATTAAAGCCTATTAAATTTTGCACAATACAGTCATATATGTGTTTGCGAATAAATTGCATTTTCTCAGAGAAAATCCTCGTACAAGTGATATGTTTGGTCAATACCTTCCCATGGCATATTTCATTGATATGGAACTTTCAAAATTACGAATTTGACCTTAGTTTATAGAATTGTACTTGAGCTATACAAACATCAACATTTTACCCGACTGCGCCGCAAACAAAAAGTAGGGTAATGGTTTAAAAATTAAAAATTAAACACATCCTGTAGCCTAGGATACTAAGCGGATTTTCACAATTGAGATATCATTAGATTCCTTTTAATTTGCACAATCAGCCTATCCTTTCTTTATTACAAAAAAAATAAAATGGCGGCCGTGAGAGGGCACCCAAGATGAGATCTTTTTTTTTTGTCTGGTGCCTAAACTATTAAGCGGATTTCCATGAAAGCTACGTCAGGGAATTGGTAATTAGCACTCCAAGGTCACAAACTACACATTTACTATAATTGATGAGCCAATAACCGCTAAGGCTAACTAAAGTGACGGAAAAACCAGATTATTAGTACATTACGTACCTAGGGCGGTAAAATAAAGAATGGCTCAGATCGCGGGCATTTGTGGCCCGAACCGTAGGTAAGGGCCACAAACAAGCGATCTGAGGCCCGCCCGTGGTGCGTACACAATTTTACGTCTTCTCCTGGGTGTGAAGTGAGATTTGCCACTGCGCCCGTGGGCGGCAAATCTCACTTATCGCCCAGAGTGACGTAGGGGTCTTAAGTGGTTGTTAACCAGCAGTGACGGTAACGAAATTTGACACCTAGCATTTCCCAGATCTCTGTTACTGTGTCTGTAAATTTGAGCTTTCGGGACCCCGGGGATCGGCCGCCATCTTGAAAAGTGTATCTTTTATTAGATTTTTTTTCTGTAACAGTTTATTTAAAGTAAATATCTAGTATGGCAAAATAATAGCTCATTAAATTTTTCACAAAAAAGTGTATGACCCCACATCACGAAAATAAAGCCTTCTATTAATAAAGTTGATCCGAATTTTACTTTTTTTGGTACCTAAGTAACTTAGCAATTTTAAATTAAAAATAAAGTAATGTGTTAATAATTAACACACCAATGCCATAAAATATACATTCACTATGATTAATGGACCCAAAAATTTTTTTTGCTTTTTACCGTAGAAGAAGTCTTTATAGGAGAAGGCTTTATTTTCGTGATGTGGTGTCATACACTTTTTTTGTGAGAAATTTAATGAGCTATTATTTTGCCATACTGGATATTTACTTTAAATAAACTGTTACAGAAAAAAAATAAAAAATCTAATAAAAGATACACTTTTCAAGATGGCGGCCGATCCCCGGGGTCCCGAAAGCTCAAATTTACAGACACAGTAACAGAGATCTGGGAAATGTTAGGTGTCAAATTTCGTCACCGTCACTGCTGGTTAACAACCACTTAAGACCTATAATCTGGTTTTTCCGTCACTTTAGTTAGCCTTAGCGGTTATTGCCTCATCAATTATAGTAAATGTGTATTTTGTGACTCTGGAGTGTTAATTACCAATTCCCTGACGTATCTTTCATCGAAATCCGCTTAATAGTTTAGGCACCAGACAAAAAAAAAGATCTCATCTTGGGTGCCCTCTCACGGCCGCCATTTTATTTTTTTTGTAATAAAGAAAGGATAGGCTGATTGTGCAAATTAAAAGGAATCTAATGATATCTCAATTGTGAAAATCCGCTTAGTATCCTAGGCTACAGGATGTGTTTAATTTTTAATTTTTAAACCATTACCCTACTTTTTGTTTGCGGCGCAGTCGGGTAAAATGTTGATGTTTGTAAAGCTCAAGTACAATTCTATAAACTAAGGTCAAATTCGTAATTTTGAAAGTTCCATATCAATGAAATATGCCATGGGAAGGTATTGACCAAACATATCACTTGTACGAGGATTTTCTCTGAGAAAATGCAATTCATTCGCAAACACATATAGGACTGTATGGTGCAGAATTTAATAGGCTTTAACGTTGCCCTAGGACATATTTCCGAAGAATACGAGGTTTAAGAGTTAAAGGCGAAATTCTTCGGGATGGACGACATTTTCCAAGGTGCTGGCGATTCCTCGAGATCCCGGAACATTAAATGGTCTGGACATGAAAATGGGACCTCTAATTAATATACATACCAAATTTCAGGACTGTCCGAGTGATTTTTGGATTTGTCGTATTTTAACCGTATTATTTCCGCACTTTCGTATTCTTGGATGTAGTTCTATCATCATCAAAATTTAAGAGGATGGCTCTTGTCGTACTATGTATCTAAGTACTATATCTACTAAGATTTTTTAAATTGATCAATTGTATTTTTGTGAATAACCCAAAAATGTTTTTTATTTTATTTCATTCCTTTTATTTATTTATTTTTGATTAATCATGCGTTGAGTTGAGTTTAAACAAAAAAGAACCGACTTCACTCAGGATCTGCAACCAAGAGGAAATGACCGAGTTGCTGTAAAAAATAGTGAATAGTTGAAGAGCTCCCTCGGTTTCTCCAGGATCCCATCATCGGATCTAGACATGGTGACATGGGACCAACTGTGAAGTATACTTTTTTAAACAAAAAAATAATTTTCCAAATCGGTCCAGCCGTCTTCGAATAATCGGTGAACATACACTAAAAAAATTGCAAAAAAAAACAAAGATCCCGACGAATTGATAAACTCCTCCTTCGAAATCTTGAAGTCGGTTGAAAATATCTAATGTCGTTCTATAGTTTGGCCAGAGTTTGTTCCACTTCAAGCATAGACAGGGAGAATCATACTGTCTTTTTCTAATGCTAGTACTCACACTACTAAAAAAGGGATGGGTATAGCATGTTACTCTGACTGTTACTGCGCTTTTGGTTTGCCAGACTATAACTTCAAACGAAGTTTCTGTTCAGGTAGGTAATATATTTGAAGTGGATAAGTAGTAGATATAACATATAACCAAGCAGGAGTACCTAACCTAACTTAATCCCAGCGATTCGAAGATAAAAGTTCCGCGCTTCTAATTACCCGTGCTAGGATTAAGTAGATTGGCTATTAACAAAATGCCATCGAGATATGAAATGTGCTTATAAACATCTGTTATGCAGGATATTGATAAATTTCTAAATTATGCAGATACGCAATGACAAAATAATATTTCATACATTTTAATAATGTTAGGTAGTTCCATTGTACATATCTATTTATACTTATGTTTTTGTTTTCATTAGCTGAAATACGACAAAATATTTTGAGCCAAGTTGAAACTAACTTAGGTACAGTCAGCGTCAAAAGTAACTACGCAAATGAAGGCGTCAAAAGTCTTTATTTAAAGGCAATAAGGACTTTTGACACCTTCATTTGCGTAGTTACTTTTGACGCTGACTGTACATTACTAGGCTTTAAAATCCCCATTTTGTAACACTCATCTATTTTTTTCAATGTCCTAACTAAATCAAGTGACTAAATTATTTAGGAAGCTGATTTAGGACAAGTGTAAAAGGGCTAATATAACATAAGCGGTATTACACATTGCAACCTGCAGGGCCCAATCTGTTGTGTACCCTGCCTCTCCCTACCCTCCTTCAGCTCCCTACAGGCCCTACCTTTAATTACACTTACCAACCTGACAGATTGGGCCCTGCAGGTTGCAATGTGTAATACCGCTTTATGTTACATAGAAACATTTGAGTCGTAGGGGCACCACACATTTCATCTGAATTCAGCGCCGAACTTCATAGACAATTGTCTATGGTTGCGAAAATTTGTCTATGGCCTTCATACAAAAATTCAGCTACCAGAGATGAATTTCCGTAACCATAGATAACTATCTATGAAAAGCTGAATTCAGAACAAATGTGTAGTGCCCCTTCGCGTACCACCATTCAGTTTCAAGCGTTCGGCGGCACGTTCTGAGACGAGACGCGACCAACGCTGCATCAAGCTTTCAATGGCCTAATAAAGCTTCAAGTGACAATCTTTCTAACTAACAGGTTTAGAAAGAAACTTCCGCTTGTAAATTGTCACCTGTAACTTTATTAAATAAGCCAATGTGATTTAAGAAGCGTTCACTGATTAAGGTCAACATACGTTTACATTAATACATTTGTTTGCCTTTCGCGGCACCGATGAAGCGACTCAGTTTGCACTCGTAAAGGCTGAGTGGAAGCTCGAGGCGTGCAGCGTGCGTTTTAAACAAATGAAACTCATACTGGTGTGCTGATTCGTCGCTGCACAAAGCAAATGCACGCTCGCCCGCCACGCTGCACCCCCGCCGAATTCTTCGCTTCGAGCGTCCATTCAGGCCATACACTTAGGGTTTTATAAACTGTTCGTGTTTTTGTGGCAGTATGGCAGCCGTGAGGTGGCACATCTCCACACTGCTGGTGACACTGGTCATGGTCTGTGGAGTCGCTGAAAGTAACACCCGCCAGAACTACGGGGCGTTGGCGGAGAAACCGTATATTACAGACGAGGTATGTCACCATTCTATTAAGGGTCACCACATACCTAGCGGTTTTCCTCGCGGAATTACCGGAAGTAGCGGAAATTCATAGACAAAATGCTTAATTTGTCTATGGTAGCGGAAATTTGTCTATGGCTTCCATACAAAAAATCTGCTACCATAGACAAATTTCCGCTACCATAGACAAATTTCCGCTACTTCCGGTAATTCCGCGAGGAAAACCGCTAGGTGTGTGGCGACCCTAAATCTTACCAAGGAGATTAGAACCGATGGAGTTTGCATTTAGAAGCAAGAAGTGAGAAATACATAAAGCTCTATACCTGGAGGAGCTATCGTCTCATCTTTCCAAACAAAAAAGTCTGCCAAAATCTGAGGGGGGCGAGGTAGCATACGTATGGCGTTTTCAATTTAAAGGTACAGTCACGAGCTTTAATTTGGGACCCACCTAAGGTTGAATATCGTCTAGCAAACTTTCGCCATTTAGAGCTATTATGTTAACGCTGTCACTGAAATAAACAATAAACGTCGTAATGTCAGGGGGGTGCAACTCTGTCATAAAATTTGAGTTTGACACAACATATCCGATACGTTTGCATAAGTGCGAAAGAGAACTTGTCATGCGTGAAGAAGGGACAGCATGATTCGTGACGATAATGTTTACCATCGACAACTTTACGTTTCTAGGGGTTCGTCAATAACTTGGTTAATAACTTTTTGGTCCTGTGGTCCCATAAGAAAAAAACAAACAAATAAAAAAGTCGTAATTAGAAAATCGTAATGATAGCTTTTTGCAAAGAGGTTATCATTTCATAGGTCGATTAGATAAGACATTTTATGTCTTAACTTGACATTCAACATTATTGCACTAAAGTTTCGACCTTATTGCATTATGATTGTTCTAACAACATTTAACGGAAATGGGTCACAAATTAAAGCTCGTGACTGTACATCATTGTCGGTTGTTAATAAAGTTTATTTCTAAATGAATTTTTATAGCAGCATCGCCTTATTGATAAAGGACAATGATGTACCTTTCACTTGAAAATATCACGCATATTTGACAGTAAGTCACGACACTAAATGGAGCAACAAATAGTTGATTTTACATATGTTGAAATATGGTTCATTATTGGATGCAGTCCTTGCAAATGTCAAACAAAAAAGCCAAGGATCATTTTTGCTTGTATTTTCAAACAAAATATAGAAGGCACTAATCCTTAGGGGCGTTAAATATGCATAAGTGTCAAACGTCATAATAGTTACTGCCCGTCAGAAAATAAACGATTATCTTTGAATCGATTTAGTAAACGACGCTGGATTTTCGATATGGATTATTTTTTTAATCATAATAGTAATGATAAAAAAAGTAAAACTATAATTACATGTGATATTATATTTCATATTTTTGTAAACTAGACATAATAGAACATTTTTTACACCTAAAAACAATACATAAAGGCATGTTCACGGAGCTCTTTACTCACTGAAAACGATGAACTGAATGCGTGTAATCGATTTATGAAATAGTTTTTATAAACCTATTAGATTTTCCTGCTAATAACGTTGACAGAGGGGAAAGGTACCTAAGCTTACTCCATTATATAGAGCTTTATGGAGAAATACCGCCATTTCGTGACGTGAATTAAGTAGAAACTCTATGTCAACCGGTAAAGGAGATGGAAACTCAATTAATTCTAATCTCCTTGAATCTTTCGAACTCAGCCAATTTATTGTACCTAGTAATTATTTGTTTAATAATAAATAAATATATTCTTTATTTGGCAGGCAAGAAACCCATAAAATGTTACAATTACAAATACAGATATTTCAAATAAATATAAACTAAATAGAATGCGATATTGTTAAAAAAAGAATTACAATCTAACAAATATATCGGTTAAATAAAACATTAGGTATAACTATAACTGGCCGTTCTCAGACCGGTGCAATTTTCGCCAATGTTTATTAAATTCGTCACTGTAGTCTTTAGCTACCAGTGACAAAATTTCGTTAGTTGACGAAAACAATCTCGCACGGAAAGCTGCCGACCTGGCTCTTAGGATGGCGAAGAAGTCAGGGACTCTCGCGTCCGCAAACATGCCCTTCGCACTGCAGAAGCGTGGATGCTATTTATAATGTTTTTATTAAATATTCAAAGTTGTTTCAAGTTAATTTGCATTCATGTCGTACAAAAGGTGTTGACATCTTAGGTCATAGAGGATATACGCAGAAAGAGAGGCAGGGCCGGATCTAGGGTAGAGCGAGTGGAGCGGCCGCTCTAGGCGCCGGATGGCAAGGGAGGCGCCAGAATGGCAAATGAGAAAAAAAAAAGTTTAAAAGACGCGAGTGTGGCGGGGGCCCCAAAATACGCTTGAAAACTTCGACGAAGGGCGCCAAAACCCGATTTCGCTCTACCCTGATCAAGGGCTCGGACCGGCACTGAAGAGAGGTCTCATGGTTTATGTTGGAACCCATACAATCTACTGAGCTTTTCTTTCTGCACCGACTCGCACGCACGGTAGGAGTTGTTACCAGGTTGTAACCGTGTTAGAGGGTCTGCCATCTTGTGGTCTAATTCGAAAACTGAAACTACTTCACGCCACCGTGGTAGTTGTGGTAAACCACACCGTGACACCAATCCGCTGTTGTACAACTACAGACGTAAGCGACTAGTCACCTACGATTTTACAAACATTTTAATACGTTGTGGGTTTTGTTCCATCGATTGATTTCGTTGCATCTAGACGGCAACGTCTCGAAATCGTGCGCGAGTTTTGTGTTAAAATTGCGCCGATTGTAGAGGCCATTGCGGACTACGGTGTAGTCTTTCACCAAAAAAATTTGCTTGCACGTTGTATGTCCTGCCATCTAGTGGACTAATTTGGCAACTATAATATTACTCGAACTTCGCGCCTAAAACAGAGGCGTCCTGTGCTGCCCTCTGGCCTCTTCAGTTTACGGGCCTTCGCTACAGATAGTTAGGTACAGTCCGTGGAGCTCTTAAAAGAACCTTCGGGTTTTAAAAAGAGAAGTCGGCACATCAACATTGACACACATATATGAAGGTAATATTGCAGAACAGCAATATTACCTTCGTGTGTCATCGCCGATTCCCGAAGGTTCTTAAAGCTCACGCACTGTAGGCGTAGGTATGAGGCGTAATTGCAATTTGAATAAAAAATTTAAAGATCACGTATAAAGATCACAGTTATTCGCCCCCATAGAGAAAAGTGTGGTTGCCTAATAGTAGTTTATGTAACTTTTACGTAATAGGGGTCCTTAAAACACGAGTGTGGTTTTATGAAACGAACGAAGTGAGTTTCATAATAAGATCACACGAGTGTTTTAAGGCCTAATTACGTACAGTTGCATACACTGCTTTATCTACACACATATTATAAGCCCGAAATGATGATTGAATGACTGCAATTGCACGGGTTGCACGCCATCGCTATGACCAACTCGATTGTGTCGGCGGTCGGGCGGCGCATGCCCGCACCCGGATTTTCATAATGATATCGAATGTTTGCTTATTATTTGATAATAATAACATCGTTACAGATAAGACATTTGTTCTAACTACTAACGAAACAATCAATTTTTATGGTGGTTATAACGTGCGGGTTTTGAACGCATCATGGAGGGTTTATGATATGGGTGTAGATAAAAGGTTTAAAGTGAATATTCTCGCATTCTGTTAAGGTATAATATAGCGTGTTAGTCTGAGCGGAAAGAGTAGTTTCGTAGAACATAATATACAACAAGTTCCCATCATTCTCTTTCCGCACAAACTAGTGTATAGCGCTAGTAATTGGCAGTCTTTCAGTAATATTGGCCACCTCGTAGTAATAATGACCTCTATTTACCTACAAACAGAATTCATTTTAGTATAACTTGGCCAGGCATTGAAGGGTGACTAACTGACCAGTGTAGTTAAAACCTTATACTACAATCACAATGAATTGTTTACCGGTAAACATAGTTAATTATTAACATCTATTTGCAGTCCGTGAGCTCCACAGAACACCGACCTCTTTAGTGCGTTAGCGGTTCGCCGTTCTTATTACAACCTCTTTGGTGAGCTCTAAAAAGAACCTTCGGGTTTTAGAAAGACACGTCTGGTATCAATCAACAGAGAGACACATGAAAAAGCAGAACAGCGATATTACATTCGTGTGTCATCGCCGATTCCCGAAGGTTCTTAAATATTTCTTTAAGCTCACGGACTGTACCTTATATTATCGTCAGATGACAACCAAAACTCTCTAACTTCTACTACAAGTTTATAGCCGTAATAAATTGTACTAGGAAAAGAACAAGTTAGGTGTGTTTTATTATATATTTACAATGCATGAGCTCGGAAAATGCTCTTTTTAAGGGTAATGTCGTGTATAGAAAGCGATTCTTCCTGCGGCAAAGGATTTGCATAGTACTTTTCTGCACAACCGGCCGGGCGGCGCCCGCCCGCCACGCGACGCGGTGTACTTCGCTAGAAGTCTGCACAGTGCTAGTTATATACTACACTAAATCCAATTATTATTATTTATTTCCTCGCATAATGCATTGTAAAATGTTGTATGCTACATTTGTATAAAACAAGTAAATTCCGACTCGTGTCGGTGTTAAAACACTCCCTTCGGTCGTGTTTTAAATCACACCGCCACTCGTTCGGAAATCACTTGTTTTCTACACTTGTAGCATAAAATAACTATATAACTTTCGAAATTAGTAACTTTTTTTGTCACACGATATATAAAAACGATGGCGGCGAAGGGGTACCTACATACCAAATAGCTACTTTCAGGATACCAACAAGGATTAAAAATTTTAAAGCATTGTTTGCAGTACATCCGCCACATCCACTCCATGATCGACGCGTACCGAGGAGACCTCGGCGGCAGGCTCATCATTGAAACCAACGCGCTCATCGATACAAAGTACCGGACGTGGAAGCGGAACGCCGACATGATCAACTCACTCCTCGCACTCCCGAAGGGACTGAACGATGCTGGACGCTGAATCATTTTCATTTCTTCATTTTAAATACAAGCAAACCTGATTCTCATTTGACTTGAATATTTTATTTTTAAGCACTTCTCGTTTCAAAAGGCATGTTAAAAAATCTTGAAAATGAATGTTGTAGGCATTTGACGAAAAATATTAGGTCAATATAGAGTTAAGTTTGTTGTGTTCAATAAATACTGGTGCTTTATTTACGAATAAGTGAGAAAATTTGGGTATAAATAATAAAACCTTGTGGTCAAAACATGTTATATTGTACCATACTTTAATTACAATGCTAATTACACTAAAAGACTATTCTATTTTTACCATCATGAAAAGGTATACACAGATTTAATAGAAAAAATAACTTATTTACAAATTTCGATATTTGAACTAAAAACTTAATTTATCCATCGTAATAAGAATGTTTAGTTTCTCTACTACAGTGCATTAGCCATTTCATTTAAACACAACATTTATTGTAATGCAAAAATATCCATCTATGTATATTGTATGTACAGTCGCCATCAAATATATCGGAGCGGCCAAGGTACTCAAAAATATCTAAACATGCACTTTATTGCCTCGACATTGTTGCATTGTTCAGATATTTGTGATCACCTTGGCCGCTCGGATATATCTGATGGCGAATGGTGACTGTACATCTGCTATGACACCAAGTGTTTGACTACTTTATATCGTATGAAGATACAAATACGCATAATACATACACATTTTATAAGTACACGTGGTTATTTGTTTTACCCATGCTTGCACAAAATGCTATACATGCTAAAGGATTTATTAACATTTCTCTCGAATACGTTATTAATCAACCAGAACGACGTACGGTCACGTTGAAAAAATATATATACATTTCTACATTTGACAATGTTTATCCAAGACTTTACGCCGTGGTAATTAAGAATCATGGCTACATGTTTATGTCACATTAAATGTATCCATATTTTCAGATGTGACTGTACATACCACCGCACTATAAGCTAATGAAAATCAATAATACTGTCGGGAGACGTGGTAATAAATACAATTCCAATGATTATGTATGTATTTATCACTAACGAGGTAAGCAAAAGTAAGCATTTTTGTGCTAAACATTAACGAACCGTAGAACTACCGAATCGTTTAGTAAACGCATCACAGTATATCATATATTGATTCGGGATGTATTTCAAATATTATTTTTAATCCCAACGGACTACGAGCGAACGGTCCGTCGGGGTGTAAATGTTCCAATTGAAATGTATCACACGGCACGGCAGTTTCTGTAGAGTATAGTATAGTGGAGCAGTCGTCCTCGGTACAGGTACAGGTACAGCACCAGCTCTCGCTAGAACTTGAGCGAGAAGCCGGGCGCGACGTTGAGCGAGCGCGCGGGCTGCACGCGGAAGCCGAGCGCCTCGTCGGAGTCGGCGCGCGCGTACTGCGCGTAGGCGGCGCCGCCCGCCGGCGGCCGCGGGCTGTGCGTGCTGCGGCTCTTGCCCTCCGACTTGGCGGGCCACGTCGGGAACATGGCCGGGTCGATGGCCGTCGGTTGCTCCTGTTGACGGCGGTTATTGTTAATATAACTATAGTTTTCTACAGACATAACATAATATTGTTAATAACCACGTGAAACTAGAATATATAGCAAATATTTTGTATCAATATTAGTACATCAACAGTTACTAACCGATTCCAACAGATTAAAAAAATGCAATATTGTCACTCTTTCATACGTATTAAATCCGATAGAAGTTTCAATCGATCTATTCGTTACGACCTTTTAAAATTTACAGCACGTGCCTAGGTGTCTGCTTTTAAAGAGATAAATTACCAAAAAACACATGATTTTTATAGTTTACTCGTATTATCCTTAACACTTTCAGTGCGAAAACTCCCCTACGGAATTCTCTCTACCTATACTAGCTATCGGAGTTGTCGGCGTGCAGCGTTGTTTTCGCATCGAGTGTGTCTTTGGACTCCCTTAGTGGGTCTTATGTAGCTATTTGTCTTTACGCTGGCATTCAGCGATGGTCTTGCGTTTCGGCGTGGCCATGAAAGTGTCAAAAAATTAAAAGAGTATGCATGTTTTAGCTCACCTGAAAGTATTTATGTTCGAGCGCGGCGTCGGCGGCGATCCTCCGTGCGGGGTTGTAGGTGAGGAAGGCCTGCAGCAGAGACAGGCCGGTCTCGGACAGCAGGTCGGCGCCGACGCGCTGGCGCAGGCCGCCGGCCGGGTGCTCCGCGAACGTCATCTTCTGCACGGCCGGCAGCTCGCTGTAGCCCGGCCACACCAGCTCCGATGGCGTGCCCAAGTCCTGGACATTCATTAAGGAATATCATACGCCGAAAGCGATTTACATACTGAGTAACAATAATGGTACAGACATAAAAACAGGCATGTTTAGCTTAACTCTTTTATTTTCTCTGACACTAAAAATAACGCCAGTTTGATTCCATCTGGCGCCTATTGCATAACAACTTGTAACTAATAATAATAGCGGAAGACTTTACGAAATCGGCCCCTGGTTTTGTACTAAAATAATGGTTGGATCGAGTAGATTAGGTAGTAAATTAGACATCTATCTAGTTTTGCATTAAAAACGATAGTTGGGTAGTGCAGATAAAGCTGTCATTTCAGAATCTGCAGGGAAAAAATACAGTGCTTACACATTATGTTCAATTTCTTGTCATTATTTTTGTATAGGTACTATTAGCAAGTACGGTTATAAAGAGAAAGGTAGTAAAGAACACAAAATAATAGTCACAATCATAAGCCAATTCCCTTGTTTACGGGATGTTTCAAGACGTAAATTCAATTACACCAACCTTAAAAATCCGATTCAACTGGTCCACTTCGGACTTGCCAGGAAACAGCGGATTCATGGTGATAAACTCAGCGAAGATGCAGCCCACGCTCCACATGTCGATGGGCGTCGAGTACTCCTTGCCGCACAGCAGCAGCTCGGGCGCGCGGTACCACAGCGTCACCACGATGGGCGTGTACTGACGCAGCGGCGACCCGTACTCGCGGGCTAGACCGAAATCGCCCACCTGTAAACATAAATTTATAAAATAAAACAGTTTCTCGAAGTTAACGCTACGATTCATAAGATTAAAATAGTACATTGTTGCCGAGGTACGGAAAGAAAGGAATTTTCTGACGAGGTACTTGGGTGCCAGGGCGAGGCTTGCCGAGGCTTGGCACTAGTTCCGAGTCAGAAAATTCCTGTTTCCGCTGAGGTATACATAGTGCTTTTCTCAAATATGTGAGGAAATAAAGAAAAATTTTAGGAAAGACAACAAGTATTTTATATTGGAAAAGTTATGTTGATACTGTGTTTTATAATAGGTAATAAGGAGGTACTTTTAAGCATAGCATAAATAAACCACACCATAGTTGGCTTCTTGTTTTTTGATAACTGAAATAAGCTAAAACACATTTTCAGAAAAGATATTAGCATTTATGCTCAGCTTCGAATTCATACATACGTCATAAACATAAACCCTTTGTCTCTTGACCTAGCAGGAAGCAAGTAATCCACTATTATTCTTTCAAATTAGGTACAGCGCTATCAATTTCCGCACTACATTCATTTCTGAAAATCATTATTTAAGTTTATTTTGTACTATAAAGTAAATAAACAACGTAACGAAGTAAATTACCATAACCAACTAACTTTTCCGCTTTTAAAATTTATTTTTAATAAACCATAGACAAGATAGCCCGACACAGTACGCGCATGCGTATTCGCGCGCGCACTTTGTGAAGCCCTCTACACACGGCTGTTTAAATGAATTATTTTGCTTGGCTGAATCCGTTTTTGCCTTGGCCCATTAGATTTATATGCAAATATGAGAATTTTAAAAGTTTAACGCAGCGGAAAAAAATGGAATTTCATACATTCATTTTACTCCTAGGAGTAAAATGAAGCACTTTCCGTGTTCGATTTAGGAATAAAATGCGGCCATTTCCGAGCATGTTTGAGAAAAAATATTAGCTAGAAATGGTGTTAGTTGTCCGCGATGGTGTAATACGATCTTCGCATCGTGCAGCGAATTGTGTGCCTTTCGAAGAAGATTGTATGTGTGCTGCAATCTGTAGGTTATTTAAGCACTTCGTAAGAAAATTGAAAAAAAATATATTTTAAAAATAATGCTAACATGAAAACAGTTTGATGCGCATTTTTGTTCCGTGAATGAAACTATACCAAATTTACTCACTCAGTAATGAATAGTAGAAAAATATAACTTACTTTTAATATCCCCTTGTGTGATAGAAGCAGATTACTAGTCTTGAGATCCCTGTGCAATATCCAGTTGTCGTGAAGATGGTGAACAGCTTTCAGCAACTGTGTCATCAGACATTTGACTTCCCCTAAAAGAAAGCCAAAACGTTATTTATATTACAACTACAAGAGCTAGTACGCCTTTAATGTAAATGTGCAAGGTAATGAAAATATGTCTTACCAGGCAAAAACACTTGCTTCTTTCCCCTCATTGTTTCCATGAGACTCTTGAGATCATGCTCCACGTAGTCCATGACGATGAATATCTTGTCCATATTGGAGCCCACCACGATCTCTCTCACGGTCACTATATTCGGATGCTGGCCCTGCAACAAGCAAGTGGAGCGTGTTGCTCGTTAGTTAAAATGGGGCGTAACTTGAGTATCCGCCATGTTGGCGAGAGCCCGTTGTGAGGAAATTATTGTCCTTAAACGCTCTTCAGATGAGACCACCCAGCTCAGCCGCTTTAGGGCAACTAGCGAAGCGAAGCTGACACATTGATGGAGTGACATCAAAACTAGTGTGACGTTACGCTGTTTAAAAAAATAAAACTTTCTGTAGTCAGCAACAACTTAGCGGGTGAGGTGTTCCAAATTACCATAACACTTTGTTATTTTCTTAACATGCTCCTCAACCGCTGATCTAGTAATTCTGTTGAGTGTAGTAACAGCCTCCCTATCCCTGCGACAGTGACATTGCGCTAGTTACACCCAAGCAGCGTTGCTTGATATTCCAGCTTTACCGTGATCACTGTTACCAACGCTAGCACACGATTGTCACAGTATAGTGATAATAGTGGCAGGTAAGCTACCATGATGGGATAAAAACATATAACAACGAAGCGTTGCTATCATAATGACAATTTAAACATTTTAATGATCAGAATTCCTTACCAAAGCTCGTGTTCCAGGCAATATTTGATTAAATCTAATTATTCTAATAACAGGCATTATGTCACCTAAACACTGTTACAAAAAATACTGGTTCTATTGACTAAACGGGAAAAAGGACTGAATTTATTTTCCAACATGTATATGATTTTTTTAATATACTCTTGTACCTATATGGCACTACGGAAATACGATAGATGAAAGGTGTCTCGATAGAAAAACAATCCAAGTTGGGTCATTTTTCCCCTTTTCCTTAGCTTACGTAAATTATAAGACATTAAGCAATATAACCAAGTTCAAAATATGGTATTTTGGTTTATCTCAAAACTCACACAAGCAAAATCAGACAAAATTTTGAAAATTCGCTTATTTATCGTAATTTATTAAAAAAGTCTAACCTCTAAGAACCCTATCTCTTTCTTTCTTGCATGGGAGCCATACACGCGTCTAAGAATCGAGGAGACTACCTTAAGCGCAAAATTGGTATTGTATTCAAACTATAAAAAACGACAAAAAATTGTATGGGACACGTATCCATACCCAAATTATGAAAAAAAAATTGGTTTATCTTCCACCTTCTTTTTAGTTTTTCATAATCAGTGCAGTTTGCAAAAATAAGATAAAACTCTCGTCACCCTGAAATTTTATGATACTTATGATTGATAATCATTATATATTTTTTTAAATAATAATCTATTTTTTTTTGTATGGGACACGTCGTTCCAGCTGACCAACCCTCCATACAAAACCAATTTTTTAAAATTAGAATACGATACCAATAGGGAATATTACGCCAAACTCAGCATAGGGGGCGGCACTAGAACACAAGACGTCACGTTTGTTTATTCTTTAGAATATGACATCCATATCAAGATCACATCAATGTATAAGTAAGAATTAAGCGTTGCTAATCAGCGTAACTATTACTCGGGACATGAATACCTTAAAAGTAACATTCCACAAAAATACGGCATACGAATACGTTTTCTTAAAAAAAACTTGCGAAGAACCTTATGGCGTTCATTTTCTTTGTTTAAGCGATTCGTAATATTTAGAGATATTTTAAGATAACTATTTTTTTTTACTTGTAAGATGTCTTAGGATTAGATAGCACTTAACAAATTGAATTGAAAATCTACTGTTATAAGTTATCTTTTGGAGTTGGTTGTTGAGATCAAAGAATAAATACAATCGTTCGAGAAGAGAAAAAACATACAAATAAGGTATTTTCGAGTCCTGCAAAAATGAACAAATTGTATAGCTATATCTTACAGTCGCCATCAGATATATCGGAGCGGCTAGTGGTCACAAATATCTGAACAACGCCTCTATTATCAAGGCAATAAAGTACATGTTCAGACCTTTTAATACCTTGATTTTTTTTAATACCTTGGCCGCTCCGATATATTTGATGGCGTCTGTACAACGAATTAAAAAACATGGAGCCCACTACTAATCTGCTAAATGGGCCATTCTTCTCTTCAATACATAACAATACTAGCTTAGGTACAGGTAAAACACAATATAATTTCTTGTGTCTTATGTCTTCTATCTTAGAGGGTGGCTAAAATAATTACGAGTGTCCATTTTATACAAAGCAAAACGAAAGCTGGTTTTGATAATTTCATTTTATGTTCCCAAAATATTGTTTAAATATTTATGCATGAATGCATGACTTTGCATAGGTCACACTTGAATGCAGCAAAAAAATTACCCTACGGGTTTAACATACAGTTTTACAACCTTTACACATATATGTATATTTAATATATATTTAGTTTATGAAGGTTGTAAAACAGAATGCTAAACCCGTAGGGTGTAATTAAATTTTTCATAATGCTGCATGTAAGTGTGACCAATGCAAAGTCAGTGCATTCATGCTTTAAAAAAGTATATGATTAAAAAAAATATTTTGGGAAAATATAATGTAATTATTGAAACCAGCCTCTGTTTTGCTGTCGGTTGTGGATAAGTGCGATTTCCTACAGTAAAACATTATTGACATGACAGTGACAACCGACAATACTCGTAAAGGTAACCTATTTCATATAGACAACAAATATTAATTAATATCTTGTAGACTCATGATATGATACAAAGTAAAACTTTTTTACTTGTTTAAAAATTATATGTAAGTAGCTAGAGCTGGTAAAAAAATATGTTCTTAATTATTCATACGATTTTTGATTATTGGTAAATTCTATTTAAAAAAAAATCATTTCTGATTACCAAATATTAATTCACATCTTGTAGATTCATGATATAAACTTGTTTTTATATTGAAAATTTTAATTTATGATTGGAAAAGAATGGCCCAACAGTAGGAGGTAAAATAACACAAAATTTACAAAAAATAGTTGTACAAATAATTGAACGTAAACAAGAGATCAACAGTTAAGATGCTTGGTTTTCAGAACTCTGATAATTAAAATATTTAAATATAGGTACACATTAAGACCACAAGGTAAGGTAATTAGTGTAATTACACATAAATAGTTCAGTGGAAGAATAGTAAACTTAATCTAATTTCAAGGCGTAACAAATGATATAATCAAAATAACATTACTGATACAAAGTTATTTTAAATGGCGATACAATGTAATACGTGCATAAGTATGAAATAATTCATACATAGTTTTTGTAAATAAAACCTTTTTATTGAATTTACTACCACGACACACACACACATAAATCAATCTTCAAAAATCTGTGTGAAAAGATAAGTATCGTAGAATTCCCACACCCATAGTTCCCAACTTGCCAAACCTATATAACATTTTCACTTTTCGTTCTGCACCAACTCCACATGTCGGTAAAAATAATAAAACTCTCCCACAGCTTAAGTCGCGTATAATAACATTTTAGTTATAGTCTGGCCGGCCAAAAAGTCCAGTAACAGTGAAATTAATAAGTTATACTCATCCCCTTTTCAGTAGTGAGGATACTAGCGTATGAAAGAGACAGTATGATTCTCTCTATGCTAGAAGTAAAACAAACCCCGGCCATACTATAAGTGCATTGGCCACACGAAACATAAAATTTAACGCGTAAATTCCACCTGTTACCACCAACTTGTTACGTTGTTGATATGTAAGTGGAATTGTTACCCATCTGTTATCATGGGGAATAAAAATTCCCAGCTGTTAAATACTGCTAATTAATGACTTTTTCTACCACATTCTTCTTCTGACCGAGGGCAGTAGGTATGTCAAGATGCGTAATATGCACAAAGTTATTATTTCACACAATGTAATAAGTAACTAAGTATAGGTATTTTTATTGACACTATGACTACGAATAATAAAATGTAAACTAAACAAAAAAAATACAAATTTAAGAAAAAACACTAGAAATGTTTTATTAACCTCAAAATGGTCGTCATCTAAATATTATAAGTAAGGCAAAGCTTTCACATGAATTAGAGGCATAGTATAATTTGCCTGCCAGTTATTAATAAGCGATCGATTTGTGCAAAAACAATTTTAGTGATGGCGATGGCATGACATGTCAAAACTAAATTGGGTAGGTAATTAAAAAATACAGATAGCGCACCTTTCATTACCTTTACGATACATACTTAATTAGTACACAAACACACGGAAGAAACAGGGAGACGCAGTTAAGATTCCGGTAACGATTTGAAAACGAAAATCTAATAAAAACATTATGCACATGAATCACATTTGGTAGGATAGTCTGAAGTCTTGTTATAACAAAAAAGTGCTTTAGGTCTATACAACGAGTCCCAAAATTCAACGATAAGCTGGCACCAGAAGATACACCTGCTCATGACCACTCGAGGAAAAAAAACTCAATTTGTTATGGAATTACAAAACAATTACGGCTCTCGTTTAGATTTATATTATTTTACGTCACTCTGGGCGGTAAGTGAGATTTGCCGCCCACGGGCGCAGCGGCAAATCTCACTTCACACCCAGGAGAAGACGTAAAATTGTGTACGCACCACGGGCGGTAATAAAGAAGGCCTCAGATCGCTTGTTTATGGCCCTTACCTTCGGTTCGGGCCACAAATGCCAGCGATCTGAGCCCTTCTTTATTTTTACCGCCCTAGGTACGTAATGTACTATTATTTTGTGCCTAGTGCTAGTTTTCCTAGAGTATTATACAATTTTTACCAAAAAAATATATGTATGGGGTGTTGGTTTTAATTTTTTTTTTGTAATTCCATAATAAATGAGATATTTTTATTTTTCTCTCTCTCTCGAGTAGTCATGAGCAGTTCCATCTTCTGGTGCTAGCTTATCGTTGAATTCGAAAATTCCTCTTTTCTGCTCCGCTTTTCGGCAGTTACTTGCCATTGACGTGATTATTACAATAAAAAGGTTAGTGGTTTAACAATTCTTAAGACCATCGACCACCAAAATTCATCCTCCATCCAATCCATCCCATACACTTACGAAGCTTGCTTTGTATTTATATTTCGTGATTTGAATAAACTAGTGCTGCCACCAGCCTCATATTAAAAAAGTTTTTGTGTCAAACTTATTTCGTTTATTACTGACGTATAAAAAATTATTGCATCGTACAATGCATTCAACTTCTCACACGGCATTGTTTAATTACTTCTTGGGAAAAAACACTAACTTCAGACGAGGGTCGTCCGCCAAATTCATACGCAAGCTAAACGAGCTAAACACTGGTCCTTGACGATGTTTTAACGCCAAATATCGAAGTTCATCGACGACTGTTATGGACCGCGAAAACTGTCAAAAATAATCGGACGGAAAAGTTGACGATTAAATGTTACAAACTCAGAAATAAACCAAACACGATAGCATCAACTTTTTCAATTTCACATTGCCGCCAAAAAAGTTAAATTACACTGTAGAAATGTCAGTTACCAGATAGCAGCACGTTTATTCGTATTCCGAAGTATAAAAGGCAAACCTCGTATATATCTTGATTATGCATCTGATTTTTAAGAGTCCGGTAACGTTTTATTTTTCGATTTAGCTCAACTTTTTGAGACTATTTTGCAGTAACTAACAAAACTTCTATTAGTTTGTATACGTGTTTTGTGAAAGATCGTTTCTTTTTAAATTGCATAAGTTGAACACTTTTTTATTTTGTTTCGTTTATACAAGGTGTAGAAAATTGTGATGATCCGTTTAATGCCATAATCGGTATCGTATTGCGACAAAAAAGTAGGAGAAAAATTATTAGGACTCATTTTTTAGGGTTCCGTAGCCAAAATGGCAAAAACGGAACCCTTATAGTTTCGCCATGTCCGTCCGCGGTCTAGCTCAGTGACCGTTAGCACTAGAAAGCTGAAATTTGGTTTGAATATGTGCATTAACCAAGCCGACAAAACGGTAGAATAAAAACGCGAAAAATATATTTTGTTAGGGTACCTCCCGTACACGTGAAGTGGGGGGCGAAATTTTTTTCCGTTCCAACCAAGTTGTGTGGGGTATCGTTGGATAGGTCTTTTAAAAAGAATTATGATCTGCTAAAACAGTTTTTGGATAAAACTAATACTCTCGGAAATAATAGCTCCGAAACTTTAAAACAGGGCGTCCCCCCCCATCTAACTTTTGAATCGTGGGTCCTCAAATTTTGAAAAAATTCATGAAACTGAGGCCTAATGAGTACCTTCAATGAAAACTATATTGAAATAAATCGGTTGAGCCGTTTTTGAGTTATTATTCAAAAACCCATAGTGAAAGGACGTAAGTAAAAATGACGTAAGCGCCGCCAAATTGCCCGTAAGAAACGACCTTTTTAATTAATGGTCTCAGTTTACGGAACCCTACACTGAGCATGGCCCGACATGCTCTTGGCCGTTTTTTTTTGTTTGGGTCACGTCATACCAGCCAGCCAACCTTTCATACAAAACCAATTTTTTTATCGCATGGATTTTTTTTCTTGGTTTCTCATAATTGGAATACGATTCCAATTATGCCCTTAGACGGATCAGCACTATTTTTGTTACACCTTTTAAATAATTCCCCGTAATCTAACAGCTGCTTCGCGATTTTTACTTACAGAGGTGAAAAAATAAGCTTTTTATTGAATAAAATCAAATTAAACTAGTACGTAAAATATATAAATATGTTTGAAAATCAGTCGTCTGTAAATAAGTTGGACATTTTTTTATATACTCTTGTGGATATGGATTTCGGCCCGGATGTTTTTTTATGTACAACGACGGTGGCAAACAAGAATACGGCCCACCTAATAGTAAGCAGCTACCGTAGGCTTTGGACGCCTCCAACTCCAGAGGTGTCACATGCACGTTGCCGACCCTTTAAAAACAGGAGGATTCAATGTGTTGACGGCTAAAGGAACAAGTGAGGTCCCTCATCAACACACTGGGTCCTCTTTGAGCTCTTTGGCAACCTTACTCAACAGCAGGAACACAACGCTATTTGGCTGTGGTTTTCTGTAAGGTGGAGGTACTTACCCAGTCGGGCTCTGCTCCAGATTTGAGCGAGATGACATTCGCTGTGCTGTGCCCTACCACACACAGCGAGATGACATTCGCAGTACCCATACCTCTCTTAGAAGGATGGATATACCTATCTTAGGATGTGGCACAATTGATCCAATATTTTCCCTCAGATCTCTGACCGAAGCTTATAGGGATAAAAGAAAGCCACTTTACATGGCATTTCTTGACCTGCTAAAGGGTTTCGATTGCATCCCGCGTCAGATGATCAGGTGGGCACTAAAGGTGAAGAACGTGCCACAAGTCCTTGTTGATCTTATCCGAGATATGTATAGTAACTCGGTTTTTCTAGTGAGGACCGCTGTTGGCGACACTAAATCCTTCCCGATTACAGTTGACGTGCACCAAGGCTCGGCCCTGAGTCCTTTTCTGTTTATTTTTGTACTTGATTCTGTCACGGCGCAATTGCAATCCTGGATCCGCGCCTGTTCTCGACCCGGTCCCGGCAGACCAAAGAAGCGATGGCTGAATGTCGTGGAGGCCTACATGAGCGACAACGGGTCCGTGAAAGAAGACGAAGAGGAAAGCAAGCACGAAAGCGGACCCTGGCAATAGCCGGGATAACGCTAGGTAGAAGAAGAACAACATGACTTTAAACTATCTTATCAAATTCAATTCATTTTCATTTTCAAATCGTTACCGGACTCTTATGAACTTTTTACCTGGAAAGTATTCCGAACTCAGCGGAACTTTAAAGGATTGATTGGGGTAGGTACAGTCAAGTTGTCCAATATCTATAAAATTAATGGGGAAGGCAACTGTCAAAGTGACATCTCCAACATTGGTCCTTATAAAAGCTAATTTGGTCTAGCAGGCTAAGCGAACAAGAGGTGCCCCAATCGACGGATTTGGTCATTCTTTCAGGTGGTGTACTGGCAGGTCCTAAGAACTCTCTATGCTTAATATCAGTCCTCGATCTTCTTTTGTCTTCGAGTTATTCAGGATAATGTAAAATAACCAGGATATCATTAAAAGTGTCATATTTTGTAAACTGTTCAAGTTAGGTTAACCAAACAAAATTATATTTGATAATAATAGAATAGACTACAAAATTCTTAATTTTAACACGCATCCGGTCATTATAATTCATGGTATAAAAACGATGTTTTTTTTTACTCTTCGCGGAGGTACACCTACAAAAAAATATTCATAATCATAAGTAGCCATTAATGCCTACTACATACACATATAAAAATATAATATTTACATAAATCTTCGTGCGTCATGTCAAAAAAAAACTTTCCTCGAACAAGTAGATAAAATATATTATAATAAATAAAGTAAATGTTGACATGTGATGTGATCGTCGATGCTTTCTAAATAGGTTCATTAGTTAAAAGAGATTGTATACCTACATACTAACTTATCTACACACTGCACTGGTACGTTATTTATTACAAATAGAAGTAGATTTCATATATTGTAATTTACAATATATGCTATCTACTTCTTCGAGGATTTTTTTTTGACATGACGCTCGAAGATTTATGTAAATATTTTATATGTGTATGTAGTGGGCATTAGTGGCTACTTATGAATTATTTTTGTAGGTGTACCTCCGCGAAAAGTAAAAAAAAAAATTAAAAGGAAAAAAACATCGTTTTTATACAATGAATTAAAATGACAGGATGCGTGTTAAAAATAAGAATTTTGTAGTCTATTCTATTATTATCAAATTATAATTTTGTTTGGTTAATCTAACTTGAACAGTTTACTAAATATGACACTTTAAATGATACCCTGGTTATTTTACATTATCCTGAATAACTCGAAAACAAAGAAGATCGAGGACTGATGTTAAGCATAGTGTTCTTAGGACCTGCCAGTACACCACCTGAAAGAATGACCAAATCCTTCGTTGGGGGCACCTCTTGTTCGCTTAGCCTGCTAGACCTCTTTGTATGGCGCGAAGTAGTTTTCATTTATTTTCGCGATATGACTCAATATTTTGTCTCGAAATGCTCCGAAATTGAAATTCACCGTTTTCTGAAATACACAAAAATGCTGTAGATTAACGTCATAGGGAAAGTTTTCCTTAAGAAAAGCTTCTCGACTGCTTACTAATTAAGGGCCATCCAACTTATTTTTCTCTCATTGTATTGTATACTGTGTCTCTTTCTCTTATTGTATGGAATCTGAAACAGCACCCTCTAAAAAAAGTTTTAACCGGCCAACAGGCCGGGTTTTCAAAAAAATATCAACCCAACCTTATTTGTATGGGTTTAAGTTCGTGTACACAATTTGTTGTCAATTAATCGTACTTATAGATATTGGAAAACTCGACTGTTCACTAGAAGATCATACGAAGTTTTTAATCCTGTGGACCTGTGCCAATTTGAGGGGGTCCAAAGTCCTCGAAATTTTCTGTCTTTTTTAGGAGTTATAATCTCTAACCCGGTTATACATAAGCGTGTTTTAAACATCATTTAAGTAAACAGTCGTCTGTCCTTTTCTGTAACCTTGACAGGTATATTTGTTGGAAACAGACAAAATATAATTTACCTAGATGACGTTTAAAACTCGTTTATATGAATAAGCGGGTTCAATATACATTTTATGTAACATATTAGATTTAAAAGTTAAAAAAAACATTAATTTCTTAAAAGATCCTTGTTAAACCAGATTTTTGGACAAAATGGTAACCGAGATACAAGTGATTAACGGGTTAAACATTTAGATAGTTTCTTAAAGTTTACTATGACTCCACGCTTCTGAGGATATCTCATCAAACTTCGGTAGCAGAAAATTCAACATTCACATCACAAGATTTTGAGTACCTATCAGGTTCCTCGAGCCTATTAATACAATCGCCATAAAATCAAGGGCTAAAACTCGAGAAATCCTGAAATTTGATATCTAAATTAATTAGAAGTCCTCTTTATATATTCAAGCCATTGAGGTTTGGGGACCTCGAGTAACAGCCGCCATCTCCTTGAGGAAATCGCATGTTTCTCTGAATTAAATTAATTAATGTATAACACATTACATCACATTATTAAAAAACCATCAGATAGTCTAATAACGGTAAAATAGAAGATTCTAAACCCGGTCCAAACCAGTAAGTTTTTGAAACTTATGTACCTACGAAATGTCATTAGACCAGTCGATTTTCGGTGGAGGAACACATCGTGACTAAACCTGAATACATACGGGTAGAAATTCAAAGGTAATGTCCCCAAACTGCTTTGCCCCAGCTTGGGGACTATGTATAGCATATTGGGGACGGTATATAACATCAGCAGGACAGAGGAATTTCCCTCTCGTGCAATAAAGCTTGAGTTATTACATATAAACAAAGCATATTGAATTTACGCACGCTATAAAAATATTATTCGGAAAACATTCAAGCTTAGGTACTAAAATCCACACCAAAAAACTTTTATGGAAAAAAACTACATTAGAAAAAACACACCAGCGACTATTTCACCACTCCACCCTCAGAAACGCGCTCTTTGAAAGCGGAGGGGAAAACGCATTTTATCCGCAAATGGGGAAAGTAATTTGGTACAAGTTTTGACTTGTTTTTACGTTGTGGCAGAATGGACTTTGAGATGATTTATACAATTTTGAAAGAATTCATTTGGATATCGATTATTTTATAGCTTATATTTTTCCTGTGGTGGTGTGGTGAACATTATTGTATTATACTCGGCAGCAAAGTTTGTCCAACCTCTCTTGCCTTGAGGCCCTTGTACGCTCAAGATTCTATTTTTGGAACCACTCGCTAAGCTCGTGGCTCAATTTCCGAATCTTTCCTTGGCTCGGGTCTCATTAAAGGCGAGAGGTTAAACATCAACTTTGCCCCCTTGTACAGTCGATGTCACAGATAAGTTTACAGTTTTGCACCTTACTCCGTTGTCAGAGATAATAAATAACAATTACTATTACATTATTTGCCACCATTTATGCTCGTATATAGGTATTCCATGGTACAGGTGTCTTAATAAACGACCTAACAATATTCTTATAGAAATTAGTTGTTTTATTACCAAAATAAACGTAGGTAAACACTTTATCAATCAAGAGGAATTTAGGGATACGTAATTTGTAGGAATCGTATTTTACATAGTGTATTAATCAATAATTCCTTAATATTTGATCCTACTTTTTAGTTGAACTGCCGTCTGGTAAAAACGAACGTATTAACGAAAATTCTTGCAAGTGTGTTTTCTCCAATGTGTATTTTTTTCTGCAGAGGTGTGTAGAACTAATTTTTATGCAGATAGAATTTAACCTTTTCGCCGCCAATGAAGCACGTCAATGAAGTAATAAAGTGTCATCAACGCCAAGCATTAAATTGAACGTAAAAACAAAGATTCGTTTGTTGTAGCAATTCTAAAACGTTGATGGATACAGGATTTATACATTTTTGTAAATTGAAGATGTAACTACATCCTAATTATAGAGACAGAAAATATAAAGAAGTTGAGTTTATAGTTTATGCGTAAAAGATGACGAACGCCTCAAATTGAAACGATGTCGCGGCGTGTGGGCCACGGAATGTACTGATTTTATATCAAATAATTGGCGGCAAAAAGGTTAATCAGCCTAAATCTTGTTGCCCTAGACAGTATTCTCATAAAACGCTTCTGAATAAAAGACAAACGTATCTAGGCTGACAACATTTCCCATCATGGTTCCTCGAGGTCCCCAACCGTCAATGGATGGACTTTAAAATGGGACTTCCAATTTACATACATACCAAATTTCGGAACTGTTGTTCTCATGATTTCTACATTTGTCTCATAATTATTGTAATTATGTTGAGATACTCATTGGAGCGACGGTTGCTTCCATTTCAGTTATGAGTAGCCACTTCACCCCGGCCAAGACGTTCTTACAACAGAACATCTTTGGGTAGTGTCAGTCAGGTTATTGTAATTTCCCATTTTACGTTGATGGTTTTAGGTAAAAACGAAAATGAGGGACATCGTAATATCTGTGAACGAGAACAATAAGTAAAATTACAGTCAAAGCCCAAACGGACTAATTTTCCAGGGCTGAGGCTGCAATTTTCCAAGGAAACAATTGAATAATCTATATTGCACGAACAGTTTTGTTCCGTCACTTGGATACAATTTCTGTAGATAACGTAAATTCGCTTATTGTAGGTAGGGTAGGTACCTATTTGATGTACATTTATACTTAACACTTTCACGACCAGGAACCCGCTAGGCGGGCTCTCCGTTCGTAGGCGCTTTCCGCTACAAAACGGGAAAACGCTAGGATCGGCTACGAGCGTAGCGCGTAGCGAAGTGTGGTACGGAAAGTGTTAATTATTTTTGGGTGCAATATCTAAAGTAGTAATTTTAATTGAGTAAGTACAGTAAGTAGTCTGGCAGCTGCTGCCATACAAATTTAAACCTGATTGTTTGGCAGGAGCTATCAGATTACTGTACTCTATTTAAAATAATACTTTACGATTCCGAGCCGGAGGTGTGCAAAAGGCATACAATAAGATATAAGTAAGAACATCTGAAGTCTGTTTACATATCATAAATTATTCAAAGAGTCTAGGTTACACTTATTTCAATCGTCATTAATTTACTGTTTACACTACAGGTAAAATTCCACCAGTGCGAACATTTTTTCTGAAAGCAGCGAGTTATCCAAAGTTCCAAACGATATGTTCGCTACTATTGCGTACAATGTTTGCACAGGTAGACAACGCATTTAAGCATATCTACGCCATTGACCAGATATTGTTTATCGCTAACGCTGTCTCCTTACACTCAAGTACTTGCAAAAGGGAGGATGTTTAACTTCTGCGATAAACAGTATGGTATGGTAAACATGTCAAGTAAACATACTAATCTTAATAACTAAAAGACCAACGACACGGAAACTTGACACTACGTTCACGCAGTAGCAAGTTTTTACATATTTTTCTGCTTAAACGCCGCGTCACTTAAATTAAAGCTTCGGTGTAGTGAGTCCTTAAAATGTTACCTGATGTAGATGTGATGATAGATGATCTTCCTATGCACTTCAATTAAACTATTATGTAAATTGTATCGCCATCTTAAATAACTTTGTAGCTCAATAAATGAAGCTAAACTTTTTTGATATTTACTCGTCAATGAACATTGCGTTCGTACATAGTTAAATGAGGAAGCATTGAAGGGTTGACCCCCTGGAATAAATCCCTTATAAGATACTTAGGCCCGCCCGTGTATCGAAGTTGTTAACCCTTGCAATTGGGTCACACCTCTAGCACAACCCTCTTGCAGGTAAGAGGTGCCGGGCCTGTAGGAATAAAATACAAGGCATTAATCAATTGAATTCAACACATGAGCCATCGAGTGCTTCACAGCTTGCGGCTCAAACAAGCTGCCTCATTGCAAACTTATATGTGTCATTCTCTGGAAAATAACTTTAGTGCATCTTGCGATAAGTATGAAATGTGACCTAAGTATACTTTGCTATTAGGCCCCTTTTCGCGCCAAATTGCAAGGTACACTGTTCCCTCTTCTCAGAGAATGACACATTCAAAAAATACCTTCTAACTGCCAGCAGTGATGCATTGAGATGGCTCAAGTGAGCTTAGTCTAATAGTATAAAACGAAGTAGTGATCCTACCTTAAGTAATGTGTTGATCTCTCTCAGAGATGTAATAGGGAAGCCTTCCTTTTCCTTTTCCATTTTTAGTCGCTTTAAAGCGACTATTTCATCACTTGTTTTGTCCCGAGCTCTGTAAACAACTCCATATGTGCCTTCCTCTATTCTATTCAGACATTGAAACTCCTCAACTGATCGACACCCCTGTAAATAATCTTAGTTAATAATTTTTCCAATTTTAAGTAACTTTCTTTACACATTAGCTGCTGCTTTATTGATTCTAGACTTTTATTCATTTTGCAATTATTTAATTATTTTGCAATATTTCGTAGTGCCATTCCATGATAAAGACTGGCAATGTGTATACAGACAAAGAAAAATTACATCATGCACAAAATAATTATGAAAAACATCAAAACTGAATGTCAAAGCACATTTAACAATTATCATTCTAGTAACGTTTAATAATTAGCTTATTGAACAATAAATTTATTAATTAAATGATGATGAATTTGTTTGACTTACTCACACAATAGAAATAGCCACTATAAATCATACTAATACATATGCTACACAGACTTCACTACTGCTGTAAATCTATTAAAAAATACACAAATATATTAAGTCAGGCAATGGCTCCCAAGCTGGAATAAAGTGATACCTTTATCACTTTATTTTAGCACGGTTTTACAGCTTCTCATGATAATTACCTGTAATGCGGGGAAATATGGCGGCAGAGCATTAATAACCTCCTCCCTGAGGCGAACTTGCTCTTCATCTTCCTTAGGTAATGCCTCATCTGCTGGTTTACCATTCTCCCCAGGTGGAGGAGGCGAGAAAGAGTGAGACCGGCTTCTACTTTTAGATCTAGACCGTGATCTGTAATAATAAAAGTATATATTAAGTAAATGAATATTGCTAATGATTAGATAAAAGATTCCACAATAGTTGTGCAAGTAGGCTGTGATTCCTTCACTATTGAACAACTATAAGCTATGTCTAACTAAATATACCATTTTATAATATCATGGAAAGCAACAAGTGTTAGAACTGAGATTCCTAATATTTGGCAAGGAATGTTGGCTGTGTTTCACCAACCAGATGGGCCGATCAAGTGAAAGATTCGTTGTCTGCGCAATTCTACACGGCCGTAAGAGACGCGCTAGACAGAAACCGTTGGACGCAGATCATGCGCTCCAGATGCTAACCCTGATGCTGACCACGATCCTCAGACATGATTGAGGGAACAACCTAAGAGAGAGTTGGCAGTGTAATGTTTCAGATTGACTTACCGTCTTGAATCAGTTGATGAGGGTGTCCCATGATTTGATTTGCGGACAGGTGGTGATTTTGATTTCTGTTTAACATTTTCAGTTTTTTGTTCCTCTTCCTTGTCAGTTTTCCTATCATCTTCATTTTCATCACCTTCCTCTGATTTTGAATCCACGTCAGAATCTGAATCAGTACTAGAACTACCATCATCTGTTTCACTATTTGAATGCTCACCTAAAATTTTGAAACATGTTGTAATAATTGTCATCTGATTGGATGTACTTAATAAATATAGACACATCAAATATAAAGCTGTCCCCACATAAAGACCTCATTAAAAATTCATGCTAAGTAAACTTATATTACATATATAGATGTTATATACTAAGGAAAAAGTGACCTAGGTCATGTTAAGTATTTTAAAAATTATAAAAAATTTAATAGATCCACACTGAACTAGTCGCATCGCGAGGGAATTGCCACGCGAAGCATCTCGGCCAGTGTAGCCGTGCCTCGGCCGAGGCAAAAGCACGCGTGTTCGCAGGATTACGGGTGTGGTGGTACTTCTACAGTGGCCAAGTTGGCTGCGCGCGGCAATTTCCTTGCCAGGCGGCACGTCGGTGTGGACCCGCGTATTAGAATATGCATGGCTATAGAAATAATGCAAAAAAATGTCATAATCCTACCTTCTTCTTGATCAGAATTAGATTCTGCCTCACTCTTCAGTTCTATGTCACTAGCGTCAGACACTGTGACAACATCTGCATAGTGTGGTGAGTGCGTGGATTTATTCTTTTTAGTAGAAGGTGCCTCGGTAGACGAGGAGCGTTTTTTACCGCGCCGGCGACGTTCCTCGCGTCTTGCTTCCAATTCATTGCGTGATTCAGTTTTTCTTTTTTCCATTTCTCTTTCTATAAGTAAAAGGAAATATTTAATTATTTATTTTTAAGTATATAATAGTCGAAAATTCTCTTTAATATACATACAAAAAATCATAGCTTACCTGCTTCTAGCAGCTTATTTCTTCTTTCTTGTTGGTGTTTATCTAGAGCCGTTTGTCTTTCAGGTTTAGTCTCCTTCTCTGAATACTCGCTCTGCCTTTTTTGGTCATTACTCTGCATTCTTTTACTTAATAATCTACTTCTTAAGTCCTCTAAAGCTTTATCCCCAGATGACCTGTTTTCTTTTTCATTATTATGGTTTGCATGTCCATCTTCTGCGAGCAACCTTAATCTAGATTCTATTCTTTCATTATCTTGATGTTTCCGTTCAGATTCTGAACCTTTATACTGCCTTTCACGACTAGCATAGCCATCTCTGTCTCTCTGTGGCTCTTTGTCTCTATATGCTTCCCTTGGTCTTGTTGCTTCTCTATAAGAAGGGTCTCTAAACATTTCCCTGTCTCTGTAGTGTTCTCTATCCTTGTAAGGCTCTTTTTCCCTATATGGCTCTTTTTCCCTATAGCCTTCCTTTTCTCTATAGGTTTCCTTCTCTCTGTACACTTCTTTCTCCCTGTATGGGTCTTTTTCTCTGTAGGTCTCTTTCTCTCTGTAAGCTTCCTTTTCCCTGTAAAGGTCTTTTTCTCTGTAAGTTTCTTTCTCTCTGTATGGATCCTTTTCTCTATACACATCCTTATCCCTCATTTCTCTGTCACGAACAATTTCCTTATCTCTAACTTCTTTGTCTCGATAAGACTCCTTTTCCCTGTAGTATTGTTTATCTCTATGATAATCTTTGGACACATCTTCGCGTTCAAGAGCTTTAGAATTTTCTCTAGTAGGTTTATCAGACTTTTCTCTGTCCCTGTTAAAAAATTGAAAAGGTATTAATATTTCTGGTTCATATTCACACTTCTTTATTATTAAAATATGGGTCTGAATACTGAAGTTGAAAGTACGTTTTTTTTTTAATGATTTTTGTTTTTTTGTTACACAACATATAAAAAATGTAACAGATAAACAAGACTTACTTATAATTTTGAACCAAACTTCTTACCTATAAACATGTTTTTTATCTTTCTTTGAACTTTCTTTGTATCTCTCTTTGACAGATCTCTTGTGTCCTCTCCTGTCCCTGTGGGATGGCCGAATAACGGCTTGGGGAGGCTTGATCTCCAAAGAATCAGCGTGGTCACGATCCTCATCAGACAAACTATAAATAAGAAACCTATAGTAACATTTATTTGCCAGGAAGTCATTTCCAGTACTCATCATTTGTTATATACACTTGAAGAACTCTTTTACACAATGCTTTTTTAGTCCAATATTTTTATGTAAACTTAAGTGATCTTACCCAGTCTCACGTAGTCAAGTCAATGATAACATTATAATTAGAACAATCTAAAGCGCATTTTAATGCACATTATGCAAAAATACTAAAAAGACGCAAATTTCTCGTTGTGGCTCTGAAGGTGTGAGTCATGTGGCAAAGAAATGAAACACATGCTGATTTAATAAAAGTTTGGCTATTCGAACTTGCAGTAATAAACAGAACTTTACAGAAATATTAGCAATATTATGCTATTGAAATAAATACCTGAAATCCATGTCTTCGTCGTCTTGGATAGGGCTGCGCGCTAATTCTCCATCTTCACATTGTTCGTCATCGTAATTACTCATAATGAGGTTTCACGTTTAATATCACAGTAAAGTTTAAACTAAAGTTTTATAAGCACAATCACAAATTACACATAGGTACACGCTTTTCTAATACGTAAAATACAGCAACGTAACGGAGACTTCAGCCAAAAAGACTCGACGCCATTTTATTGTGTATGTCATTCATTTCGTTCGTGGAAAAGAAAAAAAATGTGACTCTATAACGGCTATTAGACATTGCAATCTGCAGGGCCCAATCTGTTGTGTACCCTGACTCCCCCTCCCCTCCTTCAGCTCCCTACGGGCCCTACATTTAATTACACCTTCCAACCTGACAGATTGGGCCCTGCAGGTTGCAATGTCTAATACCGCTTTAAGCTCTATGTATAAGGCGTTTGAGTCGCCTGCGCTGGATGCAACCGTAAAGAACTTAGGGCTTTTTTGTATTAGTTCATATTGAATCTTATTGCGTGGTCTATATAGTAGAAATTCATTCAACGCTTACGTGTAACCAAACCATTTTTTTCATCATGGCACGTGCGGTGGCAGTCCGAACACAATAGATAAGACGTTAATCCCTTAGCTCTGGATTTTTCTGAACGAGTATACTTACGCTATGCGAATGAACGAAGCAATGCTACCAATATCACAAAGTAAATTATAGTACTATAGATGTTCAACAGACGACCGCACCAACCAAACGGTACGACTGTACGACAGCCCCATGTAGGAAGTACTTGTTCGTCTAGAGAAGGCTTAAATAAATTCCCCTTGATTTTTTGAACGCTTCCATAAGTTGACTTTTGATTTGACTTTGACAGATGACAGATGTGAGATGAGTGAGACAGCACTCAGCAGACATTTGTGCAGTTTATTATTATTGTAGGCACACATATTTATTTATAAAAATAAATGTATTCTGATTGTAATCTAACAGAAATATTCATAATGCCACGGGAATAATATGATTTATTATATCACTTTTACATTTACGATTCTATAAAGCCTATAAACTGGAATCTTGTTCTAAGCAATAATGGTAAGTTTGATAGGATTTACAATTACATTAATTATTGTGATCATATTTTAGTTATATGATATCTTAGGGTAGATCAAGGTTACTGAACTACGAAATTCAGACTTAATAACGTTACTATTGCATAAGCTGTACTTATGCCTACTTGGAAACATTGATGTACACTCCTCATGCAGTCAGTTTTTCGCTTTTGTCACCTCGAAGAGGAGAAATTCATCTCCTCGTGTCAGCGTAACGAACATCTAATCATTTTCCAAAATCGGAATTACAGAATAGTAAAATATTAAGTACAATAGCAAATGCTATGGACACCAAAGAGGAACTAAAGAAGAGAATAGAGACAGCTAAAGTTGCATTGCAAGAGTTGCAAACATGCATTCAAAACTGCCAAAACCGATTTGGAGGTAAAGCAGAACTGGCTACAGAAGATGATATAAGGTGATTACTTACTATACTTTCTTCCTTTCTTTGCTTCTCTCTTTTTCTTTTTTCTTTCTTATTTTACTTTTGTTTTTGTAAAGTCAAGATCTAAAATATTGTTGTGATTAATTGTACACTAGCTTAAATCCATACAAATAAGGTTGTGTTCATATATTTTTGTCCTATAAATCACATCTATATTTTAAAACTCAACTGTAAGACCCTAAGTGCATGATAGGGTACACTCTACATCAATAGACTTATGAAACCAACAATGTATCATTTCTATTGTTTTATTAATTATTTGGACTAAAGAAATCATACCTAATTAACTAAACAACTAGATTCAAATTTCTCTGGCAAACATTATTTTATGGTGGGTGTTACAAGGATGGAATGTAATGATTGTAATAAATTGTATGTGTATTGAATTACTACAGTCATTGGCTTGGCTGTCCTGTCAACCAAAACATATGTGTTTTATCTTAATATTCTCCTTCCTTTCTTTTTCAGAATAGTCCATCTATGTGAGAAATGGGAGAGAGTTCTCAGTCATGGCATAAGAACCAACTTGTCTAACTCTGCTTTACAAAGCTTGGTCACTGCCGGGTTAAATTTCACTTTTAACATTGTCAATATTGGTGTGTTACCTTATATTTATATATACACTTTATATGACAAACGTGTTATACTTTTATTATATTATTTGTATATTTTTCTTTGTCTTCTCAGGGAACTCATTATGGAGTTATACATGTCTTCACCTCACTAAACATGAAAAAGAAAGATTTAAAATTTTATCTAATATCAATACTCCACTCGGGTACTTCCGGGCTTTCATCAGGGCTGCTTTAAATGAAAGATCACTTGAAAGGTTTGCTATTCTATAGTTGTATTTAACCTCATTAGTTTGATATTTCTTTTTAATTTTAAATTATTTTCAACCAACTCAATTCGTCAGGATCTTTCATTTTGCTATTTTTTTTAAATTTGCCGACTTGGTTAAAAATTATTTAACTACCAATTACAATATCAACTACGAGAAATACAGACCTAAATCTCTGTATGACCTTATGTGTTTAGTATTTTTCATCCCAGATTATCTGTATAGATGCTTATGATGCTCATGTAAAAGTTGGAATAATATTTTTTTATGTAATGACAGATATCTCCAAAGCTGGGTAGCACATGGGTTGTTGATGGAGTATTATGAAGAAGGTGCATTAGTCAGGAACAATGAATTAGCATATCAGTTACCTAATATGGCTTCAGGTAATTAATAACTAAAGTAGGTTCAATAATGATTTTCCTTATGAACTGTTAGCTAATGTTGTTTTCGTACACATGAATTTTTTTTGATGAAGTACTTTTTTTCTAGGATTATCAACAATTTTATTTGCTTTGTCAATTGACAGAGCGGAATTAAATGAAACTCAACAAACAAACCAATCAAATAAAGCAGAACTAGTAATATCCTTGCCTGCTCCTGTAAAACCTTCCAATGTCAAGAGGAAGCCACTGCGACAAGTCATATCATTTGACAAAAATGATTTAAAGAATAAAACAAAAGATGACAGAAAACTGTTACGGTCGCCAAGTATAAAAGATGACTCTATATGGAACAGTGCACCGGCTACATGCTTAAATTCTCCAGATCCTAAAACTCTCCCTCAAGCTTCCACAAGCGAACCCACCAGTTCTGAATACAAGAATAGCATACGACATTTCTTCCCAGATAGTGTGAAGGGTATGGACAGTCCATCACAAATCCTTTCGAAACTGTCAGAGTGTGCCAAAGAAATATTTTCGTCATCTAATAGCATAGATACTAACAATGTAGCTAAAGATAACATATCTGTTTCAAGCATTAACAATTTAAAGATATCAGAGAGTGACAGTGAGGAAGTGGCAGGTAGCATTGATGGAAGCACTTCTTGTCTGGAGCTTTGTTTTACGGAAGACGAAAGTGTACCCGAAGATAAATCTCAATCCATTTTAGAATTAAGAGAGAAGGAATATTTGAATTTACAATTAAGGTGTAATCACATTGAGCAAACGAGCAAGGAAAAAATACTTAAATTAGAGAAAATTATACTGGATCTAAGCAAGTAAGCTCCCTCACATTACTCGTGTGGATTAAGAGTCGCCAGGACGCTCGCGTGAACTCGCGTCCCCGTACAAACGCAGTTCAGCTCTCATTTTAAAACGACATGCTTTAGAACCACGAAATTTTGCATGGGCATTCTAGTAGTACAGATCTATGTCGGTAATTCGTTTTCGTTGCTAAAATTTGTAATACAAAGAAAACGGGCGTCCTGGCGACTCTTAAGTACTATAATTTTTTTTAGAGCCAAGTGTGTCCTACTCCTGGGCAAAGGTCTCCCTCCTTCCTTTTTACGTGCCTCGGTCTTGGCTCGTATCGTTTCAATCGAAGGCGTCAAGGTCGGCCGGCCATCGTCGGCGCGCCGCGCCGTCGAGGTATACCGCAACCCTGGCTGGGATTGGGTTCGTGGGACCCATTACTGTTCATAAAACTCAAATTTATCGTTTCTGCTCAATTTACTGAATTTATTTCCCACAGCAAGTGGACCACAACCACGTAACTTTCTTACAATTTCATTCAATTCAGACAAAAGTAGGCAACACCCCCTCCCCCAACCCTCTGCAAGTGTGCTACATATAAATATTGTTTAATGTCTTTAATATTAAACGTGTTTTTTAAGGGAAAATGATCGTTTGAAAGAACAACTAAGACAGTACATGTCTGTCGTGGAAATGAAGGATGCTTTAAAAAACAATGGCGACGAGCATGAAGTTGACCAGTATGAGAAGAAACTAGTCCAGGTATGTACTGATCTACACTCACACGATTTACATCACTCTTTATTTTGATAAAAAGGGGGCTTCAGTCTGCCTGCGACCACGAGCGTTACGACACGCTCGAAACGTCAGGCAAATAATAAATGTAAGTGAAGGGAATAAAGTCCCGTTATTGTCAAACAAAATAATGTAGTCCAGGTATATTTATATTTAACCATTTATTTTACATATCATTCAAATGTTGGCGAATTTTCGTTATTAATTGTAATAATTGTTTATCTTCGTGTATGTAGAGCTTTAAACAACTATACCTATATTAACTATAAAATCGACAAAAATTACGTGAGTAACCCGTTATAAATATTTTTAACGATACCTATACTTATAGTTAGGGAGGCGAATAGGGGAATTTTCGGCAATACTCGAGCGTGGCAGTTTAAGATATGAGAGATACCTTAGACCTAATAGAACAACCTTGTAAAGTATTTAGCTCTATATGTAGTGACGCGCGCCTAGGATAGACGATCAGATTAGTAAAAAAAAATGGATAGTCTGAAATACTCGAGCGCGTCAGATTAAGATATTGGGGGTTGATTTTAGTGTTTAAAGACTAAATTTAACTAATCTGACGATAAGTCCTTGACGCCGCCGAGTTATAGGGTCGCGAACTTGTAAAAAAAAACGTTAATCCGGCATTCTCGAGCGCGATATTTTATTTTTTTATTTTGAAGAATATAATCTAAAACTTACTAAAAATACAAAATCTGCCGGTTTCCGCATGACCGGAAGTGTGGAGGAGCCATTTCGTCTTCCTAAGAACGCGTTACGGCATATAAGTCGCGAACGATACATTTTACAAAAAAAAAGTTTAAATAAACAAAAAACTCAAAAAAGGTAATTTTATTTTACACAAAAAAGGTCTCTTTACATTTTTGTCCAAAGTTAAAACTTTTTGACTTGAAGCATCATAAAAACTCAAACTCCCGGTCAGATTAAGAGAACCCACCAACATTTTTGTCAGATTAAAAAAATATGCTTTCAGGATACCGAGATAAACCTCCCCTATGAAAATCTGACGCGCTGGAGTATTTCAAAAAAACTTTTTTTTTTGCATTTTCAAAAATTCATCGTAACTTATCGTCACGCCGAAATCGTCAGTTTTTTTAAAGGGAGCTTCCTTGGGGCCTACTTAACACCCCTTCCGAAAATCTGACGCGCTCGAGTAATTTTTTTTTTGCATTTTTGACTACTTTATATGCCTACCCCCACCACGCAAACCGGCAGATTAGTATACCGTTGTTATCAGAGGCACTCGGGGCATACGTAGTATGAATATCTGACGCGCTCGAGAATGCCCAAGTAACTGTTTTTTTAACATTTTTGAAAAACCGTATACGCCAAACCCACCGCTAAAATGGTTTTTGCCATACGAGCTTTTCTTTTCGAAATTATTTTATCTTTCGATTTTGATACGTCTCGACGGCGCCGTTGAATTACGCCATTTAGCTACCTCGCCTCCCTAACTATTAAAAATAGAGTCTATTTCAGAGTTACGCTTGCATAAATCATAAATTATGTACGAAAATGGGAAAATAAATAAAAGGTAGGTATATTCAGGAGATTTACGGAAACTAGTAGAAAAAAAATCGAGCATAGTTTCGCATTATGCATATCCATCTGCATTGACTATTTTCACTAGCTGTACGAATAGTCAAAAATAGTAATATTTCGTTTTATGACTTTGTTGTCATGCGCCACATCCTTCAACAGGTTGCAGAAATGCACGCGGAGCTCATGGAATTCAATCAACACTTACAAAAACGATTGCAAGAGTTGGAGAGCCGGTCGGAACTCGAGGTACTGGACCACCCTGAGACTAATGTCAAAGCTTACATTCCCTCCGCGTTTCTTGTCGGGAAGAAAACGCAGTCCTACCACGTCTACCAGGTGATGACTCCATTTTACTGTTAATCTTAAGTACTCCTTGTACTTCGAAGGTAACTGTTATACTGACTTGCACAGCAAAAAAACTAAATTCACATATCAAAATCTGAAATTCACATCAAACTTCAGATTTTTTGGTGTGCAAGTCAGTATTTTTTGCATATTTAAAGCGTGAAGCGAATACTACATATTGTAGCCCGAAATTGGACAGCAGCTGACGTAGGTGGCGCTGTATGGTGCTTAACTTACGCTTACCAACTTATATTGCATACAATCAGAGACTATCTCTATGATACAATGTTGCACTACGGTGACAGTATAATTTGGTTCAGTTATCAAAACCACAGCCACCCATAAAATGTATATCATACATCATTTAATGATCTTACGGTTCTTTTTCTTTGATTGTAAATATACATGGGTTTTGTCCCTAAGGTGTATAATGTACTGTATAAGTATATGGTCCGAAAAGGACGAATGATATAAAAATTAACACTTTGACCGCCAAAGCCGTCAAATCACTCGCACGGAAAGTCGTGCCCTCAGCGCCAGGACGTGATATTACGTCAAAAATATAACCAGTTTGCCTTGTGCACTCGTGCGCTGGCGCTGAGGGCAGCACGGTTTTTCCGTTTCTAATATCAGTTATGAGTTTATGTGCAATGCTGCTAATATTCGTATTCGCATTCGTATAATACGAATTAAGAATACTTATTCGCATTATTTTTAGGGACGCCATAGTATGGACATATCATGTTCTGTATTTTTGAACTAAGGAAACATAATTTGTTTTGTAACATTCGTATTCGCATTCGAACATTCGCATACTGGATACTCGCTTTCGTATTCGCTTAAATGTGAATGGTGATATCCCTACTTTGCACGTCTAGTTTGTTCACGGCCCATGACATTTTTAGATCTTCCTCAAAATCGGCCAAGAAGAATGGAATGTGTATCACAGATATGCTAAGTTCCATGAGCTCCACATGCAGCTAAAAAAACTACACCCAGATATTGCATCATATAATTTTCCACCAAAGAAAACACTGCGAAAACGGGTATGTTGAATATTTCTTGGGTTAAAGACACCAGAGTTTACAAATTGTTCGCTAGATGTCTCTTTTCTATGTATTAAAAATATCATGAATCGTTGACCGTCCAGTGGCCCCCTCATTGGGCGGATTGTATTTCCTAATTTCCTTATAAAAGAATCAATTTCTGTATAATCCCGCATGTTAAGTTGTATCCTACTAATTCCGCAACTTTTGGTCATTGTCACATATTTGATAGGGAAACACACACCTGAGAAATTAAGAAAATTCATAGACAAAAAGCTTAAATTTGTCTATGGCCTCCATGCAAATTTAAGCAATCATAGACAAATTTAAGCATTTTGTCTATGATTTTTCTTTATTCGGCCCAGGTGTGTGGTGTTCGTTAAGAACCAATCCTAGAGCTTAAAGCTGCGCTGTGGGAAGATAGGTAAATGAAATTATTCTAGAGTTTGTCCGGAAAGAAAATTGTTAAGGTTTCTCTCCCCCTGTTTTTAATTATTTATTTGATTTGAATTGCCAGGACGCGCATCTCGTGGAGAGCCGGCGAGTGGCGCTGCAAGCGTACTTGCGACATATCTTGCTGGTGCAGCCGGAGTTGAGGGACTGCACCAGCCGCGGGCAGCTTATCACCATTTTGCCGTTCTTTGGGTGAGTGAACGACCAATATTAAAATAACACCACTACTATAGTTTAAAATGTTTAAATGCTACACCCATGCACTTTGCGGCACTTAAAACAGGTTAATTATTGAAAAAATCTTATATGGCGTGATTTGACTATAAATAAATATGGTATTATTGTTCAAGAATGCTTTAGCTATACAATAAGCTGTTCTCTTCTCACACAAATGTATTCAACGATCGTAAACTTTACGTTACCTTGTACACCCCAGGCTAAAAGTATGGAAACAAACATTTCTTTGTATACAAATTCAAAGATTTCAAACATATTTTTTTTGTGAAACAGGTGATCAAAATTCACATCACGCTTCACCAAAAAATTAAACAACACTGTACATTTTAGAAATTGTTATAAATTATTAAAAAAAGTAAGTATTAAAAAAACGGACTTATCGCAAAGTTTTATAAATGGAAATAATGTAGTTTTTCTTAATTTTACTATACATTCAAAACTTGGCGATAAGTCCGTTTTTTTAATACTTACTTTTTTTAATAATTTATAACAATTTCTAAAATTTATAGTGTTGTTTAATTTTTTGGTGAAGCGTGATGTGAATTTTGATCACCAGTTTCACAAAAAAAATGTTTGAAATCTTTGAATTTGTATACAATGAAATGTTTGTTTCCATACTTTTAGCCTGGGGTGTAGTGTACATAAAAAGCAATTAAGTACACCTTTATCGTATCTATCACCGATATGTAATAAAGAACGAGATACACAATCAGCCCAAAAAATGGCCCTACAATAGTTCTGTAAGGTAAGAACGACTCGTACATCACTTTCTCTGACAGTCTTATTACGGTATAACACTGGCTGGTTACAAATTTTCTCAAGCCATATTTTCGGTAAATCTTCTTCGAGGCTAGTGTCTGTAACTCCAATATATACTTTACTCTCTGGTATACAGGTATGCATAACGTTTTGCTTCTTATTAACGAAGATGAATTAGTAATGGCCAATCAAATTAGACTTTTTCTTTTCCCACGAGTCTGGAAATTGTTTTAATTTAATTTGGTTCCAAATTCGTGTTATCCGAGTTTGCCAAATCCCAGGAGGTGTGCATTATTTTTGCTCCTGTGTTGATCCCGAGGAACTCATTTCAGCAAGTCAACTATTCTGGCAGCCCTATCCTATATTCACCTAAGGCCAACCTCTTTGCACAAAATCCACCACGAGATAAAGCCAACTTTCAATATGGCCTCTACCCCAAACAAATGCAGCCGAAATTAAACCATCTTTAACATTTGACTTTTCCCGATGAACCTACCAGTTTTGAGCTACAAGCAAAAAACTGAAAAAGGAGCGAACATTTCGCAATTATTTTGCTGCCAAAAGTCACGCACGCCTCCTGGGGCCGATTGCATAACAACTTGTAACTAATAATATTAACGGTAGTCTCTTTCCAATCCCATTTATTAGAAAGAGACTTCCGCTAATAATATTAGTCACAAGTTTTTAAGCAATCGGCCCCAGGGATTGGGCAAACTCAGATTAAGTATCTAAATACTACCAAGTCAAGGTATTAAAACGATTTCCAGTCTGGTGGGAATTAACGCCTCAAAATGCTTTTTATGTATCTTATTCGATTGGCCTATAAGAATGTATTAACATCATGAATTATTTACAAACTTTCTATATTTATTTATCGTAAGGCGATTACACACTGGTTAGCAAATAATTTTTGAGTAGTAGGTAGGTAAGTAGGTATATAAGGAGGTACATACTTTTAGGATTTTTACTGGCGTTAATAGATTTACTTTGACGCAAAAAAAAAAATGATTTTATTGATAAGTAATATTTTAGTAAACTACTTGGTTTTCTTTCAGCACTTCATCATCTTCGAGATCAAATGGGTCGAGTCACCATCTAAACCGCCAACATTCCAACGATTCCACTTCCACTTACGATGCTCTTTGAGGTCCAAATAAATAGCTGCGATTATTTAGAGATTACCAATTATGTATCAGTATATTCAGAATTAAACTAGAGTGTTGACTCTAGTTTGGTGTGGTTAGGTACCATGAACAAATATGCAAGAGCGTGTTATAGTAAATTCTTGAATTCGGATATTCGCAGTGGCGCCGCTGGTACTCGTTTCAAATAACCCTTTTTAGTAAAACGAAACGCTAGACGTTTTGACGAGAACTTTGAAATAAGCAAGGACCATTCGATCGGTATACAACTATACAGCCACGATTGAAATAATCTAAAACAAATAATAGCTGTATTACACTAGCCATGTAATATAAACGGTGCCCGTGAGCATTGCGAAAGATTTTAACCACGAATTTCTGAGGTATAAGGAGTAATAAATGTTATATGACTTTAGGTCGATTTCGCAAAAAAAAAATGACGATTTTGACGTATGATAATTGCGTCCAAATCATTGCGTTAAAATAATATTATGGCGTTCAGTGAAAAAGAGACTTCGGATGTTGTTGTTGGTACCGAGGCCATTATCTATGTGTAAACCGTTCTTGTAGATAATATGATTTTATTAACGATGTTACAAACCAAGGTACCTAAGGCCCTAGATTTCCTTTATACACAACGACATAGCACATAGTGCGCAATTAGAAATGTTATATTATATCTCACGGGTTATTCCGATTATCTAAGTAAGTATCTGGTATGGGGATAATACAATATTAAATAATATAATAAAGTCAAATATTTTCAGTAATAATGCACGTAGTGTTAAGTATTAGATTAGTATTATTTATTTAAATATTTTGTACTTTATATACATTCGAATACATATGAGACATAAACTAGCTTTAAAATGGAGTGACAAGTACGTTTAAAGTATTAAGAATTAATTTTATACGATTATCGGTTTAATAGTAATGTATATAACAAGCGTAGTGTGCGATGATTGTAAATATATATAGACAAGTAGGTAAATAGCGTTATACGGTCAAGTACAGTCGCCATCAAATATATCGGAGCGGCCAGGGTACTCATGTATCTGATGGCGAATGTTCATAGTTCGATAACAGGGTTCTTAATAGGGAATGCAAGGTTTTTTAGTACTGGTTTTTGTGCATACTGAAAAAACCTGCCACCCGGGTTTTTCTAGTATGCAAAAACCCGGATTTTCGGGTATTACCGAGTTCTTTCATAATGAAAAAAACCTTTCCTTCCCTAGTTCTTAAGCGCTAATAAATTACAATGCAATTACCACCAATAATGTCGCCGTATAGCGCCATCTACTTCAGCAGTCTTCTGAAATACTTTAGGTCTTTAATCAAATAAATATATACTTATAATAATATGTTATGTTTACTGTCAAAGTCAGAAGTCAGCTTTGTCCAACGAAAATGTTATTGTAATGTAACTGTTTACCGAATCATTAACTTTGTACAGAAGGTTTAGTGTCTACAATCTCGATGTTTGACATGAAACGGGAGTAAATTGCAACTTTTTGCGAAATATAAAATTGTCACTAAAACATTGTACATATGCCGCATATGCAGTTGCCATCTCAGTGGAATTATTATTACTACATGCACAATTAATGGCTTACTAAACAGTTACAAGGTCAGACGATTCCAATCCCGCCCCAAGATAGACTATCCCGGCGCATGAGCGGGAGGGTTTAACGGCATAGGACTCATAGGAGAAGTGACTTACACCATGGATATAATTTCACAATCTGCCTTGGTACAGTAGGTAGCCTTACCCTTAAATTTTAAATATTTTATTGTATTTAACTTAAAACGAATAGCGTTGATCATCATTATGTTATTTAGTGGGTGGCACTATTCGTATTGCAAACAGTCAACGCCGAAAATATGAATACATATTATTGTTACACCTTTATTATATTATAAAACGAATTGAGACCTAAGAGACAGCAAAAAAAAATCGGAGGTTTTTTTGCAGTTTGAACATACTTACACATGTAGTACTATTCTATAATTCAAGTACCTAATCGCATACATATTAATAAAATGTGTTTCAAGAATGATGTCTGTGATATTTTTAGTCAGTATAAATGAAAGGATGTTACTCGTATGTGAAGAAATATTTGTTGGAGCATTTTATTTGTCAGTTATCATTATCAGAAGGTATACCTATATGAAAAATATTATAGAAAATGTTATATTAAGATTGAAAAATATATTATTTTAGGAATCATAACAATGTCTTCGTATTATTTTAAAGCATCCTTAAATATAACATTCTTGCAAATAAAGTATTATTCCTATAAATATATTGCTGTACTTTATTTTCCATGCTAATCCAGTCAGCCACCAAGTATGTTATGCAAGATGGGATATTTTATTCTGTGCTGACAGTTTTATTTATGAAAATTGCCTATTTAACACTTATGAAGGCAGAGGCGATTTAGCGACCACATACCTACGATTACTTGAATTCAGTCTTATTTTCTACAGGGTGTAACAAAAATATTGGTGATCCGTTAAAGAGCATAATTGGTATCGTATTGCGAGTAGGAAAAAGTAATAGAAAAATTTTTTGGACGAGAAAAAAGTTTTTTTATAAGGGGCGAGTCGTCCCAGCTGGCCAACCCTCGTGAATTTTCTTCGCGAGTAAATTATTTTTTCTTAGCTTTTCACAATAAGAATACGATACCAATTATGCCCTTAAAAGGATCACCAGTATTTTTGTTACACCTTGTATATAGGTAATAATAAGGTTCAAAATAAGTTGTGTTTATTAAAAATACGACTGCTTTCAAAATATTCCCTCACTGCATTATTACTAACTTGAGTGTAATGTAATTAACTTTCACGAAGCATTTCTGTGTAACTTAAGGGCCTTAGCCTTTATAAGGTGGAGGGAATATGTTTCCCATCAGTATTTAAACTTTATTTCTAACTGGTAAGAATTCAATTCAGCTTAATTTATTACATTCTTACGCACTGTAAGGGGTTAGATATTTTTTTGGATATATGTAGTCAGCCAGAAATTAAGGAATTAGCCCAAACACAAGACTTTTTCGAAGAATTAATTCTCACCAGACTGGAAGTTATTTAAATACCTGGATTTGTTCCTAAATTCGTGTTATCCGAGTTTGCACAATCCCAGGTATGCATTATTTCTGGGAAAATGTTGCTCCCGAGGACCTCATATCGGCAAGTCAACTATTTCTGGCAGCCCTATATTCACCTAACGCCAATGAAACCTCTTTGGACAAAATAGACCACGAAATATTCTCAAAATTCCTCATAAAGCCATCTTTCAATCTGGCCTCTCTACCCTCAACAAATGCAGCCGAATTTAACCATTGAATGGAATTTTTTTTTCGACGGACCTACCGGTTTTGACACAAGCAAATAACTGAAAAAAAGAGCAAACATTTCGCAGTTACTTTACTGCCAAAAGTTATGCACACCTCCTGGGACTCAGATTACACGTATTCAGGACCAAATGAAGGTATTAAGCCCTAAATATGGTTTACACAAGCGTGTGAAGATCCCGTTCCCACTTGTCGGATGTCGGGCCCGGATTTTAATCGGGTGTCGGCGCGTCATTTAAAATTGTGTCGTGCAAGTGAGAAGAGCTTCATATAAAATGTCCTGCCACTGGAACATCCGGTTGAAATCCGGTCCCGACATCCGACAAGTGGGAACGGGGTCTTACGGGCGGTAATAAGTTAACCCTTTTCCAGGCCGCACGAATCCAAAAGATCTTTTCAAAAATCCTAAATATCTTCAAAATAGCTACGTTTTTGTAATTAATTTAAAGGCGAGCTAAAAATTGGTATAGTCCAATCTAATTTGAAGCTTAACTTGAAAGATTAAGGTTTAAATTCAATTATCTATAACTGATGTGGTTAATATACGTACCATGCGTGGAAAAGGGTTACACCACTTCACCAAGTTAGGGATATAGATTTGGATTATAGGAAATAAAATACACTCTAGCAAATTAAATTCATAATTTTATTTTTATAATAAATAAAAATCAAGAAAACGCTCTTTCTGAGAATTTCCTGTATATTAAATACATCATACAAAAGATGTCAATACAAACTAAATCACTTGGTGCAAAGGCAAGCCTATCGGTTTGTTTGCGGTGCGCCGGAGCCGAGCGCCAACCACCAGGCGCGACAACCGAGGGTAGCCTCTTATGTACCTACTTTAACAAAACAAAACAATCTAGACTTAACACACAAAGACACAGACTTGAGTTTCCTCGTGGAATGCATCTTTGCTTACATCCCCATTTTTAATGAAAAAATATATGTATTTGATCATGATTGTTAAAAATAATGTAAATAGAGGTATGTAAAAAAAAGCGTACAACACTTTAAAAGTGAAAAAAACGAGACAATTTTGGTTCGTGAAACAATAAATAAAAAATTATAAAATCGAAAACCTAACTTAATTGTGAAATAATTTACTATAACTTTACACCTAAATCATATATGTATTGCAAGAAAATCAAGGAGCTTTGGAACCATCGAGTAATTCGGGATATAACTTACTGAATTTCAGGTGGCATTTAATCTCATGAATAAATCTAAAAATGTGATTTATCTTTGGTTTTCTGACATGTGGCTCACGTAGTTCCATAACTCCTATGTACGCACGCGGCACCGCTGGCCCCTAATCGTGATTACATTCGTAAGTACTTATATAAGTTACAGATCTAGATGAAGCGGATGTATCCTAAAAGCAAGTAGAGAACTTCAACCAATCGGGTACCGGTCATTTTAAGCATCACCTCGTTCATGTGCTTGAAAGGAATATTGCACGTTTTATCGTTTACGTTCCGTATTTATATGATCGGAACTGAACTAAAATAACCACTGAGACTTTCTAAGCAGACGGGGTTCATTGTATTATGTGCTAAAATCACAGATCAGAAGCAAACGTGAACATGACGCGATGAGAGCTAAGCGAAAGGTGATAATGAATGATAACCAACCTACACTAATTTATGCAAGAACTCTTCTATAAGTGCTTTTACTACGCATCGGTAAATATTATATGTATTCCTATGTAACCAGAGCAAAAATGTAATTAGTTGAATGAGATTTTCATATTCCTGGATGGAATACAAAAATCACTCACTAAAAATGTATAATATGAATCCTTCTGGCGTCGCAGACTGTGCCTGTCAGCAGAGAACTTGCTAGTAGCAGCAAGTCGCGCAGGCACCCTCGTCCTGAATCCAATGCCCGACAATCTATTCTGAACTGTTCCTGTCTGTTTCGAGTTCTCGTTATCACCCATGACACCTTAACGAACGTGCCGAATCTTTCGTTAGTAATTAAATAAATGCTCGCTTGTCGGCATAACAACGCTTATCACAATATATAAAAATATATATCAATGAAGCCTAATCTACAACTACACATTGAAGATGCACACTGGTATGCATTTGCCACCACACGTGATTACGAGGACTTTTACAGCAACCGTAATAGACACTTATTTTATTTAAAACATTTTTTTTGTATTTTTATTTTATTTGTGCGGTAGCATATGCAAGTCTGCAAATTATTCACAGCGAATCTTAACATAATAACGTATTGAAACTTTTGAAAACATTAATAATGTCCGATGGGAGAAATGGGGGCACTCTCTCAGTGATTCCAGAATCTTGTTAACTGGCTCGGTGTCTTTGTACTGCACATTTAACGTACTCTCATCGGCCGCATTTCGTCCCACGGTACCATACCACTAAGATTAATTAGAATATTTTATTTAGTATGTAATGCGATCAGCGCTCAAGACGTTATCAAGCTAAATTTAATACTTTGTCATTTCATAAAAATATTTTATCTCCTTTGTAAAAAAAGCAACCGTCAACGCTTCGGATCTGATTATATAGAAAGTAATACTTTTTGCAGGGGTACCTAACAATTATACATATCAAATTTTAAGTAGCCTAAATATTAGCAAAAAGCTATACCGTCTAAGTCCATGTGCACTGACATTAATTAGATCGCCTGAAACATTTAAGCTTAAGAGAACTACGATATTTCTTTTTTTTTTTGTTGCAGCTTAAATTAGGCTTTTATTAAACACGTATTTTTATTATAATGGATATAATGTTCGAGAATGGTTTTCGCCTTAAGTTAGGTACACCTATGAAGTTCCATTTAAATTCTCTAAGATGCGATGCTGTTAGCTCTTCAACTTTCATCTGAAACAAACATGACAGCGGTCATTTATTTTTCACCTCAGCAGTTCGAACAAGCCTACTTTCCTCACTCCCTGGAGTGACGAAAGTGCGACTTTCATCACTCCAGGGAGTGACGAAAGTTGCTACTTTCGTCACTCCGGGGAGTGAAATTTTGTTTCTAGAAGCTTTTCGTCATAATGATGATGCCTTTCATTCCGGAATGTAAATAAATGTGTTTTTTTAACTTTAATATGTTCTCATTACTGAGGTGAAAAGTTGTATGTGTCACACGAGAGGAATTTTTTTTTACATCTCGTGTTCTTGAGATCCCTCGCTACGCTCAAGATTCAAACCTAGAATCACTCGCTTCGCTCGTGATTCAATTATAGAACCTTTCGCTTACTCGGGACTCAAAATCAACACTCGCAAGAAAAACCAACTTTCCTCTCTTGTTGCACAAATAACTATTTCACCTCAGCAGTTCGAACAAGCCTACTTTCCTCACTCCCTGGAGTGACGAAAGCGCGTCTTTCATAAATGTGTTTTTTTAACTTTAATATGTTCTCACTACTGAGGTGAAAAGTTGTATGTGTCACACGAGAGGAAAGATTTTTTAAATCTCGTGTTCTTGAGATCCCTCGCTACACTCAAGATTCAAACTTAGAATCACTCGCTTCGCACGTGATTCAATTATAGAATCTTTCGCTTGCTCGAGACTCAAAATCAACACTCACAAGAAAAACCAACTTTCCTCTCTTTTTTTTTTTTTTTTTTTTCTTATGGACTTTAGGCGGTACTGCCTGTAGCCAATGTCAAGTATAAAATAATAATAATAAGAGCTTGTAAGATTCAATCTTTAGGTACAATGCATGGTACAATGTCTTCAATCGATAAGTATTTTGTTTAATCAAATAAGTTTTAGGCAACGTTGTTCGGTAGAAGTGGCATAAGCCTTGTTAGTTGCTATTTGTAGAGTGATAGCTCCCTACAAAAGGCTCGAGGAGGCTACAGGTTGTTCTGAACCAATCAATGGTTACACGCCTTTTAAGATTAATTCTTCATTATCCGCACACTTGTTCGTTAGATCACCGCACAATAAGCTATCTATATTACACACTGAACCACGAAAATGAACAAAAGACAAATAATTAATCCTAACGAGCTGCGGCCATGATGAGCTCAACCCATAGACTCCTTTCCTCTCTTGTTGCACAAATAACTATTTCTAAAGCTAATGAAAAAATAAACACAAAGATGCCGAGGTCTATGGATAACAAAGTTTACATTAAATAAATACTGTTATTTATGGGTATCGAACCTTCCTCGCAGTCATTTATTATCATAATGTATTGGGCTTTGGGCGTCATTTAACTCAACTGTCAAACTCGAGATATACAGGCGAGCTAGCATGTATCTTACGTTGTCGCCTGTCACTTCATCTCATACTTCGAGTCGCGCAACAACGTAAGATGTGCTAGCCGTGCAGAATTCATCTTTACTTGTCTTATCATGTAAACAAACGTGTGTCAAACTAGACATTGTAATGTCGTTCGACATTCGTTACTTTGTTTATTTAAGAAAAAAATATTAAAAATGATATTTACTTCACTCTGGGCGCTAAGTGAGATTTACCGCTCTAGGGCGCAGCGGCAAATCTCACTTTATGTACGCACCATGGGCGGTAAAAAAGGAGGCCTCAGATCGCTTGTTTATGGCCCTTACCTTCGGTTCGGGCCACAAATGCCAGCGATCTGAACCCTTCTTTATTTTACCGCCCTAGGTACGTAATGTACTATTTTCAGTTGAATTCTAGTACAGTACGTACCTAGGGCGGTAAAATAAAGAATGGCTCAGATCGCGGGCATTTGTGGCCCGAACCGAAGGTAAAGGCCATAAACAAGCGCTCTGAGGCCTTCTTTATTACCACCCGGGGTGCGTACCCTGTTTTATGTCTTCTGCTGGCGTGGCGGCAAATCTCACTTACCGCTCGGAGTGACGTGAAATACTTTGTGAGTTTTTTAAAGTTCTTTTTTGGCCACCCTGTATAGTCCTAAAGTGCTATTCATTACGGTGTATAAAATAAGTCTTCGATGACGTTAATTCTGAAATTTTGGATCAAAAAAGACTAAATTTGAAGGTCTGTTAAGTTTTACGAATAAGGGGGTTAATCTCTAAAATGTTATATAATTATAAACCAAAATGATCCAACTTCATTTAGGCTAGTAGACTACTCTGCCTTTCCAAGAGCATATTACTGAGCTACTGTAAAGTAATCAAATCACTATAAGCGCCTTTTCAAAATCGGTCCAACCATCTTTAAATAAATACAAGTTGACCATACATAAAAAAAAGATTCCGATGAATCGAGAACCTTCTTCGATACCTTGAAGACGAAAAATGAATAAATACGAGATAGTAAGACGACTAACCTCGGCCGCCCACGATGATGGACTTGCGCTTGATGTCCTGCGCGGGCGCCGGGCGCACCACGCCTCCCGCGCCGCCCACCAGGTGGCCGCCGCCGGCGCGGATCGGTTTTGCTGTAACACACAATACCATCAGTTAAACCAGCGGGGAAATTTTCGAAATTCAAGCAGTCGAAAGTGACATTTAAAACTCTGAATAAAACGATAAAAATGAAAATATAAATCTTTGTCCGCGAATTTGATACCAAATTACTTAGATAATAGAGTTGATTTGCCAAAAAAATGCAATCTATGACTTCCTTAAAAGTGGGAGGACGTGCAATTCAAAACTTGACATGAGCCGCAGCCTATCTCATCTTAAATGGGTCATGATAAAAATGGGATATTAAGAACACAATACATACCGATTTGCGCCTGAGGGCCCCTTCGGGCGAGATTCTTGGCACGAACGGCCTCTTTGATCCTGTCCACTTCGAATTGGTACCTCTTGCGGTCTCGCATGGCGCCCTCCTTCGCTTCCTACAAACAAAAAAATTACATAAGTTATCTCAAGTATTTTTACTGTTTTATTTTGGAGCTTACAATGTTAAAATATATTCTACTACTCAAACGAAAGTAAGTACGACTACGTAAACTTTTTAATATTGAATATTTGTGATGAACATATTGATGATGAGGCATTACAATTTTTTAAATTCCAAGGTTTAGCCAGAAACAATACATTTAACAATTTAAAGTCCTAACCCCCCATAACCAATAAATCGTAAAGAATAGGGGATATTACTGCAATGTTCTGCCACCAGAGTGCAGCACTAGCACACCGGTAAACCATAGAGATCTTAATACATACTAGGCCTTAAACAGTTTTTTACAAGTTTTCATAGATAATTTATAACGAATAAATATGTCATATGTGCACCAAGGCGGTTTGTTTACAGAGGGCCTATCGTGAAACGAAAGAATCGAAATTTCGACTTCTGCCTCTTATCGCTCTAATATGTAAGAGTGACAGAGAACCAGTTAACGAAACTTTTATTTTCGTGTTTCACGGTAGGCCCTCTGGTTGTGCTAGTGCCGCCCCCTACGCAGAGTTTTGCGTAATATTCCCTATTGTAAAACCAGTTTTATGTACCATACCGTATACCCAATTTTATGAATGAATTGGGTATGCAATTATGAACCAGATGGTACATTAAAACCTTTTACTACAATAACCATCCAAAAATTGTAAATATATTAATAAACACCCCAAGCAACGCACAGTTGTCCTAACAGTCGTTAAAATAACATCATTCTGGATACGACATAAGTGTATAGTTTTAATTAGGTAGAACCATAATCTGCGGGTATTTTTACCCTCCTTCAGTCGAATACATATGCTAACCTTGAGGGCAGTCTCTAGAGCCTTGACGCGCTCCATGGTGGCGCGCAGCCGCTTCTCGAGCTTGGGCAGCTCGCAGCGCAGGTCGGCGTTGTCGCGCACCAGCTGCTTGTGCACCTTCGTCAGCTGCTCTAGGTTGTTCTCCAGGAACGAGATCTTCTGCTTCTGGGCCAGCGACCCGCCCTCCTCCTCCGCGCCTTCCTCCGAGTTGATGGATTTCTTTATTCTTGCCTGTAATGGTTGTTCATTGTTAATAAGTGCATTCAGCATTGTGTAATTCCTGATTCATCATTCCTTCAATATGTCTGAGCTTAACACTTTCACGACCAGGAACCCGCTAGGCGGGCTCTCCTTTCGTAGGCGCTTTCAGCTACGAAGCGGGAAAACGCTAGGATCGGCTACGAGCGTAGCGAAGTGTGGTACGGAAAGTGTTAAAGGCTACACGTGTGCACACATACGTGTATCGAGTCCGCGGCTAATTACTCAAGTAATTAAAAAAACTCAAAGTAAATCAATTTAATTCGTATTAGGCCCGTGAAATGTTCATTGAAAAATAATTAAACAACCAAGTGAATGTTTAGAATTAAGATTGTAATAGAAAGACAAGTAAAAAGTGACTCGCCTGCAAGTCCTGTACGAAGAGCTTGCGCAGGTTGTGCAGCGTCTGCAGCTCCTTGGCGACCGTGTCCTCCAAGCCCTTGAGGTCGGCGCGCGCCTGCTCCCGCCGCTCCACGCTCTGACTGCACCGAAACAAAAACCAACACTTCATAAATAAATATAAACAAAAAACGAACCAAGGTACGATTGGCGAGTTTACCTGCGAACAGATGCGATTGAGTTGTCATGTCACGCGGCACGACCCATACATATACATCGCCCCCGCGCCGCAAGCCCGTTTCGGATCGCCATCTCTCGGCAGAATGAATATGAATGGGATACGTGCGGAATAAAATGACAACTCAAAATTTTATAAAAAGCAGAAGGCGTTGCGACAAGACTGCACTACGTCTACTTCATACTTACGCTACTACGACTGAAAATGTGCGCCTTGGATATCTTTGGCTAACATCGGGATGTCATCACAAGTCAACGAGCCAAATCGCACACTTTTAACCATAGTACTATACAGCTGGGGTCAGAAATGCTTTTATTTTTCTTAAAGTTAGTACAATGAAGGTAAAAATTTAAACATTACGGACCCTTACTGTACAGCGACTAACAATCAGCATCCTAGACCATGTTCAGTAGTAACTACACATTACAAGACTAATCTAGAAATGTATCATTTTAAATATACTTAACACTTTCTAGATCAAGTCTTGAACAAAATTATGAAGCTTTGTGCAAATAGAAAAATTTAAACTAGTTATTTGAGTTATACATCTATTTCTATTTACACAAGGCTGCATGACCGGGAATAGAGGCAACAATCACTCTTCGGCATTTCGAGTGCACACAGACTAGAGGGAGTGACTTGGACACAAGGACATAATGTTATCTGAATGCATTTAATACTACTAGTGGTGAAGATGATCAAATGTCTGAAGCATGCGTGATCACGAGACGACAGCAACATGACAATGATTAAATGTAAATAATAAATGCAAATGATTTGTCGATAAAATGCCAACATTGGAATGTCCTAACAATGGTACTAAAAGCTTATATAATACTTGTATTGCCGTTATTACTTAATGGTTCCATGTTGCCGCAAGCAGCGTTTTATTGCATCGTTTTTTATCCTAGAATAATCCTATTGATATAAAGTATACACTGAGCTAGGCGATAAATAATCCTATTCATATGGTTATGTGACCCATACTATATCTAACAATGTTGATTGTTTTTAGTTGCCATATATAAAAATATTTGTTAAAAATATCTACGCCTTCTCTATACAAACATTTAAACTATTTACATTTATTTACATATTGATAATTTTAATATCAAGCTTTTCAGGTAGAAACAACTAATTTTGAAATTTTGTGCCTAATTTTGCACCTTTAAGTAGAAATTTGAGACCAAAATATCTGAACATTTACCAACGTTTTTTCGATAGATAAATTAACTAGACAACTAACAACAAGGCAGTGTAAAAGTTAACAAAACACACCAACATTATGAATTTACCTACCCGCAATGGATCCGACGGTAAAATATTTCATTTCATTAACAAGTAGGCTTGAACTAAACATATCACGTAACGAGGTAACGATCAACTTCATTAAACTAAAATGCACATCACACTATCAAACATGCTACGAAGTCAACAACTACAATACACGTAGACTGCGAACATAACACTTACTTATCTTACAAATAGATAATGTAAATATTCTCTACTTATAAGTAGTTTGTGACTAGTGAAGTAAATGCTTTATCGACTAGCATCACAACTCTCGGAAGCGAAGCATAAAAATTTATAAAAAATAAGGTATATGTTAAATTCCAAAATAAGTATCACTTCATTCGAAGTAAGAGAGTACTTTTCACTACTGGCCAATATTATCGATTAGAAACCGATTATTATTTAGGTCAAAATAATATAAGCCAGTTGCAAAGCGTTAACTAAATAATTTCAAGTCAAACCACGGATCTCTACACATAGTTTGTAACCTTGGGTTTTGGTCAACCAAGGAATGAAAAGGCACTGCAACTAATATTGTCCTAAGTGTACAGAGACCCATGCACTATCAAGGATGTAGCTGGGAAAGCTTAAATCAAAACAACAATTTGAGGGTAGCGATGGGTGAGGAGGATCATGGTAACGGAGATAAGTAGATGCAACTGGAGGGGGTGAATGTTGCAGGAGTGGCGGGTGAAGGACTTGGGGAGTGCCGAGAGCGACTTTTCCTCTGTCGCCGCAGCCTTGAGGCCCATGGCGTATCCGAAACCTAGCTTCTCCTTGGGGGTTACGATGTAATCCCGGAAGGGGTCTAGCTCGTCTTTGAGCGCCATCTGTTGGTTGGCCTGTTCCTTGGCAGCCTTGTCGAGGTGCCGGCGGGGGGACACTAACATGAGCTCCTTGAGTTTGGCCGACTTGTCCGCCTCCTCGCGCTTCAGCTTGTCGTAGTCGTCCTGCAGCTGTTGCCGCGCCAGCGTCAGCTCCTGGTACGTGCTGAAACAAACAAACAACATTATTATAATCTCATTCCATGTTGCTTATGTATTTCGGTTTCGTTTCGTGTTGTATTTCGTAGCCTCTACCCTCTTTCTGCTCTGTCTGTACTGTTTTATTGGCATGTGAAACCGCTCTCGATGCTCATGGTCATCGTTTATTGTATCGTAATCTAACCTATCGTAAGGCCCAAGCAACTTTAAGGTGTTTGAATTTAGATTTTTCTATTTCTATACGAGTTAAAACCTCGATTTTTAATTTGGACAAGTACAAGTATGCGGGGATTTACGACTCTTAAGAGGGTATACTCAGGGTAAGGATTGTCTTCGGCTGACGCTCCTCTTTTTGTACCAGAATCATTTCAGCGCACGGCTTTTACCGAATACCAATGCGTTACGTAATATGACATATGCGATGTGCGTAACCAGTAGTAACAATACAGGTCTGTTCTAATCAAGGTTAACGTAACACCTGTTCAAATATTTCTGTAGAAGTTAAATGCAATGGTATTTTAACTAGATTATCATTGAAATGAATATACACGTGAAACCAATGTTTTGGAAATGGCTATGGGAACCAAGGGTAACATCAGGATCGATTTCTGAAGTTTTGTTAAATGTAAAATTAAGAAATATTTCGTGTGGTAATATGGACACTCAATAATAGACAAGTAGAAGATTCGGACAGCAGAATAATCGAAAATCCTAGTAAGCAAGTACTTTAGAGCGTGAACATCTCGTCTTGTTGTGAGATTTAGCGGTCGGTAGATCACTGCTATTTAGGACGTACACAATAACATAAAGAAGTTCATAATTGGTAATCGCGGAAGATCGACCATTGGTCCGACCACATAAGGTACGGGTCTATGTCTACCGCTCCACGTGCAGCCGAGGATAGAACCGCGCCTACGTTTGTGACGGTCTTTAATCAATAATGTAGCGGAAAGCTCTCATAACGAACACGACTTTGAGCACTAGCCGTGTCTACACCTGCCGCACCGCCTCGCGAGGAAATTGCCGCGCGCGGCAGCTCGGCTAGTGTGGACGTGGCTCGGCCGAGGCAAACGAACGCGTGGCCGGAATACCTTGGGGTCGGCACGTCCACACTAAGAAATACAATGTTAGTGGACTCACTCCTTGAGGTCCTGGTGGTTGCGCTGCACGGTGGCGAGCTCGTCGCGCAGCGAGGACAGCTGCGTGGCGTGCGCGGCGCGCAGCTGCTCCAGCTGCGCCTCCAGCGCGCCGCGCACCTGCGTGTCCGCGCGCTGCTCCGCCGCCGCCGCCGACACGCGCTCCGCCGCCTGTGTATCAATCTCATCATTACATAACTAAACTATCCCACTCATAATCTTTGACTTGGTATTTTAACTGAATGCATCGAAGGTACCTATACACGGTGTTGCGGTTATTATGAATTAAACTAAAACCATGGTCAGACGATCTTAAGAGCTATTGATTGGATCCCCGCGTATTGTTCAGCAAAAATTCCCGTCACCCGCGTGAAAAAGAAACAAGCTTAAAGGCGAGACATAGAGTCGTTTAATATGTCCATCACTAAATCATGTAATTTAACTAGTAGTCCGCCTCGAACTGAGAACTCGCGATTTACTTGCAAACGAGTTGACCAATATAACAAGATCCCAAGGAGGATTTATTTTCTCCTTCTAGCTCCATAGCCACTTGATCGATCCTGCTCATATACGAACTTACAAATTGTATGTATCTCTGCTACAGCCCCAAGAAATTTCATAAAGATCAGAAAAACGTAACTAAAGTTATCGTCAGACAAACTATCGAAATCAAAAAGCCATCCAAATGCCGAGACGTCCCATCCCAGTACCCACGTGACAGTTCGGTCTGGAGTTGTTTGTAAGAACTCACTTCACTTACGCTCCGCGAGTTCGATAACGAGCCGAATCGTACACACCTTTATCGGGTTTGGCCCATTCACTGTTCATCCTTAAACTAATGTGTCGCGCGTAAATAAAAGGAAATCGGCGAAATTCATATAACCTGTTGTCTTAGTAACGAGTACCACTGCTAAACTATCATATCACAACTATCAGCCGCGGCCGTAAGGTTACGGGTGTGAAATTTGTGGACGACATAAACATCCTATGTGCCAGGTTTCTATCGGACATCCGAACGCTCGATAACTAGTAGTATTGTACATTAATTACGACTGCTAGTTTATTTAGTTTATTGAACTTATTTCATTACTAGCAAAGTAAGTAACAAACTTACACGTTTCATAATTTATTACTAACTTCAACTAAACCAATAGACGTCAGATGATTTGCGCTGAGTTTTTCTCGACGCTGCAAAAGGGAAATTTCATTGACTATCAGACTTAATGAGCAGGTACATAAGAATCAAAACGTGACGTAACGACGTATACCCAAATATTCGCGCTGCCAATATTTCCTTAGTATAAAATAATAAAGAAATGAGGCATATTTACACGATGTTTTGGTGACGGCTATAAGCAAGAAAAAAAATTGCACGAAATAGCGCCAAAATTGTACACGATGAAAGACCTCATTAAAACCGGTTACTATTAATTCGAAGACCTTGGCAAACGTCACTTAGTAACAAATGAGTCGTGTAAATAAAAGGATACATTACTAACAGGTTTCGTCAAAAAAGAGTCTCTTTCCTGGACACAGATCATCAATCTATAATCGCTGTGATTGTACGTATGTCCTATAATCGCACGTTAATGCATTAATGCGATTTGAAAATAGCATTCCATCAATAATAAACAATTCATCAATAGCAATGTACTGATTTAAACTCACACGATTTTCACTCATTATTTTGACAAAACACGGGACTAAGTAAGTGTGTGTAGTTGTAAGTGTACGCGATTAAGTCCCGTGTTTTGTCAAAATAATTCATCAATAGGTTTACCTGTGTGTCCCTAATAAGTTTTACCATTTAAGTTGTTGATTGCATCGGATACAGCTTAAATTTTTCTATGGCTAACTTTGTGCCACATTAAGGTGTTATATTTGACGTGTTTTTAGGGTTTACGAAAGGGATATACAATGGAAAATCAGACAAGCTTTGAATGTCGGGCTTCGCCCGAACTAAGTTCGGCCATGGCCATGACTGCAGAAAGACGTTAAGACGTTAAGTTACCTCAGTAGCCTCAGAGCAGCGGGCTGGTATCTTTCAGTTACGAGTTAGTGTCGTCTCAGCAGTATGGTTTAAATTTTTCCTTCATTCCTAGCATTAAAGGCACAGATAACCTCAACCACTAGATAGATCATAAGTACAATTTGGGGTCACCACGCGTCTGTGCTCCGGTATTAATTTAGTATCAGAGCGCGACCGCTTATTTCAATTGAGTTAACGTTTTTGATCATTACTCATGTGAATTAAAAATATCCAAAAATCAAGTTACAGGGGTGAACCTGGATTGTTATACTACAAATTGGTGTAGAGTACTATTGAGATGAGCTGTTCCAATCGTAGAAATTTACGAATAAAATTGCGCTGATGTGTGGCGACCTCGTACTCCCTGTAAAAGCTTAATGATGAGGTGTCTGTGTAGTCTGTGATTAAAGGTGGTAACGAACCTGCAAGCGGGCGCACTCCTCGCGCAGCGCGTCCGCAGCCTCCTCCAGCTGCCGCTTCTTGTTCTCAGCCTCGCGCATGGACTCGGCGAGCGACGCGCACCGCGCCTCGTGTTGAGAGATCAGCAGTCTGCATTCTCCCAGCGAACGCTCGTACTCCTCAATCTTGAGAAAAAAAAACAGATGTTGATAATATTAAAAAACCGACAGATCGCAAATGGTGCCAACTGTCTTTTCTTTTTGGGCCCTGAAATATTTTTTCACCTATAGATATGTGGCATATTTGAAACACAACCAAAAAGATACCGTTTATTTGCTATTGCAACACCACCTACGGATTACTTTGCGGTTATCCTCATGTTGAGTAGGTAGGTTGAACTATAAAAAAAGCACTAAGCATTTTGCTGTACATTATAAAGACAGACTCACATTAAAATTTTAGATGAGCATAATTATGGGAAGCTAATTCAATGATCATACTGACGGATCAACGACACAAATCAGTATTGTCCTGATTGCTGGTATTGTTTACCTTTTGGTTGTGGTTTTCTTAATTGTTACATTTTCAAACTGATTGATATATTCAGTTTTTGGGCTATTTACATTTATTTTAATTTGAGAAAAGTAATACGAATAGATTCATATGCTAAAACTTGCATATGAATCTTTTCAGATAGCATATTAAATTCTTATAGCGTAAATCATATCTCATCAACAGTTTAAGAGTTCAAATCCAAACAAAGGTGATGACATAACGCCGAACCGACTGACCGTAACCATTAAGTTATATAAGGTTAAGAAAAAAGAATGACGAGCACTTTCTAAGTAATCTAAAGTATGGCCTTCATACAAATGAAATATTTCCTATCGCCGCAATGGTAAGTAGGTCACACAACGACGTAACAGGGTAATTACCTTTTGATTGGCGTAGATGTTAGCGGTATCTATAATATTATACAATTGGCTGTTTGGTAAGTGTGAAAGATTAACATAAGTCGTGAAGAATGTTCAGCTCGATCGATTCAATACGCGAGATGAATACTTATTCGGCCTGTATGTAACGTTTTGCATCCATTATAGAGGTGATTTTGCTCCCTAGAAAATAGCTATTTAGACATCAAATACATGGCTAATAAATGGCGTCCATATTGGCAGTCCTCAGCAAATGGCACTGCTGAATTACGATTTTGACATCACTGTTCATCTTGCTATTATGCAGCCTGGTCACGATTAGCTCTTCCAGCCTTCCCATTGTCGACGTTGAGCTTGAAGCTTGTATTCCAATCTGTCGCCACCTCGATCGAGCGCAGTACGGCAATTGCGGGGACAAACGTGAATGATTACTATAAGTATCCTATTCCCATCTGCCACAGCTCGAAGTTGTGTTAATTAAGCTTACCTTCTGATTGGCGTCGATGTTGGCGGTCTCCAGCGAGTGGCACCGCTGCACAATGTTCTTGACCTCGCTCTTCATCTTGCTAATATGCAACCGGGCCACAGTGAACTCCTCCTCCAGTTTGCCGACAGTGTCGACGTTGAGCTTGAAGTCGAGCTCGGAGCCGCCGACGGCCGCGCCGATCTCCGCGAGGTCGCGCAGCAGGTTGGAGAGCAGCTCGGCGATGCGCTTGCGCTGGTGCGCGGACATGTCGCGCAGCTGCTGGAGCTCGGCGGTCGCGGAGGCTAGCGCCGTCTGTTGCACAAAAACGAACGAACTTATCAATGAGCTCAAAAATAAAAATAAAATATCTCTATATCTTTAAATATTATAGGATAATCTTACACTAATCGATCTAAAATAATGCCATAGTAAGCTCAATACCCTTATTGAGCTTATGTTCAACTGAAGAACAAACCAAATTATTTTACCGCGAATGCAGAAGACGCTGATTCGATCCCAGCCTGGGCATCGGAGGCCTACTTATATCACTTCTTTGCTTGTAAGTAAGATATCTATATAAGTTTAAAAGGGTTATGTTTTGGGTACTAGGCGACGCTTTATATAATAGATAGAATTTATCAACAACAATATCATTACAGTCGGCATTACAGTGTGCACCAATGCGCCGAGTAACTAAATATATTAAAAGTGTAATAATAGCAACATTACATAATAATACTAACGACATTCCACTGATTATGAACAAGTGCTGGATATCCTATCATCCATCAACCCACAAAACCTCAAGCATCCACGGCACCACCCATCTGCAAGCGAATCTATCTATTATCTATCTGATAGATATACATAGATAAATACTTCAATATATGACCAGGATTCGAACCTGAAACCTGCTTCGTAGGCAGAGTCAGTACCATTTAGGCTAGGAGGCCGTTAAAATAATATAGATTCAATATTCGTGTCAGGTAGGCAGGTAGGTTTGGTGGATAAAACAAGACATGCGTCATTCTGTAGTGTATTGCAGGATCTACACTATCTGCAGGTTAGATGGGTAATTCCACGAGACTGTAACGTCAGTTACCAATTCTTTCGTGTATTCTTTGATTGATTAAGCAAATTTAAATATCAATTTATCTACCTGTAGGCATAGGGAAGATATATTAAAACTTACATTTGCTGAATTAATCAAAGAACACACGAAAGAATTGGTAACTGACGTTACAGTCTCGTGGAATTACCCAGATATGAACTTGATGTTTGTAAATAAAACGTCATATGACGCATATCACAAAGTCAATAAAACCAGAGACGATAGAGATATAGACGACCACAGCCTAAGAACTTTTTGAAGCTCATGTCAATCGCGCCATCTATGTCAAATGATACCGAAAATGTAAGAGAAATGTCACCTGCATTACTACTCCACCTAGTAACAAATAGCGTACTAGTAGTACACTAGTAGCTACTAGGTGGGTGGAGTAGCAGTGCAGGTGACATTTCTCTTACATTTTCGATATCATTAGGTGGCTTTGACATAGATGTCGCGATTGACATGACATGAGCTTCAAAAAGTTCTTAGGCTGTGGTCGTCTATATCAGTCTCTGATAAAACTTAGCAATACATTAGAGTTTTAATGACACAGAATAAACTAATCCACAGCTCTATCAAGTTCATGACTATTGTATGGTATATTCAAACCAGCTATTAACATTTCCGCGTACATATTGGTATATATAGCCTAAATACAATTAAAGATGTGACTCATTATTTGGCACAAGTTACTATTAGGATATTTTGTTTGAGAGCCTTCAACACAATGATAAAATATAAAGTCATACATAAGTGTGAGGGAAGAGCTTAATGTCATTTGTTTGGCCTGTAACTCCTCAGAACATCTAGTTGTACGAGTGCCGCGCTTTCTATCTACCTCCTGCGACTTCTGGTCATAACTGACGGCTAGCTCTTTAAAGAATTGCAGCTATAGCTGTGCCATTCTCAAAAACGTTCTCCATGTTGTATGGAGAACGTTCTGACTTGATAATATTTTCAATTCAAATCGGAGAAAGTATAATTCTACTTGCAGCGGTTCCTCGATCTCTCCCTCGGAGAGGTTGTTGTGACCAGGAAATAATGAATTTACCAGCTGCTATATTACCTGCTTGGTCTGCAATTCCTCGGACATCTGGTCGCACTCGCGGCTCTTGCTGTCCACCTCCTGCGACTTCTGGTCGTAGTTGACGGCCAGCTCCTCGAGAGCCTGCAGCACCTCCTTCACCTCCTCCTTGGCGGCCTCGTTCTCCTGCTGGATGCGGTTCATGTCACCCTGCAGGGCCTCGTAGTCGCGCCTAAAATATTACATTTTGTTAAGTCCTACTAAAAAAAAGCCAGGGTTATTTAAAGGGCCAACTTAGACTTTTTGACACAACCCAAAAATTCTATCACCTATATTTAAATATAAAGCTTTTTTACTTAAAGTTTTCATCGTCCTCAATTCCTCATCAAAGCATCAGTAAAAAAAATTGCCAAATAAATTAGGCGTAGCATTGGCAAAGGGAGCGCGAAATGCTCTACTACTGAGGACACCTAGATTTTAAGCCGGCCACCGACTATCAGTCCGCCTGACGCCTGAGTTAGAACAAAAACGGCTCCAAACAACTGACAGGCCGATATCGTCAGGCGGACTGATAGCCGGTGGCCGTCCTTATGCATGTTACCATGAAAAGAAATTTGTTTTCAGCACAACCCAGAGCACAAAAGGTTAAAAGCCTGTTCTACGGCGCTCGACTACCTACATACATAGTGTATATACCTTGTGCAAGCAATGAGTTCCTCCTGCTCCATCATCTGGTCCTTGAGCTTCTCGACCAGCTGCGACTGCTGGTTGATCTCCTCGTCCTTGTCGTCCAGCTGCTGGTACAGCGCTTCCAGCTTGCCCTGCATGGCCGCATCTTCCACTGCACTTGAAACTGCTACTGGTACCGGCTAAAAATAATCATAATTCTTATCCTTTCTTCTTATAAATTATTCAAATTATTTGCAGTGAAACAAAATGAATGAGTAAGATAAACATTTGTATTATTACATATAACAAACGGAAAACAAATTATAAGAATAGCTTTACCAACATAAAGGACAATAAAATAAAGCATTGCTAAGAAACAATGGCAATAACAATTCAACCGCACTGACGTAACGAATCCTGGAACGAAGTTAATTTTCCTGTAAACATCGGGTCATTCCAATTGTGTCGGCGCACTCACTAAGGAACCAGTATAAGTGCGGTGCGTGATTATAAATAATTGCTTTGTATCCAGAGGTGAAATTACACTGGTTCCTCTGAACTGCTCGTGCAACCATGTCCAGACATGAGTCAGAGCTATAAACGGTCACTTACCGGCGCCGGAGGTTTCTCCTCGATGAATGATGTCACGGGCGTGACGGCCTCGAGTTCCTGCAGGTTCACCTGTTCCTCGGGGCGCACCGTCTCGCCTGAGCGCCAGCGGGCCAGCTCCGCCTCTAACTTCTCAACCTGCCGGACAACATGTAAAATGCAACATCTATTCTGAATGCATTAATTTATACAGAACAACACACATCGGGAAGACCAGTTCATTCTGATCCGCAAATTTGCTCGTGTCTTTTGGTGGATTTAAAAATAAGTTACTGTAAAGCAGCTATTTTCTCATGGGTAACCTATCCAACTTCCAATGCAATAAAGGTTTAATTAAATACAAATACCGACAATTGCCGCAGCAGCAGTAGTCAATAAAGAGCGGTATACATAGTAAAGTTACTACGTTTAAAGTGGCTTATTTTAAGTAAACGTGGGCGACAAATTTCGAGTGCATAGGGGCCACTTTGGGGTCGAGTTTTAATCTTATTTAATCATAGTAGACACAATGCCCTACAAATTCATGTGCTCAAAGAGTTATGTTGCAGGAATTAAAATATTAACGTATACCTAGTTATCAATGTTATCATGAACTCGTCTGTAATGTCTATTTTGATTATGTGTAATTTATTGACAACACACATATTTTAAACTTCTGAAATAAATAATGAATTTCCATTAAAGCCAATTTTGTCTTCAGTAGATTTACCTGCTATACACAAAATATATAACTGACATGTTTTTTTGTTACATAACTATGCTTCTTATTTTTATTTGACTGTGCTACTAAAAGGTACAGTAAGGTTATCCTATCCTTCCGAAATCAAGTGAACTGTAGATATTTTTAATGATTTACTAACCTTGCCCTTCAGCCTTCCGACCTTCTCTTTCTCTCTCTCATAACGACGTTTCCATTCCTCGGCAGTAAGCTCCTCATTAACACAAACCACGTTCTTAACAGTCTTGGCCCTGAAAAATACGTTAATCAGTACGTCTATGATTAGGTCAGACACTAATTGCATCAGTTGGTTTACGAATTTCACATTGACTTCCGTTGTTATTGAATTAACTGATTAAATGTTTGTTTACTGAAAATATTACCTTTTGCCGAAATCAAGTGTACTCTTGGTTTCACTCTCGTTAAAAGAAGCTGGTGAACAGCAAATGACAATGGTTGTCCTTGCATTGCCACCAAGTGATTCTTGTAAGATACGCGTCAGCTTTGAGTCTCGGTATGGGATATGGGACTTGTTCCCATCTGCGAGTGCTGAGATAACGTTACCCAATGCAGATAGTGATTTATTGATGTTCTTAGCTTCATCAAGTACTGTACCTTCAGCACCAGTTTTAGATACCTAAACAAATACGTACAAAAATTACACAGTTATTGATACAATACGGCACATGAACAAAAATATACCCTCAAATAAAGAAATATAAATACCTTTTCAGAACCAGCCAAATCTACAAGGTATAGTTTCCCAGAAAGTTTTTTCTGATTTTCTAAGTTCTCCTGTTTTACATTAATGAGGAAGACAGAATGAGATCTAGATGAATGTTCATTCATGTCTGGAAAAAATCAAATTAGTTACATTTACAACAGTGCTTCATACTAATGTTACATATACTACTTATACTTTGTTAAAATAACACACATAATGTATGTATTATTAAGCTTGTTTTTCTAAGAGAGACACTTACTTGTGACAGCGATGTGTCGATTTGACTTTCCTTCCTCTATAACTTCAAACACTTCTTCAGGGCTCGACACAAACCTTTCTGTAGCACCTTTTACAAATGGAACTCTATTTTTGTCCTCATGAACACTGAGGTTAACCTTTGACACTGAAATAAGTAAAGTTATATTTAAATTGCCCTGGTGTACCTAATGTCACAAAATAATACCATTACATAAGCATAGTTACCATCTAATAAATCCCGAATTTTGTCCATATAAATTTCAAAATATGAAACTTTTATATGAAATTCCAGGTTTTCCTCCATTGCGTAGATGTGATTGAATATGTCATTGACTATCCGTGGAATAATACCCTGTTTCCCTGGATCTCCTGCAAGTTAAATTTAAGAGTCCGGTAAACTTTTTTTACGATTCCGCTCAACTTTATGATACTATTTTGTAGTAACTAACAAAAGTTCTATTTAGTTAGTATACATTTTAAAAGAACGTTTCTTTTTAAAGTTAATAAATGAAACGCTTTTTTTATTTTATGTTTAATTTATAAATTATTCACCCTAATTTAACACCTGTTTCGCGATTTTTGCTTGCAGAGGTGAAAAGAGTAAAGTTTTTATTGTTTAATATTAAGTTATACTAATAAGTAAAGGAATATTAAATAATAATATAAAAGGACCAAAAGTACTTTTTTGTAACAAGACTTCAAACTATCTTATCAAATGCGATTCATGTACGTAATTTAATTATTAGCGATTTTCGTTTTCAAATCATTACCAGACTCTTAAATGTTATCATTAGAAACATTGGTAACATGTATAATCGATTTCAGTTGGTGTATGGAAAAGAAACATACTGTGAATTATAATTTTTCATAGAAATTTGATGTACCCACCTATGACACCTTCCATGGTATGTGTCTTTCCGGAACTTGTCTGTCCATAAGCAAATATAGTGCCGTTGTAACCAGCCAGTACATCAGAGACAATACTTTTGGCAGCTTCATTGTAGACCTTTTCTTGAGTTGCATTTGGCTTGAATACTTTGTCGAACAAGTAAACTTTGCCCTAAAAAATCAGGATATGCTTAACACTGTATGGCACTACTGTCATATTATTCTTTTTAAATGTAGTAGGTAGGTAAGTTTCTTGGCTTATAAAAATGTGACTTGTTTCATATCTAGTCCAATAATTTAATTTAGAGAATTCCTCATCATCCTTGCAGCATTTGACCCATACTGTTTTAAGGAAATAATTACAAATTCGAAGGATAGTTGCAAGTACATATTTAACTTTTCAAACATATTCTGTAGTGTAAGATATTTTTTGTAGGATAGTGTATATTTTCAACAGTAAATATGTATGGAAGTCCTAAATTAAACTATTATTAACATACGTCGTTATCGCGGGTGCAACTACGATTTGACAGAACTCAAAGATTATGATAAACAAGAAATAACAGAAGTGTCAGTAGTATCAAATACGTTTGTACCTACGAGATCAAAATTATTCAATTTTTTTTCTAATATCGTACTTGACATGATAATTAGAACATATCAATAATTTTAAACAAAAAAAGAACCGACTTCGCTTAGGATCCGTTATTCCAAGGGGAAGTGGCCGAGTTGCTGTAAAAAATAGTGAAACCACTATAGTTGAAGAGTTCCCTCGATTTCTTCAGTATCCCATCATCAGACCCCGACTTGGTGCCAACGAGACCATCTAGGGGATATACCCATTCGATTAAAAAGAAATTTTGAAAATCGGTTCACGATTCACAGAGATATCGAGTAACATACATACAAAAAAATAATAATGATAAAAAAAAATCTGTCGAATTGAGAACCTCCTCCTTTTTTGAAGTTGGTTAAAAAGATTAGCCACGCAGTTCTAACGCAACCTCTTCTGTCACCTGTTATTCGAAACAATTTTTTTCTTGATAGATTTATGTAGACTTGTAGGTAGATAAAAGATAATTTTAAACTTAGGAACAATTGGTTCCCCCTAAAGTCACGCTTACTCGTTATTTTCATAAAAAAATGTGAAACGAAATTTCAACTTAAAAAGGCGCACTTTAAGGAACGTAGAAAAGGCGCAAGATTGAGAAGAGTTTGATTGATCATTTCCAGCAAAAACATTGTGCTAGATATGAAGAACTTCTCAGAGGCTAAGACGCGTAGGTAGAAATACTTTGTTTATATCAATCGGACACTCTGTTATATACATTCTTCAACACATTTGTTTTTGCACCCGCGATAACGACGTATGATTATTAACTCCAAAGTCCATATGCCTGTACAAATTGTATGAGGATCCATAAAGAAATTGGTATCATTGATCTGCTAAAACATTCTAAAGAAATTGAAACACTGAAGAGATGACACCTATCTGGCTGTTTGCCATATTGGGTTCAAAGGAGTTCAACGGAACTAGGCAACACATTCTATTTGATACACTGAAATCTTCTTAACAAAATTAATTATCAGATATTTTATTACATGAGATTGCAATCAACCAATTACTGTATCACAATGACACATTATCTTGAGATAAAAGAACCATAATAATAATATACCTATAATATGTTCACCCATAAACGTTCAACTGCTGGGCACAGGCCTCCTCCCATAAATGAGGATAGTCCCCCATGTTGGCTCAAAATGGGTTGGGAACTTCACATACACCTTTGAATTTCTCTGCGGATGTATACAGGTTTCCTCACGATTTTTTCCTTATCAAAGTATATTTCGTACATAAGTTTCTAAAACGTTGATGCAAGCTGGGGTTTGAACGCGAGACCCTTGGATTGAAAGTCACATCTTATCAGGCTACCAACACTTAATAAGTGTATTTTTTTATTTGATTTGATTCATTTGAGTGAGAAGTTAAATGTCTTAATTATTTCCTAAAACTTCCTTCACCTATTATTTTATTTTAAAACACATAATAGTTATTATTCATTCTTAAAAAGTATTTATAAATTGTAATTTATATATAACAAACAATTTAATTAGTGATGGATAACAGCTGGGAAATTCTGGTATTATAGGTATTTATGCCCACACAAAAATAAACAAAGAAAAATATTGATACAATTCAAATTATTCAAAAAATATTCGAGGTCAAGGCCTGTAGATATTTGTATTGATTTTTAGCAAAACAAAGACGTTTCTGCTGTGGAAGTTTCGATTTCTTCCAAATTCTTTAAAATTTCGTGATGGTAATCATAACCACCGAAGCGGAATAAAAAAGAAAGGCCATTTCGTAGCAGGTGAACGAGTCGTAATGTATTAGTCATCATGATCTAATTTAGGGCGATGATACAAAAACTCAGTACAAATATGCAGTATGCTCACTTACCCCTATGGAAATGCAATTGTCATCAGGTCCCGAAGGAAATTTCACAATAAATTTGGAACCAGCTTTTTCCTCGGAGTCATTCAATGGTCGAAATCGGCACACCACTCTTATGCTGTCTTCAGCAGCAATCTCTCGATCAGCTGCCATGTTTTATAAAAATAAAATATCTTATGCTACACACCGTCTATTCAATTAAAAATAAAAACGTTTTTGGAACTTAAAACCGTGCATGAAGAACTACAAAGGTAAAATTTGTCACTAGAAAATCTTCATGACAGCAAGACCAAAATGTCGGCCATGTTCTCTTCGAAGAAAGGCCCGAAATTTTGTTATTGGTTGAAAAATAGCTACCAACATAAGCAAAAAAATCGATTCGTTGCCAACCTGCAGGAAATATTTAAGTGTAGTCTACACGACAATTTCACAAAATCCTTTATGTTTTCAGAAAATGATATGAATGACTTGAAAAACCAATATTATATTCTTTGAATTATAGCCATCCGTTTCGTATGTAAAACGGCTATTAGAGATTGCAACCTGCAGGGCCCAATCTGTTGTGTACCCTGCCTGTCCCTATCCCTCCTTCAGCTCCTATTACGGGCCCTACCTTTAATTACACCTTCCAACCTGACAGATTGGGCCCTGCAGGTTGCAATGCCTAAAAGCGGTATTACACATTGCAACCTGCAGGGCCCAATCTGTTGTGTACCCTGCCTCTTCCTACCCTCCTTCAGCTCCCTACGGGCCCTACCTTCAATTACACCTTCCAACCTGACAGATTGGGCCCTGCAGGTTGCAATGTGTAATACCGCTTTAATACCGCTTTAGGGTCGCCACACACCTAGCGGTTTTCCTCGCGGAATTACCGGAAGTAGCGGAAATTCATAGACAAATTAAGCATTTTGTCTATGAATTTCCTCTACTTCCGGTAATTTGTCTATGGCTTCCATACAAAAAATCTGCTACCATAGACAAATTTCCGCTGCCATAGACAAATTTCCGCTACTTCCGGTAATTCCGCGAGGAAAACCGCTAGGTGTGTGGCGACCCTTTAAAGCGGTATTACACATTGCAACCTGCAGGGCCCAATCTGTCAGGTTGGAATGTGTAATTGAAGGTAGGGCCCGTAGGGAGCTGAAGGAGGGGTAGGAAGAGGCAGGGTACACAACAGATTGGGCCCTGCAGGTTGCAATGTGTAATACCGCTTTAGGGTCGCCACACACCTAGCGGTTTTCCTCGCGGAATTACCGGAAGTAGCGGAAATTCATAGACAAATTAAGCATTTTGTCTATGAATTTCCTCTACTTCCGGTAATTTGTCTATGGCTTCCATACAAAAAATCTGCTACCATAGACAAATTTCCGCTACCATAGACAAATTTCCGCTACTTCCGGTAATTCCGCGAGGAAAACCGCTAGGTGTGTGGCGACCCCCGATCGTGTCCTTCAAAAAGGGTTGCTATATCTTACAAATACCTCTAAAAATAAACCTTATTTTCTGCCACGATATAAAGTTAAATTGTTTGCATGTAATTAAAGACCTGTTCATTTATAAAAAAGTAAAAACTACAGTGTGACTTTATTTTCTGAGTAAATTTCCTTCATATGGCCTAGCATTATTTAACATTATTTCCATTTATTTTTGGAGGAATTTTATTAGTAAAATTGGCAACACTTATATTTTCGAGTCCGAGCAAGATGAAGTAAATTCTTTTAAATTAAGTTTGTTTTAAATAATTAAAAGATATGGTTCTGTAGTGCAAGTGATATTGTGCGTTAATTTGTTTACGCGATCTTAAGACTGGTAAGTAAATGTGAACTATTACTAAGTAAATTAGCAATCCACGGCCAACCCACGGACGACCTGATTAGTCAGCTCCTATGTAAACTTAACAGCCATATAAAGATTGCCGAGAAAAATTAAGTTTACAATACAAAAACTTGAATAAGTTCTCCCCTTGCTTATTGGGTTCATGTTGTAACGCGGCACATTACCTTTGTGTCATATATTTAGAAGTTTATAAGTAGGATTTATACCAAATAGTCACTTAGCTTCTGCATATTGTTTATTTACTTATTTACATCCAATACAATGTGCAATTTGTACGAATTTCTGTACATGTACACTGGCAAGTTGAATATATATTGTTAAATTCATGTACCTACAATGAAAGAATCATTGACTTTGGTTATTGTAAATAACCAAAATAAAACTATTTCCCCACAATTATGCTAACAGAATGTTACTACTGTATCACAATATTAGTTTGATTGATTTTTACCCAACTTCAGAGTATGTTATGTTTTTCAAGATGTGTATGCATGTTTTGAGAAACACAGAATTGGTCGGCCATGTATGAAATGTTCCAATGCTACATAAGGTTGGCAGGAGGCAGCCTGAACTGTCTATTTCTTTGGCACACCCTATGGACTAGCTGGCCATGTCAGAACACAATAATGAGAGCAACGAAACCCGTCTAGTAAGATTGCAATACTATCCTTATTGCTGATCCGGGCGTCTGGCAGCTTTTAATGGGTGGGGGGAGGGGGGGGGTGTTAGAGTGACAGACTAGCAAAACTTTAAATTGAAAAACAGTAACACCGAAATAGGTAACAAACTGCCAAAGTTGTCTTACTTATAGAGGATTCGGCCTATATTTTAACATTAGAATAAAAAACATTGCATATTATTTCCGAAACTATGAATTACATTAAAAGATAAAAGATAAAAGATATTTATTCTTCAATTTAGGCACATTACAATGCACTTATGAACGTCAGAGAGAAAAGAAACTACCACCGGTTCTAACCCTACACCTCTGACCCGAGAAGTATTACTTATTACCGGCAAGAAACTCGGCGGGACTTATTTTTTCAAAACAGTACTACAAATACATTAAAGATACTATATACAATAATGCGTAGTTCTTCAAGAAGGCATATCAAAACAGCTTGAGAGACAGACATGTACCTGCCTATTGTGTAATTAAAATGAAAAATAAAAATAAAATCCAAATCTGACTGCTTCGCAATACGTTTGATATTCTTTCTTACTTGAACTGTGTCCTCTAAATGTTAGATGATTTTATAGATTCTGGTTTGGGCCATGCATATATGTCTGTCATATAGTCCTCGACCCTGTAATAACCCTTTGACATTAAAGTTTTTTTCAAGTATTTCTTAAGAGCGGGAAATGATAGATTCAAAACATCGACGGGTAACTTGTTATAAATATGAATACCCTGGCCAAAAAATGACTTATATGCTTTGCGGACACGACATCGTCTGGTAGCAAGCTTGTTTTTATTTCTAGTGTTATAGCTGTGGATGTCAGAATTCTTCTTGAATGTGTGTATATTCTTTACAACAAAAATAATATTATCATAGATATATTGGGACGCAAGAGTTAAAATATTATTTTTTTTAAATAATTCTCTAATTGATGTACCTGCCTTTAAGTTATACATAAAGCGAATGGCTCTTTTCTGTAAAACAAAAATAGTCTGTATGTCAGCTGCTTTGCCCCAAACCAGAATTCCATATGACATTACACTATGAAAATAACTATAATAAACTAAGCGAGCTGTCTCAATATTAGTCAGTTGTCTAATTTTTCTAACGGCATGAGCGGCTGAACTTAGTCTAAGAGCGAGTTTTTTTATATGAGGACTCCATTGTAAATTTTTGTCCAACGTTGAACCAAGGAACACAGTTTTATCTACTATATCTAAACATTCACCATTTATAACTATATTAGTGTCCATTGGTGCCACGTTTGGCAAAACAAATCGAATACATTTAGTTTTCTTAGCATTAAGTAACAGATTGTTAGTAGTAAACCAGTTTAGTACGCCAGCTAGTGTATTGTTAATTACAGATAAATCATTGGATTGCCGTTCAACTTTGAAAATTAAAGATGTATCATCGGCAAACAAAATCATACCACAAAGGTTTTGTACTACACAAGGTAAATCATTTATATAAACCAAAAACAGGAATGGGCCCAGAATGGAACCCTGTGGCACTCCTAATTTTACTAAAGTCTCTTTAGACTGGGTTTTATTTACAACAACTGTTTGTGTTCTATTGCTAAGGTAAGAAGACATGAGACTCAGGGCATTTTCTGAAAGACCATAGTGTTCTAATTTAAGAATGAGCGTTCTATGATCTACACAATCAAAAGCTTTTGAAAGGTCACAGAATATACCAATTGCATCATAACGTTTGTCTCGCCAAGCATTGAAAATATGTTTAATGAGTTCTGCAGCAGCGTCGGTTGTGGAACGTCCCTTTGTGAAACCAAACTGATTGCTTGTAAGCAGTCCATGTCTGTTGAAGTGCCCCAGTAGATCATTTAACATTATCTTTTCAAAGACTTTACTTAGTACAGGAAGTATCGATATCGGTCGGAAATTATTTAGATCACTAGAATCACCCGATTTAAATAGAGGGATGACTTTACTACATTTCATTAGATCTGGAAAAACACCTTGTGAAACTGAATTGTTATAAATGATGGCTAAGTAAGGCGCTATGTCGTCTATGATATTGCTGATGACTACAACTGATATTCCCCATAAGTCCTCAGTTTTCTTTAAATTGAGTGATTTGAATGACTTTACAATTTTTTCGGAATCCACTAGGTCAAATTCAAAGATCGTATTACATTTCTTAATATTAGCGCAAAGTAAGGAATGAGCTTGAGACGAAGATGATTGTAGGCATTTGCATTTGTAGACATTAACAATATAATCAAATTATTTAGTAAAATTCTAATAATACTGCATCAAAACCAGAACTCTAGGATTTGTATTCTTAAAGTGGTTTGCATTTGTTAACCTCCACCACTTTATAAGCACAGGATAGCAAACTAACGAGAGGGGTTTTGTCACTCTCATTATTGTGTCATGTGGCTGGCTAGCTCTTCTACTACAATCTACATCATTTGATGGATTATGTGTGAGGTGTCATTAGATTTGTCTTGATTGTGGGAATAACATAATAATACCAAATCACACAAAATCAGACTGAACCATACCATAAGCCAGTAACTAATTTGACCTATTGCATCTTAACTTAATCGCATTATAACTCGTGAAGTGTTAAAGGGTGATGTATATTAAAGCCTCGTGAAAGCCAGCTCCTATAGTGGATTGAGTAAAATGAGAAATGGCGGCATTATTTATTTAGTGGTTTTCCTGGGTTTTGCTGCTCGATTTTACTGGGGGTCGCTGGGCAACTTTATCTTGGCTGACCTTCACAAGGCTTCATTAAACATCTTCCTTAATTTAATCAGGGAAATTTTATGTGATTTCGACTCAGTCAATAGCTCCTATTAGGACAAAAAATGTGTCCCAACTTTTTTCCATTCCATTGCACCCTGCATTGCGGTAATTCCGATAGGAAAAAAGTGGCGGGTAATTCCGAAAGTTCATTCTTATTAGAATGGGATACAAGCGATATTTGAATGTTTTTCGGAATTACTTGCTTTGCGAAATTACCCCAATGCACCCTACCATTTTTTCCATAGACTAACTTCTTGTGGACAGAAAAATATATGATCGTGATTCTAAAATTTTCCGAATAATAAATACATATATCTAAAGAACACTTTTAACTATGGCATTAGGCATTAGCACTTTGTCGGCGTGATGAAACTGATGAATACACATACTCATACCAAATTTCGGCTCTATAGTACAGTCAACAGCAGAAGTAGCTAAGCTGGTGACTTTATTGTTATGAGAATAAGAGCGTGTGAGGGTCATTATGAATACCTCACCCGCTTTAGCAACTTCTGCTGCTGGTGCTGACTGTACCTACTGACGAACACTGAGCTAAACCAAAGATAGACAAAGGAACAATCGGACGGGCGGAAATAGAGAAACTATAAGGGACAAACAAAACACACCTGAGCTGACTTCAGCAAATTCATAGACAATATGCTTAAATTTGTCTAATGGCCTCCACACAAATTTAAGTAATCATAGACAAAACCGTGGCCGTGGCCGTGGGGTGCCCGGCCTTAGAATCATCCCCCACCATATCGTCCCGTGGTTGCAGTAGGAGTCTGCTAAGGGAATATACCGGGAGATGGGCAGCAGCATCTTCCAAAAGCCTTAAACAACAATAAACAAAAAAACCCGCCTGCCAAGCGCCCCCTTCAAAGGGGAGGCCTATGTTCAGCAGTGGACGTCTTATGGCTGAGATGACGAGTTGCAGCCAACGCAAAGCATAAAGGATTCTACGCACAAACTGCTGATAGGTATTTCTTAACCGTCGTTAACTAGTATAACTTGCTGAAAAGTGAAAAGTATGTATAAATTCAAAATGTTCATGTTGCTTTTAGTTTTGTGAAGCTGTCCACTGTATGTTTATTAATTCCTTGTTTTTTCTATTGTATTCCTCTTTCTTTGTGTTACCTGTCGTGGTTTTCTCACCTGGTGGTCTCATCGGAAGATCAGCGCTGGCAATCGCTAGCACCATGCTGAGATGCGGCCATTTCGTGGCACTTTCTGTTTTTTTTTCTATGTATTATGTTTGTATCTGTGTCTACGAATAAACTATTTTCTATTCTATTCTATTCTATTCTAAAAGTAATATCTGCAATCAATGGTTTACAATGTTAATTTAAGAAACCGCTTACCGACTACGGAATATATATATATATATATATATATATATATATATATATATATATGTTAACCTTTGAAATGGTATAAAATGTTCATAAAATTGCAGTGTCCGCACGGTCATTGACCCCGTCCCGATTGCACCCCTTAACCGTTATTGTCGATATATGGCAACTGGTTGAAGGCTCAGTCGAAGGTCTTGCGGGGATTATCGCTAACTTGTTCCTTGGTCCTGTTACTTCCGTTAAATAACAGACAATCAAGTGTTTACCGTTAAGTAGTCATCAAGTTGATTGGTTAATTACAAATGAAAGCATGCCGGCAAAATCGTTTTTCTTTAGAAACTTATAAAATAAATTAAATTAAGTAGGTATTTACGCCAGCTCACATATCCTGCGCTGGCGTAAAGACTTAATTTAATGATGAAATTATTGAGAAGGGAAATCGCTCTTCTTGGCAACGGATAACAGTTTATCAAGTTTCCTGGAACACTGGATATATGTATATTAAGAACGCCTGTTTTCAACCCTTACTTACCGTGCAATCTAGGATCTCGATGTTGTTTCAGTACCGAAACCTTAATTAGGTACTTAGGTACGAGTACGTAACCAAAAGCTTTAAAAAAAGCCTGCCTTAGTCGAATCTTTCTTGCTCCTGGTTTTAGCTTGGGCGACAAATCTAAACATATGAGCCGTCAATAAAATAGGTAAACACGGTCCCAGTAAATTAGAAACGCTTGCTAAGCGACCTACAGCGTGCCAAAGCTGATATTTGCATATTACTATGGCCAGTGCGGTGGATTGTGTAACCGAAAGAATGCTTGCCGTAGCTTTGAATCATCGGTATCTGATTATGACGTAATTCGTCCAAGTTATAGTAAGCACCGGTTTTCTTGTCCTTAATTAACTGACCGCTATGTTACTGGCGTTGACGAGATCACACGAACAACTGGAGGCAGCTGGAGACGGGTAGCCAATTATAGAGACAGTTGGAGACAACTGAAGGAGGCCCTAAGAGGGGTCCTTAAATAATACACTAATTACATATTACAAAAAATTTATTCAAAGAATCGATTTAGGTATATCAAATGAAATTAATCAATCAAGTGATGAATTTATAATGTTCATGAATTATTTATATTGTAACATCACTACATAGTATATAGCAAAGTCGCTTCCTGCTGTCTGTCCCTATGTATGCTTAGATCTTTAAAACTACGCAACGGATTTTGATGCGGTTTTTTTTAATAGATAGAGTGATTTAAGAGGAAGGTTTATATGTATAATGCACCCGTGCGAAGCTGGGGCGGGCCGCTAGTGTAAAATATTTTAAAGCGCACGACATTTTAATTGACTATAAATTTATGTTAAAATTTTTATAATTTGAATTATGTACCTATGAATAATTTTTGGACGCATCTTTTTTTAAAGGATAAAAAAAGGCTTTTTATTTATTTATTTTAGTATGGTACTGGCGTAAATATCAATATATGTCCTATTTAAGTTATATATTTGTCATCCAATATGTTCTTTCGAGCTGTATTTGCATTGTCTGACTTTAAAACATCGCAACTTGTGATTTAGTTTCGATTGATTACTGCTCAGATAAAAATACAGCCGCAAATAAAAGCCTGTGTGTCCAGTATAAAATTTTACAGAAACTTAAAATTGTTTCTATGTAGAGTAGAGTAGAATATCTTTGATCTTGCAGTATTTTATACTTGCAAATCAACGATCATCAGTGCATTTCGAGTACAGAGTAAAAGAAAGCCAAAGAAAAGAATACCTACCCAAAAGCAATTCAATCAGTCTCAACCTATGCATTCATATAAGAATAAATAATACGCTGTATTCCATCAATTAGGTCAGTTCGATCCTTGACACACTGAGATTGGACGCTGCAAGTGCCAGACCGCAGTCTACCAAGGAGCTTGTTGGGCCAATAAACATATTGTGTAGGTGAACTCTCGCTAAATACTGTTTCGGAGAAGCGCCGGTGACTGCGGCTCTGTATCACCGATGACGAAGTTATTTTCTGTACAATTAGTCAGCCGCGTATCCGCCGCGGGCGCAAGTCGTGCGCTGCGTTGCCCATCTGTTTTTATTTACCCGAACAGTTAGTTTTAAGAAAAAAAGTCGCGGCGTTCACGTCTTCTCTTGAAACAACCCTCAATGAAATGAACGCTAGCTAGAGTTTAAACATTGATAACGTATCTCCGTTTTCATTTTAAGCGCGCTCAAAATAGTCTGTATCTCTAAGTAGTTCATCTCAATACTTGCCGAAACTTCAGAATATTGACTGCGGAAACTGTATATAAGAAAAGCACTGATGTGTTGTGATATATAATTCTTGCCATTCTTAAATATTGTTCTTTACTATTTTTGTCGGAAATGTAAAAGCTGTGATAAGGAATATTGCGATAATAGTGAGTTAATTAGTATGAAACTGAAAGTGTTGTGTGTACCTCCTATACTGTAACGTCTTATGTAAATGTCCCACCTGTGAATGAAACTGGGTCGACCACTTGTAATGACTTGTAAAGTGTAAAACAGTATACTGGATTTTAAAGTTCTCATTTTCGGTAAGTTGTTGCAATAAGTACCCAATTTTTGGTTGTAACCGACAGAAATATGGTTAAGAAACTTAAGAACATAAAACTTTTAAAGCACAGAAAAGAAAATAGAACGAGGAGTAAGGAGTGGAGGACAGCAAACATCATCTTGAATGACACTTGGTGAATACTGTTACGAATGGGCCTTGCCTTAGTTGCCTTATCATTATCAAACGAGATCCACCGTTAACCTGGTGGTGGTGAGTGTTTACCTTTCATTAGCTGTAATTGATCAAATGACATTGAAAGTTGGATATAAATATTGATGGTGTAGTTTCCGATTGTAACCCCTAATTTTGCCGCGATGATTTCATCGCATCGTCCACGACGTGACTTCTCATCTTCTTGCAAGCCAACATGAGTAATATTGTAGGTAAACACTCAATGAAGTGACGCGATTGACATTGACTGCTTTGATAACTTGTTTTTTGTTGAATTTATTATTTATGCACTTGGTACTTGAAGCTCTTGGCCATTATCTAAAATTAGAAGTTCAATGAGCAGATACAGATGGTCTTGATACAGAAGTGCTTCACTATTCTGTTATCCCCATCTGGGTAAAGATTTTATCATGTTTTAGATATGTATGTATGTGCCATATTTTTAAAAGTTACAGTAGTACAGTAAGAATAAATGTTAAGAAAACGTGTTTTTTTTTGTTCACTGCAGTGTCTGCAGTAATTAACAACTTTTGTTGCATATATACTGGTAATAAGTATCAGTAAAGATAACGAGCTTGTATCTGAATATAACGTAAGTTTTTGTCAATATATTTTAGATAAATCCAAACTTTTTTCGCCGACTGTACTTTTCTTTGGTCAATGGGTCCTATAATAGTCATAGTTATAAAGACGCCTCTTCGAACCGATTGTCAATAAGGTTGCGTTATAGTGAATTCATCCTTACTTTTCTTATCATGTAAACAAACTTCTGTCAATCTAGACATCCTTAGCTCCTCTGGGTCGAAAGATCAGATGGCAGTCGCTATGGTTTAAAATCTTGGGATTAGTTGCCGAACGCACCCCAAGCTCCATTAAGCCCATCACAGACGGAGCTATAATATATATTAATATACCGTAAGATACCGAGATATGTATTATCGTATAGCTCGGCACCCCACACGGGAAAGATATCAAAAGAGAGAAAGATATATCGATTGTACGTCACGCCAGAGAAGGAAGGCAATATACCTAAAATATATCGAAATATATCGTAATATATCGAGCTATAATATATATTATAGCTCCGTGTGGGGACTCTGTCAAATAGTACGTAAAATATATCGTAAGATACCGAGCGTTAATATATATTATAGCTCCGTCTGTGACGGGCTTTAGCCGTGGCAAACGGTTGGAGGAAGAAGAAAAAAGCTTGTAAAAATAAATAGTTTAGGCTAGGTATTACAAAAACACCCAAAACCTGCCAGATGTAGTGAACTTAGGCGTTGTACAATCGGTCACACGTTGGTCCCGTAACCGTGCCCGGCCCGGCCCACACGTCAAGTCTTGCTGGCCTCGCTCCGCGCGTGGGCGGCGCCCTTTCTAGTTGCGACCGCGCAACGCCCGAGCCCATGCGGTACGGCTGGCTCCCTTCTGCGACATTTTTATTATGTTGTTATTTAGTTTAACCGAAAACATGTGTCTGAGTTATGGTACTTACCTCTAAGGGTAAAAATTAACTGACCATTTGCAAACTTTATTCTAACGGATTCTTAAAGAATGTCGCGAAAAATAGAGCGAATTTTTTATTTCCAGTCTCATTTCAATTATTGTTTGTATTGTAAACTCGAGCAAAACATTTCTACCGTCAACTGCTAAACGTCAACTTTGCCTACGATGCACAACTTTGCCTGGCTTGAAAAATATGGAATATGGATGCGTTCGAGAATATATGACGTTTTCAAGTCATAGGCATCATTGTCGTGATTGTCGGCTGTAAATAGAGTTTATTTCTAAATACGCCTTAAACTACAATGATGTACATTTGATTTCAAAAAGTCACATTTTTTAATTTAATTCGTTTAAAGCCGGCCAAACAATTTGTTCCTACATTACATGTAGGTGTACCATCAGGTAGAAAATTACTTTACCAATTTATGAATGAATTCATTCATAAATTGACCATGCAATTCTGAACCCGATAGTTCATAGGTAGTATTGCACATTGAAATAAAAATAAGTAAATTAGGTGTGTACGGTTTGTCACTATTGTTAAATCATAATACAATAAAAATAATATAAATTATAACAATAGTGATGCAATGCGAGAACAATTTAAAAAATCTTTTTTTTTATACATACAACTCATATTGAGGATGATACTATTAGCATTTACCTAGGACAATGAATATCCGAATTGTTCCTTTAGTATCCATCCACGCGTAACGAAATGTGGACTATTCACCTAATTTAAGATCAGATCAAGTAGGTACCTACATTTATTGGGTCAAAACTAAACTCAACCTATACCTACTTACGTATGAGTAACTTATATTCATTAATTAGACTAATTAGTGGTGTATTCCCATCTGTCCACGCTATTGTCACGTGGGGTGGACACAGATGAGAACGAATCCTTCCCACATGTGCTCGCTGCTATAGATAAGGATAGTTTTGTTCCCATCCGGAAATAGTCACGTGGAGCGGGGACAGATGGGGATACACCGTACTGGTTTGGTCTAAGTTCTTTAAGTTCTCATTAGTTTTTAACTAACAGTACAAACACTCACATCAACATATGTAACAAATAGGTATTAACGGCATTTTAGATTAGACGTTTATGAATAACGCCATAAATTTCTTGTCTCGGGGACTCTCCTTGATGAAATTAACTAGAAATATAATATTACTTACGTGCACTAAATATCTAGCAGTTGTCCGCAAAATAGATCCTGTGACGAAACGTCGGAACTCAAGGGTAAATAAATTTAATACGCGATGGACCCGTCTAATGTTAGATTATACCTATTTAGGCACCAAATCGCATTTAATGTTATATATTTTTTCATTGCAGATTTGAATCTGAACACAATCGGAGCGCATAATGCACACACAACGAACGACGTTTCGATTGTGCCTCTGGGCTTGCCTAGTCGCAATATGTTGGGCGCAACAATCAGCTCCGTTGGCCCAACTGGCACAGAACCCGTGCTCCAGCAAGACCACGTGCAGCGACTGCATACGGACACCTAGTTGTTCCTGGTGTTTCGCCCCACTGTTCAACGGCCCGAGGTGCTTCAACCCTGCTTTGGAAGGAGGCACTGCGGGCTGCAATGAAGCTTACATCTTTAACCCCGACAACGACCTGGCCATAGATCAAGCTTTTAACAAGGAACTTAGCAGGAGTAAGTTGGCGTTAGAAACACTTTAATCACCCTTTTCAACCGCCCTCTAGAGTCCTACACCAACTCTTCTAGATGTACTAACGAGCTATCCATACAGTCCGTAGGTCAAGCTTATTACAAGTAACCTAGGTGTGTGATCAGTTTATCTTAGTAAAAAATTAAGTAAACTTTATCGCAATTAAATATTATTGCTGTTCTGAAAATGGCAATTTAAATAATAACAGTAAGTATAGACTTAAAGAAGATCACCGGTAGGTTTATTTGATAACCAACTCTTTAGCCCAGGCCCAGTGCAATTTACTTACCTACACTTTGGCATTCAAAGCTAAAGATCATGTGTTTAATTAGTCCGCTACGCCGAAAGAGATTCAGATGAATTCACTTAATTACTCATAGGTACTTACCTACTTACTACTTGTATGCCTACATATATCATTGGCTAGTATTTAAAGACGTAATATAAAATAACCATAACTGAACTATTACACTGATTGAATGGCGCTGAGGGCACGATTTTTCCGTCCGATGCTTGGCAGTCAAAGGGCTAATGTAAAGTTGGTGTGGTTTCTACAAAAAAAAAATGTTTTTTTTTTTTTTGTAAAAGTAATAGCGACATTAGTTTACAGTTAATTTATAGCTTCCTAGTCTAGCCATAAGTTCTGTTAAAAATAAAAATAAACATTTAAAATGAATGTACCTACCTAATTATCTAATTAATTCACGAAAGTCAGGTCGTTTTGAAGCCGTGGATTAAAGCCAAAGTCGGTTATTTCAATAAAAATATATTGTTTAAAAGGTATTACCTTATCTACAAATAAACACATATTCTTGGTAAATAAATTAAATTATCTCAATACTAGTAATAAGAATTGTTTACTTGAATTGTCATCAGAAGTTTTTCCTTCGCTAGGTCTTATCATGTTTAAAGGAACATAAACAGACGTCGCTTAGCGTCGACCAACAACTATTCTAACTACCTACACAGTAACTACTGTGTTATCGTTTTTCCTCGGTGTGTTCCGGAAAGTTGCGATTATAAGGACAAACTGTGCTGTTATTCCATAGTTTGTAATCGTTTAACTCATGAGTCATTAATTTTATAGCAAACCAAATCTATTATAGGACTTTTTCGAAGAATTAATTTCCAGCAAGCTGGAAATTGTTTTAATACCTTCATTTGAACCTAAATTCGTGTGTCCGAGTTAGCCCAATCTGCCCAGCCTGCTGGGAATTCATTCCTCAAAACGCTTTATATTGATATTATTTTCTTGGCCTATTAGGTATTTAATTGCAGAAATTTAATGAGGAAATATACTTTCAGCAGTAGGTATTCATTAATGAACGGCCGGGTTTCGATAACAATATTCTTTCGTATTTTTATTTTCTGCTTTGCATAATCCTGTTATTATAAATACAGCTTTATAAAAGTATAATAACTTTAAACAAAAAAGAACCGACTTCACTTAGGATCCGCTATTCCAAGAGGAAGTAGCCGAGTTGCTGTAAAAAATAGTGGTGAAATCACTATAAGTGTGCCTATAATAATTGAAGAGTTCCCTCGATTTCTCCAGGATCCCATCATCAGACCCCGACTTGGTGACAATGGGACCGTCTAGGGATTATACCCGTTCGATTAAAAAAAAAATCGGTTCACGATTCACGGAGATATCGAGTAACATATATACAAAAAAAAAGGATAAAAAAATCAGTCGAATTGAGAACCTCCTTTTTTGAAGTCGGTTAAAAACTAAAATCAATCGGAGTCTTAACTACTCTACATTCCCCTACTGAATGGCGATGCTTATTCCATGGCAGAGGAATTAGTAACCAATGATTTCTATTATTGAATGTTTTTTTTTGTGTTTCAGCGCGGTCTCGGTCAAGCTCAAGCTCTGGGTCGGTGTCGTACGGGGAATCCGGGTCTTATGGGGCCGGCGGCGCCATGTCCACGGCTGGCTCAGGCGAGAACCTCGTGCAGATCAAACCGCAGAGAGTCAATCTGGCGTTACGACAGAGTAAGTATATAAATACTTAATAATTTTAAAGAAAAAGGAATCGTTTTAATTCGGCCTACTCCACCTTTCCAAGAGCAAATGCTCCTGGACCTGCTGCTGTAAAAAAAATACATACTGTAGGTGTACCTGTAATAATTGAAGAGTTTCCTCGATTTCTCCAGGATCCCGTCATCAGATTCTGACTTGATGACAATGGGACCAACAGTGAAAGTACACCCCTTAAATCATAAAAAGAATTTTCAAAATCGGTCCAGCCGTCTTCGAATAAACGGTGAAAATATACATACGATTAGAGAACCACGTCTTTCGAAATCTTGAAGTCGGTTGATAAGCTCGCACTAGTCTAACTACTTTTGTTTGTAAATTTTCGATCACAATTCCAAACAGAATTGGGTAACCTGAACAGACTTTTGTTACAAAAAAATACACAATAAAAACCTGTGTCATTAATTACGTTCTTATTATTTCGCAGACCAAATGCAGACTTTATCGTTCGCGTACTCCCGTGCCCAGGACTACCCGTTAGATCTATATTACCTTATGGACCTTAGTCGATCCATGAAGAACGACCAGGAGAAACTGGCAGCGCTCGGCAATTTACTCTCAACCACCATGAAGAACATCACGTCTAACTTCAGGATCGGCTTCGGCTCGTTTGTGGACAAAGTTGTCATGCCTTATGTGTCCACTGTTGAGAAGAAGTAAGTAGTAGCATTTAGTATATATTAAAATAAACATCGCTAGGCACAGGCCTCATCTCACGCACGAGAGGGATCGGCTAGTCCCCACGCTAGCCCAAAGTGGGGTGGGGATTTAATATACACCTTTGAATTTCTTCACGGATATATGCAGGTTTCCTCAAAATGTTTTCCTTCACCGAACCTTGTCACGAGCCGCGATTTGAACCCAAGCTTGAAAATCGGGACGTCTTACCGACAGGCTACCAGCGCAACTATTGTACAGTATATTACAACTCTCAATAAAAAAAACTATATTATTCAATCTTTATCTTTTGTAATTGGAATTCTTGTACTATTTTAGCTGTCCACTGTAGTTTTTTCTTGGTTTTTAAACATGATATCTGATTTCAGTTTGAGGGCGCCTTGCGAGGGCTGCGCGGCACCTTACGGCTTTAAGAACCAAATGGCACTTAGCACTGACACGGCTCACTTCGATGTACGTATAGTATATGTATACTTTTAAAGTCAAGGGACACTGTAAATTCTGAAGCTGACTGTACATTACAGTCCCTTGACTTTTAAACATCCAAACTATAGATAGACTCTATGGGTCTAAACACATCCCGACCAATTACTTCAAACAATACATTTGCCTCATTACAGTCATTATTCAAAAAGAATTGATATTTAAATCTCAAATTGGCAAGGAATCAAATTTTAGTATTTCTAGAGATGTGCCGTTAACGAGAACGTTATCCATTTACTATGGGTAATATGGGAATAAAATGCTGTAGATTAACTCCATAGGGAAGGATTTTACTTAAGAGAAGCTTTTTGACTGCACACTAGTTAAGGACCATTAATGTTCTGTCTCTTTCTCTCATTGTATGTGTCTTTTTCTCGTATTGTATGGAATCTGGAACAGCGCCCTCTACAAAAAGTTTTCACCGGCCTTCCCCATTAACTGGATGTTCCTATTTTCAGCAAGCTGTATCTAAAGCTGACGTGTCCGGAAATCTAGACGCGCCGGAGGGTGGTTTCGACGCCATCATGCAAGCCATGGTGTGCAAGGAGCAGATCGGGTGGCGTCAGAAGGCTAACAGGCTTCTTGTGTTCTCCACTGATGCCGGTTTCCATTACGCTGGAGATGGCAAGGTAAACATAATTATGTATTTAAATTTAGCCGATTTGATGGGTATTGCTAAACTGTGCTAAGGAGTTGTTTTCAACCAACTTCAACATTTCGAACGATTCTCAATTCGTCGGGATCTTTGTTTTTACTATATTAACTCACTACGCGCGTCATGTTTTGATGCCCTTTTGCGAATGATGGACCTGACGTATGTGTGACTGAAAACGTCACAATTATTTAATACATATGTTTGTCCGTACAGCTCGGCGGAATCGTACAACCTAACGACGGCGAATGCCACATGGAAAACGACCTGTACACCTATTCTACCGTGCAGGATTATCCCAGCATTTCACAGATCAACCAAAAGGTATGTTAGGAAGCGATCAATTTTACTGTCATTATAACTCGTTAATGCCATATAGCATTTTTTTATACCACGACGGTGGCAAACAAGCATAAGGCCTGCTTGATGGTAAGCAGTTAGCCTATGGCCGCCTGTAACCCCAGAGGATTAACATGCGTGTTGCCTAACCTCATACTGTAGCCCTCTGGGAAAACCTCAGCAGGGAGCTCATTCCACAGCCGTAGCGTTCGTGGGAGGAAATTCCTCTTAAATTCAGTGCAGAGCGCGACCCTTTAAGTTCCAGGGTATGAGGATGAACACTACACTAATTCAAAAAAGCAACCATTGATAATTTTTTGATTTCCTTCAGGCAAAGGACCATTCGATCAACGTAATATTCGCGGTGACGTCAGAGCAGATCGGCGTATACGAGGAGCTCAGCAAGCACATCCAGGGCTCGAGCAGCGGCGTGCTCACCGAGAACTCGGACAACGTCGTCGACCTGGTGCGGGAGCAGTACAACGTGAGTACCCTCCGAGACACGGGTCGTTCACCTGTCCTAAGCCTTATTGCAACAGGGTAAGGTCTACCAATGGTTTACTAATCTTTTACCGGGGGTGGTATTGGCTCAGGCAGGACCGAGGAGAGTGGCGTAAATGGCGTAATAAAGACGAGTAAAGAGTTAAGAGAACATACTTAACATGGGGTGGACACGGGACAATTTTTTGGTAGCCTGTAGATTATTCCACTGCTGGGCAAAAGCCTCCCCTCTATAATTTCAAACCTCCTGATTTACGGCAATTCATATGATGTTAAAAAATTCGGAACCAAGCGTCTCTAGCAACTCGAAGAAGTAGTACTCGAAAGTAATTGAGAATTAGATATATATGTGTGTGTCACAAATGTGCTTAATTGTCTGTGTTTGTGACTAATGATATCGTCTGTCTATTCTCATAATAAAGGATGACATCATTGCTAGATTTAAGTGACAATATATAAGTGTTTGACACATATTTGATACTTTTTCATTGTTGTTTCTCTAGAAAATCACTTCGGCGGTCGAAATCACGGACACATCGAGTGACGCCATCCAAATCGTGTATTATTCATCTTGTCTTGACAAAAACAACGTCATTCAGACGAATAAGTGTGACGGATTAAGGGTAAGTCATGCTCTAGATAATGAATTACTAATAATGGTTAGTGACGAAGTTTTATTTGGTATATGATTCTGGCCCAGTTGGCCCATTGTGTGAAATTTTTTTGGTTTATATTTAAATATTGTATCTGTATTGCACATAAGAATAAGCTCTTCCACCTTTTACGTAGTAATAAGTCAATATGTATACACTTTTGTATCAGTTACTTACGAAAAAAAAAATTCATAGATCTACTAAAATTGAAATGCTTTTGTATTATATATGTTAACGAAAAAATCCAAATATAAATCGATTTATATACGGTTTTAGGTGGGTGATGTTGTTGAGTTCACCGCCGAGATCACATTGAAGGAGTGCCCCAAAGACCCGAGCAAGTGGAAGCAAACTTTCGTCATCTACCCCGGAGTGATCTCCGAGGGCCTCACTGTGGAGCTGGAAATGCTCTGCGACTGCCCGTGCGAACACCCTGGACATCACGTAAGCTTAGCTCTCTACATTTTAATTATTGAAATAAAGTAAGGCCGCAGCAATTTCAGTGTAAATTGAGCCCGTCGTCAGAAAAATACCGTCATAAGTAACCTTTGCCTTATTTCGAGAAAAAAGCGAGTTAATATTTATCTGACTTGTCTCACGAGACTCACTCCATTATGACTAAACTAATATATGTCTGTTAGGCGTACGATGACAGCCCGCTGGTGTGCAGCGGGCACGGCATTTCCGCGTGCGGCGTGTGCGCGTGCCAGGCCGGCCGCTTCGGCAAGAACTGCGAGTGCTCGGCGCAGGGCGGCGGCACCGCCGACCAGGACCGCGGCTGCCGCCCCACCAACGCCAGCTCCGGCGCCGTGTGCTCCGGCCGCGGCAACTGCATCTGCGGCGTGTGCGAGTGCAACAAGATGACCGACCCCACCGAGGTACCTGTCGTGTGGACCCCGCAGCCTGTTAGTGCTGTGCTGTGCTGTGCGAGTCTCAACAAGATGTACAACGTCAACATCACCCTGCTGCATATTTTCAAAACCCCAATGTTTTTTAAAGGATGTCTATATTTCACATTTTACAAATTAGGTCGAACATAAAAAGCTACTTTTTACCATGAGTACAATTACGCGTTAGAATAAATATTTCAGTGAGTACATCCATTTCCTCTCAATGCTCTGGTTCCCACGCGACTATTTCGATAAAACGTTACGTTCCGTTCGATGTCTTGTTTTAATTTTCTCAGATAACTAAACTAAGCACTGGCTTCAGGTGATCTCGGGGTCGTTCTGCGAGTGCGAGAACTTCTCGTGCGACCGCAACAAGGGCCTGCTGTGCTCGGGGCCGGAGCATGGCGACTGCGTGTGCGGCAAGTGCCACTGCAAGAACGGGTACACCGGCGCCGCCTGCGACTGCCTCACCGACACCACGCCGTGCCTCCCGCCAGGTAACTAACCATCACAGAACTTCTCCTGCGACCGCAACCAGGGCCTGCTGTGCCCGGGGCCGGAGCACGGCGACTGCGTGTGCGGCAAGTGCCACTGCAAGAACGGGTACACCGGCGCCGCCTGCGACTGCCTCACCGACACCACGCCGTGCCTCCCGCCAGGTAACTAACCATCACAGAACTTCTCCTGCGACCGCAACCAGGGCCTGCTGTGCCCGGGGCCGGAGCACGGCGACTGCGTGTGCGGCAAGTGCCACTGCAAGAACGGGTACACCGGCGCCGCCTGCGACTGCCTCACCGACAACACGCCGTGCCTCCCGCCAGGTAACTAACCATCACAGAACTTCTCCTGCGACCGCAACCAGGGCCTGCTGTGCCCGGGGCCGGAGCACGGCGACTGCGTATGCGAGAAGTGCCACTGCAAGAACGGGTACACTCATGAGTTCCAATACCAATCATTACACAGTGTTTCTCTTTCACTCGCGTTTAAAGAGGGCTGAATTTATCTGTTATCTCCCCCCTAATGCAAATTAAAAATATTGTACCTTGGATTCCAAGTGTTCCAACGTTCACAACTATGATGCATCAGATGTCACACGTATTTCGCAGTTATTAGTGTTGTTACTTGGCAAAAGTAAATAAATAACCGTTGCAGGCGGCGGTGATATCTGCAGCGGCAACGGGCAGTGCGTGTGCGGACAGTGCGCGTGCAACGTCAACGACGCGCAGCACTACTCCGGCAGATACTGCGACAAATGCCCCGTGAGTACCGACTATTTACACGAGACCACAGATAAGTTATACTAGTGCCAATGCAATGGAGTCCGTATAGGGCACACCACATACCTGAGCTGAATTAAGACAATTCATAGACAAAATGCTTAAATTTGTCTATGGATGCTAAAAATTGTCTATTGGTAGCTGAATATTTATATGGAGTAATAGACAAATTTAAGCATTTTGTCTATGAATTGTCTTAATTCAGCTCAGGTATGTGGTGTGCCTAGTACAGTCTAGTACAGATCAGCAGCATTTTTGTTAGACCTTGTATAATGAACTTCTGTTGCTAAAAACGGGATTTTATAAAACATCTGACCTCGAAGTTTCAAAATTGAACGGTTACTATATAATTATGCCGTTTTGGTTTCCTTAGGAATGACCGTTATCTTATTACTTATCCTTTATTTTTGTAACAAAAATTTTTGGCAAATAAAAAAATATTTTTTATATATACATATATAATTTTAGATAATAACTTGCATTTGAAGGATATTTTCATGAAGAATAAAAATATTATAATTATTATTGAAAACGGTGTTGATTTTTGTCCTAAAACTACTTTTATGCCACACCTGGCCATAAAGTGGCTTTTTCCGCACGCTGCGCGTAAGACGCTTTCTGGCCAAGTGTATACATAAAATGATGTACACAACACGGGAGGTAATAAAGAAAGCCCTCTATCGCATATTTACGTCCCTCGCTTGCAGCTCGGGCCGCAAACTTTTGCGATCTCGGCCTTTCTTTATTTTACCACCCTAGTTGTGTAATGTACTATTCTGTACAACTGGGAGAGCCTAAGAAAATTCTCTGAAGAGACGAAAAACATGAATAGGGATTATTGTATGCAGTAAGCGCATCAGCAAAAACGAGTACAATTGAGAGAGATATAGTGAAGCCCGGGGGATCTAAACATCAATAAGTACCTTATATTTTAAATTTCACTGTCAAGTGTTATATTATAATTGTATTCGTTTCAGACGTGTACCGGCCGCTGCGAGAAGTTCAAGGAATGCGTGCTGTGCAAGACACACCACCGAGGAGCCGAGTGGAACGCCAAGCAAACCTGCTTTGAATCCTGCAAGGACGCCGACGACATCACGCCGGAGCCCGTGAAGGGCAAACTTGAAGGTTAGACTGAGAAGGATAAAACTAAAGTATTATTAATTCTAAATTATGACATAAGGGGTAATGGTACAATAAGGCATGCATTCCTCACCCCGTTCATTGACGTCAAAAATTTTGCTAATGAAGAATTTGATTGACCAATCACTTTTTTAAGTCGCATGGACTCTATACTAGTAGACCGCCTCGAACGGAGAGTTCTCCTCACGATTTACTTGCAAACGAGTTGACAAATGTAACAAGACCCATAAGAAGTTTTTTTATCGCCTTCTATGTAAGTCCACAACCCCTTGATCGATTCAAGTCATAAACAAACTCTCAAATTTTATGTATCTGCTACAACCCCAAGAAATTTCATAAAGATCAGAAAAACGTTACTAAAGTTATCGTCGAACAAACTCTCAAAATCAAAATGCCGAGACGTCCCAGTAGTCAGAAGTTGTTTGTAAGATCTCGCTCCGCTCATTCGATAAGCTACTTAATTGCCATGTGGCGAAGTAATAATGCCAAACATCAAAAAAGGGTTCGAAACTTTTGTCGGCTATTGACTTCGGTGGTATTACTGTCGACTTGCCGATATCGTGAGTCGTGACGTTACTTGCCGTCTTGAAACGTTAACCCAAATAGAACGCCCAAAAGTTTACCTTTCAGTAGGCTCTCAACAGGGTAATTTGTAGTAAACAACAACGTCTTCGTTTTAGCGAACGAGTCCAGGAACGAACACTTGTGCAGCTTCCAAGACGAGGACGACGACTGTCTGTACGTGTTCGTGTACTCGTATGACGACAACCAGCGCCTGTACATCCGGGCGCAGGAGGAGCGGGAGTGCCCCAAGAAGGTGAGATATTCATAACAAGTCGAGGACGACGACTGTCTGTACGTGTTCGTGTACTCGTACGATGACAACCAGCGCCTGTACATCCGGGCGCAGGAGGAGCGGGAGTGCCCCAAGAAGGTGAGATATTCATAACAAGACGAGGACGACGACTGTCTGTACGTGTTCGTGTACTCGTGCGACGACAACCAGCGCCTGTACATCCGGGCGCAGGAGGAGCGGGAGTGCCCCAAGAAGGTGAGATATTCATAACAAGACGAGGACGACGACTGTCTGTACGTGTTCGTGTACTCGTATGACGACAACCAGCGCCTGTACATCCGGGCGCAGGAGGAGCGGGAGTGCCCCAAGAAGGTGAGATATTCATAACAAGACGAGGACGACGACTGTCTGTACGTGTTCGTGTACTCGTACGATGACAACCAGCGCCTGTACATCCGGGCGCAGGAGGAGCGGGAGTGCCCCAAGAAGGTGAGATATTCATAACAAGACGAGGACGACGACTGTCTGTACGTGTTCGTGTACTCGTACGAACACGACTGCATGAACAAAGTAAAATGGCTGTGGCGATAAAAGAGGGTTCAGTTTTTTTTTTGCTATTTTGCTTACGGTACCCTAAAAACCGCCATTAGCAGCCTCTCTTCTTCTCTTGGCCTCTCTCTACATTCCAATACTTCATGTTCACCAATAATCATCGTACCACAAAAGGTATTGCGAATGTCAATTTATCAATATTATCATCAGTGATCGGCGCCTACCGTACAACAACGCGGGATTTCGCGTATAAGAAATATATACATATATTATATTTAATACTATTATATTACAGTCAATAGAAAAAAAGTGTGATTTTAATTATGTCCATAATTAAAATTACTTTAGGAACCCCGCGGTGTTGCACGGTCGGTGCCGATCACTGGTTATCATAGACACGCGACGCAAATTGCATGGTTGTGCGCAGGTGTTCATCCTGGGCATCGTGCTGGGCGTGATCGCGGCCATCGTGCTGGTGGGGCTGGCGCTGCTGATGCTTTGGAAGATGGTCACCACCATCCACGACCGCCGCGAGTTCGCGCGCTTCGAGAAGGAGCGGATGATGGCCAAGTGGGACACGGTAAGTCAATACCATTTCGTTTCATAAGATTATTTTGCTTTTACTAGTTTTAAAGGGACCCCAGCCTACAACGCTTTTTAGGCGGGAGAGCGTATTATTATTATATGCAGGACTGTTCTTAGGGTATTCAATCTGCAGGGATTGATATACAAAGGACCTATTTTGCGAGAAATCGTATTAAACGTGAACATATTAAGCATGTTCTAATGTATTTGTGATGGTAAGCAGTTAATAGTAGGTCCACAAAGAATAAGAACATATGTTTCCTATTGAATTTTCATTATTAAAATCGTTGCGGTGAGCTTAGGTTAGGTACTGCAGAGGTCGTTGGTGGGTTTTCACAAATTGTCTGCAGATGCGAGATTTCTTTATCGAACCTAGGTCCTTTATGCAATAAGCTAATAGTTATTTTAGAGCCTCGTTGTACGATTGTCGATGTAATAAGGTGCGAAAGTGTAAAAATATAATATTAATAAGTTTAATTATTGTTATAAATTAACGCTGAATATTTGTTCTCAGGGCGAAAATCCCATCTACAAGCAGGCGACGTCGACCTTCAAGAACCCCACGTACGCCGGCAAATAAGGATCTGTCAAAGCGTAATAAGTGTAGCAAAGGTTAAATGTAACGAAAGTAGTCTCAAACTAGCGCTCGGGTCGCGCACGTACCGTCGACACCTCAGTCAAGTGGCCATTCGTAATGGTGTATTCCCAAATGTCTCAGTTCGAGCGTCTGCGGTTCGGTATGGTCGGGACAAATAGGAATGATTCCTGAGTAAGAAATTATTCCCATTTCTCCCCGGCGGGCAGAGATGGAAATACCCTGTAGATTTTTTTATTACATGATTAGGTTTTCTCTTGGTCAATTCTGTGCGTCTTAGTTTGTACTGATCAGTAGTCAGTATCTGCTATTTTAGAATCTTTTATGACTTGTGGTAGCCAGTAGATTATTGAGAAATATTAGTATGATGCCTTAAATTGTGCCTTTGTCGGATATTTACGAAAATAAATTTATATGTGACTACTTTCGAATTATGATCGCCGTAAACGTGCTAATTATTTCATTAAATCTCAAATAGATCATAGTAATTAATTATTTTATACATTTGTGAATCTTGTACATTTTTTTATTGCAATAATATGAATTTTCAAAGGGTCTGTTTTTATCTATATTTCTCTACATTAATTGTAGTACGCTTTTTGTACTTATTGTGCGAGTGTTTGTGTATTGTACTTACGTATTGTGTGATAAATAGTGAAAAGGTATAGAGCGTCTGATCGAATCACTGAAGGCCTTTAATTATTTGAAATGATCGATTTCCTGCTTGTCGCCATGACTGAACGATGCAATGCGATGTGTTGGAATAGTTTCGAATATTGAAATTTTCATTCAAATACCGGTCTACAACACTTGGCTACGTGAAGAAGCTATAGTAACTTGTGTGTTTTTATACAAATTTTGTCGTAAATTGCCTCAAAACAAGTCAGTTGTTACATCGGTACACACTTTACTGTTTGTTAGTCGAATGTAAGTTTAACGTTATACAAAATTGTGTAATCATGACCAAGCGGTGACGATGATGTTTGTGTGTAACTTTTTGTGTCACGAATAACTTCCATGAAACCTGTGCGTATTTAATATACGGTCACTGCCAAGATAATATGGTCATCGGGTGCCTTTTAACGTGAGAAGTAACAAATTGTGCCATTACTAATGCTTAACATAGAATATTAACAGTTTTATACACTGGGGTAAATATATTACGATACCGAATTTACTACAATTGCAGAGGATAATCTGACAATGGCAGTAAAAAACCATCAAAAGGTAGTGTTTTACATAAAAATATTAATGCAGTATTGATTGAATATGATAAAACTGCCATTTTTTACGTAACAATACGTTTTAAACTAGCAGTGTTCGAAAAATCGGTTGTATTATAATATTAATAATAGTTTTTTTTGACGTAAGTAAGCGAATAACCGAGATAGTGTTTTTTTCTACATTATTTGATTGCAATTGTAATGTAAATAACGTGATTGTTTACTTCTTTGAATGAAACAAAGCAGAATATATAATATTATTTATTGAAATTAATTATAGTGTTAAGTGTAATTACATTTTATTTGTGAATTAAGTTAAAATAAGTTTTAATGATCGTGCCTTTATATATTTTTTTATTATGCATTTAGAACACAGTCATAGTCGACAATTAAATCCAATTAATATATTAAATAAGTAACAAGTAAAAAAAAATGGCTCTGTTTAGAGGGAACAGTCTGTATAAACAAAATTTTGTCTGTAATAAACTTTAGCTAATAAATATTAACGCTAAAATATGTTCTTTTATTTAATTAATATACAGTATAATTACATGTATTGTAGTCACATATATTAATCACGAAAAATTAAAACAAAATGTTTTTCATAATAGGTATTACTATTTATCCTATCTCAACTTTAGACAGTATATTCATTCTTCTTATTTCAAATATCGCGTTTTCCCCTCGTCGTCATTTTCTTCATGTTTATAATTATATGGTTTTCATTATAATATATTCATAACTCATGCTATTTCATGCAGGTATAGCTGGCATTATAGAGAGTAATGTTTTTTCATCCCTTTATTATTTATTTTTAGCGCAAGAGCGCAGAACATCTTCAAGTGAGTACCGAGAGGCAATGATGAAAATAGCAGCGGCGCTAGCTCAATTTTCCGCCCCATCCGCCACTCGCCACCGAGCTCGGGTGACTTGCTTTAATCTTGATTTGAACCCAACAACTTATTTTAACGCCACTGTGATGAGAAAAAATTGTTCGACTTCGCTGGGTTTGGGACACGGCTGCGGGCACTGAGCGGATACACTCTTTTTAACACAGTTGCTCAAATCTAGTAGTAGTTTATAATGCGAGAAGTTGGATTTCTCGCACTAGCGCGTTTTACTTTTCCAGCCAATCACAGCTCAGGATTCATGATCACCGCCCCGCATCGCACGGCGCGAGTGTTCGGATGAAGTAACCTCAAAGTGACATATTGTCCATTTTTATATTTTTTTCGCAACTTTATTAAAAAACGTCGTTCGATACACGGACGGAATGTCATTCTTCACTCGTCCCGAGTTTTGCCACTCGCCTGCGGCTCGTGACCAAATGTCTCGGAACTCGTTGAATAATGACATCCTTTCCGACCTAGTATCGAAATGTACTATTAAGGATATTGGGAAGTTTGAAGGCTTAGTAGAGCTCGGTTTCGTATATTTAGTCTAAGTACAGTCAGCAGCAGAGCTAAGCGGGAGAGGTGTTGAAAATGAGCTTGACACGACTTTGATTTTAAGAGAATAAGAGCGTGTGTAGGTCATTTTTAACACATCGTCCGCGTAGCAACTTTTGTTGCTGTCTGTAAGTACATTAAATTTTATACCCGCAGAACGGCTTTTTCCGCTAATTCGGGGGTGAGATGAAACGTGCGGGAACCAACCAATAGCATCACCCGGCGCTCAATTCCACCTCAGTGCCTTCATCAGTGCTTTCGATATTCATTACTTGTAATATATAAAAAAGACCAATTATTTATAGGATAATTTTGGGCACTTTTACGACCTTTTACAAAAAAACGACAACTTTTTGCGATAACTCTAAAACAGGTCAAACGATTTTATTTAATATAGTTTTAATTGAAAGTACTAGGCCTCACATTTTTTTATATTTTTTTATATAGCCTATGTTGTGTCCCACTGCTGGGCAAAGGCCTCCCCTCTCTTCCACCACTCGTCACGGCCTGATGCATGTTCCCGCCAGTCGCTACAAAAGGCATCCAGGTCGTCCTGCAATCTCTTTTTCGGTCTGCCTCTACTCCGGCCCTCCTGCGGGGCCCATTCAGTAGCCTTTTTGGCCCACCGTTCCGGGTGCATTCGGCAGACGTGTCCAGCCCAGTCCCACTTGAGATTGGCGTCCTTAGCACCCACATCCGCAATACCAGGCCTCACATTGAAGAATTAAAAAAAAATCACCCAAAGATACGCTTTTTAAAACTTTCGGAGCTATTATTTACGAAACGGTTCATTATACCCAGAAATTGTATTAGAACATTTAGAACCCCTATCCTTCTTAAAATACCTATATCCAACGCTGGGCTCCAACGAGAATTGGTGAATGGATAAATTCATCATATTGAACTGCTGTACCTACTCCCGTCCGACCATATCGGTATCATGGTTGGTTATGCGGTACAAATTCATGGGATCGGCGGCACTAAATAGCACCTAAAAACGATGATTTTTTGCAATATCGTTAGAAGGGTGTGCTCGGGGCAGGATCCTGTACCCCCGAACGACCACAACGGTACCGCGATAACTTGAAAACAAAACAAATCCATGAGAGCACTAAATATAACACCTAAAAATGATGAATTTGTGCAATGATTAAATTCCATTATCGTGTCGTGGTCGGGCTAGCCGGGCTAGGATCCATGACACTCCAACACAACCCGACACAATAGGGTTAAAGCGAAAAAAGACAACCCCACTTTATGTGTATACGGGCGGCAACCAAATCAAGAAAATTACCACTATCTCGGCGTAACTAATACACATACCAAATTTCAGTCAACAGCTTACTAGTACTAACGATCACAGAGCGAAGCTGCGGAAGGACGGATATGGCGATATTATATTAAGGGTTCCTAGTTGACTACGGGACCCTAAAAAACCAGCCATGCCTTTTATGAAGCAGGGCAACGCCCCTTCATCATTATGATTTCTATTTAAATAACAAAGAGCGATGTCACAAGTTGTCGAAAACAATGTTGAATTGCGCTCCAAAACTGAAAGTTTGCTAGCGTTAAACAAAAGGATAAGTACACGTACTTTACAAAGTAAACACGATTTTAATACACTTAAGGACAACGAAAACTGATCAGACAAATCACATTTTATGGGAATTTCTATTTTTGATAAAAGCTTGGAAGAATAATTATTAAGTATCGGTATATGGATAAAAGTTAAACTAGCGAGTATAATTTAGTCTTCGATTGAAATATAGTAGGCAAGTACGTTTATTTTGCTTGAAGATTACCTATAATGGGCTCCTATATTTTAACTCTGAGGTAAGGATGAGGTAGGGAAGGTAAGCTATACTTATACCTTTAATTTATTTATTAGTTAAGTATTACTTTCGTTGTCATGTTCTAATAATACAAATTATAATTTCCTTTAATAAAAAAAGGATGTCACGACTCCTCACACCCAAACTTTGATACGCCTCTTCTTTCTTTCTAGCTAAGTAAACTTTTAATTACTTATCCCTATCCACTTTCATTCAAGCACAATAAAACTAATTCAAAATTTCTCAACTCCTATGTAATACGATACGAACACATCAACACTTAATTAATTCAATCAATTAAGACTTCGACGCAAACTGTGTTCGTAATCAAATTATTGATTAAACGTAACGTTACTCAAAGTAACAGGATACCTTGTTTACTTTACATTTAGGCAACTTCATGTTAAATATTTTAAATTTAACGCACGGACTTATCTAATTTGATAATATTTGCGGAAACAACATGACATATATTCGTAACTCTACACCGGATCCGCAGGTGGCTGGCCGATTAATCACAACAAAGAATCAAAGCTCGGGGCTTTCAAGATCGACCCACATCGAAATGGAGGTCGACATTTGACTGCTAATAACCTTATTACACATAACGGAGCTTGGTGCGAACGAGATAGAAATAAGTACCGACTAACTGAAACATTGTGTTGCATGTAACGGGTTTGAATAGGGTGTTCTAGTGGCCGAAGGTTGGTTGGGCGGGCGGCGGGCCGGACTCGGAAACACGGTAGTGCCGCCGCTGTGTCGCGCGATACCCCTCGCCTCCTATCCGCGCTGTCCGCTTTTCTTCGCGAAGACACGCGGGAAAACCTATCTACTCGCTTCGAAGTTTGATTGTTTCCGACAATTACGATAAAGGTAAGAATTTTAAAACTAATTTCAACAAATTATTTAGATATATGAAAGTGATATAAATACAGGTATATGAAAAGTTTACAATTTATTGAATAAATGTATAATTAATATATAAATATTGTTATTTAGTTATTGTAGGTAATTAGGTACTAGGAACTTAACATTCTGCAACTGCATTTAGACAAACATGCCGACGGGTTTATTTACCTACTAGTTTAAGTACCTATAATGCGTAGGGATAGCAATATATGCTTTTTCCACTTCAACATTAAATTTTATATTTTCACTTCGGGTATCATAACCAAAGACCCACGTCCCACATATGGTTATTCGTTTGCAAGTCGAAAAGTCGGAAATCGAATTCCAAAGTTCTGGATATCTGGGCTTCATTACGAAACTGGGATCCACTGACGTCCCCCACAAGCGTGCGCCGACTTTTTGAACTTTTAACTCTCTGAAACCGATGTAAGTATTCATGTGATGCACATTTACTTGCCAACATTATTTTGCATAAGTTTTATTACTCGTGGGTAAGTAGTTCAGGTTACTGGCAGGTTATTCAAAGTAAACTTTGTGGTTGCCATTGCCACAAATCCATCAACGTTGATCTGTGACCACAAATTCCGTGTAGGTATTTACCAACTTGCTTGTTTGCGCTCATTCTATTTATTTTCGAGTTCTCTATCTAAGTATACTATACTACAATGGCTTACAGATTATAGATCAAAGCAGTCTGCATAAAATGTATCAAACATTTTTTTTTACGTTCGATGTAAATAATTTCAAGTTTTAGTTCATTTGCTTATAAACGGTGTAGATTACGGCTGACCCCATGGCCCATCAACTATAGCAAAGTCCATCAGATCGAGTAGATTAGATACTATAGATTGAAACGTAGTTGATCGCGTGCCTCGGTGCCCGTAGACTGTTGATGCGTGTCTATCAGCGGGCGGCGCGGCGCTGGCACGGGCACGACGCTGTCGGCGGTATTAGCTTCACTAACATTTAGTCTCGACTTTAGACAAGTCACTAGTATTACTTGACACCGAAATTACTAATAACTATTGGTAACTAGGTCAATTTTATACTGGCATGCCTTTTCAGAAGTAGTTGGTAAGAGGTTGTGAAATTCTGCTTGCATTATGTGAGGGCTGCTCGCTGTGGGTGTCACACTTTACAAAGTGTAACAAACAAAATACTGAGCAGTTGACGAAGTGTAACATTTGTAGTGTTGATGAATTAACGACCAGACTACCGTATCATAATGAATGTCGTATATACCATACAATGTGCTCATGAAGAAACTAAAATATTAACATTCTTAGGTGAGTGTTATAAATACCTGATAGGAAAGACATGTAGGATATAGAGTACACATGATGCATCACATTACAAATATAACTTTAATTAATTTGGTGTCAGGTATCGACGTATCTCTTCTCGAGAATCAGGACTCAGGGAAAATTGATGTGGTAGCAAAGCTTTTGTTTAATATGACATAGACATAGTGACAATAAATTCGCCTATCTAACAACGGCCATACTCGTGTTTCATCCAGTTCAGCAGACTGGACAACTGATGTGCAACTGATGCATCTATGCAGATTGTGCTATGCATTCCAGTCGTTTACCGAGGAGTGGAGAAGGGCTCGCACGAACCAGCGTAGCGTGACTTCAAGTTCCGTAACAACTATACGTAACTGAACATTCGTAGACTCAATCTAAATGTGACAACTTTTAAATTGGCTCACTGTTTTTACATCACTACCTCTTGTTACTCTAGCTGTATGTTTTCCTATGAAATAAAATAAAATAAAAACAAATAAATATACTCTGCGCCGATTTGGCACCGATATCCGACATATTTTCATATTTGAAGTTTAGGCATCCACATTTTGTCGCTTACAAAGTCCGGCAGATGATACCGGGGATGCTAGTTAAGCAATGGGGAAGCCACCTCTGAAATAGCAACGTAGCATGTCCGTTGATGCGTGTCTATCAACACGCAGTGTCACGTCGTTTGCCACTTTACCTACAGCGACCAGAGTAAAGCTCGATAGTTGTTAGTGGTCTTCAGGACTGGATCTCCATATAGCCCAGGCGCGGTCGCAGCCTGAAATTTGGGGGGGGGTCAGTAAAGCAAAAAAAAATTTATCAATTTTTGAGTGGGTCTTTTTTCAATTCGACACGTATGATTTTGGGGGGGGGGGTCATGTCCCCTGTGACCTCCCCCCCCCCCCCCCTGGGACCGCGCCTGATAGAGCCGAGCTCTTAGCCAAACCATTCGAGGCTCCAACGCTACATGTACCTGAAATTATTTATTTGTGTCTAAATTTTTAAAATATTGGGACTGACGCACCGGGTATTTGCAGTCGCGCTTTAAACAATATTGAAATCATCGTAGAAACAAACCCCCTTATTCATTAACGTCTTTCAGGCCTCAATTAGTTAATTGATGTTTTGTCAGAAACTGACTGAGACGTTTATTTATAAGGGGTCTTCATTAAAAATTACCATTTAAAGAAATATTTACTTATATTTGTGTCTATCGATCATACAACAAAATAATTCCTATAGTAGCTACAGGGATGTATTTAACGGCCAACTTAGTAACCAAGCGTATACTTATTACTAATTATGCGGAGGAGAGCAAATATTTCCTGAATTACGCAGATAGCAATTCTCGGAGATATACGATGCTTTGATGCATAATGTGATGGTAGCTCGCTGGAAGCACATTAGAGCGTTTGTAATTAGATATACTACCGAATTAAGGGCGAGCTTCGCGTGTTCTAGTAATAAATTAACCATCAATCTCTGCGATACTAGGAAAAGTTGTGCATCGAAGGCAAATTTGTAGCAGTTGACGGTACTGCTTTTGCAGGTACTCCAGGGGCCGTATTCTAACTTTAAAACACGCACAGACACGATCCAACTTCAATGCAAATCCAATGCAATAACAACACAACACAGCTAACGCCTACACGTCTGAATCAAAAATGACGGAGTTTGCTTGAAAAATACTGCGATGCAACTACAATACGACTTCAATATTGGTTGATTATTGGTCGAGTGTTGGAGTTATGTTTAAGACAGATTGTGTTGTTAATGTATTGTTTATACATTATAAAATTAGAATACGGCACCAGGTAAGAACAGAGGAAAGGAGGATTGATAACGGGACAGTATTTATAGGAGTTTGCTAACAATATGACTCAATTTTGTTGATATTGAGTGTACCTATGTTTTCATCAAGAGCCGTGGTAAATGTAGTTATTCAACTAGCTTAAAATCCGCTGTGATTCTAGTCTTATGAACGCTATGTTACTGCTGCTTAAGCATATTATGTAGATATATATGTGTAGGTAGGAATACAAACATAGCTGCAGGCACTCTACAAAGTGTTACAGTGGCCATTTGTAATTATAATTAGGGTGAGCGTAGCGAGGGGCCGTCGAAGCGTAAAGAACTACGTGGACTTAGCAAATAAGGTTGGGGTTCGAGTTTGAGCAAGCACCAACTTTACATATTTATCGGATTAAGGACTTACATTACACCGTGCACAGTTGCAGTCGGTTCTTGGTCGCTTACAGGCGCTGCACTGACGCGTGATAGGTATATAAGAAAGGTTTAGCACTTACTACGCCACAGACACCACTTTGGGACTTGTGGATTACTTTGCCTCCAAAGTGGATTTATCATAATATGCAACTCTGGTGAACCTAAATCTGATGCTGCACTCTGCAGGTATGTTAGTTAAAGTTAACTACCCTAAAATTTAAAGTTTGAGAATCAAAGTGGTACGTGTCTGTGACGTAGTGAGTGCTATACCTGTCCTGTCTACCGGTCCTGTTATCTATACAAAGTGTAGGTAACATAAATACTGGTGATCCTTTTATTGGTATCGTATTCTAATTATGAAAAAGTAAGAAAAAAAATTGTCGCGAAAAGAAATTTCGGTTTTGTATGGAGGGTTGGTCAGCTGTGACGACGTGTCCCAAACAAAAGCAAAATTGCGTTAAAAAAAAATCTCCTTTTTCTCATTCAAAATACGATGCCACCAGTATTTTTGTTACACCCTATATGTAGAGTTGTTACGAAAATTTAGGGCCTAACGATGTCTTGTTACAACAACCACTTTTTTACGGGTTTTAACCGTGGTACCACGGCCTTTGTACCACGGGGGACCATGGGTAAATTTTTTTCCCCGTAGACCCACAACACCGAAATGGGACTATGGGTAATTTAAAAGAACCGGGTATTAACCGTGGTCCCACTGCTATGACCCTCAGTGGATCCACGAGTACTAATTTTGTCCCCATAGACCCACTGCTCGAGAATGGTATTCATTAGCTAGTATTTAAAGGCACAGCAAAAAAAAAAAACCAAAACCTACCTTGCCTATTAAAAAAAGAATAGTATTTAGAGGCGTAATTTATGACATATCTATTGCTGTGGGACTACGGGAAATATTTATTTTCGAGGAATGACCCGTGGGCCCACGGACAGTTTCGTATTCAAAAAGATAACTTAAAACTGGAGCAGTGGGGTCTACGGGGAAAATACGGGAAAAAAATTCCCGTGGTACAAAAACCGTGGTACCACGGGTAAAACCCTCTTTTTTAGGGTTCCGTAGGAACTCTTATAGTTTCATCGCCATGTCCGTCTGCCTCTCTGTCCGCGGCTTACTTAGCTCAGTGATCATTAGCACTAGAAAGCTGAAATTTGGTATGTGTATGTGCATTAATCACGGCAACAAAAAAGTAGAATAAAAAAAAAACTAGAAAAATATTTTTATTACGGTACTTTCCGTACACATGAAGTTAGGGTTGAATTTTTTTTCGCTCCAACTCTATCGTGTATAGGTAGGATATCGTTGGATTATAGGTCTTTTAGAAATAATAAGGGTCTTCTTCTAAAACAATTTTTGGGTAAAACTAATATAGTACGGGCGGCGGCCGTAGGATCTGCTACGTAACGTGATACAAAGATAAACCCCATGGCACATGTTCATAAAAGTGGTGCTGAGTTCCGGAAAATAGTTAAAAAAATTAGAATTGGCCGAAAGCACAAAAAAGTACTTACCACTTCCGGTTAAAAAAATGGATGGTATTTACCTATGGTATTTGATACTGAGATGATTATTGTGGCAATAAATAGTAATTTGTATTTAGGTAAGTACAGAAAAACCCAGTCTGCCAGTTTCTGCATGGCCGGAAATGCCCGGCAGACTGGTTCAAAAGTGACGTACATTTGGAGTCAAATTCGTTACTTTTAAACTAGTCAGCCGGGCACTTCCGGCCAAGTAGGAACTGGCAGACTGGGTTTTTCTATACCTAAAAATAAAATACTATTTGTTGCCACAAGTGTCATCTTTGTATCCAATGACGTAGGCAAATACCATCCATTTTTTAAACCGGAAGTGGTACTTTTTTGTGCTTTCGGCCAATTCTATATTTTTTACTATTTTTCCGGAACTCAGCATCAGTTTTATGAACATGTGCCATAGGGCTTATCTTTGTATCACGTTACGTAGCAGATCCTACGGCCGCCGCCCGTACTAATAGTTTTGTAAATAATAGCTCCGAAAGTTAAAAACATGGGGTCCCCCCCGAGCAAGAAATATAAAAAATGAAATTTTGTCAAGTGGACCCTTATCACTGACAGGTTAAGAGCTGTATTCTAAGCGATAAAGTGTGGAGAGGTGGAGAGCTAGCATTATACGTCAAAATATAACTGTATAACTAAGTATACTTTTCGAATAATAAATCAATCTATCTACTTATCAATGACGGTTACAGCTTTACGTTGGAAAGTCCATAAAACGTTAGCTTTGAAGTGATGTGGCCGTAACTCCTTTACTGTGCTACGCTTGTAGTGCTACGCCGTAGCCTGTAGCGAATTTTTTTAAGGCATGACAATGTGTCGTGATTCTGATTATGGCTGAATGGTTGGAAAGATATTATTGTTTTTTTACTAAACATACTACTAAGGTAAACCTCCTAGTGTCCGACACGCCAGTGTCCAATAGCTGGCACCCCTGTCACCTTTATTGCAAATCATACAGTGACGAGTATCACCAATTCACCATTGTATAAAGTCCCGCTCTGACAACGAAGTTTTCGGATTAAATCCAATTGAGGTCTCATTCTTGGGAAAATTCGATACCTAAGTATATTTTTGCCAACTAATAATCAAATGGTGGACACGGAACGTCGTAATATATAATATCGACTACAGTAGTTACGGTTACGTCTCAGACGTCTGAGGTAAACTACTACAGGATTTCATGAACAGATATCTTTTCCAATCATTTTCAGTTTTTTTTTAATTGTATGGCCTGGTTACGAGATTCTTTAAGCCAAGTCTTATTTGGATTTCACGGCACTTCACATTGTTACTACAGTTTAAGTAATTATAGTTCGCGACACCGAAGTATGCGAAGCGAATTTTAACGATTTGTCGATTTAGGTACAACTCAGAGTAAATAGGGAAGGGTAAAAAAAACAGTAAAAACTCCTTTTAGCTCATTTCTATAAAACCACTAAGTACTTACCTACTATTCGCACCTCGGTAGGGCACGCAGTGTCAATTTTGATGTTTAGTAAATTCTGTAAAAAATTTAGTAATATTACCGAATTTTGCTTCGTTGTAATACAAAACAATATTTGATATAGGTACAAAGTGAATAGTGGATAGTGGAAAGTGCGGAATAGTTAAAATAATACCTTCTTAAGTAATATTTGCAAAATGCCCTTAAACTTAGCGAGAGACCTAATTACTTAATTAGTGAGAGACTGATTCATTTTGTTTCTCTGTTTGAAATACCATGGTCACGGATTGAAATTCAAGTGGAAGCTATAATAGCTTAATGCACATGCCATTGGGAGCAAATCGTAAGTGGATATACAGTATAATATGTAGGTATACTATATGCCATCGGTACGTAAAGCTTCTTAGACAAATCATCAAGCACCATAAATTAATACGCTCACTCCCCTCATGACCCTCTTAGCGATGAGCCACAGCTCGAGTGAGCCTGGGGTCCGATCGGGATCCTATAAATAAATAAATATTATGGGACAATCTTATTATACAAATCAACCTAGTCCTACCGTAAGCTCAATAAGGCTTGTGTTGTAGGTACTAGGCGAGGTGGGGGATAAATAGATTAATATCATTAGACAATCTTACACAAATCGAAAGTGATTGACATGCCATCTGACCTTCTAACCCAGAGAGTTAATTTGGCCTTGTTGGTCCCGAAAAGATAAAGTTTCTAAACTTAGTGATATGAGCTGCGGTTTGAATGGAGACCTCTGGATTAAAGGTCGGATGCCTTACCACTTACTTTAGCTATACAGAACCTCACAATACACTGAGCAGCCTCCTACTATCATAGCAGATTGCAGGGATTCATGTTTAGGTACTCGTACTCGTACAGTACCAGCATTGACACTTTGCTAATTGAGTTCGCCCGCCATGTCGGGAATAACAATGCTGACAACAATGCTGAATTAATGTCTCTAGGCAGCGCTCTGGAAGGTAGCTAGGTGCTGTTAATAGTCTAGGTATAACAGTATTCCTACTTTAATAGTATTTTATGCAATACTTACTTGTATAAGAGGGTTCAAAAAAGGCGAGTGGCGTGTGTAACAATTTGAGGCGAAGCCGAAAATTATTAATAAAGACGCCATGAGCCTTTTTTGACCTACTTATACAATGTTGCATACATTACTTTTTCTACGACTAGTGATTAAATAAAACACAAGATTAAACGCAGTTTGCTTTAAGAAATAGCGAGTAGTTGAAAAGTGGTGGCAAATGACAGTTGAGAGAACGTAATCATAAGACACGGTAATATATATTTTTTCAAATGTCATCAACTTACTTGCTTTTTTCCTTATGTTGGCAGCAATTATTTTAGTTTTGTTATTGTTCCAAACCATATGAATTCAGTTGTTTGTTAAGTTGGCAGTTTTGATTTTCGTAGTAAATTTAGTGTTGTTTTTCTTTTTTATCTGTTGGGTTCACAGGGCACCAATGTTAGCAGTTGCTTTTTATCACATAATAACCCTAGGGGTCGCCACACACCTAGCGGTTTTCCTCGCGGAATTACCGGAAGTAGCGGAAATTTGTCTATGGTAGCGGAAATTTGTCTATGGTAGCAGATTTTTTGTATGGAAGCCATAGACAAATTACCGGAAGTAGCGGAAATTCATAGACAAAATGCTTAATTTGTCTATGAATTTCCGCTACTTCCGGTACTTCCGCGAGGAAAACCGCTAGGTATGTGGCGACCCAAAGGTCTTTATGAAGAATAGACAAGATAGACTTTTTTGAAATGTCATAATCATAAGACATGCTTTTATATTCGTTGGCGGGACCATATAATTGACAGGTAAAAGTACCGGAGTAGAAAAATGAATATTTTTCTACTCGCCGACTATAATGCTTGAATTGAGACTTTGTACAGAGAACTACTAGCGCATACATTTCGATGGTCGCATATTGGCCGCGTGGCCGGGAGGCGCTTGACACCTATTTTAGTTTTGTCGACAAAACTAAAATGGATTTTCATATAGTACGTTTTATTTAAGGTGTCGAAATTGTAGGTAGAAATCCCTAGTAATATTCCGACATCTTAAATAATTACTACTTTACAATATTATAGTTCTCTCAGGTGTCGAGCGCCGCCCGACCGCGACAGCGTGGCCGGGCGGCGCACGACACAATATAGAGGCAGCAGATTGTTACGCATTTATTGAACTCTATTCTAACCGACTTGCCTAATTTGAGTGCTCGTAGAAAAAGTATTGTATACAATAGTGACATAATTGAGCTTTTCAATCTCGTACCTTACTTAGGCCACTCAGCAAGCTTCGTGGCCTAAACACGGTACTCGATTGTAAAGCTCTTTATTATGTCACGATTGTATAAAATACTATATTAATTTCTGTTAGATTACATAACTTGAAAACCTAAGTAGGTACGAGTAATAAAAGAGATCTATATACTATGGCGATATGATACAACTTAAAACAAGTGGCCTAAAATCTAAAGTGACTGCATATTCACCTACAATAATATGCTTTATAATTAAAGGTATTTAAATTTTTTTTGCTGCCTTTTATGTGCAAGATAGTGTTGCAGCTGTACCTACATGAGAAGTATGTTCAGAATGTTAAATAGGTAGATAGGTTGTAGTCCGCCTCGAACTGAGAACTCGCGATTTACCTACTTGTAAACAAGCTGACCAATATAACAAGGCCCATGACATGATATTCCGCGCCTTCTAGCTCCATAACCCCTTGATCGATCCTGCTCATATACGAACTCTCAAATTATATTTGTGTCTGCTACAACCTTAACAAATTTCATAAATTTCAAGAAAACGCTACTCAAGTTATCGTCGAACAAGCTCTCAAAGTCAAAAAGCCATCGAAATGCCGAGACGTCCCAGTAGCCAGAAGTTGTTTGTAAGAACTCGCTTCGCTTACGCTCCCGCTCGTTCGATTATATTAACGTTTGCCCGCGATTTTGTCTGCGTAACATCAAATTAGTAATCCACCCCCCTTTTGCCCTCTTAAGGGTGGAGACGGATTTGAGGCCACTTTTTGTTATTGTTACCTATATGGTAAAAAGCCTTAGCGGTTGAGTCTGAAAACGGAAAACTAAGAATAAGCGGCGGCAGCGTAAAAATCGACTCTGATATGCGCCAAAACCTTTCACTTTGAAAAGCTTCTTTCATTGCGAATTGCGATATACTCAGACTATACTTAAATTGTTTCGCCATGACGAAAGCAGAATTCCACGGATTATGAAAAATGTTACCATGTCGTGTCTGATCAGGAAAGCTTTTAAGAGTCGTTTACGGTATTGTCTCGCATGTTTCGATCATCTTTTTTGTTGCTTTTATTACAATAGCTAAGAGCATTTCTATAGTTATAGATACTAAATCCTAATAAATTAAATGAAGCTTGTCTTTATTGTTAGCATGAACACACAATTAAACTGATTACTTATATAAGATAGGTAATATGGAGATTTTAGTACATTAGCACTTATTTTTAATATGAATATATACACCCCGAGTTGATAAAATAAACAGAAACAGAAACATACGCAGTTTAAATCCAAATATTTGCATCAGAAAATACTCACAATAATCCGATTAATTAAGTACTTAGTAATTAATTACTTAATCAGTTTGGAGGACACTCTATTTTAGTGTAACGAGTATTGCATTTATCCCTTGATTTGTACAAAAATACTCTTACTACATATACAATGTGTTTTTTTTCAATAACTAGACATATTGTGAGAGGTGATTAGGTAAGTCATACGTACTGAACAACTTTTTCTATGGGACGTCGAACAAAAACGTCGACGTCTGATCGGCCGAAATGTATGAAAGAGCCTATTTCTTTTTTGAGATTTTGGAGTTGGTCCCATAGTCAAAGTTTTTTAGTTTGGCCTACTAAATCAGCTCGCACAATATGGTTAGTTATTGAAAAATTACCCTGTATACATAAAGTTTTTGCCAAGCTCATTGCCGTTATCTGTGTAATAACTGTTTTCAGGGGGGCCATTAGATTTTTATTACCGTCGTGTTAGGTTTGGTACCAAAAGCTTACCTATTAAATAAAATGCCTATACATATTAAAATGAAAATGACATATTCACTCGAATTATAACCTCATAATTGACAAGACCTAATCCGTTGTTATTCGTTGCAACAATAACACTTCATTGTTACTCATGCATTTCCCTGTGGTCCCCGTTTCAGGAACTCAGAGAAATATATAGATGCTTACCTTACCTAGAAGTTAACGCTGCGACGAAGCGACGCGACGCAAGCAGTGCCGGGTTCAGTGTTCAGAGACGAAGCTCTTGTAAACTGGAATCTCAAATTCTGACACAGAAATATAACTTAGTTTGTTAATTAGTACGCGCTCTTTGTTTATTTTCTGGCTCTTCCGTTTCTTCTTCGAATAAGGAGTTTTGTTTTATATTTCCTTATTTCTTCACGGGTAGTCTACACGATCATAAATAATAATAATTAAGGATGATAGGTACTGAGTGATATTCAGTTAGAATTACAAAAATTATTGTAAATGCTTGCGCGATTCTAACTCGGTACGGTAGCTTACTAGGTCTGTATATGGTCTGTATATCTGGACTAATGGTTGTAAACTATCGTTATTCAGTCTCTATTGCTTTTTTAACTCACAATACTCGTAGAATTGATTCCGGTATATTTTTGTATTTTGGAATTTTAAATCTTATACTTACTCGTAGAGTACCTAGATATTATTGAAACCTGAATATAATAACCATTGAATAATAATACCTAAATACTGTACACATTTTGAGTTACGTACTTGCGTATAATTTAAATAGGACATTAACTTTATTTGTTGAAATACTTAAAACACCCATACCAGGGGCCGTATTCTAACTTTAAAACACGCACAGACACGATCCAATTTCAATGCAAATCCAATACAATAACAACACAAATCCAATACAGCTTACGACTACACGTCTGAATCAAAAATGACGGAATTTACTTGAAAATTACTGCGTTGCAACTACAGGGTGTCTGGTGGAAGATTTCTATTTTCAAAGTCAAATTACAATATCAAAAACTTATAATAATTTTAAACATTTGGTTTCCTTTACATTATGTCTCAATTGTCACAACGCCACTGTTCTTATGCAATTGAAGCGTTTAAGAAGCTACCGTTTCCTTTGTACTGCAAACCGAAAATTATGTTCACATTGCAATATTCATCGTGTAAGTGATGGGCCAATTGTTAATTTGATTCGGTCATGAGTGCCAAGATTTCGTGAAACTTTTTCGACACAAAATATCCCAAGATCAGGCCCCAGCCGGTGCGCAAGGACGCTGGAATTGATGTGCCTTATCCATAAATGGAATTATAGGGCCCTATTTTTTTGAAAATTCCAGTAGCCAAGCAGTTAATGTGCATAGTGAAAACTATAGACAAATGATAGTGGATTACTTTTAGCCTAATTTGCTAGCACATCCGTTTTATTCATCACACACCTGATTTCAGCAGGATGGCGCAACATTTCACACGGCAAAGGTGTCGCTGAATGTGCTTCGCGAAAATTTCCCTTAGAAATTGATAAGCCGATTTAGAGACGTCCTGTGGGCGCCGAGATCGCCCAATTTGACCCCTATGTTTTTTTTTTCTATTGCAATATCTCTAAATCAGTGTTTATAAAAACAACCTTCAGCCAAAAGGTAATTTAAAAGAAAATATTGCTAGTTAAATCAGCGAAATTTCGTAGCTTACGATGCGGCGTGTGATGCAAAACGCAAGGCTGCGTTTCGAGAAGTGTGTACGTGTAGTGGGACGACATTTATACGACTTTATTTTGAAATAACAAAATCCGCATATGTACTCTTTGTTATTATATAAAAATAAAAGTTCTAGGTTAACCCGTTATTTTTTAATTTAATGTTAAAAACATAAATCTGCCGCCAGACACCCTACAATACTACTTCAATAGTGTTGGAGTTATGTTTAAGACAGAGTGTGTGGTTAATGTATTGTTTATACATTTTAAAATTAGAATATGGCACCAGGTGTGTGCAAAATAATAGCAGCAAGCATGTGCTATTGTAAATAGTTCATGAATCATGAAAAAAGACCGACTCAAAAGGACTCAATGTTCTAATGTTAAAATATAGGCCCTGTTCTCTATAAATGATACAACTTCAGCAGTTTTTACATGTTTCAGTATAACTTTTTTCCAACTTAAAAACTTTGTTGGTTTGTCACTCTGTGCTCCACCCATTAAAAGCTGCCAGATGCCCGGATCTAGCAATAGGGATTGTTATGCAATCTGATTGGACTGGTTACAAAACTCTCATTATTGTGTCACATCTGACGTGGCCAGCTCTTAGACCATATCGAATAAATTATTATCGCAAGGTCGTATCTGCCTAAGTTTATAGTTTTTTGGAGATAACTTAAAAACGCCTATACCGATAATGCTCAAAATAATTTTGGTTGAAAGAATATTAAAAGGTGTATCTTCTTGATTTTTTTCATAATTTTTGGACTTACGGCTCAAAAGTTACAGGGGGAGGGGACACAATTTTTATGACTTTCGGACGGATTATTTCTGAAAATATCCACTTAATCAAAAAATGTTCAAAGAAACCTCAGTTATTTGAACATTGTTATTTTTAGAGACCTATCGATTGATGTGCATCATGTTGATATTTGACAAAAAAAATTTTTTTGATAATTACTTACACATATGGAGTGCCCCCCTAAAAATATTTTTTTTGCAATTTCTCTACAAAACTAAGTAGCTGCACACACAATACACTTTATGTAAAAATTTGATAATGATACGTCTTATAGTTTCCGAGTAAAATGGCTGTGACATACGGACGGACAGACAGACATGACGAATCTATAAGGGTTCCGTTTTTTGCCATTTGGCTACGGAACCGTAAAAAGTATCTATCTTATGAAAAATGTAATTTAAATTTTATGCTTGTGTACCAACCCTAGGCCGCTACAAAACATGGCAAAGATGCCCTCCCATATTAGTCGGCGTGGTCTGGTAACTTTGCCAAAACAATTATGGGACTCAATTCAAACACTACGGCATTTATAAGGTAATCAATTCATTCCTTACCATTTAAATAACATAATATCTAAAATTTACGTACCTGGATGCGATGTTTATACTCTAAATTTTTAAAGTGCTCAAGAAGCACTAACTTTTATGATTATGTGAGTGACGAATTTGGAACTGAAATGGTAAGAAAATGGTTGCCGTGTTGTTGTCTCATTCATAATAATTTTGCCAATTGATAACCATATTTTCTACTAAAAGTAGGCACAACACTAAAAAATATACGTTGTCGGTGGTATGAAAGGATTACCTTATGCACTCTGCTGGTGGCAAAGTTAGTAACGCTTGGCAAAGTCGCCAGACTTGACGGTACAGGAGAAAATTATAATATTAAATTAGAGGTAAACAACCGGCGGTCTTATCGCTAAAAAGCGATTTCTTCCAGACAACCTTAAGCACGCCAACGCTTAAGACGTAATGTAGTAATTACACGCCATATTTTAAACTTTTAGTCAAACTTACAGTTCATTCTGCAAGTATACAGTCAGCATCAAATATATTGTAACAGCCAAAATAATCAAAAAGTTCGTCACACCATATATTTTGTACGGTGTGACGAACTATTTGGCTATTCTAATTGTTACAATATATTTGATGCTGACTGTACATTTACAGCTATGTATTATTTTGCACACAACTAAATATGTAATAAAACGAAATTTTGTATTTGCAATGATCTCTCAATACTTGCATGAATTTCACTGCGTTCGAAAGGCTGAATAAAACATTTACACAGAGAGGTATTCAATTGAAAATGATAAATAACAGCCCGCGTAGGTTATGGAAATGTAACGCATGAATACATTCAGCCGTGATATTTTCCGTGGTCATTACAGTGAGTTCTTCGGGTTCCTTCATCCATCACCAGCTAGTATCCTGTTTAAGTGAAACGATTAACGCGTGTAGATAGAGCCCTAGCGTGGGCTAAGTATTAGCGAAGTGAACAGCGGAAGCAAGTAGAAGTAGCAAGCTTCACGGCGCCGCGCCATTGTAGGGCGCTGCTCCGCCCGCCCATTCCGTAAAATGACTGCGAATAACTCGCACACTTATTGTTCCGATGCCGCTGTTTCTAGTAATCCGAAATTGAATTCTCAAATTTTCACTTTAAGTATTTTAACATTATGACTTTCGGACTTTTTACTGAACCAAGCTTCGTTTTTGATGTTTGAAACACGATAAAACTTGGCCTTTCCTTTGAGCAACAATTTATTTTAATAATATTGCTAACGGCAAAGCTCGTTAGCGGAATTCTCGAGTTTATTGTTTTAACCTTTTTGCTGTTAATGTCATAAACCTTAAATATATAGTAAAAGGAAAGATGAAAACGGGCTATAAATATATTGTTGTAGGTGTAACAATGATATATTTCCCGTTAAGAAATTTTATCTCGTAAATTTGGTTCAATATGATGACACTGCTGCACTGCACGATGTTAAGAGATACCCGGAGTTTATTTATTGTTTTAATATCTTTGCCTTGAATCATTTTATTATCCTTAAAATGTAGTGATAACCAATATCTACGAAATGTAGACGACGTATAGTTGTAACACCGATTTTTCCGGCAAGACTTATCTCGTAAATTCTGTTCAATATTTTCTTGCGCTGCACGGTGTTTAATCCCGATGTAAGAGCCATGACGCAATATGGTTGAGCGCGTATTGTTTATTTTAACACAAAATTTGTATAACAGATATTGAAATATTACAGACATTGGCATCAGTGCCACTGCCGAACTACATAGTGAAATCTTGGTAGGTAGGTGTAGGTACCATGTAGGTACCTACTATCTAATATCCAATTAGTAAGGGTAACCGCCGCCTGTTGTAACAAAGCTGTCTCTGTCATTAGCTTTACTGCCGTCGGCGGGATGTTTCTTTGCTTTTCAATGGACACCCATTTCCGTGATATGGGAGCCATTTCCCTATTAGCTGCAGTGGGTATGCCGTAAATTATAGAAGTCAAATTAGAGCGACATTTAACTAGGCAAAGTCCGCATAAAATATTTGGAATCTATGCCTAAAGTAAACAAAATACTTACTTGAAATGGTAGGTATAGTCGCCATCAAATATATCTATGCGGCCAGGGTACTTAAAAATATCTGAACATGCACTTTATCACTTTGATAATAGAGTCGATATTCAGATATATGTGACCACCTTGGCCGCTCCTATATATCTGATGGCGACTGTACAATTTAACCGAATATGAAATAAACTGTCACCGGTTAAATGGTAACGGCGATGATTTATTTCAAGGAGTACTTACGTACCAACTTATACCTTCATGCATAATAGTACATTATGATACGAGTGTGCTAAGTTGATTATTACATATGAGGCGATATTGTGCGCACGAACGAACGAATTTAAGTGCGCATAAGGAAGCCGAGCTATGTAATGATCAGGCACACGCGTTTCATCACACCTCGAAGTTTTCGTCCATGCAATTATCGAGTTTGCAAGTTTTGTGATGCAAATAGAAGTACACTTACTTACTTAAATGTATTATATTTCATTTTATAGCTTAATATGGTCTAATTTAGGATAATATTACGCGACAATAAAGCATAGTTGCTGGCTTTTTTTAAATATACATAAGTAAAGTAATCACTTTAGGAAGGAAATATATATAGAACGTTATAGGTGTATAAGTAGCTAAATGATCCTGCCACAACGGCTAGCTACGGTACTATGTATTGCTTCCTAGATGGTAGATACGCCGTGCAGTTTCTTTTTACGCGGTGCTGTTAATTTAATACTAAAACACGGCAAAGAAAATGGCTCGCACACAACGGAAGATATAAATTTAGTTTCACAAAAACTTTGTGCGCTACTGCTAGTTAGGTAGGTACCTTTTATTTTTGTTGGATGTGTTCAAAATGGCAGTAGGTCGTACTCGTAGGTAGCCGGACGGTCCCGGGCCCTTATCGAAGCAGTTTGCATTCATTGACTGTGGCTGCAAATTGTTTTTTTTTATTAAGCTACCAGCTATTTGAATACTAATGGTAATGTGTAGAAATTATGCCAGTTTTAATCAGGGCAACGTGTGCGGTAATTAATAGCATTGCATTGCATTACCCGTTTTATGTAGAACATTATGATTTTCTAACATGCTAACACAGTTTTCTCCAATGACATCATCATTCTTTAAGGTGTATGGATACCTGCATGAAAAAGTAGGAAGGTTTCTAGTCATTTGAGCTTTCAGAGTAATAAAGTATTTATAAAAATATCTAACAAATTCGGTACTGTTTTTCAACATGATTTCAACGACGAAAATTGATTGTATATTTCGATAATTTTCTTAATATTTCAATATGTATGATAATTCCGTGGAAACAAAGTTTTGAAGCCTTTTTAGTTGCAATATACATACCTAATCATATTTCCATTATTTACGTGAGTATAATTGCCGCGATCAATCGCATTAAATTTAAAAGTTAGCGTCGCTCTTTCCGTCGGTTACTTCTAAAAATAAGTAGGTACAAAAAAATGTCTTCGTTCCTACTGAGCGACGCGGGGAAAAGTTCTTAATACCTACTTCAGTAAACATAATCCCCAGTATGATGTTTCACGTTGTAAATTTAAACTTTGGCGGCGCACAGGTGGGGAGCCTGCTGCATTGATTACTTAAGACGCGCAATAATAAACAAGTGTTGTAGGATTTTCGCCAAATATAGGTACCCACTACCCATACCCATATAGGTACATACTTATAAAGCCAACTGCTGTTTAGCATTTTCGAGCCATAAGAACCATATTTACATTTTTGGGAATTAGATACCTACCTGTTACCTTACCCTTTTTTTTAATACGCTTATGTAAGGTGTGGAAGGCCTAAGACTATGTAGTAGATGTTAGATTATCAATCCAAGCTAAATAATTCAAAGTAGCCGCCTCGTCAATTTTTTTCTTATAATCAAGACTGAGAGAACGCGCAAGTTGTATAGTAAGGAACCCGAGTACAGAAAAAAGCACTTTTAACAGATCCGTAATAAAATATCTCTTTGTATAATAAAATATAATAAATAATATTTTTTGAAACTGTTTCACGATGCACTATTTTCCGAATCCATTTGTGCGCTCGATATCGTTTCTGCCGTTGACGGGTAAAAAGTTATGGTAAAAAGTAAATAGGTAATTCATTCGAATACTTTGTTTATCGGTATGAAATGAATAAAAGCGCATTCATCAATATAGTTTGAATTACATTACTTACTGTACCTACTTACAATTATTTGAGTCTCGCGATCTTTGTCTTAATAGGTACTTAAGTAATAGATAGTTTTAGTCGGATTTTAGGTATTTATCATAAATAATGTTTAGAAATAAAGGAAAAGTAGAAAAATCCACTGCCTCAGGCGAGACTCGAACTCGCGACTCTGGGAAACATGCCCATCGCTCTGCCAACTGAGCTACTGAGACTATACCTGATGGCTGCGAATTTCTCCACCACATCCTTTATTTTATATTCGCGCCTTAGGGTGACGCCTAGCGACATCTGCCGACGAAGTCTTACACTTCTTAACCGGCCATCGGAGTCCCAAGTTGTATTGAGAATTCACCGATAACGATGCGCTAACCCATGCAATTTATTTTTGTATTACAACTGAATACAACTTGGGACTCCGATGGCCGGTTAAGAAGTGTAAGACTTCGTCGGCAGATGTCGCTAGGCGTCACCCTAAGGCGCGAATATAAAATAAAGGATGTGGTGGAGAAATTCGCAGCCATCAGGTATAGTCTCAGTAGCTCAGTTGGCAGAGCGATGGGCATGTTTCCCAGAGTCGCGAGTTCGAGTCTCGCCTGAGGCAGTGGATTTTTCTACTTTTCCTATTTCTAAACATTGTGGTATCGTTAGCAGACGTTCTGCTTAATACAAAAATAAATTTATCATAAATATCTAACAATCTCGTATAGGTGTTAAAAGTTTTGCTAGTTTAAAAATCTTTGATAGCACACTTGATTAAACTTTAGTTACGTCACCTCGGGGTACTTTGGCCAAATCCAGGATACTTTGGCCCATATAAAAATCACATATCTAAGGGTCTAATAAAAAAGTTAGTTTTAATCAACCTCATGGCAATATGCCACTAATTCAATGCATTTATAAAACCTGAACCAAGTAAATTCCAAAGGCCAAAGTTACCCTCCAGGGCTAAAGTACCCCGAGGTTACGGTACGTAATTTTAATAAATAAACTTATTTTAGGATTTCTGTTAACATGCTATCAATAATTAATACTATCCATGTATTAGGTATAGAAATTTTCTCTTATATGAATCTGTTCTAATAGGTATTCAATGCAAAAGGAACGGCATAAATTCCTTTATGCAATGCAAACTGGTGCAGCAATGTTGCGTGGCTGCAAAGCCCATGTACTTACTCGTACTAAGCCTGCACAGGATGGATTTGCGGCATTGTGTTGGTGAATCAAATCCAATACAATCTAGGCACAAGGCTCGTCGATATAAATTAATTTTGCGGCTGGATTTTGGTAGGCACTCCATTTAGGTACCTACAGTCTACGCTGCCTTTGTATTGAGGCGTAATGGGTGTATGTTTGTCCCTTGTTGGGATTACATATAATTTCATATCATATTGTACCGCAAGCCAGCAAAGTCCATTGACCAATAATATCGGCCGCGGCGGCGTAGAGGTGTGTGAGCTGCCATAAAAATAATATGAACTATTATCACCTTTTAATTCTGGGCTGGATGAAGTATTTGAATTGCTGCTGTTTCTCAATCCAAACGGAATGGCAGGTGATATACACGAGGCATCATACTAAGAAGGTACATCGCCCTTAAAACACAATTTTTAGCAATGTTTTTCTTCTTAAGTCTAATTAACGCTTGATCGTTTTTTTCTTAAAAACTCACACTTATAAAAAATACATATAAAATTCTTACAACAGAGTCAGAAACGATAGAGGCGGAAAGACAGACAGAAACACGGGTGATCGTCTAACTAAGGATTCGTTTTTTTTTCATTTTGATTAGTAGTCCTTTAAATAGATTATTTTCTTGCCGAAAGTTTAAGTAGGTTATAGGTACTATCATTGATGATGTTCATTGACAGTAATGACATTATTGTTGTATTTGTTATTTATTCATTTGCTTTAGCCCTGAACTTCAGCAGTTAGCCATTTGTGCGTACGGGAATGTAAGTAAGACAACTTCGGAAGTGGTTGCATTGCATGCAAAGATAGACCCAGGCACTTCGAGGAAACACGCGAAGTTACAACTTGCAAACTAAGATGGCAGGCCTCTGCAATAAGCCATGAGTTAATGCTGCAAGCGAGATAAGCCCAGACTGTCTAGGCATAGAGAAAAAGTAAGCATAGAGTGCTAAGTCCGTACTACTGGTGACTTGCCCGAAAGCTTGGTATTATGAAGACTAAACGACTAAGTGATTGAGGGAGAAGCGGGCATATTAGGGCGCCCGGTGTAAATAAAACTTGGTATTTACACCCGCTCCTTCTCAATCGCTTTAGTCATCTAGCCTTCACAATGTAGAGCTTCCGGGAGTTTATGCTAGTTGTATGGACTAAGTAAGCACTCTATTATTTATTTCTCTATGGTCCATGCAGTTGCTCTTAAGCAAACTGAGCCCTAGTTTCGACCCTGTAATAACAATAATAACATGCCAAATCAAAAATGTTTTAAGGGTATAAAGTAATAGTTACGTTGGTCTCGATACCTGAATCCTGAACTATGAGAATTTCATTCCATTTTAGAGCAACACGACCCGCCTTTCCACCAACCATGCATTCGCTTACCTGTAAATAAAATACCTACGGTAGATACTCGACGACTCGATACTCGAATCTCGTACAGTGGCCATATCTATCCTACCTATCTAAGTCAACTTAATATTTGTATTTTAACCTCTTATTGCATATGTACCTATAATATTTTCAGTTTAGTCAATTACGGGATCAGACTAAAGTTAAAGAATGATAACAAGCAGGTCTAAATATAAGCTTTAAAAACGCCAACACATTTTCTCATTTCTAAAACATCCTGAAACGTCGGAGCAAAATGCACTTTAACCTCGTATCATAATTAAATAAACTTTTCATCTTCTAGAAGGCTTAAGAGTCGCCAGGACGCTCGCGTGAACTCGCGTCCCCATACAAACGTAGTTCGGCTCTCATTTTAACCACGAAATTCGGCATGGGCATTCTAGTAAAAATAGTAATACAAAGAAAATATAGAAAAAAAATTTTTTTTATGTAAATCTGTATTAGGCTGTATTTTCTTTGTATTACAATTTTTAGCAACGAAAACGAATTACCGACATAGATCTGTACTACTAGAATGCCCATGCCAAATTTCGTGGTTCTAAAGCATGTCGTTTTAAAATGAGAGCTAAACTACGTTTGTATTGGAACGCGAGCGTCCTGGCGACTCTTAATACAACACTTGAAGTAATTCCACTAAATACATTAAAATTCAACAATCACTTCGGACCCCTGAAGTCACCGAAAATTACCAAGTGCCCTAAGGGGACGTACATCAAGTAAGTTTTCATACTAGAATCACTTACCGGTGCAAAAGTTTGAACAGCAGTAAGTATAATACCTAAACCTGAAATCTATTTTTAGACGGCACGGCAACACAAACGTTCTAAACACCTAGCAACTATACATAGTTTCAGGCAGCACATCATTTTCAAAGTTTGTTAAAAAGTTCTTTAAATTAATGGCTTTTAATAATTTCATATAGTGTAGGTAAACACTGAAGGATACAATACAATACAATAATACTTTATTGCACACCTCAATAAAATAGTCAAAATAGAATAGTACAGTACACAGATATAAAGTAGAGGCAGTCAACAGGCGGTCTTATCGCTAGCGAGCGATCTCTTCCAGATAACCTTGGGGTAGCGGATATCTAGTTGAAACCGTAGTATACTATACTAACCGTGGATCGCAGTAGATTGTCACCGGACCGTGCTCAATGTATTAGGTTTCCATAGTTCGCCGTCACGATACACCTAAAAAAACAAAGATCCCGACGAATTGAGAATTGAAATCTTGAAGTCGTTGAAAAGGGCGTTTTTTATGGTACTTACGTTCTTTTATATATGAATTATACCTTTATACCTGATAACTGAAAACGATTTCAATCAATATAGTTTTTCATGATTTTTAAGTCTCTCTGGGCGGTAAGTGAGATTTGCCGCCCACGGGCGCTCCGCTGCGGCAAATCTCACTTCACTCCCAGGAGAAGACGTAAAATTGTGTACGCACCACGGGCGGTAATACAGAAGGTCGCCTCAGTTCGCTTGTTTATGGTCCTTACCTTCGGTTCGGGCCACAAATACCTGCGATCTGAGCCATTCGTTATTTTACCGCCCTAGGTACGTAATGCACTATTACGTTTCAAAAGTTCGTAATTGGAGACTTTCCGATAATATTGTCTTTGTCAAAAAATGTTTTAAAAACTACTTCGCTTTTTAATAGATCTATCCAATGATGACACCCAATGTGGTTGATGCAACATAATTTAAGAAATGGTAAACTGTTCTAGAACTGTTTAACCATTTCGTAAATTGTGTTGCCATCCTCGTAGCTATGCAGAATTTGCTGTAATTCTTGCTATACCATCCTTGCCGAGTTGGCCTTAAAAGGAATTATAAATAAATTAAACATACTTACAAATCAATAAAAAAAAGTCTTAAGGAAATGTATATTTACGTACAGTCGCCATCAAAAATATCGGAGCGGCTAAAGTACCTACTCAAAAATATCTCAGCATGCACTTTATGGCATTGACAATAGATGCGTTGTTCAGATATTTGTGACCACCTTGACCGCTCCGATATATCTGATGGCGACTGTACCTCGATCGAAAAATACAGGTTGACCTCTAACAGCAGACATCATTAAAATGTCCTATCAGTTCGAACGGGGTTCTTAAGATAGCAAACGTCCAATGAATTTCATGAACTAGAAGCGGCGATTTAATTACAGACGGTTAAAGTAAAAGCGGTACTTTAAAATTGTTCCTATTAAAAGGGAAAATGTGTCAGTCCAGGGCAAAAGGTACCTTTGTCAATATAGAGTTATTAGTACTTCCTAAAACTGCACATTATACGTTATCTATTAGTGAATTAATAAATTGTCTACGTAAATCGACATAGTAATAGGCTCTTTCAACTAAAATTCCGAAAAATAATTATTTTAATCTGTTTTAATATTGAGCCAATATGTATAATAGTTATTGTATGAAATAAACCATAGACTAAAACTAATAAAAGCAAATCAGATAGGGTCTAATACTTTCCTTTACTTGACCTACGATAAATTAGTTAGATAAGTAAATTTAATGTTGGACGAGTTAATAATGAAAACGCAACCACCAAATTGAAGTCCTTGTGTGGACTAAAAGGAAAATCACTAAGTTTCCACTTAATCAATAATCATAAAAGCTTATAGGCAAAACAGAACATGAACATTGCTCATATTAGCTTATCATTTACTGTTTATTAGTATTTATAAAGTTTCAAGTAGTTCAGAGCTGCTTGTACTGGCTACCATGCATTAGGTTACCGGCATGCCAATTATGTTAGCTGTAGTAATAGTCTTAGCGATTACTGTCACGCTACCCGATTTATAGACGGGGGCAGGTTAATTGCGAATGGAGTAAATGTTATCACAGTCATATTACGGTATATTAAGTACACTCGAGAGCGTATCAGTTTCTTGAATATCTCAAAAGATATTCATTTTAAAGATATTCAAGAAAATGCTAGTGACCCGAAACTTTTGCTCTCGAATGTAGTTCACTTGAGTCTCTAAGCAGATACAAACAGTGCTAGAGCTTAACCATTCTACGTAGAGTGTGACTAGTCTTTTCTGCATGAATTTGAATTACTTTCGTCCTCACAGAGTCCCCTGGAACCGCAGAAATACCACACGCTTCTTCTTATTCGTAGAGATTTGCTTTTGGTGGTGAGTAAAATAAGGCAGGCAAAGTTCTCCAGATTCGCACAGACCGATTAGAATAAAATCGTCTTTCCTGTGGACAATAGGTATAGTGGACCATGTACGAGCCTAATTTTACAGAAATACTTACCGCAAATCGATGTACAGTCTAGCCATTACCATTAGGCACACGCATACCTACTAGAGGTCAAAACAAATTTTTTGACTCGCAGTTCTTTAAATAATTTCTCTTAGGAGGGGGTGCTGTTTTTATATGGGGATTTTTTTTCCAAAACCTATCGTGTGTGGTATCATATGAAAGGGCTAAGACAGGCGGTTCGAAAAATATACCACATCATTACATTTCAGCCATTTTTTTTATTAAAACAAAAATAATTTACAAAACATACCAAGTTTGGGCTCCTCCAGATACGATATGGCTGATTTTTTTTTTACTTGATATCCTCATATCTAACCCCAAGAAAGCAATTTTGAAAATAAAATCATCAAGTATTTATTTTTTATTCTTCAATATTACAAAATAACGCCGTACAAAATGTACTGAAGTAGAGTTCAACTCCAGTACATTTTGATATTAAATATTAAAAAAAATATGGGTACGTGGTTCCAACTGGTCAGCCCTCGATACAAAACCATTTGCTTTTCGCAAGGAAATATTTTTTCTTCATTTTCATAGTAAGAATCAGATACCAATTATGCCCTTAAGTATACATACATAAACCTCGGTGACTCCTCGGGAGCTAAAAACGCGTGTAACCTATGTTATCATTTTCATACCATTCATTTAGTAGTAGAGTAGGTATCAAGCAAAATGATTAGGTATACATTATTAGTTTCGAGCATCAGTGAAAAGAAACAAGGGAAGTGAATGTTTTGAATACAAACTATTATCTTCGTTCTAAGCTACCTACCTTTAAATGTGTGGTTACGGGGAAACGCCAAGGTTACTCGATGCTAACGGTTAACCCGTGGCAACTTGGCCTTGATAGGTACTGTTGAATAGGCCTAATAAAATACACCTACAGTACTTAATACTTATACCGAAGCGCAAATAGGTAATTTCTAGCGAAACTTGCGCGTACGGTTACTTGAGAGTTCATAATAGTAGATGGTGTAACAAGGGAGCACATTGAAATATTTACGGCGAGGGCGTGCATCCAATCCCAAACAAAGCGAACTCCTGAGCGTAGTGAGGGATTCAAGTGTCAATGCCGAAGGTGAAAATAATAAATGCTCCTACACATACTGCTTTTCACACCACCTTAGAGCGTTTTCACATTATCCTACCCGATATCGGATGTCGGAAGGGTCTATACTGAAGTAAATATGCGTACTTTTGTATTTTTTCATTCATTTAACTAATCTCTATTACTAAAATAATGCGTTCACGCAAAAAAGGCGGACTTTGCGCCACAAGGTACTCTCTAACAGCTACCTTTCTACTTGGGGCCTTCCGACATCCGATATCAGCGACGCACTTCCGATAGAGATATAACATGTCGGAGCCCCGATGGCTGTCGGACGATAAACTTTGTTTGTGTGCGTGCATGTGTAGGTACAGTTTTGCTGTAGTGTGCGTGACGACGCTAGCGCGGATTTTAAATTTCGAATGCTCGAAACAATTGAACTCCAAATTCTTTAACGTTTTTTTTTAATTTATTTAATACACAAACGGCCAAGGAAGTAAACATAATTCGGTAGAAATAAACAACGTAGGTGTAGGTAGTTCAAGAATAATAACATACATGAATATAGTATATAATTGTCTTCGCATATACAGGATGGATTTTCTTTTTGGGTCAGTAAGGGCAGCTACCAGACCCGTGCAAAATGGTCTTAGAAGACCTTCCCTCGATTTCAAATTAATGAAGATTTGCGTTTACGGTATTTTTTTCAAAACATACATTATGCGAGAAATATGTTATTATAGGATATTTGACAAACTTTATTTTTTTATGCTAGTCGAGTAGTCGACCCTATTTCTATTCAGGATCAAAAGCGTATATAGGACCAAAAAAAAAATCTGGCTAGAAAAGTCACAAATCGAGGAAAACCTTTCTCATAAATTTTGTATGAAAATTAAAACTTATTTTTACATTCTATTTTTTTTGCTTATCGTTCCCATTTCTATATAGTTTCCTAGAGGTCAACTTACGGTAGAGTACTAAAAAGCGACATATTAAAGAAAACTTTTTCTACAGTAATTTGATTTATATTTATTTATCGCGCCAATCAGTTCTGTTACGTTTAAGGTCCATAATACTGTATGAGGACATTACAGTAAAAGCATTCAAAATATCAAAAAACCGGCCAAGAGCATGTCGGGCCATGCTCAGTGTAGGGTTCCGTAGTTGCCGGCCGGTACAATACATTCGTTCAAAAGGTCGATAATAACGGAATATTTTGCGTAAGTAATTTTACTCGCCGGCACTTACGTCCTTTCATTTTGCTTTTAACCGTCATTTTATTCAATATAGTTTTTATTGAAGGTACCAGGGTCGCGTTTGCCTCTCTTTCTATCCAATATGTGTGCTAAAAAGAGAGGCAAACAGCGAAATCGTAAATTGTAACTTTATAAAACGCGACCCAGGTCTCACTTTTATAATTTTTTTTTGGTCTCAAACGAACGGCATCAAAAAAAGTTTGTCAAAAACTTTTTTCTCGCAACCTGTATATGATTTTTCCAAAATTTGTAAACGCGAATCATTAATTTGAAATCGAGGAAAGGTCTTCTAAGACCATTTTCACGTAGCAGCACAGTATCTGGTAACTGCCCTTACTGACCCAAAAAGAAAATCCATCCTGTATACTTACAAAGAGTTTTCACGCCAAACTGGCTTTACATAGGTACGGTCAGTAGCAATGAAAAAGGCCCCCACTGCCATACAAACTTTGTATGCAGGGGGGTCCTTTTCGCTGCAGCTGACTGTACTAGTAAAAAGTATTGAAGTAATGTTGAACTAAAAGTACTTTTAATAATTTGATAAATTTACCACCCACTACATATTATGACATTATGAGAGGCAAATTGTTTGAGAACTTTTGTCTCATTCTACTCGTACCTTTATTATAGTTCCATCTCACTTTGTTGCCTCGTCATATCGCTGTCGTCTGTAGAGGCCTGATAAATTGTAACGTCTATAGGACCTCCGTGTCGTCCGACATTATTTATCGGATGCAGGGTGTCGGATGTAGGATGTAGGATGTCGTCCGACATTATTTATCGGTCCTACATCCGATATCGGATCGGATAATGTGAAAGCGCACTTAGCGGAAAATAAAATATGTTAAAATTGAATTATATTTATTTTAACTTTATATGTACACTAAGTACTTCCTGATTATAATAAACCTATGTTATTAATGACGTTTGCTTGATTAAATGTTTTTAATGACGAACTGCACATCAATCGATAGGTCTCTAAAAATAACATTGAGGTTTCTTTGAACATTTTTTGATTAAGTGGATATTTTCAGAAATAATCGCTTCGAAAGTCATACAAATTGTGTCCCCCCCCCCCCCCCCCCCTGTAACTTTTGAACCGTAAGTCCAAAAATTATGAAAAAAATCAAGAAGATACACTTTCAAATATTCTTTTAACGAAAATTATTTTGAACATTGTCGGTTTATGTTTTTTTGAGTTATCTCCAAAAAACTACGCACTTAGGCAGATACGACCTTGCGATAATAATTTATTCGATAGTAGCTACTACGGCTGGTTTTTATAAATAATGGTACGGAACCCTTCATGCGCGAGTCCGACTCGCACTTGGCCGGTTTTTATTATTAATACCAGTCAGTACAAATCGGCGATCTCGCGAATTGCTTTAGGAATGACCCGATAAAGTGTTTGTCCCCTATCTTACCTCGCCTCATTTCCCGTGGCCTTATTTAAGTAGCCTAATTGCCCTCGGTCGTTAATTATGTCGTTGGGTTTTTGTCCATCTTAATAACGCTGCACTGTTCTGGAAGTCTGGAGTGGCTTGTAGGAGTTGTAGGTAGGTACATTTCTGTAAAGGAAACATACCTACATATTAGAAATGGATATTGGGTGGAAATGGGATAGTAAGGAAACGATTAATACGTTTTTTTTGCTCATCGACGTTTATGCTTGAATTGAAACTTTGTAGAACGAACTAACATGCACATACTTTTCGATGGAGCTTTTATGGTCGCATCGTATTTTTTCGCAGTTTCTATCTGTGGAAACTTTTCATTGGCTGACTTTGCTATATCACCTAACCTAACTAACCTAACCTATCTTGTTACTCTATAGATGTAAGTTTTCCTATGAAATAAAATAAAATAAATATTTTAGCATCGCCGGCGATTGTCTTATGGATTTTCAACAATATTATAATCGTGGAGGAGGGCAACATCCTCCTCTCCGACGCCGGCACAAACCACCGGGAGATTGAGGTTACTAAATTCTATAGAGTTAGCAGGTTGTTAGGCAACCGAACTCAATTCTTACCCGCTTGCCTATTGTGAGCACTCGTAGAAAACGTTTGTAGGTAATTGTAAACCTTATGTTCAGGTATAAAATATTAAAAATTATTAATAATAAACTAAAAAGAATAAATAAGTCTTATAACGCACAGGTAGTTCACAACTAGCTACACACATATGTAAATGTGCGTAAAATAACATTTTCTTCAGATTCGAAACACTTTTTGTAATGTCTTTCCCGTCTAAATTGATGTGTAGGTAGGTAAGCAGTTTCCCTCTTCAGGGATCTGAATGTGCTACGTGTTCTTTAGATCTTCTCGTTGCTAAGTTCTCTGGGGGATTAAACCAACAAATTGTGAAGGTGGGGAATTGGAAATTAATAAATAATACTGGCCTATTCCAAGTGCGGGCTTTTGCCCTACAGTTCCACTTGCATACCGTGTAGACTTGTATAAGTACTTAAGTAGAACTGTCTTGAAACAATTATGTATAACTCCGAATTTCGTATAGATCAAGAAGTAATTTGATAGCACTTTACATTGGTACAGTCCGTGAGCTTTAAGAAAAACCTTCGGGAATCGGCGATGACACACGAAGGTAATATTGCTGTTTCACTTTTTCATGTGTCGCTGTTGATTGATACCCGACGTCTCTTTCTAAAACCCGAAGGTTTTTTGTAGAGCTCACGGACTTTACTACATTTGTAAACAGCCAGGCCAGGAGCTGTCAGAATTTATAGCAGTGGCTAAGGGTAATGCCATACCGATATTGCATGCTCTAGCAGTGACCCTACTATAGTTAAGTGATGTCCTTTTTTTACATTTTTCTTTTATAGCTCACCGAAGGAAGCCCACTAACTGCTCGATAGGGGAAATAATTCGTGTATAGCTAAATTTTGGTGAAGTTGTAGATAAAGGTGTCTTACACAACATACTAAAAGTACTCATGGATAGGGGCGCCGCTAACGGGGAGAGGGGGGTGTAAAGGTGCCTTTTTTTGGCTTTTCGTAAATAACTCAGTAACGGTGGCTCATACGAAAAAATGTTCTTTTACTTAATTAATCCTCAAATAATTTTGCTACAAAAAAGGTTCTTTACACTTTTTTGCTGGGATCAATGTATAATGAGATTTCGAGGAAATACGATAATCACTTTTTGAAACTTTCGGAGCTATTATTTACGAAACTATAAGTTTTGTCTAAAAATTGTTTGAGTAAACCCATATTTATATTAAAAGACCTAACCAACGACACCCCACACATTAGGGGTGGGTTAAAAAACAGAATTTACCTCCCACTTCATGTGTTCGGGAGGTACCCTAAAAAATAATATTTTTTCAGATTTTGTTTTAAAACTTTGTCGGCGTGTTCAAAACACATACTCATACGAAGTTTAACTATTCTAGTACTAACCATGCTACTGAGTTATTTACGAAAAGCCAAAAAAAGGGACCTTTACACCCCCCTCTCCCCGTTAGCGGCGCCCCTATCCATGAGTACTTTTAGTATGTTGTGTAAGACACCTTTATCTACAACTATGCCAAAATTCAGCTATACACGAATTATTTCCCCTAAGTTTTCCTTCGTTTAACGGGCTATTATCAAAATGCCTATTTATCAAAAAGAAAGGAACACAATGGTTCAACTGAGCGTTCAACTCGCGCATTGGGAAGCAATTTGTAACAACAGTTCGGGGTGGAGGTCGCTAGCCGTTTTATCTAACGAGCGAAAATTCCTGTAATTTATGGAATAATTTATCTAATTGACTTTATTTATCTATTTAGACCTTAAACGCCAAAATGTTTAATCTTATTGTACAGGGCCATAATTACTGCTTTTGAATTAAATGAGTAAAAAAAACAATGGTCTAGGTATAAGCTGGCTACCGGGACGTCCGCCCCGCGTTTCGATGACTTTATGATTTTGAAGAGTTGTTCCGCGGTGACTAGGCTTTAGTCACGTTTGTCTAATCTTTATAAAAGTTGGGATTGTAATAGAGTTTATTTTGATAGTTCGTATAACTACGAATAGGATAGATCAAGGCATTATGGAGCTAAAATGCGCCAAAGCGTACTTCAAAGCGAGTTATCTCTTTGAGTCGGATTACAAAACTATTTTATTAATTTAAATTTTAACCTTCATACAACTAAATGTTATTCACCATCCTACTAAAAATACTTGCTGTAGTAAATGAATATGTTTTATTTGTGAGCAGTACATAAAAGCATGGTACTGGTACTGTATCTAACAAGGATTTTATTCTAGCCACACGCACTCACGTAGGAAGTTATTATTAAAAGAGGTTTACCTAAAACTTTTTCTCATTATACCCGAATATGAGGGCAGAGCTCGAGAGGCTCTTTGCGGGCAGGGGCTGTCTGGGGTATTCTCACACGTATCAAGTTGAGGCCAGTGTACTTTGTTTGAAACCAGTACAAGAGTGGTCTCCGCGACACCACGATTGAGACACACCCAGTCACGGCATGGCCGACTCCAGCTTATGTCAGGACTCATGAATGTTAAATGTCTATGTTACCACTTGCCATCTATTTTTCCCGGCTCCCAAGCTGTGCATGGGTGACTCCGTTAAAATAATTTATAAATTATTGTGGACATTGAAATGAAATGCTTTTATTTTCAGGCAACTAGTGGCCCATAGACAAATCATAATCTATCATAAACTATAATTATTGTTTTGGTGACCGTTTTCTGTTGCGCCACATTGTCTGGTGTAATATTTGGCAGCGAGCGTCCCCCGGACACCCTTCGGCCAAAAGCCCGCGCAGTCAATGGTCTCCAGCAGCGGCCGCGGCACGCGCACCATAAACGAGCTGAAGTGCACGTAATGGCGCGATCGCAGCTGGAATACCCTCAACTCGTAGCCGGTCCTCTTCAAAACGTAATCCACCACATCTGCTGCCGTGGCGCGACACGTATAGCGCCTTATTCGGCGTGGCAACCCGTAGACCCGGGGTAGCACCCGGTTCCGCAGTACCACACTGGCTAGTACGAGGCGCCTTGCGCGTGCCTGTTTTCTTCGACACCGGTGTGAAACCGTCGTCGCCGCATTGTTGTTTAAGTTAACAATTTAAGTATCTGGTTCTTTAAGTAATCGACTGGCGTGTGCTTCGTGTGTAATCATAATACAGTGGCTGGATAAGGCTCCTATGTTCAGATGATTCGACTATAATCGATGAGTCTTTTTTGGATAAGTTTATATATACATAATAATAATATAGTAATTGCCCTGTTGCCGGCGGCACTCTAGGTTAGGTTTTTTATAATGTGTTTATGTTTTATATTGTTTTTATTTTGTATGGTGTATTTTATTTTAATTTTATATTCATATTGTAAAAAGCCTAACTTAAGAAAGAAAATAAATATACGGACTAATATAGTAATTACATAACTTTACAAAGCAATAAAAAAATATTTACACTTTTTCTTACCGAGCAATGAAATCACTATAGTGCTCTCCCTTATGGGAATATAGTTCAGAGCTGGATACGGTTACCTTCTTTTAGTATGTTGTTGGGCACGACACTAGGACCCCAAAACTGCCGAGAGACGGGGATGTCGATGAATGTCTCCCGAGTAATGACGTCATAAAAATGGCTGCCGTTTCGTTGCGAAAAGTGTAAATTTCATCCAAACTGTGCATTGCACCTATACGTGTGTAGTATCAAACGAAAGAAGATTAAATGTGCTATATTGTTGTAATACATTTTATACTACTGTATATTACAGTTTGACAGCTATAAACGAAAACCCAAAATCAGGCTAAAAAATAATTCGGATATTTGCATTTTACAAGAAAATTATAAGTCCAACTTTAAAGCCGAGTACTAAAATAACAAAACAGGCTATTTAAGCTATACAATGCTATAAAAATTATTAAAATCTGGTAATAATTGTGGCAGCTATGTTAAAAAACATGTCGGCACTGCCAAGCTATTTCCTTAGAGTGAAAAAATAACAATTTTCACAATTTACAGAATATCCGCAGAAGCTTCGAGTATATTGTTGGTCAAATAATTTGGAGCCCCGAAATGTCGGAAAAATATCTCTATAGTGCCTGAGGTCCAAATAATGACGTCATGAACGTGACCGCTACCGAAATTTGTAAAACATAAATTAAAGCTATACCATGACACATACACACATGTGCGTAGCATAGATCGAAAGCTTATTGAATTTACTACAATACATACATACATTATTTGTGAAAATAATGTATAGTTTAGGAGTTGATGACAAAATAAAATATTTTTTTAGGAAAATAAAATGTATATGTTAATTCTGTGGCCAAAGAAAATACAATACACTAATGTTTTGTATAGCATTAAAAACACCAACTATTCAGCTTTAAAACACAGTTTGAAGTTACAAAATTTGATAAGAACTATAAAAGTTGTGCTTACAACTCTAAAGCACACTAACTATTTTACCTACAATGCACTCATACTATGAGAAGCTTTGGCCTAATTATTGACTAGTTTTTTCTAAATTTTGTAAGGATTTAGGGTTCCTTGCCATTAAAGTAAATAAAAAAACCGGCCAAGTGCAAGTTGGACTCGCGCTCCGAGGGTTCCATATATATCACACAATTTTAACAATTTGTATTTTTAAGACCAACTTACGCTTGACCGCAGACTTTTTAGTGTTTTTTTCTTTAATGTACAGGCAAAAAACTATATTAGGTTTTTTTTTCTAAAATGTAGTTTCTTCGGTTTCCGAGAGACGGAGGGGAATGGTCAATTTTCGCCTTTATTCTTGAATAACTTCAAAACTATTAAAATTAAAATTATAAAAGTTATATATTTGTAGTTTTCACATCAAATCCTTTCATTTGATATATAACAAGGTATAGCTTGTAAGTAATTTAAGAAATAAGGCGAAAATTTTCCATTGCTCTCCGTCCCCCGGAAACCGACGAACCTACATTTAAGAAAAAAATTGGTAATATAGTTCTTTACCTGTACATCACAGAAAAAAACACTAATAAGTCTGCGGTCAAGCGTAAGTTGGTCTTAAAAATACAAATTGTTAAAATTGTGTGATGTGTATGGAACCCTCGGAGCGCGAGTCAACTCGCACTTGGCCGATTTTTTTATTTACTTTAATGACAAGGAACCCTAAATCCTTACAAAATTTATTAAAAACTAGTCAATAATTAGGCCCAAGCTTCTCATAGTATGAGTGCATTGTAGGTAAAATAGTGAGTGTGCTTTAGAGTTGTAAGCACAACTTTTATAGTTCTTATCAAATTGTATAAATTCAAACTGTGTTTTAAAGCTGAATAGTTGGTGTTTTTAACACTATACAAAACATTAGTGTATTGTATTTTCTTTGGCCACAGACTTAACATATACATTTTATTTTCCCTAAAAAAATATTTTATTTTGCCAACAACTCCTAAACTATACATTATTTTCACAAATAATGTATGTATGTATTGTAGTAAATTCAATAAGCTTTCGATCGATGCTACGCACATGTGTGTATGTGTCATGGTATAGCTTTAATTTATGTTTTACAAATTTCGGTAGCGGTCACGTTCATGACGTCATTATTTGGACCTCAGGCACTATAGAGATATTTTTCCGACATTTAGGGGCTCTAAATTATTTGACCAACAATATACTCGAAGCTTCTGCGGATATTCTGTAATATGTGAAAATTGTTATTTTTTCACTCTAAGGAAATAGCTCGGCAGTGCCGACATGTTTTTTAACATAGCTGCCACAATTATTACCAGATTTTAATAATTTTTATAGCAATGTATAGCTTAAATAGCCTGTTTTGTTATTGTAGTACTCGGCTTTAAAGTTGGACTTATAATTTTGTTGTAAAATGCAAATATCCGAATTATTTTTTAGCCTGATTTTGGGTTTTCGTCTATAGCTGTCAAACTGTAATATACAGTAGTATAAAATGTATTACAACAATATAGTACATTTAATCTTCTTTCGTTTGATACTACACACGTATAGGTGCAATGCACAGTTTGAATGAAATTTACACTTTTCGCAACAAAGCGGCAGCCATTTTGATGACGTCATTACACGGGAGACATTCATCGACGTCCCGGTCTCTCGGCAGTTTTGGGGTCCTAGTGTCGTGCCCAACAACATACTAAAAGTTGGTAACCGTATCCAGATCTGAACTATCACTTAGGCCCTCTCCCATAACGGAGGGGACTACTAAATCTTTATGAATAAGCGGGTTAAAGTTTAGCAAAAATTTTTTTTGCTGAACATTTGCTTGGCGCTGTTGCATTTCTGACTGTATATGTATTACCATACTTACTTACTTACCTATATCATCCAAAGCTCAAAAAAATATAAACATTTAGCAGCAATACATTTTTTATTATTGTGAAAACCGTTATGTACACACAACGCCTCACTAGGTATACACTTTTGAACGTTATTACTGCGGAATAAGGTTCAAAAGTGTATACCTAGTGAGGCGTTGTGTGTACCTACCTACGTAGTTGTTCTTGTAGTTTTTCGGATAAGTAAAATATAGTTCCCATGCCCTACAATGAAGCATGAGAAATGAAAATGATAACGATAATCTATTACCTTGGCTTTATTTTCTTACTTTGGAGGGTAAAACGACGCTCATTACATATTCAGCAGTTTATCTAAGCGGCTGGGTGTCTGATGCGAAGTGGCTGACCCAAACGAAGGGCCGGCACGGACCTAATAGTCTATTAGCTTAGGTACTTATATACTTAAGTAAGGCAATTTTAAAGTATATGTAAATAGAAATTTTGTCGACGAAAGTTTTTCCCTTATTTTAGTTGTTTTTATTTATATTTATCCAAAAAACTCTTAAATGCTACTTTTACATTTAAGAAAACTGCGAGCGAAAACCGTGTAGGTACGGTTTAACTATCTACAGCCAGATTATTCTATAATTATATATAAAATTCCCATACACAAAATAAAATATTGAATTGTATTGAGTATAAATAACTTTGCACTCGAACAAAAGTTACCAACATAACTTTTATTTTATTCGACATTTCGATAGATGGCAGAATGTGTATTAAAAGCTTTTAAGCACTTAAACATATGTGAACACTTAGTTTTGAAACTTTCGGTTTTTGCATTTCACGCTAATTCTCCTTAAATGCTCGAACTTACTAAGTAAGTAGTTAGTTTTAGTTGTATTTGTATATTATATCACGTAACCTGCCAAAATATATCGGAAAAATAAAGTAAGTACAATATTTTTTTGCTTATTCTAAGTCTATAACTTGTTTTTTGTAACTTAGCCAGAAAATACTTGTAATATCATTGATATAGGTAGTTATTTAATGTCAAACGCATTAAAAGCACCACTTAATATCGTTCATACCGGAAAGACTTCAATGTACAGGGTTGGGCAGAGTAACTGTCCTAGTTTAAAAGTTGTATAAAAGTTTAAAAACAATATAATATGAGATGTTATGTTATTAATTATATTTAACACACTCTATATATTCCACATTATATGTTAGCCTCTATACGTCCCACTGCTGGGCACAGGCCTCCTCTCATGCACGAGAGGGATCAGGCTATAGTCCCCACGCTGGCCCAAAGCGGGTTGGGAACTTCACATACACCTTTGAATTTCTCCGCGGATGTATGCAGGTTTCCTCACGATGTTTTCCTTCACCGTATAGCGATTGGTAAATATCAAATTATATTTCGTACATAAGTTCCGAAAAACTCATTGGTACGAGCCGGGGTTTGAACCCGGGACCTTCGGATTGAAAGTCAGACGTCGTTACCGTCAGGCTACCAACGCTTTTCCACATTAATTGATATGTTTTATTCTCTCTTGCTTAGCTTGTATAATTTTAAGCATCTTGCCATAAAAGGAATTTCACGCGGCACGCAAGTCCTCTTCTGCCTAGTCGTCCCATATTTGACTACCCGACCCTAGAATAAACCCAATAACTAGCCTTATGTCATCTTAATAAAGCTCTGCATATATCCTCATACCGAAATATCGATAGTTAATTAGTTCTCTAAGGATACGTATAGCGTACTTTGTAATGTAAAGAGTCAGCCTCAAATTCCGACTAATGTGGTACATTTCACCATGAAGTTATACCCTGACTGCCTGGCTTTTTGGAATCATCTTATGGCTAATATATCCTCCAGGGTATCTCTTAATAAGACACTATACACTCCATTAGTCTGTCGCTTGTCGATCTCCTGTAATTAAAACGTATTTTCTTTGCATAATGGCTGCCGTGCCGCGTGAAATTCCTTTTATGGCAAGATGCTTAAAATTATACAAGCTAAGGAAGAGAGAATAAAACATATCAATTAATGTGGAATATATAGAGTGTGTTAAATATAATTAATAACATAACATCTCATATTATATTGTTTTTAAACTTTTATACAACTTTTAAACTAGGACAGTTACTCTGCCCAACCCTGTAATTGAATTTTGCACCTGGTGCATTATTTATTCGCGTGGAAGGTAAGTGCGTTAGTGACAGTAACATATATTTGGGTATGCTATTACGCAGCCAGCTTACGATTAAATAAACATCGGTCTCATGCGAGCTTCTTACCTTTTATTTACGACGACGTGAAATACATTGTGTATTTGTCTTGTGTTTGGAATAATGTTTGCCTACGGAATCATTATTTACTTTTCGTGTCTTGATAAAATATATAGTGAAATATTTATAGAAAATCTCGTATGTACCTACCTACGTTAAAGAAGAAGGTTTTTTATAATGGTAACATTTTAATGTTTAGGTACACTGTGCAGTGCCTAAATGGATCTACAAATTCGATTTTGGCGAATTATCAGATAAAGAAACACTTTGGACTGTTTATCTGAAATTTCACACAGGTACAGTAGAACTTTACTATTTTGAAAGAAAAGACTCGATTCACTTAGGTAGAAGTACTAGGTAGGTACTTACTTAACTATAAACTAAGTAACTAGGTATGAATTAATGTATGTAAGTAGATGAACAATGAAACTAAAATTATGTATTAATAAAATACACAAATATCTGAAATAATAATTGATTATGATTTTTTGAGCAGAAAGTGAGCAGTAAATGAGTTTGAAATGGTCAGTAGGTACCTATTTTAAAAAGTTAAAGCAGCATTTTGACTAGACGCTCCAAATCTACGGACAATGTTCTGTAATTCGAGCTGCATTATCGGGTCAAGGTAGCATGCAAGGCGGCATTTAACCCGAAATTTAACAATGATTAGCAAATGTCTAGAAGGAAATTCTAATTGTAAGGTAGATTATACACGCAAACTTACTAAGTTAAAAGACGCGAAGCACGTCGTGTGCAACATAAAACATTATCAAGTTGACAAAAGTGGACTAGCAACCTCTCTAGCACACATTCAACCTCGTGTGTGGGTTACCACTGTTATCAATTATCATGCATAGAACAATACCTGAAATGGAAAAAATAAGTACTCGTATCATCTGCGGGGTAAAAAAATACTGACGAGGTTCTTTTTTATTTTAATCAATTGGAAGTAAATTACGATGCGTGAAACACCGTCAATATTATACATAGATACTTATTACAAACTCGCTATTACATGTAACACATGCAATCTGTACTTATTTGTTTATAGTTAAGCTTGTTTGTCTGTATGTATTGATACTCGTATATGTATATATATTATGTAATAGGATCCCCCAGCATACCTCGAATTTCTAACAAAATACCTTCATAATACATAGCAACGTTAACGCCAAACATACACTTGGGTACCATTCTTATAATTCTTAGCGTAGTGCCAATTTTCATCGAAATTGGTGTCTAACAAATGATCAAAATTCCTAAATGTCAGAAAAAATCCTGACACACAGTAACCTCGGCCGGAGCCCGGAATGGTGTCGAGCTTCGTAACAATGCACGTATGGTACCTATTGTAGGCCGCTTCAAATTAATGGACTCTGCACAATTTGTTTACATTTTACTTTCACGGGAGCCTTTTTGTGAAACTCCGCAGTATTAAGGCTTGAAAGCTAGTCCACAATGAACTGAAAAAATTAATGGCACAACGAAAACTCATAGCTAATGCTTTTTCAGAGAACGTCTTTGTATTAATTTTATAAATCAACTTTATCAGTGATCCTGTTTTATTATTTACATAAAAAGTGGTTTAATTAAAGATAATTCACACTTCTTTAATAGCTATCCCCAGTAGCAGGACGTTATGTTAACTGATGTTATTATATGTTTTCAGTGGGTTTATTATTAGTTCTTTATATTAAGTTTACCATAAACGAACTTCAATAACGAAATACTTACCCTTATTTAATTACCGTCCTCTTTATTTAAAACTGGTTTATTGGGGCAAAGCAGGGCAAAGCAGTGGGCCCTCTTCCATTATCGTGAATTAAACCCCGAGGAATTACCCGCATGTCGGTTATGTTTCGTTTATTTGAGGTCATGTGAGGGGTACAATATGATTATTGTGGGGCCACTTTGAGGGGACGGTAGATATATGTGAGAACTAAAACTCTAAATGATACATTTAGCCAATTGTTTTTTTTTCCTAACTTCCCTTCAACTGCTACAACTTTGCCTACGATGCTTAAATTTGCATGGCTTGAATAACAGTGATTAATAAATAAATATTATGGGACAATCTTACATAAATCCACCTAGTCCGACAGTAAGCTCAATAAGGCTTGTGTTGTGGGTATTATCTATCCCAACCCAACAGAATATATATTTATTTCCTCATAATATAATGGCCGCCTTTCCTATATGAGTCTCAGGAATAAGATATAAATAGCTGTTTGGTGAGGAACACTATGTTTTTCAAGCCAGGCAAAGTTGAGCATCGCAAGCAATGTTGTAGCACTTGACGGTACCTAGATTTTATGCGTAGGTTCGAGCACAGCTATCTGGAAGTGTGGTGGAAAGGTAGCCGGGGGCCAATACAGGGCCCTTCGGGATTTGACTTAGTTTTAGTGCTTGAACTCGACTTCTAGGTTCACAACTTTACAGTAAGCACCTTCACCTAACCACACTATAGACGTATTAATTACTTAAATTAGAAGTTAGACTAAATATTCGGAAAAGGTAGTTTAAAGGGATTATCACTACATTTTAACTGTAACTTTGCCTTTACAGAAAACAATAAAATAAATAAAAAATGCTTCAACATAAATACCAATCTTTCCTTAATCAGTGAGTACACATTACTGTCCAAAAAATTACATTGAAAATTTAGAACTCGGCTATACCAAGTAATACCAATCAGTGTTAGTCTGGTGACTGGTCTAAGATTACAAAAACTTATTACGGATCCCGAAATAAAAATATATAAAGACTAATTAACTCCCCATAGAATAAGATTGTTATGTCAAGCACATAGCTGTTATTTCGCATTGGTAATTTGGGGGTCATTAACCGTACTCGAATTTCCGAATAGCATTAGTACGCCATTCATGGAATTTCTTCCAAAACAATACGGTTTGTGATAAGATCTGATTGTAACTACTTCCTCGTCGTTAATGCAAACGTAGCCCTTATCCTAATAAACAACTTTAATATCTAGATATAGGTAGGTACTTAATATCTTCAATAGTCAAGGTCAAGGTAGGTTTATGATAAAGCAGTGGGGAAAACGCATTTTATCCACACGTGGGGAAAGTAATTTGGTACAAGTTTTAACATTTAGATTATCTGGCAGGATGGACTTTCAAGAAATGATTTTGAATTACATCATTTATGAAAGCATTTATTTGGCTGCGATTTTTTTATATATTTTTCCTGTGGTGGTATCTAAAAACATGAATAGTTATTTGTTATACAAGGGAGCAAAGTTGTATCTTAACCGCGAGTGTGTAACTGAAACACGAGCTAGCGAATGGATTCTAGGGTTGAACTACGAGCTAGGAATGGATTCTATGGTTGAATTATGAGCGAAGCGAGTGGTTCGAAAATAGAATCCTGAGCGAAGAGAGTAGTTCAAAAATAGAATCCTGAGCGTAGCGAGTGTTGCAACACACGAGACGTAAAAATAACTTTGCAACCGTGTATAACACAAACCTTTTCACCTCACTAAAGCAAGGAAAATATTACATAGGTACAAGAATAACAACTAAAAAAAAAAGATTAAAAAATCCAGAATAAAATACAATAAAAAAATTACTTTTTTTTAAATATGCGAACATTGTCCTATCTGGGCTATCTGGAGTGGCCTTTACATGTTATTATGTTTAAACACGTTCGAAAGTAACTATTAAGACGTTCGAATTTCAAAAATAGTATTCTTTGCACTTTTGTGAATAAAATGGAGTTTTGCTATCTGTTTTTAAAGAATAAAAAAGGCCTTTCCGAGCTAGGGAGGTGAATAACATTTTGTGTTTTGTGTCTATTTCACTGTTAATGAAACTCTATGGCCTATCTTCGTAGCCTCCATTTGCGACTACCTAAAGTAATAGTCCAGTAAACTTTATAGCTTCTGCTCCGGTAATTTTAACGCGAGACTCGCCAAGTTACCTACCTACTTTGTTGGCAAATCGTAATTTTGTGCTTGGCATTCATTCCGCCGTTGTGCCGACCCTTCCAGTGTGATTGATTTTAGATCCGTGATTGTAGCACTCTTGAATAATGCGCAACATTGCAAAAGAATAGGGAATATCTTCAACAGAATGCCAAACAGGAATACAGGAATATGTGCAGACAGCAGCAGCGGGTGCGGTTTAAAGTGACCTTCACATTGCACTGTCTTATTGACTTAACCGTGGTCGTGGCAAGCTTATTTTAAACCCCTCACCCGCTTAGCTACTTTTGCTGCTGACTGTATGGCAACTTTGATTTCTAGGCCCTTATAGAACCATCTCATAATGGCAGTGCCCGTACATACGTATAAACTAAACATATAAATGCATTGACGAGTTATTATCGTATGTTCCTCCCTAACGCATAGTTATTTCTCTTTGGGTTTTCTATCAGGTGACGACCTGACCTGAAAGTGCGGACGTCATAGTTGCTGGTAGCACATTTTGCTCGAAAGTTTAGTGAGTCATCATGTGTGACACTGACATGACATGACCGCGCCGCGCTCAGCGCTATTAATGGATTAGAGCTGGCTACGTCAGATATGTATGATTCAACAATGAGAGCAACGAAACCTAGAAAGATTACAATTTTATCCTTATTGCTAGATCCGGACATCTGGCAGCTTTTAATGGGTGGAGGTCAGAGTGACAGACTAACAAACAGTTGGAAAAAAGTAATATCAAAATAGCTAAAAACTGCCGAAGTTGTTATATTTATAGAGGACGATATTTCAACATTAAAACAAAAAAACATTGCGTATTATTTCGTAAACAGAAACATTAGACGACAAACTATGAATGACATTATACGTCGTTTTGGACTACTTTCCCCCATCAGAAAGTTTTGGCAGTGATAAAATGTAATTATTTATATAATTTCTGATAATACTACATCAAAACCAGAACTCTAGGATGTGTATTCTTAAAGTGGTTTGCATTATTTGATCTCCACCACGTTACAACTGCCAGATGTCCGGATCAAGAAATAAGCCTAATATATAGCAAACTAACAGAGGGGTTTCGTCGCTCTATTATTGTGTCATATTTGATATGGGCTCTAGCTCTCCATCTAGATAACTGCTACGAAAAACGCCAATGAATTTAAGTATGTAGATACATACCTACTTAAATAGGGCGAATATCTGATATTTTGTAGGTATACAACGACACATAAGTAACTATGTTTCCGTTTGCACATTACGATTCAACGGAGCAAACACTACGAATGCCGATGGTTTTTTGATGCTATGCGATGTCTCTATATGGGACGGAAGAAATAAATATTAGTGGTAGAATTATACTAACTCTATTGTTATTGCCCTATTTTGTTGCCAAGGTGTTATTAATCGATATCTAGGTTACTAAAATAGTATATTTTACAATCGTGACATAATGAATAGCTTTTCAGATGAATACCGTGTTTTCGTGTTTATTAGTCTTACCGGACATTTTTATGTACGACATTGAAAAGTTTACTCGTAATTAGGTATGTTACTAGTATACAATTGAGTAGAAAAAGGGTGCTAAGAAGGCTACGAGTTACAATAGTAAAAAGCATAAATACTTTGCCAAATAAAATGTAGATCTGAGTCGTAAAATGTATTCTAAGATAACTGACTTCTCTGTAGTAATTACTGCAAGTTTGCTCGTGCTCTTTCGTGTATTTGACACTAAGCAGTCAGCACTATGCATGTACTTACATTGCAAAAGCGAACTTCAAACCAGGGACCGGAAAACCCCTCTTTAGGCTTAACCCTATCATTTCGGTAACCCAATCAATTTGGTAACCTCATGATACGGTTACCGTATCATGAGGTTACCGAATCATAGTGGTAACAGGTATTGAAGCGGTAACCGCAACCTCTAACACGGTTAACCTCAAAACCCCATCGCGATAGGGTTTCTGTTAAGGGTTTTCATTGGGTTATTGTAACCTGGGTTGTTTTCTTTTCTCGTTACATTTAATGAAACTAGCTAACTACCCGTATAGACTAGAGCTGTTATCGTAGTAGTCGCGTTGCTGAAGCATGAAAATAGAATAAAGTAAAAAACAAAATAATGTAAAAAATAAAAATAGAATAAAAATATAATAAAAATAGAGTAAAAATTGAATAAAAATAGTATAAAAATATAATAAAAATAGAATAAAAATAGAATAAAAATAGAATAAAAAAGAATAAAAATAGAATATAAATAGAATATAAATAGAGTAAAAATATAATAAAAATAGTATAAAAATAGAATAAAAATAGAATAAAAATAGAATAAAAATAGAATAAAAATAGAATAAAAAATACAATAAAAATAGAATAAACATAGAATAAAAATAGAATAAAAATAGAAAAAAATTAGAATAAAAATAGAATAAACATAGAATAAAAATAGAATAAAAATAGAATAAAACTAGAATAAAAATAAAATAAAAAATATAATAAAATTAGAATAAAAATATGATTAAAATATGATAAAGATATGATAAAAAATAGAATAAAAATAAAATTAAGTAAGTATAAAAGTAGAATTTTTTTTTAAATAAATATAAAATTAAGTAAATACAAATTAAAAAATACAGATTAAAAGAATATACAATAAAAAATGTTATAAAAATACAACAAAAGTAAAAATTTAATAAAAGTAAAATTAAATAAAAGTAAAAGTACCTACATCGTAAATTTTGCGATGAAAATTTCGGATAAACTAAATTTTGTACTCAATAAAATACGTATTTATATTTCGTAATGCGAATGAGTTGTCGCATAGTCAGCAAAAAATAAAAATGAATAGACTTCCCACGGCGGCGAGGTGCTAATTTATCAGAATAGAATATTCAGAATGGTAATAAAAGAAGAGCGGAGTTGAAGCGCCGCGCCGTTATTTGCGCACGTAACTAGTACAGAGTTGTTAAACCACCCAATTGTGGGATACTGAAAGATAGAAATCATTAAAAACATTATTATAAATTTTAGACCGATAGATCTAATTATGTTTTAAATATTGTAATACCTAACGTATTGATTAATACGTGTATTTAATTATAAATGTTTCTACGTGATATACATTATTATGTTTATTTCTTTCTTTGCCGATGTTGCGCTTTATTACCTGTTCCCTGCGCGACAAGGTGCTAGCGGATCAAAAGCCCGCCGGTCATGGCGTGGTATATTCCAATGTTTAAGGATTAGATTATATTATATATTTAGAACAAAATGCGGCGACAGTAATAGTGACCGCAATAAAAGTTTTATTTAACATGTAAACACAACATTGTTATCGATGCTACCTTTCAACTATTTAAGCTTTATGACAAGACGTTATGCGTGCCAACAGGTAAAGGATCGTGTCGTGGCGTGGCGTTTAAGTTATCGTAGATTTAACCTTCATGTATTATCAATTCATAATGAAAACAATGTTTATACATATTAAACATACTAAAGTAAATAAATAAAAACTAGCGAGCCCTACCTACCTTAACTTATGGGCCCTGAATTAAAATCACAAATATCCCCTATCCCGCTCCCACCCAGTAGAGTGCCCATAAGCTGGGTTACCTCGCTGAATGGCAAAATAAAATGCAATGAAAATTTTTGGATAAACTGTATTTAGCATGTCTATTTTCCTTTTGTATGTGTATATACTTGAGCATTTGGGCATATCTTCTGTTATTAAATATTACAAGATTTAGTTTAAAAACAATGAACACAAAGTTAATCTTAATGACTAAGTTGCACCACGCATAATTGATGGACTAATCAACATTAAATATGGCGATTGAGCTGTCATCCCATAGAAAACTGTCAAACTTTTCATACAAGATTTTTTAACGATGATGTTTGACGTTAACAGACGAGTTGGGGCAACCGGCCACAAGTAGGTACAATTTTGATCGAAATATATTAATAATATGTAGTATAAACACATTTGTACCTGCATATTTTACTACATTCACCACTGTCGTGTCGTTGAATAAATTATCTCCTGTTTTAATTCGTACTAACGCACTTAGCATTAATTAACACATCACTTCGATAGTCCTAAGTCATGTATATATCTTTGAAAAAAATATAGATCTCAAACTTTTCTTTTTAAATTTCTTTGTAGATCCTGCTTTATAATGGCAAAAAAATCATGATTCGATGTTTAATTAATCATTCAGTTAGTGGTGTTATAATGTGGTTTATTCTTATTTAATAAAAATATCACCTTTAAATTACCTCAGAGTGACACTTATGGACTCATCACTAATTTGTTTTTGTAACACGGACATTTAAAATTTTATTTGAATATATTAAATGTGCCAAACTAATGAATGAAATAGAAGATCAAAATTCGACTTCTTAACATTTTTAAAAGCATTTAAAGAGTAGCGTTCGAGGGCAACACTAGAATGTCGAGAGAAATGAAAGTCATGCAATTAATCAACAAATCGTATTTATTTTTCAGTAAATAATTATATTTCTATTACAATTATCTTTCTTTGGAATCATCTTTTACTGTATAACTTAAAATTATAAAATCTTAGTTAGAAATAAAATAGAAACACGCTAATTGCATTTAACATAAAACATATTAAAACATTACTTAAAATAAAGTAAAAATTACTAAAATCAGTTTAGTCTTATCAATGTGGTCCTAACATAGAACTGAATAGCTAAAATAAAACATATTGCTTACATAATTAAATAAACGCCTCAAATAGTAATAATAATCAACTATAATAAATCATCTTTAATCCTACCACCATCTAGAATAACATACTTTACGCGACTTATCACTGGGTATTTAAAATATCTTTGTTTGCCCTTACTAACATCAAATCTTTCAAAAGATTGGGACTTATATTGCTCCTAAGCGGATGAAGTATAAACTTCAGGGATGAAAAAAGTCTTTCAACAGAGACCTGGGTAGCTGGTGCTGACATCACTATTTTGGCTACTTCGGCGATTTCAGAAGACAAAACGGCTTTATTGGCCCAGTGATGAATAATACTTTGCGATAAATCCAAACGGGGTGCTGTGATGACTTCTAACAAGCAGAGATCAAATGATCTTTTCTTTCTTGTGTTCCCTCGCGCTCTTTCTGTATTTGATAACATTTGTTCAATAGCAGACAGGTCTCGACTCGTGCTGGCTTGAGGAATGGTGTTTATAAGGGTTACCGTTTCTATTTCTGGTTCTTCTCGTATCTTTATATTTTCAATATTTTTGTAGACGTCGCTCAGAAGTGCTCGAGCTTTCTGGCACTCTTCTGCTGACAACACCACATTAAGACGACCATCTAAATACAAAGCTTCTAAAACTACGTCATTTTTCAATAGTTTTGTTTGGCGCTGTTCCATTGCAGTGTTGAGAGAATTTGCAAAACTATGATGAATAGCTCCCACTTTATTTTTGCAGTCCAGCCACGTTATGAAGAAATCACCGATAGTCAATTGTTCTTTTTGTAGCATGATTGTGGCTTCAGATAGCGGTCGGAGGCAGGCTACGATGTCTGTCAAGTCTCTCCAAAACCTTTCTGGAACCTTGACTTCAGGTATAGTATCGCAGAAATCTTGTAGTTCTTGCAACCGTACCAGCATGTTAAACGTTGCCGTCCATCTGGTTGGACAATCTTTAACAGGTTTCTTCCTATTTTCTTGCCGTAAGCGATTGGCATTATTTGGCTTGCGTAGGATATTAACAATGGTTTTTGCCACGTTTATTACCTCCTGCGCACTGTTGTCGGCCCTTAATGCATCTTTTACAGCTAACTGCAACGTGTGAGCAGCGCACAACATTCCTCTTATCTTGAACGTCCCTTCAGTATAAAACAATGTTCTTATATCGGGGTCCATGCAACTAAAAAATTCTTCAAAATCGCCAATGTCCATATAATTAACGTTTTCGGTGCATTCATCGCCACTGGAATCGTCTTCTTCGTTTGTATAAGCCCTGATCTCTTCGCCTGTTTCTGCGCCCATATCATGCCCATTTTCCTCTTCCGATTCGTATGTACCGCCCATAAGTTTTACCATTTTTTTCATATTAGTTCCGTTGTCGGTACATATACAATATATTTGGTCTGTTGTTATCTTGAACTCTGTTAAGATCTCCTCTAAAACGGATTTAAGAAAGGGTGCCGTTTGGGGGCTATTCACTTCTAAAACTGCCAAGTTCCGCACCACAATCTTAGTGTCCTTAATATACTGTATGTTAACACCCACAAATTTTCGTTCCAAGCATGTGGCGGCATCCAATTTTATATTAATCATTTGGTGTTTGACATCATTATTTATTTTATTACGAACTGCATCAGCTTCCTGAGAAATCCTTGCTTTGATGGCTTTTACATTTGTATGCTTGCAACCATCGTTACTACTAGCGGCAATATTAATTATGTCCTGAAATGCTGAGTCCTCCATCATTGCAATAGGTCTACCATGCACGGTAACCAGTCGAACACAATTTTTTATGATTTTTTCCATTTTAGCTATCATTGCATTCTCACTGGGTTTGCTCCTTTCAGACGTTTCCTTGGTTAGCGTTGCAAGAACTTGATGCTCCCTAGGATGTTTTGCTGCTATATGGTTTTTCAAGTTGGTTGCATGCTTGCCCTGTAAAAAGAAAAACAAAACAGAGTGTAAGTATAAGACAAAGTGCGACACATCTTTTCCGGAAAAGGCACTATTTGGCGGAAGGAGCTTACGTCGTACGTAGTATAGATTCAATATTCTATTTGAGCAACAAAAGCGTAAGCGCCAACCACAAAATCTTTTCAGAAAAATACAAATAATAATGAAACAAGTCCTTATCCTAAGTTCCTAACCTAACTTATGTAAATAAAACTGTGTAAATAAATTAAGTAAGTACAATAAATTACAAACTATTTTCACGAACTTCTTGTTATACAGTTAAGTCTGCCCTAGCACTTCCACTTTCTCTCTCAATTGCTCAAATGAAGGAAGAAATCTCTTAAAGGGAAAAGTTATAAATTAATGTACTAGTAAGTACTACTATAATATGTATAAAAAATAACAGCATAGATACCTTGAACTTATTATTGCACAGCTGACAAATACTCATGCCGGAACACGCATCATATTCGAAGTACCGATGAACAGCATTTCTTTCGGTTGGCGCCATTATATATTTTCAGACTGTGAAGGCGTCAAGAAGACTATATAGAGTTGCTGGCACCATCCAAGTCAGTGTTTCTGAAAAATGTCGAGTTAACATTTTTTTTACATGTTCGGTATTTCATTCATATTCAAAGTTTTGTACATGTGATAGTAGACATAGATATTAGGGTGGACCATTTGAGTAAGTTTTGGAAATAAGCAATGTTATACTACTCAGAAGATTATTATGTAGATAACGAGAAAACAAATTTAAAAAAACCGCTATTTACTTTGAGCCCAGTACCAACGTTTAAGTGTATAAATAAATATACGCATTTTTTAAAATTGACTTTAATATTTTTTAAAGTTAAATTTTTTGTTGCAATATAGCAATGCATTTGCATTCGATATGGTTTTAATGTTCGTTGATTATACTCTTAAACGTTTTCTCCTTAAGTCTAATAAGTCCTCGTAAATAGGTTTATTCAGTAGAAAACCTTTTAATATGTGGCAGATGCTCGAATCTATATTTTAACCCTATCCTAGACCCATCAGTAAACAACGACAGAAAATATATCATAAAAATAAATACTGCTTATAGCAAAACATTGGGAAAAAGCACATCGAAATATGCCCAAATTGCCAAAAACGCAACTTTTGCCTAGGTTAAAACAATATAAATAATTGTAAAAATGCATAAGAAAAATATCTACCTATCAAAAAATATATACCAAAAGTTGGCCAATAAGTCTTCACATGGCTTATTAATACATTTTTTATTGGCCAGTATGTTCCATTTCGCTCATACGGCTCGTACTGTTACTGTGTTATATAACTTATTCGCTATGTGCGAAGTGCATGCTGGGGGTAAAGTTAACGATTGCAACGCACAATGTAGAAATAAGAAGAACAAGAAATTGGGCTCTTGTCAATATCACATTTCAAAATATTTGACATCACTTATACCTAAAGTCAACTGTCAAAATAGTGAATCAGCCAGAGACATTTCATATAAGCAAAAAGTATATGCCATTAATATTGCCAAAATTCTTACGAATACCTAATAAATATTTGGCGAATACGAATATTCGTAAAAAAACACTGTTATTTGCCGAATATGGATATTCGTATTCGTTGCATCACTAATTTTCTTTTATAAAAAATCGGCCCACCCTAATAGAACGCAAAAAATAATAACTAAACTCTGTAATTATTCAGTGTGTTGATTTAAACAAAATCTCGTAAATTGCACACTCACCTTATTAGTTCCTTTTTAACCACAATCAATGTCACATCACAATCCAATCCTCGAGCACTAATCAGTGTCCATTTTAATAGTAGCCAAAGTCGTCAAGTAAATCCGATACAAACGCAACAAAAATAAAAACAACAATTACAACAATAACAAAATTCACTGCAGGTCACACGTCCTCACTTAGCCAGGTGGTAATGAGAATGCACTCATAATTAAGTGGTATCCTTTATCCTACTTGCAGCTAGAACCGATTCGGGCTAGCGAGCGAAGCGAGCTTGCATAGTTTCGGAAACGTTCGGGACACCCGAAGGTTACTGTAGCCACGGAAGCTCGCTACACCATTTTCTCTTCACTCGCACACACGTAAAATTAAATGACTCATCTCATAATTATAGTTTAGACCACAAAATTTTCTATTGATTTTTTTAAAAAGAGCATAAGAAAATTGTCAGCAGTAAGGTATTTGTAAAAATAATTTAGATTTATACAATGTAAAACAAAAATAATTAAGGTATTTCTTGTTGCCACTAGGATTGTCACCAGTGTCACCACACCTGGTTAATCCTAGAACAATGGAAACAAAGAACCTGTAAGATTTCGAACCGCTGACACCTCGCTGCACAGATAAGGTTTCTGATAAGGACATAAAAATTCAATGAAAGTCTTTAAATAAGAATGTAGTTTAATTAACACGCTTAAGTTCTAGATCTCTAGAATAGGGGTGATTTAACAACTCTATGTCAAGTGCGCACGCGCTGTTTCGTTGACTACAAGTTTCGTTTCAATCATCGGGTTTTTTTGATATGTTCTATTAATTTTAGGTAATTTACAGTTTTCACAATTGTAAAAAAATTGGTACTTAATCATTGAGTAATAAAAGTTTTTGTTTCTGCCTTTACTGCTGCCACCCGATAAGTTCGCCTTTGTACTAACTTATTTATTATTACATCGCATATTGTTAAATCCTAAAATTTACCAGTATATATAATGTAGATTAGATATTATACTTAATATTACTGTAGGTAACAAATTTATTGTACCCAACCCGCCGCATATTCTGCGAGTTAAAAAAATAAATAAATAAATAAACTGCATATAATTAATAATTTGGTCAGTATTAGAGCTATCGAAATTGCAACAACATGTTAAATAGTTGGTAATCCCAAGAAAATGATAAGAATAAGTTACGATGACTAAAATTATCACGATTCGCAATTGCAAGTACATATCGAAATTAATAGTTATATTTATTTTTTACCAAATATGAGACCAAAAGCCAAAAACAGATATTTATAATTAATTTATCTACCAAATAAGTTATTATTAGTTTTTATATAATAATAAGATGCTTAATGTGTATATATTATAGCGGACATGTATACAAATATACATACTTGATACTTAAAGAAATATAGTTTAATTCTTATGCACGAATGCCACGAGTCCGTATCCGCAATTTCTCCAAAGTTAGTATAGTAATAATGTAAAAATAAAATAATCAAACGAAATGCAGCCGCGCTCCGCGCTCCAATTTCAGCCTTACTAAAAGTTAAAAGTACAAATATTGTTAAAGACGAACACAATAAACGACGCGCTCGTTACCGGCAAAACCTGTTTGTTTGTACTGGCAGCTTAGTCGACCAGCCCCGTGCCCGTGACCACGACAGTCATTTAATAATGAGCCTAATCTAAGTGTTCGTAAAGATTACATTCGTTTGAGCTGCCTCAATACCCCATGATGCGGTAACCGAATCGATTGGGTTTTTAAAGCGGTTAGTGGTACCCTAGGTTAATTCGATCGATACGGTAACCGTATCAATAAGGTTACCTCATCATAAGGTTACCGTTATTACAGGGTTTTTAAAACAACCTCTAAAATAACCCTATGAAATACCCAGGTTATGGTAACCGGTTCCGGTCCCTGCTTCAAACGCGCTTGTAGCAAAGTAAAGCGTGACATTATCGCTACGCGAGTACTACGGCGCGCGGCGCCTAGCACTTCAAAGCTGAACGTCCCGAAAGGCTCTTCAGTTATTAATGTTATTATATTTCATTTACTTTAGGCAGATTGTATACATAAGGATCATACTAACCTCATTTAAATTTAAGGCATCTCTTATCGCGTTATTTTTAATTAACGTAAGGATCTAGATTAGTTTTAATAATCGCATAAGACTAACCTAACGCCGGAAAGTCTATTAAAATTAACGTGAAAAGACGTTAGTCAGTCATGAATAAAATATAATTGGTTTACCCGTACTTTGCGAGACGTCGACGTCGACGTTCAATGACGTTTAGTGCTTCATACGTTAGGTCTATTAGTCGATACGGGAACTGGAACTGGACTCAACGTTTTTCTGACCCATTACAAATTTGCAACCTCACAACATTTTAGTGGATCACGTCAAGATGTATGAGTGAGATACTTAAATGCATTCGAAATGTTAAAATAAGGACAATAAGTACAATCTGTACAATAACTGCAACAGTCCACACGAGGGTAAAATTACAAACAATAAATTTCTGCTGCTTTAAAGGCTTGAAATGTTTTTAGTAATATTTAGTAAATTTAATTGAAAATATGATATAAAAACTACTTCACAACAAGTTTACAACATTAACGATCATAAACAGTCGAAAGCGACTAAGTACAAGATTCAGCGAGTTGCACGTTGCACAAGGTTCCACCTTAGGACCGGAGTTTTATTAAGTATAAGCCCGGTGCCGTGTACGTATCGGGCTGGCTGTTCCAAATATCATATCCCTTGCCCTCGTTGGTCGTAAAGCCGCGGTCGGAGGCTTTTTGACAGAAATGTATATACCTATGTCATATATGTGTATATATCTTTAAATACGTATTTGTACAGCAACTTACTAGCTTTAGTCCGTTTCATTTCGAGCATTTGTTTTTGTGACAAATAAGTCACGGTAGCTCAGTTAGTCAGATTGATGGGCATGTATCCTGGAGTGGCGAGTTTGAGTCTCGCCTGTGGATTTTCCTACTTTTCCTTTATTCTAAACATTGACGACATGAAGTAGTGTATTTAGGTACTATAAACTTATACAGATGTCACATACAAAGAAAAAAGTGACCTAGGCCTCCGGTGCAATAGCTGGGATCGAACCAGCGTGTTCTGCATTCGCGGCAGACGCCTTAACCACCTGGTTACAGAAGCACCGGTCGAATTTTCCCATGTATATGCAATCTTTGTAATTGCTAAGGCGCATTTTGGCCAATCATCTAAGGTACAATAAGAGTCATTACCTCCATTCTGAGCTCTCTAGGAGTTCAATATTTATTACAAAATAATTAGATTTGTTCTTCAGTTGTATTACTAATTAACTATCCCTGTAAGTTGACTCTTATCATAGCATGTGTAGTGTATACTTAGGATAGGAATCCTGCGATAGAATTTATCGGTCTCTGAAATTAGTTAAAATAGAAATATTAGAAACTCGAATGGATTTACTTCAAAGATGTTACTAAAATATTATTATGCCAATAAATATACCACATATATAATCTATACATATAATAAAGCTGAAGAGGGTCGAAAGTCTGTACAAGGAAGATATTCGAAAAAAAATTGGCTGGGGATACTTAGAATAGATAACAGAACACGTTCCAACAGTTTTTAGAATTTTTGTCTGTTTGTCTGTTTATCTGTTTGTCTGTTTATTTGACCGCGCATCACGTGAAAACGGCTGAACGGATTTTGATGAAATTTTGTATAGAGGTAGTTTGAGTCCCGAGAAAGGACATAGGATAGTTTTTATCCCGAAAATCAACCCTGGAAGCGGTGAAAATGGAGTTGAAAGTTTGTATGGAGAATTTTTTACCGCTGAACCGATTCAGATGAAAATTAGTATGGAGATAATTTGAGTCCCGGGAAACGACATAGGATAGTTTTCATCCCGAAAATCAACTCTTTAGGGGGTAAAAACGGGGTTGAAAGTTTGTATGGGGAATCAACAACCGTTGAACGCTGGAGATTTGAGCTCTGGGGAAGGATATAGAATAGTTGATATCCAGAATTAATTAATTAACGGGGGATTACTAATTCCACGCAGACGAAGTCGCGGGCAAAAGCTAGTATGTAATAAATATATTACATTGAACCTGAGGACCGGGTTATTGATAGATAACTCAATCAAAAGTGGCGACCCCAGGTCCGGTGCATACTTGGTGCAGCAGATATCGCTTGCAATTCAACGAGGCAACGCGGGCAGCATTTTTGGTACATTTACTCCGGGTACCTGTCGGCCCTAGCTTAGAAAATAGTTAGTGTTAAGTTAGTTGTTTATGTTTAGAGTATGAAATATTTGTATAATTGGTATTAAATAAAAAATATATCTTGGCAAAAAACTAGAGTAACTTCTTAGTAGAAATCAGTTGAACTGACAATTTAACTACTGAAATGTTGGCTTTGATTTTCCGTTAAATAATAATAATAACGTTGAAGTTAATAATGAGTCGAGATAAATGTAGAGTCAAAATTAAGCAATGTAAGAAGTACGACAAACCGGTAACGCCAGTGAGAAATCTAACATATTGGCGTGATTTTCAATAAAAACATATTTTTCCTGTTAGTAGGTTTCTTACCTATACCTATTTTCAGTTTTCACGCAATTTTACTTGCCGCTTGCCGTCGCTCCCTTCGCAATATTGGCAATCTTGGTAATTCGCTGCAGAGATGTACATACGAACGTATTGTAGGTACCGTCAGTAATAGAAGTGGCTGAATAGACAGGCGAGGTGTCTAAAATGATCTTAGCACACTCTTGTTGTCTTAATAATAGACACTGTGACTTAATATAATTAATAATTATTACCTATCTGTAAGGGCCCCTTAATAGGCAGGACTGACTCGACACCGAGGTGTTTGCTCAAAGATATTATAGGTTATATAATGCCTATCTAATTAAATCTAGAATAATTTTAAACAAAAAAAGAACCGACTTCACTTAAGATCCGCTATTCCAAGAGGAAGTGGCCGAGTTGCTGTAAAAAATTGTGAAATCACTATAGGTGTGCCTATAATAGTTGAAGAGTTCCCTCGATTTCTCCAGGATCCCATCATCAGATCCCGACTTGGTGACAATGGGACCATCTAGGGGTTATACCTGTTCGATTCAAAAAAAAAATTTGAAAATCGGTTCACGATTCACGGAGATATGGAGTAACATACATACAAAAAAAAAAAAAAAAAAATGATAAAAAAAAAAAAAAAGAATTCAGTCGAATTGAGAACCTCCTCCTTTTTTGAAGTCGGTTAAAAAAAACATTTTTAGTAGGCTGCAAATGATTTTTTCTAGATTTATTTAGATAGGCACATTTCTTATTTCAGGTGGTAATAGTATGTATGTATGTATGTATCACTTTATTGCACATAAACAAGTATAACATTAAAACATTAGTAAAATACAAAAAGATATGCACAAAGGCGAGCTTATCCCTAAAAGGGATCTCTTCCAGCCAACCAATGAGAAAATGAGAAAGGAGTAATACTATACAGTGAAAGGCAAACTATGCACTAAAGAGGTCGAAAAAGTTTGGAAACACATAAAGCTAATAGTAGTGGGAAAATAGATGGTGAAGAAAGTTCAGTGAGTGCTGCGAGCTCCAGATGGGACAGTGCAGCTGCCAAGTTTGTTACTCTTTTAGCACCACCCAGGAATCACGTGTAAGGTTGTCTGTTTCCTACGGATGCAGAGTAACATTCATTGACATTGGATCATTAATTAATAGAAATAAATACTAAGAAACATTACTATAAGCACTACATGTAACCCAAGGAACATGACAGGTAGGTACCTACACATTAATTGATTAGATTTACGTGAAAAATAAAAGTTAGAAGTTTCATATAAATTTGAAAATCCATCCTGGATGTGTGTGTATTGTGTACACTGTATATTTCATATATAAATAGACAGGAAATTAGGTACGTACTCAATTTGGTTCCATGAAAATTGGTTATTTGTTGTGAGGGTTGCGGTGGGCAAATTGAACCGAAATCCTGTTCCAATTTTCGGGCTGGTATTTTATGGTAAAGCCGTATCTATCCTTTTAATAAAACTGTAAGTAAAAAGAGCGACGGTAAGGGCGCGGGCTCAAGAGGCATCTCGGAGAAAAGCCTGAGCTTTCACGTCCTCCTGACCCCACGCAATCAGGGCGAGCTTCGAGGTATGTAGGTACATGCCTTAGTCACAAGACATTCAGTTGCGACTGCAACCGTTTTTCTCGAATATCTTGGCCTCTAGGTTAATAACTAAATAAGTATAATGTCTGCAGTATAATAGGTACCTAAATGTAAACATATTGTATTATGCTTGGACTAATGTATTATGATATGACCGTACCTACTTAAAGCTAAACTAAAACGCGCGATTACTAACACAATTAATATAGTTTTTATTGTGGGTAAAGATAACCATCCAGGATTGCTTTCACGAGAAACTCAAAACCTACACTAAATTATACACTTTGGTCAAATTTAGACTGGTCTTCTAAAGCCGTTGCCAAGCGTTGTGAATAACAACTGTACCTATGATGTTACGTAGATACAGCCGCGCTGGATATTTAATGAATATGCCCAATAACTGCGTCGAATATTACCAAAAGCCTTCACAAAATTATGATTAATAATCAAACCCTAGCGTGAGGTTGTTCCTCACGTTACACCCCTTAACGTTTGAAGAGCATAATCTATTCACAAATAACTGATTTCCATCGGACCAGCAATTTTCGAGGCACAAAGGCACGAACACGCCCAAATCAAGCGCGGTATTCCCTTTTGTTCGGGGTTAAAAAGAGATTATAGTAAACGTGGCAATTACCGCGGGCACATTTAACACTAATGGTTACCTACCTTACGATTTATATGTCGTTCGAGTTCCTCTTCCTGTGCAAATCACGTTATTCGCATATTAAAACATATTTATAGTCCTTCCTTTGTGGCATGTCGCTCACCTATAAGTTAAGTATTAAGGCAAGTGGATTATTAAGGAGTGTCCATAATGACCACATAGGAAATGAGTAGGTACACTGTATGTGCCTAATTTTTAATAGCTGTATAGACGTGCATGCCGTGAAGACAAAATTGTAATTCCATAATAAGTCGATTTCCTCGTGTTTACCTACGCGCGATAAGCACATATGTACCTACCTACTCGTAATTTACCTAACTTACTTACAGACACAACTCACAACTACTGAATTCAATTTTATAGGAACCTACTCAATTACCTTTATGTCTTTCTACGAGTGTAATAATATTGTAGGTAGGTATCTATTAGTTAGGTTCAGGTAAGTAAGTAGAAGTAGTTATTTACTACAAGGTAACTGAAAAAAGTAAGGGCGGCCACCGACTATCAGTCCGCCTGCAGTCCGCCTGACGATATCGGCCTGTCAGTTGTTCGGAGCCGGCAAATGTTTGTTTTGTTCTGACTGACAGGCCGAGGTCGTCAGGCGGACTGATACCTAGTCGGTGGCCGCCTTTAAATAGTTACTAAAGAGATATCAAGCTATACCGTCAATTGCTACAAAGCCTGGCTTAAAAACATGGTTTTCTTCACATAACAGCTATTTATATCTTATTACTGAGATGGGAGAAAGGCGTAGCAGCAAAGTTGTAGCAATACTTGTCTAAATATCAAAGATATAGAGCATGTGTTATAGCCTGTAACCATTTTTAACTTTTTGTAGCGACTAATGCCTGATATATTTTGGCATTTTTTGTCTAATTGTTTTAATTAATTAAGTATAAGAAAATTATTAACATAAAACAAAAGCTCAAATTCAAAATTCAAGTCATATTAAATAAGACTGACTAAATATTATAAATGAAATTATTCGTGTAGAGATGGTGTAGAGGTAACTTATATGTATAACTGTAAATATAAAATTCAAATTAGGAACATGCACCTCTGAAAAAAAAACAAATACAGAATCAGCAGTTGTTTTAACCGTATCATGCCAGTAACACGATTTAAATTATTATAAATTTGTTTTAATCAGTAATCATGAACGATAAATATTTTCTTTTGTTAGAATGGTATCAAGAATGGGAAGATTTAAACTCTTGTATTTGGGTAAGTTTTTAAAGAACATTTTTTCTTTGTTTTAGGTTTTTCTCAAGTAACTTCTTGAGTAATGGCTTGTACTTTGGAATAAGTAAATCTTACTTTATTTTGATATATTATTTAACGAGTAGGTTGCTTTAATGATTTTGCGGTGCTGTTTTAATGCATATAACAAAATGAATGAAATATTTTCTTATAAATTTGACAAAATGTACAAAAAATACTCAAACTACATATTAAATAAATTACATATTCATTAGTTTTGTGTTTAAAATTTTCCAACTACATAATTTAATGTATGTAATTTAATGTACGTTTACTGAACAGGTAAGTATTTACCTACATCATTTACAAAGGAAACATTAGAAATTACCCCTATAACGTTTATCTTCTTATCGTATACAAATTCGTCGGCCAAAAGGTAGCTCCATATTTGTTCAGTTAAAGACACAATCAACGGTGTAGATATTAGTATTAACTATATTTTATCGTCGTATATACAATACAACCTGAAAACGGGCTATGAGCCTACTGAAGGAAATTCCCTGAAAGATTTAAATATAACTTAAATACTATAGTAGCGACACCTCGTGAACTGTGTTCAAAACATTAGGAGCGCGTCTTCTAAGCAAACTAAACGCCTTGAACGTTTTGCGGAGCTACTCTGATCGCCTGGATTTTAACACTATTCAACAATAGATGGCGCTGAGAGTTCTCTTCTATAATCTTTTCCCACTCGAGCTTTAGCGGATGTTTACCATCTAACGTGCCGTCTGGTACCTACTCTGGGGTAATTTTGAGGTTGCAAGCCAGTTTAGTTTGTTTAGGTCTGAATGGAGATTCGAAGCTCGACTAATCTCTTGTTTGTTGATAAAATTTCAACGTAGAACTAACAGATGTTGAACAAAAATAGAACGTTTATTAGGTATTTGATACTTAAAATAAGTGATATATGTACATTAAGTCGGTACCCTCATAATATGTACCTATGCAATAAGGTGCAGTTACAGAGAATCGTTGTGCTACTGCATATGTTCACATTCTTACAGATAATGTCATTGTCATTGACTACGGTATCATAAAGTTTCTTGCATCACGAATATGCCTGAGCGATGACAGCTAGAACTGCCATCGCGTGATTGTTTCTTCAATAATTTCATCAGAAATTGCAATAACTACCTGTCGTAGATATTACAGCGATTGCGGAATAAATTGGCTAGTTGTTGTCACATGGTTGTCACTAAATAAATAAGTAATAGGACCTGTTTCATAGTGTTGTTTTGGTTTGTCTTAAATTTAAGTGTTAACATTATTTGTTTGAACTTTTCCTATCCCGTCTACCCTCGTACCGGCAATAAGTACTTATAACCTACCTATCTAACAAAAGATTCTTCATGTAAATCGGTTCATCCGTTTGACAATCCACGGTTTGCCACAAATTAAATGATGAAGTAGGATAGTTAACGCCTGAATATACATATACCTAGTGTCCTTCTAATGGCATGTCCAAGTGATGTCTAACGGCTGAAGTTTTCAGGTTAGGTTTCAAACAAAAGAGAATTCGAATCGAAAACTAGCAGAAACTCTTTCACAATAAATAGGTAGGTGTTTAGGTACCTAAAATTATCTTCAAGAGCCGCGTGATAGCGAATCCTACACCCTTGTTATGGGATGGGATTTCTTGCATCTTATCTTGTTTATCGGAAGAGTTGATGTGATAAATCGTGGGCAGGTAGGTATTTTCTGAATTTTCTTGATTAATAAATTAAATTTATAATGTAAGACATTAGATGCATCGTTTCTATTCATCTGCGATTTTTGTTGTAATATTTCTTTTGTTCTTTAGATTTAAATTTTAATTTCACAGTGCTTTAGTATAATAACTGCTGTGTTATTAATTATGAAATGGTATCAATAAATAAATAAATAATTGAACATGAAAACTTGATTGGTTTATGATTTAGGATAGTAGTAAGCAAACTTACCCCCTTATTCATAAACTTAGGTATGTTAATTTTTTTACCAATGGGAGATTATTGGTGCATAGAAGGTTGAGTCAGAATGAAACAAATAGTTTAGTTAATTTGTTACGACTACGAGTATTTAGTTAAGTACTGACTGAGTTAAGTACCGTTGTTCGACAGTGCACATAGGTAGCTAGGTAGTATAAAGCAAACAACTTTCCTACCTTACCTAAATAAATGATATAGGTATAGGTAATGATATAGGTACAGCATCTCTCGTGTGGTATTCAAACTTAAATTAACATGTAGTTAATCATTTTGTATAGAAAATGTGTTATCGTCGATGTCCCTTCACGGTAGGTAAAACTAAATTGATTTAATTAGGTAGACATTGTGATCAGCGAAGATTGAACTTGCGAGACGACCACGAGAGGGAGCTCGGATCGGAGGGAGGAATGTAGGGATGACGCCGGCCGGGACCGGGGGGCCTGGAGCGATTCATTGATCCGAACGCTCTCGGGCCCGTGACAGGGAGCGCAGAACTAGGGGGAGGGTCGCTCACAGCATCTCTCTCCCTCTTCTTTAAGAATGAATCTCACTAGCTTACCAACGCGTTATTATTTCATAATTTAACATGCGTTTTTAATACCTATAGGTAAGCCAATATAAAGTGAGAACACGTAAACAGTTTTCGTAAAAAACGTCGAGAACCCTGTTTACGCTTAAGTATTTCGTTGATTAAAACGTGTCTAGAGTTTTTGTTTTAAAATCGAGACAGGTTGTTGAGCAACTTTCATCTTAGATAAATATAAATGATACAACAAACTTAATGATTGATTGTAAAACGCCATGCGCAAAGTTCAAAAAGCAACTTGAGCGCGAAAAATTTGTAATCCGTCCAACCGTCCAATGCCGTCAAGGAGTAAATACAACATATTAAGCTATCTCTTTCTAAAGATCCGAAGTCGAAATATTCGGATGTCTCGTTTGCACTCCCCACGTTCGAGCGGCTTCGCGTCTCGCGGCGTCTGTGTGAGTGAAGCGAGCCACGCCGTTGTTGCATTTAACGCACAGTCACAGCACATCGACACTAACCGCGGCAGTGTTCAGCGCGTTGTTCTGCGCTGTTTCCAAATAACCTAAAAAGTTGTACAAGCCAGATTATTTTTAGGAATAATCATTGCAATTATCATAAAATACTCATGACTGCTTCGAATTTATAAAAGTTAGTGCTGTGAAGTCGACGCCCATCTCGGAGGCGTACGTGGAGTGTATTTTTGTGCAACACAAAGCAAATACAAACGGCAAGCTGTGGGGATCAGGGGCCTTTTTTTTGCCGCCGCAGGGGATGTACTATCCTGTGAGTATACATCAAAATAGTTTATTTCAACGAAACCGTGCAAGCGAGGTTACATTGCCAGTTATTATTATCTCAAGTCATCTGAATTCGTGATAGGATATTATTGGCGCACAATAGTACGGCGCATGTCGTTATTGTCAGATGATGCGTTTTGTTTATACAACGTCCTTTACATTATACACGGGTTGATCTCGCTCTTTGATTATTAGTTAGATAATAATATAACATATGCCCTCTAGTTGATATCAACCATTTTCGCCTAAATGAAGGTTACGTTAAGATAGGTACCTACTTCTCACCAAGTCCAGTCCATGAACATGATTAAAATTAAAACAGTACATGACAAGAATTATCAACCTACCGAGGGCGCCTCTTAAAATGTGTTGTGGCTGTGGCATGAATGAATGAGTAACTTGCATTCTACCAATTGACGTTGTTTTGCTACTTGAATACATATTAATGAATTATAATCTTTAAACGTTAGGTACAGATGTTGGTATTGCAATTATCATAATATTACTCACTTAGGGATGTTGTTTAGTAAAATAATAAATAACCTCGAGAAATGTCAACTGCACGCATATTGTGTACCTACCTACCTAAGTACTTTTCACAGATTACCTAAAATACTCTGTTTAACTTGGGATGTGTTTGTGTATTAAACAAAAGAATGTAGAGAAAAATCTGTATCAGGTAGTCTGAATGCCTAGGTAATTTCTTGTTAGAAGGTCAGGGCTGTAGTTATTAGCGGGGGGTCCCCTTAGGCGATTATCACACTGGCGACGGATCCGCATGCGGCGCCGGTGCGCGAGCGAGATAGCTCTATACACATGCAGAGCTCTGTCTCGCTCGCGCACCGGCGCCGCATACGGATCCGCAGCAGTGTGATAACCGCCTTAGTTTTTGGCCACTCTTGATAAAACAGATTTCTTACAAGGCAATTGAAGGCATTGAATCATATAATAGAACAAGATTAAACTTTCCTCACATTCATTAGAGTACGTATTATATGGGTGGCCAATAACTACCTAGGTATAACAGTTCCCCTATTTATTAAGTAGGTAGGTAAGGTAGGTACCTAACTTATAATAATATTACGTGATATCACATCTGTCAGCAATGCCGGTAAATGGAATATCGATAAATACCGATTTTCAATCAGGGTGACTGATGGGCGCCAATTTGATTTATTACGATTGGGAAAATGAAGAAATTTCTATCAAAATGGAACAAAACACGCTAAAGATTGATTGTGGTAAGTCTAAATTGTCTATAGCACGTTGACATTTATGATACCTACTTGCTCAACAATGATAGGTAACTGTGATACCTAAGTAATATACCTGATAGGTACAAGTAGCAGGTAAACCTTCATCTATACATTATGTGGTCTTTAACTTTACCTAGGTACCTACCTACCTACTCTAATTTAAATTGGTGACCCTGAGCTGCTGAGCATAACCTGTCTGCGAATCTGTTAAATAGACTTTAGGCTAACTAGGTAAGGCTACCTGCATGTCTTAAGAGCTAATGTTACTACAAAATATTCATTTTGTTAGGTACCTAAGTATTAGATATTTTACTAAATCAAAGTAGGTAACCATAAACAGTGGCGTAGGTAACCTAACTTGTACGTATGAAATTGAAATAGAAAAGTTTCATACCTAGGCAGGGCCGTAGCCAGTGCTCAACGTTTGAGTTAGTCTTCCAGATAATCTGCCAACCTTCTGCACGTGGTTGTCGACGTAGTTAATTGGATACCTACCTATTTTTTGCCTTGAATAATGCTACTTTTTCTAGTGTCGAGATTTTTGGCAATATTATATCAGTTACGCTGGGTCTTCCTGGCCTAACGGTCCCTATTGACCACATTTACATAGGTACCTTTGTAGGTGTATAGGTAGTATAGGGAACCTAAAACCCTTGGTATCAACGAAGGTACCTATCATATAAAAATAATGATAAATATGTTTTCAACACACTTGCTTGTAACGAGGTACTTATTCCACCGCTTTTAGGCTCATAATCCTAGATATTAAACACGCGTGCTTTTCACGATAATTATATAACTAGTGCTATAATGTAATAAATCCCATCAAGTGACGTTGGTATTCTAGTACCAAGTCTTATGTGCGCAGACAGAGGCGATTAAATTTAGACGGGTATTATTTTTATTTTTTCTAAACTGATTAGGAGTTTGCATGGCAAAAAAGTAAAAATAGTACACATTTACGAGAAAATACAAATTATAAAATCCTAATTGTGAAAAATAATCATTTCTAGTAATTATTTTACTCATAAATCTCATAATACACAATAGATTATGTTTTAAACACAAATTATGTTTTAGTATTGGCTGTTTGTCATAATCATAAACCTTTGCCTCAAGGTGCGCGTGAATGCAAAAAAATGGGCGCCATATTAAAAGTTTAACTTGAAGTTACAGTTTATTTGTTAGATTTTTCTAGTTGTGTTTTATTATTATTAATTTAAACAATTTATACTTTAAATGAGTAAAAAACCAACTTTAGTGTTCAGGGTCCGGATATGTTTTCAAAATGTCATTCCTACAGACTAGTAAAATGTTGTCTTAAAAATCGAGTGAGAAATACATGTAAGGAAACATTCTAACTTATTTGACAATAAATGTGAAGTGTTGGATTTTATGAAATGCTTCGAAAAAGAGTTCCAGAGAAATAGATCCAGTCAATAACATCAAAAAACAGGTTAGTTAATTTAATTAACAAAGTCAGTAGGTACCGCTATCCTGTAAGCATTCTGAAAATCAATGTATTTATCAAAAGTTATTACTTACAGTTTTCTGTTTTTTCCTCGCAAGTGTGTTGAAAAACGTCGTATGAAACGCGTGTGCCTGATCATTACATAGCTCGGCTTCCTTGTGCACACTCACTTCGTTCGTGCGCACAATAGCGCCTCATATGTAATGATCAATTTAGCACACTTGTATCATAATGTACTAATACCTAGGCGTCGCTTAGCATGAGGTTGACTGACCTATTAAAAATCGGTCAACTAGTGATTAATCTGCTCCTATTAGTGATGAATACATTAGATAGCATGGTACCTACTTCTCTGTCATACCGTACCTACCGTAACGTGTAGATATCGAAAGGTGATTGATGTACCTATAAATAGGTAGGTAGGTACATTAATTTACATTTGCGATAAAGCTTTTGGGTCAAAAAAAGTACCTACCTAGGTTTTGCTATTCACTACTAAAGACAACCTGCGTTTAGGTAGGGTAGCATACTTTATTTTTATCTGCAGATGCCGAATAGGTAGGTAAGTAGGTGCTTAGGTAGGTAGTAGCCTAGGAGGTTTGACTATCAGTACCCACCTCTCTCAAATAGGCACAATCACGGGTTTTGATTTTGAGCAATTCAAAAGGCACAATGTAATTAACACAGGCTAGCATAAAACGGTTGGCAAAGGGAGACTAAAGATAAACATTTTGATACGAAACATGTTCTCGCCTGAATAGTTATTAAACTTGCATAAATTACTAAGTTTGCCCAGCAAAGTTCGTAATAACTATAGGTAGGTACTAGGTTAGGTACCTAGGTACTTAAATAAGTATCCGAAATTAAATTGAGTAGCTTGTTCGTCTGCCAGCGTGTAAGCTATGCAAAGTCGCTTCCGTTTCTACCTGAGTCCGAAGTTGCCCTGTTGCTAAAATAAACAGGAGCATGTTTTTGTTCCTTTGTTCAAAATTCGGGTAGAGTCGTAAGGGCAGATTACTGGAACCCGTTCACGCCTCAAGGTGAACGCGCGGCGGCGAGATGCCGCTAATAAGGATAAAAATATTTACAACATCTTTCGAGTTCACGGACGATCCACCATTTTGAAATGTGTGTCTACCTGCTTACGATGCAAAGGATCGTTCTGGTATTGAATATAGGTACCTACCTGCTGTAAGTAGGTAGGTAACTACTTGGCAACAAAAGAAAGGTTCATCTGAACCTATCTGGAGTTCGTAGGTACTCACCTCTGAAGAATATTCAGGTAAAATACATAATGATACAGTTTTACTGGTAGGTATTAAGAAAAAAATCTGTTAGTGCATAGCTTAGTGCTTTTGCATTTGATGCTTTTATTTTATTTTAAGTCGTTTTCATAGCAACTCTCGATTCAGAGTGAGGAAGCTATGAGTGTAAAGACGTAGAGGGGTAGGTGTTTGTCATATACAAAGATGACCCTAATTTAACGAGATAAATTTAAACTGTAACACATACGCGGTTTAATAACTGCGATTAATCTTATTATTATACCTACATTCTCAATATAGGTACCTACATTCATTCTCAAGAAACGATTCCCAACAGATCGCCTAATTTAACAAGTTCATGGACACAGCAGCGTAAAGGTGCTCTTACACGGGCGATTTTTCGGGCAATTATTGCCCGGCGATACGGTGCCGAAACTAATGGAGCAATATGGAGCAATTAATTGAGCAATACGAGGCAATTTCTAGATATTGCGGCAATTATTTCGGCAATCATTTCCCGTATTGCTCCATACATTTCCGTGTTGCTCTGTATTGCCGACTACAATTGCCGGTATATCCAGACGATTGGAAAATTCAAGGCAATTTGTATTTCTATCCCGTACGCACATATATGCATGTCCCATTCTTTTTCTAGTAGGGCGAGCGCGGTCCAGGTGTAGGGGGAGGGGAAACGGCCTGTTACAATAAATCTGTTCAAAAGGTCGTTTATTGGGGAATATTTTGCGGCGCTTACGTAATTTTACTATGTGTTTTTGAGTTATAACTCAAAAACGGCTCAACCGATTCTATTCAAAATAGTTTTAATTGCAAGTACTAATTAAGCCTCACATTCGTGAATTTTACGGATTTTTTGAACCCACGGTTCAAAAGTTAGATGGGGGGGGGGGGAGGGGGGACGCCCTGTTTTAAACTTTAATTAAACCCTAAGAACTTGATACCCATTTGGGCTTTATACTTATATTTCCACTGAATCCAGAAATTTCAGCTATTAATCTCTAACCATTCACGAGATATTGACCTCCGAAAATCACTATTTTTACCACTGACTGACTGGCTCACTGATCCACTGACTCATCATCAAAACTATTGACTACATCACTACATCCAGATGACCTAGAAAGTTGTGGCATCCAGTTAGGCATTCGTGTCATTCGTGTGTAAACAACAGGAAGAATCTACAAACTCGTTTCTGAAAATTAGTTCTCTTCCTGCAAGATATGAACGCATCTATTTCTCTTTTTTTAAGTCATTATTTTAAATGCACTGCAAGCTTCCTCAGCTAGAATTACCTCGTCCATAGTTCAGAGAGATTCTGATTTTGGGGCGAGTGCGGCGCGGTGTGTGTGCAAGGGGGGGAAACGACGCGGTCGTATTGCTCCACTGTATTTCTCGTGTATGAACGTATTGCCTAGTTTCCCGAGTTGCTGCTATATGGGGCAATTCGAATGGAGCCAGAATGGCGCCATACTGGAGCAATAATTGCCCCATATTGAGCAATATTTCGAATTGCTTGAAATTGCTCGATATGGCCGTGACGTCAAAATTGCGGCAATTCGGCAATTTTTATCGCCCGTATAAGAGCACCTTAACACAACAGTATTACTCGTATTATTACTTGGGGCTAGGTACACACAGCAGATAATGTCCGTGTACAGTGAATGAACATGTTAATGAGAGTTTTGAGAAACATAATGGTGCGTTCGAATGCTTGACAAGCTCAACAAACTGTGTTTGATTTGTTCCTCTCCTGCGTGACCAGGAGGAAATGGGAAAATCATTACCATTTGTCCCCGACAGTGCATTCACTCTTCACTTCCCATACCTAGGTACCTATTAAGTTTCTTATGTGCACGTAGGTACCTATCATGTGCGTCAGGTGCATCACTCCTGTGAATGAATGATCCAAACCTCTTTACATGCATACTAACTAAACTCAAGAGCTATCAAAAAAGGGTCACTTGGTAAGGATAATCCATATTAAGAGTCCGGTAAACTTTTTTTTCGATTTTGCTCAACTTTTTGACGCTATTTTACAGTAACTAACATAACCTCTATAATTTTGTATAAATATTATGAAAGATCGTTTCTTTTTGGATGGAATAAATACAACGATTTTTTAAATTTATGCCTCATTTATAAATAATTCACCCTAATCTAACACCAGTTTCGCGATTTTTGCTTGGAGAGGTGAAAAGAGTAAGGTTTTTATTGATTAAAATTAAGTTATACAAGTACGTGAAATATATAAATACATTGGAAAATGAGTCGCATGAGGAATAAATGTAACAGTTTTTTTCATTTTCATATATATTTTTTAAGAGAGAGTATGTTTTGCTAGAGCAATTTTGCTAAAAATTTCCGAAGTTTAGGTGATATTTTTGGGAAGATGTTAAAGTATTTTGCAAATATAATAATATAAAAATAAACTTCGCTTCATGGTTTATTCAGATAATATAAAACATATTAGAGTCCATAACAAATAATAATTAAAAATCATACGACAAAATTGCATGAGTCAACGTCCTCACTAAACAAGCTCTGTAAGAATCGAGTTTTAAGGTATTAAACATTAATATATATCGACCTAAAGTACTTTTTTGCAATAACAAGACTTCAAGCTATCTTACCAAATACAATTAATCTGCATAATGTCATTATTAGCGATTTTCGTTTTCAAATCGTTACCGGACTCTTAAGTGACACATTTCCCCCTCATTGTAATTACCATAGTTGTTACCATATTATGCTTTATTGCCTTTATTTCAAACCATCTTGTAGGATTCCATGAGCTAAACATATGTCATGTCATGACGCGTTATTCCCATACATGGCCGCTTAGTAGACCGATGTCAAATCGGGCAATTATCGAGAGCTCGTGACCTATTGTGATTGCGAACTGAGTCGGCCGGTATTCGATTACAGTTCAACAAATCTCCTGTGTTACGTCTCCCAACTAGCGTTCCTGGAAAATTGTTCTATGTACGCTGATTATGTACCTACCTATTCGTATTTGGGACTGTAACTGTATTGATTGGTCTTGTTATAGTAGGTACCTACCTTGATTTTTTTAATACCTAGTAACAAGAAACATTACTACCACGCATTGTGATATTTTTCTATAAAAGAACCTACATAGTTGTTAACATAACATTTAGGTAGGTAGGTAACGAAAAATACATATTAGCCGTTCTAACAAAATGTTTGATCTGCCCACCTTGCGGAAAAAGTCCAAAACAGACGTGATTTACGATTAAGTTAATATAGCTATTTAGTTAAGTAAAAATATGCCAGAAATGTCATTTGCGTGGTTCCTACTTACTTTTTGTAGATACATTTACTTATATAGGTAGGTACTGTTAGGTTTCGCTACGTTAGTTCCAATTCACACGTGGCCACTTTGTATGGACCTCCATAGGATCTACTGCTATATAGGCGAAATCGATTATCTGCCTCTCTATCCCTCCTGCTCATTCGAGCCGTAGAGATGCAAATATAGGTATGAACTAGCGAACAAAGCGGTAGGTACCATATCTGATAGAATCAAAATATGTGACGTCCCACGGTTGAAAGTACCTTATGGCGGTTGGCGCTTACGTTGCGAAGCATCGCATTAGTATTGCAGCGTCATTAGAAATAGCATAAGTCCCAACCGCCATAAGGTACTTTTTCTCATGGAATGTATGGTATGTTTCTACCCTTGATTACGTTACCCCATATGTAGGTAGGATAGGTACCTATCACGGGTTTGTAAATTTATTCAATATTTGTCCATGCGCCTTGTTCTTGAGGTCACCAAATTGCATCAAGTAAAACTTCTATCCCCGGGTAAAATTATTGGTTTACTGGTCAAAATGCTCCATCTTTAGCTCAGGATACCAGGTACTAAAATATATTGTCCTACATAAGCCGAATTCTGCTACTCGATGAGGTACGGTTGCCTACGCCCTACTCTTGATCTAAAAGGTATTTTATATAAGTGTTTTATTGTTCCACCGAGCTTCAGAAAAATCTCGATGACAGAAATTGCGACATTCTTTTCGACTGCCTCCTCCATTTGGTAGAATTTTATTCAAATTGGATAAAAGTCTTTTCTTTATTCTCATCCTTGCTTTATCGTTAGGCAATAAATAAACACCAAGTTATCGGATATGGTTGGATGTGGTGGTACCTATTACTTAAAATATACGGTGTAGACAATATTATGTGCCAGTAAACGTTAAACCTAGTTGAGTGAGGTTAAATCGAATTGGCCTCTCTAAGCCCAAGATAATTTTGTCCGGCTTCTCAGCGTATCCTCTATTGTTATACCTATTGTATAAATGGCATTACATCTCTATTTTAAGATGCTCCCAGTCCAAACCGAAGTACGATTTAAATCTGTTGAACCTATTAATAGACTATCCTTTGCAAATGGCCTTTTATAGTATTGACTAAATATCTCTCCAGCTTAAATAAATTGTTTGTAAATGCGACATTTTCCGTATTTCCCTAGAGAGCTGGTTACCTACCTGCTTTTATTGAATATAGCAGAAATTAGTGTCCTGTTTATTTAGGTATCCGTGAAACTTCATAGGTCCTTTTCCTCCTAGCGTTTTGTCCCAGCTTTCTGCACCATTGAAGTCCGCTCGGCAATCGAATGCCAGGACTAGGCGTAGACACTAGTTTTTACGAAAGCGACTGCCATCTGACCTTTCAACCCAGATGGGAAACTAGGTCTTGTTAGGATTAGATCCGGTTTCCTTGCGATGGTTTCACCGAAAAGCGACTGGTAAATATCAAATGATATTTCGTACACAAGTTCCGAAAAACTCAGTGTGACGAGTCGGGGCGGGGTTTAAACCCGAGACCTTCGGATTGAAAGCTTGACGTCTTACCGCCAGGCCACCAGCGCTCCTTGTGAAACTTCATTGGTAAAACAGGAAATTGATATGTATTCGTTTCTTCTACCCAAACTTCAAGCAATCTGATCCTCGTAAGAAGCACGCGAGGAACTAAGTTATCGTTTGTAAGTTATCCATCTCCAAGTTGCTTATATCTACGTTAACAAACTCCTGTTTGCCGCAAAGCCTTCAGGTTTCCCTCTAATTCGCTGGCTGGATCCCTACCGCTTTTAATGGCGGTCTCCATTGTTGTACACGCCTCGTGAAAGTTACAAATTAATTTAAATGTTCTTAAGTAACTCAGCCATCCTTGTTGAAGCTGTTAATGAGTTACTTATTTCGCTCATTTTGGAGTATCCGGGAGAGCGGAAAATCGACTTATCTTGTTCACCCTTTTTGTTGCTTTCTAACTTATTGCCACTGGGCTCGGTTTCGTGTTAATGGGAAGTAGACGTGTGAAATCAGCTATTAGGTTCATTTAATTTTTTTTTAGGTATTGCATTCCAACGCAAAGCCATAAAACCTAGTTACCTAATACTAGATACTTTCTTATAAACTTCATATACTAACGTTACGTTTATTTTATATAAATCAGTACTAAATGCTTTTGTCAATCAGGAATATTTAAAGTCAGTATCAGTTTTGAATACCTACTTATTAATTAATTATAGTCATTAAAATTAAAAGGATTAATCGCGTTATTTTTAATATCTATTAACCCATTTTATTCTAATATTTTTTTTAGCCTGGTTTAGTGTCCTACTGTCCCATTCTAATAATTATAATGAATTATCATCGCGGCAACAGAAGACAATTTATATTTTGGTCTTATGAAACGTAGAATACATTTCGATATGAAACATATGTAATATTATATAAAAGTAGATAACCTACTAGGTACATACCTATTTGTAAAATGCCGGCGTCTCGCGGAAGCAGCAGCAGTGATGAATACCAAGTATTAATCCTATCGCGAATAGATTTTACTCGTGTATGTTATTCTATCCTACCGTCATAAATATGAAAGGGTGTTCGTTAAGTTTATCACACTGCCAGGATTCAACTAGCTCGCTTTATACAAGCGATAAGACGAAAGTCACAATATTATATTTCGTCACTTCCCTAAATTCACTAACGAAAGCAAACACCAAGTACCTAGATTTAATTACGCAGCAACACTGATAGTCAAATTTTATTCATATAGGATGTTCTCTACATACAGAATGTTTTCCCGGAATATGATGTATTTTTCATTTACCTGCCATGCTTATGAAAAATATCAGGTAGGTACTTTTAAGTAGGTATTCTTACGTAAGTTTTTAAAAAAACCTTTCATTTTATTTTTATTTATACATATACATTCGATACATAACATATTACATCCTGTAAGAAATATGCCCCGCCGTTAGAAACTAAACTGTATAAGGCATGACGTACCTATGGTGTTGGTGCTTAATTGAGTTTAGCTTTCGTTAGCCGAGCTCTTATTTCTCTCGCGAATTTGTCAGGATGAAAGACATGAAGATGAATCGGGGCAAATTAGACCCGTATTTCGTCAAACATACGCTTATTAAGGCCCCGAGCACCATGTTCAAAGAAGTCTGCACAGCACACGAAGCGGTGTTGAAGCGAATCATTTTCGTAACGATCCGTGTGCGGACTTCTTTGAACATAGGTATACGCTTAAGCCACGCCGCCGTGTGCTGAGGGCCTAAAGCCCTAAAGGGACGAAGCCGCGGTAACGGCTAGTAGTAGTAGTAATTTGCATTTCATACCTAACCTATTGGTAGTATTAGTGCCTATTTAAATTAGAGCTTATGCCGTTCTGAGGAACCTTCTCCGTTTAACATGGGAAATATTCTCGTGCGAGAACGTTTCCCAAACAAAACGACAGATTTTTTCCTGAAGTTTATCGCTAGAGATATTTGTTTATAGAGATTAGTCCGCAAAAGAGTGGTTAATCCAAGTACGGAATCCGATCCGGTATAGTATATCAAATAGACGTTAGAACAGGATGGGTATTAGTTGGGCCTGAGTTCAATCCTTTTTCTCCCCCAAAGTAGGTATATCAAGCTAGGAATAATTTTAGTCTACTATATCAAAAAAATAATTAACCATTAATAATATTTCTTTCATCAAAATAATTTTATGTAGTTATTTCACGTGAATATTTAAAATATACTGAAATACAGAGATACCATCGCTAATATACAAAACAGAAAATGAACATACCTACATTTAAGTCACAAAACACTGCGTAATAGTATGAAAATAAATACAAATAATTCTATTATATAATTAAAAGTCTCTCACGTTTGGATGACAGCTGGATACCATATGCTAAGCAATAAACATATGTCCAAATGTGAAATCTGTAAAACCAGGGGTTACAGCTTAGATATTTTGAACTTGTCTAAAATAACCTGTAGTTACTATATGTACAATAGTAACCCATTCATTAAACATCTTACAAGCATCATTTTACTAATAAATAATAATCGTGTCTCCTTATCTGTCAATTTTACAGTTCTGTTTGTCAAAAACAGCCAAAACATAAATTAACAAAATGCGGCTTGTAAAGTGTTTATGAATAAGCGGGTAGGTACAGTCGACCAAAAATGTGGTTCTCCACCCTACTGTTGAGGTTCGTTTGAACGTCATGAGATGAGACAACAAGGCCGTGCATGTTTTAAACTCGGTTAGAAATGTCATCCTTAGCAATCGTTAGATTTCGCAGAAACTTGTCAAAACTGGTAGACCACTTTCTTGGTCGACTGTAGTACCTATTACTTATTTAATATATATAATTCGAGTTTGTGTGGATGTATTGTTCGAAACATTACGTGTCATGAGCAAACCTGTCGACTTCAAAGAGATTTTTTTTTAACAAAAGTATGAGTTACGATCACAAGGGAAATAAAGTAACGTTGGTAAAATGGAAATAAAATAATTTATTATATAAAAAAAAGCCAATTTCCAATGAACAAAAGCACTCGATCTCAATGAAAACTTTACACTTACCAAGTTTTTCCTTACATGGGGTCGTCTATTGGGATATTGAAAATTCTCTTGGTTTTATATCTGTTATCTAAACACACCAATATTTATTGTTCATATTCAAGTCAAATACGAAGACGTTTGAGATTAGATAAAAAATACCATTAGTGACCCCTATCTACACCAATAGGATAACAAACCATTACCGTATCGACAAATCATTTACAAAAGTTTTACGAACCTTCTATACGGTAGGACTGGTAGGAGCAGCGAGTAATTACTGTCCCGATTTTATTTACCCTCCTGTATTGTGTAAGGGATGTGCCTGGATTTATTTACTACCCCGAGTTCAGGCAAACAGCTGTACAGCGAGTGTAATTATTCATTCCAGAATAGCGAGGTTTCACTCACTTGAATACAGTAAATTACACTTTCAGTTAACGCATGCAATACAATTTGAATTTCTACACATTAAAGTGACCGACGCGACGATCGCTAACGAGTCCATTCGTTCGTTACTGATTTCAACTGGAAATATTCGTACATGGGTTTAATTAATAGGCTTTAAGAATTTTCGCATTTTTGCATAGATTTCGTTGTGTATTAGGGCAATATACATATGACACAACACTTTAACGCCTATGTTCACAAGTTTCACAACCTATTACGTTCACAATTTTGACACCGTTTTGATTAACCCCTGTTATACTATGGCTCGGGGTAACATTGAAAAATTACCTTTTAGTTAGTTTTTAGAACAGTTTGTTAACTTCTGGTATGACAAGTTAACAAACTGTTCTAAAAACTAAACTCATATCGACTAGGTACTTACTATTGGCAAAATCTCGGAAGTTTTATAAAGCACATAATCATGTCGGCTGTTGAAAGGCGGGCGCCACCCATTTTCCGGGAGTTAGACTAGCCGCGTGTCTCCGGCAAGTAGCGATTATTTGTCTCGCACTGCGCACGTTGATGGACATTAATTTATCAATCATTTGAGAAGAAAGAGCGAGCAGCAGCTTTAGCGACTTCCGGAATCTCAAATCTTAGTTACGTTTCCTTCGGAAACAGTCGCCGGACTTAATTAATACTTATCGCAGGTCTAATATTACAAGAGCGGTTTCAACAATGAGTAGGACTCATAACTATTGTTATTGCAATTTGTGTAATAACGCAGACATTTGTACTAGTACCACCAGGAGCTAAATTTAACATGCACGCGCGTTAAAATTCGAGCGTTCGTTTTATTTATACTTATAGAAATCAATGTGGTAAGTCAAGATTTTATTATCAGGCCTACTTAATTAGGACGGCGAGCTATTTATACCCGGACTTGACGTTTAGTATCACGCCTGTAGTACCGTTGACACGACCGTATGTACGTACAGTCGCCATCACAGATATCTATGTATTGTATACACAAGGTGCTTAAAATCACCTACACTGTGTAATGATGGTGTTCAGATAAACATATGTGACGAAAATGAGGGTTCCGAATGCACAATAGCTCTTACTATACACAATCAGGAAATTGGAATCCTTGTCCACCATGAAAACAAATCAAAATGGCTCCATTGGTGGGCTAGACCTCTTTTTTGCTGAGCGGTACTTACTTGAATGTAATCGTGCATGCTGTGAAATCACAAGTGCTTATTACGCAGTAAATGGGTAGATAACGGCATTGGCATCGTGGTTTATCTCCCGACCTAAAGATTAGCCCTTTATTGTTAACATCTAAAGACTATTATTATCCAAATGGTGTTCAATTCGTCTTACTTACCGTTTAGTTTAGTTACACGTTTTCGCGGTTTACTGTTCATTATCTCTTGGTTTGTATCTGCAAATTTAACGTCATTATATTCGCTTACAAAGCCTTGTTAAAACACTAAAGTAATAACAGGCGTTAACTCGTGCGGTCAATGAACCGCCACTATCAATTAATTTATAAATGTACGTTCATGATGAGTAAGATCCATTCCACATGCTTGATAATCTTTACAAAAATCTGTTTTGGACACAAATTGGCCGCAGTCCAACAGTCGCAGATATCGAGTTGGATGCGAGGAATGTCGGCGATCCGACTGCGTATACGTGACGTTGCCCAATGGAAATACGAGTTAAATGAGAGATTTATTACTATGTCAACTCGTCTTGCTTGCATCTTATGCAGAATATACCTACCTGATCCGGTCCCTTTTCTATCCAAGAAGATCAATTTCCGCTTCTTGTGCGAACAGAACACAATCGATCATTTCCTTACTATGATCATCTTGTTTATGATGAATAAGCAACAGAAGCTTGTTTTACGTCGATGCGACAATCTCCATTTTAAAGTTGATTTAGCTGTCTAAAATTGGGTATAGGTCAGACGTTGTCACACCCAAAACCCCCGGGCAAGCGCTATAACTTCGGCTGATTTAAAAGCCTTCCTTTTTAACTTTTCAATTTTCTCGGTAAATATCAACCACGTTCTCTGTTACAAGTGAACCCCGAATTGAATAGCTCACCGGCCGTAGATTGAAGTTGGCACTAGCTTTATCTGTTCTCAACTCGAGCTCGAGCACAAAAAGGCCTGTTTACGTGATATTCGAGCACTCGATTCACCTGCCAACTACAACACCGCACCCCTACAACTGCACTCTCAGATAGATAGTTCATTTGAGCGCAGTTGGTAAAGGATGTCCCAAAATTACGCAAAATATAAACTTGCCTTGTGCGGTGGAGAGAGAGTGCACTGAAAACGGGATTCTTCGAAAATCTTGTGTGTTGACATTATATAATCTCGAAACTGTAATTCAAGGCCAAAAAAGTTACTACAATGTTGCCACTGCAGTAAAATGTTTGTACAATGGTATATTCCCTTTTTTATTAAAAACACGCTAACATAATTTATTTGTTGGTAATTTCAATCTTATAATTTAAAGAAGTAATTGTATTTACTTATTTTACATAAATAAAAGACGCCCTAATAAAAAGTTAACCATCCGTGATTTTTGGTTGCAAAGCTGGTATTGCACTTGTATTACTTCGGGTATTCATAACATTTGGTACAATAATTTACGACTAAGTTAAGAACTACATCAAGTCAAAAACGAAACCTTATCGTGTTTAATATGTTCGTTAGAATTGTCTCCGTGTTAGTTTACTGTTGAAAGTAGAGTACAGTCGGCGACAAAAGTTCATACCTACCTTTTTTTTTACAAAAACCTTATTTTAACTAGTAGCCCGCTTCGAACCGAGAACTTGTGATTTACATGCAAACGAGTGGACCAATATAACAAGACACTTTATGATGATTTTTTCGCGCCTTCTAAGCTCCATAACGCCTTGATCAATCTGGTCATATTTGAACACTCAAATTATATTATTTATCTATGCTGCATCCCCAAGAAATTTTATAAAGTTATCGTGGAACAATTATTTAAAATCAAAAATCTATCGAAATGCAGAGACGTCTAGGTAGCCAGCTGACAGTTCCGTTGTATCCGTACGTCTGTAAGTACTTCACTTCGCTTACGCTCCACTCTTTAGATAATGTCACAGAAAAAAATAATATGATAAGATAATGTTGGCCAATATAAAGCAGCATATTATAAAAAGGTTGGCGAAACCTGAAAAGTTTACTTGACAGTGACATAAGCGGCAATGATGGTTATGACACTGACGTATCTGTCGTAGATTTTTTGGCCTTGAATTCCAGTTTCGAGTATAGCATGACATGAGAAAATAATCCGTAGGTATTTGTTGTATTTAAAAATCTTTACTAGTAACTATAGCGTTTCCCATTTTATTATTTATCTTTTTCCTAAAATTCGGCTATTGCTATGTAGGTACTCCCACGAGCCACGACCACTCAAAGATATGTCTCCAGGTCATCCCACGATGACCAACATCTCCTTTTGGTCTGCCTGCTCTGCCTCTGCCTCGGTAATTTTGTTAAATGTTTTAGAAAATTGAGATAGGCAACTACAGTTTGAATCAAAATCACTCCGACGAAGCTAGTTCACCTTATAGTTAGCACTTTGTCTGAAATCGGCACATTATTTGGGGATCAGAAAATACATACTCGTATGAGTTTGAAAAACGAATGCGTATCCAACGTGTCACTATTTGGCGCGGATGTTCGGCCGGAGCTATCGCGGAACCATATGTCTTTATAAAGTAGTGAGTAACTGCCTTGGAAGCCGCTGCGGGGCCATTTGCGGGACGTGCTATTTCATACCAGCATAATGTGTAGTTTGTGATTCTATAAAACTACAAGTTATGGGTAAAAAAACCTGTTTAGCATTTCGTTATTTTATGGAACCTCCTTTAGTTTGATATGATACCAGGGAATATCCAGTCAGTTCAACAATTAAACACTAGAATCGATACCATTTCTAGTTAACAATCTCCCAATTAAACCTATTGGTTCGATCGCTGTTTGCAGATGCACAGTCAATTGATGTCATACTAGTGGATAACATTGCATTGTATAGGAATTAAAGACCTTCCGGTCTATTGTTTACCTTTTCTGCATCGCGTGTTGTCTGTAATGTAACTAGATGTGAAGGTTGTATAGTACTCGTACTTGTTAATCTGTTTCATTCTAATTATTTAATTAATTTTATCCGCGCTTTAGAATGGTCCTCTGTAGCTGAAAAAAAATCAATAATTTTGATTTCGGAAATTTTATGTTACACAACTTTTCACTTGAAGTTTGTTTTTTAGGTGCAATTTACCTAAATTATAATCAATTTACATGAGAGTATATAGTGAGAAATACAAATAGCCGTGGGGTGCCCGGCCTTAGAATTGTCCCTCACCATATCGTCCCGTAGTTGCAGTAGGAGTCTTCTAAGGGAATATACCGAAGATGGGCAGCAGCATCTTCCGAAAGCCTAAACAACAATTAAAAAAACTGCGCGCGCCAACCCGCCTGCCAAGCGTGGGGCGTATGGCAAACCCCCCCTTAAAGAGGAGGCCTGTATTCAGCAGTGGACATCTTATGGCTGAGATGATGATGATGAGTGAGAAATAGTAGCGATACGTAGGAAAAAAATATAATTAAATAATAATATTCCGGGGAAATAAAATAATATACCGTATATCAAATAAAATACTGACTTGCACAGCAAAAAAACTGAATGCACAAAGCGTTTTGACGCGTTTTTTGTTATGCAAGTAAGTATAATAGTTAGGTTTTTTGTTGTGCTTTAAAATATAAAAGCTAGGCTTTTTTTTATGTATGTAAGTGCAGTATTTATGAATGTTTCATGCGGGTTAGTAATGTTAGTATTGATATGAGCGGTGACGGCGATTAATGAATCGCGGTATTCGCGGTTCGCCTCGCCGCGGCTGCTGCGGCGACACAGCACTCCACGTGTGCCTGCGCCTGCAGCGAGCTGTTAGCGTGCGCTGATTGCGCCCACAGACCGCTTCAAAGCGGGCCGGTGAAAGGAAGCGTTCCCAATGTTTCCACGCTTATCCACCTAGATGAACTTTTGTTCCCATGTTCTGTTTATCCTGTCACATGGAAACTTGAAACCCTTTGCGAGTTTTGCGACTGTTGTTCTGCCTAATGAGAACCCATTTGTTAACGATCATAAATAACTTTTTATCGTTTTATTTAATATTTAATTACGCACTTAAAGAATGCCTGATGCGGTAGTTAACTCATTATTACTTTGTTTGTTTCCAATATCGAGGCGTTATTGATAACTACATAATAGGTACATATTTATCTATTCTCATGAGAACGCGCTCTGTCTAAAGTGAGTTTGGGAGAGGCTTTAGCTGTTTGATGACGTGTAAGCGAGATAATACCAGCAGAGGCTTGCCGAATTTCTTAACGTATAATACATTCCGTCAAATAATTTAGTAGTGAAACCTATGTATTGCATCTGGCATTTGAAGGCGAACCAGTTCAGTTGGTGGTAAATAAATACCAGTTTGTACGGCGCGCGGGCACCGCGCCACGAGCGCCGTTTACTATAATTATTGTTTCACTTCATTCAATCCGCGACCGATGCCCGTGTAATTGGACCGACTTGTGATAACTTATTGCGCTCGTCTGATGCGCTCACTATGGATTATGAAATATGAGCCTAGTAAAAGTGTTATTTGGAGTTTATTATACGTACCTATGTTAATACGTAGATCCAAATCCAGGGTACCAGAAAAATACGTGTTTTTTTACCAAAATAATTCTATTGTTGTGACTTAATTTTAATATAAATTAAATCTTGTTTTATGATATGTGCTTGTGACAAGGGTTTTAAAAATTTAAAAATACAAACCTTTAAGGTAAATTGGACGGCAGAAATGTGGTTTTTATTATAATGTTGCGTAAAATCCTCATAATATGATTGTCCTTCTGACATGTATAAATGTATATTTGTACAATCGCCTAGTTCCCGAGATTACTCCATTAACTTCTATAATTGGATAAACAATCAAAATATGTGTTTATTAATCATCATGGTCCTATCAGACAAAAGAGGTCCACTGCTTGACAAAAGTTCTAATTCGCTGTTCGTCCACCCTTTTAGGATGGATTATACTATGTATGTGTGTAAAGAGTTAAGTACTATGGTATAATAATTGCCTATGCAGCCTATGGTGTTTTCATTACATTATGTAAAGATTCCATATCAGGATATATATGTAGATACGTAAAGTTCTCATGCGATGAGTTTCTTTGATATATAATAACACTTATGTATATTGTGAGTTTGAATTGAACAGAACCCTTGAACGACATCTGAGCGCAGGAGGCCCAGTAGTCAGGTAGGTAATTGCCGTAAAAAAATTGACGTCAATACATATAACCTCGTTATTGGACTGTGCGGGTACGGTGCAAATTACGATCGCAATAGAATGTAAATGTATTCCGATCCAGGTGAATAGGGCAACTTATCCCGGTCCAGAGAGGAGTATGAAAATTATTTGGGCTAGTGCCAGCGTTGCTCGGTTTGCGGGCAGTGACGCCTCGCCCATCCGACTCGATAACTAGTACCCACGTAATGCAAGACACTCCCAAAGTGCATCATTTGTCTCGGCGTCGTGTTTAACATTTATTTTATGTCATTTTCACAGCCAATATCGTTTCATGCACAAGTATATCAGTAACTAGATCTCTTTTACGCTCAACTGCGATGTCGCCGTCCAATCACATTATACGAATGACACAACAAAACTGGACTGTTTTAGTGTGATTAACATTGTACAGGGTGTATTTACGTTAGACGATTCGTTTATATTTGCCAAAGCGTTTCACATACGTAAAACAAACAGTGTTATGTTAAGGTCTAGCCAGTACTGCTGACGACAGCGTTGACCTGGTGCCTGTTTGCTTTCAGGTGAGTAACGGCAATGTCATCGATACGGGGACCACAACCCTACTGGTATTTACCATTTGATATTTTCGGCACTTAGCATGTGAATGCAATGTAATCTTTAAAATAAGACTCATTAATCGGACATTACTACAGTCTCAGACACCACGTGCCTGCAATTGTAATTGACTGTGTATGTTTAAATCGTTTAGCACTTTTAAACATTACAATCTACACTCTTGTTTCATCTGGGAATCTCTTTATGTGGTTAAGGCATGTTTGTTTAGTTTTTTAGGTTAATTAAAAGTTCAGGTATACTGTCCACATCAGCATGATCTGCGCGACAACTAGTACGAAAACTGTTCGCACGTGATAATCTACTTAGCTTTTGTTTTAATGACTTTCAAATGTAATATTATGTTTCCTATTTCTTCTTTTCCGTATTGTGTTTTATTAACGTAGCGTATAAAGTTAGATGTCTTATGAATTATGATAGTTGCCCGTTGTAATTGTAGTTATTTTCTTAAGTCTCTACAAGTCTACAGTGTTAATTTTACAACATTTAATTATGTTGTAAAATTCGCATCTTTAATTAATGCCATTGATTATTTATAATAATGTACGAATTATCGGAAAATACTCATTTTAATTTCTTGATCATGGATTCTTGGCGTACTTTAGTTTTGTTTCTTTCTGATGTGAATAAATAATAAATTTGTCTTGATCGGGTTGTAAGAACTTTTATAAAATAATTTTAAACTCCCGTGTTATTTTGTCGGAAAATTGCGAGAACGATAAAAATATGGATAATAAAGACGCGTGTTTTAAAATGGACCCGATGAACTTACAACGGTTTTTTGGTCGCTATACCCGAGGGTGCTTTATCAACTTTTTAATACCCGCAACACAGCTCTGTAAATAAAATAGGATCCGGCTAAACTTCCGACCTGGCCTATAACCGCGAAGCACTTCGTTCATCGAATCGAATATTTCCATCACTCTCTTTCGTATATGCAAGAGCGATAGAGACGGGACCATCGTTTTGTCGATTTTCGAACTTCGCGGTAGGCTCTGGGGCAAATTTTGCAGATCTGAGCATACTCGGTAAATCACAAAATGTAATAATTATATATATTTGTACCTAGAGAAACCTTCGAAACGGTAATGATTTCTTTTCTTGACCTAAAGAAGGTTCTTAATTAGGATATAATGAAATATTTGAATACAACACAACCATTACGTGTTTTAATGACATGCATAATTAATTGCTCTGAACAGTCTGAACACTTACAGCACTTCTTTATAATACATATGATGCGATGATCCTTACCTGATTATTTAACTTATGTATAATCATTGCTTGTTTATTAAGATAGGTTTGGATAAGATAGGTAGTAGATATCTAGTAGGTATCATTTCAGTTGTAACGAGACCCTTCTAATGTAAGGAATGGAACCTAATTAAACCACTAAAACGTTAGATGGAGACTTTATAATGAGGTTTCAGCAGTTAAAGTTACGGATTTATTCGGTTTATATACTTACTTTTATGAAAGCTTTTAACAATTAGCGCTATTTTAATCTTATAAAAGCCTTTTGGTGTGTAACTTTGTTCTATATATTGCTACTAGGAAAGATAATGGCCGGTCAGCGTTCAAGGGATGTTCATTTGTTCAGGCCGAGCTTTATTAGGGGAGTTGGGGAATTTACCCGCCTCTGAATAACTTATCAGCGTGAGATCAAACAAATCAACGTTATAGCGCGTCACCTTTGAGAGTTGTCGTGGATCGAAGTACCATTAAGGCCTCGCCTGGCCACGTGCCAGAGTTTCGGTATTATTAGTTCGTCGACAACGTCTGAGTTAATCAAGCTCAAATAAGATCAATATTTCCCGTAGGTGATGGTCCAGGGCCGCGGTGCGCCGGTGCCTGTCACCCAGGATTACCGACCAGAACCGACAACGATGTACGACGCCCGTCTCAAACTTCAATTTACGTCTTAACCTAATTATGTCGAAATCCAACACGTAAACAAATTAATCTTTCGTAATTGATTTACCCACCAAAAAGGAGTACATTGCCGGTTAATAATCCAATTTGCAATGCCGACTTTAACGAAACAATGTTATTCGAATGTAAATTCCTGTTGTCGGAATTCGGATGTCTTAAAGGCGGTTGCTTGTCCAGATTGTTTATATTAGGCTGCAGAAAAAACATTTCACAAGACACGCGTAGTCGGTATTATCTTAGACTTACGTTCAATGACGCTTTATAAATAGACCCCTCAAACTCTACGAAATGCATTCACCGAACGGCGCCAAAAATTTGCACAATGTTTTGCACAATGTTATTGAAAACTAGGTATATGTATTTTTTAACACGTAACTTATTATTGCACAGCAAAAACGTTACTTCTGCGAAATATTTACCTACCTAGGTATATTAATCCAATATAGTTACGTTGCCAAACATTTTACTTACGTCCCATCTATACATTTCGGTATAATAATCTACTATCAACGTAATGGATCTAGATATTAAACGTTGGGGAAGGTATTATGAGTGTATTCATACATAATTGAAACGCCAATACACGTCAGCCCTTTGTACGATGAAGCTCAAGAAGGACTTATGATTACAAAAGTTAGACGCCGAACATTTAATATTCTGTATATAGCAGAAACGAAGCATTTTCAGCGTAATTTATAAATAAAAAGCAATAAACAAAAAATTTGCAAATAGGAAATTATTCTTACTTGAATACGAGTGACGCGCTTGAGTCAACTTTATGCTTTGCAAATTATATTAGTAGTGTTCATCTACACTATCTACACACAGTGCTTGTTGCTTTCCATACATACGATGTAGCGTGACCATTCGCATGAGAAATTCTGCGTTCCAACAAGAGAAACGCTTAGCTCAGCAGTTAAGTTTAATTAATGGCATTACCTACCTTCTGTGGCCTTTCTTTCGCCTATTTTAATATTCAAAAGTGGTTCAAGCCTCATTTGACCTTTTTCCTGACTTAAAATGTTTCGCTCTTTGGAGAATAAACGTCGAAGTATACCTACGACCGAAAGTAGCCTTGAGCAGATTTACATTGTTCTCAAAATAGTATTTAATGTTAATTGCATGTTTATGAACTAGAATTGTGCTCTCCTTATTGTAATGGTTGATCGAGAGTGCAAAGGGAATTTCGTTAATTAAAATTTATTTGAACCGAACCGCAAACGTAACAAACGCTTGTCAATTTTATCGCGAGCAGAGAAAATATCTCCTTTATTTATTTACTGACAGACGAACGACGACGAGTTCACAACACAGGCGGCTAACCGCAGTTGCTACTTTATCATTGAACACCTCGCTAGACTAAGTATAACGTTAGGTACTTATCGAGAAAATCTTTGTAGAATCATTATTTGTAAACATTTAAATTTTAATGTGAATGTGTAAATATCAATTTACTGTATATTTGCATGTATATTCCTGTATACTTCATAGAGTTCATAGCATGGGGCCCTACAGCGCCATTTAGTAATGCTATCAAACTTGGGAGCACAAACATTTCTTACTCTGTGCCCCTCTGTTTATACATTCTTTTTGCTTTTACTAATGTGGAAACGATTGAAAATGTAGTTTACGTTAGGTGCATGATATGTGTTAGCCTACTGGCATAACATAGTCGTAGTACACAAAGGAACTGTGAGCTCTGGGAAAAGAAATCGCGTTAATTAACGTTGCCGGCGACCGATAAAATGGGTTACAGGGCGTGACAGGGCGCAGTTTCAATGAGATCGCTTCCGCGGCTGGAGTGCATGTTGACTCGCGATGCACCCTATTTTTTGTACCTTGATTAAAATCTGCGTGACAATTTCGCTACTAGTAGGTAGTTGCTGCTTAACTGTTATTAGTCTCGCATGAGAATATTCCCTGCCTACTTAATCTAACGAGTATAAGGCGACCATGTTAATATGATATGAGCGGTAAAGGAGGAAAAGTAAAAACAAATATCCTAACGTAAGCATAACTTAGCAGTAATTTGGCTTATAATAATTGCTTCAGATGTAATCTTACAAATATGTACTAACATACCCGTATTCCATCATTTTGATGGAACGCCGCTGAGTTTTCTTCCCAATAATTACCTATATAGTCTTACAGTTGATTAAAATAGTATAAAGGAAGCTTGGGAAATGACAAACGCTTTGTGTTAACACACGGGCTTAGATAAAACATCAAAATTACAAGATTTGCAACTATCTACAATACTATTAAAATGGAGAGTGACATCTAAATAATTAATCATTCACCAACTGTCCGTATCCTGTTAAATTAATCCGCTGGTCTTGTTTGATCCTCACCTAAACAATAAACGGAAATGCCCGAGACTGAATCCCATTTCCACGGAAAACGTTCAGGTTATATATTCGATATTTTGTTACGGAACGCGGAGCCTTTTAATGCGCAGCCCGCTGGGGCACAGCTTTCGTGGATCATCCAGTTGATTAGGTGGTTGTACATTCACGCTTCCTGTAAATACTTTTGCGTCACAGATACGGATATTTTTAAACCACTAATGACTTTGCTAACTTATTCAAGAATACCAATATGTATATGAATACTTGTACGAAGCCGGATGAGTTGAAGTTGACTATTGATATTGCGTTTCATGTATGATTCAATCTTATCAACATCCTAAATTAGTGATTAGTTAGTTTACGGGTAAATAAAAAATAAAAAAACAAATTTCAACCAAACAAGCAGCATTTAATAGGCTTCAAATGACTAATAGATACGTTAATCAAACCTACGTACAATCATCCACCCCATCCCTTGTTTGTCAGTCGTGTAAATATAGAACATAATTATTATTGTGTTGCGACTTGCGACCGACAAGTTATCTGTCTTTAGCGTGATAGCGGGCTTAAGCTTGCCAAGACCCTCGTAACTCGTAACGCCGGCGTTGATTGGTGAACTCTTTTTACGCATCCTTTGAACCGTTTATTAATTCTTATAGTACAGTCATTTTATTTTCTTGCAATAGCAGAAGTATTTAGTTGTATGGCTTAAAAGAGATGTTAATCATTGCGTAGACAGAAAATCCTACAAAAATTTGACCTTGAAAAAATCCTCATTTAATTAATTTCTAAAAAATCGCCTAAATAAATATATAAATATTTTAATATTTATTATGGTTCCTTAAAACACGTTATTTATGGATGACGGAAAATCAGACAAAAAAAAATAAACCCTTCATATATATTTTAATGAATATTTACTTCCCGATGGAAAGTTTGTAGGATTTTTCGTTCAGTTATCTTAGAATGGCATTTTAAAACTATATAATCAAAAAAATCGCTATTATAAATTAATGTTTGAAAAAAACGTATCTTTACTGGAGTACAATTATGCCTCGGAGCTCTCGGAGAACTCAGTTTATCTTTCTCTTGGTTCTTCATCTGGAGCAAATGTTAGAACAATACAAATATTAACGCCAGAATAAATATTGAGAGTATCTTTAATGTGCCCGATTCAGTACGACAAAGCCAGAATATTATTTTCTATTATGCTATATGACTTATGACGAATAAAACAAATTTTGATAATTTTGTTTCTTGTTTATTTTGTGATACATATATTATAATTTATGGTACTGGAGCCACGGGGGTTTAAATTCATAATATTTCTTACCGATTCGCTACCATACCAATTACTTATTTTGTGACCATACAGTGCACGTCGTCATGGATAAGTCCCCACCCAGTGGACCTTTTAAAACTTATAATGCTCCAGTACTGTAACTAATTGTAATAATTGCATAAAATTCCAATAAAAAGACCTAATAATTTGTCTAACATAATATTTCGATGTCTAACTTCTACACAAAGCGTAGCGTAGGTAGCGTTGTCGATCGAACGTATTAAACTTTGACACTAGAAATGGAGTGAAAAATTGGTCTAAATACTTAAACAGCAAATAATTCGTTAATTAACATCTTTTGCACGTCTTTGAGTAACGAATAACGATATATGGGAACGGGAATATGTATTACTTCGTAGCACTAAAACGGTCGGATGATAGATGGATCCGTCTTAACACGAAGAAACCGATGGATTTATAATGTTGATAAATTTGCACCTAATTCATATTTCAGCTACCTACTGTACTACTTACTATAAAGAGTATAGTTAGGTACGTATTTTATTTATTAAAAGAGATATAACACTGAATTGGATATAATTGGTAATATAAAGCTACTAGGTATATACTTATTTACATTACCGTTATTGCATAAAAAAGTACAAATGGCGGACTTAACCCCTGATGTACATCTCTACCAGAACCATGGGGCTGACAGAGACATGACAAAGAGATGCAAAGCGAAAGTAAAAAAATATTTACATATATTCTTACAATCTTAATTAAAAAGGGGATATATTTAGGTTATGTGCATAAACTGAGTCTGGGCAGTTGGCTGAAGAATGCTATAAGGCGATTAATAACTAAGGTAGAAATTCATCTAATATAATCTGACAGCTCCTGGCATACAAAGCTGTTTGCAAATAATGTATGTAAAGTGCTGTCAAATTATTCCACTCAATTATGAACACGTTTTTTATACTCTTGGAATGTTGAATCACTAATTAAATAAATAGATATGTTTATTCCAATTTCCGGTGTAGTAATAATATGGAACGCTTAAGTTAAAGCTTTTTTACGATATCAATATATGCAGTATGCACATAGGTCGACGTGTTGAAATACTAATATTCGGGATGGCGTATTTAGAATAGATTTCACACCTCTTTGTTGTACACTTTGAGGAATAGGTTAAATTAGCTAGCTAGTGCTCGATAAGAAATATTACATTTAATTAATCTATTTAGCAATAGAAAGGTCACCATATTCGTATTTGTCAAATTAGGGTGTCTATCAATCGGGTTGTATTTATTATATCTTTGTTTGTTTTGCATAAATGCAACATTTAAGTAGCTTTAATAAAGTTGATGTTCCATAGGTTATTGATTCGTGTAATTCGTTGAACGACGGCAATGCTGGGGCGGCGGGCGGAGCGCGAATTATTGATGATCGAATCCAAGCCGGTTCAGCGAGGTGTCGGGCCCCGCCGTCGCCGTCACCGCAACCCGACCACAATACAATACTTATAAAATCTACCCCTACTTCCAACGAATACAATGAAGTCAATTGTATTAGGTATTTAAATAAATAAAAAAAAATTGCTTAAAAATCTAAAATATGTTTGAATTTAGAATAGGCGCTTAACCCCGTCAACTAGGTACAACTTTCATTGGCATCGTTTCGCTCGCTGGTAAAACTAAGGTTAAATTTATTGTAGTTTAATACCTACTTATTGTATTAAGACTAAATATTCCTAATTTACATTAAATGTCGTCTCATTTAAAACATGGTAGGTATTTCATAAACACATTATAAACTACTTTACTTAATTACAATTCATTTTTTATAAATAATGTCATATAAATAAGGGACATTAATCAAAGTAGGTAAATAACCAGAGAGGTATTTATCAAAAGGAACGAGTACTATCAAAAGGGATATTGGGCCGAGATTGACAAATGGTGTAAGAAGCTTGCGAGGAGCTGTCAAGCGGGCAGCGGCAGCGGCCGGAAGGGAGCTATTCCAGCTAGTTACGACCGAGTACTAAACGCTCGCCTCTATTGTCGCACACATGTCGGCCTGCAACCTTACTGTACCACACATACATGTGGCTTTCTATTACTCCAGTGTAATGAAAACTTGCCTTGATGGTAGCTAGTCGCTACCAATGGCTATTAGCTTACTTTAGCCTACTTAAGCAAATAAGCTTTTTTATATTACAGGAACCACACATGGATCTCTTATAAGTTTTTGTACAGATTAATAACTAACTTATCGAACTTGTATACAAATATATACTTTCGAGTGCTACAGAAACCTGGAAACAATGATGCCCAATCATTTAGTCCTCCGAGGAGGTTTAAAACCTAGGCTGCCATCAGCTCAGCTCTGCTGAAAGGATTATTTCATTTCCAACTATGCTAATTTCATCACTTTGAATAAAGGTTTATAATAAAATCTTATGTCCGTCAAATCAGGACGAGAGTTGAGGATCGTTTCGTTGAAATTATTTGTTGATTAAATTATTCGCAAAAGCTTCAAAGGTCTAAACGTCTTAGAAGAAAAGTTTTTAATTAAAAACTTTGATCAAACAAGCAAAGAAAAACAGACAAATTCGTTGGAATCAGTGCTATGATTGCTGTTTAGTTAACTTTCGATACGATTAACATTTTTTATTTTGTTTACAAGATTGTAAGATTGTTCCACTTGAGTTACATATTATGCACAAGATTTTCTTTAGCACCCTAGACTAAATTAACATGAAATAATAATTATAAAATATGTTTATTATCACCTTACAACATTATAACATACATTGTGAAACCAAGAACAATTACACTTGAAGTACAAAAAGAAACACACTTGTAGTCATACCCTTTGTGATGAGAGTCTGGAGTGTAAATAAAATAGGTTTAACCTGTAACTGTAATACAGATCTCCAGGCCCCCATACCGGAACGGAATAAGGAGTATGCGGTTTACTCTTATTAAGACAGGTTACAAGACATATAAAATGATAAGAATAGCATTGATAGTTTTTTTGTTGTAAATATTCAGATAACCCTTATGCAAAATCGTGGTCGACACGAGGGTGCCTGCTGCCTGCCCGCCAGTGGCGGAGGCTGCGCGCTTCGCTAAGCACTGTAAATACTCCCCCGGTCACGTACCAGCGCTGCAAACTGTTGAATATTAAAATATAAAATAATATTCCCACAAAGATCCAGCTGAAACTAAGAGCTCCGTGTTCGAGTTGAAAAAATCCGGCCTAAAAACAAATCCCTCGCGCGCCAGCGCGAATTGTAAAAAATTAAATAACTCCCGTCCGGAGCTGAGTGGGGGTATTTCAATTTTGCTTCCAATGCAATGTCGTACGTGTTTTTTCGGCATTCGGTTTTGCAACACGAAACCAAGTTCTCGTGTAAGTAACTTTGTTTAGAATTCCAAGCACGAAAGATGAAATAGAACATTGCGCTCCAAAGGCTGTTAATTTGTCTTCGCGCTGTAATTGTTTTGAACTTCAGTTATTGAAGTAGTACACGCTATATACATATACAAAGCGGCAGTTTGTTCTATTGAAAAGTTACAGAGTCTACTCCTAAAACGAAATGTTTAGGTGGATTCATCGTTAATATCAACATCAGCATCACGTAGCCTGCTTGCGTCTGCTTGATAGGGCGTAAGTTTTATTATCGCTGCTTGCGGGTCTGTGTTTGTGTTTACAAAATCCAGCATCTGTTCGGTGACGAGGGAGAGTGCGGGCGGCCGCGCGCCCGTGTCCGGGCCAGGGCGGCGCTGGGGGATGGGCCGGGGGCTTGCACCTACGCACTCCCGTAGCCCCATCCCATGTCATTAATCTAACATTGCGCGGTTGAGAACCGCATTCCGTATTCGAATAACGCTATAATATTATGGCGTTCTTGAGATTTCATCCGTTGCCTTTTGTTTTTTCGTAATACAAGACGTTAAGCAGGTAATAAATAAAAACGAAATTGTATGCCCAGAGGTATATGTATCATAATCTTCATAATTATGTGTTACTTAACACCTCATATTATACATATAGGTAAAGAAATAAATAAAGCTATACAGATTAACGAGATAACGGCCTACCCAAAGTTTTTATTACAAATTCCCTAAGTAAGAGCACCTTTCGAAGGGAATTGAAAAGTATTGAATGTATGCTACTAATACTTTTCGCAGATTTTGGTTACGAAATAAGAAGCAGTAAAGTGATCATTTTGAGTGACATAAGCTTTCCTACCCTTTCCACCCGCTCGCTCCCACCATTATACCAAACTTTTCCTTCTAAAAATCTTTAGCGATGACAAACATAAAAGATGAATACAAACGGTTAAAAAAAGTAGGTATCTCCTAATAGTTACTTTTTTATTTCATTTAAGCTTCAGACGCAAACCTATATGTAATGATATTATAGTATCAAGTGAGTACAGCCGCATGCAGTGATAATAGTATTATAGAATCCATTCATCTACCTCAATGAATGGAAATGCCGTTTATAAATAAATATAACAAATGCTCCATATAGTTCGTAGAGCTGAATATGTGAGCAGTTGTTGGGGGGGTAGCCGTACTCTCTGTAGAACATGAAACTCTGATTGCATACTCCAACTGTCCAGCACTCCCACGTTTTCCGTCTATCTACATAAAATATAGCTATTTTAATTAAACTCATGATAAAAATCAGAGCTCAGATTTGTATATTTTGTTCACTAGTCGTTGAACTTGTCAATAGCTGTTATCTCAGTATGTCTCTTGAAATTATCATGAGTCGGGGCGCAAGGTCCCTCGACGGTGACCCCAACTAGCCCCTATCACCCATAGTTACTTAGGTACATAATACACTATCTATTTTTTAATATATAGTGTACTATGTACAATATTATTAAGCAGCATAACATTTGAGATAAATGCTTCTTTACTGAGATGCGTGCAACGTACATACGGTACGGTACGTAGTTTAAAATTTTATGTTATGAGTTATGAAAGTGTTGCTAATTACGATTGGTATTTATTGCGTTCCCTTCAACTTTTTTCATTTAGCATCAGGATTTCCGACTCAGCTGGTCTCCAGCCTGGTCTCTTGTAATAACAGATCCTAATGAAAAAGCCTTGTCTTAAAAGTTATCGATGAAGTTGAGAAACACATAATCTCTACGCGTGAGATAGTTAAGCTTCTTTCTTACGAACTTGGGAGGCAAGGGGTTCAGATTCGCGATTTCCTAATATTCTTAGGCGTAAATATCTGTATTAACTCCTTCTACCGTCATAAATCATATGTATATCAATCAAAGTTTCATTGTTGCAAAACACATTGGTAGGTACATTTTATTTATAATTGAAATGTAAGTATACAACATATTTATGGTTTGTACTTAGGCGATACTTTGAGGTCGTATTTTTTTAATTTTCCTTCGTCATGTTTCTTTACTCATTTTATTAAAAAAAATACAGTCGAAAATACTATTTATTGCTCTAAAGTGTTACAATAACACGGGGTTTGGAACAAACACGATGACGCTGACGCATGCCACTAAATCCAGAGACTCGTGGCGTGGCGTCTTCAATTACTTCCAATTGTTCTTGATATAATTACCTAATTGTGAATCGTAGCAGGCCCGGGCTCTTATAAACGGCCACCATTGCTTAAGATACTACTTATACAGCTTATACTTAAAGTATCCATGCTTACTGTTACGATCTAGTATCTAAGTATATGTATATACCGCTGTAATTGAATACATGTAGTGATTAAAATATAAACGCTCTGTTTCATATCTAATAATAACACATGTGTCCTTTTCAACAAAAAGGTACATGATTGTTAGTTGTACATGATGTACTTTCGACTCGAAAACGTCACAGATATATTTATGTACGTAATAGTTATATTATTGTTATCTATTTTGTCTTTAAATGCGGATTGACCATGTTTGGTCGAAATTGTAATTTAAGGAAAATCATTTAGCAGTTTTAGGTACTAATCTTTAAGTTATTTGAATCTAAATACATATGTGTTCATATTACGTACAGTATAGTACTACTGGCGGATGTACCTAACTAATGTTTAATAGGTAACATACATGATTCTTTTAAAATTTACTGAAATACGGGCGCTACACTTTTACGGGCGTTTAGGATGTCTTTTGTCTTGAAAAACGATAGGAATAAAAATCCTTTTAGGCTAAATGGGATTAAAACTTTCTAAACTATAAGACCCTTTTCTTTTGCTACTTATCTTTCCGGATCCATCCGGACTGTATCCAATTACCCAATGTCTTCACGAAAGTGATCAGGGCAAGAGGAGGTATTGAATTTCGTTAAATTAGATTGTGCACCTATTTCGTAGGTTGTACACGTTGGATACCTTTTATAAATACTGTTCTGGAATGTGAATTAGCTAATCGCCATTCCATTACAAATGGTTTGCCGTCTTGAGTAAGGATTTGGAATTCAGCAGAGATACCAAGTAGCAGTACGGCAAATCAAATTTGGTTAATAGCAATAAACGGAAACCTAAACGCCCGTGCTTAAACTCGCATGATTTCGCGACGGGTTCTAATAGCATAGTAAAACATTAATCCTATTATATGATATCAGCCGAAACGTATAGATATACATAATCCTTTATGCGCAGTTGGATACTTTGTGAAGTACACAGCAGGGTTACACAAAGGTCTTGTGCGAAGCTAAATTCATAATGCTATAAATAAAACAACGCTTCCATGTGTTGCCGAACACACGTCGTTAGTTAAGGCTATGCAGCTCAGTGTAAAGCTTCGGAATTTACGGATATCTGCTACTGTTGGGCATTCGACAGAACAGATTCCTCTTAAGCAGTCAGACGTTTGGATGCAAGACGAAGCGCAGACTCGCTGGTCTATAAAAAGTCCGTTTGTTTACGCGACAGCGCTCGCCGGATACGACTGGACGGTGGTACGCCACATGTAATGGGTATGGTAGCTTTTCACAAAGTGTTTGCCACTAGTATTATGGTTCAAGATACATAAAATGTTAATGATCATTTGTCTTTATAGTTATAGTTGGCCCAGTCGGCGGCAATGCTTATTATTAAGCGTTGTACACTTTATTGTTTTGATAATTTTTGGATCATGAAAGTAACTACCTACTGGTCGAATGTATCAATTATGGTTAAATGGAAACATATAGTACAAATACGTTTGTATTCAACAATATTTTATACAGGCGTTTAGCAAAACATACCTACCAAGTACCAACCAATGTGTATAACTTTAATCCCGGTTATTTTTCTGTAATCTCAACACGTACACAGAGCTTCATGGAGTACGCAGTATGAGTCACTGCTATTGTCTGGTTATGGTACCATAAATAGCGCAAGATCTTAGGGAGCGCTGCTATGCAAACTCAAATACCTATGCTTTTAAACCGTTGAGTCGCCCCCGCCCAGCGGCGCGACGCGACTCGCGAACAGGACAATTAGAACTAACAAAAGTGGAGGGCTCTTGGCGGTAGCGCAGAGCTGACTCCACACTATAACCTCACGTTGCCTTGGACAACTCTTCTAAATTAATACCTTCACACGTGGTACAGTACAGTCAGCATCAATAGTATCTTCCTACAAGAAGGCCGCAAAAATATGTGACACGCTCCTATGGCTCTACAAATAAGAGCGTGTCACATATTTTTCCGGCCTTCGTGTAGGAAGATACTATTTATTGATACTGACTATACTACTCCCTCTCGCCTGATAAAGTACATAGACACCCTGAAGGTAGGTACTTGTCTTTATTGTCTCATGAAAGTTATGTCCTAAGCGTCGTTATACTTCTTATGGCATATTATCTGCTTTACACCTTTCATCATTTGATCGCGTTTATTACATTTTCGCCAGTGAAACGGTTTTATAACAGGATATATTAACAATGAAAGAAAGTATTAGCTTTGTAAGAGATTCTACGCATTAAATCCTAAGCTATGTAAAATACCTGTCAACAATACAATTATTGTGTACAAAGTATATAAAGGCGTGGGAATACAGGAATGGAAGAGTCCATTTAGAAAGGGGGAGACCATGAAGAATAGCAGCAGGAGCGGCGGGCAAGGAGACCCACTTCTGGCGGGATGCGATTAATAATATCTTTAAAGCTGTCCCACCCTCCTTTTAGCTGTATCGGTATTACTGTCCCTCATTTCCCACGAATAGAACATTTTTTGCATCTATTCACGCATTAAGAATGAATAAGGATGGTAATTTACAGTATCGAAAAAGGTACGTGTGTAGAGTACATGCCTCATTTATGAAAAATTCAATCGTTCTGTAAATTTACTATTACTTAAATCATTTTTATCTTGTTGCAGTTTGGCTAGTTTTATTTATAACAGCAAATAGATTGGCTACTATTTTCTTTTGTTAACTTTGTATTTACGTATAATCATTAAATAACTCGGATGGACTCATCTCTGTTTACAAATCGAGGCCGACAATAAAAAAGCTGACATTAACCGTCGCACACTCGTAAATTTATTATATTATTTTTGTTTTTTTTTTTCGAATAGGATAGGCGAAAGTATGCTATTTTAGGGAGTAGGTTTTTACAATTACATATATCTATGATGTATTACTTTATCCCTTTGTAAGTTATAAATCAATGTATTATGAGCAGTATGAAAACTATTGGGCCATTAACAGCTAGTTAACACTTAATTCCACCAACACCATAACACCCAGTTAACATTAAGTGTTCACTCTTACTTAAGTGTTCCTTTACCTACTTACTTTGCTTCTTCTTACCTCAACTGAATTGAACAGTTTATTTTTCCTGGGGTATGGAAGTATTACCACGGTTCTCCATTACCGACCTCGTAAAATGACCAATATGGTATTAAAAAGATTAGTGGAGATATGATATAGTTCTATTTGTGGAACATTGATAAATTGTTAGACCAAACTACTTGTAATCGTGAGGTGTTGTTCAATATGAGGAGATAAAGGATTAATCTAGGGCGGGCATCCTGCGGAGCTCATTCAAGATGGGAACAATAACATAATCTCGTGGTCTCGACGACACCGACGTTAAGAGGCACTAAACTCAACTATCCCTTCGTCGCTGTTCTCGGCTTACGGCGCGTCGAGCTTATATCTTAACCTCACAATATACTATTTTGTGTATTATTTTATGATATTATGTTGCTACAGTACAGATATTTAAATGTGAAAGTGTTTGAAACGTTAATGAAAGAACTACAATATTGTCAATAGATTTTATATAGTAATGGAATGATATTGATGCAAGGGAATACTGGTTTATTTTTCGAGTGTAAATTGTTTTTGCTTATTTCTGTTTGTTTCGTCGTTTGACGTTGTTCTCAAGATTACTTAACTCGATAAATCATTTCATTATAACCATCTATGCCAGCGACATCATCACCCACGTAGGGAGCAGTGGGAGCCAGTTTCCCTTTTTTCTTTTCAGGGGGTGGAGTTTACAAATATTAGTAGCCTATGTTCGTCGTTCGTCGCTACTTCAGCTTTTTCTACATTTCTAATTTTGAGATAGTATGGTTAAAAAAAATTAACTGACTTAGTTAGGTTGGTATGTAAATAATATGATATTAGTATGGTTACAATTACTTACTACACAATTAGCTATAGGTACTTTAGCTACGTAGGAGTAGGTATGGGCTCCGCCTGCCAGTCAAGCGTGCGGTTAGTGAGTAGACTACGCAATTGTGCTCAATAACCACTTCCTAATTTTGTCGTATCCGGTACGGCGCCTATGTAGCGACTAGCGAGTAGCGACACAAGTAATATATATTTTTACCTCTTTTATTTTGCATACAAACTATCAAACTAAACTGTACAGTTATTACCTTAAATACATACAATAAATATACCACCACCTCCGTGTTTAACTCGCAGTAAAATAACATAATAAACAAATTGTCTACCCTAACAGTTTCACCAAGTTTAAATTCAAGATAAAAAATTTGGCTCAGATCGCTGTGAACGGTATGTTTTGAACACAAAAAATATATTTGGACCATACCCGAACACCGGTGTTTTAATTTTCATTATTATTTAAGTTCATCAACAAGGTAGCTGTCTATTTCATACAAAGGGTGGCGGTGGCGGTATCCATGTTCCAATATTGCTTAAATTCAGCAGTAACAAAGCGGGAGGGTGTCCTGCGCAGCCCGCGTGAGACTTCATTCGCAATTTAATTTTGCGCCGGCAGGCGTTTCGGACGTAAAATAAAAGCAATTCTGTCTACGTAGTAAAAGCCGCTTTTGTATCATCGATTCATCCTTAAATAATTTAAAGGTATTGTTGGGAAACCGTTTGTTATTCTGCTAAATTAACGTTTCGTAAAAAGCGTTTTCCTTTAAAAGGGTTCGCAAATGGTGCGTCAAACCGGCCTCGCATGGTTCTCGCAATGAGTGATGGCTGACGGGCCCAGCGGCGGTTCGACAGCGTTGGCACCGGCTTACGGTGTCAATATTTCGATTCGCAGCCCAGAAATGTCAACTATTAACGGTCACACTTATTTATTGCGACAGAATTATGCGTTGACCACGTCCCTGAATTGAAGTGACTATAAATCCTTTGATATAACTACGCCGGGTCTATGAAGACCATAAATACTTGATCTAAATTCTTCAGTTTTATGTTGATTTTTTATTGCACTGTCTAAAACACATCCACTCATCATAATTTAAGTCTTGTCTTATTATATTTTATGAAGTCTACTTATTTTTTATCACTTGAAGCTAGTTCAACGAGCATTACGTTCGTCATCGAAGATATTTCTGAATGATTATTTATTAAAATACATCATTAGAAAAAACTTCTGGTTTGCATCTAATTCTCCATTCATGAGTCAACCATAAATCTATTCTTGTTATTTAGAACATGCTAACCGCAGGGAGAGTTATTATGCATGATGGTATACTCGCTATTTAATGTTTTCTTTTGCATTTATTCAGACTAAATCTTCCCCTCCACACACTCAGATATGATCTATCAGCGAAACGCCAAGTCTTCATGTTTAACCTTATACATTTTGAAACAGTCGATGATAGAACTACCGGATGTAGTCATACTTTGCATGAGAACGTAAAAAAAATATCAAAAACGATGAAGAAACATCAAGTCTCCAGTAGTATAATATTGTAACTTGTATGTATTCCAGCACATGGTGGGGACGGGCATGGCGAACCCGTTCCCTGCGGCGGCGGCGGCTGCGGCCGCAGCGGCTCAGTTCGCCGCCAACGGCGACGCGCTGGCGGTGAAGCCAGACGCCAACGCCGCCAACCCACCGCAGCCGCCACTCGTCAAGAGCGAGGGCCCGCCGCCTCCCGCGCCGCTCCCGCCGGCCAACTTCTCACCACAACCGCCGCCTCAACCGCACCCGCCCAATTCTATAGACAATCAAAACAGCAGCTCAGTAAGTTCATCTATTTATAATCTCGACTTAGGGAGTCCACCGACTATCAGTCCGCCTGACGATATCGGCCTGTCAGTGAGAACAAAAATTTGACAGCTTCGAACAACTGACAGGCCAATATCGTCAGGCCGACTAATAGTGGGTGGGCCCCATAACATAGTAAAAAGTCTTAAGGTTCATCTTGTTTTGCATCTTTGCATAAACGGTTTTAAAACGCTAGATGTGCATAATGTTATATATGTACAATGCAATATGTATACTTCCGTTTTGATCCAATAAATGTAACTTATTATCATGTCCAAAATATTAGTTTATAATTATAAGCATTTTCTTGATACAAAGGTTATGTTTAAATTGTATGAATAGGTTTTTTTAACTTCCCGAGAATTATCCTCATTTTGTATCGACATAATATAAAAAATACGGTTGAAGCAATAATCAATCATCTTCCTAAATTTAATTTAATTGTTTACAGCAAAGCGACGGTGATTCAGCAGAAGAGAGCACACCAGTGAGTGTAGCGGCCGTGGTAGCACAGCAAGCGGCCGCTGCGGTAGCGGTGGCACAGCAAGCGGCGGCCGCACACGCCGCGGCCGCGGCGGCCAGCGCCGCCGTCGCCGCAGGCGCCACCGCCGCCTCCCCCGACAAGCTCGTCCCCGTCTCCCAAGCCTCCCAGCCCAAGCGGTTACACGTCTCCAACATACCCTTCAGATTTAGAGACCCAGATCTCAGAAACATGTTTGGGGTACGTACTGCACATCTATCGCCCTTCAGTACACTAGCGAAAGCACGGCATGGTCGAATCATTTGTGTTTTATTTGTAGATACGAATATCCAGATTTTAATTTACAACGTTTTACATTTCAGCAATATGGCACAATACTTGATGTAGAAATTATCTTCAACGAAAGAGGTTCAAAGGTAAGAATATGTTGTATACATGGAAAAAAATACTTGAAGTGGCTCTCTGAAATTGTATCATCGCGATTACAATTTCAGTGTGGCTACTTCTATTTGGTAACTCTATTTGAAACTATTCGTACTCTCAGAATGCGAATCACGTTACATAAATCCGTGTTCTCTGTGTACGCATTAGTTTCAGTTTATAAACAGGATGAAATATTGGGATGAAGCGCGTTCGCGGAATAACAAATATATAGAATGTTTATGCCATTAATTGCCGGCGGCAGATATATTTTAATCTATGTATTTAGTACAGACGGTGGGTGCTATCGAATTATACAGTGTGTGGCCCATAACACGGGCGAAGGATTGAAACGTAGATTCTACTCCTCAAGCTGAACAACGTTTGTTCAGCGACTTTTGAAAATAGCTTACGGTTTGATTTTTAGTACATATTAAAGTTTACCTGAACACGCAATGTACTGAGAAATTGATTATGTCTGTAGGGTGACAAGACTGACAAGCAATGTCAATTAGACGGATTTTAACGTATTTTTTTACATTCGTATGAAAAAGAGACAATCTAAAAACTACATATTTTTTAAAAGTTGTTGAACAAACGTTGTTCAGCTTGAGGAGTAGAATCTACGTTTCAATCCTTCGCCCGTGTTATAGGCCACACACTGTATACGGTTCTACAATATATGTACCATCGGGTTCATAATTGCATACCCAATTTATCAATGAACTCATTGATGAATTGAGTGTGCAATGTGAACCCAATGGTACCATTAATAACGCATTTTTAACCGCGATATTTTAACTCTTTGTCACAAACGCAACGTAGCATTCCAATAGTTCTCCCTAAATGCAATCATATAGCAGCTTTGAATATTTTGATTGGCATATATATCACGGCCTAAAAAATGTATGTGGTAAAGATCCATAAGTGTGGCGTAACGGCTATTCAAAATTACTCCCATGCTCAAAGTTGCTAGGATTGACTTGACCATTTTATCGTTCCTAGTTTTTTGTTACAAATGTTAATGTCGGTTTCTATAATAAAATACTCGTGTCTGCCTTTATATAATTCAGTTCTTTATGGAATTATAATAATAATTTAATTAATTAAGAAAAGAAAAAGACTAGAAACGAACATTTGAATTTATGTATCTTCAAAGCTTTACAATTTGTGTCATTGTTTTAAATAAATGGCTGTCATTTACACATTTACAAAAGCTTTGAAGTTACATAAAACATTTCTTATAAAGTAATTGCTGCCCAAACCGAAGTTTGTAACTATAAGTATATAACGTTTAAAGATGTCCCCTTCTTAACATTCATTTATCATGCCTATGATATATAATTTTCAATTACATGCAATTATGTTTTGGGTTAACAAATCTAAAGGCAAATGGGCTTAGATCAATATTAATACATTGTGTTTAAGATTATCTATCTCATAGCATATTCTTGGTTTTAATGTTTGGTGCAGTATTCTAATTGCATTGTAAATTTTCATTGAATTAATATTATTACAATATCTATGATCTTGGAAATCTGTCTGAAAATACTATGAACAATTTATGCTACTGACATACTTTCCACAGTGACTTAAAAATATCGAGGTTGAACCTGCTAATGATTGACGTTTTCTCAAACTAATTTTACTTTGAAAAGTATGTCCTTAGCTTATGTTGATAGAAATATTTAATTCTTATTCATTGATACTCAAAAAACAACTCACTGTAAATGTCAGTTCCCTACAAAAGTAAAACACAAGATATCTAAATGATTTTTTTATAATAATTGATTGGATTGACCGCTTTTTCGTGTTTACTGCTTTTCTTGTGTCAGTTTGGTGACCGCCCCTAAAGTAGTCCATGCTCGCTCATAAAGAAAGTATTTACTTCTTACAAATAATAGCTCCAAATTTATTTTTTCTTCAAAGCCTCACATTGGGATATGCAGTATTAGAGAATGATGCATCGTCACTTTAACAGCTGATTTTCTGAGTCATATTTTCAGGACAGCTCTATTATCCATCACTAATATTATGTTATCGTCCCAACTGCACTCGCATTTCTCTCGTTGTGTACATACTGACTGTGAACCTAGTTTACGAATAGCACATAGTCCTGAATGGCTTACTTAGGTCAACATGACTTTACAAGTGTAGTTTGGATGATGGACTCATTCTGAATTTAATCCTGTCTATTAGATTGATAGTGATCTTAATATTTTTGTCCTCTTGAAAATAATATAAACAGTTCCATTACACGCTTCCTAACCAGGGAACATGATGTATTCATTAGTATTGGGCATGTATATTTCGCTGCTCCTGATTATTTATTGTCTTAGTCGATCGATAACGTTAGTATTCCGTGTTTCCTAGTACTACTTATCTAGGGTGCATCACTTAGTTTGGCTTTATCTCGAATGTCATTTGTGTCTTCTTGGTCTGTACGATCGAGTATTGATTGTCTGTCATCACAATGAGAGCTTGCCTAGCGCGTGTTGTATCACGGCCAGAGCGCCCGCGTCGCGGAATGGCGAGCGCCATGCGCCATCTCTCGCTACCAATTTTCTCTTTCTCTCTGCCCAAAAATATTTACTATTTTAAATACTTGCACTCAGAATGGTAATAATAGAGCTGTCATTGCTTTTATAAGTGTAAGCGTTTCGTACAATCAGCAACTTGTTTGTCACTTTCACAACTCGTCTCTTCCACTGTACCGTGTGCTGTGCTAGCTGCTTTTTGTATCTATGGATTATCACCGTTTTATGGACAGTAGCTAACTTGTCTCAGCACGACTGTTTGATACAGATATTTTAATGATTACCTATTGTATTACTTTATAGGTTAAGACATGAATGCCGTTTTTGATGTTAGTATTTTACAGTGAAAACTTAAACAATGACATAAATAAAGCCAAAGCTTAGGTTTTGATTGCTTATGACGTTCATTAATGTTTTAGACTTTTGGCACTGTACAAACATGCACATTAATGATGCCCTAGTGTCTTCGTTAGTGTAGCCACTAGATATTGTATACTTATATATTTATTACCTATCAGTCATACACCCCGACCATTCAAAATACTAAATCGTCAGCTTTGCTGTGCGTCCTTACGGCCAAGAATACCGGTCGGATATATAAAAAATATGAATAGAACAAATTGCAGCTAACATTCCACACTAAGTTGATCGTTGTGTCATAAAATAAAACCTCTTTACTGAAGACTAGTTCCGAGGTATATAAATGTGAACTTTGAATCTACTCGAACACTGTGATACAAACACTCCTTCTAATAGTACAGACTACTAGGTCGAGCGACATATTAATTTACTTTAATCCAAACGCTTATGTGTACCCATTCAGCTAGAATACGCTCAAAGTATCAACGTAATAAAATCAATTAATATCCTCTCGATTTTTTCACTAGAATATTTAAATAAAGAATATGCAATGCATAAATGTTAATTTTTGTTGCACGTTGTTTTTTGAGCGACGCTGTTTTTAATGCATGTTTTGTCTGTCTTGCATGCAGGGATTCGGTTTTGTAACATTCGCAAATAGTGGTGATGCGGAGCGAGCACGAGAGCGTCTACACGGCACCGTGGTTGAGGGCAGAAAGATAGAGGTGTGCATGACTCAATGAATACATCCGTACCTTACCGTAGCACTGTAACATACCCGCTCCCTGGCCACGCCCGCCACCGCTGCCACCGCCACCGCCGTCTGCTCTGTAGTTACTGTCATGCTAGCGTGCAGCCCAGCGGGCCCGGCGGCCCGCCTTAGCACTAAGTATGCCCGACTCTAATCCACAAACAAACCTTATTTATTTTATCCCTTTACTCTCTAGACGGTCATTTAAAATGCCGATCGAAAGAGAGACTCTCACAGAGAACTGTCTGTAGAACGAACCGTTCGTCTCAATGCCACGGAGGTAAGATTACAAGTTCAAATTTTAGTTCAATTCTTTCTTTACATTCCAAAAGTTTTCGAAGCACTAACAATGATTTCGGCGACTGAATGGCATTAAATAGTGTTGTTCACGAACTCCCTTTAACTGAACCCTCAACGGAATCTTACAACACCTCCCGTTTTCCTTTACCTAACACTGCAGTGTCAAATGTTTCAATTGTTATCACCATATAATTTATACAAAATTATATGTATACATTAATGACGTAGCTACAATGTTTTCCAGTCGTTGAGACGTTTGACACAACATTGGCTGATTTTACGGAGTACTAAATCCATAATCTAAATCGCAATTGCACCTAATGTATCATTGTGAACTGGGTTCGAATCCCAATGCACTTACAAATTGATTTCTAATTAAACTATATTTGTATCAAAATGCTTAGTGGTTTCGAGCACCACTATGTTCAATAACAAATGTCATTGTATTTTATGCTTTTGCAATGTCGAAAACTTATCTTAATTCATCTTTTCCTGTGCATTTTATTATTTTCTATATTAATTTAAGTTTAGCTTCAATTCATTGACAAAATCAGCCAATATAGCATTATGGCAATCTTATGGGGCCCACCCACTATCAGTCGGCCTGACGATATTGGCCTGTCAGTTGTTCGGAGCTGACAAATTTTTGTTCGAACTGACAGGTCGATATGCGACGGACTGATAGTCGTTGGGCCCCCTTACTTACAAGAAACTTATTCTGATCTAGTGTTAATGTTTCCAAACCAGGTTAATAACGCGACGGCAAGAGTTCAGACAAAGAAACCTCCCACAGTACCAAACGGTAAGTTAAGTTAACGCTCAGTTTTACAATTTTCTTTCTTAAGTACTGTACATATTTTCTGGTTTAGTGCCAGCGGGTTGCCATATAAAAATCACCTATCCATAATCAACACTACACGCTAAAAACATACATAATCCATCTAGATTTTCCTCTTTTGATCCATCCAGTCATTCAAGCTAGAAATGGATCAGTTCCCACTTTGGGTGAGAGAGCTGCAATTGTAAAGATCGATGTTGTTAGTGTACTATTTATACGTATATATGTTGGCTAGTGCCGTTGTCTGAATGCAATTAGGTGAATGCTATTTAGAGATCGAGTCCACTGTCAGCCGGAGACGGTCTGGGCCTGGCCCGCTCCTCAATGCTGCGCGATGCACCGGCCAGCGCAACCCGTGCACTCTACTCTACGGACTTTTACTCTTTGTTTATTAATAAACACGTTGCTCAACAGCATTCCTAACCTAAATAACGCTCTCGATCGTGGTATCTCACACGGTAATACATTACTACATTTACATGGCTGCTGAGCTGAAGGCTGTCTCCGGCGGCGTCACTTGTCCGCGACAAATTAACGCTCGTCTGCGAGCGGAGCGGGTTACACCACCAATTAGACAGCTTGTTAGTTTAACGTTAATCATCTCAATTAATGACTGTACATATGTAGGTATTCATAGACATTGTTGATTATGTTAACGTTTACTGGAATGATCGTCTCTGTATTCTCTTGCACTAACACAGCTGTAAATCATGTAGTGGGAATGAAATTAATTTTATAATGTTAGAATTAGCTGAGTCCCTACCTATACAAATATTAAGTTTCATTGCAGATAACGAATTTTTTTCATAACTTGCTTTTAATTTGTTTCAGTGTGCGTCCAGTGGCCCGAAGGTAAGGTTTTGCACACATACTCACACCTTTGACTCGATGATAAAAATGCTTACGCGTCTACATTTTATTATAACATTCATTCGAGCATGATTTCTTTACTTAATGTGGTGGGACTATGTGGTTGATTAGTTCTAATGCTCGATGCAATCTTGTATGTCACGAATTGAATTGACGTCATTTGTAAAGTTCCTCTCACGGCCATGCTTCTTTAGAGCAGAAAGTCAACGGCTGCATACTTGTGTGTATCCGCACCTCGCGGCGCGCGGCACCGCGGCCCGCGCGAGCTCGGTGAGCTGTAATGTGGCATGGCCCGGACATCCTTTATGTGAATAATTCAATATATCCAACATGACCCGACTGCGGCCGAGCCGAGGGAAGGGTATTTAATATACTAGCATTGTAATTAGTACTGCATTCTAGTATAGCATACTTAGTAATCTTAGATTTTGTTTATAATTTGTGATTAATGGTCGGATAATGTCGTACTGGCTTCCTTAAACTGCACTGGATGAAATTAAACAATCTATCGATTAAGCGAGGGAACGGCGTCGGTTCCGGAGGAATTCAATCGCGAAAAAGAATGTAGGTATAGCGCAACCACTGCATCGCAAACGTGAGCTATATTTGCGTGTTTTGTAACGGTCTCACGTTCAAAATCGAGTTAAAAACTAGAAGCTTTTTACAAGTGCCCTTTACCTTTTGTCCAGTGCCATTTGGCGACCTCGCCCTTGGCATAAGGCACCCTCGGTTTCAACCGAGATTAGAGATCGACATTTGGAGTGAGAAATTGGCTCTCAACCCAAAAAATGAACTAACAGGCGTCGCGTAAATGTAGTGTAGTAGAATGATAAAGCTCTCTTGCGTCATGCGGTGCGGTGGATGGTAACGGTCCTTGCGCGTGTGACGCAGGGCTGCGGGTCCCCGGCGTGTCGTGGCCGTGGCTGGGCGCGGTGGGCGTGGGCGTGGGCGCGGCGCCGCCGGCCGCGCCCGCGCCGCCGCTGGTGCTGGCGCCGCGCGCCGCGCAGCGACGCAGGTAAGGCATGCGCCTGCAGTAGTCTGTGCTGTGTGTTGCATGTAGCCGTGCCGCGCGCCCTGCCCCTCGTGCGCCGCGAGCCCCGCGCCGGCCTCGAGCCCTCGTCCCTCCAGCACGCCCACGCGGTGCTGCCCCGCGCCGCCTACGCGTCGCCCTTGCACGCTGCATATGCACAGTGAGTACTCACCGCACCCCGCACCCCGCACCTAGCACCGCCATCGCCTAACCTGACACGATCCTGTCTCTCTGTCCACCTTTATGCAATGCGTTTTATGAAGTTACAAATTACAGTTCCACAGTCTGCGTATCTTTCTAACAATTAAATTTGTTAAACGAAAAGAAAATCATGGAAATACTAGCTTCATTCATCGTGACCCTGGCCATCCTTGAATTGAAATTCCGAGAAAATTAATCGATGTCTTACTAGTTTGACAACAGTAATATAAAACTACTTTTAGTAATTTATCCCCTTATTCATAATTCATAAACGTCTATCAAGCTTCAATTAGTTAATTAATGTTTTGTCTGTTAACATAAAGTGACTGATAAGCACAAAACATAAATTGAGCCCTGAAAGACGTTTATGAATAAGGGTGTTAGAAGTTTCCTACCTATTAATCAATATGTACAAAAAATTAATTAATTATTATTTCTAATATGCCTTAAAAGTTGACAAAACGATATTTTTGTCTACTAAATACAATGGTATAGATACTATAATGGCTTGGTCCTTGGTACTGATTTTTTATGAAAGAACCGGGAGGCTCTAATAATAGGTAAAATCCACCGGTATTCAATTAAATAATTGTTTACAATGACAGGACCTCAAACCTATCCCAGCCAATCCGTCCTAAACGTCAGCACTGATGCCCAACACCTGCCCAAACTCCCCGCTTTCCGCTCCGCCCTTCCTCCCTCCCGTTGGTATGATTGTTTACAATAATTGTGACAAATAACCCTTTCACATAATAGTTAGTGTTTTACGTTCGATGAAAGTGTAACTAACGACTAACTGGAACGTTTGCTTAGCGCACTGTCATGAACTGTAGATTGCAAGTAATACAACTTCACATTTTTTTCACACACTCTTTCAAAGTAGATGTTTCTTTTTCTTATTAAATGGATCTTCACTTTATAGATGTTGTAGTACCTAGTTGTTTCTTGAACCTAGCATTTGCGAAAATGTTTACTTGCCAAATTTTTATTTGAGTCCATTATTTTACTGTAAAATCTGACTAGCTTCAATTATTCAAAAATGCTAATTTGTAGTTTTAACTATATTCGTTTAGGTTTGTTTGGATACATTATCTTACCAACGACCTGAACAAATTAAATATTTCGGACACTGAGTATATAGCAGTTTTATTTCTTACCACATGTAACGCTTACGTTAGGTACTACTTAAGAATTTATAGCAAGTTAATGTTGTGTTTAAATTTCCAGCGTTTATTACGACCCGTTCCTAGCAGCAGCCGCGACGGCTGACTCCAACTACAGACTTCAGGTAACACATCGAGTTGCATGGTTTTATATTGACATACATGAAACGTTATTTGACCATATGTGTTGTGTCTGGGGGCCTCCCTGGCGCGCCGGTCAGACGAGCCGAGGCAGGTTGTGTGAACCTATACGTGTGTTGTTACAGGCCGCGAAGCCGGCAGCCGAGGTAACCATCACGCCTCTAGCTCAATTTGATCGATATGCGACAATATCTGTATCTCTATCGCTTCCTGATTCATGTTACCACCACGCTAGTATAAGTCAGATGTAAATCATTGTGGAGTGAGTGCTGGGATTTTGTTTGCTCCTTTTTATTCGTATGGTCCTATTGGTTGGTAATCCACCGTAATATATACAGGGTGCACATTGTGTTTGTGGTAACCGAGACGATGGCTGCTGTTGAGTTATCCTTGTTCCTTTGGTATTGTGGTGGGTGATTTAGTTTTGAGCGTTTGCTGCAGCTGTGGATTGACTCGAACAGAGGCTAATTTTATCATGCTCCGAGTAGAACATTGAGCCCACAAAGTCGTAATTGCTACTATCGAAGTATACTAACCATCACCACGTAGCACTTGCAAAAGAATGTTAGTGATCGTAAACGTTGGATAGTTTCTGTCTTTATTTAATAGTTCATGTTTCAATCAATAGTGCATGTCCTTGTTTCATTACTTTACTACATTTTCTGCCACAACTCATGGTAGAAGGAAACAAGGTATGCCCATCACTACGTCACAGGCACCATTCGATTCTCAAACTTTACATTTTTGGGGTAATTTTAGCTAAATTAGTGGAAGTTGCTTAGTGGATTCTGCGTAATCTGCAACTCTGCAAGGTCACCACATCCACTAAGTTAGTTACAATAACCCCAAAATTCCAAGTTTAAGAATCAAAGTAATGTCTATGATGTAATGATGAACATACATTCTTTTTTTCTACCATTAAACAACACTTTCGTCTTTCGCTGCATTCCCTAGTTTCCCAATATACTTCTTTGAGGGGAATGAGCGACTGATGTGAGACAAAATACCGTCAGCGGCAAGGTTATTCCTAACAGTTACCATCAGTCGCCGGTGACCGATATGCCAGTTATAGGTGTAAGCTGCGCTGCCGGCTGGAGCTAACTAGTGAGAATAATCCAGCAGCTTGGACTTGGACTCTTAGCTGCAGGAAATTCTTCATCATTAGATTTTAAATTGAAAGTTGCATGTCTAGAAATTGTGTAAATTCCACTCACATTCGTAATTTACCACGTATTGTGTTACAAATGGTTTTAAGTGCTTTATAATTATGCATCGTTATTGCTTTTTTTTATGGCTCATGTAAGCTAAGGGCTTCTAAGTTTCTCTACGCGAGACGGTGACTGTTGAGTGATCTTCGAGCAGTAGACATGGTAAAGTATTTATACTCTTTATTCGAGACGTATATTCTGCAGTCAAACCGCGATGTCACATTATATACATTAACGTTTGTTCCAAACCTATGAGTTCTCTCTATAATATATTGCCTTCTTGTGGGCTCATTGTTTAAATGATATATAGTCACTACCGTGGTAATTTACCTGGTAGAGATAATTTAAACTCCGGTTCGCCATTTTAACTCTACTTACCTATTTTTTTACGTAGCCTATACCTACTACATGTCACATTTATATTAGTATAAAATAAGGGCGTTTTCCATCAACCACTTTAATATTAAAAATAATTATGTTTATACGACGCTTTCGAGGCTCTGGTTGATAACGCGCTGGTTCACTTACCTCAGATCATAACATCTAAAAGACGTAAAAGGTTACTAAAATGGAAGATAGTCGCGAACTCGCGAAATACGCGTCATTATAAGTATATCAACTGTTCAAGCCGCGCATTAATAATCCCCGGGAACGGGAGTTCTTCATCATGATAAGGCTATTGCTGTCACGACTACTGTGTGCTCTGCAGTATTCGTCAAGCATTTTAAAGCAAAACTGTTGTACCGTATTTCATCTGGTCGACGACAAACACAGCATACTGAACTCACTGTGTCCTTCGGATTCCAAACACTTACCCTGAAAACGCCGCTCTGATTAGATTTATGAAGCGTGACTTCAACCGTTATCGTTAATATTATTGTGACATGTTTTAATGTAAGCATTCTGACAATATTGTATGTATGTGTAGGCGGCAGCAGCAGCAGCCGCGGCAGCAGGGCCACTGCTAAAGTCTCAGCTGACGTCGGCGCAGCACGCCGCCGCCGCCGCCGCCGCCGCCAACTACGGCGCGGCCGCGCGCGCCGCCGCCGCCGCCGTCAGCGCCGCGCCGCAGCCCACTGCGCTCACGCCCCTCGCAGCCACGTGAGTGCCGACACCTGAAGACACTACTCAGATTTTACACTTACGAATTATCACAGACTATAAATAGTAGTAGTAGGAGGAAATGACATTGCGCTGCAGCGCCATCTCGTATCGAGTAGCGCTACTACGGTATGCTATCTTTGGATTGCTCTCGTTTGATTGGAAGCCTCAAAAAATTCTTAGACTGTGGCTGTGTGTATATTATTTATAGTATCTGGCATTATCATCTCAGTAATACTACTTGTACTACCTCACTACTCATTACACTATGATATACGAATGACATGTTTTTTTCAATTATTTTTCCAGATATGGCAGAGAATACGCGGACCCGTACCTAGGCCACAGCATCGGCCCAGTCACAGGATATGGGGTAAGTGTCAATCTGCAATCAAATCTTAATTTATACCTAGGTATGTTTAGTTTTTTATGTTGAGTCTGTCTGTTGTCTGTTTTAATGTGGCATTGTCGTTTTCCAGACGGCTGTATACAGAAGCGGCTACAACAGATTTGCGCCGTATTAAGCCAGTGGAACAAATTACGATTTTTACTCGAATATGGATCTACCTTCGTTTCCTTTGCCCTAACATGACAATGGACTCTCTTTGTAAAGGTACAAACATAATTTTATTATACATTAAGGAAACAGTAATAGTGCTAGCCGATCGGTTACTGTACGTGTACAAGCAAGCTTGGGTAACGTAGTCGTCTGCCGATCGGGCGGACTCAAAATACCAAAGTCATTATTAAACTTTCTAACACAAATAGTATATTAAGTTCAGCTGTTATTGTTTTCGTGTAATGCATATACAAGTGCGAGCAGCTAAAATGATGCATTCGACGTTTTTGATATTTGTAAGAAACTTACTTTACTCTATCGCTCAGGAGAGTGAACCTACCTACCTGAATTGGTAAATAATGTACGCTATTGTTTAGTGTAGATGTTACACTTAATATTGTAATTGACAATAGAAAAATACTTCATGTAATAACGATATTTAGTGAGCTTTGCACTTGCATATCATAGGAAATTTGTAAATATTGAAAGCCAATCCCATTTAGACTTGTCGTCAGTTTACACAAACATTTGCTTGGTTAAAACCGTAGGTATTCATTTCTTAAAAATTGTTGATATAGGTAGGAACTCTTTTTACAGCTACCTAATTTAGGTAATATTTTAGTTTTGTACTGAATATTTGAAAAATACTTTTTTTAAAGGCACCGAACGTCGATCTTTTATCTATTACGTATCTAGTATATTTTACATTAGGAACTCAACTATTTTATAAGTAGGCACAGGCAAAACTAACCAATTTGGGACTGTTTTGAAATATTTCGTGGTGCAAATATTATTATGCGGTGCCATCTACTCGGTTGTTATTTTACAACATATTTTTCTAAAGTTACCCGTGTACTCCGTACTTTTTTGATGTGTTAGTTTATTTTGGATAGTAGTAGAGATTCCTCGGTGTAAGGCCCTGTGAACGCGGCGCTTGGAGCTTGAGTCGTGGAGCCCGCGGGCTACAGCTTCGCAAACTTGATAAATGTTTACTTTCCCAGTCTGTTTATTCACAAATTTAACTATTGATCGCTAGTTTATAAATGATAGCATTTTATTGAATCGTAATCGTAGGCATAATGCTTATATGTAGTGTTTAAGAAAAGAAGGGAGCTCCATCGAGCTCTTACATATCATTGAGATTTCTCCTTGTAAATTAGTTAACACGATATTTTCATTAACGGTTTCTAATTTTGACAGCGCTATTTTAATCTTTTTATCCGATTCATCTTCATTTTATTGATCAAACACGCGTTCGGGTCCAACCCTTTTAGACGTCGTAAATTTTAGATCGAGTGTTAAAATTAGGATTGTAAAGTAATGTACCATCTACGAATTCGCTCAAACTTTATACCAAAGCACAAAACCCATCGATTCATACGTATTGGAGCATTCGTGTCATTCGTTTCCACTCAATAGATTTAGTAGTCTTTCAGTTAGAAAAACTTACAAAGTCTGCAAAATCACGGCATCACTATATAAGGGCCACGTTTTGCACCTTCGAGTGGACCACCACACTTAGCTCGACAGACCCCGCTTGCAGGTGTAAAACTGGCGTTCCCAGCCAAGACACAAGTATTCCTAATGAGTTGACATGTAAGTAGTTTGCCATTTAGATTATTATTTTACCCTCACTAACTGCTGTAGTAGATCTGATTTTTAATTTTTTTTTTATTATTTAAGCCACTTTTATTCGACTTCTTTGATTTTAAATATTTAAATCGAATAGCTACTGCCATGGATGATTTCGTTAACTTTATATAAGCAAAATTGATGCTGATTATTTCGCCATTTCACTTTTAACTACATATTGAATTAGTAACATATCAAGTAATATAGGAAACCGTTGTCGCAGAAGGTATGCCTACTTGGAGAGCCATGTAAGCGCAGTAGCGTCTGCGAAGATAGCTTTAATTATTATCCACTATAAGTGTAGAGAGTGGAGTGTGGACACTCGCCCTCCGCCGTTCGTTCGTCTCTACTGCACAGCGCATACGCTAGCGAGCGTAGTTACCCGGCAACAACCATGACATGTTTGGTCTTAGAGGTCTAGTCCTTTGCGCACAATCTACGTTGTAATTATTATGTTTAAAGGTGCTTTTGTAAAGGTTTCATGTGATAGTTAAGAATCCAGCTTTGTGTACCTACCTACTAAACCGCGTTTTAAGTACCTATATTGTTTATTGGTTCTATTATTCTATTGGTTAAGCGATATTGTGTCATATTTTCCGAGTGCCGGTTATTTTACATTCTCTCTTTTAGCGCCACTGGCTATTTACAATTATTAGTTAATTATTAATCATTAGGATGTATCATTACTGTAGTCATGTTGCAGCTTCGAACAATTTTTTGTGCTTTACTGCTGAATACTCATGCGTGTATGCGTAATTTTAGGAGGGTCGTAGATTTTGAATGTAACTGATTGTTTTAATGCAATTTTTATGTAAAGTACAGGAAGAAGTACATGTGATTCGTCAGGATGATTTTTATATTTTTTTGATATAGACGTAGTGATGTCACAAACATGTTGGTCTAGTGTCTGGAGTTAACGGGGCGTGTTCTGGGCGAGCGCACACTCGCTTTATCTTTCTATCATGAACAAAATATTGTTAATTTTATCCAGTTTTTTAGTAATCTTACCAAAGTTAAACTAATACAATTGTACGCGTTCATAACTCGCCTCGTTATCTTTATTTTTCTCAGATTTGTAGATGATTTTTTGAGATCTTATTAGAAAATCACAGAAGTCCTTAGTTTTATATAAAAGTTTCGTAATCTAAGCCAAATTGTTATTACGTGGAGAAAATCTGAATTTAAATAACATATCTGACAAAATGGTTAGTGTGCTACAATAAGAAAAGAAAAAAGCATCATGAACAATGTATAATATATAAAGTATGATCATTATAATAAGGATGATATGTATTTTGTAACGCGATTTGTTTCTCAGTTTTTATGAGATGTTGAATTGAAGTTCCAAACTGTTCTCGTTTCCGTATGCTGTGCACAAAATTATATCGATGGCTTCGATTCCGTAGTTACTAGATCTAAAACGAATTGTTATATTGTGCATAATAAGGTCATATCAGTAGTGTTGTTAGCGTCGGTCGGTGTCTGCTAGCAGCATCGCATCGGCGGCCAGTATGACTACTGTTACTGTGAGCACGCACACAGTTGTGCCCGCGCCCCTATGCTAACTCACAAGATTACATACTCTTCCAATAACTACCGTATACGTAACTTTTAATAGACTTACTATACTCAAGACTCGAATTATTTGAGGTTTTTAATTAACGTGAAGCAGTTACATAAAATATCCTGTAAATCGATCTACTTGTAACTGTTTCTGACACCGGGCGCGGACGCATCTGTAGCGTGCTTTGTAAATAATGTTATCAGCGGGCGACCGCTGCGTGTTGTGCGAATGATTTCTGCCTTCGGGCCAATATTGTTAACGTAGCCAGAGTTATAAGTATCACTTGTTCGTCAATTGCACACGTCGACGCTGATCAGTTAAGTAGTAGCGTACGCAGATTTCTATTAGCAGGGTTAGTAATTACGCCTACGTATCCAAATGTCTGATGTACATTTAAGATTGAACTCGTAGACCTGCCTGAAGCGCCCGAACGCTCCGCGCTCAAGTCGGCACGCCTATGAGTTCAACAAACGCGATTATTGAACGAGGGAACAGGCGGACGCAGCGCATACTAATCGTCAATCATTCAGTTAGAGAGGACGCGTGAGCTGTGTTAACGTGTGACTTGCGATTCAGGCGCTACGTGTCATACGAGTGGCAAACCGTTTGCCTTCGCATGCCACACGGGAGCAAGCTCGTAGCCGATTATATTTTTCGTAAGTTGTTGCCTAAAGGCAAGGCGAAGTGTGCGCTGCCGGCGCGGGCGCACGCACGCGCCTGCGCGCCCGACGACCAGTATTTGAGATACTAGTAACGTGCTCAATTTCTGTATCTGTATGTTGTACGTATACCTAATGTTAAACGTAAATGTTTTAAAATTAACTAACCTACGGATTACAATAGATTTGTTACATAATAAATGTCTTCCGTTTGGCACATTTTATAGATTCATCGCACGTTTTATTGCTGCACAGTACTACTTATTGACAAGTGATTTTGATTACTCGAGCCGAGTGCACAGCGAGCTCCCTCATAAGATTTGTGATAAAATTAATAATTAGATTTTCGTTTCCCGTGTGGCAATTTTAAATAGATTGCAAGCTGATTTTTCTCTTTTATTGTAAATATTTTTTTCAATTGTGAAATATTGAATGAAGTGAATAATTTTAAGCCTTTGGCATTGTATACTCATTTACGTTATTAATAAATTATAGTATGAATTTCGATATTTTTATTTATAAAACCAACCAACCAATCCCACCATAAGTCACCTCTGAGATATTTTGATGGCATATAGTAGACAAGTACAGAGTGTTCTCACATGTACGGTCGACGTCATAAATATGTTTACACTTTTGCACCTTACTCCTTTGTGATTAGGTCCAAAAGTGTGAACATATAAGGCAAGTAAGGATAAATACGGTATAAGGCGCGTTGTACAGTCGACGTCAAAGATATGTTTACACTTTTCAACCTTATTACAAAGGACTGAGGTGCAAAAGTGTAAACATATCTTTGACGTGGACCTCTGTACAGTCACGTCTGAAAATATGGATACATTTAATGTGACAAAATATGTAGCCACGACTCTTATTACCACGGCGTAAAGTCTTGGATACATGTTTTTGTCATATTAAATGTATCCATATTTATTTTAACTAGTCGAAATTTCTACGGACTACGGAAGTAATAGGCAAGTATGAGTATGTCGTCCTGTAACGAGTCCGGTTTTCAGCCGTTTTTCAAGAAAGAAGTAAAGACAAGTTACAATTTTTTTGAACTGTATAAAATCCTAGAGACATTGGAATACCTAGGTAAGTTCGCCTCTGTACATGCTTGTAAATCTTTCATTATAGGTATATACATATATATGTATTGTACAGACTTGTTTGTGCAATAAAGTGACTTGCATTCATATTTTTGCAGCATAATAACACACGAAGTAGGAATAACCGACCGCCCTTATTGTGCTTTGAACGCTAAACAATAAATACTAGCGAAGTGTAATTCTCTGACTGTTACTCATTAATATTATTAGGGCTGATAAAATTGCAAGGCTCTTTGATAATAGTACCTAATCATTCCTTAGTATGTATATAATAATTAAAACAATCGGTTCGCTGAGATAATCTAGTTGCGATAAGGGTTTGCCCGTGCGCCGATCGCGCAGTGCGTGGTTGGCCACACTCACGATGTAATGCTGTTTTACTCACCTTTACCGAACTCTTGATATTACGAATATGGTGTTGTGCCCTCCGTTTAGGTGGTCGTCTAAAGGCGGCTTCAACCTCGGTAACGCGGCCCCGGCCGAGCCAGACGAACGACGAGGGACCATCGTAAGTCTAAGTTACTTTAGTACTGAACTAGTGTTGCTTACATCCTTTGTAACTGGGTTTTAATGTTATCTGTCACAAACTTTACACAGGTGCGTTGTATGAAGTGAATATTAATTAATATAGGTAGGAATTAAGTAGTGGAACAAAACCTCGCTCGCTAGCTGTTAATTTTCGTCATTAGTTTGTTTTTATTTTACATAGGCATAGCTAGGGACTCTCTACGTTATTAGGTTCGGAATACTTCTTTTACTTCAGTGTTAGTGTGTACATACATGTTGCTACTATATACTATTTTATGTATAACATTAAACATTTCATTGATTGTTGTCACTTCATTGGCAAACGAGCATACGACCCGCCGATATCGCAACTCCATTGGCAACAAGCATGTTGCCGACCTTTTAAGAGGCTGGCAACAGCCGATGACCTTCAAATAGACTTTACTTAAACAGGCTTTTAGCTATAACTATTTACTTGTTTCGGGAAAGTAGAAGAAATATATGTTAATTCATTATATGTACTTGGAAGAATTTCGTTGATTCCGATACAGATTGGATACACGATTGGACGAAATCGGCTAGATTGAAAATAAACCCAAAGTAATATTAGTTATATCTTATAATTAGCTTTAGTTTCTTGGCTTATACGTCTGTAACTAACTACAAAATTCCACCATACTAATTTACTAAACCTACTAAAAACTTTATTATTTTCCCCTCTGGGTTGGAAAGTCAGATGGCAGTCGCTTTCGTAAAAACTAGTGTCTACTGTCTACGCCAATTCATGGGATTAGGTTGTCAAGCGGACCCCAAGCCGGGATAAACGCTAGGAGGAAGAAGAAAAAGATTAATGCGTAGTTTTTTTTTAATTCAGTTGTCATCCACTTAAGGACCTACTTAAATGGTCGGTCTAAGTACTTATAATCTACTTCTTCCGACAAACCAGAACTTTCGATTGATTTTACACCTCCGGGTTTCGGAAATGCCGATATAATTGTAATCGGAGGTTATATCGGAGCTCGCGGTGCGTGCCTTTGTAGTCGACCCTGTACAAGTCTGATTTTACAGAAATACCGCAAATCGATGTACAGTTTAGCCATTTGGCACATGCATACTAGAGGTCAAAACAAATTTAATAAAAAAAATGGCTGAAATGTAATGGTGTGGTATTTTTTTAGAACCGCCTCTATTAGCCCTTTCATATGATACTTACCACACGATAGGTTTTTGAAAAAAAAAATTTTTCCCATACAAAAAAAATATGAATCAGCACCCCCCTCCTAAGGGAAATTTTTTAAAGAACTGCGGATCAAAAATTTTGTTTTTACCTCTAGTATGTGTGTGCCAAACGGCTAAACTATCGTTTGCGGTTTTATTTTGAGTACAAGGGGCACTAATTGTCTACAAAGTACAAACACGTTTCAAGATGTCTCCCCCGGGGAATCACCCAACGTGCTTTCTTTCTAAGTGCGCCGCCTTTGCTTCTGGCTTCGGTTCCGGACGCTTCCGGTAAACTAAGTTTTTTTTTATACCACGACGGCGGCAAACAAGCATACGTCCCGCCTGCGTATTTACAAAATCTATACTATTAGAGTTCAGATGCGAACTTACTTTGATTTTCGTAAGGCTTTCGATCTTGTAGATAATGATATCCTGCTGCGAAAACTGGCAGACGTTGGATTCACTCCTAGGCTTCTTAACTTCTTCGCCAATTATCTACGGGATCGAAGGCAATACGTCAAACTAGCTGGGTACGAATCTCAACCTTATTATACTCGCTCTGGGGTAAGCCAGGGCAGTACCTTAGGGCCTACTCAATTTTTGATAATGATAAACGACTTGCCAAGCGTTGTGAGCACGGCCAGGTGTTTAATGTTCGCGGATGATATCAAACTTTTCTACCGTATTAAAGACGACAAGGACAGACAACTACTACAAATGGACATAGACGCTATAGCTGAATGGAGCGTAGACAACCGCTTACACTTTAATGGCTCTAAATGTGTTTATATAACTTTCTCTAGACTCCGAACGCCAATTCCTACCACCTACAGACTGCATGACATACCGCTAATACAAACTGACGAAATACGTGACTTAGGACTTAACTTGGACACACAGCTTGACTTCAGACATCATATTACAACAATGTGCAAACAGGTATCAAAAACGCTAGGATTCATATTAAGAATATCTTGGCAGTTCTCTAGCATTAAAGTGGCTGTCATTCTGTATAATGCCTACATACGTAGTAGACTCGAATTCGGTGCGATAGTTTGGGATCCCTATGAGATTAAATACGCTACGATGCTGGAAAGGGTACAAAAGAAATTTTCTAGGCATGTTTACAAAAGGCTATACGGATATTACCCATACATGTATCCATCGTTATTCGTCACAGGTATGGTCGGATTCCATACACTAGAGACAAGGCGAAAATTACTACATATAGTGCACTACTACCAGTTACTTCACAATAAAGTAGATGGCGCGATTACGCTTGGGAGCATGGGATTGCTCGTGCCTCGGGCGAGTGGCGCAGCAGGCGTGGCGAGCGGCGCGGGCGCGGGCGGCGCAGTGGCGGCGCGGCGACGTCGGCGCCTGTTCGCGGTCGCCGACGTGCGCACGCGGCGCGGCGCCAACGCTCCCACCGCTAGGGCGCAAGCTACTCTGAACCAGATCGTATTAGAGTCGGACGATATCGACATTTTTGCAGACAATGCTGGTGTATTTTACAGAAAGGTTTTAAGGTGCATACATAATATTGTATAATTTAAGGAATGATCTCATTGTTATTAGTTTTTATTTTTTATATTTTAAGTTTACTTTTCCAAAATGTTGTTAATTTTTGTTTTTTTTCTGATTTTATATTACCACGTAAGTGCTTTGGTGTAATACTGTTAACTTATGTGTAAATAAAGAAATATAATAAATAATTAGCTTTTATTTTGCAAAAAGTTGACAAAATCCTAATCTATTACAGTCCTGAAATTGACTGAAATCGCATAGACTTTGTGAATAAAATTCATACTGATATTGCAGCTACAAAAGCTAGACTGTTATGATCTTTAGAAAGAGCTATTAAAGACTCCGAGTAGGTTCCCCTATTATATGTGGCATAACTTTTTTTGTAATAAATTTGTGTTGCAAAACAACTAAGCACAAATTACTGTTCTTCCGAAAATAAAGAATAAGATATTTTTTATTTATTTATGAATATCGACAGTGCATTACTTAATGAGTAGTTAGATTTAACCTAACTCACTTTTTTGTAGCTGTTTAGGTTGGTTTGGGGACACAGTTCTAACCTAACCTAACCCACTTTTTGACAGCTATTTGATTTGGTTAAGCGTCACAGTTCTAACCTAACCTAACCCACTTTTTGAGCAGCTGTTTGATTTGGTTAAGGGTCGCAGTTCTAATCTAACCTAACCCACTTTATGAGCAGCTGTTTGATTTGGTTAAGGGTCACAGTTCTAACCTAACCTAACCCACTTTTTAAGCAGCTGTTTGGTTTGGTTAAGGGTCGCAATTCTAACATAACCTAACCCACTTTTTAGCAGAACCAATAAATTTGTTTATTTGTTTATTTGTTTATTCCTCAAATCAACACTTACAGTCTAGCTACACGTGTTAACACCGGACAGATAAAAAACGAGAGAATATTGTTACAAATTATTCAAAAACTTACGTACTAAACAATTTTAACAAATCCTAAATAACTAAGTATTAATGGAGCTTCGAGCAGAAATGGATTCCAAATATCGGTTGCTAGTGGCAAGAAATCTAGTTTCATTCGTAAAAAATATATCTAATTTAGTGTCGCTGTCTAAGATATCATTGAGAAGACTCAGGGCTTGGTGTAGGGGTGAGTGGGACAGAGCACAAGTTTGCACTGACGGAACTGCAAACAGCTGACGGCGACGTGGCCGGAGCTGAATACCGGTTACTGGTGCCACACGCAGTGACATGAGGGCTAACAATGGAGGGTTAAAAATTTGGCCACGTACTAACTGAAAGAAATATCTTATCAGATAGATATTTCTCCTGACCTCGAGTGAAGTGTAGTTCAACATCCCCAGTATGTATAGAGTAGGGTATAAGTGAGGGTAGTACCCATACAGCTTTCGATAGAGAAAGCGAAGAAAGATTTTTTGTACCCTCTCTACCATTAAGGTGTACTGTTGTTCATGAGGACTCCAGATTAATGTGTTGCTTTCCAGTCGGCTTCGAACATACGCATTATAAAGGACACTAAGGGCTTTATGAGAATTGAAAAGCTTACATTGGCGAATAACAAAACCCAAACATTTTCTTGCAGCATTACAAGTATCGACAATGTGTTCATTAAAGGTAAGGTGTGGATCAAACCGTGTACCTAGATCACGGGTAGGTGAAACTTGCTGTAAGGGTTTGTTCTCTATTGCATAGTTATAATGTAGCGGGTGGTGAGCTCGGGTGTAGGACATAATGGAGCATTTATCTTCGTTAAGAGACAGTTTATTTTTGATACTCCATTCCAAGACGTTGTCAATGTCCTGTTGTAGTTTAGCACAGTCGTTGTCGCTACCGACCGGCATAAGCAACTTAAGATCGTCAGCAAACATTAAGCACGTTGAGTGCTGGATGGATGTTGGCAGGTCATTGATTAGGATTAGAAATAGGATAGGACCAAGGTTGCTACCTTGTCCTATTCCTGATAGTACTGGGTAAGGAGTAGATTTAGAGTTCCCGTATAGGACATACTGTTGCCTTTTCGTTAAGTAGCTTGCTATTAAAGATAGAAGCGAATAGGAAAAGCCAGCTAAAGAGAGCTTTTCGAGTAGCAAGTCATTATTAACTCTATCAAAAGCTTTACGATAGTCAAAGTAGGCGACGTCTACTTGCTTCTTATCGTCTAGACTATTGGCAATTACAGTTGTAGCATTAATGAGATTGGATGATGTCGAACGTTTAGGGAGAAAGCCATGCTGCTCATCACAAAACCATCCATTGAGCTGTTGCCGTATGTGGGAGTATATGATACTTTCAAAAATCTTACCGAATACCGATAGGACCGCTATTGGTCTGTAATTCTGAATATCGGATTTAGAGCCAGCTTTGTGGATGGGTATTACCTTAGTGGTTTTCCAAAGGGATGGATATGTTTTCGATTTCAAAGAGAGGTTAAGAATGAATTGGAGGGGCTTTATAAATACTTCACGACAGTCTTTAATAATATACTGGGGGATTCCATCCGGACCTTGGGTCGGCTTTGATGATAAGCGGCTAATGGCTCTCCTAACATCGTTTTCACTAATGACATCGATGGAAACAAGTCGAAGGCTTTCTTGGACACCCAGATTAGTACTGGAAGTAGAAGAATGGGCAGCTGATGGGTTCAAGGTTGGAGGTGTCGGTAGATAAACACTTTTAAAAAAGTTTGCAAATGAATCAGCTATTTCCTGTGATGACATATTACCGAAAGTAGCAGGTTGATTAGACTTTCTATTATTTTTTATGAATGACCAAAATGAGGAAGGATCTTTAACTATATTGGATTGTAGTGTAAATTTGCTACCTACTTGTTTTTTAATATGCATACTTTGTTTTCTGCAATGTAATCTTTCGCCTGAACTCAACTCAACTAGGTATTGTTGATACATAATCTCTATAAATATGCCGGCAAAAAGCTAATCTATTTGAGTGACTTTCGTAACTGAGATAGACTAGATGTTTTCAATTAATTTGCAGGAACAAAAGCTAATCGAGTCCAGTTTGCACCTGAACTCTAATAGTATAGCTTTTGTAAATAAGCGGCCCGCCTGATGGTAAGCATTTACCGTAGCCTATAGTATGGACGCCTGCAACCCCAGAGGATTCACATGCGCGTTGCTTACCCTTTATAAGAACCTATACACTCCTTTTTTGAACAATCTCATACTGTAGCCCTCTGGGAAAACCTCGGCAGGGTGTTCATTCCACAGTCGGAGCGTAAAACCCCAACTTCGATTTTGAACCTTCTCCGTATAACATCAGTAGTAACGTTTACCCGACATCATTCACTCAGTATTCCGATAAAATTAAGGCATAAAACCTTTGATTATTAAACCAACCGGATGCGACACCCGCTCTCATTTCTATCGGAAAAAGTCTGGCATTTTTTGCGCGGGAGGGGAACGTCAAATGTATGGGATACGTGAAAATAGGCACGTCAAATAAACGTCAGTCCATACAATGAGTATGACCACTGGTCATACATTTTCGGCAGAGAGGAACGCCTGTCAATGGCTGCTCCGCTTGGTTTAAAGCTCTAAGCATAAAACAGACCCCTCTCCTCTCAGTCAACATAGCGCATCATTTGGAGTTCCCCGAATTCGATAAGTACATTAAATAAACAGTGTTATTTTAACCTTTTGACCTCCAAAGATGATTTGAAATTACGCGCACCTAAATTTGTGCCCTCAGCGCGTCCAAAATACAACCAAGTGCGCCCGCGCGCGCTGGGGCTGAGGCTGCTGAGGGCACGATTTTTCTGTCCGATGCTTGGCGGTCAAAGTCAAAGGCTTGCTGTGGTCTTCCGTAAGTCTTGGCAGGCACCTATAGGGATTACTTAACAGGCCAAGCCAATGAGCCATAGCATGGAAAGCTGCAGAATAACAACCAAGTTTGTTTAGAATACCTTATAGTATACCTTCTTGGTCATAAATATCTGAACAACGCCTCTATTGTCAAAGCGATAAGGTGCATATTCAGATATTTTTGAGTGCCTTGGCCAGTCCGATATATTTGATGACGACTATACCTAAAAGTGTTTTTCTAGGTTTCTGTTCCTATATCCAATTTAAAATCCAACCGAAACGTTTCCTACCTCTCCTCTCGGACTAGTAGGACTATGTGCATTATCTGAGTAATGTGCAGAAAGAGAAGTGCATGTTGCGTGTTGTATACAGGTTGTTTTTCAATAACTAGCCATATTGTGACACTACAGGTGATTAGATAGGTTATACTGAACAACTTTTGACCAACCCCGAAATCCCAAATAAAATTTTGGATCCCCATAGAAAACGTTGACGTCATCGGTCGAAATGTATGAAACAGCCAAAAAATTATTTGAGATTTCCGAGTTGGTTCCATAGAAAAAGTTGATCAGTATGACCAACCAAATCACCTCGCACAATATGGCTAGTTACTGAAAAAACATCTTGTATAGGAACATTAGGAAGTAATGAATTCTACGAAACTTCGGATTTAGGTTACTGAAAATTTACTACAGACTTCAAAACTCGAAGGGCAAGTATCAATAAATTAACCTTGGTCAACTTTTAGTATTTTAGTAACTATTAACAGTATTATTAACTAACGGCCGACGGTGTAGGCCAGACCGGACCGCCTATAATGGTCATCAAAGTTTACGAGTAGGTATATTGTTACAGACAGTGACCATCTTGATAATTGGATGCAAAATGCAAATTATACCCAAACTTTTAAGAAAAACCTTTAAGTTGGGCTTCAGCTAAATTAAAATAATATTAAATTAAGATTAGTTGGTAGGTTAGCTTTTACTATTTATCAGTGGCGGTGGGTCAAAACATTTCTTAGGCAAGCCGGTGCTGAATTTGGCTTCAAATGTCTTCATGGGCTGCAAAACTGCTCAGGCGACTGAAACTTAGGCAAGCCGACGGGAATCGTGTTCTATGGACGCGCCGCCACTGCTATTTATAAAGCTTACTAAATTAGGTCAGCATTAATAGGTAGTTTGTTGTAAGTTACAATACAATTGACATCATGAGTAGGATATTATTTTTGTCTAATCTAAATTCTTTAAATGAAAGCTATTATTGATAAAATGATTTAAAACTCAGATAAGAGCGTTAAAAATCACTGCAATACGAATTCCTACCAAATCCACTGAATAGTTTCGTTGGCGCGAGATTGTAGTTGTTTTGACCACTGCCAAAGCTAAGGTAAACACTGTTCATTGTTGGAAATATCTAAGATTCCCCAGTCGCTCATGCTGGGCATGTTGACACTAACAAGTGTTAATACTTATGTACGTACTTAGTATGAACTCCGAATGTATTTTAATGATTTCAACATTATTCATCCTTCTCGCCTTTTTCTCGGCGAATTGCTACGCTCAATGGAGCCTTATATTATATATTATGGCCCGCTAAGGATGGGATTAGGCCCGGTTTCCTAAAGATGGTTTTTCACCGCTCTCCGTGTCCGTGAGCCACTTCTTGCCCCCGTGAAGAACGAGACGTGATGGGTGGCGAACCGCATGGCCGCCATGCGGATGACTATCAATTAAATATATCACCACAGCGTTCTCACGAGCAGTAGGGATCAGAGGTTTCCTTATCCCTTAGTTGCCTCTTACGACACCCGCGGGAAGAGACGGGGTGGCACTATTCTTACGCCGGGGCCACGCAGCAATAATTACGTTGAAATATATTAATACCTTACCTACTTATCTATATAAGATCCGGATAAAATTTACATGATCGCGTAGTCTCCTAGATGATATGTGTGATGGGCTTATACTATTACGTCGTATTTATCCTAAATTAAAGTGGGTATAAACCTAGCTATTAGTAGCTACCTACATGTTAGCACCAATGTATCAACCATCAAGATGACCAAGTTTTTCTGCCAGACTGCCAGTACTTTGAGCCCAGAAAGCATAATATTGTATAGTACCTTAGAGTAGACGTTTAAAAACTTTGGTCTCACGTTCAGTGGCGTAGCTAGGATGGGTGTCACCCGGTTGCTCCCGCTGCCGCGTCAGTCATCTGAGTCGTTCCCCCCCCCCTCCCCCCCCCCCCCCTAGCTAACGCCACTACTCATGTTACCAGTAATTGATTAAAAATATTGGATCTGATGAAATATATTAATCAATAAAAATCTAGGTGTATATAACTGTGTACCTAATCAAGGTAACACTAGGTACAATTCCAATATCCTTACCTAACCACCTTTAGGCGGTGTTCAGGATACAGCCAGCAGCAAGATTATTTAGTTAAAATTTATTAATTATGATGAATTTACAGAAATTAACGGACAATGTCGACGTGCAAACCGCTAACGGCAAGGTTCCAAATGGCATCGCGGAGCATCCACCACATCAGGATGAAATCCGACAGCAGGAGACCCCCGAGCCCGGGCCCTCCGCCAAGATGTCCACCACCAGTTACATGAGCATACAGAGCGTGGAAACCAGCAACTATAGCAGGGATTCAGATTTCGAAATGAATAGTAGAAGTAATAGCAGCGTAGACTTGAAAACAGTATCGGACTTAATAACCAGACCAGCGCACGCCGAGCCGGCGAGCCAGCGCAAGAGAGGGATCATCGCGCCGCACGCGCCGCTCGACACGTCGCGCGCCAGTGTGGACCTACAGTACATGAAATATGAAAAAGATGAAAAGTAAGAAAATACGATCTTTTCCTTATATAAGTTTTAGCCCTTGGTAGCGGAATGCCCCATGTCAAACATTGCAATAGATAGGTACCTAGACGATTACCTACAGCGAACAGCGAATACCTACTTAGAGTTTAATTAAATGAGGCACGTAAGAATCTGGTGATACCTAAACATTTTGATAAACAAAGGGGAGTGACTTGCATTGCTTGCTCGTGATGTGATATTGTTCTTAGTATTTGCCTAGTAAACTGTAAAAAAAAAATATCGTTATATTAGTAAGCTAGTTCTGCAATGCACATCAGCATATTTCCCTTTTTACCTACATTTCTCTAAAAGATAAAAGATATTTATTCTTCAATTTAGGCACATTACAATGCACTTATGAACGTCAGAGAGAAAAAGAAACTACCACCGGTTCTAACCCTACACCTCTGACCCGAGAAGTCGTATGTTCTCATTATTCTCTCTCGCAAGCGATCTGTGTAGGTACTGCAGTAGATTATTCGAAATGGAAATGTGTCCAATTAATATTCATTATTTCAACCCGATCACGTTGTAAAATCTTTCACTTATTATGGGCCCCATAATAAGGGTAGAATTTCATTATGGTGTACCTGTATATTACTGCTTAACCTAATACCTACGTACGTACACTAATCTACAAAAACCTCTAATCTGCAGCAGCACAGTATCGAGTGACCAAAGTGCACCTCCTGTCTTACAGATCCGCAGAACAAATAAAAAAGGCAGTAATGGCTAACGACTTCCTAAAGAATTTGATGGACGAAGAACTATTGCAGATGGTCGTGGAAGCCATGAGCCCACAAGTGTTCCAAGCTGTGAGCCTAATCATCCGTGAAGGAGAATCCGGGAGTCATTTATATGTGTCTGCCGAAGGCCAGTTTGAGGTCTTAAAAGGTGGGCAGGTTGTGAAGAACTTCGGACCGGGAGAAGCGTTCGGAGAACTCGCCATCTTGTATAAAGCCAAGAGATTTGCGTCGATACGATGTAAGTGATAAGTTTGTTATGAATACTCATGAATAACTTAGCATTCTTAGTATTATAATCAAATTCCCGCTAATCTGATTGATATATGCGTCAACTCAAACAAAGATACCTAGAAGGATTTTCAAGATATGACAATGTTGTTAATATTCGCAGGAATAAAAGTTACTCGCACTTCTGTTTTGCCTTATTTATATTAGTTCGCTATTTGCACTTACTTAGTAGATAATATATTTCTACCACCGTTTTTTTTCAAAATCATAAACATTAGGTATTTGGTTTACATTACATACTGTCTGTCGCCAGAAACGCGACATTTCTAAGGAGAGCGTGTTAAGAGTCCGGTAACGATTTGAAAACGAAAATCGCTAATAATGACATTATGCACCTGAATTGTATAACTTAATTTTAATCAATAAAAACCTTACTCTTTTCACCTCTCCAAGCAAAAATCGCGAAACTGGTGTTAGATTAGGGTTAATTATTATTAATGAAGCATAAAATTAAAAAATCGTTATATTTATTCCACCCAAAAATAAACGATCTTTCATAATATGTATTCAAAATTATAGAGGTTATGTTAGTTACTGCAAAATAGCGTCAACAAGTTGAGCAAAATCTAAAAAAAAGTTTACCGGACTCTTAAAGGACCCACTGCACTGGAGTGCACGCAACCCAATTCAGACGGCTGCTGGTAGAAGCCTCTATAAAGCAGTAAAATTATCACAAAATCTCATTGCATGATGGATAAATATTTCTAGTCATTGTGGATTTTTGATATGCAGGTATAACAGAAGCCAAAGTATGGACGTTAGAGCGGCGCGTGTTCCAGAAGATCATGGTGGGCAGCGGGCGGCGCGAGCAGGAGTACAACATGCGCTTCCTGGCCTCCGTGCCGCTGCTGCAGGGTATACACCCCATCGAGCTCGCCAAGATCTCTGACTTCCTCAAAAGGGTAAGAAATTACCACGAAATTACGAACCACGAAAAGCGATTATGACGAAAGCCAATTTTAGCCATATACATTATACAACATGTTACCGCCTTTATAATCATGTATAAGTCCTTGTGTATAAGCAGTGCTTAGAGTTAATTTTGCTATCGTTTTCATCGTGACCTGTAGGAAAAGTGCTCAAATTTCTGAAGCATACGCAATCCAGTTTATCAGAATTAAGTTTTGCGTACGGCTCGCTACTCGTAGATCATAGATATGAAACTATCGTCAAAAATACCTCGGGAGTGGATTTTGTTGCCTCCGTACGACATTTGTATTTAACTAGTAGAAAGTTCGTTAAACAACCCGCTTCTCAGGAATTCTTCTCAGCGGGCACGGCGGTGGTGCGACAAGGCGAACGGGGCGACAAATTCTACATAATACGCGGCGGCACCGTGACGGTGACGAAACGCGAGGGTGAGGGCCCCGACCGGCGCGTGGGCACGCTGCGCCGCGGAGACTACTTCGGCGAGCAGGCGCTGCTGCATGAGGACCGCCGGCTGGCCACCGTCACCGCCGAGCCGCCGGGGGTGGAGTGCCTCACGTTAGAGCGGGGGTAAGATATGAGATGAACTACCTACTATACGTACTAATCATCATCAATAAATGTTTTATATATTTTTTTAATGAATAATTTGATTAATTGTAATGTTGCATAATGTATTGGTTTTATTTTTCATTTTACGACTTATATATAGATTTAGTTTAAATTTTATGCTGCAACGAAGTCGAAAAGTCACGTACCTATTCACATCTAGTCTAAAGACTTTGTATACTGACATATACGATTTTATCATAATACTTTCTTCTTCGACATTTATTTATAAAACTTTAATTAGGTACTTATGAATTGTGTTTGTTTCACAGACCATTCTCGGAACTCCTCGGCAATTTAGACGAATTAAAGAATATTAGGCACTCGGTCCCTCCGCCACTAGAGCAAAGAAAGTCATCCCAAGTGAAAAGCGGTAATTATTCTTCCTACTCGTATTTACGTTTGTTCACTACTTTATTTATTACATTCCACACTTCAATGCAACTTTATAAGACAAAACATTTCGCATTTGTTAATTAAGGAAGCTGCTTTAATCCCACGTAGTTAATTACTATTCTTAGTAAGTACTAACACAGTTTCCGGTGTAATATATGCATTAGGTGCTTTCTGTGAATTGTTACCTCGACATAAACTAAACATAGACATGCATATCAGATTTAGTACCTACCAACTACAACTATTAAAATGCTTATTAAAGTCCCTGAGAACCCACGGCGGACGTCGCTCTCAATAACCACTAACCAGCGCAAATCAGTCGCCATGGTCAAAATCGGCCTTAACAGGATGATGACCACCAGTGGCAGAGCGTCCATAGAACTCGATTCCCACGGGACTGCCTAATTTACTACCTATTGAGTACTTTTACTACGGCTCATAAGGTCCTTTACCTTAGGGACCTTACTTACCTTAAGCCAAATTAGGTCCGGCTTCCCTTAGAATATTATTGAAGTGCCGCCATTGATGACTACCCCATGTTCTGAAGGTTTACTCGTACAACCTGTAGCCATCGACCACCGAGCCAACCACATCCCGACCCTACAACTCTTTTACAAGTCTTACATAACACTGATTTAGACTTTCATGGTTTTTATTCATAACTATTTAAAATAAACGGTAATTTAAAAGGGGTCGAAAGTAATTTAAACATTATATGATACGCGGTTAAGTCCCATTTATTTAAAATATTTAAGTCTTACGTACGTACTTACAAGTTTTTTTCTCCTAGAATTTGAATACGTGGAACTGAAAGACTTGGAAATCGTGGGCACGATGGGCGTCGGCGGCTTCGGACGCGTCGAGCTCGTGCAGTACAAGCGCGATCCGAAGCTCACGTTCGCGCTCAAGTGCCTGAAGAAGGTGGACATGGTGCAGCAGCAGCAGCAGGTGCACGCCTACAACGAGAAGAACATTATGATGGTCTGCAACAGCCCCTTCATTTGCAGGTATTTTTTGGCCATAAGTACTAGTATAAAATAATGTAGGTGAACCTGAGAAACTATTCGTTTAAAGAGTGGAGGGTTGAATCTGTTCCATTTAAAATGGCATTCTTATTAAAAACTAAAGATGGTTCGTATGCAATCGTGACAGTCCTGGCAGTGTCTTCAATTTAGATGCAAAATTTTCGCTGCGCATAAATTCATGTTTGCCACTAAAACACTCGGACAACCGTAGCGTACGTAGGTACTTCTCCAGACCAGACGTCGCATTGCCTTAAAAATATCCAGACTTTGTTTACGACTGGGCTCATTGCCAAAATTCTGGAGAGATTGTTGTTGCGTGCGACATTATTTAGAGTCTACAGACGTAGGTAGGTACCTTAGGTACCTACCGAATCTATAGACTGTGAAATTGTATGGGCCATTGCAACCCCGCTACATGGCAAAATTTTAGTCACTTTCTGAATTCGCTAAAAATGTACACATTCAAACCCACAATTCCGGAATTCCGGTACCTATTGTGAATCCAAATGATACCGATATTATAAGGCAGGGCTCAATTGGCGGATTAGCATTTGAAAACAAATTTTATAAGTTTGTAAACGTCTTAGGTACATCTATAATTTTGAAAAAGCCTGGTAAACCTACATTTTTAGCACACTCCTCTGCACTTTAGCCCTCTTTTAAATTATTTTAGACTGTACCGCACATTCAAAGACAACAAGTACATCTACTTCCTGATGGAGCCGATTCTCGGCGGCGAGGTGTGGACGATCCTGCAGAAGCAGCGGTTCTTCCCCGAGGCTACTGCGCGGTTCATGGCCGCTTGTGTCGTCGAGGCGTTCCAGTACCTGCACTCTAAGGACATCGTCTATAGAGACTTGAAGCCAGAGAACCTGATGCTTGATAGGCTTGGGTATATTAAATTAGTAAGTCAATTTTATTTTTAAAAGCATCGTGAGTAGGGCCGTAGCCAGAATTGCAGTTAAGATAGGGCAGTGCTAATTTAAGGTAGGGCATTAACTTTATAATGCCCCAAAAGTAACGGCCCTGTTCGTGAGACATCCATCCATCAAAGTCCATCCATCAAGTTTAGCGGTTCATAACAATTTATGAACCGCTAAACTTTGATTTGGTTGATTCAATAATCGTAAACTTTTATAGAACTTTACCAACTTACATCCTTTACTTTTACATGACCCGTAAACTGTTATAAAAGTAAATAGTACTTAATTTTTTTTATTCCATAACATTGCTTCATGCCCGCCCCCTTTGTGCTTCCGTGAAAACAAAAATTAAACTACTTAATATGTGCGACAGTACGCAAAATAAGTACCTAATGAGACTAACTAGACTAAATTCATCGTTGTCGTTAATTACGTCTATTATTTGTAGGTCGACTTCGGATTTGCGAAGCAACTTGACCCAAATGTCAAGACGTACACTTTTGCCGGCACGCCCGAATACGTTGCTCCAGAGATAGTGCTAAATAAGGTAAGATAAACACGTCAGCAAGTAGATACGGTCGACGGCAAAAATATGTTTACACTTTTGCACCCTGCTCCTTTGCAATAAGGTCCAAAAGTGTAAACATATACCGGGTGTTTCCTGTAATAGGAGCAATAAATTAAAACGTAGGCGTAGATTCTACTCCTCAAACCAGACAACGTTTGTTCAGCGACTTTTAAAAATAACGTATGGTTTGATTTTTAGGACACTTTAAAGTTTTTCCGAACACGCAATGTATTCCGACATTGATTATGTCTGTAGGGTGACAAGCAATGTCAAATAGACGGATTTTAACGTACATTGAAAATACTATTTAGTTTGTATGAAAAAGAGGCAATCTACAAAATACCTACATCTTTTTTAAAAGTTGTTGAACAAAAGTATAGTTGTTTGAGGAGTAGAATCTACGTTTTAATTTATTGCTCGTATTACAGGAAACACTCGTATAATAGTATATTGTACAACAAGTGCATAAAACGCACCATTTTACGCGAGGCGTTTATCCATACGAGCGAGCTCGCGAGCGAGGATGGATATAAAGTACGAGCGTAAAATGGGTTTTATGGACGAGTTATACACTCTACTTTTTACTTCGATTGTGAGGAAATAAAAAGAATAGGAATTTCTTTCATTTCACTTTCACTTTATGCTGGGTATAGGCGGACTAAAACTCAATTTTATGCACAAGTGCATAAAAAATGCCATTGTCAAAATAGCCTTAGAAGAAGTCAATTTCTTATGCACTTGTGCATAAAATTGAGTTTTAGTCCGCCTATACCCAGCATAAAGTGAAACTTCTTATGAAAGAAATTCCTATTCTTTTTATTTCCTCACAATCGAAGTAAAAAGTAGAGTGTATAACTCGTCCATAAAACCCATTTTACGCTCGTACTTTATATCCATCCTCGCTCGCAAGCTCGCTCGTATGGATAAACGCCTCGCGTAAAATGGTGCGTTTTATGCACTTGTTGTACAATCTACTATTGGACGTCGACTGTACATTAACTAACATAACAAAAAAATACTACGAATGCGTCAATCCTGTTTGCTCGCTGCTGCAAGATATTTTGTTACTTTTTTATAACCTACCATTATATATATAGTACATTGTGCAACAAGAGAGCAAAGTTAGTATTTGCTTCGAGTGCTTATTTTGAGTCCTGAGCAAGCGAAAGATTCTATAATAGAATCACGAGCGTAGCGAGTGATTCTAATTTAGAATCTTGAGCGTAGTGAGGGACTCAAAGGCACGAGGTGCAAATAACTTTGGTATCATGTTGCACATACAACTTTTCACCTCAGCAGTGAGAACATAGCAGAAAAACTTTAGAAACTTGGAAATTTTAGTAATTTTATTATTTTTAGTAATTTTAGTAATTTTATTAATTTTATTAATTTTATTCATTTTGGTAATTTTAGTAACTTTAGTAATTTTAGTAATTGTAGTAATTTTAGTAATTTTATTATTTTTAGTAATTTTAGTAACTTTATAAATTTTAGTAAATTTAGTGATTTTAGTGATTATAGTCATTTTAGTAATTTTATTTATTGTAGTAATTTTAGTTTAGTAATTTTAGTAATTGTAGTAATTTTAGTAATTTAATTATTTTTAGTAATTTTAGTAATTGTAGTTAACTTAGTAATTTTATTATTTTTAGTAATTTTAGTAACTTTATAAATTTTAGTAAATTTAGTGATTTTAGTGATTTTAGTGATTTTAGTAATTTTAGTAAATTTATTTATTTTAGTAATTTAAGTAGTTGTAGTAATTTTAGTAATTTTATTATTTTTAGTAATTTTAGTAATTGTAGTAAACTTAGTAATTTTATTATTTTTAGTAATTTTAGTAACTTTATAAATTTTAGTAAATTTAGTGGTTTTAGTGATTTTAGTTGTTTTAGTGATTTTAGTAATTTTAGTAATTTTATTTATTTTAGTAATTTGAGTATTCTAAGTAATTTTAGTAGTTCTAGTAATTGTAGTAATTTTAGTTATTTTATTAATTTTAGTTATTTTAGTAATTGTAGTAATTTTAGTAATTTTATTATTTTTAGTAATTTTAGTAACTTTATATTTTTTTGTAAATTTAGTGATTTTAGTAATTTTAGTGATTTTAGTAATTTTAGGAATTTTAGTATTTTTAGTATTTTAGTATTTTTGGTAATTTTAGTAATTGTAGTTAATTTAGTAATTTTATTATTTTTAGTAATTTTAGTAACTATATAAATTTTAGTAAATTCAGTGATTTGAGTGATTTTAGTAATTTTATTTATTTTAGTAATTTTAGTAATTTGATCATTTTTAGTAATTTTAGTAATTGTAGTAATTTTAGTAATTTTAGCAATTTTACTATTTTTGACTAAATAAGATAGGAGGAGCTTCGTCAAAACTGTAATCACATTGATTAGAAACTAGTGCCTGCGCCAAATCTTGTGATTAGGTTTCCAAGCTAATTTAGTGCTCATCGGGGTTCTGCTATTCAAAAAGCGATAATATGACGTTTGAAATATTACTTCCTCTTTCTTTTAACTGCAGAAATTTCAAGGTCATTTTGTCTCACTCAGTGAGCAAAATCGAACTTTGCTCACTGAATTTGGGCCGCAAAGAACCCTCGTTCGAGCTGCTGAGGTGAAAAGTATATTAAGTATGTATTTATTTATTTTTAGGTATACCTCTCCCAGCAATTCACAAAAGTCGATGACTTATAAAGTGTTAATAATGACCCCTCGATAATATAAAAATAAACTGCATGTAGGAAAAAACTTGGTTATACCTAGGTATGGTATGTTTAGGTGTTTCTTCAAACAGGCATATTTTAAAATGCCAAATCACTGAGATCATACTGGTAATCGACCCAAACTCGATAGTATTGTGCAGGATTTCTCGTACCTCTACTCTAAATACAGAGGTGTACAGCTAACTCATCCGTCACTACAGTTAATAAATGAACTGTTTGAAATATAATTTTTATCTTCACCCACATAGGTACATGTATAATATTGTATAGGTATATCTCTATACTTATTCCAGAGTACAAATTACAAAATTACTTAAATTTTAAATCAAGAAATTGAGCTCAACACCTACAGCATGTTCGATTCAACAGGGCCACGACCGCGCCGTGGACTGCTGGGCTCTGGGCGTGTTCATCTACGAGCTGCTGGTGGGCAAGCCGCCGTTCCGCGCGGCCGGCAGCGACCACATGAAGACCTACACGCTGATCCTGCGCGGCATCGACGCCGTCCCCTTCCACCCGCGCGTGCCCAAGTCCGCGCAGATGCTCGTGCGCAAGCTGTGCCGCGCCGTGCCCGCCGAGCGGCTCGGGTACTTGAAGAAGATGATGGACGTTAAGAATCACAAGTATGTATATAATTTTTTATTTTATTTATTTATTAAAGTTCAAAATATTTAAATAAACGCAGAGTTTCATGTGTACTTAACGGCTAAAGCCATTTATGGCTTGTTTACAGTAAGGGTTCGGACTGACTTAAAGTAACTACCTATGATTTGTTTTCTAACAGTGCATTGTACAAGTTCTGATTATTAGAAGACAATTAATTACCGGCATTGTTCATAGTGTGACTCGTCACGGTAGAATCATCAAACAGCAGAAGAGTATATGGTTTTAACTTTAAATATTATCACCATTAAATCGTAATCCAATCCTAGCTGGGTTTTTTCTATGGTCCTGTGCACGACATTCATGATCAAACCCTTTACAATAAAGGTAGTACCAGGTATCTATCCAGGTATTATATAATCGTCGCCTAGTACCCGCAACACAAGCCTTACTGAGCTTACTGTGGGACTAGGTTGATTTGTGTAAGATTGTCCTAATATTTATTATTTATTATTATTATTTATTTATTTATTATCTATAAAATCTGCTCTATTAAAATCATAAACACGGTGCCCGTGAGCATTGCAAGAGACTTTAATTCCTGAGGTCATAAGGACTAAGTAAGAGTAATAAATGTTATATGAACTTTTTAAATTTCGCAAATAAAACCTTTTTTTCGAAAACTTAAAAAATAAATGTTTTGGTAAAACTATCAATTAAAATAAATTTTACGCAAAATATTCCTTGGCGATGAGATGCAGCATCTCAGCATCATTTACGGGGTCTACCCCGTAAAGGAAGAAATCGCCATCGAGAAAGCGTTTTGCACTGGGTCACAATAAAAATGATTTTTTATTTAGGTATGATTAATTAGTACTTATTAACTCTGAAACTAGGCGAATTTTAGAAAAGTTTATAACTAAGACATTTTAGTCTGCAATTATGATCACTGATCAGGAATACACTGTTAAAATCTCTCGCAATCCTCACGGGCACCGTGTATAGATTTTGTACTGTTTGTGAGCTGAAGCGTCTTAAAACTGATTGGTTTCTCCTTAATTGGTTATTTTCGGCCGAGTAATCGTGTATGAACTACAGTCTGTACCTATTTATTTTTTAGTTCTCATAGAGAACAATCTAACGCATAGCTGCTTCCTTTTGGTCTGATCGGCAAGGATCAACAGGGAAGACGCTGGACGAGTAGTCAGGTTGACAGTTATTTACTAGTCAATAAGTATGACGATACCTTTTCCGCAGATGGTTCCTCGGGTTCGACTGGGAGGCGCTCCGCGAGCGCAAGCTAAAGGCTCCGCTCGTGCAACGCGTCGCGAACCCTACCGACCTCTCTAACTTCGAGAAGTACCCCAAGGAGAAGCTGCCCCCGGACGAAACTTCCGGGTGGGACCTCGAGTTCTAGTCCTAAATGAGGGCGAGATATTTATATGTAAAGGAATGGACCCTTTTGTTATGACTCTAGAGCTTGCAATACCAGTATTTTAAATGCAGGGATTTCAAGTTCTAGCTTACGAGTGTAGTGGATCAAATCTTGGTGTCATCAAAAGGAACTTCTGTCCCGAGGAAAAAGAAATTAGCAATATGTACCCAATCTTTATGCAATCTAGAAATCGAAAAAGAGTGACATCAAGAATCGGGCCTCAAGTTATCATACAGACATAGGTCGAGTAGAAACTTTTAACGAAGGTACCTAAGGACTTTTACGGGACTTAATCAGCCATGAAGGAATTACTAATTGAAAATTTTAAATCTTGTATAATTATTAATATACTTAGGTATATTTTTATTTATTGCATACTTGTTTCAATTAAGCCCAAACACCTACCTATCGATCCCTATAACCTAGCTACATACAGATAGAATTTTGAACTAAACAGCCACAAATCTATATGTACTGTAGCATGCCGCCTGTATGCTGCACGCGACATATGTACTTTTACATGGCCACAAAAAAGATTGGAGAGAAATTTAAATTCAGAATGTTAAAAAAGTTTGAGAGATTTTTTCTGAGTGAAAGATGTCAATTTATTTTACATTAGATGTCAATCAACATTTTTTGAGATCAATTTTCTTATTATTAATTTTTCCTCATCTTATTCTTCGTATCTTACCTATACATCAAATAATAAGAATGCTGTGGGGTTGGGAGTGCAGGTCTAAGTTAGTGAAGCGATTCCCAGCAAAAACCGACTCAGCGGCGTGGGTCCAGCTGTGTGTCGGAGCCCGGCCCACAGCAATATGAGTATCTACAATCCGACGGTCGCCAGCATATTCCTTCGGTCTGGCAATGCCAGCCTATGTACTCAAGCCCGCGGTCAAACCCACCGCACCAATTTTCAACATACGAGGATACATCTCTCCAGGAATTCAAGGGCTACACGACCCGTGTGGCCCATCAAGGTGAAGGCAGCGTATCGCTGCCAAAAGTGGTTTAGGACTAGTTTTTTTCGGACTCCACATCGCGAAGGCATTTTCTCGTCATTTACATATAGACTTTAAGTGATTTGGTTAATTTTATTTTAAATTTAGTAACGGATTATCGTGCGTGTTGTAGTTCCATATTATCTTTATTGTTCTTTAGTATCTACAATCCACATTTCTTATATTGATTCAATCTTCTCTAAATTCTAATTGCCTCGCCTGTCGGGCCTTTTTTAGTTCTTTGGTTTAAAGTTTAGGCTATTTTTTATCCACCGAATCAGTCACCATCATCCATTTCACTCGCTTTCCATTTCCATCAAGTTATTTAAGCTAATTTTCGACCGTGTTATTTTTGCAGTGCGGATAGCAATATTCCCCATTTTTCCGGGATTAAAACATCTTATTTCAATTGCGTACTTTTTCAATATATTTAATTAACATAATATTAAATAATAACTTTAACACTTTTGTTATCGACTGTATTTAGTTCAGAACTATAAATACTGTGTTAATATAAACCAAGTGCTAATTTTTAAATAACAATTTTAACACTTTCGTTGTCGACTGTACTTAGTCACTTAGTCCAGGGCCGGATTTGATTTTTTTGTTACTTTGTTGAAATTATCCTTTTGTATACAATATCCTTTTATGAACTTTTGTGAACTTAAAAATTGTTCGTATTCGCGCCAGGGACTACCAACATTATTTTCGGTACCGTTATTTTCTTGGTACCGTTTTTTTTCTTCCTTTTTTATATGGTGTGCTAATGTTACGTAATTTGAGTGTTAATGCAATAGATGTCTAAAATATTATTTTCGGTACCATTAGCTAAATTAAACGTGTTAAAAGCAAGTTACGTTGTTTTCCTGCAAATGGCGCCCGAACAGGGACAAGAACTCTGGATATAATATTTTTTTATTTGAACTTGAGTATTTTTTTTTGTGTGATTGGTGGGACGGTGACCGTAAACCGGTCGCTGTTATTATAACCTTCTTTTTTTGTTTCAGCCCGCAGGATTATATAATTCTGTACATTATTTAATTTTGTTATACATGTGTTTTTTAAAAGAAATTTAATCTCAGTTGACTTCTGTATTTGTTTTTTTTTTTCCTTTCCCATAACACAACCCGACTTCTTTATTTTATAGTTCGAACCCAGTAGTTAAAACCCGTAGACGTTAGGGAGCTCGCAGGTAAGTCAGACGTAGAATTTATTAGATTTTCAACTTTCAACTTTCAACCTCCAACTTTCAACTTTCAACTTTTAACTTTCAACCTTCAACCTTCAACTTTCAACTTTCAACTTCCAACGTTCAACTTTCAATTTTCAACTTTCAACTTTCAACCTTCAACTTTCAACTTTCAACTTTTAACTTTCAACCTTCAACCTTCAACCTTCAGCTTTCAACTTTCAACTTCCATCCTTCAACTTTCTACTTTCAACTTTCAACATTCAACCTTCAACTTTCAACTTTCAACTTTCAACTTTCAACCTTCAACCTTCAACCTTCAACTTTCAACTTTTAACTTTCAACCTTCAACTTTCAACTTTTAACTTTCAACCTTCAACTTTCAACTTTTAACTTTTAACTTTCAACTTTTAACTTTTAACTTTCGAAGTCGATTAATTTTAATTTTTTGTTTGAACTTGGTCGGTTATGTCCCACTTTAGTGAAAGGTCAATTGCTGAGACGCCTCGTGCACACTCCACGCACGATCCAAGGGTCTTAGATCCAATGGCAGATGGTGAAGGACAGTTTTTTTGATTCTGAACCACGGCCTGAGGTGATGCATATATCCGGTCCGGACATCCCTTGCCTTTTCTTTTCCTTTTTTTTTCTTTCGGGTTAAGGAGGAAGGTGTTGTCCGTAAGAGTGGTTAGTCGTCAGCCACGTTTGTGTACTTTCAGTTATCGGCGGCGCGAGCGATCACGCCCCTTTGACTTGTCTGTGGTTGGCCACTTGTCATCTCGCTAATCTATTAGGTTAGTTATTTTTGGGGAATTCGTGTAGGATTCTATTGTTGTTCCTTTTTTTTACTTAGCTTTAAGTTTGTTTCTTCGCTTATTTCCTCGTCGAGCGTATTGTGAATCAGGTTGGGGACCAAGATGTGGGACTCAGCCGGATGAAATGCGCTTCGAACCTTCAGACGCTTCGTGAGATCCACGATAAAGTTTCTGATTCAATGGCTTTGGCTTTTCATCGTGACGCCGCCAAGTTCAACAAAAAAAAAGTTCTGCGCCCAGGATCGTTGCCGATCAAATCGTTTGGCGCAGGAATTTCCAACGTGGCTCCACTGACCCTCTACGGGGTGGAAAATTCACTCCACGTTTCGTTCAGTGCCGTGTGGTTAGACGAGTATCTCCGCGTGATGCGTTGGTTTGTTGTGTGTCGTTTTATTTGTTTGTTGTGTGTCATATTGTTTGTTTATGGTATGTCATTTTGTTTGTTTGTTGTGTCATTTTGTTTGTTGGTTTGTTTTTTTTTGTTTGTTTCTTTGTTTGGTAGGGAGATGCTGTAGCATGCCGCCTGTATGCTGCACGCGACATATGTACTTTTACATGGCCACAAAAAAGATTGGAGAGAAATTTAAATTCAGAATGTTAAAAAAGTTTGAGAGATTTTTTCTGAGTGAAAGATGTCAATTTATTTTACATTAGATGTCAATCAACATTTTTTGAGATCAATTTTCTTATTATTAATTTTTCCTCATCTTATTCTTCGTATCTTACCTATACATCAAATAATAAGAATGCTGTGGGGTTGGGAGTGCAGGTCTAAGTTAGTGAAGCGATTCCCAACAAAAAACCGACTCAGCGGCGTGGGTCCAGCTGTGTGTCGGAGCCCGGCCCACAGCAATATGAGTATCTACAATCCGACGGTCGCCAGCATATTCCTTCGGTCTGGCAATGCCAGCCTATGTACTCAAGCCCGCGGTCAAACCCACCGCACCAATTTTCAACATACGAGGATACATCTCTCCAGGAATTCAAGGGCTACACGACCCGTGTGGCCCATCAAGGTGAAGGCAGCGTATCGCTGCCAAAAGTGGTTTAGGACTAGTTTTTTTCGGACTCCACATCGCGAAGGCATTTTCTCGTCATTTACATATAGACTTTAAGTGATTTGGTTAATTTTATTTTAAATTTAGTAACGGATTATCGTGCGTGTTGTAGTTCCATATTATCTTTATTGTTCTTTAGTATCTACAATCCGCATTTCTTATATTGATTCAATCTTCTCTAAATTCTAATTGCCTCGCCTATCGGGCCTTTTTTAGTTCTTTGGTTTAAAGTTTAGGCTATTTTTTATCCACCGAATCAGTCACCATCATCCATTTCACTCGCTTTCCATTTCCATCAAGTTATTTAAGCTAATTTTCGACCGTGTCATTTTTGCAGTGCGGATAGCAATATTCCCCATTTTTCCGGGATTAAAACATCTTATTTCAATTGCGTACTTTTTCAATATATTTAATTAACATAATATTAAATAATAACTTTAACACTTTTGTTATCGACTGTATTTAGTTCAGAACTATAAATACTGTGTTAATATAAACCAAGTGCTAATTTTTAAATAACAATTTTAACACTTTCGTTGTCGACTGTACTTAGTCACTTAGTCCAGGGCCGGATTTGATTTTTTTGTTACTTTGTTGAAATTATCCTTTTGTATACAATATCCTTTTATGAACTTTTGTGAACTTAAAAATTGTTCGTATTCGCGCCAGGGACTACCAACATTATTTTCGGTACCGTTATTTTCTTGGTACCGTTTTTTTTCTTCCTTTTTTATATGGTGTGCTAATGTTACGTAATTTGAGTGTTAATGCAATAGATGTCTAAAATATTATTTTCGGTACCATTAGCTAAATTAAACGTGTTAAAAGCAAGTTACGTTGTTTTCCTGCAGTACATACTTAAATCTATATGTATAAATTATTATCACCGGTTAAAACTACAAAATGTGAGTCGGCCACGAGAACCCTAATATGTCCACTAGCAAAGTTCTTAGGAATGTTCCCAGCAGTTTTGAAAACGAAGCGAGAGTCGGAGAAAAGCCGGTGTAGCGTGAGAATGCAGGTCAATAGGCGGAAAACCTGCGCGCGCGCCTGCCCTTCACCGGCCACGGACAAGAACCTGCTGCGCCATCGCGTTGGCTTAATACGACTCAGCTGACCAACATATTAACCACACATCGTATGTGACCGGAACACATGTTTTCGACACTAAGATAACCTTTATAACGAATATATACTTATATCAAGTTTTAGGTCAAGAATCTGTATCAATGGCACACATCTGTTTCAGTTTACTCAAATGATTGCGTCACTGGCAAACAAAACGTTGTTTGTTTTCTCTTCCTGCGTTATTAAATTCCGTCCAGTTCCAGTTACATGACAAATAAAGGGAAACGATTTGTTTTATCAACAAATTTAACTTACTTGCAGGGTCGTATTAGGTATGTGAAGCGGGAGTAATAATGATTATAAGGTAGGTACCCACATATGCGAATGAGAATAGCTCGCAACTCTGCGCATCTACCTGTGCCGACTGCATTATGCATGAAAGTGCACTAGAAAAACAAGTAGTAGTAAAGTAAATCGTTGGCGCTGGTAGGTCGGTCACTGCTTCCACGCTCGACGGCGACGCGGAGTCGCCGTGACGCGTCCCTCACACGCACGCTAACGCCGCCGGCGGCGGCTACTCAACTCAGTCACTCAGCAACTGGCACCGCGAGTACCAATGTGCGTCCGCCGCGTTTTACCCACCGACGAATAAAAACAAACCGCACAATGCTCCGAGTTTGAATGAACATCGACTTCCCTATGCAATGGAACGTTTCACAAAAATGAGAGTGCAGTGAGTTGGATAGTTCCGGCAGTGTTGCTAAACCTTGTTTAGTTTTAGGTGAGTTTGTTTTGTTGTGATAACAACATCTCTGAACAGGAAAATTCTAAGTATGTTCATCAAACAAACTGCAGCTCACAAGTTACGCATCCCTGAAAACTTATGTTACGAGTTCTATGAGACAAGGCACATTATTACCCCTATCATAAAACTACTAAATACAAGCCTACCTACTACTTACATGCTGAAAATTCAAATATGGTTAGCAAAACAACTTACCGTAAACCATAATAAATAGGTAACAGGACAGAATACTTACCTGCATTATACACGTGACATTAATTGGCAAAAAAGAATGAGCGAAGTCCATTAAGTACCTAGGTATAAGGTATTCCTCAAAATTTAATCCGGTTAAGCCCACGTAGTTCAAAACAACTTTACTTATCGTTTTGATTATACATACAATCACAGAACACAAATAAAATGATTGCAATATGTTGTAGGTAAGCAAAGCACCTCATTCGCTAATTTGATATGGCGATGGTTTACAGTTAGGCCCGCTTCCGGAGAGAGCTGACTCTGAGCTCAGCTGATTTTCCCACTAGGTACTTAGCTATTGAATAAATCAAACACAAACGAAGGTACTTATATCTACCTGTCATCCATGCTGTCACCTTAACTAGAATATAGATGGATTCCCATCATTTTATTAGGATAGCTTACAATTGTCTGCCCCTTTCATGGAAGCTGCTCTAATACCTAAGTTAATGATAAGGTAGGTAAGTAAGTGTTGTCATTAGAGGACATGAGTAAAGTAGATACATCCTTCTTGACAACATGTGTGTGTTCGCTGTATGTCCTTTGTTGATTTTTTACATATGGCACAGTCAAATGTATTCATAGTTCACATGGTACAGTCAGCTTCAAATATATTGTAACAGCTAGAGTAGCCAAATAGTTCGTCACACCATACAAAATATATGGTGTGACTAGTGTAGGAGCAAATTAAACAAAAGTCGTCTCCTTCACGATTTTCGTAGACATCTCTTCTAAATAACTAAAACTGGTATGGATGTGTTCCTCGTAGTCTCCTGAATACGAACTGACCGGTTTTAGTTTATGGAGGGGGGGGACGGGTCGGTAAAAAAGGGGGGGAAAGATGGCGGCTGACTGTTATCGAAATTTGTTTACAACTCGAGTCCTATGAGACCGATCGGTTTGTATGAGATGTCATTTGAAAGACTATTAAATGTACTACAATTGTTTATAGCTAACTGTAGTCATCACTTTAGTCCTTTACAAAATATTTGAAAAAATATGATTTTTTTACCGTGCATGTTTGCGTAAGTACTGATAAAACATGCTTATAACTCAATATATTATAACTTTACCGCAATCAATGTTATTATAAAATATACAGGAAATTTTATGAGCTTTCGAAAAATATAAGCCTTATTAGTAAGTAATATTATATAACCGAGTATTGATGAATTTTGTTCAGCATGGGTCACTGCGATTCCTCGTAGAATGGCAGCCGACCGACATCGTATTTTTATTATTTCTCGGAATCTATTTTACGGATCAAATCGTAATTGGTATCATTTGAAAGCATTTTAAATGTACTTTAATCCCTTCTTTGAAGTCTAAGATGCAAAATTAACAGTTTATTATTATTTTTAGAAAATGTAACATTTTTACCTAATAGACTGGAAGAAACAGGCTTGTTTGGAGAAAAGTCATCGATATTCCATCTAAATACCTAAAACTGGTATGGATGTATTCCTCATTGTTTTCAGGACATGAATTGATCAGTTTTATTTTATATAGGGGGGGGGACGAGTCGAAAAAAAGTAGGGGGGAAAGATGGTGTCCGCCCGCCATCGAAATGTCATTGAAATTCGTTCACATCTCGAGTCCTATGAGACCGATAGATTCGTGTGAGATGTCATTTTAAGTATCATTAAACGTACTATAATTGTTTTAAATAATTGTAGTCATCACTTTAGTCGTTTACAAAATATTTGAAAAAATATTACTTTTTACCGTGCATATTTGCGTTAGTACTGAAAAAACATGTTTATAACTCAATAAATTACAACTTTACTGCAATTAATGTTGTAATAAAATATACGTTAAATTTTATGAGCTTTCGAAAAATATAAGTTTTATTTATATATAATATTGTATAACCAAGTAATGATGAATTTTGTTCAGCATGGGTCACTGCGCATCATCATATGAATGGCGGCCGACCGTTGTCGTATTTTCATTATTGCTAGGAATCTATTTTACGGATCACATCGTGATAGGTATCATTTGAAAGCATTTTAAATTTACTATAATCGGTTTATTGAACTCTGAGCTGTAAAATTATCCGTTTGTAGTTTTTTTTTAGAAAACGTAATATTTTTATCTAAAAGGCTGGAGGAAACAGATTTGTTTGAAGAAAAGTCGTTGACAGATCTTCCAAATACATAAAACTGATATGGTTTTGTTCCTCATTGTCTCCAGGATATGAATTGACCAGGTTTTTTTTTGTAGAGGGGGGAGCGAGTCGAAAACAAGGAGGAGGGGGATAGATAGCGTCTGACCGTCATCGAAATGTCATCGAAATTTATGCACATCTCGAGTCCTATGGGACCGATCGGTTCGTGTGAGATGTCGTTTGAAAGGTTATTAAACGTTCTACAATTGCATCTAAATAATTACAGTCATCACTTTAGTCGTTTACTTAATATTTGATCAAAATTGATTTTTTTTACCGTGCATGTTTGTATAAGTACTGATAAATCATGCTTATAACTCAATAAATTATGACTTGATCCTAGTTAATTTTATTATAAAACACATGGGAAAATTTATGACGTTTCTAAAAACGTAAGTTTTTTTATATTTAATGTTATATAACCAATTAATGATCAATCTTGTTGGCATGGGTCACTGCGCGTCGTCATATGAACGGCGGGTGACCGCCGTAGTATTTTCATTGAACTTTGATTTAATAGTCAATAGTCAATTCATATCCTGGAAAGAATGAGGAACACACCCATATCAGTTTAGATATTTGGAAGAGCTGTCGACGACTTTTCTCCAAACAAGCTCGTTTCCACCAATGTATTAGGTAAAAATGTTGCGTTTTCTAAAAATAAAATATAAACGGATGATTTTACATCTCAGACTATAAAGAACCGATTATAGTACATTTGAAATGCTTTCAAATGATATCTATCACGATGTGATCCGTAAAATAGATTACGAGCAATAATGAAAATACGACAACGGTCGGCCGCCATTCATATGATGATGCGCAGTGACCCATGCTGAACAAAATTCATCATTACTTGGTTATACAATATTATATATAAATAAAACTTATATTTTTCGAAAGCTCATAAAATTTCACGTATATTTTATAACAACATTAATTGCAGTAAAGTTGTAATTTATTGAGTTATAAACATGTTTTTTCAGTACTAACGCAAATATGCACGGTAAAAAGTAATATTTTTTCAAATATTTTGTAAACGACTAAAGTGATGACTACAATTATTTAAAAACAATTATAGTACGTTTAATGATATTTAAAATGACGTCTCACACGAATATATCGGTCCCATAGAACTCGAGATGTGAACGAATTTCAATGACATTTCGATGGCGGGCGGACACCATCTTTCCCCCCTACTTTTTTTCGACTCGTCCCCCCCTTTATAAAATAAAACTGATCAATTCATGTCCTGAAAACAATGAGGAATACATCCATACCAGTTTTAGGTATTTAGATGGAATATCGATGACTTTTCTCCAAACAAGCCTGTTTCTTCCAGTCTATTAGGTAAAAATGTTACATTTTCTAAAAATAATAATCGAACGAGCGGAGCGTAAACAAACAACAACTGTCACCTGGCTACTGGGACGTCTCGGCATTTGGATGGCTTTTTGATTTAGATAGTTTGTCCGACGATAACTTTAGTAACGATTTTCCGATCTTTATGAAATTTGTTGGGGTTGTAGCAAAGACCAACAAAATTTGCGAGTTCGTATATGAGCTGGATTGAGACGGGGCTTCTGAAATTAGAAGGCCAAAAAAGGTTTTGTAAAGGGATCCTGTTACATTGGTCATCTTATTTGCTACTTTTACGAGCAAGTATGGTTGAGTTTGGTATCAAACGAAAGGTATTGATTAACACTCTCGTGAAATCCTTATTAACTGCTTACTGTTTTATAACAATTAGCAACATAAAATTGATTTCAGAAATATTTTCCATTATATTTTGATTTTGGTGTAAATATTTTGACAATTGACTTTTTTTTAATTTATTAGAGTTTTGGGTACTAGGGCCATCAGCATACTGACATTAACACATTAGTTAGAGAGAGTTACCATAGACGCATAATGATGGTGACCGAAACCTATATAGGTGGTCCACAGATAAGAACGACATGTCAAAGCAACAGAGTGAGAGGCATGTGAGAGGTGGATTTAAATTTAGATGACACAAAAACTGTCAAATCTGAAGCGATTTCGTCGCGGTAAAATTTTGCGCATCAACCGCACAATTTAATATGGACGTTTAGTTTCACCGTGATGGTTAGTTGAGAAAAAAATATCCGATACCTATTTTTGGTATTTGTAGTAATTCTACTATTGCACATTTATGGCGAAACACAAGATTCGCGAGTTCACAGTTCGGGGCGAACTACTAGTAAACTGTTAATTTTGCATCTTAGACTTCAAAGAAGGGATTAAAGTACATTTAAAATGCTTTCAAATGATACCAATCCGTAAAATAGATTCCGAGAAATAATAAAAATACGATGTCGGTCGGCTGCCATTCTACGAGAAATCGCAGTGACCCATGCTGAACAAAATTCATCAATACTCGGTTATATAATATTACTTACTAATGAGGCTTATATTTTTCGAAAGCTCATAAAATTTCCTGTATATTTTATAATAACATTGATTGCGGTAAAGTTATAATATATTGAGTTATAAGCATGTTTTATCAGTACTTACGCAAACATGCACGGTAAAAAAATCATATTTTTTCAAATATTTTGTAAAGGACTAAAGTGATGACTACAGTTATCTATAAACAATTGTAGTACATTTAATAGTCTTTCAAATGACATCTCATATAAACCGATCGGTCTCATAGGACTCGAGATGTAAACAAATATCGATAACAGTCAGCCGCCATCTTTCCCCCCCTTTTTACCGACCCGTCCCCCCCTCCATAAACTAAAACCGGTCAGTTCGTATTCAGGAGACTACGGGGAACACATCCATACCAGTTTTAGGTATTTAGAAGAGATGTCGACGACGTATCTCCAAACAGGCCAATTTCCGCCGTACTAGACGAACTATTTGATCACTTTGGCTGTTACAATATATTTGACGCTGACTGTACCTATCCAGAATCCATACCCTAAAGTGTCTTCAATTAATTTAATCTCCAAACATACACATATCTATGTAAAGAGAAAGTTAATAATCGTATTAGTAGGTACTATTTACATACATATATTTTACAGTTATATCTATCACATAGTCATAGGTATATGATATAATAAATAAATAGCTAACAGTTAACATTGGCTAGTAGGTTTAGGTAAATTGCACTGTTCGAATATCTATATAACATACAAAACAAACCCATTTAATTACTTACCTACCCGTTGAGAAAGAATCAATTTGAGATATTGAAAAAAAAAAACTATTTTTAACAGTAAATTTTCGAGATAAGTTTCAAGTAGATTCGTTTGTTTGATTCGCTAAGCACGTACGAGGTATCTACATATTCATAGGCCCCTAAAATGTATGCAAAGTAATTGAAAACAAACTTTAGTATGCAGTGTCTTCCTGTTAGGGACAAAACTCACCTGAGCTGAATTAAGCAAATTCATAGACAAAATGCTTAAATTTGTCTACGGTTGCTTAAATTTGTCTATATGGTCTCCATACAAATTCAAGCCACCATAATTTTAAAATAATAAAGTAATTGATCCAAGAGCGACTCCATTGCTCTTATGTGCCATATGATTTTTGAACGCCAGATGAATGACAGGTAAAATTTTATCATATCTCTCTCTTAATTTGTAAATAATTCGCATTGCCCGGTACACATTTTTATGTGCTATATTTTCGGAAAATCTTGTTTGTCTCTGGGTCTCTTATATTCTATCTCGACGTACACCACCAACCAAATTAGCTCCGGCTTACCTTCTGCTATACATCCGTATCATAAACCTACATATTTGGCCGATACGTGCACGAATATAAAAGTTATGTGATTGAGATATAAGAGATATAGAGATAAGAGAGTTAATAATAATAATTTTAACCAAAAAAAGAACCGACTTCACTTAGGATCCGCTTTTCTAAGTGGAAATGCCTGCGAGTTGTTGTAAAAAATACTGAAATCACTATAGGTGTGCTTATAATAGTTGAAGAGTTCCCTCGATTTCTCCAGGATCCCATCATCAGATCCAGACCTGGTGACAATGAGACCAACTGTGAAGTATATACTCTTTCAAACAAAAAAAGAATTTTCCAAATCGGTTCAGCCGTCTTCGAATAATCGGTATGTATGTTCATACATAAAAAAAATAGCAAAAAAAAAACAAGCAAAGATCCCGACGAATTGAAATCTTGAAGTCGGTTGAAAACAGTTAGTTTTCTTGTTATCACCTTGCTTAACCTACTAAGCGAAGGTTTTCATCTCGGGTCAATTTAATTATATTACTTAATTTAACGACTTCGCCCTAGAAATAACTGTTATTAATATTATGTAGGTATGTACAATTTCAAGGTGCAACTGAGCAATGTGAAAAAGTGTTGATCCCACGATAAACGTTTTAATACCTTATACATATATATTTTTCACCTAGTGACTTGCAGAAACTTATACTAACTACTTATACCTACCTACCTTGTTTTTTGTTTTCATAATATATTTTTGGGGGGTATAGTATAGGTTAGGTTGCTATACCCGACACACATATACAGGGGATGTTTTTATCCAATAACTAGCCATATTTTGCAAGGTGATTTGGTAGGCCATACTGAACAACGTCAACTATGGAATGAACTCCGAAATCACAAATTTTTTTTTGGCTATTTTCATACATTATCAATCCTTTTTTTTGGGATCTCGGTATTGATTTTAAGCTAACATGGTCATTAACATTACAAAAACTATTTAAAACGGGATATTTACCATGTGAGTTTTTTATTTTGAGCTTCCGATATTTCGGCACAGTTGCATGCGCCATTATCACGGAGTAACACACGGAAATCACGGAAGCTCAAAATAAAAACTCACATGGTAAATATCCCGTTTTAAATAGTTTTTGTAATCTCGGTATTGGTCCCATAGAAAAAGTTGTTCAGTATGACTTACCTAATCATCTCTCTCAGTATGGCTAGTTATTAAACAACACCCCGTACTATGAAACCGATTAAAAAGTGCAGAAGTGTCGTCCAGTCCAACCAACGCCATCTCACTGGATTTTTTGATTATAATAAAAAGAGAACATTCTGCGACAAATAATTATATACCCACTTAAACTATACTTATAGTAAGTAGTGGGTCATCATGCAGCGTGTAAAGTGGTAAGTTTACTCCTATTGATATTCATATACAATATACATATTAGATACGGTTGTTTTCTCAGGCGTGTTTTGGCAAAGAACCTTAGGGCATTATCACAATAGAGAACTGTTAAAGTTTTAACCTTAGAGCTTTAAACCAAGGGGAGTGGCCATTGACAGGCGTTCCCCTCTGCCGAAAATGTATGACCAGTGGTCATACTCATTGTATAAACTGACGTTTATTTGGCGTGGCTATTTTGACGTTTCGCATACATTTGACGTTCCCCTCCCCCGCAAAAAACGGCAGACTTTTTCCTATAGAAATGAGAGCGCGTCTCGCATCCGGTTGCTTTAATAATCAAAGGTTTTACACAAGCAAATTTTAACTGTGACGATGAAGTTAACAGGCGGTTTGGTGCAACGTACCCCTGAATTCAGCTGTGTTTCTGGTTTCTGTAGATGAAGATTGCCTCAAGCGTAACGCAACGTAACCGATAAGTCACCGCACCGTTCAGTATTCTGAGAACCGCTCACACACATCGCGTCACGGGTTTATCCCGCGGGCCAGCATCTGCCCCGCCCTACAAAAATATTCAGCTTGTGAAATATCGATGGATGAGTGAAAAGACGTTATAAAGTTGTTGTCAAGTCTTAGTTTAGGCATTCAAACAATGATGTTTGAATGTGAAGCCTAAACTAAGAAATAGTAAAGATGTATTTTACAATTATAAACTTATATAAGAGTATAATTATATTATAGTAGTCACACGACTACTTAAAAAAACAAATCAAAATATTTATTAAAAAATAATTTGATTAGTTCTTCAGATATAATTTTACTGTACCTATTGTACCTAAACGCTTACAAACTTAGGGATCTTTGAAAGTTAGTCTCCCCTATAGCGTTTCTTTTACCAAAATACATTTGAGTAGCACATATTAGTCAATACACGATAAAACTAATTGTTATCATGAATCGGCGCCCAAATAGCCATTTGGCAAGATTGTTGACCGACTTATTTCGACTCGTATCAATTAACCGGTGTGACGAGATAGCATCTATAAATATAAAGACCAAACGTAAGTACGTCATGGATACAAATACCTAAAGAGCATGTTAGTAACCTATTTTATACTATATATACAGTTGTACCTAATCAGAATCCCTACTAATTCCTACTCAATAAATGCAAAAGTACTTAAGTACTCTGAATGTCTGTTACGTCTTCACGATCAAGCAGCTGAGCTGAACCAATTTATTTATATAAAGTTCGCTGCCCTATCTGATATTTATGTGCATCGTCCCTTTATACTTTCCTATAGCGCAGCCAAAGTTACAATTAAGATATGGCAAAGCAAATTTAAAGGCATGGCCAAATTTAAGGTAGGGCATTTAATTAAAACGTCATAAATTATAGTTTATAAGGTAGGGTTTTGCTTCAAAATGACCCCCCGGTAGCTACGGCCCTGATATCCTACCTAATCGCTGTGCCGAGCTGCAGAATGACACCACAACTTAGGTAACTATACCAATGTTCTTTATATTTAAAATAAGTAACGTTCTTAAAGATTACCAACTTATTCTTGTCAATAAATAAGGAAGAAGCTTGACTAATGTGGGCGTTTGTCTTTGCGGTAAACCGCGACGATCTTTCATATTCAATGTATTATTGAAAAAATACAATGGATGCCTATATATTTTATGTTTAACACTTAAAGCTAGTTACACGCCGGCGCCGAATTGTATTTCACTTATTATATTTAATTTTGATTATAGATTCAAGGTTTCTTCAAAAATGCTATCTACTTTTAGCTTAGTTGGGTATATGCATACTTACCCAACTACACTCAAAGACAATGAAAGTCCTGTTGCTCGATGTAGGTAAATAGGTACCTACTTATTTCTTCATTTAACGGCACCCATTAATATTTATCTCTATAACAAAAAAATCTAAACCTCGCCTAACGAACTTAGAAACTAAATTCTTGAGTAAGTAAATAAGTTAGAAAATTGTTATCGGACAACCATGGTATTTTTATAGTTGTTATACCTAATTAGAGTAACAGCATTTCATCGACCCTGACTAGGGTATAGCGGACATACATTTTTGAGTTCAGTCAACTAATCCTCTAAGTAGCTATCGTCAGCAATGGACGAATTACAATGAATGATCTTTATGATCAAAAGGATATTCTATATAATGTTTCAGGAAATTCAGCATTTTTCCTATTCGCGACCAACTCACGAGGAAAAGGAAAACAAATTAGCTCCCACTTGCCTACGAATATTTTAGACGCACAATCATCGCCATTACGATATTATGTAACGGCTCGTAAATAGTACTAAAGTAGTATTTTTAATTCAAGACAGTACCTAATCTGACAGCTCCTGGCAACCTGGCATAGGTACATGTAAACCTCTTTGTATGACAAAGCCGGTCAGATAACTGTCTTGAATTACTAGGTACTTTAGACTGTTTTAACGATGCCTTTACGAATGACAAGTTGTACTGCTGGCAGACTGACATGGAGGCAGTGTGCGAGCGCGGCGACGGCGCCTGCGCTGCCCGCGCGCTGTTTGGCGCGATGCACGCGCTGCACCTCTACTGCGCGACCATCTCCGCTGCGCTCATATGCTGCTGCGCGAAGCCATCACAACACAGGTTAAACACTTTTTTCGACTATTGTTGTTTAGGCAGAGTGATTGCTCTCCCCCTGAATCGGGGCTTCGTCGACATCTAGGCGGGTCCTAGCTATAGCCGCCACATAAGCAGACAAAAATGTTACTAACCCTACTAAGTCTCATGACTGACTGCAACTACCTGTAAAAGGACCCCTAGCAATAGATTAATATGTACATTAAGTACTGGACTGGCATAAAGCTCTATTCCTGGAGAGGCCTTGGGTCTATTTCCCCTCTGCTAAAAGTATATGCAGAAAAATCATGCCCGTACACAGATAAAAGGATATCTTAATCCAAGATATTTCATTCTTGTATATAAGGAAAATCGATAATTTCTTGAACCAACTATGATTTTGTTGATCCAAGATAGAACTTACTTGGTACAAGATATTTTTCTCCAATGTGCTCGGAAATTTTCAGCTTAGGTACTGTAGCAAAATGAGTACGTGAAGTTCTTCATTTTTTACCAAAACGAATTAAAAAAAATAAAAATCATTATTTACCTGTTTTAGCGGCCGTGAAGTAATTTGTCAACGCCATAAATATGTATACACTTTTGCACCTTACTCCATTGTAATAAGGTTCAAAGTGTATACATATTTTAGGCGTTGACTAGTAAAATCCATTACTGTATTGTTTTTTACCTTTTAAACTTTTCATCCGACTAACAAATATCATTTCAAACAGCCAATACTTAAGCGACGTCTATACACCGTCTGAACGGCAATCCCTTCAAACTGTAGGATAGAGCGAGATAGTTAGATCAAAAACCTTGGTTGTCTCGTTCTTTGTCATAGCACCGCGTCTGATCGTGCGAATGAGGTTTAATACAACCATAGACAAAACAACTCTTTTTAAGGTTTAATCTTGTATCTGTTGCATAAAAGGAGCATATTTAATACTGTCTTAAATAGCTTTTGACGAAAATTTCTTTTTAAATATTATTTGAATGAAAATTGGCAGTATACATAGTTCTTAATACTATAAAAAAATTTATAGAGGGAAGCTAATTCATGACATTGAACGCTAATAACGTAACCAAAATCTGTAATTTATTTCATTTACTTTACTTTATTTCCTCGCACTTTTAGAGAAAAGCACTATATATGCCTCGGCGGGAATAGAAATTCGTGGACTCGTCTTATTTTTTCGGACTCAGCTGCGCTTCGTCCGAAAAAATCGCTCATCCACGAATTTCCCTTTCCCGTCCTCTGCAATAATGTACTATTTTACTTGATTTAAGAAATTATCGATTTTCCTTATATACAAGAATGAAATATCTTGGATTAAGATATCCTTTTATCTGTGTATATCTATATGCTATATACAAACCTATTAAAAAATAGATTACACGCATTTCGTTCATCGTTTTCAGGGGGTAAAGAACTCAACTTTTAAAATACAAGCAATAATAGGAGCAAAAGTGTAAACATATCTTTGTGGTCGATCGTACACCATTGTCGGTTATCAATAAGGCGTTGTTGCCGTAAAAAATATTTAGAAATAAACTTATTAACAACCGACAACTGACAATGATGTACCTTAGACTTGAAAATGCCACATGTGTGCTACCTCGCCCCCCTCAGATTTTGGCTTTTTTGTTTGGAAAGATGAGGCGATGCGTCCTCCAGGCATAAAGCTTTACGAGTACTGGGCGTGCCGATGGGTATACTAAACCTTAACCTGAGTCTTACCTATATCTAGCAACCGCCGTTTATGTCGGCTCATTGAAGTGGACCTTCCGACAGGACCCCCAAACGATGGCGAGGCCAGAACGTACGAGGTGCAGCAAGCTTGGTGCTGGGCGTTGCAATGATCCTCGGAGCTGCGATCGCGGCGCTCAGACCGAGCTTCTTAGTGCCGCTCACAGCCGCTCTCCTCGCCCCTCTAGCCTGGATATCAGCTGCGGGTGAGTACCTATACTTTAAATAAAAATCGGGAATATAACATCTATAAAATACTCATAATCTCCGCTCTCCGCTGCGTACCTAAACTAGGTACCTATCAAACATAAAAATAGATGATAAGCATGTATAAAATACCTATAGGTACTCATAAGTTATATAAACTGCCTGTTTTTCTTTACGACAAGCTAAAGCCTATACCCAAGTTAGTAATGAGACTGGCAGTGGCAGGACGGCGTCCATCTTTAGAGCTCATAATATTCCCTCATTATAGCACCTTTATCTACGCATCTCTTAGAAAAATACAGGCGATTTTTTCACTCGCCTTTCCAATATGTTCGACGTCTAACACTGATTCAATAACAATATTGTAAAAAGTTTGTTAGCGACAAGTGGTCGCAACGGCAGCTAATCTTTAAGTAATGTGAGCTCTCTTGCAAACCAGTTCAAACAGAGCGTCTATAAAAACCACAATGGAATTGTCATTGTCAATGTCTTTTTAAAACATTTTTTTTTAAATTGCACGTGTATTTCATTATAGTAAGTATTCCTAAGTGGCCTAGGCAACATTTTACATTATTTAATCATGGCAGACGATTCCATTTCGCCACAGCACTCCACGTGGCACTGTGGACGCGGCGGTCAGCGGCCTCCTTGCTCTACCTCGCAATCTACTGGCTGCTCACCGCGGTCTCCACGGCAGCTATTATATGGCAGCAATTAGAGACGGGACTCGCGCCAAACCAAATAGAAATCTATATCCATGCAGTCACCTTGCTCATGGCGATTATTATGGCCGGAGTTGATGGCGTATGTTTTTATGACGAGGTACGTACATACTAGAGATTTACCTTCACGTCTATTTTCAAATGTGCTATTTAATAAACCTAAATGTTGAATATATTTAGAAGCCAAACTGTGTAGAGATGCCTGAACCTTTTTTTGTATACATACATCTACAATACTGCTGCACGGTAGGATCGATAACCTTTCTGTTCTGGGACGAGTTGGTCTGGCGGTTCCGTCGCCGAGCTTTTCTTTAACCTGCTAAAGAAAAGCTCGGCGACGGAACCGCCATGCTTTGCTTAGGCGGTGCACGACCCGTGCGGCGGTGTAGGCGCCTTTTAGCGGTCCCTGAGACACGAACTGTGCATGCTGCTAATGCACCCACCGCCCGCGCCATGTCCCTAATTAACGACTTGCTGACCCGGGTCCCGGATGCCGACATATTCGCCGATAAGTTAGGCAAGTTTGTTAGAGCCGTCATGCCGGCCTTGAACTTATCTCACTAGTATTTGTGTATGAATTAGTTTTAATTAGAAATATTTGTATTACTATTATTGATTTCAAAATTGTTGCTAAATTGATATATATTTTATGGTTTCTGATCTCATTTTTGTTAATAGGTGTATTGTAAAGATTTATTTCCGAATTTGTTGAATATGTTTGTTGTTATTTTTATTTACCGTGTAAGCGCTTTGGTCTTTACTGTAAGCTTATGTGTGAGAATAAACGAAATTGAAATTGAAATTGAAATACAAATAATACCTACGAGTAGGTATACCGTCTCCTTTCCGTAGGGATTATGAGTTAGAAATAATTGTTATAGTTAACATATCAAGTATTTTATTTATTTATTTATTTAAACTTTATTGCACAATTTAAGACATAAAAGTACAGATGGCGGACTTAATGCCTTAAGGCATTCTCTACCAGTCAACCATTGGGCTAAACAGAAAACGTTTGTTGTAATGTAGTTTGTTGATATATAGACATGAAGAAACACGAACACACAAGTGAAAGTCAAAATAATAATATACCTACCTACACAAATACATATAAAAATATGTCTACATATATTATTATTATTACTTATTATATATTATACATATATATCATAAATTATAAATGTACCTAGTAAGAGACATCACACAGAGGTTTAGTCACGAACGTTTTCAAATAAATGATTACGCAGATTACTTTTGAATCATAACTTGCTTTGAGCCTGTCTGATAGGCAAAGGTAGTGTTCTACCTTTGCCTATCAGACAGGCTTCCAGAGCCGAATTGCCTAGCACGCGAATGAGTTAGACGAAAATCCGGATCAGGGAGGGAGCACAGCACAAATATTTTCTAAGACAGGTGGGTATTTAAACGTATTTAAGCACGTTCCTATTTATGTTATGTTAGTACTTACCTCTTGAAATTACATAGATACGTTCACAAAAACATCCATGATCAAATCAAGCTTCAGGGTACCCTTTACATGTTAATCGCTGTATTATTCCAATCAACAGGTATGCGATATATGTAAACGGAAAGTGGAACGGCATTATAATAGCTCGATGAGAATTATAATGCGTGTTGGCATATCATTTTAGCTGTAGCGCAGAGGAATGTCTGTGCGGCTTTTCAAACGAGGCGACACACATACAGCGGGACCCATCGCCATTGACCTAAAAACACCCTACCACAATTAATTTGCACATGAAAAATACAGTTGCCTGCCACATGTTACTCTTGCATGTAAGTTTTATAGGCGTTTTATTGATATACCTACTGTAATGGCTCTGCCTACAGTAGTTTCCCAAAATAAAGTGAAAGCTACAGATTTTCTTATTAAGTACTTTATTTTTGCATAATTACCGATTTTTGCATACCTCGTGATAGTGATATAGTTACTTACCGCCTTATTTTCGAATGTGATTGAGCATTTGGTTACTCGCGCTCCTTTGCTCCAGAGTGCAGAAATAGAGTGTCCGAGCGTAACTCTTATTGAAATATTTGAAGAAGTTGTTTCCGAATATGCCCCACAGTCTGGTGTTACATACATATATCCAATGAAGGCTGTGATTAAAACAAACACTACATTTACTACCCACGTTACGCTTTGCGCGTGCTCGCTCAAGATTAACGTCGGAAATTTATGCTCAATTTCTTTCTAGGCCTTAATTACCGAGACAAACAATGTAGATGCATTGCTAAAAATGTATATTATTATGCATTTCTGTATTAACACCTATTTATTCATTAGGTAACTGAGGACATATGAGACAATTGAATCGCTCACGATAATGTTTAACGAATATTAATGTTAACTATTAAATTCGTTTAACAGTTATAAGACACGGGATCTAGTAGCTGCCTACGAACTAGTTAAAATTATCTCCTCACTTTATACCCTTGTATATAAACACCTAATAATGGTATACAGGAGAAAACTATTTAGATAACGTGAAACCTGACCATATGGTCCCTTCAGATCATGCTACATCCACACTCCCAAGTTTAATTTCATCACAAAACTTGCACAAAAACACCTCAACTTTACGTATTTGCCTATCCCGTCACCTTAACGGTCTCCTAACCGTCAAGTCAGCTTCCTACGGCGATTAGCCAGGCTTAGAACAGGCTATGCACTTACTTAATAATGCCTGACACGTACAGGAACTCACTTATCCCATTACATAGAATTTATGTCGCTTATCTATTTAGCATAGTCACGCTAAGCTAAACGAGGTAGGTACCTAGTTGACGGTTACGTATAATTAACTTTTTGCTCGATTAAATCCTACTTAAAGGTATTATTTTAAGATGAACCTGCAGGTACAAAAAATGGGTGAGGTTAGAGAGAGAGTGCCAAAATGGCAATTTTAAAGTATTTTTTATTTAATTATAGCAAATTTTAATACACGTTGCGCAATTAACTTTGGAACACGTCATAAAAATGTACATATATAGATTTGTTAACCGCTAATTAATTAGTTAGAGACGTATTTGATAACATAACGTATTAATAAATCTAGGATTCGTATCTACACTTTGTTTTTGATAAAAATATATTGACTTCTACCCTGTCTATTGGAAAACCTCCCGCGGCGAATATGTTAGCAGTGAGTAAATAGGTATGGGTATTATGGGTTTACAAGAATATCCTTCTGCTCTCTTTAATCGGCATTAATTTAAAACCAGCGCAAAGAGGACTATTATAAAAAAGTAAGTAAACGTACCTATATATTACGATGGTAATATATGACAGTAAAACAATGTGAACGAAAAATAAAACTATTCACATGTCAACGCTTCATTAAGTACCTACTCTCATCTCAACTGTACGGAACGGAATGATTCACTTATTATTTTTACAGCGATTTCATATTATATAGTTTAAGTGTGAAGTGTGAACGATAGTCAAACGGGTATACCTACACCTACCCGCCAGACAGCCGCCGTCTGCGACACACTCGATTGGCGCCACATCTTTGCTAGCAAATCCTTTGAACCTATTTTAACTCCATTATTAGCCTTCATATTGATACATCTAGCGTATGACTTAATGGCTTTTCCTTGTCTCTGGAATCCCTTTAATGGAATCAATAGGGACAGTTGACTGGCTGTTGACCTTTGGGTGAACTGGTTGTTGAATTAAATAGGAAATCCAGTTTGCCTAAATACGTTCTTATTAGTAGCAAAATAACAAAAGTGTGGTGGTATATGGTTTCAGCGACTGTTTATCTTTAAAATTTTTAATATTGAATTCTTGTTTCAGGTTACAAAACGATTTCGGAATACTCAAAAATCTTCGTCAGACACTATAAGCGACATAAGTTATTTACACAACGATAGCCACTTTTATTCTAAGATATCGTTTTATTGGCTCAACTCGCTATTGTACAAGGGATATGAGGCACCCTTAGAGCAGGAAGATTTAGGTGACCTCCCGGAGGACGAGCAATCTGTGAGACATTATGATAAGCTTAAGAAGATTTATGACAGACATAAGGTTCGCTAACTCGTACCTATTATTATCTCCTGTTGTTCCCGAAATTTTCCTGTATTTATTATTTGGTTTCTTTTACTTTCGTTTCAGAAAACTAAAGTGGAAAGTAACCATTCAAGTATATGGACGTGCTACATTCGTATGGTGTGGCCAAACTTTTATATAGCCGGGTTTCTTAAACTGTTAAGTGATTTAATAGGCGTAGTGCCGCCTTTGGGACTGGCTGTGGTCATTAATTATATACAAGATACAAGGCAAGAATATGATTTCGACGCTCCGGTGACCGTGGAGGAATTTTTGAGTAATGGATATATAATGCTCCTCATAGTGACGTTGGCACTGATAAGCCAGGGCTTGCTATCTCAAAACTCGACGCATTTAGTGACTGTGGAAGGGACCCGGTTAAAGACGGCTCTACAAGTATGTATACCCGTTAGATAATTAACTAGATCATTTATGGTGAAATGCCTTAATTAAATCTCACGATATCGGTAAGAAACGTAAAATTCGCTGCATAATATTAACTTAAATCAAGCGCGTGTTTTAGATCTCAGTTTTGAATTGACGGTAACAGGGCATGGTGTATGACAAGTGCATGCGGCTGGCGCCGTGGTCGTCGCCCAACGCGGCGGGCGAGGAGGCCCCGCTGCTTACGCCGCCCGAGTCCAACACCCAGACCGGCTATCTCACTAATCTGGTGTCACAAGACACATACAACGTCATGTCCTGTGTCTGGATCTGCCACTATACCTGGGCTATACCACTTAAGGTATTCTAACCTGATACGTCATTTATTTATTGATTAAGTATCTTATTTATTAAAATGTCTCAGATCTGTTGTTCAATTTATATGATACGATAATGTTTATTGACATTGTGTTCAACATTCCAGGTAGCTGTTATTTTATATTTGTTGTACACAAAATTGGGAGTTAGTGCAATAATTGGATCAGCAGCCAGCATTTTGTTTATCACTCCTTTGCAATTCTACTTAGGCAAGAAAATATTTGACAATTCTAAAGAAATTGGGAGATGTACCGACCACAGAATGTCGAAATTGACGGAGATTCTGCAAGGGATGCACGTAATCAAACTATACGTGTGGGAAGATCTGTTTAACGAGAAAATTCTTAACCTAAGGGAATTGGAACTGAAGTTTCTTAACAAGGAATCTGTTTACTGGAGCGCTTTGAGTGCGTAACATTTGTTACATGTTTATAATCTTATTGTTTGATTTCAATCTTTCTCTATGAAAACTAATGTCTGTCTTAAAAGTGCACAAAATGTTGTGTCAACGCTGACACGGTTATTCTAAATATTTGTAACAATCGACATATACACATTAGGAAAACAAATATTTATGTAAATAATTTATTCCATCTTATCAAATTTTTATTTGATTCCAGCTTTTACCACCCAAGTGTCTACAATATTGGTAACAATGATTACCTTTACAGTGTACTACTATTTAGACGACAGTAACACATTCACAGCAGTGAATATTTTCACCGGCCTAGCCCTGTTCAACCAGCTGTCCGTTCCGCTGCTTATCTTGCCCGTGACCGTGCTCATGGTCATTCAGGCGATGGTAAGACGACATCCATGTTTTCTCATACATTATTGTTGTTTCCACTTTTAATGCGCTCGCACTACCAGTTAATGAAGGTGTTCATAACACTTTTAGGTCAGCACTAACAGGATAAAGCGGTATTTGGATCTTCCCGAATCAAAAAACATCAGGGAAGACGATAATGAAGCCATTTGTCAAAGAAAATCGACGGATACATTTAACGACGCCTTTGTTGATGTTAAACCAGACGATAGTTTATCTGAAAACCCTGTTAAGGATGAGGGCGATGATTTGAGTAGCGATCAGTTTTCAGACGAGGACATGTTTAATGTTGCAGAAGATAAACAAGAGATTCTAATTAGATTTAGAAACGCAGGGTTCAGTTGGGGACCAAAGAATGACACGGCCTTAGAAGTTGACTATTTAGATATTCCTACTGGTAATATAATTCACTAGTTGATGCATAATTTTAAAATGCAAGTAGACTTCTTTTTATTTTACACATTATATTTTTCTTTTTACAGGAAAACTCATCATGGTGGTCGGCGCAAGTGGATCGGGGAAAACCTCTTTTCTCTCTTGTATTTTAGGAGAAATGTACTTTGATCGAGGCGAAGTCTGTCGGAGCGGGTAAATGTTGAGTGTGAATTAATTTGCATCCTTCTCGACAGTTATACGTATTAGTTAGAACCTATAATCAATTGAATGTGGCAAGTACAGTTAGATCAATAAAATTCCATGGAGGTCAGATCGTTGAGACGTATATTTAATAAGGCGTTAGGTTGTTTTTATGCCATTCAGCTCTTTGTCGGTATATTTTTAGCTAACAGTAATTTTTTAAGGGAGACGAATTAAGGACGTTGCAAGTGTTGCAACCTAGGTATCCTACTAGTATTATAAACCAGAAACATGAATGTAAAATGGAGATAGTTAAGTAATTAGGTACCTTTATACTTCCATATCTAGTAGGTTTGGCGAAACTTTGTAGGATATGGTATGTGCGGAAAGGTAAGCCTCGGGGTTTATATGGGAATGGGAACTCATAAATTCTACGGGACTTCTCTTTCCACACATACTCTGCTGTATAGTTATTCAATCTGGATGGTTACCTAATCTAACTTACTATTATAATTAGTGGAAAATTACGACTATAATAATATTTTTTAGAAATTGCTCGACGTGGTTTGCGGGACAGCCCCCGTGGCTCCTGGAGGGGTCGGTGCGAAACAACATCGTGATGGACAGCGCCTGGTGCCACAGCAAGTACTCGAGGATTTTGCGTGCCACCGGCCTGGTACCGGACTTGCAGCTACTGCCCGGTAGGCGAGAAAGTCTCTCAACACATTTTAGAAAATGATCACCCTCGCACGCCTTCTTCGGCTAGTAACAGTCCGTTGATCAGTTTTTGGGTCCACTTTACTTATCCTTTCAAAGAACAAGAACCTTTTTGTATACAGAAGGTGATGCGACTCAACTCGGCAGCCAAGGTTCACCTCTGTCAGGAGGGCAACGCGTTCGCGTGAGCGTGGCCCGTGCGCTATACTCCGGGGCCAGACTATTAGCCCTGGACGAACCGCTGGGAGCACTAGACGCTGCCCTGGCGAGACATTTGGTAGCGCGAGCCCTCGTGCCAGCCGCGAGGGGAGGGGCTACTGTGCTACTAGCCACTAACCGGCTTGAACTTCTGCATTACGCTGATCTGGTAGGTCATATAGTAGGTAACTTTGAAATCTGACAAGAATTAAATCTGCTACGATTGCAGCAAAAAAATTAAAGCGACCGGCACGAAAATGACTCAACGATAGGTACTCAAGACACCACGTGCCTTATTCGTTCTACAATGGCAAGTCGGTTGTTGTCCCGATGCTACGAGGTCAAAATGCGAACTTTAAACGAACGCATAATTTACAAAATGCGATGTACCGAAACAATTGTGATACAAACTATATATGAAAGAGCGAATACAATCAGGTTTAATCATCTCGATACATCTACCGCAAGTGAGTTAAGTCAGTTATGTTGTCGACTTGAGCTCTAATAAATTAGATGAAATGGTTCAGAGATAACTATTTATGTATTGTGCTACTATTTTAGTTTGACGTCATTGATTCGTAAATCAGAGGGAATATCTCGATGTTTTAGCTGTATTAATAAAACCGGCCAAGAGCATGTCGGGCCACGCTCAATGTAGGGTTCCGTAGTTATCAGCCCGTCACAAAACACCGTGTACTCAAAAGGTTTATTTAAAATGATATTTTGCGGTATTTACGTCATTTTACAATGCAGTACTTACGCCCTCTCACTATGCGTTTTTGAGTTATAACTCAAAAACGACTCAACCGATTTTATTCAATATATTTTTTATTGAAATTAATTATTAGGCCTCACTTTTGTGAATTTTATCGAAAATTTTTGGTCCCAGCGGTTCAAAAGTTAGATGGGGGGACGCCCTGTTTTAAACTTTCGAAGCTATTATTCACGAAAGTATTAGTTTTATCCAAAAATAGTTTTAGTAGACCCTTATTCTTTTTGAAAGACCTATCCAACGAAACCCTACAAGATAAAGTTGGAGCGAAAAAAATTCACCCCCACTGCATGTGTACGGGAGGTACCCTAATAAAAAATATTTTTCTAGTTTTTATTCTATCACTTTGTCGGGGTGATTGATGTACATACTCATGTCAAATTTCAGCTTTCTAGTGCTAACGATCACTGAGCTAAGCCGCGGACAAACAGACGGACAGACAAACGGACATGGCGAAACTATTTTAAGCGTTCCTAGTTGACTACGGAACCCAAAAACTCATCATTATCATCTAAGGGTTTATAGCCGGGCTTTCTGAAAGCCGTCATATTTTATTCTAAATAATTATATGTATCCCCGAGGATTTCCACAGTTTAGAAACTTTTTACTTATAAGTAGGTAGGTATCTGAATTGATAAACCGTTAAAGAAGTAATGTATCTTACTACTATACAATATCTGTTCAGATTATAGTGATGGAAGACGGTCGTGTAGCTGGTTTCGGGCGGCCTACTGACAACGACCCAGCGATATCACGCTGGGCGAGGCTAGCCGGCGAGGCGCGAGCGGCGGCCGCGCGCGGAGGCGCCGGGCCTCCAGGCGGCACGGCCCGGGAGCGCACGCGGCTCGTGCGGGCACTCAGCCGCGCGAGGTTCAGCAGGAGCATGTCCGAGGATACTACGGTGTCGGTGAGTCATAGAGAATGTTCGTGTAAAATTTGGGTCTACTAAGAAAAATGTAGCAACATTCCTTCGAGCAAGGCTAATCTGGAGGCTATGACACGCAAAGGCGCAGATGTAGAGATATCCCGCAGGATTGAAGGAAATCTAACGAAGGGTGACGCGAATATGCCCCTTATTTATAGTCGACGCGCCTACGACGCGTGTAGGCACTGACACGTGTAAGATTTTATAGAAAGGAATAGTAGTATTAGTCAGATTATCTAAGTATTGTATTTTTGAATCGTGTAGCAGATTAAGATGTGGCGGTTGAGCAGTGAAATTTGTATACACGATAAATTTTACCAATTCAGCAGTTCAATCCGCAATTTCATATACTGTAGGTAGTCAAAAAAGAAAATATACCTATTATAAGATGCATAAACTTCACTATTTTCACAATTTACTTTCACACATCCATAACACTATATTAATGTATAGACTATACGAAACATGTGTTGTACGGTCGACTACAAAGAGATGTATCCACCTTATTGGGTAGTAATAAGGTCCAAAAGTTGATACATCTCTATGTAGTCGACTGTACGAGTGTACGTAAATATGTTTAGACAAGATTGAACAATAGATTGTTTTGCCCGTAACTGTCATATAGGATAGGCCGTTTGACGTCAACCTCGGGCACAGTTCGGACAACTTCTATTGTGAGCTTAGAGCATTTAACCAACAGGAGGGGCCATTGACAGGCGTATCCTTTGCCGAAAATATACGACCAGTGGTCATACTCATTGTATTGACTGACGATTATCTGACGTGGCTAATTCGACGTTTCGCATACATTTGACATTCCTCTCCCCCGCAAAAATCGGCAGACTTTTTTTGTCTAGAAAATGACAGACATGGCGATCCGGTTGGTTGAATAGTCTAAGATTGTGAGCAAGTACCTACAGATCCCATTCTTGTCCCTAAAAAGCATGTATGGGACCAAAAAAAATCTCGCTACACACACTACTTTAGTCTCTGATAATAGTAACCAAAATCATATCATCATTGTGTAATGACACTAATGACCACGATTCTTAGGGCGGATTGCACCCCCTGCACAACGAACTAACTGATCAACGTTAAATATGGCAGCATTTTCATACAAGCAAGTTTGATGTAATGAGCCCTTATTCCATATCCTTACCTCTGTGCCTCTATTGTACCGTCAGGTGGGCATCAGCGAAGCGGCGGGCGCGCACCTCCTGGCCGAGGTGCCCACGTGTGCCGGCGGCAGCTGGCGGCGCGCCACCATCCGGCAGCGACCCGCGCTCTCACGGCAGTTCTCGTCACCTCCGCCTTCTGTACACAATTACAAGTAATAGTTACCATATATACCTCGATATTATATTTAAATACACAAGGAATTTTGGGAGGATTAAAAACAGTGAAAAATCTCTTACAAATGGGCAATTTAGTAAAACCAATAATTTCCTTGGATTTACCTTACCCTTGTCTTTAACTTGGTGACAGGTGGCGTAGAGACGTGCGGCGCGCCGTCAGCGCGGACGAGTCCAGTGCGGGGTTACGGCGCGAAGCTAGTCTACTGCGGCGACTGCTGAGAGGGCCGCGGCCGCATCGGACACTGGGCAGGTTAGGCTAAAAGAACCAATAATAGTTATTTATGCAACAAGTGTAGAAAACAAGTAATTCCCGAACGAGTGGCGGTGTGATTTAAAACACGACCGAAGGGAGTGTTTTAACACCGACACGAGTCGGAATTTACTTGTTTTATACAAATGTAGCATACAACATTTTACAATGCAGTATGCGAGGAAAGAAATAATTATAATTGGATTTAGTGTAGTATATAACTAGCACTGTGCAGACTCGCAGAAAAATACACCGCGACGCGTGGCGGGCGGGCGCCGCCCGGCCGGTTGTGCAGAAAAGCACTATGCAAATCCTTTGCCGCAGGTGTGCGGCAAAGAATCGCTTTCTATACACGACATTACCCTTAAAAAGAGCACTTTCCGAGCTCATGCATTGTAAAAAATTGTGTGCGTTCCCATTGAGGGTCCAAGTTGGAATTTTGAGCTTTTAACCTTACCAGTCTTTAGTAAAAGTTCTCAAACCATTGTAAATTCAACCAATAATTTGTAAAAGTCGTTACTCAAAAGTTACGTTCGGTTAAAGGTGGACCCTCAGTCGTGCATGCCAGGTATCCATATCTAATAAACTACTTAAAATGTATAACTGCTGTAAATGACTACTTTTAGTAAAAGATTTGTAAAACTAATTTCATTAATCGTGACTCCATTCTGCTAACTTAATACGAAGAAATAGCATGCAGAAGGTGGTCCCTCAATTGAACATTACAATTTCTTAGAATATCACATTCAGTGAGAACAAGAGTAATATTTAAAATGTATATGTGACTGAGAGTTAGTAAAAGTACTTGAATCATTGTAAATTCAATGGTTAGTTTGTAAAAGAAGTCATTCAAAAGTTACAATCGACTAAAGGTGGTCCCTCAATTGAAACGCTTGTCATAAGTAAAACTCAATTTACAAATCACTGGGTTGGTAATTAGACAATGGCTATAGCCTATCCTTTAGTAAAAATTTTTACTAACGATTGCTCTATCGAACAGTATAAACAAATATACCGTTTTACGAGAAATTTGAATCAAACATCTGCGAAGAAATACTACGGCCCAGGTGACCACATATTAGGATTTTGTGGGATAAGTACCTAAATAAAAATAATTACTGTTCGTGATGTTATTTATTTTTTATTCTTAAGTTTGACATAATATATCTTGGCTAATCATCACAATAAGAAAAAGAAAAGAAAAAAATGCATTTCACGATTGAGGTTGGGGTTTTAATGGGCTGGAGTTCAACATAATGGGTGGTACAGAACAAATACAGAGTCAGGTTTAACAAATACAAAAATCCCCTTGACAATATTTCTTTCGCGATGCTTAAGGCTAGGTGTACCAAATATGCAACGGAATGCTACAATTCATACATTAATAAAGTTGAACTAAATATATCAAAGAATCCGAAATACTTTTGGAGCTTCATTAAAGCGAAACGTGGCGGTGCTAGCAAATATCCAGAAATAATGACGGATGGGGAAATCACATCGGGCGACGGATCCGTCATCTGTAATATGTTCGCAAACTTCTTTTCTTCTGTTTATGACACTGACGAAAGAATCAACTACAATAACGATCATATGTCAGATGTAGGCGTCAGTACAGAGATATTGTCGAAGGTGATATTAGACCATAATATGATTACTAAAAAGCTATTAAGCCTAGATGTCAATAAAGGCGCCGGACCTGACAATATACCACCGATTTTTATTCACGAATGCGCTAATAACTTAGTTGAACCCTTGTACCTCATCTATAATGAATCTTTACGCTCGGGAATATTTCCACAAGACTGGAAACTTGCCAAAGTAGTGCCAATATTTAAATCAGATGAAGACAACCTAATAAATAACTACAGACCTATTTCTATCTTAAGTACGTTAGGAAAAGTTTTTGAATCCTTAATTTGTCCCAAAATACAATATCATATTAAGCAATAATTATCAATTCATCAACATGGCTTCGTTCCAGCACGTTCAACTAATACAAATCTTGTAACTTTTGTCGAAACCCTATCAAAAAATATAGATGCGGGCAAGCAAATTGATGTCGTCTATACAGACTTTAGCAAGGCATTTGATCGAGTATCTCATCGTATATTATTGCAGAAACTATCAGCTTACGGTTTTACAGGGTCCTTTCTGTCTTGGATACGTTCTTATCTGTCTAATAGATCTTTTTATGTAGTGGTTAATGGTTTCAGTTCTAATTTGAAATCCATAACGTCTGGAGTCCCCCAGGGTTCCCATATAGCGCCTCATTTGTTCAATATATTTGTAAACGACATACCTGACCACATAAGAAATGCGACACCATTTTTATTTGCAGATGACCTAAAATTCCTTAAAGTTATAAATTCAAAGCGTGATACATTTCAACTTCAAGATGACATTGATAGATTGGTTGAATGGTGCGATGGCAATGGCATGAATTTGAATTCAAACAAGTGCTACCATGTTCAGTTTACACGTAATATCAATGTTGTACAGTCTTCCTATTACATAAATGGCAATCCTATTAAAAAAGTGGACCAAATTCAAGATCTAGGCGTAACCTTCGACCAAAAGCTTACGTTCATTCCACATGTTGATTCTATAACAAAGAAAGCTTCTAGAATGCTAGGTTTCGTGATTAGAAATAGTAAGACCTTCCATAAACTCAAAACAAAAAAACTGTTGTACTATACATTAGTGCGGAGCATTTTGGAGTACTGCAGTGTAGTCTGGCGGCCACACTTTGCTGTGCACAACTTGAGAATGGAAAGGATTCAAAAACGTTTCACTTGGCACCTAGCACGATCTTACGGGGTTGCAAAGAAAATAAAATCGTATACTAAACGCTTAAAATATTTTAAATTACAATCACTATATCAGCGCCGTGATAACTTAGATCTATCGTTCTTATTTAAACTCTTCAGAAACCAAATGGATTGCCCCCAATTATTGGAAAAATTTAACTTCAGAGCTCCCCCTAGATATCCGCGATTTTCGATACAGCCATTGTCACCCCCTTATCGCACAACGACTCTCGGCAAAAATTCACCGGTTCACCGTCTAAGCAGATTACTAAATGAAAAATGTGCCAGTGCTGACATTAATTTTGACACGTTCACCAGATTTCGAGCTAACACCCAGGACTGAATCCCTATATTTTTCTCTTTTGTTGTAGGTAAAATTGCATTATATATTTTTCTATAATTTTTAAGTAAAACTTCGTAATACCACAACTTCTGTTTACACTTTACTTAATGTTATCTTAACTTTAAGTTCATGCATGTGGTGTTTGCCTCTAATTAGCTGTGCAATAAGCTTAAGAACACAATTTGTCAGATATTTTTAAATGTAATATTGTAACCGCTGTTGGCAGACCTAATAAATAAAATAAAAATAAAATAAAAATACACGGTATGGCTTGATTTTGCCCGCCTTAAATACCAATATCTCACTCTTTTTGTTGTTGTACTCCAGTCCATGGGTCAAGGCGTAGGCTTCGCAGTGGGCAAGCAGTTCTTTTCAGTTCAGGTTCCGTTCTTTTTTCTTAAGGTGTGAAACCCTAAAAACCATATAAACATGCATAATATAATTGTTGCTCGGAGTGTCAGCAGATGTGAAAACCAGATTGATGTTGATAATTTTAATTGAAACATTATGAAATTTCAATACTCAAAGTTCTATGTTTTCACTTCTATCGGCAATTCGGCAGTCCCTATAACTGCCAATTTTTATTTTTATTTCGGTACTTATCCCACAAAATCCTAATACGTGGTCACCTGGGCCGTAGTATTTCTTCGCAGATGTTTGATTCAAATTTCTCGTAAAACGGTATATTTGTTTATACTGTTCGATAGAGCAATCGTTAGTAAAAATTTTTACTAAAGGATAGGCTATAGCCATTGTCTAATTACCAACCCAGTGATTTGTAAATTGAGTTTTACTTATGACAAGCGTTTCAATTGAGGGACCACCTTTAGTCGATTGTAACTTTTGAATGACTTCTTTTACAAACTAACCATTGAATTTACAATGATTCAAGTACTTTTACTAACTCTCAGTCACATATACATTTTAAATATTACTCTTGTTCTCACTGAATGTGATATTCTAAGAAATTGTAATGTTCAATTGAGGGACCACCTTCTGCATGCTATTTCTTCGTATTAAGTTAGCAGAATGGAGTCACGATTAATGAAATTAGTTTAAAAATCTTTTACTAAAAGTAGTCATTTACAGCAGTTAAACATTTTAAGTAGTTTATTAGATATGGATACCTGGCATGCACGACTGAGGGTCCACCTTTAACCGAACGTAACTTTTGAGTAACGACTTTTACAAATTATTGGTTGAATTTACAATGGTTTGAGAACTTTTACTAAAGACTGGTAAGGTTAAAAGCTCAAAATTCCAACTTGGACCCTCAATGGGAACGCACACTAAAAAATTATAGTTGTTCAAACACTAGGTAGCTACTCGTTTATGTTCACAAAATTACATTTGGCACAACACACAAAGCGTCGCGAAGGTTTCTAAGTTTGACATTCCTTTATTTAATACTGGTTGTGGCTCTAATTAAGTAAAATACCCGACTGGTCATTTTACTAAATTAGCTACACAGACACCTAGCTCAATTTATTAGAAGTAAACAACGTTAGTACCTATAAACTACACACGTAGCAAATTTTTAATGCAAGTTAAATTTCGGTTACAGATGGACACCAAGAACTCTACGCCGGCTAATTAGTTCAGATTCAGAAAGTGCACCTGAAGATACTCAAGCGAACGGTATGTAGTACGTTATTCTGACTTAATTTATTATTAGAAGCCCTATAAAACTTAAAGTACCTCCCTATGTAAGTACTAACTTGCAGTTTATCTGGGAACAGGAACAGTAAACGAAACGGCTCTCGAAACGTCCTGCCTATCGACGGGTACCAACGGAGTCGATGTCGCACTTGCTATTCCCGACAAGCCTGCTGTCACCAAAGACGAAGAACAAGTAACTGTTAGCGAGGTAGGCCATTTAAAATAATAACCATAACGTATTCGTCAGCCTTTAGCGTCATCATCCTCCTAGCGTTTGTCTCGGTTATTTTTGCCGCGGCTCAAGTGAGCCTAGAGTCCAATCGACAAAGTAATCTCATGAACTGTAAACTAATTAATAAAGATTGCAAAATTTTGTTTATTTACCCCACCCTCATAGTTACCTACTTATATTTTTTGGTTGTAGGGTACAATCTGGTGGGCCTACGCACGTGCTTGCGGCTGGTGGGGCGCCGCGTACTGGGTAGCCGCGGCGGCGGCGCAGGGCTTCGCGCTCGCGGCCGACTGCTGGCTCGGTTACACCGCCGCGGGCAACGCGCAGGTGCCCTTTACAGGCGAACAGGTGTGCAGCAAAGACATATTTTGTACACCTCTAAATATTCCAAATTACGGAAAACTAAGTTTCTAGCTAAGCAATGTTTTTCAAGGCCATGCTACCGTGGTAGGTAGGTTCCTACCTCAGGAATTTCTAGTAAGTATTTAATGCTACTCACCCGAAATTCCCAGATGTGGGAGTCTGTGCGCAACTACGCGCTGGTGTGCTGTGCGGGCTTGTGCTGCGCGGGCGGCGCGCAAGCCGCATGCGCGCTGGCGGGCGCTCGCGCGCGGCGCACTCTCCACGAGCGGCTGCTGCACGCTGCACTGCATCAGCCGCCGCTGCAGCAGGCGCCTGGCGCCGCGCTCATGCGCTTCGGTGCTGATATCGCGGTCATAGATAAGGTACTTGTGTCAGTGCGCAACCATCACGCGCTGGTGTGTTATGCGGGTTTATGCAACCAGATGCATGGTGGGAAATTCACCCGAAATTACACTAATCTTCTTCCTGGCGTTTCATTGCTCGATAGACCTGGTTCGAAGTCTGCTCGACAACCTTATACTAAGACGTTTAGCGTAGATAGGTACTATAGTTTTTACAAAAGTGACTGTTCGACCTTCCAACCCAGGAGGAAAATTAAATTAGGATAGGTCAGGTTTCCACACTACATTATCCTTTACCAAAACATACAATTACTTAGTTCAGAAATGTCATTCGTTATTATGACCAAAATTACAAGTGGTTAAATTGCTACCATTATATGGGTTACAAAATTGTGAGTAAATATTCTTTTCTCAAACATGCGCGGAAATGTTGTCGTTACGTTCGTGAAAATAGACTCGAAAGTATCACGTTTCGGGCGCCGTAGTGACACTTGCTATGAAAAGGATTTTCATACTACTTTGCAGGCCTAGGCCTGCAAAGTGGCCGGCGCCCGCCACCCGCTCGACCGCGCGGGCGTGCCGGGCGCGGCCGGTCACTGTCGGGCGGGCGCCGGCCGCGACACGGTCCCCGCATTATACCGAGAGATACGGAGTGCGATAGACTTTTAGGTTTTAGGTCTTATTTCCACGCATTATTTTGAAAAAAGCAATGTATATTCGGCGGTATTTTGAGAAAAGCAATGTGAAAACGGATTCCCGGCCTCGTATCCCTATCCGGCGGTATATACCTACTTGGCCGGAAATCCCTGTTTTCCCAGCCTCTGCTGTAATGTACTATTAAATACCTCTCATGTTATCACCGCAATTTAGTTGTAAAGCACCAAGGTTTGATCACCATTTGTATTCCAGAAATTGCCCATCGCAGTCAGCCGATGGGCTCAGTTAGCGTTGTTGTGCGGCGCCGCACTGCTCGTCAATGCGGTGACCGCGCCGTGGACCCTGTTCGCGCTGCTGCCGGCCTGCCTTATCTACCTGGGGCTTCAGTCGGTGTACTTACACAACGCTAGGTAACTTTTAGAAATTTAGAAAGACTACGACTTTTTTCTGTGCCATTTTTGCGTGCTGACTGTAATTCTCTGATATGAATTCAATGATTGTGACTTTTCCCAGAGAGCTCCAGCGCAGCGAAGCGTACAGCGCAGCAGGCGTGGTGTCGCTGGCTGCGCAGACGCTCGCCGGAGGCGGCACGGTGCGTGCGGGCCGTCTGCAGCCGCGCCTGCGCGCTGCCTTCCTCAAGCGGCTCGACCGCAACCATAATGCCCTTCTGTTGCACAACTCGGCTATACGCTGGCTGGGACTAACGTTGGTAAATATCGTGTTTAATATTAACAGTAATCGGGAATTTGCGCTAAGGGTGAATCATATGAACTTTTATGCTTGTATGGATACTTATTCCGCGAGAATCCAAGCTTCATGCTGTTTAAAAAGGACAAAACAAAGCGCAGAATACCTAATAACCTATTCTACAGCTATGGAGCCGTTCATATATTACTTAAGACGAATTAATGTTGATCATTTCTTACTTCTCCTTAGTAGAGGAGGATTTTTCTCATGTTTTTTCTTACGTAGGGAGGGAGGTCAAAAAGTGCTAAAATTGTCTTACGTAAAATGACGCCTAAATATAAACTTTTTTTTACCAGGATTTCGTGGGTGCCGCAGCAGTCTGCGTGTCGCTTGGAGTAGCGTTGTACGGCGGCAGTGCCGTGGCAGCAGGGCTGGCAGGCGCGTACTCCCTGCTGCTGCCAGCATTTCTTGCTCATCTAGCTAAGTGCCGAGCGGACTTGGATCTTCAACTCGCGGCGGTTGAACGCGTGCGCGCGCATACTGCCGTGCCGCAAGAAGATTATAGGGAAGACTGTAAGTTGACTTGAAACTAGGAGTCTGTTAAGTTACTTTTCGATAGTGAGCTGCGAGCTGCTGAGCCAGGAATCGGCTAAACTGGCTCTATGTTATGTATTATGAGCAAAGCATTAGGATGATCGGCTACGAACGTAGCCCGGCACGTAAACAAACTATGGCTAACTACTTACTCAATATTTTGTTTTAGGTCCTATACCAACAGGTTGGAAACGGGATGGAAAGATTGAATTCGAAAATGTGACCGTCCAGGGTCAGGAGCCGGGCACGCTCCCAATACTTCATGACATCAATATTTCAATAAATCCTGGCGAAAAGGTAAAGGTAACCTTACGCATTTGTAATTCGTATATAAATAGTCCTAAGACTACATGCAATAAATGTTTTTGCGCAACCATCATAAATGCAACATTTTTACAGAAAGCTTAGCTAAGTGACTACCCACATCAAACTAAAATACTTGCCCTACGTTGGGCGCCATTGTTTCAAATTAAATTAAAATTAGTTAGCTTTCATTCGTTATATTGGCTTCATCAATTTAACTCGTGGCATTTGAGTCGCCAGGACGCTCGCGTTTCCATACAAACGTAGTTTAGCTCTCATTTTAAAACGACATGCTTTAGAACCACGAAAGGAGGGTGGGCAGATTGGCCTATTGACCAATAAGGACAAGCGATATGTCACTGGATAGCTTATTTTACGTTCTAAAACTTTTACTATGGCAGGTAATCCCAAATCTTTGTGTGGAAAAAGTTATCACTGCATATAAATAGTAGTCATTGTTTGATGGTATATCGATATTTAGTTGTTTTCTCCTGTGTATTTTTATGATAACACGTTTAAAAACCGTTGTACAGAACTAAAACCCTATAACAGTAAAAAAATACTGATTTATGTAATGTTTTTATTTTTTTATATCTTATTTCACACAGCGATTTGAGATTTCCCGCCATACAAAAAGTTGTAGAATATGAAAAAACCTTTCAAACGACACATGGCTTGCCATTATTGGTTTTTAGGCCAGTGACCATAAGTCAAGTCCATACAAAACTGCCCATCCTCCTTTGGCATGGGCATTTTAGTAGTACAGATCTATGTCGGTAATACGTTTTCTTTGCTAAAAATTGTAATACAAATAAACTAGTAGTCCGCCTCGAACTGAGAACTCGCGATTTACTTGCAAACGAGTTGACCAACATAACAAGACCCTAAGGAGGATTTTTTTTCTCCTTCTAGCTCCATGACCACTTGATCGACCCTGCTCATATACGAACTTACAAATTTTATGTATCTCCGCTACAGCCCCAAGAAATTTCATAAAGATCAGAAAAACGTTACTAAAGTTATCGTCGGACAAACTATCGAAATCAAAAAGCCATCCAAATGCCGAGACGTCCCAGTAGCCAGGTGATTCGGTCTGTTGTTGTTTGTAAGAACTCACTTCGCTTACGCTCCGCGAGTTCGATTACAGCCAGATACAGATTTACATACAAAACTTATTTTTGCTATATTTTCTTTTATTACAATTTTTATAGCAACGAATACAAATCACCGACATAGATCTGTACTGCTAAAATGCCCATGCCAAATTTCGTGGTTTTAAAGCATGTCGTTTTAAAATGAGAGCTGAACTACGTTTGTATGGGGACGCGAGTTCACGCGAGCGTCCTGGCGACTCTTAAATAACTATAATATGTATGTACAGACATACTCACTGATCTAATTCATGAACTTCCAGGTCGCGATATGCGGTCGCAGTGGCAGCGGCAAGTCCACTCTCCTCCTGTCCTGCGTCGGCGGGACCACCATCACCAGCGGCCGCGTCCTAATCGATGGGATCGACGCGACGCACGTGCCGTTGCGCACACTTCGCCATCGAATCGTCGTTCTGCCGCAGGTACGCTATCAGAAGTAATCGTAATAGGTTCCTAGGTACAGTAATCGAAATTATGAAGGCAAGCCGTAGGTACGAATGGTACGATGTGGCAAATTTACCGCTGAAAATTTTCAAAAATAAAGTAGGTCGTATCCTGTCAAAAATCACAACCGTTTCAATCGTGGCACAATAGTAGTTTATGTAACTGTTACGTAATAGGGGTCCTCAAAACACGAGTGTGGTTTTATGAAACGAACGAAGTGAGTTTCATAATAAGATCACACGAGTGTTTTAAGGCCTAATTACGTACAGTTGCATACACTGCTTTATCTACACACATATTATAAACCCTAAATAATGAATGAATGAATTCGCCTGCCCAACTCGATTGTGCCGGCGGTCGGAGGGGCGCGTGCCGGCGATCAGGGAGCAGGCCGGATTTTCATAATGATATCGATTTTTTTATTATTAAGTATTTGATAATAATAACATCGTTACAGATAAGACATTTGTTTTAACTTCTAACAAAACACAGATTATATTTATGGTGGTCATAACGTGCGGTTTTTGCATGCATCATGGAGGCTAAAAGCTTATATTTAACACACGTTTCGAATTTGGTACTAGAAACCTTTATGCCATACATTTGTAAAACAACCGGAACCTGCGCTGTGAAGCGCATGTGATATTTACCCACATTTAACTAAACTATTTTAGTGACACTTCTTTTTTTGACCACGCACAGGAGGCCATCATGTTTTCCGGCACGCTACGCGAGAATTTGGATCCTCTTGCCGTGCACACGGATGAAGAAATTTGGCACAGCATCAGAGCGGTCGGGTTGTTTGACTTCGTTACGTCGCAACCAGCTGGTTTAGGTAAAACTGAATACGATTTAGCAGTTAGAAATTACCTTTCATTGTCACTCTCCTTATTGTCTTACCTAACTTACCGGTACAATACTCGTATTCTTGATCCAGATAGGTATGTCTGGACCATCAGCTGCAACCACAATGAATATTTGTTTAAAAATCCACCTACCTGAAAACTCGGCCCTTACGTTCACTAGACACTTACTACTCCTGTTTAAGCTCCAACTTCCCCGATCGTGTGACTCGGCCTTCGGCCTTCGCTCGCCTCGACGCTTCGCCATTGAGCTATCGGCTCTCCGGCTACGCTTATTAAGACACTTGACCTTGTGCAGCGCTCGGACGATCTAGTTAAAAACTATGACGAAACTTTAGACTGCGGCAGAGAATGTTACCAAACCCTTCATATCCCAAAAGACCAATTAGGTTGATGTCCTATTCAAACAGAAGTTTCTGACTAGCCTTTTGATTTAGAATGTTGTGTGGGGAAAACTCGATGCGGTTGGAGCGATGGGCGGGCAGCCCGCGCTAGTGCCGCTAGGGCGCTGCTACACGCGCGGCTGGCCAGCGCGTTACTGCTGGACGAACCGGGCGCCGCGCTGGACGCGCCTGCTGAGCGGAGCCTGCTGGCCAGCATAGCGAGCGCTGTGCCTGACACTACCATCATCACTGTCGCGGTAAGGTTCTTATCCAAAATATGATCTACGGGCCATATGTGCGTCTACTGTACTACTACTACCGCTACGTCACTACCGACGGGTGATGAGGCAGACCGCTGGTACATGCGCAGCTAGCCAGCGCGTTCCTGATGGACAAGCCGGGCAATACCTGATGTCCAGCATAGTGAGCGCCGTGTGTCTGACAGTATTGTCGCTTACTTACGGCGTGTCTGTATCATCACTGTCGCGATATGGAAAGTGTAAAATGATAAGGATGTACCTAATAAATTACCTGTTTTACACAAAATTGGACCCTAATATCACTTAACAGAATAGTGCAAATGTGTTGTTAAGTAATACAGTATTCACCTATCTTATTATAGTATCCTCAAACCAAACGGACGACTGAGGTCATAGCGCTGTCTCCTTCACTTTTGCTGCGGCTGTGCAAGTGTGAAAGAGAAGTTTTATGACCGCAGTCGTCCGTTTGGTTTGAGGATACTATAATCATGTGATATTTGCGTTCCAGCACCGCGTTTCCTCTGTGCGCGGCTACGACCGCGGCGTGGTGCTGGAAGCCGGGCACACGGCCGAGCAGGGCGCGCTGCCGGCGCTTCTGGCGCGGCCCGGCTCGCGCCTCGCCGGCATGCTTGCCCAGTCACACATCTGTCAACCCTAACACACTGAGCAGCTGCGGTTTCCTATACAAACCTGGTTTGATCTACTCTCAGGCCCCTGCAATAACTACGCGCACTTGGGTCTCGTAACCACACCGCCACCTAAGCGATGTTTTGGTAAACGGGCAAAGATATATCCATAGAAAGTCTAAAGAAGATGAAACACTTGAATTTGGACTTCACCTTCATCCGAAAGTAGTTACTTAAAGGAAATAACTTTTTATTCCGGGAATAAACATGGACTAAGAAACTCTAAGACCGGACTGACAATTGTTATTGACGGCTGGTAAAGATTCAGTCAGTTTATCGTTCAATTATTGATTTGATATTAGTAAGTAAATTTCTTACACCTACACAATGATGGATTCTTGCAGTTGTATGCCGATACAATTTAATTAGGTATGTACGTACGAGTAGAGTAGGTACTCACATTAATTTTGTAAGCACTCTATTTATTGCTATAGGCTAAGCAAATATAGGTAATAATTATAATACAGAAAGTGTCTTAAATACATAATTTAAGCGAATTTGTACCTATATTTAATACAAAATGAATGATGATTTGTTTATAGTGATAGCATTTTTATTGAAATGCACAGTTTGTACCAAATAGTATTGAATTGTAAATAATGGTGACTAATACTCGAATGAAGAGTGAGTTGTTAGAGTATGAGTGGGGTGTGGAAGAATAAATGATCAAAACTTGTTGTGGTTTTGTTTCCAAACTGTATTCCAATAGAACAACATTGCACATTCCTCGTTAAAGCTCGCGGCGCCGGCGCCGGCGCGGGCGCAGGCGCGCTCACAGACAACGATACATCATAAAATTATATCACTACATAACAAATTACAACAATATTTACGTTGGCACCGATTTATATATATAAATATAAAACATTTGTGTCACCACACAATCCATATAAAAATATTTACTTAAAGTAGGCACTTACGTAAATATACTTACAATTTACTCTAAATAAATCTCGACATCATTAAATTCATTTTCACTTATCGTACTATAAGTATTGGCATTCACGGCTCGCCGGGAAGGACGGGTGTAGTTTACAATGTCTGGTTTAGGTACGTCGTGTGCTCGTTATTATATCATTATTATATATAACTGAAAACTACTTCTTTGGTAAAAACATAAAAAAGCACGTCACCCTACAAGACACGTGCAAGATGACTAAACGTCAGATAAAGGCACTAGATTTACGCCACATAGTTCAATCAAATATATACAGATATATTTACACTCCAAATTTTGTATTATTCGAGTATAATTTAAATCGTGGCAATTATTTCCTCCAAGATTGGTAAAGGTTTATTAGGATTCCATCGAAGAAGCCGAGCTGCCTGATAAAGAGTTCTAACTGATTTCTTATCTTTCCTTATTTTAATAATTGGAAATGACAAGCAATACATTTTAAGGAAGATTTTCTCTAGATCGCCTATCACCGTCCCCGAATTTTAAAATTTAAGTACCTTATGATAGGCTTTCACGAAACCTAGTCCACTGGCGTCTCCAACATACGCTTCACTAATTTGTGCGTTGTACAATATTCATTCAATCGCAAGTGAACACCAACATTTTGCATTTTTGCACACTCCAATAACCAATATAATTTTGTGTGCAAATACCTCTAACATTTGATTATGTACGTATAAAATATAAAACATTAACAATTAAGACACCTGGTTTTTAACATAATTAAAAATATATTTCTAAAGTTTTAATAATGTTTCGAGCCCTTTACTGAAAGTAAAAATAAATCTTTTCAAATGTAATTTTTTTATGTGAATAATTTTCAATGGATATCATTTATTTTATGAGGTATTTGTACATTTTTATGCCTAAAACAACACCATACAACATAACTATGTAATATTAATCTCTTCGCCGGCCAATATTTTTATAAAATTTCATATATTTACGGTTCTATTAATGAACCCTGATGCACTGTTTAAAAAACATCTGTAGCCGACCAAAAGAGAATCGAGTTTATTCAAACTTTTATCATTTCAAAAATGAGTGAGATCACAAGTTGCAAGTTTAATGCATTACACGATAACATACGTGAAACATTTCATTAACAACAAATGAGTTATAATTATATCACGACAAAGTCTGTCTAAATGCTTCACAGAGTATGAAAAACACTAGCAAAACTAATTGTTCACTATATTTGAAATATAAATTGGTGTATTGTTGATAGGCTTTGGTCGTACTCGTACGCCGTACATCGGTATTTATTATAATTAACTGAGAAATATGTACAGCCGGCGAAGAGACAGTCACTGGATCTTCGCGATGCGAGGACACTATTATTCTTTATTTAATTTACTTGTCGCTTGTTTTGAACGCTATTAAAAGTAAATGTGCTGGGAATAAACACGTGTTCGAAGTAATTAGGTACTGAGACATGGAGTTTTAATCATAGCGCGATAAATAAAAATGTGTCAGATTTAACAAGTACAAGAAGTATATAGAATACCTAAGTAATTTGATTGGATAGCGCGATTACTATTGAAACATTAGTGATTAACAAAATAATTCGAGCTGTATCGAAATAAGTATAACAGATTCATCAGGTACGTTAATTACAAATAGCGCTCTCGCATCATGGAAAACCCTAGAAGATAAATTCGTAAACAATTCCGTAACAAAATACCAAGATGACACGTCACTTCCGCTTGTTAAACATCTTGTACTACGTCTATATTGTTTTCAAAATTTCTAGCAAAATACAGACAGCTGCCCCATTGTCTACGAGGAAGCGACTAGCCATCGCCTATTTCCATTTAAAGAAACGATAAAATACATTGTGAATAAAAATAATTGTTGATCATTTGATTGTTAGGGTTGTAACTATACGTCACCAATGTTGTCTGTTAGTGGCAACCCTGATCTAATTATTCCGTTTCTCTTCTCAATAGCCCAGCCATGGGCGTAGCTAGCATGGGTGTCACCCGGTGCGGATAACCATTAGTGTCACCCCTAATCACGGAGCGAGGGGGGATGCTGCCTGCCGCCGCTGCCGATTTAAAAAGCGGTTACTTATAATTCACCTGAGAGCCTGGGTGTCACCCCTAAGTGGGTGACACCCGGTGCGGGCCGCCCCCGCCGCGCCCCTAGCACTGAGCCCAGCGTCCTAAAAATATAATAAGTCCGTCTGTTAGATTATCACACAATATCGTACACGTATTTTTGTGTTTTTTAAACAAAATAAAAATTCTGAAGAAGTTAAAGACCCGCGTGACGTCACGCCGTGCTACCCTTTTACTTACCGAACTTTGACGTGAATTTTATCTTCGTAATATTTGGTTTCATTAATAAAAGAAAATACATGTCTAATATATTTGATAATGTAACCGTTGGCCAATTATATTTTCCTTGGAACACTACCCAAATATCTCGTTGGCAGTGAGACAGCTATCGTAGGAGTATTTGGTACGGACAAGAGAGTTTCCAAAAAAATCCCGAAAACCTGTCTCTTCCAATTTTAGACGTTTGGATTCATTCTACTCAGAATCGTCAACATTCTGTATTAATCTAATAAAATCCCAAAAATTACCGTTACATTACATCCCATTATATTATGAGCCTCCTATGAGCGTAACGTGTAGTGGAAACTTAAATTTTGTATGAAAAATTTGGAACACCTTTTGAACGCCAAGAATCGGACGGAAAAATCGTGCCCTCAGCGCCAGCGCGTGCGAGCGCGCAACGCAAACCGGTTATATTTTGGACGTGACATCATGTCCTGGCGCTGACGGCACGACTTTCCGTGCGCGTTATATGACGGCTTTGGCGGTCAATAGGTTAACATTAACAAGTCCAGATCTGGAAGGAACAGGAGCTTTAGACTTTTTCGAACACTCCCAAGTGAAGTATCCACAAGTATCCACAAGTATCCAACCTCGGTTTCCATGTGTTATGTGGGTTCGGTTTTGACGGCGGCGCTGCCGGCCGCGGCGCGCGCCTCCTCGGGCAGCCGCTCCGGCGTCGACAGGATGTCGGTGGTGGTGCACAGCACGCGAAGGGAGTTTAGGACCGCTGCAACGGACATTATATTAATAAATACATTTTGTAGGACAATTTAGGTTAGTAAATGTCTTATAGTTACACGTTTTCAAGATTTCGAAGGAGGAGGTTCTCAACTCAATTCATCGGGATCTTTGTTTTCTTTTTGCTATTTTTTTTATGTATGTTCACCGATTATTTGAAGACGGCTGGACCGATTTGGAAAATTCTTTTTTTGTTTGAAAGAGTCACACAGTTGGTCCCGTTGTCACCAGGTCCAGATCTGATGATGGGATCCTGGAGCAATCGAGGGAACTCTTCGACTATTTTAGGCTCAGTGATTTCAGTATTTTTACAGCAACTCGGGCATTTCCACTTGGAAAAGCGGATCCTAAGTGAAGTCGGTTCTTTTTTGTTTAATATTATTATAAATATCGTTAAGTAGGTACATAACCATGAATAAGTCCTAAGAGTGTACAACTCGGTATTTTTTTTAAATCCAAATGCTGATCAATGGACTTTGCGTCAAATATTATGACTGATTACTAACTCTTAGACGATAAAATAATTTCTTTACATGTAAGATTATGCTTACACATGGACTGGATTAATAAAATAAATCATGACTATTTGTGATAAGATTTAGGTATTAATTAATTGGGTAGTAGGTAAAGTCGCCAATGTCGCAATCAAATATATCGGAGCGGCCAGGGTACTCAAAAATATTATATCAGAACATGCACTTTATTGCCTTGAAAATAGAGGCGTTGTTCAGATATTTGTGACCACCTTGGCCGATCCCCGCTGCGATATATTTGATGGGTACTATAAAGGTGCAAATGACTGATAAAATACAATGCAGATTTGTATAGGATTCCTCTGACATGAATGACATGATTTCAAGTTACATTCCCAGAATACGTCGAGACGCGTCTTAATACACGATATAATAGATTTTTGGTGATGTATATTCGTTTATGATTCTAACAACGAGCAACAATATAAAGGAGATACAGACTCAAACAAGAATTACTGAAAATATGGCTCGTGAACATTTGTAACCGGCCAGTGTTTATACGGTAATAAGACAAGACTGTTTTTTGGGCTGATTGTGTATCCCTAGAATCATTTGATCAGTAGATGTGTTCAGTTAGCACACCACGCCAACTGAACACTAGTCAGTACTCACCGGGCCGCATCTCGACGAGCGAGCAGTGCTGCTCGGCCCACAGCAGCGTGGTGCGCACGAGGTCGGCGCCGCTGCCGCACGACAAGCACGCGCTGAACGAGTCCACCAGCGCCGCGCACACCACGCCAACTGAACACTAGTCAGTACTCACCGGGCCGCATCTCGACCAGCGAGCAGTGCTGCTCGGCCCACAGCAGCGTGGTGCGCACGAGGTCGGCGCCGCTGCCGCACGACAAGCACGCGCTGAACGAGTCCACCAGCGCCGCGCACACCACGCCAACTGAACACTAGTCAGTACTCACCGGGCCGCATCTCGACGAGCGAGCAGTGCTGCTCGGCCCACAGCAGCGTGGTGCGCACGAGGTCGGCGCCGCTGCCGCACGACAAGCACGCGCTGAACGAGTCCACCAGCGCCGCGCACACCACGCCAACTGAACACTAGTCAGTACTCACCGGGCCGCATCTCGACGAGCGAGCAGTGCTGCTCGGCCCACAGCAGCGTGGTGCGCACGAGGTCGGCGCCGCTGCCGCACGACAAGCACGCGCTGAACGAGTTCACCAGCGCCGCGCACACAACGCCAACTGAACACTAGTCAGTACTCACCGGGCCGCATCTCGACGAGCGAGCAGTGCTGCTCGGCCCACAGCAGCGTGGTGCGCACGAGGTCGGCGCCGCTGCCGCACGACAAGCACGCGCTGAACGAGTCCACCAGCGCCGCGCACACCACGCCAACTGAACACTAGTCATTACTCACCGGGCCGCATCTCGACGAGCGAGCAGTGCTGCTCGGCCCACAGCAGCGTGGTGCGCACGAGGTCGGCTCCGCTGCCGCACGACACGCACGCGCTGAACGAGTCCACTAGCGCCGCGCACACCACACTAAACTGAACACAGGCTAAGGAAATCATCCATGTCACAAATAAAAAGAAATATAAAAACCCGAAGTAAGCGAGCCGTCAACGTATCGTACGAGGGGCGTTCAAATAGTTCTCGGTATCGGTATTAAAAATGGGCGATATGTAAATTGTTACATTTTAATTAAAATATGCATACTTTTGTTACTTGCAGATACTTATTAACGTCATTCAATTGTTTTATTTTACAACTCTAATAATAATTTAACCTTTGCTGGTCAAATTGTAACCCTTCACTAAGTAGTCATTAGGTCGTGATTTTTATGTAGTTGTTTTTTTAACATTAGAGAATGATAATTAGTACTCAAAAGTTAGGGCTGAATAACAGGGGAAGCGGTTATCAGTTTCTAACTTTGGTCGAAGAGTAGCACCCTTGCCAATTAGAAGGTTCTGAAGCATAATTCCTGTTGCAATTTCGTTATTTTTATTCTTCAGATTTTTTAATATCTTTCCATAACTATGAATGAATAATGATATACAACTGTTCAAAAATATTTAAGCTTAATTGCTAAAAGCTAATGTCCCAGTATTTATTTGTACGCCTTAATAATACTGGAAAAGGCCGTAAAAGCACCCTAATTATGATCATAGACCTGGAGATTGAAAAAAAAATTGCACAGGTAACTTGTTTAGTCTTTCAATCATGGTGATAAACCAAGGTTTCATTTTCAATAACAATATTTTTGTTAAGTGCATCAGGAGCCGGAGAGCAGGAGGAGGAGAGGATGGTTAATACCGATACCGAGGACTTATTGAACGTCCCTCTTACGTTGGGGTCATACAAAAAGGTTATTCGCCGAGAAAACGTGCATTTTTAGCACAAAGTACAGTTACTACGCATCAGCTGGGAAATGCAATTCGTTACTACATTGAATTGCATTGTATCGAATTGGTATTCAGCAATATAATATAACAAATTAATTCAGCAGCTTATGTAAAAAAGATTTTTTAATTAACAAATACCTACTAAATTCAACTAATAAAAGTGAAATTCATTCAGCAGCTTATGTAAAAAAGATTTTTTAATAAACAAATACCTACTAAATTTAACTAATAAAAGTGAAATTCATTCAGCAGCTTATGTAAAAAAGATTTTTTAATTAACAAATACCTACTAAATTCAACTAATAAAAGTGAAATTCATTCAGCAGCTTTTGTAAAAAAGATTTTTTAAATAACAAATACCTACTAAATCCAACTAATAAAAGTGAAATTAATTCAGCAGCTTATGTAAAAAAGTTTTTTTAAGTAACAAATACCTACTAAATCCAACTAATGAAAGTGAAATTAGGTCTGTTTGGGAGGAAAGTTTTGTCACATGTTGCTTAGGCGCATACGAAGTCGCGAAAAAAGGCAGTACAAGATGTTATCATGTATGGAACCATGTGGCTCCTTTAAAAACTTTGTTGTTCTTATACAAATACAAACCCTGTCGTTGTATCAAGTGTTAAAAAGGATACCAGCCAATACTTCCAGGTGTGCATGGTGCGCGTGGCGACGTGGCGCGCGAACATCTCGCGCAGGCGGCCCGCGCGCGCGCGCGACACCGGCGCGCCCGTCGCCGGCAGCAGCGAGTGGCAGTTGCTGCGCATACATACAACGTCTAACTAACATAGTGGTGATTCTCTTAAGATAATGGAAACAGCTAAATTCCATCCCTATCTTTTTCAGCGCGAGAAAGAGAAACACTGCTTTATGATTAGTATGGAAGCTCATTGCAAATTTCGCTAAATGATGACTTAAAAAAAAACTACGCATTAATTGAGAAATATAAGACAGTGAAGCTTTTAGTATCTGTGTGATGAAATGTTGTCCTTAATTACAAACGTGTAAGTCAAGAAAATATATAAAACTGTTTAAAGCTAATTTTAAGATGTAAATTAGTAATTATTTTCTATCAAGCTGATTTCATACAATCGTGTATCGGAATTAACAAAGTTCTTCGAAATATTTATTTTTACTTTCCCAAAACAAGCGGAGATATCAAGTAACATACATACAAAAAAAAACTATTGAACTGAGAACCTCCTCCTTTTTTGAAGTCGGTTAAAAATAACCGTACCTACCCTAAGTCTGAGAAAATCACATTTTGCAATTTCTTACTTCCGAGCAACCTGTATGATTATATTATTTGTTACAAGATAGGTGCCTATCAGTGGCGGCCTGTCCATAACTCTATTACTTAAGTTAAGCTAGCTTGCCTAAGTTTCGGGCAACTATTTAAACAGTTTTCCTATGGCGCATGAAGAAATTTCAAGCCAGTTTAAGCTTCGGCTTGTCTAAGAAAATGTTTGACCCGCCGCCACTGGTGCCTATAGAATGAAAGTTGATAGGTAGTTTAATCCACTTCAACATATAACCTATGTGTCAAATATATTTTATCTTCTATGTACCTATCTTAATTTTTCCGCATCATCATCACAACTGTTATCTCCTTATCGAATTACAACTTACAAGTCATCCTAAAACACAAATGCATATATCAAGACGATTACGTCAATCTAGTTGTTCTCACAATTTGATATTGGAGAACAAACAACCATAAACACACCCACTTATGTAAACACCCAAATAATCGCAACCCAATAAAACATGGTAAAGATAAATTGAAAATACGCCAGTCTACGACTTTAACATAGGATTTAATTCCGTGTGTCACGGATTTTTACTAAGCAAATGCCGAATATATGAAATAATGATAACTCACGATATGGAATTGTTCAAACACTCGATTTGTTGGCGTAAACTTTCCATTTCCTCTTTTATTTGGTTCCTCTCAGCCTTCAATTGTTTTATGTACTCGGCGCCTTTCTGTAGCATAGCAGCTTTGCTTATCTGCAAACAATAAATAATTTACATTTAGTCACTAAATAATGTAGAGTAAATAGTTTTTATTTACATTTGCTATTAGAGATTGTAATTTGTAATACACGTGAACATGAAAATAAACAACCACGTCGACAAGAATGATATTAACTACGCTAACTGTATTTTAGCGTGGGTAATGTCATTTCTGGTGACGCGGAAGTTTGACGTGAAGGTATACGAATGCAAAAAACTCTAAGCTAAGGAGACGTAAACTGAATGTATAAAGGGTTTGGTATGAGAACCTGCAGCGTGTCGAAGCCGATCTTGATGTTGTAGCGCCGTTTCTGCTCGGCGTGCATGTTTGTGCGGTTAGCTTCGCGTGGCTAGCCGCATACCGCCTAACCTAATATCATGGGACAGTGTCAGCTATTACCTTAGCGGCGGGGTTGGCGTTGAGGTGCGGTATGAGCGCCTGTAGCGTGTCGAAGCCGGTCTTGACGTAGTAGCGCCGTTTCTATTCTCCGTGCATGTGCGTGTGCGTGCGGCGCGTGCGGCGCGCCTCGCGTGGCCAGCCGCTTACTACCTCAACTAATGACATGGGACAGTATCAGTTGTTACCTTAGCGGCGGGGTTGGCGTTGAGGTGCGGTATGAGCGCCTGCAGCGTGTGGAAGCCGGTCTTGACGTAGTAGCGCCGTTTCTATTCTCCGTGCATGTGCGTGTGCGTGCGGCGCGTGCGGAGCGCCTCGCGTGGCCAGCCGCTTACTACCTCAACTAATGACATGGGACAGTGTCAGCTGTTACCTTAGCGGCGGGGTTGGCGTTGAGGTGCGGTATGAGCGCCTGCAGCGTGTGGAAGCCGGTCTTGACGTAGTAGCGCCGTTTCTATTCTCCGTGCATGTGCGTGTGCGTGCGGCGCGTGCGGAGCGCCTCGCGTGGCCAGCCGCTTACTACCTCAACTAATGACATGGGACAGTGTCAGCTGTTACCTTAGTGGCGGGGTTGGCGTTGAGGTGCGGTATGAGCGCCTGCAGCGTGTCGAAGCCGGTCTTGACGTAGTAGCGCCGTTTCTATTCTCCGTGCATGTGCGTGTGCGTGCGGCGCGTGCGGCGCGCCTCGCGTGGCCAGCCGCTTACTACCTCAACTAATGACATGGGACAGTATCAGTTGTTACCTTAGCCGCGGGGTTAGCGTTGAGATGCGGTATGAGCGCCTGCAGCGTGTCGAAGCCGGTCTTGATGTTGTAGCGCCGTTTCTGCTCGGCGTGCATGTGCGTGCGGCGCGACTCGCGAGGCGAGCCCGCTCGCTCGCCATCGGGAGACACGGGCGGCGAGAGGCTCTGCAGAGAAACGAATCCTTTGAAATACAGGTCTTCAGATATTCCTTTTTTGGGGGATGGTAAACTTATTGTCAGTTTTAAATGACGTGATACTGCCATTAAGCTACAATTATACCTCTTATCACCAGCTAGAAAACGAATACTTAATTTAAATAAAACGTTACATCTATTACAGTATTTGATGACTGAAATACGGAAATACGGAAAGTCAATTTCCAAAAAACGCCAAATGTGTTTGTAGCCTGACGATGGCGTTAAGACGTCCGACTTTCAATCCGGCCGACTCTGGTAGTCCACGCTGCACGAGTCTAATTTTACAGTAATACCGCAAATCGATGTACAGTTTAGCCATTTGCCACACGCATACTAGAGGTCAAAACAAAAATTTTCATCCGCAGTTCTTAAGAAAATTTCCCTTAGAAGGGGGGTGCTGATTCATTTTTCAATATTACAAAATAACGCAGTACAAAATGTACTGAAGTAGAGTTCTACTATAGTCCTACTCCAGTACATTTTGTACTACGTTACTTGATAATATTGAAAAATTAAAAAAAAAATACTAAATGAAATTATTTTCAAAATTGCTTTCTTGGGGTTAGATATGAGCATATCTAGTATCATTTTTGATATACAGTACCAAAAAAAACCCAGCCATATCGTATCTGGGGGAGCCCAAACTTGGTATGTTTTGAAAATTATTTTTGTTTTAATTTTTAAAAAATGGCTGAAATATAATGATGTGGTATATTATTAGAACCGCCTCTATTAGCCCTTTCATATGATACCACACACAATAGGTTTTTGAAAAAAAAAATTTTTCCCATACAAAAAAAATGATGAATCAGCACCCCTCCTAAGGGAATTTTTTTTAAGAACTGCGGATGAAAAATTTTGTTTTGACCTCTAGTATGCGTGTGCCATACGGCTAAACTGTACATCGATTTGCGGTTTCTTTTTGTATACAAGGGGCACTATGGTTCGTAATGTTCGCATCAACGAGTTTAACGCAACTCAGGAACGTACGAATTTTGATATTTATTTAGTTACCAGTCGCTTTTCGGTAACTGAAAACATTGTGTGGAAATGGAAACCTACATACTTGTACATCCGCGGCGAAGTTTAAGAGCTGTCCCCAACTTAAATCGGAAATCATGTTGTCTTAGGTTAAGTACCATTGGAAGATTTTTTTTAAACTTATCCGCGACTATTAATAACATTTACCCATTCACCCCGAACGAGGTCACAGGTCAAAGTAAACACGTTGTATCTGGGCCGAATTTGCGCATTTCAGAATCCCAAGGTTGTTGCAACCTTGCAACAGCGCCACGTGTATCTATTTGTTTACATGCGCAAGAGCATGAATATCGACACGAGAGATAAGTACGCCCTTGATATATTTAAGGAAAATAAGCATTCCCAATTCCTTCGAATAAAACACTTTTTGGTTCAATGTATTTTTATGTTTTCTTTATCAGAGGTGCTATTCTTCACTACATAGTATAAAACAAAGTCGCTTCCTGCTGTTTGTCCCTATGTATGCTTAGATCTTTAAAACAACGCAACGGATTTTGATGCGGTTTTTTTTAATATATAGAGTGTTTCAAGAGGAATAATTGCACCCGTGCGAAGCCAGGGCGGGTCGCTAGTATTGATATAAATAGGCAAAAAAAATTGTAACTTATTATTTTTTGTATGGAATGTCTAGTTTCCAATGCGTGAGATGTGTCAATATTAGATCAAGAAAGAAGACTCTGTTTTATTTGCTCAAAGATAAAATAGATAGATAGATTTGTTCAGTAAATTCAATATTATTACAAAGGTGCTATTTTAAGTTAAGATACCCTTATAGTTTCGCCATAATATTCCGGGTTTCAAACCCATCCTGGGTTTCATCAGCTTTTTAGTCCTAGAGACGAGTATAATGCTAGTTGCCGGTTTCTGTGAACTACAGGTATCTAAATATGTAGTCGGTATTATTAAAATAAACAAAAATGATGAAATAAAAATGGACACGTTACAAATGCACCCAGATAAGTCCAACCTTGAAACTATCTTAAAACTTTATTACGATAACCGGGGTTTATTGTTGCGATTAGGTGTGTAATTGGGGTCACTGGCCTGGTTGCTGTGCATGACGTCGGCGACGGGCGATTTTTCCCTTCAGGCGAGGAACCTTTTTCCAAAGAAAAATCTCTCGCAGTTAGTATGAATTTACCAAATATTTTTATTCACCCGGGAACTATATCTTCATGAACACTTCGTGTGTTTTTGTGCGAGGTCATACAGTCGATTGTTTATGTTAAGTTAAGATTACGGCAATTGCAACTGATATAGATGTCATATCATATAAGAAAAAAGAGACAGTGAAGGCCTCCAGTGCCTCGGCCTAGAATCGAAACAGCGTCTTAGCATGTAAATCACACATAAGTTTTCTTGGGCTGTAATTACTGGGATATTTCAGTTTTTGATTTACTTGGAAGTGATTCTGCTTAAAAAGAACATCAAAATATTAACACTGAGTGCTAAGCAAGGACCGGAACCGGTTACCAATGAAGGGGTATTTGATACGGTGATTTTTACAAACCCTATCAATTCGGTAAGCATCATTGGCTTACCCAAACGTAAGCGCTTACGAAATCGAAAACCCCCAATAAGGTTACCCTATTAAGTGTTTTTAGAACGCGATCAAGCTATTAACTGTATCGTTAAGACGTTCGATAGGGAAGCCTTGAATATGGTTAACCCCATTAAAAGGGTTACAGTAACCATAGGGTAACCCCAATGATAGGGCAACCCTATCATTGGGTTACCTTATCGAAAAGATTAATCAAATGAAGGGGTTTTCCGATCCCTGGTGCCAAGCTCCCTAATGCCCGGTTCCAATATCCTTTAAACGTTCCGTTCTGCCTACGAAGAGCACAGATTTCAACGAAGCGCATCGTAAAAGTGTTTCTATAATATACGCACTGATGACACTTTCTACCTGCTGTCGGCAACGGCCAGACGTAGGGGATAGTGGGTGGAGCCTGTAGCATTTTGTATGAAGATCACTGTTTTTGGTGTTTCTATAATATTTGGTAACCATTCAAGCTAACCAGGCGTCGCACTTTCGGCTACCCCCCGATTTTGGCCGGTTTTATGTTCGTATATGGGGTTATTTAATGGTTTGATGGATTATTTAGTTGTATTTCTAAGGTAATATAGGATATCATAGTAAAATACACTACACACTGTATTTATTCTCGAAAAATATGAAGAAATAAGTAAACAAATAACTTTAGTTCGTAACTAATGGCTTTAATAGAAGCGTTCATTTGTGTAGAATACAATACTGGCCGAGTTTCATTATTGCTCTTGAGTTGGTATGTTACTTGGCTTTAGACTTTAGGTATTAATACTTCATAACGATTTTTTTTCAATCAATACTAAATAGCGGGTTTGTCAAAATGTTAGGCAACGTAATAATAAAACAAAAAAGTTTAGATGCTTGAGTTTTAACGCTAAACATGTGCAAAATTTTGTGCGAATTGCAAAAATGACTCTTCTGTACAGTGCGTATAGGTCGGTTTATGGGCACATGTGATACGCGCTTGCGCCTTTTTACTAATAGGCAGTACAATGGGACACCCCCCGTCGTGAGGGTCAACTTTACGAACAGGAGTACGTTGCAGTTAGCCTGCATAAAAATATTGTGAAACACCAAAACGAAAAGTGACAACAACGACTGGTATTTTTTGACTCTAACGTTTCGTGCATTATAGGAACCGGGCATAAATCTATACAAAATGAACCCAGCAATGTTGGCGAAAGTATAATGCATTTTTTTCTCTAGTTATTACGGTAGGGGTCACTGACCTGGTGGGGGGACATGACGTCGCTGCCGATGGGCGACGGTTGTCCTCGCCGGTGCGGGGATTTCGGGTCACTCTCGTCGGCCGTGCTGTTTAGTTTGTATACACTTTGAGCTGCGAACAAATATACATTTTTACAATATTTTATGTCGGTGAAGTCGGAACGAACTCGCCAATATAATGCTTACTTTCCAACCTCTACAACAATGTATTATGGTGAAATAGTTATTTTTAACACGGTTGCTCAAAAAAGTGCTTATATGGTAGTGGTTTAGCGTGCGGAAAGTTCTATTTTTCGCACTAGTGCTTTTTACTTTTCCAGGCTATCGAGTCCAACACGGGTTTTTGGTTTCCAACGAAATCAGAATACCTGAATTTCAAACAAATAATTACATAGATTTTAGACACACTAAACATGGACACACTAACGTGAATTTATTCCGGACTACCGAAACGGTACGCATTCGATTATGCAACAATACTGACTGTTGCGCGCTCAGCTGTGCATAATGTGCATGCAAGACACTGGCCTGTGACAGCGTGCGCTCCGAGGCCACGATACAGAGCGGCGGCGGGTGCCTGTCGATAAGCGGGAGCGGATACGCTGTACTCGTACCAGGGTAACACTAATATGAAGAGGTAAAGCAGGTATACTGACAGTGTTGCGCGCTCAGCAGCTGCGCGAGCATGACGCTGGCTTGAGGCAGCGCGGGCTCCGAGGCCACGCTACAGAGCGGTGGCGGGCGGCGCGCGCCTGTCGTGCCGCTTGCTGCGTCTAACACGCCACTCGACGATGAGCGCGAGCGGATTCGCAACGTGCTCGTGTTTAGCTCGCGTGCCTGTTAAAATAAGACAGATTATATGATAGTGCAATGGAGATTATGCTTTTTTTAGTAACGAAATCATACATTTTGCTAGTAGTCCGCTTCGAACTCAGAACTCGCGATTCACCTGCAAACGAGTTGACCAATATAACAAGACCCGAAAAGGATTTTTTTTCTCCTTCTAGCTCCATAACCACTTGATCGATCCTGATCAACTCTCAAATTTGATGTACCTCTGCTACAGCCCCAACAATTTTCGTAAAGATCAGAAAAACGTTACTAAAGTTATCGTCGGACAAACTATCTAAAACAAAAAGCCATCCAAATACCGAGACGTCCCAGTAGCCAGGTGACAGTTGGGTCTGGATTTGTTTGTAAGAACTCACTTCGCTTACGCTCCGCGAGTTCGAAAATTAGTAAATGAAGTTTAAAGCTCACAGATTACAGGTAATTGGTTCCAACGGTCTATAGTTTTGGGACACAATTTTAAACTTTACAGCAGTTTTTGTCTGCGGCAGACTAGACATGTCCAAATAGCAGATTTTTTTAAACCTTGGCAGATGTGATATGAGTGTTGCCTTGAGCGTTTATCCTCATTAACCTTTTGAACGCCCAGCATCGGACGGAAAAATCGTGGCCTCCTCAGCGCCCCAGCGGTTATAGGACGACTTTGGCGGTCAAAGGGTTAAACGTGTATGAGATACGATATCTGGTTTCCATGAGACGTGTTTGGGCTACAAGCTTCTGAAGTCGTTTATTAAAGAACAAAGTTTACAAAGCTTTGTACGAACTATATTCAATGTTATTAATAGTAAAATCTGTCAAGCCCATGTTACATTTTTATTTAATTTGAAATGTCATATTTGTAGGCAGTTGCATGTGGAAAATAATCTTGACCTTAATTAGCGGGCTGCGGCTGCATCTCAATTCAAGTGTTCTATTATACTACTGCTACACCAGCGTAGCGTCCTAACGCAGTAATCATCGTGTTTCATGTGCAAACAGTATAGTGCATCTCTCCGTTATCGCGTTAAGCCGCAGTTATATGTAGCATGAAAGGAACACAACACAATTTAATCTCATGCAAACTCACCCTAGCGCTATGCCTCTGCGCGGCAGCGGCGGCGGCCTCGTGCGTCTGCGCGGGCGCGGGGGCGGGCGCGGGCGCCAGAGCGGGCGCGTGGGCGGGAGCGGGCGCGGGCGCGGGCGCCGGCGCGCTCACCGTCCAGTCAGCGTTGAGTTGCGCGCCCAGCGGTAAACTATGCGAACGATATTGATCCTTGTTCCGCGCCGCGGTAGACGTAACCTGGTTATTTGATGGATTATAAGTGCGAATACTCTATAAATGTACATATTTAGCATCTGAAAATTGACCAGACCAAAGTCTAAATACGAAACAAACACGTGTAGTACTCCTCCAAAAGTGTTAGTAGGACATCATAATTTCCATAAAGAGTAATTTCCAAAGTAAAACTTTTTAATACATAATGGAATAGTGAATAGATCTTAAGATAAAAAAATTAAGGCTACCTTCAAACCAAATTATTAAATACTGCACCTGTTGCGAAGTATTCGGCAGCGGCGGCGAAGGCATCTTAAACGAGCGCGCATTGACCGCACTCGTCGGCTTCCCCTTGTACGGTTCCACTGGGCTCGGCTGTAAGTAGTGCATCTGCTGTGGCCTCGACTGCGTCCTATCAATTGCCTGCGAGGTCGGGCTCTGTTGCCCATAGTTCGTGTACTGATTATTTGGTAACTGACTCGAGTACATGGCAAGTCTCGGCCGTTGTTTTTCTCGAGTGTACCCACTGCGTCCTTGGATGACGATGGTGGAGGCGTACTTTTGATTTTGCACTGGTTGCTGTAGTAGCGACACTGTTTCTGGTGCCGTTTGGGAGGGTGGCACTACTGTAATAAAGAATATAAAAAAGTAAGAATAAGAATTAGCAAACATTCTCTTTGGATACATATTTTTAATTTTAGTTATACACAAATCATACCTGCATTAAATTTGTATGCGGAATCCGGTTGTGATATAACTTTCGACGTATACTGCACTCTCTTCGGCTCAAACACATTATTCTGCATCTGGCTGGGCTGCGCTTGCGGCGCGCTCTGCTCGTACGAGTACGGCTGCATGACTTCTTGGTTGATCATGTTGTTCTGCATGTCCGTTTGTACGTACAACCGATTGTTGTCGTACATTTGCATCTGCTCGTTCTTTATATTTTGATCAGACATCGACATCATTTGAGTATTATTAGGTGAACCTAAAAACAGAAATAGACTGTTGACGATGTGTTTTCCTCGCATGAGACTTTTTGAATCATCATAAAACTTATGAAATGTACATTTTGTAAGATTCAAGCTAAGTATCGTGAATAATTTTTTCGATGTTGGACAATGAAAGGTTGTAGCCGTACCCACACACACGAACATGCTGTTTCCGAATATAATATCATTTACACAAGGTGTTTTTCAAACCTAACCAATAACCATATTGAACGAGCTAATTAGAATGAGGGCGAGAAGTGGCTCACGGAGGGCCGTTTTGCTGCATTGAAGCCGTTTTGCTGTTTTGTAGCAAATGGAAATCCGTGATCTCTGCCTACCCCTTTTGGGATATAGGCGTGATTGTATGTATGTATGTAATTAGGTGTGCCATACTGAAAATCTTTTTCTATGGCAGCAACCCCGAACACCCCAAAAAATTTTGGCCTTCCTATAGAAAACGTCGACATCTGCTCGACCAAAATATTTGAAATAGCCAAAATATTTCTCTGATTTGGGAGCTTGTCCCATGTTGTCTTCGATACAAGTGTATAGTTTACCGTGAATGGTCATCTGGCTGGGGGGCATGGTGGCGCCGGCGTGCGCGGCGGACAGGTCGTAGCCGTGCCCGTACGAGTCCACCGCCATGCTGTTCCGGAACATGTTGTCTTCGGCTGGAAGCGCTGGTTCCTCGGGCACGGGCGGTAATCGCGGTGTTGAGAGTAGATCTGCAAATCCTACCGATCATTCGAACCCACTTCTTAAATTATTATTTAATTTAGTTTATTATGGTAAATGATATAAAACATCTGATCTGAATATCTTAAGTAGTAATACTTATTTTTGTACAACCTGAACCTCCACCTGTTAGGCAAAAATATGTATAATATTTTATTTTTAGGTTTTTTTTAGTATCGCTGTATAGAACTCTTGACAATAAGCGTTACATACCTTGGAGTGGCTCCAGTGTGTCCATAAAATCGTCAAGATTAGGTTGAAGTGGCCCTAAACTCGGTTGAATGAAGTCTGCTAAGCTGGCTCCTCTTGCTGAAATTAATGGATTTAATTTAGTATCGGCTGAGATTAAATAACATACTTTATCAATATTTAATGCTTTATACAGTTGCTCCATACAGTTTTACTTTTGGGAACGCGAATGGCTGGTGACTGGATATGGTTGAGAAGAGCGTGTCACTCATGAAGGTCAGGTAGTCCTTGCCCGTTAGCATGTTTGCCACGAAGTCGCTTAGTCCTTAGGTTCGTGGATGCAACGATAGTGAATGAGTTACCGTTCTCCCTCGAGTCCGGCTACACGAACGGCTGGTGACTAGATATGGTTGAGAAGAGCGTGTCACTCATGAAGGTCAGGTAGTCCTCGTCCGTCAGCATGTTTGCCACGAAGTCGCTTAGTCCTTAGGTTCGTGGATGTAACGATAGTGAATGAGTTACCGATCTCCCTCGGGTCGGGGAACGCGAACGGCTGGTGACTGGATATGGTTGAGAAGAGCGTGTCACTCATGAAGGTCAGGTAGTCCTTGCCCGTCAGCATGTTTGCCACGAAGTCGCTTAGTCCTTAGGTTCGTGGATGTAACGATAGTGAATGAGTTACCGTTCTCCCTCGGGTCCGGCTACACGAACGGCTGATGACTAGATATGGTTGAGAAGAGCGTGTCACTCATGAAGGTCAGGTAGTCCTCGTCCGTCAGCATTTTTGCCACGAAGTCGCTTAGTCCTTAGGTTCGTGGATGTAACGATAGTGAATGAGTTACCGATCTCCCTCGGGTCGGGGAACGCGAACGGCTGGTGACTGGATATGGTTGAGAAGAGCGTGTCACTCATGAAGGTCAGGTAGTCCTCGTCCGTCAGCATGTTTGCCACGAAGTCGCTTAGTCCTTAGGTTCGTGGATGTAACGATAGTGAATGAGTTACCGATCTCCCTCGGGTCGGGGAACGCGAACGGCTGGTGACTAGATATGGTTGAGAAGAGCGTGTCACTCATGAAGGTCAGGTAGTCCTCGTCCGTCAGCATGTTTGCCACGAAGTCGCTTAGTCCTTAGGTTCGTGGATGTAACGATAGTGAACGAGTTACCGATCTCCCTCGGGTCGGGGAACGCGAACGGCTGGTGACTAGATATGGTTGAGAAGAGCGTGTCACTCATGAAGGTCAGGTAGTCCTCGTCCGTCAGCATGTTTGCCACGAAGTCGCTTAGTCCTTAGGTTCGTGGATGTAACGATAGTGAATGAGTTACCGATCTCCCTCGGGTGGGGGAACGCGAACGGCTGGTGACTGAATATGGTTGAGAAGAGCGTGTCACTCATGAAGGTCAGGTAGTCCTCGTCCGTCAGCATGTTTGCCACGAAGTCGCTTAGTCCTTAGGTTCGTGGATGTAACGATAGTGAATGAGTTACCGATCTCCCTCGGGTCGGGAACGCGAACGGCTGGTGACTAGATATGGTTGAGAAGAGCGTGTCACACATGAAGGTCAGGTAGTCCTCGTCCGTCAGCATGTTTGCCACGAAGTCGCTTAGTCCTTAGGTTCGTGGATGTAACGATAGTGAATGAGTTACCGATCTCCCTCGGGTCGGGGAACGCGAACGGCTGGTGACTAGATATGGTTGAGAAGAGCGTGTCACTCATGAAGGTCAGGTAGTCCTCGTCCGTCAGCATGTTTGCCACGAAGTCGCTTAGTCCTTAGGTTCGTGGATGTAACGATAGTGAATGAGTTACCGATCTCCCTCGGGTCGGGGAACGCGAACGGCTGGTGACTGGATATGGTTGAGAAGAGCGTGTCACTCATGAAGGTCAGGTAGTCCTCGTCCGTCAGCATGTTTGCCACGAAGTCGCTTAGTCCCTAGGTTCGTGGATGTAACGATAGTGAATGAGTTACCGATCTCCCTCGGGTCGGGGAACGCGAACGGCTGGTGACTGGATATGGTTGAGAAGAGCGTGTCACTCATGAAGGTCAGGTAGTCCTCGTCCGTCAGCATGTTCGCCGCGAAGTCGCTGCACTGGGAGAACGACTCCACCGTGTCCATGTCCGATATCTGCAAGTTTGTGTTTCGGTAGAGAACAAACATAGAAAAAGACATTGCAATCTAATTCCAATCCAAAGAAATCACAGCTTAGTAGCTTACTCTCTCAACTACGTCCAGAAGTTCTATAAAGTATGTTCAGAATCCTGCCGAATGGCGCAAAAGTTCGAAGTCCTAGTAGTCCAAACGAGTAATATAGTTATTACTCGCATTGAGCCGAATATATTTAACAACATCTGAAGGATTAAACTTTCCCCTTGATATTGCATTCGCCGCACCATTTTTTGCCGCATAAATCATCAAAGACACTAGCCAACTGAAGACTTGTAAAACATTTAGCAACAACATAAGTCAATTACAGTGCATTTCTGGCACCACGCGGCACCACAAGCCAATCAGCCTGTAGCTACATATAAGTTCCAAGTCATTTTCTGGTTTTCAGAGGTGACCGAAGAAATCCTTACCGCATCCTGGACGGAGGAGTCCCCTTTCCCCAGGAGACGCATTATATGAAACATTCGCCATTTTTTATATTCTGCTATTACTGCCTCAGCCCTGCGTTTCCAGTACTTTCCCTCTAATATTGTTGTCTAAAAAAGAAACATTTGTTTAAAATTATGGGTTCGTCAAGTAAATAAAAAATAGGTTATTATACTTATTATAGTCTATTCAAGGAATGTATTGCCCTAGTCACATTATTTCTATACTAGATTAATTTTAGATTCATATAAAATACTATATATTTTCCAATAAGATTATATTGGCATAAAGAAGACAATCGATTGAATTAATCAAGATGTAGGTATGTTTTACAAGTGGATGTAAAAAAACACATTTGTGTCTTCTTTGGGCCATTGGGTACCATGTAGCGGAAGGCGCTTACGTTACGTTACTTGTATCGTACGTTGTATTCGAGCAATAAAAGCGTAAACGCAGCAAGCCAAATGGTACCTTTTGATTTAATCTATCACTTTTTACCTCTGGTTTAACATGAGTATCGACATCCAACGGCGACGCAAACTGGCACACCAGGGTATTTTGTTTCTTAATAACTGCAAACATAAATGTTTATTTAATCATAATACCTACCATAGAACTATTGGTGATCATATAATTTTGCTTATTTCGTCACATTTACTCGTAGATACATCCCAATCTCTTAGTCATGGTCATGTTCTCTAAGACATGGTATTCGGTTTTTAGTTTGATAAAAGCATAATTGACAAAAGCTGTCACAATACTTTGAATCTTCGTACACATACATTAAGGTTTATATTTGAATGTTTTATTTTGCATTCGTTGATCCCGGACGATATCAACAGTAGTATAAGATAAACGGTAACACGCCTTACGCGCGGGACGGCGCGGGCGCAGAGCGTTGTCTGCAAAGTCTGGTGCTGGCGCTAAACTACCTGACCTTAAGATAAGGTGCCAATACTTTGTAATTGGGACAATCAACTTATTAATTATATTTTATCTTGTTACCATGGTTACGTGTTCGGCGAGATTCTTTAAAATCTTTGTCCAAGATATTTTTTATGTTCATTGTTTCTTAAAATAGTACAAGTGGAGGACTTAACATGCCCAAATGCATTATCTATTGGTCTACCACAAGACCAAACAGATTTGTGTGTGTAGTAAGTAAAAACTGAGGTGGATCAACTATTTCATATTGTTATTCTGGCCTGCCAGTCGAGGTACAATAGTAGCACAGTTTGTGAGAAGAAATATTACACCACACTTCAAACATGCTTGATAGCAGACCCATTTTGGAAAATACTACAATAAAAAATATTTTTTGGAGAATTTAAATCGCATAAAACCCGGGTTTACCCTGGGGAATGTAACCATGGCAAAAAGTAATAAAAAAAGTTGATTTCAATCTTTCTTAGAGAAGAGCCATTTTCACCAGCAGAAGAGTTACAAGCTTTAATACAAAAGCAGGGCAAGAAAGAGCTCAGAAAAAAAGACTTTTTGAAACCAGAAACACATCTTACCAGCACCACATTAAATTTGTCTCTTAGGTTTTTTTTGCGTATTTTTTTACTATTGTGACACTAGTACTGAAGTAATTAATGGTGCACAATGAATATTGAATACCGTAATTATACTAATTATTGAGTGAGTACTCACACTGCATATGCCAGCACCTCCATATAACGTTGTTCAATCTGATCTTGTCCTTCCACCGAAGTTTTATACCTTTGAAACGATTCCATTTAGGAGAAGTTAGCTTTTGTCTGGGAAACAAATTTATTCAAATATAATCACACACAACAACTTACCATGCTCTGCTGGACTTTAAATAAGTTCCCCTATCACAAATAAATGCGTAACTTCTTACTCCTAAATAAGTTAACTATAAATGTTCTACCAGTTGTAAGAAACATTTTGACTTGATAAAAATTTAAAACAAACATTATTTACAAAAAAAATTGGCCCTGAAAGGTTAGTTGCAAATATACAGTCTAGCAGAGCAAACTGTAATGTAATTTAAAGCTGAAAGATTAAATATGAAGGCTGTTATCAGAAATGCTATCAATAAGTGATCTTAAGCTTATACAAATAGCAGCCTTGATAAGGAGCTAGACATTTATCTTATCTAGCCTCTACCAGTTACAATACAGGTGGAAAAGCAAATTACCACCACCACTACTTTATTTACCACATTAATGTTAATTGGCTGCATTAGGTAATTCATGGGATTAGGTTGTCAAGCGGACCCCAAGCTAGGAGGAAGAACATTATTGTTAATTCGCTGACAATCAACTGTTAAAGATAATTTAACATGTTTTCCATATAAATATTAATTCTTGAAACCATATTTAACAAACTAAATCTAAAACCAAATCAAATAAAATTAAAATCTCTCAAATATGACATGTAACTTAAATATACTTTACAAAAAATTTATTCAAGAACAATATGCCAAAAAAATACAAAGTATATTATGTTAGCAATTACGCAAGTTTTTTTTATTTGTGTTCAATTCAGTTTATATAATTGCAAATAGTTTGCAAATTTATATTTTGTTATCAGAATGATTACTTCACAATTGACACTTGTTAAAATTGGCAGAAGTTATCAAAGGAGCAACAATTAAATGTGCTGATAATTTTCTGAAAAATGCAGTGTAATTTATCTGATTTTTGTGTCAAAGGTGTATATATATCGCAATGGCTGATAAATTAATAATTACAACAGCAATAAAAAAAACCTGACACACCACCTCGCGAGGAAATTGCCGCGCAAAGCAGCTTGGCTAGTGTGGACTTGCCTAGCCCGGCCATGGGCATTGCGGCCGTGAGTTTGCCTCGGGCAAGGCACATCCACACTAGCCAAGCTGCCTCGCGCGGCAATATCCTCGTTATGCGGTGCAATAGGACCCGCCTAATGAAAAATCTGAAAAATGTTAACCCTCAGCTTAATTAATTCATATGTAATCAGGCTATACTATATTACTGTAATACTTAATACCTTCTACCACAATGTGAAACTTTAATAACTTTAGGTATTAATATCCCAACTTTATCATATCCATTAATAAGACAAGTATGTAATTAGTGAATAACTAAAAAAGTATTTAGACTAGTGTAAGATAAAGAACACCTAAACTTCATAGTAAATAAAGGTTATAATAGCCAAAAACATTAGATAAATTGATTCTTAAGTAATATATTATGCTGGCAAATCAAGAAGATCATTACTTTGTGAAGATATAAGCTATAATCAGAGCTAAACAATTTATAGAAACTTTAATTATTTATAAACTTGTTCGCAGTACATAAATATAATCAATCCAGTTATCTGGGTTTGTGACCTGTGTCTTTGGCGCAGACTATGATGACCCCCTGTTATCTTTGCTTATAACCAATGGACATATACTTGTTTCCCTATTTTTTTAATGAATTTTATTATTGAAACTTACTCTTAACGAAATATTGTTCCTCAAAAAACAAACTCTTAAAAACTGACTTCAGATTCATAGTTAATACTCATCAAGGACATTTCTACAAAAATAACTTTATAGAAAACCATAAAGTATGTGACATATTTCTAACTGGAATGTTTAATTGTAAACACTTTATGTTTTAATTAATTGTATCATACCTGTAGGCCAAAGTCATGCATTTAAACAGCTTTGTAAGGGATATCTCAATGGAGAGCTGTTGATGTTGTTTACTATCTTCTTTATCAAACAATGAGGGAGGCTCTTTGGACCTTGGAACCGTGTACGTCGCCACCACGGACACTTTTTGAACATTTTGTTCTTCGTCTGGTACAGGCACGGCCAAATCATCGAAATCATCTTGGGCCTCAGCTTCAAAGTGCGACACCATGAAATGACCAGAATGTATTGTCTCCTTCCCTGTTCGCGCCTGCATCTTCTCTATGTGTGGCATTGTTCCCCCGACGTTGTTCATAAGTCCAGTTATGAACACGTTTTTTTGTTCATTAATTCTCTTCATAGCCTATCAACTTTTAGATTTAGACATATTTTTACTTATCACTCACTCACAAATTCACATTGTTTTTTTCCATCTGACTGACAGACCAATAACCTAATGTTGCCACTGAAGATATATATTTTGTTATTAGAATGTAGCAAGGAGTAAAATGCAAGTAAAAGGATCTACTGACGTACGTAAGCGACTGGTCAAATGATTAAAACGAGATAGAACTATAGTTAGGCGATTATCACACTGGCGACGGATCCGCATCGGGCGCCGGTGCGCGAGCGAGATAGCGCTATACACATGCAGAGCGCTGTCTCGCTCGCGCACCGGCGCCGCATGCGGATCCGCAGCAGTGTGATAACCGCCTTAGAATGAGAGATCAAAGTGCTGTCAAAGGCGACTTACTGACCGGCAACTAATTACCGGCGATTTCCAATACGTTGCGGTTTTTGATCCATCGATTGATTCCTTTGTACTAGAGATGCGCCGAATATTCGGTAATTATTCGGTATTCGGCATATTCGGCGTGTTTTTCAATGTTCGGTATTCGGCCGAATTATTCGGTAAAACTGCCGAATATTTACCGAATAAACATATGATATTTATCTGATAATAAATTAATCATTCATACAATTTTTAGCTCTTAAAAGTTAAGTTATTAAAAGATATATAGAAAACTTGATTATTTAAGCTTTATTATTCACCATATTAGCGTCTGTCACCAATAGGGAATATTACGCAAAACTCTGCGTTAGGGGGCGGCACTAGCACATCCAGAGGGCCTACCACGAAACATGAAAATAAAAATTTCGTTACCTGGTTCTCTGTCACTCTTTCATATTCGAGCGATAGAGAGGCACATGTCAAAATTTCGATTCTCTCATTTCACGATAGGCCCTTTGTAAACAAACCGCCTTGGTGCGCAAATGACATATTTTATTCGTTATAAATTATCTATGAAAACTTGTAAAAAAACTGTTTAAGGCCTAGTATGTATTAAAAACTCTATGGTTTACCGGTGTGCTAGTGCTGCACTCTGGTGGCAGAATATTGCAGTAATATCCCCTATTCACCATCAATATTATCAATAACAATTGCAAATGTTGACATTGTCATTGACAATGCCAAGGTCGCATACACATATTATTTTACTAGAAATAAAAAAAATCGCGTTCAGCGAGCCGCGCGGACCTGCATAAACCTATTTAGATTTACCGAATAATTCGGCCGAATATTCGGTTCGGTAAGATCTGAACCGAACGTTCGGCCGAATATTCGTATTCGGTAAAGTCTATATTCGGCGCATCTCTACTTTGTACCTACCTAGACTGCAATGTATAGAAATCTCTAAACGTATTCAGAAATAATGACTCCGAAAGTCTAAAAAATTGTGTCCCCCCCCCCCCCTCGTAACTTTTGAACCATATGTCCGAAAATTATGGAAAAATTCAAAAAGATACACCTTTAAATATTCTTTCAAAGAAAATTATTTTGAACATTATCGCTTTAGGGTGACAACACACCTAGCGGAATTCCTCGCGGAATTAGCGGAAGTAGCGGAAATTTGTCTATGGTAGCGGAAATTTGTCTATGGCTTCCATACAAAAAATCTGCTACCATAGACAAATTTCCGCTACCATAGACAAATTTCCGCTACTTCCGCTAATTCCGCGAGGAATTCCGCTAGGTGTGTTGTGACCCTTAGGCGTTTTTGAGTTATCTCCAAAAAACTACGTACTTAGGCAGATACAAACTTGCTATAATAATTTATTCGATAGTAGATAGATAGATAGATAGATATACACTTTATTTGCTTGCTACAATATACACACAATTAGGTAGGTTACATAATTTACAAGAAGATACAAGCTAGGAAAATAGTTTGTCATATGAAACAAAAAAAAGAAACGATTTCTGTGTGCGTTGCAGCAATACAAAAGGGTTCTGACTCAGCGATACGCTTCACACTTTCGGGCGAAGCACTGATATTCTGCCAGAACCTAGGCCACGTAACATGAATGATATAAGTATAAATATATATTAGTTTTCAATATAATTGACTGAAAACATCTACTTGCGTGAAAAATAAAGGAAAATGCGGTGTATACTGCCTGGCGTGACTTAACACAAAATGTAAATAAAGCTGTCAGTTTGCACGTGCCGCTAAGGCCATCTAGAGATGCTCATAATAATAAGAAACCTTGGATCGGATCTACTATACTAAATATGATTAAAGAAAAAACTATGTTATGGGACGTGTACATGCACAATAAGACTAATGAGAACTATAGCCGATACCGTAAAATAAATAACGGTATAATCTCAGCTGTGCGACGTGCCAGACTTAGTTATGAAAAAGGAGTTATAAACCGAGGACCTAAATCACTGTACAGTTATGTCCGGAAGCAACTTTCATCAAAAGTGACTGTCCCGCCTTCACTTAGAGATGACCTAACCCAGCAAGTGACAAGTGACTGTCATGAAGTAGCTAACATATTTGCCAAACAATTTGAAAATGCATATGTGCGTGAACCATTGAACGAACCAATCCCTAATGTTAAAGTAGCTAGAGTTAATAACACAATCGAAAGTGTCGAGTTCACACCGGATTTGGTCAGTAAGGCGATTTTGAGTTTTGATGAGAGCTCATCAATGGGGCCCGATAATATACCAGCAGTTCTGCTAAAGAAGTGTATCAAATGCCTTGCACCCCAGCTAGCCCACATAATGACACTATCATTTCGTGAAAACCAATTGCCCCTTGATTGGAAAAATGCTACAGTAACGCCTATATACAAGAAAGGAGACAAACTCATAGCAGGAAATTATCGCCCCATAAGCCTTACTTGTATAGCCTGTAAGGTAATGGAAAAGATTATCACAGGCGCGTTGAGAAACTTTATTGCAAGGGAACACGTCATTATAGACGAACAACATGGCTTTACCCCAAAGAGATCAACGGTAACAAACTTATTATGCTGTGTGGACAAATGGACAAGCAGCTGGAATGAGAAGCTTCCAACAGATGTTATTTACCTGGACTATGAGAAGGCATTCGACCGTGTCCCGATAAGCAGACTCCTTGTCAAGTTAGAGCATTTTGGAATACGTGGGAATCTTCTCAATTGGATAAAAGACTTCTTGACTGGGAGGAAGTTTCGTGTACGAGTTGGAGAACACCTTTCCGATCCGCATGACGTCCACAGTGGAGTTCCGCAGGGTTCCGTGCTTGGACCAATGCTGTTTGGAATTTTTTTAACGGACCTTAGGCAAGTTGTAGAATCAGACTTGTTTTTATTTGCTGACGACACAAAGATTATGGGAAATCCGATTATCAGTCATAACATCATTCAGCAAGACTTAGACCGCATTTTAGAATGGACCAAGGATTGGCTTATGACCCTCAACGCAGACAAATGTACTGTACTTCATATAGGTAGTATGAATCCTGAGCACACATATAAAATTGGCTCCAAAAGTTTACAAAGTGTTGATTCCCAGCGAGATCTTGGGGTCATTATGACAAATAATCTAAAATGGGAGGAACACATTTTAGGAATAACAAAAAAAGCTAATTCTGTTTTATATATAATCAAGAAAGCCTTCCGTTATGTGGACAAGAACATCTTTATTAAACTCTATAAGACATATGTAAGACCCTTGTTGGAATATGCCTTCCAAATTTGGAACCCATATTTTAAAAAAGATATTACTCTTATAGAAAGAGTTCAAAGAAGAGCCACAAAATGGGTACCATCTCTTCGCAACTTACCATACGAAGATAGATTGAAGGAATTGGGCCTGACAACCTTGGAGCAGCGGAGGCAACGCGGTGACTTGATAGAAACATATAAAATCCTTACAGGACATTACAATGTACCCGCAATAAGTGATATTTTCACCCGGAACATGAATGTGAGACTGAGAGGGCACTCTCTGAAACTGCACCGGACGCATAGTAGTAGCAACCCCAGAAGACACTTCTTGTCTAACCGCGTAGTGAAAGTGTGGAACAGTTTGCCCGAATCAGTGATCAGTGCACCCTCAGTGAACTCTTTTAAAAATAGACTTGATAAACATTTTCAAAATGGACAAAACACAAGTGGACATTGATATGCACGTATCAGCTATAAGCTGCCTGTGCATTAATAAATAATAATAATAATACTGATACCAATATGTAATGTAGTGTAGGTAGGTAAGTAGTATAAGAAGATAACAAAAATGCATGAGAAAAAACAAAAACATAAATTTCCCGACATTCAGGCTAGATTCGGTAATCTGAAACCAAGTATCCGTGTGGAATACCTATTTTTTGCTTATTTATTAAAACTTTTTTAAAATGGTATTTAAACGTTGCCTTTGTTTTAAGGCACCTGACAGGTGGGGGGATATTGTTCCAACACTTGGTTGCGAGATACCGAAAGCTGCCTGTAAAAGCAACAGTTCTGTGTGGATGTACTTCCAAAAGGCAGCGTCGAGTGGATCTAGTGCCATAACGTTTGTGAAAACATGAAATTTGTATTTTTGAGAAAAGGTAACCGGGCTTTTCGTCATTTAGAATGCCAAACAGTAGGCTTGCAAGATGCAAATGTCTTCTAGAAGACATGTTCAAAATAGAAGCTTTATTTAAGTATGGCGTGATGTAACTTCTAGGTGGGATTGAATAACAAAAGCGGTAGCAAGCATTTTGGACCCGCTGTATGAGGCGGCGAGTTTTCGCTTGTAAACGCGGCCCATAAACTATGTCCCCATAATTTAATTTGGAGAGGATGAGTGACTCACACAAAATTGCACGTATTTTCTCACTTAAAAAATTACGTATTTGGTACAAGACCTTCAATCGGTAAAAACAGGATCTCACCAACTCACCCACGTGCTTTTCGAATCTAAGCTGACTATCCATTACTAATCCGAGGTTTCTAGCCTCCTCAACACGTTCTATTAGTGAATTTCTAACGGTTCCCCTATCTTTGGCATAATTTTTTTTGTAATAATTCTGTGTTGCATAACAACGTTAAGCATAAATTACTGTTAGCATAAACTCTTTTGACATAGCCAAGTTCCGCATATGTACTCTTCGCATAATTTTCATCACACGAAGTAACGTTTGGCATAAAGTTAATGTACGAATTGACGCTTGGCATCTTTTTTATTTCGCATAATTTTCTTCGTAATAATTCAACATTGCATAAATTACTTTAAGCATAAATTACTACAAGCATATAATTTTATGGCATAATGAAGTTTCGCATACTTCTATTACGCAAATATATTAAGGCCGAATAATCTATAAGTACATTTAAAAAAAGACGCACGGGTTGGTTGTTTAGGGTCACAGTATGGTCACAGTTCTAACCTAACCTAACCCACTTTTTTGCAGGTGTTTGGGTTGGTTGAGGGTCACAGTTCTAACCTAACCTAACCCACTTTTTGAGCAGCCGTTTGATTTGGTTAAGGATCACAGTTCTAACCTAACCTAACCCACTTTTTTGCAGCCGTTTGGGTTGGTTGAGGGTCACAGTTTTAACCTACCCTACCTAACCCACTTTTTAAGCAGCCATTTGATTTGGTTAAGGGTCACAGTTTTAACCTAACCTAACCCACTTTTTTGCAGCCGTTTGGGTTAGTTTAGGGTCACAGTTCTAACCTAACCTAACCCACTTTTTGTGCAGCCGTTTGATTTGGTTAAAGGTCACAGTTCTAACCAAAGCTAACCCATTTTTTACAGCAGAACTAATAAATCTGCTAATTGTAATTTATGCATAATTTGTTTTCTGCAAAGTAAATATTCGCCTAAAGCCTATTATGCTTAACAGATTATGCTGGTTATTATTTTCGGACAGTTGAATATAATGCAAAACAAAATTATTCTTATCAAAAAGCGGCCGTGTGAATATTAGCCGATTTCAAATTCGGATTCGCAAACATTTAGCCAATTGTATATTATGCGAACCGATGATTTCTGTAATGTTAATATTCTTCGAAAAACAATTATGCCAAATGTGTTATGCCAGATGCGTTTCTGGCCACAGAAGTTATGCCAAATGGATGGAACCCATTTCTAACAGTTACCTGTGGGTTAATATCTAAGATTTTAGATATTTGACACTTTGTACCTAATATCATAAACTTTGACTTATGAGGATTTAGCAGTAAACCATTATCATCAGCCCAGGAGGAGATACTTTCAAGGTCTTCGTTTATTTTATTAATCGTCTCGGTGATATCACAAGGTCGGGCTGAAAGGGATAATTGCACATCATCTGCGTATAAATGGTATTTGCAGTGCTTAATCTTTTTTATTATATCTGCACTGTATAATACAAATAGCAAAGGTCCCAGAATAGAACCCTGGGGGACTCCTCGTGTTAACAACCTAGCGTTAGATACCAGTTGACTGCCATCTTCTTTTGAAATTCTGACAGATTGCGTGCGGCCATTCAGGTAACTATTGAACCAGGCCAATGATTTAAAATCTACTCCATAATAACGCAGTTTAGAGAGTAGCAGACTAATATTTATACAATCGAAAGCGCGGGAAAAGTCCAATAACACTAAACATGTGCCCATGCCGGAGCTTTGATCGCACAGAATATTATCGACCACATCAATTAAAGCAGTTATCGTCCCCATTCCCTTGCGAAAACCTGACTGCACTTGAGGCAAAATATCGTTACTCTCTACATATTCATATAATTGGTCATACACAGCTTTTTCTAAAATTTTTGAAAGGAAGGGCAGTATACTTATTGGTCGAAGGTCTTTTAGTTCTAATGGATTATCTACCTTCGGCAATGGAGTTACTAGCGCCGATTTCCATATAGCTGGTACCTCGCCAGTCAAAATGGATCTGTTAATAATACCCGTAATTACAGGCAAAGTGCGCGGAAGAGTCAGCACTACCATATCTCTAGCTAGAGCTACGGCTGGTTTTTATAAATAATGGTACGGAACCCGTCATGCGCGAGTCTGACTCGCACTTGGCCGGTGTTTACTTCTGTATATCTACATTAAGAGTCCGGTAACGATTTGAGAACGAAACTCGCTAATAATGTTATGCAAATGAATCGCATTTAGTAAAATAGTTTGAAGTCTTGTTATTGCACAAAAGTATTTTAGGTATTTATATATTAATATTTAATAACCGAAAACTCAATTCTTACAGAGCTTGTTTAGTGAGATGTTGATTCGTGCAATTTTGTCACTTGATTATTAATTATTAATATTTGTGACCCCTGATATATTTTATACTAGCTGACCCGGCGCACTTCGTACCGCCAACTTCGACCGACTACATCGACATCAACTTCACTCCTAAGTCAGTACAGTCTGTTACCCCAATTCCTACCATCTCCCACCACTCTTTTACTATTATCTACCCATCTCCCACTCTCGTCCTGTCTTCCACTCTTCTCCCACCGACGGTACTCCCATCGACTCTAACCTTATTACCACCGACTTCTACGCCAGTTTTGCCATCTCCCACCCACTCCCATTGTCTCCACCCATTTATATTGACTTCGTACCGGCTACTTCCACCGACTCCCATCGACCTCATCACTCCTACGCTAGTCGTACAGTCTCTTATCTCATTCCTACTGACTCGTACCACTCTCCCACCCTCTCCTATTCCCTTCCACCCTTCTCCTACCGGCTCCTGCTTCAATCCCATCGACTTTAGTCCCATTCCCAATGGCTCCTGCGCCAGTTTCACCCTTTCACACCCCTTCCATTGCCTTCACTCACTCCTATTGACTCCCAACGATATTGACGTCACTTGTATAGACCGCATTTTAAACTTTGTTTTAATTTCTTCAATCTATATCTATACCTACTTTACTAATATTATAAATGCGAAAGTTTGTCTGTATGTCTGTTACCTCTTCCCGCTCAAATAACGGTTTAACCAATAAGAATGAAATTTGTTATGACGATAGTTTAAGCCCCCTCATAGGACAGTTTTTATCCCAGAAATCTTCCCTTTTTTATTAAAGGAGTGAAAAGGGTGGTGGAAGTTTGTATGGGGAACCAATAACCGCTGAACTGATTTATATGAGGAATGAAGATGGTTTTAGTTCTGGGGAAGGACATGGGATACTTTTTTCCCTAAGTAATTCCTTAACACGTTCGCTGACAGTAGGCACGCCTGTCGACGTACTGTCACGTGACACTATAATATAAAAAAACCGGCCAAGAGCATGTCGGGCCATGCTCAGTGTAGGGTTCCGTAAACTGAGACCATTAATCCAAAAGGTCGTTTCTTACGGGAAATTTGGCGGCGCTTACGTCATTTTTACTTACGTCCTTTCACTATGGGTTTTTGAATGATAACATTGATAACTCAGAAACGGCTCAACCGATTTATTTTAATATAGTTTTCATTGAAGGTACTCATTAGGCCTCAGTTTCATAATTTTTTTCAAAATTTTAGGACCCACGATTCAAAAGTTAGATGGGGGGGACGCCCTGTTTTAAACTTTCGGAGCTATTATTTCCGAAAGCATTACTTTTATCCAAAAACTGTTTGAGAAGACCCTAATTCTTTTTAAAAGACCTATCCAACGATACCCCACACAACTTGGTTGGAACGAAAAAAAACTTCGCCCCCCACTTCACGTGTACGGGAGGTACCCTAACAAAATATATTTTTCTCGTTTTTATTCTACCGTTTGGTCGGCATGGTTAATGCACATATTCCAACCAAATTTCAGCTTTCTAGTGCTAACGGTCACTGAGCTAGACCGCGGACGGACGGACGGACGGACGGACGGACGGACGGACGGACATGGCGAAACTATAAGGGTTCCGTTTTTGCCATTTTGGCTACGGAACCCTAAAAAAGGTCTGGTCACGTGACAGTGGGTACGCCTGTCGACGTACTGTCAGGGAACGTAAAAAAGATAGGTGGATTACTAATTTCACGCGGGCGAAGTCGCGGGTAAAGGATAGTATTTTAATAGTTATTCTGCTATTCGGTACAGCTGTTCTCGAGTTATATAAATGGCGTAACCGACACGACTTTCTAAGTTGATGTCGATGTAGTCGGTCGAAGTTGGCGGTACGAAGTGCGCCGGGTCAGCTAGATGTTTAAAAATAATTCAATTGAATCCCACATTTTTTACTGGTTGATGATTGTTTTGAAACAGTGTTTACATGAATTGTAAAATTTTCATCTATCCCACGCATAATATAATGCTATCGCTACATAGTATGAAACAAAGTTAATAGGCACGCGCCGCCGGCCCCCCAACCGCATTTTAAATCTCTTGTATCTTCGCAAATATTCATTTAAATTACATGCTGTACAGAGCAATATTGATCTATATTAAATGCACAATGTACTTAATGTACTTAATTGGATAAGGATCAATACTGTATTACTTAAAATCGCTTCGTAAGTAAGCCATTATTTCTCTTAAAATGTAAAGGATTAAAAATGGTTATTGTGGGTTATCCTTAAGAGATAGACATATACTATCGCGGACTTTTTTATAGACCTTTTTAAGGTGTACAGTACTGTAGTACATTATTTTGATCCATCTAGTAGGGTTCAGCCAGCGTTTGCAATGTAAGCGAAAAAAAAAGTGTTTATTTACGACTTCACATTAGAAACCTCTAAAATTATCAGTGTTTCTTTACTATATTATGCATATTCTATACATATAAACCTTCCTTTTGAATCAATCTATCTATTAAAAAAAACCTCATCAAAATCCGTTGCGAAGTTTTAAAGATCTAAGCAATACATAGGGACGGCCAGACAGCGGGAAGCGACTTTGTTTTATACTATGTAGATGTAGTGATTCGTCAAACACCTATTTCATATTATTCTATTAAAGCGTAAGATGCATGAAATCCTGCGGCGCTTCCGTCTTTCTCGAACGAAAGCAGAGATCACTTAGAGAAACGCGTAAAATGTATGAAATCCTGCGGCGCTTACTGTTTTTTCGAGTTGATAAGTTTGTATGGGAGAACAATATCTTAGTTTTTTAGTATATTACTCGAATTTTTTTCATACTTTCTCACCGGGTAAACCTTCCCTGGACTTCCACGAATATTTCAAGACTATAATTAGCCAAATCGGTTCAGCCGTTCTCGAGTTTTAGCGCGACTAACGAACGGCGATTCATTTTTATTTATATAGATTATATGAACAAGCATGATGTAAAGTTTATTTCTGCATTTTTATTTTTGTTAAATACTTTAATTTTTTTCCAAAAATATCACCTAAACTTCGGCAATTTTTCATAACATCGATCTAGCTAAACCTACTCTGCTTTAAAAAATTATATGTAAATGAAAAAAACTGTTCCACTCATTTTCTAACGTATTGATATATTTTACATATTAGTATAACTTAATTTTAAATAATAAAAACCGTACTCTTTTCACCTCTTCAAGCAAAAATTGCGAAACAGGTGTTAGATTAGGGTGAATATTTATAAATGAAACATAAAATAAAAAAATACGTTTCACTCTCAAAGCAAGGATTAACTAGAGACCGCATATGAGACCCACCCTAAAGGACAGAATACACGCAACGCGACTGATTTTAAAACACGTTTCAAAATGATAGCATACCGTAACTAACCTACATAATTTAGTCGGTTTCATTGTTACCCTTCAAAGAGCGGTGGAGGGTAATAAACGTTTATATTGTACTTACGGCCTTTTGGAAGTAAGCATTAATCACAAGGGTGAGTCTATGATAAGGACCAACGATAATAGCGCCGCCTTCTCTGTCATATCTATGGAAAGTGTAATAAGACCATCCCGTTCAATCTTGGTATTGTTATTTCCGTGTCATGTCTATGGGTGGTAATGGTGGTATGTCTATGGTTTCACTCTACAATTAAAAAAAACCGGCCAAGAGCATGTCGGGCCATGCTCAGTGTAGGGTTCCGTAAACTGAGACCATTAATTCAATAGGTCGTTTCTTACGGGAAATTTGGCGGCGCTTACGTCATTTTTACTTACGTCCTTTCACTATGGGTTTTTGAATGATAACTCAAAAACGGCTCAACCGATTTATTTCAATATAGTTTTCATTGAAGGTACTCATTAGGCCTCAATTTCATGATTTTTTTCAAAATTTTAGGACCCACGATTCAAAAGTTAGATGGGGGGGGGGGACGCCCTGTTTTAAACTTTCGGAGCTATTATTTCCGAGAGTATTAGTTTTATCCAAAAATTGTTTTGGAAGACCCTAATTTTATTTAAAAGACCTATCCAACGACCCCCACACAACTTGGTTGGAACGAAAACAAATTTCGCCCCCCACTTCACGAGTACGGGAGGTACCCTAACAAAATATATTTTTCGCGTTTTTATTCTACCGTTTTGTCGGCTTGGTTAATGCACATATTCAAACCAAATTTCAGCTTTCTAGTGCTAACGGTCACTGAGCTAGACCGCGGACGGACGGACGGACGGACGGACGGACATGGCGAAACTATAAGGGTTCCGTTTTTGCCATTTTGGCTACGGAACCCTAAAAAGGAACGTGCTTTCGAAAAATATGTATACTAACTACTAGAAGCCTTGTTAGATACTGCAAAATAGTATCACAATGTTTAACGAAATAAAAATAAAAGTTTACCGGACTCTTAATACTGTCAACTGCGATCCCGACATCAAGTTGGCTCCATATCGCAGCCAGCTTAGACCCCTTTATCTTTGTACATTATTTTTTACTGGTAATATTTATGACCTGCCAAGGCTCTCAATCACAAATTCGAGGTCTATGGGTTGAGCTCATCATGGTCACAGCTCGTTGGGATTAATTATTTGTGTTTTGTTCATTTTCGTGGTTCAGTGTGTAATATAGATAGCTTATTGTGCGGTGATCTAACGAACAAGTGTGCGGATAATGAAGAATTAGTCTTAAAAGGCGTGTAACCATTGATTGGTTCAGAACAACCTGTAGCCTCCTCGAGCCTTTTGTAGGGAGCTATCACTCTACAAATAGCAACTAACAAGGCTTATGCCACTTCTACCGAACAACGTTGCCTAAAACTTATTTGATTAAACAAAATACTTATCGATTGAAGACATTGTACCATGCATTGTACCTAAAGATTGAATCTTACAAGCTCTTATTTCCCGCCTTTTTATACTTGACATTGGCTACAGGCAATACCGCCTAAAGTCCATAAGAAGAAAAAAAAAAAAAAAAAAAAAAAAAATCACAAATTCACAATCAGTCAACTGTCAAATTGCCATTCGCTGGTTTCATTTCACTTTGCTGTTGCTGTCTTAGGTTTTGTTAACTTGCTGATATCCCGCCAATTTGTATGTGAAAAAAACAGACTGTTTTGATTTCCAAAAAAACATTATCATCATGAATTCTCCAAGCGCAAGATCACCCTCATATCGGCATATTGGCTTAAAGCACAAGCATTCTCCAATTGAACTCAAAGAAAAGATGAGGAAGGTGTGTATTGGTTCATGTTTATCACGCTTTAAAAAGTACTTGGATTTATACTTGTAAACCTGTGACAATTTTCTGATTTCAGAGTTATAAAGATAAAATTCAAAATTGTCGAAATATGCTGTTGAACAGGCTTCGTGGCACTGAGACAGACTTACGGGAAACACTAACTGATATTTATACAAGCATGTTTAATTTTTCTGCGGACATAACCATCACTGATGAAGAAAATGAAATAATGGAAGAAATAAGGAATGAATTGGTTCAGGAGGAATTCCAGTGGTTAGTTTTTGTGCAACTTATAATTACTATATACCCTTTTCTGATTAGTAATAATTGTCATACTACCCACATTTCCTTTTTCCTGTTCAAATTTAAAGCTTGCACTTGTAGTACCCTTACTAGGCCTAGACCCTTTTTGTTTTTTATTTAGCTTTGTTTAAGAATCTTTCAAATCTGGTTCAAATTAGACCAGTTACTGATTACTAAGCTTAAATTTAGCATACCTGTGCAACTTGGATGACAATACAATGAGCTGGTCTGGTGTAGTAAGAACTCTGTAGTATAAAGATTGAAGTTCATTGTGATTGGGTTTGATAGAATTTTCTTGTTGATTATTGTTTTAGATGACTTTTTTAAGAAATAAACAGTTGGTGTTAAAAGTTTGTTAAAAATTATCAAAAATTATTTATTTATATTACCTGAAAACCTATTTGAAATAGTTCAAATTAAACAAATATATATTTTTAGTTCGCTGTTTAAAGGGTTGAATGATTGTCATGATAATTGAATTATTTATAAAATTTGGGTTTTTTTACACGTAGTTATGATGAACAATGTTTTGCAGGTGGCTTGAAGAACATGAAAAATCAGAATTGGACTGGTCTAGTATGGAACAAGAAGACAACGTAATATGCCCAATTTGTCAAAAAGATAATTTAAAACTTGATTTTGGTACTTTGACTTGTTTGCTATGCAAATTCAAGATTCAAACTGAGAAGTCCTTGATAGAAATTAAGAAGTCCCTGGACAATTATATTGAAGCACATGGCGCTTTATGTAATAACCAACTTATGTTTAGTACTGTTTCCGAAGTGAATGAGAATCATATATACCTCATTTGTGACAGCTGCATGGAAATGCGGTTAGTTGTATAGCAACATCCAAATTTATGAACAACGAAACCTCTTAAACAACAAAAAAAAACGTTTTTTTTACCAATATAATTTGTTGACAAACTGATCAGCTGATTGCAATTGTTATGTTCCATATCTAATTATTTTTTTACTTTTGTTAATCTTCTGTCACCCACCATACATAATATAATTAGCTAGGAAAAGATTAACCTCATACCTCATTACTTGGAATAGTACATTGGGCAGCATGAGATTAAGTGATGAGAATGTTTTTTTTCGCCTGAAGTATTTTATAGCCCTACTCTTTTCTGTTGCACCATTAAATTGGTTTATCAACTGTGATATGGAAACGCAGTTATATTATATAGTTTAAATTGTTTTGTTAGTAGTATTAGTTGGCCACAAAAGACCAATGTTTTAAAATATAAAGCATCAAAATATCCTACATGTTTTCATTATATGTGTACTATAATATCGCCATGCATATTGATTGATTGTTATGAAGATTCATTGCTGGCTGATTGATGTCGCAAGTTGTTTTGCATGTGACTAGCCTATTAATTTAGGTAGGTATCTAATTGTTACAAAACAATGTTATGAATTTGATTTATTCTTGTGATTACTATATGTTTTTATCTATATCGTTTTGTTTACTAGCTCATTTGAAATTGTTATTTATCCTAACAGGTTTTATGATAAAATAATTCGTAATAAAATACCAAGTACAAAATAAAAAATGACCTTTATTTCAATTCATGAAGCATGGTAACAAGTTATATTGTAAATTATTATTTTTGTCATATAGTCGGAGTTAGAACATTTTAATATACGTGATTATTCTACCCAAATATTAGACTAAACGGTAACTTGTATAAAATGTCCATTAATAATAGTATAAAACAGTACCATTATTTCCACCGACACTATTACATGGGCATCTTTGTAGCTTAATTCATCATCCTTAGTATAAATGGTCAACTAATGTGAATTATTCTAGGCCTGCAAACAAAAGCCCTCGATTAGTACACGCATACATATTAAATGATATTTAATCACACATTTACCACAATAATTACTTATTATGCATATAATCAAGATACTGTTAAATATTAATCCTTAATCATCTGTCCTCTAATAATTTTATAAAATTAAATAGTATATTTTAAGGAACAGGGTATTGTAGGACCCTTTAATATTAAAAAAATACAAATAATATATATTTTATTTGTTAGTGTAACATGGGCGGTAATCGAGTAACCTTGTTTTTGCGCTGCCGCCGTGGTCATAAGGGGTGGACACATTTTACTTATTTCTAATTATCCTCTCGCGCTGAACGTCTGATCTGGTACGCTGACGCTCTTTCAGAGCACCAATACAATACTTATTGACCAACCAGCGCAGGCAGCCGGTATCAGACGTTTCCCTGCATACTTATTTGAAATATCAACGTGAATTGTACCTAACAGTGCTACAATCTGGGATTCCGAAGATTCTCCTCTTGCTGGCCAATCTCATCACTTGCTGTAATTTTAAAATAAATAATAAAGTTAGAGCGGAGAATATTTGAAACCCACTTATTATAATTATGAAACACGAACCTTTGGAAGAAATATGAGGTTAACGCATCAATACTTTCTGTGCATTGATTTCAGAATATTATTGATAATGTAGGGTGGATAACTAATCTAAATCTTAGAATATTGCCAACTATATCACTTAACATCCGACAAGTCAATTTAACCCTCTGCGCCAATAAACATCGTATACAGAAAAGTACCACGTTAAATATTACGCAATGGGGCACGAATTTCCGTCTGCCGACTTGTCAATTTTTGGCAGTGAAAGGGTTAACTTATATTTTCTCACACCTTGCTAATATGCTAATAAACATATGTTCCTAGTTCAAATGGATTTTAGTTAGATATTGTAGAGTGACCATTGAGATGTCAGGGTCAGTATAAGATGACAATACAAACTATTAAAAATAATTACCAAAGTAACAAATTACGATAAAGTGTCCTGAGTTGTAGAGGGCCTTCGACGTCAGAACCGCTCGTCACTGTATATACTTTCACTCTTGCTGTGACTCATTATTATCAAATCACCTTATACAGCACCTTATATCATATCACTTGTTAATTTTCATCACCCCTTTTTATTCAAATAAGTAAACAAAAGCCAGCAATGGCGTCGGTTCAAACCTCTAAGACCATCCCACTGAGGTATGGTATAAGCACAATAAAATAAAAATATTTTGTGAAATTAGTTAAAGAAACAGCAAACATATTTCTCACTAACAATAATCAGGCAAATATAGAATCCTTTTGGATTTAGGTATCTTAATTGTTATGTTATGATTATGATTTGAAGGTTAGATTACTCCATTTCTTTAAACTAATCAGCGCAATCTAGAATACATACTATCAATATTTACGAACAGTTTCTTTTATTATTTCAAAAATAGTGAATTAGTGACATTTGTTTTAATAAACAAATTATCAAAATCTGGGCAACAGTTGCCCATATAAGATTACAAATATTACTTATAATTAACAAAAGAAAAAAATAAACTCTAAAGGCTTTGTCAGACCTAGGACAGTAGCGGGGCCGAGTGATTCTAAAATATATAACATAATTAAATTAAATTAAAAAATTTTTTTTAAAGGTTTTAGTCAGACAAAACTCGTATAAAAGATGTGATTAATCACGTTGTGACGTTTTACGAGCGTCTTTCTTATAATCTTTACAAGATCAAATCGTTTGACACGTCTCTGGGAAACCGACGTGTCCTGTACCCTCACGTTAGGTCTAGCAGAGCCTTAACAATTTAGCTACATACATATCTCCGTTCCAGCGTACTTACTATATAGGTAGACCTTGTACATCCATGAGGTCCTCCTGTGGGTGCTGGTGCTGGTGCTGGTGGGCGTGCGGGTGAGCGGTGGAGGCGAGTGGCACGGCGAACGCGGCGTGGTGGTGCGGGCGCGGGCGCCGCGGCGAGCGCGCCGTGATCACGCGCGGCTTGTGGATCTCGTCCATCACGGACGGCGCCACGTATGTGAAGCCCTAGGGATGTATATACTTCATGGAATGGCTGATTGTGTCACGAAGGAGCAGAATTATATATTTACGGCGAGCGCGAACATTGTAGTACAGGCGGGAACCGTAAGACCTACTACGTTACGTGATACAAAGATAAGCCCCATGGCACATGTTCATAAAAGTGATGTTGAATAAATAGCAAAAAAAGTTTTTTTTAAACTATTTTTTCGGAACTCAGCATCACTTTTATGAACATGTGCCATAGGGCTTATCTTTGTCTCACGTAAAATAGCAGATCTTACGGTTCACGCCCGTACTATTGAATCTTGAGCATAGAGAGGGATCAAGTGTTAACACCCAACGTAAAAAAAAATTTGCTATCCATTGACAATGTTAATAATATAATAAACCACTAATCATCTCACATCCTCGGGTCCGGTTCGGAATGATCCGGTCTGGTCAGATCCGGTACATACGGCCCGATTCTGTCCGTCATCAACATCATTACCACGTAACTTCTATTATTATGGCCACAAACGTATAAAATTGTATGTCCTTGAACAGAAAAGTGCCACTTTGATAGTACATAACTACAAGGGAATCAAAAGTCCTAATCCCCGGATAGCTGGTAAGAAGTCTGTTTTTTCTTTCGAGATATTATAATGACAGTTAGATTGCGCAACCGTTCAGATAATGTGGTAAAGTAGACTAGACACGTACCTATCCAGTGTTGTATTAAAATGACAGTTTAATTATGAAGATTGAGGCAGATCGAGCTGTCCTTTTAGTATCTGGAGAATAACATACACTGTAGAAAAACAACTCTCTTGCAGCAGTGGGGTGAAATTGTAATGACATAATTTTTTTCAAACGCTTTAGCCTGTAGTATTCCGTATTTTACTTAGGAGAATCATAGTCTGTTCGTAGTTTGATTAAGATATAGGTACTTCAAAATGAATCGCCCCTATTTATTTTATTTATCGTATGGCTACACGTCACTGGGTATTCAGACTGGCGTTACTTCTTTCAGGTGGTAATAGTAGTGGCAAAGTAGACGGTGAAGAAAATCCAGTGAGTGCTGCGAGCTCCAGATGGGACAGTGCAGCTGCCAAGTTTGTTACTCTTTTAGCACCACCCAGGGATCACGTGTAGGGTTGTCTAAGGTGTTTCCTACGGACGCAAGAGTACCAGGGATCACGCATAGGGTTGTCTTAGGTCATTCTACGGTGTTTCCTACGCACGAAGAGAACCAGGGATCACGTGTAGGGTTGTCTAAGGTGTTTCCTACGGACGCAGAGTAACATTGATCGCCCCTTAGAACAGTAAAATAAAATCTATAGTCTGGCAAACCAAAAAGGGCAGTAACAGTCAGAGTAACATGCTATACCCATCCCGTTTTAGTAGTGAGAGTACTAGCATTAGAAAATGACGGTATGATTCTCCCTGTCTAAGCTTGAAGTGAAACAAACTCTGGCCAAACTATATATACAATATTTTTCTATAGGGCACTTTATCTATATGGTCCATCTTTTGGTAGACCCATACAAACCTGGAACATGAGGTTGGCACTTTCGCTAAGTGTGGACTCGTCTGGCGAATCGATAGGCGTCTGAAGTGTGAAACGGGTGTCGAATTGGGAGACGTCGTCTTCGCCAGTCTGAAAATGTCATTTGTTATTTCACAATGCTAAGAACTGATTTACGTGCATAGCAATCAAGTACGTATCATTATCAATTATCATCGATTTCTTTATTATGGTGTTCCTGTCAATTAAGTTTTTTTTTTATCTAAATAAGCAATGTCGCAATAATCTTTTTCGTCTTTCTATCCTGTTTGTTACTCTTTGTTAGTGTGTAGGTGTGTCGGTTTCGGTACTGGGCAGTTTGGTTCCTATCTCATTCCGCGAAACCCATGCATATCTACGAAACGGAGTTAATCAGTTAAATAAATTAAGAGCGACCCTTCATCCCAAGTGTTTTTCTGAAATCGTGATGCATGAAAGTAATATAAGTACCTAATCTAGGCTTATTAGGAGGTTCCCGTCTGCTAGAAAAAGAAAACACATCTTCCCAAACAGCGTGGCAGCACGGCCTGCTCACCCGCGGCACCCAGATGTTGGGTCACTGACCGCTGCATCAGGCGATGGATCGCCTCGTCGGCGTCTTGTGGCTCTTGTGAGAGGCAGCTGTCTTTTTAATAAAAAAGAAAAACATACGAACCAGTCTAGGCTTAATAGGAGGTTCCAGCCTGCGAGAGAACACGTCTTCCCAATTGACGTGCTTGAAGAACGCGTGGCCACGCACGGCCTGCGCGCCCGCGGCACCCAGACGTTGGGTCTCTGAGCGTTTCATCAGGCGACGGATGAGCTCGCGGGCGTCTTGTGTGAGGTAGGCTGGCAGCATTAGTTTACCCTTTAGAATTTTCTCTATAGTCTTTGTACGATTGTCACCGGTGAATGGAGGCTGAAAGCAAAAACACACTAGGTTCCAATAACATATTTCGCTAGTAAATAGAACACCACCCTCTGACATTGTTTTACGCCCTACATCCGTAGCCAAACAAAGCCTGACTTCATCTGTCTTCGATATTTAAATTCAATACCTATTACAATTTTTATAACACATTTGCTTGAAAATAACGGGATTCTCACTTTCTTTAGTAGTTACGTAGTACAGGAAAAACTTAAAGGTACAAGAACATGCAGCATTCCATCAATGTTGGATCGGTCAAGTCAAAGCTGCACGCATTGGTCCACTACAGAAATGCACAAGAGTACAAGAGTGACGAAGGGTTGTAAACCCCTGGTAATGTGACGACCCTGACTACTACGCTAAAAGTGTGACGCCAAAGAAAGAGAACGTGACTACCGATAGAGAGCCCGCCTGTTTCCAAGCAGGCATCCCTCTACACATAAACATATGCACTTACCTGTCCAATGAGCATGTCATACATCAGTGCTCCCAGACTCCACCAATCAACGGCTTTCCCGTGACCACTCCTTGTCAAGATCTCAGGCGCCCTGCAAATAATAATTCAAGTTAACGGCTGGTCATTTACCCTCACTAGTGTTTAATTAAATATAGATTAATATCCTTTCCCTTAATCAAAACATTTATAAATATAGTGTTGTTACTGTTAGGTGTTGTTCCGCGGAGAAATTCAAAGGTGTATGTGAAGTTCCCAACCCGCTTTGGGCCAGCGTGGGGACTATAGCCTGATCCCTCTCGTGCATGAGAGGAGGCCTGTGCCCAGCAGTGGGACGTATAGAGGCTAACATATTATATTATTATTACTGTTAGGCATCATAAGTAAGCAGTAAGGGGACCGGAACCGGTTACCAATAAAGGGGTATTAGATAGGGTATTTGATACGGTTGTTTTTACAAACCCTATCAACTGGTAAGCACATCATTGTCTTACCCAAAGGCAAGCGCTTACCGAATTGAAAAACCCCAATGAGGTTACGCTATCAAGTGGTTTTAGAATGTGATCATTGATCAAGCTATTGTAAACTCTATCGTTAAGACGTTTCGATAGGGAAACCACATTTAATGTGGTTAACCCTATTAAAATGGTTACCGTGACGATAGGGTTACCCTATCATTGGGTTATCCTATCGAAAAGATTAATCAAATGAAGGGGTTTTCCGGTCCCTGGAGCAAAATTAAATTGTTTTATATTAGTATTAGGTATATAGGTAATTACCTAAAAATCAGTTCTGAATATGATAAGTTATCTCTAAATGTTGATATTTAATTATATATCCACATATATGATATCTAAGTTTCTAATCACTTTTAATGACAGTTAGAAAAATGTGATAAGATATTTATAAAATGAATACTTACATATACTCAATGGTACCACAGAATGTGTGTGTAACAATACCCTCTTGAATATGTTCTTTACATAATCCAAAATCTGTAAGTTTGACATGGCCTTGCGCATCCAATAGGACATTCTCTGGTTTCAAATCACGATAAATTATGCCTAAACTATGTAAATGTTCCAATGCCAATATAATTTCTGATAAATAAAAGCTGAAAACAATAAATGTGTTAATATTTTTCTAATTTAATATTCACAATAAGAGTAAATGTAATGGTTATATCATAGAATTTTTACACACTTTTATTTAGGTACCCTGTGTTATTATGAGTTAAATTTCAACCACTTTTGGGTCTCTGATTGAGCTGAAATTTCATATAGTTCCGTATTTTGCATGACAATGCTATCTACTAGGCCGTTCAGCAATAAAAGTGTGTACCAAAACAAATATTTTTGGTAGTTACTTATCTGTAGCTGACCATGTCTTAGGAAATAATGTCAATATATGGGTGACAGCGACATACTCAATGCAGATACTGAGGATATTAATTATCGAGGATATAGTAGGTATTTCAAAGTCTCGAGAGAAGATTCACTTACGGACTGAGTATGAAATGTATGTAGTAGTCTCCATCAAACCTTTTTGAAAATTTTGTTGGGATAATGCATTCTGATTACATAAGTTGTAAAAATATTTTTTTTTTGTAAATACATTTGGTACAACAGAACATTGGGTTTTAATTATATTGCACTGTGGGTAAATAAATAACCAGGGCAATTTGCTGCCCAAATTCCTAAATGACATACTTATGGATTCCAAAATTAGAGATCAATTATTTTATTAAGGTTGCACCTGCACGCGTATTAGGATCCAAAAACACATTTAGGGTTGATTACTCACATTTTGATAAGGGCAACTTGGCGAAGACCGTCAGATAGCAAGCAATTACAGCAAATTCTGCATAGCTAAAACAGTTTCAGTTCTAGAACAGTTTTACCATTTCGTAAAAAAAAGCTATGCAGAATTTGCTGTAATTGCTTGCTATCGATCTTCGCTCACTGACGGTTTTCGCTGAGTTGACTTTAGCACAATGATTTGTAATTTAGCAGGAAAAATTTAAAAACTTGTCAAAACATACTAACCAAGCTGTGTCCTCTAGAAATATGCCCTCTCTCTCGAGATGCATAAACAGCTCACCACCACTTAAATATTCTAAAATTAAGTATAGTTTACCACCTGTTTGGAAAGCATATACTAGCTCCACTATAAATGGGTGCTGAAAAAAAAGTTACAGTTAGTACAAAAGGTACAATATTGGTGGATTATCACTAAGATATTATTAAAATGGTCTTGAAATATAGTATGTAGGGTGATTGTGCTAGTTTGTTGTCCAGGTCCAGTTTGCAATCCACTTGGTTAAACCTCTACAAACTTTATAAGGTCTACAAATTTTCTATCTATACTGATGTTATAATCTATTTTGATGTTAAGAAAATGATTGTATGGATATCATGTTGAACACTGTTTACTGTTAGTGACTGCACTATTTAGTTGGAATAGTCATTCAATTCAACCCATATTTTAAACCCATGGCATGTTTGTTTTCACTTAATAGAGAAAACTCTTATAATGCTTCAATGTTATCAAAAATTCACACCATGTTCGACTCATTTGTCAATATTGTGTTATTCAAAAATACCACATTGTTAAATAAGTATCTCAATCATATGTTAAATGTTTTAGCTTAGTATATAAAATTAAATCTAACTATAATACCTTTACAGCTTCCAAAATATTTCTCTCCGCTTTTGTATGTGCAGTATCTTTTTGATTTCGAACTATGGAAGCTTTTTTGAGCACTTTCATAGCAAAGTGAGCACCAGCATCAGTTCCTGTTATTTTACGCACTTGGAACACTTTGCCATAGCCACCCTTTCCCAAAACTTTGCGCAGTTCAAAATCTTGAGGACCGAGGCGTTTGCATTGACCTGGGTTCACATTGTCTTCAGATAACTGAATCGTCTCAGAACCTTCTTGGCTGCAAACATCAACCATTACTTGTTACATGTCTATGCTGTAATTATCCACTTTGTTGATCAGCTAATTAAATAAATTGCGAAGCATAAAGCTTAAATTTTTACTTACTCAACAATGCTGTTCACGTGTAATTCGGGGTCGTAATCAACCTGTATTCAAAACAAGGTGAATTAATTGTAACATGATTAAACAAAACTGTTTTTACTGCTCCCTGTTAATAAGATTTCCTTTAAGGATAAACCAACATTGCTATACGTCAACACACTGTATTTCATTCATAAAAATGTTACTTTTAAACTACCACGAAATTTATCCTTGAGTTGTAATTGAGAATTCACTTGGTCATGTTTTTAGGTTAGCATCACAAGGACTTTGTTGATTATTACAATTTGCATAAATACCTCATCGACTTCAATAATATCGTCCTCGTCTGAATCTCCAACGTTTACAGTATCAGGATCAACATCTAAATCCAAATCAAAAACACCTGCCATATATGATGACATTTCTATAATTTCACATCAGCGTATGGTCCGTCTTGAAAGAGCACCAGAAAATTAATTGCGTGTAGATGATATTCTAATAATATTTAATAAACTATGATTTAAACGTGGTTAATTAAATTTTAATTCAAGTATACAATGCAAAAGTAATACAACTTCTGTCACGCAAATGTGAGTGAGAGAACCGAGGCGAAAAGTGTGGAGTAGACAAAATCGAATGAATGAAATTGCTGAAGTCACATCACACGAGTCAATGACCATTCGATAGTGTTTCTTTATCTACATTAGGCTATTTAAGGCTATCACAGGTAGATGGCGCTACTATATTAGAACAACCAATATAGTCTGGCAAACCAAAAGCGCAGTAACAGTCAGAGTAACATGCTATACCCATCCCTTTTTTAGTAGTGAGAATACTAGCATTAGAAAAAGACAGTATGATTCTCCCTGTCTATGCTTGAAGTGGAACAAACTCTGGCCAAACTATATATGCCAATACTTTTTGCCAAACAAAAAATCAAATGTAAGTGCAAGAAAGATGAATGCTGGTCTATATTCGACGCAATTTCGACGCAAAAATAGCCGGCAATAGGGAAGGCCGGTGAAAACTTTTTGTGATTCCGTACAACTACGTACATCGATAGAAATAGCCGAAAGATAAATGGTCCTTAACAATTTAATAACAATTTCCTTTAGGAACCAATTCGCGACGAAACAGTAAGTGATTTTCGCTAAAATAAATAAAAACGACTTCCCGACAGTATACAAATTTAGTCTTTCTAAGGCGATTATCACACTGGCGACGGATCCGTCGCCAGTGTGATAATCGCCTTAGGCTCGTTTTTGGAAATGTCATTGTGACAGTTGCCTTTTCGATGCCCGCATTTCGATTGATTACGATGCGTTGCCGTATAGGTAGGTGCAACGATCTCAATCGATGGATTACAGACCGCAATGTATTGGAAATCGCAGATGAAGCACAAGTACAAGCGGAAGTCTTTTTTCTCTCTTCAACTCTTTTTGTTAGGTAGATACTTCCTAAGATAAGCAATTTTGCATAACCTATACAAAAGTATTTATTTAACTACCCTCTCTCTGCTTAAAGCGGTATTACACATTGCAACCTGCAGGGCCCAATCTGTCAGGTTGGAAGGTGTAATCGAAGGTAGGGCCCGTAGGGAGCTGAAGGAGGGGTAGGAAGAGGCAGGGTACACAACAGATTGGGCCCTGCAGGTTGCAATGTGTAATACCGCTTTTAACATTTTAAGCGCCATTCATTCAATCATTTCCGGTTGGACCGGTTGCTATTTTCATTAAACGGCTATTACACATTGCAACCTGCAGGGCCCAATCTGTCATGTTGGAAGGTGTAATTAAAGGTAGTGCCTGTAGGGAGCTGAAGGAGGGATAGGGAGAGGCAGGGTACACAACAGATTGGGCCCTGCAGGTTGCAATGTGTAATACCGCTTTTATTTTCAATCGTTTTATTAATTTTATAGTCTGTGGGCTACTTTCAGAATCAGATTGTTTTATTTTTTTTAGATTAATTTTGATCACTTGATATTATTATTTTGCGAAAGTTTGAAATTCAAATGGTTACACTTTCTGTTGTATAAAATAATATTAAATTTAAGAATACAATTTTAGTAAAAACATTTTTTGCATTATTGAAATTTGAACGTACTTTTAATACGATTGTTGAACGTTGAGTGAGGGTGTAAACATGTATTTAAGTGTTTTTATTTTTTATTGAATAGTTTTTCATTTATATTGTACCTTTTCATTGACTTTGAACAATTGTTTATAAAATGTACTTATGCAATTCTACATTCAACCAATTTTTAGTTATTAAAGTGAAACCTTTCAATGGCTAGTGACAGCGACAAAAGTTCGAATAATCTTGATTTGGATGGAAATTTGAAAAACAACAAGAAACAAGGCAGCGGTGGAAATATTGGTAAGTTTAATTTTGCACTTGGTGTGATTTATTTCGTTATGGAATGGGCAGTCGTTTTTCTAACCTAATTTGTTCAGTCAGATTAAGTCATCAGTGTCTATTCTTCCTCCTACATGTTTCATATCTTTGGGTAGATTTCTTATTTAAGTAGTTGCTTTACTGTATCATTGTTTGGGAGTATTTACCTACTTTGTCTTGTACCGCTTGCTCTGTACTAGTAATTGGATTTAAAATTAAACAATTTAGATATCATAACTACATTTCACCCTTAACCTTGTACAGGATGTAATTATTGATTTATACTACCTATATTTACACCTAACTGTAGCTCAAAATAAAAATAAGTGTGCAGCCACCAACAGCAATCTTAGAGTCAACTTAAATCTTGGCTCACTACCAAACTTAATTTTTTTTTATATAGAAAACACCATTATGTTCAACACATTACTACATTGTTGGATGTTAAGGTTGCTTACTACTGGCATCTTCCATGGTTACGACAATAGAGCCTTACTAACAATAAACATAAAGTTAATTTCTGCTCAAAAAAGATGCATATCATATACATATTAACATTATGTTAAACACAATTTTTTTGCAAAAATATTACACATTTCAGCTTCCAAGACTGACAATTTATGATGATATCAACTTCATAAAGTCATATCAAGTTCACAAGATAAACATTGTGATCAATAGGTTTGCATCTTGCTCTTGCCATAAGCACTTGGCATGCAAACATAGCATACAAAGATTATCTGTTGGTCTGTTTTTTATTTATTTACTCATTAAATTAACCCTTCTCAAGGTCGCACAAATCCAGAAGATCTTTGCAAAAATTACAAATATCTTCAAAATAGTTACATTTTGGTCATTCATTTACAGGCGAGCTCAATTTTGAAGAAGTCAAATGTAATTTCAACCTTAACTCCAAAGATTACGATTTCAATGCAAGTGCCATGGATGTGGTCATTATACATAATATGCCTGAAAAAGGGACCAAATTGTCTTACACCAGCTTATTATGTGTCCTTACATCAGCTTTGGTATACCTGCTTTATCTTATGCTGCATAATTTACTTGATATTGTATCCAGTGCCCTATTAATTATTGGTGCTAGGGATGAGATTAAAGTTTTAGCAAATTGTGTAATAAGTCCCTAACTAGTAGGCCCACTTACGATGATGTAAACTTACATTACATTACTAACAAAAATCTCTTAGATTTTATGTATAGTATAGTTACAATAAAACATGATAAAAGAGAAAACAAAGTACAAAGGCGAACTTATCCCTGTAAGGGATCTCTTCCAGTTAATCTTTGAGCAAATAAGAGAAAACTATAAGATAGACAAACAAGCACTATGTACTTAGTGTACGGAAATAAATATCTAAACAAATTATCTACTTAATCTAAGCTTTTTAAATGTCAGAATTTAGAATTTGAGTTCGTAGGGATTATTAAAGCATGAAATTGTTTGATTATTGTCAGGAGGCAAAAAGAAAACATTAGAAGGCCTGGTTAAGTCTCATGGTTGTGTTTAAGACAAGGTTCCTGTGTTGTAGTGCTTCTGTATGAAAGAACTGGGAATTTTCTTTCTCCAATTTCATATGGTTGGAACCAGAAACATTTTTTTATGGAGTATAGGCAGGTGTCTCACTACAATCACATGCCATAGTTGTGCTTATGACAGGACTGGCATTCTTAATCAGGGTAGAGTCTACCCGGCAGACAAATGTGGTTATGCGGTTTAATGTGTAATAATGTCTTAATGCACTTAACAGCCTTGATGGCTTATGTTTAGTTCCCTAAGGGGATAGAAAAACATATTGATCAGACTATGCAGATTTCATTTACCTCACCTGCACTTCATTCTTGTGTTTGGGAGTGATTACCACTAATCCTTTTACAAGTGTACCTATAAGAAATTGAAAACCTACCACAGAGAAATGGCAAGAATAGTATATGTAGAAGCCATAGATTTAATTTAAAGAATCCAAGGTAGAAGCAGATGGTTGCGGGATCAGTATGGAGTCTATCTTTAGTTTGAAATAGTCCTTGGCCTTCAGGTATGGTTATGAGCAAATTGTTGTGGAAGCTTTTATAGGTATTTCTAGTACAACATGCACTGTCTAAGGAATCCTTACCTTACATCCTTACCTTTGATGCCTTCGGTGCTAGCATACAACATTTCTAATGATTATTCAACAACTTTTTCTTTTGTAAGAGTGCATTTCAACTTAGGGGTGTAAATTGTAAACATTAACAAGATTAATTTTTGATATGGATTTGTGTTAAAGCTACCAGTCTTGGGGGGCGTTCAAGTATTACGTAACGCAATCAGGGTGGAGGGGGGGTCAAACAATTTCAAAAATTGCGTTACAGATAAAGGAAATTACACGACAGGGATGGAGGGGGGTCAAAAATCTTCAAAAATTGCGTTACCTAATACTTGAACGCCCCATGTTTTATAAAGCTTGATGACTTTAAACTACATTCCTGTGTTTGCCTCTCTTTCTAAAAATTTTACCTAGCTGGTCTTGGATATAAAAAAACTCCAAAATAGGAATTTTTATTTTTCAAGCGAATGGAAATGTTTCATTACTTATAGATCAGGCATTCTTAACCTTAGCTAGTTGGAAATGTTCGGATAATATGAACTAAATATATTTTATTTATCATTTAGCATATCTAAAATATTTATGATAGAAATCATTATTTTTTCCAGAATTCATTTTATTATCCCATCCCCTCGGCACACAAACCTCTCTAAGGTTTTGCCAATGATGGGTCTTGTATTATATAATATTGTAATTACTTATTTCTTATTCAATAAATAAAAAAAAAAAAAGTCATGACTCCTGAGGCCAGTTTTATAAAGCTACAAGTTACAATTTACAAGCGGAACTCTCTTTCTAACCCTATGTGTTAGAAAGTGACTTCCGCTTGTAAATTGTAACTTGTAGCTTTATAAAACTGGCCTCTGTTCATTTCATTACGTTTATAATGAGGTCAATGTTTACGAACGTATCTTAGGAAATAGAAATCATTATTGTTTCCGAACGTAAACCTCACTTCACTCTCAAGGACTTTGACAGATGTCAGTTCAGTTAATGACTTGTAATATTTTTGTTCTGCATGTTGTATTTTGTAAATTTCTGTATCAAAATAAAATGAGCTAGCCAAACATTTCCGAAAATGAACTGTACTTTAGAAGAAAGCACAACAGAAAATATATCGCCGCTGCTGGAGAAAATAATAAGTAGAATACAGGCGCCAAATAACGCGCATGAATCCACGCAAAAAGACTATATGTTTATATTGATTGTAGTTTTAATGATTGAGAATGGATTTCTGCCTATGAATGATGACTCAGAACTGATGCACGATGTGGAATCCCTTGACGCCGAGCAGTTGACCAAGTGGAAGGACAACTCTGCTGTCTATCAAGCATTTTTTTGTATGCCTGGCATGGAGAGCTTTCCGCTCAAAGTTATAATGAGCCCTTTGGGAGCAATGGTACTCCTCAATGTTTTGATCAACAATTTAGGCTCTGATACATATTCAGCTTGTTTGCCTGTCAGTAGATATGTTGTGTCACCACAGGCATCAAAAATTCCAATGATATTCCGGGACTTGAAACATCTGTCCACTGTATTTAAGAACAAGATTTTGTCTATAGTCAAAAGTATTATTCTAACTCAATTAGGATATTCAAGTGCTAGTTTGATTGGGGTACCAGAAGAAGTGTTTATAAAAATTATGTTGTACCTCCCTGTTTATGATATTATTCAATTATCAATGTTATGTAAAAGATTAAATTATTTAATGGATAATGAGACTCTGTGGCATGAATTGTGTAAAAGAGACTTTTGTAATCAGCTTACTACCGATTCTGAGAACTGGAAAGAGGTATATAGGGAGTTATATATTGCAGAGCACAACAGAAGATTACCAGAAACTCATCGTTTAGCTGGGAGTATGCATGATCATATGGACTACTCTGATTTTGTATCGTACATTGATAACCCCATGTGGGATGTAATAATATAAATCATGAGGGACCTAAACACATTTTTTCATTATTATTATTTAATTATCTACCTTTATTATAATTATACTGACAGTGACAGCAGTTAACCCAGTAATATTTCACACATATTCTTAACATACTAATTGTCTAGATAATAAAAGAGAATAGAGTGAAAAAAGTGTAGTTAAAAAAAAATTGTTTTACCTTAGTTTAGCAGCCTAACTAAATGGCCCTGAACCTATGGTATATGCTTTGTTTGTGGTAACTGAATTGCCTTTTGACCAACGTAGCTACAGTCAGCAGCAGAAGTAGCTAAGCGGGTAGGATGTTCAAAGTGACCTATGCATACTCTTATTCACTTAACACTTTCGCAACCGTAGCGCTACGCTCGTAGTACGTAGCCAGGTATTCTTCGTATGTAGCGCGTAGTAGCTACGAACAGAGAACCCGACTGTTGGGTTCTCGGTGCTGAATGTGTTAACAATAAACTCGTGTCCAGCTCATCTTGAACACCCTACCTGCTTAGCTACTTTTGCTGCTGACTGAACCAAATAAATTAACTGACTCAAAAGCACCATCTAATCTAGCTGTCATATTTAAGCGAGTAGGCCATTGTCAATCCTATGCTAATGTTCCATGCTTAGGCTTCCAAGTACTACATAACTATTCATTATTGCCCTAGATAGTCCGAATCCTGCTACTCAATGAAGTAGGGTGGCCTATAGCCTACTCTTAGTCTAATAGTATCTATGTAAGAAAAAACAGAGCTAACATATAATTTCTGGTGTATTATTACAGTTATCAACATCAGTTTATCAGAACATGTTTACTGTTTAGGGTTGTCATTTTCCTTTGTAATGTCTGGTCAAGATTTATTTGACTTCCTGAAAAATTACTTATACTCCAGGGCCTAGTATTGGCTCCGCAATAGTAAGCATGAAAACCTGTTTGTGGCGTTTTTAGGCTAGGTTTAAAAAAGTATAGGTATTTATTAAGTGCACATTTTCACTATATGATTTTAATTAAACATATTCTTTAAATATGTCCCATCTCAAGAACACTTTTTCAATTTTTATTAAATATGAGCATGATATATAAATATTTATCTAAATATTTTTAATTTATTTCAAAATCCTATTATGGTAAATTATATTTCTAAAATTCCTGCATTTACCCAAAAATGGAACTTTGCTGTACGTTAAAAAAATTGCTCGTAAAATTATATAGGTGTATTTCATGTTTGAAAATAAGAGGACTATTTTCCAGCAAGTAGGTATATAAATTATATTGCATCATGAATTTCTCGCCTTTATAAAACCCAGTATTCCAAACGAATAAGGATTAGATATATGCACCGTGTTTTTTTTAATTTCCAATTGCAGCATAATTAGTTTTTCTTAGAATAATTGTTATATCGGTCACTAATGTAACTAGGGTGTTATGATTAACTCAACCAAATCATTGAAAATTATGACATGTTAATGTAATTTGGAACATTACAGTGCTCCGAGATACAAAGGAAGCTTATTTTATTGACGTAACACACAAGTGAATCATTTCTTGAGGTGTCTCAGAGTACAAATACAATTTATGTAGGTTTACTTATTCCGAAAGGCAAATAATAACTCGATTATCTCAAAACTGGAGCTAATTAGGACACTGGTGTCTTTGAGAAATATACTTAATTTAAGCTCAGGAATACACCCTTGCAATTAAAGGAAATAAAAAAAAACATGGTGTATACTAATGTATTAGAGACATTTGAATGTAAGCTTAATTTGAATGATTAATCTCAAAATTGTAGTTTCTAGCCCCCTCTCTCAGCATTTTTTTCCATTACTAACTATTTTTATTACACAGTCCAATAAATGTTATACTCTAATATATTTATCTTCAGATAATAAGCTGATATGATCAATGAACCACTAATCTAAGAATACAATTTTAATTTTGGCTTAGGTGACAGCGGTGACAAAACAAACTTGGGTGTTCCCCCAGTTGGCAAAGGTGGACGGCATTTGTCCATACCCTTTGATTCTGCGACTACCAATGGTGATTTAAGTGAGTATATCTACAATATAACTAGTAGTCCGCCTCGAACTGAGAACTCGCGATTTACTTGCAAACGAGTTGACCAATATAACAAGACCCTAAGGAGGATTTTTTTCTCCTTCTAGCTCCATAACTTCTTGATCGATCCTGCTCATATAAGAACTCTCAAATTTTATGTACCTCTGCTACAGCCCCAACAAATTTCATATTGATCAGAAAAACGTTACTAAAGGTATCGTCGGACAATCTATTGAAATCAAAAAGCCATCCAAATGCCAAGACGTCCCAGTAGCCAGGTGACAGTTGGGTCTGGAGTTGTTTGTAAGAACTCACTTCGCTTACGCTCCGCGAGTTCGATAAAATACGAAATCAATTTCGCAATTATTGGCCCCCTTTTTGTCCTTTCAAAATTATCCGAATACACCATGGTCCCTAATTTTCCTAGTGGATTGCCTACGGAACTCTAAAACGTGCTCGATATTTTTGGATCAGGCTTTAACATTCAATTTTATATAATATTGATTCGCACAATCCTCGTAAATTAAAAAACTGCATTTTTTTAAATATATTTATGCTGTTATATGTTTCTTCTTAGGTACCTTCATTCTGAGTAGGTACCTACATATAATGCTATAGGTACTTATTTATATATAGTTAATACATTTTATAAACAAATTAAACTAGTAGGTAGTCCGCCTCGAACTGGGAAGTCGCAATTTACTTGCAAACGAATTGACTAATATAACAAGACCCTAAGGAGGATTTTTTTCTCCTTCTAGCTCCATAACCACTTGATCGATCCTGGTCATATACGAACTTACAAATGTTATGTATCTCTGCTACAGCCCCAAGACATTTCATAAAGATCAGAAAAACGTTACTAAAGTTATCGTCGGACAAACTATCGAAATCAAAAAGCCATCCAAATGCCGAGACGTCCATGTAGCCAGGTGACAGTTCGGTCTGGAGTTGTTTGTAAGAACTCACTTCGCTTACGCTCCGCGAGTTCGAAAATAGTAGGTGAATAACATAACAAGGAATTTCCGCTCGGCGCCATACAGTAATATTATTAATACAATATTACTTCGTTGAACTCACGGCACTCTCTCAGCAATTTTACTGTTTAGAAATGGAGAATAACAATATAAAATTAAATTGTTTAATTCCAAATAGTGGCTATCTGTAACTAATGGGAGTAGATCGATATTTCGGGCTCAAGTGTTCCCGTTTATCTCTGTTTCGCATTTACTTGTGAACTCTATATTAGTGGAATACAGTTCAGCGGTGAAGCTTAATACAGTCGGTATTTGTGGCCGTTAAGTTATTGTAAATTACATAAATATCATCGAAATTTACATAAAAAACAACGGATACCTATATAAAAATAGGTACATTAAATTAAGATAATGTAGGATTCAATTACATAGTAATACACAGCTTGGGCACATTAAATAAGACAAAATGGTATTAGCCGCTGTGTGAATAAGTAGTATAAGAAGATACCTATACGGGATTAAGTAGTGTACGTAGAGATAGAGATGCCGGTATAGGTGGTCGGAGGATAATACGCTCGGAGAGGCGCTGCGTTTAAGCGAGAGGGGTGCGCGAGATGCGCCGCGCAGCCTCCGTCGTCCTCGCCTCTGTGGCGCCGCGTACGGAGAGTCGCCGCTAGCTGCGTGAGCTAGACGCCACGTCGCGGGTGCTCGTGGATGTAGGCTCCGTGCCGCTGATGCTGATGGCCTGGTGTAGGTGAGCGGCGCCGTGGAGGGCCCGCGAGCGCCGCGCGACCGACCGCCTTGGCGGTGCTACGGACCCATGCTCACTCACAGCCGCTCCGACGGCGATTTCCCCATTTACGCTAGAGGTGAGCGTATCCTTCCTATCTCATACGTGTTGTTGTCGTTGTGGTCTTAGATCTAGTGATTAGGTTCACGCATGAACGAATAATTTCACTGCGTTTTCATTCATTTCCCGTCTCTTGTTTCATCCTCATGTTACTTTTGCCTCTCCTTAAATTTTGTGGTTGTGTTTGTAACGAAACCACAGATGTGTATGTGTACCCAATACAAAGTATGATTATTGGTCTTTAAAGTAATATTAACGTATCAATAAGGAGGCTAACGAAATCCTTTCTCCTTAATCTGATAATTCGATTACTATTGGCGTCAGTTGGTCGCGGAGTCCCCAGAGCTTTGCAAATCAATATTATAGCGTATCTGTGTTTACAGGCAGCGTGTTACGTTGAGAATGAATCGTCTCTACTACGGCCTAGCGTCATGAATTTACAAATAGGCGGTTGGTTCCCAATTGTGTTGTTTGTTTGACATTTCGCATAATTCACAATTTGTTTATGTATATAGGCTTGGCCGTAAGCGTAACCCTTGAATTTAGGCTTGGTCGCGTATGTTACACGCTACGCAAGCTTTAAGCTTGGAAAGTATGGTTGGATTGTTTTGTAGGGCATTATAGTGTCTATTTTTAAATAAAGGCTGCACGCTTAATCTCACAGTGGCAGGAGACTCATCCAACCAAGTTAACGCGATGCACGGTCGCTCGAGCATTTTATTAGCCCTTACCTACTGATATTTTTCACTAACGAAATAAATAAGGGCTATAAAAGATATATAATATAATGTTTACGTGTTAACCTATAACACTATTAGTGTATGTACATATAGGCAGCTGAAGAGATAGTTAAAACCCCTCTGTATACAATACTTACAAATTAACGTCTTTGCATATAGATACGTAGTTAATTAATCCCCCCATCACCATCTTTTGCTGCTGACTGTACACTAACTATAATAAAAATGTATGCCTTTATGTTACGTTCGCCATGACCAATATTCTGGTCAGAACAGAGGTGCTACCTACATATGATTGAAGAAAAAATATGACGGAATAGTTTTCTTACGGGCTTAGATAATTCATTCCGACACGTTCAATTTGTGTAAAGCCATTGAAAGTGGTAACGGGGGTTGATGTAACGAACACGATTATTATTTATATAATATTTAGTAAAGACGAAGTTTCATATCAGTCTACTATGTACTTTAAAATACTTAATACAATTGACTGCCTATTTAAAATGATAGTAGGTAATCTTTTGCCAAATCTACGCGTATACTTAGTAGAGTCAGCAGCAGAAGTAGCTAAGCGGGTAGGGTGTTCAAAATGACCTACACACGCTCTTATTCTCTTAACAATAGAGTCGCAACTTTTTGCTGCTGACTGTACAGTCGACGTCAAACATATGTTTACACTTTTTCACCTTACTCCATTGTAATAAGGTGCAAAAGTGTAAACATATTTTTGAAGTCGACTGTACCTAATGGAGGTTATAGGACTAAACCATAAATATATACTTAGCTATTTATCCAAAGTTCAATTACTAGGTACTTACCAAAAATCGAAATAAAATATTTTACTCGTAACTTAGTAAACACATACAACAATACTCTACGAACTGTGCACTTAAGACTTTACAGAAGTGACAGAAGACCTTATGACTGGAAACCACCCTGCTGATAACTAATTAGCTGACAAAAAACGTTGGTATGTTGATCACAGACAGACATGGACATGACATGACTAATATTCTGGCATTTACACACCCATCGTCGTTATACGAAGAAGTCACGAACTACACATTACTATAAAATAGTTCAATTTGTTTATTATTTAGGTGTCTTGTAACATTATTTTTATTTAGAGAACGAACTGTGAATGAGGTCGAAATTCCTGCGATGAACTAATTGGCCGAGATTGACGAATTAAACTTGCGTCTAACAATTGACGGTTTGCCCTTGTATTTTTTAAGAGGTGATTGCAAAACAAACTAACGGAACGCAGGCATTGTACAGAAAACAATTTGATAAGCAGTGCTGAAGTTTTATCATTCGCTATCTAATCTATCGAGACTGTTCTGGTTGTAATACCTTAGTTATAATTCACGTTTCATTCCATTCGGACATTAGAATAGTTTAATATGGCTCAAATGTGTGGTTGAGTGTGATCGTGTTGTGTCAACAGTGTCGTGTGTGATATGGATGACCTAGTCGTCAGCTCTAAAACGAGGCACCGACCCATTGATGACGATACTAGAAGCGACTCCGGAATTTTAGATAATAACCAAACATCCTGTAAGTCCATTCCTGAATTAACGCGCTATTGTAGCGATAGCATTTTATCAGCTTATTCAAACTTCCATTATAATCTTTGTATTGTAAATCTGCGTTTGTTTAATGCATTGACCCATAAATTCTTGTTTATTTTGACATACTTAGTGAAAATGGTTTTTGCAAAGGTAGAAAGCGGTAGATTTGCTGTAGTTATTTATGCCTTTTTAGAACATCTTCACGGTGTCATAGATCCGACACGTCGCAGTCACTGCTCTAATTTTTATGCGTATTATAAACGAAAGTGTAGGTAGGTACTATGTACTTAGCTAAGACCAAAAATAATCTAAGACGACTTTAAAACCGATAGTAAATTGGTATTAGATACATACCATTAAAATAAACTCGTGGAAATCAGTTCTAAAAGGGTCTGCAATCGGTGTAAACCCATGACATGACAATTAATTTTGAATTATTTATTGTACTAGGATAACACCTGCTTCTTATAGCATCATCATCATTAAATTGTAATTATTTTTAGTCCATAATCATTTATGAAGTGTTTGGTTTGACCGCTCTTTAGTACCTAATCCTTATCATGAGGAGGCAAGTATTATGTGTACAGTACAGAGCTATTAGTTTCCAAATAGCTATCTGTTATGTATAGTGTTTCTATTAAAATGTGTTGTATCTACCTATTGCTATATTTTTTTACTATACCTACTTTTACCATCCTAATATATGATATAATTTACAGATAGCTTTTAGATTATCTTCTTCACCTATTTCCTGAGAAAAATATATTTTAATGTTTTTAAAGATTGTTTTGGAAGATATGTATTTAAGCCCTGCCTGTTGCATATATCCGTAGGTGCGCAATTCATGAACAGTACATTCGCTTCAACCCATAGGTCATAAATGGCTTGCATAATAACGTAGCATCGAAGCTTTAGGATAAGCTCTAGCTTACAAATGTCACCATTTCTCATGAACCGCTCAGGTTCTATGAACTATTTTCGAGTACGTACGTCACGTAGGTACCTACGCGGTCTCTTGCTGTAGTGTGATTTACCTGGGGGCATTGCATTCGTGCAGTCAAATAGCGCGGGATTCTTACTGTGGGGCTGTATTTAATAATGTACACCTGCCCGACCGGGGTGCGCTGTACCACAGACATGTAAATATAAAGACCGTCTATTCTGTCTAGTCGTAGAGTTCCATTTATTATTGGAGAGGAGGCACGACTCTCTTTCCGAGGTCTTAGTTACGTATAGGTATTTTGTATCTTGTAAAGATATAACCACTTGTCGACCTTATTTCAGAGCAATAAGTCGATTGTGAACCTTATTACAGTTATTACTGACTGACCTAAAAAAAAACACGGCAACCTATTTCTTGATTTCTTTCGGATCTAGGCTTTTCTGGGCTGTGCTCATTCTACTAGCTCAGAATCGCCAGCATTATCTTATTCTACCTCAATAAAAAACCGGCCAAGTGCCGGACTCGCATACTTCATTCCATATATCACATCGTCTTTTTATGATATACATATACCTATATGAAACTAAAACCCCTTTAATATAACGCCATTGCGACGATTGTGAAACGCAACTTAGAATTGAGGTTTAACAGTCTTTATAATATTATTGTCTCTGGCTGGGTGCACTATTCAAGCGGTGCGGTGCAACAAACATGCACGGTCGGGTCGCCCAACCGACGGGCGCGCCTGCTACCTGTCCAGTATCCAATCGATTTAATGTACCACCAGCGCCTAGGCACTCATTAACGTCAACAAAATGCTCATAATGTACATACGTAAAGCATAACCGCAAACATTGCCATCAAAGTTACGAGGTAATCATACGTTACTACTACATTGAAAGTTATATTACCATGTCCACCATAAATATTGAAGTATCCTGAGCGCACAAATGAAGCAAAACGAAAGCACCGCACCGGCTGCATTCACGTGACGAAGGAGGCTCGCCACAGCCCGGCGCCGAACAACCGTCAAACAGGCGATGCATTGCAATATGCAGGAGCGCGAGGCGGGGCCCCACCAGGCCCCACTCTGCCCCGCGGCGCGGCCCGCACGCCAGTCCGCCGATGCGCGTCCCTCGCGACGCAGGCATGAAAGCCTCGTGATCATTCCCGCGCGCTTTGTTTTGTGTTAGTGTTGTGGTTGTGACACTGAAGGATGTGTACGGATATGGCCGAGCATAGTTGACATGTCGCTTAGCGCGCCGGCCCCGGTGGTGCTCGGCGGTAGGGCTGGCAGCCTCGACCAGCTCGACTTTCATGAGCGCAGGCAGGTGATCGCCAGCTCCCTGTCCCTTACGGACTTCTTGCACGTCGGGGCGAAGGAAGTCGCTGCTGTTGCCGGTCAGTCCCCTTCCCTTACGCGCCTAGTCAAGTAGTCACATTCCTAACAATAGCCTTGCGAAACCAAAGGCTCATGCATGACATTTGGCCTCCAACTCCAATACCAGTACACTCAGTATGTGCGCTCGGCATACTAACGTCATACGCTAATGAATTAGGACTCTAGTTGCTCAGTACCTAATAGTTTTGTAGAGATAAACCATTTGACCTGCATTTAATTTAAACTCGTTAAAAATAACAATCAACGTGACTTGACAAAACATACCTTCCTAGGTGAGACCTACAGAGGGTTAGTTACAGTATTTATTTATTGACATCGGATTACTCAAACTATTCCGAACAGGCAATATATTAACTAAGTATCTATGTCTATGTGATAGTGGACTAAAGTCGGTAAACAATGTTATCTGCTTGCGTCTCATTATTCAATAATAGCTGCCTACTTTAGATAACGACTTACAACAAGAATTTGGTATTGTGTTGAGCGAAATTACCATGCGAAAAGATGTACACATTGTACTTGTCTTATGTATTGAGTACAACGTATGTCTCATGCATTTATTATAAAACTTAGGTATCTAGCAGATGGGTAAAATAAACCTATTTACCTAACTGAATCATCTGGGATTTCCCATATGATATGAGTAGTGTTCTTAGCAAGCTTATTGTTGAAACCACTTCTACGTTAACAAAAGTAAAGTCTTGCAAAAACAGGCAACATTGTAATCCGTAGATATTTAAAGAATTTGAAACGTATTTGTGACGTAAAGGATGCTATATTGGTTCGTATATTTTTGTTTGTGTTTACCAATCTTGAGTTCATCAGCATTACGGTTTTGAATTTTAACAAAGGGGCGTCGTCCGTAGCACAATTTTACAAAAGCTTGAATTGATGTTATAAAAGTGGACCCCAAAGGAGTGTTCTCGCCGAAACAGGCCTAATAAAAATTAATAACAGTGCTCATCACCTCAGTCTAACCAGTATAAATTAGAACCCGGGTAATGAATAGCAGCACTACCTTCGAGATCAAGTTATTAATACAAAGGATGAGCATGTAGTCGAGATCAATTTTTGAATTAACTAGGCAGGCCGTACATCACCTGTCACACACGAATCACGTAATTGTATATTGTAAACTAAGCCTTAACGTTTTGGTATTTCGAAAATTACTGTATGAACTCACCCGATCTATTTTATCACAACCCCAGAATGGCATCTATTGTATCTAAAAGGTATAGGTAGGTACTCATAATCACTGTGTCAACCTAACCTAACCCAAGCAGGAAAGACAAATCCACAATAAAATATCAGCCATCATATATGACCCGGATATTCAATGAATTAGTAGATATAATTTCTATTAATACACCACATTGCGCTGCCATCTGTTTCTAGATTACCAAACATGGTTGATGCGGATAACTGATCGACCTCAAGTTTGACTCGACGGTCATGCTAAAAGCTGCTTATGCTAAGGTCAAATTGTAGGTAAAGGTCTTTGCTATTACCGTTTATAGATTTGTTGCATTGCATGACGAATATATTTATTCATATTTAATGACACGACACGAGTAATACAAAAACTGTATTCCTTTAACAAACTGAAGGACTCGCATGGATCTAGGTGTACCTTTAACCTTTTAATCGCCTTACGTCGAAATTTAACTTGCTATTATGAATTCTATTATAAAATTCATGGCGAAATGTTTATTGTTCTTACTGTAAACAGAGGAAACTATAGGTTTATAAAGTATAAATTTAGTTTTTAGACAATTTACGTCTATGTTTTATAAGACAGTTTTTTTCTAAATAATGCAAAAAAAATATTAGCGAATGATAGTTGACTGATTAAATCCACAGATCTATACTATGACAACTTATATTTGGGCTCTATCCTTTTGATGGCTTTTTTTACAATTTTGTGCAATCTGTCAGATACCTAATGGTATATTTATTACATATTGCTTACACTATTTAGCTCCATCATTATATAAATAGTATGTGGTGTCACGTCTAAAAATATTTAATTTCAATGCAGTTTTTCATAACTACAATCGTCGCCATAGTATTTCAACATTATATGAACGGAGGATTTACAATGCCTGTGATGTGTCACTTATCATTGGTAGGTAGCTATAGATCTACTGCTTAATTTAACTGATGTCGTTGGTTGGTAAAGAAAGAGAAGTTTTTCAGGTAACTTACATAGATATTTGACTAAAGATAGTTTAAGCATGATGGAGGTACATTCTACTTTACTTAATATTGTGCTAATCAGCTTTCAATAGCCAAGCCTTCAGCTAGATAATGTCTTCTTACCAACCGTCTCTATTTAACAGTAACCCTTGCTAACAGCTACTCCCTATTTTAATTTCCAATTAGTCTCGTACGTTTTCCCACGTCTACACCATGCCAGCTAACTACGCGAAAGTGAAAATACGGTTTTCCACCATTCATAACTTACAGCTTGTTTTATGTAGAGCTCTGTGCTCCATACTTTCACTATCTTCATCTTATCGTGTTGCGAAAATAGAACGTAGATCCATGCGCAAATTAATAATTTCATGTAATCATCATTATCAAAATATGTCTCTACAGTCGTTTCAGCAGTAGCGCCTGTAGTAGGTAATATCAATGATATGTTATATGCGTGTATGAAATGGCTCTATATTTATCAATTAACGTTTTGTCTGTGGTAAATTGATCTAAAGGGGGATTTCCTACCAGGGTTCGAAATTATCCAGATAATTATAATCAGTGATAGTTATCCCCGGTATGGGTACTTTCTCTTAAGTATAGTTCAACAAGTGGTCTCAAAATTCCAGCCTGATATTTTTTTTTTACAAATTATGGGTTATTATCAAATCTATAATTATCAGCCATAAAAATCAAGATAATTATCGCGATATTTATCAATATATTGATAATTATCCTTTAGAACCTTGTTTCCTACCATAAACTGAAACTCCTTTATTGAAATAATTAGTAGGTACCTACTAGGTATTTGTGTTTAGCAAAAAGTAATTAAACAATGAAAAATGTTAGGCAACCGAAGGCGGTAAATACAGCTTTGGGAAAGCAGCGCTAATTTCGCGTGATTTTTCTTCAAAGGACTTTAAATTATCCAAGAACAGTGTCATTCTGAATTGAAATCTTAGCTTCGTTAAATGTCTTAGTAGCAAATTTAAATTTAAATTGTACTATGACAAAATACTTACATATAAACAACACTTTTCGTGTAAACAAACACTATTTAATGACATTATTACCCTTTTATTTGGGATTATCGCTTAAAATATTGGTATAGTGGATGGGTACCTACTTAAAGAAACACACGAAGCATTGAAAACAACCAAGTAACCACTGAAAAAAATCATTTCTAATAAAAAATACTTAAAAAATCGAAGTAACGAAAGATTAACCTGAATGAAAAATAAATGACATTACGCTGACTAGATTGACATACGTTTGTATACATGATATTGATAAGACAAGTAAGAATGAATTCTGTATATCTTTAGTTATTCACGTGGTGATCTCACATCGATGATTGCTGTGTTCAATACCCATTTATGACAATTCAATACGGTTTTTGTGACTACATCCAAGAGTCATCGACCTTTACTTGTTATGGATCGATCGTACTAATTAAATATTAAAGTAGGGTCGCTATGCCGGTTGGCGGACAGTTAAGGAAGTTGCTGACTTCAAACCCCTTAAAAATATAGTAATTTACGATAAAATATGCTAATTTCTATACCAATACGTTAGAAATATAGTCTATTTGTAAAACAAATATGAATACTGGCTGCTTTGCATGTAAGTTTTGATAAAATTAGCGATAAGTGAAAAAATACCCGAAATGCCGGTTTGCGGACAGTTTTTTCAGTATGCGGACACTAAGTGCTAGTTGGCGGACATGCAGTTTTTTTATGCAATAAAATTGCAACTGAACCAAGTTTTATCTGTTTACATTAGGCTTTAATATCAATGGTACTATATGAACACCGTTTCTATCAAAATATAGTCTCTTCGCGGTCCTTACGACCATTAAAAAGTAGGATTGTTTGTTTGAAAAAAACGTCGTTTAACTGACTATATCCAAAGTCGAAACGACGTTAAAAGCGTTGATTAAACTTGATCTTCTTTGTTTTTTCCATACTTTATGGACGGTGAGTTCAAAAGTGGGGGGAGGGGGGTAATGAAATTAGAAAAACTGTTAGCAACGTCGAAGCTTGTTTTATACTATGACGGTAAAAATTAGCGTGCCGCTTGTCTAATGGTAAGCCGCTATCATAGTCTATGGACGCTTATAACTCCAGTTGAGTAACAAGAAGCACGTTGCCGTCCAGTAAAAGAACAAGGATATTGTGTAGATAGATTACGGGACAAATATAGACCGCTCACAACCTACATACTGCATCGTTGGGAACTATCTAAAAGACCTATGGAATGCTATACCGCGTATTGGTCAATCTTAGAAACTATATGAGAGATGCGGACTTAGTAACGCTCTTTAAGGAAAAGGTCAATTATAGATGACTGCTATATTTATGAAGAAATATAATCATTTAGCATCACTGGCCCTTGCCAGCCATTGCCATTCACCAAGGTAAAAGTGAAAAGACTGGTAACTTACATACATATGGCGGGAAAAAGTTGATAACTCAAGATATTAAAATTGAAGAAATTTGAACCTTATGATTTTTTTCAAGTTCAAATTTATTAAAGTTTTTGTCCTGACTTGTCAACTTCTTCCCGCCATGTACGGATTATTAAATAATATTAAATTTAGTACACTGCTTCGGATAGGTTGTCTAAATGTCTACCTATTCTACTATCTTTGATTCTTCCATGATAGGTAGCCCACACTACAGTCACTCCCACTCCCATACGTTTTTTGCGCCGCTGGTTGCGTCGGTGCAGCATTACAAATTTTGACAATTTTTAACTCATGTCCACATCTAAGTATCTCAACAAGAATTACTGAAGATCTGGTCAAGATCGTAAGGAACCATTGGGTGAGGGCACAGCACGACCTATCATTGTTGAGATCCTTAGAAGTTTATGAGAGACCTATGTCTAGCAGTGGGCGTCGTTTAGCAAATGTAATGATGATAATGATGAACTATCTTAACAATTAGAGAACACCAAACACGCCGCAAAAGCAACGCATAGGTATTTTACTTCCTGTGCACATTTGTGTCTGGACTGGATGTCTAAACAAGAGATAAGTGTTGAAGAAAAGAGCTCAAAGAGGACGCAGTGTGTTGACGGCGAGGGACCTCTCTTGTTCCTTTAGCCGTCAACACAGTGAATCCTCTGGAGTTGCAGGCGTCCATAGGCTACGGTAGCTGATGAAATGAGCGTACAAACTACATAACTATTAATTTACTTTCCTAAAAATCCCACGTGTCCGCATACTGAAATGACATTTTACGTAGTCGCGGTTGACCGGACAAGAGTTTATAAGCGGTTTAAAAATTAATTTTACTATCGATTTTAAACGAATTAAGTGGTCGCAAACTAAAAAATAAGTAGTTCGGCAACTAATATTAAGATATCATAAGTATTTAAGTAGTATTTTTAATTATGTGTCACACAAAGTGAAAATCAAAAATCGGTATAAGATGCCACTAAGCGGACACGTGTCCGCCAACCGGGATACCTAACAAATTTGCATACGGGTTACGCGGACGGTTAATATTTCTATAACTTTAGAAAGATCATGGGAAAATCTCTGTAAATAACGTACATTGGTTCATAATTAACCGAACTAGATGCCTAACACAAATGTAACACGAATACAAAAGAAGAAACTTAGGTTTATCCGCGCGCCTTGTTCTTAATTTATTCGTAAGATATCGACCATTTTGGTCACTACTGAGGAGGAGCGTATATAAACATTTTTTTTTCTGGCTAAAGGATGCATCAATTTTTTTGAAGTGAATACATTATTATTGCATAACTATCTGAGTATCACCAAACAAATTTATTTTACTTCTAAGAACAGCAGGAATCTTATTTTTTGCATTTTAAGAGAAGTTGACGGCCATTTGTCCGGCTACCGGCACTGTCCGCGCTACCGGCACAATGACCCTATTATACATAGCAGAGTTTTGGATAAAGGTATTTGACTTATAGAAATGTGAATCAACTGCCAAAAAAAATGATCGATATGCCAGTAATGGAAATAAGATTTAAACTTATTCTTATTGGAACCCGACAATATAATGCTTATATACCTACTGTTTGCCTTAATATTGAATCATCATATTTGTTGGATTTAATTCATACAAACCTAATATTGCCTAGTTATGTTTGCTTTAAAACAGATGCCGTATTGGCTCTGTTCACGCTCAAGACTACGGTGGTGCTTAATGTGCTCATACGATACAAGACGAGCATACTAATAATTACACAGTTTAAATAGACTTGTTACGCAAGGTAGCATGTATCTTACTATGAATCATAATGCACATTCAACGCATTCTTCACTATTATTGCCTACTATTGGATCTACCTGTTGGGAATAAAAATCTATTAAATAGTCAGTAATTTGAAAGTAGTTAGTTATATTGGAAGGCACATAAAAATTAACTACAATTAATAGAGATATAAAGCTGAAAACGTTAAATTAATATAATTATCCTTAATAAATAATATTCTACATTGTATAATTTCTTTATTGCAAGTACCTATTATCGTTTTTAAGAAGCTTGTATTTTTATAAGTACTTAATATGAACTAATTCGTATTTATAGAGCCACAAGAGCGTGTCACACAATTTTGCATCGTTTTACACTCGTTTTATAAAATGTTAATGCAGGCAGGTGTATCCAGTTGTAGGTATACTGTAATAATTTATTTATCTGTATATGTAGTTACTAATGTAGTCAAGATGTAAATGATGTAGAGCAAATGTCAACGCTCCCGGAACGTTTCTCCGAGCTTAACTTGGACAAGACTGAAATGATAAGGATCTCTTCAATCGTTAAGAATAATTTGGTGGTACGTGTATTCGCACACAATACGCCTATTGAGTCGTGATGGCATATGAATAGCGGTTTGTCGAGGGCGACGCTGTTCATCAAACCAGACCAGTATAAGAGTGGTCTCCGACTAAGCATTGGAAATTGTAGTTTAGGCTTTTTAGGGCAAGTTAGATTTGAAATGATTCTCCTTTGTGAGAGCGGTGAGTAAGGTGCTCACAATGCACACATATCGTATAAGTAAGGATTTTGTTATACCATCTACCATCGGCAACACGGTTATGTGACTATTTGTAAACCTTAGTATAACGTTATAAGGTTTACCATTACCTGTTAGTATAAGCCTGATCTCCAGTTAGCATTCTGATTACATTGATTACGGATCTTAAGGCCAACTTATACCAGAAAATGTTTAGTGGGTTGACGGTGCTGCCTCATCGATCAAGCTCGCGTGGGCTGCGAGACATCTGCATGACTCATTTCTTATCTACGCAATTACGGGGTTTTGGTACCGTAACCTGCCTCTAACGCGTCACATAGACCTTCAACTTGGTTTTACTACGATGCTAATTCCAACTCGGTTAGGTGGTTATCACGCTACGATAACGGGCGATATCATCAATATTGGAAACAAAATACGCGTTATAGGCGTCGTGTTCTTAATGGGATAGTCTGAACAGCGTCTAGTAATTTATATAACCTATACTGGCAGTTTATTCATTTAAATTAGCGTTAAATACATCGATAGATTATTTATTAACGGCATAAAATATTTATCCTTTTCACACGTACGTATTTGTTTTCCAGTGTTTCTACGCTAAGATTATAGTAGGTGCTAATGATTTTTTAGTTAAAAAATAGCAATGTTATCAAATACATATGTCTATCAAGTCTGTGACGGTCTTATTGATAAAACCAAATTTTCGGCAAAGAGCCCGAAGTATAACGAAATATTATAGAACTGAAATAACGAATAGAACCTGTGGCAACTGGCACTGTTAGTAGAACATGCAGCGATTTAACTTTTTTACCCTTATCCACAAATGACTTTGATATCTGTTGAAATATACAGAAGTAATCGCGTGAGCACATCTCATCGAGCTCTTCATTCATGCCCACATTTGCTACCAGCCGTATACCATGTACCAATGCCAAAATAAAAATCAATTAATGGCAATTGTTGTCAATTTAATTTAGCGCGTATCTGTGGTCTGGCATAGTTGTGGTTTTCCTCACGGTGCCCTGAAAATATTATCATTCAACATTGAAGGTCCGACAATTACTGTCGAGTATAAAACTACCTTGTCTTTATTAAAATTAATTTACTTAAAACTACATACTATTAGAAACTAAAAATCTATCTCTAAAATGGGCCCCTGTGGCATCGTGCCGAGGACGCTGGCAGCATTTCCTCGCTGAACTGCAATACTTATGCGTTGAGCGAGGAAGCTGACAGCTCGTTTGTCCCCCGTGACTTCGACCAGCCGTTTAGCAATAAAACTTGCACGCGTATGTAGCACCTAACAATAAATACTCCGTACCTACTAATCCGTTTATTACAAGGCTGGATCTTGTGTAAGCATTGCCATACTTTGCAGGATGTACGACTGGCCACGAAATGTTTCTTTGTAAATCAATGGACTACCAAGTTTTTTTTATTCCTTTGAACGCCAAGAGCCATTAAAGTGGTCGTGGGCCGTCGTGCCTACCACACCAACGACCACTAAAGTGGTCATGGCAGACGCTATCAAAGCAATTTTACTGTTGACAAATAAGGTTTAAATTCGTTTCCCACTAGTTGAGATGTTGGCGTGTATGCCATATTTTGACGCGAGAGAGAAAGCGTTCAAAAAGGTTAATAGAGTATCGAAATCTATCATAATATCATTTTGTGTGTTGTCAAAAAGTACCAATGCCTACATCCTAGATCCGTTCTTTATACATAACTATGTCAATAAACATTCAAGAACAGACCCGATTCAATTAGATTAGATATGTTTTAATTACTTAAAATGTCAAATGACTTAGATATACGTGTGATGAAATTGATGAATTAAACATCTGGTTTTCATTTAGAACACGACCTAGCTGGATCCTTTCTGTTAATTGAACGGGTGTCTTGTCTGTACTGTCTATCAATTGTCATGTTAAGTTCAAACAATGAGTTGAATATTGTTTTGAATGTATGTTCTATCACTATCACACACGGTTTGAGTTCGACGCGTTCAACTCCTTTACCTGTCTCGAACCATTCGGGCATTTCGTGCAGGTAAAAAACTGGAATGGTCCCAAATATGGAAGTGCTTCCCTCACTGTAGGTGTATACTGTATACTCTTTCAACCTTTCTTATTTTATTTGAGACACGATGGAATGACACCGTAAATACACTTACCCATTTTTTATTGGCGGTTATGATGAGAGTAAAATTTCCTAGCGGGATACAAAAACACAGTTTCTTTTAAATTGGAGATATTTTCCCTACTCAAGAGAAACAAAAACCCTTAATTCTTTATAACATTTTTTTTATTAGCCTGGTTTAGTGTCCCACTGCTGGGCAAAGGCCTCTTTATAACATATAAAATATAAAGCATCCAAGAATCATCTGAAGTTGGGACGACAACTGTGCACTTAAACCTTGTTTCGGCATAAGGCTGAAGATGTTTCTTGAATATTAAATAAGTAATTGAACCGTGTTTTGTTTTATGCATGACCTGGCCGACCCTAAACTTTCATCGGTTTATCCTGTTCCTTTTCGAGTTGTGATTTTAACAAATAACTATTCAAATCGGATACTTTATTCGTTCTCATTACATTACCTACTGATTGGCAAATCAACGTTGCTATATAGAGTTGCAGATATATAGAGTTGTGCTATAGGTAATGTTAAAGTTTTCTCTTTTGTATGTTCCCGTTGTTATTGTGATGGGTACAGACAGCCTTTGACAATAGGCTCTCGACATAATGGGGCCATTTATTCTGTCAATGTAGGTACGTATGAGGAGGTACATTGTATGTTGACTCTGTAGGTGTTGCCATTATTTAGATGTTGACGTGCACCATCTTTTTGTTTTTAATCAATGGCATTGGTTTCGTAATTTGTCAAGATGTTATCACGTTGATATCTTGATATCTATGTAGGTACTTTTTAATTGTAGCTTCATATATTGTAGCTAAGTATATTCGAAATAAATATCGACTGCGACCTATGCAAGGCCAGCGCTCTTTTCAAGCTTATTGGAGTTTGTAGTTTGGTCGATAACATTTCAGTCTGCTTGTATTAGGTATCATGCGTATACCTCATTGTAAGTTTAGTTTAGAATTCATCCATTATGCTTTTTTTTTTTCTATAAATGTATAGAAATAGTTTATCGGAAAACAAGGCGCTAGCCATCTTTATTATGCCTCTATCGGGACATATTTTTAAATATGAGATATCATAAACTGCTCTTTCACATAATTCCATTTTACTAGTTGTCAAATGGTTTTTTGTAACAATAGATTTTCTGTCTTAGTCCATTATTTACTGGGTTATATGAAAACATATGCGGCCGCTGTGGCTAATTACTCACATTCAAATCCTAATTTAAGTAATTAGTACAAAGGGGTTACATTTGTTGCTTTAAGAAATGTAACAAAGCCCTTATACGGCTAATTAGATTTCAAAGAACTGTAATTATCTCACGTCAACTTTAACAGTGATGTTTTTCATTTTCAGTTATGTTTTTCTGTATCCGATTTAAATCATTGCCGGTATACAATTTATTTTTGTAGTTTATTTAGGTACAGTTCAAAATTGAATTAAAAAAAACACGAACAAATAATTACTTAAACCTATGAGCAAAATTTTTCTTTAAATTAAATTTAACCACAAATTCTTATATAAATATTATTCTAGTAGCAACACGTGGATAGACATTCAGATTCTAGTATTATTAATAACTTGCGTGTTATTGTTTGCAGCCAAAAAACAAAATGGCACAACAGTGCGCACCAACAGCCTGGGGTCGGGCGCGCGAACGCCGCCGGTGGAGCGGACCAAGTCCAAATTCTCGGCCCTCGGTAGGCTCTTCAAACCTTGGAAGTGGAAGCGGAAAAAGAAGTCGGAGAAGTTTGAAGCAGCCTCTAGAAGTAAGTTGATATAATTATATTTCTTAAAACGTAGATCAACACAGTAGTGCGCATCAACTGTTTAGTCCAAGGTTCCTCAAACCTTTGAAACTAATAAAGAAGTCGCAGAAATTTAGAACTGCCTCTAACTGGCATAAGGTGAGTGCGATCCTGCCTGTCATTATTTTCATAAACATTAGCGATTAGCACCCTTTCAAATCAGTCTGTACTCGCACGACATGAGCCAAAGCCAAAGCTAACCAAGATAAACCATTTAAATACTTATTAATAAATACCAAATATTCAGTACTGCAAGTGAGATTATACGTCAGCTAATTGAAAAAAAAAACGTTATGTATACGTAATTTTTTTACTGTGAAACTTTCTATAATCCTAGAAGAGCTCATAATACTATTATCACTACAAGCAGCTGTACTCGTGTTTAGTCACTACGCGCGACATGTTTCGGAGAGCTTAGGTCTCCATCCTCAAGCACTAAGAGTGCTAGGCGAATCGATCCACGACCCGTACTTGCGGTTTCGTGACTAAACACAAGTGAGTACAGCCGCGTGTAGTGATAATAGTGTTAATATGTCTCACGAAAGTTTAAATTCAATAGAGTTCCGAATATTTATTTAAGGATATTTAATACAAAACTTTAACTTGAGTAGCAGATTAAACAAGTTGATCTAATCTGTCATCTTTCTTCTTTGCAGCTTTAGAAAGGAAAATATCCGTCCGTGCAAACAGAGATGAGTTGGTGCAGAAAGGGATCCTCCTCCCGGAGAGTCCCATCACGCCAGTGCCCGAAGCCAGTAAGACAACTCTATTCTTTTTAATTTAATTGAAACAAAACTAGATTAACTAGATCGTAAGGCGATTATCACACTGATAAATAGCCAGTGTGATAATCGCCTAACTAAAATGAATGAAGCTCATTTTAAGTAATCTACCAATGTACCTACTGATTTAAAATCACACGATTTTCAGTCGTTAATATGATAATAAATAATAATATATTAGCCTATAAACGTCCCACTGCTGGGCACAGGCCTCCTCTCATATACGAGAGGGTTCGGGCTATAGTCCCCACGCTAACCAAAAGCTGGGGACTTCACTTCACATACGTCCTGGAATTTCTCCGCGGATGTAGGTATGCAGGTTTCCTCACGATGTTTTCCTTCATCGAATAGCGATTGTTAAATATCAAATGATATTTGGTATATAAAAACTGTATGCGTTAAAATCCGGCCACGCATGATCTGGTACATCTCCCTTTCGGATATACATTTTCAAGCAGTTCTTTTTTATAAATAATCTGTAATCATAGTAATATATAATAAAAATAGAATCATATTACAATTGTATGGGCTTGTCTCAGTTTTTACTGAAGGTATTCCATCATATCTTTAATGTTTTGTCCAGCGTTTTTTGATAATCTTCACTCGCTTCCTGCTACAATACCACAATTGTATTTATATTTTCACAACCGGTTTTATGGTCAATAGAATGTCATCTTACAAAAAAAAATGTTTTGAAACTCTATTCTACTTGAGGTAGTCAGGAAAACTTTCTACTCCAAGCACTGAAAGTAATTTTTATATGGCAGCCATTTTTTTGTCAAAAAGTCAAACTCACCAAAGTTAGAACACCTCCGAACTATTTCAATCTAAATACACTTAGAAAAATGTTAGCTATGGTGAAAAGAGAATTTAATAAGGTATAATTTGATTTATCTTATCGAACGAGCGGAGCGTAAGCGAAGATCGTTCTTACAAACAACAACTATCACCTGGCTACTGGGACGTCTCGGCATTTGGATGGCTTTTTGATTTAAATAGTTTGTCCGACGATAACTTTAGTAACGATTTTCCAATCTTAATGAAATTTGTTGGGGTTGTAGCAGAGACCAACAAAATTTGCGAGTTCGTATATGAGCTGGATTGAGACGGGAGTTCTGAAATTAGAAGGCCTAAAAAGGTTTTGTAAAGGGGTCCTGTTACATTGGCCATCTTATTTGCTACTTTTACGAGCAAGTACGGTTGAGTTTGGTATCAAACGAAAGGTATTGATTAACACTCCCGTCAAATCCTTATTAACTGCTTACTGTTTCATAACAATTAGCAACATAAAATTGATTTCAAAAATATTTTCAATTATATTTTGATTTTGGTGTAAATATTTTGACAACTGACTTTTTTTTAATTTATTAGAGCTTTGGCTGCTAGGGCCATCAGCATACTGACATTAACACATTAGCAGGGGGGTACAACCACAGAGTAAATAATAGTATAACAGAGAGACCTCTGTAATGTCACGTAACGTCACGAATCATGTTGTCCCTTCTTAACGCATGACAAGTTCTTTTTCGCACTTATGCAAACGTAGCGGATACGTCGTGTCAAACTCAAATTTTTTGACAGATTTACTTTGAGTTGTACCCCCCTGCCGAAACCTATATAGGTGGTCCACAGATGAGAACGAAATGTCAAAGTAACAGAGTGAGAGGCATGTAAGATGTCGATTTAAATTTAGATGAGACAAAAACTGTCAAATCTGAAGCGATTTCGTCGCGGTTAAATTTTGCGCATCAACCGCACAATTTAATATGGACGTTTAGTTTCACCGTGATGGTTAGTTGAGAAAAAATACCCGATACCTATTTTTGGTATTTGTAGTAATTCTACTATTGCACATTTATGGCAAAACACAAGATTCGCGAGTTCACAGTTCGGGGCGAACTACTAGTTTATAATAAAAAACTATTTTTAACAGGAAAATTTGGTAAACACTGTCAGAACACTGTGGACAACAAAATATAGGCACTGTGGAATATATAGTGATCAAACTCATAGACAACGTAACGTTTATATTATGTTTTCAATTTTATTATGTAGCTTGATAACCCCAAATTATTAATTAGAAGTGTTGGTTGAATATGCACATTCAATTAAAAGATGTACCATACCATGCCTGGCCGGATTTTAACGTATACAGTCTTTAAGTTCGGAAAAACTCATTGGTACGAACCAGGGTTCGAACCTCCGGATTGAAAGTCAGACGTCTTACCGCCAGGCTACCAATGCTCGAATCAGTCATTATTTTGACAAAAACAGGACTTAACTTGCGTACACTTTCATTTATTACTTTCCTGTCAATTCGAGCGTGTCGTAATGCTCGTAGTCGCAGATAGACTACCGTTTTTGTCAAAATAATACAGTCAACCAATTTGATTTCTAGGCCACTATAGAACCTTTGAGGGCTACCGTTTATTTACTCACCAGTTGGCGCCACTGTAGACGGAGGTCCTGAAATACAGCTGTAATTCATGACCTCCCCTCTCCTCTCCTCTGGGTTCGTGAAAACCAAATTTACGTTTAAATAATATTTAATACAATAAACCGTATTGTTTCAATATCTACGACCCCGCTGTGTTGCGAGTTCCCTTTTATTTGGAAAAACCGGCCAAGAGCATGTCGGGCCATGCTCAGTGTAGGGTTCCGTAGTTGCCGGCCTGTTGCAATTCATTCATTCAAAACACGACTAGAAAAAAAAACATTAAAGAAAAATTAAATTCCGTTATTTCTTTTTAAAACAAAAACTACAATTTTTAAGAGTAATGTAGAGCCACGCAATCTATAAAAATTACAAGCCCAAACTCAAGGGGGGCAGAATCACTTAGCTTATCCTGGCACGGCCTTTAGTATCCTGAAATATTAACAAACTAGCATTTAGCAATTAACTTTTCGAAATTTAGGAAGTATTTTCTAAATTGCGACTCGTCGCGCATTTTAACGCACCTTTGCTATCAAAGATATTTGCGTGTATACGCTTCTTATGTCATTCGTCCACACTTTTACTCTTTACATCACTTCCTACATTTTCTAAAGTGCGACATGCATGTACCATAAACCGTACTTACAAGAGAGGTATGTATCGCGAAATACTGTATTTCTTGAAAACATGAATTCGTTTAAAGTAATTGATTATACGCACTCACGCACCAAATTATATAAAGGCATGTTTTGTCAATTACCACGATCACGACTTCACGCCCACTGCTTGCTTCTCGATACTCTCTATAGACTATGTCAGTGAATGAACAATTTACAAACAGCATTACCCTTAGCCGGCCATCGGTGGACCTTATGCCGTTGCAATAGGAATGCAAAAATGTAAAGATATCTTTGACGTCTACTAATATCAGTGGTGGCGCGTCAAAAATTTTAATTTGACTTTTAAGTTGAAACTTTATGATTGTTATGAAGTTATCTAAACATTAGGCAAGTTTGCAGGAATCGAGCTACCGATGTGCACATACCTGTAGGGCTGTACTTCCCACACCCTTTCGGTGTACAGTCAGCATCAATAGTATCTTCCTACACGAAGGCCGCAAAAATATGTGACACGCTCTTATTTGTAGAGCCATAGGAGCGTGTCACATATTTTTGCGGCCTTCGTGTAGGAAGATACTATTGATGCTGACTGTACCTCATCAGACCTAAATGAGGGGATAGAATTAGAGCCTCTTATCTGCTGGACGTTTGTAACGTTCGTGGGAGTAAACCTGTCATAAATTACTAGCGTAGTTTACATTTTTTAAGTAGGCTGTTTGTGTGCTCGTTTGCCTACTTCATGAAGGTTACGTTGCCTAATCAATCTAGAAACTTTAAACAATATTTTGAGTTAAACAGTTTTATTCCTTTATGCAAACCGCACACCGTATATATTAGCGTTGCGTCTTTTTCTTGTTCCATGGTAAAGAAAGAGATGCGACACGATTATTTGGACTAATAAGGCCGAGTGTGTTGGCTTAGAATAGGTTACAGTCGACGTCAAAGATACGTTCACAATTTTGCACCTTACTCCTTTGTTATTAGGTGCAAAAATGGAAACATATCTTTGACGTGGACTGTACAAAAGTGACATTGAAACAATGTCTTTTTGAAATGGTTTAAATACGTACTATGTAGGGTAAACCTACCTATTGTCAGCAACCCCTTACAATTTTATATTGGGTCGATTAACCTTATTTCCAACCAATAGTGATACCAATTCTGTCAAAATTGTAAGCGGCGGCTAGTATATTTTAAATGCCAAACCTAATCAACGCTGTTTCTGCCGTACCTACTAACATGCTTAAGGCCGTTCCTCGATTCGGACAAGCCACGCCCATCCGTAAGAGACACGTTTATGGCTGCCGTGCACGAAAGAAAGAGATGCAGCGCTCATAAGGATCAGACTTTTTGACTTAACTACGATAAATAAGCGAATCTAATTTTGTTTCTGTGACTTTTTAGATAAACCAGAATACCATATTTTTTACTTAGTTTATAGTTTACGTAAGCTAAGAAAAATAAGGGGAAAAAGGGCCCAACTTCGGATTTTTTTTCTATCGAGGCAACTTTCAGCAATCGTGTTTCGGCTTGTGCCATAAACAAGAGTATATAGTCTAATAATATATATTCGAAAATAAATTCAATCCCTTTTCCCGTTTAGTCAATAGAGCGTTTGAAAAAACCTATAATTTTATTATGTTTTATTTGGCATTCATTTTTATATTCTTAAAGGAGGGTCAGGGTCTTAAATATTGATACACGACTTCAATTACCTAACAGTAAAGTTGTGTACACATTATATTTGTGTCGAATAAATGGCATCCAGATTTATTATTTATGGTAATCGGCTACAGTAAAAAATAAATTGTTTCCTGTATATCCTAAATCCTAATCATTATAAGCCCTAAAAAGTATAATACAGTACATTGTTACACTTAAAATCGGTCTAGAAATAGATTTCTGACGTGATTATTTTCCGCAGATGAGGATTCCCCTACGTACGAAGACGCGGCGCGCCCCGAGCAGAACGCCATGGACCGGGGGATCAGCAACGCGCACGCCGCGCTACAGGCGCAACTCGCGTCGCAGCTGCAGCACCAGCAGGCCGCGCTCGCCAGCGCGCTTGCCGCTGCCGCCGCGCACCACTCCATACACAACAACAACATAGGTCAGTCTTGTTTGTTCCCCTACGTACGAAGACGCGGCGCGCCCCGAGCAGAACGCCATGGACCGGGGGATCAGCAACGCCCACGCCGCGCTGCAGGCGCAGCTCGCGTCGCAGCTGTAGCACCAGCAGGCCGCGCTTGCCGCTGCCGCCGCGCACCACTCCATACACAACAACAACATAGGTCAGTCCTGTTTGTTTTTGATTGGGAACTAGAGTAACCGCTTGATTACTTCCGCGATGGTAACGTCCAAAGAACAAATAATAAGCTTAATGTAGTTTCTGAGGTCACGGTCGACCATTTATGGTGTTCGGCAGACGCCAAACGCATGCAAACGCACGCAGAGTTGCAACGACAAGGAGTTAATTCCTCATTAGAACCTTCAACTCTTATCAGAGCGTGCATGAACTACAATGGCAGCACATGAGCCTTCTGCTTATCACTGGTAATATTTGCTATGTTATTAATTTCGGTTTGGGTACATTCGTACCTATATGACAGCAGTTCGGTTATAATCCGTTTGGGTTTCAACTTAATTTCAAATTTAAACTTTGGTGCACTCGCCAACTTTAGCGCGGTTATTGAGTAAATGAGTACCGAGCTGGGTACCGATAATCCGTTAATCCGTTACCATGTAGTTATATCAATTACCTACATATTATATAAGTATTGTAGCGGTCTAAGGTATGTTTTAATCAATATAAAGAAAAGATTTTCCTTTATATTGATTAAAACATACAAATAAACATACGGGTCGAACTGAGAACTTCCTTTTTTTTAAATTCGGTTAATATAATAGAATTCGAAAAGTTTTCCTTGACTTTATCGGTCTATGCGGTTTAGAAGTATGTTTCTGTATAGGAAGGGTACTGTATTAACGATTAACGGACTTGAGAAAAGTTAACAGGAGTCAACGTCTTTTAAATTGTAGGTTAACTTTCAAAAGTAAATAACCTACGCTCACTGTTACAATTATCTCGGAAAACTGCAATTCTCCTTTATAAATAATTGCATAGCATGACGATCCCCTATAGATAATTCAACTATTAATAAAGATTAGTACCTACGTAAAGAATAAATAAAATACACACGTCGCATAATAAATACGCACAAAACATACGCAAATCATAAAGATATTTGTACGTGATTCACTTGGTTTTCCCACATTACATATATTATCAATTATCACTCATAAAACTGTCACATGCGAGATTGAATACTTTAAAAGAAATATAAAATAGAAACCTCTATGTTGATGACTTGTTACACGATACTGGACCTTGGACGGGACTGTTATTTTGGGCTTCTGCACGGAAGAAAAAAGTATCTTCATCCAATACAAATTCTCTTGGTCAAGACGTTATTGTTTCGTATACAGGTGGAAACAATTTGCCTAGAAAGAGGTCTTGATTCAAGTAAAATGATAATATTCTCGCATTGGTATTATTGGTTGAAGATATCCTTATTTTCCGTGTGGCCGGAGTGTCTTTAATCGATTACGTCTTTTAAGTTTCGTTGCACGGGAAGATGGCAAATTCTGACAGATTATATTTAATAAATCCTTAACAGATACTTTACATAAATTATAATTAATTTACTTACGTAAGTACTTGTTTGTAACGATGGCACAGTCCTTTGGGTTCTTTGAATTACCCGTGTGTAAATACACGTGGAAAACACGTACGAGACATGACACATTGGTCAATAAGGCTGCGTGTCCACCAGAGATGAGCCAGGATGCGTTGTGAGGAATGTGAGGAGGATGAAAACCCAAGTCCAACGTGGGTCAATTCGGGTTGCACAGGGCGGTTCTATAACACGTAGGGAGCTTAAATACCGCGAGCCATCCGGTTGCCTCTCGGTCACTGTAACTAAATAAACCTATTTCTAAATTAAACATATTAATAAGTAGGGTTTATTTTTGAACATTACATTTGTGCATTGGCCTAGTTTTGGATAATCTTTATCATAATTTTGACAAAATTATTTCTTCGATTAAATCCGGTTTGGTTTTATTAAAATCCATTTATGCGGTATTTATTATTTCCGCACATTACTAGGAACTGCGATAAGTTAATCTCATTCAATAACGCGCAATAGATAGTGCGCCGCGGGTACTCGGGTTTCATTAACGATGCCATTGTGTGGCGTCCAATGATTGAAAACAAGACTACACAGTTATAGTGTACATGTACAGTCGACGTCAAAGATAGTTTACACTCTTAAACCGTACTACTCGGTAATAAGGTGCAAAATTGTATTTAAGATAACTTTGACGTTGACTGTACTCGTTTGAATGTTGTCGTATGATGTATGAGCAACATACAAATATTATTTAATAACCAAACTCTACCTTTTCTTTACAACCGTTCTTATTATTTAATTTATATGTAATCTGTTATTTATTTTGCACTATGGAATAGGACATAACAATACAGGATTAATATAATGGAATATCGGCCAGATACGGCAAAGAGATTATTAAAATAAAAGAGCTCGTTTGTCACAATCAAAATATTCAAAAAAGAAACCATGCTCTTTATTGATTGGGAAATTTTATCGTATGCGCTTTTTTGTTGCTTTTGCATAATTTGTTGTTGCAGTTTACGTAGGTTAAGGTAGGAATATGAATACATATTGATACACATACCTCTTCATACGTTTAATGTCAATAAAAAATCACCTACTGGGATTACTGACAAATTTTTTATTTAGGTAGATAACTATTTGGTTTCTGTAAGTGCTATTGTGCTAGTTTAAATAATCCTAACATCGTTCACACGTAACGGATCCGTAATAAAGACATGTATCCCCCCATAAACCCTTACCAAATACTCCATTCCCTCCCATATCACACAAGGGTTAAGCTGTAAATGTTCATTCTGTCATTTCGACAGCGAACAAGGGATGCTCATCATTTATTCCGCTCTCCGACTTACAAAAAATTGAATTCTTTTCTGGGCAAAATTATACACCGTGAAGCGCAATTTGCCATGACCGTGCTAACCGTCTCGTTTACATTAATTGAATTAACAGTACTAATTAATCCCAAAGCTTTCCTAATTAAAAAGACTGAAGTAATTTCAACTCATGCCTTGCAAATGAGCGCCCAACTAGGTTAGTGCTAGTTACTATTAAGTAGCAAATGTTGGACGCCCATTGATGAGTGGCTAGCTTTGGCGCGTGCCGGGAATTAGCGACATCCTGGCCAGAGTAGGTTTGTATAGTAGTCTATTTTTAACAAAGCCTAATGTGCCTAAATAACGAGAGACAACTAACTAGCGCTATTAGACATAGTCACCCTACTAGTCAAGCAGTTGTCAGAGATTTGAACATTTAATGTGAATTCCTTTTTCTTAGATAGGTTACTGTTTTTATCCCTATGCAGTATACAGGACGTAGGACGAGCATTCACCTCTAACCGGCCACTCGGGATGCAAAAGTAACGCCATTTATGACGTCACTAAGCGTAGTTAACACTCAATACGCGTTTAAACAGTCACGCTGCTACAGCAAAAAAAATGCGCCTTAGACAACAATGGGAACTTTTCTTAACAGCGTAAAAGTTTGAACAATGTGTTATAAATAGATGACAATGACATTGTGTATTTATAAACTGCATAATCTGACATCAGTTTTAGTTACTTGTTTATCTACTTCAAAAGTTTGTGTGTTAGCCGGTGAAACACGATAAGTCTCACTGCAATATCAGTGGTTTATTCATGAGTGAACCTGGGAACGATCGTACACAATGGAGGCATCCAAATGGAGACGGTTTTATAGAAGTTATATGTCAGGACGTGCGTTAGACGATGCGACGCGGGTGTTCGTGAAAGTCTAGATCTGGCTTTCAGTGGTCGGGGGTGAGCGGGGGTGTGTTGGCGCGAGCGGCGGCGCGCGCCTCAGTGCTCGCCCGCCCGCGCCCGCGCCCGCCGGCCCCGCGACCGACCTGCCGCAACCAGCACCGAGCGCGAGCCGCCCTAACCTCATTCTATCTACCCACGACATACGCCACCTGTCAAATCACCGGCTAATCTCTCATGACATCCCCCGTAGACGCCAATCTCCGCGCCGGAACCCCCCGGCCTATGACACGGTATTGACTCAATGCTACGTAATGGGACTTTCCCGTTGTGCTTACGACCCGAGAAAAGTCGTTCAAACGTAACTTTTCACGAGCAACCTTTGTGCTCTAATAAGCAACGATATCTTTTTGTTTTTGCTTTGAACAGTGTAAAGCGTAGGCGTAAGCATTGTAGTTATCATCAGTTACCTGTTTTGTTTGCCATGTCGTTTTTTGGATCTAAATCCCCTGTGTGTCATGTCATACCCTAGCAAAAGGTGCATTTGTCATAAAGTAGGCTGTATGTATCGAGGCGCGAGCTTTGCGAACGGTATCGATCGTCGCCGGCACGGCAGCACGCGACCGCGGCCACTGCACCGGCAATGTCCCACGACGACCATAATCACCCGACACCGCTGCTCATTACCTTTAACTCATTCCAAGTTCTTTAAACAACATGTTTTGCAAATAATAGTCGCCAAGAGATTTGAATTAACGGCGTTAAGCCACTTCTAAATTATTGTCTTGCGCTTAACTATTTGTGACTCTACTTTTCAATAAAAACGTACAAGTAATATAAGTATGATTCGAAAGTTAAAATAGAAATGCTTCGGTAGAGATGTCCTAAAAGGTCCCATAACGACCATAATCACCCGCTATTTGGAACGTTCATTACTTTTATTTAACTCGTTCAAAGTTCTTTCCAAACATGCACATATTTTGCCAAAGAACTGTTGCCTAGGGATTTAAGTTCGGTCTAATAGACTAAATTAACGATGTGCTCCGATGCTGTGTTTGACTTTTCAATAATAACATTTGATTCGGTTATAAGGTGTTTTTGTTTGAAGGCAATATGGTCCCATCCCACTACACCCATAATCACCCACCACTGGTCTCGTTAACTTTAACACGTCGAAGTACTTTTAAAACAGAACTGTTGCTAAGGGAATTCAATAAGGGCTAAGTAATAAAGCTTACATACTTTTAATAGGTACTATTCACCCTTCAGTGGTTTGATTTTTTAATAGACACATTTGATTCACAATTTTTTGTGAATAACATCATTAGTGTTATTTGTACTAAAAGTAAATCCATTACACTAATTTGTAGATAAACGTTGGCAGGTAAATTAATAGATCGTATTTCGTAAAGCTAGTCATTTCTAGGCTAAGCAGAAACAATTAGTGAAATCATGCGTGTGATTGATGGTATCCACGTTACAATATCGACTCCGCGCAATAATAATCAGTTGCTATGTTCCTCAATATGTAGTAAGAAAACCATAAATCCTACTTTATTGATGTATTGTTCGCACAATGATGTTTATTTATTTATTAGTTAGGTTAGGACATAGTTCTTTGAGTGAGATTGAATTGTAATGTAATTTTTATGTCCCGTGACTCTATCGTCACATTATGTACCAATTTTGATGTTGATTTTTAAACTCTTATACCTTCAGAAGAGTAAGTTAGTTTAAAATACTTGAAACTTGATCTTTTAAAATACTCTTTCTTGTATCACGTCGGAAACACAATAGGTACCTAATTTAATAATTATGTTCTTATCTGTAAATGTATAATTCTGATATCTCTGTTATATAACTTCCCGCAACTTAATCATATAGTGATAATTTGATTACTTGTAGATATGATATACTTCCTACTAAAGATAGTCAAAATCAATATGTTGATATATTTTATAGTCCTCATTAAAAGGCAATCGTTGCGGACCCTTCATTCCATTATACATATAAGATTTAGTCTTAGGTTCAATAATGATTCGATTCAAAATAGTATTTTACTGAAAATTGTGACAAGAAATGTCGGTCGGCAGGACGGCGGTTTGTGAAATTGAACACTATTCTCATCACCACCAGATGTCGTTGGCGACTGCGCCTGCAAAGTAAATGCATAACCTCAAGGGGCCAGACATAATTTTATAACTAGCTCCACAAGTTTTAATCTGATTAAAACATGTCTTCTGAGTTCACGACGTCAGTTCATAGTTAGTTAGGTATAAGTGTATAGATCTTATCGTTATACATATTTATCTATCAGGTTATGTTAGCACATATATTATTGTATTCTTTTCATTGAGTTTATTTGACGGATAATGGGTCAAAGAGACCACAACAATGAATACAGAGGACATTGGGAGCATTCGACCGGTGTTGGGTGCAGGTGGCAACGCCTATTGTCGGTCTCGGGCGCCGGTTGTTCTTAGAACTCTGCAAATAAGAAAGAAATTTGCAACGTCTTTTTTTGTCCCAGCTTGCGAATGAATGCAGTTTAAATTAAAAACAAAGCAATAAATGTCAAACATGAATGCGTGGCTGTGTCGTACACGAGCGCTGGGCGCGGGCGAGTCGAACTGCGGGCGTGGAGTCAGAGGCGGCGGGTGAGTGCGGGCGCCGTGTCGCGCGCGCCGCCCCGCGGCCGGCGCCTGCCGCCACCGCCGCCGGCGCCGAGGGTCTCTATGATGGGCTACATCATGGGATGTGCCTGTCTGAGAGGTGAGTGACTGTCCTACACTTGCGCTAGGGATGAGCGGGCTGCAGGCATAAAGTCGGAGGTGTCGGGAGGTGAGGGTGCCGTGACACGCGCGCTCCCCGCGGGCGGCGCCTGCCGTTACTGTCGACAGTGTTTGCCACTACCGCCGCCGGCGCCGAGGGTCTCTATGTTGGGCTACATCATGGACTGTGCCTTTCTGAGACTGTTTTATACTTGCGCTAGGGATGAGTTAGACGTAGCTGGTTAATGTTTGTGCTGTGCCTGCTACCATCGCCACAAGCTTGATAAAATCGAGTATCTCTATGATGGGGATTTATCCAAAGCTGTGTCTGTTTTAAGAGGAAAAAAACTGTGTCGTAGAGACTGTGCGGTAGGAATGCACGGCTGCGGATGTGGAGTCACTGGAGATTGGTTGCTGTCACAAGTGCCTGCTGTCACCGTCACGGGTATCAAGGCCGTCAAAGGTGTTTATGATGGTTTAAATTATGGGTTCAACCGGACTGAAAAGTGCATTCGATGCTCTATTAACTTAACCTTACGGTCAAAAGGCTAGCATAATACACTAAATCAGATAAAGCAACCTCCGGAGAAGAGAATTACAACAGAGCTTCAATGGTTCGGGTCTTTTCTATTACTAGTTCTAGATGAATGGCAACTGTATGACTCTGTGGCGGGTTTTCTATAGCCTATAAAATTTTATGACCAATTCATAACATAACCAAACAACCTATTTAACTTGCATATGACGTGTATAGCAGGTACTGAAAGATTAAATAACATACGTTTCGAAGTGGAGATGTGATTCACGCTTGCATGAGCTGTACGTGTTTTGAACAGAACAAACTTTAACGACATTAATTTAAAGTTATCGAGGAGAGGAGAGGTGACTGTCGACTGGCGCCTACGATTCATCTGCAGCTGTTTACTTCGTTATAGTAGGTAATTAATAAGCCTTTGATAATTTTATTGTACAGACTGCAACTTCCAGTGCACCGCGGGATTTTCTTTGTATTTCAATTAAAGTTAAGTGACTCACGTACAAACGATTTTACAAGCAAGCGCTCACGTAAATCAGTTGGGAGGTACTCATATTCCTTACAAACCTTCGTTGCGATAATGTTTAGTAACAAAAGCATGGATACCAATGAAATAACCATGTCTAGCGAAGTTAACCAGTACATGTGTGGACAAACGCTTGCTTATTGCTTAAAAAAAATATTTTAATAAAAATACTACCTTGCCTAAAAGTATTTACACTTAAGTAGTCATCCACAATACATAAGTATGTAACTTCCCAAGGAACAATTTAGCGATAAAACTAGTTCTATAAAAGCTGACTATTATTTCGATTAAACACTAATAGCGATAGTGCGGCCTAAAATTTAGCGATATAGCACGCTATAACTCTCTTATAGTCCGAATTAGGCACCGATGTTAGTGCTTGAAGTTCTACAGTGGTTCATTTTATGTGCAATAGTGATATATAAGTGCTACAATAGGGATTATTCTTACCGGAAGTGATAATAAAGGGTTAAAGTCGCAGTATTTTTACTTATAGTTCTAATAACCTTGTAATATGTTATCTTGTATCACTTAAAGTGCTACAAGAACGCTGCAGTAGTGAAAACAATCGCTTCGCGTCGCAATATGTAATCTTTTATAGCTATAATCATTTGTAGTTTTAAATGTCAAAATATTTAATACAATTTCATCAATAATAATCGCTCGTGTTGCGTGACGCTTTAAGTTTGCAATTCAGATTGTTTATAATGGCGACTTGATGGTTTAGAATTATTTACATGGTGACACAAAGTTTCATGACACGTATTAAACTGAAATTCTATTGCGGTTATTACTTTTCTGTCATTATATATGGTATTTTACATCTCAATTTTCAAGCGCCTTGTAAATATACATGTTTTGATAAATTTTATATGCTAAAAATACTGTAGCCTAGTTTATTTTTTGTAAGTAAGTTAATTATAATCTTTAGTTTTGTGAATGACTATGCTAAACATACTAGAAATTGTAATATCAGAACAATGACCTTAACAATTACTGCTTTATTACTAGATATTTCAAGCATTTTTGTGTTTGTTTGTAAACAAAATGGCGTTTCACGTTCTAAACACCTTGGCTAACTCCAAAAGTGATAATTTTCTCTTATGTAGAACTGACAACTTTAAAATAGAGAATAGGTTATAGAGAGAGGTATCTTATACCTGAAATACTTAAAAATAACTTTAAGCTGTAATCATGTTCGCACAAACACTCTTGAAGAGCTACGTTCCATACTGCTGTTATAGCACTTCAAGCACTAAAAAACTACGTGATTTAACAGGGAAAATTATGTCAGTTGTATCACTATATTACTAAGAGCTATAAGAATTACTGTTGCCACTCTTAAATGGCTTAAGAGTATTTTTATAGCTGTTGTAACATTGTAGGCGGTATTAAGCACCAAAAGGTAAACATAACACGATTATAGAGCTATAGCGCGACTAAGTTATAATGGGCACCCCAAAAGAACCTTCAGCGTTAAAATCTACTTAAAGTGCTAACCATAATATATAAAGAGGCAGCTAATACCACCTTATTACAGCCTTTAGCTGCATTATGCAATCATATGTCTATTATATCACCTTACTAGCGCCAGTGTATTAATAAGACCGTTTATTTCCATAGTATCACCTAAAACTATTATTATGGGTCTTATAAAACTACTATGTCACTCAGGACTCTAAATGAGTTGCTGTTATGGCTAATGTGTTTGTTGGGATTAAAATAAATAATCGTTTTCCCGATGAAGCTTTAGTAAATAAATACTGTGTATAAAGCAATTATTCAAATTGGATCGCAATAGATATATCTCCTAACGCCCGTACTTATAGTATATGAATAGCTTAAAGGATTTGGGAATTCTCTGCCGATATTCATAAGTACTGCGCAATTTAAATGATGTATTAAGTGGGATTGAGCGGAGCAATCGCCAGAAATAGGTCTTTACTTTGCTATTCTGCTCAAACTTTCGTATTCTGTTTGTTAGCCATACAAAGAGAATTGTAACGTGATTAAAGTCTGGTTTGACCGAGTTGGAATGAAGACTTGTTCTGAGATTAAACGTCATAATTGTTTGAAGTAATTTTTTATATAACTTGCTCTATATTACTCGGATGGAAAACACTCAAGAGAAAGAAGTAGATAATTTACATTCCATTTTTTTTTATTAGCACATGTACACATTTTAAGTCTAATTTCAGCTATAAAGACTCAATACTGAAAGCAAATACTTACATGAATCACTTTAGAAAAATGGAATAATAAATTTGATGAAGGCACATTTGATTTGCTCTTTTGCGATAAACCATTTATCAAAAACGTTTATTTTGAACGTGATATTTGTAAGACTCACAGTGCACACTATTACAACTCCAAAGCTTTTGAAAGCCATTTCCATTCAAGACGTGGATTCTACATTAATATCGAGTGTACAGCATCGAGTTCAACGTTAGCGAACCCGCTCGCCATGAATAATAAAGAAGTAATCCATGTGCGATACATTTGTGATAACCTCTGACGTCACACCAGTGCTGCATATGGCTGAATGAATATGCTGAAACTGAACAGGGTTCTCGGATGTAATTTTGTATACATGGGTTACTTATCGTGCTCGTTAAGTGTTTTGGCCATCGCTTCAGAGATTCAACAGTAACGATCGTCGATAAAGGACACCACACACATGACACACAAATTTAAGCATTTTTTCTATGAATTTGCTGGATTCAGATCAGTTTTGTTTTGTCCCTAAGACGACTTTCCGAGGATTCACAGCCTAATCTATGACACACATCCGCAAATATAGAACCTGCGTACTTTGGCTGTGGTGCTCGTAATGATAAACAAAATTAAAAAAATATCAGATCAGGAGAAATGCCGGCGAATGGTAACCCTAGCTGACACTGCAGCTACGTGAGTCTGCTATTTCAGCAGATTTCTCCGCCTACGCTTGTCGTTGTATTAGTCTTTTACAGTTTGGTATGAATTAGCAAGCCTTTAGAGTTTAAGTGAAAACTGGCCAAGTGAGGTTTCTGTAGCATAAGAAAATTTTATACTTATAATGGTATGATGATGTAGAGTTTTTTTGGTTTGCATTGCAACCGAATCACCTTATTTTCTTATTATGTTTTATCATTTTTAACCGACTTCAAAAAAGGAGGAGGTTCTCAGTTCGACTGTTTTTTTATTTTATCAATTTTTATTTGTTATTATTTTTTTGTATGTATGTTACTCGATATCTCCGCGAATCGTGAACCGATTTTAATTTTTTTTTAAGAACGGGTATAACCCCTTGATGGTCCCATTGTCACCAAGTCGGGGTCTGATGATGGGATCCTGGAGAAATCGAGGGAACTCTTGCAACTATTATAGGCACACCTATAGTGATTTCACTATTTTTTACAGCAACTCGGCCACTTCCTCTTGGAATAGCGGATCCTAAGTGAAGTCGGTTCTTTTTTGTTTAAAATTATATTTTATACAGTTTTTTTGTTATAGGAAACCCTTTAGGGGCATATGTGCCTAAGTGTCAAAAAGGCTAAGGGTCATAATGCCTACTGTCAATAAGGCCGAAAGTTATAATGTCATGATGTCGGAAGGTCCAGGTGTAATAATATCAATTTGTCATAAAGTTACAATGTTATGTTACCCTAATGTCAAAATGTCTAGGTGTCACAATGTCCAATTTGTCACAAAGTCCACATGTTATATTTCCCACATGTTAAAAGGTCTTGGTGTCAAAATGTATACATATCATATTACCCTTGTGTCGAAAAGTCCGGGTGTCAAAATGTCCACCTGTCATATTAAGTACCTACCATTTACCTCGGGAGGTCTCATCTCATCTCGGGTGGTATATCAAAAGGTAGCCAAAGAAAACACGGTTAGAAGTTGTACAAGGGTTTGTTAATATTTTTTATTGTTCTTTATTTGAAGTAGGGATGTAACTTGTATATTCGCATTCGCGAATACTGGCCGCAAATATTCGCATGCGCGAATGTTCAAAATACAATTTAACATTCGTTACATTTCTAATTTGAAGCCAAATCATTATGTTTTCTAAGGCTGGCTCTACATGATGGACTATTATAGGGACGCAGCTATACGACGGAACGAGATTGTAATATCGTTAGCTCACTCTAACGCATAGCTGCGTCCATATGATGGCCCATGTAGAGGAGCCATAAAATAATAACTCCCTATTACTAAGACTCCGCCGTCCGTCTTCCTGTCCGTCCGTCCGTCCGTCTGTCTGTCTGTCTGTCTGTCTGTTTGTCTGTTTGTCTGTCTGTCTGTCTTTCCGTCTGTCTGTCTGTCTGCCCGTCCATCTGTCACCAGGTTGTATCTCATGAACCGCGATAGTTAGACAGTTGAAATTTTCACAGATGATGTATTTCTATTGCCGCTATAACCTCAATGACCTAAAAACAATACGTAAAGGCATTTCTACGGAGCTCTTTATCACCCGAAAACGATGAATGAAATGCGTGTAATCGAATTTTAAAATAGGTTTATACAATCCTATTGAATCCTATGTCTATGTCTAAAAAGAGATATGATTTCTCTGCAAATACGTAATAACTTCATGGGTCGGGCATAATTATTGTGCCATTTTTTGTACTATAATCTAAATAAAAATAGAACATTCGAACTATCTAATTGAAAAGTAGACATATCTAATTAAAAAGTAGGCATTTTGACGCCTAGCCATTATGACACCTGAACTTAATGACAACTTAACATTTTGACCCATGGGGATTCTGCCAGAAGAGGATTATATCATTCGAACTATTTGACAGTTGGCATTGTGACACCTGGCTATTTTTACAATAGTCCAAAATAACAGTTTGACTTAATGACTAAGAAACATTTTTACATTTACACATTCTGACACCAGGGTATTATAACATACGGGTTTATTGACTAATGGAAATTATGACCCCTAGCCTTTCTGACACTTGGACACGTATGCCCCTAAAGGTAGGAAACAATAGTAATAGGTAACTAATTGGCTTAGTTTTACTTTTATTATTTTAGTGTTCTAAGCATTAGCTATACGAGAAAACATACTGATTATTTAGCAGCATTTTAAGTTTCATTATATCTTACATTTTTACAAGCTCTAGTGACGTCACACTGCAGAACGCTATACATACTTGTATATGGCTGAATGAGTGCACTCTGCAGCTGAAACTGCATGCACCTACGTGGGAGTCGTGGGAGTTTGCCATTTCAGCAGTTGTATTGTATCCGCCCACGACCGTGTCCTAGTATTCTTTGTTTAAATACTAGTTCGTGAGATAAAAACCTACGCTTTTCTTATTTTTAGAAATAAGTAGGTCAGATAAAATTGTATAATTTATGGATGCACTAGCCCTGCGACTTTTGTCCGCTTAGAGTTAGAAGTCGTTACAATTTGTAACGCTGCTTTCTTTTTTTTCCTTATGCCCGGCTGCTCGACACTTGTGTCAAAACGCTCGTAAAATTGTAAATTAAATTTAAAATACATGCATAAGAGAATTACCATAAAATACACCATTGTTGCAATAAAATACAAGTGTTATATTTCAGAATTTTTGCGAAAAAGCCCTAACGGGTTTTTAACTTTTCAGGTCTGGTCAGAAATTCGGAGCCACTGATCATGATCATCGGTACATGACCCTCTCTCAAAAATAAACTCAACAAAAAATAAAAACCGGCACGGAAAATTTAAACGATCTCTCTAGCTGTTGAAATACTGTACTTACAGTAAAAGTTATGATAACTATAATATCGTTGATAGTTGTCAAGCAACTTCAAGTTATATCCTCTGAGATGGATTACTGTGAATAAACAAAGTTATGGCACTTTCAAAAGTTAGCCTCCATATTTAATTGGGTAAGGGACGGTAATTCTAGAGTACAATACTAAACAAAGTATTGCAGTAATCTATATTTGACAAGAGTAAATAATTGGTATTTTGTTATTAGTACCTAGTCGAATTATTATTATTCATAAATCAAATAAATACTATCACGAGTATATATTAGTGTTGATGTTAAATAATACAAGCAATTTGTTCAACATAATTATTTATTTTTTCAAGTGTAGATTTATTTTACGCGGTCATTGAACCTCAAGATCTGGTGCTGTTCGTTCTTTCTCCAGCACAAAATGAATGGCGATAAATTAAAAATTCACAACAAAGCGAGTCAGCGCGTGGGCGGGCGGCCGGCAGCGCTGAGGGCGGGCGGCGATCGAAGGGCGCGCGCGGTGCCGGCGTGAGGGCGGGGGGCGGCAGGGTAACGATCGTGCGGCCGCAGAGTTGAGTTCAGTCTTCCAGCCGCGAGCGCGCCGCGACGCCGCGACGATGAGCGACGTCGGCACGCTCGCCGCCATGGACGCCTTCGCGGGCGGCGCGAGGCGGAGGCCCGCGCGCCTGCCGCCGCCGCCGCCCTTCGTGCCTCCGCCGCCGCCGCAGCGCCACGACCACTACTACATGCGCCGCAAGTCGCCCGTCCCCAGGCAATGCGCGAACCTCGCGCTCTTTACACGCAACGGTACCGATAACAGCCATCAGCCTTATCACTTCACCAGCTGACTGAAACTGCCGTCGCTATCACTCATCTCTGCTTACATATTACATTGGCATGCTACGTAAGCTTCTGACAGCGCTGCAACAAGCAGTTTCGATGTTTGACAAGCTGTTATGCGTTTGCCGGACGCTCGCCCGCTGACACGCCGGCAATGTCAATGTCATGCTCTCATCATCACTACAGCGATACTTGACGGTGCTTTTTCTTTTTATCGTGACACTTAAATTGTGTATGACTTTCCCTTAGTAATAGTTATAGTTATAATCGGTAAATGTGAGCAATACAATCGAGAGGTCAAGCGAGATTTCTATATTATCGTAGTCTGAAAATGCTTGTGGAACCGATGTAATCTTTGGTTGATCACGACGCAACTTAAGCATTACAGTTAACATTCTCTAATCTAAAGCTTGGGTAATCACATACCTAATTCATATATGTATTTTCGACCTGGGACTGCAAATGTCATCTCGCTATGTGTGGTAGGACAGAGCACAGTCATCTCGCTCAAATCTGGAGCAGAACTCGACTGGGGAAGTACCTCCACTTCACAGAAAACCACCCTACTCATATTGTTGTGTTCCTGCTGTTGAGTATGGTTGCCAAAGAGCTCAAAGAGGACCCAGTGTGTTGACGACGAAGGTCCCTCTTGTTCCTTTAGCTGTCAACACAGTGAATCCTCCTTTTTTGGGTCGGCAACGCGCATATGACACCTCTGGAGTTGCAGCGTCCATAGGCTGCGGTAGCTGCTTACCATTAGGCGGGCCGTATGCTTGTTTGCCACCATTGTGGTGTAAAAAAAATATAATTTTATCGGCGAAACAATAGACGACAGCTTTTATTGAGTTCACTTTGTTTTAAATTTATTTAATACATGTTACGCTGATGCGTGTTTGGAGATTTTAAGACGTCTATCTAAGAGGATAAAAACATGACATAATGTAAGGTTATTGTAAGGTATTATAAAGAAAACTATAATTTATGGAAATTACACAAACAACAAATAATTTTGATTGAACGCTGTCTTTAAAAAATCGTGAAGTCTTTTGTTTTATGCTGTTTATTTCTTAAAACCTACAACAGCAAAGACCATCAATGAAGCGTGCCCAAAAAATTCTAATAAAACCGTTTATTATCTCTTCTTCCTCCTAGCGTTTATCCCGGCTTGGGGACCGCTTGACAACCTAATCCCATGAATTGGCGTAGGCGCAAGTTTTATAAAACCGTTTATTAGAAAATTAAACAAGTGTTTGGTCGATAAAATAATGTCTAGTTTAATCCCTATTAGTTAGGGAGGCGAATAGGGGAATTTTCTGCAATACTCGAGCGTGGCAGTTTAAGATATAAGAGATACCTTAGACCTAATAGAACAACCTTGTAAAGTATTTAGCTCTATATGTAGTGACGCGCGCCTAGGATAGACGATCAGATTAGTAAAAAAAAATGGATAGTCTGAAATACTCCAGCGCGTCAGTTTAAGATATTGGGGGTTGATTTTAGTGTTAAAAGACTAAATTTAACTAATCTGACGATAAGTCCTTGACGCCGCCGAGTTATAGGGTCGCGAACTTGTAAAAAAAAAACGTTAATCCGGCATTCTCGAGCGCGATTTTTTTTTATTTTGTTTTGAAGAATATAATATAAAACTTACTAAAAATACAAAATCTGCCGGTTTCCGCATGACCGGAAGTGTGGAGGAGCTATTTCGTCTTCCTAAGAACGCGTTACGGCATATAAGTCGCGAACGACACATTTTACAAAAAAAGTTTAAATAAACAAAAATGGTAATTTTATTTTACACAAAAAAGGTGTTTTTACATTTTTGTCCAAAGTTAAAACTTTTTGACTTGAAAGTTAAACCTTTTTCGGTCAGATTAAGAGAACCCACCAACATTTTTGTCAGATTAAAAAAATATGCTTTCAGGATACCGAGATAAACCTCCCCTATGAAAATCTGACGCGCTCGAGTATTTCAAAAGAACTTTTTTTTTTTGCATTTTCAAAAATTCATCGCAACTTATCGTCACGCCGAAATCGTCAGTTTTTTTAAAGGGAGCTTCCTTGGGGCCTACTTAACACCCCTTCCGAAAATCTGACGCGCTCGAGTAATTTTTTTTTTTTTGCATTTTTGACTACTTTATATGCCTACCCCCACCACGCAAACCGGCAGATTAGTATACCGTTGTTATCAGAGGCACTCGGGGCATACGTAGTATGAATATCTGACGCGCTCGAGAATGCCCAAGTAACTGTTTTTTTTAACATTTTTGAAAAACCGTACACGCCAAACCCACCGCTAAAATGGTTTTTGCCATACGAGCTTTTCTTTTCGAAATTATTTTATCTTTCGATTTTGATAGGTCTCGACGGCGCCGTTGAATTACGCCATTTAGCTACCTCGCCTCCCTAACTATATTATTAGAATTCATTTCGGGGTCACACGAGCACATGAACAGTCGCCATCAAAAGGGTATTCAAAAATATCTGAACATGCACTTTATCACCCTGACAATAGAGGCGTTGCTCTGATATGTATGACCACTTTGGCCGCTCTGATATATCTGATGGCGACTAACGATCATCTGATAAGATTTTGCGAAAGTATTTTTCAATAAAAATTATGAAAATCTGGACTAGGGTGATGGAGACTAGCTTATTCCTTTTAACGTGACAGGACCCTAATGCCCAGTTGTGGGACCTAACTTTACGTAGGTACCTATAAATAAAGGCTGCCGCAAGGCAATTGTAAATATTGAATGTCGTTGGTAAAGTATCATAATAACTACTAATAGTTATTGTGATATCTAAATCTAAAATATTTTTCCACTTCTGAAAGTAAAGGTTTGGCGGTTTGGCCCAATGGTTGAAATGCTACATAACAAAATACATAAGGTAAATCCAAAGTGAGGGTTGCGTGGTAAAGCGAGAAATGCTGCGAAAATGCGGATTGCAACAAAAAGTTAAACTAATGCTTTTTGTGAAAAAAAAAACTTGACTACGCCTGTTACCCGTTGTTGAAAGTGTTGAAACGTTCTTTCGCGACTTTCTAAAACAAACGCCACTATTTGGTTATTGTTTGGTTTTTAGAAAGCGACCACGATGCCCTGTGGTTGACCCTTACAGAGCGAAACATTAAATTAAGTACATAAGATCTTTTTCTGTTAGTAACATTTTCGAAATTCATATGAAAAGGAGATGAGTTGAAAGAAAGACGGATGTTTGTTAAGACAGTGCGTGCTCAGACTGGCGTTTTTCAGCTATGACCAAGCACTTGCCTCAATGACTACTACAAGTACGATCTCTGACGCGTAGTCGTCATAGTTAACGAGATTACACATTGTTCGATAGATATTTAGGATTAGCCGAAATGTTGAGATTTCGCAGTTCAAAGTCCCATTCCAATGCACTAGCGAGTCCATAACGGTGGCCAATGAGAATTGAGTATAAATAGAAGAGCACAGTCGTCATGCGGTAAATCTGGTTATCAAATTTTGATAATTCAGTTAACGCGAAATGTATGGATTTTTAGAAGCGGCTTCTAGTTAAGCTATCAAAGTTGGAGCACGATTATTTCTAAGATTGTGCTCCTCTATTTATATTCAAATGTCCTTGCTCTGGCACACCAGTGTAGACCAGTTCAATCTTCAAATTCTTTGGTCATTTATGCGTAGGTAAATGCTGTTAATTTCTAATTTGCGTTACACTTATTAAACACAAAACTATTTACTCACAGTCGCGCATTGGATTAGAATATGCTGTCAGTTCTTACAAATCTTAGGGTCGCATTTATACTGGGGCGTTAAAGGAGAATTCCGGTAAAAGATGGGTAACATCATCGGCGCGTACGCCGATAAATAACAGCTGAAGGCGCAGTCGCGTGGCCTCGCGCAACTATGTGCCGCGGCGTCGTGCAAACTACGCCATTTAATTGCTCTCCTGAATGTCAATCACCACATTCCACAGTCAAATCGCACAGTTTAGCTTTATTTCTGAGTGAGAATTTGCAAATTTGATTTTTGAGTAAAAGTTTGAAAAATATCAATTATAAGACATCTATTTACACAGGTGTGTAATAGAATCAGAAATAAACGCAGCTAATCATTTGTAACACCTCGTTACTTTCATAATTAGATTCAAGAGAGACTTCTTATTTTATGACGAGTTTTATAGACCTGCCGTTTGTGGCGATTTGCGATTCTCCGGTCTCAATACTATTTGTTACAGCTTTTGACAGAGCGCTGGCATTCAAAGACCTTATAAACAGCTGCTAAATCCTAAAGACCATTTGGATAGTTTCCAGTGTTAGTTCTGTTGGGTACTTTGGTCAGTATGCCGGTCCCATTATTCGTACCGAAATTATAAACGTCGATAATAAACAATCCACGGAATTCGATTAACCTGGACATATTTAGAAAGCTTAATTTTAATTTATCGTTGTTAATTTTTACTTTACTGCGCTAGCTAGCTTGTGAAGCAGTTGTTTGTTATAAATAGGTACAAACATGCCACAACAATGTTAGGTACTAACATAAACTTAACATTCTCAATTTCCCAACCTAAAACACATCGCCATTTATTTGAAACACGGCGAGAATTCAGATTATTATCCGAGGCCGCGTCTCATTCCACGCCTGTTTGTCCTTCATGAAAGCTGGGTAGCTGGAATAGTCGGAGTTGGGTGAAAGGCGCGCTTCCTCTGGCAGCGAGTGACGGAGCCGCCGCACCGCCCTTGACCTGCCGCGCTTGTCTTCCGCACCGGCTGATCGCGGAAATGGGGTGTATGCCATTTTTATTGTTCGTAAAGTCAATCAATCGTATTTTCTATACATTTACAATTATAGGTTTGAACATTAATGCCTCGCCGCGTTTTATTCAGCGCTGAAACGCTGTCCTAATTGCATCGAAAAAAAGGTTGATATAATATTTATAAAAATATTTTACTAAACAACGAAAATTAATGAAACATAACTATACTTGCAGCCATATAAAATTCAATATCGTAGTCGTCGTATGACAAAATTTTATACGGGGCTAAATTAAAGACAGTTTATAGATGTATTTTTTTTTTCAATTTCCCTATTCAACCGCTTATCTTTACCTACCTAACGAGAAAACCAAATTAATTTCCAGAACAATGGGAATGAAACAGCTGTCGCTCAATTATTTGCACATCTCTTAAAAGAATCTCTCAAGTAGAAAAAACCTAATTTATTTCCTCGTTACGACTGCCAAGTTTCAAGTGGAGTTAGGAAAGTTAGGTCTTGGCAAACCGCATTGAATCACATTAAGACTTAATTCTACGATATTTACTGTTGTATAGATACATTTATTATTTGGTTTGAAGCACTTGATTTGTTTGGCACTGACATATTTTCTTACTATATTGCGCATTTTTTTTTAATAATTGGGTCGGTGGTACTGAGTTATATTCTTTTAAAATATCGGTCATTTTAAAATTAGATGTTGCGACGTGGTACTGAGTCACGTTACGTAGGTACACAGGGCTAGCGCTATTTTTAAATGGTCGTACGTTATTGTTTTGATTTGAAACGTGGGGGTTTATACGATAACTACTGAAAATAAAACATCGATGACGTCGTTCTTTACAGGAATTATAATCACTTTCAATGAAGAAATACCAAGGCCAATTTTCCATAACACGGACAATTTCCATATCAAGTGGAATAGAGTTAGAGGCGATTCCAGAATCGAGACATTAAAAGGACACTTTGACTATTTTATGAGTATGTATGTCCTTTCGCACATGTCCACCTCGTCCACTTGTCCACTTGAATACCTTTTTACAAGTATTAGTTAAAACCCGTTGAACATTTTCGTAGTTTAACAAACATTGACGTGACATAATAATCTGCAATGTCTAGTTTACTGGGCATCGTCGCCCGCCCACGCGCCAGTGTCTATGTCACGAATGTTTCTCATCCACGTCATTCTCGTGAAAGAATCTCTCGGTTTCGTGTTAACGCGACCCAATTTAATCCATTAAACCAATTTATCTTTCACCTAAAACATTCACATAACTTTTTGATAAAGTATTGAACTCATTTTGCTGGTATTTAGTACGTTGTGCACGTAAAGAGAATTTAACTTGGTTATTGCTAAATCTCTTGTGTGAGTAAGAGCATCATAAATATATGATCTCTTACATGGTCGTTAATTTCCCTAGAGACCCTGTTAGGAGCATGGAATATTTAATAGGGTATTTCTTGCGAGATCTCCGTTCTTTATTTTATCATTTCTTATTTCATCGCTCTTCTCTTCACACGTATTTACAGCGGGTACTGAAGTACTCGTTTAGTTATTTATGGCAAAATTCCAAACTGAATACCTCAAGCACGGCGTTGACGATTCCAGAATACTGTTTTGGAAGTTAAATTAGAATGTTTATTACGAAGACGAAATGTTCCAGATCATCATCATTTATGTTTTCTGCATTTGTCACGGTAGATGTATTTAATGGGCTCCTGAGCTGTTATTATTGCGAACCAGCATAAAACTAACATCTATATTTTTATGAATTTTGTGTTGTCGAAGATGGCAGTCTATTTTGGTTTTTGAGATGATGCGCTCGGCAAAGGTGGGAACAACGTGGGTTCACGCTCGCCGCTCGAAGAATGTGTGCGGAGTATGTTCCACCTAGCGTACTCTTGACATTGCGTCTATTACTGGACCACTGGCGGCAGGTCCTTCGCGCCGTCCGCATTTCTGCCTAATTACATCACCTAATTATATCACTCTTCGACTCACCGTCCAGCTAACATTCAATTATGTAATGAACACGACTAAAACCATGTTTCTGGTAAACAAACCGTTTTTAGTTTCAACACCTAAGAGTCAACAAACCACGACGTTTTATTATTTTAGTAAATATTGTAGTAGCCAATACGTGACTGAAAAAATACATATTTTCTCGTATCGTACAGCGCCCTCGGCATTGCGGAAGGCGGAAAACTTGAAACCGCAGAGGTCCTTCAAAAGTCACACGTGCGGGATGGGGTGTTGTGGTTACGTAAGATTGCAGCGAACGTCCTCGGAACTGTCAGGGTGCTCGGCCAAGGGCGGCGGGATCGATCGGCGCTGAGCCCACGCGTGCGAACAGCTTAGCGCGCTCGCGCACCAACCCCCACTCCCTCCAGCCTGTTGAATAAACACCGGCGTCCTTGGATAACTTAAAGCTACAATGATTGAGAGTTATTGTATGTCAACAGCCCTCCGGACCTATTGATGTTGAACGCGGTAAAATAACAGCCGCTCATTTTCAGTTGTTTATCTTGGACTCTTCGTCCTTTTGATCACTAATTGAATTTTGTAGGGCGAGAACTAATGACTATTGAGGTTGTGCGTAGCTTTTATGGCTTTCATTCTATTATGACTTTTTTTAATGACGATATTTAAATTCATATTGGGATGCTTTTGGATTATTGCTGATGTAGAAACAATTGCAGAATTGCTCTCCTAAATTATATTCTAGGACTAGGACTAGGACTAAACTAATTCAGTTTGTTTTTAATTTTATACAGTGATGCTATCACTATCACTACTTAAACTATAATATCACTAAACATACATCAGGTACTTTTGCCGATGAGACGGCTTTTTTTGGTTGTAGTAATTTATTTAGTAACAAAATACCCTCAACTGCTACAACTTTGCCTACGATGGCTACGATGCACAACTTTTCCTGTCTTGAAAAACATGGTTTTCTTCACCAAACAGCTATCCCTAAGTTGGGAGAAAGGCGGCCAATTTAATACATTAAACCAATTTATCTTTCGCTTGAAACATTCACATAACTTTTTGATAAAATATTATTCCTGACGAATAATAAATAAATAGCTGTTTGGTGAATAAAACCCTGTTTTTCAAGCCAGGCAAAGTAGTGCATCGTAGGCCAATGTGTTGCAGCAGTTGACTGTCATTAGGTTTCTTTAGTTTTTATTTATTAAATTTATAGAATTGTAGTAAACTAATTTTCTAAATTTAAAATAGTATGTAAAACAAATCAATAATTATATGATTAAACGAACTTACCTTAAGTGAAGTTCTATCATAATTATACGATGCTTCTTGTCCGAGACGTTTTTACATAGGTAGTCCGCTGTCGCTACAGCGCCGAATCACTATTCCAAAGCTAAAAGAAAAAAAACACCTCTGGTTTGACAGGTGTTTTGACAATCATTAGTTTAAAGATATTATATTATGAACAACCCTATATGTTTGGGAATAAATACATCAGGATTTATGGGAGGGTACGGGACCGACGTCTCGGACAAGAAGCATCGTATAATTATGATAGAACTTCACTTAAGGTAAGTTCGTTTAATCATATAATTATACTCCTCTTCTTGTCCGAGACGTTTTTACATAGGTAGCTGTTTGAAGCTAGGGTTGTGAGTAATAAGCAAAAGTAAGAAAGGATAATCGTTTTATTAACGAGTAAAATTTAAAAACAAAACAACATAACAATACTTCTAAATAATCATTAGCGTTACAGGCAGTTATACTGCTGTTAATTATTTATTAACTTATATATTATATTAATCATCCTTGTTCTGAGCCTCTATGATTACACTCGGGTAGAGTTCAGAACTGCGTTACTAAAGTGTAAGGTCTCTGTGACCGGTCTATTATAATGTCTGGCAAATGTGGTTGAAGTTCCAGACCAACCCGCAGTTTTTTGGATTTGATCAATATTCAGACCTGCTCTCAGTGCAGCGGATGTAGAGGAGTGTCTGGTCGAGTGTGCTGTGAAAATATTCACATCAACTCCTGCCTCGTTTAAGGTTTTCTTGATCCACCGACTTATACTTTGCGTGGACGCAGGAATGTGTGGTTTTTTAAAGGTAAGAATTAACCTGCCATGTTGCTTTCTTATACTTTTTGTAGCTTCGATATATGTCTTTAGAGTCTTTACAGGACAAATTTCTGTTCTATGATAGATTGGAAGTTGTAACAATGGTTGTGGTGTACCATATTTGGACGTTTTTATAATGTCAGGTATAAAAATATTGACCTTGTCACTAGAAAAAACTATATTTTTAATATCAATCAACGATAATGTTTGAACTCTATGACCAGTAGCCAAAGCCAAAAGTGTTACAAGTTTTCTCGTTAAAATTTCTAGAGAACTATTTATCATAGGTATGGTGCTCAAATGGTTTAAAACTATTCCTGGGTCCCAAGTAGCATTGTATTTCGGTTTTGGAGGCCTTGATCGATATATGCCTTTCATCAACCTTTTTATTCGGTCGTCCGTTCCTATTTTAGGACCCAAAATTAAGGATAATGCAGACCTAGTAGAATTTAAGGTTCCATACGAAGCCCCAGATTTAAAAGATTCACTTAAATATCTAAGAATATGTGGAACTGAAACCTGATATGGATCTAGACTATGATCATTGCAGTATTTCCACCACAGCTTTAGTGGCGAGTTATACTGTCGCATGGTGTTTTTAGACAGGGACTTGAGCATTATTTGTAAGGCTGAGGCGGGGGTGCCGCGCCTTACATATGCTTCGCTGACAGCCTCGCTGCAGCCAGGGTAAGCTGTTGGTGGAGTGGGTGGGTCTCTCTGAAATTTGATGATAATAGATTTTTGTTAGGATTAAATATTAAAAGATCACCAATTGCTAAGCTTTTTACAAGAGGGAACCATGGTTGAGATGGCCATAACGGAAAGACTAAAATACCAGTGGCTTTATCTGTCATAATCTTTTGAACACATTTTAGAATCAAGGAGAAGGGTGGAAAGGCGTAAAAATACATATTTTTCCAGCTCAAGGTAAAGGCATCTATAGCAAAAGCATCAGGGTCACATTTCCAAGAAACAAATTTATCACATTTAGTGTTGATTCTTGAGGCAAACAAGTCAACTTCTGGTTTTCCAAACCTGTTTAGTATTTTTCTGTAGGCACTCTTACAAAGTTCCCATTCTATGTTAATTTTTCTAGATTCTGTATCAGCTTCAAGATTATCTTTAGTGTTAATGTATGATGCGAAGATCCATATGTTTTTCTCTTCACAGTATTGCCAAATTTCTCTGGTAATACTGTTAAGATGTGGAAATTGAATTCCTCCATATTTATTTATATATGCTACTGCTGTAGTATTATCTATTCTTAAAAGTACCTCGCAATTTCTTAATTCTCTTGTGAAACATTTAAGGCCTAATAGCGCTGCTTTTAATTCTAAGTAGTTAATATGATTTTGTTTCTCTGAATGCGACCAAGACCCTGATGCTTTTCTACCCTCACAGACGGCTCCCCACCCTGTGAGTGAGGAGTCTGTGTGAATTTCACAGATGAATTTATGTTGTTTCAGTAAGTTGGGTTTATCCATATTTCTACACCACCAATCTAATTCAGAAATTATAGTCTGTGAGATAGTCATTGTTGCGTCATAATTATCCTGGTTTTTTAATAACGCTAAATATTTTTCTCTTTCGAGTAACTTTGTATATACCCAACCATATGGGATAGCAGGAGCTATAGAATTGAGTGATCCCAACAATTGTGAAAAATCTCTTATGCTACAAGAGGTTTTATGCTGAAACAACTCAATTTTTTGTAATAACGTCAATTGCTTCAATTCAGGTACTCCTAAAGACATATTTTGAGAATTTAAAATAAGGCCCAAAAATTTACATTTTTTGTTTGGTGTTAGGACACTTTTATCAAAGTTGATAACAAAACCTAGATCTTCTAAAATACTGCAAGCTAGAGTTATATTATCTTTGCAATTTTTTTCCGAATTCCCATAAAACAGAACATCGTCCAAATAACATGTCAGTATTACATTATTACTTCTGAGGTAGGTACTTATTGGTCTGATTATTTTTGTGAATACATAAGGAGCCGTACATAAACCATATGGGAGAGCATTAAACTGGTACAACTGTCCATTAAAATTGAATCTTAAATATTTTTTGAAGTTATCTGATATAGGGACAGAGAAGTAAGCTTCTCGAAGATCAACAGATCCTAAAAAACAGTCTTTTGTCATTAGCTTGCATGCAGTCCTTATGTCTTCTAATTTAAAATGTTCAGTTTTAATATATTGGTTTAGCTTTTTTAAGTTTAAGATAAATCTATATGAACCGTTTGGTTTGGGAACCAGGAATATTGGTGAAGTAAATTGGTCTTTTGTATACGAGCACTTTGAAACTGCACCTAACACTTGAAGTTTTTCTATTTCTTGGCTAATTAAAACAGTTTCTTTTTTAGACCAATTCTGTTTAGCAGCTTCATATGGTGGTGGTGTGAGATTAAAGGGGATTTTATACCCTTGTACCCAGTCTAATACTATTGGGTCGTCTGTTATTTCTAACCAATTGTTGAAATATTGTTTTATTCTACCCGCATGTACCTGTATTAGCGGCGGTGTGTGTGACGGCTCCGTTGGTGGTTCCGTTTCTGGTCTCTGTGAGGGGCCTGGTACCTCCTCGTCGCTGGTGCCTGCCGATGCCCGCCACGTGAGCGTTGCTGTTGGTACTGCGGTGGCGGGCCCTTCCAGTTTCCCTGCCTTCTTGGTTGTTGCTGTTTTATAACAGGATTTTTGTTGGTATTTGTTTCAGGGGCTTTTATTTGTGCTCCGGTCTTTTTGATGACTTGAGCCGCTTTTATTTTTTCTCCACAGTCTTTCCCAAATAGATATTCATCTGGTTTCTCTCCTCTAACTGCTTCTTTAATTGTCTGGTTAGCCCCTGATAAGGCAAAGAACTTTCTGGAGGAAGAGTCTTCATGAAAAATTTGACAGCATAATTTTGCCGCATCATTCACCTCTTCTATTACCGCTTTCGAATTAATATTTCCTTTTAAAACACTCGTTAGGGTTTTTCCCAGAGCATACATAACTTTGAGCGTTAAATTCTGTCGATGGATTATGCGTTTATCCCGTTTTTGGGAAATCTCAGAAAGAGAAGCTGTAATCTCCGGGTTTATTTTGGGTGCTTCTTTCTGAAAATTTGTAGGGGCTGGATATTTCTTGACAAGTTGTTCTTGTGCTTCTTTATCCAGTCCCACACACATCAATTTTGTCCATCGAGCAGCAAGCTCGGGTCGAAGCTCTTGACCTCGCTCTACCGTTTCTTCTCCTTCTGTACCGAGGGCAAGTAGAAATTCTTCCGGCAACACGTCCTCATCCTCTGAAATTTATAACATAATGTTATGATATTGAAGGCTTCATGTCTCAAGTAGTCTATCCACTAAGTGATAGCGCTTAATATGAGGTAGCATGTCTATCCGTTATATGATAGCGCTTAGCTCAAGATACAATGTTTGTCTATCCGCAGGTGATAGCACTACATACCATGTATGTAAGGTATAAATATTATGTTATTCAATGTTATCTTTCAATTCAATAAAGTACAATCTCAGATATGGTTGGTCAAGGTCTACCCGCTGTGTGGTAGCGCTAGCTTGCCCAAGGTGGTTTAACAGACAAAAAAGGAGAACCAAAGAAAAAAACAGGCCCAGGATTTTGTCCACCATATGTAACACAACATAGTACCACCAGGTATTACTACCCAGTTGTTTGAAGTAAGATACTTATGTTTAATCTTTCAATAACAAACCTATGAGGTCCTCAGGATTAGTTGTTTCGTTATTGGTTTCCTCCTGTTTCTTCGGTGTCGATTCTAACTGTGGCGATGACTCCCGCGACGAAGGTTGCGAATCAGCTTGGATCGGCATCGGCAATGTTGACTCTGATGGTAACTTCTTTATTTTCTTCTGCAGTCGACGTAATTTTCTTTTGAGATAATCAGTCTCCGTTTCACCTGCTTTCCTTTTTGACATTTTTGTGATTTTTTGCACTGAATTAGTCACCAATTCACAATGCGCGTCTTTTAATAGCAAGCAATTTGAATGAAAGAAAAAACGGTTTTCTTCTCCTATAGATTGTCAATGAAGGAATAAAAGTAGAGTAGGGCCAACTTAACAGATAGAAAAGTCATACCTAATTTACCGGTATCGCGCCAAAACAATGTCATACGCACGGTCGTACGTCACTACGAAAGTAAATTGTTCATAGTTTGTATTTGTCTATGACCGAATAGAAACATCTTGGTAACCTAAATTTGGTTGTTTTTTATGTAATCACAACAGTTACAACTTGAATAGCAGCATTAGCAGCTAGATATAATGTTGAAATGAACAACAAAAGCGTAGTGTTTTTATCACGTACCTTTTAATGTTGATTAATAGCTTACCAACCGGCATCCAATCCTCTGCGCGTATTTTTCATACATACCGACGAAATATCACAAAAAACCATGTATCACTTATTAATTACACTTTAAAAAGCACTATACACATCAAATCTCCACTCCTTTATGCAAGGATAAGCATAAACCCAATTATTATCAAGAATTAACAACATGATCGGCGCCATCACAGACAACTAATGATTGTCAAAACACCTGTCAAACCAGAGGTGTTTTTTTTCTTTTAGCTTTGGAATAGTGATTCGGCGCTGTAGCGACAGCGGACTACCTATGTAAAAACGTCTCGGACAAGAAGAGGAGTATAATAGCTTGTAAAACAGAGGCAGGTAACATCCTTGTTACAGAGTTAATTTTATAATTATACATAGGGTGTGTTTAAATTATTTTGCTAACATAAGATGGTTTGACTGACGGTGGATACTAGAACGGCTTATGTGCACTTTTCGTCAATTGTTCGCGTGTCTGGAACTTTGCCATCTGATAAAAGTGGCAAAAGCTTGCACAGAGATATATCACTCACTATCAAATCTTAATAACAAAGCTGTGTTTACTAAATATTCTCACGAAGTAGGCCAAGGCGGCACGTATGATGGATCGTGTGGGTACCAAATATAATTAAAGAATCAATCATAGTTTCGTTTTTGCGTAGGTAGCCTGGCGACTAGCAAAATGTGTTTTTCGCAACCTGGCTCGTTTTGAGGATGTGTCAATTCCGTTCCCAATGATCCCATAGCGGAGTCAAGGGCCACGAACGAAACTCTTTAAAATAGGGATAAAAAAGATCACATAAATGATTGAGCACTCATCCATTTTAGCCAATTAGCAAAAGGGAACACAGGTACATAGGTATACCTGCATGAGGTGCATTCCGTGGATTAACGTAACGTCACGGCGCGGGTGTATCATCATAAGTATAAAGTTTATCATTAGTAGCTGATTAATCTTGTTATCCCTATTTGTCCACACATTTGGTTAATACTTGCCTTTCGTAACAAAGGTATAAAATCGAACTAAAAAGTACTCAATTTGTAAACAGGCTCAGACGCCTCAGACACACTAACTCGAAAATGATATTTTGACGTTATAAATTTTACCTACAATTGTCCCAAAATTGACATTGACATTGATTGTTACTTGTTTCTCGTCGGTTAATTTTGTGTCGCGGGATGCGTCAATTGCGTTCCCATAGCGCGGCCAAGGACGCGCGGTGGGCGCCGCGATGAATGGAAACGCGTGCCGCCAGCGCGCAGCGCGCCCGTCTCCTATTATTAGCACGACCATACCCACATTATCCACCTCCATGACATTTTTACCTTGTAAATATTACCGTGGATTATGTGACCTAATACTTTTTTCATTAATTGACAGAATTAAGCCAGCCCATTATACATACAAAGCAACTACTATAATATGGGTCTGGATTTACCAGAAGTTCGACAGTAACACAATTTTTCCATGACGTGTACTTGCTTTCGTTTCGAATGGGATATCAACTTTGCGCATCATTCGTTTTGTCCAGTGCACTAAATGGAGCGCTGATTGATTATCCCATTCGGATGTAATAGCTGTTTCTACATTTCGGCAGCTGACAATGGACATTACTGGAATTCTCAGTAGTCTATTACTGATTTATATAAGTTTTATACATAAGTAATTCTTAAGGTATAAAGGATACTCATGAAGACGCTAATGACATCACATTTTATATTGTGTCTATCTGTACATATACATCTCTAGCAGACAGACTTCATCATCTTGACGTCCTTAACCCCTGACTGTGATTGTCTGCCATAGCCGCGCGGTAGACCGTAAAAACGCGCTTTTAACGAAAATCACAGAGCGTAAACATAAAATAGTCGTAAATCGATCTTTTGTATTCTACGATTCTCTCTAGTAACGATCGAGATAAAGTAACAATACAAAAGTTTACGATACGATCGAGTTTTGTAAGAAGCAATTTCGATATAAATACATCGATCCCTTCGTTTGTTATTCAATTCAGTATTATTCTGCGTTTGCCTACTTCAGTCGAAGTGCCAAGATCAACATGCTGATAACAGAACTGTTTATTGTTTCCTGTTTTGCAATTTTTGTATCTTTCCTTTCCAGAACCAAAGAAAGACAAGTTGGAAAATGGCGGCGAGCTGATGAGGCCCGAGCGTCCGAACTCCTTGACAGCAGGCAAGCACCCACGGCGGATATGTTATCAAGGAGACGTAGGTCAGTACATTTTGGTACAGTATAGTTAGGCAAAAATGGAAAATATTACTTGCATTATGCAGATTAATCCCCGGGATGCATTGTTTGGTTCATAAATTAAATTCGTTTCGTTTTAAAGAACTAAGTACTGCCTCACTGAACATGCTCGATATATTTTTATGAGTACGTCTCGTGTTTCGCATCCGTTACTAATATGCGCCACGGCTTAACTATATTTACCTATATGGTTTTTCTTTTCAATTGCACAGGTTTGGTGTTGCGAAAATAGACAAGAAAATTCAATTTCGCGGCAACCCATCATACATTTTGATCAATAGTGTTGCCTTGCAATTGAATTTGTTCGGTTCAACTTTCGCTATCATTTATCATTCGAGTTGCCCTTGTCAAAAGAGTCGGAAAGCTGAAGGACAAGTTTCCCACATTCTTATTCTTGTATTGTGAGGTATTTAATTCTAAATGCCGCTGTGCAAACGGCCATCCAATACGGGCTACAAAAAGAGCCATTATCTAATAATTGCCAGACAATGTTTGTGTGATTCACCGATCTGGGCAGACGGATGTACCTACTGTCATTGTTAGCCAAAAATCGTGGCGTAACACGTAGTGGGATAGTACAGTTACAACATTCGTCATCGTACATGAGGAGAACACACATTTTAAAGCTCTTATTGTTTTCAACTAATACGCATAACAGTATTTAACGTACGTTCCCAGTTTCTCTTTTATATGTATTCGTGTTCAAAGTACAATGTGCGCGGAATGCCCCAAATTTTTATACCTACATACTTTTATTTTCTTGAGAATGTGGAAGGAGACTCCAACAACAAACTGTGTAAGGTCGAATTGACATTAGACTTAAATTTTACGTTATGCCGCACAAGTGAACTACGTCGAGTACAATTTAAAATAAAGCGTCGACATTACGGTAGCTACATATTGCACTGGGCCGTGAATGTGCCTCATCTCATAACACAGTAACTACATGATTTATATGCCTTAACACTTCATCAACTACGTGGAATTCTGTTACTGCATTTCGAACAGCGTCACCTTTGCTCGTACCTTCCTAAAGGGTGGTTTAAGCACTAAGGCGACGATAAATTCTCTCAATTGTGCAATAAAATCAAAATCATTGTTGGAATTTACCCACAAGTTAAAGTGGCACTTGAACAGTATTACTATTTTATTGCCCTATTTACTCATTTATAGTACGAGTGCCGTATAATTGAGGCTTTTATTGGGAAATGGCATAATGTGTTGAAAAACAAACACTGCATATTACTCGCAAATAAGTCACTACTTGAACAAACGGTTTTTTATGTATAATAAGGATAAAGACCGACCTTACTGAACATTGTTACTCATTGAATGATTGATTGAATCGTTTTGGAAAATAAATAACCTGTAGGGTCGTTAATTTTCGTTTTTTACCCCATTAGCTTTCTACGGGCTAATGGCCTCTAACGAGATGACCTTTTAATTACAAGAAAAAGCTACGCTCGAGCTCTCGAAGCAGTGAAGTGAACGCGTGGTCTATAAAAGAGCTTTAGCTAAAAATGTATAAAAGTTAATAAAGTCGAACTCAGTCCCCGGCAGAGCAAGAATTAAAATATACAGTACGTACCCGATCAATAATTTACAGTAGATCTTCGATTATCCGAACCAATTCGACTGTGACTAGTTCGGATAAACAAAACTTCGGATAATCGAAATGTGGTTTTTATGGTACAAGTTCAAACAAAGACATACCTTGTCACATTAAATAATACAGTATACTCGTATTAAAATTTAACGTGCAGCGAACATCAAACATCCCAACGTTCGTATAATTGAGCGTTCTGACAAATAAGTCAGCGTTCGGATAGTTGAGTTTGAGGTTCTACGTACGGTTCTTCGTACTAAACGTCAATAGGTATTAGACGAGACAGTCTTCTGTACTTTATCTCTACCCTGTGGTATCCGTCTAAATCGATAGTTTAATGATTACCCCCTTTCGTTCCAGTAGGAGGTTACGGGGAGCCAGGCGGCGACGAGCAACTAATGCTCTCCGAACTGCCCGAGCCGCCGATCGCGCTATCGGAGATCGGGCCCATCCCGCCGCCGCCCATGTTCAGCTCGCCCAGCCCCACCCGCCATCACCACCAACCCCAGCACCAACACCAGCAGCATGCACATGCACATGAGGATTGTAAGTAGTTAAGATGATTATTTTGTAGGCGCGCAAACTGACAAACGGCAGCCTATTGTTCTCCTAGCTGCCCAAGCCACCGATCGCCGCCGCCAGCAACACCAGCAGCTAAAGCAGCTTGCACATAAGTATTGAAAGTGGCTTATAAGTTATTCCTGTATGATATGTATGTCGGTAAAGCGCAGAATCGCGAAAACGTCGCAGTGGAACCGTTGCTTAGACATTTTATGGCTAGCCCGGTGTATATTCTTCCATTAAATGAATATTTATTTAATAGTAGTAATATTGTCTTTTATGATATCTAGACATAGATTAAACGCGTAAGGATAAATCTGTCTGGAAATTTGTTCGCTAACAACACAAAACCTACTGCACAGAATTTCATAAAATGTAGTATTTATAACAGTCAATACTCCAGAGCAACATTTAGGGTAGTTTTTATTCCGCATATGACGAAACGTCCCAAACCGCGTGCATTATATATAAATAAATGAGAAATAAATCAACAAATGTCACCAACAACCTTAGAGCTTTAAACCAAGCGGAGCAGCCATTGACAAACGTTCCCCTCTGCCGAAAATGTATGACCAGTGGTCATACTCATTGTATGGACTGACGTTTATTTGACGTGGCTATTTTGACGTTTCGCATACATTTGACGTTCCCCTCCCCCGCAAATACGGCAGACTTTTTCCGATAGAAATGAGAGCGCCTGTCGCATCCGGTTGGTTTAATAATCAAAGCCCACAACAATTTTATTCTAATGGCTAATACGAGACAATAACTAACCGAGTTGGTTTGTTCTTGGGGAGAGAGAGAGTGGCAATCAAATCCACATCAATGCCAGGGATTACAGATTGATTGACACAATTGACTGAGATTATCTGTGTTGTTTCGTTTCATCACATCACGAGAAAACTTATCGAAACATTTGACGTTTCCTTGTGAGTTTTATTTGACTGATGACTGACATTTTATTTACACAATGAAGGTGGCATTTAATAGCGTTAGTCTAGACATCTAATTAATATGACACATTGAATTCAGACCAATTACGTCCGCCCAGTCCGCATATTAATCCTCTATCTTTAGTCTAATTTAAAGGTTTACCTACATGAAGGCTATATGACGAAATATGACTTAATTATAGAGTATCTAAGGAGAAATATCCAAGTTGAACTTTTATTACCTTTATAATTTATATGATCTGAATTAAAATGTCAAACAAACATGACACTCCCTTGGGATAGTCCAGCAAAGATTATTCTTGGCTAAGGCAGTGTGGGTCGATCTCACATCCCGCCGCGGAACTGCACTCACGGAACCACTGTAGGTACAATTCGATAGAGCTGTCCGTTGCTTGGAGCGCGAACCGATGATGAAACCGACACGGCTCTTACGCGCATACGGCGCATAGGGATATTGCGCAGTCTTTCTCACGCGCTGTTTCGCAGATATGCTTTTATTTCGTCTGCATCTTCGCAAACGATCCGCACGGAGATTTTTTTTTCTAGAAACAAGTAAAAAATAGTAATTCCCAGGACAATTAAACGTTTGCTAAAAACAAGTAAACCCTTTCCTTGTTTTTAGTAAAGTTTACTTGTTTTTAGTAAACTTTTACTTGTTTTTAGTAAACGTTTACTTGTCCTGGGAAGTACTATTTTTGTTTCTAGTAAAAAAAAGTCTACGTGCGCCATTGTGAGAAAGGTGAGAAGTAGATATAGACGAAGTAAAATCAGATAAACGAAACCGCGCAGCAAAGTGACTCAGATACGAGAACGACCTTACTTTCGGAAGTCGACTGTAGATGATCAATACGATGCCTTAACAAATGCCCTCATTATTTTAGCCGAAGACGAGGACGAGCAGGACTCTGAAGAGGAGCAGCTGCCCGTGACGGACACGACGCGTGTGGAGGAGATCCCGCCGAAGGAGCCGAGCTTCAACGCCGTGCCGCTCAAGTCGGCGCTCAAGAAACGCACCGCCGACGCCGGCACGCCGCTCGCCACCCCGCTAGCGCCGCGCCAGGACCACCATCATGCTAGCTTCAAGTCAGTATACTTTTCCATTCAGTTTTATTGTGATGCAACCAATATGTGCAGTGAATTAACAGTTGTAAATATCAATTGAGATGAGACTTAAAAATATATCTAGGATAGTTGGTTCATAAAAAACGCAGTATTTCGCTTAGATTTGGTAAACTTTTATTTTATCTGCAGTACAGTCGACGTCAAAGATATCTTTACACTTTTGAACCTTACAGCTCTGTAATAAAGTGAAAAGTGTAAAGATATCTTTGACGTCGACTGTATACTTAATTTGCAGTGAAAACGACTTCGCTGTTTAGCGAAACCGAAGTGAAATACCATACCAAACCTAAAAATAATATAAAAAAAAGTAATGTAATGTTTTCTCTATTGACTCAATGTTATTTGTTATGTTTATGCCGAGTTAGATTTACATATTACACTCTGATCACGTAAGTTCCTACACATATTTACAGACAAAGGTACAATTAAAATTTATACGATAACCATGTGCTAAATCTATAAAACTGTGTAAATAAAATTGGGCGTGAATGTGAACTTGTTTGTTTCCCCCATGCTCCGGCACAGACGGCCGCCGCCGAAGCCGAGGGCCCGATTCTGGTAATTGTCCACTCTATGTCAATGTTGTCGGCACCCGCCACCGGCCTAAAGACAGCCGCTTCGATGTACCACAGAGGAATGGACATAGCAACAGCTGCACAGTTAACTGACCATTGGTACCTTATCTTCTAGAAGTAAGGTTTAAAAGGGACAGTTATCGATGCTACAATGGCGCTGAAAGATTACACTACAATACCCGTATAGCTACTTAAGCGTGACAAGAGATTACCTCAACTACAAGATCGAGCAAATAATTCTGCTGGTGGTCATCACACATGGGTGCTTCCCGTACTAATTAAGTATGGTAGCGCGACCGCATATTCCACATATGCTTTTTTACTATCTAGGCTCTTAAAAATCCTTGCAGAAGAAGAAAAAAGAGAATCTTTGAGTTCTAGAGATGAACATTCGTTGTTATAGGATAAAATACTGTAGGTTACTATTTAGTTGTGATACTGCAATCGTAGCATTTCATAAGTAATGTTGCGCTTTTGTGTGGTGACCTCGCGCTCCGTGTAATGTAAATGATTGATAATACTGTGACAAGCCACAGGTGAACATATTAATTCAACACTGCGCTGGTAGTACTGGCACCTCTCAGCGGTTGTATGAAGCTGTTACTATGTCCTAATGATAATGCATCGTGCATTGCACGCATTTGAGGAACTATTTCGAAATTACTGACAGCTTGTGATATTGCAACTATGTGACTAAATTTAAAAAAAGTTGTTATCTACGAATTGCGCTGCCTGCCGGTTCGCATAAGATTATTTTAGACAACTCAAATGAATTTTACATATTACCCCTGACATTACGTAATATTACCGGCGATGTGGCATTTGCGATCTAACAAGCTGTCAACAATGTCGAATGGTGTCCCAGTTCACTGTCATCTTGCGCATACTCTGTCGTGCCGAATGCTGACTCCGCACGACCCCACACTAGACCTCCTTTAACAATACACGCGCAATGTTGTGCACTATCTACTAATTACAGCAATCACCCTCTCGTGGATGTTATCAATCACTAAATCACTGATAAGAAACAATCACGTTTCCATATCGTATCATTATCGTGAACATCGAGTAAGCGGTGTTAGTGTATATTTAATGGATGGTATCAAATCAATGCCCTGCATTTATATGTTATGGTTATGTTATGTGTCGCATGTCTATGTCTCCTTCATACATTTAGCCTTTGGTACTAAGTTTAACCAATTGTTCACCTTATTGAAATGCAATAGGGTATAAAAAGTATTATTACATAGATCTTTATGTAGTCAACTGTACTACAATGTTGTAAATACCCTATCATAGGGCTAGATTATATAATTGTGAGTTTTACTTTAGTAGCTTTATTTGCAAAAATAAGAGATGAGTATGTTTAGTTTTGTCACACGTAAATACTTACAAGTCTAAATCTGGCCGTATGTTGCGTTTTGTTGTTGGATTTTTATTTATTCATTAGTTAATTGCTTATGTCATATAGTATGTTGTTTTAATTATAAATTCTCTTTTGCAGTAATCAAACAAAAAGAGAATTTGTACTGTAATTTGGGACAAAATAAAGTTTATAACGTTGACGTTTATACGCAATTAACGGATGCTATTTAAAGCCATATCCCGTCAACTGATGCATATATCCAACCGGCTTATTCACAGCTAAGACGACAAGCAACATATAGAACTCGAATGCCGTCATAATCATAAAACCGAGAGGCATTGAAACGCGTCATCTCATCCAGTAAATTATCGTATTAGCGTGGAGCCGGGAAACATTATTGTTATGACGTCACGGTAGCACGCGACATCCGACCACTCGTTCCTGTTATTCAAAACACTGCGCATTCAAAATGATATCACTAGACTATCTTAAGGCATTTCTACCACTTCACAAATGTACTACTTACCAGTAAACATTTAGTTGGTCGGGATCTTAGACTATAATATACTAGCGACCCGCCCCGGCTTTGCACGGGTGCAACTATACATATAAACCTTCCTCTTGAATCACTCTATCTATTAAAAAAAACCGCATCCAAATCCGTTGCGTAGTTTTAAAGATCCAAGCATACATAGGGACAGACAGCAGGAAGCGACTTTGTTTTAAACTATGTAGTGATACAGCCAAAATATCGTATTCATCTTTATTTCTATAACAGTAAGGTTCAGAAATATCTACATCTTAAATTATACAGATGTAAAAAAATATAAATAATAATAAAAGGGGTACACGAAAATTTAAGACTTCCTTACCGATTATCAGACAGTTACTTGCGTCAGGTTTAATTATAATTTGCTTTAATTTTCTTAAGTAAAAATAACAACTCCAGAATAAAAAGAATTTTAATAAGAAAAAAAATAACCATAAGACAATTTTTCTATCTATAATTCGTAAGAATATTTACTTTGGATTCGGCAGCAGTCGACCGGTGCGGGTGGGCAACGCGATGGAGAACAAGGAGAACGCGCGGCCGTGGGAGGGCGCGGGCGAGTACCGCGAGGAGCACGCCAGCGACTCCGACCGCGTCGCCGCCAAGCTCGCGCGCAAGGAGAGCCTCAACATCAAGCTGGCACTGCGCCCCGACCGGCAGGAGCTCATCAACAGGTAACTTGGGCTCAAACTAGATACAATCGCAAGGAGTCACTTGAGTTTAGGTTTAGAGAATGCTCTGCCCTGGAAGGTCGCGGGCGAGTATCGCGAGCAGCACGCGAGCGAGACCGTCTGCGTCGCCGTTAAGCTCGGAATCATATACTAATCACAGTCGTTACACTACAAGTGCATCTATCAACAGGTAAAGTGAATTGCAAATACTCTAGTCAATCGCAATTGGTGGTCATAGGGTCGGGATGCTGGATTTTATTTGAAAATTTAATTCAGAGTTGCAATGTCGTATGAAGTCACATACAGATGATCGCGACATATCGGCGATTCATGCCGAGTGTTTATTTTCGTATGCTCCGCCAGGCCAACTCATTGTTATCAATCTTTTATTTCTTCCTGTTCTGTTTCTTTGATGATGCGCTCTTGGCACTGGCATAGATAGACCAGAACTATAAACCTACTGCCGCTATTATGCGAAGCCGCAGTTTAAATGTAGGACACTTTGTGATAAAATTAAGAACGATCTTTCACTTAAATATATATTATGAAGTGTGATAGAGGCTAATATAACAGTCTATTAATTAAGGTTACCCTGAACTACGATATTTGGGTCGCAGCCAAGATTTCGCGTTAATCAGACGTTATGAAAACATTCCCGGCGTGGAGTTTCGCAAATTTTATTTCGCTCGCCAGTCCGCGAACGCAATCCAAGCGAATATATCTTTTTGTTCGGGCGGATTACGTCACGTAATAAGTTTACACACATTAGTGTTATCACTAATTTGTCGTTGTACCTATATTCAGCTTTCGAGTTCACCGGAGTGCCAAGCGCAATTTCTGTGCTGCTATCTCTGACTGTGCTACGCGTTGAGAAACAGCTTAAATGATTGATAAAACAGTGGATCGCGTACGAAGTTATTCTGTAGTGTCCATCTGGATGAAGTGTGTATCTGGTCTCAGGAACATCCTGGTGGTGCAGAGCGAGCAAGATCGGCAAGAGTCGTGGGAGGCGATCGGCGCGCGCCTCATACGCCGCCTGTCCATGCGTCCCACCGCCGAGGAGCTCGTCGAGAGGAATATACTCAAAAGTAAGACCGAATACTGTCCCGATCTTCTTTTCATAATAACTCGACAACATTGACACAGTTAACTGATCAATTGTGAGCCTTATTGCTACGAAATAAGATTTATCAATGGTCAGTTTTGTGTCGCTGTTGTAGTTTTAATACAGAACTGAGTACGAACGAGGACTGTTTTAAGTCTTGTGATCGCTATTTAGTGCATTTTAATTGTTAACATACAACGTGTTTTGATACAGTTGCTCATAAATTGGCTGAATTAGTAGTGGTGTAGCCACCGGAAACTTAGATTTTCGCACATGTGCTATTTACTTTTCCAGTATAATGTTTTTGTATAAAATGAGCGGTTGTGATTTAGTAACCAATATTCGCAACAGTATTAATACACGTCGTTTCATTCACTGGCGAAAATTTCATTTTTAATCTCCTCCAGTCCCCTCGGGAGTAATGACATGTTTTCCACCCTCGCATCATGTACTATTCCACAGTGATATATCCTCCGTGCGTCCATTTGTTCAACCTCTAGAGTAGCAATGATATAAACATTTCGTACTTTATCAAAACATGTTCGTTTGCATTTGCGTTCAATGAATGCTGCATACGCGATGTGTTACGATTTTTCATTTGCCGACGAAAACAGTGTGGTTCATTGTTGTACATTCTAGAAAACTGTCAGGAGTTCGAGTTGTGTAAGAAATAAAATCACAGTAAATTCAATAAAAAGAATCCATGGTTGAGATGAATGAAGCCACTATGACTTAGAGCGTTATCACACTTGCGATTTGCGAGCGAGTTTTGTATGGGAGCGAACACTCCGTGGGTTCGCCGCGTACGCTTTTTGTATAGAAATCGCTTTCAAATCGCTCAAGTGTGATAAGGCCCTTAAAGTTTATCAACAATGCAATGTATTGATATAATAATTTTATAAATACTTACGTGTATAGATCGCCGTGATTGTAACATAATTTGAGTGTACAGTCGCCATCAGATACATCGGAGCGGCCAAGGTGGGCACAAATATCTGAACAACGCCTTTATTGTCAAGATATCTTCAGATATTTTTCAGTACCGTGACCGCTCCTATATATTTTATGGCGACTGTATAGTATAATGTGACAATAAATTTCTAGAAAGTCATTCACATCTGAACATTACAAAATTGCCAATAAATTAAAAGAATACATCAACCAAGACATTTGAGCGGAAAATAATTAGAACGCTGATGTCATATCTTACCGTTGGCGTATTTCCCATTATTACAATATGTCCCGACGCGCTCTACTAACTCAGTCATCTCAATCTAGTGTGACGGGCGCGATTTAAAACCATTTCAGATGTATAGTTTTTGTTCATTTACGGCAGTGGCTCTCAAAGCTTTCCTTTAATAAAATGGAACCCTAAAGAAACGGATTAATCTCTGTAGATAAAAGTAATCACTACCATAACTGATTCAAAGTAAGAAAAGTACTCTAAAGCACGGGTTAAACAGTAACCTAAACTTCATATAAAGGAACTGACTGACTTTCTTTCAAACCATGATGTTACTGATTGTAATTCTTTTAGCTATGAATTTCACATTAACCAATTTCTCCGACTTATATTAGGATTAAGTACCTGACTCACAGGTTAGGATTTGCTTAGTTTACTACTTTTCGTCTCGATTTCATGCAGGACCGTAGCCAGCAGAGTTGAAGTGAAGTGAAGCTTGGGCAGTGGTAATTTAAGATTGACATGACATGGCCCATAATGCTTCACCCTAGCTACGGCCCTGATTTCACGTAACTAGATGTAATATTTACCATGCTTGTCGATAAGGGCCTTGTGGACTCTGTTAATTCCGAAAACAGTTTGAGAAGTGTGCAGAATTTTAGATTAAATAATTGCTTTTTCAGGTCAATCACCCGCCGAGGAAAAGAAACAGAAAGAAGAAAAGAAACGGTATCTTCTCCGCAAACTTAGCTTTCGGCCGACCGTCGACGAGCTCAAGGAGAAGAAGATTATACGTTTCAGCGACTACATTGAGGTTACACAGGTAACTAGTGTTTCTGACGTATTACATGACCGATAATAGTTCTTATCACGTTGTAGTAAGGTTTACGAATGGTCAGATAACATTTGATATCTTCGTAAGTAAGCTGCCTGCATTTGAAAAATCCCAGTGTTTATTTTTAATTACTTGGTGTACAGTCGCCATCAAATATATCGCAGCGGCCAAGGTAGTCAAAAATATCTGAACATGCACTTTATCGCTTTGACAATAGAGCCGTTGTTCCGTTGTTATATCTGATGGCGACTGTACAGTGTACACATAGTCGTGTGGATTTTGTTTGCGTTTACGGTAACTGGTAGACGTACCTACTGAACCTACAAAATAACCACAAACGCCATCAAAATCTACAGAAAAGTTATCAAAAAAGTCAAACTCGACAGTTGCACCAACCACTTTTGACAGACTCATGAGCGTCACCAGGCATTGTACAGTCGACCAAGAAAGTGGTCTTCCAGTTTCTGCAAGATCTAACAATCGCTAAGGTTGACATTTCTAACGGAGTTTAAAACATGCACGACCTTGTTGTCTTATTACGTTCAAACGAACCTCAACCGTAGGGTGGTAAACCACATTTTTGGTCAACTGTACTATGAGATTTTCCATACAAACCTTTAGCAAGCGTTTTAACGGTGACAGACGGTTTGGTGCAACCGATATCAATGTTTTTGTTGTATGTTTAGGCGCACGACTACGACCGGCGCGCGGACAAGCCGTGGACGCGCCTCACGCCGCGCGACAAGGCCGCCATTCGCCGCGAACTCAACGAGTTCAAGAGCTCCGAGATGGCGGTCCACGAGGATAGCAAACATCTCACGAGGTACACTATTCTTTGATAATCGCTGCTCGACAACGATATTGTGAAAATCATAATTTAACAATTTTGTTCAAAAAAAATATATACCTATTTCCCTTTCACCCTTTGACCGGCAAGCATCGGACGGAAAAATCGTGTCACGGACGCCAGAGCGCGCGTATGAAAGCGCACTCGGCTATATTTTGGACGTGATTACACGCGCTGGCGCTGAGGGCACGACCGTCCGTGCGCGTCTTTGGCGGTCAAAGGATTAACAGTCTGTGCGAAAAGAAAAATGTCGTAGACTTGTGTATAGTATACAACTCATACAATGTTGAGCATAACCTTGTATTCATTAACTGAGAACTCGATTTCGATACATATCTTCTCTTGTTTCCTTATTCTATCATCATGGCTAACGGATGATAAGTCATTAACGCTCGCTGTGGATGCATAATATAGAGCCCAATACACAAATGTTTATTAGAAGGTCATTTATATCCTTTACAAAGTCACGCTGTATTCAAACATAGTGCAAATAGAGTTGATTTTTTTATTCTGCCTTTATATCTACATATACATTGTTGTGCTATAAACTGTAATGTTGATAATTAATACGAATATTATAGACAGATACCCATACAATGAAGTTTAAAAGGGTGATTAGACTAATAAGGTGTTTCCCCGCAGATTCCACAGACCATGACGGCTGTGCACGGAGCTCCCCTCGCGCCGGCGCGGCTGAGGCGCCGCCGTGATGTTCACACGATGACGTATGTATTGACTTCTTCGCTGAGCCGTGCCGTGCCGTGCCGTGCCGCGTGCAGCTGCCGGATGCCGGGTGCCGGGTGCCGGACGCAGGAAGCCGGATGCCGGACCGCGTCGGTAAAGTGTTGATTATTCTAAAGTTGCGTTATACCGCCATTCTAAACTTACGTTCTGTATGCGTACCGTGAGTGCAATCTTGTTTTAATTGACTTTTTATTGTAATATTCTAGTTATTGCCGAGTACAATTTTACTACTTTAATGGTATCGTTTTATGTTAAGTTATTCTAAGCGTACCTATACATTCTTTGAATTGACCTTCGAGAAAGGTTAGTGATACTGATTATTATGATGGAGATTATGTGCTTGAAGCTCGGTGTATGGTGAGATTTTCGAGTGAATCATTTTGTAATGTGAAACGTATCCATCATATGTAGATTTGTGATTTTTTTCTTATATTGCTAGCTATTAGCTCCGTAGTCATTAAGCTAGATTCGATTTAAAGCATATTTATTTCACATATATTTTTATGGTCACAATAAAATTTAACTATAATTTGGAAGTTTAGCTTTATTGAGGGCGTACATCTTAAATTTAACTTTTGTCGCGTGTCTTATAGTTGTTGAAAGCAATGTTAAATGTTGGCCACGAGATACTGCCACTAATTTAAACTGTTTTATCAGTAAACGTTTGTAGTTCATTTAAAAAGGCAATGTGATATCGCCTGCGACTTGATCGTAGTCAAGTTGTTGCATTACACTGTTCAACATATAAGTCATATAACGCACCTCCCTACATGTACCGTGTACAAAATATTGCATAGGGGTGTAGGTGTTATTGGTATCCTGGTGTCAATCAATTAAATATTACCTAACGTAGGTTTCATAGTTTGGATTCCACAATTGATTTAAACATTCGAGAGATCGAGAAGTGCTTCCAGATGCTGTGTAATGTAACAATAAACTAATTAGAACGTAGATGCCACTACTACAAAGTAATGTAACTTCAAAACGTATTTAGTTGTACTGTTTTATATCGAATTTGAACTCTTAGAGCATTCCTTCAACAATGTCGCAGCTAATATACCACCGAACATTTGCTTTTCATTTTCGCTATAGTTTTTATAGCTTTGAACAAACGCTTAGTAACTACAACACAGCGACAAAGATCATCCACACCTGAGAAATATAATAATAAGTAGTAATGGACGACATATTTTAGTACAGGGAAATGCACAGTGATTACAAAACGCACAGACAGCGTGCTGTCAAGTTCACGTTATCATAGCTAAGAAAGTCGTCCTGGGGGCGCGAGCGGACAGAACTCTTAACATAGACAATTAGCACAGGCAAATCGGCGGGAACAACTTGTTAACCATCTCGACGCTCTAACTTAGGACTAGCGTTATTATTCGACGTTGAACGAAGTATTGCGCAAAGGACTTAGGTAAATTGATCGAATAGGCTCTTATAAAGTTGTAGATGTTAAATTAATTAATATAAATACGCCTTCTGAGATTACGTTTTGTACTATATCGGCAGTACGTTGTAAATGAACACTACCGTTTCCTCGATATCGTTTGTATCGTCTAAAATTTATAGTATAGAGAGCAATAATAATATCAGTTTTGTATATGTAAAATCTTTACAATTTTAGTGTTCAGACCATGTTTTTATGAATTGATTATTACTTAGAATGTATAAACTCATGATTAGAGATCGTATTCAAATAATTTTATATCGCAATGTTTAGTAGCGGTGCCATTTTGTGACGTGCTTTATCCTAAAGTCAATCGTTTAGTTGTGAAGATATGAACCGAGTTCAGTAGATCATACGGTACGGTACCATCTGAGACACGGGTAACTAAGTGTAAGGCCTGAGTGGACGCTCGTGGCGGGGCGTGTAGCGGGGCGGGGCGGGCGGCGTGCATGTCAAACAAAGGACACTCGTACTGGTGGCCTGAGTCGACGCTGCACAAAGTGTATGGACGCTCGCCCGCCCCGCTGCACGCCCCGCCACGAGCGTCCACTCAGGCCTTACACTGAGGGTCTCAAATAGTCAATTGAGCGTTTTTCAAATAAATTGCCACTTTTACAATTGTGTTATTTTCTGTATGTATATTTTATGTTTTTTCTACTCAGAGTTACGAATTCTATTGATATTAATAGGATAAAAAATGTCCCAAAGTTTTTTCCTATTGTGTTACAATTTCCCGATATAAGTTGTATGTCGGTAACACAACGGAAAATCTCAAAATGTTCGGAATTTTTGGGACACTTCTTTTGGGATCGAAATAGCTCGTGATTGTTGAATTTATACTTTCGTGAGACATATTAACACTATTATTATCACTGCATGCGGCTGTACTCACTTGTGTTTAGTCACTACGCACGGACATGTTTCGGAGAGCTTAGGTCTCCATCCTCAAGCACCAAGAGTGCTAGGCGAACTGATTCACGACCCGACGTTACGGCGCGGTTACATGTCAAGCGTAGTGACTAAACACAAGTGAGTACAGCCCCATGCAGTGATAATAGCTCGTGATTGTGAGTAAAAATATCATAAAAATTACAGAATATTCTAAAATTTCCAAAAGTGGCAATTTTTTGGAGAAACGCTCAATTAGTGTTGTTGGTACCGCTACCGGCCAGAACCCGGTCGCGACACACGCAGACTTGCGACGCGAGCTCGTAATATTGTAGTGTAGATCGACCGCGTCCACGTCCGGTTTATCCACTTCTATGCCTACTACCACACATACCTAACATTGTTATTAACACGACTTTAAGTATTAAGTACTATACAATCATTTAATTATAATTCTCTCATGTTAAATAAGCGACTTCGTAATCACAGTACTTTATGCAATATGATAATAGAGAGCTAAAAAGTTGTAAATGGTGGTTAACTTTGAGACCATTCCATTATAGATACAATTGGAAGCCAAAATGACGACTTATTTTTCTAAAAAGTTTTGTTAGACTTGCAAATAAAACGTTAAAATAAAATGTAGTTAATTGTAATAATAAGAAGACATTCAGATTTCCAAAGATCTAAGGCTCAACTAAATTCTTTTAACTAGATTATGTATTGCCATTATAATTATGTATATATGTTATTACGATATATCGTGCGACTGTTGATGACTCAAGTGACTGTTGGGGAAGTGAGTATATAAATATTTAGCTGGTATGTCGAAGAAACATCGCGTGCAATTCACGGGGTTGTCGAAACGAAAATTATGAACAAGTCTATGTATATGTGCGTAGTTTAGTTAGGATATACAAACGAAGGTAACGTACAGCGATGTCACTTCAATTTAGCCGCTTCATACTTAGAAACCTTTGCGTTGAGTACCAATCACGATCGTAGTTGATAATTAGAACCTTTACTTTGAGTAAAAATAGATACTTACCAAAATATTGTGATACAACTTTTTTATCTGTAGTATTCGCTCGGTTTGTTCAAACACTTTATTTTCTTGGTGTTATGGAGAGAATGTCAAAGCGAACATGGTCAATGTATTAAATTGTGTGTAAACTAATTATGAAAATAACGTTTTATCTAGATACCAAGTTACCTAGAATGTTCACTCCCAGATATAAGCAAGCTGAGTAGTATGTATGAGCACTTTTGTTGAAGTACATCCTGGGCACTTGCCTAATGAATTTCCTCGGTTATTGTTACAGTTTTATGACATTCTCTTACATGTTAACCTCGAAGGTGCTATGTGTTAGCAATATGTGTGTACACCAAACCATTGTCATGGCTAACGATAGTATTCCATAATGAGATTTATGTGTATAAATTTACATTTGACAAGGCGTTCTCGGCAACAATTGTGTTGTAGCTAGAGAATTTATTTTTATACTTAGTATACAGGGGTGTTTATGAAAAGCAAAACGTATAGTTTGCATTTTTGATGTCATACCTTATTCGTCTTTTATGCACGTGTTTATTCTTTTTTATAATGGAAATATAAATTTGTGGTAAACGTAAGAATATGTTAATCTTGTTACAAGAATTATGATACAATTGTATTATCAGCAACAATTCTATTTGAATGCAGATTGCAAAGTACCAATGAGAACATGTCTGTATATAATTTTAATTACGATGTAAATGACGGAATCTCTTTTTTCCAACGGTATCGCGCGTCTCTTTAGTGCTACTTCGATATAATATCGTATCGCTACCATCATGCAGTAATCACTTTACTGTTGCTTTTATTTGAATATTGTGTAAATTATTAATGACATGTTATAATAAGTATATTTTATAATAGCCATAATTACTTGTTTTATATAAGGTAAGTCTGTAAATACCATGATTATACATTAAGTTTTATACTCGATTGTGTTTGTTTTATCTCCAAACCCTACACGACGATACAGGAACGACCGTCTTCAGAGAAAGCTTACATAAAAGTTTGTATCTCATTGTAGAGGGAAATCATATATCTCTGAAGCTGACTGTTCATATCCGCAATAAAAACGAGAGCGACAATGCATAAATTGGGCGCGGTTAAATGAATAATCATTATCATCGCATTCAAAGGGTATTGTTTCGAGAAATGCTAGGAAGGCTTTGACCCGTGAGGCTGTGGTAGCACTTTCGATGGCGCCAGTTATGGACGCGCGGCCGGGTCGAGACGAGAGAAAGTTAACTGTAGTCCGTGCCCGTTACCGGCTCCGGCCGCTCCGCCGTCCGCGCCGCGCCAGTCCGCGCCGCGCGCTATCCGCACACACCCGCGCGCGCCCACTCCCGCGCAATGTTTACATTACACCCGACGATCCCGCGAAAAGATAACAGAAAGCGACAGTGCCAATAGTGTGCCGTTAAACTGTGGACAGTGAAGGGATCCTTTTCCCGAAGGGTCGCGGTGTGAAAGTGGAGCGCCCGGACAAAGGATCGGGATGACGTTCTCTGGAAACATGAAGGAGAAGCCGCGGTCCGCGAAAAACACATGGGAGTCGGAGGTGAGATTCGATGGTTTCTATCATTGTCTTTGAGTTAATTAATACAGGCACGCGTGATTCACAGTATTGTTATGAATACAATTGATAGATCTTTATATGCATGAGTATTTCAGTCATTAACGGTTAGTTAGTACCTTTTCTCTTTAGCATGTAGGTTGAGTAGGCTAAGTAGAGAGCTTTTACCATGTTAGCATTGCAAAATTAGTGCATGACATGTATACAATACAATATATCTACCGTCCTTGTAAACGGATTGTAAGGTAGAATCCATAATTCCGCGGAGTGATTTGATAGCTCCTGGCATACAAAGCGGTTGTCAAATGTATGAAAAGAGCTGTCAAATTACTCCGCGGATTTATGGATTCTACCTTAATTAAGGACAAAGGGAAAATTTGGCCCCACATTTAATACTTCTGTATGAAACTCTGCCTTCGTCAGTTAACTTTTGAAATTATTTATTTGGATCGAATATATACAGGGCGTCCCACGGCGATGCCACATGGAGGGAAAGTACCTTAAATATCATAGATAGCATATTTTGCTGAAAGAAGACTTCATTTTATTTTTAAAACTTAGTAAAGTTGCATTCATACTTTTTTTTTAATGTATGGAAAAAAAATCGACAGGGAGTGAAATTATGAAAAGAGTGAGACTTTGTATTGAACAGGATGGAAAACATTTTGAGCATTTGATAAATTGATTTAATTTTGTATTAAAAATATTAAAATGCATGGCCTTTATTTTTATTTCGTTATTTAGCAAAAAAGTAATTCTCACATTGAAGCCTTTCGATCTATATGACAAAGCTACAGGGTATTTTTTTTTCTCGTGTAGCGGGTTCGTTTCCCGGTCAAACCATGAAATTATTTAAAATGCAATTCAATTTGTTTTTTTAAATCGAAATAATGTCTTCTTTCAGTAAGATGTTCATTTACAACCATTAAGGTACTTTTCCTCCAATGAAGCGAAATTTTTTTCCATACCTACATTTTTTTTCAAAAAAAAATAAAAAAGTATGAATGCAACTTTACTAAGTTTTAAAAATAAAATGAAGTCTTCTTTCAGCAAAATATGCTATCTATGATATTTAAGGTACTTTCCCTCCATGTGGCATCGCCGTGGGACGCCCTGTATAATGTACCTACCATATGCTTCCTACCAACTTATATGCTTCGTATCTACTGGAGAATTTTAATAACTGGAATTTACGACCAAAGTAATTAGTAGGTTATAATATAATAATGACCTACCTATTAGTACCTATACCAATCAGAGTGGACGGACTCAACCCTTTCCATGTAGACAGGCTTGCAAAAACCCTCCTGTTTATACTTTATGCAGCACTGGGGCTCATTATTTATTTGTTATAGTTACTTGTTAGCAACTATGGATGGATAGGTAAGTTAAGTACCTACATACAAACACCTTGTATGTATCTTGACTACATAGATAAGTGGCACTACATAACATAAGTAGGATTTTCTATTTAAATACACGTAGTAGTAGGTAGGTTCAGGTCAATCATATAATGAGAATAAAGCTTAACGTTGCATAATAAATACCCGACAACTGTGTACAGTCAGCGTCAAATGTATTGTAACAGCCAAAGTGATCAAATAGCTCGTGACACTATATATTTTGTATGGTGTGACGAACTATTTGGCAACTCTAGCTGTTACAATATATTTGACGCTGACTGTACAAAATAATACACCTTTGTTTTTCGAGGAAAAATACAGCCTTTTATTAAATAAATCGCAGAGATTATAGCGCACGGTTAGCTCAACTTCTACCTATTTAGGAAGCAGACTTCTATATAGTTTTAAGGATGCACAAATACATTGACGTTTTTATGAATAAATAAATAAAAATTCTAATAAATAAACAATAAATTAACTTCCTTTACATATTCACTGAAATAAAGTATTTCACTGGTTCTTAAATAACACAACCCTCGCTCCGAATCCTCGCACATCTCTGTTGGAAACGCAGCCTTAATCTACTCGGTACCCACTTAGGAAAATACATGACTAGGAAACTGCCTACTGCCTGACTTGTAAGTGTGCGAAATGCCTAACAGATAAACCTGAAGAAAACGTAGGCAAACATTTTTGAAACCAAGTTAGCCAGTTTCAGGCCTAGCCGGTCGGGTCAACCTGGGGTCATTCACATTCATACAAACATTTGTACATTGAGTAACTATACGAAACTGTAAGTAGTACCTAGTACCTAGGTATGCAAACATGTGAAGGGATGTCAGACATTAGTTATTGCTACTCTGTTTAAGTTCTTACATTTAACTAGCAAAAACGTAAGTTAATTATGAATTTATTTAAAATTGCAAAACGCTCTCATGAGAATATTTACCTAACCGTGTCGAGGTATTTACTTTGATAAGTATGTTAGGCCAGTCTTAATAAGCTTCGTGCTTTTAACTGCATGTTTGGAAGGTGGATAATTATACACATACTTAACTTCTTGCGTGGAAGCAAGGAGCATAAAAATACCTGCACTCCAATGCACAAAATATCGGTCTCAAACAAAGTCATACTAAGACCTGCTGCGTTTGTGCTGCGATAAATGGCGCTTGAGCGTTGTTCGTATGATTTACAGGAAAGCGATTTCGTATAGACATCGCAGTCTATGTATTAAATGGTCCTTGCGTGGAAGTATGTTTTCTGTCCTTAGAGTTTTTTGCGTTTGCCTCTCACTGCCTCTAGATACGAGTCAATGCAATGCCAGCACCCGGAATTTGATATGCTGCGTGACAAGTCTATATAAATTGGTAACAACATAGCATAGATCGATTTCTGATCTTATCGAACGGGTTATTTAGCAGGAAGTGTTTTGAAGTTCTTTTGCCATGCATACTAATTACAGACTTAAAGGATTTAAATCAGCTACCTAAGGTTCTTGTATTCCTTTTACATAAATACAGTCAAAGTGCCTAACTTTTGACAGACATGTAGTATAGTGCTGAGCTAAGGGCTGATCGAGAACATTCCGTATCGTATATATAATTTCGCAACTTTGGAAACTTCTTCTTGGTGCATTGCTATTCTTTCTTACCTGAACTATGTCCTCTAAATGCTGGATGATTTGGTGCCTAGTAGTTTTTGGTTTGATGGGTTTGGGCCATGCATCTATGTATTAAATAAAACACGGGTTACTCACGTATTTTAAGTCGAATATTGCTCGACATGCATCTATGTCTGTCATACAGTCCTCGATATCCAATGAGAACCCTAAATGGTTCAGGTTCACCAATTAAAGTCCGTGGCCGTGCTTAATAAATGTGCAATAAATGTATTATATTCTATGTATCTTCTTCTCTTCTTCTTCGTCGTTCCCTCATGACTGAGGATCGTGACCAAATGTCTTAGATTTAGAATGTCCCGGAAGCTTTTTTTCCGTGTACTGATGTATGATGTACCTCCATGTGACGCAGTCGAGAGCCATGCGGGCCGCCCGCGCCCTCTGCATGGAGCCACACGCCGTCCGGATGGTATTACACCATTTAATGGCTATCGGCCCTCTGGGACGTTCGCCCTCCACTAGTCCCAGTATGATGCAGTATGATTCTATGTTTCTATTAAATGGCAATTTTACACCAACATACGTAATAAAAACAACACAAACACAGAACACTGTCCTTAATTTGATCTACCGAATACAAAATAGAATTGATTAACACATAATTATAACTAAAGCATGTAGGTAAGTAGGTACCTAGGTACCTTACCTTATTAGGTATCAATTAAATAGTTACGTACCTATATTCTATCTACTTATTTAAGTGCCAGTAGGTTACTATTACTACTCCTCCTCCTACCAAATATAAGTAAGGTCATTATATGACACTGAGTACCTACGTACCCAATTTATCAACTAATGAGCATACGTAGGCAGGCATACTAAGTACTTATAGAATAACTATTGGGAGACGTATGAGTAGGTGTTTTTGAATAGGAATATGCAACCAGCATTATGTACTTACCTATAAACTTAAACAAAAGCCTAAAAGGCTTCAAGAACATCTTTAACTACAAAAACCTACGCTTAAATTTAAATCATTGTCTATCTATGACTAATACGGCATTGCGTTTTCCGCTGCCTTATGACTTTCTTCACCCACATAAAAACGATCGATATTTTTTACATTTTCGGTGAATTTGTAGATCAGCTGAGCGCGCAAAGTGTGTCAGTGGACGTTAACGGAGCCCACGATCCGGGTCAGCGCTCTTCCGACAAGTCTCGGACCTCGGACATTCAACTAATTGAATTACCACCAGTACCAGTATCTTTCATGCATGGTCATATTCGTGAACAAATAATAGACACGCTGTACTGTTATTAACGTAAATTCTTTCTACAACATTCGTGGGAAAATCGGTCTTATTTCATAGCAGTTAACCAGAACCACCATCACATCTTTCACCCAGTATGTACCGACATACCAGTACCAGTATGTTCTCATAATCAATAAACAGGCCTGAATTTGAAAGCATTATTTAATTACATTTTATTTGTCAAGAGAACGAAGGAATAAGTACGGATAATACCTTAAAACTAACTTACTACATATTTTAATTAATTAATTACTCTTCTACATATATTTCCTTCTATTATATGTATTTTACTTATCAACTTAACTTATAAAGGCGAATTCAAATACTATAAGTTTATTTCTATATTTCTCAATCTCTTGCGATTAAATTTGTAATCATTAAACAATTTCCAGCAAGGTGAACGTTTAAAGTTCACGACGTGAAGCAAGTTTTCTAAAGTCACGACTCTTTATTAAAACTATAAAGCTGCAGGACAGCCGGACGGTACTATACTCGGTATTTCAGGGAATGTTTAATTGTTTATTATTTTTATTTTAAATTAGTACCTAATTTAGGTACGTGGTTAGGTTTGCTTAGAATAATCTATAGTAGACTATATAGAGACTAGGATGCCATAGGATAGGTAGAGGCCTTAGCGAATTGGAATGGAACACATGTCACGAAGTGATATATATAATTGCGAAGTATAAAGTACTTAGGTGTGTTCTGGAGCAGCTAAGACAGGCAGGTACAACAGATCGTTTTGGGTAAAATGAACTTAAATGAAAAATGAAAAATTAAAATTAAAATGAAAAAAATATTGATAACATTTGTTATAAGTAAATGTTGTAAATAAATGTTATATATCTTTACATTATAACTTGTAAGTCTGTCCTTATATATAGTAGGCACATTTATCTACCTCTATAATTAAATTCAACACTATTTGTAATATGCTTGTGTGCCGCCTATATCCTATCCTCCCTCCTCTAATGTGTACGAACCTCAAAGCAAGTATTAACTAGAGCTCGCACACGTGTACCCCCGTATGGGATAGATATATAGATGCCCATAATCACTTCTACAGCATAAAACAGAACAATTTACCAATCTTTTCCTTAGCCGACACAACTTTCTAGGAAAACTAACAGCTTTTCTCGTAGCAATCACATAAATTCTTGAAGAAATCGCGCATTATATCTGTTTGTTACCCTCCACTGCTAGAAGTAACGCGTGGAGGGTAATAGAAACTATGACAAGGACCAACGATAATAGCACCTCTCTGCCGTATCTATTGAAAGTATAATAAGACCATCCCGTTCTATCTTGGTATTATTAGTTCCGTGTCAGATCTATGGGTGGTATATCTATGGTACGAACGTATACTTAGTACCATTAGGTATTTTTAACTACCCGAATTGAAAATTAAGTACCTACCCGAATCGACGTACTTACAATTTTTTTAATTTAAGTACGTACAATAATGACTACATTCGTGTCGACAAGTCGAGATACAACACAAACCAGTTAATAGGTACTATTCTGTTTTAATCTAAGTGTCACTGCTCGATTTTGAAATAGTCTCGACAGTAACCGCAACAGCATGATTCGGTTACATGTGGTTGCATTACCTACAAATCAATAGATCCGTTTCGCTCGCTGACCACGCTAAATGTTGTTTACACACAATATTATTAATATTCATAAAATACGTGTGTAAAATGTAGTCTATCTATGCTCTACATATACTTGCATATATTATAATGTAGATATGAATCTGCAAAGCACCTTTGCAGCAAGTAGGTAGGTAGGTACCTACTTAAGTTTATTTACACCGCTACGATGGCAAACGTGCATGTGGCCCGCCTACTGATGTGCCGTTCCCGGGAATATTCCCCAGGTGGGAATATTCCCACCTCGAGGGAATATTAGGGAATTTTGAAAATGTTGTATGGACACAATACTATTTTATTTTGCGTAACCTGTATTTAAATATTCCCGCATTTGGGGAATATTCCCCTTCCCGGGAATTCATATCATATTCCCACGGCATATCACTAGGCCCGCCTGATGTAAGCAACTACTGTAGTAGCGCCTGCAACTCCAGAGCTGCAGAGATAAGGTATACCAATCACATGCTCATTGTCGGCCCTTTATATTATCTACAGATTTAATATTTCGACTTTTATAAATAATCTACATACGTAAGTAGGTTAATCATTGGTATCAATCATGAAAAGTAATAAATATTAGAATAAGTATACCTATTACATTATGTAAAATTATAGACAAATCGTCATGATTCAAAGAGAAATCGTCGATTTCGCGCTAGATTCTCGCCTGTTGATCTCGGATGCCGTTTAGTCGCATACACATAGCTGGTATGATATAAGCACGAAGCATGTTAAAAATCTCGTAGTGTGGGTCAAATAGGTAGATTAGGTAGGTCCTTAAAGAAAGCTAGGTAATTCTTTCCACATAATATATGTTTAGATTTGGAGTTAAGTACTATATTTATACAATATTAGATACCTACTACAGTCACCTCTTATTTATTTATTTTATCGTATGGCATACTTTTACATAATAGGCAACAGATTACATTTCATGAATTTCATGATACTATGTAAGTGTAAGTCTACTATTGTATGTACAACTATTAATACTATATATACCTACTATAAAAGTTTACCCTCTACGGAAAAAGAGTATAGTAAAGGAGAGAAGAGAACAACAGTGGAGTGGAGTGGACTAGAAAGCTCCATCCATTTTTTAAACAATAGGCTTATTAATTCGAACACGCGATAATTCTAATATCTCTATAATTCGAAGTTATCATGGGGTCCCTAGAAAATCTCTTAATATTTCGAATAAAATCTATACATTTTTAAACACTTGGTAATTCGAACAAAAAACTCAGCGCTTCGTAACAAAACCACGCGTTAATTCGAACTCATTGGCATCAAACAATAATAACAAGTCGAAGTTTTTACATTGCATAGACCTCTGACAACTTTGAATTGTCGAGAAGGACAATTAATCGTTGCATTGCAGGAGCATTTGTTTTTGTAATGTTTAGCCTGAAACACACTGCCGTAGTTATTTGTTTCTATGTACCTAAGTTTCTAAGCTTTTGATTTTGTTGCAATAGCAATGCAATGTTGTTAATAAATAATGCATATTTGATTATTACCCAATAATTCGAAGTAATTTTTTTAACTCTCGATAATTTGGAACCATTTGATATTTCAAACTCTCGATAATTCGTAACATTTTGAAGGTCCCTTGAGTTTCGAATTAGCGAGAGTCGACTGTATATCAAAGATTTATTATAATATAATAGTAGATACAGACAAGTACTTTCGACAGTTGTCTTGTCGTTCGTGATTTGGACTATATATTACTAGTATAACTTATTTCTTAGCTACTTTAAGTATAGCGATGTACAAGTTGCAGAACATTCTCAATAATTTTAAACAAAAAAAGAACCGACTTCACTTAGGATCCGCTATTTCAAGAGGAAGTGGCCGAGTTGCTGTAAAAAATAGTAAAATCACTATAGGTGTGCCTATAATAGTTGAAGAGTTCCCTCGATTTCTCCAGGATCCCATCATCAGACCCCGACTTGGTGACAATGGGACCATCTAGGGGTTATACCCATTTGATTAAAAAATTAATTTTGAAAATCGGTTCACGATTCACGGAGATATCGAGTAACATACATACAAAAAAAATTCAGTCGAATTGAGAACCTCCTCCTTTTTTTAAAGTCGGTTAAAAATTCAGTAACATTCTCGGAAATTTCCGAAAACTTACATGAGAATTTAAATTAAATTTCCAATGAGAACATGCCCATTATAAACCATTTATAAACTCGTAAATGAAACAGTCAGTTATTAAAGTAATTGATAACGACGACGGTGTCCAGCGACTTATGAATATTTTTTATTTTTCATATTTAAGTTCTGAGAACATTCCGTATGGAAAGTTTCGGAACTTAGGAAACTTCTTCTTGGTGCATTGCTATTTACGTACCGAAATTACTTGATTCGGTTACTTCATAAATTGGTCCAACACTTTTAATGTCACAGCACTTTTAATGTAAAACGCCGATTTATTGATTTGTCACGCATAACTACATATGTAGGTATGTACCTATAGTACGAGAAGGTAATATAGGCAACTCTTAGAAACGCATTAGATGCGATGGTATCATGCATTAAGCTGATAGGTTGATGCAGTAATCAGTAATCGCTGTCCTTATTACCGGTTGACGAATTAACAATCGACTTTCACGGCAACTTACTTCCAGTTTTAATTGTCGGGTTGCTTTCTTTGCCGGCAGTTCGGGCGCTGTTCATTCGAGTCACTTTCCGTAATTGTATTGTTAGTAGCTAATAGGAAATAACTTTTACTCGTAAAATTGTATTTGAAACCAACAACCGACGTGAAAATGGCCCATAAATTTATCCCCATGTTTCACAGAGCTTAAAACTTTCGAGAAAAGCGGGTACCTAGGTGCATAATGCTTTCTCTATTCTATTACCTGATACCTAGGACATTGTTTATACTTACAAATAAGCGGGCACAGCAACGGTGATTGCTTCAAAATAGGTAGGTTTAGATCGAAAGTGATGTCGACCGCATTGTTAGTGTTCAGATCATGATAGAAACTAGCTGGAGGTGTGAACAGTGCCGTGCCTTTGTTGTGCCCATAGATTATAATTTACTAGAAGGAGCATGACTAGGTAACGATTTAAAGGTTAAATGTGTGTCCAAGGATACATGGAAAAAGCCTTAGCCTTTGACGAGACTCGAATTTCCGATTCCAGGATTATGCCGTTTTACCCCCGCTTTTGCTGACTCTGAGTCTTATAATGTTACATAAAGTCAGTTCAAGTTCGTCAATTGGGGCCAGTGCATCTTAAAAAAATGAGATTGGTCACGATGGACGGGCCTGAATCCTTTACTTACGTTTTGATCTAATGTCAAGCGCATTTGCTTGACGGTGTAGCTACGAGTGTACATACTATTGTAATGTTGTAATTCATACACTGAGAAGGTGTTCTATGACTGCGCGGACGCCGAACGTGCCGGGATGTAGGTCGCGACAAGTGCACGCCGCTGCATTCGCAAACGCCGCACTACGTTAGCGGCATTTAAACGTGCATTTCCTAAATTAACCGTCCCACTTCCTCCAACGTTCCAAGTGTTCCAACATTCGATGATTTCTAAATCATGGAAAGCTGATTTATCACTTTATTACCATAACCGTATCTCATTGAGAATGTTTTCCATAACTATTGCAAACGTCACGGATTCACGGAACTTGCTCATGTGTGTGGAAATGACAACTTGATGAGGATAATGAGCGAACTAACTTCGGGATATGTAATTGTTATAAAGTTTTAACGTAACTGAAGTAAAGTTTAGAATAAATTACTCTTGTTTGTTTATTCCCTGAATGTAGTCAGGTAATTAATTCCACCTGCACTGAGATAGCTGATGATTACTCACCTCAACTCTTATTTATTTTGACATGACGAAATCGAAAGCTATACCTACAAAGGCATTTCACAGAGCCGCGCGGTGAGGCTGGCCTTGTTCGAGAGAGGTGAGGCTGAAGCCCGAACGAAAATACTTGAAAACAGTCTCTTTGTTTGCCATACTGCTCAAATGCCACTTGTATGTCAGAGTGTCACGCTTTTGCTATTATAGAAGGTTACCTATTTATGGCTTATTTAGCTTATAACGTAAGCATTTTGTAGAGTAGTTTTATTCGAATTTACTTATTGGATTACATTGTAACGAAGAGTTCATTCATCTACAGACAAGACTTCGTGTGTTGTATTACAAAAGACAAGTTTTGCAAGCTTGCCTCGAGCTTCGAATCTTCCAAGAGTTCCAAGATTAAATAAAGCATGCAATGTTGTGCAATGCAACTAACGTCATTCATCTTATTCTTAGTGCCTTTGCATTTCAGAGAATTTAGTGAATTAATAGCCCTGTCCGCGCCAAGCAAATCAAATTCTAAAGTTTGTATTCAACTTTGTTTAATAAATATAATAAAACAATGTGCTGTAAATTAAATAAATAGGTAGTAGGTACAGTCGCCATCAAATATATCAGAGCGGCCAAGGTACTCAAAAATATCTGAACATGCACTTTATCGCCTTGACAATAGAGGCTTTGTTCAGATATTTGTGACCACCTTGGCCGCTCCGATATATTAGATGGTGACTGTACATGGATATGTATGTACTACGTATAAACCTAATACCTATACCTACCTTACTCATATTTTCAACTGGGTTTTACTCTTAATCGAATCTTGCTTATAAGTATTAAGTACTTCCACATTGAAATAGCCTAATTTGTTTTCAACAATAAGCTGGAAGTGTATTAGCGCCTTACACAACCGTCCATTTAGACATTATCTGATCTGACATTCAATTACTTCCAACTTGAGGTATAATGGTAACGTGCTCGTAATGTTACATTCCCGTTGTCGCAACTTTTGTTATTTCGTGCAGCTTTCTTGTATTACAATTTGTTCAGACGCTATCAGATACCTATATCGGAACGGCCAAGGTGGTTACAAATATCTGAACAACGCCTCTATTGTCAAGGCGATAAAGCGCAAGTTCAGATATTTTTGAGTACCTTGGCCGCTTTGATATATTTGATGGCGACTGTACATGGATAGTTGGCGACCGTACCTATAAAAAATTTAAGTATAGAAAAGTTTAAAGAACTTTTTGTTCTTAGTTTTTGACCTAAAATGAACTCTACAATTTTAAATTTTAGTTAGGGATAAGGTGGCTGGAACAAGGTCACCCTAAGTTAGTTGTCTCCTTTGGTATTAGAAATTTTAATCAATTCAAATGATACCCTTGTACTCTAATGTGGCTAGCCGGTTTCATTTAACCGCAGGGTCAGACCGCGAGCCACTTTGAGAAACAATCTACCTATCTTACATTCCTGTGTGCAAAGACATTTTATTCTCCTATTTATTGCTGTAACTGTACATAAGAATGCACGTAATTAGACTTAAAGACTAAAACGCTTACACTGCTTGCGCTATATTAGTGGACAAACATTAATACTATTATTTAACATCTAATTACTGACTCTACTCTACAAGTCATTATAACATAATCGGTTGGTCTTTGACTCTTTGAACTGCTTACAACACTTGAAAGAGAATCCAAAACGTGGGTAAAACAATTAACCCAAAACAAAAGTAAGTCAGTTTGTAGCTGTGGATTAAGTAATATGCTGAGAATGCTTACCAAATACGGGAAATGAGCTCACGGCTCTCAGCTTAGCAGGTGCATCTAAGCTGATGGGCTTAATGTATTCATCGCCTAATTTCCATTATACATTATGCGTCTTCGATGTACATTCGCACGTAACCTAGTCTATCTATTAGGTATGTGTTACATGCTTTATTGTCTGTATCACAAAAGGAGATGAATTATTTCATTCAATCTCATACATTCATTGCTTTGAGCTGAATGACTGGCAGGTAGAAAATTAGTTCTAAAGCAGAATCGTTCAAATATAGCTCAATTGTCCGTTAATTGGCTACAGATGTCACGATTTTTGAGCAATCCGTCATGAACAGCTCTGAATACTTAGTTAATTGTCCACTTTGTAAGATAGATACTCTACTAGACGAAACAAACGTATTGATATCATTCTCTGTTAAGTGTTTATTCTAGTTTTCATCATACATGGAACCGTGTAACAACCCCCTATTTAAATTTAAAAATCAGGCCATGTTTCATTTAATTTAAGGAATATGTATCTATGTATATCTTTGTAAGCCTTATTCCATTAACCATGTCGGTTTTCCCGTCGTTCTCTCGTCTTGGCTACTTTTGTAGGTAACTATTGCTATATAGGGCTAAGTAGTGTGAGCTAGGTATCTAGAATAGTTGCTACATACCTTTATTTTGTGCAGTTGGGGTACGGCTGGACGGCGCCGCGACGCTGCCGCGCGCACCGGCCGCCGGAGTCGACGATGTCCGTGAGCAGCGACATCCGCTTCACCCGCCGCAAGCTCAGCCGCCCCTGCCGCGGCTGCTGCGCCGCGCTCGCTGCGCTGCTCGTGCTGCTACTACTAGCTGCTGTCGCCGTCTACCTCGGCCGTTGGTACCATTTCAATATCTATTTTTACCTTCCTGTTTTTTTTTAAATATATGGTTCGAATGACAACCGACATCGTCATCTCAACCACTTTAAAATTCTTGCAAAAATGTACTCATCTTTTGTCTGGAAATTTGTAGTAAAATGAAAATTACATTCCTTTATAATCCGGTTCGAAGGGCCACTAGACATCAATGCACAATATTACGAGTAATTATACCTACATATTATTTCCGTGCTCCATTAACACACGTACATAGGTGAATATGTACGTTATAGCATAATCTTCTTTAATCTTTACCAAGTTTTCTATTAATAAACCAGTCTGTCACGATCCATCATATAACGATTAGTTGCGTTGCAGCTAACATAAATAAGCACTTTAATCGAGTCCAGTTCGCAGGAGCAAACGAGACAACATCATTTCGTTTTTTAGAAGTTATCATATGCACATTGGTAATTTAGTTACGTACGTAGTTCACGATAATCATTGTATCATTTAAAAAACTTTTACTTTACAAAACGCACGTAAAATTATCTAGATTACCTACTGTCTACAACTGCTTCAAATATTATGTCAAACCTTTTCGCGTCTCAACTTGGCATGAAGATTAATTACGTAATTTAGCGACGGGTCGTTACTTAATCCTTGGATGAGACGTAGAGCGTCGTTAGTTCGTGTTTTTGATCAAGAAAATACTGATACCTAATAACATGATACCTAGTACCTACTCTACATACATATATGGTTACATAAAATATGAAATCAAGGTTTCCGGCTCTGCAAATGACGATCAAATATATAACGCATAAACTCAATTTAACATACCTACAACTAAAGTAACTTTTCCTTTGGCGCCGCAATCTGCATATTTTAGTAAGCTTTTCGTCATGAATTTAAAAATTTGTAAAACAATTGGTATGTTTTTGAGCTAAAATTCAGCATTCCAATTTATAACGTCGAGTGGATCTGATGATGGATCAAAAATCTATTATGACTCATAATAGATTTTTGTCATAAGTTATTATAGATTGTAGTAGTAGTAGTAGTAGTGGTAAACACTTTATTGTACAAGAATACACACCAGAAATATATAACACAGCAAATATGTACAAAGGCGAACTAAAACAAAAAAAAATGCACAAATATGCAAATATGTAAAGGGATTGTACTTTTCATTCAAGAGTAATACTCATAGAGACGACTCTAATAAACCCAAAATCAAAAAGACTGCGTAGAATTTTCATAGAGTTCATACAGTCACCTTCGGAAATTTTGTTGAATGCCTGAGGTTTCTTATCGTCATGTAATTTATGCAAATTCACTGCATATCAAGTAAATATAATTATAGTCATCAGTCGGTCTTGGCGTATTTGATAAATAGTTCTGCATCTACACGCCATTGTTAGTAAACAGTGAATCGTAGTGTTCATCTAGTCTAGGCGGAGGCGGCGACATTTGCCAGTGCAGGCGGAGCGCTTTTATTCGCATTACATATCGAATAATCAACTCAATAAACCAATATAAATGTGGCCCTATGATCCGTAATATGATCACACAATTGACGTTCACTGTGTTGCCGTGTGGTTGAGGTGATTGTTCGCTATTCTATCGGAATAAAAAGCCCGTCACCGCTCGAACGCAAAGGCCGGCTACTCGCTGGGTGCGAATGGCCTTGCGATCGCGACAAGTGGACGATAGTATATGAACCACTCAATGATGTTTTCATCACGATTAAAGATAAACAAAATTAAGTGCTGCATACTGTTTCGAACAATGAACAAAACAATGTGACTTTCGCAGCTATTAAGCGTAATGGCCCTATTTAATAGAAGGACCCAAAATGGCGAAGGTGTAATGGTCACAATCCACACACGTAGCAGCCTTAAAATTTTATTACATTCCCAAATATACCGACATACTAAGTACACCTATGTTACCTCTTTACAGACATGTACCTGTTTGGCGATCCTCTAAACCGGCAAACATTCCGAGGCTCGTTTGTGGCGGTCTGGGAGGCGGAGGAGGGGGAGCCTAAGGGCAATCACACGCGGGAGGGAGCCATGCGGCAAGCCCTCCACGAGCTCTACCGGAATTCCGAGCTTCGCTCCTGTTTCGTGTCCGCGGACGTTCTCGCTTTGGACAGGTAATTAGAATTTTGTAACTGGTCAATGCTATACTAAAGTTCAACAACTGTAATGTAAGCTCTACGGAGCGATTCGACTAGTTTAATGACAGTTCGTGACATGGAGATTCAAAACGCCACTTTTGCAAAAAGAGCCGACTGGTGATAACATTATTGTATGAACTGGAGGCGTAGGTCACAGTCGTGGGTCACGCGGTACGTCAATATCGTTCCTGAATAGTCGAATAGGTCCCATATTAAGTTTTTGTTATTCGACATCATGTATTAATTAAGTCATAGAACTTCTCGTATGTTTATTTTCGACTTGTGGATATGACCACAATCTCTGATTCTCTGTACCCTGATTCGTATCTTCGTAATATTTAGTCTGCCTCTTACTTGAAGTTTTGCTTTCGCGCAATAAGTATCATTAATATTAATAAAGCCTAACGATAAATACGAATGGTACTCGTAAATTACCTTGTAGTTAGGCAGACGTTTATCCAATTTTGTACAAAAGTGATCATGCAAAAATAATGTCGAATACCGCCCGAGTTTCATAAGACCTCTAGCACGAGTTAGTTATTTGCCACCAGCGCTGTAAAATTACGGTCGTGTCTGGCAAACCTACTTGCAGCAAATTCTGAGAGTTTTGTCACAGCTACGATAAATGGCGTGAGCTAATAGTGACTGATTAATTTTCCGGTGGACGGATTCAGGAAAAACTTCTTGTTTGTCATTATTGAACTAAGGTCTTACATAATAAGGTGTTTAACGTCGGCACTCGATCGTTTCGAATGCACCAACATCGATATGGTAGGTTATAGAGAAAGTTCACTTTCTTGTGATCTCGGCGAGGTCGCAGCGCAGCGTGCTACACTGTTGTAAATTGTAAACAAGCAAAAGCCCGTATTAACTTGAAACTGCTTAATAACCGCGAAGTTTTCTAAAGGAACGTTATTACTATGATTATTTAATATCGCTGTGGTTATTAGACAATGTTAATTGACGGTTTAAATCTGTTTTCTCTCGCTTAATTGACCTGGCTATGTGTTAGACATGTCACGTATTTAAAAACACGCAATTATTAATTTAGGTACAATCGGCATACCTATTTAAAATTTTAATTACAATTTCATTACATACAACCTACGTGTTCGACCTCAACCAAAATTACAAATTTGAAATGCTATCACCTCGTAGAGTAAACCAGGCGCGTCCCTATAGATAGTAATACGCAATAAGTACGAGTAAATTAAATTATTTATGCAGGAGAGGTAAGTTATCTTATATTATATTAAATTGATGTTTGTGGACTTTGTGCGCTTGTATGAAATTACTGTGTAAAGTTACGGATACATTTTTTAAGTATTATTATGTTATAAAATAAAAGGTTTATGTTAAAGTTTTCTATTTTAATATTTCTACTCGTTTTTAATTCTACTAGGTAGGTACAAGTATACCTATTAAAAAAAAATACTAGTTATTTACATCAAAATACTTTTACAAAACGCTGTCAGCTTATTAAATAAATTAATTCTGGATTGGTACTTGGTACCGCTACTAACAACAAGTAAAGTTACTTAGACACTGTTTCCTATTAGCATATTAAAGTAGTACTAACCTAGTACCTGAACGCCCAGAGGTCGGTATTGCTCAAAAGAGCAATTGCACCATTTATGGGCACTTACAAAGGTACAAAAGATCTGTGATCGCGTATGAGAGGGCTAGGTTTCATTAGTGGTAATGCGGTGCGCTACGATTATGGGCATTATGTAGGCTGCGTAATCACCAGACATATGTATTGTTATATTGACATGAGAAAGTATATACGTGGTATGTTTCAAAGCTGCGTGCTTTCTACAGCCTTGGCCAGAAGTGTTGAGCACCAATGCGATTTTCATACAAAACTGAAAAGTTTAGTCCATCGTCTCCATGTTTGTTTAAGTTATTTTGTCAATTAATTAAAACTAATAGGCATGTTTTGTTGAAGTTAGTAGTAACTGCATAGAATATTTGCAATATGTCGCACCGACTTAAATTTACATTTTTGGTACCTTCTGTTTTCATATTTTTTAAGTACCTTGAAAGTGTTATTAAGTGAAGTTTTCTTTATTTATAAATAAAATATAACATTTACCGTTACCGTACATTGTTAGGATAGGGAAATAATGCTTAACATCAAAATTGTAAACAAAAAACACCTATGCTCAACACTTCTGGCCAAGGCTGTATGTATGGCACGTCGTTGTAACACAGTGAAGGTCGATCTACAAAGCGTTCGCGCGGGTCTCACGCAGACCTTTCTTTACGTGGCTCGAATCCTAAAGTAAATGAAACCACACGGAAAATTAGAAATTGCTTATCCGTGTCGCGGTTTGTTACGGAGATACCTTGGGTAAAATGAGGATTAACGGTGCGAAATAACCCCATTGTTTATTATAAAAATTGTATTGCAGTGAAATAGGAAGTTAAGTAAACATTTATGCTTACGAGGGAAAGCTACATGACACCGTAGTTAAAAATGTCATTATTGCACTTAATTATTGATGTTATATCATGAGTGTCATATCACTTATATTTAATTAGGTACTTAAAGTGTCTATGTAGACACTTCATGATTCATAAATGAACAACTGCATGTTATTACATATGTTACGTATTATACTTTTAACGGTTTACACGGTGCCTATACTTTTCATTTCATTTATTCATTGCTTTGTGTGTACAATAGATCTTATAAATAACTTATGTCTCAACACAGCCCTGTGAGGGCACTGCAATTCTACATGTACTTACATTAAAAGTATGCATGCATAACAACAACATTAACTTAATTTTTTAATGGTAATTATAATACATATTAACAGAATAATTTAAATATATTATTATCTTTTATTTATACATACATATTTTCCTTATATTTTCTAGATAAAAATGGATAGGTACATCATTATAATTAACATTTGTAATAATAAAATGAAATTTTAGAACGAGAGAGAGAGAGACAGACAGATCCTTATTATTAGATGTCAGTATTAGTATTTTTGGGATGTATTCATCAATGTCATAGTAGCTTTTATCTAGAAGAAATTGTTTTAATAAGTTTAGAAATTTAATTTTATTTATTTCATTTTTTATATGGTCTGGCAGTTTATTAAAAATTCTTATTGAAGTGGGGTAAGGTCCGTTTTTATGCATAGATAAGTTTGATGTTACTTGTATTAAATTATTCTTGTATCGGGATTCATAACGACGGGGCACATCTCCGATCCTAGAATATAGATTTGGGTTATTTATCACAAATTTGCAGGATTCGAATATATATATATATACTAGGTAAGGTAAGGATGCCAAGAGTTTTAAAAAGAGTTTTACAGGGTGCTGGTTTTTTTTTTGTTTGACAGGATACGAATACATTCTTTTTGTAAAAGGAATAGATCTTGTGCATCAGTGCTAATGCCCCATAGTATAACACCATAGCTAAGCCATGCGTGGGCATAAGCATAGTACGCCGTTAAGGCGGTTTTTAAATCGGTGTTCTTTTTTAGCCTCCTTAAGGCATGGATGAAGCTACTTAGTTTTGTTTTTACTATTTGAACGTGGTCTTTCCAGTTTATGTGAGTGTCAATAGTTATGCCGAGGAGTGGGAACGTAGGGACGCATTCTAGTTCAGTGTTATTGTATGAGTAGTGTATATCTAATTCCGTTCTCTGATAGGGCCTAAATTGCATTATTTTTGTTTTGGAGAAATTCAGTTCTAAGTTATGATCACTCATCCAACATACAGTATTTAATATAATTTGATCAATTTTGTTTGTCAGGTTAAGATTATCCTTACATGATATCAATAATGAGAAGTCGTCTGCGAACATTACACAAGATTCATTGACTGAGCTTGGGAGGTCGTTTATGTAAATGATAAAGAGCGGGCATCCTATTACGCTTCCCTGGGGGATTGAGTCCAACACTGGCTGGACATCAGATCGGACTATGCTGATTTCTCGCGATTGTTTATTCGAATATTCGATGTCAACATATTGCTTTCTATTACTTAAATAAGACTGAAACCATTTATGGGCAATACCCCGTACACCTATACCGTTTAGTTTATTTAGTAGTATGCTGTATTTTACTTTTTCATACGCTTTTGTCATATCAAATAACATCCCTATTGCGTATTCTTTTCTATCTATAATATTTAAGATGTCATTTATATATTTATAAACTGCTAAAGTAGTTGATCGTTTTTTCCGGAAACCATTTTGGGAATCAGAAAAGATATTATATTTTTCACAAAAGGAGTACAGCCGTTTGCACATTGCTTTTTCAAAAACTTTTGAGATCGCGGGCAACAATGCTACCGGGCGGTAATTGTTTGGGTCGGTTTTTTGGACCTTTTTATGGATGGGTTTTATTACTGCTTGTTTTAACATATCGGGGACAATACCCTCTGAGAACGATTGATTAATAATAAAGGTAAGAGGTGGGCTTAACTCCGCGGCGCAGGATTTTATTAATTTAGATGGTAGCTCGTCAATACCGTAACTTACTTTGTTCTTTAGACTCCGAATTAATCCGTATACTAACAAAATAATGACATTGGTTTTGTTACCAATTAATGTTCCTACAATGTTATTTGATAAGATTTTCAATTAGGGTTTCCGCGATCGAGATTTTCACTAGATGGCAGCACCGTGGCGAGAGCTATTTTTGACAGCAGCTGTCAAAATCAACCAATCAAATATGATTAAACATGATTGGTGGATAATAACAGCTCACAGACTACACAGACACCTCATCATTTAACTTTTACAGGGAGCACGAGGTCACCACACATCAGTGCAATTTTATTCGTAAATTTCTACGATCCGAACAGCAAATCTCAATAGTATTATACACCAATTTGTAGTATAACAATCCAGGTTCACCCCTGTAACTTGATTTTTGTGGATATTTTTAATCCACATGAGTAATGATCAAAAACGTTACCTCAATTGAAATACGCGGTCGCGCTCTCATACAAAATTAGTACGGGAGCACTGATGCGTGGTGACCCCGAGTTGTACTTATGATCTATCTAGTGTTGAGGTTATCTGTGTAACAGCTACTACAGCTAGATCTCTCGCCAAAGTGCTGTCATCTACTGAAAAATTCGATCGCGGAAACCCTTTGGTTTTGTATGGTATGGAGGGTTAGCCGGCTTTTTCATCTACTTTTTCTTACTCGCAATACGATACCAATTATGCTCTTAAACGGATCACCAGTATTTTTGTTACAGCCTGTATCATTATCATCACCTACCGCCCAAGTACTTAGTTCATTTTCCTGCTACAGGAAGCACAGACATTTTACCTATTTAGACTTGTGCATAAGTATGCATGGGAAATAAGTAGGTATACGTATTAGTAACATTAACACATCTAACGATAAGTACCTACAATATCACACATCCTTCGACGTTCCGTTCAGCGAGAAAGTAAAGGAGGACAAACTAAACAAGTTTACTGCTGATGGCATTAATTTTAAGTAGGTATTAGTGTTAGCGTTTTAAAAACTACTAGATAAACTAGACATCATTAACTTAAACTTTGGTATATTATTGACCTTATTTCAATATAGAGATTGAGAGGTTTTAAAATGACTTTGCATACGGGAACAAAAATTTATATAGAGGTAAAATAAAGCTCATTAATATTGTTTTGAATCTGTAAGGGACACCACACGCCTTAGCTGAATTAAGAAAATTCCTAGACAAAATGCTTAAATTTGTTGTCTATGGTTGCTTAAATTTGTATGGATGCCATAGACAAATTTAAGCAACCATAGACAAATTGAATCATTTTGTCTATGAATTTTCTTAATTCAGCTCAGGTATGTGGTGTCCCAAAAGCAACACCAATTTTATCCCGTAATCGCGTTTATCACGCGATTAACGATATAATTATGCAACATTTGTCTTTGTCTGCCAAATAATGTCAAAACTGTCAGCATGTGGCGTTAATTAATTACGCGAAAAGCGTGACCGTCGTATCGTATAGCACAATCGTTGTTTTCAGTGCGGAGGAAGGCACTCGCGTGCACTTCGAGGTGTCGTTCGAGCCGATCTTCACGGCGGTGAGCACGGGCGAGGTGGCCGCAGTGCTGGCCCGGGAGCTGAACGCGCCCACCGGCTACTTCAACGTTACCGTGCTACCGGACACGATGCATATTGAGGTGAGGAACTTATTTATTGTGGTTGCAACCTTGGCTGAGTATCTTTTTTGGCGGTGGCAAACAACCGTATGGTCCGCCTGATGGTGAGATGCTACCCTAGTCTATGGATTCCTGCAACACCAGAGGTGTCACATGCGCGTTGCCGATCCCTTTAATATAAAGGAGGTTCACTGTGTTTACGGCTGCACCTCATGCTGCACAAAATGGTTTTATATTGCACTGATTATTTTCCTTAAGAAAGTAAGTACATATGTAATAAATAACTACCAATGTAAGTAGGTAGGAGTACCTGCTTGTATTGTGATTACTGATTAACGCTTCGGTGGGTTTCGTATAGCGATGTCAATAATGAAATATGGAGATAATTTGCAAATAGACAATAAATACGCAACATTTATGAGTTGGAATAGTAATTTTGTAACGATTGCTCGTATCTATTTACAAGCTTTTATTTAACTCACAGTGTTTGTCAGTATGTTATTTACCTTAAGACCGTAACAAAAAAACCTCCTATAAAAGAAAAGGGTGTCTGGTCATGCGTGACCAAGTAATTACATTAGCAAGCTTTTCGTGACTGGCTTTGACTATTATCCACATTAAATTCTACTCGAGCACTTTAAAAATATAAAATAAGTCTTACATAGGTAAATATACGTTAGAAGGTTCAACCACCTAAGAGTAAGGCGGTATTCACATGCGGTGACGGTGTGCGAACGTGATAGCACTATGCATGTCTATAGCGCTGTCACGCTTGCACACCGTCGCCGCATCCGGTTGTGGCACCCGTGTGATAATCGCCTGAGGTTTAATTAATGTGCCAAGTTTCTATTTGATATTGGTTTAAATATTCCAGGAAAGCACGGTGATATCATCTCAAGCGTTGCAAGAAACCGACGCGACACCCGTGGACGCTCCGACCACAGAAGCGGTCACGGCAGAGGCGGTCGAGGAGCCGCGAGAGTGCGCCCCCATCACGCTCTCCCTGTGCTCTTCTCTGCCGTACAACGCCACCACGTATCCGAACCTTGTGGGCCATCAGAATAAGGACGCCTTGCTGAGAGATCTAGTCGCTTTTAGAGAACTCTTGGATGCTGAGTGCTCTCATTTAGCTCAGGTAAAAATTAAGTTACAAATAAGACTAGGGTAGGGTAAGCGTCTTTCACAGTGCTGTGGTTTCCGCATGTGGCGCCGGTGCGCCTGTGAGATAGCGCTCTGAATGCTTGCAAACCGTCGCCGCATATGCGGTTGCAGCGCTGGTGTGATAATCGCCTAAGGTTTATAATGTGCCAAGTTTCTATTTGAATGAAATAGTATATGTAACTGAGTGAAACACTAAGGTAACCTAAGATTGAGATCATGCTTGGGTAACTAGACACCGAAACAGCATAACAAGTGGCCTAGATTACGGCCATTGACACACAATTTCAATTTCTGGTAGCTTACCTTTAATATCTTGCGAGATACAGATACCTAATGTTATTCGGTTTTTGTGGTATATCAGAATATTTAATGTGTTTACCGGTGGTAGAATTTGTTGACAGCAATCACGTAATCATGTTTCCGTCACGACTGAGTTCCGTTGAGCTGCGTGACGCTGATTTGATCGGAAGTGTGAAAATTTTCTTTTTTTCGGAATTTCACAGAAATAAATAATTACATAATAAATGGCTGGGATTCCTTCCGAAATTATGTAAAGTGTGTTCAGTAAAACGATTTAGATACCTATTTATTTAAATAGGTAAAGATAAGTGCGCGATAGCGGTGCCCGCTCCGCGGTTATGGTATAGATATGGTACATACATATGGTACATGATGATACATGTGATACATATGGTACCTAGACTACCTAGTACCTAGGTAGGGTAAAAAAAAACTAATTAATATTGGTAATTTAATGTAAGTACAATGTACTTACATTACCTATATTAATTAGTTTTTTTTTTGATAAATTAGCATATGTGAAACGGTATGAAAAGGTTCTTTATTGTAGCCATAAATCTCCACACAAATCAACAACAAAAAATACAAAAATAATTTACACCATTAAATCTACGACAGACAAGCGTTCGCCAGGTTACGATGGGAATACATTAGAGTTTATCTAATTTCACATCTTAGTCACGTCCAAAAGCGTTCATCACATTTAGTCCTCATAAAAGGCACTCTGCTTACTTATAACCAGATCATCCCAAATAAATATAAATTATACTTTGACGATTTTACAAGATTCATTCGTTTTGCTGACCTATTTTGTATAACTACATTAAACAGCTCCTATTTTGACATAAGATTTTTCTCTTAACCGGTTCCAGGACTTCGTATGCCAAATGCTGCAACCCCGCTGCACGGACTCACGACTGGTGCCGCCGTGCCGCGCCTACTGCCGGGCCTTCAACGCCGGCTGCGGGGCGCGGCTGCCGGACCGGCTACGGCCGCACTTCGACTGCTCACGCTTTCCGGATTATTTCGGCCCGGGGTCTTGCGCGCCTGAACCTGGTATGACCTGGTATTCCAATGACTTATTCCTGAAACATTCGAGATGCGGGTGTCCACTAGGCTGTCAAGTTTGCACTTCATTGAAGCTATTGCTGCTTTTAACACTCTTTCTTATTTTCGTCTTATACATAGGAATAGGCTTAAAGCCAGGATATCTAATGGTATCTCTTCTTTCTTGTTGCTTCACTGCTGAGGATTGTGATCACATAGTTTATAACCATAGAGTGCGGTCACAGGCCATTCAGGCTGCCGCCAGGCGACCTCTTCACAGACAAAATAAGTAGGTAGCTATCATTTTGCTTTTGACTAAGTACATGTCTTTGTGTTACGTCAGATTGTCGTGGCGGTCTCCAGCGGCTAGCACTATCGCGTCGCTCATGCGACGGCGTGCCCGACTGCGCGGACGCCGTGGACGAGCGCGGCTGCGCGCACTGCGCGTCGGCGGGAGGCGGGGCCCTGCGCTGCGCGCTGCACCCGCGGTGCCTGCCCAAGCATTTGCGGTGTGACGGCACGCCCGACTGCCCTGATAACAGCGATGAGGCTGGATGCTGTTAGTATACATGATTACATATTCCTTATAGTAAATAGTAGTCATAATTATTTGTAATAAACGGGACTTAACCGCGTATATAATTTTTAAATTACCTTCGACGTTTCGAGGACGATGTAACGTTGTGATTTTGATCACTCAATCTTTAATGCGTTTTGAAAGGTCTCTCAAATAGTTTCGTTTTCATAACTAGCAAGTATGTCTTGAACTGGCAACAATATGAATGACAATTAATTAACCAATCAAAACAAAAAGTAATTAGTGGGGTTGCTAATTAAAAATAAAGTAAATGTTTATAAACTTACATGTATTTAGAATATTGGAATAAAACATGGTTATAAATAGCAACAATAGTCAAAATATCAATAGAAAGAGACTCTTGATTTTTATGTCTAATATAAAGATAAATAATTAAATGGTTAATTAGTGTCATAATTAAATTTGGTTGGATGCTGACATCCCCAGCATCAGGTCGTATGGAGGTCACTTCCTTGATTGTTCCCAGCCGAGATAGGCTACTTTTTCGGTACAATATATAGCCAAGTCCATCGTCACATGTAGTGACTGTTTTTGATAAAAGGATAGCGGGGATCCTTGCCACGGAGGCAGAATAGCTGATGGATTGAAGTATTTGTCGCGGCTGCTGTAAGTAGAGAATAGTGTTGCTTCAATTCCTTTCATCATGGTGTCCATGGTACTGTTCTGACCTCATCATTCCTTTCCAGTCTGCTGGTGGGGATTCCTGAGAGCAGGGAGGGAAGCCTGCAGCAATGAATTAGATACACGTTTCGTATCTCCTGCTGGTAAGAAGCCAGATATTTGCTGGATCAAGTTTAATGAGTTTAATCCTGCCACATGGCTAATGAAAACAATTTCTTCTTTCAGCTGGCGGGGTGTATTTTATTTGTATCCATATTCGTTATCCGTATCCATTTGGTCTTCTTTATAAGGCGGCGTCTCCCGCTTGCCTAATGGCCTTAAGCCACTTCAAGTTTCCGGCTGCCGTGTGAGGCAGGGAAGGAGACCACCGGCTGCAGCCCAGGGTCCTATGGCGGTGTCGCGGTGAAGGGAAGCTGCCGCTGTTGTCTGGTGCAGGAGCCACGTGTTGGTAGCTCAGTCAATGTCGCCTTGGAAGCTCCCGGGTCCCAGCGGTATGCGTGTGATCTGAGGTTGGTGGAATATTTCCTTTCCTGTAACATAGGGCCATAGTTAATTTAAAGAATCTGTGGTATGATGGCATTGAAACGGTAGGGATTAACACCTGATAGGCACTGTGTAAAATAATATGTAACTTCAACGACCCAACTCTACCATTGAGCTTTAAGCTTTAACGTAAGGTAATTAATATTAATAGCATAAGATTGGTTTTACACAGTAAGCTTGTTGTTGTATACCTTCGCTAAATAAAATATATGAGTCACAAGAAATACTAACCTTTTATTAATCTCCCAATTTAGACGACCCGAATTTGATGGAATGCTCTCTAGTTAGTACCTTACTTCAGCATTTAGTTTTTTGTAATAATTAAGATATCATTAAGTACTGCAACAGGCATTTCCGCGTTTGTCATAGCCGGCCGTGGAAACCGCTTGTTACAGTTGGCGCCCAGGGAATATTTTGTGTTAAAGAGCGAAATCCATCAAACTCAGGGATTAATCAGTGCCATCATACATTTTTAGAGAGAAGCAAAGTTATTGTAGTTACTTACTTTAGTCCTTGTGTGAACAAGAAACCGTCTCATTTCTTGTTATTTTGTTGTACTCAGTCTATTTAGCATTAGATTTAGCCTTTGTAAAACGACATCAGTCGAATTTTGTGCATTAAAACAGCTAAATTTATGATTAAGATTTATGTTTTAGATGTGATTTTCAGTACACTCTGTCTGGTCTGACATTTCTGGCAGTTTTAAGCTTTCATTCAGTTGTGATATCAGTTTAAGCACTATTTATAGCAGTTTAGAACTTTAGTACCATTAATAAGGCTATAAGTAGATATAATAATAATTTTTGAATTAAATTTGTGTAAAATTGTGCAATTTAAAAGTGTGACATTAGTCTTTGTTAGAAATTTGGAAAATTTGGGTGTGCTATTGAGTTCCTGTAGAGATTAGAAAGTTAGTAATGTGTTAGTTGTCAAAGACAAGTGAAAGATTTTGTAATTACAAATAATATCTAGGCAATTTTGTTTACATAATTAGTGTCATAAAAATAACCTCTAATTGAATTACATACATACAATAAAATCATTTTTTTAACATACACTTTATATGGCTTGAGTCATTGTTAGATACAATAGTAATAGGGGTGTATTTTTGAACGAATTAGGGGTGAACGAACTTTCACTTGTCAAAGAAAAAAAAATTTGTCAATAGATTTTCTCAAATCAGTAGCTACTTTATTTCAGTTGTAAATTACATTATGATAATTCATTGTGGTTAAATTCAAAATAGTTTCTAACTAGTTTTGTGAGAGATACTTGCTTAGATACACATATAAGTATAACAAAGTAGTCAAAACACATTCTTTGCAGGGAGACTTTATTGAAATTTGTCACACATTTAGTACATGGATAATACATTGTGATTCATTGCCATTATACACTTTGTATTACATTTTGATTACTACAGTTCATTTTAAATTTTTTGTTGCGCGATGAACTGATTTATTATGAAGTAAAAATCCGGTCTGAGACACCGCTTGGTAATGTAGCAGGTTCGAGGAAGCAGTTAAGGAATTTGGTACTTGTGTGTCCGCCGGATGCTATTTAGACACTTTGTTAGCACAGTTGATTGGTGCGGACCAGTCAGGTACCGGATCCGAGGACAGTACTCCGGCCATGTCTTCAGGTTTTCAATCAATTCTGGGTAGGGAAGTGCAGGTCCATTGTTCCGGTGATAAGAATAAATGGGTGATTACATTCAATGGAAACACAGACCCGAGGTCATTTTGGAAAGGGTTGATGAACTCCAGCTTGCTTTTGGAATGTAAGAGGTAGTTTTGTTCAGTTCTGCTGCACAGTTGTTTGTTGTTCAGGTTTTGTTGTGGTATACAGGCATTAAGAACCAGGTTTCTTCTTGGAATTATTTGAACCATTTTGTTGAGTAAGTTGAGCCTGTAATTATGATTTTTCGACTTAGGTAGCGAGTAACAGGCAGGAATTTCACACCTACACTTAGGTTATTTTGTGCAGTATATAGTTTTAACTACAAATTTCAACAACAGGGTTATATTTTGATATGTAAATCGAATAAATCGAATTCTAAATGTTTGGAGGTCAGTGTATGAAAAAGTTTTGACATTAGTGATTTTGACATTTGTGACACTGACGTTTGGTACGTTCCGTTTCACGAGTTGCATAGTCAGACCGAACTGCAACTGTGTTTTTCTGTTGGAAATTTTGGCATTTAGTTTTGGAGTTGACGTTTAAATATTAGTTACTTCTTTATTTTGATAATAAAATTTAAAAGTAAACATTTTTAAAATTTTGCTAGTTTACGCTAAATTTATTTAGAGATTTAAACGTCAACATTTAGCTAAGCAAGACGGGTTGTTCTTGTTAGCTAGGGTCGTACTTAAGATTGGAGATTTGGTGTTAGATTTAGAAGTGCGTAGGTTATTTTGGAAAGCACGGTCTCAAATGATTTGTGGTTTGGAACCGCTACGTGGCACCGTGCATTCGGAGACGACGACCACTTCGCTTAATAAATTTAACGTTTCCTCTCAAGTTGTTCTCGCTGGTAGTGTTAAATAACGTGGTAGTTATTTAATACGAACCTGAAAGAGTCGTGGCGAACAGATACAGCTGTTTCGTCACTTAGTTTGAAAGATGAAGTATGCAACGATTAGAAAGGGATGAATGTATGGTGCGAAACAATCTTTTGTCACAAATCGCGGTACGGTCCAAATTTTGTCGTGGTACTTACCATACCCGACTGGCGCTGAGTTGGTGCTATTTTGTGGTTTTTTTGGCGTGTTGTTTTTTTGGTTTATGAGCACATTCGATGCACACCTAGGAAGTGCAGTGCGGCAACACGGATTTTGGTTTTGGAGTCTTCGCTGGAGGAGGCCCAAACATTTTGGGGACCTACTCAGCCTACATGGTTGAGTACGTCAAACTGTACTCAACTCAAAACAAAGGTTGAGAGTTGAGACAGTATTTTGTGGTTTTGGTTTGTGAATGGGAAGTTAATACTGAAGGGTTGAGACGAACCCCCGCGTCATCAATCCGACGGTTTAAGAAGAAGGATTTTTTGTGAAGGAATGGGTTTTCAGATGGTATTGGTTTGTGAATTGGAAGTTTATACTGAAGGGCTGAGACGATACGGCGTCTCCAATCCGACGGTTTAAGTAGAAGGATTTTTTTTGTGAAGGAATGGGTTTTCAAATGGTATTGGTTTGTGAATTTGGAAGTTTATACTGAAGGGCTGAGACGATACGGCGTCTTCAATCCGACGGTTTGAGTAGAAAGATTTTTTGTGAAGGAATGGGTCTTTTCAGATGGTTTGGTTTGGTATGTCGATGACCTGAAGGGTAGGACAAGTTTTCCCTTGTCTACACCGGAGGGTAGACAAAAGTTATGGTTTGGATTATATAATTGTTTGCGTTTCAGTGGATAAATGAGGTGATATTTTGTGGGTAGGCAGGACGCTGCGTACCAAGGACATCTCATATTAAGTAACGTATTATGGAATGGAATTTAGTGATTTATACCTCTTAGAGTTTATGCATGTAAACCCAAGAGTGTCAGTATTTTGAATTTTATGTTGCTCGGTCTCGTAGAGATTATTTTAAGTATGTTGATCATCGGACCTAGCAGTTGGTTTAGCTTTTTCAACACAACTACTTGGTTGTGTTGGGAAAGCTAAGGAATGTTTTCTGGATAGTGTTTAGTAAGTGACCATTTTTTTCCGTCAGTCGGCGGTCACATTTTGCGTTGCGTGGGTTCGAGAATACAGGATGTTGTTGTGATATTTATTTTGGTTAGTCTTGTAAATTTTAAAACTTAAGTTGTAGTGTTTGGATAGTTTTCGCTTGGTTGAGTAGTTAGTATCTCGAATTCACTGCAAATATTTTAGTGTTTATTTTGGGTTCTCCCATACTTGGTATGGTCGAGGTATATATGTTTTATTTCTTTGTTTTTTGTTGTGACTCTACAGTTTGGATAAATCGCTGAGGACAGCGAGCAGTTTACCTTTGGTAAACTGCAACAGCGGGAAGAGGGGTATTGTAACGTTGTGATTTTGATCACTCAATCTTTAATGCGTTTTGAAAGGTCTCTCAAATAGTTTCGTTTTCATAACTAGCAAGTATGTCTTGAACTGGCAACAATATGAATGACAATTAATTAACCAATCAAAACAAAAAGTAATTAGTGGGGTTGCTAATTAAAAATAAAGTAAATGTTTATAAACTTACATGTATTTAGAATATTGGAATAAAACATGGTTATAAATAGCAACAATAGTCAAAATATCAATAGAAAGAGACTCTTGATTTTTATGTCTAATATAAAGATAAATAATTAAATGGTTAATTAGTGTCATAATTAAATTTGGTTGGATGCTGACATCCCCAGCATCAGGTCGTATGGAGGTCACTTCCTTGATTGTTCCCAGCCGAGATAGGCTACTTTTTCGGTACAATATATAGCCAAGTCCATCGTCACATGTAGTGACTGTTTTTGATAAAAGGATAGCGGGGATCCTTGCCACGGAGGCAGAATAGCTGATGGATTGAAGTATTTGTCGCGGCTGCTGTAAGTAGAGAATAGTGTTGCTTCAATTCCTTTCATCATGGTGTCCATGGTACTGTTCTGACCTCATCATTCCTTTCCAGTCTGCTGGTGGGGATTCCTGAGAGCAGGGAGGGAAGCCTGCAGCAATGAATTAGATACACGTTTCGTATCTCCTGCTGGTAAGAAGCCAGATATTTGCTGGATCAAGTTTAATGAGTTTAATCCTGCCACATGGCTAATGAAAACAATTTCTTCTTTCAGCTGGCGGGGTGTATTTTATTTGTATCCATATTCGTTATCCGTATCCATGTGGTCTTCTTTATAAGGCGGCGTCTCCCGCTTGCCTAATGGCCTTAAGCCACTTCAAGTTTCCGGCTGCCGTGTGAGGCAGGGAAGGAGACCACCGGCTGCAGCCCAGGGTCCTATGGCGGTGTCGCGGTGAAGGGAAGCTGCCGCTGTTGTCTGGTGCAGGAGCCACGTGTTGGTAGCTCAGTCAATGTCGCCTTGGAAGCTCCCGGGTCCCAGCGGTATGCGTGTGATCTGAGGTTGGTGGAATATTTCCTTTCCTGTAACATAGGGCCATAGTTAATTTAAAGAATCTGTGGTATGATGGCATTGAAACGGTAGGGATTAACACCTGATAGGCACTGTGTAAAATAATATGTAACTTCAACGACCCAACTCTACCATTGAGCTTTAAGCTTTAACGTAAGGTAATTAATATTAATAGCATAAGATTGGTTTTACACAGTAAGCTTGTTGTTGTATACCTTCGCTAAATAAAATATATGAGTCACAAGAAATACTAACCTTTTATTAATCTCCCAATTTAGACGACCCGAATTTGATGGAATGCTCTCTAGTTAGTACCTTACTTCAGCATTTAGTTTTTTGTAATAATTAAGATATCATTAAGTACTGCAACAGGCATTTCCGCGTTTGTCATAGCCGGCCGTGGAAACCGCTTGTTACAACGACATTGTCCCCGTGGTCGCGAAGAAAGACTGGCTCCAGTTGACATCAACATCTTCTAGCCGCGCGAGTTTTTCGAACTACCCGCACTTGGTCTTGATCATCAACTTGAACGTTTTGCATACTAGGGATGTCACTCGATCGACACACAAAACTCACAATGTCCGGCTTTCGAACCGGCGGTATTCGTTGACGCCTACATTTACTAATGACAGGATTCCATGTAGATGAGATCCTAAAACCATCGTCCCGATTGAAATTACAGTGTTTTTTGATTTCAATGGCTTCACGAACTTTTCTACTATAAAACCGACGATCCGTAGAAAGGATTTTAGGATTATGAAGCTCTATCCAATGGTCCGGCCTGACTCTAGCAAATGCTCAGCAACGGCAGACTTGTTCACCTGACGATTTTTGACAGCTGCTATATGTTCCTTGACTCTGAAACGTCGAAGGTAATTTAAAAATTATATACGCGGTTAAGTCCCGTTTATTACAAATAATTATGAGTAAAAACCGTGAAAGTCTAAATCAGTGAAATAGTGGTCAGATATCAAGGTTTGAAAATATAAGTCTCACCGCACTTTCTGCCGAAGTGTTTGCGCTACATCACTTAATCAAATACCCTAATAACAGGAATCATTCTGGATACTGTGGATCTTGTGGTAAAACATTGAGCGATGACATATGCTTAAACTTCTGTGTGATTCTGGTCATGCCGCGCAATCGACCGTTAGGTAGATTATTTTCATCCAGGCCGAGTTAATTTACTTACATACATATCTCTAACGCTCTATTATGTTGTTATAGTATGGGTGTCTCGTTCTCTGGCGGGGTGGCGGCGGGAGACCAGCGAAACGACGCTGGGCGCGACACGCAGCCGCGGCGGCTACGCGGTGTGGGCGGAGCGCGGCCGCGCCGGCAAGGTGTGCGCGGCTCCGTACGAGAACGATAGACGTGCACTAAACAGCGTCGGCGCTTCGCTCTGCAAGGCGCTCACTTTTAAGTAAGTCCTACAATTGTAATAAAAATATAGGGCACTAGTTCGTGTTGGCGGAGCATGGCGTGATGGCGCCGTACAAAAAATTACAACTTCTAATCCTAATAAGTAGCTTAGCGCTTCAGCTTTCATCATTCATTTGTGTTAAGCTAATTGTTTTCATGGCCGCAGACAGCTCATTTAAAACATAACCGTCCTTTTTCGGTTTTCGGGTGAAAAACTGCTTTCTATGTCTGAACTTTAACATCTTGTTTTACTTATGTTTCAGAGGTGTAGTCAGCGCTGAAGCGGTTCCAGATATAGAAGCTGAAGCCGACGATTTGGATAACGAAAAGACGGAAGCCGAATACGTAGAAATAGTAGATCCATTTGCGAGTGAGATCTCATTTTTAAAAAGCGAATGTCCAGAGAGGAAAGTCATTAGGGTTGTGTGTGATCAATTGGGTAAGTGTTTTGGTCCTTCGAACCGGATAATTCTTTCTTACATATTAATAGATGAATAACTTTCTAGTCTGCTATATAGGAACTGAGCAGTGAGCACTAGCTTTTGCTAGCTATCTAAGTAAGTATCCCTTTTTTATGTCATCCCATTACATCCTATGCCCTATAGCGGAGCTGTAATTTTAGATTCCATTAAGTACCTTCAATCACGACGTTTCACATTTTCCAGAGTGCGGGCTCCCATCAGCGCGGGTCGCGCAGGCGACGGCCGGCGTGGACGGGCTGCTGCGGTCCGCGCAGCCCGGCGACTGGCCGTGGCACGCGGCCCTCCTGCGCTCGCACGTGCACGCCTGCGACGCGGCGCTCGTGCACCCCGCCTGGCTCATCACTACGGCTTCTTGCTTCCAAGTACGTGCACGACAAACGAAAACTGAATCAAGTTCATTGACGAGAAACTGCAATATGTATGCCTGCGAGCCACTGACGAAGCGCTTATGCACTTCGCCTGGTTCTTTATTACGGTTTCTAAAAATGACCTACTGCCATAAAGTCCAACGTCACATACGAGTGATAAAATCATAACCAGTAAGTAGGTAGGTACTGGTACTGATAGGTGGTAAGGTGGACTGGCTCTGGCTAGGTATTAGACAGCAAAGATCATCAACTAACATGTTAAGTTAAACCTGATGATGATTGTTATGTATGTGTGTGTGGCTGCGCCCACCTTAACCCACACTACGACACGTATACAATAAAGCAGTGTGAATACAGTAGCCCGTGGTTTCACTCGTGTCCACCTATGCAACACTGGCGACGAACCGGTTTAATCCCGCGTGTTTCGTGATTAAAAATAATGGCTGGTGCTAATTTCGGCGTGTTAGATACTTTTGACCATAATACTCAAAGTTGGAACAGCTACAAAGGCCGGTTGCAACAGTATTTCATCGCGAACGATATTAATGACACAAAGGATGCGGTTGGAATAAAAAGGCGGGCTATCTTATTAACGGCACTCAAGGAAGAAACGTACAAGCTTACAGCTGATTTAGTTCTACCGAAGCAACTGGACAGCGTGCCTTATGAAGATATTATACAACTTCTGGACAACCACTTCACACCGAAGCGGGTTGGATTCAGCGAGCGCCACAAATTCTACGCCGCGATGCAACAGGCCGGCGAGACACACACTCAGTGGGCCGCCAGGCTGCGCGGCCTCACCGCTTACTGTAGTTTTAGCAATGTGGAAGAAGCACTACGTGATCGGTTTATCATGGGGTTGCTACCGGGTCTCGAAAAGGAGAAATTATATGCGCAAAACATATCGGAGCTAACGTTAGCGAAAGCGGTCGAATTCGCCGAGAATATTCGCTGTGCGCGCGCCGGGGCCACTGCCGCTGGTATTACGCCTTCATCGGTGGACGTTTTCAAAATCGCGTCTAATAAGGCTGAAGTGAAAGTCAAATGTTCAACATGTGGCTATACTAATCACAAAGTTTCGGAGTGTCGTTTCGCTAATTACGTATGTAAAAAGTGCAAAGTTAAGGGCCATTTAGGTAGAATGTGCCCTAGTGTTAAATATATGGATACTAAGTACGAAGTAGGTGACGACGACGACGGTAAGTTACATAATATCCTTAATAATATCCGTTCCGCTACGGGGGAACCCATGGTCGAAACAGTTTCAATTTTTGGCAAAAACATTCAATTTGAAGTGGACACCGGGGCCGCCGTCTCAGTGATATCCCCGCAATTTTATAAAAAGCATTTTAATAACATTCCATTATCACCATTAAGGAAACCACTATATGGTTATACCAGCATTGAGCTACCGTGTGCAGGTATATTGCCGCTGCCGATTACATATTCCGGTGCTACCCACACGTTGGATGTTTACGTCGTGTATAAAGGATCTGCGCCACTACTCGGCAGAGACTTCATTTCAAAGTTTCATTTAGAACTGCGTCAAAATCTTTACTGTAACAACATTAGTACTTTTGAGAAAGATTTTCCGCAGCTATTTTCGGATAAATTAGGATGCTTCAATAAATATGAAGTCAAATTAACTTTGAAAGAAGGTTCTCAGCCTATATTTTTTAAAGCTCGACCGGTAGCGTTCGCATTACGGGATAAATTAAGTAAAGAAATCGATAGGTTGGTCGATTTAAACGTTTTGGTACCCGTAGAACATTCAGAGTACGCTTCCCCCATAGTACCCGTACTAAAACGGAACGGTTCCGTCAGATTGTGCGCGGACTACTCAGTTAGTATTAATAAGCAATTAGTTATTGAACAGTATCCCTTACCGACTGCCAACGAGCTATTCGCCAAGCTTCACGGGGGACAAAAGTTTTCTAAATTAGATTTATCCATGGCTTATAATCAGCTGATGTTGAGCGAGGAATCTCAAAATCTAACTTGTATAAATACACATCGGGGGTTGTACAAATATACTCGTCTCATTTTTGGTCTCAGCAGTGCCCCAGCGATTTTCCAACGCGCGATGGACGAGCTACTCGCGGGCATGGACGGCGTGCTGTGCCTGTTAGACGACGTGCTGGTCACGGGTCGGGACGACCAAGAACATGTAGCTAGGTTAATTAGTGTCTTACAGAAACTACAGGACGCGGGACTAACCTTGCAAAAGGAAAAATGTGAATTTTTTAAGAGTGAGGTTAGCTACTTGGGTTACGTAATTAACAAACACGGATTAAAAAAATCAGCTGACAAAGTTAAAGCCATGGTTGACGCACCAGTACCAAACAATGTAAACCAACTCCAATCCTTTTTAGGGTTGGTTAATTACTATAGGAATTTTGTTCCCGGTGCGTCTGCCATTTTAAGTCCCTTATATGACTTGCTTAGGAAGGGAGTCAAATGGTCGTGGACCACTGTTCACGAAGATGCTTTTAATAGCATTAAACAATGTCTTGCGTCCGATCAGGTGTTAGCGCATTACAATCCCGAAGCGCAATTAGTTCTCACAGCTGATGCATCACCACACGGGTAAGGTGCGATTCTTTCACAGATCGAGTCGGACGGTCGCGAACGACCAATATCATATGCGTCACGCACCCTTAACGCCGCTGAGAAGCGCTATTCTCAAATTCAGAAGGAAGCCACTGCCCTTGTATTCGCAATACGTAGGTTTCATCAATACCTGTACGGTAGGTCTAAACCCTTCATATTACGAACGGACCACAAACCATTAATTACGATTTTTGGACCTCACCGAGGAATACCGGAAGTCTCTGCGAATCGCCTACAAAGGTATGCTATATTCCTAAGTAGTTATAACTACAAAATAGAATTTGTTCGTAGTGCAGACAATAGCGCGGATTATTTATCGCGCGCTTGCGCGCCAGAGGGAGACGGGCAATCATTGTCTCGCTGCGAGCCCGGCGCCGCCGCCGCGGAAACGAGCGAGAGCGCAGCATACGTGTGTTTCGTCGTGGAAGGTAGCTTACCGATAACATTACAAGAATTACGCGACGAAACAAACAAAGACGTAACATTGTGTCAAGTAATTAAATATACGCTTGAAGGGTGGCCTAAAAAAATTGATAATTTAAAATTAAAACCGTTCCATTTATGTAAAACACAGCTGTCAGTGGAAAATGGTTGCTTAATGCGAGGCCATAAGGTCGTCATTCCTGAGAACTTGCGTTACAAAGTTTTGTCTGAACTACACGCTTCTCATTTAGGAATCGTAAAAACTAAGGCAGAGGCTCGTTCCCGATTCTGGTTCCCAGGCATAGACGAGGCTATAGAAACGTTAAGAGGCTCTTGCGACGTTTGCATCCAATTGCGCCCCGCGCCTGCGCGCGCGCCCCTCGCGCATTGGAAATTTCCACCTCAGGCATTTTACCGTTTACATATAGATTTTTGCGGTCCTATTCATGGACGATCATATTTAGTGATAGTCGACGCATACACTAAGTGGGTAGAAGTCTTTGACATGAATAGTTCAACCACGTCTAATGCTGTTATAGAAAAGCTATATGATTACATGTCTAGGTACGGCCTACCACACACAATTGTAAGTGACAATGGAACGGCTTTTTGTTCACAACAATTTGTTGAGTTTTGTTCCTTAAACGGGATATCACATGTGACGTCACCCGCTTACCATGCGCCTAGTAACGGCCAGGCCGAGAGTTACGTTAAAGTTTTTAAAAAGGGGTTAAAATCTTGTTTACTTTCGACCAACAATGTTAAAGAAAGTAAACTGAAATTACTAAAGTACATATTTGATTATAGAAATTCTATACATTCGACCACAGGGTTCTCACCTGCGCAGCTAGTTTTTGGCCGAAAACTAAGAACCCGGCTGGATTTACTTAATCCCGTTAAGGGGCTACTTTGGGAAATTATAGGTTTTTTCAAACGCTCTAGTGACTAAACGGGAAAAGGGAGTGAATTTATTTTCGAATATATATTATTAGACTATATACTCTTGTTTTTGGCACAAGTCGAAACACGATTGCTGAAAGTTGCCTCGATAGAAAAAAAATCCGAAGTTGAGTCCTTTTCCCCCTTATTTTACTTAGCTTACGTAAAATATAAGAGATTAAGCATTATAACTAAGTAAAAAATGTGGTATTCTGGTTTATCTAAAAAGTCACAGAAGCAAAATTAGGCAAAACTTTATAGATTCGCTTATTTATCGTAGTTTGTTCAAAAAGTCTGAACCTTAAGAGCGCTGCATCTCTTTCCTTCGTGCACGGGAGCCATAAACGTGTCTCTAGCGGATGGGCGTGGCTTGTCCGAATCGAGGAACGGCCTTAACTCGCCGCCGTCGTCAGTCGCCTTATCTAACGCGGTTGCAAAAAAACAGTCTTTGCAGAATGACAAGCAAAACAGGAAAAGTAAACCAGTTTTTACAGAAGGTGACCTAGTTTTATATAAACAGTTCAAAGGCAACAATAAATATTTTTGGGGTAAAGGGTTAGTTTTAAGGAGATTAGGTCGAGTGTTATATGAAATTAAAGACATCTCATCAACTTCGATAGTTAAAAGGCATACTAATCAGCTGATGCCATTTAAAGGGACGATTACCAATCAGGACGAAAACGATTATGATGATATACCTATACCTACATCGTACGGCGATACACCATCACTGACGCACACACCCTCGCCGCCGTCACCGCCGCTATCGCCGCCGCCGCCGCCGCCGCCACCGCCCCCGCCGCCGCCGCCGCCGCCACCGCCGCCGCCGCCGCCGCCGCCGCCGCCGCCGCCGCCACCTCCACCAACACAGCCTACACAATCTTCACCGCCTTCTCCGCAGTTGTCGCCTCCGCCGACAAGTGAGAACCCAGATGCTAGGCCGGCTTCCCCACCTCTTGACCACCAACACGAGGCTACATGTGCACCGTGTCACTCACCGTCGCTATCGCTGGTGCGGCAGACGAGAAGCCCAGAATATTTTTTCACGGGAGAGAGAAAAGATGATCAAGGATCAGATCAGGCTCCACCCATTGTTGGTACTTCAGATGAAGACGAATTTCAAGAGGCCATCGAAGAACCTCGGCAAGGCGAGGCTCCCTTGGAACCACCGCCAGCAGTGAATTCCAGGATAAGATTGCGTAACCGTCCCAAGGTCAATTATAAAATATAGGTCATCACTCGACCATTTTACTTATATATCTTACTTAGGGTTAGGTACTTAGATTTAATTAGAGTTAGTGAACTAGGGGAAGGAGATGTTATGTATGTGTGTGTGGCTGCGCCCACCTTAACCCACACTACGACACGTATACAATAAAGCAGTGTGAATACAGTAGCCCGTGGTTTCACTCGTGTCCACCTATGCAACAATGATGATACAAATATATCTCCTCATAGCCCAAGCAATTACCTACCTAAGAGGGCCTAAGGCCCAATACAACCGAAAATTTACAGTTGCTGTGAGATCAGAGTTGACACATTCTACCTACTGCATTTTCGAACAAGTAGTATCTCGCATGGATATCCACATGTCACAGTGAGGCATGTCGAATAGGGTCCTACCTAGGGTTACCTACTTATTTTCTTTCGTTGAGTGTATTGCGGACACGTCCTTTTGCCTCAACTGATTTTATTTTTATCACCAGGGTCAACCGAAAGCAGAGTGGACAGCTAGGCTAGGCACAGTGAGGATTCAAAGCACGACACCCTGGCAGCAGGAGCGGCGGGTGGTCGGCATGGTCCGCTCTCCGGTGGAAGGGAGCATGTTGGCGCTGGTGAGGCTGGAGGAACCCGTGGAAATGACGGACTTCGTGCGGCCAGCCTGCTTGCCGGTGGACGGGCTCAATCCAGAGGACTATGAAGGTGAGAGCGACTTTTTTCGGCTGTTTGACAGAACTAATCGTCCTTCGAATAAAAATTACCGTGGAACTTGGAATTTGTGTACATAACAGATTTATGAGACTCGTATTAACTCATCGTCAATCGGCCTTTACGCAGGGCCGTGAACAATGAAAATCCCTTCTGAGAGCCCTATGTTCCTGAGGAGGAGGAACATGATACCTACGATTATCATAATCGTTACAAGATATTTTTTATTTTACGCGGCCATATCATTTCAAAATAGTTTTCAAATAATTACTACTCATTTTAAGTATTATCCAGCCATAATGTCGTGTTTATTAGATACCAAACCTTCCGAAAATGTACATATCCTTCGTAATTAGTTACTTACCAAAATGTTTTTTGTGAAATGTCGCAGTGTGCAACACGCTGGGCTGGACACGCAACAGGGACCAGGTGCAGCGCATCCAAGTGGTCCCGAGCCCCATGCACAACTGCGAGAACGCCAGCATCGCCACCGTCAACGGGATCTGCGCTGAGCCGCTCTACAACCAAGACGACTGCGATGTAAGAACCATCCTCCTAGCACTGAAAGAACAAATCAAATTTTATTTGTTCTTTCAGTTCTACTGACAGGCAGCGCCATCTCTCTCGCATTCAATGAACTCTTAAGTAGTTCTGAATGGAAGGTTATGACTCCTAATATTGTACCATAGAATTTAGATGGTTGGCCAAATACGCCTTAGCATTCGTGGCCAGGTGGCGAACTAAGGCGTCTGCCGCGAATGCAGAAGACGCTGGTTCGATCCCAGCCTCGGGCACCGGAGGCTTTGGTCACTTTTTCCTTTGTATATGACATCTATATAAGTTTTGTACCATCCTCCTAGCGTTTGTCCTGGCATTTTGCCACAGCTCTATGTATAGGCTACTTTCCTATAAAGTAAAATCAGCTACTCTTTAGGAAACGTCAAAACGATTTGTTATATTATATGAAGTTTATACGGGAGACTAATATTGTGACGTCACAATACTATATGATGGATGAATACATCTCCTTTAGAAACGTTTTAACCATTATAAAATCATTTAAAGCGCAAACACATTTACACCAGGATTTTCCCGTGTATTTTTGTAAATTAGATTAATTTATTTATGAATGCATCGAAACAATTAAGTTTATCTACTGGAAACTACCCTATTGAGCCTAGGCTCCGCTCGGTAACTTAATCCCAGAAATTCGCAGAGGCACTAGTTTTTACGAAAGCGACTGCCATCTGACCTTCCAACCCAGAGGGGAAGCTAGGCCTTGTTGGATGTAGAGAAAATGCTTCGTAGAGGCGTCACGACAACATGTCGTGATTAGCGTTGATTGGGTTAAGTACTTCTACTTCACCAACCGATGCCATATCAGACTAGGTATCTTAGCTTTGAAATAACATACTTTCGTGATATATGTAACGTAGGTGAGGTTTTTTTTATACTAGCCTATTTGAGTGTCCCACTGCTGAGCAAAGGCCTCTCCCCTGGATCTCCATATCTCCCGATTTTGATTTAGGTTTTTATAACATTAAAATAAAAACACACCTTTTTACAGGAGGAAGAATACGCAGGGAGCTCCATGATGTGTTTCGACAAACAGAGTAAACACTGGTCGTTGCTCGGAGTGAGCGGGTGGCGCATTGCCTGCTCCAAGATCGGGCTCGGCCGTCCTCGGATCTACGACTCCGTCACGTCCCATATTGACTGGATACGCCGCACTATCGCCAACGCCGCGAGGTGACCTGATGAGCGTGTGATTACCTAATGAGTTTATCCGACCCATTTTCATAGAGTAAACAGCCATGCCAACTTGTCATGCCAATTTGAACAAATTTGCGGTTGTTTGCATTAGAGATGCCGTGAATATTCGGCTGTTATTCAGTACTTACTCGGCCTGTTCGACCATTACTCAGTCGGTAACATTCGGCGCACTCGGCTGATTACATATTGCACCAAATTAAAACAAAAGAAAGTACAATATGTTAAATTGTGTTATAATGTTTTTAATGTGTACAGTCGAGTTTTCCTATATTTGTACACAAGGACGTTCAACATTATATGAACAAAACCTTATTTTACATAGGTTTACGGTCGCGTACACATATTTTTGAACTTCTATGTGTATAGATATTGGAGAACTCGACTGTATCTAATTGACGATTTGAGGTGTTACAAATGAAATCTTAAACTTATTTTTGAGCATGACCTGATATGATAGTATAGGTAAATGCTTGTATTTTTTTTTCATGTGTATAATATTTGCTTGATTCTCTGTTTACTAGATACTGCTTAGCTACAAAAGTTAAGTCTTTGCAATTGTTGTCCTTTGATACTCATATAAAATTGACCAAACAAATTACATTGTCTTGCCGAATATTCGACGCTTCGGCCGAGAGCGATGCCGAATCGGGTATTTGTGAAAAGCAACTCCTCTTGATGGCAGCAAGGTAGGTCACTACTGATGGACATGTCCGTTGATTTGTTTCTAGCTAAAGACTGTTGACATTACATAAGAGGACTTTTAGGAAGAGCCTTCGTTATGAAAGGAACATTGGAAATAACATTTTTTTTAGGCTTACTTGGCTGTAGATTTGGGCGCAACACACGTGAGCGGTATTTTGCGGGCTTAATTTGTCTATGGGCTCCATTCTAAAATTCAATCACCATAGTACATTACGGCGCTATTTAAATTATGGCGCTGATTTTTCTACACACTTAGGGGAATTCAGCTACCATAGATAAAAATCTGCCGGACGATGGATATCCGCCTGAAATTTGTCTGTGGTTCCGTACAAAAATTCAGCTAACATAGACGAATTTCCTACTTTTAGGGTTCCGTAGCCAAAATGGCAAAAACGGAACCCTTATAGTTTCGCCATGTCCGTCCGTCCGTCCGCGGTCTAGCTCAGTGACCGTTAGCACTAGAAAACTGAAATTTGGTTTGAATATGTGCATTAACTAAGCCGACAAAACGGTAGAATAAATACGCGAAAAATATATTTTGTTACGGTACCTCCCGTACACGTGAAGTGGGGGGTGAAATTTTTTTCGTTCCAAACAAGTTGTGTGGGGTATCGTTGGATAGGTCTTTTAAAAAGAATTAGGGTCTTCTAAAACAGTTTTTGGATAAAACTAAAACTTTCGGAAATAATATCTCCGAAAGTTTAAAACGGCGTCCCCCCCATCTAACTTTTGAATCGTGGGACCTAAAATTTTGAAAAAAATCATGAAACTGAGGCCTAATGAGTACCTTCAATGAAAACTATATTGAAATAAATCGTTTGAGCCGTTTTTGAGTTATCATTCAAAAACCCATAGTGAAAGGACGTAAGTAAAAATGACGTAAGCGCCGCCAAATTTCCCGTAAGAAACGACCTTTTGAATTAATGGTCTCAGTTTACGGAACCCTACACTGAGCATGGCCCGACATGCTCTTGCCCGGTTTTTTTTTTATGATGTCAATAGATGAGTGTATTCCACTCAAGTGCGTGATGTGCCTTATGTAGTTTTTTAGCGCGTTTTTAAAAGTGCGTTTTTTTACAATTTTGCTGTTTCTTTCTCCCAAATGGAGACCCTTATATGAATTGTATCATTTGTATGTACATATTGTTATGTTTGACGAGAGCATTGTGAAAAACTGAGGTAGTCATTGATGTTACTTTAAATTGAAACTGATCTTTTTACAATATATTTGAATTGAGAAATTTCGTTTGGGAAGTCTGAACAAATATTACTAGTTGTAGTCATTGACTTTTATATAAAATGATCATACTGAGTACCTAACAATTTTGTTAAACTGTTTTAAAATTTTATTCTAATAGTTACATATTTAAGGTACAAAATGATTTCTAATAGGAAGTCACTTAGATGTATTTTAATACCTAGTAATTATAAGATAATTTATTATATACGAAATATGTACAATTTGTAATTTTAATTAGACTGTAAATATTTTTACATAAGAAAAGACCAAATTCGAAATAAAACTTTTGTAATGAAATTTGTTACTTCTTTTTTTAATTTATTTTCAAATCAATCTCGTATGTTGTGTGTTTTTATTTTTTCCCACATGAACCAACTTTCCTTCTGTCAAATTTGTGTTTAGGTGAGTAGATGTCTGAACAATTATATTCACAGAGGTATCTCATCAATTTATTCCTTTTGGAAAATATGGCAAGCGTGGGGACTACAGCCCGATCCCTCTCATGCATGAGATGAGATGAGGCCTGTGCCCCGCAGTGGGACATATAAAGGCTAATATATTATTATTTTATATTAAGTATGTTATTGTTGGAAAACAAAGTAATATTTTTTATATTTAAATAAATATATTTATAATTTTAAAATCATCTTCCTAGCCTTTGTTCATGCTTTTAATCATGGAGCTGTGTAATAGAGCCTAGGGTTCATTGGGAAACTTAATCCCATGAAGCAGCATAAGAACTAGTTTTATGCAAGAAACTGTGATCTTAGCTTCCAATCCAGAAGCGAAACTAGGTCTTTTTGGAAATAAATCAGGTTTCCTCAAATTCATAAATCAAATTATAAGATCATAATGTAAGGATTAAAATTAAAATCGTGTTGATTTCAATTCAACTATAAAATATATTATACAAATTAAATGCTCACTCTAGTTCATTGCACTGAAGTATAAACTTCATTTCCACTTGTATGTATTTATTTAAGAACACCTTCATCTTGCAATTCTTGTCTGATTTTTTCCTGAACATTGGGTGGTAGGTTCTTCAGCTCTTTATTTATATATTCATTTAGATCTTTTAAGGGTTTGTAGTACTGGTGGACTAACTGCGAGCCCGCCAGCATAGAGAATGCGGCAGCGGCCGTGAATGCCATGTACTGGCCCCAAGTCACTCCTACTGGCATGTTACAGTGAAGAATACTTCTTGATTTTATCTTCAACAATATCGTGTGCTTGTCTCTTTTTGAACGTATTATAAAAGTTCACTTCTCCAACTCTCCAGTTGATCATTGAAAATTCCAAAGATGCACCCAGAACAAAGAATATAGGCAAGAACCTATACATTCCAAGCGACTTTTTCCCAGGCCATTTGTTCACTAATTTATGGAGCCAGCCTATTCTCATTTCATATAAAAATTATAAGCTTTAAGAAGTAATTTCTTGCATAACATGAATCTAACCTATGTTTTCTTCCTTCAAAGTATGGAATGGATGAAATGAACGTCAGTGTCAGTGTCAGTCTCTGTCAATCAACTGTCAGTGTTTCCGCCGATTCTGCGTTCAGATACTATCCAACTTACACTATCAACATAAATTATACTAGGGATAAATTTACAGCACATCACTGAGACTTCTTATGATTTACTTTCATTTCAATAATTCTATCGATACTATTCCAGAATAAGATGATTTATTGATGATTGTACTATCGTTCTTATTTATAATTGTTAGGGTCGCCACACACCTAGCGGTTTTCCTCGCGGAATTACCGGAAGTAGCGGAAATTCATAGACAAATTAAGCATTTTGTCTATGAATTTCCTCTACTTCCGGTAATTTGTCTATGGCTTCCATACAAAAAATCTGCTACCATAGACAAATTTCCGCTACCATAGACAAATTTCCGCTACTTCTGGTAATTCCGCGAGGAAAACCGCTAGGTGTGTGGCGACCCTTATGTAGCAGTATATCAATTATTAATTGGCATTTTGGCTTCTACAATCGGCCCTAAGTCTTAAGCGGTATTACACATTGCAACCTGCAGGGCCCAATCTGATGTGTACCCTGCCTCTTCCTACCCTCCTTCAGCTCCCTACTGGCCCTACCTTCAATTACACCTTCCAACCTGACAGATTGGGCCCTGCAGGTTGCAATGTGTAATACCGCTTTTAGGGTCACCACACACCTAGCGGTTTTCCTCGCGGAATTAGCGGAAGTAGCGGAAATTTGTCTATGGTAGCAGATTTTTTGTATGGAAGCCATAGACAAATTTCCGCTACCATAGACAAATTATGCATTTTGTCTATGAATTTCCGCTACTTCCGCTAATTCCGCGAGGAAAACCGCTAGGTGTGTGGTGACCCATAGCTGGCTGAAGTAGGAGAGAGAGGCAGGGTACACGACAGATTGCAATGTCTAATAGCCGTTTTTGACTATTTGGCTGGATTTACACTTGTAAGTTTTACTTACGTAAGTAGGGACGAAGCTATTGGCGAGAATGAGATGGAGATATTCGTATCTCATTCTAACCCATAGCTGCGTCCCTACTTACGTAAGCAAAACTTACAAGTGTAAATCAGGCCTTTATTTTGATTTTGAGTTTTTGACTGTACACTGTACTGTCATTAGTGTCATTGACAAAAGGCTCACGGTATGGCGTAAGTTTTAAGCTGTTTATTCTCGTTTTGTTTAAAAAAGAAAAAGCGATATTTACTTAAACATTTTATAGTTATTTAGTGACTTGATTTGATATCGGCAGTGGATTAATCTAATATCAATCATACCTTCTTCAGGTAAAATTGATAAACGTAAAGTATGCAATATTTTGCATTCAGCAATGTTGTCATGAATTTGATATCCACAATATCCACATGAGTCCTTCTCCTTCAATATATTGTTTGGTATATTTTATCACTCCTTTGTAAGTCCTTGCCAAATTTAAAAGTAAACTTGATTTTTCATTTCAGAGTAAAATTCAAGGCAGTTAAGTATAATTGATGTGGAATGAATGACCAATCAAGGAAGTGCAAGGAAGTCAAAATATGACAAAACCTATATGCAAACTGTATCGCCAATCAAATTGTCTGAAGCCAAACGGCTGAAATTGCACAGTGAAAGCTGGGGATTGTTGACCGACTTCTACTTAGAATCAGTTAAAATAAATTGCTACAGAGGCAAAGTTTACTCAGCTGCAACAATAAAAATAGGTGACAGAGCTGGTCAAACCGTATGTGTCCTTAGAGGGCCTGTTGTTGGGATGTTATTTGGACTGTCTGCCCAAAAATGGCTGGACATTGAAGGCATGGTAGGACATCAACAACAATTATTCTACAGATATTTTAATGCAGGATTGCATGGGAACTTCAGCTGTGAACAGAAGCTCTTTTACAATTTCTGCTTAACAAACCAAACATCTGAAGTTTTGCTGGCGTTTTTTACAAGGTGTGTCAATTCAAGAAACAAGGATAAGACCGATGCTCTGCTTCAAATCAATGAGCTTCGGAAGTGCAAACATGATGAATTAAGCTATTATCTTGATTATCTGCAAACTAACTGTGATAAGTAATTAAATATTTAAGAGATATTTTAGTGTCTAAACATAATTTAATTTGGTTTGATTATCCTTTTTTTGGTTCTTGTGAATTTTAAAATACCAAATGTAACATTTTTATAATGATTTGCTGTATAAACTGTTTTAAGTTTCTTATAATTCAAAGAATTAATTCATAATCATGTAATTAAAATGTTTTAAACAATACATTCTTTTTTCTATGGTACAGTCGTCGTCAGATACATCGGAGCAGCCAAGGTAGTCATAAATAACTGAACACCTCTTCTATTATCAAGGCGATAAAATGCATGTTCAGATATTTTTGAGTACCTCGGCCGCTTCAATATATTTGATGGTGACTGTTCTAAACCAACACATTCAACTGTCTTTATGCAAGTTTCAGTTCAGACTGTTACACATATAAATATATAAAAATCATGATCTTAATCTGTTATCTGAGTGTGAGTGGTTATCTGAATTCTGAATGTTATGGACTAAGAGCTGGTGACTTCAGATATGATGACACAATAATGAGACCAAAAAAACCCGAATGTTTAGATTGCTGTATTATCGTTATTGCTAGATCCGGGCATCTGGCAGCTTTTAATGGGTGGAGGTCAGTCACAGACGAAATTTTGAATTGGAAAATAGTACTATGAAAATAGGTAAAAACTGCCGAAGCGGTCTTAATTATAGAGAACAGGGCCTATATTTTCACATTAGAACAAAAAGCATATTATTGCCGAAACAGGAACAGTTAGCGACAAATTATATGAATTACATTATACCTCGTTTGGCACTACTTCACCCAACAGAAACTTTTGGCAAAGATATAATCTAATTATTTTTATACTTTCCCATAATATTGCATCAAAACCACATCTCTAGGATATCCTTTCTTGAACTTACACTTTACAGCTGCCAGATGTCCAGATCTATAAACAAGCATTATCGTGTCATATCTGACGTGGCTAGCTCTCCGTCTATTAAGTATGGGCTTATGGTTCATGAATATTTCTGACAATTTAAACTAGTCACATACAATAATCAGAGGCCATAGATATTTGAATTTGTATGTGTGACTGATGTGATGAGCCTGTTATAACTAACAGTCCTATAATTTTCTTGCCACGTAGATGGCGCTGCAATCTTAAAAAAGTTCTCGTTGATTATTATTTTAGATATGCCAAGTCTATGGTGTATGAATGAATGGTGGAAAGGTTCGCAGCCAAAGGGTGTCTCGGTAGTTCAGTTAGTAGAGCGGCGGGCTGGTATCTCGGAGTCGAGAGTTCTAGTACTTAGTAAGTTTTCCCTCTATTTTTCTAAACATTCTCTTCATAAAAACGGATTCCTTAGTAGGCACCTAAAGGAAATCCTTGTACAGCAACAGGATAAGGATAACGCTATGTGTGGGCCGGTAGTCTGGGCGGCAGATTTAAGTTCGCCGTGGGCGTTGACACCGAATCGGTATCGTTTTTGCCAATAACGATCTTGAAACAACATTATGTGGGCTGCGGAAGGCTTCGGCGCGGCGTACGCGCCAGTAGGCTTCGAGCCAGCGCGGCGCGCGGACGTACGCGCAACGATCGAGCACCGCTCCCGACTGTAGCTGCAGCGATCGAGAGCAAGTCTCACTGAAATGGAAGTGGCAGGTCAATGGCGGCGGGAGTGGGCTGGAACCGCCGAATATGGGAAGGTGAGGCCGCCGCGTCTACCCTCCGCTTCACTGAGCTTTTGCGACCCTACTAAAAGCTTATCAATAACTTCCTTATAAGTTTACATAACTAACACTAAAACCTGTCGTACTAAAAAATACTAGTATGTTCTAGTCTTTCTATTGGACTTAATAAGACACTATGTAAGAATCTCAACTCCTCAGTCCTGGCTACAACCTGACATACGATTAGTTACTAAAGAAATCAATTAATGACTAAATATGGAAGTTGTTAATTAGAATCTGTAGGTAGGTATGTGCTAATTAAACACTGATGAGAATGCGAAAGATAGGTGATGATATAGGTGATATAACCACATGCTATAGCTATGTTCCTTACCGGTTATACTTATGGCATTTCGATTAAGAAGCGGTCATTGCCAAAAGAGTAAAGTTGTATTTCCTTATACGGTATTTAAAACTCGGAATGACGCGATTGCCTGAGCTACATAGCTAGGCTATTGCCACAAAACCTAAATGGCACTAGTGTACCGTTACGGTAAGGTCCAACTTCGTAAAAGAGGTCCCGCAGACCTGTCCGGTACGGTCCGTCTTGATTTTCTTTGTTTCTTCAATTTCATGGAACATAAATATAGCATAATACCTACCGCATAGGTATACTTTGCTTTTTGTAGTTTTATGAGCAAGTTTACAGCCGGTCTGGTCAGACAGCCTGGGGTACGAATTTACGATGCATATTGAAGGCGTTCCTTAAATCAAAAAACACTGCCTTCCGTTTTATAGCAGCCGGGTAAAAAAAACGCGCATAAAAATTACATTTAGTTTGTATCCTATCATTTCTGTTTAGTGCTCAGAAAACAGAGAACTACGATAATACAAGAACCTGATTCCAAACCAATGGTAATAAAGTTAATAAATTAACTTTCAGACCAGACCAGACTTCTACAGTAGGTAGGTACCTACCTAAGATACAGTGAGATTCAAAATTGCAAAGGCACATGAATGAATTCATTCAGTGGGTACATAATACATGGATACATTACATAAGTTCAAAGATTTTACTAGAATAAGTAGGTAGTTATGCGTAGGATAGATAAGGTAAATCGATTTCCCACCACAACACTAAGTATTACCATACCGGTGTATTTTTAAGGAGGCTTAGTTGAACTTTGTTGCTAAGTTGTAGTAACCTAGGTATTCTAATAATTATAAAACCGGCAATGATCCCATAAGGGTTACGTGACAGCTACAAAAAATAACGCAACGCATAGCAAGGCACAATAGTCGTGAGATAGCTCTCCATATGTCGAGTAACACAATGGAGATCACGGATAGGTACGTAGCGATTATCGAACGGAGAAAGTTGACGGATGTGAGGAAGCTACTGATCGCTTTGTCTATTCCATTAGGCAACTTCCTGTTCATTAAAATTAGAACTTGTAGCGCATCTCAACTGCCTACTACATATTCAAAAAAAAATGCACCCCAGTAACCACAAAAAACAAGGCTCGATTGGGATTTAAAAAATTAGACACGTAAAACGTTGTACAAATGTACACATTATCAGACGAAGAAGAATCACGACTTTACTTCCAAATAAGCTTACTCAGGAATAAACACAAATTAAATAAGTTTTTGTCAGTGATTTTGATTCAGCATTACGATACTAAATAATTGTATTTATATGAAGTACCTATCATTGTTTGTAAATACATAGACATTATATTTGCGTTACGAACAATAGGTACCAGATTAGAAACTAGTACCAACAATACCAACATCCGAATGACATCAATTGGAAAGTGTCGCTCTACAACAATGGGTGATAGTTAACCAACACAAAACGTTTAGTCGCAACAATACATAAAACGACACAAAATCCAGACGGAATAGTAGTTTCGAGTAGTTTTCTATGTCGACACGAACAGTAAACTTGAATCGGTGCACTGAAAAAAATAATTTCTAACTGTCACACAGTAATTTTCATTAAGATTAACTATTGTGTAAAATATGAACAAATGTTTGAACAATTTGAACAAACAGTAAAAATGACTGATTGAACGTTACTAATTATTGAAAAATTATAGCTTTAGCTAACATTTACTGTCAAAACAGGAAAATTTATTGTCATTCTTTAATGTTTTCGGAACAGTAAAAATTATTGCATTGATCGTTATGCTCCCCTGGAACTGTTAAAGCATTAGTCCTTAATGGTTTATCAGTGGTATTCACCGCTTATTTTTCTCAGTGTGCCTCATGTAATCTCATCAGGTAGGAAGTTGGGTACCTTTGTCCCTTAAACGCGTAGGTGACCATAGTGTCATCAATGTCATCATCTTGGTGAATGTAGCAAGTGTTTGAATAAAATCATGAGCACAATCATCAGTTAGGTACTTAAGTGACTTTTCTGCCCACTAACACCATTGCCACATTTTACTTTAACGTAATATTTACATTGGTGATAAGATAAAGAGCATACATATTCAAATAGTTATTTGAGTAACTACATAAGTGAAACTATCTAGAGGTGTGCTACCAATAAAGGTGTCAAATTCAGTATTTAACAATAATGAAATGACTATATGATGCAGAAGGAAATGCGCCCAGACAGACCTAACACTAAATATTAAACTCAATTGTGTTCACGATTGTTGAATGAAGATATCATTGAACGAATAAACTAAACAGTCCTTCATATTTGTTTAATGGACGAGGACTTGGTTTTTTACTATTTCGGCAGGTGAATGGTGGGCGTGTATTGATTTAAATAGTTAAAGTATACGTGTACGACATCTGGTATTGGACATATAGCACGGGCGGAGACCGTAAGATCTGCTACGTTACGTGATATAAAGATAAGCCTCATGGCATATGTTCATAAAAGTGATGCTGAGTTGAAAAAAAAAGTTAAAAATAATTAGGACTTTTTTTGTGCTTTTGGCCAATTCTATTATTATTTACTTTATTCGGAAATCAGCATCACTTTTATGACCATATGCCATGGGGTTTATATTTGTATCACGTAACGTAGCAGATCTTACGGTCCCCGCCCGTACTAATATTTTCAAACGTGTCAATTTGCTCTAAAAAAACGAATCCTACCTACACAACGTAGCACTGGCAACGATTTGCAATTTAGATTAGCTCTACTGTATCACAATTTGTATCTAACGTATTTTTTGCAAACCGAAGTATACCTACATAAAAATATATTACAGGTGAATGTAACTTCAATTGTAACTTATAGGCAGGTAGAATTTTTGTAAAGGAAGCTTAAAGTCGAATAAGTCAAGAAGCAAAAACTAGTTTCTATTAAAGTAAGTATTTGGTAATAAAATGTAGTTTTTGCGCTCTTTTATACATAGGAAACGTTATTGCTAATAATTGCACATTACGTTTATTTAGGGTTCCGTATCCATACATTCGTTTAAATCATATATTAAACAATTAACTTAATTTTAACCTAAATACTTAGATATCTTTTTCAATTAATAATTGTCTCATGTCTCATGTATGATTCGAAAAAAATTGGCAGAATTTTACAGAGATATTTAATTATAAAGTAAATTAAATGTCATTATTTAACTCACGGAATAGTACAATTTCATTTTAAGACATTAGGCAAAAGAAGTTTTTACTTTTCAATTGCCATAATAATTTAAAATGTAGGTACATATATAATATTTAATTTACTATAAAATTACATTTACCATTGACCGCTTTTTGGATGTGATTGAAATCAAGGAAGTTTTCATTAAAAAAATTGAAATAAAATTGAATGAAATCTATTTTATAAAATGTTAGGACAAAACTTAATTGTACTCTATTTAGACGCGCGAGTATAATTCGCACTTCCATGATCGGTACCTACAATACAAGAATGGCACCCGGCGACGGGTCATGGCTCCACAAGGTCTTGGTCTTGTCACTTAATTAGACCATTCGTCGATAGCCACATAGATAGAGATTGATAGTAAATCGACGCCTGCGCAAGATAGAACGAGGTATACGTTGCGTACTTAATAAATCTTAGGTTGGGGCCGCGTTGATGTCTTTTGTATTACAGGATTTGTACTTAAAATAAAATTCAAATGATATAAGAAAGCAGGTAGATTGTTGCTAACCTTAATCTCGGATTAACCGCGTTGTTTTATTTCATTTTAGAATTGTAATTGCAAGAAAATTCAAAATAAGAAAGTTATGTTTTTAGCGCAAAAACGAAACTCTTTCGCTACATTTCGCGCGTGACACAAATTAGCCTCCTTTTGTTTGCCGCAACAGATTATTGTGGTCATGTCAATTACACAAAACAACACCTTTCACTGATTTACCAAACATTGTTTGATGTAGAATTCTTATTAACATATGTACTGGTCTTTATTTGTATTGACAACATGTATGAGACGGTGTTGGCATACTAAATAATATGACAAAGCTCGTAAGCGCGCGGTGCGAGCCTGTTCACAAAAACAAAGAAACCACGGGCTCGTCCTTCGTTCTTGTTCCTTTTAGTTCAAGCATGTGTAAGCATACACATTAAAAACATACCTACACGAAATACCTATAAAGCCTCCAGCGATCCTTTGTCACTCAGCTACTTAATTTAATCATTATGAAGATGAGCGATCACGTCAAGGAGAGGAAATTAAGTAGTACTAAAATAGGTATCAGGAGTCTACATCTAAAATCATAATTTTCTCATTGTGCTTAGCTAATATTCAGAATGCTCACCGGGTTTAACGCCTTATATAAACCAGTATAACAGTGATCTTAGACTAGATATAGTCAATATACTTCCCGAGGTGGAGTAATATTAGAGAGTCGAGCTAGTCGAGAGTAAATGTTTAGTGAGTTAGATGAGGTTGTTGGTCGGGGCTCGTGTGCAGGCTGCCGGAAATCCTGCGCCGGCGCAAAGGCCGGGCCGAGGCTGCGCCAGACCATCCGTGCCACGCTGTTTGCACGCATCGTCATTACCAGCAGCCTAATGTCGTTTAATGATCATTTAACTATCAACAATCATGTCAGTACTAACATTAACCTGAAGGTAATCTGGCAGATTTATGCCCACACTCAAATTAATCAAAAGCTATGTTTATCGAAAGCTGTAATCCTCGATAGCCATGAAGGATGTGATTATTGCGCGCTTTCTCGTTATTGCGTAGAAATGTCGTCAGAACGGGAAATCAGTAAATATGACCAATATCTAACGGTTTGGTAGTTTCCACGTCAGGCAGATGACCTGTGAGTCATAGTACAAAAGAAATCGAATCCTGAGGCACTAATTTCGTAACATCAATGTCAATGGCGTAACCAAGGACGTTGACTCTCGAGATCTGGCACCAGGGGTAAAAACTAACTATTTGCTTCGAGTATCTACTAGTAACAACTTAGAGGATTAAACCAACCGGAGCGGCCATTGACAGGCGTTCCCCTGTCGAAAATATATGACGTTTATCTGACGTGGCTATTTTAACGTTGCGGATATATTTGATGTTCCCCTCCTCCGCAAAAATCGGCTGACTTTTTTGAATGGAGAATGACAGAGATGGCCACTCCGGTTGGTTTAATCCTCTAAGAGTAATAATTTGTCGCAGTTTCAACAGGCAATTAAAATAAACATAAATGAAAAACATACTTATCTACACTTTTATGGAACAAGCAACTTTTAGTTCCTAAGCAAATTCTAGCAAAAGTAACACTTTCGATCAAACCACAACAATGAAACATCTTTCCTTTCGCGACATACCTACACGACACTTTATTTTGCCATTATGAAAATCTAGACATAAATTGTAGCCAGACGAGAATCATTGAATCATTAATAATATGCTAGAATAGATAATGTAACTATTCAAAGAATCTCCGAGATATCTGTTAGTAATGTCGGACATCACATTGCGGAAATAACAAATTGCTGCAGTCAATCTAAACATGCAAATAATTAATTATTCCTACGAACAGTACTATCGCCATATGTTATAAACTTATAATACTAAGTAGGTACCTACGTTAGCATCGGATCGAGGTTCGGACTGAATCATTAGGATATGTAAATCATTTGAGATGAATCAGTGGAACGTGGGGATTTTTAAGTGGTTTCTTGCGAGTCGGTAGATATGGCCCGGTCGCCCCCGCGAGTCGACGACCCGCCCGGCGTGGATCACACCACTTGCCACTTTACTGTTCGTTGTAAACCTTAATTATACAAGGTACAATAAAATTCGCAATAATTTAACGAGAGCATAGAAGAAATTATGACGTCGTTCTGAAGTCATCAGGGCGGCGTATCTGTCTGTTAAGTGCCTTATTAAGCTGACACATACGAGTAGATAATTAAATTCATAGTTAAGGTGTCGCAATATCGTCACTTTAGTCTTTTGTGTACTTAAAACTCTTTGCCTCAAGTTTCAACTTGTGTTAAGACTCCGGTAAAAAATTTTTTCGATTTTGCTCAACTTTTTGACGCTATTTTGCAGTAACTAACATAACCTCTATAATTTTGAATACATATTATGAAAGATCGTTTCTTTTTGGATGGAATAAATACAACGATTTTTTAATTTTATGCTTCATTTATAAATAATTCACCCTAATCTAACACCAGTTTCGAGATTTTTGCTTGGAGAGGTGAAAAGAGTAAGGTTTTTATTGATTAAAATTAAGTTATACAAATATACAAGTACGTCAAATATATAAAGATATTGGAAAATGAGTCGCCTGAGTAATAAATGTCACAGTTTTTTTCATTTCCATATATATTTTTTAAGAGAGAGTATTTTTTGCTAGAGCAATTTTGCTAAAAATTGCCGAAGTTTGGGTGATATTTTTGGGAAGATATTAAAGTATTTTACAAATATAATAATACAAAAATAAACTTCGCTTCATGCTGCTTTATTCAGATAATATAAAACATATTAGGGTCCATAACAAATAATAATTAAAAATCATATGACAAAATTGCATGAGTCAACGTCCTCACTAAACAAGCTCTGTAAGAATTGAGTTTGAAGGTATTAAACATTAATATATATATCGACCTAAAGTACTTTTTTGCAATAACAAGACTTCAAGCTATCTTACCAAATGAAATTCATGCGCATAATGTCATTATTAGCGATTTTCGTTTTCAAATCGTTACCGGACTCTTAAATGCTATTCAGTTAAAAATTACATAGTCCAATTTCATAGAGCATAAAGCTGCACTCTTTTCACATAACGGTGTTTTAGATTAGTGTTGTTTACAATGACACAATAGCGAACAGTAGCACGGGGGTGTTAAACTGTCACAGACACGTGCGATTTCACACGTTTTTCTGGACGCCAAGTAACGAGCTGACCGTTATCCGGCGTTACCATCACGTATGTGCCACTGCAGCGTCGTCTCTCGTCTCGAGATCAGTGGGTTGCGACCTTACTTTTGGTTTTCGTTGGCGTTCAATCATGTCATGACGTCACCTTATCTTCTGAGATAATTCGCCTTGATCCAATAATAATGACGGTAAAAGGTTCGCAATCGCATTAACGATGTAGAGCTAATTTAATTGAGGTTTTTTAACCGCAGAGTTAATTGAATTCGTTGAAAACTTGAAAATAAAGGCAGCCAGAATATTACTTCGCGTTCAAAGTCACTCACTTAATTTAAGACTCAATAACAAAATGTTTGAGTTCATCGCTATATTTAAAAGTTATTAAATCTATGAAAAAGAAATGATTGATTAGACGCGGCTGAAATGTCTTTAACTTGCCGAGAACTAGTCAAACGGCATCTGCCATAGCGGATTCGCAATTAAGCTTAATTAAGACCGACGGATTGTTTTATTACCTACCTATCGGTTTTGGTCATAGACGTAGGAGCGTAAAATATTCCGTGAGTTCTTTTCTAGGACGTGCTAAAATAGCTTTAAAATTATATTGAAATTTCTTTAACGGTTTCCATATGAGGAGGAAGTTTTTAATTCAACCGTATTGGAACAAAATTCCCGGGCGGTTGGTGGATTGGGGCTATTAGACGAAAAAAAGAGATTTGACCGCCACGAAACCCGTCACAATCCAAACGATTGAGAAGTAAGAAGTATGTAATATGTAAAAACGAACAAGAGTGAGAATGAAGATGACAAAGGCACGAAGAATATAACATAAAGTAACATAACATTGAACCATTCATTAACTTCGTTCCAAACCAACTAGACGTGTGCGCCGCGCCGTGGGACCCACGAAAATTTTAGAATTCGGGAAAATATTGCAAGCGCCAATCAATGACTGACAAAGTAAAATGAAACAGTCGTGTTTAAAATTTATGTACCCTGTACCCGACGGTTTCTAAAATGGCGAGCGCCACGCCGCCAAAAATTCTCGGCGCACCGCCGCCGCGAATTTTTATGGCGGCGCACACGTCTAGTTCCAATCCAACCGAGTGTTCCACGACGCTCACAATTTTTTTTTCTTTATATTTTGTTACCCCAAAACTTCGTCTTTATTAACCGATATCTGTAAAAGTATAATTTGGCGGACTGGACCCCGATTCAGCTAAGGTGAAGAAATTGGTAAACAATATTTTCTATTTGGAAATATTTTGCCGCTTAGGTAATTGTAGAATAAATGTAAATTTGTTGCCATTATGATGATTACAACATTACAAGTACTTATTGATATATAAGTATACCTAATGGGTAAAAGAAAATCGTATTGGTGTGTATCTACCCAATTTCAATGACTCAGAGCTTAATTCTGCTAATTAGGAAGATTCAATTGGATAAGACCAATAGGCACTAAACAGGACGGAGACACAAAGTAAATAGTGCTATACTGAGGTCTTACTGTGAAGTCTCTTTTTCACTTATAGAAACGTATCGGATATGTCCTGTCAAACGATTTTTTTTCGACAGAGTTACACACCCTTATTGGCTTGTGAAGTGACACCCAGCTGCAGAAGTGAGTCGTTCATTGGAAAGATCGCAATCACACGGCTCGCAATTTCATTTCGCCCCCGCATCGGCGCTCACGTCACGGCGGTAAATAAATGTACTTGCCACCGAAGGTCGCCTAATGCTCGTACCTACTGCTAAATCTGAGCAGGTTTTACAACAATTGTTCCGATTAGATATATTTTATCTGTTGAGTCGCCATTGTGTAAGTCTAATAACTAATAAGAAAGCTAAGCACGCCAATGATTTATTTTAAACTCGAATAAAATAATATCTAAGAAATATCTCGATCTGGGGGCCGATTTTTGACAGCCGGACGCTCGAATTCAAAAAATTCAGGCTCGAAAATAATCGCATACAAAAGTTTGTTGCCAATTATTTCGCATGGAATTAATAGTTTAAATAATCATGATTTTAAATTTCTATCGCTGTTATTTTGAAATAGTTATTTGTTATACAAGGGGTGAAAGTTGTATTTTACGTGCGAGTGTTATTTGAAACACGAGCTACCGAAAGGATTCTATTATTGACCACGAGCGAAGCGAGTGGTTCAAAAATAGAATCCTGAGCGTAGCGAGTGCTTTAATACACGAGACGTAAAATAACTTTCACCCGTGTATAACACAAAACTTTTCACCTCACTACAGCGAGGAAAATAAGAAAAAGGGTGCATTTTGCTCGGTTTCCCGTAATTCCTCAGGTGTTTAATACTTCTTCATCACTCGAATCACTCATTTTTAACAAAACAACCTAGAAAACATGCGAATATTTAACGTTGATATGATGGATGAATTGAAATGAAAAGTTTTGACGTAAAAGGTTTTATTAAATGTCAGATGCGTTTTGTTCGTAAGTAGACTTATTCGGCTGTCAGAACAATTTATCCGTTTTTACAAAAAGAATGAAGATTAATGTTGAATGCTGATATTTATGAATTAAAATAAAGTTGTAAGACTGTATTAAGTGTTTTTACTCGATGCAATTCATTAATTGCGATGTTAAAAATTCTGCACTTTTAACGTTTTACGTTTTGTTAGCTGTCAAATGTCACTTAAGCCACTTGTCACTTATGTCAAAACTCTTTCACCACATGTGGATAAAAAGCGATTTTCACAATAGATATTAAACAAACAAAAAGGGCTTTCCGAGCTAGTGAGGTGAAAACATAATTTCATCGTTTTATTCAGAGTTTCAAATGTCATTTTCGAGTGCTCTATTCTCAAAAATCACCCCCCTGTACTGTCGATTTTCTTGTACCTAATTATAAGTAGGTAAGTATTCGATGTATCATGATATTCATGATTAAAGAAAACAATGACAATAATTTATTATGAAATTTTAATAAGATCTCCACAGGTACTTTTTGGATCGAAGCAATAAGTTTTCTTTCTAGTATGAAATATACAGTTTACACAAAAGCTCATCGGTGACGTAGTCATGCATACACATGCATTTACTCATCTCATCGATGACTTTTAGCAATTATGCTTACTATTCTCGAATGTGCAATGTGGTGTTGAAATTATATTGTAAATTATTGCATGTGGTTTATACAGGGTTGCAATAAATCAGCTACCCAAGTATTGTAGTCTGGAATATCGCGCAGTCGGCGCAGTAGCGATAGGAACGCCTGTTCAAGTGCTAGCGCAATATAGATACTTTAGTACTGTTTTGAATTATCTGTTCTGAATATGGTCCATGGCCTGTACTGCGAATAACTGCATGTTCCCGTCAGTGCGGTTGTACAGCAACCGGCGTAGCGTTGGCGGACAGTTATAATAACAGTTGAGCTCATCATAAAGCGCGGTCATGAATATTTCATACGACAACTTACTTGTAACCGCGCAAAAACCATGAGCAATTGTGGACCTCAATTGTGGATTTTATGTACCACGGTTATACAGTCAGTCATCTAGTTACACTGTCCAACTCGGCGACCGATATTTTCTTGGACTTTATAAAATGTGTCAAGTATAGGAAATGGATCAAGTAAAGGAAAATAAACGTCGTGTCGTATCAGGCTGTAAAGGAGAAGGCAAATGACAGGCAGGCATGGAAATTGCTCCACCGACAAGAGCCTAGCTCTTAAATATATGATGATGATGATGATAAATAGTAAAACAAGTGAACTTGGTTTTAAAACTAATGAATTTACATTTAATTCACCAATATGAGATTAGTAGTATTGACACTCTAATACAGATAGGCACAGACATACATAAGTCTGCTAAAATGGTTATAATATATGATATATGTAGGTACCTACCTAATGAACTCTTGTCTTTGCCGTAGTCGGGAAAAAGCTTGCGTAAAAATTTAGCGTAAAATTTTGTTTCAATCTAAATAAACTTTCTACTCGTTCTTTTTAACACTGTAGACACTGTAGTTATTTTCTGTAGTAATGAAATTTTTAATGCTTCTGTGTCACGCTAATCGGTTTGCCGAGATCCATAAATTAACACGAGCATAAATTACACACGTGACTTTTCAGTAGCGACCTAGAAACCGGCTAAGTGTTTATGTTTTAGTGTTTTTTCTTCATGCTGTGTAGGTAGAGCGTTTCCGGAAGTTACCAACAAATTTTATATTACATGTCAAACAAATGATCTAAGTAGTTCAAGTTATGTTTGACTTGATCAAGCTAGATTTAGTTAATATTTTTGTGATGTTTATTAATTTTGTCTTTAAAAGTGGGTTTTTAATTTTTCTTATAACTTTAAGGGATCCTACGTTTTAAAATTAACGGTAGTGACATTTTCACAATAGTTCGTACTTTTATAAAGTTTTTTAATGTTAACAAGTGCACATTCACTTCAATACAACTACCCTTTAAAACAAACCTTTCACAAAACGGGTACATAAGTAAGTATATTTACTTTATGAAACGGATTCCTGAACATTTTATTTTATTTAAATAAGTTTTATAGAAAAGCTTCGCTTCTAAAGAGCGATGTCGCTAACAAAGTATATAATCAATTTTGACGTATATTAAAACTATGTAGATATTTAAAAAAAAGCCTGAATCCTTTTCCCATAGTTCCAATTAATCATTACGAGTTAGGGCAAACGCTGTTACTTTATGGTCTTAAGACTCAAACCCCGGGTGTTTTTATCATGTAGAAGTGTTTTAAAGACATACTTACGGTATACATCATCCTGGTTCCAGGTGACAGAGGGCGGTGTGACGCGGCAGGTGGCGCGCGCGATGGAAGTGCTGCACGCGAGCGCGCCGGGCGCGCGCATGCGCGTCATGCGGGCTGCGTACCACTCCACTGCGGGGCCGGGCGCGGCCACGTCCTACATGGTGCACTCTTCCCGCAGAGTAAGTATCGCCACAAATATCGATGATCCTCAGCTAATAGAAGCTCAGGTAGTCGAGAGTGTGCACTTGTGTGTGCACAGCGCGGTTTTGATACATTATTCAAATCCACCGAGCAAGCTACTTGCGGGATTAGAATAACTCCTTAGTCTTTTGAACGCCACGCATCGGTCGGAACAATCGTGCCCTCAGCGCCAGCGCGCGCGAGTGCGCAAGGCAAACCGGTTATATTTTGGACGTGATATCACGTCCTGGCGCTGAGGGCACGACTTTCCGTACACGTGATTTGACGTCTTTGGCGGTCAGAGGGTTAACAAACCTCACGTCGACGAAAGGGATTAATACAATTAATTACTCTCGCAAAGTATCGTTGTCTATGTTGTTTGATCGAGTAACTTGTTATATAACGTTAGTATTATACTGCAGTGGAACAGATAAACAAACATTATGGCCCTGTCAAACATGAGTCGTAAGATCGTTTGAATATAAAGCTCAACCAGAGGGAAAAAATAGGCAGCAATATGTAATAACTTGTGAGACTAGTCAGTATAGGCCAATGCCCTGTGCTGTGACATAATAATCCCTAAAAACATCACGACAACAACTACGTACTTTAAAGCGTGATTTTAACCGATTGATATCAGCGTAGCGACCCTGTCAAAAATTACTACTTATGATAATTGATAAGTCACATAATGCTTTGCTTGCAAAAAGACTTTTCTATTATAAACCTACAGTCAATGGCCGGATTCATTTACAATTTATAGGTCTATCACCGCGTGCTCATTCAATTGTTAAATTTTTTTATGTCACTACTTGAAAAATATATTTGAAATTAGTTTTAAATTGCCTCCTATTGATTTCAGGTAATATCTTCCGGCACGAGACTACTATCTCCCTCGTTAACCAGCAGACCATTTGGAGATACACCATCCCTGCCATCACTGCCGTCATTACCACTAGAGATATCATCAACCCCCTTAGAGTTGGCAGACACGCCAGAAACTGAGAATTACAAAGTGACAGAACCAGACGACACAGAAATTTCCCAACCCTCAAAATGGAAAAGTTCCACAGGCAAGAGCTCCATAAGAATGCCCAGCGAAGAGTCTTCATCAACTGATAACGCCAGCATAATCGATCTTGACCCTAAACCACACCACAAAAGTGCAGTATTCAGAAAGTATTCGTATGATTCAGAAAATAGTGACATCTCGACAATGAGACTAAGTAGTCGAGCCTCCCCCCTACTAGATGCTCCAGAATCACTGAGCACTCTTAAATACAAATCATTACTAAATGGAAGTAACGATTGGAATAACAGACGCAAAAGTTACAGCTTTGAAGAAACAGCTCCGCTAAATGAAACCATCTCCCACTGCAACGATACACTAGCTATGGAATCCTCCACAGACAGTGGCATTTGCAAGTCGACTGAAATAATGAATGATCACGCAGATTACGAGAGAAAGGACAGAAAACATAACCCACCCGAAGATTCATTCAAAGACTGGCTCAACAAGAACAGGCAGACTTCATTTAACAAGGGCAATCAATACATATCTAATAACAGAGGGCACAATGTAGTGATAGAAGAACCAAGCGAAAGCAGTATTACACTGCAGTCTGCAGGAAAAGTGTCAATTACAGTGCCCATCACCCTGGAGACCGAAGAAGACTATCAACACAGGAAGGCTCTGGCTAATGAAGAAGCCGAGAGAAGGCGAAAAAAAGTAGAATTTTGCAAAACTGAATTACACTTTGCCGCTGAATCTGGGAGAGTCAATATTATAGCAACGGATGAAAAACCACCTCCTACAAATGATTTTAGAAGAAAGAAAAGTGCTTTCGTACCAATGAAGAAATCTGAGAGACCTACTACTCTGTTATTGGAAAAGAAAACAACTGATGATACCATGATTGATTTGTTACACCACAGCACAAGTGAGGTAGTAGAAAACGATGAGAATACAGCAGCTACAAAAAGTATTCTCAAAAATAAAATTCCTAAGCCCAAACCATATCTTCTAGGCGAGAACATGGCTCTTGGGCTCGGTGACGTCGTTCCGAGTGCTAGCAAGCCCAATGTATATAATGACAATTCAGGGGTTCCAACCGCTGTTTCATTGATCAATAGGCAATTGCAAGAGAGAAGGTGCAGCAACGAAACAACGTCTAGCATGGCTAGTGAAACTGACGTTAGCAGTCCTCTAAAAGTGTTTACTTCCAGGCCAATTAATGCAGGTAACTAAAATAAGATTTAATATTATTTTATCTCAAATGACGTGTTACTTCCATGAGTTCTTTGAATCTGATACATTTCTTTTCTTTTCAGGTTTGATCAAGAGTGTAAGCCCAAAAAGTCAAAATACTAGCCAACAATATTCGTCAACTAGTGAAGTTACTGACACCTTTAATTCCGTTAAAGAAAAGCTGAAGTCATTGCAGATGTCTCCAATACCAGCGAGATCCCAAACTCGTCAACTTCGGCAATCTGATCTAACTTACTTTGGTGTTCAGAATGATAAAAAGAATACATCAGTTGACAAACCCAAGTTCATCAGAGACAGAATCAAAATGCAAAATGAAGCAATTGATAATATTTTCCAGTCTGTACGGCTTATTCAGCAAGTGTCTAATAGTGTGTCGAACAGCGTGTGTCACAGTGAAGCTGAATCAGAAGATGCTGTGGAATACCAAAATGTTCCCCTTAAAACCAATTTTGCTCCTATACCAACACCAAGATCGCGTACAAAATATACCGATAAAGAAACTGAAAAAGTAACAGTCCTGAAGCCTATTGTGGAACAGGATTCTATAGTCATAAAACAGAACCATCAAGATACGCCAAGACGATCTAGGTCACGAAGATATGAAGAGGTTTCACCAACAATTCGGAGCATTTCGGAGCCCCCCAAGGCTAATCGACGAAACCACAATGTTAAACAAAATGTTTCCGAAAGGTAATACTAATTTTGTAATTAACTCGTGCCACTTACCTAAATCAAAATCATTCATTGAATACTAACATACCTACATACAGATTCATCATATTTATGTTTTCTGTTTTAGGGTTAATATATATGAAACAAAAGAAGAAAAAACGAATTACGATAATAATCATCCGTCGGATACCGCTCAGTTGTATTTAAGTGCGGAGGAGGAGGACGACGAGTCGGTGCCTACGTATGTCAACGTAAACAAAGAACTATGTAATAATGTCACAAGAAGAAACGTTGTTGATGTAATGCATAAACCAGATATTGATAGAAAATCGCGCCAACCACATAAAACTGTTTCTGCTCTCAGAGAAGTCAATCATAAAGCAGAAGACTGTACAAAAGATCGAAAATCACGTACAAGACATGAAAAAACAGACAGCGATATTAAAGATAGCCACCAAAATCAATGTAATTCTGGTAAAAAAGTCCATAAAGTAGATCAAAACGAATTAGTTCGCAAGTCACAAGCAACACATGAAAAATCAAATAGTGACAATAAAAAATCCAACCGAACTAACTCTCAAGAGAGAATCCATAAGTCAGACAAATATGGTGATAGTTTGAATAAAAAAACCAGTTCATCGAAAAAAAAGAAAATTGATCTTAAGGGTGGTTCGTTTTCTTCGGATACTCAGCAATCGAGTGACCGCTCAGTAAAATCAAAACATACTAATCATACTATAACGCAAGACAAAAAGGATAAAGACGAGAAACCGACGTCAATGAGCAGGCAAAATGAATCACTTAGACACGCGGACAAAAATAAGACCGAACGACGTGCTGAGATTGTCGACATCTCTAAAGAGATGGAGTCAAAAGAAACAAGTAAATCTCCACATGTTAGGAGTGCAAGTCGTCATTCGACCTCCAAGAAAGACACCATAGAAAACCACAAACGATCTAGCGCGAATTCGGCTGATCGCCACCGTAACTCGTTGCAACTAAAATCTGGCGACAAAAACGGGGAAGTGCACTACTCAAAGGACAGAAAGTCAAAGAAAAACGAATACGTCATCAACTACGATGACAAAAATGGGACAGTGACATCAATAACTAAAGTATCAACTGGCCCTGGATCCACAAGGAAGAATAAAACATCTCTAGAAATAATTAAAGACACTCCTAAAGAGTACAGAACTCAAAACAAATCCGACAAGATACACCTGCGTAAGTAAGCCGTTTGCATGCTTTCAACAATCTAACAAACAGTAAAATACAGCCTCTAAAAATGTAAACGTCTTTCAGTGCAGTTCCCAGAACGAGAGATCCCAAGCGGACTGAGTCACGCGCATAAGAGATCGAGGACGAAAGTGCATATACAACGGTCTTGCCAGCTATTGTGAACTGAATGCTAGTGTATAAGGAATGCCAAAAACTAGCCGATTGCCGTAAAAATAGTATAGTATTTATGTATGGAACTTGCATCTTTTTCTATAAGTGGTAACTAAACATCGAATAATACTGATCTCACATTATGTTAAAATCGAAATAACAGTTATTAATAAAACATACGACTTAAAATGCGTTTCTTTTATTTAACTAAATGCGAATTAGAACTTTATGTAAAGCATAGACAAAAGACGTATAAGTCTATGGTGCAATGTAGCGCCAAGTATTAAAACTATTTCCACCAATGTTCGTCTAGATACTTACAACTCTTTTGTCTATGAGAAAAATAAACTTACACAGTAACCAAGGGATCCTTATCAGACTTGCTTACAAGCACTTGCACTTCATTGTCTAATCTTTTCTGTAGATCCGGCGAGAACACTGATAGGAATCCTCTTTCAGAATCTGAATGATTTGTTAAGACAACCGAAATACCTTTTTGCGCAGCGTCCAGCACGTCGTGGTGAAGCATTTCACCTGAAAATAAAATATGTATAAAATGTACTGTGTACTGACGCCACGCAAGCGCGTTGTTTAAACTAAATTGAACTCTGCGGAATCCCGCGTAGGTGCTTATTGCATTAGCAAAACTGTCGGCTGTAGTAAATGTATTCATATTTTCAGACGAGACCGTACTAAAGTATTTCTGTTGCTCATCTGCATAAAAGTATACTGTAGGTGGCTATGCACACCACACTAAGGGTATGTCAGTCAACGGGTTAACAAGTTTGTTTGCTTCCAGCAGAATAAGTAAGAAAGATACGTGCCATGCGTTAGGAAGATACAAAACAATTGGTGACGCCATTATTATTTACCCTGTGATTTGGCACCTGTTTTTTTAAAGCTATAAGTTTGCTAATTGCCTCTCTTTCTGCCAAATGGGTGTCAGATTAGAGTGAATTAGAGTGATTTAGAGAAAATAAATCCCAGATTTTGAATTACCTGTCAGATATAAATCAGCAGCCACTCCTTTAAGCACCGAGGCGCCCGAGCCAGCGCACAGTGCGACGGTTTTGACGCCGTCCGACAGCGACCTGCCTTTAGCCAGCGCCAAGCGGACGTGCGGCAAGCCCGTCAGCTGCTTTATTTTAGCGATAGCGTCTGATAGAGGGATGTCGGCTTGAAGATGGAGGTACCTGAATGTTAGAGGTAAGTAAAAAAAAACAATTAGTATAAAATTTAGTAAAAAAGACTAGGAGAACAGCAACAGTGAAGAAAAAACTAAGAAACTCGAAGATTAGAACTAAATATTTGGACCTTATTTTGTGAACCAACGCCGATCATATAAAGCCTATTTACTAGAATAGCCGATAATAGAGTAGGTAAAGTGGCTGAATCGGTTCCTAATAAGTAGACGTAATCGCAATCGCGTTTTGTCAAGCAAAATTGAACTTTGCGGAAGCCCGCTAGGACCCTATAGCACTACAAAGCCTGTCGGCTGTTGCCGTCGTTGGCGTCCATGGCACGACTTTTTGATGTCGGCCACAGCCGACTGTGGCGGTCAAAGGGTTAAGGGCTTTGCAATTTTTTTGACTTATTTTCCTAGAGCTTCCAGAATCGCATTACTTGAAAAAGGGTATGAAGGGGCCTCGTAATTTGATATCACCGCCGACGCCGCGACGCCATTTTATCTATCACTGTCACTGGTTGTTATAATGTGGTGTTTCGACAATTGTCTTACCTTCCCGCTCCGAAGTTAGGGTCAGCTCCCGGCGTGATAGGCTTGCTCTCTTTAACCAGGAAGGCAGAAGCCAGCCAGTCGTTCACGCCGCCTTGCACGCAGTCCCAGCTCGTGTGGGGAGAATATAGCGATATGCGTTTCTCGAGTAGGAAAGACACGATGCGTTGCTTCCAGGCACTGAAAAATATAAAAAGATTTGAGGTTAACTATTTTATTGCTGTATACCTTGAAGTTTCAAGTTTTTTTTTCTAAACAGTAATTATTGGACTGCACTTATTGTTGTTGGTAAAGTATAATAAGTTACATAGCCGTTCTAACAAATGCGCCGCTGAGTTATTCCAGTTAATAGGACGTAAAAAGGCTTATATGGGATATCGTATAGGTCAACGACCGCTTGGTCGCCCCAAGCACTGCAGGAGAGATCAGGTTCAGAAAAATGTATGAGCCCTGCAAGCTGAAAACTAATAGGAGACTGCACTACAGATACTACAGATACGCTGGCGCTAACTCACAAAGGCCGTGGAAAACCATTTCGTGTCGTTAACCCTTTGACAACCAAGGACGTCAAATCACGCGCACTGCAAGTCGTGTCCTCAGCGTCAGCACTTGATATCACGTCCAAAATATAACAGGTTTGCTTTGCGTGCTTGCGCGCGCTGGCGCTGAGGGCGCGATTTTTCCGTCCCATGCTTGGCGGTCAAAGGGTTAAAGCAGTGGAGTAGGTAACTATTAAATAGTTATAGCATGCTCGATATCTGTAATCATTGTAGTGAATATTTCTACAAGATTAAGGATAAGTAGCTATTAGGTATTTTGTTTCGGACAATAGGTAGAGAGAAAATGAATTAGGATACCTTTGTACTACAGATTTCAGAGGTGCAAATATTGGGGGATGGTAGGCGACAATCATTTCGCATCCTTGATTATCAGCTTCAATTGCTACATCCTCCGTCAAGTCATTTGTGAGTAAAAGCTTCGTAATATTCCTGAAAATACAATTAAATACATTTTATATGTGATATACATATAACATAAATGTAGTAATTGTAATGGGGGAATTGTCCTTTGCTTTAGTCTTTCATCAGTGGTGGAAATAGGAAGCCGATTGCTGCGTTTTCTGTCCCAACTAAATATGTACATACTTTGACATATTACCCCTCTGGATACCAAGAATCTTTTTTTATTGATGGTATTGGCGGGTGTGTTACATTTTTGAATAACTCGAACATTTTATAATTTTCAAATGGCTGTACCTATTCACTTGGGTTTAGTCACTACGCGCGACATGTTTAGGAGAGCTTAGGTCTCCATCCTCAAGCACTAAGAGTGCTAGGCGAACCGATCCGCGACCTGTCCCTGCGGGGCTGTGCCATCGACTAAACACAAGTCATTACAGCCGTTTGAAAGTCCTTTAAGTATAAAGTGTAGTGTAGTTCCTTTGAGTAATGTCTCACGAAAGTTTAAATTCAATAATTCAGAGATATAGGTCAAAGGGCTACATGTTATTTAAAAAGTATCAGGAATTAGGTACCTAGGAGTGTAGGGCTCCACAAGCAAGCCAGTATTATCCCAACTCTCTGCAAGACTTTTTGGTGCAAAATCTTCCAACACTGACACCACCTTGCCAAGTGTCACTCCAGTTTTCTCCCCTGTTGACATTTTGATGGATGCAGAAACAGAGTATAATCTATTCAAAATGGATTGTTTTCCAATTAAGTGCAGTCTTCCTAATTTCACAAGCATCAGAAAAGACCTGAAAAAAAAAACATTACACTCCACAGGGAAAAGGTACATTCGATTTTTTACCTTATGACAATAATCATAAAAACTACATTACAACATATACAAGCAATTATACTTTAGGGCTTTATATTTAAGATAAATATTAGTAGTGTTAAACTACTTTTTCATTAAAGTAGAAAGTATACATGCTTAAAACCACTTGTCAGCAGCTATATCACAAATAATTGTAGCATAAATTGAAATCATAATTAGTTCAGTAGTAATACCAATTTTTTTAACACAAAATATCTTGTGCTGTTGCCGACTTTACTGAAATAAAAGTACATTTTTCGTTTTCATGGAATTTTATTTCATTTCTAGTGATAATTTTCTTACAACAAATTAGGTGATTTTAACAAAAAACAATTGGTTACCATTACTTCAAAGTTATAAACATAATTAAAATCTTGAAGGTCAATGGAGTAAGTATGCCTGATTAACAACATTGACCAGCAACAGTATCTAGGTAGGTAGATAAACAAAATATTCTAAAATGTATACAGTATAGTACAAATTTGTTCTTAGAACTAAACAACACTTATGTCACTAGTCAGAAATCTTCCATATTCTTATTTCACCATCATCACTACAAGAAAGCAATTCTTGGTTCCCAGCAGGATTCCACGCGACACAGTTTACGTCTTGAGCGTGAGCATTCAGTTTTGTGCAAACCAAATCAAATGTTGGAGCATTCGGGTCAGAGTCCTCAGTTTCCTTAAATATCCTGATTATGTCGTCACCAGAAGCAGTGGCTATCAACCCAGTCTTGTGGCACCAAGCTATGTCATACACACATCTTGAGTGGAAACCAGAAAGAGTGCAAACACATTTCCATACAGAATCTCTCTCTGCAACCTGTACTCCTTCCTGGTTGTCAGGTTTATATTCCTTCCATATTTTAACAGTTCTGTCGTCACTGCAAGTGGCCAGTCTTTCTCCAGTCTTATCAAAGGCTAAGCTCCACACGGTAGACTCGTGTGATTGCAAGGTGGCTACACAAGACCAGTCATTGTCCACGGGGTCCTCCTTGTAGAGCTTTACAGTGTTGTCATAGGATGCTGAAGCCAGGATATCTAGTGTTGGGTGCCATGCCACCTACAAAAATAATTCATTTTAATTTTCAGTCTTCTCTTAACTTAAGGATTTCACAATGTGTAACTGTACTAACTTTCTTGACATCTTGGTTGTGGGCATTAAGAACTGACGCACATTCATATTCGTCATCCCCTGCTACTTCCCACACCCAGACAGATTTGTCCCTCCCACAAGTTGCTAACAGCTGCCCAGATTGAGACCATGCCACACTTTTTACTTCATTCTCATGTCCTTCCAGTGTAGCATTGCATTCAAACTGACCTGTAGAAATAGGATGGTATTGGAATAGGATCATAAACTTCTATATTAAGTTTAGACCTGGAAGTAGCCGCTCAAGATCGCGACAAATGGAAAACTCTTCTGCGAGCCCTATGTCCCTAATGAGGGATAACAGGAAGAAATCATCATCATCATTAAGTTTAGACAAATTAAACATCCATACAGACCACTCTTTTTGTCCCAAATAGCGGTAGTAGCATCAAAGCTGGCTGAAGCAAGGAAGTTTCCACAGGGCGACCATGCCACTTCTCTGATGGTGCGTTGGTGACCATCCACTAGAACTGTCTTTATAGCCCAATCTTGCCCTTCTTTATTCCAAAGTTTGATGGTCTTGTCTTCTCCACATGATGCAAACATTTTACCAAGTGGATGCCAGGATACGTTCCAAACTATTCCTTTGTGACCGGTTACAGTTTGTAATAACTCCATCCTAGCCATGTTTCTACGCAGGCACTCAGTTGTTTACTTTAATACACCTCAAGAATAACCTAAAAAAATTGTATTGCCGTAATCAGCTAACCATTCCCAAACAATTCCCTAATCATTATGCAGTACAGACAATTGATTCTTTAGTGAATTAATCCAATATCTCGATTGTTATAAGCAGTATATTATAAATCAAGATATCATAGTTACAAATACGTACCTGGTCATTTAAGACGGAAAAGTAAGTATCCAAGTATTTTTCTTAGATATAAATAATATTTTTACACAAGTACAAATTGAAAATAGATTAAAATGGATTTATTTTTATGTGATGAATGAAAACTTGTAAATTCCATATACCTTCAACCATAGACCCTTCCACACAGGACGAGAGGGACGAGACAATTTGTTTGACATTGACATGACATGACAATTTGACAATCTACATTGTAGGGTCAAAACAGGCCTATAACCATTATTATAGTGCTATAACCGCGAAAAAGCCTGTTACACTTTACTTTTTTTAGTATCCTAACTAGCATCCTAATTAGGATCCTAAATATATTAGTGCTGGAGCCGAGCATACAAGAAATTTATCAAAAAAATTACCGTTTTTCTTCCATATAGCGTTGTAGAGCCCGTCTCGGAGATCACGAAAACATAAGTCTTAAAGGTCTTAAATGGCCACAAGTATGTATGGCGTCAAGTTGAAAATACAATTTTTTGGCCTAAATTTATCAACGAGCCGGACGCTTCAAATTTTGACACATGATTTAGCCCGCATCAAGTAGCCTACATACCAACTTTAAGACCATTCTTGTGGGCGCATAAGATTTTAAGACCAGTTAAAGTTACAATTTTTTGGCCTATACTTATCAACGAGCTGGACGCTCCAAATTTTGACAGTAGTTAAAGGACCCAGTCAACAAACCAAATCCCAATTTTAAGACCATTCTGGTGGGCGCATAAGATTTTAAGACCATTTTAAGAAATAGTCGATTTCATAGAAAAAATAGCAAATTGTTGTAAATTCGCTTTAAAAATTAATTAACTGGCACAAACACAACTACATATTCATATTTAGGTGTCTCGTAATTAAAAATGCCGTAAAAGTATACCGCAATAACTCAAAAACTGAGAAATTCGTCTTGGCAGTACTTTAGTCACGGGGGTCTTAAATCACGAAAAATATTATTCATTTTAAACTTTATGGCACAAAATATGATTTGAAAAGCCAGACATAATGCCTATAGGCATTTTCTACCAGTCGCTCATAACTCTAAACTGATGAGCGTCAAGTTAGATGCACTGACAATATATAACTAACAGTATAATATACATAAATTTATTTGAAATCCTACCGTTCCAAATGTTGATTAACGGTTCAGCCCACTTCAAATAACCTACATACCCATTTTAAGACCAATCCGGTAGGCACATAAGATTTTAAGACCAGTTGAAATTGCAATTTTTCGACCTAAATTTATCAACGAGCCGGACGCTTCAAAATTTGACAGTAGTTAAAGGACCCATTCAACAAACCAGATCCCAAATTTAAGACCATTCTGGTGGACGCATAATATTTTAAGACCATTTTAAGAAATAGTCGGTTTCAAAGAAAAAATAGCAAATTACTATAAGTTCGTTAAAAAATAATAATTGGCTAGCACAAACACAACTGCATATTCATATTTAAGGGTCTAGTAATTAAAAATGCCGTAAAAGCACACGCAATAAGTCAAAAACTGGAGAAATTCTTCATAACAGTACTTTAGTCAAGTCAGTTACGCTCATAATCCTCAACTGACAAGCGTCAAGTTCGGTTCACTGAGGATATGTAACTGACTGAAAAAATGACGTAAATTTATTTCTAATCCTACTGTTCCACATTTTGACACACGGTTTACCTCACTTCAAATAACCTACATACCCATTTTAAGACAGACCATTCCGGTGGGAGCATAAGGTTTTAAGACCAGTCTAAATGATTTGGGCTTAATTTATCAACGAGCCTACCGCTTCAATTTCAAAAAATTCACTAAATATTCTCAGTGCACCGAATGTGACGCTTGTCTGTTTAGGATTATCAGCGTCTGGTAAAAAATGCCTATAGGAATTACATCCAGAATTTTAAATAATGTTGTGAGCCATTAAGTTAAAAATGAATAATAATTTTAGTGATCTAAGACCCCCGTGACTAAAGTTTTGCTATGACGAATTTATCCAGTTTTCGACTTATTGCGGCGGTATACTTTTACGGCATCTATAGTTACATTAGTTACGAGACACTTAAATATTAATATGCAGCTGTGTTTGTAATACTTGAATATTTTTTAAAGCGAATTTACAATAATTTGGTACTTTTTCTATGAAATCGTTTATTTCTTAAAATGGCCGTAAAATCTTATGCGCCCACCAGAATGGTCTTAAAATTGGGATTCAGTTTGTTGAATAGGTCCTTTAACAAGTGTAAAAATTTGGAGCGTCCAGCTCGTTGATAAATTTCGGTCGAAAAATTGCAATTTCGGTCTTAAAATCTTATGCGCCTAGCGGGTTGGTCTTAAAATGGGTATGTAGGTTATTTGAAGTGGGCTAAACCGTTAATCAACATTTGGAACGGTGGGATTTAAAATAAATGTATGTATTTTATACTGTCAGTAATATATTGTCAGTGCATCTAACTTGACGCTTATCAGTTTAGAGTTATGAGCGACTGGTAGAAAATGCCTATAGGCATTATGTCTGGCTTTTCAAATCATATTTTGTACCATAAAGTTTAAAATGAATAATATTTTTCGTGTTTTAACTGGAGAAATTCGTCTTGGCAGTACTTTAGTCACGGGGGGTGACTAAAGTACTGCCAAGACGAATTTCTCCAATTTTTGAGTTATTGCGGTATACTTTTACGGCATTTTTAATTACGAGACACTTAAATATGAATATGTAGTTGTGTTTGTGCCAGTTAATTAATTTTTAAAGCGAATTTACAACAATTTGCTATTTTTTCTATGAAATCGACTATTTCTTAAAATGGTCTTAAAATCTTATGCGCCCACCAGAATGGTCTTAAAATTGGGATTTGGTTTGTTGACTGGGTCCTTTAACTACTGTCAAAATTTGGAGCGTCCGGCTCGTTGATAAATTTAGGCCAAAAAATTGTAACTTCAACTGGTCTTAAAATCTTATGCGCCCACCAGAATGGTCTTAAAATTGGTATGTAGGCTACTTGATGCGGGCTAAATCATGTGTCAAAATTTGGAGCGTCCGGCTCGTTGATAAATTTAGGCCAAAAAATTGTATTTTCAACTTGACGCCATACCTACTTGTGGCCATTTAAGACCTTTAAGACGTATGTTTTCGTGATCTCCGAGACGGGCTCTACAACGCTATATGGAAGAAAAACGGTAATTTTTTTGATAAATTTCTTGTATGCGGGGCTCCAGCACTATATCTCCCAGTCACACTTGTCCTAATTAGGATGCTAACTCTTTAAGTTTGTTCGTGACCATCCTAGCTTCCTAACTAGGTTACTTTTTAGGATGCTTATTGCTAAATGCGGTTACACTTGTCTAAATTTAGTAACTAACTCATTTAGGAAGCTAACTAGGACAAGTGTAACAGGCTTTGAAGCACTTCGTTCCGACTTCGTTCGCGGTTAAAGCGGTATTACACATTGCAACCTGCAGGGCCCAATCTGTTGTGTACCCTGCCTCTTCCTAACCCTCCTTCAGCTCCCTACGGGCCCTACCTTCAATTACACATTCCAACCTGACAGATTGGGCCCTGCAGGTTGCAATGTGTAATACCGCTTTTAACCCACCTGACCTAGCGGAATTCCTCGCGGAATTAAAAGCGCTCGCTCGCTCGCTTTTTAGCGATAAGACCGCCTGTTGTTTGCCTCTTTTTTGTTAATTATATCTTTTTCTACTGTGTTGTAATTTTTGAGGTGTGCAATAAAGCATTTATTTATTCATTCATTCATTCATTTCATAGACGCATAAAAGCGGTATTACACATTGCAACCTGCAGGGCCCAATCTGTCAGGTTGGAAGGTGTAATTGAAGGTAGGGCCCGTAGGGAGCTGAAGGAAGGTAGGGAAAGGCAGGGTACACAACAGATTGGGCCCTGCAGGTTGCAATGTCTAATAGTCGTTTAAGCCAATTCATAGACAAAATGCTGAATTTGAAGCGGAAATTTGTCTATGGCTTCCATACAAAAAATCTGCTACCATAGACAAATTTCCGCTACCATAGACAAATTTAAGCATTTTGTCTATGAATTGGCTTAATTCCGCTGTGATTCCGCTAGGTGTGTTTTGTCCCGTACTCATTGTAGGGTCAAAACAGACCTAGCGGAATTCCTCGCGGAATTAAGCCAATTCATAGACAAAATGCTTAATTTAGTCTATGGTACCGGAAATTTGTCTATGGCTTCCATACAAAAAATCAGCTGCCATAGACAAATTTCCGCTACCATTTTGTCTATGAATTGGCTTAATGCCGCTGTGATTCCGCTAGGTGTGTTTTGACCCGTAAAAGTAAATTCATGTCTTGAGATTCTACAATCTGTAGGGTCACCACACACCTAGCGGTTTTCCTCGCGGAATTAGCGGAAGTAGCGGAAATTTGTCTATGGTAGCGGAAATTTGTCTATGGTAGCAGATTTTTTTGTATGGAAGCCATAGACAAATTTCCGCTACCATAGACAAATTAAGCATTTTGTCTATGAATTTCCGCTACTTCCGCTAATTCGGCGAGGAAAACCGCTAGGTGTGTGGTGACCCTTATATGGTTTTACATCATTTCAATGAAATTTAAAGCGGTATTACACATTGCAACCTGCAGGGCCCAATCTGTTGTGTACCCTGCCTCTCCCTGCCCTCCTTCAGCTCCCTACGGGCCCTACCTTCAATTACACCTTCCAACCTGACAGATTGGGCCCTGCAGGTTGCAATGTGTAATACCGCTTTTATGCGTCTATGAAATGAATGAATGAATGAATGAATAAATGCTTTATTGCACACCTCAAAAATTACAACACAGTAGAAAAAGATATAATTAACAAAAAAGAGGCAAACAACAGGCGGTCTTATCGCTAAAAATCGATCTCTTCCAGACAACCTTGGGGTAGCGGAGAAGATAAAGTAGAAAAGTTAATAGGAGGTGCAAAAAAACTTATTGTGAAAACACGAACATTGAAATACTAATCTAATCAGACATGCATAAATAAATAAATCAATAAATACGAACATATATTACATTTTGTAAATACAAATAAATACAAACGTATGTAGATATATATATATATATATATGTATATATATATAATATACACAAATATAAATACATATATATCAGCCAAAAGTAGTAATAATGTCATGAACATTAACGACGACCAGCAGTAAAACACTAAGGAAGGGTCAAGTAGTAATCCTTGAGATGGGCTTTGAATGCACCAAGTGATTTAGCACGCCTTAAGTCCACGGGAAGGGAGTTCCACAAGCGAACTGCTTGAGAAGTAAACGAAGAATTATAAAATTGGGAAGAGGAAGTAGGGACACAAAGGATAAAATTTTGAGAGCACCTGATAGAATTCATGTAACTAAAGCGCTCTTTGAGATAGCGGGGAGTAGTGGGATTAAAAAGTATACTATAGAGGAGACTGAGGGGGAGCCTCACCCCTAGAGAGCGCGTCCACAGGTGGCGGATCCTGGAACGCCCGCCTGGACCTCCAGGAGGGTAGAGGCGAAATAAAATAGCTTCCGCGGACCAACAGGCCGGAGAAGGCTACTCCGTTAACAAACCCTTGTGTCGAGCTTCTTTGACATCTTCAGAGGCGAGGTCGGCAACAGTGCTGGATGTTTGGACTGGAGCATCCAGAAGAGATGGTGGTGGATGAGCCCAAATGGGCCAACGGCAGCGCTCATGCCCTAAGGAGGGCAACAGCCTTGGCGTCAGGTGGCAACCGGCCGTAAAACCAATAGCCAAAACCTTTCTCCTCGTTCAAAAACATGAAAAGTACAACTAAAAGATTCCGAGTCAATGCTAGGGCGTCCCCCGTAAGCGACGTGAGTGCACTAAAGAATAAACAGAATGTTAGGGCGTTCCCCCAAAGCGACGAGCAAAATGACAAGAATATGCATTCGCGAACTGACAAATTAACCATCAGACTTGCTACTTGGAATCTGGGCTCTCTTAATGGTAGAAGCCAGGAACTTAGCAAAACGCTTGAAAGAAGGGAAATCAACGCATGCTGTATTCAAGAGACCAGGTGGAAAGGTTACAAGTCGAGGGACATAGGACTGGGCTATCAACTTATCTATCACGGTACTTGTAACACACGAAATGGGGTAGCCATCGCACTGGACTCTCACCTGAAACAAAGGATCATCCAAATCGAAAGGAAGAACGATCGCTTGATTGCTGTAAAATTAGCCATGGATAAACAACCGCCTTTGAACCTAATCTCGGCGTACGCTCCACAAACAGGATGTTCTGACACGGAAAAATCTCAATTCTGGGAAGATTTTGATGACCTGATCAACCAGATACCATCGCTTGAAACGAAATATATTGGTGGAGATCTGAATGGTCATGTAGGGACCTCTACTGATGCATACCCGGGAGTACACGGAAATAAAGGCTACGGAAGTAGTAACAAACAAGGGGAATAAATTTTGGATTTCGCTATGAGACATAACCTTGCCATCATCAACACATTTTTCCAAAAGAAACTAGAACACTTAATTACGTACAAAAGCTCAAGACACAGTACACAAATAGACTTTATTTTGGCGGATAAAAACTTACTCCGTAACTTTAAGGACTGCAAAGTGATACCTGGGGAAGCACTTACTTCACAGCATAGATTACTGGTAGCATGTCTTAAACTACCCAGACCCATAAGGACAACTATTGATAAAACCCCGAAGATCAAGTGGGGACTACTTTATAGCCCTAAAGGGGAGGAGCTCATTGCCTCTCTTAAAAACTATCTGGAGGATGATATGAACAACGAATATAACAACAATGCCGAGTATATGTGGTCAAACTTTGCACGCACCTGTAAAACTCAGTCGTCAAAAATCTTAGGATGAGACTCCTACAACAACAAATAATGAAGATATAAACACGAGATGGCGGCAATACTATGAAGGGCTCCTTAATGAAGAATTCCCAAGTCAACCACTACCCGTACTAAAACCTTCTGTGGGACCAATATTAGAAATAAGTGTCCCAGAAGTTAAACTCGCTGTCTCGAAAATGAAAAACCACAGAGCTCCTGGCCCAGATGAAATACCATGTGATATATGGAAGCAAACTGGACCCATAGGACTTGAATGGCTAACGAAACTATTTAATGCTGTCCTAAATTCTAATAAAATTCCAAATTCATGGCGACAAAGTCTAATTGTACCATTCTATAAGAACAAGGGTGACGTTAGTGTGTGTGGTAATTATAGGGGTATAAAACTCACCTCCCACACCCTCAAAATATGGGAAAAGATTTTAAATAACCGCTTCTTGAGCATCGTTGATATCTCCGAGAACCAGTACGGCTTCACACCATCCAAATCCACTGTCGACGCTATACAAGCCATACGTATTGTCATGGAAAAGCATCGAGCCAATCGTGAAGATCTACACCTCGTCTTCATAGATCTTGAGAAGGCGTTTGACAGAGTGCCACGAAATCTAGTATGGCAAGCCATGAGAGCGCAGGGTCTGCCAGAATATTACGTCGCTTTAGTCCAGGATATGTACAATGGAAGTAGCGCGAATGTGAGAAGTCTGGCTGGTATCAGCAAGACATTTAAAGTTAATGTCGGCGTCCACCAAGGTTCAGCGTTAAGTCCATTACTATTCAACTTAGTAATGGACTATCTCACCAGAGGAATCCAAACCCCCTTACCATGGTGTATGTTATACGCGGACGACATCGTTCTCATTGAAAAAGATGCACAACAACTGCAAAAAATTCTAGAGCAATGGAGGGAGGCCTTGGAAAGAAATGGCCTACGCATCAGTAGAAGTAAGACCGAGCATCTAGAATGCAACTTCAGCGGAGATACCACAACCCCCAACAAGATTAGCATCGAAGGAGATCAAGTCCCAAAGGTATCCCAATTCAAGTATCTTGGAGCAATGCTGACGTCTGATGGTACTATTGAATCCGATGTCACCCATAGAGTCAACGCTGCTTGGCAAAGGTGGAGAGCACTCTCTGGAGTCCTCTGCGACACAAGAATGCCAATCAAAGTCAAAGGTAAAGTCTACAAAATAGCCGTAAGACCTGCTATGATGTATGGTGCCGAATGCTGGGCCATTAAGAAGGCGCATGAACAAAAACTACATGTGGCTGAGATGAAATTGCTGAGGTGGGCTGCAGGAGTAACAAGACTCGATAAAGTGAAAAATGAATACATCAGAGGTAGTTACAAAGTTGCACCCATCACGGACAAACTAACAGAGAGCAGGCTTCGTTGGTATGACCACGTGATGAGACGACCTGAAGACCATGTGGTGCGGCAAGCCTTGGCATTACCAATCAAAGAGAAAGGTAAAGGTAGACCCAAAGCCACGTGGTGGTCTACAGTAACCCGCGACTTGGAACGAGCCCAACTTACTCCGATGACAACTCAGGACAGACCGTCCTGGCGCATGAGAACGAGGAGAGCCGACCCCAAATAATGGGATTAAGGCAAAGAAGAAGAGAGAGACTATAGAGGAGACTGAGAATGTGAAGGTTACGACGATGGCGGATAGGAAGCCACTTGAGTTGAGTGCGGAAACTAGAAACACGATCATATTTGCGCAAGCCAAATATGAACCGAATGCATACATTCTGGATACGCTCGAGCTTACTCAGCTGATCTTCCGTCAGATCAAGATACGAGATGTCGGCGTAGTCAAGTATCGGTAGTAGCAGGGTTTGGGCCAGCGAAATTTTTGTAGCGATGGGTAAAAAGTTTCGGAGTCTTCTAAGAGAAGCGACAGCAGCAAACACCTTGCGACTCACCTCTCCCACTTGAGGTATCCAAGATAAAGTGCGATCCATAACAATACCTAGATTTTTAACCTGGCTCGAGAGAGGTAACTGGATACCATCAAAGTGTATAGGAGGTAAACTTGAATAATCCACACGGGGAATTAATTTACCACTGCCGATTATGATGACTTGGGTCTTTGCAGGATTTACTTTTAGACCAAAATTGGTGCTCCATTGCAGAATACGCGCCAAATCATCATTCATGCTGTTCATGACAGACGGGAGATCGCCAAGTACACCCTGCTTATAGATCTGGAGATCGTCAGCATAAAGGTGATACTTTGAAGAAATATTCTGAGTGATGGAGTTTATAAATAGCGAAAATAACAAAGGTGACAGCACGCCGCCCTGTGGAACACCAGCCAACGTACTGCACCAGGAAGAACGGGAGGCTTCTACTTTTATTCTTTGACGGCGGCCAATTAAATAACTAGAGAACCACTCAAGCGCCGCAGGGGATATGTGGATAGAACGCAAGATAGCAAGCAAGATATCAAAATCCACAGTATTAAAAGCGTTACTAAAGTCCAAGAGAGTTAACACAGTTAGCTTTCTGTCGTTCATGCCACAACGAATATCATCTGTGATCTTGATAAGTGCCGTAGTGGTGCTATGGCCAGAGCGGAAACCAGACTGATATTGGTTAAGTAAATCGTTTCTATTTAGAAATGAAGTCAGCTGTTGATGTATCAGCCGTTCCAAGACTTTGGATAGAAAGGGAAGAATGGAAATTGGACGATAGTCAGAAAAAGAACTAGGTTTAGACTTTTTAGGTAAGGGGATAATATCGGCATCCTTCCACTGGACAGGAAACACACTAGATGTGATGGAGTAATTAAGGATACCGGTAATTATCGGAAGGAGAAGATCAAGTAGAGGAAGTATCATGTTGCGGCTAACACTATCAGCACCAACAGCATTAGAGGTGACGCTCAATACGCTCTTTTTAACATCACTGTTGGTGAATTTGCTAAAAGTGAAAGGGGGGGAATTAGGAAGTGGGATTGAAGAGAGGTAGTGAAGAGTTTCTTGCTTAACAGGACCACTAAAAGAGGGAGATGTTGAAAAATGCACATTTAAAGGGTCAAGATCGCTATGATTGAACATCGATTGAGCTTGAGTTTTCCCAACTCCCAAGGTTTTCAAAAACTTCCAGACCTTGGCCGGATCACCATTTTCTACAGAGCTGTGGATGTGGCGCCTTTGAGCGTCTCTACACACAGTGCTGCAACGGTTACGTAGAGTGTGGTACCTAAGTTTGTTTCTCTCCTAATTGTCAGCTTTGTATTTAGATTTGGCATGGTTTTTCTTTTGGATTAGAGATTTAATGTCAGCAGTGAGCCAAGGAGCTGGTAAATGTTTGACTTTTACAGCCCGAACGGGCGCGTGAACGTCAAAGAGGTGAATGAGATGCGAATTGAAAAGAGCAATTTGATCGTCCACCGCATCCGCCCGAGAGACGGCACTCCAATCAATTTTAGAAGCATCCTCCTTGAGCTTGTCAACATTTAAACGGCTAAAGTTACGCTGAAAAATAATTTTGGCTTTTGACTTGGGAGGACGGATTTTATAAGAGAGGAAGAGCAAATCGTGATAGGAAAAGGCGTCTGCCGAGTATTGACCAAATTTAGCAACGTGGGTAGTAGAAGAAACCATAGCAAGGTCAAGAAGAGATGGGGAACAATTCGGAAAGTGATGAGTAGAGTTTGTGGGAAGGATACTCAGATTACAGGCATCAGCGAGAGATTTGAGAGACCTGGATCGGTGATCATTCTTGAGGAGGCAGGTGTTAAAGTCGCCCATAATAATGTGATGACTGTAGGGGGGCAAGAGATCTTCGAGAAGTTTCTCAAGAGAACTGAAATAATCAATCTGTAGAGAAGGCGAGTAGAATACACCGAGGAGAAGTTTGGGGTGGGATAGGGATATGTCAAGAAATATGTATTCCGCAGAATCGGAACAAGAGGATGGAGTAGATACGCTAATAATAGAAAAAGGGATATAAGAGCGGAGATAGATTGCGACCCCACCGCCACCTTTTACGCAACGGTCATGGCGAATTAACTGAAAGCCAGGTAATGAAAAGGAGGTAGATGGTAGTGCAGGCTTAAGCCACGACTCAGAAACAAGGACCGCATGAATGTTTTGCAAGTCGAAAGTAAGTAATAAGTCATTGTAGTGAGCTGGAATGCTTTGTGCATTTATGTGAACTACATTAAAATTTTTTGGTACATCACTGAATTGTGCTTCAAGATATTCATGAGGTGATGGAGGCAAACTTTGAAAACTGTCGTCATTATCAGAAGAGGAGAAAGATAAAAACTGATCACTATCGTTATTTTGGCTGAATAAAGGCATGTATAATATAAATAAATAATAAATATGATATATATGCAATAATAAATTCTAATTACTTGCTACAAAGTCTCACGCTACCTGCCAGCAGTAAAGAGAGAAGTAATAATTGATATTACATCACGGAAGCAAAAGGTAAAACAGTATTTAGGAACAAGAAGATTAACTAACAATATAAGACACCAAAAAAAGTTTCAAGGAGAAACGGAACGCAAATTCTCAAGTTGGCAACACTATACACTTATTGTCACCAATGTCAATGTAAACGTCACTGTCAAGTTAAACTTATCGGATTGAAAAGAATAACAAAACAGTAATAAGAAGAACTCATACAACAAATAAGAAGAACTTACAACAAATAAGAAGTACTCAGTGTAACCCGGGCAAGAAAAAATGACTACTAAGGTTTGAGTTTCGCGGACGCCGCCGCACGCTTGGGTCTTGCAATTTGTTTTGGAGGCTCCTTTTCGGGCACACAGGCCCCCTCCTTGGCAAGTGTCTCCGCATCTCCTGCTGAAGTAGCAGACGGCGCCGGCGCATCTGTGATAGCTTCAAGTTCAGCCATACCGTAAAACGGGGTAAATAGGTCCAATGTTCACTTTCAACTAGAATTTTAACCATCTTCCGTAAGTCATAGAGTATTTTATAGTACTACATAAACATGTATGGTAAGCTCTTTTAGATGCTGAGTAGTCTTAGATTCCCGACTTAGGGTCGCCACATACCTAGCGGTTTTCCTCGCGGAATTACCGGAAGTAGCGGAAATTCATAGACAAAATGCTTAATTTGTCTATGGTAGCGGAAATTTGTCTATGGCTTCCATACAAAAAATCTGCTACCATAGACAAATTTCCGCTACCATAGACAAATTTCCGCTACTTCCGGTAATTCCGCGAGGAAAACCGCTAGGTGTGTGGCGATCCTTATTGCCATATTTTGATATATTTAACAAAAACCCGGTCGGATTCCAATTTACCCCTGACGGGGTAAATAGGTTCGAAAGTGAGGTTAATTGGAATTTTCACTAGGGTTGTCACTCAATCTATTCAAAGATATAGATATATAGATAGGTACCATCATAATCATCATCATCATCATCAGGTGATTTCTAAACTAGTCTAAAAAAATCATTACAATAGGTACTAAATTAAAAATGCTTCGTGAGACCATATTTTTATTGAATTAAATATTTTTAATTTTTGACAACCCTATTAGGTAATGCCAATTTCCCCCATTAACAAACCAAATAACCCCCACGTTGTTCCAATTATACCCGTTGACGTGCCAATTTCCCCCTTCACCGTTTCTATTATCCCAAAATTAACCTAAAAACAAGTGGTTATAGAAAAACTAAGATTTCTAATGAAATATTAAAATTATTTACTTACTTTTTTATTTATCTAAACCACAATACACTATTATGATTGATATTGCACAAATTTTAACACTTTTCACAATATTACTTACCTAAAACTTGAAGTTAAAACGCACTATGCACACGTGTTGACGACTACCCTAACTTTAAGGGTCGCCACACACCTAGCGGTTTTCCTCGCGGAATTACCGGAAGTAGCGGAAATTCATAGACAAAATGCTTAATTTGTCTATGGTAGCGGAAATTTGTCTATGGCTTCCATACAAATAATCTGCTACCATAGACAAATTTCCGCTACCATAGACAAATTTCCGCTACTTCCGGTAATTCCGCGAGGAAAACCGCTAGGTGTGTGGCGACCCTAAATGTGTTTTTTTTAAAGCGGTATTACACATTGCAACCTGCAGGGCCCAATCTGTTGTGTACCCTGCCTCTTCCTACCCCTCCTTCAGCTCCCTACGGGCCCTACCTTCAATTACACCTTCCAACCTGACAGATTGGGCCCTGCAGGTTGCAATGTGTAATACCGCTTTTACTGAAACGGCATTGGCTGATTTAAGCTGCGTCCACACTTGTATCTTTTTGCCGTATCGTATCTCCGTCGCGTATCTGCGACGCGTATCATGATCGTTAGTGTGGACGCCAAAAGATCGCGATCATGCCACGCGCCGTATCTGATCGCGCGGAATCCATGTTGCTACGCGGTGATTCAATACCCCGCACACTCGCGATCGGATACGCGTATCATGATCGGTAAGTATCATAGAGATAAAATGGCGCTCGCTGGCGCTCGCTTAAAGAGACGGGAAGTGCGCAATAGCGCATATGAACATTCCACTAGTGCGAAAGAGATACACAAGTGTTCCAACTTTTGACTTTCAGAAAACACCACAAACACCACCGTCGCGACAGCTCATACAATAGAATATTAGTGTTTCTTTCTTTGTGTGGTAATATTTTATCATTAAAGTTAATATTCAAGATTATTTTGTGTAAAAATTGAAACTGTTATTCTACGCTAGGGATTGACAAAACGTCATAGGATCTTATATCGATATCTGTTCGATAAAAAATACTGCCGATATCCACGTTGAAGTTCAAAAGCGACAAATTGCACCTGTTGCAATGGACAATCAACGGTATTTTAGACGCTAGGCCGTTAGTTGGGGTTTAAAGTGGTTAATGCGTCAAATTCAGACTTAATTATATAATAAGTCATCAAATTAAGTATTGAACATTTTATAACTTCAACAAAAAAAAATACATTATTATTTTATTAATTCTAACATGACTTTTAGCGTAAAATATGAATATAAATGTGGGTGCATCTTATCGATAAAAAGTCAAATGTCGATAGATAATTAACCTTGTACTTGGCTGCACTATTTTTACACTCACATAGACAATTTACCCATACACTTGCATTTCTTTTTTTGTCACACTTTTGATCATTGTCAATGGATCTATACTATACTAGATCTGTGGTAAGTATGGACGTGTTTTGACACTGTATCTTGATACGCGGACATGATCTGATACGCGATACGCCGCGATCCATCTGAGTTGGATTTTCGCCGATCAATACGGCGATCATACGGGGATACGGATACGCTATTAACAAGTTTGTACGTGTACAGGACCGATCTGACCGATCTCATCTTGTTTTCCGTAGGGACATTTGGAGTTTATAATGGATAATTAAATTGTTTTTATGTTAATAGAGCGGAATTAAGTCAATCCATAGACAAAATGCTTAAATTTGTCTATGGTAGCTTAAATTTGTCTATGATAGCGGAAAATTGTCTATGGCTTCCATACAAAAATATCAGCTACCATAGACAAATTTAAGCTACCATAGACAAATTTAAGCTACCATAGACAAATTTAAGCTACCATAGACAAAATTAAACTACCATAGACAAATTTAAGCTACCATAGACAAATTTAAGCTACCATAGACAAATTTAAGCATTTTGTCTATGAATTGGCTTAATTCCGCTGCGATTCCGCTAGATGTGACCCTAAAAAAGACGGCGGAACGAGTTGGGCGAGGTAATGAATCGCCTGGAGGAGGAACTAAAAGCTCCGTACTGACGAAAGATCACGAAAAATGATACGGTGTTAGGATACGATGCTACGACACGATGCTAGTGATACGGTATGCCAAAGTGAACGTCCATACTTAATGATACGGCGTTACGATACGATACGCTGATACGCTACGGTTAGTATGGACGCATTTTTTCACGCCACGATGCTAGTGATACGGCATACTCAAAGTGAGCGTCCATACTTAGGATACGGGAGCTCGATACGATACGCATGATCGTGATCGGCAAAAAGATACAAATGTGGACGCAGCCTTAAATGCTTAGTGTAGTCAATAGCAAAAAATACCATGTTCGTTCAAAAATTAATAAGTTGACCTTCTGTCTGGTTGTAATGGAACTAACAGACCAGTTTAGAAAAGCAGACTTTTATTCCAATTTACCCCGCGATTCCTATTTTCCCCGTTTTACGGTACTAACTACGCGGTGTTTCACGCCGCTCGCACTTAGAACATAGATGACGCCTTCCCGGTCCAACACCTACGGATGCCGAAACGCTCGCGGGCTGCCACAAAAATGTCTCTATATGTAACCTAATTTATATTTTGGAATTAGTGTATGTATAAATTAGGTTTTATATATATAGTCTGGCAAACCAAAAGCGCAGTAACAGTCAGAGTAACATGCTATACCCATCCCTTTTTTAGTAGTGAGAGTACTAGCATTAGAAAAAGACAGTATGATTCTCCCTGTCTATGCTTGAAGTGGAACAAACTCTGGCCAAACTATACTAATACATTTTTCTTCAATTTTGATCATATTAGGGTCGCCACACACCTAGCGGTTTTCCTCGCGGAATTACCGGAAGTAGCGGAAATTTGTCTATGGTAGCGGAAATTTGTCTATGGTAGCAGATTTTTTGTATGGAAGCCATAGACAAATTACCGGAAGTAGCGGAAATTCATAGACAAATTAAGCATTTTGTCTATGAATTTCCGCTACTTCCGGTAATTCCGCGAGGAAAACCGCTAGGTGTGTGGCGACCCTTATATATATATTTTTTTTTGTTCGTCCAAATGGACAGGCTAAAGCACTAAGCCATACTGCCTTGTCATAAGTATTTTTTTCCTTTTAATGAATTCAGTCCAATTTAACGTCTTCAGTAAATACTATTCATATTAGGTCAATTCCGAGTTCAATGTCTTCAGTAGCTTTTATTGTCTTCATAATGTTTTCATTCAATTCCAGGTATAATGCGTCTCTTCCATGTATTTAGTCAAATCCATAATTATGATTCTCATAATCCTGTTTTATTTTTTATTTATTTTTTTCAAAATAGTCAAATCCTTTGTACGGTGAAACAGCTTTTTGTAAAGTGATAGCTGTATTTTACAAAGAGCACGTGGCGATCAACCACGGAGTTAACATTCGATGATTAAAACATGGAAAGACACGTTTTGAGACTAGTTTTTCATTATCTGCACCACTTATTCGATAGATCACTGCACAATACGCTATCAATATTACACACTGAACAACTTTAATGAGCAAAAAACAAAGAACTATCCCCAAGATCAACCCGCCATGTTGGAATTCAAATGCAAACTCTCATATTATATTCTTTGAGTTTGATTACAATAAGTACAAAGAAAAATACAACTACTAACTGTCACTGTCAATACTCAAAACAGTCAAAACAAAACGTGAACGTCAAAAACCGTAAAACGAAATGTGCTAAAAATCGTATATCGTGTTGTTTTTCCACTTAATTCTTGTTCTGGACATTAATTAATTCTGTGTACCTAGAACTCTAATACTACCTAACATAAGTTTAAAAAATATATATTTGAGTATTTAACGACTTTCATTTGAATACTTCACCTGCTAGGTTATACATAGTGATCACATAATGGAAAACAGTAATAAAATTGTACCACCACACCTCAATGCCGAAGTATACAGGACAGATACGACTGGAAATGAAGCACCGTCGTATCTAGACTATATTAAACTTCATCCAGGTAAAATTACTTTATTTCATACTGACGTTTTCTTAGATATCAGGCACCAAGTTTTGTAACTAATAAACTTTATTTTATTAGATGGCAGAGTTCTTGTCGGGTGTTCTGAGCTGACTGGAAGATACTGGAGTGGGGGTGCTGCCATATTCCAGAGTATTGCAGAAGCCAAGAATATAAGCCCCAAGTCCATGAGAAGTATTCAGTTAGACTCTGGTACCGCTGACGGATGCTTTGTCGGAAAATCTTCAAAGGTAATGTAGTTGAAACTTGAAAACTGCTTTAATGATGAAATTTAATTATTTTTAGTTTAAAGTATATTTCATTTCTGGTTGCAACATATGTCAATGTATCACAGCAGCAGATGGTTTCTACTTTTATGATATTTTAAGGCTTCATATGCCACCAATCTTGAACAAGTGCCCTAAGTACTGCTTTTTGGAATAAGTATTACTAGCGACCTGCCCCGGCTTCGCACGGGTGCAATTATACATATAAACCTTCCTCTTGAATCGCTGTATCTATCAAAAAAAAACCGCATCAAAATCTGTTGCGTAGTTTTAAAGATCTAAGCATACATAAGGACAGACAGCGGGAAGCGACTTTGTTTTATACTATGTAGTGATTAAACCACTTATATTGTTATATTATATATTTATATTATAATCGGATTGAGAGAGCTGTCAATTTATTAATATAATCATGTATCCTCAATATTAAGTGGTCTAATATCAGTTTATGGATTTTAATCAACCATGTCTTCATATGATTGTTCCACACTGTTATTTAATGTAACAAAATTCTATTGACTATTTACAGGTTTTAATATGTGAGGACAGTGGTGCAATAGGCATTTGGAGTATAAATGAAGATGACCGGTGGAAGCAGTGGAAGGAAGAGATGACAGTGTCGGAGCATGACAATGTGGTGATGGCATTAGATTGCCTTGAGCCTGAGAAGCAGTATGTGACTGCTGGTGCCGATGGCCATATTAAAGTAATGATGTTTATCCTTTAACCTAATACTAGAATCTGTGTATTCACAAATTGAATAATTCCCTGTTACCTGGTTTCATTCTAAAAATACTTACATAGCCTTATTGTTGGATGTGTGTGTAAGACACACCAAGAACATAATTTTCCATATTAAAATATCCCTCTTTTTTTATTGCGTAGATGGTTCTTTCCTTAATCTTAAAGTAGTCCACAGACCACCAATTCATGAATAGGACCCATTGTAACGTTGATGTTGCGGGGCAAAGAAGACATTTTGTCAAGTAGTCTCTTAGGTGTCAAGTAGTCCACAAGGTTAGCTCGGTAACTTCACAAATTTTGAAAACAACAACTATTTTATCCAAAGGTTTGAAATTATGCTTCATTCCTTAAAAAAATACAATTAATCCATCAGTTAGATTATCTAAAACGATCGGACATTTTTTTTCCTTTTCACAATTAAACAAAAAAAATTCTAAGGTCACACATAATTTTTTGTATGATTGACAAAAAAAGAGTCTTATATCTTTTGGTAATCTAACTGACAAACTATTATAAATTTATTTTACCCAAGATAATGCTAATTATTTTTAATTTTTTTAACTTACTTAATTTTTAATTTGTATCGTTGGTTAACAATTTTGAGTAGCCCTAGTTAACGTTTTCAGGTGTGGGATCTGACTGACATGATCTGCATTAGGAATTACAGTTTGGCGCACTGTACTGCTGTGTCCGGGGTTTCAGTGAGACCTAACTCCACTACAAGCTTCGCTTCTGGTTCTTTAGACATGTATATCACACTGTGGGATGACAATATAGACAAACCAGTTCTAGGTATACATTTTGTTTAGTAACCATTTAACGGGAACTAGGATGATATAAATTATGAAAAATTTTACCCTATCAATTTAAAATAAAATTCAAATAATAGTGGGATATAAACTTCCTCTGCCTCATAAAGGCTGCCTCATGAATAACTTATTGATAAAATATGATTTAATATTTGGTAGACTGGTGCGTGATTTGTTATATAAGGCTTCATCACATAGCAGTGGGGCGTCAGCTTTCTTTGTATCATGCTGGCACGCCATTCGAGCCCTGCTCATCACTTCTGTGTGACGAAGATACTATTGCATGTGACTGAATCAAAATATGTTTACACTTTTAGACCTTATTCTTATTACAAAGGAGTAATGTGCAAAAGTGTAAACATATTTTTGACGTCGACTGTACATCCATCATTCATTTAAAATATATGATTCAAATTAACTTTTGTCTTCAGACTTAGTTAAGAATGACTGCGGCATCCGTTGCCTACAATGGACAGATGAGAACCAGTTAGTATACGGCGACGAGGCTGGGGCGCTCCGAGTTATAGATGTAAGGCATCCTAAGGAAGTGGCCACGCTGTGCGACTTCCCTGCGCCGGTGCATAAAGTTTATGTGCATCCAGAGTAAGTTGATTCATTTATTTATTGAAGACATAATGAAACATTTTGGCGAGTATTTACGTATTTACAAACAAGCACAGCAAGAGACAGCAGTAAACTCATAGTCTAAGAAAAAAATTGCTTCGAGTTTGACAGTTTAACTAAATGACGCTTATACGGCGCCACGTTTTGAGGTTGTTAAATTGGGTGTAGTTGAATGTATGGGGATCAGCGTGATCAATCAAGTGTCTTACGTCCATAGGCTACGGTAGCTGCTTACCATCAGGTGGGCCGTTGTTTGCTGTTGAGCTGCTAAATTCGAGGCATGTTTTTTTCTTAACATATTTCTACATCTTCATAATCATAACTAACAAAAGATAAATAGATGTGATGAGCATTCTATGAAAGGTTAGGTCTGAGCCCATGAGCTACACTAGAGGGCGTTGTCATGGCGCGGAATATTTTGTTGTTTTATCGATATGATAGATATATATATATATCTAGATAAACTTAATTGTTTCGTTGCATTCATAAAATCAAAATTTCAAAAATACGCAGGAAAATCCAGGTGTAGCATGTGTTTGCGCTTTATAATGATGATTGTATAATGGTTTAAACTTTTATAAAGGAGATGTATTTATCATGTAGTATTGTGACGTCACAATATTAGTCTCCCGTATAAACTCCATCTGACTCCATATAACAAATAATTTTGACTTTTCCTAAAGAGTAGCTGATTTGACTTCATAGGAAAGTAGTCTATTGTTACGGCTCGAACTATTTATTTGTTGTCGCAAATTTTATTTCAACTCTACATGACTAAGTTCTAGTACAGTCGGCATCAAAAATAGCAAAGCGGTTGAGGTATTCAAAATTATATTCGACTTTATCCTCTTTTTCAGCAACGGCAGAATAGCAGTATGCTGCGACAACAAAATAGTTTCCGTATGCGACAAATTGGAAGACAGCAAGTCTAAAGTACTGTACCACGATCGCCATTTGCACAGCAACTACGTGCGGGGTGTGGCATGGGACAATAACGATAAGAATACTCTCCACTCTTCCGCGTGGGACGGTCTCATAAGAACTCATAATGTGGCGTAAATGTTAGTGGTACAAATTTTAATTACATGTTGATTTTCCCACCAATAAGGTAGTTTTGTTTGCAAAACCTTTTGTTGAAATTACTTGCGATGCAGGAATTGTATTGTTATTGGTTCTAGTTTTGACAAGAATGCTGATCTTAGCAGTTCAGACAAGAAAATGAAAATATGAGATTTGAAAGTAGTTCATTCCATCTTAAATAATTTCAACTATACTAATAGCAGTTCATTGCCACCACAAGAAATGATTTGTTGGATTCCACCCGCCCATCCAGACGATCTAATCGACAGAAGGCTCCTTCTAAGTTAGGAGACCTAACACCTCATACGCTCGCCGCTCTTCCAAGTATGACCATAAATTGGGAAGGTAACCGTCGAGTGTTTGGCCAAATGGCGCGCTATAAGGCGCCAGCATAGATTGTACAGTCGCAGTCGCTATCAAATATATCGGAGCGGTCATGGTGCTCAAATATATCTGAACATTAAATTTTGTCGCCTTGACAGTAGAGGCGTTGTTCAGAGATTACCTAGTGACCACCTTGGATATATCTGAAGAATCTGTCTGCCAATCTGAATGAATCTCACTGCCATTATTCTATGGGCTTTGGCTTAAAAGATTAGAATCCACGCCAATACGAAAAAAAAGGATTTGGCACTATTGTGAGGACTGACTTGTAGGTAATAGGGTTTGCTTATTTTGCACCTGGTTCTGTTTTTGTATAACGAGAACCGGGATTTTCGGGAAGAAGAAAATCAGAGCCTAAAATCTTGCGATGCAAACCCTAGTAGGTCTACCACTACCTTTCTGGTGCCATCTGTGAAAACCTTCGACCGGCCAATCCCATTGTTAGAGCGTCGAGTATGCATGCTCTTAGTGTGCGTTCCGTCGCTCTCGGGCCTTGTTGCATCATGTTCTTAAGGATTTTCCATATCTCGCTATCAAGGTTCCTAAAGTGCGTTACACATTCCTTGGGTCTCTAACTATCAAACTAAATTTGGGACCCCTAAGGTAATAAAATAACAAAGTCTACAACACTAACAGTGAATATATTTTCAAAGTGAATGAAACATGGGAGGGATGCTCAAGTAGTTTATTGGTTGCGGGACACGGGCGCGGGCTAGCGGGGTCAATGCGCGGGCGAGGGCGACGGCGCGCGGCGCTCCGGCGACGCGCCGGGGGACGAGCCGCGCCGCCCCGCCCGCGTCGCCGGCCCGGGGCTCTTCAGGCGCACCATCGTGTCCAGGTGCCGGAACCTGACCAACAATTACATGTTCATTATTTCTAAAGCTTTCCATCGAAAGCGTAATTAAAACAAAAATAAGCAGCTATGGAAAGCCTATGTTGCAAGTCGCAGGAATCATTAAGGTCCTATTACTCACTGTCAGAACATTAATGGACAAGTAACTTAGGGCATTTAACTGACAGAGACATGTATGACCATTTTCCAGAACCATGCTCTTACCTTAATGGTAAATCGTTAGCGTCGTGATCAACGCTCTGGAAGAAGAACGCCAAGGGCCAGCTGATCCACGATGCTTGTTTTCTGAAAACAGGTAACATTTTACATTTTTCTTCTGCAATACAGTTCGCTATGCGATACGCACGTAACCGATTCTACTGATTCCGCTTTGTAACGCAAGTTCGCTACACAGAGAGAGCCCGCCTAGCGGATTATTTTTGGTGACATTACATAAATAAGCCTACAAAGTGTAGATGACATGAACATCATCACATGCGACTGAAAAGTTGACTACGGCGGCGGACTTACGGCGTGGGCGGCTCGAGGTTTACGCCGCCGTCGCACGGCGTGTCGGGAGTCTGCGGCGCCGGCGCGGGGGGCGGAGACCCCGGGGTCGCGGGCACGGGCGGCGGCGTCTTGTTGATGGCCGGATTGTAGATCTTGGGGTCGCTGACCATGCGCACGAAGAATGAGCGCTTGTGAGCGAGTGCGGCGCGGTGCCGCCGAGCGCGCTCCTCGTTGAGATCCTGTAAAATACGAAAGTAACAGGATTTACAATTACCATTCAAATAATAATACACGCTTACACTTAGGCTATGGTCTGCGATTGACGCCGGACACAGCGCTCAGCGTCACATTGTATGGATAGGTACAAAGATTTCTAAGTATAGAACGTGTCGCTGTGCGCTGCGTCCGAAAGCAACCAAAAACCACGGCATTGCAACTCGCAGCACTCGGCGGCACTGAATGTGTTAAAAATTAGGTCTTTGGACAGAATGATGTTGGTTTCATAAAAGTTCATTCTTACCCTTTCCTTATCCGGTCCTTCGAGAAGTTCTGTCGCAAAATCAGTTATTATATCCCACGCTGTTTCTGTAAATTAAATGATACAAACGGGCATATGAGCGTTAGATTAAATTTCTGGAAGTGTTAAGTGTAATTTATTTGAGTGCTCAAAATAAAAGGCCATAACGTACCTATACCTACTAATACCTAGCAACTATAGGTGCATAATAATGTATTATGCACTTTTGTGTTCATGTGTGAGAAAAATAAAGCAAACAAGTAACGGCCTTAGGTACTGACGAGTCGAATAGGTCCCCACAATGATTTTATATATACAAGATAAGAAATCAGCACTCCAAATGTGGCACAGTAAAAGCCGTTGCAACGCGACGGATTTTGCCGAAGAGAGCCGAGCCCGAGCCGAGCGAAGCCCGATCGTTCCGAAAAGTCTATTTACAAAGGACTAACAAACGTTTCGTTAAAATATTACCAGTGTAAGCAAGACTAGGGATTAAGCTGAAATGCTACAGCATGAAGGTCAACGTACTATAGGCACAAATGGCGATAGGAAGTAAAGGTTTCGTTAATTTAAACCGAACTGACAGCATTGAGGAATAAGGCCAGTGGAGTAGTTGTTGTTTTTTTAATTACGAAAGAATTAAAATAATTAAAACTTATTTAGTAAATTTTATTAACATATGTTCCACAAGTTATTAAAAATATGGTGATAAAATTAAGGAGAGTGATTAATTTTATCTTCGTTTCAAAATGAAATTTAAGTAACCCCTCCGCAAGGGTTAGACCTTGGTCGTGTTTTATAAAGTTACAATTTACAACTTCGCTGCTTGCCTCTCTTTCTAGCAAATCATACGTATGATTTGTTAGAAAGATAGGAAAAGCAGCGAAGTTGTAAATTGTAACATTATAAAACACGACCCTGGTAGCCTGCCCTAAATGGCACCAGTTTTTTTATTCATGATAACTTTATTCTTAGATTTTAGCCAGTATGTAGAAAGCGGGATTCTATTGCTTACACTTACTTTTTCATCGCTGGTTCATGGTCGCAGGCTCACAGGCTAGGGGTTGTACAGTCGACATCAAAAATATGTTTTTTGGACCTTATTACTCTTATTACAAAGGAGTAAGGTGCAAAAGTGTAAACATATTTTTAACGGGTTCTTCTAGAGGGCTGTCACTTTGCCTACACATAGTCCTAGCGGTACGCAAAAAATCTACAAATGTTGTTAAAAGCACGAAAATCGGAGCGATTGAAATTTAATAGTTCATTATTTCATAATATTTTTAACAACAATATGACAGGCAATATAATAACATACACACTATACAAATCTATTAAAACGAACTAATACGCGAAATAGGTATAATTATGAAGTTATCAATATTTATTACAAAAGTTTCATAATTTTTTTTATTATAAATAATAAATTAATTAATACAAGAGCGACTCCATTGCTCTTATGTGCCATGTGATTTTTGAACGCCAGATGAATGACAGGTGAAATTTAATCATATATTTCTTTTAATTTGTAATACAACCTTAACGATGTTAAAAAATTCGCACTGGCCGTGTGTAACATTTTTTGTGCTATATTTTCGGAAAATCTTGTTTGTGTCTGCGCCTCTATTATATCAGTGTTGGCCGTTAATTTCAATTAGAATTAAAAATTGATCAATAAGATTGAAGATTAATTCCGTAACTAATCAATTACACTAAGCATCAATTTTTACTAAAGTTAGTTCGGATTGATTTCGTGACGTAGTTAATTACACTAACCGTTAATAAGAATTAACGAATTAGTTACACTAATGTCTTGAAAAATTAGTAAGATTAACGTTTAGTGGGATTAACGTTTAGTGTAATTAAATTAATCCTTTCGTATACTAATAATTAAATTGTTGTTTAAAATGCATCTCAGCCTTCTCGGGTTTGGAAATTGGAACCAGTATATCACAAGATGGAGCTCATGCTGAACCCTGAGGGACCCTACTGGATCTCGGGTTTGGCGCAACATAAACTGATGCTGTTTGGGCTCATTCGACTTGTACTGATGTGGAGTTGGGACCGGTATCCAAAGATGGAGCTCATGCTGAACCCTGGGGGACCCTACTGAATCTCGGGTTTGGCGCAACATAAACTCATGCTGTTTGGGCTCATTCGACTTGTACTGATGAGGAGTTGGGACCGGTATCACAAGATGGAGCTCATGCTGAACCCTGGGAAACCCTACTAGATTTCGGGTTTGGCGCAACATAAACTCATGCTGTTTGGGCTCATTCGACTTGTACTGATGAGGAGTTGGGACAGGTATCACAAGATGGAGCTCATGCTGAACCCTGGGGGACCCTACTGGATCTCGGGTTTCGCACAACATAAACTCATGCTGTTTGGGCTCATTCGACTTGTACTGATGAGGAGTTGGGACCGGTATCACAAGATGGAGCTCATGCTGAACCCTGGGGGACCCTACTGGATCTCGGGTTTGGCGCAACATAAACTGATGCTGTTTGGGCTCATTCGACTTGTACTGATGAGGAGTTGGGACCGGTATCACAAGATGGAGCTCATGCTGAACCTTGGGGGACCCTACTGGATCTCGGGTTTGGCGCAACATAAACTCATGCTGTTTGGGCTCATTCGACTTGTACTGATGAGGAGTTGGGACCGGTATCCAAAGATGGAGCTCATGCTGAACCCTGGGGGACCCTACTGGATCTCGGGTTTGGCGCGACATAAACTCATGCTGTTTGGGCTCATTAGACTTGTACTGATGAGGAGTTAGGACCGGTATCACAAGATGGAGCTCATGCTGAACCCGGGGGTACCCTACTGGATCTCGGGTTTGGCGCAACATAAACTCATGCTGTTTGGGCTCATTCGACTTGTACTGATGAGGAGTTGGGACAGGTATCACAAGATGGAGCTCATGCTGAACCCTGGGGGACCCTACTGGATCTCGGGTTTCGCACAACATAAACTCATGCTGTTTGGGCTCATTCGACTTGTACTGATGAGGAGTTGGGACCGGTATCACAAGATGGAGCTCATGCTGAACCCTGGGGGACCCTACTGGATCTCGAGTTTAGCGCAACATAAACTCATGCTCTTTGGGCTCATTCGACTTGTACTGATGAGATGTTGAGACCGGTATCACAAATTGGACCTCATACCCAACTTGATCTTGGGTTTGGCGCAACATAGACTCATGCTGCGCTCAGTCGACTTGTATTGAGCAAACTTATGCTGTGTGGGCTCATTCGACTTATATTGTGATTAGCAGTTGGGACCGGCATCACAAGATGGAGCTCATTCAAAATGAGCCTTTCTGAACTAGGGGTCTTTACTAATCTCAGGTTGGGGTTGAATGACTTATATTTTGTTGTAATACGAAAACATATGATAAAAAAAACTTTGCAATTTAAATTTTCTATGTTTTCAAAATATTTTTTTTATATTTATTCTTCAATTTAGGCACATTACAATGCACTTATGAACGTCAGAGAGAAAAAGAAACTACCACCGGTTCTAACCCTACACCTGTGACCCGAGAAGTATTACTTATATTAAAAGGTATTTGTATTGTTTCACACCATGTACATTAAATTAGTAATCAATAAAATACAGATAATATTGCCCTTTTATAATCTGATAAAGAAACTTATAAGAATGCTCCATCTTGTGATACCGGTCCCAACTCCTCATCAATACAAGTCGAATGAGCCCAAACAGCATGAGTTTATATTGCGCCAAACCCGAGATCCAGTAGGGTCCCCCAGGGTTCAGCATGAGCTCAATCTTGTGATACCGGTCCCAACTGCTCATCAGTACAAGTTGAATGAGCCCAAACAGCATGAGTTTATGTTGCGCCAAACCCGAGATCCATTAGGGTCCCCCAGGGTTCAGCATGAGCTCCATCTTGTGATACCTGTCCCAACTCGTCATCAGTACAAGTCGAATGAGCCCAAACAGCATGAGTTTATGTTGCGCCAAACCCGAGATCCAGTAGGGTCCCCCAGGGTTCAGCATGAGCTCCATCTTGTGATACCGGTCCCAACTCCTCACCAGTACAAGTCGAATGAGCCCAAACAGCATGAGTTTGTGTTGCGCCAAACCCGAGATCCAGTAGGGTCCCCCAGGGTTCAGCATGAGTTCCATCTTGGTGTACCGGTCCCAACTCCTCATCAATACAAGTCGAATGAGCCCAAACAGCATGAGTTTATGTCGCGCCAAACCCGAGATCCAGTAGGGTCCCCCAGGGTTCAGCATGAGCTCCATCTTGTGATACCGGTCCCAACTCCTCATCAGTACAAGTCGAATGAGCCCAAACAGCATGAGTCTATGTTGCGCCACACCCGAGATCCAGTAGGGTACCCCAGGGTTCAGCATGAGTTCCATCTTGGTGTACCGGTCCCAACTCCTCATCAATACAAGTCGAATGAGCCCAAACAGCATGCGTTTATGTTGCGCCAAACCCGAGATCCAGTAGGGTCCCCCAGGGTTCAGCATGAGCTCCATCTTGTGATACCGGTCCCAACTCCTCATCATTACAAGTCGAATGAGCCCAAACAGCATGAGTTTATGTTGCGCCAAACCCGAGATCCAGTAGGGTCCCCCAGGGTTCAGCATGAGCTCCATCTTGTGATACCGGTCCCAACTCCTCATCAGTACAAGTCGAATGAGCCCAAACAGCATGAGTTTATGTTGCGCCTAACCCGAGATCCAGTCGGGTCCCCCAGGGTTCAGCATGAGCTCCATCTTGTGATACCTGTCCCAACTCCTCATCAGTACAAGTCGAATGAGCCCAAACAGCATGAGTTTATGTTGCGCCAAACCCGAGATCCAGTAGGGTCCTCCAGGGTTCAGCATGAGCTCCATCTTAAGGTACCGGTCCCATTGCTTTTTATTTTTTACATTTTAGTATATTTTTTATTTTTTAGGAGTCATAATCGAAAGTATCGAAACGAAAATCAAAACGACGTCTTTACCCAGTTCCGCGTTTAGTTAAGTAAATCATTAATGTCAATCATCTATTCAATCTAAACTAAAAATTATATTAATGGGTTCAATTTTCGAGAAAAACTAAAAACTAATTCTCTTCAATCATTAGTTACTCGCAAAGCATTAACACGTTAATTACAATTGATTTTAATTCTAATTGAATTCAATTCGCATTAAACTATTTAGTCTTCAATTTTTACTAACGTGTTTCAATCTTTAATTTTTAATTTTCAATTACACTAACGTTCGGCCAACACTGTATTATATTATAACTCAATGGGTCCCCAATATAAATCCGTTACGATTAGATTTCTGGTACTGATTATGCAGTATCAGAAATCTGCAAAACCAGTGGTGCCAAATCAATAGTTTTCTGGCTAGTTAGGTAGCATTCAACCAACCGGACTGGCCATTAACAGGCGTACCCCTCTGCCGAAAACATATGACCGGTGGTCATATTTATTGTATGGACTTACATTTATCTGACGTGGCTACGAGTATTTGTACGTTATGTACGAATGACCATACATTTGACGTTCCCCTCCCCCGCAAAAATCGGCAGACTTTTTTTGTATAGAAAATGAATGACAGACATGGCTAGTCCCAGGTTGAATGATCTAAGAGTTAGGTACAGTTGACGTCAAAAATATGTTTACACTTTTGCAACTTAAATACTCCTTTGTAATAAGGTCCAAAAGTGTAAACTTTTTTTGACGTTGACTGTACATGATGTCACACCTTGCGACACGCGCTCATGTTATTGAGGACTTTCTTGCGTATGACAAACTGGTGGTTTTAGAACTTATTGAAAAATTACCGATGTCCTCGCGCGTAGCGTGTTGCGCCACCACGCAGAATCTGATGACGAAGCGATCGCGAACGTTCGCAGGCACCATATGGATTTTGCCGGACGCATTCATCGTGGTGAGAAGTTTCTTGTTGATCTCGTCTTGTTCCGTGGGAGTCTCGCCGCCGCTTACTAGCCGGAAGCACACGAGACCCAACTGGAAATAGAAAATAAAGGTATGCAGACATGTCGGGTTACCGATCGATCATAAAACTTCATAACATATTCAACTAGCTAAATTTGAGCAAGGGACCAACCAATGTATTCATACATATTTCATTTTCCATAACTGTAACATTCACCTAAATATGCACCCTTTATCGGATATGTCGATTATGGGCGAGTCAATTATGTACCTACCTACGATGGGCGTTTTTTTTCGCATCTACTATTTTGGTCGGCAATATTATTGACTCTTGTAAACTGAGAAAACCGTTTATAAACAATAATATTTAGTATGGATGGGTTATACATATAACAAAATGTGCATAAATCATTTTAAACAAAAAAAGAACCGACTTCACTTAGGATCCGCTATTCCAAGAGGAAGTGGCCGAGTTGCTGTAAAAAATAGTGAAATCACTATAAGTGTGCCTATAATAGTTGAAGAGTTCCCTCGATTTCTCCAGGATCCCATCATCAGACCCCGACTTGGTGACAATGGGACCATCTAAAGGTTATACCCGTTCGATTAATAAAAAATTGAAAATCGGTTCACGATTCACGGAGATATCGAGTAACATATAAGTATACATACAAAAAAAATCATGATAAAAAAATAAAAATGATAAAAACAAATTCAGACGAATTGAGAACCTCCTCCTTTTTTTGAAGTCGGTTAAAAAGTCTTCCAAAGTTATTTCATAATCATAACCTAGCAATGATTCCGCTATAATAGTATTTATCTATTTTGACAATCATTATTACATCTTTGTTACTCTCATTGTTAGAAAAATATAGTTTGTCTCTTTCTCACGCTGGTGACGGCAGTTCATTGGCACGTCCGCATCTTTCGCTTGCCGGTACGCGACTAGTGACTTAGTGAGTAGTGACAATTGTTTGAATTCACTCACTTTAAGGGCTTCTCTTTGCATAACCCATCTGTCATATATCTACCAACGGCCTCCTAGCCTAGTTGGTAGTGACTCTGCCTTATCTGCCTATGAAGCAGGAGGTCCCGGGTTCGAATCCTGGTCAGGGCATTTATTTGTGTGTTTATCACAGATATTTGTTCCCGAGTTATGGATGTTTTCTATGTATTTAAGTATTTATCTGTATCTATCTATTATATAAATCGTCGTCTGGTACCCACAACACAAGCCTTATTGGCTTACTGTGGGACTAGGTTGATTTGTGTAAGATTGTCCTATTATTTATTTTTATTTATTTTATATCATAGTTACGGTACAACACTTACGAGTAACTACTACCTGCGCTTTTAACTAAGAAATTGTAATTAGGTAAGTAAATCGAAAATAGAAAGTAAGATAATTAAAGTAGCTTGCATAGCTTAGAGAAATGTAAAGGTATACCTAAGGGGAAACTGCAGCTCAATCCTATTCCAAATGTCGGGCTGCGTTAGGTTAGGTTTGTAAGCCGCTCCTACGTATAGGGAACAACAAAAGCTGTCCTATATTAAAAAAAGCTCCTTCGTTACGTGAGCCGGGATTTTTGTAAATCTGCCTACACACTGTAGACGCCGAACATTGAGGCACTCTATCACTACACAGTGAGAGAGATGAATGAATATTGGCTGAAATAATCCCCCTTTCGTTTGTCCCGTCCCGGCTGGGGTCCACTCAGCAAACGAATCCATGAATTGGCGTAGGCATTAACTTTTACGAAAGTGACTGCCATTTGACCTTCCGACCAAAGGGAATACCTTATTTGGATTAGGTCCGGTTTCCTCACGATGTTTTCCTTCCTCGAAAAGCGCCTGGTTAATATCAGATGATATAATTTCGGACATAAGTTCCGAAAAACTCAGTGGTATAGTTACTCTGCTGGCGGCTGAGCTTGTTCGGATTATTTGTTCACTATTGTATTCAAAATCTCAAGCCGGGAAGGTGCCATAAAAAGATTCAGAGCGCTAATTATTGCTAATGTATTAACAACTTTACGACTAGGACATTAGATGCAAAATAAACAGAGCAAGTTAAAGCATGCTTGGCGTGGGGCCAGCACGTGCCAGAAGGGAGCGTGCCATAACACCAGGTAAACGGTGCCGCTAGTTGAACGTATTTTGCATTTACTGACTAGAGTCATAGAGTTAAAAATTCATTAACATTTTTAACAGTAATTAGCGCCGTGAACCTTTTTTTATGGCACCTTCCCGGCTTGAGATTTTGAATACAATAGTGAATAGATAATCCGAACAAGCTCAGCCGCCAGCAGAGTAACCATACCTACCTACGAGCCAGTGTTTGCACGCAAGACCTCCGAATTGAAAATTGGACGTCTTACCGCCAGGCTACCATTCTTCGGGTGAAATAATGACGACGTTTATTTACCGTGACTTTATTGCACACTTCGAACCGGTCGTCCTTCCTCACAAGCTGCTCGAAGTACTTGGCCAGTTCGCAGTGGCGGCGCACATAGCGCTGCAGACCGCTGATGCCGTAACTGCGCAACATGAACCACAGCTTGAGCGAGCGGAAGCGCCGGCTCAGCGGGATGCCCCAGTGGCGGTAGTCGATGGCGGTGTGGTCGTAGCAGTGCTGGAGGTATAGAGGGTCCACTACCAGCGCTGACGTTAGCAGGTACCTGATCGTTTTGAAAAATATATTGAAAATCTTATCAAGCATCGCTGGTACAGTCGCGTTAAATGAATCGTTCAAAAATATCGCCTCGGTATAATATGATGCGTTGTTCTGATATTTGTAACCACCTTGGTCGCTCTGATATATTTGATGTCGTCTATACATTCGTATATGTGTTGTCAGGTCAACTTTTCGGTATTTAGATATGAATCAGTATCATATAATGATATGATAAAATGCATCAGGCCCATAATCAACTAATATTAATTAGGCTGTTGATTGTTTATGTTCGACTAGAGGATTCTTTACAGTTTAGTTACGAATGGAAGGAATCAACTTGTAAGTGCTGAAATAGAAAGATTACGGTGGTATAGATAAATTGACATACCTATTGGTAACCCACAGCAGAGAACAATCGAAGTTGGTCAGCATAAGCTTGTTAGTGTTAGTATTGAAGCTGTCCGCGTACTCCACCCCGGCCAGGTGGTGTTTATGTTCCTGGCATAAGAACGCGGATCCAGCATAAGCCGCGTCCACGTGTAGCCAGACGCAGGGGAACTTGCGCGCTATCGGCCCGATCCCTGGCAGGTCGTCGTACGAGCAGCACGAGGTCGTACCCAGGGTTAGGGATACGAAGAAAGGCACGCGGCCGGCCTCTTCGTCCTCTTCCATCGCCTTAAAAAACATTATTAAACTTTCATTGTTAAACAACACCAGGATTTGATTTGTTATTGATACTAAATTGATTTAAACTTAAATTCATGTCAAATCAATAACAATAACATAGCTACCTATAATAAATTTATAGTTCGAATAAGGCTCCAAGAACGTATGGCTACGCCGTATCTCGTAGCAGCGTTTAGGAAGTGAAAATTATGGAACACCGAGTAGAAAGCGAGTCTGAAATGTTATCTAGCAATAGTATCAATATAAGTAGCCTATTTATTTAGGTATTTAAAAGACTGTCAATAAAACAAGTCCAAAACTGTGATCGGAAAAGATCGGGAAACTGTGAGCTATAGCTATAGCTTTAAAATACAATTTCTGATATTCCAACCTAAAAGTTGTGTAAATACGCAAGTTAACTATTTGCGTCAAAGGAACTAAAGGGCCTTTGTTCTCATCCCACAATTCATTGTCCTATTCTTTCCAAGCATTCAGCAATAAAGTGGTCCAGGAGAGCTGTATCGTGAAATTTCAATATTTGCGGTATTGAAAGTGGCACACAATGCGGCTCCATTACCGCCCGGCTCTCCACGTATTTCCGGAATCCAGGCCGAGTCATTAAATGCGACGCCGGTGGCGCCCTCAAATTAACGCCCGATTACTGGCCTGCCTGCTTACCGTGCACCCATCTCCCAATTAAATTTCAAAACAAAAACTAAGCGTAGGTATTAGGTCGAGGCTTTTGCGTAGCAACAAATAAACGTTTTGAGTAGAGCTTCTTTTGGGGTTAGTATGCAGATTACAAGTAGATCGCAACTATAGTTAACCCCTTTTGGAATATTTTTTAAGTAGATGTACGACCAGTCGCTTCTCTATCTATCTAATACTACATGTTGCATAGCTGTGTTCACTTTCTATATTAATTTTGGTGCATCTTTTTAAGTATTTTCATAAACACAATTTTTATTAAGATAAGACTTTAACTCGCCCATATATATATATATATATGGTTTACATCTAGTTTTCATCAGGAATTAATATTGAGAATTGAAAAACCTACTGAACGTTGTTAAAACTACCAGATAAGCTACATGGGAAATATTGGGAACATACCAACCAACGGTTCTCTCGGGAAATTAGGCAAACAAGTGGTCGACACACGATTAAATTACGAAAAATTAAAGAATACGCTCTCGTTTTAGTAAGCTTTGTTGACTTATTGTATCTAAGTATATGATGCTTTTCTTTGTTACCAAAGGGTTGTCAAGAATCGAAGTATTAATTATTTACCTATTTTGTAAGTTATGGCGTCAATTTGATATTTTTACGCCACCCTTTTCCTTCAACCTTAGACTAATTTACAACTGACCAGCCTCTGGTGTATAATAATAGGTACTTCAGACAACTCTGCGAAATTAAATTCAAAATTAACCCTAACCATTGACTTTTAATAAGGCACTCACCTGCTTAAGCGTCTCGCCCCTCAGCGAGCCGTGCTCGTCGGGCTGTAAAATGCGTAGTTTGACGAAGCAGATCATGGCGGCTTTCTCGACGCAGGAGTGGGCCTCCTTGGAGCAGTAGGCGATGAGCTTGGAGAGCAGGAGGCCCTCGTCAACGTTGGGGAACTGGTGTTTGAGGCGTTTGATGCCGTTTGCGCGGGCGGCGAGCATGGAGACTAGCACGCACTCGCTGGCTGAGCCCTGTGCACAAATCATATGCCAAGTAAATGGACTATGGCGGTCACCATGCATTGGCCTTGTCATAATAATTTTAGTACAAAAGAGTAATCGCTCGATTTAATCAGTGTTTAGGCACTAAAAAGAAATAAACCTCGTTTAGTCCGTTTTTTTTAACATACCTAACAATTTGTGCATCATACAATTTCAAGCTTAGCAAATGGCGACTGTACCATCGGGTTCAGAATTACATTACCAATTTATGAATGAATTGGCCTCGCACTTTGTATACTCGCCCAATGGTAGTGGAGTTTAATTGAATTGATTTCAGACACTGGATGAAATTAATTAATATAAATATGCTAAATACCCTGTATGTAACCGATTTTAAAATTTCAAAAGGAATTTTTGTATCTACGTTTGTTATGCGCGATTACTCCATCAATTATGAATAGATTTGAATGATTCTTTCTTTGTTCAAAAGAAGATACCTGCGAGGTGGACCCATTCGATTGATTCTGTTCTGATAATGAGAAATTCCTGAGGAAAATAGGGATCACTTCAATCTTGAAAGGCACATGCATTGTGATTATGATATTTATTTAGTTATTGAAGAATTTTTCGTATCCTTTTTGAAGTTTTTTAGTACTTACCTAGATACAACAATTCGTGCATTTATTACTTAGAAAATATTGATTGTACGGAGCAACCGGTTAAGGATAAACATTAATCTCCCTGGTGTTTCGAAACTGTAATTCCTTACCTCAATAACGCCGCCGCCCTTACTGCCTTGCTCGAGCGCTAGGAACGCCGGCGGCAGACCGATCGCTTTACCTGCAATTGTCCGTTTATGAGGTTTCTTATTTCACACCTGCTGCCGTAATACTACGATGTAACCCAATGGCTGTATCGGTGAGCCATGATTGAAACAAGAAAAATATTTGCAGCTAGTAGTAGGTACTAATTGGATATGGATAGTGCATGGAATGTACACTGAAAAAAATAAATCAGGGAGCCAACTGAGATTACGGTAAAGTTTACTGAATCTGTTAATCTTAACGTAAACCCTACCGTAATCTCAAGTTGGCTCCATGTTTTTTTTTCAGTGAATGAATATTTACTTGATTTGAGTTTTTCTATAATTTAAACATACGCCTCGTTATTTACAAAATCTGGTAATAACTAGAGACCCGTTCATGGTCCATAACGACAGTACTTCACAGTACCTATAGGTATATGTGTCAGGCGTAGCAATAAGCGTACAACATTAGTTACATGGACATTCAAAATACAATTAGATAAATACTAATAATGCTCCAAGATCTTATAATGATTTAACATTTAAGAAATTTATTAGGATTTCCACCAAGTCCAACATCAACGTTAAATCTTCGTTACATCGAGTACTTGACGGGCGCAGCTACGGGCTACGGCGTAGCATACCGCGATAGCACTAGCAGTCAACCAGCCGCGTTAGAAATTAAAAAATCTTAACATGATTTGACATTACGCAGTGTGTTTCGCGCATGTAAATTAGTACGAGCAAATTGCATCGCAGGAATTACTCAGAAATAATATGAATAGATTGAGAATTTTAAAATTCGAATAGGTACGATTCAAAGTAACGTTCACGTAAAATCTGATTCTTCGGATCGAAACTGGGACATAAGAAGTTTTAGATAAAAAAAACTTGAAAAAGTCGCTGTTTCTGTGTTTTCACTGCATTTTAGCCTTTGATTATTAAACCAACCAGATGGGAAACGCGCTCTCATTTCTATCGGAAAAAGTCTGCCGTTTTTTGCGGGGGAGGGGAACGTCAAATGTATGCGAAACGTCAAAATAGCCACGTCAAATAAACGTCAGTCCATAGAATGAGTATGACCACTGGTCATACTCATTCGGCAGAGGGGAACGCCTGTCAATGGCTACTCCCCTTGGTTTAAAGCTCTAAGATTTTAGCCCTCAATCTAAGATAATGCAACGTTAAAACAATCGTATCAGTATAGTATGAATAGTTAGATTTTACTGAATAAAGGTTTTCTTATTATCGATAAGTTTTTATGTTATACACTGTAAATGACGAGTAGGATGACAGTGATGACACCAGTGAAACGAAGTACAAAAATGTAAATAGCCCCGTGGCAATTCTAAAGTTTATAGGTTGCTGTAAAGGCAATTTATTTTAAAATATAGTAAGTAGTTACGCTGGACGCAAACGAGCCAGCAATGCCAGCATGCTCACATCTAAAAACGGATGCCCAGTTTAACCTTTTTATATTTATACAGGTGTCAAAACATAAAACATATTTATAATTTAGCTTACCCATCCAATCCAGCATAATGATTTCCAGCTCTGTGCACGCTGGGCTGGCCGCCTGGAACAAACGCTGCAATTAATGTCGCTCCTAAAATGCTACAACCATCGAAATCAGGCGATCTTCAATTGATATTTCATTGTATAAATAAAACACCTAACTATTTATAATTCATTAAGAAATGTGTGCTCCACTGATTCAAACAATGATTCAATGTAGGTAAAGAGTAAAGACGTAGGTTGCTAACAATGGTTGAGTCTGATAACACAAGACTCCGCAACTTCAAAATACGTCTTAAATAAACAAGACCAAACGAAGTCAAGCTTGGGTCCTAAATATGAGCACTCCACTCCATAGGCTCAGTCCAATAAAACTAATATTAATCAAGTGTTATATTTTACAAATCTGCATGAATGCACGTGCTGGTGAAACAGATATCGGCCCCACCACGCATAAAATCATTGGGAAACCAGTCGGAATTTGCAATTTATTACGTGACGAATATTTAAGAAATGCAACCGGTATTTTTTATAGTATAGTCCAATACCAGAAGTATATCGCGTTTGCCCACACGCACGGGCATTTTCACTTATCTGTGTATCTATAACGGCCGGTTAGCAATCGTCACAAAACTGACGTTCAACGTCAAATCCCATACATTTTAACAGGAATGTGACGGTTAATACGTTACTGAAACACGACTTAAGTCGTACTTTAAAGTGCAACTTAAAATAAAAATGCCCATACACAAAATACCGGTAATACTATTAGGTCAGTCATTGAATGCCCGAAAAAAGGTATAGAGGGAAATGCTTGGAACACAATTTTTGACTTCGTAACTTTGTTTGGACTAGTTAGGAGGTGAACATATCAAAAGTCCTCGGCCGTAGCCCTTGAGCCGGGGGGGGGGGGAAAGGGGGGGTTTGAAGGTCCCATTTTTTAGATTTTCGTAGATAACTCAGCAACGGTGGGTCATACGAAAAAATGTTCTTCTACTTAATTCATCCACATAAAATTTTCTATAAAAAAGATTCTTTAACTTTTCTTTCTAACTAACTAACGTAACTTTCTTAACAACTTTTGGATTAAACAAATACTTTTGTAAACAATAGCTCCGAAAGTTTAAACAAGTTTTTATGGTATTTTCTCGATATCTCACTAAATATTGACATTAACAGCAAAAAAGTGAAAAGAAACTTTTTTGTAGAAAATTTGATGTGAATGAATTAAGTAGAAAAACATCTTTTCGTATGACCCACCGTTACCGAGTTATCTACGAAAATCCAAAAAATGGGACCTTCTAACCCCCCTCACCCCCCCGGCTGAAGGGCTACGGCCGGGGACTTTGGATATGTTCACCTCCTAACTAGTCCAAACAAAGTTACGAAGTCAAAAATTGTGTTCCAAGCATTTCCCTCTATATATGTTCGTTGACTGACCTGATTCCCTAGCGTCGATACGATAAACAATTGAATGAGTTTTCCAATGGGCCGATATTATGATGACATGAAATAGTCAAACTAACACAGAAGCCATTAACAGTGGCTGTATTAAGCTATCCAGCGGTTCCAAACAAATGAATTGGCAAAACGATTGCAATAAATTTGGATTGATGATATTTGTTATGCTCAGCAGATTCTAATGATCGTAGATATAGGTTTACGAGGTATCTACGTGTGTATAGATAAACAACTTAACTACCTAATTAAGTAACATACCTACTTACCTAAATACGTAAAAGTCATTTAAAAATATTTTAGTTTATTTTTATATTGTGAGTCCAGTCGCCATCAGATATTTTTTTTATTGTGAGTCCAGTCGCTATCAGATATATCGGAGCGGCCAAGGTGGTCACAAATATCTGAACAACGCCTTTATTGTTAAGGCGAAAAAGTGCATGTTCAGATATTCTTGAGTACCCTGCCCGCTCCGATATATGTGATGGCGACTGTACAACACCATGAATGTACGAACCCAAAATAAAATCAATGTTTTAGTTAAAATAAGTACCTACAATTAATAAGAGCCGAAAGATTCTGAATTAATGAATAATTCAGCTCCAAGCCATAGGTATACCTAACTCATTGTCTCATTAGCTATGGCAAAGTTAAACTAAGAACATGTAAAACTAATCTGAAGAGACGTAAAATTTACATACCTACGATACGAATACATACTTTGCATGCGTGCGTGGTTCTAATTGCATAAGTACTTACACGTAATGTGGTCATATTCTCACCAATGTGTTTAAAAGTGAGACGACACATACCTCCCTGATTCCTATTGTTAAATATGGAAGTTAGACATTTTATTTCATTTATATTTGCTCTTTACATATTTCAACTTCATGTAATGGAATTGTAAAGACTTAGAGAACAGAATTTTTGTTGAGACAATCACAAATTATTCATAGAGAACGTTAACAGAGCCAATCGATATTCCGGTCGGTGGCTTCAGATCGATGCGTTGCAGTTAGTATCGGACACTATACGGATGTAATGTACCTACGGTCAGCGTCAAAAATATGTATACAATTTGAACCTTATTATAATGTGCAATAATTTATACATATTTTTGGCGTCGACTATACAATTACAGCGACATGATGATGACGTCATTATGCAATTTTCTTTACTATTTTTGCGGTTTAAAAAAAAACTCGTGCGTTGGTTGTTGGCTAATCAGCCGCGTAACAATAATATTTGATCGATAATATAATAGGTATGGATTTAGTTGATAGAAAGAGAACTTTAGGTTTTAGGTTAAGTAGATAATTTGTCTAGATATTTATTTCCGTAAGTAGTGCTCGTTTGTCTATCTTATAGTTTTCTCTCATTTCCTCAAATATTAACTGGAAGAGATCCCTTACAGGGATGAGTTCGCCTTGAAAATAGTGTCAGGTGCGTATTATGCAGTGTCTAATCGATATAAAATCAAGATTATATTTTTAAAGTTGGAATGACGCTGTAGACTTTTTTAAACACTAAAGTTGTATTTCTAATTGAGCGTAGTAATCTGACAGCTCCTTATGTGACTTTGCAAACCACTAAAGGCTGTCAAATTACCTACTCGCTTAATTTAAAAATACCCTTGAGCCAATGCTACGGCGTAGCGCGTAGCTATCTACAATCATTATTTACGCAGCAGAAAAATCGTAGCACCTACACGCATATTATTTTTTTGCACTGTAAGCCTATTCAGACTTCAAAAATAATATCTCGATGTGTTACAAACCTTATTTACATGACTTACAGTGCACATTCTCATATAAAAGTTACAAAACCTTATATTAAAATTTGATTTGACATTATGCACACCAATATGTGTAAGTTTTGCCAGAGACTATAGAGATATAGACGACCACAGCCTAAGAACTTTTTGAAGCTCATGTTAATTGCGCCATCTATGTCAAAGCCACCTAATGAGACCGAAAATGTAAGAGAAATGTCTCATGCACTGCTACTCGTAGTACACTAGTAGCTACTAGGTGGAGTAGCAGTGCAGGTGACATTTCTCTTACATATTAGGTATCTTTAGGCGGCTTTGACATAGATGGCGCATTCGACATGAGCTTCAAAAAGTTCTTAGGCTGCGGTCGTCTATATCTCTATAGTCTCTGTTATTAGCGATTGTCTTTTTTATAGGGGCCCGTAGTCCGTACCTCAAAAGACAGACGGTATGTTTATTTATGACTCTCTTATACTCAGCTACTTGACCTTGAGTTGAAATTTGGTACTTTTTGGGGTAAATTAAAACAAATATTTTGTGAAAATCTACCTTTGACTGTATTTTTTCTTATTTTTTAAATAATTTTATGATAAATCTCTACCTGTCAATCTCTCTGCTTTGTGATTTTAATTGTTATTTTATATTTTTAACGGCATAAAAAAATTGCATGTAAAAAATAAAAGTTTTCATTTTCATACAAAATGTATGGGAAAATGTTTGATCGATTTGTGGCTTTTCTAGCCGGAATTTTTTTTTGGTCACATACAAGCTTTTGATCCTGGATAGGAATGGGATCAAATGGCATCAAAAAAAAAGTTAAGCAAAAATGACATTTTTCTCGCACCCTGTATGATTTTTCCAAAATCAATAAATGCAATCCTTCATTAATTTGAAATCGAGGGAAGGTCTTCTAAGACCATTTTCTCGTAGCAGCACGGGATCTGGTAGCTGCCCTCACTGACCCAAAAAGAAAATCCACCCTGTATAAACCAAGGACTTGTCAACCTCCAGGTACGAAACACGTGGTGTCCCGAGTCCCGAGTCCCGACTCGGGCTTGGCCAGATTTATTTCTCCATCCACCCCACGTTTGTCAAATCGACACTACCGATATAAAGATATACCTACAATGCTCGTTTACCACAAGAAACAATCCGGCACTATAAATACTTTTTTTAATAAACAAAAAATCAGATTTAAAACAACTCACGGAATTTAGATACCTAATCCCACTCCACGCGAGTCTAACTCACTCATACACTTGTCCGTTTTTTAAATGGTTGTCTGTCGTTAATGGTTGTTATGGTTGTAATTTTAACGATAAACACGATAATAGTGGGAAATCTCATCTCACCCCGTAGTGAAGTGAGAAGGGATAGCAATGGGGAGAACTGGGAAAATTTATGGGGAAAAAAGTTCGGATTTTGAATTTCGAATTAGCTTGTATATGTTTTCCGTCCCACTCTCCGCCCAAATTTAAATTATCTCTTCTCTTCCTATGATCGCTCCTCGCAACCCTGGTTTCACTCCAGACTCCAGGCTTATAACCGCGAAGCACTTCGTTCATCGAATCGTCTATTTGCATCACTTTCCTTCGTATATGCAAGAGCGACAGAGACGGGACCATCGTTTTGTCGATTTTCGTACTTCGCGGTAGGCCCTCTGGCCCCATATCTTTCACATCTAGAGACTACACTTTTTTATGTTATAATTTTACAACTCAGTGTTGCTACAAGATAAGAAAATATGTATAATAGTATGATAAAATTACTTTTAGAGCAACTTGCGCCCGAAAATCAAAGCAACAACTGAAAATATTCGCATCCAGAGGCTGATTTTTAACATCCGAACGCTCGAATAAAAAAAAATAACTGGAAAATAATCGCCCACACAAGTTTGTCACCATCTTTTTCGCATGAAATTAATAGTTGAAATAATCATGATTTTAAATTTCCATCGCTGTTATTTTAAAGCATAATTTGATCGTTGTAAATGTCTTTTTCGAGTGCTCGAATCTCTAAAATCACCCCCCTGATCTGCCCCCTCGATCCCTTAGTACCCCATTTTACGGTACCTACTTATTTTCAGGTGGAATTTCAAAGTTTGCTTCAAGAAGGTTTTGCAAGTGCGACTACCGCTCCAATAATGCATAATCGCAAAGATTTCAAATCGGAAAAAGTCTCACACAATGAACCAGAGGTCGTTCACTGCATGTATGTATCTAAGTACCTACTTAGTTGTCTTACTACGCTGTATTTATGTGGAACAAATCGGCGATTTTAAACTTTACGTAAATGAACGAGCGTTACAAACTAGGTATAATTAGTTTAATGAAAAAACTTTACTTTCATACTTTTATGAAAAAACTTTAGGTACAGTCGGCATGAGAAAGGGTATGGTGCACTCTTAAACAGCAGTTGCTAAAATAAGGGGACCTTACTTTTCTCTTCAGCAGACTGAACTTACATTAACGTCATCTACTTATTAAAAAGTGAGAGAGTAAGAAACTTTGTAGACTCAAAATCATTTAACGAAAAGAAACGTAAAATTGGCTTATGAAAAAAGGAGCTCAAGCTCGGCAGTGGGACTCTCTTATAAAAATATCTAACTAGCTGTTTATTTATTTACTACACTTAATGAACCAATGGCTGGAAAAGGAAGCGATTATCCGCCCTCAGGCAACTGACGTCGACCTTTCGATCAATCACTGTACGTAATAAAAGTCAACGTTTGCTTGGAATGCGAAGAAGCCTCTAGCAGACGCGCACGATTCGTGGTCGCACAAAACTTGTGTGTCGTGTCGGTATAGGTTAAGATTATTTATTTACAGAGATCGACTGACTTGACATTTCAAATTATCATCCGCGGGCTAAGCAGTCGAAATAGACATTACCCAGGGGAATTACTTATATGGAATCGAGTTTATTTAATTTGTAAAGAACGGCGACTTTGATTGGGAATTATAATACTACTTAGTATATAGTCGACCTCGAAGTAAGAACTCGCGATTTACTTGCAAACGAGTTGACCAATATAACAAGACCCATATGAAGATTTAATGTTTCGCCTTCTAAGTCCACAACCCCTTCATCGATCCAGCTCATAAGTGAACTCTCAAGTTTTATGTATCTCTGCTACAACCCCAACTAATTTCAGAAAGATCAGAAAATTTTTACTAAAGTTAAGCCGAAAAATCTCTCAAAATCAAAAAGCCATTGAAATGCCGAGAAGTTCCAGTAGCCAGAAGTTGTTTGTAAGAACTCGCTTCGCTTACGCTCCGCTCGTTCGATTAGTAAAGTAACGAAACAAAAATTTGATTAAAGTCTACGAGTGCTACGTCGTAGCCCATTGTTAGTTAGTAAAAGCGCTTCGTAGTACTTGGATGAGCAGTGTAACGATTGCTGATACTGGTTCCATTGATATGAATATTGCACCTTTTGACGTATCGGGTAGATTATTTTTGACTGATTAATATAAGTCTCTTTAACTGCCTATTTATTTTTAAATTTCCAAAATTTTATTTCGGGTTCTTTTTTTTTCATCTTGTAAGGACATATATTTTCATTTCCCTTTTTTGGGTTCCTATGCCAAAATGGCAACGTGGCCGGGTTTTTGTGTGAATTTCCTGTAGCGATTTAGGTTGTTCTGTATATTTAAGTATCTAGTTATTTCATAGGATATTAATTATGCTCTGTCGCTCCTTTTAAACTTTATTTAGTTCCTTCAACTAAGTATATCCGCAATTATTAAATCAGAAATCATAATTTTTATTCCAAGTAAACTTATACAACATACAAAAGTAGAAACGAAAATTGTGGTAAACTCTGTTTCAGCATAATGCTGACCCGAAACCAGCGCTGATTATCCGGCGAGACCATTTGTGGGCCACGATCGCAGCAATACTGTGCAAAAAGTTAATTAAAGTAATAAAAATAGGTTTCAAATGTTTCAACCTAAACGTGAGGTGAACGGGTTTGAGTGACAGTACGACGAGTACGAGTTGCTATTGAGATAACTCGTTAGTCATTACATCTCCAGTCGTAACGACATGTATTTTTAATAACTCAATTTTTAGTTGTAAAACTTAACTGTTAATTACTTTTCTGTGAAGTAGGTACATATGTAATAAAACTTAATACATTATTATAGTGCTGTAAGAGTTACAATATAAAAGATTAAAATTAGTAAAATAAGTTATCTAAGATAATAAAATACAATATGCAAAAAAAGTAACTAACTCTAAGTAATACTGTCATTTCAAACGTAATACATTATTAGTATAATTACCTTCAATGTTCTTAAAATTATATTTAAAAAAAACCGTTATAGGTCTCGACTTAATTAATAGTAGAATATAAATGAAATAGTTCTGTTTTGGTATTTCAAGTTCTTACTATATCTAAGATTGTAATGAAAAATGCGGCATTTAGAAAAAAATACTTAAAAAAATAAACCAAATGTTGGTAATGTGAGGTTATCAACTTATCAAAAGATTTTGTTTTATTTCCCATAAAACACAATCTTTTGATAAGTTGGCACATGATCATTCCGCGAAATGAAATTATGCGAAAAACTGGTTGGGAACAGGTAATCGACAATATAATTTTCGGCGATAATTTAGAGAACCGATATCGTTAGAAGATAGAGAGTTTTAGTTTCACTAAGTAACATAATTTGCAATTAATTTTGTTGCTATCCCTATTACTAGCCTTGTCTATTGCAGACTTTATTTATTTATCAGTAAACGTCACTATTCGAAAGCTCTCGGTAGGTCAACCACTGTAGACCACATGAGCCTTAGCATATTATATATTTAGGTATTTACAGTTAGGTTGAATTGGTCCTACTAGTAATTAGGTTAGGAAAACACGTAAACCATTTTCACAAAATGCTATCACTTATAGTGGCCATAAATATTTCTATCCTATGTATTCAACTATTCGGGGGTTCGAATTAATATACAAAGTTTACAGATCCTTACCCATGAAAATCCAATGCATCCGATGCCAGCAGAGAGCATATCGCCCAAGATAGACGGATACGCGTTGCCGGAAGGAAAGTAGGCATGGAAGCGTGGATGCTGCCAGTGCGTGACGCCAGGCATGATCTTCTTCTCCACGTCATCCATGACGGCGTCCCAGTCCTCAGGGTGCTCGGGGGCCTCCGCCGGCAGCGCGGCCCGCAGGTAGCCCGGCTCCACCGACGGCGTAACGCGGCGCTTACGCAGCGTCGTCATATACGTGCAGATGTAATCCACCATCTCTTTACCCCGAACCCTGAACTCTTCCGTATCCATTTCGAAACTTTTTAATTTCCCGCGGGCAGAGAGTGCGATGTCAGCGCCGCGAAGGCCTCCGGCTGACTCGACGACCACACGGTCAGCACTCGCCTGGAGAGGGCGGGGCGGTAAGCGCGGGGGGACGCTTGGTGCGAGTTGTGGGAGGCAAAAGCGTGCGAAAATCGATCTAAATGCAATCTAATTTTCATACTTTTGTCATGAACACAAAATAATTTGAGTATAATTTCATATTTATTAAAAGTTGTTTTTATGCTTTTGGAGCTTATATTTTCTTGGATAAGGAAGAGAGGTTAGTGAGAAATCGCTGGCGCTCGTGAGGGGGCGGGCGGGACCGCCGCCCGCCCTCGAGCCTCAAGCGCCACTTCATTCATTGTCCGCTGAAAGAAATGCCGCATTCGAGTTCTCAATGAGTTGCGACTAACCGCTATTAACATTTAATCAAGCCGTCAGATTAAAGTGAGAAAGTCTTCTTTCAGTAGATTTTAACCCTAATTGTTTTATTTTACAAATGGACGAGTCAGATTGAATTTCATTGAATATTCATTGGGTCTGAAAATTTAAGTATAATGGTAGCAATTTTCTAGCAATTTTTTACACCCGATGCCAGAAGAGGGGTGTTATATTCTGATAGACACATATATCGGTCTAACTTATATAAGTTAGACCGCTATATGTGTCTATCAGTATATCTGTCTCTCGCACCGTAGCGCGGTGCGTCAAAAGCATTTAAATAGGTTCAAGCCAGGTCCTCCCCGATGTCTCCAGGACCCCATCATCAGATCCGAACCTGGTGACAATGGGACCAACTGTGGAGTATCATACTGCTTCAAACAAAAAAAGAATTTTCCAATAATCGGTGAACATACATTTAAAAAAAATTGCAAAAAAAACAAAGATGCCGACTAAGAAATCTTGAAGTCGGTTGAAACTTAAAATATTTTTAAGAACTATCTTGAAAAAAATTATTTTATGGTGTAAAATCATATGTTTTTTTTTTCTCAAATGTCAATTAATAATACCCGATTTTATCCATAAGTATACCTGTCAACGCCTAGTAATATTTTACGAACATTGATTTTGTGTGTGAGCCTACTACTTTCATCCCCCTCTATAAGCGCTTTAGGGGTGAATGACAAAACTGTGGTAGAGATTTCATTTCTTTGTCTCGAAGCACATAAGTATGAAGCTAATAAATCAAATTCTCATGTTTAAAAAAATACTTTTTCACCCCCTGTATCTTTATATCTGTAAGACTTACATATCTATTGTGTATAGAAAAAATATAGACAATTTTATCTTCTTTATATGTTCCATAGGCATTTTAGGCATACTGATAGGCTGAAGGTTAAAAAACTGAATTTTGTCACCTTTAAACCAACAGGCCATCCATGGTTGCCATTTTATCACTTATCGCGCTATGCGTCACTTTCACACTTACATACTTGTTAGAACGTGACAGCTATGGTGACAGGCGATAAAAACCCGACCATAGTAGGCTAGCAAGATGACAGCCCCCCCCCCCCCCCAAGTCTAAAATCTAGATTTTTACTAACCACCCTGTAGCCTACCAATACCCGATAAACATTTTCTACACCACCTTTTGTAAGGCAAAATGCTCCAAAGACTGACCTACTTTATTAACTAGAAAAACTTATCGATAATAAAATTTTGATTGACTTTGTTTGTTGTTGAAAGGGGCGTCGTCAATTTCAATATATTTAATTTAGCGCTACGTATTTCGAATAGAGCTTTTGTTTTGGCAATGAGGGTTAACTCATAAGTATGACGAAATAATAATAACGTAAATTCTTAGATAGGTACAGTCAACGCCAAAAATATGTATACCTAAATTGTTTTTAACTTATACTATACCTACATATTTTTGGGGTTGACTGTGCGTTAAGGAGACAAGACAATATACACTCATACAGCACTCACACACAACGGCGATCGAAGTCACTATGATTTACCTCTGCCAAGAAAGATAATATTTCAATATGTAATAGAAAGTATTATATTAATAATAAATGGAGCGAAGTGCGGCGCCGACGGCAGGCCGACACGTCGGGCCGTCGCCGCTCGGAACGCGCATTCTTCCTCGCAGCGAATACCAACGACATTATTATGTGCGATCTCCTATTGTGCCATATATACGATTATATATCCCGATCGACATCCGACTTCGACATACTTGGGACTGCGAAGCACGTCTTGCTGTACCTAAGCAAATTATTCATGCGACTAAGTTAAATGAAAATATCTCCGTATTTTGGAGTCGCGGAAGGTCGGGCGGTGGTCCTTTGTGTTGCTTAGTTGTTTTAAGAAAAGTTTAAATTGCACATCAAAATCATGATTAAGAACTTTGACACCCAGAAGAGAGTGGTCTTAATTCTCCGACTATTTAATTTGTTTTAATTTAAGCCTCTGAATTAGTTACCTATTAGTTAGTAGATATAATTTGCCAACGTGAGGATCCAAATAAATACTGTTTTTTATACCATAAGATTAGGTATACGTAAACTAAACCTAAAATATAAAACAAAAATAAATAATAATGCTTAAGGTAAATGGTATTCGTATAAAAATACCAAAATCAACAATAGCAATCACGTGGCCGAAATTTAGTTTGTTTCCTTATTTTACAATAAATTAAAAACACCTGAAAATTTAAATTGTATAAATACTCGTACCTAGTACCTATTCCGCAAGTAAGATCAAATCTAATACGCCCAACATTATCTAGAAGCAAATTATTCAGACCTTAAAAGTATCTTCTCATTATATATCGGTACATTAGGTACATATAAGTAAAATTACAAGTAGGGTAAAAACTAAATTAGGCCTAAAATAAATTACATCTTAAACTAAATATACTTACCTATGTACCTACCAGCGGCGGCGCGTCCATAGAACACGATTCCTCTCGGCTTGCCTAAGTTTAAATTTATTGCCATAATAATTCATTTAACAACCGACAATGATGTACTTTCACTTGAAAACGCCCCTTTTTAGGGTTCCGTAGCCAAAATGGCAAAAACGGAACCCTTATAGTTTCGCCATGTCCGTCCGTCCGTCCGTCCGTCCCCGGTCTAGCTCAGTGACCGTTAGCACTAGAAAGCTGAAATTTGGTTTGAATATGTGCATTAACTAAGCCGACAAAACGGTAGAATAAAAACGCGAAAAATATATTTTGTTAGGGTACCTCCCGTACACGTGAAGTGGGGGGCGAATTTTTTTTTATTCCAACCAAGATGTGTGGGGTATCGTTGGATAAGTCTTTTAAAAAAAATTAGGGTCTTTTAAAACAGTTTTTGGATAAAACGAATACTCTCGGAAATAATAGCTCCAAAAGTTTAAAACAGGGTCCCCCCCCCCCCCATCTAACTTTTGAATCGTGGGTCCTAAAATTTTGAAAAAATTCATGAAACTGAGGCCTAATGAGTACCTTCAATGAAAACTATATTGAAATAAATCGGTTGAGCCGTTTTTGAGTTATCATTCAAAAACCCATAGTGAAAGGACGTAAGTAAAAATGACGTAAGCGCCGCCAAATTTCCCGTAAGAAACGACCTTTTGAATTAATGGTCTCAGTTTACGGAACCCTACACTGAGCATGGCCCGACATGCTCTTGGCCGGTTTTTTATAGACTCTTCCTGTTCATATCCCTACAGGTAATTTAACTTATCTGGTATTCCATTTTCACTAATTATTTAGGTACACTAAGATAATAGTGTATATGTAGTTACTCCAGAAATAACTTTGTGTAGAGCAGGTACAGCCGGTACAGGACCCTAAAACCATTTGGGTAACATTATCAACCACTAAGTTACACGAGTATATTTGGATGATCGACGTGATCTTCCTTAAAACAATTTAGCGGCTCCTTTCCTAATTGAGTTGTAAGGAGACGTCGCTCCGCCGCTACCCGTAGACACGGGACATACGGAGGTTTACGTTGTGGCGACTCGTGGCGACACAAAACACACCTGACCTGAATTAAGCAAATTCATAGACAAAATTTGTCTATGGATGCTTAAATTTTTCTATGGCCTCCATACAAAAAAAATCATATCATCATAGACAAATTTATGAATTTGCTTAATTCAGCTTGTGTTTTGTGCCTTATGCGACAAGCATTTCCACCTTTCTGTTAGAACGTCATCACACTTGCGATTTGCGAGCGAGTTTTGTATGGAAGCGAACTAGTTTTGTGAATTTAAGCTTTGAGGCGTAAACTACAAGACTCGAGTCGCGACTTCTGAGTCTAGAAGCCTCGAACCTTAAAGCCTCGACCATATAAGCCTCAATTTAATAAGTTCGCGTTGCTGCTTACGAGCACAGAAACCTCGAGTCTTTAGGCCTCAAGCTTTAAAGCCTCCTAAGTTTTGAGCATTTAAGTCTTAAAAGCTTTTAAAAAATTGGATTAATCTATGCCATATTTCATAATTATACAGGGACACCCTGTGAGGAACCCGAGAGATTTTATGATTATGAATTTGAGCTATTAAAATATTACATATAAATTTATTTCGGTTCATGAGATACAGCCTGGTGACATGACGGACGGACGGACGGACGGCGAAGTCTTAGTAATAGATTCCCGTTTTTACCCTTTGGGTACGGAACCCTAAAAACGAGGTAGACCGCCACACCGGACACCGTCAAATTAAGAGTTAAAAATAAATACACAATAATACTTTCTGCCTATAACGCTCGTTGTTTGAGCTCTTAACGCTTGACTCAAGCCTCCGAGGTTCAGGGGCTTGAACTTTCAATAGGCCCGAGTTTTTAAAGCTTGAGCTCTCTATGAAGCCCGAGTCTTAAAAACTTACTCTTAAGAGCTCAAAAAAGGCTTGGTCGTTAAGGTTCTGAACCGTTTCTGAGCTCAAATTTTTAACACTTGAGTCTTCAAGGTTTGCAAGTCTTTAAGGTTTAAAAGTCTTCAAGACTATAGTCTTTTAACAACACTAAAGCGAACACGCCGCGAGTTCGCCGCGTACGAGTTTTGTATAGAAATCGCTTTCAAATCGCTCAAGTGTGATAAGGCCCTTAACGTGCGCGTCCACGGTAATTTAAAATTAAAAGTGACTGCACACCAATCTCATTACACTTGGGTTGCTTTATCGTGATCGTCGCAGGTCGCACGATGTGTGACAATTCTTTTTTAGCCATCGTGCGAGCTCACCGTGGCTGTGGGGCCTTAAGTACTTATTCTTGTTTTGCATCAGCGCTGCCGCCGATATGTCCCAACAATGCCCAACATGATGCACTTATGCTGGGCTTAAAATAAACTATAGTCCCACTTTTATCAATTTGGGCGTCGCGTGTTGCGGTGAGCTACGACTCCGAGTGTTTCAGCCGTATTCCACCGCAATTATTGAGGTCGGGGACAAATTCACTTACGTCCTGACGCTTGCCGACCTTATAACCATACGTATAAGTAACTATTCTGTTCAATTTGAAGCTAATTTGTGTTTTTGACGGTAACAACTCGTTAATCGTTACTCGATCAGGTAAACTTTTCTACTAACTGTACAACAACAAACATAATAATATTGGCATATAGTTAACTAAAAAGCTAATACTACAAAAGTTTTTGAATTCTAGAATATTTAGGTACTTATGATTACATTTCGTAAAACTTAGAATAATTTAGAGAGTCCAACCAAAATTCATAACTTTCATACTTCGAAAATATTCGAAGAATAGGGTTCGACAGATCTCCAGCAAATAAAAGACTCGTCTCGCCGGAAGAGATAATAGCCTTGTTGAAATCTAATTTCTCGTAACCATAACGGGGCACTCGAGACCGATGAGCTATCAGGCACAGGCTTCTCACATCGTTCCTTAATTGAGCTTCTTGGAGCCCCGAGCTGAAAAACTTCCGTCGCAAGGCGCGATATCGAATTCCTCTAAAATATTTATAGATTCGCTGGGTTGTATATTGGGGCTGCGCGTTCCATTAACTGGTTGGTTAAACCTGATATCGATGCATGCATTGTGGTTATATTTGCGTGATTTGGTTTAGTACTTTAAAGACTGTATCGTCTGTTATAAATACAAGAAAAATGTTCTATATCTTTTTAAATGATTTATATTTAAACATACAAATCATACTAAACTAAAAACAAAATAATACAGAAAACCTAAACATGGCCAGAAAACCCCAAATTATTCATTTCTGGCTAGTTTCCTGACTCTTTGTCTCATAGTGCCCATTAATGATCGGACAACAGCTTTGTCAAAAGTACGAGCCACCTTGTTCCAATCCAAACGAAGCTATTGGTCTGTGTCGGCAGTACGGCCTGTTTTCCGTAATCTAGCCTTCATTATAGCTCAAAAGTGTTAAATCGGGCGAAGTTCTGGACAATTTGGCGGATTTAATTCTTTGGTCAAAAAAATTACATTTTTGTCATTACACCATTTTACCACCTTAGCTGAGTAATAGCAAGACGCTAAGTCGGGCCAAAATATAGTTTCAGACTTATGCTTTTTGATCATTGGCAATACTCGTTTCTGAAGGCACTCCTTCATGTAAATATCGGCTTTCATTGATGAGGTAGTGAAAAATGCAGTCGACTTCATTCCACACTCGCAAATTGCCTGCCACACCATAACTTTCTTGCCGAATTTCTCAAAGCAAATAGATTTTTCACGTTGTATAACCTCTGTTCCATCACGCACCGTATAATACTGGGGACCTGGTAAAGACTTGTAGTCCAGTTTCACATAGGTTTCGTCGGCTATTATTACACAGGTGCCTTTTTTAGACAAAACCAAGTCGGACAACTTTTGGACTCGTTTCTTAACAGATTCTATTTGTTTTTCACTTCGTTTTGGCTGTTTCTGTTTTTTAAATGCCTTCAAATTGTTTCTTTTCTTTGCACGTTGCACCATCCCCATACTCGTACCCATTTTTTCGCAATATCTCCCACAGACAACTCTTTGTTAGAGATAAATGCTGCTTTACGATCTTTTGGTCCAATTTTGGGTTAGAAGGACCTGGTTTTTGACCTGGTCGTTGTCGGTCATTAAAGGTATATTCGTTACCGTACTTACGGATTGCAGTTTGGACACTTGGACGGCTCCTACACTAACACCTTCCATTTGAGCAAGCTTTCTGTAAGTAATACCTTTAACCAAACACCATTTGTCCACAATAGATTTTCACTTTTGTGGCGTAAGACCTCGCATTTTTTTATTGTAACAATATGGGCAAGGAAAAATTACTGTTATCGGTTCTGTGAGAAACGTCAAGTAATTTTCACGTATTAAAATATTTTTCAACATCAGTTATGCTATTGGTGCCAGTGGTAAGTTGTATTTATAACAGACGATACAGTCTTTAGTTAGTAGTTAGTTGTCAAACGCTACAACATTGCCTACGATGCTCAACTTTGCCTGGCATGAAAAACATGGTGTTGTTCACAAAACAGCTATTTATATCTTATTCCCGAGATGCGAGATGGGAGAAAGGCAGCGATTATGAGGAATTAATGGTCGAAGAGCTGATGGCCACGTCAGATATTACACAATTATGAGAGTAATGTAACCAGTCCAGTTAGATTGCATAACCATCCTTATTGCTAGATCCGGGCATGTGGCAGCTTTTAATGGGTGGAGATCAGAGTGACAGACCAACAAATTTTTAAGTTGGAAATAAGTAATACCGAACGAGGTAAAAACTGCTGAAGTTGTGTCATTTTCATTTATAGAGAACAAGGCCTATATTTTAACATTAGAACAAAAATCATTGTGTATTATTGCGGAAACAAAAACCGTAGGCGAGTAACCAAAAATTACATTATACATCATTTGGCACTACTTCCCCCAACCGAAACTTTTGGATATTATATAATCTAATTAATTACACTCGAGAGCAAAAATTTCGGGTCAGTATCATAAACTTTAATATCTTTAAAATTAATATCTTTAAAATTAATATCTTTTAAGATATTCAAGAAAATGCTAGTGACCTGACACTTTTGCTCTCGAGTGTACATAGTTTTTCATAATATTGGATCAAACCCAGAACTCTAGGATTTGTTTTCTTCAAGTTATTTGCATTCTTTGACCTCCACCACTTTACAGCTGCCAGATGTCAGGATCTAGAAATAAGCCTAGTAACTGACTATCGTCGCTCTCATTATTGCGTCGCGTGCCGTATCTGACGTGGCCAGCCCTCCGTCTATAAATGTACGAGTATGTAGGTATAGTATAGGGATAGATATATAATCACTGTTTTTCAAGTCAGGCAAAGTTGAGTCTCGTAGGCAAAGTTTTAGCAGTTGACGGTAGGTAAATGATTAACAAATCATGAAATTAAAATTAAAGTTTTTATTTTATCCTTAAGTAAATTTTTGTCTTAGTTTTACATAGCTACGCGTTAGGTAGGTATATGTATTGTATATAATGTAATGTACTTAAATTATTACGAATCTTCATTAGCTTTGGTAGCTTGTGTAAGAGAATAGGGACCTTCGTTGCACCCCGGGCCATCACACGAGAAGTTATCGAATTCGCAATAATCGCCCATCAACATCTGTAAAAACACTCATTCAAATTATTATTGTGATCAATATCCAAATTTTTCAAGGTTTAGGAAATTAATGCATAAAATTATATTACAGCCTAAATAAATAGTCGGGTTATGTTAGACATACTTCTAATAATCGGGGCATTATAAAACTACAAATGAATAAAATAAAACGCATTGGGTCAACGTAAACCAATCCAGAGACCGCCGCTATGAGGCTAAACGAAATCAACCAATATATATATATATATACATTGGTCCCTCACCACATTACTGCGTTCCTTATTAAGTTCGCGGATGTTGGACCGCTGTGAAGAACTGGCATATTATAATTATGGCCAATGTTACCTTAGTGGAATCTGTGTAGGTTTCACAGACGCACCGGCCACACACGCACGCGCCGCGGCCGCTGCACGGCAGTACGGTGTCTTTGTCCGCCCCTTCTGGGAAGCAGGTCTCAGAGACTCCATCTGTTTCTTGCTTGCAACTACAGTTTGCGTTTTCTTGTAGGCTGACTGTGGATAAATAATTAAGGGTACATTAGTACCTATATAAAGTAAAAATACCGATGTAGGCAGCCTAGTCTCTACATCCGTTTTTTGTAATAACCTATTAGACACACTTTAAAATTCACCAAGGCGGATGCGTAGGTATCACTAATAAGACATGGACGTGGGCGGCATTCGCACGATATTTTAACCCCTTACACTTTATTAAATTGTAAAGAAAGGACTCTATACACGCCCAAATGTCAGGAACACAGCATTGTTCTGCGTACAAGACATGTAATACTTATTATAGATTATAAAGATAGAGACATCTAATATTTAAACGGTCGCAATGAAATATTATTACTTGACCTCCAGTGAAGATTGAGTTCTATGGACACCGGCTTGGTTTTTCATTAGATCTCAATACTTTTGCGATCGAAGAACTGCGCTGCGTTGTGTTTAAGTACATTTTAATGCTTTTGATGGGATTCAATCTACTTAAACTACATCCAGCAGGTAGGCGGAAGGCGGATCATCATGCATAAAAGTATCTATGCAAGGGGGATTAAGTTTCATTGCAAATGATTAAATACCTACCTTCCTGGCCTATGCTCTCCCTTTTACTTATACGCGTGGATAGATACTTACATCCGTGATCAATATATTCACTTGTCTCGCTGCATTTTTCAGGCTCCAATTCCTTTGAGAAACACTTTTCCTCCTTTTGGCACCAAGAACAATGTACCAAGCGTAAACATTCTACACAGGATCTTTTTATCTTACACACTTCTCTCTGGTCGATCCCCGTGATAGTTTTGTTACTCTTGTTATCGGCACCACTTTCTACTATGCATAGACACGCGAACAACGCGGCAGTAGTGAAAATATTCATTGTAGAGAATCAGCTTTATATTTTAATGAAGTTAATGTAAGTTGAGTCTCTAACACTGCTTGATAACTGCTATTGCTTAGCCGTGACTTGTTCGTCGTTACGATATCGCAATGATAACCTTTATTCTTCATTGCGCAAATAAATCTGTGTCGCCGCGTATGGTCTTGAACGGAAACAAACTGTATAATTCATTTAGGTTTTGTGATTTTAATAATACGATTTTTGGTTACAGATTGGTTACAATTACAAGAAGAGTGCACATGCAGGCTACAAGTTCTTTTGTCAGAAGTGTTGGAGATTATGTCAATGGAATTCATATATAATTAATTAGTCACCGAAACCATTGTGTCCCGAGCGTTAGATATTTAATTAATCTATAATGACATTAATGACGCAATCATCATGATGATTTTAATAAGTACATATTTAACCTACTTAAGTAGGAAAGCTTTAACTTATCTTTTCTACTTCTGGTTTACTGTTTAGTTGTTTTTTCTCCGTTACCTTTTATAGACCCTGCACCTAATTAATCTTTCTGTTTTGCCCATTGGTTGACTAGTAGAGAATGCCTTAAGGCGTTAAGTCCGCCATTTGTACCTTCTTGTATTGTGCAATAAAGTTTAAATAAATAAATAAATATACGGGCTTTTTCTTTCCTACTAGGAGGAAACAAAGTGGCACGTTTCTGTTTTAGGAGATCCGTTTCTTTTTCAGTCAGTACGTCATTACAAATAAATTTCGTAATGAATTAATCTATTCATTATAATCAGAAATTACAACTAAGCACAACAAGTTTCCCTTAATATCCAAAATATTAGCAGGTACCTACTTATTTACAAGGAAAGCCCGGTTAGTCTATAGCCTCTATAGGTAGTGTTTAAATATAATTACGAGTATGACCAACGTCACCCATTCTTACTAAAGACACATGTTTTGCTTTCTAAGTTGTTTTATAATTTTTTTCTACTCCTGCATTCTAATTTGCCAATAAAATGACTGACAGGTATATTCAAAGCATGTACTTTATGATTATGAATGTTGTCATAAGAGGACTCAAAAGTCGATTCTTAGGGATATAATGGGTCTGTTGCCGGGGCGGGCCCCGCGCGCCGCCGCCCGCCGCTGTAGACAAGGGAGGCGCCGGCACCATCCGCCGGGAGATTGAAGACAATTTTATAGAGGCAGCAGGTCATTCCTCGAACTCAATGCTTACCGGTTTGCCTAGCACTCGTAGAAAAACTTTTGTGTGCAACGGTACATATTAGGTCTTAAAATTCTTGGGTCTGTTTTTACAAAATTCGGCTTCGCCTCATTTTGTAACTTCGACCCTCGAATCTTAAGAACCCTTATTACGTAACTGTAGCACAAAATACTATTGTGCAATATCGGGGAGTTTTAAGGTGTTATGGTAGGATTCTTATTCTCTATTACCTCTCTCTAATAAGTTCAATCTTGCACGTTTTTCATTAATGCTACTTAGTTCTCTCGTCCGTATGTTTGCTAGCTGCCACCACAGTTTTGCCAAATTGCATCCGCCGACTAACATTTTTTGCTGAAAAATAATTTCGTTTAAAATTGTTTGTTTTACCTCTAAAGCCTTAGCTTTACATGTTGACTTTTTGTTTACATTACTTAATTAATTTAGAAGGTAGACAATGTTTACCGTGGAAAAACCTGAGCACCCGGGAGGGAATGCACAGTTTGGTGTGAAACTGAACCATTTTCTACTTACTTTAAAATGTGCCCATCTTAAATTTGTGAAAAACGAAAGAAATAAGTTATATTTTTTCAATTAAATATTTCCAGTTAACATACTTACCTACATTTAAGGTGATTTATGTCTAAGGTCAGAATTAACAGAAAAGTAAATATTTTTATCCCAGAAATCTTCCTTTAAGGGGCGAAAACAGGGGAGTAAGTTTGTATCATCATTGGCCTGTAACATCTATGGCAGACGATTAGACGCAATGTCCAAAATCAACTTAGACACTTCCCTTGGTGGCTGTACGGGACTGGCAAGCGCGCCCACATTCTGCACAGTTATATGTTGCAACTGATGAGTTAGTGATACAACCCTGCCGTCTCGCCCTCTTATCGGCTAGTTTGCCGAACCAGATCCCATCATGCAGTTTCTGGCCTTCCTTGAGGATATTAGGCCACTGGTCCCTGTTGTCAGCAAGCTTCTCCCAATCTTCATGCCCGATGTTAAATGAGATCAGAGGCCAGTTTTATAAAGCTACAAGTTACAATTTACAAGCGGAAGTCTCTTTCTAACACATAGGGTTAGGAAGAGAGTTCCGCTTGTAAATTGTAACTTGTAGCTTTATAAAACTGGTCTCTGGTCACGCTTAACGCAGTCTTTAAAGCAAAGCAGCGGTCGGCCAATACTCCTCTTCGCACCCGCCACTGTTCCAAACATGACCTGCTGTCGCGGAGATCGCGAGTGACGAAGAAAACAATCGGACATTAAAAAAAAGATGAAGAAGATAGTGACACGCGGCGCTGTGGGGAGTTTTATCTTCAGCGCGGTGAGTTATTTTCTATCATTGTTAATCTCAAGTGACCAACAAGCTCAATATCAAATATGCAAGCCCAATGGGATTGTTTTCGAGACATGGCAATTAGCAATATAAATCGTTAGTCGTAGATGTTTATCTAGACTCATAATACAAGTAAAAGCAAGCATATTAAGGAGGCAATAAGCGGGTGGCTGTAAGGGGAAGGAGGAGGCCATTTAAGGGCGCAAGCCCAAAACAATTTGACTCGAGTAGGGGTGTTTACAAGAAACCTAGTGTTGAGGTTTCACTCTATACCACTACCTAGTGTTGTGGTAAGGATAGTCCCCGTGATGTGGTTGGATCGCTTAGGCGAAGCCAGACCTTAACCGTGAGATAGTCATGGGTCACTCGAGCCAAGGATCAATGTTAATGTTAATAATATTGCTGAGTCTCGAAAGCAAGAAGCAGATGTTTTCAATCAATATTATTTTTGTCGTATATTACATCCTCAATCATAAATGCGGCGACACCTGCTTCGGAAGGTGTTTAGAGTCCATGCGATGCACATGCCCCAGCCACCGCCAGCGAAACATTGCAGAAAAACAATTCAACTTTATGTGTTTGTGTTTGGGTATCCCGTCACCTTAATAGCGCGATTCAGATTTATTTCCTACTCTGATCATCGCCCTCTAGCGTATGATTTGAAAACTAAATGAAATATTATCGTCTAGCAACACAGTACAACTGTCATAGCCTTGACATATGTGTCACGCTTTCAACTGTCATTGCATTGTCAATGTCAACACTGTCAACTTGAAGCGGAATTGTGTGTTGTTTACGTTTCTTAAAGTTAGTTTTATTTTCTTAGTTTACTAATAAATAATCACAATGGAAAATTATTTTAAGGGAAAAAATGTAGAAGAGGAACTTCAACGAGATAAGATACCTGTAAAAGACCTGCCGGAAAACTTTCTATGGATGCAAGTAAGTTGTGATTATAGGTTAGAATATCAATCGATGCTTCATATTTAAGTCATAACTCATAAGTTTCCAATTATATTTAAATTTTACTGATTTTAGGTGAAAGGCGGGAGTAAAATGGCAAATTTATTATCACACGCCTCGGGTATTTTAGAGGACAAAGCTGCTACAGCTGTGGTGTGGACTGGAGCCGGGGTCGGCATACCCAAGGCTATATCTTGCGCGGAAATATTAAAAAGGCAATTTTCAATTGAACACCAAGTCACTAAACTCGCATATAAAAAGTATGTTCAGTTAAAATTCTATGTTTATAATTAATACTTTCAGTGCCAAGAACTCCCCTACGGAGTTGTCAGTAACTTTGATCTCATGCCGCACGACTCCCGAGGGGAGTTCAGTTTGTACTAGCTATAGACAACTAGAGGCCATGATGACCATAGGGAGTCCTTTCGGAGCGTATTAATAATTGAACTCCCTAGGGGAGTTCTTGGCGCGCCGTGCAGCATTGTTTCTGCATCGAGTGTGCCTTTGGACTCCCCTAACGAGTCCTATACTATGCGGCTATTTATGCTGGCATTCCGCGATGGTCTTGGGTTTCATTGTGGCAAGGAAAGTGTTAAACAGTGTTTACCTAATCTATCTTGAGAACTATTATATTAAAAAATTAGAAGTACAGTCTTAATTGTACTTAACAATACTTCTAGGTACAGTCTTAACAATACTTACTCTATGAAATGTCTAATGTAAAGGGACCCCTAAGTAGCTCAACAATTAAAGCCAGTGACCGTATTTGAACATCTTTCATGTCTGTGAAGGTAATATTAGGAAGGTGTCTGTGAAGTTGCTAAAACTTTCATAAAATTAAAGGGTTTTGTTTATATTAAAGAATTATGATGTACTTTTTTATTCAGTGTGGAAGAGTTTTGGGAGCCAAAGGTGGATGGATTGGAAACAATAGTGGTTAAACGACAAATACCTGTTATCCACATTTTACTATCAGTTGAGATGATCCCAGATACTAGCCAAATTGGGTTTGTAACATTTTTACGTAATTGGACTTTTCTCATATCTTTTTCATGTTCCCAGGTGTAGTTCCATTTTGCGTACCAGAACTTATCTGTAATGGGGTTAGCCGGTCGAAAGTTTTTACAGATGGCGCCAGCATAGTTGGTACCTGTCAGTCCTACCAATTGTGTCAAATTCTTCTTTTTTTTTTGGAATTTTCTTACCTGGATGGGCTAGTGTTTAAGCCAAATACAACAATACTAGTGACAGGTACCAGCTATGCTGGCACCATCTAGCCAAACCGTTGACAGTTGCCAACCCCATTAATAGGGAATATTACGCAAAACTCTGCGTAGGGGGCGGCACTAGCACATCCAGAGGGCCTACCACGAAACACGAAAATAGGAATTTCGTTACCTGGTTCTCTGTCACTCTTTCCTATTCGAGCGATAGAGAGGCACATGTCAAAGTTTCGATTTTCTCGTTTCACGATAGGCCCTCTGTAAACAAACCGCCTTGGTGCGCAAATGACATATTTATTCGTTATAAATTATCTATGAAAACTTGTATTAAAAACTCTATGGTTTACCGGTGTGGTAGTGCTGCACTCTTGTGGCAGAATATTGCAGTAATATCCCCTATTAACTGTTGTGAACACATTTAACTTTACTTTTATGATTCAAATTTTATTTTTTCCATATGTTAATTAATGCTTATGTTCCATGTCTAGTATAAAATGACATTGGTAGTACAGTCAACAACAAAAATATGTTTACACTTTTGGACCTTATTACAAAGGAGTAAGGTGCAAAAGGCCTATGTTCAGCAGTGGACGTCTTATGGCTGAAATGATGATGAAAGTGCAAAAGTGTTAACATATTTTTGAAATCAACCATACATTGGTCACTGAGGAAAAAGATCTAAATTAAATCAGTTCTGTATTGTTGTAATTGCATGTTGACATCATCTGTATTCATTTAATATTTTCTTTATAGATACCAGTCATTGCAAGGGAAGAAATTCTGGCAAAAAGAGCAAACTCAGAACAGCCAAAAGCAGCACCAACCCTACAAATCTAAAAAACCTTTCAAACACAAGAAAAACCAAACAAATACAAACTAATCATTGTACCTATCAAATTAGGTAAGGACACTATAATGTAATAAATTTATACGATACGATACGATAAATAAAATAAATGTAATAAATTGTTTTTGTCTGACACAATTAAGATTTTATTTTAGGAAGTTTTCATACATTTTTAAACCAGATTTGAGACAGTATTATTTTTAAATGACAAAGCTCATTGACCTCATTAGTATACAATGTTTCAGTGCAAAGCTTCTCCATCCTATTCAAAATGAAATCCAACTAGCTAGGGTAGGGTTCTTGGCAGCAAGGCAAGTGCTCAATTTGGGAAGGATAAAATCAGTCCTTTATTTTATACCAATAAATCATCTTTGCTGTCGTATTATTGGCGTATCATAGTCCGTCTAATGTATTGTTTTTACCAGGCATGAGATTAAGGTCTTACAACGCCTTAATGTCATGCAAGATTTAATTTAAATAAATTGGGTTATTTATGTCATAAAATGAATGGTACTGTTTCATAGATAAAAACAGAGTTTTGGGATCATGGGAATAAAAAAGTACATAAAAATACTACAATTTTATTAAAGATTATACTACAGATTACAAAGTGGTTAAAAATTAATTTTTAAATGACTTATTTATAAAGTATAAATAGGTTATTAGAAATATTTTATACCTATTACTAGCAGCACTAACTCTTTCACTGCTAAACATTTTGTAATATTTAAAAACAGTTCTTCTAAATAAAGTAGTGCAGAAAGGGCTAAAACTTCAGCTTTTCAAAGTTTCATAGTCAGATACAGTAATGACACAAATCATGAAGTGAGTTGGTCTGGGAATGGATAGAGCACTAACTTGTATATTGTGCCAAAAAGTTAAATAAGTAAAATTCTACTATACAACTTAAAATTATTACTAATGTGCCAATACATTTTTGTCTGGTGTTCGATCGTCGGGAATGTCGGGATCGTCCTGTGTTTCATATAGGTCATATCCTGTACAGTCGCCATCAAATATTTCGGAGCAGTCAGGGTACTCAAAAATATCTGAACAAGCACTTTATCGCCTTGACAATAGAGGCGTTGTTCAGATATTTGTGACCACCTTGGCCGCTCCGATATATCTGATGGCGACTGTACCTATGCACATTTTGGAAAACATGGACTGGAGTAATTTAGGAGTGCAGACAGTTAAAAAATCGTCATCTATAAAATAACTTAAAAAGAATAAGAGATTCTAGTTTATTTGATTACAATGGATTTAAATAATCTAATCGCTACTCAAATTCAATTTACATATCCTTTAAAATTGCCATTATCACATTAGTTTACAAATTTAAAAAGTTAATTACTATTTTTGAGTAAGGTCATGAGTCAATCAACTTTTTATAGCGCCGGGTTGCTATGGTTACGTCCCTTGGACAACCAAAGATTTTCTATGAAATAGTATGAGGATGTCCCTCGGACAACGGGGACAGAGTAAACAACATTAAAAAGTTGATTCGCCCTCATACAATACTGATTACAACAGACAACATAGGAAATAACTGACCAACTGAACACACAAACACAAAATGTATGAAATGTGTGGCATATGACAATTAGTTATGGTTGTATTCAAGATTTGGGTGAAAAACAGTAGAATAAACCTTATTTTAGCCGTAACAAGTTTCAATTTGGTACAATACAATTAACTTGACATTGTCACTTCTGCAAAAACAGTCTCTGTCGCCTATCAGGCGCGGTCCCACCCCAAAATCCTACATTTCTAATAGAAAAAAATTTTTACAGACCCCCTCAAAAATTTGAAATAAAAAATCTACATTAGTGTCCCCCCCCAAAATTTTCGTCTGCGACCGCGCCTGACGCCTATTGCTACGCCAGTTAAAATGCGTGCTCATTGTGATTCTCGGTATTATATGAGTCCAATGTATTATTATCATGTATCAGTATGTTATAAAACAGCCGTTACAACTAGAAAGCTGTACTACACTACTAGGACCTTTGCTGAACTAGGTAAAACAAAATAACATATCAATACATTATGATAGTTTTAAATATGAAGTAGAATTATTTTCTCTGCATACATAGCTCAATGGCTAAAGTTCCTGTTGGGTGACCAGTACAAATAATTCACCATAAAAGTGAATTATTTCTTTGAATCTCAGGCTTCTGATTCTCCTGCTGGTTGAGGGAGGGGCACCTCACCTTCAAGTTTCGGTAAAATCAATATTTCTTTCGAAATTATAGAATATTTTGTGACAAAATATGTGAATCTTTCACATAAGTGAGTTTCCTTCTCAAAAGCGTCAAAGATAGATCTATGGTGGAAATATGCATGTGAAAAAATTCTGTATACTCTGCGACATACTGAACCCAATTTTGCCACTGATGACTCCTTGATGCTCACCCTGTAAAGAAACATGACAATTTTAATAACTGAAGAGTGAAGAATGTGTAATTTGAAGTAGGGGCGGGGCATGGAATACTGGTATTGCTTGTATGGGCTAATACCGGAAATCTAGGATTGTCCATACAACCAATACTGGTATTGCATGCCCTAATTCCAAGCATTTTGAAAAATTAAATTACAAATGATCAACCGCAACAAAGATCATCAACTTATTACTTACTTTTACATTTAATACTTTTGTTCAAGTTATCTTGTAGTTTTCGAAACTACAAGATGGTTATAGCCATAGCTCGGACAATTCATCGCAAAAACGTTGCATAATAAATATAACACCGAAATAAAACAAGATATATTAAATTTGTATTATGTAGAGTATTGTAGTAATATATTTGTATATTACATTCATAACCACAACCCAAAAAGTGTCAAAAGTGTGCATCTTGTTCACTGACTTAGATTTATAATTCAGATATCTATGATCTTGTTCCAAACAAAATTATTTTTTGCGATGGATTGTCCAAGCTATTGTAAGCATCATATTAGTTTATGTATGTAATATGTATGTGGCCTTATATCGATAGTTACCTACTAGTAAGTAGTATGTACCAGGTTTTATACTCGTTGTCGTTGATTGGTGTTTATAGTCAGGTCATAGCAATATTTATGTTCTTTCAATTAAACATAATTACATTTAGGTACCTGCTAGGAAAATACTTGTTGCTGTTTAACAAGCATGCAGCACCATCCAGGGTGTGTCTTGTGTAGTCAATTGCAGGGCACTCCTTTGGCGTCTTATGGGCAGCACACAGGAAAATCCACTGCTCCGTGGCAGTCATTTGTGTACAGGTTTCTGGTTTACATTCACTTTGCAAGCGAACGGCCAGACCATTTAACTCCATACAGAATTGCCTGAAAATTATGAATTTCAAACTATGATACACCCGTACACCCGTAGCTGCCAATTATAGTATAATTCCATTGGTTGCCAACTGGTTCTACTTTGGTTTTTACCTTAAGTGTTCATACTTCCAAACACCTTCATCTTGTGCCTCAGGCATTTTTAAAATAGCTTCAAGATTGGCCGGATCTCGTCGAATAGTTTGTTGTATGAATTGTTGTACTGCTAAAGTGCTGTCCATCTCTTCAAAAGGTTCATCAGGCCAACGGCAAAAGTCCTATAAGAAATGCTAGTGGTCAGTATCGTATTGTAGTAACACAATCAATAAATAAAATACCTGTTGAAATCTTACTTTTGCCTTAGATCCAGGACGGTTGCGTCTTAAAATTTGCACACCATCTGCCATGGTTTTCAGTATAATTTGTCAATAAATTGGTTTCAATATATCGTGGAGTCGCAAAGAAACTAAAAACGCGAACACGAACCGAACAAGACAAGCAAGACCAAAGACATTTTTTAATTTTTTTTTGTTAAAAAACATTTGTCTTTGGTGAAGGGGGTTATTTTCATATCTCGTTTGAACACAAATTCTTTTCATTCCGGATTGTGTATTCTCAGCCTAAAAATGACAATAGAATGAATGAATGGAATGGATACTGACAGTGACAGATGCAATGCAACAGTACCAGTCAGTTACGTGACAACAATATGAACAATACTTAATGTTATGTACACAGTTTAATGAAAAACGTATTGTAAGTTAACAAAACAGGAGTCGAGTTATTACATATATGTTATGATATATCATAATTCCTAAAATGATCCTACAACAGACAAAATGTTTAATGTTCAGTATTTTGTTTACGTGTTGTTTGTGTATAAGTGATATGACTGAAAACTCTTTTGGTAAATTTAAAGAAGGGATCATTGCTGCATTTGGAGACTTCAATTCAGACGAACTGACTGATGCCTTTGTTATCAAAAATGGTTCTAGTGTTGAAGTTTATCTAGCTCATGATAAGGAACCATTCTTAAGACCATCCATATTCTCATGCAACTTTAGTAATATTATTGTAACAAGTGTTGTACCTGGAGATTACGATGGTGACGCCTACATGGACATCCTCTTGACTACACAGACGGTAAATACCAGCAAATCTGAAGTTCATGAAGCCCGGATTATATGGGGTGGCATGCCAAGCCTAAATTGTTCAGATGCACTTCTAGTAAAAGCTATCACGGTTGGGCAGCCTCTTGTAATGGACTACAATCGTGATATGACACTAGATCTCTTTGGTCTGAATACTGAAAACCAAAGAGTATTTTGGGTATTTGATAAGACAAGAACCACACCCAGAGAGATACCAATGGGAGACACTTTGTTCAAACCTATAAAGCTTCCTCATTCACACTCTTTTCTTGATGTCAATGATGACAATGCTGCTGATCTCCTAGTGACTACCAAACTGGATGTGGAGTTATGGTTGAGCAAAGAAAAAGAAGGATTCAGGTTCAACAACAGCATTGAACTGCTTGTTGGACATCCAACAATTTATGGTCAGACACTGTTTCTTGATGTTGCCCTTTCAGGAGAGTTCTTTTTAGTTATACCCGTATGTTATGACACACAGTGTATCAATAGTACTATCCTGATTTATGACAATCATCAGTGGCATGATCTGCAAGTGGATTTAAATGATGGGAAAGGAACAGTGTGGCGGTTTGTGCCTCCACGCAATGAGTTGTACCTGGATGTAATAACAATGCGAAGCGGAGACTATAACATGGATGGATACCCTGACATTCTCATGACCCTCAGTCCAGTCAACAGTAATGAAACAAGAGCATTCCTTTTACACAATGTTGCCTGCACCTATGCCGAGTGTAAATTCTATAGAACCTTTCAAGTCCAATGGGATATCTTCAATACATTTGGAAACAACATTGTTATGGCTACCTTTTATGACTTTTATATGGATGGAGTACTAGATATAATTTACACTAAGAAAAATGCTACGACACAAAAGTACACAATGCATGCATATAGAAATGAATTGGAATATGATACAAATTTCATTAAGGTCATTGTTGTTACTGGATTGACTAATAAAAAGGTTCCAGTTATAAATGGGACTCTGTACAATAGAAAATTAACATTTGGTAAGCTGATTAGTAAATGCCTTCAAACAAATTATCTAATTAAATTTATGATAAGAATAAAGCTCATGACATTTGTATCTTTTTGTTTCTCAGGAACTAACTTGCCAGGCCCCAAGATAAGCTACAATACTTGGTCTCAAGAAGGAACCTACAGGACGGGGGCATGCGCTCAACTCTCGCAATCTGCCTACTATGCGCTGCAGCTGCCATATTCTATATTTGGTCTTGACAGAACCCCAAACTTTGTAGACACTTTAAATGTAGGTCTGTCAGGATTTTCTAAAAGTTGGACTCAAATAATACCTAATTCTCAAATAGTGGTGATCCCTGCTCCACCTGATGATCCTTCACAATGGAGGGCTCAATTATTTGTCACTCCAAGTAAGCTAATTTTAAAAAGTGTGTTTGTACTGACTGCCATTATTGTAACTATAATAGGCTGTGTGTTATATTTACATTGGAAAGAAAGAAATGATCGCGAAGATATAATAGAAATTGATGATAACACCTATGTAAAAATTTAGTACTAAAATGTACATATTTATAATTTGGTTATTTCCTGTGTAAATACTTAGGTACTTAGCTTTTTTAAGCTATAATATGTAATTATATGTAAGTAAACGAACTATGTAATTATAATTTAATCTGCTTTGCCAATATTAAAAGCACATAGCAGGATAACTTTGGCAATCTATCAACATTTCCCGAGATGACTTATTGTGACTTAGTTCTACCAGAGACTATCGATAATATAGACAGCCACAGTCTAAGAACTTTTTAAAGCTCATGTCTGAAAGCGCCATATACTCCACCTACGCCAGGTGATACCAGTTACCTAAAGGTGCGCTACTCGTCCCTAGATGTCGCTGCGACGCAATGTAATTTTTTCTTCCTATTTTTATATTGCGTCGCAGTGACATATAGGGACGAGTAGCGTACCGTAGTAAAGCTAGCTTTTTTCCTACTTACGAGCTACCTTTAGGTGGCTCTGGAGTAGATGACGCTTTTAGACATGAGCTTCAAGAAGTTCTTAGACTGTACTGCTCTATTATATAAGTTACTCTATGGTTCTATTGTGGTTAGTCTGATGTGGAGCTGCCTATTATAGAAATTCGTAAATATCTACGGTACACTAATACAGTGTTGCAGCTACACGCGTTTTCAAAGTTTAAAGGGCTTGTCTGTATTTGCGATTTTCGAAACTACCAACTTTCCGAAGTTTGCAATGTTTAGAAATAAAGAAAAAGTTTAAAAGCCTATTGCCTCAGGCGAGACTCGAACTCGCGGCTCTGGGATACATGCCCATCGCTCTGACTAACTCGCTTTTATTTCTAAGCATTGTGGTATCGTTAGCAGACGTTCTGCTTAATGCAAAAAATAATTACCACTTTGCACCTCACATATCATATTTTTCAAAATCATCAGTAGCATTATAAAAATGTAACATGTGTAATGTATTATATATTATGGCCACTGCCATGGTTTTCAAGTTTCTTGTTGTATATGTCTATACTTTTCAAAATGATGCTACAGCATTATGAAACACTGAATACTGTGATAATTATTTTAATGACACTAATTTAATTATGACTTTGGAAACATGTTAAATTATGCATCATTATTTTTATTGCAATTAGCATGTTTTACAATGACACCTACATACAGTCAAGGCCAAATATATGTATACAATCTTGAATCTTATTACAATGGAGTAAGGTGCAAAAGTGTATACTCATTTTTGGCGTTGAATATACAGTGAAACCTTTTACGAAAATGTATACATTACAAAGTGACCCCACTTTTATTGTTTTATCATTTTTGTATCTACCGTGAAAGTTTATTTATTAGCGTTGTACATTTTAGTAATAAAACATTCGAAAACTTGCGAATGTAATGGGCATATTTCTCAATTCATGCTTTATTTAACCTTTGCTAAATATTACCAAATACCAAGTAGGTAATAAGGGCTTCTAAGTATTTGCGACATTAGTAATTCCCAGTTCACCATTCACCATGACTGCCATTGGCCTAATTAATAAATACGATTGACAATTTACAAGCGGTAGTCTCTTTCCAATACATAGGGTTAGAAAGAGACTTCCGCTTGTAAATTGTCACTTGTAGCTTAATTAAATAGGCCCCATGAGTTACCTTATAACGCCTTCGTCTGATACTATGAAACAAAGTGGCATGTGTTATGCCTGAATTGTTTAATTTAAATATTTAGCTAAACTAGCCAAACTAGGTCAATGTCAGTCTAATTTTTAAGTTCCATTCGAGAAAAAGATCTTATTAGGTAGAGACAAATTTATTCAGTAAATAGTTTTAATGTTAAAATAGACTGAAACACAATGTTTGTGGTACAAATTACTTTCAATACCTTATTAAAAACAATTAACCTCCTCGGGGTTGTTTTATAACCACCTGTATTCAGTTATGTTTATGTAGTCTGTAAGGCACGAAACACAAGGTGAATTAAGCAAATTCATAGACAAAATGCTTAAATTTGTCTATGGCCTCCATCCAAAAAAATCAGCTACCATAGGCACATTTAAGCATTTTGTCTATGAATTTGCCTAATTCAGCTCAGGTGTGTTTTGTGCCTAATTGATTTAATGTGCGGGGAAGTATTATTCAAGTTTTGCCAGAAAGAGACATACCCCCTTATTCATAAACGTCTCACAAACCTCAATTAGTTAATTTATGTTTTGTCTGTTTCTATTGTTAGTTTATTTTTGTTGTTTGTACATAACTGTCAAAGTGACAAATAAGGACAAATCATAAATTAACTAATTGAGGCATGAGAGACGTTTATGAATAAGGGGTTACGCTTTACACGTTCATACAGGAGTTTATATAACGGCACGGCGCCAGGTGTTTTAATGTGCCTATTTTATTTTTAATGAAATAGGCAAATAGTGGGGGACTGGGGGCTCTATTTCTACAACACAAAAAATAATTATATATAAAATTTATGTTGTGTTAATTATGTCCATGTTCAGCTTTTAATTAAGTGTTATAGTAATAGAGGCCCACATTTCTTAAATTTAATATATGTTACAGATTACAGAAGAAAATCATGAATCTAGAAGTTAAATTTAAAAATAAATAAAGTCACTGTAAAATTCAATCTCTGTCCCTTGATCTCCTTTTGTGTTTTTTGTCCTTCTTAGATTTCTTGTGTTTCTTCTCTTCAAGTTTCTCCAGTTTCCTGAAAACAAAGTATAGATATATACAGAACATGTGAATGAGATCAGATATTAAGCACAAGATACATGAGGTCAAACACAGTTTGTGACAAGTGAAAATAAATACATGTAGAGGTAGAGATGATACATCCAAATATACCACATGAATGCTGCTATGGATGGGCAATGGTATAAAAGTTAATTTGACGGACTTGATGCAGGTCAATAGGCGTGTCCAGTCCAGACCAGGCGCACAGCCTCGCGAGGAAATTGCCGCGCGAGGCAAACGACCAATCGACCATTCCTCGCGCGGCAGCGTGTTTGTGTACATTTTTAGTAGGGACGTTTGCCTCGCGAGGAAAGCCCGAGCCAAATTGCTCGGCAAGATGGCGTCCCTCTGTCAGCTGTTCAAAATGGCGTCACATTAACGTTAACAGCCGTGGCTTGTGTTACGTTTATTTTGGTTTTTAATGCTATACCACGGAATAATATAATAGTATTTCATACAGAAGTTCATCTTCCCTACAAAATCAGTGACACATGACATCTCAATACAATTTTATCTTTCGACGTACGACGTACTAGTAAAGTACGCAATTAGTATTATTGCTTGACCTGCCCTAATCTGCCTCAATCTTCCTAATCGATCAGTAATTTTAATACAAAATTAGATAAATGTCAAATTTATCACCTTATTTGCCCAATCTAATTATTATTTTAATACAAAACTATAACTTTAGACAATTGCAAAATAACCAAACGGAACAAATAAAAAAACCACGCGCACCAAATAAACACGTCCAGACCTGCGCGAGGCAAACGACTGAGGTGCCGAATACCGACACCGAGTCGATCGGCCGCGGCCGCGGCAAACATGCGCGCCGCCTCGGCCGAGGCACGTCCACACTAGGCGAGCTGCCGCGCGCGGCAATTTCCTCGCGAGGCTGTGCGCCTGGTCTGGACACGCCTAAAAGCAGGTCATGGAAGTTGCGGAAACTTTGCATAAAGTTAGTAAAATTTTCAGTAAAAGATAAGTTTCAGGCACACACAAATATGATCACAGAATGAAAATTTTCTTTTTATGAGTACTTTTGGGAAACTTCCAGTAACTTGCACACTAAGGGTCAGCAACGCGCATGTGACAACTCTTAGTGTTGCTGGCTTCCATAGGCTTTGCTATGATAGCTTACTATCATCACACCATCAGCATCATTTGCTACCACATGTGGCCTGTATGCTTGTTTGCTTTGTACATGCAAGCCCTGTGAACATTGCTATGGATGCAATTCATTTGAGATTTCTTACTTCAACAATTTCTTCTTTTGCTTTTTAGACAACTGACTTATCAAGTCCATTTCAGTCAGATTAGCGCCTCCATCATTGCCCTCAATCCTGGTGGCAGCTAGAGGCAAAGCACCAGGTTTCATCACTAAGCCAGAGTCGAGCATGTGCTGCATCAGCGTCGGGACATCAGGCTTTTCCTCCTCCTCTTCAGGGGCTGATGTGGAAGCTTGGAGTGCACGGGCCTCACTCATTGATAGGGAGTACATGGAGCATTCTTTGTCTGTAAAAATATAAGCAACCAGGTCACAATCAAAAATCATTATTATGTTTTATATTTTGTTCAAACTTAGCATTTTTATATCAGTATGGTTTCTGAAATGACTAGTCAAGCAGATAGTAACAGGAAATTATGTTTTACGGCCACAATAATGTCCCTATCAGTGGTGGCGCGTCAATAGAACATGATTCCCTTCGGTTTGTCTAATTTACAGGCACCTGAGCAGTTTTCCTCAATAACTAAAACTTTGCCAAAATAAGTTCTGGCTTGCCTAAGAAAATTTTTAACCCACCGCCACTGGCCCCTTCCTAAAAGTTTGAGATTGTATACAACTATACAGCCAATGCCATGTTTACCATCAGGGCACACAGAGCCCCCATCCTCAGGCGGGCCCAGAAATATCTTAGACGACGTTTTTTACAGTCACCATTGTCCCTAATTGAGTGCCTGAGGGTCCCTGGTTTCCAAGTGTCCAAGGGCCCCACATTCTGAAGTACCCTAGGGCCCCATAGCTGTGTGAACTTGGCACCCGACCTTGACGAATTTTTTTTTTATATTTTTTTTCTAATAGTGTTTCGTTTGTAGTTGATTGTAGTAAAACGGATTTTATTTGTAGTTGCTCCAAAAAAAAATAAGGGAGGGGGTGAAAAAGGCCAGCACCCCACTTACGATATTCAATACTTTTATGATTGATTCTTGTTTAGAATCGTTTGTAGTTGATTGTAGTTCCTTTATTTTCGTTTGTAGTAGCCAAATAACGCCAAAAAAAAAATAAAAATAAAAATTCGGTTCGTGAGCGCGTTGATGTCTTTTTCCGAAAATCGACGAAAATGCTTAAATATCGGTATTTATACTATTTACCCTACGCTGATTGACAGGGTTTCGTGCAAACTAATTTCTGCTAATTGTAATACCTTTTAAGTTGCTTAAAGTAGCAAAATAAACTCCATATCGCGATCGCTCAAAAAAGGTACAGGTACCGTGACCGTAATACATTATGTAAATGTATTACTTTTTCAGGAGTATTTCGTTTGCAAACGATTGTAGTTTCTTTATTTTCAATTGTAGTAGCTCGAAATCGATTGTAGTAACTCAAAAACCTACGAAAGGCATCAAGGCAGCCTTATTCGCGTTTGTAGTGATTTCATTTCATTTGTAGTAGCGCGATATCGTTAATAGTTTATCAAAAACCTACGCCAGGCATCAAGGCAGCGTTATTTTCGTTAGTAGTGCTTAAATTTCGTTTGTAGTAACTCAATATAGATTGTAGTAGTACAAAAACTTACGCCAGGCATATAGAAACCCCTATTTTCGTTTGAAGTTCTTTCACTTCGTATGTAGTAGTGCGATATCGTTAGTAGTTTATCAAAAACCTACGTCAGTCATCCCGGAGGCATTATTTTCGTTTGTAGTGCTTTCATTTCGTTTGTAGTAACTTAATATCGATTGCAGTAATTCAAAAACCTACCGCAGGCATCAAAGCAGCCTTATTTTTGTTTGTAGTACTTTCATTTTATTTGTAGTAACTCAATATCGATTGTAGTAGTTCAAAAACTTACGCCAGACATCGAGGCAGCCTTTTTTTCGTTTGTAGTACTTTCATTTCGTTTGCAGTAACTCAATATCGATTGTAGTAGTTCAAAAACTTACGCCAGGCATCAAGGCACCCTTATTTTCGTTTGTAGTGCTTTCATTTCGTTTGTAGTAACTCAATGTCGATTGTAGTAGTTCAAAAACTTACGCCAGACAGCGAGGCAGCCTTATTTCCGTTTGTAGTACTTTCATTTCGTTGGTAGTAACTCAGTATCGTTTGTAGTAGTTCAAAAAGCTACGTCAGGCATCAAGGCAGCCTTATTATCGTTTGTAGTTCTTTCATTTCGTTTGTAGTAACTCAATATCGATTGTAGTAGCACAAAAACTTACGCCAGGAATATAGAAACCCTTATTTTCGTTTGTAGTTCTTTCACTTCGTTTGTAGTAGTGCGATATCGTTAGTAGTTTATCAAAAACCTACGTCAGTCATCTAGGAGGCATTATTTTCATTTGTAATGCTTTCATTTCGTTTGTAGTAACTTAATATCGATTGTAGTAGTTCAAAAACTTACGCCAGGCATCGAGGCAGCCCTATTTTCGTTTGTAGTGCTTTCATTTTATTTGTAGTAACTCAATATCGATTGTAGTAGTTCAAAAACTCACGCCAGACATCGAGGCAGCCTTATTTTCGTTTGTAGTACTTTCATTTCGTTTGTAGTAACTCAGTATCGTTTGTAGTAGTTCAAAAACTTACGCCAGACATCGAGGCAGCCTTATTTTTGTTTGTAGTACTTTCATTTCGTTTGTAGTAACTCAGTATCGTTTGTAGTAGTTCAAAAAGCTACGTCAGGCATCAAGGCAGCCTTATTATCGTTTGTAGTTCTTTCATTTTGTTTGTAGTAACTCAATATCGATTGTAGTAGTTCACAAACTTACGCCAGACATCGAGGCAGCCTTATTTTCGTTTGTAGTACTTTCATTTCGTTTGTAGTAACTCAGTATCGTTTGTAGTAGTTCAAAAAGCTACGTCAGGCATCAAGGCAGCCTTATTATCGTTTGTAGTTCTTTCATTTTGTTTGTAGTAACTCAATATCGATTGTAGTAGTTCAAAAACTTACGCCAGACATCGAGGCAGCCTTATTTTCATTTGTAGTACTTTCATTTCGTTTGTAGTAACTCAGTATCGTTTGTAGTAGTTCAAAAAGCTACGTCAGGCATCAAGGCAGCCTTATTATCGTTTGTAGTTCTTTCATTTCGTTTGTAGTAACTCAATATCGATTGTAGTAATTCAAAAACCTACGGCAGGCATCAAGGCAGCCTTATTATCGTTTGTAGTTCTTTAATTTCGTGTGTATTAACTCAATATAGATTGTAGTAGTACAAAAACTTATGCCAGGCATATAGGAACTCTTATTTTCGTTTGTAGTTCTTTCATTTCGTTTGTAGTAACTTAATATCGATTGTAGTAATTCAAAAACCTACGGCAGGCATCAAAGCAGCCTTATTTTCGTTTGTAGTATTTTCATTTTATTTGTAATAACTCAATATCGATTGTAGTAGTTTAAAAACTTACGCCAGACATCGAGGCAGCCTTGTTTTCAATTGTAGTACTTTCATTTCGTTTGTAGTAACTCAATATCGATTGTAGTAGTTCAAAAACTTACGCCAGACATCGAGGCAGCCTTATTTTCGTTTGTAGTACTTTCATTTCGTTTGTAGTAACTCAGTATCGTTTGTAGTAGTTCAAAAAGCTACGTCAGGCATCAAGGCAGCCTTATTATCGTTTGTAGTTCTTTCATTACGTTTGTAGTAACTCAATATCGATTGTAGTAATTCAAAAACCTACGGCAGGCATCAAAGCAGCCTTATTTTCGTTTGTAGTACTTTCATTTTATTTGTAGTAACTCAATATCGATTGTAGTAGTTCAAAAACTTACGCCAGACATCGAGGCAGCCTTTTTTTCGTTTGTAGTACTTTCATTTCGTTTGTAGTAACTCAGTATCGTTTGTAGTAGTTCAAAAAGCTACGCCAGGCATCAAGGCAGCCTTATTATCGTTTGTAGTTCTTTCATTTCGTTAGCAGTAACTCAATATCGATTGTAGTAGTTCAAAAACTTACGCCAGGCATCAAGGCACCCTTATTTTTTATTGTAGTGCTTTCATTTCGTTTGTAGTAACTCAATGTCGATTGTAGTAGTTCAAAAACTTACGCCAGGCATCAAGGCAGCCTTATTATCGTTTGTAGTTCTTTCATTTCGTTTGTAGTAACTCAATATCGATTGTAGTAGCACAAAAACTTACGCCAGGAATATAGAAACCCTTATTTTCGTTTGTAGTTCTTTCACTTCGTTTAAAGTAGTGCGATATCGTTAGTAGTTTATCAAAAACCTACGTCAGTCATCTAGGAGGCATTATTTTCGTTTGTAATGCTTTCATTTCGTTTGTAGTAACTTAATATCGATCGTAGTAGTTCAAAAACTTACGCCAGTCATCGAGGCAGCCCTATTTTCGTTTGTAGTGCTTTCATTTTATTTGTAGTAACTCAATATCGATTGTAGTAGTTCAAAAACTCACGCCAGACATCGAGGCAGCCTTATTTTCGTTTGTAGTACTTTCATTTCGTTTGTAGTAACTCAGTATCGTTTGTAGTAGTTTAAAAACTTACGCCAGGCATCAAGGCAGCCTTATTATCGTTTGTAGTTCTTTTATTTTGTTTGTAGTAACTCAATATCGATTGTAGTAGTTCAGAAACTTACGCCAGACATCGAGGCAGCCTTATTTTCGTTTGTAGTACTTTCATTTCGTTTGTAGTAACTCAGTATCGTTTGTAGTAGTTTAAAAACTTACGCCAGGCATCAAGGCAGCCTTATTATCGTTTGTAGTTCTTTTATTTTGTTTGTAGTAACTCAATATCGATTGTAGTAGTTCAGAAACTTACGCCAGACATCGAGGCAGCCTTATTTTCGTTTATAGTACTTTCATTTCGTTTGTAGTAACTCAGTATCGTTTGTAGTACTTCAAAAAGCTACGTCAGGCATCAAGGCTGCCTTATTATCGTTTGTAGTTCTTTCATTTCGTTAGCAGTAACTCAATATCGATTGTAGTAGTTCAAAAACTTACGCCAGGCATCCAGGCACCCTTATTTTCGTCTGTAGTGCTTTCATTTCGTTTGTAGTAACTCAATGTTGCTTGTAGTAGTTCAAAAACTTACGCCAGACAGCGAGGCAGCCTTATTTTCGTTTGTAGTACTTTCATTTCGTTGGTAGTAACTCAGTATGGTTTGTAGTAGTTCAAAAAGCTACGTCAGGCATCAAGGCAGCCTTATTATCGTTTGTAGTTCTTTCATTTCGTTTGTAGTAAGTCAATATCGATTGTAGTAGCACAAAAACTTACGCCAGGCAGAAACCCTTATTTTCGTTTGTAGTTCTTTCACTTCGTTTGTAGTAGTGCGATATCGTTAGAAGTTTATCAAAAACCTACGTCAGTCATCCCGGAGGCATTTTTTTCGTTTGTAGTGCTTTCATATCGTTTGTAGTAAAATATCGATTGTAGTAATTCAAAAACCTACGGCAGGCATCAAATCAGCCTTATTATCGTTTGTAGTTCTTTCATTTCGTATGTAGTAACTCAATATCGATTGTAGTAGTTTAAAAACTTACGCTAGGCATATAGACACTCTTATTTTCGTTTGTAGTTCTTTCACTTCGTTTGTAGTAGTGCGATATCGTTAGTAGATTATGAAAAACCTACGTCAGTCATCCCGGAGGCATTATTTTCGTTTGTAGTGCTTTCATTTCGTTTGTAGTAGTTCAAAAAGCTACGTCAGACATCAAGGCAGTCTTATTATCGTTTGTAGTTCTTTGATTTCGTTTGTAGTAACTCAATATAGATTGTAGTAGTACAAAAACTTACGCCAGGCATATAGGAACTCTTATTTTCGTTTGTAGTTCTTTCATTTCGTTTGTAGTAGCGCGATATCGATTGTAGTAGTTCAAGAACTTACGCCAGGCATCGAGGCAGCCTTATTTTCGTTTGTAGTACTTTCATTTCGTTTGTAGTAACTCAGTATCGTTTGTAGTAGTTCAAAAAGCTACGTCAGGCATCAAGGCAGCCTTATTATGGTTTGTAGTTTTTTAATTTCGTTTGTAGTAACTCAATATAGATTGTAGTAGCACAAAAACTTACGCCAGGCATATAGAAACCCTTATTTTAGTTTGTAGTTCTTTCACTTCGTTTGTAGTAGTGCGATATCGTTAGAAGTTTATCAAAAACCTACGTCAGTCATCCCGGAGGCATTATTTTCGTTTGTTGTGCTTTCATTTCGTTTGTAGTAACTTAATATCGATTGTAGTAATTCAAAAACCTACGGCAGGCATAAAAGCAGCCCTATTTTCGTTTGTAGCGCTTTCATTTTATTTGTAGTAACTCAATATCGATTGTAGTAGTTCAAAAACTCACGCCAGACATCGAGGCAGCCTTATTTTCGTTTGTAGTACTTTCATTTCGTTTTGTAGTAACTCAGTATCGATTGTAGTAGTTCAGAAACTCACGCCAGACATCGAGGCAGCCTTATTTTCGTTGTAGTACTTTCATTTCGTTTGTAGTAACTCAGTATCGTTTGTAGTAGTCCAAAAAGCTACGCCAGGCATCAAGGCAGCCTTATTTTCGTTTGTAGTAACTTAATATCGATTGTAGTAATTCAAAAACCTACGGCAGGCATCAAAGCAGCCTTATTATCGTTTGTAGTTCTTTCATTTCGTTTGTAGTAACTCAATATCGATTGTAGTAGTACAAAAACTTACGCCAGGCATATAGACACTCTTATTTTCGTTTGTAGTTCTTTCACTTCGTTTGTAGTAGTGCGATATCGTTAGTAGTTTATGAAAAACCTACGTCAGTCATCCCGGAGGCATTATTTTCGTTTGTAGTGCTTTCATTTCGTTTGTAGTAGTTCAAAAAGCTACGTCAGACATCAAGGTAGCCTTATTATCGTTTGTAGTTCTTTGATTTCGTTTGTAGTAACTCAATATAGATTGTAGTAGTACAAAAACTTACGCCAGGCATATAGGGACTCTTATTTTCGTTTGTAGTTCTGTCATTTCGTTTGTAGTAGCGCGATTTCGATTGTTGTAGTACAAAAACTTACGCCAGGCATATAGGAACTCTTATTTTCGTTTGTAGTTCTTTCATTTCGTTTGTAGTAGCGCGATATCGATTGTAGTAGTTCAAGAGCTTACGCCAGGCATCGAGGCAGCCTTATTTTCGTTTGTAGTACTTTCATTTAGTTTGTAGTAATTCAGTATCGTTTGAAATAGTTCAAAAACTTACGCCAGGCATCAAGGCAGCGTTATTTTCGTTTGTAGTACTTTCATTTCGTTTGTAGTAACTCAATATCGATTGTATTGGTTCAAAAACTTACGCCAGACATCGAGGCAGCCTTATTTTCGTTTGTAGTACTTTCATTTCGTTTGTAGTAACTCATTATCGTTTGTAGTAGTTCAAAAAGTTACGTCAGGCATCAAGGCAGCCTTATTATCGTTTGTAGTTCTTTCATTTCGTTTGTAGTAACTCAATATCGATTGTAGTAGCACAAAAACTTACGCCAGGCATATAGAAACTCTTATCTTCGTTTGTAGTTCTTTCACTTCGTTTGTAGTAGTGCGATATCGTTATTAGTTTATCAAAAACCTACGTCAGTCATCTAGGAGGCATTATTTTTGTTTGTAGTACTTTCATTTCGTTTGTAGTAGCTCAATATCGATTGTAGTACTACTAAGTAGTTCAAAAACTTACGCCAGGCATCGAGGCAGCGCTATTTTCGTTTGTAATGCTTTCTTTTTATTTGTAGTAGCGCGATATCGTTTGTAGCAGTATAAAAACCTACGTCAGGCATCAAGGCAGCCTTATTATCGTTTGTAGTTCTTTTGTAGTTTGTAGTTTCTAAAATAAGGTTGCCTCGATGCCTGGCATAAGTTTTTGAACTACTACAATCGATATTGAGTTACTACAAACTAAATGAAAGCACTACAAACGAAAATAAGGCTGCCTTGTTGCGTGACGTAGCTTTTTGAACTACTACAAACGATACTGAGTTACTACAAACAAAAATAAGGCTGCCTCGGTGTCTGGCGTAAGTTTTAGAACTACTACAATCGTTATTGAGTTACTACAAACGAAATGAAAGTACTACAAACGAAAATTAGGCTGCCTTGATGCCTGGCGTAGGTTTTTGAATTACTACAAACGATATAGCGCTAATACAAACGAAATGAAAGCACTACAAACGATAATAAGGCTGCCTTGATGCCTGACGTAGGTTTTTATACTGCTACAAACGATATCGCGCTACTACAAATAAAGAGAAAGCATTACAAACGAAAATAGGGCTGCCTCGATTAGGGAATGCAGTACCGGTACTGTTTCGTAGAACCGGGATTTTTGGTACTAGCCAATAATGGAACCGGGATTTCCCGGTAATTTCGGTACTTTCGGGAAAAATCTTCTAAAACTTCTGACGTTGATTTTGGTCGTAAGAATTTCATTGTGTAATGTTTTAAATAAACGCGGGCCGGCTAACCAGCGGCCGTGGTCACGGCGGTTGCCCGCCAGGCGTCAAGCCGGCCACCAAGGCGCTGAGGGCAGCTACCAAATCCCGTGCTGCTACGCGAAAATGGCCTCAGAAGACCTTCCCTCGATTTCAAATTTATGAAGATTGGCGTTTACAGATTTTAGAAAAAACATACAGGGTGCGAGAAAAAGATAATTTTTGAATTTTCTTTATTCTTATTTGATCCCATTCCTATCCAGGATCAAAAGCTTGTATGGAATGGAACCAAAAAAATCCGGTTAGAAAAGCCACAAATCGAGGAAAGCTACCACATACATTTGGTATGAAAAAGAAAACTTTAATTTTTCACGTGCTATTTTTTTATGTCAATCGATCCCATTCCTATTCAGTATCAATAGTTTCTATAGGATCAACTTACAGTAATGTATCAAAAAGCCACAAATTGAAGAACAATTTTACATAGGTACATTTACTGCTTTAAAATCCCTGTTTTCTGATATTATGCTTTTACTGTAATGATGTCATACATTATTAAGGTCCTTAAACGTGTGTGTCTACGTGATAGAAAAATGTCAATTCACATTTTCTATATAGTAAATGTATGAATTTTTTTAATTTTATTTGTGGCTTTTTAGTATATTACCGTTAGTTGGTCCCTAGGAAACTATTGATAATGGATTGGCATAAAAAACAGCACGTAAAAAATAAAAGTTTTCATTTTGATACAAAATATATCGGAAAAAATATCCTTGATTTGTGGCTCTTCTAGCCGGAGATTTTTTTGGTCCCATACAAACTTTTGATCTTGGATAGGAATGGGATCCAATGGTTACAAAAAAAGTTTGTCAAAAATGACCTTTTTCTCGCACCTTGAATGTTTTTTCCAAAATCTGTTAACGCAAATCTTCATACATTTGAAATCGAGGGAAGGTCTTCTAAGGCCATTTTCGCGTAGCAGCACGGGATCTGGTAACTGGCGTAGCTGTCCTCGCCGCCAGCTTGACGCCTGGCGGGCGACCGCCGTGACGACGGCCGCCGGTTGGACGGCCCGCGTTTATTTATAACATTACGCGATGAAATATTTGAACTCCGAAGAATAAATGAGCCCAAAAAAGTAAATAGTTATTTGTTATACAAGTGGTGAAAGTTGTATTTTACGTGCGAGTGTTATTTGAAACACGAGCTAGCGAAAGGATTCTATTATTGACCACGAGCGAAGCGAGTGGTTCAAAAATAGAATCCTGAGCGTAGCGAGTGCTTTAATACACGAGACGTAAAATAACTTTCACCCGTGTATAACACAAAACTTTTCACCTCACTACAGCGAGGAAAATAAGAAAAAGGGTGCATTTTGCTCGGTTTCCCGTAATTCCTCAGGTGTTTAATACTTCTTCATCACTCGAATCACTAATTTTTAACAAAACCTAGATTGTTTTTAGAAAAACATGCGAATATTTAACGTTGATATGATGAATGAATTGAAATGAAAAGTTTTGACGTAAAAGATTTTACTAAATGTCAGATGCGTTTTGTTCGTACGTAGACTTATTCGGCTGTCAGAACAATTTATCCGTTTTTACAAAAAGAATGAAGATTAATGTTGAATGCTGATATTTATGAATTAAAATAAAGTTGTCAGACTGTATTAAGTGTTTTTACTCGATGCAATTCATTAATTGCGATGTTAAAAATTCTGCACTTTTAACGTTTTACGTTTTGTTAGCTGTCAAATGTCACTTAAGCCACTTGTCACTTATGTCAAAACTCTTTCACCACATGTGGATAAAAAGCGATTTTCACAATAGATATTAAACAAACAAAAAGGGCTTTCCGAGCTAGTGAGGTGAAAACATGTTTTTCCCGAAAGTACCGGGATTTTTATTTTCCAGTCCCGGTTCTTTACACGACTCGAAATCCCGGGAATTCCCGGTACTTTCGGTTCCGGTATTTCCCGGGAGCAAACCCTAGCCTCGATGCCTGGCGTAAGTTTTTGAACTACTACAATCGATATTGAGCTACTACAAACGAAATGAAAGTACTACAAACAAAAATAATGCCTCCTAGATGACTGACGTAGGTTTTTGATAAACTACTAACGATATCGCACTACTACAAACGAAGTGAAAGAACTAAAAACGACGATAAGAGTTTCTATATGCCTGGCGTAAGTTTTTGTGCTACTACAATCGATATTGAGTTACTACAAACGAAATGAAAGAACTACAAACGATAATAAGGCTGCCTTTATGCCTGACGTAACTTTTTGAACTACTACAAACGATAATGAGTTACTACAAACGAAATGAAAGTACTACAAACGAAAATAAGGCTGCCTCGATGTCTGGCGTAAGTTTTTGAACCAATACAATCGTTATTGAGTTACTACAAACGAAATGAAAGTACAAAAAACGAAAATAAGGCTGCCTTGATGCCTGGCGTAAGCTCTTGAACTACTACAATCGATATCGCGCTACTACAAACGAAATGAAAGAACTACAAACGAAAAGAAGAGTTCCTATATGCCTGGCGTAAGTTTTTATACTACAACAATCGAAATCGCGCTACTACAACCGAAATGACAGAACTACAAACGAAAATAAGAGTCCCTAATATGCCTGGCGTAAGTTTTTGTACTACTACAATCTATATTGAGTTACTACAAACGAAATCAAAGAACTACAAACGATAATAAGGCTACCTTGATGTCTGACGTAGCTTTTTGAACTAGTACAAACGAAATGAAAGCACTACAAACGAAAATAATGCCTCCGGGATGACTGACGTAGGTTTTTCATAAACTACTAACGATATCGCACTACTACAAACGAAGTGAAAGAACTACAAACGAAAATAAGAGTGTCTATATGCCTGGCGTAAGTTTTTGTACTACTACAATCGATATTGAGTTACTACAAACGAAATGAAAGAACTACAAACGATAATAAGGCTGCCTTGATGCCTGACGTAGGTTTTTATACTGCTACAAACGATATCGCGCTACTACAAATAAAAAGAAAGCATTACAAACGAAAATAGCGCTGCCTCGATGCCTGGCGTAAGTTTTTGAACTACTACAATCGATATTGTGTTACTACAAACGAAATGAAAGAACTACAAACGATAATAAGGATGCTTTGATGCCTGCCGTAGGTTTTTGAATTACTACAATCGATATTAAGTTCCTACAAACGAAAATAAGGCTGCCTTGATGCCTGACGTAGCTTTTTGGACTACTACAAACGATACTGAGTTACTACAAACGAAATGAAAGTACTTCAACGAAAATAAGGCTGCCTCGATGTCTGGCGTGAGTTTCTGAACTACGACAATCGATATTGAGTTACTACAAACAAAATGAAAGAACTACAAACGATAATAAGGCTGCCTTGATGCCTGACGTAGCTTTTTGAACTACTACAAACGATACTGAATTACTACAAACGAAATGAAAGTACTACAAACGAAAATAAGGCTGCCTCGATGTCTGGCGTGAGTTTTTGAACTACTACAATCGATATTGAGTTACTACAAATAAAATGAAAGCACTACAAACGAAAATAGGGCTGCTTTGATGCCTGCCGTAGGTTTTTGAATTACTACAATCGATATTAAGTTACTACAAACAAAATGAAAGCACTACAAACGAAAATAATGCCTCCGGGATGACTGACGTAGGTTTTTGATAAACTTCTAACGATATCGCACTACTACAAACGAAGTGAAAGAACTACAAACTAAAATAAGGGTTTCTATATGCCTGGCGTAAGTTTTTGTACTACTACAATCTATATTGGGTTACTACAAACGAAATTAAAAAACTACAAACGATAATAAGGCTGCCTTGATGCCTGACGTAGCTTTTTGAACTACTACAAACGATACTGAGTTACTACAAACGAAATGAAAGTACTACAAACGAAAATAAGGCTGCCTCGATGCCTGGCGTAAGTTCTTGAACTACTACAATCGATATCGCGCTACTACAAACGAAATGAAAGAACTACAAACGAAAATAAGAGATCCTATATGCCTGGCGTAAGTTTTTGTACTACTAGAATCGAAATCGCGCTACTACAAACGAAATGAAAGAACTACAAACGAAAATAAGAGTTCCTATATGCCTGGCGTAAGTTTTTGTACTACTACAATCCATATTGAGTTACTACAAACGAAATCAAAGAACTACAAACGATAATAAGACTGCCTTGATGTCTGACGTAGCTTTTTGAACTACTACAAACGAAATGAAAGCACTACAAACGAAAATAATGCCTCCGGGATGACTGACGTAGGTTTTTCATAAACTACTAACGATATCGCACTACTACAAACGAAGTGAAAGAACTACAAACGAAAATAAGAGTGTCTATATGCCTGGCGTAAGTTTTTAAACTACTACAATCGATATTGAGTTACTACAAACGAAATGAAAGAACTACAAACGATAATAAGGCTGTCTTGATGCCTGACGTAGGTTTTTATACTGCTACAAACGATATCGCGCTACTACAAAAAAAAAGAAAGCATTACAAACGAAAATAGCGCTGCCTCGATGCCTGGCGTAAGTTTTTGAACTACTACAATCGATATTGTGTTACTACAAACGAAATGATAGAACTACAAACGATAATAAGGCTGCTTTGATGCCTGCCGTAGGTTTTTGAATTACTACAATCGATATTAAGTTACTACAAACGAAATGAAAGAACTACAAATGATAATAAGGCTGCCTTGATGCCTGACGTAGCTTTTTGAACTACTACAAACGATAATGAGTTACGACAAACGAAATGAAAGTACTACAAACAAAAATAAGGCTGCCTCGATGTCTGGCGTGAGTTTCTGAACTACTACAATCGATATTGAGTTACTACAAATAAAATGAAAGTACTACAAACGAAAATAAGGGTTTCTATATGCCTTGCGTAAGTTTTTGTACTACTACAATCGATATTGAGTTACTACAAACGAAATGAAAGAACTACAAACGATGAAAAGGCTGCCTTGATGAATGACGTGGCTTTTTGAATACAAACGATATTAAGTTACTACAAACGAAATGAAAGAACTACAAACGAAAATAAGGCTGCCTCGATGTCTGGCTTGAGTTTTTGAACTACTACAATCGATATTGAGTTGCTACAAATAAAATGAAAGCACTACAAACGAAAATAAGGGTGTCTCGATGCCTGGCGTAAGTTGTTGAACTACTACAATCGATGTCGCGCTTCTACAAACGAAATGAAAGAACTACAAACGATTATAAGGCTGCCTTGATGCCTGACGTAGCTTTTTGAACTACTGCAAACGATACTGAGTTACTACAAACGAAATGAAAGTACTACAAACGAAAAAAAGGCTGCCTCGATGTCTGGCGTAAGTTTTTGAACCACTATAATCGATATTGAGTTACTACAAACGAAATGGAAGAACTACAAACAATAAGAAGGCTGCCTTGATGCCTGACGTAGCTTTTTGAGCTACTACAAACGATACTGAGTTACTACAAACGAAATGAAAGTACTACAAACGAAAATAAGGCTGCCTCGATGTCTGGCTTATGTTTTTGAACTACTACAATCGATATTGAGTTACTACAAACGAAATGAAAGAACTACAAACGATAATAAGGCTGCCTTGATGCTTGACGTAGCTTTTTGAACTACTACAAACGATACTGAGTTACTACAAACGAAATGAAAGTACTACAAACGAAAATAAGGCTGCCTCGATGTCTGGCGTGAGTTTTTGAACTACTACAATCGATATTGAGTTACTACAAATAAAATGAAAGCACTACAAACGAAAATAGGGCTGCCTCGATGCCTGGCGTAAGTTTTTGAACTACTACGATCGATATTAAGTTACTACAAACGAAATGGAAGCATAACAAACGAAAATAATGCCTCCTAGATGACTGACGTAGGTTTTTGATAAACTACTAACGATATCGCACTACTACAAACGAAGTGAAAGAACTACAAACGAAAATAAGGGTTTCTATATTCCTGGCGTAAGTTTTTGTGCTACTACAATCGATATTGAGTTACTACAAACGAAATGAAAGATTTACAAACGATAATAAGGCTGCCTTGATGCCTGACGTAGCTTTTTGAACTACTACAAACGATACTGAGTTACTACCAACGAAATGAAAGTACTACAAACGAAAATAAGGCTGCCTCGCTGTCTGGCGTAAGTTTTTGAACTACTACAATCGACATTGAGTTACTACAAACGAAATGAAAGCACTACAAACGAAAATAAGGGTGCCTTGATGCCTGGCGTAAGTTTTTGAACTACTACAATCGATATTGAGTTACTGCTAACGAAATGAAAGAACTACAAATGATAATAAGGCTGCCTTGATGCCTGACGTAGCTTTTTGAACTACTACAAACGATACTGAGTTACTACAAACGAAATGAAAGTACTACAAACGAAAAAAAGGCTGCCTCGATGTCTGGCGTATGTTTTAGAACTACTACAATCGATATTGAGTTACTACAAATAAAATGAAAGTACTACAAACGAAAATAAGGCTGCTTTGATGCCTGCGGTAGGTTTTTGAATTACTACAATCGATATTAAGTTACTACAAACGAAATGAAAGCACTACAAACGAAAATAATGCCTCCGGGATGACTGACGTAGGTTTTTGATAAACTACTAACGATATCGCACTACTACATACGAAGTGAAAGAACTTCTGCTGCTGCTGGCGTAAGTTCTTGTACTACTACAATCTATATTGAGTTACTACAAACGAAATTTAAGCACTACTAACGAAAATAACGCTGCCTTGATGCCTGGCGTAGGTTTTTGATAAACTACTAACGATATCGCGCTACTACAAATGAAATGAAATCACTACAAACGCGAATAAGGCTGCCTTGATGCCTTTCGTAGGTTTTTGAGTTACTACAATCGATTTCGAGCTACTACAAATGAAATTAAAGAAACTACAATCGTTTGCAAACGAAATACTCCTAAAAAAGTAATACATTTACATAATGTATCACGGTCACGGTACCTGTACCTTTTTTGAGCGATCGCGATATGGAGTTTATTTTGCTATTTAGCTACTTTAAGCAACTTGAAAGGTATTACAATTAAGCAGAAATTAGTTTGCACGAAACTCTGTCAATCAGCGTAGTGTAAATAGTATAAATACCGATATTTAAGCATTTTCGTCGATTTTCGGAAAAAGACATCAACGCGCTCACGAACCGAATTTTTTTTTTTAATTTTTTTTTGGCTTTATTTGGCTACTACAAACGAAAATAAAGGAACTACAATCAACTACAAACGATTCTGAACAAGAATCAATCATAAAAGTATTGAATATCGTAAGTGGGGTGCTGGCCTTTTTCACCCCCTCCCTTATTTTTTTTGGAGCAACTACAAATAAAATCCGTTTTACTACAATCAACTACAAACGAAACACTATTAGAAAAAAAATATAAAAAAAAAATTCGTCAAGGTCGGGTGCCAAGTTCACACAGCTGGGCCCCATCACGTATTAAGACGGCCTTGTATACAGCACAACACAATCCTTCTTACCTGTGTTAATGTGGCCCCATTTGTGACACTTGATACATCTCACATTCCTGACCAAGATGCCAAATGGCTGATCTCTTATTTCATTGTCACCCTTGCAGTAGCTCTCCCTAGGTGCATTGTACTTTCGTTGCCACTCAAACTTGTACTCCGGTTCATTGTCTTCTCTTTCGCGCTCCTTTTTGACACCCGGTGGTGGCTCATACATGAAGTTAAGGCTCAGCTTGTCCTTACTTTCTTTGCTCAACAAAGCTCTGGAAAAAAATAATAAATAAGCACATGAATTAAAATTAATAGCGGTACCAAACTGGCAAACGAAAGGTTACCCAAGACAGACAACAGTGGAAATCATTGGAGGCATTTTCCAACCAGCACATTAAACTGAGAGACATTCTATAAAAAGTGTTTCTCTGAATGAAATAAAAAAGCCTAAATAAATTAGGAATTTAGTAAAATCAGATATATAGTTGTGCCAATCTAATAGAGCTGTAAAGGGTAAGTGTAATGATATTTCCAGAATTATCAATCAAATTGAATGGCCTCTGTAGCCTAGTTAGTACTGCCCTTGGTTAACAAAGTCCAGGGTTCAAACCCAAGCAAATGCATTTATTTGTGTTTTTGTCCCAAAATATTATGATTTAGGCATCAACTCGTCACACAAACATTTTGGTCTAACTGGTCATACTGCCGAAAGCAATAATATTTGTTTCAACCCGTCACAAGTAAATTTAGTTCTATTAAGTCACATAGTAATTTTGTAGCTATTGGTCACACTGAAAATCTATGTCTAGCTAGACTCATAGTAAACTTTGCTTAATGTTGTGTTTATCTAGATATATAAGATTTTCCCCAAATATTTATTCACTTACCTGGGATGAGGAAAGTAAATTTAATTGCAATGACAAAATTAATTCAAGGTTTTAAAGAACTTACTTGTTTTCATGTAATTCCTGTTCCCTCTCATATTGTACTTTTAATTCCTCTTGTTTTTTCTTGTAGGCATCTGTTTTCTGTTCTGCCATCCATACCTAAAACAATAATGTTATTAACGTATCAGAAATACAAAGCATACAAAAGAGAACATATTTTTCAAGGTTATTGTTTAATAAATATTAATACATATATATTGAAATATTTTTTTTGCGTCGTAACAGAATTTAAATTGTATGCCTTTAGAATGTAACTTACTCGCTTTAAGTTATCCCTCGAAGCAGGATGAAAAAACTTTTTGCACATGTAATTATTGAAGCCTTTTCCCATTTTTGTTGCTTGAAGAAAATACAAATAGAAAGAGCACGTTCAAACACTGCAGGCTTTATTTAAATAGTCTTAAAATATTCGTAACGTGATAAATAGCTATCGCTGCTATTCCAAAGAAGTAAAATATAATATTTTGATTACTAGCAGAAGATGTAATCAACTGTAGCTAAAGAAATCAACACAATCATCAACCACTAAATTACTTTTACTATCACAATCAATCAGCAGCCATGACATACGCAATTTGACAGGTGGCAATGGCAGTTGGCAGTTAAAGCGGTATTACACATTGCAACCTGCAGGGCCCAATCTGTTGTGTACCCTGCCTCTCCCTACCCTCCTTCAGCTCCCTACAGGCCCTACCTTTAATTACACCTACCAACCTGACAGATTGGGCCCTGCAGGTTGCAATGTGTAATACCGCTTTTAGCATAGACAGAGACTAGTAGACTACAGATAATTTATAAATAATTAAGGGTGCATACGTTGCGTACGTGGGATCAGTGTGTCCCTACCTTAAGCCGCTTACACACATGCCCACACGAATGTGTTTACAACTTTGAAGTTTTTTAGAATAGACCACTGAAAATGTCGTACAAAAACCTTTGATGATATCTGTATTCCGTATATACTTGATGAAACTAAAATATAGTACCTAAATGTAAATTCATATTTATTTACGTAGGGTATTTTTTAAACACATTTGTGTGGTGTGGACAGTGCACATGGTTTTCGGTCGCAAAATGACGTATAGTATATATGTTTACTGACGATAGTTATCTGTGACCGCAACTCGCAATGGATGGCATAAAGTCGAATGGTGCGCTGTGTTATGTGACTTTGTTTTGTATTTTGTGATAAAAAGAACTCGAAAGTTACTGTGTTGCCTTGATTATGCGCTAAATGTATCGAGATATAAAATTAAATACTGCAATGTGTGCGTATTTAGGGTTTAAGCCGGATATCTTCAAGCAGTAAACGGAGTATGTTGTGTCGACTTTCTAGTGTTAGTTTTCCACCAACGTAGTTAGTCGTAATCTATGTATTTTATGAATTATTGAATGTTTTGCCTAAATCTATTATAAAAAAATGTAAATTCGTTTAGTATTGCGATTTAACGGGACGAACGAACTTCTTATCGCAAATACAATTAAAAATAGTTTTTACGTTTTCACTCATTATACGAACTTATTTTGGTTATATTGTCACTTGTTATACGTATATAAGTAATATCATAGAACAGCGAAAAGTTCGATGTCGATCCTGCCGTAGTGCAGTGGATAATCCGGATCCACAAACAACATGTACATGTTGTCATTGTGTTGCTCTTGCTCTATGTATTTAACACATTCATACCCTTTTATCATATTGAGGTATTTTTAGAACACCACAGTGCTATTGGAGCTCGATTTTAAGTGTAAATAGTTTTTTTTCTTGCAAAATGGGATATAGTGTGGTTTTTTAATTGTGCAGTGTAATGAATGAACTTGGACTGTGAATACTGTGATGAAAGTGATATGGCTTCATGAAGAACAAAAGGAGCGTACAAACAAGATCATTTAGAATTTATGGTGAGTATAATTTTGTGTTCAGATGTTTTCTAAAAAGTATATACACAATGTATATATAACATACTTCATTGCCGTTCTTGCATGACTTCAAAAGTAGAAAACTTTTTCAAAATTTTTAAGTTCATCTGAAACTATTTATTGGTTCCTCATTCTTTACTAGGGAATGCTCCAATTCTGATTTTCTAAAGTGAGATCCAGGAATACGCAGTTCTGATGGGTTACTTGATTTCTTTATAAAACCAGAAATCAAGTACTGGGAGCAAACTCCATTCCTTACATCAGACTAAACTAAATTCATTCATACTAAGTCAGGAAATATTTTTATTAGGTGTAGTAATTTTGTTCAACTTTGTACAGTCACCATCTGATATATCGGAGTGGGCAAGGTGATCACGAGTACCTGAACAGTGCCTCTATTGCCAAGATGTTAAATTTTGATGTGCAGATATTTTTTGTGTCACTTGGCCGCTCCGAGATATTTGATGGCAACTGTACAGTAAAATAAATATTGATTAAAAAATATGTGTATGCCACCTTCTTTATTGTTATGAAATTAATGTTAGCTACACATACTTTTCTTTAAAGAGTTAGTTTTTTATTTTTTATTGTACCCATTAATATTTTTGTTATACCATCTATAATCCATGGTTACCAACTTGTCAAATTTTGATACTGTTGAACAAAATTAGCCGGTTAAAATGGCGAAGCCGAGTAATACCGGTTAGTACAGTTTATGTGAATGTTTCAAATTTCGTTCTTCTTGAATTGGTTCTGTTAAAACATTACACTAGAAATAGTGGTATTTAAGCGAACGAAATTTATAACGGTTATCAAGCAATGTTAACTGGTATTCCGATACCGGTAACAATCCCTGTTTTAGAGCAAATTGGCTGTGACAGGTGGGCAAAAAAACAGACAGACAGGCGCACAAGTGATCCTGTCAGGGTTTATCTTTTTTCCTTTTATGGTAGGTATGGAATCCTAAAAATTAAAAGTTTCAGTTCCATGCTCCCAACAAATTATTTTATCATTTGCGTCATTATTTTGGTAATGTTTTTGCAGTCGGGGCTTTACTACACATTAATTGCTCCAATAAAATATCGAATCTGTACAAAATGATTGTATCTGTACAACATACAATATAAGGTACCAAAAAAATGAGTATAGTGACACTATTACTATGTCCCTACTGCCAACTTTACTTTTTGTTTTTAAATCTATAATCACACTGCCATCTTGGGTGTATCATATCCCTATGACGCCTTTTGAGCCGCGGTATACATTGCGCGGCGAAACTAGATCGGATATATTAATAGCGAAACAAGAGCGAATTCGTGCAATCGTTTTCGCTATCGTTTCGCTCTTGATCCGCTATCTCGATCGCTCAATCTACCCGTCTATTCAGGCAATCTACTTCTATTATAGGTACCTATAAACAGTGCCAGTAGTGGTAACAACCATGTACCTACCAATCATGTAGGACCATTGCCTATGATGCCTGTTCCCAGCGTTCCCCCTCTTCTTTCTACTTTGCAATCTATTAATCTTGAGCAATGTGTGCCTTAAGTCTTTCGACCTAAAAGTCGTCAGCCTTCCCAAAATAAGAGCGTTGTATTCAAAAGGGCTTTCCTCCATACTGACAAGTCTCCTGACACATTCACCTGCTCATCATGCTCGCCTGTAGCACATCTCCGCCTGTAGCACATCTCCGCCTGTAGCACATGTATCGGTTTGGCTATCGTAGGATCGCGCTCCATACAACGGAAAAATCAACGAAATCGTAGGTACCTACCTATAGCGGTGCCGTGCAATTCCGAAGTGGAGATGTGATGTGGGAGCCACACACACAAGAATAGGTATGTTCCCAGCTACTACTTTTCTAGGTACTTATTTGTTTTATATTACTTTGTTTTTTTCCAGATTAGAAAAATCGTGCGATTGTCGTGGGAAAACGATTTTATAATTCATAATTTTACATCTTATTCTATTGGCTTAAGCGTATCACTAATAATGGAAAAAGTAGTTTCATTTAAAAAATTCTCTGATATGGCTGAAAGAAATAAAGATACATCGGCGAAATCGACCGTTATTTTTCTAATCTGAAAAAAAAACGAGGTATAGGTAGTTGTATTAGGAATATTAGGATAAATAAATACGTATTCAGCATTAGGCACAGTCACGTCTGAAAATATGGATACATTTAACGTGTCAAAAATACGTAGCCACTACTCTATTACCAGGCTGTAAAGTTTTGGATACATGTTTTTGTCATTATTAAAATCAACCATTTTCCCATACGGGACCGTACATGTATGTGTGATCTGGGTACTTACAAGTCACATCACAAGAACTTGCGTCAAAAGTTTCAAAATATTAATAGGTAGGTACCTACCTACGTATTTTTTAACGTACGAAAATGAAAAATTTTGTTAGCGAAATTTAAGGAAAGTGGCTCATAGCTGGGCTGTTTGCTGCTTCCCTTTAGGGTGGGACGAAATTCCCGATGGCAGGCGCAATAATGGGATGGCATAGCCGTTTTGGTAGGGCTAGGGGTTAGTGTCACGAACGGTCGTATCTTGTAAGCACGGTAAAGCGGTAGCGGTAGCGGCGAGCGGCGAAGACAAAAGGTCGGAACGCGGTATCTTCTCCTCTATGGCCATAGTCGTAGTCGTGGCCGAACTCTTTAAAATATACTTCCCCTAGTATTACAATGGATGTACAGTCCGTGAGCTTTAAGACTGTATCGAGGAGGGTAAATTTTCAGAATCTGTCAAATTACCCCGATGCACACATGTCCCGACTTCACGCACACTACCACACTTTTGGGGGGACAGGTCATTCACCTCTATTTTTTTTAAGTTGGTATATCCTCGTTTATAATAAGTTTGACTACACCTCCTTTGAGAAACTGAACCCGTAGGTTGCATTCCAAGAAGACAGAGAAATAATTAATTTTATCTTGCTTTCCTTGTTTGTCCTGTTTATGTCATATATGACGTATTGAAATGTGATTTGATTTGGTTTGATAATGATTTGATGAAATGATTAGTACTTTTTTATTGCGGTTTGAGGTTTGAGATACGATTTTTGTAAAGCTACCTATAAAAGTCACTTAATCAGATTGACAATGCCAATAACCACTCTATACAGCTCTCTATAAGGCGTAAAATCAAATGACCTGTATGTATACCTGTAATAGGAATAGGACGGATTGGACAGTCGCCATGTCGGATATATCGGAGCAGCCAAGGTGGTCACAAGTATCTGAACAAATCCTCTATTATCAAGGCAATAAAGTGCACGTTCAGATATTTTGAGTACGTTGATCGCTCAGATATATTTTACGGCGACTCTACGTAATATCTACAGCTACGGTTTTTATTTTTCTATGCAATATTTATTTATTGGGTATTTGGCACTGCATGTCGAACTACACGCAGTACGCAACATGAAATAAACAATAATTCGACTTTCAATAAATTCAAATTTTATTTTTAACTAATGTTTCGTATACCGCCAACTGTTACAAGTTTGCCTACGATGCACAACTTTGTCTGGCTTGTAAAATATGGTTTTCTTCCCCAAACAGATTTATATTTTATTCCTAATAAGATACAAATAGCTGTTTGGTGAAGAAAACCGTGTTTTTCAAGCCAGGAAAAGTTGTGCATCATAGCCAAAGTTGTAGCGATTGACGGTACTTCTTTCGTGTGGATTTATTTTAGTACAATATTGAAGCCACGGTTGTTTAAATTTATCATATTTCTCAGCGATTTTCTCCCATACAGTGTTGGGGTTTGGGGTGGGGGCGTCTCAGACCGGATATATTATAAAATTATAGTCTTAAATTGTCGGGATTGACCTTACTCGCCGAAAGAATCAGGGACTGTATAATCGAAAAATAAAGGTACAATTTTAAAACGGGATGTACCTCATACCGTTTACTTCGGTATAAGGTTTCAGTAGTAAAACCAAAATTTTCTGAACTGAAATATATCGATACCGCTTTTTTTTGCGAAACCTTGAACGTTTTCGTAAAGGTATCCTTTGAGCAGGAGTATGCACTACGCGCCGGCTACTACATAGTAAAAGCTACGACCGAAGTTTTTGGTATTTTAACAGTAAGAGTAGAAATAGAAACAAGTCATCATGTGATTGTTCACCCTCTTTTCCCCGCTTCTGTATCCAGATTTGTAAATTTTCACATTTTTATCAGAAATGGTTGAGTGAAGTTCCAATTAACGAAATAATCTTTATTAAATTCTCTACAGTATTTAAAAAAAAGTATATTGTTAGGAAGTAGAGTTTCCAGTTATTTGTCGCGTATTTTGTGGTACGGTGATATTTAATGCTATAATATAAATCATACAAGACAGTACTAGCCACATGAGCAACATGAGAGACATTGGCCAATCAAAAAATGTTTAATAAGTCAAATTAAGGGCTATAAATAGGCCACCTTTTGGTACTCTTTTATGGACATAGCTCGTCCACAGCCAACATCCTGACATTATCTTACTAGGTTTATGATTTTCTTGATTTGCGCGACAAATAAATCGAATACCTTAAGTAATACATAGTTACCTTTATTTACCACTCAGTATACCCTAAACTAATAAAGATACTGTAAGTTCATATGACTTTATTGTTACTGTTATTTATTTGGGTGACAAGCAGTTGGTTTGCTATACATCAGAACAAGGGCAAAGATAAGTTTGCATTCACCAATTTATTTTGGAAATTTAACTGGTAATAAAAGTAGTGGCAGACAAAACACACCTTCGGTCAAAATATTATTTAAATATAATTCAAGAATACAATGTCTGCAACATACGGACTCATGGACCGATGACTGATGAGCTAACGAAAAGAAAGGTATGAACCAACTATAAAAGCTTCCTTTAGCCATTTTGGTTGGTTAACCATGAAAAATATTTATATCACCTCTATTTTGCTTTCGGTTACGCGATCATTCATAGCAAATATGGATATATCCTATAAAGAGAAGAGAGAGGAAAAATATTCCCGGGAACATTAGGAATAAGCCTAGGGAATTTACTCGGGAATATTAGGAATTAACATTTTAGGTGGAGTTACCTGTACTTGATGTTCCAGTAAAGAGTTTTGTGGTCTTAGTTTTAAAATACAATTTGTATGCATTCAATAATTTCAAAATTCCCGAATATTCCATCGAGGTACCACCTGGGGAATATTCCCGAGAACAGCATATCACTACTACACCACAGAGATGGGCTTTACAACGCCATAAAGAAGCCAACCGGTAAGATGATTGATAAATTTACAGTATGGCTAGCTCCAGAACTAAATAGTTGCCTTTTAAAATTTTAGTTGTAAGGTAAAATCCACAATTCCACGGACTGATTTCACAGCTCCTGGCATACAAAGCGATTGTCAAATGTATGAAAAGAGCTGTCAAATCAGTCCGCGGATTTATGAATTCTACCTTAAGTATACTTGCTTCGTTCAGTCCAGTAAATATGTCGATTTTCACCGAATATTGATGAAATAAAAACTAAATTTTTCGTACAGTCGACTACAAAGAGATGTAAGTATATAATTTTTCAACTTATTGCGCTGTAATAAAGGTCCAAAAGTGGATACATCTCTTTGTAGTCGACTGTACACTTAGGTGCCTACCTACTTTTATTATTTCGCCTGTTCCGAACGCGACGTTACTTTCTTGCTCATAGCTATGACTAAATTGTCCCGTAGAGTCTGTCCGGAAAGAAATGTGTCGTAGAATGTATGAGCTTCCATATAAACCACGACACTTCTGTTTCCTGACAAACTCTATAAACTGTATGTAAGTTAAAATCAGAAAACAACAATGTTTATTGTTTTATTTATTATAAATAGGTACTTTGTATAAAGGTAATAGATTTCAGATAGTTTAGCAGGCACACAATCCGCCGGGATGAAAACTATCACGTTATTCACTGCTCTCAACGGGGTCCTACCAGGAGACGAACTTAGATCTCGTCTTCCGCAGCACTCTGTTAAGAATAAACTATTCAGACGACCTGGAGTGATGTTATGAACGCTCCAGATGATCGAGAGGCATGGCGTAACTGGCGTGAGCTCATGAAGCCCCTCTGTCCATAAGAACGTCTCTCAATTTGTTTGTGCTACAGGCGGAGACATTCTTCATTACGCATGTGGTGTACAAAGACTCGGTAGATCTGCTGGCTTTGTCATTATTTTAATTTCTTGATCTTATTTTCTTATCTCATCACATGTGCACTCAATCTTTTATATTCTTACAGCAAATTTAGCAAAAAATAAGTCGGTAAAACGGCCAATAAATAATAGGTAACACATTTTTCAAATACTGCGGAAACATTGTATACCTACAGGTAGGTAATTATTTCGCATATACTAAGTCAAATAATTAAAATTGTTAATAAAAAATACAAAATTTGTGTCATAAGAAAATTGTCAATCAAGTTTATTGACATTCTTACATTTTTTAATGTCGTAATATTATGACCAGCATAATAAACATAAACTCCAGTAAATAAAAGGTAATCCTAACTCTTTTCGCATTAAATAGCTTGCGACGAAACGAATTATGAGGATTCGGTAGAAAAGTTTATTTTATTCAATCATTAGTTGTATTTTTCTAATATTACGACATGTAAACATCAAAAAATATAATTTAATATGACACACGGTCTCTATTTGTTTTCCCTATTCATTTGGAATACATTCTGGCTACTGGTATCCCTTTTCGTGTACATATATGATTTTCTGTCAGAATAATTGTCAAAATGAAATGTCACAGGACGAAATTTGACGACACGTGTGCTTCCAATGAGGCCCACCGGCCATCTGAGTCAAAAACATTATTTGACTGATGTGGCGAATGTATGGGAATTTCACGAAAGTTTATGTTTATGATTGAATTTCTTCGTTGCATTTATAAGGAAAAATATGAATAACACTTTATTCTCTAGTCCATTTATCTGGCTTTCAAAATATCATTACTATTTAAGAAGAATATGCATTTTTAATTCATGTTTTTCCTAAACCGCACAAGCGTATTTTTCAGTTTTTGTACAACTTTACTTAATTGTATTGAGGAAACTACAAATGACAATCGAGTTCTAATTACTTCAAATTGTAGATACACTCTTTGTTATAACAATGATATAAATTATATAGATTTTTGTAAATAATTATGAACTCAGGAACCTAAACGGCGATTGCTGTTTTGCTGATTTTGGACGACGCCCTCTTAAGAAGAACCTTCGGGAATCGGCGATGACATACGAAGGTAATATTGTTGTTCTGCTTTTTCATGTATCACTGTTGATTGATACCCGACGTCTCTTGCTAAAACCCGAAGGTTCTTTTTAAAGCTCACGGACAGCAGCTTATGTTAAACGGGCCATATATCTATTTTTATTTATTAAATATTTAAAATAGTTCTCTGAAACTGAAAGCAACACGAAAACGACGTTGTGGTTAACGTCTTTAAGCATGCCAGAATTCTAAAGTGCAGTACCTAAATAAGCCGTGAACAAATCCGTTATATCCGCCGCCGGCTCTAGGTATGTCCGTTAATTAAGACGTCATAGGTTTCACGGTAATGCGATGACCACGATTTAGGAAGGTGCAGTACCTCTGCTGTTCGTAGAACAAGTGTGTTGTTTCCTTTGCTTTACATAAGTGTGGGTCCCTTATATAAGTGTGGCCAGTGTGGGTCCCTCATATGTAGACGGAGATCTGCCCACGTCGTCTACCTATAGGTAAATATGACACAATAATGAGAGGAACGAAACCCCTCTCGTTAATAAGCATACTTAGTTTGCTATAGTATGCTTATTTAAAGATCCGGACATCTGGCAGCTGTTAAGTGGCTGAGGTCAAAGAATGCGAACCAAACCACTTCAAGAATACACAGATAGAAAAAATCTCTTCAACCAAAGAAACCTATTTGAATAAAGAGATATCCAGTTTCCCATATAAGGAAAAAATAAAATTCTTTATTTTAAGATATAAAATGTTTCAAAGTTTATTACTTAACCTAATAAATTCAATACTTTATCCGAGATATAAAAATCTTCTTTTTAAAATAGCTTAATATTCTCACGAAGAGCGTTTGAATTTTGTTTTTGTATTGTATTTTTTTTAAATTGAACATTATGTGTCTTAGTGCAATACATAAAGAACTTAAGCCAAGAAACTTTGTTTCTTGGATGAAGACTCATAGTTTAAATTGAGAATTGAATTTCTCCACGGAAACAAGAAAACGCATTAGTTCAAGAGCATGTGTTACTTGATGTAAAATTTGATATTTTCACATCAAGATCTAAAATTTCTTGGCGTATGAAATCGATTACTTGAAACAAACAATAACATTTTCTAAGGCGGTTATCACACTGGCGCGGATCCGCATGCGGCACCGGTGCGCGAGCGAGATAGCGCTCTGCATGTGTATAGCGCTATCTCGCTCGCACACCGGCGCCGCATGCGGATCCGTCGTCAGTGTGATAATCGCCTTAGTGTCTCAGTGCACTACTTAAAAAGCTAGTAGCAGAAACTGTGTTTCTCGGGACTAATCCCAAGAAAGGAAGTTTAACTAAAAGTAGATAATACAAATATAAACTATGATTATTTATATACTCACAATTTATAATCGTATTAACTAGAGCTGAGATTGCTATTGTGAATCTCAAATAAGCCCGGGTAAAGCGCCGAGGGTCATGAAGTTACGTCGAACAAACGTTCGCGTGTTCTAACCTACACGCAGAGACATCTATTGATGCGCAGGGTAACTAACGTCCAAAACTTGAATGTTTCAAAGCAAAAATTATGCGCTTCTTCTTTGGAATAGCTGTGGCTCTTGATTGTAGGTTGAAAACATCAAAGCAAAAATTAATCTCTCTTGCCTAAAAACTTAAAAATCTCAAATCAATCTTTTGGCGCTACTTCTTTGAATTAGCTTTGGCTCTTAGCTGTAGATTGAAAACATCAAACCAAGAACTAATCGCTTTTGACGTAAACACATAAAACTCCTAAAGGAAAATTTTGGTGCTTTTTTGCCGTAAATAATTATTATCTTAACTCAAATCATTACTATTCGCTTTAAAAATGGGTAAAGCTAAAGCTGAATAATTTTAATTCTTCTTTTAAAAACCATGATATTTTTAACTCAAGTCATGTTTATTGGTCTAAGGTATTTATTACTCTCTTTAAGAAAACGCGTGCAAGAGAGTTTTGCGTTTTGAATTAAGATATTATTTCTATCTGTGTACAAATCCTAGAGTTCTGAGTTATATGCACTGTATTAGGTATATTATATCATTCCCAAATGTTTCTGTTGGAGGAAAGGACAGTACCTACTACTAAACGACGTATGATGTTTTTGTTTCCGCAATAACACGCAATTGTTTATGTCCCTTATTAAAATACCAGTAGGCCCAGTCTTAGGTCTTCTTCGAACTGAAATTTTCTGTCACTTTAACCTCCATCCATTAAAAGCTACCAGCACGGCTAGCGCGTCTTACGTTGTTGTGCGACTTTCCATAGGTACTTCAAGCGCGACTCGAAGTATGAAGTGACAGGCGACAACGTAATATATGCTAGCCCGCCAGATGCCCGGTAGGTACTAGCAATACGGATAGTACCTATTGCAATCTAACTAGGTAGACGGTTTTTTTTACACTCATCTCTCATTATTGTGTCATATCTGACGTGGCCAGTTCTTAGTCTATAGATTACGCGGACTCACGGTTTACAATTATCTTCATGTTTACGATATATAACATTAAGACAAGTTAAAGATCGTAAAGAAAAAGGAGTAGTGTTAAAAAGAGTCCTGAAGTCTCGGAAATAATTGTGCCCCGAATTTGACAGTAGATGGCGATTATACGGCCCCATACTGAGTTACAGTTAAAGAATACTGAAAACAAATTGCCATTCGCCCAGGCCGGACAGTTGTCGAGCTATCAGAGTTGGAAGCCTGGCAAATATTGAATTTTTAGATCGGTGGACGAGAACTATAATTTCATACCGTTAATTTGGTCCCTTTCGCAAGTATCGCAGTATATATAACTTTTAAAAGGGTATTAAAATAAGTGTAGGTAAATTGTAAGTAGGTACTAGGTATGTACCTATTCAGTTACCTATCATTCCTGCGATCCCATGCGTGTTCCGAACTTCTTTAAGTCAATCTTACGAAGAAGGTCGACAGAATTTTGTTTAATCATGTAGGTACGTATATGTAGTTGGGCAATACGGCGGTGTGTGGAGTGGTCGATTTTTATTATCTTGAGAGTGGGCGCGGTCGGGAGCGGCAGGCCAAACATCGACTCGACGAGATCAATAGCATAGGTATGAGGTCGATTCCGTATACACGTTACTAAACCCATGTCCAGTCTGTACAAATCCGACATGATAGTTGTTTCCTTTTTTGTTTCAGACACAGGACTCTATAGAGAACCGGGAGTAACTCAGTTAGGTGTAACTCCCGGGGATTTACACCACACTCTCTCGATGTCTCTCTTTCTCTTCATAGTGTTTATCGCAAATGCATCTTGAGTACCCTTACCAATATTCTGCTCAGTAAGTTCTTCAGCACCGTGTTTTGTAAGATCACTGGATAATTGTCAAGGTACGCATAATTATCATCCCTCGTAACTTTAGTCCGAACCTCTAGGGCGCTTCCCTTTTAAAAAACTTGTGTTCTGCTTCTTTTGCTTGAAGTAAAAGGTTCAACAGGTTGCTTTGTTTAAAAACTTGATAGTCGCTTCAGCTAGTCATACTGTTCATGCCTAACTTATATTTGAGTTATATCTTTTCAACATTTAATCGGTTACAATCTCAGTAAATACAGGCTGTAACAAAAATACTGGTGATCCGTTTAAGGGCATAATTGGTATCGTATTGCGAGTAGGAAAAAGTAGGAGAAAAACTAAACTTTTTGGAGGCGAAAAAAATTTTTTTTTTGTATGGGGCGAGTCGTCCCAGCTGGCCAACCCTCCATACAAAACCAAAAATTATTTTTTCTCAGTTTATAGTTCTCAGGTATAATGATTTAATTTTGATACGAGACTTGTCACTCTCAGAACTTAGTACAGTTAGCAGCAGAAGTAGCTAAGCGGGTGAGGTGTTTAAAATGATCTACACACGCTCTTATTTTCCTAACAATAAAGTCGTGTCAAGCTCATTTTGAATACGTCACCCGCTTAGCTACTTCTGCTGCTGGCTGTCCCTACCTTTTAACGAACCAACTGTAACTATGTATTATGTAACTATTTCGGCTCAGCGATCCAGAAAGGATCTTTGCCTCCGAAACGAGAGCACCTGTGTCTTTATCCTGTGGAACTTGACCACGCACACATCTTACGAAAAAAAAAAAATAATACCTCTATTTTTTACAATAATTCGAATACTCAATTAATCATGCATTAGTGTAATGCTTGAACAATGTAAAGCGCTCAATCGGCAATAATATAACTAGTTGCATGTTCCACTTCTAATAGCTGATTTGACCGGTTACGACGATCTTCAAGCCGCATCAAGCGTGCCCAATAGACATGTGCGCCGCGCCGCCGCGCCGCCGCCGCCGACGATTTTTCCACGCCGCCGCCGCCGATGATTTTGACCGGCGTAAAATCGGCGTGGCAAATTTTAAATGTTTTAATGCCCGGAAACGGTAAATTACTAATGAGTGGCCAGTATACTACGTATTTTTGAAAGATATTTTGCTTCTTGACTTATCCTTTGCCAGTTACATCAAATGAAGCCATTTAGATGCTATTGGAAGATTTACGTCAACGACTTATCGGTGATTTATGACGGCTGGTTTTTGGATTATAGGCTTTTATTTGTTTTGTCGATTTGTTATCTATCTTCTTTGATTTATCTTTTGTCTTAGATAAGGTTATTCACAATATTTTTATAAAAGTAAAATACAAAAATAGATCAGAAACATACAAAAGCAATAAAAATATTATATAAACCTAACCTAGGGATCCGCCGGCAACGGAGCAAGGCCCAGGCTGCCAGTGGTCAGGGCCGCATAAAGGGGAACCTTCGGGCTGTGCGAGTGTGCGCGCCGTGTTCAGGATTACCGCCATCTGAATCTGACCCTTGAACCAACCTCCACCTCGAAACGAAAGCCTTTCAAGAAGTTGGCCGAGACTCTTCGCAATGAGAGCATACGCAAAAACTACTGTCGGTTCAATAATCGCCGAACCGAATCAACCTGGAACATGGCGGCTATCTATCACCACAATATCAGGCTTATTGGTAGCAATATTACTGTCCGTGATGATAGATTGATCTTAATAGAGCGTGGCTCGACCATTTTCGAGGACTGGCGCAGGTGTGTACTTGTAGTACGGCACTTTGTAGTCCCGAACACCGTACATAAAAGCAACCTGCTGGTTTATAACCCTAGCTACGAGATTATGTATGTGCAAGTGCTCGCCGCTAGCAAGATGAGAACAGCCGGAGATGATATGACTGAGTGACTCTCCGGGACGGCGACAGGATATATCATCGTCATGATTCAGGCATACAATACCGATTTTACATGCCCTAGTCATGATACCTTCGTCTGCAATTGCACAGGCGAAACCCTCGGTTTATTCGAAGAGGACTCCCGTGAGGGCTCTGTAGAACCGCCCATGTAGCTCCTTACTCTTCATTTTTTTGTTAAATACCCCTTAAGTCAAGGTTGATGTTGGGATCCTTCATCAATCGAGGGAACTATTTAAGGCCATTACCTAACTTCGCGATACGGTATCGGTGCACTAAAGGATGTTCGATATTTTTTTTGCCGATTCCTTACCGAGCGCCTATATTTGAATGCAGGCTTCCTGATTGGCGCGGGCTACGCAGTGAGAGTGCGGCATATCGCAGGCCGCGTCACGGTGTAAAATCTGCATGCCGAGCTCGCACCGCATGAAATTTCGTGAACAAAATGGCGGCGGCAAGAGCCACGTGTATTATTTTGGTTGCCGATGTGGAAAAATATCCACTTTTATATAACTAGAACTGAACGAACTAAACTAGAATCACTAGAATGCATTTTCTTCATCTGACATCCCATCCTTGTCTTTTAGAACTCAACGTACAATTTTCTCTCACGAATTACAAATGCGAAATCAATTGGTTTTGCACTTATATTAACTTCGGGGATTTTTGTGTTATCATATTCGATGTTTAGGCAAGTGGTGTAGCCAGTTCTACATAGATAAAACAAATAAGTATGTCTATATAACTAGTCTATCTTTTGTAAAATTCTCAAAATCATGTCTTGTATTTAAAATATGCAAAGTTTGCTAGACAATCGTACATTATTCGAGATTTGGGGAATTCTATTTACGCAGGTTATACTTAATAACTCAGTAGGATTCGATCTAGAGGGTATTTTGTCAATTTCCCCAAAAATATTAAAAATATATACCACGCCGATTTCACGCCGATCACGCCGCCGCCGCCGGTCAAAAAACGATCGGACGCCGCCGCCGATGATTTTGGCATCGGCGCACACCTCTAGTGCCCAACGCTTGATGATGCCGCTCCGCGTTCTTTCCTCCGTTTAATTTTGTCAGTGCGACCAATTAAATGCTTCGGATCTATCGCCATATTCAACGCGTAAATGAGATAACCTTTGCAACATTTCCCGAGATTAATTTATCAATAATGCCGAAGAACCGGTCACTCGTGCGTCGCAAGCCCGCTGTGGTTCCTAAGAACTAAATTCGTATTAATCAATATATATGTGACGAGCAATGCAAAAAGGTGCGGCCAGCCATTGATGATTTTCTTCAATTACAATTGCGATGCTTTGCGACGTAATTGCCTACTATCCTATCCTATCGCTCCACTGAGCGACACATAAGTATGTACCTATAAAAAATTGTTTTAGGCCGGTTTGTACAGGCATCAGTGGCGGTGGGTAAAATTTTTTCTAAGGTAAGAGCTTAATTTGGCTTAAAATTTCTTCATGAGCCGTAGGAAAACTATTCAGGTGCCTGAAATTTAAGCAAGCCGACGGATTCGTGTTCTATGGATGCGCCGCCACTGCAGCACTGACAGGAATGTTCCATCCATTGGAAATAAGAAACCGTCATAATGACTACTGGCACAGCTATTAGCATATTGATGCCTTTTGCCTGCAACCGATACATTCGTAAACGTTATATTCCCGTGGCAAAATGGATGGAACTCTAAATCACCTTTCGAACATCTTGACTCGATAGCATCTCGTTTAGTATGCATACGTTACAGTCTAGTTTATTCACCTAGGTATGCGTTTTAGATACTAGTACTTATTGAACGGTGACTCCGCTTACCGATACTTAATTACGTGGTTACCTTAGTTAATGGTTAGGTATTTATTCGTTCGCGTAAGTTTTCAACACCACCCCCTTCAATTGAATTTCCAAACACCTTTCTTGTGTCCGAGCATGACATTAATTCATTTTTACAAAGTAGCTATCTATTTGGCTTTATACTTTTTTTTTACTTTTGCGTTAAATACTCCGAAAATCTTGATCATGTAGATAGCTAAAATGCATCCTCTAAAATGCATAAGGATGCATTTTAGCTATCTAAAACTATATATTTTTTACTTAATGTACTTTTTCTGTCTATCGTAACGCTTCCCCAATAGTTATTAATCTCCTATAAGAAAACATTTACAAACCACCGAAAAAATGCAAGGAGTTTTTCTTGGCTGTGTTTAAGGAATTTTTTTTACACTTAAGGAAAAATCATTTAGGCATTTTCGTAGAAATGAAGTAAGTAGAAGTGAAGACATCGACAAGTATATTATGTTATGATTTAATAATCGCATTAAAACTATTTTTAGCGAGATATCATAACTATTTGAACATGAAAGTGACAATACGAGATTGCTCTAGCTTTTTATTGTTTTATCAGTTATGTTTGGGATGCGCGTCATTTAATTTATTATGAGCGCGTTACCTTTTTATTTAATTCTAAAAATAACTTGACGGTGTTATCGCTGACGCTATCTCAAGGAGAGATCGTGCCGTGGCAAAGCCGCACTGCTCTGCGCCGCGAGCGATCGCATCGTGCGCTCTCCTGGCAGATTCTTGTTACCTACATAGCGCAGGCTTGACAAACGCTCAGGTGAACCAGTGTATCTTAGACCACGATATCCGTAACGCAATCAAACGTGGAGTCGTAAGCCGCTAATATACTGGTTCTTTTTCACGTTCCATTGCAGGCGCTCGATAGGCGACTGGAATAATACTCCTGCACCCAGATTATCGCTGCTTATTGCCCAGCTTGGTACGGCCGGCTTCATCACTGGATAAGCAGCTTGTAATATTTTAAATAGCCTTCAACCTGTCGTAGTATTTGCAAATAAATTCGGCGATAATGACGCATATGTACCTAGTACCTATGTTAAGCAGAGATAACTCGCATAACGGACGCATGAAACTCTTCAACTGTTTAATCAGCACGACTTGAATCACTAAGACGGACGTCTAGTATAAGCGTTGAACTTGTACCGTAACTTTAATTTAATTAGCCATTACCATGTGTCGCCGTCATCTCCGTGGGTAGCGGCCGGCAGACAGTGGCGTGTTGTCAAAACAGCGGCACGTCAATTGGTCTAATCGGTGTCCGGCTGCGAGCCAATTACTTACTTGACAGCATGGAAGCAATTCCTACATTTAAGGGCGGAAAGCGCACTGCAGGAAGACTTCCCTTTATTGAGTTACAGAAATAGACGCACTTATGGTCGCCATCACCGCGCTGTGCCCTCTTTAACCATAACATAACCATGCATATGACCTTTTGATTTTTTAGCTTAAACACGAATAAAAATAATCCATGAGGTTTGGATGAAATGCATTTGCTCGTGTACCTATCTATGTCTTTAATGCTATGTTCTCGTGTACACATGATAGATGAGCAAATCTGAATCAAACGTTTCTTTCAACTAATTACGATGTACAATTGTGTCCGCATATCATATGCTTACTTGATTTCATTAGTAAATTAGTAAAAATTGTATGTACTAAGTATCACTGTATTTGTCAAAAAACGTCAAAATATTCTTAATGAATCGAGTTCTTTATAGTAGGGTTTTGTCTCAGTACAAATGCGAAAAAAATTGTGCGCATCGAGAAAAAGTTGTGAATTTTTGACCATAGATAGAGTGAGCAAAGATGAATATTTTTTAGTATCGGCGGTCTGTAAAATTTTTGGACCTTCACGTCAAAATCAGGGGTCCCGTGCAATATGTTATTACTCTCTGGTTAAGACTGCTAGGGGTTGTTTGGTATCGTTTCCGTGTAAAACAGACATGCAGAATTAATTTCTGATATTAAAAATGAAAAATTTCGTATTAAAAAAAAGTTGTGCCGCGAGGAAAAACACAATTTTATTTTTATTTTTTAGAACGTCATATAACTAATATATATCCTTTATTTCAAATAATAAAAAATATTGTAAAGAAGCATATTTAATATAGATTATAGAAACATATACATTTTATACAGCTTTAATACAAAAAACTTCTGGTTTTTTTTTTACTTAAGTTGAGTAACGGAAAACAGACGTCGCGTCGTTTGAATTGTGACGGTTTATGTTAAAGTTAAGGAGGAAAAATATGTTTTTATTTATTGTATTTTTTTATTTCTGCATTTTGTGAAGTTATTATGAATAAAATTTACTAATAACAAGCAATACATGCATTTTAAGGTCAATACGCTACGGATGTTCACGTTCACATTGATTATCGATACTTACTATGGAGAAAACATATACACCACGAAGCAAACATTTTTTTTCGCGTAGTTTTTGTATACTATAAGCCTAAAAATTTTATATATTTAGAAACTACATTAAATATGCTCCTTTATAATATTTTTTATTATTAGAAAAAAAATGATATATATTAGTTATATGACGTTCTAAAAAAAAATAAAAAATTGTGTTTTTCCTCGCCACACAACTTTTTTTTAATAAGAAATTTTACATTTTTAATATCACAAATGAATTCCGCATGTCTGTTTTACACGGAAACGATACCAAACAACCCCTAGCAGTCTTAACCATAGAGTAATAACGTATTTCACAGGACCCCTGATTTTGACGTGAAGGTCCAAAAATTTTACGGACCTCCAATACTAAAAAATATTTATCGTGGGCCATTCTATCCATGGTCAAAAATTCACAACTTTTTCTCGATGCGCACAATTTTTACAAATTCGAGCTCTGCTATTAGTTACTGTATGTGTTTCATAACTAAATTATATTATAATCAGATTGCCTAAAAGTAAAAAAAAGAAATGCATGCATATTTGCGCAAATAAATGTATCATCGACATTAAGTTCGTTGCCGGCCTTTAATTTAGCCGGTTGTATTATTAAACCATTAGTATTACTGGGCCGCGATTAGAATGGGATTAGAGTTAACAGATTTTCCATATGCTTACGTCAAAATTTGTATGGGTTGACAGCTAACTCAATCCAATTCTCATCGCGATTCAGTAATAATTGTAATCTGCGTTAAATTTGCGAGGTTTGACTGTTATTCAACCATAATAAATCCATCAAACTTCGGACTCTCCCTTAGGTACCTAATTTGGCAGTTTATTCGATATAGGTAGAGATTACTAGCCTGGTACGTATACCTACAAGAGGATGTAGTAAATATAAATTTAATTAAAAAACTTTTAAAAACAAGCTTTTATGTGAATGCTCTAAAAAGAGAAAATAAGCTTTTGAGTCAATCAAACTTTTTTTATAGGAATTTTGTACAATTTTATGACATAAAAGCTTGTCGCGAGACTTTCCCGTGTAAAAGAGATTGCACATTTATTTCGAGGAAACCTTATGTAAATATTGAATATTATAACAAAATCATTGGTTTCATTCAGTCCGATGTTGAGTACTTATTCTTTGAGTACATTTAATAATTGTCATTAAAAATTATTTGATTTACAATTTTATAATCCACGCCGCAGGCTTCGTCAGACAGATACAACAGTAGGTCAACCACAGGCTTCGACACATACCAATATATTGTCATATAACTCGTTATTGACTTCAAAATTCACTTCGTGATTTGTTATTGCATTGCAAATTTGTGTCGCTTTCGTTTGACATATTAAAAAGATGCAACTAGCGTAACGAAAACAACTCAGTAACTCAATGACAAATGACAAACCGCCAAGTAGCACTATCTTATATATACTATATACTACATCCAAAATACGTAAATAACACTTGACGTGAATTTGTTTTTTAAGCAATACATTGATAATTATAATTTTAATTCATGTATAATGGGCTGGGCACATTACATATTTTAATTAATTTTACACTACCGTCATAGGATTACTTGGCTACAGGGTTTCACCTAAAATATGTGCAATCTCTTTTACACGGGAAAGTCTCGCGACAAGCTTTTATGTCATAAAATTGTACAAAATTCCTATAAAAAAAGTTTGATTGACTCAAAAGCTTATTTTCTCTTTTTAGAGCATTCACATAAAAGCTTGTTTTTAAAAGTTTTTTAATTAAATTTATTTTTATGTTTTTAGTTTTTAAGAGACATTCCGTAGCCCTGTACATTTCGACTAACACATCGTTTCGCTGTGTTGACCGGTTTCTTATTGCTTGTTAATTTTAGCTAATAGAAATGGTCATTGGCTGTGTTACCTGATATCAAAGTAGGCAATAGGTATCAAGGTAGGCATACTGAGTTTTTTTTATCATAATAGTGATGAAACACTTACGGGTATGCTATTTCTGACCGCTAAACCATCAGGTAATTTAAAAATTCTTGAAAAACAAACATTTTTGCTATATTTCAAACAGAACATTATGTTACGGAAAAATCCCTAATGACACATTAAAGTTGCAAAACTATAAGCCTAATTAAGTTAACATAGACCTCATAATTTCGAGAAACAGCTACTAAAAACCCAAACTGACAGTTGTGTCCGAGGTTGAATGATAGAACTTCGCGTCGCTGCACTCGCTCGTTCGATAATAGTTATGCACGTATAATTTTCTTTTGGCAATCATATATTATTTATTTAGACGGTTCTATTCTAATCTAACAGAACTTGTGGTCCGCCTCGAATTAAGAACTTGCGATTATAATAAAACCCCTCAACAAAACTGTTAGGCCTTCTGATTCCAGAACCCACTGGTCATTCCAGCTCATTGAAGTCTCTTATTATATACCACCGATAAAACCTCAACAAATTTCATGAAGACCAGAAAAACGTTACTAAAATGTTCGCGAAACGAACATTCAAAATTATAAACCCATCGGATGTCACACAAGGCCCAAACAGCATGAACCTATGATGTCCTAAACCAGAGATCCAGTAGGTACCCCTAGGGTTCAGCATAAAATCTATCTCGTGATACCGGTCCCGACTGCTTACCAGTACAAGTCGAATGAGCCCAACAGCATGAGTCTTTGTTGTCCTAAACCAGTGATCCAGTAGGTACCCCCAGGGTTAATCATGAGCTATATTTTCTGATACCGGTCCCGAGTGTCCCGACTACTCATCAGTACAAGTCAAATAAGCTCAAACAGCATGACTCTATGTTTGCCCCAAACCTGAGATCCAGTAGGTGCCCCCAGGGTTCAGCATGAACTCCATCTTGTGATACTGGTCCCAACTCCTCGTCAGTACAAGTCGAATGAGCTCAAACAGCATGAGTCTATGTTGCCCCAAACCTGAGATCCAGTAGGTGCCCCCAGGGTTCAGCATGAACTCCATCTTGCGATACCAGTCCCAACTCCTCGTCAATACAAGTCGAATGAGCTCAAACAGCATGAGTCTATGCTGCCCCAAACCTGAGATCCAGTAGGTGCCCCCAGGGTTCAGCATGAAGTCCATCTTGTGATACCGGTTCCAACTCCTCATCAGTAGGTACAAGTCGAATGAGCTCAAACAGCATGAGTCTATCATGTTGCCCCAAACCTGAGATCCAGTAGGTGCCTCCAGGGTTCAGCATGACCACCATCTTGTGATACCGGTCTAAACTCCTCGTCAGTACAAGTCGAATGAGCTCAAACAGCATGATTCTATGCTGCCCCAAACCTGAGATCCAGTAGGTGCCCCCAGGGTTCAGCATGAAGTCCATCGTGTGATACCGGTCCCAACTCCTCGTCAGTAGGTACAAGTCGAATGAGCTCAAACAGCATGAGTCTATGTTGCCCCAAACCTGAGATCCAGTAGGTGCCCCCAGGGTTCAGCATGAACACCATCTTGTGATACCGGTCTCAACTCCTCGTCAGTACAAGTCGAATGAGCTCAAACAGCATGAGTCTAGTTATGTTGCCCCAAACCTGAGATCCAGTAGGTGCCCCCAGGGTTTAGCATGAACTCCATCTTGTGATACCGGTCCCAACTCCTCGTCAGTACAAGTCGAATGAGCTCAAACAGCATGAGTCTATGTTGCCCCAAACCTGAGATCCAGTAGGTGCCCCCAGGGTTCAGCATGAACTCCATCTTGTGATACCAGTCCCAACTCCTCGTCAGTACAAGTCGAATGACCTCAAACAGCATGAGTCTATGTTGCCCCAAACCTGAGATCCAGTAGGTGCCCCCAGGGTTAAGCATGAAGTCCATCTTGTGATACCGGTCCCAACTCCTCGTCAGTACAAGTCGAATGAGCTCAAACAGCATGAGTCTATGTTGCCCCAAACCTGAGATCCAGTAGGTGCCCCCAGGGTTCAGCATGAGCTCCATCTTGTGATATCGGTCCCAACTCCTTACCAGTTCAAGTCAAATGACCCCAAACAGCGACTTATTAAGACGATTCTAATTCTAGTATCGGTTAGGAGAAATAGGTACCAAATCAGCTTCTGATGTGGCTGACTGTACTTTTATTTAGAAAATCAAGGAATACTCATCGAGGCGTTTCTAACAAACCTAAACTCAACCTGGTTGAGGTATTTTATGGCAGAGTTCTTATGGCCACCTCCTGTCTCCATCATCAGACCAGCTCGATGGTATCAAAATATTGTATTGTCATCCAAGTTACGCAGGTATGCAAAATTTTAGCTCAATCGGACATCAGGAACTGGTTCAAATCTGGCTCGCAAGATTCTACCTAAACATCTAACATACTGACAAACACTGTGAGTTAAATAAAAGCTTGTAATAAAAATGAGAAACTAGAGGGGTCATTAGGCAATCAAAAGGGTTTCTATAGAATGTCTTAAATATTAATTAACTGTTTACACAACACTCCTTGTTGGTCGAACGAGCGGAGCGGTAAGCGAAGCGAGTTCTTACAAACAACTTCTGGCTACTGGGACGTCTCGGCATTTCGATGGCTTTTTGATTTTGAGAGTTTGTTCGACGATAACTTGAGTAACGTCTTCTTGATTATGAAATTTGTTGGAGTTGTAGCAGAAATACATATAGTTTGAGAGTTCGTATATGAGCAGGACCGATCAAGGGGTTATGGAGCTGGAAAGCTCAAAATAAATCATCACATGGGTCTTGTTATATTGGTCAGCTTGTTCGCAAGTAAATCGCGAGTTCTCAGTTCGAGGCGGACTACTTATTGTAGATAATGAACAACGTATTTTGATTGCAGTTGCGGCTAGTGCGGTGAAGGCGTCGGCATGTGGCGCGGCGCTGTGCTGGCGCTGGCGGCGCTGAGCCTGCTGGCGGCGCCGGCGCTGGCGCTGCACAAGAAGTACAACATCACCATCGGGTACCTGCCGTCCATCACGGGCGAGCTCCGCGACCGGCAGGGACTCGCCATCTCCGGGGCGCTGTCTATGGCACTCGAAGAGGTTCGTGCTTGTCCTTTAAGGTTCGATAAAGAGTCACACCTATTTTAAAAATAAGTTAAATTCGTGAGCCCTAGTATAGCGACTTCGGATTGCAGGATGACTTGTAATCTATGGCCACATAAATATGCAATGTTTGCGAGAACTTTACAAAGGTTCGTATCACCTGATATGGAAACTTTTCAAGAAGCGAAATAGTACATTTCGATACTAGGTCGGAAAGGATGTCATTATTCAACGAGTTCCGAGACATTTGGTCACGACCCGCAGGCGAGTGGCAAAACTCGGGACGAGTGAAGAATGACATTCCGTCCGTGTATCGAACGACGTTTTTTAATAAAGTTGCGAAAAAAATATAAAAATGGACAATATATGTCACTTTGAGGTTACTTCATCCGAACACTCGCGCCGTGCGATGCGGGGCGGTGATCATGAATCCTGAGCTGTGATTGGCTGGAAAAGTAAAACGCGCTAGTGCGAGAAATACAACTTCTCGCATTATAAACTACTACTAGATTTGAGCAACTGTGTTAAAAAAGGTGTTTTATAAACAACATAAAGGTGATAATCGATATATTATTGTTCGTATATAAACATAATTGGTTATTGCCATCACGCCTTTTAAAGTAGATTTTAGCATGGACATGTTTTGTAATAGTTATTAATGGGGTTCAACGCTCGCAGGCTTTCACAGATGGCGCCGGCATAGGTTGTATCTGTCAGTCCTACCAATAGTGTCAAATTGTTGTTATTTTTTGCGATTTTCTGAAAAATTAAAATTAAAGATAAGGGTAGATAGTTAAGTTGCGTTTGGTTAAGTTAAAATGAAATGATTTAATGCCACAAAAGATAATTAATTATGTACAGAGTAAACTACACTAATTTAAATTAAATTATTCAAACAATACTACCTAGTTACAGGTACAACCAATGCTGGCGCCATCTATCCAAACTTTTGACAGTGGGCTTCCTCTTTTTCTTAATCTATAAGATGCCATTTGTATAACACTGTTACCTATACAAATATTCACAACGAAATGAATCCTGTATGCCGCTTCGATTCTAACATGAAATGTTTTAGGTTGACAAAACCGCATTGCAAACCGTAAACTGTACAAAGACGTTCTTGTTTATTTAACACGAATTCATATCTAAACTTCCGTATCTAAAAATAGCTACAGCAAATAAAATATGGAGTCAAACATTCCTCACATGCGGAGGACGTGGCTCGAAATATTGTAGGTCGCAGAAATAAATCTTTCAGCAAATGCTATCGACGTTCGTAAATAAAGCAGGCTCTGTACGGGTTTGTTTTTCTAGGTCGGTTTCAGAGCATACGTTTGTGATAGTAGATTTATTGGTGATCCCGAACTTGACCTAATCATAAACAGTAAATTCATTAAACATGGGAATGGCTCAATTATACTATCTACTTTGCTTTTGTAAGTAACGATGTTAGATAACTAGATAGGTATTTTAATTAGAGGTGGTAGGTATATCTAAGTTAGTCTTTCGGTTTTCTCCGAATTAAAATATGTATCTATATAAATAAATAAACCTATGTAAGTAGTTAGTGTCACCAAATAGGCGTTGGTTATGCAACATATTTGGAAGAAAAGATTTGGAGGTTTCATACATCGGGTTTGCTAATAACTTTTTACATGAAATCGTGTCGGACTTTTAGCGAGCTAATAATCGTGAAAGGAATTATCGCAGGTTTAGTTATACTGTCTCATTAACATTACATACACAGTATTGTTCAGTGACGGCTGGGTAAAATATCGATTATCGACGTTTTGCCTTCATAATCTTAATAAATTGCCAATTTTATCGTCATCGTTGAAACTGTTTCCAAGAACGCGGTGATGATGTTATAAATATTGCTTTTATTTATTACTATTTAAAGGGAGATAGATATTGATTATTGTTTGTTGTCAGGTAATTTATGGTACCTAATTCTCGGTATAATCGAAATTCTACCGATTTAACGTAACGTAGGTAATAAACAGGTGTAGACAGATACCAAAAACTGCTTAGCACCACTGCGTTTTGCATACATTTTAATATGCACGTGAGGTAATCTAATAGTTTTGCTGAATGTGTATACTTGTAATAAAATGACTAATTTCTTTTTCACTAGCATGGCGGTATTTTAAAGACGACATGGCAAAGAATTTAGTGACAACCCTGTTTGAATCGTAATTGGCAGTAGCCAGTAACACACTTGCAGTCAAATTGTGAATCATGGAAATAAGGTTAAGGTCCTGGAAATTTCTGACGCCAACTTGTTATTTACTTGGCTCGGAAATAACTGTGTTGTGTGAGTTTTTAATTTACATCTTTAAAGCCTAATGTTAATGTAACAATATCTTAATGCCAATGTCAACCTTACATAGGTACCCTTACATGTCGACATTTTCCTTACTAAAAGTAATGTGTATGTGCAGATCAACAACCAAACCACAATCCTGCCGGACGTAGAACTTCTGCTGGAGTGGAACGACACCCGCGGCGACACGGTGACGGCGACGCGACTACTGACGCACATGAGTTGCTCCGGCGTCGCTGCCTTCTTCGGGCCCGAGGGACGCTGCAACACGGAGGCCATCGTCGCGCAGTCCGTCAACTTGCCCATGATCTCTTATGTAAGTTATGTTTAGGTGAAACACGTGAGCGACATGGATCTGTGCGGCTCCTAACGCACATGAGTTGCTCCGGCGTCACTGCCTTCTTCGGGCCCGAGGAACGCTGCAACACGGAGGCCATCGTCGCGCAGTCCGTCAACTTGCCCATGATCTCTTATGTAAGTTATGTTTAGGTGAAACAATTGAGCGACATGGATGTCGACATCGACTATTGACGCACATGAGTTGCTCTGGCGTCGCTGCCTTTTTCGAGCCCGAGGGACGCTGCAACACGGAGGCCATCGTCGCGCAGTCAGCCAACTTTCCCATGATCCTAATGTGATTCATAACTAGAGTAGGAAATGCGAGCGACACACAAGCGACACGATTACTCACGCATTGCTGGTATTTGGATAATGTATCAGTACGAATCGTTTTGGACTCGCCTAGATTCATTGACGGTCTTATTATGAGTTTAACAGACACATAAAAGTGGACTATGCTTATTTCATACTATAATTTAGTCAACAGTCAACACAATATGTTACTCTAATTAAAGGCACGTATACTGTCTCGTTTCTATAAAAATACCACCCAGATATTTCAGTTTATAGTTCTTCGTGCTCCATCAAATTAAATTAATATTATACATAATACCTTATTGTTATATTTTTTTTTCAGAAATGTTCTGACTACCAAACTTCAACCATGCCTAACTTCGCTCGATTAGAACCTCCAGACACTCAGGTAAACAAATATATTGACTGAGTTAAATGTTGTTTCGAGCGTTATTTACTAGGAAATAGGTGCAAAACCATATACATAATTTAATTTAGATACTATACTTTCGATAATCCTTCAATTCCCAGTCTTGAATCGACCCTACTTATAAGTTATAACGTCTGACAGACGGTGTCAGTAGGACTGCCTATTAAGGATTGCCTTAATATAAATAAAGGAATAAGGTGCCAAAATTGTAAACATATCTGTATAACACAAACAGATAGTGACCGCATTATTTTCAGTATGCTTTGTAATTTTTATCAAAGGTTTTTTCTTTAGGCTACAAAATCAGTAATGGCGCTCCTACGCTACTTCCGCTGGAACAAGTTCAGCATAGTGTACGAGGAGTCGTGGGTGACGGTGGCGCTGACCCTAGAGAACCACGCCAAGAAGAACAACATGACCGTCAACCACCAGCGGCCGGTCATTGACGGCTTCAAGTGCTGCTCGGAGAAGATGGCCTGCTGCGCTCCCGGCTTCTGGTACCAGTTCATACAGGACACCAAGAACAGAACTAGAAGTGAGTGATATTTACCAGTTGGATGTCCAAAGGATTGGATTCCCACTGGCTTTGTCTATTTATTAACCGACTTTAAAATTTCAAAAGGTGGATGATTTCAATTCGGCTGTATGTTTCTTTTTGTACAGTTAGCAGCAGAAATAGCAAAGCAGCGGGTGAGGTGTCCAAAATGACCTTCAAGCGCTCTTATTCTCTTAACAATAAAGTCGTGTCAAGCTCAATTTGAACATCTCATCCGCTTAGGTACTTCTGCTGCTGACTGTATATTTGCTACATGATTATTTCGTCAATTGTCACCACCGATGAAGTGTTTTAAGTCGTTTTAAACTTTAGTTTTGAAATGTAGTTGGAACATGCTTCACGCTAGAACAACGTATGCCGTTGAATTAGTAATGGAACTAATAAATAGGCCAGAGTACAGTATAGTCGTTGGCCTTTATACGTCCATAATTCCATTGGCCTTTATATAGTTGTAGGCTTCTTAAGTTTGGGAAAGATAAGTAATTCGACAGAAATTATACGGTTTTGTTTTGTAGAAAAATACTCCTAACCGTTGGACAAAAAAAAAACATGTTTATTTGTACACGGTTCGAGCTAAATAACACTAGATTACTAACATTTGGCGGGCAGTGATAGACTTTTTTTATTTTGTTTCTGTCTGAATTGCTATGTGAGTCATGAATTACTCGTGTTTCGCTATCTAAAAATATTTGCGCACGTCGCAAACTCTAACATCTGTATGTAATAATTACTCCACCGCTTCGTATCAGCAGCATTAAAAATGTTTGTCTTTTTATGTTTCAGTTTACGTGTTTTTGGGGTCGACGGCGGGGTTGATAGACATGATGCAAGCCATGGAGTCTTTGCAGTTATTTGTTAACGGCCAATACATGGTGATATTCGTCGATATGATCACTTATTCGCCTAAAGAAGCTATGAAGTATTTAATAAGTAAGTATTGTCTTCTCTCGAAATCTACATGAGCGACAACTTCTATGATCATTACGCAGGTATAACACATTTGTCTTTAGTGTTGGCATGATGACAGAATACAGCTATGTTTTAGGGAGAGTGATACATTTCTTCATATTTATGAGCAGACCAAGTGTGTTACACTAGTGCGGTACAGGAACAGTTTTGAACTTTTATAATTCACAAGTGCGATTTTCGTTTTTAGTTAGCGAATACAATATGATTAGTCATAGTAAAAAATATTTTCTAACAGTTATTGACGATGCGCTAGATTATATAGATATTTTTTAATAACACAAAGGAAAGTTTATCCAAATTACATTTTTCTTTACCACACTATTGCATTCAACTATTTCAATATCATCTGTCATTTTATAACAGTTTGGTCAATAGATTATGTGAGCATATTCGTAAACAATTTGTAAAAATATGAGTGACCTTGAATTCTAAACGAACGACAAATAGCTAAGACGACGAATGCTATTGACAAAACCGTTATAAAATGTGAAGTTATGTAGCAATAATAAAAAGCGATAGTCTGGTAGAGAAAAATAAAACTTGCATAATCTTTTCTTTATGTAGCAAACAAATACGTGTATGATACCTAGCGCAATGCTCACAATTGTTAGAAAATATTTGTCATTATTAGTACTTAACGTATTCTAACAGGGCACAATATAAAATCGGACTTGTGAGTTTTGTCATTTTTATAGGTTAAAAAGGCGTTGTTGTACTCCACTACACAGACATTTTATTCAATTTGTTTGATTCGTTTGGATTTTCCCTCTGCTCTATTAACATAGTGTGGGTCCCTTACTACTCTTGTAGGCCTGTGATGACTACTTGGATTTGCTTTGATAACTCTTTCTTGCGAAGAGTCAGGTGTTGTCGCTGGTCGCTACGTACAGATTCATGATCTATAGAAATGATCATCTATCCGAAATATGTCCCGCTGGTCAGAGCGTACATCAACGGGAGGCTCCGAGGGGCCCGAGGCCTACACGCTGCAAAACGTCCCTGAACGTGCCGAATTCTTAAAATTTCGCCCATGTATTTTTTCAGCTAACTATGCCAGGAAAAGTGCATATAAGACTACTTGTTTCCATTATTAGGTGCTGATACCCACGCCAAAGACAAATGGCAAGTTTTAAAATTATTATCCCCAGAAATCGCACGACGATAATCCATGATTTTTCTCAAGTATAGCGAGGTCTCCGCGAATAGTTGCTAGCAAAGTTGATATAGTCTGGCTGGCCAATACCTAAGTGCAGTAACGGTGGAAGTAATAAGCTTTACTCATCCCTTTTTCAGTAGCGAGGGTACGAGCGCAAGAAAGAGACACTATGAATCTCTATGTCTATGCTTGAAGTAAAACAAACCCTGGCCAAACTATATGTAGTTTATTTTTGGTAATACTAGTAAACTTTCAGAGACCGAGGACCGGGGGTCGCAGCCGGGCTGCGAGCACGTGTTCACGAGCGAGTTCAAGAAGCGCGCGCAGTCGCTGCTGGTGGTGGTCTCCTCCGAGCCCGACAGCTCCTACGAGGTGTTCACCAACAAAGTGCGCACGTACAACACCATGAAACCGTTCCATTTAGCGTTGCCGTCCATATTCGGAAATAAGTACGCAAAGGTAACTTGCCAGATTATTTTGTTGTACATTTTATTGTCGCTGACCTGTTTTATAATCGCGATTTATTTCGTATTATTTCGTTCTAGAGAAACAACAAAATAGGAATCCCAAAAATGTTATTCATTTGTGTGAACAATTGGTTCATGAAACACAGTCGCTGATATACGCATAGCGGAGCTTGGTGATATAACATCGAGTTTAAACTATGTCTTCTTTGGATGTACGAGGGTCGTTTTGAAAGTGTTTTCTTACTCCGGATTAGTCCGTTTATTAATTTGAAAATAAAACTTTTATTCATAATTATTTAATGTGATTTAATCATATAAATAATCCTGTCTTCGTATTTCAGTTCGTCTCCATTTACGCTGCATACTTGTACGACTCGGTCCAACTGTACGCTCGAGCACTGGATAAACTAATAAAAGAGGAAAAGAATCTGACCTACGAGAAACTGATGACCATTTCCAGGAACGGTTCACGGATCGTATCGAAAATGATAGAGTCGACGCCGTATAAAAGTAAATAATGTATACAAATTAAATTACTTCTTTATTGACCCATCCGTATTGACCCATCGAAAACTTATTTGCCTTCAAAAATACGTCAAGTTGTGGTTATACTTGAAAATACAAACCTACCACTGTAATTTTTTATATTGAACCTGAAGTTTTCTCTCAACTTAATAAAGGGCGCTGCTAGAGAGTGGTCTATAGCATTTAATCCGCCTTTTTGCGTTTTTGCTTTTTGTGACCAATAAAGATTTCTTAATTCAATAAAACAATACAGAAATGCACATATTTTATATTGAACTTTCTGATCTGGTCCGACATCACATATTACATAGCGAAGCGCTCTTACGGCTAGGCTACCAATGTTTGACGAACACATAATTGCAGGTGTGTCCGGAATGACGATCCGTCTCGACGAGCGAGCTGACTCCGAGGGTAACTTCTCGGTGCTGGCGTTCAAGGCGCGCGCGGCCAGCAACCTCAGCGACGACGACGTCAACTGCACCTACAGCATGATCCCCGTCGGCCACTTCCAGCAGAGCTCCCGCGAGTTCCCGGTCAGTATACAGGAGGGTTCTATGACGATCCGGCTTGGCGAGCGAGCTGACTCGAAGAGTACCTTCTAAGTGATTTACTTAAAGATTGACGATGAAGATGTTGTCAACCTGACGTTGTATTACCGGACGTAACACTGAAATCTCTATCTCTAGCATTGGCTCAGGGGATACCTCGTAGATTTAGTATTATTGGTGGTGGTTTGCTATTTTCATTATTTGCATATTTAGTTTTGCTGAGTGATGATAAAAATACGCAAATAAGTATAAGGTGGGAACTACTCGACTGTCACTTTATTATACCGCAGCAGCAAAGCAATATTGCTGTCATTAATGATATGGACAAAACGCCTATTTTAATAACTTGCTGCCATTCTAAATTTAACAAATCTATTCGTATCATTGCAGGAATACAAAACAAACCCGCGCATCCAAATCGACTGGCCCGACAACGTGAAACCCGAGGACGAGCCGTCCTGCGGCTTTTTGAACGAGAAATGTCCCAAAGACGACTCCCAGATCACCGCCCTAGTGGTCGCGGGGACGCTCGCCGTCACGCTGTTCTGTACACTAGTCGTTACTATTAGCATTTACCGCAAGTGGAAGATTGAGCAGGAGATAGAGGGTCTACTCTGGAAGATAGATTCGCAGGATATCAATGGGTATTATGGCAGTGGATTAGTCTGGTCACCTAGTAAGGTACGCTACTGGCAGTATGTTAGCTAACACATACCTATCGCTTTATTATGTTATAGTTGAAATTTTGGAAAATAATCCACCTAATTTAACTTTTTTCTTAAATCGGCTGAGAAGGACGTATGTAATTCACTAAATCTGTCATTGCAACGCTTCATTACACTGTGAACTTTTTGTAGTAGATAATAAGGTTAGTAATATGAATAGCTTATTTTTTAAGGTTATGTAAAGTAAATTTCAACCATACAACAGTCTGTTTTTTTAAATATTCACCATAGCTGTCGTTATAATTCTCAAAACTTTATTATTCTGCAAAATAAGTCTATTCATATCAACTTCCCCCAGACGCACAGAAATAAGATAACCTATCTATTTGACTTCTTCAATTCGTTGAAGTGCAACTTTATCGGTAGACTAGTGAGTATGGAGCTAATTACGTTTTCTCATAGATTTAATTACATAATGTTTTATTTCAGTTAAGTTTAGCGAGCGGTATATCGTGCGAAAGTCGATGCTGTCCACAAATATTCGCAGAGACCGCTCAGTACAGGGGCAATGTAGTTAGGATTAAGGAGCTGAAGTTTTCCAAAAAGAAAGTGAGTGTATTATTGATTTATTCCAATTCTCCGTCTAAATAATGTCGTATTTATAAAATAGGCTTTTACACAGGTTGTTACTGTATACATAGCCAAACATCGGCAACATAAGTTCCCTCTCAGTACACATAATACATATATCAATTTGATGTCAATCCTCTATCTATAACACAACTGAACATATTAACTCAACCAAATCAAATTGATAATTGATATTTGACTTACGAATTCTACTACAAAAAAGGATCTCCTTTAGACTTTCCCACAGAGTAAAAAAATGTATTGAATTTAAAGGACAGGGTATTTTCATGCTCCCAAAACAGAGAAAGATCGTGGTATGTATTTATTGCATGGATCCTACTACTTAATCTTGTTTTGGCTTACATTTAAACACCGCAAGTATGCAAACTTAGGAAGATATATCTTATTTTGGTTTCAAGTTAAATACGCCTCTGTTCGAAGTCTTGCTCTTTTACCTTCACTGTATATTTCTGCTGTAGGATTGTTTCGATAATGCCATGGATCATGACGCACCAATATACCTTGTATCGCATCCGAGTGGTCATTGCACGTCGTAGGCTCGAAATTAACTTTAATATCTTTTGATTCTTTGTATGATCTATATATGTATTTCTAGTTTTAAAAATATTTATGGCATGTTACTCACGAAGTCACGAATCTTAGATAGACACGTTTCAACAGACAATTTACGATAATGGCATTCTACAGTTCGGACACGAAATCAGTGATTCGAAGGCCGAAGAAGCGGGAGTCAGCTATAGTATCTGCAGAATTAATTGGCGACTGAGTTCATAATGCTGTCTTCTTCTCTCTTGCAGTGGCCGGTCAAGTGTGAAAGAGGAGTTTTATGACCTTAGTCGCCACTTAATTCTGCGGATACTATAGAGTACCTGGCACGGGAGAAAGATAGAGAGAGAGAGAGAGAGAGTAGAGGAGAGGTAGATTTCCTCTAACCTGTTGCGCGGACTGCAGTTGACGTGTAGCGAATATTGTCGTAACTAATTAGTGACGTCACTTCCAGGACATTCCGCGTGACGTGATGAAGGAGATGCGGCTCCTGCGCGAGTTGCGGCACGACAACCTCAACTCGTTCATCGGCGCCGTGGTGGAGCCGCTGCGGGTGCTGCTGGTCACCGACTACTGCGCCAAGGGCAGTTTGTATGTGAGTACACGTGACGAAGGGGATGCGGTTCCTGCTAACTGGTGATCGTGATCCCTGGTGGTGCTAAAAGAGTAACAAACTTGGCAGCTGCACTGTCCCATCTGGATCTCGCCACTGGAATTTCTTCACCATCTACTTTCCCACTACTATTACCACCTGAAAGAAGAAATGCCTCTCTATATCCAGTGACGTGTAGCCATACGATAAATAAATACTGGTGGTGGAACTTAATGGGCGAAGAATGTAAAGCAAGAGCTGCGATATACTTTGTCGTATTAATATATATAAGTATAAATTAATCCGTGTGAAAAAAATCTCAATCTGTCACATCGTCAGGTGACAAGCAAAACTCACTAAGTACTATTACAAGTTCATAGCCATAATGAACCATATGGGCAACATAACAAGGTTGATTTTCGTTTAATTATTTTTTCTTGTAATTAGTGAGTTTTGCTGACCTGAGTGGGACCCGTATTTTTTAAGATCTTGTAAAAAAACTATGATTTGATAATATGTGTTATGTTGTTTCAGGATATAATTGAAAACGAAGATATAAAATTGGACCAAATGTTCATATCATCATTAGTACATGATCTCATAAAGGTGTGTTATAATTTCATTAATTTTAAACTCCGATATTCGTTGCTTTTACTTAAGTCTCCAAATGTAATAATAGTTACGTTTCATTTCAGGGTATGACGTTTATCCATAATTCTCCACTAGTGTTTCACGGAAATCTGAAATCCTCGAATTGTGTAGTTACTTCAAGATGGATGTTACAGGTAGATTTAATTCCCTTTTGATATATTAATTAAGTAATAAACAATATAAACGTAAGCGTAAGCGTGGTATAAACTATTCCAGTGTTGTGTAAATTAGCTTGTTTTTACAGGTTACTGATTTTGGTCTTCACGAGCTAAGGTACTCTGCGGAAGCGGGGTTCATGGGTGATCATCAATATTACAGAGGTAATCAAGTTATATACAGGCTTTTTTTTAATGTCTGAGCGGAATGCAATGACTTTTATGTGACATAACATTTTATTAATACTGAAGAGTGTGTGTATGTCATAAATAATTTTTTAACACAGTTGCTCAAATCTAGTAGTAGTTTATAATGCGAGAAGTTGGATTTCTCGCACTAGCGCGTTTTACTTTTCCAGCCAATCACAGCTCAGGATTCATGATCACCGCCCCGCATCGCACGGCGCGAGTGTTCGGATGAAGTAACCTCAAAGTGACATATTGTCCATTTTTATAATTTTTTCGCAACTTTATTAAAAAACGTCGTTCGATACACGGACGGAATGTCATTCTTCACTCGTCCCGAGTTTTGCCACTCGCCTGCGGCTCGTGACCAAATGTCTCGGAACTCGTTGAATAATGACATCCTTTCCGACCTAGTATCGAAATGTATTATAAAGTTAAGTAATATTTGCTATGTACAGTGTACGTGAGACAAGATGTAATTTTTTTTGGAAGATTGTCCCCTTAATATTGTGTGATCTAACTGAGAGATTCATTTAGTTAATAATTCAAATGGGTTTGGGCGGTTGTAAAAGTTTACGGATGGCGCCAGATGGTTGTTTCTGTCAGTCCTACCAATAGTGTCAAAATCTTTGTTTTTTTATTATTACAAGCTTTTATTTAACTCACAGTGTTTGTCAGTATGTTAGATGTTTAGGTAGAATCTTGCGAGCCAGATTTGAACCAGTTCCTGATGTCCGATTGAGCTAAAATTTTGCATACCTGCGTAACTTGGATGACAATACAATATTTTGATACCATCGAGCTGGTCTGATGATGGAGACAGGAGGTGGCCATAAGAACTCTGCCATAAAATACCTCAACCAGGTTGAGTTTAGGTTTGTTAGAAACGCCTCGATGAGTATTCCTTGATTTTCTAAATAAAAGTACAGTCAGCCACATCAGAAGCTGATTTGGTACCTATTTCTCCTAACCGATACTAGAATTAGAATCGTCTTAATAAGTCGCTGTTTGGGCTCATTTGACTTGAACTGGTAAGGAGTTGGGACCGATATCACAAGATGGAGCTCATGCTGAACCCTGGGGGCACCTACTGGATCTCAGGTTTGGGGCAACATAGACTCATGCTGTTTGAGCTCATTCGACTTGTACTGACGAGGAGTTGGGACCGGTATCACAAGATGGACTTCATGCTTAACCCTGGGGGCACCTACTGGATCTCAGGTTTGGGGCAACATAGACTCATGCTGTTTGAGGTCATTCGACTTGTACTGACGAGGAGTTGGGACTGGTATCACAAGATGGAGTTCATGCTGAACCCTGGGGGCACCTACTGGATCTCAGGTTTGGGGCAACATAGACTCATGCTGTTTGAGCTCATTCGACTTGTACTGACGAGGAGTTGGGACCGGTATCACAAGATGGAGTTCATGCTAAACCCTGGGGGCACCTACTGGATCTCAGGTTTGGGGCAACATAACTAGACTCATGCTGTTTGAGCTCATTCGACTTGTACTGACGAGGAGTTGAGACCGGTATCACAAGATGGTGTTCATGCTGAACCCTGGGGGCACCTACTGGATCTCAGGTTTGGGGCAACATAGACTCATGCTGTTTGAGCTCATTCGACTTGTACCTACTGACGAGGAGTTGGGACCGGTATCACACGATGGACTTCATGCTGAACCCTGGGGGCACCTACTGGATCTCAGGTTTGGGGCAGCATAGAATCATGCTGTTTGAGCTCATTCGACTTGTACTGACGAGGAGTTTAGACCGGTATCACAAGATGGTGGTCATGCTGAACCCTGGAGGCACCTACTGGATCTCAGGTTTGGGGCAACATGATAGACTCATGCTGTTTGAGCTCATTCGACTTGTACCTAGTGATGAGGAGTTGGAACCGGTATCACAAGATGGACTTCATGCTGAACCCTGGGGGCACCTACTGGATCTCAGGTTTGGGGCAGCATAGACTCATGCTGTTTGAGCTCATTCGACTTGTATTGACGAGGAGTTGGGACTGGTATCGCAAGATGGAGTTCATGCTGAACCCTGGGGGCACCTACTGGATCTCAGGTTTGGGGCAACATAGACTCATGCTGTTTGAGCTCATTCGACTTGTACTGACGAGGAGTTGGGACCAGTATCACAAGATGGAGTTCATGCTGAACCCTGGGGGCACCTACTGGATCTCAGGTTTGGGGCAAACATAGAGTCATGCTGTTTGAGCTTATTTGACTTGTACTGATGAGTAGTCGGGACACTCGGGACCGGTATCAGAAAATATAGCTCATGATTAACCCTGGGGGTACCTACTGGATCACTGGTTTAGGACAACAAAGACTCATGCTGTTGGGCTCATTCGACTTGTACTGGTAAGCAGTCGGGACCGGTATCACGAGATAGATTTTATGCTGAACCCTAGGGGTACCTACTGGATCTCTGGTTTAGGACATCATAGGTTCATGCTGTTTGGGCCTTGTGTGACATCCGATGGGTTTATAATTTTGAATGTTCGTTTCGCGAACATTTTAGTAACGTTTTTCTGGTCTTCATGAAATTTGTTGAGGTTTTATCGGTGGTATATAATAAGAGACTTCAATGAGCTGGAATGACCAGTGGGTTCTGGAATCAGAAGGCCTAACAGTTTTGTTGAGGGGTTTTATTATAATCGCAAGTTCTTAATTCGAGGCGGACCACAAGTTCTGTTAGATTAGAATAGAACCGTCTAAATAAATAATATATGATTGCCAAAAGAAAATTATACGTGCATAACTATTATCGAACGAGCGAGTGCAGCGACGCGAAGTTCTATCATTCAACCTCGGACACAACTGTCAGTTTGGGTTTTTAGTAGCTGTTTCTCGAAATTATGAGGTCTAGGGGAAGACAGGGTAGATTCGTACACTGGGAGCCTTCGTACAGTGGTCATATCTCGGCTATCCAACACGCTGAAGCGTTCATAATTGTATGCAACATGCCTACTTACATGCATAGGCTACCTTCCAAAAGTAATGGCAATGCGGTACAAGATTTCGCCAGAAAGAGCTGATATGTGTTTTCGCCACTCGCAAGTAATTTTGAGTTCTCCTTTGAATGCGTTTGTTTCCAAAAAGTTTGGATGGACTTAGAAAAAATGCTTTAGTATTGTTTGTAAATATATGCTAAATATTGTTATTTAAACAATACTTTTGGGATTATATTAACGATATTTTTTTTATTTTGATTTTTTTCTGGTCCGTTGGATTGGGGTACCTTCGTACACTAAAAATGTATGTAATTTCATACTGTACGAATGCACCCCATGTAAGTTAAAATCAAGAATAACACAATTGCAAAAACAGGTCAGTAAGATATGTTTAAAAAGTGATTGAAACTGGCGAAATAGCTGGTAAAATCATGAATCCCGGGGAGAAACGAATAGTGTACCGAGCTACCCCGCGTGGTGGGGTGAATTCGTACAGTTCCCATTTTTTGGAAAAATCGTTATAGCTTGGCCAAGTTGCTTTATATCAAGCCAGAAATGCGCTATTATTATAGGCAGATAAATGGACAATAAAATAGCATTCGTTTCATTGTAAAATATCTGTTACATTTTGTTTTACAAGGCTCCGAAAAAAAAGTGTACGAAGCCTCCCCATCTTCCCCTATGTTAACTTAATTAGGCTTATAGTTTTGCAACTTTAATGTGTCATTAGGGATTTTTCCGTAACATAATGTTCTGTTTGAAATATAGCAAAAATGTTTGTTTTTCAAGAATTTTTAAATTACCTGATGGTTTAGCGGTCAGAAATAGCATACCCGTAAGTGTTTCATCACTATTATGATAAAAAAAACTCAGTATGCCTACCTTGATACCTATTGCCTACTTTGATATCAGGTAACACAGCCAATGACCATTTCTATTAGCTAAAATTAACAAGCAATAAGAAACCGGTCAACACAGCGAAACGATGTGTTAGTCGAAATGTACAGGGCTACGGAATGTCTCTTAAAAACTAAAAACATAAAAATAAATTTAATTAAAAAACTTTTAAAAACAAGCTTTTATGTGAATGCTCTAAAAAGAGAAAATAAGCTTTTGAGTCAATCAAACTTTTTTTATAGGAATTTTGTACAATTTTATGACATAAAAGCTTGTCGCGAGACTTTCCCGTGTAAAAGAGATTGCACATATTTTAGGTGAAACCCTGTAGCCAAGTAATCCTATGACGGTAGTGTAAAATTAATTAAAATATGTAATGTGCCCAGCCCATTATACATGAATTAAAATTATAATTATCAATGTATTGCTTAAAAAACAAATTCACGTCAAGTGTTATTTACGTATTTTGGATGTAGTATATAGTATATATAAGATAGTGCTACTTGGCGGTTTGTCATTTGTCATTGAGTTACTGAGTTGTTTTCGTTACGCTAGTTGCATCTTTTTAATATGTCAAACGAAAGCGACACAAATTTGCAATGCAATAACAAATCACGAAGTGAATTTTGAAGTCAATAACGAGTTATATGACAATATATTGGTATGTGTCGAAGCCTGTGGTTGACCTACTGTTGTATCTGTCTGACGAAGCCTGCGGCGTGGATTATAAAATTGTAAATCAAATAATTTTTAATGACAATTATTAAATGTACTCAAAGAATAAGTACTCAACATCGGACTGAATGAAACCAATGATTTTGTTATAATATTCAATATTTACATAAGGTTTCCTCGAAATAAATGTGCAATCTCTTTTACACGGGAAAGTCTCGCGACAAGCTTTTATGTCATAAAATTGTACAAAATTCCTATAAAAAAAGTTTGATTGACTCAAAAGCTTATTTTCTCTTTTTAGAGCATTCACATAAAAGCTTGTTTTTAAAAGTTTTTTAATTAAATTTATTTTAAATTCTTTTTAAGCAAAATCAACAACCTATGCTGGCGCCATCTGGCCAAACCGTTACAGTTGCCTTCCTCATTCATTAGCCAATAGCCAGAGACTTAACCCACTGAAATATACTGAAATTAAATTGATGAATTGTTTAGGTTTGCTGTGGAAGTCGCCCGAGTTGCTCCGTGAGTTAGACGATCCAAATGGTACGGTGGGCGGCACGCCGAAGGGCGACGTGTACGCTTTCGGCATCATACTGTATGAGATCATCGCTCGCAAGGGGCCTTTTGGCAACGGACTAGATCCCAAAGGTATGTTTGTTTTAAGCTGTTTAGCTCAGTGATCGCTACAAAAATACCGGTAATTTTTCGTTCTTTACCTAATGATATTATTAAGTCGGGTTTAAAGACCAAAAATATTTGAAATATTGGGTGATCTCGGTTTTTTTTGTGAAAACCGATCAACAGCTCTGTGTACGACTTGAATAATTATGAAATATTTGCTTGTCTTTACAGAAATAGTAGAACGCGTTAAACGAGGTCGAACTGAGGGCGAAGAGCTATTCCGACCCGATACGAGCCTGTTGCTCGGAGTAGCCGAAGACTACGTGCTGCAGACCATGCAGGACTGCTGGGCGGAGGAGCCGGCCGCAAGACCAGACTTCGTCACGCTGCGCAATCGGCTTAAGAAAATGAAGTCTGGGAAGTACGTCTCGAAAATGTATTACTATATTCATGTAAAAAGTGTTAAGTAAGTAGAAAAGATCGCTAGGAGACTTATTTTTTTCATACCACTGAGTAATGAAAAATATCATGGACACGGCACCAAAATGTAACTGATTGATAAAAACTTTTTTGTTTACTACAATCACAACACCATTCTAATATCATAATTCTAAGCATTGCATCATAAATAGGTTGAGACCCATTCAGTACCTATCGAATAAGGTAAAAATTCAAATCTCCATCGAATATAAATCAAAGCCGATAAGAGCTCACTCACTTTGCTGCCTTTTTACTTATTGAAATAATAAATTTTTATGTATTTCTCAGGTCTAGAAATATAATGGACCAAATGATGGACATGATGGAGAAGTACGCTAATAATTTAGAAGAACTAGTCAATGAGAGAACGAGGCTATTGTTTGAAGAGAAGCAGAAGACAGAAGATTTATTACATAGAATGCTACCAAAGTATGTATCGCCACACCTTATACCTTTACCTCTTTATTTATTGGGTAGGTACAACATGGATACATTTTCTTCGATCCCTTATGATTATACCAAACAGTAATGTCCACGACATCAAGTTCTAATGTCAACTTCCATACTATGTTAACCCAGCTTCACTAATTGTGTTTATTTAATGTGTGCATGTAAACTACCTGGTTAGATGTAAGCCATCGTTACGAATTACTAATGAATGTTGCAAGAAAGTGAAGGAAAACGCAAATACAACAAGCTGAAGCAGGGGTGTGAATCTCTGTTGATGATTGGCGGCCGCTTTAGTGTGCACACTGGTTTACATTTTGTCCAGTTATTTATTTATGGATCCATACATCAACATTTACTATACTTCACATGTTTGCCATACTCAATGATTACTACTAAATTTGTGTTTACAATTATAAGTAAAAGGCACTTGTCTGATTGTTAGAAATTATTTAGGGTAAAAGAAGTTTAAAGCGTTTGAAAGTAGTTGAACTAACACGCTGCTGACGGCAGCTACGTACGTCATATTACTCGACATATGAGATGTTTATAGTGTTAAAGGTATTGGAATCAACCGACAATAGCAGACTTGTTGTATTTTTCAAGTTTACAAATTGATCTATTGGTATTTTCCGTAATTGGCGGTTCATACTAACGTTTTAGGATTGTGACAACTTTTTATGAAATGTAGATGATAATTTCAGTCACCGATTAGTGTGGTATTCAAATTATGTTTTTGTAGGGTTTTTATTAACTTCAAAAGGGTTAAATGTTCTTTTAAACACTGTTATTAAACTGTTTTAAAATCACTAGAACATCCTAGTAATTAAATAATCATCATTATATATATGTTTTATAAATAATCTTGACCCCGACCACCTGCATTTATTAGTGCACCTTAACCGGTCGAGATACAAACACTAGCCAAGGTTTCCTTCTCAAGACATGGACTTGATGTAAACCGTGGTACATTATTGTATAAAAATTGTAAATGTATTCACTTTGTTGTACTTGTGTTCTTTTCCAGATGTGGAGGTTGAATCCATTATAGAAATGTCGTGAAAATGTCTTGAGGTAATTAACTCCCTACTGGTAGTTGGTCGGTTCGCAGACGGCCTGTCCCGGCAGGTGGGCTGGCTTGTTCTAACACAGTTTGAGTAGTAGTAGAGCTTGCTTTGGGTTTTGTGGAGGTTTTCGAGCGTCGTGTTCGGTGATGGCGTTTTTCTTCTCTCTGAACAAGACTTAGGGTAATTTAGTATTAAAATAGCTCCGTAATTTGGCATGGTATTTAGTTTAGCAATAAAAAATAGTTTTATGATTGCCTACTGGCCTTGCCTTATAGTTAAATAGTCGAGTGAAAGTAGATGATGACACTAATGTAGTAAGTATCGGTTGACGCTAACATTGTAATTAATTCACTTTTCGTAGGTTGATCGCACGGATTTATTCACGGATTGGCTTGAATCATTTGAATATCGATTTGCGACAGACTTGTTTTTATCCATTGCATTGTTTTGTAATATATTTGGGTATTTGTTGCAGGTCCGTTGCGCGACGACTGACGACGGGTGAGGGCGTGGAGCCGGAGTCGTTCGACTCAGTGACGATCTACTTCAGCGACATCGTGGGCTTCACCGCAATGTCCGCGGAGAGCACGCCGCTGCAGGTTGTCAACTTCCTCAACGACCTGTACACCGTGTTTGATAGAATCATAAGAGGCTACGACGTCTATAAGGTGGAAACCATAGGCGACGCTTACATGGTGGTATGTATTTAGCACGTAACACTATACGAATAGAGTCGAAAATGCCGTGTTGGGGGTTAATTCAAGACAATATTTTCAGGTATCTGGACTACCAATCAGAAACAACGACAAGCACGTGGGTGAAATCGCGTCTATGGCGTTGGAACTGTTAAACGCTGTCAAAAGTCACAAAATTTCGCACAGACCAAATGAAACTCTTAAACTTAGAATAGGAATACATACAGGTATTATTCTAGCATTGCTTAATAAGTTTTCATTTATATTTGTTGCTGAAATGTAAGATAACAAAGTCTTATACTTCATACAATTTAAATATTAAACTCGTAAGACTTCAACTTACATTAAAAGTACAGTTTTCCGACATTGGGTTAAATTTTCGGGTATCGCGAGGAACTTACGAATATAAATTATTTAACAACGTATCACCTAATATTTAATATGCGTAGCTGTGACAACTCTTGCAATATGTTTGAGTGAGAATTTTCTTGCAGGGGCCGTGGTGGCAGGCGTAGTGGGCCTAACAATGCCTCGCTACTGTCTGTTCGGCGACACAGTGAACACGGCGTCGCGCATGGAGTCGACGGGCGAGCCGCTCCGCATCCACATCTCGCCGAGCTGCAAGCTCGCGCTCGACAAGATCGGCGGCTACATCGTGGAGCCGCGTGGCGCCATCGCCATCAAGGGCAAGGGGGAGGTAGCGTACCACAGTTCATGTATATAGTAGTATACACGGACATGGAGTCGACGGGCGAGCCGCTCCGCATCCACATCTCGCTGAGCTGCAAGCTCGCGCTCGACAAGATCGGCGGCTACATCGTGGAGCCGAGTGGCGCCATCGCCATCAAGGGCAAGGGGGAGGTAGCGTACCACAGTTCATGTATATAGTAGTATACACGGACATGGAGTCGACGGGCGAGCCGCTCCGCATCCACATCTCGCTGAGCTGCAAGCTCGCGCTCGACAAGATCGGCGGCTACATCGCCATCAAGGGCAAGGGGGAGGTAGCGTACCACAGTTCATGTATATAGTAGTATACACGGACATGGAGTCGACGGGCGAGCCGCTCCGCATCCACATCTCGCCGAGCTGCAAGCTCGCGCTCGACAAGATCGGCGGCTACATCGTGGAGCCGCGTGGCGCCATCGCCATCAAGGGCAAGGGGGAGGTAGCGTACCACAGTTCATGTATATAGTAGTATACACGGACATGGAGTCGACGGGCGAGCCGCTCCGCATCCACATCTCGCTGAGCTGCAAGCTCGCGCTCGACAAGATCGGCGGCTACATCGTGGAGCCGAGTGGCGCCATCGCCATCAAGGGCAAGGGGGAGGTAGCGTACCACAGTTCATGTATATAGTAGTATACACGGACATGGAGTCGACGGGCGAGCCGCTCCGCATCCACATCTCGCTGAGCTGCAAGCTCGCGCTCGACAAGATCGGCGGCTACATCGCCATCAAGGGCAAGGGGGAGGTAGCGTACCACAGTTCATGTATATAGTAGTATACACGGACATGGAGTCGACGGGCGAGCCGCTCCGCATCCACATCTCGCTGAGCTGCAAGCTCGCGCTCGACAAGATCGGCGGCTACATCGTGGAGCCGCGTGGCGCCATCGCCATCAAGGGCAAGGGGGAGGTAGCGTACCACAGTTCATGTATATAATAGTATACACGGACATGGAGTCGACGGGCGAGCCGCTCCGCATCCACATCTCGCTGAGCTGCAAGCTCGCGCTTGACAAAATCGGCGGCTACATCGTGGAGCCGCGTGGCGCCATCGCCATCAAGGGCAAGGGGGAGGTAGCGTACCACAGTTCATGTATATAGTAGTATACACGGATATGGAGCTGACTGGCGCGCCGCTCCGCATTCACATCTCGTGCGCCGTGTTTCCGTGTAGTTTGTCTACGAAGTTTTAGTTCAACCATTAAAGACGACCAGCAGAAAAGCGATCTACAGAGATTAGCAGTTCGAACATAAACCCGTTAATCCGATTTCATGCAGCAGAGTGATCTACGACGGGCATAAGGCGTCCATACGTGGAACTGAGCGCTACTTAATGTGGCTTCATCGGACTTTACTGGTTAAATCAATTTGAAGACAACAGAGAAGTAATGTTCCTGGCTGAGTTGCAACTGACCTGTCCTCTCTATAAATACACTCTTAACAGTGTTAACCGTTATAATTATTTTAGCAAATATTTAAATCAAGATTGTCTGTCCAATTCAGATCCAAACCTACTGGTTGGTGGGTACGACGGAGAAAGCGATCCAGAAGCGATTCGTCGAGGGTGACGACTTGCGGCCGCTGTTCTGCCGACCGCGGTGGAGCCCGCGTCTCGCGGACTCACGGCATCCTTCGGTATCAGGTAAGAGTCCGTTTTCTTTCTTCCTTCAGCTGTAATAGGACGCGCTTGAATGCTGGTCGTTTGATTTGAACCGTACAATGTCTGATAAGTTACACCAAGTTAATAATTGAACATGACATTTCCCAGGCGGCGGCAGTGGCGGCGGCAGCGTGGTGCGGCAGCGCGCGGCGTCGGGCGCGCGGGGCTCGCGGGGGTCGCGCTGCTCGCTGCCCGCCACCCCCGCGCCCGCCCCCTCCGCCGCCCCCGCGCCCGCCACGCCGCCGCAGCGCCGCGCCAAGGACATGCTCGCCAAGGCCAGGTACACCTATACCACCCGAGTTTATCAGTTTCTATTGTTTGCTAACTGGTTTCATTGCATTGAAAGAACGGTTCGTAAGATGTTGTAATTGAAAATGGTTGGAATCGGAAAGAAATTGTTGCAAATTGAATAAATTATCTTAGGGCAGGCTTTAGTTATGTTATGCGATGGTGACGCCTACAAAACGTATTATTTCGTTTCAGGAACGCCCTCAGTTCGATCGCGTCGTCGACGGCGGGCGAGCGCTCGTGCTCTCGGTCGCGCTCGCGGTCGCCGGAGCGCGCGCTGCGCTACGCCGCGTCGCTGGACGTGCTGCCCGCGCGCCGCCGCTCGCCGCGCCTGCGTCGCCAGCACACCACGCGCTCGCTCGACGCCGAGCCCGAGCCCGTGGCCACCCTCACGCGCCCCGGCGACCCCGTCTTCAACGGCACCGTCATCGGCATCCTCGCCGACCCGCCCGAGGACTCGCCGCTGCTGCGCAAGTGCAGCCTGTACAACAAGCCGGCCGCCAAGCGGAAGGTGCAGGACTCGAGCTACATCGAGTTCTACAAGAAGTGGCGGTCGCTGGAGAACGTGGCGGACGCGGCGGAGGCGCGCAAGCTGCCGCGGCTGGCGCTGCGCTCGTGGCTGCTGGGCATCTTCGCGGGCCGCTCGTCCACGCCGTCGCTGCGCCGCGCGCCCGGCCCGCCGCTGCTCGACACCGAGTCGGCGGTGTGACCGCAGCCGACCGATCGAACGCAGTAATAAAGCCTAGAAGGCGAATTCGGTCGATTATCGCTTTCACGCTATTTTGAGAAAGCGACTGAGATGGATATACTTGTATTTGGGCTTCACTTTTTTGGAGGTCGGTCGCGTAGATATCGGATTCTAGGCTTTATTATTCTTAGAGCTCCTAAATGTATATTAGCCGTATCGACTGTTGTAAATAATATGTCTAAGTAAAACGATGTTACCGTGAAATGTGAAATAAGAGTTTAATGTTATTAAATAATTTCTATTGAACATGGCCTCTTAACTTAATACTGACACAGATCACATTGACGCTATAAATATCGTCCGTACACTGAGCTTAAAGTATAAACTATTCTATTCCGGCTTTGCCTGGTTATCGATTACTTACGGGGCCATCTCTTTTTATAATATAACGTTACATACATCTAATAAACATATAAAGACGTAAACAGACATTTGACACATAATTTTGTGCATTACATCACAACAAAACGTCCCGTCAAAACTCTTTGACCTTCATTACATACAGAAATATTCCACTTTTCCCGTCCATACAGACAACTATTACACCATTTTACTCTCATAAAAAAATATTAGAGAGCTATTCAGAAAAAAGAGCCCCTAACATCCTATGCTATAGGCCCGGGCATCGCCCATTGACTAGTGCGAGGAATTAAGGAATTAATAAGTACATGTACTAAGTCACGCATCCGCGAGCAAAGGAATGCCTGCCTCGTTCTCACTATACGAACATCCGTTCACCACAAGCTTTATATCGCAGGGCTTGGTTCGTCTGTTCTCGTGAGGCAGGGTGGCGCAAGAGTTAGTTGGGATCGGAGCTGGCGAGCTCTCCGTGTGCTCGATGATGGGGCAAGAGACGCTGGTTTGCTCGTGTCGGAGGCTGGGCGCTTCTAACAGGTCGCCGCGTTGCGCTGGCACCAAACGGCCGTCATTTACCACCTAAAAATAAAATAATGTAGTTAAATCTTTGAAATTAGATCTTATGGCAACGGCAGAAAGACGTCAATAATCGTTGACCTTACCTCCATTAAATATTCATCACTCCGGTGATGTAAAATACTATCAGTATGCGATTCTAATAAGTTGCCTGAAGCAAAACGCAATTTCTTTGGAGATTCTAAACTGCAACATCTGTAAAGTTTAAGTATTGGTAAGTAAATATTAAAAAGTGTACTTAATTTTCATTTTATTCTGTACACTATTTCTTCACGGATAAACTTTGTTATAAGACTTAGATTAGCAGACTAAGGTAAAAAAAATTGACCCAGTTTTTTACCTAATGAGATACATAATGACGTTGCCTTCTGTGGCCCACCATATCAAAAAATCGCAGAGAAAATTGAACCTTGAGTGTAGGTAATAAAGTCAAGTCAAGGATACACATTTATCAATGGAATCTCAGTTGTTCTTACCTGTGTAACACTCCAACTTGGTTCTTCCAACACTTGTTCTTTAACGAACTCCTCTGCCCTCGTTTCTCCACGGCCAACTGCGGCATGCCCTCAGCTTGCGCGCGCCGGTGCGCTCGCGCCGCCGTCGTCTCAGTCTCCTCTCCCTTCAGCCAATACGTCACTTGATCACGTTTGCCTTTCATTGCCACTATACCCCTTTCTTCTAGTATATAGCCACCCAATTTATCAAGTAAAACTTTACACGCCGCGCTACAGTGTATTTTCAACGCTGAAATAAGAGAATGGCATTAATGAGTACATCCGGTTGGAAGGACCAATTTGTGAGCAGGTTAATTGATACGTACGTGCGCCGGTTGATTCGAAACGACTCGCCGTGTTCACGGTGTCGCCGAATAAACAGTATCTAGGCATTTTTAGTCCCACTACTCCAGCACAAACGGGACCTGAAGATACCAAATTATTTATACTTTAAAAGAATGTTTAGAACTATTAATTAACAGTTGATTTACTATGTTCTACAAATCTTACCGGAATGTATTCCAACACGTAATAACAGTCTTTGGTCGGGCCTATGCCGCACTCTGAAAGATCGAGTTGCCGATAAGAGAGCCAATGCCATTGAAGCCACCTCGCCCGCGTGCATTATTCCATTACGTATGGGTAGTCCAGACACCTGTACAAACAATTTGAAAAATTACAATGACCTGAATTTGAAAACAGATATGAAATAAGTTCCGTCAACTGCTACAACTTTGCCTACGATGCACAACTTTGCCTGGCTTGAAAAACATGCTTTTCTTCACCAAACAGCTATTTGTATATATTATTTCTGAGATGGGAGAAAGGCGGCCAGCAGTTGACGGTATTGCAATATTTATCAACACTGGGCGGTTAAACACGTTTATCTACACCCATATCATAAACCCTCCATGATGCGTTCAAAAACCGCACGTTATGACCACCATAAAAATAGACTGTTTCGTTAGAACAAATGTTTTATCTGTAACAATGTTATTATTGCAAAATAATAACATCGAATTTCGATAAAGTTATGAAATTCCGGCCTACTCCCCGACCACGATCAGCGCCCCCCGAACGATCGAGTTGGCCATGGCGGTGCAATGACGGTCATTTAAACTTTCCGAACGCGTCATTTAGGGTTTATAATGTGTGTAGACAAAGCAGTGTATGCAACTGTACGTAATTAGGCCTTAAAACACTCGACGTGTAATCTCTATTAAGGACCCCTATTACGTAACAGTTACATAAACTACTATTATTAATATAACGCATATAAGCGGAAGCAAGTAAGTATAAGTATACCTATAGCCTAAAATTACTTACAACCATATAAGCGTCGCCAATAGTTTCAACTTTGTAGACATCGAAGTTTTCTAAGATGGAATCGAAACATGTGTATAGATCATTCAGGAAGTCTACAACCTGCAAAAAAATACATCAATTATTTATTGCATTGGTAAATCTGCATTGGTAAATCTGCACTAATAAGGCTGAGCCATTTCTATGGCTAGCCTATTGCTGCGGACACGTGTTTTTTACGCCATTTGGAGTTGATCTTGAAAATTACTCAGTTAAATGTTATACGGACCTACTACTGTTGTTATCAATGACCTAAATAAGTCAAGCAATAGGTAAGATGAATGAAATTAAATGTCATCATGCGCCAATGTGCAACTTAAAACCAGTTTGGCACTGTTACCTTAAACTTACCTATTGAATTTAGTTAGGTAACTTGCTGACTTCACTTATATCAGGAAAGGGCTTAGGCATATAATGCACCATTATATCGCGACGATAAACTACTTATAAGGGACAAAACACACCTGAGTTGAATTCAGCAAATTCATGGACAAAATGCTTAAATTTGTCTATGGCCTCCATACAAATTTAAGCAACTATAGTCAAAACCAAGACTTTAAGCATTTTGGCTATGAATTTGCTTAATTCAGCTGAGGTGTGTTTTGTGCCTTAACCTTTTGAAAGCCAGGCGGTGACAGAATATGTCGGACGCCAGACGATCACTATTATTTAAGCGAAATTGAACTTTACGGAGACCCGAGTAGGTTTGCACTGGTGAAGCTGTCGACTGTAGCCGTCGTTGGCCTCCTTGGCATACCTCGATGACGGCCACAGGCCACAGTCGTCTGTCAAAGGTTGTGAGTATAATAGCGACTTGACTCACTTGTAAGGGCGTGCTCTCCGCGGACATAGCAGTGAACCCCACAATGTCGCTGAAGTAAATCGTGACGGAGTCGTAGCTCTCGGGCATGACGCGACGACCGCGCTTCAGTTGGTCGGCCACTGGCACAGGCAGCATTTCTTCTAATAATGCCTCTAAAATATACAACATATCAGCAAAATAGCGAGAGAACTTGAGTATCTATCAATGAACCGCGTTGGATTTTATCTCTTCGGTAAAAAAAAAACATTATACCCACATTTTCATTAAAAAAATTACTGCCTCACCTGTCTTCTTTTTCTCTTCCTGAAGTTGATCTGTCCGCTCATCTACTAACACTTCCAAATTGTTTGCATATTTTTCCATCATGGCAATCATATTGTCGAATATATTTGGTTTCCTGAAATGAGCATAGAAATTAATAAAATCATGTTGACATTTGTTTGTCCGAAGCAAATAAATCGAGAGAGAAATAGGCAGAACTTTAGACAGCTATTTATGTTACCAGGAACGGAGCGTGCGACTTCTTTTTAACCAATTCGCGCGAGTAGGGTGTCCATATATTTTAGTTAGGTAGGTCTCTGTAGTTTCCTACAGAAATTTAGCGCCCGTGAAGAAAAAAGTGAACCGGTCTAATAAGTTTAATCCTTACATTCCTTTCCGAAGGGGCCTCAGCTTGGTCCTAATAGCTTTGAAGTCGGGTCGCGCTGCGGGGTCCTCCGCCCAGCACTCTACACAACACTCCCGCGAGCAGTCGAACTGAGCCGTAAGCACATCTACAGGGGGTCTGAAATCAATTTTGAAGGGTTAAGTTTTTAATAAATTATTTTTGTAGTACGAGTAGTTATAGGTATATCGCGTTTGGAAATTAGAGACACTGAAAGAAACCTGACACACTTTTATTTATTTAGGTATCCAGCATATAAGTTGATTAAGTCCTAGTGCTATGTGATTAGTTAGTACCTACAGGTAAAGGCGTCGATTCCGCTAGAGCATGGCGCCGAAGCAGCACGGGTGCACATCCACGTCCGTGTTGAGCGGACCGCGGTGCGTATGCATTTTACCAGCAGCGCAGGTGCGGGGCGCGCGTCAGGCCCGAACATGGCGAACGCGTACATGTCGGCGGTTGGAGTATCGTGGCATGGTTTGATGTTTAACATCCCATGCTCTAATACAGTCCTTCAGTGTCGAGCGAGCACATACGTACCTACCTGTAAGGCGTCGATTCCGCTAGCGCTATGCGGCGCAGCAGCGCGGGTGCGGGCGGCGCGTCGGGGCCGAAGGGGCCGTGGCGCGTGTGCATTTCATACAACACTAGCGCGAACGCGTACACGTCGGCGGCTGGCGAGCCGTCGCACGGCTCGGGAGCCGCCGGGCTGCCCCAGCCGGCGGAGCGGAGAAGCTCGGGCGCCAGGTAGACTAGACCTGGAACAAAACTAGTCATCAACTATGTTGATATATAAACCTGGTTAAAAAAAGAGTGAACGAGAACGTTGTTAGACGCAAAAGTAAAAGTCAGGTAAATAACCTCGATAAACGATTTCCGAATACAAATAAATATATGAACATAAACTTTCTTTCTCTAGTGGCATCCTTGCTACAAGATAATAAAATACAGATAGCACTCTCGTTTAATAAAATATTAGACATCACGTGGCGGAGATGCACCGGCAGTGTTTCGTAATAATGATAAAATGTATTACCTTTCGACATTTTTATAAAGTTCATATTATGATATACCTGAGCTGAAAAATAGCACACTTTTTCTTGCGTTAAGTTTACATCGTAGGGGGCTTTTGTCTTAGAGGAACTCGCACAATTCACAGTCTCATTAAAAAATAACGAACGACGTTCATGGTTATAATGAGTTCTTTCATTACCTGGCTCCATGGTTTCAAAAGCAATTGAATACATTTTTATGAATAGGTAGAAAATAGTATGTCTGACATGTAAACAAAACCACGTATGGCCACGTCCGGCGGGCTGCATACACCTGTCTTACATAATGCGACAATTCAGACCATACATGTGAACACACCATGCCATCGTGACTAACTTTCAATATGTGATCGAATTGCATTCGGCTCCGTTGGTGGCAGCTCCCCCGCACGGAAGGACTGGAGTCCAAAGTCAGCTAGTTTGACGACCCAGCGCGCATCCACCAAGCAGTTTGACGGCCGAAGCGCGCCGTGGTACTGCAGCGGCGATTCGTGGATGAAAATCATTCCCTGCAAAATATTGCAGCTATGATCATCATATCTCTCTCCAAGAGGGCTATGACTCGGCTAGCGTAACCATTGTTGTCTTGTCTTAGATATATGTACATATATGTAAGTTTCAACCGTGAATAACTGCCTAAAATGCCATAAGGTCGATAATTTGGCATATGCAGGGTGTTTTTTCAATAACTAGCCATATTGTAAGAGGTTAAGTATTAGGTAAGTCATACTGAACAACTTTTTTAATTGGACACCAACGCGCACCGAAATCTCAAAAACAAAAATTGGGGTCCCCATACAAAACGTCAAACGTCTGATCGGCTGAAATGTATGAAACAGCCAAAAAAAATTTCGAGATTTCGGAGTTGGCCCATAGCAAAAGTGGTTTATGTATGGCCTACCAAATCACCTTGCACAATATGGCTGGTTATTGAAAAAACATCCTGAATGTATACTTACTTACCTATAGGAAATAAATTTAAGTACTTAGAATTCACATACATAATAAATAATTGAAGGAGAATAGTTATGCACATTGTCGTTATGCTACCCACTTTTAGTATGTAATTAGTAACCTATGTACGGTTTTTGCATCGTACGGGCGCGGGTGCTCTTCTATTAATAACAACTGTACGAGCATTGAAATAGGTATCCTATTCAGCTGTCCATGCTTCGTGCACCACATCGTGTAATTTTATGCAATAATTGAATGTAAATTCTCATCTTAAGTGAATAATGTATATTATTATGAGAATAAATGTCTTAAACCATAAACCATAATTGAAAGCGGTGACTCATCCATTTATTGATCTGTTACTTTAATGCTGCACATTCATTATGCAAATGCCGCTAGACGCTATACTTACTTTCGTATCATATTTAATGAATTAATATTTAATCATAAATCAATGAATCAATTTAAAGTAAGCTAAAAGAAAATGTACCTATCATAAACTTAACAATTTTGAAGTTTACCTAAATACATTAATTGGCATTTGAACCGTGTTTACTGTAACAACTTTGGTCATAATCAGAAGTGGGTCACATACAGAAATAGGTATAATTACTAATATTATTTAGTTACCCTGATGATATCTCCGACTAATGATGCGATAAACATGTTGTCCAGTTTGATATCTTCGTTTTCAAGGATATCCTGCAAATAAATCTATATTAAAGTTTCCAAAATAAATGCAGAGCGAGAAGAAAATAAAACAACACAAATGCGAGCTGTCGTCGTTATTTTCTTACATGGTAAGTGAATAGGACGGTATACATAGGTATTGTATGTCAAAAAAGTCAAGTAAATTAAGTTTTACGAAAATGTCGTAATAGTACATTACGTGGCGGTAAAAAAAAGAACGGCGCAGATCGCTGGCATTTGTGGCTCGAACCGAAGGTAAGGGCCATAAACAAGCGATCTGAGGCCTCATTATTACCGCCCGTAGTGCGTACATAATTTTACGTCACTCTGGGCGCTAAGTGAGATTTACCGCCCTTGGGCGCAGCGGCAATTCTCACTCCACACCCAGGAGAAGACGTAAAATTATGTACGCACTACGGGCGGTACTAAAGAAGGCCTCAGATCGCTTGTTTATGGCCCTTACCTTCGGTTCGGGCCACAAATGCCAGCGATCTGAGCCCTTCTTTATTTTACCGTACGTAATGTACTATTACGTCTTCTCCTGGGTGTGAAGTGAGATTTGCCGCTGCGCCCTAGGGCGGTAAATCACACTTAGCGCCCAGTGACGTAAAATTAATTTCTTTTCAAATCTAAACTGTAGCGATTCTAGTACAATAGTAAGAGGAGTAAAATATTAGCCCGCAGTCTATTTACATGGTTAGAAATTGAATGCTTATTGGATTCCTTGCCTTCAGGCTTCCTCGGGTGCAATATTCTGACAGCGCGCATACGTTTGGCGGCTCTATGCAGGCTCCTACAAAACCATTCACGTTGTCGTGCTGAAGATCCCGCATCTGAGAAACAAACGAGCCTTATTTAACCAGATCGAGCTTCCTTCCAAGTTTCAAATTAACTAGATCTATCTGGATCAACAACGGATAAATGAAGGCAAATGGCAAATAAACTACCCGTCTTAACTAAGTTTCACTGTTAGCCTATCCTTTTGTTGTTTGTCTTACTTATTACCTATGGGTAAACCACTACTTTATTTGTGAGGTAAACTTTTGTGTTGTTGTACCTATTTTAGGTAGGAACTTAATAAATATATTGTGAACTCCAGACTGAAGACACCTTGATATTTTATAGGTGTCTATACAATCACGCCAAAATTTAACATCCTTACCGGTGGAAATAACGAACGTATCTGTCGAACAAAACTTGTGTCACGTGCAAATAAGTGAAATTATTATCAAAACCCTTTCATATTGACTTCGCCGAACTAGATTGAAAATACGTGTGACGCTGTAGACCGGAAGGTACTCATTTACCCGTATATTTTCGGTCTTTGTAAAGCGCCACCCGATATCAAAGAGAATAGGTACAATGTAGGTAAGGTAAGTATAGGTATATTGGATCCGGAACAACCGAGCAAATACCGTCTATTTTAGAGCTTACTAACACCTGAACAAATTGTCTTTATTTACTGTTCGTCTGCATTCACCCAAGAAGCACACAAGGGTTTTAAGATGCGAGATTTTTTTCGAAAATTTTACCGGTACGGCATAGTATATCTAATTATTAATTAGCAATAAATTATTTGTGGTAGAGAAAGGTCTTAGAGCGTTTTCACAAAAAGTTGTTAGTTTTCACATTTTTGAAATTTTAAGAATTTTTTGCATATTCCTACTCAGAATCGTGAGTACTATCAACTCCACTATGAAATTAAAAGTGCCCTGTTCCTCTTACGCTACTTTTCTATGGGCACTTATATGAAAGTAGCGTAATGGAACATAAAAATTGTATGAAAATTTTGGGACACTTTTCATTTTCTAGCAGAATGAATAGTACTCTCGATTCTAAGGAGGAATATCCAAAAAATTCTTAAAATTTCAAAAACACGAAAACCAACAACGTTTTGTGAAAACGCCCCTTAACACTTTAGAGTTACTATTTACTCTCTTTTAAATTGGAATTACTTAAGTACTAAAATGTCACGGTTTCCTTCCAGGTATTTATTTGATTACACGATATATATATTTAAAAAAAAACAAATAATTTATATTAGATACATATACCTACTCTACCGTACCAGTAGGTACTAATTGCTCTAAATAGTTTAATGTTACATTATGCTAAAGCCAAATCTATAAACTGAAATCAGAACACGTAAACATTTCCCCAAAACAACAGCATTACGCTGATGTTTGTACTCATAATAATATATTATGATTTATTCCTATAAGTAATGCTCTAGGTAGGTGAGGTAGGAATATTGTAGGTAAAACAAATGTGAGTAAGAAAGTGATTTGTCTCAGTCAAGCCTGCACGTCATATTCGCAAATATGCTGTCAAGGAAGTACGAGTAGGTATTTGTTTGTTTCGCGGCAGATGAGGCTTTGGGATCCTTTTTCCTTATGGATACTTGAAGGGGTTTCTGTCACTTACTTACTTAAGGATCCTACAAAAATAAGGATGAGTAGCTGCACAATATATACAGTACTTAAATGGCCCACCTCTATTCTCTTTAAGCGATGTCTGAATTGAGCTCGAAATATTGATATAGCATGTTTTAGAAATAATTTAGGCACAGCACAAAAAGAGTTAAGTACGAGTTTGACCGCTATGTGTTTCTGTCTGTGGCATCGCTAAAACGTTTAAACCAAATTATTTTTTTATTTGAATTTCTTATTTGATCTGAAAAATGATTCAGCCGTTTCGGGTATTCTGGGGTTTTAAATATATAATAGTTATTGAGAAAAGAAAACTGCATTCCTACATCGATTTTCGTAAATAGGTAATCGTATTTAAAAAAACTATCCGGATTAGGCTTTTATCAAGGTCGAGTTATTTTAAAAGTTTCCTAGAACGAGTATGTATCTTAATGGTGTGCTGCAACAAAAGGCCTGGTTACACCTAACGAGTACAGTGGCGAGACAGCAAAATGCCACTTGGCCGCGAGAGTAAAATGGCCCGGCCCAGCACTCGGCGATGTGTTTACACCTTGCGAGTACTCGGCCGAGAGTACTGACTCGCCACTGTACTCGGTAGGTGTAATCAGGGCATAGTAGGTACCTATTTTTTGCAACGAATATTACCTACAGTTAGGTAACTACTAAGTACTTAAAGTATCTAGTACATCTCATGGTGATAGGTATATTTAAAGGTTTGATTTTCCCATTTATTTCATTCACTCGTCTTTATAGTTTTGAACATGTAAACTCTGTGTAGGTATTTTCCTCGCAAACATGAACACGATAACATAAATTAGGCGAGTCGAAATGTTTTCCTCATCAAGAAAAAGCAGTTCTGTTATCCGCTATTCGATATCGCGTGGTTTCAGGCCGCAACAAAGTTGTTATATTTTCCGCGTTGGAGAGAACATACATACTAAAGTTATTACAGTTGAACGCGTCGCTAACTGCACCCTAATCCATAAATATCTAATATATCTAATACAGAGCGAACCCAATGAGCCGAGTATAGATATATAGATTAGTGATAGATATATTTATTTACGTATGAGAAAAATAGTCTAAAATATATCAACACAGGAGTTGATAAGCATGATAATACAGTATAACATATAAAAATATTTAAAACATAACAGCTCGGTAGGTACACATGTAGCACGATCAGGATAAAGTTCCCTATTTTATTTAACTGAAAGATTGACAGGTGGCATAAAGTATTAAGTGCGTATTTTTTAAGCTGTATTTTTTATTTATTAATGAAAGAAATTGAATTAATAATATGAAGTATTCAGAAAATAACATAAAAAACGTTTTCAAAGAATCTAAGTCTATTTTTAATGTGGCACCATATAGCTTCCCTCAGAAATATCACTTTATCGATTTCTCCTATTCGAATAAGTCACTCTGTGTACTTTTTGTACAGCTTCCAAATGCTCATTATTACAGACGAATAAACAAATGGTAAATCTTTCTCGCAGAATAAAGAATTCCATTAGGTACAAGAAAATGCGTTGCAATTACCTAGTTCAATGGTTTCACCGAAACGATTTCAACGATATCGATGCGATGTCACAGGGCTTGAAAATTTTATAAGTGGAGGGTTCCAATGATTAAAAACAGTGTCTAACTAATACATCGTGTAGATTCCTTATAATCTCGTTGTATGTTTTTAGTTTTTGACATTATGATGACCTTTTTCAACCGTTTTTTTAAACTCAAAGTAGGTATCTAAATAGGTACTGCGTGCTTGCTCGCTCGATATAGACCTATAGTTAATGTTCGCTCCGTACGTAGACGCTCACATGTTCGCTGACCCACTGACGCGCTTGTTTAATACTGTTAGATTATTTCTTAATCTTAATTGTAATGATCTTAAATAATTGACTGACATTCTTATTTTAATTTATCTTGACATATACTTATTTGTAATTATTTTTTTGTGTTTTATGAATGTAATTTTTATTTTATTGTATTCTGTTTCACTACCTACTTTTACGACAATCTGTTTCCTAGCATGTAAGCGAATTGGTGTATACTGTAAGCTTTCACTGTATTTATGAATAAATGAATGAAATGAAATATTAGGTAGGTACACCTGCAATTTAGAATCTTCCTCAGCGATAAATAAAATAAAAAAAATCCATAACAGCGCGTCACATACCTAGTTTTGCGGCCTTAGTTGGGTAATATACTTAATATTGCAGGTGACTGTACAGATGTAAAGAAGATTTATTTTTCAGTGAAAGGTTTTACACTTACGGTTTTGAGTTCTTTCTTGATTTCCCTAGTAATATCGATATGGTGTCTGCGTATCCTCTTGACGGCAAGCAGGCGGCCACGGTACAGCGCAACCTCAGTGAAGATGGCGGAATAGCGGAAGTCCAGGTCAGGGTTGGAGCTCAGCGACACCTGGCTAGAGCGGACGCCCCCCGTGCTGCCATTCTTCTCGGGGTTGGCAATTATGGACGATGGATTCCCGTTGGCGACCGCGCTGCTATCTTGCTGGAAAAAATAGGCTCTGACCAACTTGCTAACAAGAACTCTTATAAGCTTAATTTAGCTTTTAGCTATTGTGTTTTTAGTGTCTCAGCAGTGATTTAGAAAGTTATCTGCCATCTTAATATTTTTTTATACTAGTAGTTCGCCTCGAACTGATAACTCGCGGCGATTTCCTTGCAAACGAGTTGACCAATAAAACAAGACCCTTTAATGATTTTTTCCCGCGTTATCTCTGCTACAATCGCAACAAATTTCATAAAGATCAGTAAAACTGTACTAAAGTTATCGTTGAACAAACTCTCAAAATCAATAAGCCATCGAAATGCCGAGACCTCCCAGTAGCGAGTTGTTTGTAAGAACTCGCTTCGCTTACACTCCGCTCGTTCGCTTATGTCGCTTGAAACAAGACAATTAGCTATCTAACAACCAAAGCTAGCACAATGCGAGTAAATATTTTGTTTCTGGATGGGATGGAAGTTTAAAATCTAAATCGGATTGTTTCAATCTTTCGAGTACCTAATTTGTTAGTTCACCGGCAATGAGGTCATAATTATTAAATCACATGCGTACTTCGTCTATTCCTATTATATGTACAGTCAACGCCAAAAATATATATACACTTTTGTACCTTACTCCATTGTAATAAGGTTCAAAAGTGTATACATATTTTTGGCGTTGACTGTAAGTACCCACAACACAACTTTAGAATTAGTTGTAAAGTACACATAGGTAATAATATATTAAGTCATCGTCCTGTTCCCATAATTGTGAATCAACATTGTTATTGATGTGGATCACGACCGGAAAACATAAATTCCGAGTTACATGATTCAGCCTTTTGACCCAATACGGACCAACGTGTCAGCCGGGTTCCGGAACTTTCCCGAGAAAGCCTTTAGTAAGCTGAACTTATGTAACGAGACTTGAAGGCATAGTCCTACTCAATTTCAATTCTACTGACATTTACAGAGAATTGGTGACTAGCGATATCTACCAGGGGGGTGATTTTTGAGAGGAATTCAAAATTATGATTATTAAAACTATTAATTTCATGCGAAAAAATTGGCTACAAACTTTTGTGTGGGATTATTTCCGAGCTTAATTTTTTTTGAATGCGAGCGCTGGAAACCCTTAGCTTCTAAACGTAATCATCGGTATGTGTTTCAACATAAGTCTTTATAGTGCACTAAAAAGTTAAAACAATACAAAGATTAAAAGTAGGTAGCAACAGGCGTTCTTATCGCTAAACGTGGGAAACTAAGAATTTATTTTCAACATGAACGGCTACCGATATAAAAGTCGATAAATAGATGTGCTCCAAAAATGTTAATATTATCCTACCTTTAAAAATTGGAAGCATACGGCCCGCCTGATGGTAAGCAGTTACCGTAGCCTATAGACGCCTGTAACTGCGGATTCACATGCGCGTTGCCTACGCTTTAAGTAGCCTATACCTGCACTCTTTTTTGAAGAACCTCATACTGTAGCCCTCTGGGAAAACATCGGTAGTTTAAAAAAAAAAATTCGCCCAGTTTGCATTTAAGTATTTTAGTTCAGGGAAATGTTATCGTAATATTCTGCGAAATACTTAGCTATCAAAGATGGAAACTAAATTATTAGTAAGTTTAGTAACTAAAAGTAAAGCGCATGCAAACAACACTTACAAATTCGTTTTACCTACTCAGTTTGTTGGCGCGCTGCTCCTTATCGGGCAGGTGGAGGTCTCTGAAGTCGATCTTCCACAGCAGCGAGTCCAGCTCCTGCTCGTAGCGCCAGCCGCGGTACAGCGCTAGTGCAGCCAGGGCTAGGAGAGCCAGCGCGCCACCTGCTGCGCCAAGAGTCCAGGCGCCTACGTGACCTGGATAAGAAAGCCCAGAGTTTATTTGCGAACTATACTCCTTTCCCGGGTGATCTTTAAGGGATATTTCTTTGATCGATGGACGTAAACTATCACAACTGCATGAGGGTTCTCTGCCTTTTCGCTGAAAATTGTATTGCCGAATTTCACTTGCCAACCAACTTTTCGCAGAAGTTTCATTTGGCCTAATTTCATTTCCTAACTATATATAAACCAATCTAACCTAATCCAACCTAGTAGGTAATTTTCATTTCCCAACTATGGGTTTGGGAAATTAAATGGTAGCGAAAAATTGGTAGGCAAGTGAAATTCGGCAATACAATTTTCGCCGAAAAGGCAGGATACCCTGCAGGAGCCATTGACTTAGTATGTATTCTACTAGACAAGCTATCTGGAACAAAGTTTGTGCGCCACATTCGGCGATTGACAGCTGTCATTGAATCAAAGATTAGCGTTAGCAAAGCAGTCGTGACACTATTATGACAATATTAGTATTCTGCCTAAACACATTTTGTAATGAAACGTAATTATAAAATTTTAAAAGAAACGGATTGTTTTATTCGTAATATTTATTTTCAATCTTATATCATGTGGTACTTAAGAAAAAAATCAGCGAGCGATGTGTTTCATTTTGATTGTAATTATTTATTTATACTTCTAATATAATTACTTACCCTTCATATTTACTTAAAATCATATGAGTATTTAGTAACTATAATGTGTACGATATTTCGATATTTAAGTTTTAAATTCAAATCATAAATACCATTTTTATGTAATTAACTCGCGCTTAAAATTTCAGCAAAATCGCCCTTGTTGTACAATAATCATAATATGTTATGAAATAAGCATTATAAAACGTACCTATCTGAAAAAAATGGTATAGCACGTTAATATTTGTATGCAATATGAGAATCTAATAAATAATGTAGGTAAATAATAATTGTAGGCACATGTGTTACTTCTGCGGCATTAATCTATGCGCCGAGGAAAATTGGCAACATGGCGTCGCACCGCGAACAACCATTATTTTAATTTAGCGATACATCAAACTTTGCACTTCTTTACCGATGGAATGTAATTCCATGGCTTGTATTACTTTAATTAGAATGATTAATGCAGTTTTTTACAACGCACGAAGCCATTATTTTTAATATTATATTTTTTTTATTTTCGACGCTTGCGTGGTATCATGTCTGTGGTCCAAGACAGAATGTCAGGCTAATCACTTAAAGTCGTGTAAATCACTTAAACTCATGGCTGAATTTTTTTCTATGGGATGTCATCTCCTGTTACTCAATGGCAGGAGCCAATAAAAACAGAAATGTGGTTAACTGGGAACATATAGGTACGCGATCGTACATCATGAAAACATCAGCAGTGATGGTGCCTCAGAAATTTATCTTCTTATAACAAAGTTAATAATTTGTCGAAAACTCGAGAAATTGAATGCGGTTGAACATTGAAACAACTTTGTATACACCTACTCATATTGTTAGACTTTACCGCGTCTCCCCATTTGTTTCAGAAATGATCGAAACGAATGAAGGTGTTTTTAGATAGTTAAGATACTCGTAGTTATCTATATTGTACTGATGAAATGTTCTCACACGACAGTTAAGTAGGTACGCCAGTTACATTAAGTAAGTACTTTCAACAATATCACTTATCGTCAATGTCACACTTTACCAACGTAGCTTATAAGTATTCAGAAAATCAGTACGCGTAGGAACTAGCAAGCAAAAATACCATTAATTTTTAATCCACGAACATGAGAATGGCAGGAACTGTCGCAACATTACGCGAAGTAAAATGACAGAGATTTATTGAACATGAATAAAAGATGCCTCTAACAAACGCGACAGATTTTTTTAACAAGTTCGTGGGGTCCTCTTACTGGGCAAACGTTTAGCGTGAGTTTTATATAGGTTTCGATTCAATTTGTAGCAGGATCCGCGAGGATTTCTGTGCGACAAGAAGATATAAAGTGGGCTAAGGGCGACTTGCGCCATTAAATTGGAAGAGCGGGAACAAAGCGCCTTAACCGGGAAATCTGTCTTTGAGTCCACGGGAACACAGGGACGCGTTGTCGTAGCGCGGAATAATTAAATCACGTCTTGCTGGCGATGCCCGGACGACTTTTTATTGTGTGCGTAAAAAGTTTTTATAGGATAGGGCCTACTTTTATCCATGGAAATACTTATATACCAACTTATATTAAGTATGCTTCGGTAGGTCACCTTAGGTTTATTAAAAGACACGTTTAAAATTTCGACTTGGGATCCTATTAACTAACGTAACTTTTACCTAATTCATTTGTACGTAGATAATTTGAAATAATTACTGATATAGGAGTCTGTTTGCAAGTATTACAATAAGAAATTAACATTTGAAAAAAAAAAACAATTAAGCCACAATTTAAAATGCTAAAATACTGGTAAAAGTTTACAGCATATCTAGAGCTAGGACTTATCTTCGAGTTTATTTCAACTGTAGTGTGTGCTGCGCTTCACCCACAAATGTTTAACTATTATGATAGATGTACTAGTACTAAAGCAATGTACTAGTCATTTAATCCAAATTATGCATATGACATGGCGATCCTGCCAATGCGGCCTTGTCCTGCATTGTCGTGGCGGCGCGTACGCCAGCCTGTTAATTTTTTTAATATTATAAAAAGTGTGAAAATGACTACAGTGGAGAACTACAGCATTATAAATCGAAAAAAATCTGCATTTAAATGTAAAATTCGTTAAACATAAGATAAAAAGCAAGGACTAAGCTAGTGAACCTAGTAACTACAGGTCGAACTGTATCTACCTATCTACCTAGAGTCATTTAGACGGACGTGGTCGCGGCCGCCCAGCGGGAGTCGCGTGCCAGCGATGGCTTTCCACTCGCTGTCACCGCCGTTAAGACGCTTTTACGGCGACTATACGACTACTCTGTTCCCAACCTCTTGCGCTTAATGCCAGCTCCAGCCACCACAACCTATTAGTTTTTTCCGCAAACAAAATGGCAACGACCTTAGCCATGGACGTCCATTAGTACCATTCCAGCCCACTTGCTGATTCTTTTAGCCGCTTACATACTTTCGACATTAGGGCTAACGTAAAAATCGTGTACCTACATCGATTGGAAGTGATTGGTGATTGAGAGGCTGCTAGTTACTTACGATATACATTTTTTATATGGTATATAAACGTGAAATTGTTCTTAATAAAGGCTTCGACATACGAAATTGTAAAAAATAGGTCATTTAATCCTGATACGTACATAAGTTATGTAATATTTCAAATATTTTGGTATTTTGAGATACGTTCATTTAACTACAAGTGATGGTACTATCTTCTTTTACTTACTGGCACATTTTTCATCACGGAACCCGCAAGGAGGCTCGGATAGAGGCGCACGACCCCCAGGCCAACTCATGGGACGTAAAAATCTCACCTCCTGTATAAACAATATTAAAGTTTAGTCCGACTAATCGATACAAGTAAATGGCTTTACAATTACCAATAATATAAACATGATGGTTTTACGACCACATAAGTTCTATGTAGGTAGAGGTCCACAAGAAAAATGATAATTTTAAAGTTATGAATGCTGATTGATGACTTTATAACACCGATCGTTTTTCAATAATATTTATTGTCAGATTCCATTTTTATAATATGTATATCTACATACTTAATTAAAATATTAAAAATACTTAACATAAAAAAGAAACTAAATATACAAAAATCCAAACGTGACGCTAGCAACGGGGCAGGATAGGTTCAACCAATTATTAATTAACACAACGTCACTAAAGTATGAGAAGAAAATGAAAATATTAAATTATGCGTACGTACTCAGCAGTTAAAAGAGTTTAAGCGAATGTTAAGATGTAACGACAGAGTTTAATTCTAAATGTTAGTTGGCACTAAAGTGCATCTCCGGCGCCAAGATCTGAAGAAACTTTCTGGCAGAACCGTTAAGTCCGCGTATTCAAACCACGTCCCGATTCACTATGCGAACGTGTGCTGATTGTGGAATACTGTGCGTACAACTACAAACTATTTATGCACTTATGCGTCCGAGATACAGTTATTTTGTAAATAAGACCATTTCGTACTTGGCTGTTGCCCAGATCACAAAGTTTTAGAACTATTTAAATTGCGCTTATACTCGTAGTCATAAATACAGTAAGTGACGCTGTTAGAGAGTAGAAAACTGTGTATAAAATGCAAAAGGCATGCATATTTCTTGGGAATGTAATGTTATATTTTATCTCTGCTGCCTAAATAATAGCTTCTGGAACCATCTGAATCTCACTTATGAGCATCATTTGGCGCAGAAGATATAAGAAGTTTATGGCGCGTTATATTCCAGTTATTCAATATAAAACGCAAATGTATGAGAATAATGCGAGTTCTTAGATGATACTTCGATTTCAGTTCAAGAACCTTTTGTAACTTTTTTTTTCAAGAGTCGCGTAAGTATCTCGTTCCTTTCTTATTCATTAATTAAATTCCGAGTTCCACTTAAAATGGTTTTTGACTCGGTCGAGGTTAATACGTACATATAAAATAAAAGTTAAACGGAAATTAAAGACTGCGAATGAAATAAGTTTTTGAAGAATAAAAAATTAAACGATTATTGCGTAGGTTTTATTCATTGTAATTGAATGGTAAGTGGATTATTATTTAATCAAAATGAGAATAAACTAAATAAAATAGGTAGTAAGTAACCAGGTTCGTTGTATCATATACCTAAGCTAATAAATAATGTACCTAATCAAGAAATTTGCTACTGATACACCAGTGTGGCGCCGGTCTCTAATTAGATAATGTGTCGACTAAGGAAACATGAAATAAACAAGGGATACACAGCGATATTGTGCAGAATCAGGGCCAACTCCAAATGGGCCGATGCAATGGACCGGTACATTAGATTGTGTCATTTTACGGAAGCAAAATGATGTATTTGTGGCAAGAGCGGTGCATTTTGAATACATGTGTATTGAGCGAAACAAGGAATTCTGAGCTCAAGATAAACAAAAGTAATAGTACAAAGTAACAACGAATCTCTTATTAAATACTTAAATACAAACAATTCAAAAAATATCTTTTGTACTCTATGAAGTTTATTTAAAAAAAAAAAAAAATCTGTTTATTTCAGTAGGTACCTTATGTAACTTAAAATTAATTGAAACTTTAACATTTAAGATTATTATTACATTTAGGGTAGTTTTCATTGACTATATTCACCACCTCCTTTCTCCGAATAACTTTAAAAAAGTTTGTAAGTAGGTATAGGTAGACTTAATATCATGAGAACTTTTCTACTTGTACTCCAGTGTAGAGCAAATAAAAATCTTGTTATTACGTCATCTATACAAATATGATACAAATAAATAGAGCAACATATTACCGGTGCAGATTTGTGCAGAACAGCAAGTGGGTATAGGCCAGGAGGTTCTGACGGGTCGACTGACAGCAAAGTGTAATTACCCTCTGCGTCACCAGTTTCGTCCATGTGAATAGAATACCTGCCAAAGGAAATTGTAGGTACTTAGACATATAGTATGGCTATAAGTGCAGTAATAGTGGAAGTAATAAACTATACTCATCGCTTTTTTTGCAGCGAGAGTACTAGCATAAGAAAGAGCTAGTATGATTATATCTGTCTATGCTTGAAGTAAAACAAACCCTGGCATATATATTTAAATAATTTCAAGATTGTACTGAGATTCCGACATTTCCGACTATCAAATGCTATCAAATTGAGACGTCGGCCTCGGGTTACTTTGGTTCTGGAGGGCAACTTGGACCAGATTTTATTATTGCATCAAATTGCAATGAGGTCTGGTTGGTTTAAGATACCTACCTGTTCACGTTTCTATGTTTAATTACTTACGAGTACACACTTTAAAATTTTATTTTCATATGGGCGAAAGTTAACCTCTACCTACTAATTATGTGAAAATAACCCTACTTTTAAGCTACTTATATTAAGGATGAAACCAAATGTCGGAAGCGCCATATAAGTAAGATTAACTTTTACAGGCCTTCTCTGTTGAAATATTTCGAAGTAAATGCATATAATGGGTCATCAATCATTATAAAACCCAACAACATTGATCAAGGAAATTGACGTTACCTACACAAAAGATGATGGTATATTGCTGTGTTTGTTTATGCTTGGAAATAGAAAATAATAATGTAGGTACAGTAATAAAGCTCATTAGTAGCATTTGGCTATCATAAATACTTAAATCTTAATTATAATAAACCTATATCCTACCATACTTTTAGGCTTTAGTTAAAATCAGAATAAAGAAGATGATTCGCAAGTTTAGCTAGACTATAATCAGTCGATTATAATAGTAGTTTATGTAACTGTTACGTAATAGGGGTCCTTAAAACACGAGTGTGGTTTTATGAAACGAACGAAGTGAGTTTCATAATAAGATCACACGAGTGTTGGCCTAATTACGTACAGTTGCATACACTGCTTTATCTACACACATATTATAAACCCGAAATGATTGAATGACTGCCATTGCACGGATTGCACGCCATTGCCATGGCCAACTCGATTGTGCCGGCGGTCGGGAGGCGCGTGCCGGCGGGCGGGGCCCGCCCGGATTTTCATAATGAAATCGAATTTTTGATTATTATTTGATAATAATAAATAACATCGTTACAGATAAGACATTTTTTCTAACTACTAACGAAACAATCTATTTTTATGGTGGTTATAACGTGCGGTTTTTGAACGCATCATGGAGGGTTTATGATATGGGTGTAGATAAAGTATATAATAGGGGGTATTACTGCCATGCTCTGCCACCAGAGTGTAGTACTAGCACATATGGTAAACCATAGACTTACTTATAAACAGTTGATTGATAAGTTTTTATAGATAATTTGTAACGAATAAATATGACATTTGTGCACCAAGGCGGTTTTTTGACAGGAGGCCTATCGTGAAGCAAGAAAATAAGAAGAAAATGGAAGCATCAACATCGCTCGAATATGCAAGAGTGATAGAGACACAGATAAGGTTATGCGTAATATTTCCTATTATATATCTTCAAATTTCGCATCCCTTATGATCTCAATCAAGATCGAAATGTAGACGTCGTGATATCGGCTAAGTAGGTATACGAATATGTACGTATGTATAAAACACAACTTTTCTCTGGAGTGTACCGTTACCGTTGATATTGCAGGACACAGTATATGTAAATACATGACTTGGCTTTCACGAGACTGTAAAATCGAAACAATCTGACATTGTATGTATAAAATGTACATTGTCCTTCGCCACTATCGCCTGGGCTAATAAGCCAAGAATATTCCATTTCAAGACAGTGTTACTCGAGATGAACTAAGTGTTATTTGTAACCTTGTAGAAAAACTGCAATAGCTATTTCCATTTTATTTTAATATGTAGAATACTCAGTATAATGAAATATGTACCTAGATAATTATGGCATTGGTCGCTCTATTGTGTCAGTCCAGAGTCCAGGCAAGAGGGTCCCACTTTTTTGATATGCCGAGTACTTATATACTTCTTAAAATTACACAATAGGTATACGCTATCTATTTTTTTAAAAGAATGAAGTCTCCATGTAAATCGAAAATAAAAAGGCCCTTTAACTAAACTCGTCCACATATCTTTATCACCCTGTAACCCTTATTTTCCATCATTATTATTGATGTTTTTTTGTTTAATTAGCATAACGTTTTTTGAGAGTATTTAAAATACCTATTTTTTGAGATTAGAAAAATAATCCCTGATTTCGCTCATGTATCTTTATTTTTTCCAGCCATAGCAGGGAAAATTTTAGACCCGAATACTTATTTCCATTATAAGTGATACGTTTAAGAATATTTTTAGTTTGTAGGGAAGCAAAAAAAGTACTCTATGTAAGGCAACACTATAATAAATAATACGATTAATACGTGCTAAAGTTTTGCCATTCTTTATATTTTACTTAGTTTAGTTTCAATTTTCCACAAATGGCACAAATACATACAGTTTCAATTTTCCACAAATGGCACAAATACATAGGTAATCTGATAAAATCTTAAGTGAATACCCTAAGATAAAAGCAAATTAATTAAAATGAAGCTTACAAAAGCACGGTGTCTGATTTGAGGGCAGATAGCATTTAAGTGCATTAGAATAATCGTGTTGTTTGTAAACACTTATGTACGTGATCAACTAATTCAGCACGTGAACCTAAGTTGCTTTAATTTTTACCAAATTTTCCTTTTGACTAAAATATATATGAGTTTTGCTGAAAACTGCTCATTTCGTCTAGCTTCGACATGTTTCAAGATGGGTAAAATCTGAAGCTCATTGAGAATAAATTAAGTTATTTAGGTGTAGATAATGTAGATATGCTTCTGCGCGGCTGTTGCGCACGTTGTTACCGGCTAAGAGCGCTGCTTTCAGCGCGCGCTCGTACACGGACTGCGTTCTGCTACCAAGATGTCCTCCGAGTATAATGTATACGCTACGCTTACCCCATGATGCTCTCGTAGGTGGTGTTTCGCATCCGCTTGGCGAGCGCACGACCATTCCTGACGTCGTCATCAGCTAGCAACACCGCTTTTAGCGCGCGAGCGTACACCCAGACTGCGTCGTGTAGCCATGCCGCGTACTCTGAGTATAAAGCATAAGCTTACCCCATGATGCTCTCGTAGGTGGTGTTCCGCATCCGCTTGGCGAGCGCACGACCATTCCTGACGTCGTCACCAGCTAGCAACGCCGCTTTTAGCGCGCGCGCGTACACCCAGACTGCGTCGTGTAGCCATGCCGCGTACTCTGAGTATAAAGCATAAGCTTACCCCATGATGCTCTCGTAGGTGGTGTTCCGCATCCGCTTGGCGAGCGCACGACCATTCCTGACGTCGTCACCAGCTAGCAGCGCCGCTTTTAGCGCGCGCGCGTACACCCAGACTGCGTCGTGTAGCCATGCCGCGTACTCTGAGTATAAAGCATAAGCTTACCCCATGATGCTCTCGTAGGTGGTGTTCCGCATCCGCTTGGCGAGCGCACGACCATTCCTGACGTCGTCACCAGCTAGCAGCGCCGCTTTCAGCGCGCGCGCGTACACCCAGACTGCGTCGTGTAGCCATGCCGCGTACTCTGGGATCTATGAAACAAGTTAGAACTGCATTTTATATGGCCCTTGTGGCCAATGGGGAAGGCAACTGTCAAAGTGACATCTCCAACATTGGTCCTTAGAAAAGCTAAATTTGTATGGCGCGAAGTAGTTTTTAATTATTTTCGCGAAAATGACTTAATGTTTTATCTCGAATTGCTCCGAAATTGAAATCCACCGGTTTGATCCAATACTGTAGATTAACGCCATAGGGAAGGTTTTTGCCTAAGAAAAGCTTTTTGACTGCATACTAATTAAGGACCAATCTGAAACAGCGCTCTCTAGAATAAGTTTTCATCTGCCTTCCCCATTATGTCTGGTGCTTGATATATCTAGCCATATATAGCTCAAAAGACCACATTGTTCACTACGTTTGTCAGGATACTATAATCTCTTTAACGCCTATAAATTTGATGACTTATATTATAATTCCATTAAATTTATAAACGCTACACTACCCATGTATTACAAAGAGAACCCTCAAAATTCTAAAAAAAAACTCAGATAAATTGCGCATGGTCTTAAAAATATCGCAAAGCGCTTTGTCGCTGCAGAAAATTGAAAATATGCTGTATTTGTTTTTTTATCAAGACTAGAGAATTTAAACTGCAAAAAAACAACTAAGGCTCAAGGAAAAAATATTTCAAATAAATACGAGTACCTATATACGAATATTTGGAAACCTCGCAAATATCATTTATAATTTTAGATGTTTTAGTGTTTGTTCAGAGTGGTTCAGATAATATGTGTCGTTCAAAAAATTTTACAGTTATAAAACAAAAATGTTTTAGTTTTTTAAAAGGTTCAATCCGTGCCTACTGAATCTCCAAACGTCTCGCACAACAGCACTCTATAAGTAACGCGTCATTTGCCGCAGTCGGGCTATAAAAAATGTTATTTTAGGAATCACTTCACAAGCTACAGCTTCATATAAATTCTAATTTATTGTTGTTTAGGTACTGGCCATGTAATTGGATTTTCCCCATTAAGTATATCAACTGTCCCATCCTATAATGTACGAGTTGCTCGATAATATTTTATCCCCCGGCTTTCATACCGGAAACTTAGGGGTATCTATTTGTTACACTGGATGTTAGCAACTGGTTATCGACATATATATGATGTCCCCTCGCAACCAGCCCAGAAAAATAGTTGTTATTTGTTTTTGAACTAGCTCGCTTGAAATGTACGAGTATCATAACTTTTGTAAGTTAAACAGACCAATTTTAAAAATATCTACTTACATTTTATCATGGTCATTGTTTAGTAAACCTACATGTATTTGGTGTTTGTCTATTGTTGTCTCTTACGCATTTATATTGAAGGTTTAACATGACATTCGGTACTATTACCGCCTTACCGATGTTCAGATAAAGATTTACAACGATGCCCTCAATATGAGTTGGTTTACGATCACGCAATGTACAATTGAGTGATCTTGTTTTGCATTAACGTTTCAAACGGGTTGAATAATAAAGTTTTTAGAAGTGTATGTCTGTCAAAAAAGACATGAATTATGTTTATTACTTTTATAGTGGTCCACTTTTTTGTTTTGCAAGTCCAACAGTTTCTTCATATTTAATTGTTCCGTTATGTGATTTAGCAATAGTCTGTTGTTTGCACCTTGTCATTTTACGAGCAATCTTGGAGGATATAATTTTTTACAAGTGCCTTAAAGTAGTAATTACCAGCCATATGCGTACAGAAAATAATACCACTTTCTGAAAAATTAAGAAACCCCAGATTGCATGTTTATTGTTTATAGCCATCACCTTCGCTCAAGCTTCAAGTAAAAAGGTACCTACTTGATTGAATTACATAATGCAAGCATTTTATTTATGGTAGTAGATGTCAATATTTAACAATTTGTACCAGAAGCTAAGACTAAATAATTTAATTCTTAATATTACAGATGCGCTTTAGGGTTTTGTAACCAAAATGTCAAAAAAACGGAATATCAAATGTCCGTCTGTCCATCCGTATAACATCCGTTAACTATAAAAACGTGAATTTAATTTGTACGAGAAATGTGTTTTGTGTGCCACTACGTACAGTTTTCTAGTTAAATTGTCAAAATAGAATTCAGGAGGGCACTCCATACACGTAACTCTACCTAACTTATAAATCGAAAGGTCACATAACTTTGAGCTCTCTTATAAATGTTTTTGCTTGAGTAAATATTTTCCGAAATTCGTTTCAAGTTATGGCGCGTAAAAACTTAGCAATGAAAATACAAAGCAGAAATAAAATGAGTCCGAGCTACTAATTGCTTTAACTTTTCCGGTTTATTTTAGTAATGTTTTTTACTTACGACTAATTTTCCACCGAGACCCATCACTGGGTTAGTGAAATTGAACGGTGGCATCTTTAGCCTCCTGTCGACTTCGGCCGCGAATTTCGGGTAGGTTGGCGAAGGTGAGCTGGGTGCCACTGCGAGGAACGAGCGGAATATACGAAGAGGAGGGTGCTCGTCGCTCAGGGGGCCCGTGAGGTACTGCCGGGCTCGATCCTTTGTGTACATGTCTACATCCACGCCGATGGCGGCGTATTCACCTGTGGATATAAACGTAAGGTAAAAATGTCGATTACAAGTTTTATAGTCAAATAAACCTTTTTTTTAACTATTTAGTAGTAGTCCGCCTCGAACTGAAAACTTGCGATTTACTAGCAAACGACCCTTGTGAAGATTTTTTTCGCCTTGTCCATGACCCCTTGATCAATCCTGCTCATATATAAACTGTCAAATTATATGTATCTCTGCTACAACCTCAACAAATTGCATAAAGATCAGAAAAACGTTACACAAGTTATCGCGGAACAAACTCTCAAAATCAAAAAGTCATCGAAATGCCGAGACGTCCCAGTAGCCAGAAATTGTTTTAAGAACTCGCTTCGCATACGCTCCGCTCGTTCGATGACGGTATGCCACATGGTTTACACGGTGTTTTTAGAAGAAAATAACGTCATACGATTCGTACAAAATTGGCGATTAGGTACTAAAAATTAAATTAAAATTAAATTAAATTAAATAATCGTTTATTTCAGGCCTTGGCCCATATTGTTGTTAGTAAGTAACTTATGTTGCAAATTTTCTCACTTGGAAACTTAGTAAGTACCTGTAGGTACCAGACACAAGATTCTAAAGGGCCTACAAGTTGGCAACCACAAAATACGTGTAGGTAAGGTACCTACACTACACGTATTATGTATGTATGTATGTATGTATGTATGTATGTATGTATCACTTTATTGCACATAAACAAGTATAACATTAAAACATTAGTAAAATACAAAAAGATATGCACAAAGGCGAGCTTATCCCTAAAAGGGATCTCTTCCAGCCAACCAAATTTGGTTGGCTGGAAGAATATTAAGAAAAAATATTAATGGTTAAATAAAATTTATGAAAATTAGCAATACCACTTTAACTCACAAAAAATGTATTAGTGCATGGAATGGAATAAATGCATAATCTTATACAGTTAATAGGTAACTAGGTACCACCCGTAGCGTTCGATGCGGAGTGCTCTATTTATTTAAAATGGTGAGCACGTCTACGTCTCTCAGACTAACGTCCACTACGCTGCGAGAGACCTTAAAGCTTGTCGCGATCTCATAAGTGGTAAAGGGCATTCTGATTTAACCAAGCATTTCAAACAAATCTATTTACTTACATAGTATGTATAGTGTCTATGTTTGTGTTCTATAAAACTAAAATTTATTTTTCAGTAGGGTTAATATCCTCGCTAAGTGATATACCTAATGATACCTCATCCTCAAGTTAATTTTAATAACTTAAATTAAAAAAGAATTATGAAAATTCGTAAGAAAATAACCGATTTACAAAGACACATAATGGTGATTAAAATGATTGATATTGAATTATAAATATTCGATATTTTTTTAATGTGTTTTTACAATTGATCCTGGAGCCATTGTTGGAAGGGCAGAGGAAAGACAAAGGCAACAAAACATGTAGGTATTGATATAGTTGCGAAATTAACTGGTAAGACGAGCGTGTGACTACATTAGCAAGTGTGTAATTTGGGTAGCGTAATCCTTCAATTCTGGTGATTGATACGTACACTTAGCGGATAACTCGTAAACTTCCATATATTGAAGCTAATCCTGAATTAAGTGTTCGAGTAATAAATTCATATGAGGTAGTATACATAAAGAAAGAGTACCAACATTAATGTCAAACAAGAAGAAAAAGGAAAAGTTACACAAAGCAGTTAAGTAATTATAAATTAGGCTAGGTATTTAAAGAAGTAATTTTGTATTTTTTGTTTAATACTCGTAGTTTAATAGTTTGATCTGGTTAACTTTTTGTTGTAACTGGTTACGGTTTGAAAGTAGTAAATAAACTGTAGCATGTTTTCCATACATTTTCAGGAAGAGTAAATTTGACGTATCCTAAAAGCGAAACCAAATACTGAGGAAAGCATAATCACTAATATGAAACATTTTGTGTACTCGTAGTTCCCGGGAGAATTTTACAGCTTAGCGATCCCGGTAGGTTTCTATTATGGATAATGAATGGGGCTGTAAAGCCTGGTAGGTAGGCGAGAAGTTCTGCCGTGACTCGAACGAACGAACGAACGAACTACACAAATGTATCAATCGTCTTGTATATAGAAAAACCGAGAGCGTGAGACTAAAATGGTTCTTATAATCTTATGTACGAAATATGATTTGATATTACCGGTTGCTTGTCGGTGGAGGAATTCATGATCAGTTATCACTTGGGTTGGATGGGGAAATGGTAGTCGCTACCATACGAACTATATAGAACTAGTGTCTATGTCAAATCTTGACATTAGATTGCCAAAACGGCCGGGAAAAAAAGCTAGTAAGATGATAATTGATGGGGAAATGGTAGTCGCTACCATACGAACTATATAGAACTAGTGTCTATGTCAAATCTTGACATTAGATTGCCAAAACGGCCGGGAAAAAAAGCTAGTAAGATGATAATTAGAATTAAATGCACCAAATCCTACATAATAAGTAAATCAATTCTATCATCCGCTCCTCATTACTATGTTTTTCCTTGATCTAACTGACCAGCACGGCTAGCACATCGTACGTTGTTGCGGGACTCTCCATACTTCAAGCGCGACTAGAAGTATGATGTGATGTGACAGGCGACAACGTAAGATATGCTAGCCCGTCAGTTCGGTGTTGTATGATAAACCAGTGTACCAAAGATAATTTTTGTTCGCGCTTGATGTGTCCTTTAAACGTCTAAGATCGTAAACTCAATGTCACTTTTTTCCTGCAAGGCTCATAAAATTTCTTATTACATTAACTTTTTAGACTCTTTAGGAATTTGTCACTTTATCTCTTATCATCGTTTAACGCCATTAACTTTTTAGACTCTTTAGGAATTTGTCACTTTATCTCTTATCATCGTTTAACGCCATCGTAACTTAAACATGCTATTACAATTTAAGGCTGACTTTATACAGAAAATCAATTCTTCCCGTTATTGGTAATACGGCCATGGTATTGAATTGTTGTGCCATTTAGAGTTCACTTTACATTGGTCATTTCATAGTGTAAATATAGAATTAAAGAAAATGGCTCGACACTTAAGTCTATGGCGATTATCAGACTGGCGACGGCCCCGCACGCGGAGCCGGTGCGCGAGCGAGATAGCCCTCTGCATGTGTATAGCCAGCCACCAGTGCGTCGCCACTGTCTATGACAGTGCGAAAAACAATATTTAGAAAAAAAAATCTAGTCTACAATTATTATTATTTATAGAGATGGGGTCGGTAGATTGGGTACCTGCAACCCACTCTACCGACCCCATATATGTACCTACATAAAAATTTGACATAAGCATACCTATGAAAACGTCATTATTTTAACTCATTTTATAAGAGAATAGTTTACTTACCTCCTTTTGTAGTATGGGTGTCGTTAGATTTGTTACACTTGTGAGATCTGACACTACTTAAATTGTCTGTGTAGATACTACCTAAATTTGCCCCTAACAAATCATGCCAGATAGTAATTATCACTCACCAGAGTCTAAGAGTTGCATAGCATCCAAAGCCATCAAAAGCCCGACGTGGTCGTGGTAATTCCCCACCAACACATAAACTGTGAAAAATATTTCCAATTTAAGTCAACGGAACAACTGAAGAGCTGTATTTTTGAAGCCAACAACTTTGAATACTAACTTCTAGTGTCCTTGTAAGTTTCCTGAACGATCTCCAAGAACGGGTTGCGTGTGTAGTTACTTGCGAAGTAGTAGGAATGTCTGTAAGCTTCAGTTTTCCGAACTGATATTTGCCGCTCCTTAACTGCAGCGATAATGGCCTGAGCGAGTCGCGAGAAGTCTTTGTTCGGTGTGTTTGAATATAGAAAGGTTACCTGCAATAAGTTACAAACACTGTAGTGTAGTACTTCACATATACACTTAGAAAACTTAATCGCGAATAGCGTGACGATTTTTGCGTTCTTAATTCTTTTTATTTTGGTAATTTGCGCCGTAAATATTATAATACTTAGATAGTTGTCAACCAAACCCAATAGGTTACATAAATCCAATGTGTCTTTTAGAAAATCCTAACATCGTAGAAATCCCACGAAAAATATCAATTCCCCAACTTATTAAAAGGTTTCATATTTATGTGAACTTGGCTTCGTTACCTAAAATTTCTAATGAAAAAGTGCTACTGGTTTCATTTTCTGCACATACGTCAATGGCAAACTGGATCCCCTTTCAAGAAGCAGTTCCATAACGCACGAAGCCACTTGGCGCATCTGTTCCAGTCATACCGACCGTGCCAAATGGACCGCCAATAAAAGGAGCAGTTAAGAGGGATACCGAACGGCATGCTCTAATTTTAAACATCGATAAACGCTATTGATCTTTTGAGTAGGGTACAGGATACAGCTGTAAGCTAAGACAAGAATATTTCCAGGGGAACGTACTCGTTTCTAATAAAAAAAATATTCAAAAAGGCTAGATCATTAGAACATCTAGTCTTTATAAATTAAAAAATAATCTAAATTACTAAGAAACAACAGTGCTTACGTGCATAAAGTTGAAGTGCGTCAAAACGTCGACGACGGCGCGTGAAATGCTGGTGTCGGAGGGTCTCGTCCGCACAAACGTGGAGTACCCTTGCATGGTGTTTGGTTTGTTGGAACAAGGGAGAGTCACGTCGCGGCAGTACTGTCAACAAATAAGTAGATTAAATACATCCTATAATTGTATATTTATTGGAATCGGAAATGATGGTGGTCAGGTCATCTTATATTATTAGTAATAATTGCAGTAGGCACAATCGACGTCAAAGATAAGTTTACACTTTTCCCACTACAAACGCGTTAAGGTGTAAATTTGACGTTTACTGTACCTAATTCAAATCGGATAATCAAACCGAACCCTACTGAATGAAAATCAATGCGCCTTAAAATAATGAATGAGGTAACATATTCATAAGACTTACGTAACTGATCATAGGCAAGTTAAAAGCGGCGGCCATCCTTCCTTCATGAACACAAGTCTCTTGAGGTCCGATGAACGCAGAAACGTTTTTTGCCCACAGCGACGCCACCTTAATCAAGAAATCACAAATGAAGCGTCAAATAGCGTAAATACTTCACATCCAATAGCAGTAAATATAACGGTTATGGCCTGTAGGTACTGCCTACCACGTAACATCAAAAGAGGGCACGGCAGAGATTTATGGCCCTGGCCTGGCTAGAGGCATCTGCCGATAGTCCGGCAGGTTTCACTTCTGTTGAAAAGACTACGAGGCGCTTTTGTGGCAGTAAACTTAGCTGAAGCACCGTAAAACAAATTTTATGGCTGTCTAGTTTACGAGTTATAACTATGACAAAGTCGAGATAGCGATTTATAATCGATATAGGAGCAGATGTTACTTAGACAGTTGGATTTTCTCGTAGGTACCTACCTAAAAAAATAAATCAGAAATAACTAACTACTATTGATTAATTTTCCGTTAAAATAGCTTTAATCATAAGCTGTGTAATATCAAAAGTGATTTTAGAAATATAAACAGTTGTAAGTGTAAACTTATATTCTACGCCAGTTAATGTTTTCATAATTTGAAACACGAGCTGGGGTTAATGGCGTTCTTATTTGAAGTGACGAGCTCGACCATTTCGTTAGAACTTGGTTATTTGCTTTCCTTTTAAGCCATTAAGTAAGTACAATTTGTTTTCTGTCAGTTACCCTTTCGGCACAACGGGTAGCTAAGTAGCTATCAACATCAGGCCGCGTTTTCGCTCGACTGCTTAAGCGTAGTGAGAACCTGCCTAATTCGAGTCGATTTAAGAGCGCCTTTGAACACGATCACTTGTTAATGATCTGGAAGACCCTGATATAATGGTTGGGGTAAGCTAAATAGAATGTTAACCTGCACTCGCTGAGCAATAGGAGCACAGAGCCAGGCCTGAAGTTCTGAGTGGGCAGCAAGCGACACGGAACTACGACGCGACGCGACAAATGAATAAACATTATTGCGAGAAGTTTCAAACAAACGAAGCAGAAAATTTATCACTAGAACCCTTTTGTTTCTTTCAACTGACAAACTTGTTATATTGTTATATTATTACACTTTTAAGAGTTTTAAGTAGGTAGGTACATCTACGTCGTAATATTGGTAAAAGTTAAACATATCTACTATTTAATGCATATATAAATACCGTCAAGGACCAAAGGTCTACAATTTTTTCATCTGTTCAGACAAAATCGGTACATACTAGTTAGTTACTTTCTTCGAGAAAAACCCCTCTGAGAAATGGTCCAGACACTTTTTGTGCATACTTTGTTTGTACCCATTTGTTTTAAAGTTTTATCCAGGATTTTTTTCTGAACGACAATCTATCCATAACACCGTTATTATAGGTTATTTGAGTCCCGTTTTAAATAAAATAAATAAACTACAAAGTTTTACATAAAATTAAAGTAAAACATCACCAAATTATGAACTCTGTGTGGTTACATTACATTAGTTAGGTATGATAGACTAGCAGAATAGATGTCAATAAGTTCCAATATGTTTTTTTAATAAGTACCTACTTATTCAAAATCCTCGACATTATAAGTAGGCAACCTACCATTCGCGTAACAGGATAACCATGAACCTACCTAAGATGAAACCAAAATAAAAGCGGCAGATGAATCAGACACTAAAACTCGACTCGCTATTATTTTTCGATTTCTATACTTACTTAAGCTTAGTGGAAATGCTTGAGGCAAAAGTTTTCCTATTGCAACGTCCATTTCTAGTGCTTTTTAATATTAGGTTTTTAGTGAGCACTCGACAATATCGTTGGTATCTATGCAATGTAGCATATAACGGTCTCCGCGAAAAGGAAATACGTCTGCAAAAGTTTAATTAAAATTGTTCTCATAGTTTAGAAGATCGTGTTTCCGCCACATAAACCTCTATTATAGACACGTTGCTGGCATTTAGAAAATAATGTCTGTTTCTAAATTAGCTATTCATCTGGGAGACTGGGAGTCACACACATTAGTATAGTTAATAACTATAGGCGGCTTAATGGGTAAATGTATTAACGTAAGCACACTTTAAAAAGAAGAGTAGGTAAAGCTTGTATATAAATCATAAAGTAGATAAACTGTACTCCGAAAAATTACATCTAAAGCTGGGTTCCATCCAACGTGAGTATAATCAAAGGAATTTCTTGAGTCAGTCTGCTTAATGTTAATTGTTAATGCGGTCGGAAAAAGATCGCAGCTACGCAAAGTGAATTAAACTAATGAGCGAAGCGATCCAGCGGGTACGCGTGCTGCCTTCCGATATCGAAATGTTAGATACCTTCTAAACCTTTAAGTATTATACCTTGATATCTGGATTACTAGGCCTAGGTCACCGCAATTCTGAGATTTCTGAGTTACGCTACGCGAAATTTATTCCTGGAGTGCATCGCCGCCAGCGCATCTGGTATTATGATTAAATTAGCTAGGTAACACAACAGTTGAAGTAACTACTGTCATAGCAGTACACGCGCGACATATCATAAAATGTCGCGTGTGTTCTATAGATGTTTTATAACATAACTAGATTACATAAGAACGATGAACAGTATCACATCTATTAGAGTTATTACATTAACAAAATCAATGGCATCAATGTACTCAACTTTATTTATACTAAAACTTGAACATTGAAACTATTTCGCAATATGTAGGTATGTGTTCACATTTAGGCACCCACATCAACGGCGCGGCGCAGCGAGGCCATGACACAAGAACTTTGAAATATTCTCGAACTTAGCAAAGGGCAGATTTATTACATTTTTATGTCTCTACGTCACTTTTAGTATAATATTACCCTAATATCTTGACTACCAACTAAGCCCTGAAGACGTTTACATACCGAAGAGTTTTGTAAGTAAGTAACATACACAACATACCTACCTACTCGTATTAAAGTCGTTTGCCATTATTCGGTTTTCATCTTCAATCTGCCCCAGTGTAGGTTGGTGGCAAGTTCACTTTAAGTTTCAACTTTTTGAATGTCTTGTTTTGATTTGTTATTGAATTAGCTTTAGGTACAATCAACGCCTAGAATATGTATATACTTTTGAACCTTATTACAATGGAGTAAGGTGCAAAAGTGTGCACATATTTATGGCGTTGACTGTACATACACGCTTTGGTTCTTGCTACATTAGGTACAATCTACTAAAAACCTCGACATTTTTATTTTATTTTTAGTCTACAATGTAGACTAAAAATCCATCAGTGGTGTCCTACGTAATTATAGAAATTTTAACGTTTGGCACTTGTGCTTAACATCGTGTTTGATAAGCACTTTAATCAACAAACTAAGAGAGCTTTGTAACTTAAAAAAGGGTTTACAAAAAAATAGTACATTATTGTCGAGGAGGTGAAGTAGCCCATTGCGGGCTGAGTATTATGTTTAAACGGACGACCGGAACGGGAGTCCGTTTAAGTTAATACGAAGCCGGCAATGGCTCTTCACGCCGAGTCAAATATAGTGCTTTTCTCAAAAATGGTGCAAGAAAATAAAAATAAGTAGGTATGTCAATCGAAATAAATTTTATTAAATATTAACATTTGTTTTCGATAGTTCGTTGAAGTATGCCAGGAAAACAGTTTCAGAAAATGATGAGGCTTGCTTTACTTCTCGCCATTTCATAAAATCCTCGTATGCCTTCATATATTTTGTCCTTAGATTTCGCTGGAAACAAGTTATTCATTGCAGAATTCGCCTCTGCTCTTAATTCTGGAGGCGTATATTCCATATTCTCGTCACATGAAGTGGAACTCATTAAATAAATACTTTCACTATTACTACTATTAGTATTTCGTTTACTTCGTTAGCTACTTATAAAATTTTCATAGAAAAAGTAAAAAAGTAAAAACATTTGCTTTACCGCCTTTTACTTTTTTTTAATATTCAATAGAAGTGTATTTTTCTGCCGAACAACGCCAATCTATTTGAGACAGCTAAAAAGACGCGGTACCAACATTATAAATAATTGTAACTCGTTCTCTATTTTGGCTGTTTAGGAACTGTTCCACCTAGTTCTATAGCCGTTACTACTTTAAAAAAAAGTATGTACCTCGACAATAATGGAATTTGTATTGGAAATTTACGGATCGAAATCGAGACTGCAATTTCCGTAACTTTTTAAATTTTTAACTGACCATAAACGAAGCACTTCACCGCCTGATATTAAACCGTAAAAGTCAACCTTGCGGGACATTTTTGAGAAAAATACTTTCTTTCATTTTTATAATAGACACGTTTCAAATAAATCAAGTGGACTAGATAATATAATGATCGTATTTTTTACAATTTAGGTTTCGCTGTGTATAATAAAATGCCTTTTTTGCACTGACATACAGACTGTAGATATACGTGACAATTGTCTTCTCTACAGAAACACATTATAAGATGCAACTGTCGTAGTATTCATTATTTCCCATATACTTAAACCACGACACTTCTAATTCCGCGCATATTCTAGGTAGTTGTATTATGAACAATTTCGAAATATTATTGAGAACATACCGACCATCATTCTATTGTTGTGTTACGGCATAGATAGTATAAACTGGTCGACGGCCCATATATAAAACTGGTGCTGGCAATCACATCGAAATATCTTATCTCAATAATTAAATAGTGGCCATAAATCGGTTATCTAGGTCTTGTTTATTCAATTATGATACTGTGTGTTTCCTATTTTGTCGTAGGTAAGTATCTAGGTATACGTAAGTAGGCAATTATTCCCGACTAAAACATACATAGGTACCATACCCACATGTATTTATTATGTGATTGTATTAAGTACTTGATTTTAATTAAAATCCGATGGGCAATTGACGAAATTCCAAGCCCGGCACTGACAGATAGCTTAAGTAGGATTTAATTTTTATTACAGTTCTCAGCAATAAACTGTTTCCGATTTTATGTTCAGCATACTTTTTTTGAAGTCAAGAAATTTGACGATTATGGTTTTAAGATTATATAAGTAGGTAGAACTTATATTAGGAAATTAGGTAGATCCATCGTCAGACATTGATTGGGAAACTTATTATGGTAGTAGTTAAACAAATTTCGTCGCACTTTTATTTTCTACTATACTGTAATATAGTATTTTATACAATAGTGACATAATCAAGAGCTTTTCAGTCGAGTACCGCGTTTAGGCCACGAAGCTTGCTGAGTGGCCTAATTAAGGTACGAGATTGAAAAGCTTAATTATGTCACTATTGTATACAATACTTTTTCTACGAGTATTAAGTAAGAATTGATTTTCTTTCATTCTTTCTAATTTTTTCCCAATCAAACGTCAAACACTATTTTTCAAACCGGAAGTAATTGTATCTGGGCCTATTCGGTGGTACAGACACCACCGAAAAGAGATATACATATGATTGTGTGCGTAGTAGAAAGAGATGGATAGAATAAACTGTATCTAAACTTACTTCCAAGATGTCGGTGTAGTTGTGATTGGTCTTTTTATAATCCAATCACAACGTAGAAGCAAGTTTAAGTAGAAGAAAATTTGACAGATTAAGTACGTTCGAAAATTATAAAGTTGCGTCTGTCCGAAAAGAAAAGTGTCGTACAATGTATGAGCTCCTATATAAACCATGACACTTTTCTTTCCGGACAAACTCTACACATTTTACCGAGATGTGAATGACATTCTCTTTTCAAAATTATTTTAATTTAGAGGCGGGTTGTTTAATAAATCTATTTAATGATCCCGGAAGTGCCATAGACTATCCAACATTTAAATGTGTAATGTTCAAGTCTGATCTATAAAATCCTAATACACAGATTAAAGTCGACGAGTAGAAAAAGTATATTATATTATTTTGACCCAACGCCGGAGGGTAACATGGTGACGTGTATAATAATTTAATAACCAACCAAAAAAAAAGCATTGTTAATCCCAATGGCCAAAGATACACCGCCCGGGCAAAACTATCCCAGCTTTACGATATTCGATGCGTGTGCGTTACTGTTTGTGAAGTAAAGTTTACCTGCTTGATGGAAATTTCTTCGTCTCCGTATGTTTCAGCGACTTCGAACCGTAACGAGTGATTCATGGGGCCGAGAAGCTTATCGTTCACTTCATCAACCGCCATTGAGATTGCCCCTGTCAAAAAAAAAACACAGACATAGTCGTAAAACTTTTCTGTACAACGTATTGCATTTTATAACATACATTATTTAGAAATTTCTGCAAGTTTTTGGGTTCCGTAGCCAAGATAGCAAAGACGGACAATTTGATCAGGTCTGTTAGTATGTCATAGCCATTTTATTCGTAGGTAACGATAAAACATATAAGTATTGATGAAATCGAGAGGTATGGTTTTGTGGGCGGTTTCTTAGTTTTGTTACTCCAAACACACAAAAAAATTTTTTTAAAATGTCAACATGTTGTATATCAGTTGATAAGGCTTTAAAAATTACTTTGAGGTTTCCTAAAACATTTTTTGATTAATTGTACAATTTCAGAAATGTTCACATCGACATTTAAAAAAAAGAGCCTCTCCCTCTAACTTTTGAATTGTAACTCCAAAAAAATATGACAAAATTCAGGAAGACACCTTAACACTTACTTTCGTCCAAAATTCTACACGCATATGACCGTTTTTTTAGATACCTCATAAATTAGTTAACTATCCACGCAAAGTCGAATTATTAACGTAAGTGAAATAACGCATGGGAACAGGTTGTTAGATTCACGTGTCAGCTGCCAAGAAGAGACAGGTATTAATTGCATTAGGTCATATCGATTTAGCCGAGATATAAACAGCAACTTTAATTGAGCAACGCTTGTAATTATAACGATGGAAGTTAGAGTAACTAGTTGGTAATGGTTTTGTAGTAATCCCCTCTAAGTTTTAACTGGAGCGAAGTGTTGCCTCAACACCTACGGCAACTTTCGCGTCGCAGAATATTGACGTTAATGGAAAATATCGACAATACAAAACTTTTGTTTAGTTGCTCCAATAAATTTTCTAAAGATTTACGAGTATACTGATTTAAACTCACACGATTTTCACTCATTATTTTGACAAAACACGGGACTTAATCGCGTCCACTTACTTTTAATTTTCCTGACGTTTCGAGCGTGTCATAACGCTCGAAATGTCAGGAAAATTAAAAGTAAGTGCACGCGATTAAGTCCCGTATTTTGTCAAAATAATTTACGAGTATATTATATGAAAACAGAAAATCAATACAACTTCAATACAACCCGATGCATTATAACATTTATAACTATGCGTCTATTGCCTCTGAATCAGAAATGTCAGAATTTGCTTGAAAATTATTAAAATGCAATACAACTTCAGTACCTTCAGTGATTATTTGTTGCACGTTGGAGTTATGTTTGAGATAAATTGTATTTTCAATGTATTGTTCATGTTTATTTTAAAACTAGAATACTTACAGCACCAAAGAAAGAAGAATTCTGATTATTTTCGTTATGAAACTCACCGTTTATTACATTTTTATGATAGATACAATACATATATTATTATTACGAGTATATTAGTCAGCCCTTTATATTTTTAATAAGTAGGTACATCAATATCATGGAACTTGTTATTAGAATAAGTATTAATAGTCAAGGAAGGAAAACCTTTATCGGTTCAAAACGATGCATGTTCATTTACAAGAAACAAGCTAGATGTAATGACGCTAAAAATAACCTGACATTGAATTCGTTTACCTGAAATGACGCGTCCGAGTCTCCAATAAGTTTTGTCGCCGTTCTGCCTCTCGGAACCCGTGATGTAGCCTAGTGTGAAGACCTCGCCCGAGGCTGGGCCGCTCATCAGGAAATACAAGCACCAGCTCCACTGCGTACATATAAAAACAAATACTGACACAACATATTGAACAGCACAGGCTCTGAATACACAGCTAATTTTAAAGAATACACTCCCAAACCAAAGTTTTGACAGTATGAGAGTAATTTAGTGAAGAATATGTACTCGTAGTTCTGATCTGAACCTATTAAGTTAGGATTCAGGTTGCGAGAGAATGTTAATTTTCGGAAACCCTCAACATTGATATATTTATTAAATGTCAATATCAATCTCCTAGATAAAATCTCAATTTCTGCAGAAATACAGTCTGCAGTCACGCAGCGCTGCTGCGCTGTTACAAATGGAATCAAGGAATTATACTTTCATTTCAAAAACAATAAGGTCTATACCTATCCACAGAAATTAATCAAGAAATTTCCCGGCAGCTTAAGTTAAGACACAAAGCAGACGCAATAATTGCATGACTGAGTTGGGAAATTTCAGTTGGAAACGCAGATAAAACGATGAAGAAAATTAATCCTCTTACATATAAGCCACCGGAACCCTAAAAGGAAGGGTTGCGATGAGTTACTCGTACAATTGAAAAAACCGCCCCGGAACCGTTTGTCAGCCGCCACGTGCGACCAACATTTTTCCGATATTGCCTGCTCATAAAGTGGCTTGAAGAGTGGATACATGGGGCTTTTAAACACACGCTCCGGTATTAAGGCTTTGTCACATACCTACAGCGTTTTGCCATTAACGCTTATAGCCAGTTTTATGGACACAGCAATGTGCTCGTATTGTTTGAGAGATTTATTCGTAATCGAGGCTTAGTTGAAGATAGTACCTAAATAGCGGGAATTTATTGCCGCGGCATCGGCAGTAGCTATTTAGGTTATATTTTACAAAGGTTAAGTATTTCTGCGAAATAGGCCAAGTAAATATACAGTGATGCCTTGTTATATGCATGTTACAAGTGAATGTTATATGTACCAATATTTGCTTAAAAACCCTAAAAAGTAAAGTACAAAAGTGTAAAACAATATAACTTAGTTAAATCAAATAGGATTTAATTAGTAATACATGTACAAAATCACTAAATATTAGCTAATTTAAATTCAATCATTTATTTCAGGCTCTAGGTCCATAAACATATGTTAGTAATACCTTGTTAGCTAGCTGTGTAATTAGCTTGATAGCTAGTGTAATTATCTTAACAATAACATTCGGAGTAGATATGTAGGTAGGTATTAAAGAACGACATCATTCCTTACTACACCAAATTATCCGAAATAAAGTGCTTCTCACTTTGAGAAACAATACCCTTGAATGTCATCAACTCATCACGAACTGAATTATATGTATATAACATATAATTCGCATTTCCAAAACTTTATTCGTTTATTAACCACGTTCTCTTGTCTTCAGATTCGCAATTTGGTTTTTACGTGTCATCCGACCGGTGTCGCTGTAAAATCTGGACTATATTCAGAAACCAAAAGTCAAATCCCGATATCTGGTATATGTACCTAACCTACGGTTACGAACTTTATTAAAATTATTGAGTCTCTTAGGGTTCACTTACATTGATTAATTCATAGAGTACGTACTAAACAAGAAAATTGAAGCAATTAACAGCAACACATAGTTCAGCAAAAAATGCATGGTAATAAATAACTGATTTTATTTATTACTGATTTTATTTTACTGCACGATTAAAATAAATATAAGGGGCAGGCGAGGCGTAATTTGGGTTATTCTGTTCCCCCCAAATCTGATACAGAAACCTGGAGTGACTTTAGGAAATTTGAGTTTACTTTGATAGATTTCAAAAAGTTTTTTAACTCTTTTAAGTACTAACTAAAGTATGGCAGTAAATAAAACAGTGGGTCCTATTTCATAGGTAAATATCGATTTTTCAAAATGACCCTGTACAATCTTCTTGTCACATTTTTATCACCGTGACGCACAAATATTGACATCAAATAGCAGTAAGATTATCGTTGCCGAATACGATATACGCCCTCGTTTACGCAATTGTGAATATTGTGATGTGATATCGAGACCGAAACTTGTTGGGTCAGCGACAGGTTAACAGTGCAGGCTACGCATTACAAGTCGCATACAATTTGGCTGACATTGTGAAAGTTGGCAACTTGGTTTGCATGAATGACGCGAAATACTCTCACCCAGACTTTATGTCGTAACAAAATTTTATCCTCATTGAAATTGTCAATTGTGCAGCGAGAATTACACCTGCATTATATATACAGATTATTTTATTTGTTTAAGCCATTATTTATGAGATCTATGGTTTTAGCTCCGTAACATACATGATTTGAACGATCGGCTTAAGGGCTCGTATACCTACGAGTATATACGAGTGGCTGGCCCATAGGTACCATGGGCGGTAATCGCCTTCTGAGTAAAAACAAAACACCCGAAAAAGGTTTTTTTTTCAAACAATAATTTAGCTGAAAACGCGCGCTCCAATAAAACTCGAAAGTTTTAATAGTTTAGCTAATGTGTATACTAAGAATTTATAAAAAATCGCCGTAAATTCGAAGATCTTAGTTATGATTGAATAATTTAATTAAAAATGTAGGTAAGTACTTTACAAATCTTAATAACACGAAAAAATAAAATCTTGCTCGTTTTATATTTTAGGATTGGGAAATTGGATATTCATAAGAATATCTACACTATTTTTACCCGAATGCAGAAGGAGGGTTTTGTTCTTCGAAAGTATACATATATGTCTATTTATTGTATATCGATTACGATGTGTAGGGTGTTATTAGATTATCCTCGATTAGGGCGATACAAAAAAAGGAAAGGGTTGGAAATTAGAACGCTTTCGAAGCCATACCGCAGTCGGGTTTTTTAATCTTGTTAATTCGACTTGTTCCTCCTTCGTATGTAGATATAATCTTATCTCTGTTAATGTAAACATTGAAATCAATGTAAAATAAATAAAAGTATTAACAAATACAGTTGTTTATAAACAGGTGAAAAAACATCGTGATGGCGTGCGAAGTGAGAGTGACATTCTGTTTGTAGCTCGGCCCACATTAGACTGGAGGGCGCTTTTGTACAATGTGGTAAAAATAGCTCCGTGGGAGATATTTATGAATCTATGACCGGGTTAAAACAGCGGGGAACATAAATAGGGTTTCGTGTTAATTAATTGTTGCACTATACTTACACTTAAGCTTGCTATTCTAATAATATAAAACTAGGCACTTTATCTACTAGACTAAAGAGATGTTTTTTACTAAGTAGAATATAATCAGAGTTCCCGTCCTTCAAAGATAAACCACATTACGTATTTTACCGTCATTCTTAATATTACTTATCAACCAAAGTATTTTTTTCATATTTAAAAAAATATTGTGAAATCTATTAAAAGTTAGTCGATCACTTCTTGCTTGATATTTTTCAGTGGACTCTATTGCCTAGATAATAAGGGTAAGGGCTGGTAACTAGAGCTACCAAAAGCAAGTAGGTACCGTCTGTTGTATGGTTACACTCCTTGAACTAGCAAATCCAGACTGTTCCTTAGACGGTGCATTTGTATTATTATATTTAGGTAAGATTACGTTATATGATTTACAGAGGATTATGTTATATGAAATAGTAAACACAGCGGGAAAAAATTGGGTTCAAGCAGCTCAAAACAGAAAACTATGGATGGAGATGGAGGAGGCCTATACTCGTAGAGAGGTCCTTAATAAATGAAAATTGAAAATTATTAATAATAAATATATATATACATATAATAAATTTTAATATTACATATTTGTTAATAATACTATAAATTTAAATTGAAATGATTTGTTTTATACTAATTTTCTTGTAATTTTTATTGAACTAATAATTTGTATGCATGTTAAATTTATTAAGGAATAAATGGCTATATTAATAATAATAATATAATAATAATGTTATATGATTTACAATACTTTCGTTATATTTCAAAAACCTTTTTTTGAGATCACGTAAATAGTGCCCGAATTAAGACTAATCATGTTCGCAGGTACCATAGGTTTACGTTCACTATACAGTGATTGTATGATTTATAAGAGAATTATTGGAATAAACATAAGTATAGACGTAAATGGCAACGTCAATTTAGGCATGACAACATACCTACCTCGTATGCTAGTCATAATTAAGTAACCGCACGTGTAGCTTTACCCACCCCACCCCAACTAAATTAATCATCATCATCATCATCATCGCAGCCATAAGGCGTCCACTGCTGAACATAGGCCTCCCCTTTAAAGGGGGGGTTTGCCATACGCGCCACGCTTGGCAGGCGGGTTGGCGCGCGCAGTTTTTTTGTTTATTGTTGTTTAGGCTTTCGGAAGAACTAAATTAATGTCATGTGAATATTACATTAATTAACCGATAACTACATCAAGCATTAAACGTGTTAGACCGAGCTGTGAATAATTATGTCGGTCCTTAATTAAATCTCGGTTTTCCTTTAGTCAACTAATATTGAAATCCGTCAGAAGCGAACTAATTGGTGACTTGGTAATAAATATCAGCGATCAACTACGGGCCCTTGGCCAAATCAAAGGTTCGGAATGGACAATTTATCTAAAATGTTTCAGTTTTAGTCGGAAGGGGCAGTTTTTTTCTAGGTTTTACCCCTTGTCGATTTAATAAGCGGCAGTTATTTGGTATTTGCTCTAAGTCCGGTATGCGATGACTGTTTGTTTCACTTTGAAAAACTAGGGATTAGGTTATAATAATATATTTAGTAGGTTTCTAAACAGCCGACAACACATACCTACATATGTGCAGTGCATCTCTGTTCCAAGTGCCTTGCCGATAACCACAAGACGAGCAGTCACAGCTACGTATGATTAACACCCAGGTACTTTAGTCACGTCATTTATTTCTATAAAAATATAGAAATACAAGAGTTGAAAGACAGAGATAATTCTATTCTCAAGTCATTGCGTGTCTTACATTCAGATAATGTTAACTATTCAATACAACAGTACATATTTATTACTACGAGTATCTACGAACTACCGCGGTAGCTAGGGGACTAGTACGAAGCTATAAAATTTATTGACGCTTAAGTTACTGGTACGTATTCCTAAAGTATGCCATTGAGATTAAGTCGAAGGAATACCCCGTTTGAATGTAAATAAGGAGTGGATGTAATTTTCCAATAACCGGATAGGTCGATAAGAGTATTCGCGATAGTGCCGCCGTTTGGCATTGACATAGTTGCCGTGACGCGGCGTCGTAGCGTCAATGGCCTGCGTGCACGCGCGCGCGCACTCTAACTTAGGACAATTACTTTGTACTTAATGACAGCAAAATAAAAAATCCAAATATGATATAGGTTAGTGAAAGTCGTTAAATGTCTAAATATTAGGTAGGCCTTGTTGCAGATAATGCTAATCCATAAACCACCTTGACAGGTTTAAAAAAGGCACTCCCAAAACAAAACGATTTATGAGCCCATACTGAAGTTATTTTTATTGAATTTGGTGTTTGAGCTTTGGCGTTTAGTAGCGTGATATTATTTTGAGAATTCGACTTTCTTTGGATGGTGAAATAAAATACCAAATTTTAACGTGCTTATTCTTCTATTGTAAATGCTTAAATCTAAGTGTACATGATTCGAGGATAGTGAGGTAGAAAGGGACAATATGTCGTGACGTAGGGTGACGTCGCCGTATATCGACCACTGTATTGGCTGCGGCGTGTGTGACGCGATATAGGTAACTGCGTCGTTCTATTCATAGATGTCGCTGTGAGTCTCGTACGGAACATGCCCCCGGCCTTGAAAGATCTGCCTTTCAAGAGGAATGCGCTTCTTCGTCTGGCTGAGACACCAAAGGGCAGATTTTGGTGTAAGCGCGCCTTATTAATCCAGATGAGGTACGAATGTCTGCTACTCTGGAGACTCCGTCCCTGCCAGGTATAGTTTTGACGACACGCCCCAAATGCCATTTTAGCGGAGGAAGGTTGTCGTCCTTAATGAGCACCAGTGTATTTGGCTTCAACTCTTCGCAATGACTTCTCCATTTTGAGCGTGTCTGCAGCTCAGAGACGTACTCTTTGGACCAACGAGCCCAGAAATGTTGCCTTATCTTCTCCAGCGTCTGGTATCGGTTGAGTCGATGAGCAGGTGCTTGCTGAAGGTCCTCTGAAGCCGGTGAAGTCAAAGTGCGACCAATGAGAAAATGCGCGGGACTCAGAGGAAGAAAGTCGTGCGGATCGGAGGACATTGCGGACAAAGGGCGCGAGTTACACGCTGCTTCAATTTGCGATAATACCGTGCTGAATTCCTCAAATGTGAGGTGAGCGTTGCCAACAACACGGCGTAAATGATATTTACAGGATTTTACTCCAGCTTCCCACAGGGAACCAAAATGGGGTGCATACGGCGGAGTAAAGTGAAACTTAATATTACAACTAGTGGCGTAATCTATGATGTCGGGGCTACACTGTGATAAAAACTTGGCAAAGTCGTGCATAAGACCCACAAAATTCCTACCATTGTCCGAAAATATTTCGTTTGGTTTTCCGCGCCTAGCTATAAAGCGTTTGAGAGCTAGGAGGTAAGCATTAGTGGTAAGATCACTGACAAGTTCTAAGTGAATGGCTCGTGTAACGAAACAAACAAATAAGCAGATATATGCTTTGACAGTTTGAGCTCCTCTGCCTTTGCGGTTTAGTATAAAAACTGGTCCGGCATAATCAACGCCACAAGAGAGGAAGGGATAAGTAGGCGTTATTCTCTCCTCAGGTAGGTTTCCCATGAAGGGTGTGAGGGTTTTCCCTCTTAATCGCTTACAAATAACACAATCATAAAAAGTCTTTCGCGCGAGGTTCCTACCGCCTAGCGGCCACCAAGCATCGTGCAATTCAAAAAGAAGCGCTTGAGGCGCAGCGTGTAAAAGTTTTTTATGTTCATGACGAAACAATAAAATCGCGAAGTGATGCTTGCTTGTTATTAGGACTGGGTGCTTTTTTTCAAAAGAAAAGTGCTGCGAATAACCGATACGACCGCCGACTCGCATGACACGATCGTCATCGATAAATAAGTTTAATTTGCTCAAGTTATGTTTAGTTTTGATTGATTTTTTATTAGCCAACAGCTTGTACTCATCTGGAAATGATTCCAGTTGAGACAGCCTGGCTAATAAATTTGTAGATTCCCGCAACTCCTCAACGCTGATGCTGCCTGTACGCTTATTATTCTTATTGCGCGTGTTATGAATAAAACGTAGAACGTAAGATGCGGCGTGTATCATGCGTGAGAATTGAGAGAATCGTTCGAAGGGAAATAATGACGCTTCTGTGGTCGCGGTAAGGGCCAAGTCTACTTTTGGTTTTATTTCTGTTAGCAAGCTGACATCATTTTCCGAACTCTGAACTTGTGAAAGGCTCTTAATGTCAAAATTAACATCCTGCAAAAATCCAGGTCCTTCCCACCATAAACTAGAGCTGGCTAGGTCTTCTAGTCGAACACCTCTCGAAACTAAGTCAGCTGGGTTAACTTTACCGCTGACGTGGCGCCACGGAAGCCCTTTTGTTAGTTCGTGGATCTCAGTGACTCGATTCTGCACGAATGTTTTTAATAGATGTGGTGACATGCGCAACCACCCTAGCACGCAGGTTGAATCGGAGTAGAATACAATGTCATCGAATTGACAAGTAATGCTTTTTATAACCTTGTCATATAATTTAGCCCCTAAAAGTGCACTACAAAGCTCTAATCGCGGTATACTTAAAGCCTTTAGGGGGGAAAGTTTTCCCTTGGAACATAGCAAACGTGAACATACTTTCATATTGTCATTAATTGTGCGAATGTAAATGCAAGCGCCATAAGCAACCTGTGACGCGTCTGTATAAATATGCAGTTCTATGCGCGTATAATTACTGCTACCTATTACATAACGCGGCACACGTATAGTACTTAAAGCAGCTGATAACGATTTAGTGAAATCATTCCAAGTGCGCGTGACGTCAGAGGGAACTTCATCGTCCCAGTCTAGTTTGAGGAGCCATAAACGCTTGAGTAAAACCTTGGCTAACATAATTGTTGGGCTCAATAAACCTAAGGGATCATAAATCTGTGACACGTGTGATAAAATGATACGCTTTGTTATTTTGTCAACACATTTAAAATCAAGTTCCGAATTAAAATGAAATTGGTCATAGTAATTGTTCCATCCTATACCTAATGTTTTTGAATTGCAGTCTTTATCGAACGTGAGTTGTGTTTGCGCGTCGGATAGCAGTGCGAAGTTAGACTCTAGTGACGGCTCACTAAAGTTGAATACCCACTTTCGTAACGGAAAGCAACCTGTTTGCAATGTTCGCGCGGTTTCATTGCATAATCGTAACAATTCAAGTTTGTCACGTGACCCCGTTATCATGTCGTCCACATAAAAATCCTCGTTAATTATTCTTTTAACGTCAGGATCGGTGCATTCTGCAGCTAACTGCTTTAAACAACGGACACTTAAAAAAGCTGCCGAAGCCATACCATAAGTAACGCGATTTAAACGGTAAACTTCTATTGGCTGATCGGGGTTGTCGCGCCAAAGGATCAGTTGAAGGTCGCGTTGATTCTCTGCAATAAGTACCTGACGGTACATTTTGGCTACGTCTGCGCATGCTACGTAACGGTGCTGCCTAAATCGTAGAAGTATAGATAAAAGGTCACCCTGGATTGCGGGACCTACCATTTGAAGGTCGTTCACAGAAGTGCCCGAGGAAGATAAGGCACTACCATCAAAAACCGCCCTCAAACGTGTAGTTGTACTGTGGGCGCGGAAAATTCCATGATGAGGCAAAATGAAATGCGGTGAGTCGTATGACGAAACTTTACTCATGTGCCCCATATCCCGGTACTCATGAATAAAATCCGTATATAATTTTTTGTACGTTTCTGAACGCTGTAACCGTTTTTCCAGCGCCAGCAAACGACGTTCAGCTTGCGGATACGTTTCTCCTAATACTTCGGGTGACTGTTTGAGTGGCATGCTAACGCAGAACCTTCCTTCGCTGTCGCGTGTGGTGGTGCGAACGAAATGCTCCTCGCATGCCTTCTCCTCATCAGACAATGCGTCCCGAGTGTTAGGTACCTCCTCGATCTCCCAGAACCGTCGTAATAACGAATCTGTTACTGTTGTAACGTTACACTGGAAGCGGCCTTCAATGCGTGCGTTAAAATTGATAGGGCCTGCTACCACCCAGCCGAACTCGGTATTTAACAAGTAAGGACCGTTATGTAACTTTATCTTTTCTTGCGTGAATAAATCCCAATAAATATCTCCACCTATCAAAATATCGATATCTTTGAAATCTAGAAATTGCGGATCTGCTAATTGTATATTATCAGGAAAACGGAATTTTTCGCAATGTTCATATACAACTGGCATCACTGTATTTATTTCCGGTAAAACAAAACAATGCAAATTTGTTGTGTAGGCATTAACGCGTGATCTTACTTTAACGTTGCAGATTTGCGAACACTGAGTTAAAGTACGGCCTACACCGCTTAATTCGTTAGTGGACTGTACATATGGCGTGCCTAATAAATCGCGTAATGATTGTTTAATTAAACATCTTTGTGCGCCGTCGTCTAGAAGTGCTGTTACAGTGTGCCATTTATTATCTTTATCAACCACGTCAATAATAGCAGTTGCCAACAAAACCGGCCTTAACGCCGAGCTCTGCGATGGAATGCGCTGACTATGCGAATTGACCGACTCGGCCGCCGCAGTGGATGCAGCGGGGGCGGGGATGGCAGCGGGGGCCGGGGCGCGAGTGCACTCATCACTGGAAGGATGGATAATTGAATTATGTTTATTATTGCACTTGCGGCACGGACCGAACACGCATGACTCCACGGAATGTCCCAATCTTAGGCAGTTTTTACACAATTTGTTATCGTCAACGAACTTAAGTTTCGCTTCATAGTTAAGGTCGAGAAATTTAACACAAGAATAAAGTGGATGATTCATTTTACACATAGGACACGTGAATTTAAATGTGTGCAGTGATTTTTGGGGCTTGCTGTTAGTGGAAACATTGCAGTGCACTCTGTTGTTGTTGTAGTTATGACTGGTATTTGGTGCGGTATATTTTTTACCTACTTCGTGTTTATCGCGCGCGCTAGTACTGCTAGTAGTAGAACTAGTACTTTGTGACGCCTGCAATGCTTCCAGCATATCAGCTCGGTTTTTCAAAAATTGCATTAAATCATCCAGGGTTATCTTTAGTTGAGTGTCACTGCTTGTAAGGTTACTTTTATGTTGTTCCCACTCGCGTTCAGTGGTTTTATCGAGCTTTGACACTAAGATATAAATAATTAAGGTATCCCATGACGATATAGGCTCGCCTAGGACCTTTAAGGCGCGTAAATTCTTAAGTGTCGTATCAATCAACTTTCTTATAAGTATGTGTGATTCTTTAGGCAGCGACTGAAGCGAAAATAGTGCTTTGACGTGGTTGTGAATTAATAATCTATTGTTATTGTAGCGATTAAGAAGGAGCTCCCATGCCACCGCGTAGTTACTTGTTGTTAGCTCAAGCGCGTCAATAACTAACAATGCACTACCAGTGAGTGAAGATTTAAGGTAGTGGAACTTTTGGATGTCACAAAGATCCTTCGAGTTGTGAACTAGTGATAGGTATATATCCCTAAAAGCGAGCCAGTTGTCATACGTGCCGTCAAAGGAGGGCAGCGATAAAACTGGCAGCTTAATTGCTTTCATGGTACTTTTTTGCGTTATAGTGGGGCTCTTATCCTCCGTAGGTGAATTAAAATGACATAATATAGACTCCGCGAGTGCCTGTGCAGTGTAATAACCATCCTCAAACTGTTCGCGTTGCGATAACTGATCTTCGAGATTAGATTCAAAAACATTCGCTTCGATTTGAGTTTGAAGATCGTTAAATTCAGTAAACAAGCTCTCTGCGCCCTGGACACGTAATTTTAAATTTATTCTACAAGGCTCGGTTAACGCATCTATGTTTACGCTACAGTTTTGAATGTGGGTTGCGAACTTTGTGAGTCTAGCTTTGACAATGCCGCGTTTTTTTACTAATTCGCGAACAAAGGGTTCGACTGCGGCATCACAGATAGCCCTAGCTGGCGATTTATCGCGTGTTTTATTTTCACCTCCGGTTTCTAGACCCGGTACCATTTTGATAATAGAAAGCTGGAGTACTTACGCGTGAACTTTGGACCCTGATGCAACTCCGCGCTGCGTGGCGGTGGCAAAAGTCGTCCTAGTTGCGGTCACGCGGGGATAACTTATCACAGGTGTACACTGAAATTTAATAAGCACGGTATTAAGCAACCGAAGACAAAGGGTTCCGTATAGAGTGGCTGGATGTCCGTACCGAAATGTGCGCGTTTAAAATCGTTGGATGTCCAGTTCTCGTCCTATAGGTATCCACAGTTTCCCAAATTAGCGCGTCCTTGGGTGTCTTTAGCTGCATACGCGCCTTCCGTCCAAGAAGAAAGTCGACGTGCGGATTTTCTTCTCCAAAGGTGCTGCTTCTCAGTAACTTATTCTCAACTCGTAGTCGACGATTTGCGAAGAAGTCCTTGATATTTGGCGATGAAGGACCAATATGTTTGAGCTTTGGCGTTTAGTAGCGTGATATTATTTTGAGAATTCGACTTTCTTTGGATGGTGAAATAAAATACCAAATTTTAACGTGCTTATTCTTCTATTGTAAATGCTTAAATCTAAGTGTACATGATTCGAGGATAGTGAGGTAGAAAGGGACAATATGTCGTGACGTAGGGTGACGTCGCCGTATATCGACCACTGTATTGGCTGCGGCGTGTGTGACGCGATATAGGTAACTGCGTCGTTCTATTCATAGATGTCGCTGTGAGTCTCGTACGGAACATTTGGTGATCATGGAAATTTATGTCTTTTCTTGAGTTCTCCAGCGTAGATATAGAATTACATACTTAAATTAAACCTGAAATTATTTTCGCCTTTGACTATCCCACTGAATTGAGCGAAATATTAATTATATCCCCGTTTTTGTTGCTCGACTGCACAAGAGGTGCTTCATTGCAATTCACTTTGACGCCTTAATTGCGTTGACGGTAGTCCTTAAGTAGAAGCATTGAAGACTTCACATGTACCTCTGAACCTACGTAGATTTAGCTATGAAGGTTTCTTTAAATGTTTTCCTTCACTAAAAAATAACCAAAGATTTTATTCATATAAAACTTTCGAGATAGTCATTAGGTCGGTCCAAGGTGGGATACGAATCCAACCGTTCCAAGATCTATGGTTGGCCACCTGCCATGCCTACATATGTAAATAAATACCTATTACAACCTCGTGTTGTTATCGAGGAATCATTAGATTCATTAGTATTCCCATCGGGCGGGGTAGGTAGAGTAGGTACCGTGTTAATGGCGCGATCGCCCGCATCACCGAACAATAAGCCCTGCGCCCGCGCTGCCTCCATCGCGCTAGATACATGCTAATGTAATGAATGATAGATTAGCCAACTTTAATCCTAGCTAAACCTAAACGCAGTATTTACTTGACTTTTATATAGTGCCTAATAAAATAGGTAACTATATAATATTAATATTGTTACAGCGTACATTACCGACCAACAATACTTATATCACCTACATGTTTTTACGGTAGATGAAGAAGAAGAATGATTTCCACCTCAATACCTACCTACTTTAAGTAGTTTTAGTAGAGAGCGATGAGAATTTTTCCTCATGTAATCGTTTTTCATAGAGGTTTTTTTCTATAAATACATTGTTAACTTCATTTTTTTTAATATAGGTTTTTTAGTAATAAGCTAAGTCACTTATTGTAATTCATTGCAGTACCTTTTTATCATATATTAGTATAGAATGACTAGTAAAATATACAATCTACGACCTAAACTATATTATTTACTCTACATATAAATTATGCTCATACAAAAAAACACAAAGGAGTTATATTATTGGCCAGTACTGTAATTTTATTAGGTATAAGCTAGATTAAGTAATTTAGTTTATTAAGTGATAAAACTTTTTGTACAACATGCAAATAAACTAGAAACTTAAAAAAGGGTTATGTTTTTCAAGCAAATTACAATATGTAGCATGCTCTTTAGTTTCGTTTGACGGATTTTAACGTTCAAGGTGTTTGTATCGGTTGTATCGGTATTGTATCGGTTGTGGGGCCTATTCGTTACAATATTTGACTCAAAGCATATTGCTGCTGTTAACCGAAATAATACATATCTACTCGTACCTATATCGAATTTTACCTTCAATAAACTGTAAACACAATACATTTAGCGTCATGCTCGTTAATAATTACTAATTGGAAACAAATATGACGAATATCTGAAATCCTTTTACGTCAAATAAAGGGAAAACGTTCAGAACGAGGAACATTAAATAATATATGAAATTGACTTAAGGAAAGGGAAGGGATACCGCGATAATCCCCAATCCAAACCTAATGGAAAGACAACGGTTGGGTGGTTTATACCGGGGATGGATCGCCGATACCGCCAAAATTATTCGATAAAATACATATATGAAAGGGATCTTACTAAATCTCATGGATAATACCAATATAATAGTACCTACGTCGAAACTCAATATACGATTTAAAGATAATTGATTACATTTTGTTGCTTGTAACCAACAGTTTGTAGTAGGTTCTTATTGATATTTCTTAAGATGGCCCAATTACTTTTTTATTTTTATTACAAATATTATGTATGTACTGTCCTTACGGAGAGCACTGTTCTCAAAGTTACCTAAGGCTATGGATTGTTTTTTTTGTATGGAGCCCATAGACAATTTTCAGTACAGTCCTTTGTTTTTTTTCCTGAATGCTGATTTCATAACCTATAATCTGAGTTCGTTATAGCAGGTTTTTCGGCTTGAACTTTTTCCGAGCGCTCGACTGTGACACCTAAAACTATCAAAAACGTTGAGATGATATTTCGAAATATAATTAATAGGAGTTTAAAATCGTGGTTATTTCAAGTATAAACTATATGCTCAAAATATTGACAAACTGTTGTTTGCGACTATTTTCGAAATTCATTTATTTGATTTGATAACTCTGTAAATTTCAAAAACGTTCTAATGAGCTCAACTATGTTGATGAGTTCGCTCATAGTTTTGTAACCCGGAAATGCTACGAGCGCTACGTGTCGTAGCACTAGATCTATCTACGGAAGGACTTCGCAACATCCACGCTTCCTCATTAACAGCATTTAAGTAAGTAAAAACTTATTACTTATTTAAATGCAACATTATGTACCCATTTACAAAAAGTTAACACGTACGTTTATCCAGTGCCAAGTTTCCATGTTGTCACTCGAACTTTCACTTCACAAATTCCACATAAAAATATCCTTTGAACTAAGTCATTACAAGTCGCGATGTATTTTCCGTCGTAAAGTTTTCCCGCTAGCCGGCGGGCGCGTGTTCAGGCATCCGGCGGCGAGTGCAGACTGGCGGTCGAGCGTCGCGTCGAGAGTGACAACACCGTCTCCCTGACTCATTCGATGATCGCTCACATTTTACTCACTTCTCAAGAACATTAAGCTCCAGTGGCGGCACGTCTCCAGAACTCCAGTCCCACCAGCTGGTCTAACAAGAAAATAAATTCAATGAATTCTGACTTTTCTGCGAATACTCGCCGCCACTGATAGGCTCTACCTTTTTTGTGCGCAGTAACGCATATTTATGCATCCCTATTATAAGTCACTCTGACTATTGAAATGTGAAATAGGTATTTAATACTGTCGTCATTAAACATAAATGACTAAATATATGGATCTACAGAGGGCTTAAAAATACATAGGTATAAAAAATATTTAAAAAAAGTACTTAAAACTACGAAAATAGGCATGTTCAGATATTTGTGTGCACCTCCGATAGGTAAGTCCCTGATAAGTTTTATAAAATAAAAATAAAACTTTAAAATAAAGCTAGTGCCCAGGAGGCTGAATTTTGACATTCGAGCGCTCAAATTCAAAAAAAATTTGCTTGAATACAATCGCACACTAAAGTTTGTCGCCAATTTATTCATATGAAATTAACAGTTTAAATAATCATAACTTTAAATTACTATCGCTGTTATTTTTAAAACATAACTTTATTTCCTTCCGATTTTTAAATGTCACTTTCGAGTGCTCCGTTCTCAAAAATCACCCCCAAGTACTTCTGTAGAAGTTTTTAACTGCTATACCTAAACTTCTCAAGGATTATCTATGAGTTATGTTAAAAAAATACTAGGTATATACTATAGTGTTTAATTTATTATTCATAATAGGTTAGCAATTTTAAAAGCACTCGATTGGTGTAGGTCGAGGACTAGACCAGACATTTTTTATTTCATCAATTGGCATGCCTTCTGGCATGAATGAGTTACATAAGCATAGTGAGTGGTCAAGGTAAACGTGGTCGCGTTGTAGGCACTGCTTATCGGTACGTAAGTTTAATGTTATTAGGCTGCGTACTTTGTTACCGTCGGGTACGAAATGAGTCCATTGTATAACTGTCTATAGACGTGTGAAGATGTCTTTGAGCGTTGTTTCGTAGCAGATATTATTGCAGGCTTTATCTCAGCCTAGGTATACGGGTAGAATGTACCTACTCTGTCCTGTTATACCTATTGGTACAACAGATAAAAAAAACCATTTAATATAATTGTTGTCAATATTTTGTAGGTTTACATTGCCTAAATTATACAATAATTTCAATATTTTTTTATAAAGCTAGAAATATCTAAAACATTCAATGGTACGACGTGCGTTTACGGCCTAAGTAGTAAAAAGTTATGTTAGGTTTTGTTGAATGATTAATCATATCATTATAGTATTTTATACAATAGTGACATAATCAAGAGCTTTTCAGTCGAGTACCGCGTTTAGGCCACGAAGCTTGCTGAGTGGCCTAATTAAGGTACGAGTTTGAAAAGCTTAATTATGTCACTATTGTATACAATACTTTTTCTACGAGTATTAAGTAAGAATTGATTTTCTTTCATTCTTTCTAAATTTTTCCCAATCAAACGTCAAACACTATTTTTCAAACCGGAAGTAATTGTATCTGGGCCTAAAAGAGATATACATATGATTGTGTGCGTAGTAGAAAGAGATGGATAGAATAAACGGTGTCTAAACTTACTTCCAAGATGTCGGTGTAGTTGTAATTGGTCTTTTTATAATCCAATCACAACGTAGAAGCAAGTTTAAGTAGAAGAAAATTTGACAGATTAAGTACGTTCGGAAATTATAAAGTTGAGTCTGTCCGAAAAGAAAAGTGTCGTACAATGTATGAGCTCCCATATAAACCATGACACTTTTCTTTCCGGACAAACTCTACACATTTTACCGAGATGTGAATGACATTCTTTTTTCAAAATTATTTTAGTTTAGGGGCGGGTTGTTTAATAAATCTATTTAATGATCCCGGAAGTGCCATAGACTATCCAACATTTAAATGTGTAAGGTTTAAGTCTGGTCTATAAAATCCTAATACACAGATTAAAGTCGACGAGTAGAAAAATTAATTTTATTTAAATCTTTCATAGTAGATTTAAAGCCTCTCAACGCACACATGTTTTTTGACATCTGTCATATTTAATAATCACCTCATTACACTTTTAACGCTTGCTTAAAGATATTACATTACTTACATTAAACTACTGTATTTTGACTTACAATTATTTTCATATCTTGTAACGCACTGCAATTTAGATTTTTGGGCTATAGATATAGAGTTCTACTCACCCCAAGCAATTACTGTGACATACATCATCATCGTAACCATAAATATCTCCACACTATCCACTTACCAATATCGATTACCTTATTGCAAAACAGTTTTCATTTCAAATGCAAAATTCACTGACTTTCTTCATGTTGGTACCTACTTGGTACACACAAATTCAATTTCCGCTTCTGCATTTGTGGAACGAAGCGGCTCGTAGTTGAAAATCCCGATCTGATCACCTCAACTTTGGCACGACTTACTGGATTTTCCGCATTTGCTATTGAATTGGTATTGCTCGTATACCTACCCAGCTAACATAGAATAGGTAACTGATATATCCTACTAACCTGAAAGCCGTGACGTTTTCTGAGTATGTCGGAATAACAAGACAGTTTTTTCGCAACTATATTAAAAACGTCGTTCGATGACGGAATGTCATTATTCCACGTGTTCCGAGACATTTGGCCACGAGCCGTACCTCGTATCGAAATGTACTATTACCTCTGTTAGCAGTGACCCACACATACATTATAGCACCATCTATCGTGTCACTAATGGAGCAGGTCTCAGTTCCATACATGTTTTTCGGCAATTTGACGCTGTCAAATTAGCTAGCTCAATTTCTGTTTAAAAGATGGCGCTGCTGCACCTGAAATGGAAAACAGAGGTCAATAGATTCAAGTCAAGTGAGGTAAAAATAGTACCTAACCCTGCAGGTATAGATAACCTAAACCTAAACTAAACCATATCACTATGGATTACATTGGATACCTATATATTTACATATATTCTATTATTCTGTAAAATAATGTTTTTTATTTTTCTTTGATTTTATATTTTGGCTCTTTTTTACCCCACCTGACCCTAATTATCCTGAATTTTGGAGGAATGCTATTTTGTATAGACGTATAATATTCTGTCCAGATTATGGTCCTTTCTCCATTAGGAGCTTTCATTACGAGTAAATACCTGTTATCGTACACGGATTTATGTGGATTTTTGAGATATAATAAGTATCTTGTATTGTAAGTGCTATACCTATAGATATTTATGAGGAAAGTATGAACCCCTCCAGTTTGGAGGAAAGAGGATAAATGGTCTGTTTGCCAACGTTTTGAAAGGCAATTTTAATTAAGGATTCTCTAAACGAGTAACTATACGTCTGTTGTTACGTAACTCTATACTCTATATATACTCTATAGATATAGCAAGATTACTTGTCTCTCTATATCTGTTGTTGTGGCTTGTGAGAAGTGCAATAAAGAAATACATGACATAACTATTGCTTTGTTTAATTAATACTTACACTTTGGGAAATTCTTTTTCAAACCACCTTCTCGTATACGGGTTTTTCGTCCCTGCTAGGAGGGAACAAAGTGAAACTTTTCTGTTCAAGGACATAAGTTTATTTTTCAGCCAGTTAGTCACTAAAAACATTTTTTTATTAAATGAATCGATTTATTATAACCTGGAAGCACACTAAGCGCATATAAGTTAAAATAAATATGATTCAACCATAACATATTTTAATATCCTCTAAGGTGGTGTGAAAAGCAGTAAGTGTCACATAGGAGCTAAACTATTTTCAACTTGGGCGTTAGCACTTGAAACCCTCACTACGCTCAGGAGTCTACTTTAGAATCCCTCGGTACCTACGCTCGGGATTCTGTTATAGCCTCCATCGCTTCGTTTGGGATTCAATGTACACCCTCGCCATAAATATTTCATTTTGCTCCCTTGTTACACAATCTACTATTTCCTGATTGTAATTTTTAATTTCAAAAATACTTAAGTAGGTAGCTTATACCTATATTATGTATATTTATATATCCACTTTCACTTACGCCTTTTCTATTAAAAGCCGGCTATGAGCAAATCAGGGTCGTATGCACTCATATTAAATCAAATTCAATTTAGATTAGGAATCAAATTAATCTCTACGCTAATGGGTCCTTTATTATACCTAGTCTAGCCATAAGTTCTGTTACTTGTGAAAATAATCATATTTCTTTGACGGTTCAACTAATTTACAAAAATGGTATATCTATTTATAGATAAATTAATTTAGTTTTTAAATGATATATTTTTATCTAGAAATGTCCACATATAGCTTTAACATTTGCTTTTTAACGATTTATTTCGTACCTGTTAATTCACGCACCTTCTTTATTGGAAAAAAATCTACCCTGCCGTCAAGGTTGTTTTTAGAGAATCAATATTTATGTGGTGTTTAGAACAGACCATGTCCTCTAACACCGACCACAATTAATTGTCCAGGGAATTTAGGTAAGTGCTGGAAAGGGGCCAATCAGCATACTGAGAAGAACAAAGAAAATTACTTTTCAGGTAAGACTGGGTGGAGTGAGCTATTTGAAGTGAGGCCGAATTCTCCTGAAAAGCCTAAAGCATATTTTTGTATATTGTCCTGTTAACAGGTTTTACCATAGTATTTTAAAGCTCATTTTGATACAGTTTGACTGAAATTTTCAGTCGCTAAACAAGCCTGTACGGAAAAATGGATTTTCCCAAGTAGCAAACAAGAATAGTGGCTAAACCTTATATATCTTAACTGTTTCTAAAATTAGAATTAGCTAAATTTAAAAAGACTTTCTTAAGTAATTTTAGTCTTAAAAACTAAATAGTTTTAAGGTACCCCTACTTTAGCAAATTAAGAATACCTAAAACCTACTTAAGTATTTATAAAACTATTTAGTGTTAAGTCTGTCTACGATTAAGTCTAAAAATGTGTTTTTTACTCAACTCAGATTATTTCAAGGCTCACTTAAGACTAAATGGTATAATTCAAGTATCGGTTTAGAATCGCAAAGTAAAAACTGATTTTGTAAATAAACTTAAGATGATTGTAACACTAAGTTGCATAAATTGGTTTACTAAAGACTAATTGTATTCTTTTTTCACTAAATTTACTCAAGTTTAAGTAAAAATAAGTTTAACGGGACGTTTTTCAACAAACTAGAACCAGTTATAGATGGATGAAATAAAAAGTTTATTTAATGTTTTTGTGGTTTTGCTCTCCGCGGGTATAAAATTCGTTTAGAAAATATCACGTCTGAATCATTAAATATTAAAGGAATGCCTGGGTCATTGGCCCGATATTCGTATTAGCGGCAAATATTCGCATTCGCATTAATTTTCAAAACACAATATGGCTGGTAATTATTACTTTGTGCCTTTTGCGTGTGAGACGACTATTGAAGCGGACCAATATCGAAATATAGGAATTCCTGTATTGGACATTTTTCGTCAAATTTTATTTAAAATTGATGAAATGAACGGGTAGAACTACAAATTTGCAGCTATTTAGTCTAAATTTTTGTAATATTTTACTTAGTCGGTCTTTAAGTTCTGCCACAAGAGTTTTGACTGATAAAACAAAATAAAAAACATTTATTCAAAAAATATAGACATAAAGAAAGCTTATTTCATACAGATTAAAATATACTATGATTAATTTAAAATCACGATCGCGTATTTTATAGATCCTTGTAAACTTGGTGATTGATGTCTGACAAAAACACGCCGATGATTTGTGAAAAGTATACTTCACAAAAGTTGGTGAAGATCATGCTTTAGTTGTCCAGGAGTTACAAATTGTTATTTTTAGGAAAGTAGAAAATTAAGTCAGATTCCGAAACCTATATTTAGTTGACTTATAAGTCTATACTTCAGATATTCTCCTCCTGAACCTTACCGTATTTTTCAGTTATGACCAAAACGCTTAGATGTTGCTGCTATACATCAAGGTAGTCTAACAAAATTGTGTATACCAGTCTTCTTGTCGGTCAGACCCATGTTAATTATATATTTCAAGGAAGGTAAAAGACCAAGCTAATGCAGCATGCAAGATTTTAGTCTCTTAGAATTGAATAAACATAATTAGGGTCTAAAATAACTCAAATAGGGCGCGTGTTTTTAACGTTATTCTTTATTGCGCTTTTTAAAATGTTACAAGGAATTGTGTAAAACTGCCACAAGTATTTGCATTACATAATATCTTAAATTGATCACTGTTAAATAGGCTTTCTAACCATATATGAAAATAGTAAGGATTTGCTAACAGTTCCTATTTTACCAACCAGAGCCCGAGTGACAGAACTTATGAACCGACTAAGTATATTATTTTATCTTTGGTTCTTCAGTTTAATGTTGCCAAGGTGATGAACTAGTTATAAAAACATTTGGTTATTTCGGCCTCATTCGCAAGAGCGATTTATTAAAACGAAGAGCCTATTTCCTATATTTTATTAATATTTTAATAAATAATATTGTTTTGTGTTTCTTTTAGATGGCTGTAACAGTTTTAAAAATATTTGTCATTTATAATAAAAATATGAAAGGGACGTATTTTATGTCATCCTAAAATCTTATTCATAATTATTTTTCTTTGTTATTTGTTATGACTTAAAATTTTATAAATAAGTAAATTGGTTGGTAATACAGGTGTCAAAGTCGGCTAGATCGTCTGATGCCTTTTCTACCATCCTTTCCTATATCGGATTCCACAAAACGGATATAAATTTTCATGGTTGTGGTGAGGAAATTTTAACTAAGTAGCTAGAGGGCCCTGCAATTCCGGTATTGTTTGTATGGCTGATTCCGATTTAATTGTAACCGTACCAGAGGCCCTTATGGCTCAATAGTAGCGCCGTTGATTAATTACAAATTGAGCCTCATAATAAGGTTTATTTTGATTTCGATTGATTGACGATTTTTATGAAATGGACATAAGACATTTTATTAAGAGTCGCCAGGACGCTCGCGTGAACTCGCTTCCCCATATAAACGTAGTTCAGCTCTCATTTTAAAACAACATGCTTTGGAACCACGAAATTTGGCATGGGTATTCTAGTAGTACAGATCTAAGTCTGAAATTCGTTTTCGTTGCAAAAAATTTTAATACAAAGAAAATATATATTATATATTATATTTTCTGTTTGTAATTTGTGTATACTCTGTTTCTTTAATTTGAGGTGTGCAATAATAGTACATTACTACAGAGGCCGTGAAATAGGGGGTTGCCGGCTGAGTTATATAGACGGCCGAGCGTAGCGAGGCCGGATAGTTACGAGGCTAGCAACCCCTTTTCACGCCGAGGTATGTATCGTGCTTTTCTCAAACATGCAATGAAATAAATATGAAAATTATCCAATTTTTTTCCGACATACGTAAGGCAAAAGTCTACTCGTAAACTTGTATTAATAATGTATATGGTGACTGAATAAATTCAGAACGTTACAAACAAAAATATTTTTTCAAAAAAAAAACTTCAAAAAAAAACCAAAGAATATTGCAAAAAAAAAATAAAAAAATATAATAATAATAAAAATAAAAGTGAGTGGCGACACCGCGGACCCCTATTCCAGAGGGCCCTTTCCATCTGGCCCTCGCCTCTGTGCTTGCCTTAACTTGCCTTAACTCAGAGTGGAGTCGCAAGAGCGGGACCTATGCTCCAGGTTGGAAGTGTAAAATGTCATAACGCCGGCGGCCTGCTGAACGGAACACCGGGATCTGGCTACCGCAGACTCACCTCTCGACAACCTCACAGCCACTCTCAAGTGTTGCGCCGTTGTCGCACCGTGCGTGCGGCCATTGCGGGGCCCACTCAATGAGTTGGCGAGTCACCACCTGCCTTTTACAATGTTGAGACTGATTGTCACGGCAGGTGCCCGCTAGTCTCCTCCCATAACCCAGTATCTAGTCCATCCAACTCTCAAACCAATAGCCTTGTGACCTTAGTTTCCATCGCAGCACAAAAGTGCTGCACTGCAATAGTCTTTGCACCTGGCGGGGACCATCTCCGGATGTATCATGTTGTGCGTTCGGAGATGGTATCTGCCACGTGTATCCCTTACTTTTATATTAAATCGTTTTAAAGGGCCTATGCGCTGTTGGCTTCGGCTCCACGCATGCCTACCAAAGGTCCGGGGCCCCATGGTCCCGAGATATGGAAAAAACGTACAAATAAAAATAAAAATAAACGCGCATATGGTCGCAAACAACATTTTGGCCTCCGCTCAAAATGGATGTAGGGTTGGGTCCCGTGATACTAAAGAGCTCCTCCTCATAGACATGACCATTTGCCAACGAGTCCGGCGGAACAGGGGGGCCCTCTCAGCCGCCTGGATTGACTACAAGAAGGCCTATGATTCAGTGCCTCATTCATGGCTGGAGAGGATCTTAGAGCTGTATAAAATTGATGCAGCCTTAAGATCCTTCCTTGGCGCGTGTATGAGGCAGTGGACCACAGTACTTCGTCAACCAGGAGGCGGGGATGACCCCCCTGGCCCGCAGGACTTTATAAGGATCGAGCGAGGAATATTTCAGGGCGACAGTCTGAGTCCCCTGTGGTTCTGCCTAGCTCTAAATCCGCTCAGCACCCTGCTGAAGGATTCGGGGCTAGGTTGCCGGCTTCGGAGAGAGGGTGAAGTCATATCTCACCTTCTGTACATGGACGATCTCAAATTATTTGCACCAAATAACAAGGACCTGCTGGAGCTACTAAAAACCACTGAAGTCTTTAGTAATTCCATCAAGATGGAATTTGGTGTTGATAAATGTGCGGTTATGCATGTACAGCGGGGGAAAGTAGTAAATTCAACACAACTTTCTGAGACGATGACGTTCAGATCTATCTCTGAATCAGAAACCTACAAATACCTTGGTATGTCACAGTCGTTGGGTATTGAGGATGCGGGTATTAAACAGACGTTGAGGGAGCGCTTCTTCGGTCGGCTGACAAAAGTACTCAATAGTCTTTTGTCAGGTGGCAACAAGGTGCGCGCCTTCAACGCCTGGGTAATGCCCCTACTCACATACTCCTTTGGCATACTAAGGTGGACACAGACCGAGCTGGATGCCCTGGATCGGAGGGTCCGTCTATTGCTCACCACACACCGTATGCTTCACCCACGCTCGTCCGTTATGAGATTGTACATCCCACGGAAGTGTGGAGGTCGTGGCTTTTTAAATGCCAAAAATCTCCACAACCGTGAGGTGTACAATCTCAGGAATAGGAATTATTTCCTTAACAACGAGTGTGGGATGCATCGTGATGTGGTGGCAATAGATAAGGGCCACACGCCGCTCTCCTTGGCGAACGAGAACTGGCGCAAACCTGTGGTGCTAAGCACCGAGGATCGCAAGGCGGTATGGAAGAGCAAGGAGCTACACGGGCTGTTCTACGGGGCCCTCACGGGACCCGACGTAGACCTGCTCGCGTCGGTGAACTGGTTACGATTCGGGGACCTCTTCGGAGAAACCGAAGGTTTTGCCTGTGCAATTGCGGACGAAGTTATCATGACGAATAACTACCGGAGATATATCCTGAAGGACGGTACGGTCGACATTTGTCGGGCATGCCGCCGTCCCGGAGAGTCACTCAGGCATATCATCTCCGCTTGTTCGCATCTTGCTAACGGCGAGTACTTGCACAGACATAACCTCGTAGCCAGGATCATACACCAGCAGCTTGCTCTCCTATACGGTCTTGTGGACCACGAAGTGCCGTACTACAAGTACACACCTGCGCCAGTTCTTGAAAATGATCGTGCCACGCTCTATTGGCATCGATCTATAATCACGGACAGGACTATTGTAGCCAATAAGCCTGATATCGTGGTAATAGATCGACCGCAACGCCGGGCCATGCTCGTCGACATCACCGTCCCATGTGACGTGAACCTCGTGAAGGCTGAGAAGGACAAGTCCAGCAAGTACCTAGACTTAGCTCACGAGGTAACCGCCATGTGGGAGGTTGATTCGGCGATCATTGTGCCGATAGTTGTTTCTGCGAACGGTCTCATAGCGAAGAGTCTCGACCAACATCTCGAGAGACTTTCGCTACGGGGTTGTGGTTGGATCGGATCAAGGGTCAGATACAGAAGGCGGTAATTCTGGACACGGCGCGCATAGTGCGAAGGTTCCTCTCTCTGCGGCCCTGACCACCGGCAGCCTGGGCCTTGCTCCGTTGCCGGCGGCACCCTAGGTTAGGTTTTTTTTATAATATGTTTATGTTTTATATTATTTTTGTATGCTGTATTTTATTTTACTTTTATATTCATATTGTAAAAAGGCCTAATCTAAGAAAAATAATAAATAAACGAACATAATAATATTGCTAAAAAAAAATTTGCAATAAAAAAAAATTCTAAATAAAACAAAAAAAAACTTTTCAAAAAAAATTTTTTTATAAAAAAAATAAAAAAAAAATACAAAAAAATTATTATATTATGATGATTATTGTTTTTTTTTATATGCATAAGTAGTGGCAGAATGTCAAAAGAACCAAAAAGTAAATATCGCTTATAACCTGAAATGGCTGAATGCCATGATCCTGTGCCACAAACATATTTGGAATGGAAATAAAAAAAAAAATATTTCCCGGCTTCCGGCCGTCAATTTTATATGAAAATCGTTACCCGTTCTTTGGAGTTGATCCGCCCTAAACGTGACACTTTGAAGCGTATTATTATGACGCACATAACGAAGACATTTCATTGCATGTTTGAGAAAAGAATATTTATGTTATGTTATAGCAAAAATAAGTTTTGTATGTAAATCTGTAACTGGTTGTATTTTCTTTGTATTACAATTTTTAGCAACGAAAACGAATTACCGACCTAGATCTGTACTACTAGAATGCCCATGCCAAATTTCGTGGTTCTAAAGCATGTAGTTTTAAAATGAGAGCTGAACTACGCTTATATGGAAACGCGAGCGTACTGGCGACTCTTAAGGAATTTAAATAACTAAGACGCGTAAAATAAGAAAATCCGTCAATAACATTTTAGAGAATTGCTTTTCACGAAGAGAAATATATCGTTTTTCGCAGAGAAATCTTCTACACAGTGTATTGGTAATGGGTTCTCTGCCTTTTTGCCGAAAATTGTATTACGGAATTTCATTTGCCAACCAACTTTTCGCAGAAGTTTTATTTGGCCGAATAACTTTTACCAAATAATTATTTCGCAACCATTTCATTTCCCAACCCCATAGTTGGGAAATGAAAATTGCCTACTAGGTTGGGTTAGGTTAGGTTGGATTATGTAAAGTTGGGAAATAAAATTTGGCTAAATGAAACTTCTGCGAAAAGTTGGTTGGCAAGTGAAATTCGGCAATACAATTTTCAGCGAAAAAGCAGGGAATCATTTGTCGTTAGATTGTTTTTTTTTTCTTTCTCATATTCCTTACCTGTTTTTTTATGTGTGAATACCATGTAACCGTTCGCCACTAATAATTATTTATATTTCTATTTAATGGTTTATGTTGCATAAAGAATACCGTCAATAGACGGCAACTTGCATTCACTAAATCAAACTAAAGATTCTGTAAAGTCCCATTAAGTATTAAGTAGAACTACACTAATTCAGTTTTAAGTATTAGTTAAGTATAATATCTCTAAACCAGTACTACTCTAAATCAAAATTTTCTATACTTTATCTAAAGTAACCTTACAAAATCAGTATCATCTTAAGTCATAGTTCGTTAAGAATAATAAGACTTAACGCCATTTTATACTTTTGGTAAAAAAGAAATTGAAAAATTCCGACGCTAAATCATACAAAATTTAAGCACATTGAAGTTAGATTTTTGTTATAGTGATAATAATTGCATTTATATCTCGAACATTTACAGAAAAGTAGTATTCTGCTCTGTATGTAAGCAAATTTTTCATTTAGCATCATATTATTCCTAATATTTATTGCTATTTTTCCAGTATTTTGGAGGCCCGTCTATTTTATAGCCCTTTCGATCAATTTTACACGATAAACAATCATGCGTTATAGTTTTTAAATGCCTATAGTGACATAAAACGGTATTTCGTAAACGTAAAGAAAATAGTTAATCGCCATTTTGATAATCCTTCAATGAATTCTTGTTATAGTTTATAAAAGTTCGCCATGTTTTCTAAAATACAACTCCATGAGTAAAAAAAGTTTTAAAATTTTCTTTGTTAAGAGGGGATCGAATTTGTGCAACTCAGTGTTAATAGTTTAAAGTAAGTCTTGTAGATATCTTTAAGTTTATTTCTTAGTATTAAGTCAACCTTCGAGATATCTTGAAACCAAAGTTTAGAGATCTGTTAAACCCCCATTCTTAAGTAGGGTTTAAGTTTGTCTAAGCAATAGTATTAACTCTTTCTTGATATTGACTATAAGTTTGTGCCCACTTTTTCTAAACTGTATCTTAAGTATCTTCAAGGGATATTCAGGGAGATAATGGTCTTAACCAAGACAACAGCAAAAATTTGTCTAATTGTCTTCAAGAAATCCACAAACCCTTTTTAAGACATTCCATTGCTACTTGGGTTAGAGACACCTTGATATGACGCATCTTACTAAATCATGAGCTATGCTGGATAATGACGTTGCTGAAGCGTGTATACTATAGTTTAAGCTTCTCGAGTGTTGTGTGCTTACATTTATATATTTCGTTTGTTGTATTGCTGTATGACATTTAAAATATTTAAAGGCAACTGTAGTAAATTCCCCCATAAAAACGGTGCGTGAATTTTACCATTGAAAAGCTGATGATTAAAGGCTTGTATTAAAACCAACATTGGAAGTTTCGGACAAAGGATATATTACTTAAGAGCTTTATTTTATTACCTATTCATAAATATATGATTATTGTAATCAAATTACATTACATTGAAAATTATTTACGTTTTTGTTTGTAACAGAACTTATGGCTAGACTAGGTAAAGAAATCAGATTTTGCTCTGTAAATAAGTGCCCAAGTTAAGAACCCGTTTTCTTTGCTTATCTTTCCTAATTCCTTTTCTTTTTAATAGTCATTTAATCTTATCAACTCAGCTCATTCCAAAAACTTCAGACAACGAGGAAGGACTAGCCATAATCATTAATCATGTCTTTATCAGGATAGCTCCAAGATGCTTGGGGCTTGGAACCCATTAATATGAGATTACAAGTTTCTGATTTCGGCTATCTGCCCTTTAATAGATATTGCAAGATTGACCAATAATACGGCAAACTAATGAAGCTGGAATTTGTCGTTGATGCGTTATTGGAAACTTTGTTTATTTATTGTTGCCCTTATTTATCACAAGAGTATGCATGCAGGAATTACCTTACTAAAATAAATACGTACCTAACTTAAAGCCTTTTAGGGAGTTAGATCACAGATTATATAATAGTGTTAGGTAGGTACTTAGTTGGCGGAAAATCAATAATTACTGATAGGAACAAACTTCCCGGGGTTCGGAAGTTCTTGAAAATGAAATATGAACGTCGTTGACTTTTCAATATTAACCTAACCTAGTACAGTCGCCATCAGATGTATCGGAGCGGCCAAGGTGGTCACAAATATCTGAACAACACCTATATTCCTAAGGCGATAAAGTGCATGTTCAGATATTTTTGAGTACCTAGGCCGCTCCGATATATTTGATGGAGACTGTACATTACCTACTCCGCTATATCTGAACAACGCCTCTATTGTCAAGGCGATAAGTGCATGTTGAGATATTTTTGAGTACCCTGGCCGCTCCGATATATTTGATGGCGACTGTACTATCAATCCGTAAAAGATTAGAGGCGGCAACGCGCATGGGATACATTCTGTCACTATCTTGAGTCAAATTGGACTTAAAGATTGGATTTAAAGTTCCGATATAAATCCATGAACTATTGCGTGAACATGGGGCCCAATAGGCTCAAGAAAGAGACAGAATGTGACGTGGGTACCATATTACTGCTAGGTGTAAAATGGCGGCGTCATGGCTAAAAATTTGGAAGACGATCACAGGTAAAATGTTAAATCCTATTTTCTATAGCTATTTAAACTTTCTTGTTATGTTAGCAGCATAAAGACAATAATTTACGAATTTGCGGAGTGGTTCGTGAATGTAAGTAAGTTTATAGTTGTGTTAAGATTTCAGTCGAAGCGTTCCGGAACCTGCGGTTGTTCCCTTCTGCCAAAGATGGAATGATACCTTTAGGGTCACCACACACCTAGCGGAATTCCTCGCGGAATTAGCGGAAGTAGCGGAAATTTGTCTATGGTAGCGGAAATTTGTCTATGGCTTCCATACAAAAAATCTGCTACCATAGACAAATTTCCGCTACCATAGACAAATTTCCGCTACTTCCGCTAATTCCGCGAGGAATTCCGCTAGGTGTTTGGTGACCCTTAAGCGAAACATTTGTCTGCTTGCTGAATAAGTATACATTTTGTATGTCGTAGCAACATAACCTTAAATTGTTATTTTTTCGTAGCAAAAGGTCATCCAACAAATTGTAGTAGTTGCGTTTGATTTTTAAGTATTCTCAGGTCGTGTTGAGTTTGAGACTGTTTGAGACTATGAATTAGCGTGTTAATGTATTTATTTTATGTTATGTAAACAGGTTAGACAGACATTCTAGATATGGTATAGACAGTTCGATTCCACTATACCAAGGGAGTAGCTACAAATAGCTACTACTTGTAAGTGTTCATCATTTACCCACCAAATATCTACGAAAACTATACTTACCTAGTAAGAGTATCGTAGGAAGTAATTTACGTTGTTAAGTACAGCTCTAAATTACTACAATGTCCAATAAAGGGTGTGTAATTGTGTAAATAAAAATACTGATAATATATGTACCACCTAAATTATATATATTAATATAAATTATAATCCAGTAATACTTATTTAAAATCACAGATATATACTTAAGCCGATGCGTATACCATTCATAATTCACAGTTGTAGTCCTTAGGTAAAATCTTCATTTATGGACGTAAATTGCCGTAACACGATTTTTACTGCACTTTCTGAAAAGATAAAATATAACTTTTATTTTATTAATGATTTTTTTAAATTTCAGATTTAAAAAAGTTGAATCGAATATTCACATGATTGGGCCTACTCTCATATATATGACCCCACTCGTTAGTCACCAGTACCTAGGAAACATATAGCGACGAAAAAGTCACCTGAGTATTATAGACGGAGAGCTGAGCTGGCCAAGTCAGATATGACATAATAATGAGAGCAACGAAACCCATCTACTTATATTGCTATGCTATGCTTATTACTAGATTGGCACATCTGGCAGCTATAAAGTGGTGGAGGTCAAAGAATGCTAATAACTTGAAGAAAACAAATCCTAGAGTTCTGGGTCTGATGCAACATTAGGTATGGGAAATAATGTAATTAATTAGATTATATTATCGGCAGTAGTTTCTGTTGGGGGAAAGTATTGCCAAATGATGTATAATGCAATTTATAGTTAGTCGCCAACTGTTTTTGTTTCCACAACAATACGCAATGTTTTTTTGTTCTTATGTAAAAATAAGACCCTGTTCTCTATAAATGACCTACCTACTTTTTTTATTACTTTTTTCCAACTGAAAAACTTTGTTGGTCTGTCACTCAGATCTCGACCCATTAAAAGCTGCCAGATGCCCGGATCTAGCAATGCGGATGGTAAAGCAATCAAACTAGTCAGGTTTTATTGCTCTCATTATTGTGTTTTATATCTGACGTGGCTAGCTCTTAATCCATTACCATTACACTAAATATGTAGTTCGCAATTGGAGATGACGAAAAGGATTTATATTTATATCGTGTGTTTCCGCATCTTAGGATGCGTTTCAGATTCAGAATATACGCTACTAACATAAGTTAAGGCAAACCCAGACAACCAAAAAGATACATCATGCATGTGGCTTGCCAAAGTTAGGCTGGCGGGAAGACTATATAAAAATTAAAGTAGCATTTTGTACTTGACAGTTAAAAATATAATTACCATGGTTATCTCCGGGAATATGGTGCTAAGGTTGAAATTAGCGCGCGACGTAGCAGGGAATGCGGCGAGAGAGCGGTCAGCAGGCGCGTTCACCAGGTGGCTGTTGAACAGCTCGTGCTGGTACTGCGGCGCCATCCCGTTTCCCACGTAGTTCGCGAATGTCAGCTCCTCCGACAACATATTCGGACCCTTCTTACTCTGGCCCTTATTCTGCCAAAACAAGTTAGCATCGCTCCATTCTTCTGTTTCCGTCACTTTAACCCGCTTATTTTGATACTTTTTAGTATCCTTTTTAGAATATTCCAGTTTATGCTTCGTACCTGATTCTCTCCTTGAGCTCTTGTAATTAGAAGGAACTTTATCTTGGAAGACTGGGTTACCTCTCATTTTAAATTCCTCGTACTTATTGTTAGTGTAATTGCATTCTGCTTGGTTATAATCCATAAAATCCCCAGTGAAAGGGGCACTTGTATAGTTGCCTGTCATTATATTTGCACTGCCCGACATAAAATTGGAATAGAACGAATTCGATATAGTATTAGTAGTGGAGTTATACAATGTAGTCCCAGAAAATTGTTGGCCAGTGTAGCTATTGTCCGAATAGTCCAGAATAGGAGGGAAATGAGAAACCTGGGCTACACTCGTGTCTTGTGGCGTGTTGAAGTCACCATACTTTTGAGACGGGGTCATGAACTTTGGACCCACGTGATCTTGAACCTTCTGCGTGCAATTACCACTTCGAATTAATGCTTCAGCAGAATAACTATGCTTATGAACCTTTGCGCTTTTATCGGTTTTATTTGTTTTAGGTTTAACTTGTGAAAATTGGCCCATATTTTCATAAGAATGCTTTGGATCGTTAAAAACATAGCATGGTTGCGGTAAATTAATTTCAACGCGTGACGACATTGCTTTACGGTTGGCTTCATTAGGGAATTGTGCATTAGTTTGCTTCACTGACACTGCTTTCGGAGTTTCCGTAGTAGAACCATGATATCGCGAAGTCGCATTATCGGACGATCTGTTCATAAGTTGGGTAACAGATAAGAAGTTACCACAGTTTTGGATATCTGGCTGAATCCCGATTCTATTTGACAGGTCAGCGTTTTTCTTCTTATCGTGTGGTCCTAAAGCTAGATCTCCAACCAATGTGGGTAAATTTATGGGCGGAGGTTCAATGCTTATCTCCGTCGTACCGAGAGGCCTCGTCGAAGGCCAAACTTGGAAGTCTTCCTGCGCAGGTTGAGCTGAAAAATTATGTATAGCAATGGGGAAATAATTTCCCTCGTGTTGTTCTTGCTTTTTATTAGACGAGTGTTCTATTTGGCCATATTGTTGCTTGTGAGGTTCTTTGATATCCGTTTGTGGTGGGTTGCAATTATTTTGCATTGGACGTAGCTCGGACGTCATCCAATTGATATGCATTTTATTTGGTGACTTTTTATTATATTTATCAGGTAATTGCTGCCTAATGGTTTCATTGGGAGGTTTAACGATATTCTGCAAGCTGGGATCCGGGACAATTTTGGTTTGGTTTTCATATTGTTTGGTTACAACAGGTTTGACTGATGCATTTGCTTGGGCGTGATCCAGGTGGAGATAATTTTGGTGTTTATTTGTCAATGTTTTAGAAGCACTGTTATTGTTATAAAAGCACATCTCTTCGGACCATAGGTTCGTGGGCTGTGGAGCTGAATAAAAGCTTGTTATAGTTTCCGCGAACGAAGCGATTGGTTTGCTCGAAGAATCTTTTTTATTTGATGCTGATACCAGTGGAACATGGAACTCTGGGTTGAATGGATTGTAAGACGAAGAATATGTTGGGGCTGTCGCGGTGGTAAGGATATCTTTACTAAACGTATTGGAATTTGTGGTGCAATTTACAAAATCGAAACCTTTATGCGACCAACCGAGATCAATGTCGTATGTTAATCTGGAGGACCCAATTTTCATGAGATTATCTTCAACGTTTGCATAATCTGATTTATTTTTACTATATTTCTCCATCGCGCATGGATAGAGTCCTAGGCTATTGAATTCGTGACCCGAAGCAATACTGCTTGTGCTGTAAATAGTGCTTTTGACAGCATTAAACGGGTCGCTCTTGTAGAATAAGTTACTGTTGCTAACGTAGGATGACGACTGGTTAGGAATGGATTTGCTTATATTGCAGTCAAAGTCCAAGCTGAACGTATCAGACTGTGTCGTCGTTATTATTAATGAGGGCATTGGCAAGCTTAGGAACGGATTTTCATTGGACGGATTTGACGTTGCAACAGAAGTAGACGTTTTGGCTACTGCTGATTTGGTAAAAATATTATTATCCAAGTATTTATGTTGTACAGGTTGTTTCTCAGGAATAGCTGTTGTAGAAGGCTGTTTATGTATTGTTTTTGTTTTGACGTCATTATTAGTGGTAGGTTTTTCAAAGTAAACGTCGTTTGGTGCAGGAGGCATAACTATTTGAGTGCTGTTGTCTTTGACATTGGTATGAACGGTATTTGATGCGTCTTCTGCAGGGCTATCTGCCCGATTGCCACTGACAAGCGGGAAAGACATGAGGAATGCAGCTGTAGGAGAGGCTGCCAAGAATTCCTCTGCTAACTCTAGCCGAGCATTTCCACCATCCACTCCACCCTCGCACAGAGTTGTGTCTAGAATATTTGGCAATTTATTTTCCTTGTCTTTATCCTCGACTGATGTTGGTTTTATGGTTATGTTTACTTCTTTGAGGATATCAGTTCTACTCGTTTCGACAGGTTGCGCTTTTTGTTTTTCATTGGAATTTACCTTTTCAACTGTTTTTATTGTAATAGAGCTAGATGTTTCTGCTGCTTTGGAAGCATTAACAGTTACTTTGTTGTTTGTAATACTACTGTCTTTGTCATCTTTCTTTTTCTGACTTTGCACAATGGTATCATCTACAATTGCAGGTTTTATTTTGATTATTGTGTCTTTTGAGCATTTCACTTCTGTATCAGATGCTACTACTTCTTTTTGATTCTCTAAGGGCGGATCTTCCTTATTTTTCAAATTTGTTGTGTCATCTGTGACTTTATTAGTTTGCTTATTATTCACCGATTCTTTAACAGTTTTCGGTATATTTGGCTTCTTTTTTACTTTTTTAATGGTATCATTCTTTGATTTAGACTTCAATTTTTTAGTTTTGGTTGCAGATAATGGTCGCGAATAAGCAGATATTGGTAAAATATTCACCATGGTGGTTTTAGTTGTATCCCCACCTGTTCTGTTTACTATGGGTACTGAAGGTTTATTCATTGTCTGCATGTTTGGGTCCACTATAACAAAAGCTGGTGGAACTGCTGGCAAGAATAATGGTCTTTGAGGAAACAAGTATGGAGCAGCCGGCAACACTACTATAGTGTTTTCAGTCCCTGGAATTTTAAATAAGATGTAATTATTACAGGGAATACTGTAGGAACAATAGTATTATCTATTCTATTATAACACATGCAAAAATAAGAGAGCTATAATGATCATGATAATGAGAAATTTATAAATGACTACTCACTTTTTTTGTCATTCAAGTTTGACTTAGGTAATATTCTTGGTGGTGGTGGAGGTACATGATTAACTTTTAACTTATCTTTCTTTGATTTTCCTTCTACTGTTACATTGGTTGTAAGAATTTGCTTTTCCTTAAGGGCTTTCCGTTTAGATTTCTGCAGCATTAATAGTTTTACGTATTTTCTATCTGTAACATAGAATTAGCATGATGTACTTTAAAAGTTATGTCCAGGTCGCACCGCTTGTATTTTCGCAACTGCCAAGCATATTGAGGATGTGTTTATCGCATGGCAGTAGCCAACATACAAACAAACATGTTTCCTAATTTGCCACAGTTGATATTAGTCTTTGCTGCATATAATCTGAAGATGGTTATACTTTAATCATATTATTGCCATAAATGTCATACACCTTACTTAGCACTTTTTTACTGAAGCTTGTATGAACTTGTGTTGATGCATCCTTGGATTCAGGGCTCTGTTTGCTTGCTTCCATTTTGACTTGTAGAGCTAATATTTCAGCCTCTGCAATTATGTAACAAATATGAATGGTTCATAATAGGTAAAACAATAATTATTAATAATTGTTTTCTAGTAACAATGTGTAGTAACGGCAGCCACAATTGGAATCTAGTTGGAACCTAATCCTACATGAATATAATTATTATACTGTCTAATGTTATGAAAAAGAAATGCAAATTCTATGTTTCAAAAGATTTTAAGAAAGAAAAATGTTTCGAAATAAGAAATATTTTTTTATATATTTGGCAGCCAGATAGCTGGCTATATTTGGTATCTGGCCTGGCCAAACCACTATCCGTTGCATTTGTAGTAAATGCTATTTGTAAACAAGCTCAGTAGGGTGACTGCCCTCATTTTGGTTATTCTAGTGTAAGCATATTGCAGCAATGACAACACAAATTTAATATTAACTTAATATTGTCTAGGTAAAGTTGTTATCAAACACTACAATTTCATTGCAATTTATTAAATTGAACTGTGTCATCCAAGACCAAACTATCTGGTTTAAGAGCTTTATTCTCAATAAGAATTTACAAAATTCGCTTACTTGAGAACAATAAATATACAACTATATACAACTTAAAACTAACATGCAGATGATGCAAATATACAAACTATTGGTACCTAGTTTAAGCTACTAGTTAGTTTTAACCTTAGTTTATTGATTAACTTAATTTGTTGTATTATTTTATTTCTATGTATTTATTTTCCTTCTTTGTTCATTTATTAGCATACTGTGTCTTTTGATAGACTCAATGTTATTAAGTATATAAGTTTGTTTGTTTGTTTTTGTATTTATTTTGTGTTATTTTCATTGTAGTTATTTAAATTAAAAATTGTGTTCATTATAAATATTGTAATTATTTAATTGTATTATTAATATTTTATATAGGTATTAGTAATATTTGCTTATCAAATATACTAACTTATTAAATTTTTATGTTATTAATTACGTGAACTTTAAGATGTCTTTTGAAACTATTATTGATAAGAATAACATATAGGGCTGCATAAAGGAGTTGCGTCGCTCTCAGTTGTCGCCTTAAAATTGAGGTAGACAATCTTCTGTATTATTGTACTTATTGTGTGACATACATTACTTCTGTGAAAGTGTATAGTAAAATTATGTTACCTCTCCACTTGACTTACTCAGTTGTGTTTTTTCTTGGGCACAATTTGTGAGGCATAGTATGGCTTTCTGTACTATTTCAATTTTGGGATACTGGACATTATCTGTCTCCTTTTCTGATGGATTGTTGACTTTGTTGATAGCTTTAACAGCTTCACCAAGTTTTGTAATTGCGTCGTTAAATTTGTTACGCCTTTGCCTCTCCCATTCGCGGCAACGGCTAAAAACAAAACACTTGTTTGTAACAACTGTTACGTCTTCAAGTAAATAAATTAGAAATATTATTGATAGCGAGCGACATCTTATCATTATACTAACCTTGGCGTTCGAGCTTTTGATGTCGTTTCCATATTATGAACTATATTAAGTATAGTAATTTCTTATTGTACTAAAAGCTGTCGATTTTAAAACACGATTAGTTTATTTCATAATAAAATCTGTAGCTGAAAACGTTTGCAACAACAATGTCATCTTAATCTTGTGCACAGCACATCTGTCATCTAGTGACATTGACAATTCATCTACTTTAGCTAGGTAGTTTTCCAAAACAAATAACAATACGGGTCGCGTTTGTAAAACCAAACAACCAAAGTTCGTCGAATAGTTGGATGAATCATTCGATTAATTCGCACAGTGAGTGAGTCGCAGAGTGTCAACACGAAGTCCGTTCACATAATCTACTCAACGTACAACTTCCCCACGCGAGCAAACGTTTGTATCCAACTTGAGGCTATTTTCTATTTGCATTAATTATATTAAATAATTATTTGATTTGGAAAATACCCCACTTTATAAATAGGGTTGCCAGCTGACTTCATTCACCGCATTGACTGAAACGGCTATTACACATTGCAACCTGCAGGGCCCAATCTGTCATGTTGGAAGGTGTAATAAGGTAGGGCCTGTAGGGAGCTGAAGGAGGGGTAGGGAGAGGCAGGGTACACAACAGATTGGGCCCTGCAGGTTGCAATGTGTAATACCGCTTTGACGAAACGCATTTAGGGTCACCACACACCTAGCGGTTCTCCTCGCGGAATTAGCGGAAGTAGCGGAAATTCATAGACAAAATGCTTAATATGTCTATGGTAGCGGAAATTTGTCTATGGCTTCCATACAAAAAATCTGCTAACATAGACAAATTTCCGCTACCATAGAGAAATTTCCGCTAATTCCGCGAGGAAAACCGCTAGGTGTGTGGTGACCCTTATGGCGCTGTCAAGCGCTTAAAGCGGTATTAGACATTACAACCTGCAGGGCCCAATCTGTCAGGTTGGAAGGTGTAATTAAAGGTAGGGCCTGTAGGGAGCTGAAGGAGGGGAAAAGCGGTATTACACATTGCAACCTGCAGGGCCCAATCTGTCAGGTTGGAAGGTGTAATTGAAGGTAGGGCCCGTAGTGAGCTGAAGGAGGGGTAGGAAGAGGCAGGGTACACAACAGATTGGGCCCTGCAGGTTGCAATGTGTAATAGCCGTTTAAGGGAGAGGCAGGGCACACAACAGATTGGGCCCTGCAGGTTGCAATGTCTAATAGCCGTTTTAGAGGCCTAAGGGTCACCACACACCTAGCGGTTTTCCTCGCGGAATTAGCGGAAGTAGCGGAAATTTGTCTATGGTAGCGGAAATTTGTCTATGGTAGCGGAAATTTGTCTATGGTAGCAGATTTTTTGTATGGAAGCCATAGACAAATTTCCGCTACCATAGACAAATTAAGCATTTTGTCTATGAATTTCCGCTACTTCCGCTAATTCCGCGAGGAAAACCGCTAGGTGTGTGGTGACCCTAATATTGCCAACCCTACTTGACATTGTGTTTTTTTCGGTTATGGCTTCTCCAATCGGAGCAATTTCGACCCGCCAAAACTCACGCGCGATTTCGAGACATTGCCGTCTAGCTAGGTGCATCGAAATCAATCGATGGATCAAAAACCGCAATGTATTCAAAATCTTAGGTGACTAGTCGCTTACGTTTGTAGAGGCCTTTAGGTAGGTATTCATATTGGCTTTGATTGGTTTGGTTTATATTTATGTTTTTTTGTGACGTGCGTACATATCGCATGCCTCGCATCGCATTTCTGCAATATTGTGACTCAGGGTGGGCCTTTCCCAGCGGGTTTTCGTTAAACTTATTCGTTTATAAAATAAGTTGTCTGTTGTCTGCGCTTGTTTTAGTTTTACTTGGGATCAACTACGAGAAACCTGTGTTACAAGTTTGCGTTCCTACTTTATTTCTGCTGCAATAAGGTAATGTAATTGGGTTTGGTTTATTAGTACTTCAATTAGGCTACTACTATGGTGCTGTAAGTTGACCTTAATGCGTTAATGTTTGTTTCCTTAGTGATTGTTTTATTTTTAGACCGTTAACATGTCTCTGTACCCGTCTTTGGAGGATATGAAGGTGGACACGATGGTTAGGGCCCAGATGGCCCAGCACCAGGCTCCACCGTACAGCTATAACCAACAGCCAGTGGCTGCCCCATCTGCCCCTGCCCCAACTGGCCACTTCTACCCCTCCCTGGGGGAATACATGGGCCTAGAATTCTCTGAAAGTGTCATAGCCGCAAACATGCCAGAATATAGAGTACAAACCGTAAGTTTTTGCTCAGTTACGAAATATTATTAAAGAGACGATGCATTTAATCTTAGTATTGTGTAATCTACTTTTTAGGTTCAATCTGGTGGTGCTGTAAGCAATTTGATAGCTCCTTTGTCATCGCAATCAGTGTCTCTACCAAAAGCTACCGTAACCAATGCTATTCGGCAAGTGGTTCTGTGCAAAGATGCTGATGGCAAGTGCGGGGTGCGTCTGCATTCTGTCAACAGTGGGGTCTTCGTGTGCTATGTGGCTGCCGGTAGTCCTGCTGCTCTCGCTGGGCTCAGGTTTGGAGACCAAGTGCTGGAAATTAATGATGTGGCACTTGCTGGTTTGACTATGGAGAAGTGCCATGAGCTGTTGCGCAAGGCTCCTGTTAACGGAATTACAATGGCAGTACGGGACAGGTAAACTGGATTGATTTTCCTAGAATACTTACGTAAATTAATAATGTGGTAGATGATTCATCATTTTTCAATTTAAATGAGGCTGTGATTGAACTATGACTATAGTAACATGTTAACATTTAATGTTTTAGGCCTTTTGAGAGGACTATCACGTTGCACAAAGACTCAATTGGTCATGTGGGCTTTCACTTCAAAGACGGGAAGGTGGTTGGCCTAGTCAAAGATTCATCTGCGGCTCGTAATGGGATGCTTACGGACCACCAGCTCATGGAAGTGAACACAATCAATGTTGTTGGAATGAAAGATAAGGAAATATCTAAAGTCATCGACAACAGTCCGTCTGTTGTAAACATAACTATTATTCCACACTATATTTACAAGCACATGATAAGCAAGTGAGTACTTGATTAAATGCACTCTAGAATATTGCAATGTATGTTATCTATGTAGGTATATCTGTTTATTTCCGTCGCTAATATATCTATGCGACCACTGCACTCAAAAGTATCTGAAGAAGATCCTAATGACCTTGACAATAAAACCGTTGTTCAGATATTTGTGACTACCTTGGCCACCCCCATATATCTGATGGCAACTGTACAAGAACAATTTTACTTTTATATTTTAAAATAAAATTTTGTATGAATCAACCTAAAACTTGATAGTCATTGTGGTTTCTTAAGTCATCACTGGTAAAAAAACTTACCTATTCTCACGACACAATTGAAATCAAAAACAATTGAACTATATCCTTATAAACAAGAGCAGTGAAACGCATGCATCAGCCTACAGCTGCTAGTGTACCTATTAAACAATATAATAATAATGCAGTGGCTCACAGTTGTACCATTACATATAGTATTAATTGCCCATCGGTGGACCTTATGCCTTTTGTAATAAGGTCCACCAATGAGTGTTGCTGTTTGTACACTCCACAGTCAAGAACAATTTACTGCATTATTTAGCAGTAAGGGATTTTTGTTTTAATCAGGATATTAATATGGAATATTTTTTCTTTTACAGGATGTCTTCGTCATTGTTTAAGGAGTTGGATCGCACACCGGCTGTCTAAGTAACTTAAGTAAAGCCATTTTATTTTACTCAAATTATCTTATGTTTAAGTTTAAGGCTAAACTATACTTGCATTTCTTGAGTCACGAATTTATTAAGAGGTAACACATTAATCGTTACTGGTACGTAATTGGTCAGTTTAGTAATTTTTATAAAGTCAAATCATTTATCTCTTTGTTTGGATAAGCTTAGTTTTCTATAAACACTTATTGCATGTTTAATGTGTGACATTCTTAGATAAAAGTTATCACTTGATTGATTATCAATAATATTCTTAGAGTTGTATTTACCAACAAAGAGGCAACTTTTAACTTAAGAGTGACACAATTGTATGCTATTTAGTCTTTAGGGGCTGTGAATCGAGGTTGGCTCAAGGCGAAAGTCTAGTGGCAGGAAGGCCTAACAATCTGCCATTGTTCAATATCCTTATCTAACAGAATTACCGCTGTTTGGGTACAAGGTGCTAATTGACTGCCCTAGTTATGCTTATTTGGTAGAGAACTTGTGAGTCATTATAACTGACAAGACTGCTGTGTGTGATCTATTGTGAAAGATACGGCATGAGTCACTGGGCATGAGCGTAATGATAGAAACTATGTTTAGTGAAAGGCTGCTGGTGTCAAAGTAATATCACTTAAGGAAGGAAATGAAGGTTATATTATATACCGTACACTTTATCCTTCTTTGTTTGGCGGTAACCACGGTGACCAACAGACCACGTTTTAACATATAGTAAGATAAAAGTTTTAAAAAATAAACAAGGATAGAGGCGGTTTCGTTTGATAATTAGGACCCCAGTAACGCGGTGGTAAATCACTTTGGCCGTTTAGCGACATATAGTTTTTATTTTCAGATACCTTTTCATTTCTGTATATACTTAAAAATGAAAAAAAAAAAACTGAATAAAAAAAACAAAAGCACACTTTTGATTATCTATTTCAATCGCGTAGCACTTTATTCGTGACTGTTAGACACATTCATTAATGTGTGTTTTGTATGTAATGTGTAATTAGTGTGTTGTAATCTGATTAGGCACACTCGTCAATAATACAGGTAATGTTAAGGCACAAGTTCTTGTACTTCTTATGTCAGCCCATAATATAAATGTATAAGAAGTTCTTATACATTTTTATTATAAGAAGTTCTTATACATTTATATTATGGGCTGACATTTTTACTGTAGTCCGTCTGCTTCAAGTCATTTAAAAACCCTTGTCATCGTCGGACATATGAGACAAAATGACAACGTAAATGAAACTTTGGTTAATAATGACAGCGTTCAAAATTGATAGATCAATACTTGACGTACGGCAGTTAAAAGTGTTAAAAATCAAGATAATAAGAGTGCGTCAAGGTAATTCCGAGCACCTCACCCGCTTCTGATATTTTTACATATTTTTCGGTTTATAAATTCTGCCAAATATTAACTGCTTGGTTTTTTAATCAAGTATTATACTGAAATATTAATAGACTGTTACTTTTCTTGTTTGTAGTTATATTAGCGATATTTCGTAACTTTTACACACCTTATATGGCTTATGTAGCTGTGTTTTATATTAGCAAATGTAGAGTCGTGTTACTATTCCTACTTTGTTAATTTTATTGTAGTCGTAATATGTTTAAAGTGCCATTATAATCGTCAATATTATTCAGACATTTTCCAAGGAAATGGGGTTAGGGTGATTATGTTAGTTGCCTGTTCAGTGGCAGTTTACCGTCCACCTGATAAAACTGCTACAAATATATAACTCTATGGGGATTTTTTAAGGTCACAATTTTTTTTATTACAGTTATTATTAAGTATTTTTTTTTCGATTTTAAGTTCAAACTTTGCAAAAATTTGATATTTATATATAAAGTGAGGACGGAAAACTGATAAGTGTGGACGAAAACTAGCACAGTCACCCTATAAGGATCGTGTGGTGATGAAAATAATTAATTTTGCCATGATTTTTTGTGGTTTAAAAATACGTACTAGAAGTCGTTTTCATTATGGTATAAATTAAGATGAATTGAAATAGTCTTAAGTTATTTGTAGATAAAATATTATATTTTAATATTAAGATAGACGATAATACGATTTATTTATAATAAACACACCGATGTACAGTCGCCATCAAATATATCGGAGCGGCTAAGGTGCTCACAAGTATCTAAACAACGCCTCTGTTGCCAAGGCAATAAAGTGCATGTTCAGATATTTTAGAGTACCTACCTTGGCCGCTCCGATATATTTGATGGCGACTGTTCAATCAATAATAAACATACCGAGTGTAATGTTGTTCGCTGCTTAAAAGTCAGTTTTATTTTGCATTAGATATGAACATCTTTCTAATTACTTCACTCAATTTAAAGACTAGTAAAGTTGTTATCGTCTATCTTATTAAGAAGTAATTACCTACCTAATTGCGTAAGTTGTTAGTGTATCTGTAATAATATATATATATGTATACTGACATTATTTTATACAAAATAAAGTTTATTTAAAAAACATATAATTATAGATTTATTTTATAATTTTTCTACCTACTCTATGCTTTCACTACCCAATGATCATGGTGATACGGTCAGCCTCAAATGTGTAGGTTGTACAGTCGCCATCAAATATACTTATCGGAGCGGCCACTGTATTCAAAAATATGTGAACATGTACTTTATCACTTTGACAATAGAAGCGTTGTTCAGATATTTGTGACCACCTTGGCTGCTCCGATATATCTGATGGCGACTGTACTAAGCTAGAAAGGCCTAAATATATGGTACCTGCGAAGAAACGGAAAAAAATAACCACGCATTTCTAAGATCTTCATAAGAAGCACAAAATATAATACCTACGTGTTTAACCTATTAAAAAAAATCCAGGTGTTTTTCAACGTTTTATTATAATAAATCATTTAAATTTTGACATCTATAAGTAAGTTCGTAATTCAGTGGCGGCAGGTCTAAAATTTTATTAGGCAACCCGGAGCTTAATTTGGCTTAAAATTTCTCCATGAGCCATAGGAAAACTGTTTATGTGCCTGTGAATTAAGCAACCCGCCGGGAATTGAATTATATGGACGCGCCGCCACTGATTCGTATATGATTCTGGACTCTGGTGATGTTCGATAGCATGATACATGACCGAGCTCGAGACTAGAAAGTCACGCTGTGAAAAAAATGCAAACACGACCCTAGATGTCGCTGCGACGCAATATAAAAATAGGAAGATAAAATGCCATTGCGTCGCAGCGACATCTAGGTACGAATAGTGTACCGTAGTAAAGCTAGCTTTTTTCCTACTTAGGAACTGCGTTCAGGGGATTCTGGAGTAGATGGCGCTTCCAGACATGAGCTTCAAAAAGTTCTTAGACTGTGGATGTCTATATTATCTATAAGTCTCTGCTTTTACTAACTGAAACGGGAAAACGGCCTCGCAAAGCGAATTTCAGTTTGCAGCTTAGCTGTCGGATAGCTTCGTGTCGTACCAACAAAGTTAAATTTAGCTAGCATTTCAAACCTCACTGCAATTATAAAAACAGTGGTGAATAAAAAACGTTTTGTAACTGAAAAACTGTTTATCCGCTGCGTTCTGTTTAAACTCAGATGGCAGTCGCTTTCGTAAAAACTAGTCACTACTACAATTTATGGGGTTAGGTTGCCATGTCGGAAACCGGGCCGGCAGTATCCAATGAGGATTACCTCCACCTCTGACAAAAAAAAAAGTAGACCTAAAGCTAAAAATGAGGCGTGATAAATGGTGAGGGTACAAGCACAAACATTCCTTTCCATATTGAAAACGTTTTCGGTTATATTTGCATAATAAGTATCTATCCTATTTAGCAGGTCCCGGGTTCAAATCCTGTGTGAATTTATTTGTGTGTTTATCACAGATATTTGTTTGTATAGTTATGGATGTTTACTATGCATTTAGAGTATCAAAAAACCCACAACACAAGCCTTATTGAGCTTACCGTAGCACTAGGTCGATATGTAAAAGATTGTTTCATTATACTATATTTTTTATTTATCATATACTTATAGGTAAATAGGTACGTACAGGGCCGGATTAAGGCTTTCGGGGCCCCTAGGCAGAACAGTTTTTGGGCCCCCATTTTAGCAAACTCATATCATCCTTCGAGCGTTATGTCCCAGCTTTTGCCACAGTTCGTTGGAGTTTGGGATCCCCTTGGTAAACCCAATCCCATGAATTGCCGCATGCACTAGTTTTTACGAGTGTGACTGCCATCTATCACTCCAATCCAGAGGGAAAACTAAGCCTTGTCGGGATTACCCAGCAAGGACTAGTTGCAGTAGGTTGGATTTTTAAGTGTAATCACGTAGTTCAAGTACGTAACTAAGTGCCACAAAAATACTTGCTTTGCGTTGTTTTGTTTATTGTAAAACCATTGTTTAGGTGTGTAATTATACAAACAATAAATTCCCCCGGGTTCAATCCGGAGGTCTCAGGTTCAAACCCCGGCTCGTACTACTACGTTTTTCGTAACGTATCTACGGAATAACATTTGATATTTACCAGTTGGTTTTCGGTGAAAGAAAACATCGTAATAAAACCGGACCTAATCCCGATAAATCCTAGTTTTCCCTTTGGGTTGTAAGGTCAGATGCATGGGATTAGGCTGTTAAGCGGACCCCAAACCGGGACAAACGTGAGGAGGAAGAAGAATGAATCAGCAAAATAAAACGGGAATATGCTTTTGTAAGATTTTTTTGGATAAGACTAGAAAACTATTTATAAAATCTTGGATCATAACAAAACGCCGTGAAAGAGTGGTAAAACTTAACGCTGTCCCCGCTAAAAAAGGACTACTCCACAATATTTTCTGAAAAACCACTACACAGAATAAGGGTCAAAACACACCTAGCGGAATTTTGGCAGTAATGTATGGAGCTTTGTCGATGGTAGCTTAAATTTGTCTATGGCCTCCATACATTACTGCCTCCATTCCGCTAGGTGTGTTTTGAGCCTTATCGTTACGTGAAGAAGTCATTTTCATTTCCCAACTATGGGGTTGGAAAATTAAACGGTTGCGAAATAATTATTTGGTCTAAGTTATTCAGCCAAATGAAACATTTGCGAAAAATTGGTTGGCAAGTGAAATTCGGCAATACAATTTTCGGCGAAAAGGCAGGATACCACTAGGTAGTCCACTAAATACACTTTTTGTAGTTTTTATTTATTTTTTACCATTATTATTTAAATGACGCTCGAACAACCGAAAATATTATCTCGTTGTCGATGAAAAAGGAAAAAGACCTAAACAAGATTAATATCTGTATGGAACTTACAAACTTTAAATGCATTTTTCTTTAAAAAAAAGTAGTTGTAAAAGGAACTAAAAAGTAGTGTGATGCATGTGCAGTTTTTACAAGTTTAACTATATTAACAAAAAAATGCACCCTTTCTGTTTCCTAAACAACAACAGTTTAGTTGTTTAAACTCTGAGAAACATTTTCATTCCTCACTGTGTACATGTACAAGCGGGGCCCCTAGCCGCTATGCATACCTAAATTTTGCAATTAAGTAATATCATTTAATGAAACATTTTTATGTCCACACGAGGGGCCCCTAGCCTACATACAATTTTTCCTACAAATATTTCACGTTATGAAACATTTTACTTTTCCACTGTTCATTACGCGGGGCCCCTAGTGGATATCTATACCAATTTTCCAGTTTTATTTTCACTCTATGAAATATTTTATTTTTTTCCTGTGCACGATGGGCCCCAGGGCTACGCGGGGCCCCTAGGCAGTTGCCTACTTTGACTAAAGGCTAATCCGGCTCTGGGTACGTACCTAAGTGGCAATATTATACTATAAACCGTCCCATAGAGACCTATTGGGAACTCGGTTAGTGAGTCGCACCTCCAAATTTACGCGTTTAACACAATTAAAAAAGGGGCAACATCCTAAAACAAACACCGTCCGTGGAGACTCATTTTAGGTTACGCCAATTTAATCCTTGTTGTTTAAACTTGTACCAGAAAGCCCCCATTATTGCGGTCACGTGACGATTAGGTACCTACCTATAGTACAGTCGCCATCATATATATCGGAGCGGCCAAGGTAGTCACAAATATCTGAACAACGCCTCTATTGTCAAGGCGATAAAGTGCATGTTCAGATATTTATGAGTACCCTGGCCGCTCCGATATATTTGATGGCGACTGTACCTATATCGTTGTCGCATAAACTCGTAAATTTTATTTTTTTGCATGAATTAAACGAAACAGAAAGCTATATGTGTAAACGGGTAACCTTTATAAGTAGGTAGGTACCTACCTGCTTATAAATGAACCATAAAATAAAAAATCTTTTCACTTAAAATTAAAAAAAAACGTGATTCAAAATATCTATAAGTAGAAACTAATAGAAGCTTTGTTAGTTACTGTAAAATAGTATAAAAAAAGTTGAGCGAAATAGAAAAAAAAGTTTACCGGGCTCTTCCAAAATCAAAAGTCTTGACGCTTGACGCGGGTCAACAATACCTATCAACAAAGGTACAAAAACAACCAAAATAAGAAACAGTTTGGCATTGTACGTGGTCTATTTCCAAACGACCGATTAATTTTTACTGATGTGCTCTGTGAAAAAACAAATTATGACGTGGGCCGGCTCTTAGAGCTCTTCGTAAATATTCTTTGTAGTTATAGTTCTTGTTAGGACCCGGGATTGGTGCATCTGACCGACAAACCGCGGCATAAGTAAGTTAAGTACGCGATTGTACAGTCGTCATAAAATGTAGGTATTTATCAGAGCGAATAAGGCCATTAGGGCCAGAGACAAACTAAAACCTCTTTGGTTAATCTATGTGAACATGACTGATGATGACATGATGTTGATGGTTCACATAGGGTGTGAACATGAACACTGATGCAGTGGTTCACATAGGGTGTGAACATGAACACTGATGCAGTGGTTCACATAGGGTGTGAACATGAACACTGATGCAGTGGTTCACATAGGGTGTGAACATGAACACTGATGCAGTGGTTCACATAGGGTGTGAACATGAACACTGATGCAGTGGTTCACATAGGGACATTAGGGACAATCCAGCCGGTCCTCTATCAAGGCGGACGCTGTTGTTAAGAGCACGGAGTATTTCTAATGAGCAGGTTATTAAATTTAGGTAGATCACGCTGGAGGTAGGTAAAGGGACCTTGTCTATGAATTTAAAAATACATAGGTAATCAATTCTAATAACAATTTATTAAAATGAACTGTGCCTACCTAAATAATAAAAAAAACAACACATCTTATCATTCTTTCAAGGATCAATAAATAATAAAGATCTTTAAACATATTTAACTGGGTTTTCATCTATCCTTAAAAAATAATCAACGATCGTACCGAATCTACCTTTTTTAGTTAGTAAAAGTAACCAGTCAATGTAGACACCGGTCAAAACTTTAACTATTAAGTGTAAATGGATTTTGAAAGGTCCAATCGGGCTTGAGAACAATTTCTGGGCACGTCCACGACTTGGGAATGAAAAAGCTGTCATTTTCGGAGGGCGGGCAGTTTTTCCGAGCGAAGTATTCCATCGGGTACAGGCTCCAGAGAATACCTGTGGACACATCCAGAAAGTTATTAAGTACGCAGAAAATAACACATTTTTTCGCAGACCATTCATTCATCAACTTTATGAAACCACCTGTCAGCTATTACTCGTCTGATATATTGGGAAAAGATGGGTTGTTGGATACTGTAACAACAATGCAGGTGACTACCGAGACTGTCTTAACTAAATATAAGGTGAACGATTTTCATTTCAGTTCAACAATAGAATCGCAATAAAAAGTATTATAGATAATTTGTTACAATACACCTACGTTTTATTGAGTAGGAGTAGTAGTAGTAGTAGTAGTAATAGGCACCAAGTCACAAACTGTATTGGCACGTACTTATTTATGTAGCAATTTGTAGACGCGTTACGTGGTTTCAATTTTATAAATAACCGTTTCTACTTAATCTATCAAACGGTTGAAAATGTGTTACTAGTTTCATTATTTTACTAACGGTTTTACATCTCTAACTAGCTATACCGGTCCCTAGCGGCCGTTGCAGAATTTGTTTGCTTAGCTAACTTCTGTTGATTGGCGGCCATAAACAATTGCAATAGGTGCAAATGTTATGACAACAGTAACAAAACATTATAGTCCAACAAAGTTATTGTTTGTTGACGTTATAGGGTGCGAGTTATTTGTTTTATTCATATATCCTTTATTATTTTGCAATATTCTCTCTTCAACTAACTGTCAGTGAGGTTATGAGGTGTTAGTTTACAGTGAACAGCCGAGGTAGAAATAAATAAACGAAAATTCCATTCAAAGATAAAAGGAACAGTTTAATCCTTCGTCTCATTTTGTGTAGTCGTGTAATGTGTCATTCTGGGAAATGGTCACCCAACGACGCGGAAACAAAATGGATGGCAGGCCAAAGAGAATTTTAATAGAGACATTCTCTGTAATGCCAACCTATTGTTTTTCTGAAATACTTATAGCCGTAATAAACGTTCCTAGTCGAGCCAGTAATTACTTCAATTCTTTAAAATTCTGCGGCAGTTTCAGTCTGACCTAAATAATTGTTTAATAGTGAAGTTGTTTACTTTTCGATAGAAAATGTAAATCGGTAATCTTTCGAATGTAAGTAACTTTTTTTCACAATTTTACAAATACCTTTTTTTTTAAGTATAACTCATCATTACCATTTTTAAAAGGTAGCCACACGAAGACGTAGCTAAAGGAAGGCATACTTTACAGTTTAAACATTAAAATAGCTAACCTATCTTTGGCGTAGATCGAAAATGTTTCTTGTCTAGTGCACTTCTAGAAATAAAAACATACATATTATTTAACTTACCATTCCCGAAGAAAAACGACAGCCACATGAACAGGTTCATGGTGCTTGGGTACCGGCGACCGCTGGTGTCCGTGATGGGAACCAGCAACATGCCCAAAACTCCGAATTGCATCATTAGCACCGGGTAGAAGAACCCGAACGACAGCGCTAGAATCAACTCGTGTGCAATGGCCGACACCTATAAAATGAAATATTTAAATAAGCACAATTTACCAGATTAGTTTAACACTTTCGCAACCGCGTAGTGCTACGCCCTACGCTCGTAGCGTGTAGCCAGGTATTCCTCGTATGTAGCGCGTAGTAGCTACGAACAGAGAACCCGACTGTCGGGTTCTCGGTGCTGAATTTTGTAGAACCGGCAGTAGATACATATTAGAGCGTTATCACACTTGCGATTTGCGAGCGAGTTTTGTATGGGAGCGAACACGCCGCGAGTTCGCCGCTTACGAGTTTTGTATAGAAATCGCTTTCAAATCGCTCAAGTGCCTTTAGATTATACGGAAAGCTACCTCCGGAAAATGTGGTACCGCAAGTTAACCGATCAGTGTATTTTCTTTTAACGTACGCCTCGAGCTGCTCCGACAAATTTATCGATAGGTTTTATGTTTGTGAGATTATTTTTAGCTTATATATCGAGAAACGTTGAGCTGGAGCTTACCTACGTACTAAAAAGGTAGACGGACTTTTTATTATTTTCAGAAAATTCTGGTAGAGAAATAGTTATTTGTTATACAAGTGGTGAAAGTTGTATTTTACGTGCGAGTGTTATTTGAAACACGAGCTAGCGAGAGGATTCTATTATTGACCACGAGCGAAGCGAGTGGTTCAAAAATAGAATCCTGAGCGTAGCGAGTGCTTTAATACACGAGACGTAAAATAACTTTCACCCGCGTATAACACAAAACTTTTCACCTCACTACAGCGAGGAAAATAAGAAAAAGGGTGCATTTTGCTCGGTTTCCCGTAATTCCTCAGGTGTTTAATACTTCTTCATCACTCGAATCACTAATTTTTAACAAAACAATCTAGAAAAACATGCGAATATTTAACGTTGATATGATGGATGAATTGAAATGAAAAGTTTTGACGTAAAAGATTTTAGTAAATGTCAGATGCGTTTTGTTCGTACGTAGACTTATTCGGCTGTCAGAACAATTTATCCGTTTTTACAAAAAGAATGAAGATTAATGTTGAATGCTGATATTTATGAATTAAAATAAAGTTGTCAGACTGTATTAAGTGTTTTTACTCGATGCAATTCATTAATTGCGATGTTAAAAATTCTGCACTTTTAACGTTTTACGTTTTGTTAGCTGTCAAATGTCACTTAAGCCACTTGTCACTTATGTCAAAACTCTTTCACCACATGTGGATAAAAAGCGATTTTCACAATAGATATTAAACAAACAAAAAGGGCTTTCCGAGCTAGTGAGGTGAAAAGGCCTTGAGGCATTAAGTTTGCCATTTGTACTTATTTTTTTAACAATAAATAAATAAATAATTACCAGTACCTAAAAAGTTTTAAAATATGTCCAAACTTTTTTCGTAGGTACAGTCAGCAGTTAGTAGAAGTAGCTAAGCGGGTGAGATGTTCAAAATAAGCTTGACATGACTTTATTGTTAAAAGAATAAGAGCGAACATTGAGGTGTTCAAAATCTACACCAGTTTGAACACCTCAACTGCTTAGCAACTTTTGCTGTTGACTGTAACTTACAACATTAAGAAAAAGCATAAATATTCCCCGCCTTAGTTCGAGATATAAAGTAAGTGAGTAAGGGTTCTTCCGTACAGTATCGATTCCCTATCACTCACGAACAATAATGAGCTGTTATCTGGCGGACCGATTCTAATGCGCCTCGCATTTGTATTTCAGGAAACGAATGGAAACATTACATTTGGCATCAAAAGTGATCCATCAGTTTTAGACCTAGGTAAGTATCCCGTTGTTTTTGTCGTTTTATATTTACTTATCTTGGATACTAAGAGTATCTGCTTATATTTGGTTACTAAGTTAGATAAGTGACTTTCCTTTCCACCGAACGAAGACTGTTTATGCTTACCTATGCATTTAGGGTTAGAGTGTTTTTGTTTTTGAATTAGTTGTGTGTTTGTTTGTTTTTGATATGCTTGGATGTGATTAGTCCTATTTAGTTACGGTTTTCGTCAAAGATTAGATGATGCACCAGTGGTGGTTTTTTCATTGATTTTTTTGGATTTAACTCATATAAATGTCATATGCAAATGCAAAACTGAACTAGGCCTCCAACGCCCAGGGCTGGTATGGAACCAGCGTCTTCTGCATTCGCGGCAGACGCTCTTACCACTGGGCTACCCGGGTCACAGCGGCACCTATCGAATTTTCTCGTGTATATGCAATATCCGTAAATGCTAAGGCGCATTTGGCCAATCATCTAAGGTATAATGGCTCCTCTACATGATGGCCCGTCACACTGGCCCACTATGATGGGCCAGCGTGTAGAGAGCGTGAGAGAGAGCTTATGGCGTGGCGGATGGCGCTGCGATGGCCACGGTGTCGGTTTTTTGACCGCACATCAAAGGGACTGGGCCAGCGATGGCAGTGCGCATCCACACGTGGCCCATTCCTCAGTGCGTGCTCGAACGCGGTTGGGTGCGGACGTGCGTGCGCTCTATTATCTCTGAACTAATACACGATTTTTTAAATAAAAAATGACGAGTACGTGGCCTTATCATGAAATTATGAAGTTCTTAGAACTTTATCGGGGATGCGTTATATGGCTTTTATTTTGAATCATAGAGATACTAAAATCAGGACCTAACTAATAATAAGAATTTAAAGAAAATAAAGTAGCTTTTCAAGTACCTAAGTAAATATTCTTTATTGCACCACAAAGAAAACAAAACAATGTAAATAAAGACAGCAACAGGCGATTTTATCGCTGTAAGCGATAATATCTTCCAGACAACCTTAGGGTAGTAGGATATAAGAACAGAACGTATTATAACTGGTAGTGCACGCATTAAATTTATTTTTAATTAATTAGAGGAAAAGTAAAATTACACATACATCACGCAGACAGTACATACAGTACAACTTAAATAAATAAATAAATAATTATAACATTAAATACCAATAGTAAAATATATACATTCACACATACACAATGAAAACATAGCGGCTCATTAAGAAAGAGATATTAATGTTTTTTTCAGTAGGGTTTAAAAGTTTTTGCATAAATTTAAGTTTAAGCATTGGATAAATAACATCCGTCATCTTCTACGCTATTTCTTATTAATAACTTTATTATTGTGTACGAGTACATTAAGAAAATGGTGGTACATGGCGCATAGATAGATTGCTGCAGCGGCTAATGCTTCCACGTCCATCCTGGAAAACGTATAGATCACAACTGAATGTCGCCATCGTGTAGTTGCGCGCATGGCCATTGCGCTGGCCCAGCGCTGGCCCATCATGTAGAGGAGCAATAACATCACGAGTTGTTACCTCCAATCGGAATTACTTAGGAGTTTATCGAAAGCGAGGGAGATGGCGGTGCCGTCAATACAACTGAAGAACAGATTAAATGATTTGAATTATTTTATTTAATAAATAATTTGATTTGTTTATTTTAAGGTCGCTGGTTCGATCCCAGCCGCTTATAGTCAATAAGTTTATAATTTATATAGTAACTATAACTAGAGTGTAGTATCTACTTAAAATAAACAAATCAAAATAGGTATGTATTATTAAAATAATTTGATTTGTTCTTAAGTAGAATTTAACTCAATAGATAGTGCACTTATCCTTCCTTAGTCCTTCTTGGCGTTTTTTATAGCCCTTCTTCCAACATTAATTACTTCGATCCACTTCAAAATACTTTAGTTGATATATGCCCCCAGTTTGACCATAGTATTATCATGGGTGACTTCAACACCTGTCTCCTTAAAAATGACCTTCGCTCCTCTAAGCTTAACTCTCTTGCCACTTCTTTAAACCTAGGTGTTTTACCTCTTAATGCTACACACTTCCCACATAATGGTCCTCCTTCTCTTCTAGATCTCATTTTAACCTCTTCCCCAGATTTGGTATCTTTTCGCGGGCAATTTAATGCGGCCGGTTTCTCCAACCACGATTTAATATACGCAGCTTTTAAAATTCGGCCTCCTAAAAGGAAGCATAAAATTGTAATGCGGCGAAATCTCCGGGACATAGATAAACACGCACTTTATGCAGACATTTCAAATGCAGATTGGCAGAGTGTGGATCGGCTTGCGGATGTTGACCTTAAGGTAAGGGCTTTTAACGACATATTGCTTGCGATTTTTGATAAACATGCTCCACTACAACCTTCGCGCGTTAAGCACTACCCTGCACCGTGGCTCACGACTGATATAAAAATGCAAATGGCTAAGCGTGATCGAGCTCGTATTAAGCTACGGCAGGATCCTACATCCAGTAATCGATCGAAGTACATTTCTTTACGTAACCGGTGTAACAAAGTCTGTAGAGAAGCAAGGCGACGTTACATCCATAATTCAATTGAGGAATGCCCCCCTTCTAAATTATGGAACTTTTTAAAAACTCTCGGTATAGGCAAAAACCAACAACCCTCCTCTAGCTTTTTGGACGTTAATAGTATCAATAAACACTTTAGCACTTCGCCAGTAACACTTGAACCTTCTGATAAAGCTTCAACTCTGTCACTTCTTAATTCTACTTTACACTCTGACTTATCTCCTTTCGAATTTGGCAGGATTTCGGCTCAAGAGACGCTCACACTCCTGAAATCCATTAAGACGAAGGCTGTCGGTGATGATAACCTTAGCTTGGATATGCTTTTGCTTGTGGCGGACTTAATTTCCCCAATCCTCTCTAATATTCTAAATTTTTCTATGTCCACGGGGACCTTTCCAGTATCTTGGAAGCTAGCTCATGTAATTCCTCTACCTAAAACGTCGAACCCTGTTTCCTTTTCACAATATCGTCCAATTTCCATCCTTCCTGTTTTGTCAAAAATTATAGAGCACTATGTTAATCGTCGCCTCCTGTCCCATCTTAATAAAAATTGTTTACTTAACCCCTTTCAATCCGGATTCCGCCCTGGGCATAGTACAGTCACTGCTTTGGTTAAAGTCACCGACGACATTCGTCTTAATATCGAGAGGAAAAAGCTTACCGTGCTAGTCCTCCTGGATTTCAGTAGTGCTTTCAACTGTGTTGATTTTGACATCCTCCTCGGTATTCTCAGCACTCTTAGTATTCCTCAATCCTCGCTCTCATGGTTCCGTAATTATCTACTTGGCAGGCGTCAGCGTGTCAGAGTTGATGATAAAATGTCCGATTGGTGTGACCTCTCCGCGGGGGTTCCTCAGGGAGGAGTGCTTTCCCCACTTCTCTTTTCAGTTTTTATTAATGGAATCACCACGGCACTTCAATCGTCTTATCATCTTTACGCGGATGACCTCCAGATTTATGCATCGGCTTGTATTGATGACCTTCCCTCTTTGATTGGCCAAATTAACTCGGATTTGGAATGCATACGATGTTGGGCGTGTAAATTTGGCTTAATGATCAATGCAAAGAAATCGCAAGCAATTGTAATTGGTAGCCCTTATTTTATAAGTAAGCTCTCGGATTTAGTGGTACCTAATATTCTTTTTGATGGCACTTCTATCCCCTTCTCCTCTTCTGTCAGGAATTTAGGTATCACTATTGATCAGACGCTTTCTTGGTCGCCCCATATTGCTGAGGTTAGTCAAAAAATGTTTGGTTCACTCCATTCTCTTAGGCGTCTGCAAAATTTTCTCCCTTTCCAGACTAAGCTTACTCTTGCCCAATCCCTCCTGCTTCCCCTGCTAGATTACGGTGACATAGCGTTCCTGGACCTTAATGAGGATCTGCTCGATAAACTTGAGCGTTTACAAAATGTCTGTATTAGGCATATTTTTGGTATTCGCAAATTTGACCACATTTCAAACTTCCGGACTCAGCTCGGATGGTTGCCGATCCGCCGCCGAAGAGACGTGCATATTCTGTCATTACTTTTCAACATACTCTTTAACCCGGCCTCCCCACCCTACCTCACGGAAAGATTCAATTACCTGGCTGAGAGTAGTGGTCACCGCTTACGCTCGAGTGCCAATCTGACTCTTGCTGTGCCTACTCATAGGACCCGATCGTATGCTGAATCTTTTTCGGTGCGCGCTGTGCAGTTGTGGAACGAGCTGCCCTTGTCACTTAGGCAATCCCGGTCTGTAACTTCGCTGAAGGTGAATCTGAAGAAGTTATGGCTCTCCACTGAAGTGTGAATTGGTTGAGTATTGTATTTGTTTATTTGTTTTTTCTTTCTATTTATTTATTTATTATTTGCGATTATTTATTTGTGTTTTTTTATATATTTTGATGTATTGTATTTATGTATATTTCTATTTTTATTTATTTATTGTATTGTATGACATATGAGTTTACTATATTTGGACACACTTGTTGTACGTTGATAGTTTGTCTATCTATTTCTTAACATTCTCCACTCAGTTACTCTAAGGTTAGCTGAAAGAGATCCCTTATAGGGATAAGTTCGCCTTTGTACCTATATCTCTTAAAATTGTTTTGTATTTTTCTTTGTGTACAATAAAGTGCTACTACTACTACTACTACTACTACTTATTACATAGTCTTATTTATGTAATGATATAGAGTATAATTTCTTCTTCTTGCTTAACTAATTTCGAGTGTGCGTTAATTGATAGTCAGTCAGTCAATACAAAGTATTTGTACCTAATAGGCATTTATGTTGCCATAATAACTATAGATACTTATATAACAGTGTATATTTGTGTAACTTCCTGTACGTGTATATGAAAGTATGGGGCAACCTATTCCTAGGCTGTAATATCCTGTCAGTTGGCCCAGAGAAGACAAATGGGAAAAATATCACAAGCGATATTGAACCATTAGGGAAAGACGAGAGCCCTCGTTTCCTTGTGTGAGTAGGTACCTCGATAATGGGCTATAGAAACTTAAAGTAGCGTATTCGATGATTTAGTTCCCGGTCCATTAAGGTTTGCCACCCTGTAGCTGCCTAGAATTGATCGAAAAGTTCAGCCTAGCCCGCCACCCTGGCTATAAGCTAGATACTCCGAAAAAATATTTAATGATAGGTATGGCTTACATTCTATCATGGCACTGCTCACCGAGTTAAGTTAGAATTTTATCTCCGCACCTTGGATCCTAAATGGTCGCCATAGCATACCTACGCAGTCTACGCACAAGTTTAAAGCTATTTTATTCTGCAAAAGCAACGATGGAATGCGCATTCAGCCGAGATATGGCTATGTAAAAGATTGTAAAAAAATCGGAAAAGCCCGTCACAGACACCGCTTCCAGGTGCTCATAGGACACTACGACTATGACTGCCTACTTCGAGCTTTAGACGGATCTATGGCTTCCCCATTGTATGAAGTCTCCCTGCTATGGTATTAACAGAATGATCAAAATAAACCATAAGTATGGACAGCTGATGAAAATACACCATACAACGAGGTACTTACGAAGAACACGGCGAAGATAGCCCCTGCCCGACCAGTGATCGGGATGAGGGGCTTGTAGATGTGATCGCGCAGCCACGAGTGCACTACGCGGTTCCAGGCGCGGTAGTACTTGGAGAACTGAGATGTTGTCCACCACTCCTGGTATCAAAGGGAGTTAATGATTTAATAGGTACCTTAAATCGGAAATTATAATAAGATAATAACATATAATCACTCAAAACTCAACGTCGGAGTTTCTCTGTTCAATATAATTTGATATATAAATGTCAATTAACGTACTATCATCAGTCACAATCTCACAATCATTTGAAGCGTCAATGTGATTGATTCAATTGTTTACGCCGCATATCTACCGCCGTCGTTTTACTGTTTGTTGATGAAGTGGGTTAGGTACCTACTAGCTTTTGCTTCGTCGAATTAGAATTTGAAGTAGATATTTAATTATCGCACTTCATAATAAGTAAATAAATCCCACCGTCAAGAAACGGTTTCCACGATAAAAACAATTTTTGTCGTTTCCTCAGACTTAGACCATCTCTAAATATCTAAGTACTTACCTACTATAAAACTCGCTTAAGACGATTTTGAAGGGAACCAGCCACACGCGTTTTAAGCGGGAAAGCACGTTATGCGGGACTGTTAGATCTCAAGTTGCAGGGACAGATATAAAATGGCGAATTATGCGGAAAATCGTATTAAACGTAATGGTATTAAGCGGGTTCTAGGTACTAGTATATACCTAATTTCATCTAAATCGGTTCAGCGGTTTAAGAGTGAAAGAAAGATAAGATAGAGTTACATTCGCGTGTATAAATTGGTAGGTAAGTAATCGATAGGCTCTTTGTGAGTGAAGCTTTTGAAGTAACGCTTGATATTCAAGGAGCTGAAAACGGACACACCCTAAGTTACCTCCCTGCTGTAACATTTCTAATTAAAATATCTTGTTAAACGGTATTCGTGCTAACACCTGGCACGGAAAGCACATTCTTCGGAGTTTAGTATTAACTTCATTTTGTCTCATACTCATAACCTACAACACATACATGTACAGACACCATCAGATATATCGGAGCGGCTAAGGTGGTCACAAATATTTGAATAACGCCTCTATTGTTAAGGCGACAAAGTGCATGTTCGGATATTTTGGAGTGCTTTGACCGCTCCGATATATTTGATGGCGGCTGTACTAACCACAGAGTACCTATCTAAACTTGGTAGCATAATATCGGGCCTCCCTTTAATCCTGGTTTGACTTATATATCCCTTCGAACTTAACAAATAAGGCAAGTATTAAATTCGACATATGAATACGGCATTATTCCGGATGTGACACAGATATTTCCACAACTCACTTCATAGAATAGCCTGTCTGCGAATGTCAGCATCTCGGCAAAGGCGTTCAGCCAGGCATGCAGAAGGCAATAGAATCCACACAAGAATGATATCACCCCGGGCAGCACACACGCGAACATGCCGCGGACTACCGTGCCTGCCTCCACCTGCAAAGTAAACCCTATTTAATAACCACAAGGTTTAAGATCGAATGAAATGCAATTTAACAATATAATGTATCTTGTATGCACATGAAGTTGATATAGCATTTCAATAAATTCTCGTGTTGGAATGCATATCTACTCGTAAACTATCTGAGGAAATATTTGTATGGGAACGGTGAAAATAGGCGTGGCGAATAAGTCAGTATGGTGTAGTGAGGAATCAGAAGGTTTCAATAAATATGTTAACATTTTTAAAATCCTCGTCTTTAATTGATACTACTATTTTTTTCTATACTTATGTATGCCGATATAAAACACAAAGGTTTACCTAATCTTGCTTTGATAAAACTTTAATTGTATTTAATTTTTTCTCTCTTTAGCAGTTCGTAATAAGAAGTACCTACCTACCTATGAAAAACGAATAATTTCAGTTCACATTCATTTAAAAATGTGTCATACTTCATACCCATACCGATTAGCAATCGTAGCTACGAGTATTACTGAAGTAGGCTTCGTCGGTGTTCGAGACAAATAATAATATATGTATTATGCCATACATTTATTAAGGTATATTTGAATTGTATACGCTCACCTTGCTTTCTTTTCCATATTCAGACCAATAGGGCAAAATGAACCGCTCCCACAGGAAGCTGTTGTAGAATATAATGGCTGCCACTTCCAAGAAGTTGAAAATTACTGAACCCCATCTTATTTTCTTTGTTCTGTAAATACGTAAGGTGCGCTATCAAAAAAGCGAACTAGAATACAATGTATACAGTATTTATTTCATGTATATCTGTAGGTATATATTTATTTTATATCAGACACTGCATCATGAAGCTTATGAAAGGAGCACGAGGTCACCACACATAGTCTCAATTTTATGAGTAGAATTCTACGAACAGTACAGTCGCCATCAGATATATCGGAGCGGCCACAAATGGTCACAAATATCTGAACAACACCTTTATTATCAAGGCAATAAGGTGCTTGTTCAGATATTTTTGAGTACCGTGGCCGCTCCGATATATTTGATGGCGACTGTACAACTCAATCGTACCCTACAGCATGTTTTGCTATATACCAATCCAGGTACACCACTATAACTCGAGTTTTGTTCCTAGATATTTTTAATTTACATGAGCAATGATTTAAAATCAACTGAAATAAGCGGTCGCACTCCCATAAGCATGGAAGGGCCTACGCGTGGTGACTTTGAGTTATCCTTAGGATCCATTTAGTAGTTGAAGTGTCCCACAGGTCAGGCCAGGTTGATGACGATATAATAATATAAAATTGTGATTTATACAATCACAATTTCAACAACACTACAACAACAACAACAACACTAGGTCGACTTGTGTAAGATTCTCCCAATGTGTGCACACAAATCACGATTTTATTATTTTTAATTATTAGCTAAAATGATAATGTTATTGTAGGTAACGATTAGTCGCTTTGAGGATATTATTAATTACCTTTTACAACTTTAAAGTGTCCTAGTATAAAAGTCATTTTCTCAGAGCTGTTAAATATTTAATAGGAAGTGTCTAGCCAGCGAGTGCTTTTTAATTACTCTACTTATTAGAAAAACCCGAGAAAGCTAGCGTTATCTGTCGACTTTCTTAAGTAAATGTGTACATGCAAATTTTCCCAGTCTTCGTGAGGAGGTACCTATTTAACACGAGGAACTATATTGCTTATGGTATTTAAATTAAATAACATATTTTTTTTAATCTTGTTAAAATAGCTTTGTAGAGACAAAGGAAGTGATTACTGCCTTAAGCCTTTAGGAGACAGACGTAATTAACGCTTTAATTATATACATTTTGTATCATTTCTAAGTACCTATCTTGTTTAATAAATATTGTTTCAGAGTATAATTGCTAGAATATATACAACGTGCAATAACCTAACCTATTGGCTTGCACTATCTAAATGGCGGCGACAAGCACGTTATTGCCAGCACATACATGCCGAGCGCAAATCGTCCAATATTGCAATTGTATGCATTATTGGCTCTTGGTTCTCGATACGGCTCAGACGTTTACCTCACGATAGCCTATGGCATAGGTATATGAGACGCATAAATTAATAAATATTAAAACATTTAGTAACCGTTTTTATAGTTAACTATTTTTTACACGAAACCTACTTATTTTACTCAAAATGGTAAGAAGCCCAATACGGTGAAAAATATATGGTTTGCTACGATATTCTGCACTACTTTATGCCTCTTAGCATTTTTTACATTGGTCAATTACATTTTGAAAGAATATACAAAAATATAAAAGGAGTTCCTTCAGATTGTACCAGTTAGCCACAGAGATATTTTGGTACTTTATCTCTTACTATAAACAAGAAATTATTTTATTAGTTAATTGATGTAGGTAATAATAACTATAAGTAAGTAATGTGTCAGAAATTTTAATTATCTACATCGTCATACATTTCTAGAACAGTTCGTTCAAAACAATTTCAATTAAGGTGAAACTAAACAGAGTAGCTTAAACTCTGTCATAAACATGAAATGAATACAATTTGAAATTTCAATTTGCTGTTAAATGCTAATCCATTAACATTACTTTCATTATCGTTCAACGTAAAATGCTTGTTTAACTATATAATAAAGCTTTTCATTACGATTACATAGATTGGTCTGGATTGCTACGAAAAATAGAGCAAGTAATTCAAGGTGAAAGGTGGAACGCAGTGTATCGTTAGAAAGCCTATTCAAGCAGCATACGCATTAATGTCAAAATATCATTTTGTTTGTGATTACTAACCGAACTGTACGTCTTGCTCGTCCTATATTATACCTACCTAACAGAGTCACACATAGGTGCCGAATGACATGAACAAACAAACTGATGATAGGTACAGTCGACCAAGAAAGTGGTCTACCAGTTTTGACAAAAGTTTCTGCGAGATCTAACGATCGCTAAGGTTGACTTTTCTATCGAAGTTTAAAACGGGCACGACCTTGTCTCATGATGTTCAAACTAACCTCAACCGTAGGGTGGTAGACCACATTTTTGGCCGACTGTACATACCATTAATAATATCATTAATTAATATCACATTGACATAAATACTAGGACTTAGTAAGTAGTAAGTTCAAATAGTCTTCTAGGTAAATGTTCGCCGTCGAAGGCTCCTTGGTGATTTGAGTTATGATGGTTACTTACTGATAATAAGCCATGGACAATAAGCACATAGTGGAGCGCTGCCCAAAGCGACGTTACGCAAAATACATGGTGTATTCGATTACAAATAAATACTTTATAATACATAAATAAAGTATAATCTTAAACATATAACAATATGAAAAGCTTAAAATATAAGTTGAAAATAAAGGAAAAAATATTTTGTAGGTACCTATTACACTTGGACAGTAAAATTTCTAATCATCTCGTTTTAGTGAGAGTTATTATTGCGTATTTTGTCCTTCTAAGGGTGTCGTAAACGAAATAGCTTTTTAGGGTTGACTGTTGACTAAATACTTAACAAGAAAACGTTTTACACTCGCCATATCGAAGTTCCTGTGTGTCCGATTTATTGAAAAGAAAACTCAATTTCACTATGCATCCGTTTATTACGCTCCGAGCGAATTCGCTAGATTCGTGTGTGTTATTCGCTGGTTAATGTTCAAAATGGGTATTGCTTAGATACCTATTGTTGTTTAAATTAACTTAATTACCTACCTATATCTAAATCCATTGAAAGTTTTCAAAGTAAGTATAAATAGTTCCTTACCTCGGGTATTGATCCCGGTAAATAAGAGTCGGCGCAAATAGAAAATAGAGATAATGCTTGAACGCCGGCAGCGGCGTGCTGCCGTCGCGCCAGCGAGACGCGCAGGCCACCGTCACCGCGTGGATTTTCATTGCGAAGCGGATCTGAAAAAATAACATAGGGTAATTAGGGTAAATAGTTGGTATAGTTTGACGAGGGTTTGTTTTACTTCAAACATAGACAGAGAGAATCATACTGTCTCTTTCCTACGCTATAATCCTCGCTACTGAAAAGGGATGATTATGATTACCTATAGCTTATTAATTCTACTGTTACGGCACTTATTGGCCAGCCAGACTATAACTGCCCACCTTTCAATAAGTTCATACCTACTAGAAAACTTCATACCCCTTCCTACTAAAAAAGAACTCTATTCAACTTCAAACAGAATTCATTTTATTATTACTTGTCCAGTTAATATTAAAGGGTGGCCAGTTATTGGTCAGTGGCCAGTTACTGGCGATTTACCCTACACGAACTCAATACGCATTTGAGGAGTGTCTTTTCCACTTTGAACTTTTTTTGGGAAATTGAGGAAAAATACTAGTATGTTTTTCTCTATTTTAAGGAAAACTACATTCATTGTTACAAAAAAGTTGAAAGTAGAAATAAGCGCTTTTGAAAATCCATTGCTCATTTATAAATTCAATATAAATATTATGAAATGTTATGTTTGAGGGCCGAAGCCTTATAAAACTGCCACCAACTTCGCTTATACATACATCGATATTGATTGTTCTTAAAAATATAACTACCTTATATATTAATTAAATCGTAGAGTTTTGTCTGGAATTTCGATTCCTTCATTTGGCTTGGTACTCGGTATAGTCTAGTCAAACTAGATCAAATTTCACTAAAGTCAGGAACTAATTCTAAAGACTAATAAAATCACTTCGGATTGTTTTGTATGGGCTAAAAATCGAACTTTATACAACCCCTACTAAATTCACCCCCCCGGAAAGGGGTGAAATCGGTTGAAAACAATGTAATGGTTATAACTACGAAGAGAAAAGTGGTGTACTCGGCGTAATTTGGCGTACGTTTTAAAACACGTATATCTAAATTTGCACGTGTTACTTATATTAATTTAAGCTACGGAACAGGTAAAAAAAAACAACATAACCAAAAATATTATTTTGGCCATTGCGGGTCTGGAGAAAGTATTGTACTCGGTGCAAATTGAGTAAATAATTAGAAAAAAATACTAAATCCAATATCAAATTCGCACCAGGGTGCGACACCCGGAAAGTAGTTTTTCATGTTTTTACTGTCGTTGTACTAAAAGGGAAATTTTAATACTTTTGGAATTTGGCGCAATCATATTCATTTGATTTCGTTTACATTCGCACGCAATAAAAAATTTACATTTTTAAACGGAACATGCAGTTCTGTAATCAAGTACCAAAAACGTAGAGCAATAACAATAAATACACAGAAGCGACAACGGCGTGATTAATGGCAAGAGAAGGAAAGCGCGTAGACGTACTGACGAAGCACGGCTCTTGAGGCAAGAGTAGTGACATGTACTGCAAAAATAGTAGGGTTTCTGAGTATGCAGAAAGACATTCAACAAATTAAATACAGGTACGCCCAAAGTTTGTTAAATTCGTAAAAACGTTTTTCACCAGACTTACGAAGCAGTTCAATGAGGTGTGTGAAGTCCTAATCTGCACGCTCTATCATTCTGAGAGAAGGCCTCTGACTAGCAGTGGGGCGTATATATGCTGCTGATGTTGATGAGGTTTTTATTATGAGAGACTTTAAATATTAAAACGACACCTATTTTTTATCAATAAGTTATATAAATGAAAAAAAAAAACAATAATTTATCTTAATATTAAAACAACACCTATTTTTAACCGACTTCAAATAAGGAGGAGGTTCTCAATTGGACTGAATTTTTTATTTTTATTTTTTTGTATGTATGTTACTCGATATCTCCGTGAATCGTGAACCGATTTTCAAAATCATTTTTTTAATCGAACGGGTATAACCCCTAGATGGTCCCATTGTCACCAAGTCGGGATCTTATGATGGGATCCTGGAGAAATCGAGGGAACTCTTCAACTATTATAGGCACGCCTATAGTGATTTCACTATTTTTTACAGCAACTCGGCCACTTCCTCTTGAAATAGCGGATCCTAAGTGAAGTCGGTTCTTTTTTTGTTTAAAATTATATTTTTTCTCAATAAGAATTATAATTGAAACAAAACAATAATATCTCTCCAGTATTTCAAATAGGTATTTAGCAAAATTTGACGTAATTTTAAATTTTAAAATAAATAATTATTAAACCAACTTAAGCGCTAAACCTTAACCCACATATTCATAAACTTACTTCAAACCTCATTTAACTAAATCATCTTTTGACCTTATCTGTCAATTTGACAGTAAAAGATAAAAGATATTTATTCTTCAATTTAGGCACATTACAATGCACTTATGAACGTCAGACAGAAAAAGAAACTACCACCGGTTCTAACTCTACACCTCTGACCCGAGAAGTATTACTTATTACCGGCAAGAAACTCGGCGTGACTTATTTTTTCAAAACAGTAATACAAATACATTAAAGATACTATATACAATAATGCGTAGTTCTTTAAAAAGGCATATCAAAACAGCTTGAAAGACAGACATGTGCCTGCCTATTGTGTAATTAAAATGAAAAATAAAATAAAATCCAAATCTGACTGCTTCGCAAAACGTTTGATATGCCTTCTTACCTGAACTGTGTCCTCTAAATGCTAGATGATTTTATAGTTTCTGGTTTGGGCCATGCATATATGTCTGTCATATAGTCCTCGACCCTGTAATAACCCTTTGACATTAAAGTTTTTTTTGAAGTATTTCTTAAGAGCGGGAAATGATAGATTCAAAACATCGACGGGTAACTTGTTATAAATATGAATACCCTGACCAAAAAATTACTTATTATGCTTTGCGGATACGACATCTTCTGACAGCAAGCTTGTTTTTATTTATAGTGTTATAGCTGTGTTTGTGTTTGTTAGAAACTAACAAAACATAATTTAACTAAATAAGGATTGGAACACGTTTATGAATAAGCGGGTAAGAGTCCGGTAACGATTTGAAATCAAAAATTGCTAATAATGACAATGCACATGGATCGCATTTGGTAAGATAGTTTGAAGTCTTGTTATTGCAATAAAAGTACTTTAGGTCTATATACATTTATTAATATTTCATAAACGAAAACTCAATTCTTACAGAGCTTATTTAGTGAGGACGTTAATTCGTGCAATTTTCGAGAACATCGAGATAATATATTAAAGAGGCCTAGACTCGAACAAGATTTTCCTAAAAGTAAAACATTGTGACCGGCCAGTGCGAATTATTTAACATCGTTAAGGTTGTGTTACAGATTAAAAGAAAGATATGATAAAATTTTACCTTACGTTCAACTGACATTACAAAATCACATGGCAAATAAGAGCAATGGAGTCGCTCTTGGATCAATTACTTTATTATTTGTAATTTTTTGATTGATTTTGTAATAAATATTGATAACTTCATAATTATATCTATTTCGTTTATTAGTTGGTTTTAATCGATTTTTATAGTGTGTATTTTATTAAATTGCCTTCATATGGTAGGTAGTTAAAAAATATTATGAAATTATTAACTATACAGGATGGATTTTCTTTTTGGGTCAGTGAGGGCAGCTACCAGATCCCGTGCTGCTACGCGAAAATGGTCTTTAAAGACCTTCCCTCGATTTCAAATTGACGAAGATTCGCGTTTACAGATTTTAGAAAAAACATACAGGGTGCGAGAAAAAGGTAATTTTTGACACACTCTTTTTTTGATGCCATTTGATCCCATTCCTATCCAGGATCAAAAGCTTGTATAAGACCAAAAATAAATTCCAGCTAGAAAAGTCACAAATCGAGAAAAGCTTTCCCCATACATTTTGCATGAAAAAGAAAACTTTTTATTTTTCACATGCTATTTTTTATGCCAATCAATCCCATTCCTGTTCAGTATTAATAGTTTCTATGGGGCCAACTTACTACTTAAGCCACAAATTGAAGAACAATTTTACATATATTTACTGCTTTGAAACCCTATTTTTTGATATTTTGAATGCTTTTACTGTAATGGCTGATTGGCGTGATAGAAAAATGAAAATAAATTCTCCATAGAAAATGTATGAAAAAAAAAACATCTTCAATTTGTGGCTTTTTAGTACATTACCGCTAGTTGGCCCCTACGAAACTATTAATACTGGATAGGAATGAAATCGATTGGCATAAAAAAACAGCACGTTAAGCATAAAAGTTTTCATTTTCATACAAAGCTGGTTAAGCCCCCTAGCCGCGAGTACGAGTGGTGACTCTGACTACCCATTGAGGCATTGGCAGTCGGGTAATTTGCAGAAAAAATGTACCTTTACTTTTTTATTTTATTTCATATAGGTATATTTTGAGTCTGTCGCATGCAGAATCATGAGCTCTATCGAGTCTGGTAGAATAAAAAAAATGGCCCAACTGTCCCAAAATTAACATCCAAAAAATTCGTTACGTTCATAAAAAAATGTAACGAAACTGATAATTTGTCAGTTTCGTTACACTTTTTTTATGAACGTAACGAATTATTTTGTATGTAAATTTTGGGACAGTTGGGACTAAGTAAAGGTACATTTTTTCTGCAAATTACCCAGTCAGCCTTGATATAGCTAAGGCTTTAGATCGGGTCTGGCATCAGGGTCTTCTGTCGAAGTTCCCAGCTTACGGACTGCTTGAGGGATTGTGCAGATGGGTTGCCAGCTTTTTGTCCGGCAGAAGCATACGAGCCGTACTAGCTAAAATCTAATAATAAAATTATCATGAATAAGAAAGTGGTGGACCCTTGGAGGGGTTATGTAAATTTGATTTTGAAACGAAGAATACAGTTATCTTTCTCTTTAATTTTATTACCATATTTTTTAGTAATTTGTGTATATTTTTTAGTAAGTTTTAATTATTTTCTGACTTTCGTAATTAAATAAAACAACAATTACTCCACTAGGCTTATGCCTCAATGCTGTCAGTTCGGTTTATATTTATGAAACTTTTACTTCCTAACGCCAATTGTGCCCTAGTCTCACTTACACTGTTAATATTTTAACGAAACGTTTGTTAGTCCTGTGTGAATAGCGTCCCCGGAACGATCGGGCTTTGCTCGGCTCTCTTCGGCTCGTTTTACTGTGCCACATTTGGCGTGCTGATTGGGTATCTCTAACTTATATGAGATCTATGCTGGTTGCCCGTTAAAAGTGTCGAACGAACGGTCTCAACGTACGGCGGGAGTAAAACAATTGCTGCGCGCTGCGCTATCTCCCCGCCCCGCGCGTCCCGCGCCGCGTGCTACCACCCACCGTTGCGTTGCTTGCAGTTCGTTGCAATAAATTATATTTACTTTATGACAAACTTCCGGTAAAAAAATCCTATTTTTTATTTAGTGCAAATGTAGTGTCTTTAGATAAGTACTGTTCTTAAAATTTTCACGTGTCTCTTAATTTCCCTTTCCAATTTAAAATAACAAAATAATCAAAAATACATGTTCCATAATTTGCCCAGGCGTGCAAATTTAACTGAATGTTTATAATGCTTTAAAAAGCTTAACTTGAAGTCGCACCAACCGACTGACTTATCCTCGAGCCGCAATCGAAAAAAAATTTTTTTAAAGGGTGTCATACATCGCACATCTTTTTAATTAAGATACACTATGCAACAAGCTGTTCTCTATACACTACTAAGCTTGAACCCAATAGCTTTTAACTTACTCCAAAATTACAGCACTTTATAGTTTACACCTAAAATTTAACAGTCTTCCGTATATAACAGAAACGGTGCAACTCGGGGGAAACAATCTAGTTGCGCCCTCTAACGAATCCAAAAAGAACCACGACTACACGACTTACTTCCATACTTTTTTTTAATTAGACCATACTAGTAAGCAATGGCGACGGATACTCGAGGGTCCTAGAATAGGTTGCAGTCTGGGCTCCGATAACGTTTATTGGTGTAGCGCAAATTGGTCGCGATAAAGACAACGCTTTCTACGTGAATTGACAGATTACCGTGACAAAAAGATAGCATCTGTAATACGTACTCAACATGTTAGGTTGGTTTAAATAAAATATAAAAAAATTTGAGCATTAAGGGATTGTAATATATTTGAAACTAACAATTTCCTTAAGTCTATTTTGGCGTTATTAACTCTCTAAATAAATCAGTTTAATAATTGTGAAACGAGGTTAATGTCAAAAACCCACAGGTTATAGATCAAGAGTAGGCCGTAGGCAACCCTACCTCATCGAGTAGTAGAATTCGGCTTATATAGAGCGATGCACGTTAAAACGTTATGTATTTTAGTACCTGGTAGCCTGAGCCAAAGTTGGAGCATTTTGTACAGTCAGCTTTCATCTGTTTTTTTTTTAACTCTACATTAAAGGAGAGTTTAGGGAATATTCACCATTGAGTATGTATATGAATTCTACACAATCTATCTTAAACATAACTGGACAAATATCAACCAATATTGAAGTTGTATCGTTCTTGCATCGGAATATTTTTCAATTAGATTCTGTCATGTCTGATTCAGACGTTTAGGCGTAAGCTGTATTGCGTAGTTAATGCATTGGAGTTGTATTGAAGTTGTATCGTGTCTAACCGTGTTTTCAAATTCGAATACGGCCCCAGATGTTTTAACAACTGCAGCATCATCAACGCTTTGTTTTTTGTTGCTCTTAACCTCTCGCGGCAAACACACAAAAAAAAAAAAACTATACGTACCTATTATAAATTAAAAAAAATATGAATACCCCCGAAACGGCTTAACCGATGTTGCTTGATGAAAATGTATCTAAGACGCGTGGTCTTTTTAGAAATCCTGCTTTAAAATAAAATAAAACAAACTGTAAGTTAAAATTATTCAATCGTTTCATTACTACGATGCCACAGACAGATACCAATTAATAACACCCCTCTTTTCGTGTCGTGGGCAAGATTATTCCTTTTCGCAATAAAAGTTCGAAAATGATCAGCTTAAACGAAACATCAGCTTAGAAAATTAGTTAGGTATCTAAATTCTGATATTTAGACATACATTATTTAAATGATGATATTATGAAATTTATGAACGACTTCATAATGCAATTATTAACTTATTGGCAGCCCTGTCTTTACCTGGCAGAGTAATGGCGGCATTCATTCAATTCACGTGAGATTCGAGCCAGGTTCTTGTTTTACTTAAGGAGGCAATTTTTCACCAGAACATAATACTTTCTTGGGACTAACAATTTGTCGATATTCCTCGGGTAATATAAATAGCTTAACGAGAATACGTAATCGGAGAGGCTTTATGTAAATTATACGGGTTTACGTTGTGATTTTGGGAGATATATTCAGTGAAGCTCTATATTGAATACTAATCTACTTATTACAATCTATTTTACACATTAATATTGAATGTAATTATACTCTAAGAGTAAGCCGTAAACGGCTTCACCGGTATTATTTTACCTATGAGATTGATTGCTTACCAATTATTCAGGTACCTATTTATTGGTTTCAATCAATAAAACGGCCTCCATAGATAGCCTGTCGGTAGTGACCCTGCCTACGAAGTTGGAGGTTCCGGATTCGAATCCTGGTAAGGGCATGCAATTTTAAAAATATTAAAGTTAATGTTTATCAACAAACAAAAAACATGGTAGTTATAGGGACTGCCGATAGAAGTGAAAACAGAACTTTTTATTTTAGGAAATAAATGATTAAAATTTTCATTTTTAACTTCGGACTTCACTTCATTTGATTTTACATTTACACTTTACATTTCATTTTACATGTTTCTCAATCGTATGGCTTATGACGGTGTCGGTGACGCGAACCCATAAGATTTTCCCCTACCAAAAAATGTACCCAACGTGGTGTAAAGAAGTTTTCTTTTAAAAACAAAAAAGAACAGTCATACGTTATGGTGACACTGCCAGCGAAATAAATTAGAATCAGACTTTGCGTGTGCAATGGTACTAAATTTTAGATTGCCGGTCTCGTTTTTTGTATGAAAGTTTGACAATGTTGGTAGGTACGGCAACAGCTGCGATGGCGTTATTTACCGCCGCCGCTGACGAGGGTCCAGGTGATTTATGTAGCGTTTCACTTTCAACGGTTTTGTCGGTACACTACTCCATCTTTGAGTTATGGCTACGCAAGTGAACATTACACCGGACGGTGTAGGTAAGTTGTTGTCAGCCTCTTAAGACTATTTCGGTGTAAATAGGAAAGTAAAATAATGTAAACAAACGCATTTACCTTTATTGCTTCCCAATCACACACTTTGAAAGAAATATTATAGTTCTATTGTCAGGTTATACACATAAACTTGTTATATATATATATATTCATTCTCAATATAAATATTCGTTTTTTACTTGAAATTTAATGCAAACGCATTTTTAAGTAAAATTTTGTCATATGCCAAATGCTTTTTTACCTAGAAACGCAACCATATTTGTTAACCTTATTTTATTTTTCTATTGCCGCCAAATATAACTTTACCTTCTCTATATGGTTATTTTCATTTATCTTATAACTATCTCCAGTTACGTGCTGAAGTATTAAAGACACAGTTCAGGTATAACGAAGTTACGCTAGCTAATGAATAGTCCTTAATATGACTGAACGAACTCATTCATAAAGTAAACACACGTCTCGTAACGAAAATATATCCATTGCCATTTAGGACTCGGACAGGACAAAGGACGATTTCGGGCCGCGATGAAAATTTCACTGCTCATTTCAAAAACGTCTTATATCCGTATTAAACCGTTATTAACAAGCATTTTTTGCCATGGGCTTCTCAATTACGATATTAATGAGCTGTATGAGCCGGTGAAATAAGATTCCCTAGTTGGGAGCCTACAGTATTTGTATCTTCCTAAATATACCTACTTGACACTGTGAGATAGCTTCAAAGGGACTCTTTTAAATAGGACTTTGGATGATTGTTCGCTGCTCTCTTTTGTTTGATTATTTTGGATATTTAACTACCTACCTAAAAAAATAGATCATATTAATATTATAGGTACCTATCTTGCTGGAGTTAAGTGTAAAATTAATAATAAAAGGAAACATGACCATTTAATGATAATGACTCAACTATACGATAATTTTCCATTATTCATATAAACATCGATTATTGAAAATATTAATTTGCGGAGTTCATCCCCTAAATCAAGGTAAGATACACTTTTCAGGGGAATATCGCTTTACCAATTAGGCTATGGATCGTACCGAAACCGTTGAAATTTTAAACCAGTAAGGTATACATAGCGTGGCGCGTATGGCAAACCCCGCCTTAAAGGGGAGGCCTATGTTCAGCAGTGGACGTCTTATGGCTGAGATGATGATGATGATGATGATCAAGGTATACATATATTGCATACATCGTAACCATTATTAGAATATAAATATAAAATAACTTGGTAGGTATATCAATAACCGTACAGACAGCATTGACATTGCCGTAGGTACATTGACCGACCATCCTTAGCGTACCCACTTTGGGTCACCCTCCCTTAATTATCCACTTACCAAATCACCACACCTTGACCTTGCAAAGCACAATGACATTATAAAAACAACTTATAGGTGCAGTCGACGTCAAAGATATGTTCACATTTTTGCATCTTATTACAAAGATGTAAGGTGCAAAAGTGTAACCATATCTTTGACGTCGATGGTACATAACATAACATATATGTTCTACCGGTATACCGTAACGACGGGGTACTCTAGCCCTAGAGGGTAACTTTGGCCTTTGGGATTTACTTGGTTCACGTTTTATAAATGAATTGAATTAATAGCACATTGCCTTGATCTTGACTAAAACTAACCGTTTGTATTTTAATTTATTACTTTTATTAGAGGGTTCTATACGTGATTTTTTATATGGCCCAAAATAGCCTAAATTGAGAAAGTATTTAGCTATTGTAAACCGCTATTGTTACTTGAAACTATAGGTAACATTTTATTCCAAGCAAACCTTAATCTTATCTTTTCTCTATTTCCTCATTTTCGTTACGATAATTGTTCATATAAATGTACCTAAGGCTATTTTAAACTGAGAGAAAAAAAGATTAGATAAAGTTACAAAAAAATTACCCATAAATCGCTGTTTATCTATAAAAAATATTAATTTTAGCTACAAATAACCCCACACTTGTCGTAGCTATTCTTTGAATATTCAACCAACCGGACTGGCCATGTCTGGCAATTTCTATACAAAAAAAGTCTGCCGATTTTTGCGGACGTCAAATGTATGCAAGCGTCAGTATATAGCCACGTCAAATAAAGTCATCCATACAATGAGTATGACCACTGGTCGGCAGAGGGGAACGCCTGTCAATGGCTGCTCCGCTTGGTTTAAAGCTCTAAGTACCTATATCTATTCGTACCAATTCGTATCAATTCTCTTTGGTACACAGTTCTATATGTTCTGTTGTAACTACGTTCACATTAAGTCGTTTATTTATAATGAATTTAGTTCGGAAGTTGGAACACTAATTCACAGCCAACAGTGGAAGTTGCTGATTAGTTGCCGTTGCAAATTTCCAAGCTCAAAACTATATATAGCTACGTCGTATAGTTATCTCATTGTTTAACTTATCGCATTGGAATAAGGTACACAATTGCTTAAATACTTCTGGCTCGGTGCGCACCTATCTTGTTACGAGAACGAGTGCGAGAACTTTGTTATTCATTATTTGTTCAAGCATAGTTCTCTTATTATGGAATTTATGGATTGCTTCTGCTTATCATGAAAACCGTAGGTTGTTCCCATGCGTTGTTTATGAAACGTCATACGTGCCACAATTTATTATTTATTACTTATATTCAACTTTAAACATTCTTATGCAATCATAATAATAACCAAAAAGAACTGCCAAACAAATTATGACTGATTTAGTAAAAAAAAACTTTATGGGCTTGTCCTGAAAAGTTGTAAATATAATAACGCACAAACAATTTAAAAAAAATTATGTAGGTACATGCCAGTTACCCGAGCATTCTCAGAGTTTTTAGGATAAAGTGTATTGTTTCAATAAAGCAATGTCAATTTATTTCTAAACTGCTGTTTGTGATTTGCTGATTTGATAGAGCACTTTAAAACTTCGAAAGCAATAGGTACTTATATTCCGACCAAAAAGTGTAGAAATTCAAATCAATCTATGAAAACGGGACGACACTACGATGTTGCCACTTTTTAATGTCTACTCTTTTTGGTCGAAATGTAAATTGGACCTTGGAAACAATATCTGCGTGGCAACTTTATAAACAATTGACTAAGTACTTAGTACAAAGATTTCGACGTTTATATGTAACAATGGTCGCCCCATGGGATACGCTTTCCTCGGGTAAAGTTCGGAATAAGATTGGTCTTCTGACAAAATAAAAATATAAGTAAGGTCAATGTGGCTAATATCGTCATAGGGGTTAATTCCGTCTCCGGGCGTATATCTCTTTGATTTTCAATCGTAGGAAACGGAGGAAACCATTTGCTTTTGAATGCTGAATCAAAGACAATGGGTGTTTTTTCGATTATATTATCAATTTTGTTCATTATTCGAGAAAAACGGAAAAGGACGGAATAGTCCCTATGACCTAATTAGCCACATTGCCCTTAGTAACCATTTCATCAATAACTAAGTTGTAGAAATTAAAATGAATATAACCAATTTTTTCATAAAAATCTCTGGATTCTGCTATCATTGTTTACGTGATTCTCAGCTTCCTACTGCTTTGTAGCTTAGAGTACTAGGTACTGTAACACATAACATAATAAATAAAGATAAATTAAAAGCTAAATGAGATGGTGGCTACTGGCGAGTATAACACTCGAGTTTGAGAGGCCGCGAACATATATTATTATACCTACTTAAGGTAGTCCGCCTCGAACTTTGAACTCGCTATAACTTGCAAATTAACCAATATAACAAAACCCCAGGGAGGATTTTTTTCTCCTTCTAGCGCCATAACCACTTGATCGATCCTGCTCATATACGAACTTTCAAATTTTATGTACCTCTGCTACAGCCCCAACAAATTTCATAAAGATCAGAAAAACGTTAATAAAGTTATCGTCGGACAAACTATCGAAATCAAAAAGCCATTCAAATGCCGAGACGTCCTAGTAGCCAGGTGACAGTTGGGTCTGGAGTTGTTTGTAAGAACTCACTTCGCTTACGCTCCGCGAGCTCGATAAATGTGCGCGGCCTTTCCCCGGTCACATCTTGTATGAGGAGCGTGCATTAGACGTTAGACGGCGAGCGGCTCCCCAAATTGGCTTGTTGCACATAAATCACACCACATTACAGATAAGCCGGCCTAGCATCAATCAGGCTAGCAGAAAACACGGGTTTATCTGATTACCACTGAAGTTGCGAGGCTATTGACACAGCGACCCGGATTTGTGGCAGACAATACGTTTAGATAAATTGTTAAACTTATTCGGCTTAGTTGTATTCTGTCATACTATACCTCGTTTTTTTTCAGATTAGAAAAATAACGGTCGATTTCGACACTTTAGCTGTATTTTTTTCAGCCATATCTGGGCAAAATATAAATGAAACCACTTTTTTCCACTATTAGTGATACGCTTAAGCCAATACGATGCAAATAGGCAAATTTTAAAATCGTTTTCCCAAAAATCGCATGACGACAATCGCACGATTTTTCTAATCTGAAAAAAACGAAGTAAGGTACCTATTTATTTTTTAATAGCTATCATGATGATGGTTTAAATACTCTGTAGCCGCATGTGAATCCTCTGGGGTTGCAGGCGTCCATAGGCTGCGGTAACTGCTTACCATCAGGCGGGCCGTATGCTTGTTTGCCACCGTCGTGGTATTAAAAAAATCAAAGCTCTTTAAACAACCCCTGCCTGTTCTATGTATATCCCCCTGTTGTCAATGAACGGGCTCGAAAGTCCCGAGAGTTTTTATCGTAGATAAATAACAATAATAATAGTAAATACCATTTCACAGGTAACGGTGACCCCAGAAGCGAGGGCCAGATGCTTCCGACCAAGGTCCCATACTGGAACAGCGATCAGAGCGGCTTGGAGAGCTGCCAGGCCGGTGATGGCGAGCGTCTTCCAAAGTGCGTGAAGGCCTGCAACCCAATGGTAAGTGAAGTGTTACTGTGCAATAACATGATCAAGTTTCAAGGACGCCAGATAGTTTACAGACAGTTTTTTATTGATTTAATAGTACATTACTACAGAGGCCGTGGAGTAGGGTAGGGGGTTGCCGGTCGAGTACATATATACGGATAGTTACGAGGCTGGCAACCCCTTTTCACGCCGAGGTATGTTTAGTGCTTTTCTCAAACATGTAATGAAATAAATATTAAACTTATCCAATTTTTTTCCGACATACGTAAGTCAAAAGCCTACTCGTAAACTTGTATTTATAATAATATATTATATGTTGTATGCACTTCAAACACCTTCATACTTCGGTTTTTATGTAAAAAGTTCAATCCACTACGGGAAAACCCCTATACGAAGCAAAATAGCACCAATTCAAAGTACGTAGGTACAAATAACAACTTACTTATTATATTAAAGCCCCTAAATTATCCTGGATTCTATAATCAATACTTAATATGTATTAAATAGTTAAGCGTAGTTCACTAGGGCTATTATTTCAAACTTAGCTAATAATAATACTAGTTAAAAAGTAAATCTAGTATACTGAAAATATCTATATCAGTAATATATCTATATATTAGAAAATAAATTAATTGTAAAGTTTCCCTTTTCCCTGGCAACAACAAAGACAAAGCCATTAAAACTTTTTCCGAAGTAAACATGGTTCCTTTTAGGTAAATTTAAATTTCATCAATCTGAAACACTGTATGCTTTAACCAATATAAGCACCGCTTTCTTTTGATGCGAGTGAAGTCTATTACCAATACTCCCATACTTTGAAAATTATTTTTTCACCTCAATCGCTCGGAAAACCTCAGTTAAGGGGCTCCCTGGCGCCAATGACCTTTGATCTGAACCCCTTAGTTTTCTAATGAGTTTTATATCTTATCATAGTATCAGTAACGTTCCTAATCAATATAGTATCCTATATTAACTTCAATGTTTATCGTCTTCGAGATATTTGACATCAAAGTCGAGCAATTTTAGGCCAAAAAAGTGGTTTTCTGGTCATAACTTTTGTGTTAATTAGTTTAAAATTAAAATCTCTCTTCAGTTTTTAAAAACGTCAAAAACGAACCCTAATATGTAGATTTTGTATATGTAAGAGTCTTCACGGCATTCGAATATCGAAAAACGTGTCTTTTTAGACCATGTTTAAAAAAATCATAAAAAAATAAGTGCTCATTTATTTCAAAATCTGGCTCTACAGAATGGAGATAAAAGATTAAAGAACCGATAGCTGTTTGCCTTATAATTCTATCTGTAGTGCAAATGTAGGAATATCGACTTAAAACTGGTCAAAAATCGGTAAAAAACGTGCGGAGCCCCTTAATAGCGCGAAATCTGCGTGCAAAAGTCTATTTTATCCGGTAACGTGCAAAAGTCATTTGAATTTCGAACACGATGATTGTAATTCTCTGTGAATTTCGAACACGATGATTGTAATTCTCTGTGGTTCATGTAACTTTTTTAAATTTAAAACTCCTTCAACGCGTAAATAATTTCATCAGCCGATAAATCTTCGAATAACCAGTCAAAGCACGCTAATAACGGGCGATCTGTTCAGATCGCCTAAGAAAATCTGAACATTTGGATACCGCTTTATTAAAAAAATACACATACAATATCGCGTTCAGAAACATGGTTTGCGATTACAGATTTTTAATTGTTTATTTTTTTCTGCAGTTTACCTATTTTATATTGAAAAGCATTTATTATAAATACTAATAGTACTTATTTCAGTTTCATTTACATATTTTAACTAATTATTCTATTAAATAAAACACACTTTTAATGTTTATTTGATTTAAAAATCGGAACATAAGAATGTAATTTCTGAAGGCACCCGAAAAAAAAAGAAATATTTAAAAGGATGAAAGTTTTCACAATTCACGTAAATTTGTCCTGTGCAAAACTCTTTGAACTATGAAAAATTATTGATTCTAGCAGCGATGACGATATGATTTCAACACCTACAGAATTAATGGAATCGGTACAAACTGCCGAGTTAAGCTTGTTTTTCTAGCATCTCGCATTTTCCGCGCTGTAGTGAGGTGAAAAGTTGTGTGTTCTGCATCGTAAGTTATTTTGAATTTAAACAGTATACGCACCTAAAAAGAACTCATTGTTCCGATTAACTTCGATATGAGTTGTGATTGGTGGATTTTATATGGTGAAATGCTCTGATTGGTCAATTTAAAATGTTTTGTGAGTCATAATTAATATAATTATGTATTTGTATAGGTACATATTAGCCCTAGAGGTTAAATGTACTACTGTAGTCCGCCTTCGTAAGCCTAATATGACAGACTTTTTGAGCATGAGAAGAGAAAATATTATTTACTGTTTACAGCTGGACATTTTTTCAACCATTCTCCTATAAGAGATACTTATGCTCGTTATATTATCATCCATATTTCGCGTTGGAACACCGCTGAATAGGTAAAGTAGGTAAGTAAAGTTCTGAAACATGTTGACACATTAACTCATTCTCCCCACCCTAAAAAAACTAGTTATCAACACGAACTTGAAGAAGAACATTATATGAAATTTATTAGCTAAGTGCTTCGTTTTTTTAAAATCATTTACGAATGTGCCTTATGTATTTTGAGCCAAAAACTAATTGATTGATACCAAAATCGTCTATAATGTAGCTTTGAAGCTACAGCAGATTACACGACACATACATACCTATAAAGACGAATAGACTGTAAAAATAAATAAAACCCTTTACCCCGTAGCCGGGTAAAAATCCATTATCCAAAAAGTTTGAAAAGTTAAGATTGCGATCGCATAAATAAAATGACGTCATAGAAGAAATAATTTCAGAATGTCGTTTTAACTTATTAATTAGTCTAGTAAGCTCTGTTTGTTACAAATTGTTAGAGCCTGTGTATTATTGCCACATCTCTCGCCTATTACCTTCATGAGCGCCCCGTTTTTATTGTGAATCAGAACACAAAAGGTCGTCGCGTTGAGATTAATACAAGGCAGTCTGTCTGTGAAGCGGCAAATTGGTAGCTTTGCGGGCTAGGCACGGGTGGACAATGAGCTAAGCCCAAGGACATTAGAACGAATAGATTTGCATGAAGAAGCATAATTTGAAACGTGAAACGCGGTCACTTCAAGTCAACACGTTGAAATTTCCGTACTTTTCTGAGGCGTTGTTCCCTTTACAGTAGCTCAAGAACTGCTGCTGTAAGGCGAATTTATTGTTACTATGGTACTTTCAATAGAATCACCTGCAGAAAGATTTCAAGCTAACATGGTCATTAACATTATTACTAGTATTCAAAACGGAGTATTTGTGTTTTTGAGCACCCGATATTTCTGCACAGTTGCATGCGCCATTACCACGGACGTAGTAACTGACGTTAACGTGGAGTTGATGTTGTGAATATCAGATGCTCAAAAACACAAATATATATGGTAAATATACCTCGTTTATAATTATACCTGCAGAAACAGATAAATCACAAATCACGGGTGAATAAATTATTCTTCAATCGGGCAAAGGAGATAGAAACTCCACTGGGTATAATCTTCTTGGCTAAGCCAGGCGGAGCGGCGCTCGATCAATGTACCCGTGTTATTGGGCAGGTATCCTAGCTGCCCCGCCAGGCGAATGGTTAACTAACCGTGACAGCTTAGCTCAATCAGTCCTCATTCACCCAGATTGGTCGGGTTTTAAGGTGAGCTTTAAGAAATTAGTTAGGTAGTAGGGCGGTGTAAGATAGCGTTAATATTGATGAGTGCGGTTTTTCACACACACCGCTAAGTGGCTTACATATATTATTAGGTACATATATCTGGTAAATAATCAAACTTCATTTTTGAATGAAGCCTTTTATTGATTTCATTGATTTCAGAAATGTTTTTATTATATTATATATATTAGAATTTTAAAAAAACTCGTTCCTGTAAGGTTCCTATGGTATAGAATAGCCCAGTAAAGATACGTTTTTTTCAAACATTAATTTATAATAGCAATTTTTTTGTTTATATAGTTTTAAAATGTCATTCTAAGATGACTGAACGAAAAATCCTACAAACTTTCCATCGCGAAGTAAATATTCATCAAAATATATATGAAGGGTTTCTTTTTTTTGTCTGATTTTCCGTCATCCATAAATAAAGTGTCTTAAGGAACCATAATAAATAATAAAATAATGATAAATTTATTTAGGCGATTTTTTAGAAATTAATTAATTGAGGATTTTTTCAAGGTCAATTTTATTGTAGGGTTCTCTGTCTACGCAATGATTAACATGACTTTTAAGCCATACAACTAAATACTTCTGCTATTATGGATTATTTCCAAATATGTCATTTTTCCCATACAAGTGAAAATAAAATGTCTGTACTAGAATAGACGTAAAATAATCGTTGTTCTATACATGGACTATACAGGTTAATCTCGCTTTCAGTACATTTTGTTTACCTAATATTTCATTCGGAAATATTTCTCGAAAACAGGCAAGTAGTTATTTTTAAAATTTGTGTTCGTACAGACATTAATAATTACCTGGTCGTCAAACTTTCGCAATTGCTTTGAAATTCTATATGAAGCCCCGCTTAGGTAAGAAGCGAAATTGATTACTTTCCTTGGTTTTCATCAATGCTTTAACTTTGTTTCTCTCTACTGATTGAAAAAGTTATTGAGTGTACATAAATCTACATGAAATTCAAACGTCAATTTAAACATCAATTAGCTCATGAATATGAACTACCAAGACTGACAGAGAAGGAGATTTCTTAGGACTACTACGATATTTTGAGGTTTTATCAAGGGAAACATTCTATGATATAAGTGGGTTAGTGAAATGTATCTGACACGCCTGTAGTAACAATCACCCATTAACTACGGAAACCGGTTACCATCCGGCGGGCAGTAAGTTTGCGCTACCTGTTTCGTTTGTGATACCGCGGTAATGGGCTACCCGTTTCGACGCGAAACCTGAGCGGATCGAAAGCGAATCAAGAGCGGAACGACACCGCGGAATCGCGTCGCACGTATTCGCTCTTGTTTGTTTCTTGTTTCAGGTTTCGCGGCAGAGATGTGCAAAGGCCCTAAAAAGTGTATAAGTATTACCCGTATGAGTTTTGAAGAATCTTGCTCCTGTGACATAGAGCCGTAGTCCTGGGTAGAAGGCGAGCGCGATGGAAAACTCGAAGAGCCAGAGTTTAGCACCGCGGCCGATATCACCGAATCCATGTTTCACTGTGCTTGTGGCTATGTTTATCCTGCAATGTGATAATGATATGATAATACAATATGGGTTTTACTACGTAGGACGTAGGACGTACGTACATAAATTAAATAGAAACTGTTTGTGTTGTGTTTATTGAACATACAAAATGTTATATCTTTTTTTTATTGAATTACAATGTACGACACTAGTCGTCGTTTTTAGTGTTTGAAATATTTCTAAAACTGCGATAATTTCCACTTATAAAATTTTCCAAAAAAGCTCACATTTTGTATGGGAAGTTACACTTAACATTTCTAAAAATTCTAATTTCCTAATTGTTCCAAAAGTTTCCACTACTTGCATAACTGTACTTTGAAATAATATACCACTTGCACATAATGTTGCATTTATCAATCTATTATTTAAAAATATGAGTTCCAATTAGTTAACATCTAATCGTGCAATTTGACTTTTATCTAGTGTTGGGAAAATCCGACGTAAGTCCATAAAACTAGTCCACCAGACAGCTCAGTGGTCAACTTAGACTATTCAACCAACCGGACCGGCCATGTCTGTCATTTTCTATTCCAAAAAGTCTGCCGATTTTTGCGGGGAGCTAGGGGAACGTCAAATGTATGCGAAACGTCAAAATAACCATGTCAGATAAAATTCAGTCCATATAATGAGTATGACAACTGGTCATATATTTTCGGCAGAGGGGAACGCCTGTCAATGGCCGCTCCGGTTGGTTAAATGATCTAAGGTGGTCAATGATGGCGGTAATCCAGATAGCTGGCTATGCATGTCACGTACTTATTTCTAATATGCCAGTTATGCTACGAGCAAGGAGATTAGAACCTATAGAATTTGCATGTACATTTTTAGAAGCAAAATTTGAGGCGAAAACTGGAAATTTCACGACGTAATGTTGGAACAAATCAAAAATGTATGCTTGTTATTCCTATCTCTTGTTTATTTATTTTAACTTTTTTGCTCAGAACTGAAAAATGTACAAATGGCGGACTTAATGCCTAAAGGCATTCTCTACCAGTCAACAATTGGGCTAAACAGAGACATGACATTGCACCCTTGTATCATTTTGACCAATAAACAATTTTCATTTCCATTTTCTTTTTTAGGCCCTAACAAGCGATTCCAACGTTTTTTATCATGACTTGAGCTTTATGCTATTAAATCGGTAAAGCGGGCGAATTGTTCGGTGGAATGGTATCCGGGGGAAAATCCTGAGCCCTTCTACGACCAGGCTATTTTTCATCATGAATCACGTGGAATAAACTCTCATCAACCGGGTAAAGGAAATGCAAACTCCATATTTCTAATCTCCTTGGGGCGGTGCCTCACGCAAACTTACTTGCCACGTTCCACGAGATCATAAATGACTGTGTCAAATAACAGCATCAAAAGTATCACGACAAAAATGTGATATATAGCTCTTATGTGTAGAGAAGTGTTTATAAGAAACGTTAGGGGAGATTCTCTGTGTGTGAACTCCGGATCCCGTATCTTTTCGTCTCGGTGTTCGATAATTCCATTTGGTTTCGACCCCCGCGAGCGATGTCGTACGTTGTTTGCTTCTGCCATTTTTATAGGTATATCTGAAAATTAAAATGCTAGTAAAACATTAGATAAAAGTATCTCAGCGCAGAAAATATCGCGGTTATTACAGGTAGGTATAGTCGCTAACAAATATATCGGAGCGGCCACGGTACTCAAAATATCTGAGCAAGCACCGTATCGCCTTGACAATAAAGGCGTTGTTCAGATATTTGTGACCACCTTGGCCGCTCCGATATATCTGATGGCGGCCGTACCCAATGCACTTTAATTGAATTGAAATTTGAACATTGTCATAGTGACACTAAGTTTAAATTTAACTACTTACCCTCAAAATGTAATATAGAACCATGCAATATTGGGCCAGCAATATGTGTAACAAATAAATGAGGATCGGATTTTTTTAAAATGTAAGTGCCTAAAGCTAGGTACAATAGAATATTTATAATACTAAGTTGTACGGGTAACAGAACTTGAAATATCTATTGTAAGTCCGATCAATGCCACCCGAGCATTCAAACATATAGGCACTTACTACTTACGCTATTAGAAGTTCCTGGCCTAGTGCAATAATATTATTATTTTGAGTGCGTGCGTACTCTATATGCTCTAATTCAGTCGCATAACGCAATCGTCAATATAATTAGAACTATTTCTTAGAGTCTGATAAGTAGAAGTAACCTTTCACTTAAGATAAACAGGTCCGGAATAATATACATCATTAATATCATTATTATATAAATTATAAAGTATTGCTTTGAGTATACATAGGATTTATATTAAAATCCCTATGTTTCATCAGTAATCTCATAATTTCCATGAAATCATACTTAGGCAAGTACTACTAAACACTAAATAATTGTACTTTGTCACAGTTAGTGTTTTTTTATCACCATCCGTATCGTAATTTATCATAGATATTAATTGTTTACTACGTTAGAACAAAACGAATTAGGGCAGATGCCCCGGTTGTGGCCACTGTGCCGGTTTTGGCCATTTTCAAATTTATCAAGGTATAGACAAATTTACAAGTCTATGGTTTATGGTTAATATAAGAGTGAAAAATGGCAGTACAGATGGCACTGTCATCTGTCATGTATAAGTTGTCATTCAGCTGTCAGGGGCCATGGAAAAAAGTGGCCAAAACTGGCTCCTGGACCCGTTTCTGACATTTCATTAAAGAAAAAAAAATAGATCTAATGTCAGAATCTTAACAGCGGAGATTCATATAAATAAAGTAATATATTTTCACTGACTAAGTACAAAAAAAGTGTCATAATTCCTTATTGACACAAAATGACGGACGTCTGAATAGACAAACTCTCCTTAAAGTGGCCAAAACCGGGGCATCTGCCCTACCTATAAGTGTATCATGTAGAAATCATGCTGTCAGAATTTACTGTATCTATGTAGAGTGATAAAAAAAAAGATTTTTTATTGGTGTAAATGCCAACTAAGTTGAGTAACTTTCCATCAATGACGAGTATAACCAGAGTGTTGTACAGTCGCTATCAGACAAATATCTGACAACGTCTCTATTGTCCAGGCGATAAAGTGCATGTTCAGATATTTTTGAGTAGCCTAACCGCTCCGATATTTTGATAGCGTACAAATTTTAAACATAAGGAAATGTCCAAACAAACTAGATCAAACCGCTACGAGTATCTAACGAATTATAATATAATTACCTGTAGATACTTAACAGAATAAAAATCAATAAAAACACAGCTTTCTCTGATTTACTACTATTTTTCGTGACGAGGGCAAAAAGCCATTGTAAAGGCATTTCATCGATTAATGGGAAAGGATTTTGCGGTTTTATGGGGCCCCACTCACTATCAGTCTGCCGGACGATAATTATCGACCTGTCATCATAACATTATTATTTTCCTGACGTTTCAAGCATGCCGTAACGCTCGTGGTCGCATGCAGACTCAAACTTACATTCAAAACTTAATATCATGTAAATAGGTACAGTCGACGTCAAAGATATGTTTACACTTTTCACCTTACTACTTTGTAATAAGGTGCAAAAGTGTAAACATATCTTTGACGTCGACTGTACATACTCGTAATAATTCATTCTTAAATTCGTTATCACGGAAATATTTTTTATTTATTTTAAGTAATTAATGGATATTGGATACTTTACTAAAACGAATGTACATAAGTACATATAAAAAAAAAATTAACATGTTTTAATATTTACTTTTATTTTGTTTGTTCTTTAAAACTATTTGATTGAACGATGAAGGTAGGTATGTTTTATTTACATTTATTTATTGTTCTATTGTCCTTGGGTTTAGTGAAGTTGTAAACATAGCTGGAGATTCTAGTTGATTACCGCACTGAAGGATTAAAATTAGCCAATTTCTTGAATACTATGGTAGGTATTTACTATGATATGAGCCTCCGGACAGGTGGTGGCATTATTGAGCAGAGAGTACACTGGAGTCGCTTAGCTTACATTTTATGATTAAATGACTAATAATTAAAAAAAAATCTGTGAAAACATATGTAGTGCCAATATTTTTGGATCGAATTACAGATAAGTCCCCCCTTATTTTCTCCGCCTTTAGCTGATGTATCCAACTATTTTTGGTCTGTCTTATTAAATGGAGTAATAATATGAAAAATAATTCAACGATTTGATCCAAAAAATATTGGCACTACTTGAATAAGAAATGTATGTTTTCGACAAAAAAATATTTAATCATTAGTCATTCAATCAAAAATGTAACTTAGGCGATTCCAGTATAATCTCTGCTCAATAATGCCACCAACTGTCCGTATGCTAGATATAACTTTATGGCTTTTTTGTGGACTTTAACTATTAATAAATTAAATTATTTTACTAACCTTTGTACAATGATACACGGGCCTGTATTACGCCCAATCTATGTCACTAAGCGTCGCATGAGCGTCAAAGTCTAAAGCTACTGCACAGCACTAGTAATTAGTAGGTAATCATGCACTGGTTAAAAGCGAATGCACCCGCGTGTGACCCACGTCTCTCTGTTTACTACACCACTTAATCACTGAAGTTACTATCTTTAATTGAGTGAAGTATTCTGACAGCTCCCGACATATAAATAAAAATAAATACTGTGTTGTCAACTTTAATACAATGTATTGCAATTTCATTTATTATTTCATTCAAAATGGGCGAAAAGTCAGTGACTATCAATCGGTGTGATAATTCTTATCACAGTTCTAACGAAAGATTAAATGTTTCAGTGATATAAATGTTTATATAGAATTTTTAATTACTACTGACTAGTTCACCAATTTCATAGCTTAAGAATCATAAACACAACACTTAATAATTTCACATTTCTTAACCTAGGCACAGTCGCCATTAGATATATCGGAGCGGCCAAGGTGGTCACAAATATCTGAACAACGCCTCCATTGTCAAGCGATAAAGTGCATGTTCAGATATTTTTGAGTACTGTAAAGGTTCATTACCTTTACAACCTCTCTTCTCGAGCACTTTTCTGGCACAGTGCTAGTCTTAGAGCTTTAAACCAAGGGGAGTAGCCATTGACAGGCGTTCCCCTCTGCCGAATTAGCATGACCAGTGGTCATACTCATTCTATGGACTGACGTTTATTTGACGTGGCTATTTTGACGTTTCGCATACATTTGACGTTCCCCTCCGCCGCAAAAAAACGGCAGACTTTTTCCGATAGAAATGAGATCGCGTCTCGCATCCGGTTGGTTTAATAATCAAAGGTGCGAGTTTTAAATTAAGAATTCCCGCATTCTATGTCAGTCGAACGATGTTCATTTCGGGAACAGTCTGATAGTGGCAGTCATCCGAGCTGGTGGTGCTGTAAGTTCGTCTTTGATGAGAAAAAAGGAAGATTAAATATTTATCGTCGATTGGAAGCGTTTTATTCTACGAGCCCTATAATTGGTGGAGGTGCGGGGTAACTCTGGCCGCTCTGATGTATTTGATGGCGACTTTACATATTAAATAAGTTTGTGAATAAAGCCGGGCGTCGCTGCATGTAGGGTTCCGCAGATGGCGGTCACACACTTAATCGAGGGTTTTTGAATGATTTTGCGTCACTTATGTCCTTTTATTAAGAAAAAAATATGCTAGCCGTGAAGCAATTTACCTACATCCTGCACGACGAACCGCGCAAATACATGTGACACCCTCGTAAAGCTTTACAAATCCGATTGTGTTAGGGGGCCCACCGACTATCAGTTCGCCTGCCGATATCGGCCTGTCAGTTAGAACAAAAATTTGACAGCTCCGAACAACCGAGTTGTTCCTTCCTAATAACGGTGGTACCTACTTACGTCTACTCGTGCTGGCCTTATTATTTACATTTTTGCTGTTAAGAAGGAGAAAACAGACTGTTCAATAATTCACGCTTAAACGGAAATGCATTGTAGAACGGGGTCGTCCTTGCCGCCTTTTGTCATGTTTATCGGAATGGACCTTTAAATATTGAGTAGGCCCCAAACATCTAAAGTGCCAATATTGTTATACGTAGTACGATTCGCTAAGTGCTACGAGTATAAACTTTGCCACTCGGTTCTTTTAAGGATACTTTTATCAGAGACTATAGAGATATAGACGACCACAGCCTACACAGATAGAAATAATATCTTAATTTAAAACGCAAAACTCTCTTGCACGCGGTTTCTTAAAGAGAGTAATAAATACCTTAGACCAATAAACATGACTTGAGTTAAAAATATCATGATTTTTAAAAGAAGAATTAAAATTATTCAGCTTTAGCTTTATCCATTTTTAAAGCGAATAGTAATGATTTGAGTTAAGATAATAATTATTTACGGCAAAAAAGCACCAAAATTTTCCTTTAAGCGTTTTATGTGTTTACGTCAAAAGCGATTAGTTCTTGGTTTGATGTTTTCAATCTACAGCTAAGAGCCAAAGCTAATTCAAAGAAGTAACGCCAAAAATTTGATTTGAGATTTTTAAGTTTTTAGGCAAGAGAGATTAATTTTTGCTTTGATGTTTTCAACCTACAATCAAGAGCCACAGCTATTCCAAAGAAGAAGCACATAATTTTTGCTTTGAAACATTCAAGTTTTGGACGTTAGTTACCCTGCGCATCAATAGATGTCTCTGCGTGTAGGTAAGAACACGCGAACGTTTGTTCAACGTAACTTCATGACCCTCGGCGCTTTACCCGGGCTTATTTGAGATTCACAATAGCAATCTCAGCTCTAGTTAATACGATTATAAATTGTGAGTATATAAATAATCATAATTTATATTTGTATTATCTACTTTTAGTTAAACTTCCTTTCTTGGGATTAGTCCCGAGAAACACAGTTTCTGCTACTAGCTTTTTAAGTAGTGCACTGAGACACTAAGGCGATTATCACACTGACGACGGATCCGCATGCGACGCCGGTGTGCGAGCGAGATAGCGCTATACACATGCAGAGCGCTATCTCGCTCGCGCACCGGTGCCGCATGCGGATCCGCGCCAGTGTGATAACCGCCTTAGAAAATGTTATTGTTTGTTTCAAGTAATCGATTTCATACGCCAAGAAATTTTAGATCTTGGTGTGAAAATATCAAATTTTACATCAAGTAACACATGCTCTTGAACTAATGCGTTTTCTTGTTTCCGTGGAGAAATTCAATTCTCAATTTAAACTATGAGTCTTCATCCAAGAAACAAAGTTTCTTGGCTTAAGTTCTTTATGTATCGCACTAAGACACATAAAGTTCAATTTAAAAAAAATACAATACAAAAACAAAATTCAAACGCTCTTCGTGAGAATATTAAGCTATTTTAAAAAGAAGATTTTTATATCTCGGATAAAGTATTGAATTTATTAGGTTAAGTAATAAACTTTGAAACATTTTATATCTTAAAATAAAGAATTTTATTTTTTCCTTATATGGGAAACTGGATATCTCTTGATTCAAATAGGTTTCTTTGGTTGAAGAGATTTTTTCTATCTGTGTAAGACCTTTTTGAAGCTCATGTCAATTGCGCCATCTATGTTAAAGCCACCTAATGATACCGAAAATGTAAGAGAAATGTCACCTGCACTGCTACTCCACCTAGTAACAAATAGCGTACTAGTAGTACACTAGTAGGATGGCGCAATTGACATGAGCTTCAAAAAGTTCTTAGGCTGTGGTCGTCTATATCTCTATAGTCTCTGCTTTTATTAATAAAAATCCTCATGGCCAGACTATGGCAAGTTAGGGCCTTTGCACACCGCATTTTTAAAAATTGCCTTTGACGGGTTCTTATAGTCCTCGAGTAGTAAAGTCCCAGTAAATTTAGGCTATTAAGTTTTACATGGACGATATTGAGTTTTTTGCAATGACAAGTAATAGTTATGTTTTAGTTTATAGCCTACGCTATTTCACTACTGTTAAATTGAAATTGAACTTTGCCGTGTATAGTTGCAACTTTGAATGCCGCTAAAGGTCAGCAGGTTGCAGGACTCTGCTATTTCCAACTGCAGTGTATATTCAATTTAAATTCCGTTTTACTTTGTGAGCGTTTCATATTTACGAGTAGAACCCAAAATGAAGCCTCAAGTTCCAAAGTTCTATAGACGTTCATCGACTCAACAAAGTTGCATTAACACTTTGACCCGCTCCATAAATTGTTAATTATTTAATAACCAAACGATAACGTTTTGATAGCATCATTGTTGCAATTATAAGTTAAAAAAAAGATTTAAAATCAATTAAACTCAAATAAACATAGTGATAACAAACGCAAGCGAACTATTTTGTTGCTATTGTGACAGTTCATATTGGATCCAAGAACAATACTTTATCCAGGAGATAAATAACGAGAATAGGTAGCGATCGCAATAAAAGTGTCGAATTTATAGCTGATACAGCTTTACGATTTTTTTACGTCTGTTTATCATCGTATATTGCGGACCTGATAACAACGACAGTGTGCAATATGTGTATATTTATTCCTTTCAATCATACACTTTATGACACCTAATAAAATTTAGCAATCTGTGCCCCAGGGATCCGTAGGGATTAGAAGTATAGGTCGTCATCATTTATTCCTTTGAAAATGCTGTTTAAAAATTGACTGAGGAATATTTGCATAATAATAGCGGATATGGACGGCCTTAGACGGGTGTTCAGTAAAGGGACAAAGCCTCTGCGGATGCTCGTGGCCTTTGGTATTCACGCCAAACGTCGCTGAAGCCTGTGCTCGATTCTGACGTACCCCTGTAAGCTTATTCCGTGAGCGAAGTGCTCGGCGGTGCGGCTTCTCAACATACGTATATTTGATGCGGTTTCACGACAAACTTACCATGGAAAATTTTGAACGTTTGGTTAGAAGCTATCTATGAAAGCATACAGCCTTGAGTGTATTTTGTGTAAAGTCTTAAATCAACATCAACAACCGTATGATGTTTTCTCTTATAGTCCCTAAGTACATAAAATATCGTTGCTTGTTTTCGATCTAGGCTTAGATTATCAATCGTGAAAAGGTACCTACTCTCAAAGGTTAAAATAATATATCTTAAAGTATAACATAATATATGTTAGATATTTCAGTATAGATTCTCATTTTACTTCGTCAGATTTAGTGGACAGAGTCATCACTCGCACACATCTGGTTTGTTAACTTGACTAGGCAGCCAAATACAAAAACTAAGCTATGAAGTGGCTTTTAAGGCAAACATTGGCATGTTAATTGCGCTAAAATATAGAGATGCAGGATTAAAAAAAAAAAAAATTAGGACAATCTTACACAAATCAACCTAGTCCCATAGTAAGCTTTATAAGGCTTGTGTTGTAGGTACTAGGCGATGATATATTATACATATAATAGATAGATATAGGTAAATACTTAAATACATAGAAGACATCCATAACTTAGGTACAAATATCTGTGATAAACGTACAAATAAATGCCCTGACCAGGATTCGAACCCGGGACCTCCTGCTTCATAGGCAGGGTCACTCTCACTACCAACTAGGCTAGGAGGCCGTTAAAAGGATATGATGGATTCATATCTTTCGCACTTAGTGATACCTATGTATCACTCACTTCGTTCATTTCACTCAGTGTAGGGGGCGATTTTTGGCAGCCGAACGCTCGAATAAAAAAAAAAGCTTGAATATAATCGCACACAAAAGTTTGTCGCTATTTTTTTGTATGGTGTTAATAGTTGAAATAATCATGATTTAAAATTTGTAAATAAAATGTAATATTTCATAGGTCCACTCGTAGGAACACTCGCAGAAAAGTATTGTATACAGTAGTGATATAATTCTATGAAATACTATTAAACACGCTTAATCTCGTAACAATGAAGTCGTGCCAAGAGTACCTACTTCGAACACCTCAACCGCTAGCTACTTGAGTTGCTGACTGTATAGGCGCGGCCAGAAAGTGCACTCAACTGTGTCTAGTGCAGCCTCTACAGATTAACTGGTCACTGAACATTCTTGTTCATGCATCCGCTCTTTTGGTCTTTTCCGTCCACGTCTTTATATGTACCGCCAAATGCTACAACTTTGCCTACGATGCACAGCTATTTATATCTTATTCTTAGTCTTTAAGGTAAGTATTTATCTATTGGCCACTAGTTGCCTGAAAATAAACGTATTTCATTCATTCATATATTATAAAAAAACATTAGAAAATCAAACTGTATTTTATTGCTGTAATCATTTATTGATTGACCGCCATTAATTTCGTCATTGAAATTAGTGGTAGTTTCATTGCGATGTTAGCCTTATCTTACAGTTAAATTGATTACCAAATTTTTGATACTCGCTGTCCTTATTTGGGCATTTGGGCAGGCGGTTCTGGCGTTATTTGGTCGCAGTTCACCTAACACACTCCTCCTCGCTTGAGTCACCGTGATTTAATTTTAAGAACTTATATGGCCGTTAATATAAGTTCCAAATGGGGCAAATTCCAGAAATAAATTAGTAAAGGCTAGTTAAATTGTAATCTAGAGGTATTCATAATTTTACGTCACTCTGGGCGGTAAGTGAGATTTGCTGCCCACGGGCGCAGCGGCAATTCTCACTTCACACCCAGGAGAAGACGTAAAATTGTGTACGCACCACGGGCGGTAATAAAGAAGGCCTCCGATTGCTTGGTTAAATATCCGCTATCTGAGCCGTTCTTTATTTTACCGCCCTAGGTGCGTTATGTACTATAACGGTGTGTTATACGAGTAGATAACCTAGTAACATTGGTCCAATTCTTACCATTCTCTAAGTACCTGCATATAAAATTTCAATTAGTAATAGTTAGTTAAACCACGTAGGCTAGGTAGTATTAATCTACGTAGCCCAGGCTAGGTAGTATTAATTAGTCAAAGTTTTCTATATACTGTTGTTTATCCTTTTGTTTGTATTTTAATAAATATGTATTAGTAATATATTTTTGTATCAAATGTCGTGCTAGCCGCTTCAGACTTTCAAAAACTGTAAGTAAAGTTCTACTAGCACTTCAGAATTAACCGGTATCAAAAAAAAGAAGATAGGTACAGCGCAGGTATATATTATATTCAATTTTCTCTATTCGATTGTATGCTAATCATGTTAGTAGTTTTGCGAGAAGGATTTTATTCCCGAGGGAATAACCATTCCCAAATATTCTTCTACTACTATAAATACGTTCTACACGCATTGAATCAGAATACTGTGAATGCAGATCACATATTACTCTACTCCGTAACTATACATTTAGGTATGTTAAATATTTAAAGGCACAACAAAAATATAACCATAACCTTACTATTAGGTACACTGACTTAATCAGTAAAAAAAATACAAATTAGCATCAAAATGTCGCTTTGATATGTGATGCATTCAGTTTTTTGCTGCGCGAATCATTGTTTAAATGATTTGCGCAACAAAAAACTTTTATCATTTAAAATATGATCAAAGATATCATTTGAACTTTCGTGAGATATAAGTACTAGCACTGTATAAACGGACGTCCACTCACAAGATGGACAGACGACCTTATAAAGGTCGCCGGAAGACGCTGGATGCAAGTCGCTTCCGACCGATACTTATGGAGGTCCAAAGGGAAGGCCTATGTTCAGCAGTGGACGTCTTATGGCTGAGGTGATGATGATGATGATGACTGTATAAACTTTAAACGGCTGTACTCACTTGTGCTTAGTCACGCCACTACGCGCGACATGTATTAACACAAGTGAGTACATCCGTGTGAGGTTTATACAATATTTCCCTATACTTATTTATTGTTAAATTTTATAAGGAAATATGAGAATACAACTGCTTATTTCAGTTGAATAACCTGCGTTTATATATTTTTGTGTGAATACAATTGAATAAAATAGACAATTTTATTTTTGTGGTAAGCATTTTATACTAGAGTGGGCATATTTGATTGGGTTATGTTATTGCACTTGATATTCGATAGCTGAAAGTCGTGTTACTGGTGGCACAGTTTTTAACTAGCAAAATAACGCATATCTACAAGCATCAAGTACATATATGCTCGCTATAAGGCTCAAAACACACCTGAGCTGAATTAAGCCAATTAATAGATAAAATGCTTTAATTTGTCTATGGTAGCTTAAATTTGTCTATGGTATCTGATTTTTTTGTATGGAGGTCATAGACAAATTTAAGCATCCATAGACAATATATGATTTTAAGCTAACATGGTCATTAACATTACAAAAACTATTTAAAACGGGATATTTACCATGTGAGTTTTTTATTTTGAGCTTCCGATATTTCGGCACAGTTGCATGCGCCATTATCACGGAGTAACTGAAGTTGCTGCGAGTGTCAGTTGTGGTCTACCCACACACCATAGCGATCCACCCTCTTTCGAGTTCGCTTTTTTCGTCCGTTGTCACTGCTACTACTACCGTCCGCATTCTCACTTGGAACTCGATCACGGTTACGACACACTACACTTACGGTATCAACTCGCGCGGTGTTTACCGAAATAGACTGTTTTGGTTTTGAGAACTTACGGATCACTGGATGCCAGACACTTGACAAATGAAAGCCGTCTTCCCGGTTGGACAGTCTATTTCGGTAAACACCGCGCGAGTTGATACCGTAAGTGTAGTGTGTCGTAACCGTGATCGAGTTCCAAGTGAGAATGCGGACGGTAGTAGTAGCAGTGACAACGGACGAAAAAAGCGAACTCGAAAGAGGGTGGATCGCTATGGTGTGTGGGTAGACCACAACTGACACTCGCAGCAACTTCAGTTACTCCGTGATAATGGCGCATGCAACTGTGCCGAAATATCGGAAGCTCAAAATAAAAAACTCACATGGTAAATATCCCGTTTTAAATAGTTTTTGTAATCCATAGACAAATTTAAACTACCATAGACAAATTAAAGCATTTTGTCTATTAATTGGCTTAATTCAGCTCAGGTGTGTTTTGAGCCTAAAAGTCTTCATAAATGTACTTCAAGACATCATAACGCAATAGTACATTACTACAGAGGCCGGGAAGTAGGGGGTTGCCGGCTGAGTTATATAGACGGATAGTTACGAGGCTGGCAACCCCTTTTCACGCCGAGGTATAAATAAATATGAAAATTATCCAATTTTTTTTCCGACATACGTAAGGCAAAAGTCTACTCGTAAACTTGTATTAATAATGTATGTATATGGTAACTGAATAAATTCAGAACGTTACAAAAAACAAGAATTAAAAAAAAAAATGAAATCCAAAAAAAAAAAAAACAAAAAAAATTGCAAGAATTTTTTTCAAAAAATAAACAAAAAAAAATTAAGCAAAAAAAATTAAGGAAAAATTTTTTTTTCCAAATATAAACAAAAAAAAAATTATAAAAAAAACAAAAAAAAAGGAAAAAAATGGAAAAAATAATATGATGAATATTGTTTTTTTTTATATGCATAAGTAGTGGCAATGTGAATGTGAAAATGTGAAAATGAATGTCAAATGAACCAAAAAGTAAATATCGCTAATATATAACCTTAAATGGCTGAATGCCGTGATCCTGTGCCACAAACATGTGGAATGGAAATTTAAAAAAAATTACTTCCCGGCCTAGGCCTTCAATTTTATATGAAAATCGTTCCTGTTCCTGTTCTCTGGAGTTGATCGGCCCTAAACGTGATACTTTGAAGCCTATTATGACGCACATAACGAAGACATTTCATTGCATGTTTGAGAAAAAGTTATTTCTTAATGCGGAGTCTATGGAAGGCAGCCTATGGTCGTAGTTGTCGACGGAATATCAATAGTCGTAAGGCTTTTTCGATGTATCGGTTATTTTCAATAAATTACATAGGGAGGTTACCTGCTATATCTATCTATTTTACCAGTTGCAGAAATCAATTGATTTTGATTAATAGTGAACGAGTAAAAACGAATACATCGTGTTGATTTTTTGATTTCCTTTAATTTTAGCCTATGGTTTGGTACGATTAAAGAAATAAATTGGCATATTTGTTTTTTTTAATTCGTATTTTTTCATATAATAATTGTGATATCGGTCACTAATGTAATGAGGGTAGTATAGGGTATTAAGTATGATTAACTCAACCAAACAGTTAACACTTACGACATGACATGTAATTTTAAATATTACAATACTCCGAGATACAAAGGAATCATGTTTTATTGACGTTGCACACAGGTGCATCATTTATTGCGGTATCTCAGAGTACAAATAGTTATTTGTTGCACAAGGGAGCAAAGTTGTATTTTAACCGCTAGTGTGGAATTGAAACACGAGCTAGCGAATGGATTCTATGGTTCGAAAATAAAATCCTGAGCGAGTTCAAAAATAGAATCCTGAGCGTAGCGATTGTTGCAACACACGAGACGTAAAAATAACATATATTGCACCCGTGTGTAACACAAATCTTTTCACCTCACTAAAGCGAGGAAAATACTATATAGGTACAAGAAAAACAACTGCATAAAAAATACAAAAAATGCGAACATTGCCACGTCTGGAGTGGCCATGGCAATATTCGCATTTTTTGTATTTTTTTGTGGTTTACATGTTATGTTAAAAAAAAGTAACTAATAACACGTTCGAATTTCAAATATTCTTGGCACTCTTGTGAATAAAATGCAGTTTTGTTATCTGTTTTTAAAGAATAAGAAACGCCTTTCCGAGCTAGGGAGGTGAAAAACAATTTAATGTAGGTTTACGCAATCAGAAAGATAAAAATTAACTAATGTTTCGAAACAAACGAATATCAAAACAAACTATTTCATTAAGTACAAAAATCCCTACAGTATAAAGTAGATTTTTTTATTGAATGAATTAATCTGACGGCTCCAGGTATACAAAGTGGTTAGCAAATGTATGCAAAGTGCTGTGAAATCACTTCACTCCATTAAAAATTCTACTTTATTATTAATATTCAACTAATCTAATTGATGTCTACGCCGCACCAGCATCACGAAACATCAATCTCAAGATAGATTTCAAATCTCTTTATGCAAATACATGAAGCATCCCTTTATAACAGTAACGTTCGTCCGTATGTCATTAATTTAGACTGAAACAAGGGCCCGATGGTACCTACATTTCAATATTGAACTGCTAAAATATGCACCAATCGTTGTTCAATTATTCTCTACATTCCAGTTATGAGACGATATTATTTTAATGGGATAAATTTAATGCTAGGTACTGAATTTGGTACTAAATGTAGTCAGTACCTATCATTAAATTTATCCCTCATTATATACCATAGGTACTGTACGTCACTTATCCTCGATATTATTAAGAATAATTTGTAACATTTATTTTGCAGTAGTGTCAATATTTTTGTGACTAGTTTAGTCCCAATCAGCTTAATAAACTATCTGGTACTAAAAAGAAAGAAAGAAAAACGTTTATTCGTGACGTAATATTTAAGCGTCATAAATGGTACACATGTACTTAATGAATAAAACTGAGAAGGATACATAGTATGTCACGAAATGGTCCCGACTCAGCGTGGTGCTAGCCTGGAGGACCACTCAGTCACAATATTTTCTGAAAAACCACAGCATAAAAATTCATCGCCGACGTAAAAATACACATTTATTTATCCTTTTATTATACTCTTTCAGTGTTTTAGTTACTTAATTACTGTTATCATTTTAATGATGTTCAAAAAAAACCGGCCAAGAGCATGTCGGGCCATGCTCAGTGTAGGGTTCCGTAAACTGAGACCATTAATTCAAAAGATCGTTTCTTACGGGAAATTTGGCGGGGCTTACGTCATTTTTACTTACGTCCTTTCACTATGGGTTTTTGAATGATAACTCAAAACCGGCTCAACCGATTTATTTCAATATAGTTTTCATTGAAGGTACTCATTAGGCCTCAGTTTCATGATTTTTTTCAAAATTTTAGGACCCACGATTCAAAAGTTAGATGGGGGGGGGACGACGACGACGAAGATGAAGCCTATTATGACGCACATAACGAAGATATTTCATTGCATGTTTGAGAAAAATATATTTTTCGGGTTTTTATTCTACCGTTTTGTCGGCTTGGTCAATGCACATATTCAAACCAAATTTCAGCTTTCTAGTGCTAACGGTCACTGAGCTAGACCGCGGACGGACGGACGGACATGGCGAAACTATAAGGGTTCCGTTTTTGCCATTTTGGCTACGGAACCCTAAAAAAAAAAGGTTTCATTGTCAGTAAAAAAAAATTTGGCTCACCTTAAAGTACTAACGAGAGTGTTGCTGTTTGTACCTTTGGATGTACCGACAATAAAAAAATCTACTTTTTATATTAGTCTAAAACTGTTTCTAACTGTACCATTAGAACGGTCGAAAATGCGTTAGGCATTGTATCTACCATTAGTATCTTTTATGCAAAAAATAAACTTAATACTGTTACAAAAATATCATTGGATATCAAATCACTTAATTTTTCCAAATTCTGTCCGCTACCACTTTTTGTAATATGTCTCTATAACTTTAACGTTTCAAGTAAACTGTTACAAACAAATTCATAACACGCAATAGAGGGCGCCATAAACCTTGACCGCCGATTTTGACTTCCAACTCCTCCAAGGCAAACGCGAGTCACAAGATGACATCGCTCCAAACGCCGCACAGATAAATAAATATCAAATGTACAAAAAAAAGAGTCAGTTCAGTCCCTTCTTTTTGACAATGAAATATCTATCTCGAAATATAGAGCTCTCGATTAGAAGCACCTTCCACTTTCAACTTCTCTGATTCGCCCTCTTCGTGACTGTGGTGCTACCTTGGCTGCGGCATTATAGTTAACTAACAATTGACGTTTGTCAAAATAAATGTTACCTACTGCCAAGGAAAACTTTATCTCGTTCGCTTGCTTTGGGTACCCCACCACGCACTTGCGAATAGGTCAATTCTTAAATTTCCATAGTGTCAATGGCGTGGCGCGTGGCACAACTGCGTTTTCGTCACTTGATCATTCAAGATTTAAAATTTAAGCATCAATGTTAGGCAAGGTCTAAATACAAAATTCGTGGAGTTTTTGGTAAAATGGGCGCATTATTTTTTTGTATACCTAGTTAGCAGCAGAAGTTGCTAAGTGTGTCAAGTTGTCGAAATTACCTGACACACAGCTATTTACAGCAATGTTGTGTCTAAATATTTTAGACCACACCGCCGGCTTGGAATTCTAGTGCTGACTATACCTATATTTGCCTTACAATTTGTATTTTGCACTCGTTGGCGGACATTTGTTTGGTAGGTACAGATCGTGATACCGATTTACGGAATATGTTTGCGTGTATTAGGGCCGGGAGCACCGATCGGGGATGAGAAATGGACGCGAAGGAGCTCTCGAATGTGAGCGGAATCACTTCAGCTAAGAGGTTTTGTTTTGTTTGCCTTGCGTTCCATTTGCGACTTGCGATGAAAATAAAGTAGATATTGACGTGGTAACTATTTTATCAGAACCTTCATATGATCTATATTTTTTTGGAGAACATAATGCAAAATTTGTTAATATTCACAAAAATATTATTTCCACAAAAAATAGTTGTTTAAGCATAACCAATGATTGGTTTTCAAGATCAAGGTCGATCAAGGATAGTTTAAGGCACTGAAACTGTAAGCATATTGCATTTTTATCTAAGGACTGTAAACCTTAATTTATAACGTGTGACAAATAAATCATTTAACTTTGTTGTCCAATTATTGACCTAGGAAACCTAGTCCCATAGGTAGGTACCTTTCATTGTCGAGTTTGCGACAATAACCCCAGTTGAGACTCACTAGTGAGAAAGAGACGAAGCTTCCACTCTGTACTCATGTGTAAAAGAGACAGGTGATACCCAGTGGTAAATGTACTACAACTTTAAATCCCAATAAAATACCTATGTACCACCTAGTATAAATGCCTAGTAAAGAAGTTGTAACAACATTGTAATGTATTCTATTTTAGAGAAATGCTTGTAATTCTGTGTTAATATCAATAAAGATAGATACGTTCACTGATTGGGTCACACGCGAACCCTGGGATATATTAGTCACTAGTTGTCAGCCCAAAAGTTGGCATATAAAAGAGGCCATTCTGGCGCGAAATTCATTCCGTCAAGTGAGTTCCAGTGGAGGTGCCTTAATCTGAAGAAGTACAAAGGAAGTTTTAATCCAGTAACCTTGCCTCCTACAAGTCCACTAGTTTCTACACGGCGCTGAGCTGTCGCGCCGCTACGGGCGTCGCCTAACTTTGGCCACAGTCCCGTAGAATTTGATCTTATTAGCATTTTGGGTTCTCAAAGGGATATTTTATTCTTAATCCTTCACCATTAAAGCACTTATCCCTTTTTTCCAATTGAAAAGTTTTGTCAGCCTTTTATTTTTACCTTCACCAATGAACAGCTGCCTGATTTCCGGATTTAGAAATAAGGATAATACCTACTTTAGCAAACTAATTACAGGGGTTTCTTTGTTCTCGTTATTGTGTCACATTTTCCGGGTGAAGCTCTCCTTCTATAAATATAACGGATTGTTGTACTGAGGTTACATGTATAATTGATTGAAAAGCCACGATCTTTTATACTTCTATTGTGCTACATTCTGCTTCTCCGTAACCAACCAACCGACTAATAAAACCCTGTGAATATTTTGTATTCAAAGAAATAAAATAAATTCCGCACAATATTTATAAAGTAATATGGTCTCCTTATATTCGCTTTGTAAACAACGAATCGGAAATTGGGTTCTGTGATAATGCCGCTGTTTACTGATTGAATTTTTGTTTTCGTCAGTTATAATATTTTAGATACTAAGATATTAATATACATCTTCTAAGGGGGTCTGTATAAAAATACTTAAGAAAGATCAAACGCACAAAAATAGCTGTTCTTTATATAACTCAGCGTACATTTTTTTATTTAATAATGAATAAAAATGTTTACTTATTTATGTTTTTAAGCATCAAACATTGCATGTTATTAGTTTCTTCTTTGCACCGTAGAACAGGTGCCCTTGTAGCAGACCAGCGGCTCGCGGCACACGGCGGACGGGGTCTCTCCAAGCTCCTTGCTGTACTTCTTGCAAGTTGCACCTTCCGCTGGAAAATAATTTCACAAAATTAGAAATAGTACATTACGCACCTAGGGCGGTTAAATAAAGAACGGCTCAGATCGCGGATATTTGTGGCCCGAACCGAAGGGCCATAGACAAGCGATCTGAGGCCTTCTTTATTACCGCCCGTGGTGCGTACACAATTTTACGTCTTCTCCTGGGTGTGAAGTGAGATTTTACGCCCACGGGCATTTTAGGGGCTGCGTGCATGATACAGAATTTCAAGATGAATCTAATGATGCATGAATTTTATATCAACCATATTGATCATTATTTTTTAGATGATAAGTAGAAAAAGATTTTATGCATACAATTTGATCACCCTACTCAACGTATCGTCTTGTCACTTCCCATATTAGACGCCACAAGCTAGCCACGTCAGATATGACATAATAATGAGAGCAACGAAACCCCTCTTGTCAGTTTGTTATACTATGCTTATTTCTAGAGCTGGATATATGGCAGCTGTAAAGTGGTGGAGGTCAAATAATACAAACCAAGGTCAAGAAAACAGATTCTAGAGTTCTTGTTTTGATGCAATATTATGAGAAATTATATAAATAATTCGATTATACCATTGCCAAACGTTTCTGGGAAAGTAGTGTCAAACGACCTAATATAATCAATTCTTAGTACCGTAAAACTACAAAACTATAACAAAAAGTCTAGTGTCCGACCGAAACATGTTTTTTGCCGAAACCGAAACCGAAAACGAAGGTTCGGCTCTAGGTGCAGTTTCGGCCGAAACCGAAACCGAAACTTTTATAGACATGTTAAAATCGTAGAGTTAAATTAAATGTCAATAAGCCGTTGTAATTTGTACAGGATAGGTGGTATACAGAAGAACATGGTTAGTAAGTTTTGATTGATCATCCTCCTAGCGTTTGTGCAGGCGTTTTCCCACGGACTCAACGGAACCTGGGGTCCACTTGGCAACCTAATCCCATGTTTTTTTTTCTACTTTGTACACAACTCCAAGTTATATCGGTGTAAGGCGTATTTTGATCCCTAAATTCGTTTTGTTTTGTAGAATTTTACATCGCTCTCGTTTGTTATGTAGCCGAGTTATGCATTGTGCGGGTAGATCTTTCAGGTATTTTTTTCGCGAAATAAATGCAGAGCACGAAACATTTTCTAATAAAGGTTTCATATGAATAAACATAATTATGTAACTTTTTAACAACTGTAACGTTAAACTTTACCCCCCTTATTGAAAGTATAATTGTCACAAATCGACCATGTTTTCGTACATAGATATGTACGAAAACATGGGAAACAGACAAATGTCTGACATCACTTTTTTTTTACTTTGGTATTTTTTTTAGGATTTAGGATCTGCTACGTTAAAATTAGCAATAAAATAACCCACACGATTTTAAACTTGACAGATGTATTTTCAGAGTAAAATTACGATCAATGAATAAAATAAAAATATGACAGTTTTGTTCGATACTTGGAGTTAAAGGTTTATATAGCAGCTATCTCTATGGTTAAAGTAATACGTTTTGTTAAAAAAAAAAGTACTGAGCAATATATGAGTCGGAAAAACAAACATTTGTGCTTTATTAAAATTGGTATGTTTTTTATTTTAATAATGAATACGATTTTTTAAATGTGTGTGTTATTCATTAGTTATACTACAGTTAGTTATACAGCAAAGTTTTATCGACTGAGACATCAATGCTGTTAACAAGTCTCTATAAAATAATTCGCCAAGATTACATGGACTATTTTAGTTTTTACAATAAGTATTTAAAATAAATCGTCTAGTCTAGTGTTTTTACTTGATTCCTTCGTGTATCATTTCAGCGTAGGCGTAGGCCGACCCAGTTCCTTGGGCAGTCCCTTGCATGAACTCGAGAGTTTAATGTTAGATATAATTTAAAACAAAAAAAGAACCGACTTCACTTAGGATCTGCTATTCCAAGAGGAAGTGGCCGAGTTGCTGTAAAAAATAGTGAAATTACTATAGGTGTGCCTATAATAGTTGAAGAGTTCCCTCGATTTCTCCAGGATCCCATCATCAGACCCTGACTTGGTGACAATATGACCATATAGGGGTTATACCTGTACGATTAAAAAAAAAATTTTGAAAATCGGTTCACGATTCACGGAGATATGGAGTAACATACATACAAAAAAAAAACATAATGATGATAAAAAAAAAATTAAGTCGAATTGAGAACCTCCTCCTTTTTTGAAGTCGGTTAAAAATCAGTACTTAAATGCTATTATCATATTACAATTGATAAAATAATCTTCCAAATCACATGTACACTTTTTTGATATATATTTATTATAATTTTATCACTATAAACGTTACTGAGACAGCACTTGTGGACCGATTAAGTACAAAATTGTAAGTTTCGGCGCGGCCGAAAGTTTCGGCCGAAACCGAAACTTGGGCCGAAACACGGTTTTTTGGCCGAAACTGGCCGAAACCGAAACCGAAACTTCGGTCGGACACTAACAAAAACTCCTAACTACGAGTATGGTCCAAAACTGACTCGAATATCTACGATTAGGCGTTACTTTTATTTAAATGATGCGTTTAATTTTCAAAACATATGTTTTTTTAACAAAACTAAAAAGAAGATTGGGATTGATGTGTAGATAATTACGTATTGAAGCTATGGACCATAGTTGTAGTACTGCACTGGACTATATGTATAGTTGGGTGGTTTTACGGTACCTATGTCGCCTACTGTTTCTGATTCTGCTATATTTAATAAGCAATGTTTTTTGTTCTAATGTGAAAATATGTATAGGCCCGGTCTTTTATAACTGAGACAACTTCGGCAGTTTTTACTTATTTTGGTAGTACAGTCACCAGCAGAAGTAGCTAAGCGGGTGAGGTGTTCAAAATAAGCTGGACACGACTTTATTGTTAAGAGAATAAGAGCGTGTGTAGGTCATTTTGAAAACCTCACCCGCTTAGCTATTTCTGATGCTGACTGTATTATTTTTCAATTCAAAAATTTTGCTAGTCTGTAACTCTGGCATCCACCCATTCAAAGCTGCCAGATGTCCGGATCTAGCAATTAGGATAGTACAGCAATCTAGCTGACATGCAATCTAGTAATCTAGTCATTTTCATATCTGACGTGGCCATCCCTTAGTACATATGTACAGTCAGCATCAAATATATATTGTAACAGCTAGAGTAGCCAAATAGTTCGTCACACCATACAAAATATATGGCGTGAAGAACTATTTGATCACTTTGGCTGTTATAATATATTTGATGCTGACTGTACAATAATGTACTGTAAATATGTTTTTTTTTACTTTAAGTATATAGTAGGTATAAGAACTAATTGGCATATTTATGGGACAAAAGCATAAAAATAATGCATAAAAAATATCTATAATATGTGTAAAATCTGAATGCGTCCCTTATACATATATAATTTTCATTCATCATTTTACTTTTTCGTAAAAATCATGATGGAGTTCAGACTGAGAATACCTTTATCTGGGAATCACCCCAACATGTTCAGCAATCATCCTTAGCTGATTGCTCTAACTGGAAGAGTAACTTCGAAGGCCTTCATAACAAAAGATTAATAAGTTCTATGCCCACGGGTGCGGATGGGGCTCATTAGACGCGCTACGTGCAACTATGCCTTGTTGAGTAACAATACTGTGAACAAAAGGTCCAGCAAATAAGGGGACAAGTGCCGTACATTTTATAGGACTTGTGCCCTTATCCGCTGAGCCATTTTGACTTGTACCCTTTTTCAATAAGGCCTCAGAATAGAACTGGCTATTAATATACGTTTTGTAGAGGTGGGCGTTTTCAGAAATACTTGTTGTTAAATGTTGCTCGGATACTGAGAATTATTTAATTAATATTATTTAAATCGTGATACTATTTGGTCTTGCCGAGACAAAAAACGACTCAATCCGTACTTCCATCATCCTAATATAAATGCGAAAATCTGTCTGTCTTTCTGTCTGTTACCTCTTCACGCTTAAACCACTGAACTGATTAAGATGAAAGTTGGTAAGGAGATACTTCGTCGATTACGCTGAAATGAATTTTCATACAATACACTGATCGGGGGGGGGGGGGGAGGCCCGTACTACTCCCTGACCCCGGTACGTACGATCCACCGGGAGATCGTGGTTACTAAATGATATAGATTAAATTATATAGAGGGAGCAGGATGTATAAGGCATTCATTATTAACAACTTGCCTTTTTTGAGCACTCGTAGAAAAGGTATTGCATACAGGGATCTTAACCGGTATTTAAAAGAAAAATAAAACAGAAATAATGCGATATATGTAATTATTTTATGGGCTTCGTGTAGAACTCAATATTGTACGTAAGTATTGCCTTGGTGTTATTAGATTGTCTCGCTACAAAAAGAATTAGAAAGCAAAATAACGAAAAGGGAACGAAATTAACCGGTATTCCAGTATGGCCAGATACCGGTATCCGATCCCTGATTGTATACATACGTATTTAAGCTTTTCAATCTCGTACCTTATTTAGGCCAAGTAGCTTCGTGGCCTAAACACGGTACCCAACTGAAAAGCTCTTCATTAACTTTGTCACGATTGTATAATATACTATTGCCATTTCCATTGCTCTTTGTTTGATTTTAGCCGTAGAAGAGTTAATCTTGTTGGTGCTCTCACCAAGTGAAACGAATGACGGTACTGTAACGGGGACGTGGATTTATTTCTCGATTGGGAAAGCAAATGCATTGGGAACAGGGAAGAATTGAATTTTATAACAGTTAAAATGTAACTACTAGGTACTTGACAACATATTAAATTGTATTTCATTAGACGAGTTTACAAGTTAAAGCTACACTTTACACGTACAACAATTATGATATTTTTCCTGATTTGGGATCATTTTTACGCTTCCATTATTTATCAATCATATAAAGTATGTATTTCAACATACGACCATAGCCACAAATGATGTACTACTCTGTTTATGGACTATGCTTGCCAATTTATCGGCAAATCCTAATCGTGTACCTACCAGGAAACACAATCTGTATTTATGGAGATTCTTTTTTAGATCTCTCCGTGGAATAAGAACCTACTTCAGATGTCTCTTGGAAATAAGAAAAGCTATCGGGGTCAAGTGGAAGGCGGTGCTCTCCACCGATCAATCCGAGAGTGGTATTAAATGTGTGAAATAAAGTGGCGATTAGGTAAGTGACGCTGCAGCGTTATTGATGCTGGACCAACATGGGTCAAACGAATACAGATAAGACGTTTATGTATCATTATTACTTATGTAACTTATTTTAAGATATCAAAAAACATGTAGGTAGTAGAACTTAAATTAACTGTGTTTTTTTTAGTGCGCAGTTTTATTGCTGACTACTAGCAATGTCATGTAAACTACGGCAGTATACCAAATTTCAGCTCAAGCAGGCACCGGAAAGTGGTTGAATTTTAATTTACAAGATTTGATGCACATAAATAAATAAAATAATACTGTGTAAAAATATCGGTCTTCCTTATTCTTTGCCAATTGATAGGAAAAAAAAGAATGCTTAAGTAATCTTTTTAGCCATTAATCTACATGTAAGGAACGCGGACGCAAATTCCATAGTAAACTAGACAAGTTTGTCAGGGTTGGGAATATCAGATGGCAATTACTTTCTGAAAAACTAATCTCTGGATGGTGTGAGTTGATCCCAGATTTCATTGAGCCGTTGAAGCAGGTGAAGATGATTAAGATTTTTTGGAATATAGAGACTGATATAAATGGCTAATACATCGAATACTGAAGAACCGTTTCTAATCGGTGTAAGAAATACTAAACTTAAAGGAGGATGCTTACTTAAATGATATAATCAAAATCGGGGATACTTAACTAAAAACAAAAAATTAGATCCATCCTAAGGTATGGACAAAGTAAAACCAACCATATGGTATACTTAGGCTATTGTCCAGTCAACTTACGGATATTGGTCTACACCACATAATATTTTTTTGGTACGGTGTGAGCATACAATTTCATGTCATTACAGCGCTTGCGGCACTAAAACCCGCTAGTGGTTAGATCTTTCAAGGGATAAAAGTGCTACTTACGGCAGTCTAAAAGAAACATAAAGGTAAATCATTAGTGAATTGAAAAGTCTTTTACTCGTGATATTTAAAAGATTTGCTTGGATAATCGAAGAAATGGTAACCTTATAGGTACTTAGTTCCCTGCTTACTATTTGATTGAGAGCGTATATACAGCGTGTATTTTTGATATTACCATATAAGCTATAGGTAGTTAGTAGGTATAGACCCTAATAAACATACTTCCATATGTTTTATTAAAATTTTACGACTTTTATTTTTCCATATAAAATATTTCAGCACGCAATGTATTGCTCCTACCTGATTACTTTGCCTTTAAAACGTCACAATTGATATGTGTCACATTGTACTGTATACGCAGTACATTGCTGAGTGAAATCAATTAAAAAATTAATTACGCGGTGTTAATTAACAATTAACTAAATATTTATAGCAATGTCGATTTAAAACATCAAAACCTGCTTCTGGTTTCCTTTTGTGGTAATATCAAATATACACGCGGTATACTCCGAGATCGAGTCGAGAGTGTGAGATCGTGTGCAGAAACGGTGTACCTGTATTAAACGTGTAGGTAGTATGAAACGGCGAATTTCAGGGCTGCGAAGATATGCTAAAGCCCTTAAGTGAAATTAAATTAGAGCCCATTACCATCTACCGGTCTGAATTATTAGGTATTAAGTTGACAAAGGTCCAACGATTACTTACCAAGTAAGGTGACGCAGGCAGGACAGCAACCGCACTTGCCAGAGTGGTTGGGCTTGTAAATGGACGGAGTGCGGCACTGCGAGGAAGTCACTGGAGCGGTGCACGGGTGCTGCTTGCAGTAGTTAGTGCCACACACCAAGTCGCCGTAGGCCAGGGCGAGGGCGCACGCCAGCATGAACAAAATCAGGGCTGCCTTCATACTGTAACAACCAAAATAGAAAATGTAATACAACTTCATCAACTAGCTATACTCGTAGTTGTAGTTTTTTTAATGGTATCCTAATGATATGATAAGCTGTTTATGTTTACTGAGTTATATTCAGCCAGTTAAAAACTATCTTTCAATTGTATGAAATTGACCAATGATTAAATAAACATCAATAACTAAATTGAGAAAATGTTATTTGGTGTTTCTATCACGAAAGCAAATAACCGACATCATTTTTATAAAATGTTCGTTCAAAAAGGATTTCTGTATTTTTGTAACAGAAAATCAAGCACAATTTTTCATTTCTTCAATACGCATTTTTCATGTCGCAAGCCCCCGCGAATAATGTACTCTTACTTACATAAATTTCACAACTTTCAAATGAAGAGAGTGTGGGTAGTCATTATATTAAATATTCAACAACAATAAACAGCCGGAAAGGTAGGCTGTTAGTAGGAGTATTGTATTTAAGGATATTTTACTTCACAAGCTTAGGGTCGTTATTATAAATAGTTAAAAAGATCTACATACTCATTCTTACTTTTATTTACCACGTAACATTTTTGTTTTGACTTATTTACCAAGTGCACTATTAGAAACGTGTTTACCATCCAAATCCATTATTAAACCGGGTCTTGAACATGTAAGTATTATTTACCCATCGGGTTATATTTTGAAATCAATTTTTAAACCGGGCCTGGGACGTGTATAAATCAGATTAAATGAAAAGAGCATGAAACCCGCGAACCGATCCGAAACTGATTAATTCGGGATTTAGTAATCCCGAGTGATCTGCACAAAACTGAAAACGATTGCAGGCGGCGTCGGCATTGAACGCCGCGCCGATTCCTGGCGCCCGTGCTGCGAATGAATAATGTACACTCACAGAAAAGCTGTTCCAGTGTCTCCTCGATAAAATATAATTCTATCAGCTAATGATGTCGTGTGGGTAAACTAGAATATACATATACACACCTATACTGGTCTCTACATTTTTTAACAGCACTTTTTTTTCAGTTTATAAACTAAACCGTCGCCTAAGAGAGTAAATTCAAATCAATTATGAATATGTATTGTGAATATGACTGCAAGTAATTTATGGAGAATCTGTAAGTCTAGATAAAAATAAAACAACCATATTTTTGTTGTTTACAGCAAAAATGGCCAAGAAGAAAATGCGGAAGATTTTTGATGAGATAAATAGTTATGTACACAATAAACTTTCTTACTTTCTGATATGTAGTTAGATCCGTGTGAAATGAGCTACGTTCCCGAGTGGAATGCCAATCGGAAAGCACTGAGGAGCAGTTATACAAATGGCTCCAGATAACCCCGGTACGTGTTTACTTCGCAAGTCGCTCCCGAAAGCAGCTCGTATCTCTGTATTTCTCGTCTTTATCGCTAAACTTGTTGCTGGCGACGATTTATATAAATTATCACCATTTTGTAGGTATGGTGCCTAGTAAACATGAGGATAACGAAAAAAAAAACAAGTTCCGGCTGAATTGTCTGCTTATCTCAAGAAAAATTAAAATGGATATTATAGCAGCATACGCATTTCCATACAAAATATTTTACTGTCGCTGTTTACACCCGCAGTTTAGAAAACTCGATCGATTAAACATGATTTTACAATTATAAAAAATAAATGTAAGTTTTATCACAGGCTACGGACAAAATAACTCAACACTCATCATTTTATCCCATGGGTCGGTTACCTATGTTTAAAGGTCTTTGTCATTAAAAGGCCTGAAAAAGGGTTAAATGAATAACAAACGCTATGCCACAGAGGCAGCTGACAAATAGGTAGGTATAGAATATAACGATGTACGTGTATTAGGTGCGCAGTGTAAGATACAATAATAATATGTGGGTGACCTTTAGCATTTTCCCAGCGAAAGCCTCAGAGCCTAATGGCCTCCATAGCTTTTACGAATAATGTCTGATGAATTTTGTTCTCTACCACTTAGAGCGATATTCGATATCATTTCAACGTACCTATCGCCACTCATAACATGTCCTGTGACATTTATTGTTGTTGTTTGATATAGGTAGTGTTTTAGAAATAAGTTCCTACTTGTTACATTATAGAGACACTCACGTAAACAGAAGCAGGGAACGAAGTAAGAAAACTAGTGGCAAGTAGGTAATTGTATATGTATATACTCTTGTGTTTACATATATGTAGGTACCTTACTACCCATATTTCCATATTCAATCCGATGTATCGATAAGTTTACACTTTTTATCAGATATCGATTCGATGCGTGATCCATTTTTGAAAACTTTTGGCTGTGGCGGCGAACAATTATTTCATGACACGCCAGTCGTGTCATGCGCCATAGAATATGGTGACATGCTTAGCGTGTCATACGCCATACGTTAAAAACATTGATGACACGCTCGTCCGCACAGAATCGGTTAATAATTCCCTCTCCCACCACAAAGCAGCTTGTCGCATCATTCTGATGTTGTATATCGGGCTGTTAATACTATTCGTTATGTTTCCACTTTAGTGTTGTGCATATGAAAACTAGCATTTAAATATCTGACATCAAAACGTAAACTTGTGCTTGCAATCAATTTTCATAGTAAATAGGTAATACCTATAGCAAATGAAGTCAACAAGTCATAGCAACAGAAGTACAAGGTAACGCAATAGAATTCCTTACTGAAATTTCAACCCAGCACCATCATCTGCCAGGTGCAGCCAAAACCGACTAGGCTAAAATGTATAAAAACACTGAGATTAAAGCTAGATTAAGCTTAATTAATGCATGTTTAAGAATTCAAAACTCATTAGCTAGAGATATACGCACAGATCTGCCCGCCCGATTTGTCTGGTGGATATGCCCGGCGCACCGTCCATGTATGGCGCGAATTGGACACGGATTTGTCTGCGGACACATCTGAATAGCGCCATACGTGGACGGATCTGTGCGCCGGGCATATCCAAATCCCGCGGGCAGATCTGTACGTGTATCCCTAGCTATTAAAGGCGCTTTCATATAAAATGAATTTCGCCTACGTGAACATCAATCTTGGTTCAGTTACAATTCAATCACTAAGACATGAAACCCGCGAAACTCGTGAGTGACGCTATACTTACGGTGCTTTATTTATACTGAGTATCCTGACGTACAATTTATCATTCGAAATTAGCTTTGGAATTATGGTGAAATATTGTGAAGTAGGTCAAGTAGGCATGTAAGACATCGATTTTCTTAATGCCGTATATTCTGAATACGTATTCATTTGCATTGATGTGGGTTTGATTATTTTAGGTTTAGAACTTTGACATGGTCGATTAGGTATAATGAAAAAACATATTTACCAATTATTAAGTAATTTACATATATATGACGTGTCAATTACAAACATTTCTTCTTGTATTTAAGTAAGCACTTATTAATCTTTGATGTCTACATATATTAACTATGTAGCTGGATCGTCGTCTATTACCCCCATAAAACAAGCATTACTGACCTTACTGTGGGACATATAGATTTGTATGAGATCCTAGAATATTACCTACCTTGATGAGATGGGAGTAAAACATTAATTAAACTAATGAAAGAGCTTAATTTAGTTAATTTTAGGTAGTTCTTCTCATTTCATTAAATATCATCATCATCATCATCATCATTTCAGCCGAAAGACGTCCACTGCTGGACATAGGCCTCCCCCACTGAACGCCACAATGACCGGTCCTGTGCCACCCGCATCCAGCGGACTCCAGCGACCTTCACCAGGTCATCAGTCCACCTTGTCATTAAATATAAATATAATAATTAAGATTATTTTGGCTCCAATGAGCAGAATTTTTAGTTTTCGTCGATCTTTACGTACATTTGTAACGGATGAGCAACTGTGCTGGACTGTGAAAAAAACATGAATCTGCATTTTAATTTACCAACACGGACAAAGGGCGCCGTGTACCTAGTGGAAAAACAAACACACAAGGGACGAGTGTGGAATGGAAAAGTAAAACAAAAGCGTGGCACGTAGAGTGCGAGGTCTTAATAGAGTGGTATTGCAGTGGAAGTGGCAAACGCGCCGTTTGCCGGCCCTGGCTATCATTCTCAATTCTATACATGAAGTAAAAAAATGATATTGAAAAATTAGACAGGTACCTCGCAGTAGGTATGTATAATTAAATGTTTTACCAGGCAATCATTAAGTGGCAAACGGGCTATCATTCTCAAGTCTAAAAATGAAGTATAAAAATTATATTGAAAAATTAGTTCTGTCGCAGTATGGATAACCAAGAGTTTTACTAGACAATGTAAAGAGTCTTCTGTTCTTCTCTAATGCTTGGTACGTTCTCTTTCATGTCTCCAGGGTTGTACCTAAACTTTGCGCGTTATCTGCGCAGCCCAGCATCACTAGCAACTTAATGTACTGCCGCACTTGGAAATAGGTGCACATTATCAGCTCCGAGGACCCTGCTGCTGTGTACAACTCTCGAATAAACTCAATATGAGTGATTAAGGTACCTCTTAATCACTCATATTTGTGTTTGGTCCCATTGCTAATGTCGTTTATATATGTTGTACGCAAACACATGAATATGTTTTCAACTATTCATATTTAATTTATTTTGGTACATTCATTTCTGAATACGGCACTCAAACTGCGGCGACGTATGCGATAAATTAACAGCCGCAATCCACAGGATGTTGACCGTGACGCGCGTGCTTAAGGGTCGCCACACACCTAGCGGTTTTCCTCGCGGAATTACCGGAAGTAGCGGAAATTCATAGACAAATTAAGCATTTTGTCTATGAATTTCCTCTACTTCCGGTAATTTGTCTATGGCTTCCATACAAAAAATCTGCTACCATAGACAAATTTCCGCTACCATAGACAAATTTCCGCTACTTCCGGTAATTCCGCGAGGAAAACCGCTAGGTGTGTGGCGACCCTAAATGAGAGATACGTAGCGGTTACTACAGAAAACGGTTTTCGTGAAGCGATTTTTAGTTCTTGTTACTGTGACTAATTATTATTACGGGCTTTGTTCTCACATATATCAGGTAGTAAGGTAATCCAAATTCCCTCGAAATTCTTTATGCACACATAAAGACAGGTCACTAAACTATTAAGAAATCAGTCGACTTGGTCACCTCTTGACTTTCATTATGTAAATATGTCTTTTAGATAACTGCTTCGCCAAGGACATATTTGACATTTAAAATAAACAACTTCGTAAATAAGATAAAATTTAATGAGACATTGTCTCGATATTGTTTACGAGAAATTTATATTCCGCGGACACTACCTACTGCTACAATCAGCCATATGTACATATTATGTAGGTACGACAATGATTTTATATATACTCTAACTCGATGAGGTACAAGTATGCCTATAGGTACATTTTTTTTTCCACTAGACATGTGTCATACCTATAAATCTTACGGGAAATTTAGTACGTATAAATATTTTTCTTCAACTTACTTAAACCCACGTTGATGAATATTTTCTATTAAATCCACTACTGTGTCGCTGCACTAAATACCCAACTACTCGTACCTTTTATTCGACAACGTTTGCTAGTTGGGTAAGTATTCAAAGTTTTGTAAAAGACTACAGGTACCGAAAAAACAGGGCAACTTTTATGCATATCGGCATGCGATATAAAATCGAAAGTATGGGATTTACAAAGCTATGTGGCAAAGGGCTAAGACAAATTGGGGGCCTATGATATTCTCGCAATAGGATCGCAGATTATATTGAACCCCATAGTTTAATGGCTAAACCTCCTTATTCCTAAACGTCTCCCCACGCCTCAATTAGTTGATTTATATTTTGTCCTTATCTGTCACTTTGACAGTTGTGTTTGTTGGACACAGACAAAATATAAATTAACTAATTGATTCCTGATAGACGTTTATGAATATATAAGGGAACAAGTATATTTAAGGTTTACATACTTGTCTATACCCACTTGCTAAGCAGTAATAGAGGCGTAGATCATAAATTTATGTCATTATACGGCTGATCATATGGCTTTGAAATCTGTGGCTTATCTGGATTAATTATGACATCCCTGTGTTAAGTGCTGTTTTCGGTCCGATACGACCTCCCACTGGAAATTCCTCGTAACGAATGAGCTATAAAACTTTAAATGCGTAGACAAAATCTCCTATTATGTCTATTGAGCTCATGAATACCTATCTAAAATAGCACTATGGTGACAGGCAGTACAGACACTACTTATGTGGCAAAATCATTTTAAAGTAAACAAAACTTTTGGTGATATGATATAAGTAATATAAAACTTCCCACTCTGCTACGACATTTAGGTATTTCTGAGTAATTAAAGCAGTACGGGTCACAAAAGATATTTCAGATGGAAAACTAAACAGAACATCAATTTTTATAGGATTTATCATCTCAAAGCACACCTGGCAGTAATGAAGTACTTGAACTATAGACTACTTCCCGTAGTTGACTTCTACGTGAGCTTAACATTCTCCATGAGGAAGTAATGAAACGCCTTAGTAAATTCTTATAGCAAATATTAATTTAGCGCACATGATTTACGTCTACAGTTAGCAAAAGCCCCATACACATTTCCACCCCCTATTTTCACCCCCTTAAGGGGTATTTAAACTTGTATGATGCTAATAGAGTTTTCTTCCTCCCTTAGATATCCTTCCTCCTTTGGTCATTTCTGCCTAGTCGATAGTGACCCTTTCTATGAAGCAAGTGGCCTAAGTTCGAATCATAATTGCATACCCAATTTATCAATGAATTCATTCATTGCTAAGTTAAGCCTTGCTTATTTTGGAACTAAGTTAATAAATAATCTATATATGACTGCCTCTACATAATATTTATTAGCGATTGAATAAAAATGTCACTGGCCCGGCGAAAACAAAATGTATGTACTTAATTAATATTGTCAGTCAAGAATAACAGACAGGAACCCTATAAAAAGCATAGACTAGGTATAAAAATTAAAAAAGGTAAAAATCTCCTGTGTAGATTTGCAATATAATTATTAATTTATTTACTACTTAGACTATTCAACCAACCGGACCAGCCATGTCTGTCATTTTCTATACAAAATAAGTCTGCCGATAGTTGCGGGGGAGAGGAACTCCTGTCAATGCTCCGGTTGGTTAAATGCTCTAAGATTTACTAGCATAATTCACAATACTACACAGCAACACGCAAAAATACTTCCACTACTCTAGATCTAGACTTTCTTATTCAACTTGTGCTAACAATTCGATTGCGCTCTTGCAATAATACGTTTGTTTCACGACAGCGTCAAAATCGAGCGTTAGTACTCACTCGAAACTTTTTTTTTGTGATACAAGGAGCAGGATTTGCAATTTTGGAGACAGGCTGCCAGGGAACATCGTGTCTGCAGGTCAAGAATAGCTAGAATCAATAGCTGGGTCTGCTATTGTCCGCCCCTCCTTTCAAGTTGAACGTAAAAGGGAGTCTTTATTTTTATTGTAGTTCAAAGAAGATTTACTTTTATGTGAGGAAAAAATACATGAACCTAATAAACGATTTCAAACTGTTATTTGCCATGTAAATATGTGGTCAACAATTTATTACATTTCAGCACTACCTTTTGCAAGCAATAAAATGTAGGTATTTCGTGCAATTGTTGTTTTTTTTTCATGAATGTGTGTTCCAAACTTTGAAAGGATACAAAACTTAGGAAAGTATTATAAAATGTACATAAACGAAATTTGATCCGCTGCCAACCCGGTTGTTGAATAAGAATTAAGAATATTTTGTTCACGTAGAACAAACTTTACGCGTAAATGGGATTGTTGTTGTAAACTTTGACGATTCTCCATCAGCTCTTTTGATTTATTTAATTACTTTTAAAAGTCAAATGAAAGTTTAAAATGCCCGATGAACATTTGAACGTTTTACTTAGAAAATACATATTATCGAAGCAATGTCGGGCAAGTTTATCTGGAAAAGAACACATTTCAGGTGATATCATAAAGGAGGTCGTGAATTACAATGACAGAACCCTCGTCACTGGTCCCGAGGCGAGGCTTTACTTTCCGACTTACCGGATAAAAAATGTTTACCAAACTTAACAAGCTGTCTCTGTATTCTATTTTCGACCTTATTTTCAAGTCATTGACGTCAATTAGGTTAAAAAACGGTGACTGCTTTGAATGCGAGTGCAAACAAAAGAAAGTTTTGAAAGGAACCATTGTTAACGCAACATCTTGCTGGAATATTTATTACTTTTTAATTAAATGCCAACCATAATTAAACATAAATTATGACATAATGGTAATTAACTTTAGTTAATTTATTACCTTCTAGGTCATTCTGAAAATTTATATTCAGATGGAAAGCTGGCGAAGTATTATTATTGTTTCTTAGTATTTTATTGCGCATGGTTTGATTTTGATTTGATATAAAACATGATGATCTTAGCTTGTTCAGATCATCGTAGGTAATTTGTTTTATGTTCATGTCAAATGGATTATACAAGCCGGCCAAGTGCGAATTAGACTCGCGCACGAAGGGTTCCGAACCATTATCTATAAAAACGTCAATAAAATCATGTCTGTTGTATAGGAGCCCTCTTAAATATTTATTTTATTGTTTTTTTATGAATCTTAAAGCAAATAAAATTATATTGTTGAATATTTTTTGATTTGCAATTTTTTAAGTAGTAACACTACTATATAAATTATAAACTGAAATAGATGTCATATACTTGAGAAAAAGTGACCAAGTCCTCCAGTGTCCGAGGCCAGAGTTTTTTTTATTATTTGTTGGTATAGCGGCAACAGTAATAAATCATGAAAATTTCAACTGTCTAACTATCACAGTTCATGAGATACACCCTGGTGACAGACGGACGAACAGTGGAGTCTTAGTAATAGAGTCCCGTTTTTGTCCTTTGGGTACGGAACTCTTAAAAAAGATTCGTCATTACAATACGTCAAACAACAACACATTATTGTTGCAATCATAACATGTTTACATGTCATTTTGATGACAACAGAAGTTTATGTTCATAACCAAACTGTAACAAGTCATGATTTTTGATACAGAATACTTCTCCTAGTTGCAAGGATACTTGTGTCTTAGGAAATAGCGTGCTATTTTCAACCGATTTCAAGATTTCAAAGGAGGAGGCATCTTTGTTTTTTTTTTGCTATCTTTTATGTATGTTCATCGATTATTTGAAGACGGCTGTTTTTTGTTTGAAAGAGTATACTTCACAGTTGGTCCCATTGTCACCAGGAATGGATCTGATGATGGGATCCTGAAGAAATCGAGGGAACTGTATTATAGGCACACCTATAGTGATTTCAGTTTTTTTTACAGCAACTCGGGCATTTCCTGAAGGAAAAGCGGAGCCTAAGTGTCTTCTTATTGGTTTAAAATGATTATAGTTGAAATCTGTAACCCCTAGCTGTATCACACTCATGGTAAATCGCCAATAAAGGTTCTATTAATTTAATTACTGGCCACAACTTTCGTCGCTATTTATATTACTATTTGAATGTATATCATAATTTATATGTAGTTAGAATTTATAGATTTTATCTATGTAGAATATCTAGATTGTCGCAATTTTACGATTCGGCCAATACCTGAAGGGTGGCTAGTAATTGTCAATTTACCCTACATTCATTATACTATGTATATGACACCGTAAAATTGTAAATACCGTTATTTTACAATCTAACTAGCGAGATTGGAAACTATCAAAGAATTATGAACCATAACGTACTGCTTACATAATAACGCTTAAAATATTCTTCTAGCTCTTTTTTGCTCGTTTTTTTTTAGTCAAGCATAACGTTATTCTATACTTAAATAGTATACTATAGTTGAATGTTTATATTTAAATATTAATTTATGTATCTGGCAGAAAGAATTGTCAACCGTAATGACTATACTTAAGAAAAGGAAAAAGTGGTAGTTCATATAATGTCATTTATTTGCCCATAAACAATTGCGAGTACTCCAGCCATTTTTTTAGCTAAGAGCATTTAACCAAACCGGAGCAGCCATTGACAGGCGTTCCCCTCTGCCGAAAATATATGACTGGTGGTCATACTCATTGTATGATCTGACGTTTATCTGACGTGGCTATTTTGACGTTTCGCATACATTTGACGTTCCCCTCCCCCGCAAAAATCGGCAGACTTTTTTTGTATAGAAAACGACAGACATGGCCGGTCTGGTTGGTTAAATAGTCTAAGTCTTTTAGTGTGTTTTACGGTGTAACGGAGTAACTCAGAAAAGAAATTACTGCGCACAACAGCCTTATCTCGACCTAAGTGGTGCTTCGTTTAAGTTCTTTCCGTTCTAATAGAACTTCTGTTTTTTCATTAGACCGCTGAACGAGACGCGGCCGTTTGGGAAAATAGTTTCGTTCCAAATCAGAGTTGGGCAAAAAGTATTTTGAATAAGAATAAAAAAAAAACACAATTTATATTCTTATTCAAATCGATTTGGATAACTCAATGCACTAGTTATTCAAAATAATATGAATTGGAATATATCACGTGATTCTTATTTTAAATATATGTAGTATGTAATGAAAAACGGAATGATTATTCTAAGATTGGGGTGGGTTATTCTAAATAACGTTTTATTCAATTAAAATGTTTATTTTTTTAATAATATTTAAACATTTTGTGTGATCGTCATTCTTATGTATATTTGCTATTAATTTAACGATTTCAATAAACTATGTATAAGACTATTAAAATGTTATTTGGAATGAAGTTAATTTTGTGGTACAAATCAATACATCCATCCTCCTAGCGTTTGTCCCGGCTTTTGCCACGGCGCAATTGAGCCTGGGGTCCGCTTCGTAACCTAATCTCATGATTGGCATAGGGACTGGTAGTCATTTTCGTCTAGTTAGGGGGTCTAAAATTATGTCTGTTTTAAAATCCAAGTTGGCGAATATACTCCTTTTTCTGAAAAGTCATGGTAGTCGTTTTCGGCTAATTACATTCTTATTCGTGGAACATTATTTATTTTATGCTATTATTATTTGACCTAAAATTAATTATTATAATTAAAAAAATTCGCATATGAATTATTCTCGACGAAATTATTTTGAATAATTTTAACGGAATAAAATCGACATGAGTTATTCTTACGAATTTTTATTCAAATACTTAGGGTGGGTTGCACCACGCACAATAAACAGACTCTTCAACGTTAAATATGGCGACGGAGCTGTCATCCCATAGAAAACTGTCAAACTTTTCATACAAGATTTTTTTACGATGACGTTTACGTTCACAGACAGTTTGGTGCAACCGGCCCTTAATGATTTTATTCCTGAGTGCCCAACACTGTTCGAAATTATACCTATTCGCCCGCATTATTCTTTTAGGGGGAATTTCCGGGTCGGGTTCCACCGGTCGGGCATCCTTCAAACTTTACAGTGGGTATGTACTCGAGTGACCCTTCAAAAAGGTATCGCGGAAACTAAACCCTACCGCGAATGAAATAAAAATACTTAAAAGTTCCTGCGGATTGGTTAAACGTGAGTGGTTTTCGCGAAGAAAATTCTTATTAATTTTGTGTTTTACTTTTATGTTTGTTTTGTTTCAAAGTCACAACTTAAAAGTTGTTTTTACGGTTTTGTGACGGAAAAGAAGTTATATAGGTACTAGAATCAGAACCCTTAATGGTCTTTGTAGCACCAAAGTTTGTAACAGCTACCTTAAACGTACCTTTTCCATATATCAATTATACATTTATGTTGGCTCTCCACACATTTTTACTTGTATACTCGATGAAGAGTTAGCGTTGACTGACTACAGAAAACAGGACTTATAAAATGTACGAATATCGCCAATCAATTTCTAACCAATATCTGATTTTTAAATTTGATTGCATTTCCAAAACTTCACAGCTACGCTAATTTCGTAGCGCTACATCTAAAAATATGAGCTTTCGTAGCAGGTATTTTCCCACGTTTTAGCAAAATGCTATAAAGAAACCGAGGCGCTGTATTGTTCAACGCTAAACGGGTTCGTACGTAATTTTATCCAGTGAAACTCACGCACATTAAAGTCACGAGAACCATGAAAGCAATATTTATAAAACCCTTGGCTATTTCATAATATATTTATATAGCTAATTAAATACTTATGTAAAAACGTACTGTTCCATTAACAGCCACGCTTAGCTTTATTTCCCATCATAACTGGGTATATATTACCCATAGAGGTTTATTGATAGGACTGTTATCTGCGGAAGTGTTGTCTGAAGCCACAGAGGACGTTGTAGTTTTCCTATAATGCTATTGTATTTACTGCTTTCTCGTTAACTATTGCCATAAAGAGTTAATTTATGAAGTATTTCTTTTTCATATACCCGGATGGTAAAGAGGTTTTTCGTGCTATGCCACATGCCGTACGTATTCTTTTCTTTATGACAAAAGACGTAAGTAAGTAATATAAATATGTAATGATAATTTAACTCAATGTACCTATACCTGTACAGTGTGTAAATCTAATACGGGCGATAAATTAAACCAGGCATAGAGAGAACTCATAAGTGTAATCATTAAATAAGATGTTTTTTTTAAGTTACACTTAACTGTGTAAACATGGTATTGAAAGTAACTGTCAACGAGCGTGAGTGTGTTTGCATTACATTTCGGGTCGAATTATTTTGTATGGATAAAATTTTAATTGCAATTCTGAGTAAAAGTTATCTAATTACACTTCTTATGTCCTATACTAATGACCGCTAAGACTGTTAAGAGATTCGCCCGTATTAGTTTTACACTGTTATCTATCAATTAGATGACCGAAGTGTCAGCACGCTCGACCCTATGAAAATTTAATGTGCATATTTACTCGTATATATAAGTACTTATTCGGTCACATATATCGCTTTTTGGTCCTATACATTAATATATTTATTTGGTCCATTTTTATCTCCGATGTAAAGCTGACAATAAGGTTCTTGTCAAAAAAGTCATCTACTGATCAACTAGACTACTTATAACAAACCCAGACACGAAGCTAATTGTGTTTTATCAGGTTTATCACAAGGTTCCAGTGAATTCTCCTTTTTGTAAAGGGTCGGCAAAGCGCATATGACACCTCCGGAGTTGCAGGCGTCCATAGGCTACGGTAGCTGCTTACCATCAGGCGGGCCGTAAGCTTGTTTGCCACCGTCGTGGTATAAAAAAAGGGTTATTATTATCTTCCTTCCTTACTTCTTCCGACCTTCGGTATTATCATTAGAGCAGCTCGTAATACCAGAATATTGCATTGTCATCCAAGTTACGTAGGTACGATAATGTCAGTTCAATCGAACATCAGAAGCTGGTTCAAAACTCGCTTGAATAAAATAATAATGAACTATAAAATAATATTGGGTTATATTTTATTAGGTATTTAAGTATCTATATAAAACTTGGAAACACTACTGATTCGGCCTTTGTTGATGAAGTACGAAATACTTGTTGTAATTTTAATAAATAATTAATGTTAGCAACAGGGTAGTAAACGAGAAAACTTTCAACTTAATCCTAAAACTCAATTTACTCCCAAAGCGCCGTTCGGATATTTACAAAAAGGAAAATAATAATACGTGTTATAAAACCTACTACCGACCGGCTTAAAACGCTACCTAATGTCGACACAAAGTGGCTGACGCGACTTCGGAAACGGCGATAAAAGAAGCCTTTATTTATTGTTGTTTTTGTACATCGCAGAAGCTGTATCATTAGACGGATGATCATGTTATAACAGATAGCTTTTAAATAATAATTGTACAGATTTAATATTTATACCAAGTACACAATATATCACCGGGAAGGAGTTATCGAGGAGCTAAACGATCAGCCGCGTCGGGTAGCGACTGCATGTCATTATGTTCTAGCGCGCAGGTGTTTGTAATGGCCAATATAGCAGCTCGTTTGACTACCTTTTCGCTGCCGACCAATTTCTGGGTGCAGATTATGTGAACTATAGTTTAAGGTAAGTGACAGAAAAACATCATTATATGACCATCAACCCAAAGCAATCTTCAATAAAAATTATCGTCGACTGAATTCTACGGTGCATACGAACTTAAATGTTCTAGGAGCTACGGAAGAGTTACAGAATAGTTAAGTCAGAGAATATTCCCGCCTAATTACTCGTACAGTAGGTAATTACTCACAGCCTTCCATAAAAACAACCATTCCTCTTGAAAGCCTCCCTCACGTTACAAGTCCTATACACCGTGATGGGCTGTAAAACCCGACAGATCTTAACCATGCATTTCTGAGACCAAAAGAAGGAAAAAATGTTATGTCTTTAGGTCAATTTCGCCAAAAACTATGCCCCATAGTGGCAACAACGCCATCAAAAAGGCTTTTTGTGCTGAGTTATATTAAAAAAAGTTTTTTTTTACATTGGTATTAACTCTGAAACTAAGTCGTATTCCGGAAAAGTTTATAGGATATTTTAGTCTCTAAATATCAGAAATACACCGTTAAAATCTTTCGGGTTTTTACAGCCCTTGGTGTATAATAGCCACTTCCCTACTAACTCTAAGGCAAGCGAAATGGAATCTCACGATTTTTAAATAAACTAGGTACCAGTACCATACAGGTGTAATTTAGCGTCGAATGTCCGTAATTGAGAAATCTTGGGTATAATGGAGATCCATTAAGATATTATTATTTTATAGAAGAATGGACTTCGGTCGGGAAACATTTTATTAATAGGTAACCAGAGCTACAGAGTAAAATGTTTTTGGGATGTCGTATTAGGTTATGTGGATATATTTTTCGAAAAAGCGACTGGTAAACTAGTGAATATCATCTGATATTTACCAGTAACTTTTCGGTGAAGGAAAACATTGTAAGAAAACCGGACCTAATCCCGATAAGGCCTAGTTTCTCCTCTGGGTTGGAAGGTCAGATGGCAGTGGCTTTCGTAAAAAGTAGTACCTACGCCAATTGGGATTAGGTTGTCAAGTGGACCCCAAGTCGGGACAAACGCTAGGAGGAAGAAGAAAAAAAGAAGGAATTTGCAATCAATCCATGTACACGTCTGACTTACTCACTTTCAAGTTGCTTTCCATGTTCTGATTCAAACGTATACTCGTATTTAAACGAGATGTGACATGATTTGTGCAAATACGCGTATCTTTTATACATGCAGCGCTCAGGCAAAACGAATACGTCTACGAATTTGATGATGAAGGACCAAATACCATCCCAAAAAGTCCCGAGTAAATACTCCGTACCTTTTATAAAAGGATTGTCGTCAAAGCGACAACATATAACAATATAAAGCTTTGTTTGGTTTGTATTGTGCTTGAAAAGACGTAAAAGTGCAGAAAAGTTTATTTATTCCTCATGTAAGTACCTGTACCTATATACACAGTTGAGAGAAATTTCAAGGATTTCTCTTTTGCAAGGATCCAAATGCTTAGTAAAATTGAACATAAAATTTCGTTTCGTCTGACCTTATCCACATTAACAAAGAGAATTACGTAAATTTACTTTTTTTTATCTATGGCATTAACAACTGTTCGAGGCGTTCATTTTAATCTTTATCGGAATGATTTAGCCTATCCAAAAATGTTGATTTTTTTAATTTTCTTATTCTAGAATGACCAGCAAAACTGTGTGATATGGTCTTAAATTTGTACATATTAATAAATAAACACAAGTTTTTGTTACTAAATAATGAGGTGCATTACAGCGACATTATTTTGTAGCTAATGCATGACTTCCCCCGGTAATTATTTTGCTTAAATGGTTTGATAATTAGCAACATTAGCATAGTAAACTTTGTGTTCCCAACAATATGAAGTTATAACTCGTATTTAGACCCCAAATTTTCCCGCTTATTCATAAACGTCTTATTAGACTCATTTAGTTAAATTATGCTTTGTCTGTTTTCAATAAACACTACTGTCAAAGTAGCAAATAAGGACAAACACATTTATTAGTTAGATGAGGTTGAATAAGCGGGTTATAACTGCTACAACTTTGCCTTCGGTGCTCAACTTTGCCTGGCTTGAAAAACATGGTTTTCTTCACCAAACAGCTATTTATATCTTATTCCTGAGATAGGAGAAAGGCGGCTTCATTCAAGTCCATATTAAAAATATTTATTCGCCTCTTTTTAATATAGTCACTCAAAATCCTTGCGTTACTCAGTTACGAGTATATCGTATGTTTGCCTACATTTAAACTGTGGGTATTTCTCGCAGTCGTCAGCCCCGCAAGTATAACGTATTCAATTATTCAGCCGCCTCAACCGGTGCGAGGTGTGCGAAGAGCCTACCTTTGTTCCGTTCGGGGCTTTGGTTTACATAGCTTGCCGAGCGTATGCTTCAGACTAATTGTTGCAAGTGTGATCTCTGGAAACACATTGCTGCTACAGATCCCAAACTTACTTTCATACTGGTTTCCCCAAGGTAATAGATAGGTTCAGAATTGCGTTGGGAATAAAAATCCTGGGCGCCCCGCGCAGGTTCACTCCCAGAATGCCAAAGGTCGCGTGCCTTGCCTCTGCAATAAGTGAACTCCTAATCGCTTCCCACTTTTTCGGAGATTAACCCTTTTTTCGATTTAAATCGGATCCATCAATTTGCCCTTTAGCAAAGCAGCCGTTTAAAGAATTCAGCAGCCGCATAAGTAGGACGCGGGACCACGCTTTCATTTTTACCCTAGATTGTTTGAGATTTGAGGTTAGTTTTTTTGTACCTAATTTACAATATGTTAGTTTATTCTCTATTATGATTATTACTATCATAAACACTCTTAAACTTAGTTCCAATAGATGTAACAATACAGTCGCTATCGGATATATCGGAGTGCCCAAGGTGGTCAAAAATATCTGAACAACCTATCTATTGCCAAGGCGATAAAGTACATGGTCAGATATTTTTGAGCACCTTGGTCCCTCCAATATATTTGATGGTGACTGTATACATAGCAAGAAATTGCCAGCAAAGTGGTTAAAGGATAGAGTTATATTTAAGAGGAGGTCGACGATATTTTATGAAAATCCTTCGCCAGCACGTTTCACTAATACGTCTAAAGCATGATGTTTTCCAGCCTAATAAATAAAACAAATTAAAGAATTTTTTAGTCTGATTAGATATTTAGTGTGGTGGTAACAGAACCTTATTTGCTGTGATTAAAACAGTAAAAAGGTCTTTTTTCATTTACATAAATGGCATAGGAATCTGTCTGTTTCATGGATGTAAATTCAAAAAAATGTATAAGATAAAAATTATGACATTATTTAATAATATTTTACGCTACCAAATACAATAACATTGCTTTGCTATTCCGCGGCATATTAACGTGCCAGTTAATTAGGGGCAACCCGTCAAAGCAAAGTCAAAGTTGTCGGGGAATAGCAAAGCAATATTATTGTAGTTGATAATATGGACTTCTGCAAAGTACCGCCTGATTCCATAACTTATTTTACGCTACGACAACCAGTTTTTCATATTATTTAGGAACAATGTTCAATATTACATTTGTGGTAACTGAGGCCGTCTGGGGCATTAAAATCAATACCGCGACTCCACAATTCTTATTAGATGCGTAAAATAGGTCATATTTCGTTTCAAATTGTTTTTTTTTGAATTCATATTATATGAATACAATGTCATTTCACAGATGTAATAAAATAAGGCGAAGGAATTCTCGTTATTAAAAGTCGGTAAGTAAATATGTCCGTTGCATTTTGGTAGCTCAATGCTATAAAACTAAGTCCGGATTTTTTATGATCATCCCTTGGTCGCTGAGCGACGAAATACCCCACGGGGAGTGGACAAAATCTAATTTAGGCGAGATTTCATGAGCCTGTCGGCTCTGTTTATATGCAACGGCGGCTCGGCTAACGGGCGGTATAATCGCGATATCGATTCTTACCCGACGGTGTGATACGATTAACATTTGCCTTACAGTCGCTAATGTTGCTCTCACTTACGTGACTCGCATTCTCTCCGTTAAAATTAGCATTCAATTAATGTTATCTGCTACATTGGTTGGGTATTATAAATTTTGGGGTCCGAAGAAATGAATTTATAGAAACCGCTTGTACCCGACTTCTGAAAGACGGTTGTTTTCCGAGAATTTTGTTTATCCATTTCTTTAACCCGTGCTACAGCCTTCACCGTTTGAGGGATCACGACGTGTTAGATGTCATTAGACTCGTCTTAAATGTGGGAGTGACATTGTATAAATTCAGTTAGGTTTTTCAATATTTTTATTTCTATTCGTTTATATTACACCGCACGTACAGAACACAGCTACGTCAGTTATTAAAAAAATGAATGACATTTTTATAATCCATCTTAATATTATAAATGAGAAAGCGTGTCTGTCTGTTACTTCTTCACGCTTAAACCGCTGAAACCCAGAAATAATCCCTTAAAACGAGAACGTGAAAACGGGGATAGAAGTTTATACGACGACGTAGGTATCAATAACCGCTGAACCGATTTAGATAAAATTCGGTATGGAGATAGTTCGACTTCGGCGAAAGGGGTAAAAACGCGGTGGATTACTAATTTCACGTAGATGAAGTCGCAGGCAAAAGCTAGTAGCATTATAAATAAAGACACAAATAGTAGCTACTTAGTAGTTATCCGTCGCATAGAGCTAGGCCACAAACATTCTGATGGAGCGGGTTCCCAAAGCAGGTACGATGCTGTTCCGCTTAGGAACATGACCTTGACACGCGGCTGAACTAAGCGCAATGAAATCTTAAAACTGGCCGACCAGCAGGTTCCATGCATTTATGTTTCTCGTGCTAACGAAAAATATGGAAACCTACTCATGTAAAGGTACTCCGCATTATTACGAGTATTTATACCTACTTTGGGTAATCATTCTTCACTTCACACCATTGAATGACATAAAAGAAATCAAAAATATTTTCGCACTTCCCATCGAACGGATAAATTGGTAAGAACTAAAATATTATACGGATCAATCTAGCGCCAAACTAAGTAAAGCTGTATTACGGCGCCATTCATATACCTATCACGTGAGATAATTTAGTAGGGGACCTTTCCCCTACTTATCTACTAGGTACTGCCATATTCCTCCTTACGAGAGGAGGATTTTTATTAAGTGACAAAATTACGTAATAATTAAATGATGCCCAACGAAAAACCCAATACACAAATAGCTATGCATTCTTAAATAACAGTGGCGGCGCGTCCCTAGAAATCAGTTCCCATCTGCTTGCCTAGCTTTCAGGAGCCTGAGCAGTTTTCCTACAGTTTATAAAGAAATTTTAAGCCAAAAAGCCCCGTTATGCCTAAGATTTATTATCCCGCCGCCACTTTTAGATACGTACATACAAAGCATTTAACCACCAACTACTTATCAATTCGTATAAAACTGTGCACTGATAGGTCAATCCGGCTATGCAATAAATATCATCATGAGAGAAAAATAGGAGTGCTTAAACCAGTACTTACCTAAATTGTAAATTTACTTTCTAGACCAATCGGCCGTTTTTAGACCATGTATTGTTGATGTTAGAACAGCGGCTGGAATGATGATATCGCTCTCACTTTGCCTTTTATTACCTATCTAAACAGTCCCACGGGATGATAAAACATGCAAAGAAGACCTTTTTACTGGAAATGATACTTTAAAAGTACCCAAAGCTTTTCTGAAAGCCTACCGTATTTTCTTTTAGAAAAAATAAGACAACGACAAAGTTGGCCAAGTCAAGTACTCGTAAAAACGAACTTTGGATCTAATGGTCCATGAATCTATTAAACATTTTTATAACTCATAGCTATCGTTTGTCAAAGTAAATATTATAATATAAAATACTTGTAACTATTTGTGGAAACAGTTTTGCAGGGCTTTGTATAACTTCATGTATACTTTTTGATTAATAAACTATCTATCTATCTATTTATTCAGGAAAACAACTACATAAATAAAATAACATAAACACGTAAGTATATTGTTATGTGTGGGAAATTAGGTGATTATTTAAAGTTACTAAACTGAAGTAATAGGTATATAAGTAATTATAAAATCACGAGGTCATTTGAGCCTAAAAAGCAAACATAAAAAGTGTCTAATGTTTCTTTTTCCACACCCTCTCACGTCTCACATCTTTCATACACTTGCGAAGCGGTAAATGCTTTGGTTACCTACGTATTACTAAAAATATATGGAACAATTTACTTCTAATACAACCGTATGAGTTCGTGATTCCGAAATAGAAAAGATGTAAAACAAATTAAGAAAAAGTAGTAAGTAGGGAATTTTATAGAAATATATATGAGACTGAATTAGAATTCCTTCTAATTCAGTCTCATATATATTTCAACGCTCTATTGAGATGAGCAAATAAATATGTAATAAAATTTGAAAGGGTATCAATAAACCCCGCTTATTTAAATACGATCCCACTTGTTCCTGTTATATTAGTGAAACCCTTTTCATTATACACGCAAAGTGAAATAACTTTGGCATTGTATAGGCGATTACATTACCAAAACCACAGCAGTAATACTTTATACTTAGATAGGTATTTGTACAACGTAAGTAGCTTAAGAGCCCCGCTGGGCCCTTTTAAGATATTTATGTCACTGTAAAACCTTTGGTACACGCCCTCCGCGAAACTTGATCATGATTTACTGAGCGCGGTTTCTAGTTTACTTACCTACAGGTTGGTTATTACTTATTCATCAGTAATCAGAAGGGTGTTTTTCACCACGGTGCCAAGAAATGTTAGGTCTTTAAAGTACTTAAACTGTGTGATATGTTCGGTACCATGGGGTGATCTTTTTACACATGTCCTCTCGGGACCAATGTGTGTCAGCAACAATAGCACAAGTTGTCGCTAAACAGCTGCAGTTAATTCTTAAATGGATTTTAAAAAAATCACTAGAGTATCACTTATAACTTTGAAAGATTGAATTGACAAATAATTAATGTATTATCACTGCATGCGGCTGTACTCACATGTGTTTATTCACTACGCGCGACACGTTTCGGAGAGCTTAGGTCTCCATTCTCAAGCGAGCCAACTAAGAGTGCTAGGCGAACCGATCCACGACCCGTACAGCCGCATACAGTGATAATAGTGTTAATATGTCTTACGAAAGTTTAAATTGGATAATAATTCATGTAGTTGTAATGTGGTGGCTATTTAAACTTTAATAAACAATATTAATGATCAGCAACCGTTATTATCTCGGATATTCCGTTTACAGTTATTCCACTGAGTCAGAATACAGAACTACGTACTATACTTAATACGTATTACGTATACGTAACTATATGTATACGTAAGTATATAAACGACACACATTTGATTGATTAAAAAATATGGCGAGCGCCGCGCGGCGCGGGTGTCCTGTCGGAAGCAATGTGTCTCAGCAACAATAGCTGAAGTCGTCCCTAAACAGCTGCAGCCAATTCTTAAGTGGATTAAACGTCTGACAATGCCGGTTTATTGCGCTCCACAGAAATACCTATCCACTAGATGGAGCATCTCCATTTTGCAAGATGCCCAGCCAGTATTCCTATCATATCGAGGGCTACCGATCTTTTACTCACCAGTTGGTGCCACTGTAGACGGAGGTCCTGAAATACAGCTTTATTTTTATTTACGTACGTCTAAACCGAATTTACGTTTAAATAATATTTAATACAATAGACCGTACTGTAAAAATATCGACGATCTGCGGTATCATCGCACAGTTCCGTTTTATTTGGAAAGAGGAGGATTTTCTTAGTTCTGCTTTTAAAGTATTTACCTTCAATGACTCGTAACTCATAATTCCCATAGTTAATATCCTGGTTTGGAAAAAAATTCACAACATTATTAAATTAGCAATAATTCCGCGCAGCCGACTTAACACTTTCCGTACCACACTTCGCTACGCGCTACGCTCGTAGCCGATCCTAGCCTAGCGTTTTCCCGTTTTGTAGCGGAAAGCGCCTACGAACGGAGAGCCCGCCTAGCGGGTTCCTGGTCGTGAAAGTGTTACTAAAGACCTCCGTCTACACTAGCGCCTCTAGCGGAAAATTCATACGCGATAGTCCTCATATTATAAATCGAACCAAGGTTTTCAAAATTCGAATAGTTCTCTTGGGCTTGGACTATACAATGTGATTGTACGCGAATGTTGGAGCCGTTAACCGCGTATAATATAATGAATTGTATCCACAAATCAACCCCATACCATTTTTATCTCAACCGTTTTTAAATTATTTTTGGAGTCTGAGACACCGCAATAAATGATGCACCTGTGTGTAATACGTCAATAAAATATGCTTCCTTTGTAAGGTAGTCATTTTTTAAGATGTCGCAATCTTACTAGGGATTTGTACGTACAATTCCGACATCTTAAAAAATTCGTACTATATTTCGGGGTATTACCCGCTTATTCATAAACGTGTTCTAAACCTCGTTTCGTTAAAGTATGTTTTGTCTGTTTCTAACAAACACAAACTGTCAAAGTGACAGATAAGGACATACGATGATTTAGGTAAATGGGGTTCGAAATACGTTTATGAATAAGCGGGTTAATGCTCTAAATTACATTGACATGTCATAATTTTAGATTGTTTGGTTGAATTAATCATAATACCCTAATACCATGGTTACATCAGTAGTCAATATAACAATAATAGTATTAAAAAAATGATTTTAAACTAAATCGTACTTCCATATCATGAAATTTAGGCCCGGTTGCACCAAACCGTCTGTTAACGTCAACGTCATCGTTAAAAAAACTTGTATGAAAAGTTTGACAGTTTTCTATGGGATGACAGGCCCCTCGCCATATTTAACATTGATGAGTCCGTTAATTGTGCGTGGTGCAACCCACACTTATACTTGGAAACAAGGAGGGCAGTCTATGATTGCGCTGTAACTCGCAAACGTCACAAACACACGTCCACTCGCTATTGTTTGTCCCGACTTACTATTTATTTATGAAATCCTTTTCAAGCTTCCCAGATACGGACGCTTTCTTGTTAGCACAAACGAGCTAATTTGGTTCGTGTCGCTCACTTCTGCCTCGTGAATCCCGCGTGGATTTGAGATAAAATTAAGATTAAGCGGGATAAAATATAATTAGAGACGTAAAACATTTTGATAAGGAGGTATAAAGTCTGAATAGACCTTAATATGACGATAAAGCGGCATCTTTGCGCTTTCAAATTGGAATTAAGTGCTTAAAAGACTAAGTTAGAGCATATTGAGTTACACCTTTAGAGTTGGGTTTTGTAGCCACTACTATTTCAGTATGCATACGCACTCTTTTCTTCTTCGACAACGTACCTACAACGTGCATAATTACTGCGTAAGGTAGCAGCATTGTAGCAGGGTAGTGTACCCATAGTAAATTACTTTACAGTTAGGGTCTCCGAATCACAGACAAACGAATAGTAATAGATGAACGGATGGATATGGCCAAACTATACACGTACCCTAAAATGGAGGAGAAGAAATGGCGGGGGCAGACAGGAGGAATGTGACACAAACTTTTTTCAGTTGCTACTTAAATTTTCGGACTAAGGTTGCTCTTAAAGTAAGTTTAAAAATAAAACCCTTTATTATATGACAACTCTCGCAATTTTCCTAACTCACCGAATTGCTATAGCTACTAACGTCGTCTACGGGATAAGGTGGGATTTCTTACTATTTCGTGTTTATAGTTAAAATTAAGAAACAACAACAACAACAAAGAACAACAAGGAACAACAGAACATCAGTAAGCACTAAAATAATTCATCCAATCGGAATATTTTATTATGTATAGAATTCAACGTGACATGTAAAAAAACTTTTATTGAGGTTTGAGTTTCCGTTTTGTCCTTTCTCCCCTCGTTTCATGGTTCTACGGACCCTAAACCAGAATACCTTGCTCTGCCCCAAAAGTTATGGTAAATGTATTAAAAACAACTTTTAAGGGCTGACCTATACCGGGTGTTTACTGTAATAGGAGCAGTAAATTGAAACGTAGATTCTACTATTTACTCAAACAAGACAACGTTTGTTCAACGTCTTTAAAAAACGTATTGTTTGATTTACATGGTACATACACTTTAAAGTTTTTTCGAACACGCAATGTATTCCAAAATTTATTTTGTTATGTCTGTAGAGTGACAAGACTGACAAGAACGTCAATTAGACGAATTTTAAGGTACGTTGATAAAGCTATTAAGTTCGTATGAAAAAAAAGACATAATTAAAAAAAGTTGTTGGACAAAACTTCTATCGTTTGAGGAGTGGAAAAATCCTGTATAGGTCTTAGAATTTTATTGAATAATTTATATGCACAAGGACGTCAGGTAAGTAGCATCTAGTTAGAAAAGCACTTATATTTAGTGGCGGCACGAAATAACCACAATTGGATAACCTTTTAGGGTCCCATTACAGAGAGGACCATCAGCAGATCCTTCTACAGGTAAGTTAATCAAGGCTCGGTCTTCACTGAGTAGGGACTAAGGACCACTTTAGTTGATGACATTATGATTTTTAAGTACAGACAGATTAATTTAATCTTAAGTAGGTAACTTAAACTTTAAGTCAGCATTTTATAAAATGTATTTGGTAGGTATTGGATATACGTATTACCTACATATTTATGTTTCAAACATAGTTACTAAAATAATGATTGTAAATTACGCAAACGTTATTTTATTGTTCATATAAAACTTTACTTTTACTTTTATAAGGTAAATAAATATGACTGCGTTCCCAGGCAAAAAAGCGTTTAACTCCTGAATGTTTTTTAAAGAAACTCGTTTTCATTAAAATATAAGTAATTAACGGATAGTTTTGCTAAATAAAATAATAAAAATAACTAGTTTATGTGTTTAAGATGACAATAAAATCATGTTTTATTCCTAAATATGCGTGATTGCGAAGCAATGTAGGTAAATGCGTTTGTTTAATATTTCACTTTTCTTCAGACCCCGAATTTATATTAACCAGATGACTCGCGCGCCTCATTGAAAGAAGTGGGTACCTATCAGTATGGGTACCCGTTGCATTAGAAACGATCTCTGTCGCGATCGTGGATTTTGGGAAGGTTCACGTGGTGACGTCAGAGCTGGCGCGGGGGGCCATGGCGTGCGCCGCCGGAGCAGCGCAGCACCCGGGCGGCGGCGGCGGCGGGAGCCCTACTCTCTGTATCTGTTGCGCCGCGCTGAGCGCGGTGGACGCGCCTCGCATCGCGCCCGCCGCTCCAAAACAATCCGTAAACATTTCTATTTGCGAACACCAAACAACTACCAACTGTTAAAAATCGGTGCAATACTCATTTACCTCCACTTCTACTTCGACTTTTTTGTGATAAAAAAATGTTTATGTGACTTTACCGGCATTTAAAGTACGGCTGAGTAGACGAAAGGACAGCTGAGGTAAACGGCCCGTCTGCCGCCCACGGACTCGTAGTACAGTTGTAGTAGCCGCCCCACCAGACTTGCCCACATCGGGATACCCCACACCACAATATAGGTACGGTATACCTAGATACAATTTATATCAGTGGGATATTATGGTTTACAATTTTTTTATAAATATATAAAATCATAACTTTAATATCTTCTTACATATAAATTTAAATATCCATAAAAAGTATGATAGATTTATAGGAAATATTACTCAGTCGGTATCTGATTCCGACAATATGCAATCCTTAGTTGCAACCCGATAATGAGCGGAGTATTGCATGACTTTGCCTTGGATTACTGATGTGTGCTGTCTTAGGTTTTACTAGGTATGTTTATTTCTATTACTAGGTATACTTTTATTTTAATGTCTTAGATTTACTGTACTAATATGAATTTCAACTAGTTCCTGTAATTATTGGATTATCTATGAGTTTTCAAATTCATAAATAAAGCAATTATTGTATTTCTTTACAATTGTTTACTACATTGTACAGTCATTGAGGGTTCAGACACATCAGGTAACATAATACAGCTCTGAAGAAATATCGTATACATAATATACCGGGTGTTTCCTGTAATAGGAGCAATAAATGAAAACGTAGATTCTACTCCTCAAACGAGACAACGTTTGTTCAGCGACTATTAAAAATAATGTATGGTTTGATTTTTAGGACACTTTCAAGTTTTTCCGAACACGCAATGTATTCCGACATTGATTATGTTTGTAGGGTGAAAAGCAGTGTCAAATAGACGGATTTTAACATACATTGAAAATACTATTTAGTTTGTATAAAAAGAGGCAATCTACAAAATACATCTTTTTTAAAAGTTGTTGAACAAAAGTGTTGTTGTTTGAGGAGTAGAATCTACGTTTTAATTTATTGCTCGTGTTACAGGAAACACTCTGTATATAGAAATGATATCATAGAAAAATAACGGAACTCGTATGATTTTCTACTACACTACAACCCATACCCCCCCCCCCCCCCCCATTACACCCATTTATTGTTGGTCTTGGGAGTATAATAAAGAACATACCTATATTATACAAATCTAGTTTAGTCGAGTTTTAGGAATAATTCATAAGAAGAAAAAAAACGCTAGAAACTCCGATACATTTTGCTGATTTTATTAAAATTCTCATAAAAGAACCAACTGGAATCTCAAATAAACAACGTTTCGGTGTTGTACAAATCTGCAACTCATCTTAACCAAATTATTATGCCTCATTTACCTATATAATAAGCTTTAACGAAATCCAATGGGTCGTATCTACACCTTGGTTAACAGTTATTGTTTTTCTTAAGCAAAATAAGAAAGAATTGTTGCGTGAATGACGTATAAAAATACAAATCAAAACGTCGCGATTATATTTATAATACGTATTTGATGTATATTAATAATAATTATTATTATTATTTGATTAGGCATCACGTATCTAAAATACGTGTCTAGACTCAGGATAAACCTGCAATTTCATTGGTTAATCTGAACATTCTGCACTATTGATATATTTTGGTAAAAAATCAACTGTAAACGTACCCTAATTGTCAATTACGTTCATTTATTAGTAAAAAAACACATTAAAGTTACCTTTTGTCCCTAGTAACATCATCGTTTCTTAATTTTATAAATTGTAAATGAAATAGATACTTACCTATAACAGTTTGGGTGAAAGTTAAAGTAACATTAACATTATCTCATTAATTTTATACGTAATATCTTATAATGGCATATTAACGTTTAAACTCATCAGAAGATTGGATATGGCCCTTATACTTACGCTCAATCACTGCACCCGAGCGAGACGCATTACATTAATTTGAGGCAATGGCGGCCCAGGCGCTAAATGTCTTTTAACGTAACGTATGGCCTTCCGCCGAATCTACCCTACCTTACCGACCTCGACAATTAGGGGTTCGACTCTCAAATTTATGGGGAACGAACATGGAAAATCGATAATGAGACATATAAGCAGAAACACATTTTATTCCCTATTTACACGTTACATTGTAGCAACAACATTTTATTTTCTATTGGTACCCACAACAAATCCATTCAATTAATCCCTTATATATACCTCTAATTAGGGATGTGTGCATCCGGATGTTTTATTGTTAACAGGTATTTTATTATACAGCGTGTATTTTGATTTGATATAACCGCATACGCTAAGGGTACTTAATACGAGTAAATACCCTAATAAACATACTTTCATATGTATTATTAAATTTTAGTACATTTTTTTCCATAAGTATAAAATATTTCAGCACGCAATGCATCGCTACTATTAACTGCTACAACTTTGCCTACGATGCTCAACTTTGTCTGGCTGCAAATCTTATTTCTGAGATCAAGATATAAATAGCTGTTTGCTGAAGAAATCCACGTTTTTCAAGCCAGGCAAATTTGAATATCTAGGCAAAGTTGTAGCAGATTTAACGGTACCTACATGATTACTTTGCCTATAAAACGTCACAATTCACAATTGATGATGTGTCAAATTAGTGTATAACTACGCAATACATCGCTGCTCGAAATGAATTCAAAAAATAAAAACCGGCCAAGAGCATGTCGGGCCATGCTCAGTGTAGGGTTCTGTAAACTGAGACCATTAATTCAAAAGGTCGTTTCTTAAGGGAAATTCGGCGGCGCTTACGTCATTTTTACTTACGTCCTTTTACTATGGGTTTTTGAATGATAACTCAAAAACGGCTCAACCGATTTATTTCAATATAGTTTTCGTTGAAGGTACTCATTAGGCCTCAGTTTCATGATTTTTTTAAAAATTTTAGGACCGACGATTCAAAAGTTAAATGGGGGGGACGCCTTGTTTTAAACTTTCGGAGCTATTATTTCCGAGAGTATTAGTTTTAACCAAAAATTGTTTTAAAAGACCCTATTTTTTTTGAAAAGACCTATCCAACGATACCCCACACAACTTGATTGGAACGAAAAAAAATTTCGTCCCCCACTTCACGTGTACGGGAGGTACCCTAACAAAATATATTTTTCGCGTTTTTATTCTACCGTTTTGTCGGCTTGGTTAATGCACATATTCAAACCAAATTTCAGCTTTCCAGTGCTAACGGTTACTGAGCTAGACCGCGGACGGACGGACGGACGGACGGACGGACGGACGGACGGACGGACGGACGGACATGGCGAAACTATAAGGGTTCCGTTTTTGCCATTTTGGCTACGGAACCCTAAAAACTCTGTGTTGATTACCAGTTAGCTTAATATTTATTGCAGAACCTTTGTCTGGTTTCCTTTTGCGGTTATATCAAAGATATACCTACGCAATATATTTTCATCACAGATATGGCAAACGTATCAACGCTTTATTATGTTAACTTACATAGCAGTAATATATGTATAAGTGCCACGGTAAAGATTTTCTGAATCGTTGGTGATAAACCTATTCAAGAAGAAAGTTTTTTTCATTGCTGATTGTTTCTGTATGTTTAATTTGAGTCCTCTGTACACTGAATTGTACGCAACAATATTTTATGCTGAGTTGTTGGTTGGAGTTTTGTTGGAACACAATAACTTGCTATGGGTATTTGCGAAGGACCTAAATTCATGAAACACGAATAAATCAAACTGTGTTAACTCAATACTGAGTCGGCTGTTGCTAAAACAAGCTCTAAGTTAATACGAATAATTTATTATTCAACCGGAAATTATAATAGTTTGGTGTATTTTAATGAAAAGTATTCCAACCTTCCCAAATCAATTTTATTTAGGTTTTACCTACATTTAAACGTAGGGAGATAAGTCAGATAAGTTTTATTTTATTTTAATTGAGATACCTAATAGCAGAATAACGAAAGACTTAAATGGTCGGTCTGAGGCAAATCGAACCACTTTTTATTATAATTTTAAACAAAAAAGAACCGACTTCACTTAAGCTCCACTTTTCCAAAAAGAAATGCCCGAGTTGCTGTAAAACATTCTGAAATCGGTATAGTTGAAGAGTTCCTTCGATTTCTCCAGAATCCCATCATCAGATCCGGACTTGCTCTTTCAAACAAAAAAGAATTTTCTAAATTGGTCCAGTCTCCGAATAATTGGTGAGCATACATATAAAAAAAATAAAGTCGGTTGAAAATGACAACTCAAGAGTGCTTACAATGACAACAATCATTAAAACTTCATTTCTCACTCACTAACTGTACATACTATGATAATAATAAGATACTTAAAACGTGCCTAAGTACTTAGACATCATGAAAATAGTGATCAAGTGAAGTGGATTGGTTCATCCTTAGCTTAAACTACATTCTTTTGAACACCCAAAACTACATATAAAGACTGTATACGTTAAAATCCGGCCACGCATGATCTGGTACATCTCCCTTTCGGATACACATTTTCAAGCAGTTCTTTTTTATAAATAATCTGTAATCATAGTAATATATAATAAAAATAGAATCATATTACAATTGTATGGGCTTGTCTCAGTTTTTACTGAAGGTATTCCATCATATCTTTAATGTTTTGTCCAGCGTTTTTTGATAATCTTCACTCGCTTCCTGCTACAATACCACAATTGTATTTATATTTTCACAACCGGTTTTATGGTCAATAGAATGTCATCTTACAAAAAAAATGTTTTGAAACTCTATTCTACTTGAGGTAGTCAGGAAAACTTTCTACTCCAAGCACTGAAAGTAATTTTTATATGGCAGCCATTTTTTTGTCAAAAAGTCAAACTCACCAAAGTTAGAACACCTCCGAACTATTTCAATCTAAATACACTTAGAAAAATGTTAGCTATGGTGAAAAGAGAATTTAATAAGGTATAATTTGATTTATCTTATTTATAATAAAAAACTATTTTTAACAGGAAAATTTGGTAAACACTGTCAGAACACTGTGGACAACAAAATATAGGCACTGTGGAATATATAGTGATCAAACAACATAGACAACGTAACGTTTATATTATGTTTTTAATTTTATTATGTAGCTTGATAACCCCACATTATTAATTAGAAGTGTTGGTTGAATATGCCCATTCAATAAAAAGATGTACCATACCATGCGTGGCCGGATTTTAACGTATACAGTCTTTATACGTACTTTACAAACTGATAAAGTAAAACTTTAATATTATTGCTTAATATAAGATTAATATAAAGTGGCTGATGTTACAAATTGTCTTCCATTCCAATTTTCTGACAAAAATCTGATGGAAATGAATACAATGATAGAAAAAGAAAATGACAAACGGATCACATGACAAATTATTATTCAATGAACTGTTGGTAAACAACTCGTTAAGAGTCAATTACATTTTCAAAACGGATACTTTACTTTTGAAAGGGAAATGTATTTGATAAAGCGAGTAATATTATTTACGCAGAGAAAACGTCCTGCTGCGCACAGCCTCCCTCGCCTGGAACTTTCTAACATTGTTATTCTGGAAACAGGCTCGCTCACCTTATTTTTCCATGATGTTTTTATAAACAACTTATTCCGCGTCGTTTTTCAGGATTGCTTGAATAACAAGCAATGTTTATAGATGAAAGTGTTTACGGTTTCAATTTCATTTTAATGAAAGTACCTACAGACACTTTGAAAATGTTGTAACAGAAAGATAATAGAAAAAGTTGGTAGGTTTTATTTATAATAAATAAATACAGGTGAATACTGGTCGTGTGCAGCCGTGTCCTATCTATAACATGTCACATGCCACATTCAATGTATTTGCGAGGGTTCGCTTGGTTACCAAATCCCATTAATTAGCGCAGTTTCTTAGGAGTATATAAACAGTTAAGTAATATGATATTTGTAGGATTACTTATTAGAACAAAGTCACTTCATTTACCTATATTTGCCTAGTAGCACGAAACACGAAAATTAGATTTAATAGTACAAATACCTATATTTCAATCAGTGTTAACAACCACAGCGGCGTCTTCACACAGAGTTCAAATGGAACATCATAATCAATAATTATTTGCTGTCGTCTTTATTGATTGCACGTTGCTGCTATGTATGATATTCAGTACTGTGGAAAGTTCACACAGCAATTTATGCCCATCTGACCTCGACTGACTTTAGCTCTTACAAAACTTGTGGGTTTTACTTAGTATGTGTGTATAATAAGCTCATGTTAGCTAACTTTTGGAGATAAAAAGTTGTTTTCCTCAAAAAGTTTCGGATATACCCAGCATACATTTTCTTTGCACGATTAGGTTTTCGTAAGCTGCAGAGTTACTGTTAAATTCTCACGAAGATTGCGTTCCGTCCTTGACAAATCTCAGATATTTTTACCTACATTTCTATCTAGACAGCGTATTTAATGTGATTTTAATATTTTTTGATTAAATTAGACATCTTTGTTGTACGCAATTATACATAATTATTTGTGCCGATAAATCATACCATTTCTATGCTAGGCTATTTTCAGATACTCATCTTACCCTTTCTCGGTCAGCCATCAGTGTATTTTTAAGCTGATTATCCTTTTGAAGAGTTCGGTAGGTAATATAAATTTAGAGACTTCATTATGGTCACCTTATTACTGTGTAGGAAAACAATATTTTGCTAAATAAGCAAAGGTGAACATAGGGTCGGTTGCACCAAACTGTCTGTCACCGTGATCGTTAAAAAAATCTCGTATGAAAAGTTTGACGTTTTCTGTGGGATGACAGCTCCGTCGCCATATTAACGTTGATGAGTCCGTTGTGTGTGGTGCAATCCACCTATAGGGTTTACAGTTTAATTCTTTTTGGTAAATATTAATATATTTTATACCATAGCGGACAACCGTTAGGATACTTCTTTCCTGTGAAAAAATATTATTAATTATAGCTGTCGCTAATCCCAAAACGAACAAGCACAAAGACAATTTAATTTATATTCTACGCGAGAATTAATTAAACCGTGCATGGGCTTGGGCTTTGCCTAGCCTGTAATATCTAATTAGGCTTAGCATCCACGGAGTGGTCGGAAAAATGAGTTTATATTAGGCTAACGTCACAAACAAAACAATATTATACGAACACGGTAATCCCCTTTGCTATGTAGGTTCTAATATTATACAGTGTGTTGACGACGAGGGACCCGCTTGCACCTTTAGCCGTCAACACAGTGAATCCTCCTTTTTGAAAAGGGTTGGTAACGCGCATGTAACGTCTCTGGAGTTGCAGGCGTCCAGAGCCTAAGGTAGCTGCTTACCATCAGGCGGGCCGTATACTTGTTTGCCACCGTCGTGGTATTAAAAAAGTAGGCAGTAACCTACTTATTAGTTGTTATGTTAATTTAAAGAAAAATATTAACTTATTGAAAAACAATGCTGTTGTGCTTGTAACCGCAAAACAGTGATGAGTGATGACCAACGAAATAATTTACGATCACGTTGTAAAATGTCGTCATATCTTTAATTTGTGTAAAAGCCTGGTTTTTCCAATTATAATACATACGTCGTTTGATGCGCAAAACTGTAACTTTGATATCTAAATGTAGACAGCGCATAAGAATCATCTAATATGTATTTACTAGCAGTACAGGTTAAGATGCGAACTAATCAAAATTAATACGTACATAAGTAGTATTTACCTGTGAACCTTGAATTGTTTATCCAATTAACCTACCAGCTACCAATAACCGGGTGTAATAATACCCGACAAGATAAAGAGCTCATAAATTACAGCTGTCACATGTGATAAACAGATGAACAAAAATAACTGGGATTAGTAATTCCTGTAAATCAACGTTGTTGCGTTGTTTGCTTGCGCAGAATTCTCTATAGGATTAGGGAGAAACACGTGTGAACACACCAGTACCTACGCCTAGTAACCAATGGATTGCGATAAATAATATTTTATTATAATATCTATATATAGCGCTAAGTCGTAAGTAATTGGCCACCTCAGACTAATAATTAACTCTATTCCCCTACAAACAGAATTCATTTTAATATAACGTGATGGCCAGTAGTTAAAAGATTATACTAAAATTACTTATGTTTATAGGTAAACAGAGTTCATTTTTAGTATGAGTTGGCCAATTACTAAACGGTGGCCAATTACTAGCGATTTACCCTATTCGAAAACAATGAAAACTGGGGAACTTTGTACAGAAGTTTTTGCACAATGTATTATACACAGATCAATATAATTGACTAAACGAAAGTGTGTATTGTGTATAATGTAATTACATTACATAATAAAAGTTTAAACACTTTCAGTCAACTGTTAGATAAAAGCCATGAAATGGTGATGGTTATACGAAATTGAATTTTAAGCAATAGTAGTTACTGCCAGGATTTTCCAAGATTAATTTATTTTATTTTCGTTTTAAAGAGACATAAATTCTGATGACTTACCTACATTCTAAAGTAGACTATAAAATCGGTCTCTACCTAACTACATACATTTCAGTATTTTACTGTGCCTTTGTTCAAATTATAATTTGCAACGCAGATTTAATTAGATTAATTAAATGTTAGTAGGTATATTTAATTGGCGAGTGACTGCTAAATCGAGGTATTCCTAGTAATAACTTATACTATAACTTGCAATGATTATACCAAATGAAATTGTAGGTATGTAATTATAGCGTATTTTCAAAATTACCACCATTAGATAAATAAGTAAGTACATAGTTATATGACAAGATACTTATGTTCTTTTTTTACATTATATACTTTTTCCCTCGGACTTACGGTACGACAATACACGGTGCCCGTGAGGATTACGAGAGATTTTAACCACGAATGCCTGAGGTCATAAGGAGTAAAAAATATTATATGAATTTATGTAAATTTCGTAAAACAATAAATTCTTAATTTTTATTTTTTCATAAAAAAATTAATGTTATTGGTAAAACAGTCGATTAAAATAAATTGGTACATTATTATTATTAGTGAACATATTTTACGAAAAGAATTCTTTGGCACTTTGATATCTGTCAATAAGGAATATAAGGATGTCTAGACTAGACCCCATAACGGTTGAAATCGCCATAAAAAAGCGTTTTGCACTTAGTCACAACGTCCCAATATAAAAAATGTTTTTTTTTTTTTTTTTTATTGGTAGTAACTCTGAAACTAGGCGAATTCCAGAATAGTACATTACGCACCTAGGGCAGTAAAATAAAGAAAGGCTCAGATCGCGGATAATTGTGGCCCGAACCGAAGGTAAGGGCCATAGACAAGCGATCTGAGGCCTTCTTTATTACCGCCCGTGGTGCCTACACAATTTTACGTCTTCTCCTGGGTGTGAAGTGAGATTTGCCGCTAAGCCCGTGGGCGTAATATCTCACTTACTGCCCAGAGTGACGTAAAAGTTTATACGACATCGACACATTAATCTCCAATTATAATGAGGAATACACTGTTGAAATCAGTCGCAATCCACCTTTTTTTTAAATTACACCTATACTCATTTTTTTCGAACCTATAGAGGAATTTTTAAGCGCACCTAATGACGATATACAGATTGGAATTTTAAAGCACTTGTGGATATAAAATATAAACACACCTTAGATGTAGAGGTAATCAGTAATAACATTAATTAGATATGTAGATTTTGGTGAATTTGTGATATACAGTGACACACGCAGTCAACGGTTAGGTACAATACATGGTGTAACAAAAATACTGGGGATCCGTTTAAGGGCATAATAGGTATCGTATTGCGAGTAGGAAAAAGTAGGAGAAAAATTTTTTGTCGCGAAAAAAAAATTTTTTTGTATGGGGCGAGTCGTCCCAGCTGGCCAACCCTCCATACAAACTCAAAAATTTTTTTCGCGAGAAAATTTTTTTTTCTTACTTTTTCACAAAAAGAACACGATACCAATGATGCCCTTAAAAGGATCACCAGCATTTTTGTTACACCCTGTATGAGCCTAATTTGACAAGATACGCGCAATGAATAGAATTTACGACTAGGGTTTTACTGAATTCACCTTCAAATGTTTACGGCAAACTTTTTAAGTGATATTAATTGATTGTGAAGACCCTTCTAAAGTGTGCGAAAGTTATGACGAAGTAATTAAACTCACAGTGGGCTACCGTTTGGCCACTTTGAAGAAATCTTCCTTGGGCGTACCGGTAAAAAGTTTCTAATTCACGACGGATAAATGAAATCGTTTCGTTCAAAAGCCAAATTGCCATTTAGCGGTAATCTTATCGAGCGAATTTTTTGTAGTTCATCATTGTTATTTATGTTTATGTTTTTAAATTACTAAAATATGGACTAAATATTATGGACGTTTATGGATGGCAACTTTATGTAGACAATAGAATTCTTAAAAGTAGTTAAAAGTGCTCTTAACATTATAGTCGCCAGCATATTTTTTATCCGCAGTCGTTAAAATTCAGTAGCTTATAATAATATTATGATAGTAATAACTAGGAGAAACTACAGATTTGTAATTTTCCCAAAATACATAAATTGGTACTTGGATAACGTAACCTGACAAAGTGGTTAAATGGTAGGAAAGTACAACTGTCATTTTATACTAGTTTGTATCACGCTATTCATACGATAACTACTGCTAAGTAGTAGATATATAGATGGACAGTGTTACTGAGAGTAGGTTGCTGTGTGCGACGGTTTTAGGTTTCTGTCTGCGGTTGAGTGCCGGAGCGCGGGCAGCGGGTTTGAAATCCATGACAGACCCACTGTACTGCTGCACTCTGAGAACTGCAGTTCAACCCAAACCGCGATTTATTGTGTGCCGGAAATGACGTGTCAATCACTATTAATTAACTGCAAATATAGGGTTTATAGGAGATATTACTTATTCGCAGTTTTATTTATATTTATAGTAATAGTTGGTGTTGGATATTTATTGACAAGACAATGACTATATGATACACGGACAGTTTTTTAACAGAAGCAAAGCTTTAAAATTGTATTAAAAATACTATAAGGTCGGAAATGTTCACAAATGGAGGGGTCCCACAATTTTTAAAAGAATAAATGTTATTCATGTACCTAAACTATATTAATTTATATAAATTAAACTACGCAGCGTTAGTCACAACTAACGCTGCATAGTTTAGTTTATATGAATTTACGTCGGTTTGTTAGAAATATCTAATGATTACAATAATCCTCACATGTCCCGCTTCATCTATACCTGGCCTCTATTTCCTGTCTAAAAACTTAAAGCTAAAATCTCAATCAAGGTGTAAAAATACGCTTTGTGATTTACTAACTATAGACTTTGACTATTTAACCAACCGGATCGGCCATGTCTCTCATTTTCTATACAAAAAAAGTCTGCCGAGTTTTGCGAGGGAGGGGAACGTCAAATGTATGCGAAACGTCAAAATATGCCACGTCAGATAAACGACAGTCCATACAATGAGTATGACCATTGGTCATATATTTTTGGCAGAGAGGAACGCCTGTCAATGGCTGCTCCGGTTGGTTTATCTAAGACTATAGAGCACCATTTGCGAGTCACCGTCGGATCAAGTAGTTGAATAAGCAATTCCTACGATGGGAGGTTGCATACGCCTCGTTGATTCTAGCGCGAGGTACACTCGCCAGATTTAGTGCCGCATAAGTTATATTTATCACAGCTATCCACGATGAACAGCCCTGGTGAAATAGATTTTTGTAAGCAATTTTCCAGCGAAAATAGATAGTGGACAAAACCTTACACATACATACAATATTACATAGTTGCCACTTACATATTTAAATGTAGAGACAATGCAAAAATGTTTTGAGGCTCAGGGCTCGGAGAGCTGGGACGACGTAATTTATTTAAATAATTTAATTAACGTAAATAATAAACGTGTTTTTTTTTCGCGTCCGTATTTTTTTACTTTTTGTAGTCGGAGTACAGTACCAATTTATGACCTAAAACGGATCACAAGTATTTTTGTAACACGTCATAACATAAATACCTCTATGTTATGTATATATGCTCTACGCACTTGCCAGTTGACAGTTCTGATTTGAAATAAATATAATATTGATTGTAGACAAAAATTGAGGTATTTTCGCAGAATTTTACGCTTACCATGAGGACATTGACGAACGAGTATCGCGTGTTCTATCAGTGCATCTTGCTTGTAACACATTAAGCGAGGTTTAAACAAGCAAGTTTACTTGCAGCAAGTAGGGACTCAGCTATAATTCAGAATGAGACATGAATATCACTACCTATTTCATTCTAGCATATAGCTGCATCCCTACTTACCGCAAGTAAACTTGCTAGTCTAAACCTCGCTTTTGTGTCGAGATGCACAGATAGAAAATTCGTTACTCGTTAACGAAAAATGCAACGTCAAACTCATAGTAGCCGTACTGTACACTTTGGCGCCGGGTGTGCCAAGTGTTCACGCGTCACGGCACATTCCGCGGGCAAGGGTTTGCCTCTCCAAGTCGTGCCCGAACTTACGGTGCGCTTTCAAAAACGTAAAAAAAAGATAAAAGATATTTATTATTCAATTTAGGCACATTACAATGCACTTATGAACGTCAGAGAGAAAAAGAAACTACCACCGTATTCTATTGGCTGCGGCGCTTTTGATTCTGCTCTGTACTCGTGACAATGAAAACACGTGTACGTATCTTAATCTTAGGGTTTGTGTGGAACATGTCATATTTGCATTCTATTTAGTTGAGATATGATAAAGACACCCGAAAAGTCATTAGAGAGGCATTGAAGGACTAAAAAATGGATGATTTATTTTTCCAAGCGCCTCTTATGCCACGCATATTTAGGTAATGTAGGTTTCCGAACGTCCGAACCTACTATTGCAAATACTAATATCAAGACCGTATCTGCCTATGAAAGAAATATTTTGGAGAAAAAATCAAAAACGCCTTAACCGCGCGATAATGATCCGAACAATTTTCGTTGAAAGAAAAATACATGTTCTCAATTTTTAAAGAATTTAAACTTTTCCTTTACAGAAATGATACACAATTTTTATTTTTATTTTAGGGCCTGATTATTTCTGAAAATATTCACACAATCAAAAAATGTTTAAACAAACCTCAATGTTATTTTCAAAGAACTATGATTGATGTGCAAAATGACGATATTTACTCAGTAAAAAAGATTGTGAATTTGTTACACGTATGTAGTGCCCCACAAGTTTTTTTTGCGCAATTTTGCTGAAACAAAAATTTGTTAATAGTATTTTTGTCAAATATTGCAATCGTATAATTATAAAATATTCACAATAATTGAATTATAGCCCAATGGCTTTTCTTTATTTCTTTTTTTCAGTTCCACTGCCGCCGCCGCGCGCCGCTCGTTGTTACCGATAATTAATTGAAATGACTTATAGTTATTTGTGCAACAAGAGAGGAAAGTTGGTTTTTCTTGCGAGTGTTGATTTTGAGTCCCGAGTAAGCGAAAGATTCTATAATTGATTCTAGGTTTGAATCTTGAGCGTAGCGAGGGATCTCAAGAACACGAGATGTAAAAAAAATCCTCTCGTGTGACACATACAACTTTTCACCTCAGTAGTGAGAACATTTTAAAGTTAAAAAAACACATTTATTTACATTCCCGAATGAAAGGCATCATCATTATGACGAAAACCTTCTAGAAACAAAATTTCACTCCCTGGAGTGATGAAAGTCGATCTTTCGTCACTCCAGGGAGTGAAGAAAGTAGGCTTGTTCGAGCTACTGAGGTGAAAAATAAATTGTAAGCCACACGGCCCGAAAAGTAGCAGTCATAAACTCATAAACTGGGTGTCGCTTTTGATGCGATCTCATCCCGCTTTAGTTTCTCGTTTCTAACACTTCTTCAAGTGATTTGCATTCTTTGACCTCCACTCATGAATAACAGCCAGAATTCCAGACCTAGTTCACTCGCCCTCGTTATTGTGTAACATTTCCCGGATAAGCTCTCCGTATATTAATTGAAATGATTCTATTAAATTGTAAGCCACGGCGCGAAGGGCAGCGGTCGGGTGGCCGCCGGCGGCGCCCCGGATGCGCTCTCATACCCTGCTTTTATTTATCGCCTACTAACAGTTATGACTTTATGACCAGAGAGTTACGAGTATACAATATGGGGCGTAGAAATGAAATAGCCGTAGGTACATACTGTTTTATATTTGTAATCTAAGTGAAATCTGGTACCTTTTTTTAATAATTTACGCCCAACCTTTCTACAAATTGAAGACGTCGATCAAAATGAAGAAATACTTATTGCAGCATTAGTTGAAGAATAGCATTTTCGATTGCCAATAAATAGAGTTTACATACATTATTTTTACGTTTATACAGTTAAAACAGCAGATTTAGTTATCAGTATTACTTATACTACGTCTATGCATAACCGAATTTAAATATATCAATGAATAACCGACCAAGAGCATGTCGAGCCATGGTGAATGTTCATATTGTTCTTTTTTACTTTTGTTACTTCGTTTTTTTTTTCAATTTGACAAGTCGTGCCATATCTGGAAAACAATTTTAAAACTCTTAGTTTTGCCTCTTATTGCCTTAAACTGCCCCTAATAATGAAACAAGTACTGTGGTTTAACTTTTTCCCTGATATGGCTATAAAATAAAGCTACATGGGCAAAATTAACAGTTATTTTTCTAATCTCACAAAAATTGGTATAGGATTCCGTAATGCATGGTTTAAAAAAGATATTTCACTTTTTACGATAACTTAGAAAAGGTTCAATCATTTTATTTAATATAGGTTTCATTGAAAGTAATAATTAAGCACCACTTTATATCATTATTGGTCATCAAAAGTTCTGTTCTTCTGTTCAAAAGTTAGAGCCATCCTGATACAACCTGATTTTTTAATGAGTTGACACAAGTCAAATAGTTATTATAACCTGAAATCCTAATAGCTACTTTCCTTGACGTACTTAATTCGATCTCATCATTAAAATAATAAAGTATGTGGGTAGTAAGGAATCGTTTTACTTACGTCATTGTGGCACACCGGACGTGACGTCGGCGAACTTCCCAGCTTCCCTCAACGAACAACCGATGGCTAGAATTACCACTATAAAAGCCCTGCGGTTGTCCGTCGAGATTAATGGCACACTAAAACTTATACGTAGTGTCTGATGCGTGAATAAAACCTACCTATTTCAATAAAAGCTCCTTATGATCTTGCTCATGACCGTAACAGGCAAAATCATTCCTTTCTTTAAAATGTTTCCATTTACGTCGACGGCAAAGTTTCGAAGTTAGACGTAATATTTTTGTCAAAATTGCGTCATCTCTAGACTCCTTTAAGAAAATGCATAAGTCATCGTGATCAAAGGCAAAAATAACAAAAAATCAGTTTATCGTAAATATTAGGGTTGCTATACGTATAAAACTAGGTATGTATTGTATAGCTACTATGCTAGTAGCAAACCGCAGTTAAAACCACGAGCGAGACAGATTTCAGCCCGTTTTAATCTCGTTGAAGTATAAAACGTACTTTTTTTGAATTTATTGGAGAATATAGAGAAAATGTGTTCGTATTTAACGGGGGACTATCGCTTCGATGTTCAATATTGAATCTCACTATTCGAATGTATCAAGCTCCGGATTTTATTGGTTTTCAATCGGGTCTTTTGTTGCTTAACAGGCCTTTTATACTCTGTAACGGCTCGCTGTCTACGATTCACACACCTTCACGGGTACTCATATCGTAAAAGGGACTACTTCTTTCATTTCATAATCTTCATTTCGCACTCAACAATATCGCGTGTATCTTAGATATTACCGCAAATGGAAACCCGCAGATTTGAAGCTGAAGCTATACATCGATGTCGCAGTTACTGTTAATTAACAGTTAACTGCGATATCGATGTAAATGCTGCTAAAAAAAACTCTATGTTGAGTTTTTTTTGAGCATGTATAGCGTAGGTATACACTAATTTGACTGACACATCATCAATTGTGACGTTTAAAAAGCAAAGTAATCATGTAGGCAGCAGTATATTGTGTGCTGAAATGTTTCATAAGAAAAAAAGTCGTACAATTTTAATAAAATACATGAAAGTATGTTTATTAGGGTCTATACTAACTACCCCTAGCGTATGCGGTTATATCAAAAACACGCGCTGTATAATAGCTATAGTAACGAAACGATTTATTATGTTACGCTTCTGTAACATTAGTTACATATCGGTACATACTAATATATTCAGTTTGTCTGAACAACCGCGTTCCCGATAGGTATTGCGGTTTTTATGGATAGGCATACATATGGGAGAGGTGGGCCGTGTCGCGCTTTAGGACAGAAAATAGACAAACAATTGAAAACTACAATAATATTGCTTTGCTATTCCGCGATATTTCAACGTGCTAGTTAATTAGTGATGACCCGTTATACTTATTTGTGTGTTGGGAAGGGTGGGAACACTAATTCATGCAAAAATACTTAAATAAGTATAACTGGTTGTCACTAATTACTGCGGTATAGCAAAGCAATATTATTGTAGTTGATAATATGGGGTTCCGCAAAGTAACACCTGATTCCATAACTTACTTAAACATTTGGAAGTATTTTGTTCACAACTGCGGAAGAATCAAAGGTATTTGTATTTGGATATCTTTCCCGATCACGGAACAATGGTGTTCCGGACCTTTGGGAGGCGTATGCGGAGCCGAAGCCAACGCACAGAGGCCCTTTCGACAATTTAATGAAAAGTGAGGGGTACACAATCAATTAATTTATTTAGCCTGGGAAATATAGACTACGATTGTATTTGAATTATTTGTTATTGTGCGAGATAAATTACCTACATGTTTACTTGGGAGGTCGTCAATGTACCTATGAACCAGAGTTCAACTAAGATTGAAGCTAAAACAGCAGGGTGGAGGTCTCATTCAACATTTACGTTTATTGTGCTCAAGTACAATGGGTTGTTTGTCTCGTATTTGTCATTTACTGTGAAGCGGTAGGGAACGTCATTTGTCCGGACAGGGGCTCTAGCGGGCATTACACGGCGTATACATTTATGATATTGTCTGGCGATTGCTCCTATATTTGGAAGCATGGCTTATGTTTTAGGTCCGATTTTAAAAGTCTGTCCAAAGCGCCACATTAATAAAATTATATTTTTGACTAAGTGGGTACGTACGTAGATATTTGCGGGCCTTACATTTATACACCTATTTACTAGCTTTTGCCCGCGATTTTGTCTGCGTGTGAGTAGTAACCCCCCTTAAGGAATGACTTCTGGATATCATTATTCTATATCCTTCCCCAGAGCTAAAATTATTTCCAGCGTTCAGCGTTCCCCATACAAACTTCCAACCCCCTTTTCACCCCCTCTAGGGTTCATTTATCTCCATACTCCATACCATTTATTACCATTTTCATTTAAATCATTTCAGTGGTTAAAAATTCTCCATATAAACTATGCCATTAACTGTTTTGTTGAAACTACAACACCTGCACCCATCATGTAGTCTTCTACATTTAAAATTAAATTCCCAAGATTTGATTCTATTTTTAAAATTGTCCTTATCTTATTCACTGAATTGAATAAGAACCGTTTTCAGTAAAAGCAATTTCAGGTACCTATCTCACTACCTACATATTATATACGACGAACGCCAATGCACGCGGGGCAAATTTAGCTCTCGACAAGTATCTCGGCAACGACGCTTAAGAACCTATATTTACACTTCTGCCAATGTGCTAACTCCGCTGACCTAAGCTCCCAAGACGTAGCGGGGACGTGACTTGCGCTTAACGTTCACAATTCACATCTATGATATCGCATCGTGCCGGTCCCCGATATTACGAAAATTCAATCCAAATTGTTGACTCTAGTCGAAGTGCAAACAATGGCTCCGCGAAGCTACTATGCGATAATAATACAACATACAACATATTGCTAAACATGACATACTGTAGGAATTTTACCCGCATAAATATGTAAGATATACATTATGTAAGCATTTTTGACGCCAATAAAGTGTTAAAGAAAAACCTGTAACATTCCTTAACACTAACCTAAGTTTGTTGCAGCATAATATATAAGAGTTTCAAAAGACGAATAAGCAATAAAAAGTCTATACTCATTACCTACCTCAAGGCACGATACCGGTTTTCCTATTGTACGCGATTGAATAGAACTCTTTCATGAGATAGGTACGATAACCAGCCGGATAGGGAGCGTTTCAGATTGCATTTCCTTGAATGAAGCTTCGTGAAGCGGCTACGTAACTCTGAAGTAGAACGTCTTGTCGTGAATTTTACTATATATATGTAAGAAAGTATGCCTTATTTTGAATAAAGACTTATTTATACCTTATACTACAAAAAAAAATATTCGTTTTCATGATAAAGAGTGTACAGTCAGCAGCAGAAGTAGCTAAGCAGGTTGGGTGTTCAAAATGACCTACTCACACTCTTATTCTCTTAACAATAAAGTCGTGTCCAGCTCATTTTGAACACCCTACTCGCTTAGCTACTTTTGCTGCTGACTGTACTTATCCAATTTAAATGGCTGTACCTATAAAAGACGATATAAATATATGTAAATTCATACATACTTTAAACCACCCTTTTACGAACTGAAATCACTACGTCGTTATCTTAAAAAACGTTTCAGAAATCGACATCACGTAAAACATAAAAGATCCCACACCTTGATCTATCAATGTAATGTTCTTTCTTGCGCGGATTATATGAGAACTACATTGATCAGTTTCAAGGAAAACAAATATCACAAAAGCGTCAAATAATTAATAAAAAGTTTTGACTATATTATCACTACACGCGACTGTACTCAATTGTATTTAGTCACTATTACGAGCGACATGTTTCGGAGAGCTTAGGTCTCTTAGGCGTGTAGTGATAATAGGTAGTGTTAATGTATTTCACGCAAGTTTAAATTCAATAGTTTTAACTATATTTATAAAATGTATAATATGTTGTATTACAAAGAGCTTGATTACGTCGACTCGAACTCATATATTCTGTAGTTGAATTTAACACTTTTATGGAAACACAATGACTCATAGCGTGCAAAACGAATACGGAACTTTAAAAGTTCCTCCAAAACCGTACCCGTGACAAAAGAAGTTCTAACAAGTTGCCCTGAAGGCAGCTAGCAAAACAAACCACTAAACTCTGCTCTTTGTATTATTTTGCTGAGTTCAAATCCGTGTTTTGTGTACTTAATACATACTTAGATACCTAATTTAGAGTTTATTCTGTTTTAGAATACAAATCGTAAGTTTTATTTATGTAAGTACGATGATCTTCTAAGGAAATATATTTGATTTGCCTGAACATTGTATCTGGCTCATGAATATCTTGTTACTTACACTTTTGACCCTTATTACAAAGGATTAAGGTGCAAAAGTATCTTTGACGTCGACTGTACTAGAAATCCTTTCCTAATGCAGTGACTAATATATACTTCATCTCACAGGGATTTATAATTACATACAGACCACCTATAACTAAGTCACTAAATATACCTGACATGGATTGCACCACGTACCTACCTAATTATTGAATATTTCAATATGTCTAACGACTTTACATATAAATTGATGAATTTCAATTGATATTTCGTACATAAGTTCCAAGAAACTCCGTGGTACAAGCCGAGATTAGAATTCAAGATCTCTGGATTGAAAATGGGACGTCTTAGGGCGGCCACCCACTATCAGTCCGCCGGACGATATCGGCCTGTCAGTCAGTTGTTCGGAATTGACAATTTTTTTGTTTTAACTGACAGGCCGATACCGTACGGCGGATTGATAGTGTGAGTGGCCGCCCTAAGACGTAATATTTTGAATGAATAATCAACAAAGCTGACAGCAAATAGAAATGTCATTTGCAACAGGGACTCACACCACAGGTGAGCTTAGAGCTATCGCAAAAATAGATTAAGCGAGTTGATCTAAGGAACAGCTATTCAATTCGATTTTCACCTAGTTGGAGAGAGGGTTAGAAGTCGACAACTCTGTGTAATATACTAATATAATTTATTGTATAAAACATACGTGCGTGTCATGATATGCTTTCATTCTAGTTTTGTGACTGTGACAGCGGTAAGTAAGGCTAATTATAAGTTCCAAGGTAAATGGCAGAATAAATACGCACGAAGCTGAAAAAAATAAAAACATATTATATTAGCAATACAAAAATGACGAGCCATCACGCCGTCACGGTACCCGCAGACGGTGATTGTAAAGAATTATAATGGTACCTATACACAAAAGTATAACCATAGACTTAAATATATAGTAGACGGCCATAGCCTAAGAACTTTTTGAGGCTCCGAGTATTTAGCGCCATCTAGTTCAGAGCCACCTAAACAGAGCCAATATGTATGAGATAAAATCAGCGCCACCTAGTAACGACTAGTGTACTACTAGTACGTTATTCGTTACTAGGTGGCGCTGATTTTATCTCATACATATTGGCTCTGTCTAGGTGGCTCTGAACTAGATGGCGCTAAATACTCGGAGCCTCAAAAAGTTCTTAGGCTATGGCCGTCTACTATATATTTAAGTCTATGGTATAACTCATATCTAAGTATTGTATAGCCTATCACCAAACTGCTTACTAAACCTCAAATATTTACGAAACACAATTGTCCAACTTTTCTTATGTTATTTATTTATTTTAACTTTATTGCACAAAGGAAAAACTTGATGAACAAAAGGCGGACTTAATGCCAAGAGGCATTCTCTACCAGTCAACCTTAAGGCAAAGCAGAGAAATTGCAAATGAAAATTAATTAATACAACCTTCGTGCTATTCCACATAATTACTTTATTATGAAACATTTTCACCTCTGAATGAAATAAAAATTACCAGGTGGAGCGTACTTCCGTTGCGACCCATGCTTCACCTTCGTCATTTTTCGCTTTAACGAGATGTGACATTAATAAAAAGATGCCATTTGGGTGAACTCATAAACAAACGATGGGCTGCGATGGCACGTTTGCCACGTGCTAAATTATCCGAATTCTTTATGAAGGAAGTTGATCATTAATTTAAGGTATTTTGTTTTTCGATTTTGTTTTCAAATTGTTCTGTAATAGAAGCATTGTTCCTTCTAATTATGTTGTAAAAGTAAAATGAGTTTTTTTTTAACAATGAACTGCGGAGCAAAATTAAGTCAAACCGTTGAAATAAGTTATTTTAAAACGATGCATCCTAGAGAAAATATAGCAACTATACTATAGATAAAAAATATACTGAAATGAGCAAATGAAAGTTCTCTCGCGTATCTCTTAGCTTCCATCACAAGTACCCAGTGACTGAAAAGGGGGTTGAATAATTCGAGCAGTCACCCGCACTCGGCCTCGCTAATATCGCGGTCTATCCAGCCAGATTTACGACCGCAAACCCAGTCATTACCGGGATAATAGATTACTTATGTACAGTCAACGCCTAAAATATGTACACACTTTTGAACCTTATTATAGTGGAGTAAGGTGCAAAAGTGTATACATAATGGCGTTGACTGGAGCTGTTTAATATCTAGTTAGGTAGTACTTGATATGTTACCTTTACCATTTGGTTACCTTACAGCTGGTAACAATAATATTGGAGAGAGTCCGTACCAGACTCGGTAGTTGCTCAAAAGTAGTGCATTACCTAAGGATTAAATCCTCAACTAATAAATCGTCTTTGATTGTTTTTTTTGTAGTTGAATTCGTTTATTGTTCCGTTCCGGGATCTACATTACGAGGTTACTTAGGTATGCCTAATACGCTTTTTGAACAATGTAATACCGATTAACCTACTTTATTGTATATTTAATAACATGGAATAAGATATTATGATACAATTTTCAGTTTATATTTCAAATAAATACTTAAAAATTAGTACTTATACTTTGCAATATTTTATAGTACTTATTATAATATATATAAATATACCGGGTGTTTCCTGTAATAGGAGCAATAAATTAAAACGTAGATTTGTTTCGTTAAACTTTGTTCAGCGACTTTTAAAAATAAGTTTAGGTTTAATTTTTATCACACTTTAAAGTTTATTCGAACACGCAATATATTCCGAAATTGATTATGTCTGTAGGGTGACTTTAACGTACACTGAAAATACTACCTATTTAGTTTGTATGAAAAAGAGACAATCTAAAAAATACATATTTTAAAGTTGTTGAACAAAAGTTTTATTGTTTGAGGAGTAGAATCTACGTTTTAATTTATTGCTCATAAACAGGAAACACCCGGTATATTACATAAACTTATATTGCAGCGTATTTTAATATGTAGGTAACTGAATCCGCTGTACATCCGTATTAAATTGATCTATTGTTCAGCTGTTCATTAAGAACAGATCAGAGCTGACTCATTTCCCATACATTTTTATAATGAAGACATAATTTTATTTTATCTAATATGTTTACTTTTTCACCTTACTCCTTTGTAATAAGGTGCAAAAGTGTAAAGATATCTTTGACGTCGACTGTACCTATATTTTAAGATGTGTTACTAATTATACTTTATATTAGCTAATAAAATATTCCTGAGTTCTATAAATGGCAGTATCGTAAGATGCGCCCCATATTGATGACTAGTCTTAACCCTTAAAATGGCAGAAAGCGGCGGCGGTATTATGTGCCATCGCTCCCGGAAGAACCATGCGAGATCGGCTTATTGCGCGACAGCTTCGGATCAGTGCATGTCTATAAAGTGTGTATTTTCTTTGCGAAATCACTTTTATTTATAGCTTTTATAGCGTGTTTACGTAACTAGAAAGAAATTGCTATTTTGATTTTTTTTAAGTTACCTTTGTGTTTAAAATTTCCGTACAATTTATTTTTCAGTGAAATGTGAGAAATCGAATGAATGATTTTTTTTTGTATTTAATGTGGCATTTCTTTTTCTAATCTTTAAGTTTTCAAATGTAGCCTGGTATTTTTAAATAAATTTAATAGATATTTTTTATTTTTGCTTCATTAAGATATATTCCTCATTTAACTATTAACTAACTCAATTTTGTTACGAAATTTAACATGTGTCAGTATACATATATTCATTATTCCTCTTAAAAAGAGGAAGGTTTAGAACAATTATTGGTTTTTGGACAGTCAATTTTTATCATATTCCATTCTGAGTTTAAGTTCGAATATTTCAATGACATATGCATGAAAACGACTACGTCTTTTAATTACCTTAGTCTAAGATTTCAAGATAAACCCATTCCAAGATTAGTGCCAAAGATAATCAGTCGATAAAATCTATTCAGCCGTTATGACACTTTTCATTAGCTAGGCATACACGCACAGATGTGCCCGCCGGATTTGTCCGGCAAATATGCCCAGCGTACACATCCGTTCAATATGGCGCTATTCTGACATGTCCGCAGACAAATCCGTGTCCAATTCGCGCCATACATGGACGGATCTATCCGCCGGACATATTCGTCAGACAAATCCGGCGGGCAGATCTGCGCGTGTATTCCTAGCTATTCAAAGCATAAATTGTAAACATTCTGACTTGCGAGCTAATTACGCCAAATTTTATGATTGGTTATGTAAGTTGGCAAATTGCAAACAAGTCAAACAGTCAATTTCATAACGCAATTAGTTTATAGTGTTACTCTTTGAGTTCTGTTGTTAGTAAAAAGTTAAATAAGGTGCATTGGGGTAAGATAGAAAGGTATTTTTTTAGGGGTAAGACAAAAAATCGTCCATATTCCGGAGCATTACAGACTATTTTTTATCTTACCCCTAAAAAAATACCTTTCTATCTTACCCCAACGCACCTTAAGTATTTTAAAACCGGTTGCAGACACAAATAAATAGCACTTTACGATATACCCGCAGTATTGTTCACACGAACTTAAAGGTTATAATAATGTACTTAACAATTTCCTAAACAAGTCGATTTAAATACGCGAAAATCTCCTTTGACAGTCGGGTAAACTATGAAGAAGACTCTCATGAAGCACTGCGTGTCAGATGTATTTACGTTAACAATTGCAGAGGAGTAAAATTAGATTTCCTAATCAACTGAGAAAAGCTCAACCGGAAGAAATGAAAAATTGCAGCGCAGCAATGTAATTTAAATTCGTTACAAAGGTCATACATATACAGTGTGAATATATCACATATACTTGATCCGTAGGGTGGTAATATTTGATCCGTAAGGTAAAGGCCTCCTCCAATTTTATACTGCATGTAAGATGTGAAAAATAAAAAACGACTTATTTATTTATTTAACATTTGATCAATACATAATCATATTTTGTTACATAATCATTGTCTCAGTAAATCATGTTTACCCTATTATTTTTGACATAAGCTGTATGGAAACGACATTGAGTAGGCTGGCCAAATTGATGCCTACATTTACTTTCCTATGTACTTGTCATGTGAAAAATATTGGTGCCAAAAGAAGATGAACATCATTAGATTTCTTTAGGTTCATGTTTCGATTCGGTATTACGCCTTGATCGCTTCCTACACGACCGAGTGACGTAAAACTGGCGTTGTAGAGTTCTCTGCTCACGTTTTGCTGAGATGGTTTATACCAAAACCTAATTAAAACAAAAAGAGATTGTACAACAATTTTTCCTATTTAATCGTCGTTATACAAGGTGTAACAAAAATACTGGTGATCCTGTTAAGGGCATAACTGGTATCGTATTCAAATTGTGAAAAACTAAAAAAATATAAATTTCTCGCAAAAAAATTTTTGGTTTTGTATGGAGGATTGGCCAGCTGGGACGACTCGCCCCATACAAAAAAAAATTCTTTTTCGCGTCCAAAAATTTTTCTCCTACTTTTTCCTACTCGCAATACGATACCAATTATGCCCTTAAACGGATCACCAGTATTTTTGTTACACCCTGTATAGGCGTTATATAGGTCGTCGTGTAGGCCTATGTTCAGCAGTGGACGTCTTATGGCTGAGATGAACCGTCGTTAACTTATGTTTTTTGACAAATTAAGTTAATAACTTTGGAATAATTTGAATTCTTTTTTTTAAACAAAGAATACAAATCTTTTTTATTCGATTAAACACCGGGTTTTCTCATATAAAGTAATCGGTTTGCATTCCCTAATTCCGCACCATTAAGGTTCGTCTATCTATTGTAAGGTACTAAGCGCTTGTTTACCAAACTCGACCTTGGCTCCATTATATACCTTTAAATAGAGTGAACGTTACGTACAGCTAAATCAGAATGGGTAATTAATTAGCCGCTGAATTTAACAGTCACGATTATTTTCCTCGCCCCTACTGACTGGAGCCATTTATTACTAAAATAGAGCTTATTTAACAAAAACAAGTATTAATTTGGTAGTTAACTCATATTTTCTGATTAACCCTGATCATCTTCGTAAAGGTAGGTGTATGAATTTAGAATAAATACAATCGATTTATTTTTGGAGATTCGATTTGAAATGGCGACGGAAACGAAATTCATATTAATTGGGTTTGTATGATTGATATCAACATAATTAACGGATTAACGTTGACAATCTATACGTTATTTTGGGTATTGAGATGATTTTCCTTTAAACTGTATCCTCGACGGCGTAATTAATTATTATAACCTAATGAAAAGTAACAATACGTAGGTACTGGATATTATCAAATTAACCCTTATACTCGTAGAATAAATTAGTTTTAATTATTCCTAATCTATCATCCTATTACTAATCGGGTCTAAATTCTACTTTGATATAAAAGGCTTCCTTATTGTACCTATATTTAAATAATCCAGTGTTATTTACATAGTAAGTGCGACGTATGCAAAATAATATATTATTTATAAAAAACGACCAGACTGATTTAATAAATCCAGAGGGCATAATTATTTGCATAAAACTGCTTTTAGTGGCAAAAGAAACATTTTAAGTAGAAGCTTTTCTGGAGAAGTTTTCATTATTTTGAACACTTTATGTAAAAACTCAAGGATAGTGAAAATGGTTCTTGAGTGTATCGATATCACATCAGTTGCAACACAGGTGCAAGATATCATATTTTTATTACATACGAATTCTGTTAGAATTCGTAACACAATAACTACGCCACAATTCGTTCTGTAGTAATAGTAAATACCTATCTGCATGTAGTGAAAATCGTTCGTAGAGTCTTAAAGAAGTCTCGTCATTATTGTTAAAGATGATTACAGGTGTTTTTTACTATTCATTCTTAAAATTTAAAACGAAAATCTGATGTTAATAATAAACGAAAATAACGCGCTATACCCAGGAAATTAACGTAATAAGACCAGTAATGGGTCGTAAAAAAAACTGCTTGGAATTTGACGCTAGGAAAAACATGGCAATAACTTTTAATGAACCTGAGTCTGTATTTTGTTATAAATAATTGAACATTAAATTAATTTGTACCCATTCTGATCGTAATGCAAGAATACGGGTCAGATCCATGACATTACCGATACACACGATTGGCATTTGGATTTGCATATAGTACTAGCCTTGTATTTGAAGGGTACACGGAAAGAACATGTCTAGTCACTTTGACAACATTTTGAGTTATAGCGGTTTTAAAGTTTGGAACGATTCAATTAACCATACTATTTTCGTAACTATATGGTTTTTATGAATTAAAAAGTGGATTTATGCTAAAAATTCCAGCTGTTACAGAAGTTGTTACTAATAGTTCATTGCAAGCTCTACATTTTGATACACAAATCTCATATTACGAAAAAAGTGACTAGACATGTTCTTTCCGTGTACCCTTCACTTTATGTAAGCCCAATCCTAGAACACGATACGTACTACCAAGGGTTAAATTGCGGAGAGTCTAAATAATAGGAGAAAATGTGTCAAGAAAGTTGTATGAAAATTTAACAAGTAGAACCACCTTAAGACCTTATTTTATTAGACCAACATGTACCCGCATTGAAACAGGGAATAAGTTTCGTTCAAACAGAAATAAATGTTTCAACTTAATTAAACTTGAGCGGAATAATATCAGACGAATATTTTTTTACAAAAATTCGCGTGCACTTCACTGAGTTTACAGCTTATTTTTATGATTTGTGTTTCTTCCACATGACTGCTAATTTGCACTGGTACTGATGCATCTGCTTAGTTATCTTTTATATCACGACAGTGTTATAGGTACAGCTTGGTGGTAAGCAGCTACCGTACCTTATGGACGCCAGCAACTCCAGTAGTGTCATATGCGTGTTGCCGACCCTCAAATATTAAGTGTCGTATCTTTACATCCAATTTATCCAGTTAACCTGTATATGTTCAAACTCAAAGCGATTATTACAGGAATCTACTGCCACATAATTAGCTACGTATTAATAATGCAATTAATTACGAACATGTCGCTTCATAGAGACGTAACCGCAAATTACATCTTGCCAGTCAAGTGGTTTAGTTAGCATTCAACTAGGAAATCTAAGATTACCTCTAGTGATTATAGTTGATTTATCTACTTATATTTACTCGTAAACCAACCGAGACGTATTAGGTATTATTTCTCAGTAATAAATAGAGTACAATAAGGTAAGTCGGGGCAATGTGCGCCTACGGGGCAAGTTTACCTCTATATCGAAAACTACACGTAACACATGTTATACTACTATCGCAATCTTACTACCACACTACAACAGTTACTTAACAAAATTAATTGGTTTTAGTAGTACATATAACATCTGTTATTTTGGATGTTTCGCTTGCCCTGACTGATCTTATTTAACACCCACAATACCCACATCCATAATGCATTACAATAATTAATAATAGATAATTAACAGCAGAGACGAATCTTAGGATAGATGGGGGCCATGAGGGAGTGGGTATTTATATATTTATATTTTCTTATATGTGTGGGAACACAACAGTGTGTACAAAGAATATCATCCTTTTACCTACACATAATTTTGTGTATTAAAGTAAATGTATTTTATTTAAATCAGTAAAATATTTTTACCCTGTTAAATAAAAAGTTATGGAATAAGACACTTAAGAGGATGGCAACAGCTAAATTCCATCCTTATATTTTCCAAAACAAGTAGTTTATAAAGTTAAAGTAAAATCAATTTGAAGGTCATGGGGTATTGGCATCCTCTTAACTGCTTATTAAGATCTGTTACAAAAACTGTATTGGTGAACGATTGGCGCACCAAACCAAGTTTAACAATGAAACCTCTTTTACAGATTGGAACGGAAGCAATACACAAATTAGAATTAACAATGGTGGACCGAGCTGTGAGCTTCTTACTCCGGAAATACAACACAAGCAGTGAGTAACTAAATATCTATGTATTGTAAATCGCCAGTAACTGGCCACCTCATACTAAAAATGAATTCTACTCACCTACAAACAGAATTCATTTTAGCATAACGCGGCCAGTTATTGAAGGGTGGCCAGTAATTAAAAACCTCATGCTAAAATTTATTCCGTTTATAGGTGAACAGAGCTCATTTTTAGTTTGTGTGAGGTGTTTTTTCAATAACTATATATAGCCATATTGAGCAAGATGATTTGGTAGGCCATAAGTAAGTACTAAACAACTGTTAAAAGTACCTACTATGCGACCAACTCCTTTTTCCTCCTAGCGTATGTCCCGGTTTGGGGTCCGCTTGATAACCTAATCCCATGAATTGGCGTAGGCACTAATTTTTTACGAAAGCGACTGCCATCTGACCCAGAGGAGAAACAAGTCCTTGTCGGGATTAGGTCCGGTTTCCTTAAGACGTTTTCCTTCACCGAAAAGCGACTGGTGAATATCAAATAATATTCCGTACATAAGTTTCGAAAAACTCAGCGTAAGTACTTCTTGGGCGTGAAAAATCGTATTTTATGGATATTAGGATATACTTAAAGTAGAAATTTGTCAGTAGGTGGCGCGGTGTCTCGGTGAGGGGACATGGGGGGCGCGGACGGAGGCGACCTGCTGGAGTGGGAGGCTCTGTACCTGCGGCTGCCGGGGTCCAGCAACCACTCGTGGAACTCGACGGACTGGGCTCCCGAATGGAACGCCACCGAGGTCTCGAACGCCAGTTGGTGGGATTCGTCCGCGCCCTTCGACTCGCCCGCTGCGCTCGTACGCGCAGCCGCCAAGGCCGTTGTTCTCGGCTTACTCATTCTAGCTACTGTTGTAGGTAAGTAGTACTCAACCGAAGCCCAAGTGCACAATCGTACTAATTAGGATAAAAACATTGTTGGAATTTAGACTTTAAATCTGTGCACTATGGTACTAATTACAACAACATTTTCGCCGTAATTAGTACGATTGTGAACTTGGGCATCGCAATTATTATCCCTTTACTTTAGAGAGAATGTAATTCCAATATAGTATAATCTATAAGTTAATTAAGGTACTGTCCCTTAAAGCATTATTTAGTACCTACTCAGAACCTTAATTAATAATAGATGTTTAACTATAGGTCGGTATTAATCGCTCGGCACTCGTAATTAACTCGTAATGCCATGAACGCTTTGTACTGTTTTCTTTGAAGCCCGCTACCTGATTGGTACGGGTAGTAGGTAAATAGGTCTGATCGAAATGATGTTAATAACTTCAAATTCATTACAAAGAAAACATTGGGATATATTTAAATACCTAATACAATACTCTTGCATTTTTCTTCATCTAATTTTTACCCATCAGTTTCAGTGCGTACCTACCTATTTAGTAGTAAGTACATACGTAGATACTTACTTACCTAAAGAAAATTGTATTTTAGATTTCTCTGCTTAAATGGTGGAAATTTATCTCGATGTGTTATTTAAACACGGATACCTTTATTTCTCAACCAACGATTCGTAACTTTTTTTAACAAAACTCTTTTTGTTGTTTCGCCTGGCCAGGTAATGTATTCGTGATAGCTGCTATACTGTTGGAGCGGCACTTGCGCAGCGCGGCCAACCAGCTGATCCTATCCCTGGCGGTGGCGGACCTGCTGGTGGCGTGTCTGGTCATGCCACTGGGCGCCGTGTACGAGGTCGCGCAGCGCTGGACGCTGGGCCCCGAACTATGCGACATGTGGACGTCGGGCGACGTCCTCTGTTGTACCGCCTCCATATTGCATCTTGTCGCTATTGCTCTCGACAGGTAAGTTTACAGTTTACACATTTATGACACTTTCTTTGTGAATAATAGAAAAAAGAGTACAAACGCTGGAGGCACTCTGGACTTGTTTTTCCCTTATGTAAACGCAGCCCGCTGGGTGAAGGACCTAGATCTAAAATTTTAGCTAGGGACCTATTAAGTTTGAGACTACAGTTTCACTTATATTGTAAGTTAAATAAATAATAATATGTTAGCCTCTATACGTCCCACTGCTGGGCACAGGCCTCCTCTCATGCACGAGAGGGATCAGGCTATAGTCCCCACGCTGGCCCAAAGCGGGTTGGGAACTTCACATACACCTTTGAATTTCTCCGCGGATGTATGCAGGTTTCCTCACGATGTTTTCCTTCACCGTATAGCGATTGGTAAATATCAAATTATATTTCGTACATAAGTTCCGAAAAACTCATTGGTACGAGCCGGGGTTTGAACCCGGGACCTTCGGATTGAAAGTCAGACGTCATTACCGTCAGGCTACCAACGCTTGAAAGTTAAATAAAAAAAATATATAAAACAGACATTTAAATTATAAGTTACGTAGACAGTATACCTATCTTGAAATTGACAAATAAAGTTAGATGTATAGATAGGTATCGCCACTCATTGCAAAAAAGTGAATGAATGGAATGAATAAGTGAACTACACTCCAAAGTGTAGTAAATGTAATTAAAAGGTCGATTTATATTCGAAAATAAGGCAAGTCAAATATAACTACCAATATTATACCTTTAATTATTGTTGAGATCTTCTTCATTTAAATAAATTATTTGAAACCGAAATTGTTGCGAATATCCTTGCGTACATAAAATTAATAAATACAAGTGATCTGTTTTATATTAAAAAAAATATATTCTCCTAAAAAAATAATCTTAAAGGAACTTTGTCAATTTTGAAGTTTACTGTTGATCTTTCCACCGTTACGAAAAAATAACTGTAATTTCAATATCCTACCATCAAACATGATACGAGTATGTTGTTGTGTGCGAGACTTCAACTCTCGTGGCGATACCTATACCTACTATACCTGCTGAGATACTTTTATTTGTAACTATCCTAATTAAAACTCAGGCTCTGCGTTGACCCTTCGGAGGCTAATAGGCGATAATGCTCATGTTTATGTGACTATTATTGACCTACGTATATTTAGAAGCTAAACTCAAATATACTTAATAGGTACTAATTTAGAACAACCCCGTTTAATACATGCTGTTTTGTTCATAGGTATTGGGCTGTGACAAATATAGATTACATTCACGCACGAACCGCGAAGCGGGTGGGTGGCATGATCGCGTGTGTATGGATCGTGAGCTTCATGGTCTGCATCGCGCCGCTACTGGGCTGGAAAGACCCCGACTGGAACCGAAGGGTTTCCGAAGACCTACGTTGTCTCGTTAGTCAAGATGTGGGCTACCAAATATTCGCAACTGCCTCCTCGTTTTACGTGCCAGTACTAGTTATATTAATACTGTATTGGCGAATATATCAGACCGCTAGAAAGAGAATACGCCGACGGCGAGGAGCCACGGCGCGCGGCGGCGTCGGGCCACCACCCGTGCCGGCGGGCGGGGCGCTCGTCGCCGCCGGCGGCAGCGGCGGAATTGCAGCCGCGGTTGTCGCCGTTATAGGACGACCGCTGCCTACTATTTCCGAAACCACCACTACCGGTTTCACTAACGTATCATCAAATAACACGAGTCCAGAGAAGCAGTCGTGCGTCAACGGCCTCGAGCAAGATCCACCGACTACCGGCTACGGAGCCGTCGCCGCCGCCTACTACCCGACGCTCGTGCGTCGAAAGCCGAAAGAGGCCGCCGACTCAAAACGAGAGAGAAAGGCGGCGAAAACACTGGCAATAATAACGGGCGCATTTGTGGCCTGCTGGCTACCGTTCTTCGTGCTGGCGATCCTGATGCCAACGTGCGGCGATTGTGAAGTGAGTCCGGTGCTGACGTCGTTCTCGCTGTGGTTGGGCTACTTCAACTCCACTCTCAACCCGGTCATCTACACAGTGTTCAGCCCGGAGTTCCGGCACGCGTTCCAGCGGCTGCTGTGCGGCCGGCGTGCGCGCCGTCGCCGCGCCCCCCCGTAGCACTCCCTCGCCCCCGCCTCAGTCCCCGCCCCATATGCTCTTGTCTCCGCTCGACTGACCTCGTCTAGATCGACACACGTTATGTTACCTTGTTACATTTTCAGAGATATATTTACACCCCTTTATTTTTTGTACGTAATGGATGTGAATACGAATAGCTGTCTAGTAAATGAATTTAAAACTCTCTACAGAATGTTTTTGTTTTGTACATGAACAAATAAATTTATCGAGTAGGTAAGTATTATGTAGTTCAAACCCTTGATGATCATAACATAAATAAATAAAAATTACGGAACGGAGCATAAATACTGGAAAATCAAATTCATCCATCAACAATGGCATAAATTTTAAAGTGAAATTATGGAAAATGGGTAAGTTTACCTTATTAATAATCATTAGGCATCAATCCATCAAACTTATAATTGATATCGACAGGAGAACGTGACATTTTGTGGTTAAAATGGATAATGGCCCAGGATTGATGTTTGCAGGGTCCCATGGGAAGTATGTGCCTTTGTTTTCGTTTTCGTTAATGGTAAGTTATGAATAAGCAAAAATCAACCGCAATAACAATACATATCGTAGGTATCGTAAGTTGAGTAAGAGGGAATCTAATATTTACACACTCCATATTAACACCGCGAGTGTGCACGACTCTTTAAAACGGCTATTAGACATTGCAACCTGCAGGGCCCAATCCGTTGTGTACCCTGCCTCTCCCATCCCCTCCTTCAGCTCCCTACGGGCCCTACCTTTAATTACACCTTCCAACCTGACAGATTGGGCCCTGCAGGTTGCAATGTCTAATACCGCTTTTAGCAAACATCTTAAGAATGCATTCCGAAACTGCCATACGAGTAACGGAAAGGAATTAGAAATGGGCCGACTAGGGTTTTTGCCGACTACACAATCGGCCGACTAATCGGTTTTCAAATTGCCGATTAATCGGCCGACTAGTCGGCAATGCCGATCGTAGGTTTTAGCTAAGTTCGCGTGCAATCGGTAACGCTCGTTTCGCTTCGTCCGCCGTGCGGAGATGTGCAAGTTCCGGAAACTTTCAAAATAATTGGAAATATTCTCGGAAATTTCTAGAAAGTTTCATAAAAAATATAGGAAATTGGAAATTTAGGAAATAGAAAGTTTCGAATTCAATACAAAAATGTGTGAATTTTCCGAAATTTTCATATGTGGAAAATTTCTCAATTTTGGAAACTCCGAAGGTACATCAGTAGCCGTGCCATTAACTATCACGCGTTCATGACCAGCGCTGGCGTGTTTGAAGGCAAAAAGAAAACAAACACAATAATAAGATTTAGATAATATTCATAACTAAGAAAAGGGTTAAACTTCTGCCAAGTTCTTATTTTCCTTTAGGTATTAAAGTGCCGAATATTCGGCATTTTTTTCCAACTAGTCGCCGACTAATCGCCGACTACAAATGATGCCGAATAGTCGGCTTTCCCGACTAGTCGGCCCATCTCTAGTTAGGGAGGCGAGGTAGCTAAATGGCGTAATTCAACGGCGCCGTCGAGACCTATCAAAATCGAAAGATAAAATAATTTCGAAAAGAAAAGCTCGTATGGCAAAAACCATTTTAGCGGTGGGTTTGGCGTGTACGGTTTTTCAAAAATGTTAAAAAAAACAGTTACTTGGGCATTCTCGAGCGCGTCAGATATTCATACTACGTATGCCCCGAGTGCCTCTGATAACAACGGTATACTAATCTGCCGGTTTGCGTGGTGGGGGTAGGCATATAAAGTAGTCAAAAATGCAAAAAAAAAAATTTACTCGAGCGCGTCAGATTTTCGGAAGGGGTGTTAAGTAGGCCCCAAGGAAGCTCCCTTTAAAAAAACTGACGATTTCGGCGTGACGATAAGTTACGATGAATTTTTGAAAATGCAAAAAAAAAAAGTTCTTTTGAAATACTCGAGCGCGTCAGATTTTCATAGGGGAGGTTTATCTCGGTATCCTGAAAGCATATTTTTTTAATCTGACAAAAATGTTGGTGGGTTCTCTTAATCTGACCGAAAAAGGTTTAACTTTCAAGTCAAAAAGTTTTAACTTTGGACAAAAATGTAAAGACACCTTTTTTGTGTAAAATAAAATTACCTTTTTTGTTTATTTAAACGTTTTTTGTAAAATGTGTCGTTCGCGACTTATATGCCGTAACGCGTTCTTAGGAAGACGAAATGGCTCCTCCACACTTCCGGTCATGCGGAAACCGGCAGATTTTGTATTTTTAGTAGTTTTATATTATATTCTTCAAAACAAAATAAAAAAAAATCGCGCTCGAGAATGCCGGATTAACGTTTTTTTTTACAAGTTGGCGACCCTATAACTCGGCGGCGTCAAGGACTTATCGTCAGATTAGTTAAATTTAGTCTTTAAACACTAAAATCAACCCCCAATATCTTAAACTGACGCGCTGGAGTATTTCAGACTATCCATTTTTTTTTACTAATCTGATCGTCTATCCTAGGCGCGCGTCACTACATATAGAGCTAAATACTTTACAAGGTTGTTCTATTAGGTCTAAGGTATCTCTCATATCTTAAACTGCCACGCTCGAGTATTGCAGAAAATTCCCCTATTCGCCTCCCTAACTACTCTAAAAGGAATGCTATTACGATTTTTTTCACACATCTCTAGGATCAACATTTATTTCCTCATGTGCCTACTTGAAAGCCATAAAACGATATTCTTTACAAAGTTAAAATTTATGCTGTAACCGTAAACGTTCAGTCATTAAACGATGAAACGTCTATATTTTTTATGCGCCATTAGAGTCTGCTTGCCTGCACGTCAGGTAAGAACAACTTTATTATTACGACTTGAGAGATAACTCTGCCAATCTTCCTTCAAATATTGCGAAGTAAACGCTACTTTTCTATAAAACGTTTTTATTACGAAAATATATTTTTGCATGGCGGATCCCTCAGATAAGATCTTTACGATATCGGGCGTTTTGCGCTGCCAAGATTTCTCGTTTCGTATTTACTGCTATAAAAGATAACAGGCATATTGTTTCTAAACAAGCAGGCTCGCTTCTCTTATCAGATATACACTTGTATGAACGAGGCTTTTATCACATTTCGTAGGTCCTTAGGTCGGGACTGGTAAAAACATGTATTTCGTTGGATGTCATGTCAATGAAAGAACGTGTTTTCAAGTAAAACTATGACTTATCTCTACCTTAATTTTCCAATGAATCTAATCTTTATTCCCTTTTTAGAACTTACCTACTTCCTATTGTAGGTACTTGATACCTTCTAAATTAAGGTATTATTATTAATATAATTTACTGACAATTAAATTCCATGCACCTTCGCGCGACGGGAAAGACAACATTTCCTTACTAATTAATTTCGTCTCAGATGGCTTCGTATAAGCCGGTATACATGACGGGTGTGTTGAATATTACCTTTATTTAACCTGAAACGCGCTTATTAGCGTTGTATTTAGTGAATAAATAGATACGTTATTAAATACTGTTACGTACGTCACACAACAACAAATATATAAACAGTGAATTTTATGCCGTTTAGAAGCGTTCGTTAGAGTCATGTATCTGTATAAGTACGAAAGGAACTAATGGTTTATGTCACCTTCGCAATCAATATATAATTTCTAAATCTTTAGTGCGGTCTATGTCTGATTGTAATGAAATATATTTAATATATTACCCATTATTATTTATTCTCTTCATTCTTTATTCTGCATAGCAATGCACCGAGGAGAAGTTTCATAAGTTGCGAAACTTTTATGGAGAATATTCTCTGGAACTTATATTTAATAAATAATCTTATCGTGTCAGGACCGACGTAGACACACGCCATTTTAAATATTATGCCTGCCTGGTTTTCTAATACATGGCGTGTAATATTATATATTACACAAAATGTTAAAGTTCTCATGGGAACATTCTCACAGAGAACGTTCTAAGTTACTTTTCTCGGAAATTTCCGAGAACATTTCTGCAATTTATGCAAATTTGTACATTGCTAATTCTGCAGCGTATACATAGTTTCTGAGAAATTTATATGATTTTTCTGAAATCCTTCATTACCAATGTTATCATTAACTTGGATTGAAAATAATTTGCTTGTAGCAAATCAATGCCGACATTTAGAAATCAGTCGGTTGTCAGTAAGGTGCTACTGCTATAAAAATCAAATCTATTAACAACTGACAATGATGCACATTTGACTTGAGAAGCCACACTCCACACTCGTAGCCTGTAGTCGTGTAGTTCCTAGATATCTAGATATTCACGTAACAAAAGTTCTCCGAAAATGTTCGACAATGTTGTCAATGTTGTAAGAAATGTAGCGCGCAACGCTACATGTGAAAAAGCAAAAGAAACAAATACCTACATATACAATAACATTACTACAATTTTGATCAAGACTCGGCGACTCGCTGCAGAGATTTTGCTGCTTCATAAAACCACAAGGTCTGCACTGAAAATGTAGTGAAAGACTTACTCTTGATACAATTAAACCATTAAAATTATGAGGTCTCCGAGCGACGTTCTGCACGAGTATGTAACTTATTAAAATACGCGCGAAAACCAGACAATAGTCGAACGAGCGGAGCGTAAGCAAAGCGAGTTCTAACAACAACTTCTGGCTACTGGGACGTCTCGGCATTTCGATGGCTGTTTGATTTTAAGAGTTTGTTCGATGATAACTTTAGTAACGTTTTTCTGATCTTTATGAAATTCGTTGGGGTTGTAGCCGAGATACATAAAATTTTAAAGTTCGTATATGAGCTGGATTGATCAAGGGGTTGTGGAATTAGAAGGCGAAAAAAAATCCTTACATGGGTCTTCTTATATTAGTCAACTCGTTTGCAAGTAAATCGCAAGTTGTCAGTTCGAGGCGGACTACTAGTTTAGTGGTGTAACAGTTAAGTCAAAACTTTTTAAACATTGATGTGAAGGCAACCAAACACACAATTGATACCTAAATATTAAACAGTCAAAAGCCTATATGATTGTTTGCGCTGCAACGCTGGCTAAATCAATTTAGATGGTCTAGGCTTAGCTTCAGCTCTTAGGACGTACCAAAATGTTAGAATACGGCATGATACTTGTTCCGATGAAATTTTGTTTAATGCATATAAGTATTTTTGCGTATTTCATTAGCACTCAGAATTATACTTAATATCCTTGAAGCTGGACCTACCACTGTTTTATGTTATGTCACATCATGACATCATCTTCCAGAACACGTAGACATTTTTTACAAAATAGCGATGCGATAATCCGACACGAAAACGGTTTGAGCGTACGGCGTATCGAGTCTTTATTAGATTTGCTATAGAATGAGATCCAGCGGCCTGTCACGTCACACAGGGGTTGAGCAAAACTGATTTACAATAATAGATCAAGAGTATGTCGTAGGCAACCCTACCTCATCGAGTAGCAGAATTAGAATTATTATGTAGGGCAATGTACGGTTAAAAATTATGAATTTTAGTTCATGGTAGCCTGAGCTAAACTTGGAGCATTTTGTACAGTCAGCAAAAATCATTTTACAATCTACCTCATCGAGTAGTAAATTGAACCTCATTCTATTCGAAAGAGCTTATAAACCCACTAATGACAAAAAATAGTAGCCGACCTAAAACCTGGAGATTTAGTTATTCATCCAAGTTTTGTGTTTTTAGGTTAAATCGCCTAATGCAAGTACGACGTGCAAATGAGTTCACGGGATGGGTTAAATGTAGTTTGAATGCTTATCAAATGTGCCAAAAAAATAAGAGGTTGCAATGTTCAAAACAAGTCACTTCATGTTTCTACCTTATTAATAATATTGAAATAATTAATCTAGTAGAAGTTAAAACTTGTGCCATTCGAAAGAACTCATCAACTATTAAATAAAATATAAATGAAATCATATTCTGTAACTATGAATAAATAAATAAATAAATAAATAAATAAATCTTATAATCTCTGGTCTGTGAATGGCTACCACCATTTTTTTGGAACTACTCGATGAGGACTATCAAATGGGCCGCGTACCCACTTGCTAGTCGTTAAAGTCGTGCTTGTCAGAAAATAAAGCGATTTTTTGTTGACTGTACATAATGCTCCAACATTGGTTCAGGCTACCAGGTAGGTACTAAAATACATAACACTCAACTGTGCATTGCCCTACATAAGCCGAATTCTGCTATTCGATGAAGTAGAGTTACCTACGGCCTACTCTTGATCTATAACAATCTAGATTCGTGATTGCGATCGTTGATTCTTTATGTCCGATCCTTTTGATGCGATTATATTTGGAATTTCACTTGTTACAAATGTAATAAGGGATTTTAATAGCATTCGACTTGACTACTCGGCTGCGTCTTCAGAGAGTTCAGAGGTGTCACGTATGCGGCGCTTGTGAGTAAGTATTACAAATCACTGACAATTAAAAAGAATAAAGATATACCGTTAAGATTGAGCTATTGTTGAGTTGAGGTTGAGTATTCCTGTTTAACACCGACCGACCGCCTCGGTCGAATGCTGACGGAAATTAATGAGCTTTGCAGCATGTTTGCTCAAAAAGCATGACAACTATAGCTGTACTGTAGCTGTGTTCTTCACATTGTACTTGACTTTATAACTTCCTGAGATTTTCAATTAATACTTATAAGTGAACTTAAGCTGGTCATAAAAATCTGGAGCGGTGCCAACTCGAAAGGTTACTGAAGAAAACACTTCTCAGCGTATAATATTGAGCGGCGGGACGTGATTACTTAAATGTTTTAAATCCACAATATAACTTATACCAAGTAATCATATTGTAACAAAGTAGCAAAGTGACTAATTACAATATCATGACTTTGTAATTAGGCTATTGTTAACCACGAATATTTCCTTCATTTACATTTAAAGCTTTCAAATATCTCAGTCAATATAAAACCTGGCGTAAGTGGATTTATAAACACACAGGTTTATAAACACAAACGGGTCGTAACACATTGTTCTGAATTAAAATCTTGCAAATAAATTAACAACATCTCTGTCAGTGCTCGGAGCAATCTCCTCAATAATAAAGAGGCTGGCAACACCCGATGACTTTCAAATTGACTTTAAATTAACAGATTTTTAGCTTTAACAAGTAGTTAAAGCTTTGGTAAAGTAAAAAAAAGTGTTAAATTTTATTAGATTTGGGAGAACATTGTTAATTCTGATACACGATTTGACGAAATCGGCTCGATAAAAAATAAATGCAAAGAAGGGATGTCACGAATATTCGCATTCGCATTCGTATAATACGAATATTCGTATCATTTTCGACATTCGTATCAACATTCGCATTCGCATGAAATGATGCGAATATTTTCCGAATGCGAATGTGGGCAGAACGCATCCTGTTTTGACCGCGCTGACCCGGCCGATGGTCATATGCTTGCTCATACACAGGAAGTGAAAACGACGGTATCACTTGTCTCCTTTCGATCAATAATATAGGACTCCATCACATATCATGTTCTTTATTTATGAACTATGGAAGCATACAAATGATAAGCAAGATTAACTTTTGTGAATCTACTCCATTACATTCGTATTCGCATTCGCATTTGGACATTCGCATCCTGAATATTCGCATTCGACGAGAAAAACGACATTCGTGACATCCCTGATCCAAAGTTACATCATAAAATTAGCTTTAAATGTGAAAATATTTATTTACATAACTAAATATACAGAGGTACTACAGTAAAAATACTAAACTAAATTAATAACTAGCTCAAATCTAAACTTAAATTAAACAGTTGTATGTTCTTTGTTACTTATACGTCTGTAACTAAGGATAAAATTACACCACACTAATACTAAAAACTTCATTATTTTATATTTCTCAATTAATGCGTAGTTTTTTTATTCATCATTTTGCAATATTTGCAATGAGCTCCCATACTAATTGTAATACAGTGTTTCTCTTGGAATTCAGCTATTGTCATCCCTTTAAATAATACATTTTTGCGATGTTCTCGGCGTTTTTAGGGTTCCGTACCTCAAAAGGAAAAAAAAACGGAACCCTTATAGGATCACTTTGTTGTCCGTCTGTCTGTCTGTCTGTCTGTCTGTCTGTCTGTCTGTCTGTCTGTCTGTCTGTCAAGACCATTTTTCTCAGGAACGCGTGGAGGTATCAAGCTGAAATTTATACCAAATACTTAGGTCTATTGTCCCTTGAAGCTGTGAAAAAATCAAACTTAAAAGCCAACACAATCAAAAGATACAGTCGTTTATGCTGCAAATTTTAGAGTTTTCGGCACTCGTAAAACCTACGGGGGTCGGGGTACTTCCCATGAACTCAGAAACTTGAAACTTGGCACGAAGAAACTTCATGTAGCACAGACAAAGGAAAAATTACGAAAAGTAGAATTTTTTTGTGAAATCATACAAATATATATATTTAAAATTTTAAACTTACTACCATTTTCCTCGTGAACGCGTAAAGTTATTAAATTGAATTTCATGTCAAATACTCAGGGCTATAGTACCTTTCAGATGTAGCAAAACCAAATCTTTAAGTCAACGCAATCAAAAGGAATAGCAATTTAAGTTGCATATTTTGAAACTGAGTACTCGCGAGAAACTCAAAACCTAAAGGGTACTTCCCGAAAGCTCAGAATTTTTAAACTTGGCACGAAGCAACGCCATATAGCACAGACAAAGGAAAAATTATAAAAAGTAGACATTTTTAGTAGAATCTAACAAAAAATATTTTTTTAAATTTTAAACTTACTACCTTCTTCCTCGTAAACGCGTAAAGGTATTAAATTGAAATTCATATCAAATACTCAGGTCTATTATATCTTTCAGCTGTGGCAAAAACAAACTTTCATGTCAACGCAATCAAAAGAAATAGCAATTTAAGTTGCATATTTTGGAGATGAGTACTCGCAAGAAACTCAAAACCTAAAGGGTACTTCCCGTAAACTCAGAAACTTGAAACTTGGCACGAAGAAACTTCATATAGCAAAGACAAAGGAAAAATTACGAAAAGTAGACATTTTTAGTAAAATAGTATTTAAAATATTTTTTTTAATTTTAAACTTACTACCTGTTTCCTCGTAAACGCGTAGAGGTATTGAATTGAAATTCATATCATATACTCAGCTCTATAATATCTTTCTGCTGTAGCAAATCGAAAGTTTCATGTCCACGCAATCATAATAAATAGCAATTGTTTTAGGTTTTTACGGAACCCTCGGTGCGCGAGTCCGACTCGCACTTGGCCGGTTTTTTTTATACAACACGAGCGTGGCACGATAATTTTATTTTAAACATATCATCCGGTTCGGAACTTCTACCGCTGATTATATTACAGGTTTTAAACCTTTATAAAACGGGTTCCTGAAGGTCCGTACTAACTTACCCTCGTTATTATACTATAATAACTACGGCCGTAATCAATAATCGATATAAGCAAAGGGCTTACCGTGTTTCATGTTTTGACAGCTTTGTAATCCGATAAAGTGCAAGCGTGGATGCGGGGTGTTATTAAATTAGTTGTAAATGGCTCGCATGTCAAACTGCTATAATAGATTGTTGGAAACAGCTACCAGAGGCGGGGCATCTATAGAATATTCCCAAAGGAACAGTTTTCGTGTAGCTTATAAAAGGAAACGAATTAGCCCCGGCTTGCCTGCGAGCCTTTTTACGTGCCACCACTAAACACTACCCTCAGACTCTGAATTAAGAGGTTTGGATGAAGACTGGCCCATTCGCCAGTCAGCTCACATGCGTATTTTTTACATGAACTTAGTAAAAAGCATCTATTTTTATTATATAAAATTACTAGCGACCGGCCCCGGCTTTGCACGGTGGGGTATTATACATATAAACCTTCCACTTGAATCACTCTATCAATTAATAAAAACCGCATCAAAATCCATTGCGTAGTTTTAAAGATCTAAGCATACATAGGGACTGACAGCAGGAAGCGGTTTTGTTTTATACTATGTAGTGATAGTGATGATGATGTCACATCACGTAAGATATTATGAACATAGTAAGTTTACGATTTATGAACACACACACATTTTTTATTTACACGATACTTAATATTTGTCTCGTTTCAGTAACGCATTCTGTTATGGGTGCCGGCGGAGACACGCGATTGTTATATTACTTTTGGTCCTAAACCTACTGAAATCGACTAAATATTATTACAAAGCTCGCTTTTGTTGGGTAGGTACAGTTCTTAATGGTCATGTTTTGTGCAATAAAGTGTTTTACTACTACTACAAAGTTGCGCCAAAGTTCAAATGTCACCGATGAAACGGCTAGTCGGTAAGATAAACGACACAGTTTCATTTGCAAACTTTCAAATCTTCGTGGCTTCGTGTTTGTATGATGTTATTGTACTAAATATTCACTTTCTACAATGTGAAATATAATTTTCATAGTCATGTTTCTGACTAGACCAACAGGCATTAATAAACTAAGTTAAATAATGAACTAAGTTATCAATTTTAGGAAATGCCGCCAGCATCCTTGGTACAATGCCGCAAGGGCCTAGTTTAGATTTGAGCTAGTTATTAATTTAGTTTAGTATTTGTACTGTAGTACCTCTGTATATTTAGTTATGTAAATAAATGTTTTTCCATTTTAAGTTAATCACATTTAATTTTACTTTCTAATAAATATATAAAGCGCAAAAAATCATTTCTATCGATCAAGATACTTTATACTGAGGTGTATACAGGATGTTTTTTCAATAACTAGCCATATTATGCAAAGAGATTAGGTAGGCCAACTTTTACAATAGGACCAACACCGAAATCACAAAAAAAATTTGGCTGTTCAGTTTCATACATTTTGGGCGATCAGACGTGGACGTTTTCTACAGGGCCACAATTTTTTTGAGGTTTCGGGATTGGTGCCATAGAAAAAGTTTTTCAGTATGACTTACCTAATCACCTCTCACAATATGGCTAGTTATTAAAAAACATCCAACCACAAGCTTATGTTGTAAGTCATTGTTTATATAAAATTATAATTTAAGCAGAGAACTGCAAATGTACATCCTTTCAAATATCATCCAATGGGCCGTGTTCTAACTTTAAAACATGTTTAGAAACGATCCAACTTCAACACAACTCCAATGCATTCAGTGGCGTAGCTATGGGGGGCGGCCCGCAGGCCCTAAGTGGGTGACACCCTGGCTCTCAGGTGACTTTTAGGTAACCGCTTTTTAAATCGGCAGCGGCGGCAGGCAGCACCCCCTCCCCCGTGATTAGGGGTGACACTAATATGGTTATCCGCACCGGGTGACACCCATGCTAGCTACGCCACTGAATGCATTAACAACACAATACGTATTGTATAGTATAGCTGTATTGTATAGTAAATGCATTGGAGCTGTATTGGAGTTGGATCGTGGATCGTATTCTAACTTTCAAACACGTTTCAACACGATCCAACTTCAATAGAACTCCAATGCATTAACCACGTAGTACAGCTAGCGCCATGGGATTAGGTTGTCAAGCGGACCCCAAGCCGGGACAAACGCTAGGAGGAAGGAAAGGTAGCTAGCGCCTAAACGTCTGAATCAGAAATATCAGTATTTGCTTGAAAAATATTCCAATGCAACTTTCATACAACTACTATATTGGTTCATTATTTGTTGTGTGTTCTGTTTGAGATAGATTGTGTTTTTATGTACTGTTTAAGTATTTTAAAATTAGAATACAGCACAAGGTAGATACTTAATGACTACTTCACATGGCTCGTCAAAGATAAAGCTCCTACGGTGCATGGTGATTTAAACGTGTAAACTACGTAGTCCATTTACAGATTTTACGGCACATCCTTACTTTTTAGGGTTCCGTACCTCAAAAGGAAAAAAACGGAACCCTTATAGGATCACTTTGTTGTCCGTCTGTCTGTCTGTCTGTCTGTCTGTCTGTCTGTCTGTCTGTCTGTCAAGACCATTTTTCTCAGGAACGCGTGGAGGTATCAAGCTGAAATTTATACCAAATACTTAGGTCTATTGTCCCTTGAAGCTGTGAAAAAATCAAACTTAAAAGCCAACGCAATCAAAAGATACAGTCGTTTATGCTGCAAATTTTAGAGTTTTCGGCACTCGCAAAACCTACGGGGTACTTCCCATGAACTCAGAAACTTGAAACTTGGCACGAAGAAACTTCATGTAGCACAGACAAAGGAAAAATTACGAAAAGTAGAATTTTTTTGTAAAATCATACAAATATATATATTTAAAATTTTAAACTTACTACCATTTTCCTCGTAAACGCGTAAAGTTATTAAATTGAAATTCATGTCAAATACTCAGGGCTATAGTTGTTCACGCCAGTACCGCGTGAAGAGCATGGAGTCGGCGGGGGTGCGGCGCGGGGCGCGGCGGGCACCGGCGCCGGAGCGGCGCGGCCGCCATCTTACTCAGCGAGCGACAGACGCAACGAAATGTCGCGTCCGCGCATCAAGCGCATTTATTGTAAAACATTACTTTAATATACTTTTTTACTGTGTCCAGGGTTGTTTTCCTCGCTGCCCAACATCAACCTAAAGCCTGGACAATAGTACCTTTCAGATGTAGCAAAACCAAATCTTTAAGTCAACGCAATCAAAAGGAATAGCAATTTAAGTTGCATATTTTGAAACTGAGTACTCGCGAGAAACTCAAAACCTAAAGGGTACTTCCCGAAAGCTCAGAATCTTTAAACTTGGCACGAAGCAACGCCATATAGCACAGACAAAGGAAAAATTATAAAAAGTAGACATTTTTAGTAGAATCTAACAAAAAATATTTTTTTAAATTTTAAACTTACTACCTTCTTCCTCGTAAACGCGTAAAGGTATTAAATTGAAATTCATATCAAATACTCAGGTCTATTATATCTTTCAGCTGTGGCAAAAACAAACTTTCATGTCAACGCAATCAAAAGAAATAGCAATTTAAGTTGCATATTTTGGAGATGAGTACTCGCAAGAAACTCAAAACCTAAAGGGTACTTCCCGTAAACTCAGAAACTTGAAACTTGGCACGAAGAAACTTCATATAGCAAAGACAAAGGAAAAATTACGAAAAGTAGACATTTTTAGTAAAATAGTACTTAAAATATTTTTTTTAATTTTAAACTTACTACCTGTTTCCTCGTAAACGCGTAGAGGTATTAAATTGAAATTCATATCATTTATACTCAGCTCTATAATATCTTTCTGCTGTAGCAAATCGAAAGTTTCATGTCCACGCAATCATAAGAAATAGCAATTGTTTTAGGTTTTTACGGAACCCTCGGTGCGCGAGTCCGACTCGCACTTGGCCGGTTTTTTTAACTACCTATTTATTTTGTATAAACCCCTATTTAAACCTTCTGTCAGTTTCGGTAATTGAAAACACCGATACTATTAAATATGAATGAATCAAGTGAACGCTGTCGGCCAGTAAGCCACGGTAATAATTTACCGGATTGCGCGGCTAGTTGTCCGACGCCGCCATGATTAATGATGACTACAATATTGACACGATAATCCATCCATCATGACCTGTTGCCGGCTGTGACGCCCCGTAGCCTTACAATCATATACGTGGGAGCTTTATCTTTGATGAGCCATGTGAAGTAGTCATTAACTATCTACCTTGCGCCGTATTCTAATTTGGGACAATTTATATTTAATTTCAGAATTTATAAACTACATTCTAAATCAAACACGGTGTCGGTATTTTTGGATGATAATAATTTTTCCACAGGCTTGAGCGGATTTTTTTTGTAGGTATTTTATATTTAGTCAGATAACAAACCTGTAAAGTTTCAATTCAAGTACAATAAAATTACATACATATACATACATACAATGACGCCTATCTCCCAAAAGGGGTAGGCAGAGATCACGGATTTCCATTTGCTACAATCAGTAACAGCTCTCCGTGGCCGCTTCTCGCCCCCGTGAAATAAATGTAATTCGATGTAAATATTTAATTACTACTTCACGTGGGTCTACAAAGAGCTCCCACATGCGGCCCTAAGGCTACGGGAAGTCACAGCCGGCAACAGGTGAAAATGGATACATTAAAGTGTCAATTTTGTAGTCATCATTAATCATGGCAGTGGACAAGTCGGACAACTAGTTGCGCAATCCGGTAAGTTAGAGTCTGGCTACTCTATCGTGGCCCTGAAAAAAGGCGGCAAATAAAAAAAATGGTTATTACATATAACATCAATAAGTACTGTGTGTGAATCCAATACGGGCACACCTTTTTTAACGGTGGTAAGCATAGGACATTATAAGTATATTTATAGTTAACTTACATTCGCTCGGGAATTAAGACAGTGCTGAGTGCAGTGAGGGGTCCAAGCCCACCCGTGAACACAAAATTAAGGAAAGTGGCTGAAACAGAGCACTATACAGATAATATTTTAAACATATTGCAAAGGACAAATATGTAATTCACGAGTAGGTAACATTATTTATTAAGAGATAGAAGCTGTATTAAGTACTATAAAATGTAAAAAATACAGTTTATATTAAGATTAAACCTTGATTAAATACGTAAGTACCTAATAGTAAACAACGCGTACTTTAGGTAAAAAATATATTCCTGATAAAAAAACGTAAACATTTGAATTCAGGACTGAACTAAAGCCAGCATTTTTAATATAAAAAAGAGTTTTTTGTGCAGTCGAATAATAATTAAAATGACCGAAACAAATTTAAAACGTAAAATGTCAGTTGCCAAAGCTTTAACCGCATTAAAGCACCAATTGAATTTACTGAGCCATGTTCATCATTAAGTTTGACAGAACGATAATTATTTTCATTCATACCCCATTAAGCGTACAAATATACCCCAATAACGAAGCTGGAGCTGAAAGCGACAGTGATACTTCAACACAAAAGCGGTAAGATATTCTATCTTGAAACAAATGTCTCATCATTAAGGCCACGGTGTTTGCTTTGACATCAGCCAACGGTTTTTATTGCAGTCAGTTGTATAATAAACTATACAGGGTGGTTCCTGTAATACATAGCAGTAATAAATTAAAAGGTAGATCCTACTCCTCAAACAATAAAACTTTTGTTCAACAACTCAAAGAAATATGTACCTATGTAGTCGTCGGACCTACATTGCGTTTTCGAATAGGTAAACCTTAAAGTGTTCTAAAAATCAAACCATAAGTTATTTTTAAGTTAAGTTGCTGAACAAACTTTGTCTAGTTTGAGGAGTATGTGGAGAACGTTGCTCATGACTTAAAAACATGTTGATGCATAAAATAGTATTAGTTTTAGGATATATTTAGTATCTTATTAGCGTAAATTAGATATAACTGTAACTGGGACCCACTTCGACAGTCGAAAATTCTCTATTTTACCCCAAATAGTAAAAGTAATAGACCATTTATTTATATTTCTGTGACAAGTTCAAACCGTATCAATTTAAGATAGGTACATATTTAAAATTACCTTAACAAGCTCCCTAGCTACTTATTTCCGTTTAGTAAAACTTCTCTGAAATCGGCTAGAGTGTGCATTCATCTAAGGATCCTGTGTGAAATTAAGTTCCTTTCGTCAGAAACTGGGGCATTCAAGTAGTCCTTGGCTCAGCGCTGGCGGGCTCTCGGCGAACAATTTAAAGACAGCTCAAAATGCTTTGATTGTGTGAAATAGCTTGTTCCATTTCTCCATAACTTGAATTCATGCCATGACTGTAAAAATGGCAGTAGGAAAAACAGAATAGATTACTATAGTCTGGCAAACCAAAAAGCGCAGTAACAGTCAGAGTAACATGCTATACCCATCCCTTTTTTAGTAGTAAGAGTACTAGCATTAGAAAAAGACAGTATGATTCTACCTGTCTATGCTTGAAGTGAAACAAACTCTGGCCAAACTATATCTATTCTGTTTTTATGTTCCGTCCGTTCCCCTTGAACTGAACCCATGTCACCATGTCATGAAGATTGTCAAATGGCGATAGGAAAAATAGAATATAGATTGGTAATCGGCATTACTTATAGATTTTATATTGCTTTGTTGATTACGAGTACAATTATTTCGTATTAAATATTTAAAAAGTTTGTGTTAGGTGCCGCGCATTTTACATTTTATATTACATTAGATTTGGTGATGTACTTATTATACTTGGAAAAGTACTAGTAAGTAGAGTCAGCAACAAAAGTAGCTAAGCGGGTAGGGTATTCAAAATGAGCTGGACACGACTTTATAGTGTGAGTAGGTCATTTTGAATACCCTACCCGCTTCGCTACTTCTGCTGCTGACTGATGTAGGTACACTATACAAGTTGTTTTTTCAGTAACTAGCCAAATTGGTGAAGAAAACCATGTTTTTTCAAGCCAGACAAAGTTGAGCATTGAAGGCAAAGTTGTAGCACGCGACGTGATGTTCAAAGTATTATAATTACGCAGATTTATATGAAACGCCTAATTTGGTTAGAATAATTAGATGTATACTTAACTATACTAAGACAATTACGGTACTAACTGTACTAAGTAGGTAATATTAGTATTAATTGGCCGACTACTGACTAAATAGTAACATGAAAATTGACACCTAACTTTGTACAGACCTTGAAACACGGAACTTTGTGAATGTTTAATATTATAGTTTCACACAAAACTCGACCTGATGGTAGTTTGGCTCCATTTATCCACAGCATTTAACGACATCGAATAGTGTCATCACATTCGAAATATATTTAACCGTTTTTAGGGTTCCGTAGCCAAAATGGCAAAAACGGAACCCTTATAGTTTCGCCATGTCCGTCCGTCCGTCCGTCCGTCCATCCGTCCGTCCGTCCGTCTGTCCGCGGTCTAGCTCAGTGACCGTTAGCACTAGAAAGCTGAAATTTGGTTTGAATATGTGCATTAACCAAGCCGACAAAACGGTAGAATAAAAACGCGAAAAATATATTTTGTTAGGGTACCTCCCGTACACGTGAAGTGGGGGGGGCGAAATTTTTTTTCGTTCCAACCAAGTTGTGTGGGTTATTGTTGGACAGGTCTTTTAAAAAGAATTAGGGTCTTCTAAAACAGTTTTTGGATAAAACTAATACTCTCGGAAATAATAGCTCCGAAAGTTTAAAACAGGGCGTCCCCCCCCATCTAACTTTTGAATCGTGGGTCCTAAAATTTTGGAAAAATTCATGAATCTGAGACCTAATGAGTACCTTCAATGAAAACTATATTGAAATAAATCGGTTTAGCCGTTTTCGAGTTATCATTCAAAAACCTATAGTGAAAGGACGTAAGTAAAAATGACGTAAGCGCCGCCAAATTTTCCGTAAGAAACGACCTTTTGAATTAATGGTCTCAGTTTACGGAACCCTACACTGAGCATGGCCCGACATGCTCTTGGCCGGTTTTTTAAGTCTGCATATTACCACGTGTTCCAGCGTTCTCAAGGTTCAAAGGTAGATTAGTTTTTTTGGCTTTATAGGAAAATATAGAGAGACTACGAAGGCAAAATTAGTATCTCTTAGTAGGTATCTAGTAGTTCGCCTTATTTTTCTAAACTTAAGTAAGTAATGCACCTTACGCTGCTGTAGTATTGCCTTCCAGTATAGTATCAAATACTGATGGTGCCACGGTGGCAGACAGACAAAACTGCGGATTTATAAGACCGGAATCCACCCTATACCTACTAATGTGCGAATATACGCTAAGGCTTGGACACTAACGCTCAAAGAGGAGAGTAGCCTTGTAGTTGAGGAATGTAAGGTGTTAAAAAAGATTCTGCAATCTATTTAAAGAGAAGATTAGGTATTTGTCGTTCAAGGTGAAATGGGACAATACGAGATATTGTCGTACTAAAAGAATGAATAACGGAGAGAAATACATACAAAATTGTACCAGTTTTGTATCTTTAAAAAAAAGTTATGGGACAATCTTACACAAATCAACCCGAACTGGGTATTCCCGAACACAGTAAGATCAATAAGGCTTGTGTTGTGGATACTAGGCGTCGATATATATAGGTAATAAATAAATATGAAAATGAAAAAATGAAAATGAAAATATTTATTTGTTAATAATGTTGGGTACATTCGTTAAAGGTTGGAGTCTCCTCGTAAGTATTTAATACATGTGACAGGAGACCCCGCTCTCCCATAACACAAAGTAAAATAATTAACAAATTTAAACTTATAGTTATAACAAAAATATGTAACATAAATTAAGTTAAGCTTAGCTTAGTTATTTTTTAAATATAGATAAATACTTAAATACATAGAAAACATCTATAACACAGCAACAAATATCCGTGATAAACACACACATCTTTGAACTTAGACATTAATTAAAAAGGTATAAGAGAGCCTTAAACTTTTTCGTGCCGGAAATTTCCCAAAAAGGCGTTTCATGTTATCACTTAAAACTCTTAACGAATTGGGTAAAACGGGATCCCGGCGCAAATGAGAACAAATTAAGCGTTTTGCACCGTTCCACGCTTAAAAGTGCATGCGAAGTTGAACCTAGCTTCTGGGCAGTGTTTGTCGAGCACGCCATTACTGGCAGCCATTAGTTAATGGACGCCTCGACGGGATAATGGTGGCAAAGGGCACTTTGTACAGCCTCGTTCACACTCTCATTCGCTCCCGTTCTCAAGCTTATATCGTTCGACACTTGGTATTTTACTGTCACCAATTGTTGATTGGTGAAATCACCAATATCACTGAAATCAGTGATGTGATGCTGATGAGTCGAAATGGAAGAGGTGTGGAACATTATCTACACTGGCGTGTCTACGTACGAATCGCCTAGGATCATAGATTTTTTTGTTCATATACGATTTCACGGGTCCGATTGTATAGAATTCAACTATTTTCTTCGGTCCACTTTACAGTTTCATTGACTGAAACCTACCACTCTTGGCTGTGCTGTCCACTTCTCAACCAGCTAAAACATGAACATACCTCCTTCGTCAGCTGGACGAGTGGACAAATGGACTCAGGAAATACCAAATAGCGACGGGTCGCGGATCTTAGTGCTTGAGGATGGAGACCTAAGTTCTCCGAAACATGTCGCGAGTAATGAGTAAACACAAGTTAGTACAGCCGTATGAAGTGAATATAAATATTTTATATGGACGACTTTAGTGATGGGGCCTAATTTGTCGATTTACAAGGACACTTCATTCTATCACTATATATAGTGTATATTGTGTAGATTTAGGAAGTACCAATGACTCCATATCGACAAAGTGACCGTTTTCCCTGGACTGATACTAATAACTACCTGTAAGTCAATAAATAATGTAAAAATGTTTTAACAAAAATTTGAAATACTAAAAAGATTAAATTTAATTTTGAATTCGCAGTTCACTGAATAAAGTCCTTATTCAGAAAAATGACAAACCATTTTTCATGTTTGTAGAAGTATTTCCCGCTGGAGCGCCAGCGCTGTTTGATTTCCGAACGGAAATAATGTGACAAGATTAGGATTTAAACCGGCACATTTTATGACCAAAAGCCAACGCAACGTGTGCAGTTTATTTCATACAAATTTATGGCAGACTTTCGGATTTTGAAAAATCACGAAGCCTTCATGATCATGAATTAAGTAGATCGTTTTAGTCAAGAAGGAACCTGTAAAGTAAAGCCGTGTTTGTCCGCTCATGGTTTTGCTCAGTGACCTGAAGAACTAGACAGCTGAAGCTAATAAAACATGCCTATATATAGCTACCACTTCTACTGTAATGCATCACAGTGAGAACGTGTTTAATTAACAACTTTTCTTCAGGGTGCAATTTTAGTCATGTTGAGCGAAGTGATTAGATTAGGTAGGCTGAACATGTTTTGCTATAGGACTTTCTGATCGGCCGAAACGTATGACACAAAAAAAATTCTGTGATAAAAATTTTACCCATTTATCTTTTGATTTGTGGGTAGATATGGCTACAGAACCCTACACTACTCATATCCAAAATTTTCTTCACTTATTTAATATATTTTCGTTGACGATATAAAACTTCTCACTGCATTGTACCAAGTAACTTAAAGGGACAGTTTATAAAACAGCAGCGGAGAAGTTTGCGACACTAGGCAGTATAAATTGCGAGATAGCGCCTAAACTTGATAACGAAACGTTTGCAAACTTTAGCCGCATGCATAAATTCTGTCCACATTCCAACACCTACCCAAACAACAAAGGGGTCATATGGATGCTCGGTTTTCAGACTATAAATCACATTAAGGGCGCCTCGGCAACTACACGCATATTTTAAATTCGTATGCGTAAAATTTAATTTTAGGTTTATTAAAATAACGTCAAACCGTGACCACGAACGCTGTAAAGTGTTCGAAACGTCAGGATGTAATTAAATGCAGTATACGCGATATAATCCGTTCAAAGTTGTTTTATTTCATAACGTATAAAGTTTAATGTTAATCGAATGCCGACTACCCTACATGTATGTATGTCAATATTCGATTTTACTATTTAATTCATGTTACAGGAATATTATTTTCCACGTACGAGCACACGGGTAAATTATAACAAAATTATATGAACGAATTAGCCTCCCAGTAATGCTCTACATAGAAAAAAGAGTTGCTATGGGCTACGGCGTAGCACCTCACGAATCAATGTATCCATTCATTTTTTAATCGATACCTAGTTCACTATTGTATACAGATTTTAGTGTTATCAAAATATTATCTTTGGTAAACCTAAAAAAAGTTTAATATAAATGCCCACAATTGTAATAATTCATCTCAAAAAACTTGACTTAGCTTAGATCGCCCATAAATATACCCAACCAAAGCCCAACAGAAAATTTAAGGTTAAAGAGAGTTCGGCCTTTTCAAATTTCGGTTTTTGTGCCCACTAATACTTTATGAAAATATAAGAGTCCAAAATCCAACTAAGATGTAGCTATTAGATTTTTTATTAAAGTGAGAGGTAATGTACAATTAAAATAAATAACAAATGACTGACAAGCTAGCATTACTAGTAGTACGAAACATCTCCATTCCTAAATTGAAGTCTCCAATATCCAGAGTTCACAGTGCGCGAACAATCTCAAACTTGTGCCGGCGCTCAAGTCTACAAGTCGCCGAGCCAAACCCGATCTAACCCGGACAAACTTGCAGCGATTCCCTAGATGCACATATTGCACATGCTCGTATATCTACATTTCATACGAGCGAAGTACTTTTAGTACCTACGTTTTGTGGATGTGAACCGGTTTTGATGATTATAAAAAATATGAATTGGCAAGGAAGTGAATTTTAGAATAGGTATAATACTCTTTAATACTTTAATACTTTGGCAGATGTTATTATTTTTTGATGAAGGTTTCTATTTTAGAATGTAATTTGGGTAAAACGTTACGAATATGGGACATTTTCAAGTAAAGGTACATCATTGTCGGTTGTTAATAGTGTCTATTTCTAAATGAATTATTATGGCAGTGATGCCTTATTGACAACCTAAAATGATGTACTCTTTACTTGAAAACGCAACATATGTAGGTACAATATAGTACAATTATAACTTTTTAAATTTTCATGAATTTCTTTATATCATTAAAGTTAATTAAGAGGCCCTTAAGAATAAAAACAGAGGATCAAATGACGTCTCAGATAGCACATTGACATTATTAACTGCGAACTGGGATAACAAAATTAAATAGAAACCTTCCTAAAGCGGAATCATTAGCAGAGTAAAATCATTAGTTATAAGGAAAATATTTCCAGAAAAATGTACCTTACAAATTAATCTAAGATTGGAAAAGTAAATTAGACATAATTGGAAAATTATCGGACGAAGAAAATGTAAAATCGAAAGTCATTTGGCGATCCAATTACACTTCTCGCCTTACTTCTTATTGAATGATGTGATTCGTTTATTAAGTTTATAACTTACAAATTGCAACGTTGTCGTCGGAAGCATTACTATTTCGCCGACTTTGTAGCCTTTAGAGATAACCTCGGTTGGGATTTCACTCTACACGGTGAATTCGGGGTCATTTAGCAAGAGGACAAGGTTGACTTAATTTACGATTAATTTTACATTAAAAATAACAAAATAAATGAGTTAATATATACTTGTACTACCATACGATACTGTTAATCATTTATAGAGTCAGAAAACGTGGGTCCGGATCATGACGCAGAAATTCCGTTGCATTTGGGAAGAAATGCTCCTAAAACTGCAGAATACCCTATAACTCAAGGCGATGTCATACACGAACACGTGAAATCGCGAGATTTTTTGTGTTAGTTTTATGAGGAAAGAATGATTCGCGTTTTAATACAATTTTGCAAACTTTAAGGTAAGGGAAGTTGTTATAAGCGGTATTATAAGCCGTATATATCTAATTATGATACACTGTAGAAAATCTACTGGTGAAGAAAACCATATTATTCAAGCCAGGCAAAGTTGTGCATGGTAGGCAAAGTTGTAGCACTTAACAGTAACTTTTTGGATGTGTGTTTAATAGACGACCTCTTGTGTTGGCGTCATTCAAGTTTTCCTATCAACAGAGCCATTCACCCAAAAATTTGCCTCGTCGCTAAAAATGGAAGGGTCAGGGTTGTGACACCTGCTGTAAATCAGATTCTGAGCGCGTTAACTTAGCTAAAACGGTTTTTTTTTGTAACAATGTAATGAATTAAATTTTTAATAAATAAAATTACGACTGGACCAAAATCTAAATTAAACCTTAAAATTATTACAACTAAAAAAATTTAAACCTTTTTAATTAGTAAATAAATGCTTAAGATGTAAAAACTAAAAATAATAATTAAATATAAACTTAACAAACTTACACATACAAAAACTTTACACTTAACTTTAAGAAAATGAGCTCCAATTATTTTTATTAAACCTAATGTTTTATTACTTAATAAGGGATCGGAAAAAAGTAGCCGTGTACTATCTCGTATATTTTTTAATGTAGTGATAATTTGGAAGCAGTATTTTTAAGCATCTATAAATACAATACTATTAAATAAAAATACAATCATATTAAAACGTGTGAGCATGTATACGTACCCATTCGCGTTTTTAATTAAACATTTTCGTAACTTTTTGAACAACATAATTAGACAATCTTCACTTGACATCTGCTAGGTACAATGCCACAATTGTATTTGTATTTCCATTTTTGCAACCCGATTCATGTTTTTAAGAATTTCAGCTTACCAAGAAGCTACTTCTACTACTAATTCACTTTATTTTAGCTTGAGTAGTCAGGAAGACTCTCTAATGTAAACTCTGACAGTGGTTTTTCTATGGGAGACAATTTTCTATGAAAAAGGCAAATATGCAGAAGTCACAATTCCATGTGCCTCAATACAAAGCCAAATAAAAATAGTTGACTATGGAAGACAGACAATTTATTAAGGTATAAAATACCTCATCAAACTACAACAAAGATAATATTTACTTGAGAGAAACACCTTGTAAATTCTGTCAGAAGACGCTGTTCAAAAAGTTGTTTGTATGATGAAATAAAAAAGGCGACGAAAGGAGACTTTCATATAAATATGATTTTATTTATGTTTTGTATAATTGTACTTACAGATTATTCAAATATGCTTCTAAATTGGCACAAAGTAAAAAGAAAAACTAGAAATGGCCCGGCTACTTTTTTCCCGTACCGCTCTTTATTTGGATAGGTATGCTGTTGATTTGGTTTCAGTGACTGAAAAACTACAATAATTACAACCTACTTAACGCCAAGCCCAAAACAATAGGTTTACCCTTATTGAAAAAGTAAAAACTGAACAAAATTACAGCCAGTTAGTTCACTAACTTTGCTCAGGATCCCCGTGCATATACTAATCATAACACACAACACAACTAACCGCTAGGGTAAAGTACAAAACTCGACACAACACGTTACAAAGTTTTAAATTATTCATTGTGGCTTGTGTTCGCCTTGTTTCACTTTGGTGAATTGTGTCATATTGTATACAATTTCCATACAATTCTGTTCATTTAAGTTAATTTAGAATTTTGATAAAAGAGATAGCGTTGTGTTGAATTCTGTAATTTGCCGTAGCGGTTAGTGAAATTAACATGCTTTGAAAATTACCCCTTTGGCAAAGCCTACTAATTATCTTGTTACCTTCTAGTTAACTATGCAGGTCTAATTTATTTAATTGAACTTAATAAATATTATGTCATGAATATTATTTCAAATAATAATTTATTTGTCACGTGCCACCTCGTGCCACTGTGTTGTGTTGTGTTGTGATTTAATGAGTTTAGTGAAAAAAGAGCTTAATGGACATGTGATTATTAGTTTTTTTTTTTTGGTTAATAACAACACCAAGTTCGATATTTTGATACCAATATTAATTAATATAAATAGTAGATGGCCCTACGTGATTACCTCAATGCCTCATTTCTGAACTTAAATATAAATATAATATTAATGGTGAGAGCATTTCAGCCGTTTGCCATGACCGGTAATGAGACGCCACAGAGATATTTTTTGTTAAAGCAAGTAAAAAAGATTAGTCATTAATAAAATTTTGTGAATCCCAGGACAAGGAGATTATACATTAAAGGTTATAAACCAGTTTTACTAATAGTATTTACTAACACCAAAAAAAAGTCCTTTTTCCTAAAACAATACAATATTATTTAGTAATTTTGCGCACTAGAGCCATTTATAAACTCAAGGAAAGTTTCATAGAATTTGTACAAGTCTGTTATTCCGAGTAAAGAATATTAATTTCACGATTAAGTAAAACCGTTTTGTATTTCCTATACCATGAAATCAATAAAATTTCCTGGAAATTATTATTCTTTTCTGTTTGCCTAGATTTTTCTTTTAAATTGATAGTGTATTAGGTTTGTACATAATTCAAACAATATTTTTTCTCGGTGCAGTCTACGCCAAATTCCAAAACATTGTTTACATGAGTAAACCACGTGGTAGCCTCAACCAACCCAGTATAAGAATACGTATCTATAGTTCATATCTGTTAATTCAGTTATACCTATGTAATCGGAGTCACCTTAAACTTATTAGCTTTTGGTTTAATTTGTGAGTGGAACATCGGCCCAGATAAATAAAGCAAGCCTCCGGAAAATCTGTGTTAAATCAAGAGAAGGCCACTGTAAAATGTTATGTATTTTAGTATTAAATATATAAAGATTTACTGTTTTAGACCTATTGTTTACGCACGATTATTTATGTATCGTATGGTATACGAGTATAACATGTTGTCTTCATTGTCAAGCTGGATACCAAACAACTTTCTATGTCACCTGGAAGTAGTCAAAGGTTTTGATGAGTGAGTCAGAGGTCAATATCTCGTGAATAATTAAAGATTTATTGCTGAAATTCAGGATTGTATAAATAGTTAGATTGTATAGATAGATAGTTTTACCAGACTCATAAATATGGAAAATAGGTTTCAAGTTATAAAGGGTCAAAAGTGGTCCCAAATGGTTCATGTAAATATACCCACGGCTGGTGTGTCGCCTTTTTTGCTCTACGCACTTGGCTGACACACTGCCGTGTGTCTAGATAGTTTTATTACTATTTTCCGACTTTTAGATGGGATATAGACTATTATCAGTCCTATATCCTTTCCTTGAGTCTAAACTATCAGATCTCTGCACAAAGTTTCATTTAAATCGGTTCAGCGGTTTAAGCGTGAAGAGGTAACAAACAGACGCACTTTCGCATTAATAATATTAGTATGGATGGATTTTCTATGTTAATTTGTAAATATTATTCGATCATTTTATTTAAAACGCAATATAGCTCCCAGATTAGATTCTTGTTCAAAGAACAAAGAAAGAGGTGCCATTGAAAAGCCATTGTCTCGAGGATCCGATTGTACAGTGCGCCACGCGGTTGCGAGATCGACTTATATTTTTACGTAGTCTAGTGAGTGTTTCGAGCTTCAAGTTGCCCACGGTACAAAGCTCAAATCAAGAGCTACTTCAACATGACAAATACGGAATTATACATTAAATAAATAACTTCAACGTATAATATTATACCGATTCCACTGTTTTTAAATTCAGCAGTACAGCTAGAGTAGCCAAATAGTTCGTCACACCATACACAATATAATTATGGTGTGAAGAACTATTTGATCACTTTGGATGTTACAATATATTTGATGCTGACTGTACAACCTAGGTACTCTAGCTAGCTAAATGTCAACGTCAAGCGAGAGAATCATCTGTAGCTAGCTTTGTAATTTTGTAAAATAAAAGTACTTTTGTTACAGCTAGCAGCAGCGACTGTTTATTTTCCTGCTCTCTAGATTTCACCATAATGATAAAGGTAAGTAAACGGGTTAACTTGATGTAATATCTTATTCTTAAGTAAAGACAGTACTCTTAGCAGAGCCCGAATTTGTAAAAATTGTGCGCATCGAGAAAAAGTTGTGAATTTTTGACCATGGATAGAATGGCCCACGATAAATATTTTTTAGTATTGGAGGTCCGTAAAATTTTCGGACCTTCACGTCAAAATCAGGGGTCCTGTGAAATACGTTATTACTCTATGGTTAAGGCTGCTAGGGGTTGTGTGGTATCATTTCCGTGTAAAACAGACATGCAGAATTCATTTGTGATATTAAAAATGTAAAATTTCTTATTAAAAAAAATTTGTGTGGCGAGGAAAAACACAATTTTTTATTTTTTTTTAGAACGTCATATAACTAATATATGTATATTTTTTTTCTAATAATAAAAAATATTATAAAGGAGCATATTTAATGTAGTTTCTAAATATATACAATTTTTAGGCTTATAGTATACAAAAACTACGCGAAAAAAAATGTTTGCTTCGTGGTGTATATGTTTTCTCCATAGTAAGTATCGATAATCAATGTGAACGTGAACATCCGTAGCGTATTGACCTTAAAATGCATGTATTGCTTGTTATTAGTAAATTTTATTCATAATAACTTCACAAAATGCAGAAATAAAAAAATACAATAAATAAAAACATATTTTTCCTCCTTAACTTTAACATAAACCGTCACAATTCAAACGACGCGACGTCTGTTTTCCGTTACTCAACTTAAGTAAATAAAAAATTCAGAAGTTTTTTGTATTAAAGGTGTATAAAATGTATATGTTTCTATAATCTATATTAAATATGCTTCTTTATAATAATTTTTATTATTTGAAATAAAGGATATATATTAGTTATATGACGTTCTAAAAAAATAAAAATAAAATTGTGTTTTTCCTCGCGGCACAACTTTTTTTTTAATACGAAATTTTACATTTTTAATATCAGAAATGAATTCTGCATGTCTGTTTTACACGGAAACGATACCAAACAACCCCTAGCAGTCTTAACCAGAGAGTAATAACATATTGCACGGGACCCCTGATTTTGACGTGAAGGTCCAAAAATTTTACAGACCGCCAATACTAATAAATATTCATCTTTGCTCACTCTATCTATGGTCAAAAATTCACAACTTTTTCTCGATGCGCACAATTTTTTTCGCATTTGTACTGAGACAAAACCCTACTATCTGACAGTTCTTTCTATACAAAGTGATGTACAATGTAGGGCAGTAGCCACCTCGCTAAAACCGGCAAGGAGTAAAAGCTATCAATAATTTAAAAACAATATAGGAAATTAGGTACCTATGCATCGTCAGTGTCGCCGTCATTTCATATACAGTCAGTCACTGTCTGCTCCGATATGATATGTTATGTAAATATGACGACATGCAAGTCATGTCGCTTAAGTTGCAAACTCAATATCGGCTTCATAACATCCTCGTATGATAAAGCAAACGGAGCGGAAAACATGGAAAAACAAGGGATCCGCAATTTCCCCAAAAGTAAGTCCAAAATTTAAATAAGGTTGAAATATCTGGCAATAATGACGTATACAGGCTTAACTCGAGCTTGGGGAGAGACAAGTTTAAATCGAGTTAGGCCCGAAGGAGGCGGGCAATTCGGACGGACATATGTGTAATTAAGAACGGTACGACAGCAGGCACCAAACCGACGGTTTATGTAAATTTACGCAAAACGGGGCATCTGCAATTCAGTTACACAGTTAATAAAGATAATCACGTCACGCTACCGCATAAACAAGCTGGCCTTTATCAGATTTTGCCAAACAATAAGCGTTACTTAATAAATGAACATCGTTATGCGTATTTGTAATTTAATTTTGAAGAGCGTAGGTATAATCCAGTTTGTCTGGTTTTTCGATTGTATTAAACAATGAAGCAACAGAAAATATTAATATGACGAATTTTCATTTTGCCGCTACCAATTTCAGATTTTGATTGCTTTTACGGGCAAGTGCGTTTTAATTCTTGGTATTATGCAGAACTAGCTTTTGCCCGCGACTTCGTCTGCGTGGAATTAACATGAAACGCCTTAGTAAATATTAATTTAGCGCACCCTTATCGACGAGACCTTAACGTGGCGGGCTGGTCTTAATCTTTACTTTTAATTGCTTTTGTTTTTGTTTATAATGTATGCCATACGATTAAATAAATTTAGTGCACATGCTATTTTACGTCTACAGTGAGCTGCAATTCCATATAAACTTACATCTCCCTTTTCACCTCCTTAAGGGATGATTTCTGGGATAAAAACTACCCTGTCCTTTCCTGGGACTCAAACAATCTCCATACCAAATTTCATTTAAATCGGTCCAGCGGTTTAGGCGTGAGGAGGTAATAGTCAGATGCATGGTATAATTGTATACCACATACCTACCTACTATTTTAAAGACAATAAAAAAATTGGTACGAATATTCTGGCGGTAAGGCGCGCGATTCTAGAAAAAGGTCGCGAGTTTAAACCCGGGTTCGTGCCAGTATTATATTTTTATATTTTTTATATAAAACATACATCAAATGAGCTATAATTAAATTATCAATATTGATATATCAAGCCCTGGTGGTCATGCTGCAAGGTGTGCTACTTTCGATCCGAAAGTCACGGGTTCAAAACATGGGTCGAACCACTGAGTTTTTCAAAACTTGTGTACGAAATATTATTTGATATTAAATATCACGAAAGCTGGTAAATTTTACTGGTCGCTGTGAATTAACATCGTGGAAAAATCGAACCGAATCTCAAAAGCCCTAGTTTGGGTTGAAAAATCAGATGGCAGTCGCTTACATGAAAATGAGGGCATATGCCATATCTCGGAATTAGGTTCCGGGTCAAGCTCTAAAATGAGGATGATACTATTGATAGTAAGCAAATAATAATAAGGACGACGTATTTATTAATTCTGCATCGAATATGGCTCCCGGCACTCCCGACAGAGAAAAGGGCCAAGGCTTTATGTGATTTATAACGTTGAATATTGAAGAGAGTTGAGCTCATTTGGCATAGGTGCGTACAATTTATATTCCTATATACCTACCACAAAAACATGTCCTAAATGAATAGCTCATTATTTCTGTGATCCTGTATATTACATTATTGAATTAATTAGGTACCTATATATGTATTACTAAATTGCATTCGAACCTTAAAACTAATCTATTTTGACTCAACGATCCAAAGAGAATCTTGGCCTCCGAAATGAGACCGCGCCACCTATCGCCATCCTGCAAAACTTCTTGCCAGTTGTTGACGCAAAGCTGCAGCAGATCCGCCGCCACACTGTCTCCCAACGATATCTGGGCCGACCTTATATCCTGGGCGTAGGTACGCGTACGTATAAACAGAAATTATGATGATAACTTCGTTTGTTTGTTATTAAATCAAATACAAACTTTGAAAACATTGAATAAATCATTAAATCCAGTAGGACTTGAACCTACATTGATACGCCTTGCATATGTGATGCGATGGTCGATCGTTTTACCAATTTAGCTACGAGTTCAGTTACTAAGTTGACGAAATGTTAATTGCCTTCAAACATCTTTTTGTGTTTATTTTAATCTACATCGGCTTTAGGTACAGCAGCCGAGCCGTAAGCGACATCAAACACAAAACGTAATTTCGTTTGTGTCTACTTGAGCTTAAATTTGATAATTTGATTTGTTTCATAATACAAATTGGGCCCGGGTATGTTCTTAAGCTACTTCCGAAAGAGAGTTATAGGCACTGCGAATTTGCAAAGTCGGGGAAGAACCTCCACTATACAGAAACCACAGCCAAATAGCACTAGACCCTACTCATAGTAATGAGCCTGCTCGTGAGTAAGGTTGCCAAGGAGCTCAAAGAAGATACAGTGTCTTGACAAACCATCTAATATCTACAGTTTTGTTACAGTTCCATTAGCTAGAAATACACGCACAGATGTGCCTGGCGGACAAATCTGTGCGTGTATGGCGCGAATCGGACATGGATTTGCCTGCGGACACATCTGAATAGCGCCATACACGAGCAGGAGTTCGATTTTTGGATCTCACCGGTGCCTTTTTTTGTATGCAGCCGATGACTATTTAGTACGAAATAAGTCACCCGGTGAGATTCAAAAATCGAACTCCAGCAGGCTTATGATGGACACTGTCGGCGGATATCTTGATAGTCTGCAGCAAAACATGACAATATGTCAAGTTGTCAGCTTGTTGCCGACAGTTTTCGGTAGTGTGTGTACGTAAGACACCTTAGAGCTTTAAACCAAGCGGAGTAGCCATTGACAAGCGTTCCCTCTGCCAAAAATGTATGACCGGTGGTCATACTCATTGTATGGACTGACGTTTATTTGACGTGGCTATTTTGAAGTTTCGCATACATTTGACGTTCTCCTCCCCCGCAAAACACGGCAGACTTTTTCCGATCGAAATGAGAGTGCGTGTTGCATCCGGTTGGTTTAATAATCAAAGTAAGACACGGACCAATAGAGAAACTGGATACATAGTACTTTTACTCTATTTCCCTAACCACAGTTGAACCTTATTTTATTACCGAGCAAAACAGCCGTTCATGTGACTAGTAAAATTAGTAAAAAGGGTCCCATAGAGAGCATAATAATAGGGGGCAGTGTCTTACTCGTACTCGTTACAAAATGTACACATATTAATAAACATTTTGATTGCCTGATGAGTGATGATGTCTCTACCTCCTTAGTCAAAACGAGACATCAACATATAACCGTCTCTTTCGGGCTCACTTTGTGATCTAAGATAATAGTTCCGTTAAAAATGATAACTTCATGGAGGTAATACGATCAATGCACGATTGCTTTTGTATGTACTAATGTATGTGTCAATAATGACCAAAGTACAAATAGGTGACATTTTCAAGTCAAAGGTACATCATTGGCAGTTGTTAATAGAGTACCTATATTTCTTAAGTGTTTTATGACAGTAACGCCTTATTGACAAACTGGCAATGATGTACCTTTGACTGGAAAACACCACATATAATGATAAATGTCATATTTTGCTGATGTTATGTTTAAATTGTGATGAAAGTATCTGAAGTGCTTTTTATTTATTGTTTAAAATAGCAAGAAACAAAATAAAACAACCCGAGTATGAGGGTAAGTTTTTATATTGGTTTTTTGATTAAGTATCTGTCTTATCACGATATTGTTTGATACCGTGGCTTCATATTTTGTTCTCTCATTAATCTCATTATCAATTTCTTTCATTTTCAGAGAATTGCACATAAAAATATAAACTTCTTGGGGCTTTGGCTACTAGAGTGCAACTAGAATGTCGTAAAAGAGTAAAACTAAGCACTGTTTTATTAAAGGCGCACCTACATCAGTATTATTAGGTACTTCGCTGGTATACAAAAAATACTCTTGTAAATTACTATATATTATTTTGAATTAGTATATCTCTGAAATTGTATTTATTATTATTATATCTCAAATTGACATATGTATTTTTCAATCTGAAATTTTGCGAAATTTAAATGTAATCAATCTACAAAATATGTTTATTCACACTACTTTGACGATCATAATATAAATTTGTATAAATTAGGCTAAGACCATTTGTACTATAATTTATTATTATGAAATAAATAAATCTAAATCTAAATCTAAATCATACTTACGCATCATGCAAGCAATCAAAACGTCCGATGCATTTTAGTTTATACTACCGTCAACTGCTACAACTTTGCCTACTATGCACAACTTCTCCTGGCTTGAAAAACATGGTTTTCTTCACCTAACAGCTATTTATATATTATTCCGGAGTTGGGAGAAAGTCGGCCATCTCTAAAATAAGATATAAAAAGCTGTTTGGTGAAGAAAATCATGTTCTGCAAGCCAGGCAAATTTGTGCATCGTAGGCAAAGTTGTAGCCATTGATGACGGTACTCTGCATCTGCATCTTATCCAATGAATCACAATGTCAACCGAACTCTCCGGAAAACGATGAAACGTTTCATGTAAATAAAATAGAAATCAATTATGTTTGTTGGATATTTAGAGTACCATATTTAAATAGAATATTATTTATTTCTAAGCTCTTGCTGTCTGTCTGCCCGTCCGTCTGTCCTTGCCTTCGACTTACAGCAGGTTTTTCTTACCCACCTCAAGAACCTGTGCAGTTGTATGTCATGTTTTATTTACTTGGAAATAAATAAAAGTATTCATAACTATGTAATATTTTATTATATATTTTTCTTTTTCCACATGAACCAACTAACCGAATTCTGCGGGAATATAAAGGAATAATGATTTTTCGGTAGCTCAAAAAGAAAAAACGGAACCCTTATAGATTCATATCCTGGATGTCTGACTATCTGTCTGTCTGTCCGTCCGTCCGTCCGTCCGTTAGTCCTTCCGTCATAGGTATGTAGTTATTCTTAGAATATGTCGTAGTTTAAGTATCGTATTTTTATATAGGTAGGAAGTTTTAGGGAAACTTGTTTCAACTTAAACCTCAGTTTTAGAGATGCATGCACAATATTCAGCGCCAAATAATAAGTATAATTTACTCACATATTAAAATGGTAAATTCTAGGTAAAAATTAGATAATATATTAAGTATTATGGAAGTCTTATATTACAGTTAGTAGCATAATTAAATTAAAGTAGATGTCTGTGCAGAAGATGTGTGTGTGGATGTGTGAAGTACGTGTCTGAAGTGGATAGGAAGGCGTGGCGCGAGTTAGTGAAGGCCCTCTGCACCTCTGGGGTGCCTTAGGACAACAACAACAACAACAACAGATGTCTGTTTTATAATGCTGCAAAAACAAAAACAAATAAAATAAATAAAATTGAAAAAAGGGATTCGTTCGACTATATGTATATATCTGTCTGTATGTATTGTGTGAATATATGAGCTTGAAGATTTTCACCGAGGCACAATGTGCAAAACTTCAAGAGATAAAAGCACCTATTTGATAATTTCATTTGATCATATGTATGTCTATTCCGACCGCGGAACAATGATGTCCCGGACCTTTGGGAGAGGTATGCGGAGCCGAAGCCATTAGGCAAAAAGATGCCCCAAGGAAAACACCGGTGCGGGGGCTGGAGGTACAGAGGTGTCACTGGACTTTAAACATATGGCCAACTCGCCACTTATGTTTCCACATTTACCTTCGAGAACGCAGCTCTAGCGATCCCACTCTGTACAGCCGGCTAAGGCAAGCCAGAGGCAGGGGACCTGTCCCACCCATCCGGCAGGGCACCCCAGGGGCACTCAGGTTCGCGGAGACGCTACTCTTCAACAGCACGCCACAGGCTGATCGTGATCATGTGTATTATTATTACTTTTACCATTAATTAAATGTTTTTCATTTCATATACCGCGGAGGATATATTGAGTGGCGAAGAAGTTACAACAGTTTAAAAATATCAAATGAAAACTACTAGTAGTCCACGCGATTTACTTGTAAACGAGTTGACCAATATAAGAAGACCCATATGAAGATTTTTTCGCCTTCTAAGTCCACAACCCCTTGATCGATCCAGCTCATAAACCAACTCTCAAATTTAACCCCAACAAATTTCATAAAGATCAGAAAAACTGAAAAACGTTATTAAAGTTAATGTCGAACAAACTTTTTTTGTTATTTTTGTTACTCCTCCTCCTGTCCGTACCGATTATCGAAATCCTTTTTTTAATTGTAAGAGTATATACAAATATATTGGTCCCGTTTTTGTCAAAACGCAGTTCTGATGATGGGATCCATAAGAAATCAAGGGAACTCTTCAAATCTGTAGGGCATACATACACAGAGAGAAAAAAATTACTAGAAATTAGTAAAAAATAGTAATTCCCAGGACAAGTAAACGTTCACTAAAAATAAGGAAACTTTTACTAAAAACAAGTAAACGTTTACTAAAAATAAATAAACTTTACTAAAAACCAGGAAAGGGTGACTTGTTTTTAGTAAACGTTTACTTGTTTTTAGTAAATAGTTTACTTGTCCTGGGAATGACTATTTTTTACTAATTTCTAGTAAAAATTTCTCTCCGTGTATAGTTATTTTTGTGTTTTTATTTAGTAATCAAGCATTTTCACTTAAAAAGGTGACTTTTGATGAAGTAGAACTGCAGATGATGATCAATCAGTACAGAACTCTTCAACGACGCACACATTTCAAGTTTGACAAAAAGTTAGAGAGCGGTTCTGCCAGTGTTTCATTTATTAAATTTACCTATTTATTACCTACTATTCCATATTTGTGCGAATATTGCACCGCTTCTTCCTGAATTAATAGCAATAAAAATATCGATAAATGCTTAGATTGACTAGTAGATATTTTGTTAATTAACACATTAAGTAATTTTTTTTTTTTTTCAGGAATATCTAAGTATGTACCTGACAAAAAAGAAACTCAATCTATATTGATTGATTCGTATATACGTACGAGCTAAAGATTGATCACACTACTTCGTGCCTTCGTGTGTAAAAAGCCCAAAACCTCAGTTCCGTGTCAAGAAATCACGTCAATACTTATTTATTATATTATTAACAACAGCATTTTATATTATTCAATAATTTCTTTTGTCCCCAAAAACATAATTTTGCTGTTAACAAAAAATACTTGAGGATGATGTCAGCCAGCACTCACGTATTAGGAGGATCATTAGGTTCCAATTAATAAATATTTTTTGTTGTGAATAATTGAATATGAACGATAATGTGAATAATTGAATATGTACCTACCCCAAGTATTGGGCCAACTGTGCCAAATATGCGCATTACTTTCTCTTGTCTTTTATTTTGATATAAATCTGCTGTTAAAACGTACAATTGCACACACTTTGCACAATTTGCACACAACTTCATTGCCTTTATTATATCGAGTTCATCCTTACTTGTCTTAAAGTGTAAACAAACATTTGTCAATCTAGGCATCGTAATGTCGGTTATTTTTGAGATTATTTGTTCGTTACTGCGATTATTGAAGAAAGTTCTATTAAAAGTGATACTTTTCAGTGGTTACATGGTTGAATTGAGTATTTTGTAAATTTCTTTAGTATAAATCAAAATTTTAAGTGATAATCCCATAGAAAAGTGTCATAGAGTTGTGGTATTAGAGATATGTTTGTTTACATGATAAGACAAGTAAGGATGAATTCTGTATATAATCATAGGTATACTAAGAGAGTGAACATTTTGACACAATAACGAGAGCAGTGAAACTCCTCTAATTAATTTGCTACATTATCGTTCTGACTAGATCCATACCGAGATTAGAATTACACGCCAGTTCGGAAGAAGGAATACCAAAGCAGTTAAAATCCACCGAAGGTGTCTGTTTCATATATGACAGGGCCTATATATTTTTTTAAATGTTAAAAAAATTATTTGAAAAAGAGAGTTATTAAAAAGCTTATAGAATTATTTATTTATCTACGCCTCTACCGATGAACATGACAAATGCTCTAAAAATAATGATAGAGTCATTTGGGGTAACTTGACGCACTTTTGTCTTTGACTTCATACCTCGCAAAAAAATAAGTATTAGAAGAACTAGAAAATAATCATTGAATTGAGTACTTATAAGGGTACAAATTGAATAAACAATAAAAATATTAGCTATCTTATTTTCGAAGCAGAATAAAAATAATGAGAGAAAACTGGAATGCGCATACTTTGAACCATGCGGGTAAATGTGCACACCAATATAAAAGTCCCAATTTCAAACTAAAAATATATTCTTGTTTGAGTTTGTCCGGAAAGAAGAGTGTCGTGGTTTATGTGGGAACTCATATATTCTACGGCACTTCTTTCTCCGGACAGGCTTCTACTCCAAACTGTAAATAATTCCACAGTATGCAACGCACAATAGGTATCTAGATACGGTTGAACCAGAGAGTATATATTTTATAGAGACGCACAGTCTGAAGAAATTTTTGAGGCTCTAAGTCTGAAGCGCCATTTGAACGAGAGCTACCCAAAATGTAAGAGGACATCTGCGCTACATTGCCATCTAATAACGGGTATCGTACTCGTACTTTCTTCTTTTTGACTCCTTTCTTCTTTCCGTAGTCCGTAAGGTACTGCAACGGCGGATCGGTGTCACGGTGTGGTTTACCTTGGCAAACCTAGCGACCTTTGTGAGTGGGATCTAGTAACGAGTAGCTTACCTTAGTAATGCTACTCGTTACTAGATGGCGCTAGATTAATTATTTGGTGTCGATGAAGTTTGCAGTCACTCATTGTGCCAAACTCAAGCGCTGGCGGCTAGGGCGGTAAAACGTCTGACTTTCAATACGTAGGTTTCGGGTTCAAACCACTGAGTTCTTTGGAACTTATGTACGAAATATCGTTTTTTACCAGTCGCTTTTCGGTGAAGCAAAACATCTTGAGGAAACCATACCTAATCCCAATGAGGAATAGTTTCTCCTTTGAGTAGCTTTCGTAAGAATACGTTTTGCACCGAATGACTACGATAATTCATGGGATTAGGGTCATTTGAGCCTTGGCAAAGCGCACCCCAGGCTCAAATTAGCCGCGGCCTATGCCGGGACTAACGCTATGAGGATGATGATATGTGCCAAACTCTTCGTCACACATTTCGAACGGATTACAGACATCCATATTAGCTCTGCTATGGAGTTTTCTCTTTTTTTTCTTCGGCAGCAGCAACTGCTCATAACATAAAATGAAATACCGCCACTATACAAAACAATAACATGGTAAGCATAGAATCGTTCTACAAAGTAACTTTTGTTACATTACAAAAACCAGTTACTTGCTAGAAATTAACGACAAAAAAAAGAATTTTCATACTTTAAAGTTCCCGACAACTGTTATCGGGATCCGATGAGCACCTATATAAAGTTAACAAGTTTTGCTGTCATAAAAAGTACAAATTATCAAGTTATCCGCTAGCGCCGTCAAAGTGGAAAACCCGATTTTCATCGTGGATAACCATAGTGTAAACGATATTTTTTTACACACACACATTCAAAAAACATGCGTGCTTACAGTGGACAATATGTCAAATTATCAAAATATCATTCCACTATCAGATGTCAAATGGAAAATGGACAAAGTTATCAGATTAAGGATAAACATGGCGGCAACTCTTATTTTAAACTGGTTTATACTGGTTTATATCAAGTTATCAGCTGACAACTTCTGCCATCATAAGCCTGCAGCAGGCTTATGATGGACACTGTCGGCGGATATCTTGATAGTCTGATAAGCTGTCAAGTTATACGAATCTGATATAAGTTATCAGCAAAACATGACAATATGTCAAGTTGTCAGCTTGTTGCCGACAGTTTACGGTAGTGTGTGTACGTAAGACACCTTAGAGCTTTAAACCAAGCGGAGTGGCCATTGACAGGCGTTCCCCCCTGCCAAAAATGTATGACCAGTGGTCATACTCATTGTATGGACTGACGTTTATTTGACGTGGCTATTTTGACGTTTCGCAAACTTTTGACGTTCCCCTCCCCCGCAAAAAACGACTTTCTGATAGAAATGAGAGCGCGTGTCGCATCCGGTTGGTTTAATAATCAAAGTAAGACACGGACCAATAGAGAAACCGGATACATAGTACTTTTACCATACTCTATTTCCCTAACCACAGTTGAACCTTATTTTATTACCGAGCAAAACAGTCGTTCATGTGACTAGTAAAATTAGTAAAATTAAATTAAATTAAATTAAAAATTAAATAATCATTTATTTCAGATAATTGACAATCCATAAAATTTGTTAAAATTAAATTAAAATTCACCTTAGCTACTTAATTCCTAGTGTTAGTATTTACTTATGAACTAGACATCCTTAAAACCTACACTAAAAGCTAATAGGGCGCCCGTTCAGAGCTAGCACCCAGTACCTCCATATTTGGCAGTCATATCTGTCCGATAATAATTTCAAAAGGCTGTTGGGGCTGCCTCTTGCCCGTTGCATCAAGGACGCTGCCCTTTTTCGCAAGATGGCGTGAAAACCGTCTGTGCGCGCCTCTACAAACATCGTCGAGGCGCTGCAGAACCGTGGCAGCCCCATCAGCATTCTGAAAGCATTATTATACTGGACGCGGAGAGCATTCGCTGAACGTTGGGTGTACCTCACCCACAGGCTGCTCGTGTAAAATGTCTGACTGTATGCTTTAAAAAGCGTGATTTTAACTTTGTCTGTACAACGAGCGAACCTGCGAGCAAGCATGTTTCCACGAACTGCCAATGCTCTCCGTTCTCGCTCCATGTCCATATCATCTCTAAGGTCAGCTGAGACAATGTGACCGAGATACTTAAATTGGTACACTCTTTTAAGGTCATTTCCACCTAACCTAACAGGAGGAATATCTACAGGACACTTCCTGCCGGCTTTAAAAACCATTATTTCACTTTTAGAGGGATTATACCTAAGCCCATGAGCTTCAGCATACCCCTCACATATCCCAATTAATTTTCTTAACGCACTAATCGACGGCGCAAGCAGCACCATGTCGTCTGCGTAACTTATATTGTTTACGGCAACGCCATCAATAGAGCAGCCGACATGGGCGCCGCTCAGCTCGCCAATCAGAGCGTTAACATATACATTAAATAATAAAGGCGACGTCAGTCCCCCCTGTCGTACCCCACACTCCAGCTTATACGGCTCAGACAAGTGGTCGGCCCAGCGCACGCAGTTTGTCTGACTTTCGTACCAAACTTTTAGCAGCCGCACCAGCTGCCCCGACACGCCCATTGCCCCTAACTTATTCCATAACAAATTGTATGAAACTAAGTCAAAGGCCTTGGAAAGGTCGAGGAAGCACGCATAAACTGGAGTGTTTCGATCCGTATAATACCCGACGGTTTGCTTAAGGCACAGAATAGCACTTTCGGTTGATATAATCCTTTGTGGATCATTTTCACCCTGCACACTCACAGGCAGACTAGGTTTTGGGCTACATTTCTTTGTGTGCTTCCAAAAGTCACGAAATTTACCGTTGGAATGATGTAATGCAATGATGTCCATTTTGATTTGGTCCTCATTGTTCTGGCACCATTTCAACCTGGATTTAAACACTTTCCTTTTTTCACACATTTCCTTGTAAACATACCCAGATGAGGGTTTACCTGCTAAGATCCAATTTTGAAAAGCTACTCTTGCACTTTTATGCGCGCCGCTTACAAACCTGTTCCATCCTGTAATGGTTTTTTTTTTTCTTACAGAGGTTGGTTTTGTAACTGTTAATAGACGCGTTACATAAAATGCTAATAATATCTTGGTACATGTCAGTAAGAATGCGCCTATGTTCTAAGTTGTCACAAAACAAGCTGCTACAATTCAAATACAGTCCTGGAAAATGAATATGTTTTAGTTTATCGTTGCAATATGTACGATAATTATTAATTTGCTGCGCCTTTCGCTCACCCCACCTAATTTTAAACATGTTATTCTTATCAATGTTATCACTCAACACCAATTTAGGTATAAATCTTGTAAGATCGCACTCAATAATCAGGGGAAAATGATCCGACCAACATACATTGTGCTCAATTTTTACATTCTGCACTGACCTGTTTGCCGCCTGTGTCGCTATGCAGTGGTCAAGCCATCTACGACATCCGTGAGCTTCACTAATATAGGTGAAAGAGCCTGAGCTACCGCCCAAAAACTCACTATCTACACAAATCCAGTCCTGATCTTGGCAAAAGCTACTTAACTCTTCACTGAAAAGCTCACCTGGATGGGCATTAAAATCCCCCAAAATAAAGACTTCCGCCACCTCCTGTTCCTCTACTATAGCACTAATCTGACCGAGACATTCCGTAAACAATGGCAAATTATCAATAGAATTTGTAGGCATGTAAACACTAAACACAATAACTTGTCCACTATCGGTTTTTATTTTGACCGCACATAACCTATTGTTATTACAATTGATCACAGTTACTACGTTGAATACACTTTTTTTCCATAAGAGCGCCACCCCACCATAAGGTCTACCTCGAACCAATTCAGCCGCAGCTGTGTCCATCGCTGACGTTCCTGTGTAGCAAAAATCCTTATTGATTTCTGCCAGATAGCACAAATCATGGGGCCACAACCATGTCTCTTGAAGTGCAATAATATCTGATGTCTTGCATAACTCTCTGATACTATCCACTGATCGCTTCACTGACTTGCAATTAAAAGATACTAACTTATTCATTTTAGAATGTCATTAACACCTGCCGTTCGTCTCTGTCCCATGTTAACATAACGCCTGAACGAGATTCCATCCGGCCATAAATTATCATTTAAAAATAATCCTAGCTTGCTGAAAGGCACACTACATTTGAAGGCGTTATGCCTTTTTTCTCGCTTCATTTTTACTTGCTCAAGCGATACACGTACTTGCGTCATCTTAAAAATGTAGTCAATAATGTCTTTTTCTTCAGTTTCTTTGTGCACATTTGTTATAAACAACTCGGTGCTATTTACAGCTGCCCGAAACCGAGACTGGCTCCCAGTTATCGCGGTGCCCACTTTAGCAATAAATCGATTCCTTAATCGCTTATTTTGTGCCTCCACCCATTTTCCATCCTTGCTTTGAGTTTTCCATTCACCTTCCTTGCTTAAAACCCCAGCGTAACTTAACTTCGGTATTTCATTGCTTATTTCGCATTTGTTTACAACCATTTTTATCGGTGTCGTGGTACCGGGGGACCGGGATGCCGATGCCTTAGTACGGGGTCTATTGTTTGTCTCTGTACTCTCGGTATTTACCTGCGCCGTACTCGGCCTATTATCGTTGCGGCATTCAAGCGCACCCCCCCGCTGCGACTGGCCTTTGGTGACCATGACCTTGTCAGCTGTTGATTGCATTGGCACGCAAGGTTGAACTGGCGACCGTTGCAAACTTGACTCAGATCTACCCACATTATTTTTCACAAGTTCCTCTCCTGACAAAGGACTTTGTAACGGACTTTGTAAATTTAGGTTTTTTGAGTCGTTTGGTTTGTGTATCTCATTGGTATTGTTGGATTCTAATATTGTCATCCCAAAGGGGCCACTGTCACAGCTGATATTGTTTAGAAAGGCTCCTCTCTTCATGTTTATATTAGGATCAAAATTATTCACTATAGACGCATTCTTCAAACTGTCTAGTTCACTTTTTATTTTGGACAGCTGTTCCGAAGTAGCGTAGTCCTCCTTTATGAATTGGATGTCATTTTTCATAATTGTAATGTCTTTTAGCAATCTCGTCGCATCTATGTGGTCGAATGTCAGACAAGGCAATTTGAACAAGTCTCGAGCAACGAATATGGGAAGAACGTCTGGGTCGATATTGTGAAATAATCCTATAATGTCATCAATGTCTCGCTGAACTTTGCGATCTCCTTTTCTAGTTATCATTTTTCTTTTCTCAGGCAACGAAGTAAACAATAAGCTTTTTGCCTTTTCAATGTCCTCGCCAGTAAAAGATGACGTGCAGATTCGCACCAAGCTCCCATCATCCATTACTTGAATCTTGTTCTGAATAAACGCCAACAGTTCATTAATCACTATATTACAGCTACTACACTTTACTACGTTAGATGCCATTTTGGCTCGCTCGGTTGCAATTCTGCGTGCGCACTCGATGCCGCGCGACAGAAGACTGAGAGGAAAGGAGGAAGACTGAAAAAGGGTCCTATAGAGAGCATAATTAGGGGGCAGTGTCTTACTCGTACTCGTTACAAAATGTACACATATTAATTGACTGAGGAGCCGAGCGTAGCGAGGCGACGAACGTCTCCGTTTTCACTGGTACGACGATTTGCCATTTTGATGTGTGTGTATTGGTTGGTTGGTTGGTATGTTGGTTGGTCAGTGTCGGTCTAGAGGTCGCATTTTTCATCCGATTTCGATGAAACTTGGCATGTACGTTCCTTGATCTATTTGCCAAAAATTGTCGAGCCATTTTTTTGATTGGGGGGATAATGAGGGGGGAAAGGGGGAAAGTTTGCTGTCGCGTTAATTATGTTATCCGAAGTCTACGGTTCACAGAACCACTCGTTAATATTCTGATTGTCTGATGAGTGATGACGTCTCTACCTCCTTAGTCAAAGCGAGACATCAACATATAACCTTCTCTTTCGGGCTCACTTTGTGATCAAAGAGAATACTCCCGTTAAAAATGATAACTTCATGGAGGTAATACGATCAATGCACTATTGCTTTTTTATGTACTTGTCAAAAATGACCAAAGTAGAAATAGGTGACGTTTTCAAGCCAAAGGTACGTCATTGGCAGTTGTTAATAGAGTACCTATATTTCTTGAGTGTTTTATGGCAGTAACGCCTTATTGACAAACTGGCAATGACGTACCTTTGACTGGAAAACATCGCATATAATGATAAATGTCATATTTTGCTGGTGTAAATTGTGATGAAAGTATCTGAAGTGCTTTTTATTTATTATTTAAAATAGCAAGAAACAAAATAAAACAACCCGAATATGAGGGTAAGTTTTTATATTGGTTTTTTGATTAAGTATCTGTCTTATCACGGTTTTGCTTGATACCGTGGCTTCATATTTTGTTCTCTCATTAATCTCATTATCAATTTCTTTCATTTTCAGAGATTTGCACATAAAAATATAAAGTTCTTGGGGCTTTGGCTACTAGAGTGCAACTATTTAGAATGTCGTAAAAGAGTAAAACTAAGCAATGTTTATTAAAGTGAGTATTAAAGGCGCACCTACATTAGTATTATTAGGTACTTCGCTGGTAAACAAAAAAATCTCTTGTAAATTACTATACTTATTACGTATCATGCAAGCAATCAAAACGTCCGATGCATTTTAGTTTATACTAGGTACTCTGCATCTGCATCTTATCCAATGAATCTTCATGTCAACCGAACTCTCCGAAAAACGATGACCGTTTCATGAAAATAAAATAGAAATCAATTAAGTTTGTTGGATATTTAGAGTACCATATTTAAATAGAATATTATTTATTTCTAAGCTCTTGCTGTCTGTCTGCTCGTCCGTCTGTCCTTGCCTTCGACTTACATCAGGTTTTTCTTACCCACCTCAAGAACCTGTGCAGTTGTATGTCCTTTTTTATTTACTTGGAAATAAATAAAAGTATTCAATATGTAACTATGTAATATTTTATTATATATTTTTTTTTTCCACATGAACCAACTAACCGAATTCTGCGGGAATATAAAGGAATAATGATTTTTCGGAATTCTCGGTGATGTTTTCAAAGGTTGTCTATCCGTCTGTTCTGTATGTAACGTAAGTAACTGTGTTATAAGGAAATATCAAAATATTAATTATAGAACTATATTATAATTTATAACAAGATATGTAGGTATACCGAATGAAAAGCAAGATTTTTCCATAGGTAGTTTTAAGACTTCAATATTTTAAAAGGAGGTTGGCTGTATGTTGTCGATGTCATTTCGTGGATGTCTGTCTGTCTATCTGTCCCCATCCGTTTGTTCGTCCTTCCGTTCATCTACCCGTCTGTCTGTCCCTCCTCCGTAGCTCACAAAGAATAAACGGAACCCTTATAGATTCATGTCCTGGATGTCTGACTATTTGTCTGTCTGTCCGTCCGTCCGTCCGTTAGTCCGTCTGTCCTTCCGTTATAGGTATGTAGTTTTTCTTAGAATATGTCGTAGTTTAAGTATCGTATTTTTTTATTTAACAACAAAATCATTACAGTCGGCATTACAGTGTGCACCAATGCGCCGAGTAACTAAATATATTAAAAGTATACTATACTAATAGCAACATTTACATAATAAGACTAACGACATTCCACTGATTATGAACAAGTTTATATAGGTAGGAAGTTGTAAAGGAAACTTGTTTCAACTTAAACCTCAGTTTTAGAGTTGCATGCACAATATTCAGCGCCAAATAATAAGTATAATTTACTCACATATTAAAATGGTAATTTCTAGGTACAAATGAGATAATATATTAAGTATTATGGAAGTCTTATATTACAGTTTGTAGCATAATTAAATTAAAGTAGATGTCTGTAGATGTGTGTGTGGATGTGTGAAGTAGGTGCCTGAAGTGGATAGGAAGGCGTGGCGCGAGTTAGTGAAGGCCCTCTGCACCTCTCGGGTGCCTTAGGACAACAACAACAACAATATTTTAATGTGCAAAACTTCAAGAGATAAAATCACCTATTTGATAATTTCATTTGATCATATGTATGTCTTTTCCGACCATGGAACACTCCCGGACCTTTGGGAGACGTATGCGGAGCCGAAGCCAATAGGCCCCCATAAAATGCCACATCATAGATGCCCCAAGGAAAGCACCGGTGCGGGGGCTGGAGGTACAGAGGTGTCACTGGACTTTAAACATATGGCCAACTCGCCACTTATGTTTCCACATTTACCTTCGAGAACGCAGCTCTAGCGACCCCACTCTGTACAGCCGGCTAAGGCAAGCCAGAGGCAGGGGACCTGTCCCACTCATCCGGCAGGGCACCCCAGGGGCACTCAGGTTCGCGGAGACGCTACTCTTCAACAGCACGCCACAGGCTGATCATGTGTATTATTATTACTTTTACCATTAATTAAATGTTTTTCATTTCATATACGGCGGAGGATATATTGAGTGGCGAAGAAGTTACAACAGTTTAAAAATATCAAATGAAAACTACGAGTGGTCCACGCGATTTACTTGTAAACGAGTTGACCAATATAAGAAGACCCATATGAAGATTTTTTTTCGCCTTCTAAGTCCACAACCCCTTGATCGATCCAGCTCATAAACGAACTCTCAAATTTAACCCCAACTAATTTCATAAAGATCAGAAAAACTGAAAAACGAAGTTATTGTCGAACAAACTTTTTTTTGTTATTTTTGTTACTCTATAACTCCGTTACGTCCGTACCGATTATGGAAATCCTTTTTTTGATTGTAAGCATATACATATATATTGGTCCCGTTTTTGTCAAAACGCAGTTCTGATGATGGGATCCATAAGGAATCAAGGGAACTCTTCAAATCTTTAGGGCATACATATAGTGATTTTTGTGTTTTTATTTAATAATCAAGCATTTTCACTTAAAAAGGTGTTTTTTGATGAAGTAGAACTGCAGATGATGATCAATCAGTACAGAACTCTTCAACGACACAACGACGCACACATTTCAAGTTTGACTAAAAGTTAGAGAGCGGTTTTGCCAGTGTTTCATTTATTAAATTTACCTATTTATTACCTACTATTCCATATTTGTGTGAATATTGCACCGCTTCTTCCTGAATTAATTACAAAAAAAATATCGATACATGCTTAGATTGACTAGTAGGTATTTTGTTAATTAACACATTAAGTAAAAGATTTTTTTTTTCAGGAATATCTAAATATGTACCTGACAAAAAAGAAACTCAATCTATATTGATTGATTCGTATATACGTACGAGCTAAAGATTGATCACACTACTTCGTGCCTTCGTGTGTAAAAAGCCAAAAACCACAGTTCCGTGTCAAGAAATCACGCCAATCAACAACAGCATTTTATATTATTAAATAATTTATTTTGTCCCCAAAAACATAATTTATGCTGTTAACAAAAAATACTTGAGGATGTCAGCCAGCACTCACGTATTAGGAGGATCATTAGGTTCCAATTAATAAATATTTTTGGTTGTGAATAATTGAATATGAACGATAATGTGAATAATTGAATATGTACCTACCCCAAGTTTTGGGCCAACTGTGCCAAATACGTGCATTACTTTCTCTTGTCTTTTATTTTGATATAAATCTGCTGTTAAAACGTACAATTGCAAACACTTTGCACAATTTGCACACAACTTCATTGTCTTTATTATATCGAGTTCATCCTTACTTGTCTTATAGTGTAAACAAACATGTGTCAATCTAGGCATCGTAATGTCGGTTATTTTTGAGATTATTTGTTCGTTACTGCGATTATTGAAGAAAGTTTTATTATAAGTGATACTTTTCAGTGGTTACTTGATTGAATTCAGTATTTTGTAAATTTATTAAGTATAAATCAACATTTTAAGTGATAATACCATAGAAAAGTGTCATAGAGTTGTGGTATTAGAGAAATGTTTGTTTACATGATAAGACATATAAGGATGAATTCGGTATTAAATCATACACTAAGAGAGTGAACATTTTGACACAATAACGAGAGCAGTGATACTCCTCTAATTAATTTGCTACATTATCCTTCTGACTAGATCCATACGGAGATTAGAATTACACGCCAATTGGGAAGAAGGAATACCAAAGCAGTTAAAATCCACCGAAGGTGTCTGTTTCATATAGGACAGGGCCTATATATTTTTTTAAATGTTAGTACAAAAAAAAATTCGAAAAAAAGAGAGATATTAAAAAGCTTATAGAATTATTTATTTATCTACGCCGCTACCGATGAACATGACAAATGCTCGGATCTAAAAATAATGATAGAGTCATTTGGGGTAACTTCACGCACTTTTGTCATTGACTTCATACCTCGCAAAAAATAAGTATTAGAAGAACTAGAAAATAATCATTGAATTGAGTACTTATAAGGGTACAAATTGAATAAACAATAAAAACATTAGCTATCTTATTTTCGAAGCAGAATAAAAATAATGAGGGAAAACCGGAATGCGCATACTTTGAACCATGCGGGTAAATGTGCACACCAATATAAAAGTCCCAATTTCAAACTAAAAATATATTCTTGTTAGAGTTTGTGCGGAAAGAAGAGTGTCGTGGTTTATGTGGGAACTCATACATTCTACGGCACATCTTTCTCCGGACAGGCTTCTACTCCAAACTGTAAATAATTTCTAGTATGCAACGCACAATAGGTATCTAGATACGGTTGAACCAGAGAGTATATATTTTATAGAGACGCACAGTCTGAAGAAATTTTTGAGGCTCTAAGTCTGAAGCGCTATTTGAACGAGAGCTACCCAAAATGTAAGAGGAAATGACATCTGCGCTACATTGCCATCTAATAACGGGTATCGTACTTTCTTCTTTTTGACGACGAAAGACTACACCGTAGTCTGTAAGGGACTGCAACGGCGGATCGGTGTCACGGTGTAGTTTACCTTGGCAAACCTAGCGACCTTTGTGAGTGGGATCTAGTAACGAGTAGCTTTTGCCTTGGTAATGCTACTCGTTACTAGATGGCACTAGATTAATTATTTGGTGTCGATGAAGTTTGCAGTCACTCATTGTGCCAAACTGAAGCGCTGGTAGCCGGGCGGTAAAACGTCTGACTTTCAATACGTAGGTTTCGGGTTCAAACCACTGAGTTCTTTGGAACTTATGTACGAAATATCATTTTTTACCAGTCGCTTTTCGGTGAAGCAAAACATCTTGAGGAAACCATACCTAATCCCAATGAGGAATAGTCTCTTCTTTGAGTAGCTTTCGTAAGAATACGTTTCGCACTGAATGACTACGATTATTCATGGGATTAGGGTCATTGAGCCTTGGCAAAGCGCACCCCAGGCTCAAATGAGCCGCGGCCTATGCCGGGACTAACGCTATGAGGATGATGATATGTGCCAAACTCTTCGTCACACATTTCGAATGGATTACAGACATCCATATTAGCTCTGCTATGGAGTTTTCTCTTTTTTTTCTTCGGCAGCAGCAACTGCTCATAACATAAAATGAAATACCGCCACTCTACAAAACAATAACATGGTAAGCATAGAATCGTTCTACAAAGTAACTTTTGTTACATTACAAAAACCAGTTACTTGCTAGAAATCAACGACAAAAAAAAGAATTTTCATACGTTTTAGTTCCCGACAATTGTTATCGGGATCCGATGAGCACCTATATAAAGTTAACAAGTTTTACTGTCATAAAAAGTACAAATTATCAAGTTATCCGCTAGCGCCGTCAAAGTGAAAAACCCGATTTTCATCGTGGATAACCATAGTGTAAACGATATTTTTTTACACACACACATTCAAAAAACATGCGTGCTTACAGTGGACAATATGTCAAATTATCAAAATATCATTCCACTATCAGATGTCAAATGGAAAATGGACAAAATTATCAGATTAAGGATAAACATGGCGGCAACTCTTATTTTAAACTGGTTTATACTGGTTTATATCAAGTTATCAGCTGACAACTTCTGCCATCATAAGCCTGCTGTTGTATGTAGTTGTGCCGTGTTCGAATAGACAATACATGATTAAAAGACACACACAAACAAAACAAATGTCTATTTGAACACGTCACAACTACATACAACAGGTGACTTACTTAAGTTGTTTACCTATAATAACTTACATCAAAGTAATTTAAACTTGTGAGGTATTACTGTAATTCAAGTAATCCGAGAATATTTCCTTACTTTTCTAATTGGAATTGAAAAGTCTAAGTGGTGGAGCAATTAACTGTAAGCGGTGGCACGTGTGCCCATTTTCCTGTTCGATAAATCAGCTCGACCTTAGTTCCATGTTTGTTTAACCATCATTTAAACTAGTCGTAGGGCAGTATAGAGTAGAATGGACTCGTGTATGCCACTCATACATCAACGTCATACCGTAAATGATGCTGAGGGAATATAGACAAGGTTCGTGTTAAATTAAGGCTCGGAAAATCGCTTCTTCGTCTTCTTATTTTTTTTATGTGAGAAGTTTTCATTGCGATGTTTTCAAGTCGAAACCCTATTACGGATACCGTTGAGTAGATTTTGAGGTGACATAATTTTCTGTGATACGAGGCTGTGAAAGTAATGTTGGTTTTTCTTCCGCTAGTCGCTCGCCCGCACGCGTAGGTACCCAGGCAAGGAAAATATGATCTCCGCAAGCTCTAGTTAGTTTTTATTTTCAAGCATTTCATAACACCTATATCACTTTACAACCTAAAAGTTACAACTGTTTCGAAGAACTGTGAGATACGCGGTTATGAATATTTATGGATCCCAAAATAAAAGTGGAAAAGAGGAAAATAATATCGTCAGAGTTCGTAAATTAATTTACCTTCGTAATTAATACCCATTTCAACTTCCTCCTGATAAATTGGCTGTATGATGTGCGAAAAAGGAACTGCACACGAAGGAATTTATTTTCGGTTAATGGAAGTTTTTAAATTATTGTATTTTGTTTACCGAACGCTTTCCTCCAACCAATATTTGAATAAGAACGCACAGAGAAGGAAAAGTCTGCATATTCAATTCACCATCTTCCCGCAACAGAAACCAATATGGTTGTCCATTGAAAATATTGAATACATGAAACTATTTCAGTAAACACCGATGTGGCAGCGACGCATTCATGTTGGTCTAAGAGCTGGCCACGTCAGATATGACGCAATAATGAAAGCAATTAAGCCTATGTAGTTAGATTGCATCCATATTGCTGGGTCCGGGCATCTGGCAGCTTTAAATTGGTGGAGGTCAGAGTGACAGACCAACAAAGTTTTCAGTTGAAAAAAGGTAATACTAAAATAGGTAAAGACTGCCGAAATTGTGTCATTTATTTTGAACAGGGTCTAACTCTAGGATTTGTTTTCTTCAAGTTATTTGCACTTTACAGCTGCCAAATGTCCGGATCTAAAAATAAGCGGGCGCAGCGGCGGAAAGCGCCGAAATTTCAAAACGTAACAAATATAAAAGTCTCGGTAGAGAGTACCATTTTGTACCTTTTGGAGTTGAAACTCTACGAGTAGGTCCATGGGGTCCCAGCGCACACAAGTTTTTTGCAGAAATCGCAAAGCGTCTGGTTGATGTAACTGGTGACCGAAGAGCTGGCGGTTTCCTCGCACAGCGTATCAGCATTGCGATACAACGAGGAAATGCCGCCAGCATCCTTGGTACAATGCCGCAAGGGCCTAGTTTAGATTTGAGCTAGTTATTAATTTAGTTTAGTATTTGTACTGTAGTACCTCTGTATATTTAATTATGTAAATAAATGTTTTGATAAAAATAAGCATAGTATAGCAATCTAACGAGAGGACTTTCGTCGCTCTTAATATTGTGTCATATTCATATCTGACTTGGCTAGCTCTCCGTCTATGTGATGTTATACATCTGTGATTGTATTTCACGGGTCTGATATTCGGAGCGCGTTGGCAATCTCTTAGACGCGTAGCGAGCCTAGCGGCAGGCATAATCCGGAATCCGACCGCTACATTGCCTATAATGGAAGAGATGGTATAAGTAATAGAAAAAGCTGGAGAAATATCTATTAGAAAATATCTACCACTAATTTTAGGGGATGATAACAGCTAAATTCCATCCTTATCTTTTTCTGCGCGTGTAAGAGAGAAACAATGTGCTACGATTAGTATGGAAGCTCATTTCAAATTTATCAAAATCAAATTAAAGAAAAAACTACGCATTAATTCAGAAATATAAAATAAGTTTTTAGTATTATTATGGTGAAATTTTTCGCTTAACGTATAAATCTAGAAACCAAAAACATACAACTGATTAAAGCAAATTTTAAGATGTAACTTTGGAATTATTTTCTACCGAGCCGATTTCGTCTAATCGTGTATTGGAATCACCAAAGTTCTTCCAAATATAATGAATATTAACATATTTTTTTTTACTTTCCCAAAACAAGTAGTTACAGCTAAAAAACTGTTTAAGGAAAGTCAGCCTCTTAAGTCTCGTTTAAAATTTTGTAAAGTAACTCATTAATGATCCCGTCTTCGGGAACGTACCCAAACTACGTGACCCATTTTTTCAGTTTTTGAAAGTCACCTCCCCCCAGTTGTCACGCAGTAAAACTCGCACATATAACTTTTAGAGTGATGTTTTGGACATAGAAAGCAAAAAACATAATTTTGCCTACTTATTGCCTTTTATTTACTCGACACTGGCCGCGTGACGCCAAAAGTGCATGGAAACCTATAATTAGAAGCGCGATATTTGAGCATAATTATTGACTACGCGACAGAACCTAAGACTCCCCCCCCCCCCCTCCCCCCTGTGACCTAGAGTAGTATTTTGACGACCTCCCCTTCCGCCCCTCTAAACTGGTCACGTAGTTTGGGTACGTTCCCAATAGTAAAAATAAGCGTGTCACCCAGCTCGACAGGAAGTATGAACTCCTGTCGGCCATGGTCGTGTGCTTAAATATTACCGTCACACTACATAGCTTCGCTTGAATAATAAACTTTAATCAAGTCTAGGAAGTTTAATCTTGTTTCTGTCTAGGGACTATGAAAATGTACGCGAGCGCTGTTTTCTTGCTCTAGGAAACTTTTAGTGAATACAATTAATATTATACTTTAACTTTATACTTGTTACTAAAATTGTTTTAACTAAAAATAAGTATGAACTAAAAACATATTCTAAAAGTTTTTCCTAAAACAAGGCTAGGTTATCTCACAATATTTTAGATAGCAAAAATTCGATTAGATGGAGGGTAAGTCCTCATAAGGGCAGGTAGAGTTACCTTTCGTTTGGTTGTTTCAAAGCAAATGCTTCGGATTGGTTGCCCCATACCGCCTGTCATCTTTAAAACATTCGCAAAATTTTTGTTATTTGGGTAGCTCCATATGAATCTGGAATGTAAGTTGATAAGTCCGTGTAACAGACCTGTATTCTTATAAAAATTCCGTTTAGTCTATACCTAGTTATGTTGTCAAAAAAATTACAACCTAAAATAAGAATTCTTTATGCTTACGACTTTCCTTATCACTTCCAAGTCTATCTTTTTATTATTATTTGCACTTTGCAGTTACTACATGCACCCTTCGGAGCCATAACACCAGGCTAGCTCGCCGGTTCCTGGGAGTATATTGTTATTGTAACACGATCCAAACCTTTCGAATGGTTTTATTGGCCGGATAAATGTAAAAGCCGAAACTCGTAATAACGACCAGATACACCCAATTTACTTTTACTGTTGTTGGAGTAAACTCGAGCTACTGATTTATATAATGTACTCCCGAATTGTAAACGAACTGTTCCATTGAAAAACGATAATGTTTGTTTTCGAACTTCCCGCAAAATAAGGCAAAGTTTGTCGTAGCTATTAATTTGGAATCTAAATTATGGATCGGTTACGTTTCTAACCCTATAACTGCCATTTACATTGTAATGTATTGTAAACCCTATTTCTAATGCAACATAGTCCATTATGTTATCTAACAAATAATGTAAGTACGATAATTTGAGAATAATAATTTCTGCTCAATTGCTCATGGCAGCGATTTCAAAAATGAACTTAGGAAAATGGCCACATTAAAAGTAATAAGCTATATAAATTTCAATAATAATGAAACATTAATATTTGTGGTACAAAATAGTACAAGCAATAATGGATAATTAGTTTTAGTATGAGTGTGTGTTATGCGATTATTTTATAAATAAAGCCTATTTTTCTTAGTAGACTTTTATTGGCATGCTCCATCTATTTATTAAAAGCTGTGTGATAAAAAAATGAATAAAGTATAAATCATAACGAGACTCGTTTTACCGAATATTATCTAAGTATTAGTAGTATTTTAACTGTATTGGGGAACAGATTTGCATGTTTGAGTCAAAGCCAATATATATCATTGATTTCAACGTGTATACGTATGTAATAATAGGATATACGAGTATGTAGAAGTTACAATCGTAGTTAAATATGCTCGCTCGAATGCGACACATGTTATAAAAGTATATTCATCCATTGGACTACTCGCATCCAATTCCCACGGCCCTTTAGCTCGAATTGCAATTTACATAATACGAGGAAATATATACGTGTTAGGTACATTGCACCTGTCTAAAAATAATTTCAAATTATTTGTTTTTTATACACATTTGGGTAATCGACTCCCAGATCACCGTTTTTTTTTTCTTTTTACCATAAAGTGACCTCATGAATAACGAACTCAGTGCCCGTTTCTTATGAAAAAATGATAGAAAATGAATCTATCAGGAAAGAAGGTCAGAAAGTTTCAGAAGGCCTACCAAAAATTCCAGACTCGTAAATTTTAAGATACCTACTTATTTTAATAGTACAAAATTTAAAGGAAACTCTATATAGGTACCAGCGTATGATTCGATTCCTCACATACATAAACGCAATATTTCACGATCAAAATAGCAATTTGATTATTTTTCCATACTTACATGTTGAACGGCAAGTGCGAACGACTTTGACTATCATTTCTGACTTTTAAGTAGCTTTTGTGTGACTCAATGAGCCACTTAGGTGGACATATACCGAAAGGAATCGATTGATAATAATAATGAATAAAGAAAAATTACAATTTCAAGGATTAGGCGATTTAACCAGCGGACGTTAGTCTTAAGTATAAAAACGCATTTGCAGATTCCTAGCATTTCTCCGGTATCCTGGCTAATTAAAAATTGTATTGATTTAGGGATTTATATTCCCTAAATCATAGGAAAAAATACTTTTTTATCAATAAATTAACGCTAAATCTATCACGCTTTAATTACTTAATAAATTCTTGCCATAACAATTCAATATCGATTACATCTGACGCGTAGCCAATCCTTAAAAGAATGTCAGTTGATTGAACGATGGCGATGTTAAAATGAAGCCGTTGACCATCAACAAATATTTACCGTCAGCGGCTGAACAGTTTGCCAGGCAGTTACTACGACCGCACGAATGGCTGCCATGTTACGGGGTGTAATTGGGCACTATTCAAAGCTATTCACTGCGTCAATGGAGGTTTGAAACTTCCAGCTACATTTTCTTGATGACCAATAATTTGTTTGACTCGACTTGATGAGGAAACTTGGTTCGTTATGTTAAGTTGTAACACTTTAGAGTGTTAAACTCAGAGCTGGAAGCCGTAATATAGTATTTGGTAGGATAGATGTCGAGAGTTTTGTTTAGTACGTATATGATAGGTAATTAGTCGTTTAGCGTAGTGGTAATGGTAAGTAATTCGAGATATAAACCTGTGGTATTGTTGTGAAACCTCACCGTTACAGTTGTGGCTGTATTTAAAGGATAATACTCACCGAAAGTAAAGGTCATCCTAAGCATTCCAACAATCGCATCGTATGCGCACATTTCTCGTTGAAGCGTTGAATTATGGCGTGGAAGCTTTGTTTGGTCATCATACACATATTCACAATTGAAATATAGTTATAACTTTGGTCTACGAGGCTAAAATAACATGGATTCCTAGATAAATAAGCGAAGCCGAACGATTTGTTGACGACGAGAACTTGGTATAAAGACATCTGTCAGTGTCAATTGGTTTGTTGTCTATGCACCAGCGTGATCGAACGTGTTTTGTATTCTTGGATTTTTCATGGAGGTTTTTCTGTGTTTTTATAATTCCTAGTTATAAATAATAGGCATATTTTTAGGTGTCGAAATAAACTATTCTTTTTATTTTCTATGATTAACAATGTTCAGAGAATTTGACTCGGTCACTCGCTGTCAGAAAAACGAAGGTCCAGACTTTCTTTGTCTGTGGTTCATTTTTCGACTATTCATTTCATCGACTGGCACGAATCTTGCGTGCGTCGACATATAATTTTGCTCCGGTATGTAGTTTAACTGAGGATTGGTAATTCCTATATTATCCTAACGTACAACGTTGTGATCTGTATTTTATTTGTTACAGTGTAATCCTAATAATGTCGGGGTAATTCGTGTCGCACGGATCGCCGGAATGGCGTTCGATTTTTCCTTTCTTGATTAAATAATTTGGTAAGTTACACACGGTAATATTGTACGAAGTGTAAAACGAAGTATTTAGTATTGTTTTCATTTAGCTAATGCTGTTTTGTATGTGGTTTTTTTAGCTGTTTCCTTGCACCAAGCAAACTCTGCTGTGTCGAGGCACGTGGCCGTATGTCGCCATAAATGTTACAAGCTGAAAAGGACCCGGTTTAAAACCCGGTAAGTAAGTTGAGATTTGTAATTCTCACCACTTGGCCCATGTTAAAAATACAATTTAGGCCATTTTTGAAATATTAGTAACCTATAACCTAGAACATCATCTTGTTCATAGGGTCCTTAGTTCGGACGAAGAATCCTTATTACGGGTGAAGAGGCCTTATTACGGGTGAAGAGGCCTTATTTCGGGCGAAGAGTCCTTAGTTCGGGCGAAGATTCCCTGTTTCGGGCAGACATCTCTAAGCCTCTGATCCTGTGTGATGTCAGCGGGACAGACTACTCTCCGGGGTCGGTGACGCACCTTTCCTGTGAAGTCCTACTCATCTGGTGAACCCGTTGCTCGGTAAAACCCTAACTCGGGGTAATTTCTAACCAAAAGACTGTGAGTTAAACTTTTACTTTAATTTAGTAATCAGTGTTGAGTGATAAAAGAGTAATTGAACATTTAAAAACTTAGTGTATCTTGTAATCTCAATTATAGGTTATATTTAAACGTGGTATAAAACCAAAAAGGCAATCAACGTTGAGATCTGATATAGTGATGTTGTAATGCGGCCTAAGTTGGAGCTGCATTTGGGTTGTAAACTATTATAATATACTGTGGTACTTGAGCGTTCCCAAGACATATGTAATCACCGTGATGCATCACTGGGTAGATCCATAGTAGCGATTACTATAGAGTATTAAGGGCAATTACTTAAAGAATAAATTAAAGGTGTGAATTTGTAAATATATTGTCTTTTATTTGGAAACGTCATACGTTTGTCGAGATTCTGGTCATGGCGTCCTAATTTAAATTTTGGTCAGTACTCTCGCTCCATAGTGGCCTGAACCACGACCCTACTTAGACCCTTAGTTAGCCGTGAGCATTTTGCATATTTTGTGTTGAATTATTTTTCTGCAGTAGGTACAAATTGGGAGTTGTAACTCACCTTGGAGGTTTACGGGAACTTAATTCCCCAATCTTTTTTAATAATTTAGATTACCATAATAGCACACCCGCAGCTATTACAGTGGCGTGCCCAACGTTTGGCCTATGGAGTATGACATTTCCAAGTAAAACTTTTTAGCGTTATTTTAGTATTAAGGTTATTCTATGTAAATGGAGATTACAAGCTGTTGTTTTAACACAAGGTTAAACTTATAAATTTAACCAACTTATAAATAAAACTACACTTCTTATGCTAACTATTTAGCTATTTTAAAAGAATTTAAACGAAGTTAAAATCTGATAAAATTTTAACTCACCTGTAACTACAACTCTTTAACTAAAATTGACCTACTTCTGATAGTACATATTAATCTTAAAAATGGATTTTATAGAGGCAGGGTGTAAAATTACCCACTTACATAAAGACGAATTGGCACATGAGTTGGCGATTCGAAAACTTCCGGTTAACCCCGTATCACGTCGATCTAGTTTATGTCAAGCTGTAAAGCAAACTGAAGTTTTAGCGAAAAAGGGTAGTCTTAAGTTCCAGGACTTGGTCATGAGCAACGAAGCTTCCGAATTGGAACTCTGTCAGCATAAGGTAGAAGAGATAGAGCTAGAAGCGAAAAGAGATTTGTCGGCGGCGGCGATTGACAGGCTATCCTCGCGTTGTAAATATCTTTTGTGTCGTGTTTCTCGGTTATCACCGGAGACCGAAGCGGTACTCCTGTTGAAGGAGGTCATCTCTTCTTTATTGGATCGGTTAGGTGATCAAGGCTCATCTGCGTCATCTGGGTCGGATGAAGATTTCCAATCGCCTAACGAATCTCGCATTGTTAGGGAGATTATATACAAAACGGATAAGACGTTTAATATTAATTCACTCAACTTGAAGTTTAAAGGTGACACATGCGTTCGTACGTTTCTTTCTCGTCTCGAGGAGCTGCGAGAGGCCAGAGGAATTTCCGAGAACAGAATTTACAGAGGATTTCCTGAGATTCTGGAAGGTCCGGCGTTGTCGTGGTTCCGGTCTCAACGTACGAAACTCACTACTTATAAAGAAGTCACCGCTGCTTTACAAGATGAATTCGATATACCTGATTTAGATCATCAGTTACTACAAGAAATACGGGCTAGGACTCAAGCGAAGTCTGAGACTATTGTCTATTTCGTATCGACCATTCTAGGAATGTACGAGCGTCTTACGAAGGAGGTTCCTGAACGAGAAAAGCTGGATACCATGATGAGAAATATTAGGCCAGAGTATTCCAAGGATTTAGCATTACAGGACATTGAATCGATCGAGCAACTGAAGTCATTGTGTAAGCGCATTGAATTGGCGCAAGTTAAGGCGAAGCAGTTTCGAGAACCAGTTCTATCGAATAGGTCGAATGATTCTTCATCTGAGCATCCGCCGAAGAACTTTGAAGCTCGGAATAAGTCGTATCCTCCTCGTTTGTCGAATTCTTCTAGAAACTTTGTTGCTGCGGCAGCACAAAGCTCTTCTCAACTAAAATGTTTCCGATGTGGTAGATCCAACCACAATACTAAAGAGTGTAGGAGCTCTAGAGATATCGTTTGCTTCAAGTGTGGAGAAAAAGGGGTGAAAACTCCGGAATGTGGTAAATGTAACTCCAATTCAAAAAACTAAATAGGGTCTTTTCTGATAATAACAAATGTCGGTTTTCTGCTCTCTGTAGTGCAGAAAAGACCATCTTCTTTAATCCTCCTAAGGGAGATAATAGAGTTTATGCTCAATTAAACATTCTCAATTTGAATTTTAAGGCTTTGTTAGATAGTGGAGCCAGTGTTAGTTTTCTGGGTCACGGCAGTCATGTAGTATTCACCACTGGTGGGATACCTATTCAGAAACATGTGAAGCCGGTGATGGTAAACGTTGCTGACGATCATCGTATCGTAGCTTCCGAATATATGGTGTTACCAGTAAATTATAAAGGTCAAGTCAAACTTATAACTTTTAATATTCAACCGGAGATCGCTACTCCGATGATACTTGGATTAAACTTTTGGAGAGCCTTCGGATTAGCTCCAGGCCTCATTACGGACGTAGAAAAGAATGACTCTCATTATATCGCTAGTCTCGACGTTCTACCGTCGGAGACAGGACTCACTACTTTTGAGTCGTTGTCATTGAAACAAAAATCCCTGCTTGAGGATACTAAATTACTGTATGATCAAATTGATACGGATAAGGTTGGTTTGGGAAAGACTCATCTAATCGAGCACGTCATAAATACAGGTGATACTCCTCCGATAAAACAAAAATACTATCGCCTTAGTCCTGTTAAACAGGCTGCGTTAATAAAAGAAGTTGATCGAATGCTTAACGAGGGAATTGTTGAACCCTCTCACTCTCCCTGGAATTCTCCAGTCGTTATGGTAGAAAAGCCTAACGGAGATTTAAGACTTTGTTTGGATAGTAGGAAAGTAAATGCAGTTTCAAAATCTGATGCGTATCCCGTACCTCACGTTCAGTATATTTTAGATAATTTACGCGACGCGAAATTTCTGACCTCGCTTGATTTAAGTGCGGCATATCATCAGATACCTCTTAGTGAAGACTCCAAGGAGAAAACTAGTTTTACTGTGCCAGGAAAAGGATTATTCCACTATAATAGAATGTGTTTTGGGTTGGTAGGCGCTAGTGCGACCATGCAACGTCTCATGGATAATCTCTTTACTTCTCATTTCGATCACAAAGTTTTCTGTTATATTGATGACATTATTATTTGTACCTCCGATTTTGATGAACATATAAGATTGCTTAAGGCCGTTTTTGAAAAATTAAAATCAGCCAATTTAACTATTAATATGAAAAAGTCTTCCTTCTGTAGGAGTGAACTGAAATATCTTGGATACTTAGTTGATAGATACGGTCTGCGAACCGATCCTTCTAAAATTGATGTAATATTAAATTTCCCCATGCCCGAAGATGCCAAAGGTATTAAACGTTTCCTGGGAATGTGCGGTTGGTACCGTCGTTTTATTAATAATTTTGCAAAGATAGCTCGTCCCTTATCTCGCTTAACGAGTAAGAAAGTAAAATTTGAATGGACTGATGAAGTTAACGATTCTTTTAACACACTTAAATCTGCTTTGGTGTCTTCTCCGATTCTTAAATGCCCTAACTTCGAAGAAAGCTTCTACATTCATACTGATGCATCTTCATACGCGGTAGGCGCTGTCTTGACTCAATCGTATAACGGTGTAGATCATCCTATTGCGTACTGCAGTCGCACACTTAACCAACCAGAGACGAACTATTCGGCTACCGAGCGCGAACTCTTAGCCGTAATTTATGGTCTCGAGCAGTATCGTGCATATGTAGAAGGTAGAAAATGTTATATTGTCACTGATCATGCGTCGTTAAAATGGTTCCAAAACTTAAAAAATCCTACAGGACGATTAAATCGATGGGCATGTCGGTTAAGCCAATTTAATTTTGAAATAATCCATCGGAAGGGCAAAGAACACGTCATACCTGACTGTCTCTCTCGTATACAGGTCAGTGCTATAGATTCAGTTACTATCCAAGATCCTTGGTACCTCGATTTATACAAAAAGGTGTCTGAAAAACCTTCTCTCTTTCCTAACTTTAAAATTGAACATGATAAACTCTTCCGTTACTCAAAGAATAAGTATCGTCTGACAGCTCAATTTGACTGGAAGCTGGTACTCCCTTATGAGCAGCGAAAAGAAATCTTAAATAAGTATCATGATGATCCAACTGCCGGTCATTTTGGGGTGGCTAAAACTCATTCCAAAATAGCCGATATATATTATTGGCCTACTTTATTCCAAGACGTGAAAGAATACGTCGATTTATGTGAAATTTGTAAAACTTATAAACCGGTTAACTTAGCTCGTCCTGGTCTCATGGGTAACCCCCGACGCATATCGTCACCAGGCGAAGCAATTTCTTGTGATATTCTTGGACCCTTTCCTCCATCTTATCTGAGAAATCAGTATCTTTTCGTTTGTGCTGATTATTTCAGTAAGTATGTGACTTTGTTTCCACTGCGCTCCGTAACTGCAAAGGCTATAGTTAAGTGCATGGAAAAGGGGATATTCCTTGTACATGGGGTTCCTAAATATATATTCTGCGACAATGGTGTCCAATTTACTTCGAAAGATTTTCGAGACTTAATGTCAAAATATGAAGTTCCTCATATTTTCTATAACCCTAGATATCATCCTCAGACGAACCAAACGGAACGAGTGAACCGTGAATTAGTAAGAACCATTGCCTCGTACGTACGCTCTGATCACCGTAACTGGGATAAGAACGTATCGGAAATACAGTGTGCAATTAATACAGCTCGTCACGAAGTTACCAAAAACACGCCATATTTTCTAACACATGGTCGTCAAATGATTCTAGATGGCACTCTTTATAATAGCGAAGGTCCTCTCGATCAAAACGCACTCGAGCTGAATACAAGTGGTAGTTTTTCTGAGAAACTTAAAGAGCTCAAAACGATATTTCAAAAGGTGCGCAACTCGTTAAATGCCTCCCATGAACGTAATGCGAAGTATTACAACATGAGGAAGCGCCACGTAGAATTGGAGGAAGGGCAAATCGTATATAAAAAATGTTTCCCATTGTCAAATGCAGCAAAACATTTCTCTGCTAAATTAGCTCCCCGGTACAACAAATGTGTCATTCATAAAAAACTGAGTCCTCTCGTATACTCATTAAAATCTCTAGAAGGTAAACTTCTAGGTAACTTTCATATAAAGGATATTGTACGACCTGGTGAAGCCGAGCCGTCCTCTTAGCGGTACTCGTCTTTACAACTCTGGGTTCAATTCCTAAAACTTTAATTATTCTATGATATACTGAAACTTGAACGTACCCACTGAACGGAATGACACTTGTCGCAGGATGATTTCCTCAGATGGGATAAAGGGCTTGGTATTGAATTCTAAACTTGGTACCGGATGCATACGGACCAATATCGATTTTATTATGTCCTTATAAAGACATAAAAGCTGAAAATAATCTTATTTATAATAAATGATAATCTATGATGCCATAGAAATCTATAAAAATGAACTGCGTTTCCCATTGTTCCCTTTACTATGACAGAACTGTAGTTCATGTATAAGGAATTGTGTAATAGCTAAGACTACAGCTCTTTACTTAATTCCACTTTTGTCGGTGATAGGCAATTGCTTTAATAAAGGGAAAGTTTGATGTTGTTGCCGTCCTTGACATTTATCTTTTTTGTTTGATTTAGGTAAGCGCGCATTAGGATTAGGAAGGTTCGAACCAAAAATAGTCGTAAGATTTCCTTGGTTGAATTGGCCATTCACCAAATCATAAGTATAAGGTTAGAGGTAAGTCTTGTTGTCTTTACAGATTTTCTGAAGTTTTGCTAGGTAAGTTTTGTAGATTAAGGTATGAACTTGGTGTTAGGCATAGTGCTTATATAGATATAAAAAAAAAATTTTTAAAAAAAAAATTTTTTTTAACCCAACTAAAGATGAACTGTAACACTTTAGAGTGTTAAACTCAGAGCTGGAAGCCGTAATATAGTATTTGGTAGGATAGATGTCGAGAGTTTTGTTTAGTACGTATATGATAGGTAATTAGTCGTTTAGCGTAGTGGTAATGGTAAGTAATTCGAGATATAAACCTGTGGTATTGTTGTGAAACCTCACCGTTACAGTTGTGGCTGTATTTAAAGGATAATACTCACCGAAAGTAAAGGTCATCCTAAGCATTCCAACAATCGCATCGTATGCGCACATTTCTCGTTGAAGCGTTGAATTATGGCGTGGAAGCTTTGTTTGTCTCATCATACACATATTCACAATTGAAATATAGTTATAACTTTGGTCTACGAGGCTAAAATAACATGGATTCCTAGATAAATAAGCGAAGCCGAACGATTTGTTGACGACGAGAACTTGGTATAAAGACATCTGTCAGTGTCAATTGGTTTGTTGTCTATGCACCAGCGTGATCGAACGTGTTTTGTATTCTTGGATTTTTCATGGAGGTTTTTCTGTGTTTTTATAATTCCTAGTTATAAATAATAGGCATATTTTTAGGTGTCGAAATAAACTATTCTTTTTATTTTCTATGATTAACAATGTTCAGAGAATTTGACTCGGTCACTCGCTGTCAGAAAAACGAAGGTCCAGACTTTCTTTGTCTGTGGTTCATTTTTCGACTATTCATTTCATCGACTGGCACGAATCTTGCGTGCGTCGACATATAATTTTGCTCCGGTATGTAGTTTAACTGAGGATTGGTAATTCCTATATTATCCTAACGTACAACGTTGTGATCTGTATTTTATTTGTTACAGTGTAATCCTAATAATGTCGGGGTAATTCGTGTCGCACGGATCGCCGGAATGGCGTTCGATTTTTCCTTTCTTGATTAAATAATTTGGTAAGTTACACACGGTAATATTGTACGAAGTGTAAAACGAAGTATTTAGTATTGTTTTCATTTAGCTAATGCTGTTTTGTATGTGGTTTTTTTAGCTGTTTCCTTGCACCAAGCAAACTCTGCTGTGTCGAGGCACGTGGCCGTATGTCGCCATAAATGTTACAAGCTGAAAAGGACCCGGTTTAAAACCCGGTAAGTAAGTTGAGATTTGTAATTCTCACCACTTGGCCCATGTTAAAAATACAATTTAGGCCATTTTTGAAATATTAGTAACCTATAACCTAGAACATCATCTTGTTCATAGGGTCCTTAGTTCGGACGAAGAATCCTTATTACGGGTGAAGAGGCCTTATTACGGGTGAAGAGGCCTTATTTCGGGCGAAGAGTCCTTAGTTCGGGCGAAGATTCCCTGTTTCGGGCAGACATCTCTAAGCCTCTGATCCTGTGTGATGTCAGCGGGACAGACTACTCTCCGGGGTCGGTGACGCACCTTTCCTGTGAAGTCCTACTCATCTGGTGAACCCGTTGCTCGGTAAAACCCTAACTCGGGGTAATTTCTAACCAAAAGACTGTGAGTTAAACTTTTACTTTAATTTAGTAATCAGTGTTGAGTGATAAAAGAGTAATTGAACATTTAAAAACTTAGTGTATCTTGTAATCTCAATTATAGGTTATATTTAAACGTGGTATAAAACCAAAAAGGCAATCAACGTTGAGATCTGATATAGTGATGTTGTAATGCGGCCTAAGTTGGAGCTGCATTTGGGTTGTAAACTATTATAATATACTGTGGTACTTGAGCGTTCCCAAGACATATGTAATCACCGTGATGCATCACTGGGTAGATCCATAGTAGCGATTACTATAGAGTATTAAGGGCAATTACTTAAAGAATAAATTAAAGGTGTGAATTTGTAAATATATTGTCTTTTATTTGGAAACGTCATACGTTTGTCGAGATTCTGGTCATGGCGTCCTAATTTAAATTTTGGTCAGTACTCTCGCTCCATAGTGGCCTGAACCACGACCCTACTTAGACCCTTAGTTAGCCGTGAGCATTTTGCATATTTTGTGTTGAATTATTTTTCTGCAGTAGGTACAAATTGGGAGTTGTAACTCACCTTGGAGGTTTACGGGAACTTAATTCCCCAATCTTTTTTAATAATTTAGATTACCATAATAGCACACCCGCAGCTATTACAAAGTTGCCGATTATTTTCCAATCGATTGCTATTAAATAATTAGTAGTGACACGTTCAGTGTTGTAAATAGGGACTATTTTTTAAACATACAGGGACCTCATCAACTATACAAAATGACCAGCCGAACATGACACGTAGAAATCCCATAAATCATCATCCAATATACGTGTAGGGTGTCCTGTGGCAGACGCCGAAGAACTGATAGGTGTCGTGTGGCCACCTCGTTATCTTCCCAAAGATCGCGCCCCGTGGGTTCCGAGAGCTAACCGACATGCGTCGCCTCAAATTAACCAGTAATGCATGCCATCCTCACACAGATTCACCCTTCAGATCTGGCTAACAGTCATGGCAATAGAAGTAGTACATGATGAAATTTAAGCACTAAAAATTAATGTCTGTCCGTTGTTATCTCGTCGTTCATTGACTATTTTGCTCTAGTGCACGAATGTATACACGGCTTTTAATAACACGTGTGTTTTGCATTTCAATAGGTATATGATTCGCTCGAGCCCATGACCGCGATGAGCATTAGGAACAGGGTCAGGGCACGATGCTAAATTGACCAATCGTTCAAACCCTTACCCAATCTTATATTATCTAACCGACCTTTGAGTATAGTTACAATTTATATACGGATTGTCTGTATAAAGATTTCAAGTAAATATTATAACTTCCTACTAAATTAATTACTAAATAACGTGTACCTAATACTATTTATATACCTACAGAAATGTGATCAAAAAGCTATTAGCACAATTACTGGCTCTGGGGATGTAACCAAGGGATACGTTTTAGCAACTAGACTAACTTATTACTTATTATTGTTTTATATTTCACTTAAATTCCAATTTGATTAGTTAACGCTGAAGACCCTCTTTGTTTCAATGCCTACTTTAGTAAACGTTTTCAAAGTCAAAGCAAGAATTTGCAATAGAAATCCCCAGTAGACCTTTTTTCGGTGACAGTTTAAATTAGAGGATCGTGAAAGCTTCGCCTTCTAATCCAGCATTTGGGAGCATCCAGGGTAGTTTTCTAGTTAAAACACGCAGTATATTTAACAATAAACGTATATTTCTCTTGGTAAAAATGACTATCAAACAACACAGTATACTTCGTATGACAATTATGACATCTTTCACAGTGAACCACAGATAATGCAAACTAATCAAAACGCGCCAAAAGCTTACTTTAAACGGACTTAGACGATACTCAGCCATGAAGCCTACTTTCAAGGGGTGGTAATGTTGATACATAGTCTTTGCTATAATTATTATGATTAGACGTAATGAATACAATACAAACATATTTTAAAATAGCTAACATTCGGCTAATCCTGGCATTAAAATGCGCCTCTGCGTTTTGAAAGGGTTAATCTACCGTAAAATAACATTACAATAAAAAAGGTTATGAACTTACTACATCATTTCAGACATTATTTCTATACCTTTGACAATTCACTCTTATGACTAAATCAATAAATGCATACGCATGTTATTGACTCTCTGTTATCAATGCATGCATTCACATGTTATTGACTCACTGTTACTTATAAACTAGATCAACGCATGCATTCACATGTCATTGACTCACTGTTACTTATAAACTAGATCAACGCATGCATTCACATGTCATTGACTCACTGTTACTTATAAACTAGATCAACGCATGCATTCACATGTCATTGACTCACTGTTACTTATAAACTAGATCATCTCAGGCGTTCACCTGTAAATGACTCTCTCTATTTTCTCTTTTTATCTCTATTTCTCTCTTTTTCTCTATATTTCTCTCTTTATCTCTCTATTTCTCTCTTTTTCTCTCTATTTCTCTCATTTTCACTATTTATTGGTAATTGACTGTATGGCTGTCTCACTTTGTACCACACAAGTCTCACAATGCTCTCTTTATCATCGCTGGAATCAATTGCATTGGTATTCTCTTCACTCTTATTGAACTACTTCATCACAGGTGTTCGTCGGTAATGGATCTCTCTCTTTCTCTCCTTTTCGCCATTCATTGCAGGTAAATGACTGTATAGCTGGTTCACTTTGTACTGCAGAAATTTCTCTGTAGCTCTCTTTACTGTTCCAGGACTCAATTGCATTGATTTCTGCAACAACAAATATAATCAACAAAAATATATACTTAATGCAGGTTTCACTCTGTTTTCTTTATCAAGTGACAAGACATCTCTACTATTTTACGCTGTAACACTTTTATCAAAAAATTGTGGCATCCATATTTCACTCTGTAACGTTTTATCAAATTAGTGACAGGACATCCCTACTGTTTCACTCTGTAACATTTCATCAAATAATTAGTGACAATACATCTCTACTGTTTCACTCTGCAACATTTTATGAAATAGTTAATGGCAAGATATCTCTACTGTTTCACTATGTAACATTTTATGAAATAAATATAATTAATGACAATATATCTCTACTATTTCCCTCTGTAACATTTCATCAAATAATTAGTGACAATACATCTCTACTGTTTCACTCTGCAACATTTTATGAAATAGTTAATGGCAAGATATCTCTACTGTTTCACTATGTAACATTTTATGAAATAAATATAATTAATGACAATATATCTCTACTATTTCACTCTGTAACATTTCATCAAATAATTAGTGACAATACATCTCTACTGTTTCACTCTGCAACATTTTATGAAATAGTTAATGGCAAGATATCTCTACTGTTTCCCTATATAACATTTTATGAAATAATTAATGGCAATATATCTCTACTGTTTCACTCTGTAACATTTCATCAAATAATTAGTGACAGTACATCTCTAGTATCTCTACTGTTTCACTCGGCAACATTTTATGAAATAGTTAATGGCAAAATATCTCTACTGTTTCACTATGTACCATTTTATAAAATAATTAATGGCAATATATCTCTACTGTTTAACTCTGTAACATTTTATCAAATAATTAGTGACAAGACATCTCTACTGTTTCACTCTGTAACATTTTATGAAGTAAATAATGGCAAGACTTCTCTACTGTTTCAGTCTGTAAAATTTCATCAAATAATTAGTGACAATACATCTCTATTGTTTCACACTGCAACATTTTATGAAATAATTAATGGCAAGATATCTCTACTGTTTCACTCTGTAACATTTTATCAAATAAGTAGCGTAACAAATTCCTATAAACATAGACAAGCATTTTATTTATAAATTACATCATCATACCATAAGACAGTTTTTGAAACAACATCAAAGTTTTACACTTTTAACATTCACATAGTAATTTCAAACAAGATAACAACAATAACTTAATAATAAACATGTCATAACATAAATGGTCCTTTCAAACATCCTACAACAAATTGAATTTGAGAATAATTTTCACTTTAGTTTTCATACAATATTTCTTTTTTATTTTACTCATGCTACCGGAGTATAAGCAAATATGATAAAATAATTTACTTTCTGTCACTAAACTTCTCAATAATTAATACATACAAGGTGACTGACACCTTTTTATTCATAAAGTAAATATCTATTACTTTTTAATAAACATTTAAACAACGACATAAATTATTTGATCCAAAAGTTGGCTAGTACCTAGTTTGCCTTTAATCATTATGTCCGCCTCTTGTACACTTCTTTATCTATGAGATATAATTTCAACAAATAAAAATAACCAGTGGCCAGTCACAAGATTCATGACACATTAAAATTTTAAAGTTATTATTTTCAACAAATTAAAAGTTTACTTTAAACATTTATAAAAAGTTTACAAAATAGATCAGTTCTTGCACTAACTATTAAGACATGTTACACAAGAAGTTGTTATTTTAGGACTATTCAATACTAGCATTACCTATTCATATTTTTAAACAGCTTCAGATTTCAGATTGATTTGATACCAACACGGTAATGAAACTTTATCATACTTAACGAAAGTTCTCCAAATTTTCATTCGACTGAAAGGATGTTATTTATTTCTGAGAACTCTACACTATATGAGACAGGGAAGTTATTGCTTAGTGTTGACAAAGATAATGCAGACATTGGAGGTGTCCGAGTCTTATCATGGTACGACTCTGACATTACCGGATTGTTTGAAATTTTGCAGTGAATGCATGAATGCTTTTAACTCTGCTGTCTACTTTTATGTTTGTAGGTTCTGTCATAGGATTTGCTGCTCCGTCCATAGTCTGTGTCAACAATATGCTGTCTAGACACTACTCTCTGCTAAATATTTATGGTTATTGTTCTCAATTTAGACACTGAGTTCATTTACAAGAAAACGTACACAATATACAAAAAATATAGACTTTAACCTCAATTAACACCAAGCCATCATTATAATTTCACTTTTTAAACAAAAAAAACACACACAAACACGCACACAAAACACCAAACACGCGTATTATCCTGCTCTTCTTCGTGCAAATACGCCAGCGATCTCGGTTAGTGATAAAGGTATAGAAGGCTTGTTAATGTAGCTTGTATCCATTCTTCAACTCTTTTATTACGCAGAAACACCTTTGTTCAACGCCATATCACAGTAAGTTCTATATTTTAATTCCCTTTTTGAAATCCTCAAACAGGTGGGCGTCGGTTTTGGACGTACGCTGGTTCTTCTCGTACTCCTTATCGCACTTCTGAATTGAAAGCTTCGCCTTCTAATCCAGCATTTGGGAGCATCCAGGGTAGTTTTCTAGTTAAAACACGCAGTATATTTAACAATAAACGTATATTTCTCTTGGTAAAAATGACTATCAAACAACACAGTATACTTCGTATGACAATTATGACATCTTTCACAGTGAACCACAGATAATGCAAACTAATCAAAACGCGCCAAAAGCTTACTTTAAACGGACTTAGACGATACTCAGCCATGAAGCCTACTTTCAAGGGGTGGTAATGTTGATACATAGTCTTTGCTATAATTATTATGATTAGACGTAATGAATACAATACAAACATATTTTAAAATAGCTAACAATCGTGAGAAAGCGGGCAGACAGTCTCGGTACTCTCGGTACGACGAGACGTGAGAAGCATAGACACGACGACACAATACCTGTCGTGTCTGCGAAAAGAATTCTTCCGAATTACAACGATTTCGTAGTAACTACTTTAAGGAACTCAAGTTATTCTACACTTTAGTCTAATGCCATAAGGTACATAATTAATTTAATTTTCGAATGTAGTTGCTCGAAATATAGTAAGCGCAGCAGAATTCCGTAGACGTTATCCAGTGGCATTTCGTAGAGGTTGTTGCTACGAATTGTAACTACGTAGCGTAGAGGTTTTACGTAGGTATTCGGTTTGAAAATATGACGTAACCGATTGAAATTAATAAAATAATAGTTTTCTGACTTGAAAGTAATGAGGTTCATTTTACTGTTGTATGCCTACCGAACGACCTACTTGAAAATTACATTTACTACAAAAAAAGTCGAAGTAGTTAAGTTATTAGCAGCTATATGTTATTATCGAAATGAAAAATTATCGTGGCTGATGCTCTGGTGTGTGTTTTTTTCGCATAACTGTTTGTTAAAGTGATTTGGTTAATAAGGCCCTACATAGGGAACACTAGTCCATTGTTGTAGAGGTTGGAAAGTAAGCTATAGGTGGATCGAGTTAGTTCGAGGGCCGACCCGCTAGGGGAGGCCCTTGAAGATACGAGTCCACCTATAGCGCTTTCGGCCGAGACATTACATAGTGCTTTTCACGACTACTGTGAGGAAATAAAATAATAAATTAATTGGCATAACAATACAAACACTTTAATAGATACTATAGGTATATTGAAGGTTCATATGCTTTTCGTAAGCACGATAAAGTAAACGAGCATGTAACTTTCTGCATATAAATGCCTCTTTTCGCCATCCTTCCATATAATATGAATTGTTCGTCAGATAGTATATTGTATACAAAATATCACTGTTCATGGGCCTTCTTATTTACTTAGGACGCGATTTCACTGGTAATAAATTTCTAGCAACCGCCTGTGCAGTTTCTTGAATTTCGGTGGGCGCCAACGTATTAATAACATTTTCTACACTAAACTTATTGAACTCATTTTTACTGCATAAATACAACTTTCTTGTTTTTCAGTCAAACATTATCCATTCAATATGTATTTTTCGCGCTCCACCTTTTTTACTTTGTTTTTCACTTAAGAAGCGTTTTTACGTTGTTTGCTTCAATCCGACTCACTCCTTACCCAGTTTTTGATAGAAAACCACAAACGGTTTAAAAGGTCAAAACGCCTTAAGGGTGATCTGAATGGTTTTAACGTTTCTTTTTTTTAAACAATTAAATTGGTTCGATAAACAACCTTATTTTATTTTAGAACGAAAAAGTGGTGCCAAAAAAGACCTTTTAATGTTTTAAACGATTCTCATTGGTGGGTCGAATGCAATGACATAACTGGATTTTACTTTACACTATGAAATTTCATAGCTGTAAAATAGCAATTATAGTAGTGGTAGTTCAGGTGCTACAGCAATTGCTTACTTTCCAGCTTGGATTTTGATCTTCTTTTGCCACTTTTTGAACAGTGGCGTGTAAAAAATGTATAAAATGCTGATGTCTATCACCACGTGGGCGTGAGCTTGAAAGACATCATTATTTTTTAGGATTAGAAGAAATACTTGTCGATTGCACCCGTGTGTTTTTATTTTTCAGCTTTATCAGGGAAAATGTAAACAAGATTACTGGGGGCCGATTTTTGACAGCCGGACGCTGGAATTCAAAAAATTCAAGCTCTAAAATAATCGCACACAAAAGTTTGTCGCCAATTTTTTCGCATGGAATTAATAGTTTAAATAATAATTATTTTAAATTTCTATCGCTTTTATTTTTAAAACATAAGTTCATCGTTTTGTTCCGAGTTTTAAATGTCACTTTCGAGTACTCACACCTAACCACTAAAATCACCCCCCTGTTCTATTATAAGTAATACGCGGCGTAAGACAAAAAGAGACAAGATCACGAGTTTTAAAACCATTTTCCCAGTAATCATACGAAGTCAATCACACGATTTTCGCTATTTTAAAAATAATAAATATTATTAGGACATGTTTTTAAATACAAGCATTATAGGTAAGATTCAAAATTTAGAAAAAACGACGACTGAATTAAGTGAAGACTTGTAGACGCTACATAGGTTTTGCTACATTAGTCTTATACGTAACTTATATAGCATTTTGTAACTTAGTTCTTAAGTTTAACTGTAACTGGTTCACCGCGATACAGGCGAAGCCTAGTGTGGAGACCCCTGACACATCCTGTAATTTGTTATTTTTGCAATAAACTTATTCTTATTCTTATTGCGAGTTATCGCACGATCTAAATAGGCCTTAAGGGTGGTAGGTACATATGTTAACGTATAGCATAGCTATATCGCGTTTCGAAATGCCACTCACTATAATAGTTTCAAATAGTTAATAATAGCCTGTAGATATTCAAATACTCGTAGTAACTGAATAATTGTAGACATAAAGGAATTTTCGTCTAAGTTGGTAACTGTCAGAATAGAACATATAATATATGTAGGTAGGTACCTCCTCTTGGGTTTGGTAACTTTGTTAATTGAAACTGGATTTAGGAATGCAAAATTAATCATCACGTATTTTATTAGTTTGACTGCATAAAGGGGTTCCCCCCTTTCCCCTTGCCTTTCGGTCTTAAATCATTCAAGATCAGCAGATCAATTGTGCCAAGTGTCAGCGCATTGTCTCAAAATGGTATGTGTCGAAGCTTAGCACACCTGATAGTAAACACTTTTAGCTTAATTATTTAAAACTATTTGACAACGGCTTAAAATACCAAATGCATAATTGTAAGTTTGCATCTACGTGTACCTGTTTACAAGTACATACCGTCACTACTTTGAAAAAATCTTGTATCTCACACTTCTTCTCTAAGTTGAAACGCAGTAACTCTATATGCATCGCTTACATTGTTACCACATTTTTGTTTTGAGTGTCAGAACAAGATACAGGATTTTTTCAAAGGAGAGACGATATACATTGTCTTACCACGTCGGCAAGTAAAGGTGAATATTCAAACGTAAACGTAAGGTTCAACCGAATCACAACTCCTTTGGGTTTTCGCTTTTATTCAATGCCGAAGCTAATGACCACATTTGACACTGACCAGCCAGTCGATAATAGCCAAGAACCAAGGCCAAGGCTTCAAATTTACCCTTAGGTTTCTTTATCGGACCCGTATCGGGCGAGGTGAGGGCTCCGCCGGAAATAATAGCCGCACACACGCGAGCCCCGCTTTAATCTTACATTTCCTTCCACATTTCATTATCCTGGAAAGTTTTTTTGGTAATGTACAATTCATCTTTTCAAAATGGCAACCCAATGTATTGTACATCAACTTTAGGTAAACTTCAGCGAAGAGACCTAATCAAAAATTATTTCGAGCATAATCACTAAACAAGCATGTTCTTTTTGTTATTTCATTCATAAACAAAAACGATCCGTTTATGTAAAGTGCTAATGATAATGTTGTATGTCCCCTCCCCCATGTATTTTATAATAGGTACTGCCCTGCCATGGGGCTGCTCTTGCGCTACTAAACTTTTCTAAAAACGAGACTAAATTTGCTCCCAAACACAGTAACAGTAAATGAATTATAATAATGATTGTAATAATTGTGATTTAAAATCTGTGTGTTTGTTTGTATTTGTCGAATTAAACTATCGCTACGCTAAGTTCTTTATAAAAAGAGGACGAATATATAATCGAACGAGCGGAGCGTAAGCGAAGATCGTTCTTACAAACAACAACTCAACAACTGTCACCTGGCTACTGGGACGTCTCGGCATTTGGATGGTTTTTTGATTTAGATAGTTTGTCCGATGATAACTTTAGTAACGATTTTCCGATCTTTATGAAATTTGTTGGGGTTGTAGCAGAGACCAACAAAATTTGCGAGTTCGTATATGAGCTGGATTGAGACGGGGGTTCTGAAATTAGAAGGCCTAAAAAGGTTTTGTAAAGGGGTCCTGTTACATTGGTCATCTTATTTGCTACTTTTACGAGCAAGTATGGTTGAGTTTGGTATCAAACGTAAGGTATTGATTAACACTCTCGTCAAATCCTTATTAACTGCTTACTGTTTCATAACAAATAGCAACATAAAATTGATTTCAAAAACATTTTCAATTATATTTTGTTTTTGGTGTAAATATTTTGACAACTGACTTTTTTTTAAATTTATTAGAGCTTTGGCTGCTAGGGCCATCAGCATACTGAAATTAACACATTAGTTAGAGAGAGTTACCATAGACGCATAATGATGGTGACCGAAACCTATACCAGGTGGTCCACAGATGCGAACGACATGTCAAAGCAACAGAGTGAGAGGCATGTGAGAGGTGGATTTAAATTTAGATGAGACAAAAACTGTCAAATCTGAAGCGATTTCGTCGCGGTAAAATTTCGCGCATCAACCGCACAATTTATTATGGACGTTTAGTTGCACCGTGATGGTTAGTTGAGAAAAAAATACCCGATACCTATTTTTGGTATTTGTAGTAATTCTACTATTGCACATTTATGGCGAAACAAGATTCGCGAGTTCACAGTTCGGGGCGAACTACTAGTAAAGATTATGAGGGCCTTATGTCAATATGAGTAAGATAAAAGTCTACTTTAAGCGTCATCAATATAAGGCTTATCCCGATAGTTGATCCGACACATTCGAGGTGCGTAAAAGCCTATTCAATGTGAAGAATATGACATGTTTAAATCTTCTTTCCAAAATAGCTTCCATAAAAAAAAATACTTATCATAATAATTTATTAACGTGGTCTGTCAAATTTCCCGCCAAACCGATGCCATTTGACGTACATCAAAAAAGGAGGGGGCGTGTACCCGATGCATACTAATTTTAACTATATCAATTATTGCAAAATTAAATGGTGAAGTAAAATGTACGAAATCTCGGTTATTGAATTCTATTTTGGTTAGTAATTAACCCTTTGAACGATTTCATATTTGAATGAAGTGGTCAGTCAGATGCCATCCACCATAAATTTAATGCAATACAAGCACCAATAAAAATAAACCAGAATGCTTTTATATTAATTTTTAGCATGATCGTAATACATCTTAATCCGGACCACTTTAGTGGTTCTTAGCGTGATATGCACGACATCTCATGACCACTTTAGTGGCTCTTGGCGTTCAAAACGTACTTTTCACCTCCTGAACTGATTCAATTTCGCCGTGTATCGTTGGAACTTAAAACCAGCAAAATACTTACAGCTCATTTTGATGAAAACTCCCATACACTAATATTCCATTTGCATATAAACTGAGCCAGCTTTCGGCTCTTGCTTCATTGGTATGTTACAAACAACATGTTAATTTCTGTTTCCAAGAGAAAACCAAGTGTCCTCTCATTGAATAAATCAAATAAATGATGAACCTGACTCCATTGGAGCCCTTTGCGACTGCGATTACTCTGCTTACAATATCTAGTATTCAAATAGAGCGAGAACCTTACTGATATGGTTGAGGTTATTCCCATCGTTTTGAAAATTGCTGCAATTTAATACTACTTAGCAGAGTACTAGCAACCTTGGCCTTGGAGAGCTTATATATTCTGTGGTCGATTATGGGTTCCACTGATGTGTACCTTCATATTATTAAGCAAAGTACCTGTCCGCGTAATCACGACTATGACGACATAACAGATTATCCCGAAATTTCTGTGGTAGCTATCAACTTCGAAATAGTTTGCTAAAAAATTTCCAAGTTTTGGATCCAATAGACATACATTAACCTACCTATATTGTTTGTTTATTTTTACCAAAAATCTTAATCATGTGTAATACGTACAAAACAGAGTTACACTATACTCTTTATGTTTTGGGTGAATAAATGGAATAGGTATTACAATTAGGTCGTGAATATTAATAAGGTAAGGTAGGTCGTAAATAAAATATGTAAAATTTTTTTAATTCTGATTGACAGACAACTTAATTAGATATTTTTGTATTTAAGGAATAAGTACCTACATTAACATTTACTTATTACCGCTATGCGCTAATTTAAAACTAGCGGCTTCGGGACACCGACCAACCGCTGTACCTACATACCAGCTAAGCTATATAAGTTTATTCAATTGCGGCGTATGCTCTTGATAATAATTTTGTTTTGATATTCAATGCATGTTTTAATGGTAGGTACAATATTTCTTAAAGTAATAAATTAGTACTGTACACAATCATATTATCGTTTAGAATTTAGATTACATTATATTAGATTTGTTTATTTCTTAAAGAAAAAGACATAGTATTTTACACCAGATAAAACAAAACGCTTTTACTAAAAGATCGTCATATAAAAAAACTATTTACAATACAAATGTAATGTTTATAAAATGAATGTAACTATATTAACAGAAACCTCCGCCTACTGCAAAATGTAATCTAGGTACAAATCTTTTGGTTGAGGTCGCTACCTACTAATAACAATAGTAGCTTAATTTACCGTCAACACAGATCTATATTTAGCTACGAACCGTTCGGCAGTGAAAAGCCATAAATCTGAAACACAATCTGGCACTGAGTGATCATTTTACAGGAGACCCCGGGCGGATACCACGCCGTACTGTGGCAAAGCCACTCCGCTCCGGCCCAACTTCGGACCGCGTGTCACTCATTATACCAAACTCGTCTGTACTTTAGACAGCTGACAGGTCGGTAATGAGTTTGCGAACTAAACCCAAACTTTAACTTCTTTACGAATCGCTTAATTAACTATTTTGTTTTCGTTGTACAATCTAAAAAACAAAATAGATGATAAGATAAAGATAAGATAAAGATAAAGATACTTTATTTGCGTTAAACATTGCCATTACATTACGTAGGTTAAGGTTTTAATTTATACTTAAGTGCTAAGTTTATATATGTTTAACCTTACTTGGTATGGAATTTTTTGTTCATATTTCGCATTGACTTCATATAGAGCGCTGGAAGCGGTAACAAGCCAAATGTCTTAAATAGTGCCCTACAAGAAGCATCAGGCCGCATTCCATGTATTGCTCTCAAACATTTTTGCTCGATTTAGATCAGTGCTGCGCCTCCATAGCACTAACCCATACCGTAAAGTTGTTTCTACATAGGCATGGTAACAAGAAATCGCAGTTTTAATACTTGTGATTTTACTGATCTGTTTTAGGGCGTATACATATTTATTTAGTCTATTAGCTACACTATATATTTGAGATTTCCAGTCGGGTTTCTTGTCTATGGTTACTCCTAAAAACATTGTTTCTGGTACGTTATCGATGCTTGAGAGTGAGGTTGAAAAGTAAGCGATAGTGAAATATAAGGAAATAAGGAACAAATTATATCATGTTTTAATGCGTAAAGACTGGTACAAAATAAACGAATCAATTATTCGCTTTAGCGACCGCAATACTGTTATTCACTCCACGGGCCGGCGTATTCTAGTGAGAAACTATTATGCACCGTCTTGGTAAGCTTGCCAGTTTTTGGTCGGAGTCAATGGGTAGTTCTGTCTCATTGCATTTGGGGTTCAGTCAAATTTATTGGGATCTAGTCTAGCGAGCCATTTTTTAGCTATATCTATAGCATTGTCTACTTTATTTGCTAGCTTTAGATTGATGTGCACAATTTTGATACCGGTATAGAATGGTTTGTATCGAAACGCAAACACCAATCAAAATACCCGTGATTGCTTTTAGAATTTTTGTGATTGTTTAATTTGTTTCGATTTCGGCATTTTGCGCCACGCGATTAAAAGCTAAAAGGTACATCCATGGAGTATACTGAATAGGTACATTGAAACATAATGTTAAGGAGTGCTCTAATATTTATAAATACAATTACAAAAAGTTTTTTTTTAAGTATCTCAAATTTGAATAAATATTACGATATGACTTATTCTTGGATAAGGGTCGGGTGACGCTTTTCACACGCATTGAAGGTAATAAGTGAAATAATATTGGTAAAACTGTATGTGAGATGAAAGCTTTTCTCTCATTTCAATAAATAAAAAGCCATTTTATGCCATAGGCATATTTTGCTTTTCTAATAAAGAAAACTTCAATCTTCGGCGACCCGCATTCCAGAGAGTTACAAGCTTTCGTTTTTGTTTTATCGTTTCAGAATCTTTTTTCTGTTTTATTTTCTAACTCGCCTTAATTCTTTTTTGCTGTCTCTGAAAATATAAACTTTATAATTATTTAAGCATCAAGACATCTTACGTGAATTAATATATTTTCGACAGTCGCACGAATCGTGAGGAGATAGCCAAGTCATTAGCGAAGTATCTGCGCGCCAAGGACGCGGTACAAATTCCGAATTAATGACGACACGAAATTAAAAGTTGCTTGACAGTTCGCCACAGCGCAATGGCCGTGGCGAGGAGCCATCACCCGCGAACTTATCTACGAAACATTATAATGAAAAGAGCGTTGAGAGGACTCGTATATTCAAATTTGTCATGAATCTAAATTAAATCAGAACCAAAATATAAACGTGATACCTAAACGCAAAAAGTTATTTTAACTTTAAAATCCCTGCAAGAATATTTTTTCATACCTTTACATAAAGGCCAACCCAGAACGGGTGCGTAGATTGCGTAGATATATCTAGATAGGTATGCAGCACGGCTACTTTAATACCTACCAGTGTACCACGCGACGACAGTATCTCGCGCGCGATATAGACTTTCTAATAACACTTCTATCTCACGCACGATATAGGTAGATTGCTATTGTACCTAATACCTAATTGCGATGCTTATTTTTTTGTATAGTGCCACCTACTCCGCCGCATGGGCCTTACTGAATATCAGTGTCGTGGAGAGTCTGTGACATTGAACTGAGTCATTACCATAGCGCAAACGATAACTCTGCGTTCATTTGGTACTTTTAGTTTTTATTTGATTTGTGCTAATAAATATATTTTTATTCTTTCTTTCGCGGATACTGTTCCAATACACGGGTGCTGACCGTGCTTGGTGCTCCTACAAAATAATATTCGTCACGCGAGTTAGATACGCATTTGTTATGACCCCACCACACGCTAATCTTCGATTATCGACAAGTTTAGAGTAGTTAGTAGCAATAATTGCTGTTAAACATGGTAATTTTCTCAAAACTTTACATCGTTTGTTATAATTTTTAAAGAGATCTAATCTCTACAAAAAAGGACAACTACCATATCCATAAAATATGAAGCAGCAAGCGTTTGAATTCATGGTGGTTCACATTAAACCTTAATAAAATTTAGTAATTAAATTTGTATGTGTAGTTATATTTAGTAATTTGCGTGACTTAGACCTACTTGAGGAACAAGAATTATTTTAATGAGTACTCAAACAATTTACTTCAGACGGAGAACTAGCCACGTCAGATATGATACAATATTAATGAGAGCGACTAAACCCCTCTCGTTAGACTAAGCTTATTTCTAGTTCTGGACATCTGGCAACTGTAAAGTGGTGGAGTTCAAATAATGCAAACCTGGTTTTCACAGTAATATGAAAAATTGTAATTATATTACCGTCACGTGCTATAACTTTGCCTACGATGCACAACTTTGCCTGGCTTGAAAAACATTGTTTTCTTCACCAAACTGCTTTTTATATCATATGCCTACCTGAGATGACCGCCTTTCTTCTATCTCAGGAATAAGTTATAAATAGCTGTTAGTAAAGAAAACCATTGGTTGAAAACAGGCAGGGAAAGTAGTTTTCGTAAGCAAATTTATAGCACATGAGGGTTGATTATGTCATTGCCAAAGGTTTCTAAGGGGGTAAAGTAGTCCAAAACGATGTATAGCCTATAATGTTTTTGTTATAATGTTAAAATATAGGGCACGTTCTCTATAAATAAAACAACTACGCAGTTTTACCTATTTTGGTATAACTATTCTCACTCTGATATCCACCCATTAAAAGCTGCCAGATGCCCGATTCTAGCAATGTGGATAGTATTGCAATCTTACTAGACGGGTTTTATTGCTCTCATTATTATACTTCAAAAAAATTGGTTACTTGACCACTTTGTTTGATGTAACAAAAGTGCTACCGAGGTGACCTACATCTCTCTAATAAAAGGCGGCGTGCCCTTTATTTTAATGCTTCTTTTCCACTCATTTTTTTGGAGTACATAATATGAAACAATTAGTTAACGTCGGTCGGGCACAAGATTAAACAAAAATGTGAAAAGGGCTCTTTATTAACTGCCTGATTAAAAAATATATAATTCACAAAATATTAATTATTAATTTAATTTCGCAGATCGTCCTAAACTAAGGCAAATGTAAAGGATTAGTCAGTAACAAATGCTAAATTAAAAAAAATACTATGTTATATCGTGTTTAGTGCTATTCAGGCAATAATCTCAATTGGATAGCCGGAAAGCGGCAAATTATCTATGAGATTCATAAAAAAAAACAATTTTCCGATTCATTAATATTGTTTGTGGTTGCTTAATTCAGCTTATGTATGGGCTGAATTCCGTTTTGTGTATGTGACGTGCCTAACTCGACGAAAGCCCGACACGCCTACTACGCGTTAATTAACGACTGTCTCAAAATTAGTAAACTAATTTTTGGTGTCCGTGGTGCGGCATAATGTAAAGCAACTAATTAACTGGGAACTGCTGACACGCTTCACCTCACAGAGTCGGCCGTTCATTATTTCATTTAGTAATAAAACATGCAGGTTTAAAGCTCAGCAGTAATTTAATATGTATTTTTTTTTACTTTTTCGTAGTAGAAATACAATATTCGTAACACCTTGTATACAGCCGGTAAATGAAGACAATGGATCAATAAAACTCTTAATAGCTGGATGAAAGGTATACTTTATGTAGATTTCAATTAAATTACTCCAAAATAGCACTTTATATCGTTTAACAAAATAAAAAACCTTTTTAGTCAGGTATTGCAAAATATAAGCAATTTAAAATCCTGCGCTAAAATGCAGATGTTCGGTAGCTAAATAAAACAAAGCGTTAGTTACAGGCTGGTTGGCTCACGGCTAGAATCACCAGATGCTTGGATTTTCTCGTGAATTTATCAGATACCCGAAATACGCGTACAACGAAATTTCAATCATTTGCCTAAAACTACAAAAAATACCAGGATTTTTGTACGAACAGATTTAGTACTGAAACAGGACGGCTAAAATATTAAAATATGAAAACATAAAAAAGCTTTTACTAAATATACGAACATAACCTAGGAGACAGCGATCAGGAAAACCCCATTAGAAAAATAAAATAATCTGATCTAGAAATTAAACACAGTCCAGGGCCCAATAGCATATGGCATAAAGCCTAGGTAGGTATTTTTTTTATTCACGAAAGCAATTCTTTTGTGTGTTTACGAAATAACCATTAACCAAAAATACACAATCCTGCTTTCTTAAATCCACATGAGGTAACTCTACACAAAGTGGGTGCGGGTGCAAGCTCGATAGCTGCTGAATCAAACATGCCATTTAGTGCAATACGTGTCTGCGTCATAGCAACCGAACGGTAATGAGCTCCTGTGCCGTATTCTAATTTTAAAATGGAGGAACAATGCATCAACAACACAATCTGTCTTAAACATAACTCCAACACTCAACGAATAATCAACCAATATTGAAGTTATATTGTTGTTGCATCGGACGAATTTTCAAGCAAATTCCGTCATTTCTGATTCGGACGTGTAGGCATGAGCTGTATTGCGTTGTTATTGCATTGGATTTGTATTGAGGTCGGATATGTGTCTGTAGGTGTTTTAAAGTTAGAATACGGCCCCCGAGCCTTTGAAAACATGCAACCAAGCCCAAACTTACAGATCGTCAGATATTTGTGTACGATTTGTTTACCATTTTTGAAATCGCACCGTACAGAAATATAGTAGGTAATTGTACAGTCAACAGCACATGTAGCTAATTAAGCGTGGAGATGTAAAATATGTTTACACTTTTGCACGTTACACCTTTGTAATAAGTTCCAATAGTGTAAACATATTTTTGACGTCGACTGTACAAAAGCTTGACACGATTTTTTTTTAAAGTAAACTAGAATACAAATTATTTCTGTACTAATCAGAAACATCTGTTAGCAACACTTCAATTTTATAATTGATATGATATACAATGGAAAAATTCGCATCGTTGAGCTTTCGGAACACCGGTCGAAAAATGGAAAAATTCACCGAGGGTCGAGTAAGCATGAGAGCGAATGCTTACTCGACACTCGGTGAATTTTTCCATTTGTTTCTATTATGACGTCACAGAAAGACGTGTTATATAACACTTCAAATACCTTTGAAAGAAAAACAAGAGCATGTCAATAACATTTCCAAACTTGCCAGCTGAAGTGGCTATTCTACTGTTCAGTTGAGTATACATATATCCAATTTTAATTTGATTATGTTTTAATAATCATGTAAGTACTACTACCTATTTGAAATTAAATTATAAACCAATTAGGCTATAAAACGTGCCAATCAGGCATACACAGGGAATCCTAGTTCAGGCATTTGTAAAACTCCTGTCGTTAAAAAATCTAAGCCTGTAAGAGCAACCACTGTACTATACTCTTCTCAATAAATTATTTGTATCTGTTTGTTTGTTGTGTTGTTTGTATACCTTTAAAATTTCGTGTAGATACGTCAAACACTACGTGTTGTCAATCGGGTACGGCGTAACTACTAACATGATTTATAGAATCTTATTAGAATCTCCGCAAATGCCGGGCCTCGCGAACACCTCGTTCTATAACGACATTCATCTGCAATGCAAAATAGTTTAAGTGTGCCGCTTATATCTGCATCAAACCACACAAGTCGTTGATACAATCGCGTTATAGTAAAGCAATTTAGGAGCTTAAGAGGCTTACATTGAATTTTACTTACAGGTGCCGTGTAGGTAACTAAGTTACCGCGTGATATTAAATAAATTTGCAACCAATAAATTGGCTAATAGGTATTATTTATTTTTATCATAAGATCTTTAATTATGAAAACAATTAATCTTATATTATTTCCTTGGAATAGCTAACGTAAATAAAGACACGCAGATTACCTACATTGATGGTTATTTTTCTAATCTTTTTTACTACTAGTTAAAATTTATTTCCTTTTAGTACTACAGTCATAATTAAGAAATGTTATTAAATCTGTCTTTATAGTAAGTTACGATAATTTTCTATGAGACTTATATTATTATGTCATGTCTCACACTTATAAAAATATTGTTAACTATTTTTAAATATCAAATTATACAGATAACCGTTATATTTTCCTCATATCAGTAAAATATCAACCAAAATGGTAAACGAACCGAATTGGGAAGAGCTATACAAAGTGACTTAGATTTTATCGAGGTACTCTCTTTCAATCTAACTCCTACGATTTTTATACAGTCAATATTGTCAAAGCTTTAAATTCGCCTAAATCAAAACACGTGTTACTTTTACAAGCAAAAGCTTCTTAGAAGTAATCCCTATCCGCAGAGCTTTCTGTTTATTAGGGTGGCGACATTGATTTAACGGCTTCATTTTGAGGCCCGTGTTCAAAAATAGTGTGGCCCTCATTTTCATTTAATCCGGATTTATGACACTTACGGAGCCAGTGTTACGGTTATGTTTTGTTTTTTACGCTTATTTTGTTTTCTGGGTTACAAGGACTATATTTTTCGTAAACTGCACTGACTTTGGCTCGCATCCAACCTCGGGTAGTAAAGGTCTTCTTATTTTTATTTTTTTCTTTTCTACGGGGAACTTACATTACAATAATAATATGTCATATGAAAACGTTCAGTCAATAACACATCCATGTTTGGAAACATTATTCGCCCTAGTCTTTTTGCCGAATTTGCATTTTTATCTCAAACCGTTAATGCATGGAAAAATTGCGAGAAACACCGTATATATTATGTAGAATCCATTAGGTTCGCTTACACGACACGTTTTATGCTTCTGACAGTTACACTGTTAATGAAAAAAAAATCGAATAAGAACACATAGTTCAGTCATAGTACCGAATATTAAAATGGAAAGCTAACGGCTAGTTCTGATTTTTGTCTATTGTTAGGATCCGTACCAGCACCGTATATCCAAGTTTGCAGCTTCGAAAGACCAAACAAAATGGCACTCCGTAGTCTCCATACATGTAACTAATTGTTAAATTTTATTTTTTTATGGAGTTCCATTTTTCTCGGAAACTTTTAAGACGTATTTTTAACAAATTTTAACATAAGGTGTATTTTGAGTGCAGCTACTTAGTTTTGTAGTGAAATTAGTGAATAAGATATTTTTAGGGGGGGCTTTCCATATATATAACTAATTGTCAAATTTTATTTTTTTGTCAAATATCAACATTATGTACATCAATCGAAAGGTCCTTAAAAATAACATATAGGTTTTTTTTTTTAAATTGATTGAATGGATATTTTCAGAAATAATCACTCTGAAAGTCTAAAAAATTAAGCAATATTCGAAGAGCTGTATTTCAATAAGTATATATCACTTACAGAGCTAATTCTAGTCTCAAATTGTAGAAATATTAGTCTTCTTAAAACCCGTCTTATATAGTTTTTTTTGTAAACCACATAGTTTAGGACTCATAATAAGAATACTAAAAAAAGTGCGAAATTTTCGTGGTTTCTCGAGTGCTGCAATGTTAGCACAGGTCTTTCGAAGCTGCAAACTTAGATATATGATGCTGGTAGGGACCTTAACAACATATCAAAAAAACAGAACTAGCCGTTAGGTTTCCATTTTAGCGATTTTAGAGCGATTATAGACAGATTAAGTAACTAACGGTCAAAGAGCTAAGCCTGTGGCGTTGCTAGACAGATTCACAGGATATGGTTACGATTTTCTCATTTTAGTTACAGACCCGATTTCTGGATTTATTAAAGCGCGGTCTAAAATTCTTCCGGAACCATTACCTAACCATTGTGTTTATTTTATTGAAGGATGCCATAAAGAGTATGTATTGTGTACTGTATTGTAGTCAACAGATGCCCATACAAACTTTATGAAAGAAATAAACAACAGTCATCGTAACTCGTAAAATATGAGACGGCCGACGGGATTATCCCTATAAAAAGCAGCAAAGTCGTAAATCTACCATCAACTTCGCGGACGCGCGTCGCATGCATAACTTTACTTCCGAATATTGTCTACCTAGGTACAGTCGCCATTATATATATCGGAGCAGTCAAGGTACTCAAAAATATCTGAACATGCACTTTATCGTCTTGACAATAGAGGCGTTGTTCAGATATTTGTGACCGCCTCGGCCGCTCCGATATATCTGATGGTGACTGTACATATAATCGTATTTTCATAGGATGAGGAAAGTGCTTTCAGTTTAATCTACAACAGATCGCTGTTAGATTAAATAGTTAAAACATAATTTATTACTACTTCGACAAAAAAGATCAGTAAAGTAATTTTTAAAGTTATTTCGATTAGAGTAATTTTAGAACGCCTACCTTGAGTTTTAAATCAATGGTTGGAGTAACTTACATCCTAAGTAATAAAGCTGAAACTAAGTTACAATTTATTGTACCTATTTATCAAATCACCTATGACACACAAAAAAGTGGAAGCTTTACGAGTTTTCACTTTTTTATTAAAAAAAAATATTGTGAATAAAATTTCCTGTCCAAATTTTAAATAACACTATAACACCCGTTTCAAAATGTATACTTTAACATGCGTCCCACTATATAACCGTGCATACAAAAATAGAGCGCAAATAGTTACAGGTTGGGCCGTATTACCGATTTACTTTCGCCAAGGTGCTCGGCTTATTTATCCTCCGGCTGGCAAAATATTTGGCTTTCAAATTGGCTTTTCCTGTGTATATTCAAATTCGTGAGCTGGCGTGAGCCCTCGGAAGTCCCACGACCCAGTATGAGCCGGTCACAGTATGAGCTTTCAACCGCTTGACTACGTACAGTCGAGTTTGTTAATATCGACGCGTCCAACTGAACAAAAATATGTGAACACAACCTTATTTGTATGGGTATATATTCACATATTTTTGTTGAGTTGGACGCGTCGATATTAACGAATTCGACTGTACTTGCGTATGTCAAAGATCTCAAAATACTTCGAATGTAATACCTACCGAAAAGAATGAATCCATTGAGGATTGTCTTTTCAAAGTATTGACTTAGTATGTACTCAATGTTTCAAAGGCGCTTATTTCTACTTTGTACTTTTTATTAACTATGAATAGTATGAATGTAATTTTGCTTAAAATAGGGAAATACATATTGTTGCGAACTCTATATTGTATTTCGTATAGCAACATTAATCAAATGTCATTTTCCTTCTCTAGAAAATATATTAAGCGTTCACACGCACTTTCGTGTTTTATTCAATCTAAAATAACTTGCTGTGGCCAGAGGACCTATCGGAGCCTCTAACATGGTCCTTCGAGCCATTAACCCAGCGAGTCAGTAAGAATTGTGCGTCAAAATTCGTGAACAGCTCTAGGAAGCAAGAAGCTGGTTTGGTGAGATTTTCGTAGCAGAATTTGAAAGCGCCGCCATTGTGCAGCGCCGTTACGTCTTCGAGCCAACGAGTTCAAAAAAATCATCACTGCGCAGCAACCGCGCACTTGGTGCAATAACGTCAACCAAGTCGCCAATGAGAAGCCGCCAACACTACGACTACTACGAGTTGTTCTGGTAACACTACAAGTTTTTAATTTGTCTATGGTGGTACGTTCGTATTTGACAGTTCTCAATTTTCTCGTTGCTGTGAAAATAATAAGTGAATTTATGTGGTTTTATAACAAAGTCATCCGGTACATGCTTATTTGCTTTTCGGAAACAACTAACAAGTCGCATTTTGTGAATCGCGAACAATATTTACACGATTCGGTCGTGTTTAACTTCGCTCATCGCCGCTCGCCGCCATTACAAAGACGTCTAAGACTTTGAGCAGAATTTGGTTTTGTGTGCACGAAACATTTGAACAGTGTGGCATTATATTTTATACGAAGCTTATTGTTGTTATATGTAAGTACTGATTGCTGTTTTACTAACAATATTGTGTTAAGTTTGCTACTAATGTTTTGTGTTGCACCTATCTCAAACCATTAATTGTTCTTTCGTTAAACTTAAATAGGTAGCATGGCTGAGAAGTTAGTGGCACGCCGAGGCGCGAAAAAAGCCACGTTAACACGATTGAAAAACAGGATGGAGGGCGAATATATTAACAACAAAGAAATGCTGATGCTCATGGTGGATAAGGCAAAAAAGGCATATGGTGAGTACGAGGAACTCACCATCGAAATAGCCGATGGTGAGGATCCTACCCCTATTGAAAGCTGTTTTTATGAATGTGTTGCTGCGATGCAGCAGCGCATAAATGAGCTCTCGGGGCCTTCCCCTACAGCTTTGCCGCCAGCAACGTCGCATCAAGCTGCATCGAAACTTAAGTTGCCTAACATACAGCTGCAACCATTCTGTGGTAAATATACCGAATATAGACCTTTTATCGAAATGTTTAATGCGCTTGTGCATAACAATGAAGGGTTTGACGATATTCAAAAGTTTTTCTACTTGAGAAGCTTTCTAAAAGCTGAAGCTTATGACCTTGTCAAAAACCTGCCTGTCATTGGGGCCAGCTATGCAGAGGCTCTACAAATCTTATCTGACAGGTACGATAACAAATATAAAACTATTCATGAGCACATTAATGCCTTGTTTGAGTTACCCGTGCTAACCAAATCTAGCCATAGTGCGCTGCGCTCATTAATTTCAATTATAAAACAGCATCTAGCTGCATTAAAAAACTTAGGTGAAGCAATTGATAAATGGGATAGCATACTAATATGTCTTCTTAACAAAAAACTGGACCCGGTGACTAACCGAGAGTATCATTTGCACAGGGATTCTTCAAAACAGCCAACATTAAATGACTTTTTGAAATTTATAGAAGATCGGGCCCTTGCCCTAGAGAACAGCGAGGGACGCAGTGACAACACGAGTGCTGCTGCTGCCAAGGGAGCCTCAGGGAAGAACATGTCATCGCTTGTGACTACCAGCTCGACTAAGCCATCCCGAAGCTGTCTGTTCTGCGGTAAGGACCACAAAATATATGCATGCCCAAAATTTGCCTTAGCCTCCGTATCGGAGCGACTAGCCTTTGTTAAGGAAACAAAGTTATGCAAGACATGCCTGAACATTCATCCTGGCAAATGCAAATTTCACTTCAAGTGCAACCAATGCAAGGAATCGCACAATACTCTACTTCATGTGAACGAAGAGCAACCAGCGGCTTCCTTCAGTAGTTCTAATAAAAAAAATCTGGTGCTGTTGCCAACTGTCAAGGTGAAATTAATTTCTAAAAATGGCAAAGAGATTGTTGTTAAGGCTTTACTTGACAATTGCTCTCAAAATTCCTTTATTAGAACAAAACTTGCCAAGGAGCTAGGCTATCCACTCAAATCTGATTCTACGGACATAACAGGCATAACCCTGACTGAAAAAACTATCAAACAAAGTTTGAAGTTAGACATTTTCTCATGTGTTTATCCATACAAAACACAGGCAAATCTGCTAGTGGTAGACAAATTTTCTCCGATGATGCCACAGAATGAAATTGATATTTCAAAAATTAAAATCCCGGAAAACATAAAGTTAGCCGATGACTCCTTCCATATCACAAGTGAGATAGATATCTTATTGGCTGCCAATTTCTTTTTCCAGAGCCTGTTGCCGCAGCCTGAGCACCTGCAGGAACCAGATGCCACACCGCGCTTGGTACACACACAGTTTGGTTACATAGTTGGAGGTGATGTCCCATCTTCAGTTCTCAAACAGCCTGCTGTCACCTTTTTCTGTCAAGAATGTGAAACTGATATACGCGACACTATGTCAAACTTTTGGCAAACAGAAAAAGTACCTGAAGTATATGCGGAACATACGTCTGAGCAACAACAGTGCGAAAAATTGTTCACTGAAACTGTCAAGCTAGAAAACAATCAATTTACAGTTTCTCTGCCATTAAAAATACCTATCTATGATGTCAACAATACATTGGGGGATTCATTAGGACTAGCTCTCAAGAGATTTTATAATCTTGAAAAGAGATTTCAAAAGGATCCAAAATTGCATAATGATTACAAGGATTTCATACATGAATACCTTGATTTAGGTCATGGGAGTTATGTTGACATTTCCTCATATGATCTTTCGAAAGATCCTGTATACTTTTTTGCTCATCATGCCGTGTTGAGACCCGAGGCTGTCTCTACCCGTCTCCGGACCGTTATGGATGCTTCAATGTTAACGAGTAACAAGGTTTCGCTGAATCATATATTAATGAATGGACCTATCATTCAACAGGAGCTTTTTGACATACTGTTGTCATTTAGGGTACATAAATATTTCTTAGCTTGCGATATCAGGCGTATGTTCCGAAATATACTGATTCAGGAAGATCAACGATCTTTGCAAAATATTCTCTGGCGAGACACTCCTGAGGAGTCAGTAAAGTGTATTCAATTAAACACGGTCTGCTATGGAATGAAATCATCAAGTTATCTTTCTGCAAGATGCTTGAACGAGCTGGCTACAAAGTTCGAGAGGCAATATCCTCTAGCTAGTTCAGCAATATTAAACTCTACATATGTTGATGATATCATTCATACAGAGGATACCTTGACAAAGATTGTTGACACAAAAAACCAATTGATAGAGTTACTCGCTAAAGGTAGTTTTGCATTACATAAATGGGCTGCTAATGACCCTTTAATTTTGACAAATATTCCAGCAGAACAGCAGGTTGTTGGTGAGCTGGAGCTGAACAAGGACATCAAAACCTTAGGGTTGAAGTTTGAAATTGACTCTGATTCATTTAAACTTTCATGTCCATTGTCAAAAAATGTCCCTAAGACAAAAAGACAAATTTTAAGTTACATAAGCCAGTTCTATGACCCATTAGGTCTAGCTGGACCCGTTTTTGTTCAAGCCAAAATGATTATGCAAAAATTGTCACAGACTTGTACTGGCTGGGATTCTGTACCCTCGCCTATTTTACAAAAAGAATGGCTTCAATTTTACAATGATTTGCAAACAATGAAAGAAGTTAGAATTAAAAGAAAAGTCACTGCTGACAACATTCAATCTGCTCAGATTGTGGCATTTGGTGATGCCTCAATTTCTGCATTTGGAGCAGCCATCTATTTGAGAGTTACTGACAAGCATGGCAACGTAACGATGTCGCTTATTTGTTCTAAGAGTCGAATATCACCTAAAGATAAGAAATTGACCGTGCCGCGATTAGAATTGAATGCATCGCTTTTAATGGCTAAATTATGCTTGAGAGTATACACAACTTTGAGTAAAAAGATTCGTATCGAAAGCGTGCATCTTTTCAGTGATTCTCAAGTGGTACTGGTGTGGCAAAAAACGGATCCAACAAAACTGAATGCTTATGTCGCTAACAGAGTCAAATTAATAAATGAATATACAAAGGGCTTTCAATGGTCATACATAAAAACAGACCTCAATCCCTCCGATTGTTTGAGTCGAGGTTTAAAGCCTACCGAACTAGAAAGTAACCAACTGTGGTGGCGTGGACCCGCATGCATGTCTGATCCGGAGTATAAATTTCACGATTATACCTATGATATATCTAAAGACTTACCGGAGGTCAAGCATGCAGAAGGTGCCAAGCCGGTGTGCCTAGCATCACACGAATCGGTTTCAATTGCTAAATCTTTGTTAGATAAGTATTCTAACATTAACAAGGCGGCTAATGTACTTGCTTACATTTTAAGGTTCTGTAAAAATGTAAAACCGGGTTCTCAGCAAATAAAACTTAACTTTATAACATTTAACGAAGCGAACCAGGCATTACATTTAATTATTAAAGAAGAACAAGAAAAATTCTTTGGAAAGGAGCTGGCCTCACTGAGGGCAGGTAGGCAAGCGTCGTCATACTTAAAATCGGTTAACCCTTTCATAGATGCTAACGGTATTTTCAGAGTAGGTGGTCGTTTGCAACACTCCTCCTTACCATATAGCCAAAGGCATCAGATCATTTTACCTAAAGAATCCAAGGTAACTGAACTCATTATTCAAAATGAGCATTTAAAACTTCTACACGCCAGTCAGAAAGAGGTACTCAGTAGTTTAAACCAACGATATTGGATAGTTAATGGTTTGAGATTGGTAAAAAAGTTTGTAAATAAATGTCTCACATGTTTTAGACTAAAAGGCGTAACGGCCAAACAGCTGATGGGATCGTTACCGGCTAGTAGAGTCAGCATAGACCGTGTATTTGCTAAAGTCGGTATAGATTTCGCCGGACCAATTTTGATAAAGCAGTCAAGAGTGAGAAGTGTTGTCACTACTAAAGGTTACATTGCTGTGTATGTATGCTTTGTCACCAAGGCCATACATTTAGAATTGGTATCAGACTTGACCACTGACACATTCCTGGCTAGCTTTAAACGGTTCATTTCAAGACGTAATGTCCCAACAGAGGTCTATTGTGATAATGCCGCTACTTTTAAGTCAGCTAGTACTCAATTGTCTGAGCTTTATAAATTAAACAATGATAAATGTCATCAAAGGCAAGTTCAAAGCGCAACTGCCAAATTGGGAACAACATTCCATTTCATACCAAGTTACTCGCCAGTATTCGGTGCTCTATGGGAGGCCGCAGTTAAAAGCGTTAAGTACCATTTGAAAAGAGTGTTGGGCCCACATGTTTTAACATACGAATTTCTATATACGGCCCTGGTTCAAATAGAAGGGATTTTGAACAGTAGGCCAATAACGCCAATGTCATCAGATATTGAAGATTTGTCCTTTTTAACACCAGGTCACTTCTTGACCGGTGCGCCTCTAACTTGTTATCCTGAACAAGATGTTACAAACTTACCGGATAATCGATTAAAGTTTTGGCGGAGGTGCACAGCGTTACAACAACACTTTTGGCGGTATTGGTCTAAGCAATACCTTAATATCTTGCAAAACCGTCCTAAATGGAAAAATGTAATGCCCAATATAAAAGAAGGCGCTCTAGTAATCTTACGCGAGATTGATACTCCGCCTATGGCTTGGCCTATGGCCAGGGTTACGAAAATATTTCCAGGCCTCGATGGCAAAGTAAGAGCATTAGAAGTTAAAAAAGCAAATGGTAAGGTTCATACTACTTCCATTACTAAAGTTTGTATATTGCCTTTAGATGAGTAGCATATAATATATGTACCTTGATTTCCTTACTAATTTGAAACTTAATTTAGTTTATATATGACTGATTATAGTGATAAATTGTTTTGATACTTGCACACTGTAAACTGTAAGAAGAAAGTCATAAAATATGTATTGATGCATAGCATGCATATAGATGTATCCAATGTTAAAATGTTTCTTTAGTTCCGCGAAAGCAAGCAATTTTATGTTTATATAATGTCTAATAATTACATTCATAATGTAGCCTTGTGAACTTGCTTACATAGCGACTTACTGAGTTTCAGTAAGTATTATATGAATTTATATTTAATAAACCTTAAAAGATTACAGTCCACTCTAAATATCGATCTATGTAGCACAAGTATACAAGCAGCTCATTAATTGTGGTTAGTTATATTTATATTATAAGGTGTATTATTTGATTTTATGCCTAGAATAGCATGTTCTTTTCTGTTAGTGGAATATGTTGCGAACTCTATATTGTATTTCGTATAGCAACATTAATCAAATGTCATTTTCCTTCTCTAGAAAATATATTAAGCGTTCACACGCACTTTCGTGTTTTATTCAATCTAAAATAACTTGCTGTGGCCAGAGGACCTATCGGAGCCTCTAACACATATATTTCCCAAAAAAGTTCAAAGTGGAAATAAATCCTTTAAAAAAAAGACACTTAATTCAGTTCAGTTACTTTTAAAAGGATGGCTGGCCTTGGACAACTATATGCAATTTATAGAGCAAGAAAAGCCCACTAGCAAGGCAGGGCCATAGGTACTTACTTTTCTAAAGATATATAAGTTTTGTTACAAGATCCGTGGGAACATAATTATGTAGAGATTATGTTAATCGGCAGAGATAAAAGTAGCAGGCAAGTGGTACCTCTTATTCGCTTAGACTATCTATTCACTTGCTAGGAAATGCTAAACTTAAGTGTAATTGATATTTTTTGTTACCCAAATAAACATTTTTCATTTTCATTTATATGTCATTGTTTAGATTTCTTAAGAAAATTCACCGAATCATGTTTGTTTTTATTAAATGTCAAATGTATCCCCCCTATCCCTACATTAAGATAATTATTGTACCTACCCGATTTAATTTTTCACTGTGCTCGTACACGTATTGTAATTTTCTCATAATAAGTTATCAAAATCCTTCGTAAGCACGTAAATAATGCTGATCTAATTCCATACCTGCGCATGAAGATCACATTTGTGCCGGAAATCTCCATTCTTTTCTCATTATTATACAACGATAAGGGGAAAAGCGCAGACTTTGTGAAAGCGACTGCAATGAAATTCCTAAATAATTTACATATTTAAGAGACAATGGGACGTATAAATTGCTATTTGGTGAAGAAAACCATGTTTTTCAAACCAGGCAAAGTTGTAGCAGGTGACGGTGTCATACATACTTCGCCAATTTATTAACCAATCTTCAGCCAGCAACAAATAGCGTACTAGTAGTACACTAGTAGCTACTAGGTGGAGTAGCTGTGCAGGTGACATTTCTCTTACATATTCGGTATCTTTAGGGGGCTTTGATATAGATGGCGCAATCGACATGAGCTTCAAAAAGTTCTTAGGATGTGGTCCTCTATAGCTCTATAGTCTCTGCTAGTAAAATGGCTGTGACATACGGACGGACAGTCAGATAGACATGACAAAATAACATATTATAAGGATTCCGTTATTGCAATTTTGGCTACAGATTCCTAAAGAACCTTACACTAGTAAAAGAAATACCTATCAAAGTAAAACTATTATCACGTTTAAACTTAATAGGATTTATTTGCGCGATTATGTATATAGGTAACACATATATAGCTAGCTTACACGACAGATTTAAAAGTTTAAAGTAGGTATGTACTCGTATGTATATCCACAAAAACAGTTCCTAAACTAGTGTTATCCTGCAGTAAAACTATCGTCTGCGAGTGATGCGTGATGTGCATGCAGCCCTGCCGCGCAGAGGGATACGTACGCGCACGCAGCTTGCGGCTTGCAGCTCCAGCGTGTTCTGCTACAGCCGGGTCTGCTCCACTATAGTGCTACTATGTGAGGGTCAGCATCTGCGAGTTCTGCGTGATGTACACGCGGCCCTGCCACGCAGAAAGCTGCGTGCGCGCGCGCAGCTTGTAGTGCAGCAGCTCCAGCGTGTTCTGCTACAGCCGGGTCTACTCCACTATAGTGCTACTATGTGAGGGTCAGCGTCTGCGAGTTCTGCGTGATGTGCACGCGGCTCTGCCACGCAGAAAGCTGCGTGCGCGCAGCTTGTAGTGCAGCAGCTCCAGCGTGTTCTGCTACAGCCAGGTCTGCCCCACTATAGCGCGACTATATGAGGGTCAGCGTCTGCTGCGCAGAAGGCTGTGTGCGCGCGCGCAGCTTGCAGCTCCAGCGAGTTCTGTTACAGCCGGGTTTGCTCCACTATAGCGCTACTATGTGAGGGTCAGCGTCTGCGAGTTCTGCGTGATGTGCATGCGGCCCTGCCGCGCAGAAGGCTGCGTGCGCGCGCGCAGTTTGCAGCGCAGCAGCTCCAGCGTGTTCGTCCACAGCCGGGTCTGCTCCTCCACTTCGCCTTGGCGGGAGCTGATCAGTTTTTGTTCCTGAAATAATTTGCATATGAAATAACAAGTGTATGGCGTATGGTAATGTCCAGTACGTATTTATTTAGAAATCGTCAGGTGACAAGCAAAATTCACTGATTACAAAAAATTATTAAATGAAATCAACCTTATTATGTTGTCAAGTATACACAAATTTACACTTGTCGTAATAAATACTTAGTGAGTTTTGCTTGTCACCTGACGATATACAGTGTGTAAATCTAATACGGGCGAATATCTTAACGGTGATTAGTAGGTATAGGACATAAGAAATGTAATTAAATAACTTTTTCACCTCACTAGCTCGGAAAGCCCTTTTTGTTTGTTTAATATCTATTGTGAAAATCGCTTTTTATCCACATGTGGTGAAAGAGTTTTGACATAAGTGACAAGTGGCTTAAGTGACATTTGACAGCTAACAAAACGTAAAACGTTAAAAGTGCAGAATTTTTAACATCGCAATTAATGAATTGCATCGAGTAAAAACACTTAATACAGTCTTACAACTTTATTTTAATTCATAAATATCAGCATTCAACATTAATCTTCATTCTTTTTGTAAAAACGGATAAATTGTTCTGACAGCCGAATAAGTCTACGTACGAACAAAACGCATCTGACATTTAATAAAACCTTTTACGTCAAAACTTTTCATTTCATTTTCAATTCATCCATCATATCAACGTTAAATATTCGCATGTTTTTCTAGATTGTTTTGTTAAAAATTAGTGATTCGAGTGATGAAGAAGTATTAAACACCTGAGGAATTACGGGAAACCGAGCAAAATGCACCCTTTTTCTTATTTTCCTCGCTGTAGTGAGGTGAAAAGTTTTGTGTTATACACGTGTGAAAGTTATTTTACGTCTCGTGTATTAAAGCACTCGCTACGCTCAGGATTCTATTTTTGAACCACTCGCTTCGCTCGTGGTCAATAATAGAATCCTTTCGCTAGCTCGTGTTTCAAATAACACTCGCACGTAAAATACAACTTTCACCACTTGTATAACAAATAACTATTACTTAGAATTGCAATTAAAATTTTATCCATACAAAATAATTCGGCCCGCAACGTAATGCAAACACACTCACATTAAACGCTCACGCTATTGGGTCACAGTTAAGTGTCACTTAAAACAGCATCTTAATTAATGATTACACTAATGAGTTCTATGTCTGGTTTAATTTATCGCCCGTATTAGATTTACACACTGTAATTAGACCAATTTCATAAAATCAATATCCATTTATGGAAATGTGTAATTTTTTTGGTGTTTAGTGTTATTCCTACTCAGAATCATGAGCTCTTTCCATCCCAAAAGACAAAAAAACATCCCTTAATTGCATTAACTTTTGAGAATTTCATGAAGAAATTTAATGGAAAATGGTAACACAAAAGTAAAATAACACAGTTTTAAAAAGTGGCAATATTTTAGGTGTGTATTTCCTGGTTTACGCCGCCGCATTCCAGGTTAACCCACATATATATGGCTCAACGCTCTGCAGCGAAGCACACTGTAGCGCGGCACGTAGCGATATTTGCGCACTTACTCAAAGAACATGACCGTAGCAGCGTTATTAGTATTACGTAATTTCACCCATTCATTGCATGGCGATACACCGTATCCAGTAACTTGGATTTCCTGGTAGTAGCCCTCTAATTAAGCACGTATGATGCAAATATGCAATATGTTATGTGATATGTGCATCCATAATAAATAAATGATTTTAGTAACATAAAAAAAACTATTTTGGCAATGTAGTTGGCACAACTCTTTATAATTATCTTTATCAACTTTTATAGCGTCCGAGTGTCAGGTCTCTAAATATTTTCATATTACTTACTTATAACTCGCAAGTTATGGTCAATTATTGGTCAATTCAATACCTACCTACAATATGCAGTAAAACAACCTCAACTTTTTTCTAAAGTAATTGGTTTTAAAGAAGCATGATACTCTTATTCGTTTTCTATACTTATTGTACGAGCATATAAGTATATAATTACAATCACTTGAACCTACCTCCTCCAAGTTCTTTACAATTTGCTCCATATCAGCAACCTTTTTCATCAAAGTCTCCATTTTGGAGGGTCTCCGCGGGGACTGCATTGAGTTTTTCATCTCAAACATCACAACCTCTTGTAAACTTTCGGCTTTTGTTATCTTTTGCCGCAAGTTTTTCCATTCCTCCTCCTTACTATTCAGTTGGTCAGTCAACTCTTTCACTTGATTCTTGAATGGTTCCATTTGCGAAGTAATGTTGATGGAGGTAGCTTCGTAAACGCGCTTCTTCTGGTCGTATTGCTGTTGTACTGATTGAAATTGCTCTTTTATCGGTTTTATTTTGTCCGCGAGCGGCTGTATTTCTTGGCGCACTTGTGACAATTTTTGAGCCGTTTGAGCTACCATCTGAAATGTGCAGTACATTTAATAGATTATTTATTAAAATATCACCAACAAATAACAAATTGTAATGAATACAATGCCACAAGGTAATTTAAAACACTTAGTAAAATTTAATCCACCTTTTAACCACACCCGTCTTTTGATTTAGGTACAAGTAAAAGTGGCAACTTTAACAAAACCTACGAAAATGAAATTATGGTTAAAAAATGTCGTGTAATATTTCTTTTAAAACACTCGACTTTGCTAATGGTACTTCATTATACGTTGGCGATTATCGATTTGAGAACACAAAGGGAGTGAAAACAGGTTTGTGTAGGTATTTCATCTTTCGCGGCGGCAATTAGTTAACCTCGCATTTAAAGCAACGTTAATTAATTACACTTGAACAATTTCCAATTAAAGTTCTAAATATACTAAAATAATATAAACAAATATTATGAGACAATCTTACACAAACCGACCTATTCCCACAGTAAGTTTAAATTAAAAACGGCTAATTTGTAAACTAAATTTAGCACTCGTTGTACCGTTTTAGGGTCAAAACAGAACTAGCGGAATTCCTCGCGAATTAAGCCAATTCATAGACAAAATGCTTAATTTTGTCTATAGTAGCGGAAATTTGTCTATGGCTTCCATACAAAAAATCAGCTACCATAGACAAATTTCCGCTACCATAGACAAATTTAAGCATTTTGTCTATAAATTGGCTTAATTCCGCTGTGATTCCGCTAGGTGTGTTTTGACCCTTACCTGCGACAAGTCGTGCAAAGACTTTTTCTCTAAATCCTCCGACTTGAGATCTTTTTCGGCGGCGTCATCGTCTTCAATCTTCGTTTTCTTGTGATTCACTAAAGCCAGCTCCACGGTGGGATCAGCGGCGCTCAGAAGGTGTAGCGTCCGCGTTAGGATCCCCGCCTCGACCTTTATTGGAAACGCGCCATTTATAATTCACCGTTTTTATTCTCAACTTAATTTCCGAATACATTCAACAAATATTATATCAAACGAATGAAGAAGAAATCAAATTATTTTAATATATATTTCGATTTGTTTATTTTAAGTAAACACACTACTATATAAATTATATATTTAAATGCCATATATACCTACAAAGGTAAAAATGCCCTAAGTCTAGTGGTTAGGGCGTTTGCCGCGAATGCCGAAGACACTGGTTCGATCCCGGCCTTGGGCACCGGAGGCCTAGATCACTTTTTCCTTTGTATATGACATCTATATTATTTTATAAAATTTATAAATGGTAGAATTTGTGTTTTAATTATAGTGCCACGCTAAATCATGACTTAGATAAACACTAGTATTTCACTATTCAAATTTACAAATCAATAAGCAAGAGCCTACCTACCTTAAACGTCGACAGGTTGGCCCGCTGTCTTTTGTATATAGTGCTCTTAGTGCGGAGCGTGTTGACGTACTTCTTCAGCTCCTCTCCTCTGAGAATAGTGTCTCCGAGTAAGTGGCGGACCTACGTCAAAAATGATTTAAATAAGCTTCACATGTATTTACCGGTTACGATTAAAGATATTTTTTCTCATAAGAATTATATAATCCACTGACATGAAAACATTTTATATACTTAATTAAAAATTAAAGTTATAAATAAAATTTATTATTACACGCAAAGCAACATAAATGTGATCATTATTATGGCGCAGGTATAATATACATATTATAAATAATTGAAAACGTTTTTCAAATAAGTTATTTCATTACATTACATTACTAAACTGCACGTTAAGCCAGAACTTTTCAAATTTCATAAAATAAACGTCCTTTAAGTATAATGACAGCCAACCTAACTCAAATGAGATATTGAATTGATAAAAAGACGTAGCTTTTGGAGGCAAGTCACGCAAGTATCTTCGGAATCTGACAAATCATCGACATTTTAATGAGCGATTATAGAAATTGAAAATCTCCCCTCTTTGATAAGACGCACGATATCTGACTCCTTATCTGACCTTTGAGGAAGACTTAATATAACTAAGTGTGCCTTTTCAATTATTCGCTTCTGCCCCAATTTGACTTGAAAGGTTGATAGAAAATGCTATACTTACTCACTGCCGTAAGCTATCCATTCGGCTACTTACTATTTCAAACACACACAATATTTACTTCGCCTTAATAACGCAATTTATATTGATTGGTAGCTAACTAAATTTGCTATAGTAATTTCGAAAATTGAGATGAATTTGGAATCATAAAATTGAACTAAACAAAGCATTCTCGAATGTACCTCAATTGATAAATGATATTTTATTCATGCCACGTACAAATTGTCGCTCAATAATGTATCATTAATATTACAGGTCTAAATAAAATGAATGTAAGTTAATATTGCAGCTCGAAGGGTAATATGTAATATAGAACGATTCAAATAGAAAAAGATTAATTTGATAATGTACAATAACTTGAATGGATATAAATTGGATAATCCATGTGACTAATCGACCCGCAAGTAACAGATTTATTTATTACCATGTTTCTCTCAGGCGATAACTCCGAAAGTGGCTAAGAGATAGATACATAAATGTCTCCGTGAACATGTTACTCCATTGGAGGACTAATTAAGAGACGGTAGCCATTTTTTTTTATTAAACAGAAGTTTACATAAGAAAAATACAAACATGCCAGCAAGCACATCTCTATAGCTTAACTGCCGCTGAATTCGCTCTAACGCTTCTGCTACTAGGAGTAGTAATGAAGATTTGTCGTGATCGTGACACCTCAGCAAAGTAGGTACCTACTACAACTGCGTTACTTATTTATGTATATTTAAACTTTCAAACACGTAGACAAAAAATACAGTAATTTGCTACAATCAAGTCTAAATTGAATCCATGCAGTCCAATATTTCACGTACTAAAATTCCTATGTTCATTTCCAAGCATCATTCCAGCAGCCTACAACGAAAATAATTCTGACCGGGGGCCGGTTTTGACATTCGAGAGCTCGATATCAAAAAAATTAAGCTCAAAAATAATCGCACACAAAAGTTTGTCGCCATTATTTTCGGATGAAATTAGTAGTTTAAATAATCATGATTTCAAATTCGTACCGCTGTTAAAACAAAGGCTCGTAAGTTGTTTGCAATGAAACCATTCGTAGGTAGGGCGTTAATAGTTAATGGAGCCCATAAGTAGTCAGTGGGCCGCACAAAGCGGGATCGCACCCGCTCGCCTTCAATAAACAAGAGTAATTATTTATTAGTTACATCACATTCCTAAATGTATCTCGCTTTCGGTTCGAATAAAAATAGTGTTTTCGTTTTAATGAATAATGTATGTAGGCACTGAGTAGATACTTATTGTTTTATGCAGATCTTTAAAGCGAGGGAAAATCCTATAATTAAATTCCCTTTCAGGTTTAGATTAGAGTAAAGCTGTCCTAAAACATTGAATACTATTTCACATTTTATAATATGTATGTTCTAATTTTCTTTCGGATTATTTTTCTTTATGTTCGCTTGTCAGATACAGTAGCCATCAAATATATCGGAGCGGTCAAGGTACTCAAAAATATGTAAACATGCACTTTATCGCGTTGACAATAGAGATGTTGTTCAGATGTTTGTGACAACCTTGGCAGCTCCGATATATCTAATGGCCACTGTACATAAGACATCAACATGATTAAATTTATAAAGTACCTAGATAGTCTAGATACATTGTCTTTTGGACGTTCGGAATTCCTCATAGGTATAATAAGTTTTTTTTCCTCTTTACGAAAACGGAAACATCTTATACAGGGTGTTTCATGTAATACGAGCAATAAATAAAAACGTAGATTCTAGTCCTCAAACAACAAAACTTTTGTTCAACAACTTTAAAAAATAGGTATGTATGTATTTTGTAGATTGCCTCTTTTTCATACAAACTAAATAGTATTTTCAATGTACGTTAAAATCCGTCTATTTGACATTTCTTGTACAGAAATAATCAATTTCGGAATACATTGCGTGTTCGGAAAAACTTTAAAGTGTCCTAAAAATCAAACCATAAGTTATTTTAATAGTAGCTGAACAATCGTTGTCTGGATTGAGGAGCAATAATCTACATTATAATTTATTGCTCCTATACAGGAAACACCCTGTATAATAACAACAACCATCGCTTGACAGAATCGTGCCTGGTATTAACTTGTCATTGTATAAGTATAATACGAGTACGTCTGCTTGGAATTCACATAATAGGTGCCGCACCTTGCTAATGTACACAATTGCCGTGAATTGTGAGGTTCTTTACATTCAGCCAAATTGTCACAGTCAGTGAGTAATTCTGAGAAATATAGTATATTTACCTTATAAAATGTATATTTCTTTATATTATAAAATTCATACACAATGTAACGTTGATATATTTCCTTAATTCAAGCATGGTTGATTTCTTGTATTTATTTAGCAGATATAAACTTAGTTGAATGACAAAAAATATTGAACAACCATCGCCAGATAATTTTATACAGGATACATGACATGAGTTTTGAAATTATAGTAGGTAGGTACATTGTATACTTCAATGACTAAATCTGTTTAATTTTCGTAATTCATAAACTTGCGTTGCTTTTAAAATGGAAATAGAAATAATTCATTTCACTTTACTGAATTGTTAAGCAAGCCTAGACAACTACTAAGTTTGCAACGACAGACTGCAATCAACGTTTCATTGTTATCGCCTAAGTGGGTAAAGCTGGAGTGGTTAAAACGCAATTTTTATGAAGTACGCCTGTAAATAGCCTTTCATGACAATAGGTTTTAAATTCAGTATTTTTCTGTTACGAAATTAACAAGGATTGATAACAAGAAGGTACAATCGACGGCAAATATATGTTTACTAACCCGCTATTCATAAACGTACTTCAAACATCATACAACTAAATCATCGTTTGTCCTTATCTGTCACATTAATATTTGTGGTTGTTAGAAATAGACAAAACATAATTACACTGAATGAGGTTTGAAACACGTTTATGAATAAGTGGGTTACACTTTTACACCTTACTAAATTTTAATAAGGTGCAAAAATGTAATAAAAACGACAAATAACCGTCTTAAGCATCAGTCTCCCATTGACGTTGGGAAACATACGTCGTTAGGTCAATAAGTACGTAGCCTGCGGCAAAAACAAGCTATTCAGATCGAGGGGCGAATGGGATCACTATATGCGTTTCGTTACGAGTTTTTATCAAATCTATAGAAAACATATATATTTAACTATTTCTTCCAATACGTACAAAGAAAAGCTGTAGGTACTCGTTCACGACCTCACCAAGAAGACAGAGCTTTAGCGCAAGTAAGTTTCTATCTAAGATGTCATTTAGAGAATGCCACACAATTAATCAGTTTTTTTACATGCATAACTGATAATTTAAGCGCTCATACAAGGGTACCGCTCATGGACTCGGTCATAAAACGATAATTATTTTCCTTTATTACTTACAATTTGCTTCCTATTTTAGACAACATGCAGCGATCATAAAACAGCAAGGATCATAGATAAATATGACATTTTATAAAAATATCAACGATATTGCTCTACCCAGAAAAGAAAATAAAAGATAATAAATGAAAATAATGGCGTATGCTCACAGTCCTGACCGCACGATTATGACTTGTGGCTTTTGTGTTATCGCAAATTCAATTCTTAGTACATTTAGGTACAACAATGAAATGCAAAGTTCAGTCTAAAAACTAAAAACTGTACTTGAGATTTTAAGTCAGCTACCTAGCTTCGCGCTCGCGCAGGGAGGTAGCAGGCTCATCTTTGCGTGCGGCGCTGGCGTCCTTGTTGCGCCGGATCACCACCGCCTGCTGCCCGAACGTTGCCAGCTTGTCAATCAGGCGACGTAGCTAATCCCTGAGACTGCGGGTCAGCTAGAGTGGCCTCATGCTCACGCAGGGAGGCAGCCAGCTCGTCAGCGCGCGCGGCGCTAGCGTCCTTGTTGCGTCGGATCACCGCCGCTTGCTGCCGGAACGTTGCCAGCTTGTCACTCAGGTTGCTAATACCTGAGACTGCAGGTCAGCCAGAGTGGCCTCGTGCTCACGCAGAGAGGCAGCCAGCTCGTCAGCGCGCGCGGCGCTGGCGTCCTTGTTGCGCCGGATCACCGCCGCCTGCTGCCGGAACGGCGCTAGCTTGTCCTCCTGCGGCGTCGAGGACGCCAGGCGACGTTGCACAAGCTGTTCGATTTCACTGTTGACCACGGCTATCTAAAATAACATTGTTTAATTTTTATAAGACTTAAAGGAATACTTACTAAAAAACCTAAATTAGTAAATCGCTGTTTTTGTCACGCAGAGACTGTCTTTAAATGCAAGAAGGAAACTTCCAATCAAGATGAATTCAACAGAACAAAGAACATTGTAAAGTCTCACTGCACACAAAAATCCTGCAAACATTTCATACTTTCATAAACCCCAATTATGCAAAACGAGGAAACTACAAATAATTTTACCTTGTCTTGTACAGCCATTAAATCCGACCTAGTCGGATGTTGCTCCATCGCTATAGTTTGCATAATATTCAGCTCTTTCTGCAAGTGCGCAGCCTCTTGCGGTAATTTCTCCTTCACGAGGTAGCCGTTCAGCTATGAAAATATTCATAAATTCAATTAGTACGCGCATCACATAAAGCGAAAGCAAAAAGGATTTTCCGGAACTGGGTTATATAAATGAAATTCAGACCACCCATTGGACTCAATTAACTCGGAAATATTAATTAAAAGGGTATCGATAAGGTCGTCTTTAATATTTATAATGATAATGATGGCAGGTACAGTACCATTCAAATATTAATAGTACCTATTATATGATTATATCTATTACCTAATGCAAAAACTGCGAAAAGAAAGTTTATTTATTTGTCCCAAAACGAGAACAACGCAAACGTCAATTGTTCAAGTAAGCTTGGCTTAGAATCTGCTTCCAATTGAAAGAAAGAATGAAAATTGGCATGCAAGTAGCTTATCTTGTCCTGTTTTTATATTGTCATGCTTTCATTCCTTTTCTAAGCTTGGAGCTGTAGGTACTATGTATACTAGAAACTCAGGGTAACAAAGAAAATTACATGTAAAAAATTGAAACATATAAAAAATCAAGAGTGAGTCGCCTTCAATTTTTTTTTATGGTATACTGAAAAAAAGGATAACACAACTACTTCGGCTATTTCATCAATAAACAAAATTCGGTAAAGAGTTAATCAAGTTTATTTGTTAATAACACATGGTTTATGTATAAATAACAAAACATTTTGGAAAGTAAAGCCTTAGTTTTGTAGTCACTATTTTTAAGTTACTGGTAGACGAAATTTGGTTGCTTGTAAGAAATTATTTTTTTCAGTGTAAGTATAGAGTCCGGTAATGTTTTTCTTCAATTTCGCTCAACTTTTTGATATGATTTAGCCATTAAAGAGGCCTAAATCTACAAATTTTAATGCATTAATTGAAAGATCGTTTCAATAGAAAGTGAATAAGTGTAATATTTTTTCTATATTATTATTGTACTTTGAATAATTGACCTATTCCGAACAAGTGTTTTACCAATTTTCGCTCGGAGAGGTTCGGACAGATATCGATTTCGAGATCTTATTGAGGTCGTATTGCTATAGTTTTTTTTTTTATAATATTAGATTGATAGTCTTATATGGAATAAATACAAAATATTATACTGATTTGATACAAATTTTATCGGAAAAATAAAATTTAAATCCGACAAGTTTCGGAAAAAATACACGAAGAATAACCGCAGTTTGTGGCTAAATGCATGATTATTTGTGAAAAACAAGACATACAAACCTAAACTACAGTTTATAATGAACCCAAATAAAGTAAAATATATATACCATTTCATAGTAAATATTCGTAAATAGAGCACTTCAAATTATCCTAAAACTTGCAATAAATTATGCGAAGCAACGCCGGCGCAGTCAGTCCGCTCTCCGAGCTCACAGACACAGGACGTGTGTCGCTCCGCGCAATAATGTTTTCGTAACTTCGAGAGCGCAAAGGCACGTGTAAATTGGGAATAAAAAAATATCGCCCAGTCGTTGACATTTTCGGACCGTTAGAACTCATTTTAAATTATTTTTTATTGAGTTATTTCGTAATTGTTATAAAATAATGTTGCTGGCCCTATTTCGACTTGTAAATATAGAGCGCTGCAAATGATCTTGATCTTAGGGTACGTTAATCTATACTCTAAAAGCCGAACTACTGGAACTAGAAACCTAAAATTTACAACAGAGCTTTCTTTTATGACGTAGGCAAGGAAACACAGTTGCGATGGCGGCCGAAAGGGAAATAAGTAGGGATTTCTGCAAATTTCATCCCTAAAGAGGTTAAATGGGGGCGTAAAATTTGTGTGGAGGACAATTTTAAGTTAGAGAATTAAAACTTTGTAGGATAGAGAATTAAACGTTTTGGTGGAAACACCACCTCTGAGGGGTTTAAAAAGAGGTGCAAAATTTGTACCGCAAAAACTATTTTTTGGAGTAAGTAACTTAAAACTTTGTAGGAAGATTGCAGATTATAATGAAATATAGTTATTTGTGCAACAAGAGAGGAAAGTTGGTTTTTCTTGCGAGTGTTGATTTTGAGTCCCGAGTAAGCGAAAGATTCTATAATTGAATCACGAGCGAAGCGAGTGTTTCTAAGTTTGAATCTTGAGCGAAGCGAGGGATCTCAAGAACACGAGATGTAAAAAAACTTTCTTCTCGTGTGACACATACAACTTTTCACCTCAGTAGTGAGAACATATTAAAGTTAAAAAAACACAGTTATTTACATTCCTGAATGAAAGGCATCACCATTATGACGAAAAGCTTCTAGAAACAAAATGTCACTGCCTGGAGTGACGAAAGTCGCACTTTGGTCACACCAGGGAGTGAGGAAAGTAGGCTTGTTCGAACTGCTGAGGTGAAAAAGTATTTTTCAGTATTTTAGAAAATCCCCCCCCCCCCGGGAGAATTAAAGAGGGGTGCAAATGTATGGGGATTTTTAGAAAGATTACTTATTAGAATAAAACAAAACACAGTACTTTTAACATTTCGGAAAGTTCCACCCTGCCGGCCTGTTACAATAAAATTCATTAATTCAAAAGGTCGTTCCTTACGAGAAATTTGGCAGCGCTTACGTCATGTCACTTACGTCCTTTCACTATGGGTTTTTGAGTGATAACTGGGGTCCAAAAATTTTGGAAAAAATCATGACAGTGCGACCTAATAAGTACCTTCAAATAAAACTATATTGAATTAAATCGGTTGAGTCTTTTTTGAGTTATCACTCAAAAACCAGTAGTGAAAGGATGTAAGTGAAATGACGTAAGCGCCGCCAAATTTCCCTTAAGAAACGACCTTTTGAATTAATGAATTGTGACAGGCCGGTAACTACGGAACCCTACACTGAGCATGGCCCGACATGCTCTTGGCCGGTTTTAATTGGTAGTACGCAGTTTGAAGCCTCTTGACTTAAAATTTTCGGCACATTCAACACTGTAAAGTATTTTTTTTTGAAAATAATTTCTTATTAGTTATACACATTATAAATGTAACAGATTCCGCTAAATTCAACTTTCTAGTTTTTGTAGTTTCAGCTCGTTGTTAATCAATTTGTCAGTCAATCTGGACATATGTACCTATCAGTGGCGGCGGGTCAAAATATTTCTAAAGCAAGCTGGAGTTTAATTTTGCTTGAAATTTCTTCGTGAGCTGTAGGAAAATTGTTCAGGCGTCTGAAAGCTAGGCAAGCCGTCGAGAATCGGGTTCTATGGACGCGCCGCCACTGGTACCTATACGCATTTAATAACGCGCATATTTTGACATTATATAATACGTGCGTATAAATTTAAATATCTTCATCTTTAGGTAGTACAAAACAAGTTATAATAATTACCGTAATAATAATAGGATATATTAAACGGTTATCAAATTTACTTACTTAACGTTTTTTACCCAACAAAATTTCTGATAACGCAAGAGCTACTAAAGTATCAATACTGTTCAATGCGGTTGTAAGTTTCGTGCGCGTGCGGTTCCTAGAACTCTGCACCTGCGGTGAGGTTACTTTGTAAACCTCGTATCTTCGCGCGTTTTCAAGTCATTACCGGACTCTTAATGGTATGGTGGCCCTTTAGGTACGAGTACGACAGCCAATTGGCTGGTTTTGTTAATATTTGTTTCTGTAGGCGGCCTTAGACTATTAAACCAACCGGACCGGCCATGTCTATCATGTTCTATACAAAAAACATCTACTGATTTTTGCGGGGAGGTGAACGTCAAAATAGCCACGTCAGATAAACGTCACTCCATACAATAAGTATGACCAGGATAATAGGGTGCGGATTGTCACCGCCGTACGCAACTCTAAAAGTCTTAGAAAATATTTACTATCAACCCTTACCTGAATTTCCTCGTTCAAATGCTTGATGACGTCATTAACAGTTTTCGGCGCTGCGCTTTGGCCATGTATAACATTCAAATACCTTTTCAATTGGTCCGAAGCGGCCTTCAACTGACCTTGTTGTGTCTCATACTATAAAAAAGTAATTGTTTGTATAAAAAGTATAAAGTTTATCATATATCATTCAAATTATAATAAAAATAATATAAAATATGAATATAAGTGAGCGCTGGTAGCCTTGCGGTAAGATGTCCGACTTTCAATCGGAGCTCGGGTTCAAACCCCGGCTCGTACCACTGAGTTTTTCGGAACTTATGTACGGAATATCATTTGATATTTACCAGTCGCTTTTCGGTGAAGGAAAAACATTGTAAGGAAACCGGATCTAATCCCAAAAAAGCCTAGTTTCCCCTCTGGGTTGGAAGGTCAGATGGCAGTCGCTTTCGTAAAAACTAGTGTCTACGCCAATTCATGGGATTAGGTTGTCAAGCGAACCCAAACCGGGATAAACGCTAGGATGATGATGATGATAAAAAATAAATATAATCTTTTGTAGTTAAAAGATAATTGTTGTTGATTACGGTGAATTCCACGAGTCCCGAGAAACCTTTAACCGCCATTGTCTGATATAATATGAAACAAAGTGACAACATAAATGACACCTTCGTGAATTATGACACGTGTTCAAAATTAAATTTCTGACGTAAGGCGGGAGGCTGGTAATAATGGTTGCTAGAAAATTCGCGTTTGTAAAAGATGACGGCAGACAATGCCGTAGAAAGTTTCTTATAAAGTATCAACTTTACACCTACATCCGGATACTTACTGCGACCGTAATAAATAAAAAGCCACAACTTAGCCTACTCTTTCTTGCAAGGTAAAACCAATAAAAGATCATTTAAAGCACAAACATTGTTGTGAAATTCTGAATTTAGTTGATTTAATTAACATAGGAGAAACATGTTCAACATAGGTAACAGTCTAATATATTCTGAACTTAACAGGCAATTAGCAAATAATTAATCACTACATGATTTGGGTAGCTCTAGTTTGCTCTAGTTCACAACCATCACCCTTATTACCTAGGTAATAGGGTCCAAAAATGTTAATGAAGTGACTGGTTAATATCGTCGTGCTTGTAGCAGAGACTATAGAGATGTAGACGACCACAGCCTAAGAACTTTTTGAAGCTCAAGTCGATTGCGCCCTCTGTCCGAAAGCCGCCTAAAGATACCGAAATTGTAAGAAGAAATGTCCCCTGCACTGCTACTCCACCTAGTAGCTACTAGTGTACTACTAGTACGCTATTTGTTACTGCTACTCCACCTAGTAGCTACTAGTGTACTACTAGTACGCTATTTGTTACTGCTACTCCACCTAGTGGCTACTAGTGTACTACTAGTACGCTATTTGTTACTAGGTGGAGTAGCAGTGCAAGTGACATTTCTTCTTACAATTTCGGTATCTTTAGGCGGCTTTCGGACAGAGGGTGCAATCGACTTGAGCTTCAAAAAGTTCTTAGGCTGTGGTCGTCTATATCTCTATAGTCTCTGCTTGTAGTAATTACCTGGTGCTCCAATGTGCTCGTCATTTCCTGCTGAATCCTCAGAGCCTTGCTAATATTCATCAGCTCTTCCTTATTCCCAATGTCTATGAGATTAACTTGCACGGTTTCTAATCGCTTAATCACTGAAAAGTAATCACTGGAGCTTAAAACCAAGGTTCGTTACCGGTATTACTAAAAATCTAAATAGTGCCCGATTTTCGCAATGTTTATATCATATTATGAAATGTTATTAAGGTAAACGTGATAAATTATCAGATTATCCTAAAAGTATTCATTAATATTAGTTAACAACCGAGATACCGGAATTTAATATCGGTTCATTTGTAAGAGAATATGTAATACCGGCATTCGAGCCCTGCTTAAAACACACATTATACATATACTTGTTCTTCTTTAATGCTGGTGATGAACAAATTTACATTACCTATATCGATTCTTAAGTTTTGCTAAAATAATTAATACCTATATACTTAACTGTAGAACTTAAAAACTACATAACTACATATTTAAACAGGTATAATAAATGTCTATTTTTTACTTATAATGCTTTTCGGGATTCGGGTGTTTTTCTAAATGAGTATGTACCTAATAATTTATGTTAAAATATACTTATAGACCGTAAGCCAGGAACAAATTTCGTTGGTCATCGCGTCCCACTTGTGAAGTGGTTAAGGGCGATATATAATGAAGCCTCGTGAAGGTCCGCTGCCTCTCCGTTGGTGGGTTAAGAAAAGGCAGCCATTTAATCAATTAAAAAAAATGGTTTCCGCGTCCCGATGGGAACTTTGTCAGATGATAATTTATATCTTATTATGTAATGTTAATAATATTATAATTTCCAAAACTATCTCCGTATTCGTGGTATTTATATAACCACGTTTACATGTACGTATTTACCTTCATATTTCCTACAATTTGCTCTGAGGACCATAATTTTGATGTTTATTACCAATTAGTTGCTCCTGATTACTGGAGGGGTAGGCATTATTAATGAAAGAGAATTACCTACTACCGACATTGCAAATAATAAATAAGTATGCTGCTGCAAGCATAGCCTTAGCTGTGTGATAATCTTCATTTTCTGTCTTGTCTTCATTGTCTTCATTGTCGGTCTGTTCAACAACCTAATTCCGAAAATTTGTTGGTGATAGATCCGATTTCCTCACGATGGTTTTACCAATAAGAGACTGGGAAATATCTAATGATATTTTCTAGGTACATAAGTTCCGAAAAACTCAGTACAAGCTACGAAACACTCGACGTTGAGTTCCAACTCTGTTATAATACTTAAACTTCAAATTTTAAATATCACATCAACGTTAAAAGCGAAGTTCGTCCTTTTAAAATGACAAGGTTTAAGTTTTAAGTGCTCAACACTTTCGCAGGACGAGTTCAGTTTTTATTGAAGAAGGAAGTCGCTACCTATGTATTAAATATGTGTGCATGATTTTGCCGCAAGGTAGGTACCTATTTATTGGGGGTCCTAATCTTATTTTCATATGAATGGCTTGTATTATATATCTCTGGCTGATTCACTATTTTGACAGTTGACCGAGGTGAGGTTACGTGACGTCAAATATTTAAAAAAAGGATATTGACAAGAGCTCTTTGCATTTTCATTACTTGTCACATTGTGCAGTGCACTGCGATCACGTTACCCCCACCATGAACTTCGCACACAGCGAATACCTACACTGAAATAGGTATACCAAAGAAAAAATTACCACCTTAGTAGAATATAGTCTATTGAGTAAATATGTATAAGTAGTAACTTTTCATCATCAAATAAACTAGAAAACTGAAACTGAAATTCTTCTATGAAAATACGTAATCAAGAAAGTATAAAGAAATCTGCACACGCGGTTTCATACTAATGAAGACGCTTGTTTCTTCTAGTTTACCTGGTACTACACGGGCTACAGTGAGTGTATAGGTTCTAAAAGGGTAGGTAACGCGCATGTGAATCCTCTGGGGCTGCAGGCGTCCATAGGCTACGGTAACTACTTACTATCAAGCGGGCCGTATGTTTATTTTCCACCGTCGTGGTATATAAAAAACTATTTGTTCCGTGGTTAGTTATACTCGTATTTACCTATGTCTCGTTCCACGGCCATCTCTTTGATGTCGTTAATGATTTCCGACGCATTCTCCTTCTGTAACATCCTGGTGCGCTTGTGCACTTCCTTGAATTCGTCTATCAGATTCTGGTAAACGTCCAACAAATCTTGAATCGTGTTATTATGCGCTACGTCGGTTGGTATATCTGGTATCTTCAAATATCTAAAAAAAAAATGCGTATTAGCGAGAAATTCTTACGTTGTATTTCATTCTTGTAATAAAATTGTAATCCTTTTTCTTGGATATTTTAAAACTACATTTTCTAAATACGTAGGTACACTTCATTTATTAACTCATTATAAAAAGATGTTTTAGGATTAATTGTTAGATATTCGCAACACTGCAGGGTCTATGAGATTTTACTAAGTTATAGTAGGTATTTATAATAATTATGTTGATACGAATTTAATTTAAAAATAGGTACCTACAGTTAAAGTCAAAATCTAAACGCAATTGTTTAAAATAAGTTGACTGTAGTTGGTGTACTGACCCCATGTAAACGTTTCACTAACGCAACGTAACGATTGCGTTTACGTAGGTCTGCATTTTTATGGGAGTTTTAACACGGCACAAGCGGAACGTATAGAAACTAAACTACCGAGTATCTATAGAAGTATCTCTACTCGGTGATATAGTTTCGATACGTTCCGCGTGGTGTGTTAAAAATCCCATACAATTTAAGACCTAACGCAAACGCAATCGTTACCGTCAAATGGCCCAACTTTGCCCACCTACCAAACTTTGCCCAAGAAGAAAATTGTATGGAGGCAAAGTTTGGTAGGTGGGCAAAGTTGGGCCATTTGACGGTACGTCATGTTAGTGAAACAATTACACTAAGGGTTCTGGTAGAATGTAAGTTTATCATTCCGTCCACGTACATATAAGTAGGTAATTTTACTTTTTAACTATTGAGGTATAAACCTTAAGGGAAGGATATTGTTTTAGCAGCCAACGAACGTACATTTCTATTCACCTTGCGTGTGTTTCCATCGTAGCGTAACGACAGCCGATATTGATGAATGGTGTGCCAATCGATCTATTTTTACGACCTGATTGATATAGGTTGATACGTTACATTTTTAACCAGCGTCTAACAGGCATGAAGGGACTTTCCTATTTTGTTTTGTTATAGTTATAATTTATAACTATTGTATATATCTATAGCACAGACAATATTATACGGAATCTGCACTCGTTACCTATTCATACATATTTTAACATAACCTATAATTCATTTTATTAACTAAATATCTATTAAATGTGAAGAAGAGATACCTACTTTCCAGTTTCTAAACCTTAAAGAAAAAAATATACTTAGGCAAAAATAGTACCTAAGATGCTGCTATAAAACCTATACCTACTTACAGAGTTAGAAAATCAAACAAAATCATCACTTTGTCCCGTCTATAATAATTATATTGTTTAACTTTAATTAAAATAAGTCAGCGTAATGTTTTTATAAAAACTTATGGGTAAATAAATACATGCTTTAAACTTTTGACGGAGCCATCAAATACCTATTATTTATAAAAACTTAAATAGATCTAAACAAACACGCATTAAAAAACACTCTTTTAAATTACCTAGTGACCTTCATTCAATGTGCCTTTACTTTACACACCTCAGGCGGTAGGTATAACAAAATCGTCTACTGCGCTTTTTAAAATTCCGTACCCTTTTAAAGGAAGCCTTATCTGTTCGTCTATCAGTCGTCTGTCTGTCTGTCACATACCTAGCCACTTTGATCTGAAACTACTGGACCGCGATTCAGCTGAAATGCAGGTGGAGCTGAACCAAAAGAACTGTGTAGGTTGTCGGAGACCCAAGGCAAACTTGTAAGATTAATGAATTTGAAACATGATGGCCACTTTTGGTAAGTAAAATGAAACTAAACTGAAATATATTTTTTAATTTTATGTTAAATCGTTTCAGAGTTAGTCAAGTAAAAGCGAAGTTTACAGTTATAATATTAATATTTTCGAATGTTTAAATTAGGCATGCTATCCGAAACAAAACAAGATCTAGGAAAAATAGGGGTCAATATATGAATCATTCAAGCTTTAAATATGAATAGGGTCATGAATAGTTAAAATGCAATTTCTATAATAAAAGTCACAAGAAGTTTGTCGAGAAAAGGAGGAAAGATCCAGGGACAGTAGGGACACTTCTAGAATAAGTAGGCTAATTTGTCTGATAAAAAGATAAGGTAGCTTAGAAGGCGCTATTTCATTATGTTTAATGATGAATATACTGAATTTTGAAATTGTAATTTATTCCGTCATCCAATAAACGAATATATTTTGCAGACACCTCGCGTGTGACACCATGTTAAAGATAATTCAATTAGTTTACGTTGTATGCCTACCATTAGCCTGCGCATACAATTGCCATTAGTTGATAAAAAAATAGGTAAGCAATGTTTACAATACAGCTCTATAACGTTACAAGTAGTTTGTGAAGAATCAAAATACCTAGAATGGTAACAAAACCAGCATACCAAAATTTTAAGGACGGGTAAAGCTGATATTGAGCCGACACATATTTTGTTACCTTCTGAATAAATCCAATCCTACTCCACCTAGTAGCTACAGCTACTAGTGTACTACTAGTACACTATTAGTTACTAGGTGAAGTAGCAGTGCAGGTGACATTTCCTCTTACATTTTGGGTATATTTAGGGGGCTTTCACGCAGATGGCGTGATTGACTTGGGCTTCAAATAGTTCTTAGGCTGTGCTGCTCTACTATAAAGCTACTCTATGGTCATACTTAGCGAGGTAAGCGGTATTAGTGACGTGTTCTTTATTGGCCAGCAGCCAGTAGAGCACATGGTGGACGGTATTGGCGTCCCCAGCCAGCAGCTGCGTGCGGAACCGCGGCGGGTCCTCGCCAGGCGGCGGCCGGTACTTCACGCTGCCCAGCATCTCCAGCAGGCGGACTGACACGGTCTCGGGGTCGTCGTCGCTAACGTCTAACTGGAAATAAAAACTAACTTCGAAACTTGGTAGTGCTGTGAACATTTATCTGGAAATACAGTCTAAAAGATACGTCAAAACTGTGGATAATGCGCCGAGAATGTGCTTTCAATAGCGCACTATTACAGAATCTCTCGAACCAGTGGCGTAACTACGCTATGTGAGGCCCGTGGCAAATTCGTCACATGGGGCCCCTTTTAAAGAAAATGTTAAGATCCTCCTTTAGTCGTAGCCTCTCAGATTGGGGGCCCCTCGAGCCAGGGGCCGGGGCATTTTGCCAGCTCTGGCACTCTATAGTTACGCCCCTGCCTCGAACGCTGCACATCATAACGTAGAACAAACAATGCATATTTAACTAGTAATTTTGTATAAATATATGATGTATACTGCAATCAAATACTGTGAGTGAGGGAAACTAAGGATATTAAAAAAATATTTTTTTAAGTTAAAAAAAAAAAACATAACACGAGATCAATTTCTATCGTAAAAACATGTGGGTGATATAATATATTTTATTATGGTCGGTATACTGTAGGTACGGGTACGAGGTAATGCACGCGAGCAGTTAGCCAGTCTTTTGCAAACCCGCTCAGTTGCTACATCTGAACGCATCTTCACACTAAATTATTGAATGTTCTCTAACATATGAATCGATATTAGATTATTGAGTAAGTATAAGCACTGTTCTTCGTGGTATACCTAGTAATAAAAGCATTTGTGAACCTACGTTTCCAGCAACTACAGATTTCTTGGTCTGATATTATATTTGGGCTGCTGACATACTTCCAAACGCCAGAAAGAAGGATATATCATTGTAAAAAATTGGTTTCAACAAAAAAGTTTTATCCCAGTTCACGTCGTGTAACTCATGTATAACCCTTTGTGATAGATTTACGAGTATGCGACATATATGTATAAGCAACAAAATGTTTCTTTTTCCTGCTCAATATCGTGACCGCTTTCGGACCCCCGATAGCGATATTTATGTGAATACTTACACAAATCTGAGGAATTTATCGTAATATGCCGTATGCCGAACCCAATAAGGGTACCAAAGAATCGCATTAATTCTATGACATTTGCGAGCTGAGTGCGGGTGGCTTTACTTACCTAATGTTCTTTCTTGGTATGGTAGACATATAGATAATGTTTATCAGAGGGATATCTAACTTTTTTAGTTCTTCGTAAGTTCCATAACTTATTCCGTAAACTTGGCAATACAAATTAGCTTATCTTGTCACACAAATAAATATAAAAACCTGTGTCTAAAAACATTAAACAAAAATAGAAAGTGCGTTCGCTCAGATGGCGAGCATAACTTTGCGCTTATCCCTTGCCTCCCTCGGGAACCGTGGTTTTTTCCGGAAAAAGCCTGAGTTGCCTATATCACGTATTGGCCCATAAACTCCGTGAAAACCCACGTCAATCCATAAGTAGCTCCGTTGCTGCGTGAATATTTAAAACTCACAGTATCCAACGCTTTCATTTTTTTACTTACATCACGTCGTAGATGGTACACTAGTATACAAACCAGCTGTGTTCATACCTACTAATCTCAAGAGTTAATTAATTATTTTTTAATTCAAATACTTAGTTCTAAAATCAGTCTTAGAAAAGTTAGAAAAGAATATCGTTTACAAGAACTTAAAATTCACATTAAACAAGATACAGACTGACGTAAACAAGTAATTGATCTTAGCTTGGGTCTTCTTAAAATGTTATTTTTCTGAGTGTTTTCACAACGTATATAGTTTTCTCATGATGTACTATCGGGTTCAAAATTGCATGGTAAATTGGTAATGCAATTCTGAACCCGATGGTACCTAAGTATAAAATGAGGATTTTAATTTAGATTAAGAGTCGCCAGGACGCTCGCGTTCCCATACAAACGTAGTTTAGCTCTCATTTTAAAACGACATGCTTTAGAACAACGAAATTTGGCATGGGCATTCTAGTAGTAAAGATCTATGTCGGTAATTCGTTTTCGTTGCAAAAAATTGTAATACAAAGAAAATACAGCCAGATACAGATTTACATACAAAACTAATTTTTGCTATATTTTCTTTGTATTACAATTTTTAGCAACGGAAACGAATTACCGACATAGATCTGTACTGCTAAAATGCCCATGCTAAATTTCGTGGTTTTAAAGCATCTCGTTTTAAAATGAGCTGAACTACGTTTGTATGGGGACGCGAGTTCACGCGAGCGTCCTGGCGACTCTTAAGTTCATAGATTTGAATCCATAGAGTTAAGTAAGTAGGTATTTATTAAAAAATAATTACCCCTTCATATACTTAGTTTAATTAAGACTAAGTAATGAAACTAGATTCCTACGACGTAATACGAATATATTTTAAACAAATTCCAACATGTTTACACAAATAGCTCTGAGAAGAGAAGACATACAATTGAATGTTAATTCAGCACAATGATTTAATAATATCAATTGGTTCGTTTACTATTCAAATGTCACGTATGAGTCTATAGGTTAATTACTTAATCAAATTAAATTGGATTCGGAGCACAATACTAACAAATTACTAACTGTACGGCCTCTACACACAAAACCCCGGAGCTCAACTTGTATGGCCCAATTTGTACCCCAGCGATGGTTAAGGGTGCAAACTGAGGCTCGAGTGGCGGCATTGAGGCGACAAACATATCGTCAATAACGGGTTAACTAACTACTACCAAGTTCAAAGACTTCAAAGCGATAATAAACCGTTGATATAATATATTTTTTGTAGTTGTGATATAAAAAGACTCTGGCGCGGCGGGACGCGCTTAGGTACGTTGTAGTCGTACCCGATTCAATGTAATCTTCAAAGCAATAAGGGCGTTAGCGCCGGCTGCCATAAGGGCGATCGCAATTTGTGAGTTTTGGTTGTCACCTGACGAGGTGGTAGAGGTCGCAGTGATCGTTGCTCTAAAATTTCTTGAGAGCTTGACTGACGTACACTAATATGCACCCAAACCATGAATAGGTACAGATGTATGTACATATACAGTACTTACCGGTTATAATATCTCCTTTGAGTTTTTTTGTATGAGCTTGTATAGAGGAAACAATATAGGTTACCTTGTAGATTACGTATTTTTACTAGTTACTAGTCATTTTATACAAAATATATATTCATGATTAATAGTGCAATGAAATAATACCTAAAGTAGAGGTGGAAATCAATTTAAAGTGTTTAAAATAAGTTCTACCGTAAAATCATCATCATCATCTCAGCCATAAGACGTCCACTGCTGAACATAGGCCTCCCCTTTAAGGGGGGGTTTGCCATACGCGCCACGCTTGGCAGGCGGGTTGGCGCGCGCAGTTTTTTGTTTATTGTTTGTAGGCTTTCGGAAGATGCTGCTGCCCATCTCCCGGTATATTCCCTTAGCAGAATCCTACTGCAACCACGGGACGATTTGGTGGGGGACAATTCTAAGGTCGGGCACCCCACGGCCCATAAAAACATGGAGGTGATATAAGTATTATTGGCCAGTCCGGACCGGAAGCGGAAGCAGACTGCATGTCGGCTGACTATTCTCGTAGTGTAAACTTCAGTATTCAGTGTAAAAAATAGCATATTTCGATGCAAATGCGCGGAAAGGATGTCATTCATCATTACTTCACGAGTTTTGAAATATCTGGCCACGACCTTAACAATTTTTTTGACGACCATCAAACAAAAACATCGCTGTCAATGTAACCAACAAACAGCAAAGTAACATTGCACGAAATTTTTGGGAAAACAGCACATCGTATTCGTAAATAACAATATTAGTTACAAAAAAAAATACATTACTTTTATTTGCCATTTCCCACATTTATTCCTACTGTGTCACTTATTCTTTGTATTGAAAAGACTCTTGCCTTACCTCACTACTTATTTATATTCATTTGGAGGTCCATTCCAGTAAATAGATAGCGAATATGAAAAGGTATTTGAACAGTCCCCATTCAGTTGCTTCATAGCTGACCGGTCAGCCCTAGCTTCATTAGTGGTGACTTGAGTATTCTCCATTCAAGCAATTGCCAATTCATTGAATACTTGGTATCTAATATATGAAGTTGATTAGGTATGTCCTGATCAATAGAACAATTCAGGACTTAGGTTAACCCTTTACAGAGGCCACGGTCCGTACCTACCGTATCGCTATTAGAGGAATAATGTTAGCCCCACTCTAAGGAATTAATAACCATTCATACAAAAGGAGCAATAAAGGAATATTCAATGGCTAACTGATGAATGGCTTTGGATTCGATTTAGAATCAAACAATGTTGTAGGACTTGTAGGTACCTGATCGAAGCGACTAAAATACTTTTTACGTACCGTTAACTCTTGCAAGATTGCCTACGATGCCTAACTTTGCCTGGCTTGAAAATCAGTGATTTTCTATACCTACTGAATATAATAATACACATTTAACTTTTAATAATGACAGCCTTTTTCCCATCTCAGTAATAAGATGTGTTTGTGAAAACACCACGTTTTTCAAGCCGTATGAGTACCGTAACTTTAACACATTCAGTGACATCTAGTGCTAGGTACGAACTACGCTCATAGGCCGTAGCCACGCATTCGTGGCATGTAGCTCGTGGTATCTAGCTACAAACAGAGAACCCGACAGCCGGGTTCTCTGCGCTGAATGTGTTAAGGCAGCTTTTAGTAAAATAGGAAAGGAAAGTTCCACAAAGTTAAAGTTCTAATTACCTTTTCGCCAGCATTAAACGCGACCAGCAAATCGACGAGCAGCTGCAGCAACTGCTTTTCATCCAACGCGTCGAACTTTATCAAGTCGTAGTTCCGCCCCAAACTTGCGTTTACCTCCTTTACGATGAACTTTATTTGTTCAGTCATTGTTTTTGAGGATATGAGTAAGTAAAACCACTTATCGTTGTTTTGGGAACTTTTTGTTGACAACGCAAAGTATGTTGACTAGTTTTGTCTCCATGGAAACTTGTAAAGCGCGGTGTCAGAATAAAGTTGCGTTCAAGGCGTAATTTATAACATAATCCTGTTTGGCAATCAAGTTTACCAAATATAGTCTGGCAAACCAAAAGCGCAGTAACAGTCAGAGTAACATGCTATACCCATCCCTTTTTTAGTAGCGAGAGTACTAGCATTAGAAAAAGACAGTATGATTCTCCCTGTCTATGCTTGAAGTGGAACAAACTCTGGCCAAACTATAATACATTCTTATTTAATGAACAAACAAGATCTTCTAAATAACCACCTTACTGAAATTTATATTAAAAGTATATTACCTAGCTTGGATTCGGAATAACTAGTGCCATAGGGGTGCCTTAATCGTGTCCTGATGCAATGTCGGAAGTACACATAATATCTACTAGAGGGTGCTAGAGCGGGTAAAAATCTAGATGCACATAGTCCGAAGCAGTTTTCCGAAGTATTAGACGGAGAGTTTCCGGATTTCCAAATTTCCGGATCTAGAAATAAGCATGTCTGGCAAATTAACTACAAGTCCGTGAGCTTTAAGAAGAACCTTCGGGAATCGACGATGACACACGAAGGTAATATTGGTGTTCTGCTTTTTCATGTGTCACTGTTGATTGATACCCGAAGACTATCTAAAACCCGAAGGTTCTTTTAAGTGCTCACGGACCGTAGAGGGGTTTCGTTGGTCTCATTATTGTGTCATATCTGACGTGGCCAGCTCTTAGACCATATTTTTACCTGAGTGCCGAAGCGAAGGAAGGTTGTTTTTCGAGTTATGTACAGCATGTACTTACCTCTAATCATTTCTTTGGTACCTACGCCCTAAAGCTCACATCGTTTGCTGTACTAGGTACGTGTCGTGTGAACATTCATCTCGTTTGTGGGAGTCACGTGGGAGTGAAAAGGATGTCCGAAATTTATTGACTTTAGTTCCGAAAAACTCAGTGCGTACCGGATTGATACATATTGGATATTACTTTTTTAACATTTCCCACTTTTTCGGATATTTGGGTACTCGCTGCTTGGACACCTGTAGATACAAGTATTCATGGTGTATTATTATATCTTTACAGTAAAATAAAACGGGAAGGTTAAAGTGAAACTGCACAAGTTATCTTTGAATAAATTATATTCCTGTAATTATAATACAATAATTATAATTTATGATGTCAAATCTCAACAAATTGCTCTTACACTATAGTTTACTTGTGCCTAAGGCTCGGGAACTCTCACTCGATCGATCGTAGTCGCCTCGCACACGCCTCACAGCCTCACTGACTTCACAGATGATACACAAACTGACACGACGCCAAATCAAAAATCAATAGACGCGCTACAGAAAACAACACAATACCAATCTGGTTAGGAAATTATATTATAAATTTACGACACCTAATCACGTTGATTTGAAAATAAACAAATCAATAACATTAAAAACTATATAGCACCAATTTCAGAACATAAAGTTAATCACTGATTATTCATTTAACTAAACAACGGCAAATGAAGACAGCTATTTAAGTTCTGCAACTGATTTACATTCATTCTTGTATTTGCTGATTCGCCTCCACTATTATGAATTCAATACTACTTATACTATGGCATGCACCATTATTATACTCAGACCCTAAGTTAGTAGGTAGTAACAAATGTTTACCGACTAATTAACTTTAATTAAAGCAACTAAATGAATTGACGTGGCCGTCAGCTCGTCATTACTGGGAAAATAAATAAAGCCATTCATATTTACAATCAAACAAAGGATTTGCAGTGAAACTGTTAAAGGTACAAAATGGGTGAGCATTTCTGTAACGGCCCTAAGTATGACTGATTCTATGATACATATTACTAAGTTTTGGTTTACAAAACATAAATAAATTTGTACTCTCCTACTTAAATGGAAGTTTGATTACATATTTACAATGATACATAATGATTTATCAATTACAGAAATAATAAGGATAAGCGCGATAATTCTTATCATAATACGACCACTTCAAATATTACCTGACAAAGCGTCTACGTAAAACCTAGAGTTAAGTCTCAGATTACTATTCAATAAATAACACAACCCAAATAAAATAATACACTGTTTCTTGACGGGGTCTCGTTAAGGAAGGAACTGCAATAAATCGAGTTATCCGTTAACTCCCCAAACATAATTTAATGGTTTCATTTAATTCCACGCTTCATTATAATTATTTTGGTATTCAATCATCTACACATTTTAAGAGATATAAGAATTATATTGACGTACGCAGCTGAAACGATATGTCGTGTACCGGTTTTGGCAGCGGTAACGGATTTTAAGTACGTATTTCGTGAAAATTAGATTTTAAAGTACTACCATTTGAACATCTAGTTATGTACAATCGATGACAAAAATGTTTACACATTTGCTCTTTATTACAAAATCGTAAAATGCAAAAGTGTAAGCATATGTTTGCCATCGACTGTATGGCTTCACACAATAGTCAAAACCGCTATAAGATATATCTTTAACTATGGTTTATTATGTGTATTTAGTCTGTGACAATATAAAATTTAAGTGCACGCCTGGTCCTCGTGACAATTCTCTCTTTTTAACACAAAGCGTAATAAACACTTGAGCTTTTTTATAGGAATGTTTCATAGAGAGAGGAAGAGAGACAGAAAAATGCCGCTAATCAAACTCAATTCAGACTACAAAAAAAGATCTCAAGTTCGATCCCCGAAAAACATTTTATAAATGCACAAAGCTGCTCACTAAAGTTAAATAATTCGCTACGAAAATACACGTCAAAGGTAAAAACGACTATACACAAATAACATAATAGGATATCAAAACGTAAAACATTATCTATCAAGACGAACATCACGTTCACAATTTTTTTTTTAAATTTAAATCAGCTAAAAAGAACAAGATCGCTAGTAGAGCGACTTGAAAACAAAGCACAGACAATCCTCTCATAAGCGTACGGAGTACATTCTATCTATTAAAACTAGATAGCACTACAATCGCCATATTCGCGGTGACCAACACCGTCAACCATTTTTTAACAATCTCGTTCGAATCTCCGCACGTCGGGGCTCTGTACACTCCGATTGAACAAAACATGATCGCCGCGAATATTATAGTAGACCGCCTTTCCTGCCGAACAGAAGCGTGCTGAGCGTGCCGAGCGGAGACGAGTTCCTTTCAAGAAGCGGCGCTGGCGCAGGCGCCGGCGCCGCGCCCACCGTACCTAAGTCAGTACGTGGTCTCGGGGCTCGAGCGCGGGGCCTTCTCGGCGCTGCGGCGTTGTTGGCTGTCGGCACATCTAAAGCGCCTTCACCGGGATGCGCGGGGACTCCTAAAACGGATTCTTGCCTCTCCGGCGCGGCGGGTGACCGCAGCGTTCGCTTGAGACACGTCAGCTGCTCCATGGGGCTTCTATGGACGAGGCCGGTGTAGAGCGAGCCGGGGGTCTGTAGTGCGAGCGGCGCGGGCGACCCGTCGGAGGCCGGCGACATGAGGTAGCGGCGGCGTAGGATGGACGTGCCCGACGCGATCAGCGCGTGCAAGGAGGGGGGAGCGTCGCCTGTCGAAACCAAATAAGATTATTTATACAGCGTTAACACAATCGTCTGGATATCTAAAGAAACATCAGATAGCGATCCCGGCTCATTTGATGGGAATGTCACTAAGCAACAAACAATTGAGACGCGAGAGAGACAGTATTATTTAAACTTGTGGTGTGTGTGTGTGTGTGTGACATTCTTATCATATTAACCTTTACAAGTAACGATTTCCTCACTAGCTGGACTTTTTTTTAAACATCTGTAAATGTCGATCGTCGTTAATTAAAGAGTTAAGGAAGGTCTCTCCTAAGACGATTTCACTTAGCATGATGGGATAAGTTAGTTGCGCTCAAATATCCACACAATCGATAGTGTAGATACTTTCTATGACTAATTTGATAAATCCCTGAAAGCATTGGTAACCTTTTAAGCGAATGATTCGATTTTTGACTCTTTCGCTTTGAAAACTTACCGGGCCGGGGCGTAGCAGGCGGCGACGAGTCCGGCGAGCCCAGCAGCGGACTGTTCGCCGGAGTAGCCGTCGGCGTGAAGCGCTTCTCCACGCGCTCGCAGAAGGACTCTCTCCGGGACAGCACCGGCGACACGGCCGCCGAGGACCTCCGCGAGGTGAGGCGCGAGCTCCACGCGCTGCCGAGAACCGAGGAGCTGAGGCTGCTCATGCCGGAGCTAACGCTGCTGCCACGCGTGCTGCTTACTAGGCTGCCGTCGTTCGGGTGCATCACAGTACTGTAAAAACAAAACTTTATTATAATTTCCACTTTTTAAATAACGATCTGTGTCAAATAGTTCTGTGTCGGAAAAAATGCCGCTTATAAACTGATTGAGTAGAAAACGAGATCTTTATAAAAACTCCTGGGACAATGCGGGGTATATTATTAGTCCAGAGCTGCATGCCATCTAGTGTTAGTGCTAGGTGGAGTGAATAGATTAAAAATATTTACTTTTCACAATACATGCTAGATGTCACTAGATTGCTACTAATGATTATTTTTACGACAGTGCCAAACATACTAGCGTAGGGATGAGGATAAAATACACAGATTATAAATGGCGGTTTTTAATACCATTGAGAAACCATTTCTGACGTATTTCTGAAGTCTAGAGACTCTGTACCATAGACTGTATGGATATGACGTTTCCAAACCATAATCAACAAAATATCTAGTTTCCTGGCGTTTGCCACGCCATCTGTGCATATTTTTGCGCGTTTATCCTCCCTCATTTCCACAACGGTTACTGGGTTACCCACTCACAACGGTTGCTGGATTACGCACTCGCAACGGTTGCTGGGTTTACCGCGGTAAACCACACCGTAGCACAGATCCACCGTTGCAGTCCCTCACTGACTGCAGGCGTTGTTAATCGTCATACTTCTTCAGCGCATTCGAGCGGCAACTGCGGCAGCGAACGAGTTACAATACGTGGGAGTGAGAGACCGCGATTTCATCTCTCGCTCGACACTGCCACTGTTATCGCTATAAAAAAATAACAATAACCTTGTAGAATTTACATTCTTACGATGATAATAATTTGAAGAGTTTACCTGTTGGTGAAGGTGTAGATGTGGCTGGAGTGCGGCAGGCGCGGCATGTCGTCGTCCTCCTCCACGTCGGACAGTCGGTACAATCGGAGGCCCAGGGCTTGAGCCGAGCGGGAACCGCGGACACCGACGCCCTCCTGCTCCTCTAGTAAACCTGTAAGTAAACAGTGCAATGTAACACAAACTCGCGAGTCGATGTTTCCCAGATACGTTTTTAAGATTTAAATAATCGATCGAGTTCTAGGAAAACTATTGTACTACTGACTAGCTATAGCTCTTATTTTGTTTAGCAAACATTTAAGAAACAATCAAACTTATGTGGCTGGCATACCTTTTTCTTCCTAAAAAAAGGCATACCATCTTGGGGCAGTAAATCAGCTCTACAGATATTTAGTACGATATTATACAACTAGTCCTACAATGAAGTGGTTTGTGAATGTGAGAGTAGTTAGACAACGCAACATGACATGCATGGCATGACATGGCATGGCATGATTGGCAACGCGCATGTGACACCTCTGGAGTTGCAGGCGTCCATAGGCTACGGTAGCTGCTTACCATCAGGCGGACCGTATGCTTGTTTGCCACCGTCGTTGTATTAAAAAAAAAACAGGTTTTGAATTCTATTAGTGCAGTTTACCTGACATGGTGGGCTTGGCGAGCTGCGCCCACGTGTGCAGCGTGAGCGACCCCTCCATAGGCTTGACGATCTGCAGCTTGTGTGGAGCACGGAACCGTGCTAGACCACCTGCTGCGCCCGCGCCCCATACTGCGCTCTCCTCGCTTATGTCCCGCTCTGCGAATACGAAACATGCAAATATAAATTATTAAATTTCAACGGAGTTTGTTCTAATACCTCATGCACAAAAAGAACGCTCCAATCGATATAGATTTTAACGAATTATTGAACTTATTGAAAACGTTTGAAAGATATATCGGAGCGGCTAATGCGGTCACAAATATCTGAACAACGCCTCTACCTATTGTCAAGACGATAAAGAGCATGATTAGATATTTTCGAGTACCTTGACCGCTCTGATATAGATGGCGACTGTACAAGACTCACGTACAAATTTCTCATGGTTAATAGGGTAAAGTAACGAAATGCTTCACAATAAACAACTCTTTAAAAATATCTGCGGAAGCTTTATTTGTTACCACTTAACACTTTCTCTGCGTAGCTGACTACACGCAAAATAACAACATCATACCTGTACTACGCCGATGCCTAAGTACATGCGAGGCAGCCAACGAGGCGCGTCTAGAGTTGATCTCTTGCGGTGTGAGCCTTCGCAGCGCCGCCGCCAACTCTGCTGCGCCCGGCGCTCCGGGGACGCCTTCACCGGTACCGCCTCTGCAAAACAACACAACAATGTTATAATTTTAAACAAAAAAGAACCGACTTCACTTAGGATCCGCTATTCCAAGAGGAAGTGGCCGAGTTGCTGTAACAAATAGTGAAATCACTATAGGTGTTCCTTTAAGAGTTGAAGAGTTCCCTCGATTTCTGCGGGGTCCCATCATCAGATCCTGACCTGGTGACAATGGGACCAACTGTAAAGTCTTTCAAACAAAAAAAATATTTCCAAATCGGTTCAGCCGCCTTCGAACAATCGGTGAACATACCTACATAAAAAAAAAACAAAGATCCCGGCGAATTGAGAATCTCCTCCTGCGAAATCTTGAAGTCTGTTGAAAACACTACAATGTAAAAACGTGTATCATGTAACTAGTTCTAAAAGTGGCTGTAACGAATGTGTCCCAGTGCAATTGGTGTATTTAAACACGTAAATTTTAAACCCTGATTTTTTCATTGCTACAACACATCTTACAGATTTATTTACATTACAGTCAACTGAAATTCGTCATACATAGTGAACACAGGCTATGTGGACGGAGCAACGTGAACATTAAAAATTTGGTAAATTTAGGCATGGGTTTACCAAAAAAAAAAACTACTTACTACAAATATATCTACTACTACTAATGGTGGAGGTGGAGGACAAATAATGGAACAGCTGCTTATTTGATTAATTACGTTTATATATGTCGATATACGTAGAATTCTTTAAGATGTTCGAATGTTGCTTTTCTAGAATACGAGTTCCCATGGTTCAATAAATAGTACTTGACAATGAAAACGTAATAAGAAAACACAATGCTTATCACAAGATATTTACTTTGTCTAGTCTGTTATCGTCATATCAGTTAAAATCACAATCTCAACACGATTTACTCGTTATCGTGAGTCTAACAAGCCGGAATCGCCCGATAATGCTCTCAGAGGTAACACTGTGAAGTGTAGTTATGTCAGTGCAAAATAAACACAACACGCAAGCTCGCCTCGACCTGAATCAAGCTAAAGAATACCCATTATTACCCGCGCTTTGTGGCCGTAATAGATCATGAAACGTGCATGAGCTCTTTCAATAGTTGTTCGTTATTATTTTGGCACATATAAACGAACTTCCGCTGAATATTAGTAAGAGGCTCGTGATTTCATTCGGAATTATTGCCAATTTTTTTACGCTGACACCAATGATTTGTTGCTAAACTAGCCGCTCATTTTAAAGTTAGAGCCAACTGCGTGTTATAATATATTTGGCAACAGGTGCCAAATCAAATCACGGAATGAGCGCAGTTATACAATACGTCGAAATATTTTAAAAACATGGGTGTCTTCCAATATTTCACAGGCAAATATATTATTTTTACGCTAATTCATTTGTCCGATGACATCGCTTGTCTCATACATTCTGGCAAGAGCGTGAAAATTTCTCACAAAACAATTCAGATCATTTCTCACAATATTTTTTTCTTTTAATTAGCCTTGTTATTCCAAAATCCGTAATCATTTAACCGCGATGGGTTTTGTTGATTGTTTACTAATAACAAATAAACAGTCTGTTTTAACAGGATTTTTTTTAACGTGCAAGCTAATTAGCGCTTTTTTATGCAGAATAGGCAGGCGCAGACCACGATCTCACCTGATGGTAAGTGATGATGCGGTCTACGGTGGGGCACGCTTACCTATGATGAGATACCTATCAAAACCGTATTGTTATCAACTACCGAGTCTTTCGGCCGGCCTAGGCTTCCCGACGCTACGCGCTCTAAACCCTACACCGTTACCATACTCATGTGAAATATGCACTTACGGGTAGAGATCATCCGAGTCCGTGTCCGAGTCTTCGAAGAACGAGTCACTGGACAGCTTGGGCTTCGGAAGAAGGTATGATGACCGCGGCAGCGGCGCGTCCGGTTGGTCCGAGCCGGCCAATGACGCTCCGGACGCGCCAGACGCACCGGACCACCGCGATGCGCACTGCACCGTCTCGAACACTTTCGACATGCTCGATCTGAAAAAAAAGCGTATTTATACGTCTGTTTAAAAAAATTCCGAGTGTGTTAATGTTGGATTACGATGTTTGATACTGTTCACTGCTAAACATGTTTACAACTTTAGGCCAGTGAAGCAGCAAAATATCCGACAATCGCGCATATTGTTACGAGTAGGTATACAAACTTGTTACCAATTCGATTGGTCGGTTTACAGAGCCAAAGTGTAGGGTTGGCAATAGCAATTATAGAACTTCAGATTTTAGATACGAGATAATATATATTATGTTTCGTAAGTACTCACTGTTGCAGCGGGTCGCTGCCGATGCCGATGCCGGAGTCCATGCTGAGCTCGGAGTAGATGGAGGAGTGCATCTCCCGGTGTAAACTGGCAGGCAGGAGGCCGGCCGCGGCCGCCACGCTGGGCATGAGGCCGCGGGTCGGCTCGGTGCGTTTGCGCAGCTGCCGGAGCTGCTCTTGAGCTTCGGCGAGATGTGCCGCCACCTCCATGTACCGCTCCTGGACAAAGTAATTGAAATTTAAGTATAAGTATTATTGTAAGTTAAACATAGTTTAACTCATGACATTCGTGTGTATCATTCTAAACGCATCAAGGTACATTTTAACAGGTTTTTTTAAAAGGAGAAAAATAGCAAACCAACAAAAATAAAAAGAATGCTACCAAGCAGAGAAATTTGGCACCAATTCCAAAAATTACGCAAACACTAAGATAATTATTAATTTTCTTATTATGTATTAGGTATTGTGTAATGACTTGTTGCCAGAAATTTGCATTACGGTGTAGGAATAGAAACGGCATAGCGACTGGGATAAGGATAGGAGGATATACCCTTCATATCCAAAATATTTTGTGCTTTTCACTAGGTTGGTTTTTTTGAAGGCGGTTCCCCTTTTTTTTAAGAATTTATTTTTGTTTTCGTTTAAATTTTGTTTTGAGTCTACTCTCAGTAGAGGAATAACGGTTCTTTAAATTACGCATATATATGATTTTACTTATTTTGAACGCCAATCTCCAAATATAGCTTAAACGTATTCGCTAAAGGTGTATTCGAGCTAGAATACAAGAAATTGAAAAGCGTTTTACATCACTTGCGTATATGGTACCTACTAACTACATACTTACAAAATATTGCGAACCGGTCCAACAATGACTTTTTATACTCAATAGTTCTATGTTACAATTTTATTATAATCCATTCGAATAATATATAATAGTATGCATATTATCATAAGTTATTGCAATGGTAAAACGTTTTATAGCGTTTAAAGTATAGCTAAATGGTGCGTTTATTACGAGATAAACAGTGAAAAATTTTACATCACTAGATTATTGCTGTGAACGAGCATAATACTTTTATATTCGCTAAAACAATGAAAACGTGTACATTTTTTGTCGAAATCCTACACAATACGTATATAAGTATTAGAAACATTTAAGATACACTATGACATTTATGTATAGGTCTTGACTTTCACATAGGCTAACACTGATACCTACCTAATAATGGATATATTTAATGCGACAAAAATATGTAGCCACGACTCTATTACCAACGCGTAAAGTCTTGGATACATGTTTTTGTCACATTAAATGTATCCATATTATCAGAAGTGACCGTACCGTACCTATCCTAATCGAACGAGTCAACCACGTTTTATAAAACGCTAGACTAACAATTTGCTGCCAAGAATTTAGTCAAAAAAGTACGCTGTGACGTTTTGACGTGATATCATCTATCCGCCAATATGCTAGCTACTAGCCAATTTGAATAATGAAATTCAATATACATTTTTACCTTCAACATAACCTTTCTATATTTTCTAAATGGGTTTTTTCTTTCGCATTCGTGAAATGTACGAGCTATAATGAGTATAGAGGCTATGTAAGGCCGCACCCTGATTGCGGCGCGTACTTACATCTGAGTGCCATTGTCTCTTATCTAGGACACGCCTAGGGTAACTCAATATTATGAACAATTAACGCACCAACACCACGACAGAATAGCGCACGGTTCACAAGGTTTAACTTAATTATTAACAGTTACAGAACTTAACGGAGATATCAAATTACCTATATGTGACATTATGTTGTTCAAGGTACAGTCAGCAGCAGAAATAGCTAAGAGGGTGAGGTGTAAATGAACTGGACACGACTTTATTGTTAAGAGAATAAGAGCGCGTGTAGGTCATTTTGAACACCTCACCCGCTTAGCTACTGATGCTGTTGACTGTACATATCATTTGGTGACGTTGTAGAGATAAAAAATTGTATATGACCAATAAAGCATAAGCGCCGCCAGCCAAATGGCATATTTAGCAAAATAATGACGCATAAAAAAATACAAACTTACAACTGCGCCAGCTAGTTAAAACATATCAAAGAACCTTTGCTAGTTTATTACCAAACCTTTGTCAAAAACTGCAATGAAATCCAAAAAGTCGTTTTTGAGATAATAGGAACATTCGTTTAAAGGTACAGTCGAAATCAGGTATATCGGAGCGGCCAAGGTAGTCACAAATATCTGAACAACGACAACGCCTCTATTTTTAAGGCGATAAAGTGCATGTTCAGATAATATTGAGTACCTTGGCCGCTCCGATATATTTGATGGCGACTGTACTAAGAAACATACAGCCTCTCACGCTAATCATAAGTAAACATAATTATATACCGCCTTCGATTTGTCGAGTACTAAATTTAGTACAGGAGCTCTCAACCAAACGGTACGATAGGGGGTAACGTTTTACCAATATATTCCTCGGCTTTATTTTAATATAAAATTCAAAGATAGCAAGAGAAAATGACGTTACGATCTCCCTGCCTTATTACTAGCTTTTAAGAAGCTTTTACCCATATGTTTTTAGTAACTTACAAATACGTACACTATAATGTTTAAATAATGTAGTCGGTATCAGTGCATGAAAATGCAATCAAAAAGTGCTTGAAGCATGAATAAACAAAAGATAAAGTCACAAACTTTTATCATTTCGTATATCCAAATAACATTTGAATGCGTAATAGTTTCGTAAATTAGTTAGTCAATAATGTAACAGATTTTTTTTTATTGTTATTATAGACAACACCAAACTGTAAAAATGTAACCGTTGGCAATTTAAAACTTGATTAAATAAATATAAAATTGTACGACTAAAAAAAGGTACTCAAATATCCATAACTCCCTGGCGACTTTGACTTTTCTTTAACTCCCGAAACGCATGCGCTAAATGGCACGCTTTGTGTACTAAAAAAATTACTTACCTTCGTGTCCGCCAGCTCCGCCGCCAATGCATTTTGGTTATCTTTAGTTATTTCTAATATCCGCAACGTCTGCTGGTGCTCCGCAGTTATCTGTGGACGAAACGGCAGCCATTACTCACTGTCGCGATGTGTCCCCGTTTATAACGTAACCCTTGTTAGAACCAACCGTATACTCGGATTTCAGGTTAGGTATATTGAAGTCATAGATTAGAATTTTTTTTAGCAGATGCGTTACTCTTAAGGGGCTCCCTGGCGCCAATGACCTTCGATCTGAACCCCTTAGTTTTCTAATGAGTTTTATATCTTATCATAATATCAGTAACGTCCTTAATCAATATAGTATCCTATATTTACTTCAATGTTTATCGTCTTCGAGATATTTGACATCAAAGTCGAGCAATTTTAGGCCAAAAAAGTGGTTTTCTGGTCATAACTTTTGTGTTAATTAGTTTAAAATTAAAATCTCTCTTCAGTTTTTAGAGAAGTCTGAAGAGGAACCCTGATATGTAGATTTTGTATATGTAAGATTCTTCACGGCATTCGAATATCGAAAAAAGTGTCTTTTTAGACCATGTTTAAAAAAATCATTAAAAAATAAGTGGTCATTTATTTCAAAATCTGGCTCTACAGAATGGAGATAAAATATTAAACAACCGATAGCCCTTTGCCTTATAATTCTATCTGTAGTGCAAATGTAGGAATATCGACTCAAAACTGGTCAAAAATCGGTAAAAACCGTGCGGAGCCCCTTAAAAGTAAGACGTTCAAGGACTTTATTAATTAACGCGAGAATAGTTGTGTCTATGCTATACTTTTTACAGTGAATTATCGTTTGAAAATTAGTGCAGATAAAGAGAAATAAGTTAAGTTATAAAATAAAACTTAGTGACATACTAATTAAAAATAACTCTTAAAGACAACAATAATTATAATTAATGACAGTAAAAAGGCGATAACCTTAAAAAAAATATCGCTATTTCCGTCTATATATACGTGAGTAGTGTATCTGCTTTATTGGTATTATAATCTTTGTTTTAGTACTCATAAATACCAAAGTGTGAAATAATATCGGGTACCGCTCTGATGAAGCTCATAATTAAATCTTGTAACATTATCTTTCTTAGATTTAAAGTTAAATTCGGTACGTCACGAACATTCAGAAACGCAACATTTGGTCGCGCGCATAATACAGTTTTATTATCTCGTGGTAATCCTTATAATGGATCGGTTTTTATAGCCGACCCCCAAGAGTTATTAATAAAAGTCTTTTTTCAGGCGGCAATAAAATACCGTCTAGGGCCGAAATAAACTACGCAATGTCTAGACGTCGTCTAAGGCAATTATCACACTGGCGACGGATCCGCACGCGGCGCCGGTGCGCGAACAAGATAGCGCTCTGCATGTGTATAGCGCTATCTCGCTCGCGCACCGGCGCCGCATGCGGATCCGTCGCCAGTGTGATAATCGCCTAATCGAATAACCTTAACCACACTTTATCGAAAAATCGGCTTTACTCAAGGCCTTTACTTATAAATATTTAAACTCTATCACACTTTGTATGAACTATCTGATCATATCAATACGTAGGTTCTAGATTAGGAAAAGATGATTTAGTATGTACGATATTTGTTAATAACAACCAAATTTATAAGTAAGTAGTTACGTGACCTACCTCACGTGTTTTATTTTGAATATTTTAATATGATTCATTAGATAACATTATAACTACTAATCACGTTCACACCCTCACTTTAGTCACTGTCGATGAGAAGTTACTATTGTCAAATACGGATTAGTTTGACAGCTTGACTGTGTGAAACTGATTACTCAAAAGTAAAAATGTAATACAACATAGAACTCAACCGTGTCAATTACAAGATAGACCTATTATTGGCATTGATTCGGTACCTGCTGCAGATTTTTCTCGGTAGCAGCGAGCCTCGCGTTGACGGAGTCATACTGGTGCTGCAACTCGGCAGCGCGTTGCCGCTCCTCCGTCAACTCTGAGCCCAGCACACCAGCCTCAGAGTTCGCACTTGCTGTTGAAAGAAACACGCATATAAAATTATTAATTTATTAGAATAAAACTAAACAAAATACTAATGAATGTGGCCGCCCTAGAGATAAACTATTTTTTTAATGCGCGGCGTTTTACAGCATAAATATAGGTACTTACGAGTACATCTAAAGTAATCTTACGATTAAAACGCGATGCATACAAGTACAGTCGCCATCAAATATATCGGAGCGGCCAGGGTACACAAAAATATCTGAACATGCACTTTATCGCCTTGACAATAGAGGCGTTGTTCAGATATCTGTGACCACCTTGGCCGCTCCGATATATCAGATGGTGACTGTACATACAATAAAAGTCTGTGTCTATTAGGATTACGTAGAAGTAGGTGTCGTTAGGTACTCTAAGGAGGGACGCGCGTTTTAAAAATGTTTTATCTCTACGATATTATTGCTGGAACCAGAGACTAACGAATAGCGTACTAGTAGTACACTAGTAGCTACTAGGTGGAGTAGCAGTGCAGGTGACATTTCTCTTACATTTTCGGTATCATTAGGTGGCTTTGACATAGATGGCGCGATTGACATGAGCTTCAAAAAGTTCTGGTTGGTTGTCTATATCTCTATAGTCTCTGCTGGAACTAAGCAATACAACTGTAGGTATCTAATATAAAGTAATTAAGTCATAACAGATTATCTGCGGTATTTACACTTTTATCGCCAATATATCTAAAGCACCACATAGTAATTAAGCCGATACCGTAATCATAAAACTAAACGCTAAAATATACATTTGAACGAAGTTAATTTTATACTTTCATAAATATCACCTTCTGTAAGTTTTATATTTACGTTCAGGTAAATTTGTAACACATTAAGATACTGATCGTTCAATAGATAATTTAATAAAATAATTGTGACGTTCCACGGGTGAAAGTACCTTATGGCGGTTGGCGCTTACGTTGCGAAGCGTCGCATTAGTATTGCAGCGTCGTTAGAAATAGCGTAAGCCCAACCGCCATAAGGTACCTTTTCTCGTGGAATGACAGAATTGTTCGGTGGTTTCTTGAGCTGTCTTCTTTCTTCTCAGTGATGAATTGAGACGAGTTAGAACAAGTATGGTCTGACAGGGTGCAAACCTTAATGAAAACACGCTGCAAGGCCACCTTGTGCCATCAAGTCTATAACCTTCTGTATTCTTCAGTCTTCTTCAATCTTCAACAAAATTACGGCAATTGTAACAACCTGCAAAGTAAATTTTATAGCCTAATGACTATTCCATTCGGATAGTAAATATATAAATAAACAAAATTAAGTCGACACGGCCGTCACGTGTTTTTATTTTTGTTTCCAGCTCTTTATCCCTATTTAATAGACCTTAGAACATACACAGAGCATCATAGAACAGTGAGATAATCAAAACATGTTTAGTAATTTAAAGATTATCATATCTGTGAAAATCAATAAATTGGATAATTTATTGATTCGTCATTCGCAGAAATGACGTAAGTACATTTTAAGACCGCTGTGTATGGCTTATCTCAAAGATCTAGGTATGCAAAGTTATTTAAACAGTGATAATAAAACATAATCTGTATTTCAGTGTTTTCATTTTAGGAGCTTTACATTTAATAGATAATAAACTTACTACGTATGTACAAGAAGTAGGAAGTTAATTGAACTGACTGCTCAAACAAACATTGTCAATAATCGATAGATTCCCACTCGAGTGTGTTTATGCTACGACTTACACTCCGTGAGTTTTAAGAAGAACCTTCGGGAATCGGCGATGACACACGAAGGTAATATTGCTGTTCTGCTTTTTCATGTGTCACTGTTGATTGATACCCGACGTCTCTTTCTAAAACCCGAAGGTTCTTTTTAGAGCTCACGGACTGTACGGTATAACTATTAGAACAGAAGCAGTTAAGATATGACATCGACATTAGATAAGTTTTTAGTACTTCTTTACTTATTAAATACAATGGATCCCTGCAAGAATTATTAAAATATTGAGGGCTTGATAAAAAATATTCGCCGAATCATAATCAATATAATCATATCAGAAAATAGCACATTATAAGATTAAAAATATATAATCAAATTAATCAAACAATGAAAGACTTTGTATATCCTAGTACTGTATCATTTATTTGATAGAAGAATAGGTAAAACTACAAAAGTTTAAACGTAATACTTTCTTCGATTAAAGCTCCATCTCCGCGCGGTCGAGCCATCCTCTGTATCATTGGTTAGTTTACTCACCGAGTTGTTGCGCGATGTCCCGCAGCAGCTGCCGCTCGGCCAGCTCGCACTGGTCGGCGCCGGCGGCGAGCCGCGCGGCCTCGTCGCGCAGCGCTCGGTTCTCGCGCTCCAGCGCGCCGGTGCGCTTGCGCAGCGCCGCCTCCTGAGCCGCTTCCTGCTCAGACGGGGTCGAACCCTCCTCTGTATCATTGGTTAGAATCTGTTGGCAAAAAGAGATGCTATAGTAGCATATACGTAATATGATAGCTACGCACAGGGTGCTACTTAATATACTTCTCACCAAGATTTTTTCAGTGATAAATAGGCCTCAAACATTAGGCACGGATTTTTCCTGCCACGAAGCAAGAATGTAAATCGACATTTTACATCTTACAACAATCTTAGCACCAAGAGTTCGCAGTAAAGCGCGTTCTAAAGTAGAGTAGCACTTTACATAGATTTGCTGTCAGATTACTCCACTCAATTAAGAATTGTAGCTTATGTCGAGTGCACCTAAAAGAGGCATTTTAAACACAGCACTATATTGAACTTGTTTATCCAAAATTAGAATGGAACCATTGAAAGCCTAAAGATTCAATTACTCCGCACGATTACGTACATTTATGGGCTAAAATGTAATGCGAACGTAATTTTAGCGCTGTTTAATGTTTATGCAGAGCCGGACTGGTAAACATGGAAAACGGTGCATTGTAGGTGCATATTTAAATGGAGAGGAGTGAATGACCCTTTATTTTTGGTTGAATAACCTCTCAGTATTCGCGACTAATCAGCCAAGTAAAACAAGCCTATATGGTGTATTAAATTACTGCACTGCGGTTCACAAAAGTAGGCCAGGCTTAGAACATCAAGGTTCGTAATATATGATCGTAACACATGATACCTACACTCGGTATATTAATTAATCAAATTTGTTTTCTTAAACGCTCTATAAACGAATATCGTCACGGGTATAATGTCAAGGTATTTTGAAGATAAGGGTACTTTATCATAAAGTAACCAAATTACGAAAAAAACAAACGAGTATTTATAAATAGGACGCTTATCTACTATGTTAGGGTCAAAAACTTTAAAGCAAAGGGACATGCGCCACACCAGCTATGTAAACATTCCAATTATTAATGCATTCCATACCCCTGCATTGTGTTGTCTGTTTTATAAAAGAACTACCTATAAAACTTAAAATGTTCGCAAGAGCAATGACCTTTTCTTAACTGACTACTTACTTACACTGAAATATTATTAAATAATTATAGTTTAATTATTGATACATTGTTTCATATAAATTATATCAGTATGACACAATCTACTAATAAACAGAGTAGGCCATCGCGATAAATAACCAGGTAAGACGTTCTTTAAAAAACCGGTCAAGTGAGAGTCTGACTTGCGCACGCGCATACTATTATCGATAAAAACGGCAAAAAACGCAATTCTGTTGTATGAAAGCCCCCTTAAATATTTATTTTATTCTGTTTTTTTAGTATTTGTTGTTATAGCGGCAACAGAAATACATTATATGTGAAAATTTCAACTGTCTAACTATAACGGTTCATCAGATACAGCCTGGTGTCAGACGGACAGACAGACGAACAACGGAGCCTTATTAGATCCCGTTTTACCCTTTGCGTACGGAACCCTAAAAGCAGCCTATCGCAGGCCTTGTCGTTTTTTGGTGGTGCCATTCACTTATCATACGCATGCTCCCTTCCCACCGTGTCGTTACCCTTTATATCGTATATTGTTTCAATTCTAATGTTTTAATGCTATTGTTTATATACTTACATATCTTATCGTGAGAAAGTAAAACGAAGTTAAAAAGGTTCGTCGATGATTATCTAGATAACGCTCTTGAGACTAAAATGTAATACCTACTTTGTCGTATTAGTAAACGCGGTAGGTATAATGAAAATGACTATTAGCAATATTGTTGCATTGCGGTTAAAAGATAATTATTTTTTACTAATTAAAGTTACGTTGAGTTTGGATTACTTTCCAAGTGAAATGTACTGATAGACTAAACAGTCTGTGTTTTCAATTAATATAGGCATATTGTGGTAGGCCATACTGAACAACTTTTTCTATGGGACCAACTCCGAAATTTGGCGTCTCCATAGAAAATGTCAACGTCTCATCGGTCGATATGTATGAAACAGTCATGGAATATGGCTAGTTATTGAAAAAATAATCTGTATATGACCGTCAGTCGATGGCGCGGCGCCGTAACGTCGGGGTCGTGAATCGGTTCGCCTAGCACTCTTAGTGCTTGAGAATGGAGACCTAAGCTCTCCGAAACATGTCGCGCGTAGTGACTAAACACAAGTGAGTACAGCCGCATGCAGTGATAATAGTGTGAATATGTCTCACGAAAGTTTAAATTCAATAACTTGTATATGATTATAGTCAAACAAAATCACGTTACTACCTAAAAGCTTGCATTGGCTTTCACGTGACTCACGAAATTCGGTTTCATTTTTGTATATATACCAAAAAGAGCGAAGTAATTGTTATGCAAAACATGATATATTTTTTTTATTAAAACTGTCAATTTCCACTACTTAGAAATCCGTAAATCGTATCTTTTCACGGAAACACGCAAAAAATTAAGTGCTCACACTGAACTATAATCGATTTCTTCTAGACAGTCTTATAACATGCCTAATTACGTAATTACATACAACACTACCTACGGAATTGCCCGATCAATAATTTACAATGCAGCTCCACACACGCAAGTCTTTTAACGGTGCTACGGAAGTCATTTAAAATCCAGATTAAAGAGACCAATTGTTCTTATATGCGTGTGAAAAATACACGAAAATTACAAGAGAACTATGTCACCAGCGTGACATCAACCGTTCGTTGAAACGGCGCGTGGATTTTTATTAGCCTGTGGCGTGTAGTCAACGAATAAATAATAACTAATTACATCTGGGAATATGTTAACTACTGTTATATACCTATATATTTATAAACGAAAATCCAAATGTTTATAAACTGCACGCTATTATCATCAGAGTGTGGTCACTTCACAGATAACCTCAACCACTAGATGGATCATAAGTACAACTCGAGGTCACCACACATAGGTGCTCCCGTACTAATTTTGTATGAGAGCGCGACCGCTTATTTTAGTTGAGTTAATGTTTTTGATCATAACTCATGTGAATTAAAAATATCCACAAAAATCTAGTTACAGGGGTGAACCTGGATTGTTATACTACAAATTGGTGTAGAATGCTATTGAGATGTGCTGTTCGAATCGTAGAAATTTACGAATAAAATTGCGCTTATGTGTGGTGACCTCGTGCTCCCTGTACAAGCTTAATGATGAGGTGTCTGTGTAGTCTGTGGGTCACTTATAAGTCGTAGCATAACGAAACAAAATATATAATTATTTTAATGCATCGTGAATGACTAAACGCGAAGATAGGGTAGGGCACGTCACATAATAATCAGTCTACTATTTACACAATCAGGTTAAAGGCGTGTCCACCGGTATATTAGCATTTAAATTTAACATGATGTGTGAGTTAGGAGACTTCCTAAAAGATTAGACCCTAATCTAAATATTCGTAAAGCGACATCTTTAAAAGGAAGCACAGACCTAATTTATTCACGTTTAATTTCGTCTATATACGTCACCATGTAATCGAAAAATGTGTTTTTGGCGGCATAAATTGTGGACGAGCCTTGTATATGAATTACAGTTAAATAGCTCTTACACCAGTTTTAAAAGCCCGTGCCGTCAATGAGATGTTACTCTGCGTCTGTAGGAAACACCTTCGACAACCCTACACGTGATCCCTGGCCTGGGTGGTGCTAAGAGTATCAAACTTGGCAGCTGCACTGTCCCACCTGGACCTCGCAGCACTCACTGGATTTTCTTCATCATTTGCTTTCTCACTACTACTTACCCCAGAATAGAAATGTCTATCTATATCCAGTGACATGTAGCCATACGATGAACGAACAAAACAATGAGATTAAGAAAATTTGAATAGTACCTGCAGTAAATCAGTCTTTGCAGTGAGGTCGTGCCTCAGCTGTGTGATGTGATCTCTGGCGCTCCGCAGCTCGCCCTCGAGGGAGTTGACACGCGCTTCCAATACGCCGTTTGTGGCCAGCAACTCTTTTCCGATGCGGGCCGTCAACTCTAAGTCTTTCTCTTTCTGTAACAAAGAAAACGAATATGTAGAAAAGAAAAGCAAGAAAAGCTAATTGGATGGAACAAACTTTTTATTAAAATTGAATCAATTATCAGAGCTTATGAAGCCAATGAAACGCAGGCCGGTTAAGGGCAAAATTTGATAGATCTACTTTTACAGTTCCAAATAATATCAGAATATTGATTTTGATTCATCGACATATATAAAAATTTCGACTACAAATAGTAAGTTTAAGAATTCGCGAAAATCGTTGTGAGGCAAGATTTTACAAATAAAATTAATAAAACTATCATATTTGTAACAAGTAACAACACTAACAACCGTGTACAAATTTAAATCTGAATTTCAAATCACAGTGACGATGATAATGTCAGGTCTGAGACCTACACTCGGTAAAGCCTTGAGGATCGGCATCATAGGAGTCAATTCTAGAATGGAAGTAGCAGTAGCAGACCGGGTCGCGGATGCGATAGCATGCGACCCTTGTCCAAATTAAACGCTGATCCGTATTTATAAACTGAAATAGATTAGATCCTCAGCTTGCACAATCATGCTAAGCGGCGTGTCACCTATTGTCACCAAAACAAAGCGACCTAGAATTAATTTCGGTTGACCGTCCATCAAACCTAGATCTAACCGTTTTGCCGCACCATTTGGTTGCGTACAAAACAAATTACTCGCACCCTGGGGGGTGTCGGGTAATTTATCGGATTACAGGCACGTTGCAATGATTCACTTCATTATGAATTTCTCGATACAGATTCATTGCGTACAGCTCAATGCCAATGGCATTTGAATGCAATAAAAATAATATTGTGGTTTGCAAATTCTTTTCTTGGTTAGTCAAAACAGCCTAGGTTTCAAGGATAAATTCAATAAGTAGTTTAGACACGTTTTATTATAGCTATAAACATTACAGCAGTAATGAAATGACATTTATAAGAATACGTTATCATGTCGAGATGTCATATATATAAGTAGGTAGATTGTATGCGCTTTTCTCACCAATCCGTCACCGTCATTAGAACATTACCCTACCAAGTACATTTTTAGTTTAGACAACTATTCATTAATCGTATCAATCATTGCGGCAAGTCTGTATCGATATAATTACTGACACGAGGAGTGGTCTTAGCATTAGCACAGCGTTTGTATTTATGAACCTCTTCAGTGGTTAGTCTGTCTAAAGCTTAATAACAAGACGACGCCGACGAGTAAAATTACACCAGACAGAAAGAGAGAAATCGGAGACCATAACATTGTGTTTTTATTTAACAAAATACTCCGTTTTCGCAGGCCATAAGTGAAAACTGATACACGAAGCATGCATAAGTACTCATAACAATTATAAGTTGAAAAGACGCAGAAAACAATGGGTACTTACTTCTTCCAAGAGCCGTGTTACTGCTTCGATGTCATTGTAGGTTTTTGTCATTTGGCTCACCCTGTTGCTGCATAGAACTGTGGACAAACGTGCATTTTAAACTACAACTAATTAGTACACAAATACTATATCTAGTCCTACAATAGGTAGTATAGTAGTCCTAGTAGTAGACGAAGAAAAATAAATAAATATTATGGAACAATAAATCTTACACAATCCCACAGTAAGCTCAGGAAGGCTTGTGTTATGGGTACTAGACGACGTTAATATATAATAGATAGAACATCCATAACTACTCAGGTACAAATATCCGTGATAAACACACAAATAAATGCCCTTGCCAGGATTCGAACCCGGGACCTCCTGCTTCGTAGGCAGTGTCACTACCGACTGGTCAGGGACTACTAGGAGACTGTTAAAAAACCCCTTAAATATATATAGGTACGTCATACACTAACACAGCTCCAGTATAGTTTTTAATTACTACGATAAAATAACTACATTATATTTGTAACTTCGACTACAATAGGTAGTCTACCTATACTTATGCACAACCTCACGCAAATGCTTGAACCAATATTAAATATCAGTATCACACAAGACTTTATTTACTTTTTACGATATACATATTATACATATAAGCAATATTTAGGAATAATAAAGTAATTAATTAGGACTATTGATGTAAAATACGTATGCATTTCATAAATACTTTGCCATTAATTATTAAATCTACTTATTTATTGACAATTTAAATGCCTCATTTATAACAAATAATTGTTAAATTATTACCTTGTCGCTAATCTTAATACCTACTTAATAAATCCCGACTATAAATCTTACCAACATTCATAACTTCACAGTTTACGAGAAACCGAACACGTTTTAATCAGTAACACTGTACTATAACTCCTATAGTAGGCAGGATAGTAAACCGTCACAATACAACATCCGATAAAAAATCAAAACAAACTTAGATCACAATACTATTGTCCCAAAACGGTGCGTGCTTTTTACAAGTGGAACGCACGCAAGCGTAAACACAAAATGATGGTAGATTTTTCATAGCAAGGTAACCGGCATCTACATCGAAAGATAAGATTATGATAAAAAATTATTTAAATACCGATATAAATAGCTCGATACTAACCGTCATTATCGAGATCGGCGCGTGGCGTATTCATTGAAGCGGTTCAATGAAACAAAACACTACACCATTATAATATCCGCGGGGACAGTTCGGAAATATCGAAGGTGTTTCATCGATATTGGAATCCGTGACGACAAACACTAGCGCGGGGCGACCGAGCAGGCTGGCGACTACGCGCTGCTTGCTGGCGCGGAGGGCGAGCCAAACAAACTGTTTTACTCGATTGTCTACACATGTGGGAAAACTCGAGTACCAGCTAAAGAGACAACAGACGAGTACTTGAGCGCATAATGGTACTGATAAAAAGCTACCTTTAGTGCATTAACACTTACTCAAATAACGATTTGCGCTCGATTATACCTAGATAGCGTGCAGTTGATAAACTTTGATTAAATCCGGGTTACTTGGATGAGTGAGTGGAACCATTGTAAAATAGGTAGGTAATACAAATTATTTACTCCGTAACCGAATCTTAGAAGGATGCCTAAAATGGTTGCAATACATCGCTGTAAGAAAAATTGCAATGTAATTTTATTATAATCGAAAACAGGTAGCAATGCTTTCTAAGTATGGGAACCGAATAACTAAGGTATTGAATGGTGGGTGTGCTTTTTCTCATTGTTACTTAACTCCGAGATTACAACGGATATCGATTGTGATGCAGTAGCTGTCTCACACGACACAAACACACACTTTTTACCACCCATTTCCCGTGTTCGACTTGTCGATATAATAACGAACGAATCATGTAATAAAACTAACTACAATTAAATGATGTAATGGAACTATGTATACTCTACAGACGTTATCACGTAGTCTATCAATCTAAGTGAGCCCGGACAAATAAGATAGTCGGTCAAGGTAATTAAACATTTAGAACACCCTGCAGAGCGATAAAATAAGTTAGTATTCGATATATCAATTTTATAATAGGGATTGTAAGCATTAGAATGATAAAGCACCTTAGCAATGTTCCAATTGGCATGAAAAAGCGAATGAATTGAGATTTTATCGAGATACGAGTATCACAATGAAAACTTCTTCAAAATAGTGAACTGCTTTAGGCAATTCGTATATGTAACATATGGAAAAATGCTAATCTGTTTACGCCGAAATGACCTAGCTTTTATCATCAGATGAGAATTACGAGTCTGCAATCATCATCACCGGTGGTAAAAAAATAATAAAACGAAACCTGAATGCGAATTTAACGAAAGCGCTAAGCGATGAGGTGGCCGACAGCGTTGCTCATACCTCGGTCAAGGAGTAAAGTCCTGATCACTCGGAAGTATAGCCTCCCGAACCTGTCCCTCGCCACGTGGTAGAGGAAGTCCGGGTACTCGCCGAGGCACTCGCGCAGCTCGTGGTCGGGCAGGAAGCTGAGCTCGGTGAAGAGCTCGCGGTCGAAGCCGGGCGGCGGCGAGGCGCGCGCGCCCGCGCACCCCGCGCCCTCAGAGCCCTCCGCCGTGACGGGCCCGACCGACCATCGGGGGCTGCTTCACCGACCCATCCACTTTCAGTTTACACTAGTTACAGTACAACTATCACTGTCTGTCTCTTAACGACAATAATAACTTTGTGTCTTTATAAGTCAAACGTGAATGCATATTCACGTCCGACTAAAGCAGTATACGGCTGGAATTACCGCCTGGAAAATGTCTGATATAACTTCAAAGGTTTTCACCGACCCATGCACTTTTAGTTAACGTTACACTACCTACTGAAACTATCACTATCTGTCTCCCAATAAGACAAAATTATATTCATAATTGACGTCGGACTAAAGTATAAGCTGGAAATACCGGCTGGAAAACGTCCGCCCTATATGATTTCAAAGGCCGTCTGACGTCCGACGATGGGCGTATAAATAGTTGCACTAAAACTGAAACCGCACAGAGCCGCAGGTAACGTGCTTCATATTTTAAAAGGATCCTAACGTGTTAATCATGAATAACACTGATAAGATAATTTAAAGCGTAAACGTGTTCACTAAATATTAGAATACAATGTAATTCGTGATATTTTAAACACAAAGTATTGATTTCGTGTAAAAATGAGGGCAAAGCAAGGCGCGCCACTCGCCCGTTGGTGTAATGAAAGCGGTTAGATTAAATTACCAACACACAGTTTTGAACAGCTGTCATAATGAAATGTTATCGTAAACGTAATACGCAAATAAACTATCAGTGTAACAACCAATACCGAGGAAAATGTTTTAATCGAATATGTTGATTTGTAGGTATGTACTTATGTATGTAGATATGTAAACATGATTAACATACCTATGGAATATTGAATTGAACAGAGTCTAAAGATGTCTGGCAGTTATCAAGAGAGGATGATGATTCAATAACTGCTAAATACATAAACATATCATCATAAACAAAGTACTAAAATAAATGTTTAAACATCACTGTCCTGTTCCACGGAAAACAATAAAATAGAAGACAATATACTTAAGTATACAATATAGTATATGTACCATATACTTTACTATAATTTATTCAACTCTTTCTTGTTCTGCTTGTTATGGTTGTATTTTTAGACATTTATAAAAGTTAAGTCACCCTTCCCACATTCAGAATAAATATCAACAATTAATGCTTTAATTGTCAGTGCTATTGATATTAGACGAGAAGACTTAAAAAAGGATTGCCGGTTACTTTTTAAAGTAATTTAAGACTTGTACCTCTTCCTACTCAGTACTAATTGAAAACAAGACAATTTGTTAGCTTCACGGACAACTAGAACGCACAGCAATTAACTTAATAGCTTATTTTGTTAAGAACGTCAGTGAATAGGTAGTGCTTCTAAATAAAACAACTGACTACATAAATCTGTAAATCTTATTTCAGGAGTCGTGTTTAACTCGTTAGGACAGACCACTAAACGTGACCGTGAAGTATGGACATTACTCAAGAATCATTAACATCAAACGTCAATGGATAGAATAGAATAAGAAAATTTCCACCTTTGGAAAATGATGTAAGAGTGATACATAGAGCAAATAAAAAGAACAAAATATGAGTAGCGATTTACCTAAACAATCGATTTAGCACTTTACGACTTAGTTGAAATCGTTGAAATTTTCTCCAAGTAGGAAAAGTTTTTTTTTCTAAATTGAAGATACTTTTATTACTACCATACGATGTGATTTAATAAGGGATTGGGATCTTTAACCTTAAGTTAAAAATAGAAAGTACCTACTTACTAGTACTTAGGTAACATATCACTTCAGTTCAGAAAAAATATTTTGAAACGGGTATATAAACTCGTGAGAAATCTAAAATACAACTCGGACAACAATGGCCCTTGGCCACCGTAATGTTTTTGCAACGCGAACTGTCCATGAAATTGCAAAGCTGTTGGGCCTATAAGGTCGACGACGCGCGCACGTGATTCATCGTGACGTCACACAGCCTTGCGCACTGCGCTTGTCTAGTCCCAGTCTATGGGACCTTTCACATATGTGAAAGACAGTTGAGCTGCTGCATAGCATAGATAGGATAAGAAATGCGTCTTAGACATCAAAGGCGTCTATTTACTTAGCCGGAAAATCGTGCTCCTCAAACGCCTTACGTCACACTACAATTTGATCTACCTCTAACCTTTAAATTTTAATATAATGGATGCTTAAAGGGTTAGCTATTGTATAATATATTATGATAAATTCCTAGCACTCCCTTTCATGGAGTGACCTTATCCAGTTATCACGGTACAGCATTCACCGGCTTTGGCAAGCGTTTGAAGTCCATTATATCGTGATAGGTCGTTGCAAAACTAGACAGCTTCAGTTAATAAATAGCAGTCCATGCCATTTAAGAAACCTTTCTCTGCATTACAATGCTGAGATTTCTGATAGCGTGATTGTAGAGAATTCTATTTATCCTAGCATAGCGACTGATAGAAACATTTTCCTTAGCATTAGAAAAACTTGACCTTCGACGACTCGCGTCATGATTTTTTTCATAAGCGAAGTCACGATACTATGCTGTACTGAGAACTTCTTTCCTTATAATTCATTAATTCAGTGACAACGCTAAATCAACACGAATAATAAAAGAGACAAACGAAAATACAGCCATTTTAGTAGACGACTCGTAACTACGTAAAAGAAAGGCGGTAGGATGAGTTTTCCCCAGCTCCCACCATTTTCTTAGATCGCCTCGCATTTTATCAAGGTTACAGAGATTATAGCAACCTTGACCCATATTGCTTCATCTTGCCAAGCAAATAATACGTATAGGGGGGTTGTGACAATTTGAGATTAGAAAATAAATTGCTTCGTGTAATCGCTTGGAACGACATCCAATAGATTAGCCTCCACGCTACGTGAGCGGTGATTTTAGCGTATTTAATTTAGTAAATTTTGTGTAGGTACGTACTTATGCGTATTTTCGTATATGAATATGGTGTTGGTGGGTAATAAAAATCTTTAGCGGCGTAATGATTGGTTAAGAGCTTTATGCTGTCAAGAAAGTGACATAAATAACGCACTTTAACCTTATGGTAACAATGACACGAGCCATCTCTAACCTAACATTATGTAGTTCATATTGAACCACTTGTACCTAAGTAACCACTACAGTGACTACCGTCAAACGTAGAGGATTTGGACGAGATCCATTAACATACTAGTATTAAAATTCATTCAATGGAGCATTCGACATAAATAAGAGGTAGTTAGGTTTAGTTTTCCTCATTTCCGTGGATACCTACTATCTTGAAACAGTTAAAACCCTTTAAAAATTATTATGTACGCTATAATATAGGTCTTAATCGATTATCATTATAGTCTTCACTTCATGAGTCATCCGTACGTACGTAAGTGAGTTACATCTACCTACTTTTTCAAATACAATATATGATTCTCAATAGTAAACTAGAACTGATAGGTCAATGACGACAACGCGAGAGGTTATCACTTAATCACTTTACGTTCACATAAAATCACTGAACTTCAGTGCCTGTAGTACCACAAATCCACCGGTAAGACACATCTGTAACTTAAAACAAGGCGATTTCTTTTAGTAACGGTCTCGGCATTTGAGGCCAGTAACTTTCACGATCAAGTGCAGGCGTCTGCAGCGGGCAGCACGCGATGGACTCGCGAGCGATTTACATTTTGACCACGCGCGAGCATACGTCCACTTCCGTACGAGCCATAACAATAACTGGCTATAGTAACGGGCGGTACGAATCGAATCGCGATAATGTAACTTGACTGACTTGACATGCCAAACTGCTGGCATAACACGGGCACCGCGCATGTCTTACCTAGGGCAGCAATTAAATGATAAAGACTGTTAACGCCATCATTGTAGAAGTCGTCCACACAGCCGGTCTCAGGTCTTAAGTCTTAACTTAGAACAGTTTAGTATGTTACCTGTGAAATTTGAAATAAATACCTAGGCTTTGGACCATCATTTTCAGAAAGCCAAGCCTAAACGATTAATAAACAACTTCAATCAAATTATAGAAATAATTAAATGACTTATCGTTCACATCTATCGTTGCGGTACATTATTTACTTTTCGATTGGCAAATGACAACAGCCCCCAAGTCATCTACAATCTACAAAACAGCGACTGTGTGGAGATTTGTTAACAATTTAGAAGTTTATCTTATTGATTTGTCTCTGGTTATACGTACGACACAGGTCGCCAGGGATTGGTCTCCGACTACCAGTCAACTTGCCTGCAGCGCTGCGGTGAACTATGTCAACTATGAATTATTAATGCGCTGAATTTAGTTCTTGCTTCAGCAATTAGCATTTGAAAGTACTAGACTGAGTCCACTGTAGGACTGGTTTTACCTGTATGATATAGGATTATCGATTGCATTAAATATTTACGAAACATAACAGGTGTGAGTGCAAGGTTTTAAAATACAAATATACTTGCCTACACTATAAAGGAAATAGGTAGTATATCTGAACAGGTTCAATTATAAAAAAAACAGGAAGCAACTCATTACTAGTTACTAGATTGTCATACTAGTAATGAATAGTTGAAAGGTATTCATCACAAAATGCTGTCCAATTAGAAAATGGTCGTTAACCTTAACCTTTGATCCTGAACTTGCGCCGTAGCCGTACATTCAATTATTATTTATTATATATTAACCTTAATAAATAGGTACAAAGGCAAGTTGGCTTAAAGGTGAAGCATAAGTCGCCTTTTCATCTTTAATGTGAAAAATTATGCAATTTGAAGACATCATATTTCGTCTATTTATTCACTAAAATGAGCTGAAACTGAATTAGAGAGCTAAAGCTATGTTTAGCTTCAATTGTAGATACTTTTTCTCTTGTAGCTGTGTAATCCCAAAAAAAGAGAGATAAGATAACCATTGAACTTAATTTTTGAATGAACACCATTATCTCAGGCGTTTCAAGCGATCTTCATTTCTTTTCACGGTATATTCTTTAACACCCTCAAAAATAGACCGCTAAAGAAGCTTCCTTTAGCTATCCATCATTCCGCCGAAATGGCATCAACGACCGTTCCGAAAATTACCCGCTTAAAAAAGTAGATGTAACATTCATAAATACGCAATTTTACGAGTGCGTACTATTGAAACTATTGTTACCGGTACTATTTTAGTATCACCGACCTTCAACTTTATAATTGAACTGCAATCAAGTAACGAATGTTATTCGCAAGGAATTTGGCTGACTGACAAACGTGATAACGCTAATAATACTTACTACGTATTAATTGCTAGGGTAAAAATAATTCCGTCTAAATATAGGCTAATATACTCGTAGGCACGTGTGCGCTTTAAATAAGAAATTAGGTGATTTGATCGAAGTACACGAGGAATTTATTTATAGAAGGCAATTGTATTTGTAATCTGTTTTCAGAATAACATTTGAAGGTCTAATTTTTTGAACGATAGCTGTAGTAGTAGTATTCATTATTAAGAGTGTTTTGATTAAGAATATATGTAATTATGATTGAAAAGACATGATTCAAACACGACACGCCCTTTCGTCGCATAGTACAGTCAGCAGCAGACTAACTAAGCGGGTGAGGTGTTAATCTTATTATCTTAACACTATTTTATTGTTAAGAAAATAAGAGCGTGTGAAGGTCATTTTAATCACCCCTCCCGCTCAGCTACTTCAGGATCAGAATTGTATTACCGATTTATGAATGAATGCATTGTTAAATTGGCCACGATAGTACCTACCTAAGTAAAGCGCAAATGTAATGCCTTACCTTAATAGATCTGTAGATTAGTGTTGTTTTAGTAAGAAAACTGGGCTAAAATATGTACGACTAAAATTGGGAACCGATCATTTCACATTAATAGGTGCCACACTTGTTTTTATAACAATTTCATTTGGTAGATATACTCCGCTAGATTGTTAACCTATCGGTATTAAGCAGTCCTTTTAAACTAGGGAAAATGAAAACTCTGACGACATAATGTATATCTTCCACTGGTGATATTACACTACAGTCATCTTACATATTTCCTCAGGACTCTTCATATGTTAGCTAACTGATATGAAGCTCAAGAATTTTTCAACCTATATTTATTGTAATAATAATATTTATTGTATGCTCGCTACAAATATTAATTTACAGGTACGCCAAAAGCGCTATAATGATTTGCCAATCATTATAATAAGCATACCTTAATTTGCGAGATACGATCAGCGAGAACCAAGAATTGTATTGTTTTCCGGTATCCAATAGGCGCGTGCCAGGGCCGGTTTTGTAGTGGTGTGCAAACATAGTTAGGTAGTTAACTCCCTCTTTGTTTGATTATCTTTCCTAGGGCTGTAGTCGTACAGTGGCGGCGCGTCCACAGAATACGATTCTTGTCGGCTTGCCTAATTTTCAGGCATTTGAGCAGTTTTCCTGCAGCTCATGAAGAAATTTTAAGCCAAATTAAGCTCCGGCTTTCCTAAGAAAAAAATTTACCCACCGCCACTGACTGCTGCCTACCATAGACATTATACAGACCCTAAGAATATTGACAATATTTGCACTAACTTATATCTCTAATGTAATCGGTACTTGTGGGTGTTAAGGTAAAGTCCATCTTTTTATGAAACCTTTGTTTCGTGGTGCATGACGATGTCGGCATAAAAAAAATCACCGTACCTACATTTATTTGAACGGTTAAAAAGTAGTTGTAGCTCTTCGTGGAATTTAGTTCCAGATTAACCCCGAAGTTTGACATCTTCTAACCTCATATAGCTGACATGCCAATAGCACGGAAATTTAAGAAAATTTACAATATTGTTAAAATTATATTTCTAGAATTTGTGTTTTATACACCGCATCAGATCAGAAGTTTGGAAAATGAAATTCAACGATTTTTGTTGTGAAATTGGTGATCAACAATTCACATAACGCTTCACCAAAGAATTAAAATAGTCAAAAAAAAATTGAAATTTATTACTTAAAAAGTAAGTATTTAAAAAAATTTATACATTTTTGAATGAATTGTGAAGTTTTAGAAAACTAAATAATTCCCATTAAGAAATTAAATAGAAGTACAATATAGATAAAATATCAGCTAATTAAATAGGTATAAAAGTTTTTGTCTGAGAAACATCGATTTGTATATATTTTTTTGTCATATTAAGCTTGTTTCTATACTTTTGGCCTAGGGTGTTTCTTGACCCTGCATTTTATAATCAGTTATCTAGATTTTCTATACTTCGTAACATATTCGTCAAGCATTTTTAATGAGGACCTATGTTTTAGATTGGGCAGTAATTGAGAGCCTCATAATCATTCATATAATTGCAGGTATAATAACAGATCAATTGTATTTATTACCTGTTATCGCTGTTTTCCTAAAGTAATTATAACTAGTACTGTAACCATGCATTATCAATTCAAACTACATCACGTGAACACACACCAATCTACATTGCAATTTCTTTAAAAAATAAGATTACATTATATGTATTTGTAAGTACGATAATATAAATGTAATACATATACCTACTGAGTAAGTAGGCCTCAAACATACTGCTCGGTCATAGTAAAAATACTCGTTTTAACTAATATGGATAAACGTATAAGCGCATACACCAGTTGCGTATTTTGTAATATGATTACATACATATGCGTATCTTTTTAATAGTATATTACATAAATATGTATAGTCAGGCAATAGTAACTTTGAAGGCCCTCACGGTCAAGACAACACGGCGGCAGCTGTTGCGCGGTGGCGTCTCCTCGCAACCCTTAATCGATGCGCGTCGACATCTACATTACCTATAATACTATCAATACCGTATTAGAAAAAATCTTAATCACAACGGAATCATTGACAAAGAAAATCCCGGACGTGTGTCCCTAAACGATAAGCACATGACAGCTCATGCCAGTGTTACGGGTGTGTGGGAAACGCGTTTGAGTGCAGCGGGTGCAGCTAACCGGTGGATATTTAGATTCGGGCGTTGCGGTATTGATCGGCGGCAACGGCGGTACGCGTGGCGCGCGGTCCGGCGCGCCCGGCACAGTGGGCGCTGCGCGCCTCCCGCGCCGCGCACGCGTACTACCAACCAACTTGACTGATCATTTGTAAACCTTATTCAGAATGTATAAGGTCTACCTGCGTTTAGTGGTTGTCAGTATGGCGCCGGCTGTCACACAACGCGCTTGAAAATACGGCGTTACGTAAGACCCCGTTCACACGGCAATACCGCACGTTCTTTCGTACTGATCTTATCCAACAGTATGGAGAGATAGTGTAATGATGTATGAATGAAAAGTAAGTATATGACACAAACCGAATTATCGTAAAAACCGGCCAAGAGCATGTCGGGCCATGCTCAGTGTAGGGTTCCGTAAACTGAGACCATTAATTCAAAAGGTCGTTTCTTACGGGAAATTTGGCGGCGCTTACGACATTTTTACTTACGTCCTTTCACTATGGGTTTTTAAATGATAACTCAAAAACGCCTCAACCGATTTATTTCAATATAGTTTTCATTGAAGGTACTCATTAGATCTCAGTTTCATGAATTTTTTCACAATTTTAGGACACACGATTCAAAAGTTACGAGGACGCCCTATTTTAAACTTTCGTAGCTATTATTTCCGAGAGTATTAGTTTTATCCAAAAACTGTTTTAGAAGACCTTAACTCTTTTTACCTAAAGACCTATCCAACGATACCCCACACAACATGGTTGGAACTAAAAAAAAATTCGCCCCCCACTTCACGTGTACGGGACGGGAGGTACCCTAACAAAATATATTTTTCGCGTTTTTATTCTACCGTTTTGTCGGCTTGGTTAATGCACATATACAAACCAAATTTCAGATTTCTAGTGCTAGTGGTCACTGAGCTAGACCGCGGACGGACGGACGGACGGACGGACATGGCGAAACTATAAGGGTTTCGTTTTTGCCATTTTGGCTACGGAACCCTAAAAACATGACGAGTTAACAATACAGTCAGCAGTAGAAGTGGTTATGCACAATATCACCACACGCTGTTAGATTTTTTTTATTTTTTATTCCCGAAACTTTATCACGTAAATAGATCTTAAAAAATATCTTGTGTTCAGATAATGGTTAATAGCACAGCCTTCTGCTGAGCTGACTACATAAGGTATTATATAGCCACCTGTATTATATCTCACATAACGAAGCGCGCAAAAATATATAGAGGCATCAGAGCGTGTCACATGTTATGCAAAATATTACTGTTAGTGACTGTACCATAATAAGCATAGCTTTTGGACTGTTAAGACGTGAGTACGGCTGTGCAACATAAATGTCTCAATTTCCGTATGACAAAACGTTGTTTTTAGCATAATACTTTACTTCAATTTACTCTTGCACGTGGCTTATATTATCTTTTATGTCCGTATTTATTACTTGTATTGTACTCCATATTTGGATTCGCCTTACGAGGACTCTGAACATACTTTCATTAATGCCAAGGCCGCGAAAATTTGTATTACACAATGCAAACACAAGTGCATAAAAACAATCAAAATGATATTGGAATTGCAAAAGGTTGTCTGCAATTTTTTCAATAGGACAATAAGTAGTTTCACATTGAAATACATTATCTTACACTTGTAACCTTAGACAATTTAGGCATTCCTTCTCATACCTAGTAGTATAAAGAGAACGTTTGGATTGGCAAAGTATTAAAAAGTAAATGCATACACATTTCCAATAAAGAAAATTAAGACTTTTCGCTGAAAAACTTACAAAAGTTGCAAATATAGAAAATATAGCTGTGTGATTTTGACTTGCATCGCATGTCCAAAAAATATACACAACTAGATTAATTCAATTCTCATAATCATTGTATCGTTTTACTATACGCTTTCTCATTCAAAACTTGATCACATGGGAATTTATATTTAGTACCTTTTAGAAATTCTTTTTTAACCTACACAATGTTTAGAAAGACCTTAGAATTCTAGCACTTTCTTCTAACTTCGACGTCCCAGTCAGCTACATCGCCCGCTTTCACAAAGACACGCTTATATTATAAGGGCAATTGCGCAATGCTCTATTTGGTTTGCACAAGAATAAGCCCACCCCGTGAAACCTTTCGTCGGGATCACGTTTCACAACGAAGGGAGCTGTCGCGTCAACCCCAAAACGAAGAACGGAAATAGCGGACTTTTATTGCGACATTCTCGGAGTTTGAAAACTGAAATCATAAAACCAACAGCATTGTGAAAAAATTTACTAATTGTGGAATTCTACTTGTGAAATTTGTTGTAAATTAAAATGTGATTTGCTATACCTAAGTACTTCGTAAATGTAGATGTAATTACTCAACTACCTTAAACCTGCTGCTGCTGGTACTTCCATTCCTAATATTTAGTTTTTACAATGCGATTCAAAAAAGATCTGTCAAGTTCGAGTGACATTTCGCTCGCGCTATCTTACACAAAAATTGGTTTATTCCAAGAAAAATTTTGAACCGCATAGCAAGTTATACAAAAGGTGTACTCACGGAAATAATTAAGCGTCTCCCTGATCTGATCGGGAGTGAGGGCTAGGTCGTTGTCACTGACTGGCAACGCCGGCGACGGGATGAACCAGTCCTGGTTCTCGTAGCCTGCAAAACAACATTCATGCGTTAATGTCTCAATTTATCTGGTCGTGATAGCGTTAGGCTATCCTGCTTCAATCAGGCGCGGACGGAATAGCCCCTGTGGCCCCTGTATACTACGGGGGCCTTACGTGCGGACCGCAAGATTTTTTGGGTAGGTAAGTGCTCCTGAACGAACTCCTGGATCCGCGCCTGGCTTCAATGACCTTTGACCTTTTGAAATAGTAATAAGGGCCTCGAATAGACAGGTAACTGTATTAGCGCTGGTGTCTACTTAGTTAAGCCAAATCGAAATGCTATTCTAATATTTTTGCGTACTGGTGGCGAGCAAGGCGAAAATTCAATTACAATTTTACATGATCGGCTCTTGCTGAAAAATAAGTACGTCGCACAGTAAGTATGAAAAATGGCTATTTCTGAACTAAAAACATTTTGTTTTATAATTTGTAATTTTAGTAACTATAACTGACTTATTTATACTTAATGTTCTGAATTGACATATGTAAATAGGTACTTACTAAAATATCTACCTACCTACAGAGGAAATGAAACAATAAGCAATCGTTAATAAAAGTACCTAATTAATGCATAAATGTCACTTTATAGCGAAAATACACACTCACATCACTTAGCGAATTTCTGTTTGGCCCTATGGATGAAAATGCCTTCAGGCATAAAGTCCGCCATTTGCACCTATTTTTACTGCGCAAAGAAGTTTAAATCAATAAAATAACGTGTAACAATCGCAATAAGCGGTCGTTGTCTGTTCCAAGTAGTTCGAGATCAATTTGTACGCGGCCCTGGAACGGAGTGGCTGACGTCACGGGAGCTCTGAGTCATGCGTTACTCTGCAAGTGATCACTCAGTTCACATCGTTATTACAATTGGCCATTATATGCGGCTGTCAGTACTTCTACAGCGTACCTAGAGCCGCCACCAGATATATCGGAGCGGCCAAGGTAGTCACAAATTGTTGAACAACGCCTCTATGTCAGGGCGATAAAGTGCATGTTCACATAATTTTGATTACCTTGGCCGCTCCCATATATTTAATGGCGAGTGTACATGTGGGTCTATATAATAGTAGATACGTTTTTGGCCATGGACTTTGTACGTGCTAGGCTCATTCAACTCACAAATTTTAAGTAGTTAAATATGTTTGAACACAATCCATATATAAACAAATTGCGATCTTAAATGCCTGCACGCATTCTCTACAAGTACTAAACTAACCCAATACGGGGTGTCATACGGGGTGGCTTGAAAATACGAGGGCGGCTTTAATAACACAATTTATACGACGAAGTACTTATTTTTAACTTACTTCTGGTAACACGTTATAATAATTACACTTAAGTCACCACATTTTACGGTACACTTCAAGCAAGCGTAAAATAGTATGTTATTTTACAATCTTATGAGACAAAGCCAGATTACGCGCTCGTGGTTGTATCGATCAATAACCACATTAGTAATGGTGAGTTAAAAATAATTGGCTTAAACATTACACGTAATATGTCTAACCTAATATGAGATTATATAACGCTACTTATGCAAACGATACTGATAAACTGGTTGAAAATAATTATCATAATGCTATTGTACTTTACGTAGATATTACTTTGAAAAATTTAATATTGCAACGGTTAGTGGTTAAAGTAAGATCACTTCTTGTATGTGTGTCACGCCACATTTTCAGAATAGCTTTACAATTTACAATAAATCTACTTAAGTATATGAAATAGGTACAAGGAGACAATATTTCCTATTTTGGAAAGTTGGAAGTACCTTCAGCGACTTAGTTTCGTAGGTATACTGGGAATTTCTGTCTGGTTTAAATAAGTTAGCACGCTCTGTGCCAGAGTCTGTCGTCGTTTTAAAATCCGTATCTCAAAAATATAGATAATATATGATATACTATATATACAGATAATATATGATATTCCAAAACGTTGGGACATGAGAAATTTATATCTATTTGCAAAAAATATCACCCACACCTGCCAACAACCTGTGCTCTCATGTCCTTAACAATAGATGATCAGAAGACCTAAAGCTGCGACATGATGCAGTAAGTTGACAGTTGGTATGCAGGGGCCGGTCCCGCGCCGGCGGGCGATGACTCGAGCGGTGAGACACCAGTATTTATAGCCGGCGCCGGCGCCGGAAGCCGCGCCCGCAGGACTTAGTAGTACGGAACACTCCTGGATCAATCAATACATTGTCTGGACTCGTTAGTGAGAGCGTAGTATATCTTGACCCAGTGATTCGTAAGTAGCACTCGGAATCTGACAGCAGACTTATGTTGGCCCTCCAGTCCCCAATATGCGGTATGTGTGGTGAGCAACCAAGTTCCTAACTTGAATAAACAGGGATTATCGTTGTCAACAGCTGGAAGTGTAATTCACAAACCACAGCTGCACTGACAGTATGGTTGATCCCTCAAATTACGCTTGGATATTACGAATCAGGTCAAATAATCAGTCAGAGGTCGCAGAAGGGTTAAAATCAGTGGAATCTGGACCAATAATAATGACATTCAGAGGCAATGCTTTATTTATACGTAGATAGAATTGGTTTGATACTGCGCATATTAGGTAAATTCAGATAATTTCATACCCGTTATCATGTGTTACTCTAACGGAGGTAAATCTATCTGTAATGCGAGTAAACTTGGAATTACATTCCAGGTAAGATACAGTTCATGTGTCGTTTCGTTCAGCACGCTTTGGCGCTTGGCTTTAGGATTCCTAGTGTATTTTTTTTTCGTAGACGCATTGTCTACTATTGCTATAGTAGATATACGCATAGGAAAGGGAATCAGCAGTAAAAGCCTTCTTGTAGCATACTAGCACGCTGCATCGTATTTAAATATGCATAGTAAAAACAAAAAGCCTGATCCCATTTCAATAGGTTTAAACTGTTCCGTAAACTAGATGTCAATCAAGATAGTTCTCCGCCAGGAAATGCTTTTTCAAGAGTGGGTTTTGCAAGACTTCCGGACAAGCGTTGTAAGAGGAAAATATTCAATTTAAAAGAGTTGCAAAGTGTACTGGTTGAAGGTCTTTAAGTAAGGAAACAAGATAAGAACTTATTATGTATTGTGTATTTCAAAAATGAGTCTTAGTCAAGGGTCCTTATCACATGAGAAGCTCTCTCAGGAAGTCAAAAGAAAATAGTCTGAGTAGTGTGCAATAAAATTTAATAGATAGGAAGTAATAAAGTGATTGTTAATGGGAGAACGATAACTCTAAAAATTTCAGCACCAAAACCATTAGAAGCTAGAACGCGTTTAATAAAATGTCTGATAGTTCATTAAAAAAATTGCTTTCACTTAAGTAATGGGGGAACCATATGGACACAACATAACTTATTTGTACCCATCAAGATGCTAGGTATTAAACACGAGGTTTATTGAGGAATTCAGTTACAAGACTTACAAGTTATATAAAGAAACAGTGCGATTATGTTGCTGTCGCTTGATCTTTGAGTGACATTTAGTGAAACTGAGGCGCAAGGCCTCGCCAATCTACTTAGATATTGTTAGGAAAGACTTGCCAGCTACGTCGTGCTGCGTGCAGTTTATTGAACATGCAAACCTTTGCTTTAGATATCTTTCTTTATTTTATCTTTAACAATGGTAATATTGTCTACGGTTGCCGGGATAGTTATTCATGAAATAAAACCACTTTGAATGGATTATATCACGTATACTGAATTTAAATTACATCCCGACGTTAACAATGGGTATTGGGAAAGCAACTCTTTCAGAGAAAATAAAACAATTGTTATTGATAAATGGATAAGAGATAAGATTGATAATTTTAAACAAAAAAAGAACCGACTTCACTTAGGATCCGCTATTCCAAGAGGAAGTGGCCGAGTTGCTGTAGAAAATAGTATAATAGTTGAAGGGTTCCTTCGATTTCTCCAGGATCCCATCATCAGACCCCGACTTGGTGACAATGGGACCATCTAGGGGTTATACCCGTTCGATTAAAAAAAAATTTTGGAAATCGGCTCACGATTCACGGAGATATCGAGTAACATACATACAAAAAAAATGATAAAAAAAAAACAGTCGAATTGAGAACCTCCTCCTTTTTTGAATTCGGTTAAAAATACACCGAGAAAACAAGTACTCGAGCCGAAATCAATAAGGAATATTACTACCATCAATGAGCTAGTACAGTCGCCATCAAATATATCGGAGCGGCCACGGTACTAAACATTTCTGAACACGCACGCACTTTATCGCTTTGACAATAGAGGCGTTGTTCAGATATTTGTCACCACCTTGGCCGCTCCGATATATCTGATAGCGACTACGTAAGAAACTGTGAATTCATGATCTTGTCCAATGTTTTCTTGTTGCGTTTTTTTATTAATTGGTTATGTAAAAAAGCCTAAAAAAGTGGTTGGACCTACTTAAAGGAATTGCATTTCTATTCTATGTAGTAGTATGGAATACGAGTATATGCTAATACTTAGGTGGAATAATACGAATAAATAAATATTTGTTGGTAAATCCGGACACTTCTTCGCCACAATAAAGCGAAAATATACGACCACGACCCAATTCCAGGCGTTTACAAGAAGTCGTTGAAACTAAACTAGGACAGATACATTAATGTTCTATTTGCACGAGGAACCCTATTATATTTCCGAAAGAAATAGGCCGTGGGAAAAAGACTCCTTACCATAGTTATGCAAGTTGCAGGCTAAATGGATACATTAAATTGTAAAGAAGCACGATTTCTAATTGCATCTATAGTCCAGTCCACGTGTATTTTTAATGAATATAACATATATATGAGCTATTGGTCCATGAAGGAGTATATTATTATATGAAGGGAAACCTTGCCTTAAAATTTAAATGCAATTCCCAAGAATAACACAACAAATGTCTTTCTAGCTACGGTTTCATATGCTAAACGATATCTCGTGATCATTTGACGTCACGTCGTCGGTCATATGTAGTAAGTAATCATAGCGTATTATAATGTCACAGACAAACGTGATTCACCAATCTAAATGTTGGCTAGAGTTTGTAATCATATTCGACGTCTTAATACAAACTTAAGCACTATATGTACTTGCCTTTTAATTACCAACTTAAAGCTCTAAGAAGGCCAATTTCATAATTGCTTTCCGCCATTAGGTACTTTAAAAACATGCTCTAGGTAGGGGTTTCATTCCTGTCTGCGGCTCTTAGGCACATACCGCACATACCACATTAGTGGTCCTGGGATGCTGCATACATTATGATAATATAGAGAGATGATTCTAATGTAATAGTAATAGCCTAAAGATGAGAGACATTTTGACTTTTCTTATTTTGGTAACTATTAAACAGCAAATATAACACTAACATAACATTTTTAATCAAAAGGAGGGGTTCGCTGCATCTTGGAAAGACTACATTAGCATCAATAGTATCTTCGTACACGAAGGCCGCAAAAATATGGGACACGCTCTTATTTGTAGGCATATAACACAAAAACACACAAACCAAAATCATTCACTACCACCACGCGATCTTCCAACACACAAAGCCATTATTTCCCGCATATTTTCAGTCCTTGGCTTTGATTTTTACTGGCAAGTAACAAGGGAAAACGTCTGCTTTTATATATAAAGAAAGCATAGCTTACCTCCAAATTGGGTGAGGCTGTCGGCTCGAAGGCGATACTTCGGTATATGTTCTTGGAGAAGACTAACGATTTCTACCTCGGGCACCTCCTCGCTATTACACACTTCTGTGGACAATGAGAAAACAGCGTTTAGCTCAGACATTTTCTTGTCAGACAGGTAGGTACTATTTTTGATTTAATGCGGGACTGAGAAAGAAAGAGAGATTCCTACGACAATACAATCAGTTTAGGATTTAATCATTTCTAATACAACAAGAATCAGCTTCCAATTGCCAAATGACATTTAAGATCAAAGAAAACTTCATCGAGTAAAAAAAGTGTTTAGTTATCATTAAATGAGCATACAGTAATCGATTTTAATTTACCAGTCGCCATAAATTACCTCAGGAAGTAATTTTCGTAAGAATTAGCTTCACAAAAATCAGGAAATAATTTATAAGTCAAATACCTATAATAAATAACCTACTAACAATTAAGTTTTAAATCGTTCCCATAAAAAAACAATAGTTGTAAAAATTGCCTATAAAATCTAAAGAATCGAAACGTGAATTGGAAAGGCATTACAACAACTGCGCTTTCAAACCCGCCTCGAAGATCGAGATAAAGTATCAATGGAAATGCAAGTCCGCAAGCGGCGTCGTGACTAGAAAAGTAAAGTAATAAGCACCTACAAATGCAACAATGTATGAGGCGACGACAAATCTCTGCGTTTGGTTGGTTCTGTCTTCGTATTTCCATCGCTCTACCCTTCGAGTATGGAGAACCAGTGTAAATGTGGTCTCTAGGTCCGTAACAATAGCCGTAAGAGCGGATCAGTTAATACTGTGCCAGCACCGCCAGCGGAATGAACTTCACAAAGTGTTAACGAAGCCCGCAATACGAGTAAGTAGGGGATTTTTGACTTTTTAAGTACTAGGCAACTAGCCGCACAAGTGACACAACTCAGCAGCATCAATAAAATATCTCTCAACCCCCTTTTTTTTATAAGCGAGTACAAATAAAAATCGTAAACGTGATGGTCGGAACTGAAATTAACGTTCGCTGCCAGTATCGGTTGTCGCAATTCTCTATGATCCATATGGTAGGTACCTAATAAAAAAAAGTGTAGCCTACACAGATAGAAAAAATCTCTTCAACCAAAGAAACCTATTTGAATCAAGAGATATCCAGTTTCCCATATAAGGAAAAAATAAAATTCTTTATTTTAAGATATAAAATGTTTCAAAGTTTATTACTTAACCTAATAAATTCTATACTTTATCCGAGATATAAAAATCTTCTTTTTAAAATAGCTTAATATTCTCACGAAGGGCGTTTGAATTTTATTTTTGTATTGTATTTTTTTTAAATTGAACTTTATGTGTCTTAGTGCAATACATAAAGAACTTAAGCCAAGAAACTTTGTTTCTTGGATGAAGACTCATGGTTTAAATTGAGAATTGAATTTCTCCACGGAAACAAGAAAACGCATTAGTTCAAGAGCATGTGTTACTTGATGTAAAATTTGGTATTTTCACACCAAGATCTAAAATTTATTGGCGTATGAAATCGATTACTTGAAACAAACAATAACATTTTCTAAGGCGGTTATCACACTGGCGCGGACCCGCATGCGGCACCGGTGCGCGAGCGAGATAGCGCTCTGCATGTGTATAGCGCTATCTCGCTCGCACACCGGCGCCGCATGCGGATCCGTCGTCAGTGTGATAATCGCCTTAGTGTCTCAGTGCACTACTTAAAAAGCTAGTAGCAGAAACTGTGTTTCTCGGGACTAATCCCAAGAAAGGAAGTTTAACTAAAAGTAGATAATACAAATATAAATTATGATTATTTATATACTCACAATTTATAATCGTATTAACTAGAGCTGAGATTGCTATTGTGAATCTCAAATAAGCCCGGGTAAAGCACCGAGGGTCATGAAGTTACGTCGAACAGACGTTCGCGTGTTCTAACCTACACGCAGAGACATCTATTGATGCGCAGGGTAACTAACGTCCAAGACTTAAATGTTTCAAAGCAAAAATTATGTGCTTCTTCTTTGGAATAGCTGTGGCTCTTGATTGTAGGTTGAAAACATCAAAGCAAAAATTAATCTCTCTTGCCTAAAAACTTAAAAATCTCAAATCAAACTTTTGGCGCTACTTCTTTGAATTAGCTTTGGCTCTTAGCTGTAGATTGAAAACATCAAACCAAGAACTAATCGCTTTTGACGTAAACACATAAAACTCTTAAAGGAAAATTTTGGTGCTTTTTTGCCGTAAATAATTATTATCTTAACTCAAATCATTACTATTCGCTTTAAAAATGGGTAAAGCTAATAGCAGAGCTCGAATTAGTAAAAATTGTGCGCATCGAGAAAAAGTTGTGAATTTTTGACCATGGATAGAATGGCCCACGATAAATATTTTTTAGTATTGGAGGTCCGTAAAATTTTTGGACCTTCATGTCAAAATCAGGGGTCCTGTGAAATACGTTATTACTCTATGGTTAAGGCTGCTAGGGGTTTTGTGGTATCATTTCCGTGTAAAACAGACATGCGGAATTCATTTGTGATATTAAAAATGTAAAATTTCTTATTAAAAAAAAAGTTGTGTGGCGAGGAAAAACACAATTTTTAATTTTTTTTTTAGAACGTCATATAACTAATATATATCATTTTTTTTCTAATTATAAAAAATATTATAAAGGAGCATATTTAATGTAGTTTCTAAATATATACAATTTTTAGGCTTATACACAGATAGAAATAATATCTTAATTCAAAACGCAAAACTCTCTTGCACGGGGTTTCTTAAAGAGAGTAATAAATACCTTAGAGCAATAAACATGACTTGAGTTAAAAATATCATGATTTTTAAAAGAAGATTTAAAATTATTTAGCTTTAACTTTACCTATTTTTAAAGCGAATAGTAATGATTTGAGTTAAGATAATAATTATTTACGGCAAAAAAGCACCAACATTTTCCTTTGAGAGTTTTATGTGTTTACGTAAGATCGATTAGTTCTTGGTTTGATGTTTTCAATCTACAGCTAAGAGCCAAAGCTAATTCAAAGAAGTAGCACCAAAAGTTAGATTTGAGATTTTTAAGTTTTTAGGCAAGAGAGATTAATTTTTGCTTTGATGTTTTCAACTTACAATCAAGAGCCACAGCTATTCCAAAGAAGAAGCACATAATTTTTGCTTTGAAACATTTAAATCTTGGACGTTAGTTACCCTGCGCATCAATAGATGTCTCTGCGTGTAGGTTAGAACACGCGAACGTTTGTTCAACGTAACTTCATGACCCTCGCCGCTTTACCCGGGCTTATTTGAGATTCACAATAGCTATCTCAGCTCTAGTTAATACGATTATAAATTGTGAGTATATAAATAATCATAATTTATATTTGTATTATCTACTTTTAGTTAAACTTCCTTTCTTGGGATTAAAGAAAAGAAAGAAAGAAAAACGTTTATTCGTGACGTAATACTTAGATTAGTCCCGAGAAACACAGTTTCTGCTACTAGCTTTTTAAGTAGTGCACTGAGACACTAAGGCGATTATCACACTGACGACGGATCCGCATGCGGCGCCGGTGTGCGAGCGAGATAGCGCTATACACATGCAGAGCGCTATCTCGCTCGCGCACCGGTGCCGCATGCGGATCCGCGCCAGTGTGATAACCGCCTTAGAAAATGTTATTGTTTGTTTCAAGTAATCGATTTCATACGCCAAGAAATTTTAGATCTTGGTGTGAAAATATCAAATTTTACATCAAGTAACACATGCTCTTGAACTAATGAGATTTCTTGTTTCCGTGGAGAAATTCAATTCTCAATTTAAACTATGAGTCTTCATCCAAGAAACAAAGTTTCTTGGCTTAAGTTCTTTATGTATTGCACTAAGACACATAAAGTTCAATTTAAAAAAAATACAATACAAAAACAAAATTCAAACGCCCTTCGTGAGAATATTAAGCTTTTTTAAAAAGAAGATTTTTATATCTCGGATAAAGTATTGAATTTATTAGGTTAAGTAATAAACTTTGAAACATTTTATATCTTAAAATAAAGAATTTTATTTTTTCCTTATATGGGAAACTGGATATCTCTTGATTCAAATAGGTTTCTTTGGTTGAAGAGATTTTTTCTATCTGTGTAGTATACAAAAACTACGCGAAAAAAAATGTTTGCTTCATGGTGTATATGTTTTCTCCATAGTAAGTATCGATAATCAATGTGAACGTGAACATCCGTAGCGTATTGACCTTAAAATGCATGTATTGCTTGTTATTAGTAAATTTTATTCATAATAACTTCACAAAATGCAGAAATAAAAAAATACAATAAATAAAAACATATTTTTCCTCTTTAACATAAACCGTCACAATTCAAACGACGCGACGTCTGTTTTCCGTTACTCAACTTAAGTAAAAAAAAAAACAGAAGTTTTTTGTATTAAAGGTGTATAAAATGTATATGTTTCTATAATCTATATTAAATATGCTTCTTTATAATATTTTTTATTATTTGAAATAAAGGATATATATTAGTTATATGACGTTCTAAAAAAATAAAAATAAAATTGTGTTTTTCCTCGCGGCACAACTTTTTTTTTAATACGAAATTTTACATTTTTAATATCAGAAATGAATTCTGCATGTCTGTTTTACACGGAAACGATACCAAACAACCCCTAGCAGTCTTAACCAGAGAGTAATAACATATTGCACGGGACCCCTGATTTTGACGTGAAGGTCCAAAAAAACAGACCGCCAATACTAAAAAATATTCATCTTTGCTCACTCTATCTATGGTCAAAAATTCACAACTTTTTCTCGATGCGCACAATTTTTTTCGCATTTGTACTGAGACAAAACCCTACTATAAAGCTGAATAATTTTAATTCTTCTTTTAAAAATCATGATATTTTTAACTCAAGTCATGTTTATTGGTCTAAGGTATTTATTACTCTCTTTAAGAAACCGCGTGCAAGAGAGTTTTGCGTTTTGAATTAAGATATTATTTCTATCTGTGTAAGGTCTCGGTTCAGAAGGCATTGAGAATAGCGGTCTAGAGCTTGCGAAGTACCAGACAGAATCAATAGTTCCCCCGGTCAGCCACCCGACGTCTGCGGGGGAATGCACCCAGCACCCACAATGCATTCCTGTACCTACAATCTAGTTTTGCACAGACCATACTCAATAAACCCGTCCTATAATCAATCGCGTTCTGAAGTCTGGTAGTGTTGGTACCTACTCGATATATTGCGTAGACTATTTCGATCAAAAAAAATGTGAACCCGCAACAAAAAAAAATATGTCTATAGGTACCCAGATTTAAAATTCGAACGTTAATTTTTTTTTTATCCAAGATACTTATTTTAAAAGACCCTCTATTTATTTGTGTGCATGGCAAGCTTGTGACCTTGTGAAATAATTACATATACTGTACGAAGTGTAAGAGTAAACGGAATGATGCGCGAAATTGTGCATGACCCGACGCGAAGGTTGTGCAAAGAAAAGATGGTTGCGCATGAGTTTTTCGTTTTAAAGATATTGATATTACTGTTATTACGTATTTATCATACTTGAGAAAATAATCGCATAATGAAATAAAATATTTACAAAACTATAGCAATGACGGATGGTAATGACTCGAAAACATTATAGGACAGATTTTTCTTTTGAGGGAACTCCGTGCGTTTCGAAAATTGTGCCTAAGTAAATTATGTACTCCCATAATTTTACTCGGTTTGCATGGTACTTCTCTTTATTGTTTGATCTTAGCTTTCGTTAACACTTAGGTTTCCAAATTGTATGCTATTTTATTAGACATATGTATGTTGCTCTGGCGGCTGTAATACCCTTACAAAAAGTCTATACATATTATTATTACAGTTATTAAACACACCCAACTGAAACGAACAGGGGGGTCAGGGGGGTGATTTTTGAGATTCGAGAGCTCGAATCTGACATTTAAAACTTTGTCTAAAACGATGAAATAGTGTATTAAAAATAGTGTAATATAAAGCGTTAGGAATTTAAAATCATGATTATTAAATTAAAGTGAAGATAACAATAGCGACAAACTTTTGTGTGCGAATATTTTAGAGCTTAATTTTCATGAATTCGAGCGCTGCGCTCGGATCTCAAAAATCGCCCCCCAGGCGGACAGCGAAGACTATTAAAGGATATAAATTAATACCTTCTGGTACGGAACCCTAAAATAAAATGGCGATGCGTTGCAATATGTTTAATACGAGTAGAAACATGCAAACAACGTCAACAAGTTAAGAACAGCATAATCCGGTTACCATGTGCAAGCGTTGTTTATCAAAATTAAAACTAGCATATACAATAAATAAAGGCAAAATAAATCTAAGTTAATTATATTACAAAACGAGATAAAAACTAGATTGATAGTTTTGGAACAACTTGGATCAAATTGTTTTATTATCATCATCATCATCATCATCATCTCAGCCATAAGACGTCCACTGCTGAACATAGGCCTCCCCTTTAATAAAGGGGGGGGGGGGGGGGGTTACCATACGCGCCACGCTTGGCAGGCGGGTTAGCGATTGCGGTTTTTTTTGTTGTTTAATTGTTTTATGTAGATGTATTATGAAAGAGTAAGTTATATCTTATCATGTATCATTTGATAGATTACATAAAAATTATACAATTTCCTATTATTATCTCCACATCTCATTGGTATCTATAATTGAATCTAGCCTTCACTTACATAGGCACCAGTTTATTTTACATTCGGTTGCAATAGTCTGTTATATATTATCTAATCGTAAAAAAAACAGTTCATACCATTAAAATATTTGGTGCACAACGTAGTCTTGTTGTCTTGATTTAAGTATTTGGACTGGACTGGGACACATAATACTTTTTATCCCGGAGTTCGTTTTCAATCAAGGGTTTGAAATGAGGGTTGATGGACGGCGATGCGAGAAGGGGGTTTAGAAATTTCACGACTTCTACCCTGACAGACGGGAGCTAGTTAAAATAATCTGAAGGTAAATTCGAAACATTTTAAAATAGCTAGTGAGATCGATATGATGTATAGCCCCCAGATCTGCGCTGCCCAAGACGCACTACTAGTTCACAGGATTTTATCATTCTCGTGGATTGAATTTAAATGTATTGAATTTAAATGTTAAATTAAAAGTAATCATACTGTAGACGGCTGCACGTTTCGTGCGTGCAAACGTTTCTCACTGTGGGTTACGGGTTACGGGCAGAGATAACTGGTCCGTCCTAGCAATGATTTTCGTCGTAATTCGGACGTTATGAATGTTGTTAGCGACCGACGTCAAGTGGAATATGAGTTAAAATTAGTGGCCCCATGTTAGACTATTCGTAAATATCATAGAGATTGCGTTCTTTTACAATTCCACATTTTATTTTTCGTTGTTCGTATATAAAATGAAGATAGCTACGGTGTGTTCTGACACGCCTACATTTTCTTTCTTCTTTAAATCTAAGATATTTTCTCGTTAAGATTTATAGATTATATTATATTATAGTCCAATTATGATTATTTATATGTCCCGCACTAAAACCCTAAAATTGTTAGCTCTTTTTTAACAAAACGTATGTAATACATACTCGGCTACTATCTCTGGTCAACAATAGCAGTAACTTAAAGTTACTACAAATCAGATCACTGAGTACCTTATATATTCTACCTCATTGCTAAATAGGTACCTAAGATTAAACGTTTACTAACGAAATATATGGCGGCGCAGCTGTCATCCCATAGAGAACCGTGAAACTTTTCATACAAGTAAATTTTTACCAGGACGATGACGACGGTTTGGTGCACGTGGTGCAACCAGCCCTTATTTGTTGCATATTGTTTTGTGAAATTAAACGGTTTTTTTAAACTATATACCTACTGGAACGCAGGCGCATAGCTGTGTGAATAGCTTTGGTCTTCGACCATTTGTGCCTCAGCCATCTCCTGCATACAAACTGGGAGAAAGCGATCGCGACAATGTAGATCAATGTCTCTAATGACCATAAAATAGGTCTGCTAATGTTTTGTCGAGCGCTCGTTCCTGGTACTGTGGATTTACATAATATCGATCGGTGCTCACTACTCAAATAGAGCTAGCACTGCACAGGTTACTTTGTAAATCATTTAGCAACTTTGTTCCGATATATTTATAAGTTTGGATTTTAGATGTAGAATAGCTAGATGCCATTCCAAGTGCAAGTTATAACTTCCTCTTATTTAACTACTTCCACGAACTACTGTACGTTATGCGTGATTTAAACACAAACTTATTAAATGTTGTAACTTGTATTATTGCCGACCAGCATTGTTTCTTAAATAGGTGAAATTATTATATCGTTATCTCATTATACATAGTTAAGTAGATTTAAAACTTGTTTTAAAATAACTTTTATCAAAAACAAACATTAATTTAGAATGAATGCTATTTACAAGCCGTTTATTAATAAAAATATGTTTAGTTCCCATTCCCATATCCCATCATAAGATTAAACTCAGTTCAGAAGAAGAAAGAGTTTCCTAATTTCAGTAGCTCATGAGGGATATTATTACTAATAATACTAACGATACGATATGTTTTCAAGTCAAAGTAGATCATTGCCGGTTGTCATATATAAGGCGTTGCTGCCATTAAAAATCATTTAGAAATATACTTTATTAACAACCAACAATAATGTATGTACTGATGACTTGAAAGTTAGTCAACCGCCATAAGGTACCTTTACCTACCTGCGGAACTTCACATATATTTATAGGTACTAGTTTATCACATTTCTACGAAACCATTACATACTGAACTCGTCACGCATAAGGAAACTTCACAATCTTCGCATCTTTCCTGATATAAATATTATAAATACCTACAACACTTGAAAATTTGCGTAAGTCTATGAAGTTTACGAGTATTAATAACAGTTATTATTGTATCCCATCTGCAACACATAGTTATGAAAGTTTATAGTTAAAGTTTAAGTGTTATAGAGAGACATCGGTAGTTATAACTCGACTTATTTTATGGTTAATACAAATAAAATAACATGAGGAAGTGGTAGACGTTACAAATCTGTTAAACATGTAATTATTGTAATAACCAAACCGAGCTTGGGTTGCATCGCGAATTGGGCGATAGTGTCCGAGTTCGATTGTAAAAAAGATAAGCACCTACCTACCTATATCAACAACGTATCATTCATCAAAATTGATCATAACATTTAAGCTTTATAGCGTTCCAAGTCCCAATCAATTGAGTAACTAACTAAATTAAACATTTAAAATAATAATACATATCATTATACTATAACTGCGCCATATACCTATCCAAAATTAAGTCCGTTCAACAGATTTACCAAAAAGCCGCGGCCGCGGGCTAAATCTCAAAAGTACTCACAGATTAATCCGTACTAAAACCAAGTAAATATTCATTAATTAATAAAATAAAACGCTAAAACGGCCTTGGTTTCTCTCAACTCGATGTGAAACCTATCCTATAAAACTGCTGAGCAGAAATGAATTTGAATAATATTAGCACACACATTACAATTTCAACTTTATTAACTACCGTTTAAGAACAGCGTAAGTGGCAAGTATGTGTAGATTAAATCTGCGCCTAATGACGAAAGGATTAGAATTGATATTGCATTGATTTGTTAGGTTGCATGTTTAGTGAACTTACCGTCGCTCCAAGCAAGCAGCAAGTCCTGCTTCTGTTCATGCAGTTCGTCCCGCCGCCTTGGCCGAGGTCGTAACCTAGCCTTCCCGTTCATGCTTGTACACTCTTCAGGTTTTCTCCGCACAGACCAGACACATCACAACAAACAAACAACACTTGGACAAGCACGTCGGACGTGCAATGTTAGACGTAGCCTTACTAATCAAGTGTAATGAGCTGTAGATAGTAGATAAAGTTTGGCGTCATCGAATTTGATAACGTTCGTTTAGAGGTGATCAATACGCTTGACAACCACAGTTGAGCGAAAGACATGACATGGTTTATTCTTGTTGAGATGACGAGGTCCGCGAGGTCGCTATTCTGTTTTTTCTAAGACATGCCTTACTAAGGCTGCGTTTCCACAAGAGATGAGCGATGATGCGTTGCGAGTAATGTGCTTGTTAAGGACCAATAGCTGCGTTGTGCGAGGATAAACAAATGAAGTGATTCTATTGATTTTCAAAAACACATCACAATACTCGCATCACATCCTCGTTCATCTCTGGTGGAAACGCAGCCTATAAATGGAATCACTGCTTGAATATATTTTTGTTTTAATAAGGTTAAAAATACACGCGCAATGAAATGGCCGCTGCAGGATGTTCCGTCGACAGAATAAATATAATAGAAAAGAATGTTTTTGATTGGTTCTAATTAGGTACAAAGTTCACAAAAGACAAAAATTGCACAACACGGTTTTTATTCAAAATACCGATTAGAAGCTACCCAGAAGCTAACACCGCGGCAAAAATACCATAGAAAACGTATACTAACTCTCAAACTACCCGTCAAAAGATCATTTTGCACCAGCACCGATAAGTGTAGATTTAAGTTTGTTGTACAGTCAGCGTCAAAAGTAACTACGCAAATGAAGGCGTCAAAAGTCTTTATTTAAAGGCAATAAGGACTTTTGACACCTTCATTTGCGTAGTTACTTTTGACGCTGACTGTACAGGCAGCGTCAAATATATTGTAACAGCCAAAGTGATCAAATAGTTCGTCACACCCTATATTTTGTATGGTGTGACGAACTATTTGGCTACTCTAGCTGTTACAATGTATTTGACGCTGACTGTACAACTTCATTCAAATAGCTAATAGAGAAAAGCTAACTACCGGGTTTCTTTTCGGGATCTACAATAATGTAAGAATATGGTTTACAATATGAAAACGATAGCAGTCACAAAAAATGCTATGCGACTATGTAAAAGTAACGTAAACTATTATATGTTTATTTATTATGGCTTAAAATAACTACAGAATTCCCTCTCTATCGATTATTTAAGGGCAAAAACAAACGTAGAGAGTTGTTTTGGTAGCCCTTTGCTGTCTGTGAATTTGTAAATAAACGTATTTTTTTTAATTTATTTCAGTTTATTTGAAAATTAGGTACCTATCGCATGTTTGTTTGTTCCAACAAACCGCACCCATTGTGAAGATATTGAACTCTATGGTAGATTCTGTTTCGGCGAGTTGTTCTAATGTTTATTTTTCGTCCAACGTTCACTATTACCGAAGACATCAGGAATCTATATGATAATTAAAGAACTGATTCTCTCATCAGTCATCATCATCACACATTGCTATTGAAAAAATGTACCTGTGATTGTAAACAATGTTAACATAAATATAATTGTCCCTCCAGAACAATCATAGATCATCACACTATCATCAATTAAAAATCATATAACATCCGTCATCCGTTCTCATTCTCACATAATTGTTCTTTGTCATTTATTTTTATTGTTGTAGCAGTGATGTAATAAAAGTAATCTTAAGCAGATAACGAGAAAGTACAATCTTAATATCTATAGTAGATAAGAGACAGTACCCAATCATGTTTCGTACAGAAGTCAATACAGATATTGATTAAAAATCTAAGTGAAAGTCAAAGGCTCACTTTGTAGAGTTGTTTGTCAAAAGCTCTTTAAATAGCAACAGTGCGAGGCCACACGCACAGAGTTGTTTCCCATCGCTTAGCAAGCATTAGCTTTAAGTAGACCAATATAATGTTTGATCTCTGATTGATAAAAATCTTAAGGTTATATTTATACTGGTTGGTTCTTAATATGTACTAGGAGAGCATTGGGAATAGGGCCAGTTTGCGGTGGAGGCGGCACAGTACGGTCGACGCACTCGTTCGAACTACCAATAAAAATAAGGATGTCGTCAATATGTTGGCAGCCACCATCGCGGGTCACCTCCGTCGCGGGTCGCCTCGTGACGTAACGTCGGCCTTGATGATGACGCATCGTAAAGGGCCCGACGAATATGATAGACCATAATTCGCTTAACTATGTAATTGTCACGGCGCAGAAACACGGTTAAAAAGTGTGTTTACAATGTACACTTTATTGTACGTACATTTTACAGACATAACATGGGACACAGCTGAGTTTTGAAAGTGTACGCATATTGAGAAAGTACCTACATTTTATATTTTTCTTGCCAATAAATAACAGCGTCCCCGTGGGTTATCAACGGTATATCCGATTGTCTTTAGCACTACAAAGTTGAATATTTAATAAAAATAAAGATTCTTAAACGTCACAGACCATTCGTAGAAGATGTCAAAGTAGGGTCGCTATGCCGGTTGGCGGACAGTTAAGGAAGTTGCTGACTTCAAATCCCTTAAAAAAATAGTAATTTACGATAAAATATGTTAATTTCTAGACCAACACGTTAGAAATATAGTCTATTTGTAAAACAAATATGAATACTGGCTGCTTTGCATGGAAGTTTTGATAAAATTAGCGATAAGTGAAAAAATACCCGAAATGCCGGTTTGCGGACAGTTTTTTCAGTATGCGGACACTAAGTGCTAGTTGACGGACATGCAGTTTTATGCAATAAAATTGCAACTGAACCAAGTTTTATCTGTTTACATTAGGCTTTAATATCAATGGTCTAAACAGCGTTTTCATCAAAATATAGTCTCTTCGCGGTCCTTAGGACCTTTAAAAAGTAGGATTGTTTGTTTGAAAAAAACGTCGTTCGGATCACTATATCCAAAGTAATTCGCGTTAAAAGCGTTGATTAAACTTGATCTTCTTTGTTTTCTCTATATTTTATGGACGGTGAGTTCAAAAGTGGGGGGAGGTGGGTAATGAAATTATATAATTTAAGTATCTACTTAAACCTATTATTTTGGAAACTAATCACTTAATCATACAAAACTGTTAGCAACGTCGAAGCTTGTTTTATACTATGACGGTAAAAAATAAGCGTGCGGCTTGTCAAATGGTAGGCCGCTATCATAGTCTATGGACGCTTATAACTCCAGTTGAGTAACAAGAAGCACGTTGCCGTCCAGTAAAAGAACAAGGATGTTGTGTAGATAGATTACGGGACAAATATAGACCGCTCACATCAGCTTACATACTTCAGCGTTGGGAACTATCTAAAAGACCTATGGAATGGTATACGACCTACCACATATTGGTAAATCTTAGAAACTACATGAGAGATGCGGACTTAGTAACGCTCTTTAAGGAAAAGGTCAATTATAGATGACTGCTACTTATATTTATTAAGAAATATAATCTTTTAGCACCGCTGGCCCTTGCCAGCCATTGCCATTCGCCAAGGTAAAAGTGAAAAGACTGGAAACTTACATACATATGGCGGGAAAAAGTTGATAACTCAAGATATAAAAATTGAAGAAATTTGAACCTTATGATTTTTTTCAAGTTTTTGTCCTGACTTGTCAACTTCTTCCCACCGTACGAATTATTAAATAATATTAAAATTTTATTATACTCCTTCGGATAGGTTGTCTACCTATTCTACTATCTTTGATTAAAGCCTTGCTTGATAGGGCAGCCCACACTACAGTCACTCCCATACGTTTTTTGCGCCGCTGGTTGCGTTGGTCCAGCATTACAAATTTTGACAATTTTTAACTCATGTCCACCGGGATATAAAGGTTCTCGAGTAACAACTGCGTGCCTAAGTACCTCAACAAGACTTACTGAAGATCTGGTCAAGATCGTAAGGAACCGTTGGGTGAGGGCACACCACGACCTATCGTTGTGGAGATCCTTAGAAGTTTATGAGATACATGTCTAGCAGTGGGCGTCGTTTAGCAAATACAATGATGGTGATAATGATGAACTATCTTAACAATTAGAGAAAACCAAACACGCCGCAAAAGCAACGGTAGGTACTTTACTTCCTGTGCACGTTTGTGTCTGGACCGGATGTCTAAACAAGAGATACTTAAGTGTTTTATCACACAGAGAAGGCAAATGAGCGTACAAAATACATAACTATTAATTTACTTTCCTAAAAACCCCACGTGTCTGCATACTGAAATCACATTTTACGTAGTCGCGGTTGACCGGACAAGAGTTTATAAGCGGTTTTAAAATTAATTTTACTATCGATTTTAAACGAATGAAGTGGTCGCAAACTAAAAAATAAGTAGTTCGGCAACTAATATTAACATATTATAGGTATTTAAGTAGTATTTTTCACTATGTGTCACACGAAGTGAACATCAAAAATCGGTATAAGATGCCAGTAGGCGGACACGTGTCCGCCAACCGGGATACCTAACAAATTTGCATACCGGTTGCGCGGACAGTCAATATTTCTATAACTTTAGAAAGATCATGAGAAAAGCCTTGTAAATAACGTACATTGGTTCATAATTAATCGAACTAAATGCCTAACACAAATGTAACACGAATACAAATGAAGAAACTTACATTTATCCGCGCGCCTTGTTCTTTATTTTTTTCGTAAGATATCGACCATTTTGGTCACTACTGAGGAGGAGCGTATATAAACATTTTTTTTCTAGCTAAAGGGTGCATCAATTGTTTTGAACTGAATACATTATTATTGCATAACTATCTGAGTATCACCAAACAAATTCATTTTATTACTAAGAACAGCAGGAATCTTATTTTTTGAATTTTAAGAGAAGTTGTCGGCCATTTGTCCGGCTACCGGCACTGTCCGCGCTACCGGCACAATGACCCTACTTAAAAGCATATTAATATGTGTAGATTTATCATTTCATTGCATTATTAATTGAATTTGTGTTTCATATTACCATTGATTACATTTTTTTTTAAAGTAAATACACATACTATTTATACGTTGATATGATCTACACGAATAGCAAGACACCTATGTGCACTGAAACGAAGTCGAAGCAACTCTTATGTAACATATTCAGCTGATGTACAACAAAGAATTATTAATAGCTAGGGTTTCCCTTGACATTCAATTTCACTGTTCTCATTCACGTTATCAAATTGAGAGTCAATTATTATCACAGCCCTAAAATGAGGTCAAGATCTTCTTCGTTGTTTACTAGTTTTCAAATAAAGTAGAGTACATATACAGAACATAAAGTAGAGTACATACTCAAAATCACGAAATCATCATACAACTACAAATACCTACTTTTGTTTAAGTGCTGTACCTTAACTGCATTGCAACATTTATGAAGAGTTAAACACATAACACTCTTGTCGCAATTGGTGCAACTCAATGAGTTTAATTCATACATTCTTCAAACAATGAGAATTAAGTTGTTTCAAGTTAGTTCTCGTGTTATTGAGCGGGGACACAAATGTTTTAAGGGTCATGCCGAACACTTCTGTTCAGTACCTTTCATTGCTCAGCCTTCGCACAACTTCTTGATATAGGATTAAAAGCCCAGCACATTAGACCTAAACTTATGAAAACCTGAAGCACACCAACATAGTATCTAATTAATATATGACCTGTATTTTGTACTTTTGACGCTCTCTATATTTTAGTTTAATATTGAAACCAGCCAGTGTCAACAAAAGATGCGTCAACAAAGTTAAAAAAAAAGAAAAATAAAGGAAAAGTAGCGCTCAGTTCGCGCGCTTCACGGACGCGCGGCGCTAGACTGGGGTGCGCGCGCGCCGCCCGCCCAGAATAACCGACAACTGGCACGTAGCCAGTCACATGGCAACTTGGATAGTGACAAACTAGCTCCCCATTCATAAGAATAACCCACCCTTCTCCGGGTTAGTGTCAGGTGGACGGGAACGGAAGTGGACATAAGCGGCAATCCGACAAATACTATTCGGGGGCGGGCTTCCTCAGAAAAAAACACTGGCAATGCAGTCCACTCTGTTTTTTATAATATTCCTGATCAAGTGATCATAAATACTACGACCAAGAGGTGACGGATTATTATTTATTACTTTTTCACGTAACTTAATAGCTTTATCATGAACTAGCTTTGACCCGCGACTTCGTACGTGATAGAAAATATTCAGATATAATAATATTCCTCTCCCCTTTTCGCTGGACTAAGGGAAGTTAACCGTAATAAAAACAAATAAAGGCAGATTTATAATATTGGATTTATCATCATGATACATTAACGTTATTCCAGTTATGTTTTATTGGTTCCGCATAGGTGTGCAATTAGGGCTTGCAATTAGGGTTTGTATGGCCAACTCCGGAATTCCGGAATTGGCCCTAATGTCCAATGCATTTTAATGAGGTTTCATTTGATGGATAGAAAGAGAAATTCATAACGTTATCCATGAACTTGTTCTTTTGCAATCATACGCGTATCGGTAATTACTATAGATATGTATGTACACAGTGTTATCGCCCAGATTAAATGCATAATGCGCTTGGTCACATGTTGCTTACACACTCTTTGTATTTCATCCGATAAATTCTTTAGAGAACTTAGTACTTAGTAGGTACCTACCAAACGTAATCTATCAACTATGTACTTTAAAAAGTGCTAGTTGATGCTTGTATTCTATTTTTGAATACCTGTCTATCGATTTGAGCTCGATTTGGTTTGTGCTGATGCTGACGCACTAGTCCGTAGAATAGGACGCTATAAATAGTAATTCGTCATTCAACATCGGCTAACTTACCTAACACTTTAACAAACAACAGCGCATCACGTACCTACTTCAACTTAACCGCATCGCACCAATAAGAAAAACGTCAATAATTAGGTACGTTCTCTTTTTCCCCTATAAACTAAGTTATACGTGGTTATACGCGGTTTACCCAGCCAGCGACAAAACTCCCATCAATTGATTCCTATCTACTAACTTAGATCAGGTTGAACTCTTTTCAACTGTTCTCACTGTAAGCGCTAACTCGGTAGGAGCATTCCAGTGTAGCAAATTTCATGGCTCCTCCACATGAATGGCCATCATAGAGACGCAACTATGCGTTAGAGGGAGCTAACGATATTGCGATCTCGTTCTGTTGTATAGCTGCGTCCCTATGATGGCCCATCATGTAGCCCATTACATGTCTTGTCGCGGAAGGGTCCTGGCCTGGATTTCCTCCGGCTATCTACCGCTCACATTACCGCTACAGTAGCATAGAGCCCTAGTCAGCTGTAATACTTACGCCTAAAGAAATTCGCAATACCTAGGTCGAGTAAGTATCTTACAATGTTGTTGGCAAGTGAAATCATAGTTATTTCCACGCCAGCTTGTGATCAAGCGCTAAGCGACGTTAACAATAGTGAGAAGATACGTGTGAAATGGAAAGGAGATATATATGCAGATATTGCCTATGCCTTATTGGCTTATTGCATTACTGTTAGACAGCCAAGAATGCCAAGTCGGTGGTCTAGAGATTTAGTGTAGACGGATTTTAACAATCGGTAGCAACAATGACAGATCATGAACGTTAGTTATACGCAGAAAACATAGAAGAACCATTGTTTATTTAATATTTATATATAACCTAACTTAATTACATAAATACCTACGCTCGTAGCGTAACAGTGCCTCTAACAAATTTGTAATTCTAAAGAGTTCGCAGTCAATCATGTAAGCATAAATGCAAAAATAATCGCGTTTTTTCTTAAAATGTAAAATGGATTATCCTACTTATCGTGAAATCACACTATGAGGAAGTGGCCTCGTGAACATAAGTGGATTAAGTAGCTACTGTAAAGAATGCTGACTGTCAAATAATGGGAACTACCCAAGAATTGGAGTGGGTCATATGTCTCTCGCAATATGTTTCAGTTATATGTTGTGCTGGCCGAGACCAGCAGGGGTCTCCGAACCCAAGAACTACGACTGGGTCCCCCGTCTCTTTTTCTCGGGCCAGATTGTATGGAATCGAATATAATCTATATACCTATATATGGAATCTTGGTGCTTGCACGAGTAGTAGTATTTCCGATCTGGGGAGCCGGGAAGAAGTGAGATGTGGAAGTCTTCCATAATATTCATGTTATAATTGTTAAAACAGTATTAAGACGTAATAGAACCAGTATGAAGCTTACCAGTAAGTGTGGCAACGTGACGTGTTTTGCGCGGTGCTAGCGAGGGCGCGCGAGTCGCATCCTGGAGGGCCGCCAGCTTGACGACCTCTTCTGCAAAACAAGTGCCACTGAGACCAAAATTCGTACCAACAGGCCCGAACGCAAAAAAACGAACTAAGACACACTTCATTACACTCTGTATACACAGAGTTTGGGACATGGGGACATGTCCCAAACTCTGGAAAAACTTTTTAAATGTACAATCAGCTGCAAAGATGTCATTACTTATTATCAGTATTCTGTACCGATCAGTGGCGGCGGCGGCGCCTTCTTACAACTCTATTCCAGCTTGCTTGCCCAATTTTCAGGCACCTGAGCAGTTTTCCTACAGCTCATGATTTTTTAAGGCAAACGAAGCTTCGGCTTGCCTACGAACTTTTTAACTTGTTTTGGATTAATCAATTAAAATTATTTTATAGTATAATACAAGAGCAACAAATGATAGACTGTAACATTGCATGTCTTGCAACATGGTAGCTAGTTATTTTATTATAGCCCCTTTACTATAGAAAATCTTGATCAATTTTACTCAGTCTTATCTTAAGATCTTTAAGCAAATATTACACTAATTGGCATAAAAACAGAATGTGAGCAAAGTTGATTTCCATACTCTAAGCAACACGGTTTTTATTTGCCTACGATTCTTATCCAAGTTTGTGTTTAGTTACCCAAGTATGTTTGGTAGTTTCAGGTTTGTACCCAGCCAATTCCTAACTTTAAGGGGCTCCCTGGCGCCAATGACCTTTGATCTGAATCCCTTAGTTTTCTAATGATTTTTATAGCTTATCATATTACCAGTAACGGCTTTAAACAATATAGTATCCTATATTTACCTCAATATTAATTGTCTTTGAGATATTCAACATCAAAGTCGAACCATTTTAGGCCAAAAAAGTTGTTTTCTTGTCATAATTTTTGTTTTAATTAGTTTAAAATTAAAATCTCTCATCATTTTATAGAGACGTCAAAGAGGAACCCTAATATGTAAATTTTGTATTTGTAAGATTATTCACAGCATTCGAATATCGAAAAAAGTGTTTTAGATCATGTTTAAAAAAATCACAAGAAAATAAGTGCTCATTTATTTCAAAATCCGGCACTACAGAATTGAGATAAAATATTGAAAAAACCGATAGCCTTTTGCCTTATAATTCTATTGGTAGTGCAAATGTACAAATATCGAACTCAAAACTGGTAATAAAATTTAAAAAAACATTTGACATCAAAACAAAATTCCCAACAAAATATTGCTTGTTTTCAAAGTTATTCATACCTTTTGGCATTACTATCAGAACTATTCTTATTCACATTAACTAATATATATTTACACTGAACATCTGCCATAAAACCAAAACCCCTATCCTATCCCAAATTAAATCTTGGTTGACTGTAGACTGCACACTTATCTCTCCATTTAAAAGGTCAGTTGATGCACCATCCTTTCCTCATACAAATATTGTAATTCAAACAATGTTATGACATCATAGGCAATGGTTTATTTCAAAACAAAACACAACCAACACATGTATGTTATTGTCTATGTGCATTGTTCATAAACAATTGCCATCATAAAAACTAAATATTTGTATTTGTTAGATTGAATTTATTTAGTGGTTACGAAATAATTAAAATATAATATACTTACAAATCCAGTGTAAAGGATTTCTTGTCACAGCCTTTTTCTTGAATGTTAGAATCTGAAAAAGAATGAAACTTTTTACCATTGCTTTAAGTTTGACTTGAAATATAAAATTAGACGTAAAAATTTTTTTTAAAATATTGTTGATATAATATATACCTACATAAAATCAAACAAGATTAAAATAAGTGAGAAGATAAACAGAAAAGTAAATATAAAGGAACATAAGAAAAACAGAACAACAATAAGAAGAATAAATTTTAAAATAACTTGTTAGTCCAAGAAACAAACTCAACTCTACTTAAAGGCTACTAAAGCTAAGCACTAAAAAAAACTGTTATGAGAACAAAAAAAAAATATAGGCTCATGTCCAAAGGCCTTGGTGAGTCTTCTGATCTGTAGCAATAATTGATTATAATGAGAGTTGCCATCTAAAATCACCACTTTTTATTTAATTTCTCCCTCTAAATACATTAACTAAAGCAGGCAGGCAACTTATACAGAGCTGTAGCTAGGGGGACATTAGAGGGCAATGCCCTTCCTTAAAATACTAATGCCCTACCTTAAATTAGCACTGCCCTATCTTAACTGCAATTCTGGCTAAGACCCTGTACTGATATTGCCTATATCCAGTATACTCTTAAAAAGGTATAAGAGAGTTAATTAGAGTTAGTATTGTGCGGGTTATTTAAGCATATAGCATCAACCATAAGGTTAATTAGGGTTATGGCATCTTTCTAAAACCAACTGTCAGTGAACTACAGTAATAAATTAACCTCTATAGATATTCTAAATGATGTGTTGACTTATTTAATCCACAGACAATAAAGTAAATGGTCATATAATAATGCCTCACACTAAAGATGATTCAGGATGAAAGTATAAAACAATTAAGGTATGTTGGGGTAAGACCGGATGGGGTCAAGACCGGATAATTCAATTTTCTACTAAACTAGAAGAGATTTTCGTTTGCTGGCGACACACCTGCCTAGGCCATCTTGTTGAGCCCCGCATCTCATCCAACCGCGTGGCTTTAAAGCGACAGGTTGTGAGTGACAGCGACAAAAAATCACGACAGTGTTTTTGACGAGTGATCAGGAAATCCGAACTTTACCGTGGCTACGTATCTCATCAACCAAGGGAGTTTAATCAATTTTTGTGTGTTAATTATCCATATTATCGTTATAATACTTGTTTTATGTAAGTTAGAACTACGAATAACGGCTAGATTAGGCTGTACGATTTAATCCGATCTTCGCCTTGCGGGTCAAGATTGGACTAAATTCATCCGATATTGACCCGTTTGTAAGTGTATGGAAAAAATCAGCGGTTCTCAAATAGTTAATTTAATGCCGCAAGCCAGTGTTTTTGTTTTAACAGTTTCTGTCATTGCATACAGTTTCTGAACCATTTTATATGGTTTACAGTATGTGTGTAGATAAAATAATGTAAGTATGTAACTGTAACTTCAAATTGTCGGAAGAAGAAAGATCGGACGTGGTGGCCCTATTTTTAAACTTTTCTCGCTTGTTATTCATGTATTCAATAAAATTCTGAGCTTGTAGTTTTGACAGGAAAAGAACGGATATTTATTGTTAGGAACCATATGCGTAACTGCGCAGAGTTCGGTTTTGAACATAGTCCGATGTTACCCCGCGTACGTCCGATCTTTTCCTATGAAAAAATATACAATGTACTCACTTTAGACTTATATAAAATAAAAACGGTTAAATATATGAGGAATTTAAAAATATGCATTGAAAGTATATTTCATGCTTATTTATGACAAATAATAATAATTCAAGGAATCGTTAGATAAGTTAGTCAAAAAAAATTAAACTCAAGGTCTTACCAAAGTGTCCAAAATTAGTCCGCTCTTACCCCAACATACCTTATCAATGAGTTAACTGGTTCATGACACATTACCAGATGTACAGAATGGTCTTGTGATGCAACAAAAGAGTGCCAAGGTTAGCTTACAATACCAAATGTAGCTTGACAATGGTTTTCCTTATTTTTATTAGTTTTTAACCATGAAAATAATTAGCAAAAATTTTAAAAAGGACATTTGACATTTACGTTTTTTTAGGTCTTCTAAAAATTAAATTCTTATTAAAATTGAATTCTCAGCAGATGAACATTATAGTTTGTTACATTGTAGTTGTTTTATTTGTGTAAGAAGTGAGTTATAATGTACTATGTTTAAATTGTAATGTTACTTTTTTGCAAAGATGTGGTCATAAAATCAAGTTTTCCTTCTCTGCATGCAAATTAAATGCTACATATTGCAAATGATTGGTTCATGGCAAACGGACACTTACTCAACCACTAAAAATAACTATTTGCTACTAATACAAAACCATATAGAAATAGCATTATAATTTAACTTTGATCTCTGGACTAGCAATTAACAACAAACCAAACCATTGAGAGGCGTGTATACCACATGTTTAGAATGACTATAAAATCTGTGAAATAAGTATACAAAATAGGACTCACAATCATTATTTACATTATCGATGAAGCTATGACCTTGCTGGAGCCCAAAGACGGGCCATTTAATTCAGGTCTGCTTGCTGAACAACGCGGAACACAGCTCGAAAATCCCACTAACGATTTACTAATTATCACTGAACTGATTACGATAAACATAATACGATAATAACACAGCACTAAATTATGAATTGGTTTAAGGTGTTTGTGTATTGTTACTTTGCGCTTTTTACGTTACTCAAGCATACAATTCGTTCGATTCGCTCACAAATTGACTGTAGCGCATGAATGACATAATTCGAGTTCCTTCACTTTACCTGACAGCTGCTATTGTCCAAACTAAACTAAGAGCACGGAGGGTGCTTTGTAAAAAAAAACGCAGTAAAGTAATGACTATAATTCGGACCTCGATCCAAGCAACCGATAGGAAAGCTGTTCGAGACACTGTAATTTTTTTTCATGTTTATTTTTCGGATGGAACATATTATAATAACATAAAATAAAATAAAAACATATTATTAAGTATTTTAATCGTATCAAATACACACGTCACATTACGTTACTTTGTTTGCACGTTGGTTCCGTCTTCTTTACAGTCAGCCTTAAAATAAAAAGTCATGGTAATTGCAACGACGTAAATATATGAACCAATTATTGTAACCAGACAAACAGCAGTTATTATCGCCAAAAGTAAAAATCCTGAAAAAAATATGTAAGTTATGGTCTAAGAGCTGGCCACGTCAGATGTGACACAATAATGAGAGGTTTGTAATCAGTCCAGTTAGATTGCATAACCATCCTTATTGCTAGATCCGGGCATCTGGCAGCTTTTAATGGGTGGAGATCAGAGTGACAGACCAACAAAGTTTTTAAGTTGAAAAAAAGTAATACCGAAATAGGTAAAAACTGCTGAAGTTGTGTCATTTATAGAGAACAGGGCGTATATTTTAACATTAGAACAAAAAACATTGTGTATTATTGTGCAAACAAAAACAGTAGGCGAGTAACCAAAAATTACATTATACATCATTTGGCACTACTTCCCCCAAACGAAACTTTTGGATATTATATAATCTAATAAATTATATAATTTTTCATAACATGGGATCAAAACCAGAACTCTAGAATTTATTTTCTTCAAGTTATTTGCTTTCTTTTACCTCCACCACCTTACAGCTGCCAGATGTCCGGATCTAGAAATAAGCATAGTATAGCAAACTAACTAGAGGGGTTTCGTTGCTCTCATTATTGTGTCATATCTGACGTGGCCAGCTCTCCGTCTATTACAAAAATTACAATAAATCCTACAAAATGTCAAGTCAAATAATATAGTTTTTACCTTCTATGAACAAAATAATGCCTGTAAGACATATCACAGCAGCAAAAATAACTACCAAAACTAGCATTATCGCTAGTAAGAGTACACTAACACTCATTGTTATCAACGTAGTTGGAAGAGGAGTTTCCAAAGAAGCGCAAGTAATATTGAAAACCCATTTTTCTAATGCATTCACACCAACATTAAAGCGAACTGAAATAAAAATGAAAATACCTATTAAAAACATTATTACGTTATAGTTATGGTTGTAAATAGTAAGCATTTGCAATAGTAAGCACTTTAATAAAATAAAACTCATATCATGTTGTATAAGAAACTGAATATTTTTCTGTAGGTAATATAAAAAATTATAAATCCTTACAGTATTTTGTAACAATAACCCTTTTAAAACTCATTTCCATTATGAAAGTATGTAATATCACTTAATTCGTCACGAAAGTAGACCAATTGATGTAGGTATTTGTCATAAAGTGATTATGAAATGTATAAGGATCACATATTAACCAAACTACCCACTACACGTTGCAACATTAAGTGCTTCAATGAAGTTTATACCCTGATATTTTATACATACGTACTTCGAATTTCGACTACTGCAAGTAGATAAAATTTCAAGTCTAATTAAGTTAAGGTCGTAGCTCGTTTGTTATAAATAATTCTTATAAGCCTGTTATAATTTAAAAAATGCTAAGGGGCTCTACTGACCTCGCAACTAGTTTGCGTTTTTAATACATTGCGTTTTTTTTCCATCAACTGATTTCGTTGCCCCTACCTAGACGGCAACGTATCGAAATCGCCGGCGATTTTCGCGTCGATATGTCGCCGAGTGTAGACCTCTTAATTGAATCCGAATGTCTGGAACAACGTCTAATGGCCTCTACAATCGACGCAATTTTGACATAAAACTCGCGCGCGATTTCGAGACATTGCCGTCTAGGTAGGTGTAACGAAATCAATCGATGGATCAAAAACCGCAATGTATTAAAAATCGCAGGTGACTAGTTGCTTACGGTTGTAGAGGCCTTAACCAATAATTAAAAAAAGGGGCGTGACAAAGTCACAATCAAAGCGGTATTACACATTGCAAACTGCAGGGCCCAATCTGTCAGGTTGGAAGGTGTAATTGAAGGTAGGGACCGTAGGGAGCTGAAGGAGGGTAGGAAGAGGCAGGGTACACAACAGATTGGGCCCTGCAGGTTGCAATGTGTAATACCGCTTTCACATTAACACTGTCAGTGTCACTCCCTTGTCAAGTTTTGGCGCCTATCTGCCACTATTTCTATTTTTTTCTTTCTTTATGTTAAAAATTCAATAAATTCAATTTATAATTAACCACCGCGAAGAAGAACATTTAGTAACATATTAATAATAACAGATATAACTCGTAATTCCGAATACCTAACTTTATTGATAATCTGACTAGTGATAAAGTGATACATTCGTGGAAATTCGGTTTACTCTTGATCCTTTACAATGGTATGTTATAAAAATACTACATTGTATATTCATGAATCATGACAAATCAATAGTTCTATATTTATTCATTGCAGGTCGGACAAAATGATGAAACTATGTTATCAGACATGTTGCCAGTCTACTACACTAGACTCTTTCCTCAAAACGTGTTCTGTAGGTGGCTCTCGTGTGGTAGCAGCCCACAGCCGCTGTCCCACAGAGAATTATCCTTTACTCTGGCTGATGACGTATATTTGCGATATTTATCTATATCCAATCAAAAAGAATTTCAAACTATGCTTCAGAAAAAGTGCCCATATAAGTTGGATATAGGTGCAGTGTACAATACTAAGTGAGTATGCCACAACTTCCTTTTGGGGCTGCTGTATAAGTCCAGGTTTTGCCCTATAAGACATAAAGAAGTTTAGACCCAAGACAGTCTCATGTAGCTGAAAATATAACTGTCATTACCACATTAACTGCCAGATGAAAAATGACGCTTTACTTCAGAAACCGTCGTCTATAGCTAGTCCGGCGTCTAAGGAAAGTTTACGAGCACCCACGAGGCGGGTTCTTGGCAGTGAATGTGTTAAGATGGTTTATTTTCTGCTCCAGGTGCTAAAATACTCTGCTAAACAAAAATTTACTTCATCATTGAACAATTAAATTTTTCTATGCCAACAGGGAATACAGCCTACCTTAAGGTATTGTTTCACTGTTTAAATATGTTGAAGTGTTTTTTATATACAGCAGTTAAAGACCTGCGGCCAGACATTTGCTTCCATATCACAGACTAATAAAATTGTTATTGCAGGCCATAGTTTAGACAACGAGACTCCTGGCCTGTAACCGCAAAGCACTTAGTTTGTCATATTGTCTATTTATCTTTTGAATATGCAGGAATGAAAGACAGAGATAATGAAATTTCGATTTTTGAAGTTCGCAGTGGTTTAGGACATAGCAAACCCGACAACACTTAACATCCTAAAAAATTTAATTTTCAGACCTTCAATTGGCCGTCATGACGCAGTGGTTCTGTCCAGGGAGCTGGTGTTTGACATTGACTTGACGGACTATGATGAAGTAAGAACATGCTGCCAGGAGGCTAATGTCTGCGACAAGTGCTGGAAGTTCATGGTTATTGCTTGTGAGATCTTGGATAAAGCCTTAAGAGGTTTGTGTTAATAAATGTTGTTAACCTTTTGAACGCCAAGCATTGGACGGAAAAATCGAGCCCTCAGTGCCAGCGCAGCGCGCTAGGAAACCGGTTATATTTTGGACTTGATATCACTCCTGTCCTGGCGCTGACGGCACGACTTTCCGTACGCGTGATATGACGGCTTTGGCAGTCAAAGGCTTAAGATGTTGAAAATTATTACACCTCTCTTTGCTCCTTATTCTATTACTTATATCCCTCTTGATCCTTTAGCCATCAACACAGTGAATACTCCTTTGCTTGCCATCACGCGGACCGTATGCTTGTTTGCTACCGTCGTGGTATATAGAAAATATATTACAGAATTACCTTTATAAATTCCAGATGACTTCGGCTTCCAAAGCATACTCTGGGTGTTTTCCGGCAGAAGAGGTATTCATTGTTGGGTGTCAGACTATGAAGCCAGGACTCTAGACAGCCCAGGCAGAGCTGCTGTGGCGGACTACCTGTGCCTCATTATGGGAGGTGACAACCAGTTTAAGAAGGTTCATCTTGGAAGTGATAACTTACATTCGAGCATCAGGTCAGAAAACAATACTGATTTCTGAATGCCTTTCCTAGCAATGTACCGTGGCCCTCCCTCGACACCCTCAGAGCCCTAACTTTTATGCAACACCTCTTTAATATGCAACAGATTGGGATTTAAAAATTGCAAAGTATAATACACCTTTAAAGGATGTCTCACACTACATCTGAATTCAGCACACAGATCAAAAATTAAGTATTGTTTTAGAAAACATAAATTTTTAGAATGGTAAAACCAGTAATATAGACGACCACAGCCTAAGAACTTTTAGCTACTAGTGTACTACTAGGGCGCTATTTGTTACTAGGTGGAGTAGCAGTGGAGGTGACATTTCCTCTTACATTTTCGGTATCTTTAGGTGGCTTTGACATAGATGGCGCAATTGACTTGAGTTTAAAAAAGTTCTTAGGCTGTGGTTGTCTATATCTCTATAGTCTCTGGTAAAACTTATAGACAATTTTCAGCATAGTGCTAATTTCTTTTTTCTAAGTGCTGGACTTAGAGCTAAATTCAGACCAAGTTTGTGCCGTCCACTTACATATTGAGTTTACTCACCGCAAATAACAAAGCCTTCTTCCTGAAAAAATCCTATTATTTACCAGCTAAGCATGGTAATGTTTGCTTCCAAGATTTATGATATATATGACATTGTTTGTTTGTTACTACCCAAAAATGCACTCTTATCAAGTTATCATAAATACATAAGTAAAGTAACTGGTAATCTATTGATACCAATTTTCATAACTTTTCAGGAGAGCTATGACCGTAATTGACAAATATTTCGAAGATATTGTCAATGATCAGGAATTCTTCAGCACACCAGAAAGACTGCAGAGCTTTTTGAAAATGATACCAGATGAAGCATTAAGAACACAAGTTCAAACCAATTTGGAGAAAAGTACAGTTCCATCTCTGGAAAAATGGAATACTTTTACTAAATTGTATGAGAGTTTTTGCAGAGAGGTGAGGAAATTCAAATATTTGTTTGACCACCAAGCATCGGACATGCAACTCCAGGGCGCGTAAGGCAAGCCAATTGGCCAAAGGCAAGCCAAGTTTGGACGTGATCTCACGTGCTGGCGCTGAGGACACGACTTTCCATCTGCGTAATTCGACGTTTTTGGCGGTCAAAGGGTAACACAATAATAATGCTCTTTGTAATTTTTTTAATTAGTTATTAAATTTTCGAAAAAAGTTTATCAATTAACCTTTTGAACGCCGAGCATCGGACGAAAAAATTGTGCCCTCAGCGCCAACGTTATATTTTGGACGTGATATCACGTCCTGGCGCTGACGGCACAAATTTCCGTGCGCGTGATATGACGGCTTTGGCGGTCAAAGGGTTAAGGTCGTGTCACACTAGCGGGGCTCGAACGCGACGTGACCACGCTCTTGTTTCGCGCGTACGGGTTGGGGCGCTGCAGTGTGAAAAGCCTTTATATATCTTGATGAAGAAAAGCGGGAAAATGTACCTATGTTCTCTTGTATTTTATATTTTCAGTACGGAAGTTCAGGTCGGAAACTCAAATATCTACTGGAAGAGATCAAAATACAGTATTGCTACCCCAGATTGGATGTGAACGTCACCAAAGGATTCAATCACTTGTTAAAGTCTCCTTTCAGTATCCATCCAAAGACCGGAAAAGTCTCTGTTGTATTTAATCCAAGTACTGTGAAAAAATTCAAATTGGATGAAGTACCTACTATAAATACTTTACTTGATGACGGCTCTGCGAATCATGCGCAACAATCTGCCAATATGCGAACAGCTGTTAAAACATTCCAGGAAGTTGTATTTTCGTTGGAAAAATCTGAAGCGATTAGGAGAAGAAATGACACAAGTAAGTAATTAGAACATAAAGTTATTTTCAAAAGCTGTTGCAAATAAGTATAATGGACTAAACCTCTTTCATCAGTTATTTTGGGTGTCACCCTCTTTCATAGACAGAAATTTCATAGAATTTCGTTTCCCAGAAATTATTTCATAGATTATTTGGTTCATGTACTTTCTGTTCCAGTATTATTGTTTCATAGACTAGTCAATTGGTAAAAACATATTTCACAGACTTTCATTTCCATGTATATTGCTATCAAACTTTTTTAATTTACAGAGTGATCAAACACTAGAATCATATTTCATGTATTTTTGTTTCGTAGACACATATTTCATAGATTGTTGTTTCATAGTTATTGTTTTATATAGTATTTAGTTCCACTCTTTTCTTTTCCGATATTATTATTGTAGGGGTCGTATCTGGTGGAATACAAACTATTGTCATATTTTCGATTCACATAACACTTTTCGCATACTCTTTTTGATGACCCTAAAAACGTAACTGCTCCCAGGGATAGGTAGGTTACGGTTATTTTTTTTTGATGACCCTAAAAACGAAACTTCTCCCAGAGATAGGTAGGTTAGGGTTTTTTTTTTGATGACCCTTAAAACGATACTTCTCCCAGAGATAGGTAGGTTAGGGTTATTTTTTTTTGATGACCCTAAAAACGAAACTGCTCCCAGGGATAGGTAGGTTAGGGTTATTTTTTTTGATGACCCTAAAAACGAAACTTCTCCCAGAGATAGGTAGGTTAGGGTTATTTTTTTTGATGACCCTAAAAACGAAACTTCTCCCAGAGATAGGTAGGTTAGGGTTATTTTTTTTGATGACCCTAAAAACGAAACTTCTCCCAGAGATAGGTAGGTTAGGGTTATTTTTTTTTGATGACCCTAAAAACGAAACTTTTCCCAGAGATAGGTAGGTTAGGGTTATTTTTTTTGATGACCCTAAAAACGAAACTTCTCCCAGAGATATGTAGGTTAGGGTTATTTTTTTTTTGATGACCCTAAAAACGAAACTTCTCCCAGAGATAGGTAGGTTAGGGTTATTTTTTTTGATGACCCTAAAAACGAAACTTCTCCCAGAGATAGGTAGGTTAGGGTTATTTTTTTGATGACCCTAAAAACGAAACTTCACCCAGAGATAGGTAGATTAGGGTTTTTTTTTTTTGATGACCCTAAAAACGAAACTTCTCCCAGAGATAGGTAGGTAAGGGTTTTTTTTTAAAAACGAAACTGCTCCCAGAAAAAGGAAGAATAGGGTTATTATGGCTATTTATCATTAGGCTCTAAAATGATCTGCATGAAAATTATATGATAGGTGCTAGTTCAATTATCTTTGAACAAAAACATATACCTAGGATTTAATGTATATTACAATAAGTATTGAGTTACTGAGTCTTCTATGAAACGAAAATATTAAGTTTGATAAAATGAGAAACAACATACTATGAACATGCAGGCTTTGAAACAAGTGTTATACAAACTAAATACTATACGGATTAATAATATTTGATTTAAAACGTTATGAACTGAAATTCGAAAAAGTAATTATCTGAACAATAAAAAATATAAAAAAAACAGATTCTACAACGTAAGAGATCTGAAAAATGATCAATCTATGAAATGAAAATATGAGAAACATTTTCTATGAATCAATATTCTGCGAAAATGTAGTCTATGAAACAACGTACAACCGTTATTTTGATACACGTACAGTCGCTATCAAATATATCGGAGCGGCCAGGGTACTCAAAAATATTTGAACATGCACTTCGTCGCCTTGACAACAGAGGCGTTTATTTAATCACCTGTGATAGTCTACATAAAAAAAAAGATAAAAGATATTTATTCTTCAATTTAGGCACATTACAATGCATTATGAACGTCAGAGAGAAAAAGAAACTACCACCGGTTACCATTACATCAAAAGTTACCATTTGGCGGCTGGTGCTCATCTACGCTTTTGCTCGAATTCAATATTGAATAATACAATAAATACTGTACAATGCAAGCGCTTTCCGCAAATGGTAGTTTTTCCAAAAAAACTAGTTTTCTACTGTAAAAATAATTTATTTACTTACAGATACATTGGAATTCTAAGAAGGCAATGGTATAGCCAAGCAAGACAGCATTACAAAAATATCCCGTTTATTGCGTCATTATGTCATTAAAATAAATTTTATAAGGCTGGATGGTGCTAAATGCGAGTTGTATGGTAACTGAATGGCTTCAGTATTTCTTCCACACATAAGTTTGCCAATAAAGCATGTAATTGTAATATTTGTGTCATTTTGAGATTCTCCTTATTTCCCTTTCAACGCTGACGCCTAAAAGGTATGTTGTGCTCATTAAGTGACCTTAATGCTTGTAAGTAAGGTTTAAATTGGCTAGTATCAATGAGCAACAAATAATAAGGCGTACGATGAAAGGGTGATCCGTCCTTTAAACGGAGCAGCTTAGCGCAACTGTAAGGAAATCTTCAAATCCAATCGTAACTGTCCCGTTCTGCTGAGTGTCGCGTACACGGAAGGCTTCAGTGAATCGCTGTATTTGCACGCAGAGTACGATGAATTCGTCCACGGACACTTTCCCGCCAGTCGGGTCCGATCGTTTTGAGAGGAAATTGATGAAGTCCGGGGAGAAGCGAAATCCCATCTGATTCAAAGCTGAAATCAAACAAAATGTTATGTTATCACTATCAGTAATAGTCGACGTCAAAGATTTAGATATGTTTACACTTTTGCACCTTATTTTAGTACAAAGCAGTAAGGTGCAAAAGTGTAAACATATCTTTGACGTCGACTGTACAAGACTCGCAGCGCATAGCACATAGCTATGATCTGAGTAGGGTTTACAACTAGATATTTCGCTTTAACCCTTTGACCGTCAAATCACGTGCACGGAAAGTCGTGCCTTCAGCGCCAGGACGTGATATCACGTCTAAAATATAACCGGTTTGCCTTGCGAGCACGCGCGCGCTGGCGCTGAGGGCACGATTTTTTCGTCCGATGCATGGCGTTCAAAAGGTTAACCCTTTGAACGCCAAAGCCGTCAAATCACGTGCACGGAAAGTCGTGCCTTCAGCGCCAGGACGTGATATCACGTCTAAAATATAACCAGTTTGCCTTGCGCGCTCGCGCACGCTGGCGCTGAGGGCACGATTTTTCCGTCCGATGCTTGGCATTCGAAAGGTTAAAGTGTAGTAATTATACTAATTCTATACCTTTAGACAACTCCTGTTCGTCAATATGCCCGGACTGGTCTGTGTCGTACGTCTTGAACACCGCCAACCACTGGTTAATGTAAGTGTACAGCTTGTCGAATTCTTCTACGTTGATGTGGCCGGAACGATCTTTGTCGAACATACCTGAAAAATTAAAATTGGGAATTTAAATACACACAGTGGTGCCATCTCGTTAAGGAAATATTTTTTTAAGAATGCTTTGATTTTGGATTGTTGAAGTTTAGTCTGCAACATCATGTTTTTAGAGCTTATTTATTTTTAAAATTAAGGCGTGAATGGCATTTTAGGAATGTACTTATATTAAAATATAGCGCAATCTAGTGATGTCTTTGAAGTCGATACCGAGGCCTGAGGATAGTTAGGATGTTTATTGATTAAGAGTGTCACATGCCTGTAGCTATCCCATAAAATCTTTCATCACATTAACATACAGTTCGCGTGCATAGATTATCTGCAGTTCGACTTTAATTAAGTAGGTAACGCTGATACCGTAACTTATAAACACTTTAACGCCAAACCATACTTGTAGGTACTTTTTGTAAACTCCATGACTGTCAACTATTAGGTATGTATCTAAAGTAAGAATACCTACGACAGAAAGTTCAATGGCCCAAAAAATACTAACCAATCATCAAACTGCAAGCCGTATGGGAGAACGTCTGGCCCTGCGCGTTGACCAGCGCGGCTTTGAGCTCGTCAGCAGTAATGAACCCGGACCGGTCTTTGTCGACAGCTAGAAACCACTGCTGGACCTGCGGTGAGATGCCGCCACCAGGGCCCATGGACGGATACGGCCCGTGGCCCACTTCGAGTTGGCCCGGCGGCTGGTTGGGGTAGCCTTGCTGACCGGGCGGCTGGTTAGGGTAACCTTGCTGACCGTAGTTGGGCTGGAATTGGAATGAAACTCCAGTTAGATCGGGGCGGGGCAAATAGCGTAGACTACTTATTAACCCGACGCAGCGTTACGTGTTATCGAAAGCAAATCTGCTTAGTTTTTTGGAAGTCGGTTTTATGGTTCTTAGATATATTTTATGAACATCGTATCAGCTGTTTCTGTGTCGAAGGTATTTAACCTTTTGTACGCCAAGCATCGGACGGAAAAATCGTGCTCTCAGCGCCAGCGCGCAAGAGGCAAGCCGGTTATATTTTGGACGTAATACCACGTGCTGGCGCTGAGGGCACGACTTTCCGTGCGCGTGATTTGACGTGTTTGGCGGTCTAAGGGTTAATTTTTATTTATTTATGTGTTGCAGGTTATGTGCTGAAGTAGCTTTCTATTAGCTGCTAGGATAGTTTTGTTCTGACACTATATAGTAGGTACTGCTTAGAACCATAAGTAAATATAAATGAAGACTTTATGGAATTGACATAAGGTTCTATATTGCCTGTGATAAGGTTCTAGATGCTATTTTGCAATAATGTGTCAGTCAACCTACATTTATTTTGCAATAAAATGTAAACTCTAAATGTATGCTGTAAGTTGACATCTTTCTTATTGAAAACGAATCTTATTGTAAATCACGTTTTTAGTACATATAGGAGAGGTGGTATGTAGGTGAAATAGAAGAAAAAAACAGAGTCAAACTTACTTTATTATTTAATTATAAAGTATATAAATAGTCGCCTTACTCTAATATTCTTATATACATCGTATAAACAATACAAAACCGCATGTTTCAACTTCATCCAAAATCGCGTCTATGCAATAATGAAGAGCTATATAAAATTAAGAGACAATAAAGGCCTTTTCATCACATTAGTTTGTTCGTTACATTGTTTCAATACGTTTGTACAATACAAATACAATCTGTTAGTTGCCTATTATTTTGACAAAACACGGGACTTAATCGCGTACACTTACTTTTAATTTTATTTTTTTTGTTAGTTGCCTATCAGCGTTTTCGATATTTAGCCAGAAACGTGTATCTACTTAAAGAATAAAGACTTGGATCAACGAGATTATAACTAACGCAGTTTGCTAGTCCTAAACCCAGTATAAGAAGGGTTACTTAATACACCGGTGCTTCGTGAATTTCGTGATGTCTATGTTTCTGTTTAAATAGGCGTAAGAAATAGTAGATTGTATTAGTCGCCATCAGATATATCGGAGCGGCCAAGGTGGTCACAAATATCTGAACAGCACCTCTATTGTCAAGGCAATAAAGTGCATGTTCAAATATTTTGGCCGCTCCTATATGTGATCCTCCGCAAATATATGTGATGGTGATGGCGACTGTACAAGGGAGCGAAATGACTTATTTCGGTCGAGGGCAGCGTGTTGAATCCCGAACGAAGCGAAGGATTGCAGAATAGAATCCCGAGCGTAGCGAGGGATTCTAACGTGGAATCCTGAGCGTAGTGAGGGATTCAAGTGACCCGAGATCGAAATAATTTTGCTACCGTGTAGTACACTCTACTTTTCACTCCTTCTATGAGAAAAACGAAAACAAAGGCATTAAACTAGCTATCTGCTAGAAAGAGAAGTTATATAATGTTGTCTCATTTTAATCGGTTGCAAAGACCAGGAAAATTTAAAAAAAAAACGCAGAGGGATCAATGGTCACTTTTGCTCCCTGTAAATGGGCAACAAATCGCAGAGGGATCAAAACTTCAAAAGTCACTTTTGCTCCCTGTAAATGGGCAACAAATTACCCTTTTTCGAATAGTAAGGGTGAAAAGAACATTTGCCGTTGCGCCTGACAGTGGCTGTTAAGCTACTGTCAAGAGAATAACTTCGAAGTAATACGGCTGGATTCAATTTTAGCTTCTACAGTCGCCATCAAATATATATCGGAGTGGCCAGGGTACCCAAAAACATGTGAATATGCACTTTATCGTCTTGACAATAGAGGCGTTGTTCAGATATTTGTGCCCACCTTAGCCACTCCGATATATCTGATGGAGACTGTACATGCAAACTCCATAAAGTTTCCTTTTCCTTCGACTTTATTTAATTTAAACAGGTGCGTTTCTTGCTAAATTTATTTTAACGCACTCATGTTTACTCCTCTGAACAACAATATAGTTCAGCCATATACAAATACACATATACTTAGAATAAATAATATAATAGGTATTATCTGAATCTGAGCCATAAATATACGTCGATTTATGAAGAAATGAACTCCTATTCTATATCAGAGTGAAAAGTTTGCTTTTCGCAAAAACCGACACATAGTTATATAATACAACGCACAATAAACCCCTATTTTACTTTAGACACTATGCCTAATAGGAAAACTTTATTACTTATTAGTATATTTATGTAACATTATATTTCATGAGGCCTTACACATCACTCACGGCCTACGAGAACTGTTGATAAAAATTATGGACAGGTAGTGCCAATTCATAGCTCTTAATTTATGTGTGTAAAGTGGCGGGTGGGCCATAGAACATAAGCCATATTAGCTCTGACTTTCCTATGAATATTTTTGACGCGCAGCCACTAGTATGTGTATCAAATCACAACTTTTTTCACAAATATCTGAACAACACCTCTATTTTCATGGCGATAAACTGTATGATCAGATATTTTTGAGTACCCTGGCCGCTCCGATATATTCGAAGGCGACTGTACAGCTGCCATCAAATATATCGGAGCGGCCAGGGTACTCGCACTTTATCGCCTTGACAATAGCGGCGTTGTTCATGCAGATATTTGTGCCCAACATGGCTCTGATCTCTCTCATGGTGACTGTACATTGTAGTTATGTGGCTCTAGGTTTTAATTTAAGACTTCAGCAATTTCATCCAGAAATTTGGAAGCTCTTCAATAGGCACTGTGTATACTTAAAATTTCGTTTGTGCCCATTCCATCTGCATTGTAAAAATAGATGTATAGACATATTTAATAATTAACATCAATAACTTAATTAGCTACTACTTTTTACATCTTAGTATAAACTAAATCATTACAAACGTAATATGACGTCATTACTTCTAGTTACATTGTTATTTTTTTACTTATTAATTTTCTTAAAAGAAAAGCAGACAGGGTATTGAAAGCAAACATGTTTCATAATAAAAAAAATTACAAAATGAACTTTTTTCTGACAAATACTTATTCTGTCACGAACCGAATACTAGTAAGAATCTGTTGTTAGTAATCAATGCAATCAATGAACAGTTCTGTGACATATGTATGACATCGTGTGGTTTTGAAGATACCTCAATCATATAACAATATCAACATAATACTTAGGTATAATAAATTTAAAATAGAATCAATGGTGATGAAAATTGTTCTACTATTTTTTACAACACTACATAAAACGTTAATTAGTGTTATTGGAAATTACTTGGAAAATGAGAGGATGTCAGTAAAATTGAATAGGTACTTAGTTTTTTTTTGTTTCAATGCTACCGATAGACACTACGGGCAGAAATATTTTATCTCAATAAAAACAGTTCTACATAAGGTCTACAAAATTACTGAAACTTCTTATAAATCATTTTATCACAAAACAATACATACATTTGTTAAGTTGGTTTAAAACTACAACAAATATTAATCTGAGAGTAAACTAGCATACCAAAAAAAACTACATATTTATTATATTATTGGCGTAAGATTTTCTACCAATAAAGCCACAGTGGCACCCAAAAGTCCTTTTCTGTTAATAAGTATAGCAGATTTACATTTCGTTGGCCCAATACTAAAGGGTTCTATGTTTCACTTTAATCAAATTGAAATTTGAACATTGTCATTCATAGTGACAATCTAAATTTAACTACCCTGAAAATGTGAGTGCAATTTATGTTGTATAGGGATAAAATAAAACAAAAGATACTCTACTCTCTGAAGTCTCACATAGGCACTGGATGGCAACAATAATAACAAAGCTATTATACAAATAATTTTTTGACCATTAATATAATTGTATAATGTTTTAAATAATACTAAAAAAATAACAATGACCATTACTAAATGACAAATTCAGTCTTTTACATTAAAACCAATACTGGCAAGTTTGTTTCATTTGTACTAAACTTATCATTTTATAGCTGCCTGATAATGAATGCCTTTTCACTAATTGTATGTTTTAATAAAGTACAGTCAACCATACCATCTCAATATATCTATTTCTAGGCTCTCTTATAAAGTGCTGACATTTTATGATGGTACTTTCATGTAAACAATTAGTGAAAACTGCATTCAATAATACAATTTATGGTTCAAACTTCTTAACTTATTTGTTAATACTGTGACTAGAAAAACTATAAGTAGCTGGTGTTACAGAAGTATTTACACACACTTGAATGGATGGTTTAAAGGAAGAGGGTAAAAGTTTATGTGCTTCTGCTGGCACCGGAGAATAACTCTGACATACAACAGGTTCAAAATGCACTTGTTCACTCTTATCTATAGGCACACCATCAAAGCTCGTCTGTTTAGCCGAGTCCCCTGTCCCACTGTCTTTACACGATGAATGCTCTGAAATATTGTCTGGAAACATTTGAGGCGATTCACTATCACTATGCACCACTTGTGTCATTTTTAAACTTTCGGCGGGAAAAGGCACTGCAGAAGCCATTCGCCTTCTTGTGTGATAAATAATAACTACCCAGATAATAGAGGTCCCCACTGTACTGCACACAACAGTTATAATAATAATACCTGTCATATCTTCCTCATTTACCATAATGGCAACAGGCGGCAAGATTCTCAACTCTGTCATCTCCTTCTTTGTTCCTAATGCATTAGTAATCTCACATTCATAGTGCCCTGCATCATTAGGCTCTGCAGCTAGTATAACCAGCAGTTGGTCATCTGCTACAAAATAATGTCGCTCAGAAGGCACTACCGGCACTCCATCTTTTGTCCACTTCAGGACTGGTTTAGGTGATCCAGATATCATACACTGCAGAACTACAGCATCACCACTTGTGGCTTCTTTATTTGCTGTGACAGTTCTAAAGGAAGGCTCCTCTTGAACTGTCAAAGTTGCATTTGAAAAAATTGTACCCGCTACGTTTCTGGCGGCACAGCTGTAAATGCCCATATCAGTTGTCTTTGCATTGACAATGAAAAACACATGGTCTGTGGGCATCACATTCATTCTTCTTTCTCTAGCTGCCGGGAAATCATTGCCGCCATCTTTCTGCCATGAAATCTCAGGTGTAGGTTCACCCGTAGCTGCACAGTTCAGTGAAACTGTGTCTCCAGTTTTCACCGTGATATTGAGAGGAGCTTTTGTAAAACGAGGAAAAGTCACTATAGTTACTTTGGCTTTTAACGAATATGTTGTACCAAAGTTGTTGCTGACAACACATTGATATTTACCGGAGTCTGCATGGGTGACATTTGGTATGACAAGAACTGAAGTAGCCTGAGGTTGATCGGTTACAGTAATGTTTTCGTAAACCAGTGGATTACTTATATTGCCATTATTTTTTCTCCAAAGAAATGTCATATTGCTGAAAGGGTTTGAAGTTGCTGTGCAGACCAAATTAGCTGATCGCCCTTTAATGGCAAGGTGGGCTTTAGGGTGTTGGGTGACTTTAGGTTTAGGAGAGTCACCACAGTTGTCCTCCTTTAGTTTAGATATTGCTACTCCTCGTACTTCGTCAGGGTATGCACAGGTTGCAGTGATATATTTCTGCTCAGCCTTATCTCTGATCCATTTAATTATCCAAAATAAGTTACAATCACATAACAGTGATGAAGAATTTAAATGCAATCTTCTCAATTTAGGCATAGAATCGAAGGCATGCTGCTGAATTGATGTTATGTTATTGCCAGACAAATCTAGGTCTACAACCTTTAATAGACCTTCAAATGCTCGAGAATTAATGGATTTTATGTGGTTGCCCGCCAGACTAAATGTGATTAAATTTTGTAAATTGTTAAATGGTTTTATCATATCTTCAACTGTCCATGATATTTTGTTGTTATTTAAATGCAATGTATTCAAGTTAAACATAAGGCTGAATGCATCGTGGCCTATCACAGATATATTATTGTTGTTCAAGTTTAGTATCTGAAGGTTGCGTAAATATTTGAATGTGGTTCCTTCCACTTTAACCAAGTAGTTGTGGGATAAATCCAAGTTTTCTAACATTGTGCACAGTTCCCAGCTGCCTTCGTTAATTTCTGAAACTAAGTTATTGGACATGGACAATGTTACAAGTGATTCCAAGCCATACATCCAACCTTTAGAAATCCTTCTTATCCTGTTGTGGTCTAATTGTAGTAAATGTACAGATTTAAATCCAAAAAATGCACCATCCATTATATTGTCTATGTTATTATATCTCATTCTTAGTGTAGTGAGGTTTGAGAGTCCTCTGAAGAGTAATCCGGTTATATTCCGAAGTTTGTTATGATTCAGTTCAAGAGTCCTCAGACTGGACTGATACATGAACAAATGGTTAGGCAGGGATGTGATGTCATTTCTGTTTAACTTCAACACTTCTAAATTAGTCAAATTGTTCAAAGCATCTTCAGCAATAACTTTTATGTGGTTGCTGTTTAGGTTCAATGTTCTAATAGAACTGTTGACAGGAAAGTGGCCCGTATCAATAGAACTGATGCTATTCCTATTTAGACTCAATTCGTACAGATTATTGTGCTGTAGAAAGTCAGGTATGGAGCGTAATGAGTTTTTATCAATTTTTAAAACTTTAAGATTTGATAGTCTCTCAAAACCTTCGTTTGCATCTCCATGCAATTTGTTATAGCTGAGATCTAATTCTTCCACCCACTTAGGAATTTTTGGCACAGACATTAAATTCTTTCTTGTACAATCCGCGTATTGGTTGAGGCAGTCACATTTTGATGGACATTCATTGTTTTCAGCGGAAACCAAACATCGTGACCATATTAATAGAGTAACCAACAATAACAAAGTCGATTCTCCCATTTTTATTCATCTGGGTAGCTGCGCGATTCATTGGTCAGTCAAACGTCTTTACATCTTTGTTCTTACATAATTCCGAATATAAAACACTCACAACTATTTTAAGTTATTTCACATCACTTGTTAACACTCCGTAGAAATGGTACATTGTATAGCAACAAACAAGGACCGTAATAAACAATTCGACATCACTACGGAATGAACTACAGCCGCCATTTTATTTTATCGGAAATTGTCTGTTTGGGACAGTGTTGCCAGGTTACTTCACCTAAAAGTTTCGTTGCCATTCCTGAAAAGTTCCATTTAAGGTTGAAAAGTTCCATTTTTTTCTAAATAACGAAATACTTATAAATAATGCAATTTAAATAGATATACATACCGTACCGTTACCGTTGATCGAATATTTTTATGAATGAATGGTTTTATTTCATCTGGTTAAATATAGATTTGATTTTAATCTGAAAAAAAATGTATAGTATAATAAATATATTTGTAAATTTTATTTCATCAATTAAGATCAACTGTTACTTTACTATGTCTTTACTAGAAGCTTTTAATTAATGCGTCAGAGTTGAAACAAAGTTGGAAAAAGAGATGCAAAATCATGAAATATATAGATAGTGTACAGTGCCACCAAAACGAGTGGAGGTTGTAGGGTGGCAGCATCGTAGTGTCGTCCCGTTTTTTTTAGATTGATTTGAAAGGGACGACACTACGATGTTGCCACTTTTTAATTTCTGCTCTTTTTGGTGGCACTGTACGTAGTAAGAACGCACATTAAATTAAATAAATTAACAACATACCATCATAATGTTGACAGGTTAACTAATAGGTTTCTCGTACAATCACCTTTATTTAACTTTAATTAGTTATAATGCAGATCCTGAAAAATATTAAGTTTGTACATACATTGCACACCTTCAGACTACGTTCTAGAAAACTATATTAAAATTAGTAATTCAATTAGTAGTTCTTGTTACCTCTTAATATAGTTTAACGTTGCTAGTGATAAGTGATTTAGGAGGCTCATATCGTATAGAATCAGGGATGTGTTGTTTTACAGTCATGAGAGCAGATATAGTGCTGGTATTTAATTTATTCCGTTGGTCTGTTTTTATTAATTTTAACTGACTGAATACCCTTTCCACACATGCATTTGAGAAAGGTAGAACAAGCAGCAGAGACATGGCTTTTTTTAAATTTGGAAACATAGGCTCTTGTCCCATTTTTTTTATTTTAAAGATTTGAGCCCAGTACTCTTCAATATCTAAATCAGGCTTCAGTCCTATCGTTTTATGATCTAAGAATGCATGTTGACGCCATTCTGTATGTAAAGACTGTTCTGAAACAAAGTCTTTCAAGACCGGGAATCTCTTTAAAATCTGAGTTAAGTCTTTGAGTTCAAATGACTGAGCGAATTTAGGCTCTAAAGCTGCAACGATTTTGAATAAAGGGTCACTGAACTCAAAACGTTGTTTAATTTGATGAATAACCTCTATGTAAAATGCTAAGCAGTTTCTGCGGAGGTTCATTATTTCTGCCGAGGTGCTTGGTGCGTGATCACTATTTTTCAATTCATTCACAGATTCTTGGGCTACAAGTCCCAGATAGATTTTTTCTATGGGCAAAAACTGTCTGGGATTAGCATGATCTATTGTCAATGCATTCGTAGTCTTCACGTAGTCGAATGGCATATAATTGCAAGCTATTAATCTAATTAATTCTTCTATTTCCGGTTGTAATCTGTGCAACAAAGGCTTTTCTGACTGAAAAAGCTTGTTGAAATCATTCAGAAGTCGAAGAGTGTGTGACATGAATTCTAAATAAATTTTAACAATTTTGTTATTGAGGGTTTCCAATATACTTTCAGTAGTTTTACTGGGCTCTTCAAATACTTCAACCCTGAAATATTCTTTTAAAACCTCGTATTGCTCAAGAATACGATCAACACATGCTTGAAGAGATAACCATCTGGTATTTGCTGGGCTCAAAATCCTATGACAATCTACTTCAAAAAACTCTTGAAATTCTTTTAATTTTAAATTTCTTTTGGAGCTTCGACTGAAGTGAGATGCAATATTCTTAAGCATGTCTTCCACTGACCTCGGTAATTTTAAGCATGCTTTTGAGGCCACAAGATGGATTAGATGACAACTGCATTTAACACATGCAATATCTGGTATTTGCTGTTTTAAATGGCTGAAGACAGAGTTATGTTCACCCACCATGCTATTAGTCGTGTCAGATGCAAAACCAATAAAATTGGTCAGAGGAATATTATGAAGAATCAACCAGTTCAGTAGAGCATCACTCAGATCTTCACCTTTGCCAGACTCTACTTCATATAAATCAAGGAACCGAGTCTCTACTGAATGAGTATCATTATTGTAAAGTATTATGGCTAATGCACACTGTTTTTTCGTTCCAACGTCAGTTGTTTCGTCCATTATCATACTGAAAAAATTTCCAGGTTCTTTGATTTTATTGATCAAATCGTTAGTGAATGCTGGTGCAAGTAATCTAGTTATCATGTAAGTAGCTTTAGTGCGACCTAATTTAATTTTCTTGGCAATTTTGGAGTCCGGTAGTATATTTGACAGAAAAGGCACTAAACCATCTACTAATGATATAGGTAAATTGTGTTCTGCTAAGAAAGCACAAATTTTAATTTCAGCTCTACGTATAAGGTGATCGTCAGTTGTGGGAGTAAGCATTTCTTCAATTGGTTTGATTTTTTCAATAGTTTTGGAATTTGTCTGATGCTTTATTGTCGACATATGTTTATCTAATGCTGACTTATGATTGATAACATTGGTGTCACACACTTTACAAAAGGCATAGGATTCATTACTTTCATTTATTTTTTTTACCAGCCATTTACTATATTGCGTCATGGAAAGCCATTTTTCATTAAAATTATATACAAGTTTCTGTTTTTTAGCGGGGGGCTCTGAAGTAATTTCAATTTCTTCAGCCAATTCTGATTCTGACATACATCTACTAGGACCTGGCTCAGGCTCAGCTATGTCAGGAGGCAAGACTGTTATAGCTTGGGATGTACTAGTGACACATTTACTAGTACTAGTGACACATTTACTTGTGCTGGCCACAGCAGTGTTAGTGTTTGAAGCTGTTGCTGTTGATGTAGATGTTGTCGTACTTGTGGTACCAGTTGAACAAGTTTTAGTTTTAGGCACCGTTTTCGAAGAGGGGCCTTTTATTAAAAACCTATCCATCTTTAACCCAACCACATGTAATAATCCACCAAACAAACATGCACATTTGGCAATACATGCTGCAAACATGAAAATAGAAGAAAAAATTAGTAAAGTTAAAAGATTTTTAATATTTTTAAATGTGCATGCATTAAAGGGGTTAAATAAAAAGAAAGGAAACCCAGACCGAAAGGGTTAATAAACACAAAAATCACACATTATTGAAAAAATATATTAAAATTCACCAAACAAAGCGTAAACATGTAAACCTAACATGTCGATGTCGATTTATTTATTATAAGAGCAAGTAGTTTAGATATTTGCAACCATAGCAGTTCAACGGCTAGACATTAGACAAATGCATCGGGTAAACCTAAATCGCGTAAATCGGTAAAGTACATAATTAAATTGATAATAACCAGAATTTTGAGTAACAAATTCTATTTACTAATATTACTCATAACGAACTTTATTTACTTATGCCGTCAATCTATTGTATTAGGCCGTGGTTCATATTAAAACAATGTCAGAACTCGGTACAGTACAAGTTTAGTTTTGATTTTGATAATCCGAATAATTAATTTGTTATAAGTAAAGCAGTAGGGCACAAACTCAAAACAACAGGTAAGTGTTCGATTTCGATAAATGAAAACTATCATTTCCACGTCAAATTATTATAAAAAGATTAAAAAGAAAGTTCATTTCTGGATTTCAATGATAAAATATGTTAAATTGACTTACCATCGCCTTGAAGAAAGTACTTTAAGTACTTTAACACACTTAAGTTACACTTTTAGCATGTAATCGAACCGAAGAACCGAACTTGCTTGAGCGTTTTGGCCGTTTTGTTTGTTTTGGGTGTTTGCCGTGTTTGTGTCATTTCATTTGATGTGATGTGACAGATTGTGACCTTTCGCCGTTCGCGGACAATCGCGGTAGCAGCTTGACCTGTTCGGCGTTCGACCAATCAGCGGCCACGACCGCGGCTCAAGCTTCGTGTGTATGCTCGCGTGATTGGCCGGTTTGGGTCAGCTGTATTTTTGTGACAGGAACATAAAAACATGATTAGTTTTAATAGTTTTAACAGAAAAATTAGTCTTTAATTTTTTGAACAATATTTTAGAGTGATATTAAATATATTAATGCCGGGACCTTAAAAGTTCCGAAAATTGTCCTAAAATCTAAAGTTCCTTCCAAGTTCCGCGGGGTTGCCAGAAGTTCCGAAAAACGGAACAAACGGAACCAAACGGCAACACTGGTTTGGGAGCGCATCAGTGTTGCCCAGTAATTTTTGGTGTTACCAAATTACATCCAAAGTAGCTGTTTGTATCTTATTATTGTACTTGGCAACACCAAGAAATAATTTGACAAGAATCGAATGCTGTCCGCTTTGATTATTAACCGGATTCGAGACGCGCTCTCATTTCTATCGGAAAAAGTGTGCCGTTTTTTGCGGGGGAGGGGAACGTCAAATGTATGCGAAACGTCAAAATAGGCACGTCAAATAAACGTCAGTCAATACAACGAGTATGACCACTGGTCATACTCATTCGGCAAAGGGGAACGCCTGTCAATGGCTACTCCCCTTGGTTTAAAGCTCTAAGTCTATCCGTCTCTTTTACTTGTAAACGAGTGCGAGAGACGGAATGCGAATACACGAAACGCGACTGATTTTAAAACACGTTTCAAGATGGCTGATAGCATACCGTAACTAACCTACATAATTTAGTTGGTTTCATTGTTACCCTTCAAAGAGCGGTGGAAGGTAATGAACGTTTCTATTGTATTTAGGGCTTTTTGGAAGTAAGCAATAATCACAAGGGTGAGTCTATGATAAGGACCAACGATAATAGTGCCTTCTCAGTCACATATATGGAAAATGTAATAAGACCATCTCGTTCAATCTAGGTATTGTTATTAGTGTTATTACCATTGCAGGTCTAGTATGTCTTTGGATTTTTCTTAATTCAGCTCTGAGGGCTTAAACGGCTATTACACATTGCAACCTGCAGGGCCCAATCTGTTGTGTACCCTGCCTCTTCCTGCCCCTCCTTCAGCTCCCTACGGGCCCTACCTTCAATTACACCTTCCAACCTGACAGATTGGGCCCTGCAGGTTGCAATGTGTAATACCGCTTTTACCGCGGCCTATAACCGCGAAGCACTTCGTTCATCGAATCGTCTATTGGCATCACTCTCTTTCGTATGGCAAGAGCGATAGAGACGGAACCATCGTTTTGTCGATTTTCGAACTTCGCGGTAGGCCCTCTGTTTGCATCACTTTCTTTCGTATATGCAAGAGCGATAGAGACGGGGCCATCGTTTTGTCGATTTTCGAACTTCGCGGTAAGCCCTCAGGCCTATAACCGCGAAGCACTTCGTTCATCGAATCGTCTATTTGCATCACTCTCTTTCGTATATGCAAGAGCGATAGAGACGGGACCATCGTTTTGTCGATTTTCGAACTTCGCGGTAACCCACCTGGTTCCTACTTGTCGGATGTAGGATCCGGATTTTAATCGGTCGTTCCAGTGGCATTTTACATGACATGAAGCTATTCACACTTGTCCGACACGATTTTGTATGAGGTGGCGTCACCCGATTGAAAATCGAACTCGACATCCAACAAGTGGGAACGGGGTCTAAGGTGTGTGGTGTCCCTAATCGAACAAGCAAAGTGTAAGGGAAGTTCTTGCAAACAACTTCGGACACAAAGGCCCCGAAGTTGTTTGCAAGAATGTTGTTTTAAAGTAGCTTATGAAGATCTTTTTTCACCTTCTCGCTGCACAACCCCTTGATTGACCTTCTCATATACAAAGTCTCAAACGATATAATATGTATCTCTGGTACAACTCCAACAAATTTCATGGCGATCAGAAAAATGTTACTAAAGTTATTGCAGAACAAACTATCAAAATCCATAAGCCAACGAAATGCCGAGACATCCCAGTGGCCAGAAATTGTCTGTAAGAACTCACTTTGCTTACACTCTGCTCGTTCGATTAGTATTTATGCGTCCAGTTGAAAATACGAAAAATGATGTACCAAATTTCATTTGATATTTACTATTTACTGTTTTTAAACGGGGGTGACATAATCACCGTGTGATAAAACCCCTTTATAAATTAAATAAACATCAAAAAAAAACTTACATACATTTGCAAAGATATCAATTAAAGCAGGGATTGTTACCGGTAATATTTACATGGTATTTTTAAATGTAGTTTAGGTAAGGGCAGTAAATTATCCCAAAAAAAATTAAATGTCATGACAACCGAGATACCGAAATTGAATACCGGTTCATCTGTGTGAAAATAATACCGGTATTCCGTTCCTGTATTCAAGTGTATATATGCTTTGACAAGCATGGTGCCCGAAGCCCAAACCCTGCACTTTGTAAGAGGAGGCCTATGCCAAGTGTAAATACACTGGAATATTGTTTATGAAATTATGAATCAAAATTATTGGCAAACAATAATTTTATAGGTAAGTACTGTAACCTAGACTAGATCTAGATATATAGAATATCATTGTGGCATATTTCAGTGGTGTAAAAGTGTGAATTACCAGGTACATAGTTGATACAATTTATGCTAGCAAGATATTGTTTTTGATATGATGTACTTACATTATATGCCATTGTGGGAGTGTTGAGACAACTTGACCTGGAACTAAAGGATATTTAAGTAAATATACACATGCAATCACGTTACCCAGCCTTCATCACATTATTTGATAACTGGGTGATAACAAAAATCATCAATATTAAGGAATAGCGTCCAAATTTATCCAATTATTCACAAACAAGTAGTTAATTGAAGTCAATTTGATAATAACCTAGGACTAAAGTTAATAGGCGAAGGGGAATACATTAAAAAATAATTAGACACACACGTACCTATTTGTGAAAAATAGTACAATACAATAGTTTAAAGTTTCTTCCACTAATTTTATGAATTACAAAGTTACAAACAGCTTCATTTATGCATTACTCCGTGTCTGTCAACTGTCATACTGTCAACCAGACGAGTGACGACCACTGTCATCTGTCACTGTCAATCAATCAATCGATCAAAAACCGCAATGTATTAAAAATCGCAGGTGACTAGTCACTTAAAGCGGTATTACACATTGCAACCTGCAGGGCCCAATCTGTTGTGTACCCTGCCTTTTCCTGCCCCTCCTTCAGCTCCCTACGGGCCCTACCTTCAATGGGGTTGGCAACTGTCAAAGTGACATCTTCAAAATTGGTCCCTAGAAAAGCTAAATTTGTATGGCGCGAAGTAGTTTTTATTTATTTTCGCGAAAATGACTCAATGTTTTGTCTCGAATTGATCCGAAATTTAAATCCATCCGTTTTTGGAATACACAAAAATTAAAATGATGTAGATTAACGCCATAGGGAAGGTTTTTGCCTAAGAAAAGCTTTATGCCTGCATACAAGTTAGGGACCATTCATCGTCTGTTTCTTTCTATCATTGTTTGTATCTCTTTCTCTTATTGTATGGAATCTGGAACAGCGCCCTCTGCAAAAGTTTTTACCGGCCAACCCCATTACACCTTCCAACCTGACAGATTGGGCCCTGCAGGTTGCAATGTGTAATACCGCTTTTACGTTTGTAGAGGCCTTAAGACGGTTTGTACGCGGTTGGATCACAATGTTGCTAGCTTAAATGTATATTGATCGAATGGTAGGCTGATGGAAACGATACCAATGCAAAGATTTGAAAAAAAAAACATTACATACGTCACGTCAGTCAGTTCATTTCATCAGTAATTGTATGTCCAAATATTCCAAAATAAATTGTATCGAATGAAACAAAACTTTGTTTATTGTATGGAAGGTTGATTAATTTCGTAATTCGATACTTAAAATGGATACATACGAGAGCGTGTTGCTCGTGAAAAATGAAGTTTTCGTTTTTAAAATACCCCCTAAAACTACAAACAGAGGATATAGGTATGTGATTAACTTGTGAATTCATAATTTTTTCATAGTGCTAGATAAAAAGTGGGTGTTTTTCAGGGCAGCAGATTGGAACCTGCAAGAGCCACAATGGACTGGCCGAATGAGGCTGGTTTCGAAAGGGGAGGAATTGGTTATGAAGCTAGAAGATAAAACATCTGGCCAGCTTTTCGCTAAATGCCCTATTGATAAATATCCGGGGGTGGCACTCGAATCAGTGACGGACAGCTCACGTTACTTTGTTGTGAAGATTCAGGACGATAATGGTTTGTATGAACATTTTGTACATGAATAAATATAATTAATGCCCTTTTTTAAAGTTTGTTGTAATATTTCGCAATATTGTAGGTCGCAGTGCTTACATTGGACTCGGATTTGGCGACAGGTCTGACTCGTTTGACCTTAATGTGGCCCTTCAAGACCATTTCAAATGGCTAAGAAAAGAACAGGAAGGCCCGGCAGCCCCGGCACAACAGCTGGACCTTGGGTTCAAGGATGGAGAGACAATTAAGATCAACATGAAAATTACTGTAAGACTTACTGTTTTTACACTTTAGCAGTGTTCATTTCAATGTATGATACAATAATTTTAATTAGATTAGTGCATATATGATTAAGTATTCATACCAATCATCTTTTTAGTTAATATCAATTTTTTTATTGATTTGTGAATATGCTTTGCAATGATATAAATAAATTTCATACCTCAACAAAGACATTCAAGGTTAGTTTGGCACCATAGTTAGTTGGGTGGTTTTACAATTTAGATTTAGTCAATTATACCTACTTACAAAATTATATGTTCTACAATAGGTTCATTTGCCCTTATTACATCTTTAATACAACTAGGTTAAGAGGTCACACCACTTTAGCTCACCTCACACTTACAATTTATAAATACAATACCTCATTCTACAACACCTTTGAAAGAATGTGCTGCCAATATAAATAATACTGGTGTGGTATTATTTTCGTTCAAATGTACAGTCCCTGGTATGATGATTTGGTTGACCCCTTACAAAGCTAAGTTTAAGAACTGCTTGGCTGAGATCATTTTGCCTCATTAAACATGATCTTTGGTTGTTTAATTTGTTTTCTGTGTGCTATGCTACACGGAACCTGGACACAGCTTTACATACACAAATAAAAAGAAAGCTGTGTCTTAACATTTATTCTGTGTTAATTTTAGTCACATTGTATGGTCATGTCTGAAATTATAGGGATATGTTATGACTTAACACCTTGGTAATAGAGTCTTGGCAAGATATTTTTGTCACATTGTATGTATGTATCAATATTTTCAGACGTGACTGTATGATGTATCCATGCTCGCAACTATCTCTCTCAATCTTATATTCAATTGTTTGCAGAAAAAAGATGGTTCAGACTCGAAGCCCAGACGGGGCGTGGGTGCCTCCGCGGGGGGCGGGCTGCTGCCGCCGCCGCCGGGGGCGGGGGGCTCGCGCCTGCCGCCGCCGCCGTCGCCGCAGCACGCGCCCTCACCGGCCGTACCCTCGGCCCCTGTCAACTCGGAGTGGGGCGATTACAACTCTGCTGGGTACTTTTTATTCTAAAATCTGTAAATGTTATCAATATTCATTAAACAAAAAGTTTAGGAAGATCGTTTAAGGTCATTTTCGCATAGCTGGTAGCTGCCCTCACTGGCCCATTAGGAAAATCGACCATGTACACATTATTCAATTATATTGAAATTGCTAACTGATTAAAAGGAGGTAGATTTATTGACTTATACAGAATTCATCCTTACTTGTCTTATCATGTATCTCGTAAACAAACGTCAGTCAGTCTAGACATCGTTATATCATTAATTTATCAGGTTATTTGTTTGTTACTTTGATTATTGAAGAAAATTTTATCAGAAATAATGGTTGTTATTAATAAGTGGAAATAACATTTTAAGTGATAATTCCAAATAAAAAATGTGATATGTCTTAGAGAAGTATTTGTTTACACAATATGACAAGTAAGAATGAATTCTGTATAGAGAGAGTGAAATAGTACAAATTATAGGGAATATAAGTCACAAACAAGGTAAATAACTTATTGCTAAGTTCAGGATCGTCATCAACTCTATACGTTGCGAAATCGCTGATTCCTCTATAAAAAAAGTTAATATTTATGAGTTTTGTTTCTTTTCAGTGCTCCGAGCCAACAGGCAACGACTCCAGCCAGCCAGCAGAATTGGGTTCAATTTTGAATGTGTACATAGGGTATTTTATTGTGATTTGATGTCTGTAAGTGTAGAGTGAATGTGTTCTGCACAATACTTATTAATATACTTAATAGTGTAGAATTCATATCAACCTTAACCATCATTATTAAGTTGCATTAACACGAGATAGCAGGACATTAGATGGCAGATCACAATAATATATTGCAATAGTTATAGAAATACCTTTAGTAATGTATAATTTCTCTGTACATGTTGTACACTACCGTGGAAAGGATGTATGTTAAGTCGTTCTCCTTATATTTTATTATTTATAATTTTAAACATATTTTTTTGTAGTTATTATAACTGCCGAATTAATAATAATTTATATGGTGAAAGACAGGAATATAATGATTAAAATTATTTACACCCTCTATTAAAATTATAACAATATTATGAATGATGTAGATTTGTAGAATACCCTATCCTTATTCACTAAGGACCTATGATGTCTTGTCTCTATTGTCGGCTTAAAATAAAGTAAGGGCAACTTTTATTTTAATATTATGTTTACTGGTTACCTTTTTGAAAATATAAAAGAATAACTTGAAAAGCTTTTGTTATAATATCTTACTGTAAAAACCTGTCTTTTGTAATTTTCCTGCACTATTATAATTTTATGAATAATTTAATGTTATTAGTTATTAGTATTGTTTTTTTAATTCGCTTTTGTGATTAAGTTTCATTCCATTATTAATTGTAAACTAGAATCATAATATTTCAGTATGTATATAAGCAGCTTGTTGGTTTAGTCGACTACGCCTGATATTTACTTAAAAGAACCTGAAATCATAAAAAAGCTTGTTTTTGCACGGTTTCTGTTTTAGATATGAAACTGGACATAATATTGGTTTTTTATATGGCACGGATTCATCTGTTTTGCAATTTGATTTGTACCTATTCGTTTTTAAAAGGACCTGTTTACCAATAACAATATTTATGCTAATTATGTACTAAATCTGAGTCTCGTAAACATCTTACCGGCTGCCATTTAATAAGCTGAAAAGAAATATTTTTTCTTACAAGTTCTAAAAACCACTTCCGTATAGACTCAAAACTCGCTAATACCGTCGCACCTACAAATTGTATGGTATAGTCCGCAGCAGAAGTGTTACTTAATGTAATATCAAGAATTTAAGAAAATCTGTGAGGTGGTTGACACATACACTTACTCTTCACGCGATCTTATTCTCAAAGTTGAAATCGCCCCAACATCATAACACACAGCCCGCCGAGCTAGGCTCTACTTCTTTTGCTAATTGTACTTAAAAGAGTACTAAAATATTGGCCAAGAACATCTAATGTACTAGTTAGCCACGCGTGTTTGCGGATACTTATTAACTTTGCCGTGCATGAAGCAAGGATATTCTTATTTCAGACTGTTCCGAAGATAATTTACAATTCTATTTCTTGTTGTGCGACCAGCCGCTTAAACGGTAGTATTAGCAATCGCATTGTTAGCAATAATATAGGTACCTATGTAATATTTCCTTACGTCTGCTTAAATCACGACAACCGACAACGATATTTATTCTAGGCGTAATGTCGACTTAATACCCTATAGAATAAGTAGATATGTTTAATGATTAAATATTTTTATCTTGAAAATAGTTATAGTAGACTATTTTTGGCTCTACTTTGTTATCGTATATTGTTAAAATTGCATGTTGTAGGTGGTTTCAGTGTAAATAGGTACAATTATAATATACAGAAATTCACAGAGGTACCTATTTTAAAATTATATATATATACCTATACTGTACTATATGCATACAGATTAGATGCAATGCAATAATCACATTATTTTCGCTATATGTATGGTGATAGATCTGTATTCAGAGATGTACAAATATAATAAACGACAATTACCACGACGTTGCATTTTTAAACGCCCTTTAGCAAAGAGAGTATGTAATAAAAACTGCTGATGTTCATAAAAAGCTACATTTAATTTTACAACGCTGTCTTAGCTTCAAACAAGAGCCACACTAGATGGCGTTAGTAGTTAGTAACCAACTTCGAAAGAATTGGATTGAGATTGGTAGCTTTTCGTTAATTAGGTACAATCAATCATCATCATAGGTCATTTCAATCATCTTAATATGGCTTCATCGATACAGTCGATGATTTCGCCATGGTGCAGATTTATATGTCAAATTAACCTTTTGGACGCCAAGAGCACTTATAAATGTTACCTGTACGTCGTGCAAACTAAGAAGCAATTTTTGACACCTCTCATTTCAGTATAAAAATCCGATTTTAGGTTATAAAATGTACTGAGATGAACATGCTTCTTAGGTTGCACGACGTATAATTTATTTATTTTTGCAAACTGGCTACAAACCAGAGACTATAGAGATATAGACGACCACAGCCTAAGAACTTTTTGAAGCTCATGTCGATTGCGCCATCTATGTCAAGTCAAAGCCACCTAAAGATACCGAATATGTAAGAGAAATGTCAGCTGCACTGCTAGTCCACCTAGTAACAAATAGCGTACTAGTAGTACACTAGTAGCTAGCTTCAAAAGTTCTTTGGCTGTGGTCGTCTATATCTCTATAGTATCTGCATGCTACAAACTTAAACCTTAAGCGAGAGACAACCTTTCTTTACTAGTATTATGTCTCTTCTTCAATTTCATCTCTGCATACATTATTCAAAATGTAAACATTGAAGATTATGAAAAGTAATTTTCTATTGGCAAAGAAGTTATTGGCGTGATGAAGCACAAGAAAATCACACAAGTCATTAAAATAAACACCTATTTACATACTGATTCAAAAAGTTTTCTGGACTGAAATATATTACCGAAAAATGTAAATTGTCAGTGTGGCGAAGACTTCATATCTTTGTCCGTCTAAACATTATCTAGATACATATAGGTACTAGGTGTAGGTAAGTACATAAAACAAATAGTGGTCCACCCTTTTATCGTTATTCACTGCTATGCAACGCTTAAGCGCGCACTACGTCGCGTCATTGTCTATAACATGAGTTTACGCTGTGTTGCGAAATGGTTTTGTAAGATACGATACGGAGCTTTAAATGGACAACAGCCATCACGATTTTACCTGGTCGCTGTCTTTTGAACTAACAGTAACAGACTTAACTGATTGATGATATAGGTAGACTCGAAACATTTGACCGCCAATCATCGGACAGAAAAATCATGCCAGTGACGCCAGAGCTCGCGAGCGCACTCGGTTATATTTTGAACGTGATATCACGCGCTGACGCTGAGGGCATGATATTCCGTACGTGTGATTTGAGGTCTTTGGCGGTCAAAGGGTGAGGTCAACAATAAGTAAGTAGGTAATTAACCGTGCCAGTATTTTCGGTTATTTCAAAGGTTCTCAGTTCATCAGATACCTATTTGTGTTTTTTTAAATGCTTGACCAGCAAGATCGCATTTATGACTAAGGTACCTATAGCATGTCCGTTCTTCTCGGCACGTGGTTTATATCGGACATAATCGTGAATTTGCTATAGTCGTATACACCCGCAATAAAAGCGCGATTTCGTTTATGAGCGACAAAAAGTCTTCGCTCTCGCATTTAAGTATGCACTAGAAAAAGGTCCTAAGTAGAAACGTGTAGTACAGTCAGCGTCAAATATATTGTAACAGCCAAAGTGATGAAATAGTTCGTCACACCATATAGGTTTGTTGTATGGTGTGACGAACTATTTGGCTACTCTAGCTGTTACAATATATTTGACGCTGATTGTACCTATCTATACCTAAACCCAATTTTGTTTTGAATGTGTTATGTTTTGTGGTATTGAAATAAAATATGTTTTGGAATACGCCTCCTTGCGGAGCATTCAGAAATTAATATGAAATTAAAATTGGTACTAGGTATGGTATGGACTATGGTAAAGATTGCTATATAGGCACTATATATTGATATGTGTTATTTCATGTAGAAATATTACTACATATACAAAAAGCGAGAATGGCCAGGGCTCGGAAACTGGTATTTGGTCCTCGGCATTCGTGGCAGAAGACACAGGTTACTAATTCGTACCTACCTGTGTACCACTGTACGTACAGTGTGTAGGTACCTAGGGGCTATTCATAAATTACGTCATTTCAAAATAGGGATGGGGGGGGGCGATCCGGACATCGGATGATGGTAGCATAACGTAGGAGGAAAAAGGGCCATTCGAAGCTTAATCTTTGGATGATTTTAGGGGGGGGGGGGGGTCAAAAATCATCAAAAATCGATGACGTAATTTATGCACAGCCCCCTACCTACCATATTCTTAAGTGCGCTACCCTCGTTCTAGTGCGCAGTTAAGTACCTACATCACTGTACAGTCGACGTCAGATATATGTTTACACTTTTGCACCTTATTACAAAGACGTAAGGTGAAAAAGTGTAAATATGTCTTTGACGTCGACTGTACAAGCGCGAAATGGTATCGAATATTACCTATTCTCGTTTCTGAATATACCTCTTATAATAGTTATAATGATTGCTTCCAGGTTGAACGAACCACTTCACAACCGACCAACACGAAGAAAAGGTTAACCAACTTCCATTGTACTCGCATTGTTTTATTGGAAAAAGTTGAATGAATCCGAGAACAATTGGACCGGTAAAATAAAAAACGTATTTCAGCCAATTCATATGGAGATCATCAATCAGTCTACTATACCTACTTGGAATTTTACCCATTAGTGAGAACACTTACTAGAAGCGCTGGTAGCCTTGCGGTAAGACGTCCGACTTTCAATCCGGAGGTCTCGGGTTCAAACCCCGGCTCGTACCACTGAGTTTTTCGGAACTTATGTACGGAATATCATTTGATATTTACCAGTCGCTTTTCGGTGAAGGAAAACATCGTAAGGAAACCGGACCTAATCCCAAAAAGGCCTAGTTTCCCCTCTGGGTTGTAAGGTCAGATGGCAGTCGCTTTCGTAAAAACTAGTGTCTACGCCAATTTATGGGATTAGGTTGTCAAGCGGACCCCAAGCCGGGATAAAGAGAGGAAGAGAGTGAGAACACTTACTAACATGTGTGGGTTTCGATGTTACGTATAGATAAAAGATAACACACACGATTATTAACAATGTTTATTTTAGTACGTTACATTTGTCAGTTCACAGTTCGCACAGATAGGTACACTAACAGGCACTGGATATACACAAGGGTGGAAGCACTAAATTAAATACACTTGTTAATCCAGCAGATCACTACATCCGAAAGTTAGGTACGAGAGGGACGCTATGTCGCGTTCAGTATGCGGTTCGACTTTCGGACAGCTGACATGCGTGCGATACATCCTGTGACGTAGAGAACACTGCGGAGCACTCGGAGGGCGCGGCGGTGCGCGATACGGCGCGAGCGGCGATGCGTTGCCAGCTCGTGCGCGCGCGTCTATTGAAGCGGCGTTGTCAGTTGTATTTGTTTACATTCTAGGATCGAGGCGGAGAAGGTCGTACATTGATTTTGAATTTCTTAGACGTGGAGTTAGTACGCCACAAATACTCCCCCACCGAGACCGTTTCACGGGCGATAGTGAGTTAGGTGAGCTGGAAATCGGACTATGCGGCCGCTTCTAGTCTGTTTTTCGGGGGCTTGGTCTGGTAGTTGTGGTTCATTGCAAGAATTGCGGAGCAGGTAAGCTGGTTTTAGTCTGTCTATAGTAACTGTCAACTCTTTGCCCTGTATATCTAACTTGAAGGTTTTGTGGTTTCTCTCAAGGACTTTATATGGGCCGGAATATGGAGCTTCAAGTGATTTTCGGAATGGGCCCTGGCGCAGATACACATATTCCGACGAGAGCAGATCTTTCGGCACGTAGAATGTCTTTGTTGTGTGCCACGATGCTGGAACGGGGCTGAGGTCAGCCATGTGTCGACGCAGGCGAGAGGCGAAGTCTGTTACATCAATATCTATATTGGTGGATGGGTTGAAAAACTCGCCTGGTAATCTGAGGGGTTCACCGTAAACCAGTTCTGCTGCCGAAGTTTTCATGTCATCCTTCCAGGCACTTCTAATACCCAGGAGTACGAGTGGTAAGATTTCTGACCATTGAGGGTTATTGTGGCACATGATGGCAGTCTTTAGCTGGCGGTGTAAACGTTCAATCATTCCGTTGCACTCAGGATGGTATGATGTCGTGGGGCAGTGGTTGGAGCCGAGGAAACCTGTGATGCTCTGGAATAAATGCGACTCAAACTGTCTTCCGCGATCGGTCGTTATTTTGTTTGGGCAGCCGAAGCGTGCCACCCAGCCGAAAACGAAGGCTTTGGCGCACGTCTCTGCCGTCATGTCCGGCAGTGGGTACACCTCAGGCCACCTTGTGAATCGGTCAATGACGGTGAGGCAGTATCGGTAACCAGAAGAGACGGGAAGAGGGCCAATAAGGTCCATGTGGACGTGGGAAAAGCGATCGGAAGGAGTTTGAATGGGTGAAAGGGGAGCAGAGGTATGGCGATGAATTTTGCTGCGTTGACAGTCTAGGCAACTCTGTGCCCAGGTCTTGCAATCGCGTCGAACGCCGGGCCACACATATCTGTCAGCGATTAGTTTGGCCGATGTTGCAGCTCCTGGATGGCTCAGACTGTGAAGGCTGTCGAACACTTGCTTGCGGAACGGTGGTGTTACGTACGGTCTAGGTGTGTGTTGCGAGAGATCACAGTATATACTTGCTCCTTCCGTGTTAACTTTTTGCAGTCGTAGAGAAGAACCATTTTTTAGCAGGTCTTGCAGTTCAGGATCTGAATCCTGATCATCTGCAAGTGCCTTGTAGTCTATGGTTGATGCTATGGATGCTATACGTGAAAGTGCGTCGGCTACAGAATTATCTCTGCCAGAGATGTGTCGAATATCTGTTGTAAACTGGGCGATGTAATCCAGGTAGCGGTACTGTCGTGGTGAGCATTTGTCGCGTCTTGTGGTGAAAGCAAAGGTGATCGGCTTATGATCGGTAAACACGGCAAAATCTCTTGCCTCCAGCATGTGTCTGAAGTGACGTACTGCTTCGTAGATAGCAAGGAGCTCCCGGTCGTAAGGGGAGTATTTTTGCTGTGCTCCAGTTAGTTTACGGGAAAAGAACGCGAGTGGCTGCCATGCCCCTTTCTTATATTGGTGTATAGCAGCACCAATCGATGTATCCGACGCGTCTGTAACCAAGGAAAGCTGGACATTGCAGTCTGGATGTGCTAGCAGGGCAGCGTCACATACACTTTGCTTACAATCTTCGAACGCCCTGAGTGCATCGCCAGATATGTCAACGGGGTGTGTGCCTTTTACAGAGCCGGCCAAAAATGCATTAAGGGGCGCTTGGAGCTTAGCAGCCAGTGGAATGAAGCGTCGATAAAAATTTATCATGCCCAAAAATCTTCTGAGCTCCTTAACTGTCTTCGGCACCGGGTAATCCTTTATGGCCTGTATTTTTGTTTCCAGAGGTTTGATGCCATCTGCCGAAATGCTGTAGCCGAGGAAAGTAACTTGGGACTTTCCTAAGACACATTTGGATGTATTAATAACCATACCGTATTGCTGGAGTCTGGAGAATAACTGACGAAGGTGGTCTTCATGCTCTTCGTGGCACGTAGAGTACACCAGGAAATCGTCCAGGTATGTGTAGCAGAAGTCTAGTCCTCGTGTCATCTCGTCGACGAACCTCTGAAAAGTCTGGCCAGCGTTTCGGAGGCCAAAAGTCATGAACGGGAACTCATACATACCGAAGGGTGTCGTTATAGCTGTCTTCGGAATGTCTTGTTCACTGACTGGGATTTGGTTGTAGGCTTTTACTAGATCGATGGTAGAGAACACTTTACAGCCTGTGATATTTTGTGTAAAGTCATGTATATGACGGATGGGATACCGGTCCGGTATAGTGCGGGCGTTGAGCATTCGGTAGTCTCCGCATGGACGCCATCCGTTGTCTTTTTTCGGTGCGAGGTGTAGGGGTGAAGACCATGGACTTTCAGAAGGTCGAGCTGTTCCGTTCTCAAGCATCGATTGGAATTCAGCCTTCGCGATCTTTAGTTTATCTGGTGCCAGGCGACGAGGTGAGCTAACGACTGGAGGACCAGGTGTTGTTCTTATATGATGAACAGTGCTGTGGTTAATCAGACGATGGGTTCCAGCAGGACGGGTGACGTCTGGAAAGTCGCGCAAAATGTCGTGGTATCTTGATTCTCCTATGAGAGTCTTGATCGACGATATCGTGTTTGACGTTGGTACAGGTTCTGCTGGGGAATGCAGTGACGTTAGGCAGTCTATAAGGCGATGATTGGTGCAGTCGACGAGGAGGTTATAGTGAGAGAGGAAATCGACGCCGATTATTGCCTTTGTGACGTCTGCAATTATGAACCGCCAGCGATAACACCGTCGCAGTCCCAGGTCCAATTCAAGATGTGCGTAGCCGTATGTTGCAATTATGGATCCGTTAGCGGCATACAGCTGGAAGTCAGTTTTGGATCGACGACTTCTAGTATCTGATCGGGGGTAAACGCAAAGATCGCTTCCCGTGTCGATAAGAAATTGTACTTTGCTGTTTTTGTCGGTTACAAACAGGCGGCCGGTTCGCGTGAGGCAGTCGTTTTCGGCCACTTCAGGCTGCCTCGCTAGTTTTCCGTCTTGTACTCGCAAGGGTGGGTGCACCTGGTTGCGTCTGAACCAAATCTACGATGGTACCAACAAACACCGTTACGCGATTGAGAGCGTGCTTCGGACTTAGAACGCGTACGGCTGTTGCTCCGACGGGCGGTTCTAGTATTGGAACGAGAGCGATCTTCAAACACGTGGTTGCTGAGTGCTGCCATCTGCCGGGAGAGTTCGGCGATCTGCAGGGACATGGTCTCTAGAGGTGAGTTCGAGTGCGATGTAGAGCAGAGCGCTGACAATGTTGAGGGCATGGCGGAAGCGACGGGTGACTGTGCTTGCGCGTTGCTAGCAGCTGTGGGTGATACTTCCGTGACATGGGGACTGGGTGATGCAATTTCGTGAATGTGGTCCGCTAACTCTGCCAGTTTTACCAGTGACATATCGGAGTGTTGGGCAACAACAGTTTGCAGGTGGAGTGGGAGGCGGCTGGACCAAACTGTGCGTATAAAACTGTCTGGTAACTTAGTTGGCCCAGCGAGGTGTACCAGGTGTCGGAGAAACTGAGATGGTTTTCTACTGCCCAACTCCTCGTGCATCAGAAGCTGTTTCTCTTTCTGTTGTTGCGACACGGACAGTCTGCGTATCAATTGGGCTTTTAACGTTTGGTATTTATTTTCCTTAGGCGGGTTGATTATAATGTCCTCTACTTCAGCAGCGATTTCGCGTTCCAAATGCGCCATGGCATGGTAAAATTTCGTTGTGTCAGCTGTGATACGCGCGAGGTCAAACTGGGCCTCTAGTTGTGCAAACCACACCGCAGGGTTGCCCGCCCAAAATGCAGGTACCTTAATTCCAACTCGGAATATACTCGCGTGACTAATTTGAGAAAGTTCAGTTTCGGCACTGTGCGTCTGGGCCGTAGATGCACTGGGTGGATGTATAGCAGTCTGTGCGTTGTGCGGGAGCGAGACGGCTACATTGTTCTGGTGCGCGGGCGGGAGCGGGACGGGTAAAGTCGCCTGTTGCGTGGGTGGGAGCGAGATGGGTAGCGCGCCGCCCGCTTGCAGTTGGGGGTTCGAGGTTCCAGGAATTCCGCCGGGCTCGGCGGAGGCCTCGGCGCCATGTTCGGGCGGGATATTTGGTGAATTTTCATTTCCATCTGCCATGTTACTTATCGTCGTGGTCACCAGTGTGGGTTTCGATGTTACGTATAGATAAAAGATAACACACACGATTATTAACAATGTTTATTTTAGTACGTTACATTTGTCAGTTCACAGTTCGCACAGATAGGTACACTAACAGGCACTGGATATACACAAGGGTGGAAGCACTAAATTAAATACACTTGTTAATCCAGCAGATCACTACATCCGAAAGTTAGGTACGAGAGGGACGCTATGTCGCGTTCAGTATGCGGTTCGACTTTCGGACAGCTGACATGCGTGCGATACATCCTGTGACGTAGAGAACACTGCGGAGCACTCGGAGGGCGCGGCGGTGCGCGATACGGCGCGAGCGGCGATGCGTTGCCAGCTCGTGCGCGCGCGTCTATTGAAGCGGCGTTGTCAGTTGTATTTGTTTACATTCTAGGATCGAGGCGGAGAAGGTCGTACATTGATTTTGAATTTCTTAGACGTGGAGTTAGTACGCCACACATGCATGATCGAGGAGCTGGAAGATTTATCACGAGTAGTTGAGTACTTCATACATACACAACATAAAATATTACCATCCACGTCATAACTCGTCTACGCAATGTTTAGCGATGTTATACTGTATTTGTAGGCTTCTTCCCGCTAATTGGTATTATGTGTCTCTCATCTTGATATCAGTTTACATACCCACTGTTAGAGACATGTATTAAACAAAAGACTGACAGTCTACACAAAATCGTGTTTGTTATGATATTAATTACTACTAGTGGTTCAGTGATCTGTAGAACTCGTTCGTTCCTCTCATTACATAACTTACCTAATTGTATTATGTTACAAATATTTACCTACTTTTTTTTCATACCTATATAATTTTATCATACGAAAGCATTTAGGCTGAAAGAAATGACAGCGCTTACTCGGTCTATCATTGTTGTAGAAGGAATCAGGGTCCGATATCCGCGAAACACGATAACAGCATTGTCAGCATTTATACCGTGTGCAATCTAAGAAGCGGTTTTTGACACGTGGTTGTGATGACAGGTGTCAAAAACCGCTTCTTAGATTGCACACGGTATAGTGAGCTCTTTTAAAGGGAAAATATAGATGCCTTCAAAAGCGACTACCTATGGTAACTAAGTTTTACGGTGTTAAGTGGAGTTCCCATCATCACAATATTTACAAAAAATGTGTTAAGACCAATGGCTGGGAGGTGGCGCCATCTAAAATAAAGATGTAAAGTACGATTTGTATATTACTTCTTATTAACAATGTTACACTCCATGGATGAATCGTCTCCTTTGACTGCTTGAAGTTGATTGTGTTGCCGTTTCATTCTTTGCAGTATGATTCTCTTGGGAGTAGCATAGTTTGCTTTCAAGCAAATACTAGTTACAGCTACTTTCAGATCATCCTGCAAACTACTCTTGTTTATAATGTTCTGCAGGTAGGTACAATCACCGGGAATAGTATCTTCTTACACGAAGGCCGCAAAAATATGTGACACGCTCTTATTTGTAGGGCTATAAGAGCGTGTCATATATTTTTGCGGCCTTCGTGTAGGAAGATACTATTGTCGGTGACTGGTACTACTCGCAGTTGTTATTATTAACTTGTCTCTACTACTTTATAAACGATAGCTACCGCCTACTTCCTACTTAATCATTTAAGGGAGGCATCCAAACTCCAAATACATCGTCTTAAATGCGAGAGTAATTAAGCACGGCAGGCATCTTTGTTTTCCGATTGTAATTTTGACTTAATAATTTTGACTTAATTAATAACAAAAGATTTCGCAAGGAAGATAAACACTTGTCCATTGTTGTTGGCTTAGGTACTACCATTTTGAAGTGATTTATTGTAGTTATGTGTAATATCAGAGACTATAGAGATATAGACGACCACAGCCTAAGAACTTTTTGAAGCTCAAGTCGATTGCGCCCTCTGTCCGAAAGCCGCCTAAAGATACCGAATATGTAAGAAGAAATGTCACCTGCACTGCTACTCCACCTAGTAGCTACTAGGGTTCTACTAGTACGCCATTTGTTACTAGGTGGAGTAGCAGTGCAGGTGACATTTTCTCTTACAATTTCGGTATCTTTAGGCGGCTTTCGGACAGAGGGCGCAATCAACTTGAGCTTCAAAAAGTTCTTACCCATACAGCCATTTTAGTCGCATTTACCACATTTTGTCGACACTTTGTGTAAACACAAAAATATTTGTTACCGTCAAACGGGGGAATTATAGACAGGTTTCAAGTTCGTAGGAAAAAAAAACATATTAATTATAGCATTTACAATCTGATTGCTGTTCGTGGACTCCAGTCCCTAGTTATATTTTGCTTTTTACGTATTATATAAACATATATATGAATAGTTTATTTTATTTTTTATGTGCTTGTCCCAAGTTAGGAAATGGAGTGGGGTAAACTTAGACACCAGGGTTTTGGTGAATTTTATCGTAGTTACACGGCTAGTATGTCATCATGGGACTATTTAGACGTTTTAAATATACCTACTGAGCAAGATAAGTAAGGGCGCGTTCACATTGAACACGTTTATTGGGACAAAATCGACATGACAAAAAATAATGGCTACGAAAATGTTCAAACATCTTAAAAAATCAATAAAAAAAAGGTTTATTTATATAAGCTGTATTTATTTATTTCTTAGGTATCTTTAGAATAACATTTATTAATCTAACTATCTATATCGGTGAAAAACTGTCTAAAACGTGCGTAAAAAAATTAATCAACAACACACGAAATTATCCTTTTCTAAAATTGCAACATTTTAAAACTTAAATTTAAGAAAGAGATCAACATTTAAACACACTTTTAGTGCTTTATAGGTTTCTACTACATATCAGTCATTAAGTTACATCCTTGTTTTGGTAAAAAAAAGCGAAAACGTCTCAGAAAAAAATTAAATAAACATGTCCAAAAATTGCCAATATTTGAGTTACCTACTAGTTTACTCAAACTCAATTATATGAAAAAAAAACTTTTAAACATATTTTTTGTGCTTAATACCTAGGTATTAGATACTTGCAACATAATCATTCTTAATCTGTACCTGTTAGGTACCATTTTTTTTAGAAAAAAAAAAACAAAAAAAAAAACGAATTTTTATTTTCTGGTATCATAAACATCTTTATACTTACCTAAAACGAAGAAATCAATATAAAATCACAATATTTATGCTTCATAGGAACTACAATATGAACATTTTCAAACTACTGCCCAACTTGGGCCAAAAAAAATCAACAATAAGTACCCAACTAGGTAGGTACCCTTAATAAATGGGACACATCGGGGTAACTTTAGACAAAGTCTCAGTTAACCCCAGTATGAATGCACCTTTACTTAATCGTGATTTTTTCCGTGAAGGTTGGCCCTACTGTGGAACTATGAATGCCAAACGGTCGGCGAAAAATTGAGGTTAGGCGCACGGGTATACACATTGAGAAAAATAGGATACAAAAGTCGTGACACACACTGTTTTACACCACAAATAAATCACCAGTTTTTAAGCATTTAGAAAGTATTTTTTTATGAGAAATTGTGATAGAAACAATAAAGTTATACAGTACCTGTACGAACGTGACCGTATTGCGGGCGATTTGACAGCAAACTGACAGGACAGGTGTATCTCTAACAGTCTTGCAAGTATAAGGAATCAAATTTCCTACGACGTTTTGTCTCATTTTCTGCGCCAGTCTATAATTACCCCGTTTGACGGTACCATTTTTGGTCGCCGTTACGAAATTGTTCGGTTGAGGCGACTAAATTATTGTATGAGTTTTAAAAAGTGGGGACGAGTCGACACAGTCGCATTTTGGTTACTTTGTTACGTCGCCGTGTCGTAACATTGTTTACAACCACTCCGTAGTTTGCAACCACTTATAGCGCAAATCATTCATTCATTCGTTCACTCATTTGCTGTCACTGCTATCCATAGATATACCACCCATAGATCTGACACGGAACTAATAATACCAAGATAGAACGGGATGGTCTTATTACACTTTCAATAGATACGGCAGAGAGGTGCTATTATCGTTGGTCCTTGTCATAGTTTCTATTACCCTCCACGCGTTACTTCTAGCAGTGGAGGGTAACAAACAGATATAATGCGCGATTTCTTCAAGAATTTCTGTGATTGCTACGAGAAAAGCTGTTAGTTTTCCTAGAAAGTTGTGTCGGCTAAGGAAAAGATTGGTAAATTGTTCTGTTTTATGCTGTAGAAGTGATTATGGGCATCTATATATCTATCCCATACGGGGGTACACGTGTGCCAGCTCTAGTTAATGCTTGCTTTGAGCTGCTATCAGTCCACAAAGTTGACGTAAGTAAAATTGTTAAATATATTTGTGAACGCCATTGCTGTTATGGACGAAAAGATTTATTAATTTGACTGAACCCTGTTCCAAGCTTTCAAATTGGAGATGGCGACATTCATTTCATGCTGGCAACACCTCAGTTCCGATGACGTCACTATGACGTAGGGCACAATCCGGTTGATAACGGTTTTTAACCGACTTCAAAAAAGGAGGAGGTTCTCAATTCGACTGAATTTTTTTTTTTTTTTTTTTATCATAATTTTTTTTTTTGTATGTATGTTACTCCATATCTCCGTGAATCGTGAACCGATTTTCAAAATTTTTTTTTGAATCGAACAGGTATAACCCCTAGATGGTCCCATTGTCACCAAGTCGGGATCTGATGATGGGATCCTGGAGAAATCGAGGGAACTCTTCAACTATTATAGGCACACCTATAGTGATTTCACTATTTTTTACAGCAACTCGGCCACTTCCTCTTGGAATAGCGGATCCTAAGTGAAGTCGGTTCTTTTTTTGTTTAAAATTATTTTTTACATCCAGCTGGCAGGCTGCGCGCCATTGCTCAGACCATTGGCGATTTGTTTCTTGCGGAGGAAACACCTCTGATTAGAAAATTGCGAGTAATTTTCTAAAAAAGTACAGTTCCAAATTTAATATGGATAGTTCAAATCCTAAAGTGCATGATCCGGGTACGTCGGCGTTACCTGAACACGAGCGGATGTCCAGGTTAGAGGATGTAGTGTCCAAATTAGCTCACGAGGTAAGGTCTTTACGTGACAATTTTTGTTCTCGACCACAAGAATATGACAGTGAGTCGGACGTATTATCGATTTGTACGCCTGACGAGCTGGAGACTCCAGAGGCCCCTGCGTTACCGGGACCAGGGCCTACAAAGGATATTAGTTTCAAACTTGAAACTACCTCAAATCAACGGGCGCTGTAACCTCGAAGGAGCACGCTGACATCTTGGACAAATTGCAGCATTTTAATTCGAACAACTGGTCACAGGTACGTTACATAGATGCCCAGAATACGTACGTGTCTTCTCCGGGCTTCACTGAGTTGGAGAGTAACGACGTGGTAAAAACTTTTGATCGTAACCGGGCCCTCGCCGTTACCGAGAAGACTCTAGCAGCCGTGTCTCATGCTCTCATCATACAAAATGAGAAGTTAAAAGCAGGTTTCGAGACCTTTGTAGCTTGGTTGGGTTCACAACCTGAATGTACAATGGAAGCGGTTGCAGAAAAAATCAACGAAGTTTTTTCGGAAGGTGATTATTCACGCATTCACTTAGACCTGTTGCAGATGGTTTGTGGTCGTCGTGCAGACATTATTCAACAACGAAGGGATGGTGTGTTGCATTTTGTCAGGGATCGTTACATGAAGGAATCTCTTCGAAAGATCCCACCTACACAGGAGCACCTGTTTGATGATAAACGGTTTTCTGACTGTGTAACGAAGAATGGTGGGATTGATAAGGTATTTTTCTCTCCACGCACTCCTGCGCAAGGAGGTGCTGCCAAACGAGCTCTTGCGCAAAGAGCCCCACAGTCAGAGCAGTCCAAAAAGGGCACGGAATACTCTAGTTTCCGTGTGTATCCTGGACCCTCGTCGGCTGCTCAGGCCCCCGCGCCTGCTCCCGCTTCTCAAGACAGGAAGCGTAAAGCCGGGCCATCTCGACCCAATCCGCAAAGCGACAGGTATTACAGGAATAGACAAGGTAAGAGATTTCGCAGACGTTACGATTGACTATATCAGTTTTCGAGCGGGTCAACTGGCAAATTATTTGGACCAGTGGAGATCCTTGGGGGCTCCCGATTATATAATCAACATCCTGTCTGGGTACCGGATACCCTTTGCCAGAAAGCCGCCTTTAGTGCACCCTTCCAGACTTTCGTCAAAATTATCCACAAAAGAAAGTCAGGAAATGATTGTACAAATGGAAATTATGATAAAACAGGGTGTACTAGAGCCTGCTCCGTTGACCCCAAGTTTCGTTTTGAGCATGTTCCTGGTACCGAAGAAAAACGGAACCGTGCGGCCAGTTTTCAACCTACGATTACTAAACAAGTACGTATTTGTGGCCAAGTTTCATCTTATCAACATGTACAAGGTCCCGGACTTTCTCCAGCCACGCGATTGGCTAGTAAAGCTGGATCTTCACAATGCATACTTTCATGTCCCAGTCTGTGCTTCACACCGAAGATTCCTGAGGGTAATATTTCAGAACCAGCTTTGGCAGGTGACGTCATTACCATTCGGCCTTGCATCATCTCCGAGGACCTTCGCTCTGGTCACCAATTGGGTAGCGGAAGTTCTCAGACCTCACGGCATCAGAGTCATCGTGTATTTGGACGACTTTCTTCTTGCGTGCCAGATCATTACTCCAGAACCAGGTAAGCCTTTCCCTTCAGATTCTCGAAGGCTTAGGCTGGACAGTAAATTACGAGAAGTCTGCCTTGGTACCCCAGTGGTCGATAGAGTTCCTGGTTATACTATGGGATCCATGGAACAATCTGAAATCTCTCCCGAGCGAAAAGATCCAGAATGTGATTCAAAAATCCCAGACGATGCTAGATCGCAAGTACGCTTCATTAAAGCAGGTCCAATCCTTGCTGGGTCTAGTGAATTTTGCCAGCTTTGCTGTCACGAGAGGTCGCCTAAACAGCAGGCTGTTGCTGACGTTTTGCAACCAGCTACTGCAAGATTCTGCAACCAGCCCACGAGCAAAGGTAAAGCTCCCGACAGTGTTGTACACAGAGTTAGAATGGTGGATCAACCACGTGGGTACGACGTCTCCGCTCCACCTTCCAGCGCCCCAATTCTTTTTGACAACGGATGCATCAGGCCAGGGTTGGGGCGCCTTGCTGAACAACGAGCAGTTAGCGGGCCAATGGTCTCAGCGCGAGGCTCACCAGCATTCCAATCTCCTAGAAATGATGGCGGTGCTGAAGGTAATAACTTTGCAGAGGCACGTGCTCACCCATTCATCCCTGATGATAATGTCGGACAATCGGACGGTAGTGTCATACCTGCGAAACGAGGGCGGTACGAGGTCACACAAAATGATGGAGATGACTTATCGGATACTCGACGCGTTGGACCAGTATCACATCCAAATGACGATCCAGTTCATTCCCGGCAGATACAACACGGAGGCCGATCGGCTTTCAAGGCTTCGCTGTCAATCAGAGTGGCAACTACTACACTCAGCAACCGACCAGATATTTCAGGTATGGGGGACTCCCCAGATAGACCTTTTTGCATCGAGAAGAGCCCACGTGGTCCCGTTATATGCGACTCTGGACCAGACGGATCCCGAGGCGTCGTTCGTCGATGCATTCAGTCGGAGATGGGCGTATCCTCTAGCATGGATATTTCCTCCTCCATGTCTGATCCCGAGAATTCTCAGTCACCTGAACGATGCAGAGGGTATGTACCTACTAGTTGTACCAAATTGGGAGAAGGTGTTTTGGCGCAGCGATGTGAAGAACCGATCCCTGGCCCCTCCAATCGAGATTCTAGAGTTCAGACTCAAAGGCCACCGGTCGATGTGAAGCGGATAGCTTTAGAAGTCTGGCTGATACGGGGTGGGCCACCTTGCTAGATTCATGGAATGACAAGCAAAAAGATTTACTTGTAGGCGGTTGGCGAAAGTCCTCGTTAGCGTCTTATAAACCGGCCTGGTTAAGGTGGTGTAGATGGTGTACATGTTCGAGATGTGGTGTTGGCGCAGAATGCTCCGGATCTCTTGGACTGAACGCCGCACAAATGTGTCTATCCTCGACGAGGTCAAGATCACCACGAGGCTCTCTACTATCTGTACCTAACGTGTACTAAGTTTCTTCGGCCATCTGAGCAGATCCGGGCCAGAGAGTCTGGAGAAGCATATAATGACTGGACGCTTGTCAAGGGCGAGAAGGAAAGGCTCTATGGCTACTCGTTGGGCAGATAGGATAACATCCATCACTAAAGCCACACTACAGGCAAGCATGCATCGGGCCCTGGATCGAGTGGCCTGGAGAGTGTTGGTGAAAAGTGTCCACAATCGTCACGTCCCTCAGCCATGAGGATACGACAAAGAAGAAGATGGTGTACAGCTCATAATATTGCCAGGGATAACCCGGAACCGCAAGATTTAGCAAGATTTCTTACAGATTTGCATTTAGTAGAAAAATTATCTCATAGTACGATTTGCTTGCATAAATCGGTAGTTTCAACCTTTTGTCCTGTACAATCAGGCCCACCTCTTAGCTCGCACCTAGTGGTCCGCCAGGCTTTGAAAGCTATTGCTCTAAGTAGGCCGAAGCCCCATAAAGATAGTATATGGGATGTTAGAAATTTGTGTACCTATTTAGAAAATAATGAGCCGCCCCAGTCCAGTTTGTTTGAGGTGTCTAGAAGATGTGCAATTTTGTTATTACTTTGCTCAGGGCGGCGTGTCCATGATCTAACGTTATTGAATATTAACGAATCTAGTTGTATAGTTGAATCTGAGTACGTAATTTTTTGGCCCGAGTTCGGTTCCAAGACAGACAACACGTCTCGCAGGCAATCAGGCTGGAAATTATTGAAGTGTGATTACAATAAAAATATTGATCCTGTTTATTGGATTACAACTTTGATTTCTTTGTCTCGGAACCGAAGAGGGAACTTAAATAATCTGTTTATTTCAACTTGTGGTCCAGTAAAGCCAGCTTCACGAACCATCATAGGAGGATGGGTAAAATCAGTTCTAAAAGATGCTAACATTAGCAGTAGTGCGGGCAGTGTCCGCTCCGCAGTGGCTTCGTCAGGCTGGTTTGACAATCATAACATTAATGATATCCTAGAAAGGGGTAACTGGCAGAGTGCTAATACTTTTCATAAGTTTTATAAGAAAACAATTATTAATCATAAATCGTGTTCTAATAATCCTTTAGATAAATGCTTTGAGGCAATATGATTCAAAGAATCAATTGTAATATGTGTGTTAAATTAGCTAGTGTGATTTATTAATACATTATAAGTTTTCTGATAATTCCATTTAGTTTTCTTTTGATTCACATTGGCGATATTTTCCATACTTACTCACAATCCTAACACATCCAGCAGTCGATATCAAACACTTCTCAATTTGAAAGCTTGGAACAAGGTTCAGTCAAATTAATAGACAAGTTTTACCTAAAAATAAAATTTATATTAATTTACTAACCTTGTTCCAAGCTTTATTTTCATTGCTGCCTGCTGGGATTTGCATTATTAGTTTTTTTTGCATATTCTTTCATAATTAATTTTGTTTTCATACACATTTTTACACATAAACTTACTGCTGCAAAAATAAGGTAAGTATAATATTTAACAAAGCTTTTATTTCAGCAGTAGGGTTTAGTTTAAGCTTGTCTTTTCAGCGTCTTCAATGAAATCCCTTGGCATCTCTGTAAAGGTATCAATTATCAACAGCTGATTGCTGTTTGTTTACATACCAAAACATTGCCACCTGTCTACCTACAGTGGCTATGTTGCCACCTGTCAATTCACAGTGGCTACCTACCGTCCACTTGTCACATTGGATGGTAGGTCAAAATAAGCAAATTGAGAGTCCAATGGTCTGAGCAATGGCGCGCAGCCTGCCAGCTGGATGTAAAAAACCGTTATCAACCGGATTGTGCCCTACCTCATAGTGACGTCATCGGAACTGAGGTATTGCCAGCATGAAATGAATGTCGCCATCTCCAATTTGAAAGCTTGGAACAAGGTTAGTAAATTAATATAAATTTTATTTTTAGTTAAAATTTGTCTATTTTATGTTTTCGGACATTTTTCGTGTTTCCAGGATGTTAACATTATTGCGCAAAAAAGTACGCTGTGTTATTTTATTTAAAAATTTCAAATTTGCCAACGCGCCACTAAAATAATTGGAATTTAACGATTGTAAACAAATGTAATATTGATTTTACTAAACTTATTTTTACATTTTCAGACTTAAAAACCCTCTCATAAGGTAGAGCAACGATTGCTAATAACAAAAAAAGCTATTGTGGTATTAAAAAACCATTTTACTATAAAATATTTAAAAAAGAAACTATTTTTAAGAACATACATAATTCAGTTACAATCGGTCACAAAGTTACCACATTATGTCGACACAGAGTCGACTTAAAACTCCAACATTATCAAATTTATAAAATGGTGGACCGTCCTTTTATGTTTCCAGCGATTCTCAAACTTCGGGAAGATATGGAAATACCATTTTGAATAGTTTCGACGATGGAAGGCACTTCTTGACACACGTATGATATCGCTTGTTTAAAGCAAGTGGGTTGTTGATAATAATTTTAGTTATCTTTTTTAACCAATGGTATAGCCAATCAAACAGCGAACTCAATTTTTATTTCATGTACACGATTCTCATAATCTACCCTAAGGTTATTGAATTTAAACTTTCGTGGGGACATATTAACATCCTACCAGTAATAAGTATAAGAGCCCATGACACTGACTGAACCTAGTTCGATAAGTCTCCCAGATGAGATATATATAATTAGTCACGTCAATGCCTATGCTGCAATGCAAAAAAGTGGCGGCACAATATTTTTTTTGAAAATTAAATAAAAATCGGTTTCTAGTACGATAAGTCTCCCAGGTTTCCTTTGTACCTCGAAGCAGAGGAGAGTTAGGACTATTCGATAATGCGGTGCTGCAGCAGTGGTTTTTCTTACACAAAAATTTTAGATCTTCCTGATGAGCATTGGTTTAAGAGGAGACTGATCATACTAGACACCTAATAAAACCGATCCCTTATAATGCTGCAGCAACTGACAAGGCCAGTCACCGGGGCTTGCAGCACTGCATTATCGGGGCTTGCAGCACTGCACTAACACTCCTCTGCTTCGAGGAACAACGGAAACCTGGAGGACTTATCCTACTAAAAACCGAATTTTTGATGATTAATAAAATATATTATGCCACCACTTTTTTGCATTGCAGCATAGGTATTTCGTGTTCTCCTATTAAATACGTGACTAATTATATATATATCATCTGGGAGACTTATCGAACTAGGTTCAGTGTCATGGGCTCTTCTACTATAAATTTTATGTTTTTGGACCACCCTACTGTGCAATAAATATTATTAATCTAATCTCATGATTTATGTAGCAGAGTGAGATGCTGATATGTGAACTGACAACAAAGTTTGGGAGACTTTGGAGTTTCTAGTGACGTTTACAATTTATTTTAGTAACAAAGTGTAGGAACAGTCACGTAACTTTACCACACCCTGTGTCGACTTTTAGTAACAAAGTGTCTACACAGTTACTAAACATTGTTTCTAAAGTGTACACTAGTCGCAATATACACGCAATGTGTATAAAATGTTTCGACGCAAAGTTACAGTAATGTGTGGACACAATGACCACACTTTGTCACTAAACAATTACTAACCCAGCAGATTTATTTCCGCTACCCTTTTATACAGCTACCCTTATAAACTAAATGCAAGAAGCCGGAAGCTTCTTAATATATGGCCAAGTTGATCGTCTAAGGTAGAACCCTTTACATTGTTGTGCGTAAAACCCAAAATTATTTAAATGAAAGACTGGCTAATTCTTTGGACTTTCTTACTTAAATTACATTTTAAAATAACTAATATTATGGAGAAAATGCTTAATGAAAGTTAAAACATTGCATAGCTTCAGGGAATAGAGTAGAATGATGAGCTAACTGTGAAATTAGAAGTTTATTACAAAGATTAGATAATAGTCACATTTCTCAAGTCAAAGAGTATAATAATAGTTCAAATGTGCTGAAATTTGATAAATAAAATAAAAATATTTATTTGGTAAAAATCCACTACGGCCTAATAATCTCCCGGTTAACAAGAGGCGGCATTTGTCCTGGGATAAGCCCCTTATAACCCTATTTAAGAGAATGTAGGTATACTAAATGAAACCTAGAAACAGCTGATTACTACAACTAAGTGTTTCTACCGTCTCTTGCCCGATGTGGTTCGGAGATCCTAACCCACCAGTTCATTCAGTGGGGCTACCTTTTTACCTCACTAAACCTAGGGAGTTTAAGACTCAGCTAAAGACTCGACCAACGTTTCAAAACCTAGGTGGATTTTTGATGAAGTGAAACGTTAAGAATTCATCATCCAACCATTTTAATCTCATTTATGAATATGAGAACAAATCTAAAAGACAAAACCCATCACCCATCCCATAAACTGTAAGCTAATGTGGCATTACTAGATTTTCTAGTGTTAGAGACAAGGTAACAATATTTGGTAGTCGACAACAATATTTTTTATGAAGTCGAACTAGCAATTTGAGTTCCTTTGACTCATTTATGCACTTCATAGATTGGCATATGGCTGATACCTTGTTCTTACAAAAGTAAACCAGGAATGCAAATGGCTAAATTGGATGTTTTCAATATATGTAATGTTCTGATCTTTACCATAATACCAATAGCTTTAATACCTTCAAAACCATTGTGATAAACCATAAAAATGTTAATTAAATCACCTTATTTCAACACCTTTTTAGGATTTTAAAGAAAACAAAGTTTATTTAAACCATCATTGTCAACATTGATATTTTATTCATAAACCCAAACACAGCAAAAGATAATTGGAACGAACTCACTTGGTAATTCCTTTGTCATCCAAAAGGGTAAACCTCACTGGACACACACAAATACAACACTCACTTGTACACTTTACTTAGAAACTTATTCAGGAACACTTTTCGATGGTTAGGTACTTCGCGCGCGACTTTCGTAAAAATACTGACTGTCTGCGACAAATGTCTCTCATTCTTATACTTTCCAGATTTTAGCTACATCGCATAGGATTATAGCTACATTGTATAGGAATCCAGCTACATTGCATAGGATTTCGGTTACATCGCATAGGATTCCAGCTACATTGCATAGGATTTCGGTTACATCGCATAGTATTCTAGCTACATTGCATAGGATTTCGGTTACATCGCATAGTATTCTAGCTACATTGCATAGGATTTCGGTTACATCGCATAGTATTCTAGCTACATGGCATACAAATCTGGCTACATTGTATAGGATTTTAGCTACACATGACATTGACAGCTGCCAATACGTCAAACGTCAAGCTAAGCTATTTGAGTCATACAGAAAACTGCAGTAATATAACAGACTACAAACCGTGGCTTAGAGTTTTATTGACAGTTCGGAAGATGTCACTACTATACTCGCAAAATGTGGCTGATTTTAGAATGGATCGAAATTTAATCAAATCCGTAAATATTTTCAATGAAATCTTTTATATTAGTTATTAAATACGATGGTGCCTTCTCGTTTGCACTGTCACAACTTAATTACTAAAAATCACTCGGTCACATTGTGTGTACACTGCTACCACACATTGAAACCAAACCAAACACAGTTACATTGTGTCGTAACAGTTACGAAATATTTTGTACTTGCAACTACTTTCACAAATCTGCTACCGAAAATGGCTGTCTGGGTAGGCTGTGGTCGTCTATATCTCTATAGTCTCTGGTAATATGGATATATTTAATGAGAATAATTAGACAAAAATATGTAGCTACGACTTTAGTACCAAGGCGTACAAGGTTTTGTCACATTAAATTTAATGTACCTGTCCATATCTTCAGACGTGGCCGTTGGCGTACAAGAATTTGACGCGCTATTCAGTAACTGGGGTATGTAATATTTATATTTAACGTACTTTTGTAATTTTAATTCACTCTGCCACTTTCGTTACTATATTACCTATATTTTTTATTATTAATAGTGTCAAAATAATATTGAGTGTTGAAAGCACTGATAGAGTACTTACTAAACTAGCGTCGTGCAGTGAGAAGTGGATAACTTGTTAAAGCACTAGTTTCCATTTCTACTGAACTGAAAAGGTACAAATAGCAGTAGGTACATTATTATACATAAACGAAACCTATATTCAAATCCTTTTCAATAGCAGTAGTGAACCTTTTCCGTACTAAGTAACCTGTTCCTCGGGGTTCTATATTTTAAACGACCGCAGATTACTGTAATCCTTTTCAACATAAATCGCCGAAGCGAAGTGACCCCCCTTCCGCTCGATCTACTTACTTATCACTTTGGAGCGAAGGTCCCGAGAAAAGCCCTGTCCAGTGATAAGGAAAGCTGGAAAAAATTCTTTCAGGCCGTATTAATGGAGCTAGTGAGTTGCATAATATTCCCGTTGTTATGAAAATTCTCGGAAAAATTTCTAACGATTACCTACTTATGTATATCTTGCTCGGTGATGATGATGAGACTGCAGAGGAGGGTCAATTATGATTGGCAAAAACTTAACAATACTGTCGGGGTTCTATACAGGTGACAAGAAATTTCCAGCCAGGAGTTCGATTTTTGAATCTCACCGGGTGACTTATTTCGTACTAAATAGTCATCGGCTGCATACAAGAAAAGTCACCGGTGAGATTCAAAAATCGAACTCCAGTTCAATAATTTATAAAAAAAAAATTACAAGATTGTAAAAAATCGAATAACGCGTAATGTCATTTGCTTTTTTCATTCTGCTACCCAAAGGAAGACTCTCTGTTTCTCTCTCTCTTTTCCCATCTGATGGTTGGGTCTGCGGTCTGCGTCTGCCTTCCTCGTTTTCTACTTACACTTTGCCTTGTTAGACGTGTCGGCTTTAGAGTCATTGCAGCATTCCAGGTTTTTCATAATGGAATCTATCCACCTCCCCTTCAGCCTTCCCTGAATAATACTGAATTGTATTTTGTAATGTAATAGGTACACCGTGTTTCTTTTTATTTCATGGGAAGGCAACTGTCAAAGTGACATCTTCAACATTGGTCCTTAGAAAAGCTAAATTTGTATGGCGCGAATTATATTTATTTTTGCGAAAATGACTCAATGTTCTGTCTCGAATTGTTCTGGAATCCACCAGTTTCTGAAATACACTAAAATGAAAATGTTGTAGATTAACGCCATAGGGTAAGAAAAGCTTTTTGACTGCATATCATGAATGCAATAGGACCATGCATCTTCTGTCTGTTTTTCTCATTGTATGAGTCTCTTCCTCTTATTGTATGGAATCTGCAGCAGCGCCTTCTACACGTTTTCACCGCCTTTTTTTGCATAAAACAACAGCATTCCTGAGAATTTCGCTGGGGGTCTTGGCTTGCCGTGGGAGTTTTCTCCGGCCTTCCCCATTAAATATACCCTAAACCGCACATCCCTACGCGAAACCCAGTGATGCGGCAAAAACTCAGAATTTTCTCCTTTGTTTTCTGTCAAAAACTTCGATTTCAGGTTGTGTGGGTCTGCTGGAGTTTTTAATTACAGACTGCATTTTTAAAAAGGGTGTTTTTTCATCTTTTATCTGTAATGTATTCGCATGTAATAAAAAATAAAGCGTATAAAAGAGTAGACAGAAAATAAAGACTGAAAAATTCGATGACCTAGTTATAGCCAGACCTGCCCCCCGTAGATAAGTTAGGGTTTACCAAATTTTTTATTATTAGTTTTTAAACATTGAACAAAAGTGTCAGTCCTGGGTGAAAGGTCCCACTTGTCGGTTTGGAGTTATTACCTAGGTACTACATATTTCCTAAACTAAACAATATCCATTGGGCCTTTTCACTTAATTCATCCACATATGTTTATCATAGTTAAAAATGTCCCTTGCTCTTTGCCTTCTTGTCTTGTTTTTGTAGTTGACCCTGCTGTAGGTATAGTCAGCCCAGAGGATTGGGCTGAATGAGAACAACCAGCGATCAACAGACAGTCTGTCAAGTTACTCACCGAATTCTACTGTAAAGTAAGGATGCGAAGCAAGAAACCGCACGGTCAATGCCTTTGTGCGAGAGAGACAGAAATATGACTTTGCTCGTGGAATAAATATAGGAAATGGTGTGTCAATGTCTGTACATTCTGTAATTCTTCGTGCTTCGCCTCCTTAAATTGTCTATTATCAGTAGCAGAAGTAGCTTAGCGGATGAGGTCTAAAATCAGAACATGCTTTTATTTCTTGTTTAAAGACATGCGAAGATTATTTTGAACACCTATTTACTGCTGTTGACTGTAGATACAAGTAAAATAACCATTACTCTCCTAGGGTACAGGTGTAGAAACATATTTCAGCTGTCCCTTCGTCAGAATATGTAATTTTCCGCCGTGCTGGGAACGTAACCGTGTGCATTATTAATGTTAATAATTTTACGCCCGCAACAAGTGTTGCCAGTACTTCAAATTCCCAACTTTTCGCCACAATGTTTACTTGACACAATTTCTGCGGGTCTATGTTGCAAGATAATGCAACATAACACAACTTTAGCTCGACTTTCTTCCCTTATCTAAAATAGATCAGCTTTTATAAAACGTTTTTAACCCATACTTGTATTAAACTTAAGCGTGATAATTTTGTAAAATATCCGCCATTAGAGCCCCATTTTCTAACTGTATGCGGGGGAACAAACACTTCCCGTGGACCTAGAATCATGAAATTTGGTAAGAAAGAAGTACTTTTTAAGTATTTACTAGTAAAGCCAAAAGTCCAAAACAGTATCAGTGATTGTTAATATTGTGTGATGTACGGAACTCTTAGAGCGCGCATCCGACTCGCAGTTGGCCGGTTTTTTTTAACACAAATACACTCGAAATGTAACATTCACAAAATATTTAAATGTCGTTAACCTTAAATTTTTTGGGTTATGAAAGAACAAGAATACTAAGTGATAATAGAGGTTATCTAGTAGTTCTGTGAGCTATAACTAGATCTGTTTTTTACACAACAGCCGGAGATGAATTTTTGTCCTGAAAAATGAAACGGAGACGTTAGTTGAAAGCAGAGTTCATAAACTAAAGAGAAAATCAACTGCTTTCGTGCCCCAGTTTCAAAGTGTACCTAGGTAATAAGAGACGTCGTAATTCTCTTGGCGTAGCAAGGAAGGTGAAATTGCAAATTCAACCAGAGTCCAGATAACAAATTGTTACAATTTTATGATTACGACTGCGAATTCAAAAAACGATAAAAGTAGTTTTAGGACGGACCCCACTTCTTTACCTGAGTAGAAATTCAGCTCTTTTTATATTGCCAATAATATCCTTTCACGCGTTTTTTTTTCAAATAAATATATTCCGACAAATAGGAAGATTAAGCACTTCAAACTAAATACATTAACTGAATATTCCCTCTGAAAAAATGTCTCAACCTATATGGCGCAGCCGGTGGGATCAGTAACTACGCTCGCAGGCAATTCGCTATGTGCGAAGTGCATGGTGGGGGTAACGAGAACGATTGCAGTGCTCAATGTGACAAGAAATGAAACTGCAAATCCCCTGTCTGCTGTCAAAATAGTGAATCAGCCAGTTACATTTCATATAAGCAAGGAATACAACCTATTTATAAAAAAGGAAAAAAAGAGATTGATCACCTGCCCAAGAGATGGCGCCACAATCATGCACACAGCGAATAGGGTATACCTACAATTTAATGTCATTTTTAATGCAGACGGTATTAATGCAGTACTGCAGAGAAATGTCGAATACAATTGTTTTTAAATGCGTTTCGATAAATGATTTAATTAATATAACATAAGGTATTATGAGTAAGTGATATAATTGTCATAAGATAAAATCTACACCTTCTTCTTTCTAATGTGCCATTAGGTTGGGAGTATATTCATAAGCCTAGGTACCTTAAAATTCACGTACTACTCTCGTGGTTCAGCGTTTGCACATAAAAGCACACGTCACATTTATGTATACAGGGTGATTTCGGGTTCGTAGGGCATGAGACCAAGGTATGAATTTAAAAAAAGAACCTGACACGGTGGATTGACATTCATGTTTTTATCAATATAACCAGAAACATATATTTTTGAATACAATTTAGTTTTGCTGCTTCCCATTCAGCGTATGCCAAAAGTCATGGAGTGACCATAATTTACTTACTTTATTAATTTTATCAATTACTTCGGTTTCGATCAATTACTACCACATGGTAATGTTGATCAGTTACAGAGTCAGAAAAACAAAGGTTTGGAATCACGACCCAGAAATCATTCCGTATATCCATCCTCACAAACTATATATATTTAATATGCGTCTACTTTATGCACCATTTGTAGACAAATCCAATAATCTAGTAAAATAAAATCTAAATGTTTGCTACACCTAGCCCGGGCGTGTGCAAAGCGAAGCGTAAAATGCAATTTGATTACCCTACGACCTCTGTAATCATTAAATAAAATGAAGCAAAATAACTCGTATTTCGTGGTAAATAAAGTTCATTTAAAATACATGCTGGAGGGCGATAGTAAGCTTGAGCGTGTTCTCTGCGATGCAACGAGGCTACATTTACATTTATAGAGGCGACATTTATATTCCGACTAAAAAGTGTAGAAATTAAAAAGTGGCAACATCGTAGTGTCGTCCCTTTCAAATCAATCTAAGAAAACGGGACGACACTACGATGTTGCCACTTTTTAATTGCTACACTTTTTGGTCGGAATATGCATAGGATATTCCCAACGCAGGCGTGTGTTTGCCTCCAACTAACCAGCATATTAGAAAGTAACTATACAAGGTGGCCAAAAAAGAACTGAATTCCCGTTGGCTCTCAGGTTTTGGGACGCTACCAATCCTCCCTAGATAGTTTTGAAACCTCTCAGATCGATTTGATTTTTGGACTTTTGTATGGCCATTACCCACCGCCGCCACTCAATGGCCATACAAAAGTCCAAAAATCAAATCGACTATCTAAGAAGGATTGGTTGCGTCCCAAAATCTTACAGCAAACGGGAATTCAGTTCTTTTTTGGCTACCTTGTATATTTAGTAAGATCCTGTGTAAAGGGAAATAAAATTTATTTCATTCGATCGTAATATCTTATTTATCTTTCTCGTCATAAACTCGTACAGAAAGAAAACCATTTTAAAATTATAAAACAAAATTCTTTTTCCTTATACATTTACTGTTGTAGCCGAATGTTATTAGTTATTACGAATAAACTTGATAAGCATTTATAAATTACTAGTATAAATATTACACTTTCGGAAAAGGTACCGGTGGAAGGCGCTTACGACGTAGGTACGTAGTAAGATTTAATAATGTATTTGAGTAACAAAGGCGTATGCGCCGACAGTCAAATGATACCTTTTGTGAAATATTTACACGTAGGTATAGTTAATACTATTAAATTTGGATGTTACAAGAATGTAACGAAAACATGCTTTTGGGTTTCAATTTCATTAAATATAGTAAGTAGATATACGAGTATACGTGTCCTCTATACCTACCTTTGTCGTTAGTAGACGTTTCTGATATGCCCAAGCCAGGTCACAGCAAGTGACTTCTAGTTGTAGGTACTTAAAGTTGATCAAGTAAATCTTCGTAAATATACATCCAAAGGCTTTTGTAAAACCTCTAGATATGTTGTAGGGCGTGAGTTAAGGCCGTGAATTGAAAAAGAACGCGATCTTTAAAACCTGACAGCGGCTAGCATGGTAAACGAACAGATATGATTTTCGGATATGTGTTTTTTGACTATATGATGTATTTTATAACACAACTCGTAACACGAATGCTTAAAATTTCCTCGATAGAAAATAAATCCAAAGTTACGTCTTCATTTTTCTTTTTTACCTCAGTACAACTAATCAAAACATCTTTATGCAGCCTTATTTACTTTAAAGTAAAGGTTTTCATGTCTTCTATTTGCTAACACAACTAAAAGTTACCGTATTCATAATAAAATCTAAATTCTTGGTAGCATTTTTGATTTCACGAATTCATCAAACAACGCCCACTTTTCAACGTCTTGCTTCTCTGTTTCTCACGCGCCGAAGTCATAAGCCCATCCTTTGCGCAAGCCTGACCAGACGGCCGGCGAATGTCAACGAGGCCGGACGCTTGCCGTTCGCGTAGCGCCAATATTTACGACAAAATATAATAGTCCAAAAACGTTGACCTACAGCTCCGTTCATTACGAACGGATCCGGAGGTCTACTAGAATTGGACTACTTTACGAGACTACACAGTACACTTGTGTGCGTTAGTTTGATTACAAACAGGCAGAAAATTTCGTCGCGTCGCGTTCGGTGCGTCGTAGAAGACTGCAAACAAATAAATAAACGTGTTGTAGTAGACCCGGTTCGAATCTCAATATAATAAAGATTTTTTTTGTTTTTTTTTTTACACAAAACTATACTCATTGTAAAATAAAAATTAACAGTGTTTTAGTAATAAAAAAATGAATGCTTTTTTATTTTATTAATAAATTAAATAAGGAATACTAAATACTAATATACAATTTTTTTAATTTATGTATGTGATGTATGGCGAAAGAACACAAATTAGGTCAATAATGTGTCAATAATATCATAGACTTAAATATATAGTAGACGGCCATAGCCTAAGAACTTTTTGAGGCTCCGAGTATTTAGCGCCATCTAGTTCAGAGCCACCTAAACAGAGCCAATATGTATGAGATAAAATCAGCGCCACCTAGTAACGAATAACGTACTAGTAGTACACTAGTCGTTACTAGGCGGCGCTGATTTTATCTCATGCATATTGGCTCTGTTTAGGTGGCTCTGAACTAGATGGCGCTAAATAGTCGGAGCCTCAAAAAGTTCTTAGGCTATGGCCGTCTACTATATATTTAAGTCTATGATAATATATAATATACCTATCTAGTTAATCAATAAATTTATATATTTTTATGTTGTTTTTTATATTTAATTTATAAAACCATAATTTAAACAGCCACGTGAAATAAAAAAATTAAAGTAAATAATAATACAAACAACAAAAAAATCATTAGCACTTGCCCGGATTTGAACCCACGACCTCCGGTTTGTATACCTAACAGTCAAAACAACACTTTGGTTGTCTAAGCGCCGCAAGCAGCGCGAAGGTACGACTCGTACGAGTGAACGTTTAGGTACTACATATTTATCTATCTCGCTCGCTCTTGCGGTAGGTAGTTATAGGCGATTATCATATCACACTGGCGCCGCAACCACATGCGACAACGGTGTGCAACTTGTGCAAGCGCGACAGCGCTATACACATACAGAGCGCTATCTCGCTCGCTCACCGGCGCCGCATGCGGAAACCGCAGCAGTGTGAAAGACGCCTTAGGTACCTATATTGGAATGACTGCCGATTAGTCAGTTGCGGACTACCTACTTGCGGTGTGATCGCTACGTCAGTTGTCAGTCAGTCATCAGGAGTTCGATTTTTGGATCTCACCGGGTGACTTATTTCGTACTAAATAGTCATCGGCTGCATACAAAAAAAGGCACCGGTGAGATTCAAAAATCGAACTCCTGTTCCGTTTGTGTCGAAGATATGTTTACACTTTTGCACCTTACTCCTTTGTAATAAGGTGCAAAAGTGTAAACATATCTTTGACGTCGACTGTAGGTACTATCGAGAGAGCTAAATTAAATTAGTAATCGTTGAAAAGGGGAACAAAAGTAAGCCCAAGAAAAAAAAAATCGAATTTGAGGCGATTGAGACAGCAAGTGGAGTTGATGAATTACCTATATTAAAACAAAAAAACCGGCCAAGAGCATGTCGGGCCATGCTCAGTGTAGGGTTCCGTAAACTGAGACCATTAATTCAAAAGGTCGTTTCTTACGGGAAATTTGGCGGCGCGTACCTACGTCATTTTACTTACGTCCTTTCACTATGGGTTTTTGAATGATAACTCAAAAACGGCTCAACCGATTTATTTCAATATAGTTTTCATTGAAGGTACTCATTAGGCCTCAGTTTCATGATTTTTTCCCATGATTCAAAAGTTAGATAGGGGGGACGACCTGTTTTAAACTTTCCGAGCTATTATTTTTTCTACCGTCTTCGGCGTTTTTCTTCTACCGTCTTGTCGGCTTGGTCAATGCACATATTCAAACCAAATTTCAGCTTTCTAGTGCTAACGGTCACTGAGCTAGACCGCGGACGGACGGACGGACGGACGGACGGACGGACATGGCGAAACTATAAGGGTTCCGTTTTTGCCATTTTGGCTACGGAACCCTAAAAACGAAACGTAAGTGTCTATATATACCTATACTAATAATATGTATAATCAAACTACTTGCCTCTTATACCTTGTGTTGGCGAATAGGTTCCTATGTAGTTGCGAGTGTAGGTACAGTCGACTACAAAGAGATCTATTCACTTTTGGACCTTATTACAACGCAATAAGGCGAAAAAGTGAATAGGTATCTCTCCGTAGTCAACTGTGCCTAGTAAGAGCAACAATAAACAGTGACTTTCACTTTCAGCTTATTTAATTTTTCCGTTTCACGAGTTATTTATTGGTTCTAATTTCTCGTCTATTGCCGAGCAGGTTGTGTTGTGTTGTGTACAGTGAACGCTATAAATATGTGTACACTTTTGCACCTTATTTCATTGTAATAGGGTTCAAAAGTGTTTACATATATTAGGCGTTGACTGTACCGTTGAGTTCAGTGTAGCTATTTGTTTGAATTTCTACTTTTTCCAACATTTTGTTCCATAAGTGAGTTGATTTGTCATCCATCATGAATCAAGGTAGTTTTACATACATACGGTCTATTCTTGGCGTCGACTGTAACCGTAGTCCGGCCCGAACGATTGTATGGGGTCGTACAGCTCCATCTAGTAATGCTATCAAACTTGGAGCACTAAAATTTCTTAGTTCTTTGCTATCCATGTATGTACCTATGTCTTTTTTCAAATTGAATTTATGTACGCCAATAAAATATGTAGGGTCAATTGTTGAGCATTGAAACAGTTGTGCACAGGAACTTTGCGATAGGTATCTCGAATCGAAAATGCGCAATATGAAAAATATGTAAATCTATTGATAGCTATAAAAGAGAATCTGTTTTTGAAGATATTTTCGCACATATTAATGTCGGGTAAAATAAACGGATAACCCACCTACCCAGACAGCCCGTCGAGCGCTATGGATTGGGCTACTGATTTATTATGTATTTGATGTGTCAGCACCAACGGCCTCGTAGCCTAGTTGGTAGTAACCCTGCCTATGAAGCCGGAGGTCCCGGGTTCGAATCCTGGTCAGGGCATTTATTTGTGTGTATATCACAGATATTTGTTCCTGAGTTATTGGTGTTTTCTATGTATTTAAGTATTTATCTAGATCTATCTATTATATATATCGTCACCTAGTACCTACAACACAAGCCTTATTGAGCTTACTGTGGGACTTGGTTGATTTGTGTAAAATTGTCCTATATTTATTTATTTATTTAGATTTGGACGATCACAGTATCTCATCATTCTCATCAATACAAATAATGTAAATATCATGTCGATTTTTAGTTTGAATCATGATTAGCTTAAGTGATTACATTAGTAAGACAGATGCTTAGATAAACTAACGATTTAGTTGATTTAATCATGTTTTGATTATGATTAGCTCCATCAGTTTTTTCCCTGACGGAACCTACATAATAAAAAAGAACCTACATATAAATTTAGGATAAATGGCTATTTGTGACAATATTTTGGTAAAGATATCATTTGGGTGGTTAGCTCTTACGTACTTGTTTTCGAGCAATAAAAGCGTAAGTGCCAGCGGCCAAATGGTACCTTTATCAAAATACCGACACATTTATTTGTAATTTTTTTGTTATGTGTGTACAAACACTACCTACAAACGATTGCTCCCATTTAACATTGACGGTACCTAGGTAAGGACGAGTATATGCATTTAGGATAATTGAATTGGTGACAATATTTTTGTATGGGTATCATTTGGTGGTTGGCGCTCACGTCCTAACACAAGAGGTACAGACAGATTCAATATTGTATTCAAGAATACAATTTTTGAATATACGCAGGAGCCTGATTCAGTCTACTTTTTGAATTTACACTCCCGTGAACCCCCCCGAGGGACCTACGAAAAAAAATCCAAGAACTGATTATTCACGGGTAGGGTACGTTTTTTGGTATATAATGACTTAACTACCGGGACGTCCGGGACCAGCGACAGTAGTATGCATGCAGTTTGTGACGTTTGTTTGTTAACCACGTGGCGCGCGACAAAATATGGTTAGTGTTGTTTATTTATTAAGTTATAATTTACTTTTTAGAATCCGTTAAGTACTGTATTTTATGCTGTGATTAATATGAACAAGAGAGTTGATTAAAATTTAATTATTTCATATTTTTTAACAAAGTTGATTTATGTTAGAGTAGCATGAATGCTGTGATTTCTCTTGCAATATTTGACTTTGTCACACCAGGTATTATTCTAAAACTTTGTTTAAAGATCTCTGATTACACTGATAATCCTATAATTTATGTAAAATTTGATTTATGTTTAAGCTGTGATTTATCTTGGAATTTAAAGTTTTTTTAAAAGTTGGAAGATTTGTTTTTTATTTGGTTTAAAATTTCATATTTTCATTGAAAATAAACGGTTTTTATTTTGTTTAACAAAAAAAGTAACTCTTCTCATATAAGAAATCCTTGCAATAACCTTTTCCTTACATTTTGTACAGTAATTTTGAATATTTTGATACGTCTTCAAAAATTTCGGTTTCGGTTTCGGCCGAAATCAGAAAAAAACCGAATATTCGATTTCGGCTAAAAATCGTGTTTCGGTCGGACGCTATAGTTAATGCATACAGAAAAAAACTATTTCATTTGTTTTAAAAGTGCCAACTATGAGCAATACGGATGTTAAATAAATGAAACCCTAGCTTTATAGCTTGACAGAAATTTTATTAACCACAATTTTTTTTACTAAATTACCCATCAAACAGTGCATAAAAAAACTAAAATTTCTACATATCTAGTTCAATATGTGAAATGCAGCATAAAAAAGCACCTCATCCTTATTGACTGAGGAGCCGTGCGTAGCGAGGCGCCGAACGTCTCCGTTTTAACTCACAAAGAGAGGCTGCACGGGCGCGCGGGTGCGTGTTGGGTCTGGACTCTCTGGGGTCTCTCACTGGTACGACGATTTGGCAGATTGATGTGTGTGTATTGGTTGGTTGGTTGGTCAGTGTCGGTCTAGAGGTCGCATTTTTCATCCGATTTTGATGAAAGTTGGCATGTAAACTCCTTGATTTAATTGCCAAAAATTGTCTACCAATTTTTTTGATTGGGGGGAAAAGAGGTAAGTTTGCTGTCGCGTTATTTATGGACGGATTTCAATCATTTTCGGGTAAAAGGTCAAGCCCACACTTCCTTAGAGGGTTAGAGGTTGTTGTAAAAAAATGTTTCGAGGGAGGGGAGAAAGGGAGGAAATGCTCCAAAGTCTACGGTTCACAGAACTACTAGTAATAATATACAACGGCTTTAATACTCCAATCATATTTTCGTCACTCATATTAAACATCATGATTGGCGTTAGTTGATTAGCGTTATGGTCTAAGAGCTGGCCACTTCAGATATGACACAATAATGAGAGTTTTGTAACCAGTCCAGTTAGATTGCATAACCATCCTCCTTTTTGCTAGACCCGGGCATCTGGCAGCTCTTAATGGGTGGAGATCAGAGTGACAGACCAACAAAGTTTTTAAGTTGGAAAAAAGTAAAACCGAAAGAGGTAAAAACTGCTGAAGTTGTCTGCTGTCATTTATAGAGAACAGGGCCTATATTTTAATATAAGAATAAAAAAAATTGTGTATTATTGCGGAAACAAAAACAGTAGGCCAGTAATCAAAAATTACATTATACATCATTTGGCACTACTTCCCCCAACCGAAACTTTTGGATATTATATAATCTAATTAATCCCCACGTCACAGGCTCAGCCTAGTGTGGGGATCACTGTACTGCCTCCCAAAAAATCTAATTAATTACATAAATTTTCATAATATTGGATCAAACCCAGAATTCTAGAATTTGTTTTTTTTTAAGTTATTTGCATTCTTTGACCTCCACCACCTTACAGCAGCTGCCAGATGTTTAGATCTAGAAATAAGCATAGTATAGCAAACTAACGAGAGGGGTTTCGTCGCTCTCATTATTGTGTCATATCTTAAGTGGCCAGCTCTCCGTCTATTACTTTAGTTTTACTCAGCGCGCGGCGTTAATGATTTACTCGTACTCTTGGCGAATTGACTTGAGTATTTTGTGTTATAATTTAATCAGCGATTATTTAATCAAGTGAATTTTTAATCAAATCACCGATTTAAATCATGAGTGCCCAACTCTGTGCTTGCCTTAACTGGCCGGCCAGAGTGGAGTCGCAAGAGCGGGACCTATGCTCCAGGTTGGAAGTGTAAAATGTCATAACACCGGCGGCCTGCTGAGCGGCTACATAATATCAGCTTTTTTGACGTGGACACCGACCTCTAATGGACGTTGGTTATGGCCACCAAAAAAGTGTTGCACTGTCGACCACCTGACCCTATACCAAAAATCTTCTCTAGAGTGTAACAATTTTTTTCTAAAAAACGCATCAAAATTGATTCAACCTAACGTGAGATAATCGTGGAAAATACCTCCTTTTCCTGAAGTCGGTTAAAAATTGGACGTTCAATAAAAGTCAACACATAGGTATGCCTTCTTTCGATAATCTCTCACTCTCTCAGTACTTAAATGAAATAACTAACAAATGTATCTTGTTTAAAAGAACTGCCTACAAAACATTTCACGAATATAATTAAAGAAAAAACCGGCCAAGAGCATGTCGGGCTATGCTCAGTGTAGGGTTCCGTAGTTACCAGCCTGTTACAATACATCCGTTGAAAAGGTTATTTTATTACGGTATGTTTGGCGGCGCCTACGTCATCTTACAAACGGCTCAACCGATTTTATTCAATATAGTTTTCATTGTTTTTTTTTCTGATTTTTTTGGACCCACAGTTCGAGAGTTATATCAATGGCGCCCTTTTGCGAAATTTCAGCGCTATTATTATTATTATTATTTACGATACTATTACTTTTATTAATATTAGGACGGAAACTATAAAGTTTCGCCATGTCCGTCCCACCCTTATGGGTTCCTAGTTGACTACGGAACCCTAAAAACTATCTTACTAAACTGGTTCTAAAGTTCTTTTTAGGGTTTTAATTATCTTTTATCGGTACTTCTCAAAACAATACTTAGAAGTAGGTAGGTTAAAATAAGAAAAAGCACGTAGTCCTGTAGATTTTATGACAACAGTAGATATATTATTATTACATCGAAATAATACTTAAATAGGACAGAACAGAACAATAAATATTTCGTTTTAAGAACAACGCCATCTAGTGGTGTCTGGTTCATATTAACTCTATGGCCGAATTACCCCAGTGGTAGTTAACAACTTTTAAGCTAGATGGAGCTTTAGCTTGATAGTCGCTGCGACCGCTTCTAAGTGTGCGTCTCGATTTGAAGAGTGGGGCTCAGTAGGCGTGGCTCAGGAATAGGCATTTTGTAGTCAACGTAGGGCCTTAAGAACGCATGTACCATCGCCCACACTGTTAACTGCCCATCGGTGAACCTTATGCCTTTTGTAATAAGGCCTATAACCGCGAAGCACTTCGTTCATTTGCATCACTCATATATGCAAGAGCGATAGAGACGGGACCATCGTTTTGTCGATTTTCGAACTTCGCGGTAGGCCCTAAGGTCCACCGATGTACAGTTAATAGTATTTATACCGACGAAATCATGTATTAAGAATTGCGGAGTTTACCTTATTTAACAATTTCGGAAACTTCTCATAATTCTGTAAGGTGATTGAAACTTTCCGTTTCTTATATTTAAGTTTCCTGTATTTCTTGTGCAAGTTCTGGAAATTTCCGGGAAGTATTCCTACTTAAAAAGAATTATAATTCTAAAACGTATTTTGTAGCACGTTGTAGGTTAAGTCGCCATCAGATATATCGGAGTGGCTAAGGTGGTCATAAATATCTGAACAACGCCTCTATTGTCGAGGCGATAAAGTGCATGTTCAGATATGTTTGAGTACCTTGGCCGCTCCGGGATATTTGATGGCGACTGTACAGCCGGTCGCCTTGCGATCAGGCACTGTCATTGGTGATAAAAAAATAAAACAATATAACATCAATTCGTCTTTATTAAACTTTCAATAACTAATACTTTGTACTACAAGATATAGATTCATCGTAACATTAGCTATGTACAAAATGTTTACGCGCGTAGTTCATATGCATAGTAAAATATTATTCAAGGTCTTATTAAAAAAATAATAGTAACAAGTAAGTACACACATAAATGAAAATTTAGGCACTGCACTTGTTTCCTCTTCATATCACATTCACAGGCTCTATACAACGAACTCTCGATTATTACTCAATTATTCTAGTAAGCGTTTCCTTTCTTATAACAATAATTAGGTATTAAATATAGATTTAGATCGATAAGAGCTCAAGCGGGTTCGGTAATACCTGTCTGTATTTGAAATCCATTCAATTTTGTAACTTGTTGTATGCAATATTTAACACCACCTTATTCTTTTTGCATTTAGCACAACACCGCTTTATTACTTGTTTTCGTTAATTTTCTATTTAAATAAAATATTATTACAGAAATAATACATTCACTAAATATACCATCTGAACATTTTGAAAACCTATATGGCGCAGCCGGTGGGATCAGTAACTACGCTCCCAAGCAACAAGGTATACAATTGAATGCCATTTTTAATACAGACGGTATAATGCAGTACTGCAGGGAATTGTCGAGTACAATTGTTTTTAAATGTGTTTTGATAAATGATTTGATTTTATAAAACAAGGTATAAGTGGCATAACTGTCATAAGATAAAATGTACACCTTCTTTCTAATGTGCCATTACGTTGTGAGTCAGTATATTCATAAATATGTGAGTAATAATATAATATTAAATGTTTACCTATATCACTAATGATTTCTTAAATTGATTTAACTAGATTTTATTGCAGGTCAAATGTGTGGTTGTATCGGAATATAAGTTTAAAAATAAGAATAAATGTTGTTTACAACCGTACCTATTGTCAATACAGAATAAGTGAATACATTGTAACATTTTTAACTTATTGCAAACGAAAACCTGTACATAAAAAACAGACATGATGTAACAGTATAGGTAATGGATACAGTGTAAAAGGACGAATAATTTAATGGAATCTACGATTTTTTAATGGATTGCTACGTATTCAAATCAAATCTGCAAATGCCCGGGGCGGACGAGCAGATAAGTTCGTTTTATTATGTTGCACGTGTCCGAGTGCATTAATTTTTCGATTCGCACATGATTTATTTCGTTTAAAAAAAAATATTGGGATAATAAATGCGATGGGCAGCTTTACGAAGATTATGCGCTTCTGTTACGATTCTGAAAGGAAATGTTACGACTATTTTGGAAATCACAGAAAGCATAACGTAAATTCTGTGTTTGGTAGTGGTCATGACGAATAAAACTAGGATTAAGTAATAAGTATACAATATCAGTAAGTCAATGTCTATGTCCAGCCCACTGCCCAGATCTTAGAATTGATCACTTCATGATATGGCTAAACCATATCTGATTTCATTGATATGAGCTCTTATTAGGTTAATAACTATAACGCATTTCATGAAATGGAAAATTTGAATATAACTCTATAAGGTCGGAAGTAACTAAAGTCAAATTTACAGTGAGAGTGAATACTGAATTTACACTTTGTTAACTTAATAAATATATTACCGTTACATACAAATGACATTTTTATCGTTTGTTTACATCCAATGCTATGGATTTTAAGCTGAGAGCTATATCCTAAATTTTGGATGAAACATTGTATACTTAAATGTCTATCAGATCTTATAACTGATTATTTCATCAAACGTCCAAACCATTTTTCATCATTTAACTGTTATGGCCAAACCTAATTTAATTTCATGAACTGGATAATATTAAGATGTGTTCATGAAATAAGATATGGTAGTCCTAGTTTTATTTGCCCATGTCCTACATATATCGGGGTACACGAAACGAGGGCACCGATCTACCTTATATCCTTTGATCTTAAATACAGCAATTTGCATGTTTATGGGTGATTCACCTGAGGCGACATGGCCGAGTTCCAAGATGGAACCCTTAAGTGGTTGCATAGAAACTGGCGCTAGTCATGGCACTAAATATTCTGTTTACTCTTACATAGCCTTCTGCAACCTGTCTTGCAAAATGTTGTACATATTCCGTAAACTATTTTGAATTTTTATTAAGCAACCTAAGGCTTCAATTTCAATAACGAAACTATACTCCTGGGTCTTGAGAGGCATTAAGCTTTGTGTACCAATGTTTTTTGCTGATGGAAAATGGTACAGTACCATTTTCCATCAGCACAAAACGTTAGACTGAAAACCACATAACTGGTCGAAAATTAAACACCCTGGTATGAAAGTGAACCGTTATTGATTGCTTTTTAATTGTATTCATTGATTTTGTTACTCCATTGTCTTTCTGTTGACCTTAATATTCAATAACGCTGACTTCAATAACATTGCTATTAAAGTAATTACTTAGAGCCAAAGCATATTAAAATTGCCCGAATTTACAATTTGGAATAACCATTTGGTAATAATTATTCAATATTTGCTAGACTCCCCTTTTTGAATGAATCGAAAAGATTTAAAAAAATACGTACTAGTAGAATAGCTTTCATAATTCTTTATTCTGGACAGTACTGTTTTTTGTAAAATTTCATACTTTTAAGTGCTCCTGGAAAGTAAAAACAAGTCGTTTAACAATTTTGGTTTTAGTATAGGTCTAGCAAAAGTGCGTCTCATTTATGAACTATAGACAGGACTGATTTCAATGAACTGAAACTGATTAGGTACTGATTAATGAATATAACCAGTTTAGATTTATATATTTATTTACAAGGCAAACTTTTTAATCCATTCCACTCGCTAGTCTCGTTAGTGAACGAGTGTTGTTAACCACTACTGTTTACGTAAGGTTTTTTTAAATACTTTACTATTCTCATTGAACGTTTATCGTTAAGTTTTTTTTAACATTGGCACGTTGTTCTAATTGCATTTTTTCTTATTTGGCAAATCTCACAAAAATACATTTTAGAAATAGAAGTTAAATTTCCTAAAAATATCAATTTATACATTTACAGGAAGACCATAACAGAAGTTGCTATTCATATACGCAGTTGCCGAATAAGTCAATTTGAAACATAGAGATGAAATATTGAAAAAATGCAACGAAGTTTAAACCACACCTTAATACACACTTAAATACCTCGATGCGAAGACAGTTGTGGTAATAAATAGGTACGTAACTACAGATAATGTATTGTCCTAGATAATATTTTAGGTACACGCACAGCGATACCCCTTTCATAGTATAAGTATATAACGATTCAGCTACAGATATGCCTTTTCTTGATTTGATCAAAATACATTTATTACAGGGTCCCTAATTACAAGATTTATTTCACTTTAATTGATTGCATTAGAACTTAAATATAGAAGGGACTCTTACAATAATACTGTCATAAACTCAGCAGACGTCTCTCTTAATATCACTTAAATCTAATAAGTACATGTGACTAGATATTTTCAAATAGAACTCACACTCTGTTAATAGCAAGTCAAACATTCATGATAATGATATGTACAAAATTGTATTAAATATAAGTAGTAAACATGAACGAGGTTCCATCTGAAGACACATTTATACTTTGTTGAACAAAGATAATGTTGGGCTTAAAATTAATCTGATAAAAGTAAAGTAGTCAATGTTCTACATCTAATAGTCTCTTCGAGGCCTAGCTACACTAATAGTAAGTATCAGAACATCATCACATTGACCCAAGGTTGATTTAATCGCAATCGATTAAACCTATTTGGTAAATAATTTACATTAAAGTTCTAAATACTAATGAGCACAATATTAAACACGACATCGCGAAAATGGAATTGTCTTCAGTAAACTTAACTGTTAATATTAAACTTAAGACTGCGAGTGCTGGGGAGTGAGGAGGTGGTCGATAGCAGCCGTTCGGTCTCCTCGCACAAGTCACTGGCGGAATACCTATTTCTTTTCATATTACTTATCCTTGCGTCTTGTCTCTCAAGTTTTTTTACTTCGGGCTGTATATCAATGTCTTTGACGCTTTCACTGAGACTCCTGTTGAGTTCAAACTTTTCGCTAGCTGTACTCGAGGGAGTTTGGCTTCCATTCTCGGACTCTACGATTTGTTCTAGAGTGCTGGGCCTGCGGCTCCGCGGGTCGTAGTAGTCAACAGTGGGCGCCGGGGCAAGCGTCGTCACCGGTTCGAGACCAAGCAAGAGCATCACTGTGGCTGGATGCTCCAGAATATACTGGGTAATGCAATGGAGGAAAGGTTCTGTCTGGGTGCTCCGATGTACTTTCAGTCGGTCAGGTGTGTTTGGCCGCTCTTGCTGTTGAAATTAATTTCTGTTATGACTTTTGACGGGACTTTAAATACTATAATTATAATATTTTAACAGGTGATACTTAATACTAGTCTTTAATTTCGTTATGGTGTGGTACTTATACAGAGTACGTGCTATATTTACCTGATCCCAACAGAAGACATCCGGTGGATGGCTACAGCTGCGCGCGAGTGGATTGGGAGGAGTGTTCCACTGTAGGTTGGGATTGGAATGTGCCGAGTGCCAGCCGGCCGGTGGCGCTGCTGTCATCTCCTGCAATGCTTGTATTGCATTCCGTACCTGCGTGTATAAAATCATACGCTGAAAGAGGAATATTCTAAGGGCGGTGTTGTACAAACGTTTTGTTTTTGTTTATAACAAACTACAATAGTATGGACTACGTAACGCTTGATTCAATAATTTTATGTCAGATATTTTTATGCATTATGTACTATACTGATTTTTATTTATTTTTTATTCCTCTGTCACAGAAAACGTATCGTAAAGTAATACTCTTACACCTACCGATTTGGAGTAGATTTGCGTTTGTATGGGACAGTGGTGAGCGGGAAATACCTAGGTACTCAAAAGAAGAATACTTTTTTTGTTCTTGTTCACGGGCGCCCTTTTTTAAAAGCACTTAACAAGAACACCCTTCAAGAAAAGATTTTCTAACCTTCTTGGAAATGATTTAAGCCAAAATATTTAATTAGCCCATATCCCATATTAAAATTTATTCAAATATGTACACAATAAAACTACAGAAATAATAAACCTATATATAAAACTAAAATAAAATATTTAAGATACAAATTTATAACCTCAATGTCATACTGTTCCCATTAACAGATTAAGGACGTAGCTTGTCGAAAACGTGATACGCTTTACGCATTTTAAGCCATTTTTATGGACTGACAAAAATAAGGGCAAATCGCTTTTGTTATCGAATGATAACCATTATCTAACACCGATTCCTAGTCTCATCGTTTATGATAAAATGGGTCAACATAAAGTTAATGGCGAGTGAGATCATTGTTTGACTTGCCTCCATGCTGAGTGCGGCGACGTCATGATGCAAGCTCGATACCTGCGTGTCGAGTCTGTCTACCGAAGACCGCGTGTTGTACACTTCTAAATTTAATCCCTCCAATGAATCGGCTTTCGTAATTTTAGGTGTTGCAACAGAACGCTGTCTTTCTATTCTCTCCCGTAATTCCCTGTGTGTTAATCGTTGCCCGTCTGGTCTGGAATATGTAAGAAAATAATGAGAAAACGGTTTAAACAAAACACTTATAGCCACCACTAACCGTTTCAATTAAGACAAAGTCTCTCCACGGTATTCCTTAGAGACTAAAGTTCGGAGTAATCAAAGAGTGTGTAGGTATTTAGGTATTTGCAATTGAAATACATTTACTGTGGGTAATTTAGTGTGTACGAGAACCGATTATATGTTTGGCAAGTATCTCTGTCTGGATTAAGTTACTAGCGGCACATTAATTAACTAGATTTAACAGTTTGCGCAGCTTTGATCATTTTAGATAACAGCTACATTTCGATATCACACAGGGCTTGTTATTTGCCTGTCGATAGCAAATAATTGAATCGTGAATTTAATACAACTTGCAAATGCAAATTATTCCGTGTTAGTGTTTGCAACTATTTAATTGGGAGTCACCGAAGCAACACTGCGAGTTTCTCTAAAGTATGCGTGGAAAGCCAGTTAGTACTATTACTGACTACTAGTTTAATCAAATTGCATACTTTAGTGTAAGTAGATGTAGTTAGTACCTTTTGCAGTGCCCTCACAGGGTTGTGTTTCAGACATACATGTAATAATTCAAAAGACCCATTGTACACGCAAGGAATAAATGATGATGATGAAATCTGAAAGTTTTTCGAGTTTTTTGGAGTTTTTAGACGTGCGAGATAGGTAATTAGTTTAAATGATAACCTGAATTTAAGATGGCGAGGGCTATTTGTGATGCTAGGAGGTAGTGGTTTAATTTTAGGGGATAGGCCTTCCTCTGCTATGTTTTCATCATCTTCTGATATGGAAGGCAGCGTGAGGGAGGGGTGGCCGTTGCCGTCCGACTCTTGTTCAGCCTCGTAGCCTTCTCGCAAGTTGTAAGTGAGATCGTGCTGGATGTCCTGAATAAACTCTTGTTGATATTCTGGATAGAGTCGTAGAACTTCTGCCAAACCATTCATAGCTATACACTTTAAATCACAATATGTGAGAGCCTGAAATAAAACATTTCAAGTAAGACATTGCAAGGAATTTGCAACTTAAATCCGTCATTATAGATGAGAGTAGGTTGTACCTTAACATCACTGCTTGATTTCACGATGACTGAATCTTGATTGTTATTTTGTGACTGTCCCATATTGTATGCATGCAAATGGGCATTCATATCACAGCCCACCAAATCTCCTTTGCCTGTTTACCAAAAACAATGAATACGTGAAAATTCTGACACAATTGTTTATTGTGTCCATTGAGTTGTAGAATAAATACTGACCTAGAATCGCAACGACCATATCGTTTTGCATTACTTCCATAGAACCATTGCAAATGTAATAAATGTATGTGAGGGCATCGCCTTTGTGAACGAGGTACTCGCCAGGAGCGCAAAAGTTATTACGAATGTGCAACGAAAGTAACTTTAAGCATCCTTGGGATGCCGACTCGAAAATTGGAAGCGATAGGATTTCTCGGTGCAAATGTAATGAAACATCGCCTCTCAGCTCCTCAGGGAACTCTTTTAAAGTCTGAAAAATAAAATAAATACTATAACGCGCTTTATGCGAATTAGATTCACTTCGTTTACGACTTCAAAGCGACTGGACAGTGGCATTAAATCTACATCTCTCAAACATGCTTAAGAATTACCGAGGAAAAAAGAAAATTCTGGCTTGAAGGAAAATTGTTTAATCCTTTTAGAAGACGTCTGAGATCTATTTAAAAACATTAACGTTCGTCCTTTGAAATAATTACGGTAGATTAAACCGGTTTCTGTGTTACGTTGACTTACCTCGTGAATATCAATCCCGTGGTTGAGCGACCACATGGTCTGGAAGTAGTCTTGCATCCGTTGCTTGAGTTCCTTCGGCACTTGATTGATGGAGAGGAAATCCTTCAAGTCGCGCCACTTGCTCTGATACATGGACCGGCGCGAGTACATTCTTTGTATAATGGCGGTAACGTTACCGAACACAACGGCGTGCATGAGTGCTACAGGATGGATAAATAATAGATTTTACAATGAGACCATAAAATAAACTACGCATGAACAAATTCAATTGCATTGATTATGGTGATTGAATGGGATACCTTAGGGACATTTTGTATATAATAGACCTTATCCTACAGTAAGTTCAATAAAGCTAAAGCTTGATGTGTTGTGGATACTAGACAACAATATGTGTTTTTAATAAATATGATGTTACATACCATCCTAAAGACGTAAAAACGACTATAAATCCGGGATAAATATTCGTGTTTTACAGATTATTAGATAGAGTTTTATAGATTTGTTCCCTTTTCAGGATTAGAACCCGGGCCCTATAGCTGAGTAGGCAAGGTCAAAACCAACGATGCTATGGAGTTCGTTTCATTAACATAGAGGATGTACGTTGATTTATCGTAGTAGTACAAAGACTACACAGACACCCCATCATTAAGCTTTTACAGGGAGCACGAGGTCACCACACATATGTGCAATTTTATTCGTAAATTTCTACGATTTGAACAACACATCTCAATAGTATTCTACACCAATTTGTAGCATAATACAATAATCCAGGTTCACCCCTGTAACTTGATTTTTGTGGATATTTTTAATTGACATGAGTAATGATCAAAAACGTTAACTCAACTGAAATAAGTGATCGCGCTCTCATACAAAATTAGTACGGGCGCAGTATGCGTGGTGACCTCGAGTTGCACTTATAATCTATCTAATGGTTGAGGTTATCTGTGTAGTAGTTTGAGGTTGTCTGTGTGGTGTGTGTGTGTGTGTGTGTGTGTAAAAATTACCTCCAATGAGCATAGTTAGTATGCTAAACACTTTTTCAGGCAAAGTGTTGGCGGAGACGTTTCCGAAGCCAACACTGGTAAGAGAAGAGCAGGTGAAGTACAGCGCGGTGACGTAGCTCTCACTGTGCGAGATCTCGGGCACCGGCACTTTCAGCCGCTCCGCCAAATTGTTTATCCATCCTGTATACGTACCGAGAAATCGATTACACGCATTAAAAATAACCTAAACGGAGGTACAATCGCGCTTTGGGTTAATCGAAAATTAACCTGTTTAAAATCAACACGAATATTTATGGTTTTCGTATTTTACAGCCCGGGTAGGAAGAGGGGGAATAACTGGCATTTAAAAGGTAATGTGATGTAGGTTTATATTATTACTGATGCGATGTATTTCGGTTGGAGGAAAGTAAAAATTATCGACATAAGAAATATTTATCGTTTAGAGCTACGTATTTTCTGTTAGTCCAAAGACACAAAGTTTCTTGAACGTATTCCTTTCCGATCTAAGAGGTTATAAAGACCAAAATCATAATAATACCAATCTTTTCTAAAATAATATATATTATATGTTTGAGAATCTAACTATGATGGTTCAGGTACAGGTTGTCTTCACAAAATAACGGTAGGTTTTTATTAATAACATGATTTTGTTTTTTAGATATCTATAATTCTTTGTGGGGTACAATAATTTATGACCTAAATCTAATTAATCTTTGAAACTGACCTATTCATAAATCCACATTATCAAGTCATAAAATCTAATCAAAGTCTAAAGTGCCAAGGGGAACTGTAAATTGATTTACTAAAATTTTGGTTATTATAAAGGCGTAATTAAACGATATTTTGTTATTAAAAACCGAGGTAATGATGTCAGAATCCACGCAAGTTTACGCTACATTACCCGAAGTTAATTAAGAATTATGACATTAACGTTAAAGCGCTTTCAGAGTTCCCTATTTAATGGAAAGTCAAATAAATGTATAGCTAGCAACAATTTTAACTAATATTCTATTTATCATATTGATAAATTTAACTTTACTTATCTCCGAAGTAGGTACCTACACATTTTTTTATTTAATTTAAATATTCAATGTAAAAACGTTTACATGTAACATGTAGATACTAGTGACTACAAATATTCGATTCCCTTTTAAAAATATCAATCATTTCTTCTCAATAGCGATTTCAAATATTTCTGTTTGGTTATACGCGTACATACCTAGATCCCAGCTCTCGTTTCTGTGATTCTCAATTTCCTTTTCGGCGATAATGAACCATATACAAGCGAGCCAGTGCGCGACGAGCGAGAATGACAACATCAAAAGCGTTAAAATGAGGGCCGAGTACTGAGAGTATCGGTCCATCTTCTGCAGCAACCTCGCTAAGCGCAACAACCTCGTCAGCTTCACTAAATGCACGTTCCCGTGAGTAGATTCCTGCAACATAGTTAACTGCAGAGTTTGCCCGACTTACGCTCACAAACGCTTTAAAATCAAATTACATAGCCATTTGCTAACGTAACCGACTCGACGGGGCGAAAAACGACCCGGAGGAGTTGTTAGTTTAAGCTATAATTAATTAAAATAACAACGTTTAAATTAATTAGTCGGCTGGGCGACTCAGCTTACCGCGCCGCTGTACACGTCCGACGCGTAAAGTAGGTCAAAGGGAAGCGCGGCCAGCAGATCCACCACGAACCATGACCTTAAATAATTAAAAGCTATCGCCTTAGAATCCGACACCACCTCTCCCTTTTTGCTTACAAAAGTTGTTCGGAAGTTAAGTAGTATATCTGAAATGTAAACAAAACATTTTAAAGGGCTCTTAAAAGTTTCAAAGGATAGGTAGCAAAGAAATTCCCATACCGACGATAAATAAAGCTTCAACCACAACGTCAGATGTGACGCTGATCCTTGGATGACCTTCATCAACGAAGCTGGCGTTGTACGGCACCACAACCGCAACGTAGAATGTGGCTATAAGGATAAGCCAGTCCCAAAATGTTTTAAATACACCATAATGTGATATAATGAATTTAGATTTTTTGATTGCGGAGGTTTTGTATTCAGGCAGCGGCGGGTCGGATGAGTGAAGCAGGTTCTGAAAGGATAAGTAGACATTGTGTGCTGGCGAACAGAATACGGCGGTGTAATGTAATAGGTACTTCAAAGTTACCTTACTAACATTGTTAAGTTTAATTTTGCTCTTCGTTTTTTCCGGTTTATAATGTCCTGAAAGCTGATAAAGTACCGCTCTAGATCGCCGCCTGCCCATGTTGGCGGGCGACGGCGCTTCTGGGTCCAAATTGCCATTGGGGTCTGGAAGTAGGCAACTAGTTTCAGCGCGGAACCGGGCGCCCAAGAGTGCCGCTGCGGGTACAAATGGGGATAACGCTAGAGTGACCACGCCAGCCGAAGGCCGCACCGCGGCTCCTGTACGCATAAACCACCCTGTTACCATCTTGTATCTCTCGAGCATCACTAACTAAACATTTGTACTAAAATGACCATTACTTGTTTACCTATAACGCTATCCAGGGTTTTCTTAAAAATCTAAGTAACTCTAGAAAGAAAATTCGCAAAAATTGACTGGCATAAAGGATAACCGTAATTCATATTGAATTCAGAGTAGTTCCCTGAAGATAAATCAAATGTTCAGCTCTGGCAATAAATAAGATATTGTACCGTGCCGGTTCTATTGAGAGAATATTCTTTCTAGATATTTATTGCGAAAACCCTGCAACGCGAAATGTCGCCAGCGAAGCTGATGAAGGCGATAATTAGACTAGCGAATAATTTATAAACAAACAATATAATTAATAGACAAAGGAAAATTTACAATGTGAATAACTACTTACTACAGATATCAAATGGTTTATGTGGTCATAAAAATAGTTATATAATAATGTGTTTGTAAAAGTGGGCACAAATGAAATCGTGTGATCATGCCGAAAGATTAGATATGTAGTGCACACAATTGTCATGCGAAAATACACTTTAATATATTTAACAACGAGACTGTACATTATTAATGGTTTCAAAAGACTTGGATGTATCATGCATGAGGAGAATGAGTGGTGCAATTTTATTAAGTTACTCAAGTGCGAATAACTGTATAAAACTATCACCAGTTTAATTAAACAGTTGCACATATTTACAATAAAAGATATTTGCTATGTTAAAAAATTATGTTACGAAAATATAATATGACGAGAATGTAAATACTTAGGTACGAGTAAATGTTATATAGGTATAACTACCATACCTGACGTAATATTTTTAACATTGGTAGATTAATTAATGATTAGGTTTAACACAGTAAGGATAATAATAAAATGCTGAAAACAAAAGGTTAATAAAGCCATTTAACTATTATTAAAACAGCAAAACATTTAACGCTTATTTGCATGTACTGGCGACATACTTACAAGACATAAAATATTTAAAGTTTAAAAAGATTATAAAATAGATAGTCATAAAACAGAAAGACAGGGTGGTTTCAAACAAAGCACGAACCAACTTACATATACAATATTCATGTGTGTAAAGTGTGTCTGTTCAATCGGAAATTCAGTGACGAGAACCCACTTCAAAGGTGTAAGTAAAATATTCAAAAGTCGACATCGTATTAACCTATCCTAGGTGGATAATACATTGACGGTAGGTACAGATAAGTAAAACGAAACATTCGAATTTGAGATTTAACTAGCAGAATGTGTATAGACGTAGGTAGTTAGAAAGTTATGAAATAAACAGTGTAGTGTTACAAGTTTACCGACTTAACTACTCTATCTACGATCTAGTTCTAGTGTTTCGAGTTTACCGACCTAACTACTCTATCTACAATCTAGTTATATTTAGGACTACCAATACTCCAAATCGAACTTTACCGTGCGGTGATGTTCAACTCGCTACGGCCGTACGGCCAACGGGGGTCTATGTGGGACCTCAAGCTAACGCATTAACCGCACTAGAACACGTGCCCAGCAAAGGTTATCATCGCAAATGCACAATCGACAACCATATTACTCAGAAATTAATATTATATTCACAAACGCCTTAGAACAAGGCCAAGAGAACAAAGAAATGGTTTCACGCATAAATCTTTGTAGCTTGCAGTTTCTTTAGAATTATCTCAAGTAAAATGTCGAGGGTACTCACCGCTGTCGAAGTCCTCATTAGTGGTCATGGCGGCCATCTTGGTGTTAGTGATGTCCTTGAACGAGGCGAGGAATAAAACCACTTCTCGTTTCTCATTCTTAATTGGAACAATGTCGAGCAAACACCAAAAGGGAGAACCTGTGAATATAAATAAATGTTAATGTCGGTACGACTTAATTGAAATTCATAGGCCGAAAGGCGTGTCTCTGCATTAACTATACATGCGATTATCTGTAGTTCACAGACACAGAGGAGCCTCGCAGGAGGAGGATTAAATATGAAATCTATGACGGGATATTTTTGAGATGTCGACTTTCTCTAGGTACCCAATTTATATGACGTTTTTACTTAAATCACAGCCATTAAAAGTGGCGATGGTAAACAGTATCCCAGCTGTACGCAGAATCGAAGCACCAGCTTGTAAAATTTAATTTTGTCGAATGGAATCGTAAACCCCTTATTGGCTTTTGTTTACGATTGTGACGTGGACGAAGCTTTGCATAGCTATTACATCAAGAATTCAGTCTGGTTTAGTTTTTCACAAATCTAAATTTATTCCTGACACTCATCAAGGGATTTTTTATTGCCCTCGTTAAAAATGTAATGAAACTGACGACGTCAAAGAGAAAGGTTCGTAATTTTATAAATTGCTTCCCCCATTCGACCCAAATCAAACATCCAAAGGTACCTTTTGAAGTGGAAATCAAAAGTAGCCCTGACTCGCAATACGTTCGTTTTTAATTGATATGAATCAATAATCACGGGCACAATCTGCGAGCTCGCATACTTATATGGAGTTTTATTTCTGGAATGAAAAACAAGTACCTAAAGCTACGGTGAAAGGCGAGATTGAGTAAGCATTAAGTATGCGAGCATGGCGCGTAGGCAATAAGTAGAGGAGTGCTGAATGAATTCGTGAATATGGAAATTCCTGAAACACGGGCATAAAAACGGTCTTTCATACCGACACGGAGCACACTCTGCGGACCAAATAGAACTGTAGAACCAAATTAGTTTTTACTCTTTCATGAAGTGAAGTATTAAGCGGCCATTGTAAGTGCTAGAAAATTGAAGTCTATTCCGATAGAATAAGTGTTAGTGTCATATTTTGAAAAAAACATTATGCTGCATAAATCCAGTTTTACAGAAGTGCGTTCACTTTCGGTATGAAAATTTTTTAATTTTATTTTCAAGCCATATAAAAATCCTACATCACTATGAATGTTTCTTCAAAATATGGCACTACAACTAAGTCATTCATTAATAAAAAGATAACGAAAATGTTTCATTTTCCTTTTATAAAAGCAGCATTTATTATGTACAAATCTACTTAAGTCAGCAATTTCCTTAACGGAACGAGTTTCTTTATTGATGATTTCATTGAGATCTATCGAACTTCCTTCTTGGATTCGAGGATTCAGTCAATTGTTCAACTTAGTTTCAAGCAAATAGGTACTTAAGACCTATTTACTTCCATAAAATAAAGTCATCTGTAACTATTAATAATTTCCCTTTATGAAACTGCTGACATATTCTATAGAGCTATGATAAATAAGCTGAAAATTATCACTACTATTCCGATTTGTTTTGCGTAACCTTGATTGGATACACATAGTAAATAAAAGCACATACCTACATTAAGCACAGCAAAATATAATATATTACATTACAACGTGTGCTCATTTCTATTGCTCTTGAGAGTATACCTAATACTTGTGGGTAGGATTCGAGTCAACAAGAGCGTGTTTCTTTTTAAGTGGTTTCTTGAGTCGGGGAAAGTCGTAATGCTTTCTGAAAATGCGGTCAATCCCTTGAAACGGAAAGAAAAGAGGTCTGTTATTTTAAAATATTCTGCGTACATTTCCTAAGCTTTAACTTGATACGGATTGAGGTTGGGCACGCGACATATTTTCAAATTCGATATACTCGTAAGTCGCGGCACTACACTCGGTACCAACATTTACGCAACACAACGCTCAAGTTAGTGTCATGCACTGATATTGATATTGAAATTATTATTTCTGAATACGCTTGTTGTTTGGCTGTTACTACTTAGAACTAGAATACTTTACCATTTTTCTTATAAAAGATAAGTTCGAGTTTGAGTTCATGTTTGGAGTCCAGCGCTGCGTCGATCTCCTGCCGATGTTCGTCCCGGGTGTCCGCGCCGTGGAGAAACTTGCAGGCGCAGCCCTTTAAATGCATATAACACTATCAGGCTGGCTCTACATGATGGGCCATCATAGGGACGCAGCTATATGACGGAACGAGATCGCAATATCGTTAGCTCCCTCTAACGCATAGCTGCGTCCGACCCTATGATGGCCCATCATGTAGAGGAGCCATCAAGCAAACCGTATCGTTGTGGAAACTAGTTGCATGACAATACGACAAAAATAGCTGTTGTCTGACGACATGAAAAAAAGAGAGTGAGAGAGAAAAATAATTAAGTCAAAAAAACAAATTTTCAAAGATTGATTATAGGAATGTTACGGATGCAGATTTTTTGACATCCGCGGATGCGGATGCGGATATTAAAAGGCTCACGTCCGCGGATACAAATGCGGATGCGGAGGTAAGATTAGGTACCTATTTCTAAGACAACTAGGTACATACCTATAACTATATAACCTAACCTACATATGTAGGTATCTTGTTACGGAAAAAGGGGCTTGTTTGTTTAGGTTTCGCGATTGATATGGAGCCCCTGCGATATTATTTACATATGATACTTGTGCTTGTCCAAAGAAGAAAAGATTTATTGTATATCTGAAGTATTCTCACCAGTTGACAATACCATTTCAGCTGTAAAATTGTAGGCTGTTTTATTTCCATAATGTCGGTTTCTAGAAACTAGGAAATTAACGAATTACGCTTGCTTTAATTTTTTAAAGACAAGTAAGAAGTTATGTCGCTACGACGTGATAACTGTAGGAGCTATATTCAACTCACTGTTCCATCAGTTAATTGTTCTATGCAAATGGCCCAGAGGATCTTACCCGTATGTTGCATTGGATTTTTTTACATTAATAATGTTAATATGAATAGATACTAACATAAATGATTAATTTATAGAAACCAACTAGATACCTACGTTTTCTTAAATTAAATCAAAATGCAAAAATGGTTGTACAGGGTGGGCCATTGATAAATGCACTTTTAAAAATTAAAACAATCAATTAATTTTCATATTTTCAAATAAAAGCAATATTTACAGTTTCAGATAATTAAGTAAAAATTTTACGTTTTAAAAATTAAATCAACAAGACGTCTTCCGTTCCGGTTGTGGCATTCTAACAGTAATTTTTTGTAAACTTTGTAAAACTTAAAGTGTTAAAATTTGCGAAGAGAATGATTGGATTTCTTGACGAATGTTCTCGTTCAATTTTGGTTGGTTTGATGGGTTATTGAAGAATAAAAAGAAGTCATTTTTGAGGAAACATGTCTCGTAGCACTTCCAGTGTCACGTAACTTGTACGACTGGCGGCCCCATCCTGCTGAAACCATGTGTTGTTGTTGTAACCATATGAATAATTACTAACGGCATCTTGAAGATTGAATTCTTAAAACGTAAACTTTAATTAATAATCTTAAACTGTAAATATTCCTTTTATTTGAAAACATGAAAATTAATTGATTGTTTTAATTTTTAAAAGTGCATTTATCAATGGCCCAGCCTGTATATTATCTCTGTCTGTAATTTACTTCAGTTGATTAAAAAGCAAACATGGCGCCGAGTTTGCATTCAATTTGCCCGTACGCTGCATAAACGTCATAAAGTGACAGTCTGACTATTAAATAGCTGGTTTTATAGCTGTTCTAAAACTACTCGCTATTCAGACATTTATCATATACTTTATCGTAACAAATATAAAAGTCTCGGTAGAGAGTACCATTTTGTACCTTTTGGAGTTGAAACTCTAGGTCCATGGGGTCCCAGCGTACACAAGTTTTTTGCAGAAATCGCGAAGCATCTGGTTGATGTAACTGAGAGCTGGCGGTTTCCTCGCACAGCGTATCAGCATTGCGATACAACAAGGAAATGCCGCCAGCATCCTTGGTGCAATGCCGCAAGGGCCTAGTTTAGATTTGAGCTAGTTATTAATTTAGTTTAGTATTTGTGCTGTTGTGCCTCTGTATATTTAGATATGTAAATAAATGTTGTTTTCTTATAGTTAATTCAGAAACGAGAAGAAATATACGGTGCCAAATGAAAGTGATAGTCGATTCGAATATCGGTTAGGTAAATTTGTATGAAAATTTAAATCTACATAGGTACACGGTGGTTCAGAAGATGCGAGCAAAAACACATAGGTTGTTTATGTATTAATTGTTTAACCGTATTTACTTAACTGAAACGTTAAGACGTTTTTCATTTTTTTTTACACGTAAATGTTTTTTTTTGTGTAATCATTGTCATCCTATAGAGCATGTTGAAACTAATTAAAAGGATAAAATAATAAGGATAACTATCCTGCATATGACAGCAGTTTGAATCTATATAAATAAATTGTCAAATTCAGTGAGACAGGTAGGTACGTTACGTTAGTAACCATCCTCAGTTGACACTTCATTTCACTGGGTTTATCTTGCTCACGTCTTCTGAATATGACAGCCGTGTTAGATGCTGACATACATGGCATATCCTTAACCGATAAAGATAGAACCTTGGGAATATTTACTCCTCTAATGTCATGGAGCTTCTCTAATGCAGAACCACACTACGTTATGTGTTATTCGTTATGCGTGTTATATCTCTCTCTCTATACGATAAAAAAGTAACAGTAAGAGAGAGATATAACAACACGAATAACACATAACGAAGTATGGTTCCAGCATGAAAGTATATGTGGAAATCCATCCCTAAGGATGTGAAAAGAGGTATTAATATACCTTCTGCATGATGTGTGCCCGCGCCCACCCCGTCAAGTCGCAGAATCCGTCCGAGCAGTACACGATCGGGTATGACGGCACCTGCGCGTTGCCCAGCACGAAGTTGCTGTCTGTCAAGAAAAGAAAACTTATTAACGCTATTCCAGCCTTTATAATCATTACTTGGCCGCTTAAGGCAGTATTTCGTATTAAGAAATAGTGAAGTGGCTTAAGATAATTTCCTGTTTTCAATTTAGTTCAAATGTAGAAGGAAATATCAAAAGGATGGGTAAGTAAGTTATGAAAAACGGTTCATTTCTCGCCACCAATCCATTAGAAGTTATGGAAAGTTAAAGTGGTTTCTCTAATTTTGAGTTTACGGTGTCAATAAAGAAGACATTTATCTTGAAACATCTGTTTCTGGCACTTCAGACGAAATGGCATTGTTTCGTACAGCACAATAAATTGAAAGGCAGTTAGTACTTTCTAAAACCGGCTCAAAACATTTCGGGCTATACTCAGGGTGGTTTATCTACGTTTATTTAATAACAAACTTTAGTTTGAGTGGAATGCACCACTTTAAAAACATATAAAAATAATTATGAGTATCTACGTTTTGTCTAACAACTTTTCCCCTCATTTTGGTTCGTCTAATTTCAGTTTATCTTCATCGAAATTTACTTTGTATATCTATTTATTTCGTATAATTTTCGCCCCCCTAAAAATTTACATCAAAAATCTTGGTGGCTCCACTTCTCAAATCCATCCTTGGGTCCTAAGGAACAATCATGAAGAGAGAAATCTCTTGTTCACGAAAAGCTGCATTTTTATGGCTACACCCGCAACTATATAATATACAAGACGGGCCCGCGGCTTCGCTCGCGTATGTAAAATAAATAGTTTATCTTATATTTTCTCAATTACCGTCACCTTATTATGTTATCTATCATTAGGTTACTTCTTATTTGTAACAGTTGTATAATGTAACTTAGTTCCCTTATTTCGTAATAAAAAAAGGAAAGAACTGCCTTTTACATTAGATCCATTGATTTTAAATAAAACTTGTGTACCCAAAAGTTACTTTTTCTAAGTACTCAACCTTTCGATTTGCTCACGTTTGTATTTTTTGCATAAATTTATATAATTTATTCCTATTTAAAATACAATAATGTATTAAATTTTAATTTATTCTCAATGCAGTCATCAGGGTTCACAAAAATATTGGAAAATCAGCGCAAAAAGATTTCATTATGAGTAGACGTACATACAGAGTCCCTGTACCTACCGTCCAAACGGCTCACGCACAACGATCTGGCTACTATATTCACCCATTTACATATAACGCTGTTTGCAAAACCCTTGACCTAAAAACATGCACCTCGCTAAAAGTCAAATCAAAATTAAAAAAACCGACCAAGAGCATGTCGGGCCATGCTCAGTGTAGGGTTCCGTAAACCAAGACCATTCATTCAAAAGGTCGTTTCTTACGGGAAATTTGGCGGCGCTTACGTCATTTTTACTTACGTCCTTTCATTATGGGTTTTTGAATGATAACTCAAAAACGGCTCAACCGATTTATTTCAATATAGTTTTCATTGAAGGTACTCATTAGGCCTCAGTTTCATGATTATTTTCAAAATTTTAGGACCCACGATTCAAAAGTTAGATGGGGGGACGACGCCCTGTTTTAAAATTTCGGAGCTATTATTTCCGAAAGTATTAGTTTTATCCAAAAACTGTTGTAGAAAACCCTAATTCTTTTTAAAATACCTATCCAACGATACCCCACATAACTTGGTTGGAACGAAAAAAAATTTCGCCCCCCACTTCACGTGTACGGGAGGTACCCTAACAAAATATATATTTCGCGTTTTTATTCTACCGTTTTGTCGGCATGGTTAATGCACATATTTCAACCAAATTTCAGCTTTCTAGTGCTAACGGTCACTGAGCTAGACCGCGGACGGACGAAACTATAAGGGTTCCGTTTTTGCCATTTTGGCTACGGAATTTCTAAAAATGGTTTTCTACTCTATCATACAATGACACAGAAGACATAATACATACTTACACTAGGTCTGTGGTCAGCTAAGCTACTCACACTCATTCACGACTCACAGGTACATACCCCTACTCACATACACACTTACATACCCACACACAACTTACACACACACACACACACACTTAGGTTAGTCTTAGTTAATTAATTTTCATGTTTTTCTACTAATCAAATTTCATGTTTTGTAACTACAAAACATGGTGCATTCCAAGATACAGGCTTCAGCCTAGTTTGGAATGCACCAGACAACCCGGTAATCAGTTAAACTTTGTTTGATTAATAAATATTACTTTACTTTTACTTTACTTTTTAATGATCTGACACCAACCTCGGAGCATCACGGAGGATTTCTCTCCGCGGTATTGACCTTAGAGGATACTGCGGTGGTAGGCGCCGGCATGCCACGGCATCCACCAATATGCAACGGAGTCTTCCGAGTCTAAAACGTCGGTCCGCCTGCGGTATGGTCCCTATTACGCTGGCAGCGTTAACTCTCTGTACAGCTAATAATATATGCGGGAGAGGTACGCTCCAGATCTACGATCCCCTGTAGTTTCGACCAACCGTGCCGACAGGGGGGCCCCTGATCCTGATGAAACACTTCATGTAGGCCGACCTGGGGCCCAATGTCTCCAATGGTAAGTTAATACATATAATTCTTGGTATTTCCACTATAATCACTTATAATTATTTCAGGAATCATTTCAGGCGGCCGGGAATGTAGATATTTTAAACAATCAAAACAAACAATAATTATGATATGACACAAACATCAATTTATGTTCATTTGACATTTCTCACAGAGTAGGTACCTTACCTATGCTTTACCTTCATAAATCACTTGTGTAGACTAAGGTTGACAATGGGTTGACAGCACTTTTAATTTCATATCGAGTAAAAAAACACCGAGATATCTAGATACCAACATGACAAACATAATATTTAGGCTACTTGAACTTACGTCAAATAATTTTGGGCTTAAGTACCTAGCCCAAAACGCACTTCAAGTTTAACGAAACGAACCGAGAGTTCCCGACAATAGCCGATGGTCATAAAATGAAGAATGTTATGAAAATTTCTTTTGCTTATTGTACATTAAATACGCATCGAAAGCGATAGTTATTATGCTCTAGTTCTATTCTCATGTGTAGATAATAGATTTAAACAGTTTTTTCTTATCATACGTGCGCCGTATTCGAGATACGTGTCAAAAACTTTTTTAGAAATTTGTAAGGCGCCATCTCGCTTCTTCGCTCGTTTTTTATCCCGTTCTGGTTTAACGATTTTATATATATGATAGGTTTTGGGGTAGTATAATATTATACTAGCCCAAAACCTGAACGCTTTCATTGCTAGCTATTGGCAGGGGGGTACAACTCAAAGTAAATCTGTCAAAAAATTTGAGTTTGACACGACGTATCCGATACGTTTGCATAAGTGCGAAAAAGAACTTGTCATGCGTTAAGAAGGGACAACATGATTCGTGACGTTACGTGACATTACAGAGGTCTCTCTGTTATACTATTATTTACTCTGTGCTATTGGCTAGAATGAGATACCTACTTACTTACAAGTGTTAACATAAAGATTGTCATCCTTACCTTCTACCATCCATAGTCTGGTCTAAGAAAAATTGACAGTTATCGGGCGCAAAGTAATAATTCCTTCTCATCATATTTTTGCTTAACAATAAGAATTTAATTAATCTTTATCTCGATTGGAGAGGCTTCGCGCTCATAATATTCACCTAGATTTTTCCATTATGGATAAAAGAAATTGCGGAAAATTCACGGGCTTCTCAGCAAGGTAAATCTGAGATTTTATTCAGTAATTTTGCTTTGTAAGTGTCAGTCAGATCTCAATATCGTAATTGACATTTGTTAAAAGATTTTATTTTCAAAATTCAAATTGGTCTCAGCGCACGCAAGTTTTTTGCAGATATCGCAAAGCGTCTGGTTGATGTAACTGGTGACCGAAGAGCTGGCGGTTTCCTCGCACAGCGTATCAGTATTGCGATACAACGAGGAAATGCCGCCAGCATCCTTGGTACAATGCAGCAAGGGCCTAGTTTAGATTTGAGCTAGTTATTAATTTAGTTTAGTATTTGTACTGTAGTACCTCTGTATATTTAGTTATGTAAATTCAAATTCAATATCATTTATTTCAGGCCAGGATAACCCATATAGGAGTACACATTTCATTTCAATAATTAGGACAGAAAAATTATAATATACAGTAACTATATAATTTTATTTCATCTTCGTTTAAACATATCGGCGCTGAAACGAAATTTGATGAAAGCGTTAGAAGAAAGTAAACAAAACGAGATTGATTTTGGGCCTCGCGAAAATGAAGAGGTCTTGTTTTAAATTAAACGGGCCTTTTAGTGCTATTTGCTGACATTAAAATCACTTAGTCGATTGCAGTGCCTGTAGGCAACATAGATAGAAAGATATCTATAGAGGGAGAGTTTCTGAAATGATTACAAAACCAGTATTTCAGTTTCATCGGATGACCAATATAAAATGATGGCGTTAAAGATAAAATTGGACGTAGTTACGCGAAAACGTTCCAACCCACAGCGACCCCATTTTGAGATAAACGCAATTTTGTGTTTTAGCGGTACACTTTTTCCCTGTAATTATTTCAGGTAAATACTATTGGTTTTACTGTGGAATGCCAAACTGGTTATTGAATGATATGCATATTTTTTGTAAATACATAATACAAGGGGCATATAAATAGGTAAAACGAGTTTGAAACGTTTTTGCTAAATTCAATTTTGTATGAACTTTGTTAAATAGTAATTATGCATAAACGTTCCAAAACGAATTTAAGTGTATTATTTTATAAATATATCTAAAATAAATGTAATATGTTAAAATTTGTTTTCACACTACGATGCCAGGTAGGTCCGCGGCGGCGTTTCCAATGAAAAAGGAATAATATGGAAATGGCATATCAACGAAAAATGTGAGGTCGCTACAGCTCACAAGTCACAACATGGCGGTTCATAGTGCTTCCAAGAAGATTTCACTGTGTAAGGTTTTGTCGATAAATCGATATCGATAGTGACCAAGGCCTCACAGGCCACAAGGCCTCACCGCAGTCAACACTTTTGTTAAATACAATTGCCAAGGCAGGGGTTACTATTTCAAGTAGGGATTTGACAACATCGACAGGAACCCCCCAGAAATAGCCAGTTTTTTTTTAATAGGTACTTATCAGTAAATTATTATAATTCAGATAAGATAATTTGTGTGGATTTCAAGCTGGCTAGCATAGAAAATAGTAGTAGGCATTAATAATAGATCGATATCAATTTCGATAAATAGAGTACAACCCTAAAATTACCACTCAAATGACAGAAGATGACGTCATCAGCTCACAATATGGCTGATTTTTCGGCCTCATTAGGTTTTTACGTATATACTGGTCATCCCTTTTGCTTATGAATATAGTGCTGAGTTAAAACGAGACGAATATATTGATATTCATATGTCAGGTCCCCTCTATATAGGTCTGTGTTCGTTTCACATGTGCGTTTCGTTGGTGCTGTCATTTTACGGGAGCAAAGAGTAATAATGTTGCCACCTTTATTGTAAACACAGACTTGACATATAAGAAAGACTGGTCACGGGCCTTGAAAAAACGAGCCGAGTGAGGTAGCACACGGGGAGACCTTTGTCTCTTTCTATTAGGGTGACCACGTGAATTTTAAAGTTAGGGAATCCACGTTCTAATAATGCACAATTATGCATACTAATACAGAAATGCTAGACACTAGTTTCCTTGTATGTACCACCGGGTTCATAATTGCATGGCCAATTTATCAATGAATTCATTCATAAATTGCCCATGCATTTTTGAACCCGACGGTATCTAGACAATCAACCTGCTGTTAATTATCTCCTTTTTTTTAGCAGTTAGGAATCTGCGGTAAAATAACATTTTTGTTAAGAGGGCTACAATTCTTACATACACTTAGCGGTAATCTAACTAGACGGGTTTCGTTGTTCTCATAATGTGTCCTATAAACATTGTATAATATGTAAAAACATTGTATAAATGATTTTGCATTTGTATCATACATCTGCCAAACAAGTTCAATAGCGAATCGGTGCATATTGTATTTCCTCGACTATAATTATAGGGGAAGTTAATTCAAAGAAAAGGTGAGTTCTTATTATATTAAAAACAAAGCTCACATCTAAAACTTGTCTCATTAGTCACACGAACTTGGACACCCTATATTTCAGATATTTAATGATATTTTTACTTAGTTGTGGAATGAAATGCCGCAACTAGTATATGATTGGCTGGAGCAATATTTGATGCAGCAAGTTTTCATTCAAATGTGTCGTTTACTATATTTACATTGTGTATTTTATAAATTATTGTCCGTGAAAATGGTTTCCATGCTCGTTTCTTAACATAGTAAAAAATGTAAAGTATGATAAGCATACGTAACTTATATAATAAAACACATTTAAAAACTACAACTTTTTATAAATGTCATGCTAAATACTTAACTACCATGGAAATCATATTTTTTTCTGAATGGCAACTTTAAGAAAGGGACAGAGGCCTCCCCTTAAGCTCCCTCTCGGCTCGTTTTCCTCCTTCACCTATGTCGAGCGGAAATTAACCTTAAAGCAATGAAATTAGAGTACATTTTACTTGTTTATATTTTTGACCGAGATCACTCAAATAGTCCATTGATTGTTTTGACTAAATACATAAACTTAAATATACCATAGTTATTTATTTTGGTGAAAAATATTTTTTCTCTCGAACATATTTAATAGAAAAAATGGATCAAATATAGCATGTGGATCGTTTATAGTAAAAAATGAGAAAATAATATATTATAATAAAACGTTCCAATTTATTTTGAACAGTCTTCGCAGCTTAAAAAAACAGTATGGATTAATCTAAAAGGTTTCAAATTACATGGAACATTTTTCCAGAAATAAAAAATGTATAAAGATTTTGCAAAAACGTTCCAACCCACATGGATCATTTAAGAAACGATTAAATGTGCGTTTTATGAATTTAGTATAATGTTCCAAGACAAGTGGAACATTATAACGATATGTTATTCTATTAAGAGTTTTTAACAATATGTTTCAGTATGCATGTAATGTTTTTACTTTATTTTGAGTACACGTCCTTGGCATAATGGTGGGTTGGAACATTTGGGTCAAACTTTATTGATGAAACTAACCTAAAAATACTAGCATCTTTGTGTGCACATGATGTAATATGTCAAAAATAGTACCCTGGTTATGGTAACTCATTTTCGAGTGACTTGTGGGTTGGAACGTTTTCGCGTAACTACGTCCAAATGTATAAATACACTATTATATATCCTAATGAATAACCAAAAAGGTGATTCAATTTTAAACTATCTTAGGTATGAAGGCAATCGAGGACTTTATCTCAGCGCTTTAGTTTACTCGCCCGCGGTGGGACCAGTGCCTAAAATATGGCCTTTTTTTAACATAGGTATATGAACGAATTATACCATTTCTTAAGTAGGTAATATACCTACCGACGCTGTATTAACCAAAAGGGTAACGTATTTAATTACGTATTTAATGACTTGTCAGAAAGTAATAGTAATGTTTGAAGTCAGTTTGTCTTTTTTAAGTTTTACTTTTCCATTTTTAGTGGATGTGCATCATCGACTATCATATGTGGTCATCATCAGCAAATCCACTACATCAAATTGACATGGATTTTGAGTTGCTTAAGAAAACACCTAAGTTAGTAAGTTGGACCACGGGTCTCGTAGTAATAGGCGAACATACATAAAAATAATTTTAACCAACAAAAGAACCGACTTCACTGAGGCTCCGCTTTTCCAAAAGGAAATTGTCCGAGTTGCTGTAAAAATACTGAAAAAATCACTATAGGTGTGCCTATAATAGTTGAAGAGTTCCCTTGATTTCTCCAGGATACCATCATTAGATCCGGACCTGGTGACAATGGGAGTAATTGCGAAGTATACTCTTTCAAACAGAAAAATAATTTTCCAAATCGGTCCAGCCGTCTTCGATAATCGGTGAACATACATAAACAAAAAAGCAAAAACAAAGATCCCGACGCGACGAATTGAGAACCTCCTCTTTCGAAATCTTGAAGTTGGATGAAAACACCAAACCGAATACAGAACCTCCCCCTTCGACGAAATTGACGTCGGTTAATAAACGAAACCTAATGTGCGAATCCTCCGCATATATTTTGGCTAAATTCTTTGTTATCTATAGCAACTTGAGCACGCCGTCTCAAAACAAACAGACATACTAAAAGCACGGGCAACGTATTAAAAGTGGAAGTCGAAGTTTTGATTGCCCTCGGTTGGCTCAGACGCACCTCTATCAACTTACGATTGTATGTGTCTTTCAAAACACAAAAGCGACCATACGGCAATTGGCGCTTACGTTGTGGTGCCTCTCATTAGTATGTAAGCTTCGAAGATAATGGTGTAAGCGCCGTACGCGCTAGGGTTTCTTATAGAACGGAACGACGCCATGTACATACTCGTACGCATATACTCATTCTCCTAAAGCTCGTATAATGTAGAAAGTTGAACAAACTTTCCATACCCGCTGATGTTTAATTATCATAGACGTCTTTTTTTGTTATATACTATTTTACCAAGACTTAAATATATAATAAGAATATTTTACTACGAAATTTAAATTATGAGTATTTAATTACAGTATTAGCCTCTTAAAAAGACATTCAGATGAATTCATGTGGCAATAATAATTTTATCATGAATTGAAACGGCCATCAATTCAAATCATTTATCGTCTTCAGTACTACGCCAGTATTTACGCAAAGGTCAGTACAGATAGGCCTACACCTGCGTAATATTCATAAATGTCACAGTGTTTTATGGTAGGTACGCATAAATTGCTATATTTAGATGAAATTCTGTTTGCAAAAAAATTACCTAAATAAATATAGTTCTTTGTAATGTATTTGTTTCAAGAATTCAATTCAAAGTTTTACCAACGACCTATGTAAAAAAAATCCACGTTCCTAATACTTATGCATAAGCAATAATTTAAATTGTTACGATTGAATTACTGTCCCATAGTACAGTCACCGGCAATAGTATCTTCCTACACGAAGGCCGCAAAAATATGTGACACAATCCTATGGCACTACAAATAAGAGCCAAAATCAGACAAACAAAATACTTATGGTAAGGTAAACTTATCGAAGTCATTTACGATAAAAGTGACAGCAGGGAATCTACTATCGGGCAGTAGGGTGTCAAGCAGTAGGAAGTTTACTTAATCACTTCAATAATATCCGTCCTTTCATTTATTATAACGTGTAGCACAAGTTATCAGTGCAAAAGTGTCATGTTTTTTGTCTCAATATAATGGCGAAGATAAATGATGGCGTCCAACCCCCTTAAATATGACGTTACGCAGTTTATCGGAACCACGTAAAAAATAAGTATCTTGACGTGTGAGACAACCTTTATCATTTACAAGCATCGGTGACTAATATAAGGGCTGCTGCTAGACGCTACATTGACGCGACGGTGACGTTACGCTATTCGCCATAGCGCTGGCAAGACGCGTCGACGCTCGACGCTCAAAATACGCTAGTGTGGGGTGTCTCTAAATATGACGTTGCGCAGTTTATCGGAGCCACGTAAAAAATAAGTATCCTAACGTATGAGTCTGAATCAGTTTCAGGCGCCCATAAACTTGATCGCGTTAGCAAAAAATCCGAGATTGATGAGGGGACAGATAATATATAGAATTGTGGTACAGATACGCCACTTTCAAACAAACGACATTTGTTGAACTTTGAGGGAATTTATTGCACTTTTAATTAACAACTATCTTTTTCATTATTCAGTTAGCGAGTAACGATTAAATGTACTAAGCACACATGTTTTTATTTCCACTCATGTATCTTGTTTTTCCAATGAACTACATGTACACATACGGCTCTTGGATTTCCAAGACTATGTTTACTTAAATATAGTTGATCGCTACTCGTTTTCTCATCGCTGGACGTAGAGCTTCATCAATCATGATTTTTCTGAAATAAGTTAATATCTTTCTGTGCAAAAGGATTTTTTTTACGGTTGTTAAGGCGCAATTCTGTTGATTACGTAATCTGTGATGGGGCGGTTTCACCGATATTTCGCTCTCATCCCGTCGCTTTTAGCGCATTAGTCCGTGCCCACGGGTGAAAGCAAAATGAAACAAAAGTTGCCACGGCTCTACAAAAAATAAAGATCACAAAGTAACCTACGCTTGGAAGTCTGTTGATGATGAACCCAACAACCACATATTTAAGTTTTCTATGAGTGATGATGATGAGTGAATTCGGAAGTTATATAAGAAAAACAAGAAACAACACTGGATAACTTGTCTATAGCCAGGGATACACACACAGATCTGTCCATGTATGGCGCTATTCAGATGTGTCCGCAGACAAATCCGTGTCCAATACGCGCCATACATGGACGGATCTGTGCGCCAGGCATATCCGCCAGACAAATCCTACGGGCAGATCTGTACGTATATCCCTAGCTTATACGTCACCGTTCTGAGCCGGAAAGGAATGGCATTTTATTTCAAGTCAAAGAAGATTTCGTCTTCGAGATTTGTTTGTTTTTGCACCCACACAACTTAATTAACTGTAAAATGACGTTAGTTCCTCCAATCCAATGTATTATTAGCCCATTGCTTGTTTATAACCGACTTTAAAAAAGGAGGAGGTTCTCAATTCGACTGATTTTCTTTTTCTTTTTTGTATGTATGTTACTCGACATCTCCGTGAATCATAAACCGATTTTAATTTTTTTTAATCTAACGGGTATAACCCCATGGTGGTCCCATTGTCACCAAGTCGGGGTCTAATGATGGGATCCCGGAGAAATCAAGGGAACTCTTCAACTATTATAGACACACCTATAGTGATTTCACTATTTTTTACAGCAACTCGGCCATTTCCTCTTGGAATAGCGGATCCTAAGTGAAGTCGGTTCTTTTTTTGTTTAAAATTATTATTTTGTGCGCCAGGCTGGGAGCAGATTGTAGCATTCGATATATCGACCGTACCTACCTACGAACGCAAAGCATAACACTAACAGTATAAACCAAAAGCCTATAAACAAAGCTAAATTAAAAACGGACAAACTATTACTAAATAACTCTAAAATATATTCAAAAAATTATGCTGGCAGCATTTCCCCGCTGTACCGCAATGCTTATGCGTTGAGCGAGGAAGCTGCCAACTCTTCGGTCACCAGTTGATTCGATGAGCCTCTTTTTGACCTCTATGAAAAGTTGCTGGGCACTGGGTCCCCACGACTCCGAAAGGTGAAAAAATGCATTCGGGCCGAGACCCCTGTATTTGTGAGTTTTCAGTTAATCGGCCGGTTTGGCCGCCGCACCTGCCTGTTTATTAATGTCGTACCCTATGAATCTATTATAAAAATAATATATATTTTGAACGTCAATAAATAAAACAAATACAATGAACGTAATAGACGGAGAGCTGGCCACGTCAGATATGACACAATAATGAGAGCAACGAAACCCCTCTAGTTAGTTTGCTATATTATGTTTTTTTCTAGATCCGGGCATCTGGCCGCTGTAAAGTGGTGGAGGTCAAAGAAAGCAAATAACTTGAAGAAAATAAATTCTAGAGTTCTGGTTTTGATCCAATATTATGAAAAATTATATAATTAAATAGATTATATAATATCCAAAAGTTTCGTTTAGCGGAAGTAGTGCCAAATGATGTATTATGTAATTTTTGGTTACTCGCCTACTGTTTTTGTTTGCGCAATAATACACAATGTTTTTTGTTCTAATGTTAAAATATAGGTCCTGTTCTCTATAAATGACACAACTTCAGCAGTTTTTACTTATTTCGGTATTACTTTTTTTCAACTTAAAAACTTTGTTGGTCTGTCACTCTGAGCTCCACCCATTAAAAGCTGCCAGATGCCCGGATCTAGCAATAAGGATGGTTATGCAATCTAACTGGACTGATTACAAACCTCTCATTATTCTGTCACATCTGACGTGGCCAGCTCTTAGACCATAATAAATAACAAAACGTCAACGGCAAAAACAAAAATACGCATATAATTTTGATTGCACGTAAGCTCTTAATAATTCTTAAGTATCGCAATGTGGACCACAAGTGGTGCTCGAAAGTTTAAGGTACGCTGCGGAATTCACAAAAATCAATTTAACGAGAACCGTTTGGAGGAGTTGTTATAAAGGAAAAAGAAAATTAAATTTAAATGATCAAATGAGTTTACGTATTGAGTATTTCTATTACAAAAGTTCAAATGAAAGACACAAAAACTAATCATGTCTATTTTAAGGCAAACGGGACAAGCATGCCCTGAATACAGGTTGTAAGCGAGCTAAATGGCTTTAAGTACGTAGGTAGTTTCCCCTATTCCCGCGTATCATTCTAACCGCTGGAAAAGCGCATACGAATCAAACGCTTAGCAAAACCACTCTAACTACCCTTTCCTATCACGAGTACACATTAGGGATTGCCAAGTTAGTATTACCCTGGGATGTCTGGTGTCTTTGACTTTGGAAGCGACGATAATATGGCCTCGTCTCGACCGGTCGTCAAGTACCTAGTGTTTTCGTTCCTTCGGGCACTTTGAGAGGTTGTCGCGCAGTCTTCAACACGCGATTCTTTTCATCATTTTATGCAGGCTTCTAAAAATAGAAACCTTTCTACACTATTTCAATAGCAGTAACTAGAATTCCGAACTTCCATTAAGAGCTACAAAAGGAATGTTTGTTCACCTATCAGAATTATTTTTGCGCTATGGTATATATTTTATACATATTCAAAAATAACCTCGGAGAGTATTAAACGTGCTCATCTTCAGAATAGTTTCTGGGCACCAGGTTTAACTAAAATTTTGCACCTAGTCATGTAAGCAGCAGTACCTAATATTATATAAGCAGATATAATATGTATGTAAGCAGATTGCTGCGTGGCCCCGGCTTTAGAATAGGGCCACCCCGTCTCTTCCCGCGGGTGTCGTAAGAGGCGACTAAGGGATAAGCGATAAGGGAACCTCTGATCCCTACTGCTTGTGAGAACGCTGTGGTGATTTATTTAATTAATGGTCATCCGCATGGTGGCGATGCGGTTCGCCACCCATCACGTCTCGTTCTTCACGGGGGCGAGAAGTGGCTCCGAGCCGTTTTGCTGCATTGATCGTTGCAGATGGACATCCGTGATCTCTGCCTACCCCTTTTGGGATATAGGCGTGATTGTATGTATGATTGTATGTATGTATGTAAGCAGATACAATGCAGATATCGTAACAACTACAGGTACCAACCAAGAAACTTAACTACCTACGTATTCTAGGTTTTGCATTGATGCCTTTTCTTTATGCTTAAAAAACCGAATAAAAACGTTGTTTTAAGTGCGAGTCTGTGGCTATCATGCGGGTTTGTAAATTTTTGAACGGTTCGAACAGCGGCGTTCCCAACGTTACCATATTTATCTAAACAAGATTTTATGTTATCCGTATAGAAGTGAATTGGAGCGCAAAATTCAATACGGAAGTCTTAATGGATTTTCCATGAATCGAATCCCTATATTTAGTTACACGTCGAAATAAATATGATCTCAATATTGGAAGGCGTGCTTGGGTTTCAGAATATATGGACAGAAGACCTTTTTCTATCGGCATGTCATTTTACCATTCCAGTTTCGACTAAAACCCGGCTTATCCCAGCTGAGAACCGCGTTCGCAAGCTAAAAGAAACACTGTTGACATAAGGAGGGACGAGTTTAAAAAGTTACAAGTTTTCAAAAGAGGGCGACGGAAGGAGAGACTGAATAAGCGAAGCTTAATTCTGTGTAATTGTTGGAGAAAGGTTACAAATTGCTATCAAAAATTAATATAAAATCTAAACTGTTTTATAAACCAATGCGCGCTTATTTAGGAACTAGTTGTAGGTATACCTGTAGTCAGCAGACTAATATTGACGCTAAAATATTTTTTTGTGTCCTTATTTGACAGGTTCGTCACTAAATATCTAAGCCAAGCGGCACCTGTGGTTTAATCACACGACGACACAACGAAATCAGAGATTTATTTTGTGAGCTATGCCAGCACGCTTGGGGCAATGTAGTCAAAGAACCCATCGTCACCGAAGGCGACAGTGGACTCCGCGGGGACCTCTGCTGCCGCGGCGTCTGGGATGCACAGAGGGAGGCGTTATTTGATATCCGTGTAGTAGACACCGACGCTCCCTCTTATATCTCACGCCCGGTAGCATCTGTCCTAAAATCCGCTGAAGAAGAGAAAAAAAGAAAATACTGGAACGCCTGTGAAAAGAGTCACGCAAGCTTCACTCCCCTCGTTACATCCGTCGATGGAGTCTTCGCTCCGCAAATGTCCAACTTTATCAAACATCTCGGTGAAGCCATCGCTGACCGGTGGCAGAGACCCCTTAGTATTGTATTGGGCTGGCTAAGATCCAAAATTATAATTTCGATAATCCGAGCCATCAGCATGTGTATCCGTGGGACACGGCACAGATTCAAATCCACCCAACATTTCTTCAGTTTCATCGACGGTGCTGCCCTACCCAGCCCGTCTACCTCTGCCCTGCACTAATGCCACGTTCTTGTTGTTGGCTAATGATTAATTAAAATTGGTAACACTATTTTACGTTAAATAAATCATTTGGCACCTGTAGTTATATATGATGTAATAGAGCAAGATACTAAACTTAAAAAAAAAACCAGCCAAGTGCGAGTCGGACTCGCATCCTGAGGGTTCCGTACATATATAAATTGGACTGAAGGACAAACTTTGACTTAGTCGAGCGTTTCTTTTTATTTTTGCCACTTTTCTCGACTTTTTATTTTTTGGTAAGTTTTATGTTTTTCTAGTCAGAATCGCGAGCTGATTCGATTTATGCAAGAAAAAAATGTGTCCCAAAATTTTTTGCCTCTTGTGTTACCCTTTGCCATATGTTTTCTATACAATAGGAAAAGTAAAAAAAATCAAAAATGTATGGAGTTTTATGGGACATCTTTTTTTATTGCATAAATCGGATCAGCTCGTGATTCTGATCAGGAAAAACAAACTTACCAATAAAATTTGAGTCAACAAAAGTGGCAAAAATTTTGAGAAACGCTCAGCCGATGAAAAAGTGTTATTGTGATTAGAAGGTAATTACAAACTGTAAATAGGTTTGTAGGCAGGTAAGTAATCGAATTTTGTTTTTTGTAATGGTGGTATTTTCGGATGTTTTTTCCTTAAAGTAAGGTTCAAATAGTCGTAACTTTGGATGACGATGGCGCTGTCTAAGTCAAACCTTTTTTTTAAAACGCAGTCATAAGTATGTTAGGTTGCAATGCTGATTTTTAAGCTCCAAGCGTTCCTGAAAAAAAGGCTCTTGACAGACAGGTGAAAGGATAACAAAAAAAAAAACAAACATCAAGGTTTCTTACATAACAACACTTTTAGTATTTATTACCGAAAGTAAATATTTTACTTACTTACTTATAAAAAACGTAAAGTGTAACATGGCTTTAAGGCGGATCTCACACTGGCGGCGCGTCTTACTCCGGTAAATGAGACAGCGATATACACATGCAGAGCTCTATCTCGCTCACATACCGTCGCCGCGTGCGGATACTGCAAGTGGGATAACCGCCTTTTATGACTGCTATGTCATTAAAGCATTTTCCTCGTAATTTTAGACGCGTATTGTAAATTGAAGTTAATTTCGGTGAAAATTATGTGCCATAAAACTTCGGCCACCGATTTAACATAAACCAGAACGGAAGAGGAATTTAATATCGGTATAAACATCGACAACGTCGCGGGCACACGTTAGTTGGAAATAACTTTAGTGCGGTCATGACTGCAACGCACAGACTAATATAAACGTAGATCAATGGGGTTGGCCGGTCGAAATTCTTTACAGATGGCGCCAGCATAGCTTGTACCTATCAGTCCTACCAAAAGTGTCGAAACAATATTTATTTTTTTTGGAATTTTCTGACCCTTAAGCCAAATCCTATACCACAATACTAGTGACATGTAGGTACAAGCTATGCTGGCGCCATCTGGCTAAACTGTTGATAGTTGCCAACCCCATTTATGTAGGCATAGGTACTACAGATATCTCGGATGGGGGTGTCAATACCACCAATCTCAAGTGGGCTGGACATGTCTGATCCGGAACGACGGGCTAACTTAAATACTTTATGGACCGAACAATTAACCACTGAATAGACCGAACAAGTCGGCCGGGGCAGAGGCAAACCAAGAAGAAGATGGCGGGATGATCTGAATGCATATTTTAGTGACTGGTAAGAGTATGCGCTAAGCCATGACGGGTGGTGGAACGAGGGGAGGGCTTTGCCCAGCAGTGGGACACAATTTTAGGCTACGGAAATAAAGGTACTACACATACTTACCGAAGGGACGACGACAAATCCTTAAAGGATACTTAAAACTTTAAGGTTGACTGGTAGAGAATGCCTCTTGGCATTAAGTTCGCCTTTTGTACTATAAGATTTTCTTTTGTGCAATAAAGATTAAATAAATAAAATAAAAAACTTATGTGGATGAAACCAAATTAAATTATTTCGTCGTAAATAAATAAAAATCTATAGATAGTCTAGAACTTAACTATAAAGGCTTGGCCATCATCGCCGCCATATCGGTTTTGCATCAGCCATATTTTCACGTGCACATACTTTGACTATGGTTATTGTATTTTTTCATTTTTGTTCTTATTTTTACAATCAAAGCTGAAATCTATAGTATGGACCTCAGTAACACCACTAAATCATGGCAACCACATGTGACGACTATTTGGAATTTGGATACATGTCTGTGCTTCAATATTGTGCGCATTGGCGAATCTGTGGCTAATTTTGCTGACGTAGTCGGTCATTGCGCCGACCGGCCCTGGCACAGTGCCATTCCAATCGCTAACGAAGTCATTGTCTCAAGCGTACCTGTATCCGAAAACCCCATAGATATTTACTAAAGGGCGGATAACGGATGCAAAATGGTGACGAAAGCGTAAGATGGATAAGACTTTTATTTAATTTCGAGTATAATTTAATATCAAAAATATACTCAGTTTTTATTGTAACCCTCCTAACACACACAGTGGTGAAATATCATTTTAAAAAACGTCCCTCTTACGTCTGAAAATGTTCAGAGGTAATTTTCCCTACATAAGTGGATTCTGAACTAGTATAAAACGAATGGACTGCAATAACTTAAAATATGACCATTGGCTTACAATAATTTAGTTTTTTGCAATTATGTTTTCTTTTATTTAATAAATTGTTATTTTGACGTAAATCAGCCGCCCACTGGATATTACAGGGAGGTTTCACTACGCCACTCTCTATTGTACCCGTATAACTAGTTTGGCAGGGCGCTCATCACCTTATGGTTACGTTCAGAAATAAGTAGATACCTGTGTCAATATTTGTTTTCTGACAAAGTTTTGTATTACTTGACTAATATTATTATTAGCTTTTAATAGATAATATTGTTGTACAAAGGTATGCCACATGTACCTACGTTTATATGTAGCATGTAGTTGTTTACATATTGCAGTGAACGCATCCGTTTCTTTAGCCAAACGGAAGATACTTCTGTACTTGCTATTACGTATTTTATGGTTTTTAGGGAACTCAAGGTCACTTTACACTGGAAACTTGACTCGAATGCGCTCACGCAGCAAGACGTAATGCACGGCCAGAAATAACGAGCCAGTTAATGACGCCGGCGCCAATTGGCTCGATATAATGTGCAATCAAACTTCAATAAGATCATGCGCGTCATTAGGAACTTATCTCATTATGCAAGATGTACCTTTCAATTAAGATGAGATGAAATACGAGTCGTCGACTCAAAGATCTTAGGAGTAAACTCTACAGGATTACACCACAGATGTTCCTGGAAAAGAGCTACAAATTCAATGCAGCATTATGCATAGCATATATTTGACTCTGTGAAATTTGCATGTTTTTTTGGACTCCATTTAACGCATCAAAATGTTCTTGGAGCATCGGTCTCTTTCTGAAGATAAGTAAATAAATTATTTTGTTGTTAGCAAATAGTACCATATGACAAGATTGATCATTTACAGAGTCAGAAAAAGTGGCCGGTACGAAACGCTTTTATTTAATCCAAATATTTATTTAAAGTTTGATCATTTGGTATTTTTATTTAGCAATAACAAGTCACAAAAGTGAAGATTCAGTATGGCAGTATAATTAATTTACCTTAGTAAATAAAAACATACCTAGAATACAAGACCTAGGCGAACTTTCCTCGACCAAATCGGGGAAATATTACAAAAAAGCCAGGTTAAAATTACCCTAAACCGACAAGCATGTATGAAGAATGTTATGAGAGTGAGTGAAGCGAAAGTGGTCTGTCAGGATCGTAGCAAATGGAAATCTGTGATCTCTGCCTATCGATCTGGGAAACAAGCGTGATTATATGTATGTATGTATGTATATGGCCACGAAATGATGTTTGATCCTGCAATCATAAAACCAAAAGAATAATACTCAACAAAGCCCATTGTTATATGACAATACCAATTTGTGAAAAATCCGGCGGGAACATGCAACAACGGAGCTAATTTAGCCGTGGAGTTATCTGAAATTGAGGGCGGCTACTCGACTCTATTAAAAGTTGTATTCAAAGCACTATAATAACTGCGATTCTGTTCGCTAACAAGCCACGTAGAAGTTTATTTTTTTCCTTAATGATACAGTATCGATGTTCCGTCCATATCCGTCCAAATTATGAGGGCATATCTTGGAAATTACCAATATAATTTGCCAGATATTTGTATCTTTTCTGGAGTTTATGTGCGTATTAAACACATATTCAATAGAAATTGGCCAAGGCATAGGTGAATCGATATTGTAGTTAACATATTTATCAATTATCACCTTTTTAACGTTAAACGGAAACGTACCTTCAATATAAATGTAGACTTATGTAGGTAGGTGTAAGTATAGTTATTTACGACAAGACAACGGATGTTGTTTTTTTGCCCCATTCGAATCTCGTCGGGATGAACTTTTCCTTGTTTGTATTTAGATTTTGATTGTTATTTATTTTAATGTTTCAATTTATTTAGAGGGTTGGAAAATATTATAGTCATAAGGATTGTAACTCACACATTTAAACGTGCAACAGCTGACATGACTTGTCAGCAGCGTATCCTCCACTTGAGTGTGATTTGATTAAGAATTTTCCGAAATGCATAGCCATTATCATTAATATTCCACTAGAGAGAGTAAGTTTATTTAAGTTCTTTGTGCTGTGATATGTCACCAAAGGGGTAAATATTTATTAATTAAGTCTTCTCTTTACGGGGCGACATATTCGTTTATCGAAAAAGCTCCTTAATAAATGAAAAAAAAGCATTATACAAATTAGAATTACTAATAGGCGGGTCGTAATATTCTTTACCGAACCCAACAGATGGCTTTAAAGTTTAAATGCATCATATTTCAAATGGTTCCTATCCCTGTGTGTTAGTCAGTTTTTCAAATTTCTACAAAGCATCAATTCTTTTCACTTCAGATAGGGACCCGTGCGTCCATTTATCAAAATCGTTGACTATTGTTCCGATAACTGCAGGCAGAGTGCTAACGTCAGGCTCTCGACAGTCTCCAATAGGCTACAGGAGGGCTATTCGACACGGCATTAAATGACAGTTGCATGCAATAGCACCACGATATCTCACTTTGGGTGATGCAAAACTAAAATACATATATTCACTAAAGTGAGATAAGAGACGTAAGTAGTCAAAATGACAGATCAGCATCGCGCTGAAATATGCGAGCGCTGCTAGGACTAGATACGTTGTTAGACCTAAGATGCTTGTATCACTCTTGCGCTTTGCGCCCCGTTAGCGCCAGTGTCAGTATGAGAAGTTTCTAAGTAAGAGAATAATTTTATATGAATGGATGAAGTAGGTACATATATACCTAAGAAATATTAGTCTTCTTAAAATCCGTCTTATATATTTTTTTGTAAACCGCATAGTTTAGGACTTATTATAAGAATACTAAAAAAAGTGTGAAATTTTCGTGGTTTCTCAAGTGCTGCAAAGTCAGCACAGGTCTTTCGAAACTGCAAACTTAGATATATGATGCTGGTAGAGATCCTAACAATATATCAAAAAAACAGAACTACTCGTTAGGTTTCCATTTTAGTGATTTCTGGTGTTAAATATGACTGAGCTAATGAACGTGCATAGTTCATTTATTTAGTCTTAAGTGAAACATACAAAATTGTAATGCGGTTTGAAAAATATATAAAAATAAGGTCTAGACCTAAAATGTTATTAAAGGTGCCCAATCTAAAAAGTCGCAATGGCAAGCTAAATTCAGAATAACCTTCGAGTTTTAGAAAGAGACGTCGGGTATCAATCAACAGTGACACATGAAAAAGCAGAACAGCAATATTACCTATGTATATATATATATGACCTATGTAAGTTTATTTTATTTATTGTATATGTGTAAGTGTATTAATGTTGATTTGCATTTGCTTTTGCTACACCTACTTATTTGTTAATTTACAAAGGTTTCCGCTTCCCAAAGGTTGTCTGGAAGAGATCGCTTTTTAGCGATAAGACCGCCAATTGTTTTACCTCTACTTTTCTGTTTGTAACTTGTGTATACTCTGTTTCTTTAATTTGAGGTGTGCAATAAAGAATATTTATGTTATGTTATGTTATGTTACCTTCGTATGTCATTGCCGATTTCCGAAGGTTCTTCTAAAAGCTCACAGACTGTAAGTTGGTTTTATTATTGCTCTGCATTTCTATATCGTCCAATGCGTCCATCTTGTAGTTATGGGGTTGGCCGGTCGAAAGTATTTACAGATGGCGCCAGCATAGCTGGGTCCCTGTCAGTCCTACAAATAGTGTCAAAATCACGTTTTTTTTTAATTTTTTTTGACCTGGATGGGCTAGCCTTTAAGCTAAATCCCATACAACAATACTAGTGAAAGGGACCTAGCTATGCTGGCGCCATCTGGCCAAACCGTTGACAGTTGCCAACCCCATTGTAAATATATATGCGGAATATCTATAATTCATTTCATTGTTTTATTTGCCGATAATGATCATGATATAAATTCCCCGATAGAAAATATTTCAGTAACAAACTACCTTGTACAGTTACTACAAATTAATGTTCAATGCTGTAACATAATTGACATAAGTAGGTAGCGATTGAGGTAAGGTACCTATATCAAATTGTAAGGTATAGTATTAAGTTACGAACGACAGTGACAGTTGATATGGGCTTTATTGAACAGCTGAAGAACAAAATTATATTGGGGGTGTTTAATTTAAGTGGACTCACTACTAAGTAAAGAGTGGTTCGGGAAAAAAGTAGGTATGCCTTTTGTTTATTTTATGTTATGCTAATTTATAAGTAGTATTTATTTTTTAATACTCTGTTTAGTACGATAATAATAAATAAATAAAATAAATAAAGCCTTTATTAATTTCTTGTCATAGGATACATAAAAAAGAAAATTCATTTTTTTTGTTTGATTTCTTTTATATATCACAAGGCCCCGCTTAGGGTAAAGTCCGCCTCCATCAGTTTCCATTTTTTCGGCCTTGTGCTTTTAGCAACCAGTCTCTATATCTATCTCTACCACCATTATTTTTTATCTCATCAATCCAGCGGTCTTTATAATATAATAATAATAATAAATATTAGGACAATCTTACACAAATCAACCTAGTCCCACAGTAAGCTCAATAAGGCTTGTGTTGCGGGTACTAGGCGACGATATATATAATAGATAGATATAGATAAATACTTAAATACATTGAAAACATCCATAACTCAGGAACAAATATCTGTGATAAATACACAAATAACTGCCCTGATCAGGATTCGAACCCGGGACCTCCTGCTTCATAGGCAGGGTCACTACCAACTAGGCTAGGAGGCCGTCTTTATACTAGTACGCTAACAGTTTTGAACTTTTATAATTCACAAGTGCGATTTTCATTTTTAGTTAGAGAATATTAACATGATCAGTTGGGGTTCCATCCATTTGGCATAACTTATGTGGCCAGAAACGCATCTGGCATAACATATTTGGCATAATTGTTTTTCGAAGAATATTAACATTGCAGAAATCATCGGTTCGCATAATATACAATTGGCTAAATGTTTGCGAATCCGAATTTGAAATCGGCTAATATTCACACGGCCGCTTTTTGATAAGAATAATTTTGTCTTGCATTATATTCAACTGTCCGAAAATAATAACCAGCATAATCTGTTTAGCATAATAGGCTTTAGGCGAATGTTTACTTTGCAGAAAACAAAATATGCATAAATTACAATTAGCAGATTTATCAGTTCTGCTGTAAAAAATGGGTTAGCTTTGGTTAGAACTGTGACCTTTAACCAAATCAAACGGCTGCACAAAAAGTGGGTTAGGTTAGAACTGTGACCCTCAACCAACCCAAACGGCTGCAAAAAAGTGGGTTAGGTTAGGTTAAAACTGTGACCCTTAACCAAATCAAATGGCTGCTTAAAAAGTGGGTTAGGTAGGGTAGGTTAAAACTGTGACCCTCAACCAACCCAAACGGCTGCAAAAAAGTGGGTTAGGTTAGGTTAGAACTGTGATCCTTAACCAAATCAAACGGCTGCTCAAAAAGTGGGTTAGGTTAAGTTAGAACTGTGACCCTCAAACAACCCAAATACCTGCAAAAAAGTGGGTTAGGTTAGGTTAGAACTGTGACCATACTGTGACCCTAAACAACCAACCCGTGCGTCTTTTTTTAAATGTACTTATAGATTATTCGCCCTTAATATATTTGCGTAATAGAAGTATGCGAAACTTCATTATGCCATAAAATTATATGCTTGTAGTAATTTATGCTTAAAGTAATTTATGCAACGTTGAATTATTACGAAGAAAATTATGCTAAATAAAAAAGATGCCATGCGTCAATTCGTACTTTAACTTTATGCCAAACGTTACTTCGTGTGATGAAAATTATGCGTAGAGCACATATGCGGAACTTGGCTATGCCAAAAGAGTTTATGCTGACAGTAATTTATGCTTAACGTTGTTACGCAACACAGAATTATTACAAAAAAAATTATACCAAAGATAGGGGAACCGATTAGTTATAGTAAAAAGTATTTTTTAACAGTTTTTGACGATGCGCTAGGCAGTTACATGGAATTTTGACTTCTGCATATTTGCTTTTTTCATAGAAAATTGTCTCCCATAGAAAAACCACTATCAGAGGTTAGATCAGAGAGTCTTCCTGACTACTCTAGCTAAAATCTAGGGAATTAATGTAGCTTCTTCTTAAAAAAACATAAAGCGGGTAGTTAAAATGTAAAAATTATGTTGTTGAAATAAAAACGCGAACACTTATACACTCGAGAGCAAAAGATTCGGGTCACTAGCATTTTATTGAATATCTCAAAAGATATTAATTTTAGAGATATTAAAGTTTATGTTACTGACCCGAAATGTTTGCTCTCGAGTGTATATGCTCGCACATTTTGACATGATTTTATTTAATAGTATTGTATCTACAGAAAATTTTCACTAAGCACAATAAAAAATATACGAGATAGTACACGGTTACTTTTTTCCCGAAACCCTTATTATATCAATGATGTATACAGAGTTGTATTGTGTGCCAAGGATCAACTTGTTCGGTACTGATTCAAGAATACAGGTATTAAATATAAAATGTAGGTAAAACTTTCTTTTTGAAATATAAAAATATAATCAGTATAATCACGTTATTTTTATGTTAAGAGTCCGGTAACGATTTGAAAACGAAAATCGCTAATAATGACCTTATGCACATGAATTACATTTGGTAAGATAGCTTGAAGTCTTGTTATTGCAAAATATTACTTTAGGTTTATATATATTAATATTTAATACCTTAAAACTCAATTCTTACAGAGCTTGTTTAGCGAGGACGTTCAACATTCATGCAATTTTGTCGTATGATTTTTAATTATTATTTGTTTAGACCCTAATGTTTTATACTATCTGAATAATCCATAAAATGAAGTTTATTTTTGTATTCCTATATTTGTAAAATACGTTAATATCTTCCCAAAAATTTCACCTAAACTTCGGCAATTTTTAGCAAATTGCTCTAGCAAAACACACTCTCCCTTAAAATATATATATGAAAATGAAAAAAGCTGTCACACTTATTCCTCAGACGACTCATTTTCGAATGTATTTATATATTTTACGTACTTGTATAACTTAATTTTAATCAATAAATACTTTATTCACCACTCCAAGCAAAAATCGCGAAACAGGTGTTAGATTAGGGTGAATTATTATTAGCATAAAATAAAAAAATCGTTGTATTTATTCCATTTAAAAAACAACAATCTTTCATAATATGTATACAAAATTATAGAAGTTATGTTAGTTACTACAAAATTGCATCAAAAAGTTGAGCGAAATCGAAAAAAAAGTTTACCGGGCTCTTAAATCTGGTAAACAATATCAAAAAAACAAGAATGGTTAGTCTTATTCTTGTAATTAGCGACATTAAAGTATCCTAATGTTTTGTTTTGGAAGCGTCACAATTGGCGTAATTTACCTTTGTCCCTAGCAACGGTAAACAAAGCTCGTCTTGGTACGAGTAAGCAGAAAAACAAACGAATCGACGTGATAAAGGAAATAATTAAACCAGCAGTAGGTCACAGCCGCGTCGACTCGGAGCGACGAACTCGAGGACTTTATTGCGAGTGAAACCCGACTGCATTATTAAATTTACAATTTCTGAACATTACAGCAAAAAAATGTAATATGAAATTAAAAAAACCTCCTTAAAACGAGTATCAATCGATGCTCAGAAATATAAATAGGTATCCTACGAAATCAAAGGATTTGAATTAATATCTAAAATTACTAATCTAATCATTACTATTTTGAAAAAGATTCTTCTTATTTCTTGTTCCCTCATTGCTGAGGATCGCGTGTAGCTAGTTTCCATATTGCGGTCACAGGCCATGTGGACTGCACGGTTGGCTGAGGCAGGTGAAAAAGATTACACTCTCGTCAAACCAAACGGTTTTAGGAATACTCGAGTGACGTAAACGTTCCAGTCTCGCTTCAACAGTTCCCCCGGGTGTGTAATGCCTACGGGTATTCTACAGTCAGCAAAACGGGGATCCCGACCCAACATGAAATGTAATGTTACTAAAGCAATCCCTTACCAGGCATTTGTCAGTTTGATAAGGTACCTACTCATTATCATATTCATCAGCATTTTGTTACCTACTGCTATCTCTTCGAGTACTTCTCTAGGCCAAAAGCTATTGTCATTCGGAAATATTCAAATGTTGTCCACCCAACGAGCCAATTATTGAATGCTCAGGACTTCAAGACCCGCAGGCGGCCACCAATTTCAGGCGTCTTATTGCTTGGTTAACATGCACTGTCAAACACGATACTGTGGTGGGGCGAGGTTCCAGTTCGGAACGTGTGTCACACATACAATATGAAATCGGGGTCATGTAGTAAGATTAACCTATGATGTTAATTGACATTTTATTGTCACCAATATCGATGATTATTATTCAGATGATAAGTAAAAAATTACATTTTGGGTTGCTATTTGGGCAGCCTACTCAATGTGACAGCTTGCCGTTTTACATAATCAAAAGTAATAGAATGACCATGATTTACTCAGGTTAAAAGATGAATTTTACTTGAAAAAAAAACATAATTTGTTGATTAAATACTACCTATTCACTATACGATAATGGTGAGTTACAGAGTCAGGATAAGTGGTTCAGGATCACGACCCAGATTACACCCTGTATAGATCGCGAAACTAAAATAAAATATATAACTATCTTCTTTTCGCATTAATTTTTGTTCCATTCGTATGAATATTTCCACTGTTGCTTCATTTTTATTTTCGTTTACGGAACGGAGCTCGGAGATTGAAAGGAGTAACATGGGCATTGAATTGGATACTTCGCGGCGATATACTCCCAGTTATCTTATTCGCAAACCTTGTAGATCCCGACTTCTCGACTCATCTAAAAAATAAGTTTGTGTCTGTGAAGCGAAAGACGTTACTTTGATTGGTGATTGATTTGAACGGTTTTCCCCGTTGACTACTGAATATTAATATCAGATTTGCGTTTATGATTTTGTTTCTTTAAACTTTTTCTAATGAACGTTTTTGCTTCTGTTACTATGTTGTAGTGCATAATTTATTTATTAATAGAGATCTCCCACCCATCCAAATAGGTAACGCTGCCAGCCTTCTGAGCACCATAACCCTCTGCGACCTATTTTAGTTAATTTTTACTACATTTATTTTAGTTTAATATTTATTTATGTTTATTGTTTTATTCGAAATTCGCGGTTATTACTATAGTCATGTGATCTGTTAATTGAATGCTTTCCTAAAAAAAAACGTTATTGACACGGAGACAAATATACGGAGGTCCATCTTAACTGGCCTGCCAGTCAGGAAGCGTCATGTTAGCATTGTAAACCAGCTCAGCTATTGCTCACCGGGGCATTACGCGATTGTGCTGGCAAGCGCCAGCCGTGGCTGAACGCGGCTTAGAAAATTGTGGTGCATATACGGATTTTCCATTCTCGCCAATACACTCAACGTTCGAAATAAAATGAAGAGAATCGCGAGTCGTAAGATCAACTTTTATTTACGTGACGATTTATTGTGATTTTTACCGATGCGACGTTGAAAATCATGAAAAGGAGGTGTTCTTTAGTCGACGAATAAAGTACTTGGGCAACCATCTGCAACTTACGTGTGGAGATGGAGTCGAGGAAGATGTTTTGGAGCGCCAGCAGCCCCTCCCGCACGGACATCAACTCAGACAACCATCTCAAGCGTCTGAAACTTACGTTTGCCATCGAAGCGTGTGGCGATGGTGTCAAGGAAGGTGTTTTGGGGCACCATCAGCCCCTCCCGCACCGTTATTAATTCAGGCAACCATCTCAACCATCTGCAACTTACGTGTGGAGATGGAGTCGAGGAAGATGTTTTGGAGCGCCAGCAGCCTCTTCCGCACGGACACCAACTCAGGCAACCATCTCAAGCATCTGCAACTTACGTGTGCCATCGAAGCGTGTGGCGATGGTATCGAGGAAGGTGTTTTGGGGCGCCAGCAGCCCCTTGCGCACCGGCATCCCCCCGCGCCGTGCGCGAGCGCACTCGGTCAACCACCTGCAACAAACAATCCTGTTGTAAATATGAGCTTTAGTCATATGGGTCTATCAAATATAAACGATGTTATAGTTACCCAACTGTCCCTATCCCTTATTTTAATTTTTGTGTTTCTTAGAAAAAGACAAAATTCAACAGAGATGATAGGTTGTACGAACTAGATAGAAAACCTTTATCGAGCCAAGTAATATGCGTCAGGATTTTTATTTTTATTTTTATAGTGTATAGTTATAGATAGTTTTTATTTGCGAATGCTATGTTTGTTTTGTGACTACGCTAGATTTATAGGGCATATAAAAAAAATTGCACTGCAGGAAGATAGTTTAAGAAACAAAATTGAGTAATTTTCTATCATATATCAAAAAAAGAATAAGAGGCTTGTTGTCTTATAGGTGGTCTTACAGTTAAAACGCGATCTTTTTCAAACAACCATTGGGTAACGAAAGAACTTATTGTGCTATGCCATTTTATTCTTAGAATTAAATATTAAATGTAAAATTAATGAAATTACATGATAATTTCTTTAGAGATCAGCGCGGCGTGAATTGCAGAAAGTGAACTAATTCCCTCGATAAGTAACCAACATGAAATATATACCGATAGGCAACAAAAGGGTAATTCAATTATATAAAAGTTCCTGCGAAAAGTGTCTGATATGGGCTTGCGTGTCATCAGATTATCTTTGAAAAAGAAGAAAAATACGTAGTTTAAGAGGGGCGAGATATATTTTGTATGTACCATTCTTAAGCAAGGAGCGGTTGTACTTTTTACTATTGTAAAATTGCAAAAATGAAAAGATAGATAATAAGTAAAAAATGGATAGGTAATAAGTGTTACAAGCAGGATAAATGGAGCAGGATGCATTTAATTTAACACAATAATCTTATTAGCTTTTGATGTTTGTATTCAGTAATAATTATAATAAATATATTTAAATTATAAGTTTATGGAATCAAAAGTGTCAGTTCAGGAAAAAGGTCCCACTTTGTTGATACGGAGTTATCAACTTCCTAAAATAAGTACAAAAACCAAGTTGTATAAAATAATATGAAAATTACAACGCAAAAAAAAAACAAAACAGTTTGATATTGATTTCAGTACGTGTCCTACACAGAACAATTAACAATCGTCATAGAGTCACGCTTGACCACTTTTTAATTATGAAATTTCGCTAATGGTTTGTGTAATTATGCTCAACGTCTTTAATTTAAGAGTTTAAAGAGCGTCTAACATTCTTTTGTTTTGTATTTATTTAATTCCCCATTTTATACTGCGGTGGATTTTGAGGATTTTTAAATATAATACATTCATAGATTTAATAGTGAATTAAAAAATAAATTCCTATAGCGAATAAAATGATTAAATAAAAGGATTAAAAAGTATATTTCCTAACTAAAAAACGAATTACTTGTAAAATTAGAGAAAGCCTTAATAGTTTTATAAAAAATATGAATTATCAATTTATCACTAAAGATACGTACCTTTTAAATTTACCATAATGGTAGGTAATCAGTGTAATCACGCAGCTTATAAAGCCCCATAAGCTCGCGCCTCATTGACAAGAAGGAAATTCCTACCGTCCCAACCCACGTGGATTTAGTGTGAGGAATTATCTACGCTTAGATTTATAAATACAATAACATTTTTTATTCTAGGTTAAGTATCTGTGTGTTATTTCGACTAGGTGAAGAGAGTTTTTAGATTAATAAATGGATTATTCCGAGTGACATCCCTAGTGTGCAAAACGTTCAAGTTGATAATCAAGACCCGCACTTGGTCTTGATTATCAACTTGTAGTTCGAAAAACTCGCGCGGCTAGAAGATGTTGATGTCAACTAAATAGGGTGGGCCGTTTGAGTAAATATTGGAAATGAGCAATGTAATACCACTTAAAAGATGCTTAATTTTATGTAGATAACGAAAAAAATAATTTAAAAAATCTAGCTATATACTTTGAGCCCTCTACCAACGATTAAGTGTAAAAAATAAATATATTTTTTTAAATAAAATTTCATTATAATTTTTTTCATTTTTATTTTTTGTTTGAAGAAAGCAATGCCTTTTGCATCCAACATGATTTAAACGTTCGTCAATTATACTCCTAAACTTTTTTTCTTGAAGTCTAAAAAGTACTCGTAAATTGTGTTTTTCGGAAAAAACTTTTTAATATATGGCAGACGCCCAAATTTGTATTTGAACCCTATTCTAGACCCATTAGTGAACAAATAAATAAAATAGATCATAAAAATATATACTGTTTATAGCAAACCAATGAGAAAAAGCACATCGTAATATGCCTGAATTGGTACAAAACGTAACTTTTGCCTAAGTTTTAAAAAATAGAAATAATTGTAAAAATGCATAATAAAAATGTCAAAAACTGTTTTTATCATATTTAAGCAGCTCTACTTTCATATTCAATATAAATTAAAAATTTATTGTATATATTAACGACCCTTCTCGTATTTCATGCGATAAAGTGATAATTGTATTTTATACGACCTGTTGGGGTGTTATATTATATGATTTTAGTGAAAATTAAGAGCTAAATACCACAGACCTATATAGAGGGGACGTAACATATGAAAATTAATATGTTCGTCTCGTTTTAACTCAGCACTATATTCATAAGCAAAAAGGGATGACTAGTATATACGTAAAAACCCAATGAAGCCAAAAAATCAGCCATATTGTGAGCTGATGACGCCATCTTCTGTCAGTTGAGTGGTAATTTTAGGGTTGTACTCTATTAATCGAAATTGATATCGATTTATTATTAATGCCTCCTACCATTTTCTTGTTTCATCATGCTACCCAGCTTGAAATCCACACGAATTATCTTATCTAAATAATAATAATTTCCTGATAAGTACCTATTTAAAAAAAACTGGCGATTTCTGGGGAGTCTGTCGATGTTGTCAAATCCCTACTTGAAATAGTAACCCCTGCCTTGGCAATTGTATTTAACAAAAGTGTTGACTGCGGTGAGGCCTTGTGGCCTGTGAGGCCTTGGTCACTATCGATATCGATTTATCGACAAAACCTTACACAGTAAAATCTCCTTGGAAGCACTATGAACCGCCATGTTGTGAGCTGCGCTACTTGCGCTAGCTTCAAAACTTTCGTTGATATGCCATTTCCATAGATATTCCTTTTTCATTGCTAAATACTACTGAATCAGGTTAGTTAATGGCCTATTTATGTTATATTATAATAATTTTAATAAATAATAGCCATCCAATATTTTTAATATTTTTTTTAATTTATCCCTATTTTTTTTTCTTCGTCGGCTGGTAGAGGGCTAAAAATAATACATATTTTGAATATTTTTGCTAGAACTGTAATCTACGCATTATTACGCAACTTTTGATACCTATTACGATATTCTCTTCTTCTTCTTCTTTATTTTCTTCCATACAAAATCGGCCCACCTGGATAATGTCAACTGGAGCCAGTCTTTCTTCGTGACCACGGGGACAATGTCGTCCTCGAAACGTCGAAGGTAATTTAAAAATTATATACGCGGTTAAGTCCCGTTTATTACAAATAATTATGAGTAAAAACCGTGAAAGTCTAAATCAGTGTGTTGTTTAATAAATGGATTTTAAACCTCCCTAAAGTTTTAAGCTCCACGGAATTTGACGATATGAGGCCGATAGTAACTTTAAAACTTGAAACTACTTGCAGTGCAACTATCGCCTCAATAAGTGCGAGCTACCGTTACCTACTACAACTTTGCCTGGCTTGAAGAACGTGATTTTCTTCGCCAAACATCAGCTATTTATATCTTTTTCCTGAGATGATTGTCTTTCTCCCATCTCGGGAATAAGATACCTATAAATAGCTGTATGGTAAAGAAACCAATCTTATTCAAGCCAGGCAAAGCTGAGCATACGACCATAACATATCAAGATTTAAAAAAATACTGCTCTTTAAATATATTTTTTTTGTAGTTTTGTTGCATAATATATTTAAGTGGTATTTCTCGAATACTAAATTTTATCGATAAATCGAATGCTAGCACGTTGGTTCCCCTGAACAAGAAAGTATTTAGTAATTATTTAAAGTCTTGCTCTTAATACCTCTTAGTAGCAGTTGGACCTATCCCCGTGATGCGCGGTGAGTTCGAAAACTAGTGAAACTTAATTAAACTTTGAAGTTTGAATATCAAGTCAGCATATTTTCTAAAGTTAAACTTAAAGGATTTAATCTCAAGGCAAAGTGAAATATGGAATTAAACGCTTGTCTCATTAGTATAATCTTATTACAGAGTGTGTTCTTAACTTCTCCCAAGATTCGGGTCGTCCGAATAATGTGCGTAGGATATCCGTGAAATTAAGCTGAATATGGGGCGAGGGATTGTCATCACATGCAGCGGTCACCATTACTTCGTAATCCCTTAGAACATTGCCTTATCCTTTGCGAAAATTATTTATTTACATACACAGATACACATACACATAGCATATTAAATTCCATTAAAAATTCATATAATCCTGCATTTTACACAGGATTTACACGGATAATAGAACCTCGCAACAGCACTACAACATGTGTTATACTCGTAGCTAGTTATTCACGTAAATACGAAGCTTCATAAGATTACGTCGTGCATCTACCTGCTATATTAACCGACTTAATATCGCCGCTCGTATAAATATCAATGTGCTTCTGGAAGTCGTAATACGGTTATGATGCGCCTGTCAATGCCGTATTAGGACGATAAAGGATATAGAATAAATCTCGACGATGCTTGGGGACCATCCATAAAATTTACCACAACCGACGGCCGTGTACGATACGGAACAGCTACTGAATGTAATAAAAGAGACCACGTTAGGTAATTTAAGAATATCCTCCCTAATATCCTTATATTTGCATATATTAATGCTGAACGGGGTTCAGGATTAACCGACGAACAATAAATCTATGTGTTCTGTAAGTATTACGTGATCGGAAATAAGAAATAGATATTTAATTGTTCGTTGTAAAATTATTACGAATGCGTTGTTCGACTTATTGGGCAACAGGAGATGACATCCCTAAGAAATTTTTTGTTCCAAAAGAGTAGTGAAAATCACTACTCGTTGATTCAGTCATAGCTGTCAACCGCCAAACATGGCGCACAAAATTTGTTCTAGAGTAGGGTCTACCTACATAATAAACCAAGGTTTCTACTTATGTTTATTGCTACATGTGAGTAAAATTTTCCTTATCTCTATCGCGCATTTTCGCAACTCGCAATAATATTGTAAGTGATATTTTACTACAGCGTGCGTCTAGTTTGATCGTTTACCCTCGCTGTTCCTGTTAACGTTTGAACTGAAAGCTTTTATTAAGTTACGCCGTGTACGTACATATCGAGCTGCCTGCAAGCGGCTAACGAGGCAATTAGTTTGCTCTGCGCCGGTGCAACGAGCCTAATCGCAGCGTTTCCGACATCAAAAGTATCAAGACTGCGTTGATGTGTGACATTATTAAATTATTCTTGTAACGTAACAACATCCTCGGCGCTGTAGTAAGGAGAGTGCATGTTGTTCAACTTTTAGATTTAGTAAATGTACCTAAATTAAACTGAAAAGTATAGAGGTGATCAATCCAAAACGGTCAGTATGGAAAAGTCAGAAACTATGAGAGATAGCCACATCTGTTCTTAGGAAATATGGCTTCAATTTTAAATTTAATAATAACGACTTTCAATCTTTTTTTTAATCTCTCATACAGGGAATCGAACCTGGTCAATCTTTATGTAATCGCGTGTAAATAGTATTTGTTTGCATAATTGACCCTGAAAGATAGTGACTTAAGATCCTGTGTCTTAAGATTCGTATTATCAACAATAACAACGAAAAAGCTCGCAGAATTTCTAGGTACCTAACATTGTTTACATGACTTCGAGCAGGTTCGATTCCCGGTTATAAATGAGAAATTTTAAAAAAGATCATTTTGTCATTATTATTAAATTTAAAATCGAAGCCATGTTTCCTAAGAACAGATGTGGCTAGATCTCATAGTTTCTGACGTTTCCATACTGATCGTTTTGGATTGATTACCCTGTATATCAGACTATAGAGCGCAGCTATCGAGGTAATTATATAGTTTTTTCTGCGCCGGTGCAACGATCATTATCACAGCGTTTCCGACATCAAGAGTGTCAAGACTGGGTCGACACATTACATTACTTTTTTTACTGAAAAGTAGCTGACAGTTTACGTTGCTGCAGTGTGTTTTAAAGTAAAGCAGTCCGAAAATAAAATCGTTCACTTATGATGACCTTCTTAGAATATTGCACTTCATGTTGAATATATTAAATTTATTGTGCGAGGTGACTGGTCTATATGTTTTTTTCAATCCTTAACCTATGAGCTGAAAAAACATTTTTTATTTAGGGTCACTAACATTAATACTATATCAGATTGCACACTGCGCAGGCTAACGAGGTAACTACTTAACTCTGATCCGGTGGAACGAGCGTACTCAGAGCGTTCCGGCATCGAGGCTGGGTCAACGCATAGCGGCAGATGACGTCAAATATATGTTTACATTTTTGCACCTTATTAAAAAGGATTAAGGTGTAAAAGTGTAAACTTATTTTTGAACTGTACATCAGCAGCAAACGTAGCTAAGCAAGTGAGGTGCTTGTTCAAAATGACCTAGACCCGCTCTTGTCTTCTTGACAGTTAAGTTGCAAATGTTTGGTGACTTCTGTTGAGGGTACAGTCGCCATCAGATACATCGGATCAGCCAAGGTAGCCAGAAATATCTGTACAACGCCTCTATTTTTGAGTACCTTGGCCGCTCTGATATATCTGATTGCGACTGTCTTTATGTTACAGTACAACTTTGCTAGGAATCGATTAAAAAAACCCCTTAGCTCAAAAGGCATTTACTGATTAGGTCACGATTTCGTAATAGGAAGATTGAATTTGAAATAATCTGTATAATATATAGATTATTTAAAATTCAATTGAATTCAATTTCAATTTTGAATTTTCTAATATTTTTTTGATAAGAATAGACCTTTGACGCATTAATAAATATCAAAATCGAGTTTCAATGATAATCCACCACATTCACAGCTAGACAGTTTCCAACTCCATAATTGTTACTCTTGCGAAAATGATGAAGTTTAATATTTACCAAAAATAAATATTTACTTGGAAAATATGCTCCAGATAAAAATATCACATAATCTTAACAAACATGTATATAATCTTTGCAGATAACAAACATGCATATTTAATTACTACACGACTCAAGATTTTTTAAATTAAATTCTTTAGATACGATAAAATTATTACAGATATAAATAATCTTGATTGTGATGAGACTGATGAGGCATTTATAATGATTACAGAAATTCAGCTACCGGGGAGAAGTTACCTATTAAAATTGAACTTTGAAACATTTAATCACTTTGAGGTCTTCTGGAAGCTGACTAAATGCTAACAATTTTATTAAAGTTCATTGTTCACATTTTAGGGTTCCGTACTCAAAAGTAAGAAACCTTCGGAATTTATATCTCCAGCAGTAAAATTGTCAGAGCCGATATAAAATTAAAATAAATAAAAAACTTGTAAAAGTTATTACGGGTGATCGATCTATTTATTAAGCACAACGCAAGGCAATTTATGGGCATGGGCAAGACGTCGGTCATCTCACGCACATCAATGTGCGATGATAAATACTATAAAATATGCACAGGTACCCGATGGTACCCCGATGGGTCATAATTACAATTTATGAATCAATGTATTTATGTAGATAGATTGGGCATGTAATTATGAACCCCATGGTACGTAACAAATTAATTAACCATAACATATCATTCCAGTATTAATAATCTATCATTATTTTAATAGCAGGCGTTGTATAGTCACGAAAATATCAGCGTGGAATGGTTTCCGAGAGCGCCTACTTATTTATTTCACAATGCTTTATTTGCCAACAACTTAACAGACATGAGTTGCGGGCCAGTTGGAAGTTAATTGAATTTTCCATTGCCTCTAGGTATCGCTTTAATTTGTTTTCTTGTATCTTTACGTGAATAATAAACAACTGTGGAGACATTAAATACGCGTTTTAATAGAGTTCTAGTATTATGATTATGAATTTTAGTTTACATCGTCATCAAAAGATTTCAAAAGAGCTAAATAAGTATCAAGCCTACAGGGTGTAGCCGTGTTTCTATTTGCCTTTCTGTCAAATGTTCTAGTTATTTTATTTTTAGATACTCCTTGTAGGCAAAGCTCTGTTCCCAAAAGAAGAACCATGTACACTTGTCCGTTTTCGTAATTAACGGTTTATTACTTTTCACTTTTTAATTATTTTCTTGAATTTGGTCTTTGCGATTTATTTGATTTTTTGGTAGGCTATATAATATTAAAACTCATCACTACAAAAATATTGTCTGAAACTTTAGTTCAAATCTATGTCAAAATAATGGAAACTATAATTTGACATATTTTTTTTGGTCTTCTTGAATAGCGGCACCTACAGTTTTTATTTCATGAATGCTCATCTATAGACCTACTACATATATTAAATTCAGAGCTTTGCCTACAAGGAGTATATAAAAATAAAATAACTAGAACATTTGACAGAAAGGCAAATTTTGTATAGAGACACGGCTACAGCCTTTGTAAATGAAGACTGAAAGCTAGTAACTAAATTGTATATTCATTACTGATTACAGAAGAAGCCAGGAAAATACAGATGTTTTTTTGCAAAAAACGAGATGTTCTGATCTGATTGATTTATTCTTAGTGTGTTTCGCTTGAATTGCTAGATGTATTTAATGCAAAAGTAAGTTCATGCAAATACATACTTATTTGTGACTGTAGGCGTAGTACTAAACTTATCTCGAAGTGACCAATATTTGTCAGTGTAATCGTTTGAAACTGTTTAAAAAACGGCGTCCGATATTCGCGCGGAACTATAATTTTCTTGACACGAGCTGCAAGCGAGACAAAAGGGGCTCGTCAAGTAATGGCACACAGTAATAATTTTCGTTTTTGCAGGGAACTCTTCGTTACCTTGTCGTGTATCGACTACCCAAGTACCTAAGTGCGATGGACTAGATATCGCCAAAACTTATTATAGGTATTTTCTGGTATGAAGAATGAATATTTAAAAACTTAGATTTAAAGTTTGTGGTAGGATACTGTAAGTAAATTTTAATGTTAATATTAGTAGAATGGAAGTGTAGTGTGTGTAAAAAAAGTAGAGGACTTTTATTGGACGCGAAATAAATTGTATGGCAGGTCGTCCCAGCCGACCAAACCTCCATACAAAAAAAATCTTCTATTATTTTTGTATAGAGTTTTCAGGAAAATAGCCGTTGTTTGTGGCAGCCTCGCGCTTGACCTGGCTTTAATTAAACGCTGCTGTAAATCTTTCTGCAGGTATACCAATAATTAAACCTCTATTTAAGGTGACCCATAAACTGAACGATGCTGGAACACTGCAGCCTTTCCACCTTCTCGTAAACCCGCATTTATGTTTCATAAATGCGCGGGTAGTAAATATGAATTAATGGTTTCCCGAGGCTAGTCCCTATAAACAATATTCTTTCACCATGAAAATGAACAAGATCAAGGAAATTAGAAACAAAGGAGTTTGCGTTCGATGAAAAGTCTGAAGCACCAAATGTGGGCATCCCGTACCCTTTCTATAGGGTCATTTTCTAGACAGTAGCTTAACAGATGTCAAGTGAATTCATATTCAACGTTGCTATGCTACTTTCAATAAAATTATCCTGCAAAAGTTAAGCACGAATAGGGTGAACTACTTATTCTTAGACACGTGTTTTAAAGACCCTTATTCCATGTCAAATTAAATGTTAAAACACTTCAGAATATAAAGAGCGAAAATAAAAACCTTAAGTTCGTAAATAAACTGAATAAATATATACTAACTGAATTCCTATATTCTCTACAAGAGTTCATGGACAGTTCATATCCATTAACATTGTTTTTTAAATGTATTAAAATGTAATAACTTATTGTAATAAATTGTATGTAAACTGTAGCTACTAAATAAAATTAAAATTATGCTGCCTTACTTCAATAAATAATTTAATATCTAGTCTAGTTTATATAGTTAATTAGGTACAAGAACATACATATAAAATCTTGCTATGCCCTAAGGTCCATTGCACATTGCACTGGCTCAACTTTAAAAACATCTTAAGTAAAACCGTGGTTGCAAGAAATAAATTATTATGAATAATTCTATAAGATCCGGTTATCCAGGAAATAGAAACTCTATTTTATTCTAATCTCCTTGGAACAGACAGTCGTGCAGCCGCTCTCAGCTCGTTTGAGCCGTAACTTACACATAAATCGGAAAAATATTACTGCTATAATTACAAACGTTCAGTCGTATTGATATCCGGATTTATCGTTATCTCGGTTTATTCGCTCGATATAACCGTGTGTTGTCACTTCCACTGTATATATGTACGTACATGGCGCGGATATATAAATGTCCGGACTGTCCGTTCTGTGGCCGGCGGCGATAAATCAGTCTCGCGTAGAACTGACATTTTCCACATCAAACCGCACAAACATGCGATGCAAACGTCATATTTCCTTCTAGATAGCCTTATCTTGAATTTTAATCTAGGTTTGCCATTATCATTAGCGAGCATTTGTAATCTAGATTCGTTATGCACATGGTTACTGGTGGGAACGGTCTCTGTTAACAATATAAATGTAGATATGTAGGTACAGGTAGGTCTTTTCGTCTAAATTAATGGGTTAAAAATAACCATGATACCTAAGTACAGTCGGTCAAAAATGTGTCTACCACCGGGGTTGAGGTTCGTTTGAACGTCATGAGACACCAAGTCGTGCATGTTTTAAACTCCATTAGAAAAGTCCACCTTAGCGATAGTTAGATCTCGCAGAAACCTTTGTCAATACTGGTTGACCACTTTCTTGGCCCACTGTACCTACCAATAGTCCTTTAATCGATCAGAAAAGCATACTATACCTAAATAAAGTATTAAGTGTAAGAACTAACTGAACTGAAGAAGGTTAACTGGAAGAGATCCCTTTAAAGGGATAAGTTCGCCTTTCAATTTAATAGATTTCGTTGTGATATTTTTTTTACTAACTATTATGTGTACATTGTGTACAGTCGGCGTCAAAGATATGTTTACACTTTTACACCTTATTACAAAGGAGTAAGGTGCAAAAGTGTAAACATATCTTTGACGTCGACTGTACAATAAAGTGTTTACTCACTTACTTACTACTTATATAAATAAATAAAAAAAATTTGTAAGTAGATACAATATAGGTGGCTGATTATAAAAATAGAAAAAAATAGTAAGGTACAGTAAAAATTGCTTCGAAGATCAAGTCCATAAATTTTATAAATGTTTCATTCTTTGAAGAGGCTATTAGCGGTTATTTGTTAGCATTTCTTCTTAACGGAAATATATTATTAACGGTTTTCTGACCCACGAATACACATGTAATAAGTTATTTTAAGTGGTCCTCTCCACTGCTCATATTTCAATGTTTATAGTTAGAGAGAAAAACGTGTTCATACAACATTAAACGTATTGTAAATATTACAATGTCCTTATTTTACTTTCGAGATCGTATTAAGAATGGTGATATGTTCATGAGCACTTAAAGTAATTTACAAATACTGTCGTTCCGATTGCTTTTCTATAATATGGTATAATATTAATATACATACAGATATACCTCTGTCAAAAAATTTATGCCAAACACTGTCGATGCAGAATACATTTTGCTTTAACGATATTCAGTAAGTATTTACAAGTATCAATAATTCTCTCTTCAAGCAAATATAGTTGAAGCCTTCATAATGACTATTAGGCATATTACTATCGAGCCCAATTAATATCGCTTTGAGAACCTTATCGGAGCTGAAACTAATATGACAGTAATCAATACGCATCAAGTTACTTTAACAAGTAACTTAATAACGACGAATGGACGATATTGGCCAGCCCTAATGCGTCATACTGGTTTAAAAAAAAATAAACTTGTAAGTTTTGTTAAACCTTAATTCCTAATTAAGTGTAGTAATCTGACAGCTCCAAATTGGTTTAGAATTTATTGAGGAGCTTGTCAGATTACTCCACTCAATTAAAGATTAGGATTTAGTTTGTTTATCATTTTATACGTCGTTTTAACAAACATTATCAACAAAAATTTCTCGGAGTTCGAACTACATTTCAATTTAAAACGAACGTCCTACTATAAATTTACAAGTTCTCTTAGTTAAGTGAACACGTTTTGTAACTTCAGTGTCAATGCTATATTATGGTAAATTTCAGGAAACCGTACCAAAATTTGTAGACAAAGTATTAGAACAACGTAACCTCAAAAGTCATGATAAAAATATATTAATAAAACATATGCGATGTAAGGCACAATTTATAAATAAGCATTCTGGTGAGTTTCAAGTCTAAGGTTTTCATTGTCAGTTGTCAATAAGGTTATACTGCCATAAAAATAATTTAGAAATATAGGTACTCTATTAACATCCGACAATGATGTTCCTTTGACTTGAAAGCGTCACATGATGCACATAAATTACCTAGATTTCAAGTTGACCCTCGATTATTCCTACATTTTTTCAATACGTCGGAATCGGGTTTGGCAATGTAAAGTCGAACCAAAAATTAGGATCGGTAAAAAAATATAAAGACAAAATTTTTTACTCAGTTAAAAAAAAACATCTATTGAGAATTTCCATAAATAGCTCGCATCCCTTTCTCAGAGTTAGAATTTATGTAAATAAATTCATTGAATAACCTACATTAATTTAGAAACTCAAAGTAGGAACCTCAAAGGAGAATGACTCAAATGTATTAGGGTAGAGTATATAGTATGTGTGTAATATTAACGTAATCCGCAAAGCATAGAATTATTATTGCGATGGCTTCTGCGGCCCCTGGAGGCCAGCGCGGCAGGGATCTATGGCATAACGAGTATAACGACTGCTGTACATTTTAGGCAGGCTGTCGGCTATAAGAAATGAAACGAATATTTGATATTTTCACGTACACATTTGGTATAGGAAAACTGTGTGTTCATCAATTCTTGGGATTGTGTACCTACTTAAATGGCAGAAACCGATTTTCATTTATAATTCAAATGGAAAAGAGCTACAGTAAGAGGAGAAACAAGTACAACAGATACTTCCGAGAAAATCGATTATGATATACATTTACATAGATAGGTACAACGAAGGTTTGCTTGAACAATGGACATAAAAATAATAATATAATAATATGTTAGCCTCTATACGTCCCACTGCTGGGCACAGGCCTCCTCTCATGCACGAGAGGGATCAGGCTATAGTCCCCACGCTGGCCCAAAGCGGGTTGGGAACTTCACATACACCTTTGAATTTCTCCGCGGATGTATGCAGGTTTCCTCACGATGTTTTCCTTCACCGTATAGCGATTGGTAAATATCAAATTATATTTCGTACATAAGTTCCGAAAAACTCATTGGTACGAGCCGGGGTTTGAACCCGGGACCTTCGGATTGAAAGTCAGACGTCGTTACCGTCAGGCTACCAACGCTTACACATAAAAAATTATATTTATTTTCACCGTTTCACGTAAAGTATAATTTCCAATTCTTATCCCATTGTTCAGTTAATGTTCTACATTAGAAACCTTTGGTACCCAATACTAGGTATCTTATTCGGAGAGCAGACGAGTAATCTTCATCCATATTCAATTGTTTATATAAACAGGGCATTTACAATGCTGTAATAATAGCCATCGCGAAGATAGGCTCACATTAGGCATGAGACGTTTGTCTTAAATAAATAATACTGGTCTGTCTTGGGTCTGTCCCAGAAATAAAGAGACAATATAGGGTTAAAAAAATTATGACGAAACTAAGTAAATTCGGTATGTTAAACACTAGAAACCTAAAAAAAAGAAAAGAAAATGCATGTTTTATATGAAATGAGTACGAATGAGACTTGAGGGCTTTTAAAGGAATTGCTGCTACAGTTTTTGCTATTTTGGTCCAACGAGTTTGAGAGCAAGTAAGTAATGATCGCTTATATTTGAATTTGGGGTATGTTAGGCATTATTTTGTTTGAGTATATACTTCTCCCATTGGAAGAATAATAGATATGGTAGCGTAATCACCGTTCAGAACCTTTTATAGAATGTTTTTTTATTATATTAATATTTATTCATTCATTCATTCATTCATTTATAAATTCACAGAACTGCCACCGACCGCTGGCAATGACCGCTATAACAGTTGAATTATTTTTCAAACATTTTTATGATCATAGAAACGTTTTAAATTGGTCTCTTTATTTCTGGGTGTTTAATATCTAGGATTATGCGCCTAAGAACGGTGGAATAAGTACCCCGTTACAAGCAAGTGTGTTGAAAAATTCATAGCATCTGTCACCACACTTCCGACAACTCTATGTTATACCATAGACTTAATTATATAGTAGACAGCCTTATAGTTACTAGGTGGCGCTGATTTTATCTCATGCATATTGGCTCTGTTTAGGTCGCTCTGAACTAGATGGCGCTAAGTAGTTGGAGCCTCAAAAAGTTCTTAGCCTATGGCCGTCTACTATATATTTAAGTCTATAGTTATACTTTTGACCTAAATAAACACACCAACTAATCGATTATTTCGATAACGTACATATCCTAAGCAATTATTGTTAGTTAAATGGACCCAAGATCCGACCAGAGGTTGGGTTTATGTACTTACGAATATAAAACGACTTAGTTCTTAAGTTGGTATATTAATTCGTTTCCCGTTTAGTATTTAATAAATAAAATATCCATAGGTAACTCTACTGCCACGAGTGTAAAAGAGTTTTTAAGAGTGAGATGGTCAGCATAGATTTATTGGTTATTTATTACTTCCGCGTAAGGGCGTAGATTTATTAGTTATTTTTTTCTTCCGCGAAAGGGTCAGTAACACTTTGCCATAAAACTTCAGAAACTATGACAGGGGTTTAAAGTTATTGTAACCTTTAACTAGAACTCTTTTGAGCCTAAACAAACAGAGTAAAAAATTAAAACTCTAACCATTAAGTTAAATGAGGCGATTCAAATTTATTGACGTCGAAAAGAACGTTGTTTTAAGAAATTCAATAGACGAAATACGATACTACTAAACTTAAACAAGGGACGAAAGTCATAAATAACGAAATGCATTCAATATCTAGTAAACTAAAACAAGGGACGAAAGTCGTAAATAACGAAAATGCATTGAATACTCTAAAATATTGTGGACAGATGTAGCAAATTGCTCTGAGAAATCTCGAACTCAGAAAATTGATGCAAAAACACATTTACCTAGAAACGAGGGGCGGGACTTCACGTGGACTACGTGGAGGACCAATGGTGTTTAAACAGTATGATTTTGGGGATGCTATTTCTCATTCCAGGGGAAAAGAGCGCTCGGAGTGGGGATCAGGCTGGACACGGGAGACAGAGTCAGTCTGGTTTCGGGAGCGAGTTGAGCGGGTCGAAGTTCTAAGCTACCTGCAAGTCGAGCTTGTTATTTTGCGGGAGTAAAGTGTATTGTGCTGATTTGTTAAGAGTGCTTGTGTCTGTGTGTGAGAGCGAAGGTGTGAGGTGCCAGAGGCCTACAGGCTGTCTGAGAGAAATAGGAGGCTACGGTCCTGGGTAAAGTACACAATTTATATACTTTTGTAAAGTCTAAGATAGTCTCACAGTGGAAAATTAAAACTAGAGATAATAGAGCGATATATTATTTGATTTTGGGTCGAGACGGATCCGGATACGGATCTTCATCATATTTACCATTGGGGACGGACAGGCGGAAAGGGCCAGTGGCAACCGTTAGAAATTGGGATACTTTGATTTTAACTGGGAGACTAACTTTGACGTGCTGTAAATGACATGCTTTTCCTGAATTGTGTATGATGTGTCAGTGTGTATCTCATCCTCGATTATTATGAAAGGCCGTGTAAATATTGGTTAGCTATATAATGTGCGAGTATGTGTGTGGACAAGGATAACATATATAAATATAGACACGTATATATCGATAGATGCCTAAGGGGTTTTTCATTTGAACATTCGTTTTCCCCTTAATTAGAATGGTGCTAGGAACAGAATGTTCAGTCTACGATTAAATGCCATCCCATTTAGTCGAGGGCATAAATAATCAAACAGTTTCTTTTGCTATTAGAATAAATAACTCAAATGTTTTGAGCAAAATAAAGTTTTAATTTCGGAAATAAATTAATTAAATTTAACACTTCCTTCTTTTATTTAATATGATTAAGATCCTCCCTAGGATATTTAATAATGGAGATTCGTTAGATTCAGACCCTCTCAATTATAATTTCAGCCAATACCTAGAATACTCTTTCTAACTCATGTGATAAGTCTAGCCGAATCTCCACTACTGAAACCCCACTCTCATATGAACTAATCACGATACCTACTTCACTTGGTCACGAATAGATTAGACTATTACCTGTAATCTCTATCTAGGTGAGTAAATTGAATCTTATTTAAGATGAGTCAGGGTTCCTTCCGAACCATTTATGTGACGAATAGTGAACTAGAGGCAACCCTATCTATGGGAATTTATCCTATATAACATTACATAGCTATTTGGGCCAGACCAAAGGCATATTAGTCAGTCATAGAACTATACGTGCAGTGGCACTATAATACCGCAGCCTAACTTCACATGGATTAAGTCATCAAGGACGAGAGGAGCGAGTTCGAGATCGAGAGATAAGCAGCCGGGAGATTTGAGTAGGTATTTGCAGGCCTGAGTGGGTAAATGAATACTAAATACTAAGCGAAGCCAGGGTGATAATGCAGAGTATGGGACATAGAGGTAAATCAGGGTTGCGCAATAAAAATTCGTGGAATTGTGGCTGTTACTTCAACCAACCCAAGTACTTTGTTAGAACGGCGTGTCGACGGCGATGACTTGGTACCAAACACATGTCATGTCTTACAATTTACCTCCGCCTTGGTTTGGCCAAACCAAAACACATTACTGAATACATATAATATATACATATATAAAACCATGGTTTCTGGGGGAGGGTCGAGAACCCTATTAAATAAGTACCGGTCCTTGAGACAATGGGAAGATATAAACGCTTCGTAGCGCACAGGAGGTAAATTGTCCCCCAATAACAATGTTTAAGGGCCGTGGCGCGGCGTAGGGTATCCCTGTACCAGAACGACATCGGTCGAACACGATGGCCAAAGGAGCATCATACATGTATCAACTCAATCATACATTCTAACTTGAACGGTCGCGTATAATCCAGAAGGTACCTTAATCATTCCAGGAGAGGTAACTATTCTATTATGATGATTCACTAAATTAAATTCGTTACATTAAGCCTCGGTAATATCAGGTAGAATGTGTGATGAGTCTACATTGTCCGTCAAACCAAGTACACTAGTCAAGTGATTATATCAATACATGATAACAGATGCCACCTGGTGCCTAAATGTCCCATAACTGCAGTGTTATTTCTCACAAGACGGGAAGAAGAAAGGAGACCTCTCTTAAGTATTCGATCACGACATATTAAGCTAGACGATCCGATCTGTGCCATCACAAGAGCCAGTGTGGCCTGGTCAAGTGGTCAGCCACATAAGATCTCAAAAAAGGATTCCTTAATTTCTGGGGTCCCCTTCATTGCAATCGATGTGGATATTCTATACAACTATTATATATATAATAAACACTTGGTTAAAAGACCCGTAAGGGCCGTAAGCCCACAAGTACCAAGAATGTGACAATTTCTTGTTATTTTGTTCCTGGTTTCTCCGTTCGCTGATTTTTTTCCGCATGCATGGGATTTTGCAGGTGAGTAGGAGACGAATACCATAGTATCGCTGTGGCTAAGTTTAATATGAGATTACAAAAGATAGACGGTATTATTTAGTCTACAACCTATTATTATTTAGATCTAAAGTCTAACTCAAAGTATACACGGGGACTCTGAAGTCGAGAATAATGATTTCGTATCTGCATTTTAGTCCACCCGTCGATTCCTGACATCGGTCTCGTTTGTTTGCCTTGTCAGTCTCAAATCAGAGATCATATCTCCGTCTGTCAATGTCTTGGCAAGCGTCATGTTCGTTATCCATGGAACTTGGGCAGTATGGCACCCTATATTCATGTTATATTAATGAGGAAAATTGCTTGCGGCTTTCTTCTTTTTTCGTTTTCTCAGACGCTGGTAGGTTTGGAGTTTCTTGGTCCTACCCTTAGCAGTATGCAAATGAAATTACGGTTTATGAACAATTAGTTTTGGATACCTACATATGTATATCAATAACATTATCAAATCAAAACAAGAATGTAACTCAATTGCAGTTTGCAGTGCATCAAAAGTAAGAACACACCAAAAGATGCCCTCTGTAGTCGACTACAAAGGCTAAAAGTGTCATTAACATAATGAGTCGCAAATTTCACAGCTTATTTTTGTATGTCTCCTATTTCATATTTACGGTCATACAACGGAGCAAAAATAAATAAGAAATCGTTGTGGCAAGACATCGTTACCGAGACGTTTAAAAGAAATAGATACGTTATCAAAACAGTCATTAAATATATTAATGTAAGGTTTTTACCCAATTAAAAGTTACCTATTTGTTTTAAAGAGTGCTTTATATAGCTAATATTATATAAGACCACGGCAGACGCATCTTCAGAGTCAATAAAACTGAACTTAAATACGCAACTTAATAAACAGATTTTAAAGAAGCAGTTGATGATAAGACGTGGGTGAAAGTTGACTTACAAGTTCGACTCGCAACTCGTAAGCAAACGGGTCAAGTTAAATAGGTTAATTGCATAAAGTCATTATCATTAAAGCTTATACAATTTTAGGACGCTCTTGCTCTCTCGATAACAATGCAACTAAAGCCCGTCACAGACAGTATAATATATATCAATATACCGTAAGATACCAAGATACCTATATGTTATCGTATAGCTCGGCACCACACCCGGGACAGATATCATTTAATATATATTTTTGCCACCATAAAACTCGTTGCTGCCCTAGAGAGAAAAAAGATATATTGGTTATAAAGTCACGCCAGAAAAGGAACGCTAGAAAAGGAATATATATTATAACTTCGCTGCGATAATATTTATACCAATATATATATGTATATTAAAGCTCCGTGTATGGAGTCTGTCAACTAGTACGTAAAATATATCGCAATATACCGAGCTATAATATACATTATAGCTCCGTTTGTGACGGTCTTCAAAAATATATCAGATATAATTATGTTAGGTAGGTAGGTACTCTGTATTCTCTGTAACAGGCTTAAATGTAGACAAAATACGCAAATACTTTACACTAACCGTTTTAACCCTTGAAACCATAGCGTTCGTAATTAGGGACGATGAGGATAGTTGTTTAAATTTGGAATTTATATTACGGTCCAAGGATTGAGGGGTCATAATAACCCCTACTTCAGTTATAGTAACGCTAGAACATAACTATATGAAGAAGATATTATAAATTCTGAAATAATATTACCTTACCTCTCGGACACTGAAACTACACGTCATTGCTCTGAATACTACGGCTAGTCATATTATCTTAATGCTTAGAAAATTTATTTACTTACGTAAAACGAGTACATAAGGACAACCGTGATGAATAGAATTATTATTGGACTAGAGTTAACAATATATAAAAAGTCCCTTTGTCTTGGCGGAAGTATTCATCAGTTGCCATGTTTCTAACATCCTCCATTAGAGTCTAACTTGGGATAATTCCTTCCGTACCCCAATTGTAAAATAGCTACCTACTCATATATGTGGATATATACCAAGTGAATGAATAGGCACCGGTGAAGGCTTTGTGAACTGTAATCCGGCGTCTGTGGGACGTATTCATATTACAAATTTTAATATCAATATAATATCAGTCTTAGTGCATCCCATTCGTGCTACAGAATAAAAAAAATTGACGGCTCCGAACAACTGACAGGCCAATATCGTCAGGCCGACTGATAGTGGGTGTGTGAGTAGGGCCCCATTAGAGTTGAATCCTGTCCTGCAATAACGTGTTTGAAACTTAGAATACAGTCCCGTGCCATAGTTACCTAATGCTCTACGCTCGTAGCCGATTCTACAGTTTTCTCGCTCGTATGAAAGAGACTACGAACACAGAACACGTTGTTAAATTAAAAAAAGTATCTTCTGAATGCAAGCTGGCCAAGCTGGTCGTACTAATATTTTAATATCAGATTGGTATTAAGTATTATGTGCCTGAATATCCATTTAGGTCAGCTCTCGCAATTGTCCGGAGCGGCGCCAATCGAGATTCAAATGAATGTGGTTCCTGCTGGCACTGATAATGCTGAGTGTATTGGACTTGATTGTAATGTACCCAATGTGAAACTGAGTTATGAATGAATGAGATAATCATTTTTATTATAAACGTGGTACAAAGTTTCTTTCATTATTGTAGGTGTTAAAGATGAGCTTGACATAACTTTATTGTTATGAGAATAAGAGCGTGTGTAGGTCATTTCGAACACCCCACCCGCTTACCCACTTCTGCTGCTGACCGTACATATGTTTGATAGATAGGGAGGTGACTTTTTTAACAATACATGTATAAGGCCTACGTCGAGCGAAGTAAAAGTAGGCATGGGCTCATTTCAAGAAGGGAAGGGATACGCTAGACTTGAAGATATTTTGATAGGAGAACTAGGAGGACACTAGTTATTTGTGCAACAAGAGAGGAAAGTTGGTTTTTCTTGCGAATGTTGATTTTGAGTCCCAAGTAAGAGAAAGATTCTATAATTGAATCACGAGCAAAGCGAGTGATTCTAGGTTTGAATCTTGAGCGTAGCGAGGGATCTCAAGAACACGAGATGTAAAAAAAAATCCTCTCGTGTGACACATACAACTTTTCACCTCAGTAGTGAGAACATATTAAAGTTAAAAAAACACATTTATTTACATTCCCGAATGAAAGGCATCATCATTATGACGAAAACCTTCTAGAAGCAAAATTTCACCCTTTGGAGTGACGAAAGTAGCAACTTACGTCACTCCCTGGAGTGATGAAAGTCGCACTTTGGAAACACTGAGGAAAGTAGGCTTGTTTGAACTGCTGAGGTGAAAAACCTATTTCCACCGCGACGCTAGGTGGACGACATCCGATGCACGGAAGTCAAGAAATTCGATAATAGATGTAGATTAAGCTCCCATTGCATGAAACCTTACCTCACACGGTGGCAGAGCAGACACATACTACAGCGATAGATAATACTTAGGAACACTGGACTATAGTAGGTTGCCATGGCACAGCCTGGAAGAACATAGTTTTTTTTTAATTTTAAAACGTCATTTTTTACCAAAATTTACATCATAAGGTGGCAGATTGAAACCTTTACCCATCGAAAGAGACCCCTTTGGTGACCCGAACCCGCATAGGTTGCCAGCCCTAAACCTGGTAGATTTCCAGGTCAGCCATGTTTTATGAGGCCAAAAAATGGGGTAATTTACCTCATCAGGTGGCAAGCTGAAATTGATGCGAATCGATAGCCCTTGGCGTGCCATTCACGAATATATAGGGTTGCCTGCCATCAGCCTGGTAGTTTTTCTGGTCAGCCTCCTCAAAGTATCGATTTAGTAACTTGGACCAACGAGAAATTCATGTACAGAAGCTAAAATTCGAGGAATATTTTGGTGCGAACCGTGATATTTAATTAAAATCTATATATTGACAGTCTTGCAATGCATACGTGTTGAAATAATAGGGTAAATGAACCAGTTCTGGTCATTTCTCACTAATTATATAGATGACTACCGGAAAACTTAGACTGCGGGTAATATTGAGGACGCCGCGAGAATAAATCATCAGTTTGTGACGTAAAATTGGTAAATCACCTCATTTCCGCAATCTCCTATTACTGCTTCGCTTAAATATGCTCAATCTGTGGGTGAAAAAACACCCTGACTTGGGTACTTTGATTACTGCGTGAAGTCATAATATATACGACCGACGCCTACCAGAGCACTCTCTACTACTGAAGGGTAAGCATCCTTTATGCGCATAGACTATAGGGCTGCTATCCCCTGGAAATAGGCCGCGCCCGTGCATCCCGTATCCGTCATGACAGTATTTTCAAATATGGGAAATAAATGTTTCCGTTTAAGTTCAAAGTTCACTTAATGTTAAACGTGATATATACCTAAAATCTACGTACGGTCATGCTGGATATTATAATTATGTAGAAATCATAGGACATCATTAATCACTAAGTATTTTGTTCTTACCTCTTTTCCATTTCAATTGGGATTGGGCCTTGGGATCTTCGTATGTAGGCACCAGGACTTTCAGTCTTGGGTATTCGATGGTTCGTTATTCAGGGCGGAACCCGCATAGGTCGCCAGCCCCAAGCCTGAGAGATTTCAAGGTCAACCATGTTCCATGAGGCCAGTAAATGGGATAATTTACCCTATCAGATGGCAAGATGAAACTGATGTAGATCGATAGCTCTAGGCGTTCCATTCACGAGAATATAGGTTTGCCTGCCATCAGCCTGGCAGTTTTTTTGGTTAGCCTCCCTAAACTATCGATGTTAATATCTTGGAAACAAGAGAAATTCGCGTAGAGATACTAACATTCAAAGTATATTTAAATGCAAACCTTCCGTCACCGTCACCGTCATGTGACACCACCAGCCAGCAGTTCTGCTGCAAGGACGCAGAGGCGCTGGTCATACAAGAGAGGGAGGGACGAGTAGGCTTGCCGAGATTGCGCAAATAAACGTACTAGTACGGTTCAGGCCGTCGGTCAGAGGCGTAGAGTTCGGCGGGTTAACGACCTCTGTCCGGACGAACCCAATCCGAGATAGGGCGTGTATCCGGGCTTCCTCGTGTGCTCATCCCATCTTCTGCCGCCCTGGTATGCTCAGCTGGCCCTCCTGCCCGAGAAACCGGTGGGCCAATAAATACAGGATAGGACTGTCGGGTTTGTGCAGTCAGGGACATTAGGAATGACAGGAGGTAGAACCAGACCGAATACTTGCATCGTGCCCAGCTTGAGGAGGATAGATAAATACTGTGTGTAAATATATACGAAGGGATAGTGACTGCGTATAAGTTGCGTTCATTGCGTTAAGAGCTGTTGATTAGCAGGTGGGCTAAATAGCCCTAGTTATTTCCTGGTTGTGGTCAAGTTATTCTTTGGTTCAAGTAGATAATCCACGAATCCATCTTTTTCATTTGCTCTCCGTCATACCATAGTTCAACGCAGCAAGTGTGTTTTGGCCTTCTGTTAGTGAGACTATTTTTCGAAAGTGTCTTGACTTTCCAGCCTCTCGTGTATTTTCTGACGGTCCATTGGATACGTTGCGTTTCTTTAAGGTGTATGTCGTTCTTAGCTTAGCTCTGTTGGTGCTTTTGAGAATCTTAGCTCTGTTGGTGCTTTTGAGAATCCTAGCTAGCTTAAATATATAATATATGATAAAAGACACACAAACACGAAAAATATATAAGTTGAGAACCACAATCACTTGATAATAATATATGAGTATAAAAAATTCAATAAGTTAAAAGCACTTGAACGAATATCTTCTAACAAATTGTAGGCATTGTAGCACACATTCAGATAACATAGAGTATTTTCTATTGTCACTCTACTGTTTACCCACACAATAACACCAATAACACTGGACTGAACACCAATAACACTGGACTGATAACCAATATGGATTTGTGTGTATATTCACAATGCTATACACTTAACAGTTCCACTGTTATTCACGGAAAGGAAACATAATAATCACCACTGAAAACGTAAATATTATAAATAATAAAACGCTTTTTTAATTTAGGCACAAGATATTTTTCACATTTTCCCATGCAGAACGCATTTCTGTTGGCTGTACTTACGAGTGTGTAGCGCGTTGTTCAATTTCATTTCGTTAGCTACTAAACTTTAGTTTGTGAAATAGTTAAATATTTCATATCGCTTAGGTAACGTTTTTTTATTTTGTTCCGGTCATTGGATCTCTGTCATTTAAAAGCCGACTTTATGATGACCATTGTCCTCAAGACTCCAAACGGCTCAACTGGCAACCGCAGTTCGTATGTCTTAGTTAGTTAAATTATGTGTTGGTTTTAGATATGAATTTGCACTTCGAACTTGTGCATGCTTATTTTTGATAACGAAATCTCGTTGCTTTAATGTAGGTAAGTTTTGAGTACTTTTGAGCACTGGCAAGGTCGTGCGCGCGCACATGTATTATCGTTTACGGAGTTTAGCTTATGAGAGACATACATACATACATATGTACATAATAGGTATTTTGGAAAAAGTTTAGAGGACTACTCAGATAGATACCGAAGCTACTGGTTTTAATCGGGACCATGCAGGTTCTGTAAAAACGGGACACAGTTTGGACGTTGCTCAATCCTTCCTTATTTTTATTGACAGAAGAGTACCTAGATGGGTCCGGCCCTAATAAAAAACAACCTATGAAACAAAGTATGAATAGTAAACTATGGAAAGATCTCACCCGGGTCTTTGTACGGTAACGTATGACGCCATCCTCTCAGGCCGCAGTCAAGCCTGGCAGCGTCGAGCGCAGTCTGTCGTACGCACACTCCCTTAAATTCACTCGCGGGCGCACGCATAATAGTATATGCTGGATATGGTATATGTTAGTTTTCGCGAAATAAGGAAAACTGAAACACATAGACCAAACGAAAACGCGTGTTTAAAACCGATTCGCGACTTCCTCAAAAAGTGGCACGGCGGGCGGCGGGCCTGCAGTTGCGTTGTGCAAACACATGGTAAAGACCGCCTATTGTTTCACTTTTCGGAATTCTATGAATGCAATAGAGGATGAAGGGACGACCGCCTCGGTCGGTGTCCCAAACGAGACTCCCAGTATATTTAAATGCAAACCTTGATATTTAATTAAATCTACACATTGTGAGTCTTGCACTTCATACGTGTTGAAATAATAGGGCAAATGAATCAGTTGTGGGCATTTCTCATTGGTATTTTCGGTTTTTAGGGTTCCGTAGCCAAAATGGCAAAAACGGAACCCTTATAGTTTCGCCATGTCCGTCCGTCCGTCCGTCCGCGTTCTAGCTCAGTGACCGTTAGCACTAGAAAGCTGAAATTTGGTTTGAATATGTGAATTAACCAAACCGACAAAACAGTAGAATAAAAACGCGAAAAATATATTTTGTTAGAGTACCTCCCGTACACGTGAAGTGGGGGGCGAATTTTTTTTTCGTTCCAACCAAGTTGTGTGGGGTATCGTTGGATAGGTCTTTTAAAAAGAATTCGGGTCTTTTAAAACAGTTTTTGGATAAAACTAATACTTTCGGAAATAATAGCTCCGAAATTTTAAAACAGGGCATCGTCCCCCCCCCCCCCCATCTAACTTTTGAATCTTGGGTCCTGAAATTTAAAAAAAATATATGAAACTGAGACCCAATGAGTACCTTCAATGAAAACTATATTGAAATAAATCGGTTGAGCCGTTTTTGAGTTATCATTCAAAAACCCATAGTGAAAGGACATAAGTAAGAATGACGTAAGCGCCGCCAAATTTCCCGTAAGAAATGACCTTTTGAATTAATGGTCTCAGTTTACTGAACCCTACACTGAGCATGGCCCGACATGCTCGTGGCCGGTTTTTCTTTCAATGTAGTGATCCTAATAACTTCAAGGTTTTTTTACATCTCGTGTTCTTGAGATCCCTCGCTACGCTCAAGATTCAAACTTAGAATTACTCGCTTCGCTCGTGATTCAATTATGGAATCTTTCTCTTACTCGGGACTCAAAATCAACACTAGCAAGAAAAACCAACTTTCCTCTCTTTTTGCACAAATAACTATTTCCAGTTTTTATTCTACCATTTAGTCGGCTTAGTTCATGCACATATTCAAACCAAATTTCAGCTTCTAGTGCTAGAGGTCACTAAGCTAGACCGCGGACGGACGGACGGACGGATGGATGGACGGACGGACGAACGGACGGACGGACGGACTGGCAGCGGAATCTAAGTAATAGGGTCCCGTTTTTAGGGTTCCGTAGCCTAAATGGCAAAAACTGAACCCTTATAGTTTCGCCATGTCCGTCCATCCATCCGTCCGTCCGTCCGTCCGTCCGTCCGTCCGTCCGTCCGTCCGTCCGTCCGTCCGTCCGTCCGTCCGTCCGTCCGTCCGTCCATCCGTCCGTCCGTCCGTCCGCGGTCTAGCTTAGTGACCTCTAGCACTAGAAAGCTGAAATTTGGTTTGAATATGTGCATGAACTAAGCCGACTAAATGGTAGAATAAAAACTGGAAATAGTTATTTGTGCAACAAGAGAGGAAAGTTGGTTTTTCTTGCGAGTGTTGATTTTGAGTCCCGAGTAAGCGAAAGATTCTATAATTGAATCACGAGCGAAGCGAGTGATTCTAAGTTTGAATCTTGAGCGTAGCGAGGGATCTCAAGAACACGAGATGTAAAAAAACCTTGAAGTTAGTAGGATCACTACATTGAAAGAAAAACCGGCCAAGAGCATGTCGGGCCATGCTCAGTGTAGGGTTCAGTAAACTGAGACCATTAATTCAAAAGGTCATTTCTTACGGGAAATTTGGCGGCGCTTACGTCATTTTTACTTATGTCCTTTCACTATGGGTTTTCGAATGATAACTCAAAAACGGCTCAACCGATTTATTTCAATATAGTTTTCATTGAAGGTACTCATTGGGTCTCAGTTTCATAAATTTTTTTTAAATTTCAGGACCCAAGATTCAAAAGTTAGATGGGGGGGGGGGGGGGACGCCCTGTTTTAAAATTTCGGAGCTATTATTTCCGAAAGTATTAGTTTTATCCAAAAACTGTTTTAAAAGACCCGAATTCTTTTTAAAAGACCTATCCAACGACACCCCACACAACTTGGTTGGAACGAAAAAAAAATTCGCCCCCCACTTCACGTGTACGGGAGGTACCCTAACAAAATATATTTTTCGCGTTTTTATTCTACTGTTTTGTCGGTTTGGTTAATTCACATATTCAAACCAAATTTCAGCTTTCTAGTGCTAACGGTCACTGAGCTAGAACGCGGACGGACGGACGGACGGACATGGCGAAACTATAAGGGTTCCGTTTTTGCCATTTTGGCTACGGAACCCTAAAAACCGAAAATACCAATGAGAAATGCCCACAACTGATTCATTTGCCCTATTATTTCAACACGTATGAAGTGCAAGACTCACAATGTGTAGATTTAATTAAATATCAAGGTTTGCATTTAAATATACTTTGAATGTTAGTATCTCTACGCGAATTTCTCTTGTTTCCAAGATATTAACATCGATAGTTTAGGGAGGCTAACCAAAAAAACTGCCAGGCTGATGGCAGGCAAACCTATATTCTCGTGAATGGAACGCCTAGAGCTATCGATCTACATCAGTTTCATCTTGCCATCTGATAGGGTAAATTATCCCATTTACTGGCCTCATGGAACATGGTTGACCTTGAAATCTCTCAGGCTTGGGGCTGGCGACCTATGCGGGTTCCGCCCTGAATAACGAACCATCGAATACCCAAGACTGAAAGTCCTGGTGCCTACATACGAAGATCCCAAGGCCCAATCCCAATTGAAATGGAAAAGAGGTAAGAACAAAATACTTAGTGATTAATGATGTCCTATGATTTCTACATAATTATAATATCCAGCATGACCGTACGTAGATTTTAGGTATATGTCACGTTTAACATTAAGTGAACTTTGAACTTAAACGGAAACATTTATTTCCCATATTTGAAAATACTGTCATGACGGATACGGGATGCACGGGCGCGGCCTATTTCCAGGGGATAGCAGCCCTATAGTCTATGCGCATGAAGGATGCTTACCCTTCAGTAGTAGAGAGTGCTCTGGTAGGCGTCGGTCGTATATATTATGACTTCACGCAGTAATCAAAGTACCCAAGTCAGGGTGTTTTTTCACCCACAGATTGAGCATATTTAAGCGAAGCAGTAATAGGAGATTGCGGAAATGAGGTGATTTACCAATTTTACGTCACAAACTGATGATTTATTCTCGCGGCGTCCTCAATATTACCCGCAGTCTAAGTTTTCCGGTAGTCATCTATATAATTAGTGAGAAATGACCAGAACTGGTTCATTTACCCTATTATTTCAACACGTATGCATTGCAAGACTGTCAATATATAGATTTTAATTAAATATCACGGATCGCACTAAAATATTCCTCGAATTTTAGCTTCTGTACATGAATTTCTCGTTGGTCCAAGTTACTAAATCGATACTTTGAGGAGGCTGACCAGAAAAACTACCAGGCTGATGGCAGGCAACCCTATATATTCGTGAATGGCACGCCAAGGGCTATCGATTCGCATCAATTTCAGCTTGCCACCTGATGAGGTAAATTACCCCATTTTTTGGCCTCATAAAACATGGCTGACCTGGAAATCTACCAGGTTTAGGGCTGGCAACCTATGCGGGTTCGGGTCACCAAAGGGGTCTCTTTCGATGGGTAAAGGTTTCAATCTGCCACCTTATGATGTAAATTTTGGTAAAAAATGACGTTTTAAAATTAAAAAAAAACTATGTTCTTCCAGGCTGTGCCATGGCAACCTACTATAGTCCAGTGTTCCTAAGTATTATCTATCGCTGTAGTATGTGTCTGCTCTGCCACCGTGTGAGGTAAGGTTTCATGCAATGGGAGCTTAATCTAATGCATCGGACACAAGGTCGCCGGAAATGGAAAAAGATCTCTCTTTTAACCACCAACCTCTTATACCTACCTACATCTTAGAGTAGATCAAAAAAGGATTCAATTAAAGTAGGGTACTCTTTTAGGTATTACGTATGAGCCCGTGATTAATATAATGTACGAGTATGTATAATGTGTCTGTTTTGCAAAATTTACGTATTCCAGAATTTCCTCCCTCCGGGCTACGGCTTTTGACAATGTTCCGTAATGAGGTTGGTAATTCGTGATCAACGAGCACAATTTAACTTAGCTGACCCGGCGAACTTCGTACGGCCAACTACATTTTTTAATTTTTAATTTCCCAATATTTTAATAGTTATCCTGTTATTCGGGGCGGAGAAAATCCAAAAAATAATAATCATTAAAATCGGTTCAGCCGTTCTTTAGTTATAAATGGTGTAAACGACACGAATTTGTTATACAGGGTGGGCCCTGTAACTAAAGCAAAAATCAAAAAGTAGATTGTACTCCTCAGCATAACAAAGTTTGTTCAGCGACTTAAAAAAATTTGTAGTCTTAAGATTGACTCTTTTTCATAAAAATTAAATATTATTTTCAATGTACGTTAAAATCCGTCTAATTGACATTGCTTGTCAGTCTTGTCAACCTACAGACATAATCAATTTCGCAGTACATGAAGTATTTTCCTTGCAGCAGTACCAAAGATTCAAACTTCCCATGGCATATAGACAATGGACTACATTATTTTGATAAAACACGGGACTTAATCGCGTGCACTTACATTTGTAATTTTCCTGACGTTTCGAGCGTGTCGTAACGCTCGTGGTCGCAGGCAGACTGCCTGAGTGAAAATCGTGTGAGTTTAAATGAGTACAATGAACTACATTGTATATATTAATGTTTGAAATTCCCACAAAAGCAACAACAATTATAATTGTCAATTTGCACAAGTCAAGGATCATAGAACATAATGATGGGATTATAGCAACTTAGTGCCTTCCCTTCTCGTCGCAATCTGATGGAACACCATTAGCGCCGTTATGAAGGACACAGTGATAAAGTATGGAGGTATAAGCACACAAACAATGCCCGAATTACTAGTACGCTAGTCGTTACTAGATGGAGTAGCAGAGAAGGTGACATTTCCTCTTACATTTTGGCTATCTATAGGTCGGTCTCAACTAGATGGCACTAAAGACTCGGAGCCTCAGAAAGTTCTTAGACTACGGCCGTCTATTATATCTTTAAGTCTAGGGTTTTAATTATAATTTACTCTACAACTTAAGTAAAATATAAATCGAAAAGTATTAAATACGAGATTTACTCTTGTACATTACTTTACAAGCATTAAGAGGGCAGTTGATAAATATAAAACCTTATTTTTTTAAATCTTAATGAGCTCACGTATAGTCACGGGACAAATACCTGAAGTACCTAAATTAAAAAAACGCGTGGTAATAACTATTATATACTTATTATATCAAAACCCTTCTTAATTGTACCTTAACAAGCCCTCAGTACCCATCTATGAACGATAATTACAGTACATTGACGAAATACATTGAATTTGCTAAAGTAATTTAATTTTTCATTGATTTCGTGGAACTTGTATGAGTTGTATGGGTCCGTAATCCAATACCAAAGAAGGAGGTCGTCTTTAGAAAGTACTAATTGAACCGTAATACGGCCTGTGTACCGCACCGGGCCTCTATGCCTACCTACTGTTGATACACGTGAAATAGGGGCAGTATTTTTCATGACACAGGATCCTCACTTTCTTGGAAAATATAGATCCAAAACGGGACAGGGGGCGCTCGAATTTGACATTTAAAACTAATGTAAATGACATTTAAAATAAAAACATGAAATGACACGAATAGAAATTTAAAGTAAGACATTTAAACTATTAACTGCATGCGAAAATAATGGCGACAAACTTTTGTGTGCGATTATTTTCGAGCTTAATCTCTTAGAATTCGAGCGATTCGAATCTCCGATTTTTGAAATTCGAATCGCTCGAATGGACGCTGGCTATTAAAAAAAATGTTATAGATAAATACATAAACTAGTCGGTGTAACTCCTACAATACCTAATAGATACGAAAGTATTAATGTACCTATTCATATTACAATGTACTTAGGTACCTATAACTAATTAATTACTAAGTTCTTATTGATATATTCTTTTGGTACCTATATTAAAAATGGAATATTAAGGAAAAAGTTAGTGGAATATGATGGCACAGAAAAGTACATAAGTAAGTAATTATAGAAAGAAGTATCAACCAACTCATGTATATAATAAGCGTCGACGCTGGTGAGATGCCGACGCTCGGACGACGTCGACGCTCGGAAGACGCTAGCTGCTACGGGGGCCGTAGATACGGACAGCAAGATTTTTGTGTAGGAAAGTGCCCCCCTCCCCCCTGAATTAAATCCTAGATTCGCGGCTGTTGAATACCTACAATACTAGTATTGAATCTGTAATGTAAACGCCGGCCGCCAGAACCGCCAGTACCTTTACGAAAATAATATCACAATCAAACCAATAATGTAACAACAAACTAATCCAAATGGGCATGTTCCAGGCATACACCAACGCAATATTAAATGATTTCAAGTGAAACAAAAATAAACGCATGCCTATTTACCCTACTCATTGACCGCTTTGAATCCGACTCACTATTTGTAGCCACAATGCAATAAATGTCATTGTAAGCAGACTCAACCGCACCGGCTGGCTGCAAATATTTTGATTTCCTTTCCAAAATGTTTTTGAAATAGGTATGCTTTGTTTGTTTGATATTCTGAATTTCAACAGCAAGCTTTTTGGAGCTGAACGTTGTGTCTGTAATTCTGTTTTAGTTGTGTTTTTCAGTGTTTCGTCACTGAAAAAGTGTCAGTGCGATGTCTTTGTTATTTTGAAAAGCTATTAATTGGTTGGTTATTGATATCGACAAGCATTCGAAGGATTGAACCACGTACGCCCTGCGTGCTCTGACTTCTGAGCGAGGCGATCATTTCAATGCACGAAACTCAAACCAAGGTTGCTTCCTGAACCCAATTTTGCGCCACAATACATGTTATTAATCTTAGATTAAGATGTAGTGCATAATAGTTTTCCATCGTATTTTCTCGTAAAAGTTCGTTTTTATCGTGCTCTCTAAATCAGCTTCTACCCATCTGCTGAGACTAACTAAGAGAGCATGATAAAGAAGAACTTTTCCGAAAAACTATTATTTACTACATCTGTAATCGTTTTAAGATCAGTTAAATATTTATTATGTATTTATTTTTTAATACAGGTAACTTATACGCCCATTACATTATATGTAAAATATTATTTTCTTTATATCCACATTTTTTACCTTCATAATATAAACACCGGGAAAACAAACATAATCTTAACCTTTTAAAATCCGAAACTTATTTTTATGCCGTCCTGCGTTGGCTGCGTCAAACTAAGTCTGACGTTATAATTAGTACGGCGTAAGTGAAGTTGTACAAGTTACCTGTACAGTACAAATTCCAAAAGGACGTACATTGTTAACCCGTCCTTTGCCTATGAGCTTTTATGGATTAGCGGGGTATAGTAGCTTTGCGAGCAATAGACCGAGTTCCCCAGGCGCAGATCAAAGGCCCGCGAACAGAACGGCCGACAAAGTCTGCGGCATACGGACAGGAAGCGATAGAATAGTTTAAGCTGTACGCATATGCCTGAAGGGGCGTAGAACTTAAATCAGATTTTGACTTGATATTACGCTTAGTCATTTGATCCAACATGGGTAATGATGGAGGCAACTTAGTGTGGAAGGAATAGTTTAAACTAGTGAATTCGTTAAGTAAAACTCATTTACATTACATAAAGTAGTGATATTTGTGTGTGGAACTCTTCAACGACGAATAGTTCATCTTGGATTATTTATCCCCCTTGTTGTGTTTGTCAATAAAGTTATATTTTCAAGATGATTTTTTGTCAAGCTCGAATTCTGATGACGGCATCTAAGAGGAATCGAGGGAACTCCTCAAATCTTAAAGGCGTACATATAATGATTTTTGTATTTTTATCACCAAATCAAGCATTTTTCTTAAAAAAAGTGTTTGATGGGATGGAACGACTGATGATGATCAAAACGGAACTCTTCAACGACGCATAGCTCACGTTTGGCAATTTGTCCTCTTCGTTGTGTCTGTTGAGCAAGTTAGGATTTCAAAACACATTATTGTCAAGTCGAGTTTTGATGATGGGCTCCATGACGAATTGAGGGAACTCCTCTAATGTTAAAGGCATACATATAGTGGTTTTAGAATTTTCACCAACAAATGAAGTATTTACATTTAAAGAAGTGATATTTGATGGTCAGAACGGCCCTCTTCAACGACGTAGTTCACGTTTGGAAATTTGTCCCCTTCGCTGTGTTTGCTAAGCGAGTTACATTTTAAGACATTAATTTTTCATTTCATTGTGTAGAATCTAAGACTGTGCCATACAATAATCTTTCACAGGCCTTCCCTACTGAAGATAGTTTTTTTGGTGTACCCTTGTTTCGTTGACATTTTCATCGAAACTTTAGTACAAGTAATATTGTTTGGCGTAATTTTATTTCAACTTCTATTTATTTAAATTTATCTTACTACGTAGAAATACTATTCAACGAATATTACTTAATCGCTGATTTGTTTCAAATTATCTTAATTGGCACAACTACAAAACGGTGTACCCTTGTTTCGTCGACAAACTTTTCATCGAATATTATTTCATCGACAACGATTAAATATATATAAACTAAAAATCATTGAGGTAACTCGTTTATTGCATAAAAAAAACATAAGTGTGTAGAGACATAACTACATAAGACTTAAACTTTTAAATTTTTTGCAATGCATTTTAGCAACTTCACCTCTGAATACTCTTTTCTTCGACCCTAAAAACATAACTGCTCCCAGAGATAGGTAGGTTAGGGTTATTTTTTTTTGATGACCCTAAAAACATAACTGCTCCCAGAGATAGGTAGGTTAGGGTTATTTTTTTTTGATGACCCTAAAAACATAACTGCTCCCAGAGATAGGTAGGTTAGGGTTATTTTTTTTTGATGACCCTAAAAACATAACTGCTCCCAGAGATAGGTAGGTTAGGGTCATTTTTTTTTGATGACCCTAAAAACATAACTGCTCCCAGAGATAGGTAGGTTAGGGTTATTTTTTTTGATGACCCTAAAAACAAAACTGACATGTGACAATCTGACGTAATAAATTTAGAAGAACTATTTATTTATAAAAAGGCCGAATGGGTCGTGGGTGGTTTAATGACTTGTCGATGAAATGAAAATACTTGAAACAATGTCTTTGAAATAATATTCGATTAAATGTCTGTCGGCGATTCAATGGTAAATCGGAATAAATATGATTACATGTAAAAAAAATTGAATTAAAAAAACCCGAAATGAAAAGCCATGACATGAATTTTATTGAAATAAGTCAACTACCAATTAAAAGACCTCGGTTTAAAATACCTAGTAACGAGTCATCGACGGAATGACTTGTCGATGAAATGAAAATACTTGAAACGTTGTCTTTGAAATAATATTCGATGAAATGTCTGTCGGTGATTCAATGGTAAACCAGTTTTTTTCCTTTAAATTATATTATTGTTATTCGGTTTACGCGTCTCGCATATACAGTGCACAGGTGCATCGTATACCTCGGCGCTTATATTTAATATTCACACAAAAAACATGTCTCTATTCCCCGAGAGAAAAAACTTCACACTCCTGACTATTCGCGATGAGAAGTGTTAGATGAAATGAAACTCGCGTTACTCTCGAAATGAATTGAGGTCGCCGAAAGAGGCTTTTTAATTTCAGAAAGTAGGACACATAGCAATTACAATGAGGGCTTATGACTAACAAGCGTTTGCAATAGCTCGGCTTTTAGAAATCTCTCCCGTAGAACCGTTTTAAACGAAAATAAGCCTTAAGACTATATAAAATAAACTGTCATACATTTACGAAACATTTTTGCTGTATACATGGAAAACTACGCTAACAGTCTATGACGTTCTCGATATAAGCTTCGCAGATAATGGTTTAACTGCGTTGCTTATTTAATACTAGCAAAGTGTTCATACGAATGCTACTGATTTGTCTAATTTTAAATTATTAATTTAATTAAAAATAATTATCTTATTCCATAGGTAGAAATCAGTATCAGCTTACCTATGTATATCTCGTTATTTCTAGGGATACACGCACAGATGTGCCCGCCGGATTAGTGCGACGGATATGCGCGGCGAACAGATCTGTCCGTGTATGGCGCGAATCGGACACGGATTTTCCTGCGGACACATCTAAATAGCGCCATACATGGCCGGATCTGTCCGTCGGGCATATCCGCCGGACAAATCCGGCGGACACATCTGTTCGTGTATCCCTAGCTTCGCTTTGTGCAGCGACGGGTTTTTATCCTCATTGCGCCTAGCGATTGCCGAAATTTTATCGCTGTGAGGACAGCAGCAGAAATATTATGTGTATTATACGTGTAGGTACATAATTTATTATTATCAGAACAGTGCAATTAGTAAACTATAAATAATATAACTGAGCAGCATGTGCTAAAGCAGTTGACTGTACTGTAATATCAAAAATGGCGTTTTCATACCCACGTATTTTGAAACGCGAATTGTAGCAATATTAGTCGACCGTCGACCTGCTGTGAACCCTTGCAAAAATGGTAAAATAAATAGTTCTATTTTAACTAACTATTGTTTATACCCTTATTGTTAAATAAATTTATGTTGATATAACTCGTTTTGAGAAGTTGGAGCACGCCGGGTTAGTTCACCCCATTTAAACTTAGCCGCCCCGCTAATCACAACTACCTACCTGTTATACTCGTAACATAACCTACGAATGGCTTCTCCTGGATTTTTCCGCAAACTCCGTATTAAGAATTTAGGTTACCTTTTACGATGCATAGATGAGCGAAAGTGAGAGGAGACGTGCAGGAATTAACCAATAGCATCACCCGAACCTGAACCTTGCCTCAGTGGAAAGATTTGCCTGATTCCCGCGCTTCTCCTCTCACCTCCGCCCTAATAGAACGCAGCCTTAGACGACTTATTGTAACCAAACAAAGGTGCTAAATATTTTACTTGTACATATTACCTCGCGAACCGCATTCGGTTATTGTATTGTATGCATTATTTTTGTCCTCCATTAAAATTTAAAAGAAACGTGTTCTTAATTTCTCGCAAAGTTTTAAAATACTTTTGTTTTAAGTACCTACAACATGGCTTACATTAGTAGGTAGATATGTAGGTACCTACTAATGTAAGCCATGTTGTAGGTACTTAAAACAAAAGTATTTTAAAACTTTGCGAGAAATTAAGAACACGTTTCTTTTAAATTTTAATGGAGGACAAAAATAATGCATACAATACAATAACCGAATGCGGTTCGCGAGGTAATATGTACAAGTAAAATATTTAGCACCTTTGTTTGGTTACAATAAGTCGTCTAAGGCTGCGTTCTATTAGGGCGGAGGTGAGAGGAGAAGCGCGGGAATCAGGCAAATCTTTCCACTGAGGCAAGGTTCAGGTTCGGGTGATGCTATTGGTTAATTCCTGCACGTCTCCTCTCACTTTCGCTCATCTATGCATCGTAAAAGGTAACCTAAATTCTTAATACGGAGTTTGCGGAAAAATCCAGGAGAAGCCATTCGTAGGTTATGTTACGAGTATAACAGGTAGGTAGTTGTGATTAGCGGGGCGGCTAAGTTTAAATGGGGTGAACTAACCCGGCGTGCTCCAACTTCTCAAAACGAGTTATATCAACATAAATTTATTTAACAATAAGGGTATAAACAATAGTTAGTTAAAATAGAACTATTTATTTTACCATTTTTGCAAGGGTTCACAGCAGGTCGACGGTCGACTAATATTGCTACAATTCGCGTTTCAAAATACGTGGGTATGAAAACGCCATTTTTGATATTACAGTACAGTCAACTGCTTTAGCACATGCTGCTCAGTTATATTATTTATAGTTTACTAATTGCACTGTTCTGATAATAATAAATTATGTACCTACACGTATAATACACATAATATTTCTGCTGCTGTCCTCACAGCGATAAAATTTCGGCAATCGCTAGGCGCAATGAGGATAAAAACCCGTCGCAGCACAAAGCGAAGCTAGGGATACACGAACAGATGTGTCCGCCGGATTTGTCCGGCGGATATGCCCGACGGACAGATCCGGCCATGTATGGCGCTATTTAGATGTGTCCGCAGGAAAATCCGTGTCCGATTCGCGCCTTACACGGACAGATCTGTTCGCCGCGCATATCCGTCGCACTAATCCGGCGGGCACATCTGTGCGTGTATCCCTAGCTAATACACGCTCGCCCGCCACGCTGCGCGCCCCGCCGAACGCTCCGCTTCGAGCGTCCACTCTACAGGCTTTACACTAAGAGAATACTAGCTGTACCATAGATTGTAAGGATTTGACATATCCAAAACGACATGTTTCTTTGCGGTTACAACGCCATCTGCGCAATTTTTTGTGCGTTTATCTTTATTAGCCTGGAGCCAAGCACCTAAGAACAATTAATGCTATACCCACTCAACCGTTTAGGTACTCGTGGGGGTGAAACAGAGACAACGCCTGGGCTAAAGTGTTCTTAGAGCTATTGGACCGTAAACCGTTTTATTGAAGTGGTTAGGAGATTTCGTTACGAGTGTGGATTTCACGTCCTTAATAAGAAATAAATTCAATGTGAATGAGAAACCTTTATTTCTTCCAGTAACTTGAGGTGATTTTATTAACTGAGAAGTGTAGCTATGCTTGGAGGATATATCCATATATTAGCACACAAGCCATACTTATGAGCAGCGCTAACTACGTTTTATTAAATTGTTGTGCAAAATGCATGCATAACGCATTACGCTTGCACTTATGAGGAGCTTATGTTATTGAATATGGGTTTTTATGTCTCTCATAAAAAATAAATTATTGGAATGGACCGTTTTTGTACCATAATCTTATGATTAATTGTGTGTAATATGATCTTATGATTAATTTTGTGTTATAGCTGTACCTAAGAGCATGCTGTGCTTTGTAGACGGGGGACAAGTGGGTCCCTTTAACCGCCAACTTTAATCCTCTATTATATTAAAGGGTCAACAACGCGCATGTGACATCCCTGGAGTCGCAGGCATCCATAGGATACGTCAGCTGCTTACCATAAGGCAGGTCGTATCCTTTGTTTCCACCGTCGTGGTAGGTATTATAAAACCCTATATAGTTTTGATTAAAGGTCTTATAAGCGTACGATACGAGCTACACCAAGCCGTGCTATATTAAAGTTTTGCGGATAATGAATGCATAAAAGCTGAAACTTATATCATATAAGTGTATGTGCAATATTATGGCATACAAAATGTGCATTGTTCATAACTAGAGTTTTAAGGTTGTCGTACACGTTCGGCACCCGACCGACGCCGACTCACTAGCTTGTGCCGAAGCGAGGCAATGCTGTTCCGCTGCCTATATGTGTGCGGTACAGTATGGAATTTCTCACAAAGAATACTGGTCGGCTCGAGTTGAGTTGGTGCCGGTTCGTCGCCGAGCGAGTGGTTACGTGAACGACAACCTAACGGGTCGTTGAAACACCGCGTATAGGTTTTTACGGGTCCGCTATATGAGAAAATAATATAAAATAACAAGCTTCTCCGAAAAATAGTATTTGGTACACACTGTTTTTGCTGGTATACCTAGCAGATGCTTGTTATGTAAATCACGGAAGTATACCAAATTCCATCTCAATCACGCACCGTCAGAGACAGAAACGGATGGAGAAAGATCGCACGAGAGAGAGTGATACCGTTACCACATTTAATTATCATTACCAACAATTTTACCGAAGCCAACCTGAGATGATAGTGACTCGAGTTCGATCCTCGCTTAATGTAAACTTTTAAGTAAACTGGTAAGCTTATAAGTTGGGCGGGTCAAATCATGCAAGTTAAATTTGATTTACTTTCAGCAGTCAGATTGACTTGAAATTTGGTATGGATATTTAAACGGAATGAAAATACATGATGATTATTGATGATAAATAAAAGCTAGTACTTATTAAAAATGTTTTTTTTTATGATAGTTTTACAAGCTTTGATGTAGGGAACATGTCCAGAAGCCGGTAGATTCCAAAATATGAGTTAAACTTACTACTAACTTACATATAGCTCTGTACAAAAAATATTCTTGCTTTAGAATTCTTGTCAAATTATCACACCGCTCTCAGTTTAGTAGGGCGGAGCGTGAATCAATATTCACGTACTCGATTATCAACTCCGCTACGAGCGAGATTGCTGGTGCTGAACACCAGACTATGTATACAGGGTGTCCCAGAAATCGACGTCAAGCCGTGAATGGATGATAGACCAAGTTATAACAGTTATGAGAAAAATACAAAACAAAATCTATCACAATATGTTCTTCAAAAATTATGGTCACTTTAAAAATTTACTAGAATATTCACGCCCTGGTCTCTAACTTGGTCTATCATCCATTCACGGCTTGACGCCGATTTCTGGGACACCCTGTATAATAGTGCTAAGCATAGAAGTTTCACTATGTAATATAATAAAACCGCCGTTTAGGTATGTCAAACGTGCCTTACATAATAATTATATCGGCCCGCGGCCTTATTATGGTTATATAATTTCGCCATCATTGGATCCATTCCATCGGGTCCGTTATTACGGGCCGGTCCCGTCGGGATGTAGCTTGCAATATCGGTATTATATGTATGAAAAATTTTTTGAGTACCAATATTGCAAACCCTAGTCAACCGACCATTGCATTTTTGTAACATTGTATACTATCCTATCATGCAAAAGAACTGTGCGTAAACATTGGAAAATCAATTTCAATTTAGAATGGTGCGCAGAATGCGATAAAATATAAATAGTTGAGTTACTTGAGTTATTTAATGCTGGTACAGCTCTTCAAAGTGGGGTAATAATACGCCCTAAATCAAACCAAAGAAGGAAAGCGATACATCAATTTATTATTGCAATGGAATGAAACATAAATAGTCAATTTCCGCGGAGGCGGTTTGTTTTCAAAGTCTAACTTAACGGTGTTCTACGTATTTTCGTTTTCTTTGTAAGTATCAACAACACGCTGTAGAGAGCCTATATTGCCTTTGTTTTATTACCTACCTATATACTCGTAAGTACCTACCTATATAAGTACTTAGTTAATACTTAGAGCAGATACTTAAGCCGCTTTTCGGCTTAGCTTAATGACATCCTCCGAACGTCGATGTCGCTCCTTGGTAGCGGGAATATCAGATAGTCTCATAGGTACACAGTGCGGTTTACAGTGGTATAAAGCAGATGGTTAGCGTCCATAAAGTTCGATTCCACACACGAGTGCTAGTAAATTTCGAGTGTTTTTTATTTATTGTGTACCTACCTTTGACTAAACTTTGACAACAACCCTAATGCACATTTGAAGTAACTATAAAAAAATAGTAAGTAAAAAGCGATATTTCGACAAGGTTCTATATTATGATTATGTATAACTAAATGTGTGTACAGTTGTTTTATGAAGTAGATTGCAGTGCTTATGTAGTGCAATGAGGTAATGCACCCGGAGAGTAAATCTAATAGCCTAGCATGCGTCATGCCATGGCTTTCATAGCGGATCACTATAGTCTATGGATGAATTAAATAGTGTTCCAGTAATCGTTAAAAGAAAATTATGTGATTAAATACTTATACCTACTTGCATCTAGTATGGAAAGGAAGGGACTCTTTATAGTATTTTTTCTACTCGTCGACTTTAATCTGTATATTAGGACTTTAAAGACAAAACTATAATCTTAAGATTATAATACTACGCGCCACTAAACTAAAATAAATTTGAAAGAAAAGAGAATTTCACATCTCGGCAAAATGTGTACTTGATTAAGGAAACGCGATTTAATGCAATGAGTCCAATGAGGACTATCGCGTATTAAATTTCCGCTGGAGGCGCTAGTGTAGACGGCGGTCCTCGTCAAATTAAATAGTAATTAAATAGAATTCGCGGAATTATTTCTAAATTAACAATGTTGTGAATATTTTGCCATACCAGGATATTAATGAGATATCAATTGTTATTCCAAACCATGGTATAATATAATATTTAGTGTAATAAAACTAAAATTAAACTTATGATAGGATATTAATTTTGGCAACTATGAGTTACAAGTCATTGAATGGGAATGTTTTAAAAGCGGAACTAAAAATATCCTCCTTTTTTTTCAAATAAAGCGGAACTGCACAACATTAGGGCGTCGCCGATATTTTTATTACGGTCTATACGGTCGGATACGGTCTATTGTATTAAACATTATTTAAGCGTTAATTTGGTTTTAAAAAACGTATTTTTTTTAAATACAGCTATATTTCCGGACCAACGTCTACAATGGCGCCAACTGGTGAGTAAAATAACGGTAGCCCTCATTTTGCTAATGCTATAACTAATTTAGGCCCTTTTGACAATGCGTTACGTATCGCGGCGTCCCTGTCAATTGGGCTTAATTTAGGTTGGTGCAATATTGCTTTTACAGTGGGGTTTCCGAACGTAACAAAATGACACTGATTTAGACTTTCACGGTTTTTACTCATAATTATTTGTAATAAACGGGACTTAACCGCGTACGCGGTTAAGTCCCGTTTATTACAAATAAGTAACAAAATGACGATCTGTAAAATTGTCTTCTACTTAAACCTTGCTTCTGTGTTGTGATTGGATTATAAAAAGACCAATCACAACTATTTTACCACAAATGCAATTATACCTTGTGCAACTTAAGAAGCGATTTTTGACACCTGTCATCTCAGTACATTTAATAACCTAAAATCGATTTTAGGTTATAAAATGTACAGGTGTCAAAAACCGCTTCTTAGGTTGCACAAGGTATACACCTCGATTAAAATCAGTTAACGACTGATAGATGAATTTTATGCAAACGAATTTCTGTCGTGTTGTTATAATGATAAAGTCAATAACAAGTTGCACTTAATTTGGTGTTGTGTTGGTTGAATACGGACTTTGATTTGCTTATGTTAAGGTAGACATTTTTTGTTAAATTCATCTGTCAGTCGTTACTGATTTTAATCGAGGTGTATTTCCGGTTTGAATGAAAGAATTGAAGAAAATCATTCGTCGAACTCAATTCTTACTAAGTACTCGTAGAAAAAGTATTATATACAGTAGTGACATAATAAATATATCACGATTGTATAAAATACTATTATGCAACCGTTGTATAAGAGCGGTCAAAATGCGAGGGGCGTGGGTAATAATTTGAGCCGTAGGCGAAGGCCTTTGCAAGCTAGGGAGGTGAAAAATTATGTATTTGTTGTTTAAGTATACTAACAAAAACTTAATCTAGCTCAAATAAAAAGAAACATAACTAAAACTAAAATTGCAATGGGAATGGCAAAAATCGATTATCTTTTTCACTCAAACGCGTCGAGGGAGAAAGAGATCTGTCTCTCTCTCTCTCAAAGTGTGGCTCTTTATGTTTTTTAAGTTTTTTTAATACTAGAAACGCTCCGTTTATTTTGGGTTGGTAGCAATTTATTTAGTTGTTAAGTGTTGTTTACACGAAATAACGTTTCAACTGCCAAACTGCCAGCATTATCTCTTGTAGACCATCATGATGGAGGTCAGGACCCCGAAAACGTAAACCGGAAGGACGCAGGATATCTTAGTTCCGTAATATCAGGGAGTTGACAGGGATTAAGTACCGTTGAACAACCGTTTAGATTGCCACTCGATAAGGAAAGCTTAATGAACTATTAACTGTCAACTTGCAGTAATATAGAAGCATCTAAAGAAGAAAAAGAAGCGATTTGAACCCTTACCAAAAACGATACATTTTATAGCCAGCCAAGTCGTTGTTATTCTGAAATGAATGCTATGTAAAAGCTGTTAAACCCCTTTAAAAAACTCTTGTATATTTTGTGCTCTCACTCTCACATCAAAATAACACAATTTGTAGATGAAAACCCACATCAATATTAAGTGCTATACCTGTGTTTATTTTTAATTTTTATCCTTTACGACATTTTGCAAAAAAACGCTTACATTTTACAAACACAATACGAAAGCCGATATTCTCACATCATTTGTTATTTTGGTAAAAATACTTTTAAAATGTTGCCGTTGTTGTAGTTGCATGTGTACTTATTCTTGGGGTTAACACTGGAAAGCATTTTGCTTTTATCTGTAGTTTAAAATACAATGTCTTTTTTCTTTGTGAAACAAATAAATCTATCTAATCTTATCTATTTAATGTCTGGAAGTTTACCGTAAACATTCGAAAAGTATATGAGATCTCTATTTATCTTGAATTATTCAAGTAAGGCGCGTAGGTAGATAGTTAATTTAAGGGCTTTACAAGTAAATGCTTGCATAAGTTCCCACGATGTATTATCGGGTTCATTATAGCATGGCTAATTTATCAATGAATTCATTGATAAATTGGTGCCTAATGCAATTCTGAACTCGATGTTACAATACAAAAACTACACGTTTGCGAAATTTTGAATGCCTCGTCAGATAGCAGCCCCGTGGAACCATTTCAGAGCGTTTAGTTTTGACATGCCACGCGTAGTGCACTGTAAAAAAACAAGATACGAAATGGTAACGGATATAAATTTCGGCTGCAATTTGGTCGCACACTTTTATCAAAATTGGTGACAATACACATGGCTATAAAATCAAGACTTATTATCTATGTATTGTAGAACAGGCTAGTTTCCGCAACTCGACGTCTAGCGCCTATTTTGCGTGATGTATTATATTATATTATTATATTGTCTATGTATTATATTCTATTCTATGTCATTAATTTTGCTATGATAAAATTATACTATTATATATTATTGCAGGGATACGAGATTTTTGGCAGTTTAATAATGTTATTGACAAAAAGGCCGTATTTATTTGTTTAATCCGCACTAACAGCTAAACTAAACATGCTAACCTGTATTACATAAGACACAACTTAATGTCTAACATGCAACAAAAAAGCTTAATTGTATTAGACTTTTTTTTTATTAGCCTAAAGTAGTGTCCCACTGCTGGGCAAAGGCCTCTCCCGCTGACTTCCACAACTCTCGGTCCCACGCTTTTTCCGGCCAGGTGCTAAGGACAGCGTCCATATCGTTCCGTTCCGTTCGTATTAGACTTAAATTTAGTAAACATAATGTTAAATCTAGTATTGTATATGTATACTAACAAAAGTATTAGTAAATAAAAATAAACTCATTTTCCAAATAGCTATACAAAAACTTATTATATCATCAAGTAAATACGAGTAAATACTACAGAAGAAAATGAAATAAATCTGTAAAATTATGTTAGTAATTAATACAACGGGGCCGTATTTTAACTTTAAAACACCTACAGACACGATCCAACTTCAATACAAATCCAATGCAATAACAACGCAATACAGCTCGCGCCTACACGTCCGAATCAGAAATGACGGAATTTGCTTGAAAATTAGTCCGATGCAACAACAATATAACTTCAAATATTGGTTGATTATTCGTTGAGTGTTGGAGTTATGTTTAAGACAGATTGTGTTGTTGATGTATTGTTCCTCCGTTTTAAAATTAGAATACGGCACAGGGTCATACTTGTACAATTAAGTACTTACGTCTATTATATACACCTGGGGCCGTATTCTAACTTTTTTACCATTGTTCATTGATTACTTACGCAATTCAAACACAATGCATTTCCTTAGCATTTCAGTACACACACTGTAACCACATTTTAAATTAAGTCTGATTCGGGCGTACACAGTCATTGCAGAAAGATTGTTAAAAGGATTTAGCTATGTTTAATAAACCCGATAACAATACAAGTAAAATACGTAATGTCACTGTCATTACTGTCAGCGTTCCTTTTTTTTTTTTTTTTTTAATTTATTCGTGACCTGTCAGCGTTCCACGTGCGTGGTGTTGCAAGACTATTCAATTAAATTACCCTAAGTTTGAATACGTCATAATATGCTTGTAAGTTTTTGACTTAGGGTGGGTTGCACCAAACCGCCTGTAAACGTAGGCAAAATGTTACGGTAATCGGAGTTCTTTAACGATTGCTAACAGCAATGGGTTGTACCAAGTGCAAAATGACAGAATGTAAAAGTTAAGTGGGGTGCCACTGGTTTGAACCGCAGTTTGAACGCATACCTACCAACATTTTTGAGGTAAAATATTTTTATTCATAGGGCAACCCAGCTATAAATGCCAAACTTGACACAAGTGTCACACGAAGTTAAAAACTACTAAAGGACTAAAGGTAAAGAAAAAGCAAGAACAAAACCGGAAACTTTGCGCTCTATATTTAACAATTTTAGCCATTCCTGAAAAATGTAAATTACTAAATTGCCTATCCATAGGGACTTACGAGCAAATTTTTTCAAAGGATAATGCAACGCGAGTGGTATGTAAAGCAAACGCCAGAATAGCTTACTACTATTTGCAGAGCCCTAAGCAGGTAAAGCGGTCGATCTAAACAGTGCTTAGTAAGCATCAAATTGTGAGAAGACGCCCAATCACAAAACGAAGGCACCGCTAGTTTCGATAACTCCCCTTTACTGTACTGAATCCTAATCTCGCTCCAAACGGGTTCATAGTTACGGTTGACACTGCAACAACGTTCAAAATATTGAACTTATAAATCATTCATAATACCTATACAATGTTCTTTTACCTATTTCAGGTTAGAATTTACCTTTGGAATTGATCACAATGTGAAATCAAAGATATTTAATTACACAACGACACAACGAAATTTGTGAGCAATGCCAGCACACTTGGGGGAAAGGCGACAGTGGACTTCCGCGTGGCCGAGACGTCTGGGATGCACAGAGGGAGGCGTTATTTGATATACATGTCGTAGACAACGACGCTCCCCCTTACATCTCACATCAGGTAGCATCTGTCCTAAAATCCGCTAAGAAGAGAAAAAAAGAAGAATACTCGAACGCCTGTGAAAAGATTCACGCAAGTTACATCCATCGATGGAGTTTTCGCGCCACAAATGTCCACCTTCATCAAACATATTGGTGAAGCCATCGCTGACCGGTGGCACAGATCCCTTAATATTGTATTGGGCTGGCTAAGATCCAAAATTATGATTTTGATAATCCGAGCCATCAGCATGTGTATCTGTGGGACACGGAGAGATTCAAATCCACCCAACATTTCTTCAGTTTCATCAACGGTGCTGCCCTACCCAGCACGTCTACCTCTGCCCTGCACTAGTGTCTTGTTGTTAGTCAATGTTTAATTAAATTCGTAACTCCATTTTAGGTTAAATAAATGAATTGACCTTTTATGTCACCTAGTGCTCAAGGAAGTTTTGATGAAATTGGTAGTCTCACACTAAAAATAAAGTAAAATTTTACTTACCATCTTTATTTCAATTTTGACAATAAAATATAATGATCGAGTTAGTTACCTTATTTACTTTGTAGCAGTTGCAGTGGCGGCGCGTCCATGTAACACGATTCCTGTCGGCTTGCCTAATTTTCAGGCACCTGAGCAGTTTTCCTACAGCGCATGAAGAAATTTTAAGCCAAATTAAGCTCTGGCTTGCCTAAGAAACGTTTTGACCCGCCGCCACTGAGCAGTTGACATAAATAATCAACATGAACATTGCCTGTAACAATGCAGGCTCATTCTAAATAGGATAGTGTAAACTGAACCTGTTGCCAAGGTGACAGCTAATTGACCAGAGAACTAATTTCATGTAATGAACCACAGATCTATGACAATAGTTATTATTTTATTAACAATACTTTACAGTAGATACATGCTAGTCATTCTACAAATATTATTCAGGATTACTATCAATATAAATAGCTTAACTAGTGAGCTTGTCCCCGTCTCATTCATATAAGTAAATTTCAAAAATCTTTTATTATCACTTCGGTCTTTTTAATATGATATGGCATAAATAAATACCTACCTATGTTACAAGTCATACGAACAGCCACATAGGTACCTACTTATGCTGATTAGTAAAAATATATGAAAACTTTATGTACATACTCATGTTAGGTAAAGTAAATAAACCCTCATAGGATCTAACTTTTTACCCCAAAGCCCAAGGCCACGTCATTGCTTCCTTTTTAGAACATCATGAAACAGATACCTCAACATTTGGCAATTTTCTCTGGCCCAAATGTCATGGCACCATCATATTGATTTTGAGCATTGATGATAGGAATATTGATGGGTCTAGCATAGCCGGCGTTGCTACACCTGAGGCACCGCCTAGCGAGGAAATTGAATTGAAATTGAAAATTCCAAATAAAACAAGAATTTGATGCTGTTAGTTAGGACCGATTGCTGTGATAAGCAGCAAATGGTAAGTACCTACCAATTGTCTTAGAAAAGTGGCACACATGAAGTCAAATCATCTAAACCATGCTTTTATCAAATTGTCAATGAATTTATTTCACAAATGAAACTGAAATACGGTGTAAACTCTGTATAGCATCACTCAAGGGACTGGAAATTGTGTAGGTAATGTCATTGTGAGTTGCCATTAAATAGAAACCTACTGTGCTTGTTTTAAGGCCTATGAGAAATCAAATATAGTCTGGCAAACCAAAAAGCGCAGTAACAGTCAGAGCAACATGCTATACCCATCCCTTTTTTAGTAGTGAGAGTACTAGCATTAGAAAAAGACATTATGATTCTCCCTGTCTATGTTTGAAGTGAAACAAACTCTGGCCAAACTATAAAACACAAGAATTAAATTATTCATTATAACGAATTTTCATAGACTATTGAAATTGTCGTGGATACCTAATCATTGTTGGACTATTACTTAATAGTGCAGTCACGCTCCGTGATTGTTGAGCCATTTAGGCTTCTAGCTAAATTGGACCTTCCATAGCGCAAGTATTGTACAACCAATTTAGCTAGAACCCTAAATGGCTGAACAATCACGGAGCGTGACCGTACATTACAGCAGAGGCTGGGATAATAAGGATTACCGGCCAAGTAGGTATATACGGCCGAGCGTAGCGAGGCCGGATAGGGATACGAGGCCGGGAATCCGTTTTCACGCCGAGGCATGTATAGTGCTTATCTCAAAAAAATGCGTGGAAATAAGACCTAAAACCTAATACTTAAAGCCTAAAAGTCTATCGCACTCGCAGCCGGCGCCCGCGCGACAGCGACCGGCGGCGCCCGGCCCGCCCGCGGGGGCGAGCGCGTGGCGGGCGCCGGCTACTTTGCAGGCCTAGGCGCCTACTATGCGCGGAAATGTTGTCGTTACGTTCGTGAAAATAGACTCGGAAGTATCACGTTTCGGGCGCCGTAGTGACACTTGATATGAAAAGGATTTTCAGACTACCGTTTCGCGCTCGCCTCCGCGGGCGGGGCGGGCGTCGCCGGTCACTGCCGCGCGGGCGCCGGCCACGAGTACGATAGACTTTTAGACTTTAAGTTTTAGGTCTTATTTCCACGCATTTTTGTGAGAAAAGCACTATACATGCCTCTGCGTGAAAACGGATTCCCGGCCTCGTACCTATCCCTATCCGGCCTCGCTACGCTCAGCCGTATATACCTACTTGGCCTGAAATCCCTATTTTCCCAGCCTCTGCTGTAATGTACTATTATTGCACACCTCAAATTAAAGAAACAGAGATACACAATTTACAAACAGAAAAGTAGAGGTAAAACAATTGGCGGTCATATCGCTAAAAAGCGAATTCTTCCAGACAACCTTTTGGGAAGCGGAAACCTTTGTAAATTAACAAATAAGTAGGTGTTGCAAAAAACAAATGCATATCAACATTATAGTTATATATTTTTATTTCACCTGCGACTAAAAATATCACAAGAAAACCAGAGCAATTAACCCTATGTAGTTAAGACTGCTTTGCCATCTTTATTGCTAGATCCGGACATCTGGCAGCTTTTAATGGGTGGAGGTAAAGAGTGACGGACCAGCAAATTTTTTCATTTGGAAAATAGTAATACCAAAATAGGTAAAAACTGCGGAAGTTGTATCATTTATAGAGAACAGGGCCTATATTTTAACATTAAAACATAAAACATTGTGATTATTGCAGAAACAATAATTTTAAACAAAAAAGAACCTGCTTCACTTAGGATCCGCTGTTCCAAGTGGAAATGCCCGAGTTGCTGTAAAAAATACTGAAATCACTATAGGTGTGCTTATAATAGTTGAAGAGTTCCCTCGATTTCTCCATCAGATCCGGACCTGGTGACAATGGGCCCTACTGTGAAGTATACTCTTTCAAACAAAAAAGAATTTTCCAAATCGGTCCAGCCGTCTTCGTACAATCAGTGAACATACATAAAAAAAATAGCAAATCATAATTTTAACAAAAAAATGGTCTAAGAGCTGGCCACCGTCAGATGTGATACAATAATGAGAGTAATGTAACCAGTCCAGTTAGATTGCATAACCATCCTTATTGTTAGATCCGGGCATCTGGCAGCATTTAATGGGTGGAGATCAGAGTGACAGACCAACAAAGTTTTTAAGTTGGAAAAAAGTAATACCGAAATAGGTAAAAACTGCTGAAGTTGTGTCATTTATAGACAACAGGGCCTATATTTTAACATTATAATTATAACAAACAATAGTAGCCGAGTAAGTAACCAAAAATTACATTATACATCATTTGGCACTACTGCCCCCAACCGAAACTTTTGGATATTATATAATCTAATTAATAACATAATTTTTCATAATATTGGATCAAATCCAGAACTCTAGAATTTGTTTTCTTCGTGTTATTTTCATTCTTTGACCTCCACCACTTTACAGCTGCCAGATGTCCGGATCTAGAAATAAGCATAGTGTAGCAAACTAGATGGGTTTCGTTGCTCTCATTATTGTGTCATATCTGACGTGGCCAGCTCTCCGTCTCATAGTATGACTTCCTCCCATCGAGTCCTGTAATCCTGTTTGTGGCCTTTTCAACCGTGTCATAAAACTTGTTTTTTTTTTCTTGACCCGGTCACTCCACCTTAAGAGTCGCCAGGACGCTCGCGTTCCCATACAAACGTCGTTCAGCTCTCATTTTAAAACGACATGCTTTAGAACCACGAATTTAGCATGGGCATTCTAGTAGTACAGATCTAGATTGGACATTCGTTTTCATTGCTAAAAATTGTAATACAAAGACCACATATGTAAATATACTGTTACTTCAGAACAATTAAATCAACAGTATTTGGGATATATTATTAATTATTTTAAACTCTTGTCTTAAAATAGTCCCAACAATAATTTTTAGAGATACCTACATTTAAACAAGGCAGTGTAGGTAAGAAGTTGTTATGGTCAGTTAAGGATTGGTTAGTGGCTTGAGGCTTGTATGAAGCTAAGCAGCTCTTGTATTTTATTAAACAGAAATGAAGCGGGTAAACAACCTTCTCAGCTACCCTCTACAACCTAGGATAAGTATATAAGTAGATAGTTTCACCAGAGTTGAAGTCACGCACACAACAACATTGTCATGTACCTTACCTAATGACAACGGGATTTTGAAATTACTGTTCTTTTATTGTACCGATAGCAAGTTCAACAGAGAATTGCAAGATAGACCAAAAAGTTTCTTTAACCTATTTTGTTAAGTATCTATACATATATAATATAATAAACCAACTCAAGTGGAACTACCTATAATAGACCGATAAATCCTATCATAAAAAAATATCCATTTTTCTTAACACTTCTAACAAACAAATTAACTAAGTACCTATAGTAAAATAAATTAACAGTCTTTGGACTCAGATTAAATTTTCAGTCACAGGATAGCCCCAAAGTAAGTGTAAAACACTAGAGCAGATTGCTTTGACCTCTTATAGACAAAGCAATCTGCTCCAGTGCAGCAGTCTGCTTCTGCATATTCTCAACTAGCTTTTGCCCGCGACTTCGTCTGCGTGGAATTAGTAATCCCTCGTTAAGGAATGAATTCTGGATATCAACTATTCTATATCCTTCCCCAGAGCATCTCCAGCGTTCAACGGTTATTCGCCATACAAACTTTCAACCCCTTTTTCACCCCTTCTAGGGTTGATTTTCGGGATGAAAACTATTCTATGTCGTTTCCCAGGACTCAAATTATCTACATACTATTTTTCATCTTAATCGGTTCAGCGGTTAAAAATTCTCCATACAAACTTTCAACCCCCTTTTCACCCCCTCCAGGGTTGATTTTCGGGATGAAAACTATCCAATGTCCTTTCCCGGGACTCAAACTATCTCTATACAAAATTTCATCAAAATCCGTTCAGCCGTTTTCACGTGATGCGCGGTCAAATAAACAGACAAACAGATAAACAGACAAACAGATAAACAGATAAACAGATAAACAGACAAAAATTCTAAAAACTGTTGGAACGTGTTCTGTTATCGATTCTTAGTATCCCCAGCCAACTTTTTTTCGAATATCTTCCATGTACAGACTTTCGACCCTCTTCAGCTTTATTATATGTATAGATCAGGCCTTGTAGAAGTCAGTCTTCGCTTCAAAAAGCAGTTTTTTCTTCAACTTTCCCCTTCATTACGGGTTTTACACTAATTTTCTTTTGTTTGCCCTCTTCCTTATTTTGGCGGGGCAGTGCAGCATCATCATCTGAAACTAAAAATTAAGTATTTTAAAGCCTTTAGTTACAAATATACAGGGTGGATTTTCTTTTTGGGTCAGTGAGGGGAGCTACCAGATCCCGTGCTGTTACGTGAAAATGGTCTTAAGAGACCTTCCCTCTATATCAAGTTAATGAAGGATCGCATTTACAGATTTTGGAAAAAACATACAGGGTGCGAGAAAAACGTAATTTTTGGCGAACTTTTTTTTATGATGCCATTTGATCCCATTCCTATCCAGTTTCTTCAATTTGTGGCTGTTTGGTACATTACCGTAAGTTGACCCCATGGAAACTATTGATACTGAATAGGATTGGAATCGACTGGTATAAAAAAATTGCATGTGAAAAATAAAAGTTTTCATTTTCATACAAAATGTATGGGAAAATATTTCCTCGATTTGTGGCTTTTCTAGCCGGAAATTTTTTTTTGGTCCCATACAAGCTTTTGATCCTGGATAGGAATGGGATCAAATGGCATCATAAAAAAAGTTCGCCAAAAATGACCTTTTTCTCGCACCCTGTATGTTTTTTCCAAAATCTGTAAATGTGATCCTTCATTAATTTTAAATAGAGGGAAGGTCTTCTAAGACCATTTTCACGTAGCAGCACGGGATCTGGTAGCTGCCCTCACTGACCCAAAAAGAAAATCCACCCTGTATAATAATAAATATTAGGGGATGTTATTACGTTGTACATTATATTATTATGTTGTATAGTTCGCAGTGCCTTGGTTTTTACTGTAATGCTGTGTAACTATTTGAATAAATAAATAAATTACACAGATCAACCAATTTCAATCAATTTTCTTACTACACAGACCAGACCATAGAATTTCAAGAACTAGTTATGTACAGTTTATACACATGCCACACACAGTTTTTTTTTTAAAGGAGGAGTAAACAAACACCCAAAACTTATACATAAAATATATTAATCCACCCAACATCAATAGGCTGTTCATCATCCAAAAATCATTCATCAATTAACTTTTATAACGGAGTTTAAAACATGCACAACCTTGTTCTCTCATGACGTTCAAACAAACCTCAACCATAGGGTGGTAGAGCACATTTTTGGCCGACTGTACTTTACATTAGATCAATCCATTGTGGTATAATAGAAAGCCAACATGTGGCTGGGTCACAAGCTGGGTCACTTCGCTTGGGCCAAACTTCATATAAAACCACCACAGATCTTTAAGAATGGTTATTAACAAACAGTTAATACATTCTTCTAATACTTATAGGTACTAATTCTGGTAAAAGTAGTGACCCTAAGATATTACCTACCAATATAAGTATATTATACCTGAATTGTTGGTTGACTGGTAGAGAATGCCTCTTGGCATTAAGTTCGCCTTTTGTACTATTAGATTTTCTTTTGTGCAATAAAGATTAAATAAATAAATAAATAAATACCTACTTATTTTATCTATTATGTCATATAAGTAAGTAACTAAGAAATAATAAGTTTTTTTTCTTAAATTTCATTTTTATGGTAAGCTTTTATTGCATGACTGTACTCTTATTTATGAAATCCCTATCTGATCACCAAGACGAATGCAACAAGCCCAAACACGACCGGATAATGTGGAGTAGTTAAGGAGTCCTATGCCACCTTCGACATCCATCATCAGATCAGCTTCATGTGTGTAACTTTTTGTTCGTATTTATTATTAGAATAGAATACATTTTATTTGTATTTTGCTTGATCGATAATATAAAGTTATTTTAGGTGCGATAAATTTTGACGAAAACGCATAATGAAATGATTTTTTTTTTTATTCAGAAATAATCCTAAAATTACTCAAACTATAACGTACCGTCAACTGCTACAACTTTGCCTACAATGCACTGCGTTGCCTGGCTTGAGAAACATGGTCTTTCTCATTAATTAGTGTTACTTACCAATTTTAACAACAGTAGGTAGTCAAGTCGTCCTCCGGCTCGGCCTCCATATTTACTTGTGCATATTTATGTGTGTCAACTAAAAAAAAAACAATAAGTCAACACTGATTCCACCATAACAATAATGAACATGATGTAAATCTGTATTCTCATTTCTACTGAAAAGTATTATCATTAATGTTTAAAAGTAACTACTTACATTACAATCGAACACGGCTTCAGACTCCTGTGAGTCTCAGTGGCCCGATATTGAGTGAAGGTTGATGAAAGATGCTATATTGGCCTCCGCCTCCTTGAAGACTCGAGCCGGCACCACCAACGCCAGTTCTATTGAGCTCTCTATTTATCGCCCCAGATTTTGTCTCCATTTTTGACAAAATGTCTTGCCATGACTAGAATAATAGTAATAATGAAATGTTAAAATTAAATAGGTAGGTGCCATGGAAATGACAACTATACTTTTTCATATTGTTAGTTTTAATTACCTTTCTCCACGCTGTGTTTTATTCGCTCCCGGCATAGAATTTAGTATGGGGCTATTTCTTGCCACTCCTTTTGGCCATTATTTTTAGTAAATTTAGCGGTAAACTTGCCCGCCCTTAATTCTTATTCGTCATTATGTCCGTCAGCCTTTTCTTTTGATGTGCCGCCATGTGTGATTTATTTTTCCGTCATTTTTTCTTCAACTCAAAGCCGCGGAGAATATATTTAATATAACACTAGGTGTAACGCAAAGAGTAAAGTATGTGTTTTTTTAAGCAAAGCCAACCGCCATCAGGTATCAATTTGATTGACAGCGACAACAGTCTTTATTCTTTCTTGAATGTTTCTTTCACTAGTCACCTAAGTTCACTATATTATTATACTAACCTATATTGTAACAATACACACGCGTATGTGATTAGAACACGGATCTGTATATTATTCCTTTTTCATTGGATCGGATCAGAATCATTTGAATCGAATGTGTTGTGTTGTGACGTCTACGCAGTGTTGCCAGATGACATTTTTAAATATCTGTAGGGCGAGACTAAAAATCTGCAGAATTCCGTAGCGGCGCTGTAAAAATCCGTAGTTCTACAGATTTTTTTCGAATGCTTCATTCGGCTGTACTAAATGTACAGATTTCAACAGAATCCAGTCGACTATAGATCAAATTCAGCCGAAAGACAAAACCGTCTACAATTTTCTGCCTTCCGGCTTCCGGCCGGACAAAAAATCAATACCTCCGTCCAAAAAAAAAATGAATCAATTTTCTACCGCATTTTTATCAGGATTGCATCTCATTATGTGCAAAAAGCTGCTCCACTTCTATTACATTATACACGGTGCCAGGCTTGTGAGTATTGCGAGAGATCTTAACAGTGTATTCCTGATCATAATGGATGACTAAAATGTCGTATAAACTTTTCTGGACTTCGCCTAGTTTCAGAGTTACTGCCAATTAAACGAACATAATTGTATTATTGTATCTCAGTGCAAACAGCTTTTTTTAGTGTTCTGTAGTTAACTAGGAACCCTTATAGTTTCGCCATGTCCGTCTGTCCGTTCGTCCGTCCGTCCGACCGCGGTCTAGCTCAGTGACTGTTAGCACTAGAAAGCTGAAATTCGGTTTGAATATGTGCATTAACCAAGCCGACAAAATGGTAGAATAAAAACTCGAAAAATATATTTTGTTAGGGTACCTCCCGTACACGTGAAGTGGGGAGCGAATATTTTTTTTCGTTTCAACCCAGTTGTGTGGGATATCGTTGGATAGGACTTTTAAAAAGAATTAGGGTCTTTGAAAACAGTTTTTGGATAAAACTAATATTTTCGTAAATAATAGCTCCGAAAGTTTAAAACAGGGCGTCCCCCCTATCTAACCTTTGAACCGTGGGTCCAAAAATATTGAAAAAAATCATGAAACTGAGGCCTAATAAGTACCTTCAAAGAAAACTATATTGATTGAAATCGGTTGAGCGGTTTTTGAGTCATCACTAAAAACCCATGGTGAAAGGGCGTAAGTGAAATGACTTAAGCGCCGCCAAGTATCGCTTAACAAATGGCCTTTTTGAACGGATGTATGGTAACAGGCCCGCAACTACGGAACTCTACACTGAGCATGGCCCGACATGCTCTTGGCCAGTTTTTAAGGTGATTTCACTCTAGACATCCATATTGACAGATATCAAAATGCCAAGGAATACTTTGCGTAAACCATTTTTTATGAATATAAATGTACCTATTCATTATAATGGATAGTTTTACCAATAACATATTTTTTATGTTCAAAAGCATTCAACAAATTGTAAAAAAGCAACAAAAAAGATATTTTGGCGAAATTGACCTAAATTCATATAACATGTATTATTAGTGGTTAAAATCTCTAGCAATGCTCACGGGCACCATGTAGGTATACAAGGTGTAACAAAAATACTGGTGATCCTTTTAAGGGAATAGGTATCGTATTCTAATTATGAAAAACTAAGAAAAAAAATTTATTACGCGAAAAATTTTTTTACTTTTGTATGGAGGGTTGGCCGGCTGAGACGACGTGTCCCATACAAAAATATTTTTTTTCGCGGCAAAAAAAATTTTTCCTACTTTTTCCTACTCGCAATAGGATACCAAATATGTGACTGTGAATCTGAAAAGGTACAACTTTAGGGATATGGAGTTATTGATAGTTCCTAAAACTAGATATAATTATCTATCTAAAGAAAAAAGAACCAGATCTATAAGTACAACCACAATTTTTTTATAATTTTTTGAATCTGAAACTGTCGAAATGTACAAGTTGAGAAAATCGCATTTGAAGTTTATGGTCGTGAAAAACATACTTCTACTGCGAAGTTACGGAGTGATTGATATCAAACTAATCTGATAACATTCAGGATTCATAATACGTGCCTCATGTCTGTGTAGCATTTATAGTTTGAAAGATTTTGAGGGTAGAACATGCAAAAGAGAGAACAAAGGATTTTCAAAGTTATTGATGAATTATAAAAAAAATATAACTTGGGCAACTAATTAATTATCATAATTAGTTGTGTTAAAGTTTTAGAAAAGACATAAAACAAATTTGAACTTCGTACTTTAAATATTTTTCATTTTAATTTGAAAGTTAACACTTAGGTTATATTGAACCTTAATACTAATAAATCAACTTTAATAAGACTTTTTTAGAATAATATCACACAAACATAATAATAGGAACCATTTTAGACAAGAATCTGCGGAATATAACAATACTTTTGTCTATTTTTCGATAAATAAGTTTAGTACTTTAATGATTATTTTTGTATGGGCAAAAACAAAGGGTACAACTTTGGGGGTTTACTAAAGTTTAGTGACACAAGTAATAAAATTGCTATTTAATATGGGTTTTATAGAAAAAAAAATATATTTTCCATACTGAATCATAATATTATTATTAACTGACTTCTTATGTACGTATATAATGCAACTGTTTATATTTTACTACGACTACACTTTTACATTTTAAGGCAGGGTACAACTTTGGTACTAAACTTTCAGATTGAATAAAATGCGACGAAATTATGAAATAAAGCCAAATAAATATTAAAAACCGGCCAAAAGCATGTCGGGACATGCTCAGTGTAGGGTTTCGTACTTTACCAGCCTATTACAAAACATCCTTCCAAAAGGTCATTTATTAAGGGGTAATTTGGCGGCACTTACGTCCTTTCATTATGCGGTTTTTGAGTAATAACTCAAAAACAGCTCAACCGATTTTATTGAATATAGTTTTGAATACTGAACCCCTACTATTTTTGTAATACCTATCTAACCTCACCCCACACGACATGATTGGAGCAAAAAAAAACTCATGTGTAAGGGGAGTTACCCTAATAATTTTTTTTTCAGTTTATATTCTACCACTTAGTCGGCGTGATTAATGCACACACCCATACCAAATTTCAGCTTTTTAGTGCTATCGGTCATTGAGCTAGACCGCGGACAGACGGACGGACGGACATGGCGAAACTATAAGGGTTCCTAGTTTTGACTACGTAACAATGGTGGCGCCACTTCTGTGGTTAACGACTCAATTGAAATGTCACCAATTTATTATTAGGGAGCGTTCAAGTATTACGTAACGCAATTTTTGAAGATTTTTGGACCCGCCCCCTCCCCCCTGTAACGCGTTTCTTCCTTTGTGTGTAACGCAATTATTGAAAATTTTTGACCTCTCCCCTGATTGCGTTACGTAATACTTGAACGCTCCCTTATTAATATATTTATCCGACTACTGTAGGAATGTTAGGGTTCATCAGTTTGCCTATACAAAACGCTCCCAAAGTATGGAAATGCATGCGCTATGCGTACGATCCTGCGATACCCCCCCCCCCCCCCCCACCCCACCCCGTGGGGGAGATCCCAACCCCTGCGCGGCCCATGTCGTCACCCCCGCGCGGCCTGAGCCTCTAAAGTGTGAAAAAAGGTTCAGTTTTACCGTCTGTAAAGTCGCGTCCCAAAGTTGTACCCTCAGTACTAAACTTTACGAACTTCTAAAAGTACTTAATAAACGTTTTTGACGGGTAATTATTTTATGTACATGTTTTCTAGGGTGTTAATAATTGTTTTATAGAATAAGAAAAAAATCGGTATTTTTTCACCACTTCACAAAATTGCGAATATCTCGGAAACTAGAACCCCCAAAGTTGTACCCTGTACTAAACACTGTCACATATGCCCTTAAACGGGTCACCAGTATTTTTGTTACACTCTGTATATTTTTTGGTAATAAATAAGATGTGTATGTTCAACAATCATTTCTGTTATTGTATAGAGGTTTTATGAGCAATCGACTCGAGCTTGACTAAGCTGTTTAAATATAGAATCTCAGTTTTGAAGGCCTGCGGAATTCAAAACTGACAACGACACTCTTCTCCCATCCGTCATGAAATAAACAATGTTTGTGTATAAATAATACAGAAATATATATTTTCGTTTAATCGAAAAGTGCCTTTCAAGTTATTTGTTCAATTACAAAGACCTCCTACAATTTATTACAATTTCCGTAGGTCTGGGACACAAAGCCAAAATCCGTACATCCACGGATTTTTTCGTAGATCTGGCAACGCTGCGTTTACGCAACATGGCTGTCGGCTGTCTATGAAAATGTTGCCCGCTCTAAAATAAACTCCCCTGAGAGACAGTAATTAAAAGCGGTATTACACATTGCAACCTGCAGGGCCCAATCTGTCAGATTGGGAGGTGTAATTGAAGGTAGGGCCCGTAGGAAGCTGAAGGAGGGTTAGGAAGAGGCAGGGTACACAACAGATTGGGCCCTGCAGGTTGCAATGTGTAATACCGCTTTAAGGCCCTGTTACATTTGTCCTAGTTAGCTTCCTAAATGATTTAGTCAAGTATAACCGCATTTAGCAAATAATTTTACTACAAAAAAAGTAAAACTAAAGTAAAATCCACAAATGCATTTGTTGTCATAACGGGGAAGGCCGGGGAAAACTTTTTGTAAAGGGCGCTGTTACGTGTGTGTACGGGGTTCTGGTATTTAGTATGGAGCGCCTAAGGTACTATCGGGTTTTAAAATGAATTCATTGATAAATTGGCCTTGGAATTATGAACCCGATGGTACATCACACAGTTATTCTGAATTACCTACTGATTTTATCAAATTATAGACAACTGCCTATGGATTGCGGAAATTTGTCTATGGTAGCAGAGGTTTTGTACTTTTACGTCAGCTGCCTTAGACAAATTTTTGCAATCCATAGACAATTGTCTATGATTTGACGAATTCAGTACTGAATTCAGATCAAGTTTGTGATGTGCCTAAATCCTAAACGCAGGTATCTAAAGGCAGTTCAGTCCGTCGTTCGTACACGATACAAAGTATTATGTCTTTCTCGTTCTACTAAAACTAGTAGTCCATCTCGAACTGAGAACTCGCGATTTCCTTGCAAACGAGAACCCCAATATAACAAGACCCATATGATGATTTGTTCGCACCTTCTAGATCCATTACCCCTTGTTCGATCCAGCTCATATACGAACTCTTACTATACGTAATGCGTAGAGAGCGCCACAATCGTAAAAAATAACTTGTTGGTTTTGCTTCACATTGTCAATGATCGCTTTTAGGATCAAAACACACTTGAGCTGAATTAAGCCAATTTATAGAAAAAATGCTTAAATTTGTCTACGGTAGCTTAAATTTGTCTATGGTAGCCGATTTTTTTGTATGGAGGCCATAGACAAATTTAAGCATTCATAGACAAATTTAAGCATTTTATCTATGAATTGGCTTATTCAGCTCAGGCGTGTTTTGGGCCTTATACTTTATCGTGACGTGCCACGGCACGGTAAAACTATTTGGTTTCATTCATAAGTCGACCATAGGCTAATATAAGAATTTTAACCATTTAGGGTCAAAACAGACCTAGCGGAATTCCTCGCGGAATTAAGCCAATTCATAGACAAAATGCTTAATTTGTCTATGTTAGCGGAAATTTGCCTATGGCTTCCATAAAAAAAAATCTGCTACCATAGACAAATTTCCGCTACCATAGACAAATTAAGCATTTTGTCTATTAATTCGCTTAATTCCGCAAGGAATTCCGCTAGGTCTGTTTTGACCCTTATAAATGAAACCATAGTTTTACCGTGCCGTGGCACGTTTAAATCTGTCAAAAAATTTGAGTTTGACACGACGTATCCGATACGTTTGCATTAGTGCGAAAGAGAACTTGTCATGCGTTAAGAAGGGACAACATGATTCGTGACGTTACGTGACATTACAGAGGTCTATCTGTATTATACTATTATTTACTCTGTCCTTGTGCACACTAAAATTTTTTGACAGATTTACTTTGAGTTGTACCCCGTTGGCACAAGTGCCATAGAGAACTTGCCATGCGTTAAGAAGGGACAACATGATTCGTGACGTTACAGAGGTCTCTCTGTATAGTACTATTATTTACTCGGTGCTTTTGCCTCGCTTTCTCAGGTAAGGGTCACCACACACCTAGCGGTTTTCCTCGCGGAATTAGCGGAAGTAGCGGAAATTTGTCTATGGTAGCGGAAATTTGTCTATGGTAGCAGATTTTTTGTATGGAAGCCATAGACAAATTTCCGCTACCATAGACAAATTAAGCATTTTGTCTATGAATTTCCGCTACTTCCGCTAATTCCGCGAGGAATTCCGCTAGGTGTGTGGTGACCCTAAAGAACACAGTAAAACGGCTATTAGACATTGCAACCTGCAGGGCCCAACCTGTCAGGTTGGAAGGTGTAATTGAAGGTAGGGCCCCTAGGGAGCTGAAGGAGGGGGAGGAAGAGGCAGGGTACACAACAGATTGGGCCCTGCAGGTTGCAATGTGTAATACCGCTTTAAGGAATGATCTCACTGTCGCAACTAATCACGATAGGGCAACGTATCAAAATTGTTTGCGATAATCGCATTTAAATTGCACCATGTATAGACACCATAAACTTGTAAGCCCTTTTATTTGACATAAGCAAATGATACGAATTTGATTTGACAGACAGAACATCTGTAACATTACATCTGTGCTGAATCGCTTTTGAAATCAAATAATGTTTTGGTAACGTTATTAAGTTGTTAATGATAGAAGACGTTTTAAATATTGGTTGGATACGAACATTACGAACTGCATAACCAACCAATTGGACGCTGAATCATGCGACTCGATCAAATTTGTGTTGTGTGGGTTGATTATGTGTCGAAGAATGGTCCACGGTTGTTATAATAGCTGTACAGGGTTGTGTTGAAACTGAAATGCAAAAGTGGAATCCCGCCCCTGCTGATTAATCTAATTCTGAATGGATTATACAGGGTGGATTTTCTTTTTGGGTTCGTGAGGGCAGTTACCAGATCCCGTGCTGCTACGTGAAAATGGTCCTAGAAGACCTTCCCCCTATTTCAAATTAATGAAGGATCGCATTTACAGATTTTGGAAAAAACATACAGGGTTTTGACATGACAGTTCATTTTTGACAAACTTTTTTTTTGATGCCATTTGATCCCATTCCTTTCCAGGATCAAAAGATTATTGGGTCCAAAAAAAAATTCCGGCTAAATTTTTGGTCCCATACAAGCTTTCGATCCTGCTAGCCTAATATGGTCGGGTTTTTATCGCCTGTCACCATAGCTGTCACGTTCTAACAAGTATGTAAGTGCGAAAGTGACGCATGACGCGATAGGCGATAAAATGGCAGTATTTATTTATATCTTCATCATCATCATCAATTTAAGAGCTTTGCTCTTGTCGGTGGAGTAACCGCCACTCATCTCGCCTCTCCGCAATTGTTTTAAGCTCCCGATATGACACTACATTAGCCTTTTCCTTAGCCTGGGTTATAAACGCCCGTCTAGGCCTCCCACGGCGCCTTCTTCCTTTTATTTTCCCTTCTATTATGGTTTTAATGTAATCGTCGTGTCGTATTAGGTGCCCTAACATATTGCCTCTCCTGTTCTCAATCGTCTTCATAAGAAATCTCTTCTCTCCTACCAAATCTAGAACTTCTTTATTCGTCCGTCGTTCTGTCCAGCTGATGCCTTCCATTCTTCGCCAACACCACATCTCAAATGTACCCAGTCTCTTTCTGTCTTGCTTTGTTAGAGTCCACGTCTCGCTTCCATACAGCGCTATGCTCCAGATGTAGGTTTTTATTTATATCTTGTCTATTACATTTATTTAATTTAGTGTCTGGTCTCCATCTGTTAATGTGTTAGCACTGTTAGCCTACTATAGTCATATTTTTATCGCCTGTCACCATAGCTGTCACGTTCTAATATGTAGATATGTAAGTGCGAAAGCGACGCTTGACGCAATAGGTGATAAAACTGCAACCATGATAGCCATTCTGGAATCATAAATTGAGAGAGTAAATCGAATTCAGTCTAAATTTAAAGTACGTAGTTTCACAGGACTTTAGGTCCACGTTTCTAACTTCACGGATCACGGAGCTCAAGATAACGCCATAAAATCTCTCTATCGTGCTGAAATTCCTTAATCACAATTACTTTTATACTTAACGAATGAAAGAGTGACTTATTAGCTCATTGAACCGTCTGGGGATTTGAGAATTTACGAAAAGTTCGCCTTACCTGTAGGTAGGGAGAAGTTTTTGCTTGTAACGTAATTTTTCGTCTTTACGGGATAACTTCATTTTATATCGCTGCGGGGGTCGATTATGAAACGTGTAGTGCTATAAGTACACGTTTATGTTCAAAAATAAAACATGATGCCTGTGGCAAGCTGATGCCACCACTGCTTCTTTCCAATTTATTACGATATGAATATAATTTGGGGCAAATGAAAAATGACAAGTGATACAACGTGACTCTATTGAGATACTCAAAATTGATCTCAACTGCTTAATAATGTTTCATTAGGAGAGGTCCAAAAGGTTGTTAACTATACAAAGGACACAATTAGTGACGACAACATCGGGCACAATGATTATTGGTGATGTAACAAATACAATTTATTAGTTGGAAATGTTGGAATTGTGTTATTGTTTCCATCTCGTAATTTCGGGACAGTTGATTCAAATAATTTCTCAGAAAATCTAATTTTAGTTACCGAGAGCTGACCTTTGTCGTATATTTTTAATGGGGTTTTGCGTTATATTAGGTACACTCCGGAGTATTTATAATTAAGACGCGGAAACGAAAAATAAGAGTTCTTAATTAATAGAAAAAAGGGGCGCTTATTTAAATTATCTTTTAATCTACTTAATTTGTTTAAAATTATTTTGTTACCTCAGGGTTTCAATAATATTGAATGAAGCATAAGATACGAATTAAAATTAATAGTTTAAATGTAATTTTGGAAGTGATTGATGGTGCTGTTAATTAATATATTGAATTGAGTTCGGTAGAAGTTAATAAAGAATAACTTTTTCGATTGCTTAAATATTTCGGTTGATTGATTCAGGCTTCTGCTATTTTGCATAAAAGAGAACGGTGTTGGTGAAGTATTTCAATCGCTAAACTTTTTAGATATAGGAACAAAGTTGCAGAGTATTATAGTGATCTTGAAGATCAGATTGAATCTTAACTGTTGTATTTTGAGGACCGAGCGATATTTATTTACCTAGAATCAAAATATAAATTTACGAAATAAATTAAAACGTTTTAATTTTCTACGATAAAATGATAATTTAGTAACAATAGAAAATATCCCTAGTCTCGAATGGTACAACCCCTTATTAGATAACTTTGAATTTGTAATACACATAGCCTTGGCCAGAAGTGTTGAGCACCAATGCGATTTTCATACAAAACTGGAAAGTTTAGTCCCACTTTCCATCTTTGTTTAAGTTATTTTGTCAATTAATTTAAACTAATAGGCATGTTTTGTTGAAGTTAGTAGTAACTGCATAGAATATTTGCAATATGTCGCACCGACTAAAATTTACATTTTTGGTACCTTCTGTTTTCATATTTTTTAAGTACCTTGAAAGTGTTATTAAGTGAAGTTTTCTATATTTATAAATAAAATATAACATTTACCGTTACCGTACATTGTGAGGATAGGGAAATAATGCTTAACATCAAAATTGTAAACAAAAAACACCTATGCTCAATACTTCTGGCCAAGGCTGTACTTTAACTGGTCACCTGACGGGCCCCTACAAGAACTTGATCCTTGGCGTTGAAACTAATAATCTTATCACTTTATCAATCGGAAAAAGTTAACAGTCGGAAAATCGGATTCATCATCTCAGCCATAAGACGTCCACTGCTGAACATAGGCCTCCCCTTTAGGGGGGATTTGCCATACGCGCCACGCTTGGCAGGCGGGTTGGCGCGAGCAGTTTTTTTTTCTTCATTTGTTTATTGTCGTTTAGGCTTTCGGAAGATGCTGCTGCCCATCTCCCGGTATATTCCCTCAGCAGACTCCTACTGCAACCACGGGACGATATGGTGGGGGACAATTCTAAGACCGGGTACCCCACGGGAAAATCGGATTGAATACCGAACAATACTCAAAAACATTAAGATGCTCACGCAAAGCTTAATAAAATCCATTGAAAGGCTAAGATTTAAAACAATCATTTCTATATGTACCTGTAACGGGTTTCTTTTATAACTAGTAAACTGATTTCGTGATCTGCTTGGGTCGTGCCAAATTGATAATCTATCGATATGTCGCATCCAAAACGTATAATTAGCCGATGTAAGAGGTTTCCGGTTGTCATTACATATATGAGTTATTTATTAGATATGCCCCTGCAGAGTGCAGTTAATAATACAATATCCTATTTGAATAGGGGATATTATACTTAGGCCTTAAACAGTTTTTTACAAGTTTTCATAGATAATTTATAACGATTAAATATGTCATTTGTGCACCAAGGCGGTTTGTTTAAAGACGGGGCCCTATCGTGAAACGAGATAATTGAAATTTTGACATCGCCCTCTCTATCGCTCGAATGTGTAAGACTGACAGAGAACCAGGTAACGAAATTATTATTTTCGAGTTTCGCGGTAGGTCCTTCGTTTGTGCTAGCCGCCCACTACGCAGAGTTTTGCGTAAATGCGTAATATTCCCTATTCATACGAACATTTTATAAGTTATAACATATAAGACGTTAATTAGTCTCGTCGCAGGACGATAGGTTGTAGAAAAGGATTAAAGTACCTACATCCTATGATTCCTATGTTAACAATAATGCCCTTCACTGAAGGCTAATTTCTTAAACTGACGTTTCAACGATACGACTAGTCTTTTTCGTTTCTAAAATTCGCCGGGCATATCACGAAATGGCTTATTCTGTGATCAGCCTACAACATATTAATTCAGCGACCACACCAGCTCGTTAGCTGCGACATGCCTGAGGGCCCCGGATTGCTATTAATTAGACATCAATTCTGGTAATAGCGATATTGTTAACGTTGTCGAAAACCACAGCGAAAACGAAAACCATAGGATTGAATATTATAATAGTATACCTACTTACTGGGCATAGGTTTTGAAAAGTTTAGTTTAAGCATAGACTATATAAGTTACTCTATGGTTTAAGTAAGATTGGCGAGTGATTTTGTAAAAATTATAAACCTCTTAATCCAGAAGCTTTTGCTTTGGGTTTGTCCGTAACCTTCTTTAATTAAATAAAAAAATATTGAATGTGTGCGAAATTAAGTTTACTTTAAGTACAAAAGACTTTCTACATGATACTTAGGTTTACTAAGTGCATTACCTCACACTTCACTTTCTGCCACAGAACAAAAGTAAGAGATCAGAGCTAAATATCACGAGTCGATTAGCCCGATTATAATATACTCATCTGCAGATGCTTAGGAGGTTCGTAAAATGACTTAATTGGGTAAAACCCGGAGCATGACCGTAAAGTCTTGTTACTATCGATTGCTTAAATTGCGGTCGGGTCTAGCGCACGATTGAACAAATATTTACATGGCAAAAGCAAAGTTCCATCCACATTGCACCTGAGCGAGGCTGGACGGATTCTAGTTTTTGTTTGTGCCTGGCTTACGGAGAGTTTAGCTTTTAAATTCGCATTTTACGAGTTCAATCCAGGCTTTGTTTTAGTTCAAAGCGGGCACTTAAAGTTGTCATTTCGATTGAAGGTAGGAATATTTTCTATGTTAGCAGATGAGTAAAAAAAACTGTTCATAGATAGTATGAATTTGGCTAATCAGTTCAAGCACATAATATTATGTAGGATAAATTGTTTGTTATTGGCCAGTGGTCACTCTCCAGTTACTGGTCAAACCGTAAAATGTCGAAATAAAAACGATATATTCTAACTTCATTACATAGACAAGAACTACATTGTTATTATACTAGTAATACCCATTGAATATACAGTCATCAGCAAAAGTAGCTAAGCGGGTAGGGTGTTCAAAATGAGCTGGACACGACTTTATTGTTAAGGGAATAAGAGCGTGTGTAGGTCATTTTGAACATCCTACCCGCTTAGCTACTTTTGCTGCTAACTGAACGTACAATAAAAAGCTTCGGTGTTAAAAATTTGTGGCCAATACCTAGTTAAATAAACAGGTCCAATTATTTTCAATTTACTCTATGCCAATATCATGATTTGATACAAAATACTATTCAAAACAGCTGATTTGGACGTGTTGAGCAAAAATAAAAACGTTATCAATTCGAATACATGTTCTAGTACAATAAAGCACACATTATAGTCAATGCTACGCGCTACGGCGTAGCAGTATTATTCTTAAGATAAAAATACCATTATCATACTCAATATCAATGCATTACATTCGTACATAGTAATTGCTTACGAAAACTTAACGCTAATACCACTTTTAATATTCCTAGAAATATGTAAAATAAGTTTTTTTAAAACATCTACCTAAAAACACTCTACTTTTAACAGCAATTTTTTCTGATCCGAGTATCGGAAGCAGTCTACTCGTAACTAACGAAATAACAGAGCCTCGAAGATTAGTTAACAGCATTAGCTATTGATCCCTTGTCATTTGTTTTTAAAATTTGTTGGCTGTCGACGGTGTCAGAATTTTCCTTTGATGCTGTAGGATTAACGGAGGAAGCGAAAATTAATTATGTTTTAGAGTTTGTCCGTAAAGAAAAGTGGCTTGGTTTATATGGGAGCTCATGCATTCTACGATTATTTTCTTTCCGGACGGACTATACGAATAGAAGTGGAATTTTTATCTTGACGACTGCTTTCAATGTACAAAATAATATACCTAATGGCGTGCGGATCCGTTTCTACATAAGGTAGAATTCGTAAAGGTGCTCTTACACGAGCGATAAATATTGCCGAATTGTGGAAATTCGCGGCAATTTAGACGCCACAGCCATTTAAAACAATTTGAATATTGCTCAATATTGCAGCAACCATGCATGCATGCAACAACTCGGGAAACTAAGGCAAATCGCCAGAACAATCGCCCGTGTGCGAGCACCTGACTGGAACAATTCGAGAAAATCAATGCCGAAATAATTGCCGCAGTTTCTATAAAATGTCCCATTTATTTCGGCATCCTGTCGCCGGCCAATAATTGCCCAAAAAATCGCCCGTGTATTAAGGTGCTCTTAATTAAGTGGAGTAATTTGAAATCACTTTACTTAGTACATTTGCAAACAGTTTTGTATTGATATGAAGAACGCCTGAGTAAGATACATAAAAGGCTTTATTTTTATTAGGCTACATACTTTACTTTGGCGCCCTAGAAATAATGTGACGATATCTCCGGGTCCGGTAAATTATGAAAACGGCCATAGTTCCAATTAAATTTCCTCATGGATGATCCTTTATCTTTATCCGCCCAAATTTGTTATTTAAAATGCTGTTAAGTATAGCTTGCTTTACTTTTTATCATTTTTAATACTGCTATTGCACTAGAATACTTGCGCAGACTATTTCAATTAAGGAATAGAACTATCCACGATCTAATTAACTAACTTGAAGGGCTTCAGTAAATTCTTTTAACAACAAACGTCCGCCAAGATGGTAATCACTAATTTAGTTTGTAATTTAAATATTAATTTCAACTTGCGAAATATTCAAGGACATTGAAAATAAATTTCGCTGCTAACAAGTTTGAGCTATGACAGACTTAGTAAGCAGATAACCACTCTTTGTGAATAAATGGAGATTATTATTTAATTTTAGAGTCATGTAAGTAATTTTACCAACTTCTTGAAGGATTTTTTATGTGCTGAGAACTGATATTTATCCCTGTGTTATGGATTTATCTACGTTGTTGATTTATCTATCTGTATTATTTTTGTTTCTTTTAATTATTTGTCACTATCTATCACTATCTCGCTTTAATAAAAACTAGTACCTATGCCATTTCATGGAATTAGTTTGTCAAGCGGACCCCAAACTGGGACATACGCTAGGAGGAAGAAAAAGTTCTGAACGTCCAAGGTAGACGTAGAGCTTTTTGGACTACGTATTGTGCCCTGCCCACACCCTCTTCAAAGAGGTTGCGAAGTGCGAATGTAGAACTTGTTCCATCGAAGTGGCCTATAATACCACCAGACACTGTCAGTAACAATAAATAACATTATATTTGTACTCATCCTTCTCATCCTTTATATACATAGATAAGGACGGGTACAGAAATAATGTCATTATTACTGACAGCGTCTGGTGGCATTTACGTTGCGTTTAATCAAGCGTCCAGTTTGCGGCTGAGAAGACAATTCTTTAGCACTGCACCAGCGATACACAGCCAATTACACATCTGGAGTTTTACCTTATTTTATTCTCTATATATACCTTTTTTACATCAGCTTTATGATGTTATATTGGCGCCCAAACCTCAACTGTCAATTCAATTTACTTGCTAAAAATTAATATCTAATTTGAAGCCATTACTAAAAGTAAACGCTTTCCCGTTGATAATTTACAAAATGATGAGTTTTGTGTTGGATTATTACTCTCGGAGACGCGAAATGTAGGTCAACCCGTAAATCTTTGCGAAAACCAACGCGGGGCGAGGTAGTGCATAGTATAGAAGAAGAGGGTAGGGCTTAATGCTTGTTTTTGTGATTTAAATTTTCTCACCTGCATATGCACTCATAGGTATCTTACAAGAATATTAATCATAGGTGGTTTTAACAAGCATTATATAATATACTACTCCGTATTTTCAAACACTATTAAGTAAGTAGGTATTGTGTTTGTTCAGCTCCAGAAATCAGCACCAACTTTTATTGTCTTGCAAGAGACAGTACAAACTTTGAAAGAAAATCAATTACCCAAAGAAACACAGCCCTCCAATCGAGAGGTCATGCATCTTCATGCATGGTCTGCATCGATATTTTAGAATTTGACTGTACAAGTGTACAGTCAAATTCTAAAATATCGATGCAATTATTCTTATCAAAAACATGTGTACACTCTCTTAATCCCACCCGAACAATAAGGTCGTATATTAATAACTTTTTTCTTCATTATTATATTCTGCCTTATGAATCTTATGATACTGAAATATTAGTTTGCAGTTATTTACTATAATGAATATAACATTTTAACCCGAATATGGAAATATATATATGTAATTAATTTTAATTAAGGTAAACTTTGTCTAGATTATAAAGTTATTTTTCCTCCACGGGACAGGCCTTGCCTAGTGTGGAGGTCAGTTAAAAGTGTACCCCTTCTATATCTTCTTGACAATAAACAAATTTAATTTTTAATTTTTATTGTAGTTTCTCATTGATCATTTAGACTTTTGCTGTAGGTACCTACAGGTCCCACAATACCTACAGCACGGCGTATTATTATATGTATTTGAAATAATTTTATTTCATCCTAGATACACCATAACTTTCATAACTCGCAATAACTAGACGTTCATAATGTTTATTTAGGATTGGAGGACTGTACATATATACCTATTCTCGTCGTTTTATCAAGTAGATTTCTTTGCGTTCGTTATACTGACATATTTTCCGGGGTCAGTTCTTATTCTAATGCATACTGTTAGATTCGAAATCGTGCAGACACGTAAATAGAAAAAAAATCATTTGTATAGAAACTCCGACTGTAAAGAAATACGGATGAGGTAAATTACCAACGTGAACAATAAAAATTGTGCAGAAACGCGTATTGAAAAACAAGGCGTTTGTATAAAAACAATTAAACAAAACGAATGCGGTGAATTACTGATGAATGAATGCGCGGAACTAATATTTATCGTGCAGTATCGCGTGCTGGAAGAAACGCGTATGCGAAGTCGATAAAATCATTCAAATTGCCCCCCACCCCACCCTTGAATGAAATCCTAGATCCGCGCCTGTACAATATTCACTAGGCAGTTAAAATAGCATAGTTAATACATATTGTGAAATTGAGGAAGGCCATCAGAGTTATTCAGAGATATTAAACGCGTTGTATAAAGTTTTAGTAGCCAGCCATTTAAATAATTTGATATGCGGCTTACTTTGCCGAAAATGTGGGCAACATAATCTAATAATTGCTAGCTAACTTCTGGTGCTTCCTACTAAAACGAGATAATGCAAATTCAACTAATGAACCCGGTTCAATCCGATTCTAAAGTTAGAAAGGCTATTATTTTGACGAAGGTATGACTTTTATTCTATATGTAATAAAAGTCTATATGTAATAAAAGTTTTACAATATAAGAAGATAGTAAGATAATTGAGTAACATTCGAAGCGAAAATCGGTCTATGGGTAATTTTCTGTTTATTTTATTTTATTTAACAATGTATCGTTGTGTAAGTAGAGTACTACGGTTAACTTACCTTGCCTAAAATGTGTTCACATTTCCTCATTAAAATGGAGTAAGGCGCAAAAGTGTACACATATTTATGGCGTTGACTGTACTGTTACTATTATCTGGAACTATTCATGTTCTGTCTGTCAGTGATTAAATTATAGATTCTGACAAACAACTGACAGTTCAGACTATAGGTACGAGAATTGCGCCGGTTTTGCCTACTCGTAAATAAACATTGAAGCCCTTTCATCACTCGGTGCATTTCAAACACATTTAACAGATGCACTTTGTCTTGATGTAAACATTTTCGCTTCGTAGGGTACATTTCACTGTTCAGGTTATGTTTTGTTTTTTAAAGTAATGTCACACTTTGAGTTCTAGCAAGAATTGTTAGGCAAATATTTCTAATTCTGTTTATATTTCTATTTTCTGGACAAAAATAGAAAATATTTTCAGGCTAATCGCGTGACTAAAAATATCCAAGAGTTGACGGCTTCTGGTCATCCGTGAGTAGGCGAGGTTTTTGCGTAGGTTTTTAGCGGGGATACATACATTTCTGAGAAGAGAACATACATAAATAACTATCGGAGACCCCTGTTACCGGTCATGACACTCTCTAGGGTCTGGCTAGCGAGACATTCATTTTGTAGTTGACACGGGCGCGTGACAGTTAATATCATCAATCAATATTTAATTTTAATTTCAATATTCAATGATTCTTTTAGTCTATCTAATTTTATTTTAGAATATATCGTTTAGGCTAATTTTATTTTAGGCTATCATTGTTCTTTGTGATGAATTACCTTGACTTATTTGTTTAGCCTTAACTATAATTACATGATAATGATAACATAAGTACCTAAAACTTTTATAAAGAATACAAGTTTTAAAATTAACAAATATTACGGGTAACAGGCGTTTTTCATGCTAACCGTGTATCTTTTTTTAGGTCAAGACGCTTTAATAACAAACTTTTCGTAAAAGTCATAATTTTAAGGAGACTTACAAATACTTGTTTCGTGTTTTCCTTGAAATAAATAGGCTTGTAAGTACTTATAAGTGTTAACTTTAAAAGAGAACTCGTTAGACTTTGTGACATCGAAATAAGATATTCTTGCCTGTAAAACATTACTGTAAAATCTACATAATATATTATAAATTTACTTATGTTAACTGCAATATGTACATGGATATTTTTTATCCCGTTTTAAATAGTTTTGGATATATTTATTTAGGAACATACATGTACATGGATTACAATTCAAAATGAACTGCGTAATACACCTTTAAACCAAATAATTTTAATACAAATAAATATAATAAAAAATTTTCATAGACGCATTATACACAAAAACTTTGATTTTATTCAAAGGATTTCTTACAAGAGTTAACCTTAACGATGAAGGCACAGCACTTAAAAAGTAAGTATAATAATTTTATTACAATCTACCGTTGGCAATGGATTTTTTTTAGGTAGGTACAGCTATTACGATATCTTGGCTATTTACAAATTAATACAGAACAGGGTAAGAAAATATCTTAAATATTAAAATAAGTTAAAATAAGTTTCCGTTTCTGCTGACTCACCTTATGACCAATTCGGAGCGGAACAACTAACCCGGCTTAGAGCTGGATGTTACGTCGTTGAAAAAAAGACTTACATTTTATTTACACTTTTCAGTTCAAATATATGATTATTTTTAAATTTTTAAGGTTTTTTGATGGGGTTGTTTGTCGTCGATTTTGATTATTTGTCTTTATTTTCCAATCTACCATAATATGAGCTAAAACTACTTCTATTCGCTGTGTGCATGATTGTGGCACCATCTCTTGGGCAGGTGTTCAATGTCATTTTTTTCTTTTTTTATAAATAGGTTGTATATCTTGCTTACTTGTATGAAATGTCACTTTCTGGTTCACTATTTTGACAGCTCACCGGAGCTTTTGTAGTTTCATTTCATGTCACACTGTGCGCTGCGGTCGTTCTCGTTACCCCCACGATGCACTTCGCACATAGCGAATAACGGCCGCGTTGTGACATAATGACATAACCCTTCGCGATAACCATCATAGGAATCGCTCCGTGCTTAACTCGTGCTCCGATGGCTATCGAAATAACTTTCCCCTGACACTTAAACCCACTCGCCCCTACATGTCAAAATAACAAGAAAAAGTTGACTAACGATCTTACCCTTATCTTAAATTAATAGACAGGTAATATTTTGCATACGTTCATAAATTCATAATTCATAACAAAGGATAAACTGCCACAATTCACGCGATGTAAAACATTTACGTAGACATTGACAAAGATAAGAGCGAATACCGTAAATATATTATGAGCTTCATAATGTTTTACATTCAACGTAGTCTATTATTAGATTTCTAAGTGAATTGCAAGGTAACTTTTTCCTTCAAACGGGAGATAAGTTTGATATATATCAGAGCGGCCACGGTACTCAAAAATAACTGAACAAGCCTTTGAAAGAACCTTATCACCTTGACAACAGGCGTTGTTCAGATATTTGTCACCACCTTCGCCGCTCCGATATCTTATGGTGACTGTACATACATACAGCATGTTTTTTTTGATTTCCTTTATTTGCGGGGGTGCATTCTTGAGCTTGAATTAAGTATATTTCTCACATATCAGTATATCTCTACACCAGTGTCCTAATTAGCTCCAGTTCTGAGATATTCGATAGTTAATGTTTATCTTTCTGATTAGGTAAACCTTCATTAAATTATTTTTGTATTTTGACTTTTGAGACACAGCAATAAATGATGCACTTGGGCCATTCTATTAAAAGTTCTATATTCCACTTTTTTTTTAAAGAACCCCGTATCAAAAGTATGGAAAATGTGGTTCCAGCTAAATATTCTGACATTTTGATATAATATAGATTTTAACGTCCTGAACAAAAGTATCTATGGGGGCAATAGTGGTAACTGTTGCCGAGTCCCTTTCAGAGTTACCACTGATTTTGTATCAGATAACGAATTATTCATTAGATGCAATTACCAACTATTTATTTAAACAATTGACATTAGATTAGATTGAACTTATATTGCGATATTTGCGATAAGCTGGCCATTTGACAAAAGATAAAATAATTGCAATGTCAGCTTCAAACGTGCGTCATGTGCACTTCTTTCATTTTATCCGTTATTAACTTAGAGCATTTAACCAACCGGAGCAGCCATTGACAGGCGTTCCCCTCTGCCGAAAAAATATGACCAGTGGTCATACTCATTGTATGGACTGACGTTTATCTGACGTGGCTATTTTGACGTTACGCATACAAGTGACGTTCCCCTCCCCAGCAAAAATCGGCAGACTTTTTTTGTATAGAAAAATGAGTATTATTGGTTTAACCCTTTAACGGGCAAGACTGAAAAAAATCCTTGATTCTAGCCTCATCGCCAATCTATAGTCCTAAAAATTCTGTACAAGAAAAAAATACAAAAAGATGATGTAACAGGTGGTCTTTTTTGAGACCATTGCCCTATAAAGGGTTAAAAATTGTCAGATGACAAGCAAAACTCACTAAGTCTAAGTACTAGCCATAATGAACCATAATGGCAACATAACAAAAAAATATTGAACATAAAAATTGTTTTTTTTTTAAATTAGTCATTAATTAAAGTTGAAACTTCACACAGGTGATCAGAGTATTAGAGGCTGTTTTCACAAAATTTCAGCCAAATCGACCGTACGGCTTTTACCGATTATTTTGTGCGGGGTTCTTTGTTTGTTTACCAATTGCATAATTCTCTTTGAATAATCTATATGTAGCAAGTTATTTCTTTTTAAATGGAATCGAAATAACTTTCTAGAACTAAGTAATTTTAAAGTTCTATTTGTGTTTACAGCATCGGGATAAAATGCAATCTGCGGAAAAACGGTCGGAGACGGTGAACCCAAGGTTAAAGAGCATGAAATTAAAGTTGTCCACTACCTAGCCTTTATCTACTTATAAGGTCACAAATGTAGGTACGTAATTTAGATGAGTTCAGTAAATAAGAAATAAAACGTGATTGTAATTTACAAATACGTACGATATTTATTATTCTATAGGCCACCCGACACTGTCAGTAATAATGTCATTATTTCTATACCCGTCCTTTTCTATGTATATGGAGGATGACAAGGATGAGTAGAGAAATAATGTCATTATTACTGACAGTGTCTGGTGGCCTTATGGTTATGCAATAGACATGCAAAATTAATTTTTATTTAAAAAAATTATAAATGTTTTTTAAAAAAGGTTTTGCAGGAAACAGAAAAAAAACAATGTAAGGAAGCATATTTAATGCAATTTTTTAAATACTTATATGCAATTTTAAGGTTTTTGTCTATACAAAAACTACGCAAAAAATCTTACGCGCCGTGGTGTATATGTTTTCTCCATAGTAAGTATCGAAAGTAGCTGTTCGTATAACCTGTAGCTGTAGGTAACCATTTTTAACATCCTGTAAAAACATCCCTATCAAATACCTGATCCAATAAAGGGGTTTATTGGTAACCAATTTCACCGCTTTTTACTCTCTGAAGCGTCACTCAACCTCAAAATTCAAAATGAAACATGATCTTGTTTAGCAGGAAGGAAGTAGCATAAATTGACATCCCCAGAGGAGAAGGTCTTGCTATGTTCGTCACTCGTAATTTTAGTTCGTGATAGTTTGGATAGATAGCTACGAAATAAAGTTCTGAAAATCATGTTGCATAAAAGCAACAAGTATTTGTTTTTGTACAAGCAGTAAAATTAGTGGTATGTGGGGTATGTAAGGTACCTATAATTATCTTGCAATAGCAGTGTACTTTGACCAAGCACTGATGTGTGATCTCTTAGAGAAAGTTGACTATTCGTTGAACCTGCGGTGCAAAAAATAGATTGTGTGTATTTTTAATAAATCCAGTAAAGCAATGTAATTAAATATGATACAGTACAGTTATCAAAAACAGCTTTTCTGCGCACCTGTGCCAATAAATAACAGTAGATGTTTTATAGGGCTATTTTTCATTAGCGGGACAGACTGATTTTCTGTACCAAATGACGTTTTAATCCCAGATGAAACTGTGTGCCTCGTCTCATCACACTTAATTTGTGATAGTCTAGATCAAAATTTAAGCGCATTACCAATATAGAGACAATTTTGTCACAGGCCACTCTTAACTGTGCTAGCATATCATTTTAAACAAATAAAGGAACCGACTCACTTAGGATCCGCTATTCCAAGAGGAAGTGGCCGAGTTGCTGTAAAAAATAGTGAAATCACTATAGGTGTGCCTATAATAGTTCAAGAGTTCCCTCGATTTCTCCAGGATCCCATCATCAGACCCCGACTTGGTAACAATGGGACCATCTAGGTGTTATACCGGTCCGATTAAAAAAAAAATTGAAAATCAGTTCATGATTCACGGAGATATCGAGTAACATACATACAAGAAACGCTGCAACTTGGGGCGTTTTTTCGTGATAAATTAAAATACGTTTGTTTTACACGTTTTCCACTGACAGCGTCACAATCACACAACACATTTATCTTAGAAGTTCTCAGTTTGTACATTTTGCTTTGGCGATGGACCACCACGGTTATCCGCAAAGTGCAAACAGCATTAGTTAGCTAACTACATAAGCCGAGGGACGACAGAATATTTGCATCTCTAAAGTAAAGTCAGTTATGAAGTTCGGTAAGATGGGTTTAAAGACGTTTCACGTATTATTATTTAGGATTACAACAAAAACGGACCGACGGGCCGGGACGACCATGAATGCAACGTCACGCTCGAAACGTCAAGCAAAAAATAAGGGCCTAGAAGATTATAACCACGCATTCAAACACGAAAAAGAAACATTATAAATTAGTTTGCTTTTAACGACTTTTTGTACATAAACATTATATAAGTCTTAAAACTCCATCATGTATATTTTATTAGATAGGGAAAGCGAGAGAGCAAAATTAAATCTAAGTAGGCTGATTTTTCCTGAAGTCACCGCAGTTTACGGGTGTAAACGTCGCCGTAGCGAGGCGTCGTAATCATAAGCGAGATCACTTACGACAGAAATGGGAAAATTGAATTAATTACAAGGTACGTCGCTAATTTCAATCTCGACGGTAAATTATTCCTTCGACTTCTGACGCTTTTGATTTGCCGGCTTTCCGATGTGTACGGTAAACAACGCGTAGGAATTTCTCATTAATAGAGCTTTGCACATAAGGCCGCGTTTACACCAGAGATGAGCGAGGATGCGTTTGTAAAGAACCAATCCTAGAGCTGCGTTGTGCGAGGATAAACAAAGTGATTCTATTGGTTTTCAACACATTATGCGGCTAATATATATATGTTAGCCTCTATACGTCCCACTGCTGGGCACAGGCCTCCTCTCATGCACGAGAGGGATCAGGCTATAGTCCCCACGCTGGCCCAAAGCGGGTTGGGAACTTCACATACACCTTTGAATTTCTCCGCGGATGTATGCAGGTTTCCTCACGATGTTTTCCTTCACCGTATAGCGATTGGTAAATATCAAATTATATTTCGTACATAAGTTCCGAAAAACTCATTGGTACGAGCCGGGGTTTGAACCCGGGACCTTCGGATTGAAAGTCAGACGTCATTACCGTCAGGCTACCAACGCTTATATATATATATATATATATATATATATATATATATATATATATATATGCGGCTAATGTCAACAAATTCTCGCTCATCTCTGGTGGAAACGCAGCCTAATGCGCATTTATCAAGATGTTTTTATGGCGTTCATAGTTTTTTTTTTGGTGTTCGCTTTTAAACATTTTATCTTGATGTGTAGAATTATGACGTTGAAAACAGTTATGCTACTTATTTATATTTGTTACCCCGATAAAAAAACAAATACTAAGTGACTGCCCTAAAGTTAAATACGGATTGAAATCTCAACGTACCTATTCAGAAATAAGGGAACGTTCCCAAACTACGTGACCTATTTTTTTCAGTTTTTGACCCCCCTTCCTCCCCTCGGTGACCATCCGTAGTAATTGCCAAGACCCCCTCTCTCCTCCCTAGTTGTCACGTAGTAAAACTCGCACATATAGTTTAGAATGATGTTTTGGACATAGAAAGCAAAAAAACATAATTTTGCCTACTTATTGCCTTTTATGTACTCGACACTGGCCGCGTGACGCCAAAAGTGCATGGAAACCTATAATTAGAAGCGCGTACAGGATATATTATTTAATTAGCAATTTAGGTTAACGCGAACACCTACAGTTACTTATTTTATATGAAGAAACTGATTTTAATGCATCTAGTCACAATCAATTGCTGCCAGCGTCCTCGGCACGATGTCACAGAGGCCCATTTTAGAGTTAGATTTTTAGTTTTTAGTATTTTTAAGTAAATAAATTTTAGGTTATTTACATAGTTTATTTAAGTTTTTTTTTTCATGTACCTATTTTGTACCTAATAAATATTATTGTAGGAAAAACCAACAATTTTGTTGAAATGATAATCAATTGTAATAAAATACTTATGATTAAATAGGTACATAACCACGTCGATAACTCAGAATCTGCACTTTTAAATCCAATATTAAAGGGCCATCAAGGCAAATAGGTACTTTGGAATTAATAACGATCTTACTTACATAAAACAATCCTTTCAAACGACGAAAGCTCATTAACTTAAAGGCTGAGTTGCTCCGGAGTACAGGATTTTAGATCGGTACCTTTGACTTTGAAGGTAATGTAATGAGATATTGTCTGAGTCATTTAGAATTATATACATTTAATTATGACAAGGCAAAGAGATAGGCTAATTAATGTAGAAGCTATTGAATTAAATGACACCAGATTTACTTAAAAACCAAAAAAGCATGTTAAGCACTACAACAACTTATAAGTAATCTCTATAGTACTTACAGTTAGATGTGAATTTTAGTATTTCATTTACCTACCAGAATCTAATAACTAGTGGGTCGCATATTGGAAGATAGATGTTATAATTTTCTTAATTTTAAGGGCGATATCATCCCACATTTTTAATGCAATGCAATACAATAAACTAAAAAAACAAAATTTGTAAAAGGTTGATATTGGCGTGCTCTGTTCAAATGCGAGTAAAAAAATTGTATGTGGTAATATTTGAACTCAGCTATTTTTATTCCATCAAAATACCTACCTACCTCAGCCAGGTGACAACCACTTTCAACAGCCCCCTCGTTATATTTAGTACCTACCATTTAAATAATAAACGGGCTCAACCAATGCCCAGAGGTTCTGATCGATAAGGGCCAACCCGTGTGATCCCGGCTGAAGTTTCAATGAGGGCAGTGTCTGTGATATCTCAATTGATTAACGACAAGTCAAATTTCTTGTCTGCTCGTGTTACGAAAGGGTTGTGAACCAGAAAGGTCGGGCCGCTGACATTTGAACTCTTTAGTATCAAAACATTTTCTAAACTTTCTTAGAATTTCTAACGATACCTACCTATTGTCCATTTATACTCAGCAGTATCCATAAATCGTCTATAGAAATTATTGCCGCGGACTATCCATCTTTTCTATCGTGACTAGCAAATTCACAGTATTCAGGTTTTGAAAGATAAGCAGAGCAGCTAGAGAGCATTTCATTGAGCTAAGTTTTGCGCTCTTCGCTTTTGAAAGAGCTGGAACTTCACAAAAACGTATAAATAAAACTCTGCGATTAGAGAGAGAGAGCAATAAAGCACATCAAAAATATATTACAAGCAACATCTTACTTATACTTTATGTTGAGTCATAAATGTTATATATTTGTCAAGTAAACATGAGATAAGCAGTATTTTACGGTCCTCTAGCGAAATAAATAAACAATTTCTGTTCCGCTAGTACTCAGCGGAACGTTAAATTGGGAAGTTCATTTCCACGTCTCTGTTTAATATTTTAGTTTAAGCGATCTGTTAGACTTGCCGCCTTTATTTGTATTTGTTTATATGAAATAGATTCCTTATCCTTATTGCTACAATAGTACTTATTTGTTTTTTATGTAGGTACGGGTTGATAATATCTTCATTTCTTTTAGCGTTTTATTGGATTCCACATAATAAATCAGAGCCCGTCCCAGGTTTTGTAGTTTTTACAGGTTAGAATGTTTGTAGAAGTAAGTAGGTATAAGTAGAGAGATACATTTTAATATTGTGTAATAGCTAGTAGTTGAACTTTAACCTGCATTTTTAAATATTTAATCGATGTCGGTATAATAAGCAGAAAAATTACCGAGTTGTTTTCCAAGTACTTATATACAAATATCAACCATAAAGTTGTCAAAGAAACGGAAATGTTTACAACTGAAAATGCATTGCCTTTAATTACACACGTCAAATGTCCCATTATCCTCTTTTGTTTGTAGAATCATATGCACGTACGATAAAGCTCCGCTTGTCGTGAACGTTTTATGTGAGTGAATACCAGGCAAAGCTGCAGCCATATTCGATCTTTCAAAATTTGATTTAATAATACTACCAACCACCAACTACCAAACTACTATTTGGTTGACTGGTAGAGAATGCCTTATAGCATTAAGTCTTTTGTACAATAAAGGTTAAATAAATAAATAAATAAACTAATTGCGAATCTCGCGTAGCGTATGACCGTGTGGCGTATGTAATATCAAATCACTATCAAATAAACATTTTTATTTTATTTTATTTGATATGAAACAAACAGTCATTCAAGAGTTACAAATTACAATCCATTTGCTTAGCTTTAGACCTATAGTTTCCATAGTTATTTTAATTAAAAGTAAACACAATGTAGCATATAAACTTTGCAAAAACAAAATTTTATATAAATTTACGAGAAAAGAAAGTATTGTAAATAGAGGTCAATTGAGACCTCGTAAGTAGTTGACTAATGGTAATTAATCTTACAATGTTCTGAACACATTTTTTAGAAAGCCTATGGTACAATTAAATATGTCAACATCTTTAACTACATTCCTATCATTATAAAGTGCACATGCACGTCTAATAAACATATTTTCACAGTAGTTGGTTCGACTATATGGGATGGAAAATAATTGTTTATGCTTAGGGTGACATCGGCGTTCTCTTATACCTGGTACTCTGATATGAATTTCATTTAATAGACTAGGGGCTTCGATTTGATTATTCAAAAGTTTGTATAACAAAACTGAATCGACACAATCTCTTCGACATTCAAGGGATTGCATTTTATGGCGTTTTAACGATTCAATATAATCTTTGTGATCAAGGCCACATTTAAAGTCGAGGGATTTTAAAAACTTTTTCTGTAATCTCTCTATTCTATCAATATGAACGTTGTAATGTGGTTTCCATACAGCACACGCAAACTCAAGGCGACTACGTACATAACTGTTATAAAGAACTTTAAGTGTCAAAATATTCCTAAAAGGTTTTCCAATTCGCAGTATCATACCTAATTGCTTAAATGACTTGGCTAAGATAGAATCAATGTGAGGTACAAATGACATTCTTTCATCCATGACGACCCCAAGATCACGAATTTCTTTAACTTTCACTAAAACCTTGTCACATAACTTGTAATGGAAGTCAGGTGATATCTTTTTTCTAGAGAATCTTATTGTACTACATTTGTCTGGGTTAATAAATAGATTATTCTCTTTACAAAAGGTCTCAAAGTTACACAGATCGTTTTGTAATAGTTCGCAATCAGCAGAACTACGGATAACTTTATAAATCTTTGCGTCGTCTGCATAAAGAAGAATACACGAGTTAGAGATAGATTTTACGAGGTCATTCACGTATAAGGTAAACAACAAGGGACCCAAGTGGGAGCCTTGGGGGACGCCAGAACTTATATATTTATAGTGAGAGGTAAACCCTGAGATCACCACCGACTGTGTGCGATTTTCGACGTACGATTTAACCCAACGAAACAGGTCACCATGTATACCGAGTTCCCAGAGCTTACATAATAAAGTATAATGACATATTTTGTCAAAAGCTTTGGCAAAGTCCGTATACACGGCGTCTACGGAGAATCCTTCATCCATAGCCTTTAATATATCATTTGTGAATGTTAATAAATTAGTATCAACCGAACGACCCTTGTAGAAGCCATGTTGATTTGTTACAATATGGTGTCGTACTACAGCAGATAATTGGTCAGTAACAATTTTTTCCAGAAGTTTGCTAAATTGACAAAGTTTGGATATGGGTCGATATTTTTCAATATCCCGACTAACCGGGCCCTTGGGCACAGGAGTTATCAATGCTTTTTTCCAAATTGAAGGAACACAACCTTCCTTAATAGATTTTTTAAATATAATTGTAATTGGAACTGCTAGAGATGAAGAACAGTTTTTAATAAATAACGGGTGTACTCCATCGGGTCCTGCGCCTTTTTGAATATTAATAGATTTTAGATATTTTATTACAGTATTTTCATTAATATCAATTGAATTAATATCTATTAAAGGATTAGTGGGCACCGGCAAATTGTCAATATCAGCAGGACTCTTGTCGTACACCTCAAAGACAGAATGGAAATGGCTATTAAATAAGTTACAAATTTCTTCACCGTTAGATGTTACTGTATCCTTGTACGCCATGGTTTGCGGAAGCCCATTACTTGAAAAAATTGACTTAATATAAGTCCAAAAATATTTTGGATTATTTTTAATATTGGTTTCAGAGAGAGATAAAAAGTCACGATAGCATTTTTGCTCCATTTTTTCAGCCCGTTTCCGCAAAAGTTTGAAACTATCGTAATCAAGTGGGTTTCCGTATAACTTCCAGCGCTTGTGAAATTTACGTTTTTCATTAAGGATTTTCCTTAAAGATTTATTATGCCAAGCTGGTAATTTAGATGAAGAGCGTAGTTTACGTCGTGGAACATACCTGTCAATTAAGTCGCTTAATAAATTATAGAATTTTTCGACTGCAGCTTCACAATTAAGATTGCAAAAAAAAGAACACCAATCTATATCTTCTAATTCATCGTTAATATTTTTGTAATTGGCTGAATGAAAATTATAAATTTCTTTAACAGGAGACTTAAAAAGTGGTATATAATTCATTTCTAAATCAATAGATAGTGCTTTGTGATATAATGCGTCTTCAGGCACTAATGGCACATCACATAGAGAAACTTTACAACACTTGCTGCATATTACTAAGTCCAGCAGATTATTACATGAGTTAAAAATACAATTATACTGTTTCATGTCAGTAAAACATAAAAAGTCTGCTAAACTTTGCGAGGCAAAATTGCTGCCAGGCGATAACTCCATTTCCCCTGATGATGTTAATACCCATTGCGCTTGAGACACATTAAAGTCACCTACTATTAGAAATACATCATTAGTATGGTCTATTGTTAATTGGCTTACTATATCAAAAAATGAAATTATTGATTCCCTGAAACAAGGTCCATTTGGTATATAAACGCAAGCAATATTTAAATGACAGGAATTAGTTCGCATATTTGATCCTAAAAAAGTGGAATTATCCTGCGCGGCGGATAGAGGTACCGATACCCACACGCACTCACAGCCCGCTGGCGAAGGCACGTCCCAGTCGCAGCGCACGGGCTGGTGCTCAGACCGCACCGCCAGGACCACTCCTCCTCCACGCGTAGCTCCGGTATCCGCGGCAGACCGGTCACAACGATACACACTATACCTTTTATCAAAATATTCCCGGTCATAAAAATCATCAGTTAGCCAGGTTTCAGATATACCTATGAAGTCGTAGTTGGATTGAGCAACATGTGACAAAAATATATGTGATTTAGTTCGTAAGCCCCTAGCATTTTGGTAATAACCATTAAAGTATTGCATATTCACGATTTAACAATAAAAGTAAACTGATTTCCTTATTAAGCGATGTCAGAGTGTTATATTCAAGAACAAATGATTTTTTTTGTTGAGCACGAGAATAAAACGACCACATAGTGTAAACAAGCAAGTATTTTCCATCCCTTTCTATCACGTATAAAAGTATGTCGATTTCAGATGATATAATGTACCGAAATATTAAAAACACAACTGTGACACAATCCCAATAAATATCTAAAGGATATTTTTTTTTAATTAGTTGGTATAAGATAGGCATATAAATACAACCAGAAGTGGAACTAAACTTATAACAATTTAAGATACTAAGAACCAGATGCGCAGTATGATTAATAAATAATATTTTATATATTATATAAACATGGATTTTTAAAGTTAAAATGCTCCTACGTGGAGCCGTGACGCGGCGCTTTCGAGAAGCTCGGCATTACCTTCTGACTGAGCATGAGATTCTACCTGGGATCTCCATTTGCACGAAGGCGTAACGACGGAAAAGCTAATATTATGCTCCTCTTATTCCGAAGATTGATTGTCGTCGAGTGGCTGAATAATCTGCTCTTGTGCATATAACGATAAAGAGGAGATTTAATATTGAAATTTAATACGTAAGTAGTCAGAAATAAATAGGTACTGACACCACCTACACATGAAAATGTATCTTTATTTTTTATGTTATTCTTTCTTCCATCCTTCATGTGCACTATTTCATTTCATTGTCGTTTAGTCTGTTTTTTCTGACTAAATACGAACTTACATAACATAACATAAACATAAATATTCTTTATTGCACACCTGACACACCTCAAATTAAAGAAACAGAGGATACACAAGTTACAAACAGAAAAGTAGAGGTAAAACAATTGGCGGTCTTATCGCTAAAGCGATTTCTTCCAGACAACCTAAAACACATGACAATACACTACACTAAAATATACTTACATTTCAATATTAAAGCTAGTCCTTATCGTGATACGGTAAATTGTTAATTGACTGGTAATAAACCCCAAAAATAGATTTACTTTTCGAAGAAATATGCTAGAATGAATCAACACGGACCTGATAAAAAAATGCCTGGAATGAGTAACATTTATATTAGTACAACGAGGATAAGTACACCATTCCTTTTTTGTTGGTAAATATCGAAGGAGACAGCAAGACAGAATTGAACGATTCGATGATGGTCGTAAAGTAAGAATCGATGGAACGGTCGGGACGAGTGGCCAACTGAGATAACAATGAGACCCGCCACACCTTTTCAATGGCTATTCTAATTGTTCAATATTAAATCTAAATCAAGGTCCAATTCACTCAACGAAAACGATATTTTAATTAAAATCCTCACTGTTTATTGAGGCATCTGTTATCTAAATTGCTAACGTTTATTTAAGACAAAAATGAATAAAACAAAAGAATGCGAGAAAAATTACGGTCGTTATCGAATTTAATAAGTTGGAATTAAATTTATCATTCTCTTGACTCACATTCAACGAGGCGTGCTATTTTTGCACATAAATGATATTTTGGAGGTAGACAGAACAATGTTTGTTATGCTCTCTGCCGCCTATTTGAGTTTATTTTTAGGACATTTCTGTTACCTGGTTTAAGTTAATACTGTATTGTATGCTTCATTCTGATGCTAATGGTTTTATTATTGTAGCCAATAATAAAATAAAAAAGTACATATTTATTGTATTAAATAACACGTATAACCATGAGGAAATTTTGCGTTTGGCTGAAGATTTTTTGTAAAAGAGAATTTCATAAAAGAAATTTAACTGTTTAAGTGGCAAAAACCGACAACTTTCGCCATCTATCTTTTTAAAAAGAATCAAGAGACACTTTATTAAATGGGCGCTATTTTATGTCATTCTAATTGGACATAAGAAACTCTCCAAAAGAGCGGGGGCTTTTATTTAAGCAAATGACTCTTTTTTCTTCGCCTACTGAAGCTGTTGAATACAAAGATCTGAATGAAGGTTTTTTTTAAGTGGTGGATTCTGCAAGCTGGGTTGTAGTAGTAGCTTTTAGGTTTAAGGCTGTTCCTCGATTCGGACAAGCCACGCCATTCGTTAGAGACACGTTTATGGCTCCCGTGCACGAAAGAAAGAGATGCAGCGCTCTTAAGGATCAGACTTTTTGACTAAATTACGATAAATAAGCGAATCTATAAAGTTTTGTCTAATTTTGTTTCTGTGAGTTTTTAGATAAACTAGAATACCATAATTTTTACTTAGTTATATTGCTTAATCTCTTATAGTTTACGTAAGCTAAGAAAAATAAGGGGGAAAAGGACCCAATTTCGGTTTTTTTTTCTATCGAGGCAACTTTCAGCAATCGTGTTTCGGCTTGTGCCAAAAACAAGAGTATATAGTCTAATAATATATATTCGGAAATAAATTCAGTCCCTTTTCCCGTTTAGTAACTAGAGCGTTTAAAAAAACCTATAATTTTTCAAAGTAGCCCCTTAACTATTTAAAACTATGTCATATTTATGAAGGCTAGAGTTTTATAATGTTCGGCTAGGTTTTGTAGTTAAATAAAATTAGAATTTTCTAACAGACACATCGACTGGATAGGATACACATGGTGTTCGTTTCAAATGTATGTAAATTAAACACAATTTCGTTATCATAAAACATTCTTAATTTACTTATCTGTAAGGATGTATCAATTTAGTTGTAGTTTATTTAATGTTGAACTATTTAGCTGTATCAGCGACTTTGCCCGTATAAAATGCAGTCGGTGACATTCGCCCCCCCTTTTTAGGGGTTACATTTATGTACATATAATAAAATATTTATAATCGGTCACTCACGTAATTTAGGTCCACTTTTTCTCAACATGTTTGGATCAATTTACGATGATTCGATTTATATAAAATAACGCTAAGTAAAATAGTCTAGTACTCAGAAACTCTGAAAAAGGTAACCGTAAGCTGAGTTACCTACACACTAATCCAAATTAATATTATAAAATTAGTTTGGGATTAGACTCTAACCCGATTATCACACTGGCGTCGCAAACGGATGGGAGAACGAAATAGCGCTATACACATGCGGAGCGCTATCTCGCTCGCACACCGTCGCCGCATGGGGACACCGTGTCATAGCCACCTAATAATTAGAAAAAGCGTTTATTTGAGGCTGTCACGTATGTACATAATTCGTAATTTACAACTTATTCGGTGTCTACTAAAAAAAAATACCAACCTACTAATTAAAGTAAAAACCGAAGAAAAAACCTAACGAGTAAAAAGCGATGAATCACTCTTATAGAATCAATTTTGGATTTCCGTGAACATTTTATTACGTTATTGCTGAAAGGTAATTTACCATTTTATTGGACGCGTATTTTGGGAAGCCCCATGGCAATTTCATCGGAAAATATGCCGTTGCTGGAGATTAACTACAAAACAAATTAAAATTTATAACACACGCAATACACATCATGGTTCGCAAAGCTCATTTTGTACACATTTATCAGGTTATGCTGACTCCATTAAACCTTAACATGATTTTAATATGTCATGTGAGAATAGGTAGGCCTACGTAGGTGGTGCCTATATTATAATAAGAGTGTGCCTCGGAATCGGCAAATATGACTCGATAACGAGAGCAAAGAAACACCTTTAGTTTGACAGCTATTCATAGGTGGAGACAAGATTGACAAGCACCCGGCTTGTAGTTTGCTTTGCTTTGTAGTTGAAAAAACGAAGTACTAATGTACATTCTCCATCAAATATATCGGAGCGGCCACGGTAACTAACTCATAAATATCTGAACAAGCACCTTATCGCCTTGACGATAAAGGCGTTGTTCAGATATTTGTGACTACGTTCCCCCCCACCTTCCCCTACAGAAAAGCGTAGCAATGACATATTCTGATTAATACAAAAATTAGTATAATTAATTACCCTTAATATATAAGACTATTTATTAATATGGTTTGAATATTTGAGTTACACCTATGAACAGCTGCCAGATATTTGTATCGGGAAGAAGGGTAGTATATAGCATACTAACTATTAGTGTTATTCAAATGAACGACACGCTTCCATTTTGGAATTCATCCGAGAATTTTGCAGCATAAAATTTGGTATTTAATAGACATGAAATAATTTTGCTTTTGGTGCCTGCACAACACGAGCTTCGAAGGACAATAACGCTTTTATTAGCTTGCATAAAAATGCTATAACAAAAAGTGAAGTAAAAATGTCGTTATCTAAGCCAGGGTCTATGGTTGAGTGTGTTGATTTTCTTTTCTAGAGCAATTCCAGATGTTATTTGCCAAAACGAACTTCAGAGAGTAATAAATGAATACTTCATTATAATTATTAATCAGAGCCGCCGTAGGTCAACTTAATTATTATGATTCAAAGGTATAATATTAAAATTTACGATTACTATTTATTATTATTTCTTATTAATTTTAAAATTGGCACTATATTAGTTATACCGTAGGTACCTATTCTATCCCTGCCTACCTATGTACATTTGTGACATTAACGTAAAGGAACCTTATAGCGGTTGGCGCTTATGCTATTTCTAATTACAATACTAATGCGATGCTTCGCAACGTAGATGCTATATAACCGCCATAAGATACTATCACCGTAGAACGTCACATATAATTATGTATCGTCACCTAGACGTTCTTACAACTTACTATGCAAGCTTTATTGAGTAAACTATACAATTTAATCGATTTGTGTCAGACTTTACCCTATAATTCTTTATTTCTTAACATGTTACGCATATCGCTTCAACCATTTTAGTACGTAAACTTGTTTTTATTCTGAAATCCTGTCTAAATACCTAAGATAGCAAATCACAAAGCAGCCACGAATTCTCAACATTAATGCGATCAGCCAAACTGCTATTCTGCCGGTAATGACCCGAAACAAAATTAGGCCTAACGTAACCCTTTGTGATCACAACGATGTTGGGTTAAACACAAGAGACTAGGCATTAAAAATGTGGAACAAGTAACATCTGTTAACACGCAATCGACATGGTTTACCTACAGCACAATTTACAGCGATCGGAAATCATTACGTTTCGTTTTTAAATAAACGTGAGCGCTGCATGCGAATACCGTGGATTTGTAGCTTTTATAGCTATACGCCAACTGTCATGACAATACTTAGTATGCTAGTAACGTAGAATATATTCGATATATGGTTGAAATACAGCCTCACTTTAAAATAGATTGAGCTTCCATTTTCTTGCAATACGATAATATTTATCACATGTTACCTATTTTATAAACCCACACCTAACACGATACCAACCTACGATTTTTGATCATCTGTCTTTTGTTATTTATTCATAGGTAAGTTATCTGACCTTCACCCCCATGGTGGGTCCATAATCTATAAAAATTAATAATAAAAATATTACAAGTTATTTATTTATTAGCCTGTAGTGTCCCACTGCTGGGCAAAGGATATCTCTTTGTCCCTCTCTGTCTATGGCAATATCAGCAGAATCACCACGAAAGACGCCAAGGTCGTCCCGCCATCTCCGCCTAAGTATAGTTTTTACATGCAATGAAAATGTTAATTTATGATATAATTTCAATTAAATAATTATTGTAAAACAAAATATTTTTGCATGCAATTTAGTCAGTTATTCATTATGGAAATAAAGTGGCTTTAATGAAATAAACCGAATTCGAGAACATTTACTAATTTCTAATTAGACCATAGTCTTACGAGTAGAGTAAGTTAATTGTCAAACTGTCTAATTGATAATAAAATCCGTACAATTCTCAAATAAATAATGTAGATCTGTCGTACTATCCCATGGGTATTCCCTCTAACAGCATTCTTGAAATAATGTAACCACAACGCAAATCGCAGTTTTTATTTTTACCAATTTTAATACCTTACCTAATCTAGTACCTAGACTTTCCGCAAAAGCCGTGTTTCGCAGATGCATAACACATTTCAGAGTAGAAATTTATTAGAGTACGATGCTAATGAATCGCATAACTAAGACTGCTATTAATCGTGGTGCTACATTCAATACATAATATACAAGTATGTATGTAAGAAAAATCTATCAAGAACATGTAAATATAGGAGATACAATGCAACATATTTCAAACTAAAACTAAACTTAACAAATAAAAACTAATTGAGTTATGTATAAAAATACATATGTATAATATACATTATAATATTAAATTAAAATTTCTCAGGCCGTTTTTTCTTCCTAAACGGGCTAAAATCGCAAATTGAAGTAGTTTTCTAATTGTAATAAAATACATAAGTATACATATACAATCTGAATACCCACGACCAAATTATAACAATGCCATCTATCAAGACCAAGTGAAAACTTACCTAGGTACTTAATTACCATCGCTTATGTAAAACTTACCAAATTTTGCAGATATTCAACCAAATCAGACAGTCTTAGGGAAATAAAAAGTAAAAATCATTTGTTTGTATTCACAGCCACACAAACAGCATATCTCACTCTAAATTCATAAGTCTCCGTAACGTAGTGATTAAAAATAATATTCTGTAAATGAATTTGCTCTTCACATTCTCCCTCTACCTTGTTTATATATAAGAGACATATGTATCTTAGTTAATAACAACCGACATTTATTTAAAACACGTGGTGAAGTAATGAACAGAGTCACACGACAAAAAATTATGAATTTATTGTACAAACCACGTGCTTACAAAATGATTTATGACAAAAAACGTATTTAACATGTGTATAGTTATATATAATGGATTACCTAATGACATAAAAACACTTGAAGGAAATAGTTTTAAGAAAAAATTGACTAGCTGGCTTCTGGATGAATGTTTCTACAGGGTTGGGCAGAGTAACTGTCCTAATTTAAAAGGTGTATAAAAGTTTTAAAACAATATAATATGAGATGTTATGTTATTAATTATATTAAACACACTCTATATATTCCACATTAATTGATATGTTTTATTCTCTCTTCCTTAGCTTGTATAATTTTAAGCATCTTGCCATAAAAGGAATTTCACGCGGCACGCAAGTCCTCTTCTGCTTAGTCGTCCCATATTTGACTACCCGACCCTAGAATAAACCCAATAACTAGCCTTATGTCATCTTAATAAAGCTCTGCATATATCCTCATACCGAAATATCGATAGTTAATTAGTTTTCTAAGGATACGTATAGCGTACTTTGTAATGTAAAGAGTCAGCCTCAAATTCCGACTAATGTGGTACATTTCACCATGAAGTTATACCCTGACTGCCTGGCTTTTTGGAATCATCTTATGGCTAATATATCCTCCAGGATATCTCTTAATAAGACACTATACACTCCATTAGTCTGTCGCTTGTCGATCTCCTGTAATTAAAACGTATTTTCTTTGCATAATGGCTGCCGTGCCGCGTGAAATTCCTTTTATGGCAAGATGCTTAAAATTATACAAGCTAAGGAAGAGAGAATAAAACATATCAATTAATGTGGAATATATAGAGTGTGTTAAATATAATTAATAACATAACATCTCATATTATATTGTTTTTAAACTTGTATACAACTTTTAAACTAGGACAGTTACTCTGCCCAACCCTGTACAGTGTAAAAAATTATTTGGTTTATGTTCAAAATTATAATCTTAATCATTGACATATTTAATATTAATATTATTTAGGTTAGTCCTGACATAGTTATGTAAATATGATGTTTTTTTTAATGTAATCTGTATACTTATACATTGCCTGTTTGAAAATATTTGCACGCTTGCATGCAGGCCGAATGCACTGAACTGTATTTTAATTATAAGAAGTGTATATTAACTGTGTTCCATGCAAATAAATTCTTTGAATCTTTGAATCTTTTTTTTTTTTTAATTAGCCTAAAGTAGTGTTCCACTGCTGGGCAAAGGCCTCTCCCGCTGTTTTCCATAACTCTCGGTCCTCCGCTTTTTCCGGCTAGGTGCTGAGGAAAGCATCCAAATCGTTCCGCCATCTCTGTTTGGGCCTGCCCCGTCCGCGCCTCTTTTGCGGCATCCGTTTGGTGGCTACACATGCCCACCTATCCGGATGCATGCGGCAGACGTGACCGGCCCAGTCCCGAATCTTTTGAATCTTTAATTGAAAAAAAAAGCATATAAAACGTACGTACATTTTTGTCAGATTCAAAATTAAAACGTCAAAAATAAATCGAAAAACGATATAAGTACTAAATATGACTGGATAGAGAAATGGCACTCTATTACCCTCTTTGATTAAATTTAATTCCATTTGATCCGCTTGTACGCGCTTCTATTATCGAGTAGGTAGGTAGAATACTCTTGGCGTGAAAAGCACTTTTGACATTCATATCAGAAGTGAATTCTCGGCACTAATTTCCGATTAAGTATTATGTGCTAATTTACGCGTTTAGAAAAAAACATTATTAGGTTGGCGTAGCATAAGGCCGCTTTCACACTGCTGCGGTTTCCGCATGCGGCGCCGGTGACCGAGCAAGATAGCGCACTGCTCTCTCTGTGAATATCGGCTTATTGATTTGTGATGCGAGTGACGTCATCGGATAATATAAACGGTAGTTGGAACGTGCGTATACGCTGGCGGCTCCCGGACGCGCCCTAACCTTGTTAATTAGGCCAAACTTCCAAATTTAATTAAAACCAATAATATATATATAACCTTTATGTACGAAAGATTATGGAAATAATGAGTTTAATAGCACATTTTGTAACGTTGGGATGATATAATTTTTTCGAAGAATAGGTAGTATAATAGATGCCCGAGGGCATAGCTGAGGGCTTATATGGCCCGAGTTTCCAATATTCTTATCCTCCGAATTACAAATAATGTGGTTATCAAACTTTAGACAGAAAAAATAAAGTTTAAGAACAAAAATTAAATGAGTTCGAAAAAGACCACTACTCCATAGGAAATAAGATTAACTGTAACGCCCTCGTAACTGCGGCCAAGTGTGACGAAAAAGCTGTATTACTTTCTCGCTGGTCAAAAAAAGGGTTTACAAAGTTCACGACATTTGACATGAGGACTGCACCGAAGCATGAGGTTTTTTACTAAGAGTTTTTTTTAGTCTGCCTTATTCAAAAAGTTAATGCAGGTTATTAAAGCGTATTGGTTAATAGTTTAACTTAATACTAACATAATATATGTTTTACTAACAATGTCTTTTAGTTACTCGAAGTTACAGAAGTAAAAAAAAAAAACAATGTGTGTCTGAAAGTTTGCCTTCATCAAATGTGTTGGTAATCGTACCCTGTTGGTAGGTTCCGTCACTCGAAAGCTCCTAATTTAGTACAACGATTAACTGTCGTAGACAACTGCGGTAGGTGACCAGTTTTGTGCCTGCCAATGCATGAAACTGCATAGTTAACAACCGCCTTAAAGCTATTAGTCATTCATTATTTTAGGGCATTTACATAAAAAAGATTTGGACCATTTTTTTGAAAACTTCACAATTTTTGGGTGATTTCTGCTGAGAATCACGAGGACTATATTTAAATAAAACGTAAAAGTGCACCAATTTTTTGACAGTTTTCTTACATATATTTTGTAAGAAAAGAGCCGTCACAACACTAAATTGTCTATGGAAAATTAGATAAACTTTTCAAAAATAATATTTTTTTTCTGAAAACCCCCATTAACGGAATGTCTCTAACATTCCGTTAATGGGGGTTCCTATTGCATACGGGTATCAAAATCTGGGTGCACATCAAAGTGATGTTTAGATTCGAACTTATATTTTTTGCTGTGCAAGTCAGTAGTTATAGATACCTATGTTATGTCAGGTCATAGTTTTTTGTTATGCCTTTAAATACTAGACCTTTTATTGCAGATAATATCCATTATCTAAAAAACGAGGTAAATCGCGAACACCATTTTTTTTACTATTTCCTAATACTAGTTCCGAATCTAAGTACAAATTAAGGCCGTTCCTCGATTCGGACAAGCCACGCCCCTCCGTTAGAGACACGTTTATGGCTCCCCTGCACGATAGAAAGAGATGCAGCCCTCTTAAGGATCAGACTTTTTGACCAAACTACGATAAATAAGCGAATCTATAAAGTTTTGTCTAATTTTGCTTCTGTGACTTTTTAGATAAACCAGAATACCATATTTTGTACTGAGTTATATTGCTTAATCTCTTATAGTTTACGTAAGCTGAGAAAAATAAGGGGAAAAAGGACCCAACTTCGGTTTTTTTTTCTATCGAGGCAACTTTCAGCAATCGTGTTTCGGCTTGTGCCAAAAACAAGAGTATATAGTCTAATAATACATATTCGAAAATAAATTCAGTCCCTTTTCCCGTTTAGTCACTAGAGCGTTTGAAAAAACCTATCATTTTTCAAAGTAGCCCCTTAATGGTCTCTACGTGAGATAAGACTGATTTAGACACTGTACGCATAATTTACATTGATTTAATATTCGGCCAAAGTGCGGACTACACTCAAGAGTAATGAAAGCGGGTAACCTCCTATATAAATTTATACGCCGTTTCCTGAGTGCATATTCGGGCAAAGCTATCGACCTAGCAATTGTTCACGAAGATGTCATCCTCCTCCAAGTGTTCTTTCCAACATTATATGAAACTTTCCCAATACCGCAAAAACTGCAACTTGGACTCGCTTGCCTCATTTCAGGAAAGTTCTCAAAAAGCAATATAGAGCTCGTACATGCTCGTGGTTTCATTAACTAGGGATGGGACGAAGTTTAAATTAATAACGCTGAGTATTTTAAAGTAATGTTATAAATCAACAAACAAGTATTACCTAAACATATTCTATACAACGGGTTAATTTTTATTTACAGCCCAATGAATTTCAATAAAATTGTTGTTTAAATTTTACAATGTTTTATACTTTAGCCGTATGAATTTATTAATTGGTTATATATCGGGTAAAAACAATACAATTATTTATGCATGGACTCATTTCTAAAATCAAGTAAAATTTTATATTTTAAGTAGGTATGTACGTTTACAGTGGAATCCTTTTATTATGACCAATATAGTATTTACAATGGTATGTATTTGCGATACAAAGTTTGATTTCCATAGAAAATTATTTATAATTAAACCGGATTAACAGTCATAACTGACTCCGCTTATAGTGACATGTCGGTTATTATGAGCTATTTTTAAGAAATTATGAGAACTATGTCCGGCTACATTGACACCTGAATTCCATCATTTTTGTTAGTTTCGTGACCCTTGTCATTCTTTCTTCTATAATGAAGTCGGGTAGGTAGGTATTATTACAATTTGCTTTTATTGTTATCAACGAACTGAATGTTTTAACATGACGCATTGTCAGTGAGTTTTTAAGATCACCATGGGACAATTAAAATCGTTTTATTTCTGATAATAAATAATTTTATATGACGTCCGGTTAAGTAGTATGATTGGTTTTGGATTTCCCTTAGATGTCATTTTAAGCGGATTTTACTGTATAACTAATATCAGAGTATAACGAGTACCCAATGATTAACCTCCCGTCGTCTTCTTAATTGTGAATGAATTAAGTTTAATTATGGCTTGTAAGTAATGATAACAAGACCTACTTTTAACAGTTTAAGTTTTAATAGAAGTCACACCTACAACTGACGCCGAGGTTGCATTTAATTTATGTGGAGATTAATCGGGCGTTACGTCAGAGCAGATCCGTGCCGCTGGATATTGCGTACTATTGTTCAACTCATGACTTGTAGTTAACCGCCAAGGGAGCTATAAGTTGCATGCAAACATTATTACACGGGATAACGTAGGAGACCATACTTACTTACTTCATACATGAGGATACACGCATTCTACATTTGCAACCCTTTGAACGCCATACGTCATACACAAACTCACACGCCAAGATCACGGACGCAAGCGAGACAATACAAACCTTACTTCAAAGTATGAAGGTTACTTTGACAGCGTACACCTTAACACTCACAGGCGTTTTTGGCGCTCTGGTCTCGACTACACATGACACCTTCAAAAGGTTAAAAAACTAAAAAGTGCAACGATGCAAACACAACTGTTTCTAAACTCCTAAAAGTAGAGGTATAGAAAGTATAGAAAGTTACAACTAATTGATTCAGTTTGAGTTCTATTAATTAGAAGTCATCGATATCGACGGTTACGCAGCGGGCAAGTTGCCAGGAACAGGAGAACAATGCCGCCGCTACTGACTCACTCGTTAATTGGCAGAACTTTTTTGGCCGCAATAAAAAGTGGTTAAAATTGAGCGTTAATGTTTACAAACTAATTAAAATTGAGTTTTTCAGTTATTTAACGCTGATGGTCACCGCGTTTTCCGCAACAATCTCTTATGTTAACTAATTAGCATTAAATAAACAGTCCATGCCGCAATTGGCTTCTTTCCAATAAATAAACTTAATTGTTTCGTTGCATTCATAAAATCAAAATTTCAAAATAACACGGAAAAATTCGGGTATAACATATGTTTGTGCTTTAAATGATTTTATAATGGTTATAAAATTTTATAAAGGAAATGTAGTGATCATACAGTATTTTTACAATATTAGTAGTCTCCAATTTACTCCATAAAATTGTTTCGACGTTTCCTAAAGAGTAACTGATTCAACTTCATAGGAAAGTAGCCTGATTTGGCGTGTATTTTGATTTAAAGACTAGAATAAAATGCATTAATATTTGTACGAGTAGTTTTAGAGACCAGTGAATATGCATTCCATCAGTTGCTCGGGACTCTCACTGCCATTCAGTAAGTCTTTGATCTTGAGTCTAGATTCCGAGCGAACCCTACTGGGTCGATCATCATAAAAAATATCGGATACCTTACCAACAGCAAAATACATCATATTTACACCTTGTTGGGATAATGAGAACTCGACAGTTAAGTCAGAATTGAACCTCAACGTTATTTAGCAGGTCCCCATTTCCAATCTCCACAAATTTTATTTTCGATATCAATGACCTTTATAATGGTCGTCTGTGCCGTCCCACATAATTTTGTAACAAGCTGGCGATTTCTTCCGGAAAAGAGCAATAAAGGTTAATTTTCAACTTATCTGTTCGTTACCTTTGAGTTAGGAGCGGAAATAGTTATTTGTTATACAAGGGGTGAAAGTTGTATTTTACGTGCGAGTGTTATTTGAAACACGAGCTAGCGAAAGGATTCTATTATTGACCACGAGCGAAGCGAGTGGTTCAAAAATAGAATCCTGAGCGTAGCGAGTGCTTTAATACACGAGACGTAAAATAACTTTCACCCGTGTATAACACAAAACTTTTCACCTCACTACAGCGAGGAAAATAAGAAAAAGGGTGCATTTTGCTCGGTTTCCCGTAATTCCTCAGGTGTTTAATACTTCTTCATCACTCGAATCACTAATTTTTAACAAAACAACCTAGAAAAACATGCGAACATTTAACGTTGATATGATGGATGAATTGAAATGAAAAGTTTTGACGTAAAAGGTTTTATTAAATGTCAGATGCGTTTTGTTCGTACGTAGACTTATTCGGCTGTCAGAACAATTTATCCGTTTTTACAAAAAGAATGAAGATTAATGTTGAATGCTGATATTTATGAATTAAAATAAAGTTGTAAGACTGTATTAAGTGTTTTTACTCGATGCAATTCATTAATTGCGATGTTAAAAATTCTGCACTTTTAACGTTTTACGTTTTGTTAGCTGTCAAATGTCACTTAAGCCACTTGTCACTTATGTCAAAGCTCTTTCACCACATGTGGATAAAAAGCGATTTTCACAATAGATATTAAACAAACAAAAAGGGCTTTCCGAGCTAGTGAGGTGAAAAGGAAAATTCAATGGACCAATATTTTACGAGTATTGTAATGGTGTTATATTCGCTTATTTTATATCTATGACATTTCAGGTATCTATATCATTTTTAGGATTTTAATAGGTACCTATCTTTTATTATGTAGTCATGTAGCCGGTACGAAGTCAATATAAATGGGTGGAGACAATGGGAGTGGGTGGGAGACGGCAAAACTGGCGTAGAAGTCGGTGGTAATAAGGTTAGAGTCGATGGGAGTACCGTCGGTGGGTGAAGAGTGGAAGACAGAACGAGAGTGGGAGATGGGTAGATAATAGTGAAAGAGTGGTGGGAGATGGTAGGAATTGGGGTAACAGACTGTACTGACGTAGGAGTGAATTTGATGTCGATGTACTCGGTCGAAGTTGGCGGTACGAAGTGCGCCGGGTCAGCTAGTACTTTAATAAAATTGAAAATGGCCAAAACCGGCACAGTGGCCAAAACCCGCCAATCTGCCCTTCATGCTGTAGGGTGCGTTGGGATAAGATAGAAAGGTATTTTTTTAGGGGTAAGATAAAAAGTAGTCTGTAAAGCTCCGGAATATGGACGATTTTTTGTCTTACCCCTAAAAAAATACCTTTCTATCTTACCCCAACGCACCATAATATGATGAAACGCCCTTACATCACCTTCGTCATTTAATGATAACTGAAAAGACCCATTAAAAAGCACATATTATGGAAGGTTTCCCCTCCACCAACCTAAGGGTTCCGCTTTGATAATAAACGACGTGACGACCTTACGACCCCGTGAATTCAGGGACGGTATAATATTTTCGTAGGACAAGGAAAATTACTTCTTTTATTAGCATCCGACACGGAAATAACGACAATAGTGCCAAAACAAAAGACACATGTGTCCTTTTTTGTTCTAAATAAGAGACTTTTTAGGGTTCCGTACCCTAATGGTATAATGGTAAAAAAGGAACCCTTATGGTGCGATTCTGTCTGTCTGTCATAGATTGAATTTGCTACGAAATTACTGGACCGATTTAGCTGAAATCTTGTACACATACGTAAGTAGGTAATGTAAATTGGCCCCCCAAAGGTGGACGTGTAACTTTAACACATTCTGCGCCAAGAACCTGACTGTTGGGTTCTTTGTTCACTAGTTGCCACTGAAAGTGTTAAGGCCACTTTTGGGGTGTACATTTAAAACAATCTAATTAAGTTTTTCTAACTTTACCATGCGACATATCAAATGAAAAGGCTGACGAAGCCACACTTCGATCTTGGCTTTTTAGATCGTTTGAAAATAAAGGAATAAATTCGGCACCGTTGACAGTTAATTTCTAGCTAGGTACTTATAGAACGCGAGAAATTTATAATTTTATAAAACATTAAAAATGTATGTATTTGTATATATCACTTTATTGCACACAATCAAGTTTAAAAATATTACAACAGTGAAATAAATAAAAAAAGATATGCACAAAGGCGATCTTATCCCAAAAAGGGATCTCTTCTAGCCAACAAAGGAATAAATACTAAATGGTGAAAGACAAACTATGCACAAAAGAACAATAAAAAGTTTGGAAACACAAAAAGCTTTAGGTACCTAAACACTAATAAATATATATATCGGTACATTCATGTACCTACCAGACAAATACTCTTAAACTAAGTATACATTATTTATATTGTATTTTTAACTAAGTATAAAATTTGTGGATTTGCAAATACCTATAATAACATTTCAAATTTAAGGTCGTATATTGATAAAAATAGAACTAAAAACAAACTATGGAAATCGAAATTTCGTTATCTGTGTCTCTTTCGCTGGATATGTAAGTGCCATAGAGAGGGACAACGCGATTTTAAACATTCGCGGTAGGCCCGCTGTTTTACGTAGGTATAGTTACTTACGCATAATAAGTGTACAGGCTTTTTGCTAAGAATTGAGTTGTCTAGACCAGATGATAATGAGGTTATTTCATACTAACAAGATCTTTAGGTACCCATCATTTAAAGCACCGAACGGACCATGTTCATGTCGAAATATTGGATTACCTAACCTAGTTTCACCAAAAAATGAACGTTGAAATGAAGAGAGATTTTTTTGCGATTCCGTTTTAAACTTTTTGCGTAGGAGGTATATTTTTTCTTTTCTCATTAAAATAAATGGATAACCCGAAATACTTTATCTTTCGGATCGTCGTTTTATATTTAATGCATTACAAAGTATAGGTATCTACATATTTCTTTTTCATCCGGTAGGAAACTAATGTTGGGTAAAACCCGGAAATAAATTATGTGAAGATGTCTACTGATGATGCTGAAAAACATCATGTGTTAATCTTGCCCGCAGTCGAGTTCATTAATATCGACGCGTCCAACTGAACAAACATATGTGAACACAACCTTATTTGTGATCGAGTACTGTCGTGCCTACCACACCAACAACCACTAAAAAGGCGATGGCAGACGCTGTCAAAGCAATTTTACTGTTGACTGATAAGGTTTAAATTAGTTTCTCACTAGTTGAAATGTTGGCGTGTATGAAAGCACATTTTGATGCGAGAGAGAAAGCGTTCAAAAGGTTAAACCTCTATATTATTGATGGCTTGTATATATTTCAGTAATTAGGTTAGGTATTCAAATAAAGTAAAGACATATTTCGTCACCCAATTCATAATTAATTATAATTATCGACTAACATAATATTGATAAGTATTAACGATGACGATACCGACTCCACTGTTAAAATTCAATAATTTAAATTGAGTAGGCACATTCAGAATTCAGTTGGCATTGTTTTAGATGAGTATTTCGACCAATATTGCTTATAAATTCGCCGGAATAAAGCGAACAAAGCCATAGTGAAGGCCATAATCTTCATAAATCAACCTGCGTGATGTGCATATCTTGGGTGAGCCATAAAATAATACTTATACATAGTGTAACCACAACAACGCGGTTACGTGCGGTGAATCAATCTACGCGACGGGGTTAGCTTACCCACGCTTTCATCTCTTATCTCACTTACATATATTAGGTGTTTATGTGTATTAATATATGACAATGAAATGGCTGTACGTTTAGAAGATTCTTTTATACGGTAAGTTTTGTTAAAATGGTCAGACGGCGGAGGCAAGATCGCCCTGTGACCAGTGATCGTACATTTGACTTACTTACAAAAGTTGTGGAGTACTGCCAAATGTCATTTATCAGTTTGCAAATGAGCAAATAGAAATGGGCTAAGTCCCTTCCATGTGCGAATACTTGGAACCATAGCATTCTTGGAAAAATAATTTTCTTACACCTTGGCGACAAGTTAAACAGCTAGGGGGCGATTCTGATTATCAAGCGCTCATATCAATAAAAACTAGACATTAACGCAAATCAAAATTTATCAATATAATATGTTTTTTCGCATAATATGTACCTAGTTACCTACATAGTCTTAGAGGATTAAACCAACAGGAGTGTCCATGTCCGTCATTTTCTATACCTACAATAAAATTCTGCCGATTTTTGCGGAGGAGGGGAGCGTCAAATGTATACGTAACGTCAAAATAGACACGTCATATAAACAATCCATACAATAAGTATGACCACTTTTCATATATTTTCGGCAGAGATGAACGCCTGTCAATGGCCGCTCCGGTTGGTTGAATCCTCTAAGTACATAGTATCTATATAAATATCTTTTTATAATTACTAACGCTTAAAAAAGACAAACTATTTCTTTCGTTTCTGACAATATTTAAAATGTCAGAACCCTTCGCGCTTCGCTCGAATCTCACAAATCTTCCTCATCATTGTCGCTCACGCAGCAAAATATAAGAAATGTAATAAAAGACTGATAGTTTTTGTGATAAAAATAATAAAATCTAATCTAATTTGGTGATTAATAAAATCTAATCTAGTTTATCTGATTATTTCTGTTTTGTAAGAACCACTCCTAGAATGACTAGATACTTATGTGAATAGCCCTCGTTTCCGTTACGAAAAAGTTACAAAAGTATGATACGCACGTTTGCGTCGTTATTTTTGTATAGTTACTATAGTGAACTTGAGTGGCCAGGTGGGGTAATAAGGAGAAAAAACATAAACTAAGAACACCGCTACAAAAGGAACGTTCCTGTAGTAAAATTTTCACACAGGGTGTTATGTTAGGGGAAAGAAAATCTCTTTTATCTTTATGAAATAAATAAAATAAAAAAACCATTTATTCTACTACTTACTATATAAGTTGTTAAAAATACATTTCTATAATATATGATTTTAATTACTTGTAAACCAGTAACATTATACAAATAATTTAAACAAACAAACCGCTCCCTGCCGTTCCCGGTGCAAAGGTGCCCATAATGCTTGCTGCATTTCCACGCTGGATTACTATGGACAGCCTTTGCACCAAGAACGACTCGGAGCGGGGATCCTCCCCCTTTTGCCGGAGTTGACGGCCCAGTTCGTGAACAAACCGCTTAGCGTCTACCCCCCAGCAGCCCGAGGTTTCAACTGCGAGAGGGACGAAGATGTAGCTGGATCCTAATGGGGCATATTTTAGTCGTTTTAGTGCCGCCTGTGTCTCAGCTGCCGCTCCGGCAAATTAGATTACTTGTAATATTTTTTTTATTATTTTTTTTATATCATAAACATGAAAATTCATTTAAATATACAATTATTATACATTTTATTATTATTATTTAAGTAGAAGTCGCCTCTTTGGCGTAGGCCTCCCCCAGTTCTTTCCATTTTGCTCTGTCTCTGGTAGTGGTCATCCATTGTGGTCCAAGTCTTTCTAGGAATTCATCGGCCAATTTTTTTTTGAGGTCCTTGTGATCTGGTGTTATATCTGGGAAACCATTCTATAATTTTCTTTGTCCACTTAAGACATACGACAAATATGGCCGGCCCAGTTCCATTTTAATGTCTCACTCTTTCCACAATATCTTTTGGTTTGGTCGTCTTTCTAATGTCTACGTTTGGTACTCTGTCTGACAACTTTATTCCCAACATACTCCTTTCCATTTTCCTTTGACATACTGCCAGTTTAAATTCATCACTTTTCTTTAAAGACTAGCTTTGGCATCCATATTTTCTCAAAAACCTTCTTACTAGATTTGGCACGCCAGAAGACATCGTATAGTATTATTTATTACTTATTACACATATTCCTGTCCTGACCCACTACCAAATATTACTAAAAGCTATCTGAATATCTAGAATTCTTTTAGCTAAGTAATATGTTATGAAAATTCCTCGAGCTCGTATTCATTTCAGTGGAAATTTTACGTATGATATTTTATGATCCGAGTGGTATTAATTATATATTTTCAAATTGAGTCTCGTATTACGCTATTACTAGTTGTTCTGTGAACCGTAGACTTCGGAGCATTCCCCCCCTTCCCCCCCCCCCCCCGTTGTTGTAAAAAAATAGTTTCGAGTTTTTTTTACAACAACCTCTAAGGAGGTGTGGGCTTGACCTATTCCCCAAAATGATTGAAATTCGTCCACTAATAACGCGACAGCAAACTTCCCACCTTTTCCCCCTCATTTTCCCCCCAATCAAAAAAAATGGCTCGACAATTTTTGGCAAATTAATTAAGGAACGTACATGCCAAGTTTCATCGAAATCGGATGAAAAATGCGACCTTTGGACCGACACTGACCAACCAACCAACCAATACACACACATCTATCTGCCAAACCGTCGTACCAGTGACGCACCCGCGCGCCCGTGCGGCCTCTCCTTGTAAGGTAAAACGGAGACGTTCGTCGCCTCGCTACGCTCGGCTCCTCAATCATGATGTATGAATAGTATAAATACACAATAACTTTATGAGTACCTAAATATTAAAGAGACGTAATATATATGTAAATCTGGGTTACTATAAATGTAAGATACGTTTATACCAATTATTAAAAGAGAAGTTAAGGTATGCAACTCTTGAATTTTTATGATGCCCGATTTTTATTCAAATGTGTTTGTCACTACATGTGCATTAAACCGTAAATGTGTAGGTACAGGTACAGTCAGCAGCACAAGTAGCTAACCGGGTGAGGTGTTCAAAATGACCTTCACACGCTCTTATTCACTGTACAAATGAGTTGTGACAAGCTCATTTTATACACCTTACCCGCCTAGTTAATTCTGCTCCTGAGTTGTAACATAATGTGGATTAAGATCGGTTGCACCAAACCATTTGTAACTGTTAAAACTGTTCGCTAAATTTGGAAAATGAAATGAAAAATATAAAACAGTTATACAGTTTATATAAATAAGTTACCTATAGTTACACATATACTATGTAATAAACTGCATGTTTGTAAATTTATGACACTTTAATATAACTCTACACTACATCTTGCAAAGAAACATACAGGAAATTATATATATGCTAAATAAGTACAACCTGGACACAATTATAAATATCACATTATTAAAGTTTCAACTTTGCAAAAAGAACGCAATATAAATTTTGCTGACATCCTACGACTTTGCCTACGATGCACTAGTGAAGATGAAGAAAACCATGTTTTTCAAGCCAGGCAAAGTTGTGCATCGTAAGCAAAGTTGTAGCACGTGACGGAACTTACTACCTAGGTACTGTAAAGCTACGTAAAAGATGAGCGGGGAAGCAATCGATTCAATAAATAATTTTGGGGAGAAATCCTTTGCGTAAACATAATATCTTTCTATTGACCCTGCAACCCTTCATATTTTATACGTGTACCTACCAAACATTCAAATTGAAATGTTTTTTATTTTTCAGATATGTCATTTCACGAATGGTTTTGATTTACGAGACTTTTCCAAATTTATGTCAGCGATGAAACAACAGCTTTACGATTTTCGGGAGAACTTTTTATATTTAAAAATAATTTAGCTTATGTAAATTATTTGAAATTCGCAGGTAAGTATCCGTAAATCACGTTATTTTCCCGGATAACAAAAGGCTCAATTTCCCGAGAATTTCCGTCCCGAGAAGACGGGAAAAGTTCTAGTTCCACCGGTAGTAGCTATAGCGTAATGTAAATAAATACTAGCCGCCGGCCATGCCGGTTTATGATTGCGGTATTTTAGTGAAAGAATTTTAGTAGCGGTTACTGCTGCTCATGTTCCCAAACACACGGGCGCCATTAAATTATAGAATACGTGTTCTTTTGTTTATAGGAAAACAGAAAACAATACCTTTGGCTGATTTCCAAGAAACGTAGCACAGGTAGGTACACAATTAACTAATTTGAATTCTGCACTATAATCCTTCATGCGAGTCGTTTTTCAACCTTTAGCTATATTGTGCGAGAAGATGTAGACACTTTTAGGTACATTTAATTTATTGGGTATTCATACATTTCTGCATGAACCGTCGACCTCGATGCTTTCTGTGGAGCGGCTGAAATTCTTACTAAGATTTAGGTTTGATCTGATAGAAAATTGTTCAGTATGGCCTACCTAATAACCTCGTTCAAAATGGCTAAGGATTATGGCATTATGATAAGGAATGAAGTGGATTGGAAGGCAAACTGATTGACTGTACGTTTTCAGATTGAATGCGAAAGGCAATTTGCGTAGAATATTATCGTTCGCCGTACCCATCGAGAACGTTTCCGCTTTATCGCCGTGCGAGGATTTAGCGTCATCTCATTTGCCTTCACCGCTTGAATATGCATGCATGGGAGGTGTAGGTGTGCACTTACGGAGAGAATTAAGCCCGCCGGGCTGTGGCGGGATCGATCTAGCGCGACCGGGCTGCACCGGCCATCGGGACCCGCGGCTTGCTAGCCACCACACTGCATTGGCTCCTAGCACTGATGATGTTCAGTCACGTTATCACTTATATTCAACACACTATTCAACTTGGAAATATAACCGTTACAGTTTCAACTTTTAAAATAACAAAACACAACACAGAGATGCCGATGGGAAACTAAATAACTTATCATGAAGCTGTCGGAGATAAATTAGATTTAAAATAATTTGAATCGCTAATGTTTTGGTATCTGACAACTTATCTCAATTTATCAGATAGCAAGTTAACTCTATACCTAATCAGATATTGCCTCTAACCGACGTTTTTGCTGTTTAGTAACTGCTTACTAGATATTACTAATGATAGTCTATGTTTCATAAATTTTATTACTAGCTCTGATTATCAAATTATCACTGTTTGTTATCTATAGATCGATCGCCCAAGGCCCGCCGATTGCGCACAACCTTGGATCAAATTATCTTTTAGCGTTGAGCTTATTTGCGATTTAATTAAATTTTAATCATGCTAACACACTTTTGTTTACAATATATTAGTAATACCTGTGGCCATTAGCAATATTTACTTATGTATTTTTCAATTCACAATTCACTTCACTTCAATTCACTGGCTCGGAAACAATCAGTGTTCTTTATGATTCACCAGATTGCACAATATGATTACTATGACGACATGAACCATCTGTGTTCTTGGACACCATAATTCTTTCAAGATTGTTATCTAGTTCAAGATTAGCTGCTTCCGCAACCGCAAACAACTCAACCATTTTCCTCCGCTTCACGTCATCATCATTTGTTTGTATCTAAAGTTTAATATAATCTAATGTTTACATTAACAACATTTCATTATTTGTTTACGCAGGACTCTATAGTTTACATAATACCTAACGCATGGCTGATATGTAACAAAATGATAAAAGTTTCAACCAAACATCAAATAACTCTTGAAATGTAGCAGGGTGAGACCCAGGACCCAGGGGCCACTTGTGCAATAGTACAATACGTCCTCCGAGGGCCGGGCGGAAGGTCCTCGCATTCAACAAATATAAATGGTGGCTGACAAGTGGTTTTCCCATGAAATCTCTCATGAAATCTGATGACCTATATAGAAATTTACGTCGATAAACAATTTACAAATCATTATAATTATATTTTATGATATCAAATATTCGATGAAATTTATTTATTGTAAATTAAGTAGGTATAACTTTAAAATCGAAAGCAAACAGTTTATCAGAATTAATTACAAAGTTGAGTTTTAAGTAGGATTCACTATTCACTTTTAATCATTAATCTTCCGAATTCAATTGGCAAATAACAACCCAATGCCATTTGTTTCAAATTCCTATCCAGCAAGTTTGTTAATGAAGAAAGTTATGCCCTATTAATTAAACTTCATTGTTTCATTTATCAATTAATTCGCCAACGTGGCCAGTTATTTTTTAATGTTTATGCGAGTTTGCGCGTATCAGAATAGAACCGTACCGTCGGCGGGTAAGAGGAAGTGGTGTACACGTGTAGTTTGGTTCGCGCGAGTGCTATGCGAGCGCCTGGGTCGCTGGCGTCGGGCGAGACGCGGCGAGACGAACTGCGGGCAGCCGGCGGGCGGCGGCAGCGCCGAGGAAGCCGCCGGGCGCACGGGCGCTCGGGCGGGCGGCGCAACAGATACGTACGCCACAGGTTGTCCGGGGCAGCGCGGCGCGCCCCACACCCCACCTCGCGAACATTTACATCCTCATTATCGTCTCCTGACTCCGCGTTTACTATTCACCACCACCTTGGACACACTTGTCCTCCAACGCGAGAAAGGAAACCTGAGCCAAACCAGCCACCTGTCAGAAGTAGAACTCCTTCTTTTACGTCTAATTTCCATCCAGACATAATTTTAAATGGCCTTTGTTATTTACCTCATAGTAGGTACTTATAGTTTGTCACGTACGGAAAAACAAGTATTTTTGATATATTTTCTTCAAAAAATAATGGAAATAAGTATTAAGGCTTTATTATTATTAGTCCTACGAGAAAATCGAGAGAATATTTTATGCCAAGCATAATTCAGCCCTTTTGTTCTTATTTTCCCTTTGAAAGTTTTCCCTTCGAACACTCCATCTTGACTTCATAAGCTTACAAACGTGATTTTATTACAATAGGCTTATACTTTTCAAATATCAAATAATCCGCTTCTCTTCACTTCATCTACATTGTACTCGTAAGTCGAACTTTGCAATATGAATACCTACTTACTTCAGATATAATTTACTCATCTGTCTTATATTCAATCGGATAAGGAGTAAATAATGTCTGAGTACCTACATTACTAAACAAGTCTACTTTAGTCGGTTCGTAAGTTCTGTGGCTAGGGTTTTAACAAGTAAAATAGGAACTGTTAGCGGTTGCTTCATATTTACATATATGATTACAAAGCCTATTTAACAGTGATAAATTTACTATATTATTTAATCCAAATAGTTGTTGCAGTACTTGCAGTTTTACACAATTCCTTATAATATTCTAAAAAGCGCTATAAAAAAGCACATCAACAACACGCGCCCTGTTCAAGTTGTTTTTAGACCTAATTATTTTTATTCAATTTTAAGAGGCTTCGCTTCAGTCTTGCGTCCTAAATTAGCTTGATCTATATTCCTATATCTAATTTCTATTTCTAAGTCTTTCGAGTAAGTGAATGATTAGATTAGGGTCTCATCTTACTGTAAGTAAGATATTGCATTGTCGATTCCGTCTGTTATAGTTATATATTTAAGAAGTAAATTAGATGTTCAACATTAGCAGAAAAAAAGTAGGTAACGGACGACTAAATTTTATCGGAACCAGAATTTAAACTGATTATTTTTCATGGTATTAGGCGATTGAAGCAAGAACCTAAAGTCTTCCTATTACTTAGATTCAAGCAGATCGATTAAGAAATGAAACAAAACCTCTTAATGATAAAAGAGCCAATAAAGCTTAAGCTAAAATAAAGCCCATCGTTATGCCATTTAGATTCGAAAAAAAATATATTTTCGTTTCGTTTGAGAATTCTTCCCATTGTTTTAAAGTGGATAAATTCTGAGGAAAACGGCGCATTATGGACTTTTTAATTCCGAAGCAAATTTCAATGCCATTGAAAACTTAGTGTGCGAGTTCCAATCCTCTGTTGTGACGGCTTCCTTGAAGCGTCGTTCGATTGCGTTATAGCGAGATTTTGCCAATTTAATCTGTGAAAATTGGCAATGTCACCCACCAACTCGATTTTGCTATACCTACAAAGTAAAAAAAACTGGTGTAAATCTGTTGTAAAGTGTATTTGTACGGATTGTTTATGCCTTACCTATCACAAACATCTTACGTTTGTTTGGTATAGTTACTTTTACGTTTTATCTGTGACAAGTATACGTTAATACACTACCTATTTTGTTGCATAGGTAATAAATTAAGCATAATTAAAAGTGTTTTTATAAGTAAACTGACAGAACAAAATCCATAGTATTTAGGTGAAGTAAAAACAATACTCATCCCTTTTTATTAGTAATAGTACTAGAGTTAGAAAAAACCAGTATGATGCTTTGAGTGTGAAAATCCCTGGCCAAACTAATTTTGTTTTACATGTGTCGTATTATATCCGGCCCATTTTCCTTTCGAAATACAATATTATAACCAGTCATATACTTACCCATAATAAAGACATTTTCATCGTATTCAGCTGTCGCAAGCGCGCTCTCGTTAAATTTCTGCTTAATGTGACGCGACAGCTTGGAACACGTATCGCACTCAGCAAGTTTAAACTATGTACGAGTGCATGTACGATGAATATCAGAAACATGTATACGTTTTCCCTACCCAAAGGAATATCGTGGAAAAATGTTAAAAGAGTGAATCAGCTTTTAAGAAAAGGATCATAAAAAGATAATAAGTGTCAAAAGCCCGTTCTTCAGAATATCAGGTCGGTGTCCGTTTTCGACAAAACGATGAAAACGGACAGTAGCTAGTAAGATCACTTTGATACATTCTACTTTGGTGGATTGATTCATGGGTCACACAAGTGGTTCTCAAGTCGAATAGAGCCTCTCGTTGCAGCGTTGTTTTTATGAAATAAATGTAGGTACAATAAGCAGTGGAAATAGCTTAATTCAAGAGCAAATTACTGATAGCCTCAACTTGGTCCAAAGTTTTAGAAGCTTATTTTAAGTAGGTACTAGGTATTGCGAACTAAATATTTTTAAACAGAACAAAACTTGCTAAATTTGTTGGTTGTTTGCTTCCTGATGTGTAACTAATTCTTTGCTCACTTAGCACTAGCACTTTAGAAAAGCTTTGTTTTAGCCATTGATTAATGTTTTAGCACAGGTCCAGTCATTTTGGTAACATAAACATCAGTTGAAAGTTCTACTTGCCTACTAATAAAATAGGAAGTAATAGAACCCTCATAAGGTCTTAAGTTCTAGTGGCTACATTATAAGGAACTAAATAGTTTGGAAGCAAAGTAAACCTTGCTGAATTTGTTGGTTGTTTGTTTCTCGATGTGTATTTGCACAGTACCACTTTGGAAAAGCTTTATCCTAGTACAGGTCTCTCCGTCACGAGTGTTTGCTTTGCGCCCTTGTCGATAAATGCTCTCCACAAGATTGTGAGCGTATCGATTTCCATTAGGATAACATAGAAATTGAAGCAATGCCGGATTGATAGCAGTTAAGGTGCGTAATCTGGCTGTTACCTACTAAGGCTCAAAACACACCTGAGCTGAATTAAGCCAATTCATAGACAAAATGCTTAAATTTGTCTATGAATGCTTAAATTTGTCTATGGAGGATGCTTAAATTTGTCTATGGCCTCGATACAAAAAAATGAGCTACCATAGACAAATTTAAGCATTTTGTCTATGCATTGGCTGAATTCAGGTGTGCTTTGAGCCTATAGCGCCGTGACGAGGATTAGCATGTATCGTTTGGAATATGTAAACCTACAAAAAATGGTAAGTAATGCATAAATACTTCTCTCACCGATAATTCCTACCTAGTTTAGTTTAGTTTACATTGGTTTTTTATATTTTAATGTGGATAAAAACGCACTGATTATAGAAGTGCTTTTTAATCCCCACTGTGGAAAAAATTTACGTTTTTCTGAGGTGTAGAGACTAGTCCTCTCCCTTATGGGAATATAGTTCAGATCTGGATACGGTTACCAACTTTTAGTATATTGTTGGGCACGACACCAGGACCCCAAAACTGCCGAGAGACGGGGACGTAGGTGAATGTCTCCCGACTAATGACATCATCAAAATGGCTGCCGCTTCGTTGCAAAAAGTGCAAATATCAACCAAACTGTGCACTTCACCTACACGTGTGTGGTATCGAACGAAAGAAAATTACAGACATTCACCTACGTCCCCGTCTCTCGGCAGTTTTGGGGTCCTAGTGTATTGCCCAACAACATACTAAAAGTTCCAGAAAACCGTATCCAGATCTGAACTATCACTTAGGCCCTCTCCCATAACGGAGAGGACTATAGGTACCAATTACCTTAAAGTGTGTGGTTTTAACATTTCCACCAAAAAAGTAAAGAACCAGGAGTTCGATTTTTGAATCTCACCGGTGCCTTTTTTTGTATGCAGCCGATGACTATACGAAATAAGTCACCCGGTGAGATTCAAAAATCGAACTCCAGGGTGCAGGGGTGCCCATTTTTGAGATTCAACCGCTTTAATAAAACATTTAATATTCTCCAAATCCACACTATTTGTACTTTTTTATTTAATTAAAAGAAAAAAATTCGTGTTCAACATTATTTGATAACGTAATATAATAAGAATTCGCTTCTAAAGCTTATTTCACAATCAGAAGTGAATGTAAATTTTTTGTATAAACTTCTCTGATTCAGGAGTTACTATTTGAGTTGCTTTTGGTTTAATAAAAATCAAACGTCTATGTAAGTAGTCCCTCGGAAGTACATATAACAAAACAAAGCACCGGAGAGAAACAGATAAAGTGAATTGGTCTGATTAGGTACTCGCGTTACGTAGGGAGACGCACCACAAACGCCGGAGATACATGTGACATTCCACGGAAAAGGTACCTTATGGCGGTTACGGCTTACGCTATTTCTAACGACGCTGCAATACTAATGCGATGCTTCACAACGTAAGAGCCAACCGCCATAAGGTACTTTCACCCGTGAAAATAGTTTCCGATAATTCTCCGGGCATTGGACGGTCGAAGTCAAAAATATGTTTACACTTTTGCACCTTACTCCTTTGTAATAAGGTCAAAAAGTGTAAGCATTTTTGTTTTGATGTCGTCTGGACATATTTTGCTGGTTCCGTTGAAACTAAACTCGGTTAGTCAAAGTGACACTTGACGAGTGGTTAGCTGGTAAACTGATATACCATCAAATGCTACAACTTTGCCTACGGTGCACAACTTTGTCTGGCTTGAAAAACATGATTTTCTTCACTAAACAGTAAATCTTATTTCTGACAATGCCGCCTTCCTCTGATCTCATGACTAAGATGTAAATAGCTGTTTGGAAAAGTTGTGCATAGTAGGCAAAGTTGTAGCAGTTGACGATACGTAACTTTGCTGTTTGGGTTGATTTTATACTGGCAAGGAAATGTATAACGAATAAAAGTAACAACAGTAAATTAAAATTGAAAAGGTCTGGTCAAAATTATAACAGCATCACTGATATCATCATCATAATTGGGCGAAAACGATATGAAGTTCTATCTTATCAGGAGAAATCCCAAAAACAATAAAGCAACACATACAACTCACATAACTCATTAAGAAATGGTACGAGTATTCTATTCGAGTAATCCGAGACCCTTACGTATACGAGTATCGTACTGTCACCGCAGTACATTGCCAAATTAAGACCACAAAGATGGCTACCGACTGCGGTTATCATCAAAGTAAAGCCTGGAGACAAACACTCCCTAGGGCCTAAACCATATTCCGAGATTAAAATGTAACTTTAATATAATATCAGTCCAATATGATTTTATTTCTATAACATTTTGCAAAAGTGTTAATAGCCTGACCAAGCGCGTATACAGGGCGGGGAGGCAACAGGCGCAATTGCCTCCCCTGACACGCAAGTTTTGTATACGATCCGCGCCTGAGCCTGACGGTATACATGTGACTTTCAATTCTCAGGAATCTGGTTTGAACCAGGGCAGGGATAATATTAACCGTCCTAATAAGGATTTCGTATCATTCATCTACGTCTAATCATTAGATTGAATTATCGAATAGACTCTATCTAAAAGATTTATGAGAATGAGGTCCTTTTTCAGTATTTAGAATTCAGTCTCGGAGGTCCTTTTGCGATGTGTTATTTGTTGGACCCATTATCTGAGGACCTTGTTGAAAGGGACCTTTTTGTTTCCGGAAGTAGCTGTTATATCTACTTATACTGTAATGTTTAACGGAAGGTTTCACAAATGGAGTCTACAGATTAGGCGCCAAGAACACCTGTGGCACCACGGCTGTGGAGCAGGAAAACTTGATAAGCTTAAGGCGAGGCAAATTATTTTGAGGATTGTCAAAATCTATGAGTATCAATTACTACAATCAAATGAAGGTGATTGGAATAATATTTACAGGTTAATAGAAAAATGATTCGTTTTTAGAACTGGAAAAAAAACAATGGCCTACTCGTATTACTTGCTCGTAAGTAAGTATATTAGATCAAGAGTAGGTTGTAGGCAACCCTACCTCATCGAGTAGCAGAATTCGGCTAATGTAGGGCAATTCCCGGTCAAATGTTATGTATTTTAGTACCTGGTAGCCTGAGCCAAAGTTGGAGCATTTTGTATAGTCAGCAAAATATTACCCTATTTTTTGACTAAAAGTCCTTCATTGACTAGCAAGGTGGCCCATTTGATGGTACTCGTCGAGGTTTGTCGAAAAAATTGTGCTAGCAACACGCTAACCTGACATTTTAGGTTTTTTTATCTTAAAAAATTTGGTGCGTTCTTTCGAATTGCACGAATTTTATCTTCTACTAGGTTCATTATTTCAATATTTTTATAGTAGTTTACGTCACTCTGGGTGCTAAGTGAGGCGCAGCGGCAAATTTCACTTCACACCCAGGAGAAGACGTAAAATTATGTACGCACCACGGGCGGTAATAAAGAAGGCCTCAGATCGCTTGTTTATGGCCCTTACCTTCGGTTCGGGCCACAAATGCCAGCGATCTGAGCCCTTCTTTATTTTACCGCCCTAGGTACGTAATGTACTATTATGTAACTGTTACATAATAGGGGTCCCTAATAAGTAACGTAATAGGGGTTCTTAAGTTAGATTGACAACGCAAAGCCAACTCAAGATACGGGTCAAGTTAGTGTTAATACCGTAACGTCGCAGCGAGCGTGGCGAAGGAAATAATCCCGGCCTGGCCGCCTTTGTGGCCGACGTTCCAACAATGAGATGATTAATGGCACGCGGCGCGTATCCGCCCGCCCATGGCAAATGCGACCTGTATGTGAATCTCCGCAGAGTTTACATAGTCTGCAAAGAAGTACACTTTAACTTAACTAACTCTTTGTAATCGCCCTTCTTGCTTTATTTATTTAAACTTTATTGCACAAAAGAAAATCTCATCATACAAAAGGCGAACTTAATGCCATAAGGCTTATATTATAAAATACGTATTTATTAATTCATATGAAATAATATAATATTTGATCTAAGAGGCGATGGCGCTTACATTTTTACCGAGTGTCGTAGCGCTGTTAACTGAACTGGAACTAGAAGTTACCAAATCTTCAAACTTCATAATTTTTCGGCTAAAACATTAATCTTTGCTGGAATTAATTAGCAAGTGCGTAAAGTAGGTCCGTGAAATTGGTAATATTTTTTTTTTATCTGCCCTCTATATATCTAACATAAAATGTAAGTAATTATGGAAAAGAAAATGCGATACACGTGTCCAGTTAGCGTTCGTTTATAACAGGAAGGAAATAATTTCGAGGCCACATGTGTATGCCGCGGCTGGCCCCTTGGGATCTTTAAATCGCAAGTTCGCTGACAAAAAGACAAAACACAATGTTTCCGTGAGACAGAGGGTATGGAAACCCGGAAAAGATATCTTTATTATGTAGGTAATATAGTTGCGGCACAATTTCGAACAAAGGGGAAAAACCAAGATTATTTTATTGATCCAGCGGTAAAGGAAAAGTAGAAAATATACTGAGGAAGTATTTAATTCGGTTCGTAAAATAGAATAGGCTTCTTAACGGTAATGAGATAGTTAATGACGAGACGGCTCACGTATCCGCCCGCCCATGGCAAATAGGTACGACCGAATGCGTTTCCAGGTTGGTGCAAATAGCACTAACGTACGAGCCCGGAGCTCCATTACGGCACAACACAATGTATTGTGCTCATTTGTAAGGGCTTGCATACCGGAGTCCGACGCCTTTAACAATACGACAGTTTTAACAATAAATACGACATTTCTGAAGAGTTATCCTGCTAGTTTTTAACCCACTCAACAAGAAAACAAAAATGTCTACATATGTTTGTCATAATGGAACAGAATTTAATTCATTAGTCGTTGCCGAATAATGTAGATTTTAATGTAGGTACGTCGACCAAGAATCCAAGAAAGTGGTCTACCAGTTTCAATAACAAAAGTGTCTGCGAGATCTATTTAACGATCGCTAAGGTTAACATTTCTAACGGAGTTTAAAACATGTACGACCTTGTTGTCTCATGACGTTCAAACGAACCTCAACCATAGGGTGGTAGACCACATCTTTGGTCGAATCCTGTAAAAAACAAAGAAGTTATATGTATATTATAAACTATGAGTTATTCTATATGATCTAGTAGAGTAGTACCTAAATAGTTCGCTATTTAAATTTCAATACAACAAACTCGGTCGTGTATTTATGGGCCCAGTAGGACCTATAGTTGAATTATCGAGAGCGTGGAATTGCATATGTAGTAGTATTGTTTGTTTACAGGCATTCTATATTTGAATCAGCACACAAAGAGGCACAACACGGTACAACCACTACATATGCAATTCCACGCTCTCGATAATTCAACTATACATAATATTTATGGATATTTATATTATGAAAGTTTAAAAAAACCTTTTAACCTTATATAGATATAGGTACACATTCTATTACATAATTTCTTTGTTCATTCAAATGTGTTCCTCACATGATTAATTAGGCACGGTTGTGTTACGACCACGTAGATAATATTAGATTACTACGGTTAAATTAAATACAAAGGATGGCAATGGAAATAAAGGTTCTCCCATTTTATTAGCCATCTCGTTGCTAGCTCACGTAGAGCCGTTAGCGAAACATTGTCTAGATACGTTTTATAGTCGCAGGTCGTCTGGATGGTGGATAACAAATAAACTGTTTTGCCGCTTACTATTCTATTGTATACCATATTATCACATAATAAGGTACCTTATTGAACTGGATTTCAAATGCAAATGTAGCTATATAGTTCTTAAACATGGCGGTACAGCCACCATCAAATATATCAAGTATTGTGCCTCTATTGTGAAGGGGATAAAATGCATGTTCAGATATTTTTGAGTACCGCTCAGATATATTTGATGGCTACTATACCTACTCACAAATTGTGACGCGAACGTGTCGAGGAACAATATGCACACAGCAATGCCCTTACCCTAAAATTTTAGCCGGCCTTCAGTCGTCTTAAAAAAGTTTATTTACATACAAAATTGTATAACAAATCGTTAATCAACTTAACTATTTGCCTTTTGACGAGCACGTAAAAATATACAAACAAAATACCTACTAGATGTAAATCAGATTGATTTATTTGTTAGTGTTTAAACAGCATTTTGGAGGTAAGTAGGCATAAATAGCACGAATGTGTTGTCATTGTCACCCGTCGTCACGGCGTGGGGTAAATGGGCAACCCGGTCCCGGAGAGCCTTCTTTTAAATTGCGAGCTTGTTATACAGGGTGTTTCATGTAACACGAGCAATAAATTAAAACGTAGATTCTACTCCTCAAACAACCAAACTTTTGTTAAACAACTTTTAAAAAATATGTATATTGTAGATTGCCCCATAGTATTTACATTGTAAGTTTAAATCCATCTACTTGACATTGCATAATCAATCTCGGAATACATTGCGTGTTCGGAAAAACTATAAAGTGTCCTAAAAAATCAAACGATAAGTTATTTTTAAAAGTCGCTGAACAAACGTTGTCTGAATTGAGGAGTACATTTGAATTTATTGCTCCTATTACAGGAAACACCCGGTATATAATGGGACGCGGCCTAAAAGCCTCTGCCCGCAGATTTAATTGTATGGTTTTACGTTCGGTATTTTCAAATTGGAGATGTCCAGTTATTGCATTTAAACCTTCATGTGACGTAACTATGTATATTGTTAAAGCTATACTTATTAAATAGGTACAAGGCGGGAAGGAGTTAATAACTCGAGATATAAAATTGAAGAAATTTGAACCTTATGATTTTTTTTAAAGTTCAAATTTCTTCAACTTTTCGCCGCGGCTTGTCAACTTCTTCCCGCCATGTACGGTTAATACTTAATACATCTTTACCACACTGTCCATTGTGAGTTGTTCTCCACACCACATCACGCAATAACGTAGATATCCAATATCCACACCCACAGTATATTTCATAACAACTTTCGATAATTCCTTAAAACAGTAGGTAATTATAATATATGGCTGCTTACTACTAAAATTAACAAACGGACAATTAGTATTCCAGCTCGTTTTAAGTTACAAAGAGACAGACACTTATGACAAGAGAGACTCATTCATCAAGTAGATACGGCGAGCGTAATGCTAAACGAAACGCTGCAATCTGCTAATTGCTAATGAGCTACCTAATGACTAGCAAATTTTGTCAAAGTCTAACCTTTCTATTCAAAAGCCAGTTTGCAACGGCCACATAATGTCCAGTATAATATGGACCTGCAATTCGTATAATCGTAATTACGTAGTGCATTTTTTTGTGAATTGCTTCCCCGGCTATTATATGAAAATACGTAATTATATGCAGCGTCTAAATATCTTAGGGAAGTTGACGCAAACTAAAATTGCTAGACGTCACATTTTTATGGTATGACGTCACATAATTATATAAATTTCAACAGCGATTCTTTAAAGCGATTTTCTTGGCCAGTTTTTTTAAGTGGTTAAATGACTGCCGTTCCTTAATCCACCAACGGAGAGGCAGCTGGCCTGCACGGGGCTTCATTCTACATTGCCCTTACCTAACCAGTTCACAAGTTATCGCCTGGGACGCGATGACTAACGAAATTTGTTCCCGGCTTACAGTCTATTTATAGTTTAGGTACCTTTTGCAATGCACGACCTTGTCTCATGACGTTCAAACGAACCTCAACCGTAGGGTGGAAAACTACATTTTTGGCCGACTGTACAGTCGATTACAAAAAGATGATCCACTTTTGGACCTTATTACAACGCAATAAGGTGAATAAGTGGATACATTTATTTGTAGTCGCATTACCTACTTCGTGCTTTTTCTTATTCTTATATTTTCCCGGCTTGGTCGTTGTGGTAAAGTTAATATAACACTTTCCGTACCATATAGTCCGCTAAACGCTACGCTCGTAGCCGATTCAAGCGTTTACCCGCAATGGCAATAAGGCATGAAAGGGCCTATTTTTTTTCGATTACATCTACACTTCATTCAGTCTTACTAATAACTCCATAGCGACAATGGGACCTTTTCCCCTGGACTAGCACACATTTCGGCGTCTGGCGTCTACAGCTACATCATTCTAAAATTATTTTTCTCAGATCGGAATTGGTATTTTACAATTAAAAACTGATATTATTGACACATTTTATTTAAAATTACATCATAATTAATACACCTAATCATAAAAATCCATAGTGATTAATAAACTACAGAAAACAATAAATCCATGATCATTCCTATCAATAAACATTTATACGAAAACGAACTCACTGAAGTGTGCGCAGTTTATGACAACAGCTGGTCGACTGTACTGCTACTTGCGTAGCCAGTGATAGAAAGGCACAAAATATTTTAGGCGCACACACATGGTCTGAATTTAGCAAACAGTTAAAAGAATGAGGTGGTTCTTACCTAGTCTCTAGAACTCAGAAAAAACATCGTATCATACCTTAAAGCATTTAACCAACCATTGACAGCCATTGACAGGCGTTCCCCTCTGCCGAAAATATACGACCAGTGGTCATATTCATTGTATGGACTGACGGTTATCCAATGTGGCTATTTTAACTTTTGCATACATTTGACGTTCCCGTACCCCGAAAAAATCGGCAGACTTTTTTTGTATACAAAATGACAGACATGGCCGGTCCGGTTGGTTGAATAGTCTAAGTATCATACTGTATGGATTGGACATTTCCGTACAGTCCGTGAGTTTTAAGAACCTTCGGGAATCGATGATGAGACCCGAAGGTAATATTGCTGTTCTGCTTTTTCATGTGTCACTGTTGATTGATACCCGACGTCTCTTTCTAAAACCCGAAGATTCTTTTTAGAGCTCACGGACTGTATGCTTGGTGGTTGAATCAACGACTACGAGTATAGACTTGTAGTGATTTTCACTACACTTGAGCAAAAATTTTCTTAGGGATGTCATCCATCTCGTCTCCTGTTACTCAATGGAAAAACGTTAGAAATGGAACAGCAATAGCGGTTAATCTACACCATTTAAGTGAGGGATTTTTCATCAGCCGCTCTAGTGACCTTGCAACTAATCACCTGCTATTTTTAATGCATGGCGGTTTTTGATGCATCGATTGGTGTCGTTGCACTACCTAAGGGTCACCACACACCTAGCGGTTTTCCTCGCGGATTTAGCGGAAGTAGCGGAAATTTGTCTATGGTAGCAGATTTTTTGTACGGAAGCCATAGACAAATTTCCGCTACCATAGACAAATTTCCGCTACCATAGACAAATTTCCGCTACTTCCGCTAATTCCGCGAGGAATTCCGCTAGGTGTGTGGTGACCCTAAGACGGCAACGTATCGAAATTGGGAGCGATTTTTGCGTTCAAATTGCACCAAGTGTAAACAGACCTCTTCATTAAGAACTGTATATAGGTACAGAATTATTTATAATCTGCATGATAAAGACCTAGCGGAATTCCTTGCGAAATTAAGATTTGTCTATGGTAGCTGATTTTTTGTATGGAAGCCATAGACAAATATCCGCTACCATGGACAAATTTCCGCTACCATATACAAAATTAAGCATTTTGTCTATGAATTGGCTTTATTCCACGAGGAATTCCGCTAGGTCTGTTTTGACCCTAAAGGTATGGCACCCCTTATACTACCACCCCTACATACGTGCAGTAGTTACATTTGAAAACTTACTGCACTGTGTACAGTCGCCATCAAATATATCGGAGCGGTCAGGGTAAGTACTCAAAATATCTGGACATGCACTCTATTGCCTTGACAATAGAGGCGTTGTTCAGACATTTGTGGCCACCTTGGCGGCTCCGATATATCTGATGGCGACTATACAGTCAGCAATAGAAGTGGCTAAGCTTGGCACGAATTGCTAAGAGACAATATCGTGTCAAAAAATTTTTCTCCCTTCTGCTACTAACTGTACCTTATTGTATGACAAAAAATGTTCCTTTTCTCTTATGTTTTTCAAATGAGTAGTGCACATATTATGCTAAGTGCTAGTGCTAAGTGAAGCAGTTTACAGTACTTGCACTAAGTGGGTGAATCAACTTTTTAATGTTGTTTACTCTGTCCCCGTTGTCCGAGGGACATCCTCATACTATTTCATAGAAAATCTTTGGTTGTCCAAGGGACGTAACCATAGCAACCAGGCGCTATAAAAAGTTGATTGACTCAAGTACAAAAAGTTACTGCTTAACATTTTTAAGAGTACGTGACCTAGCAACGCAGTCTAGCAGGTCAATCTTTGTTTTTTGTGTAGCTTCTAACAATACGTATATTTTTTTAGATCATTGTTTTTTTTATCGATGCCATGTAGCCTGTCACGGTCATAGGCTCGTATACTATAATAATTTAATCGTAACCCACTCGACCTGAACCTATGCAATCAACATCAAATTCGATGCTGACTTAAATAAATAAAAAACAGATAATTGTAAGTAGGGTGTATTGGGGTAATTTCGATAGGAAAAAAGTGGCGGGTAATTCCGAAAGTTGACTCTTATTACAGTGGGATACGAGATAATAAATAATTGAATGATTTTCGGAATTACCCGCCTTTCGAAATTACCCCAATACACCCTAATTAATGAAATGCATTCATTTGCAAGTAATGAAATCTTCAATAAAGTAATACATGCAAACTTCTAATTCTATTGCTCTACATTAAATATAAAGTAATGCAACACTGGGCAGTAATTCAAAATGAAATATGGTGAAATACGCACCATCATCATACAAACATTCACAATTAAATAACATGAAACAACGAGAAAATTCAAAATATTTCTTACTATTTAAAGAAAGTTAAATAACTCAGATAGTCTGTGCGGAAATAGAAGTGTCTTAGAGCTCATTAGTTCTCGTATAAACCACAACACTTATCTTTTAGCACAACCCCTAAGTGGCAATTGGTCTGCTTTTTTAATACAAACATTTAAACAGTGATTTCGATACTCACAATTGTAACAATACATGTTAGATTTTATTAGTCGTAGCTTGAGCTATTTTATTTACTTGGATAAACAAATATAATTGATATAGTGCTATGTGCATGCTAAAACGTGTGAATGTGAACCTCCACTCATAATAATCTACCATCACTGGGCGTTATATTTAAAACTTATGCTACAGGACACTGTTATTACAATTATCTTAGCCAATAATACCAGTTAGTCTATTTTGTACCATTTAAATGCATTCTACTACCCAATATTTAAATATTGTCTAAAATGAGCTCAATTAAAATTATCTCAAAATATTCGTGTAAGTCTATCACTAGATGTCATTTTTATATGTGGCACGCTTATATGCAGGAGGGCATCATGGCTACATACGTCAAAGGCCGAAATTGCACTTGTAGATTTTTCTTGCGTAAGTAGTCTCTTACATACTGACAGCTCCGTCCCTACTTATTTAAGCAAAACTTGAGTACAAGTGTAAATCTGGCCTAATAGCATCAGGTGTTTGGACTTACTGTGTGCCACTCTCATATAAATGCATCATAATGTGCGATTGTCATCAAACGATCGGCGTCGGGTAGGTATTCATGAAACATAGGAACTTAATCCTTCTGTGTAGTAGTTACATTCCATATTCCAATAATACCGTAGCGCGCTTGCGCGTTCTAAAGACCTATAGTAACTATGTAAGTATATAAAATCTAACTACTGCATAAGTGATTCAAATTTCTTTGCCTCCAGGAAAACGCGCGCTGACGCTGACCGTGTGATGTGAACCGTATGTTAAAGAGTAATGCTGTAAAGTTAATTATTGCCTTTTAAAATTATTTTTGAATACCATTACACATATATACTGTGTCATTTTGTACTATATGTTAATACACACATAATTATTATTTACGACATTTGCATACCTAATCATTCTACACATTTTTTTTTTATAATTGACCATACTAGATGTTATTGTGAACCATTGCCATAAACTCAGCAAACTGGGAAAACTAAAATAGCTACACGCAATAAGATAGGAACAAAAGTAAAACTGGGACTATTTAAAATTAATATCTAAAATACTAGTCAGACTAAATAAGTAGAATTAAACTGGGACATCAAACAATTCTATAGCATTCCGTGAAGCCCTAAGAGATACATTATGGCTCCTCTACAGACTACACCATGGGCCATGATGGGTGGTGATTGTCACCATCATTGCACAGACAGTTGCCCACACAATCGCATATGGTATACAGGTTAATTCTCATCCATTTGATATGCTCGTCTCATGTGCACTGCACCAGACTCGTATTCTAGCTATACTGTTCACAATTAATGTTGATACTTAACTCTTAGTGTGAGCAGTCCGTTCACGCGATTCCCTTTTATTTCTGCCCGAAAAACGATAAAATGGCGTTTACGCACAATCACGACCATGGCTACTGTAGGCAATTAAGTCCTCTACACGATGGCGATCGCATGCAATCGCCCATCATGGGTCATGGTGTAGAGGAGCCGCGAGAAATAACAGCACTTACATGTCCAAATCAAATATGAGATCGTTTTTGAACATTACTTCTTGGTACTGGCCTTTGTTCAGTTTATCTGGATCGTACAGATCAGTGTTATGTTTAATATTATCACAGGTTTTGGGTTCGGAGGCTTTTGCTTTTCCCGATTTGTTTACGTCGTCATTAGATTTCCATATGACGGGTTCAGGTTTGCTGGAGTTGGTGTTGCAAATGTCGAATACAGATGAAGGTGCACTCCCCTCCGACGCGTCGGTATCGATGCCATCATCCTTGCGGCCGTTTGGGATGTCTCTGCCAGTCGGAGTGCCCCTGCATTCACTTTCAACATCAGAAGTGTCTGCTAAACCGCTGTCGCGCCGCTGTTTTAAGGCTGACTTCGGTTTCGATTTTGGTATCTGCAAAAGTGATTTAATAATTCAATTAACAATGGCAACTTACGTAAGTGAGGGTAGCTATGTATAAACATGCTATTTTGATTACGATTGTTTTTTGTTATTACATTCTTATCGAATATTTTATCTTATGATATCTGTGAAGTCTACTATCAGTCATTGAAATTGGGTCGAAAAAAAAGACTGGACCGGTGGGGTGCTAATTTTTCTTATTTGGTTCCATAAAATTACATTAAGCATGATAAATAGAATTATTCCACCATACTGAAGGTGTAAATTTCTTGTTTTATAAATATGGCTTTCAGCTAGCACTTGTTTAAACATTTAACAAAGTTTCATGAGTCATATTGTAAATTTTACGATCAAGGTACTTTGGTTCGAAATAAATGAAATAATTATGTTTTAAGGTCACCTAAATGTGGGCATTGTGGGCAAGGTCTGTAGTAAGAAATAAAAAATAAATATACATATATTAAAACTTAAATTTGATTGATATACCTGAGTTGAGTTGGTGAAATCATCTTCTGCCTCACTTTCACTCTTGCGCCTGTCTTGACTACGTTTTTTACTCTTTTTCCTTTGATTCTTTTTCTTTTGCCCCTCAATTGATGAATTATACCTGTAAAGAACATACATCAATTAAATATTTGTTATATACAAATAACCATTAATATGTATATTTTGTTGTTTTTTTATACTTACCTATAAAATTGTTTTGCAATAACATCATTGAACCTAACAGTCTTTTTAAAGCTGGATTCCTCAGGAATACAATCAGAGCTAACATAATCCATTGAAGAAGCAACATCTCCCACACTCGACTCTGAAAAGCTTCTCATCATGTGCATTGGTTTCCGCAGTATACTCTTGGCTCCTGTCTCATTCATTCCCGAGTCCACCCAGACTATCTCTCTCTCTGGAGATGTGGGTGATTCTAAGTCATCACTGTCATCATTCTCAATATTTGAGGATACAAGTATGTTTGTCTCAGAACCCAGATTGGTCACTTCAACAACAGGCAAAGAAACTTCATCTTGAGGCAGTTTCAGACTTAAGTCTGATTGGTCACTGGATGGCTTTTTCACTTGGGACATGTCAAAGTATTCACTGGTTAGAGTGGCTTCACTCAAACCAATTTGGAATTTCTCTGGGAGGTCACCAGACACTTCCAGTTGCAGAATAACATTGTTATCCCAAGGTTCACCTGTAGCATTTTCAAATTGAATACCTTCTTCAAATACTATAAGAGCTGCATAATGTACTGGTACAAATCCTGATCCAACTGTAGTAAATTTGATGTATACTTTATTGCCTTCACTCTTCACTTTAACTGAGTCCGGCTCAGTGTTTTTAACATGGAACGTAAAAGCAACAATGTCATCAAGTACATTATGAGTGTATGACGGTAAAATGTACCCATAGGAAGGGTCTAAGAATACTTCTTCAGGTGATTCATGTTCTAATTTCTGAGTTGAGGTGCCTATAGAAGTCTCCGAAACAGTTGATGATAACTCTTCAACCAAGTTTTCTCTCTGGTCGTCATCACTTTGAGAACTTGAGTTTTCTTCACTTTCTACTCCACTGTCTACTTTACTGGTGTCTTTCTTTATATTCTGTTTTACTACAGGTAAAGTAACAATAAGCATGTGCTTTGTTTTATCAAACTTAGCATTACCACACTCATCATTCACTGCATAGGGAAGGTTTATGGAAAGCTTGTACTTGGCAGGCTTTTCACAGGACAAGCTTAGCGACTTTTCCTTGACATCTAATATACAATCCTTAGTAGAAGATAGAAGAGGAAGATTAATTTCAACCACAATTTGACTGGGTATGGCAGTGTACTGTTTACTGTTTTTGTCATAAGTGAATTCTTGCATGTCAATATTTTTCTGCTGTTTGATAATATACTTGGGTATAGTGTATCCATTTATAGTCTCATGGGTAAATTCTTTCTTAGATTTAGCTTTAGGTTTAGACTTAGTGGGAACAGTTGTATTTTCTTCCATTGCAGTGGATGCTACTGGGAATGTGCGTTGTGGATATAATTTCTCCAATACTTCAGGTGATAGAGGTTCCCCTTCTTCTTCGTCATCTAAAGGAATGCCCTTAAAATCCGGATCCTCTTTCCGAATAATAGCTGGATTAGACATACCTTTATATAATGACTTGGGAAAACGTAAATTGTTATTGTCTAGGTGGATGTTGTAAGTTTTCATCAAACCATCTAACGCAGTCTTGTTGACCAGTTCACGGAATCTCTGGTTAACCTCTGCCATGCGCAATGTGTCAGGGTGGAAAACTACATCATAAATGACACATCTCTGTTTTTTGTGATCATAATCTTCTCTAGGAGGGATTAAAGTGTACGGTATTTGCCAATTCATACCTCTCTGGTTATTAACCTCTTGAACGCTGCAGGACGGTTTGCCGACATTATCATTGCTACAGATATTAACGAACGCTTTCCGGTCGCCTGCGACGCTTGTTTTGATAACATAACCGCCCTTCGGATTGATAAAGGTTACATCATAACCTCGCTCTTTCTCTAGCTGGGTCATTTCCTTCTGGTAAAGTGCTTGATTCGCCGGGTCACGTACTTCTTCAGCGTATTCCGCTAGCATTTCTCGAAATTTCTTACTCTTCATAGCGTCTTGAATATTTTCTAGATCAGACCGGGTAAATTGTATTTCCTCGTCACGAGGTTGTACGCCTGTTGCCATTTTGTCTTAAAATTTGTGTTGGTTTAAAAATAAACACAAAATAACTACGCATTCACAAGATCACGATAATATATTAAACATTCAGCTGAGCCGATGATAAGATTAGTGTTGCATATTGACAAAATTTTCCATCGCAACGTCAACAAATGTCAGAAGACCACGTAAGGGTCACCACATACCTAGCGGTTTTCCTCGCGGAATTACCGGAAGTAGCGGAAATTCATAGACAAAATGCTTAATTTGTCTATGGTAGCGGAAATTTGTCTATGGCTTCCATACAAAAAATCTGCTACCATAGACAAATTTCCGCTACCATAGACAAATTTCCGCTACTTCCGGTAATTCCGCGAGGAAAACCGCTAGGTGTGTGGCGACCCTAAGACTTCACATTGTTATGTTGTCGTACTGAATGAAAGTGCCATTCATTTAGAATAAAAAATTACCTCAATAGAGATTACTAGCGTGGGAGTGATAAGTTATACTCATCCCTTTTTTGGTAGCAATGATACTAGCGTAAGAAAGAGACAGTATAATTCTCTTTTCTATGCTTGAAATAAAAAATTTAGTCCCTGAACAAACCAAACCATTCAATAGCAATTGATATTTTATTTATATGAAACTGTTATATTTCTAGAATTAAAAAAATTAGGAAGAGATTATAATCATATTTGCAAAAAATTTGTGATGATAAGAAACGGTTTTTTGGACCGGATCATCGTTAGTTTAGTTGATCGCAAAAAAAATCTGTCGTGTAGACTATGCTTAAATACGTTTTTGACGTATGTCAAATCAAAAGCGAAACGAAATCTACTTGAATCTAGATTCTAAACAGAGGAAAGAATTGAAAAAAAAAGTTCTAACCTTAAAATTCAATTCGTAAACTAAAACTGCTGAAGCACGCAATTGACGCAATATTTTCATTATTACCTGCAGTTAAAAACATTATTGTATTCTTTCCGACAAATCAACCATGCAGTAGCATTTACAGAAGTTAAAATCTATAACTTGTTAAATAGTTGAAGAAAAAGGCAAGATGTCATTGAGAAATCTACATCTTTTCGCTGTTCAGCTAGTTTCCCGGCATCCGGCTCTCGATAAAGTAAGATCTTATAGACGATGGGCTCACAGAAACCCAGCCAAAGTAATCTTACCGTACGAAGCAAACTCACAAGTGAGTTTGAAAAAGGAAAAAGTAATTAGCTTGGATCCTGAAAAATTCAATAAACTGAAACAAAACAAAACGGAAAAGGTTGGAGTTACAAACAGTACACAACATGAGGAATCGCAGAAACTGACTCCTGAAAAATCAAAGGAAATAAAACAAAAACGAGATGAACTTATGAAGAAGAGGAACTTTTATCTAAGCCAAGCAAAGGTGTTTGATGATAACAATGAAATTATGTATGAAAAATTAAAAGACAATGATGGATGGTTAAGGTAATTTGATAAATTTTCATTATGTAATGGTATTTTCAAAGAAGCTAGCAGAAGCTATTATATTTTGCAATCATAATGTTTAGTATTATTTTATGTTATAGGTACTTTCATTAATATTCATTATGTATGCTAGCTTTAAAGTATTCATCCAAGATTCGTTCGTCATCTGATAATATGTATCTTATTGATATTAAGTTTTAATTTTAACTTGGTCATAATTTATATGGGAGCTCATACATTGTACAACACTTCTCTTTCCGGACAGACTACGATTTCTATGATATTTTAATACATCACTTCATTTGTTTTTTCAGTTCTCTACTTGTCAAATTAAAGACAAAGAAGGATAGGAAGCGTGACAAACAGATCCTCGTAGAAGGTTGGCGTTTAATAGCTGATGGCCTTGAGGCTAAGTGTCCTCTCAAGTTTATCATCTTCAGTAACACAGAAGATTTACACAATCTGAGACCATTCTTACCAAAGACCGGAGTGAAACTGTTCAAGACTTCTTATAAGGAGATATCATTATGGTCTAATGTAGATACACCTCCTGGAATATTTGGTTGGTAAAATACTTGCTTCTAATATTTGATTATTGAAATAAAATAATTAATTCCATGATGCAGCAAATGCCTTGAAGCAACCATTTTACGTTTATCATATGTTTGCTCATTCCTTTGTATGTAGTCATAAATATTTATTTCGATTGTGTTGTAGGTAATTGCCATATGTCCCTGTATGTTATTAGACATCTTAGCTTGAAGCCTGGTGTTAGGCTTTAACCCTTTGACCATCAAGTATCAGACAGAAAAATCGTGCCACTAATGCAAGAGCTAAATTTGCACTAGCACACTCGGTTATATTTTGGACGTGAAATCAAGCGCTGGCGCTGAGGACACGACATTCTGTGAGCGTCACGTCATTTGACAATTTATTATTAATTACGACTTCACTAGGTACCACACTCATTAAAGTCATAAATTTGAGTGAACTTACTAAAATGCTAATTGTATTAATTTCAGGTATCTTTGAGACACCTACACCAGAAACTGTCAAGATGCTGTCCAAGCCATTACCAATGCAGATCATATGCGACCAAGTTCGAGAGCCTGGCAATTTAGGAGCCATACTGAGGGTGGCTGTCGGTTCTGGCTGTGAAAAAGTATTGTTGACAAAAGGTAAAAATCTCTATTATAAACCTGAATCTTTTTACAAGAATTTATTATTGATAATATTGGACTTAACAAATTGTATTTCAAGCTTATTTCATCTACCCCTATTCAATTTGTCAGACTACTACTGTGAGACTCTTCCTTAATTTTTTTGTCCAAATTAGTGTTCCATACCTGAAGGGTAAGAACTAAGATATTATTAAGACTCCACTGTCCCTCCGTCCATCTGTCATAAGGCTGTATCTCATGAACCGTGATAGTTAGACAGTTGATGTTTTCTCAGATGATGTATTTCTGTTGCCACTATAACAACAAATAATAAAGAACATAAGTAATAAGTAACATAAGTATTTATTATAATTATATGAATACATATGATGAATTTACTAGCTTAAATCCAATTCCATCTACTCACGCGTTATTCTGCTCTTTTTCCGTTTTGTGTCCTCTCACCTTGTGCATGTCAGCTGTTTATGCAAAATATCTTTATTTTTTATTTATTTTTTCTAATCACATTAGACTCTAATCTAAAGGCCTGGACAGAATAACAGCGTTGCAAATTGTGGGGTCAACTTGCAATTTCGCAACATTATGCTGAGTCCGAGCCTTTTCTCTATCGCGCACATTGCTGAACCCATTGTGAACTTCTGTAGTATACTTTGACCAGTGTTTACTTAAGTATGCATTTTTTAACCTCTGTTTTTTATGTTCTGTAATGTGTGCTTTATTTAATAAATGTCTATCTATCTATCTATCTAATAAAATAAATATTTAAACGGCTCCGATACCACCAGACATTATTTTTTTGCCGTTTTTATAGATAATGGTACTGAACCCTTCCTGCGCGAGGCCGACTCGCACTTGGCCGGTCTTTTATGTTTTAATATTCTAATTGATTATGGTTTTTCTAGGATGTGTTGACGTCTGGGACCCCAAAGTCATAAGAAGTGGTGCTGGGGCCCACTTTCGACTGCCAATATACACATCAATAGACTGGGAAGACATGCCGAAACAGCTACCAAAACACACGTCAGTAGTCATTGCTGACAGCAATGCTAAGTTTGACTTGGATGCCGATCTACCAACTGAGGGATCATTGCAAGGCCTATCAGTTTTGCCTTATTACGGAGTGGATTATACTTCCTTAGGTCACGTGACCCTTGTAATAGGTGGAGAGACTGAGGGTATTAGTGAAGATAGCTACAAGTAAGTGAATTTAGAAAAATACCTAGTTTTAATTTATGGAATGTTTACTTAATTTAATTAGATAAATGCTAAGTGATGTAGAGCCTTATTGACAATACTCTACTAGTTATTTTACCTTTTGTTTCAATACGGTGCAATATCCATTTAGAAAATTGTTTCAATATTCAGAGTGAGTTAGAAAGCAAAAAAGAAACGAATAATATTCACCCCTATTTTAATTTTATGTTGTAAACCTTCAAAAAATTGGCTGTGATGGATAGATGGAAGTCTGGTGTAATTGGGAGCATGTCGGACCGCCAATCCGAAGGAGGTGGGTTCGTATCCCATGATGTCCTGGGTTCTTTCACAGTTCATTTTTTCACTCAGCCTTTAACATATTTTTGGTTTTTGCATTTCAAAAACACAGGAGTACGTTTTACCTAACTGTTTGGCACACAAAGTAGATACGCTACCCTACGTATTGTGCAAACTGTTGTATATTTCTAATTTTTTAACTTGCAGGTTAGCAGCATCACAGAATGGCCTCCGACTCAACATTCCCCTCCAAAGAGGCGTGGACAGTCTAAATACCGGCATGGCTGCAGCGGTCATCGCGTTTGAAATTAGGAAGCAGTTCATACAAGCCTTCAGACAGGCTAAACTGAATAAACAGGCTGTCCAAGTAACTTAAACTGTCATATATTTTGTAGATTTTAGTGGTAAATTAGTAAAGATTGTCTACCTAATTATATGATTTTATTATACCCCGTCATAACTTGGTTACTTTACCTTTAGTTTGTAATTGAAAGATGGCTCTTTTGGTTTTCGTATATCGTGCGTGACATGTTTGGAAAAATGGAAAATCGACCCTATTCTGTTTATGTTAAAGGTTTTTTTTTAAATGTAGGTATAATACTGGTCAAACAAAATAGAAGTAATTGTCTTGTTTGTAATGATTGTAATGAATGACTCATGCATGAATATGGGCGACATGACACGAATAGTCTCTCTACACTATGGGCCATAATAGCGACGCGACGCAGCTATGCCCTAGAGGAAGCAAACGATATTGCGATCTCGTTTCGTCATATAGCTTCATCCCTTAGAGTGGCCTATGATGGCCCATGGTGTAGGGAGCCCTATAGAAAGAAAAAACATTAAATCACGGGTACCAAATGTCTATGCGGAGTCGGTTTTCGTCCTCCACGGAAAGTGTTAATGAATAGTTATTTGTTATACAAGGGGTGAAAGTTGTATTTTACGGGCGAGTGTTATTTGAAACACGAGCTAGCGAAAGGATTCTATTATTGACCACGAGCGAAGCGAGTGGTTCAAAAATAGAATCCTGAGCGTAGCGAGTGCTTTAATACACGAGACGTAAAATAACTTTCACCCGTGTATAACACAAAACTTTTCACCTCACTACAGCGAGGAAAATAAGAAAAAGGGTGCATTTTGCTCGGTTTCCCGTAATTCCTCAGGTGTTAATACTTCTTCATCACTCGAATCACTCATTTTTAACAAAACAACCTAGAAAAACATGCGAATATTTAATGTTGATATGATGGATGAATTGAAATGAAAAGTTTTGACGTAAAAGGTTTTATTAAATGTCAGATGCGTTTCGTTCGTACGTAGACTTATTGGGCTCTGTCAGAACATTTTATCCGTTTTTACAAATAGAATAAAGATTAATGTTGAATGCTGATATTTATGAATTAAAATAAAGTTCTAAGACTATATTTAGTGTTTTTACTCGATGCAATTCATTAATTGCGATGTTAAAAATTCTGCACTTTTAACGTTTTACGTTTTGTTAGCTGTCAAATGTCACTTAAGCCACTTGTCACTTATGTCAAAACTCTTTCACCACATGTGGATAAAAAGCGATTTTCACAATAGATATTAAACAAACAAAAAGGGCTTTCCGAGCTAGTGAGGTGAAAAATTAATTACTTGAAAGTTCTCATTTCAAGGATTACCAATATACAGATAACTTTGTTTTTAGGCTTGCGTTAATCGGGATTGATGTTAACGCCATCTAGTGAATGCTGAACTAACTTGAAGGTCTTACATCACTCATACAAGTTAGCCGTCTGAGCTGAGTTACATTTGCACTGTCCGCAAGATGTCGTTACGCGTACACTGGAACCTGGAACCATGCTCGGTAATGTATAACATGTATCACATAACATAAACGTATAACATGAAATATGTAGATTTCAGTTTCCGTGCGTCATACAAACTGAAGGAAAGCCAGACCTAATATGTAAAGCGAACTTCAGAATTACCTACCCAGTTTATGAATGAATTCATTCATAAACTGGGTAGGCAATTCTGCAGCTGATAGTGCAGTCGCCATCAGCTATATCGGGGCGCCCAAAGGTGGTCACAAATATCTGAACATCGCCTCTATTGTCAAGGTGATACAGTGCATGTTAAGATATTTTTGAGTACCTTGGCCGCTTCAATATATTTGATGGCGACTGTACATATCAAAACGACTCAGACTATTTAAAACTACATAGGTCAGTAAGCCGGTGAAAATCGAGTGACATGAACGCTCGTGGTGAATCAACTTTTAGGACACCAATAAACTTATCAGATGTTTTTAGTATGATACTAATTGAAGCGTTATAATTAGATTTCCAAATTCACTTATCATCACACCTATTAAACCGGTAACTCAAGAAAAATGCACAGTTGATATACAAAACTTTGGGACAACGTGCTCGCCTGCGTTACCATACATAAATGATTAAAAAATATATATTTTCGTGAACGTTTACTTGGTAAGTGTAATAGTTGGTAATTAGGTACGTTAATTATCGGTATTTATTACATGTACCCATAACTTAATAACATGACAAGTATAGATAAGTTATATGTAAATCCAGGCTGTAACATACTTTGTAGGTACCTACTTGTAGCGTTAGATACATTAAGCGCTACGCGCTATGAGCGATGTAGCAGTATATAGCCGTAGACTGTAGCCCGCAGCATCATTTGTGGCATCACATCGTATGTGACAAAAGTGGTCCGTGGACTCGTGCCGTCGGTACTTACTACTTAAGTGTCGTAATATTAGCCCTCGACGAGTAAAAAATTCGCACCACTCTTCGTCTTTCTAAAGTGTAAGTTTACTTATTTATCGTATGGCTACATGCCACTGGTTATAAATGGGTATTTCTACTCCAGTCTCCAGATGGGACAGTGCAGATGCCAAGTTTGTTACTCTTTTAGCACCACCCAGGGATGACGTGTAGGGCTGTCTAAGGTAATTCTTACGGACGCAGAGTAACATTGATCCCCGTAAAGTGTAAGTACTCGTCCAATATTAGGGCATACTCCGGTTAGATACTCGATTTCTATACAAATCCAGATCTGAACCAGCAATTCCCCGTTCTCGTCATACAAAACAAACGTCAGCATTCTCTACCCAAAATGTTCATTCGTCACAGTGCCTAAAGCACTTCAGTTTAAAGATCCACCAGTCAGCGGGATTATTAAAATCATGACGAAAGTACAGTCGCCATCAAATATATGCACTTTATCGCCTTGAAAATAGAGATCAGATATTTGTGGCCGCTCAGATATATCTGATGGCGACTGTACGTGATCACTTATTACGAGTAGTAATTGGCTACATGTCCAAAGCCTGCGTACAGTGCGTACCTATATGGCAGGGCTTCTGACTTTCAGTCTCGCAATCCCTCTCGCATCACCCCTTTTATCAGAAGTCAGAGCTTAATTGCCGCCCTTGCCCTAGTAATTATAAAAGCCAAGAATTTACAGCCACTATAATTAGGTTTCGCCATTGAAATGCGAGCGAGTGAGCGAAAACCTCATTACAAGCTTGGTTTCCTCCAAATGCGCTTTGAAATCGCTTTCTATTAGTTCCGATTCAGGAAGGGTTCTCAATGAAATAATGGAAAATACTCTTAACGACATAGGAATACATCTTAACATTTCGAAATGAGTCAAAGTTGTGAAATAGTAGTTTTTTTAGTCGTCGTCGATAATCGTAATTATTGAATTTCGTCAGCAATGAGAAGTCCGGTGAAAACTTATTGTAAAGGGCGCTGTTTTAGATTCTATACAACGATAGAAAGAGACAAAAGATGAATGTACCATTACAGTGTATACTGAAACAGCTACATACTGTCGGATGGCTATTCTTACGGAAAATTCTTTCTTGTAGCTATTTTTCTACAGCATTTTAATTTTTGTGTATTTCGGAAATCTGCGAATTTCCAATTGGGAACTATTATGAAATCTAGTCTACTTATATGTCTGTGAATTACGCCGACGGCCTCGAACTTAGCTCCTCGCAGGCCTATAACCGCGAACCACTTCGTTCATCGAATCGTCTATTTGCATCACTCTCTTTCGAATATGCAAGAGCGATAGAGACGGGGCCAACGTTTTGTCGATTTGCGAAATTCGTGGTAGGCCCTCAGACACAGAGCGACACGACGTACAGTTTCTTAAATATATCGGAGCGGCCAAGGTACTTAAAATATCTGAGCATGCACTTTATCGCCTTAACAATAGAGGCGTTGTTCAGATATTTATGACCACCTTGGCCGCGCCGATATATCTGATGGCGACTGTACTAGACACATTTACTCCGTCTGTGTTACTGTATGTATCGTTATCGTACAGTCAGCAGCAGAAGTAGCTATGCGGGAAGGGTGTTCAAAATGATCTACACACGCTCTTATTCTCTTAACAATAAAGTCGTGTCTAGCTCATTTTGAACACCCTACCCGCGTAGCTACTTTTGCTGCTGACTGTACATGGGCCGTCCTTGGTCCTAATTAATTTGCGGGCAGCTCCTTGCCAAGTCCGCTCTGGCGCCGGCACTATATCCCAGTTTTAAATGGCGTCGAAGAATCGACCGGCATACTTAGGTTGCGGTTATCCATGTACATTGTACAGCTCGTCTGGAGCTGGACAGTCTTACAATAGTCTGAAAGCTTCGTTTGTTAATGGACATGTATTTTGCCTTAAGTCCAATGTTCTTATGGTGCGCAACAAGATAAACTGATTTTATGTTTTTAAACTATATATACGTATTATAATAGTGTCTGAAAAGCGGACTAGCTAGATTAAAGTGATGTAGGTACCTATTGGTAAAATATCACCACAATAAGGCTTTGCTCCTATTTTTTGCATAGCGCTCTCACGCTTGCACACCGTCGCCGCATGCGGTTGCGCCACCAGGGTGATAATTGCCTAAGCATTAAAGATTTAAATAATAATGTTTTAAATATTCCATAGGTTACCCATTATTTATTTATTTATTTAAACTTTATTGCATAAAAGAAAACCTTATCATACAAAAGTCGGATTTAATGCCATAAGGCCCATTCAGGTTAAGTAGTTATTCAAATTGGTAGGTACAGTTGCCATCAGATATATCGGAGCGGCCAAGATGGTCACAAATATCTGAACAACGCCTCTATTGTCAAGGCGATAGAGTACATGCTCAGATATTTTTGATTACCTTGGCTGCTCCGATATATCTGATGGCGACTGTACCTTTAATTACCAAATGTAGGAATCCCATTGGTACATACACTCCCATTTCGACTAACATAACACGCGACACCAAAGTGCGGCGGTGCGGGCTCCACACAGTAAATATTAATTGGATTGAAATGGAATTAAAGGATTAACTTGAGAACAGTCTGTGACAGATAGACGCCCCAAGTTTCCGTTTTGCCAATTATCGTACCTCAAGGGTTAGAATCTATATCTGAGATGTGCAAATTGCAGAAACCTTCCAATAAATTGGAAAACTTCTCGAAAATATCGGGAAGAATTCACACTAAAAGATTATTTCAGCCCCCTATATGTGATAAAGAAAAACTGTTAAAAAAATCCTTGCATTGGTATGAAGTTCACCAATGTAGAAGACGTCAAAGGACACAGCCCGTCAAACATCCTGTCAAACCTCAACCACTAGATAGATCATAAGTACAACTCGAGGTCACCAGTCACCACACATGGGTGCTCCCGTACTAATTTTGTATGAGTGCATGTGAATTAAAAATATCCACAAAAAACAAGTTACAGGGGTGAAACTGGATTGTTATACTATAAATTGTTGTAGAATACTATTGAGATGTACTGTTCGAATCGTAGAAGATTACGAATAACATTGCGCTTATGTGTGGTGACCTCGTCTCCCTGTAAAAGCTTAATGATGAGGTGTCAGTGTGCCTTAAATAAATTGCTAATCTATAAGCCTTTCTATCAAAATTATTTTACGACATTTGAACAAGTTACCTTGGATTAAAGCATCTTAAACGCGAGTGAAAACCCGAGAACGTTTGGCGAAAACTCTTCCCTAATTCAATTTGCGTTTGGCGGCCAAAGTTAGATAGGTTTGCTTTGATTTATGTCGATAGGCGTTTGTTTCGCTCAGTGGTTCTTAACCTTTCAGTGATAAAGGAAAACTCGTCAATTTTCTTTGCAGGGGTTCAACTGTTGGAGTGCATAACTAGGCAAATAAAGTCAATAAAAAGTTCTCCTGGATCAAAAGACTGCTTTTCTGTGTGTCACTTCACTCACTTCAGTTCAGGTGCTGTCAGGGACAACCCGTGTTGCGGTGATCACCATTTAAGAAGCACTGGATTAGCTTCTTTAAGAGCCTATTTACACATTGATTAGTGTAAGTGCGAGTTCATACATTTGTTACTAAACATAAGTAGAAAATGTATGAACTCGCATGTTAACCCTAATCAATGAGCAGGCCCTAATTTATATCCTCGTTTTATATCGTGTTGTATCGATGTAGTGGAGACTCAAATGTCAATTGACTCACATTCTTTTTGATTGCGTCAGGTCTTACCACAAACACAACCAAGAGCAAAAGTGGCTAAACGGACGATATGTTCAAAACAATCTGAACACGTTCATACAAGAAAATTGTATAAAGATAACTCGCTAAGCTATTTCTGCCGGTGACTCTCAGCTCCTTAACAAAATTTGACAAAAGTTCACGCATGTGTGACCATTCCGGTACCTGTCTGTCTATCTGCCCGTCGTTCACTTTACGCAAACGTTCTTTGAAACCTAGATGTGTTAGATGTACCTAGAAATAAGAAAATTTGAATCCTAAAGTTTACACTGATCGTAAAACCTAGCTGTAGACTTTTGTGTGATCCAAAAACAAATGACGGTTGAAAAGTTCTGCTACCGTTTGTTTAGCTTGCAATTTATTAGTCGCGCCGATTCGTTTGTTATCGATGTGGTCGGCGCTCAAAGGTCAATCGGCTCACATTTCTTTTCGTATCAACTTGCGGTGGGGTCGACGGTCGACAGCGCCACTGTGTACAGTCGCCAATATAAATGTTATTTCATTTATGCTTACGTATTACGGACAATCATATCTTAACTAAAATCTGACTTAAATTTCCATGGTGTTAATTGCAAACAAACGGAACTTGTACGTACCTGTATTATCCTCGTGGTCTCTGAGAACGAAAGACCTCAAAAGGAAAGGATTCTCAGCCTGCAGTTATTTTTACTGGGCATTTTCCGCAAGTCGTCATCCAGTGTGCTTGTTTTGCGTGAAACGGGGACGGCGTTACTCGAACCACCCCATGCAGCTCTACCAGGAACCGCACAATATTATGTTGCTTACCACGAAGGTGCTTAGAGACTTGGTGCTTAGGTTTGTATACTTCTACCTATTTGCAGACTAGCAGAATGTGGGTATCCTGCCTTTTCGCCGAAAATTGTATTGCCGAATTTCATTTGTCAACCAACTTTTCGCAGGAGTTTCATTTGGCCGAATAACTTTTACCAAATAATTATTTCGCAACCATTTCATTTCCCAACCCCATAGTTGGGAAATGAAAATTGCCGACTAGGTTGGGTTAGGTTAGGTTGGATTATGTAAAGTTGGGAAATGAAATTCGGCCAAATGAAACTTGTGCGAAAAGTTGGTTGGCAAGTGAAATTTGGCAATATGATTTTCGGCGAAAAGGCAGAGAACCCAGAATGTGTTTTGTTATTTCTTCCGCCGCCATACATGCTCGGCACAAGTCCTACCTATAACTTATAGAAAAGTTGCTCGTTGAGTGTATTATTTCCGGTTATCAACCCTATTATTTTGCATAGTAGATGTCTTGGAGTCATCAGCCTGCAATACCTACCGATATTTTAATGTATTATGAGCAATTCGGCATCCATAGCCTAGTTGGTAGTGACCCTGACTACGAAGCTGGAGGTCCCGGGTTCGAATCCTGGTAAGGGCATTTATTTGTGTGCTAATCTCAAATATTTGTTCCTGAGTTATGGATGTTTTCTATGTATATAAGTATGTATTTACATATCTAAGTATGGATATCGTCGCCTAGCACCCATAGTACAAGCTTTGCTTAGTTTGGGGTTAGGTTGATTTGTGTAAGATTGTCCCCAAATAATTATTTTTATTATTTATTTATTAATTCTCGTATTAACCATACAAAAAATCCGAGTCCTTATTTCAAGGACTGTCCGGCCTCACGCCTAACTTCCTTTTTGTTTTTGTAAATGGTCAGAGATACTTGTCAAAATACCTAAATTCTGTTGCATACAAACTTGAAACGAAGGGAGGTGGACGGAAATAAAGGAGGAACTGGAGGAAGGGGGATTTTCCGATGATCCCCATAAAAAAATCTTCTTTTTCATTGCAGACAGAACTGCTAAAAATATAGATATTTACATTGCTGACTGTACCTGCTTGGGTGATTGGAAGTAGCTGACACATTGTCTGCTCTACAGACGTTCAACCGTCTGTGCAGAGCTAGTGGATTACTTAGACGTTGGTTTATAGACATACTTGTTTGTTGCATTAATATAAAGCCCCAATGAGATGGTGCCAGAACATGAGAGCAATTTTATATACCTGCATTACCTACAGCCTTCCTGTGGTTTAATAAAATTAATCGTTCGGTCTAATGCAGCAACTTAGCTAAAATTTCATACAAGTTTTGGTATCGCCTAATTGGGTCTTTAAAATGTAAAATCATAGAAAAATAGAAATGTCCATTATCTTAAAGACTGAATCCCATGAGAATCATTTTAGATTTTGTTGGGTTCGTTTATGAAATGTGTTTGCAGGTCACTATAGTTCCTTAAGCGAATAATTATACTTGCCCATGATACTTGACCTACGCTATTGAACTTCTCATTGTAGTGTAGTAAGGTAAGAATATCGCAGTCCCCTAAACTTAAATTATTTAATAGATAGCAGGTGCCTGTATGAACCTTCCTACCCGCCTGTCCAACTGTGGACGTCTATCTATAATGTCTGGCTCAGTATCCGTAAACGTATATTGTAATCCCTTGAACCAATAATGCAGAAGTCTCAGAATACTAGTATAAATCCAGATATTTCTCGCGTATCTATCTAGGTCCCCTTATCGAGCTCTAACTGCATTTCTCTCTGTGTATTTCTTAGCTAACTGCTAACCCAGTCGGATTAACAAGCGCGCGTTGTCTTGTCTGTGACTAAACAAAATAACTGAGATCTACGGGTTCATTCAGTTATAGAAGATCAGAAGGTCATATATTGATTTGCCTGAGTCAATCGCCCAGTAGTTGATGGGAATGTAGAACCTTAAAGTGTTGACGTCAGAGGGCCAACGGTGCGACGTCGCCCGCGGGCCCCGCAACCCGGCTGCTCGGGACCTGCTATCTCACGGTTTTATTCAAACCGGTCATACGATAACATTTAATTGACAACAAACGTAGTATTTATTTATGTCTATAACACTTGACATGAGTGTACCTTACTACCTTACCTAGCTTGTATATAATCCATTAAGTCATTAAAATTTGATCTGACAAGCTCTATACATTCCCGAAATCATATTTTGATAGGCACAAATAAAATCATTCTGCCATCGCATCAGCAATCCATCAATCACAACAGCCAATTTTCAGCCCATCGATAAGGACAGCCAAAATTTACAGGGTTGTCGGCATACAGAATAGGCGTTCGGGCGGTTCCAATTTTGTTTATGCCTGCGTACTCAGACCTGAATGCATAAAAGTTTGAATAAACGAATGTGGCGGAATCGGAAAATGGAGAGCGCCGACAAGCTACGAAGCTCGCGGCGTAAAAGCTCGCAGACCCGCGCCGTCGCATCAAGCTTTCTAGAAAAGTTATAAATTGTATACTGCGACCACGTTGTAAAACCCGTACTTGTCAAGGTATCGCCGATCGTAATTTCATAATATAAGGACATGGTAAAGTTATGCAGAAAGCGTGTACCCGGACGAAAATAGCCGAAGGGCTTTCCTATGACGGTCTATAATGCCTTTCATAAAACGTGTCCTATCTCAATCGTAGAGAAGAAATTAGGGGATTTTTCAAAGGAGAATTCGCAGTACCTAGTTAAGGATGTGAATTGTGGGAAGGAGGCGTCGTCGGTCAATACCGAGGTGGTGCGGTGCGGGCGAGGCGCAGGCGTGCCCCCGCACCCCGCGCACTCCTGCCGGCCTACTCACGCAACTCGCGAGTCGGCCGCCGTGCGCTGCGATCGCGCGCGAGACCTTTCCTCTCCGCTTGAAACATGTGTGATGTTTTCATCACAGAGAACAACTGTCAACTCGCTCCCGGGAACCATTAACCGCGTTATGAATGAATAACAACCCCGTACGAGACTGACGTGAGCCACCTGGGTCGGATTCTTGAACTTGTGGACAGCTTTCGCCGAGTGTCTAGTTTTTCTCGTGGTCGCTGACATTGCAGCGTGCTGATCCCGCAGTGCGCGAGTGTGTGGTTAATTGGCGAACGTAATCGTGGACCAGCTGAGTCGCGTAAACATTGGCCTCACCTTTGACCTGACGTTTCGTGGCGATGGCTCCTGAACAAACATCTCCGGCCTAAAACTATCGTTCCGAGGGATTCCAACATGCGGCGTCTAATTTTGTTCCTACTGACAGGTAAGGGTTGCATTGCATGATGACAATAAATAAGTAGTATCTGTTTAACGTAGATCTTACTGGTAGGTATGCCGCTGATTTGCACTATTAGCCGTTTATTTTCAAACATTCCGCAGCCCGCTCAAACTTGTTTCTCACAGATAACCTGTAACTAGTGACTTATTCCTTGCTAAATCACCTTCCTGGTTTAATGGAACCTTAAGGTATAAATAAATCTCATTAGGTTTGGATGATAATGTGTCACTAGCTTCGCATGACACCGAGATTAACATGACAGTAAGTACGAATCTCAATTTCCGTAACTTTCCTCCTAGATAAGTATCATATTTTGGTTTTGCATGATTATCCTAATTACTATTAGCAATTTAAGATTACTACATATCCTATCTAGATATTTTCATTTATTTAGGTAGTTACATGTGGACCATGAGATCGTGTCAAAAGACTTAAAAATAACATCATGATGATGAAATTGATGAAACATTGAAGCAATTTGGTAGTCAAATAAAAAATATGTTGTTTAATTGATTCATAATTTTTTATTATTGTGATTCATTCAATCAAAATGTTCGTTTAGTTAATCGATACAACTTTTGTGTCCTTCAATTTATATTGAAAATATTGTAAAAAAAAGAGATCTAGGAATTATTTTAAATTCCCAAACCTAAATGAACACACATCAATCAAAACAATACCATGCAATACCTAACTACGAGTATCAACCTAAATCTAGCGAGCATCAATAGAACGACATTAGTTTGGGATGGGGATGATTAATTTTCGATTCTAATTAGTAGCCTAATCCCAGATCAATGATATGCCATTGCAGATCAGATAACGATCAAATATCACGGTGCCGCACTAATTAATCTCCAATGATTCGCAATGCGATTTTATTACAATAGTGGCAACCCTGATTCTGTTTCTCCTTCTCTCTCATAACGTTGGCTAAAGCCACATACTCCATCAATGTAGTCAAGTCAAAAGGCACAAACCTCTTAATATTTCCAAAATAATTAAGTGGTTTGCCACTATAGTCGATGATAAGATAACGATAACATAGGACAGAGGTGTAGCCACAGTGTAGGTAGCAGAACGACCGAAATGCCACGGGTTTACGGCTCTACGTATCCGAGGCCTGTGAGGTTTCAGGCGCTGGGCGCTGGAGATACCTAACACAAAATCTGAAGCTACCCGTGAATCGTGATGGCGCATCCATCCACCCAAAAAATGTGCCACGGGCCTACACATGATCTAACTAGGACTGTCCATATGAGTTGGTCTCTTATGTTATGAAGCCAATGCCAAGTATGCCAACAGTCCATTAGATATAAGGGATCATCCATTAATTACGTTACACCAATTTCATGATTTTTTGACCCCTCCCTCCCCCGATGTCACACTTCGTCACAATTAACTGCACTGTGACCGTCACATTTAGATTTTTAGTTTAGTAGGGTAAAAATTACAACATCACTTTGAAACTAACTTTTTATGAAGATTGTCAGAAAAATAGTATCAAATGTATAGGGAACGAAAGTATTCAAACAAATCCGAGTAGGTATGTAGAAAATTAGTTTAGTACAATGTTTGCTAACAAATGATTTTTTTTTAAACTTAGATTTTGTAAAAAAATTGTATGTGAGGATTGTGAGGTCACAAACATGGAACTCCTCCGTCCCCCCTGTCACGATATGTCACATTTTGTGGACCCCCTCCCCCCCTTGAGGTGTGATGTAATTAATGGATGATCCCTTAGATCTGGTCCAGGGTGATGTTTGTTTCTTTAGGTAGTATTGGTTTGATTGCATATTGTCCGCAATCAATTTAAGATCCATATTGTGAAGTCTTCGGAGTAGGTACGAAGAGTGTCAGAATTTAAAGGCCAATTGCCTCTTGACCGTGTCGTGTAAAGAGACGTTACTATTAGCCGTGATATACCTACTTATTGGTTCTATCGGTATGGCCATATACTTGTAAATATTGATATAGCATCTTTTATTGTGTTACGTCCTACGTGAGTAAACATTTATAAATTATTTCAAAGTGCACCAAAGTGTACTTAAATATTAAAACATCATTGATATTCGTCACGGTTTAGCCGCTCATGAGAATCTTGTATACCCTTCGTACGAGGCTCCTTCCGGCCCGGTTCGCGAACAAATGGGACGGCACCGAAGAAAAGAGCAACTTTTTTTGTTTGCGCTAACAAAGTTTTAGTAACAATAGTTTGCGGGTTCAACCACATTTTTGAAAAAGATGCATAATATATTGCGTCCTAGTAAACTGTTCGTAAATTCATAATTCATACCTAATCAAGTATTTTGACGTTAGTTAACGGTTCTAAGTTCCTACTTCTAGTCTAACTTTGTTTTAATTATGTCATCAGGGATTGACGTTCTAAGTAGTTTTTCACGTTAACGAGTTCACATGAAATAATAGGATTCTGATTTGAAGCATTTTATAAGGTTAATATTGTCTAAAAAATTTAATCCGTTAGTAATTGACATAAGGACACCGTAGAGTCCGTAGAGCGTTTTTTCATACTTTTGGTTGTATCTGCATGTTTTTAACAGCTTGTCAGCATCTATTTATTGTGTGAATCCATTTCCTAAATAAGTAGTCTGCGTAAAGCCATTGAGCACCCGTCATTATTTTACTGTCTAATGGCCATAAAATTCGATAGATGAATTGTCTCCCATTGTTGCCTGGACATCTGCCGGCGTCCACAACTGCAATTGGTTGCGGTGTTTTACACTGATCAGGTCAACTCTGTATTAAAGCAATAAATAAATCAAGCTGTAAATATCCCTACACTATTATTACCCCAAATGTAAGTATACAGCAGATTTCGTTTTGATGCCTGTTTTATAAAGCTATAATTTATGGGATTTCATGCGCAGCTTAACTAGACTACACCATCCATAGTACATTCGATAGTTTATAAAAACTGGATAAGATATTGCGGAGGAATTGGATATCTATCAGTGGCAATAAAATTCTTAGGCAAGCCGAAGCTCAATAAATTGGCTTAAAATTTCTTCATGAGCTATAGGAAAACTGCTTAGGTGCCTGAAAATTAGGCAAGCCGACATGAATCGAGTTTTATGGACGCGCCGACTGATATCTATATGCCGTAACACTTATAAGGTTTAGTAGGAACCTAAGTAGTTACTGTAAATTGACATATTTAATGCCATATACCTAGTCGTAAGTATAGCATGATTATTAAAATATGAATGGAGTGGCTTCTAGATTCATCTTAGGTCCTACACCACTTACACCTATGCACCTACCCTGATAGGTATGTAAATGAAATACCTAATCTATAAACGTAAATCTGCAAATTTCTCCCGAAAGCGAAATTATTATTCGGATCAACTCCTAACGCCAAACAACCAACGTTTGGCGTTAGGAGCAATAAAAACAAAATGGTTTTTCAATTAAAAAAGCTCTGCCGCCGGGCTTTGATTGTAAAAGGTTCAATAGACAGATACAATTCAGAACAATATTCTACCTGCGCGCCGTATACCTACGTATTGCAGATGTGTTATTACTTCTATGAGATGTTTCTTTTTAAGTGTTTTAGTAGTTTGCAAACGGGCAAGCATAAATAAAATCCTTCCTTTTGTCTTAATTTAAGAAGAGGGATTATACAGAAATTGTTTCGTCTATTAGGAAATACAATCCCCTAATGAGGGCGCTACTAGCCGGTCGACACAGTCAAGCTCTGTTATCACTATGCCTATTACAAAATAGCCCAGCATTGGCCAGTAGGAATATTAAGCTACTAAACTGGAATAACTGGATAAAAACCAGGGAACTGATGATTGGAACACCAATAAAAACCGAGGCTCGTATAAAGGCCTTTCGTTACCTTTAGCAGAGACTATAGAGATATAGACGGCCACAGCCTAAGAACTTTTTGAAGCTCAAGTCAATTGCGCCATCTATGTCAAAGCCACCCAAAGATACCAAAAATGTAAGAGGAAATGTCACCTGCACTGCTACTCCACCTAGTAACAAATAGCGTACTAGTAGTACACTAGTAGCTACTAGGTGGAGTAGCAGTGCAGGTGACATTTCCTCTTACATTTTCGGTATCTTTAGGTGGCTTTGACAATTGACTTGAGCTTCAAAAAGTTCTTAGGCTGTGGCGATCTATATATCTATATATCTATAGTCTCTGGCTTTAGCATGACTTTGCCATATCGATACCTATCCATCGGCATAATATCTTCGATGTGTCCGATAATATAATGCAGTCTTGTACAGCAGCACAAAGTGCCAGTTCAGCGGCGTTCACGTTAGAAAACTTAAGTATGCGACCTCCAGATTCCTAACAACTATATGTCATTGGAGAGCAATCTTGAGCTCTTGTTTATTTTGATATCCGAAACATACCAGACTTTTTTTTTAGCTTTATGCCTTTATAGTCACTATACTTTTAGTGTTTGGTGAATGCTCGGAATAAACCCAGGGATAGCTCTGATTCCAAATCAAAGCGAACTTTCGGATGAAGCAATTTTGTAACAACAATTACGTTTTTGCCGGCACATAGCTCCATGCTATGCTCCATGCTCCATCTCGTGAATCTCGTCCACGTCCACTTGTTTGTTTTAGGTATAAACAAATTTTCCGGGCTGGCATATTTCAACATCGGAATCTTAGTGTGCTATTCATTATTTACATAACATGTGCCCATTTTCGTTTCTAAGTAACAATTATTTTATGGCCACTAAAAGGGTTCTTGTTAAAATTCGGGTCAAATACATAAATTGTATAAAGTTATGGTCAAGTGTTTCTTGTAAAAAATAAATAACAAATTATCTACATAGTTGCCTAAGTGACACCCGTATTTGAAGAGTAGTTAAACATTGACGTAAGTACGAGTAGACGCACTTCTTCAATTCGTTTTTTGAGAAATCAGTTCGGCGACAGGTGTTCGACGCAGGCGCAGGTAGAAACCGTCGTAATTGAACGGCCCATCATTTCTTTTGAGATTCACGGTAGGGTTTTCGACTAAACTTCAATTGGTATTTTTTGTTAACTTTGCTAAGAAGGATGCATACTTTAGTTAAAATTATTCGAATTTAAAACTATAGATATGTATGAACTATAGGCTTCAAAGTATATAATATTATTATTTTTTATTACCATTAACTAACAGCGTCAATCTAGTAAAAAATATCCTAGTTAGGTAGGCACATTAGCTACAAGTACTTGTATAAAAAACGACAGTTTCTTTTTCCTATTCTTGTCGAGAAAGAAGGATTCTGAATAAAACTTTTATCCTCGGGTGTGGCCCAGCCCGGGCGTGCAAAAGAATTTGAAAAATAAAAGTTCCAGTGAGGAAGTACACAAGTTTCCAAAGTTCTCGGCCAGTGGCGCAAACCTTCTCATAATAACACTTCAGATTTTTCAGCAACGATAACACCAGCGTATGAATAAAACTGTAGAATCTTCAATATTTCAGAAGAACCCCTATTTAATGGTCAATGACATATTTTGCTTATAATTTACAATATCTTGGGATATAATATGCGATAATTCAAGTCATAGGTATATCATTGTCGGTTGTCAATAAGGCGTTGCTGCCATAAAAATCCATTTAGAAAAACATTTTATTAACAAACGACAATGATGTATCTTTGACTTAAAAATGTCACATGTTCTTAAGAAGCTACATGCTTCATTTCATTCTAACAATAGATACTAGACAGGCCAAACAAAATAATCATACATAATAGATCTCACTTTGGACTGTAGAGAAGCTGAGAAATTTGGATTGCAGTTTCCTATTTCCTATTATTTAGGATTGATTTGAGTTAGATTAAAAAGCGAAAACCTACATAGGTACACACTTCCAAAGTAAACGTGTTTGTTAAACTCGTTTACTCAATAAATTTAAATAGTTTCGTATCCGACTGGTAGTTTTCAAGTCCTGAGACGCAGAAGATGAACTTCCTAGGCTAGCAAATATTTTTAGTTGGACTCGGATTCGGAAAGTTTCCAGTAACCAGGTAATAAGTTACTACTCTCGCATAAAAGTTTAAACTTTACGTACTGGATTTGTGTCCTGAATTGTTAAGTGGATCTGTCGTAACGTAAATGTTTTTGCAGGATGCGGATGTGAACCGCACCTGGTTTCTGGTTTGACTTTTTTTCGAGTTTTAGTTTAGGGATACGGGATTTATTTTTAGCAGGAGTTCTGCAGAGAGTTTTGTAAAGTAATAAGGATTCTTCATTTAAAATACGTACGCTCTACTCAGGTCAATAATAAAGTATAAATCTTATTTAAGCGTATTGGCAATTCATTATAGTCTTATATTAGTTGTAATTTTAAGCGAGTATCTCCTAACTAATGTATTGGGGCGTTTTAACAAAACGTTGTTGGTTTTCGTGTTTTTGAAATTTTAAGAATTTTTTGGATATTCCTCCTTAGAATCGAGAGTACTATTCATTCTGCTAGGAAATGAAAAGTGTCCCAAAATTTTCATACAATTTTTATGTTCCATTACGCTACTTTCATATAAGTGCCCATAGAAAAGTAGCGTAAGAGGAACAGGACACTTTTAATTTCATAGTGGAGTTGATAGTACTCACGATTCTGAGTAGGAATATGCAAAAAATTCTTAAAATTTCAAAAATGTGAAAACTAACAACTTTTTGTGAAAACGCTCATTGCGTTTCGCTGAAGTTGATTTTGAAAACAATTGCAATTTGTTTCATTAAAGATATCACGCTGCCGTCTCATTAAATTCATTTTCTGTAGAGACTTTAAAATAGAGTAATAATGAAGTATATTTATAGCGATGATTGCACTGTTAGGTATCAAAATTTTTTGCACTTCTTCAAAATAAATTACCGTTTTTGTTCCTCGTTATTACCTACATACATTTACTTATACTTATGTATAAGCATAATCACTAATAGCTGTAGCATCTCATTTGTTCTGATATATCTGATTGTGTTGGTGGCTGCAGTATTATAAATGTGTGCATTTATTGGTTGCTCATGTGATTATCAGGAGCAATGATCACACATGATGAGCCACTGTCGACGGAAATATATTAAATAAATCTTCACCGGGTAAAACCATGGTATCATACTATGTATTTGCACTTGCAGGGACTGCATTACCCGGAAATAAAATGCAATTGTTTTGTTTGGCATTTGTTTCTAAACAAAAAAGGTTCATTGTAAAATTTGGTTTCATTTAAAGCGCATTCCGCAGTTTATGTCTATTTCGGGGTGCTGACAGCGAGCGCATAATCAAAACGGGTGCAAGCGATAAGTGGCCGGGCTTCTTTCATCTCGCGCATGTGTGTGTTGCATGTTTACACCCGCAGCGCCCGCGCTGACCCACTATTCTTATTGCGGTCAACCACTGGCGAGGGATTGCTTGAAGTGAACCGGTATAACTGAGACATCAAGATCCGTAACATAAATGCGGAAACAGACCTCATGTTTATGTTGGTTAATCAAGTAACAGAAGGTCGCAGGCGCATGTAAGTGACAAGAATACGGAGTATGGCGCGCCGCTGGCGCAGGCGTCTCCGCTGCAGATGCACTTCACACACAGGGGCCGTGCTCTCGTGGGATTGTTATTTATGTATCGCCTGATAACATGCTTTTTTAGATTCCTTGTTATGCTTGACTAGTTTAAATGATAACAGTGACAGATGGCGCTTAATTTATGCGAGTTTCTACAGTGTAAAGTGTGAATCAGTAACCCATTATTGATAAATTATGATGACTTGATAATCTCTCAACTGAGCGACTAGTTTATCTACTTTGAACAGAAATTATAACTTTCTCAATATTACAATTTAGTTCTACATATTTATGTCTAGTAAGTCTAGTTTCATTTTAATTGACATAGGTACCTATATCCCGTTATTCGTGCTAAAAAATTATATCAATACCTATTCTTCGAACCAATTAGTGATTCATTAAGACAGAAAGGAAAGCAAAAATTATTTTTATAAAATCTATCAATATTTTTGTTCACAGCCCAAGTTTTGCAAAAACATAGCTCCTTCTTAACTATTATAACATCTTTTAACATTAGTCTGAACCAAATGTATATTAAGTAAAGAAAAGGCCTTTCGCGAAACAAGTTAAACTGTTAGACTCTAATTTTCAACAAAAGTCAGCGGAAAAGCGAGGAGTTACAATGTTTGCCCGCCTACGTGTTATTTCTAAAAATATATCTTACTTCTCCATTGTGTTAAATGTTTTTTATGTTATCCTAGAAATCCTTTTGGCTTGGGAAGAAAATAGCAAATATTTCTTTACTTAAATATTTTGTCTTTTAGGGCAGAGCAGAGGTCAAATTATGACTAGTTTATGAAATAGAACATTTTTATATACAAACATGTTTATTTAAAAAATCTGAATACAAACGAAATCTTATTTTATACTAAGTAGGTATTTAGTTAAAGATCATCCGATAAAAAATATTTGCGGGCGAAATTAAATCTTATTGTAGAAACTTCATTATTATTGTAAAATTTAGGGTGGCAGTAGCAACATTGTGAACACATACCTACTGGTCCTGATTCAGCAACATTTTCTTGGCAAGAAACTCATTGGGTACACAATAATAGATAGTTAAGTGGGCAAGTTATTTCCCTAGTGGCTGGACTGGGTCGACAAACTTGCTTGCAAAGGGCGTCTGTCTGCTCAAAGGAGAATTCGTCGGTGATTAAACAACAAGCCACTAAGGGGGCGCTTGAGAGCTTTTTCCATTCGGCTCATATTAAACCTCAAACAGAATTTTCCTCTGGGAATCGATTTCCAGTGTTTGATACTTGTTTTGATTAAACAGGGACGTCATTATAGAAATAGAAATAGTTTATTCGTAAACACATACACATAAAAAGGAATAAAAGGAAAGGAGACATCAAACGAGAAAGTGCCACGAAATGGTCTCATCTCAGCATAATGCTGGCGCTTGTCAGCGCTGATCTTCCGATGAGACCATCTGGTGAAAATAATTCACGAAAGGATTTGTTCTTGTGTGTAACCGTATTATCTGTAATTTATTTTTCCTTCCGCTAATGTCACGAATAAAGTATTTCTATTTCTATTCACGAATTATACTTATATCAACGCATCGTTTGAAGCCCTGTATACTTTGTGGTGGTTTATAATTTACATGATATAAAATTATGAATATGTAAAAAAAGTACGGTCGGCCTCTAATTTTAGCACCTTGTAATTTTTGGAATTAACATATCCAACGTGCCGTGATATTTTACACGTTACTGCTTTTTTGACGTTGACAATATTTAACCGGCCACAGGGGGCCCTTTTACTTCGGATGTGATCATATTAACCCTAAAAGCCAACACGGAAAGCGTTGCTGCGGTAAAATACCAACAATGTTGTATATCGATTTCCAAGCGCGACTCTACAGTCAGCAGAAAAAGTAGCTAAGCGGGTGTTCAAAATGAGCTGGACACGACTTTATTGTTAAGAGAATAAGAACGCGTGTAGGTCATTTTGAACACCCTACCAGTTTTGCTACTTCTGCTGCTGACTGCACCAAAACATTTTCAGCCGTTTATTTTATCTTCCCATTTTCCATTCTGTGCTTCGATGACAACTATATCGATTTTCTGATGGTTAGATGAGTTGAAAGCTGACCGATGCAAACGTATTATAGACAATACAAAAGCTGTTATCGTTTAACAATGTGTTTGTCTTAGTTTCTCTTCCTGTTTGAACAATGCGACGCCTTATCTCTCGAAGGTATTTAAAGCTAATTACTTGGTTATAAGATTTTGAGAGAAATTGTTATTGACGACTATACATTTTTATTTTACAACTAATCCAGGCCATTCTCGGTTAGGTAGCAATATTTCTCTATTGCTAATATCAAATTCATTGCTAACAATCACAATATTAATGATTGCACGGTAAAGTACCTATCCGTACTTATGCCACAGTTCCTACTTTTTAACCGGATGACGCTAAAGCAAAGTAAATATTTTTTAACCGAAGGATTACCGATCTACACATTCACCAATTACATGGTAAATAAAATATAGTAAAAAGTCATTCTAAACGTAAATAAGAATAACATACCTAAGCTGTCTATATATAATGTCTGGCCTTGGAGGACCGAGAGGGTTGCGCTGCACTAGACGGCACGTGCGTTTAGTGAAACGATAATGATAGAGTAGCCAGAGGGGAGGCATAATCAACTGAATAACTAATTCAAGTCATTGCGCTTTACTTTGTGTAAATAGCCCTTTTAAGCCACCCTTTGCCCTTCATTTGTAAGTACATGCTAGAGGGTATTTCAAGGACGTTTTATAAAAATATTATGAACCTATTGTTGCGAGGAACACTTGAATTAATTTCAAAAGAGCTGTTGAAATGACCACGCTGGATAATACCAGAAGTTAATTATAAAGTCGTTTTGTTCGCATTTAAAGGTTAATTGGTTTAAAGGTTAAAGGGCTGCCTTGTCCTAGTTATTGACAAGTTTTGTAACATTTTGGTAGTTCTTGTTTATTTTGCACGCGAAACTGAGGGGTTGTTTGAATAATAACATTAGTAACGCTTCAAGCACCGAGTTATCATAACACACGCAGACGTCAGTTAGCAACTATGGCAATTAAAATAAAGCAAAGGAATTATGTAATCATTATATTGCAAAATTGTCAGGTTTAAAAATTACGGAATTAAAAAAAAAACAATAACGCTTCCTATTCTTTATAAGTCGCAAAAGTTAAAAAACAGATTCCATTTGATTTGGGTATTGAAAGAGAATAGGGAAACACAAGGCAATAGATTAATATTTACCTATAGATAGAGGTAGCAAAACGTTGATGCCGAGATTTTTCTATCCTTTTGTTGGTACAAACTTACTTCAATACTTTATTTAAGTAGCTATATCTTCACAACTGGTCGATTAGAATTGTTTTTGGAAAAATTTATACTCTTGGGATATTTTTTTTTTCATGCTCGTGGTGTTTGTATTTCTAATAAACGTTTTAACCATTTATACACATTTAACTAAATACTCTCATTTTATTTCGGTATATTAGTCTTAGGTACATAAGTGGGTACGTACCTAGGACTAACTTTATCGTGGGTTTGCACTCCATCTCATCAAATTTCCAAATGAATCCTTTTCAACCCGCTGCCAGCGCTCTCTGTTTTTCGTATCCGGTAAAGCCTATTTCATATAACTTTGCGGCACATAAAAACTTTACGGACTGACCAAATGTGCCATTCATGTCGTATGAGACCAAAAAATTCGTCAAGTATAATTGGGTCAGTAAAGTGGTGGAAGGTCGAGGGGTGTGGGAGGGTTGTGTTGCTCCGAGTTGCGTACAAATGGGTATATTGCCCGCTATTATTACAACACTACATTCCGCACTGGGAACTTTATGGAAATGCGACTCACGACCCCTTTGGCAAAAGAAACTTGGCCACGTTTTGCTTACTCATCTTATTGAACCCAGCAATATTAGAGTCATAAGTAATACCAACAGAAATGGTGTTTTATTTTTTATAAAATAATAATAGTAGGAACTTGCAGACCTAGCTATGTGGCAGTCGATTTTATCAATTCGTTTTGTATGGGTGAGCGACAAATGCTGCCATTGTGACAAAATAACTGTTACTCTTATATATATATATTTTGCAAAAATAAAAAGTATTGTATCACGTTTATCTCTCATTTAGGACAACGATTAAGAAAATTCATTGTTTGTAACATTTTAAGTCTTTTATATTCTCGTAAACTCCAAGCGCCCCTCATCTGCTACAAATTTCGTTGTCGTTTAATAACAAAGTGCACTGCTCATTGTAGGATAGCGAGGGACCGTAAGAACGGTAATAAAATTTGATTAGAGTTGATCATAAATCTTTTTTTTCATTATCTCGCGTGGCGGCGAGTCGGCCGGGAGACAGCACCCAAATCCCCCATGTTTTGACACACATACCCGCCGTATTTATGACACACAGCTCGGTTTTACTCGAGTGACACGAGATTTATGAAGTCCACATGTGTGCTTAGGAGATTGAATTGCTTTAAGCAATGTAAATCTATGCTTTGGAATTATGTATGGGATTACAAGCTAATTTAGGACATGTTGACATTACCTGGATATCAAAAATGGGCGATAGTGTTTGCCTTTCTGATACTCATGTCGTAATTTCAATGTTATATCATGTAAGATTCGACGGAATAGTAAGTAGTACTGCCTTTTAAGTATACGTTACCGTTTATGGTCACTATTGCGGCGTTAAAAGCTTTAAAAGCTGCAATGTTCCAGCGATACGCCGAAAAGATATAAATCTATTGTATCTTTTACATTCGTAATCAATACGTAGGTACATTTATCGGCTGCATTGAGCATTCAAGTCGCCTTTGCCATAAGTAAGAGTTAGATTTAGTTACGATATCCGTGTGAATTAAGTTCCGTTTATTGTTCTCTTAAACGTGTTGGAACTCGAAGTCAGTTCTTTATAACCAGCATTAGTGTTTACAAATCGTTACTCTTGTCTCTACTCTGATTTGATCTTGAGATTTCTAATAAGTAAGCACAATAAAGGGCTAGTTTTATATTGCTTATCGGTGTTATTCCAATCACCTTTTACCGAGCCGAACACCTGTACTACCTCCAACTTTGAAAACGTGTATCACCATATCTATCTTTACAATATTGCAAAAGAGGTAAATGCAGACGAACTTTTTACTTCGTAATCGCAATAGCTTCTAGAGTTAAACATTAATCAAAACCAGTAAAAATGCGCTCGACGATTACGCTTTATTACCGACCTCGAGGTCATAGATAAACTAGTTCGTGTGAACACTGGACTCGTCTGGCGCCTGCATCCGATAAACAGTCCATACCTAGTGGGTATAGGCATGTGGCATCGAGACTCGTGAGTCATCTCCGGGGAGCCCTATTACAGTTAGTTTGCCGAATCACGCTCGCTTATTGAGGATTCGACCTTACGGCAATCTGTGACATATTGACGAGAAGCTTTTGATGATGACTGGGATTTGAATTACTAGTATTACTGCCGTAAAATTACAGTGATTACCCTTGCTGCGTACATAATCGTTAATTTAAACACCTGCAAGTATATTTGAATCGTCAGATTTTCTTTGAAATAACCTTAAGATATCAACTTCGCCCTTCCTTTTTAGTCGAATAGCCAAATAAAGGTACCTTTAGAAAACGATATTAAGACCATTTGATTTGGTTTCAACCCATAGGTTGTTGTTTTATTCTATGTCTCAGTCTGTGTTTTATTTTCCTGATATTCTTTAACGTAAGATCGTATGTAAATCTTACCATTTATTTTACCTGAAATAGCTTTTAAATAAATGATACCAACGACACTCATCCAATAATGTCATTTCACAGCAGGAAAGATAAGCTGGTTTTTAAAAGGAGTTTTTCCATTAAAAATATATTAAATAAAAAGCAATTTCGAGTCATTAATTGGTTTATACTGTAATAATCCCTTTATTAATGTTATGTCAGGCGCATGTAGGCTCATAACAAGTTATCGCGGCCCAATCTGTCGCCCCCACCAACCCCCATTTTGGCTTCCTGCCTACCTAACAGAGTAAAATTAATGATTGCTTGACAGCCGGTCTATTTGTTTCCATAAAAGTGGAAATATTCCTTTAGCTTCGTCGGAGATATGTTAATAATAAAAACTGTTTATTTTCGTACCCCATTACAATCCTTATCGTTATTGTAGTGTGCACCAGTAAGAAAGGTTTCAAGCCAACACCACGCTGTATTTAAACTTTTATAAAGGTCATTATGGCTCCTCTACATGATGGGCCATCATAGGGACGCAGCTATGCGTTATAGGGAGCTAACGATATTGCGATCTCGTTCCGTCGTATAGCTGCGTCCCTATGATGGCCCATCATGTAGAGCCAGCCTTAGACAGTATTGCTGTATCACTTCAAAACCCGTGATCTCTTTTTAGTGCGATATGTACCTAACCTACAATACAATTATAATGAGACATACGGGACGTTTGCAATTTCCAAGATTGTCCCCATTTGCTGCACTGCGACAACAAACATTCGTGAATAACATCTAGGCATTCGGGAGTAGGTACTGGAAATTTAAATTCAGGTGCACAATAAAACAGTCTCCACCTTTACTAATCTCTGGAGTCGCTCGTAACACTGCAGTGATTAGAGTGGCATGTCTCTGGTTCCGGCAAGCGGGTCCGCCGGTTGTCGCCGGATGCTCCGGAACATGGAAAGCATTTTAAGCGGTGGTCCTAATACGGGCAGTCCATTGTTCTATTTTATTTTGAGCGCGACCTATCGATCCCTCTATATCCATTACGGAATGAAAGATTTAATCGGCCCGTCTGCTGATTCCGCTTTAAATTAAATACCATATTCTGCTGGTCCCTAAAAAAATCAGTAGATAATCATGGGTTCTAAGAATACAATAGTATTTTGTGCAACAGTTACATAATAAGGGTTCTTAAGATTCGAGGGTCGAAGTTACAAAATGAGGCGAAGCAGAATTTTGTAAAAACAGACCCGAGAATTTTAAGACCTAATAATGTACCGTTGCACACAATAGTTTTTCTACGAGTGCTAGGCAAGCCGGTAAGGATTGAGTTCGACGAATGACCTGGTGCCTCTATTGTCTTCAATATCCTGGCGGATTGTGCCGGCGCCTCTCTTGTCTACAGCGGCGGGAGGCGGCGGGGCGGGGTCCGCCCCGGCAACAGACCCATTATATCCCTAAGAATCGACTTTTGAGTCATATTATGACAACGTTCATAAACTATATGCTTTGAATATACCTGTCAGTCATTTTATTGGCAAATTAGAATGCAGGAGTAGAAAATTTATTTTGCAATTAGGTAATAATAGTTTTATGTACATGAGGCCACGTAACTTAAGAGGTATTTACATAGTATATATACCTGCCTGAGTACTTAGGCACGTTAGAACACTAGGCAGGCAGGTACGTTAAAACACTTGATACTCTATACGCCCATTTGCTCTAAATGATAATAATTATAAGGTAACGACACTGGAGTTGTGTTGTCTAGGCATCTCTTTGGGTACGTGATGTACAGTCGACTACAAAGAGATGTATCCATTTTAGGACCTATTACGACGCAATAAGGTGAAAAAGTGGATACATCTCTTTGTAGTCGACGTTACGTCTGTACTGGTTACTGCGTGTGATTAAATTCGTTATCTGTTGTTGTATAAGTACGCCTTTACTTTAAATAAGTAAATCAAAATGTTTAAAAGTTTTGTTTAAATGGGATTACAAATGGTTATACGAGCAAAAGTGTTTTCTTAAACAATGTCATTGCAGACGAACCGTCATCATATTGATAGAAACGAGTCAATAAAAACAATACAGTTTGAATTTTAAAATTAAGACTTGACTTAAGTCGTGAATCGAAATATGCTTTTCTAACTCTATAAACAACGAACAATTTAATGCCCCGACTCTCACTAAAATCAAACTAGTTTTTTTTTTTTTAATAATGTTTTTGTCATTTAGTTTTCATTTAAAGGTGATATTGTAACATTAAAACGGCAGTTTAACATTTTTTAGATGTAAAATTAAGTAAATCGCATTTTTTGCTAGGATGCCTAGGATAAATTACTCAATTTATGCTAATAAAATGATAGTTCCAAATAAGTCAATTCAATTCACTAATTTAAATATCTTAATAAGTCGGTGTTATAAATGATATAAACATTATTTTAAAAAATATAACATCTTGTACGATTTTAGTGAGAGTCGGGGTATTAAATTGTTCGTTGTTTATAGAGTTAGAAAAACATATTTCGATTCACGACTTAAAATTCATCCTGTATAGACAAAACTCCGTTTCTTCAAGATATATATTTACCAGATGTTTTTCGTTACCTCTTTTCCTAGAAACTTTCATGTGAGCAAGGCGAAGGCGGCGTAAGCCGGCAAGCATGGGGGTCGACGATGTCGGCATGTGCCCCACATTGTCGCGCCGCGTTTCGTTGGCGCCGCTCTCCAGGGGGATTATCCCCAAATTATCCCTCCTGATATATGTCACGTACGAGTTTTTACCCTACACGAATGCTTATTTTTGTAGCTTGTCGGTCCTCCGAATATGACATGCCGTCCGTAGATTAAAGACTATTGATTGTCGCGATTGTCGGGCAAAGCGAATCGTTTTATAATGGATGCTTTTACAATATTTACATTGGATTACAATATTTACATTGGAATGTGTGTATTAGAATTGTAGTTATTGTTTTATGCCATGGGATTTTATTATATTCCTAAGTAATGGACAAATATATAGTACCGTGAAATAGTTAAAGAAATGACTGATTGGTCAAAATACCAAAAAGGTTAAACTTGACAGTAATTGCCAAATCAGCAAATCTGTACTATTTAATGAACCTAAATTCCTTGCCTTTAATTACCCCGCGAGTCGCATTTTACTCCATTTGACAGTACATATAAACCCTTGGTATAATTACGAAGGAAAAAGTGAGCAGTTTGTACTTAAAATTCCGGAAAATTTATCTCTAACAGTTTTTTTATATCCTAACATTAGTTTATGCTGTGTGCAGAAAAGACATTCGCATTATTGGGTTGATTTTAATTACAGTAACTCGCGCTTTGTAAGGTCGGATCTTCGTCATATTTTATCTTGTGTTTGTGTACCTACCTGCCATATTAATACTACAGTATCACAAGATACTAAAAATGGACAAAAACTTGAGACAAATAAGTTATCTTTTGCGTGAAAGTAAATTCGATCCGCTGTAAGAATTATTTTATCGCAATGATTTTAAATCAGTTGTAGAGAAATTGACGTTGTGGACAATTTTATAATTGGGCACATTTGTGGTTTTCCCATTAGTTAAATATCCTGACTAAACACGTGCCATGTGGGTGTTGTTTGTAATAGTCGGTGTTAATAATACAATCAAATAAGATATTAGGTACCTAAACTACTCGTAGTTGTTCCAAACCAAGTAATTATATACTTCCCTAATAATGCCTACAAACTTAAATATTTATTACCATAGTGTATGTAGAGAATGTAGACATCCTCAACTACTCTCCTATCAATACATGTAGGTGAAAATTTAGGTGATTATACGCAGCTCTTGGGTTAGAGTTCAATCGTATATCTTAATAACATTTAATCATCCGAAAGAGGGATTATATTTCCACGTAGGTAATTTTCTGTATTAAAAGCTCGGTTAATACTGGATTTCTAAAGACAAAGCTTCGCAAAATGCCAACAAAGAATGCCCTTCTCTTGTCGGCTGTTGTTTTGGCTTTGCTCGGGTTTACTTGGATTTCTTGGTCACTTATCCCATTTAGAGAAACTTTGAATTCCACTTCCGACCCGAATGGAATGCCAGCCGCGTAAAAGCTGGATAAGTTGAGTTTGTCAAGACTAATTTGCGTTGCACCGGAGTAAAACGCTGTTTTGCAAAAACGGCAGAGCTCAAACGTTTTAAAATCCATTTGAATTTAATCGTGGCCTGCGAGCCTCGTGTGTCTCATCTCAACAGTAAAATACTGCTCTCAGCCGCCACTGCGTCTACCGGCTTTTATTGCATTACGTAGCGATGCAATTTTAACTCCATTAATCTTTTCAGAGTTGTTTCGGCGTTCCATTCTCAACTTCTGCTTTCCGCGCACCTACATAATTCCTAAGTCATTAATTTTTAGAATATTACTTCCGCGGGGTAAAATTGTTTATCGTGGGCTGAATATTGTTTTGTTATATTATTCAAGTGTTGGGAGCTTCCGTCCATATTTCGTAACAGCTTAAACATCCGATGATCCCCCAATTAAAAGTTTTACAATGTTTCTTCCGTATCGGTCACGTGGGAGTCCACTGGACGCCGATAAAGTGGGCCATTCACAAGATTTATAATAGCGCTAAAGTTAACGAGTCGCCCACCATTCAAGACACGCACTGTTGCTAACTTGTTTTTAGAAAAATATCTCTAACTTTCAGAAACAGCTGGCATTAAGAGCTCGTGAAAACTCGATGTTCCATCTAACTTTTCATGAAAATTTTGCACGTTTTGTCCGCTCCAGTGGATCAACGTTATTTCAAAGTATTATTCCTTTAAATGGTCGCCTGAACGTAAAGGATGTGAGATTGTCTATAATCATTATGTTTAAGTAAGTCAAATAAGTAGGTAGATACCACTTCCTTGAATGCAAGTCTACGAATACTTACATACAATATTTAAAAGAAATAAGTATTTATTTGTAGGACAATATTTTTTAGATATCTGTTCAATGTTTAAGTTATAATCTTAAATTGTATACAATTTGCATGTCGTGTTTTCGACTGGTTACTGATACATGTTTTATCCTACTGTCATCTTGTACACACGTATTCTAGCAAATAAAGAAATTCTATTCTATTCTATATAGACCTTAATATCGGTTGTCATGTTGTCAATAAATGTGGCGAACCGATGATGTTTCTTTTTCCTGAAAACGCGGCTGCCCTAAGCTTAATTCAAGTATCTCATTTTTTTTCAATTTTCGTTTTATTGCATATTTTTAAAAAGGGGCGGAAAAGGCTTATATCTGCATCAAAAATTTTCTTCTAATCCTCTCATTTTCCAAGTTATTGACGAAAATAAAATTCAAGTTTGTTTTTCTTTCCTCTAATCCTACGCTGAACTCAAGCATCTTGTCGTTATCTACGCTAAAATCAAGCATCTCAAAATGAGATACTTGAAGTTCAAATGGTTTAGTAAGTTCAATTCAATTCAATTTTTAAAATATGGCATTCTGTCCACAATATTGGGACAATTTTGCCAATGTCGAAGTCGCTCCAAGAGCTGGACGTTGTACGGTGAGGTTAGGCTTTTTATAAGGAGATAGCTACTCCCTACAAACAGCACGTGGACTAACGGATATCTAACTCAAACAGGGGTTACACATGTTTCGAGACTAATTCTTCATTAGTTGCTCACTAGTTCGTTAAATCACTGCAGAATAAGCTATATATTACACATTGAATCACGAAAATGAACATAAAATAAGAAGTTTTTCCCGAAACCAAACCACCTTGCTCGACAAGATGGCCGCAAGTCGTTTAGTAAGTTACTTGATTTCAACGTTTGTCACGAGGTTGATTTACAACGCTGATATCCATTTAAAAACAAGTATATTTTAACTTTTATGTGTTGCGGGTATATGCAAACGTAAAACTGTTAAAAACTACCAGCATCTATGGTCATTAAAATCATTGCAAATATTTTTGTGTGCTGGAGTGATTAAGTCTAAGTGTTTCTGCCTAATTGTGATAATGAAGAGACGAATCAACAATATAAATGGTACACCCTGTACACAGTCTAGTTATAGGGCAAAAAGAATGGTTGATATGTGTTTTTATGAAGAATATCTTGGGTAAGTTTTAATTAACAGAATCACTGCATTCCTATCGGGTCAAAATACGAATACCTAGTTTACCAAATAGCATGTTAAAACGGTGTCTTTAAAACAACAGATTAAAATTTTTGTTCTTTTAGTTATTGTTGTAATTATATATAACTCCTGCAAAATGCATACTCTGGCATGAAGGAACTTCTGGAAGAGAGGCTAAAAATATCATAGATGCTATTTACAAATTATTGCTGTCCGAAAGAGGTGTGAAGCATTTTATATTCTGGGCGGACAATTACACATCGCAAAATAAAAATTGGTTTCTTTTCACCGCTCTGGTGACAATCGTAAATACACTAGAAATTGACATAGTAATAATAAAGTATTTGACGAAAGGTCACACGCACATGTCAGCAGATGGAGTTCACGGTAACATAAAGTGTAATATTAAAAAAACGAAAAACATTTACGATTTTGAAGACTTTAAAAATTGTGTCAGTACAAGCCGAAAAGACACGACTGTAATAGAAGTTACCAAGGAAGATATTTTTGATTGGAGCAAAAAGAAGAGGAGTGTGAAAAGAAACGATGAGAATGACGGTTTGAAGAAATTTCTATTGAAAGATATAGTTGAAATCAAATTTGTAAAGGGGGAGAGAACATAATGTACAAAAAAACTTTTGAAGGTAATTTCATGAAGTTAGATTTCTTACAAAAAAAAAATACTCAGAGCACGAAATGCCACAGCAGAAGTCATCGACAAGGGGGGTTCATCCATCTAAGAAAAAGGAAGTTATGGAAAAGTTGGTACCATTGATGCCAGCATCGCGGTGGATATTTTGGCACCAACTGAATGCAAACCCTTTATCTGTTGATTTAATCGATAACGGTGAAATTGTCGATTAATTTTTCAGCTGTACACTTTACTAAGTTAATTTTAAGTACCTTATTTTGACTATGTTGTGGCATTTCACGCATTAAAAATAAAATCAATCACCTTATAGACTAACATGCATATGTTTTATAAACCTAATGTTGATTAAATCTTTTCTCGTTGGAAATGGATAGAGCTAATGATACTTTTAGTAGAAATAACATAAAACGTAATCAATATCATATTTCGTTAAAGAGGCATTTTTAAGAAACGCTCAAATTATGTTGATAATACAAACAAACAAATGTGTCAATACATACCTAATCATTAAAATAGTTGATTTTATATAAGTTTTGTATATTAAAGTTGATTATACATGGAAATATTCGTTTTTTTTTCAACTATCTTTAGTGTGTTGTAACAAACCTAAAGTCAAGTAAATCAAGATACTTGAGTTCACGTAGAGAAGTGTTCCCAAAATGAAGCTGCGGTCTAAGCAGAAAACATTTTTTGCCATTTCTGATTAAACTAAACAAAATAAATAAAAATAAAAATTGTAACAAAACTAACTTTCTATTATTTAATACCAAAAAGTTATTTTTTTATGAATTTTAGGATTTTTAGTGGGTGAAAATAATAAATTACGTTTTTTAGCTCTCCTGTAAAATTTGCTAAAATTGAGATACTTGAATTAAGCTTAGGGCAGCCGAACGTCTGAAGTTAGCGATTATACTTTAGCCAGCACTGGATTTAGGTACTAATAAAGGACCATCTAAAGCACCAGGGTAAATGAAATACCAATATTTCCTATGTTCAATTGTTTTACCTCTACTTTTCTGTTTGTAACTTGTGTATACTCTGTTTCTTTAATTTGAGGTGTGCAATAAAGAATATTTATGTTATGTTATGTTATGTTCCTCGCCACACATAATAATATGTATAGTCAGGCTAGTACTTAAAACTTTTGTGGCATCAAACTAACTTGTACCGTAGCGTAGAACGTCAGTTAAAAGTTCCAACTTTTATCCTCGTTTCTGCCGTAATCGGTACAACGACTGGCTCTATTTTACACGAAGCTTGCGATAAACTCGTCGAGCTATAGGTAGCTATTATAATATTATATCCTATAGAATAGGCCGCGAACTGCCTTCAAGAAACAGCACCACGGGGAAATCTACTCGCACAAAATTAATGGAACTCAGTAATTCTTACATGAGATCGTCAAGAGGTCATTTTAATGAAAAAAGTATTTCTTATAGCTATTTACTTATTCGCTTCTCATTGATTACTTAACTGATTACACATTTTTTAAACTGAATATTTGTTTTAGTTTTAGATGTTGATATTTGTTCGTTGTTTTTCGCCATATTGAATTCAGTTTGATGGCTAATACTGCATTCTGTATTCCAGCAAATACCTATTTTATTTTCAAAATACCTAATAAAACAGGGTTTCTTGTTTACCCGGGCATTTCACAGGTGATGCGTAGTTAATCACGAAGGAATTATTCATCGGCCGTGAGGCCCGGACTTCATTATGCGGAACCATTAATCGTTTCCAATGCGAAGAAAGCAGTGTTGCGCGTGCCCCGACATTAAACAGTTCCTTTTGTTGGTAAAACGCTGGACGATTAAAGCGATGGCGGCTTCCATTGTGGCTGCTTATGTACGAATGTTTGCCGCAAAGTCGGCGACTAAGAATCCTTGCTCAAAGGCTGCCTCGGATCTCCTTTGTTACGACTTTGTTTTTAAACCAAATCAGGCTACTTACTTCACGTTTCACGTTTTATTTTTAAGGTAGCGCTTAATTTGTTTTAAGTGGATTAACACACGGAAAAAAAAGCTTCCGGGATATTCTCAATCTAAGACATTATTATACATATTATGTTGAAAATATTTCCCCGTGCCAAGCATTTAACGAAAATAAATTAAAGTTTTAAATATAACGAAGCGAATATATTCTTACAGATTTTCTAGTTTTCTTTTACCTAAGATAATACTTGTTTCATTAAAGTACAATCTCTCTTATTTACTCAATATACAATGTACTCTTGAAACAATACATTTTTGTATTTCTATTTTAAGAAAACGTTGTTTTATTAAGCGAAGAATCATATTTTTGGTAAAGGAAATAAATATTTGTCACGAGGAAATATTTTCAAGAAAATAATAATGTCGGATTGAGAATATCCCTTTTTTCCGTGCACCGTTACTTATCGAAACCATTCAAATATGCTATCTACTGTGTTTGGCCCTAGCCGTGTGAACATTTTATAATTTTAAATTTAGGTATTGATACAATAGCAAAGTGAAGACCTTTTTAGGCATTATTTTACCATACCAATTGTTAAAAGCATTCGCGGTACAAATAAATATATTGGGTAGATATCATAATTAATTCATGTTTAGTTAGTCTCATTCAGGTAAATAAGTAGGTAGTAATAATTGATGCAAAAAAAAAAAATTGGCATATTTTGTTCCTACTAATTATAGTCTATTTCACTAAAGACTGCATACCAACACGCAATTTAATTATAACAATAAAACTATGTGAACCAGTTCATTTCATGAACATGCATGTCCAATATCAGTTCATCAAATGTGGACATTGGAGCTCAGTTGAGTGTGAAATTGATGACCTCATTTGTTCCAGTTGACCAGCAATTACTTGTGATTCGAAAAATGTTTTTCTATTAAGATCGATATTCGTCTAAGAATGCATGCTCATGCTCACTATGTCAGATTCGTTTTAACCTTCGGGTACCTACGTAACTAGTTACCTCCTGCGACATGCAAGTGATTTAGTATAAACTAGAACTGGTTTAGCTAAACCGTCTAGTTTCGTTACTGCAGCACGTGTAGCCGCGAAATTATGGTGCCGAGCTGTCTAGGATAGCGGCACCTCTCGTTTGCCACAGTAATGAAGGCCCCGGACCAGGTACCTACTCATGATTCTGTCCTTAGATTTTATGTCCTTTAAGACGGCATTCCTATCATAATTGTTATTTTTTCTGTATTCTCTGTACACATTGTTGCGGCCCGCATTCTCTATAAAATATTTAATAAAGCCTCTCCGGTTTCGAAGAACGTGATATTAAAGAAAGCCCACGCTGTGAGACATAAAATATGTATGTAATCGGTAGGGACTTGGTACAATAAAAACCGTTATCAAATACTTTTATTAGCAATTAGAGTTTGCATGATAGCTTATTCGCCTGTCTATTTGAAGTTTTAGTGCCATGAAAATAGCAGATTTTATGCTTATGGAACATATTTTCGACGAAATTATTAAAAGAAATTTACGTCATTATCAAAATTCTGACATGAAATTGTTCGTGCGTGACGCGATCGTATTAGCAGACGAATAAACTTTGAAATGGCGGATTTATAATGGAGTAAGTATTTGATTTGTGCTAGACGTTTTCGCTTTTTGTTACAAAATTCAGAATGAAGTTGAAGAATAAGTCTAATGGCCAGCCCAATAACCAACATAATATATTTTCTAGATACGGATGTAAAGTTTTATGACGTTGTTCCTTTTACATATCGCCTATAAAATTTGTGGGAGTCCGACCAAACGTCGGCGTTTTATTACATCAATCTACCTATTAAGCGAGTTAAATTCTGTAGGTAACCAAAATATCACGTAAGATGTTGCAATCGAAAAAAACAATGTCCGTGTACATGTATAAAATAATAGAAGACAAAAACGTAACATACTTCGAATTATTATATTTATTATTCATTAATTTATCAGCTTTATTTAGTACCTACACCTAAGTCGATCAATTACGACTTCTACACGAAGTTTAGCTCTGAAGCTAAGACGGGGCGTAAGCCTAAATAAAATAAACCTGTTTAAGATATACAGTGACGTTAGTAAGTCTAGGAACGTCTCTTGTGAACATTTCACTGACAACTCAGTCTTAACTTTGAACCAGGCGACGTTAGCAAAACTTCTGACACTATTTTCCACTAACTTTGACTTTGATTGGGTAGAAGAGCTTCACAGTTTGTAACAATTTCTGTCGAGAGAAGAAATCATTATAATGAAATTCACTTCAAGTCTTCATGTCAAGATGAAGTTAAAACTAAAAAAGTTTGCTTGACATGAGACTGAAAATATTAGAAATTAAAGCAACCTTACTCAAATTAATTTGAGCCTTACAAACGCATTCAACCTTAACAGATTCGACCTTTATATAAATTGGTATAGTTTGAAACAATATCAAAGGTTTAGCGGAAGTTTAGGATTCCTTGCCAAACTATCAAACTACTTAAATAAGACTAAGTTCTTTCAGTCTTATTCATACATATTTACGAGTAATATGATATCTTTATATTACAAGATTGACTGCTAGAATTATAACAAACTGGTATTATTTGTGAAGTGTAACAATTTTCTCCGACTCGGCTGAGAGCTTTAATCAAATTTCCTCAGTCGGAACCGCGAGAATTTCCTTTATACATATTGCATTTGCCAAGACATGGCTGGTGAAATAAATAACAATATTAGCAAGCCGTTTATCCTAATTAAAGAGTAGGTACGAGTGAACACGTTCGTCGAAATTCACCCGAAATGGAGGCATGAGACGATTTGTCAATAAGATTTTCTGATTTAATATAAATGAACGTTGTATTTCGCGCAATTTTGTAGGCGCGTAATATGACAGCCAAGTTTCTCGCTGCTTACTTTATCCATGACCCTGGAAAAGTTTCCCGTGGGAGTTGTTGCGTAGTGCCGAGAAAATTACTTTTACCACATATGTATCTCCCATAATTCGCTTACCTTTTTTGCGATAGCATTCGGCGGGAAAATTACGTAGTTATTTATTATTTGGTAACAACATCGTAAAACAAATTACGAAAATTGAGGATGTCACTCCTTAAGTACCTACCTATTACCTTCATACCATTTTCGGTTAAAGTGAAATTAAAATTACCTAATAACTTTTCTGGACATGTTTTAATTATTAGAAACTTATGTTTACCTCAAATACCTCTGTAGGATTCTGTAGGTATAAGTAAGTATTATTGATTAATCCGTAGAACATGTTATATGGACGATTATCTACAGAAGCGCATCGTCGTATAATCACGATTGAGCTCAGTCAGTGGTGGTTCGAAGCGCGATCAGGCGAACTGATGATAACTTCTACGACGAAGATCAGCCAAACTACCCGATACGCTCATTAAAAATTGTCTTCTCACTGAGCTATTATTATCATCTGTTTTGGGTTAGTCATAATTTATCGTCTCTATAAACCATCTAAATCTGAGCATATTTTTTTACAAGTTATTTGCTTGAATCTCTGCCAGCTATATCTTAACGCTGAATGCAGTCTAAAAACCGATACCTACAAGTACTTATATGGCGTTAAGTTGTTCGACAGGTCTACCACCACCACACTACCGCTCAGTTTTGCAGAATTTATGTACGAAATATCAGTTCATATTTAACAGTCGCTTTTCGGTAAAGGAAAACATATTGAGGGAACTGGACGTTAATCGCAATAAGGCCTAGTTTTCCCCCTAGGTTGGAAGGTCAGATGGCAGTCGCTTTCGTAAAAAACAAGTGCCTACGCCAATTCATGGGATTAGGTTGCCAAGCGGACCCCAAGCTCAATTGAGCCATGGCAAAAGCTGAGACAAACGCTAGGAGGATAGATGGCGTTAAATTGTTTATTCCTACTGTAGATACAAAATCTATGCAATGTGGGCTCCTGAATTCGCCGTAACGCGCCACATCGAGTAAGTTAATCACGATTCAGCCCAGTTGTTCGATGCGCGATCAGCCGGAACTGATATCTACTTCCAGTAAGGTCGACCGCACACTTGGGTACGCTCATTCATGATTATCCATAATTAGGCTATTATCAGCTGTGCCCATACAATTGGACAAGACATGTGTCAATCTAATTGAATTTTGCATAATAATAAAATTAATATGCATCGCAATTTGCATTCCTGATTATGTTTTAAGAGAAAACAAAATGTGGCACCTTTCAGGACGGCAAAGTGATGGAGGCTTTATTCTATGTTTATCAACTGAAAAATATTAATTCAATATTTTTTACACAAAATGCAAACCAGTAAGATTAAAAAAAAAGTCAGATTCTATGATCCTTCAAGCAACAATGTAAAGGAAGTACAAACTATAATAAAACAGGATTTACTGAAGATATGGCTCGTGAAAATTTTGGGCTAATTGTGTGTCCCTAGTATTATTTGATCGATGGACGAGACACAAAATTCAATCACAGTAACTGAAACATAATAAAAATCACAATTCATGTCATTTAATACTTCAAATGAAGTGAGAATGATTTGATTCATAAATGAATGCAATTTCAAAATACACGCATACTCGTATTCACATGGGAATTGGCTATTTGAATGTCAACGATGCCTGAAATTGTCGAGATACGCGTTTCCTACGGCGGCAAAAATGTATAGTTTTCAAAGGTTTTCAAAAATGGGAATCACACTCTAGTGGTGTTACATTACAAGTGCGTAAAAAAAATTAAGTTTACAGCTTTTTAGTATTATTTAAACAAACGTTGCTGATCACTGGAGTAAATGTGAAACTCAGTGTTAATTAGATATTCCGGACATACGTAGTTCACATTTATTTTCACCGTATGTGGCCGAGCTAAAGGATAACGCCTAACCTTAGGCGAACACTCAATTTTGGAGAGCCAGTATAAACAGTTTCTTGTGATCTATAGCTAGTGTTAGTAATCGGAGATCCCATTTAGGCTGGATTTTCTCGTGATGTCAATTCGCAGTGGGAGTAAGAGCGTAGAGGTAGCGTGGTTCATTGGGCTGGCTCTCTATGTTAATTAACGTCGGCACTATACTGATTCAGCCCGATTTTCACGGGGTATTTGGGTATATTTTGGAGCCTCTTGTCTGTTAAACCTTATTAACTACGCCTTCAATCATGGTATTCAACATGTTTCATTAGTACCTAAATCCACGGATATATTAATTAACTAAATTAATCGAGGGATTTGAGCCAAATATAACCCGCCCGCGCTTGTTAAAATAGTTATATACTTAGTCGGTTCATAAGTTCTGTCACTCGGGTTTTGACTGGTGAAATAGGAACTGATAGCAAATGCTTACTATTGCCATATATGGTTAGAAAGCCTGTTTAACAGTGATCAATTTAAGATACTATTGAATGCAAATAGTTGTGGCAGTTTTACACAATTCCTTGTAACATTTTAAAAAGCGCAATAAAAAATCACGTCAAAAACACGCGCCCTTTTTGAGTTATTTTAGACCCTAATTATTTTTATTCAATTCTAAGAGACTAATATCTTTTATGCTGCATTAGCTTGGTCTTTTACCTTTATTTTAATATATAATTTACATGGGTCTGACTGAAAACAAGGCTGGTATACACAATTTCGTTAGACTACCTTGATGTGTAGAAGCAAAATCTAACCGTTTTGCTCAAAACTGAAAAATACGGCAAGGTTCAGGAGGAGAATAGCTGAAGCAAAGACTTGTAAGTCAGCTAAACATAGGTTTCGAATTATGATTTAATCTTCTACTTTCCTGAAAATAACAATTTGTAACTCCTGGACAGCTACAACATGATCTTCACCAACTTTTGTGAAGTATACTTATCACAAATCATCAGCGTATTTTTGTCAGACAACAATCATCAAGTTTACATGGATCCATAAAATACGCGATCGTGATTTTAAATTAATAATAGTATATTTCAATGAAATATGCTTTCTAATCTTGTCTATATTTTTTGAATAAAAGCTTTGTATTTTGTTTTATCAGGCAAAACTCTTGTGACAGAACTTATGGACCGACTAGGTATTTCCACTGTATTAGCTAGCTAGGGAATGCAATTGGTTTTTTAACCGGTTAACCGGTTATTTTTATAGTAATCTAAAGTAGGCTCTCAAAGCTTGTCCGTAGTCCGTACTAACGTTGCTAAGTGACATTCAAATCTTTTTCGTAATTTCAGACAAAAAAAACCTAATGCGATCAGAAAGACTGTAGAAAACTAAAGACACATGGATAATTAATTAAGAATGGATGGCTCAATTTCAGTAATGTGTTCCTAACGTACACTTCCTTATATTCAACAGTTCATTCATTATGAAAAGGCGTCCCGATAAAATCATTAAAGTCTCGTTAACCAAACTAATGACGTTTTAATCAAACCAATACCCTAAGAGAGAGCGTTTTAGCTCCTATAAAATCTCATTTAAGTCAGATGAAAGCGTTATTTATTGGTAATGAATGGTCTACGATAAAATTTAGGCGATATTTACGATGTGCAGAAACAACCATTTGTCAGTGCAAAGGGCTTCAAATATAAAATACAAAATTATGAAGGAATAAATATTTACTTTAATTTTCAAGTTTCGTAAGACTTCTGTACTTCTTGTATTTACTGATAAAAGTTTATCCCGAATAGTAAATAATATTTTTGAACTCGAATATTGCTGTTTGAATACTAACAAGAAACTTATTGCATGCCGACTTCATTTCATTTCTTTGCCGACCTTGCAACGTGCACGCTTCTTGAATAAAAGTCTAGATAAAGGCTAGGAAAAGTATTATTTACGTGCAGGAATGTTTCTCCCGAGTTTATTTGTCAAGAGTTTAGTCCAAGAATCGAAAAGTACGTTGATGAAAACAGTTGTAGAAATCAAGTAGCAAATCATAGTGTCCTTAATAACTGTCGACCCATGCAATTCTTGGAATTACATACTGCCCATTGTCTTTAACTTCTGCACTGTCTCCATAATATCCTAGGTTTCCAATACAACAAATAATAAAGGTACCTTCCATTAGCAGGGTGGTAACTAACTCGGGCACTCCATTAAGGTACATATCCTCATAGTAGCCAGTAGCCACAGCGTAATGACTCGAAGTGCTCTTCTGGTCCCTTCATATTGGCGATAATGTGTTAGTAATTTACTTATGGCCCCATCCTACTTATCTCGCCTCGTGTACCTACATTATCTTGATGTTAGAAATAACGAACAGTCAGTGCTATTTTAAGAGATGATTTGTGCAAAGCTACTGTCTTGGGATATTTCAAATTCCAATGTCCAGTGTGGCAGTGTGGGTAATATAATTTAATAGAGCATCGCTAAATCACGGAGCCTTTAAGAAACGAAATATTTTTGTCCCAGATCCTTACATGGCGGTATTAGATAAACTATCAATCCTCTTTACATGTGGTGACTTCAAGTAGCTTGTGACTATTTATAATAGCTAATACTTTATCTGGAATAGCTTTCGTTTCCCCACTTGGAACTTTGTAAATAACCTTTATATGTAGAAGACTATGGAACATCTGTCGTAGGTGCTTACATTGGGTGTAGCTAGGGGCGCAGCATTATCCAGTATCACAATTTCCGTTCCCACGTGTAGTTTACACGAGTTTGACAAATCGTTTAATTAATGGTGTTGTCGAACGTCGATGCTGTGACTATGATCGAGACGGGGCACATATCTTGTAGGGACGTCATACCAGGCGCTTATACAGCACAGTCGAGTCGAAAGCTCAGGATAACCAGAATAAACGCGCTCTCCGATTACGCATAATAAGAGAGCTCTAGTATTCTTTAAAGTGGTTTGCATGGGTGGACTCGCTAAAGCAATCAGAATAGGCCAGTACAGTATGACATATTGGAGCATGAATCGAGCCGCGAATGCGCTGCTGAGTGGCGGATATGAGTAGCTGTGCCAGTGAATACCGATATTCATTCACCGCATTCGGTTGAGGTGCATTGCCCGCGATGACATTTAATTATATCTGACTCATCTCAGTTGCAAATCACTGACCCGTCGCTTACGGCTAGCGAGAAGCCATTTATTTTGTTGCCTTCCATATTTTTTAAAGCTGATTTCGGGCAGCCTTTACCGCAAAATGTCAGTAATCCGAAAGCCGGCGATACGCTACATTTACGCGACTATTAATATTTTGTGACAAAAATTAATATAAGCTTATTTATTTACCATGACAATTCGTATTTTAAGATGAGTCTGTTTAGAACTTACACTGGGAATAATATCTACTTAAACTACCTTGTTACAATGAGTAACTACTATAAGCTAGCATATAACCAAGTTACCTGCATCTCGTCTGGGCACGTTACGTAGGTGAACACCTAATTACGAGCAAAATACGCTTCTAGTGCTTGATAATGCCGCTGCTTCGTTAGCTGGCTCTGAAGCTATTAAACCTCTCGTCTTTCAAGCGCTTAACTCGGGCCATTCTGCATCCTTATTCCTTGACTAGCTTTTACCTGCCCTAATTTCACCAACTTAGGCGGTAATTTCCGGAATAAAAAGGATTCCACGTGATATTTTTTGCTAAATACTCGTGACTTGTGCCAAATTTTACCTTCATTTTAATAAAAGTTGCGTCACCCTTCTAATTCCGTAGTAGAAAACTTTCTTTCGTAATTTTTTTTTAAATTAAACTTTTAAGTTGTATATGTACTTTAAGAATTGTCACTAATATGTAGTTGCGGTCTTATGGTTGTGCAAGCACAACTTTTTAATGTAGGAACACACATCAGACGCATTCTCGTTCCGCCGGCGCGCGAGCTCGGCGCGGGCGCAGGGTCAACGGTCGGCCCACCACGCCTGGGAACTGCCGATAAATATTTGATTTCAACACTTAATACATATGCTTAGCAAATTGATTATGACGTGTGCCAGCAACGTGTGTTTAATGTTTATAAGCGGGCACGGAGCGCGGAAGCACATGTAGCACATCTATCGGTCACATAAATAATGGGTAGTATCAGAGCGGCGTCGCTTTATTTGTTTTATCTAAATGCTTTCGAATAATAATCTGACGTGTTGCTATAGCTACGCAAATTGATTGATCACCGCGAATGAAACTCTCGCTCAAATATAAAAACAAGTCAGTAAATGTCACGACATAATGCAATTATGTTAAGGCTCAGAAGACAGAGCGCGGGCTTATCAATCTCCACTCGTCATTTGTTTGAACAAAATCAGAACGCAACACTGTAACATATGATTACGGTGTTATAATAAAGCTGGACTGTGTTGAGCACTACACTTTATTTTATCCTCAAATAAAATTAATACGAGAGATAATGGGAGGGCCCTTGTAGAGGCATATTGAATGAGGCGGGGCGGTAATATTACGGACGGTCAAAACCTATTTTTAATGATAATTTTCCGGTCATAAATATTAATAGAACATTCCACGAAGAGTGTCTGGAGATACGGGCCGGGACAGGGTATAGTGCTCTCTCCATGTTACGCTGGCTCTGAATAATTATTGTGGGGATTTACCTTCAGCACAAGAGAATTACGTTATTTATTACGAGGGTCTCTACCTACAATTGAGACGCCTTACCATGTTTTGTTTACATCAAAAGGAGTTAGACCAATTTTCTGAATAGGGCAGATGCCCCGGTTTTGGCCACTTTAAGGAGAGTTTGTCTATTCAGACGTCCGTCATTTTGTGTCAATAAGGAATTATGACACTTTTTTTGTACTAAGTCAGTGAAAATATATTGCTTTATTTATATGAATCTCCGCTGTTAAGATTCTGACATTAGATCTATTTATTTTCTTTAGTGAAATGTCAGAAATGGGTCCAGGAGCCAGTTTTGGCCACTTTTTTCCATGGCCCCTGACAGCTGAATGACAACTTATACATGACAGATGACAGTGCCATCTGTACTGCCATTTTTTACTCTTATATTAACCATAAACCATAGACTTGTAAATTTGTCTATACCTTGATAAATTTGAAAATGGCCAAAACCGGCACAGTGGCCACAACCGGGGCATCTGCCCTATGTTAATTTAAGAGGATGGCAAAGAGGTTGTCTGCGCATGTAACTTGAGTACCTAGGTACCAAATTTTAATGGGTTGGATATCAATTTTACAAGTTTAATACATTATTTGCGGCGTAAAAAAATTAAAAGAGTATTTTAAATTATTTGTCAAGTGTCTTGTTTATATAACCAACTAAATTCATTCGTTTTCCAATTAATTAATTGTTCCATGTTCTACTAGCCCCCACACTATGTTGCCCAAATTATAAAGATCTTATGACGAACATTTGAAAGTCAATTTATACTGGAGATAGATTTTGAATGTTTCTGGAAGCAATAAATTATTTTCTATAATAACTAACTTTAGAACATGCGGTTTGTTATAAACGATACCTTATACATTTTCATCACAGATTAACCAGGTGGCAGTCAACTTTCGTGCGTGATAGCGTATTGGTGATTAATTCAAATTTGTCGTGCAGTTACTATTCTGGGTAGTTTATACCATCATATTCGTACACTAAGTGTCTACATATGTTAGACCTACTCCTTTGACGATGGCCTAAGAGTACCTACACTCTTTAATGATTAAATTGAGCTTTATGCACTAATATCGGAAATTGGTTAAGGGGCAGTTTTATTTTAACTTGTACTTTAAAGCACGACTTAAGTCGTGTTTCAGTAACGCCTAACCGTCTACGTCTCATTCCTGACAAAATGTATGTGATTTGACATTGACCATCAGTTTTGTGACAATTGGTAACTAGCTGTTAATGGCACACACGCAAGTGAAAATGCCCATCTACCTACATATATTTCAAATAAAATTGTACTTGTTGGTCACTTTAAATTATAATTTATAAGTACAATATCAACAATATCAACATCCATAGGTGTTTGTTTTGCTTTTGACAATGTGAAATTAGTTTACTGAGGCTGTTAAAACTCGCATAAAATACGTTTCTGCTTCAAGAAAGTTACTTGGTTTTTACAATGTAATTCCAGCTCATGAATGTATTACTACGTGTCACTTGAATCTCTGCAAGGGTACATCATGCGTCTTATCGTAAGAGACGTTTCAAATCTAGCATTGTCTTTCTAATGGGACATTGTTGAAAACGAAATTAGGTGATGGTCTAGATAAAACGTACGAGTATATAAGTTGTAAGTAATTGGGTTTGTGTTGACTCATGAGCTCATAGGCAGTAAAGTGCCCGAGCGACGTTATAACTGTTATATATAAGCACCCATATATGGATCAGCCAGTCTGATTATTATAGGATAGGTACGCAAGATGTTTATTGAGACGCGTACTAAAGCATGAATTAACTAATCAGGGCTAATTAACTGAATATTAGGCAGGCAGCCAGGTACGTTTATATAAAATAGCTTATTTACTATAAGTTAGGAAATATTAAGCTACCTAATAAATATTTGGATTGCATGACCTTAACATTAGAGAAACACAACCACGCATTAGAGAAGCCAAGAGGCAATATTTGGCCGTACACGTTCGCTGTAATTCCTTCTTTTGTGTTGGGAATGTAATAAAACTTATCTTTCGGAATCGGAATGCGACGTGCCAACTAGACGTATAGACTAGGTCGAGTTCTCTGGATTCATTTATTGCCTACAAACTACAAATTAATAGTTCTCAAAGTTACTGTAACATCAGGATGAAATAATTATATAATCAAAATTAAATACTATAGGTACCTACATAAAACTCACCTGGTTTAAATTACAAAGTTGTTATTATTAGGTATAATAATATAATACTTCCTACGTGAACTTTTTACCTACTAGGTAAATTTTTATGCAACTCGCTGGTTTTGAAATGAACATTGATCATATGTATATGCTCATACTCAACGTTTACACAATCAAATGACCATTAAATTTAATTTCAAAATCTACCTTGTTTTCTTAGATGAGAAGCGTGTTATTTCAATCGTATGATTTGACTAAAATCTGAGTGTAACATCAAGGAATTATTTGCTTTGTATGATGTTGAAGAGCAGGGCCAATATTGACAGAAGCAGTCCCGTGCTTAGCGTCCGTCTTTTTCATTCTTATGCCATTATTATTAACCGAGAAAAGCTTAACATGTCAAAGTCTTTACTGCACAGAGTTGAGGTTTAATTTCGGCTGGCTTATACAGTATGCTTGTAGTAAGTACATTAGTTTCCAGGCAGGCGTAATGCGTTTTAGAGCACCACTTGTTCACCGATGCACTCAGGCGTGGAAGCGATAATGTTTTAATAACCTACTTGCATTATGAAGTTATACAGCTCGTTTATTGGCGCTTGTCTTAGCAAATAGTTGTCATAAATTAGTTACCCACTTTACATATCATCGACCCATAATCATTTCTTGACTTGTACCTTTAAGACCAGCATGGAAGAGCTTCTGTGTCAGTAATATAACATTGAGCAAAATTGTCCTCCTTATTATTATTCTCAGTATAATAATACTCCTGGCTAGTTGGAACATTTATGCCATGACTAAACTCCCCTATTAAATTGACTTTAATTGTCTCAACCGTCTGAATAAAAGTAGTCATTGTCATGTCAATTTGTCTCGACACTCTAGACATTAACGATGACAGACATTCAGATGAACACTTTAAACCTAGCATTCTACATTTTTCACGATATTTAAAAGGCAACAGCATCTAAGTAGATAAACCCACGCTAAAATGGTCGTCAACGTCTTATTTTCCAGACCTTGGTAATACTAGCCGACGGCAGGGTTTTCCAATTTGCAAAGCAAATAAACTAAACTTCGGAAGTCACGATCAATTTTACAAGACGTTTCCAATTAAACTTTAGAACGCTTTTCGTGTTTCCTGCCTAAAACAAAACTTTGCTGAATAAAAAATTCCGCTAATCCTTTCCGTGCGTGCCGTCGCGTTTTTGGCCTTTTGAGTTTCCAAGTGGCCGTAGAGGCGGGTACTTTGTTACTTAAATTTGATTGCCTCTCCAAAATTCGCGTTAATAATAGCAATATTCGGCCTTTGTCCAGTCGGGATTCCCTCGCGTCCCACGTGCCTTGGGCCTTTGAATAAATTGTACGCGTCACGCCTCTTTGTAAGTCGAACCTTATTCAAAAACAAAAATATTTTCAGAAATGTGATAAAAAATACTCAATTGCATTATTATGGAAACTAATGAATAAATTACTGTCGAATACTCTCTAAAATTTTGTAAACTTTATATTTAACTTCAAATACGAGTATATTTTATAATATTTTGTAGAAAATGTACAGCCTCAAATTGATACGTACAAAAAGAAACATTGTTTATGAGTGAAATACTTTTTGATTACATCGAGACGCAAAGTTTTTTCATTTGTCCTCTGTAAAGTTTTCTGTGGAAAAAGTTTCTTCGAGAGAAGAACGGTTCTGCTGCAAGAACTTGTAAAAATATGAGACCGTGTCTCGAAATGTGACATTAACAATGAGGGACAGTGGTTTAGGATTTCGCTAGATTTTATTCTTGACTGTAGATTTTGTTGTATGCTATGTTTTATATTGCTCTTTATATGAGTCAAGACAAGCTGACGTGGATCTTAAATTTTATTAAACATTCTATATAATTCATAAAAATCTTTTTACGTGGTTGGTAAAGAAATTACAGCCTTACGGGAGTGCGAGTTAATACATGCTCCCATATCTCAATTATGCAATTAAAGCTAGCATTCGGCAAGACGCTGCCGCGACCCGACTGCCGCGACCGACCGCCGCCGCCGAACGTGACTGCTGGGCAGCGCCGCCCTAAGCATTCGGATAGGCGCGACCGGGCGGCGGCTGCCGACTGCCACGCGCAGTTGTCACATAGGAGTCAGTGCTAGCAGTTGTGCGATTCGGTTGCGTATTATTAAAAATAACGATGTTTGACAATTTAAAGACGAAGAATAAGATGATGAAATTGATGAAATAATGATGATTTTACTTTCATCAAAGAGGAGTAGAAGCTTTCAGTCGAAAATCATAAAGCGCTGGATGTTTAGCAATAAGCTCCACTAAATACTCGTCGTTTTCTTCGTTAAAACTGTTAAAAGACACCATTTTTGCGACCGCTGCGAGCGAGCAGCGCTGCCGTACTGCTACGGGAGCGGCTCGGCGGCGCTGCCGAGGTCGCGCGACCACGGCCGCGCCGCTCAGCCGCCTGCTGCGGACGGTGTGTCATACAAATCCCTATAAAGCAGTAGGGCGACTGCCGGGCAGTGACTGCCGGGCAGCGACTGCCGGGTCGCGGCAGCCTCTTGCCGACGCATACCTTAAGTAGATAACACAACCCCCAACAACACCGTGAATCTCGAGAGAAAACGTCTCGTAAGGTGATAAAATTAATGCGGAAATTAGCGCGAGAAGAAAATTCAGAACGGAAGAGCTCATTAGCGCTGCGGGGGGAAAATATATGTTTCGGAAATATAATCCACCGATACATAACCTAAACGGAAATCGTGAAATACGAAGTGGTCGGAATCTCAGCACACGAGTACATACAACGTAGCTTCCGGAGTAATCTGGTATTATGACATAAATTATTTACTTGCGTTTTTGCCATTAGAGTAACCACACGACAAAAGTAAAATAAACTGCCTCATTTTAGGGTTCCGTACCCGAAGGGTAGAAACCCCTATTACTAAGACTTCGCTGTGCGTCCTTCCATCTGGCCGTCTATCACCAGGCTGTATCTCATAAACCGTGATAGTTAGACAGTTGAAAATTTCACAGATGATGTATTTCTGTTGCCGCTATAACAACAATTAAAAAAGAACAATAAAATATTTAAGGGGGCTCCCTCACAACAGACATGATTTTATGCCGTTTTTATAGATAATGGCACGGAACCCTTCGTGCGCGAGTCCGACTCGCACTTGGCTGGTTTTTTGAATATGCTAGTTTTGTATACGAGGAATAACTCATGTGTAACTTCATGTGTACGTAGGTTAATTTTGTTAACTACGATTCAATTAACAATTAAATTATTTTTTTGTTAAGTATTATTAAGGTGGCAATTTTTCGCCACTGTAGCTGCCATGTCACTGACCTAGCAAATAAATTTATACAGGAATGTTAAATAAACAGGTACCAAACATGAAATTATATACTCAAGCACTTCAACGAAGTCGAGTGACTTCCTAACTTCTTGAGAAAATAAGTACCATTCACGCTCAGTATTTTTATTTAACTGTTCCGAGCTGATTACGATAAGAGAAATAGGTAAAGGCATTTGAAATAGGGCTACATTTCTTGCATGCAAGCGTTGGCAGCTTATTCGACCAATTAGCATAGCAAACGAAGGTGCTTACGCTCGCAGAGCCGGCTTGCGGTTTTCATTCGGCCTCGTTATACGACTTGCATTATAGAACAGTGCACTGAACAGATGCTGCATGTTTGTACTGCGGCAGTACAAACTTTGATTAATTGAATTTCTGCTTCATTTTGTTAATAATTCTTACATGTACATATAAGTTAAATACTTTTTCTCAAACATGCAATGAGATATTCTCTCTAATTTGTCAATATGATTAAAAAAAGAAACAATAGAATCAACCCTTAAGCGATGTTATGCTTAATATTTCTTTTCAATTAAACAAACTTTAGGTACCTCTATAGGTAAAGGTCTATAAAATTATTAGAAAAAATCCGAACCAAAGTGAACATGAACTCCTTCTATCTGTGATTAAAAATAATGGCGTTTTTTTTTTCACTTCTGCTATGTTACATCCCTTAGCGTAATGGATTATTCCCATTAAAATAATGTTCTAATCCTGACTTTTAAAGTAGATATATATGAAAGTTCGATGAATTGTTGGCTCGTCGTAACATTTATGTGTTGCAAAGACATAAACCCTCAAAGGCATTAATTGGCAGCTATAACTCGTAACTTGATATCATTCGTCGGTTTCAAAACGATTAAAATATTATCTGATCAGAAAACCTATTTCAAGAGGCGTTTATAACAGGTATAGCCAATTAAGAGCACTTACGCTACCTAATAACATTTCGTACGGTCGTTCCAGCGAGCAAGGCGAATAAAACTGTCTATAGATGGGACTAGCGCCTTCCAATTAAAGTTTTCTAAATGAAGTTTCCGGGCGAGAACGTGACGAGGCCCGGACCGAATTGCTTTTCTCTCTAGCTATAAGTTTCTAAGGAAGTTGGAATATTTCATCTGCATGGAATGTAATTCATTTCGTAGGTTACATATAAATAATAAAATAAAATAAATCCTATGCTGAAAATATCAGTCAAAATAAACAGTTTTGTTATGATGTTTTGTTGGTATGCAAAGCATGTGAATGCACTCATAATTTGAAAAGTTTTGTTTACAAATGAAACTCGAGAGTGTGAGTTATTTGATAATTACCAACTGAAAGCCAGTACTCCTAACTTTCCAGACGACTGAAAGTAGTTTGCCGACAAAAACGATAATATTTCAACAGGTTTAGATGTGAATTGCATCTTATGTAGGTATATTTATGAGTAATATGAAGATAAATAAATAAAAAAATAAATAAATATTTGGGGACAATCTTACACAAATCAACCTAACCCCAAACTAAGCAAAGCTTGTACTATGGGTGCTAGGCGACGATATACATACTTAGATATATAAAGACATACTTATATACATAGAAAACATCCATAACTCAGGAACAAATATTTGAGATTAGCACACAAATAAATGCCCTTACCAGGATTCGAACCCGGGACCTCCAGCTTCGTAGGCAGGGTCACTACCAACTAGGCTATGGAGGCCGTTGAATAAGAAAGATATACCTACTCGTACTCAAGATCGACGTCGTAAACAAGTTTCAGTTTTTATGTTTTCATTGTGTTACTGCATCAAAAATTCAGTATATTTTACAAGCTTTTATTTAACTCACAGTGTTTGTCAGTATGTTAGATGTTTAGGTAGAATCTTGCGAGCCAGATTTGAACCAGTTCCTGATGTCCGATTGAGCTAAAATTTTGCATACCTGCGTAACTTGGATGACAATACAATATTTTGATACCATCGAGCTGGTCTGATGATGGAGACAGGAGGTGGCCATAAGAACTCTGCCATAAAATACCTCAACCAGGTTGAGTTTAGGTTTGTTAGAAACGCCTCGATGAGTATTCCTTGATTTTCGAAAGAAAAGTACAGTCAGCCACAACATCAGAAGCTGATTTGGTACTTATTTCTCCTAACCAATACTAGAATTAGAATCGTCTTAATAAGTCGCTGTTTGGGCTCATTTGACTTGTACTGGTAAGGAGTTGGGACCGATATGACAAGATGGAGCTCATGCTGAACCCTGGGGGCACCTACTGGATCTCAGGTTTGGGGCAACATAGACTCATGCTGTTTGAGCTCATTCGACTTGTACTGACGAGGAGTTGGGACCGGTATCACAAGATGGACTTCATGCTGAACCCATGGGGGCACCTACTGGATCTCAGGTTTGGGGCAACATAGACTCATGCTGTTTGAGGTCATTCGACTTGTACTGACGAGTAGTTGGGACTGGTATCACAAGATGGAATTCATGCTGAACCCTGGGGGCACCTACTGGATCTCAGGTTTGGGGCAACATACACTCATGCTGTTTGAGCTCATTCGACTTGTACTGACGAGGAGTTGGGACCGGTATCACAAGATGGAGTTCATGCTGAACCCTGGAGGCACCTACTGGATCTCAGGTTTGGGGTAACATAACTAGACTCATGCTGTTTGAGCTCAATCGACTTGTACTGACGAGGAGTTGAGACCGGTATCACAAGATGGTGTTCATGCTGAACCCTGGCGGCACCTACTGGATCTCAGGTTTGGGGCAACATAGACTCATGCTGTTTGAGGTCATTCGACTTGTACTGACGAGTAGTTTAGACCGGTATCACAAGATGGTGGTCATGCTGAACCCTGGGGGCACCTACTGGATCTCAGGTTTGGGGCAACATAGACTCATGCTGTTTGAGCTCATTCGACTTGTACCTACTGACGAGGAGTTGGGACCGGTATCACAAGATGGACTTCATGCTGAACCAGGGTGTCCACTTTCTGGAAAGTCAGGGAAAGTCAGTGAAAAGTCAGGGAAGCTCGAAATGGCACTGGAAAGTCATGGAAAGTCAGGGAAATTATAATGAGGTCAGGGAAAAATATGGACCTCGAAAAAAAAGGAATATAAAAAATAATGGAAAACTAAAGTTTTATTCTCTTGGTTATACTAGTAGGTGAATCCAAAGAATTCATAGAATTACTCATAAGGCGTCATACCTTCTCTATATTTATTATCATATAACTCGTTATTGACTTCAAAATTCACTTCGTGATTTGTTATTGCATTGCAAATTTGTGTCGCTTTCGTTTGACATATTAAAAAGATGCAACTAGCGTAACAAAAACAACTCATTAACTCAATGATAAATGACAAACCGCCAAGTAGCACTATCTTATATGTACTATATACTACATCCAAAACACATAAATAACACTTGACGTGAATTAGTTTTTAAGAAATACATTGATAATTATAATTTTAATTCATGAATAATGGGCTGGGCACCGTCATAGGATTACTTGGCTACATGGTTTCACCTAAAATATGTGCAATCTCTTTTACACGGGAAAGTCTCGCGACAAGCTTTTATGTCATAAAATTGTACAAAATTCCTATAAAAAAAGTTTGATTGACTCAAAAGCTTATTTTCTCTTTTTAGAGCATTCACATAAAAGCTTGTTTTTAAAAGTTTTTTAATTAAATTTATTTGTGTCTAACTTAACATAAATATATTAACTGAGACAACAATATTATTTATGTAATTACTTAAAGTCGTCCTTAATATAATATTACCGTAATCATAGCAAGATAAACAAGGAGAGTACTCGGTCTTTAATTAAGGACGGGCCATTTCATCTGACGTAAGCACACAGTTAGCATGTCATTTCAAGTAATTCCTCTGGACAGCGAGGGTGTGTGAATAGCACAGCTTTCATCTCCGTTCCGTCTTTTTACACTGATTACACTCGACGGAAATATTATACACGAGTGGGAATGTTGCGGCAATATCTGAAACTCCGCCCGCGCCAAGGCGGCTTCCGCTAACAGGCAGCTTGTGAAAACTGAGGTTTGTTTTCGCAATAACTTCCCAGATTAGAAATTACTGCAGTTCTCTTGGATTAACTGGACTACTGGAAGGTTTAAATTAGCACAGTAATCTGTATTTTTTTTGATGAATAAATCTGATAGGCAGCCGTTTTTCAGTATCTTCTTTTAAAGGTAGTTACTATGCTTAATATTTAACATGTTTTAATTCATCATCATCATCTCAGCCATAAGACGTCCACTGCTGAACATAGGCCTCCCCTTTAGGGGGGGTGTTGCCATACGCGCCACGCTTGGCAGGCGGACAACGCATGTCATGCTAAGGCGCCTGGTTAAAATTATCGTATATTATTTTATTCGCTGTTAATGTACCGTGTCAACATAATATGAATCAATATATTTAAATTCATAATTCAACTATACGTTAAGTTTAAAACAAACACCATTTTACCATTTACCTATACTCGGTACCTATATTTGGTATTCAAGGCCAAAAATCTACGACAGATACGTCACTGTCATAACCATCATTGTCGCTTATGTCACTGTCAAGTAAACTTTTCAGGTTTCGCCAACCTTTTTATAATATGCTGCTTTATATTGGCCAACATTATCATATTATTAATTCTGTGACATTATCTAAAGAGTGGAGCGTAAGCGAAGTGAAGTACTTACAGACGTACGGATACAACGGAACTGTCAGCTGGCTACCTAGACGTCTCTGCATTTCGATAGATTTTTGATTTTAAATAATTGTTCCACGATAACTTTATAAAATTTCTTGGGGATGCAGCATAGATAAATAATATAATTTGAGTGTTCAAATTCACCAGATTGATCAAGGCGTTATGGAGCTTAAAAGGCGCGAAAAAATCATCATAAACTTTCTTGTTATATTGGTCCACTCGTTTGCATGTAAATCACGAGTTCTCGGTTCGAAGCGGGCTACTAGTTAAAATAAGGTTTTTGTAAAAAAAAGGTAGGCATGAACTTTTGTCGCCGGCTGTACTCTACTTTCAACAGTAAACTAACACGGAGACAATTCTAACGAACATGTTAAACACGATAAGGTTTCGTTTTTGACTTGATGTAGTTCTTAACTTAGTCGTAAATTATTGTACCAAATGTTATGAATACCCGAAGTAATACAAGTGCAATACCAGCTTTGCAACCAAAAATCACGGATGTTTAACTTTTTATTAGGGCGTCTTTTATTTATGTAAAATAAGTAAATACAATTACTTCTTTAAATTATAAGATTGAAATTACCAACAAATAAATTATGTTAGCGTGTTTTTAATAAAAAGGGAATATACCATTGTACAGACATTTTACTGCAGTGGCAACATTGTAGTAACTTTTTTGGCCTTGAATTACAGTTTCGAGATTATTTACCTGAATGTTCCTATTGAATCAAGTTGCTCGTGTTTTGCTAAAATAAATACTTTACTAACGCGACCGTTCCGTCCGCTGGGACAACCCCCGTAAACTATTTGGTAAATTCGTTTTCGCCAAAACACAGCTACCGAAAAATTGTTCCGCATAGGAAAACAGCTGCTGAAAAATTACCCCATAAGTTCACGCTGTGGTTTATTGTTTCAGCCCTGGTTAGTTACAAGTAGTATATTGTACAAGGGATCGGTGAAGATACTCATCTCAACTTGTTTATATTGTAAGCATCCGGGGAAGGGTTACTCTACGCAGTACCGTGGGAGTTACCACTCGACATGATGCTTACCCGAGTCTACTTTATCCCAACCACTCCTAACCCTTAGAACAACTTGTAAAAGAAATACTCGGCTTAGTACAACAATTGGTCGGATTTGAATTGCTGCTACATTTTTAAGGACGGGTTTTCTTTCTGAATTGTGTATTCCATAAGATATTCTCGTGCAAAACTAAAGGCTAGCGGAATTTTTGCCAATCGTAATGGCATTTATGGTAGACATTAAATACGATAGCATCTAACACTTGTCAGCACTCAGCGTTATGAGTCGAGGGACGCCACTCCCTAAGAAAACATAAGGGTACCACCATCGATAAACATCTATTAGCAGATAATTTAACCTCACGCTAGAGAATACACGTACAAATCGGTAGCTAGATTTGGGTGTAGGTATAATATCAATTTTGATTCGTTAGCAGCATACATACTTACTTTTCTAAAGTTCACTCACCAAAATAGAATCTAAATATAATCTATTCTATATAAAATATATTCAAAGGAGATTCAAAATTTCACTAAATAACAATTAAACGAATTGATAACAGAAAAAAAAGAACGGTATTGTAATGGAATAAACAGCCGGCCGAGTAGGCACTCGGCAATCCGTAGAGAATTTCTCCGATTTAATTTGTTCAGTTCAGGAAGCCGAATGTCTAATAACAACTGGCTCTTGCAAACTGCTGACTTCTATTTTTAGATTTTAAGCTTTAGTGCCATGAACATGAAAGCAAAATAAAAACATGGTAACAATTATTCAAGAGATGCTGCTATTTTTACCAACGAGCCCAAAGTAAATTCACTTTATTGACACATTTAAGCAGCACGGCCAATGAAGGCTGTATTTAGCTAGAACACGGAAAACAATCCTTCATTACTTATTTCACTTAACTATCCCTCGGTCTTAAGTATATTAGTGGAACAGCGACGCCTGGCCTGACGGCAGGCTCCACGAATAGAGCGGCTAAATCCGTCTACAGTGTCGCTAGAGCCTTCCATTTAAATAATGGACACAGACCAAGCTTTATACTGAAACTTGCTAACTAACACACTGACAAATCGAACATTTAGGTACAGTCTGACCTCCGCGACCTTTTCAAACTATTCACGTTTTCCAACCTGCTAAAATATACACTTACCTGGGGCTCACGAAGGCTTTGCCGAATCACGCAACGGATTGACCGATTCTGAATTAACCTACTTTTGAATATGAAATGTGGATAGAATAGGGACAAACCCACCCAACGGCGTTATATTGCTCTTAAAATTACGTAGATATCCCGGCCGGTTTCCGATACCTTTGTTTCATTTTACAACATACGATATTGTAAAACTATGTACAAATACAATGTGCATAGTTTGCTTGTTGAAGACTGAAATGTCAGTCTCATTGTTATGTCACAGTTGCTCATTTTATACATAGTTATATGCATTGTTTACATTTTGCTTACAAAGTTTCGGTTTACTGAAGATGGTAAAGTTTATATGGCCAAATTACCGACTATCAGTTATCTATCTAACAATTGTGACAACACCCAGCATGTTGTTGTCAGCTTTAGTCCTAAATTAGCTGTATTGTAGAAGTTGATGGGCAATATAGCTAAAGCTGAAGAAAATTAATGGTTCATCCTTGAATATATAAAGCAATTTATCTTAAACCTGAGAGTGACACCGCCCGTACCGGTCATTTATAAACTTGATGACCCCCACAAAAAGGGTTTTCTTTTTCCGGTTCAAAGTGGTTTATGGATCTTTCTGCTTTGTCACTGCATTTCACACCTTGCAATGTGTTTTATAAGTAGATTTTAAAGTCATAGGTTGAAACACGTTGGATAGCTGAAGGAAAATATTAATGTAATAAGCTTCATAGCTAGCAGTGGGATAGGTACGATAATTATAATGAATAAACTTCAGTGATTAAACTGAAAAAAGGATAACCGAACTACTTTCATCAATAGTTCGGTAAGGAGTCAATCAAGTTTATTTGATTATGACACAAAGTTAACGTATAAAGAACAAAACATTTTGGTAAGTAAAAAATAAGCCTTAGTTTTGTAGTCCCAATTTTTAAGTTCTGGTAGACGAAGTTTGGTTGCCGGTAACAAATTTTTTTTCAGTGTACTTTTGGCACGTGCGTGTATCTAGGATTTCTATATTTAAGTGATTTATTTGTTTCAGAGCAATAAAATTAATGTTCTAATATGTAATACAAATATTAAAAACAAATTCATAAATTTTCCGCAGCTCGCGAATAATTATTTCGACACAGGAATTTCCTAACGAAACAGGAAATTCCGACATCGATCAAAGCCGTAGGTACCTCGCGAATAAGAGAACTCATTGTGTTATTACACAAAGTTAATTTTGCTAAGGAAATGTAACGTGACTGTAATGGACCTTTTTTTAACGTTTTATATTGTTTTGTTTCAGGTATTTGTGCCAAAATTCACATACATTCTCCGCGCATCCCATCTTTGGAAATACCCTGATTTGGCCTTAAAATTAGATACATTAATAGTAGAAACATTGACATCCATTTTTAACATTTCATTTGACGACAGAACTTGGACCCAGGCTAGCCTACCTATTAGGTTCGGCGGCCTGGGTATCCGCAAAATCACCTGTGTGGCACTACCTGCGTTCCTGTCCTCGGTGCATGGTGCTCAAAGCCTTATAGGAAAAATACTGGCCCCTTCCATTGGGTCCCTGGAGGCTGCACACTGCTCCGAGGCCAGAAACGTTTGGTCTATAACCTGCCCGAACACCGACCTACCTGACCATCCCTGCTCGCAGAGGCGATGGGACGAGCCGCTCTGTCGACTAGTACGGAAAAATCTATTAGATACGTCACCTAGTTCGACAGACCGCGCTCGTCTCCTCGCTACCGCAGAGTGGGAGTCGGGTCTCTGGCTGACAGCACTACCCTCTCCCAATATTGGCACACTGTTAGACAATACCACCTTCCGCCTCGCAACTTGCTTACGTTTAGGGGCACCAACGAACCACCCGCATCGCTGTCAATGTGGCGTCATGGTGAGCAACCTTGGCCACCACGGTCTTTCATGCGTCCGAAGCGCTGGAAGGATCCCCCGCCATGCCAGCATTAACGACGTCATCCGAAGGGCCCTTGTCAGCGCCAAACTGCCGGCAGTCCTAGAGCCTAGCGGTTTGGCCAGGGACGACGGCAAGAGGCCCGACGGCATGACACTGGTGCCTTGGAGTATGGGACGGCCGCTAGTTTGGGACGCTACTTGCGTTGATACCTTGGCACCGTCCCATATTCCAGACACCAAAAATAATGCTGGCGCTGCGGCATCCTCGGCCGAAGACCTCAAGCGCCGCAAGTATGTTGCTCTAGGAAGTAGCTACATATTTGCGGCGTTCGGGGTTGAAACTTTGGGGCCGTGGGGGCCAAGCGCGCGCCGACTGTACAAAGACCTGTCGGCGCGCCTAATAGAGGCCTCTGGTGACCAGAGGGCTGGCTACTATTTTGCGCAACGAATAGCGATCGCAATTCAGCGTGGCAATACGGCCAGCCTTCTGGGCACCCTGCCCGTTGACAGTGATCTGGGCCAAATTTTTTATCTCTAGTTTTAAGTAGTTTAGATTGTTAGGGTATATATGCTTATAATGTTTTCAGGTAAATAATATTGAGATTCTACGGAAATAACCAAAGTAACAAAGCAAGTATTTTCTTACCTTTTATACTCGATCATAAACGTAATGATAAATTACGTTTATCATTTATTTGGAAAACTTATTTTATTGTCATGATACTTTGATTCTTTTTATTTTATTTTATGCAGAATAGGCAGGCGTTTGACCGTTTGATTCACTTGGGTAAAACAATATGTAAGTAAGTATAGGTGGTTTTGTAGGTGTACGAAGTAAATTTTACTGAAGTTTCCTCTCTCTCTCTCTCAAGGCCTAAAATATTGATGTAATTCAACCCTTAATCACATAATACATTGTCGTTTACTCATATTATTGCCCTAAAGTTCACAGTGATATATTTAGACTGTGGGTACAGTCGACGTCAAATATATGTTTACACTTTTCGACCTAAATACAAAGGAGTAAGGTGCAAGATTGGAAACAAATTTTTGACGTCGACCGTACATACGCTTTTCGGTAGCAAACCCTTGCTTTCCGCATCTACCTTACCTGAATGATAAATCTGCTATCTAAATTAAATTTATCGCTACAGACGTGATTCCAGACGCTTGCACTTGAGGCGCCACGTAACGCGTCGCGGGCAAATGACAATGTTTTGAGATGCCAATCAAATTTCACGCTTGTCGACCCCCCCGACTTAACATTCCATTTCTTTGTCGTTTCGAGCGCCCTGACGCGCGTCTGCAGTTTTTATCGCACTTCCTCGTGCTCCTCCCGTCATTTTGGAAGCCCTTAAATGAAGCCTGGTGTCGACAATGGAGTTTTTATCGCCGTACCGCCTTTTTCTGACGTTCACATACGCATTTGCCGGTCATAAAGTTCCGAGCTTCGCGGCTTGTCTATCGAGCCGTGGAATTTCAGTGCTTTCATAATGCCTCGATGCCCGCTCCGTTTTGTTCATCTCACTCGACGCCGTTACAATTCGTTTCAATTTCAACCACTAACGTACCTTCATTTCGTTTTCCGTGCTGGTGGTTTTTCCGCAATAAAACATCAAATTTTCGCGTAAAATTCAGTTCATGGTTTTATTTTACAGAGTTAACATAAATGTCTATAGGATACCATAACCGATTCGTGTTTTGTATGTTAGGCGTAGCGATGTAGAAACAAGTGGAAGATAAAAATAATTTAGTAGGCTTCTGCAGGGCAGCGTTATCTGGGCGGCACGTAGGAACCTATATCACCGAAACGAAGGGCGAGGCTGGTTTGTTTACCCTCTCGCCCTCGCCAACCAGCCCAATATATCAACTTGTCGGCTGACGCCTCGTCGTTGTGAGATGTTACACATCGCTGTTTGTCAAGTTACGCGGTCCTATTATGGCGCCGCCGGTTTGTTCTTTGATGACGGTCCGTCCTTTCAAGCTCGAACAAAGTGCAGCACTAAACAAATGTGCACGCTAACAGTAAATGTAAGTTAGTTTGAAACAGGACGATAAACTTGGATTTCGCTGTACGTAGTTCACAATAGATTGGTCATGTTCCGATGTAGATAGCACGAGTGGAAATGAAATAAAAGTGTACAAAATCACGCGTGAAATTGAGTTCGATCTGAAAACTGAAGTCATTGTACGCCGGAAAGTGGCTGCCACTCCGTACTAGCGGCAGTATCGACAATAGATCTGTAGATATAGTCCATTATGCTATCGTAAAGAGAAAGGAAAATAAATATTTGAATCCTAGACAAATAAGTATTAGGTACCTACCGCACATAGTAAGAAAATTCTTTATAAATACATATGTGTGCAACGAGAGAGCGTTCGTTATTGCTTCGAATGCTAATTTTGAGTCCCGAGCAAGCGAATGATTCTATAATAGCACACTTACCTGCTTATTTATCTATGATCTTGTTCAACATAGGTGGTCAAAAAGTAATTCTGACATGTTTTTCATTCAGAGTCATAAAATCTTTCAACAAAAGTAAGATTTGAACTGTGACATTGGGCTTCCTATGCTGCGACACACCTTGAGTATCGTGTTTGTAGCGGATAGCTCCCTCGGGCCTAGTTTATCTGCCAGCACGAGGATAATTAATTATAATTATTATACAGTCTCCTTTATTAACATGCGTCTTTAGCATCTGCGTCTTTTCCTAATGGGCTAGGTACATTTGTGCCTTGAATAATTGGTTTGATGGATTGAATCATTAAGAAAAATTTTATACTTGCATATAAAAATCGCAAAATTATAATCCAGAACTGATGCGGATGGAATGAACAAAACGATGCATAGTTGCAATCACTTTCTGTGTTGAATTGTTTAGCATCATAATTATGAATACATTTAATGTTTATATGCTCAAATACGTATTTTACTATCTAAATAATACGGTAATCACTAATCAACACTCTCAACCTTTCTGCCCAGTCTAGCGTACACCATTTGAGTTTATGAATGAAATGGACGCTGTTAGCTCACCGGCGCACACGCATTAGCATGGACGTGTCGGCGCGTGGGCTCTAAATCGCCGCTATATTGGCGCCGTCACAGGTCGCGGTGCAGTTCCCCGGGTCATTTCCATTTTATTCGCGGCACGTCCGGCTATGCAAATAGGCTTCGGTCTGAACGTGTACTCTCACTTGCATAGACGACTGGTCTACTCGCTCCCACCAATGTAACATAGCCATGAAATCGTCACAAAGTCCTAAACCTTCTCTCGTGGTCACTTGTTTGCTATTACCTACTGCCTACCACCGACTTTACTGAGCGAGTTATCTTAGAGCATCCAGTTAACTAATGCCTCAGTTTAAAACTAAGCTTGACCGCAAGACCGCGTTACTTACACTGGTTTTACTGAGGCAATATGCTTCATAGGCGAACATAGCGAACCTGGACGATCAATCTGCCATTTGCTATAAAAGGCATTATAATTCCGGGAGCTTTCATATACTTATTGCGTTTTGCTTCTGAGCTAAATTTTGCTATGCAAGCACGTGCTACCCACTTATCACTTGACCTATCATGTCATTCAGTTTTACTACTTATTGATTGTAGTTTTTGCAAATTGTTATTTGACTCGATTATTTCAACGTTACTTTACAGCGACTTTTCTTTCTATCACCTTGTTTACAAATGAAGTGTCTTACATACCTGCAAACCAAATCTCTCATCACTTTATATTTCTGATTGAAATATATCAGCATAAACCCTTACCGACCTGAAAATAAATAGTTGCGATTAGATGATTTTCTCATGAGTCTTATGACTGTTCCAGACCAAGAAGAGAAAGCAGACCAAGCTACAGAGAAGCAATCATAATGTGTTAAAGGTACCGAATGGTTACACGAATGGTGTCATAAATGAGTTAAAAAGTTGTTCGCAGTGCTGAAATTTCTTATGCAGGGTAAAGTGGAGACGAAAAGAGCGGAAAGCTGACCCCACCACCATGTGGGACACATAGCTTGAGAGAGAGAGAGAGAGAGAGAGAGAGAGAGAGAGAGAGAGAGAGAGAGATTAAAGGGAGTACCTACTACAATAAAAACTAATATATATCCCATAAACATTAGTTTAGTGCGGAACGTGAAGAGAATGGGCATTTATAATTTAATTGAGATGTAGGCTCTTGCCAAGCACTCAGACTGCAGTCCAAATTAATTGCAATTATACAGACTGTGGAAGACAGATAACAAGTGCTTGCGCTGAACGCTGTTTTCAGTTCCACTGGACACATTTAATTAAATTGAACTACTAAAATAATTTTACCCTGTTGTCACGATACATATTGGAATAGAACATAGAACAACACTCGAAAAACCGTGAGTCCAGGACAGCACTTTCTTAAGATACAGTTTTGCAAATTATAGACATAGGGTGTATCTACTGAATTGCCTAATATCTTTATCTGATTTCTACTTCGACTAGTTCTTTTTTAATGGAATCTTGGATATTTTGCTTGGCGGTAGTAACCTGAAAATTGTTAGCGAACCTGAAGTTAAGGCGTAGTGCCACGAAGCGCAGCGTAGGGCAGCTCGATGCTACACGGATTTTTTTGTATCTTCACCGAAGACAAATCCTCTTGATCAAGACAATATTGTTTCGTATATAGGTGGAAACAATTTGCTTAAAAAGTGGTCTTGATTCAAGTAAAATGTCTTTTCACCTCACTAGCTCGGAAAGCCCTTTTTGTTTGTTTAATATCTATTGTGAAAATCGCTTTTTATCCACATGTGGTGAAAGAGTTTTGACATAAGTGACAAGTGGCTTAAGTGACATTTGACAGCTAACAAAACGTAAAACGTTAAAAGTGCAGAATTTTTAACATCGCAATTAATGAATTGCATCGAGTAAAAACACTTAATACAGTCTGACAACTTTATTTTAATTCATAAATATCAGCATTCAACATTAATCTTCATTCTTTTTGTAAAAACGGATAAATTGTTCTGACAGCCGAATAAGTCTACGTACGAACAAAACGCATCTGACATTTACTAAAATCTTTTACGTCAAAACTTTTCATTTCAATTCATCCATCATATCAACGTTAAATATTCGCATGTTTTTCTAGATTGTTTTGTTAAAAATTAGTGATTCGAGTGATGAAGAAGTATTAAACACCTGAGGAATTACGGGAAACCGAGCAAAATGCACCCTTTTTCTTATTTTCCTCGCTGTAGTGAGGTGAAAAGTTTTGTGTTATACGCGAGTGAAAGTTATTTTACGTCTCGTGTATTAAAGCACTCGCTACGCTCAGGATTCTATTTTTGAACCACTCGCTGCGCTCGTGGTCAATAATAGAATCCTTTCGCTAGCTCGTGTTTCAAATAACACTCGCACGTAAAATACAACTTTCACCACTTGTATAACAAATAACTATTATTCAAGTAAAATATGTCTTAGTCCAAGACAATATTTACTTATGTTTAAACAATAATATTCTTGCATTGGTATTCTTGGCTGAAGATATCCTTTTTTCCGTGTAATTGCCAGTTAGGCCAACACATAATATTTTGATGAACTAATCATACTTATCCACTATTAAATTTCCCATACAATAAATAGCAACGTTTTACCTGGTTTACAGAAGTAATACAAATTAAAGGTACCATTTTCTTTCATTTCCCTTCGTGTCAATTATAGATTTCTGTACTCTATTATGACGAGCAGAATACAGTAGCTATCCGCAAATGATCCCGATATTGCATAATTGAATCTCACACACCCCATAGCACAGGCAAGTACCGGCGGGTCTCAGCTGCTAGTAAACTACACCTTAATCTATCCCTTATTGGATTACCTCACCTTACCCTAAAATAATATATTCATCATGTCTCGTGTAACTAAATTTCAAGCCACAGTACGCTAAGCTTGTCTCTGTAGACCTCTAATATATTTGTGTTTATGTTTGTACGCCCTCAAATCCAATTTCACGAAAATATCGATTACATACCCTCATATGTCGGTAACAACTAAGCAATTAAGCAAATAGTGTTCGTGACTATAAACTTATGATCAATGTGCGCCTTGGGATTTAGCGTCCCTTCAGTTGAATACAAATTCAATTATTTATTTAACTTCATTGTTTGCGTTAAGGTTAGGTATTCATTTATGCTATTTTTATTAAACATTTATCCAATCCCGTTGGAATTAAACAATTAATTATTTAATTAACACATTATTCAGTTTATTCACATATACTATTAGTTATTACCACTTTTCCCTTTACCACCGTGTACTTATTTTTATAACTACTTATTAATACAGTTCTTTAATTTTGTTATGTATCGACTTTGTTTAAGTCCTTTGTGCTCCTACTCCTGAAGAAATATGACATATATTTGTACTTACTTATATTTTTGCTTAATTAAACATTCAAAGTAATCTTCGTGGATTTTGCTTCCTGAATAATTAAGTATACCGTAAAAGAAAATTAAACTTTCTGTGAAACCACTCCATTGACGGTCGTGAATTAAAATGATTCACGATGCGCATTTAATCTCAAGTAGGTTACCTATACGTTGGGAGCATCTGACTTTCAATGGATTTTACCCTTTCGAGTACTCGAAAACGAAGTGGCCAGAATTTTCCGTCTTTCAAATAAGAGAAAATTCCAGAGGGACGTTCGCAAAGATCCCGTTTACTTCTTCGGCATGTCTAATGCGCACTCACTTTAATTAAATTACTGTCGGGAGATCGAGAAATGCACTTGGGGTTGGACTGCGTTCTTTTAAAGAGTTGCGGACACGCTTTTATAGGTCATCGTATGTAGGTAGCTATTTGAACATTGTTTTCAAACGAGTACGAGTATTTGGTTAAGGCGGATGTCTATGTCTACACGAGTAGCTTAGTTGAGTTTGTTTCAACTAAATCAAAATTTTACACTATTATTTACTTAGGTAGGTAACTAAGTACACGATTTGAACACAAACCCTGTTTATAGAGACACAAGGAAACATCCCTGGAACAAAGAGCGTAACAATACTATCATCTTTCTCGTGCACATTTCAGGTGGAAACTCATTACGAAACAAAACATTCTTGTCTGTTGTTGGTATGATTTATTACAAAGAAAATAAGCTACCGAGCATAACTTACGAAGTTCCTAAATTAACTTTGCTGCCATTTAACGCTTGTGGTACGTCAAAGTTATATAATGGGAATGGAGCTTAAGTTGAACGTACGTATGTAGGTAATATACTCTCTGCAAGTAATTTGCTTGATTGCTACCCGGAATCTTGCTGACATTATAGGAACTGATCCCAGCTGGCATTGACAGTCCATTCATTACTGTCGAGAGTATATGTCACTTTTAATTGAACGAGTAGCTACCCGTATTACTAAGTTCCAATATTGCCTTTGTACCATGGCCAACACCGTTAACTGACCATTTGTAGTCCCTATTACAACGGCATAAGGTCTATCGATGGTCAGTTAAATGTGTTGCTGTTTGTAGGTAGGGTCGCTATGCCGGTTGGCGGACAGTTAAGGAAGTTGCTGACTTCAAACCCCTTAAAAAAATAGTAATTTACGATAAAATACGCTAAATTATATACCAATACGTTAGAAATATAGTCTATTTGTAAAACAAATATGAATACTGGCTGCTTTGCTTGTAAGTTTTGATAAAATTAGCGATAAGGGAAAAAATACCCGAAATGCCGGTTTGCGGACAGTTTTTTCAGTATGCGGACACTAAGTGCTAGTTGGCGGACATGCAGTTTTATGCAATAAAATTGCAACTGAACCAAGTTTTATCTGTTTAGGTACATTAGGCTTTAATATCAATGGTACTATCTGAACACCGTTTTTATCAAAATATAGTTTCTTCGCGGTCCTTACGACCTTTAAAAAGTAAGATTGTTTGTTTGAAAAAAACGTCGTTTAACTGACTATATCCAAAGTAATTCGCGTTAAAAGTGTTGATTAAACTTGATCTTCTTTGTTTTTTCCATACTTTATGGACGGTGAGTTCAAAAGTGGGGGGAGGGGGGTAATGAAATTAGATACACAAACCTATTATTTTGGAAACTAATCACTTAATCATTAAAAACTGTTAGCAATGTCGAAGCCTGTTTTATACTATGACGGTAAGAAATCAGCGTGCGGCTTGTCTAATGGTAAGCCGCTATCATAGTCTATGGACGCTTATAACTCCAGTTGAGTAACAAGAAGCACGTTGCCGTCGAGTAAAAGAACAAGGATGTTGTGTAGATAGATTACACAACGGGACAAATATAGACCGCTCACAACCTACATACTACATCGTTGGGAACTAACTAAAAGACCTATGCAATGGTATACCACATATTGGTCAATCTTAGAAAGTACATGAGAGATGCGGACTTAGTAACGCTCTTTAAGGAAAAGGTCAATTATAGATGACTGCTATATTTATGAAGAAATATAATCTTTTAGCATCACTGGCCCTTGCCAGCCATTGCCATTCGCCAAGGTAAAAGTGAAAAGACTGGAAATTTACATACATATGGCGGGAAAAAGTTGATAACTCAAGATATAAAAATTGAAGAAATCTGACCCTTATGATTTTTTTCAAGTTAAAATTTATTCAAGTTTTTGTCCTGACTTGTCAATTTCTCCTCGCCATGTACGGATTATTAAATAATATTAAATTTTAGTACACTGCTTCGGATAGGTTGTCTGAAATGTCTACCTATTTTACTATCTTTGATTCTTTCATGATAGGGCAGCCCACACTACAGTCACTCCCATACGTTTTTTGCGCCGCTGGTTGCGTCGGTCCAGCATTACAAATTTTGACAATTTTTAACTCATGTCCACCGGGATAGAAAGGTTCTCGAGTGAACTGCGTACCTAAGTACCTCAACAAGGATTACTGCAGATCTGGTCAAGATCGTAAGGAACCGTTGGGTGAGGGCACAGCATGACCTATCATTGATGAGATCCTTAGAAGTTTATGAGAGACCTATGTCTAGCAGTGGGCGTCGTTTAGCAAATGCAAATGTAATGATGGTGATAATGATGAACTATCTTAACAATTAGAGAACACCAAACACACCGCAAAAGCAATGCATAGGTACTTTACTTCCTGTGCACATTTGTGTCTGGACCGGATGTCTAAACAAGAGATAAGTGTTTTATCACACAGAGAAGGCAAATGAGCATACAAACTATAATTATTGATTTACTTTCCTAAAAATCCCACGTGTCCGCATATTAAAATCACATTTTACGTAGTCGCGGTTGATCGGACAAGAGATTATAAGCGGTTTAAAAATTAATTTTACTATCGATTTTAAACGAATTAAGTGGTCGCAAACTGAAAAATAAGTAGTTCGGCAACTAATATTAACATATTATAAGTATTTAAGTAGTCTTTCTAATTATGTGTCACACGAAGTGAAAATCAAAAATCGTTATAAGATGCCAGTAAGCGGACACGTGTCCGCGAACCGGGATACCTAACAAATTTGCATACCGGTTGCGCGGACAGTCAATATTTCTATAACTTTAGAAATATCATGAGAAAATCTCTGTAAATAATGTACATTGGTTCATAATTAACCGAACTAAATGCCTAACACAAATGTAACACGAATACAAAAGAAGAAACTTACGTTTATCCGCGCTCCTTGTTCTTAATTTATTCGTAAGATATCGACCATTTTGGTCACTACTCAGGAGGAGCGTTTATAAACATTTTTTTTCCTGGCTAAAGGATGCATCAATTGTTTTGAAGTGAATACATTATTATTGCATAACTATCTGAGTATCACCAAACAAATTCATTTTATTACTAAGAACAGCAAGAATCTTATTTTTTGCATTTTAAGAGAATTTGTCGGCCATTTGTCCGGCTACCGGCACTGTCCGCGCTACCGGCACAATGACCCTACCCGTTCACTTAGCATGTTCATTATGTAAAAAATCTTACCTATTTTTTCCCAGTTAATTAAGTAGAATCATACCTAATACGAGTACACGAGACAGATCTAGACATTGATTGATGTGTGGGTACTATAGGAACCTCTTTCAACACATAAAATTATTGTCTATGAGTGTTCCTATTATAACCACAACAATCCTAAACTTCCACTTCCTTATATTACACTATCTCAATCGAAACTACGTCTGCCTTGTCAGGTGAAATATTTAGCAAGTTCCTTCTGAAGCCAAGTTTGCTTTGTGGAATTTCTCATCTAAAAATAAACGGTAGTTACGGTAAAAGCCACCGTGCATCACTTGCATCATGTCTTGTTCCTTTTTGTCTGCGACCTCTTGTCGTCGGCCTCTAACGTATCAATCCCGCTGATGAAAAGCTTGGAAACATTTCGTGAGTACCTACGGATTCGTGGGAAATGTAGGTTTCGGGAATCGGAAAAGAAATGACATGTTGGATATTAACTGTCTTTGCTATTGATTAATGTCTTTGGATCATGTACTGTTGATATAATAGAAGTGGGGCAACGGTTTTAAATAATCATGATTGATCACATTCCTTTTTATGAGCAAGATGCGTTCCTATTGGATTTTAACCCGTGCGTACTAGTGCCGCGTCCCGCTGAGTTGTTGCCGCTCATTGGGGGGCCACTTTCCTTATTACAATTGGTCACGATCATAATAAGTAATCCTTACACTATAAACTCTATTAAACATTCATCTGTTCTGTCAAGTTTACATTTCTCATGACCATAAGAAAGCAATGACTGATATGATTACAAAAGGCTTTCTCGTTTGAATAAAAATACACAGTGCCGTTCGGTCATGATGCTGACTATTACCTTAACAATGTACCTACAAAAGTCATCGTGGACAGTTTTATCTATTTTTTTGTAACCCACGGTGGTAAGGTCACATTGTTTATTTCAATACTATCGAGGAATTTTAACTCATGAATAAATATTTGTTATTATTGTAGGTTCGTATTTCCCTTCGTATAATAATGCTTTAACTACAGCTAGTATTTCAACTGAAGATGCTTACCTATGGTTCTTGTGCATTTGTACCTATAGTGGTTGTTTAGTTGTAATTTCACAACACTCTGAACTAGGAATATCAGCACCGGCTCGACAATGTTCACATATATATCTCCGTAACTGCTTCCACTCGTCTACTCGCCAGCGGCCATCACCATAGACAGTGACAGTTCCTTTTTCCCGGCTTTCCCGCCAATACAATACATGAACACACGAGACGGCACATGTATGCTATTTGAGTTACCTTTAAAACCGCATACACTACAGTACCTATTGTTGAATATTGAATAGAAATGATATGAATTTTATACTATCATGAATCAATTGCTAGTTTTGTACCTCAGCCGCGCGGTCGGAATCCGCAACGTCAGTACCACAGCTTGGTAACAGATAAATTCCGAAGCACGTAACAGGTCAGCATTGGCTGAAGTTAAATTGCTATGTCACTAACAGGATTTATGCGGGACCTGCTCCATCCCGCGAGTGTTCGACCGATTTACATTTTCTCCCAACAAAAGGCCTAGTGGTCGATCGCAATAGCTCCTTATCTCGCCTAATCTTATTCATCCGCCCTCTACGATGTGGAAACTCGTTACGGACCCAATCGATTTTGTTCAAAACGGCTTGCTCTTCAAGAATATTTGATAATTTCAGATTTAGGCCTTATAAAGACGTGATTTTTAGCAGGCGATAACGTTTATCATAATCTTTCTAGAATGGAAAACACTCAATATTGCAATGTTTTCTTGATATTATTAAACACCGCTTACAGATTACTGATTCCACACAACTTATTAAACCAGAAGCCACAAGGTATTCAATTAACGTGTTAATTAACATTCACCGAATTATCATTGTATCATAACCATAGTTTTTATATTCTAGTGCGTATGTCAGCACTGCGCCTGTTTATACAAAACTAATGAAGCTCCCCACAATCGCTGCAGCTAGTTTGGCGCTGTAGTTAATCTGACTGAATTACTGAATAAGCTCATCATTGGTTGAACTTCGAGCGGGTTTTAGAGAGTGAGCTTGTAATAATTACTAATAACTGACTCGGTATCCTACTTTTAAGTTTTATTGCGTTTCTGCAGTTCATCTTAAAATGTGTAATTTAGAATGCAAATATGGTTGTAATTTCATTTTGTTGCCTTAAAATTGACAAATTCTAGACGTCAAGATTTTATACTCGTAGAATTTATTGGCATTTACTCGAGGTTGGTGCATGTTTTACTTAGAACTTGTGATATTGTTTTGTATCTCACTTTAATTTATACAATTTTGTTAGGTTACTCTGTCTTTATCCCTTAGCCACGATTCAGCAACTGTAGAAGCAAATCCTTATTCCGCAAGTCGACAAATGAGGGATGAGACGGAGATCAGGGGGCGCGAGCTTTATTTGCATTTAGATGGGTGACAAGTTATTGTTTAGAGCGACAATGCTGGCACCAGCGCTACCCGACTAATTGCGGGGACGATCCACTTTTAACGCCATTGAACGAAGCGTTGCTAGGTTGAGAGGCAGGTGATTATACCTTGGGGGTCAGGATTTGTAGGCATAACAAGTTAGTGAGGATTGGCATGGTAAAACGAAACCAACGTAGGATCCACTGCAATACATAGCAACTTATCATAATTTTAGATAATGTTTTCACTGTATTGATCACTTACCTTACCACGAATGGCTAGTTGTCCATGAAATTTTTATTGTACTTCAAAAACTCCAGAAAAAAACTTTTATAATTTACCCTGTCATAGAAAATAGATGGAAATAAAATCAGAGCCTGATGGCTGAATAGGTCAGATGGTTAGAGCGATAGGCATGTATCTCGGAGTCGTGAGTTCGAGTATTCCCTGAGGCAGTGGATTTTTCTATTTTTCCTTTATCGTTAAACATAGATGAAGTTTATTTAGTACAAGACGAAAAGATATTTACTGACTTAAATGTAAAAAATCTACTTAGTTAAAATAGGGCACTCTTGTTTATGTGCATTTCTTATAAATAAATAAATATTATGGGACAATATTACACAAATCAACCAAGTCTCACAGTAAGCTCAATAAGGCTTGTGTTATACATATATGAATCAGTAAAGGTTTTAAATCAAAAACATCAATGCTGCCGCTATTAATTAATGCAACTATAGCATACATATCTAATAATGGAAGTTCAATGAATAACATCATGTAAATGCTACAAATATAGCCGTAGTCAAATTAGAATTAACAGCGAGGCTACAAATGTCGCACCTGTCAACTAAACGATTAAATCATATGAAGTTGCAATGTTAATCTAAAATTTAAATAGTAAACGACGGCGCATTAAATGCAGTAATGTTTACTATAACCGGTATAACTAGTTGTACTGATAAATAAAAACTTTCACAATTCTCATGTGTTGATCAAACAAAAATGTAGCTTGTCATAACCAAATAGGGCCGGGTGGACGGTAGGAAATGTCATCAAGTACATACCCGATACATGCGGTCCGTTAGAATAATCGATGTCGTGAGCAAAGTAGCTACCTATATGAGAAAAAACTTCAATCGAACTGCCCGTACCGTTTCAATTTATAGGGCTAAATGAAAGCCGCGAAAGCTTCTCAGAGCGAAAATTTGAGAGACATGACCATGTTCATAATTTACGTAAAAGCTATAAAATAAAAAATATAATTTCCGGCTCTTTTACTCTAAAAGTTTATCAAAGATTCGATGATGTTTTATTTTAAATAAAATTGATTAAAAACGAGAGGGTGCTTTTTTTATTTAATGCGTGATATTTTCGTTAGTTTCATTACATTAAAACACCCCATAAATATGTTTGATTGAAAATGTATAAGCTGTCACACTTAATCAAGTAACTTCTTGCAACAGCATACGACCAAAACAACAATGACAATGACATACGAGAAATAAAGCTACAAATCTAATCTCAGTCCTACGCACCCTTCAAAGACACCTCCGTGACGTCCGGCCCCGCGTTACCGAGGGATTTGCGGACCTGTAAATAAAGCAGAGCTGTTACTTACATTCCTATCGCTTTCCTTGCACAACCAGCATAACCGTGATCTGTGATTATATATAGTTGTTACTGATCTAAAGGTCATAGGTACCTACTTATTTTGATTGTGGTAGAGGTCGTGGTGGGCGATGCGAGCGAAGTTTCAGATGCCGTCGTGAAACTTTACATAGTTGAGCGCTCAATCGAACCATGTTAAGTGCGAAGCTCATAGGCACAAGTTCACCAGAAATTACGAATCTCCGTAACTCGCCATGCAATAATAATCCACGTTCAGGAATGTGCGAAGGCGATCTGTCTCGCAGACGGCGATTAGTTAGCACTGTTGTGTAATAAACCGTGAAATGCTTCCCCGTCCTAATTGTCCTTAATCCATTCGGGAAAACGGTACTGTATTGGCATTACGTGCAAGATTTAACTGGTAATTTGTAAGTTACTTCCTTCCATTTGTCAAGAGAAATGCTCAAATTGTTATAAGGCTCTAATAAATATAGTTATCCGCACACTTTGTCATACGGTACAGAATCACTATTAAAGTTTACATGTTTCGGTGAGCTTTGGTCTCCATCTTCAATCACTAAGGGTGCTAGGATGCACGAAGAGTGCATGTCACGCATAGTGACTAATTACAAGCGAGTAAAACCGTTAGTATATCTCACGCACGATATTTAAATTTCAAATACATAACTTTACCCCAAAAAATAAAAATTAATGACTCTTGTTATCGATGGAATAAAATGAACCAACAACATTGATTTAGCTCATAAAGGTTTGACTGTTAAAACGTGTCATCTTTGAGCAACGTATTGCACGTTGAGACTTTCCCCATAAGGGCCCTTCAGTGAAGTAGAAGTACTTTTAGAGTGGGCGTACATGGGCCCAAGAGGCCAAGAGTACAAAACAGTAGTGGTTATTATTGAGTTTAGCTGACGACAACACAATTGTAGGTGTTTATTAAATTTCATTAAAATACTTCCATTGTGTTAGAGATATAAACAAACATTTATGTCAATCAAGCCAAAAATCTATTTTGGATCACAATCGTAATTCTTTGGGATTTCCGTCCGAGACGCAGGGTAGCGCGGACGTTTTGGGAGTAGTTTTTTGTTTTTTGCTCATTATAGTAGTTCAGTGTATAATATTGATAGCTTATTGTGCGGTGATCTATAAACAAGTGTGCAGCTTATGAAGAATTAGTCTCATAACGCCTGTAGCCACTTTTTTTAGTTAGACGGACGATTATCCTGGCTGGCCGCCACGTGTTTGTAAAGAATAGAATAGCTATTAACTTTACAAATAACAAAGCCTCTACCGAACAACGTTGCCTATTTTTTATTAAAAGTAATAAAAGTGAGATTAACGTATATACTTGACATTGCCAAAATTCCCATTGCTTTAGACAAAGGGAAAAAGCCATTAGGTATATAATTTTAGCGGTCATTTAATCAAAATTCTTAGTTTTAATTTTAGCTTTAATATTCCTGTATTTCGTTAAGATCCCTACGTCACAGGCTCAGCCTAGTGTGGGGATCACTGTATTGCCACTGTAAAACCAATATAATATGAAATAAATATATTTTGAATTTTGAATTTTTTGAATATAAAAAAAATCGTAATTCTTTGTTGTTTGAAATTTTAGGCACAATAAGGGCACAATATTATATTTTTTTATAACCACATATAATTTACCTACTGTATTATTTGAACTACTTTAGCAAAGTCGATCATCAAATAAATATCTAAACAAGTATTTTATCGCCTTGAGAATAGAGGCGTTGTTCATATTATGATGAGCACCTTGGCCGCTCCGAAATATCTGATGGCGAGTGTACCTAGTATAGGATCTATGAAATGCGATCAATATGAGCGATACCATGTTATGTTTGCTCCGGGCATAGGTAATATATCGACACTCCAATGAGCAGTGGTCACAGTAGGCCAAGGCTAACATCACCTATTTAATGAGCACGTCCGTGCAGGGTGACCAGAATACCTACCTACTTTAACATAGCTCCTTACCCACTACCGCATATTGTACTAAATATATGATTGACTAACTTTGTTTTCAATAGTTAGATTGACTAATGGTCCCAATTTCGGTTTGGTCTAAAAATTTGTTACAATGGAGGCAATTTTAGCTGGTATACTTAATTCATAATCACTACAAGACAAGTTATAGTGATAACTTTTATATGTAGGTGTTGTAGGTGCTCTATGCATAGCGAAACTTTCTCCAACTCTTAATTTCTTGACGTCTGGCAACCCTATCCTTCGTAACAGGAACGTGACCCTGTCTTCACTAAGCTTAAAGAAAATTCTACAGCTTTGCACAAAGACAATATTCGACTCGTTAGGGGCATTGTTCCGCGGCATGTTGCGGTATAATTTTCTCGTAATGACTGCGGCCAGCGATATTGCCAGAATAAAAGGGGCAACTCGTAATAGCAAATTGAGCCCCAAATTACTAAAAAGGGGGTTTTGTTACAAATTGATGTTATTGTATCTAGGAAAAAGTGGCGTAGGTAAGTTGACTTAAGGATTTTTTTTGGTATAAGTAAAGACTTAAAATAACACCTATCCGTTTTCAAAACGCTTTGAGGTGGTATGTAAAATGTTTTTCTCAAACATGCGCGGAAATGTTGTCGTTACGTTCGTAAAAAAGACTCGGAAGTATCACGTTTCGGGCGCCGTAGTGACACTTGATATGAAAAGGAATTTCATACTACTTTGCAGGCCTGCAAAGTAGCCGGCGACCGCCACGCGCTCGCCCCCGCGGGCGGGGCGGGCGCCGCCGGTCACTGCCGCGCGGGCGCCGACCACGAGTACGATAGACTTTTACCCGCTTATTCATAAACGTGTTTCAAACCTCATTTAGTTAAAATGTATTTTGTCTGTTTCTAACAAACACAACTGTCAATGTGACAGATAAGGACAAAAGATGATTTAGTTAAATGAGGTTTGCAATACGTTTATGAATAAGCGGGTTAGGCTTTAAGTATTAGGTTTTAGGTCTTACAACATAACATAACATCACGCCTATATCCCAAAAGGGGTAGGCAGAGATCACGGATTTCCATTTGCTACGATCAATGCAGCAGAACGGCTCTCCGTGAGGTCTTATTTCCACGCATTTTTTTGAGAAAAGCACTACACATGCCTCGGCGTGAAAACGGATTCCCAGCCTCTGCTGTAATGTACTATTATTCTGGGCGGTAAGTGAGATTTTCCGCCCACAGGCGTAGCGACAAATCTCACTTCACACTCAAGAGACGACGTAAAATTGTGTACGTACCACGGGCGGTAATAAAGAAGGCCTCAGATCACTTGTTTATGGCCTTACCTTCGGTTCGGGCCACAAAAGCCCGCAATCTGAGCCCCTAGGTACGTAATGTACTATTAACATTTCAATTTAGAAATTTCTATACAAACCAAGCCATTCAAATGAATAAACATTCTAACAAGTTAGTAATCACTTAAAAATATAGCTCAGTACACAAACTGCTTAAATTAATGGTCAGATTAAATGAAACGATGTTGTAGACCGTCTGTGACTACAGAATAAATCATTGGTGGGCTGGATTTTATTGCGCTATAAAAACTTTTCGCATACATTTATAGGCATCAACCCAAACCCTTTGTGGTCCGATTAATTACCTACGTTTACGTTTGAAGTGTAAATGCTACCGTTGCTTTGATCTTATTCTGCTGATTCGAATGACTAGTCTGTTTTGAAACATGTCCGTGTGTTGCGGTACTTGGCAGTTTTATCATTCGCAATAGTAAAGAAACGAACTTCTTTGAAACTGTAATCTTTCTTATCAAGATTAGTTTGAAACAGTAAACGTCTTTGAAGTAAATAAAATAGAAATGTGTCTTTAGACTATTTATTTACTTTGTAATGCATTATTAATATCTTACAAAGATATACTGTTTTATTATAATCTCGTTCATTTTTAGGGTTCCGTACCTCAAAAGGAAAAAAACGGAACCCTTATAGGATCACTTTGTTGTCCGTCTGTCTGTCTGTCTGACATTTTTAGTAAAATTATACAAAAATATATATTTAAAATTTTAAACTTACTACCTTTTTCCGCGTAAATGCGTAAAGTTATTAAGTTGAAATTCATGTCAAATACTCAGGGCTATAGGACTTTTCAGATGTAGCAAAACCAAACTTTTATGTCAATGCAATCAAAAGAAATAGCAATTTAAGTTGCATATTTTGAAACTGAGTACTCGCTAGAAACTCAAAACCTAAAGGGTACTTCCCGTAAACTCAGAAACTTGAAACTTGGCACGAAGAAACTTCATATACCAAAGACAAAGGAAAAATTACGAAAAGTAGACATTTTTAGTAAAATAGTACTTATAATATTTTTTTTAATTTTAAACTTACTACCTGTTTCCTCGTAAACGCGTAGAGGTATTAAATTGAAATTCATATCATATACTCAGCTATATAATATCTTTCTGCTGTAGCAAAACGAAACTTTCATGTCCACGCAATCATAAGAAATAGCAATTGTTTTAGGTTTTTACGGAACCCTCGGTGCGCGAGTCCGACTCGCACTTGGCCGGTTTTTATCTGTATACACGGTGCCCGTGAGCATTGAGAGATTTTAACAGCGTATTCCTGATCATAATTGGAGACTAAAATGTCGTACAAAGTTTTCTGGAATTAGGCTAGTTTCAGAGTTATTATCAATTAAATAAAAAATTAAATACATTGATTATTGTACCTCAGTTGATAACGCTTTTTTGATAGAGATTTCACTCTTTATGGGGTCTAGTCTAGACATCCTTATTGACACATATCAAAATGCCAAGGAATACTTTTCGTGAACCATTTCTTACGAATAAATATGTACCAATTTATTTTAATCGATAGTTTTACCAATAACATAATTTTTTTATGTTCGAAAGCATTTTAAAAATTGAAAAAAAAAAGTTTACAACAATTTTTTTTTTGGCGAAATTGACCGAAATTCATATAACGTTTATCACTTCTTATGACCTCAGGAATTAGTGGTTAAAATCTCTCGCAATGCTCACAGGCACCGTGTATTATTCTGATCAGTTTAATGAAACTGTCGAACGAGGGTTATGTTTTTCAGTTTACCTTTGAAATCCTTCATCAATAGGTAACAAATAACCTTTTTTCAGCTCTAGTAACTTTATTGAATTAATTCGTTCATATTTAGCAGAGCTTAAATTGAAAAAAATGTGCGCATCAAGCGTTCTTTTCCTCGATGCCCACAGTTTATTTAACTATAAATATACTGAGTGAAAACGATACTAATTGGTTTCCATTGAATTAGCTAAATTAGCTATTAATACTTTTAAGCGCTCTCTAAATGTTGAGGTTAACGATGTGTAGTCATTATATACTTCAAAGGAAACTTGTTGGCAAACACTTTTTATGACATTTACCTCGCAGCGCACCCACAAGCAACGAATAAAATAGAAAAAATAATAATATATTTTTCGTTTTATGAAAACCTTAATTACAATGTCTATCAATTCTGTGACCTAGTCCCATTTAATTAAGTAAACTTTAGAATCCGTTTTAAGATTGGAAGATTGGAAAAAATATGACAATTCGACGCGATGAATGAATGAATTTTTCCCTTTTTCCAATCATAAAATTGAAATATCGCTAGCAGACGTTTCTGCTCAGTACACAATTAATTTATATGTATAGTTGTGATCCTAAACGTTTTTTTATACTATTACGGCAGCAAACAAGCATACGGCCCGCCTGATGGTAAGCAGTTACCGTAGCCCATGGACGCCTGCAACTCCAGAGGATTCGGTTAGATGTTAAGTAGCAAATTAGGTTGATTAATGAGCCAATCCACCCACGAACTTGGCTCCTATAACGTTTTGTTATTTCTGAGTACATTGTGTTTTCCCTGGGACTCTATTTTTAGAAACGATCTCCTTTGTTGCAGTATCCCTTATAAGAGAGAGCTGGACGGATTGATTTGGAAATAATCGATTGCTGTGCCAAATAAATGGACCGAATTCAATACTAAAGTAAAAGCTTTGAGCAATATGGTTGTGTTGTTACTTAGTTTATTTTATTGCGAGACTATATAATATGATAAGAGCTTAGTCCTTTCTTGTGTACCTATTTACTCTAGGCTAGGGAATATCGCTCACTAATGCTAATAATTAATTACATTAAATTAACTTACACGAGCTCTAATATTGATAAATACCTTACAGAAACATTACTGTTGAAAGATTATTACCCAAAAAACATTTTTGTTATTAAGATATTTCTCGAAAAAAAACCTCTTTTAATTGTTTTCAGGTATTTTTGTAGGATTATTTGAAAATAACGGCCTAATAGTCAATACTCTCCAACATGGAGCACAGTTAGAGAGAGTCGACTCCTTTTTCTTTCCAATATGCGCATTATCAATGTACCTATCTTGTATAGCTTAAATAGTCATTTATCACAAAATGGCTCAAAGGAAACACTGTAGATAACGATGGCACTGCCACCCCATTCTATCCATATAATTCTTTAAAAACCGGTTAAGTGTGAGTCGGATTCGCGATGTAAGGTTCTGTTCTTACATATTTATTGTTATGTTAGCGCTACTCACGCTTACCGATTTTTATTATTTGGCATTATGCAGTAACTTTATTTTCTTTTATATTTACAGTTTATACGAATCATGATGTTTGTATCTTTTACTTTTCCTGAGGTACCTACATAAAAATGGAAAAAACCGGCCAAGTGCGAGTCGGACTCTCGCACGAAGGGTTCCGTATAAAAACTGCATTAAAAATCATTTCTGTTGTATGGAAGCCCCCTGAAATCATCATCTGAGAAAATTTTACCTGTCTAACGGTCACGGTTCATGAGATACAGCCTGGTGACAGACGGACAAACGGACAGCGGAGCCTTAGTAACGGAACCCTAACAAATGACGTTTATTAACCCTAGTAAACCCTATCGCGAACGTCGAAAATCTAAATTTCGTTATCTCCGTCTCTATTGCTCTCGCATATTCGAAAGAGTGATGCTAACAGACTAGTACGGCTACCATGAGTTTGACATTGTCATTTTTCGTTAACGAGTAACGAGTTTTCTATCTGTGCATCTCGTTTACACTAATATGTTACAAGCAAGATGCACAGATAGAACACTCGATACATGTTCACAAAAACGTCAATGTCACAACTCATGGTAAGCGTATAGGGGGGTGGTAAGCGCACACAAAAAACTTTTGTGTACGATTATATTCGAGCTTAAATTCTTTGAATTCGACCGCTCGAAAGTCAAAAATCAGCCCCTAGGTATTGAAGGAACCGAGTGGTTCGCGGTTATAGGCCTGGTATACCATGGCATAGTAGGATTACAAATACTTACAAACCCTGTTGCACTATCTTGTATCTACATCTACAACACACTATTCCGAAAATACACCCCTTTGACATACCTACAGATTTAGAGTCAGACGGAGAGCGAAAGTCTTAGTTACATTTCCTATCCTTTGAGTAAGGAACCCTAAAGAGGGATATTATAACATTTCAGCAGTAAAATGCTATACAAGGATCTGCTCGTAAAGTAAAGCCGCAAACATGAGGCCCCGCGTTCCGACGTCGTCGAGGCTTCCAGGCGATGCCTGGTTATTGATGGCCCGTAATGAGACTTGACTCAACTTTGTACCGTTCAACTCATGCCTGGATTGTAAATTAAACTAACTGGTATGCATTTTAAATGTAGGAAACCAACAGAAATGTTGCTTATTTTCAAGAATAACATGATGATGTCTACCCACCATTCTGACGCTCATAATACCTATATTGATTCTATTTAGACTTTCTTTTGCTTTTTGTTTTTATAATCAAAGCTAAAATCTACGTCTAAGGCTTAAAGCTAAATACACGTAAATGGCGCGGCACGCTTTTAGCTTGCGTGACGAAGCACGTTTATAAAACACGGCTTTCATCTATCATTTGGGGCAAATATGTAAGAAATGGTCTTATACTGATTTCAATCAATAGAAACATTAATCACGTGAAGTTTGGTAAAATAAAGGAACTACGTATAAATAGTATGTGTTCACCCTTTATTCATATTGCACTTACATGGAAAATATTTTTATTAAAAAATACTGATCGCAAAAAATACTGTACATATCACAACCGAAGTTGGTAGTTTACGCATTTATTGATGTTCAATCAGTATTATATATAGTTAGGCTATAGTTTCTTTTTTGTGCTCTTAAATACCCTTTTTGTGTTAGGTACTATTCTAGAGACATAAAACAAGTATTTTATGCTCCCAGGAATCTTTGTCGGGAAAGAAGCCAAATGAGCACCTGTATAAAATAAAGTATCTCTCTAAGTCAGAATAAAATTACTCAACTCAAATAAGTATGTGGCTGTGTCGTTGTGGCTTCGTAGTAGAATTGAAAGAGGCAAACAATTTATTCTGTATTCACCCTTCCCCGGCGAGCACAGGGTGGACCATTATTTTTTATGTGGCATTCTTTTACCTCAATTTTCTGAGTCTACCGTCGTTTTGCACAAAGTTTTGTGGCTTTAATACTGTTATTTTGTAATGAAATTTACAGAAACAAATTATACTTTTGCTAATTGGGGTAGGTTTACTTTCTATAAACCGCCAATTTGAATTTGAATGGTTAACAAATATCGTTAAGCTTTAATTATTTACCACTTTGTCCGGCTGGTTTTGATACTTAGTACACTGTTCAATCACTTTAAATAAGTGTAGCTCTTTTGTTTCGCAGTTTTAGTAATAAGTGATTTTCGTATGAGATATGTCATTGATATTCAATTTGTTCTGATGCTACACATAACCTTTAAAGCTGAACAAAGGAAATTTAGTCTCCAATGTACCTATTTCCCCTGGTGCACGTATACATACTGGTAACTCAGTGACTTTCCGTTAAGGAGTATTCAGTTTGCATAATGTTTCAATATGAATATTTTCCACTAAATGGTGCTTTTGTCCTTATTTTTTAGTTATTCATATGTTATGCTTATTTTATGTATGTATGTTTCGTGGTAGCCAATCATTTGGCAAACAACATTTCATAAAATATTCATTTCACAAACAACGTTAGGCAAACTAACGATTCCCAAATTAGACATTGCATAAAATTTTGTTTTACAAATAGTTCAAAAGACAAATTATTTGCTTGCAAAAACACTATATTACAAAACATTATTTGGCAAATTATTCATTTGTTATTCAGGGCAATTAACAAAATAACGCATTGGTAAAAAAACGTTAGTAAAATGCATTACTTGGTAAATACTTCGTTTAATAAATCATCATGGTGTGTATGCCATTCATACGTGTATTATCTATATAACATCTGAATATTGAAGCGACAAGTACGAATCATTTCAATTACAGTAACTTTTTTCTGACTTAAAGGCGGGCGGAATTTAATTTGAAAAGCAATATAATCTAATAAAGCATCGGTGCCGCCTGAGGCTTAGCGTAAATCTTCGGAACTGTTGTAGCTGGAAGTTGCGCAAATTGCTATCTCTCTTCTGAATCGTCCCTTTGAGTTCTTTTCCGGCGTGGGTGTAGGGCAAGAAATAACCAAATTTGTTAAGCCGCCGATATAAGTAGGTGTGGGTGCTTCAAATAATCTAGGCTACCCAAGGAAAATGGTAAAGAAATGTGAACGATTGTTTGCCCTTATACTGTGGCTATAATCCAGTAAAGATTTTGCTGTTTATATGGTTTTAAAATGTCATTCTAAGATGGCTGGACGAAAAATCCTACATACTTTCCATCGGCAAGTAAATATTCTCCAAAATATACATGTCTACATGAAGCGTTTCTTTTTTTTTGTGTCATCATCATCTCAGCAATACGACGACCACTGCTGAAAGTGGGCCTCCCCTTTTTTGTGTGATTTTCCGTTATCCATAAATAACGTGTCTTAAGGAACCATAATAAATAATAAAATATTTATTTATTAATTAAGGCGATTTCTTAGGAATTAATTAAGTGACGGTTTTTCCATGTTCAAGTTTTTGTACGATTTTTCGCACATCTACTAGGTACCAGTGGCGGCGCGTCCACAGAACACGATTTCCGTCGGCTTGTCTAAGTTTCATGTGCCTGAGCTGTTTCCCTACAGCTCATGAAGAAATTTTAAGCCAAATTCAGCACCGGTTTGCCTATCAAAAAAATTGAACTACCGCCATTGCTAGGAAATGAGGTGGTAATCTAACAGAATATTCTATAGATATATTAGGCGAATGGGCGTTTTCACAAAAAGTTGTTACTTTTCATATTTTTGAAATTTTAAGAATTTTTTGCATATTCCTACTCAGAATCGTGAGTACTATCAAATCCACTATGAAATTAAAAGTGTCCTGTTCCTCTTACGCTACTTTTCTGTGGGCACTTATATAAAAGTAGCGTAATGGAAAATAAAAATTGTATGAAAATTTTGGGACACTTTTCATTTCCTAGCAGAATGAATAGTACTCTCGATTCTAAGGAGGAATATCCAAAAAATTCTTAAAATTTCAAAAACACGAAAACCAACAACGTTTTGTGAAAACGCCCGAATAGTGAATCGTACCTAGTCAACATCGAATTCTAAGAATCTGATCTACTTATTTCCTAGAAAAGCCAACCCCTACGCAAATGGGTAGACTGTCTGACTCCCTTTTATTTACAACCTGAATTATCGCTCCATTCGGTTTATGAGCGTTTTATAGCCACAAATAAACGTGCTATGTAGGTTCCACTCGGGTCCTAACTACGAATCTTCTGTCTAGGTTAGCACTAATCAAAATCAAAATAAATCTAATAAAAGTACTGATACTTTGATTAAATATGACGCTGTGAGGATCAACAACTTATTGTTGAGAACTATATTTATTATACTTTATTGTATAAACCGAATTTTATTCACATAGTATTGGCATCCACAACAGTCAATGTCGCCAGCAATTTTTCGAATAGGGAATACAGGTACCAACTCTATGTGTTACCTACAGTTATTCTTACTAAGTGACGCATTTAGGGACGGTTCATGTTCATATCAAACTAAATACAGATACAGAATACTTGCAGCATCTTCATTAAATACCTAAGTAGGTATTACATTTATAAATCGCGGTATATTGCCATATTGAAAATGAAGGACAACAAAAAACATACAGATGACTTAAAAAAACTTACAGCTACAACTTATCACGCTATCTAAGCCTAACTTAAAAACTATTGGTACCTAAACTATATACAATGAAGGTAACATTATTAACTAAAGTTTTAATTAATTAGGTATAACAGCTTTTGAATTATACCAATAAATACATCTGCTTTTGATATCAGTTAACAAAAATATAACTCTATGATACATGATACTTTCATTTAATTAGCATTGAAAAACAAAATATCATTGGCGTGAAAAATAATTCATTCTCATAATAAAATGTTGCCGAGTGTAGAGTTATAAATTGACAGATGAAGCCAGCACGACAATAAAGTGAATTGGGTAATGTGTTGGTCATTAACGAGTAAATATTTGTCCATTTGTCAGACCATGTTGCCACGGGCTCTGACGTCATGCGCCGAACTCTGAAATTTGCCGATGCTAATGAATACACCTGAATATGCAACGCCATAAATGTTTCGAATTGGTGAAGTACTTAAAGATCTCGAATATTCAATAGGGACGTTTATAGTAAATCGAAGTATTATCTGAAAATTGCCTCATCATCTATAATCTAACTCAAAACATCTTTTTATTTGAAGAGCCTTTCATTTTTTTTCTTCACCTGGCCGCGTTCATTTCATTTCCGGTTTCCTGTAAAAAAAATGTATTTTGCCAGGTAGCTAATTATGTTTGTTTACGTTATGATCAAAAATACGAGTAAATGCCCCGCATTAGATTTTACTTTTATGCTGGCGCTAGTATTAAAACTGAATATAGTATCAGAAGTCTTGCGCATAAAATTTTTGTCCCCTTACATGCTCCACGCGTTATAAAGGAACCTAGGTACCAATATTTCCTCTCCAAACAAAGCGATTAAGGTGTTTACCCTTTCGTACATGTATTTCCATTTCCCCGTGCCGCAACACGAATGAAAAAGCATTTTCATTCCCCGCGTATTGGCATGTTGTTTCTTTGCAAACAGCCCGACGTATCATCCCGAATGGGGTTGGAAGCGCTGTGAATTTTTCTTTGTTCCTACGGCGTCACGTGCTAAAGCTCTTTATTATCCGTACCCATTTCCCAGGTGTTGCCTATGACTGTGTAGTCGAGAGGACGGTGTATATGCGCTGGTTATACAGCGTGTACGTCCTTTTTGATTGACAGAGTGGAATGATGGTGATGGATAGAGGTACGCGGCAAAAGTAAATAGCTCATCAAATAAGTGAAGAGATTACAAATTTCCTATTTCAAATATTCTTGTAGGCATCAACTTATTCCAGGAAATCATAAGGATCTTTCCATTTCTTATAAGCATTAGGTACAAACGTGACATAAATCCCTCCTCCCTAAACGAGGTCGTGCCTGACACGTGACGTGTCGAGCCATCCGTCATGCACGACGAGAACCCACTCACGACTTCCCATACTTTATAAACTTACTCGTATTTCATGCGTATCTTTCACAATCGTAAAAATATTTATTTTATGTATCAGAATAAGACGGATTCAGTCATATCTCGACATTGTTTATGATAGATGTACCTACTGGATTTTTTATTTGATTAGCTTGAAATGGTTCAAACAGATAAGTGTTAACCGCAAAGTGTGATATGTATATCAAAAGATTTAAATGTGAGTAGAGTCAAGGTATCCATGGGCGACGGTAATTGCTGAACATCAAGTGATTCGTCTCCTCGTTTGCCTTCTATGTCATAAAATAAATAAATAAGTCGTTTCTACGTTTAGAAATGGTTTAGACTAAAATATACTCTGAACTTATAAATATCGGAATGTTTGTAAACAAAGTGAGAAAGAAGTGACATCCCATTGCGGGCAGAATGCAGTTGGAAGGGTGCCAGCGCGTTACGCCTCGACGCGCTTTATCTCGCCACGACAAATAAAATGAAATATTTAAGAAGCTTTTGTGTCATTGTTATGTAAAATAAAAACCAGATGCTTAACTGGATTAGTCTGGTTAAATTGTTTGCAAGATACCTTTTTCAAAGCGAGAATGCAGATCAAAATATAAATATCTTTGTAATTAATCTTTTCATTTTATTGTTTCAGGTACCGTTCTTGGCGTGGAGGTCCACTTTGAAAACAAAGATAGTGGATTTTTTCTAAAACACACGGCAAGATGGAGCGGTGCGGGTCCTCCTCCAGAACCTATGGGCACAGCTCTACCTGGAGCACTGCTATCTCTGGACCGATTCACAGTGCTTCAAGGTTCAGCTCCAGCCTCTGTCCGCGCCACATACGGACCCTTCTCCACCAAACAGACAGTGCCGGCTCGCTACACGGTACCTGACCCTTTAGAACCACCTCGAAGAAACGCAACTCTAATCGAACTACAAGAAGCGACAGCTCATAGACTCGACGTGTCAGCACACCTTGTGTTTCGAGAACTTCCTCGAGATGCGCCCGTATTGCGCGTGCTCTTTCATACGGGTGGAGAAGGAGGAGCTAGAAGAGCAGCCGCTCGTCCCAGAAGAGTTTGCATAACGTTACACGCCAGCTTAGGCACAAAAGCATTAACGGCTACATGTGGCCCAGAAGGGGAAGAAGGTGCTTGCTTAGCCGAGCTGACAATTCCTGCGTCTTGGTGGCCTGCGGATGGAAAAGGGAAGCGACCACCGAGAACAGTGCGATTAGCGTACAGCGCTGCTGAGGCTAGTAGTGGAGAATCTGGAGAAGGCGCGTGTGGGCGGGTCTCTGTGCAGCCAGCGTGGCCATTGGGTGTCGTCACACTAGCAGGGGCAAGAGCTGGATACCGTGAAGCACGAGCTGGTGCCTCGGCTCTGCTGCTTCCAAGAGCGCCATTATATCCGCATTCCCGATTACACCTGCCTTTTGTCGTCCGACGGGATTCCGCTCATTCTACTGGACACGTTGTTATCAGGTTAGTTCACTTGTCATCATAATCATTCCATATGATCTTAACAAAGTACCTACTGATAATATTTATTTTCATTTTGGAATAAGCAATATCAAAGTGACATGACACTGCGCCACCCAAGATATCTGCGAATGACAGCACACGGCGCCCGAAATGCTCTGTCACTGCAAAAGCCACTTCACGTTAACGACGCCCGAATAACTTGTCTGTCTCTCTATTACGTCAGTTCAACTTGGTAGAATCGTGTTTACAGTCCCACCCAACGAGGTTTATTGAGTGTCACTGTGATAGTATTTCATGTGTGGGAGTAGTATTGCGAGGTACGACGCAAGACGATTATAAACATACTATCAAAAGTTTGAAGTAGGAATCTCAACTAATTATTGGGTTTCAAAATCAAACCTAGCCCACAAAACTAAAATTTCTGTGATAACAATTGCATAAAAAGTGTTATGATATTCGTGACTATTTACTTAAATGTTACTTATTCTTTAATGCAATTGAAGCATTTTCCTAATTCTAGCTGCGTCAGTTTACTGTTATCTAAGTATTTAAACGCGACAAGAACTCACTACTTGTTAGGGTCACTAGCTCGGAGTGCCAACTAAAATCAGTGTATTACCCTGAGCCTGGTAATAAAGATGCTTTAAGTTGCGGTACATTAAATAGACGAGGCGGTATCGAGTGTGGTCGAACACTTTATGTGCTGCGGCGGCTGGACTAAAGCACAGGCCTGTAGTTTCATTCTAATCGCTTCCCTAGCACGGCCGAGTAAACGACTCAGAAGAACCAGTAAAAACATAGTATCTAGTAACGAATATTTTTTGTAAACCTCGAGATTACTTTAGATTGGCTCTCCCTAAAAACTCTACTATCATACTCTTGGAGCGTGAATGGGAATCCAGGGCCTAGATACTTAGCCGAGCCGCACCCATTTAAAGTTTTCCTGAGCCACAGCTTCAAGTGGATTCGGCAATGAATGATTGAGAAGCCGATTGTTTATAGCGAGAAGCTCTTGAATATAAGTGTTACAATTTTACAAAGCTTTGATGTTGATCGGTTTTATTTTTCCATTCAAATAATTATTTTGCTGGAGTGTTTACTGATTTATTTTTATTTCTCTTTACAACCATTACTTCAAGGCTTTTTAATATAGGTACATAGCTGCTCTCTGGGAAAATTGTCAGTAAAACAGAAAATATAACCTTTAAGAATATAATGGAATAATACTTAGGTACCAAAAAAATAAAATAACCTTTTAGTTTCAATAAGTTTTTCTCGAAATAAGTAAAACAAAAAGAACTAATGATGAAAAGAAGAAACCTCTAAAGTCTGATAAGTTCCCAAGCGGCTTAGTTATCAGAGATTGCTTCTCGGAAACTTTTCCGTTTGATATGTTAAGCAGTTTCGTTCTACGATAACTATTCAACTTCGTTCATTCACTCATTCAAATTTAAGAGACAATAATATTGTGTAGATAGGTACCTGAACAATAAACTAATGTTTTAGAAAAAATTTGTTCCTCCTATTTCTTGCCAGTCATAATTCTGCTCGGGTCCGGGGTGTAGGGTGTATCTGTGATGTGAATGTACCTAAATTGAAAAAAAAATACCATGTAATTCAGTGATTGGAGTATCAATTTGTTTTGTAGCATTAAATCTATTTGCAAATAGGGAAATGATATGATTACATGCTCTCTTCGCTTTGCATGATTGGTTTACTGGCAAAGTATTCAAATTAAATTATCATGATACATAATGGCATTTATGGCGCGTGCGGTACGGGGCCGATGCCAGCTCCCAATGAATATTAACTGATATTTAGAGCTATTTAACATCATTTACTGGTACTTTCAGATGTTTCACTAAGTTTTCTTTGGTTTTAATGCATTTCTGTCATAGGTCCCAAAAATATTATGCTTCTATTCGTATGACAATAAAAAATCGTATTAAGTAACAAACGTAACATGTAAAATAAAATCAATTGTAGGTATTTGTTCAGAGGGGTGATTTTTAAGATTCGAGCGCCCGAAGGAAATAAGCTGCAAAATAAAAGCAAACAGTTAGTCGCCATTATTGTTGCATGAAACTTATAGTATAAACAGAGACAGCTACTCCACCTAGTAACAAATAGCGTACCTACTAGTAGTACACTAGTAGCTACTAGGTGGAGTAGCAGTGCAGGTGACATTTCTTCTTACAAATTCGGTATCTTTAGGCGGCTTTCGGACAGAGGGCGCGCAATCGACTTGGGCTTCAAAAAGTTCTTAGGCTGTGGTCGTCTATATCTCTATAGTCTCTGGTATAAATAATCATGATTATAAATTCCTATGGCTGTTATTATTAAAACACCATTTCGTTGTTTTACACAGAGTTTTAAATGTCAGTTTTGAGCGCTCGAATCTCGAAAATCGCCCCGCAAATATAAAATTTAAAATTATACATTGTAAATCTGTTTGCTAATGAGAATTTTCCGGATATTAAGAGTTGCACATGCACACACATAATACAATTACTTTATTTATTCTTGTACTTATTAACACTTTCATTATAAGTTGCGAAATAGGTTCACGCATTTTTTTAGATGAAAGGATACTATAGGCATGCACCTTTATGGCATAGCTGTATGATATGATAGTTTGGCAAAACACTCAAATTAAATCAAGTCGCGTATGCAGTGGCGCATTCCCCCGCGACCATGCAGCGCTAACTGTTATTTAGTACTGCGCCACTACACCAAGCTACATAATCTAAGCGCTGAGCTGTTATGGAAGATGATATTCAGGAATATAAAGTACGGAAAAGTTTGTGTAACGCTACGGAAAAGTTTGTATAGTATGTAACCTGCTTTTTTCTCATGATGAAATTCGTCCGCAAATCTTTTTACATTTATATGCATGTGATCGGACAGGGACTGATTGTAATTAAAAAGATTTTGATTAAATTGTTACCTGCGAAATCTTTAAAATAAGTGAATTAAGAACTCATCTCTTGATATAAATCGAATTTAAACTTTTAACTTTTAAAATAATGAAACCTAACAAATTTCATGGAAAAACAGTGTTCAGTTTGAGCTATCAGATTGTGCTTACCTCACTTGATGGTTGCTAAGCTGTAACTGAAGCCTTAGATGCTAAATCCGCGGCGTGTAAACTATAGTAGCTGTTACTCGATCGGTGTGCAACGTAAATATACCTACAAGCTACCTCTATTAAGTCGACGGTTTTGGTATTAGATTATTCGTGATCGCTTTCATAAAATCTTACTGGTTAGTTATCTTTCACTTACTCACCAACAATTTTCCACTAAGGAACTCTTATAAGTAATTCAATTCTAACTATCGCTTAAATATCCGTTTTTATTAATCCCGCAATAAATCTTTTATATTAACTCCTTTATAAAAAAGGAGTTTTTGAGTTATGAGTGCCTTAGTATCTAAAGGGTGGGTCCATAATAGGGGAATCTCAGCGGCGCGAGTACGCTCTGCGCAGCACCTGCTGTAACTCCGTACATCTGTGCCAAGTCTGAGTTACGAGCGGCGAGCCCAGGAGTAAGCTTTTCGCCTAAATGGAAATTTATACGGCACCGGCTTAGGTAATCTAGGTGCCGAGTCATACCCTTATGTATTACGGATACTAAAACTTATTAAATTTGAAATATATACGACTACACGAACAGAATCTCGAATTCTGGGCAAATCGGATTAATATTTGGTTTAATTTTGTTTGTAGTCTTTGCATTTGACGCGACTCGAATCCCAGTTGTTAATCTTCTTACTTACCGATCATCAGTGAACGTTTCACTTGGAAGATCCAGTTTCAGAGGGCTTATTTGTTTACGAATTATTATTACTTAAGGTAACATTTATACTGGTTTAAATGGTTTATCGGAGTCGTACGTTCACGACAATAGCAACAGAAACTGATTGTATCCAGCATGTCACTTGGAAGACCAATCTGAGACAGCTTTTAAATTACAAATACTTACTTGTTACCGACAGAGATAACATTTATGTACCTATACAGATTTTTTGAGACATACGTTCACGTAATTTTTTAATGATTTATGTAATATATACATGAGGTGTAAAGTACCAAATTGCCTATTCCATAAACTGATAGTATAAAGCTTCGAACACTGTCCATTTTTGAATGGTCCATTCTGAGCGGTCCGGGTTGGGACTATGCAATATCTAATGTCTGTGTAGGTATATTCCGATATTGAACTGAGCGATTAATATTGAATAGGGATCTTGGAAGGGTCTCGAACGGTTGAATCTTTCCTTAGGCCGAGTTACGTAATTTCTAGTGGATATATTATCTCTATTATTGATCTTTGGTTATGATTGTTATGAATAAATTGATATCGGGCTTATATAAGTATCCATTATCCGTTTAAGTTTGTTAGCAGTTAAAAAGGGTAATGTCAGTTTTTAGTTGTCCTTTCAGCCGTAAGTACAGTTTTTTCCTCGCCAAGCTTGAGAACGATACATAATAAAGTAATCGTCTGTCTAGTGCCAAATAGTGTGTGTTATCATGCAAAAGCTCGACAGCTGTGTGAGGCTTAACAGTTACAAAAAGTAAGGAAACTATTTGTTGCATTGGCATCGCCATCCACCGAGGCAATGCCGCCATCAGCCTTCTGGCACGCTATCGTCTGCCGTTGAGCTAGAATACTCGTAGAACCTAGTTTCGTAGCTTCTATTTGAATTTATATTTTGATATCATTTACAATCATATGGTATATTTGTATATACCCTAACGTTTAAATGTTTGTTACTGGTAGATACTTACTAGTCTTATTACTTTGCGTATTCTTGTAACCAATTGGTTACAAGAATAGTACTATAGTAATTACTATAGTTATGTACACGTTTATAGTATAAAGTACCTACGCTCAAAAGAAAACCGATCATTAATTTATTAAATAGTAAATTATGTATATTTATAATTATCGTGTTATGATTATTGTTATAACTACGACACGGATATCTCTGTACAACTGTAACGTTTTTAACAGTATAATTATATTGCAGAATGAAAGTGAAGTCAGGCCTGCGGCTGATCAGCGTAAACGCAGCGAACTCGCGCTGGGCGGTCACGGCGGAGATCAAGCCACGCGCGGCTACGGTCACAGCCACGCGCCTCGAGCTGCCTCTTAACGACGACAACGGACAAACGTGAGTATTCTTATCACATATTTATTTTTGAATTTTAGAAGGAAAGATCAGTACTGCGGCTGATCAGCGCAAACGCAGCGATTTCAAGCTGGGCAGGGCCGGTGGAAATCAAGCCATGCGCGGTTACTCCTATGTTACTCGTTAACGACAACTTTTAAACGTGAGCTCTTTGTAAGTATTATGTTTTTACTGGATTGAAGTCTCGTTAACTAACTAGTCTAGAGTAGGTGCGGCGAAAACGTGAAGTACTGTCTGTCGAATAGGATTGTGTTGATATGGATAGACTACTTATCGTTTACAAATGTATAATTGCTTTTGTAAACTTACTTCATTAAAAGAATGCCTGATCCGCGTCTGAAACAAAGGATTTTTGAATGTTGTAACTGTTCTAAACGTTTTTCGTCTCACCGCTCACCGGTCGAGCAGAAGCATACTTACATCGCTAATGATATAATCAATCAATACACTAGAATACTCTCACATACATGCAGTAGTAATAATGCTTTAACAAGCACCAACCTGTAAAATTATCAGAATTTTATACAAATGAATTTACTCAATCGAGACTACCGAGAGTAAGCAGTTTGTAGTAAGTACTTAATAAAATTACAAAGCAACGTAGGAAAACCTCATAAACGCTAAAGTCGGTGATAGGAATGTGATCGCAATCTTAATGCGGTGTGCAGCAACGTGCACCTCGGCCCGACTGGACTGCAGGACGGATTTAAAGGATCCAATTCCATTTCTATTTTCTCAACCCCAGTTTCGAGCTTTCCGCGATCCTATTATAAGTAAATGGGTCAACTGCTGTGACAAAACTGGGCGATTCGCTGGAATAACGGCTTATAACTCTATTATTTTGCGTGAAATATTGGCCACGGTTGTGCTTGCGTGACCAGCTTTCTAATGAAAATTGCATATAGGTAAACAATATTTTTTTTGTTGATCTAACACCATCATCATCAGGTTAAAAATCGGTTGGTTTTTGGTTTTAAAATAAAATGTATAATCAGCCATAAAAGGAAATTTAATTACGTTAATTAAAATATTATTATGAAATTATTATCAAAGAATCTATTGTTAATTTTTTTTAAATACCTTTATTCATTACATATAAAAGACAACCTTTACGCTGAGAATTTACGTTTCTCCTAATTTATAACTTGCATTTATTTTACGAGGTTCGTGCAAAATGTTAACATTTATTCCTTGTTCGGTAGGTATTGCGCAATAAAATAAACCCGTGTTCTCATTTCTCCGGTAGGATTTGTTCACAATTTCGTTCACGACTAGGTATGTAAGGTTGCATTCGCGAAACTGTAAATCTGCCTGGCGGTTGGCGCGTCTTGCAGCTTAATGAAACTCGGCGTCACGACTTTTCAACTTATTATTGCTTGTAGCGTCGTCGAGTTTCCGCTAGAAACCTTGTTCTAGAATCTAGAGATACACGAAAGCTTTTACGACTTTTGCAGTCACTCCTAGACAACTACGTTTAGAAATTACTAAACAAGTCCAATAATAACTAAAACTAAAGTAACTAACAAGTTAACGAGCGCTAACTACCCATTATGTTGGACCAATTTAGTGATGTTTCTGCACAAGAAGCCCTTTGTATTATACCTACATGATAAGATAATGTTAGACATGAACATTCCTTAATTGCTGCGGGTTATACAGGGTGTAACAAAAATACCGGTGATCCGTTTAAGGGCATAATTGGTGTCGTATTGCAAGTAAGAAAAAGAAGAAGAACAATTCCTTTTTCATAATTAGAATACGATAGTAATTGTGCCCATAAAAGGATCACCAGTATTTTTGTTACACCTTGCACTGCCACTATCAACCATCAGTTTCTACAAAAACTACACCTAGTCTGGTAATGATTGCCTTTAAAAAAAAATTAATCTTTTATTTGAATACACTAAACAGTCTGCAATAGTGTGCAATATATCTATTCATAATAACGTGTTTTGCATGTCTAAACAGGAAGGAGGAAGACTTCAGCGGCCCCGCCGGCCCCGGTTGGGAGGAAGTCCTAACCTGGCTGGTGGAAGTAGGAGCCGAAGGAGAAGGCGATGCGGAGGGTTCAGAGGGCGATTCGGGGCGGGGTACGGCGAGGATCAACTGGTCCGCCAAGCTGTCCGCCTCGCCCGTGCCCACCACCGCTAGCGAGGAGCCGCCACATGAGCACCGGGTTATCACAAGACTGGATATTGAGAAGGATGATATACAAGCAGTTCTGCCGATTTCCAAGGTTAGTAAATTTACAAAACATAAATCCGGTTAAAACACGTACAGTCCGTAAGCTTTAAAAAAAACCTTCGGGTTTTAGAAAGAGACGTCGGGTACACCGATCTGTATTTATATTATTCCTTTTTCATTGGTCGGGTATCAATCAACAGTGACACATGAAAAAGCAGAACAGCAATATTACCTTTGTGAGTCATCGTCGATTCCCGAAGGTTCTTCTTAAAGCTGACGGACTGTATGACTGTATGAATTATTAACTATATAGGCAAAATATTCCAACACTTCTTTTTCCAACACTCGTTCAGTTAAAATGGCTTCTTCAACACGTGCTATTGCCGTCAGGTCAAGTGTCCCAAATTAGCAATTTATTGAGCGGTCCACTACCGTCATAAATTAGCCGCAACGTATTTCCTTCGTAATTAATGAAACGAAGGGAGCTCCTTTTATTGCTATAACGACATCTTTATCGAGTTTCATAGGCTATTGGCGAGTCCTTGAAGACGGCGCCGGCTTGCTATTATCTACGAAATTGTTCGAGAAAAAATGTTAGCAATACTTACCCTTCGAGGGTTGGTTGCGTTGCATTATTCTTATAATATTATTTCTTGGCAAGAATCTTTAGAGCACGCCATCGTAACAAATCCTACAGATTAACATTTAATGGTGTGCTGTTAGTATAAATGAAGTGGCCTAATGGGAGCTTTATCGCGCGGTAATGGTGGCTCAGAAATAACGCCCACTCGCGAGTCTCGCGCCGTACTTGAGTCTACGCTAAGGTCAATGAATTTTTGATAAATTCTGACATTTACGAATCAAACTATTTTTTGCGCTGCTGTAAAAGGAGCTGTAATTATTAAAAGGCTGTAAATTTTATTCTTATTTACGAACGTACAAATGTTCCGTTAAAAATAATTAAGAATTTATTTAACTAGTAGTCCGCCTCGAACTGAGAACTCGCGAAACCAATATAACAAGACCCTAAGGAGGATTTTTTTTTCTCCTTCTAGCTCCATAACCACTTGCTCGATCCTGCTCATATACGAACTTACAAATTTTATGTATCTCTGCTACAGCCCCAAGAAATTTCATAAAGATCAGAAAAACGTTACTAAAGTTATCGTCGGACAAACTATCGAAATCAAAAAGCCATTCAAATGCCGAGACGTCCCAGTAGCCAGGTGACAGTTGGGTCTGGAGTTGTTTGTAAGAACTCACTTCGCTTAGGCTCTGCGAGTTCGAAAATGGCACGGCAATTGTACGAAGATAAGGTCCAACAAAAATGTTACCATAACCTCAACCTCTTCTATTTAGTATTGACGATAATTATTACTCCTTACTACTACTGTTAGATAGATAGGTCCTAGTTTTCATTGGTAACATTCCATGGACTTAATAAACAGGCTAATTCACATTTATATCGATACATATCTATAAAGCCTATGTTAACATTTAAACGTATCGAGACTCAACAGATCTCTATCTCACAGTAATTCGTTAACAGACAAGCAGTTGTAACTCTATTAGCATAGGGCTCAGTGTGCGGTCCCGTCTTAATGATGTTATACCTCTAGAATAATATTTATTAAGTAATTACTTTATCTCATATTAGCACGGAGCTCGTTAACCCGAGTTAGCGGAGCTCTGAGCCCCGAGCCGGTGAGGCGTACTTCGATACCTGGCTTTATGTTCCTTTTGCTAAACGGGTGTAGGTGTGACTTCCACTTCGGTGAACATGTAAAGTTAGCTTTTGGTGCTTGCATCGAAAATATCGATTGACCAAATGCGCGTTGCCACAAACCTTTAATATAATACTTAGTACATATAGTAAATTATTAAATAAGCGTAAAAATCGGCCAAATACTCAATTTGTAGCCCGTATTATTTCTTTCTTTCAATTGATTAAAGAGCAAAAGAACTCACTAAATATTTAAGTTCAGTTGACTATCGTGGTAATGGCACAAGTTACTCACCAACGTTAACATATCGTTTTAACTTCTGATTTTAACCCGTCTATCACACTTATTCAGTGTAAATAGTAGAGTTATGTATTTGTTTTGTGTCAGAGTGTAATTTCCATTTGAATCCAAGTAGCAGATCTTGAAGTCACAGTCACAGTTACAGTGGATAATCCGACACGAACGCTCTCTCCTCATAAGCAACAGCAATAACAGACATGCCTGATGGAACACTCGACGCCCTCCGACTCTCAACCTAACTGCCCAGATGATTAAACTAATTGAACTACATGAATGATTAAGTGCACACTGCCATTATTGTTCCGTGTAATGCAATTACGCGGAGTTGTTGAATGAACTTGTTAGTATTGTTGAGAGAAAACCGTTATCTACTCGTACTTACATATATGTAACGATACCTGACTATTGTTACTGTCGTAACAATGATAATGATGGATTACTTGAACGCTTAGCTTCAATAGAAAGCCCAAAGCGACCAAGCATATATGTATAGGTACGTTTTTGCAACCAAATCGACTGCCACCTACAACAAAGCGATACTTACAGCTAGACAACATATCAGGAGTCTACAAAACCAAAGAAAGGAAGTTTCCGTAAAATAAAATTAGGTACATATTTCGATCTTTATAATTGCGATAATTTCCCGAATCCATGTTGGGTATTATTCAATTTTTGAAACTTTCTGTCAATAGGAACTTCACAAGTAAGTACGTCTAGATAAGATTATGCCTTAAATAAATTGTGTTTTTTGTCATTTGTTTCCCTCGATCGGTGATGAATAAAATATAAACGTATCTATGTAGGTACTCACATCATTAAGAGTAATAGGATGCACATTTAAAGAAAAAATGCACCTGTGTAACAATCTGTGCTTTCTACTTAATTAAGTAAGTATATCTCGGCTGGACTTGGCGAAATAGCGAAGCTTAGATGGAGCACTGAAAGGACTCTCTATTCTATTCACCCCAGCCTCTGTTGAAGCTGCGCGCCCAATGGATTAACAAAGGATGAAGATATTGAAGATGGCTGCCAGGTCTGATTAGTTCGTCTGATTAATGACTTGTATGTCTGTATACATATAACCGAAATACAAAGACTAGACTGGAAACAACTCTGTTTTTACCTTATTTATTTGTGATCCAAGTCACTCAACCAGTCACAAGATCCAGTTATTTATTTAAGTGTAGAATTAATACTTCATAATAGGTATGAAGTGGCACTACTATTTGGAAAAAAGTGAATTTAAAATTACGATACCTAAAGCATATTATCAGCTGTTGTATGGAGCACTGAATGGACTTCTATTCTATTCATCCCAGCCTCTATTGAAGCCGCGCCAAATGGATTAACAAAGGATATTGAAGATGATAACGGAGTCTGATTAGTTCATCTCTGATTAATATCTTGTAAACCTGTAGATTCTAGGAATAAAAACATTAGACTGAAGCAACTTTGTTCTTATTTTAAGTATATGGTGTATATATTTTACTGCGTAATTATGCGGTGGGTATTGGTACTTATCCTAGAACATAATTACCTAACTAAATTATAGGGCATGTCATATCGCGTAAGACATTATCTCTTTGGATGTACTGATTGTAAAATTACGATAAAGCAAATTATTGCCTATTCTATTTAATGTTCGATGTGTAAGTGGCTAATTTGAAGGTAGGTTTCAGGTTTAGGATACTCTCATGAAAATAAACTTAGTAAAATTCACAAGGATTGGTGCTACTAGTTATATAAACTGACATTGTTTAAGAAATAATTGCAGGTGGATACTAAATTAATCGGTAATTTTAATTTACCTATAGCTAGTTGCGGTCAAATTTCAATACCTAAATAATTAGTCTCTAGTGACTCATTTATAAAACTATTTAGCTTCAGCAATGGTCTGACGGACCATTTATTTTATTATCCATCATAGATCCCGTTTGTTACATCCTCCAACAAGTTTCTTAATTGTATCAAAACGTACAAAAAGCATCCCGTGCTATTTTCTCACGTTGTCAACCCACAACAATTATACTGACTGGTTCAAAGTAATTGGATAATCACACCAAACAGGATACAAGGCTCTTTAACAATGTAACTAGCCAACTAACCATAGATGTTAAATGTACTGTGTCCGTTTTGTAAAGGATGGGAAATGTAATCTGTTAAACCACAAGTTATATATAATTACTACTTAACCATATAATATAAATGCTGCGTATACCTACTATTTAGTAAAGTTGATGTTCACCTCATTGTGGTATCAGTCAATAAAAGTATATTCGGGAACGACTTTTTAGCTAGTAGATACCCTAGTCGTAGGCTTGTGACTTATCTGCAGTATAAGTGCAGGTAATATTTAAAAAAATATTACTTAATTAATACTGAGGAATCAGTATTCCTGCTCATTGAGACTAAGGGTGGGTTACGGGTTACGGGTGGACCACGTTAAATATGGCGACGGAGCTGTAATCCCATAGAAAACTGTCAAACTTCATATAAGATTTTTTAACGATGACTTTGACGTTAATACATGGTTTAGCGCAAACGGCCCTAATAAATACTTATCTTACGAAAAAGAGAATGAATAACATTATAAGTCACAAATAAAAGTAGAATTAAAACAACTTCAATTTATTTCCGAGCGCCGTTGACTTCGTAGACAAGGTGCATGACACTACTAACTTAATTATCTAGAAATTCGTCGGGACTGGTTGACATTAGCGAAAAGTTTGTCTGATGTGACAAAAAATAATTTTCTAACTTGATTGAACTTGTTTGTTCGTTTCTTTTTTGCCCGTCTTTTTAATTATCTATCAGCGAAAGTCATGAACAGGCGCCATCAAATTCTAACGACTCTATTATACATTTTTAATTTTCCAGATATCTGATAGTGTTTTATTTTGTTCCAGAACTGGGAAGTGCTGAACACGGCCGTTCTAACCGGGCGTCAAGTGTCTCAGGCCATGAAGGTGCTGATAGTATCGCAGGCCGGCCAGGTGGCTGACGTCACGCTGCAGAGCTCATGCCATTCTGAAGACGAGAGCGTACTAAAGGTGAGACCACAGACATATGGAGCTGAACAAGGCATTTCTAACCGGGCGTCTAGTGTCTCAGGCCACGAAAGTGATGATAGTATCGCAGGCCGGCCAGGTTGCTGACGTCACGCTGCAGAGCTCATGCCATTCTGAAGACGAGAGCGTACTAAAGGTGAGACCACAGACACATGGAGCTGAACACGGCACTTCTAACCGGGCGTCTAGTGTCTCAGACCACGAAGGTGATGATAGTATCGCAGGCCGGCCAGGTCGCTGACGTCACGCTGCAGAGCTCATGCCATTCTGAAGACGAGAGCGTACTAAAGGTGAGACCACAGACATATGGAGCTGAACTCGGCCGTTCTAACCGGGCGTCTAGTGTCTCAGGCCACGAAGGTGCTGATAGTATCGCAGGCCGGTCAGGTTGCTGACGTCATGCTGCAGAGCTCATGCCATTCTGAAGACGAGAGCGTACTAAAGGTGAGACCACAGACATATATCTAGAATTGGGAGCTGAACACGGCAGTTCTAACCGGGCGGCAAGTCTCACAAGTCATGAAGGGTATTGATAGCATCGCAAACCGCAATGGCCCTTATTTAATTTGATTTGTCCTGACATAAATATAATATCAAACTTTAACCTAAATATAAACAGGCATTTAAGTGTATGACGTCAAACTGAATCAGTAAAAATCACTCAAAGAATGATATTTAGTTGACATAAACCCCCATGTATTTCGATCAATGGCTAACATACCGAAGTAGAAAAAAAGAAAGAAAGAAAGATAATACATTTATTTACGTCACACCAGTTAAATAGTTACAAGAAATAGTGAGAAAAAAATCACAATGTTGCCTACTGGAAAAGCTAGATAGGCAGCCTTGGGCACCGGAGGCGTTGGTCACTTTTTCCTTTGTATATGACATCTATACAAGTTTATAATTTATACATATAGTAGTGTGACTACTTAAAATAAACAAATCAAAATATTCGATAAAAATAATTTGATTTGTTCTTTCAGTTCTAGGTACTGGCACTTGACATAGTATAGACTCCGCATACCCCCGATACTCAGATATATGTCTGTGCTACAAAAGTACAAACGTACTTAATGCATGCCATAGCATTAACATCTAACGTTAGAACGTACTCACGATGCATTAAGACGACATTTTAGCATCTTGCAAATACGTGCAGGGTGCTTTTGACTTTACAGTGGCAAATAAGGAAGGGAGGTAGTAAAGCGTATTATTAAAATATCAGTGTATGTGTTTGGCTTAAAAGACACCGCAATGGAGTTATTAATTACAATGTTGCTGCAATAAAACGTGTAGGTTAAAATGTCACGTCTTCTATTAATTATCCTTGCCACTTTGGGATACATTAATGTTTAAGTACCTACATACCATACTTTGGCCAGACTTACAGGAAGTTAGGTGGGTTCTTAGAGTATATAGAGAGATAAATAATAGGTACTGTCTTTTTCTTACACTAGAGTAAAAAAGAGATGCGTATATTTTTTATCTTCTACAACGACGAACGAATTTCGTTTCCCAGCCTATTAGGTAATAGGTACCTACTAGATTAACCCTTCAGATGCCATCCGTGTAGTTCTATGTACCAAGCATGATAGAATATGACGCGACCACACCGAAGTGCCAAGGTGTCATGTGTATTTGCACGAGTACCTACGTCTCTGTCTGTGCATTATTTAATTTAATATCTTTTGATAATCACAACTGTTTAATTTAGACCCACAAAAAATGCACTACTATGAACTCTTTCTTTTGTCTATGGTTTAATTAGGAACTCCGATTTCGTATACTTATAGTCGCAACCAGAGGTCACACTTAAACTGGTCTCTATTTGTGGCAAAGGGAATGGGAATATTATTATGGGCGATGGGAATATTAACCAAGCCGATGCCAAACGCATGTATCGCTGTCAATGTTAACGACGCGTAAAACGAAAACGCGCGCATTTGCCAACTGCAGACAAAGGGTTAATAAAGGTCACCTTTGAAGCTCCTAGAAAATGTCAATGGAGTAACAGGAAACTGGTATTAGGTAGATGGTTAGGAAGAAAACCCTGGCAGTTGTCATTTCAATACTTACATTACATTTTAATAGGTAACTTAAAGGTTCAATTCCATTTCTGAGAGCAGGCATAGACTGCATAGCACGTTCTTTCGTACCATCAACTGCCACAAGTTTGCTTACGATGCACAACTTTGCTTGGCTTGAAAAACATGGTTTTCTTCACCAAACAGCTATTTATATTTCATTCCTGAAATGGGAGAAAGACGGTCATCTCAGGAATAAGATATAAATGTGTAGCTGTTTGGTTAAGGCATTAAAGGCGCTGGAATGGTATTAAAATTAATATCTCCTTGACCATAGTCAATGTATGAACTAAAGGCAAATATGAAAACTTGTGCATGGTTCCATAGCGAAAGATACGTTGAAACAAATTCTCTGGGGTTTTTAACTTTTAACTTCATTTATAGCTAGCATATACTTATAGATCGTGAGATTCGTGAGGTAGTTATCTGACAAAAACGTAATCAACCTTTAACTTCTTCCTTTTTCGCTTGTGTAAAAATCAGCGCTCCTTTAGGATGCAAATAAGGAAGGTAAGTTAGGTAAATGAAGTGTACCTAACTAGAAACCACTACTTTTAATGAATAAATTAGTGGAGGAAGTAACCGATCTTGTTCCATTAAGCTCGTTTAATAGTCAATTAAAAGCTCCTTCCAAAACAGACAACTACCTCATTAAGGCAATACTCGGTGTCGGGATTTAATATTATAGAACTCGTAATTAAGTACGCTAAGAAACTTTTATCGTTTTGTTTCTGTTCAAACATTGAGGGTTCATGAAGCTGATGGCTTCAAATAAAAGTAAAAAGTAAAGGATTGTTTTTTAATTGACTGGCTGCTGAGTAGGTAGTGACGTAGACTCATGTTGCATGATGGGAGATAGGTATAGGTACAAGGTTCTGAACAGGTTTTGTTCTTGTTTGACATGTTTTGATATCGTCAACTGCTACAACTTTGCCTACGATGCTCAACTTTTCATGGCTAAAAAAATATGGTTTTCTACACCAAACCGCTATTTATATTTTATTCATGAAATGACCGCCTTTCTCCCAACTCAGGTGTAAGATATAAATAGCTGTTTGGTGAAGAAATCCATGTTTTTCAAGCCAGGCAAAGTTGCGCATCGTAGGCAAAGCTGTAGCAGTTGACGATCCGTAAAAGATTGATGAGCAATAAGTACCTAGAAGCTATAAAACCTGGGGGGTGATTTTTGAGATACCAGAACTAGAAAGTGACATTTAAAACTCTGAACAAAACGATGAAATTAAGTTTTAAAAATAAGAGCGATGGGAATTTAAAAGCATGATTCTTTAAACTATTAATTTCATGCGAATAAATTGGCGACGAACTTTTGTGTGCATTTATTTTGGTGCTTAACTTTTTTGAATTCGAGCGCTCGGTAGTCAAAAATCGGCCCGTGACTAAATGTTTTAGGCCACTTTTTAGGTACCTACAGAATATTTTTTCTACATATCAATTTGTTCGCAGGTTTCATCGTCATGCAGCTCTGTTTACGTAGACGGCTCGGAGATCAGGGGCTCGTCGAACGCCTCTGTGATTGTCAAGTACGGCACGTACACCGGCCTGGCTCGCTTCACGGTGTGGATGCCCGAGTACCCGCTCGAGGTGGAGGTGGATAACAGGAGACTGTCACAAATTAAAGGTAACCTACCTATTTGGGACATGTTCAAATTTTTGTACGATTTATTTAATACTGTAATGGTTTTTCTTAAAACATTTTTAGCCAGAATTCTGTCTGGATGGTTGTGTGTACTTTATACTTATATTTTTATGTTGACTAGAAAACTTGTTAATGCGGGTAACTTTTCTATTTAAAGTAAGTTTCTAGCTAAACTCGATTATACTTTCTTATTGCGTAGTTACTACGTTATGCGAACATTTAAATACTAAAATGTATTCTAAATAAAAATGCTTTGGATTTAAAGAGCTCTAAATGTTTACCATCGCTTATTTTCAGTAACTAAAGTAGACGTAACAAATTGAAAACAGGTTGAGCAACAGACAAGGCATTTAATTTATTTTTTTATCAGGTTGGAAAGTGTCCGAAGACCCCAGTTCTAAAGAGAGACTGAAGCGATCCTTGTCAGCGCGGGGCTGGGGCGGCTCGCGGCCCGACGGCACTAATTCCTTGTCCGAGCAGCGGTCTTGCCGACTACGCTACCAACAGACCAATATCGAAGTAAGTAATAAATAATCATTCATCATCTGTCATATTCAGGATAAGCAATGGTCGGTTCTATTGAGCGCAAAATTAATCGACCTCCATCTAGGACTACTTAATTCGTATTTTTTGTTAAGACACTGGGCATCGAGCCTTTTAAACGATCATCTCATTCATCACGTCTTTGTTAACGCCAGAAATAGACGATCACTTTAGTCTTTTGTCGCGCTGTAGTAATAAACTACGACAGTTAAACTGTGTCGAAGTATTTGATGTGACAAAGTAGTTTAATTGTCATCTCCTTTTGATGATGTCTTTACCTATTTAATGACCATGAATTTACGCTCTAGTTCACGCTCTTTTCGATACGATGTACCTATCATCTGAAATCTCGTAATTAAAGAATAACATTATTCATTATATACATACTTACGTAAATATGTTAACATTCGCGAAAGATTGTAAACTAATACATCGACGTACTCTCTGCCTATCACTTCCAGCAATAGCCATAATAATCTTGAAGATGTAACTACTTATTTCCGAACTTTTCCTAGGTATTTGCCCGGTTCCTGGCCAAAGATCACGACTCGGGTCGCGTTTCATACTTCGTGTCGCGTCGCACCCGACTAAAGGTCACGGAGTTGGTGCAGTCTCTGATGCGAGTGTCGGACCCGCGCATCGCTTCCTTGCGGGGCCGTGTTCTACAGGGGAGGAGCACTGGTCTTACTGAAGTTCAAGTGCTGTCACCCATCACAGGTAACCTATACCTTTGCGCTATTGTTATTTAATTCCTTAATATTTTAATAGAACGTAGCGAAGCGCAGCCACAGCCGCAAACAACGTCGAGACGAAAAAATAGATATCCTCACGATTCATTCGAATTTAATAATAACAAACTTCAATATTCTTATCACTTTATCTCCTAAACAGGTCGAGTGATCGGTCTACGCGAGGTCAGAGTGGTGAACGATAAGGTAGCCATCTCTCGACTGCTGGTGCGTGTCATCTCCGGTCTACAGCTGAACATTTCACCCGACCCGGCCATCGAGAACGGATATGTATCGGAAACCACTGTCACCAGGCGCCTCACTGCCCAGTATCAGGTTAGTATGGTCAGCTACAATCCTGAACCTTTCGCATAGCTAAGCTTGTGGTTACTAAGACGTCACTACACTGTTCCTGTAGATCTATCCATGATAACAAGTTTTATTTTTATTTTCAGGAGGGTCTATTAGACATTGATATAGAATTTGCGGACGACACCCGCACAGCTCTCCGTGACGTATCCGTATCAGACTATTTCCTTCTGGTAGAGAGCCTAGATCCTGAGGTCGTGGCGTTTGCGCCGATGCTAGCTTCCAAGCATCCGAGAGTTATCGCTGTTGGAGAAGGTAAGGATATACATTTTGGAAACCATTACTTTATACCATTTTAATTAACCCTTTGACCGCCAAGCATCGGAAGAAAAATCGTGCCATCAGCGCTAGCGCGTGCGAGCACGCAAGGCAAACCGGTTATATTTTGGACGTGATATCCTTTGCTGGATACGACTATCTGTGCACGTGATTTGACGTCATTGGCGGTCAAAGGGTTAAATAAAGACATTTGAAGGCTCTTTTCTTCTCGTGACCATAAGTCGGAATGTACTCTGGATGCTAGGCGGTTTTCAACCTTTCTAAAGCGCTTTTCAGCTTGACGCGCTCGTAATTAACCTCCTCGTTTACATCAAACCCTCGAGAGGTATTTTACCTCTCTTTCACATGCCCTACTGGACTGTCGATATTTTTTTACTTGACCAACATGGATTATGAAATACATTTACACATAGTTTTTAAGCAATATATCTCGACTTTCAGGCAGCGGCGAACTTCTCCGCGTAACCCTCCTAACACCCGAACAGTGCCGCACGGGGCCTCTCCGCCGGGTCGCATTACCCGGCAAAGGCGACACCAAGACACCCGCTAACATTAAGAACATACCCGGGGCCCTCGCCAGTGCTGCTGCCAGCGTGGATGTGGACTTCAGCGGTGGGGACACACCGCAGCGGCCAGATACGCCTCAGAATGATGATATCATGGCTCGGGGCGGAGTTAGGACTGGATTGTCGGACCTTAGTGATGTTTTACGAGGTATTTGTTGATTTATCTTCTTTATATTCTATCCTGTCTTGGCACCTACTGTAAAACGATCACTGAAGATTCTGGTCCCTAGAAGAAAATCTTTTAGTCGTTTCAGACGGATTAACCGCAGATCGATCGAGAATCGTGATTATCGAGAACCATAGCACTGCGATCAGAATTTTGTGTCTGCCCTAAGAAACATAAAAATTTGTTTACCCTTAAACGTACTTACCGTGATTTTCCTAAATTATTACTAACTCAAAAAATGTTTCCAGGGTTCAAAGACGAGAACAACCATGAGCCCACAGTGCAGGCGCAGCAGTACGCGTCTATCTACAGGACCAACGCCGCCGCGCATCCGAGACACCCCAGCAATCACATGTCTTCCATCGAAATAGGTAACTACTCATAAAGGGATATTGCGTTGCGATTAATTGTGACCACGAAACGAGTGTGACAGCTTTTCACCCTGTAAGGCCAGCTTTTCACGCTGGGCTAGTTTTCAATACTTTTTGGTTTTTCAGTTACGATTTTTGTAACTGATGACCTCAAACTTTATTTATACATAATAAGAAGATATATCCTACTGCGTAACAACAAATAATAAAATGAGTTAAGGGTAAGTTGATCTTAAAAAAACTGTGTTATGTGAGGAATCTAAGACGCGAATCCGACTCTTCCTTCTTGCTAGTTTCTTAACTAAAAATAAGTTTTTATAGCTGACACAGTGTAGCATATGTTAGGAATTACGTAGATAATTTGTACTTTTAAGGGGCTACTTTGAAAAATTATAGGTTTTTTCAAACGCTCTAGTGACTAAACGGGAAAATGGACTGAATTTATTTTCGAATATATATTATTAGACTATATACTCTTATTTCTGGCACAAGCCGAAACACGATTGCTGAAAGTTGCCTCGATAGAAAAAAAATCCGAAGTTGGGTCCTTTTCCCCCTTATTTTTCTTAGCTTACGTAAACTATAAGAGATTAAGCAATATAACTAAGTAAAAAATATGGTATTCTGGTTTATCTAAAAAGTCACAGAATTAAAATTAGACAAAACTTTATAGATTCGCTTATTTATCGTAGTTTGGTCAAAAAGTCTGATCCTTAAGAGCGCTGCATCTCTTTCTTTCGTGCACGGGAGCCATAAACGTGTCTCTAACGGATGGGCGTGGCTTGTCCGAATCGAGGAATGGCCTTAAACATAGGATTTCGGTTAGTTTATGATCTAGGTAACAATAGCACAAGTGACGGAATACTGATGCCCAAGATATTATGTTAGTTAGTTCGTTAGCATGAAGTTGTGAATTAGTTTGTACGATGGACTGAATTCTAGAAAGTTGTAAACCTAACTAGGCTTGCATAAATACATAAGGTATTAGATAGGTTCTCAATTTCACTAGGCCAATACCTAATGTATATACCTATATGAGACATGTTAGTAAACATAACTTGGTCATATACCTAACATAATAACTACTTCAACAATGAGTCGATATCAACGCAATTCATTAAATTGATACGACAAGGTTCTATAGTGCCCCAGTAATGAAATTAGCTCACTGTATTTACAAGTTATCATTTGACTTGATAAGGACAATTGCTCTAAAGACCTATGACTTTACGATACAGTTGTTAAATTGTATAATAACGAGAAAATTACACAACTAGATACGGCGGATAGGGAATGCGTCAATGAATATTTGCTTAGATTTATTTTGATTTGTTTTTCAGGAATGTACGTTCTGCTTGTCGCATTTTGCTTCGCTATCGTGGTAAGTGCTGAAATATTTATGCATTATTACTTAGTTATAAAAAATGTTTCGATGATACGTTTTTCACGTGGTTTAAGCTATTTTTCGATATCGAAAAAGACACATTAAGAGCGATAAAAAAGCTATACTTTTATTTCGCTTGATCTTCAACATCGGCCCGATATGTTTCATACATTTTCAGACCGAATGAATTTTATACCAACCACGTCCGTGGCAAACAAGCATACAACAGGCTCAACAGTAAGTTATCGATAGGCTATAAACGCCTGTAACTCTAAGAGTGTTTTATGCGCCTACCGACCCTAATTTAACGATCTACCGGTAATTCATATACAACTTTTTACGCGTAGTGTCTTCTCTATGTATCTGTTGAGTCTACTTTGTGTCAAAAAATCCTCCTTGATTACAAAAATAATTCCAGATATTCGTGGTATCCTGCGTAGTCTACGCATCTCGGCTCAAGCCAATGGCAGCTCGTAGTCCAGCCTTGGGGCCCGGGCGCGCCCTGGCCGGCGTGGCGGAGGGCGGGCGGCTGCAGGTGGCCGGCCTCGTGGGCACCACGCTGGGGCTCGCCCGCGACAAGCCCAGGGACTCCACCACTAACGCGCACGACTGGGTGTGGCTGGGTAAGGATCTTTACCCAACAGGCGGGACTTTAAACATTTTTTAATTCCCACTATTTTTTGGTATTGGCTTTGCTGAAATTGGTTAATTTGTAGCGCAGGTATACAGGGTGTGGCCTATAATACGAGAAAAATTACAACGTAGATTGTACTCCTACCAGTCCTTAACAATAAAACTATTGTTAAACAACTTAAAAAAATAGTCTTAAGATTGTCTCTTTTTCATATAAACTATATATTATTTTCAATGTACGTTAAAATCCGTCTAATTGACATTGCTTGTCAGTCTTATCACCCTACATACATAGTCAATTTCGCAATACATTGCGTGTTCAGGTAAATTTTAAATGTACTAAAAATAAAACCGTAAGTTGTTTTTTTTTTAAGTCGCTGAACAAACGTTGTTTAGTTTGAGGAGTAGAATCTACGTATTAATTTGTTGCGCGTGTCAGGCCACACACTGTATAGTAAAAAATACTTATCAAAAATTTACATTCCAGGCCGTGCAACCATCGAACGCAATGGCAACCGCCACTCGACCAACCGCAACTCCACCCAACCGCCCGTCGACAACGAAATGCGAATCACCTCCAACCCGCTCAACTACAACTACGTCGACCCCGACGACGCCATCCGCGAGAACGGCAACGTCATGGTCACCAGCTTCGACAACCCTAACTCGATAGAGCTGCCGTCGCAGAGCGAGAGACGAGAGCGGCCGATCGACTCGACGACTTATTGCAAAAAACCGGCGAGGCATGCGAGACACCATTCTGGAGATGGGCAATGGCAGTAAGTATGACTACATAGATAAGAATGGTCATCACCTTCGACAACCCTAACTCGATAGAGTTGCCCTCGCAGAGCGAGAGACTAGAGCGGCCGATCGACTCGACGACTTATTGCAAGAAACCGGCGAGGCATGCGCAACACCATTCTGGAGATGGGCAATGGCAGTAATTATGACTACATAGTTAAGAATAGTCACCAGCTTCGACAACCATAACTCGATAGAGCTGCTGTCGCAGACCGAGAGATGAGAGCGGCCGATCGACTCGACGACTTTGAAACCCGCGAGACACGCAAGACACCATTCTGGGGACAATGGCAGTAAGTATGACTACATAGTTAAGAATGGTCACCAGCTTCGATAACCCTAACTCGATAGAGTTGCCGTCGCAGAGCGAGCGACGAGAGCGGCCGATCGACTCGACTACTTATTGCAAGAAACCGGCGAGGCATGCGAGACACCATTCTGGGGATGGACAATGACAGTAAGTATGACTACATAGTTAATATTATTACGTTATGGTGACCAGCTTGGACAGCCCTAACTCAATAGAACTGTGCCGTCGCACAAGAGACGAGAGTGGCCGCTTGACTGGGCACCATAATTCTGGAGAATCTGGAGATGGACAATGGCAGTACCTAAGTATGAGTACATATACTTATACATAGTATTATTACTTTTTTTACATGTATAAATATTATAATCCAGTGACTTGTAATGCCATACGATAAATAATAATTAGTATTATTATTACGTAATGGTCACCAGCCCGAGGAACCATTCCGAAGATAGGCATTGGACTTATTTCTCTCGTACTTGCGCGGTGACTGTTTTTGTGTTAGCCCTACTTAGTTATATAACCTACCTGACCTGCCCCGTAGTTTTTGATAGACGCTAAGTTATTTTAGCGAATTATAACGCGCCTTGTTTCCCTTGCCTAGTGAAATCCTATGCTTATTCATCTGTGAATTAATTAGTTTTAGTCGGCGTTTAGAGTGCCTTCTTTAATACCATTATCCAATAAATTTAGTTAAACCTTCCTAACAGTTTTTCATTCGATTCAAAAGTAGATTTTTATTCAACTAGGACAGGGGTCGGCAAACCGCGGCTCGCGAGCCGCATGCGCTACCTACTTGTTACAATTTCGCTTCTTGCCTAGCTCTAGTGACTGTTAGAACGAGAGACAAATAGCCAGTTACGTGTAACATACAACACGACCTGAAGTCGTACCACGAACCTCGAAAATCGAAATCTGCCTCTCTATTTATTGCTCTTGCTAATTCGAGCTAAAGAAACGCAGACAACGAAATTTTGATTATCGAGTTTCTGAAGCTTTCTTTTTCTTTTCCGTGACCGATTTGTACGTCTTTAGATTATCATTTAACAATTCCGTGTTGCCCTGCAGCGCGGACGGCGACGACTACCGCCCCCCCGTGCCCCCGCACCGGAACTCCTGCACCCCGCAACCCCAGGTACCTGTCCCGCTGAGAAATAACCATAAAGTAAGCTTCCTTTCTTTTTTATGCTATGCGAATTAAGAATGCTTTTCATTTAAAAGCCGTATATGAGTGGCCATAGATTTATTGACCCGTAACCTAAAGTTTTATGAAAGCGATTTTATAAAACATAAGCGTAAATTACCTATTGTTTAATTATAAATATTATAATACATTGTAAATAATAGTTAACATGTGGTGTCAATCATCTTTTATTCAACACTATCTACAAAAAAGTAGAATGGGACACTCAACAACGCTTAATCAAGGCAATAAGTATATGTATGGCCTCTGATATGAAACGTCGTTTTTACTGCTTTCTCGACGAATCATTAATCATAATCATCTTTCTTCCTATAATACAATTCGCAAACGAAAATCATGATTTTAGTACTTTATCATAATTGTATCCTTTAACTTCATATTTGACGCCCAGTTACACCAAAGCAAAGATTTTTATTACCTAATTAAATTGACAAGTATCTAATTATTCTTGCTGATTGCTTAGGTAAGTAGGTACTTAATGAGGTTATTTTTGCGCCCTCAGGTATTGCCGGACGCCGTCATGCCGCCCACTCGCCGGAGCCACTCCAGGAACCATCACAAGAAACACGACCGCGAACACGAACCCCGACGATCTCCGGAAAATGCCCGCCGCCCAGACCGGTAACTTTTCTGTCAAACTTTTTATTATTATTGTTGCCTATGGCGGCCTATTTTTTTAAATAATTCATCATCTTTTTCTTTCGCTCTCTAAGTGACGCCGCAAATATCTATATATTGGGAAATCAACGATCTGGGGAAAAGCTAGGGTAATAGTGTAGTCGACAGGCCTACTAACCTCCTCAGTGCACGCGGGCTACGGTAGGTAGTATGGGGAACATACTCGCAATGCAAGTGGCAAGTTGGCTAGAGGTCTTTATAGTCCAGTGACTTCTCTCTATTTTCAGCTCTTTAGGTATAGAGCAGGGCCGTGATATCGATTTTTAGGGTCACAATTGGTCGTAGAATATTGGATTAGGTTTTTTGGGATTTTCAACCAGTACCTACCTAGTCTTTCCAGTCCCTCCTCTTTTTGTTTTCATTTTGAATAAAACTAAGCCACAAACTTTGTTACAGAATTATTGATTTAAACAAAACCGACGCCCCATACATTTCGAGCCGAGACATGAAAAACTACAAAAGCGAAATGAACCATATTCCTCACGATTTAGAAGACAACGCCGTAGAGAAGCTAAGCAAGGACGAATGCGCGCGGCTCTTCGAGTTTGATAACGATGCACCCCTAGTACTGGAGAATAAGGACTATCGGGAGATCGTGGGGCTCGACAGAGGCCGCACCTTCGCCAAGCCGTCGAGCCCGGACTACATGCATGACTCTGGAATCGGTAAGTTGTAGCATAGACAGATTGCTCTTTGACAATGATACACCCCTAGTGCAGGAGAATTTATAAGAACGGGAAATCGTGGGACCCAAAAGAGGTTGCACCTTCGCCAATCCGAAATGCATGTCTCTGGAATCGGTAAGTTGTAGCATAGATAGACTGCTCTTCGATAATGATGCACCCCTAGTGCTGGAGACTAAGGACTATCGAGAGATCGTGGGAGCCCGGACTACAAGCAGAAGAATCTCCGGAATCGGTAAATTTTACCATAGAGAATAAGTCTGATGAGATAATTATCATGCACCCTATTGCTGAAGGATTAGGTATTTTTCAATAGGTAATTGTGTTAACAAAATACGTTTTGTTGCAGGTTTGCCAGAAGTCCAGATGAGGCATAAGAACAGATCCAAAGAATCAAACGTCAAAGGTGACTTTGTGGAAGCGGCGAATCAAAACAAAGGTAAATCTTACAGAGATGTTCCCTTCGTTGAAACGTCAGATTAATTTATGAAGAATCGGTAAAAGAATAGATAATAGCGCTTACGTATAGAAGAATCACTGTCTAAGAACCTCGATATTTGACACGGATATACCCGAATCATCAACGCAACTCGTGCTCTTTCGTGTACGCTTGCTACATAGTTCTACCTACGAGCAACCGGACAGCCGAACGCACACGAACTGCGAAAATACCTGATAAACAGGACGAGAGGCGAAATATTGACAATTTTGGTATTAATAGGAAGCGGTTCCCCAGAAGTGAAACGCGCCACGATAGTCGGCAACCCGATGTACTCGCGCTCGGGCGCGGAAGCGGGCGCGGGCGCGGGCGCGGGCGCGGGAGCGGGCGCGGAGGCGCTGGGGCTCGACGACCTGCAGATGGACTACGATCAGATCATGCACTATTTCCACAACCTCAAGGTATAAACACCACGTCCCACCCGCTTCTAGACTAGATGTTGCTCTCGCTTCTCGCCGCTGTCGGCACGAGCACAGCGTATCATTAATCTATACTTAGCGTTTCTATATTCGATGTACTCGTACTCTCTTATGACATAGAGCCTAAATTTTGATGCATTTAAAACGACTTTAACGTAGTATTTTATATGAGTACTTACATTTTATACGAATATTAATAATGATAATTCCGTGCAGTATTACTAAATAAGATATTCTAAATATATGCGATTCATTTGATAATACTTCATATCATCACACTCCTGCAGCGATCTTTAGATAAAACCTCCCACACCGTTTGCAATCCGTTTTGTCCCTAGTGTTTTTATTTGTTGAATGTAAATGATATCTCACTAGTATAGACAGTAGTGTACACTTGAATGATAATAAATAACTGCTGCAAAATTCTGACTTATGTCTATTTTCAAATTTTTCGCAGGAATCAAACGCCTGAGTAGAGCAGATCATTGCAAAGATCCGGACGGTATTGTCTACGTTTAATTATCAGCATATCAGCAAAGCCCCCATCGCCGCACTGAATGCGCCCGAGGCCGGGCCCGAGGATAGTACCATAGACTACGCGAACAACGTCGGCGGCCCCCGAGCCGCGCCCACTCAAATGCTATGCGACTCCATCGCGCACAAAAATAATTTCATGAAAACACAGTTGAAATTCCTATTAGAGCACTTGAGCGAGTCTTACGAATAAATGTTGTTCAGTCATCGTATTATCCTCAACAGTGGACAAGTGGATCCTTGCAGTGATCGAAAAAGAAAACTTATACGATTGTAACTATACCTTAAACGTATTTACTCTAGTCATCTACAAAGCTGCACATAATTATGTAATAGTGTCTATTGTGTGCATGTAGTAATACTCGTATGTTAAAATATAATACTTATAACGGCGGTATTTGTGTTGGTGATCTCCGTTACAGGCTAATAGATAACGCGAGAGATATTTAACTTATAATCATGAGCTTGAGACGAGCCTGTGTCACTATTTATTATCTAAGTGCAAAGACTTAGGACTGTAAATATTTTCCACTAGTAGGTAATGACGCTACCTCACTTTGTCTAATAACTTATAGCTTAGCTTAGCTAAATATTAGAACCGACTCTGCAAGCAACTTCAACGAATTGTTAAATATTTGTTTCTCCCACGTTGAGTTGCAGATGTAGCTAGTTTTTGTTAGACCTCATATAAAAGTACTGCCTGGTTTATCTTGGAGGTGGAATAGATTTTAAGACTGCATATTGCCAGTGTTTAGGGAAATATTCCTAGTTTATTAAGACTATAATAGCGTAAGACACAGAACTAGTCAAATATATTGTAGCTGGTATAGAGTGGTTGTACAAACTCAGAGCAAACTAACAGAAAAGCAAATGCTCGAGCATTTTACAACAATTCTTTAATAACATCATTCTGTAACTTTATTTTGCGTGACAACATTCCTAGATTGTACTCAATAGAATTGATTATCAATAAAACATCATTGCAACAACTGCCACCTAAGTATTATATATTGGACCGCATGACTGGTTTTTGACATAGATTGTTGCGTGCATTCGATGTTTTAATAAAATATATAAGCTAAGTCACTACAAATTAGAATCCTATGATAACATTTTAGTCACGCAAGTTAAACCAACTAATAAGGTAAAATGGACTTGTGATAATATACCTAAAAATGACTGCTAGGGATTGTTTTTGGCAGTTGATTTTATAAATAAAAAAGCCATATCATATATGAAAACTAGCGCTTGTACAATATTGTAAACACTATATTTATTGAAGATGTAAATTTGCATTTACTTGTAAGTTAGTTCTTTAGGCTTTGTAAATATTGTTATGACGTTATATAATTTATAGGTACTTGCGTTGAGGTATCGAAGCAGAAAATAAATAAATAAGGTAGAGTCGCTTGGATATTGGAAAGAGTAGAGTTGCACACAATATTATAAAAGTGTTTAATGTCTGTTGCCGTAATACCTAGAACAGAGAGTACAGAGAAGTAATAGAATGTTCCCCAGTTCCAAATGTACCTTCATGCCATAACCATAAAGATAAGAATCCTAGGTACTTAGTAATAAATGCCTATGAATTGATATGATATCAATACAATCATGTATTGGATGGTATTATTCGTTCATAGAAAATGTAACATCCTATAACAACTCTGTACTCTGCTACAATTAATAGTACATAAATGTTTTCAGTTTGTAATTGTGTACTTTGTGACCCTTGTAATAGAAATTGCTGTTAATATCAAAACGCTAATACTAAATAATGATTCCAATGACATGTATGTAACTTTGATTTCTTATTTATTGTACAAGTACATGTCTCCAGTTAGCTTAAACGTACACACTCGTATGCCTACATTAAATAATTGTATCCATGGTAATCTCTCAATTAACGATAAACGTGTTGTTTGGCTTTTGACGTTAGGTTAGGAATGAGTGGCAGAAAGTATTTTGTGCTGTAGTATTTGTTACTATAAAGACATTTGTTTTTTTGTTGAGTTTTTTCCATAATATATAAAAAGAAGTTTATATAAATTATTGCTACCAAGGTTTATATACATGTATGCAAACTGAGGCTTGTCACAAAATCCTTTCATAAAATGTCAAATTTAATAAACCATTATTGAATATATCTTGTTTCAATACTTATAATCCTACCATCGATTCTCCAGTTCGTAAATTAATCAGGCACTTACCTACATTCCTATCCTGGTACTCTGGTACTATTGCCTAAGCTAGCTAGTTAGCGTGCAATGGGGAGCTACTGTCGATGGTTTGGCCAGATGGCGCCAGCATAGGTTGTACAGTCACGAGCTTTAATTTGGGACCCACCTAAGGTTGAATATCGTGTAGCAAACTTTCGCCATTTAGAGCTATTATGTTAACGCTGTCACTGAAATAAACAATAAACGTCGTAATGTCAGGGGGGTGCAACTCAGTGTAAATCTGTCATAAAATTTGAGTTTGACACAACATATCCGATACGTTTGCATAAGTGCGAAAGAGAACTTGTCATGCGTGAAGAAGGGACAGCATGATTCGTGACGATAATGTTTACCATCGACAACTTTACGTTTCTAGGGGTTCGTCAATAACTTGGTTAATAACTTTTTGGTCCTGTGGTCCCATAAGAAAAAAACAAACAAATAAAAAAGTCGTAATTAGAAAATCGTAATGATAGCTTTTTGCAAAGAGGTAATCATTTCATAGGTCGATTAGATAAGACATTTTATGTCTTAACTTGACATTCAACATTATTGCACTAAAGTTTCGACCTTATTGCATTATGATTGTTCTAACAACATTTAACGGAAATGGGTCACAAATTAAAGCTCGTGACTGTACCTGTCTAGGTTGTATTGTTCTATGGAGTTTGGCTTAACCTTTTCACTGCCGTCATAGTGGCTAGTATCTAAATCAGAAAATTCCAAAAAGAAAAACAAGAACTTGACACTATTCGTAGGACTGAAACAACCTATGCTGGCGCCATCTGTAAATACTCATGGCCAACTCTATTTGTAAGTCATCAAATAAACATTGGTTATATAGCGCTGTCTCGTTCACCAGAGGAGGACGCGGCGCCACCAGCGTGAAGGTCGCCTATCATTGCTTTTTTGTTGCATGAATTTTGATATTGGATTACATTGGTTGCTACATACCAATTAAGTAGTTATCAGAAATAAAAAAGTTATTCCTTAAAACCAACTATATTTTGCACTAACTTCGCTAAATTACATAATTACAAATGCTTGCCATACCAATAGTGATCAAATGGAGAAAGCATCCTATGACATCCTCCCATATTATTTTGAATAACATATTTCATAGTGTATTTATTCTGATTGTTTTCTTCTTGCCACTTCTCGTCGGCTGCTTTTTTTTCCATGATTTCTTGTGATACAGCTTCAGCTTCGAATGGTAGTCGTTCAGCCACAATTTTCAGCATTTGCCAAACCTAGAAAAAATAATAAAACTGCATTAACCCTTTGACCGCCAAAGCCGGCATATCACGCGCACGGAAAATCGTGCGGTCAGCCCCAGGACGTGATATCACGTCCGAAATATAACCGGTTTGCCTTGCGCGCTCGCACGCGCTGGCGCTGAGGGGACGATTTTTCCGTCCAATGCTTTGCGTTCAAAAGGTTAATAGGTAGTCTCGACAAATTACTGTGCTGTGGGATTTGATCTATTTATGCCATATTTTCCTATCTTCATGTATTTATTATTAAAAAAAATTGCTAAAAGCTGCATAACTTTTTTACTTGACCAATTTGAAGCATAGTTTCTAAAATATTTATCACAGGTTTGATCATAAATTACAAAAAGATGACAAATACCTCAAAGTTACACTAAAACAGTCAATTGATATTTTCTTCAGTTTCCAAATAATAATAAATAAATAAAAACAATTACCTAGTGTGAAAATAGCTTAAACTTTTAATATGAGTCAGTTTGTTTATAAGCAAAATGTATGAAAGAACTCATTAATCATTACACATGTGCTTAGTCAGTTCTAAACCCACCTTCACTACATAGTATAAAACGAAGTCGCTTCCTGCTGTCTGTCCCTATGTATGCTTAAATCTTTAAAACTACGCAACGGATCTTGATGCGGTTTTTTTTAATAGATGGGGCGGATTACTAGTGATGGAGATTACACCTGTAGATTTTAGAAAATATAAATAATGTTCTAATTACCTCTTGATATTCACATTTGCCAGCAACCTCTAATATGACTCTCCCTGCCTTGATAGGGGTAACATAATGGTCAATTGCTCCTTTACCACCCCCCATTCTCTGTCCCTGCCCTTTCTTAGTCACAGGCTGCCACGGAGGGTCAATGCGCCAAATAGCGTACATCCTCTTCATGTCTAGTTTACGGGCCACTACCAGACGGGCCATTTCAAAGTGCTCATGCCGCATTCTACCTCCGCCAGTTGCCTGAAAATATCATGTGATGTAAAAATAAATGTGGCTGTTGTAAAAGATAGATTTTGATTGTATGGGCTCATGTATGGGTGTTGGATTGATTTTAAATGGTCAATCAGTAGAAAAATATTTTATACAAAAAATGCTACATTAGTTATTGATATGGTGTCTTGGCCTAACATCATTGGTCCTACCTAATAGCAACCATCAAGTATTACATGGCGGGAAGAAGTTGACAAGTTGCGGCAAAAAGTTGATGAAATTTAAACTTTAAAAAAAAATCATAAGCTTCCAAGTTTCTTGAATTTTATATTTCGAATTATCAACTTCTTCCCACTTTGTACTATTTAAATAGTAATCAAGGCACATTCACCACTGAAAATATGGATTTAAGCCTTACCTTTGTTATAGGTGTGACTACACATTTTAGTTACATTATATGTATCCATATTTTCAGACATGTAAACAAAATTATAAGTATGCTTGATCCTAGGCTAGGTAACTCTTGGGCATTTTGCACAAGTCCTGCACTCATTTTGTCTGAGTGTTGTCTTCCTCAATATTAAAAAGAATAAATCTTGACAACAAATTTAAAAACCCAAGGTACTTTTGAGTAATACAGAAAGCATCAAGTAATTTAATTGCAACAAATTAAGAGATCCAAACAATGTGCAATATTCAAGAAATAAATATTAAGCGTGTTTACACCTGGCGCACCGCCTCACGAGGAAATTGCCGCGCGCGGCAGTTCGGCTAGTATGGACGTGCCTCGGCCGAGAAAAACGCACGTGCGGCCGCAATGCCTCGGGCGAGGCGGTGCGCCAGGTGTAGACATGCCTATTGACTGAAAGTACTTACAATAACTCCATACTGCTTTAACTGTAGTGTGTTGTGTAGGAGCTCGGGACCCCGCATATACCGTAACCTCTTCTGCATTTTAGGTGGCTTCAAATTAGCAGGGTATGTAGGCACCTTATCCAGAGGACGTAACCTCTGGCGCTCAGGAATCTCGATATCTATAAATGGGGTTAAGTGGAATCACAGGTTACAATAATGGAAGTACCTATTGTAGAATTAACGACACTTTAATTATATTGTTGAGGCTGCAAGCTACTTACCATCGTAATTTTTGGGCGGAGGGAAATATTTTATTCCAGCTACACACGACAACTGAACTCCATTTGAACGTAAAAGGCCTGAAAAAGTAAAAATATAATATATCATATAAATGTTTATTCACGGAAGTGATTTGAATTCCGAAATTTATTGGTACTTTCTTACCGACTGCAAGGCCTAGTGTTTGCCTTGTAACCATGGTGATATTTGTATATTATAATTTATTTCCCGTTTTAGATTTACATTAATGATACGCGAAAAAGAAAATAATACCAATAATTTCTAATTTTATTTTATACTAAACATATCATAAAATCACAATCCATTTATAACCTCAACAGTCTGTCAGTGTCAAGTCAACGTCAAAATAAATGTTTTTTAGGGTGACCACATACCTAGCGGTTTTCCTCGCGGAATTACCGGAAGTAGCGGAAATTTGTCTATGGTAGCGGAAATTTGTCTATGGTAGCAGATTTTTTGAATGGAAGCCATAGACAAATTTCCGCTACCATAGACAAAGTAAGCATTTTGTCTATGAATTTCCTAAGGGTCACCACATACCTAGCGGTTTTCCTCGCGGAATTACCGGAAGTAGCGGAAATTTGTCTATGGTAGCGGAAATTTGTCTATGGGTCACCACATACGGGTCGCCACACACCTAGCGGTTTTCCTCGCGGAATTACCGGAAGTAGCGGAATTCCGCGAGGAAAACCGCTAGGTGTGTGGCGACCCTAAAAGCGGTATTACACATTGCAACCTGCAGGGCCCAATCTGTCAGGTTGGAAGGTGTAATTGAAGGTAGGGCCCGTAGGGAGCTGAAGGAGGGGCAGGAAGAGGCAGGGTACACAACAGATTGGGCCCTGCAGGTTGCAATGTGTAATACCGCTTTAAAGGTAGGGCCCGTAGCAGGGGGGTACAACTCAAAGTAAATCTGTCAAAAAATTTGAGTTTGACACGACGTATCCGATACGTTTGCATAAGTGCGAAAGAGAACTTGTCATGCGTTAAGAAGGGACAACATGATTCGTGACGTTACGTGACATTACAGAGGTCTCTCTGTATTATACTATTATTTACTCTGTGCCCGTAGGGAGCTGAAGGAGGGAAAGGGAGAACAGGCGCGGTCGCAGCCTGAAATTTTGGGGGTGGGGGGGGGGGGGGTCACTTAAGCAAAAAAAAATTTTTTCCAAATTTTGAGTGGGTCTTTTTTAATTCGACATGTATGATTTTGGGGGGGTCATGTCCCCTGAGACCTCCCCCCTGAGACCGCGCCTGAGGGAGAGGCAGGGTACACAACAGATAGGGCCCTGCAGGTTGCAATGTCTAATAGCCGTTTAAATTCTTAAACCGGTATTGGACATTGCAAGCTGGAGGGCCCAATCTGTTGTGTACCCTGCCTCTCCCAACCCTTCCTTCAGCTCCCTTCGGGCCCTTCATTTAAAGCGGTATTACACATTGCAACCTGCAGGGCCCAATCTGTTGTGTACCCTGCCTCTTCCTAACCCTCCTTCAGCTCCCTACGGGCCCTACCTTCAATTACACATTCCAACCTGACAGATTGGGCCCTGCAGGTTGCAATGTGTAATACCGCTTTTAATTACACCTACCAACCTGACAGATTGGGCCCTGCAGGTTGCAATGTCTAAAGGCCCCAGTACACAGTGGTGAAGGATGGCCCATGCTTCGCCACGCCACTGTGTACACGGGGGTAATGGTGGACAATGGCGGACGATGGCCAGCAGTTGTCGAGCGTGGTGGGCAATCGGGAAGGTGTCGGTTTTTTGGGCACACTTCAAAGGAATCGTGGCGTACCGTGGCCTGTGGTGTGTACACAGTGGCCAATGTTGACACTGACAGTTGGCAGTTTCTATGTAGCTGACGTAATGTCAGTTTGACAGCTGGCTGTTGTATATGTATATGCATGTATATGTTTATGCACCATTGTGTAAACACCTACGTGATGGTAGCGCATTGCAAAGCATGGCGGAGCATGGCCCATCCTTCACCACTGTGTACTGGGGCCTTAATAGCCGTTTTAAAATTTTCGTTAAGGCGCACTCACACATAACGGAATTTAGGGTCACCACACACCTAGCGGTTTTCCTCGCGGAATTAGCGGCAGTAGCGGAAATTTGTCTATGGTAGCGGAAATTTGTCTATGGTAGCACATTTTTTGTATGGAAGCCATAGACAAATTTCCGCTACCATAGACAAATTAAGCATTTTGTCTATGAATTTCCGCTACTTCCGCTAATTCCGCGAGGAAAACCGCTAGGTGTGTGGTGACCCTTAGTGTGGAATTCAGCTTTCATTCACAGAAATTAGACGAAAGTGGAAACTTGTAATGGTGAGCAATGTCTAATTATACCGCTTTATTGCATCACTCTCTTTCGTATATGCAAGAGCGATAGAGACGGGACCATCGTTTTGTAGATTATCGAACTTCGCGGTAGGCCCTCTGAGCTTGTCAGAAAACTTTTATTGAGGATATTTAAGACGTTATTGAAACAGCTGCTATTTTTTTATAAATTATTTAGACATTTCAAGAGAAATGTCACAAATTTGGCGCGTGGATGGTTTTGTTTTGATTTTCCTTATTTGCGGTTGCGATTGGATACGGGACTTTGCTTATTAATTATCTTAAATTTCTACGGATGAATCCAATGATTCAACTGCAAAAATGTTTGTTCATAAACGTGTATCTGTACCTAGTCTGGGTACCGGTGGTAGGATTCTTCCTTTATGTTAAGGTAAGTTTATGTACAAAATAACTGTTAAGTAAGATATTATATTAGGTTTGTACAGATTTAATATATGCGTATTTTCTCTTTATTTTTAGGTTGATCTATTGGGACATCTGACCAGATACTTATCGTTAACAGTCTACACACTCCTAGTTGTATTAGAGTTTGCAAGATTATATCTTGGCCAGTATGGGAACCTGTCTTGTCGGGTAAGTGTTTGCTGTTCAGTAAATATTGTATCTCTTTATGTATTCTAGTTCCTAGTGAAATAAATATCTAGTCTTAATAAAGTGAATAATAAAATATATTACTGGTCACATTAGGTTCAGAAAAAACCTCTTTACTATCTAAATAACACGGTTATGTTTGGCCCTTTCAGGTGCCAGAACTTGCGGGCTTTTTGATGCTGTCAGTACTCATGCAGCTGCCTCTTGTTAGTTTCTTTTTTTTTAATCCTTACCTTTTAAGTACTCCGACTGAACTCATCCTTCATGCAACATTATACTTACTGACTGTAGCCGAAGTGGTTTTTAGTTTTATAGCTTTAAAAAAGGCGTCGTCTTTAGCAAAAAGTATTTATTTGACTCACAAAAATTGAAAGGATGATTTTGTTCTGTCCGAGTTGAAATAATGAAATGAATGTAACACAATTTAAAAGAAATAATTTATTAATAATCATCTTACACAGCACACTCACAGCTTGCTAAAACAATAACTACTTACTAAGTGACGGAATTTTGTAGCATCTTCTATTAACCTTTTAACCTGTCTGATATCTGAGACAAGTGACAATGTGAATGACACCTTCATAAATTATGACAGAGTTCAAAATTGAAAGTTAAAATTTTGACATAAGGCGGTTAAAATGTCAATGTTATGCTACAAATTACCATTATTACTGTTAAGCGAGGTTTAGACTAGCAAGTTTACTTGGGGCAAGCAGGGACGCAGCTATAGTTCAGAATGAGACATGTATATCACTATTTCATTCTACCATATAGCTGCTTCCCTACACTCGCAAGTAAACTTGCTAGTCTAAACCTCTCTTTACATCAACTTCTATTCACAAATTAATACTAATACAACTGTCTTGATTTTTTACGTAAGTAAATAAATTTGTTTAGGCTACAAACCACCAAAATTTTATCCATGCCTTTTTTCATACTTAATATTGTATTTTGAAAAGGCAAACTATTAGAAATTATGTTATATGAACATAAATGTCCTTCTCTATATACCCTCTACTGAAAGTTACAATAAAGATTCTTATGATTTTTGTATTTGAGCCTCTTAATATATTAAGCTAGAATAATGCTTTAATAAAACCTGTTAGGTTATTTTGATCTTAGCCACACTACACAGTGACTGAATTAGCAAGAAAACATGGCATTGTTTGCCCCTTAAGCCCTTACAGATTTCAGTAAAACCTGCACTCAATATTTTTAGGCATTTAATGCACTAAGTATATGAAAACCACATTTTAAAGCATAAGAAATATGACAATAGCTAGGCCAAGAATGTTTCATTCTGTGATTGGGTCCATGACCCATCTTCACATATATCTTTCGGTATTGTATTTAATGAATGACTAACAATCTCTAATCTCTTAACTTTATAATCTTCATATACAATTTCTAGGGTAGGTACAAATCTCTTCTTCAACGTTTACCAAACTAGATCTAGATCCGTCAGGTGATAAACAAATTCACAAATTACAACACCATAGTGAACCCTACTAGTAATGGATCAAGGTTGATTTTGTTTTTTTTCTATATTCATAATTTTAAAGTAATAAACACACAAATGAAGAAATGTGGTGTGAGTAAACCTTAATAAGTACAAAGTAATAAAGAGAGACAATCAAAAGATATTCAAGGTTTACATGTAACCATTTTCGTTATATCAATAACAATTATGTGGTATGTAACTTCTATCTTACAATTTTTTTGGTACTGAACAAGACAATTGGTGAATACCAAGGCACTGAATTCTTTAATTTGTCATTGATGATACTATTTTTGGCATAATTAGCATAACATCTCAAATGCCATATAAGCTGTACTACATGGGATAACATAAATAAATAAAAAACGCTGTTTAAAATATGTAAGCCTCTTCAGAGATAAAAATACAATGGTATTACTATATACAAATGCGGTTCGTAACCAGCCAACATATGGCGCCTTATTAAAATACATACTTACCTACTTTTAAGTTTAATCATTAACAAAATAAATTATTATCTTTGTAAAAGTCATCAATTTTACACCTTACTAAATGTAATGTTATATTAAAACTTGTGAGTCTGGTTTTAAATGAGCCAATGTTGTTGATGTCCACTCTAAATGACTTCAGCAGCTGTTGAAGTGTTGGAGCCAATCGGCAAATGAGCTGTGAATCAAATACTTACTATTAAATTATCAAAGATTTGTGTCACATAACATACTGTGTTATGTAACACAAATCTTTACATGTATACCTATAAGTGTTTTTACGTAAGTACATCTGGAAAGAATAAAAAATCTTGTAATTTGATAAATAATGTGTTTTAACCAGTATTTCATCTTATTCAGGTTCACTAAGTAGGAACCATTAGCCTAATGTAGATATACCCTATTTAGCAAAACTGACATTGAGTTCCAACTTCTACACAATCAATTTTGTATAATAATTGGCTGGGAATCAGAGTTCAGCATCAATGAGTCATTAACATGTATTATGAATGAAATTGCCTAAGTTGGTACTGTGTTCACAATAATTGGCCAAAATAAAAGCCCAACTGAAAAAAACTCTCACAAGCAATTTAATTATTAGCGCAAAACTCCACCAGTTGTTACTCTTATTTTAAACAACCTCATCAGACCCCTTGTGTTAATATCCATCATAACAGTTTAGGCTATATGGTGTGCCAAAGAAATAGATATAGGTACATACAATCAGGTAAAAAGTAATACTTACTACAAATATTTGTTGAGTAACCCAGTTGTGGTATTTCTTAACAGACCCCTCGTATGCAGTAATATATATCTTCTTCATATTTACATCAAAATTGTTGTCCTCAATTGCATATAATATTTCTTGAAATAAAATCTCGAACAAACTAAGTGATCTGTAAAAATAAGTTTATAAAACTTTACATGTATACAAGAATAAATGCCCTGCTTTACCCATTAAATCAGCAATGATTAATCGAAGTCAAACTAGAGTCCTAATACTGGTATTATTTTCATATTAATTAACTGGTACGTTCACGTCTGAAAAAATGGATACATTTAATGTGACAAAAACATGTATCCAAGACTTTACACCTTGGTAAGAGTCGTGGCTACATATTTTTGTCACATTAAATGTATCCATATTTTCAGACGTGACTGTACGTACCTACTCAATTCTACAAGATGAAGAAAAAGATGGTTTGATGTTCTTTGACTTTGCAAGGTTGGGTAAACAGTACTAGAGGTCGCCAAAGATGGCATGATATTCTCTGTTTATGCTCTAAGGCCGCACACACGAAAACACGCGACCGGCCGCCGCTGCGAGCGGCGAGACAAACGGCAGTGCGAGCAGCGAGACCAAAATGTACAGAAATGTATGAAATTTTTTCAAAATGTTGCAGCAGCGGCCTAAGTCCTATCCAAAGTATATAGGCATAAGATGTGTATTTATTTTATTTATTTTTCTAATCTTACCTGTTAAGCCATAGTAATCCCTCTGTTGCTACAGGTTTGCCTCGTGATTGTAAACATTCCTTAAGCATTAATTCAAGTAAACAGGAGCCTTCTTTTGGGTCCAGCTTTTTTATTTTCTATAAAAAAAGAAAATTAAAATTAATCATGATCCCTAGTAGGTACTTGGTTTTTTATATTGGGTTCATACAAAAACCTAATGTTATACTTAATGGTTACTCATAAAATAAGCTTAAGCTCAAGCATTTAGTGGCTAAGACAATTCTTTAAAATAAAGTGAGGCAAACTAATTATTTTTTGAATAGTTACGGCCAAATAAAATTTACAAATCAATAGCATGCTTACATCAATATTTCCTTCCATGTCATATTTAACTGGAGCGAATAATTTACCAAGGCTTTCTGTAATAAGAAATTTTAGAGAGTAAACTACAAGAAAGAAGAAGTGGTGTTTTTAAGGTTAGGGTTCAGAAACTTACCAACAACTCGTAGCAAGCCCAGAGCTGATTCGATAAATCTTACTGCGTTAATTTTTCCATCAATTATCGGCGGGAAATCCTGTAAATACTCAAGTAGGCCATTATTTTCTAATGCACTCTGTGTGGTACTGCTGGCCATCTTCACAAAATCTTTATCTTATTGATTTAGCCCAATCTACAGCTAGAAATCTGTGGAACAAATTAGTGAAATTAATAAAGTACGTTTTAACTTCCCCAGCATTTACTCAAAGACACACTACGTACCGAATATTAACGTAACTAATTCAGACTGGATTATCCTCGTATCAAACCTAATGTACCATCTACCTGTGACCTACTTTTGTATTTATTATTTTTCCATCGAGGTTCTAACATTTTGAGGTTAATACGTTGGCATATTGACATGAATGATGTCATGTCAGCGGTGTTGACGTCTTAAAACGGCTATTAAAGCGGTATTACACATTGCAACCTGCAGGGCCCAATCTGTCATGTTGGAAGGTGTAATCGAAGGTAGGGCCTGTAGGGACCTGAAGGAGGGGCAGGGAGAGGCAGGGTACACAACAGATTGGGCCCTGCAGGTTGCAATGTGTAATAGCCGTTTTAGACATTGCAACCTGCAGGGCCTAATCTGTTGTATACCCTGCCTCTCCCTAGCCCTCCTTCGGGGTTGGCCGGTCGAAAGTATTTAAACGGCTATTACACATTGCAACCTGCAGGGCCCAATCTGTCATGTTGGAAGGTGTAATTAAAGGTAGGGCTTGTAGGGAGCTGAAGGAGGGGAAGGGAGAGGCAGGGTACACAACAGATTGGGCCCTGCAGGTTGCAATGTGTAATACCGCTTTTACAGATGGCGCCAGCATAGCTGGGTCCCTATCAGTCCTATAAATAGTGTCAAAATCACGTTTTTTTTTAATTTTTTTTGACCTGGATGGGCTAGCCTTTAAGCCAAATCCCATACAACAATACTAGTGAAAGGGACCTAGCTATGCTGGCGCCATCTGGCCAAACCGTTGACAGTTGCCAACCCCAAACCTGATAGATTGGGCCCTGCAGGTTGCAATGTCTAATATCGCTTTAACTTCTTGCTTGTCAATAAAAAGTGGTTTGGAATATTCCGTTTCCTAAAGTTTTTGAATCCATAACAAGGCATGTGTTTGTATATTACAATTATGTTATTACAGACTTAATTATTTTATCATAGAAACTTATTTCTGCAGTAATATTTAGTTTGATATTTAGGTAATTATGTACAACAGAATAGTTTTCAGTTAATTGATTACTCAGTACCTACTAGAGAGGAGTTAACAATAAAGACTGGTCGCCATACAAGGAACTGACCGTCGTCATTTTTACTAGCGACGCACTAGCGAACTCAGATATATTTTGTGAACTATGTACCTAACTTTGGACTTTTATTATATCAGCAGCATCACCAATGGGGTTGGCAACTGTCAGCGGTTTGACCAGATGGCGCCACCGCCAGCATAGGTTGTGTACCTGTCACTAGTGTTGTTGTATGGGATTTGGCTTAAAGGCTAGCCCATCCAGGTCAGAAAATTCCAAAAAAAAACAAGATTTTGACATTATTTGTAGGACTGACAGGTACAAGCTATGCTGGCGCCATCTGTAAAGACCTTCGACCGGCCAACCCAATTTTTCGATGATATTCATGATTGTGTTTAGGTTGCACTCACACGGTTGCCGGCTTACTGCGGTAGACCTGCGCAGCGCTGGTTAAGCGTTACTTACAGTCCCATACTACTGTCTTGTGATAAATGTATAATGTGGGTACGTACCTATGATGATCCAATGAGACACTTGACGCGTTATTTAAATAATCTCTTAAAACTTAATTAGTTTTTTATAATAGATACATTCTTCTTATTTGGATTATATTTAAAATATTTTATATATTATCTATTTTCTTCGCTTATTGTCAAACATGATATCTCTTCTATACCGTTGCTAAATCTTAATAAGATGAAAGTGTTTGTTTCAGCACGTTTCCCAAATCGTCTTCAACCACTATCGTCAAAACCTTACTTTTAGGTGAAAATGTAAAAGGCACCAAAAATCTTTTTTCGGGTAACAGATCTGTGAATTCATATGAATCTAACACCATTCCATTTGATTCATCTCTCACTTCCACTATTCTTATTCCTGCCGTAGATATTATCATCATTTTGTTTTTGTCAAATTTAAGATACCTAGTTATAGCTTGCCTTTCTCTACCGTACTCATTGTTGAACCATCTGTGGTAAGATAAAAGAACAGCGCAATTTCTTGTCCAATAAATGGAATCATTTCCATTTGTCCGATTAACATTTTTTCTGGAATCGGACATCCTGTTTGATATATTGGAGTACACGCTAGATGGTCTAGTTATAGGTGTGACATTGGGACTTCTCCGAATAATGTCTGATTTTGACATGGATGCAAAATTTCCTAATGTTGTTTTGCTCCTTGGTCCCAATACTCGGAGTGGTTCAGCCACATTCATTGTAACACTTATATTACGCTGAAGTGAAACTGTCGAGTGTTGAACAGGTTTTCCAAAGTTGTTCATATTGTCTTTTGATAAAGCAGACTTTTTCTCGCCTACTGTGAAAACCCGGTCAAGGTGGTCAAATCCTCTGCCCATAATACCATCTTTCGTATGGCCGAGATCAAAAGTATGTCCTAGTTCATGAAACACGGAGCCTAAGGTCGTAGCAAAACATCCTCCAAGTGTGCCACGATATCCACTGTCGTCCATAAAACGACGTGTGTTTACAGGAGATGTATCTTGGAACTTTGGAATGATTTCAGCCACAGTCGTCGGCCAAGTATACAAACAAGCCGTTCCAAACAAAGCTAGTCCTCCACCACCAAGGGCCGCATATGCTTCCGTCAAAGAAACGATCTCATCATGTGTCATTGGTTTATCTAAATCAGTACCCTTGAACCTCGTACATGATATAAATGCTAGAAATTTTCTTTCGTTACTGCCTAAATCTGACAACATAAGCTCTCTTCCAAAATGAGCCCACAAATCTGCTTGTTTCATTTTTCTTGCTTTGTTTACATTCAGGTTGCTTCGGAAAACAATACATTCTGGACTGTTGGAGTTGACCTCGTGCTCGAGCTGGAATGTTTTTCTCCCAAACCCACTCTCGAACAGTTTCTCCGCAGTTAGACTTTGAATTAGTTTAGCACCAATCGCTACGCGAGAACAGGCGCTTTCTACGGAATTGTCGACATTAGGTGGACATTGGAAGTAACCATCATGCCCTTGGCATATTATGTAAACTGGTGTTACTCTTAAATTTGTTCTTCGAGGTGTGTAATCCAGTAGTAAAGTTTTACGATATTGTCCGGTATATTCAAAATCTACTACATTTTCGCCTTTCGTCAACTCGACTAAGGCTTTGAATTCTCCATTGTATATTATCCATTCTGACTTATTTTGAACTCCACCATTTGTGACGGTGCAAATTATTTTATCATTGTTGTTAGAATTTCCTCTGGTTATTATTCCTTTAATCAAAACCAATGAATAATTCACAACATCCCCATATTGGAAATTAATTATAAATATGGAAGAGTTGTTTTCATTTTTGTTCTCTTCATTCATTCGGTTGTCCATTACCTGAAATAGGTTGTAACCAATGTTTAATTCAAATATGAACACTAGGTATATACTTCTTTATTCGCTTGCAGTTTCGATCTTCGGTAATTGGTTTAAAAGTCAAGCTCGTTAGCTCTTAACATCGTGGTAATGATGAATCTCGCTCGGTAAGTAGATCAAGTGAGTAATAAATCCGTTGCGCCTGTGCAGATACACTTGAAAGGTCGCCGTAAATGAATAGTTTTCGCACGTAATAGGTATGACTCACCATGATGCGGTTAGCGTGTAGCGCGCTGAGCCGGCGCGGCGAGTGGACTGCGGGTGTCGGGTGAGGGCGGCGCGGCGGCGCGGTAGCGGCCGGGGACTTCTCGCCGTCGCGGCACCGAGTACGCGCTTCCATGCCTCGGTCCTCATTTCCTACACGGTTGAGTTCCCGAGTGCGCATGCTCGCCAATGCAGACCGGCGCGTCGGGTGGTAACGATTGCCGCTCGCCAGACAGGTACGCGACTGGATGTCTCCAGTGGCGAGAGGGAAATTTGAACTATGCAGCAAAACGAACAACTGAAACTAAACCCTTTTCTTTTTTACATGGATTTTTAGGGATCTATTCCAGCTTAACAGCTCAAACAACTTTGATGAGGAAGTAGTGTAGTCTAGACCACTTGAAAGCAATTGGTAACGAGCGATCGTAAATGTGCGAGAAGATGCACTTTCACGCCGGTTGACTTTATTTAACTTAGAAATGAAGAATCCGCATAGTCTCTAGCGTTGCATTTGTGAAAGATAAAACGGTTAATAGGTATATATATTAATTTTAAAATTAATAAGCGAAATTGTGGATCGAATGATTATTAATGAATAAATATATTAATTTAATAAGCGAAATGCTGGCGCCTATGCTTTCATTGCTCGAATACAATCATGAACATGTACAACGTAAGCGCCGCCCATCATATGGCATCTTTACAAAAACAATTTTTTTTAAATTGTGCTTACTTACACGAAAAATAAAGCTTCCGGAATATTCGCAATCTAAGACATTATTATATTATGTTGAAAATATTTCCTCGTGACAAGCATTTATTTCCTTTACCAAAAATATGATTCTTCGCTTAATAGAAATACAAAAATGTCTTGTTTCAAGAGTATATTGAGTAAATAAGAGAGATTGTACTCGTACTTTAATCAAGCAAGTATTATCTTAGGTAAAAGAAAACTAGAAAATCTGTAAGAACTATTCCGTCTTAACAATGACCGTGCCATGAACGTGCCCGTACCGACACATGTTTAGAGTTTAGAGACCAACACGCTTTTACAGGCCATGAGTGAGTGCGGGTTGGGGGAGCCACTGAACCGGTGGTTCAGTGACTACCTCACCGGGCGCTCGTACCGTGTGCGGGTGAGCTCGGCACTGAGCGACGAGCGGCGGGTGTCGTGTGGCGTGCCGCAGGGCTCTTGTACTGGACCCGTGAGTTATCTGATGCACGTGAACAGCCTGTGCGGCGTGCTGCGGCACTGCTCGGCGCACATGTTCGCTGACGACCTGTGTATATTGTGCACCAGCAGTGCGAGCGAGCTGCCCGACACCTGCCGCTTGGTTCAGTAAGATGTCGATGCTGTAGTTCGTTGGTCGCATGATAATGGTATAGTGCTTAATGCTGAGAAAACCAAACTACTAATAATTCGATCCCCCTACCTAGAATTGTCTAACCCACCAATTCCTATAATAAATAACCCATGATTTTTCTTGTATGCATAATGATAGATTGGACTGCCACTGTACCCACATTTCACGTGTGAACTGTGTGACGTATTTAGGTCTCATAGTGGATGAACACTTTTCCTGGACGCACCATGTAGAATTTATTTATGACAAACTCAGAGTATTATTAGGACAATTTTATTATCTAAGATTTAAAGTTCCTCTGCATATTCTAAAGTATTTATATGTATCCTTGGTTGAATCGATAATTGGCTATGCTCTTGACTGTTATGGATTAACAACTAAAACCAATTTAAGCAAATTAGAAAGTATGCAATTAAGATTCCTTAAACTATTAGTTAATAATAAAACTAAAGATAAGAATAAAAAAGATTATAGACAATTGTTCAAAATTTGCAATATCCTTCCGGTAAGCCTTAAGCATAAATATTTAATCTGACTATCTGACTTGACTCATCTGTTACTTGTCTTTTCAGAGTATTGTTGAATCACCACTGTCTGGTAAAAACCTCCTCCTAGATGACCACTCTTTATTATCTATTATCTCTCTATTCCATGTGTTCCCAAGCTTTTCTTTATGAAGTGACTGTACTATATGCCCACGTTTTGTTCTACCTTAAATTACCTTTAATTACTAGTAACCTAATGTTAATTTTAATTGTTTTGTTTTATTTAATTGTTTTACACATGGTTGTCCTGAAAACCAGCGCCATGGCAAATGTCATGGCAAATGCTGAGCGGCACCCATTTTGGTATAGTATTATTATAACATAAGTTTATTCAAAAATTGTAAATGATTTTAAATATGCCAAATAAAAATTTCTTTATCTTTAATAATGTCTAATAATCATGGCAGACGTAAGCACACCCAGTTATACCATAACAATGCTTGTATAACCAGGTCGGTGTCTGCGGGCAAGTTGGTCGTGCCGAGGGTCGATAATTATTTCGGCGATAGGTGTCTTCAGAAACGCCTACCCTATATACTCAACAACCTGCCCGCTGACATCAGGCAGGAAGCCAATAAAGTTAAATTTTGTAAAAATCTGCGTAGTTATCTTGTGAACTGTATTATATAGTATTTAGTAGCCTATAGTTATTAATTTATAATTACTATAATATAAGTAATAAGAGAGTAGAGACTGCACGATCCCACAGTCAAACCGTGAAAACTGTTTTGTGGAACTCCATATTACTTTAAGTTGTATCTTTTTATGTTAAATAAATAAATTTTAAAAAAAATGTAAAAAAGTATTCTTTGTATGAATTACTATGAGGCTTTGCCCACTTAGACCGACCAACACCGTAACGTGCCAAGACCGGGTTGTCCAGCAAACTATACATACTATCGAGAATTTTGTCGGTGCCGAGCCGATCTCTGCATGATGCGGTACGGTCTTAGAACGGGGTGCAATGCAACCCCATTTGCTACGCGTTTGAAGCTAGGTGTAACTGCGTATGCTCCGCGAAGATTTTTCTACCAGTAGGAAGAAGTTTCGTTTTTCGTACGGCCATGATACGGGCTATGGCGGTGGCGTGATGCCTATTATCACGATAATAGGCATCACGTCAAATAGAATGTACAGTTTTACAATGGCAGATTGGTTAGGTACACATTTATCTAAGTTGTGTATTTTAATTAAAGGACTGTGCCCACTATTCCATCCAAACCATGACCGTACCAAGCATGGCAAAAAATCGTATGTTGGACGTTGCCCATTATAATGTCTCAACACCGGTCTAAACCCGTGTGCAAAACGTATGATGCCCGTTCATACGCCATACATACCCCCGTTCATAGCCCGTATCATGGCCGGGTGATAGGTACCTATATAATATGTATGTGCATTTTTACAATTATAAAAAGAAGACAACATAATTATGTGTTTATTTGGTCCAATGAGGAAGCCAAGTTTTTGCCTGTAGGTAGCTCCTTTGTGTTCAAAACACGCATATCTTTGTCTGTCGGCGCTTGAATGCGTGCTAAAACTTCACGGGCATAGTTCAGACCAGGTGTTTTGGAATTCCTATTAACAAATTGGTTTATAAAATAGAGATATCCAACGGGGATTTGAATGGTCAGAGTCGCGTTTGAGTTGATGTAGATGGCAAAAGTAAGTGTAGATGACAAAAGTAGGTATAGGTTGGTATCATGCATAGAAAACATATCCAATAGCTGCTCTACATGGGCCATATACTAGCTATACGTTAGAGGCAGCTAACGATATTGCGACCTTGTTCCATCGTATAGCTGCGTCCCTATGATGGCCCATCATGTAGACCAGCCATTACGTGTTGTATGTTGTGCAGCAGGTACGTTGCGTTTTTATATCTGATAGTGATAACTTTTGAAGTGGCGCCATCTACTTTTTTTAAAGCTAGTGACTATATGGATATTACCAGTTTCAATTATTTACCTGTCTCGTACTGCGTAAATCATAAATAGCAGGTACCTACCATGCACTAACTTAAAACAATTTTCAAGCCTTCTGGCAAATCTCACGTGCTTGCAGACTAAGAGCCCCGCAAAATGTGTCAGAATACCCATGAAAACCCTGTAGTTCGTTTGCTACAGGGACGGTACTTATTACTAAATCCGGACATCTGGCAGCAATTTATCGGTGGAGGTAAGAGTGACAAGCCAGTGGAACTTAAAACAGGAATAATCAAATACGTAGGTATACCTATAGGTAGGTACTTCATTACAATTACTGCTAAAATTTTCGCATTTATAGAGGGCGCTCAAGTGTCAGATGTGCCTAACGAGGAATAGAAAAGGATTCCCTAAACCTAGCAAAATGGGGTTCAAAATTTCTATTGGGGCAAATGGGGCACTGTTAGAACCACTAAATCGTTAATACTGGCGGCTAAATAATTATATTTAAAATAATTGTTACTTAGGTATATTAAAATAAAAAGACTTCAGTATCAAGCGTTTAGGACATAATGCGAGTAATTAATTACTTTATTTCGTTACTTACTTATGTAAGTAACAGTTACAAATTGAATGAAATACATATTTATAACCTAACAATAAACCGAAAACTACAGCAGTCTCCGGCGTAGCTTAGCTGGTACTGTTGGTAGTGACCCTGCCTACGAACCGGGTATAAAAACTTAGTTATGTAGTACTTTGTGTAGTAGTTAGGTATCGAAATTTTCCTACGTGAAAAATTACGCAATGTTGGAAAGTACCTAGTTATCATAATTATTCGTAATAAACGGGACTTAACCGCGTATATAATTTTTAAATTACCTTCGACGTTTCGAGGACGACATTGTCCCCGTGGTCGCGAAGAAAGACTGGCTCCAGTTGACATCAACATCTTCTAACTACGCGAGTTTTTCGAACTACCCGCACTTGGTCTTGATTATCAACTTGAACGTTTTGCACACTAGGGATGTCACTCGGTCGACACACAAAACTCACAATGTCCGGCTTTCGAACCGGCGGTATTCGTTGACGCCTACATTTACTAATGACAGGATTCCATGTAGATGAGATCCTAAAACCATCGTCCCGATTGAAATTACAGTGTTTTTTGATGTAGGTTTGGAAAATATTATATTTCTCTCAAAAAAAGTTGGCAACCCTAGTTGTGGTAGTTCCTACATAGGACGAACAAAGAGAACTATCGCAGAAAGAGTCAAGGAACATATAGCAGCTGTCAAAAATCGTCAGGTGAACAAGTCTGCCGTTGCTGAGCATTTACTAGAGTCAGGACCGGACCATTGGATAGAGCTTCATAATCCTAAAATCCTCTCTACGGATCGTCGGTTTTATAGTAGAAAAGTTCGTGAAGAAAACACTGTAATTTCAATCGGGACGATGGTTTTAGGATCTCATCTACCTGTCATTAGTAAATGTAGGCGTCAACGCAACGAATACTGCCGGTTCGAAAGCCGGACATTGTGAGTTTTTGTGTGTCGACCGAGTGACATCCCTAGTGTGCAAATCGTTCAAGTTGATAATCAAGACCAAGTGCGGGTAGTTCGAAAAACTCGCGACCACGGGGACAATGTCGTCCTCGAAACGTCGAAGGTAATTTAAAAATTATATACGCGGTTAAGTCCCGTTTATTACAAATAATTATGAGGAAAAACCGCGAAAGTCTAAATCAATGTTTTATCTAGTTATCCTTCGGCAGTAATAACAACGACGGCGAATTTAATCTGGTTCATTTGATTTAGAAAAACACCACAACGCAGTCATAGGTACGAAGTCAACAAGGTTAAAGTTTACGAGCTGAAGGGTGCTCCGGTCATTCCGTGAGCGTTTCGACCTTCGGCTTTCGTCATTATCGAACTTTTGCCGTTTCGTTTGCACGTTACAAACATTTGTAACAACAAGTTGTATAGTTTTGTTTGAGATCGATCAGGCGCTGATAGTATACAAAGGTGCTTATCTTTCTTCCTAATCCAAAAACGCTGCGTTTTATCTCACAACAGCACACATACGTACAAATGAATCGAATCACGTTTACGGTTTACAAGTTTCATTGATTTTATCGTCGGTTAGCAGGCATTACTTGTATGTATGCAATCTTATCGAACGATTGCGGCGTTAGAGCTCAGCCTTGCGATAAATCGCCTTCAATTTATGTAACAGCAAAACACGTAACGTCGATTTGAAGTTCTGCATGGGAAACTAGGCGTATTTATTTTTTATTTGATTTCGCCGAAGCTTATTATATGAGCATAGACTTAAAGATATAGTAGACGGCCATAGTCTAAAAACTTTACGAAGTTCAAGTCAATTGCGCCCTCTGTCCGAAAGCCCGTTACGTCGATCAAAGGTTTTCACTGAAAACCTTTTGCCGACGTAACGGGGGTTGTTAAGCATACTGTACGTAAACAAATATCTGAATAACGCCTAAAACGCCTTTATTGTCAAGGCGATAAGGTGCTTGTTCAGATATTTTTGAGTACCGTGGCCGCTCCGATATATTTGATGGCGACTGATGTACTAGTACTATTATTTATTCTGTGATCAGACTTATCCGCCATTTGTGCTGTTTCTGTAAACAACCCTTCAATTCTCTCTTGGGTAGTACTTACCTATCTATTGTTGTAGTGGTGCTACGCGCGGAGTTGAGCTATGTATCCAAATTACTATAATGATCCCTGTCGAGGGTTGAGTCTCCGTGACTAATGGCCGCCACATCACATGCAAGCTTAACATTATAGCCTTTTCAGTATATTAGCTTTTTGTTTGTGTTCCATGGAGAAATATAATTTTAGTTCATTTTGTGGGAAATTATTTTTCTCCTTGTGTCGGGCGAAATTCGATCGAGATTATGCGGCCGATATATTTTAAATATTATTTAAATTGTTCACATACATATACGCTTATAAAAAAACTTGACGTCGTTTATGATAACATAAACTCATAAGGTCATAAGATCTTATGATACATATAGTCACATTTAACATTAAACGATAATTTATGTTAATTTTAATCATCAATCATTTGGTACAGCTCAGACGGTTTGGTGCAAAGCAATCAACCCTTAAACTACATACCTAGGTACCTTTAGTTAAACATTACGCTATACCCAGTGTTAGAGTTCCGTACTGTCCGGTGCGCCATAAAACTGTACCAAAATTTTTCATATTTAAGGTTCCACATTATGTAAATAAGGGGTCACATATTTGTTGTGTTTTTGGTAGGTAGGTATGGCTATTTATCGAAAATAAGTACTATGACGACTTACTCGTATTTACTTACTAAAAATATGGCAAGATATCAATTCACGATTTTAAGCTAACATTACAAAAACTACACTGACTCTCGCAGCAACTTCAGTTACTCCGTGATAATGGCGCAAGCAACTGTGCCGAAATATCGGAAGCTCACAAAAACAAACTCACATGGTAAATATCCCGTATTAAATAGTTTATGTAAGATATCAATTCACCATTCTAATCAACTCTTCAAAGTACCTACTGCCAAAAAATCGCAACGCAACGTAACCTAAAAAAGTTGCAAAAATATACCTATTCGTTGTGGTTAGAAACTGTAAAGCTGTAGGTAAAGCTTTCTGCCAATTACATATCCCATAAATTAGATATAAATCTCTTCGAAATTCAGTGGAGAAATCTCAACATCACAACCCTAAATAAAAGCATTAGTATGCATGCCGGACGCGGGCGCAGCCAAAACCTACGAGGTGATGGTGTAACCGTGAGTGCGGTAGTAATGTACCGGGTTCGTTCAACGATAAAAGCGAAAGTGCGTTCACTGGGACATCGACCGGCTCCTTTGGACCCTGCTACGGGGCCCGCTTCCTGGGTTCGACCGATCGGCATAAGGGCCACTCTTTTAGTACCTACGTCGTCAAAGTATTTTATTGAGTAATTTTTGAGAATATGAGAAGCCCAGAAGATCATCTGACTAGACAAGTCCACATCGATATATACCGTTTCGAAATCGTCAGGAAGAGGTAGATCTCCTACATGTTTTTGGATGTTTTTAACAACGACCTTAAGAAAGCCCAATTATTAAATGTCTCGACGACCCAGACGCGAATAGATATGCCTGGTGAAAAATGGAGGGCCGATCCTAAGGGAAATGGGAAAGGGCTAGGCATAGAGAGATTCCAAGTTTTTTTAAACAATAACTGATTTGTCTTATCTTAAAAATATGAGAGACATAGTGCCGCGTTATGTTAGGGTTGAGATTTTTCTAATCAGTTCCAAGAATTAACCACCCATTAACATTCTGTGGATTGACAGAATGTTAATGGGGTTGAAAAAAATTACAATAACATAAACGTTTTCATGAGGTTAATGGAGAAACTGAAAACTTGTGGAAACCTGAGATAACAGGTATTACCTGTTATTACCTGTTATCTCAGGTTTCCACAAGTTTTCAGGTATAGGTAGGTACCTATAGGTAACAAGTAACAACAAAATTCCGTAAACAAATGTTTTAAACAATTTTATCTACACCCATATCATAAACCCTCCATGATGAGTTTAAAATCCGCACGTTATAACCACCATAAAAATAGATTGTTTCGTTAGTAGTTATAACAAATGTCTTATCTGTAACGATGTTTTTATTATCAAATAATAAGCAAAGATTCGATATCATTATGAAAATCCGGGTGGGCCCCGCCCGCCGGCACGCGCCTCCCGACCGCCGGCACAATCGAGTTGGCCATGGCGATGGCAGTGCAATCCGTGCAATGGCAGTCATTCAATCATCATTTCGGGTTTATAATATGTGTGTAGATAAAGCAGTGTATGCAACTGTACGTAATTAGGCCTTAAAACACTCGTCACACCACACTCATAAGGACCCCTATTACGTAACAGTTACGTAAACTACTATTTTCCTTTTCTCATATTGTTGAATTATGCAAAAAAAAACATATAACATAAAAGCAACATTTCACTGTAAAAATAATTTCATATTTTTTCCATACTTTAAACTATGAAGTCGTGACGTCACGGCTTCATATTATTTTGTTATGAGCGTTTTGAGAAACAAATGTAAATCTCAGACTTTAAGTCTCTCTTTAAGACAGAAATCTTTAATATTGATTTAAGGCAATTGGCCCTATATAGACATTTTATCCTCACAACAAAACGAATCGATTGATACCATACATGAAAAAAATCATCTAGCCTATTATAGTCTCTAAGTATTCATTGGAATAAATTAATAATAAATACTTTTATATTATTAATAAATACTTTTTTTTTATTTAAGCGCTGGTAGCCTTGCGGTAAGACGTCCGACTTTCAATCCGGAGGTCTCGGGTTCAAACCCCGGCTCGTACCACTGAGTTTTTCGGAACCAGGGTGTCCACTATAAACCCCCAAAAAAATTCCCTGACTTTTCCCTGACTTTCCATGACCATTTTTTGAAATTTCCCTGACCAAAATGTCCATCTACAAAAACATTTTTACTATTTTTAACTCAAGGTAGTCGAATTTCCATACGCAAGACTTTAGTATCGCATTTTTTTGTGTCTCCATTTCAGTGTTTAGGTAAATATTACTTAACGTAATATATGCGCATCCTTATTAGTCTGTCTGTTGAATTTTCACAAAATCGAATCAAGTTTCAGAACAAAAGTATGTATAGAGACCAATTTTGAATTGTTAGTTTTAAGTATATGGACACGCTACATTTTTTTGTACAACGGCGGTGGCAAACAAGCATACGGCCCACCTGATGGTAAGCCGCTACCGTAGCCTATGGACGCCTGTAACTCCAGAGGTGTCACATGCGCGTTGCCGACCCTTTAAAAACAGGAGCATTCACTGTGTTGACGGCTAACGGAACAAGAGAGATCCCTCGTCGTCAACACACTGGGTCCTCTTTGAGCTCTTTGGTTACTATACATATAAATTATAAACTTAATATATGTATGTCATGTCATAAAAAGCGTCCCGTGTCCAGGAATGGGATCGAACAAGCGTCTTCTGCATCGCATCCGGGTCACAAACTCCTACTTAAAATAACCCGTTAGCCTAGGAGTTAGGGCTCCTGCAGCGAATGCTAAAGACGCTGGTTTCATCGCAGCCCTAGGCACCAGAGACCTTGGTCACTTTTCCTTTGTAAGTATACGTTCCGTTGTAATTTTTCCAGAGTCACGCAATATTCCTAGCACAATATCAGCATGTTGTATTGATTCCGTATGTCTTACAGCGTGCAGCGTACGAATCAAAACGAATCGGCCTTTTTTTCAAATTTTAAATAATAGCTGAAGTTATTCATTACATTTAATTATTTTTATTTAATGCGTTAAGCTTCGAAAGTCTTGTGATAGTGTTCTGTGACAAGTACATTTTCGGTGTTATTTAAATCGATGTTATAATATCTTCAGGAGACAAAGCGTCAAGATCTTTCGTCTTTACAAGTTCTCCATTAGATTTATTTATCAAGTCCATTATGGCAACATCTACAAATGACTCTAGAGGTTTGTTGCTTTGAAATAGCCATAAAATGGTTGGTAATCCCTTTTAATAAATACTACGTTTACACTTGTATGTTCGCATTTGAGTAGACGCTCGTCGAAACGTTCTAAGTACGAACCATTCGCGTACGAGTGCCAACGCGAATGTCCGTTCACATATTCGGCTCTGTGGGTATAACTCCCCGACGCGACATGTATAGACAGTCCACGCGCTATTCACCGGTTTATTCGCCTCGTCACTCCCACAAAGTATAAACGCGTTTCAGTCGCCATCAGATATATCGAAGTGGCAAAAGTGGTCACAAATATCTGAACATACACTTTATTGCCTTGACGATAGAGGCGTTGTTCAGATTTGTATATCCGCTCTGATATATCTGATGGCGAATGTACAATAGATCCTACGATTGCCAATGGAGCTTTTAGTAACGGATTTTTCATTACAGTAAGGTTTTTTGTTTTCGCTCATTAAAAGCAAATTCTCGAACCTGATGCTTTTATAGATCTGTCAAGGCATAGTCCATTTTCAAGCCACCTTATCAATGTAAATTAAATCGCGAATTCTGTACATCCAGACATAGCATGTGGGCTATTCCGTGATTGGTCACATTACACGACTTTTGTCTTTCCCATAGAGTTGTTGAAAGCAATCTTGCTATCTGGGAACATTTTGTTACGCTGTATTTTAGTCCCGTCCCCGTCGCAAGAGTTTTGGCAGATTTTGTTCAGTTCAGGACTGCATTTAATGTTGGTACAAGTTATTCTAATGTTTAATTAGTGGTCAACTGATTTTAGTTTCAAGATTTTTGATATTATGTTTCGGACCTTTTCTATGTAACACTACGGCTCGCTCACCCATATTCCTCAATTTAAATATTTGGCAATATTGTCTAAAATTAAATACGCTGAATGGTGATATTATGATCGTCTACGACTTCAATATGCAAACTCTGGACTCACTCTTAGATTGAGTCATACTTTATTAAACGTACAATATTTTGAACTCATTTCATTAGTCATATTCACTGTTTTATGAAACTCTTAACACATCACTGTAAAAAAACTGTATGATTTTTATTATATTTCATATCCTAAAAGCAGAAATTTAATTAGGGTACATTAAATCATAATGTTGTAGATCCTTGCTACACTGAAATACAATGCTATGTATGAGTCTGGGTTACTAGTCAGCTTGAGCAAAGGCTTTCTCATTAGCAATCGCTGAGAGGGTTTAAGATTTTTTTAACCTTAAAAAAATATTCTAAATAGAGAAGGTATGACGCCTTATAAGTAATTCTATGAATTCTTTGGATTCACCTATAACCAAGAGAACAAAACTTTTGTTTTCCATTATTTTTTATATTCCTTAATTTTTTTCCAGGTCCATATTTTTCCCTGACCTCATTATAATTTCCCTGACTTTCCATGACTTTCCAGTGCGATTTCGAGCTTCCCTGACTTTTCACTGACTTTCCCTGACTTTCCAGAAAGTGGACACCCTGGGAACTTATGTACGGAATGTCATTTGATATTTATTTTGAAATCTATCGTGGGCGTAGTACACAGAACGAAGCCACCATGATGTAATTTTAATTTAGTAATTATACAGCTAGCTAATCGTAATAAAGTAGAGCTTGTCGTTCGACCAGTTATTGTAATATGTACACAGATAGAAAAAATCTCTTCAACCAAAGAAACCTATTTGAATCAAGAGATATCCAGTTTCCCATATAAGGAAAAAATAAAATTCTTTATTTTAAGATATAAAATGTTTCAAAGTTTATTACTTAACCTAATAAATTCAATACTTTATCCGAGATATAAAAATCTTCTTTTTAAAATAGCTTAATATTCTCACGAAGGGCGTTTGAATTTTGTTTTTGTATTGTATTTTTTTTTAATTGAACTTTATGTGTCTTAGTGCAATACATAAAGAACTTAAGCCAAGAAACTTTGTTTCTTGGATGAAGACTCATAGTTTAAATTGAGAATTGAATTTCTCCACGAAAACAAGATATCGCATTAGTTCAAGAGCATGTGTTACTTGATGTAAAATTTGATATTTTCACACCAAGATCTAAAATTTCTTGGCGTATGAAATCGATTACTTGAAACAAACAATAACATTTTCTAAGGCGGTTATCACACTGGCGCGGATCCGCATGCGGCACCGGTGCGCGAGCGAGATAGCGCTCTGCATGTGTATAGCGCTATCTCGCTCGCACACCGGCGCCGCATGCGGATCCGTCGTCAGTGTGATAATCGCCTTAGTGTCTCAGTGCACTACTTAAAAAGCTAGTAGCAGAAACTGTGTTTCTCGGGACTAATCCCAAGAAAGGAAGTTTAACTAAAAGTAGATAATACAATTATAAATTATGATTATTTATATACTCACAATTTATAATCGTATTAACTAGAGCTGAGATTGCTATTGTGAATCTCAAATAAGCCCGGGTAAAGCGGCGAGGGTCATGAAGTTACGTTGAACAAACGTTCGCGTGTTCTAACCTACACGCAGAGACATCTATTGATGCGCAGGGTAACTAACGTCCAAGATTTAAATGTTTCAAAGCAAAAATTATGTGCTTCTTCTTTGGAATAGCTGTGGCTCTTGATTGTAAGTTGAAAACATCAAAGCAAAAATTAATCTCTCTTGCCTAAAAACTTAAAAATCTCAAATCTAACTTTTGGTGCTACTTCTTTAAATTAGCTTTGGCTCTTAGCTGTAGATTGAAAACATCAAACCAAGAACTAATCGATCTTACGTAAACACATAAAACTCTTAAAGGAAAATGTTGGTGCTTTTTTGCCGTAAATAATTATTATCTTAACTCAAATCATTACTATTCGCTTTAAAAATAGGTAAAGTTAAAGCTAAATAATTTTAAATCTTCTTTTAAAAATCATGATATTTTTAACTCAAGTCATGTTTATTGGTCTAAGGTATTTATTACTCTCTTTAAGAAACCGCGTGCAAGAGAGTTTTGCGTTTTGAATTAAGATATTATTTCTATCTGTGTAGTAACCATAGCTACTGCGGGTGATATTAACAATTATGTAATATTTTGTTGACAGGTAAAAAAGCAAAGTCATTTTGAACCTAAATGCTGTACTTAAAGCATGCGCACACGCAGGCAGCGAGATCTTGCCATTCTTGCGTTCCTGGAACTAGCAAGGTAAGTTTAAATGTGTCATTAAGTAGATTTGTAAGTAGGACTTATTTTTATATTTTTTTTAATATCTGCGTCTGCGTGATAATGATTTAGAAATTTAATTTACACGAAACAACTAAAAGTTAGTACATATGTATAACCTCTAGTTATTGCCCTGTCTGTTAGGCAATTATCACACTGGCGACGCATACGCATGCGGCGCTGGTGCGCGAGCTGGATAGCGCTATACACATGCAGAGCGCTATCTCGCTCGCGCACCGGCGCCGCATGCGGATCCGTCGCCAGTGTGATAATCGCCTTAAAGCGGTATTACACATTGCAACCTGCAGGGCCCAATCTGTCAGGTTGGAAGGTGTAATTGAAGGTAGGGCCCGTAGGGAGCTGAAGGAGGGGCAGGAAGAGGCAGGGTACACAACAGATTGGGCCCTGCAGGTTGCAATGTGTAATACCGCTTTTAGAGTATGTCCGGAGAGAGAAGTTTAGAATGTATGAGCACCCTAATCTACGACACTTCCCTTTCCGGACAAACTCTAACCTAAAGCACAGAATAATGAATAGTACAAGCACAGAGTAAATAATAGTATAATACAGAGAGACCTCTGTAATGTCACGAATCATGTTGTCCCTTCTTAACACATGACAAGTTCTCTTTCGCACTTATGCAAACGTATCGGATACGTTGTGTCAAACTCAAATTTTTTGACAGATTTACATTGAGTTGTACCCCCCTGGTACAAGTACAGAAGGTTCTCCGTCCTGAATTTGACATTTAGCTACAGAGATGAAAATGTTATCTGTGCAAAAAATAAAATAGGGTTGTCAACGTGCTTCATTCCGTGCACGTGGTATCTACAGATAAAAAGAAGTTTGATATGTGAACGCAGCCGATGTATTTCATATAAATCAAGGGGTCTACAGATGTAAGCGTCGAGTCAATCTGCCTCAATCTACTTAATCTATCAATAAATTTAATACAAAACTAGATAAATATCAGATTTATTACCTTATTTGCCCAATCTAATTATTATTTTAGTACAAAACTACTACTATAAACTATTATTCTCGTACGCACCCATAAGATAATAAGCGATGTGCCAACCCTGCCCTCATTAAGCCGCCGGCACGGGGCGCGAAATTTAAAAAACAGGTACAATGGAGAGAGACATAGTGAAACCCCCCTGCCTAAAGATTAAAGAATCATGACGTGATCTGATGATCACGTCATAGGTGTGATCACCTATGGTGTTATAGTAATTTTTATATGGTTTTGTTAGTGTAAAACTCCTTCAGACTACTTAAATTAATCTGACCAGTATGATCAATTGATCACAGACAATAATTTTGGTTGATCCTTGTATTGTGCGATATCATATTTGATTAAGATGGCCATGTTACGTAATGTTTTCCACCTTATATTGGTCTCACTGATGCTTCATGACTAGCAAAATGTTCTCGTACCTATCGCTTTGCCGGTTGTGGATAAGGCGTAGCTTGAATCCAATTAGAAATCGTCCTTATTGACATGCGCTTTTGCCTGACATCGTTTCAAAGGGCATCAAATTTCGGGTACCTACGGCTCCACTAGGTACGTGCCCCGGGGTGCTCGAGGTTACGTTGTACTAATATGTCGAAATGTTAATAATAATGAAGATCTGTGTAGTTTCATCACAGTGTGCTCGTTGAATAATAACGTCCGGTTGAATGAACCATTGCATTGTGTCCTTGTTTTCTGTGATTTTCCATCGCAAAGCTGGGCACGTGCGCGCGCGCTTCGCGGGTTGAGCGGCTCACGTGCGACAGCCGGCGGACCTCGACTACCCACTATTCATTACTTACCATTAGACGAAGCATATAGGAAGAGATTTATATCTAACCCTAACATGGCCTGTAACAATCAAAATCAGATCAGTTTTTAAAGGTCGAATAGCGCACTCCGTTTTAATTCTCACCTCTTCAATACAAACTTGTTGTTTCGTAAAATCTGAGGATGACAGTCCCAGTAACTTGGGGTGCATTTAAAATGCAAAGAGCCTAAATGACGATTCAAGTCAATCACTGCTTGTGTGATAAAATACTTCAAACAGCGTTTTATAAGTATTTCAATAGACCATGTTTACGTTTCGACTTTTTCTAGAACTTAGTTTGAAGCAATTGAACGCACGGTTAGTTATGAATTGGTTAGTATGTTCATACCTAGTGCCTTATAAGTGCAACCACTATCAAGGATATCGCAAATATATTGCTTGCCAGTAGTATATATACCTTGTGAATATAGGTTCAAATGTGGGCACTTATTCTGCAAATATTATCTTGTTTGATCTGGAAAGTCAAATGGTGATAGTGTCAGTGTGAGCATACCATACTACATTGTTGCCAGTTAGTGCTTAGTCTTCTTATAATTGTGATTCAAAACATGAATTCCATTAACAGGTAATCTACGCCTCATGGAAGCTAATACAATAAATTAACACTTGGATTAGAAACAGGCAACTGCGCAGATGCATACACCCGCGCCCGCGACTCCAAACTAAACTGACCACCTACTTATATACAACGACCCATTTTACATACCGTTTTAAATCTTATCGTTATTACACTAAAGTTCAAAACTGGCCAATCAATTGTATCAACGATGGTACACCCATGCACCGCACCTATTATGAATAATGTAAACATATATTTGACATGCGGCCTTTATTTGACACGCGCAAAGATGGATGGCAGTGCAGCTTCGGATAACCATTTTATTTAACCTTAAATGTCTTATCCTTAATGTATTTTATTTCGTGGAATGTCTGGCAGTGCTAAGTTTCGCAGAATTTTCATTTCGCTGGAAGCTTTTTTCTATGAATCCTTGGGCTTTTGGATATGTGGAAACGATCTCGATAAAAAAAAATCGTATTTATTCGGAACGAAAAGTCTACGAAATTATTCACTACTTACAAAGTATTTCACTTCAACAAATCTTAATGGAAGGACACGAGTTGGCAGGCCCTAGAAAGAAATAAGAGAAATATGAACTTAACCGCGTATATAATTTTCAAATTACCTTCGACGTTTCGAGGACGACATTGTCCCCGTGGTCGCGAAGAAAGACCTCTCTCTCTCTGGCTTTCTTCGCGACCACGGGGACAATGTCGTCCTCGAAACGTCGAAGGTAATTTGAAAATTATATACGCGGTTAAGTCCCGTTTATTACAAATAATTATGAGTAAAAACCGTGAAAGTCTAAATCAGTGTGTTGAGAATTATGAAATTCAGAATCGACATGATATTTATTATAATTTGAATGCTGAACCAAATCTACCTGACATAATGAATAGTGCGAATTTTTTAATGAGCATGCATCTGGAGCAGAAGCCGACTGGGGAAGTCCACCTTACCGTAAACCACACCCAAATAGCATTAGACCCTACTTGCCAGAGATTTCAAACAGTATGCAGTGTGGTGACGATGAGGCACCCTCTTGTCCCTTTACAAAGTGAATCTTCGTCTTTATTTAGGGTCAGCAACGCGCACTTGACACCTCTGGAATGGCAAGCGTCCATAAGCTGTAGTAGCTGCTTGCCATCGAGCTGGCCGTATGCTTGTTTGCCACTGTCGTAGTATAAAAAAGCATTACGAATTTAAGAATTAGGTACATGTACCTCCAAATCAAATATGTTAAATATTTTCTGCTTAGAGGCTTTAGAAATGCTGATACAATTTACTCGCCTAACTCTTACTTACAAATGGAACATCAAGCAATCATAGCAATGCCATCATACCGGCTTATTAACGTTTTTTTGTAAAGCCCTGGACAGTTGTCCATCATCGTGGCACAAGGCAAGGTCTGATGCGCCGGATAATATTAAAAGAATGGTGGGAACTTCAAAAGAAGACTGAAAACAATACAAGGTCAGTTCTCAAAGGGTACAAGTCCACCGGATGGTCGATATGCATTACGATAAAAGGTGGTATGCGTGCTTCTATCTACTGATCTAACAGAGTAAAGGGACACTAGAAGTAACTTATCTCCAGTTGAATAGGAATTATCGCTCGACAAATTTAAACACAATTTTTTCAACGGTGGTTAGCAAAGGGGATAATAATTATATTAGATAACTTTTCTTATAGGATTATTGACCCCTTCAGTAAGGGTAATAATCCTTGAAGCCGCAACAAGAATTTAGTACAACAGAAGGGCTATTTGATGCTTGAAAATTTCAACTTGATTTGTCATTATGATACGAACTTGATATGACTGAGATTTTTAGAGTCTAACCAATGCCGTGGCCGGGCTGTTTTATAAATAATTCAATATTCCGAGTCATACAGGAGTTTACCAGAAGTCTCAATTCAGCTTAAAATTTAAGATGCAAGGTGAACCCCTTTTTCATATACCTACAGGTTAATCTAGTTAACGGTGTCCATGTCGGTGCACGGTGTCATCTCTTGATTCGCATGTAACTTTGGAGATAGACTACTATATGTATATATGTATGTACTTCTACTTACGATCTTCAAATACCGTCAGAGGCTGCTCTCGTTGCCACGCGCTTAGTAGACTGGGCCACAGTTCAGTTATGTTTTAATACGGTTATTTTTTACGTCGCTAATCATTCACGAATCGTGACTTTCCCAGCCCTTTTGCTGCGTTTTTTATTTATTGTCTGTGAGAAGGCGAATCTGATTAAATTTAGTTGAAGTTTGTATGATTTTATTACTCTATATTTAGATGACGTTTGTAGAATGCACACGTAGTGGTTTTAATAAACTAAATGTATGTTATTGTTGTATTAAAACTTGTTAAATCCCATTTTGTCTTTGGCTTGTCAGTTTCAGTTGAAGTAGACCTTACTTACCCATGTCTCCAGTTTTATAAAAATTTTATATCACACCAATTTAGAAATCACTTATCAGCTTGATCGCTCAATGTGAAATTGAACCAAAATGTTGACTTAAGTAATATCGTTTTCGGCCTAGTTCATCTAAATTAATAGTGTAAGATTTTCCACAATGTTTTCAGCAGTAACTGTCGAGTATAAGCACTAACTGTCCCACTCCACTTAAGTGAGACCCGACAACATGGTTAGCACCTTCTCGCTAACGTTGGTTAATGCAAACATGTTGTTATTTGTTTCAGCACAACACGCACTTTTCATACCTCCATGCGTGTGAGCACATTTTGCCTTGAAAAATCTTCGTACGTTAACCTGTGGTTTGACATTTATACCAAATATTTGGTATCGATTATATACTTTTGATATGCATGGGTTGTAGTTATTTTTTATTATGTTTTGCATAAAAATATATACTTAGGTATTTCCTCAAAGCACGTCCGTTGACTGAAGTTTAGATTAATTAGCTATCCGAAAGCCATGTGGCGATTAAAAATTATTAATACTTACTAACATATCATATAAGGTTGACCGGTAGATAACGCATTAAGTCCGTCTCTTGTAAAGAAAATGTGCAATAATCTTTAAAATAAATAAATATTTATCATAACTCTACAAATAGATCCGTTTTGTATACTTATATATTATTAGAGCTTTCTTCCTAAGTGTTCATTTGATAAAATGATTGAATCCAATATGTTAAATAGTAGCGTTAATAACATCATGTAATTACTTTTGATCTATAAGTGTAAAAAATTGATGTAGGAACATGCACGTCCTTATTCTACGTTCGATGCTCAGCGTTCAAAGGGCTAACATATAATACTTTATGAATCCTGTTTTTAGGGTTCCGTACCCAAAGGGTAAAAACGGGACCCTATTACTTACTAAGACTCTGCTGTCCGTCCGTCTCTCCGTCTGTCAACAGGCTGTATAATGTATTCTTGTTGCCACTATAACAACAAATAATAGAATAAAATAAACACAACAGACATGATTTTTTTTCGTTTTTATAGATAATGGTACGGAACCCTTCGTACGCGAGTCGCACTTGGCCGGTTTTTGTTTGTGTTTGCCTTGTTTTATTGACTTATTTCTACAAACGTAAATAGTGATTTGCATTTTAATCATATTTACCATATCTGCACCAGCCACGCCTTTGTTAATGCCAATTGCATGCTTCCTGCTTTATAAGGCTGGAAGATATCAAGGTCAGATTACAAAAATGTTGTTTTGTTGTCAAGTGTATTTGTACGATGTGTAGTAATGTACATACATATGTACGTTGAAGCCGGCAGTGGGTCGCCACGCCATGACTTTTGGTTTGCCTCTGCGGCAGAGGCTCTGCTATCTTGAGGTGCTAACTGTATAGCAAGATTGACTCAAGTTTTCGGATTCCATGATTAATGAAAACATGACATGTTGTTCATTAAAAACAGTTTGTCACCGTCTCGTCATTGTTAGTCTCTCAACTCAGCATAAACCTCACATAATGTAGGTTTTCCTTAAGATTTTCAGACATATTATTAAAGACTTACGATATTGGTTCAGTTGTAGCACTCGTAGATTATTCCGTAGTGCATTCAGTTGGCAAGATAAAACCATGAGTATGTTGTCTTCATCGAAAATGTCAAGAAGCGACACGAAAAGCAGTATTTGAACTCATTTGGTTAGAATATCATCATATTTCATACATATATTCCCAAATATTTGTATAAACTATGAGCTAGCATTCGTAGTTAAACACTTAGAATAATATTTATATAAATAGTGTTATACGCTACATGTTGTACCTAGAATGATTAGTATTAAAGTGCAGGTAGTTTATGTGAGTGCTAGGGCTACGTGCATGCCATCAGCTCCGCACAATAGGCAGTTGCTAAGCTAGCCTGACCTAATCGCATTGCCCATTCATCGTTCGTGCAAGAAACTGACCACACTTACTGAATATAAAATGCACGCAGGTAGTGTGTCACTTTTCGTCAGAGGTTCGGATTTTCGAGTTCGGTCGACGACCCCTAGCATTGCGTAGGCTAACTACTTTCTCTCGCTGTGAGGCGGGGTTCGGCATGAAGGGGGTCCTGCCAAATTAAGTGCGTGAAAGGCTGCGTACCACCTAGTCGTTCCAGTGACGCAGACGTATATCTAAATAGACGTCGTAATCTAGTAACGCAATTTGCATGGTAACTAGACAAAATTTTGGTATTAAAAAAGAAGGTCATTTTCGCATTGATGAATAAGGCCATGTGAAAATTATTGTAGTTAGTTGTGCAACTTGAGTTTTTTATAACATAAGATCAGTGTTCAGTCTGAGTCTTGTATTCATGAACATTTAAGCTTTTCGTCTTTTGAAGCTAATGCTAAATTTGTCTTAATACCTAAGTATATCATTATTTCTCTTTATTTGTCTTTTCTCTTAAGTCAGGTTTTTTACAATATTTTTATAAAAGTAAAATACAAAATACATCTAAAACATACAAAAACAATAAAAACATTATAAAAAACCTAACCTAGGGTGCCGGATTATATTATTATCATTATTCCAGATTGAATTTCGCTGTACCTAATTATACTTCGAAAAAACAAGTTGATGATGATAATGATCATATTATTTATTTTTGAATGGCCATATATACTCTATCATTGACATGCATTATCTTCAAACTGGATTCAATTTTTTACATGTTGTCGTCCTAACAACATTTCATATTTTTTTCTTTAATGTCAGAAGAAAAATACTGTGCTATAAAGCAGACGGGGTGTGCTTTGTTGAACATAATATATATACTTACTATCTTATCTACTATACTTAGAGTCGACGTTTAAGATATGTTTACACTTTTACACCTTATTACAAAAGCGTAAGGTGAAAAGTTAAAAATGTCTTCTGTACATACTGTACTGTATTTGTCCTAGGATGATCTATCTACTCAGACATGTCTGCGCATAACGCTGCGCAAGCGGCGCCAGAGCCTGCTCAGGGTGCCAACTTCCTGACAAAATGCCTACTCAAACTGTTTTGTAACTGATCGGACTTCGGTTGCAGTTCGGGGTGAATGGCCCTTATACGTTATGCTAACGTGGGTATCTGGATATTCGTATTGATTATTATTAGGTTTAGGCGGCTTTCACACTGTTGCGGTTTCCGCATGCGGAGCCGGTGTGCGAGCGAGATAGCGCTTTGCATGTGTACAGCGGTGTCACGCTTGCACACCGTCGCTGCATGCGGTTGCGGCGCCAGTGTGATAATACGTAACATACAGAGTGTAACAAAAATACTGGTGATCCGTTTAAGGGCATAATTGGTATCGTATTGCGAGTAAGAAAAACTTTTATGATTAAAACAATTGTATTATTTTATTTAAAAAAATACTTCTAAATATTTGTTTTCAGGTAAAATTTAAATTAAAAAAAAAACTTTCCGTTCTACAGACAGTATTATGCCTGAAGTATTTGTTGTAGTTGCTAAGCATTAATTGTTATAGTTATATGTATGTATATATGAAACTTCAAATCTTCACAAAACCTTGCGTGTTCTATTCTTATAAAACAAGGTCTGGATAATAAGTACCTATCAGAAATTACTAATTTGTTAGCGCGTGACTAAAACAAATAAACGGTAGTCTATTATGAAATATAGGAATAAAGTCAGATAAATCCCGATCTTATCCTGTTAATTTTATCATTAGCATTATCTAATTGCGTATTTTGGCCTTGTCGCAGAATACCTACTTTAACACTGTCATCTTTGTTTTTTTTTGACATATTGTCAAGTTTTATGTAAATACTTACCTGTTCATTTAATAAACACGTACCTAATAGCTATCACGAATACCAAATAAAAATTTTAACGTGTTGCATAAATAAAATTATTATAATTATCTGTAAAATATAAACATAATAACTATCATTATGTTCTCGTTTATGCTAGATTATTGCTACTTACTAAATTATTATGTTAAAGTAATACCTACCGTGACTAATGATTATTAATACGGTACAAGTGTTGTAACAAATAGAAAAAAGTTTCACCACTTTTAATATTTTGCAATATCCATAAAGTTACGTGGATACACCTATAGGCTGAAAACTCTCAATTTAAATTATGGTTAAATAATAGCCTATTGCAAAAGTCTCAAAATGTTGTCAAGTATGTTCTTTCGTTCGTTTTCTACATATTCATGTTTAACTAAACTTGAATTTATAAGTTTAAATTTGTGTTTAAAAACACCACAAGTTATTAGAAACTGTTCAAAAACTGTAGGTATGTAATGTGCAAATCGAGTGTTTAACTTGTTTCATTTGACAGAATTTCACAACTGCTACCCAGGTAACCTAACCATAATTAAATTCAGCATTTTCAGCCTACGGGCGTAACGTATAGGTATTGCAGATATTATTGCGGTGAAACCCTCAGTAGAGCGGGGCAGCAGGGTCACTGAACTCGGACCAAAGCAGTTGCTATCGCGAATCAGCAAAGACTTTTGGTGATCGCGAACGGCGCCGTTGGCTGCGGGTGTTAAAGAGTTGTATAAGCACTGTGACGCTTTCTACGGTTTCTTGCAAGAAATCAGAATAAGCAAAGAAGTGAGTGGAGAAATTGTCAGTGTTTCGACATTTCGCTCGAAAAATAAATAAACAAGCTTCCGCAGTTCGGGCCGGAGCGCGGGATTCACAGTCAATCAATTCTAACCTCTACATAACAATTTGCCAATATTAAATAGCTTGTTACAATCGGACAAAATTACTACATTTTTACTTACATTACTTATGACCAACCAATGCAAATATGACCATTGCCAAAAGCAAGAAAAATGCAACAATTGAACATCGAGCAACTTTGCAAGTGGCATAGTCTGGAGAACGTACATTTTTTTTTGTTAGCCTATTTAGTGTTCCACTGCTGGGCAAAGGCCTCTGTTGGTTGGTATTTTCGACCACTCTTTACAGTACGCGTCCAAGTCATCCCGCCATCTCTTTTTTGGTTTGCCTCTGCTCCGGTAGCCGTCCTGTGGGAGCCACTCGGTAGCAAGTTTGGCCCATCTTTCCGGATGCATACGGCAAACGTGTCCTGCCCAGTCCCATTTTAGCTTGGGAAATTTAAATAACATTAATACACTAAACTAAATTCTCTGTGATGGATGGTCTGGTGTAATTGGAAGCAAGTCGGACCGGCAATTCGAAGGACGTGGGTTCGAATTCCGTGGTGTTCCAGAGTTCTTCACAGTTCATTTTTTCATTGTATTGGACATCTGTTTCCAATTTACCGTACGTAACGTAATCAAGTTTATACGAGATCCACAATATCTACATTTTTATGCTGCGTAGTCAATGCCGTGTTTGGATTCTACGTATACACAAGGTGCTCTCGAGCATCCAAAATATTTTACAAGTTTTTCCTCATATTTAGAGACTATAATGTCCTATATTTTTTTATAGAATTCGTCTAGTTTTAGAGTAAAAACCAATTTAAAAACATTTCATTATTGTGACTCTATATGCCTTTCACCACTATGGGTCCTAGTTTAAACATCCTTATAGATAGATTTTAAAGTGTCGTGAAAACATTTTTGCAAATAAAAAATACCAATCATATCAAGACGTTAAAAACGTTACAAACAATAAAAATCGAAAAAAAAAACCAACAAAAACCATTTTCATTGGCGAAATTCCCCTCATACTTATAATATTTTTTCCTTCTTTTAACCCTAGGAATGCTTGGATCAAATCTTTTAGGTTTTTCGTGAGCAACATGTATGTATCCACTGTTATAGAGTACAGTTGCCATGAAATATATCTGAGCAACCAAGGTACTCATAAATATCTGAACATGTACTTTATCGCCTTGACATTGGAGGCGTTGTTGACCACCTTGGCCGCTCCGATATATCTGATGGCGACTGTACCTATCTAGATAGAGTTGGATTGTATATAAAGGTGACCCTAGTTATAAATACGTGAGCTTCACAACCTTCGTAGAGGCTGTTATGAGGATTTATCCTGGTGAATGATCTTGACTATCGTTTATGATCACTTTCTGAGATCATCCCTCCATGACATCAAACATGACCCTACGCTGTACGATTGCAATGCTACTAATTTCTGATAATGGTATGATAAGATTGCAAGTAAAAAAATGTTTACCTTGTTCAAAATGCACCGTTCAATGTTCTATTTAACCTAATCGAATATTGCCCTTAATCGATAAGGGTATTTATTTAGTTTCAAACGCAATTGTATTTGGCTAATTTAAGGGTAAAAATACTAAATATAACCTAAATAATTAATAACAAACATCAAATCATCGCTTTGATGTGCATTTGGATTTTTTTGACACGCAATTTCTTAATCTTCAATATTTCTCTTTGTATTTTAGGAATTTGTATCTAGTGCATTATCTTGTTCCAGTTGGGTAGGGGGGCCTGTACGACAATCCTTCACGGTGATTAGAGAAAGGCTGTGCCTAGCAGTTGGGGTGATGATGATGACTTGAAGTTTTTCTAGTGACAAAAAAATACAAGATGTTTCATTCATCTCTTTTCGACGAATCAGTTAGGCATCGAACAACCGCGTAATATATTCACATTGTAAACGAAACTCGTAAAAATATTTTTGGCTTTAAAACTTTCACGCATAATAAAAAGTGTCGTACAGGCCAAAGTGACGAAAATGATTTGTACCCTGCGTGGTACGCGGTGGTGTAGCTATGTTGGTCACGGTTGCGCGCCGAAACACGTGTTACGAAAAACACACATCGTCGCCACAGGAATACCAATCGAGTTAAATTCGGTGGCGCACAAAGGTCAGAGGCAAAATTATTTATAAAAATTGCGAAACGTTTGCCTGGTTGGCTCATTGGACGTGCCTGGGCGACGTGCCTTTTGAAAGTTGTAGGCTAAAATAATCCCCTCGGGAACCAAACAACAAAAGCCCATTGTGAACTGGTAGGTTTTAATCGTCAATAGAAGTGGAGCTCATTAAAACTGCTATTCTCAATAGTTATTTACCTATCTAGAGTTCGTGTTATTTCTTAATGAGATTCACCTTCTAACCTCATTTTCAGAAGAGCTGAAAAAAATATTCCTTAAATGTGAACAGCCTATACCAACTTGTTTATGTACCTACGTAGGTGAAGGATTAACTTTTTTTGTAAAAACCATATTTTAGGTACTATTTCCTGCTAAAAGTGTTAATGTCTTGTTTTTTAACATTTTACACAGCATTCAAATGTTAAGTACCTATCTGGCGCAAACTGTTATGAATATCGTAATGAATAAAATATTGAGACTGTTATCACTAATTGCATATCGAAATTCAAATTACCTAATTTCAATAAACACTTCGAGCTATAAATGTCACGGTAGGTTTAAGTTCATTACCCGGCATAAATTATTCTTAAGGCTACTCAGAAATTATTAAGAACTCGCAACTACAATGTTTTACACGTGACGGTTTGCAAAAATGAATCTTGGACATGTAGGTATTGTGTCCCGTAAAGATGCAAGTCATGATAGTCGTGAAATATTTTCTCAGAATATTTTATAACCATGTAAGAGAAACATAATCTAACCAAACAACCTAACCAAATCTTACCTTCCTTACTTGATCCGATATCGCTTTCTGAAACAAAAAAAGGAAAAAAAAAAACATTTTGCATAATTTTCATTATGACTATCCACTTTGCCAACAAAGGGATATATTTATGTGCAAAAATAACCAACCAAACAATTGTTATCAATTGCCAAAACAACTAGACAATCGACCCGTTCTAGTTCCACCAAGGACCCTCGTAACATTTGGAGTAGATATTCCCAATTGATAAGTATTGGTTTCCTGCGGTCTACGCGTCGTAGCCGTGGGGTCTACGAGCGGTTGCGGGGTCGGGTGTCGTATTTCTAGAGCATTGAACCTCTGCAACCTTGTGCGTTGAGCTCGGCGCCCGCGCCCGGCCGCTCTCCGCACGCTGCGCTGACGCAACCACTACAGCACAGCCCCTTCTCTGCCACCCGAGTACCTGACCATATCTTAATTACTCCTTTAGGGCACATTTTCTCAACGGCCACAATGAACTGATACGTACTGTTTCTAATCGATTAACGAAAGGTTAAATTTAATAGGACGGTTTGCTTTACGCAATATCGTAAGCGGTGCCATTAAAAATAGTTTAGTATAAATAAACGTTCCTGAGACTTGTATGTTTCATTGAGTTCAATTGTTTATGGTATTTTTTCTTCTTAGAACAAAATCAATTAAGCACCCTTCCCTCCATTATTTTGTAACTATTTACCAACATTTCTCGAACTTTTATAATACCTACAGGATTGATAGTTAAACCGCGTGTCTCAGTTTCGAAGGAATCGCATCTCGCTAACGAGTCGCGGTACTCGCGGTCGTCTGCAAATAGTCCGCGCGAAGTGCGAAACGGTCGCGGGTTACAATTGGCGCCCGTGCCGCCGAGGGACGCTTACGTAAACCGCTGACATAACCGAGTCGACGACCGGTTGCGCAACCGCTGAGCCCGCAACCCCACGCATCGTCCCCACCACCCAACCAGAAATTACCTAATTGTATCCAAAATACGCGAAAAGGACACCGGTCCATCGCCCGACTTACGACATCGGCTATCAATAGTGCAACAACCTCCTAGCTCCATGCAGGTGATCGGGTGTCCGCTCAATTGATATTTTATGTAATTATGCAGAGAAAATAAATTGCAGCGACATGCACTACCCAAATTCCTTTATACATTGTAAAAAAATACTTATCTAGAAATTGCTGTATAAAAATCAAAAGAAGGAAGAAACAATGGTGGTCACATTTAAGCTTTGTTTTAAGAATTAGGTGAATCCTTATGTTACGTATTCCTCTCAGGCTTCAGGAACCGCGATGCGGAATCGCCGCCTACTGAATCATGACAAGCACGTGACTTATGTTATGTGGTACAGTTATCCTTTGGTCGAAAGTGAAAATGCGGGTGAATAACCTCGGTCGGGTCGTCGACCGCGCCGAACTGCAAAGGCCGTTTGTGAGTGCGGAGGCCGCATGCGCGACATTTACCTGCGCGGCGCAGTGACAGCTGCTGGACGCGCCCGCGTCGCCCAGTATTGCACGCCGCACCTCCAAACTTAGTTTGTTTAGACACATACCTAACTCAAAATCTCGTTGACATATTGACCGGATAGACCGGGAGCCTGTGATAGTCATTCTTATCGAAATTTGCACCGAAAGTAGTTTATCGCGTGATAAAGGCTCTTAGGAGCATGTTTTTTTGATTAAATCTAGAAAACTTCAAATTTATTTATTTTTGTTTATCTTTCGTCACGGGTTGTTTTATTTAAAAGACAAGTTAAATAAATATGTCTTAAAAAATAATATAGAACTAATATTAACTGACTAAATCTCCTTAGATTAATTATATAGCCCTAAATTGGCTGAAACTATTGAGAAGTATATTGTCTTCAATTTCACCCGGCCTTCGTATTGACGGAATAATCGATGTTTATAAATAAAAAAATGTTATAATTCGTAAATTATTGTAAACACTATCGAAAGGATTAAACACATACATTTACATATTCGGCTGTTAGCCTGTTAGTATAGCCTGTATGCTTGCCATTTCCATAAAAGCATCGAGGAAAACATGCACGATGTCCAAGTCATTAACTTAAGTATCGAAAAGTGGCCGTACGAACATTTCCATCCGATAGTAGTTTTCCTTTTTCTTAAAAACAATTATAATATTAAGATATTTACTAGTGGAGCGATAATGCGATCCAGTTTAACGCATTACTTAGGCTTCGTTACATCTTTAGTATGTCATGTGTAGTAAATTATAATTGTAAGTACTTATATGAATGCTAAATGTTATTATTTAAGAGGAATAACATTTATGTTTTAGCATTGCTTGACGACGTTTATGCAGACCCGGCGATCAAATGTATTTATTTTAACTGGACCTTGTCCTTTTCTGGACTACGGTTTGCCATTTTACGACCATTGTGCAATTGCAATTATTACTGCCTTCGATCAAGGTATATAAATATTTGTTTTATCGATGGTTCAATCATGCAAAATGTCGCCAACACTACAAGTTTAGGAAGTAGGTTATAAACAATTTAAAAATGTTACAAAGTTAATCTGCGGCCGGATGGCTGCATTTCATATAATCGGCACCAGAAAGTGAAAAAAGAATGAGTAATGACGGGGCTCACTCAGTCGGTCAGTAGGTTCTCGCCGTACGGTAGCCACGAAACCGCTTATTTGGAGATCGCGCAGGTTGCTTGCGCCCGATCCGAGCTCAAGAGAGTTCAGAGAAACAGGCGCTCACGCACAAATTATGTAATTGCGAGACGACTGATGCGATACTAACTGTTAAAATAACCGCAATTTTTTATACATGCACAAGTTTTGCCTACTTTCAATACCATGCATTTTGTATTCATGTTTCTTATGTATGTTTTAAATATTGTTCAATCATTTACGTATGCGTCTTATTCTTTACTAAATCTGAAGTTAAAACATTTTTTATTCTTTAAGTTTAAGCGCAACATGTGTGTGTTATGTTTAGTTTTATTTACAAATAACGATGGAAATGAGGTCTAAACTAGACTAATCAATAAAATGAACAAAAACACATTAAATGCACGCTCCCAATACCGTAAGTATCTACTTACTTCAATTATTCAATCAATCATGGTCGGTATACGCCATATAAGCATGCCAGCCCCGTGCTGCACCACCAAACATGACAAGCTATTTCTGTCCCCATTCAGCTTAATTATCACCTTTGTTGGGCCAAAATTGTCTTCTGTGTTTGGCATTGAGTGTAGTACGCTATGTGGGCAGGTCAGAGTCGCAACTAGGCCGCGCTTCCACCGAACGGGTCTCGACTTTTTGTTCATGATGATGCGGAACAGTGGAGAAATTCGGCGGATAAAGCAGCACTCGCTAAGGAGGGCGCGGTCACGAGGAGTCATCGGCTCCGAACTTGAATGTGGAGCAAGCCGAGTGTTTCTCCTTGTGCCGACCTGTCCGCCATGTGCCATAACCGCCCCGGGCCAAAATACATGGCTCGTTTGCGGTTTGAGCATGTGTGTCTTAAATACACATAGCAACAACGGGTCAACAAAGTTCTTGTCTTGTTGCTAATCGACAACGACTAGGTATACGGATCTAAATAAAATGATGACTGGGTCATCTAAATGAATTGATGTTGATTCGTGAAATATATTTTACTTTAGTAAGTAAAAATATAACAATTGGTTGACGTAATGACGACGTCGCAAGTAAAAATCTTGTAATGTGAAAAGTTATAACAGTCATAAATTGCTACCCACCTAAAGTTTTAAACTGTAATAACTCTGTATCAACATTACTTTATTGCGTACCAAACCATAACCAACAGTAATAACAGAAGTCATGTTGTCATTTACTGGTAATTTACATACCTTAACTTTGTAGATCGAGGACATGTATGGCGATACGAGCGGCTTTCATGAGCCCTTCCCATTTTCAACAGCCGTCATTGTTCGCCGGAGACATGGCAAAAATCGCCGTTTAATATTTTCGAAAGCACACCAAATGCTTATGTAAGAGTTCAACGTGACACTTCGGATGATACGACAGCGCGAACGCCGTTCAGCGCGCCACTTTTCCTTGCCGCTTAAATATTTAGTTACCGCCGTATGTGCCGCTCATCAATTCACTGCGTCCGTATTTATCAGATTATGCATAAATAAATGTGAATACGAGTTTTCTCGTGTTGAATATTTAGGAAATTTTTTAATTTTGAAAATTAACATTGACGCCCGAACAGCTTTCGATGAATATACGTATTTGTAAACTGTTGTATATAAACAAAGTTTATCTCTCTTGTAACGCATAGGTTTTTATTGATACGGTTTCCTTTTTTTACCATCAAGCTCATGTCATATATAACATTCCAAGTAGTTTTATTATATATAAGTCAAGCATTAGAGCCTTAAGAAGGTAAATTTTAACTTTTGGTAGTAAACAAAGGCTGTGTCGAAGGACAAGTATGTGAAAGAAACCAACTTTTGAAATCATAAATTACAATAGTAAAAGTATGACGTAAGTGCCATGCTTTAGCCTGGACATATTGATAAGGGAACCAGAGGGCTAGCAGCTTTTTTGGACAAAGCCTGGCAATCCTAAGAGGCAACGCTGCCAGCCATCGGGTACCATTTATTTAGTTTTGTACCTAAGTTTGTTATATATACTTAGTCCTTTTATGTCGCTAAATATAATAGTGCTAATAAGGTAACATATTAAAACCCTTTTCTTTTTTCATGATTCCGGAGGATTTTTGAATTTAGATTTTGTTATTTCGTTTCATAAGCGACACTCTGGCTGACCTGCTTGGACCTTACGCCAGCACCGGTATTTTCGGCTTTGTATTAGGAATCTAATACTGCCGAGAAACATATCCTAATTTACCTACATTTTCATAACTTTCCTATAGTCACAGATTGGACCATTCATCGCATTTATCTCGATCTCTCATATAAAAAAATCCTAGATCTTGTCGTCACTTCTCCATGCTCTATCAAAACCCATAACAAAAAAAAGTTTAATTCCATATTGCTTGAAAGATAGATAAACTTTCTCACAAGATCTGTGTTGTAAATTTTATAAGACTACGAAATATTCCAATATATGTTTTCTCATGCTGAGAAATGTATGTTAATATACCTAATGTCAGTCATAATATCCCAAACAGATAAAAACTTGAAAAATAACTCTCTTAGGTGTACACAATACACAATACAGTACACTTTTTAATTTACAATATTCTTTATTGTTCACCAAAAGCAGAAAATACAAATAACAAGATAAAAATTTATAATAAGAGTGGTCACACAAGGCGGTCTTATCACTATTAAGCAATCTCTTCCGGACAACCTTTGGGTGCCTTTTGTTGGTGTTACTTTCATATCTTATGAATAAACATTTCTAATATTTATAATATTTATATATCTATACGTAAATCATTTCAAATGTGCCATCCCGCCGGTATTTACACCTACTATACATACAGTAACTAGTATAGGTACAACAAACGAGAGGATGTTTGTGTTTGCGCTGAATGACAGCTCGTCGAGTGGCATTCGAAGAAGACTCTTGCGCTGACAGCAAACGCACCATCGTCGGTCATTGACCCGCAGCAACGCTTTACATTTGGCGAACAATGATTCGGAGTGGTGAGGTGAATGGCCGGGGCTGAGCGTGGGCAGTTATTGACCCATATTGGAAGTGAAATGTAGATCAGTGGGCGAGAGCGGCGAAATTCGCTGCGGAGTGGAGGGACTGTGCGCAAGCGCCGGCAACCATTGCCGCGCCATAGCGGCGGGCTTATCTGTACAAGCCTTCTTGTTGCCGCCCGGCTGTTATTGGACTATTGGTACCTACTTCGTATCGATATTGTTTTATTACATTTTTAATTGGTCATTGAAATTTTTGAACATGATTTGAGAACATGTCGATTTTACAGGGATATTAATACAGGGGTAAGAAATAGAACAAAATATTCACAATAAAAATAAGTTTTATGAATAACTGTAGAGAGATACCTAATACTTATACTTAACATGACAGGATCGCTGTCGCATAATAATTGATTAAATGAAATAACTATAATGGATTAGTGGTACATCAAGCTAGGTAGGGCAGGTCAATAAATCTCTGGGGAGATATTTCATTTTATTTTATTGATAAGGTACACCTATTAAGGCACTAGTCAGATATCTAACATTAAGATAGGTACCCCTAAACAATGCCCAGACAATTTATTGGCTAGGAAATCTCTCGTGACCTAATTCGACACGTGTGCAAACTTAATTCGATTAAAAACGCTTCTAAAATATTTATTGGCTTTCAAAACAGTTAAACGACTCTTTGTTTCCAGATCCAGACACATAAAACCTTCAGAAATCTAGAGCCAGCATTTATTTTTTTGCAACGGGACTTTTACGTCAGTATCCTCGCATTCTTTGGGGAGACAAAGAACATGGCATACCTACCTACCCTGTATATCATACTACGCGATTTGATTTGATGTTTATAGAAGTATACAACACAGGCACGTAGACAAGAATGAATTCTGTTATATAGTCAATGAACTATAAGTAGGTGCTTTTATTAAATTAAAATGTTATAGAATGTAAAAAACATATTAAATGACTTTGCGAAATGACTGACTAAAGCATTAAAATTAAAATAAAGTCATTTGATTGTAGTTTAAGCCACAAAAACAATTTAAGTTGAAATTGCATACATGTGGCGCTAACGTTCCTACTTTTTTGTGTCACAATATTTGTATAAAATAATAATGAATGAATTTAAGTAGTACTAAAGGGTATAGCCGGGTTAGTATGGCACAACTGCCCTTAGCGAAAAAAAGAATTTCCTTTTAGTGGATTATTAACCTTTACATATGTAGTGCTTTCACCAAAAATTAAGCCTCAAATCCTTCAGGTTACAAAAAAAAAACGCATAAATTGAAATATATTTTTTATTTTATTTTAGCTAAAGTACTGATCCGATTTCTTTGTAATTTGGATATGTTGTAAGCAAAATTAAGGTCGCTTTTTAGAAAAAATAAAATAATACTTTTTAGAAAAAAAATAGAATAAAAATTGAGATAACAATATTCAAAAAATAAATAAATATAGGTACGAGATTGCGACAATTACCTAATTTATATATTTTATGTACAATTTAATAATCTTTAACATATATTTTTTTTAATAACTAAAATTGGGATTAACGATGTGAAAAATTCGAATTTGTAACATCCCATACTTTTATTCCCATACTTGTATTCCCAACAATCCCAATGCATTTTGAATTTGAATTTAGAATGTGACAAAATCAAAATCAAAGATTTATTCAGCAAATAGGCCACAAGGGCACTTTTACCGGTTAACCGGCAGTAATAGACATAAATCCTACGAATGCTGCTAAATCACAAAAGATTGCTTAGTTTAAAGTAAAACATTAACGAATTTAAGTACCTAATGATAAAACTTACATTTTCCGCCAAGGAGTAACGACTTTCTTCTTCGAAATACTCTGTCACGTATCTTCGTAGTTTTAGACAAATATTATCATAAGCGAGACTATACAACGATTTTACGTGGTATTTTTTCGAAAAAAGTATTTTTAAAGCTTCATATTTTTTCAAAGAAGGAACAGACATCTTGAAATCGCTATTCGTTAACATTCATTATAAAATAAAGTTCTTACAATTCTCCCCTTCCGCCTTTTTGTTCTTTTTTAAGCCCTAGCCGCATACAGCCACGGATTTTATTAAGGCCCGCACTCAGCACAATAAGTCGCGTTCCAAATTCAAAATGTATTGGGATTGTTGGGAATACAACTTCACAGTGTAATACGTAGAAGTTATCTTGTTTGAAAATAATGTATGGGATGTTACAAATTCGATTTTTTTACATCGTTAATCCCGATTTTAGTTATTAAAAAAAATATATGTTAAAGATTATTAAATTCTACATAAAATATATAAATTAGGTAATTGTCGCAATCTCGTACCTATATTTATTTATTTTTTGAATATTGTTATCTCAATTTTTTTTCTTTTTTTTTTCTAAAAATTATTATTTTATTTTTTCTATAAAGCGACCTTAATTTTGCTTACAACATATCTAAATTACAAAGAAATCGGATCAGTACTTTAGCTAAAATAAAATAAAACATATATTTCAATTTATGCGTTTTTTTTTTGTAACCTGAAGGATTTGAGGCTTAATTTTTGGTAAAAGCACTACATATGTAAGGGTTAATAATCCACTAAAAGGAAATTCTTTTTTTCGCTAAGGGCAGTTGTGCCATACTAACCCGGCTATACCCTTTAAATAAGCCATAAAATCAGTACAAAAAGTGGCGAAGCATTGTTAAAACCGATTCTAATTAAGATTTGTTTAATGCAGAGATAGAGATAACAAATTCAAAGGAAGTTCTACATTTCATCGGATATGTTTGTTTTTGTACTCGACTGGCTCTGCTTATTTAGACTGTCAGCGGAATGTTTCAAGTCTTCTTTTGCAAGTAGATATGATATGATAAACCTAATATTATTGCCTGTCGTAAATACTTATCTATCAATGTTGAGACGGGTTATATTAACACACGTACGTTGGCAACTGCACTGTCCCATCTGGACCTCGCAGCACTCACTGGATTTTCTTCATCATCTGCTTTTTCACTACTACTACCCCAGAGAAGAAATGCTATCTATAGGGGAAGACAGGGTAGATTCGTACGCTGGGAGCCTGCGTACAATGGTCATATCTCGGCTATCCAACACGCTGAAGCGTTCATATTTGTATGCAACACGGCTACTTACATGCATAGGCTACCTTCCAAAAGTAATGGCAGTGTGGTACAAGATTTCGCCAGAAAGAGCTGATATCTGTTTTCGCCACTCGCAAGTAATTTTGAGTTCTCCTTTGAATGCGTTTGTTTCCAAAAAGTTTGGATGGACTTAGAAAGACTGCTTTAGTATTGTTTGTAAATATATGCTAAATATTGTTATTTAAACAATACTTTTGGGATTATATTAACGATATTTTTTTTATTTTGATTTGTCTGGTCCGTTGGATTGGGGTACCTTCGTACACTAAAAATATATGTAATTTCATACTGTACGAATGCACCCCATGTAAGTTAAAATCAAGAATAACATAATTGCAAAAACAGGTCTGTAAGATATGTTTAAAAAGTAATTGAAACTGGCGAAATAGCTGGTAAAATCATGAATCCCGCGGAGAAACGAATAGTGTACGGAGCTACCCCGGGTGGTGGGGTGAATTCGTACAGTTCCCATTTTTTGGAAAAATCGTTATAGCTTGGCCAAGTAGCTTTATATCAAGCCAGAAATGCGCTATTATTATAGGCAGATAAATGGACAATAACATAGCATTCGTTTCATTGTAAAATATCTGTTACATTTTGTTTTACAAGGCTCCGAAAAAAAAGTATACGAAGCCTCTCCATCTTCCCCTATCTAGTGACATGTAGCCATACGATAAAAAAACACGCGTAGGTAATGTGAGAAAGAGAAGTACTATACAAAAATATTTTTTTAAGAACGCTAAAATTAAGTATATTAGTATTTAGTATGTTACTCTAAAAGTTAATTTGTCTGACTTTATTTATCGTGCGCATTTTCCAGTCAAGACTTAATTTGTGTCAGGTAAATTTCTTATTAGATTGCAAGCATGTATATTGTATGTAGGTTTTCTATGAAACTTATCGTCATATTAGTAGTTATTTGGGACGACTTTTATTTAATTAGCGTTAGTATTTTTTAACACGAATATTAATCGTTTTAAGTGTTACTTTTTTATTTTATTTTATTTAAAAATGTAGGGTACGAAAGGCGAATCGGGTCAATTTAAGCTATTTTGTCAAATTCATAAGATCGGCGGCGGCCTGCGGATATGTCAAACCCAACATGGGAAGTCTTCTGATTAACTGTCCGTAGCTACCCGCGATCTTTGAATTCGGCAAAAATGTTTCTTGACCCGTTTCGCCCTGCAACCCGATTCGACTCCATCTACCAAACTATGTATGAAACTAACTTCATACACAGACACAGACCGCAGTAAGTACATATTCGTATAAGTATCTTTATGGTTACCAATAAAGAAAGGTATGATGCACAATATAATTCGCACACTAGAGCTATTTGAGGCGATTATTTCTATAATAAAATAATATCTTAATAAAAAATTTATTACACTGTAAATATCTTATCAATATCAACGATCCACCGTTTAAGTGAGGCGGCTAGTAAATTAGTAGCTTAGATTTTTAAGCTAAGAAAATTATTTTCGTTCGGATATATCCAGTTTTTACTTACTTGACTTTTTTTTCATACACCCGGCCCGTAATTAATTACAATAACTTTTTACCAACTGCATCAGACAAATGGTATAATAAATAATAGTACCTATACCTTAAATCAACTAACGAAAATTATTTCACCGCAAGGAATTAGGCCCCTTTTACGGCTAAGAAACAGTATTTAAAAATAAAATCTACTAGATAATAGTTATTTCAATTTCGTAAATGTTGTAACACTTACATTACCAATTTAAAATACCTATAACATCAAAATAAATAGCGTCAATTTTCACTCTATACAGAGTCCGGCGTCTATCAATGATCGCCATTTCCCAAGCGACTATAAAACGCCGGCAGTTCTAATTATAGTGCTTGTACACCTTATGTCACATCGTACAAGGTTAGTAAGCGAGGAAATTCATTCGTTCCAGACGAGTTTCCGAAAGCGGCTCGAAGAAAGTACTTTTACTGAGAGAGGGCGCGACGTGGCACAGTTTCCACGGAACCACAAGTACCTAGCCATAGATGCATGATATCGCTAGAGCTATATAAGATCCGAAGTGATAGTAATAGAGTTAGGGGACCCACCGACTATCAGTCCGACTGACGATTTCGGCCTGTCAGAACAAAAATTTGACAGCTCCGTACAACTGACAGGCCAATATCCTCAGGTTTGGTTAGCTTCAGGCCTGCCGACTGATAGTGGATGGGCCCCATTAAACATCGTTGTTTATGTATACGAACATTATGTCTGTGCAAAAAAAAAAATCTTTCGGAACGCTTTAGCCCATCAGGCCCCTGAAGTCTGAAAAATAGATTGCGGCCCGGAAAACAACATACTTACAACAACAAAAAACGAAAATGCAACGTGCCGAGCATTATAGTATCTGGTTATGTCTTGGCGTTTTATGCTACAAAAGCACATAAACCAGGTAAGTAATCATAAGATATTTCGAATTATCAAGCAGTCTTGTGCATTATAACTCTGTGAAGATACTTGTACTTGGCGCTGGGCTTGGGCTTTCCAAGGTTTGAGTTCTGTTTGTCTTTGTTTAATTCCAAATCAGCATGGTTGTTGGTGCATCACGCTCGCACATATTAAGCTCGGCATTAGCGGAAGCGGGTATGATGAACTAATGCAATCGCACCAATGCATTAAACTTTCATCGAAGAATTGACGCGAGTGAATTTAACGCGCAGACTCGACCAGCTGGGAAATATACAGGATTAATGTAATGCATGGGTTGTCACCGGACGGACAGACTTTTCCGACATTTCCTATGCGTGGGTACACGAATGTAGGCAATCAACTCGGAACAAGATCGCCTAGAGAGTTCCCAGATGGCGTACTGAAGGTTTTCTTCATAGAAACATATAATTGCATGTCTCGTAATAAGCCAGTTTCCTGACAGATCAAATCCGCTTCTCTTTATGCAACGTCAAAGCAAAAAAGCTATTATATTTATAAGAAAATTTAATTATATTAACGTGTTGTCTTAGGGAACCTTGCTAGGTAACATAAATAACACATATTTTTAAGAGGTTTAAGAACATTAAAAAGTAATTTCGTTAGTCGACTAGTCGACTGATAAGTATAAAAATAATTCAGTTATTGGAAGTTTAATAAATTCGTTGTATACTAGAGCTCAGTTTTTCTATACTATGTGTTTTACGCCCTATGTTTTTATGTCTGTTTAAGAAAAAAAAACCCGGCCAAGTGCGAGACGGACTCGCGCACTAAGAGTTCCGTACCATTATGTATAAAGACGGCAAAAAAATCATGTCTGTTGTATGGGAGCCTCCTTAAATATTTATTTTAATTTGGTTTTTAATATTTGTTGTTATAGCGGCCACAGACTTACATAATCTGTGAAAATGTCAACTGTCTTACTGTTACGGTTCATGAGATACAGCCTGGTGACAGACAAAAACGGAGAAAAATGGCTGTTGTATGGGAGTTTTTAATATTTTTTGTTATAGCAGCAACAGAAATACATCATCTGTGAAAAATTCAACTGTCTAACTGTCACGGTTCATGACATAAAGCCTGAGATGCTCAGGGGGCCGATTTTTGACAGCCGGACGATCGAATTCAAAAAATTCAAGCTCGAAAATAATCGCACACAAAATTTTGTAGCCAATTTTTTCGCATGGAATTAATAGTTTAAATAATCATTATTTTAAATTTCTGTCGCTTTTATTTTTAAAGCATAATTTATTCGTTTTATTCAGAGTTTTAAATGTCACTTTCGAGTGCTCTAATCTCAAAAATCACCCCCCAGGCCGTTTATTTCGAGAATATTTATTATCTTCTTCATTTTACACGACTAACGTATTATTATACGCAATTTCTCATAGTTCACGGGTCAGACTTACATGAAAACTTTGATAGGTATACAAGTAATAAAGATTAATAAGTAGTAATAAACAAATACATAGCACGGTAATTAAGGAACTTTTTCAATGTCACTAGTTATCAAGAATAGTTTGTAATGTAACGTCATGTTCAAGCCCGCTATTTATCTGTACAATACCTACTAATAGGTAAATTATTGTTATTTTTGATAAAGTTTATTTTACTTACTGTAGTTTTTTCGTACGATCGTCTACACGGGTAATTGGGTCAAGTGTAACTTCAACAAACACACACAAATATTTTGATAATGTAGACAACGTGCAAGAAATCACGTAAACAAATCGATTGTCTATTTTTTAGGGATCTCCAATTCAATTGAAGTTTCTATATTTGGTACCTAATATAGATAAGATATTCTCCTTTTGATGTTATATGAGTAACTGCAATAAATCCTATAGGTAATCCAGTTATCTGATAAATAATTTGAACTTTTATATTGCATACAGAAGGTATAAAAACACAGTCTTAGTGTATATCTTTATAGTTTCTTTGGAACCACAGTAAAGAAGGTAAGTATAGAATATAATTTTTTAAGTATGTAAGCTAACAATGTCTGGGGGTTTTCAGAAAAAAAAATACCAAATTATTGGTCAGTTTTGTGACGGCCCTCAAGGTCCATAATGTATGCGAAAATGCGTCACAAGACTGAAAAAAATGGGACACTTTTTTATCATTTAAATCAATAGTCCTATTGATTCTGTTGTAGTTGTTGTGTTGTAGCACTTGTAGCCGATGTAGATATAACACCAAATTTGTTAGGTTTTCCAAAAAAAGTAAATGGTACACTTTTATTTTTTGTATGCCGTGTTCTTTTTGTTACGTTTTTGGTCACCTAATGTGACAGAAATTGTAAACAAACCTGATGTGAAGACATAAATGCCGATTAAAAGACTTCAGTGCCTTTTTGTACATCTTTTTATTAAGCAGTTGACAAAGAGTTTGATGTACATATAACTCGTTTCCCATGAGTTGCCTAATTTAACCACTTGAGTAGTTTTATCACGGTTTTTGAAAAAAAGGAAATCCATAATACCCTGCCTTCGTGCGATTATTTATTTTGAATCTACTGGCAAAGCAATCCCAATATTAGTTAATAAATAAACGACTTCTGAATATAAACCTACCAATAAGACACCGATTTCAATCAAAGCACTCTATTTCCAGCCAATCACGATGAAATACTTCATTGCCCTGTTCGCCCTGGTGGCCGTGGTTTCGGCCAACCCACTGCCGTTAGTGCAGATCATCGTGAACATCGACGCGCCCGAGAGCGTTGGTGCCGCTCCCGCAAGCGTCGCAGAGAGCCCTGCTATCGCTGACATGCCCATCCTCGACTTCGTGCCTGAGGAACCCAGCTACGATCCCCTCCCTCTCCCCGTGCCGCAGCCTACACCTGTAGAAATCCCAGAGCCCGTGGTCTTGCCTGAGCCCGTCTTGCCTGTGGTTCCTATCCCGGAGCCTATTGTCGTGCCCGAACCCGAAGTGGATTCTATCCCCATCTCGCCCATTGTTGTTCAGCCTACTCCCATTGCAATCGAAAATCCATTAGATATCATTTTAAACTAAACTGATTGCTATGTAGAGTTTTTTATGCATGTTTAATGAAATTACAAGTGTATAAATGCAGGCCGACCGTCTGAAACTATGCCCATCTAATGAAATTAAATGCATCCAGTGAATAAATTGCAAAAGTGGTTTGAATCATTGCTGACTAGCCCATTTACCTCATGCCTGAGGAACCTAGCTAAAAGATCCCCTCCCTCTGCCTGTACCGCAGCCTACACCTGTAGAAATCCCAGAGCCCGTGGTCTTGCCTGAGCCCGTCTTGCCTGTGGTTCCTAGCCCGGAGCCTATCGTCGTGCCCAAACCCGAAGTGGATTCTATCCCCATCTCCCCCATCGTTGTTCAGCCTACTCCCATTGCAGTCGAAAATCCCTTAGATATAATTTTGAACTAAACAATTTTTTTTGAGTAAGCATTCGTCTTTTAATCAATTCTTTCTGACTCTAAAAATATGCCGATCTAATAAAGTGAACTCTATTGTATTGCTAAAGTGGTTTTATTCCTAACTAGTTCCTAATAAACTCCCAACAACTGGAAAAGTACTACACAGTAAATGCAGGCAGTGTTGTGGTTTTATTCGTCACTACATAGTAATGGCACACAGGAAAAGGTATTACAAAAAAACGCAGCACTGTTGCTACGCGGGACAGCCGGCCGCTACACTTCGCTAAAAATAACAATGACCATAGACTACATCCTATAGATGTTATATTATAAAACATACAAAGTACACGGTCGTTTTACTAGGGCGCGCTTAGGTGGGTTTCATACTGCTGCGGTTTTTAGCATGCGGCGGTGCGCGAGCGAGATAGCGCTCTGCATGTGTGTATTGTGTATAGCGCTGTCACGCTTGAACACCGTCACCGCATGGCGTTGCGGCGCCAGTGTGATAATCGCCTTATATATGAAAACTTAGTATATCTTATGCCTCGCCAGTCTCGCCATTCAGTTGCATTTTTCTGCGACAAAACCTCATCCTTTCAAAACCTTTCAAAATTTGTTGACTCTCAATGGAAATGAGATGACACCAATCATAACGTTATTCCAAGACAACGAATTGGTTTTAATCTGAACTACATGGCATCCCGTTTAGTGTATTACAGCTTGTACTTATATCGTTAGTCGATGAAATAACGTTCAAGTCATTTTACATCTATGACACAAAATATATTGAAATTGCTTTTGTCCAAATTTACTTCATTAGGCAGTTCCATAAAAATTTAATGTAAGTTACCATTTCATCACCTGCTTATTTTTTTCTGATGCAAATGTAAGTGATAAATTATCTCTAAATGAGAATTGCACCATTAAGAACCTGTAATTGTACTTTACAAGAATTAGTAACTGACATCACTCTCTGCCGTGGAAATTGGTTTCTTCATCATCTTCATCATCATCATCATCATCGTCATCATCATCATTTCAGCCTTTTATCGCCCACTGCTGAGTATATGCCTATCTTCGTGTACGTCACTTGTCCCGGCCGGCCCTGAGCCAACTTCATCGAAAAGTGACCCGTAACCCATCGAACCGTAGATTTATCCATTTAAAAGCCCCTTTCTAAGGTGTATGCTCTATCTACTGGGTAAGTCATTGCACCACTGACTCATACATTCCTGGTCGATGACGTAGCGGCCTTTGCAGGGGTTGAATGAAAGATAATGATGCAGTTTGAATGTGCGTTTTTGTCTCCGTCGGGTGACGTAAACTAAAATGCATATGTCTGTGATCTCACGATTTTCTAAGGAATTGTATTGTTGTGAAATATATTGATTCGTATTGTTGTTTTGGTGGTCTTATGAATTAGTAATCTGACTAACACTGCATCTTGTTCTGAGATATTTATTGCATATATATAAATTTTAGACAAAATTGTTATTTTCAATTTTAAAAAAATCTCCTTACAAAACTTTTACCAATATTTTTCTATTCAAGTAGTTACTTCTTAGAAAAAATATTATTATAAACTGTACTACACTTGTGTAGCTGATTTGACTAAAACTTATACGTTAATGATTATTTGTTATTCGAGAACAGTCGTTTTCATATTAATTTGTTGTATTATATTAATATTTTGCGTAGGTTGTGATTATTAACAATGATAATAATCAACAATGGATTGGATCAGGACGAGTCATTGGACTTTTTAATGTTATGTGTGGTGTGTGCTGTAAGTGACATTATAATAAATAAATTATATAATTTGTAAATTAATAATAATAGAAATAGAAAACATCATAACATAATAAATATAACATATTATCATTACATAATATCGATAGATAGCTATCAGCATACCGTTTAATTTACACATTACCCGGCGAACTTTAATACTTGCTATGAAATAACGGTTCAAAACAGTTATCGATTTTGATATTGAAAGGATGTCCCTAGTTAATTGACATTTTTGCTACATAATCTTCTGTGTCTGATAATAATAATAATGAATGTAAATATAGTTTGACGAACCAAACCTTGCAAAAAACAGTAGAAGTAAAATATTACACTCCTACCCTTTTTGTAGTGGCCATGGTACATTCCACATGAAATATATCGAAGCGGCCAAGGTACTCAAAAATATCTGAACCTGCCGTGACAATGTTCAGATATTTGAGACCACCTTGGCCGCTCCGATATATCTGATGGTGACTGTACTATGATCCTCTCTGTCTATACTCTAAGGCGGTTATCACACTGCCGGTGTGCGAGCGAGACAGCGCTATACACATGCAGAGCGCTATCTCTCTCGCGCACCGGCGCCTCATGCGGATCCGTCGTCAGTGTTATAATCGCCTTAGTGAGAAATTCCCTGGCCAAACTATAGGTTGGCTTTATAATAATAATTCCACAAAATATTCCCCATTAGGCATTCTATTAAAGTTCTGACAATATTAATTACAACGCCTATAGCACTTACAGGAAAATGTAGACGAGATCGCCTATCTTTACACTTTTGTTTTATTTTGCGCGCCCGGGAACGGCCCCTTGGCATTCCATTTCGATATCCTGAACTAAATAAGAGCCTATTTGACTCGATAAAGTAACAGTAAGTTGACTTAGAAATTAAAATTATATATTATTTGTATGTATCTTGAACTGTGGTGGACTAGGGCAGAATTTATTCATGATAGTAGACACATATGATAGTAGTGATGAGTACGGTCACCATGTCACGATCCGAACGTTGAAAAGGGGCCCCTCGGCATTCCATTTCGATATCCTGAACTAAATAAGAGCCTATTTGACTCTATAAAGTAAAAGTAGTTGACTTAGAAATTTGTTATAAGTAGCGAAGTTGAAGCCAAATTATCAAATGATAGGGCAGAATTTATTCAAGATAGTAGACACTTATGATAGTAGTGATGAGTACGGTCACCATAGCCAGCCATGTCACGATTGAAATGTTGAAAAGGGACCCTGCGAGCAGCGTCACTCTGCGTGCAAGATGCACTCGCTCGTCACAGACGCTGTACAACTGGTTCCGAGAATGCTCTCGCGGTTCCACGAATAACGTGTATTTTTTTATGCACCTGCTCTTATTTGGACCTCCATTTAACTGTGACCGTGTAGCAAATGCGGCCATCAATTACCGTGACAGTCCTTTTTTAGTCCTACTCAGCTTGTTGGTTGTGATTAATGACAATGCGGTATTAATAATAATAACTCGTCGCTAGTCGCGTAACCAAACCTTTATATCTTGATGCTCTTTAATACATTTTTAAGCGCCTTAAGTTTGTTATTTGTGTGTGTGTACATGAATATTAAATGTCTAAACTTGATTTTGATCTCTTGTCATTATTGATATTAAACATTTAAGTACAAAGCCTAATTAAATTAAATTCTTTTCTTTATTGATCACATAAGTTACACGTCAATTGTATTTCTAATACACATAGCCAATGCCAACGTATTTAGTTTAGGTACTAATTTATGCAACAAAATTGATTCTTTACACATAAAGACTACACAGATAATTTTTGTACACCATATTAACTCATACATAATATAGAAACTTACATTTGATACATTTTACCCGGCCACGTTGTAGGTAAGTAATTCTTTCGAACAATAACTTTATTGATTAAGCTAAAAGATTTAAATTACAACCAAAGCCTTTACAGGTAATCAACCAGCCTTGGATATTTCAAATTATATAGATCATTAAATGATAACATTGATAACTACATTATGTTCAAGGTTTTTTAAAGCCTTTAAGAGATTGGAGTTGGTAAGTAGTTATTACAATGTATGTGCACCTAATTAACTCTGTAAGTACAATCCATTATAGGTAAGTACTTAACATTTCTACTCGTATTAAAGGATAAAAGTCGCAAATCTAGTTAAATACAACTTGAGTATCTAGACGACGTTCCACATGAGTATAATAGAGTTATAGATCGACAATTCAATCAAGGAAGGTATCCGCATACACTCCGACTGTCGATCAGTTCTACAAGCCCTGTAGAGTCACAAAATAACCTCAGATCTTATATAAACATGAATGCCACAGAATCCTATCAGAGGTATGTACCAATAATACCCTAACCCTGCAGTGGATCGAAGGGCACAGCAACTGACGTGGCAATGACGCAGCTGATGCTTTAGCGAGAGGTAGCTTAGAGGCGAAAGTGGTAAACCCCGAGGCCATAATACCTCTACCTGTTGCATGGCTGTGGAGAATACTGTGTCACAACACCAAGGTAGAACACCAACAATTTTGGACTAACCTAGGTATATGCAGGCAAGCTAAGGAGGCCCTCCAGAGGATCAACCCCGGATTGTCTCGGAAGCTGAAATAGCTCAAGAGGCCGCAGCTCAGACTAATAACCGGAACACTAACTAGTCATGCCCTTCTAAACAAACATCTTTTCAATCTAGGTGTCACGGACAGTCCCCTTTGCCTGCATGGAGGAGGACGAGACAGCCGCCCACGTCATCATCATATGTCCTGGGGTGGCAGAATACCGGGCGAAACATCTTGGTTCGCCAAGGGCACTCCCGGAAGTTGTCGGCAACATAAAGGTTCTGCTAGGCTTCCTGGAGGAACTAGGTTGGCACGAATGAGGCCACCCGGCACTCAAAATAGGCGCAATAGGTACTTACATAGACGTCGAGTTGCGGAAAACACCCCACGTTAACCTTAACCTTAGTGATGTCCTTAGCAATGTTGCTATTAGCAGTGTGCATGATTGTGGCGCCATCTTTCAGGCCAGGGCTCAATCTTTTTTTATGAATGTGTTGTACTCCTTGCCTAAATGAAATGTGTCTGACTGATTCACTATTTTGACAGTTGATCGAGTTGAGATGACATAGGTAATTTCTGTCTCTTTGCAGCATGTGTACTGCGATCGTTCACACTACCCCCACCATGCACTTCGCACGTAGCGAATATTATGACTCCACTATTACACAGTCACTTTCAAAATTTAAAAGAAATTTAGACATTTTGGCCTCGGCGTACAATGCAGGCGAGGCGTGTCTTTTATTTCTAGCGCAGAAACGGTCATGATCAGCTTGTTTAGCTTAAATCAAATGGAAACAAAGAGTGACAGCTTAAGCGCTACGCTCGCTGTACGTGCCGATAGCACAAGTTGTATTGGCTCCTACGCTGATTAATTATAGCTACACTGTACAGTCGTTTATGTGGAGTGATCTGGCGATAATGAATACAGTGGGAGGCCACACTATCACTCGAAGACTTCGCCCGCTTTGACCTTGCTCCAGATCATTCGACCTTGTTCTCTCTGTCAAGCTAACGAGTTACAAATGCTTATCCGTGTTGATATACATAATCATTATTGTGCATGTAGCTAATTTGGATAACACCTTGAGAAGTGTCTAGAATTGGTCACGTTTTGTCCAACTTTGAATGTGATGTTAATCTATAGCTACATAAAAACTGTAAACCTCTTCGAAAGTTTTGGTACGGGGGAGATAACGAGGCAAGAATAATGTATGTTAACACACACTTGTTTTTTCTGAACGACTGCTTCAATGCAAGATTGTAGGGAAATTCGCTGAGCTATGAAGAAATTATGAAATTCCAAAATATTTTTTGTCATACGTCGGTTAACCCTTAGCCAGGTTGTCTTATAGCGACCACATGGTAAATATTTTTTTTTGACGAGCAGAGATAATACAATGACCACAAATGAAGTAAAGTGACGTGACGTTACGTGACGTGAAGTGAAGTGAAAATTTCAATCATTTATTTCCTAAAATTATACCGGCAGTTCCTATAACTGCCGTTGTGATTCATATGTGATCCCGTGCCCGTTTGGGATCACTACGAGTGGTCTGTGACCCCACAGGGTTTTACCTACATCATATTGAAGGGTTAGATTATAACTATGAATGAACGGTTATAGTATTTGAATAATAAATAAATAAATAAATAGTACAAGAAATACTAAAATTATTTAAATGAAGGTATATAATACATTTGGTTTTGAAATTTAAATTAAACCGTTAAATTTCACGAACCTCAGCTACGAGTATAAACAGCTATTATACTCTAGCCTATTTTATATTGAACAAAGTGGCACTTGTTCTTAATGAACCAGATACCTACACCAGTTTTCTGCAAAACTGTACATATTAATTATTAAGTTTACAGTGAGAATTCTCCGAAGTTTAAAAGTTTGACTTTCTCTTCGTATATTTTTTGTTGTTTTAAATTTTATTCGTTTTTTTTGTATAGTTAGGTACCTACTAACTATTCATTAATTTGTTTGAAATATTTAAATCATAGATGCTGAAGTTTTATTTCTAAGTAATTTTAGATACTTATGTGTGTACTGTTTGTACAAAAGAAAAAAGTGGCCAAGGTATCCAGTGGCCAGGGTTCGTATCGAACCGGCGTCTTCTTGATTCGTGGCAGTCGCCATAGACCCTTGGTAACACGGATCACAGCGACACTCGTCACATTTTCTCATAAAATATTTATTGAAATAAATAAATTTGTTTTGTAGTTAATGCCCGCGTCTGACTACTTCTTCAATCGGGCATTCTTTATTGTATAACATAGAAGTAAAAACACAAAAGAATCACTATAATATATAACACGTAGACGGAATTACCATTATTTGAGTTAGATCGAGCAGATTGTATTAGTTACTGTGCCAAATGCAATAAAGGATGCGGTTTTGCAATGTTAGTTTTTCTTTATCAGCTTATGCACGTGGATGGTTTGTGTCGGTGGGTTAAATACATAAATATAGGTTATAATGACGCAAGAAAATGGCAATATTGCTCGACTTCATTTAAGCTTTCTTTGCAGTGTTAAAAAGAAATAAACGAATATTATGAGACAATCTTACACAAACCGGCCTAGTCCTACAATAAGGTAAAGGCTTGTTTTGTGGATACTAAGCGCATATACGATACTGTGGCGCAAGTGCACGTGAGATTTTGTTTGTTTAAAATGTGTACGTGAAGAAGGATTTCAGCTAATAAAGTGACCGTCAAGCCTAAAGCCCGTTAAACGAAGGAAAACTTAGGGGAAATAATTCGTGTATAGCTGAATTTTGGCATAGTTGTAGATAAAGGTGTCTTACACAACATACTAAAAGTACCCAAGGATAGGGGTGCCGCTAACGGGGAGAGGCGGGTGTAAAGGTCCCCTTTTTTGGCTTTTCGTAAATAACTCAGTAGCGGTGGCTCATACGAAAAAATGTTCTTCTACTTAATTAATCCACAAATAATTTTCTACAAAAAAGGTTCTTTACACTTTTTTGCTGAGATCAATGTATAATGAGATTTCGAGGAAATACGATAATCACTTTTAGAAACTTTCGGAGCTATTATTGACGAAACTATTAGTTTTGTCTAAAAATTGTTTTAGAAAACCCATATTTATATTAAAAGACCTACTTAACTAGCCTATTTAGGTAGATAATAGGTTTAATGGGTCAAAGTAGGGTAAATTTCGTGGTCTATGACTTTCTTGCGACTCTTTCTAGACGTCCGACCATACTTCTTGCGGTCGGGTCAGTTGTTTTAAATAATTTTCGCCTTATAGCGTTTGCCTAGCCTATTTGTCAGCCTATAAGTCAGCGACCAATCTACGCGACGTTATTTCTAGCCTGCTTTGTTCGATTAGTGTAACTCAGCTTATTGTTTTCATTTTCTAAATTATTGTCTAAGACAAATCTCAGTTCATTTCTCCAACTGATAATGCTAATGCTACTACTTAGTAACGCTTAGTAACCAACACACAGACATGGTCAATAGTTGTCATTAATTTACCATTGAATATATATAGGTATTTCCACGTGAAAGTGTTTATTTACGACAGTGTACCGTCTTTTCTCAGCTTTCCGTGAAAGATGCAGCCACAGCGCCAGGCGCGGTGCAGGCGCCCCCACCCCCTGCTCGGGGCGTGAAAGCACTGCGGTCGTGCGCGGGCGCGCAAAGTGTGTCACGTACGCGGGTCGTCGACCGCCGGCCTAGACCTACATAGTGCAATTGGGCCACAATCAGCGACAGTATAGCAAGCGCGTTGACCCCAAGCGGTGAAATGCCCATCTCTCTCCTTCGCACTCTTTCTCTCGACGTTCGCCAAGCGACGGCTTTCGCGCGCACGCCGCTTCCTGCGACTGCTCTCGCTAATGCACGCGCGCGCGCTCTGACCCGCACAAAAACTCTTTAATCTGTATCAAACTGAAAACTTGTCACGCTATTTGCTGCTCAATATGAAGCGTCCCGCAGATATCGTGTCTGATCGTCGTATTTTCTCTTGCACATTCTGCTCGCATGTGACCATCCGAACTATTCAACGGAACTGACATATAAGAAACTGTCATTAAAATATCAAATAATACGAGAATGTCGCTCTCTTTTAATGGCTAGTTTTGTGACAAACTCCGAGCTCGAGGAGAGGAACATCTGCTAGTGCTCAGTTATCCGTGCCGCTGCGTGCGCGTGCCGTGCGTGCGATCTATTAGCCCGGCATGTATGAACATTAGAATTTCACTTTCAGGTAAACAGGTATCTCGAATATGGAGCCAGATGATTTGAAAATATAATACTTATGGTTCTTTCCTTTTAATTTCTTCGATTTAAAATGGAACATGTAATGATTTAATTTAAACCTTTTGGGAAGGTCTCATAAATAGTAAAAGATTTGTCCTATCTCGATTAAATAGTTATTTGTTATACAAGTGGTGAAAGTTGTATTTTACGTGCGAGTGTTATTTGAAACACGAGCTAGCGAAAGGATTCTATTATTGACCACGAGCGAAGCGAGTGGTTCAAAAATAGAATCCTGAGCGTAGCGAGTGCTTTAATACACGAGACGTAAAATAACTTTCACCCGTGTATAACACAAAACTTTTCACCTCACTACAGCGAGGAAAATAAGAAAAAGGGTGCATTTTGCTCGGTTTCCCGTAATTCCTCAGGTGTTTAATACTTCTTCATCACTCGAATCACTAATTTTTAACAAAACAACCTAGAAAAACATGCGAATATTTAACGTTGATATGATGGATGAATTGAAATGAAAAGTTTTGACGTAAAAGGTTTTATTAAATGTCAGATGCGTTTTGTTCGTACGTAGACTTATTCGGCTGTCAGAACAATTTATCCGTTTTTACAAAAAGAATGAAGATTAATGTTGAATGCTGATATTTATGAATTAAAATAAAGTTGTAAGACTGTATTAAGTGTTTTTACTCGATGCAATTCATTAATTGCGATGTTAAAAATTCTGCACTTTTAACGTTTTACGTTTTGTTAGCTGTCAAATGTCACTTAAGCCACTTGTCACTTATGTCAAAACTTTTTCACCACATGTGGATAAAAAGCGATTTTCACAATAGATATTAAACAAACAAAAAGGGCTTTCCGAGCTAGTGAGGTGAAAAAATACTAACTGCCGGAAACAGAAAAATAAAAGATTACTTGTACGAGTATATTTCAGTATGCCTCTTTCATACTTGAATTGATAGGCGGCGAATTTTATTAAAGTCCATATTTACCTGTGTTTTTTACATATTTAAAGGCAAAGTAGCTACAACTTAAAGATTACTTCAGTTTCTAAAACAACATAAAAAAAACCATTAATGCATATCCAACTTTCAAGCATTTCGCACGTTTCAGCAATAACTTTTCAGTCCAGCTAGGATGTACAATAATCTACCTTTAATCTGCTAAACTAATCGATGGAAGCGCAAGTATCAAACAAACAAGAGCGAATTGAAAAGAAAGTAAAAATGAGTGCATCGATATATGAACTAGGCAAACACGAGTCGGCGAGAAACGCGCGCAGCTGCGGTTTCATCTAGGGAGAAAAAGTTAAAAGTGATTGCGAACGATCTGGAAAACCGACGAGATTCAGAGTATTGTTTCTCGCTCCCGCACCTCGATGCACTTGCATTGCACATTTTTCCCCTACTTCTTCACTTTCTTCTTATGTACACTTTCTAGGCTTTATGGTGAAATGCCTGCGCTTTCTAACGTAACAACACTAGAGCAAGTTTTTCTTGGCGCGTCCCGTTTTCAATGAAATCGAGTTGATATCGTCATCGACGTTTAATTTGAATTTTATTTAAAATACAAACACCAATTTTGATAGATCTTACATCGATTTCAAAGATAGCAAATGTATCATGAAATTCATGAGACTTATCATATCTGATCTATTTACTATGGTTTTTATTTTGGACATCGACCGTCGAAGCTTTTGACAGTTTCATTTAGATAAAAGGTGCGGTTCCCATGACACTATCTCAAAAAATATTGATTTTGGTCTCCTACTATTTAAGATTTCATATGATAATCGTAAAGTATGCCTGTATATCTATTGTATTTGTAATGTTCTTATTTAGGTAGCGGAGGTTGCTCTGGAAATCAGCATACCTAGACGGATGTCGGTGCTATTAGATATTGTAGGTTTCTCTATCGGAGAAACTTTCGGAGTGAGGGAAGTGTGTCACGGGCTCGGTGGTGGTCGTGCACCCACGGAAATGGGTCCGCGACAATAAACTATAAAGCATGTCTATGTGGGGCATCGGGCCCCGGGCTCGCGCGGTTGGAGCGCGCACTTCTATGCAAATAGGCAGGAACTTTCTTCCGGCGCGGCTGCTAGCTATTGTTTCGATTTCTCTGCGCTTGTGATAGTTACCGTCCTGAAAATTTCTGCGCTATTTTTCCTTTTCATTTAGCCTAGCGTTTGACTGACCGACGATAGCGTTTATACAATCTCTCGACTCAATATGAATTCGCATCCAGGACGCAGACGCATACGTTTATATTTGCAAATCTCTATTGATACTAATCTCTAAGATACTTAATCAAAGCTAGCATTTGAGTCATATGAGTCATATTAGTTTTTGTGCCCGGTGTTACATCGACGTTAAATGACAACACCAATCGACGTGAAATTTGTAATTATCTGCCAATTTTCTCATAGATAATTTGTACTTGAGTCGACCTTGAGTCGTGATGTTTAGCGTCCCTATTTTTAAATGCAACAGTAAAATAACAGATGATTTCATTTACAATATCAGTACTAAAAGCAAGTATTGTAAAAGTTACTGCAACAAACATTTTCCTGTGTATATGACAATTCTACCACTGGATATGAAAACAATTTCTCTTTCAGAGAAAACTGGAAGAAAGTTGTATACTTTTACTAGGGATGTTAGCAGTATTATTCACAGTGTAGTAAGTAGTAGACGTATATGTAGAAATGTGTGCTTTTACATATATTTTATATGTGTGCTTTCAAACCTGTTAGTTAACCGGAACTAAATCGAAACGTGGTTTGTTGGTAAATATGTACAAGTTTTGTCACAATTTAAAAAATGTATGTGATTTTGCTGCCACCGTTCATAAGCTGCGGTGACGCTAAACATAAGACGGTTCACATGATTTTTTGGCTCCATCGTGGTATATAAAATGCCCAATTAAGTAGCATGGTTATTCTAAAATTCGGATTGTTCTTAGGAAAGTTCATTTCAGCCTTTATGGATCCGTTTAGAGAATTAAGAGAATTTGTTTGGTCAACGCAAATATTTATTCATTGCATGTGTTTAAGTATTTATCTGTATCTTTCTATTGTGCCCACAGCACAAGCTTCATGAAACTTGATGTAAATTTTTATGTAAAATTTACCTATAATTCTTAAATGATTATTTAAGTGGCAATAATATGTTATTGTTAATTAAAATAAATAAGGTATACTTAATGTAATATTTAAACCTACAGAGTACTCGTGCATATTATACTCATATAATAACTTCACAATTTGATCTAGCTCAAAGAGCTTTAATGCTGGTAAAACAATACTGAAAACATCAATGATTTAAGTGCCAGGTTGTAGCCAGGGTCACTAACAAACATCGTCTCAAAAGTCCGATTTCTAGAGCAAACACAAAAACCAGCTGGTTGAGAAACTCATTTAGTGTAGGTCTAATGGCCATCTTGCGGGCCACGCGCATTTCGGAGTTAACGTGCGACATAGATTACTTATCTGCTAGATGGAGCATACTAGGCGATTTGCGGTCAGCAAGGTTTCTACATACCGTAAAATGGAATAAGTAAGGGCAAAGTAAAAGTTCAAATCAAACCTCGACTAGTAATCCGCCTCGAACGGAGAACTCGCGATTTACTTGCAAACGAGTTGACCAATATAACAAGACCCATATGAAGATTTTTTCGCATTCTAAGGCCACAACCCCTTGATCGATCCAGCTCATAAACGAACTCTAAAATTTTATGTTTCTCTGTTGCGTGCACGTGCACTTTATCGCCTTGACAATGGAGGTGTTGTTCAAATATTTGTGACTACCTTGGCCGCTCCGATATATCTGATAACGACTGTACAACCCAAACAAATTTCATAAAGATCAGACAAACTTTACTAAAGTTATCGTTGAACAAACTCTAAAATTCAAAAAGCCATCGAAATGCTAAGACGTCCCAGTAGCCAGAAGTTGTTTGTAAGAACTCGCTTTGCTTACGCTCCCGCTCGTTCGATAAAAGCTCCGATGTATATTCCGGTCGCATGAATTTTAGTTTTTGATTGTTTATAAGAAAAAGTTTATACTGACTTCCACACTAGGCAATGCCTGTCCCGTGAAGGAGACTTATCTGTCGATTCATTAAATTTTAACGATTATCCTACCTCATCTCGTAGTTGGAGTTAGTACCGGCATGGCAATGAGGTGAATTGGAAACAATGCTAGGATTGACACTTTCGAATTATGAGTATTACACTAGCTTGACTTGTTAAGAGAATATTTTACTTACGTAGTGATATGACAAACCTGGTCTATAAACATCAACTCGCCCCTACTATCCTCATTCATGACCCAACTGCCCACACCCTTCTTACCCCCTTCACGACTTATACGAGCATAATGCTTTTTTCAGAAAATGTATAAAATATTACTTTTTTAGAAGAAAACATTTGATAAATAAATAGGCTAGGTACTAAACTTGTTTCTTATCAAAGACGCTTTTTCTCCCATTTACATTTTGTATGATCAGTCACAGTGTTAACTTACTCGTAATTCTTTGTCTTTGCCAGGATTAAATAGAAATAAATAGTTAAATAACGACATTAAATGTAAAATATACCCCAAAAAAGTGGGTAAACATAAACTGTTGTAGTGTAATATAGTATAAGATTCAAGTAAATGCTGAGGCTCAAGACATAGTAGTATGCAGAAGGTTCAAGTTCAAAAATAAAACTAGGTACCTATTACTTAAGTAGGTATTTTACGATGCGCAAGCTGTGTGTTTTGGTCTCGAGTCATCATGAATGCATTAGGAGCTTTTCACCACCGTCCCGTACATATGCGAAATCGGTCGATTTAGTAGTTATGTTTTCTGTGCTAAAGGAATTAAAAAAAAACATCATGAAACGCAGACAACGTAAAAACAAGCATATGTATGGTCTATGGAGTGTTCCATTAAATCGCGAGGTCTACGGGAGATGGTCTCCGCCGCGCGACCACGACCCGCGCAATAAGCCGCGCGGGCGCAGCGGCGCGGCTGCGCTAACCTACTTTGCGACCATTGATCTCTTTGTTTGTAAACATGGCGTCGACGACGTCCTAATCGCTTGCCGAACTCGTATGCGCAACCAACTCTAAATTGCATTGCATCTTTGGACTTTTGAGGTGATGATTTTGGGTACTGCTACCTTATTACTAGACCACTTTAATAGTTTATATTTAATTTTTATACAGTTTATCGGAGTCGTAACTTTATATACAACGCATACATTGTTACCACATTTTTATTTTTGTTGACAGTCCAATTTAGGTACGAGATTTTTCAATATAAGTATACAGTTCTAATTCATATTCAAAAATATTAACATTGTGTCTTAATGGCATTTAATTAAATTTTAATAGTTAGTAAATTTCTATGAATTAGAAAGCAATTACCTAATAACTTTTAATACAATGCGGTCAATGAACCTCACAACGAATTATGATGAAATTTAAAAACAAACAATAAGGCATCAAACTTAAACTGTTGAAACTCACATTTGTTGTGATATTCCACTTCTTTTTTGCTACCTTGTGCTGTAAAATTTTGTTGATTTTCGTTCGCACACTATGACATGGCCGCGAATACACGAAAGTAACCACATACATGTTCACTTAAACTTTCTACAACAGAATGCATTTCGAATAGTCATCACCACTTTTTACAAAGGTGACTATATGTTCACCGTGTCCTAAGTGGTTTTTAAAAAGGTTTATATCCTCTATCTATAGAGTACTTAAAATAAGTGTAAGTATACTTTCATAACCTTTTGACCGCCATACGTCACAAATGGAACTTTCAATTTTGAACTTTGTCATAATTTATGAAGGTGTCATTCACGTTGTCACTTTGTCTCATATATCAGACGACGGCGGTCAAAAGGTTAATATTAAGGTGATGTCTAAATATAAAAGATACTTACAGTGATCAAGTAAGTACAATGACAGGCTGACTGGTCGACTCTGTTCCATATTAAATATTTACTCGTAAACTACAATTAAAAATATAATTTCTATGAGGTTTAGTAACTTAATATAGCAAATTTAAAAAATATATAAGGTAAAGTAGAAATACTGCGTTTAAAATAAGCGTACGATACGAGCATTACATTTCGAGCAACATAGCGTAGCTTGCCAGATATCATTCGTAGCCCAATGAGGACTTGCTACGCCAAGCTTAGCCGACGCTACAAATGTAAGCTAACATATTCTATCAAACTATCATCACCGACCTATTCTACTACTCGAATATGTGAAGCGGCATAAGAATTGTCAAAATCGAGATGTCATGATTTTATATTAGAAGAACCTTAAGTATACCTTGTACCTTGGACACCGTGGTCGTCTTAAGCCGTTTCAATTTTAATAAAAAAAGTCTAAAGGTTAAAATAACAAATGCGTCAGCACGGTCAAATCGAGATTCGCCAATATTCATGTCGTAGGTGGACATAAAGCTTATAGAATGCTGAAAGCTCAGTTTCCGATTGAAAACCACTTAAGCTTCATACATTTTTAATATGATTTTGATTTGATTTAAATTTTACAGAATCTCGCATAGAAAAGCGAAAATATTTTGTGCAAGCGAGATTCACATGATGCTATCGCTTTAGATATTTCTAAAAAACCATATTCATCAGTTAATTCAATTTTTTTATTTGTTACCTAAACTGTAAGAATTATATGTGTGATTGTGTGTGATTAATACCTACCAATAAATCTATGAATCTATGAATTATATCGTCAGTACATCCTTTGAAAAAATCTCTTATCTCACATTTCTTCTCTAAGTTGAAACGCAGTAACTCTATATCCATCGCATACATAGTTACCACATTTTTTTTAAGTAGTGACGATATAACAGCTTGATGGTAGATACTTTATTGAACCACAACTAAAACTACTTAGAAATATACTTATATTAAAACTAAATTAAAAACTAAATATTAATAAAAACCTTATGTAAACCAATTAAAACTAACTTAAAAATACTAAAAACTAAAAATCTATATCTAAAAACGGCCCCTGTGGCATAGTGCCGAGGACGCTGGCAGCATTTCCTCGCTGAATCGCAATGCTAATGCGTTGAGCGAGGAAGCTGCCAGCTCGTTTGTCCCCTGTGACCTCAACCAGCCGTTTGGCTAGCTGTCGGTACAGCCCTTGTGCTGCTGGACCCCACGGACCGAGGGTCTCCACGCCAAAAGCAACAAAATTGTAATTCGCGTCGAGACCCTGGTACTTTCGCCTCTTAAGAGCCTCGGCCGTCTCAGCTTGATTAACATTTTTAATAGGTAACTTTTTTATATATTAAAATTCATGATTAAGGTGAAAAATATGCTCGGTAACAGTTGATTCCTTAAATTTTATTCAAAATTAAACATATGACAATTATATGTATACTAAACGATACATTACACGGTCAAAAAAGCAATCTTCTTGATTTTCCATACATATGGACGGTAACTATAGTGTTGTGGCGTCATGTTATATATTATTTGCGTTTCGATCTTTGAGAACTTATTAAGTAGGTACCGTAGTAAAGCAAATCGTACAATGTATTGTACGTACTCGTAATACTAGACCTACCTCTATACAGTGTCTCGATGACTTTGTTAGGCCTCTGTTTCTCTTCTGTTCTTGTTCATATTAGCATCATATTTTCAATTATTATAATTTTCCTCAGGACTACAGAAATTCAATGCCATTGTCAGAATGTTTTAACTATTTTAAGGCTTATAATGTGAGGCTAGTTATTAATAATATAATAAAACTCATTAATATGTACCTATAATGAGTTCATAAGTAATGTAAGTATTAATTTATATTTAATTTGTGTATACATTTAAGTAACCCGCCGGGGAACGTTTAACTCATCTAAATTTTACCGACGTAACCATAACATGCAAACACAATTGTGTAATATTGACCAAAAGTAGAGTCTTGCAAAATATTGACGAGTATATCTCCGCCCAAATATTACAGCTCATTGTTTTACTATCGCGGTACTTCGTGCATAAACAAACAGTGCATCAAGATCTGACCTCAATACTCGAATATTTATTCTCATGACGACGCCACCTTTAAGTCGGTAGGTACACGTCTTGTCCAGTAGGTTAAACTAGTATAAATTGAATGCTGTAGGTATTTATGTACATTTATAGACACTAGATAAAATAAATAGCTATATTATCTGGTTGGTATTGACGGAGACATGTAAAGGTTAAGTCGAGGCGCGGCCGTCAAGCGGTCTTTGCCCTTACGCTTTGTTACGTAAAGAAAACGAGTCTATTAGAGCTAAATTCATCGTAAATCCCTTCACATTGTCAAGGGTCATTGAACCGGTACCGCTCTGCTGTTCCCCCGAAGAATGCAAGGACACCGATGGGCCTCTGGTGGCGCGGTGAGTCGGTGCGCGGCGCGAGCGCCTCCGAGCCTGCCAGCGTGCGCAGACGCCGACGGTCGCGAGGCGGTTGCGCGACTGTTTGCCTTCCAGCATCCAGTCTGCACACATTTCGAAATAAGCTTTTAGGCACTGCTAGGTATTCTAAAATGTCAAATTACTCGTCAACATTTAATTTTAAAATTCTGTTGTATTTCCCTCATTATCTACTGAATCATTAAGAAAACGATTAACATTCCGCAGGTACCACCACTACCACCTATAAACCTATTAAGTGATTTAGGTACTTAAAAAGTATTAAAATTTATAACAATCAGAGCTGATAAGAACTACTCTTTCCAATCAAAATTAGATAAGCTCGACTAATAGAACGAATCCTGTACTAACCTAAGTATTGAGATGTGATCGTGACGTAATATATGTACGAAAAAATTCTTTAGCTATCTTTATCTGAACTTCAAAACCACATATTGTATGCCAATTACAGCGAGTCCTGTATGTTACAAATCTTTGCTTTACTTTTTCACCAAACTTAACAAAAATTTGCGTAGCGAACGATAGTAGTGAGAGATAAAATCATGTTCAGAATTTTTTAAATCGAGGCAACACTTTCAAAAAGCTACTTTTTTATTTTATTTGTATAATCAAAATCACAAACAAGCTTTTTTTCTTGACTTGTAACTATTTTTGTATGTTTAGTGTAACTAGGAATGATAAGTAGCATAGAATCAAGAGAGTACAATAATTTTGTATGTTAAGACTATCAGTATTCTGTCTACATGCTTCACATGACAAAAGTCGTGTTTAATTGAGTGATAAACCTTATCAACCCTAATTAAGAAGTAAATATTCTAACGACATATGTATGAAGTCTATTAATAACTCAATCGTTAAGCCGCGTCGGAGTTAATTATTCCTGGAATCTTCTCGACTATTGTGCAACAGCTGCTCTGGGGCAGCTAAGGCTTTTAGCCTCGAATACGTTGACCCAACGCTACAACTGGTCGAAGTGGTCGACCACCTTTTTCGCGCAAACTAAAAATAAAAAAGGAACGACGTTTGCAGCGACGGGATACAGGCATTCTAGACTCTACGAGTAGTTGCCAGAGCAAAAGATCAAAAAGAAGACAACCCGTTCAGTGCCCGGGCGGACGACCGGACGTGGCGGCCGCCGACTTTTGTCCGCGATGTGCGATTGAAAGTAAAAGATAATAGTTATGCTTCGATTGAGATCGGACTCATTGACAAGCGCACCTCATTAGTGATACTATTGACTTGATTGACACTGAATGTTGCCTCCTCAATAGAGATATTGAATGTAATCAACAGGATTCTTATTGACTACAAGTCTACATTCCACGTAGGTGCTTGATCTCATTATCACCAATAAACTATTATTCACTTCAACAGGAAACCACTTGATTCAATGAGTTTTATTATACCTATTCATGCGCGCAGATAGCTTGTAGTATTACGTTTTAGTTTTATAAAGATGAAATTAGGGAAGAGCTTTGAAATAAAACTCTAACATTAAATTTATAGAAATATCAGAAGGGTAGCAACGAACAGGAAGTTGTAGAGTAAAATCCTCTTTAGTGCAACATTGTCTGGGAATGTTCGATAAGGCGCTGTCATTGTCCGCAGCAGTAGACGGACTGACTTAGTATTACTACTATCTAGGGTTAAGGTGTGTTTTGGTCCACAATTTATGAAAATGGAAATTATTTACGCACTTTTACTGAACTCGCTCTCTCTCTGTTAGTTATATGTTAACTTGTTAGTGTGGGTCAACTTTTAGAAGCTAGGACCAATTCCTGGCGTTCTATTAGGCTCGTCAAATAGCTTAGTAAAATCTTATAGCAAATATTACGTTAGCGCATGTGCTAATTCTGTCAATAGTGAGCAGCAATTTCATACAAACTTCCATCCCCCTTTTCACCCACTTAAGGGATGATTTCTGGGATAAAAACTATCCTATGTCCTTCCCTGGGACTCAAATTATCTTCAACCCCAATTGCATCCAAAACGCTTCAGCGGTTTAAGCGTGAAGAGGTAACAGTTAGACAGACAGACAGATAAACACTTTTGTGTTTATAAAATTAGTATGGATTGGTATGGATAGTATGGATTAGTATGTATATGGATAGAATGGATTAGCATGAATTGTGCTGACATCAAATTTAACTGATGATCGAGACCGATCCATTGGGAGAGTGTCAAACAAATAAAACCTCATAAAAATACTGGGTTCAGTAGAATCGTATGAAAAGTACATCATGTCGAAGTCGACTATAAAAAGTTGTAGGAAGTTGTTTCTAAATTTATTTTATTTATGTTTGAAATGGTTTGGCTTAAAAGTAGAATAAAAACTACTTGATATACTTATACATTAAACATTTTCGTAACTTTGTATATTTAATAATAATACCAATCGGTATTGTTTTTAGAGAAAAGCTCGGAAATGTTAATGTTGTTGTATGAGCGGTGCACCAAGCTCACATTTTCCTCTTGACATTTACCTGGGAATATCAAAGCTGCAACATTTAGGTGCTTTAATTTACGATTAAAAGATTAAATCTAATCGATCACCGTCACATTACTACCATAACGCAAAGGTCAGTTGGATTCGGTCGGTACCAGTAAAATGTCCTTTTAAATATTACGCAGCTAGCGGGCGTCCACCTCGGGCAACCTTGCGCTGTGTCAGTAACACTGCAACTGGCTGCGCTGGCGCGGAATAACTGTTCGATGGGTGAATGAAAATCCCCAGGTGATGGATCCCTGCTGACTACACTGAAAGCAATTATGCAACCTGAAAAAATGCGAGGATGATTAATTTAATTAATGATCACTGTTGTGTAGCCATTCCTTTTCCTTTTTTGTCGTATCTTAATTATAAGTACAATATAACTCCAGCTACACCACTACTCAAGTAGTAATCAGTCAGTAGAGTAGCTGACCGGCACAAATGAAAAAATATTATACAGAGTTTCAATTTATAAAATTCTAAATAGGTTTAGATAGGCGGAATATAAGAGGAATTTCTATTCTCTACAATAATGTTAAGCTATAGGAAATGATCGTTAATGTTAGTTTAATTGCACTGGTGATGTTCATTCAAGTTATTTAACTACCTACTACTTTAATTTATTATGTTCTTTATCTCGCAGAGAACGACAAATTTACTTAAGTACCTAATTTAGCCCGTTCTCGAGGCTTTGCACGTCGGCAAAGACGTGACACTCAGTGAGATATCAAGGGACAGGTATTTGTCCATAAGTGGGATGCTAAAGGATTGTAATTACTTTATATAGGTCTTATTTTGTTACACATTTTCCTTGTAATTATTTTGGCTTACATTTTCTTTGCTTTAAATATAACAGGCGTGAAGTATGGCCGCTAACCCTTAACACACAGAAACGTGTTAACTTCTATTATCTGTAACATAATTCAACTCCAAAAATATAACCTTACTCGCTTACGCTGTGAATGAGTGAGGTTAGTTGCACGTGTGTGTGTGTGTGTGTTTTTAATATTATTAGGCGGTAGATCTAGTATTCTGGTGATCAAAGTTTTATCTTTATTTAATTATTATTTAAAATTCTATGTTACTAACCCTAAATTGTAAGGTCTTGTCTAGCTGTATGACCTAACAATCTATGGATCTTTGATTCGAAATAAATATATTGATTGATTGATCGATTGATTTAAATGACTTAAAGTTTTATATATATTTCAAATAAACCTAACTATGTATTAAAACTAAGTAAAAAGTTAAAATAAAATCCAATGTGCGGCAAATGGGCGGCACGTACTCGGTGCAGATGTACCAAATATACTGGCGGCGTTACATCGCTGCACCGCCAGCGACATCTGTTGTATGAGCTGGACCGGGGCCACCTCTCTCACTCAAGCGCTGTCCTAATTTAAATATGTTTTTTTGTCCTCGTGCCATTCAGGCCGACTCATTTCCACAACGAATGGTAGGAAGTCGTACACTGGTTCTAGGTTCCAGTACTTGGAGTGCTTTAATAGCTCCTCTACTCGATGGGCCATCATAGAGACGCAGCAATACAATGGAACGAGATCGCAATATCGTTAGCTCCTGCTAACGCATAGCTGCGTCCCTATGATGGCCCATCATGTAGAGCAGCCATAATGTAGCTGCAATTTCAGCAGGTTCCTGCCTTATGCACTGTGTGAGCACGGTGTGAGGCTTTCGCACGTCACATACCAAATTAAACTTTTGCCCCTCGCCCAAGGAACCTCTGTGTCACCCCGTCCAATCGCTTGTCATCAGGTTTATATTGGGTATATCTGATCCAGTAATTTGGCGTTTCATATAAGATATAAGTATTCGATTAAAATCGTGACGGATAATTATATTTGTTAGAGGCCGATATTATAATTAGGGGATACAAATTAGGTGGCAAATGTGAATTTTTGTGGCAGAAAATATAGCTACTTCTGCCGCCGACTGTATATATTAATCAAGTGAAGAAATGAATAGTTGCGTTTAGTACTCTTAAACTTATATTTTTTAATAGATTCGCGTCCTGTGCCCGATCGTCTGATGTCAATTGGTCTAGACCGCCTAGATTTGCTCCGATCTTGTCTAGACAATGTGTTGTACCAAATATTTGAATGAATAGTGAGTAAACAATTTGGTTAGTTTTCAATTGGGGTTAGGCTTGTCGAAAAAAATATTTATAGTATTTCGCTCCAGACATTTATAGGCATTTATTTCTGTAGTCAAATATCGTTTAGGTTATACTGTAACAAGATAATAATACCTAAAATCAAGATATATTTAGCTAATCACTACATAGTATAAAACAAAGTCGCTTCCTGTTGTCTGTCCCTATGTATGCTTAAATCTTTAAAACTATGCAACGGATTTTGATGCGGTTTTTTTTAGTAGATAGAGTGATTCAAGAAGAAGGTTTATATGTATAATATAACTGCGCCCGTGCGAAGCCGGGGCGGGTCGCTAGTACCATATATGTAAAACTGTATGTAAATAGGTATTAAAGATCTGTCAAATATGTCTAATTTCATTACAATTAAGTATTTGCACTTCTATATATTTTGTATAGGTACCTATGTCAAGTAAAGTTACTAATAACATCCGGCCCGGATAGGACACTCACTGCCAGCTCTCATGGAATATTATGCGCCAAGTCTTTATGATTATTGCTACCTTCAGCGAAGTCTTTTTAATGACGTCCGGGATACATTGGGTGTTGTGCTTACACGTGAAACTGCCAACAGAATGTCAAATGAAACACGTTTGCTACCTCGCTTCAGTCACTCGGTTACATGACTCACATAACATTGTTGTTCGATTGTGGATGCAAGCAATATGTCGTTGAATGTCCTTTTGTACATAGTTATAATTTGAGATGCCTATACACGGAGATTTTTTTTACTAGAAACAAGTAAAAAATTGTAATTCCCAGGACAAGTAAGTAAATGTTTACTAAAAACAAGGAAACGTTTACTAAAAACAAGTAAACTTTACTAAAAACAAAGAAAGGGACATCGTCACGTACCTATTGTTGCTTTTTGCAAAATTAAGGCGGTGTAAGTAATTTCTTGTAATTGCCTTTTTATTATCTGCAAATTTTATAGCAGAAAGAAGATGAATACGTAGGCGTACCAGCAGGTAGGTATTTAGTTTCCTATCAGTTCTGAAGATTATGCCACATGATACGAGGATAAAACTGCTCAGAAACCGAAATAAGAAATCTAGTGGGCTTTTGACGCAGAAATACTAGAGTCCTGTAGACCCATTCTATTCACTCGTCTTTACTTTGGATGGACTCCAGTGGATAATAAACCTAATTCTGGGATTCGCTATTTAAGATTCCATACATTTATTAAGATTTAACTGTTGCCTTCTCCACATTATAGTAGCTATATCGAAACTTAAACCGAAAAGTTACTTTATACAAAATCGTAGGCCAGAGTGCACTGAGCGGGCGAGGTCGGGTATAGTAGCCGCGGCGGACGCAGCAGCGCGAAGTGTGAAGGCCGGTCAGCGGCCGAGCCTTATCGGACCAATCGTAACGAGATCCTAATACCGATTAATGTGAAGCTGCGCATAACCACGTGTCGCCTGATCGCCTCCGCTGCGATACTAATATCATCCAGTCTCTTGACTCACTGTTATTACAGTCAGAAGGAAGTTCATAAACCACTAGTAAACGAGTCTTTAGATCTAGAGCTGTTCCAGAACTTAATAATGACTAAAAGCTAAAAGAGAAATTGATATTTAGATTAGATGCGAGTTGGATTATTAATGTTTTGACTTTTAATGAGTACAACTTTAACTAAGAATATGGATGAACTTACACATTACTGATTATTACAAGGAAAAAAATCAATTTCGAATTGGATCCATATCTGAGTTGGATCAAATTAAGCTCTTGATTCTCGAAATTGTCATTTGAATATAGCAGTAACCGCAATTTTAGAAAGGAAAAGTTATTTGATTGGTTATTCTCCTGACGACCCGCGTTTTGAAATTTAATTGGCAATAAGAAACTTTATTGGGGCCTATATGTCTTACATGTAGGTAAGACATAGGCCCCAATAAAGTTTCTTATTGCCAATTAAATTTCATTAATAAGAGTGTTTAGCTTTTGGTGGCTGGTTGAATTAGTTTGTCTGCAAATCTACCTTTCTAGGTCTAGGTAATGGTGCTATAATTTTTTGTCAGTGCACAAAACGCATGCTTTCATTTTCACGTTAAATGTCAGAATCTCAGAATTCTCAGAACGAACTTATATTATTAGCGATGACTTGGAATGGTAAAACATTGACATTGATTAATTTGTAAAACGTATTTCACGCATAGGAGCAGGGTGTTACTGTTATTAAATATGACCATCGTGTGAAGTTAAGGTACTGCTTGTATTAATATCTGATTAGTGTCGCTTGGCCACCACCAATCACATCACTAGATGCATTTTACCCACATGAACTTAATTGAATAAACGCACACCCACACAAATCGATATCATGAACAAATGCGCTCTCATCGCACCTTGCGAGGGTGATAATGTTATATGTAACTATAGGCTTTATAGGCGGATATGACGTTGTTCGCCCCATGACGTGATATCGGTCGGAGCAGTATTAATCTTTACAGTGACAATTAACCGAGTGATCGCTGACTTTATGACGCGATTAACTCTACTTTGATAGCAGGATTGTAGTTTGTTAGAAGATCACCGGATCAAGGAAATCTGGCATTCAATAATGTAGGAATGTCATTTTTTTAAATTAAAGCAAATTTAAGTAAGATCATCAAAAGCGAAGACTGTTACAAGTGTCAATAATTTTTGTATTTCAAGGATGTTAAAACTTACTTAGTAATAGTAATATTAACGATGAGTGAGTTTGCTTTTGATAGCAAATATGTAACGTTGTTTTAGTGTTTTTAAAGAGAGGTAGCTAGTACTCGTAAATAATTTATATTTACCTCAATTATTACTGCTAACGGCTGCAGCCCTGTCATTGCCACGATTTTGACTTTCCGGTCGCGGGACACGGTATGTAAAGAATTGAAATATCTATGTCGCTTTTGCCTTTAACTTAAAGAAATAATGATGTCGATCGAATCCCATACGATTTATAATGTCTTTTTCACTTCTCATGCTCTTAAAATGTTACTTTAGTCTCTGCATGTTAAATATAAATTATCACACCTTCTGAACGCTACCTTAAGTTTGACGTCTATCCTGTCATACTCTCTATGATTTGTGGTATTGTACTAGTTAACTTTGTTTTTCATAATTAAATAGTTTATTCTGCTAAAACCAACGTTTGATTTAGTAATTCAACAGGTTAGGGCCCAGTTTGCCGAGTGATTGTTGAAAGTGCAAAAATGTTGTGAAAATAAACTATATAAAATATGTGCCGCTTCACATAACCTATAAGACAACGTGGTTGAACAGTGCAGAACCTAAGTGAACTTTCAAGTGTTAAATTGCGAACATTTTCGTGTGTGGTTGTATATCATGGCGTCAACTAGTGTAAATGGACTGGCATTAATCGAAAAATTAACGGGCCGCGACAATTATGCAACCTGGCGCTTTGCAGTTAAAACGTATCTCCAACACGAAGAGTTGTGGGATTGCATTGAATACAAAGAACAAGCCCCTGACGCAAAGAAAGACACAAAGGCTAGGTCTAAAATAATATTACTTGTGGACCCTGTCATTTACGTGCATGTTCAAGAAGCACTTACTGCAAAAGAAGTATGGACCAATTTGTCCCGCGCTTTCGACGACTCCGGGCTTACACGCCGAGTTGGTCTGCTGCGTGACTTGTGCAATACTACACTAGCTGGCAGTGCGAATATTGAGGAATATGTCAGCAAAATCATGACCACCGCACATAAATTGAGAAACATTGGCTTCAGTGTGGACGATGAGTGGCTGGGCACTATGCTGCTCTCTGGTCTACCAGAATCGTACAAGCCAATGATTATTGCAATAGAAAGCTCTGGTATGAAAATAAGTTCTGACGCTGTGAAATCAAAAATACTTCAAGATGTCAAGCAAACCGAAAGCGACTCGACCGCATTTGCATCCAGTCAGAAGTTTCCGCATAACAAAGGCTTTTCTAAAGGACCACGCTGCTTTTCATGCAATAGATATGGGCATAAAAGTGCAGATTGTAAAAATAAAAAGCATCAAAAAGGCAAGCCGCGCAACAACACAGACAAGTCTCAATCACATTATGCTGCTGCGTTTGTTGCATCTACCAGTCTCTGTGATGCCTTTTTCGTGGACTCTGGTGCGTCAAGGCACATGATTAAGCATAAAGATATGCTTACTGGTTTAAAAGCACCATCTATAAGAAATATCATAACAGCAGGTAACACATTGCCTGTGGAAGGCTCCGGTAATTTAAGCCTAACTGTTTATGATGACAAGGGTGAAGAAAAAGAGATTTTGTTCAAGAATGTTTTATACGTACCTAAGATTAAATCAAATCTACTTTCTGTGAGTCAAATAGCAAAGAATGGTGGCCGAGTAGGTTTTCATAAAACAGGATTCACTATCACAAACAGTGAAAAGGTGATAGTGGCTACTGGAACCATGATAAATGACTTGTATCCACTGAATATGCCTGGAGGCTTTGCATGCATGTCTGATGTGACTGAGCAAGACGATTACCTGTGGCACCAAAGAATGGCACATCTGAATTTTCAGAGCTTAGAGAAGATGACTGAAAATACAGACGGAGTGGCCTTAGCCAAAGACAAGAAAAACTTCAAATGTTTAACATGTCATGAAGGAAAACAGACACGCTTACCTTTCAAGAGTCAAGAATCTAGAAGTGAAGGTCCTCTACAGTTGATCCATTCTGACGTCTGTGGACCAATGGAAACAACCTCGCTGGGAGGAGCAAGATACTTCCTTACCTTTTTGGATGACTTTACGAAGAAGATATTTGTGTATACACTTCATAACAAGTCTGAAGCACTGGAGAAGTTCAAAGAGTTTAAAAGTCTAGCCGAAAATCAGTTAAAATGTCACATACAAATTTTAAGAACAGACAATGGACTCGAGTATGTCAACAAAAATTTTTCTAGTTATTTGAAAGGTGCTGGAATAGTTCATCAGACTTCCACACCATATAGCCCACAACAGAATGGCAAAGCAGAAAGAATGAACAGAACTCTGGTAGAGCGAGCCAAGTGTATGCTTCTGAACGCCAAGCTGCCAAAACTCTACTGGGCCGAAGCAATTCATACTGCTGCTTATGTGATAAACCGTTCTCCAACACAGTCTCTGTCTCACAAAACACCAGAAGAGATGTGGACTGGTCGAAAGCCTGATGTCAGTCATATGAGAACATTTGGTTGTGACGCGATGGTCCATATACCCAAGGAAAAACGCAAGAAGTGGGACAGCAAGGCTCAAAAAATGACCTTTATAGGATACTGTGAGAATACAAAGGGGTACCGATTCGTAATACCCAACTCAAGAACCGTGATTAAAAGCAGAGATGCTATATTTCTTGAATCAACAGTTAAAAGAGACTATGTACTCATGGAGCTGACTGAAAACTCATCTGAAGAACCCGCTTCACCTGTTCCCGCCAACGACCCAGATGATAGTGAAGATACACTAACTGAAGATTCCTTTGAATCTGTTACGGAGATGAGCACTCAGTCGGACACAGAATATCTTCCCGATCAGAGTATCCCGCCTGCACCTGAAAGGAAAATAAATTTAAGACCTAGAAATAATGAAGATAAAAAGAAAGAGACGTCTTACCTGTGCAGCGCTGAGGATCAATCTCTAAATGAAGTTCCTGAAACATACAAACAAGCATTAAATTCAAATTATGCAGAAAAATGGAAGAAGTCAATAGAAGAAGAACTTACAGCTCATAACAAAAATGGTACGTGGACATTGGTCGAGAAGCCTCCCAACGCTAAGGTGATCGGGAATAAATGGGTGTTCCGAATAAAGGAGGAGCCAACGGGTCTGCGCTACAAATCCCGACTGTGTGCAAAGGGATATGCACAAACCAAAGGTATTGACTACCAAGAAACCTTTGCTCCAACAGTAAGGTATGACTCCATCCGTTTGTTATTCTCAGAAGCAGTTCAACACAAATTAGAAATGATCCAAATTGATGTAAAGACTGCATTTCTTTATGGAGAACTGGAGGAAGATATTTACATGACCGTTCCCGAGGGCATCACCTGCAAACCTAACATGGTATGTAAGCTCAATAAATCTTTGTATGGTTTGAAACAGGCACCCAGGTGTTGGAACACAAAGTTTGACACCATTTTAAAGAAATTTGGTCTAGTTAACAGTAAAGCTGATCAATGTGTATATATTGGAAACTTTAATGGGACTAAATGTGCCTTATGTTTGTATATGGATGATGGGCTCATTTTCTCAAAAAGTAAATCTGTACTAACAGAAATAATAAATGAGCTAAAGAAATCATTTGAAGTGAAAGCATGCCCACTCACAAATTTTGTTGGAATGGAGATAGAAATATCTGATGATTATATTTTTGTACATCAAAAGAAATATATTGAGAGACTGTTAAATAAATTTAACATGTATAATGCTAATCCCAACAGTGTTCCTGTAGACCCTAATGTAAAATTGGAGAAGGGTACCAAGAGCGAGCCAGACAAGAATATTCCTTACCGTGAAGCCGTTGGTTCTCTGATGCATCTAGCCACAGTAAGCCGTCCAGATATAATGTTCGGAGTCAGTCTGGTGAGTCGCTTCTTAAATTGTTTTAATGAACAACACTGGAATGCTGTAAAGAAAATCCTGAAATATCTTAAAGAGACTATGGATCTCGGACTATGCTATACAACATCACCAGAACCTTGTGATGTAACTGGCTACAGTGATGCTGATTTTGCCAATGACCCCGAGACAAGACGTTCAGTCACTGGCTATGTATTTATTAAAAATGGGGCCGCAGTCACTTGGTCTAGTCAACGTCAGCAAACAGTGGCTTTATCAACTACAGAGGCCGAGTTTATTGCAGCCTGCGCTGCTACCAAAGAAGCTATATGGGTAAAGCAATTATTAAGTGATATAAGTGATTATAACCAAAAATCAGTGTGTTTACATATTGACAATCAAAGTGCAATAAGTGTGATTAAAAATGTCAACTTTCACAAAAGGTGCAAGCATATAGACATTAAATATAACTTTATCAAAGAAAAATATCAGTCTAAAGTTATAGATTTAAAACATGTTTGTAGCAGTATGCAACGTGCTGACATTTTCACTAAAGCTCTTTGTAAAGCACAATTTTGTACCTTGCGAGATAAATTAGGAATCTCATCTCTCTCTAATTTAGTTTAACTTGTTAATATTTTTCATTGTGAAAATATTAAGTATATTCAAGCCTTTGTAGTTATACCTACTTATGGGGTATTTATTTCATTTTTATTTTGTTTAAGATATAGTAGCTCTCACATATAAGCTCTTAGAAGGTGTTCATTTAGGTAGAGTGTTAAATATAAATTATCACACCTTCTGAACGCTACCTTAAGTTTGACGTCTATCCTGTCATACTCTCTATGATTTGTGGTATTGTACTAGTTAACTTTGTTTTTCATAATTAAATAGTTTATTCTGCTAAAACCAACGTTTCATTTAGTAATTCAACACTGCAGATCGGGACTAAAACTCTTTATTAATCTCTAGGGACTAAAACATTTTTTTTAAATTTACTTTGGAAACCCCTAAACAGCCACTCACGGTGTTTATGAATGGACGATTACCGCCCTTTTTAGTGATTGTGCATAGACAATTTTGGACCACGCATATAACCTCAAAATGACAACTGGGGGGCGATTTTTGGCAGCCGAACACTCGAATTCAAAAAATTCAAGCTCGAAAATAATCACACACAAAAGTTTGTCGCCATCTTTTTCACATGAAATGAATAGTTTAAATAATCATGATTTTAAATTTCCGTCGCTATTATTTTTAAACATAATTTTAGCGTTTTATTCAGAGTTTTAAATGTCACTTTCGAGTACTCGGATTTCAAAAATCACCCCCCTGTGCGAAAATATTAAACAAACTCGATTTAAAAAAAAAACAAAAAAAAATACAAAAAAACATAAACCGCCTAACAAATTTTATTGATAATTTCAATTTTTGCCATTATAAATATTGAGATTTTGTGTAGAATGTCGTTATTTTTTCCTCGCATTCAAAGTGAAAAGTAGATTGTTTAACGCGAGACTAAACAACCATACTGACCCTCGAACTATATCCACCCTCGCTACGCTCGTGTGGCTAAACATCTCGTGTCATTATGGCTTGTTTTAGTCCCTTGTTGAACAATCTACTATTAAGAGCAGACATACAAAAAATGATGTTAAATAAATCGTCCGATAAATTTTTCCCTCATATTTGGGCACGCGGATGAATTTTAAATAGCTTGTAAATATTAAATAAATAATAACGGGTAACTCACGTCTTTTAAGTCGAATACTTCTCGACATGTTTCGCTCCATAACGATGAGCTTATTCATGATCCATTCGCATTGGCTAAATTTTCTACTTCTACTGTAAACTTAACCTTATGTTATGATTAATAGTATTGAGGTGATCCGTGAAATTCCTTAACCGTTTTTTCGAAAGAATCACTCTGAAAATCTAAAAAATTGTCCTTCCCTATAACTTTTGGACCCTAAGTTCAAATATTATGAAAAAAATCTTTGAATTATTTCCATGAAGATTTTGACCATCGGCTAAGGCGTTTTTGAATTATCTCCAAAAACTACGTAGGTATACTCGTATGTATAGGCAGGGCAGGCAGACCTTGCTATATTTTTTTTCGATAGTAGTTACGGAAACCTGCATGGTCCGACTCCGACACGCACTTGGCCGGTTTTTTAGAATGTATATTAACTTTATACGGCCGTACTAATTTGTATTTAATCACTACCCGCGACATGTTGATATGAGTCGATGGAACAGCTCCGCAGCGGGCGGGTCACGGATCGGTTAGCTTAGTAATCTTAGTTCTTGAGGAATAGAGGATGGAGACCTAAGATCTACGAAAGATGTCGCGCGTAGTGACTAAATACAAGTGATTACAGCCGTATAAACTTAATATAGTGTTAGTATGTCTCACAAAAGTTTAAATTCAATTAAATATAATGTATTAAAAAGAAAACATTCAAGAGTCTTCGGAAAAAAAGTTTTTAACTTTCGAGAATTCCCAACTTCCAGGTAATTTATTCCCATAAATTTAACTGCAGACGCAAAAACAACACAGCCCCATGCTGTTCCTATCTAGAAAGAATCAGAATATATTGATCGAATTTGAAAATAAAATTCGTACTTATTGAATAACAAATTTGAAATTTGAGTTTGTTTCAACTCAGTATCATAACGTGGAGGCGCTGTGATCAGTCGCCTTGAGTGGGGCCACGTGACCAGTGTGCTCCGATAGCTGCGCGTCGACTGAGCTTGTGTTTATCAGTATCTATTTATACACACCTATCTACTTATATAGTGATTACTTATTTACTTATCCTTTCTTGATACGGTAATAATCACTTATATTTGGTGGTCTAGCAGGAAAAGTCGGAGTTGATTTTGGTAAGCCTTGCATTTAAATTCATAGTTGTTGTTGTGATATTTTATCAGAGTATTCAGAGTCATGAGCCGTGTTGTCATGTTGGCAGCAGTGTGTTGCTGTAGAATCTATTTATAGTGTAGCGTGACGTATTTAATATTAACAATGGAAATTATATTTTAAGACTACCCTTCATTAGTAAAAAATGTTTTGAAACTCGATGGCAAATGAGATATTGAGAAATATAAATTACGTTGGATAGCGAATGGAGCGCTTACGTCATTGTAATATTAGGCGATGACCACTAGATGGCGATGACGTGACAATGATACAGGCCTCTACAAACGTAAGCGACTAATCGCCTGCGATTTTTAATACATTGCGGTTTGTCATCCATCGATTGATTTCGTTGCACCTACCTAGACGGCAACGTCTCAAAATTGCGCGCGAGTTTTGTGGGAAAATTGCGCTGATTGTAGAGGCCATACTCGTACGTGTTGTAGGATAAACGCCGGTGCGCGAGCAAGATAGCGCTCTGCATGTGTATAATAGCGCTGTCATGCTTGCACACCGTCGCCGCATGCGGTTGCGGCACCAGTGTGATAATACTGATAATCGCCTACGTTTGATAAATATTTGTAAGTAATACAACTTTGAAACAGTAACAAATTATGATAAGTTTTTTATTGAGATTAAAGTACATTATTTATAATGTATACGTTTAATAAATAATTCGCTAATGATATTTTTACCCCAACAATCTACTGATTTCACAAAATTATAAGTTGTAAACTTGCGCTAATCTATAAAATTCCTATTTAGTCTTAATTAATTATCGTGTTTAAATTAAGCACGTGTCGCGCTTGACTCATTTATTATTTATTTATTCCAGCATTTTTTTTGCTTATATTTTGAGAGCGTTATATACATTCAAAAATATGTAATTGTTATCGTATCGTTAAATAATTGAATGTGACGATACAGTTTATTGGCATTGGACTTTCATGAAAACCAATATTTCGAAAAGTTTGCAAAACCCTGGTTATGTAGGTAATTGTAGGTCAAGCAATAGAATGCTAGTAAAATGATTATAATAGGTATCAGCTACGGATTCAAAATGACGTACTTCTAGGGTCCCGTAGCAAAATGGTAAAAAAGGAACCCTTATGGTGCGACTCAGTCTGTCTGTCACAAAGCCAATTTTCTCAGAAACTACTGGACCGATTGAGCTGAAATTTTGTACTCATATACTTTTATATGGCCATTACTCACCACCGCCGCTCAATATACATTAATATATTACCTATACAAAAATCCAAAAATCAAATTGATCTGAGAGGTTCCAAAACCATCTGGGGAGGATTGGTAGCGTCCCAAAACCTTACAACCAACGGGAATTTTTTTATTTTTTGGTCACCCTGTAAAGTATTGAAGATATTTAAATATGAAGGTGAAAATTAACCGAAAATTTACAAAAAAAACACTGACCGGTCTTTCCGTATCGATAACAGGAAAAATAATAAGATTGTGCAGTCAAAAGTGAGTCGGACTTAAGAAAAAAAAAGCAGAAATAGCGGTGCGAGGCCACCCTATTAAATTCTCATGAAATCACGCTGAAAGTCTTTTTTTCACATAAATTAAACATTGGTTTTACATTCGTACGGAACCCTCGGTGCGCAAATCAGACTCGTACTTGCCCGATTTTTTATTTTAAATAAGTGATATGCTTCTTTTGAAAGGTGCTAGCATCAAAAGACTGCGTTGAAAAATCTAAGTTGCGCGCCATGTAAAATGTATGGCATTGGCAGTACACAAAGTGCGTTTTTTAATTAATTTAGTATTCAAATTAAAACCCAGCTCGTTAAAGCTGATGCCAAGCTAAAATGGTGACGCAACCCCATCTAACGAATTTGCATAGGAATGCCATCAGCATAATGCTCGCCTTTATGATTAAATTTAAGGAATACTATAATTTCTTAATAGCCTTTTCTCAATTTTTTTTATATCTCATTTAAGTACTTTAGGGGAAAATCGGCTATATCGTACCACCCGTTAAATTGTACCACTTCTAGATTCCCAATTAAATAACGTTATTGATGTTATTTACACAAGAGGTATAAAACTATTCTCCAGCTAGTGGTATTAATATCGATTTCCATTTCGAACTTCGTTAATATAATAGTTAAAAATGTATTGGTACGATTTAAGAGTCCGGTAACCTTTTTTGTTTTCGCTCAACTTTTGATACTATTTTGCAGTTACTAACAAAACTTCTATTAGTTGGTACTCATAAATATTTTGAATGTACGTTTCTTTTTGAACTGCATAAATTGAACACATTTTCACTTTTTTATTTTATGTTTCATTTATAAATAATTCACCCTAATCTGATACCTATTTCGCGATTTTAGTTTGGAGATGTGAAAAGAGATTATTGATTCAACTTAAATTATACTAGTACGTAAAAAACATAACTGCGTTAGAAAATTTGTCGTCTGAGGAATATACTGAACGAAAAGGAAGAGTATGTTTAGATTTTGAGGTGGTTTCTTAAATAAAATATCCACGCTAAATTAAAAAGTGTTCCAATGTAACCGACTCTCCCCTAAGATGTGAGTAATATGTTATGTTTCAGAAGAACATGGATTTCTTTTTTGTATGGCTGTGTACGTTTGTCGTTGGGTTTTGGATAAGCAAGAAAATTAAAGAATGGAAGAGCTTACCTCCGGGCCCTTGGGGCCTGCCAGTGGTCGGATATTTGCCGTTCATTGACCGAAACCATCCGCATTTGACATTAACTAAATTGTCCAGGCAGTTCGGTCCGATTTATGGAATTGGGATGGGCAGTATTTATGCCGTAGTGCTGTCCGATCATAAATTAATCAGAGAGGCTTTTGCAAAGGATACCTTTTCTGGCAGAGCTCCTTTATTTTTAACCCATGGAATAATGCACGGAAATGGTAAGCTGACTATATTATGTAAGACAAACCAAATACCTTCTGCAGTATAGTATTTTCATTAGGTCATTGCCTAATGAAAATGACAACTAAGTAAAGTGATGATATAAAAAATATTTATATTTTAGGAATAATTTGCGCTGAAGGTCCACTGTGGAAAGATCAGAGAAAACTGGTAACAAGTTGGCTAAAAAGTTATGGAATGAGCAAGCACAGTGCATCCAGAGTCAAGTTGGAGAAACGAATAGCAGCCGGAGTATATGAGCTCCTCGAGGTAAAAAAGCTATTACACCATTTACTATTATATTAAAAGCATGATTTCCGCAAAACAACAATACAAACAAAAGCTACCTACCTTCTAGTCGCTACATCTACTTATGAACAAAAGTTTGTAAAAATTTTATATTTATTAAAAGTTTTGTCTTATTTGCATAAATAAATCATTATGCTTAGAATTCGTGTAATAAAGTGTGAAGGTGCCCCAACCATATTTAAGTTCAGACTTCTTGCTACCTACCCAAAAAAGCTACACTTATTACGCGGTTTGTTGAATGTGACCTTTTGTCAGAGACAAAATGTTCTGGGATTTAGGCAGCAAAAACTTATTATATTTTATGTTCGGTTTTTTGCTGTAGCGACCCACAATCCTGTTTATTTGTCATAATTTTTGGACATCAGTGACAAATTATTTAAACAAAGTAAGCAGGTACCTACATAATTTACAATGACAACGTGTTTCATATAAATTCTGATAGCTTTGCCTGAATTTTGGTAGAATGTGGAGGAATCGGCTGGCTCACCCATGGATTTGACACAAATGCTGTCTAACTCGCTTGGAAACGTCGTAAATGAAATAATATTTGGCTTCAAATTTCGTCCTGAAGATAAGACTTGGCATTGGTTAAGACAAATTCAAGAGGAAGGATGTCATGAAATGGGAGTGTCTGGTGTCGTAAACTTTCTGCCATTTATGAGGTAAGTGTCACTATTTATTATGTATTTTAATTTCTTCTTTCGGTTTTCCTTTAAATTGTTAAATTATTTCAGATTTTTCTCGTCATCAATTAAAAAAACTATGGAAACACTTACTCGAGGCCAGGCACAAACGCACAGGTTTTACGCCAGCATAATAGCCAGGCGTCGCAAGATGCTGGGGTTAGTAACACCACCAGGGGCCGAATACCCGCCTCATGCTGACCTTCAAAATGAACATCCGAATGGGCATATTAGATGTGTCACGTACAGTAAACATGTTGACCAAGCCGAACAACACTATTTTGATCCAGATACATTGATTGCAACTGAAGGAGACTGTATTTTAGACAGTTTCCTAGAGGAACAAAAGAAACGATTCGACAGTGATGATAAATCCGCAGGCTTTGTCCGAGATGAACAACTCCACTACCTTTTAGCTGATATGTTTGGAGCGGGCCTGGACACCACATCCGTGACATTGGCATGGTTTTTATTGTATATGGCTTTGTATCCGGAAGAACAGGTAAGAATGTTGTGAATACATATATATAAATTCGTGATCACATTCATATTACTTAATACATGTTTGGTAATTTTGCATCAAACACTCATATCAAAGTTACGCATAAGAACACATCAACATTAGCTATGTAAGGTGTTTATGAATAAGGTAAGGGGTTGATGAATAATCATATTTGTCATCTTATAGGAGCGCGTACGAACAGAAATTTTGAATGTGTATCCCGAAGAAGATCAAGTTGACGGCACTCGATTGCCACTTCTTATGGCAGCTATTTGTGAAACTCAGCGTATTCGATCTATAGTTCCAGTTGGAATTCCTCATGGGTGTTTACAGGTTTGTAAAAGTTCGACAATGATTTTTTCACTACTCCAGATTGGAAACGCGCTCCTTATCCATTAAAAATGGTGGCTGAAAACGCATTTTATCCACAGTTGGGGAAAGTAACTTGGTACAAGTTTTAACTTGTTTTTACGTTGTCTGGTAAGATGGACTTTAAAGAGGTGATTTTGCATTATATCATTTTGAAAGCATTCAAATGAAATGCAAAATGAGCAAATGCTTAGGTATATTTTTCCTGTGGTGGTGTGGTGAAAAATGTTGTATTATACTTGGCAGCAAAATTTATTCAACGTCTCTTGCCTTGCCTCGTACGCTCAAAATTAAATTTTTTTAACCACTCATGGCTCAATTTTGGAATCTTTCGCCGACTTGGGTCTCAATAAAGGCACAAGAGGTTAAATTTCAACTTTACCCTTTATAATAAATGACTATTTTTACCTTAGATTGTTAGAAGCTATGTTACCTAACGTTACCTAACATTATTTCCTTATTCTTATATATATCTTCCTAGGATACTGTGTTGGGAGACTACAAAGTTCCCAAAGGAGCAATGGTAATTCCTTTGCAATGGGCAATGCACATGGATCCCACGGCATGGAAGGATCCAGACGAGTTTAAACCTAGTCGTTTCATTTCTGATGACGGTAGTCTTCTTAAGCCCCAAGAATTCATACCTTTTCAAACAGGTTAGTGAAAGCATTTCCATTGAATTCATAATGTTTGTTATAGTATAGGCTATAACAATCATGACTTATAGCCTTCTGTTTTCAAATTGCATTTAAATACTCGTAATCTTTAATGGTAATTTCGTATTTTTCTTTTAGGAAAGCGCATGTGCCCAGGAGACGAGCTTTCCCGCATGATATCGTGTGGCCTGGTGGCCAGACTGTTTCGTCGTAAAAGAGTTCGTCTTGCTTCAGATCCTCCTTCTGAAGAAGAAATGAAAGGAAAAGTTGGGCTCACTTTGACACCACCACCGGTTCTTTTCTACTGTGATCCCTTGTAATTAAAGACGATATTGTTTTTAGTGGATTTTTTGTGAAATAATAGGTATTAAAAAACTGCATTTATGACTTATCTTTTTCAATTTATTTCTGAAATACACATTTGTATCTTCTTTTAACAATTATATTTACTAGGCGAATGTATTGGTAATATACTAATTATGTAGCGGTGAGCTGAAAATATAAATATAAGTTCAGTACAGAGCAACTTGGTTGCAATAAGTTGAAATCATCTACTTCCAACTGATGATTAAAGATCACTTAACTAAGTATTTATATTATGTAGACTAGTTACTGGTTGAACCTAAGCTATGATGGAATGTTATCTTATAGTCTTGAAAGGTACAATATAAAATCGTGTTAACTAGAAAAGTTACAGATGAACACTTGCAAACCCTATCGAAACATACTCGCAACGATATTTAACACAACAATCATGAGATCACACTCAAACAGGCACTCTTCTTAGTGATCTTAATAAATAATGACCTAGAATGAATATACAATTTTGGTATTCTAGAACTTAATTATCTACTGCTTACATTGATCAAATTTCACAAATGTACTTCGTATGGTGTAAATTCCAATGACCTTACAGGTCTATCAAGAATCTTGCTTTTCTTTAATACTGTCTACATATACGAAAAACATTTCATAATCTCAACGATGGGAGTTTTCAATACGTCTAAAATTCTGTTACCTACTAAATTGAACACTTTAATGCACAGCCTCGACGGTCGCTTCAGCAACGTCATTACTTATCATATACAACTTAAATAAATGGTCGTCGATGCGCTCTAAAACGAGTGATCAGTAAATACTGGTGGGTAAATTGGCAGGGAAGCCGCGTCGATTACATCCTGATTTATAATTAGATTTCAAAAATCTACCAACTTAATACCAATGGCAAAATTGTTGCGTGGATATGACACATTGATAAATAAATAAAGATAAAACTATATCTAAATAACATTTTTTTTGTGTGAGACTATTACCTTATTTTACTGCGACTATTAAGATTTTAACAATTATTAATGACACTTAAAGCAAAATAGGTCGCCATCTATGTTGATATTAGGGAACAACAGTGTCTGGTCTTTGGTAGAATTTTGTAATCTAATTAAGTATCGGCGTTTAGTGCGCACCGACGTGGCGCAAGTGCGGATGGTCGGGCACTGCCGGCACCAGCGGCGCGGGCGGCGAGCGCGGAATGAACCGTAGGCGGAAGGCTTGGGGGGCGATCGTGGCTCCCACCGTGCCCTCCAGTGACGGCGAGTCTGCACCCTCTGCCAGCTGCACGTCGAACTGGTGCATCACGCAGGAAAAGAACATGAACATTTCCATGCGTGCGAGTACGTCACCAAGGCACATGCGCCGCCCCACACCGAAGGGCATGAAGAATTCCGGCCGTCTGATTTTGCCATCGTCATCGAGGAATCTGCTTGGGTTGAACTTTTCAGGCTCATCCCAAAGATTGGGATCCATGTGCACACAGTTGATGAGGGGCACTACTTGAGAACCGGCTGGGATTCTGTATCCATTCAGATGGACGTCCCTGTTGAAAGAAATATATTGTTAGTTATAGTCATCTAACGAACGAAGAGGCAGACTGTTATCATATTATGTATATACATATTTAAACAAATATTAAACATCAAATGCAGATCAAAACTTACTTTGTTGGCGAATGAGTTGTAGCAAGGGGCACGATGCTCGACATTCGCAAAGTCTCCAAAATGGTGGTTTCAGTGTACGACAAGTTTGGCATGTCTTCAATAGTAGGTAGACGCTCCCGACCAACTACAGCATCGAGTTCCTCTTGCACTTGTCTTTTGACCTCAGGATTTCTGAGCATGAACACGAGCATCCATAACAGAGATGATTTGATGGTTTCCATGCCCGCAGAAAATAGATCGCCCAGGATTTGTTTCAATTGTAATTCTGTAAACAAATATAAACATTTTAGATTTTACTTCTTCTCGGCATTGCAAGTACTTTTTAAAGGCACTGAAGTTAATAATTTTTCATAGTAATAAACCCACCGTGATCTCTTCCTTCGAACAGTTCTCCGGCTCTTCCTTCAAGCTTCGCCTTCTCGATCTCGATCAGGTAGACATCGATGAGGTCGCGTGCGTTGTCAAGGTTCAACGTAGCTCGATGCTCATCGATAAGTGTTTGATAAAATGCAAACATTTCATCGCGATTTTGCATAACTTTCACTTGAGCTTGGGCCTTGCCGGGTAAATACTACAAACGAAATAAAATAAAAATTAGTTAATATTACTAAAAATTACTGATTTTGCTGTCGGTAGATTATGTTTATTTGATCCTTTGGAACTTACATTGTAAAGGGGAATGTATTCGCCGTAGTGGATTTCTCCGAAAAGTCGCATCCCTTCTTCGATTAAGTGGTTCAACCTGGTGAAACGCGTGTCCCCATGGCTGAAGCGGACGGACATCGTGATGCCACAAATAACGTTGGATACTCCGAGAGCCAAGAGTGGATTAGGGTCAATGGGAGTGCAGTCTGAATTGCGTAGATTGGTTATCAGGTCATGAACTTCGTTCTGTGAAAAAAAATTCGCGTTAGACATGTGAAAATTAGATTCTCTATTGAAAATTGAATTTTCGTTTAACTTTACGTATTTGTTTATAACAATGAATAGCGCAAGTACCTTAATTCTGGCTTCCATGATTTTTTTGCCGTTCCCCATGTAGGTCATTCCGAACTCACGTAGTTTTTCGTGAAGGAAACGGCGCTGACTTTTCCAAAGGCGGCCTTCGCTATTGATGATACCTGCAACGAGGGAGGCGGTTAGTTGCGGTGAGGGATCGGTGGGCGGTGCGAGCGCACCGGCGCTCGGGAGCGGGAGGCGCCTGCGCCCGAGCACCGCCCACATGCGCTCATGCCATGTGCACCCGGCATAAGCCAATGTTATGTTTTTATGAAAAATAAAAACTAATAGAATTAAGGAAATATTCAGTTACACGAGTATCAATTAATTAAATTAAGTAACGTTAACAAATGGTGCAATTGAAAACTGATCAAATAATGCGCAATGACAAAAAAATTATCTAAGATGTAATTGATAAGTTAAATTTGGTGTACTCACCGAGACCATCCAAAGTGTGCATCAAAGGCGTGCTTGGGCGCCCAGTGAACTCTTCCCGCCGGAACGCTTCTCTGATGAGTCTGTAGTCACTGAGCACGACTGTGAGCTGGTTGCCCAGGCGCGCAGAGAACAGCGCCCCGTAGCTGCGGGCCAACTCCAGGAAGGTCTTGTGTCGCACGCCGAGGAAGGGCAGGTAGCCGACGACCGGAGGTCCCCACGGGCCCGGCGGTAGCTTGCGCACCTCCCGCACCAGCTGCGCGAGCCGGGCGGCCAGGAGAGCCGCAGCAACTGCCAGCAGCAGCGGCAGCGATGTACGCGCCACACAGTAGTTCATCACTTGACATAGTCCCCACAAAAGTTTAGAATTTGATAGTATTGAAATCATAGTGAACCTTTTTTTAATAAACAAATAAAAGGAACTGAACTGAAATGTCCGTTGCTATCAATCGATCATAATATTTGTGCGCGAACGTGTATGCGGTTGCGCGGTGGTCACAGTAGTAGCAGATACAGCGCGTTCGACCGTCGTCTGCGCACTGGCGCGCCGCTGGCGTGGCCTTGCCAATAAATAGGTACGCGCGGGGTGGTACGTGCTTGGCAGGATCGTCCCACCAGCGCACCTCTCTCTGGCAGCGCTCGACGCTTAGTGCCAAGCTGCTTGTAGCACTGGCAACATCATGAAGCGCTTTCGTTTTAGAGTTTTTTTGCGGTTTCACCTTTAGCCTAGTCCCAAGTTATTTATTTATTTTATTTATTTAAACTTTATTGCACAGTAAAAAATAAGTACAAATGCCGGACTTAATGCCTCAAAGCATTCTCTACCAGTCAACCATAACCAAGTTAGGTATATGGGCTTACACTTACACTTTTGATAATGTTTAGCTATTTTAACCAAATATTTTTCTTTATCACTGAGAAGGTTGTTTCGCTGATTACTGAAGGCAGGTTTTATCATCTTGCATAAAAAGAAACGGGAAAAAGGAGGGTTTACAGATACCGTGTTGAGACACATTTCAGGTCTATCAGGTCACAAGTGTCAACCAAATAAACTTTTGGGTGAAAAATATACAAAGCGTTTAAAATATGAAAGTAGAAAACATGTTATCGTCTATCATTACTTACATAAATAAGCAATATTTTTAGATTAGGTACATACGTGTAAATCGGTTTTTGTTATTATTTGTAACTATTACGGACCACTGAAATCGGCCTAGGTGCGTGGTATTCCTGGTGAAAATCGTTTATCTAAGTTTTCTAGGTTACTTCGGTAATTAAGAAAATTTACTTAGAAAATAATGTATAGTTATTCAAAAATATGTGTTTCACATATAATTCTTATATTCTGTACTTTAGGTGTTTTTGTTTCACGTATGCTATTTTATTTTATTATTGCATAGATCTCGCATGGTCGTAATTAAAAACGAATACGTAAAGGCGATCAGTGAATGCATGCGCAGTATGCAGGCACCGAATTTTAGCGAGAGGCTGGCGAGGTCGGGTTGTATAGACGATAAGATTAACAAATTGCGTAAGTTGGCGCGAGGCAAGGTGACGGCGGGTCGACGACTCGCGCCCGCCGAGCCTTGAGCGGAGTTGTACGCAGGCGACCTCTAACCGAATCTTAGTTCTTCAAAATTTGTTAGATTATGTACCAACATTGACCACCCAAACGATTGGAACCTATAGCTAAGGACTGAACTCGGATTGACACTACGACGTTAATTATTAGACTTTGTGTAAATCAAAACCTACCTACTCTATCAAACCCGTATAATTAGATATATACGTAGGTTAACATTTATTTGTATATAAATTAATTATTGTAAACATTGGCTGCAGAAAACACCCTTCTAAGAGGCGACTAAAACGCTCAACGCGCGCGAAAGGAAAATCTCTACCGCGTCGGCTACGAGAGTTTTTGCTGTGCTACGTAACGTGCTAAGGATCAAGTTTAAGCTAAGTAAGTACGAATAAAAGTACGAGGAATTAACATAATTTGAGTTTAATAATATGAATTTGTAGGTTTACTCTCACAATTCTGTAATTTTCAAAATAATGTTATTTTGATAGTAAATAAATAAGTTATGAATGACGAACGAGGAAACCATCGCATAATGCAAAGCTTTTTTGGACTTTTTGACTGTGGAGAGTGTATCATAAATGTCATAATAATTAATATTTATTTAAAATATGCATATTTTAACAATTCAGTCGTTAAAACAAAGCTATGTAATTAAAAAGGAGCTTGTTGTTTGGGTCCGCTACAACTTTACCTGTTTTGAAAAAGTTGTGCATTGTAAGCAAAGTTGTAACAGTTGATGGTAGGCACGTCAACTGCTACACCCTAAGATTGTGTATGATGATCGTGTTCAGTTATTATTAGTGAGTCAGTCGGCGACAACACAAAGGAACTTTTACTAGCAAGAGTTCTTGAAGAAAAAGTTAAGTTTGAAATATCTTTCTTGTGTTCTGGTCACTTGTTCACTGAAATTTCAGACTTCTAAAGATCCGCAATTTAGTTTAGTTGAGGGAAAAACGGCCTAATTGACTTCGGAAAAAGTCTGTAAAGGAGAAAGTTCACCAATTTGTTGACTGGCTTTTGTCTATCTGTGAATACATTTATGGTAAAGTAAACCTTTATACATATTTTTATCACGTTATTATATATACTACATATCTTTTTGCAGTACGATCTTTTAAGTACAAACTTGCTGCAAAATTGACGTTATCGAGCTTTAATCTCGACTGTTCGCGCTCATGATTAAATACGTGTCAGAGCTAAACTTAGAGCGTGTTATAGACTATGAGCTAGCCCCGGAAAATTCGACACTATAACGAGATCACCGAAACCAGTATCCTTGTTATTGGATTCTGCATGTGGCTGCTTCTTCTTATATTTTATTATAAACCTGTTGGATATCCTCGTTATTACCTCGATAAGAACGGAAACGGGAATAGGTTCCAGTTAGATTTAAACTACTTTTTGAGACTCGTACCCTATTCTACTACTTTTTGTGCTGAACATAAATCATGTGGTACCATTACCTAATGTAGGAATAATAAGAAAGAGAAATGGTATCTAGCCATTTCGGTTTCGATGATTTCATTTTAGTAACGTCAGATTTAAGTAAATTGATATAAATCGATACGTGTAATACGTAGATGAATAGCACAAAACAAATGATTAATAGTTTACCCAGGAGAAACAACTTGAATGACGACACCCCATTGAAAAAAGAACAATAATCACGCACTGAATAGATTTACGTGAACTGTTTCCAAGTGAATTGGGTCAATGGCCTAGTTGCAAACAAACCTGCGCGTACGCAGACGTCACCGTACACTACAGGTGCGCTCGTTGTTTAGTTATCCTCGATTACTTACTCCTTGACATGGATCTAAGTGTGAATTGTTAGCGAATTTTCGGCCTCGCCTTACGTAATTTAAAGTGAGGCTGCGAAAGTTTTAATATTTGCATAAGTAAAGATAATGTATGTTTTATATTAAGTAACAATATTCTTTTTTTAAAATTTATTTTTTAAATTTTTTTCAAATTATTTAAATCAAGAAAATTATTGCGTCAAGGTTGCCACTCGTGTACTTACTCTAGAAATAGTGGATCAAGATTAGGCCGGAGGCAACCCTATCTCATCGCGTTGAAGATAGAATTCGGCTTATGCAGGGCAATGCACGGGAAAAGTTATGTATTTTAGTACTTGGTAGCCTGAGCTGAACTTAGAGCATTTTTGGTTGCCTACTCTTGATCTATAGATAAATACCGTAAAAATTGCGCGGCAGCTGCTACGTCGCGGGGCCCGTGAAACCATCCATGGACGAGATATAGTCAACGCCAGAAGTAGCTAAACGGGTGAGGTGTTCAAAATGAGCTTGTCACGACTTTATTGTTAAGAGAATAAAAGCATGTGAACGTCATTTTGAACACCTCACCCGATTAACTACTTTTGCTGCTAACTGTACATGAGCGGACTAAATTGAAGCAGTAATTGTTACCATATTATAACAAAATATCTTAAGTCGAAAAAGTCCAAAAATCCCAGATACGTTTAGTTGTCGTAAAATTACTGACGGTTAAAATACACAGTCGGAGAAAATTTTAGGTATCACATAGCTTAGGCGGCAAAATTAACTTAGGAAACCAATTACCGTACCAAGTGTTCCGTACTTCATTTTTCCATGTGAATGCATATTGAAGATACCTACTTATATGCAGTTTTTATTTGTTGTCAAGGTTTTTTAAAAGGAAAAATATATGGTTTTTTTTTCAATAAAGAAGAGCTAAGTTAATTCTGGTTTTTAAACCCTGTTGTAGTGTGATGTGATATAACACTTCGGTAATCACTTGCCAGCAGGCAGCCAGTCTTGTGTTTCATCAACATGGTATCAAAATGATATTCGATTACAATAAATAAAAAGTTGATATAGAAACCTAGATAAAGAGACAGGCGTTGTGTTGTTTCTGTAGATGTAGGTACAAAAGAAAAATATTGCACCCATGCGTTTATTATTTTATATTTTTGTGGCACCTGCTGAACTCTAAAGAAATCAGTTAAAACGCGTGAGTGTTCCACTTTTTAGCAAAAATACCTACGTGATCTCGATATTCGAAATAAATTAATCATCAGTTGTGTGAGCGGCGCCGGAGTGGCGGAGGTGGCACAAGTCATAACAATCGTACAACTGGGGAAGCTGGGCTGAGTCGGCACCGTGGCAAACACCCCTCTAATAATAAGGCTTGCGACAAAATAAACAACTATTAGGTTTATTTGTGTTTCGTCCGAGGCTATCATTTACCTACTGGGGTTATTTTTGCTGAAAGAATTTATCCTATAAAATTTCACTGGATTTGTAAACGCTATGATGAATCGCTGCGTTTATCCTGGATGCTTTATTTTCTGTAAGAAAAATAAACTTCCCAACTGCAGTTATTACAATTTTTTCGATTTGAAGTGTTGATCTTACATTACCTTGCAAATAGTTGAATTTAAGTTTTGAGATGAAGATAGATTATTAATTACTAGATTGCTGAAATTCAAAATTGAAAGAGTACTTTAACGTTTGAGGGCGTATATGTATATTATCGTATTATGGTATTTGTATTGTATTGTATTGTAGAACGGGCAAGTTTCCGCAACTCGACGTCTAGCGCCTATTTTGCGTGATGGGTGAGTGGCTAGTCCAGCCAACCCAACTCCTCAAGGAATCCTATCAAACCTTTTATGTTGAGTAGGACCTCGGGGATATTACTCGGGGAACCGAGATGTTTAGCCCTGTATGGGGCCACTCCGTCGCAATCCAGTACCACGTGAGAGGCTGTTTCTTCCGTCTCCATGCACCCACGGCACAGAGGACTGTCTGTAACACCTATGTTGAAAAGATGTTTATTAAATGGTCCATGACCTGTTATTACACTGGTTACCATCTTTAGACGAATTTTGTCGAGATGGAGAAGTGTCTTAGTGAGTCTGCAGTTGATGTTAGGCATGGCCTGTTTGGCCTGTCTGCATCCTACCTGACGTTGCCAGTATGTTGAGTGCAGTCTCCCGGTGCGTTCGAGCAGCAACGAGCGTACCTTACTAAAAGGGACCGGAAGGATTGGTTCCGGGCCGATTGGCCCCGCACTTGACCCTTGCCTAGCCAGCTCGTCTGCAGCGTCGTTGCCCCGGGACCCGCTGTGACCCTTGATCCATTGGAGGGTAATATTGTTGTGATGACATACCTCCGTTAGTCGTTCGTGGCATTCGTGTATTAGTTTTGATGTAGTTATATGACTTTTTAGAGCCATTAGAACTGCCTTGCTGTCAGAGAGTATGCGGATGGAGGTACCTGCTACTTTCCTTGCAGTGATGGCAGCTGCCGCATTGATGATTCCCATGCACTCGGCTTGGAAAACTGAGTTATGGGCGCCTAGCGGAGTGATTATTGACATGTTCAGGTCTTCTGAGAACGTGCCCGAGCCTGACCCTGTGTCTGTCTTTGATCCATCAGTGAAGATTCTCAGCTCTCGTGGATTGAGACCTTCCTGATTGTCATCTTCGAATAATTGTATTTTGTACCTTTTGTCGAAGACAGCACGTTTTTGAATCCGATCTGTGCCTGCCCTGAGCACTGGGAATTCTTCGTACACCTTCTCCAGGCATAGTGTGTGTAGGGTCCTCTGGTTGGACCATATGTTAAGGGTTTGCAGCCTTACCGCTGAGAGGGCAGCCTCCTGTTGTATGTGGAGGTGAAGCGGTGGAAGGTTTAGCATGGTCTCTATGGCTGCAGTCGGGGTGCTCCTCATGCAGCCAGTAGTGGCAACGCATGCAAGCCTTTGTAGTCTCTGCATCTTGTTTTGTACAGTGGCAATGTTTGATCTTGGCCACCAGACCAATGCCCCGTAGCAGAATAGAGGTCGGATTATCGTCTTGTAGAGCCACAGTGTGATTTTTGGATTTAGTCCCCACCTCTTACCAATCATCCTCCTGCATTGCCAAAAGATGACACCCGCCTTGTCTATCCGGTTGTTTATGTGGTTGGTCCAGTTGAGTTTACTGTCGAGAATGAGACCCAGGTACTTTACCTCATTTGTCAGTTGTAACTCAGCTTGGAACAGTGTAGGTTTGGTAAAGTTGCCAAGTGCCCTTTTATTGGTGAACATTACCATTTCTGTTTTGGTGGGGTTCACTGATAGGTCAAATTCCTTGCACCATCGCTCTACGATTTTAAGAGCAGACTGGGTGAGGTCGCAGACAGTACTGGCGAATTTACCTGATATTAGTATCGCCAGATCGTCAGCATAGCCATTATGGTATTTATACCGGTGCTATATAATACTTTCAATGAGTTGAAGTTCCTTTTCATTTCTACTATTTCTCTTATAAACCCCTGAAACTTTTTTCATTAGGTATGTCATATTACTTTTCCATATTCTGAGTAAAACTATTGCTAATCTTCTTTCTTGGGAGAACACGAGTTGAGAGCAAAACCGGAGTTTTCACACAAGCTGCAAGAGGATAATTCACTGTATTTTAAGTTGAATATTATATCATTTTTAACATATCATATTGGACCGGATTGGCTCTACCTTGTCATTTCTACTCAACCTACTCTAACCTGCTGGTTTTTTATTATTATGCGTAAACATTTTTCTAATTCCAACTACGTCGGCGCTTTCTTCAGTTGTGATAGGTAAAAGAAATAATTGATTGTTAGGCAACTTTGCTCACGTCTTGTGATTTATCTGCTTCAACGAGATGGCTAAAGTTTAAACGTAATGTTTACGGAGTTTGTAATTGTGGTACAAAAATATTTTAACTAGACCACTCAAAATGGTGTCTAGGACGTTTAATTTTTATCTCTTTGTCCGTGACACTAGTGTCATAGTTTAAATTAACTGTAGCTACTGATTACGGCTCTGTATACCTACGTATTTTTATTCTTAAGGACATATTTTAGTTTCAGACGATTGAGTTATCTTAAGAACAATAACATTTTGAGACCTTCAACGCATGTAAAGTAGGTGACACATTTTTTAATCACCATCAGTGTACGAGTATCGTTCACAATTGTGGGATGATAACTCCCCGACATGTCCCGAGTGCGCGGCCACAATCAAGTGATTGACGGCGAGAAATTAACTTCACTGGCTCAATATCTTATTTATTATTTCATTTGTGATTAGTGACAATGCAATATCGAGACAAGTTATTAAATGCACACTCGTGTATAAAACATACATATAATATGTATAATTCTCAAAATATGCTTGACCTGTCCTGTGCAGCTGTGGTTTAAATTACCATGGTCAATCCTGCTTTGATAAAAGACTGCAGTCATTTATATTTTATCAATTGACTAACTATGCGCAGGTTGTGCATCTCCGCCATACACTACACTTCCTAAAATGTGGAGACACACAATACAAGTAGGTATAAATAGGTATTTTTAAATTTGGCAACTGCTCTACCGTAGTGCCAAGTGTCCCAACCAATTGTTTTCGTTATAAAGCCAAATAAATAACCACTTAGTTTACAAAACATACCTCGATAATTTATTTGTAATATTTATGGTTTAACAAAGTCACAAATACGATTACAGTATCTGTGTAGTTGATAATACTTTTACTCTATCAAAACTGTTATTTCATCGTTTATCGCGGCTCAGAGTAGGTTGTAAACAGTAATGGCATGATTAAATATCAGAACGATAAATTTAAACTAATTGTCTTGTTTCGTTGTGTTGATACCTGGAAAGTATACGAAATTCTACTAAAATACTCTACAATTTATGAATTATCTAGTAGCACTAATAGTGCTATATAACTTTTGAATAATAACTTATTATACAACAACAATCACTACTGTTGCTAAATGTTATCTATTTATATTAGGCATAATAGAATTTAACAAATTTTGCTACACTGGAGTATGTGCACTACAATAAACTGAGAAATATTTCGGTGAACTCGTTTTGTATGATTGCTTTGCTATAATTTCATTGTGCTAATAAACAACTGAAATGAAATAGTAGGTACGATAAATAGAATACCGCACATGAATATGTTGAAATGCATTTGCGTAGGTAATGTAGGTATCCTTTAATAAACATACGACATTTTTTTATCGATTCTTTACAGGCTATAGCCTATATAGTATATGCATAGGAACATTAATTTTATATTAACTAGTAGTTCGCCCCGAACTGTGAACCCGCGAATCTTGTGTTTCGGCATACACGTGCAAAAGTATAAATACCTACTAAAAATACCAAAAATGGGGCAAATGGCGGCCACCCAACCGACAATTTTTCAAATTTGCCGCGCTTTTGTACTGACAGAAATGGTTTGCCAAGCTATAACATTAATTTTGTAAATATAGTCCGGCAAACCAAAAAGCGCAGTAACAGTCAGAGTAACATGCTATACCCATCCCTTTTTTAGTAGTGAGAGTACTAGCATTAGAAAAAGACAGTATGATTCTCCCTGTCTATGCTTGAAGTGAAACAAACTTTGGCCAAACTATATTAGTATGTTTTTTTTCTAAACTAATCATCTTGGTGAAATTAAACGTCCGTATTAAATTGTGTGGTTGATGCTAAAAATTTTACCGCGACGAAATCTGTTCAGATTTGTCAGTTTTTGTCGCATTTAATTTACATCCACCTCTCACTCTGTTACTTTGACATGTCGTTCTCATCTGTGGACACCTATAGGTTTCGGACACCATCATTAAATCATTTTGCGTCTATGGTAACTCTCTCTAATGTGTTAATGTCAGTTGTCAAAATATTTACACCAAAAGCAAAATATAATTGAAAATATTTTTGAAATCTATTTTATGATGCTAATTATTATGAAACAGTAAGCAGTTAATAAGTATTTGATAAGAGGGTAAATCAATACCTTTTGTTTGATACCAAATTCAACCATACTTGCTCGTAAAAGTAGCAAATAAGATGACCAACGTAACAAGACCCCTTTCCAAAACCTTTTTAGGCCTTCTAATTTCAGAACCCCTGTCTCAATCCAGCTCATATACGAACTCGCAAATTTTGTTGGTCTCTGCTACAACCCTAACAAATTTCATAAAGATCAGAAAAACGTTACTAAAGTTATCGTCGGACAAACTATGTAAATCAAAAAGCCATCCAAATGCCGAGACGTCCCAGTAGCCAGGTGACAGTTGGGTCTGAAGTTGTTTTTAAGAACGAGCTTCGCTTACGCTCCGCTCGTTCGATAAAACTCAAAAATCAAATCTATTCTCAAAAAAAAACTCGTTCACATTGCTACCTCCTTATCAGGGCCAGAATTCACGAAAGTTTTTGACCACGATCGTCTTTATTGGCGTCTGTAGTATTCTGTTTGTTACATTAAGGGTTCGTATGTCGCTACGTGGAAGCATCCGTGCGGGCCGTGTCGAAATATAATGTGTTCCCGGGAGCGCAGACACGTAACCCCAAGTGCTCGTATTACATCCAATTCAAGTGACTGATGTTATTCCGTATGAGTTGTCATAACAGTGATGACCGAATGTGAAATGACGCACATTGAACAAATCCCAGCGGGCCTACCAGCGATATTAAAAAATATAAATTTTGTTATTTCCGTCTCATATTCGATAGCTTCCGTCTCATATTCGAGGGCTCTTGCATATTCGAAAGAGACTGAATCTAAAGGTGATATCAGACGGTTCACTCGAATGAACGTTCACTGGAATGAATGCTTAATTCTTCTTTCATTCCATGTTCACACGCAAAGACAAAAATGAATATTCACTTGTTATTTCATTCACTATGTCGGGTTGTGCGTCTCGGAATAAGTTTAGTTTGCGATTACTTAATTAAATAATTAACGAAAAGGCAAGAAAAAAAGCGTAGAAGGTGGTGGGTGAGACCTTGGATTGCCAAGAAGAATAGATATTTATGCCACACCTGGCCATAATATATATATATATATATATATTGCTGCGCGTACGGAAAAAGACGCTTTCTGGCCAAGTGCAGGCATAAAATGATGTACACAACACGGGAGGTAATAAAGCCCTCGATCGAATATTTACGATCTCGGCAAACTTCTGCGATCTCGGCCTTTCTTTGTTTTACCAATTATGCTACAAGTGCAGAAAGCAATTAATTTCCGAACGAGTGGCGGTGTGAAAGCGGCCAGTTGTGCAGAAAAGTACTATGGAAATCCTTTGCCGCAAGTGTGCGGCAAAGAATCGCTTTCTGTACACGACTTTACTCTGAAAAAGAGCACTTTCCGAGTTCATGCATTGTAAATATATTTGGAGCCTCAGATACATTGCTGAGAGAATTATTCTGTCTTTATACTTACTCGTCTAGTTTGCGGTTCCAAAGACACTGGTAATTTTTGAAATTCTCTAAAACAACAAAGTATTCTGATCGTTTCACTTGAACACCATTTTGATGCGGTTATATTTGTTATATTCGTCTTGATACTACTCACAGGATTCGAGAAAATGGGGAACCAAAGTCACTTTGCCAAAGTAAACGTTCAATTTGGCAAAGTGAACGTTCATTCCGTGTTCAGACTGATCATTTTTGGTTCATTCGGAGTGCGAATGAAAGGTGCCGAATGAAAATATCCAACACTGTTTTTTATATACAACACATATTTTCATTAATGAATTCATTTTTCATTTTTGTTTCATTTTGTGTTCAGACGTGTCACTTGGAGTGAAAGATGCTAAATGAAACACGAAAATGAACAATAAATGAACCGTCTGATATCACCTTTCGATTACTGTGCCACAGGTTTGATCAATATTGCAGCGTTTATTTACACTAAATCCAAATCCAAATAACCATTATACATTTGTCAACAATGTGCGACGCAACACTGGCAACTCTATTGAAATTACACTTTTGGGACCCGCCGCTTCGCTTGTTATTTAATATTAACCATTGTTCGATCCAGCTCCTATGCCCTAAGTCTACTTCCAATACACTTACAGTATAAAAGTACTGTTTATAAATAAGTACATTAAGTTTTTACGCATATACTTACTTACAATTTACTCCAGAATCGTGTACCTACATACTTCCTAAAGAAGTACCTAAAGTGAATCGATCCATCCCCATTAAAACCGTCTTATTACAAAAATGCGAGGTGGTTATTAAGGCACCTTAAGTTAATGTTGTACTTTGAACATGCCAGTAATGCTAATTTGTTGCGAAATAATGCGCTGAGATGTTTTGCACTGTTGCATTATTACTTCTTTATGTTGGCGTTAACGTTTTTTTAATATTTTGTAGAAATTTAGTAAGTGTTTCCATTTAAATATTTAAAATTAAATCACTTTTTTATTTATAAGCTTAATACCAGTATTTTTGTTACAGCCTGTATAATAGCATGTCCAAAATAAAGGAAAATAACACGCAGTTCAGATATTCGGCTATTTAAAAAAAGTTTACGCCTTAGAAATATTTTTGCCAATGTTCATCACTTAGTATAAGGAGAGATACGTCATAGACTTATTTAGCAATATTAATATAAGCAATCATGAAGGACCGATTATCTTAAATTGACAACTTATATCTAAGTATTGATTATACTTAACTTCATTCTTTCTTGGTGGCTCTACTTACTTACCAGATCTATACATTACTGACATATTGTGACCCCGTCGGTAGACCAGCGCTGGCCTGGCTACCCAGGCGAACCACCATGCTTAATCGGGACACTTTCGTAGCAACCAGGTTTGAACTTTTGGTTTGCTCATATTTTAAGATAATTTATGGTGATTAATAAATGTATACTATTTTCATTTCATGACATCATAGGAAGCACTTACGTATTACGTACACGTACTTGTATGTTATGTCGCCCAATATCTAATGGAAGATGACATTTTGGCCTACATTGTAGGCGCACGGTAACTTTCCGCTTTAAGCAATCCGGGCACTTGCAAAATGAATGAGGAAAATTGTTAGAATCAAATATATAGACATTAGACACTATAGACAGATAAACTATTATTATAGTCATCCGTAATAAAATTAATATATTACACATCGAAGCATGCATTACATCTGACACAATTTATTAGTAGAGCTAAAAGAGTGTGTAATATACTTTTGCGTTATTTGTCGTGTAAAACCTTTTTACTATATAATGTACCTTTTTTACGGGGGAAAATCCATTATGGATAGATAATTAGATACTTCCGCACCACGGGTATAGCGCGGAAGTTATGTCGTACCTACAATCGTCATCACTTTAAAATAATAACCTTATCATTGCAAGACCATACCATAATGTCCGTCGATAATCAATTAAGAAATTAAGTATGCTACTGTTAGTACAAAGTACAAAGGCACACAGACCAAAGGTTGTTGTGGAAAAACACGGAAGGGGTCTGCTTACAAGAAATTCGTACCACTAATATCAATCCAAACAAAGCAATCAGAGTCACATGGCAAGGTTCGCGTGCCATCAATTTGCCACTGCTAAATTGATATGCGGTGTTTCGTTGCTCAATACTCACAATATTTAACACCGTATTATGATCGGTATCAATTTTTATTTACATCAATATAGGTGATAGCACTGATAGTCTACAAACGGTATAATACCAGGGGGGTGATTTTTGAGATTCGAGCACTCGAAAGTGACATTTAAAACTCTGAATAAAACGATGAAATTATATTTTAAAAATAACAGCGATAGAAATTTAAAATCATGATTATTTAAGCTATTAATTACATGCGAAAAAATTTGCAACAAACTTTTGTGTGCGATTATTATCGAGCTTGAATTTTTTGAATTCGAGCGTCCGGCTGTCAAAAATCGGCCCCCTGGTGGCGGACGGCGCTTGCGTCATGCATTGTACAGATTCAATATTGCATTCAAGCTATAAAAGCGTAAGTGCCGGCCGCTAAACGGTACCTTTTGATGTAGATTGTCACATAAGGCTTTTGCAGCGGATCTTACTTTGGGGGGTTTTAGAAAAAAAACGCTTTCTTTCCATACACATTATTCGTCTCTTGTGATGGTCAATAGAGAATGTACTTATGGGAAAATGCGTCACAAAACAGAAAAAAATAATTAGGACTCTTTTTTTATTATTTAAATCGATAGTCCTCGTAATTCTGCGTAGAAATAACCCAAAATCTGTTAGGTTTTCCAAAAAAAGTAAATGGTAAGTACCTATATTGAGATCAATGACGCGTAGTTTCAGATTCCGCGAGGCAATCGGGTGGCTCGCGGTATTTAAGCTCCCTACGTGTTGTGGAACCACCCTGTGCAAACCGAACTGACCCGCGTTGGACTTCGTATTTCATCCTCTTGGACATTAAAAAAAATACCCATTTGCTAAACTAGGCGATTGAAGTGTCATGTCATTTTGTGTATTTTTTACGCGGAATCGAATCAAACCGTACTCCAACTTAAAGAAAACATCATTCGATTCAGAAAAAAATATCTAAAATCGAAAATGATACTTCAATCGCCTAGTTTGGTAAATTTGAATTTTTTTAATGTCTTCCCCCTACCATACCCCCAGATAGGGTTAGACGCATAAATTTTGATAGGAGTCGGCAGATGCTCTATCCTAGTGCCAAGATAAAGATAAAAAGCAAAGTTTCATAGATGTACATATTTTGCCGCCAAAATGGCATATCTATATAGTCTTACTTATTACCTTTATACCATATCGTGATAGTCAATTGTCTTTGATGCTTTAGACATTAGATGCCTTGTATCGTCATAACTCCGTTACCAAAACTAGGTTTATGGGTAATTGTTGTAGTAGGTTATACCTACATTATGTTAATAAGAGTACGTTCTTACTTTCGAGATAATATTTGAGTGTTTGCCGGTGACGCATTGTTTGGTAATAATTTAAATTACGTCAATTATGTCAGAAGCCAGCTGCTGATACGGTGGTTTGAAATCTGCGTATTTTGTGTGAATGGCTGGGTAGACTAACTCTCAATAGACTCCACATGTAAAATTGGAGTCACTACGCATTAAATCGCCTTGTCTGAAAATACTGTACTGTACTGTACCGCAAGTTATACTACCTACTTTTATGCACCCGTGACTATTTTGTCGGATTTGTGCTTGTGTTTACTCTTGGAATTTTATGTTTGTTATATTTTTTATTAGATAAGAAATGATAAAATATGATGATATAATTAACGTAAGCCCAAAAAATATGATAACTAACGTACGAGCAGGTGGTAGCATTATTGAGCAGAGAGTACACTGGAGCTAGGTCACATTTTATGATTGAATGGTGTTTTTTTTGGCGAATACATATATTTCTTATTCAAGTGCTTCGTGCCAATATTTTTGGATCCCCCTCGTTTTCTCCGCTAGACCTCTGGATGATGTTTTGAACTATTTTTTCATCACCTGTCATATGAAATAGTAGTAGTGGCTTAGTAGGTAGGCGATCCTAAATAAACATGTGACTACTTAGAAACTTAGTTCGCTACGTGCTACTCTCGTAGCTGATTTTAGCGTTTTTCCGCTTTGTAGAGGAAATCCGCACTTTGAGACCGCCTAGCAGGTTCCTGGTGGTCAATGTGATAGGTAAACGAAAGTATTTTTTTAAATATTTATAATTTATTTTTACGAGTTGTAAACAATGATGCAACTGAAAAGAGCACTTGCTTAATTTGTAGGTATGGTATATGGCAGGGCCTGAAGCCCAGGCGTCGTGTATAGTCCATCTAATAGGTACGCGATCTGTGGACGGGGGTCAACGGCCTGTTTAGAGCGGAGTGAGCGTTACGCAGGCGCGACCGATCGATAAAGGAGTTGCGTAAGCGCCGAGCAAGCCCTCAGGTACCTAGTTTAAGGACTTATAAACTAAAGTTATGCAAATTTGTATGGTAATATCGTAAAAACATTTTTCCTAGCTTGTTTTATTGTCCCACTGCTGGGAAAAAGATTGACTTTTTTGTCCAATAGACTCGTCGTAGAGATCGTTTGTATTTTCCCATAATTTTGGGCAAAATGCATCCTAGTTGCCCCGCGGTCTCTTTTTCGATCTGCCTTATTTAAAAATGTAATCTAAATGATAAAGAGAGACGAATTTCATATAAAATACATAATTCTGCTTTCTGTTTTTTTTAATTGCGCAATAAGGCATCAAAGTGGTTTATCTTGTTTTGTGAATTGATGAGTTTTGGGAAACTTTAGTCTGATATTTTGGAATTTTATTAAATCGAATGTTTGAATTTAAGCCAAATAAATCGAACACGGAACTAGGCATCGCTTGATATAGGTGTTTAATGCAAAATAAATATGTAAGTTAATACATAGCGTATCTAATTTATATACGTATAACTTATATACCTACATAGTGTAAATCAGAATATAATATAAATCTAATCGATACATTAAGTTTTTAAATAGATTTCAAATAATTAAAAAGGAAGCTCCTCGACTCAACTGACTCCACTAGGGACCCTAGAGCTGGCTCATTTCTTGTCCAAAGAATCGACATAGCCATTCAGCGGGGAAATGTAGCCGGCATTATGGGCACCCTACCGTAGGGGGCAGATCTGGGGGATCTTTTTTGTTAGTTGTAAGTTAGTTTTAATTTAGTTTTAATATATTTGGTAGCTGTCATTTTAGGGATGTTATATGTAATTCTATATTTGTGATGCTAATAAATAAAATACCAATTTTAAATAATTGCATTTAAAAATTTAATTTACGTCATTCTGGGCGGTAAGTGAGATGTGTCGCCCACGGGCGTATCGGCAAAACTCACTTCACACCCAGGAGAAGACGTAAAATTGTGTACGCACCACGGGCGGTAATAAAGAATGCCTCAGGTCGCTTGTTTATGGCCTTTACCTTCGGTTCGGGCAACAAATACCCGCGATCTGAGCCGTTTTTACCGCCCGAGGTTCGTAATGTACATACACTATGCACTAACCAAATTCGTCATTTTACTAAACGATAAAAAAATACTATAATTATTTATTTGTATGTCTTTCCTGACCACGGAACAATGGTGTTCCGGACCTTTGAGAGGCGTATGCGGAGCCGAAGCCAACGCGCAAAGGCCCTATCGACAATTGAATGAAAAGTGAGGGGTACACTAAGCGGATGCTGCCCCTGCCCGTGTCATGGGACACACGCAGGTACAGCACCCGCCATGATGTAAGGACTATTGAGAGTTAATAGAGTTAAAAATGTACTAAGCTATTGGGTGAAGAGTATGGACGAATTACTGGGCTATTGGACGAAGAACCGGACGCTTGCCTAATAAAACGGTATCCAATTTTATTTCCGGCAGACGGTGACTCGCCCTCCGCAAGATGTAAAAAGCGACATCAAAGTTGGCTCAAGGGCAATACCGGTGCGGGGGCTGGGGGTAGAGAGGTGTCACTGGACTTTAAACATATAGCCAACTCGCCACTTAGGTTTCCACATCTACCGTCGAGAATAATTATTTATTATTATTAATTTCCTAAAATACAACATTAAATAAACAAATTTGAAAATAAACTATTTTTATTTTTAAAGTAAATCCTCTTATTTTTTGGCTTATCAAATTCTTTATCGTCTCACACACAACGTAACGATAACAAAATGTGTATGTACTAATTCTAACACAAAAGCTGACGTCATCTGACGTTGTACTATATACTCGTAGGTTAACCGATAACCTCCTTATGTAAGCCAAACTACTGCGTTGCCGAAATTAACGGATAATGCCAGCATTGACATAGTATACGGTGTACGAGTCTAATGTTACAGAAATGCCGCAAATCGATGTACAGTAGTTTAGCCATTTGGCACACGCATACTAGAAGTCAAAACAATTTTTTTGACCTGAAGTTCTTTAAAAAATGTACCTTAGAAAGGGGGTGCTGATGCTTTTTTGGATGAAAAAAAAATTTTTTTTTTAAAACCTGTCGTCTGTGGTATCATATGAAAGGGCTAATAGATATGAGGATATCAAGTATAATTTGTGATATATTGTACCAAAAAAAAACTAGCCATATCGTATCTGGAGGAGCCCAAACTTGGTATGATTTGAAAATTATTTTCGTTTTAATTTAAAAAAATACCTGGTGTGTAATGATGTGGTATATTTTTTATAAAAGTGCCTCTATTAGCCCTTTCATATGACACCAAACACGATAAATTTTTGAAAAAAAAATCCATACAATAAAAATGATGTATCAGCAACCCCTTTCTAAAGCCACGGAGACTGCATCTTTAACCAACGCATTATAAAAAGGCTTAATCCGTTTCACCTCGATCTACCCCTTGAGGGGTCTTCTAACTTTAAAATCATAATTTTTACGGATATGTTATCAAAATGATTTATGACAACAAACTAAATCAAACAAATTATAATTCTAAAAATAAATATCTCTAAAAAACCGCAACGTGTGGATACGTAATACGTATAGTAGCTAGTTGATGACAATAAATGGATAATTCCAAAAAACATACTTCAATTCTGACACGTCTGTTAAATATGAAAACATTTACAAGTACTACGATTTAATAATAGACCTCAATATTCCACGGCGCGCTTTGTGGATGGGGTTTCGAGAATACGTCTGCAGACCTCCGATATGATGCAACACACCCTGAGTTAACTTTCGAGATATGAGATAATTTCTGGGGTAAAAAAAATGTTGCATAGTTGTCTGCTGGATAGGTATGCGCTCAGCCATCCCAAGTATCGCGTCATACAATTCGCGTTATATTATTAGAATATATATATTTATATCAGTATTATATTATTAGGATTAATATACTTATGCAATCAAGGAAAATATTCTAATAAAGATATCTTTATGTTGCTCACATCTATGGAGTCTATAATTGATACTTAATGTGTTTTTACAATTAATGGGTGACGCCAGACGAATAATGTATTGCAATCGAGTAAATCAGATGCAAAAACTAGCGGGCACCTTCAAGATATCTATTTTCAATACCTAGGTCACCTCAAGATAAATGTTCCGATAAACTGAAGTAATTTCGTGAATGAATGCATCATATAGATAAATGCACAATATTACTGAAGGCAAAATACTGAATTTTTTACAAGTAAATCTCGAGTAGAAGATACCTAGAGATTATCCGGAAAGAGAAGTGTCGTGGTTTATATGGGAGCGCATACTCGTACATTCTATAACACTGACACTGAAAGTACGCGTCATGCGTCTGAATATCTGTCTTCTTGGTAATAAAGGCGTTGTTCAGATATTTGTGATCACCCAGGCCGCTGCAATATACCTATCTGATGGCGACTGCTGCTGTCTTTTAGATTTCTGTGCGTGTAGCGAAAATTGTTTATTTCTGTCGTTCGTCTTTTGCGCAGTTTACTGGTCGTAATTTGGTTATTGATCTGGCCCCTTATTGTGTCAGGGCATCAATATCTAACGGAAAATTGCTGATAATTTATGCAGTTATCATAACATTAGACCAATTACTGATAGCAAGAGGAGCATTGCTCTAAGCACACTTGAGATAATTCCAAGGATACTTTAGTACGTAGTTTTGCATAATACTCGTATGTGTTATTCCTCAAAAGGATGGCATTTCTTGTACAATATGTAATTATTTTACCAAATTTTGTGAAATTGCCAACAACATGTTTGTTACGCATTTTGGTAATTTTTGAAGACCTTTTAAGCCTATCATTTAAATTATGTATACACGAGCAGGGCGATTTTAGGTTAATAATAATATTAATATATGCTCGCAGGGTGGAAGTGAAATATGCGTAAGTAGCGAGTTGGTACAGTTGGCTGGGCAGCGTACAGTCACTGGCAGAAAGCGGTGCACACCTCTCAGTCTCCACACCTGAGCCGCTCACACCGATGTTGCTCCTGGCCGTCCTTGCGACGGCAGTTTCAGGGGCCCATCTAGTCGGCGGCGAGTCACCGCCTGCCTCGACAACGTGTTTCAACATTGTTATGGCAGGTGTTCGGACCTCTTTTCAATAGCCCAATCTTAGACCAACCAAACTTCAATACTATAGCCCAGAACTCTTTCCATTTATTTGCAATAGCTCCAACGCCTGCTGGGACCGGTTCACGGGTATCCATTGATGTACCCGTGAATGGGTTCTAGCAGGTGTAATACATAGCAAATTTCTCCAAAGGGCCTCTGCGTGTTGGATCTGTATCCCCACGTAAGCCTACCAAAAGACCGGGATGTAAAGGCCCGTGATTCTCAAAGGAGATACAAACATATTAATAATAATACATAGATATAAAGGCACTGAGCATATTTTTTATTACTTGCTACAGTCTGTGAGCTTTAAGAACAACCTTCGGGAATCGACGATGACACGCGAAGGTAATATTGCTGTTCTGCTTTTTCATGTGTCACTGTTGATTGATACCCGACGTCTCTTTCTAAAACCCGAAGGTTCTTATTAGAGCTCATGGACTGTACATTGACTCGTTCTAGTGCATTTAAGGGTTTACAAATAAAAGTCACCTATTTAAAATAAAACTAAATTAAAAACTAAATGAATATCCAAAATATCGGGCCTCTTCAGCATGCTGCCGAGGATGCTGGCAGCATTTCCCCGTTGTATCGCAATATTATTCTAAGTATATGTCATGCTATATTGTAAGCAAACATAGTTTGTTATTACATATTACACAATTAAATTCGTATCTTAATTAGGTATTTCAATTCCTCCTTGAGTTGTGGGTGACATTGCCGTTTGCTCGTTATCGTGAAACGAATGCTTATAAGTACTGAATAACAATTACATAACGAATTAAATATGTAAAATGGGCGACGTAAACATAGTTTACAATATACTACGATAATTATTATGTTATTGTATGAACAAATGCTTTGAGAGATTACTAAAGCATATATGAAACGCAACTGAGATAGCGGTTTCTTCAGTGGGATGAAGTTAACACAAAGGTCGTGGTGGTTGTGAAATTATCTCACCAAAACATACAAGTACACGAGCACGAAGAATCGCACATTTGGGAATATTTTATTGGTATAACTTTCCACCCTATTTTGATTTCATACTTAGTAAAACATACAAGTACAAGAGCACGAAGAATCGCACATTTGGGAATATTTTATTGGTACTATAACTTTCCACCCTATTTTGATTTCATACTTAGTATTGATACTAAGCTTAATCTACCTAGGAATAGTGCAGGATTGATAAATTTTATTAGTGATCGAAACTAATTGATTATTTACTCTATGATATGTGACTTAGAAGTACAAAGGAAAACCCAATTAAGTATTTATGTAGATACGTGTTTGTGTAAACATATAGTATTTGTAAATAATTTGAAGTTAGCTGATCTAACATTGATTGTCTGATCGTCTCGAACATTTCGAACTATAGATGTAGGAACGTAAGGTGTTCTTATTTCTTTTTCGAAAAGACATAAAAACGTACGTTTATAAAATCGATGTTATCATCGAGGTGATTAAACATAAGTTTGTTTTAATCGACTTTGACCGAAAACAAGAGATTGAATGAACTGAATGAGTCGAGTGAATTGTATGTTATTATTATTTTATCCAAAATAGAATAATTGCTGTAATGCAACATTATAATCGAGTGACAAACTATTATTGGCACGTAACTAACAATGTAACGTGACTCAAACCTATCTTAAATTACGCCATCAACGGATTTTAAACACTGATTCACGCTTCACAAAGGTGAAACAGGCAAGACTAACAACACAAGCTGACATTTACGATATTTGACGACACACAGCGGGAAATTCTCCTTAATACGTAACACAATTACAACTAACCACAAATCGTATTTCAAACCCAGGTTGTTGAACTCTTGATAATTAATTGATATTTTGCCGCGCTTAGTAATGCAGCTTGCGCCCATAACTTTAGTGTATGCAATGCAGTTTTGCCTACTGCCTAAAGTGGACCCAGAATGCTGTAGATACATAGCACTTCCGATGCAATGTTATTTATTTATTATCTAATAAGAAATTCCGCCCGGAAAGTTGGAGAAATGTATCTTTATTGCTCGAGTTATCTAACAGTCTGGTAGGATAATACATAAATCATTAGCTATCTATGGCAAATAATTTAATAGGTTCCCGTAAAGTCTTAATAATAAATACAGTCAGCAGCAGAAGTAGCTAGATAGTTGAGATGTTCAAAATGAGCTTGACGTGACTTTATTGTTAAGTTAATAAGAGCGTGTGTAGGTCATTTTGAATACCCTACCAGATAATCTACTTCTGCTGCTGACTTTACCTAACTTTTGGCAATTTCTTTGAATGGTATGTGCATGAAATAGTAATCTGAACTCATTAATTACTCTATGACATTGACTTACAAGTACAAAGGAAAACCTAATCATTCAGATGCTTCGCCATTATATAATTGCATTACAATCCAGCAACTGCGCACTAGAGTAACTATTTAATGAGTGCAACATTGACAATTCACGTGTCTCATCAGCGGTGGCCATGCCAGTGAAATCTATTTCAAGGCACAAATTGTCCACGATCCCGGCAGTGGAAGCGGCCAGCAATTGTTTCTAATAACTGACAGGAGGCCACTGGAGTTCAGGGCCACTCTTGATCACTATTAACATCTCGTGTTTATCCATAAAATATTTACTCAGATTGAACGAGCACGTGCGTCATACGATCGACTCTAGCAGTAACATTATGTATGGTAATTAGGTTTGAATCGAGAATATTAACGCTGAGATTCTGTTTATCGGATTTAGAATATGTAATGATGTCGTAATGGGACAGAGACAAATGCTATGCGTATGATTTAATTCTTGGAACCAAGAATAATTTGTTATGAATATAAAAATAGGTATTCTTGTTTTATTTTTTGTTTTATAATAAGAATATTTATATGCAAACTTGCACAGTCATTTTAAATTCGAAATATTTTATCTAAATTGGTATTTTTTTTTCAGAGATGATGTCGTATGCGATATGAGTTGTTTTAGATGATTAGGTTCAAAACTTGCCTATAATTGGTGGTGGACCTACCTAGTATCACCAAAACACAGGGCCGTCTTAATTGTATTGGGCGCCGGGGTACGAAAATTCGTCCGATGAACTGCTCTACCCTCTCACCATTTTTTATTATTTTTCCAGTTTTATTTTATTGACATTTCATTGTTATTTATAAACCTCGTGATTACGAAATATTTAAGTGTGGGAGATTTTAGTGGGGGGGTTACATTATCTATGTAATTTGGATATAGAATATTTTTATATAAAACGATCAGTAATGTAGAGGTTTCTATCCAACCTCTACAGTACCTACCTACCTTCCTATCTGTATAAAGTTGCTTCATATTACTTGTTGTCTCGTTGGGTGGTATCGTTTTAAATTAACAATTATTAAGACTTGACAAACAACATATACTTAAAACCATATCATACAAAGGGCGAACTTAATACCATTAAAGCATTCTCTCCCAGTCAACCTTAGAGCCACGCTGAAGATTGTAAGTAGTCCTTCTAACGAAACGGATAACTAATGAAATTACGGAAACATATAACTTTAATAAAGATGCGAATCTAATATAAGATGTTTAAACAGGAATGATATAATACTAACATACATAAAATACACATACATTCATATATACATATCCGTATAAATGGGTTTTATAGCCAGTTACTCAGAGCTACAATCAACTGAGTGGATAGAAAATCCAGAAATCAATATACCTAATAACGGCAATTACTAATAATGAAGGAAGTTTTATCTCAGTGCGGGGAACGGTGGGTATTTACTACGGGTTAGTTCATTGTGTAGATAATGTACATCGTAATGAGTCATTTGTTTATGAGAAAGTTCAAGGCTGACGTGCTGTACTCTATATATTCATTGTAATTGTGGCGCACACTATGCCAGCATGTCAATGGCAATGGAACAAACAAATCTTTAAGGTACTTAACTAGTATGTACCTTCCTTTGTATGGGAAATACGACAGCGGTTATTAAGTATATATAATTATTTTTTCTATTTTGTTTATTTTGCGCCTCTACCTATTAACTATTTACATGTTGATTCATCCATGATTAGAACTCTCACGGTTTTTAACAAATCCATTTATACAAGCGTTTAAAATTCCCTTATTATTTAAATTAAGACTTCTTCTGAACCACGCGCACAATGTGGTCCTCGAAACGTCGAATGTAATTTAAAATTATATATGTGCCTTCGCGGTTAAGTCCCGTCGATACAAATATATACGATTCGTCTTTGGTCGAGGATGTACTAAATATTTTCATAGGTAAACAGCGCCTTTCTTCGATATTAAATCTATGTTCAATAGCCAATGATTATTATTAGCTAGTAGCTCTAGAATTTAGGTAGTTCCAAAGTGCATAAGGTACGAAACGCTGCGCGTACGGCACGGGTGGGAATTCCTATAGTCATTAAGGTTTAACTAAAGGCTAAATTAGAATCATAGTTATTGTCTCCTTCGCCTGTCTTTAATAGCATATCATGTAAGTTTTAATATATAAGAACGAGCAAGTAAGTTTTTAAATATTTATAGGTAAATAATATATAAGTTTGGCCTGGCCAGCCACATTTAAATTATAAGAGCTCATAAAAGGATGAATCCTTAAATATTGGGGTTGTGGCATCGAAATCGATATGGAGGACTATATATATAACATTAATGGATTTTCACTATCTTCATACAATGTTTATGTAAGATGATGATTAAACTCTATTCACGAATAAATAGATAGACTTATGATTGCTTGTTTACGCTTGTAAAATTGTTATGTAAGCTCGCAATGTACCTATGTTGACCTTCACCTTCAATTGACTATGATCATCACGTCATAACATTAGCTACTCGTGTTTTTGTTATAGAGCGCTCAATGCCGGTGTTCGAACCCGGCAGCGATGCGACGGGACCAATCTGACCAATGCGGAACAAAAGTCTCGTTACGCAACGACACTAAGTATTTGACCGTGACCATATTGTATCTAAAGTTTGATAACTTATTTTGTAGAACTAACACCGCGTGACCGCACTGACATGTAACAAAGAAATAATTACTCAACCTAAATACGTAAAGGCTTAGCCAGTTTTCAGGGCATGGAGACGTTCACACTGTACTTTTAAGAACACACCATATGACCTCATCATGGCATTAGCGTAATGTCTCTTTGTAACGTCAAAGTCCATGTCCCCGCCACTGTTATAATTAAACTAGTAGGTATAGGTACACGCGGAATATGGAATATCGATACATTACATATTCAGTATCCATCAACGGCGCCAGTCTAATGGTTTTTTAAATTAATATAGCTCTTAAAATTGATAGCTACTCAATCTAACACATGATATCATCACTACATAGTATAAAACAAAGTCGCTTCTGTCCCTATTTATGCTTAGATCTTTAAAACTACGCAACGGATTTTGATGCGTTTTTTTTTAATAGATAGAGAGATTATATGTATAACCGCACCTGTGCGAAGCTGGGGCGGGTCGCTAGTTAGTCATAATTTTGCTTTGTTTATAATTTATTTATTAATGTAAACTTACGATAGCGTAAGTTTCATCACAGTTTTCTTTTGGCGAGGTTTACTGTAAAATGTCTATACATTTTACAATAAACCTCGCCAAACTGTGACGTTTGATTGCGAGATGCGCTCATTGTTTAAAAAAAATACAAAGCATTTTAATCTAACTTAATCTATGTATATGTACCTAATACTTATTTACTAATATTCTAAGCCTCTTGTAAACATTGTGGAACTTAAATCTTATTTAGGTAATCTCTCCTCGAGTACCGCGGTGTGTTTAATGTTGTGGTAGAATTTACGTATTATGTCTCAACCTGCTTGTCCTCGAGGAGAGAACCTCAGCCTCAACTTCAACCTTGGTTTACTGAGTTTGGGACTTAGTATTAGTATACTAATTTTATTAAAGCTTTTTGTCACTAAATATGTCGACATTCTTTCGCCATACACACATTCTTTCGACATTTTGTTTGCGCTAGGTTGTAATAATCGTTTTCTCTTACGCTTTTAGTATTATTTATATCTTTTTTAGCAAATAATTTGTACAGATCATTATAGTAGTATTGTAATCCTATTAAATATTTAACTTTTTTATCTAGCCAACAACTCTATAGTCATCTGAATTCAAAAATCAATGAGATGTCTGTAATGCACTATCAACTGCAGAATCGCCTACCCAGTTTATGAATGAATTCATTCATAATTAGGGGTATGTAATTTTGCAGCGTGCTGTACCTAAGTATCAAAATCGAGGGACATTTTACGTAAAGTTAGCGTAAAAAACTTTGAAATCCGGAATCACTCACATCACATGAACGATTTCATAAAGCGCAATTTAAAAAAGATAAAATGGATAAAGTACCTACAGTAATTAAGAATTTTCCAGTTTTATGCACAAGTTTATTTTTACATGTAAGCATTGATAAAAAAAGTACCTACAAAGTCATAGAAATTAATTTAAGTATAAAAAACTGATTATTTACTCCTGTCACAATACTAATAAATTAATCAAGTCTTGTCAATTACAATTTAATTAAGTGATACTTCATATTCATATTGTAGCTAGTATAATATATTATTTATACTAGCTACAAAGCTGGTAAGTAATTCAGGTTTTCATTAGGTACCAAACAAGTTACGAACGTTTACCATGTTCATCAATATTGCATCACGGCTTTGACTTAGATGAGATAGTCACAATTATTTGGGCAAACCTATGGCATGGCACCTGACGACTCTAGATGCACTAAGTACCTAACAGAAAGTTTACTTAGATTACCTACCCATAAAAGGAGGGGAGCTGTCCTATACAGAGAGTTGCTTTTTAACCAGCAGTTCTGGTACAAATACCCAGGTGTATTAAATTAAAAGTGTAATAAAATATATTCACCTACATTATAATTAATCTTATTTATTTTTCAGTACTCTACAGTAGGTATTATCAATATAGGTATAAGAAAATATAACACAGTCCGCAGAAAGAGATGATAATCGTAAATTGATCAAAACATATCGAGCAAAATTCTACCGAAATTGCGTGAGTGACGTGTAAGGGCTCCTCTACATGATGGGCCATCATAGGGACGCAGCTATGCGTTAGAGCGAGCTAACGATATTGCGATCTCGTTTCGTCGTACAGCTGCGTCCCTATGATGGCCCATCATGTAGAGCCGCCATTATAAATATCATTTGTTTGTTTGAGTCTTGTGGGGATAGTTATCTGTTTAAATGTATAAAAAAGCTTGTGGTATACATATACTAATAAAACGAGTTAATTATTTTACTGAACAAAACAGGCTACTGTACTCGTACAATTTGGCTGGCATTTATATCAAGGTCGTCACGTATTGGCCTTCAGCGGCGCATCTTTCTTTAGTATTCGGGAGCGAGTGGTTGCACAACACCAGGTCAAGGGTGGGAAGGCGCTGCCCTCAATTTGGTGGTGCATGCTCATGTCGGTAAAGGACTGATCACATCGACATCATCGCAGCTTATCCGCATTGCCGTTTTGGTGTGTAGGCCTTAGATAAATCTAATATTTTGCATAGTTCGTGTTCGCAGAAGAAAATACAGTCAACAAAACATTCGTAATGTTCGGAAAGTAAGCATCTTTGTTTCAAACTAGTGGAATCACTATTTTTTTTCTTTCTTAGTTAAATTATTTAACTCAATGACGAAATTAAAATATAAAAGGTATTTACAATTATTCTTGTAGATAAGGGTGCAATCTTAAGATTGCAAGGCTAAATATTCAACATTTATTAACGGATTTACCAGGATCGAAAGACATGACGTTCAAAGGACATTCTAAAAAAACCCACTTAATGACAGCTTTTAAACTGGATATAATTGAAAAATCGTTTAATGTCGTGACAATTCGATGTCTCCAACCCTTGTACGAAAAATCTCATTCTTAACTAAGCGCAATAAAATGTCAATTTCATAGAATCATAAGTTCTTATATCCAAAAATATATAGTAATGGGTTAAGGTCGGTTGATACGATAATGATTCGCAATATGTATTAAACAATTTTAAGTATGCTGCTTTTATTGTATATTCACGTCCATGGCCCCAAAAAGAGGCATATTTATACGCCGTTAAATCCTTGTCTACACGGATTAATCAATTGATTTGGTAACCTTTAATTATTTACATTTCGTGACCAGATCTTAATATTTTCCATTTCATGAAATGGCCAAAAAGTTAGATTAGGTACATGAAATTATCAGAAATAGGTTTGGTCATATCATTAAGTGATAAATTCTAAAACCTGGAGTTCGATTTTTGAATCTCACCGGTGCCTTTTTTGTATGCAGCCGATGACTATTTAGTACGAAATAAGTCACCCGGTGAGATTCAAAAATCGAACTCCTGGCCACGATTATTGTACCTTTTGTACACGTAAAAAAGTAATTTTTATTAAGATTTTTGTTAATCGCGGGACAAGTTCATTTGTTTACAAAGTGAATTACAAAGTTTTATTAATTATAACTACCAAAGTATTGTCAAATATAGCTAGTACCTGTAATGACAACTAAACGGTTGTCAAGCCGTTTAGAAAAAAATGTAATTTAAAAAAAAACAGTGTTCACCATCTTATGTATATGAATTTATATTGTAATCGTAAATACTTTATAATAATTACATATTTATTGCCTATATCTCTTTAGGTGAATTGAGAATAAGTTTCGCCGGAACAATACTTTACATACAAAATACATACAGTCAAGTACCTAGTCTATATATTCTATAAATATGAGCAGAAGTAGGTAAACACTAAACACATTAATTACAAATGTAAAAATAAGCAAACAATTAAAATGTAATCACGTCCAAGTAAACCTGTCAATCAACAATTATCGTACTAACTATGTACATATATGCTAAGGTAATCAGACGGGTAACAACATTAACAACAACAACTTAGGTTGTTTACTTCTAACCCTCGATTATATTCATAAAAGGAAAAATTTCCTGGATGTAAACTATACTTGAATATATATACTTAATTAGCTCCGGTTAGGTTAAGTATGTACTAGTATTTATCGGCCGAGTTTAGCGTCAGTAAGGTAAGGCCTCTTGATCTCATTGTATGGTAATCCTGTCAGCGTCATTGTAATTTCCCAATTTACTTCCACCTATCAAAAAGTAAATAATTTTTTCTCTTACGCAGTTTGGACGATATCGCTCAATGCGTTTTGTTTAACTATTAGTATGCTTCGTTTTGACCGCGGTTTGACGCACCTGAAAATGATAATCGTAAATTATTGATCAAACCGACTAAACTTACGTGAGTGAATCGCTTTAAATATTGTGAAATACTTCCGAATCTCAGAAGATTATCTTTTAGTAATATTAGGTGCGTCAAATGTAGAATTAATGCCTAAATGGATCGTGAAATTGTTGGGTAACGTGAGAGAAAATTTTCATCTGCTATTCCATCTACAAAAAAACAGTAGGTAATTAAGACAATACTAATAGCATAAGGATTGAATTACAAGCGTCCGAGCATTCCAGTAAACAACGAATCGGACACCTGGCACGGCAGTCGCAGTGGTCGCACACCATCATAAATTATAGATGTTTACGTATCGCTAATATTAATGGAATGTTTCCTATTAAAACATGTAATTCGCAATTAATGCACACAGACAATTTATCGATTTCGTCTGGTGTTAAGAATGTGATCTGGGCGCCAAACCACTTTTTGTAAAGCTCGTCTCGGCCTTGACCCGGTCGAGCGGTGATCACCGAAAAACCAGTTGTAATGCCGGACTGCAAAAACTTTCGCCAATAACGTAATGAGCTTATAATAAGCTAAAGTTAGAAGCTGTGAGGCAAAGGGTCCTAGTGCTTGATACTACCATAACCTACTCGTATAGAGTCTTGTCTATAAGTGTAAATACAATGTTTATCCGAACGTATACCTCGTAATGAGCTTGACAAAAAGCGTGAAGGTCGGGTACGTAAGCCATCTCACCAGAGAATAGAACAGCTACACTCACAGCAAAACAGCTAGAACGGCGTGTACTTGTAGGTATAAAAATAAAAAGTACTTAAATATGTAAAAAAGGACCTATCATACTCCAGAAAGCACAGTTGCTGTGGTCGAAATCGGTCAGGAGGATCATCATCATAACTGGCTTATTTGTTTAATTATACGACACAAAGTAACGACCAACACAAATTTTCCGTAAAAGTTTTATTATGATTTTATTTCCAAGTAACTAGTTAGGTATTTCCTGCTGATCCTTTAATACAAATAAAAACAAAGCGATAAAATTTATGAGTTTATCAAACTTTGCATAGTTATTTATCTTCAAGTAAGTAATGATAGACTTTGGAACGGCCAAGAGACCGTCTCTGGAATAAATAAAGTCATAACAATCAAATCCTGAACTGTTTTGATGGATTTGGATTGTTTTTCTGTTTTCGCAAGACAGATATTTTACTGGAGCTAAGCAACGCAATGTTCCAATATTTGTTTATATGAAAACTGAAATCCTTTACAAATATATAGGTGATATTGTTACGAAATAGGTGCCTGTTTTTGTTGTACACTTGAGTACAAAACGTTCTGATATTAAAAATCATATTGGTATCACATTCATACTTCAAGTTTCTGAATAAGCCTCAAATATTTGAATCTAAACAACATAATCAATCTCGCTAACTAACCCATTATAATTATACCTAACATTAGTTACCGATAAATTAACTATAGAGCAGAACTTTCGCTTCCTGTGTATGCAATACCTAATCTTTTTGCACATTATAGTGTTGTGAAAAGAGTCTTTTAAGTTTTCTAATAATATGCATAAAACACTAGCAACTCTTTTGAGTTATGATTTCGCTTTCAAGTTGCGCTAAACCGTGATTTGAAAGGACATAAGTCTTATAGGTGTAATAAGTGTAATAACATCGCTACCAATATTGAACGTTCCATATAAAGTAAAAAGTCTTTCTTAAAGGGCACGTGTATCTTATCTACTTAAATCATTATTATACGTGTAAAGATTAACCCGCTTATTCATAAACGTATTGCAAACCTCATTTAACTAAATCATCTTTTGTCCTTATCTGTCACATTGACAGTTGTGTTTGTTAGAAACAGACAAAATACATTTTAACTAAATGAGGTTTGAAACACGTTTATGAATAAGCGGGTAAGTCTCCAAAACTCTGCTTAATAATCTTAATATGACAATAAGTGAAAAGATAAAGGATAATTTCGGTAATAACAAGGATACTTACCGCACTATTTCCATGTTGTCTATGTATTTTGTGTGACTGTCATATATGAATAGCCTTTTTTCACCCAATAAAAAAAAATTCTCTCCCTAGGCTCGGGACTACTAACTAGTAGACAAGTCACAAAATTTCAAATTCGCTCTCCTTCTCGGCGCGACCGGCAAAATTTTGCATAACCGAGCTTTATACCCGGTTTAGACCCTGCTGTATCCGAATTGCTGCTTGCCTTCAAAGAATATATGACCGGAAATGAAATATTCAAGATGGCGGCCAAAAATATCCCGTTTTTTAGTTTTTCTTAAATAACTCGTAAACGATGGCTCCTACCAAAAGTTTTTCTCGACATGGATTTTTTGAAAAATAGGACCAATCTATAGTCTTATAAGCTCATGCAACCGGTAAATAATTTGTATGAAAATGACCAGTAATTTCTTTAAATTTTTTGCCGGTTCGCAATGTCTAGGTCCAACACTAGTGCGTTATGTAAACGCACGCGCCGCAGACGGGTGCCGGCGCCAGGCTGACATTAGCCTAATGTCAAGGTAAACGCTATTATCCTTGCAACGTCATCGTACTCATCAGTGCATGGAAGTTATTGCAGTAACTTAGCTAGCGCGGGTGCCTTGCAGGTTCAGTCTTATGTGCGATCTTTGAAGTATCTGGAGGTAAAATGCATTGATCACTTATCTACTATACACACTTGTGCTAACCGTATTGGATTTACATAGATAAGACGAATTAACGACGCAGTTAACGCGTATTGGCGCTCCCATACTCATTTAAAGTAAGGGTGGTGACTTCTGTTGAAACCTTACCCAACTTAACCAACAAGTTTGATTAATGTAAATTGCATAACGAACATAAATAATTACATACCTTCCTGAGGCTTTCCTAATTTTATAATACATTTAGGCACAGAATAATGAATAGTACAAGTACAAAAGGTTCTCCTTCCTGAATTTGACATTTAGCTACGGACACACATGAAAATGTTATCTGTGCAAAAAATAAAATAGGGTTGTCAACGTGCTTCATTCCGTGCACGTGGTATCTACAGATAAAAAGAAGTTTGATATCTGAACGCAGCCGATGTATTTCATACACAGATAACCTCAACACTAGAGAGATCATAAGTACAACTCGGGGTCACCACGCATCTGTGCTCCCGTACTAATTTTGTATGAGAGCGCGACCTCGTATTTAAATTGAGGTAATGTTTTTGATCATTACTCATGTGGATTAAAAATATACACAAAACACAAATTACAGGGGTCAACCTGAGGCCAGTTTTATAAAGCTACAAGTTACAATTTACAAGCGGAACTCTCTTTCTAACACATAGGGTAGGGGAGAGCTTTATAAAACTAGCCTCTGGATTGTTATACTACAAATTGGTGTATAATACTATTGACATTTGCTGTTCGAATCGTAGAAATTTACGAATAAAATTGCACTGATGTGTGGTGACCTCGTGCTCCCTGTAAAAGTTTAATGATGAGGTGTCTGTGTAGTCTGTGATTTCATATAAATCAAGGGGTCTACAGATGTAAGCGTCTAGTCAATCTGCCTCAATCTACCTAATCTATCAGTAAATTTAATACAAAACTAGATAAATATCAGATTTATTACCTTATTTGCCCAATCTAATTATTATTTTTGTACAAAACTACTACTATAATTGCTTACCATCAGGCGATTCGTCTGCTCGTTTGCCTCCTATGTCATAAAAAAAAATCAAATATTTTATCTTTTCTGAAATTAAACTATTCTCGAACGCACCCATAAGATAATAAGCGATGTGCCAACCCTGCCCTCATTAAGCCGCCAGCACAGGGCGCGAAATTTAAAAAACAGGTACAATGGAGAGAGACATAGTGAAACCCCCCTGATTTAGGTACGATCCACCTTCAATACAACTCCAATGCTTTAACAACGCAATACAGGGGGCCTATCGCAAAGTCTTATACCCTTGTTACTCGCAAGGTCTAAACACATCGCCGAGTACTGGGCCGGGCCATTTTACTCTCTCGGCCGAGTAGCATTTTGCTGTCTCGCCACTGTACTCGTTAGGTGTAACCAGGCCTTTAATTCCATTCAGCTGAGCCCGTAAACTGAGCTAGCGCCTAAATGTCTGAATCAGAAATATCAGATTTTGTTTGAAAATTATTCCGATACAACTCCAATTAAACAATTTTGTTGTGTTTGGTATACTTAGATTGTGTTTGGAATCTTTTGTTTGTGTATTTTAAAGTTTGAATAGCACCAGTAGTGTTCTAGGGTTGCATCTGAGTGGTGTGTTTCACGACTTTCCTGACGTAGTATAATCAAAGGGCGGTCGCCAGGGTGGTGGTTGCGATATTTTTAAATGGTTAACGATATAGGTATGTGGTTGGTAGTCTACGAGATAAGATCACAAATACTGGCCTTCCCTAGGATTCTACTCGCGCTTGCGGAAATCATAAAATACGGTCATGTTTTATGGTAATTTATTCCTCCTATCAATGCGACTGCACCGACTATTCAATCTTACATATCTACGAGTATACTATAGGTAGGTGTGAAGGTAGGTTGTTTTCCTGTTGTTATAGACTTCGCGACAGTATCAGTAATATTCTAGACTCTAGAGGCCATTTTTGCTGGCACTAGATAAATCTAGAAAAACTTGACTGACAATGGAGGACACAGGAAGAAATATCAGCATTTATGTACCTGCATATATATATGCATCGAGGAAATAGTATCGTAGTCTTTACTACGATACTATTATACGTAGCCCTTTCGCTACGAGTATTCTTGACATACCTGCAACTGTTACTTACAACTTTGCCTACGATGCACAACTTTGCCTAGCTTGAAAAACTTGGTTTCCTTCACCAAATGGCTATTTATACCTAATTCCTGAGATGGGAGTAAGGAATCTCAGGAATAAAATATACCTACATAAATTGCTGTTAAGTGAAGAAAATCATGTTTTTCAAGCCAGGCAAAGTCGTGCATCGCAGGCAAAGTTGTAGCAGTTGCCGGTATCTATGGCAATTTACTTACTGCGTACTACAACGTAGTTCTACTAATGGAATTGCTGCATAATAGCTAAATGACAGAGAGATTTACTACCTTAGGAAAATTGGTTTGTTTTAGCTTGTAAAGCTAAGCAGTTTGCTAATAACTTCTTCACTTGGAGCACAGACAGAGAAAATTATACTATCTTCGCCTTCCGGTATAAATGGGAGGGGCCGCAGCTGGGGCCTCTTGTAGGTACTTATACATATTTTAGTTATATTTTTAGAGTTAATAATTACTTATTTTTAGCTACGTATATCGTAATTGTACAATGTTTATTGGTTTTCATGGGAGGAGTATAGTGTTTTCCTTCAGCTGCTACTGGCACATTTTTGCGAGACAAAATGGATTCGATCGATTATGTTTCTTATTCCCCAATTTGCTATTCACAATTACGATTATAAAAAGTTATTTGATGTCAATTAGGGAATATAATCCGGGTTCTTTTAGTATGAACAAAACCCGGGTAAAAAATCTGTATTGCATTCCCTAATGTCACTAACTAAATGACTGTCCAGAATTAACTGTTATGTGGCAAAAATAATAAGCAACCTTGGTATATATCTTTTACCTAAAACGCTTATGGTCTGTGGCCTGTTGCCTCTGTGTCAAAGTTGGTAGCTAGTATTTCGGATTAAGCGGATACTACACGTACAGCCATAAGTAGTGCACCCGCTGAACAATATTTAGGTTTTTCCCTGTCACCAATGCTCGGCTTATTGTGTTACTGTAACACTGTAGGCCGGACACGAGCATCTCTGATGATAATTATACGCCATTGACCCGATTGTGAGTTGTATACATAAGTAAGAGTTGATTTAAGACCATAATCTATTTGTTATCTATGATTAAGGACAACCCGCAGCGAGTGCCGACTAGACACGTGACGGGTCTAGAGCACGTGTCTTCTGTTCTTGGTGAGTCTGGAAGTGGGAGGTTCCACTCATTGATTTTCCATTTGAAGGCTTGCAGTCTTTAAACTTTAATATGTTAGACATAATACGCATTACGCACTCTGCGTGGTTTCAGCACGCCTAGCACATGATTGACACGTCAGTATCTCGCGCGCGAGATAATCTATCCGACCTTTCCTGACTGTGTCAATTAGAAAGAGATGCGTAGTCTATCTCGCGCGCGAGATACTGTCGCATCAGTCATGTGCTAGGCGTGCAGGGCAATTCCCTCGCGCCTAGTTACGCTCCGGCAGTAGAATGAGCTCCTTGCTGAAGTTTTCTCGAGGGGGTTTATCACAAAATGAGTGTTCAGGTTTTTAATTAGTCGCAAGTAGGGCTTGCAACTCCGGAATTGGATTGTATGGCCAATTCCGGAATTCCGGAGTTAGCCCATACAAACAGTTCCGGAATTGCAAACCTGCTGTTTAATTCGGCATGCGCCATTTTCTACTACAGTCTTATTTATTTATTTTTGTTTTCTAAGTTTAATAATGAAATGAGTCGGGAAATGGGTCAAATTTAACTTGCAAGAGACCAAAAAGACGACGGGAAGGTAATTAAAACGCTTAATGATAAAAGCCATATAAGAAGGGTATAAAAACTACTTGGCTTACTGGATAACTTTTTTGATTTATATCTATGTCATAGAAATAGAGAAATAATTAACGATAAAACTTTTAAAGGATAAAATGATTTTGTTTTCCAAATTCTAAATCAAGATAAATTTCCGTACAAGGTCACCCATTTTCATTTTCTTTGTGTGGGGATCCGCGTGACCACACTATACAGAGAAATCCCGGAACGGAGATTTAAGAATTTTCTTCATGCATGTCCTACCTATCCACAATATCATTCCTAGTACGACAATGAAGCGATAAATATTTGTTTTAATAACCGCGGTAGTTCTCATTGAACTTTTGGCAATGATACTGTAATGTAATCTATATTGATGTCGTCGTAAAATCACCTAGAACTTGTTATGAATCAGGGTTACCATGTGCTCAACTGTTTCCAATTTATCAAGATTTTTTAATGTTTCAGGAGAGAGGCAGCAATACCAGAAATAAATGAGTCCACTGATAAAATGATGAAATCAAACCCAGTAGCTAATTCGATAGTACGCCAGTTTTGGTAGCTTTCCGTCGCGTTATGTGTGTCAGTATACATAATATATTATGTATAAGATTTGATACAGGTATTTCACGTATTAAAAACACATGGAGGGCAATTTTTGAGATTCGAGCGCCTGAATTCAAGAAAATTAAACTACAAAATAATCGCACACACAAGTTTGTCGCTATTATTTTCACATTAAATTAATAGTTTAAATAATCATAATTTTAAATTCCTATCGCTGTTATTTTTAAAACACTATTTCATCGTTTTACACGGAGTTTTAAATGTCATATTCGAGCGCTCTAAGTCTACTTGTTACGGGAAATGGTACAGAATGTACAAGCCAGAAAATTAGAAGTTGCTGTATTTTTTTTCTGTCATCCATAAAAGAGATGCTAGCTCTGGTAACCCTATGTGTAAGTGAAGTCAATAACAACGTGACCTTGCTCGTTGAACTAGATTGGCAGCATGTACTGGGGCAAGGCGGTAGTTTACGTAACGTTTCAGTATTGTAAGCGTCACAATACAGCTCGATAATAGCCTGGGTGGTGCTGAAAGGGAGAAATCGACTTGGCTGCATGCGTACCGTTACGTGCTACAACTTTACCTACGATGCTCAACTTTGCTTGGCTTGAAAAACAGTAGTTATCTATATATGGTTTTGTGAAGAGCACCATGTTTTTCAAGCGAGGAAAACTTAAGCGACTTAGAAATGTTGTAGCACTTGACGGTATATATATGTATTTTTCGAGTGATAAGTGGCTGCTTAGCTAGACATTGGGACATACACACATATAAATATTTCATTACAGTCATATATGTTACAATGTATGCTACGTTACAATGTGATATTAATCTTTAGTTTGGCTAGTGACTCCATTAAAGACTTAATCATTAAAATATAACTTACTGAATCTCACTGTATAAGTGAGATACAAAAATGCTTATTAAGCAAGTAATTAAATTTAATATCAGCATGTACCATCGGGTTCAAAAATGCATGGGCAATTTATGAATGAATTCATTGATAAATTGGCCATGCAATTATGAACCCGATGGTACCTACAATGTTATACCTAAAATACTTTTTTTATTAATTTATTTAGAACACAAACAGTCATATTAAACATTTTACATGTATGATGAACACAGTGTACCGAAAAAAGAGAAAATGCAAAAAGACCTGGAGGTTCATTATTATACATAATAATTACTTCCTAATTCTTATATTTTAGTTATGTTTACACCACTGGCACGTGGTGCGCGTATAACACCACTGGATTTACAGGCGTCCATAGGTTACTGTAACTGCTTACCATCAGGCGGGTCGTATTCTTGTTTGCCACCATCGCGCTATATATTTTTTTTGTTTGTTATGGACTAGGATCTACTCTTTCTAATTGACTAACTGTAAGGAGAAACTTGTGTATTGCGTAATTAATTACTAATTGTATTCAACCTGATCCACGACGAATGGTTAGTTATACTGTCAATACAGGATATAATTAAAGTCTTGCTTTTTAATACTCAAACTTTCGCGTTTTGTAAACTTACTAAATATACTAGTTATTAATACGGACATGAACAAATTGATAACAAATTTATATACCAACATAGAAGATACCTTGACTTAGGATGTGGGAAAAGAGGTAAACCTAGGAAAAGGTGGATGGATTGTGTGAGAGATGACATGAAAAGAAAGGGGGTGAGTGATGAAATGACGGGTGACAGAGATATGTGAAAAAAAAGAAATGCTGCGCCGATCCCAAGTAAATGGGATAAGGGCAAGCGAATAATATACCTTGACTTCGACGTACCTATAAGGCATCGACACGGGCAATTTGTCGCGATTGGCTCGTGTTATTTAGTAAGTCTAACTTTGAACTTGATCAACGCCTTATTAAATCAAAATTGAGTACAATTATGTCTAACCGCAAAAGGCCTTTAGATAATTTAAGTTGTGTAACGGCACGTGGGGCTCGCGTTACGCCACGGTGCGTAAGGTCACTACCATCATTTAATACTACTCTAAAAAACCTAAGGGACCCAAACTTGCAAGCCTATCTACACTATTCTAACATATAATCTTCCAGCAATTAGTAATACAATCACGTGTAGAAAAAAATGGACTTGCGTCTCTTTGAGTCTCGGATACAGAATTTCGCACGCTTTCGCAACCGTTTGACGTTTACAGTCGCCGATACGACGTCATTTAGCGCGACATGAGACCGTCAAGTGTGGGCGGCGCGGGAGACGAGGGTTCAGTGATTAATAGAGCTGTTTATTGCTGGGCTGCTTTTCCGTAATTCGAAATGCGAACAAGCATCAATGACGTACATTGACGCTTAATAAGTTTGTTATGCGTGGCAGGGCTGAAAAGTGTGAAGAAGGCAGTTTTAGACTTTAAAGCAACTCATTTACATATTACCTACCCGTTGTGATCTGAATAATTTTAGATACTTACTCTTGACTTTGTCTAACTGTGAATTTAAAATATTTACTTAATAGAATCGTCCATGTTTAAACGGTGAAAAAAAAAGTAAAATAAATCTTACTTCCACTAAACTCCCTTGGTATCAATCTAATTATATTTTGATTTATAAAAAAAGTACTTTGGCAACATTCGCAACATTATTTTCACTGCTTAAGTTTAAGTTGCCTTAAAAGTATACATTTTCTATATAAATAATGCATAAAAAGATAAATAAATGAATAGATAGTTATGAGTGGCTTTTATAACTAAATCGTCCTCAGTAGGTACGGAACTCTAATGAGATTGCAAATTAAGTTCAAAACCTGAAATGGATAAGTAAAACATTCAGTCCTCGACCTAAATAGGCAGTCGGATGAGTATATTTCATCAAAGTTATTACTTAACATATCTAAAGTAATAATAAATACCTTCAAGACACTTTCTTTTTTTATTGGTGTTTTTTTTAAGTTTGTAGATAATATTTACATCTTTAAATAGTAGGTATGCTTTTATTTTTACGCTTTTCGTTAAGAAAAGAAATCTATTAATTGAAATAATAAATAATAAAATATTCACGCAGAGTTTCCTTAAGAATATCTAGCTCATCGTACTGAAAATCGATAAAGCAAATTTTAACCCATAAAACCGTTTTATTAAAAATATTAAGTTAAACAATTGTAAATTATACGGGATTTAAATTAATTACAGGTATGTAGTAATACAATTTTAAATATCGGTATTTACACATTTAGACTTCGAAATGAATTAACTAAGTAGGTACCTACTCTGAAACAAGAGATTACCTAACATTATAAAAGGATTACGAAACGATGCGTAGCATTTGATACTAAAATCCATAAGCTCGTTTTTAGTCTGTCCGGAAAGAAAAGTGTCGTAGTTTACATGGAAGCTCATACCGAATAATCTGCGCCAGGGCCGACGGTACAATGGGTCTAGTTTAGGGTTGCCATAAATAAATTAATGAACTTACTTAGCCAAGTTCAAACAAAACAGGTTCAGCTTTCAGATACCATGTTCTACATAGTCCCTATTTTAGGTTTCCTTTTGCGTCCAGATTGCCTTAGCAATGCAGCTTTAGACTTGCGCTACTCTTGACGGCGGCGCAAGTTTAACATGAAAGCTCAAGCTCACTAGCTATAAATGTAGCTTATCATAAAGCGCATGCAGCTTATCATCTATTCTTGGGCGCTGTTTGTCAGTCACCAATGATGAAACAGCTTGTCTTTCAGCTATAGTAACACATATTGTATGCCAGACGACAAATAAGTTAGCCGTGTTTCTTCGTACTTATGACTTTTGCGTTTCAAGTAGGTACATACCTATATGTCAAAAGAGTGCATCGAACATAGTACCAAGAACTTTGGGCGTTGATATTTGTAATGGTATAATTCAATTTCCTGTAGGTAGAAAATTAGCTCAACTGAAAGAGGTTAAGAAAGTTTAATATTAATTTTTAATTTAACTGACAGGTGGCCAAAAGTTGTGATCTTTGACTAATTCACACTCATTCATACTTAACCTAAGCACTCTTTACAAAATAACAATACAAGTGTAATGTCAGGGGTAACCCCCCGCCTGCGCGTGAGCAGCTCCCGTGGCATTCATTACGTTAATCCATCCCTGCGACCTTCGTTTTTGGCTCGGTTGGCTTACACGTGTCAGAGTAAAGGGCTGGTTCCGTTGGAATGTAGGGCATGTTACATCGTCATCAATACCTATATGTTGGAGAAGTCAAAAGTTATTTTAAGAAATATCACAGCAATTCTAGCAATCTGTACTTACCTGTCATAGTCCTAGGGAGGCATAACTTTTGTTGTTAATTTAGATTAATATAGTTAACTTTAAAGTAGCGAAAATAAGTTTTAAATTTGTTATTTTCCAAGTTAGTGTGAGAGACAAAAAACTCGTTTCAGAAAAAAAAATTGGTTAAAAAGTGAAAAATATTACTAATAAATATAATATTAGTAAGAAACATAAAAGGAGGTAATTAAAAACTTCAGAGGTAGTTAAAAGACAGAAACTAAAAAAATGCGTTTTCAAGTAAAAGGTACACCATTGTCGGTTGTTAATAATAATAAGGTATTATTGCAATAATTAATTTAGAAACAAACTCTATTGACAATGATGTACATTTTTCTTGAAAGGGTCACAAATATAAAAAATTGGATACTTACCATTGGAACCGTCGCCTAAAGCCTTGAACTTGCACGGCAGGTCACGTTGATAAAAATAACGTTCAATAGAGTCCTTTGTGCTATAGAATCCTTTAAATTTTCAAGGTTGACATCATAAAGGGGACGGCTAGAATTAATCAATTCATGCTTTTAAGAGCCAGGTATGATATAATCAGAACAAAGTAATGCTGGGACCGGTACGAACTGGTATAAATATAAAAAACTTTTTGACATTCGATGCGAGTCACATTGTGTTGCGATCTTATATAGGTTAATATAGGTTATAGGTTAAAGTTAGTTAAATAGTTTAATTATTATAAAAATACTTTCTTCTTTATACTCATTAGGTATTAATTGAATTAATGTCTTCTGTAAACTTTCGAACAATCTAAGCCACGAGTGAAATAAAAACTTATCATCAATTACTCAGTCGGTTCATAAGTTCTGTCACTAGAGTTTTGACTGGTGAAACAGAAACTGTTAGCGATTGCATATTATTTTATTTCAATATGTAATTAATAAGGCTATTTAACAGTGCTACATTTACAATATAATAGTAGTATCAAACTTGTTGCGAGTAGGTAGTTACCTATTGGCAGTCACCGATGTCCGTCATCTGGGTTTTTCTGGCGAAAGCTTTAAACGTTGTGCAATGATGAGGAGGTATTAATATTATATTTATTCATATGGCTTGTTTAGTTTGCAGCATCGCTTATCTAATAATTACTTTTTTCCTTATTTTATTTTGTAAAAGCAACCCATAGATCATAACTGCGAGCAATAAGTGATTATTATTGAAAAGACTACTTAACATCTGATACTTTTAGTAGTAGGTAGCAATGTTTTTTTTACAATGGAAGGGTACTCTAATAAAATGTTCTTCTTCTAAGAATTTTCTGTAAGTTACCAAAAGGTTGGAAGTACCTATGCTATAAGCTGGTCAAAATATTTTCGTAAAATTAAGTGATACAAATTATTTTTCGTATTTATTTATTTAAATCAAAACGATGTCTGTCATAAGTGAATACCTAAGTGATTGAAAAACAAATTATTATCGAATTTATATTACCTGTCTAATTTAAAAGGAAAATACAATATTTGGCTATAACACAGAGTCAACACTTTCGTAAAATGGAACAGGTACGAGGATATACTATTAATTTGAAAATAATAATAATTGGGCTCTACTTTAACACTATAAGTACCTATAACACTAATTACTTCTAGTCCGAAAAATAATAACTCATGTTAAAACGTTTTCATATATTACATGATTAAATTCCAAATTATTTAAAATAAAAATACCGTTAAATATTATTACAGCTACCAGTTATACTCATACAATTGGAATGTATCATTCACTAATCCAAGCATAACACATAATTATTTGATATTTATAAAGATGAGCAGTCCAGCCAGTAAAGCCTCAGGTACAATAAATAAAGTATCATATTTACTATGGCATAAATTATTGCGATCTTCTCTTAAAACATAATTTGTACGGTAAAGGTGCATGAGTAATGCCCATAACGCCTTCCAATCCTGGCAATGGCTCCCCTTCCCGTAACCGGAATTCAAAGAAATTCATGATGTTGGCAAAGAATAAGTACAGTTCAGTCTTGGCCATTTGTTCTCCGAGGCAGACGCGGCGCCCGACGCCGAATGGTATAAAAGCATCAGGAAGCTCCACTTTACCGCATTTTATGAACCTCTCTGGGCTAAAATTGTTAGGCTCGGGAAAGAACTCTGGATCCATGTTGATTTTGTTCAGTAATGGCACGAGCTGGGTGCCCGCCGGAATCATATACCCACCAACTTGCCAAGTACTAAAACAGAAATAAGTATAAGTAACTTAAAAGTATCAATTTTATAATTTAAGAATATGGGATGATATTGAGTCGCGTAAACAAACAGAACTTATAAAAAGTAGGTATAACATAATACGCGCAAAATATAAATATTAGTCCAATAGTCTCTCTAATACGGGATACGAAATCAATTGCTTAAATAATAATTAAAATAGTTTGTTACACGCGGGGGCACTATCGATTTTCATTATGAGTTATAATTATTGCGTGGTAAATTTTCTTCTTGCAGGATTTAACTAAATCGAATAATCAATCACAATATAACTTACGTAGAATTAACATGCGTTGTTCCCAAAGGCACCACCGACACGATCCTCAGAGTTTCATATATCACAGCTTCAATGTAGTACAGTCTCGCTCGGTGGTCCAACGTGACCAGTTGTCCAGGCTCGAGGACCTGGGCCAGCTCGTCGCGCACTCTGGCTTCCACGCGCGGCTCGCGAAGCATCATCAGCAAGGCCCACTGTAAACTCGTCCGGACAGTCTCCATGCCGGCGGAGAAGAGGTCGTTGAATACTTGGACTATCTGCTCGTCTGGAAGGAAAATATTTTTTTTGTATGTAGGGATATTTTTTAAAAAGGATTTTTAATAACAGGGTTAAGCGAGTACGCGTAGGTTAAACGATCCACGGTGAATAATTTCTTAGTAATCAATAATTGCAACCACAGGAATGAATCAATGTATGATAACATTATTTCATATATTTTTCCGGAATTGTTAGTTTTATTTTAACGAAAATATTAATATTAGATATAGGTACCTATGTAGCTACACCGCTCGCTTGACTTGATTTTCATTTAAACTACGTGGTAATATTGTACCTACAAAAATATAAATTATTCGCGAAAAAATAAAGAGTCCGTATTTAAGTTCTATGCACATAAATAAATAAAAATTGGATATTTGTTACCTAAAGAAGAAACCTTGAAACGTAAAATGATACGTAATCTCAGAATTCGGGGAGATATGTGTTATCATTATCAATACTAGGTCAATGCGCTTTCACGGTCTCGATATGCGATTTTCAACCGACTTCAAGGTTTCGAAGGAGGATTATCTCGTTTCGTCGGCATCTCAATTCGTCAGGATCTTTGTTTTTGCTTATTTTTTTATGTATGTTCACTGATTATTCGAAGACGGCTAGATCGATTTCAAGAATTCTTTTTGTATTTGAAACGGTATATATACTTCACAGTTGCCCCATTGTTATCAGGTCAGGATCAGATGATAAGATCCTGGAGAAAACGGGGAACTCTTCAGATATCATAGGCACGCCTTTAGTGATTTGAGGATTTTTCCAGCAACTTGGGTATTTACTCGTGGAAAGTGAGAAGCCTGTTCTTTTTTAAATTTAAAATTATAAACGTCATCATTGTAAATATTACAATCTTTAAAATAAGTCATCTCAGAAGAAACACAATTTATTTGAAACACAACTGCAACATTCAATAGACAATCAACCAATATTGAAGTTGTATTGGAGTTGCATCGGAATATTTTTCGAACAAATGTTGATATTTCTGTCTTTTTTGATTCAGCCATTTAGGCGCTAATTGTATGGCGTAGCGTACCCAGTTAATGCATTGGAGTTATATTGAAGTTGGATCGTATATTAAAGTTAGAACCATACATCGTAAACTGCGAGCGAAATCCATTGAAATGACGTATGACAACCAGTAACAACCCTAGTACTTCAATGAATTTTGCTCGCAGTTTACGATGTATGGTTAGAACACGGTCTCTGGAAATCTTAATTTTGTTTTGGTAACTTTAGGTAGTGTCGATGCTATTTCGTTGGCATACGATACTATTATAATTTTTTTAAAGACTTTCTACATCATGTTAACTTACATGAATGGAAAATTATAAGCGAATTACGTTGTAAATAACGTCATCGTCAAACTTTCCGCAGCATAGTAGCATTGACATACTTGCTGCGATAAATCTTCCGAAGACGATCGACGTAAACATACAGAGGCTTTTATACTTTTGTTTTATTTAGTAGGAAGTTAACAAAAAATTAAAAATTTAATAACCCATTGTTGATGAATTTGTATACTTTTTTAATATCGTGATGTTGAATCAAATAAAATGCACATGTTTCTCACCAATTGCAATTAAATTAATAATCAAATGACGTTGGGAATAATAAAATACGACCGGGTCGAATGAAGAATTAAAAAGGAGGGGGATACTAAACCAGACTAATAAAAAAAACTGTACGAAGTTAATATGTAAAGATAAAACTGTCAACTTAGGACCAAATGTCATATTTAAATGATTTCTAAAGAACACGGAAAAAAAGCTTCCGGTATATTCTCAATCTAAGACATTATTATATTATGTTGAAAATATTTCCTCGTGACAAGCATTTATTTCCTTTAACGAAAATAAATTAAAGTTTTAAATCTAACGAAGCAAATATATTCTTACAGATTTTCTAGTTTTCTTTTACCCAAGATAATATTTGTTAGATTAAAGTACAATCTCTCTTATTTACTCAATCTACTCTTGAAACAATACATGTTTGTACTTCTTTTTTAAGAAAACGTGGTTTTATTAAGCGAAGAATCATATTTTTGGAAAAGGAAATAAATAGTTGTCACGAGGAAATATTTTCAAGAAATAATAATGTCTTGGATTGAGAATATCCCGGAAGCTTTTTTTCGTGTACATGCACCGCAAATAACCCTAGAAGTTATTTGGAAAGGATACATTACTAACTAATTGATATGCTTGTGATATTTTAGAAGCTAACTACATAACTGTTTCCCGTTAAACTTGATAAAACCGACCTGGATCGACTCCATAAAACAGTTTGGAGCCATTCGAATTCTTCCTCAACTCAAGCAAATAATGGTCCAGCAGGTCAGTAGGCTCGTAGTGGTCCATGTCGACGTTCAAGAGCTGTCTCCGCCGTTCAGTTACCTGCCTCACGTGAAACTCGCTCACGTCTCGCAGGTTTCGACCAATTTCCTTTAAAACAGCCTTTTTTCCTGGTAAATACTGTAATTGAAAGTAAGGGGTTAGTGGGTATGTCACAACCAACTAGCTTAATTTATCGTTCAAGCCTAGCTTATTTACTAAACGGCGCCACCCTACTAATTTCTTGAATGATACTTAGCCATTTAATGAAATAGCTAGGCAAATGCCTTGGATCGGTAACGTCATAATAACGTCTAACTATTTTTACTAGTTGACGTCCTAATGAGTTACTTATTATTATTTATTATTAATTTTATACCTACGTCTATGATATATTTCTTACATAAAAAAGAACCGCGTTCTAGCTTTAAAATCTAAACTTGATTTTATAAATTTTTCACATTAAACGCAGTGCATCTCGGGCACATTAACTTAACAGCTATACGTACCTAAGAAACATGTACAAATTCACACGACAGTTAAATAAATCGGGACATCAATATACTTGTAATTAGAAATAAGTGAAAGATAAGGGAGTTATGTTAGTAAAATTTAAATAAATTGGCAATCAAATGAATTTTTTAAAGTTCGAATAGCGCATCTGGTCAATCTTGCTGCTTACGCCACGACGTTTGTAATTGTACAGACAGAGAGAGATAGTCGGTCAACACGAGGGCTACGAACTCGCGCACCTCAGCAACCGCTACGCCGTAGTATTACTACGCACGTAAACTTTTAAAAAGTTGCATTAATTGAAGTTCGTGGAGCGATTCAGGAATTCGAAATATTATACTGTTTCAGTGCGTACTTAATAAACGCTCGTAAATAGGGCAGTTACATTATATTGTGTTTCATGATATAAATTGGTATTATTATAGTTTAAGCGATGGCGCATAGTTTCAGTGTCCGCGAGGCAACCGGATGGTTTGCGGTATTTAAACTCCCTACATGTTGTGGAATCACCCTGTACAACCCGAACAGACCCAGCTAATTAAGTTACACTAACATGGTAGGGGTAACGAGAACGATCGCAGTGCACAATGTGACAAGAAATGAAACTGCAAAAGCCCCTGTCAGATATAAAAATTGTGAATCAGCCAGTGACATTTCATATAAGCAAGGAATACTATTTATAAAAAGAAAAAAAGTGATTGAACACCTGTCCAAGAGATGTCGCCACAATCATGCACACAGCGAATAAGTGTGCTCTAGAAATAAATATATTTAAATGAAAATATTATCTGGGTCCGCCAAAACCATTGTTGTCGTTGTAAATTAATCTTTTTGTGGTTTTAGGATATTTGGCTAGAATTGATTAAATTTTGTTATAAGAACGGGTTCGCATTTGAATTACAATGCCTATGATTTTCCTTTCAGTGACATTTTCCAATGATTTTTTGTCAGTTGTTTAGCAGAGGTTAGTTATTTTACGTATATATTACGTCTACAGATATGCTTCTCGGAATCCCGTTCATGTTACGTAAGTAAAAATCCCGTTTCCGAAGCCTGCTGTGACGTCACGGGGACCGCCTTGAATACCAATCAGGTTGAGATCATAAGCGCATTGCAGACAGGTTCTGCTCACACTAATGCGTCATCGGGTAATTTACTCGGAAGGAATGGGTAGCGCGTGAAAAACTAAATAAAGGAGAACTTTGTTCAAGGCCAAAAAATGCATGAAAAATGCTAAGTATACGAAATACTCCTCCATTTTCAAAACGATGAAGTCTAAAAATCACCAGGTACCTAAATTGTTTTACAGTGGCGCGATATAATGCGCTATTTAGAAAAAGTTTAATAAAAATTGCAAGACATAAACCCTGAAATCATAACACTCATTGCTATTAGCATTCGTGTAAATATAGGACTTTTTTTGACTCATAAAAACCTTCATTATGCTGGATTTACAATTGCGAAAGTAGCTATACTTATCTGTCTATTAGCTCTCATGCTTAACCGACTGCTAAACCGATTTAAATGAAATTATTATGAAGATAGTTTAGTAGTATAGTTAGTTAAGTAGAGTAGAATAGTTTTTATCACGGAAATCATCACAAGAAGTAGCATGCAAAAGCTAGAGATATAACAACAATTTAAACACACCAAGTAAGCCGGTACATGCTCCCCGAAGTGTATAGCTCCATACAGCTCCATGCCTTTCGTGACCCGCTCATTGAACGTCTTAAACTCAGGGTCGTGTTCTTCGAAACGGAAGCTCATCATCAGCTGGCAAATGACGTTGTGGACATGCCGTCCCAGGACACTCGTCGGGTCTACCGGCTGCTCCCTCGTACTTTCAAACGTTGCTAATAGTTCTTCTACCTCGACCTATAAAAGAAAAAAATTAAGACTCATTAAAAATTGGACACCGCTGGATTTAGAGATGCCCATATATTAACAACTAACCACTAGGCGGACTCTTTGGTTGCTTACCGACGCGTGGAATACAGTGTGTGTCTTTCATAACGACACTAATTTTAAGGGCTGAAAGTATAACTCCTAATGAACTGAAATTAGCATAATCTAGTTAAAAAATAAAAAAAATCATACCAATTAATTAGCATACATCGTAAACTGCGAGCGAAATCCATTGAAATGACGTATGACAACCAGTAACAACCCTAGTACTTCAATGAATTTTGCTCGCACTTTGCGATCTATGTTAATTAGGCACGCAATGTATCAGTAATAAATTAAACTTAACAATTAACATGTGATTTCATTGAAATTTCGCTCTTAGTGTCATCCTGACAAGACCGTCAAAAATCATGACAAGTGACCTTGTTCGTAAGAAAAGGACTTAACCGCCCTGCTATCGCGAAACACTTAGCGAAACATTGCTGCTCGAGATTTTTTTTAAAATTAATTACTCTTAATTATAAAAGGTAATCGTTATATTCTTTTGATAAAACCGTTAACAGCACTTTAAACTATCGTTACTTAAAACCAATGTCGTTATGAAAGACACACACTGTATAAAAAAGTTAGCTAACAAAAGTGTCACTTTCTACCCAAAAATAGATTTAGTTGCAGCCGCGCAAGCCTACTTTTGTCTGCGTAATAAAATGTGAATAAAATATGATTTTATTCTTTCCGGTTTATTTATTAAACCCGCAGTCGTAGTAACAGTATTCATCAACTACTATACTCTTTGAATATTTGACAGAATTATCAAGAAAACTATTGTTGCATTGCTGGAATAATACTAATAAATATAAGTGGTTATGGCATGGTGGCCATTTCATCGCCTATCAGGTATAATGTGTCACGTTTTCACTTACATACTTGTTAGAACGTGACCGGTATGGTGACAGTCGATAACCCGACCATATTACGCTACCAGACGAAATCTAACGTGTATGAGACCAATTAAAGGCCTAGTAAAAAATAAATATCATGTAACGAACAAAAGATCTTTGAAAACACTTACGAGAACGCTATGTTGAAATTTGTGGTTGTTCCAAAGTCTGACTCCAAGAGCACGGAATTTCTCGTGCAGAAACTGCCGTTGCTTCTTCCAGAGCAGACCTTCACTCAGAACGATTCCTAATGAAATACACTAAATTTTACACTAATTGTTATAGTCATAATCTTACCTATTGTTAAACATTTTACTGCAGAAGTTAGGAGTTTAAGAGCATTACTATAGTAATGAGCATTACTATAGAAAATTACTATAGAAAATTTATATTAGTTTGCTGTTAATTACGAAAAATCATAGCAGTTCCATTGATTTACAAAATCACTTACTACAAGTTTCTAAGGAAATATATTTATAAACATTTCATAATATTGTCGTAATATGTTTTTATTTGCACTTGATTACATTGGTGCATGCTTAAATATTTATGTTTTCAATCTAAATTGACCACACTATCGATTGTCAATAAGAGCGATTCCTAATTGCAACCTTATGACAGAAATGCCTAATTGACTACCGACAAAAGTTTACTATTTGCTTGAAGACCTCACATATTTTAACTACTAATGGAAATATTATGTAACTGTTACCTGATTGATTCCAAATTGAATTTTTAAATTGCAAAATAATGATACTTACCTCGTCCACTTAACAAGTTATTGAGCGGCGTGTGGGGCCGGTCAATAGAGTCAGGTCGGTTGAACAGGTCTCTTAGCATTTTAGAGGATCCGATGCAAACCATCAGGTTGGAGCCAACCTGCACTGAAGTAAGGTCGCCGTACCGAGCCGCTTGCCGTAAAAGCCAGGAGTGTGGCGCTCCTCGTCCCATCAAAGGCAAACTACCCAGAAATGGTACTCCCCATGGTCCTTAAAAAATAGCTATGAAGTAATTTCTCGAGAGATTGTCAGTGAACCATAGTCAACAATGAAATATATTTCTGATAATATGCACAAACGCATAATTAAGTAATGCACTTAAATTTCCTGCTTACACATTTTATGAAGTGAAAAGCAGCAAGAAAGATATTATTATCTTTCTTGCTGCTTTAAAGGATAAACATGTACATCGATAAAAACTGAACCGAACAGGAATACTTAGGAGTATACCTTCCCGACAACCACTTGAATACTTATCATTATTTCATTATCTTCTATTTTAGTTTGTTAACGCATTGTCATATTTTTTATTCGTTGTATATTGTATGCATTAAGTATACGTTTATATTAAAATATAATCATATCGCTGACCTAATTAGTTTGCTTCAGATATTCTATAATAAATTGTTTTTACGTGTACTAACCTGGTGGTAGCATCCGCAGCTTATGAAACTGTGCACATAAGAACCAAAATAAAATAATAAAAAAAACTGCGGTCAGACATGCTGACAGTAAGTTAGGCACATGTAGCATCGCCCGGATATAGTCTTCGAATGTTTGCAACATTTTGATATTAGAACAATCTTGCTAAAACGTAGACTCTGCATGCGAGCGAGCTGATTTATGAGAAGGCCATAGATGGACGTTGAATTTATATACGTAGAGGTAGAAGAACCATGTGCTTCTATTAATCATATTACACGCAAATTTTCGATAACACTTGCATTGTCCTTGATATTGCTTTTGACGCATTTGATAACAAACTGACGACGCAGCAGGCACTATCGGACACTGGAAGAAAATAAGTTTGTTTAATTGTTTTTCTACCTCCAATGTTCGCCTTTCACTTTAGAAATATTGGCATGATTTAATTGGATCTCATACATAGACGTACCAAAATATTGAATTTTACTTTCTGAAATCTATTTACTGTTATTTTATTTTATTTCATCAGATTGCTGTTTTGAAACTGTAATATTTTCAAATCCGAAATACAACATAAATACTTACACAATAGAATAACTTTCACATGCAGTTCTATAGAACAAACCTAAGTATTTATTCTCTTATAATTTCTTTTTTTCCGTAACTGTCTCATTTAAATAGACACCCAGATTCTTAATGCCGATACAGTTAGACGACATTCTGTGTCATTCTTCAGCTTGTAAGGAAACTACACGCCGGCTGAAGGTTTCAGGCGTCTAGAATGCAGTTTTCGCTGGACACATGGATGAAACGGAAGGGACGGGATGGACGAGTTGAACAAAGTTTAAATAGATAAACAATAAACTTGAAAAATGCACGGACATATTATTATTCCCGCACGAACTTGTCAGATGGTCGATAGAATTGACACTAAGCTCCAATTTGTTTATTAATCAGCTGGTGGCAGTCGAGTTCGTTCAAAGTTTCAAACAAAGTCAACATAATGTAATAAAGATAAGTTGGTAAGTAAATATAAATAAAAGTTGTATCTATTAATAAACACAAATGAGGTATTTGCTCCGAGTTTAATCACCCCCTCATGTGTAGCTTCAAACTAGAGTAGGGAAATAGGTCATTAACCGATGTCAGCTTAGCGCGGGGTATTGACCGCGAAGGTCGTTTCGCTATCGAACATCATCAACTTACGTAAGCAGCATTTGGATTATAGAAATCAGATGTTATCGGGCTACCGTACTTCTCACAAGCACCGCACATGTTCCGGGTTCGACGCACGCGCAAGGACGCTCGCACAATTGCAATGACTGACGTCTATGCTGATTTATTTACTCGTCAACTGTTATTAGAAATTAGACTTCACGTCAAATGTTTTAAGTCTCGATTTACGGCGCGCTGCCCATGCTAGATCTGTAGGTATCTTGCATCGGTGCTGTAATGACCTTACTACCTGCCGTGTAATTAAGCTATCGGTCATTGGCTTCTATTATATAAGTTTTACATCGTGTTGTTTACAACTGTTACAAGAAAATAAACTTGACTCTTTTAAATTACGCTTATCTCAGTATTCTGCCAGGATATAATATTAACTAACGATCAGAGTAATTAAAATGCATTTAACCACCGACACAAACTAGACATCAATTTAGATAAAGTTGTAAAAAAAGTTAATAGGAATGCGCTTAACTAAATTATGATAACCATGTGGTTAACATAAGTCACGTGGTATTTAGAATCTCCCATCTAATTAATGTAAAGTAGGTAAGTACTCATACTATTCAGTACATTACGGTATCAATACTGGTTTAAACCCAATAATCCGGCATTAAATTAAGGGTGTAAATAATCTTTCTATTTTAACCACTCTGTTGCGCCTTGTTGTGCTCTATATTCTCAACGAAACAACATTCGACTCAGTAATAGGATATATCTATCTTAGAAACTCATATTGAATCTGTATGTGTAGTATTAGCATTGAACAGTGCCGGATTAACTAAAGGGAAACTCAAACTAGCAGTTGCTATAGGGGGGATGAGAGTCGTCAGTACCCTGACCCTTTCCTCAAAATTAAAATCTCACTCCACAAATAAAGCCCAAAGCGGGTTATATACATTCACGATGTTTCCTTTAAACGAGAAGCGACTGGTAAATCTCCTATGGTACTTAATTTATACAAAAACAAAACAAACACGCATTCCGTAACAGTATACCTATCAATGTTAATTCTAACACACAGATTCACACCATAACCGCATACTTAATCCCCTTATTCATAACTTCTCTCAGGCCTCAATTAGTTAATTTAATTTTTGTCCTTAGGTATCTGTCACTTTGGCACTTGTTTGTAAGAAACAGACAAACGAAGATTTACTAATTAAAGTCTGAGAGACGTTTATGAATCCTTATTCATAAACGTCTCTCAGACTTTAACCCCCTTATGTTAGAATAGAATGTACTCTCTGTTCCAAATGCAAACCGACCGCAAGTCGATTGCACGGTTCCCATGTAATGAATGTTACTACGCAGAAGTTCCAACCATCTGAATTGCTTTAAAAAATCTAACCATATCATGCGTAGTCTTTAAGTATCTAATGAGCACTTTCTCTGTTAAAAAACAAAGGTTTCTTAGCTCGCAATACCGCTTCCCCGAGCAAGTACATAAGACTCTTGAAAAGATGGCCTCATTCCGCATTTTCTTTCTGTGCCACACACGTTACGTTACCGAACCTGCCGCAAGTAAAGATATTCTCGCTGAAAAGTTTGAAAGCGCTATTATTCGGAGCACCTGACAGATGTTTTAGCGCAGTTTTAGTGACGTAAGCCGAGGGTCGTTTTCGTTTCCGCATGTAGGTAACTCGGGAAAATATTATTTTTTTATTTTTGTAGATAGTTAGCCACAATTAAGGTTTTCATTTAAAAAATGTTTATTTAAAGCACCAGTTATTTTTCTATTTAATTCAGACTAACAACAACACAATGGAAAAATTTCGTGATTCACCCATAAAGATTATTGGGCCACGATAAATAAATATTGACCGATAAGTATTCCGAATCCGTGCGTATTCCTCGGCAGCGCAACGCCGCGAGTTCAATGGCCGCTTCACTGTACCATTAGGTCATGAGTATTTTGACAGCGTAGCGCGAAAAATTATCTAATCGGCACGCGGACGAGGACACGGGGGCAACGACCCGCGACTCCGGACCGCTGCGCCTGCGACGAAAGTGAAACGTAAAGGCAACCCCTCCTGCCCAAAGCGATCGAGAGCGAGTAACTCTTGACCCACTGTTTTTAACTAACCGCTTCTAGAAGCAGTGTCTAATAGACTTTCATGAGAGCTGAGGTCGCCCGGAAATTTAGTATTAGGATATTAGTGGGTTAGTTGTAAAAAATATGTGTGGAAGAAAAAGACATGTTGCGCCGACTCCAAGTAAATGTGACAAGGGCAACCCAATGATTTGTCGTAAAGAAGAAGATACACTAGGTATAGGTATACCTTATTCATCCTTACTTGTATTATCATGTAAACATAAACACTTTTTAAGGATATTATTACACTTTTCTCTGATATTATCACTTAAAGTGGTTTTATATACTTAAAGAAACTCACCTAGTATTGAATTCAGTCAAGTACTTAACACCTGAAAAATATAATTTCTAATAAATATTTCCTCAATGCGAGTAATCCGACTAACGAACGAATAAACTCAAAAATAAAAGAAAAATACGATGAAGTATCTGCCGTAGCTGAATCAAAACAACGCTTTTTACAGAAGTATATGAGGGTAGATTATTCATCAGACTTGTGTTGCTAGGACATTATTTCCGAATTTATAAAAAAATGTTTACTACATACTGAATTTAAAATTTTAAGCACGTTAGAAATTTCTACAAATAGCTAAAACAACATGTTTAGTACCATTACAAAAACTAGTTAAAACGGGATATTACCATGTGAGTTATATATTGTGAGCTTCCGATATTTCGGCAAAGTTGCATGCGCCCGATTATAAATAGTTTTTGTAATGTTAATGACCACGTTAGCTTAAAATCGTATATTGTTTAGTACCAATATAAAATTATAGTCTTGTACACAATCGCGTTTTTGTCCCGAATAAATTCTGTGTAGGATGTTTCACATCAACGTCCGACCGCTCGTAGCTCCTTGATTTACCTGTTCGATCGGCAATTTATCACACGTAAACCCACTGCACCTTACGTCGAATATGTAAGTTAGCTTTTCTATTTAGGAGACAAACCTTAACGCGACGATGAGGTCGTTGACACTTACCATCGGCATCGGTGAGCTAACGAATTTTGCAATAGCAACTTGTCTCTTGCTGCACTCGGTACTGGATACGGAAGTCTACCTTTAAATGGCAGTGGGTGTTCCGCCAACTCGTCTGAGCTAATAATAATCATATAATTATGACCGAATAGTGCATTATCTTCCATAGTTTATTAGATGTGTTATTATGACTATCCTAATTGTTTAGAGAGGATAAGCTAGGTACTTTGGTGTTGTTTGCCAAAATTAGTTACCTAATATAAACTAACGCTGTGTCCTACGTGAGCGAAAAAACGCGAACGCTAAGCGGAGCAATGCGGCGCGAAGCGGCGCTAAAGGCGATTATCACACTGGCGACGGATCCGCATGCAGCGCCGGTGCGCGTGCGAGATAGCGCTATACACATGCAGAGCGCTATCTCACTAGCGCACCGGCGCCGCATGCGGATCCGTCGTCAGTGTGATAATCTCCAAAGACACAAACAGTCGACTAGCGATTGAAGTGTCCTGTAGGTTACGTCTAAACAACACGCGAACGCGAAGCGGCGCGGCGCGAAACGAAACGGCCGTCAGTTTGTTTGATATTTTCACGCGAATTTGACGCTTCAATTCGCCCACGTAGGACACGGCCAAAGACTTTATTTAATACCTACCTGCAGCATCTATAGAATAGACATACAAAATGTGAGGCCGATAAATGAAAATGGTGACGCCTAATATTAATCATAGATTGGCTAAAAGCTCATTACAGCCTATGGTGTTTTTTAGTTTTGCCATGTATAGGTAAGGTAGTCCCAGGTATCTATACATGGCAAAACTGACAAAACGAACCGAATAGCGAGCACCCGAAACCGAACAAACTTATGGAGTAGTAATAAATATTTTGATATTTTAAAATGTTCCTCTTCTTATAAGAATCTACAAGTAAATTTGTCTTTATTCAGCCTGTGTATTTTTTATATCCAGTGACACCTTGATAAAACACCTGGTATAAATACGTCTACCTACTACAAAACATGCATAGGTACCTACTTAAGTATAATAAATGTTATTTTGTGTAGACTAGAACTACGAAAAGATAATGACCAACTTAGCTGACTATAAAAATCTCAATTACGTAATAAAATTGAGGCAGTACAAATAAAAATAAATACTAGAGAGCAAAGATCAGAAAAATCATTGCACCGTGCTCTTAATAACGTAAATAAGCAGTGTAGGGATTTTCATTTATTGCAGTCAATGCACTTTACTGCACCGTCGCCATGCCATTTCGACGAAGTTAATTTAATACTTGTTGTTAGAATATTATTACAATGACATGACGGAATTCAAGTTCAAAAGTTCGTCCACCTGTTTGTAGGTACCGTCGCGTACTACAACTTTGACTTGGAGCCACAACATTGCCTGTTTTAAAAAAAAATAAGATTTTCTACCGAACCGCTTTATATTTTTTAAATGTAAAAAGGTAAAAGTTGTATAATTTATTATATTAAATATTAATGTAATGGATTGCCGAACAGCCCTAGATGTAGGTACTTGGAACTTAGTATGACAAAAAACCAAAATGCTGTTTAACACTGCACAACTTTGCCTGCCGGTTGAAAAATATACTTAATTAAGTCATTGATAAACCAAAAACTGAATCCCTCTTTTAAATAAGTAGCCTCAGAGATTCCACTAGGCAAAGTTGAAGCATTTGCCCACTACTTTGCCTGTAACTTTGATAGCTTCTAAAAAGAACGGTAAAAATATTTGTAGCCATTTGAACCGCAAGACATAAACATTTAGACCTAAATTATCTTAGAAAATCCAAAAATACTACAGATTATGAATATTGTAAGAGTAATTATTCAAAAACATGAGTTTTCGTGCAAAGTTGTAGCACGCGATGGTACCTCGCTAAACGACGTAGGATCCTTTTGAGTTCAATAACATTTAAATTAGCACAACAAGGTCGAAATTATATAGCACAAAAAATGTCTCGAGTTTTTACCCACTTCCTTGAGGGCCCCTATAAAGGGCCCCTTAAGTTAAATTTACCTACTTAAGTGCTTATTTTTCAATAGGATGATTTTTAGGGAAATATTTGTTTAGAATTAAATATAAAATATCCAAACATAAAAAAAAAATTACGGTATCAAACATAAGTTGATGCCAATTCTGCTGCAATTTAAAAACCGAAACAATGGAAATACCTGCTTCTACAAACTAAACACTACCGACATATAGCTACACTGTGAAAGATTATCGGTAATCAGGAAGCAACTTTTCTAATTAAAATAAATGGTTCCTGGTCATCGATTAAATTGCACCCCAGCTAGCAATTTTACGTCGTAATGACGTCATATTAAAGTTATTTCTGACGTAATGACGTTATAAAAGCGAAGTACCTGCGACGTCGCAAATGACGTCGTGATGTCGCGACTTCTGACGTCATTTCCTGTCGTCGCACAGACGTTATCTCAAGACGACATGTTACCGACGTCACAAGGACGTATCCTCAAGTCGTCAGGAAGCTGATTGTTCTCACGTAGCCAAGACGTCATTAAGACGGCCAAATTTGGACGTGGCTCCGGCTACGTCGTCAGGACGATCGATCAAGACGTTACGAGGCTGATAGTTTCAGACGTAGCCAAGACGTCATTTTCTTACGTCATTAAGACTGCCAAATTTGGACGTCTTGATTTGACGTCGCTAGGACGTGCCATTAAAACGTCACGATGCTCATAATTTGAGACGTAGCCATGACGTTAAACACTAACGTCTCCGAGACGGCCAAATTTCTACGTCGCGAAGACGTATTGTTATGTCGTCGTCAGTACGTGCCATCGAGACGTCACTTACACGTTACATACTTACGTCTTGAGACTGCCAAATCTCGACGTCGTCAAGACGTCTTGATGGCACGTCCTAAAGACGTCACGAGGTATAGTAGTTTTGACGTAGCCAAGACGTCATATACTGTAACGTCTTGAGACGGTCAAATATGGACGTAGCTCAGACGTCTTGGCAGGTCTGCTTGTGACGTCCTGAGAACGTCTAATACCGACGTCGCGCTTATTACAACCAAAATAGAGCAGCTACACCAGCTTGAAATCAGAGCGAACACCTTTATGAGCGCGTGAAAGGCATACGCACCGCAGTTTCGGTTCGCGTTCAGTTCACTCCGCTTCCGCGCTGGTATGTGCTGTGCTAAACGGAGAACGATCGATATATTAGACAAGTTACTCAAGAAGTCACAAATAATGACGGTTCAATCAAACATATCAAAATTTAGTACAAAAGTTATATTCATAAAATTTAGTGTCACAAGCATGCATCGTTATTCAATAATCATAATGATCACATAATGGGAATGTTTCAAATTACAATACGACAATTACGACCTAGTCATATAAAATCAAATGTAGTGTTTTAAATAGGTAAAAGTACAAAAGTTATATTCATAAAGTTGTGCTACAAACATCGTTATTCAATAATCATAATGGGAATGTTTCAAATTATACTCGTACTCGTAATACTACAATTACGACCTTTATAAGCATCATTTTAATGAATACTAGTGTGTAAGCGATTTGGTGACTTGTACACTATTATGCTTGCATGTGTTTAATAAATAAATGAAATCAATCAGTGATTCAGATAGGTAAAAGTTTAATACAAAAGAGGGGCAATTACATAAGTCGTTTAAACAGTCGATAGCAAGATTATGCTTCATAAATCTAAGGCATGGCACGTGCTGCTAAAGGCATAATGTAAATAGTTCAGTCATTATACCCAAAAAACCCTCCCTACCCGTGAATAATTTGTTCTTGGATTTTTTTTTTGTAGGTCCCTCGGGGTCGCTGGGAGTGTAAATACAAAAAATTCAGTCGAATTGAGAACCTCCTCCTTTTTTGAAGTCGGTTAAAAAGTAGACTGAATCAGGCTCCTGCGTATATTGAAAAATCCTGCGTAAGTATAAAAATTGTAGGAAATTTGATTCTTTACAAGTTTGGTCCTTACAATTTTTCTTCTAGAATCGATATTTTGGAAATTAAATTTGAAAAAAGCGAAAAATTCAAAATATTTTCATCATCTCCTTTATTTTCAACTTTACGGCATAAATGAAGAGGACTAAACTTGTAGAGAATCAAATTATGAACAATTTTGGTTCCCACCCTTTTCCCCCAAAATATCCGTCCTAGAAGAAAAATTGTGAGGACCAAACTTGTAGAGAATTAAATTTCCTACAATTTTTGTCCTCACGGTTTTACTGTAAATCAAAAATGGCCGAGTTATTCAAGAAAAACCGTTTTTCGAATATACGCAGAAGCCTGATTCAGTCTACTTTTTGAATTTACACTCCCAGTGACCCCCCCCCGAGGGACCTAAGGTGCGTTGGGGTAAGATAGAAAGGTATTTTTTAGGGTTAACGACAAAAAATCGTCCATATTCCGGAGCATTACAGACTACTTTTTATCTTACTCCTAAGAAAATACCTTTCTATCCTACCCCAACACACCTTACGAAAAAAAAATCCACGAACTAATTATTCACGGGTCAAAATCTATAATGACTGAACTAAAACGACGACGGGTCATTGAGCTTGGTCGATATAAGAAGCATGAGGCAAAAAGTACGCGCCAATTAAGGTTAAACAGTACGTACGTGGCTCCCTCATCGGTTTTTAATTAAATGCAACCAAGCTACAGAAGATATAACTATGGTATATTTCCTAAAAAAACACACATTGAAATAATATTTTTAGTTACCGAATTAAAGAGAGAGCCTTAACATCTAGCTAAAAGATAAAATCCAAATGTGATTAATAAAGCGCCTTAGTCCTGTTGTTCTTCTTGAGATGCGTTTCAGGAAAGTCTCTTCTTTTCTCGTTCCGGGGCGTGCTTCAGCTAGTGTCTTCGATTTCTCTGTCGGTGACTTTAGCAGTAGTTGCCTTGACCGCTTCTGAAATTACATATAATATATAAGTTAATAAAAATAATATTTAAGTTCGGCGTTCTGAATAACAGAAGTCTCTTATTTCATAATCCCAAGAGAAACCACAATACACGTGAATATTTTACAGTATGTACTGGTAATTATAGCGGGTAAAATTGAGCAGTGTAACAGGTTAACAATACTGATCAACTTTCTCAAAGAAAAATTAGCTAAAATTCCGAAAAACAAACAGCACTCCTTATAATGTTTTCCCTATTTAATTGTACAAGCACTTATGAGTACTTAGTAGAAATGATCTCTTCAACGGTGGCGGGCGACTCAGTCCTGCATCTTCATCAAAAGAGTCTGAGTCTGATCTGATCCTATTTTGTATATTTGGCGTTTCCTCTTCTTATTTACATTAGCATAATTCTCTTTCTCAGTTTGAATGTCAGATGTAGACTCTAGGATGCGTAACTTTTTTTGCCATTTCAAGATCATCTGGAAGACAGCATGATGAGTTAAACAGTATTATATATTATACACCTTTAAGGGGCGGGGAGGCCTTTGTCCAACAGTGGATGTTGTCGATGGTGATGATGAATGCGATGGTCGCACAGCCTCAAAGGAGTCTGGTTGGCTTTCCTTAATCGATCGCTAGCTTGATCATAATATCCAGCAGGCTTAACATGAATTCATAGAGATAGCATTGAGTAGAGTAATCCAACAGTGAACCCATACATTTACTGTCATACAAGGGGCTGACATAGGTACATATAATGAGAAAGCAAGACAGCTTTATCCAGTTTTATAGATCATTATGTCAGATGGCAACTTCATTACTGACTGTGTCCACTTAATTTATTATATAGATATCAGTCTCATTCGTCAGTCAGTCAAGGTGTTCATCTCAGCCCCCTGGATACCTACACTAATATTTAGGGAGCATTCCGAATATATGAAGTGGAGTCTGCCCTGCCTCGCGCTCGCCGCTGTCAACAGGCAAACCTCTAAGGCTGCACGCACGAAAACATGCGACCGGCCGCCGCTGCTAGCGGCGAGACGAGCGGCGGCACGAGCGGCGAGATCAACGGCGGTTTGCCGCTGTTTTCGGAAACAGTTTGATAAAAAGTTCATACATTGCTGAACATTTTGATGCCGCCGCTCGTCTCGCCTCTAGCAGCGGCGGCCGGTCGCATGTTTTCGTGCGTGCAGCCTTAGACTTCTTTGCATTGCGGCCGATCGCTCGCTCACAGACAGACGCCGACACCATACATTCAGCTCAGCTCACACATTTCATTAAACCGTCGGCCGCGTGCAACAGACGCAAACAATCGTTGCAGAGGCTCAGTCACTAGCCGCAATGTACAAAAATCTGTTCTAGAGGTTAAAACACAATACATTAGTTGTCTCACTTACCAGTTTCGTAGAAAAATCGCTGTATTCCATAAGGAATCCACGTCTCATCTGGTGACTCGCATCGCTTTAGCAACCTATCCAGGGATTTACTTTCTTTAACATTGGGTGGCCAAAGAGTTTGCGTCTTCATTGGTGCTAGCCATTTTTTCACAATGACCGAGATGGATCCGCCTTCACTTGCCTCAAACTGGACCACACCATACATTATCACAAATGGGAGAATAAAGCATTAATCAACGTCGACCGATTAATTAAATGGACTACAACACCAAACAGCACTGCAAGCAAATTGAGCAAATTCCCACGCCACGAGTCGAGCGAGTCCCACGACAAAATGGCCGCTATAGTGCTGGAGCCGCCCATACAAGAAATTTATCAAAAAAATTACCGTTTTTCTTATTATGGCGTTATGGCGTCAAGTTTACCATCAGGCGGACCGCTTGTTGCTGCTATGCTTGTTTGCCGCCGTCGTGGTATAAAAAAAAGTTGAAAATACAATTTTTGAAGTGAATAAATACTTCTGCGACTTCCAACAAGAATGCGTTAAACGCTGACGTCACGTTTAACGCTGTCATCTGTCATCTAAGTCATCTTGAATGTAGTCGACTATTTGGTTCAATTAGATATCTACTCCCGTGGCTCAGCGGGCGCTGCTTTGACTGCGGAGCCGGAGGTCGGAGGTTCGAATCTTAGCGTACACTATATTTTTCCATGTTTTTTCTGTTTTCAGAATTTAGATTTTATATTCTAATTTCTACCCCTTCCTATTTTCATTTCCACAAGTTTTCACTTCTTCCGCGCGGGGGACTCCACGCACATTTTTTTTAAATCGAATTTATACAAAGTAATTTGCTATTTTCTTTTTCGTATGAAAACGATCCTTTCTGAAAATTGTCTTAAAATCCTATGCATTCACCAGAATTGCCTTAATTTTTGGTATTTAGTTTGTGGGTGAATTTGTTGAATTTGAAGCGGTATAGGCTCGTTGAAAAATTAAAATCCTGATCCTAAAAAATTTCAACTGGTCTTAAAACCTTATGCGCCCTTCCGGTGGTTTGTCTTAAAATGGGTACGTAGGTTATTTGAAGTGAGCTAAACCGCGTGTCAAAATGTTGAACAGTAGGATTAGAAATAAACATACGTCATTGTTTCAGTCAGGTACATATCCTCAGTGAACCGAACCTGACGTTTGTCAGTTTAGGATTATGGTAGACAATGCCTACAAGAATTACGTCCAGTATTTAAAAATAATGTTTTGTGCCATTAAGTTTAAAATGGGTAATAAGTTTAGTGATTTAAGACCCCCTTGAATATTTGTATTATTTTTTTAGCGGACTTATAGTTATTTGCAATTTTTTCTATGAAATCGACTAATTCTTAAAATGGTCTTAATATCTTATGGGTAATTCCACGAGACTGTAACGTCAGTTACCAATTCTTTCGTGTGTTCTTTGATTAATTCAGCAAATGTAAGTGTTCATATATCTTCCCTATGCTTATAGGTAAATATATGGATACTTAAATTTGCTAAATTAATCAAAGAATACACGAAAGAATTGGTAACTGACGTTACAGTCTCGTGGAATTACCCTTATGCGCCCACCAGAATGGTCTTAAAATTAGGATTTGGTTTGTTGAATGGGTCCTTTAACTACTGTAAAAATTTCGAGCAGTAGAGCCTACTGCTCGAAATTTTGTTGATAAATTTAGGCCAAAAACTTGCAACCTCAACTGGTCTTCAAATCTTATGCGCCTACCGGATGGGTCTTAAAATTTGTTGGCTACTTAATGCGGGCTAAATCATGTGTCAAAATTTGGAGCGTCCGGCTCGTTGATAAATTTAGGCCAAAAAAATGGGAACATACAAATTTCCCGAAAAACATTTACCCGATTTTTACAATCTCGATTTTTATAATCCCGAATTTTGACAAGTCCGAATGTCAAAATTCCGACTTTTGAAATTACGAAAGTAGAAAATCCCGAATGCAATATTTCCGAATATGAGAAGTCCGATTGTTACTTGCTCGAATCCTAAAAATCCCGATTGTCAATTTCCCGAAAAATTTAATTCCGATTTTTTTTATTCCGAAAAACTAATAACCGATCGGGTTTTTGGCGATTCGGTAATACGAATTTCGGTTTTTTGTATATTCGGAATAATGAAATTCGCGATTGTGTTATTTGTCGATATCTTGGCCGGTCTCAGCTAAAGGCACCAAATAAGCGGTCAAAGACGTCATTGCCCTTACCGATATAGGTTTGTTAGTTACCTTGTGTCCCTCAGAGCGGAAATAGAAGCCCCGCGCACCGCGGCTTCGTCGAAATCTTGACGAGCCCTAGTTATAGCCACCAAATAAATGGATAAAGACGTCACTGCAATTAAATGGGTTGTTAAATTCGAGTGCGTCACGAAGCTTTCATTATGTAAAAGTTAGAAGCGATTGGTTAGGTTAAAAGTCTAAGGCGGAAGCAATGGAAGCCTTGATAGAGATTATCATGAGAAGACAGACGAAACAGGGGGGGCTCGAGGGGCGAAGCCCCCCGCAATAAAAATAACACTGGCACGATCACTATATTTATCTGGATAGGTTGACGACAAAAACGTGACGTCAGCGTTTAACGCATTCTTGTTGGAAGTTACATAAGAAGTCACTTCAAAAGTTGTATTTTCAACTTGACGCCATACATACTTGTGGCCATTTAAGACCTTTAAGACTTATTTTTTCATGATCTCCGAGATGGGCTCTACAACGCTATATGGAAGAAAAACGGTAATTTTTTTGATAAATTTCTAGTATGGGCGGATCCAGCACTACTAAGAGCTGGGCGCGAGGGCGCGAAACTGGCGCGAAACGAACGGACGTTTTTCCATAAATATAATAGATACAACTAGACTTTAAACGGCTATTAAGATTGCAACCTGCAGGGCCCAATCTGTCAGGTTGGTAGGTGTAATTAAAGGTAGAGCACGTAGGGAGGTGAAGGAGAGTCAGGGAGGGTCAGGGTACACAACAGATTGGGCCCTGCAGGTTGCAATGTCTAATACCCGTTTTAATCGTTGTAAGCGAAAATAAGTATGATCAACTCTAATGAATCTCAATAAGGTTGATTTTTGTTCAGCATAAGCGGATAGTGCTGGAGCCCACCATACAGGTAATTTGTCGCCGAGCCTACCGATTGGCTCCCATTTACACATGTATAATAGTACATTACACAACTAGGGTGGTAAGACAAAGAAAGGCCGAGATCGCAGAAGTTTGCGGCCCGAGCTGCAAGCGAGGGACGTAAATATGCGATCGAGGACTTCCTTTGTTACCTCCCGTGTTGTGTACATCGTTTTATGTCTACACTTGGCCAGAAAGCGTTACGCGCAGCGTGCGGAAAAAGACGCTTTATGGCCAGGTGTGACATAAAGTATTTTTCACCAGATGACTCCTGTGGCACTTCAAAATTTTCCTATCTATGCATACTATGTTCGCAAAATGTTTTTGAAACATGATTTATGTGTTGAAGCAAAATAAACAAAAATGTCAAAGGAATCTATAATAATACGCAAAGAATAATCGATTGGTGTGCTTAAGTAACGGATGAGCGTGGCTTATCCTACTCGAGGAATGGCCTTAAATTGTAGTGTACCACTATGTTTGGTACTAATATATTTGGCTTTGATTATTAAACCAAACGGATGCGACACGCGCACTCATTTCTATCGGAAAAAGTCTGCCGTTTTTTGCGGGGGAGGGGAACGTCAAATGTATGCGAAACGTCAAAATAGCCACGTCAAATAAACGTCAGTCCATACAATGAGTATGACCACTGGTCATACATTTTCGGCAGAGGGGAACACCTGTCAATAGCTGGTCCACTTGGTTTAAAGCTCTAAGATATTTAGTGACTTAAAACTGAGGCCGTGGTGACCTACTGCAGTTAGCGAAAGTAAGACGTCAGTCAGGAAACGTTTGTGAGACGTGAGGTGAACGTCAAACTTTGAGTGTCGCGTTCTCTTCTTCTTCTTTGTCCTCGCCTTGTCCCATTTCAGTTGGGGTCGGCTCTCCTAATCAATCTCCGCCAGGATATTCTGTCCTGGGTCGTCTGTGGATCTAATTGGGCTGACTTTAGATCTTGGTTTACTTTAGTGTCGCGTTGGTGACTAAAAATTGACGCCGCGGAGATGTACAGCAGCTGCTCTAAGACAGACGTCAGGCACTTCAAGTCAGTGTGACGTAAAAGCGACGAGAATATATGGACGTCACTTGGAGAGCTTTAGAATGACGTCGCAAAGACATACTGCGGTTGCCATAAAAATGACGTGACTTAGTTAGAGTCTTGGGACGTGATATGGACGTTGAACCTCGGACGTCAATTTGGTGACTTAAAACTGACGCCGTGGTAACGTACTGCAGTTGGCAAGAGTAAGACGTCAGCCAGGCAACGTCTGTGAGACGTGAGGTGGACGTCGAACTTTGGGCGTCGATTGGTTGACTAAAAATTGACGTCGTGATGACGTACAGCAGCTGCTCTAAGACAGACGTCAGGCACTTCAAGTCAGTGTGACGTAAAAGCGACGAGAATATATGGACGTCACTTGGATAACTTTAGAACGACGTCGCAAAGACATATTGCGGTTGCCATTAAAATGACGTAACTTAGTTGGGTAAGTAATAAAAGATATAAGAACTTATTGTATAATATTCATATTCTATACGCTCATATTGTATAAGCTTGTTTTGTATACCGTTCAAAGTCTATAATGAAATTTTGATATTAACATCAAAATATCTAATTTTGTTAAGTATAACGTTGTTTAAGTATAATATCGTTGTATATAACGGTCATAATGTATAACGTTCATAATACCTTAGATTTATAATGTATAATATTCAATACATCTAACACCAAAATACATAATGCTCGTATAGAATAACGGGTTGTCTAAATCGCAGCTCGTGTACATATCAAATCGCCTAAAAGCAACTGGTCTACACGATTTTTTAAGTAGCAGCTCGTCTAATTAGCTATTCTAAAATTCTCAAAATGTTGAATCCTCAACTTAACTAGACCGCGGGGCTCCTATTTCCGGGCGGTTTGCCCTTCGGGCATCTGAAGCTACCGAACGAACCTAACCTACCTATTGATTTAGTTTGATATCCGTGAAAACATTACACTATGGGGAAAAAGGTTGGAATGGAGTTATAACCTATTTAGTATATCATACGCTATTATATTTTATAATTATTATATTAAAAGATAGTATATATTTATACGTTATGTATATTATATTAAATAAATTTAGAGTATTTGAGTGTTATATGATAAGTTATTATACAAAATGAGTATTATATTAATTGACCGTTATTCCTAATAAAAATATTGATTTTGTTGTTATAGCAAACGTTCATTATATCTTGTGAACGTTATTAATATGAAATTATATATTTTGTAGTTATACCTTATGGGACTCACCCAACTTAGTTAAAGTCTTGGGACGTGATATGGACGTTGAACCTCGGACGTCAATTTGGTGACTTAAAACTGACGCCGTGGTGACGTACTGCAGTTGGCAAAAGTGAGACGTCAGCCAGGCAACGTCTGTGAGACGTGAGGTGGACGTCGAACTTTGGGCGTCGATAGGGTGACTAAAAATGGACGTCATGATGACGTACAGCAGCTGCTCTAAGACAGACGCCAGGCACTTCAAGTTGGTGTGACGTAAAAGCGACGAGAATATATGGACGTCACTTGGATAACTTTAGAATGACGTCGCAAAGACATACTGCGGTTGCCATAAAAATGACGTAACTTAGTTAGAGTCTTGGGACGTGATATGGACGTTGAACCTCGGACGTCAATTTGGTGCATTAAAACTGACGCCGTGTCGACGTACTGCAGTTGGCAAAAGTGAGACGTCAGCCAGGCAACGTCTGTGAGACGTGAGGTGGACGTCGAACTTTGGGCGTCGATTGGGTGACTAAAAATGGACGTCATGATGACGTACAGCAGCTGCTCTAAGACAGACGTCAGGCACTTCAAGTCAGTGTGACATAAAAGCGAAGAGAATATATGGACGTCACTTGAATAACTTTAGAATGACGTCGCAAAGACATACTGCGGTTGCCATAAAAATGACGTGACTTAGTTAGAGTCTTGGGACGTGATATGAACGTTGAACCTCGGACGTCAATTTGGTGACTTAAAACTGACGCCGTGGTGACGTACTGCAGTTGACAAGAGTGAGACGTCAGCCAGGCAACGTCTGTGAGACGTGAGGTGGACGTCGAACTTTGGGTGTCGATTGGGTGACTAAAAATTGACGTCGTGATGACGTACAGCAGCTGCTTTAAGACAGACGTCAGGCACTTCAAGTCAGTGTGACGTAAAATGGACGAGAATATATGGACGTCATTTGGATAACTTTAGAATGACGTCGCAAAGACATACTGCGGTTGCCATAAAAATGACGTGACTTAGTTAGAGTCTTGGGACGTGATATGGACGTTGAACCTCGGACGTCAATTTGGTGACTTAAAACTGACGCTGTGGTGACGTACTGCAGTTGGCAAGAGTGAGACGTCAGCCAGGCAACGTCTGTGAGACGTGAGGTGGACGTCGAACTTTGGGCGTCGATTTGTTGACTAAAAATTGACGTCGTGATGACGTACAGCAGCTGCTCTAAGACAGACGTCAGACACTTCAAGTCAGTGTGACGTAAAAGCGACGAGAATATATGGACGTCATTACGATAACTTTAGAATGACGTCGCAAAGACATACTGTGGTTGCCATAAAAATGACGTGACTTAGTTAGAGTCTTGGGACGTGATATGGACGTTGAACCTCGGACGTCAATTTGGTGACTTAAAACTGACGCCATGGTGACGTACTGCAGTTGGCAAAAGTGAGACGTCAGCCAGGCAACGTCTGTGAGACGTGAGGTGGACGTCGAACTTAGGGCGTCGATTGGGTGACTAAAAATTGACGTCGAAAAGACCGACTGATGTATGACGTCAATTGAATGACCTACAAATGACGTCTTGGTTTCGTCAGTGACGTCACATTGCTACCTGGGACTGTGTCTAATGTATATTTCTTTGAAGGTAAGGTAGGTAAGTCTCAGTAGCTCAGTTGGTCAAAGCGATGGGCATGTTTCCCAGAGTCGCGAGTTCGAATCTCGCCTGAGGCAGTGGATTTTTCTACTTTTCCTTTATTTCTAAACATTGTGGTATCGTTTGCAGACGATCTGCTTATTATAAAAATATATTTATTTGTTTTTTTTCTGTACAGGGATTTCATATGTGTGGATTAGGTACGTTTTGTCTGAAAATTTTTATCTCTTAAGGTCGGCTGTTGGCAAACGTGCATACAACAAAATAATACTTAGTAGTTAGCAAGTTAGGTAGCTCAAAAGCATTTTGAAGCTGTAGTATTTAACCTATCGCCGACATCGACATTTTCTGAAATTTGTTAATATACAAGGTAAGTAGTAAGTACCTACTAGTAATTTTTTAAGATGTCCGAATCTTCCTAGATATTTCTTCCTACAATTCGAACTTCTTAAAATAATCTTACTAGACACACAATGGAACATTTATTTTGTGCAACAATTCTTTTTCCAAACAGATAAGGGGCTGAGCGTAGTAAACTTCAGTCAGAGGGCATAAAACAAGTATTTGAATTTGATAATTATCATTTCCTTATCCATTCGGAAAATCTGCTGATCTCGAGGTCGTTCACCCTGTCGACCGGCCCGAGAAAGGCCGCTCACCTTCCTTATGTAATCTAAGCACCAGTAAACAACCATAGTGCATTGACCACTTAGACGTAATTAATGCAGGTAAAACCGCTGATATGTTTAGGTAGACGACCGATTCGTAAAATCAGCCGAGTCGTAAAACTCCGATGCACTATAGTTGGTTTACCACGCGGTCACCCATAACCTACAGTGTCAGTGCAATGCCCATTAGATGTTAATGCACATCAATTTTGAGCACCAAAAACGCCTGGAGATGTCAAGAGTAGTGTCTGCAGCGCCAAGGATACCTAGTTATATACTTAGATAGATTGGTTTATTATTCAAAAAGTATATAAGTACATTAAGTTATACAATGCCCTGCAAAACTTTTCCACAGCTTGTCTGTAGGTGAGATAGTTAATTACATAATTACTTCCAGTTATTCTACTTGCTCTTACTTAGCATACGACTAGGAAATTCGCTGTCACCAAAATGAATACAAACTAGCTTTTTTCTTACTACCTATAAACAAGTATATAAATAACTGTTCTAATAAAATCTCTGTTTAGGTAGGTAGGTACGCCAAAAGTACCTAAACGTGGTCGTCTCTATCCATTGCATAAAAGATGGTTCACACTGTAACGCGTCCTACACGACACTTCATTTTGTATAGAAAGCGTCGCGTGATCCTCAATTCCTTAGAGGTTACATGATGTCCTGTATACAAAATGAAGTATCAGAAGTGTCGTGTAGGACGCGGAACGTTACAGCGTGAACCGTCCTTTGTAAGTCGGCCGATCGATAGGTAAGTAATAAGTAGCAAGTCCGTAATTACGGCAGAGATCAATAAGGTATTATTTCGATACACATTTACGGGTTTTCAATTTCGCTATCTCGGTTGTTTATAATTTATTGTCCTTACCTAAATTACATTTGAGAATATTTGTTAAATACGAATGCAAGGCGCCATTTGCATTTTTAGTTATACCGGTAAACAACACTGAACAACCCGGAATAAATGCCTGCATCGGTACGACGAAATCCCACAAGGAGCCAGACCTGCCTATGCCCGATCCCTCTGCTCTTTACATATAGGCTACATTGCAGACATATCTACAACATAGACGTCTCAAATACAGTCGCTATTAGGCACACCACACACCTGAGCTGATTTAAGAAAATTCATAGACAAAATGCTCAAATTTGACTACGGTTGCTTAAATTAAAATGAGTCTATGGCCTCCATACAAATTTAAGCTATGGTTATAGATAAATTTAAGCATTTTCTTTATGAATTTGCTTAATTCAGCTGAAGTGTGTGGTGTGCCTTACAGTCGCGGTGGGTGAAACTTTTTCTTAGACAAGTCTGAGCTTTATTTGGCTTAAAATTTCTTCATGAGCTGTAGGAAAATTAATCAGGTTCCTGAAAATTAAGAAAGCCGACGGGAATCGTGTTATATGGACGCGCCGCCACTGGTGCCTATCGGCCGAATCGCAAGCATCTAATCTTGAGCGGGTTTATCCACGAAGTGACATACGGATGACCGGCCCGAGGCCGGCCGCTCACCTCCATTATGTAATAATCCTATTCAACGCCATAGTGCAATTCCCATTTAGGCATAATTTACGCAGCACAGTCTTGTACCTAGCTAGATTAGACATCGCATGCTTAATGGGGTAGGTACCTAAAAATGGATTAAACTGTACTTATTTTTATCCTCTGATTATCTTCTATCAATATTAGATTAGATTATCTGAATATTATTATATGTAGGTACTGTAGGTCGCAGGTTAAATAGTTAATATGCTCAACTCAACAATGGCATAATTACATGAGCATAGGTAGGTACCTACGATCCGTGTCCGGAGTCCTACGATCCTCGCACCCCAAACCCCACCTGGCATGGACGAAGGTAAGCGGCCATTTCCTCCCTCACAGCCCGACAGCCCAGCTTAGCATGTACATGAAAAAAAAACTATGACTGCTTCAGTTCAATGCATATCATAACTACCTAATTGAAATTTGGCCGCACTTCATCCACGGCCAGAAAAGATTTTGACTTGAGCATAAGTTTTATTAATTTTTTTTTATGAACTCGAGAATTAATCACTTGAGTGAACTACACTGACATGTATGTCTGTGTCCTAGACAGGTCTTTGATCTTTAATGCGAATGCGCTATTCATTGAAGATAAATATTTGTTTTGCATGCACTCTCGGGCTTAGGGGCATTACATCTCAATATTTACCGACTGCGAGACACGTGGCTAAAAGGTAATTGACCCTGCATAGGTAAATAGGTCACATGCTCTGTTCCATTCACAATTTGTAAAAGGGTCCACCTACAAGATATTTATACATATACAATAAATAAAAATGAAATCAGGTACCTACCTACTCATATTTTTTAATCCCAGACGCGAAATAAGTTTAATAGGGACAGACGGTACGGTACACTCACGTTTGAAAATATGGATAAGTAGGTACCTCATAATTTCATCATCATCTCAGCCATAAGACGTCCACTGCTGAACATAGGCCTCCCATTTAAAGGGGGGGTTGCCATACGCCCCACGCTTGGCAGGCGGGTTGGCGCGCGCAGTTTTTTTTTTGTTTATTGTTGTTTAATCTTTCGGAAGATGCTGCTGCCCATGTCCCGGTATATTCCTTTAGCAGACTCCTACTGCAACCACGGGACGATATAGTGGGGAACAATTCTAAGGCCGGGCACCCCACTGCCTAATAATTTACCACGTGTTATTCAGTTATGTTGTTGTTGCATCCATAAAGCCCATAAAGCATTATGCAGCTTTATGCCAAACTAAATTGAACCTTATTACCAAGCAAAACAGAAGATCATATAGACAGCATAAATGAGGGGGAGGTGTCTCACTCGCACCTGTAAAAATATTGACATATTGAGGCATAACATCATTACGCCCTTGATAAAAACGATATGCAATCCCCTTGATTTCTCTTGTGGCATCACTTTTTATCGTAGTATGTACCTACTAGCTTTACTAGTAGTCCGCCTCGAACTGAAAACTCGCGATTTACTTGCAAACGAATTGACCAATATAACAAAGACCCTAAGGATTTTTTTTCTCCTTCTAGCTCCATAACCACTTGATCGATCCTGCATATTCATATACGAACTTACAAATTTTGTGTATCTCTGCTACAGCCCCAATAAGAAACGTTACTAAAGTTATCAGACAAACTATCGAAATCAAAAAGCCATCCAAATGCCGAGACGTCCCAGTGACAGTTGACAGTTCGGTCTGGAGTTGTTTGTAAGAACTCACTTCGCTTACGCTCCACGAGTTCGATAAAGCTTCAAAATAAAGCCCCAGTTAGACTGTACGAGAACTCGAAGATTTTTATATTAAGTAGGTTAGGTACCTTACCTAAATTAGTAGTTACATTGTGGTATTCGATCGAACGATTGAATTCATTGTACTACTATTCTACTGCCTAATAATCTGCAATGTAACGAAAATCACATGCAAGTTCTAGCACCGTGTCAATGAGGCTATTGGAATCGATAGGCACTATTGTTTAATTTGATTGCACAACAATTTGCGATCGATAAATGATCATTAGAAAAAAAAGGTTGTATTAAATTAACGTAAGTTTTTTTTATTTTCAACAAAAGCTATTCATATAAAATTTACCAACTTAAAATTCAGTATTCACATTAAACTAGTTTTCAAATCTTATACATGTCTTTTTCAAATATCTCAACCCTTTAGTACCTACAAGTACATTGTTTCGTGCGCTTTCACGTGATTAATAAAAAACAGTATTTTTTTGTTATGGCACTAAAATTTTCATAATGTAATAAAATAACTAATACTATTAACAATCTTAAAGCTAATCGCAAATATTCTTACACAAAACTCATCATAATCATTGACTGTGGATCATGTGGATGAGCCTATCAACAGTCAATATGCATAACAATATCATAATTATTGAAAATGATAATGCTCATCGCAAAGTATATGATATAACACATAATTACATACACCAATTACATTTTTGGCTGTTTCATCCGTTTTCCGTTTTTTATGGAAGGCCCAAATATTTTTTTGTGATTTCTGGGTTGATCCCATAGAAAAAGTTGTTCAGTGTGACTTCCCTAAACACCTCTGGCTAGTTATTGAAAAAACATCTCGTATATCTGTATATGCATTAATATCTCCGTTAAAAACCGGCCAAGAGCATGTCGGGCCATGCTCAGTGTAGGGTTCCGTAAACTGAGACCATTAATTCAAAAGGTCGTTTCTTACGGGAAATTTGGCGGCGCTTACGTCATTTTTACATACGTCCTTTCACTATGGGTTTTTGAATGATAACTCAAAAACGGCTAAACCGATTTATTTCAATATAGTTTTCATTGAAGGTACTCATTAGGCCTCAGTTTCATGAATTTTTTCAAAATTTTAGGACCCACGATTCAAAAGTTAGATGGGGGGGAGGCCCTGTTTTAAACTTTCGGAGCAATTATTTCCGAGAGTATTAGTTTTATCCAAAAACTGTTTTAGAAGACCCTAATTCTTTTTAAAAGACCTATCCAACGATACCCCACACAACTTGGTTGGAACGAAAAAAAATATCGCCCCCCACTTCACGTGTACGGGAGGTACCCTAACAATAGTTATTTGTTATACAAGTGGTGAAAGTTGTATTTTACGTGCGAGTGTTATTTGAAACACGAGCTAGCGAAAGGATTCTATTATTGACCACGAGCGAAGCGAGTGGTTCAAAAATAGAATCCTGAGCGTAGCGAGTGCTTTAATACACGAGACGTAAAATAACTTTCACACGTGTATAACACAAAACTTTTCACCTCACTACAGCGAGGAAAATAAGAAAAAGGGTGCATTTTGCTCGGTTTCCCGTAATTCCTCAGGTGTTTAATACTTCTTCATCACTCGAATCACTAATTTTTAACAAAACAATCTAGAAAAACATGCGAATATTTAACGTTGATATGATGGATGAATTGAAAATATTGAAATGAAAAGTTTTGACGTAAAAGGTTTTATTAAATGTCAGATGCGTTTTGTTCGTACGTAGACTTATTCGGCTGTCAGAACAATTTATCCGTTTTTACAAAAAGAATGAAGATTAATGTTGAATGCTGATATTTATGAATTAAAATAAAGTTGTAAGACTGTATTAAGTGTTTTTACTCGATGCAATTCATTAATTGCGATGTTAAAAATTCTGCACTTTTAACGTTTTACGTTTTGTTAGCTGTCAAATGTCACTTAAGCCACTTGTCACTTATGTCAAAACTCTTTCACCACATGTGGATAAAAAGCGATTTTCACAATAGATATTAAACAAACAAAAAGGGCTTTCCGAGCTAGTGAGGTGAAAAATATATTTTTCGCGTTTTTATTCTACCGTTTTGTCGGCTTGGTTAATGCACATATTCAAACCAAATTTCAGCTTTCTAGTGCTAACGGTCAATGAGCTAGACCGCGGACGGACGGACGGACGAACGGACGGACATGGCGAAACTATAAGGGTTCCGTTTTTGCCATTTTGGCTACGGAACCCTAAAAACGCTCGGGTCTTTCGAACTCGTTCATTTCATGCGAGTGTAGGGATACAGATCCAATCAGAAGCCCTTCGGAGAGCTATGATGTCTTGACGTCATATAAACCCATTCAGGGGTACATCAATAACCACCCGTGAATTGGACCTTATGGAAAGAGTAATAAATAGTCTAAGATTGAAGTGGTTATCATTATTGCTCATATTGCGTAAAGCAATACGCGGAATAAATAAAATTGGTCATTCAGTCTGGTATTTCAGTCTTGTGAAAGAGAGATTCATCGTTAATCATTTTAAGGTCCACTGCTCTACCCTTTAGCTCTTATAAAATTTCACTTAAATTAGCAACCACTTGTATCAAAATCTAATACTCAGGCTCCTACAAAGTCACAGTAAATTAGGCTTTCCGCGATCGAGATTTTCAGTAGATGGCAGCACCGTTGCGAGAGGTCTAGCTGTCATAATCTGCCAATCATATTTAAACATGTTTTATTTTATTGGTGGATTTTGACAGCTGCTGTCAAAAAGATCTCTCTCGCCGTGCTGCTATCGAGTGTAAAAACTCGATCGCGGAATCCCTCATTGCGATCAGTTGGAGCTTACATATCTGCGCTTCACTTACGTAGCGGTTTTTGCTTCGACATTTTATTAGGCGCTTGATTATTTAATGTTCAATCAATCGTCAACCGTATCATCCTGATGCAGTACAAAAGAAAATTAGCATTAAAATAAACTATACAGTATGTAGTCATGCAAGTGGACACGACATTTTAATAGGCTGGTGCAGTATCAGAAAAATAACATTACTTTTACTACGAAATGTCTTCATTCGATTAATTTTATTCGTCTTTCACTAGCTAATATTGTCGATATATCGATGTAATGTAATTTCGGATATATTTGTGGTTTTTCGCAAATTGCATATACAGACCATATTAGGTACAGTCAGCAGCAGAAGTAGCTAAGCGGGTGTGGTGTTCAAAATGATAGTGGCATGCCTTTATTGATAAGAGAATAAGAGCGTGTAAGGGTTTCAAAAAATAGCTAGGTACAGGCTTCTGCCTGTACCTAGCTATTTTTTTTACAACAATGTTGTCAATTCATAAATCGTGTAAAACTTATCCACCTATTTATATTAATACATTGTTACATTTCTAATAATTATAATGGACAAAATTGGACGGTGTCGCAGACATTATACGCTTACTAGTTATAAAACGGCATGTTACTAAGCTCCTTAGTAGCTAACCTAGCTGCCCTGTTCAGAGTGACATTGCAATGCGTATGCAACGCCTCCAAACAATCACTCTCCTTCTTACTCCACTTCGTTTCCATGGCAACCGAGAAGGCGGTACACGAAAATGTACATAATAGGCTTATTAGTATACAGACTCGCATCCTCAAGGCGTCGCTGGGCTGATCTAAGAGGCACATAAAGTTGAAGCTTTTGTCGTCGAAGAGGATTTTCTCGACGACATCTGCGTGTTCGGGCAGGTCCTGAAGGATGGTGATGAGAAGGCCGACGATGTTTAGAACTATGCGAGGAGTTTTTGAATCTGTGGAAAATTGCTATGTTAGATAGCACATTATGTTAGATAGCGGAATAGGGACCGCCCCAAATTTACTTGGCGCCGTACCGTGGAGCAAGTGATGGGTGTATTGGGGATGGGATGGAAAGAGGTGTCCCATACCGCACTGGACCGAAGCCAGTGGGTAAAAGGATGAAAAGAAGAAGATAGCACATTGCAAATGCTACTTATTGATAGTTACAAAATTGGTCAATGCAGATCTACATTTGATATTGAATACCTACGGTAAAACTCGATTAAACCGATTTTGAAACGCAGTAATAATCGCGTCGTTAACGGGAAACCATATTATGCGGAACTGTTCTGCAGCACCTCAAGTTGCAGGTACTATTATGTGAGAAATAGTACTAAACGTGATAGTATTAAGCGGGTTCTACTGTAGTACGTATTCGTCGTGAAAACTCTTAATCACCGAATGTTTCCGAACACTGTCGTTTTTTTTATATTTTATTCATATTAATTTGCTGAACACTGTGAACGCTGTGGTGATTCATTTAATTAATAATCATCCGCATGGCGGCGATGCGGTTCGCCACCCATCACGTCTCGTTCTTCACGGGGGCGAGAAGCGGCTCACGGAGAGCCGTTTTGTTGCATTGATCGTAGCAAATGGAAATCCGTGATCTCTGCCTATCCCTTTTGAGATATAGGCGTGATTGTATGTATGTGTGCGGATGTATGTATTAATTAAATCAATTAACTATACTTACACAAGGCCAGCAGCCTTGTGAAGACGGTATGCGCGCGGTGCGCAGCCGTCGCCGCCGCGAGCTGGCGCACGGCGCGGCACGAGCGCGCGCACAGCCACGCGCACACCTCCAGCATGCGACCCGTGCCCGTTAGTCTAAAAACAAGGCTGCCTTACAATCAAAACAATTAATTTTAAACCAAAAGACGACTACTATTTTCAAAAGCAAATGTCCGAGCTAGCCTAAAAATACTTATTGCTATAGGTGTGCCATGGGTGTGCCTATAATATTTGAAGAGTTCTCACGATTTCTCCAGGATCCCATGATCAGATCCTGACCTGGTGACAATCCATTGTCATCAACTGTGAATTTTCCCTTGGACCCCTTCAAACAAAAAAAAAGGAATTTTCCAAATAGGTTCAGCCGTCTTCGAATAATCCTTCCGGTAAGATGTCCGACTTTCAATCCGGAGGTCTCGGGTTCAAACCCAGGCTCGTACAGTCGCCATCAGATATATCGGAGCGGCCAAGGTGGTCAGAAATATCTGAACAACGCCTCTATTTTCAAGCCGATAAAGTGCATGTTCAGATATTTTTGAGCAATTTGGCCGCTCCGATATATTTGATGGCGACTGTACCACTGAGTTTTTCGGAACTTATGTACAGTCGCCATCAAATATATCGGAGCGGCCACGGTACTCAAAAATATCTGAACAAGTACCTTATCGCCTTGACAATAAAGGCGTTGTTCAAATATTTGTGACCACCTTGGCCGCTCCGATATATCTGATGGCGACTGTACGGAATATCATTTGATATTTACCAGTCGCTTTTCGGTGAAGGAAAACATCGTAAGGAAACCGGACCTAATCCCAAAAAGGCCTAGTTTCCCCTCTGGGTTGGAAGGTCTGATGGCAGTCGCATTCGTAAAAACTAGTGTCTATGCCAATTCATGGGATTAGGTTGTCAAGCGGACCCCAAGCCGGGATAAACGCTAGGAAGAAGAAGAAGAGATAAATACAATTTTATGAAGGTAATCGCATCGTAGATACGCGATTTTGTTATAATTGACTCCCACATCTCCGACAGCAATTAACTTTAAGCAGCTACTAAAATCAAGACAAATGTGTCGGCGATAATCGTAACCGTTCCAAGGGGACGAGTACGCTTCTGTGTCATTAATTTTTATAAATAGTTTTATGTGTGCCGTGAAATAATGAGGTCAACGCGTAACTACTAGTTTTTATTGCAATTGTCGCAGAGGATGTCGTAGGTATCTTGGTTTATTTTATTTTGACCCAATATAAAGGCAGAAACATCGACATAAAGAATCATTTACTTGTTGTGTCCGTAGATAGCATAGAGTAGTCCCAAGAACCTCAGACGGAATCCTCATCTTTTAGGAAAATTAAGTACACGACAATTTGCATGGTAAATTTACAAATGAATTCATTCAAAATGTGTACATTCAATTTTAAATCTCACTGTGCCTACTTAAATTTGAGTTAGACATATGGTTTTAATACATTTCATTTTATACTTTATTTAATAATCATAAAGTCAATATTACAAAATCATGCTGTTGGGTTTATATTTTTTAAATATATACTTTATTCTGATAGTATTATGGTAGAAAAACCGATGGACGATTGAGGAATTGAGTTACCTGTCTTCCATGTCATCGTCACTCTTGCAGTCTTTCATCAGCGAATTGATAGCTGCAACGAACTCGTACACCACTTTAGCTTCGAGATATACCTGCAACAATATAAATATAACTTTTAAAACAATTCTAATATCATCCTTAGAGAATATTACGGAGCCTTATATTACATGTAGTATGTACTTGGCTTTATAATTGTTGGTTATTGTGTTTATGATTGAGTTATCCGCCTCTGGTCAAACGAGTGATTAGTCAAAATACGCTTTTTGTCAAAGGCTCGTTTGGTCAAACATGGTTTTGCCAAAAGTGCGATTCGTCAAAATGTGCTTTTTGTCAAAGGCTCGTTTGGCCAAACATGGTTTTGTCGGGTGCGTCCCATAAGATATAACTACAAATTATATAATTTCATATTAATAACGTTCACAAGATATAATGAACGTTTGCTATAACAACAAAATCAATATTTTTATTAGGAATAACGGTCAATTAATATAATACTCATTTTGTATATTAACTTATCATATAACACTCAAATACTCAAAATTTAGTTAATATAACATACATAACGTATATCGATCATAATATGTACTATCTTTTAATATAATAATTATAAAATATAATAGCGTATGATATACTAAATAGGTTATAACTCCATTCCAACCTTTTTCCCCAAAGTGTAATGTTTTCACGGATATCAAACTAAATCAATAGGTAGGTTAGGTTCGTTAGGTAGCTTCAGATGCCCGAAGGGCAAACCGCCCGGAAATAAGAGCCCCGCGAAGCGGGGTTCCGTCTAGTTAAGTTGAGGATTCAACATTTTGAGAATTTTAGAATAGCTAATTAGACGAGCTGCTACTTAAAAAATCGTGTAGACCAGTTGCTTTTAGGCGAGTTGATATGTACACGAGCTGCGATTTAGACAATCCGTTATTATAATAGACAATATTATAGTTTGGCAAAGCCTACCTTTGACCAAAAGCAACTTTGATGAATCGCGTTTTTGGCAAAACCCACATTTGACCAAACGAGCCTTTGACAAAAACGTTTTGACGAAATGCGACTTTGGCATATAGCTTGTTTGACCAAACGAGCCTTTGACAAAAAGCGTATTTTGACTAATCGTTCGTTTGACCAGAGGCGGATAAGCCGTCCCATAAGATATAACTACAAATTATATAATTTCATATTAATAACGTTCACAAGATATAATGAACGTTTGCTATAACAACAAAATCAATATTTTTATTAGGAATAACGGTCAATTAATATAATACTCATTTTGTATAATAACTTATCATATAACACTCAAATACTCTAAATTTAGTTAATATAACATACATAACGTATATCGATCATAATATGTACTATCTTTTAATATAATAATTATAAAATATAATAGCGTATGATATACTAAATAGGTTATAACTCCATTCCAACCTTTTTCCCCAAAGTGTAATGTTTTCACGGATATCAAACTAAATCAATAGGTAGGTTAGGTTCGTTAGGTAGCTTCAGATGCCCGAAGGGCAAACCGCCCGGAAATAGGAGCCCCGCGAAGCGGGGCTCCGTCTAGTTAAGTTGAGGATTCAACATTTTGAGAATTTTAGAATAGCTAGTTAGACGAGCTGCTACTTAAAAAATCGTGTAGACCAGTTGCTTTTACGCGAGTTGATATGTACACGAGCTGCGATTTAGACAACCCGTTATTATAATAGACAATATTATAGTTTGGCAAAGCCTACCTTTGACCAAAAACAACTTTGATGAATCGCGTTTTTGGCAAAACCCACATTTGACCAAACGAGCCTTTGACAAAAACGTTTTGACGAAATGCGACTTTGGCATATAGCCTGTTTGACCAAACGAGCCTTTGACAAAAAGCGTATTTTGACTAATCGCTCGTTTGACCAGAGGCGGATAAGCCTTATGATTATGTGTCAAGTTTCTTTAGTTAGGGGAATTTAATAAATAATAATAAACAATATTCAGAACTGCAGTTTGATTCATTATAATAATGATCTATGCTTATTTCTTAAAGACAAGACACGAAAGGGAAATATTTTTCTAAATCAGGAACCGTCAGAATCGCCTAGTTTTGGCAACACAACAGTATAAATAGAATAATAGACGGTATTACCTAACGGAGATAGAATCGCGTCACCCTTAAACTCAGGTTAGGTATACCTTCGTTTTCATTTGATTTTGATTAGTGGCTTTTTTAGAGCCTTAAGGTTCGCCTGTAAAAGAGTTTTGATATCCGTTCGAAACAGGATCAAATGAAAAGTTAGGGAAGGTCTCCTAAGCCTATTTTTGCGTGGCATTATTTTTGGTAGCAGCGGCGTAGCTGCCCCGTTGCTTGACCCATTTGGAAAATCCTGCACGTACAGTCGGTCAAAAATGTGGTCTACCACCCTACGGTTGAGGTTCGTTTGAACGTCATGAGGCAACAAGGTCGTGCAAGTTTTAAACTCCGTTAGAAAAGTGAACCTTAGCGAGCGTTAGATCTCGCAGAAACTTTTGTACTGGTAGACCACTTTCTTGGCCCCCTGTATGTGTTCCGTGTAAGTGACTCACGTCCTGTATGTTGAGCAGCGTGTGCCGGGGCAGCGCGGGCGACACGGCGGGCAGCGCCAGCAGCGCGGCCACGGCGCCGCACACGCGCCCGCCGCGCGCGCCCCGCGCGGACCCGCACACCACCCCCACCACCATGCTCACCTGCGCACAAACATTACACATACACAATCACTCCACACAGCATGTGGGACTGTGAGTCCAGTGAGCAAAGTTACAACAATATTCTCTACTAGCTGCTACCGCGACTTTACTCACGTGCGTTTTGGAAGAAAAAAAATGCTGCTCTTAGGTGCTGGTAAACTGCTGTTATTACACATTTTTTTATAAAATTATATGCAGTGCTATTTGGATAGTTCACGAAGAAACAGATTTCTCCTCACGAGTTTATTAATATGTATAGTTTCTTCTCCTTTTTGGTACGAGCGGGGGTTCCACGGGATCCACGATCTCCATTTTTGAAATATCACAAAATAACGAACCATGTTCAGCTGCGTGAGAGATTCCACGTCGCCATCCATCACTTCACTAATATTGGAGTTCAGGAACGCTTCCCATTCTTCCAGCTCAATAGCAGATGGCTCCTTCACTAAAAAAACCCAAAACAAGTATTTAATACTAACAAAATTTTATAAGTATGATGCCACACTAAAATTAGAAAAACATTGAATATACGCCATAATTATAGTAAAATAAGGATTGAACTACTTATATTGTTTGTAACACCTCTTTATACCCTTATTTATGCAAATAAAATGATTGAATTGAATTTAATCATCATTATTTTTAAATAATATTAACGTATTTCTGAAAGTATTTATTTACGTATATGGGTGAATCACTGTTTGAATCACTATGTGCATTTTTCGACATGCTCCACTAAATATAAAATTTTTGAAAAACTTATGGATTATTTACAATTCTGTCTAATTGTCTATATTTTTGTTAAGGCAGACAACCAAGCCAACACTTCAGTGTATAAGTTCACGAATATATATATTTTTTAATTTTTATGTATGGTAACGCAAAAGGGCACGTTATTCCCAGATTTTGTATGAAAATGTGCATTTTTTCCTGAGTTCCCGTTTTTTGGAATATAGGAACAATTTATGTGTTTAATAGGTGTGATCGATTAATTTGGAAGTCTAATTATAACATTTCGTAATTAGTATTATCCTAATGTCGTTTGCTAAGTTTTTATATCGCAAAAGATAGTCCGCTGCCCTAAAAGTTGATTCACCCACATATATAAGTGTGACAAAATACAAATATAGTAGGCACGTCGACATTTTACCTTCATGTTTTTCTTCCGGTATGACAATCTCATCATTATTTGCTACGTCTTTATCAGAAACCTCTTCAATCAATTCTATCTTCTCAATATCTTCATCCTTCGTCTCCTTCGAGCATTTTTCTTGTTCCACGTCAACAATACTTGGGATTTCAATAGCCGGTTCACTGGTGCGTCTCTGATTCTCCGATTTATTCTTGTCCCAACTCCTACTAAAATGAAACGATCGCTTGATACTTCTAGTTAGTCTATTGCCGCCACTGGCAAATCTAAGTTTATCTCTTGAAAACTGCAGTAACTTTTGCTTGTAAGACGGCGGTACACTTTTGCTAAGTCCAGAGCTAACTTCGCTACTGCATTTCGTTGAGCTTTTCGGGTTCTCTAAACTGTGTGACGCGGTATCCACACTTTTCGGTTTCTGTTTCACATCAACAGCCTCACTAGCTTCTGTTTTAACAGGTTTCTCTTCAACAATCTTATCCATTTTAGCCGCGTCTTGTTTCTTGTTAGCCGCCATAAGTTGCGCCATATTGTTTTCTAGATTGCACACGACTAGGTTGGAATTGTTCATGACGTTGTACTCGTGTCTGAGTAGTTTGGCGTTGGCGACCGTGATGGGTTGTGCGTGGTCCTCGTCGTCGGTCTTGAGGCTATCGCGGACACTGAAGGCGCTGGTGGCGCGGACGCTGTCGTCGTCGGACATGGGCACGCACTCGGCCGGACCCGCGCCGCGGATGTGTCGGAGATCGTGCTCTCTTCTGTTTACCACTTTTAATGGTTCACTGTCTAGTTTCATTGCCCTGGAAACAAAATAAGTTAGATAGTTTGCGATCTGTCTTTGTATAAGGTAAACCATCTTGAATCATTTGCTATATCTTCATTAAATCATTAGGGTAGGTCTAACTGCAGCAATTTATCTATCCGCGTCGCGCTGAGTATAGAGTAACATTTGTAATAAATAAAGTTATGAACTATACTATAAACTGTATAGATGGATGAGAAATGTCGACATTGGTTTGGTAAGGTCTAACTTTTATGCTTCCTATTCTGTACAATTCTTTGATTTAACTATGCAATTCTTTTTATACCGCGACGGTACAGCATACGGCCCGCCTTATAGTAAGCAGCTACCGTAACCTATGGGCGCCTGCAACTCCAGAGGTGTCACATAATGCGCGTTGCCGACTCTTTACAGAAACGAGGATTCACTGTGTTGACGGCTAAAGGAACATGAAGGTCCCTCGTCGTCAACACACTTTCAAGGAACATGAAGGTCCTGTTTGAGTTCTTTGGCAACCTTACTCACCAGCAGGAGCACAACACTATGGGTTTAGTGCTATTTGGCTGTGATCTTCCGTAAATGGGAGGTTCTTCCCCAGTCGGGCTGTGCTCCAGATTTGAGCGAGATGACATTAGCAGTACCCATACCTCTCTCTTAGACGTAGTTTAAGGACTTACCCGCGTCCATGTAGATGAGTAGGTACAAACTATTTCACAAGGAATTTGAGAGATGAAGTGGCCACTGGCGAAGTGTCCATGCCACTTGACGCGGGGATGTGAGAGCAAGCAGGGCTGCTCTACAATTTCTGAAAATATCATATGTAGGATAGCTTCCCCAATCATGATTACCTTGCATTGCTACTAATCTTATCCCTCTGTAGCCGTTTTGCCTCCTGCTGACTATGACTCAGAGGTTGTGTGAACGGTGATTCACTCTGCACATCTTCTGGTAAAATGAGGATGTGGCCAGCTACGAAAGGGTGTGCTAGGATATCTGGCCAAGTCATCCTTTTCATAGGGTCTTTGTGTAACAGGCCCTGAAATTGTAAAAAAATGGAAAATATGTATATTATTAAAATTAAACATTACGTGTTGGTACTAATGTGTATATGTCGGCGGCCGATCGTAAAATCAGGCAGATCGTAATGTTCCTGTGTAATGTTTTAACGATAGTCACATTAAACCAATGTATAGGTAGGTTAGATTCGTTAGGCTGCTTCAGATGCCCGCAGGGCAAACTGGCCAGAAATAGGAGCCCCGCTACGTCGACTCAGGGAACGAGTCAAAGATTTTCACGTTTCACGATATGCCTAGAAATTTCACGATATGCCTGATCTTATGATCTGCCGCCGACATACATATACATAAAAGCTAGATTTTATAGTAGGTAATGACGATCTCAAGAAACCCTGTACCTGTAAGAACGAGCGCGCCTCCTTGCTGATGAAGCTTGGCCACTGCACAGGCTTGTGGCGAATCATCCTCACCAGCTGCAGAATGGACATGGTGCAGAACGGCGGCTGGCCTGCCATCAGCTCGTACACTATGCAGCCGAGGGACCAGAGATCTGCCTAGAAATATAATGTAATCAGTAATTCAAAATTGTGATAACGGATTTTCAAATGCATTGAGGGTAAACATATAATGCTCAAATAGGACTGTAATAAAAAAACTATTATTAAAAAAAAATACTAGTTTGCGGTTTTAAAACAAAAGGCAGATTAAAAAGGACATATTATTCGCGAGTAAGGTGTCAGTACAAACCCAAAATAGGGTTACACCTTGCTTATCTTTTAAATGTATGATTTCATTTTTTTCTGTTATCTCTCCTTACATATAGGGAAAAATAAATATATTACTTAAAATGTAAAATAATCTAATTCTATCAAATTAACACTTGCTTAAAAGTGTTTAGGTCCCAATTAGCTGGCAGAAATCACTTTGGTAAAAGCAGTGATTTTCAATGTCACAATTTTTCTTACTTAGTATTTTAAACTAGAAGCCCGCCCTGGCTATGCACGCGTGCAATTATTATACATATAAACCTTCCTCTTGACAGACTCTATCTATTAAAAAAACTGCACCAAAATCCGATGTGTGGTTTTAAAGATATAAGCATACATACAGACAGACAGCGGAAGTGACTTTGTTTTATACTACGTGGTGATTTATTGTTTTAAACTTATCTTACAGAATATTGTACCTCAAAACAAGTCGTAATGAACATAATACCTGATGATCATAGGGTTTCTCATCAATCAGTTCAGGGGCCATATATAACGGAGTCCCCTTGATGGAAGTTAGGATGTGGGTGGAGTTGGTCATAATTCTGGCCAAGCCGAAGTCACACAGTTTGGCACAACCACTGCTGTCTAGCAACACATTCTGGGGCTTCAGGTCTCTGTAAAAATAAGGAATAACTACCTACATAATAGAAAATCATGCACTTTTAATATAAACTATATCTTATCTAATTTTTATAACATTGTAGTTTTAATCTTTAAAAAAAATTGACATCACAGGAAAAAAAGTAAGAAATTTGTATATGGTGGCTAAATTTTTGTATGCAACCATAGACAATTTTCAACAATGTATAATAAATAAATAAATATTAGTACAATCTTACACATATCAACCTAGTCCCACAGTAAGCTCAATAAGGCTTGTGTTGTGGGTACTAGGCGACAATATATACAGGTGTCCCAGAAATCGACGTCAAGCCATGAATGGATGATAGACCAAGTTATAACAGTTATCAGAAAAATACAAAAAGAAATCTATCACATGTTCTTCAAAAATTATGGTTACTTTAAAAATTTACCAGAATATTCACGCCCTGGTCTCTTAACTTCTAGTACATTTTTAAAGTGACCATAATTTTTGAAGAACATGTGATAGATTTTTTTGTATTTTTCTGATAACTGTTATAACTTGGTCTATCATCCATTCACGGCTTGACATCGATTTCTGGGACACCCTGGGATTAAATAGATAGATAGATAATACATAAATACTTAAATACATAGGAAACATCCATAACTCAGGAACAGATATCTGTGATAAACACACAAATAAATGCCCTGACCAGGATTCGAACCCGGGACCTCCTGCTTCATAGACAGGGTCACTACCAACTAGGCTAGGAGGCCGTTATAATAAGTAGTAAAATCAACCTAGTTTTGGTACTAATATGGTTCATTATAGCTATGAAGTTGTGGTACTTATAGGGTAATTTCCAGTAGATAAACTTAATTGTTCCATTGCATTCATAAAATCAAAATTTCAAAAATACACATGAAAATCCAGGTGTGACATGTGTTTGCGCTTTAAAAGATTTTTAAATGGTTAAAACTTTCATAAAGGAGATTTATTCATCATATAGTATTGTGACGTCACAATATTAGTCTCCCGTTTATATGGGGATTTGTTATATGAAGTTTATACTTTTGACGTTTCCTAAAGAGTAACTGATTTGACTTCATAGGAAAGTAGCCTATTAGTGAGTTTTGTTTGTCACCGGACGATATGATGCGTCTTTAGGCATTTTTTCTTAATGGTAGCTGAATGCCGTCAAATATGTGGAGTGCCTGACTAAATAGGAAAGTTCACTTGGTCAATAGTAGGTAATTGATCTTTGTAGGTTAATAAGATTTTTAGTAGATTATAATCCAATCGTAAAAATAAACTTTCTATACATACCGGTGCAAAACCCTATGTGAATGTAGATAGTAAAGAGCCGACACCAAATCCCAAGTAATTTTCTTCACTTGTTCCTCATTCAAACAGCCTTCCTTAGCCAAAATACTGTGAAGTTCTTTCTCAGCATACTCTGTCACTACCACCAACTCTGATTCAGTGTCAAAACTATCAATCATACGTATGATGTTTGGATGATCCAGTGTACGCTGAATGTCACATTCTTGCCTTAAGTTTTTCAAATCTTTCGACGATCGACCTTTCTGAAAAAGTTAATTTTAATTTATGAGTAATTAATTAGTCTCTCTAATGTTTTATAATAAATATTAGAAACAATTGACACGCGATACCTTGCGTATAACTTTTAAAGCCACTACAACATCGGTTTCTTTATTCTTTGCCTTAAACACACGACCAAAGGAACCTTCGCCTACAAATGATATTATGTCGTAGTTCTCCATAGCGATAGATTTATTTTAAGCTCAAATATATCATTTGTTTTATTTAAAATGTACACAAAATTAAAACTAAAACAATCTCCGCTTGATGCAGTTGCCACTGTCAGTCACTGTCCGTCAATGTCAACTTGACAACTGATATTTGCCATGTTCCAGTCTTGTTTTAAAACACGGGACTTGCGGCCATCTTGTCGAGCAAGGTGGTTTGGTTTTGTGATTAACTTCTTATTTTTTGTTCATTTTCGTGATTCAGTGTGTAATATATAGCTTCTTCTGCAGTGATTTAACAAACTAGTGTGCAACTAATGAAAAATTAATCTCAAAACAAGTGTAACCCCGGTTTGAGTTAGATATCCGTTAGTCCATGTGCTTTTTGTAGGGAGTAGCTGTCTCCTTATAAAAAGCCTAACCTCATCGTACAACGTCCAGCTCTTGGAGCGAAATTTTAACTAATTAACCGTACACTTGTCGTCTCTACTTCGACATTGGCAAAATTGTCCCATTATTGTGGACAGAATGCCATTTATTTTAAAAATTGAATTGTTTTAAATTTAAAACACTGATCTAAAAATATAGAAATTACGATAGCAGACAGTCAAGTGACGAAAGTGCGACTTTCATCGAATGACGAAAATGTGCACTTTACTACTTACTTACTCCTCTGGCACAGCGACCCAAAGTGTGTCTTGGCCTCCATCACGACTGCTCGCCACTGATCCCGGTCCTGCACACAGTTTCTCGCCAGTCGCCAGCCTGGAGCCGCATAGATCCGCGTCCACCGCATCCGCCCATCTATACCTAGGCCGACTGACCGGACGACGTTCTGCCGTTTTTCCCTTATACGCTCTTTTCGCCGCCCGTTCAGGTGGGTTACCGCGAAGTTCGAAAATCGACGAAACGATGGTCCCGTCTCTATCGCTCTTGCATATACGAAAGAGAGTGATGCAGATAGACGATTCGATGAACGAAGTGCTTCGCGGTTATAGGCCAGTTCCTATTCGCTCTAGATGGCTGAGCCACCGAAGCCTTTGCACCTTAGTCACACCAATGATATTTAGTTCAACGAATATCTCTTCGATTTCGTTTTTGCGGATTCTCCAGCTACCCTATTCGGGTCTGCGTTGGGCCGAGGAGTAACAAAAATCCTATTGAGGATATAACTTAATTTTTATGACGTGTGCCTATATTCACTCATGTTAGATGGGGCAGGCGAAGTTTGGCAAAATACCAAAACATCGCCTATTGCCTTTGGGTTTGTTTTCTAAGTGGAAATACCTATCAATAAAATTGAGCTACTTTTTAATTCAATTCAGGCGCAGGTAATTATAATTTATACCATTTCTTCACTCCTGTTAATTGCGGCGCGAAACATATGTCTTATTCTTCTTTCTCTTGGCTAATTGTCCCAATTTATTTGGGGTCAGCGCTCCTAGTAATCCTGCGCCACATCATACGGTTGTGGGTTGTCTCTACTGTTGTGTTTATCTCCTTCATGTCGTTTTGTACTGTTTGGAGCCAGGTTGTTGGTGGTCGTCCGCGCCCTCGTTTTTGCTCTTGAATGCGCGCCACTCTTTTGGTCATATGGTCATCATCCCGTCTCATTACATGTCCATGCCAGCGCATACGGTTTTCACTAAATTTATCCTGTACTTCGGCAACTTTAAAAGTACCATAGATATAATCATTGCGGATTTTGTTCATTCTAGTTACTCCCCCAGACCAACGCAGCATCTTCATCTGTGTGGTGTGATTTTTTTGTTCATCTGTCTTTCTCATCGGCCAACACTTGGAACCATATAACAGTGCTGGTCTTACTGCCCTTACGTATATAACGTTGCTTTTTGCGTTGCCGTTGCGGCGCGAAACATGTAATTTAAGAAAAAACTTCAAAAATATGTCAAAAAGTAGGCGAAGATACGGTGCTTTACGGTATAGTTTTCATTGAAAGTACTTATCAGGCCTTACATCCATGAATTTTTTTAAATGTTTTGCACCCAATGTTTAAAAAGTTAGATGGGGGGACTCGCTTAAATTTTTTATACAGCTATTAATTTATGCTATTCATTTTATTAAAAAAAAAGGTCTATATGACGTCTATTATTTTTGAAAGACCTATCCAGTGATATCCAACACTATAGGGTTGGAGCGAAGAAAAAATTCACCCCACACTTCATGTACAGTCGCCATCAAATATATCGGAGCGGCCACGGTACTCAAAAATATCTGAACAAGTACCTTATCGTCTTAACAATAAAGGCGGTGTTCAGATATTTGTGACCACCTTGACCGCTCCGATATATCTGGTGGCGACTGTACCTAGGGTAAAAAACATTTTTCCAGTTTTTATTCTACCACTTTGTCGGCGTGGTTACCTAATGGACATACTCATACCAAATTTCAGCTTTCTAGGGCTAAAAGCCCTATTACACTTGTCCTAGTTAGCCTCCTAAATGAGTCAGTTTCTAAATTTAGTCAAGTGTAACCGCATTTAGCAAGTAAATTTACTATTGAAAAAAGTTAGGATCCTAAGTAATACTAAAAAACGTAAAGTATAACATGGCTTTAACGTAACGGTCACTGAGCTAGACCGCGGACAGGCGGACGGACATACAGACGGACGGACGGACTTGACGAAACTATAAGGGTTCCTGGTTGACCATAAAAAACAGCAATTTTTTATCACTTCGTCTCGCGTCAGCTTTATATTTCGAGGCCGGTCAGATCTTTCACGGCATCATTTCAGCGGTATCTGGGGAGAGCGACTGTTAATTGCTGTAGGTACACAATTATAAACTAGCATTCATAACTAAAACTAAGAATTCCCTAGGGTACCTAACTAATGCTCTCTGCTGACCTCGCAACGAATCACCTGCGATTTTCAGTGCATTGCGGTTTTTGATCCATCGATTGATTTCGTTGCACCTATCTAGACAGTAAAGTAATGAAACTGCCGGCGATTTTTGCGTTCAAATTGTGCCGAGTATAAATTAAGCTTCACAAAAAGTCACTAGTAGTACATTTAGCATCAGAAGTTGCTAAGCGGGTAAAGTGTTCAGAATTACCTTCACAGCCCACTTAGCTACTTCTGCTGCTGACTGTACTTAATGGGCGAAATATATGACCTAAAAACCCTGAATAGAAATGTTTACTCGAACGATGAACGTAAATAGGTAGGTATACCTACCTACTTAATCATCTCCCCGTAGCATAATTTACTTAGGTTACCTTACAAAGTACCTTGGTATATACAAACATATAAGTATTTCGAGAGTTACATTATATTTTATCAATTCACGTAAACAGAAACATTAATTAAAAATCCGCAACGAAATCAGCTAAAAAAGTGTCCCAAAACAAATCTTTATTTCAATTATACGCTGCGGCTAAGTACCCGTTGGCCAATCACATGCGGCGATCACGGTTAGAGTAATCTAAACAACGTATGATGGAAGCATAAAATAGAACAATGGTATAGAATGCTCGTAAAATAAGCAAGGCGGGCCGCAAGACATCGACAGTGGAGTTCGCTATTTATACACGATTATCCGGCAACCAGCTATACGATATAAAGCTCGGAATCGCTTACACACAATAAAACAGCCGGGCTATAGCTTCAGATGTAGAGGCATTATATTCACGTTAAAACATATTATTCCACAGCCGTGCACAATTCTATAAACAAACGAGACAGAGCGTGGGTGTGTGTGTACATTAGGGATTTAGTAACTCGCAGTTTCAGCGTTCGGCGACCGGGAAAACGGCGATGGGGTTTCACTACTCGATCAAATTCTGTAAGGACGGTTATTATAAAATCGCTATTTTTAATGGATTCTGATAACAGGATAGCTGAGTCATCCCTCCAGATTAACGGTCAGATTGGTGATATATAGTTGTGTAGAAAGGATTTACTTAGTACCTACAAATATAAAACACTTTATCTCAAGCTGGCTTTACGTAGGAAGGCAAAATTTATTTTAATACTTTAATTTTAATGTACAAGAACGGAACCCAAATGATATCTAAATAAATAACCAATCGATGATATAAACAGGTAGCCACCGCCCTCCCTTATAAAATTTACACTTATTTACACTTACAAAATTTACAATACGGTTTTATTTAGATATTCTACTCTAACTACCTAGTAACCTGCCTACCTGGTAGGAATATGTTCGCCATTATAATAGGTATGTTTGTTGTTGTTGTAAGAATGTGTTTTATAAGTAATTTTTATCCGACTACTCGACGCAAAACAGAGTAATGTGTTTACCAGCAGTCTTAGTTTTTCGTGTAAGTAGCACTTCACAAAAACTACACCAGTGCCAAAAGTGGTAGCTAGGTAATTAAAGAGTTTTATGTAGAAGTAGGTATGAACTAATGTGTAATGCTCTTTACGCATGTTGCGTGCGTATTGGAATTCTCGTATCAAACTCCAGTCACTTTATAACCGTCCCAAATTTATACAGTTTTACGAACTGGTGAGTTCATAACTGAAGCCGAAAATAACCTGCACCAGTACCCACAAAAATATATTTGATTTATTTATATTTATTTACTCGTACTCTACTCATACATGCAGTAAGTATCAAACTACATTTGTATTATTTATTTGCAACTGAAGCAATGGGTAGATACAATATATTATGTAGGTATGTAGGTAGCAATATAGTTATTTATACAATTTTTCTTGTATTCTTCAAAAAATATTATATTGATTACAAATTAGGATTACAAGAATTTGCTATGCCTATTACCTACCTACATCAATTATGCATTTATTGAGGATGAATTGGAATGGAGTTCAAGATAGTTTTGGGTTCTCAACAACAGATGCTCTACTTCAGGAAGTAAAAAAAATACACTGAAAAAAAAATTGTTACCAGCAACCAAAGTTCGTCAACTTAACTAGTAACTTAAACTAAATAAATTTGGGACTTCGAAACTAAGGCTTAAATATTACCATGTTTTGTTCTTTATAAGTAAACTTTGAGTTATAATCAAATAAACTTTACTAACTCCTTCCCGAATTTTGGTTATTGATGAAATAGCCGAAATAGTTCGCTTGTCCTTTTCTTTCAGTGTAGCGCACTGGATGTCGATTATATTAGTTTTCAGTTTCACCTTCAATATCTTCACATATCACGAAAACTGTGAAATTCTCTAAATATTTTGGAGCTAAATTAAAAAGTACAACTAATAATATTTATTCATTGTTTTATTATATTTATTTATTATTTCCGAACAATCTGCAAACTAAACTACCTACCAAGTTTTTATTTTAAGTTAACGTTAACCATGCAAACTTTTTCCAATTGGTCCATTTTGCTAAAACTGACCCAATTTTGTATTCTGTATCTGTACACATTACGGTGCCACAAATAATTATTAACAAACAATTATTAAGTCATTGACATCTGAACAAAGGTAAGGTAAGGTCGATCGGATATTTTGCCTCATCGCGCGCCAATTTTCCGGCAGAGCCATCGAGACGTATGACACGTTGACAGATACATGATGCGCCGGAGTGGCTTCTCACTAAATGACTTTTTTAACCTTATTTTTTGCTGAAAATATTATTAACAAAGAGATTATAAATACTTGTTTGCTGTCATTTGATTTGTGTGTAAGCTTGTTTATTCGTAATTTATTTTCATTTTCATTATTAGGTTTTTCAACTGAAGTTGTTTTAATAACAACTCATGACATGACTACCTACCTATATGACTACCTTAATTGTTTTATCATAATGCATTTCAATTTATTGCACAATTTTAACAATCACCGAAAAAAATGCTGTAACGAAAGGATTTTTTTTATTGAGGGACAAAAATTGAATTTGCAGTTTAAAACTCTTGTCTCCATACATCGATATAGGTCGCGATTCGTTTACAACCTGCAAGAAACGTTTGTATCGCAAAAAATATATATTATTGCGATGGTACAGTTGACGTCAAAAATATATTTACACTTTTGGACCTAATTACAATGGAGTAAGGTGCAAAAGAGTATACATATTTTTTATTTTGACCGTAAAACATATTAACAATTTTCGGACGCTTTCCTTTACTTGTCCTTCTTACCAAATTTCATGATTCTAGAGAAGTGCCTTTAGGTCAATTGGCCGTATTTTGGATAGCGTTGACTTAAAAGCGTAATATTTACAATTTCAAGGGACCGCAGACATAAGCACCTAAGTATTTGATGTTAATTTCAACTTGATACGCTCCTTGTGTTCCTGGGAGAAAGGGTTTTGATAGACAGACAGACGGACGCACAACAAATATAATGGTTTCACTTTTAGGGTTTCATAGCCAAAATGGCTAAAACGGAATGGAACCCTTATCATTTAGTCATGTCCGTCTGTCCGTCCGTCCGTCCGGACAAGTTTGTGTTTAGTGTATAGGTACCGTGGTTTCGTGGTAAGAAGATATTATAAAATACATTTCGGTTTTCGAATAATTTAGACATCCATTTGGAAAATATTAAGCCAAATTATCACCAAAGCATAGGTATATTATATCTAAACAGACAGAGGTATATTTAACAAATACGTAAATCACCCCACGATATTGACTTGAAATATACTACCAGTGTCGACCCCCCTTTTGCAGGTAAGTAATGAATTAATTCAGCTGTCATATTCGTTAAACCTACGTCCTCCTTCTACCGAATTGCAAACACGAACTTAATCTACACTCCAAAATAGAAAAAACTCTCACCGTAATTGATATATTTTTTGTTTTGGGCCAATTGATATCCAAATCTCGCAAAAACATGGTAAAAAATGTATTATTTACATAACTAACATCATGCTCATTAAACAAGATCATAATAATCTCGTACAATAACAACGTCCTATGACCCCACACTATTATAGTCTCAAAAAATAACTTCACGATTACAGCCAGTTGCACGCTTAATGACCCAGCGGGCGGGGTCGCGGGCGTGGACGGAAAATTATACCTTTTTCCCGCGTACACGCTCCGCTTGTTTACGTTTTTCCTTTCACGTTTCTGACTAAAAATACGTCAGCATCCTGCCGTTTGGGACGCGCGCCATTGGTTGCTGGCGCAGGAAGCCGGGGAGGACTCCGGAGGGGCCCCGCGCCCCGCTTATGAAAAACCAGACAAACTTGCGGGGCAGCAGAAATAACCCTGAACGCTGGAAACTGAGAAACCGCGGCCAGTCGTGTTGTGCGTCTCAAAGTGGTAACAAGTGATCTGCAAACATGGGTCTGGACACAGAAGACTGGGTAGGTGTTTTCTGTGTACTGAATTTAACTGATCAATTTTCTGGAAAAAAAAATGTTTATAAAGATCTTCTCGGATTACTCAAACGTTTTTATTTTAGAAAGTGTAAATAATCGGCTTGATTCTTGTGGTTGCGCATGAGTGGTAGCTAACAGGAGCTGTCACTCGCCCTGTAAGCGTGACGTATGTGGATGAAAGTGCGGCGATGACGTGAGACACCTGCTGAACGACAGCTGAAATATTGTTTCACTAGCTTTTTTGTTTTTCACTCCGGCTAGCGACATAAAAATTTAGTTTTATTTAACTTTCAATTGATAATAGTCCTATTTATTCAGAATAAGTAGTTATATCTTGCTTGCCTATATTCTATCAGTTAGAGCCACATCATTTACAAACATATAAGCTCACATACCGTTCATCTTCTTCTTTGATAACTCAGTGCTTTGACGTCATTATGATTCATCCGTATCTATATATCATACAACATTAGAATAAATAAAATAACAGATTTCGCGCTTGATCGTGTATTAAGCTATTTTTGTTCCAATAACACATAAAATAATTTTATTGCCCTCGCATTTGGAACCGGCAGCAACGTTAATTTTAAAGTACAAACTCGAGTTTACGGTGGTCCGGCATAAACTGTAAATAGTAGAATTACATACACAGTGGTCCGTTTTCTTTGCTTTTAAGTATAATTCCATTGAATCCTCAATTTGATACCTTGCACGACATAACATTTTTATGATCATAAGCTTACACACTACACAGCTTACGCTTTAGCTTTATCTTAACATTCTTAATAATAAATTAGGTAGACACTTTTTCTTATTATGTCAGGCTATACTTTAGCGTATTCTGCAAATGTGCATGACGCATAACGTAAGTAGCTCTCAAGAAATATTCATTCAAAGTGCACATGTACACATACTTAGTGTGAAACCACTAACTGCACGGCGATAAACATACCGTTAGGCCAGACCGAGTGCTAACACCGGTTCGGAAATGATCATTAGTCATAACTAGACTTGTGTAGCACGCAACTATTAAACTATTACTTTATCTACTGAAACTTGAGGTTTAAGTAAGATCTGAAACTAGCACTTACATCATAATAAGCTAATTGTACTGTTAGAAAAAAATAGTTAGCCCAAAAACAGGTAATCGGTCCTAGGAAGCTTAATTAAATAAATAAATATTATGGAACAATCTTACGCAAATCAACCTAGTCCCACAGTAAGCTCAATAAGGCTTGTGTACTAGACGACGATATATATAATAGATAAATATAGATAAACACTTAAATATATAGAAAACATCCATATCCAAACACACAAATAAATCCCCTGACCAGGATTCGAACCCGGAACTTCCTGCTTAGAAGGCTCACAACCGGCTGGGTTAGGAGGCAGTTAAATCAAACAACTTTAACAAAAACAAATACCTACTTACCTGAAGTTTGCAAGATGCCTCGATAATTAATTTGTACATAACCATACTAGTATACAGTAATGCAGTACATATTCACCTTACCTGCCGCTTTAAAAACATTTCAATCAATAGAAAGTACTTAGGATATCCCCTTTTAATTCAGTATTTGCCTTAAAATTATCCTAATATTGTATATTGAACACGTGTGATATTTCTATTACAGGCTGATGAGCTCCCCCCGGAACAGATTGCCGGTAAGTATCAAAAACATAATAAGTACATAACAACGTTTCATATATACACTTAGTAGTAAGGTATGGAGGTGGGTCATAATTTTTCTTTGGCAATCCGGTGCTGAATTTGGCTTAAAATTTCTTCATGATCTGTAGGAGTTGCTCAGGCGCTTGAAACTTAGGCAAGCCGACGGGAATCGTGTTCTATGGACGCGCCGCCACTGGGTAGTAAATATTATCAAAAAAATGTATAGCAAACCGTTGGCGACTTTTACTACTGTTGGCACATCTAGGTCCCATTAGTTAATGAGTCGTTTACATGTTTAATTACAATACTAACACCTATTTTCATTCTCCAACACGATTTATGCACATGCATAAACCTAACTGCATCTGAACTGGAATCCCAAGGTGATTTAAACCGTGTATTTCTTCACAACTAAGAATTATGAAACTATAAACACAGTCTAATTTTCATGCAAAACGTGTACCTATGTTGATGAAAACTGCAAACTCACAATTGGATTTCAGCCAGTTTCATAAACTGATTCTTTATACCTAATTGTTTCAATGTGCGTGTTTCAAAAATGTTTAGGAGCCTAATGAACCATCTCGAAATAACTATCCATTCACCTTGTAAGGCGTGACCTGAAAAATTTATTGCAACTATTTTTAAACGGATACAGAGTGAACACACCCGCTTTTTAAGTTGGATAAACAACGATTTGAATAGTTTTGTTGCATATTTATTTTCAGTTTTGTTTTGCTAGTTGTTTTTAGAATATAATAATCTGAGCGTCTATGAAATCCTTGCTCTCATTCAGTAAGTGCGTTGGGGTAAGATAAAAGGTGTTTTTATGAGGGGTAAAACAAAAAATCGTCCATATTCCGGAGCATTACAGACTACTTTTTATCTTACCTCTCTTATATCCCTCTTTCAATATTACCCCAACGCACCTTAGCTACCTAAATCTCAATAAAAAAATTTTTTGGGGTCTATTTTTATACTTTTATGAAAGAAGTAATAATTTAAAGCACTTATCTTATAGCTCGTCGGGCCTAGTCTAGCCTAAAGCATAGGTCGGTAAGTACAATAGCCATCAAATATATCATAGCGGCCAATGTACTCATAAATGTCTGAACATTCACTTTATCGCCTTGATAATAGAAGCGTTGTTCAGATATTTGTGACCACATTGGCTGCTCCGATATATCTGCTGGCGACTGTACCTACTAATAGCGCTCACCTTTGTAAATAAAGGTGATTGAAAGATCGAATTTATAAATTAAAGTATTATTTAAAGAGTTAGAGTTTACCTTTTTTAAATATAAAAAACAAAAAATATACCAGATGGGTCAAGGTACAGTCGCCGTCAGTTATATCGGAGCGGCGAAGGTGATCATAAATATCAGAATAACGCCTCCATTGTCAAGGCGATAAAGTGCATGCTCAGATATTTTTGAGTACCTTGGCCGCTCCGATCTATTTTACTGCGACTGTAATAGTGAAAATATAGAACCAATGATAATATATGTATGTACTCGTAAGTTTGTTTGGGCGGGCGGCGTGGCAACACAATTGGAGAGCGGCCAATTCACTCGAGAATCTGATTGATAGTAGGGTCATTGTTTAATCAAACTTGCTATTTAGATTTCAAATAACTGCGTTTAATAAGTTTCGTAGTCTACTAGAAACCCTTATAGTTTCACCATGTATGTCTGTCTGTTACTTCTAGAAAGCTGTGGTACGAATATGTGTATTACTAATGCCGACAACGTAATTAAAAAAAACTTGTTTATTATACTTCCCGTATACAAAAAGTGATGATTTTTTTTCTATAACCTCATGATATTTCGAAAAGCATAAAGATATCTTAAAAATATTTTCATTAAGCCAATAATTTTCGAAATAATTGCTCCGTAAATCCAAAGTCCAAAAAATATGAAGAAAAACCATCACGACGCTTAATAATTACTTTCAATGCAAACTGTTTTGAATGAAATCGATTCAGCCGTTTTTGATTTACTGCAATAAAAAAATTATTAATATATTTATTCTTTCTTAGTAAAAGGACTTAAGTGACCAAGGTTCCATATTTAAAAATACCCTGTTCTAAAGTGTGTATTGCAACGGACCGGCAACACTGAATCCCACATTGAGCATGGCTCGACATACTCTTGGCCGGTTTTTCATGCCGATTTAATATTTATTTAATTAATTAGATACCTACCTTTACACGTTTTGGTTATTGTTTACATCAGTCCAATTACGAATATTTTCACAGCATAATAGTATTCCACGTTGCTAAAATGGCAAAGTTCTCTTGATGTTTACTTAAAATTAGCTTCACACAACCATCGTTGTTTTATGTTTGGTATAGTTCTATTTCTGATTCTAATCGCAAGCGATTATAACCGTCTCATATCGAGATTCAGATCATGCACAATTGATCCAATTGAAACTTCTAGATCAACTAATAGCTGATTGACATTCATTTAACGGTTTATAAATACAAATAACTAGCGGCCTATTCAACTCACGACAGTAATAGTTGTGCTGTGGCTATAACTATTTGTATATGTATGTATATATATATAGTAGGTATTGATAGTGAGTTAGCATAATTTATGAGCGTATATGTTAACAAATTTTAGTTAGCTTATAATAGTAAATGATATAATAATATCCTTAATACATTTTTCCACTGCACAAACCTTGACGCATTTCTTTTTAGCCCCATGGTTGACTGGTAGAGAAAGCCTAAAGGCATTAGGTAAATTCGACTTTACACTAAAATATGTACCTACTCGGGTACTCTCTTTTTAGTAAAGATGCGAGTCTTTGCATGTGAGATCTCTATATATATTTGCAAGGCTATCATCAGAAAGCCCATTTACTTTCCATGTATAAAAAATAATATAGGGGTTTGCATTGCGGAAATGACTTGTACCTAAAGCTCACACGCCAACTACACCGTCGTAAATGAAAATAGATTTTCACCTGATTCATTCATTCATACGTGGTTTATTTATTTACCACTAATATGTCGTAAGTGCTTTGACTGTCGGTTTACATATATTTGCCAAGTGGCACAAATCACGCTAGTATATCTCTAAATATGAATTATGAATGCAAGCCAAACTCACAAATCGTTCAATTGCGATACATGTTCTTATTTGCTGAGTCACTCGGTCACTCCCCCAAATATTGTGCTCTTATAAACAAACAACTAGAAAGAAAACTTCAATTATTTTTCTTGGCCTGTTTTACTGCTGGGTATATATTTCGCCCATTTTATTCTAGAGTTTTTTTTTTGTTTAATGGCTTAAATATGAAATTTTAATATTTTATAAACCAATTAGGTAAAGTGTGAAATATCCGACACAACACGTAGGCGTCATTATAACCTATGGAATTCGAGCTAAAGGGATGTCACTAGTAATATTGCTTAAGAACTCACATGCTTGCAAGATCATAAATAATAAGCATTTGACAACTTTAACAGGCAAATAAGAGCCAAGGTAAACAAAGTAGCGTTTATTCTCTAATTAACTGTAATGGGTCCATAATGTAACGGGTTGTTTATTAACTGGCTTCGAAATTCTAAAAATTGAATAGATGTCAAGCAGATGAAAGAAATGGGAAAGATTTATTATTCAGGAAGCTTTCTTGCCAACATATTAATTAAAAGCAGACACAATAGTGTAAGCGCGCGCACTAATTTCGAAACCGGAGTTTTCACATTCGTCCGTGTCCCGCGCGTACGTAATTAATAAACAGCTAAAATCTAGGAAAAATAGCAATAAAACTGGGTGGGTCTTTGAGACAACTGCCAAGATGTCTTGACGATTAAAATTAACACGCTGGCAGAAATAAAAGTTGTGTTTTCAAAACTTTTTTGTTGCCAAAATATTGTGGGACAGCTGCGCGGTGCTGAAGGGGCGACATTTGTTCCGCGCTGGATTTACATTTAAAGAGAACTAAAAAATATTTCAAGATGCTTATCAGATGGTTCAGAATGCTTTACGGCCTTGACTCCGATTACTCCTGTCGACGAATTGAATACAGTCTTACGTCAGTAATTAGGCGGAGCAGAGGCGGAAACTGTTAAAAGTGCCATTATATGCCCCGGGCAAGGTTTAGTGTTACATCAATGCAGATGTTCCTGACGCAAGTTCTACATTTATTTTTGAAAGACACATGCGTCGTTGTCAAATATGCTTTGATACGAAACGCGATTGGCTATTTCAACTTGTACAATTGCACCTACGTTAATAGAGTGTGAATACCTACCCTAAAACTATCGGACTGGCATACTTAATTGCGCAACCCGGCTTTGCTCCCTTCCATAACTTATATTTCTAGTCTGTGAATTTTACACAGATCTTTCCCCACGTTTGTAATACATATTTCGTCTGATTTTTCATTAGACTCCTATTGACACATCATCATGCGATCAAGTAACGTAACGCAAGTGCGATTAAGTATTGTAATCTAGTAACGAGACCACCAATGTGTGCTTAACACTTAAATTGCTCATATGTATCATTTTAAGTAGACATCTATAATGCTGACTGCAGTCCGTTTATCCATCAAACTCATCAACAAAACTGTGAAAAGTTTATTTCGGTCTTCTGGACTTGATGTTTTTATAAAATTATGACGCACGTTTAAAAATACAGCAAATTCCAGAAAACCATCAAGAAATTTTTATTACTTCATAAAATAATCTACCGGACGCTTAATCGTCATCGTAATATCGGATGATTAGAACATTAAAAATTTACACTGGAATGTTTTGACGTTAAATGGGGGTTATATTTTTCATGATTTACTAATAATGTTATTCGGATACACATGGACATTTTGGTTTGTTTGTTATTTATTGTCGGCCTACATACGAGCTATACGGCCGCGCCGGCGATGCACCACGTTGCTGCCCAGAAATAGCTGCATTGCACAACTTATTCGCACTAGGTGCATCTCAGAGCATTGAACTGCTGATGCAGTCCTAGTCCTAACGCACCTCGCTGAACGATCAGTTTGACTCTTTTTATCGCCAGTGCAACATCGACAGCCGCATCTCTCCAAATTGCATTTGTGTAACGTAGGGACTGAAAATTTTCAAAAGTGGTGGACATTTAATAAGCTTTCCCAGTAACATTTAACATGGCACATCATAATTTAAATATCGAAGGTATGCAGCCGGAAAAGCTTTAATCAACATACCTAGGGGTTTAGTTACGTAAGACGTAGGTAGTTAGATATAAAGTTGGTGTTGTTGGTTCCAGTCCTTCGCAAGGCCTTCGATGGCTTCGACCACAACCGCTCGGGCAGCATTCCCTGCGACTTCGTCGCCGACATCCTCAGGATGATGGGTCAGCCCTTCAACAAATCCATCCTTGAAGAGCTCATTGAAGAGGTCGACGCTGACAGTAAGTATTGTTTAAAAGCTTAACTAATATGGTTTTGGTTGTTATACAGAATTGTAAATGCGTATCGAAATAATACTTACAACCTATTTTTTACAGCACATAGATTTGAGCTTTTTTAGTAATCATTTCAATGGTTTCTATATGCTTGAACACAGAGAAAACTAATTTTAGCTCCTTAAATATACCTAATCCATAATGCCAGATCTATTTACTCGCATCCAAAAACCTAGGAAAAAACATCAACAGTAATCATTCCTTACATGCATGCGGTTATTTATTTTTATATACATTTCGCAATGATTATTTCGTTATAACTTAGTAAACGGTTCAAGCTGATGCTAATTGAAAGTATAATCGCCGGTTGTATCGTGTATTACCTACGCGACGGCACGTGTATATCAATTTAAATCTCCCAAGCGGTTATTTCAGTGCCTGCCCACTTATCTTGCTTGTCTTGTCTCCATTTCATTTTGTGAAGTTACAAAAATAGATTGTTCCTTGCTGGATCTTTATCTCTCGCTAAAATTACAAAATTGATAAATGAGTATTTAGAGATATTCTCAAGTATTATTTTAGTGTAGACCACTGTACGACTGTATTTATGTTATGTTAACGTATAGGGTATATTCTACATATGTACAACACTGAGTTAGATAACTACTTTTGGTTAGTAAATACATCTAAACGGGGCTAGTGTTTATCCATCCTTTCAATTTTATTTAAAAAAACTAGTTTCAAAAAATCTATGAATATTAATGAAATCAACTCTTAATGACAGAACTTTGATGAAGTGTTATGACTTTACTTTCAGAGTCTGGTCGCCTTGAGTTCGGTGAATTCGTAACCCTAGCCGCCAAGTTCATCGTTGAAGAGGACGCCGAAGCCATGCAGAAAGAGCTGAGGGAAGCGTTCAGATTGTACGACAAGGAAGGTGGGTACCTTATACTATAAACAGATCATCTGTAACACTGATTCCTACAGGAAATACAACAATAAGGTAGAGAGACCATTAGGAGAAGAGGCAGTTTTGGGGAAAATCTATCTCTAGCTGGTGACTTCTGTAGACTTCTTATGAGACTAGACGTTACAATAACCAACACAACCCGGCGTGTCCTACGATACGACTAGCATTTAGTGGTGGGGGGGAGGGGGGGATCCCCAAATCCAAAACATTTCAAATTGAAAAAAAAATTACTGACCCCCTCAAAAATTGGAAAAACCATTTCTGCATTAGTGTCCCGCCCCAAATTTCAGGCTGCGACGACCGCGCGTGGTTCTGCTAAGTAATTGTAAAAATGTACCAAAGGAAGTAGCACTAAAATTATACTATTTCTATCAACTAAGCTTAGGATTTATGTGCAAAAGCATTGCTTTTCCTGCACGGCTTTGGTAAATATCAATTATTCAGAACATAGATGGACTCTGAATAGAGAAATCTGCGATCCTGGCTTGGTCTTACTAGAACTTGCCATGATTACATGAATGAAATATGTGTTTATAGGCAACGGTTACATTCCCACGTCGAGCTTGAAGGAGATCCTCCGTGAGCTGGACGATGCGCTGTCGGAGGAGGAGCTCGAGGGCCTCATCCAGGAGATCGATACTGACGGCAGCGGAACTGTAGACTTCGATGGTAAGTCTGACTGACGTCAAAGTCACTGATTGCTTTTACTGAAGGCCTAACTGAAAAGAGTATCAAATTGCAATTACCTAGTACAGAGTTCACATGGACAAATTTTATCATCATTTTGCAAAAAGATACCAAAGATAAATGATTTAAAGGAAGTTCCCATTGCATACTTTCGCACATAATTTTTAAAAATATCCATGTGTAATTGTGTAAAGTTTAGCTGTATTGCAAATTTTTCGTCGAACCATCAATAAGCATGCTTACAGAGACGGACAGTCGCTAAGTAGACTGTACTCCACTAAGCGGAGCTTAAAATATTGAATATCTGCAGTTAAAAGTGACTCTAACTCACGTGAATTTATGTTGTTTTAGAATTCATGGAAATGATGACCGGAGAATAAACAGCTGCTCTCTTCTCTTAAAACCTTGGATTAATATAAGAAATCTCTCTACATCTTTATTTCGGTCCTTCAACCTTTCATATCTTGAAACATTGGACAAGAGGACTAACCCGAACAAAATGGAGGTAAACACCTAAGCTTCATTGGTTAACAAGAAAGTATTATGTATGTATTGTACAAAATAATCTTGTAATATTTGATGTGTGTGACTGCGCTATGTTTATATACTTATTAATAAATCTTTTATTCTATTATCTATTTTTTATTTCTCTCGGATGAGTCATTCGACGCTAGCTTATATCTTGTCATCGATGATATGTACATGAAATGTTTCAAAATAGTTTTAAAATAACATTCGAGTTGAGCAATATTTATGATATTCAGCGTGAAGATTTCTGCTCAAGATAAAAATAATGATTCCCGTGTTTTTAAAGCGGGCGCCAAATTGTCCTAGATAATTTTGATGACATCAAATTGAGGAAATTTGGCTTCTGGCCAGTAGAGGGTAATGAATCTATTTGAGGTGCTTTATAATTTCCACTTTCTAGCGAACAAACTCGCAAAGAGTTATATAAATTATTAATGGAGCCTAATATCTATCGGAAATTATATGACAGGTTTATTTTTCAAATATACGATGTAGATATATAACTTTATGCAATAATGATCGTGTGGTGGCAGCGGTCGTGTTATAATTTTAGTATACATTTTAAAATACGATTGAGCTTATTATTTACTCGTACTTCCCACATCCGTACCTGGACTCCTATTCGACTTGCCAGACTGTGACACGTGGATATCACAGTTGAATCGCTACTGGTTAGACTGTAGAATGATATCCATCTATCCACCCACACGTGTCCACACCTAACTGTAGGTCTCGCTAGAGAGTTTTACTGATATTGACGTAAGTGGATATCACTCATTTGTAAATATATAGCGTTTTTGGCTATCACAAAAGTGTGATATATCACTTTTGCCGTGTCGAGTAGGGGTCCTGTTCACGTAAAGGTTTCAGAACATTTGCTAATGTATTTGTAAGAACTAAATAATTCATGAATATTAAAGATACACGGAAAAAAAGGCTTCCGGGATATTCTCTCTCTAAGACCTTATTTTATTATGTTGAAAATATTTCCTCGTGACAAGTATTTATTTCCTTTAACGAAATAAAATAAGTTTTAAATATAACGAAGCGAATATATTCTTACAGATTTTCTAGTTTTCTTTTACCTTAGTTAATACTTGTTTGATTAAAGTACAATCTCTCTTATTTACTCAATATACTCTTGAAACAATACATTTTTGTATTTCTATTTTAAGAAAACGTAGTTTTATTAAGCGAGGAATCATATTTTTGGTAAAGGAAATAAATACTTGTCACGAGGAAATATTTCCAAGATAATAATAATGTTTTGGATTGAGAATATCCCGGAAGCTTTTTTTTTCGTTTATGCATTTACTCTGCATCTACAGCGGTTTATACTGCTTGTTTAATTTGAAATAGATGACTAAAGTCTTTACTTAACGGATACCTAATAAAACAACTACCTATAGGTAAATTGGGCATAGGTATAATACGAAGACGAGATTATCAACCTGATAAAGCTTACATATGTTAACACCGCGCAGTTAAAGGGAAAGACACTGTATATCATGCTTTATCAAGTCGATAAATGCGACCATCATACCAGCCCGTAGAGGGTAAATAAAATTAAATGAGTTTCAACGAAATTGCATTATTTATTTATTCCTTGTTCGCAAGCTCACAAGTCACTGTGAACTATTAGTTCCTTACTTGGGCCAATAGTATATATTGTACGTACTTAAAATAGAACCAGCAACTTTGTGCAGTAAACACATTACATTTTTACAATTTCATACAATTCCATAATAAAGACACAAGAACCAATTTATATCAATAAATAATTATATTTATGGCATGTAGGTAAAGAATACCCATAAAGGTACCTACACTAGGTATACTTAGATTAGAATAGTATCATAGTATGCACTGTTGTCGTAAGAAAGTATAATAATTATAAAAGAGGGAATAATTTGTAATACCTTAAGTAAATTGTCAGAGAATGAAGGTCGCTAAATTAAATCCTCACATAACTTACGAGCCCACATAAAACGTAAGCCTTGAAATAAAACACTAAAATTAGGAAAATTTAATTCACTCTTTTGGCAGCTTTCACTCAGAAAGCGGTCAAAACAGACAAAATTAAAACGTATGAAGTTGATTTTTGAAATAATTTCTAATTCTTTAGAAAATATTTCGCGTAATAAATAAAAGATAATAAAGAAGACATTTATACAAAGACAATTAAAGAAGAAAATTAGTCAACAATATGACACATAGACACTGGCTATTTTTTCTAAATTATCCATTCATACAGATTCAAGTATCACTAGTATACTTTAGCCTTCTCTCAAGATGTCTACAATGTACAGTAGAATACAAACAATCAATCATTAATTTCAGAATAGAAAGTACTGTCACCAGCTAACATTAAAAATGTCAGAAACTTAAGTAACCATAGATTTAAAAGTCAAGAATACAATTCATTGGTAACGTATTTAACAACTAAGCTCTAAAACGAGTCTTTAATTAAAACAAAATTTAACTACACGAACGAAACGAACTTTCAGGGTTTTATATAAGTAGGTATTACTTTCAATCTCATAGCTTCTTGGCTTCGGATAAATATGTACGTTAACTAAGCTTTTGTAAACTAGGTACTGATGAGATCGCAATTTGAACTTTACCGAACGCACTTCCATAACTCGTCATAATCAGTTTATCACATTTTAGATACGCTAAGTAAGCATTAAGATGATTGTAATGATTGCTACTAATTAAAGCGACAGCATTTTTAATACCAGCGTTCCATTTAATTATACAGGGAATCACCAATAGATAGGTAATTTTAACCAGACGTAGAAAATAATGTAGCGTTTTCACTGCAGATTAGTCGAGTTAAGGAAATTGGTGTACTCAGTCAATTACGGGGTTGTTCATTAATCCAAATACACCAACAAGGACCTTAATTATCCATTTGAACTTTAATTAGCCGAACTTCTCGGTGAAAAGTGCTACATAATTTACCACGTCTGATTATTTCCATCAATTAATCAAAGCGTTATGCTTAGTTAATTAACGCAGTTCTTAAAATAATGGAATGAACAGACTAATCTCGTCACTAAATTCATTGTGCGCTGGTTGACGATGGCGAGGCAATAGTGAGCTGTGTAGGTGGCCAAGTTATTCTATGACATTTAGTATATTATGTACGTACATCTTATAATAAGTAGTTATAATGAATACTGTTCTTGTAGAAAGATCTTCATTCCATAGTTGGTGGTTGGTTACACCTTAGCCGAGGTGCAATTCCGATTTCTTCTTATTCCATGCGTCCTCGTAATACTGTGAATAAAAAAAATGTAGATTGTTAAATACATTTTTTGATAAACTTAGTAAGGCTAAATATAAAGTAATAAAATAATATAAATAGTGGTAAGTTTTAGTTGGTGACTACAAAACTTTAATAGTATTTTGTGCAACAGTTACATAATAAGGGTTCTTAAGATTCGAGGGTCGAAGTTACAAAATGAGGCGAAGCCGAATTTTGTAAAAACAGACCCCAGAATTTTAAGACCTAATTCAGTGATCGGTTTTTTGGATTCGACATGGGGTGAACGACCTCAATCATTATGTTAGTATGGATATGCCCCGGGAATCCGGGCTTAATGTTGTTAGAAAAGGCAAAAAAATATGTACAATGTCCACTACTCCCCAAAAATATTCCAATCATACGCGAATTTATACGCGACTAAAAAGTTCAATTAGAGTAAGCCACAGTAGTCGCAAAAGGTAATCTCAAAGTCCATGAAACAAGTCGATAAAATGAAAATTGAACCATAGTAAGCGAACTTAACGTGGCTACTTATTTATTGGATCGCCTTTGAGCTATACGATCTATGTATTTGCACTTATACGATAACCTGTGACCTAATATTATGGTATAAATTATACAACTAGTACTATTTATTTATGCAATCCTTAGAAGCAAATAATTAGAACTGAAATCCAAAGAAAATAATGAAATGTCAATGTCAAGATTTTGAAGTATTTTTTCCATCATGAATATCATGATAGATGTAAGGTAATACTTTGTGGAGGTTCTAATATATTTTGCTTAATAGAGTGTAGAAATTAGGAAAAGAATAGAAGTTTTTGTCTCAACTGGTTGCCATGTAAGAGTAAAAAGTTCCTTAGAGATAATTTCGTCGTATCAATATTAACTTTTCTACTTGATATCCCGCGAGGGTGAATCCAAAAAACCGATCACTGCTAATTATGTACCGTTGCACACAATAGTTTTTCTACGAGTGCTAGGCAAGCCGGTAAGCATTGAGTTCGACGAATGACCTGCTGCCTCTATACAATTGTCTTCAGTCTCCCGGCGGATTGCATCGGCGCCCGCCTCGTCTACAGCGGCGGGCGGCGCCGGTGCGGGGCCCAACAGACCCATTATATCCCTAAGAGTCGACTTTTGAGTCACATTATGACAACGTTCATAAAGTATATGCTTTGAATTTACATGTCAGTCATTTTATTGGCAAATTAGAATGCAGGAGTAGAAAAAATACTTTAAAGCCGTAATCCCATGAGTCATTAAGAAAATAAATAAAATATGTTTTTCTACTCCTGCATTCTAATTTGCCAATAAAATGACTGACATGTAAATTCAAAGCATATACATTATGAACGTTGTCATAATATGACTCAAAAGTCGACTCTTAGGGATATAATGGGTCTGTTGGGCCCCGCACCGGCGCCGCCCGCCGCTGTAGACGAGGCGGGCGCCGATGCAATCCGCCGGGAGACTGAAGACAATTGTATAGAGGCAGCAGGTCATTCGTCGAAATCAATGCTTACCGGCTTGCCTAGCACTCGTAGAAAAACTATTGTGTGCAACTTTACATAATTAGGTCTTAAAATTCTCGGGTCTGTTTTTACAAAATTCGGCTTCGCCTCATTTTGTAACTTCGACCCTCGAATCTTAAGAACCCTTATTATGTAACTGTTACACAAAATACTATAGCGACACCCCGAAGTTCAAAAGCAAAACGTTGACAATGGATAGTTACCTCACTTCACCACACTGGCAGGTTTGACTAGTAGATGCGCGACCACTAACATAGTTATCAGGTTCGGATCGGCGGCGGTGGTTTGCGCCGGGCAGAGCTCTTCTTGGGTATAGTCCCAGGCAGCATCAGGGGTGTGTCGGCCGGCAAGGCGCGCGCGACGTCGCGCCCGCGCATCAGCCACGGTGGCGCCGCGCCTGCGCACCACGCTTCGTGCTGCCAATCTCGTGGCGCCGCGCCTAGCCGAGCGCACTCGCGCGCATACGCCCCGTATGCCGCGCAGTGGCACCGCACGCCGGAACAATTGCACGCATCCAATTCGCATGCCTCCCTATAATTGTGAGGGTTCACTTTGGCCGCGCACTCGCTAAAGGCCTCATATTTATCGAAGCCGCGGCACAGCCGACGCGCCTTGGCCTTCCGGCGCGCCCGACACTGGGAGCGGCCAGGGCGCTCGCGCCGGCGCGAGCAAGCCCGCCGGCCGCCCACTCGCCACGACGAACCGAATTCCCAGGCATCATTCACCATTCTACCGTCACGCGATCTCATATCGTCCTTCGCTATCGAGTTAAAATTGCCACATAAGCCGCACAGTTTTCCCTTGTACCCACTCGACACTGTCACTTCCAAGAAGCCGTCTCCATCCCACAACATTTGCACTCCGATGTCGGCCTTCAAAAGAACGGAACCGTTGCTACGGATTATCTCTGCTACGCCGCTCTCTCTGTGGGGCAAGCTGATTCTATTGCCATTTACTTTGATTCGCATCTTTTTTCCCATATTAATCTTTGTAGATCCTATCCGAAGTGTGGCCGTGCGAGTCCAGGAGGAATGTGAAGTGTTTCTGGCGTCGTTAGATATTCTGATCGAAAATGAGCCATTTGCGCAATCTGACACTAATTGGTATTTGCAAGATCCTTGAAAACTGTAGAATTTTCCGTCGAAGGTTTTGTAGTGGGGATCTCCAAAGACAGTACAGATGCCGTCGATGTCGACACACCTCGCGCAGCACTGGCCGGGCACGCGCCGCAGCGTCTGGTCGGGCGGACAAGTCACGACGGGGCAGCGCTCCATGGCACAGCGTGGTTCACCGCCGTGGCATTCACAGGATTTGCAAGCATCAAGCTGCCATGTTTCACCATCCTGGAATAATAAAGATAACATCAATCATTTCAGTTTTTAACCGACTTCAATTCCATTGAGGAAGGAGGTTCTGCATTCGGTTTGGTGTTTATTTTTTTATGTATGTTCACCGATTACTCCGAGACCCGTGGTCCGATTTGAGTCATTCTTTTTTTGTTTGAAAGAATCTGTATCCAAGGTAGTCCCATATTAATATGGTGCTGTTCTGATGATGGGATTCATGAGGAATTGAGGGAACTCCTCAATTTTTAAAGGCACATGTATGGTGATTTGGGTGTTTTCTTAAGAAACTCAAGCATTTTCTCACGAAAACCACCATTTCGATGCAGTGGACCTGATGATGATGATTGTTTTGATGATAATGATGAAGATTTTTTTATGCAGGTTGTTCAGCGATTACTCCGAGACCCGTGGTCCAATTTGAATAATTATTTTTTTTGTTGAAAGGAACTACCATGAAGATAGTCCCACATTTATCTGGTGCTGTTCTAATATGGGATTCATGAGCAGTTGAGGGAACTCCTCAATTATTAAAGGCACGTGTATAGTGATTTGGGTGTTTTTTTAAGCTACTCAAGCATTTTCTCACGAAAACCACCAATTTGATGGAGTGGACCTGATGATGATGATTGTTTTGATGATAATGATGAAGATTTTTAAATGTAGGATGTTCAGCGATTACTCCGAGACCCGTGGTCCGATTTGGACAATTCCTTTTTTTGTTTGATAGGAACTACCTCGAAGATGGTCCCACATTAATCTGGTGCTGTTCTGATGATGGGATCCGTGAGGGATTGAGAGAACTTCTCAATTTTTAAAGGCGCATGTATGTTGATTTGGGTGTTTTCTTAAGCAACTCGAGCATTTCCTCTTGAAAACCACCAATTTGATAGAGAGGACCTAATGATGAAGTACACATATTATTATGATACGTGGACCTTTCCTTAGATAGAATGGGTGTATTATGAACTTTTTTATATGTCTTTAAAGATTATTCCGAGACTTGTTGTTAAATATATAACCACTAAAAATGGAAAAATAAAAACTTTTTACAAAAAAAAAGATAAACCGACTTCAAAAAGGATAAAATGAATCATTATATTATTTATATGCGTTACCAACTGATATGTTTGAAGTCGGTGCCAAGCCACAAATTACAAAACCGGTCTAATCAGCTTCAAGTGTGAACATCACAAAACATCGGTACTAATAATGCAAAGGTGAATGCGATTTCATGTGTTACATTTTCATGTTTAAACTACTAATCCTATTTTGATGAAATGCGACAATGATATATATATTCTGATACATGTCTGCTTTGTCAATAATCAGAAAAAGGCGGCAAATAGAAAAAAAATGTAGACGCGTTAGATTGACCTTCCATAGAAAATTTGAATATCGTGCCTTTTTTACTGACACGGCGTGTATACTGGGTATATGTGAGTATAGAAAAATTAATCTAGCAATTGAATTCCTTTATACTACGGATTAAACCTTAGATGAAGAAGGATAAATAATTCAAAGCGAACCACGGGCTTCGTTCGACATACGGATAGGCAACAATGTGTTAACAAACAAATATAGGACGCATGATTATACTTTCTGTACCTACTTGCCTAACAGTTAACGCATGGTCGAAACGAATGTATATCTACGTGCGATTCATACCGTATTAGATTAGTTATCTAGTAAAAATAACAATTCACTGAACACATCGCCTCGTTCGTATTAACTCTTCCAAATTTGGCTTGGCACCGACTTCAAACATATCAGTTGGTAACGCATATAAATAATATAATGATTCATTTTATCCTTTTTGAAGTCGGTTTATCTTTTTTTTGTAAAAAGTTTTTTCTTCCATGTAAACTACAAAGGGGTCTAAGCTTCTACCAATGGACCTAAGCTGATATTTACCTAAGAACCATCAACCACGCTTATACATTATAACAGTTATAACATAATAAACATAAACATTTTTTCCCTAAAAAAATTGGTTATTTTTTTAATCAATTGGAAATTGTTATGTGCATCATAATTAAGCAGGTAGGTACTGGGAACATATTTCATACCGCTAAATTTCCATAGATAGATAAGGTCATTTTCAATAGGTAGGTAGGTAAGGTAAACATTCGAGTGCCCGGCATTGTTCCTGTACTGTACATCGCATATCTAGCACTAAGATGCTTATCGTACCTAGTGCCATTGAGCGAAAAAGCAATTTTTTCTTGTGATTACTAAGGTCCTTCTTGACTTAACGCCTGATTAAATAAATGGCAGTGGGGCATATTCTAGTAGATCTTCAATTCGTACCCACCGTATATAAATATATGTACCTAGTTTTCTTTTCTTTTACCAAAAGTGTTCCAATGCCACATCACTAGCAGGAGCAGTAAACTCACCTGATAAGTATTCCCGCCTATAACACAGGCGGCCTTCGCCTCCTCGACCTGCGGGCACTCAGGGCAGCACTTCCCGGGCGCGGGCGGACGCGCGCGTGCTCCGCACGTCAGCACGGGGCACGTGTGCCGTGCGCACACGGCCGTGCCGTTCATGCACGTGCAGTCCGTGCAGGGGTCCACGCGGAAAGATGCGAGGTGTGCGTGGTAGCTGTTGCCTATTATGCACGGCTTTGAGGTCACACCTGGAATTGCTAGAGAAAAAAAAGATATTAAATAATGCTGTATCTAGCTTTAGTAAGAAAAAATTAACGTTAGTATAGTATATATTGCACCAGACAAAATTATTATTAATAGACTGATTAATTTTAAATATGGCAGCAGAGCTATCATTAGCATTACCTACATATAAACTGTCAAAATGTTCGTACAAGCAAAACGATGACGTTAACAGGCGGTTTAGTGAAATTGGCCCTCATTGTATCTTATCATATTACAAGCTAATTAAAACAAAAGAAAAATCATATTTTTGAGCCAATTTGTATGTGTATAAATTAACTTACAGGGCAGTATCTTGTCAACGATAGGTACAGTGCAGCGGGGGCAGCACTCGCCGGGCGGCGTGTGCTGCTGCACGGTAGCGCACGGCAGCACGGGGCACGCGCGCTTGGCGCACGAGAGTGCGCCGTGCACGCAGCGGCATGACAGGCACGGCTCCTCCGGGATGCGCACGTCGCGCCCCTCGCCAACCCTTTGGCCGTTTATCACGCATTCTGGAAACCACGAAAAATAAGGTTGAATAAATGTTCGCCTATAATTTTAAGTTAATACAGTAGTTACAATAACTCTTTCGTTTATACATAATACAGATTAATATGTTGTCAAATGAAATTTTCGGGTTGATTGAGATCATTCCTTTAGATTGATATGAAAATCTTGAAAGTAAGGACTTTTAAAATATCTCGTATAAAGTGTCAACAGAAAGGAGAATTCGTTCTAATCACGCTAAATTAAATTGACTCCCATAGTTGCCGAATAGCTATTATTATTATGACCTACATACCGACCTGTATATAATTTAAACGTTACCTTACTAATTCGCTATTTAATATTTCAGATGGTCTTGATATAATTTCAATTAAGCTTTAAATCACTGACTCAATAATTATACAATAAAAACTCCTCTTAGCGTTTCATTGTGCCGCTTTTTATGTGGCAGCAAAATAAACATTTGAAACAAAGCGCAAGCCATTCTTTAGCAAATAAGAATGGAAAGGATCAGCGGCGTGGCTGCGACAAAGCGTAGAGTCCATAAATTACTATGGCTGGACGATGAATCAATCAGGGCCTAATGACAAAGTCCGGCCGCACACGGCGCGCCCACCGCGGAGATCGAACCCTGAAGGTCCTACCAATAGTTTTCTACGCGTGTAAGAGAAACATTAGTAACACTTCCCTTCTTTAAGATAATTACAAATGTGAATACATAATAGATTGCCTTGTCCTCGCTTGGCATTCATTAGGCTCGCCCTCAGTCTTCTGTGGTGAAGTGTTTGGATATGTCAGTAGATGAATGCGCTTCAATAGCGACGCACACTCAATTCTAAGAGCGTGCTCAAGCGCGCTGCGTCAGCGCGTGTGACAATCTAACAATGGAGGAAGACACTCAAGTGTCTGTCGTAAAACTAGAGATGACTACACAAAGTAGGCTGTCCTTTTGTAGACAAACAATTAACTATTCATCGTTAGTCCGCTATGTTCATGTAAACGCGAAGACTTGAGTATAAATTATACAAACGAGATTTATGCTGATGAATGTTATTTATTTATGCATATACTAATTTAAAAAACTGAGGATAAGTAAGTTTTATTAAGCATGAAACAAGGATTATGCATGTGAGCACTACTCTTATCAACAATTCACAGCACGCAGCGGGCGTCCATCACTCGCTAATTATTTCAATTTCTCAGATTGTCGTCGCAAGCATACCTAATAATAAAGACGGTTCTCCAAACACATTTAGAATTTAGATGAGTTTGTTACCGAGGTTAAAACAATCATACAATGAACTCAAACATCTCGAGTCAGACGGTCGAAATCCTAAAAAGCCTCGCGCTGATAAGGCATCATGATTATCTCTACATTATGAAGAAATAATAAGTAAGTAGAAGAAGCAAAAAAGCTAATGCACCGTGGGGATTGTAAAACAAACAAACACGGGGTTCACCGCGCGCCCGCGCCCGCGCAGCCGCGCCGACGTCGGCCGCTTTGACCCGCGCACAAAAACCCTCCCATCTTTACCTTTTAAGTAGGTTGTTAACTTTTTGATTTATGGTCAATAATAGAGCCGCAACGCCGTGGGAGACTTTTCGACCACCACAAATATATAATTTTAATGAACCCCTGTGAACACATAATAAGATCTTGTTGGACTTGAGGCTTCCATCCCTAAAGTTTAAGTTGCAGCCTTCCTGTGTCCGCAAAGGCAGGACTCTGTGGCGAATGCCTGCACTGGGTGGTCCGCTTTGCACAAATAAATAATCTTGCAACCTCCCATTATTAAACAAATAAGAAAATAATCTTTTCGATTTGCGAGTTTCTTATTTGCCGGAGAGTAATAAACTTGGTTAATCAAACTTCACAATCATTAAGGTTGTTGTTAGCGCATCAGTATCACTTTATAGTTCTCTCGTTCTTGCAATTTATCCATGTAGTATTTGATTTATGTTTCCTTTGGTTGAAACCTAATCCACGTATGGTTTTGTAGCTAAACAAATATGAAAAACTAGTTTTTTATCTGTTGCAGAATGACTAGCTTGCTAGGCACTTTTTTGGAATTAACGATGTGATATAATATAGAACATAAAAATAAATCACTGTATTGTTTCGATGGCAGTGATCGTAGGTCGGAGGTGTGGTATAATGGCGAGCTATTGTGTGGTGCAAACTACTGCGCAACAAGTCTTCTGCTCATTGTCCACGGCGCGTGTGGGCGTGCGCGTGCGCTGCCTCGGCTGCGGCGCCAGAATGCTCCTCCGAAGCGTACATAAAACTGTTTTTATAACTAATTATTATCGTAGCCTAAGTTGCAGCTACCATCTAGCTAGATAAACTGTAAAATCTATGCCTTTTACTACCTACTTTTTATACCCCATAAGATTTGAATAGGAATACGTATTTTCTGACCGGTGACATTTATTAATTGCTTTTCGTTCTGGTTACGGCTAATACTTTGTTTCTAAGTTAACAATAAATAAAACACAGCGACAAACTCCTAGCATAGCAACTAGCGCGTACACAATTAATAAAACATAAAACCCAACCAATACAATCGGAATGCGTCGGCAATTTTCAAAAGAATTTTGGAGTCGTCATCTTGTAAATTACTATTATTTGTTATGGAATTAATAAACTTGTTAGAGATTCGGAGGTAAATTGCTGGGTCGTTTTGGTTTTATTAAGATCTGTTGTCGGCTTGTGTTTGTTTTTGTCCGGGATTGCGCTTGTTCGTTTTTTTGCCGCGCATGCGTCTGGGTGGGCGCTGCGCGAGACACGGCAGCGCCTGGGCAGAGCCCGCTGCACGCAGCAATTATAAACATTCAATATAAGTATCGTGCACAGCACTCGCGGTGGGAAAAGGCGTCAGTGTGAAACGATCAACGATCAGGAAATTCCTTTGTCTTTGTATTACTTTATGAATGATATTTCTTTTTCACCTCACTAGCTCGGAACGCCCTTTTTGTTTGTTTAAATCTATTGTGAAAATCGCTTTTTATCCACATGTGGTGAAAGAGTTTTGACATAAGTGACAAGTGGCTTAAGTGACATTTGACAGCTAACAAAACGTAAAACGTTAAAAGTGCAGAATTTTTAACATCGCAATTAATGAATTCCATCGAGTAAAAACACTTAATACAGTCTTACAACTTTATTTTAATTCATAAATATCAGCATTCAACATTAATCTTCATTCTTTTTGTAAAAACGGATAAATTGTTCTGACAGCCGAATAAGTCTACGTACCTACGAACAAAACGCATCTGACATTTAATAAAACCTTTTACGTCAAAACTTTTCATTTCAATTCATCCAACGTTAAATATTCGCATGTTTTTCTAGTTGTTTTGTTAAAAATTAGTGATTCGAGTGATGAAGAAGTATTAAACACCTGAGGAATTACGGGAAACCGCACCCTTTTTCTTATTTTCCTCGCTGTAGTGAGGTGAAAAGTTTTGTGTTACACACGGGTGAAAGTTATTTTACGTCTCGTGTATTAAAGCACTCGCTACGCTCAGGATTCTATTTTTGAACCACTCGCTTCGCTCGTGGTCAATAATAGAATCCTTTCGCTAGCTCGTGTTTCAAATAACACTCGCACGTAAAATACAACTTTCACCCCTTGTATAACAAATAACTATTACTGTGCCGTGGTAATGGTGAACTGTGCTTATAGCTTTGTTCATGCTTGTTGTTTGAACTGGTATTGAACGTTGAGTTGGAGTTTTTTTGCCAAAGAGGTGGCATAAAATTAATAAATTATATAAGTAGATATTTATGTAAGTACCCATATAAATTTGAAGATCATAAATATTTAATTAAAGGGCGGGCTTTTGAGATACAAAGTTGATAGCCACACCTTAATTTTGGCAGGTTTAAAATTGTAAGTTAATATTCATTTAACATTATTATTTAACATTAAGGGTCGGGTACAGGTGGGAGATTTTTCAGATTCTGTCAAATTAACCTGATTCATACACAACTACACTTCACGCACACTACCACACTTTTGGGGACCAGGTCATTGAACGTTAATATTTTTTATAGGTTGCCATTATTAGTTTGATATACTAACCAAATGAAAAAAAACTCAAAGGAGGTGTCATTAAAGAAATTTAAACTGTGATGTTTTCCTTTGTAAGAAGACAGAGAAATAACATATTTTATCTTGCTTTCTTTGTCTATCCTGATTACGTCACATATGACGTATTATGTTTGATTTAAAACGATTAAATTACTTTTGTAACGCGTTATCGAGATACGTGTTTTCGAAAGTTAGCTTGCCGAACAAATCGTCAGGTGACAAGCAAAACTCACTAAGTACGTACTACCACAAGTTCATAGCCATAATATAAATATATCTTTGGCGCTCGGCTCTGCAAATGGGGACCAGTATGGTGGTTTTTCTACTTTCCATTCTGTATGTAAGGTTTTACCACCAGACCTTGCAGCAATAGGACGACCTGCGTAAGAGAAGTCTCGTGGTTTACATGGGAACTCATACATTTTAGGGGACTTCTTTTTCCGCAAATATTCTAGTAAGTACCTGAATGGCAATACTTTTAAACTATGTATATATTGTTCCTTAACTTCCTGATAATAATTAGTTTGATTTCAACAAATGAGATGTAGTCTTACCGCCACAAACAGGGCAGTTGTAGTGCGTGTGCCGCTGATGCCTCGGCTTGTCGCACGGCGCGTAGCACTCCGGCCTCGAGATGGTGACCACGCCGGCCTCGCAGCGCAGGACTCGTCCTTCCTCGTCCCACTCGGTGTGCGACGCATGCTCGGTGCCGTTGTACCAGCACCCCTTACAGCGCTCGCAGCAGCCCTTACGAGGCATCGAGACGGCGCAGTCCTCCACCAGCCCGCACTCTTCTCCGCCGTTGCTGCACTCTACGTATCCGTTCTGAAATAAAACCATTGTTAAAATTATTAGTTAAAAGTATTATTTTGCTGTGCGTTTGGCCTCATGAAATCTAAAAGTATAAGCTAAATTCGGAAACACTGTGAGCTCGTATTAGAATTCGGTAAATGTGATGCATATTAGTTTTCTTGCGCTCGCATCCTCACAAAAGTCGGAACTAGACGGTGGCAATACTAGAATGCAATTTAATTATTACTATTATGCAAGTGTTCTGAGTTACATACAATTCCATCGATCGATAAAACAGCCATGACACTAAAATTGCATGATAGTTCTGGCACCGTCTAATTGGGGCTTTAGGCATAGTCTAATATGTTAGAGCAATTCATTTTCTTACTCTAGTAAATTAATGATTACTGTTTTCAGATTGGTATCAATATTCCCATTATTGAAAAATATCTTAACTTATATAAATGTTAATTATGCATGCATATGTAGATATAACAATATAGGTTACTGGACGTCTGTAGTGGTCTATCAAATAAACAAAATAATCGGGTAAGTATCGTGCGGTTGTTCCACAAAAACTGCTGCTTAAAGTTCAAAGGAATATCGCGTAAAACACAAAGACAATTAAATGATTTTTTGTATAAGCAAACAATGTTTCATTACTAACAATAAACTTTAATATGTCAATTACGCCTACACAACGTGGCAACCGCGATTGTGGTTCAGCGATACCTACGGAAATGATTTTATACGCCGTTTTCCTGGCCCTTTTATTTGTTTTATTCATTTCAAACTTAACAGATTTGCGGAAGCGTGTTCTTCGCATAATACGAAAGCACGATAAAATTAATACAGCTTCAGTGTCTTAAAGTGTCATTCCGTTTGCATGCCGAAAAAAGACGACTCGGTGGATAATCATGACTGTCGGCGCTGACTAGCATTCATGAGCCACGTAGTTTATTGGACAGTTAAAAAACGTTAATCAGTTTATGAATTGACCTGCATTTCACATATACAGGTTCACAGGCATAAGTAATACACGGCATGTCTATACATTCCCATTGCTTGCTAACCAAAACTGAGCCGGACCATCAGTGCAACCAGTGAACATCTGTGATCTCATGACGCCTTGCAATTATGCATAATCAGGGAGCGTGCTCATAATAACCGTTGCACTCCGCAAGCTAATGAAACGACACCCCTGGCATGCTAGACGTAGAGTATTAATTACCTCCATTTGTAAGGCAGCATTGTGACGGGTACACTGGGTTATTCCCATTTTGTCCCACGCCTTAGCCAACAAAAACTTAAGCTCTATCGCACGTTACGTGATAACCCAAAGGATACGACTTTATTTTATTCAATTTGAGGGTTTTTACGCGTGGGATATAATGGGAATAAGCCAGGCGTGACGTTACTGGCGATGAGATAGGGTTTATTGACTATTTTATGGCTTAGTTACATGAAGTTGTGTAAACCTACCACACTTATTAACTAATTTTTTTTATGACAACCATTTATTGCCAACTGTACTTTTCTTTGTACAGTCTCTGACCGTTAATCAAGACGAATCCAATGTTGAGTAGTTAAGGAGCTCCTATGGACACCTTCCAGCTCAATCATCAGATCAGCTCTATATCATAATAATAATATTGGATTTTCATCCGATTTACATTATGCATACCAGCTCAATGGAAAAACTGGAATTGGATCAAATAACTTGCAAGTTTTGATTTCAGACATACTTACAACGGGACAAGTGATACTCTGGAGTTGCAAGCGTCCATAGGCAGGCGGGCCGTAACCTTGTTTGCCACCGTCGTGGTATTAAAAAAAAACTAAAATAAAAGCTAGTAAAAATATATGCGGTCAAAATATAAATCGTAATAGTGGTTTAGTAAGTACATTGCGATATCGTTTTTTCAATTATTTTCGAGGTTCATTATGTCCTTCTTAGTTGATTCAAAATCTAAATTCAATTCAATATGATTACTTTTTGCGCGCTGGTGGCCTGGCGGTAACTTTCAATCCGCAAGTTTCGGGTTCAAAAGCCGGCTCGTACCACTGACTTTTTCGGAACTTATGTATGAAACACAATCCGATATTGACCAGTCGCTTTTCGGTGACGGAAAAGATCGTAAGGAAACCGGACCTAATCTCAACAAGGCCTAGTTTTCCACCCGGGTTGGAAAGTCAGATGGCAGTCGCTTTCGTAGAAACTATGCCAACCTAATTCCAGGAATTCTGGAATTAGGATGTCGATGATGATGATTAATTATTTTGGAAGTGAGTACCTACTTTTCCAATAAAATACCATTGTGTAGGTATGTCTTATTACGCCCCTAGCTATAAACGTTAGCTTTTAGTATACGCTTAGTACTCAGTAAACGTTAATCTATTCCAGTGTGTGATACTTGTTCTCGAGGCAGAGTAGATAAAAACGCGTGACACTGACATTTTTGCGACCGCATTGTTCTATTGAATTGTAAGTAATGGGTAGGCAGGTAAGTCGTGCCCATGATAACTCTATTAAGGAATTTAACGATTAAACAAAACACGTACAGTCTGCAGCAGAAGCAGCAAAGCGGGTAGCGTGTTCAAAATGTGCTGGACACGACTTTATTGTTAAGAGAATAAAAGCGTGTGTATTGGTTGTAGGTCATTTTGAACACACTACCCGCTTAGCTACTTCTGCTGCTGACTGTACCGAGTAATGAATTATGTTTGACACCGTAGTTATACAGTCAGCAGCAGAAGTAGCTAAGCGGGTTGGATGCTCAAGATGACCTGCAGTAACTGCACACAATCTTATTTTCTTAACAATTAAGTCGTGTCCAGCTCATTTTGAACACCCTACCCGCTTAGCTACTTTTACTGCTGACTGTACACTGGCAGCGAGGGTATATGAAGTCTTTTTTAGGTTTACATACTGATTGTCGAAAACTAATATATAGCTGATGCTTATTAGAAGAAACTTTGGCTGGAATGAAAATGGCATTTTTTTCGAGATATAGGCAAAATGGTTTCTTTAAGCTTTATTATTAATGTATAAAAGTGATAATATCTCGAAAACTATGCCAATTTCATTACGACCAAATTATTTTACCTGTAATGTTGCCATCAGCTGTTATATCAGCCATTTAAGTCTTGGCATCGGTTTTAGCCACAATATAATATTCGCGATTGCACTTCTCCCCGAGATCTTGCCAGACTTATCACTATGAGAACCATTAAACATATAGAGACCATGTAGTTGTACCAATTATTTCATCCCATTTCGATTCCGTTATAACATCACAACATTTGAATAACACATTCAATTATATATTTTATTTTTATTTTTAAGTAATTGTTGTAGGAAAATAAATAAGTATTCTCATTAAATTAATATTAAAATTATACATCTAATAATTACATTACTACCAGTGTATAGTCTGCTGCCCTTTATAAGAAAACTTATAAGAAAACTTCACACTTTTGAATATTAATTTAAAAGATCATTTAACTAACGCATATTGGAAGCTCTGAAGATTTATTCAAATTAGCGTTCAGAAGTTCTCACGATTAGATACTGACAGTGCAAAAAAAAATCCATTGCAGCAGACTGTACGTAACTGTTGTATAACTTTGATTAATAGATGCATAGCTATCTATTGATTAGTAGGAGTGATAAAATGGCAAATGCGTATGCGTCCCGTGCAATAAGATCGGCTCATGTCCACATTTAACGAGTATTTAACGGCTCTTTGTTCGGCGCAGGCGCACGTGTGCGGTAAGAGCGTGTAACGTGCTTTATTCTGCATTATGTTAATCACTTTTCTTCGTAATTACCTACTACTAGCCAGTGTAGGTACTAGTAATATGCGTGTCATAAAAATACTTAAGAGAATTCTTTCTGACAACAATTAATTTTGTTTGTTCTAAATAAAAGTTACTTTCATTCATTTAATATGTTTGGATTTTCTATAACTTAAATACCTTATTTGAAATAATTTAAATTTAAATATTTAATAAAGAGGATTGATTTGTATTTAGCTATATAAATAAGCCAATTATGTACCTATATAAATACTTATATGCTCTTATGTTATTACAAATTATTAATATGTCTGGATTTTGTATAAATAATTACCTATTTTTCAACAAACAAATAAATGTATATTTAATTTTATATATGTAATAGAAAAATAATTTAAATTAAAATACTTAATAAAGACCATTAATTTGTATTTATCTGCATAAATAATCCAATCATGTAGTTAAATAAATATGTGCTCTTTTTGTGTAAGTAACTTATACTCGTAATACCTATACCTATACCTATAATTTGAATAGTAATAAAAAATTAAACACGTCACAATCACACCTATTGAACCGTAATAATAGCAGTTGCAGTAAATCACTTTATTGCACTAAAACAGTATGTAAGTATATGAATATAAGACAAAGATATATATATAGATAGATATATTTCGTGACAAAGTGTGTGTATTTTTCTGTTTGTTTCCTTTGTATATGTTTGTCATGAATAAATGTTTCTTTCTTTCTTTCTTTCTATAAATATATACAATGTTTACAGAGGTGAAAGGACCCTTTAAAGGATCTTTTCCAGCTAACAAAATAGCGTAACGACCAAGAAATACCTACTGACCCCGAATTACACCCGAAATGTCAAATGACGTGCATTCGACGTCAAAGATATATGTATTTATTATAATATGGTGCGAAAGTGTGAACATACATCTTTGACGTTGACTGTACCTACACATCTGAAAATTTTAAGAGCCGAAAAATAATATTTTAAGGAATGTAGACATCGCAGAAGAGCCAGACATGGTTCTTAAATATTAACAATCAATATTTGCACGAATCTGTACACTGTCATACGTTTTTAACACCAAACAGTAACGGCGTCCTAATTTGTATGTGGCCCTGGCCTCCGAGCCGGCGTGAGCAGGACGGCTGTGACAACTGCCGTGACTTATGTATGGTGCTGTGGGGTTATTCCCAGTTAGCAACATGCATGTTTTTTATGGAAGACGTCATTCGATTCTATTCCCATGAAATTCAAATGTCTATAATAAACCTGCTATCTGTTGTTGCCCTGAAACTTCATAATGTAGCCCTGAAACGTTAAAAATGGGAAAATAAGTCGGGCGTTTGCATCGCGTGTCAAAACACCCCATACAAAAAGTCTGCAGGTGCATGATGGACCTGGGGATTGCAGTATGATCACTTACCTCATCGAGAAGCTGTTTGGATCCTCATTCATCGATGAGGTAAAAACACTCCAAAAATTGCTCCACTAAAAGTTGGAACGGACCAGGCTGAGGGCTGTCCAATCAAAAAATATTGAATAAGCATCATTAACTATCTAATGAGGTTGGTTTCATCCTGCGACGCGGTGTCGACGTCGTTTTTTTCTCGTGCATCAAATCGATTTTGAAAATACAATTGGGGCATAAAAATGGCTCTAGTTTTTAAACGGCAATATCTTTATAAAAATGTTAGACAATTATTACGGATTTCCACTTTTTTATATTAATTTGGTGTTTTTGGACGTGTACGAGTATAGTTAACAAATTAAATTAAATATTATCCACGCATGTTCTCAGTTGAATGGTAACTGTGGCGCTGCGCCCATAGAGCGCGATTCACACGCGTTTTATAATTTTTTTAGATAATTTAGTAGTTTTCTGTCAGTGTTCCTGACAAAAAGGACAGCTAAATTAGCTCCGGCTTGTCTACGAGTATTTTTTACGCATCGCCATTGGAAACTAGTAGTAAAACAATGAAATTACACTGAAGCAAATGTATGACTACATTATTTAAAGTTCGTTTTATATATTTATTTATCTCAATTACCTGGAAGCTCTTCGGTGACGATAATTAAACTTTATGAGGGAACCGGATAATATTAAAATTATAAGTTATGAACCTGATTCTGTACCTTGTATCTTATTTAAACATGTTTCGCCGTTAGGAAAATAATCAAAAGCTCGTAATACGTAGTACATTACATTAGAGGCCGGGAAAATAGGGATTTCCGGCCAAGTAAGTATACGGCCGAGGGTAGCTAGGAAAAATATATTTGTGAAGCTAAATAGTGTGGTTGTTAGTAGTAGCAAATACTTAAATGGTATATCCTGGGAATAACCCTCCACATATATCTGATGTAGGTGCGACGACACGACCACGACCTTTGTGAGGACAGTCTGCTGTAGTTTCTAATACAACACGCAACCTATTATTTTAAACCAACAATTAAACTGGCGTCTGGCATGGCTAACTCTGCACTGACTTTACAAAGTGTGGATTAGCTAACATAAACATCATTATACGTAAAGAAGACGGTTATTATGGTAGGTCCAAATTCTATGTAGAGTTAGACTAACGTTGGCAGATTATTTCACGGAACTACAACACAAATCGGCTACAGAAGTCGAATATGTAATTTCCACTAAGTATCAAGCAATAAACCACGCGGTAGCCTAAACTCCAGGGAAGTGCCTTCTATTTAGTTTTAATATGCTTTACGCGAGGTCACCCATTCTCTGTTGTTTATTGTTTTTCGATACTTCGGCCGAATTTCATGAGCCGCCTCTTTGAACTAGCCCTCACATAGCGAAATATTTACGTTACACGCCCGATAAAAATAGCTGTAAGTCTGTCGACTGGCCATTACTTGCTATAATGCGTGCTGCAAATAAAATAGAACAGATTACATGGATTCAATTCACAGGAATAATGGAGCTAAAGGTGTACTCAGACGTTGATTGCGCTATATAAATATATTAGAGAAACGAAGAGAAAGACTACAAATTGCGCAACAGTTATAATATTCGACTCTGATTTCTTATGGCTTGTGACATGGCCAATATTGTTATTTTAATATTCTTTTAACTTTCAGTATAAATAATACAGTAGTTAAACATCTAGATTTTTCATAAAATGGTTGCTTTTACTGAACACACAATTACGTAGTACACAGTCGTATCTTTCAATTCCAAGTCACGAAAACGAATTCCAAAGCTTCTATTTCGTAGAAATAGTTCCCCGTAATTGACTTAGCAATTTAGTAATCACTCAGACAAAAGTTAAAAAGTAACTTAAACGTATCCTTACCTAATTGACATAACTGTTAACGTGTACTCAGCATCAGCAGACATATTAAAAGGCAACTAACATACATATTCGTTACGCTACTTTATGCCTTCGTTCCATATTCATCTCAGGAGTCCGACCGATTACCTTGTTCATAAATAGTGGGAATCAGATCTTTGTATTCACACCACATCTAACCACCCAGCGAATTAGTGAGACGCAGACAGCAATGGTCATGTACCTTACATAATTACCTACACATAAAACTGGCTACTCTATTTCCACCTAATAGAAGTGAGCAGTCGAAAAGTCTGAATAGAACCATATTTTCTTAAAAGGTCGGTACATACAAGTGGAAGTATTTAAAGGGAGACTTTTAAAGCTTCCCTGGACTCGGATACATACGCTGTCAGGGCGTAAGGGCATAGGGAAACTATTATAGCTGAGGCTAATATGTATAAATTGGATGGTATAAAAAAAACATAATGTCAATGTATCAAAATATTCATTCATTCATTCATTCAATGTCCAGAGAGGAAAATAGGGTTTACGTTTGTATGGTGATGGAGTAGCGGTTTTATCCCCTTTCCTCTTTAGTAATTTAAAGTACGATTCCATATCAATAAAGCTCTACTATTCGAAGCTTGACTTTGCATTAGCTAGAGAGATCTGCCCGCCGGATTTGTTTGGCGGATATACCCGGCGAACAGATCCGTCCATGTATGGCGCGAATTGAAAGCCTATGGACGCCTGCAACCCAGAGGATTCACATGCGCGTTGCCTACCCTTTAAGAACCTGTACACTCCTTTTTTGAATAACCTCATAATGTAATAAGTATTAAGTGGTCATGTTTTAGTTCACTTTTAAAACTGGTAATGTACTTTTTCAATTGATTGAGCTGTCATTCAAAGGAGACAAAAATAACGGATCAATTTATGAGTAATTAATATGACACGTTGACAGCTGCAATGAGGCGGCGCGTCGTGGCCGACTTATCGCTGCTTGGGTTATTAACTCCGAAACTATTTTCCTTGTCCGTTACACCACACCTGATATAGTGAACAAATCTCAATATTTATGTCATTAAAGCCCAAATACTTCTTTTTAAAGTTTCATACCTCAAAAGGAAAAAACGGAACCCTATAGTATCACTTTGTTCCCCATCCCTCTGTAGACAGGTCTGTATGTCAGTCTGGCAAGGACCTTTTTTTCAAGAGCGCGTGGAGGTATCAAGCTGAAATTAACATTTAATACTTTATGTCTGCCGTTTCTTATGTGTGTATGCTTGACTTGTACTATTAAGTAGAGCTTTTTATCACTGGTTACTTTATTTCTTAGAAAGTCTTCACGGGTCTAAAATAGCAATGTAGGTACAAGTTTCAGAACATTCTCAAAAATTTAGTAACATTTTACGGAAACGGATTTTAAGAAAATTTCGGAAACTTACACGAATATTTAAATTAAATTTCCAATGAGATCATTCCCTGTGGGATTTTTCAAAAAATATATTGATATTAGGTATTATTTTTATAAACTTGTAAATCAGACATTCAGTTAAAATAATTGATAACGGCGGTGTCCAGCGACTTCCTGGATTATTTTTATTGTGTGTAAAATTTAAGTTCTGAGAAAATTCCATATCGAAAATTTCGCAACTTTGGAAACATACCTTGGTGCTTTACTAGTCTAGAAACCTCACCCAGTCTATATTATCTTGTAGTATTATTTAGTATGAGCTTTTAAATAGGTAAGTACATAATGTAAATTCCCTACTGATCAACACACTGATGCCCTAATATCGACACCTAACTGTCACTTTTTTTGCGAATTTCTTAAGTTTAAAGATGATTTATTTTCTAATATTTATTAAATATGACAAAAAAAGTTTTATTTTCAGGAGCGAAATAAAAATACAAAAAAAACAACTATATAACATAATTACAAAAAGAACTAGGTACGGTACGGAAAAAGGTACACTTAAAGTAAAGCAAACTGCCGTCTGATATTTTTTTCACATTAACCCGTGTTTTATAAGGACATTCTTTTGCGTATTGCACATCTAGTTTTATACTTATTTGAAAAACAGAGTATTGCGGAATGTAACATTATTCAAATTATTTAATCAATGTTAATTTCACAAAAAAAAACACTAATTCATAATTTTAAAATTAATTACACAATTTTAACCATAAAACTCTGTTGAGATTATAACATATTAAAAAAATATTTATAACGCTGCCGTCGTGGACGGCCGTTCAAGATTATGATCATCATATTGATCGAAACATATCGAGCAAAAATCGACTAAAATTACGTGAGTGACCCGTTATAATTATTTCAACTTTTCTATACCTATTTTGACATTCAATAAATATTTTTTATAGTATTAACATTATCTTTAATATGAATTACACAAATACACGCCCTTCTCAATTACGTACACAAAAAATACGCGAGTACGCGATATCTGTTTTGGGGCGACGCCGCATCGCCCGCCACTTCCCGTTGTGATGATAACTGTATCCTCACCGCTTCCTAGTTTGCGCAACGCCACGTGCCACCTTCAATCTGGATTAATTATGTTACTCACACTTACACATATTTTGGTTTGATTATGGATTCATGCATCTAAGTATATCGCAAGACTTCATTGGCTGAACTTACGGGTCCAATCTGGAGGGTGCATGATTTTTGAGATTCGAGCACTCGAAAGTGACATTTGAAACTCTGAATAAAATGATGAAATGATGATTTAAATATGACAGCGATAGGACTTTAAAATCGTGATTACTCAGACTTTTGATAGCGACAAACTTTTGTGTGCGATTATTTTCGAGCTAATTTTCATGAATTCGAGCGCTTGGGTATGATCAAACAAAGTTTAATTTAGTTGGTCCTACTAATAAAAATGCACCTTTTCTTTTTGGCTTCTCATTGCTGTATACCAAGTTGTTAAATAAGAAACCCAGTTCCCAGTCCACAGTTGACATTCATTTTAACACTACGATATATCAACCATGCTTATTTTAAATTAATGTAGTAGTTCAGAAAGAAAACGTGTTAAATTTGAATATTACGGCATCCACTATACTCGTAGCAGCGCTCTAACTCGGCATTCCACGATGTTGTCTTAAACATGCAAGTTAAGCTTCATTTTAAATGTTTATCTCTCAATTTACATACATAATGAAGTTTATGGAGTATACCAGCACAGACAGCTCGGGGACGCTGGTTATACCTGCTCGTCGAACGCACATTTGCCATTTATATCGCTTGAAATGCTTACAATTATAACTGATAAGTGCACTTTTAGCTTACAATGTATTTTAAAGTATTTATTTTTTCTCACACATACGTGGACGTTATCTTTAATGCATTTCGAGCACTTAAGTATGGATACGGAGTGCATTCGCCTGATTTAGATTTTCGTACACCAGTTTCCTGCAGCGGGCGCGAGATAAATTGCTCATACACTTAATTGGCAGAAATATTTGAAACCTGATTCTATATTTGCATTTGATTGAGAGGTTTTTTAAATATTTGAAATTATTATTTTATTTTGAAACTTTCGGAGACTATTCCCTAGTTATGACCAGTAGTCAAAGTTATTGTAATCGTCAGGCAAACCCTTACCTAATTAGGCTGTAGTGGTTATGCTAGTTAGCAATTGTACCAAACAAACAATACAAATGTTTGACAGAAGCTGATATGGTGTTTTTTCAAACTGAACTAGGTACTAGAATGAGCAAAAAAACAAAAAACTATTCCTAAAACGTCCACGCTACTCAGCGTCTCGAATGGAAATCCTCTGGGGGGCGATTTTTGGCAGCCGAACGCTCGAATTCAAAAAAATTAAGCTCGAAAATAATCGCACACAAAAGTTTGTCGCCAATTTTTTTGCATGGAATTAATAGTTTAAATAATCATGACTTAAAATTTCCATCGCTGTTATTTTTAAAACTTAATTTCATCGTTTTATTCAGAGTTTTAAATGTCACTTTCGAGAGCTTGAATCTCAAAAATCACCCCCCTGGTATGGGTACCTAATCGTTGACAGATAATTTAAAATTTCATAATTAGAAAGAAAGAAAGAAAACACTTATTCTAATAAAGTACACATTACAGAACAAAAGAAATAAAAGATTACAAGATATAAAATAAGACACGAAGAACATTAACACAAATATGAAAAAGGAAGGTTAAATAAAAACATAGAAAATTCTGGTTCCACAATGTGCACAGTAAAGAACCGGCCAAAGACTCAGCATAATTAAACATATCGCTGTATTGTCCTTCCCTGACCGTTAATTTAAGTTAAGTATATATAACCCCTTAATAAAATCTACATCGTGCTTAAGCCTTGTTCTAAAATAATAAATATTTTTCCGTATGACTTTTTTTTGTAATACATACAAAAAAAAGTCGTACGGAAAAATATTTATCACACCTTTTAGCACATATAAAATAAGTGTTCTTGTAAATATGGTTAGGCTTATTTATGGCACCGTTATCATTCCAATATTTTGTGGTCCAGTGATTATAAACCCTAATATTTCAAGCTTAAATGTCCGTCTTATCTCTTAGTGGCAAAATACATTTTGTCGAAAACAAAAGAAAAAGGTGTTTTTGATAATAAACTTATTCGCTGTTTTGTAGCCATGTAAATGCTTGCTTTAAAAGCTTTGTTAGAAAACTCAATAAGTTACCGAACAAGAATTTGCCATTTTAAATGGGATTGGTCGTTTCTTTTTCGTATTGAACTTAGGTGTATACTTCTTAATGCGTATGCTGTAAGTAGGTACTTAGATATGCAAAGGGGATGAAGCGTCATTGGAACTGAACGTACAGATATATTTAATGATGGAGAGATTTACTCCTAGGGCCATGTTGATGGTTATAATTATAAACAGTTACAATACAGATAAAAAAAATACGATATCACAAGTTGCTTTTCTGCCATAAATAACTGTTGCCGACAAATGAGTGACAAGTGATATTTTACCGTCTTACTAGGTTAACGTATTAATAAAAAAATAACGTCATAACTACTTTTAAATAAAATTTCAGTAGTAACATTAAGCTAAGCATACTGCTTACAAACTCTAAATGGAGTGTTAACTGTATAGTACGTTTGAAGGTAAATAAGTAGAGGTAATTGTATCTAGGCGAGTAAGCGATCCCGATCAGCGACAGCGCAAGGCCGAGTGTGGGCAGGCTCCGCGAGAGCGGCGCCTCGCTTCTTACCACGACACTACGTTTTTTGCACCACAAGCGCGGCATATCGATTCTATTCGCTTCATCACATCACAGAGCAATTAACATTGTATTAAGACCGCTACGACTTCATCAAGTAATAGCCCAGACTTTTAAGGAAGCTATTCGTGAGCGCACATCCATCCGTCATTATAAACGGCGGCGCGGTGGCGCTTACATATTTCGAGGAAAAAGTTAAACGTGTTCAAGAGGCGTGATAGACTTCTAGTTACAAGTAATTACATGCAAAAATTAGTTTTTTATTGCAAAAGGGGCGAGTTTAGTATGAATAATAAAGCTTTGTGGCGCCTATGAGAGTTATAAAGAAAGGCAATTTATTGCATTTAAATTTAAGAATAGATCACGTCCAACTCCACCAAAGTAAAGATTGTCGCCGAAATAACATAAGTCAAAGTAAACATCCTAATATACAAATAATTTGCATTAGCCGTGATTTTTTGCATCATAGCAAAACATAATAACAATGTCGATGATGTGTGGTGTGTAAAAAATACGCTTTGCTAGAAGAACCGGTGCGACCGCATACCGCGCGCTTGCGGCAAGGCCCGGCGACGGCACCTGCGCGCGCGCACCCGCTCTCGACACTCACCCACTTTCACATTTGGACCCGGCGTCCACATACGCTCCACACTTAAACCCTTGTGCACCTTACACTCGATATTATAAGAACTAATTTCCCGGAAATCCCCTTCCTGATCATGCAGCGCGTAGCAACCATCAACAATTAAGTATTATGACCAGACAGTACTATCGTCAATAAAGACATTGGTACAACCGAATAAATATCCTGAAGATTTTAATTAAGTATATATGAAACTTTGATGTCACTGTGCAAAGCCAGAAGCTATGAACTCGACATACCTACTAAAGAAGCCTTTGGATTTGTATTTTTGTTCTGCTAGGATTTCTAAAAGACTCTCATTTTAATTACAGCGTAAGTAACTATATATTGAAACTTTTCATAATCTGACAGCTATAATTTGTTTGCATAAGTATAAAGACAAGTCATTTGTAATTGGATACATTTGAATTGCGAGATAGAAGCATCTTAAAATAGTATCTCATTATTTATTACGATATTCTTAAGTTGTACGTAGCGGCTTGGCGCAGTCTGCGGACGTAGTTCGAACATTACAGGTACTTGACTTAGCAATTTACTTGTAACTATAAAGCACAATTTATGAGATATTAATAGACAGCAGGGCCTCGACAAAAATAGTTGGACACGGAACATTACTTAATTATTAGCCAGAGCCGTCCGCCACTTCCAACGTTAGAGTTGCCGATTTACTGGATTCAATTAAATTGTCATGAAGGTTCCGAGAGCTATTATTACGGTAGCGGCATTTTACTGTTAAATTATGAACTCGCTTTTTGTTGCATAAAATAAATTTGCACATAATAGCTGTAGTGGTCGCTAGGATTTGTATTTGCGAGAGCTTGACTAAAATTATTCTGCAAAGCAATTTGCTAACCGCTTTTAAAATCAAATAAGTCATTGAGATTTGTATTTAATTCTAACAGTACAATCAGGTTTCAAAACGAACCTGTCGTGAAGAATTAACTCCCGTACCTACACGTTTTTAAAATTCGTGTCTAAAACAGTAAGTAAACAAACACGGTGACCCGTTTGGGGTTTCTGAGATGGAAAACGAGGCGTTAACTTTGGAGAATTTAATTCAGCGCGAAGTAAAACTGCGCGTCGATAAATAACACGGCTCATTAAAGTAAGCGGTGCGCGGGAGCCACGAGATGCTATCAACCGGCTACTAGCCGTATATAAAAAGGCTAATGGCACCCCCAGGTCAACTTGACCCCGACGCAGCCGCGCGCTAGCACTGATCTCACGCAAATTAACTACAAGTGCAAACGCAATTCGTGAACATCCAGAGTTTCGCTGCGTGTCCTATTATAATACAAGCACAGACTACACAGACACCTCATCATTAAGCTTTTACAGGGAGCACGATGTCACCGCACATAAGCGCAATTTTATTCATAAATTTCTACGATTCGAACAGCGCATCTCAATAGTATTGTACACCAATTTGTAGTATAACAATCCAGGATCAACACTGTAACCAGATTTTTGTGGTTATTTTTAATTCACATGAGTAATGATCAAAAACATTAACTCAACTGAAATAAGCGGTCGCGCTCTCATACAAAATTAGTACGGGAGCACCTATGTGTGGTGACCTCGAGTTGTACTTATGATTTATCTAGTGGTGAGGTTATCTGTGAATACAAGCGAGATTCGTCCAACTCCAACATTGTATTGTAACATCTTAGTAGCTTGTAATTTGTAATACAAGTTATGTTAGTAGTAGTGTAGTAGTAGTATAGTAGTTAAAAATTATAGACAGTAAATTTTTATAGGTGTCCAGTTCCAGACTTATAAGTCTTCTTTTTCATTGCACTTGTCTAATATGCAGATTGATAAATCATAAAAATTCTACGGGACTGTGTCCCATCGTCGTTATGTGGCACGCGACAAAAAAGCCCATTAAGCAAATGTATATTTTAATACAGAATAAGCGATAAATCTCGCGATGGGCTTTCGAATTCCGCGCAAGTCATCCGGCGAGGTGAGATCGGCTGGGAAATACCACTCGCATGTAGGTACTTACGTACACAACCTTGCTCATACATACTTATGTCGTGTCGCTGACAACTATGCAGTGATAACGAATTAATATGTGACAGTGACTTTTGCAAATAAAATAAATCACAAGGATTTATAGAACTATCGATTTTTATCAAGAGGTATCATCTCATGCTTAGAAGATGTCGTAAGATTTTAAATAGGCTAATTTATGTTGGGACTACACAGATTTCGTGGCTGCTCTGAAATAACATGGTTTATTAGTTAGTTACTATGCGCGAAGAAATCTCGGTTGTTTAGATCAATGCAACCTTGCTGGTTAAAGAGAAACACAGTAAAAAGTATACCGGTACTTATTTATAAGAATAAATATATCTGGAGATCTAGCATTTAGAATCCAAGCAATAATGGAATGGACGGAGCAGCTGCGTCGGATTGCTAGTGTATGCGGTTCATTGCGGTTCCGCATTGCGAGTTTTTGCGCGGGCGCAGCACGGCTCGGCACGCGCCGCGCCGGCCGGCCCGCCACGCCGGCACCTCACCGGTTCACTGACTAGCTTTTAACGAAGCTACCAAAGGGCTTATAACCCTTTAAATCAAAACCCATAAATTGTTCTTTAATTTGATATATTAATTCATTTCATTAGGTACCCCGTTGAAAGAAAAAGCCCCCCAGGTAACCCAGGTTCGGGGGATTTTTGGCGCACCTTGTTACTCGCTGTTTTTATTAACTAGTCAAAGTTCTTCAACCCCAAGTTTCCAGGGAAAAGTAGGCTTATCATAATATATTTCTGTATTTTAATTAACAAGACAATAAAACCACACTAATTAAGTTTTTTTGTATGAAACTTGCGACTGATAACTTAAATGAAACATTTTTTGTACCGTTATTTGAAATGCTCAAATTGGGTTGCGCAAATTTTTCACAGAATTTTCCAGAAGTGTGCAGGCGCTAATTATGTTTATCGTGTGAGTGTGAGTTTGTCGCGCATATTGTTTAGATACATTGTTCTAACACGAAGCGTGATAAATTGATTAGGCGACACTGCGTCTGCCATGCTGCTTATAATATAACTGTCAAGAGGTTGAGTGGCTGTTATGTCTCTTCCTCTTTCTTGATAGCCACCTTTACGTTCCTACGTTTCTTACAGCTTTTTATTTAAGTTAGTGTTATGCACCTACCTAATCTTGGGCTTATATTGAGCCAGTCAAAGCTTTCAGCTATCGACTAGTCTGAGTTTTTATACACAAATCAAAATATTTGCTACATCGGTCATTGATCTGAGCAAAGCAAGTGACACACTCAATTGCTACTTCTGCTACGAGTATTTGGTACCTTTTTGACTTTGAACTCTACTTAAATGACAGGAGTTGTCATTATGCAACCAGAATATGACAGCCTTTCGATTTTTTCTCGGTTTAGGATTTTTATATAACAGATGTGTTATGTACCTATGTTTCGAGGTACTAGTATTTCACATCAAATTTCTCTAATTCATCGATACTAAGATACGTATCTGCCATGACGCCATTTTTCTCACTTTGCTGCTAATTGATAGGAGCGTGACAACAAGATGATTATGTCAATGTAAATTATAAAAATTGACACAGTCATTTATTTTATTAACATAGGGATTGGCTTCCAAGTTAATATCTCCCAATAACTAGATATTGATTAAAAGTTAAATTAAGATATTATTTAATAAAAAATAAACCAAACAAAAACTAATAATCAAATTGATCAACGACCGAATAATTTTTTAATGTGATCATAAACGAATAGGTATTACTCAGTTAACAAATAAAAACCAAACCAAAGTATCATGGAGCTTTGTTATTAGGGTGGTATATATTTTTGCTGATCGTTAATGAGACATTATTCTACGGCAGTTAGACAAGATAAACTTCTGAATACTCGTCGCTGTCCCGTATTCTTACATCTTAAAAACCTAAGGTACTAGTAATATAGGTAATAATAATAAAGGCGACAGGAAATTGTCAACTATTGGGCATTAGTATGTCGAGCACTAGAACGTTTATCTGAGTGTGTAATCAGGACCTACCTTGCAATGACACCGAAAACAGTTGCCCCAGTTCTTGTTCAGCCTCTTGTCGATGAGACGCACCGGCTCCCCTTCGTTGGAGCAGGGCTCGCGGCTACCCTCTGTAACACAAACATAGCCTTAGATTTGTTGCACTCAGTAGGCATATAGTACTACTAACTAGAATCGACCACGCCAACCCTTCCTTAATTTCTAAACACAATTCAATTCAAATAGTTTATTTCAGACCAGATGTCCATAGAATGAAGTACATAGGTAATAAATAAATAAGAATTAAATTACATTTACGCTAATACAATTAAAACTAAATTAAATAACAACAACAATGATTGTGACCAATAAACTATTTTTCATTTTCATTTTCAAGTCTCCCGAAAAGCTTCAGGTACAGAAGTATAGCGCAGCCATACGAAAACACACGTTATCACCTTGATCGAAAACGCACGTCTAAGATGATAGCTTTGATGATCAGCATAAAAATGCGTATGATTATTACTTCGAGTTCTACAAATAATTACACTGAGTGTATCTTCAGGTAGCAGCAAAAGTTATAATACTTATAATAGTAGTCACAAAAACACATTTGGCTATGTGCAAATCATTCGGACTTCGGACCAGAATTTAGCAACAGAAACAAAAACCATTAATATGCCATTTTTTAATACCTACCTACATAGTTTAACTATCATGATTTTCATAATACGAAGATTCCTTTATTTGAAGTGTTCATTAATTTGTAAATATGTGTAGTATATCAAAAATTATTTTAGTAATTTGCGATATTAGCCTCTGTATTACTGGCCGTCAGCGTTATTGCAAAAAATATGTAATCTGTTTTAAAGTCATTTTCTTTATGGTTATATAAATAACACACTCTTTGTAGGGGAAGGCGGGGTTCGACGTGCCGATTTTCAAATATCATAAGATTTTGCCATAAAAATAATGAGTTTCAATTTAATAATGTGGCAATGTTATAAGAATGTCTATTTTTCTTTGAAACGACGTAGTAATTTCAACGAAAATCGCAATCGTTTTTTTTATACAAGCATTTATTCAACAAATTTCGGAGCGGCACTTTTAGCCCCTCGTTGGGGTAAGTTGTGCCCCCAGTGGGGCAAATTGTTCCGGATAGATTATGTCAAAAACTGTCAAAATTAATTATATATCAGTTATAAAACAAACGATTTATGTTCTTATGACCATAAATATCTATGCACTGCACGACAAAGTGCTACCTATTCTTTTTGGGCGTCAAGTACAAAATTAAAAAAATTCTAGTCACAGTTTTCATTGGTTTCTACTCCTTTAGCTTTTGTTTTAATTATTTAACCTCTTTTAGTCCTAGTTTAATGGTTACGCTTCGTATCTAATGAGAATTCTACAAAAAAAAATTTTTAGTACAATTGAGGTCGATCGCGGTGACCTGTTCTTGGGAACAACCTGCCCCTTCAAAAGGGCACATTGAACCCCAAGTTCGGGTTACCGACTAAAACAGGCGTATTGGGGACCGTATCGATCAATTTAAAAAAATAACTAAACAATCGGATACCTAAATAATATCATTATAATTTAGGAAAGCAACGATTCAATCGGTCCTAAGTGTGCAGATACAGACCAAATAGTTTAAGCACGAAAAAATGTACAAGTGTATTATTTTGATAGCTTCTGGATATTTGCGCACCCAGCCACTCAACCGTCATGATTAGTAAAAATAAAATTGTTGCCAATATCGCACGTTATCTGAGGCTATAATTGCGCATTTTTACCGAATCGGTATCTCTTTTATTTAAAAAGTTATTGAGGTCGGCACAACCTACCTCCGGCACTTTGAACCCCGCCTTCCCCTACTCTGGTTAGCTGGAAGAGATCCCTTAAAGGGATAAGTTCGCCTTTGTACACACTTACTATATTTTTGTTGGTCATGTACTTGTTTTGTGCAATAAAGTGTTTTACTACTACTACTACTACTCTGTTATATTTCAATAAATTCACAATTAGTATAAGCATTTTGTTAATAATGGCCAAATGGATTTATTAGCGGGGACTGGGGCCCATACGATTTGTAAAAGACTTACACACGAGCGAACGCATTCAATCAACCATGCTGCAAGCTGCGCTGACAGGCATGATTAGGTCAGGGAGTGAGTTTCAGTGGCCACGCGGAGTGCAGTCGGCGCGGCGTGGGAAGCGAATATCCTATTATAGCAGACAAGCGTTGCACCAGCTTGCACTTGCCGATGCAAATGCCGAACGATTGCGGCTAGTTACATAGATTTGTGAAATTAATCATCGATACCGTTTCCAACATAGACAGCAGTTTTGGCTTTAGACAGTACATTAATTAAGCCCAAGACAAGATAAGCACTTTAATATATTACTGGTGCTAGTAAACATTTAAACAAAAGAAATTAATTTTACTACATAGAAAAACACTGAACTATAATCTGAGTTCTCCATCTTAACTTAGCAACGGTGTTCTATAGATTATGCAGATAAGTAAAATAAATAACATTATCCAATCTCCAAAGTTTACATTTTAAATATACGGTTCGGAATTTATAGCCGACCTTGAAGACAGTTTATCTGACATTGACAAAACTTGTTAGTTACCTTCGATGAAATAATAAACTTTCTAACGAATCACATCTACCTACATCCATAAAAGGGATTGGACAAAACAAAAGTAAATTCAGTACAGCACTTAAGAATTTATGATACGCTTATAATGCCATAATTATATATTTAACAGTGCGATTTTTATTTAAAATGGCTTCCCAGAATATGTTTCTCTCGTACATGTATTCAGTTCAAGCATGCAATTGAACAATCAAAAACATTTATACATCAGTTACCTTATTCCAAAGACATAAGGTGAAAAAATGAACACATATTTATGTTTGAAACTTAAATGTCATAAAATTATCACACAGCAGCTTCTGGCAGGTTTTATTATACTTATCGAATCAAAAGGTGTTAAAGAAGATATCATCGAATTACTTTTCTTAGAATCACGGTTCTCTGTGGCGATCATTTTGGCATACATGCATTAAATTATAACGTTCCTCGTGACTGAACTTATACAAAACCAAATTATATGCATAGAATAAAATTATTGGCCGTAGTAATACGCCCACACGCGGCGCTAAGTAAAATAAGTTGTATCGCCAGTAGTATATTGCCTTTAGATATAATATATGACACGTGTAATGATCGGAATTCTACTGTAACATTGTAATTCGGAAAAACGTTATTGATTTTATTTATAGTGTAATTAACGTATAAATGTATTTGAATGTTATTATATTTTGTATTAATTAGAATTTCAGTAATTTAAAAGAATTTTAAGTAAGAAAAGGAAATCCGGATTTTAAATATATTAATTTTGTTATTTAAACACCTTTAGGGTTTTCTCTTACGATGTACCCTACTTTTCTATTTTCAAAACTTTTTTCAAAAAAGGCTCTACCACTTTTCTTTTCTCTCTCTTTGCCCTTCTTTCCCGTCTACATAATAACTATAATAAATACAGATTCATTAGCCACAAGTATTATTAAAATTGATCACAATAGAACACAATCACGTGGCACAGTATAAACACCGGGCAGTGTGTAGTAGAGATGACATCGACGTTACGTCGCTGCGTATCCGCATTCTTATTACGTAGCCGGCTCCGGCGGCCAACGAGGCTGGCCTGCGTAAATATTTTGGTAATTAATGTGTGCTCGCTTACCAAAGTGCCCACAAACATAATTCTCACAAATGTGCAAACTAGTATACAGTACGACAAGGTTGTCGAGCAGAGGTTTTGCGATAATACCGACTATGGTCTATGCTGTTTCTAACCGACTTCAAAAAAGGAGGAGGTTCTCAATTCGATAGATTTTTTTTATTATGTTTATGCAGATTAAGCTATTGTATATTTAAAGTCGATACGAAAAGATAATTTATTCATTTCCATATACTTAAACCACGACACTTTAATTTTCATACTAAACTTACCTACTTTTTTCTATCATTGATGTAAATATTGTATAGGTGTATCGTAATCAGATAACCAGAATTTGGTTAACAAATTTAAAAGGTTTAAGTAAGGGCAGGTAAGCTCAGCTCACACGCTAAACATGGCAACAAGAATTTTATAAAAGATTCCATGTTAGCAAAAATCATAGTTCTTATTTTTAGGTGTAGTACTAATTAAATATGGACGGTCTGAAAAAAAACCATTTAAATTTCAATTTCAAAAAAACTAAAATTGACACATTTTAAATACAAATGTCACTTATGCTATTCATACACTATTATTTATACACATTTCAATAAAGAATGTACTTTTAATCAAAACATTGAAATTAAATATTCTTGGCTTTAAGAACCGTAATATTTCGCATACATTACTGGTATGTTCAAGTTTGTGCTCACGTTTGTTTTTCATAATACGCTTTTAATCCCATAGCAACTAGTGGCTTTCAAGGCAAACGAATTTAGAAATAAATCAGTAAATTAACGAATGAAGTAATTCGTATTGTTGGAGATTATACGGGCTATCAGTTGTGGCAATATGATTGCTTTGTGCCGGGACATTTTGACTAATGTATATGTAGAAATTATGCGGCACGGGCGACTGGCACCTTAAAGTGGTTCCTAATTTAGTGTTCCTTTAATAGAGATACATCGAGGTCTTATTCTAGTGTGTGCTTTCGTATTAAAATAGTAAAAAAATGTCAGCTGAATGCGCTAGCTTGCCTATAACATAGCCATATGTGTTCAAGTGCGATATAATGGTATTCATATTGAATTCTGATTATATTCTTATAGAATTTCCATTTCTTAATACGGCCCCATGTCGATTGAATTCGCGGCACGGCCGGCCTTTGCCGTTTGTGTTGAAAGAGTGCTATAGATAAGGCTTGACATTCATAGATAAACGAATTTTAATCGCCCATCAATGTCAATATACAATTGACATTGAACTTGGTCGTTAATATAACATTGTAGGCACAAAGATACGTGATTTGAAGTTACTATGGCTAATTTGATAACACGACAAGGTCATTTATAGTTTGACGACCAGTTAATTGTAATAGGTATCATGGTTATAAATTTTTTATATTATAACAATGGAGTCGATAAACTTTGAACGTTGTAGTTTTTGTAAGCACAGCATGATAGTAAAGCACTTATTGTTCGACTATTAGAATCATCACTCAGTATTTGAAAAGGTTTTTTTTCTCTAGCGTACGCCACGACAGGGCTACTGATTTTTTACCCAACAATTGTAAAAAACACATAACAAGCAAATTTAGGTTTATAACTAATACAGTGTAGTATTTTCATCATCAAACTTCATTAAAAGTTAAATAGTTCGATTTACTTAAGTACCTAATATACCTGTAAGCGTTAGAAGGACTTTACACACGCTATATAGTTACTAGAAATTATGTAAATGTTGAAAATATACGGTGCTTTAAACACTTTACACGCAGTATGATTGCGGTGTTTTAATTTTAAACGCGCGCAGAATATACATAAAATAGCTATAAGCTGCACGATTATTGGTAATTTTAGTAATGACGGCTAGATAAGGATAAGTATTAGAAAGTTGCTCCTGTAAATACAGTAGCCTTAGGGATAAAGTAAATATACTGTGTAATTCTTTAATTTCCTTTCAATGTGAAAATACATTGCTTTAGAAGCCTACCTACCTAAATCTACCTACTAGCTCGAAGACGACGTGTACTATTGGCTCATAGGACACATTTTAGTACTTAGGTCCCTAGGTAGTTATTAGACGAACAAGCTTATAAGGCATGCCGCGTTCACGAAGCGCTCTCAAATCCTTGAATCGTATAATCCTAAATCGTGATTTTGAAGTATACGTGTGTAGTATCTAATGGAGTTAATGCATTCACTGCGCGGGCGCCGTTCGGGCTGTGATCTAGGACCGCGGTGTTTCGCAACCGAAGAATTGTCGTCGAGCACCTTGTGCAACCGGTACCCGTCGAGAGCAACCCGTTTATTGTGAGGTGCCTTGTGAAACCCAACCGCAATGAAAGTATTATGCACAGTAACAATATTTATTGTTAATCAAAATCCTTTTAAACACTGAGTCACATATCTTACGCATAAAATTCTAAGTAGGTATTACGTTTATAGTAAACCATAAGGTATAATAATTTGATTGACACCTTTTTAGATCAAGGAAAAATGAGGATAAACGCGCAAAGTTATGCACAGATGGCGTCGCATTCGGAAACAAACAAACATCTCGTTGGTTATGGTATGAAAATGTCAAACCCATACAGTCCATGGTACAGAGACTACAGTCTTTAGACTTCAACGTCCACGTTCAAACGAAATGGTCAAAACAACGTCAAAAGAAATGGTTCCACAGTGGCGGTTAAAAAAGCACCATTATAACCTGTGGGTATTTTATCCTCATTATTTACCTACTGTATAATTCATAGAATAGATACCAATGCTTGCTACGTAAATTTTTATAATGTACCTACTACCTATTTAAGTACCTTGAATGTTGCTAAACCTGATTAGTGATTACATAATAAATACTTTTTGGGGCTACTCGTAACTATGTTACTGCTAATAGTGACTAATAGTCACAAAAAAATCGATAAAGTTCATCTACAATATGATGAAAGTCATAAAATTCAGGAGACGCTATTTCGACTCTTGGACAATATTTATTTGACGGTCGTAGCTAGCAGCATCAAAAAAAAAGCTATAGGTGTACAGTCGACTTCAAAAATATGTTTACACTTTTGGACCTTATTACAAAGGAGTAAGGTGCAAAAGTGTAAACATATTTTTGACGTCAACCGTACGTAGAGCTTAGACGCTCAGACTATCAAGCACTGATCCCCCAAATCCCTCCAAACATGCAAAGAAGATACTCATACGGTGTCGGCGATGATGACTAGCATGAGCAGACAGAGAGCGGCAGCGCACGGGCCGAGCATGATCGAAGCTACCGGCGCCGGCGCCCTCGCATCACACTCTCGCGCTACTCAACATGATGATATAGAGAAGTTACTCACTGAGGGCGCTGTCCGCCAGCACGGTGTCGGCGATGACGGCTAGCACGAGCAGACAGAGAGCGGCAGCGCGCGGGCCGAGCATGATCGGAGCTACCGGCGCCGGCGCCCGCTGCGCCGCCCCCCTCGCATCACACTCTCGCGCTACGCCACGAGTGCGCACCACCTGCAACAATGATCAATGTACTGCTTAGATGATGATGATAATGAGTATGTTCCGAAATTAGTCTGGAAGAGATTGATTTTTAGCAACGAGACCGCCGATTGTTTGTATTCGATTTTTACTGTTTGTGGCTTGTATTTGCTGCGTTTCTTTGTTCTGAGGTGGCAATAAAAAGTATTTGTGTTATGTTTATTAGAATATTGCAAGCAGTTACATCTACCTGGATATTTTGGAAAAATGCTTAAATAAGTAGAACTAGTAAGAGTAACTGACACAAAACATTCGGTTTTTGAGATTTACATTATCCAGGTTTCACTAGTCAACTTTTTTTTGCGACTTCCACTTAAAGTAATATTCATTTTTATAAAATTATTTATAGTATTAACTTTTCTCTATAGTTGATCCATGAAGATTCGACGTTGTTATTTGAGGCATTACGGAGACACGAATTATATACCTAATAGTGATTAGAGCTTTTTTCTAGACCAGACGAAGTTTTTCATTTGCTTTTGAAAGTTATAATACTTATAATCCGTCCAGCAAGCCATTGGTTATTATTTAACTTTGTCAATATTTGAGTATCTTTATCAATATTTTTTGTGTCATCCATTTATCATAAATTTATATACGTTGACACGTTCATAACACGCGATCTGATTAGGCATCTGAATCCATAAAAACAAATGCTCATGTAGGGACAAGGTTTCAAATTAAAATCGTGATAATTATATTCCAACAAAAAACTTTGGAACATTGGCGCGTCGAATGTAACGCGAGGCAGTCAATGAACTCCAAATTATCTCAAGTGAGTGATAAGTAATTTATTTATTGGGATTTTTTGCAGTACCGACCCAGATATAGTACCATCAAAGCCAAAAAATATGTTTACACTTTTGCACCATTCTCCTTTGTAATAAGGTTTAAAAATGTATACATATTTTTGGCGTTGACGTACATCATGATTAATAGAGCAGCATGCGGGAGCCTCCTCCCCTATTAGGACCAAGATTGTGGTTTCGTTTACATTTTCACGATAGTTATAGGGTAGGTATGACCGTTTGCCGTCTACCTGAGTAATCTGTTACAAATTACAAATATATGGGAAAAATTTTAATTTAAAATACGTGTCAAAAGATGTTGCAAAGCTTTCTCTTTAAAATATCTGAAGTATGTTTTATTTATGTCGTTACTTTATAGGTTTGCGACTTTACTTACTACCTACTTAGATTTTAAATTCAGGAAATAAAGTCAACATTCGGGGAATATTCCTATGTATAAATAATGTATTTAAAAAATTCAATAGTGGATATAAACATAGAGTAAAACAGGACAGTGCGACTCAGATGAACATTTAAAGACGAAATATCCTTGATAACAGCAAACTATATTTATAAGCTTTATTTTATGGCCAATTGAGAATTAATTATACAAAGATAATCGGAGATATAATGTAATGACCCCTTGCAGCGCCGTTTCTACGGTTGATAGCGAACTAACGTCCTTAGCGCATTTTTTACAACATTCCAAGAGATCGACGACCTCGAGTACTCTCAAGCTATATACAGGGTGAAAAAATTGTGGGCCCTGAAAGGAAACAATCTTAAAACGTTGTGATAGCTCTATTAACTGAAATGACACATTATTGTATCTTTAAAAAGAGACAACTGCATATACAATTTTTCGGGAAAATTTACATTTTACAAAAAAAACACTTATACAAAATAATATTTGCCATAAACTATTTTAATTAAAATTGATGCCGATCAATCCTATTTCCATCAAGAATAAACACTTCTTAATACCAACCAAGTTTATGGCACAAGAGAAGCCATAAACAATGAAAAAAAATCATACAATTAGTACCTATAGAAAACGGGAAAATTAAAAAAAAATATTTGAATGCAGTTTTACTTTTTAGGAAGAATAAAAGAATAAAATCTTTCAATGAATTGAGGTATCTTAACGTTTTAAGGTAGTTTCTCTCCAGGGCCCATATTTTTTTCCATCCTGTATACCTATCATTTTATGCATCAATAATATGGAGCAAAAAGTGATACATATTAAGTGAGTTTACACGATCGCACGCGGCCGCTTGCTAGTCTCGCCGTATTGTCAATTACTCTCTAGTTCCGGTTTTATATCCTCTTTGGTAATGCATTTTGAACATAGTACGAAAAAAACATAATTGCCTGACTTAATTTGATACGTTTTTGTTATTCATAATATAGAGCGCCTATTCGCACAAAACAAGCCCGTATCGATGCTATAGATATTTGGTACGTGAAAATATGTGGATAAGGGTATAATCATCTTAATAGTGTTTAAATTGAATTGTTGGGCGTAATACTGCACGATTACAGTAGGTACTACTCCGTGTCAAGATGCACGAGATGATCCCGCCAAGTTTATTAACCCACTTCAATTCCATAGAAGGAGGAGATTCTGCATTCGGTTTGGTGTTTTTTTTAGATCAATTTTTCATTTACCTCCTATTATTGATAGTGTATTCTATATACATACCTATTTATTTACTACTTCGGTGAAAGTTAAATTAAATCAGAATGTTATTTAAAATTCAAAAAAATTCAAAATTTACGAGTATCTTGTCTTATAGAAATATTAAACACAATAAATTCGCGTTTATTTACTAATTAAAACTCGAGTTATTTATTGATTAAATCTTCTCTGCCAATTTTTATGTACTATAGCTTAATAAAAATAAGCTGAATATAAAATAAAGTAACATTTACATAGTATCTATTATCTACCAATTATTGCGAACTGTCTGCGTTTCCTTAGTGTGTTGCATTTGCTCTTACTAATCAATTTACCTACAATTCATGTAAATAAAACACAACTGTCAGTTTTTTTACTACACTTATGTCAGTTATAATGTTGTCCGTGGGTGGGCAGCCTTCTGCTAAGGGTTAATTATATGATTATTGAACCCCTAATAATTACATCGATAATTTCCTTTCGAGTTTTTAACTGGAACTTGGCTTTGTTTTTAAGTCAAATACTTTTAATAACATCAGATCATTATCAAAGTAAACCGAGGAATGAAGTTATAAAACAGTTAAGTAGGTATAAAAAACGTTTATCCACATAAAGTTACCCGACAAATGGATACATTAAATTGAAACCTATTACGCTACTCAGAATAAGTATCATTAAAAACGTTATTATGACATTATGTTTTTTAATTTGTTTTTAAACATCTACTTACAAAGAATGGGTATTGGCAACGACAATCCTTCATGTAAAAAAAGATTAAAAAGATGCAATGAAATAGTTGTGAAGCACCGGTATAAGATCATGTAAGGGGGTAGGTAAATTATTAATAAGGTTTTTAGATATATTCAATTTTACTTGGCTTCACTTGTACAGATGTCTTCTTCTTTGTCGTATCCTCATGGCTGAGGGACGTGACGATTGTGGACACTTTTCACCAACACTCTCCAGGCCACTCGATCCAGGGCCCGATGCATGCTTGCCTGTAGTGTGGCTTTAGTGATGGATGTTATCCTATCTGCCCAACGAGTAGCCATAGAGCCTTTTCTTCTCGCCCTTGACAAGCGTCCAGTCATTATATGCTTCTCCAGACTCTCTGGCCCGGATCTGCTCAGATGACCGAAGAAACTTAGTACACGTTGGGTGCAGATAGTAGAGAGCCTCGTTGTGATCTTGAGCTCGTCGAGGATAGACACATTTGTGCGGCGTTCAGTCCAAGAGATCCGGAGCATTCTGCGCCAACACCACATCTCGAACGCATCTATCCTAAGGCGGGTGTCTTGTTTAATGGTCCAGGTTTCTGAAGCATACAGAAAGATCGAGAAGACAAGGCTCCGCATTAGTTTAATTTTTGTTTTGCGGTTTATACTTCTGTTCACCCATATCTTCTCGAGTCGTTTCACCGCAGCTTTAGCCATCTGGGATCTCCTTACAACCTCCTGGTAGCAGTCGCCATCGTCACTTATTTGCGAGCCCAAGTAGACAAACTTGTGGACAACCTCAAGATCGCGCAACTCATTGGTTCTCTGCATGGTACCAGGGCGATCAATGAACATTAATTTGGTCTTGCTCCTGTTAATTTTAAGGCCATATTCACGGCTGATCAGCTCAATCCTTTGCAAAAGGACCGCTAGTTCTCTTTCTGAGGCACCTATTATTGTCGTGTCATCTGCGAAGCGGAGGTTATTGATTAGTTGGCCACCAACTTGGATGCCACCCTCCCAGCCTTCCAACACCCTTCTCATTATGTGCTCGCCGATGAGGTTGAATAGCTGCGGCGACAAGATGCATCCTTGGCGCACTCCTCTTTCAGCCCTAAAGGGTTGCGACACAGTGTCCTCTATTCGCACTCTAGACACGCTGCTCGAGTATAGGTTTTGCACCAGAAAGGTTAGGTGTTGTGGTATCCCCATCTCGCTCATAACCCTGAACATTTTTTCCCAATTGATGCAATCAAAAGCCTTTGCGCTTTGCGCTTTGTACAGATGTACAATTGTACATATGGGTAGTTTTTATACCATTTTTAACCGACTTAAAAAAAGTTCTCAATTTGACCTATATGTACCTATGTATATTTGTCCGCGATTATTTCAATACATTTGTAGTTCGAAACCTAGTTTTTCAATCGCATATAATTTATGTATATAAAATACAATAAGTCGGCCTAGGCGTACAGTCGGCCAAACATGTGTTCTACCATCGTCATGAAACAACAAGGTCGTGCAGGTTTTAAACTCCGTTAGAAAAGTCGACCAGCGATCGTTATATCTCGCAGAAACTTTTTTCAAAACTGGTAGACCACTTTCTTGGCCCACTGTACCTCTCCTTAAGAAGTACTACCGGTACGATCTCCATAGCCTAGTGAGCCTACCTAACCTACGAACTAGGTACGGCGGTCCTGGATTCGAAACCATTGTATCGCATTTATGTTCAAGCATCAAAAAGACTTGATTCCGAGTATTTTAATATGGTTATTGACAAGCGATAATCTTTTGCTTTATAAAAAACACAAATTATTAACAAAGTGCGGCCCGTTTTAACTTTTTTAGCTATTATGTGTCCCTTGGCTGGTAATAGATTATCAAATTGGAAATTACCATGGAACAGGTATTGACAGCGCAGGTGCGTATTACTTAGCTAATTAATTAGGCTGTTGTGTTTTAGTTAGAGTAATTAAATCCTGATTTTCAATCAGTCGGTCATAAATCACTAGGCGAAGTAGTTGTCTGTTGCCGTGTGGGTGCCTTGAACAACAAATCTGTCGCAGATTATTTACATAACCAAGATCGGTAATAAAAGACGCAGAACATGAGCGTTTCACTTATAGATACACATACATAACAGATGTGATAAGATTTAAGTCGAGATTTTATGGACAGATATGTGTCTATATTAAACTAAAAATAAGTTTTAAAGCAACAATTTTTTAATATATTGCAGATATCTTGCAAAACTCATCAACTGCTCAACTAGATGATTCTAAGGCGATTATCACACTGGCGACGGATCCGCATGCGGCGCCGGTGCGCGTGCGAAATAGCGCTATACACATGCAGAGCGCTATCTCGCTCGCGCACCGGCGCCGCATGCGGATTCGTCGCCAGTGTGATAATCGCCAAACACTGAGTTTAATAAAAGTTTGTAATAAAATAAAAATATATTAATCTTATAATAATAAGGCTGTTTACTTAATATTGTAAAAAAACGGCACGGTATTTTAGACCTTGACTGTGCCTGATTTTAAACAACATTAAGTAAAGCTAATATTATAATTATAATTTATTTACCATACGAGTTGGTCTGTTCTGTAGGTACTTTATTGTTTTTTTTTTTGCAGGTACATTTACTGTAGCTTTATTGCTTAAAATACATTATAAAATACTCGCTAGAAAAAAAAGTATTATAGATACTAGCAAGAAATGCCACACTAAGTAGTCGTGTAAGTAATGCTATTGTTTTATTTTTTATCAAATTCGGTAACGTGTCAGTCCATCTATGTGTAATCAATTGTGAATAAAACAATAGAATTAACAAAAACTACTTATAGATACGCAGAAAAAAATATTTTGCTAACTATTAAGTAGCATGCTAAATTTAATAATAGGTATGTGGTTACATCATAATGGAAAACACCCATTAAAATATTAATGTAGTAGATAAATTATAATTTAAACGAAAATAAATAAATAAATATATAAAAATAAATAAATAAATGAAAATACCTATATAAAAATGTTTAATACTCTCTAAAAACTAAAGTCACCGAAGAAGTAAAATAATAAAAAATCATATAATTATTTATTTAGTCGATTCAATCATATTTTTTATGATCACGATTTTATTAAGTAATCTATTTTTTGCGTGATGTTTATTATATTTTATAACATAAAGCAGCGTTTAAAAAAATACCTACATTCCTTTTTTATCAGCAGGTATAAAAAACGAATTTTAGGTGGCTATCCTACCGACCTAAATGCTTTTATAATATAGGTACCTCGCAAATCTTATGGAATCAATAGGCAGTATCTAGATATTACAAAACATGATTTGCATTTACGTACCTTATGATAAGTGGAACGAAACTTTTCTCTCTGTATACCCCTGCACATTGTACTAGTGTTGGCACTAAAATGACTTGCAAAATAATTTGAGTCATCACTGATTAAATATGTTCCTGGAAAGCTTTGTGTGGGTCCGCGCAATCCAGGAAGCCTGGCCTAAGCAATCCCATTATACTCGTATACTCCGGTATAATTGCCAAAGAGGTTGAGTAAGCCATTGATTAATGTTTAAAAAGAATTCCATACGATACCTTACACGATTGTAGTGCAATATCGAAACGCTTGCTGGTAATTAATATAGTACCTAATGAAATTCTTTATCAACACCTACCTACAGAAAAAGCTACAAGTTTTTTTTTAATCTGCTAAAATCCAATAAATATCCTTCTTAATGTGTTAACATTACAATAAACATGAAATTTACGCTGTCTCGTGAAATGAACAAAAAACAATAGGCCGTAGTGGAACTTTTATGGAATTATTAATGAAACATTCTTATGCGCATATCGTGCCCATACAAGAAGTTAATTGTGTGCTGAGTTCGCATTTTCGCATTATTAATTATGAATTTACGAACACCTAATTACATATAATATTCGATAATTACAATTCTCGGATTAATGTTCTTAAAGGATGTGCTTAAGTTATATCAGAACTCGTAATTATAAAGTTATAGTAGATGCATTTTGATACAAGTGCGTAAAACACCAATTTTTGATACAGTTGAGTCAAAAAAAACAAATATTGATTACTTGAGTTTGACCTATTGAGCACATTAATAACTTTTAGCAATGGTAATAAATTCTCAAAACTAATAACATTAAGAGTAACTGATACATTATTAGTCACATAGTTGCAATGTTAAATAAAGAAAAGTAAAAAGCAGTAGCTATAGATACTTTGTTTTTTTTTAGTTTACAAAAATCGTGCGATTGTCGTAGTGCGATTTATAGGAAAATGATTTTAAAATTTGTTATGGCTTAAATTAAACGTGTCACTAATAATGGAAAAAGTCGTGCCAGATATGTTTTTCCCTAAAAATAATAATAATGGTACATTGACTGAAAAAAAGGCGCGGAAACGAACTATCTGACAGCTTTAAAACTAATGAGGTGACAGAGGATGTCTGGAAGAGATAAACTTTTTCATGAATTGTGTACCAATACACTATTATGTATGTACCTAACTTTTTCATGAATTGTGTACCAATAAACTATTATGTATGTACCTAAACTAGTAGTGACAGAGCATAATAATTGGACTTTAACTTTAACCAACTATACAAACAATTTCACCCTGTATTGTTTTTCTCCAGTATTATGGTCCAGATCATGCAATTAAAAGAGTTTTTAAAATATAATTTAGTGCCAAAGCGTATGTAAAGAATTCGATTGTTTGTTAAGTAGTAACGAGTTATGGTCGTTATAATTGATTTGAGTTGTATCGAATGGCTACGAATTAAATGGCCCCTTTCAACCAGGACTTGCAGTGTTTTAACTCTTAATTAGGTACATGTGTAATTCATGACATCAACCTTTAATTAACGCTGATCTCTTAGTAATTAAAACCTTGTTTTTGTCACACATGCACTCGTATTAAATTAGCCCGCCGATGTTTATTTCTCCATAGCAAATTTTGCTCTCAAAGAAACACTAATGAACGATCCCATCTTTGTCACGAAGTTTATTAATTAGACAATGATTTTAATCACATTTTTATCTTTCTCATCTGCTTTAGTAATGTTACCGCGAATAGATGACCCAAAAGCGCAAAAAAACGCCGGAAAGTAAATTATTAATGTCATTCCAATCGAATAATTGGGTCGGAAGGTCTGATGGCAGTCGCTTTCGTAAAAACTAGTGTCTATGCCAATTCATGGGATTAGGTTGTCAAGCGGACCCCAAGCCGGGATAAACGCTAGGAAGAAGATTCCAATCGAATAATTGTCTCGTTAATTTATGCTCTGCAAAACACGCATACGGGATAATTATAGAAAGCATTTTTGTTTGGCAAATAAGAAGACGCGGAGACGCCAATGCGCGCGCGGCGCTAGATCGAGACTTTCACAGAGACTCCGCAGCGCGCGGAGGCTGTGCAAGCGCAAGGTCGCCGTGAGGCAAACCACTCCTCGACCGAATTTCTTCGTAGCAGCGACACGCGCATACCAGTCCAGGAGCGGAACGTGGCCGCAATTAAAACACTCGGATATATTTCACGCGTGCGCAACGTTATCTCGTCGCTCTAGGCTCAAGTTACTCAATGCGCGGCTAACTGTACAGCGGAACTAAAGATAGGTGGATATTCGATTTTTCTCAGTTAGTTCGACGCTCGACTGGGACGGGCCGTCCGGGATGCTGTTCCGCATAGAGAGTAGCATCGGCAATGACCACTTACTTTGCGCTCTGATGAAAGCTCTATGTTCAACCCTCCTATATTTAGAATTCGCATTATCTTTTATGCGTGATAAACCACTTAAAACTTGAGTTTAGTATTTACTACTTAAGTATTGAAATGATTCAACAACATCAGTAAAAACTGAACTTATTTGTCAATATTAACAAACACATACATTATTAATCCTATCAGTTTTTAAACAGTGAAGTCAAATAAATTACCAATTAGTTAATACCATAATTGAGACGAGAGAAATAAAAAACTTGCATTTGTTAGAAGACTTGTAACCAAATATGGCATCTGCTGCTAAGAATGTAAAAACTTACCAATTAAAGTCACTTGTAGCTTATCACCCAATCTTATCTAAATAATGAATTATACGGTCAGAGCGAAAAAATCAGGTTTCGTATATGATGATATGATTGGGTACAAGACATGGGAAATATCCTTTTAATTTTAAATGATCCTCTTATACATTACAAACTATTTTCTGCAGTAAGGCGGTTTTCACACTGCTGCGGTTTCCGCATGCGGCGCAGGTGTGCGAGCGACATAGCGCTCTGCATATGTATAACGTTATCACGCAATGCACAGTGCACACCGTCGCCGCATGCGGTTGCGGCGCCAGTGTGAGAATCGCCCAATGTCACCTTCATTTAATCATAATGACAATAAATCTACAAATAGCATAGGGAGATGCAGGAACTAGAAACGATGTTAGATCGGTGCTAAACCAGAGTCGAGTTTCATAAAGCTGCAATATACAATTTCGCTGTTTGCCACTTTTTCTAAAAAAAATATTCTATTTGCCGCTCTTTCAACTATGGCAATGGCAACTTTATGAAATACGGCCCAGGCGTTTAGTTTGCTAACAGTAGTTGCTTTTGTACTATACTTATATGCTTTTGACCTGAACGGAAATATGGAACACAACATTTTATCTCATAATACGTAACGATTACCGTCTGCCACTGTTCCGCACTTATCTACCGCAAACATGGGATTTGAATACGTAATCATTATATGTTTACCCAGATTATACACCTAAAGTAGACAATCTACTATTTGGATCGAAACTAAGTGCCCGCTCGTGCTCGCCGAAGATGTTTAAATGTTTAAACTGGTCACATGCTTTTTATTAGCTTTCAAGTCTGCTCGACTCGTTTAGGATCTTATGTTTATCTAGTGGTAATTATTAAAAAAATATTTTTTCCCCGATAGGTGAATTTTAAACTACTGAATACCTTGGTTGTTTTATTGCATTTATGTTCAGGTAGTTTCGTATGTATTCGTAAAGTAGATAAAGCCGAATCTTACATGCGGGTACCGCTACCGGTAGATAAAGTATTTTGGTACCGATAATCTCATTAAACTCATAGGTAAAGTATTTTGGTACCGATAATGTCATGAAACTCATGAACCTATTATGATGTAGATACTTACTTTAGGCCTGCATAAATGTTGAGGGTTTTATTTAACCCACGTCTTTCAAAAATAGGGCCTTAGATTAATACTCTACGTCTTTCTCAAGTTTACTAGCTATGATTATATCAAAACAAAAGATATAATCAACTTAACATAATCCGGACGATCGCACACACAAAGCTGTCGAGTTCTGTGCGTGTGCGCATTGTTAGCTCAGCGCATCATGAATATTTCTGTAGGAACAATCGGGAGGCTGTTGGACGGGACCACCTGCGCTGACACGTGTGTCCAACAACATTTCATATATGTACGTACGACTAACGTACCTACCTTATTTCCTCGATTAGTACAAATCTCATTTCATACGAATGAATGAATATTTTGATATAGGTACCTAAACTTTGAAATCTGGGCCATATTTTTACGGGGTAAGGATGAAAGTTGATAGGTACCTAAAATACAAAAGCTGTAGGTACATGAATATACATTTTGATTCATTGATAGTATAATCATTCTTGATATTCAATATACCCATGGTGCTAAATCAAGCATCAGTAACCATTGGCTCGCTATAGGCATTTGTTTTTTCTTCCTATACGGCCTCTCAGCCCTTTCAATCATTGGAAAAATACATATGAATTGAGAACACTTGTTATTATATATTATATAGACAGTGTTTTTTTCTGACAACATAGTAGAATGTTGGTACATCCAAAGAATAACTTTCAGCACAAAATAATCGAAAGCAGATTTCAAAACTAAACACAATGACGTGTTGACATAAATTAAGAGCATTTCAAACCAGTACTGTTAAGATGAAATTAAGAATGCAGAGCGGTTGGGAGTGGCGTGCGGGGTGCATCAGGTGGGGTGACACTACGCCCACCTGGCCACGCCCAGTCACCTGTCACCCTTGGCACTTGCTTACTTAATAGATTCAATAGCTTCTAGTCGGAACAAAATTAGTTAATCACTTACTGCCTAGAGATGCAGTATGAGATATATATAGAGGGAAAAGGTTAAAAAATATTTAATTTAAAATTATCTAAGGAAATCAACCAAGTCGAAATCATAGTCATAGGCGCAACAAAATTTAGGGTCAACCCTTTTGAAATTTAAAACCGGTTAAATATTTTACCTACTTACTTGCACCTATTTGTCCATAATACCTGATTGAGTAAAAACGACATACTGACGATTAAATGAAAATGGTAGAAATAACTAGTACTAATCGTAATAAGTCAATAAAGTACCGTTATCAATTAGGTAAATTGTAGACTATGAATTAATACTTAGTCCTTTTGTGTAATGCCGCTAAAAGCGTCAATATTCACCTACCCATCTGTTAATGAACGGCAAGTTTAAAGGTCGTAAACACTACAGGGTGTGCTGTGCATTTAATTATAGAGGTAACGAGCCAGATAGCGGGGTGAGCGGCGCGACCTCGCGATATGCCCACGCAGTCTGATTGTCGCCGAGCGATGTAGCTATCGCACTGATTTAAAACGCTACAATTCCATGACAACTAGTAAGTAAGGTGGAGTCTTGTAAATGCAACTAAAAATATTGAAGAGTTTTCTTCATCGTTTATTAGTTCTTTATGTATAAGCTCAAAGTATTTTATGAATGATTTGTTAGTAAGTAAATTGGTCTTACAAGCATTTGACGGGTTCGGTTGTCGAATTGGACCCGTGATGAGATGAGTGATGATTCGATTTTGTGCAACTCTGTGTTTGTCTCCACATAAATATGTTAGTGACAATTTTTTCATGTATTAGGTAAGGTCAACTCGGTGAAGACCGTCAGTTGACCTTGCATAATTACCTATAATTTTGCTTAGGTATTCCAAACGCAACTTTCCTTTCAGTCACCTCATATCAGAAAGACGAATAATGTAAGTGTGTGTGTGTTTTAATTGTACCGGTAATACTAATAATAGGTAATTATAATTTATTGTAATTCAGAAAAAATATCTCCTTTACGGGACAGGCATTGCCTAGTGTGAAGGTCAGTAAACTGTAACCATGTATCTTTTTCAGTCCATTTTGTTTTTTTTTATTTTGGAAGATTAACATAATACAAGACGTTGTATTAGAACTTTATTCAAGTCAACAAATTGTTGTTTTTATTGCAATAAAATTGATATCTAGGAAAGTATTAAAATAAATCTGAAATATCATGTTAATAACAAGATACATTGTTACATCAAATAACCGAAGAAGCCGGATATAACAGTGAACTATATAATTAATTTAATGAGGTTGTTTACTTCCTATTCATACTATCAAATTGAAGCGGAAAGAGGAAACACGTTGATTTAAAGTACTGCGAGTCAAGGGTTCCAAGGTAACTGAGATAAATGTTTCAGCAGTAGGTATTATAATATTATGATTTTTCTTTTCTTAGAATACTAAATGCCCGTGGCTCAAAAGAAAGCACTTACGCAAAAAGGCAAACTTAATGCCATAGGGTACTCTAGCAGGTGCTTTTCTCCTTGGGCCATCCGACATCTGCTACCGGATCGGACACTGTGAAGGCACTCTAACAGTATCATCCACCTTTAAGAATTAGGTAAACGATTAAACTAAATGTCCTAGCGCTTCATATTGATCACTAAAAATACAGGTAATAAACAGTACTTTGTATTCTTCATTTATAGTTTTCTTGTGGTCTAACTTAGGGTTGATCGGTTAGAAAAAACCTTCTTGTTAGAAATATGATAGGATAGGATATATAGCGATTTGCTCGCTAACTGTATTTTTTAATCTTTCAATCTTTTTTTATTACGGTTTTTTTTATATCGTCCATAAATAGGTGCGTTATAATTTTAAAAGATTGAATAATGTTCGGTCATTGACCACACACCATTTTGATAAATCAATCATAATTGTTGTGATAACACTGATTATTTTTTAAGCAAACCTGGCAACACGCTGTACAACTACATTATAGATATGACACAATAATGAGAGCAATGAAACCCCTCTAGTTAGTTTGCTATACTATGCTTATTTCTAGATCCGGACATCTGGCAGCTGTAAAGTGGTGGAGGTCAAAGAATGCAAATAACTTGAAGAAAACAAATTCTAGAGCTCTGGGTTTGATCCAATATTATGAAAAATTATGTAGGTAATTAATTAGATTATATAATATCCAAAAGTTTTGGTTGGGGGAAGTCGTGCCAAATGATGTATAATGTAATTTTTGGTTACTCGCCTACTGTTTTTGTTTCCGCAATAATACACAATGTTTTTTGTTCTAATGTTAAAATATAGGCCCTGTTCTCTATAAATGACACAATTCCAGCAGTTTTTACCTATTTCGGTATTACTTTTTTCCAACTTCAAAACTTTGTTGGTCTGTCACTCTGATCTCCACCCATTAAAAACTGCCGGATGCCCGGATCTAGCAATAAGGATGGTTTTGCAATCTAACTGGACTGGTTACATTACTCTCATTATTGTGTCATATCTGACGTGGCCAGCTCTTAGACCATAAAGCTATAGATGGATCGAGCGTTAGTTCGAGCGCCGACCCGTTGGCAAAGTCTACTTTACAGCTTTAGTTTAGATTTACTATTTTCATATAAAATAATCGGTCCAGTCCCATATAATATTAAAAAAATCGGTCCAGTAGTTTCTGAGAAAATTCGCTTTGTGGTTGTGACAGACAGATAGAGTCGCACCATAAGGGTTCCTTTTTTACCATTTTGGTATGGAACCCTTAAAAGGGATGCAAATGGCGCAACCCAATAATAAAATACGAAGTCAATTTTAATCTACTGTAGTAGGTAGTTATTATGATCTAGGAAATAATAACTGACAATAGTATTTTTTATTTACGATTTAAAACTAGAGTTTTTTATTTAATCTAATTCAGGGTTAATACAGTATTCCATTGCATGCTCAAAACTTGGTTTAGGTTAGGACCAGTTCCCATACAAACGTAGTTCAGCTCTCATTTTAAAACGACATGCTTTAGAACCACGAAATTTGCCATGGGAATTCTAGTAGTACAGATCAAGGTCGGTAATTCATTTTCAGCTACAGATTTACATACAAAACTTATTTTTGCTATATTTTCTTTGTATTACATTTTTTATTACAGTCCTGGCGACTCTTAAAGCCCATACACTATATTCGCTCTTGGACCACTGACCTGATGGCAAGCTTGTAAGCTGTCAACTACCAAACATGGCATACACAATTTGTTGTACATAGCTCATCCAGTAGAATACATAATAAATCAATGTTAATGACCACGTTTCATAAAACTTGGTAAAGGTAAAATATTGGAGTACCCTACGTTTAAAAAAAATACCTCACCGTTAAATATTTTGTAGTGAAGTTTGAAGTTCCTGAGTTAAGATACTGATTATATAAACTATGTATAGGTACTTATTTTTACTCTTCTATATTAATAGATTTTAAATAATTAATTTAAAGGATACAAAGCGAAAACTGAAAATTAAGTCAATAATTTGTAGGTAGGTACACTGGTACAGTCAGCATCAATAATATGTATACGAATTTGAGTCTTATCCCACAGACATAAGTGCCGAAATGTTTACATATTTTTGATGCTGACTGTACCAATCTAACTAGGTAGGTACTTACCTATTATTAGTGTAGGCTATATAGAGTGTTTCCTGTAACATGAGCAATAAATTAAAACGTAGATTCTACTCCTCAAACAATAAAACTTTTGTTCAATAACTTTTAAAAAATATGTATTTTTTAGACTGTCTCTTTTTCATACAAGCGCGACGCCGCTGACTACTTAAGAAAATTAAAACTTAAATTGTGATAATTGCATGAAAAACCTACAACACAGTGTATTAATTAGCATACGATAAATAATAATACAAACTAAATAGTATTTTCAATGTACGTTAAAATCCGTCCAATTGACATTGCTTGTCAGCCTTGTCACCCTACAGACATAATCAATTTCGGAATACATTGCGTGTTCGAATAATCTTTAAAGTGAAATAAAAATCAAACCATAAGTAATTTTTTTAATTTATTGCTCCTATTACAGGAAACACCCGGTATACCTAGCTACCTAGATATATATATGGACTACATATTGCCACTAATTCATAATCCTGATCGTAAACCAAAAATACTTATGCTTTGCAACTGTTACTTCGCACCTACTAGATTAATCAAATAATCAGGTTAATAGTTTTGTTCACAATAACAAACTGATTAATTTATGCGGGTATTTATACATAAACTGATACAGCCGTTATTATACATATAAATAAATTAATTAATTATTTAATTAAGTGCTTACCTATTTGTTTTTCTGTTTGTTTTTCCGCTAATTGATTTTGCCGCTTGATATTGGTTTCACTTATGTTTTCCTGTATAACATTTGTGTATGTAGATCAATGCCTCCCTCCAGACTATACGGATAAGGACCGTCTGTCTGTACGTCATCAATGGACTGGTAATCTCGGTATGCGACGGTATCGGAGAGCAATTAAGATATCAAAAGGAATCGGTGTGAGCTTCGATACTGTTCGAATTCTTCAAATAATTGCATAGATTGTGATAATACGTCACCTAAGGATGCCATTCTTGTGACGCAGCCATTGATAAGCAAATACGGTTATGTACTGTTACTTTCACCATTACGTCTTTGTGTGAATTCATCGGCTGATAATCTATTGTTTATAATGAATCATTTGTAATTGTTAAATATCTACTTATTGTTTTAGCAAGGGTTACAACAAATTGTGAAATTGGTTTTGGATACTGGTCATCATATTATCTATTACTTACCTACATAATTTTGTGGAATGTCATATACCTATACTGGTTATCACTTAGGTATTTACACAATGATCACTCATTATTTCACTTAACAAAGTCATACGCGCGAAACATCAAACGAAATAATAAAAGTAGGTAAGCAATTAATAATATACGTCAAGTCCCGTCATATTTGTACTCATTTAATTTTGGGCTGAATATGTTGAAATCGTTGAAGTTCCGAAAAATTGTACCTACTCTAATTGACTCCTAGTGCCATCCGATTTTTTTCAATAAATATGTTAATGTACCTAATGTCCAGCAAATGTCTTCCGAAAATACAAGAGAGATTACCAAACGGGCTGTTGCGTAGAACATTTCTACAAATATATTTATAGCGATATGGTTCTTCCTTTGAAATCCCAACTCGTAATCCGCTCCTTTGTAAAATTGTAGGAAAATGACGTATTCAGTTGATTCGTCTGAAATCAACATGTCATAAACGAGAAAACTATTCTTGGAAATGATGTGATTTTCCCACATAGACACAAATAAGTAAGTAGGTAATGTTTTTGGTTTAAAGGTTTACCCTGAATCTAAATTTACGTAGGTTGGAGCTTTAAAAAAATATTATTGAAAACAAAACAATTGTCCATAAAAACTGACAGTTTTGTGACACACGTATGTAAGAACGCGTCACAAAACTGACAAAAAAATCGGGCACTTGGATCGATAGTCCTCGTGATTCTGTCGCAGAAATAATCTAAATATATTAGGTATTTTTTTTCAGGTAATTTTTCGGAAAAAATCAAGGTACATGAAAAATACCTACTTGTAGTTACTACATACGAGTCTACCTTTATAAATCAATTTTCTTTTAACTCTAATGAACCATTTCTGCTCTGGGTAGTCTAGGTCCCTCAATATATCTGGTGTCATTTTTCGTATGTGTTTTTTTATATGTAGGTACGATAACGCACCGTATTTCCCTATTTTTATATAGTAAGACACATTGAAGCCACGTAAAAAATGTACCTAACTAAACCGATAACACCAGAAATATTTTATTCAATTTTATTATATATAGGTACCTACTTACTTATTCTGTAACTATGAAACAAAAGGGCCGTAAATATAATCTCCTCGGGTAATAATTGCGCCGGCAACGGCACCACAGCCGTAAGCTCTTTACACCTCTAAGTTTATCTTAGACTTTATAACAGTGTTTTAAAGACTACTTTTGACTGGATAGTGAATCACGTTAGTTATGGGTCTCTAATTAGTCTCTAGTTAGGTCTCTCTGGCCTGGAGTCACTTTACGTGGCCCCGTGGGAAATGTCGCCACTTTATGTGAAGCCCGCTCTCTAGTGTTTATCCTTAGCCTTAAAGGTCATTTTGATTAGTTTAACTAATTAAAATATTAAGTCAGCAGATTTAAATGCTTATTTCTGCCTTCCATCTGCCTTTGTTAATTACGAGAGGTCAATATTTCGTAATTATGGACAAGTGAGTAGGTAAGTAATATAATAAGGGTAATTTTCCATAAGGAAGGAACCTTCTTCCTCTTCTTTATTCGGTTTTCTATACATAAGCTGGTAGGATTATTTATATCTCACGTCGACATTTCATAAGTACGTGCAAAGAGAATTAGGTACTATCATTTATCTATGGTACGTATCAGTGCCGAAAATCCAGCAAAAAATAAAGTACCGTCACGTGCTACAACTTTGCCTACGTGACAAAACTTGGCCTGGCTTGAAAAACATGGTTTTCTTCACCAAACAGCTATTTACATATATCTTATTCCTGAGATGGGAGAAAGGCGGCAACCAGGCAAAGTTGTGCATCGTAGGCAAAGTTATAGCACGTCAGGGTAATTATTTGTCCGCAAGTACATATTTATTTAGTTTTACAAAGTTTAAATTTTATGTATACCACGTCAGTGGCAAGCATACGTGCCAATGTAAAGCCAAGACCGTAGCTTACAGGTGCTTGCTACTCAAATTGAGCCAAAAAAATAACTTCTAATCAAAATTGATCTTCTAATAAGTTCCCTACTTGGTACGTAATAACGTACCTATAATCTAAATTACGGAAGCCACTTCCTAAAATGTTGTATTGTAGATATTACAAACGGAAAAAGTAAAAAAAAACTTGTGAGTAAACGTAGTAAGAGTGAGTCATAGCCATTTCGCTGAAAAGAGTGAAACACACAAACGTGACGACGTAAACACGTCACGGGTCTAGTCGTGACAAGTTTAAACCATTCATATTGTTGACAAAACGATAACCACATGTACTATACTACGACTATAAGTTGTACAATTTATACATTTGAGTATACTTTTGAAATATCATGTAACATACGAATTTTTACTAATTATATAAGGACTAGAAAAGTATTGACATATTTCCTTTATTATTAATTTGGTATTTTGTCTACTTGGTACTGTTTTCTAGTGAATTTTGTTCCAATCTGCAAGCCATGAGGAAAAAATATAGAAATGCAATCTTTGAAACATGGTAACCCGGAAAACTTAATACGGCGACTTATTTTCTAAATAAAAGTACTTAGTTTAATATATCTTTCATCTTAACATCATTCATCATTAATTCATTCATTTCATTATAGTTTTCTTTCTTTTTTTTTCTTAGTTTCATATCTTTTTTAATTTTTCGAAATTTCGCGGGCCCGGTTCTAGTTACTAAATGCTACGACAGTGCTACGACTACGCTACGACTTAAAGCCCTATTACACTTATCCTAGTTAGCTTCCTAAACGAGTTGGTTTCTAAATTTAGTAAAGTGTAACCGCATTTAGTAAAAGTTAGGATATCCTAATTAGGATGCCAGTTAGGATACTAAAAAACGTAAAGTGTAACACGGCTTTTACGACTAGGTTGATAGGTAACTTGTTAAAATTAAATAGGGCTTGACATGTAAAAAGCTTTTTACGCTGGTAAAAGTTAGCCAATAGCTAATTCGTTTTACAAATTATGTGTTTTAATGAATACAGTTATATTAAATATAAATCTAATAGGCGCTTACAGTCAAATACCTTTCTTTAGTAGTGTCAAGTGTTAATTACCGAGTTTCATTATGAAAATAGACCTCAGATAACTATGATTATATAATTATGTAGGTAATTCAATAACTTAGTAACAATTATTGTAAAATACAATTTTGTAAGTGTTTTGTTTTGCTAAATGTGTATGATGTTTACCAGTTGCTTTTCGGTGTAGGAAAACATCGTAAGAAAACCGAACTTAAACCCAGTAAGTCGCTTTCGTAAAAACTAGTCCCTACGCCAACTCCCGAGATTAGGTTGCCGGGCGGATCCCAGAAAAAATGGAGCCGCGCCTAAAATCCGAGACAACGCTAAGAGGACGATGAATTTATTAAGTAAATCAGCAGTCAAATAAAACTGAACGCCAAATTCCTGAAAACGGGTAACTTGACATTGAAATTTACATACGACCGTTTTCATTTTCCTTGAGCCTAGGTATAATCAATATACTAATTAATCATTATTTATTAGTAATTTGTTTCCTACGTAGGACACATTTTTAGATTGAATAGCAACAAGCCGCCGGGGGTGCTCGTCTTGGTAAAAATGTTCTTAACTAGGTGCCTTATAGATTGGCTATAATAGAACTGAAGTAATAGACTGCTGCAGATCCACAAAAAGTGAACTTTTTGGTACCTAGTTAGTATTATTTTTAACTTTTGATTTGCGACTATGTGAATTTGACAGTGTTTTGTATTAAATAATACCTAACTTCGGTAAATTTTTGAGTGTATTCAACATCGTTAAATGTTAATAATTTGAAAGTTGTCAAATTAGTGAGTCCGAGAAAAAACCGTAACTTTGGCATCAAATATAGGTAATAAATAATCGAAGAAAAAAATGCTAGATGCAAGTTCCAGAATATGGTTACAACTCTTAAACATGGCTATTAAATGAACTCGTATCCCCTCGATTACCGCAACGCAATCCGTAGTTTTTATTACTGTTACACACTTAAGTGTGTTTGATTAAGTACTGTCCGTGCGATGAAGAAAGACTGCTGGGTATATTTTCTTAAGATGCAGAAACATTTGCCTCTACTAGATTAACATTACCTTTTAATAAGTTACGCAGATGTAATCGACTGTACTTATACTAGTACATCTCTGTAAATGTTATTTGTACAGTAATAAATTCTAACTATACTCGCATATGTATTTACTTAAATACATAGTTATTTTCAATGGTTTTTACTTTATCCTCTCTGGCGTTCAGCTAACAAAATTGAATTTTAAATGATTGAACAGCTTTCACTACTATTAAATACTTAGCTATGCTTAGGTTAACCTTACAAAAAATTTACCGAATATTTAATTTTATTTGACTTTTTGTACTTGTATATTATTTCATTAAAAAAACCTACTGACAATTATTCCTAAAACTATATATGTTTCTTTAACAAATATAAAAATAATAACGTAGCTATTGTTTTTAGACTTCAGGCTTCAAAAATTACAGTCTCGGCAAACAATCTATTGTTACAGAAGTATAAAAAGGGTAGTGTTAGGTAAGAGACACTCAAATGTTTTACTAATCAAAGGTTGTAATAGGTTGTTGTTGGAATGTTGTATGGAAAATTTAAGGAACTATTAATATACATCAGCCATTAAGTAGGTAATAGTTATGGATAGTATTCCATCTATTTATTACTTCTGATTATAACTAGTAGTCCGCCTCGAACTGAGAACTCACTCACTAGTAAAATATAGATAGGTAGGTACAGATCTAGAGGAAAGTGTGGTCTTGCGGCCGTGTACCTATTAGTTAGTTAAGAATCCCGCGAATGTCAGTGAGAAGTACAAGATAAACTAAACAACAGTTACTTAGTCTCGCTTACTTCACGCGATGACCTACGCTTTCCTTAAAATTACTCCGTACATTAATAACAAACCTAGCACTACTTAATTACACGATTCCATTATTTGAAGAGCCTTCTGAACGCAAGGCATCTTAATCTTAACATCATAAAGGAAGGTCGAAGATTAGTATCAGTGCTGCAGAACTTGCGGTTGTAAAAAAACATGATTGGTTTCATAACAGTAGGTATGCAAATAATAAACAACTACTCACAACATGTAAGCACGTGTGCGGCAGGTATAAAATAAGGTTAAAGACTAACTTGGATATTTTTTTCCGAACCAGTCAATTAGTTCGCTACGAAAGAACCTTGTGTTGTTACTCACGAGTGCAAGGAAATTTAACTTGTTCTGGAGTTATTCAACAAACTTTCTAAACATGCGTATTGCGTACCCTTCAACTAATTAAAATAAATATTTTTTCACAAACTTTTCTTCACATCAATAGGCGTCGCTAAGTGCCCAATTAAAAGCGTGCATAAACACAAATAAGCTTAACCGGCAGATGTGACGAAAAATGACATACCTTTAAATTCAGGTCGTGGTTTTCCAGTACCGTTCAGTATATTAACTTCACTCGCGGACACTATTGAAGAAGCAGTTAAGTAATAACAAAAAAATATCACTTATAAAATGTAAACAAACGACGCTCACGTGTGGGATATTTAGTCGGAAGTTGCGAATTATTTCTCAAAAAGTTTTGTTTATGGCGTTCGTTCGTGCTGGGATACGTGAGGTCAGTGGGATGGGTCGCACAGAGGGCCACACAGGCTTGCGGCGGCGAGGCGGCCCGTGCACTGAGTGGCAGACCATGGCCGGTGCCGCGACTGGCGGCCGGCGCGACTCTGCCCCGCGCGTGCGACCAGTTCCGAGAGCCTCCCGCCACCCTGCTCGGCTTGCTATCGCTCCAGCGATGCGAGGGTATCGCTGGCGAGAGTTGAATGACAGGAACCGTACCAACAGACCTGTCGTCTCCTCACATCCATGTTGAGAACTTTCACACCTCAACTTTCATCTAAAGACTGAAACTTACGGTAGGTAATTTTTCGCAATTTCCTGTAATCTACACTTCTTAACTTTAAGTTAGTCTGGCTTCGCCTAGGTTTGTACATTTAATCTTGTAGCTAGACTTTCTTATATTTATAGTACCTATATGTACAGTCAGCAAAAGAGTGCAGTGCATTCACAATAGAAGTACCTATAATTTAATTTCAAATTATAATGAATTATATACAAAAGGGTTACTTTTCCTTCAAGGTTAAGGTACGTTCATAATGTTCAAATGTGTACGTTTACGTTCCTACATACCTTTGTAACCAGATCATGCTTAGATGATTTATTTAAAAAGATTAATGTAAGAAAACCATTTAAGAACTGACGACTTAAATTGAAACTATAACAGATAGGTACCTGTTTTCTAATTATTTATCTGAGTAAGAGGGACAATACTATCACATCGATCTGTCATATAGTACTTAGTTACTTACTTTGGTAAATCTCATAAATATTTAATAGGCCCTTGTGTACCTTCAAATGTAATATTAAGAATGTATGTAAGTACATATAGGAACTATGTACTTTATATATATGTCATAGCATAGACATGTGGTTAAATCTGACCTAATTACTAGCATAACACCGAGTTTAGTCACTGATAGACATCCTGCCCTAAGGATGGCATTTGTTAGTTAACCTACTAAACGAGGTTAACTGCAAATGCACTGCTTATTTTTTATTGGCAGTACAAAATTATTTTGTAACCGTACTGCCTTCGCCAAGTCAAGCAAAATAAACAAATGCACATTGTTACCATATTTTCCTCCGAACAAATCAATACATTTTGAACCCGTCTGTATGTTCGTTGTGTATAATAATAGATTATTTGACAAGGGCCTAAAGCAATGGTGGGCAAAGTACGGCCCGCGGGTCAACTGCGGCCCGCGAAACCATTTTATCCGGCCCGCCGCGGCTACATTGAAATAATTTGTATATGGCGCGATGATTATATTTTGAGGATTCTCTGCCTGATTTCCAAATCATTGAAGACACAGATTGGCGTACCGATTCGCTTGAACACTACAACATATTAAATACCTAAAAAAATTACAGGGCATGAACCAATTTTTAGATTAGACTCACGCCCATCAGAAAATTATGGCTATGTTTGGGTCATCGTATGTGTGCGAACAGACATTTTCCACCATGAAATTGCGAAAAAACTCAATCAGAAACCGACTTACTGATGAACACCTTTTCTCACTGCTGAATATTACTTCGTCGCAACTCGAACTTGCATTCGATGATATTAGGTTACAATTTCATATGTCTCACACACCCGGGCCTTCAAATAAAGAATAAAAATTAAAATTTCCAGGAGTGTATACTTTTGATTCTTACATGTGATTCCTTTAGAGTTAATCGTTTATATTTATATTTTAGTTTTTTTACTGTAAAAAAGTAAGGAAGACCGGAATTGCAGCATAATTGCACTTTTATATAAAACCCTAATTTTTTTTAATTTCCAGTTTTGCTGCAATATGGGCCTCCTGCAAATTTCTCAAGCTTTCTGGCCCCCTATGAAAAAAGTTTGCCCACCACTGGTCTAAAGTAAGCCACGAGGTAGGTATTACCACGAGGTGGTTTTTAGACCCAAGTCATACATACTATTTTTCACTTCGATTGCGAGAAAATAATGAAATAAAATAAAATAAAATAATGATTATTTACGCACAATAACTAATCTAAGGTGACAATTTGGTTTAACTTGACCGAAACCCCAGCTCGCGGGGATGGGCTGGGCGCCGTGCAGACTTTACGAAATTAGACTTTAAGCACATAACAATAAGAACTATGAGAAGCGAAATTATGTATACATATTAGCCCCTAGGGGTTAAATGAACTACTTTAGTCCGCCTACGTAAGCCTTAATACGACAAACTTTTGGAGCATGAGAAGTGAAAAGCTAGTTAGCTAGAGTACACCATTCATTATTCAATAATCCACCAACTTAGTAGGTAGTACTCAGGCAAAAAGTATGCGTGATTAAGACGTGTTTACAAGGAATAAAATAATGGCTTCGCCGTCTTTTCCTGTACTGATAATAGCATGGTTGCCATTTTATCGTCTATTTTATAATGCATCACTCTTGCACTTTCCCACTTATTAGAACGTGACAGCTACGCTGACAAACGATATAAGCACGACCATCACAGACCCTTAACAAGTTCGCATGAGTTGTCGATCTGATTCAGATCCAATCAATGTCCATACAGGGCAAACATACGAATAAAATTATGCAAAGCCGGTGAACGAGAAATAACAGCGATTATGAATAACATCGGTAGAACGCCATGTAAAACATAGCACAAGGCGCCTAGTTAGTGTCAATACAAATAGCTGGTGGTCTATCAATACACTGCTAAAGGCTATGCTACGACCTATAAACATAATAGTCTGTTTAAATAAGCTGTATTAAGCGGTGAACTCCGGAATTAAGAGATAATAAGCTGGAAACTTGAAGATACTCGTACCTTCAGTTTGGCGTTTTAAAAGTTCTTTCAAAATTTACATAAAATCTTGTGCCTGGGTTGTAAGTTATTCAATGTTAAATGTCACAAAAATCTCGCAGTCTCCATATCGATCATCATCCAAATAATGATTAAGAGTTGAAATAACGTCCAGGGGGGTGATTTTTGAGATTCGAGTACTCGAAAGTGACATTTACAACTCCGCCATTTTTCATGCGAAAAAATTGGCGGTAAGCTTTTGTGTGCGATTATTTTCGAGCTTAAACTTTTTGAATTCGGGCGCTCGAAAGTCAAAAATTGGCCCCCTGTAAACAATTCCTGTTAATTCTCCATTAAGTACTGTTAAGTATTGGGCGATCGCAAAGGAAAATGTTATAAAAGAGGGAATAAATTATTATTATGCTACCTATTGGTTGATATCCGTTCCATGATTTATTTAAGATCCTCGAGTTGCGGTCTAGCAATCACTTGTCCTGATACCTTGTAAGACGCAGATCATTATCTGACATTATCGATCGGTGTGATTAACTATACTAAAGTGATAATGGCCCCGTAATAGCTGGCCACCGAGATATAGATAGGTACGCGAGATAGATCATTCGCGGCATTACCTATTATCTTTGTTTGCGTGGCGCCATCGACGGTATTTGCGTCACTAAGTATTTCACTTCAGTTTTAACAATATAAAACCCTTGAAAATTTAAAAAATAATGTCTAGCCGCTGATCGCATTTCATTCACGTCCAGGCGCGAATCCAGGATTTCTTTCAAGGGGGGGGGGCACTTTCCTACCCAGGGGGAGCAATAGCCCCTGTTGCCCAGCGACTCCGGAATAAACTTATTTTATTTTATCAAATAATAATAATTATTATTATTATCTATTAAATGCTTCATGTATCCGATAAAATTGTCTGACATATAAACTGCGTGTACCTTTAGCGCGCACCTGGATGTGATTACTTCTTTATAATTTTCCATCTGAGCACAGCGACGATTATCCATAAATCACCGCGGATATTGTGATAAAATAAATTGCAGTTGTTATCTTTTGGCGCAGTAGACTGCCTGCAACAATCTAGAACCAGTAGAACCGTTAACTGCGTGTAGGAATATCATCGTCGGGCCAGATTAAATACCATTATGATCATAGTATACATCACAATTGGTACTTTCAGGCGGCTTTTACACTGCTGCTGTTTTTCGCATGCGGCGCCAGTGTAATAATCGCCTAACATGGCTCTAATCAATATTAGGGCATGCAATACCGATATTGTTTGTACGGGCCAATACCGGTATTCTGGGATTGCCCATACAAACAATACCGGTATTGCATTGCCCTAAATCAATATCACTATTTGAATATTTATTTAGGCATCTAAGCTAGATTAATGGAAGTCGCTACCGATCTTGTTAATTAATTTATCTTGCTACGACCTATTACAAATAATCCTAGAAATCGATTAAACAACTTTACGATACGAGTTAACTCGGATCAAATCGCATAGCCAATCGCGCAAATAATTAATTGCATTATTAATCAAAAGTTAACATGAAGATACATATAAAATGTTGTAATGAAGCACTGAAGAGGTTCAGCGTATTAACAACCCATATAGGGCAGATTTCCTTGCAATGAAGTGATGAAATAGTGTCCAACTTTTCGGGTTGAGAGCGTAAAATGAAACGCATAGTAGAAGCGGAAGGCTGGAATAGCGAACTACTGCAACTGCGTTGAAATCGCTGTCGTGATTTTTCTCGTGCTACAATTATCTGGTAAAGTGTATAATAATATTCATAGTTATCTCAACAAGCCATGTAATTTCCCGTGTACTAATGTGGCCGGCGCGACGCGGCGCCAGCCCCGGCGGGCTACGCAAAGGACGTTAATGCTAATACGTCACTAACTACCGACTTCTGAACACGACGTTTCTCGTACGTACAGCTTATAAATTATTAAATAATCTGTAATTGTGGTTATCAGATCAATCAATCGGAGAGCGCCAAGAAACGTATTTGCACGTTGGCTTATAAATCTTTTAAATGCACCGACTTCACTTGGCACTGTTCTGCGAAATAGGACAACGCTTTTTACCATCAGTCTCATAGTCGCGATGGAATAAGAAAGTAAATATTTTCTGTGCGCATACTTTTGTAGGATTCCGTTGCGTAAACGGGAATTCTACAGCTAATTGTTTTTGTCTCTTGGACAGATCGTCCCTCATACTAATGGCTGCGGCAGCAAAACATAATTCTTCAATGTGCTAACTATAAATTAAATTATGTATTATATTTGTAGCTGTGTGTGTGTACATTTTTCTCTCGTAGTATGTAAGTCTTTTTGTTTATAAGCAGAAAGTAAATAATTACTTAACTCTTTATTTTATTAACATACATACCTATGTATGTATGTTAATAAAACATAGGTAACATACATAGGTAAACATAGGTAGGTACATACACCTACCTACTTAGCTACAATAATGAAAAAACATTTAAAGAAATTTAAGCGTAGGAAACCAGAAAGGTGGATGAAGTCACATAAAATATGAATAGGTACCTATAAACGAAAATGTGTCAAAAATTATGATTCATTTTTTTTGTTATACCTATGTATACCATATACATACCTACTTAGTAAAGGTTCAGTGATTCTCCCTTAAGGTATGTGGAATTATCACATGTAACATAACAAATTACTGTTGTGGAATCCTCTGTTGGCAGAAGGAAAAAGTCTATAATTTACAATAAGTACTTCGTGATTTCTAAATAAAAAACAGATAAAGGATAACTAAGACGGATGGATTTATTTTTTTAAGTAAAAGGGCATAGGGGGAGCATTTAAAGATGGCTATGTCGATCTGACACTAAATCGCCGCCACCATGACGGGCATGGAAATCCATGAAATAGGCATTTGTCCAGCAGTAGACACGTATATCCTGAAAATGAGAGGAAGATGTCATGGGAATGATATATTATTCGCCAAAGAGAAACATATGTATATGTACCTACCTCATGATAAAATACCCGCAGAAACCTAAAATATTTTGATTGTGGCAAAAATGTATGTAAAATATATGTGCGAACACCAACTAAAGATTCAAATCTGAATGGAATGTCTGCGAAATTTTGAATATAGCAGTTTAGGGAGCGTGGCTTACATACAGATCGCCTCATCAAATACCAAGTAAGATGAATGGCATACATATGAGAAGATACATAAGCTCCTACTCCTACGAATGTTTGTATTTATTATTACTTTTATACATTAGTAAAATTCTCATAGATTTAATACGTAAAGTGTGTGCGGAAAGAAACGTTTCATGGTTTAGGTAGGAATTCATACATTCTACGGGCTTTCTTTCCTTAGATACTCCTTATTAAAATTGTTTCGCTCCGAATTATGCTATATACAATTTAGCTGTCGAAATTAAGAAAAGACCTAAGACTAAGAGAAGACCAGACCATGAGAAGTAGACAAATCGGTATGTTTATAAATATGAGTTTTTATTAATTAGTAAATTCTACGATATCTTACAACTACCTACAATAAGCAGACAACAGTATTACTTCGTGTATTACTAAAAGTTTTAATTCCCCAAAAAACCAATTTAATAATCCATTATTATTCTAGACCTGCATCGGCACAGGAAAAAGTTGTTTATAAAGAAATATTTAAAATGTTTCAACGAAACCTGTAACACAGAATCCGAGTTTAAAAGGCAAATAAAAAGCAGTACTTTTTCAGGTGCCATTGATGCTTCAACGTTCGCCACATTACCTCTTTAAATGCCTTTCTCATTCACTATATTACTCCAATCACAGGCGGTTATTTTCAGGTGAAACTCCTAGGAGTTGACCTGAAAATAACCTTCTAATGCTAGATTAGATACATACTTTTTATTATCTTATAAATATCATTATAACAATTTTATCAAAAAATTAATATTTAGTTACCTACTTACCTGCATAAACTATTTATTATAGGTATTCGTTAAAATATGATTTTTAATTATCCGCGCCTGCGCATAGTAAAATGGTGTAAGTGCCGCAAAATATGCCTTAATAAACGACCCTTTTAATGGATGTATGTCCCCACGTGCTCTTGGCTGGTTTTGTTACACGGATTTCACACCCAAATTTTGTACTGTGTACCTTAAAGTGGTGCTTTTAACAAAAAGTTGTGGAGGGAAAAAAAATATTTGCTATATAATAATAATAAAAAATATACTTCGTTTTCTAACACCGAATCTGAAATAAGGAAAAAAAATTACAAAGATATTAAATAGGTAACAGTAAAATTTTGTTTAAAGTGAAACTGTATGTCCAGGGGGCCAATTTTTGACTTACGAGCGCCCGAATTCAAAAAGTTTAAGCTCGAAAATAATCCGACACAAAAGCTTACCGCCAATTTTTTCGCATGAAAGTAATAGTTTAAATACTCATGATTTTAAATTTCTATCGCTGTTATTTTTAAAACATAATTTCATCGTTTTATTCTGTTTATAAATGTCACTTTCGAGTACTCGAATCTTAAAAATCACCCCCCTGATCAGCTACATAGTAATTGCAACGCGAAATTTCGGAAAGGATGGTTGACTTTTTTGCCATGCCAACTGGACTATACGGGCACACCATTCGCGCTCTTTGATCGGGATCGTTTAACGCAAAACAATTAGCAAAGTATTAAACTTAACCCGTTTTTACTTAGACCTATAATATATTCATTTCGCGTGTGGTGGGGACCGGATGGCGGCGACGTGTCAGTCCGCGACACTTGTGGGCCAGCGGCGTACCAGCCCTCTAATTACATCAATTAACTATAGCTGATCAATTTGCTGATATTAATTCTTACCGCTCCAGAATATTTTATCACATCGGCGGACTTGGTGCATTACTTCGGTGTCCGCTCTCGTCGTGATCGAAATCGGTAATGAGAGGAATTAACTTTTAATATAATTGTTTTTTTTTTGCTTTTTGCTGTCATTTCATTATGTGTGTGTAACGGGGCAAACGAACAGTACTCAATGTAATATTTTATTTTATTTTAATTTTATTTGTAAGTCTAGCTTATTGTGTATTGACTTATTCCAAATTCTTGTAATTGCGGCTAGATAGGTAGGTTGTATTTGAAAATCCCACCAACAATTTCATGTTAAATTGGTGGCCAAGACTCAGAAGCTCATAACGCCAAGCCCCTAAACCAGGGTTTCCCAACCAGTGAGGCGCGCCCCCTTTGGGGGGCGTAGAGTGATCAAAGGGGGCGCAGCGAGCGGCTCCAGATTAAAACTGTATGCAGCCTGTACCGCGACACGGACAGTGCGCGGTGAAGACCCCATTTTTGCGCCTAGGTAGAATTTTAGCATAACATTGGGTGAGGCGCATAGGATTTTAGTAACTGTACACTTTGGACAAAAATTAATGCTTGGTTATTTCATAGATCAGTTTTTTTTTCCTTCTTTGAATTAATGGACATCCTAAATATAGGGATTTCTAGAATATCAGGAAGTAAGTACCGGGTACCCTAGAAGTCAGTGAGTGAGCGAGTGGCCAAATCGTCGGATTTTAAGAATCAGATTTTTTTTTTCAATATATAAAACTTATAAGTAGGTAGTGTGTTGAAATGCTTGTGCCCTAATATCTAATCCTGTTAGTTTGAGCTTTCTGATATTATCTGTCAATAATCTATGAGGGGGCCAAAATGGGTCGAAACGGTTTGAGAAAAGCTAGGTATATATAGTGACAATCTTCTAGTGAATGCATTTTATTTTATAATGTAAAATACTGTGTCGTTTTCTACAAGAAATAAATAAATCTATCTCTCTATAGTGCTCCGCTTTTATTGTTTATGGCGGGGGCACTACATGCTAGATTTGTATAAATATCGCTTTTGTTGCAATAAAGTTTTTAAAGACAAATGATTCATTCATTAGGATTAGGTAAGTACAGAAGTGTATCATCATTTTATTTCATATTTGGGTAAACCAACTTTTTAGTCACTTACCTAGGTACCTAACTACTATCTTTTACGATATAATTTCTCATAATATTGCATCAAAACCAGAACTCTAAGATCTCTGTTCTTGAAGTGGTTTGTATTCTTTGACCTCCACCACTTTACAGCTGCCAGATGTCTATAAATAAGGACAGTATAGTAAACTAACTAATGGGGTTTGTTGCTCTCATTATTGTGTCATATCTGACGTGGCTAGCTCTCCGTCTATTTTTCCCAGTTTTCCCAGTTGCCATTATTGGCACCATATTGAACGCTTTTGTTTTATTGCGAACGCGTGGGTGCTCTGATTCATTCACGAGTACTTGTGAATGACGAAGACTGCTGCGTTTAGGATTAAAAAAGGTTATATACACACCTGAAAACTCATCCGAACTTGTATTTTACGCTCTGAAAACAAGGGCTATAATTGAATGTGTTTTTATGCACTTATAGTTGAAATGGTTGGTGAGGTAGATGGCGGCGGCGGCGTGGCGCCTAAGCCGCGCAGCCTCGTTCGGGCGGGCGGGAGACAATTTTCCGAGCTACATTATTTTCATGTGTTTTATTAATAAAACAACTTAAGTAATAAAGGTACATATAGTTTAAGGGGGCAAATGTATTAAAAGGTAGGGTCGCTATGCCGGTTGGCGGACAGTTAAGGAAGTTGCTGACTTCAAACCCCATAAAAAAATTGTAATTTACGATAAAATATGGTAATTTCTATACCAGTACGTTAGAAATATAGTCTATTTGTAAAACAAATATGAATACTGGCTGCTTTGCATGTAAGTTTTGATAAAATAAGCGATAAGTGAAAAAATACCCGAAATGCCGGTTTGCGGACAGTTTTTTCAGTATGCGGACACTAAGTGCTAGTTGGCGGACATGCAGTTTCATGCAATAAAATTGTAACTGAACCATGTTTTATCTGTTTACATTAGGCTTTAATATCAATGGTACTATCTGAACACCGTTTTTATCAAAATATAGTCTCTTCGCGATCCTTACGACCTTTAAAAAGTAGGATTGTTTGTTTGAAAAAAAAACGTCGTTTAACTGACTATATCCAAAGTAATTCGCATTAAAAGCGTTGATTCAACTTGATCTTCTTTGTTTTTTCCATACTTTAGTTCAAAAGTGGGGGGAGGGGGGTAATGAAATTAGATACACAAACCTATTATTTTGGAAACTAATCACTTAATCATAAAAAAACTGTAAGTAACGTCGAAGCTTGTTTTATACTATGACGGTAAAAAATAAGCGTGCGGCTTGTCTAATGGTAAGCCGCTATCATAGTCTATGGACGCTTATAACTCCAGTTGAGTAACAAGAAGCACGTTGCCGTCCAGTAAAAGAACAAGGATGTTGTGTAGATAGGTAGATTACGGGACAAATATAGACCGCTCACAACCTACATACTGCATCGTTGGGAACTATCTAAAATACCTACCTATGGATTGGTATACCACATATTGGTCAATCTTAGAAACTACATGAGAGATGCGGACTTAGTAACGCTTTTTAAGGAAAAGGTCAATTATAGATGACTGCTATATTTATGAAGAAATATAATCTTTTAGCATCGCTGGCCCTTGCCAGCCATTGCCATTCGCCAAGGTAAAAGTGAAAAGACTGGAAACTTACATACATATGGCGGGAAAAAGTTGATAACTCAAGATATAAAAATTGAAGAAATTTGAACCTTATGATTTTTTTCAACTTCAAATTTATTCAAGTTTTTGTCCTGACTTGTCAACTTCTTCTCGCCATGTACGGATTATTAAATAATATTAAATTTTAGTATACTGCTTCGGATAGGTTGTCTACCTATTCTACTATCTTTGATTAAAGCCTTGCATGATAGGGCAGCCAGCACTACAGTCACTCCCATACTTTTTTTGCGCCGCTGGTTGCGTCGGTCCAGCATTACAAAATTTGACAATTTTTAACTCATGTCCACCGGGATAGAAAGGTTCTCGAGTGAACTGCGTGCCTAAGTACCTTAACAAGGATTACTGAAGATCGGTAGCCAATCATTTGGCAAACAACATTTCATAAATGTTCATTTCACAAACAACGTTAGGCAAACTAACGATTCCCAAATTAGACATTGTATAAAATTTTATTTTACAAATAGTTCAAGAGACAAATTATTTGCTTGAAAAAACACTATATTACAAAACGTTATTTGGCAAATTATTCATTTGTTATTCAGGGCAATTAACAAAATAACGCATACTAAAAAATGTTAGTAAAATGCATTACTTGGTAAATACTTCGTTTAATAAATCATCATGGTGTGTATGTCATTCATATGTGTAATTATCTACGAGGACTACGAGTAGGTATTACATTTTAAAACTGATAGATGTTTTGTAGTTTAAAAGTTAAGTTTGTTTTTGTTTAATATATCACGGAAGACTATATTATTTGAGAGAGCCCAGATAGGTGCGACGACGAGCGAAGCGAGGAGGAGCGTGTTAGGTTAACTGCGACCGTAAAATTATCCATTAATTACTTATATTTCATTGAAACCGAAATTCTTTTATAATATTTTGTCTTGTGTCAAATGCTCTTTTGCCTAGAAATAATGCAGTTGTCAGTCAGCCATTCCTGTTTACCTTATTTTGCTATTGTCCCCAAAAATCAGAACGACTGATTGGTTAACTTCAATTAAAGGAGGGTGTCCTCAATTCGTTTGTATTTATTTATTTTACTTATTAAATTGAGTAAAAACAATAGTTTATCTATTGACATTTTGCAAAATAACTGATTTTAAAAACGATTTATTCGCGAAATGAACACTTGTTAAATAATAATTTGTCTTTCAATATGTTTATAAAGCGTCCAAGTTACTAAATGTATATTTGTCTATTAATGATTTATAAAATGAACATATTTAGCAATGACAGGTTTGTGAAATGAATAGTTTGTGAATTGTTGTTTGTTAAGTGATTATTTGCGAAATGGTGTTTATCAAATGATGATAAACCCCGAAGATCTGGTTAAGATCGTAAGGAACCGTTGGGTGAGGGCACAGCAGGACCTATCATTGTTGAGATCCTTAGAAGTTTATGAGAGACCTATGTCTAGCAGTGGGCGTCGTTTAGCAAATTTAATGATAGTGATAATGATGAACTATCTTAACAATTAGAGAACACCAAACACGCCGCAAAAGCAACGGATAGATACTTTACTTCCTATGCACGTTTGTGTCTGGACCGGATGTCTAAACAAGAGATAAGTGTTTTATCATACAGAGAAGGCAAATGAGCGTACAAACTACATAACTATTAATTTACTTTCCAAAAAATCCCACGTGTCCGTATACTGAAATCACATTTTACGTAGTCGCGGTTGACCGGACAAGAGTTTATAAGCGGTTTTAAAATTAATTTTACTATCGATTTTAAACGAATGATGTGGTCGCAAACTAAAAAATAAGTAGTTCGGCAAATAATATTAACATATTATAAGTATTTAAGTAGTATTTTTAATTATGTGTCACACGAAGTGAAAATCAAAAATCGGTATAAGATGCGAGTAAGCGGACACGTGTCCGCCAACCGGGATACTTAACAAATTTGCATACCGGTTGCGCGGACAGCCAATATTTCTACAACTTTAGAAATATCATGAGAAAATCTCTGTAAATAACGTACATTGGTTCATAATTAACCGAACTAAATGCCTAATACAAATGTAACACGAACACAAAAGAAGAAACTTACGTTTATCCGCGCGCCTTGTTCTTAATTTTTTCGTAAGATATCGACCATTTTGGTCACTACTGAGGAGGAGCCTATATAAACATTTTTTTCCTGGCTAAAGGCTGCATCAATTGTTTTGAAGTGAATACATTATTATTACATAACTATCTGAGTATCAACAAATAAGTTCATTTTATTATTAAGAACAGCAGGAATCTTATTTTTTGCATTTTAAGAGAAGTTGTCGGCCATTTGTCCGGCTACCGGCACTGTCCGCGCTACCGGCACAATGACCCTATGTGTTTTGTATACTTAAGGACAAGATGCATAATATAAAAAAGTTTTTTGGAATTCTAAGGAAGTTACCTTAGATATGAACTATACTCGTAGGTAAAACCTATGAACAAACAAATCTACAATAAATCTATTTTTATTCTTTTTTTGGGACCTACTTTTTTCATATATTAGCGCTAAGTATGTCACGAAAGATATGATAGATCATAATCTAACTTTTTATCAGAGAATGACTTATTTATAATGGGGCATTGTGGAAATAATAAATGATGTGACAGAGTGTACAAACTTATGTGGCAGTGTAATATTTTTGTAGTCCCTGAGTTATCTTATAAAACCATTACACTATAGCTCACAAACGCGTTACATCCGTTCTTGTTATATTACAGCATGACATGTTAATTTATTAACAGCAAACAAATTCAAAAAGTGGAAATCTGGCATGGAGCCCAAACTGCCATGGAGTAAGCCTCCATACTTTATGGTGCATGAAATATGATACACGCATTTGCATATAAAAGTGACCAAAGAGTAATATTCCGCGCGTTCTGCCAACGAGAGCTCTGACACAAACCATTACACATGTTAACTGCTGTCGTCGGTAAAGTGGAATATCTGGCGGAAACTAGGTACATAGTTTCAACATTTTTTCCTTATACTTTCATAGTTCAAATTGCTTATCTATCTTTTCAGTCCCTCTATGAATCCGTTTACGGCTGTAACGATATGAAAGCTACACGTTGGCGATGAAACTTAGCTTAGATGGATTCTACGATGTAGGTATATGTTGGTAAACCCGCTTCTATTCAAGCATAAGATCAGTGTTACCTTAAGACCCTTAAGTGAATTAGATTATCGAACAAAACAAAACAGTCATTTTCATAACCCGCCACATAATAACAGAGCCATCTATCAAGTTAAAACCTATGTAATCATGTAAGCTGGTGTATCATCTATTAACCTTTCCTTTGTCGAAAGCCGCAACCAAATCGAACAAGCGCTTTTGGATATACTTAAATGGAATAATTATTTGTATGTACATCACACGCAAACAGCCATAAAACCCTAAATGTATAGTACCATCGGGTTCAGAAATTACAATAACAATTTATGACTAGTACCTACTTACATTCTCCGTTTTTGTAGGGGGTAAAAAGTAAACTGTTTTGTCAACAAGAACAACAAAATCTCATAAATAACGGACGGAGTTAGCGTAACTGATAGCAATATTGTCGTAATTAATTGAAATGTGTCAACCAACCACGCATTCATCAACACACCAACAAAAGGGCTGATTGGCCCATACAGCTTATTAACCTTAAGATCTATGTCACTCCGGCTATAATGAAACGCAGCCTTGATAAGTTTCAATTGACCGAGATCATTTTACTTGTCTCGTCAAACGTCATTAGGTCATTGTGCGGCAGAACGTATTGCAGTTCTAATTCAAGTCAATATTTAATTTAATTTTAATGCAGTCGGGTTTTATCCATTAAAATGCGTACGCTTCGTCGAGTTCTGTGCTCATAGGCAGAACCGATACGTATTCAATTGTCTGCTGGGGCAGACTGGCGTCCAGACGACGGTCATTTTCCAATATGTATTGTTAGTTTATGTAGTTGTAGGTTGTATTTTATTTTATTAGTGTGCAGTTTACGAATAACTACTGTGTAGAGCCATCGTTTGTAGAGCGCCTTTAGTATAAGATGACGCAGTTTCAAAGTCGTCTTTTAAAAAGCTTTGTTTTGTTCGCCATTAAAAGCTGGCAACGCTTCCGCGCATCGTGACACTGTAGTTTTTTAGTTTTTCGGAGTACAAAAAGCTTTAGTGGAAGCACTTAACAGACTTTTGATGGATCCATTGCAATATACGATAGTACATATATAATGTAGGAAGCCTGATAAAATGCTGGGTAAGCGTGGGTGTCCCGGAAGGTCGACTTAACTGAGGCAAAAAGTCTTTATTTCCCTTCTGAGGACAGTGGCGACGTGATTTATGGCTCCATGAGCCGATTACGTAGGCGGTTGATTGTTGGATGGACCGCGAATGAGGAATACACAAATAAGTCTGGAACCAACAAAACATACCTACCTACGTAGTTGACTGATAATGTCATCGAAATTTTGTGTAGCAACTTAGTAGGAAAATAAGCGAATTATATAATACCTATACCTACAATATGAGATAACAATAGTACCGACTAGGTATAATAATGTAGCTACAAAAATATAAGTATGAAATAAGTATTTCAATATTAGTACGTTACGGAAAATGAGAAAACCGTCGTTAATTCTAAGTCTAAAATTTTAATAACACTTAATATACCTATCGTATAAGTAGGCATCAAAACATGACATGAGTTAATCAACTCATTACAATAGATGTTTGCGATACAACGAGGAAATGCCGCCAGCATCCTTGGTAGTACAATGCCGCAAGGGCCTAGTTTAGATTTGAGCTAGTTATTAATTTAGTTTAATATTTGTACTGTAGTGTCTCTGTATATTTAATTATGTAAATAAATGTTATATCCATAGATGTTTCAATTCAGAGTAATGTTTTCTCGTTGTTAAGGACACAGCTTCACGATTGTCACGAATGACGTATGTATCCAATACGTAACCGATGTACTAAACACACGTTCTCAATTTCTACAATCAAATGAAGTAATAGTAAATAAAAGGGTGAAACAGCGTTGTAATCATTAGGTGTCTTTTGTAAAAGCTTGTGACGACAATATAAAGCAAATTGACGCACGATCGCACGGGTAAATACGGTGTGCAATCCCGCCCACGCCCTCTTCACAGTAACAAGTCTCTAATCACATAAAACGTCACGAGGGTTTTATTTTTAGATAAACTCTGACGATAAGCTGAAAATAATTTACTAGTACCTGAAGCTAATATGTATAAATTACCTAAGTGTCGCCGTTTATGTCCGTACCTACTGATGGACCCACCACCAGATTGTTATCAGGCATTTTACTTTTTACTTAATTACACTTTATTGAAACATACAAATAACGAACTAAAATATCACTTTAATAAAAACAAAAATAATACCACTTAAAAATAGCACTGCACTATCAAAACAAAAAAAACATTATGGATTGATCCCTTCCTGAATTTGTGTCGTTTCTTGCTGCTTCCTTATATGTTGTGTTACTTGTGTTGAATTATAGGTAAATTCCTTTTTTTATTTGTATGAAATTTTATTGAATTGGGTTTCGTATTTCGCTATCCATCGTAATAGGTTTTCCCTAAAACTAAAAACTAAAACCAGAAGTGGGATCGTTACGTTGCTGATAGAAAATACTTTGCTAGATTCTCAGTTCTAGTGAATGATTCACTTTCAATAAATACGCTGTACAACTTGAACAAGCACATGTTACATGGGTGATACTAGAGGCCAAAGTTGACTCCATATCTCATGACTTTTTCTCAGCTCTCAATGACTTGATAACATGACAATTCAACGCCCGTCTTATCTCTCATTTCCTTTAGATCCGTTTTGTGCTTGTCTTTACAGGTCACCAAACTCAGAGTAGGCATAAAATAATTTGGTTGGATACTTAATTAGGAAAATTTTCATGTATCCGATACAGAAACCTAATTTAAATCAGAACAACTAGGTATATTCTTGGCAAACACATCCGGCGAATTGCCGAAGACTATCTATGCTACCTACCAACATAATTATGCCTTATCGAGACCTTTGCCACCACTTCTGTCTATACTTCAAAACAACTTAACTAAAATAGGGCTAATGTTAGTGTGCTAATTTATTGCTCACAGTAATAATGTCAATTCAAATAATTGGTTCAGGATGATTGCACATTCAATATAAGTTTTCCTGGATCACTTAACCGCAACTTTAGAAGTTTATTAGATACAACAACTCATTTATATTCATTTTAATAATTAAAACATACCGCAAACTAAGTAGGTACCGACATATCAGTTGCCCAAGGATGATGGCTGACTTATTAGAACGTGAAGTACCTACATATAATATATGGTACTTAATTGCAATTATTTTATTTTAAAATATCGCACTACTTGATTTTTTAATCATCGATTAATTTAAAACTACTTGTTATATTATATGTATAAATACTTATTATACTTAACAGAAAATGATCTTACGGGACCCTGAGGGCCCACGCCCGATGAGGCGCGGTCCCACGGTGCTACACCAAGTAACTTCTAGGAACCATTCATAATTTAGTCACAATCTTGGACCGCATGATATTTGATAATTGCCCTACATGATCAATTATTAATGATAATTGCCTTACCATCGATCATACCCGTTCTTGGAGTTTATTTTTTACCGCATTATATTCAATTAATCCAATATAATGCTGACGCTATGATGTACGCGCGACATAAAAAGGGAAATGTCTCGACAGAGTTTTTACCGATACTTAACTTAGCACATACCCAGTTATTAAGTTATGAATGAACATGAAGAGATAAAAATAAAATGTATCCATAGGTTAGTCGGTAGACTACGTAAAAACGATAGCGCTTTGAAGAATAAATAAAGCATCTTAAGTGAAAATATTGATCGATTTACTGTCATACGGTGCAATGCCCGCTCCAGTGCAGTCGCCGCTCGTCGTATCGATAATATACCCGTACTTTATCACACTCACAATGTAGACTTGTCCACATGTTCATAAAAAGAGTTCTGAAATTAAAATTTCCTTAAGGTTTTTACTATTCCAAAGTCGAAGCGACCTTATTCGAATTGGTAAATATTAATAGGTAGGTATATTGTGGCAAATAATGTAAATATTAATGTATAGGTATGGGTAATATTAAACGCTTAACAAAAAGTTGCATCTATTTCCCGCGAGTTGCTAGTAATGGATTCTCGGCGCCAGCAAAATTTATTCTGTAGATGGCCTTAAAGAAAAAATGTGTTTGGAGTCGGGCTGTGAATATTGCTCACATTCCATAACATTATTATAATTTTTGTAACAAGTCCGTCGGCAATCAAAGATTTACGATGCGCAGGGTAGCTTTTTCTTGCACAGTGCACAGTTATGTCTACAAAGTGAGCGAGATAAGTATTATTGATTCTGTGTAACAAAAGTTGGTCCATCCTTTGTAAGTTGGCGCTAAGTGGCAACCCACAGCGCGCTGCAAGGGATGGCACATTCCCTAGATAAGATAAGGGTCCCTCACCGCATTGCGATCCGTACACTCATCTCACACCGCCCAGTGTTCACCTCCCAGCATCCTGCCAACGCTCTAACGAATAATTATAAGTCTGACACAGTTAACGCCTTTGTGCAATTAGGTATTATATTTCTTATCAAAGACTTAGACTTTGTCTTTGTGTCCTAGAACAGATGGCATTCTAAACGGTCGTTGTCACCTAGAACCCAGATAACTTTCTGGAGGTGCATTCGAGTTCATGAATATGATATTGATTTGATGTTAACAAAATTATCATATTAGAGCGACAAGGATAAGATTATAGAATTTAAAATCAGTAAAATGTCATATTTATTATTAGAGTCAAGTGACTTTCCTAAAACCCCAGGGTCAGATTACATGCAAGTCTAATAAAGATAGCCAAGATATGCAGCTGGTTGAACTCGTTAAACAACACACAACCAAAGCTCTTGTGCTGCCAGTTTTATTACTTACTCCATGATAATGAATGAGTTTATTCAATTATCGATACTAAGAACTCGATGCTGAAGATGTGAACTCGGCTGATTGATTTACGTCGTGTCAACAGTGACAAAACCGCTATTAGAATATGTGTCTAAAAATCGGGACAAGTTTTTTTGTAGTTACTACACTACAGCAGTGGCGGCGCGTCCATAGAACACGGTTACCGTCGGCTTGCCTAAGTTTCAGGCGCCTGAGTAGTTTTCCTACAGCACATTCAGCACCGGCTTGCCTAAGAAGAAATTTAACTCACCGCCACTGTACTACAGTACTAGTTTTACAGAGCGGGTGAAATAAGTGATACGACTACGATTCAGCTTGGCCAAAAAAAATCGAATGTCAAGATACCTACTCCAGATGTTCACCGCTAGATTGATGTATGTCCAGCTCTTCTCCTCTTTTTACCGATTCTTGTGAAATTTTGTAAACAGGTTCGATAATTAGGTACATAGGATTTTTTCGTTGATTTTATTTAAATGGCGAAATACACAAGGACTTTAGCGCAACTGATAATGAAACAGCAAAGGAACTTTTTTCTATTGATAAATATTAATGCTTCTACATATGTAATTATATCAACCATATACAATAATATGTACTTATATTAAGGAGAGGTTACAAAGTCTACAGCTCATAGAGCCACTGGTAGTTAAAGGTAAAAATATTGATGTACCGTCAACTGCTAAAGCCTACGATGCTCAACTTTGCCTGGCTTAAAAAAAACATGATTTTCTTCACCAATCAACTATTTATATCTTATTCCTGAAATGACCACCTCGCTCCCATCTCAGGTATAAGACATAAATAGCTGGAGTTCGATTTTTGAATCTCACCGGGTGACTTATTTCGTACTAAATAGTCATCGGCTGCATACAAAAAAAGTCACCGGTGAGATTCAAAAATCGAACTCCTGGTTGGTGAAGAAAACATTTTTTTTCAAGTCAGGCAAAGTAAGTAACAGTTGACGGTACTTAACCAATATTTGCTGAAATAGGTTGATAAGGAGCGCTACATATTTAAAAACGTTGTAACAGTGTGCTATTTTCTAAGAGGTATCAAACCTCTGTTGTCACGCGCTCGCGCTAAGAGGTTTGTGCTGGCCAACTAATGACAGAACGTCTTGACGTTTTTTCTTTACGCAATCGAACAATTGACGATCGCGAATTTCTGCATTGAAATGGTTGAAATATTTCCTTATGATTTGTAAATTACTAATTAATATGTAATCCGACATTGTATACGTCGTATTTTTTGTATCTACAATTCCCCGGACTGGGTGAGTGTTTTGTCCTATTCATTTAACTCTTTTTCTATCTTTTTTACCTATTAATCTATCTGTTTAAATATTCTGTTCTGCGTAAGCAATTTATCTTCCTAAAAACTTACCTTGTGACTGCCACATCCGTGAAAACTAAATAATGCTTTAAAATCACCTATCCGACTAATCGTCTAACATCCGGATGTCGCAGTCACTTGTGAAAATCATACATTTTATGAAATGGCTAAATATCCGGTTTTCCTAGGGAATCAAGTCTGGGGTTGATTCGCAACCTATTTTCTTCTTGGCGCAAGCTGCGGCGTCCACATCGGTGTTCCGGTCTCCCAGACCCGGAACCCGATAATACTTCTAGCATCTAAATTTGAAGAGCGTCACATCCAAGGGTGACATGCCGCGACTACGGAGGCCCAATTCAACTAGATCATCAGGATAGTGACTTTTTATAAGGACTTGTTTTGTTTTAATTTTTAATTTCTATCTAGTGTGCTCAGTGGCGGACCTACGGCCTAGCCGGACAATTCTTTTTGTTTTATTTTTTTGAGCTTTGTAAATATATTTGTCCAAATTTAATCTTCTTCTTTTCTATTGATCTTCCCCTAATCTAAACCTACCCTAATCTACCATACCCTACATGTCTAACGGTTTAAAAACGTTACAACGTTAAGGAAATTAAGAATCTTCTTCTTCTTCCTAGCGTTTATCCCGGCTTGGGGTCCGCTTGACAACCTAATCCCATGAATTGGCATAGACACTTTTACGAAAGCGACTGCCATCAGACCTTCCAACCCAGAGGGGAAACTAGGCCTTTTTGGGATTAGATCCGGTTTCCTTACTATGTTTTCCTTCACCGAAAAGCGACGGTAAATATCAAATGATATTCCGTACATAAGTTCCGAAAAACTCAGTGGTACGAGCCGGGGTTTGAACCCGAGACCTCCGGATTGAAAGTCGGACGTCTTACCGCAAGGCTACCAGCGCTTGTGTTTAAGGAAATTAAGAATATTTACTAAAATATTTGTATTTTTGGTAAATAATTCGGTCGATAGGTACTTATTGTCTTATTTACCCTTGGTACAATGATAGCGTCAATTATGTAACTTAACTTCAATAACAAATTAACGCACAAAAAAAAGATAATTCGACAATATATCTGCCACATTGTTACTAAACGTTGACCCATGACCGCCATGTCACGATTAGTCATTGAAACAATTCGAATCTCGCCACCATGCTGAGCCAGATGTCCAAAGCGAGTACAAGTTAGCCTGAAATGAACTAATTGGTTAGGTTTCGTCGCCAGGCAATTGCCCCTGTCGTGTCGCGTCGCGCTCATTCTTATTTATCGGCGGCGACACACGACACGTAATCACGACTAAACAGCTTACTGTATTTTAACGAATTAGTTAGTTATATGATTATTTAAAGGTAAGGGCATAGATCACTCCAGAACTCTTAAAAAAGGAATAACCCTCCTCATGAGCTTCTTTAAAATCAGGTAAAACGTAAAAAGATATACTTTATGTGTGTATTTGACCCTCAAATGTTTTATAGGTACGTACCTAAAAAACATTTGTGAAGAGAGATCAATCTCCCTTTAAAGCGCGGAAATCCAACGCAAGTCTATTAATTAATAATTGGATTGAACCCCGTTTCTAAATTATCTTAATGTATATGAGTCTTATTTTGAATGTTAAAATATTATAACCGCTTAACGTTAATATTAGTCACGTATATCTATGTAAGAATAGCACCTCGTGTGTACACAAAGTATAGAACTGACTAGCAATGATCGTGTGAAACGGTGCCTGAAACTCTAACCTAATAGTGTTAATAGAAACTACTTTATAGCGATACGAACATTACGAACCACACACGCTGACGTTATTCCTTCATGTTCCATTACAAATCGTCATACAAAGTCGTTGGTGGTCTATAGGTAATGCTTTAAGAATTATATACTTAAGTAGGTACCTACCCTAAACTTATTTACTTTTTACCTACACTTTGCAGTAAGAAGTTCCTAAATATTTTTAACGGTTCCTAAAACAGTAATAAATAAAATAAATAAATAATATTTGCTAAATTTTTATTTTTATCGAACGAGTAGAGCGTAAGCGAAACAACTTCTGGCTACTGGGACGTCTCGGCATTTCGATGGCTTTTTTGATTTTGAGAGTTTTTTCGACGATAACTTTAGTAACGTTTTTCTGATCTTTATGAAATTTGTTGGGGTTATTATATCAGAGTTACATAAAATTTGAGAGTTGAGCTGGATCAATCAAGGGGTTGTGGACTGCGAGCGATATTTACTAGGTACAAGTAGTCATTTATCCTAAATTTATATACTCTTAATTATCTAGGTTCCGTGAGGGAAAATAATGATGGAGCTAATCATAATCAAAACATGATTAAATAAACTAAATCGTTAATTTTACTAAGCATTTGTCTTACTAATAAAATAACTTCAGCTAATCATGATTGAAACTAAAAATCGTCATGATTTACTCATGTCGGTGCGGTGCTCAATCAGATTGGAAAGCTCATGATTGTATTCGTAAACATGTTCAAATGATTAAGAGTAACGTTCTCATCTTTAACTTTACTTTCAATCACGCTCATTTTTGCTCAACTCTGGTTGCTAGGTACCTACTTAAAAGGCTGACAACACCCGATGACCTTCAAATTGACTTTACTTAAACAGTCATATAGCTATAACTACTTGTTTTGGAACAGTAAAAATAATATATGTTAATATTCATTATATTTAAAAGAACTTCGTTTATTCCAATACACGATTGGACGAAATGGCATCGATAGAAAATAATTCCAAAATTGCATCTTAAAATTAGCTTTAAACAATTGCACGTCTTTAGTTTCTTGGCTTCTATGTCTGTAATTAAGGACAAAATTCCACCACACTAATACTAAAAACTTCGTTGCCTTATATTTCTCAATTAATGCATAGATTTTTTTTTATAAATCATTTTGCAAAATTTGCAATGAGCTCCCATACTAATCGTAACGCAGTGTTTCTCTTTCACTCGCGCTGAAAAAGATAGAGGGAATTTAGCTCTTATCATCCTCTTAACTTTTCTAGAAATTGGCTATGAAAAGAAATATACAGCGTGTATTGTGGATATAACCATATACAATAAGGGTAATTATTTAATACAGACCCTAACAAACATACCTACTTTCTAAGTAATTCATGAATTATAAGGTTCAAAACAGGCCTAGCGGAATTCCTCGCGGAATTAAGCCAATTCATAGACAAAATGCCTAATTTTATCTATGGTAGTGGAAATTTGTCTATGGTAGCGGATCTTTGTCTATGGCTTCCATACAAAAAATCAGCTACCATAGACAAATTTCCGCTACCATAGACAAATTTAAGCATTTTGTCTATGCAATTCTTAATTGCGCTGTGATTCCGCTAGGTGTGTTTTGACCCTAAAACGAAACCCAAATCAGCTCCGGCTTTTGCCTACACATAACTTTGATGCACCGTGTTTTACCTACCTACAACACTTTATAAATTTTTTTTTGTTAAATCTGTCATCAAAACAATGAGATGTTAAAATGCTAATTATTTATCCTATTAATAAACACATTACTCAGTTTAATGCGGTTTAATTGAGTTTATGAATGAATTAGTGTGGTGAACGAGTGCATTCGTCACGTGGGTATTAATAGTCGAGCAGGCGTAATGGAAACTCATTGAGCCGCTATCGCGTTCCCAGAACGCCGCTGACGCACTCTTTCTTGAGCTTCCGCTGGGAACTGAACCTCAGAGATGAGGTTGGGCTGGCAAGCTTGTTGTTTTGATTTGCGATCGACGAACTATAATAATAATGATTGACTGAACGAGCAAAGTGTCTCCGATTCAACTTGAACGTAAACGCTTTCGTTTGTCCTGATATATGCGGCTATTCTCCTTCAGGTTGCATGTCTCTATTACCAAGTTTCGTGAAATTTTGTGAGCGGTCTGCTTGGTACGGGCCATTGCAAAAAAGTTATTTAGTTACAACACGCGCGTACGTGTACGTTACGTTCACGAGTCACGAGAGGGAATAAAATTTTTTTTTTCACTTTGCGTAACGGAGCCGGCCTATCTTTCAAGGCCCTCTTACTCTAAGCCAATCAAATTATGTGTCAGGCAAATTAACTCAATTCGGGGGTCCATCGCGGATAAAAAGTTTTATATCTAGGTACGTGAATGTGTTTTTATTTTTTATTTTTGTTTAGTCAGTTGTTGCAAAGTTTTCAAAGGGGAGAAAATATGCACAAATACTAAACAGTTTTTGTTTTAGGTTAGATGAAATTACTTATTAAAATATGTACAACAATTACTTATCCTGCAAAGGCTATGAAACATAAACATTTTTCAGATATTATGATAGGTAGTCAGCAGTAAAAGTAGCTAAGCGGGTGTTCAAAATAAGCTGGGCACGACTTTATTGTTAAGAGAATACGAGTAAGAGCATGTGTAGGTCATTTTGAACACCCTGCCCACTTCTGCTGCTGCCAGTACCTACTAATTTGATTTTACTGTAAAGTTCAATGAATCAGGTGCTGTACGGTATACAAGTGTACAAACTATAACTATGTACAATCGTTTATTTAAAAATAAATTGCGAACGTTTAGGTGTGCTTTTCTTACTTACTTTGCTGGCTCAGCGGCCCAAAATGGATCTTGGCCTCCGACACTAGATTCCGCCATTCGTTCCGATCCTGCCTGTGTGTGTACAAGGTCTGCTTTGCTTAAACCAAATGAATACGAGAGGGATTACTGAAAATATCAAACAAAACTTAATCCAGATGAGTGTTTCCGTGATTCACTTCTTTCATAGATACAGTTTAATTTTAACCCGCACTCAATTATAGGATTAAAGACTTCGGGTGAATCACGCGCAGCCCGACAGGCGCCGGCGATTCGTCACCGCACTTGTCATGTCAGGCGCAATAAAAATAAACTTTGGTTACAAATCTTTTATTATTCGACTACCGAATAAACAAAAGACAAAATACAGCGCATGCCGTCACAGATAAAGTATAACAAGCGGTACATTAACATGCTACAATACAGTCAAGAGCGAGATAGGGTAATAGGGTAGGGTATGTAACACAAACGGTGAAGTGCAATAGAGGAAAAAACGATATGTCCCTAGATATGTCCCAGCTTTTCACCACGGCTAATTAAGGGACACTGACCGCTTGACGACCTAAACCCAAGAATTAGCGAAGCAACGTACAGTCGCAATCAGATATATCGGAGCGGCTAAGGTGGTCAAAAATATCTGAACAAAGCCTCTATTGCCAGGGCGTAAATATCAGATGATATTTTGTACATAAGTTACGGAAAAACTCAGGTGGTATGAGCCGGGGTTTGAACTCAAGACCTCCGGATTGAAAATCTAAACGTTCTACCGCCAGGCCACCAGCGCTTTTTAAAAGTATAGTTAAATATGCCACTATTATATTTAATACTTTTTTAGATAGTTTGAAATAGGCAAGCCATTAAGAATTTGTTTTTTTTTAGTGCTACACATATTCGACTGTATATTGATTTTACCTACGACCCTAAAAGTGGTATCACTGGTATCATTTGACGATAAACGCTTACATCGTAGGTAGGTACCTCCTTCAATATTGTACTAGAGTAGGTAACCCACTAGGTAGAGCCATTTGTAGAATTCTACACGTTAGATTCTACAAATGGCTCTACGTGTGGGTTACCTAAAATGCCAAAATGTATACCTGTATGTAGAGCCTGTTGGATACCCAACTCTACACATGAGTCTGCAATCTATATATTCGTCTCTACATATGGCTCTACACTTACATATTCAATTCTGCATATGGCTGCATATATATTCAACTCTTCTACACATATGCATCGGCATATTATATAGTGTGTGGCCTATAACATGAGCAAAAAATTAAAACGTAGATTGTACCTTTTAAACAATAAAACTATTGTTCAACAACTTTTAAAAAAATACCTAGGTTGTATGTAGTTTTAGCATAGTTTTTAGATTGTCTCTTATACATACAAACTAAATATTATTTTAAATGTACCTTAAAATCCGTACGTTTTGACTTTTGTTTAGGTCGCTCCATAGCAGTGGCGGCACGTCCATAGAACACGATTCCTATTGGCTTGCCTAATTTTCAGGCACCAGATATTGTTTCTACAGCTCATGAAACATTTTTAAGCCAACAAAGATTCGGCTTCCCTAAAAAAAAATTTGACCCGCCGCCACTGCTCCATAGATTAATATGTGGTCGCTCTAATACTGGCTCTACAGAAGCGTCGGTCGCTGTACAACTACAAACTTTGTTTAGTTTGAGGAGTAGAATCTACGTTTTAATTTTTTGCTCGTGTTACAGGCCACGCACGGTATGGCTCATTCATACATTCAATATACTCTATGGTATGACTCTACATATTCGACTTTATATGTAACTTCATTTTTGGCTACATTGTTCTATATATTCAGGAAGGTCATGAAAAGCAGCAAAGGTGTCACCCTAAGGCGCGACTATATAATGCCTCGACTGAAAGCGATAAAAAGCCAGCTTTCCAGCTGTAAGTGAAGGAAAAGTGTAGGAAATTTTGGTGTTTGTCAAAAAGGGAGTAGTCAACTTCACTGTTATAAACTCGAACTAGGTAGCAGTTACGATTATTATGTACCTTTTCTTACTTAGGTACACATTCAATTGTCCTCGTAAGGGCAAATTCAATGCTCGGCTATTTGCTGGAGCTTGGTGTTTTCATATGGTATGTCATGACCCGCATGATGGCATGGTAGGTTAGGTATGTAGCATATTTTAAAATGTTAACCATAGCCATAGGATAAAAAGTATAGACGGCGCATGGTAATAATAATACCATGATCTAACGGGATGGTCTTATTACACTTTCAATAGGTACGACAGAGAAGGCCGGTGATCCTTTTCATAGCTTCACATATTTTTATTACCCTCCACGCCATTACTTTGAGCAGTGGAGGGTAACAAATAGATATAATTCGCGATTTTTTCATGAATTTCTTTGTATTGGCTAAGGAAAACAAATTATTCTGTTTTGTGCTGTAGAAGTGATTATCTTCGTCTATGCTATGATAGACGACCGCTTGGTTTAAAGCTCTATAGCATTAAACCAAGCGGAGTGACAGGCGTTCCCCTCTGCCGAAAATGTATGACCAGTGGTCATACTCATTGTATGGACTGACGTTTATTTGACGTGGCTATTTTGACGTTTCGCATACATTTGAAGTTCCCCTCCTCCGCAAAAAACGGCAGACTTTTTCCGATAGAAATAAACGCGTGTCGCATCCGGTTGGTTTAATAATCAAAGTCGTCTATATACCCTTAAAGCGGTATTACACATTGCAACCTGCAGGGCCCAATCTGTCAGGTTGGAAGGTGTAATTGAAGGTAGGGCCCGTAGGGAGCTGAAGGAGGGGTAGGAAGAGGCAGGGTACACAACAGATTGGGCCCTGCAGGTTGCAATGTGTAATACCGCTTTTACACATTGCAACCTGCAGGGCCCAATCTGTTGTGTACCCTGCCTCTCCCTTCCCTCCTTCAGCTCCCTACAGGCCCTACCTTTAATTACACTTACCAACCTGACAGATTGGGCCCTGCAGGTTGCAATGTGTAATACCGCTTTTACGCATTGCAACCTGCAGGGCCCAATCTGTTGTGTACCCTGCCTCTCCCTTCCCTCCTTCAGCTCCCTACAGGCCCTACCTTTAATTACACTTACCAACCTGACAGATTGGGCCCTGCAGGTTGCAATGTGTAATACCGCTTTTACGGGTGTACGCGTGTCCGGTCTCCAGTTAAGGGTCGCCACACACCTAGCGGTTTTCCTCGCGGAATTACCGGAAGTAGCGGAAATTTGTCTATGGTAGCGGAAATTTGTCTATGGTAGCAGATTTTTTTATGGAAGCCATAGACAAATTACCGGAAGTAGCGGAAATTCATAGACAAAATGCTTAATTTGTCTATGAATTTCCGCTACTTCCGGTAATTCCGCGAGGAAAACCGCTAGGTGTGTGGCGACCCTTAATTCTTGCTTCGAGATTTTAACACATATCTCAAATAGCTTTTTGTGTTGCCATGTTAGTGTAGTTTGCAAATCCCGCAATTTTTTCATTCGATCGCACGTGTCAGGATACACGCCTGTGCCCATTTCCTACCCCTTCCTGTTAAAAATAGGGCACGATGAAAAGCGAGATCTAATACAATAAATTCAGGAATGTTCTCTTCTCTCTTCCTCCTAGCGTTTGTCCCGGCTTGAGATCCGCTTGATAACCTAGTCCCATGAATTGGCGTAGACACTAGTAATTAAACTAGTAGTCCACCGTGAACTAAGAACTCGCGTTTTACTTGTAAACGATTTAACTAATACAGGGTGTAACAAAAATACTGGTGATCCGTTTAAGGACATTATTGTATTGCAAGTAAGAAAAAATACCTAGCTGGCAATCCCTCTATATAAAACCAACATATTTTTTCGCGAAAAAAATTTTTTTTCTTATTTTCTTATAGTTAGAATACGATACCAATTATGGCCCTTAAAAGGATCACCAGTATTTTTGTTGCACCTTGTATAACAAGTAGAGACCATATGACGATTTTTTTCCGCCTTCTAAGTCCACAACCCCTTGATCGATCCAGCTCATAAACGAATTTTATGCACTTTGCTACAACGCCAAAATCAAAAAGCCATCGAACGTCCCAGTAACGAGTAGTTGTTTCTAAGAACTCGCTTCGCTTACGCTCCGCTCGTTCGATTATTCCTGTGTAAGGGCACCACATATTTCATCTAAATTCAGCATTTCATAAATTATTATTATTATGATGTTTTAAATGTTGTTTTTCTCTCCAAATGGAGGTAATTTTACTTCCATATCCGCGGGCTTTCGGCCAAACGAGTATGGAAGGGTAGGGTATAGTTAAACCTATTGTTCTAGAGCTAAAAATTTGCGGACTATTCGGCATGTATTCATTATGACTGCTTTTTGTAGGAGAATGTAAGTGAGTGGATGTATATCAAGGGATTTAAGACTGGCATGCAAAGTACGTGGTATAACACCGGTGGATGAAATGATTAAGGGTATGGTTTTAACGGTATTCACTCGCCATTGGGTTTTTATTTCTATCGATAAATCTGTGTATTTACTAATCTTTTCAGTGTGGGTTGAGGCAAGGTTGTGGGTATTTGGTATGGCTACGTCAATGAGATACACAGTTTTAGCGGCTTTATCGTGGAGGGTGATGTCGGGTCTATTGTAATGTATCGTTTTGTCGGTAATGATAGTTCTATCCCAGTAAAGTTTGTAGTTAGCAGACTCTAAGATGATCTGCGGAGTGTATTTATAGTAAGGGGTCCTGTTGTTGATGAGATGATACTTAAATGCGAGATATTGATGAATGATGGCAGCAACTTGGTCGTGTCGGTGTTTGTAATCAGTCTGGGTGATGGATCGGCATGCTCCTGTAATGTGCTGTATTGTCTCTGACGCAGAATGGCATCGTCGGCAAAGGTCTGTTTGTAAATTGCGGTCACGGATAATATATTTTCTGTAATTTCTGGTGTCTATTATTTGATCTTGAATGGCTATGATAAATCCTTCGGTTTCAGGAAACAACTCACCTCTCTTAAGCCACATGTTGGACGCCAGCTTGTCAACATTAGGGTTGGTCAGGTCGAGTCGGTGTCTCCCGTGGAGTGATTTTTGGATCCAAGCATGTTGTTTATGCTGTGCATCAAGTATTGCTTCACTTTTTTGTTTTGTGCGGTCATTTAAATTTAGTGGGGTGTATTTTTTATCAGCGTTTACGACAGCTTGATGCATGGTGGAGCGGAGAGATCGGCTGTGGAAGAATTTCCTAAGTGAACTTACCTGTTTATTGTGGAGATTTTTAATATCGATTAAACCCCTGCCGCCTTCTGATTTCGGTAGAGTCAGTCTCTGGATACAGCTTCGTGGGTGGTGCTTTCGGTACTTAGTCATTAACGTGTTGATTATTCGTTGAAGGTTACAGAGGTCTGTTTGCGACCACTGTATAATTCCAAAAGAGTAGGTTAGAATGGGCACTGCATATGTATTTATTGCCTTAATGGTATTTCGTGCATTAAGGTGAGTATTGAGAATTTTATGGAGCCTACCTGTAAATTTCTGCGTAAGTGAAGTTTTCGTTGCTTTATGGTGTATTTGCTGCGTTTGTTGGTAACCTAGATATTTGTAGCCAGTTTCATCGTCGACAGGGTCTATTTGTTGCCCATTATTCAGCGTATAGCTATTATGTTCTATCTTACCTTTTCGGACTGACTGGATTTTACACTTGTCGATGCCAAACTCCATGTGTATATCTGAAGAAAACGATTGAGTGATGTCGGCGAGGTTATGGATATCATTTAAATACTTACCATAGAGTTTGATGTCGTCCATATACATCAAATGTGATATAGTGTGTGAGGAATTTCCAGAATCCACCTCAAACCCAAATTTACTGTTGTTTAGTAAGTTGGAGAGCGGGTTGATCGCGAGACAGAACCAGAGCGGACTGAGGGCGTCTCCTTGAAAAATTCCTCTACGAATATTGATAGGTTCCGTTTGGACACTTGTAGTGTTGCTGAATATTTTTAGAATAGTTGACCAGTGTAACATAGATTTTTCTAGGAAAAGTATGATAGAGTTGTGTATTTTATAGTGCTTTAGAATATGGATTAACCAAGTGTGAGGTACTGAGTCAAAGGCTTTTTTATAATCTATGTATAAAGTGTAAATATCTTTCTTGTTACTCTTAGCTTGTTTGGAGATGACGGCGTCTATTGTGAGTTGTTCTTTACATCCTTGGCTATTTTGGCGGCATCCTTTTTGTTGCTCAGCCAGTATATTATGAGATTCTACATGACGATATATAAGTTTACTAATACACGATGTTATGACTTTGTAGATGGTCTGTAGGCAGGTAATAGGTCTGTATTTAGCAGGATTCGTTCTATCCGATTTATCTTTAATTAACATGTATGTTACGCCTTGTGTGACGTATTGTGGTAGTGTTTCAGGAGTGACAATAAATTCGTTTATTTGTCTGAGTAAAATTGGATGCAAGTATGTAAACTTTTTTAACCAGTAGTTGTGGATTTTATCTGAGCCAGGCGCTTTCCAATTGTGTGTGTTACCTATTACTGATTTTAGTAAATCGATGCTAATCTCGTCAAATGCCATGTCAGGTACGGAGTTGAGAGAATCTTTGTCAGCCTCAATCCATTCGGCATTCCTATGCTCTATTGGTTTAGACCAGATGTCGGACCAGAAATGGTGCAAATCTTCAGCAGTCGGGGAAATGGACTCATCGGTAGAGTTTTGTTCAGATGCATGTGTATTGCTGTTCTCCAGATTTCTGTAGAATACTTTTTCGTTGTTATTAAATTGCTTATTCTGTGTTTTGCGTAGGGTGGTAAGTTTGTATCTACGGAGTCTACTTGTAAGTGCACTAAGTTTTTGCTTAAGTGTGTCTAAGAAATGGGGTAGGTGTGTATTTTCATGTTCGTGGCGGGAATGAATTTTATACTGTCGCTTTATTGCTTCTACGTGTCTTAAAAGCCGTGGGCTAGGGTTTCCGTTTATAAACTCAGTTAGTCTACCAATTTTTGCTCTTAGTTCTGTTATTCTGTCTTGCAATCTCTTTTGCCAGGTGGGGGTTTGAACATTGTGCCTATGAATATTGTGTGAGTCAGTAGTAATCTTACATCCATTTTGGGTGACTGCAGCAAATGCCGCACAGTAGAGAGTATTTTGAGTTTTATTGAAATTTGAGTCTAAGGGTAGATATTTCGGAAATATTACGTTGTTAATGAAGTGGACTATAGAGGTAAATTTTCTTGATGGTCTTTGTCTAGGTATGCTTGGTCTAGTAGTAGGATCCGAATTGTGAAAGCGTTCCAAAGCGGCTAGGAAAGCTTGTTCAATCTCCACCTGCATTTCTATCGGTAGCGGACAGTGCGGTATTTCATCATTACTAGGGTTTCCTATGGAATTCTCAGTCGCAGGAAGCTCATTATATGTCGTCTCAGATGGGTCAGTCGGTAATAACTCGGTTACGGGGGAGGGGGATACATTATTTATGGTTACTAAATTATCGCAGTCTAACGCTAGACCTAGTGATATTTCAGCCCTTATCTCCTGGAGTCTCTGTTCACTTAGATATTTATTGTTAATGATAACTCTACGTTGGTCTGCTATTCTCTGTTCGGATACGTGTGAAAGTTGAGGATGCTTGGATATAATGGCTTGATGTAGTGGCTTCCTATACGCTGTTACGTTAGTTTCTAGTTGTGTTATTCTGTAGTATTCTCTCATTATAGATTCATTAATCTCATTGCTCCAGGTCATCCGCTGATTACTATTTTGTGTGTGTGTTTGTTGAGAAGGTCGCGAGGAATCTTTTAAGTCGTCTTCGGCTAGTTTTTTTATATTTGCGATTTCAATATCAGAAAGTAACTTATTACTTACTATGGCCCTACGTTGGTCGCCTAGTCGTTGCTTGCTGACTTCAAATGCTGGGAATTTTTCACTGAATTCGGCGTGTAGTTGCGTTAAATATTTTCGAGTTTCGGTTTCAAGAGCAGTGATTCTAAAGTATGTGCGCAAGATGAAAATGTTCATGTCTTGTGACCATCTCTTGCGCACTTTTTGACGAACCGTGGCGGGTGCAGGTTGATTGGCGGTACTTGCCTCCTGCACAACATCCTCGGTCGTATGAATAAGATTGGAAGGTGATGTACACGTTGACGTATTCTCTGACCCTGAAAGAGTTAAGTAAGACGCTGGTGATGATGGGATTGAGGAAAATAGGGAAGCTGACGACGAAGGACTTGAAGGACAAGAGGGAATAGGGGAGGATTCACGGATCGGATGATTTTCGGCTGTAGTAAATTCTTCGATGGAAGCCCGCCTGCTCAGCTCCACATCGCCGCTGGTTCGCATGCTGTGGCACCCAGCAGCGGCTCCAGGTGCGCCCCGACGATCGCCCTCGGGCAGCGGCCCGACTGCGGCTGTAACAGATTCTTCGATGGGAGCCCGCCTGCTCAACTCCGCATCGCCGTTGGATCGCATGCTGTGGCATCCAGCAACGGCTCCAGATGCGCCCCGACGATTGCCCTCGGGTAGCGGTCCTGGACGTAGAGTTCTTGACCGTAACTTCATTTTTAAACTAAAGAAAGAAGGAGAGGAAAGACAAGGCAGGAAGAAGAAGAAATATAGGAAAGTTGGGATCTTAGTTTGGGAAGGGTAAGCCTGGATGTTAATAGCTTTGTTTGTATCTCCCAATTGGGGTGCAGTCTAGATGTTTCGACTTCATATTTTTGTATCACCAACCCGTAAGCCCGCCCACCACGACAAGGTGATCCCTTTGGGGGGTTATTATTATTATTATTATTATTGTTTAATACACTAGCAGCTATAAGCTGATGCGTGTATATCACTGCACTTGTTTATTTTAAGCATATATAAATTGTCTATGGTTGAGGAAATTTGTCTATTTTTTGTACGGAGGCCCTATACGAATTTTTGCAACCGTAGACAAATTTGTATGAAAAGCTATATTCAGCTCTGAATTCAGATTGAATGAGTGGTGCCCCTTAACGTAAAGCGTCGGTCACGGAAAAAATGTGATACGTTTATTTATTATTTATTTAAACAATTTAAAAAATGTTTTTATAATCTAAATTTTAAAGCGGTATTACACATTGCAACCTGCAGGGCCCAATCTGTCAGGTTGGAAGGTGTAATCGAAGGTAGGGCCCGTAGGGAGCTGAAGGAAGGAAGAGGCAGGGTACACAACAGATTGAGCCCTGCAGGTTGCAATGTGTAATACCGCTTTTAGGGTTTTAAGCGGTATTAGACATTGCAACCTGCAGGGCCCAATCTGTCAGGTTGGAAGGTGTAATTAAAGGTAGGGCCCGTAGGGAGCTGAAGGAGGGGTATGGAGAGGCAGGGTACACAACAGATTGGGCCCTGCAGGTTGCAATGTCTAATAGCCGTTTTTGTATTACAGTTCCTGGTAACTCACTAAATGTCAAAACTGTCAATAGTAACAGACTGAACAGAACAGAAATTATTTTTCCCGCTTTATTTACCGGGTTACTCGGGTCAGCAGTGTATCTTTATTTCGTTATTATCAAATAATATTATATGTGCTCTGGAAGTCTGGAGTGTATTTTGTATTCCAGGTAATTTTATGCAATTAGAGTTATATTTATGAATCGAAAGAGGCATCTAATTTCATGAACACTTTCCATAATAAGACTTGAAATTTTCTTGCAGGATAATCAGTTTGTTATTGATAAGCAGTTATCAATTTAACTTGAAACAATGGACAAAAAGAAACCGCTTAGTAAACCACCGATAAAGAGGTTTAAATCTAATGACGATGACGAAGACAATGAGCCTCCTTGCACCTTCGAGGACCAACTGGCAGGTATGGACAGCCATGACTTTGACTCGCCAGAAGTCATTGGTGACGGACCAGAAAATCAGTCTACGAATATTAAATGGTCACGACCGCCTCCTCCTGACATGAATCCCAAACATGATAAGTTAGTCTTTCAACAGTTAGACATTGACCACTACATTGGGCAACCCATTGCAGGCATGCCCGGGTCTCAAATGGGCCCAGTCCCTATAATGCGAATGTATGGCATAACCATGGAAGGTAACTCTGTGTGTTGTCACCTACATGGCTTCACACCTTACTTTTATGTGACAGTGCCCTTGAATTTTAAGGAATCATCATGCCATGATATGAAAGTAAACCTAAATAAAGCCCTATTAGAAGATTTACGCTCAAACAAAGATAATATAAAAGAAGCGGTGTTAGAAATCCGCTTGATTAAAGCTCGCTCAATAATGCATTACAAGGGTGACAATGACATAACTTTTGCAAGAGTTTCTGTTGCACTGCCTAAACTCATTGCTGCTGCGAAACGGTTGATAGATAGGCAACCCCCTTCATTTGGTTTGATGGACCCTGGATTTTATGAAACTAATATTGATTTTGACATTCGCTTTATGGTGGACACTTCTGTTGTGGGCTGCAGTTGGATTGAACTCCCTGCTGATAAGTGGACAGTCAGAACTCAAAGCACTAAATTAAAACTTGAATCTAGATGTCAAATTGAAGTGGATGTTGCGTGGAATGCTTTTATTGCTCACCAGCCAGAAGGAGAATGGTCTAAAGTAGCTCCTTTCAGAATACTGAGTTTTGACATTGAATGCGCTGGAAGGAAAGGAGTTTTTCCGGAGCCTAATCATGATCCGGTGATTCAAATAGCTTCAATGGTTATTCGGCAAGGAGAACTTGAACCATACCTTAGAAATGTATTCACACTCAATACCTGTGCCCCTATTGTTGGCTCTCAAGTGCTCAGTTTCCAGTCGGAGGCTGAAATGCTTGCTAAATGGTCAGATTTTTTCAGAGAATTGGACCCTGATATCATTACAGGGTACAACATCAGCAATTTTGATTGGCCCTATCTCATTAATCGTGCAAAGCATTTGAAAGTTGAGAATTTCGACTTTTTGGGCAGAATCAAAAATGTTAGATCAGTCATTAAAGATTCAATACTTCAATCAAAACAAATGGGGCGCAGAGAAAACAAAAGCATTAATTTTGAGGGCAGAGTTCCATTTGATTTGCTGCTTGTACTTGTGAGAGACTACAAATTGCGATCATACACTTTGAATGCTGTGAGTTACCACTTTCTGCAGGAACAGAAGGAAGATGTTCATCACAGTATTATTAGTGATTTACAGAATGAGAATGAACAAACTAGAAGGAGACTGGCCATGTACTGTCTAAAAGATGCATACTTGCCTTTAAAGCTCCTCAACAAATTAATGTGCATAATAAATCACATGGAAATGGCCAGAGTGACAGGTGTACCCTTGTTATGCTTGCTTACGAGAGGGCAGCAGATAAAAGTGGTTAGTCAGCTTCTACGAAAGGCTAAAGAAGCTGGATATCTAATGCCTGCCTACCATGGACAAGGCTCAGATGATCAATTTGAAGGAGCAACTGTCATTGAACCTAAAAAGGGGTATTATGCTGACCCTATTTCAACCCTGGATTTTGCTTCTCTATATCCCAGCATAATGATGGCACACAACTTGTGTTACACCACCTTGGTGCCACCAAATGCACTAAAAGAATTAAACCTAAATGCTGATGATATTACAACTACACCATCTAAGAACATATTTGTTAAAGCCAATGTCAGAAAGGGTTTGTTGCCAGAAATTCTGGAATCCTTGCTAGCTGCTAGAAAAAAAGCAAAGGCAGATCTGAAAAATGAAAAAGATCCCTTCAAACGATCTGTACTGGATGGCAGACAATTGGCCCTAAAAATTAGTGCCAATTCCGTTTATGGTTTTACAGGGGCACAGGTTGGCAAGTTACCATGCTTAGAGATCTCGGGCAGTGTAACTGCATATGGACGGACTATGATAGAATTCACTAAATCAGAAGTTGAGAAGAAATATACAAAAGCCAATGGCTACAAGGAAGATGCTGTAGTCATCTATGGCGACACTGATTCCGTCATGGTGAAGTTTGGTGTCAAAACACTGGAAGAGAGCATGCAGCTGGGCAGTGAAGCTGCAGAGTTTGTCACAGCACAATTTGTAAAACCTATCAAACTAGAATTCGAAAAAGTATACTATCCATACTTGCTCATAAACAAGAAAAGATATGCAGGTCTGTATTTTACAAGAACTGACAAATATGATAAAATGGACTGCAAGGGTATTGAAACTGTGAGAAGAGACAATTGCCCTCTTGTCTCGAACATGATGAGCACATGCCTTCAGAAACTACTGATTGATAGAGATCCTGATGGAGCAGTAAACTATGCCAAACAAATTATAGCAGACCTGCTTTGTAACCGCATAGATATTTCACAACTTGTGATTACAAAAGAACTGACAAAGAATGATTATGCTGCTAAACAGGCTCATGTAGAATTGGCAAACAAAATGAGAAAACGTGACCCTGGGACGGCACCAAAGCTTGGGGACAGAGTTCCGTACGTGCTTTGCTGTGCTGCCAAAAACACTCCTGCTTATATGAAGGCTGAAGATCCCATATATGTCCTGGAGAACAGTATACCAATAGATTTCAATTATTACTTGGAAAATCAATTATCAAAGCCATTGCTTAGAATTTTCGAGCCCATACTTGGCGAAAAAGCTGAATCATTGCTACTCAGAGGTGAACATACTAGAACTAAAGCAATGGTGACTTCTAAAGTTGGAGCATTGGCTGCCTTTACCAAGAAAAGAGAGAAATGCATAGGATGTAAAACTGTAATGCCCAATGATTCGAAATCAGCTCTGTGTAATCACTGCACGCCCAAGGAAGGACAACTCTATATTACAGAGATATTTAAACTCCGACAACTTCAAGATAAGTTTTCAAGGCTTTGGACAGAGTGTCAAAGATGCCAGGGCAGTCTCCATGAAGAGGTATTATGTACGAACAGAGACTGCACTATTTTCTACATGAGGAAGAAAGTGGGAATGGAACTTGATGCACAAGAAAAAAATGTTTTAAGATTTGGAGTGCCCAGTTGGTAACTGCCAAAAATTTCTTAATTATTTCGTGTAAGCGCTGAATGTGTAGATTATAATTAAAACCCTTTTTCGTAGTTTTTTGTTTTTTATTATATCAGTTTCCTATTTGACTTAGAATTTAATCTGATAATATATTATTTCTAATAATTAACATAGGTACACAAGAGCAATGAACTAATAATTCACACGACACTGTCATAAAAAATAATGGGGATTATGTCAATTCCACTAAAATAATTATAATAATGCTCTATTAGAGCCCAACAATAATGTGTACAATCTATGAAGTTTTAAACACTACTCAGCACTATGAGATTATCATTATTATGATAGCTTGTGATAAAAACTTAAAACACGTTATACTTACAGTTATCACAGAAGTATAGTTATGCACATGTGCCATACATTAAAAAACGAGACATCGTTTAATGTTTTTTTTTTATAAGAAACGGTTAGCTTGTTACGGGTGGATGAACAAAAAGTGGACGTAATTTTTTGCGAAAAACATTAAAAAACTAGTCCATATTAGGAATTGGTTACAGGGAAAAATACACGTATTATTCTTTTTTTCTAAATAAGGCATATAGGTCATAACCATTATGATGAAGTTAGTGTTTCTCAAACCAATTCTTATTTCGGATCATAAACATCTTACAAGCCTCATTTAGTTAAATTACGTTTTGTCTGTCTCTAACAAAGTCAAAGTGAACGATAAAGACTAAACAGTTATTAGTTAACACATTCACTACTATGCTACGTGCGTAGCGCTACGCCGTAGCCGATAACATGGGTTTCCCGCTATGTAGCGAAAATGCTTCGTGCGACAACGTGTCGTCATTAGCAGTGAACGGGTTAAATAAATATGGGTGGTAAGACGTTTAACGTAATGATAGGCGTAGTACACCTGGCGCACCGCCTCGCGAAGAAATTGCCGCGCGTGGCAGTTCGGCTAGTGTGGACGTGCCTCGGCCGAGACAAACGCACGCGCGGCCGCAATGCCTCGGGCGAGGCACGTTCACACTAGCTCGGCGATTTCCTCGCGAGGAGGTGCGCCAGGTGTAGGACGCCTAATAAGGGGGTAAATAAACATTCCTCAGAAGTCAGTCCTTCTTTCGTACAGACGTGATACAGATGCATAAACAAAGATCTCTTTAATTTTTGAGATACAATAAATCTTAGAAAGTAACTTTTTTGAAATATAATCTAAAATAAGCCACCAAACTAAGTTTAATCTAAGTACATACATTTTTTTCGTGACTACATAAACTACTAAACTATTTTCAATGGGTACATGGTTTTTTTTTACATGGGAATGCTTGAAAATTAACCTCTACATTTTTAAAGCAATTCATCACAATTTATAAAAATATTTTTAACACGTAATGTGCTCATGTAATTTAAGTTACCATTGTATTTTGGTAATAAATGTAAATAATTAATAATCATGTTGATATCAAATAATTCTTACGCGGTTATCACACTGGCATCGAGTCCGTATGCGGCAACGGTGTGCGAGCGAAACAGGGGTATAGACATAGCACTATCGCCTTCGGACACTGACACTGAATGCGGAAAGTGCAGCAGTTTTTTTTTTACTTATAATATAATGTCGATATTATAAACCATTTCATCTATTTTCTTGTGATACAGATCTAGTTAAACTTTGTCTAGGTGTTTTGATGGCTGCTTGCGATTTGCTGGGCCCATTTTTGGGCATGCTGAGATTAGGTACCGGCATTTCGTAGGGAGCTGTCATGGGTATTGTGGGGCCACTGGTTAGCTTCATAATGTCTTCCAGAGTTCTAATGAAGGTGTCGCAGGTAGCTGATAGGAGACTCGAGGCGTCGTCAAGGGTCTGAAACCAATTATTTATAGCTGTCAAGCTTAGCAGATATGTAATGTACCACTATTTGGAAAAAGGTATCATTTAGTGGATGGCGTTTACGTTGTAAAGATTCAATATTGTATTCCAACAATAATAGTATAAGCGCAGGCAACTAAATGGTACCTTTTTATATCCATCACATATAGTCGACGAGCGGAGCGTAAGCGAAGCGAGTTCTTACAAACAACTTCTGGCTACTGGGACCACTCGGCATTTCGATGGCTTTTTGATTTTGTGAGTTTGTTCCGCGATAACTTGAGTAACGTTTTTCTGATCTTTATGAGATTTGTTGAGGTTGTAGCAGAGATACATACCTATAATTTGAGAGTTTATATATATAAGCATGATCGATCATGGGCTTATGAGCTAGAAGGCGAAATAAATCTTCACAACAGTCTCGTTATATTGGTCAACTCGTTTGCAAGTAAATCATGAGTTCTCAGTTCGAGGCGGACTACTAGATAGGTACTTTTCGTTTATACTGGTATGAATGTTGCAATTAGAAACGTCCGGAGATATTGCTTAACGTGTCTAACGTATCGCGGTGTCTTTGTCGTTACGGCCTAATTTAGGCAGGTGTAATACCGGCATTAAGAACATCGATCATGAGGAAACCTGACCGTGCTTAAAAGTGTAGCACGGCGGCGTCACGTTGTGTGGAACTTCAACTGTGGCACTTTATATGTCCATTATCTTTTGTTTAACACAATCAATGCCGGAAACCCGACTATCGGGTATTTTATGTTTTCGCGCCCAGGCCGCACTACCCGATAGTCGGGATCTTGGTACTACAGCTATACATGACTATATGTTTGCGGCCTGGCGCGGATGTTTTGTCTGGCTCGGTGGAAATGAATGTGTTAATTGCTAAATGAAAAAAACTTGACCAATTTTTTTTTATCTAATCATGGACTAATTATAGTAATTATTCTGTTTTAGCCCGGACTAATTATTCTGTTTTAGCACTAATTATTCTGCTTTGTTTTAGGATGGGATATAATAGGCTTGCTATTATATCCCGTCCTGTTCTCTCACCTGTACTTCAGGGCCTCCATCAGTGATGGCAGCACTCTTCACCGCGTGCACCTGCTGCATGAGCAGATCGCAGTACAGTCGCAGTTCCGATTTCTTGTGCCCCAGGGAATTTGGATCTTCCACTCCTGAAAATTATAGCATGTTATATTTTATTTAGTTCAAGCAAAGAGAAAAGAATAAATAACTTTATAAACAAAAAATAATTAAAATCCCCGAAATGGCTGAACTGAATACCCTGTACTATTATAAGTTACTACCTGACTGGAATGAACTCCCTGCCGAGGTTTTCCCAGGGGGCTACAGTATGAGGTTCTTCAAAAAAGGAGTGTATAGTATAGGTTCTTAAAGGGTAAGCAACGCGCATGTTAATCCTCTGGGGTTGCAGGCGTCCATAGGCTACGGTAACTGCTCACCATCAGGCGGGTCGTATGCTTGTTTGCCACCGTCGTGGTATTTAAAAAAAACCCCTCTTTTTGTGTCAAGGGTTGAAATAGAGAGAGAATAATATGAGAATTATGGGTAAGTAATTTTAATTTCTGTACAATATAATACTGGTTTGCATTCCCTATATAACTAGCTGGTATATTAAATTTATAGTAGTATTCCCAAGCCTATTATAAAATTTGCAGTCTTGGAATGCTATCTATAGCCTGTTTTATCACATACTCAAAAGAATGTATAAGCTGTTGATTCACGATGTCATTCAACCAATGATATAATATCTTAAACAATGGGGTACTCATTGGCTGACTGAGTCACTCGTTCTGTGTGCATTCCTTTAATAATCTTATTGTTTATAGTATCCGCAGAATTAAGTGGCGACTGAGGTAATAAAACTTCTCTTTCACATTTGCACCACCACGGCATGAGAAGGAGACAGCGTTATGAACTCAGTCACCACTTAATTCTGCGGATACTATAGTCATATCTCTCCAAACTTCATTGCTCGTGCGCCATGGCCGTGCTTTTTGTTCGTTTTCGGATTGTATGAAATTTAGCTTGTTTCTTTTGCCTGATTGATAGGTTTGCAGGCCTGAATCTGGGTTGTAGACCCCTAGTTTAGTTTAACCTCTAGTATCCCACGGTCCCAAAACCAGTACAAAGAAATGTCAGTAATTTTGAAGTAGAAAAGTATTTCCTTTGTTTTTAAAACAAAACAAATTTAATCCTAATTTTATATACATTAAACTGAAATGTCACTGCTATCTAATTCTGTGTGATGGGCTTTTAAGTAACTTATTTTGGTTTATTTATTATTGGTGAACAATAAAAAATATTTTATTGTATACCTAAAAAATCATAGTAGAAATACGTTTACTGAACAAGTTTTGTTTTAACTTTAAAATAAAGAATAAAAGCAGAAACATGATAAAGAAATATAAAGTTCATATTATAAGAAATAATTAACTCACGTTTAGGATCACTCATAGAGTCTACACAGGCTTTGGCACTGCCTAGAGCGACCAGCCACTTCTGCCTGTCTTGTGGCGACGGTGCTCGCAGGTACATGTGCTGCTGGCCTGGTATTACAAGATCCATGCGGGTTGAATCTATGTGATTCACTGAAAATCAATGACACATACAATAAAGAAATCAGTTAGCAAACTACCACACAGAATATCACGAAATGTTGTAGTAACAGTGCTCTGGGGAGCATCATTCAGGGTAAACACCTAGCAGTGGGGGTGGGTCAAAATTTTTCTTAGTCAACATGGTGCTGAATTTGGCTTAAAATTTCTTCATGAGCTTTAAGAAAACTGCTCAGGCGCCTGAAACTTAGGCAAGCCGACGGGAATTGTGTTCTATGGACGCGCTGCCACTGGTACCATACGGGCGACGCCGCGGAACCACAATAGACCATAAAATAATTGTCAACATTGTGTCAAAAGGGTGCCTATGACCACACTGTACACCTTTTAATGGCAGGCCGCAGGCTCCTTGATAACCCTATACTATATCTATAAAATTTGATTCCAATAGGTCAATAATGATGTTGGCATTCCATATGAAAGAATGTGGAAACAAACTACATGTTGTTGTAATTTTCTTTGTTAACCTCTGTTTGAGTATAAAAGACAAAATCAAACAATAAAATAAAACTATTAATTAAAAAGATCTGTAAGAACAGAGAATCACGAATCTTTGAGCATGATTGCGATAGTTTCCAACTCACCATTTATCTGGCACACGGATACTTTCACTGAACCTTTGCATCCTTGGCTGACTTCCTCTTGCGATTTATAATATGACAGAATCCCATTGTCCAAGACGAACCACCTAGTTTGCCAACCTGTAGAATATCAAAAATGACAAAAATAAAATAACTTTTTGAAGACATATGTTTCATATGGCTTGTTTTGGGATGTGATATGTTAATGAGAGAATTGATTATTACCGTTCCAGTAATTTGTCCACTTCCATAAAATTCCTTCCATTAGATTTTAGTAAAAACACAAATATTTTACACAGATTGATTTCTTTGGTATATTAATTTTTAATAAATAAAATTGTATTTTCACTGGAAATTCTAGCTTGCCAAAGTTACAGAATATGATATGTCAAAATATACCCCCACCACCACCACTCCCCACCTTCATCATTAAAGACGTGCTTACACTGTGCGAGTATGGGTGCGAGTGCATGTAGTGAAACTCGCTGAACGCCAATGCGGTAATAATATTACTTCGTGGTTTGCAATAGCGTTATTTTGAGTGCGTGTCTCGAAGAAAGGATCGAATAGATGCAACAAATGTTTGAAATTTAATTACACCATATAAGCATCAACACCGGAACCGGTCAGATTCGGTACGTACGTCTATTAAACCCTTAAGAAGCCTGCTCGAACGTGGCTCAAACATTTGCTTTGCAGCTGTCAAAAAAAACGTCAAACAACAACGGAACGGCCCGCTAGCGACGCTCGTCGAAGTTATTTCATTTGAATTCGGGTGTGGCATAAATTTATTGAAATAAAGTACTGTTTCATCCATGACCTAGTGATATACCATGATCAATATGATTTGGCGTAATGTGTTTGCAGTGATTTCTTTGCTGCTAATTTCGGTTATTGTAGGTAAGATCTACGATGAAACATCGTGTTTACATCACTGCCTTGAACTAAAGTTGGATGACTTTAACATTGTTTCTTTTCAGTAATCGGGCTGGAATGTTACGTTTGTGAGAACCAAGAGGACAACAATGAGAAATGCGTGACAACTATCATGACATGTCGAGATTACGAAGACGTGTGTTTGACTAAGATAAAATGGGGTAGTCCTCCTTATTGGTCGCAAGGGGCGAAGAAGCAATACTACATATCGAAGACTTGTTCGAGTAGGGCTGAATGCGCGGCGACCAGGCAGCGGTACATGCCTACCTGCACCCATATTTGGTACCAGGATTGGGAGTGTTCGGATTGTTGTCAGGGAGACAGATGCAATTACTATATCATAGTAAGTAACTACATTTAAAATACATCGCCTTAGGCATATGCAGGATTAAGGTGCACTGAACCTGGCCTTAACATAATATTATCACCTGACAGCTTCAAACTAATAATTGAGGAGTATTGAAGAAAAAACGCCTCCGCCAATATGAAATTAATATGGACAGATGAGTTTTTGCCTTTATACCCCTCAATTGATGGTTGTGTAAATTTCCAAACCATATATTGCCTCTCATAAGAAGCATGGATGTTCTAATAAGAATCAAAAACAATTTTATGTAAATATTTTGTATAAATTATGTATTAACAAATTGACATAATCAATTGTTTTCTGTTTCAGAGTGGAAGTGATGCAGTCAAGCCCACATACGCGGTACTACTTGGAGCAATCCTAATAGCGAAACAGTTAATTTTTAGTTGAAACTTCCAATTGGAAACTAACTTGCTTGTTGATAAGCATCTCATATGCCTCATTTAGTTAATTTATGGCTTGTCTGTTTCAGACAGATAAAGACAAAATAATTATTAGTAAAATGTTGCTTATAAGACATTTATGAATAAGCAGGTTAATAATTTCCGCCCATGATATTTATTTTATTTTATAATCAGTGTCCGTCCATGATATGGTTATTATTAGGGCTTGCAATCCGTATACTTAATCCGATTAATTTGTATGGAAACTATTCGAAATATCCATATTATCCGGATAATTGTAAGCCTTAGTTATTATTTGATGAATAGTGTTACTATGCATTAGCATAGTTTAACAGATTTCTTTAATTGGTATTTATATCTTTATTTTCTAATTTTGTGTTTCTATTCTATTGTTTAGATCTCAAAAGAGAACAGATCTCGAATTGTGTTTATATTTACATTTCCGTCCATGTTTCTTTTTTATTTTTCGTAATTAGTGCTTCTATTCTTATAGTATCAAATTTTTTCTCAATTGTTTATAACTACAAATACATTACAAACATTTATATTTACAAAATTAATATGTTCAAATCCCTGAATAAGACTAGAAATAATGGTGTTGCCTTAAGCTTGTGCCTTAGCACTTACCTAGTTATTAAGATTGACTTAATCAGCCACATAGTGATGAAATAGTAGTATATATATTATATATAAATCAATAATTGTTTGATATTTACAGCCTTAAAATATTCTTGCTTAAATTTTCTATAAAATATTTAAAAAAACTTTATTGTCATATTTGTATTATTTTTAAGTTGTGTAACCATGATTAGAATTGAGTTTTTGGTTTCAATTACTGCTTATGAATTCTCATGTTGTACAATAGATTAAAAATGCACAGCATGTTACCATTTTAATTCCGTCCACAAGTGAATAAAAAGACTATTATATTTTATTAAGTGTAAGTAGTGAGATAAAATTATTTTCATTGGGAAAATAATTTCTTTTAGTTAAGAATAAGTGGTGAATATTAATTGTTAATTCATGAACAACAAAATATGATCCAGTCTGAGACACATATTTGTTTTATAGGATATATTTCAGTTGCGACCAATGCAGCTATTTTCTTTGCAATTTTTTATCTATTATTTTATTAGTTGTGACCATGTATGCAGATATTTCCAAGCAAATCTATATATTTTATTTTATCTGTAACAGTAACATGTATAATTTATAAATAAATACAAGTATTCTGTATTTAATAATTTAGTAAGGAAACGGATTGACAAATGAAATCTCATGAGTTTTTACTTTTTAACTGTACCTATTTTAGTTTCAGTTGTAATTGCTTAAATTTATAGTTACGTACACATATTTTAAGAGTGTAACTTATACAATAAACTTTTGAGCATTTACAATAAATATTTTTTTCATTAAAAATGTATATTTTTTTGTTATTATAAGATAGAAACCAAAAGTGTGTCGAAAAGTATAAGGGTCGCCACACATCTAGCGGTTTTCCTCGCGGAATTACCGGAAGTAGCGGAAATTCATAGACAAATTAAGCATTTTGGCTATGAATTTCCTCTACTTCCGGTAATTTGTCTATGGCTTCCATACAAAAAATCTGCTACCATAGACAAATTTCCGCTACTTCCGGTAATTCCGCGAGGAAAACCGCTAGGTGTGTGGCGACCCTAATCATTATCCCACGGAACCTGCGCCTTCTAGCGTATATTATAATACTAAGCAATTTATATTTTAAAAAAAACCTGTGCCGAGTGCAAATATAAAGTTTCCGCGTCCTAACCGCATCCAAACCGCGTAGATTTTTATTCCATGAGTGTGAACGAGTTTTATGAAACCGTAGACAAGACAGACTATAAATATATGACGTTTCGTTCAGGCTGCCAACAAACCGGGGCGCTGAGCTGACGGCAATCGGAACAGAATATTATTCTGGAAATAGTGAAAACTATAAACTTATTCAAAAATAAAATTCTAAAATGAGTAGACGTGGTTGTAATTTATTTAGTTATAAATTTCTAGCATGCATTCTGGTTTTGGTAAGTTATAAAAACCTTAAAGAAAAACATGGTATTTCAATGTACATTTCTGCCATACCATAGGACTGCCACGGTTTAATTGTTCATTTTATGGTTCTGATTCGTTAACTAATTGATATATCATCGTTACACATTGTTATGTTTCAGATTTGCCACTGTTTTTACAACCCAACCGATAGCGGCGCCGTACAGATTACACAAAGTAACTTGGATATGGTATTAGGTACGTATTGTTTCTTTATTTTTCCACGTAATGTCATAATACCGTGTCTACTTAAATATGAGCTGCGTAAATAAATCTGATTGACAATTGTCCCTTTGCAATTTATGGTGACATTACTGATGAGGTTAAAAATTGTTACCAGTCTGTTTTAACTTAGTACTTATCAAGTACAGTCCATTCCTAAAGTTTTTATAACAAACTGGAAGGGTGAAGGGGTTTATTGTGTTAAAGAAAGAAGTAAGAATTAAGTTTACTAGAACAAAAAAACCTTTAGTACCTAGGTATGTTATAGAAGTTGAATAGCAGCAGACTTAAATGACCACTAAACTAACTACACAAATTACTAACTGTTCTTGCTATTTTAAAACTTTGTTGATCAATAATTTAGTTTAAACACTGAACTTTCCATACTTGTTCCCTTCCTAATGTTATTTTTTTTTAGCTTCCAATGAAGTGGTGTTTGTCAATTTCTATGCCGAATGGTGTAGATTCAGCAATATGCTGATGCCCATATTTGATGATGCCGCTGATGAAGTGACCAAAGCTGGATATGACCCCGGCAAGGTGGTCATGGGGAAGGTGGATTGTGACAAGGAAGGAGCAGTGGCAACCAGGTTCCACATAACTAAGTACCCCACTTTGAAACTTTTCCGTAATGGATTGCCTGCCAAGAAGGAATACAGAGGTATGTGTATACATTAGGCAAAATATCATGGACATTAACATATGTTTAGACTTCACAATCTGAAATATCTGTAACATAATATCTCAAGCCCTACCACCCAGTTGCATCCTTATATGTGCATCTAAAACTCAATTTGTAACAGGACTTCAGAATTGTTGCACCTACTATATTAGTATAGTGTAGGGACTGTAGGGCTATCTCTTGTGATGACCTACCTACTACATTACCTATTACCTACTAAATTACTATATACTAGAAAAGGCTAGAGTATTAAAATGTACTCATTAATATTACCACCAGTCATTAAATGATTATATACCTAATTATTTTTATTCATATTTATGTTGATAAGGATAACATACTTACATATATTGAGTGCCTAATAAACTGCAATATTTTCCTTAAAGTCTTCATGTGTTTCTTGATTACTGGCTGCATTTTATTAAATATCATGTGTTCAAATACTGTTATAGATAAAAATAAAGGTTTGAAATCAAAAAAGTCACATTGGAGAGAAGAAATTGTGAGTTAGGAGTGAGAGAATAAAAATAATAAATTAGTGATATTTGACCTAGAAAAAAGGAAAAAAGATCAAGGTGAACTGGTTCATATTGTGATAGAAATAAAAAATGACCTCAAATTTACCTTGGAAAAATCTTAAAAAATAAAAACTAATTACAACACAAGAAAAACATAATACCTATTAGTTATTAATATAATTATTCGTAAGACGAATCGAAAGGCTAAGGTAATACCTACTTGATAAGAGGAAGGAACTACAAAGGCAGTTACAGAAATAAAGGAGAATAGGAAGAAGGGAAATCAAGGAAATAAATATGATCAAATAGTTGTAAGCAAAGGTGAAGGCAGACAAATAAATCAATTTACATCACCAGAACAGAAAAGAAATGCCCTTAACTAAACTGCCAAACTTAATGACTCTGAGCCAATGACGACAAGACTCACCAGATAATTAAAAATAGGACAGGACTGGTTACAATGGGACCAACTGTGAAGTATTGGTACTCTTTCAAACAAAAAAGATTTTTCCAGATTGGTCCAGCCATCTTTGATAATTGATAATCGGTGCAAATACATTAAAACAAATAGCAAAAAAAAAACAATGTACCCAAGGAATTTAGAACCTCCTCCTTCGAAATCTTGAAGTCTGTTGAAAAGGAGACAGACTAATAGAATTTACAACTGAATGAAAACAGATTAAGTTTACATAATTCGATTGAATTTTTTTATTTGTCAAACATAGGTATAAAAAGTTACAATAATAATACATGGCACAGCTATGTTTTGAAATTTTACAAGTAATATTTCAACAGAATGATGTGGATGTTACCTAAGGGGTTAAGGGACCAAAAAGATTTTATATTTATTAATAATCGATAAATATTACAAGACATAAGATTGGCCAATGTAATTTTAATAAAAAAAATATTTCACTCAGATCATAGATTAATATGTGGCAAATTAAAAACAAAAACCTCAAAATAATCAAGAAAGCGTATTTATATAAACGTAATTTCGTATAACGAAAAACAGGATTCTGATCTCTCAATATATACCCAGCAAGAACTTAGGAAATATTTTATCAGACCATACCAAGTCACTACCTATTGGAAAAATTTATTCATTGATAAAAGCAATCATTTAATTAAAACTACGGAAAATATAAAATAAGACGAAGCAAGTAACTTCACTATTAAGAGAAGTATTAATATATCATAGACAGGGAAAACAATAGCAAGGAAAAACCAGTATAAGTAAAATCGATAATGAAATTATTAGACAACAGAGACATTAAAACCAGTATAGATAAAATACGAAATGTGAAGAAAAAACAGCAGGAGTAAAGAATGCTACGAAAGAACTCAAAGAGGAATAACCATCAATATGGTCTCTTAAAAACAAAAGTAAAAAGCAAATATCCAAGAGATTTACTATTATGGAGTAGTAGTAGCCACGCAATTCTACAAATACCTATTTGTATAGCGATAGCAAAGTAACAAAACAATAGAGAACTAAGAAAGTAAAAAAGAAAGGCACTGAGCAAACAGGCCTTAGAATTGTCCCCCACCATATCATCCCGTAGTTGCAGTAGGAGTCTGCTAAGGGAATATACCGGGAGATGGGCAGCAGCATCTTCCGAAAGCCTACAAACAATAAACAAAAAAACTGCGCGCGCCAACCCGCCTGCCAAGCGTGGTGCTTATGCCAAACCCCCCCTTAATGATAAAGGGGAGGCCTATGTTCAGCAGTGGACGTCTCATGGCTGAGATGATGATGATGATGATGAGCAAACAGGGCGAGTTGAAGCTATCAATAGTGCATTAAAATTTAAAATGCAATCTTTTCACAAACTTCAATAATGAGGCTATTTTTATTATTTTATTGCTGCATTCGTGTGTGTCTAGTAATAGTAGTAATTAATGTGATTATTAGTTTTGCCGTCATAAAATTTGGTTTTAAATTATTAAGTAGTTACACACTGTTAAAATCTCACTTTTTTCCTATTTAGGTCAGCGTTCAGTAGAAGCCTTCTCAGACTTCATCAAAAAACAACTGACAGATCCCGTCATAATGTTCACTTCTCTCAAAGAGCTACATGACCTTAGCGAAGACAAGAGACATATCATCGGCTACATGGATCGCCGGGATCAGGAGGAGTACCAGGTCCTTAGGAGGGTGGCTGCTAGTCTCAAGGATGAGTGCCTTTTCCATGCTGGATTTGGTGATGCGTCTCAACAAATGCATCCACCAGGTAATATCACAACTTAGTCAAGTCAAAGATAACAGCATACCTATAAAAAAAATTGATGGTCATAGTGGATTGACAAACAGTCTTTTCACTTCTCTTGCTCTAAAAGTTCGTCTTTAAGCCTTGCGTAGGCGACCTAAAATCGCTTTTTATGCCCTTGGGCCTAAAGTAAAATCTTCGTCGAATACCAAGGCAGTTGGTCCAACAGCCGCAAGCAAACAACTTCCTAAACTTTATTAAAAAAAATCACTACGACCTTTGTCACGTACCTACTGAAAAAAAAGTTAACAGGCGGGAACTGCATTTATTTTTCGTTGTAATTTTGTGTTACAACCTGAAATTGCTTTATTTTCTCGCAATCGAAGCGAAAAGTAGAGTGTGCAACGTGTCCATAAAACCCATTTTACGCTCGACTTTATATCAATCCTCGCTCGCGAGCTCGCTCGGATAGATAAACGCCTCGCGTAAAATGGCTCGTTTTATGCACTTGTTGTACAATCTACTATTATTGGTGGATTATTTAGTCACTTCATACCTTATGGCTAGAACCCAATTTGTTTAGATAGTTACTTTTTCTACTCGCCGACTATAATGCTTGAATTGAGACTTTGTACAGATAACTACATTTCGATGGTCGCATATTCGCCGCGTGGCCGGGCGGGCTTCGGCACCTATTTTAGTTTTGTGGACAAAACTAAAATGGATTTTCAATATTTTAGTTCTCTCAGGTGTCGAGCGCCCCCCGGCCACGCTGTCGCGGTCGGGCGGCGCTCGACACAATCACCGGGACATGGTCAGATGGAAGTTACTCAATTATATAGAGGCAGCAGATTGTTACGTATTTATTGAACTCTATTCTAACCGACTTGCCTAATTTGAGTACTCATAGAAAAAGTATTGTATACATATAAAATAGTGATATAATTGAGCTTTTCAATCTCGTACCTTACTTGGTACTCGACTGTAAAGCTCTTTATTATGTCACGATTGTATAAAATACAATTAAATAACTCCGATTGTTTCGAACATGTTAGTTCTACAATAAAAGCAATTGACTGTAGAGTCACATAAGGATCGGTTCTGGGGCCTTCACGATTTAATGTTTTCATCAATAGCCGTGTCTACACCTGGCGCACCGCCTCGCGACGAAATTGCCGCGCGCGGCAGAAGAAATGCAGCCGCGCGTGCGTTTGCCTCGGGCGAGGCACGTCCTCACTAGCCGAGCTGCCGCGCGCGGCAATTTCCTCGCGAGGCGGTGCGTCAGGTGTAGAAACGGCTAATGACTTGTAATACAACATAATTCACAGTACGGTCTATCTTTATGCAGATTATACAAGTATACAGTGTGTTTTTTTTTAAGTGGGCCACTATGGGGAAATCCTAAAGTATAGGAGATACAGAGAAACTGTCTTAGGAAACATTAGGTATTTTTTTGAGAATTTTTTTTGGTATAGTCAAATTTTTGGTCAAGTGCGAGTTGTCCCTAAGAATACTGTTTGGTCTAAATTTTTTTTGTTTTTTTTTTTAAATTGAATTTAAGGTGCTCGCGTAAGAATGGAGGTCCTAATTAAATGATTTTGGACCTCCATTCTTACGCGAGCACCTCCTTTGGTCCGAACAGTATTCTTACCTCCTTTTTAAATCAAATAAAGTGTTCCAAAAACAAATGTCATATTGGAATTTGAAATACTTTTTATGAACCTTGCAAGTTTACCTAGGCAATTTACACATGTTGTAATAATAAAAACATTTTTTTTTATTTGACTAACTTCTACTGTTCCGATTTTTTTCTTTCCATACAATAAAATGATCCTCTCATGAAACTGACTAGATCTGCGTCAAAAAAAAAAAACATCAAAATTAATAATATTTTGGAACTACTCACACTTGACCAAAAATTTGACTATATCAAAAAAAATTCTCAAAAAAATACCTAATGTTTCCTAAGACAGTTTCCCTGTATCTCCTATACTTTAGGATTTCCCCATAGTGGCCCACTTAAAAAAAACACACTGTATAGTTGAGAGTCAAAATATATTACGAGAATACTCAAAAGCTAAAATGGGCAAAACTTGGAAGGAACTAACCTATTGGCTTCAATGTAATGGGCTTAAAATTAATCTAGATAAAACATTTTTTTTTCTTAGATATAGAAATAGCACATCATACGAGTTGCCTCCGCTAACAGTCAAAGCGACGAATGTAAAATTTCTAGTCTATTTCTGTAATTAGACACACAGTTGCGCTGGTCAAGTCAGATAAATATAAGTACTAAGAAAAAAATTAGCCTCTGCCAGCTACACTTAGAAAAAACGATTAAAAATGCACTTAATATAGTTTACTTTGCTTACTTTTGATAGCTTACTGAATATGGTCTTGAACTTTGGGGTAACATGGACACCATATCCAGTTTGTTTTATCTTTAACTAGCGACGCGCCCCGGCTTTGCACGGGTGCAATTACACACATAAACCTTCCTCTTGAATCACTCTCTATTAAAAAAAACCGCATCAAAATCCGTTGCGTAGCTTTAAAGATCTAAGCATACATACAGACAGACAGCAGGAAGCGACTTTGTTTTATACTATGTAGTGAAGAAAGCTATCAGGCATGTCGATAAGACTAGCCACTACCACATTTGGTGTGTATTTTCATTCATAAAAATAAGACCCGTTTGGAATGTAATAACAAAATAGACCACCTAGATTAACACATGCATTTGACATTGCCTTACCAGAGACGAAATAGTATGAAAACTTTAGACGAAGTTTGGAATATAATGGAATTAAATGTATAATTTCCTTAATGAAGACATCAGACAATGTCATAATGAAAGGAGTTTTATAAAAAAATACATTTATTTTTATATTGTGGTAAACCATACACTACTATCATTAGTTACAATAGGTACAAAAGTACCAATAACACCACACTGAATGCCATTGATATGTACCCATAACACCTGTGTATGTTCTATCTATGCCAATAAATAAAGCGAATTGAAATTGACTGTTTTATATTTGTTTTATGCAGTGTTTTTAAATTCACATTCGCAAATATGTCTCGAGTATTTTTTTGCGATATAAATAAAGGATATGCAATTATGCAACATTAGAATCGTAAACAAGTACTTAATCCTTGATGTTCATGACCGTTGGATGCATTTTTGATGTTTACCAATGATTACATAAATATAATATACATGTCATTACCGTTAGGTAGGTGCTTTTTCAATGTTTACCAATGATTTACATTACGTCGACGTCAAAGATTGTTTACATTTTTGCACCTTATTACAAAGGAGTAAGGCCTAAAAGTGTAAAGATATTTTTGACGTCGACCGTACATGTCATAAAAAATGTGACACTGTTTCGGTAAAAGTACCTACCATTTGGCAGCCTGTGTTTACGTCGTATGTTGTACCGTACAGATTCAGTATTGTAATCGAACAATAAAAGCGTAAACACCGGCTTCCAAATGGTATCTTTTGCAGCAAAGTAATGTAATGTCACAAATAATGATTTATGTCACATATATGTGATTGTCCATCTACTATCCATTACTAATAACAATCCAATGTTATCAGGTATTTACGCATTTGCGCGCGTGCCCTTTTTATATCAAGAATTTCAAGTATACAAAGGACTGTTACATAGTTATTAGCTTTGTCTCTTTCTTTAACAAGCAAACAGTTAAACACTGATTTAGACTTTCACGGTTTTTACTCATAATTATTTGTAATAAACGGGACTTAACCGCGTATATAATTTTCAAATTACCTTCGGACATTGTCGGCGGGGACAATGTCGTCCTCGAAACGTCGAAGGTAATTTGAAAATTATATACGCGGTTAAGTCCCGTTTATTACAAATAATTATAATCAAATAGTTATTTATTTATTTAAGCTTTATTGCACATAAAAAGGTACAAACGGCGGACTTAATGCCTGAGGTGCAAATGGCGGAGTTATGAATGAGTGAAACTAGTAACGAGATTAGTAACGCGAAGTAACTCATCATTGATTTTAAAGGCCGTTCCACAATTAGAGCGAGAACCGGACGTTAAGCCGCTAACGCCAAGTGTGGAGTCGATCCTAACAATTTTCACACCTTAGTCAAAAACAGCGGAAACTATACTGTCATAGCTTTTGTATTTGTCTGGGATTTTCACGTATAATCTAGCTCTAGCACTAAGTACGGCAAAGGCCGTTCCACGATTAGAGCGAGAACCGGACGTTAAGCCGCTAACGCCAAGTGTGGAGTCGATCCTAACAATTTTCACACCTTAGTCAAAAACAGCGGAAACTATACTGTCATAGCTTTTGTATTTGTCTGGGATTTTCACGTATAATCTAGCTCTAGCACTAAGTACGGCAAAGGCCGGTCCACAATTAGAGCGAGAACCGGACGTTAAGCCGCTAACGCCAAGTGTGGAGTCGATCCTAACAATTTTCACACCTTATTCAAAAACAGCGGAAACTATACTGTCATAGCTTTTGTATTTGTCTGGGATTTTCACGTATAATCTAGCTCTAGCACTAAGTACGGCCTTAATGGATTAGTTGACAAGAAACCGGCATGACACCTGTATAATACTATAAATATATTTCATTCCAGGCCAGCCAATCGTGGTGTTCAGAACTGACCGCAAAGTGTCCGAAGAGCCCGATGAAACCTACCAGGGCTCACTCACAAACTTCGACGAGCTCTACAAATGGGTGCAAGAGAAGTGCATCCCTCTAGTCCGAGAGATCACGTTTGAGAACGCAGAGGAACTCACGGAGGAAGGACTGCCGTTCCTAATCCTGTTCCACCACCCTACGGACACGGAGAGTGTAAAGAAATACAAAGAGATTATTAAGAGAGATTTGCAGTCTGAAAAACGTATGTTACCTTATACTTTCATACATAGGAATATTAAGACACCCTGTATATTATGTATTTATATGGTGGCCAAACATACTACAAAACACACAGCGCGATTTACTTCAGCTGCCACATTTGTAGCGACAATATTTTACGCTACTTTACTCATAGTATTCTCTTTTATGTTTTTAATTCCTTAAACGTACGCACGTTAACCGTATACGGTTCCAACAAAACTCTAATCTTTTAAAGATAACATTCTGTACATCTAGATTTGTTTACTCAAATCACCGGAGATAAGTCAGTAGCTATTGACATTGGTACACAATAAGCACATACAGCATCATTGTTACATATTAAGTACACAACAACATTCATGGAAATTTAACAATGTAAAGTACCTATATTATATGTAATAATGTATGTATGTATATACGGCACGTATTTAATACAGACTACTAACCAAGTTAAGCCGTTGCAAGCGTATATAGTAGCACTATACAAACTTCAATTACACCTAATTTAATTACATGCATTTTGTATGGACCTACGCTGCTAATCAAATTATCGAGTCATGATAAAGGTGTAGCCGTTTAGCTGTAATGGATTTTTAATTTGAAATACAAAACACCTATTAGAAATCAACAAGGACACACATACAGTTTACATGATATGTATTTCGGTTGTATTTATTTGGTGGTATACCTTACCGGTAACACCGTAAAGATCTACGGCTGTTTCAGTAATATACTTTTGTGGTAAAAGTAATACCTACTCAATGGCCCAAAAATAACTTTATATGAGTCAAAACCACAACTTGTTTCCACAAAAATTTATAGATAGATTTAGGGCTAGTTGCAACAACCAAAATTGACGGGCTGAATGGATGATCACCGCTCAGTACTCTCAGTAGAGAACTATGGAATTCCTATACAGTATAATTTTGCGAAGGTTTTAACAGAGCCGGATGGTATAATGTAGCAACCATTACTCTTTATATTTGTTTAAATTATACTCCTAATGTTAAACACACAGGATGGCTCGGAATGGCTACTAGTTTCGTATAAGTTGGTCCATTTAATTTACTAACTTACTTCACTGCAGTGACTCGAAACGGATCGTGGCCTCTGACACAAGAGAACGCCACTACCCTATTCTGCGTCACCACACCACGCCAGTCGGGTACTCCGAGGGGGGGAGGTCTTTTAGGGCTTCGTCACTCCCGCGTTATTTGGAGCGTGATCCATTTAAAGTTGACACAATTTATTTACAGAAAACGTCAATTTCCTAACGGCCGACGGCGTGCGCTTCGAGCACCCGCTGCACCATCTCGGCAAGTCCGTGTCGGACTTACCGCTCATCGCCATCGACTCGTTCCGTCACATGTACCTGTTCTCCAGCTACAGCGACATGGACAAGCCAGGGAAACTTCACCAGTTCCTGCAGGACTTGTACTCGGGAAAGCTACACAGGTAGGTGTTCACTACTAGTCCGCCTCGGACATACCGCTAATCGCCATCGACTCGTATGTCTTGTTCCCCGACTACAGCGATATTGATAAGCCCGGAAAAATAAAATCTACGTAACTATAGATTATAGAACCTGCTCATAAAATACCACGGGAATCGGGAATCGGCTGAGAAATGCGACATGTAGAGGAAAAGAGCCGGATAAACGCCGGACGGACATACGAAAGCATTTTAGCCCAAGCTCAAACAGACACGTTTGCTATCACGTCAAAAATCACGCGCTGTGGGAATCGGTACACTAACTACTCTTTGGGTAGCTAGTGACTTTGTTGACATATTTTATTGTAAAGCAATTTTACGGTCGAGCTGTTTTACTACAATAATATCTACCGTGAAATCGGCGTATTAATTCCGATGAAAGTGTGACGTACACAATATTGCAAAATTGAATCTTATACTGTCCGGACTTAGGCTGTATATCCGATAAACTTTGTGTTCTATGACCCCTACTATTCATTGGTTAGCCACTGTAGATAAAAACTTTGAAGTATAAATTATATTTTATCTCTCACAAATTAAAGTACTTATCATCTATTTTTTTATTAGACGTATCACTCTACTTTTAACATAGTGTTATTTAAATGATTTGAATAAATAATTATGAGAGGTTAGATATGACATGGGAAAACCACATCCAAACAAAATACTATAAAATAACAATATCCTTATTTAATTTCAGAGAATTCCACTACGGCCCCGACCCTAACCAAATAGCGGACAGCAACGACGTGAAAGTGACCACACCGCCCGAGTCCACATTCAAGAAGCTGGCGCCGTCCAAGAATAGGTACACTCTCCTCAGGGACGAGTTATAAGGTTACTGTGCCTAGCCCTTATAATTTAGTTTAAGTTCGGAGCCATCCAGATTCTCCTTTTAAATTAATTCCTTTCCGCATTTCCTCCCGTTTTTTATGAAGCGATATTTATTATAATTTAAAGAGTGTGTTTGAACAAAGTTATTCATTGCATTAGATAATGCGGGAAATAAATTAAAATAAATTAAAGACGTCCGCTTAAAACGTAAACTGGCAGAACCGGTTTTGTCTTTCAGTGTGTAAATGAACATGCATTTATGGGTTGTACCGCCTCGATACTACTTAATCTAGATTTTTTTAAATGTCACAAGTTTTATGTTGAAAGTTCTTATGATGACAAGCTATATTTTTTATATTATTCTAATAAGAAAACCATATTATCCAAACTAGAATTAACTTATTAGAAAATGTACTGTATATGACTTATACAAATGAAGTAAGGGACATGACGTGTCAGTTAGTTTACGTTTTAAGTTTCAAGTTGACCAGAAAACTTTAACAGCAGTCATAGCTGATTTATAATATTTTATTATTACGATAAATACTAATTTCCATTTATAGATTTGGATTATTTCAGATTTTATTCAAGCGTCTAGTTTGTTTTAGATGCCACACGTTGTTTTTTTCATGTATATAACTTTTCCAAAACATTTACACTATTTGGTTGCCCCATAAAAATAAATGTAATGTAAATACATTAATGTATACAAAAATCTGGCATTTTCTACCAATTATGTTTGATTTGTATATCTTGTATATTTACTACTTGTATTAGTATGTATTGATAAGAAATCTTGTGATCTAACTACCACTATTGTTGCGATTCATAGGCGTATGTATTCTTTTTTTCGTTGTTTATAATTATTGTTACACAGGTTAGGCGTATAAAGTTGATGGCGCCCACACACTTGCCTTTTTTGTCCAAATATCGTTGTATCTCTGTCTTAGCTGTGGAATTCGAAAAAGACGCAACACGTATATTTAGACAAATACGCCAGGTTGTGTAGTCGGCATGAGATGAAACTTGAAAGCTATCAACACATAAGAGTTGACGTTTTCGTGGCAAGTATATGTATAACTGCGAATAACTAAGCTCCGTTCCTCGAAGTACTAAAATGAGGCACTGAAGGCTTATAATGGTGACATTTATCACTACATAGAAATTATTACAAAAATATCTTATTAGGAAAATACTGACGTTTCATCTACCATAATAGGTCTTTAGTATAACCAAATTGTATAAAACTATTAAAGTGACAATTACTATTTCATGCTCAATATTCTTATATCAGAGGCAAGTAAATAAATTCTGTCTATCTCTAAACAATGTCGTGTTTTGTCATATTAAATATGCCACTATTATGGCGCTTGGACCATCGCGTAACGCCATCTAGTGAGCACCCGTGAAAAGTTAAAGCTACCAATGAGAATGTTGTAATAGAGGCTTTATCTTACCCTCCTTATTCATAAACGTCCGACAAGCCTCATTTAACTAATAATCGTTTGTCCATATCTGTCAATTGTATTACTCTAATACAAACATTAATTAAATTAACTAAATAGAGCTTGTCGACGTTTATAAATAAGGGTGTTAGAATATAATAGTGCCACAAGATTGACAGCTTAGCTACATGACGCACGTATGTGTTGTAGTAACTGAATGAGGATAAAAATGCGCATTATAAATGGTGCTTTTGAACCGCCATTACCATTTCTGGCGTTTTTCTGAGGTCTAGAGACATTTGACATTTCCAAACCATAATCAACGACATGTTTGTTTTTTGCGAATGCGACGCCATCTACGCGTATTTTTGCGCGTTTATCCTCATTGTCAAACGTTGACTTCTGACAACCAGAGTTACGGCATAATGTACAGATTGTACAGTCACGGACTTTAATTGTTGGGTCACTTGGGGTTCACTTTAGAGTGGAGATTTCATGAAGTAAGTTTAAACAAAAGAAAATAGCTTGAACCGTAAATGGCTAAACAATAGGGGATATTACTGCAATGTTCTGCCGCCAGAGTGCAGCACTAGCACATCGGTAAACCATAGAGTTCTTAATACATACTAGGCAGTTTTTTTACGAGTTTTCATACATAATTTATAACGTATAAATATGTCATTTATGCACCAAGGCGGTTTGTTTACAGAGGGCATAGATATACCACCCATAGATCTGACACGGAACTAATAATACCAAGATAGAACGGGATGGTCTTATTACACTTTCAATAGATACGGCAGAGAGGTGCTATTATCGTTGGTCCTTGTCATAGTTTCTATTACCCTCCACGCGTTACTTCTAGCAGTGGAGGGTAACAAACAGATATAATGCGCGATTTCTTCAAGAATTTCTGTGATTGCTACGAGAAAAGCTGTTAGTTTTCCTAGAAAGTTGTGTCGGCTAAGGAAAAGATTGGTAAATTGTTCTGTTTTATGCTGTAGAAGTGGTTATGGGCATCTATATATCTATCCCATACGGGGGTACACGTGTGCGGGCTCTAGTTAATGCTTGCTTTGAGACAGAGGGCCTATCGTGAAACGAGAGAATCGAAATTTTGACATCTGCCACTCTATCACTCGAATGTGTAAGAGTCACAGAGAACCAGGTAACGAAATTTTTATTTTCGTATTTCGCGGTAGGCCCTGTTCGTGCTAGTGCTGCCCCCTTCGCAGAGTTTTCGTAATATTCTATATTATGGCTCCTCTACATGATGGGCCATCATAGGGACGCAGCTATGCGTTAGAGGGAGCTAACGATATTGCGATCTCGTTCCGTCGTATAGCTGCGTCCCTATGATGGCCCATCATGTAGAGCCAGCCAGTCCGTGACTGTGGGTCCGTAGAGCGCCTTCTAATCTAGTTAATTCAAGCCTTTTTTTACACCTTTTAAAAATCAATACTTATTATATCTTTGTTGTATAGAAAGCTAGCAGCATTCATTTAACTGGTGTGTGGTAAAAAGTTCGGATGCTGGTGACAATCCATATTGAAAGGGCCCTTAAGGCGGCCTGCGCTTATGTTGTAGTCGTTATACAGATTCAATATAATTTTCAAGAAACAAAGGCATAAGCTCCAGCGGCCATAAAGGCCCTTTCAATGTGGATTGTAACATATAGTAGAGACGATAGTCATGCCACTAACAATGGGACGTAGTTTAACGAAAAGGAACCATCCGCAATTTGTTATGGAAATGAATTGTGTACTTACGTTTTGCACAATACTGATTTGTGTGGCAGATTTCCTTTTCCCTAAATCACGTCTAATTTATTTATGATAAATGCACATTTATTTGTGCAGAGATAAACAGTCATAGATACTGTTGGAATCTGTTAATACTTTGTATATGGCCGTAAGGCGTTTCTTCGATCATTATGCTATTCGCTTACGAGTGATACATTCCTCGAGAAAAGGGAAGAGTTGTCACTGTCATGTGAAATGTTTGTACAAATTGTATGTCTTGTGTCGCGTGTTATGGTGTAATAAAATTTAATAATATAATATAATAATATTATTAAATTTTAATAATATAGCCTTTTAATTCCACAGAACATTTCATTTTTACAGTTTAAATCTAGTTTGACTTATTTTCTTCTGTATGGATCCCGCTTTGGGTGAAGGCCTCCTCCAGGTTCTTCCATTTCTCTCTCTGTTTTGCTTTTTCCATCCATTGTTTTCTACTCGTCTATTTGGCATCCTGGCCTTCTGATTTCTGCTAGCCCTATTGGATGTTTTTTAAAGCATTTAACAATTCTAGCAGCCGCTCTTCAGATGCTAAGGATCTAACGTTGTATGTGCAAATTTTTAATTCTTTCAAGTTTGTTCCGTTGTTGATGCATTCTTTATTTGAAACTGGAGGGTTTTGGTCATGTTCCCCCACGGTGACCAGCCGGGTTGGGGGAGGTTGTTTCTGTTTGTGGTTTGTTGGTACATGTTCGGATTTCCGGTTCTTGTTGCTTCTTATTAGTTTTTTGGAATAGCTCCAGTTGAGGTTGAGGTCAGTGGTCTTGACAGGTATTCTTCAATACCATTCCTGTATATTCTTTTAGGCTCCTCTCTTATTTCTGTCTTACCAGGTTTGCCTTGATTCGGGGGTGACACTGTGTTATCACGCTTCCTTTTTTCACGGTGATTTTCAGGTTTGTCTGTTACAATTAGTTTGTCAGAACGAAGGTAAGCCTGATTTCCTTTTTTAATTTCCTCTTGCTGCTTCTCTCTGAGTTGTTTCCTTTTAATTAGTATGTCTTTTGGATAGTCTTCGCTGGCGTAAATATTTTTTGGTAGTAGTCTCTTATTTTTTAACAGTTCGTATTTTCTCCATGCAAGAGTAAAAGTGATAGTGATAGGTCTGTGTTTGTCTTCAGCAGGCTTCCCTAGTCTGCGAACATTGCTTATCTCCCACTTGTCCCAACTCTCGATGTTCATTTTTTCGTTAGCTGTGTTGAGGGTTTGTAGAACTTTCTCCAACAGTTGTGTGTGGTTGCTCTCAGTTTCCTCTAAACCATATAATATTATATTGTTTTTCTTTTGCTCTAATTCCATGTGTTTTATTTTCGTTTTTAGGACAACAACTTCTTTTTTGAGTTCTTGATTTTCCGCCAAAAGTGGTTTGAGTTTTTCGTCTATAGTGGCTGAAACATTATCAGTGATGGTTTTTGTTATCTTTTCTGTATGTATATTAAACTGCTCTTCAATTTTCGCCATGATTTTGTCCATAATTTGGTTTTCCATCGTATTTACAGTAGGTCTGACGTCTTATTAAATGTTTTAACCGGTAGGTCGGTAGCACGCTAATAATTTTGACAGCTGCCGGAAGTTTATGTATTTTCGTGTGGCAGCCCCAGCTGTCAAACGTCAATCTTCGCTTATCTATACGTATTGACCGTTATAGTTATATATACGACACTTGCTGGTATTTCACTGTTTTTTCACGATAATCACTAGAATTTTTCACTGTAGATCCTTTAATTATGTTTCGGGTGGATGGGTTCGTATTTGAACGTAATAATTTCACAGGATTTTAAGAAATTGCCGCACTTTTGATTAAATTTCGAGGAGACTTGCAAACACGCGTCGTACTTTTGACAGGTCGGAACCGGACTAAATTTTATATTATATATAAAATAACGGTAATAAAATTTATAAAACTTAAAGGTGTATTAGTTTTCGTTTTGGAAGTAGTAGCTTGTTGGAGATGATGACCCCAAGCCAAAGAGGATGTTATAAATAGAGGAGCACAGTTAAGAACTTTTTGAGGCTCCGACTTCGATAGTTTTACTAGGTGGTGCTGTACGGCTGCATACCTACATTTTTATTATCTCTGCATAACTCTGATTCAGACGGGGCTTTAGAGTTATCGTATTGGCCGGGTGCACGACGCAGCGCCGCCTAGCATTCGCAACTTGGACGGCTCTGTCATAACTGTTAAACAATGGATGCAGCAAAATAAATGTAATTAATTTAAATTACTGATTTTAGAGCAGTTGATAAGATTAAAATCCGTTTGTTTTTAATGTGAAACACTTACGGCTTATAGTTTTAGTGAAAAAGTAATTAGTGTGCGAGTATTTGTAATTCCGTCAACTTACTTCTTTGTTGTTTTCTTGAAAATTCAAGAAGAAAATGAGTGTTTTCTATTGTTTATTAGAACTGGTTTTGTAAGCATCCACCACAAAATCTCATTTCAGCCTCAAACTGTGCATAAAGGAAAGCTGATAGCTTTGGCACAGCATGTCCGAAATGTGGAGGAGTCTCGGTGCAACAGTCGGAGTTGTTGGATACGTGCGGAGATAATAAGACAAACTTCTGTCACTTTAACTCCATACAAGACACGTTTAAGTGTAAGTCCACTTAATTTTGTCCACTAGTCCACTATTTTATCGGAATCTGCATACAATATTACCTACTACTTACTTGAAATTTGTGTCGAGAAGCCTTTAACTATTTTGTACTTACCAGTATTTTTTTATAAAGTACTTTTTATTACAACATTTTTATTTGTTTATTATAGATAAATGAAGCCCGAGAAATTTTACAGTCCGTACTGCAAACTTTATCTTTTTTGTAAATACCTATAACTTGACACAACTTTTGAGTTTCTTGGTATCTCGGTTTGAATTTCAGCATGGCAAAATTCACTATAAATATATCTATTACTAGTAAACGTCATTTCCTTATTTTCGAACTCCAAAAACATATCAATTTGGCAGCCCTTATCTACCTTTGAACCTTGAGTCGAGTTTAATTCAATAATTTCCTCTGACTTTGAATTTGATATTAAAACGTTATCTCGTGTCTCGTGTGTAAAATTCCTGTTATATCGTGCCTTAAAACGTTCATGTCTTTTTACAACAGTGGCTTCATTAATCTTCTTCGATCCATATACTGAAGGGAATATTCGAGGAATATAACTAGGGCTCGCTATCTCGTCAGACTTTTTTCCACCAATGAAATGTGCACTACATATGCAATCTCGAGCTCGAGGGGTCCATGGAGATCCATCCGTACTAAAATGACAAACATAATAATTATTCTACTTTTGATATTTTCAAAACATTAATCTTTTAAGGATTACGGGGTTTTTTTAGACTAACTAATAGGGCCCTGAAACTGCCGTCATGAAGACGGCCAAGAGCAACATCGGTGCGAGGTATTCAGGGTGTCAAGAGGGAGGCTCTACTTTCTGCCCAGTGACTGTAAAAGACCCAGCCACTGTGCCAATTCGTTACTCAAATAATATTTATTATTATTGTACTAAATAGATAAAATACTATTAAGGGATAAGTTCATTACACTTACTTTATTCTTCTTACAGCAGCTATCCATTTCACTCTCTGATCCACTTTCCAACTTGGTGTAGGAAACCGATAGAATTTGTAATTGCTGTTTCGTCCAGTATTGTTGCAGTTTACCACACAGCAGCTGTCATGACCCATTTCTAACTTTCCTCTATCCTTTCGTGACCTATCTCACTTTTATTTTATTGCAAAGTATAGCAAAATAGCATAAGGAACAAATAAGGAAATTAACCAAGACGTATGACGATTGATGACACTTTTGACAGCAACACAGCCGTCGCTATTTCCACTTTTGGCCACATCAAGCGCTGCGATCGTTTTCGCTTTTCCCGCCCATTCTCTGCACCCGGCCATATGCGGTACCCGGTACAACGTCATTTAGTAATAAGCCAGAGAGTATCTATTTTCAACCGACTTCAAGATTTTGAAGGAGTCGGTTCTCAATTCGTCGGGATCTATGTTCACCGATTATTCGGAGACGGCTGGACTGATTTGGAAAAATAATTTTTGTTTGAAAGAGTATAACTTCACAGTTGGTCCGTGCTATTGTCATCAGATCAGGATCTGATGATGGGATCCTGGAGAAATCAAGAGAACTCTTCAACTATTACAGGTATTATAAGGTTGCTCTCGTTCAGGTGACGCTAAAGACTTCGGCAGACTAGTTTAAAAGTAATGAATTTTACGTCACTTTTGAACCGTCTGCCGAGCACTCCCGTTTTCTGTACCTAAATACAAATTGCTATGTGTTGCCACAAGTATCATCTTAATATCAAATGCCGTAAGTAAATACCATCAATTTTTTAAACCGGAAGTGGTACTTTTTTGTTCTTTCGGTCAATTCTAATTCTTTTTCGGAAGTCAACATCACTTTTATGAACATGCATGGGGCTTATCTTTGTATCATGTATTTAACGTAGCAGATGTTACGGTCGCCGCCCGTACTATTATGCTTAAATTCCAACTTACACGGGAAATGGCACTGTTCCGTTTAGCCGCAATCCTGAATCGCGCTATTAAGATTTTTCTTGGGAATAATTACCACATAACCACACCATGCATATGGTTTTGTTCAGGTTATAAATTGCATGTTAGATGGCGCTGGTCTGTCCGTCAAAATCCTAACTCGCGCTATTAATATGATATTTCTTGTGATACCACCCTAGATTCATATGGATTAGTTTCGTTCACAAATTGCACGTTAGATGGCGCTGGTCTGTCTATTCAAAATCCTGAATTGCGCTATCAAGATTTTTCATGAAACAACGACGCCAGACGAAAGCAGGATTTAATCAGTTTTCAGTTGCACGGTAGATGGCGCTGCTCACTTCAGTATAAAACGTAAATCTCACAATTGTTTCTAGGGATATTTTTAATTTAATGTTGTCTCGTTAACCCTTTGACCGCCAAGCACCGGACAGAAGAACCGTGCCACTACTGATGTGCCTTCGGAAAGTTTCCAAAATTGCGAAATTTTCCACATATGAAAATTTCGGAATTTTCCCACATTTTTGTAAGGAATTTGAAACTTTCCATTTCTTAAATTTCCAATTTCCTATATTTCTTATGAAACTTTGTAGAAATTTCCGAGAACATTTCCAATGATTTGTAAAGTTTCCGCAACTTGCACATCTCTGAACCTACTTACGTGCCACTGAGTGCCACTGACGCCACAGCGTGCGAGCGCACCCTGTTAAAGTATATTTTGGACGTGATATCACGCGCTGGCGCTAAGCCTCCTTTTGAACAGTAGGTAAAAAAATATTAAAAAAATCATGGAAGTGAGGTTCGAGTCTTGACCTTTTTAGGGTTCCGTAGCCAAAATGGCAAAAACGGAACCCTTATAGTTTCGCCATGTTCGCCATGTCGTCAATATGTGCATTTACCAAGCCGACAAAACGGTAGAATAAAAACGCGAAAAATATATTTTGTTAGGGTACCTCCCGTACCTACACGTGAAGTGGAGGGCGAAATTTTTTTTCCTTCCACCCAAGTTGTTTGGGGTATCGTTGGATAGGTCTTTTAAAAAGAATTAGGGTCTTCGAAAACAGTTTTTGGATAAAACTAATACTCTCGGAAATAATAGCTCCGAAAGTTTAAAACAGGGCGTCCCCCCCGTCCCCCCCAATATAACTTTTGAATCGTGGGTCCTAAAATTTTGAAAAAATTCTTGAAACTGAGGCCTATAATGAGTAGTTCAGTACCTTCAATGAAAACTATAGGTATTGAAATAAATTGGTTGAGAGCCGTTTTTGAGTTATCATTCAAAAACCCATAGTGAAAGGACGTAAGTAAAAATGACGTAAGCGCCGCCAAATTTCCCGTAAGAAACGACCTTTTGAATTAATGGCCTCAGTTTACGGAACCCTACAACTGAGGATTTAGGCATCAACTGGTCACACCAAAGTTTTGTTCTAACCGGTCATACTGCCGAAACCAATAATATTTGTTTCAACCCGTCACAAGTAAATATAGTTCTATTAAGTCACATAGTAATTTTGTAGCTATTGGTCACATTGAAAATATGTTCCTATTCGTCATCCCGTCAATAAGTTCTAACTGGTCACAGTGATACAAAGCGATGGCTATGGCGAAAATCATATCCCTTTACGTTGTTCAGTCAGCAACAAACAGCAGCAGTATGCAAATTAATAAAAGTAAGTTACAAGATATTGATATTATGGTCGTGTATATATATTTTTACTTCTCATGCTCGTAAAGTTTCACTTTATGCTGGGTATAGGCGGACTAAAACTCAATTTTATGCACAAGTGCATAAAAAATTGCCATTGTCAAAATAGCCTTAGAAGAAGTCAATTTTTTATGCACTTGTGCATAAAATTGAGTTTTAGTCCGCCTATACCCAGCATAAAGTGAAACTTCTTATGAAAGAAATTCCTATTCTTTTTATTTCCTGACAATCGAAGTAAAAAGTAGAGTGTATAACTCGTCCATAAAACCCATTTTACGCTCGTACTTTATATCCATCCTCGCTCGCAAGCTCGCTCGTATGGATAAACGCCTCGCGTGAAATGGTGCGTTTTATGCACTTGTTGTACAATCTACTATTTTTACTTGTCATGCTCAAAAAGTTTGTCGTATTAGGCTTACGTAGGTGGACTAAAGTAGTACATTTAACCCCTAGGGCTAATATGTATACATAATTTCGCTTCTCATAGTTCTTATTGTTATGTGCATAAAAAGTCTAATTTCGTAGTCTGCACGGCGCCCGGCCCATCCCCGCGAGCCCGGGCCCGCGGCGATGGGCCGGGCGCCGTCCAGAGCAGACTTTACGAAATTCGGTCAAGTTTAACCAAATTTTCACCTTAGATTAGTGAAGTTCTTATTCCTTTTGACTTTGAATTGAATGTCAAAGCTATAGCTATAAGCTAGTTTTTAACCGACTTCAAAAAAGGAGGAGGTTCTCAATTCAACTGATTTTTTAAATTATTTTTTTGTATGTATGTTACTCCATTTTTTTTTCATCGAACAGGTATAGGTAACCCCTAGATGGTCCCATTGTCACCAAGTCTGGGTCTGATGATGGGATCCTGGAGAAATCGAGGGAACTCTTCAACTATTATAGGCATACCTATAGTGATGTTCCTATTTTTTACACCAACTCGGCCACTTCCTCTTGAAATAGCGGATCCTAAGTGAAGTCGGTTCTTTTTTGTTAAAAATTATAATACATAACATAGACTGACTGTTATATCCATGAATGAGTTTCAAAAGAAGACTCTATATTCTGTATCCTCCTTGTGACCAGTTAGAACTTATTGACGGGATGACAAATAGGAAAATATTTTCAGTGTGACCAATAGCTACAAAATTACTATGTGACTTAATAGAACTATATTTACTTGTGACGGGTTGAAACAAATATTATTGGTTTCGGCAGTATGACCGGTTAGAACAAAACTTTGGTGTGACCAGTTGATGCCTGTATCTTGGAATGCACCATTTATAGCAGTTACCTACGAGTATAAAACATGAAAATGATTACTTAACTAAAAAGTTTAAAGTGTGCATGTGTATTGCGTGGAGGAGTTCGAGTGTGTATGCGAGTAGGAGTGTTGTGTGTGCCTGTATGACGTGAGTGAGTGCGAGTAGCTTAGCTGATAATAATTTAACTGACCGCAGACCAAGAGTGTCTTACTTTATATACTCTTCATTTCAGTTAGATGCGACACTATAAAGTTAACCAAGTTGTCCGTCCAAAATCATAATTCTCAAATTAGCCTAATAATTTATGCATCCATTCTTGACTTTTGAGATATGCACAGGATAGCTTAAGTATTAAAGTTTTGGACAACTATAAAAACTGACCTTTTCGCCCAAAAAAACGGCAAGGCTTAATGAGCGACGGCGTCAAATGTGTCATTAACCGTCGTCATATCTGTCCGGGCGCTTGTTTTGTAAAACAAACGGGCCAGTTTTTACATATGTAGGGCAATTTCGGCTGTCACTGCAAAGCGTTTCGACCGATTGAAGGCACCGCGGCGCGGCAGGGCGCCTGCTCCGCAGAATTTTACCTTCCAAGTTTTTATGGTAGACGATCTTCGGTGACTATGTTTAGATTGAGTATTTGTAGAGATTTTTTGGAGATTCATGTTTATAGGTTTGTATTGTGCCTATAAATGGCATTCTGTTGTTACTTATCGAACGATCTAGCTTTGAGTGCTTTGATATTCCGCTTTCAGACGTTTACAAAAGGTATGGATTATTTAATAAATTATTCGAACGACAAAGTTATAGGCACTAATCTATTAAGTAGAGTCCGAGCTCCTAACTTTACACGGACACTTTGCAAGCGTAAAGTGTGGGCGAGGCGAGTCAGCAATAACTTCAATTTAATTGAAAATTTACAAATAGTACATAACTCCCAGAAAGGAGTACGGGACGTGGATGAAATTTAACTTACAAGAGTTGAAGCATATTAAATATAGAGTCAAGCTAAATAAAAGTGGTACAATGTAGAAGGAACTGCCGTTTGTACACACTTTTATTTAGTTTGACTCTATATTTATTCATGTGCAATGACAAAGAGCGTGTTAGCGTTATAAGTTTTTTTACACCAACCTCGTCCTCCATGAGGTATTATTTATTAATTTAGATACGTTCCTACTATGACTATATACAAACCTATCTAGTTTTCACTAGTTATGTTAGGTAAGCCAATGACTTACGGAGCTCTAGTGAAAAAATACAGTGTGTAAATCTAATACGGGCGATAAATTAAACCAGACATAGAACTCATTAGTGTAATCATTAATTAAGATGGCTTTTTAAGTTACACTTAACTGTGACAAAATAGGTAATTAATTTTTGAAAATGTTCTCAGCAGCAATGGTACTGTAAACGTGGTATTGAAAGTAGCTGTCAACGAGCGTTTAACGCGAGTGTGTTTGCATTACATTGCGGGTCGAATTATTTTTTATGGATAAGATTTTAATTGCAATTCTAAGTAAAATTTACCTAATTACATTTCTTATGTCCTACACTAATCACCGTTAAGAGATTCGCCCGTATTAGACTTAAACACTTTATAATCTAGCGCAATTAGTGTCATGTAAAAAATACTAGACATGAAACTCTTACTCACATCAATGCACCCAACCTTTGACAAATGTTAGTCAAGACACTTCAAAAAGTTACACTTTTTCACAAAAATGACAAGGGATTCGTGCGAACCTGCGGCTCTTTGTGCGACAGGTACTCGCGTGATCTTGTTACATTTCTGACTGTTTTCTTTCGATTCAATCGTATCTTTCTCGACTCTGCAATAAAATTAGTTACCTTGTTGCAAACTAATAAGGTTCAAATTGAAAATGCAGCTTTCATAGATGTAGGAGTATGGAAAAGTAATTCAATTTGAACAATTCGACAAAGCCAACGCCCGCTGTTCACTCCTTTACGGCTCCTTGCAAAACCGAGCGAAGTTCCGATCAGATAACATCGGATCCGCCTCGATACAATGGTGATATTAAATTTATTCACGATTAAACTCGAATTTTGGGTTTTTGTCCTCTTTGTGATGGATTTGAGATCATATTTCCTTAATGCAACAAGTTAAGTTGAATGTCTCTACTTTTTTCACATGTAACAAAAGGTGGAATCCGTTTTTTATTCAGATTCCTGCATATGCCTATCACAGGCTCTAACTCGACTGTTAGGTATACTTGTAGCATTTAATTCATGTTACTTCTTAGGTCAAATACCTACTTAGCAATTGTTAATGATAATGAATTCAATTTGAATACAATTCAAATCGATTTCTAAAACGTCTTGCGCAAGTTGCGCAATTAATGTTTTGGTTAAGTTATCAAACAAGTTGGTCACAATATCGGTCTAGTGTCAAAATTACTTGCCATAACAGTTTATATAATAAAGCAGGTTTTTTTTGTATTTTGTATACTTCTTGAATTCACAAGTTTCTTGTTTCTAAAGTTTTGCTGCTACTAACGAACTACTCTCACTCTCGATTACATACCTACTTAATTGGCCGTACCATCGGCGTGGGTGCCAGTTTGGCTGCCGGCGCACAATTGCAACCTGACACCACCACGTCGGTACTTTGTGCAACTCTTCGAGACCCATTCAAGCCGCCAAAAGACAGGAAGTGGAGGACTACGTGCAATACTCTGATTGCCCGCCCATGACATTGGAAACCTGTAATTAGTGTAAAATATCCGAGGCTCGACGGAAATGACCCGCAGCTTCGAATGCGCTTATAATCGATATCATTACACTATAAGCTTCATGAAAATGAACAGAAGCGGTATTCAAGCTACTACCGACAAAATATTGATTCATACGGATTTGTTGGAACATGATCTGCTGTTGTCATCAAAGTGATATCAAAAAAATTGCAATTTGAAATTTTTTCAGTTCAACTCATGGGCCATGTCTTAACATGGAAGATACGATCTCTCGCAAAGCAATCTCCAGCTGATTTAAAAACCTACATTTCCATTTTCACTAATCAAATTTAAATACATAAACTAAGTTAACTAACAATAGTTAGTCAGTTTTTGTTTAGTTATATTTTAAATAGGTATAAATTACACATTTCAATCAATCTAATTGTAAATCTTATTTATAATACTATTTATACTTACCTAGGTAAGTAACAAATTACACTCTTACAATTATATTCGTCGGAATTCTAACAGGTCGTAACATACCTACACCTTTGAAGAGGGTTTTTTTAGCTATTTTATAAAATAAGTATTGTCTAATAAAAATAACTAAAATAAGCATTCAAATAACCATAAACCATTAAAGTAAATTGAAGGAAGTCGGCGATTCGTTTCATCATACATCGCAACGCAACATGCTGTCCTTGTAAATGATTGAAGATGTCGCAAGTGTCCATGAGCCGCGTTTTTTCGGTTCGCACGCTTACAAAAACACAGTAGCCCTCAAGATTTATGGAGCTAGGAGAGCGATCATCGAGCATTAGTAGGCCTCTTTGTCCACTGCATGTGGGCTTTGTGGGGGCTCGGACACCGACTAGGGCACAGTAGCGAAATGGGGCATTGTCTATTCCATGCACCGGCAGCTATTGTTCTATACTGTCGTAAACATGTCGACAGGTTACTGAGGCATTCGTGACAACGATGGCCGATTCAGTAGCGCTTTCGTGGAAATGTATTTTACGGGCAGTAATAAAAGGGTGAGACTGCCGCGAGGTGATTTAAGATGTTATGCTTTAAAGATTGGAATGGTTGATGATGATGTAGTGCTGTGGTTGCGAGCCCATTCGGCATTCAGTGTTTATTTATTTTTATTTATGTATGAGAGTAATACAACTAAACACATATAAGTACAGTTGACCAAGAAAGTAGTCTACCAGTTTTGACAAAAGTTTCTGCGAGATCTAACGATCGCTAAGGTTGATATTTCTAACAGAGTTTCAAACATGCACGACCTTGTTGTCTCATGACGTTCAAACGAACCTCAACCGTTGGGTGGTAAACCACATTTTTGGTCGACTTTAAAATGATAGGTACATATAACGACTTACAAATATCACTAAACTACAAACTTATAAAATAAATATACAATTATATGTATATGCTTTCAAAAGCAAACAAACAAAACAAATATCGAGGAAAATATTGTAAACCCCTGGGGTCATGGGCATGGGTGGGTACATAATCCGGTATCTACCTAACGAAAGTTTACGAAGTTTTGTCTGTAATAATTATTTTTGAAATTTTTAAAATTGTATAACAAATTAGGAATACAATAAATATTTTTTTTTAATTAAGGAGGTATATGCTGTAACTTATAACTTGCATGTTTAGTTAAACTGTTAATGTAAGTTGGTTAATAAATAAATAAAGAATTAATAATCTTGCCACATTAACAACCGACAATGATATAGGTACCTTTTGGTTGAAAATTCAATTTAAGAAACTAACCAAGTCTGTGCAAGTGCAGAACTTTTTTTTTTACCGTAGAAAGCTTCTTTAGCTTAAAATGAGACAAAATAAATTAGGTACTTTTTCCTAGAACCCACGTTTTAAGCTTGCAAACATTTACGTAAAATATTTTTCAGGAAAACGATGTTAATAGTCTCTTAAATAAATAGAAAAATATGTTGTACGTAAACCGCATGACCGTTATTAAACAATAAAAATAAACAAACCCAGTCGGCAGGCAAACTTAATAAGTTCGGCGGAACACAGGAAAAGTAGTTCTCTCTAAGAGAGCGGCGTTTAGTAAAACAAAAGCATCTCAAACGATTTAACAAACTGCCATATTTTAACAACGTGTAATTAAAGGTTTGGCCTCGGATATGCATAAATCATACTGCTCTGCCGCGAACTGGTGTCCGAAATAGAGAAAAAATTAAAAACATTAAGCGCTGCGTGAGAGTCAAAACAGAAGAATAATATTGTGTAGGGAGATGGCTATCTGGACAAGCTTGACCAGATCCGCCGAGAATCAAATAAGTAAATAAAATTAAACCTTTCGTAATAGTGCCCCTTGTATACAAAATAAAGCCGCAAATCGATGTACAGTTTAGCCGTTTGGCACACATATACTAGAGGCCAAAACAAAATTTTTGATCCGCAGTTCTTTAAAAAATTTCCCTTAGGAGGGGGGTGCTGATTCATAATTTTTTTTGTATGAGAAAAAAAAAATTTTTTTTCAAAAACCTATCGTGTGTGGTATCATATGGAAGGGCTAATAGAGGCGGTTCTAAAAATATACCACATCATTACATTTCAGCCGTTTTTTTTTTATTAAAACAAAAATAATTTTCAAAACATACCAAGTTTGGGCTTCTCCAGATACGATATGGCTGATTATCTTTTTGTACAATATATCACAAATGATACTTGATACCCTCATATCTAACCCCAAGACAGCAATTTTGAAAATAACTTCATTTAGTATTTTTTTTTAATTTTTCAAAATTATCAAGTAACGCAGTACAAAATGTACTGAAGTAGAACTCTAGTAGAACTCTACTTCAGTACATTTTGTACTGCGTTATTTTGTAATATTGAAAAATAAAAAATAAATACTTAATGAAGTTATTTTCAAAATTGCTTTCTTGGGGTTAGATATGAGGGTATCAAGTATCATTTGTGATATATTGTACAAAAAAAAAATCTGCCATATCGTATCTGGAGGAGCCCAAACTTGGTATGTTTTGAAAATTAATTTTGTTATAATAATAAAAAAATGGCTGGAATGTAATGATGTGATATATTCTAAGAATCGCCTCTATTAGCCCTTTCATATGATACCACACACGATAGGTTTTTTAAAAAAATTTTTTTTTTCCTCATACAAAAAAAATGATGAATCAGCACCTCCCTCCTAAGGGAATTTTTTTAAAGAACTGCGGATCAAAAATTTTGTTTTGACCTCTAGTATGTGTGTGCCAAATGGCTAAACTGTACATCGATTTGCGGTATCTCTGTAAAATTAGACTCGTGCAGGGTCGACTATAACACTTTTACATTCGGAGCGTAGAGTTATGGAGTGGTGAATCATTTTATACATACATATGTACCTAGATACTTATGTTTACCAAAGATAATTAAGTAAGCTATGTATTGCTACTTTCTTAACCAAATTGGAATGAGAATATAAATTTACGTCTTTGGCGCTCAATCTAAACCACATAAGATAGGCGGACATGACATGTTTGTAAACAATATTTTTCATAGGTAGGTATCATAGACCATGGACCCGATGAACCATAATGTAGTCATTTTACGGTTATAAAATAATCTCTACATACCTACTCGTAATTTTTGTGTACATACTTTGTTGTACATACAAAAAATGTTCAGAAGATATTATAATATAAATATTGTGATCATGTTATGAACTACGAAGAAATCATTATAGGTAGGTACTTACCTACATCATCTAACATCAACAACAAGAAAGTGACGTCACTTATGTGAATTAATTTCTTATTCTTATAAGATGTGGGTCTAGGCAGTCATAAGTCACGGTAGGGTGGGGTGTGGGGTGTCGGAGGCTGCGCGCGCGCTGCGGCGCGGGGTGCGCGCGGCGCTACCCTCGGGCGGGGGCCGGGGCGAGGCGACAACCGCTCGTTACCTTCATCCGAAGCCAGTTATTAAAAACGTCTCGACGCGAACGGTGCGCCGCCCTGTAATTATCCAGTTGAAGGCTCGTCGCGCTACGTTGTCACCACCGTCACCGGATATGCAATACTTGGATCCGCCCGCGCAACAGGTCCGCCCTACTATTGCCTCCCTAGTTTACGCGTATAGCCTTTGGCAACCTATTATTTTTGACGTTTAAGGCTGGATCAGTAATTTGATAAAGTTATTTGTGAACGTTTAAATTTCGATTTATCTGATCTAACGCTTTTGTGAGTTATGACTTTGTTGCGAATCTCAGACTTGATAATTGTATGGCTAACTGGATTACAGTTGGTTCACAAATTAGAAGTGATCATTTTGAATTAAGGCGTAAGGAAACGTATTATATTATATGTCACATACAGTGAATTAACAATATTTTCGTGCTTGTTGCAGATGATGACTATGATGCCCGGTTATGGTTACGGGTGTGGTCGAGGCGATGCGATTTCACCAGCTTCAGACCTCTCTTCATGCAGCAGTGCTTCATCAGGTGCATGGTGCGGCTGGCGGGAGCTGCCGGCCTACCCTCAGTACCCGTACTGGCCACCCGCTGCCGCCGAGGAGGCGCGCGACCTCCAGCGCCGCTGCGCCAAGTGCCGATGCCCCAACTGCTTGACAGAAGCCGCCGGTCTCGGGCCTAACTACGGCAAGGACGGTGCTAAACGCGAACACGTCTGCCACGTACCTGGCTGCGGAAAAGTCTACGGGAAAACATCGCATCTGAAGGCCCATCTCCGCTGGCATACCGGCGAACGCCCATTTGTGTGCAACTGGCTGTTTTGTGGCAAGCGATTCACGCGCTCCGACGAACTGCAGCGGCATCTGCGCACGCACACCGGTGAGAAGAGATTCGCGTGCCAACTCTGTACGAAGCGATTCATGCGCTCGGATCATCTTGCCAAGCATGTGAAAACCCATGCAAATGTTACAAGGAAAACTAAGAAAACTACTTCTGAAGATAACGAAGAACCTGCGAAGGTTGCTCAAGAAAAATCCGAGAGGAGATCCGTGGAGCAAGCGCCGGCTGTGTCCATTGGCAGTGCGAATTATGGAACTGTGCCAGCAGTGAGCGTCGCATCGAAGCAGATGTCCATACCTTCTTCTCTAAACTACGGAGCTGTTGCGCCAAATGTATCTAGTGCCAGTTACAACAGTGCAATGGTGTTCGGAAGCGGCACGAGCGCAGGGTGGGCGCCAGATATGCGACAAGAGACGCTGTACGCAAGACCTCTGACCACCGTAGCAGCTGCTCGCCCTGTGTACCAGTACCCTACCCTGCCAGACACAACCCGGCAGTATCCTACACACTTCCCCGCCTACCAGTGTGCTTCGAAGGATAATTATACCATGTTCCAGGGACATTACAACCTACAGCCGCCTGTTGCACTCGGACAATAAGTGTGTATTCGTTTTAGCATCTAAATGTATTGTAGAACAAAAGTAGAACTTGACTGTTGCATGTAACCCGTATGGGATGGGAGGCCTAAACGTTGTTTTGTCAAAAGTTAATGTTATAATCGTATGGTCTATTGGAATATTTTCTGAGTTACCAGACAGTTTATTGTGATGTATTTTATTGTATATATGTAGTTAGGTTATTATTTTTGACGTGCCTTGATGGTAAAAATAAGAGTTATGTTAAGTAGTGCATTTATAACGATTTCAAAATAAACACTAGTATTTTATAAAAAAAGTTATATTGTTTTACATATTGACTCTCCCTCTCCAGATAACCCTAATTAGTCTAAATGTATCGTAGAACACAATAGTGTTAACTCGGTATAGTCAGATTAAGTGTTAATGTTAGAGTTAGAGCCCTTATTACATAACTAGCCACATAGTAGCTGCATCACGATCAGTCAGTTTTGGATGTAAATAAGAGGTTGTACGTTGTTTTATAGACTACATTTTCGCAGAATATTAGTTCATAGAAAATGTTTCTCATATTTTCATTTCATAGAATGATCATTTTTCAGAGCTCTTACATTGTAGAAACTGGTTTTGTATATTTTTAATTGTTCAGATAATTAGTTTTTCGAATTTCAGTTCATAACGTTTTAATTCAAATATTATTAATCCATGTAGTATTTAGTTTGTATAACACTTGTTTCAAAGCCTGCATATTCATAGAATGTTGTTTCTCATTTTATCAAACTTAATATTTTCGTTTCATAGAAGACCTAACCTAACCTATCCCTGGGAACAGTAACGTTTTTAGGGTCATCAAAAAAAAATAACCCTAACCTACCTATCTCTGGGAGAAGTTTCGTTTTTAGGGTCATCAAAAAAAATAACCCTAACCTACCTATCTCTGGGAGAAGTTTCGTTTTTAGGGTCATCAAAAAAAAATAACCCTAACCTACCTATCTCTGGGAGAAGTTTCGTTTTTAGGGTCATCAAAAAAAAATAACCCTAACCTACCTATCTCTGGGAGAAGTTTCGTTTTTAGGGTCATCAAAAAAAATAACCCTAACCTACCTATCTCTGGGAGAAGTTTCGTTTTTAGGGTCATCAAAAAAAAAATAACCCTAACCTACCTATCTCTGGGAGAAGTTTCGTTTTTAGGGTCATCAAAAAGGGTATGCGAAAAGTGTTATGTGAATCGAAAATATGACAATAGTTTGTATTCCACTAGATACGACCCCTAAAATAATAATATCGGAAAAGAAAAGAGTGGAACTAAATATTATATAAAATAATAACTATGAAACAACAATCTGTGAAATCTGTGTCTACGGAACAAAAATACATGAAATATGATTCTAGTGTTTGATCACTCTGTAAATTAAAAAAGTTTGATAGCAATATACATGGAAATGAATGTCTGTGAAATATGTTTTTACCAATTGAATAGTCTATGAAACAATAATATTGGAACAGAAAGTACGTGAACCAAATAATCTATGAAATAATTTCTGGGAAACGAAATTCTATGAAATTTCTGTCTATGAAAGAGGGTGACACCGTAAATAAGAATATGAACCTTCTATCTAATAGTCATATCATTCAACATACGAGTCATGAGAGCCAGCACCGATACTTGGGTATATGGGATTCAAAAACGAATTACTTAAATAAGTACACTCTACGTCAAAGATATCTTTACACTTTTGCACCTTGTTCCTTTGTTAACTTGCAATTAAACATATCTTTGACGTCGACTGTACATAGTTACCTTTGACACTACATTTAAATTGTAGTAGCGTGGGTATCGCATTTAGAATTAAATAGCATTGTGAATGCATATAGAACAATAGTTGACATCCTGAAAGTTTTTCATTCCTAACTGATTAAGAATATAATACAGTAGCTACTCAATATCTAATCAGCAACACTATACATATAACCAGTCAAAACTCGAGTCAGGCAAAAAGATCGAGAGCGAAAACACGATGAAATCTTAATAGTCAAGTTGGTAAAGCTCTAGTTTTGTTATTGCTACTCTTTCTATATAATAGATCTACAATTTTTTTACCTACAGAGATCATGTGCCGTATTCTAATTTTAAAATGTATATACAATACATTAACAACACAATTTGTCTTAAACATAACTCCAACACTCAACCAATAATCAACCAATATTGAAGTCGTATTGTAGTTGCGTTGCAGTAATTTTCAAGCAAATTCTGTCATTTTTGATTCAGGCGTGTAGGCGTTAGCTGTATTGTGTTGTTATTGCATTGGATTTGCATTGAAGTTGAATCGTGTCTGTGCGTGTTTTAAAGTTAGAATACGGCCCCATGACTAAAATTAAATATAAATGATGTTAACTTATTTTATTTTATGCAATTCTTTGACATAATAAATACAATCATTAACTATACATTCCGTTCCACAAATATCATTTTTTGCTGACGTGTTCTCTAGAATAAGCCTATATTACGAAAAATAAAACGAGTTTTAAATGTCACTTAATACGTGATATGAATTGTCCAGTAAGGTAAATAGCAACAACATTATAGTTATTCCTAATGTTTCAGCATCAGAGAACAACTTACTCGTATATGTCAAAGTGTCTATTGTATTCTATGACCACAAAGGTATATCAAACTGTCATTATATTAACTTAAATTATATTATACATGACTACATGATTTTTTTAAATGCAACTTGCTACGGCCTACGTTAATGATTTTTACTTCGAGCTACGTCACCGCTACGAAGTGCTACGAAACTCGTAGACATTGGTTTACTTTACGCATTACATCGAAGTAAAAATGCAATTATATAAACCCGATTTATGTGTATTATTAGACAGTTTAGTATCTAGTAGTTGGGTTTTTTTAGTAATAGTGAATACTCAGTCAAGTATCTTAATTAGACGGCTAAGTTTCCCAAAACACAACGAACGTGCTCACACAAATAAACAATTTGACACATTTTTATAAACGGTACCAAATTACTTTGTTTTCCAATTAAGTAAGTATATACATACGCAAGTTTGGGAGATAACAATTGGTAGTATTCACTAGGTAACTCCCAAATAGGTACCAATTCACATTCCTAATTATTATTATATACCTTTTACTTTAAGATTGTTGTAATCTCAAATTTAAAACTTCAGCGTAGCAAACTGTTAATGTTTAAACTGGTAATTGTTTCACTTGATTCCACGAGACAGGCCTAGCCTAGTGTGGTGTCATAGGTAAAAAAACTTGTATTTACGTTTTTAGCAAATAAACTATTTTTTTTAAAGGGACCAATAGTAAGCACGTACCAATTTGAATTTATCATCAGTGCATCGAGCTCGCTGGTACTTTTAAACTTGTATAACCGTGATGTACTGTGATATATAATATAACTTCAGGGACTAGTTTATTTAGGTTATGCTTCGTTTGATTCCATTTAGACTTCAGCTCATCATAATTACTAAAAGGATTGGAATAGAATTAGAAGCTATGTTCGAACTTATGAATTGATGTCAGAGAGGTATCATTTGGTCATCATCGACTGGGAATCTCGCTTGGTACTTATACATCAGCAGAGTAAGCAAGACGCAAGGGCGAATGATATCAAAATGATATATTTTTAATGTCAAAGAGTAATTTTGAATATGCTTGCGTAACTTAAGTATTCAAAGGACATTTTTATAAGTAATTTTATTTAAGTAAATATTAGTACATTTATATCAAAATATATATGTAGAGAATTGCAACATTTAGTTCCGCCTCTCGACACGAGATGGCGTTGGCAGTGTCGACGCTGGTCAGCTTGCTCGCGGTAATTGCGCGCGGCTATTATCTGGGCGGCGCTCGCCGCGCATGGCGGCCGGTGCGAGCGGGATGCACTCGATAATACGTAAAACAAAACGAGGGAGTAATAATGGTAAAAAACGAGCAACACGCAAATTATAGTGAGAAATGAGGCAGCCGGTAGCGGTGGGGGCTTGGGCTGTGCGGTGGGGGCCTTCGCGCGGCAGTCGTCGCTCGGCGCACGCAGACCGCCCGCGCCGCCTGCGCCGCCGCGAGTGCTGTGAGTTTGTGACATGAACCGGCCGGCGCCATGAGCGGCAAGGGCTCCTCCTCTCCGGACCTGCTCATGAATGTGAGTGCAGCGTACGCGCCGCGGCAAACGCCGCCGCACTCTTACCACGCTATATTACGTTAGGCACACATTTCGCGCCAAAGGTTGCTAGTTCGCTTTGAGTCGTATTCAATAGAGTAAAGGAACACATAGCCTGCTCGATCACTTCTTACTTCAGCGTTATTTCCCTACTAACATTAGTCACACATATCTATTCTCATTAGCTACTCTTCTGGTTAAAGTGTAGCAGATTATCTAATATAGCGAATCTAATTCTGACCGGCTTCTGTATAGCCTATTAAGGACTTTATACAATAACAACAAAAAACTATATCCAATGGGAAAATAAATTCAGGCGTGACATAAACATTAAGATGGCCTGAACTTCACGGTATAAAAGTTGTTTAAAGTATGGATTGGAGCTGTGCCCAAAAGAGGCGTTCATAAAACAGTTTGTTAGCTGGCCACCCCCGGGTATTGTCGATTTAGCACGCACCATAAGCGGCGCATTACGGCGGGACCCGTCCTCAGTCCCTAGAGCCTTAACCTCTATTACTATTCATAAGTTCTCAAGGGTGACCAACCTCGTATAAAGTTCCACACATGAAAAACAAATAACTACTTATCTTCTTTAGTTGGAGTAAGTGGAATAGGCGAGGTTTAGTGGTACATGAATAATATAATGTATGAAAGTTGATATAAGTATAGGGTTAAATTATGCCGAGTAGTTTTTACATGTATATATAGTAGGCACCTACTGCGTTCAAAGTATTATTTTAATATCTATAATTTATTTTCAACTTTTGTGTAACGTAAGCTAACTTTCAAATTATGTAGGTACATAATTCAATTGCCTCTAATACTAGTATAGGTACTGAACTAAACATTCAGTAAAGTATGTAGTACATGTAATTTCTTAATAATTATTAAGTACGAATGTACTAACGTAGAAGAACATAAAAAAGTAATTAATAAATAATTCCTCGCTCGCCCACATAAAGAACTTAAGGTAATTATTTAGTCAGTTCGGTCACATAAACGTTATTGTTATTAACCAAAAATAGCCCATTAAATTTCGTTCGGAACATTACTAGCAGTTCATAAAAACTACCGAAATGCTAATTCAATTAAGTGAACTCAAATAAGTTAGGTCGAGGCGGCGCTTTCGAGCGGCGGAACCAATTCTTAATGACACATAGAGCCTTCGTCCATTTTCTACTCAATTTCCTTTTCATATTAGTTTAATCTAGAGGCAGGACTACTGGCGCCAAAAATTATGCCGCGACGGCCGTGTCGGGCGGCTAATCTGTTTAGCGTTGTTGTGGGGCGCCCGGCTCCTTTGTGCGGTGAAAAAGGAAGAAATTTATGCGTTTCGGCGTCGTGTGTGCGTTTTTTGTGGGAATGTAATTAATAATTCAGCGGCAAAACTAACAGTGTTTTCGTTGTTGTTGGTGGCTTGTGATTGATGCATCTCGGACGGGTTCAATTAGCTCTGAACTGATCTATGTACCGATCCATTTGTACTCGTTGTCTACGAGCCGGTAATTATTACAATGGTATTTAATAATTGGTGGCGTCAACAGCAACTTTAATTCCTGCAATAATGAAACACGAGTATCAAACAATAAAAGCGCGATAATGACTTGTTTATGAATAAATGAAATTTGTTATTAACACATTAAACTTGCCGACAGGTACATATTAGATAAGGTGTCGTATTGTAGGTAATTTTACCCACATTTTTGTTACTTGAGTTTAAGGAGCGACACACAGCTGGTGAATTTAGATCAAGAGTAGGTGGCGCGCCTAATTCATAATATGTACCATCGGGTTCATAATTGCATGGCCAATTTATCAATGAATTCATTCATAAATTGCCCATGCAATTTTGAACCCGATGGTACATTCAATATATGGATTAGGTACCTAATACATGGTGCGCCATTCCTTGGACTTTACAAATGCCTTCACATTTTTATACACGTTGCCTAATTTAGTAGGTAATAAACTAGAAGGTCTATTCGAAAAATATAATCTTGTTTAAGTTTATTTTTATTTACTTTTGTGTGTCTGTTAAAATTGACGTGTGCCTCATTTAAAAAATCCTTTCCTTGATATCAAGCGGTCATCAAGTTCTTATTTACAGGCACATAAAAATATAGCCATAACAACTGAAATACTGTATAATAATTAAAAAAAACAAACATCAAAACGTCGGTATGGTTAGTATTTTTTTAGCGTGATTTAATATTTCCCATTAGAAATTGCTTGGTTCAGTGGCATTAGTTGTCTGAATCACAAATTCTTAGGATGTTATCAAAACCTGTTACATATCATTACTTTAAAAGTTAAGTAGAATACCGCTCTACACACATCATGATAGCCAGATTCGTAATGATACTACAGAATATTATAACAGTATTTCACACAGAAGATTACCTATCTTCCTCACACAATCAGTGTTTGATAGATGAACGGTGACACATGAGGTAAAATTTTTCAATTTTACCTTTCGACGTTTTAGGGTTGACAAGTACGCAATTAGTATTATTGCTGGACCTGCCCCAATCTGCCTCAATCTACCTAATCTATCAGTAATTTTAATTAAAAACTAGATAAATGACAGCTTTATTATCTTATTAACCCAATCTAATTATTATTTTAGTACAGAACTACTTCTTAAATATTTTACTTCATCTACAGTCAAGCCGCAAACAAACGAAAAGGATTTTGACAAACCCGAAAACGTATCCAATACGTTCCAAGGCCGAAGCTGTCACTTCGTGGAGTTAGAAACCCTTGATGATACTGCAAAAAACACCTGGAGTGGCCTAGGCCTTGTAATAAAATCAATAAATTGCTTCGTCGTCCACGATAACAGATGCAGGAATGTAGATCTATTAAACCTGTCTGTTAGTTTTTCACATAACTAGAATACAATAGCAGTACTAAATGTAAATACGGTGGACGTGTTTGTCCGGAAGTAGCATTGTTTTATAAAACGACTTAAGTCCTCTGAAATTTTGTTGAGACATACTGCCTTTTACTTAAACTACGATCGCGGACGTGGTGGGCACAGCGTGGGTGCAGTATTAGGAGGTCAATTCTTGAATAACATTTTGACGTGTTTGTTTTAGATTGGAATTATATTGGTTCGTACTCACGCTTTTACGTAAACGGAAAACCAAATGCTAGCTATTGATAATGATTCATTATAAATAGATTGGGATTAGATTACAACAAATATATTGCGAGCTATGAGTGACGTACCAGTTACACTGCTGCTTCAGGTGTAATGGACCATCAATTGGTGTTTGTTTTCTAATGGCCTTCAAGTGCTGAGCTTAATTGAATTAAAACACTATGGGTAGATAAATGATCACTACTTAATCATTTCCAGGCAGATTACGTAGGTGTGTGACTATAGTGAGAAAACCACTAATATTTACCTACCACACAGACGGCAGATAAAATTGAAACTTACACGATTGAATTGAGAGACAAAAAACGCTTTTAAACAGCACCTTAGGTAGTAGAAGTTCATCCAAAGTATTACGTTCCAAAGATTGTTTTCAATAAACATTAAAATAAAATAATAACGACTTGTGCGACTTTCACACTGCTGCGAGTGCTGCGGTTTAGGTTAGTAGCTTATAAGTTATAGCTATGCAGTAGTTAGCTTAGGGGATGAGTGAGGTAGGTATTCAAAATTACCGGAACACACTCTTATTCTCATAACAACAAAGTCGTGTCAAAATCAACTTTAATACCTCAATCGCTGGACTACTTCTGCTGTTGACCGTACGTATTGGAATTTTAACATTTCCAAAATGCTGCAATGATGTAAACACCACGTAGTAGAAAGTTGCAACGACAACTAGCGCCTTGCTAAATAAAGCTAGTTACAGTACATTATTTAAATAGCGAAGGATGCAAGCAATTCCATGGAACTGGACAGAGTTAATTTGCCGCTTTGTACGTGAAAATACCGTTGGTCGCGGCGCAGCAGCCGAGCGGCAACATTTTAATTGACCACGCGATGTTGTGGCGTCCCGTCCGACTTTTTCTGCTCTCCTCAAATTGCTCTAAAGTGCTTAATGAGTGATGCGTGCAATCGCCGTTTCCCCGTACGAGAGGTTGCTCGGTTGCTCTTATTTTACATAAATAGTTCAGTTCGAACTAATACCGATTCTCGGTACTGTAATTGCGCTGTGACAGGCTTCCGTCGCCTTCCGAGCCGACGGTTAGCGACGCCAAACGCGCCAAATTATAGTTGTTGCGTGCTAACACACGTCTAGTCGTATGAGCGTGTCTATGCGACATTTAGTGAATCTGCATTCTGCAATAAGACCTCTTATTATAGATCCTTGGAGATGCGAACCTGATTGATATGCGTAATCTATATTTTATTTCGTGTCCACATTACAATTCTGTCCTATCTAGTGATATAAATCAGATAGAATTGGTCTTTTATATAAATTTTAAGGTAATTTTAATGGTTCCGTCATATTAAAAATAACAAAAACAACGTGCATTCATAAAACATAGAATGTAAATATTATCGACATACCAAATAGAAAAAAATAACAATACTGTAGGTAATTTAATGAAGGTTGAAATTGAATAATTTGTTACTAACATCGTGCTTGATATATAATATACTTCCCACTAAATGTAACTAGAAATATATATTGAGCAGATTAAATACATACCAGAATACTCTTTAAACCAATGCTTAAGAGTCGCCAGGACGCTCGCGTGAACTCGCGTTCCCATACAAACGTAGTTTAGCTCTCATTTTAAAACGACAAGCTTTAGAACCATGAAATTTGGCATGAGCATTCTAGTAGTACAGATCTAGGTCGGAAATCCGTTTTCGTTGCAAAAAATAGTAATACAAAGAAAATACAACCAGTTATAGATTTACATACAAAACTTATTTTTGCTATAGTTTCTTTGTATTACAATTTTTAGCAACGAAAACGAATTTCCGACCTAGATCTGTACTACTAGAATGCTCATGCCAAATTTCATGGTTCTAAAGCATGTCTTTTTAAAATGAGAGCTAAACTACGTTTGTATGGGAACGCGAGTTCACGCGAGCGTCCTGGCGACTCTTAAGCTTTTATGTCCTGTAAACCTATGAACTCACAATACTTACATTTTATATACTACTCGGTATTTACTTTAAATTAAATCGCTTCGTATACAACCGTCTTAAACCAGTTAAAAAAATATAATTTCCATACACATAATTAACCCTAGTGATAACAAAGATGACTTGGCGGCAAAGTGGATAATCATGGCATTTTTCGCGTTGTCAGTTTTCACCCTGCAGGCTGAACTTTGCCTTCGTAGGTTCGATATACTCACTAGACACGCGATGCAACGGGCGGGTTTGGTCAAGATAACTACGATTCTTAACTGGGACAACTAAATGGACAACCATTACTTACACTTTAATTAATTAACATAAGTACCAACTAGTAAAAAGTTTTGTGTAAGCTAAAATTGATGTTACTTGCTATGCCGTTACTATTTTTATGGTTTCAACTTTGATTGATAAACTAAGATGTCCTATTTTTAGCTACACAATCTTTAGTCATTTTAGTTCTTATGACAATCACAGTACCTACTTTTCTACCATTTTCACTGTCACTAAGGCTTATACTAACTATATACCTTGGGCCTTCCCTTTTCTTTGAACACCTTTAAGTTTTAAAATGATACACGCAAATTATAAAGCAGCCCTTGGTTTTCGATATAACTGGTTGCTAAGGTTAATCTACTTAATGGTCATAGGTATCAGCTTAGTTAATCTGAGCATACTTACTTGTAAGTACAATGTTTTGAGATTGCCGACTCAATAAAATCACGATAGCTAAGTGGGAAACTGGAATTTAGCGCTGATGATTACAGCAAGGTACAGGTACCTACCTTAAATGTGTCATGCAACTAGAAAGTCACAATTCCTACAAAGTTGCATATTCAGTACTACTAATAAAAATATTACGACCATTTATATGTATTTTAAAAATCTCTAAATGTTATCCATTCTTTGAATGAACATACAATTTTTAAGGTTCAATTGTCTCCAAATCCCTAATACCTACACATTATTCCGCTCTTTCCAGTTCCGAACTAACCAATATACGCTGTACCCTTTTACATGAATGGAGATAATGCATGCAGTCCTTTCCTGGACAAGTCGCTTTGTCGTCAAGCATATTTTACGAGATAAATGGTGTTATTTCCATAAAACAGCCATTTGCTTTTTGCTAGGAGGCTGCGGCAAGCGCACCGCACGTGCGCGAACATTTCCGCACTCAGATCAGACGCACTCAGCGCGGATCCGATACGATTAATCATTACTTTAATGGCCGCGATTTAACGTAATCCTCAACAATGAATTGCTTTGCACATTTAAATAGAAAATACGCGATCATTAAGCAGTTAGAAGGTGTAATGAGCATGAAAAATGTAACGAATGCGTTCACATAGGAAAGCAAATCGCGGAGAGACAAAAACAATTGCTGTTTAGGATTTTAAAATTATCTGTGTTATGGGAACATGGGTGTTCCTAATGAATAAACATATTATAAAAACTAAGCAAAATTAAACCCTATGTCAATGTCATAAAGGTACAGACAATTGAAAGGTTTCTCGAGTGTAATCTGTAACAATGCGGGTAGTTGCAGGCTACAGCGATGCGTGTTAGATGGCATTAACTTTTCCTTGCGTCTCCTCTCGGCCCCGATGTTTCTCCATCATTAACCACGGCATGTCGTTTCCGCACTTCGGCGTGTATTACGACATTTATGCACTTTTTTTACCATCGATTTTTACTATAGATATGTCATTTGTCGATTTATGACGCGCTACTGAAAAACAGGATACGTTAATGTCTTCTACTTTTTACCATTACAGAGCTAAAAATATGTATGTCGTAACCAAATATCTCAATTAAAACAAAGATAAAAAGTAGTTATATATACGAATAGTTAGATAGATGTTTATTAGATATGTATTTAATTGAGATTCAAGTGATAATACTTTGTATTGTATAGAATGTAAAATTTAGGTACAAATTTAAACAATATTTAATATTTAAAGGTGTATTTTCTTGAATTTTTTCCATAATTTTTGGACTTACGGTTCAAATCAATTTTTTAGACTTTCGGAGTCATTATTTATGAGTACACTTAATAAAAAAATGTTTAAAATAACCTCAATGTTATTTTTAAAGAATCACGAATTTCATTTCTTTCTTTACTCATTGGAACACTTTATAAAGATGCGAGAGGTGATGTCATCTTTACAATGACCCCCCCCCCCCCACGTCCTACGTCATGCTACCATCATCCGATGTCCAGACCCGCCTCCCCCCCAAATTTGAAATGACGTAATTTTTGAATAGCCCCTTTCATACGATAGCAATAGCAAATCGAAGAGACGTTTGTTTCGGTTGATAAACCCGCACTGAATTGTGCAGTGAACTCCGACTCGGGCGGCGCGGGCGCAGGCCAGCTCGCCGCGCCTCGAGCACGACGATTATAATTTCGAGCGCCGATCAACTCGAAAATGAAGGCCCATAAATTTATTAGACATAGTGTCGGCCAACTCGCCTAGGGCTTGCATTATATAAAATATGTCAAGAATTAACCATTATCATAATAAGAATGTTTTATCCATGACACGAAATTACGTTAACTTTTATATCTACTCGTGAATGACTTGTATATTAAGACAATAGAGAATTATGTTTCAATCATGAGCTGAACAGGGTGTTACTCGATGCATAAAATATTTAAGTACTATTTGAAATGCTTTCACATATAGAAAACAATTTTTTATATACTTATACCTAGGTGTTTACTTACAGTCATGGATAGACAATAAGACTGTTTAGACTAAATAAACAAGATAATTATTTTGTTTGAGATCGAGTAGTTAAGTACCTACATATACGCTATAGATGGATACATATAAGTACTTAGAAAACTAGATATTTTCTGTAGGTACTCGCTATCGGTGATGTATAGGGTTTTGAATGATTGACTAAGCAAGCACGTCGCCGTTCAATCTTTGCAATTTACAGATACGAGCTTCTGATTCTAAACAGAGATATCGCGCCCACGCCGACCATGAGGGACGTATTAAAATGTAAATTTATTGCGCGATATTTTACATAAATTCAAATTGGCCGCTATATTTTGCTGGCCTTACATTACATCAGGTAATTATGGCGCACACAATTATTATAATTTTCTTATAAATACACCCATAAAGAAGTGCGAAAAAACAATTTCATAGCGTACCTCAACATTATTTATGGGTTTGGCGAAGATGAATGGTAAATTTAGACATATCGGGGATTCCACTGATTTGTTACTTTGGCATGGAGCGTTCGATTTCTCTCGGCTTACATTATTGTTGTATCCTTTATCTTGCTTGTACTTACCTACATGAGGCTTCCCCGAATATTCTATATAACAGGTATGTAAAGTTTTCGTCTTGTTCTATTAAACAATTATGCTCAACCTAGCTGTCAAAGAACGAGGCGCCACAGACGTCCATTTCTAGCAGTGGATTAATGATTTCAGATGTTGACCGCCTCGGATCATTAAGTGCAGCAATTATAACGTAGACATCTGCGTCTATACAAGTGGTCACGAAATCCTGGCTCTCTAATCATCGGTGATTCATCTACGAAACAAAAATTAATTATACACTTTGTGCTCCAAAATCTTACCTGTATTCGTTTTAATTACAACCGGCGTTTAGTGATTTATCGTGGATACAGGTGTTCTAATGATTTATGAAATCTGAAACTATTGAAGGCTGAAAGGTAACTGGATCTTGTACATTAAAATGATAGGTTACAGTAGCCATTCTATAAATTAACTTCCCATACGAACTAAAGTGTAATGGGTCGAATTCGAGGTTGATACACGTATTACGTAATTTTATGATTTGATTGTCTAAAGCAAGTATAAGGTAAATTTGTTGTAGAAAAAACGTATGCTAAAAATTTAATTGAAAATTTTACATTGAGACTTCGGTCTACCTTTTATATTAGGTATCCATGTCACCGACTAATAGGTACCTATATCCAAATTTTGTACATAACTCATATCAGTTTCAGGTATATAATTATAAAGTAGACAAAGAGGAGGCGTTAAATTTTAAGTTCCAATATTTTCCACGTTCTGTTCGTACGCGTGAAAGTGGACACCTTTGTGATCTAGTTTTAATTAAATTCAATAAACCAGTAATTATGTCCTTTGCCCCATTTGTCCGGCTAAAATTATTCCTTGATTATAGGCTGCGGCTTTAAATCCGCTTGGTAGAATAAGTGAGTAACAAAATTGTCTGTACAGTCGTAGAACCTTGTATACCAGACTTAATTGTAAGGCGGTGTTTTAAAATTTTAATCAAATAACACCTGAAATAAGCTTCAGTCCACGTCGTGTCTAATAGGTTAGTAATTAAAGGCAGTTATTATTTAAATGGCTTGCCAGAGGTGTGCTGGCTTAGAGCTCGATACTTAAATTACTTTCCTATTCCGTTGTATTCCATAAAAGTACCTTCATACTCATACCTAGTATAGTATGTAAGCTGTATAATTGAAACTATAATAACAGCTCTAAAAAGGCAATATAAAATATAATTTCAGTTTAGATCACTAAAATGCTTTTTTATGACGATATTTACATGAGTTTAGTTCCAGTAATCTTGGCATGCGTATTACCAATAGTCTGAATTTGAATGAAATACAGAAATAATAGAAGTATTGAAACAAACATTCCTTTAATATTGTTTATTGAAATTTGTCTAATGTCAGAATTACATTTTAAATAAAAGTCAACAAACACATCACCCTGATGGCCAGTTCCAACACTCCCCCTACATCAGGGCAGGCTTACACACCATACCCAACAAGGTTCGTGCTTTGAGAAAGCTTTCCTTGGGCAAGGCTTTAGTTAACGTATCCGCTACCTGTTCCTTGGATGGTACGTAGAGGACGTTGATCTTCTTCTCATGATGCAATTCTTGCACGAACTTATACCGTGTGTCTATGTGCTTTGTCTTAAAATGAAACACAGGGTTCTTGACAAGCTTGATAGCACTCTGGTTATCCACAAACATCGTTGGTATAACGTCATGTCCTCGTATTTCTTTATACAGGCGGTTGAGCCATATCACCGTCTGAGCTGCAAGGCTGGCTGCAACAAATTCGCTTTCGGTCGTGGAAAGGCTTACACATCTTTGTGTTTTAGAAGACCACGACACTGCTCCCCCTGCGGCCAGACATACGTAGCCAGAAGTCGACCTTCTTGTGTCTTTGTCGCCGGCGTAGTCTGCATCGCTATATGCTACGAAGGAATTATCTTCAGCGGCTGTCGAATACTTGTATAGAATACCAAGGCATTTTGTTCCCTTCAAGTATCTCAAGACTCGTTTACCGATTGCATAATGTTGCTTGTCCGGTTTTTCGACATGTTTTGATAACATATTTACTGCAAAACTTATGTCCGGTCTGCTCACTACCGATAAATATAATAATTTTCCGACCAATTCCCTATAATGAAAATTATTGACACTGCTGTCACCTTCGGAATAAAAATTTTCTGTTAATTGACTTTTGTCAATCGGAATGAGTACCGAGTTCGCGTCGCACATGTCATAATGTTTTAAAATAGTTTTTATGTACGCTTCTTGGTTTATGAATATCGATCCGTCGTTAAGGCGATGTATTTCTAGACCAAGATAGCAGCCAACTTCGGAAGTTCGAACTTGAAATTCTTCGGTCAGGGCCTTCAGGAACTCTTCCATACACGTCTTAGCTGGAGATAGGACCAGTCCATCGTCCACATAGGTAGATCATGACGATGAGTTGCCGATCTTGGCTTATAAACAAGCATGGATCCGAGTCACTTTGTTGTAGTTCATATTTTTGCAAGAACGAACAGAACTTCTTGTTCCAGCAACGTGGTGCTTGTTTTAAGCCGTATAGACTTTTAAGGAGCCTGCAGACACGGCCTGATCCATCGTCGAATCCCACAGGTTGCTTCATATATATGTCGTCGATGTCGCCGTATAAAAAGGCCGTCTTGACATCAAATTGCGTTATGTGCATTTTTCTAAGAACAGCTTCGCTCAACATAGCGCGAATTGTATCCCAGCGAACCACAGGACTGAAAGTTTCGTGATAATCAATACCTTGCTCTTGGCTGAATCCTCTGATGACAAGTCGAGCCTTAAAGCGTTCAATAGAACCGTCAACTTTCGTCTTGATTTTGTAAACCCATTTGTTACTGAGGGCTTCTCTGTCTTGAGGTAAAGCTACAAGAGTCCACGTGTTATTTTCTTTAAGAGATTTCATTTCCTCTTCCATGGCATTATGCCATTCTTCATGGTTCTTCGACTCTATCGCTTGCTTGTAAGTCTGAGGTTCATCTTCTGAAAGGCAGACACAGCAGTTAGATCGAGAACTTTGAAGTAATTGCCTATCCCTTAGATTGTAGCGATTTGTTTGTTCTTCATGAGCGTCAGCATTAGCGTCAGGAGTTTCAACCCCATTGGTGTCGGATATATCGTGTAGTTGAGGTTCATCCGGAACATTCTTACTATTAGAATCGTTTTCTGTTTCAGGAATCTCAGATGTTTCTTGATTTTCTTGCTCGCCCATGACATATGGAAGCATGCAGAACTCCGAAGAAACTGTTTCTGACCTGAACAATACATCTCTCGAGATGATCACGTCATTCTTCTCAGGTATCCAAATACGAAACCCATCTTTGTCTCCACAATATCCCACCAAATATCCTTCTATAGCCTTCTTATCGAGCTTCTTACGTTTCTGCTTAGGAATATGTACAAAGCATTCTGTGCCGAAAATACGTAGATGGTCAATACAAGGTGTCTTGTTGTACCATAGCTCATAAGGTGTCTTCCCTGTAATTTGTGTTGGTCCAGTCCTATTAATAACGTAACTCGCAGTATTGATGGCTTCTGCCCACAACTTCTTGGGTAGGTTTTTATTGAACAGCATGCTTCTTGCAGCCTCCACAAGAATTCTGTTCTCTCTTTCTGCCGCACCATTCTGTTCAGCAGTGTAAGGCATACTCATACGATGATGTAAGCCGACTGCTTCTGTGACACGATGTACTTCGGCATTGTTGAATTCTTTTCCGCCATCTGTGAGTAATTCTTTAACAACGTGACCAGCCGTTTTAATTTCAGCAAGAAATTTGGGTAGTACACTGGCTACTTCGGATTTTTGCTTGAGAAAGTATACTCTTCTGAACTTCGTGAAGTCGTCTTTAAATACAACGAAGTATCTTTTTCCGCTAAGTGACATTTCTGACATAGGTCCACAAACGTCAGCGTTAATTTGATCGCCTGGTTTGGTACCACGATGTTGCCTTGTACCGAATGACAATCTTGTCATTTTTCCATATACACAACCATCACAGTCGGCTTGCTCTGGTGAAAATTGAATACCGTTGCGTGTAAGAACATCCTTTACATGCCTTTTGTTTTGGTGACAAAGCCTTTCATGCCAAATTTGTAGGCTTGTTCCTTCTTTGACTACACAAGCATTTGCGGTTATTACTCGCATAAGAAGTTTATACAAATTACCATCTCTTATGCTGACAGCTTTGATTTGGCCGCTGTTGTCTTTGAATACGCGCTTGTTCTTGTCGGCCCACTCAGTATATCCATGGTCTAAGGCTGAACCAGCTGAGAATAAATTCTGTCCGGCTTGTGGAACATACCAGACATTATTCAGATGAGCACGATTCCATTTGCCATGTACAGACATTTCAACGTCAATTACTCCTTGTCCGTAAGCGTACATAACTCGATCATCTCCGAGGCGCAAGGCTCTTGGGTTATCAAAAGGTGTGTAGCTTCTAAACCAATTGGCGCTTGACGTAACATGATGAGATGAGCCCGAATCAACCATCCAATCTGAGCTTGAATAGTTACGGCTAGATAGGAATGCATCACCATCACCCTGGGTGGACTCGTTACTCGTAGGCTTCTTTTTGTTGTTTCGCTTCTTAGCTTTCTTGAGCAAGAAACATTGTGAGCGCGTATGCCCATTTTTAAGGCAGTGAGTGCACTCCAGGACGTGTTTATTTGATACGAGAGCTTCGTCAGACGTAGAGGTGGAAGGATCAGTACTGAGATCACCAAGTCTCTGCTCATGAAGACGCAGGCGCTCCATAAGAGTGGAGATACTTCTGTTTTCTTTAGGTACGGACTCCCAAGCATTTTTGAACTCAAGGTATGTTGAAGGTAAGGTATTCAAGATCCTGTTCATAAGTAATGACTGTGGGAGTGCTCCTTCTTCCTTTAGCTCGTCGTTGAGTTGTTGCCATAGTGTATGTAGCTTAGAGACGTGCGTAGCAATGTCATCAGCTTCATCTTTTGTATAAGTAAACAACTGGCAATACAACAAGTCGAGTCTTCTCTCATTCTTCTGCTCATATACGGAGTGAAGTATGTCCCACATTTCCTTACCGGATTTCGCAGTAAGAATATGTCGTTTAGGCTCGGCGGACACACTACATCCTATGATGCATTGTAGTAATGCATCACGTTCTTCGTATTGGGTGAGTTTCTTCTGATAGCTTGTAGTTTCGCTAGCCGACGCGTCTGCACTAGGCGGAACAGGAATAGTCTCGACGCCTTTTACTATACCTTGCAGTTTATGCATAGTTAAGTGTAGGTTTAAATCGAACTTCCATTCTAGCCAATTGTCCAGGCCACGTAGCTTCTCAATGTTGAAGCGATCTAATTTTTGACCACTCATTTTCACGAAACACAAATCAAAAGGTAAACAAAATAAACCCAAAAATATACGGAGAAACTAGGTTTTAAAGGTTTATTTGTATATTTTCTCCATAACCTATTGAAACAAACATTCCTTTAATATTGTTTATTGAAATTTGTCTAATGTCAGAATTACATTTTAAATAAAAGTCAACAAACACATCACCCTGATGGCCAGTTCCAACAAGAAGGACAATCAATTAATCTTGACCTAATAAATAACTCCAACGCAAATGTGACATGGAATTAAATCTTATGTAGGTTCAAAATAATGGCGACAGAGTGCAATTATATTGGAGCTTAACATCTTTGAATCCGAGCGCTAGAAAGTCAAACATCAGCCCCCCGTGGTATGGACACAAGGATCTTGAAACCGGTAAATTCCTACAGAAATTTCCAAATGAGATGACCCATTTTAATAGTCCTTGTACCTACTAAATACTATGTTGGTACTGGAAAAATGCCTGTATCTTGTTTGATAACAGACAAATTCAATCCAATCTGCGCGCTGCGTCACCACATCTTCGCTCTTGACTTAATGTGACTTTTATTGCTTTCCACTTCCAATTCATCGCCGTCGTTCCCCTCTGTGTACAGTAAACGGAATGTTTCAGCTCCTTTAGACGTCCAATGTGGCGCTATATTGCTACAGTTTGCTATAGATTTATGTGTACGACTTTCTTCGACAGATGTGCGAGAAAGCGAAATATTAAGCATTTTAATTCTTCGTTATTCATAGTGGTCTTACTGTAACTAAAGACATATTCTTGGCATTTAAGACAGATTTGTACCTAAATAATACTACTTAAAGTTTAAAGTTTGAAAAACCTGTCATATTTGCACAAATTCAGAAACTTAGAAATGTATTGAACACGTCTCTGTTTGTACTTTCATATGCCATAAAATTCACAAGCTAAGTGTTCCCTTGCCAAGTAAGAGTCTTTCATGCACAGGAATTTAACAAATTTTATTTATCTCCTCAAGTTAAGGATATCCGCTGAAACCTAACCTCTAGTTGGAGTGTCAAAGTCGTTTTTGGCTGTATATAGCTATAAAAACAAGAAGTGGCCCAATAATCGGGGTTTGTGACTGTACCTAAGTACCAACAATTTGAGACTTTTATTTTTATTTATTTAACATATATTCACAAAAAAATGAACCTAAAATGTAGCTCTAAACAAAACCATTGTAGTCTGTTTTTTCTTTACATTAATAATTAGTTCCAGCAGATGATGATTATTTTGTTTTTGTCATCACACGCTCGCAAAGCAAAACAAATCAACGTAAAAATTGGATATCGATTAGTCTCTATGCAGCCAGTGTTACCTGAATAAAAACCGACATGAACTGGCCACAAAACAAACAATAGCTTAACCCCCATACCCATACAGGGGCAAATCAGCCATATGCTATGACAACTGTAATGGGGGCCGGCGGGAAATGACCGCCACCATTTATCATATGGCCACAAACGCCGTTTTCATTTTCACGACACAAAAAATAAGCCCTTACGAGTTAAGAAATAAAGGTGGTAATACAGTATAACTTTTAGCACAATTCAACAAACATGTGAAATGCAATATTTTACAGAAAGGGGAGCTTGTGGTCGTAATGATGAGCGAGTAATATTTGTCTTCCGGCCGGCATTAGGTAATGAAGCGTAATAGGTTTATTAAGGCTCGTCTCCGAATAGAATATACGCAGGTGTGAAAAAACTTACACGTTCTGTAAGCAAGTCACTTCCGGCTCTCGATTCGGATATCATCAACCAAGTTTTTGGGTTAACAAATGTGATGCGATTCCGTAGGACAAACGACCTTAAAACAAACTTGCATTCTACTTTTTTTTATAGTCACAGACGTCACAGTCAAATGACATCATCAAATCAAATTGACCGTATATGCAGTAGTACACTTTACAACATAATATGTATATAATACTCGTAATTTATATTGCATAAAAAATGGCCATATATGGCGTTGCTTCATTAAAACCAGTAAAATTGTGAACTAAACATTTTTTTATTGGGTACCTTAATAGTTTTAATATACTTACCGTAATTTAATTCGATTGCGTTGACCACGAGGTTTTCATAAATAACAGACTTACAGACAGACTAGTGGACTGGCAGACAGGAACATGAGAGTGTGGCAACGACACGGCATGCGTCTTTGTTTTGTTTCGCCCTTGTACCGGTCCTGAACAATCTGAACGCGCAAGGCTGGCGTACTGTTCTCGGAAGATCTGCCCATTCTGTCTTACCACCTTAATACTGATGCGCTTGTTTACATTTTATAGGTACTTTGCAATATTATAATGGCATAGCGCTGTTACAAATTTTAAACAGCTATACCGTTGTACTAAAATTAAAGAAAAATGAGAACCTCATAAAATACGCCTACGAGGATGTTGATCCTTTGGTAGAAAGATTCAAATCTCTTAGATTGATTTTTTGATCGATGATTCTTTTACCTTACTTTAAGGTAAAAATGGTAAAATCGAATGTTTTTCATTTATTCGAGACAAATTCTAAAACGTAATTGTGTGCAGCGACTGTTCTCGTTCGTTCGCAGCAATTTTCGCCCCCTCTCCTCCGGCGCGCCCTGCTCAGCTGAGAGCGAATTAATTTTCGCCACAATTACCCGCTCGCGTTACTAATTGAGACATCAAAGACTCCGCGACAGACAGACGACTCACAATCCAGTGCAATACGAGTTTTTTGTTTCACTTTTTATCAGGGGACTAAATGTTTTTGAAATAATTTAGCGAAAACGAATTATAGCAAACTACGAGTACACCCGTTCTTTTGAACTGAACGTCGACTGATATTTAAATGACACTTTGACATTTTCAGTATTGTATTGTGATAAAAAAAAGTGAAATTCGAATGCGTTGAGTGTTATTCAACACAAAATTTCTTATTTGGGTCATTCCTAAAGAGCGCGATTTTTAGGCGTCGGGTAGAATATCTTAATATTTATGAATATTGTTGACATACTAATATTTTTAAGAGGTAGTATTACATTAATACTACCTGTAACACTTTCGTTTTGCATGATAAACAGTTAAGAACTATTTAATAAAAAATATTGAAACCTGTTCTTATCATGCTCCGTTAAGCGTACAAGCACCAAAATTAGGAACAAAACCATTTTTCTTTTCATAACAAATACTGCTACCTAAATTTGAGCATTTAATTATTGTAGCCGACTTATTACTTTACATAATTATTATAATAATTATTGTGAAAAGGTTTTGTTTGAAGAAATATGATTTTTTTCCCGCGCGTACAAATTCGTACCTCAAATCCGTCATCGGTAGCAAAGTGAAAGTACATCACTATTTTGTAGGTTTACGCACAACACTATTGCATTGACCGTTCGAGGTCAGTCTTGTCTGAGATGTCGTGCGTGTCGGGTGTGCGTCTCGCATCGATGGACTAAATTACGAACCTAAGTATCTCAACTCCGTTTTTTGGCACTCGCATTTTCTCAACTCCGTTTAGCGGTTTATTTTTTTATTGGCGTAATTAATGACCTTGGCTATTACATATAATGTAGTTTACTGTTATATCTCCCTTATTTGTATGTTAGTATTTCAGAGAAAAGGGTATTGATGACATTAAAAATATAAAATGTCTATCTCCCTCAGCTCCGTCAAATAAACTCCGTCAAATTTTAGTCGGAGTTGAGAAAAAATTTAAATCTAATTGTAATATATGTATACTAATGAAGCTATAGAAGTAAGGCATTTAAAAGTTTTTATTTACATTGTTTGACCAACAATAATTATGTAAACTCATAGAAGAGAATAAATGTGATTATTTTCCTTTTAACTGGTTTTTATTTTTATATTAAAGTACAATTTAGTAACAAATCCACAACTTCTCAACTCCATCTATAAATTTCTAAACTCCGTCTTACATTTCCCAACTCCGTCGTAATTTTCTAAACTCCGTCTTGGGAAAAAAATCAATGGCTAATAATACGTCAACCAACTGACATATTTATGGGACAAAGTCAGGAAAATGATGTACAAGGCTCAATCATTCACTTTCTACACATAATACAGCAATAAACGTACTATATAAAATCGAGACGGAGTTGAGGCTGAGAACAACTTTTTCTGCGAATGACCCATTTATTAGTCACGTTGTTTTACGTTGCGTTTCGCACAAGCCGCGAGCGCCCGCGGCGGCCGGGTACCGGTCAACCGACCGCAATATGGGGTCACCTGATAATGCCTGCGTAATTACGCCACCATTACCTCCCCGCCGCTCGTTGCCAGCACAAACACAACACTCCTAGTTACACGATCAAATGTCTCGGACGTGACTCGGAATACCGATGCCGCCACTACAAGACGCATTATCTAGATTCGAAATAAATTATCCGCAAGCGCGACCACTGGGTGCCTTTATAGCGTACCTCAAGGGCAAATGCAAAGCTGGACCGAGGAACAGCTGCGTAATTATACGTGCCAGAGAAACCAATAGCGGTAGATTGAGACATGTCAAACCGCTTTGAAGGTTGCTTAGTATTGTTATCAGATTAAGCAAACTAAACTCGTGCATTAATTATGTAAAAATGTCCTATGGCTATGAAAATCTTGCTCACGCATAGCTATGTGTACTGAACTTGGATCGGGAAGGTCGCTAATTATCCAGTAAACACGGGCTGGCAAGTGAGCGGCAGGTCGCAGGAAGGACGAAGGCGGATGCTGCTCTTCGTCGGGAACAATCGATCGCGCTCTCCCGCGGCCTACAATTTGCGCAGTGGCAGCTCCTCTGGCAATTTGTGTCCGTCGCCTTCGCCTGCCGTTACTCGGTAAACGCTACTGGAATATGTAGCCTGTGGTCGAGATCCCAGTTTTAAACGCACAGTCGTCCGGAGTGAGATACATGCTAATTATGGGCAATTTTCAAAATCGATCGTCGAGCTTTTACTGACTGTGGCTTCCTGCGTTCGCTCGTTCTCGAGAGAACGTAAGTAAACATGCAGCGAAAACAGTTCTGTTATACGTAGATATGCAAATATTATAAGTAGATGAGTTGCATATGTGTAAGATACTTGCACGTATTTGTGGTTGCAGCCACAATACACGCTATGGCCCTTGAAGATCCAACTTGTTCTTGCGAGGAGTCGGTTTGTGTTTTGTGTGTTATATCTTATTTAGACGTTTGAGTATATCAGCTTGTGTTATTATGATCAAATGCTTGTTATAGTCTTGGGTTCTAAGGATGAACAGAAGTTTCCACCGGCTACCATTTAATAAAGGTATCATCGAGGTATCGAAGGATTGATCTGATGAGTGGTTGCGCAATGGCGCGCGCGCAGTTAGGCCGCATTATCGGCCGATCGATGGCTTCTAGATTGCATCTCAATAATCCTCGTTGAAGATATCGCTCGAGATTGCGCAGTGAGCGTGCTCCTAGCTGCCTCCTATACGCCTTCCGGGATTCAGTATGCCTATTAGCAACGACTTAATATAAGGAGATGTCAGCTCTGTTTAAGTTGCTAATTCCTTATAAACACATTAAACATAAGTAGGTCAAGTCGTGTGTTTGTTGTTTTCTTTATACCCATTTCAAGATCGTTAATTACAGCTTTTTGGATAAAGGCGCTTAAAAAGAGCTTAGTTTCCTTTGATTAGCATTTTTTTATACCATGTATAATATACAATACATACTTGATACAGTGTTGAGTAAAAAGCAAAAAACATAAATATTCGAGGCAGTGTGTCTTTGTTTTCAATGTTTTCATCAAGAACGACCCCATAGCTTGCTTGCCATTGCTTTTTGAGCCTCAGACTTATGAATTTCTGGTTGTTTAGTTAGCGGGTAAGATTAAGCAAGCATTTTAAACCGAGCTTAATAATAGCGTGGCCGCATTTAGAAAAGATATTATGCACTGCCGATGCCGTTGTCGAGTGCGGCGGTGACCGTCGGGACGCGGTAATTGATGACGTCGCGGGCAAGCGGTGTCCGCCCATTTTCCGTCAATTTTCGTCACTTGAGTGATGGCACCGCGTCCCGCCCACTGCTCCCCACCCCTCCTCCCCCCGAGACGCCCAGAGACGGCACGCGCCGTGCTAAATTTAAATGGGATGAACTTGTAGCGGGCGGCCGCCGCCGTGGAATGTGAACGGCGTGACACGTTAATCATACATTTGTGACAGATACACTTTCGAAGATGTCGTATGCCCGTCTTGAAAATTGGCCATTGAACTTTCTTTATGAGATGCTGCTACTTTCAGATTTGTCATTTCCTCTACCTAATGTTGCTCTAAATACGCTTTATTTTGAACGTCCATCATCAATGTCAAAAAGAAGCTGGTTTCCACTTCCAGCCGTTAAGCAGAGCATTCCTTGCTAATTATCCCCTGAAGGGAGAGCAAAATGCAAAGTCGACGATATAGACAAAGAGGCTGTCTAAGCTCCCCTGTTCGCAGACAATCGCCATGGGGTATAAATAGGCTGGGGGCACTTAATGAACACATAAACTGAGAATAGTGAGAATGGCAAAGATAGACCCAAGAGACGGTCCCGTTGTCATGGTTACTTGTATAGGTAAACGACGAACCTATACCTAAGTAGGTACGCACCTTCTTATACTTTCATGTCTACTCTTTGGGCGGAAAGCACCCGATAATATAACTATTTCCTACTGCTCCATGCTAATAAATATATTAAAAGCTTTATTCTGTGAATTAAATATCGTATTTTGTACCTACAATACCACAATACGGTCTTCAATCTTCGCTCAATTAATATGAGTAGATATTGAAGCGTTCTTGAGCGTTTTTGCCACCGCGGTCAGTAAGTCGGTCGCTGATGAGCGCTGGCATGCGATGCCGCACGTGTTCTAGTTGTCTATTATTCTGTCCGTCAAACTCCGTGTGGCCGAACTGCGATTACAGCTGTTGGGTAAGTGTTTGTGTCTAATTGAGAAAAATATCTACCCACTTAATTTGTAAGTAAAAAAAAATTAAAATACGGTTAACCTAATTTTATGTAGATTATTTACATTTTCGGTTTAACCCATAATTTTATTCGTTATAGTCCATAATGCCTTAGCTAGTTCTTTATTTTAAAGTATGTACAATGTGTACAAGCGTGTATAAGCAACCGTAGCTGCACTGCACCTGAAAAGTCAGTAAGATACACCAAACATTTTTTTCCAATTTACTACTAATATTTTTTTTCAAATTAACACTGGTGGAAACATCGTTTATATTACATACTGTAAAGTTAAGTTTTCTAAGTCCATATGTAAATAATGTTATTCCAAATGAATGTACTCGTAATGTAAATATTTATTTGCTCAGAATATTAGTTGAACATAGTCTTAATAAATTTTAAAAAAATACTGTAACGTATTTTTAAGAATTCTCTCCACAGAAATGTAAATTGCCAGTCAGTAATTTACTGAACATATATCAATCGTATTACGAGTAAGTAGATTCAGTTAAAGTCTAAGCCAAATGATGATCAAACGGAATAAGAATTATATCATTAGGACGTAATTGCTTTTGACAGATCATTAGCTGATTTCGTAACGTAAAGTAACTCGCATATATAAGCATCAATTACGAACATTCTACAATTGCACGCTGCCGATAAATAATTGAAGGTATCATAACGGCTTTACATAAGTTCATTAGAGGTAAACGGATACAAAGTGGACGTTTGTGCACGCGACGTTTGTGATTTATAATGCGTCCGAGCGATCTGTACGAGAGTGATCTTCCTTTAATACGGACACTCACTGCTTGTACAGTCGACGTCAAAAATGTTTACACTTTTGGACCATATTACAAAGGAGTAAGGTGCAAAAGTGTAAACATATTTTTGACGTCGACAGTGCTCGTACTTACACATGTGAGTCTGAGTACACTTTCCATGATGCGTTATACCGCTCGCACATGCTTCGCCATCAGCTGATCCGATTGCGGGAGCTAGTTCAGTTACGTCTGATAATATGAGTACATTTAATGTTACAAAAATATGCATGTAGTCAAGGCGTAAAGTCAGGGATACATGTTTTTGTCACATTGAGTGGATACGTATAAGTCGGCTATAACTATTTTTATATTAACCCTAATCTCAACTTGGTCATTTGGCAAATCGCAGGTTGGTACCTAAACGTTGCGATGAATATTCATGAGTTCCATTACGTTCACTGTATATGTCGGTTCCGTTGGCGCAGAGTGGGTTCAAGTTTGTTACATTGCGTTTAGTACGTGAATGGTTGCAAACGTATACGCCATACGGGGTTTAAAGTGACTCCTAGACGATGAATGATAATTATGTTACTTTTACCACAAATAGCTAAACTTATCAAAACTGGTAGTTTATAATTTGCATTATTAAAAGTTGCCAATGCTGATTTTTTTAAGTTAGGTACCTACTTAATCAGTGTGGTAATGGCGTGATGTAGCCGCGTCATAGCTTAGAATTCTTAAAAATGTAAGTATGAAAAATTACAAAACGCTATGCTACACTACGCTATAAAAGACACACTAAGACACGTATCAGAACTTATTCATATTAAATAAATAAATATAATGGGACAATCTTACACAATTCAACCTAGTCCCACAGTAAGCACAATAAGGCTTGTATTGTGGATACTAGGCGACGATATATATAATAGATAGATATAGATAAATACTTAAATACATAGAAAACATCCATAACTCAGGAACAAATATCCGTGATAAACACACAAATAAATGCCCTGACCGGGATTCGAACCCGGGACCTCCTGCTTCATAGGCAGGGTCACTACCCACTAGGCTAGGAGGCCGTTAAATATTTTTAGACTAATATAAGTTTTACTTATACAATAATGTCAGTTTATTTTTTTTATTACGTTTCGTAAGTCGAAATCAAATCACACTCTTACGTGTCACGTATGACATCTAGTCACTTTTATTCTCCTATAATATTGGGTCACCTGTATAGAATGATGTGGCAGAGACAAAGCGTGATATCACCGCGAGCCGGTTGACGCAAGCTGTAAATCGCGCGGGGGCGTGGCCAATCGATACAGCGCGCGATAGCGAGCTATGTGATTTACCTTCCAAATAATAAAGTAACATCCAAGAATCGAACGCTGTTATCAATTAATTTTATAATTAACTCCGTGAGATTATGCGCAGTTAATAGACTTTACAAAATTAATGTTAAAGTCATTGACCGTTTGTAAAACCGTCTTTGAGAGTTGCGGTATCCGAAAAAGTGCCAAAGAAGCATAGGGTCGCTAGCGGCCGGCGTCATGCTGCCTACACACGACGGAAACGCTCCGCTCATGTATTATTCAAAAGCGAAGGCAAATACAAATAAATAGGCACGAAATAAATACAAACAGGCTGAATGGAGCCACGGCGGTGGGCGGGGCCGCGCGACATAAATATCGACTGCGCTGTCATAAGAGCGGCGGATACCTATCTCTGGTTATTTTGGACTGGCTTCGACCGACGTCGAAGACGAGTTGTCGCACCTAACTAATAGCGCACAGATTTGCCTTCACGTGTATGTATGTCTGTACAGTCACTATAATGTTGCAAAAAAAATGGTGCATGCTCGTATGGCTCTACAAAAAAATGGAAGGTCAATCCTACGCGTCTACATTTTTTTTGTTTGCCGCCTTTTTCTGATTATTGACAAAGCAGATGTGTATCAGAATATATATATCGTTGTCGCATTTCATCAAAATAGGATTAGTAGTTTAGACATGAAAATGTAACACATGAAATCGCATTCACCTTTGCATTATTAGTACCGATGTTCTGTGATGTTCACACTTGAAGCTGATTTAATTTGTGGCTTGGCACCGACTTCAAACATATCAGTTGGTAACGCATATAAATAATATAATGATTCATTTTTTGGTCCTGGTCAGGGCATTTATTTGTGTGTTTATCACAGATATTTGTTCCTGAGTTATGGATGTTTTCTATGTATTTAAGTATTTATGTATATCTATCTATTATATATATCGTCGTCTAGTACCCATAACACAAGCCTTATTGAGCTTACTGTGGGACTAGGTTGATTTGTGTAAGATTGTCCCATAATATTTATTTATTATTATTTTATCCTTTTAGAAGTCGGTTTATCTTTTTTTGTAAAAAGTTTTTATTTTTCCATTTTTAGTGGTTATATATTTATCAAAATCGGACAAAAAGTCTCGGAATAATCGGTAAAGATATAAAAAAAAGTTCATAATACACCCATTCTATCTAAGGAAAGGTCCACGTATCATATGTGGACTTCATCATTAGGTCCTCTCTGTCAAATTGGTGGTTTTCGTGAGAAAATGCTTGAGTAGCTTAAGAAAACACCCAAATCACTATACACGTGCCTTTAAAAATTGAGGAGTTCCCTCAATTGCTGATGAATCCAATCATCAGAACAGCACCAGATAAATGTGGGACCATCTTCAAGGTAGTTCCTTTCAAACAAAAAAAAATTCAAATTGGACCACGGGTCTCGGAGTAATCGCTGAACATCCTGAATAAAAAAATCTTCATCATTATCATCAAAACAATCATCATCATCAGGTCCACTGCATCGAAATGGTAGTTTTCGTGTAAAAATGCTTGAGTCGCTTAAGAAAACACCCAAATCACCATACATGTGCCTTTAAAAATTGAGGAGTTCCCTCAATTCCTCATGGATCCCATCATCAGAACAGCACCAGATAAATGTGGGACAATCTTCAAGGTAGTTCCTTTCAAACAAAAAAATAATTATTGAAATTGCACCACGGGTTTCGGAGTAATCGCTGAACATCCTGCATAAAAAAATCTTCATCATTATCATCAAAACAATCATCATCAGGTCCACTGCATCGAAATGGTGGTTTTCGTGAGAAAATGCTTGAGTTGCTTGAGAAAACACCCAAATCGCCATACATGTGCCTTTCAAAATTGAGGAGTTCCCTCAATGCCTCATGGATCCCATCATCAGAACAGCACCATATTACTATGGGACCACCTTGGATGTAGATCCTTTCAAACAAAAAAGAATTACTCAAATCGGACCACGGGTCTCGGAGTAATCGGTGAACATACATAAAAAAAAAACACCAAACCGAATGCAGAACCTCCTTCCTCAATGGAATTGAAGTCGGTTAAAAATGTGTATTAGGTAGTCAGTGGCGGCGGGTCAGCATTTTTTTTAGACAAGCCGGTGCTAAATTTGGCTAAAAATGTCTTCATGAGCTGTAGAAAAACTGCTCAGGCGCCTGAAACTTAGGCAAGCCGACGGGAATCGTGTTCTATGGACGCGCCGCCAATGTTAGGTACACACCGTACACATAACATAAGTTAGGTTCTTTTTCCCTTCGAATGAAATGTTGACAGAATTTTTTTACCCTTTTCGTCGACTATACAATATTCAAGCGATACGGTGTATTACATGACCAGGCTGATTAATAATTCACTTCTAAAATTTTAATAATAAAAATGTGTTATCCAGAACGTTGTCTCCGCTTACTTACAGTAGGTAACTTAACTGTCGCCGTCAAGTCAATATAATTTTGATATGTATCAACAGCAAAACTTTTGACTTACCATTGATGGAACTTTTCCACTCTTCCTGCGATCGGATAAAGTGGGACAAAGAAAAAAAATCGAACTAGCCAGAGGAAAAACATGAAAGCAACACCTTTTACTCAACGATTAGGCAAATTATAATATCAGCGTGAATTTGCAGCCTACCTTCATAACGATTTAAACTCGCCGACCTTTCAGGTACTCCCGATAACTATTGTATGATAGAGTGAGCGACAATGACAAGGATTAATGATTTGATTGCATTATGGTTATAAAAAAGTGTGCTGACAATTATTTACATAGATGCAGCTGCATCGAGTGATACGAACATGGAAACATTATGTATGCAATATTTATCTTGACCGCGCGTCTGCGCCGCGCCGCGTGCCCGCGCTCGCGCACCGAGCATCTCTTTAAATTACGTGCAATTTATTGCCGAAGGGCCACATTAACTTAACATATAATCATTTACAAACAATTATTTCATTAAAATATTACAAGCTGTGTCACAAAATTCCATTGGGCATAGGCTCTCGCGGATCGGTTGTCATGAATACTAACTAAGCAACAGACTTCATTTTAAAAGGCTTATATGTAATGAACTATTCGTCAACTTACGTCTTTTAGGATAAATAAGTAGCTACGGAGGGTGCTTAGCACGTAGAAATAGTCGGTCTTTACCTAGTTGAGGTCTGATGCTAAACAAGTGCTTAGCACATGAAACTACTCGTAGAAAATTTGAGGCTATACGCCTGCTCAATGACTGCCATTAAAATTAAACATCGGCCTCCATTGTATATAAATTATATCATGTATGGCTGCAAGCGGCGCTTGCTATTATTAGGGAATAAAAGTAATTCTCAGGTAATTTGCGGAACATAAAATTTTAATTGAAACCTCGGTTCAATTTTGTTTTAACCGGGGAAAGAGAGTCGCCCACTTGTCCGCTGCTCGTAAATTGCGCGAATCGCCATAAATTGCACAAAATCACCAATTACAAGGATAATGTCGGGCGGGAGCGCGGCGTTCGCGCACGTCCTTACCGATCCTCATAGTGCCGCAGCCGCATCGCGTCGCATCGTGCCGCACCACGCCGCACTGTACCGCACCGTACAAGAGGCACGCCCGCGTCGTGCTATAGGCTCATTTGTTTGTTCTCTCTCTCATTGTTTTTATTTGGATCTACATATTGTATAAGTAGTTAGCTATTTTGAACATCTAATTTTCTCACCGTAGTAACTTTTGCCTTATAGGCTTTACAATATAGGTACCATCTTACATCAACTCGCTTCAACTGGTCTCGCTAGGAGCGCAAGCGCAGCATGGTGTTGGATGGTATATACCACACCGTACAATAGGCACGCCCGCTTTGATCTGATTGTTAAGAGTTTAAGACAACATACCTAAGTGAGCAAATATTTCAGAGTTCGTTGTAATTTTGCAAACATAAAATATCTTATTTAAAATGTAATGATGAGAGAGGAGAGATAAGGTAAGATCGAGAAATATACGAAGGAAATCGTCGTCGTTGTCATCTTACCTACCCGTTGGTTCAACCTAATAAAAGCTCACACGGGCCTATTCCTATACTTACCGCTCTGGGTACCTACCGAAAAGGAATACTTATGTTAAATTTAATTACCATCAAAAACAAAACAAATCCTCTTATCTTGTCATAGACGATGTTAAGTAGTGAAAAGTAACGTAATGAAAAAGAAGAAACTACTGCTGTCTACTACTACTTATGTCGATAATGAACTATTTTATGCACCCATTTCATTTGATTCATTACTTTTGGGGCACATTTTATAATTCCGCTTTTGTTATTAGCAATGCAATTTTGAAATAAATAAAAACTTGATAATTTCATAAGGGCACGTCCAATTCCAATAACACCGTGGGAAAAGGTATAAGCACGTCGAATTCCACAACTCCGCGAATCGCCACAAATTGCACCGATCTTCAATTATCCTCATTACTAGGAGACCAGCAGAGTTATACACCTTATAATATTAATTATCTAATACGGTTCTAAACAATTTAAATCAACTTATACGCATGCTTTTTAAATAATATTCTGAATTGCAATGTACAGATTTTTAAACTCACACCATATTCACTAATTATTTTGACAAAAACGGGACTTAGGGTGGGGTGCACCAAGCGTAACTAACGAACTAATCAACGTTAAATATGGCGACGGAGCTATCATCCCATAGAATACTGGCAAACTTTTAATACAAGAGTTTTTTTAACGATGACGTATGTCATTAACAAACGGTTTGGTGAAACCGGCCCTTAATCGCGTACACTTACTTTTGTTATTTTTCTGACGTTTTAATTGTAGTATTTGAGCGGATTTTCTGAAGAAAGTGTATATTTTCACAACTCTTGAGAAGTTGGGCTTACTTTGTAACAGGGACTGTACCGTTACGTTTTTAAGACAAAAGCCAAGTAAATGAAGTAATGGTTAGGGAATGCCTTTTTTGAAGAGGTACTGATAATTTTTAAAATAAAAGGGGGGGTCGGTAACACTAACAATATATGGACACTTAAGACTATTATCCCGTCCGTCAAGAAAGGTACGCACGATATAGGTATCCGAAATGCAGATCTTCATCATATCATAAGCGATGAAGTCATGTCGTTATCGTCTTAAAACAGGTTCAAGCTGGGCTCAAATTTCGTATTATTGGCGAAATAATGACTCGTGTTCCTGCTGAGGCCAAAGGTCATATTTTTGAAAGCATATTTCTTGTATTAAAATGATCTGGATAATTTATTTGCTCATGCTTTTACGTGCTCTTGGTCGCAACTACACGTTCGTTCAATACATTCATATTGAATTGATATTTAGGTATTAGTATTGAATTTTAGTTTCTGAATACGGTCTCAGTGAAATGCAGTGTGATGCTTAGAGCTTCAGACCGGGTGCGCGCGTGGTGACGGCATAATAGACAGCTCACGAGCTAGCCATTACTAACCAACCTGACCGAGACACGTTAAAATAGAATGAAATTCATTAAATTAAAATTGTAATTTTCTACCTACTAAAATACTTAGATCGTAACTAACCTACAAGCAATTATTAATTACCTCATTGAAAAGCAAAAACTACTTCACAAGCCCAGGTTTTGCAAGTAGCATAACATATTCTGCAGATAATAGGATGGTATCATGTAAAGGTTAACGACCGATTCGACCGCAGTCTTAATCCACCACGTTAAAAACATAATGAGGCCAATTTAGTCTTAAAATTTTAGCACGAAAATCTCATTAACCACGAAGGACAGTCCTTTAAAACACGAGGTCCTTCAGACAGGATTGCTCGAATAAAAGGCGGTGTTATTATGTTGGTAAAACAAAATTCCACATAATAGCCTCATTATGTGGCGAAAATTGTTCGAGAGCTTTTTTGTGTGGTAATATAAATGTATTTGTAATAGCTTTTAGAAATATTGCGAAGAAGCGGGTCAGGATTGGGCCGGCGTCTGATTACCGAAACCTGATTTATTTTCCAGCTTTAATAATGTTGTCGGGCCAGCGCACACTGGGGTCATTCCAGTACTTGAATGTGTTACAAAGTAGTATTTTCTGCTGTGAGCCACTATTGAGAATATCAGATTTCACATTAATAACTCTTTAGTAGCAACTTTGTGAATTTATGTTCTTATAAGTGTCAAGTAATGTTAGTGTCGTGTAGATAAGTATAAGGGTCCTTAATTCATCAAATTTAATTTAAACTTCACATTCCGTTATGTTTTTTTTTTATACCAGGCGTAAATTAATTATTCCTGAAAGCAGTCTTATGGTGTTGTTAATGCAAACTAAAATTACTTTTATGTGTTTTCGTATCGGCGCAATCGGGTTATAAATAATTAAATGGCGTATATTAAAGCTATTTGTTTAAATGGTTTTGAAAAATTAATTAAGACAAACATGAGTGAGGCCTTGAGGTGCAGCCAGTGTGCGGCGTGGGAATCGGCCCCGGTGCCGGCGGCCTCTATTACGTCATTATTTTCTATATTAGATCCTACACTAAATTGAAGATTAATAGTAAATCGATACGGTTAATGATGCGATCAAATTATGAGATGGTTTATCGAATAAATCTCAATGCGGCGCGTAATTTGATTTTCAACAGTTATAGCTTACGGATGTAACGATATATTGTTTAAATTGAATCGATTAATTGTTTTGTATAGGTCGGTAATTTCTTTTCACACTAGGTTCGTGTTTAGTTATTATTTGGATCTACATATTATATAAGTAGTTAGCCAGTTTGAACTACTGACCTCACCGTAGTAGCTTTTGCCTTATGGGCTATGGCTTTACAATATAGGTTACCGGCGCACATCAAACTCGCTTCAACATATCTCGCTAGGACTACATACTCGGCATAGAGTTGGAGCATCCCAATGGAGTAATATCAAGTCTGGTCCTGGATTTTCCCCCGGCTACCATCACCATCCCACTATTCCCACCAACAGTCCGCCAGCTTTACGGCTTCGAGATCATAAATCCTAAGTTAGGATATAAAAAAATGGTTTCAAGATACCAACAACGAGCTAACATTCGGACATGTTATAAACCTGAACAATGTCGGAAACAGGTTTCAGTGAAAATGAAAATTTTGTGTGGTTACTGCTTACAGGAAAAAAAAAAGCTTCCGGGATATTCTCAATCCAACACATTATTATTTTCTTGAAAATATTTTCTCGTGACAAGTATTTATTACCTTTACCAAAAATATGATACTTCGCTTAATAAAACCACATTTTCTTAAAATATAAATACAAAAATATATTGTTTCAAGAGTATATTGAGTAAATAAGAGAGATTGTACTTTAATCAAACAAGTATTATTATAGGTAAAAGAAAACTAGAAAATCTGTAAGAATATATTCGCTTCGTTATATTTAAAACTTTAATTTATTTTCGTTAAAGGAAATAAATGCTTGTCACGAGGAAATATTTTCAACATAATATAATAATGTCTTAGATTGAGAATATCTCGGAAGCTTTTTTTTCCGTGTAATTTTCCTAAAACAACTGTGTTTAAGCTTTAAGCTGCAGACTTGTTCAAAATCTTTTTAACCTTTATGTTTATCAAATAATGGAGCTAAAGAACCAATCAATATAATTACGCGCATAAATCGGTTAGCGTCAATTGGTTGTGATAAACTGAATGTTAATGAATCGTCGGTTGTGAGATGTGTCATAAAACGAGCCACTGGTTCGCGGCGGGGGGCCGGGGCCACGAGGGGCCTAATTGATTTGTGCCCCAGGCCACAATCAAAACAGATCGTATTTTATAAGACGTATCCTAACTGAGGGCGAGGGTGCGCGGAAGTCGGCGAGCGGATTGGGTGAGCGGGTGGAGCGGCTGGGATGAAAGACGGGTGATGTTCGATTCTGACTGAAGTTAAACTGACAAGTACCTAATCGAGACCGACCTAGAAATAACTACCTAACTTGATTAACTGACTTAGTTAAAGACTTAGACTTATTTAAAATATTACTACTATACGCTTACCAGACTTATGACATTGACGTTTTCGAGAACAAGTATCGAGTGTTCTATCTCTCCATCTAGCTTGTAACATATTAGTGTAAACGAGATGCACAGATAGAAAATTCGTTACTCGTTAATGAATAATGACAATATAAAACTCATGGTTCCTATTGAATTTAAGTAGGTTCTATTCTTTCTGCTCCTATTCTATAAGGTAAGTGTTTCAATTTCAAGTAAGTTCAATATAAAATAATTGCTTGTATGCCGTTTCATTACAACAATTGAATGTGTGATTAACGAACTATTGTTACCAATTTATAAGTTTGTGTTTAAGTAAAAACACCAAACTAAATTCGTATCAAATCGCTCAAAATATTAAATAAACAAAAGTGAAGCTACCAAATTTGCACCCGCGCTCCATCGCAACTTCTAATGTGCTCAGTGATCAAACACAAGAAAATCAAATGATCATTTGATAAATGGTCCTAGGGGAGCTCCCCGCTTTGTCGCGCTCGTAATGCGGTCAATTCGCGAACCGTGTTTCGAACCCCATATACCCCGACCGTGTTGGGTACTCTTACCCAGCAGAGTGTAGCTACCCCGTGAGGGCATGGGAGTACAGTCACCGGCAATAGTATCTTCCTACACGACGACCGCAAAAATATGTGACACGCTCTTATGGGCCTACAAATAAGAGCGTGTCACATATTTTTGCGGCCTTTATGTAGAAAGATACTATTGCCGGTGACTGTACCATGGGAAATTTGGTTTAATCAGTACTTTAATCTACGGCGTTGATTTAACTTGATGTTTATGGACCAAATGAATTATGTGCGTTTTTTATCCTGTTTTATTATTTATTTGCATGTTGTAAATGTATTAAGTGTTTCTTTATAAGAAGGATATTGCTGCTTTTTTGGAGTTTAATACCTGCTCAAAAATATTCACAACTTATGAATAGTTACGAAGCGTACCTAACAATTTATAGATAAGAGACATAACTAAATAGTACAACTATTTAGTAAACTCTTTAATGCATATTGCAAAAAAAAAAAAACATAAGTATAGAATAAGGAAGGTGGTCTTTTGATACTTACTCTTTCTATTTCAATAAATTATTTTTATTTTTAGATATATTGTTAAATATAAATGTGAAAAGCAAATCAAACTTAATGCGCTGATAGCCGGGCATTAAGACGTCCGTCTTTCAATCTGGAGTTTTTCGGAACTTATGTACGGAGTATCATTTTTGTATTTACCAGTCGCTTTTCGGTGAAGGAAAACATCGTAAGGAAACCGGATCTAATTCCGATAATATAGTTTCCCCTCTGGGTAGGTCAGATGGCAGTCGCTTTCGTAGTTTTTACGACGGACTGACAACGACGAAGGCTTACTATTACGCCAATTCATGGGATTAGGTTGTCAAGCGGACCCCAAGCCGGAACAAGAACGCTAGGAGGAAGAAGAAGGTTAACATTTTATCGAATGAATATGACCGTTGTTTTAACAACGGGTTCTGAATTATTCGCCTACAATTGCACGGAATGCGTGTAGTCACATGGTCAGTAAATAGATCAGGCGGCACATTAATCAATGCGCACGGTTCGACGCGAGCGTCGGCGTCGAGGGAGAGCTGTTGCGTCATAAATCTCGCGGGCAACTGCATTGCAGTCCGGTCTGGGAACGGCCGATCCTGACGTTTAGGGTGAATTACTTGGATGTTAAACGCAACTTTGATAGGTCAACATTGGAGTATTTAGTTAAAATTTTACTCTAAACAAACTAGTGGACAAACGTAAAAATGTTATCATATAAATAGGTCGTAAGTTCAGCTCGAATTAAATAAGCAAACGAAACAAATACATAACAGTTATTCAAGCTGGTCCCTGATGAGATGACAGCCTCCACACCGGGAGCGACGTGGAAAAACCCCGTATTCTACCCCCTCGGGTTATTGGTTACTCGCAATTTTTATATAGAGGTGGTAATGCTCGCAGATAATACTTGGCACCGGTCTGCAGTGTCAATCCTCGGTCATCAAAGACCCTCTACCCAAACAGATTACTCCTCCTTTTTATAAGGGTCCTCAGTTTTATAAGGGACAAGGACAATCATGTACTCAAAACGGCCGGAGCCGCCCGGCCCAAAGGACAACCAAGCTCCAGCCAACACTCATAATGAGAGTGCTTCTAGCACGGGACCCCCCATCCCTGGCAGGATATTGGCAGCACTGGTAAGAAATCCTTGGGATTTGCCAAGTGATCGCTTACCGTTCCCCCGAGATGGACCGTCCACTGAAAAAAAGTATTTCTAATTCTTTAAAAAAGAGAAGTGTGGCTTCTTATCTCATGCCAGTGATTAAACAATTAGTACAATCACATAGATAATAGGTATGTATATACAAATTATATAATTATAGGTAGAGGATGCTGTAAATTCTGTACTTAAGCAAATGACTCCATTGAGTCAATTACTGTTTCCTATTTCGTACTAATGTAAGTACGTAGTACCTATACTTTACTAATACATTGATTGACCAATACTTTTTATTTAGATCCTATTTAAAACGGTGATTTAATCTAAATTTAAAGGTAGGTAAAAATTGTGCAAAATATGAGTAATAGTTGGTTAATTGATCTGATTAATATAGCACACACGAAAAACGTATCACCAATTTAATCAGACGTTTGAACGTACAAACTGATTCCCATTGAATCGACTTCAAAATATCGAATGGAACTTAAATTTACCCAAACAGACCAAGTTGGAGTAGCCAGAAATCTGTCATTTTAATAACGGACCTTCGTAAATGAAATGCGTGCGTGACGTTGAGCACAGGCATGTGTTGTAGGCCGCTCCAGCGCACGCGCGGGAATGCGTCCTGTGCCTGCGCCCACGCGTATTGTATGCAAATAGCAGGTCGCAGGTCGCCATTGGCGCAGTCGGCCCAGCCCTCTCTTCTTTTTGGAAAGTCCATTGCTCTGACACGATTTATTTTATTGATGAAATAAAATAAAGCTCTTTTTATAAGGGCTATTGTTGGTTATAACATTTCTTGATTTATGTTGAGTGTAATGTTCATACATACATAGTTAGGTAGCTACATATCAGAATACATTATGTAGGTATACCACATTTTGCATAAATCACGCATTTTTCTCATTTTTAAAATAGTAGACATTGTTTAAAAAAATATTACTTATTCAATCCTTTTCAACGAACTCTCACTCAGTCATTTCTTAAGTTTAGATACAGAAAATAGAAAAAAAAACACGATAACGTCAATAACCTTCCTGGGGGCCAATTTTTGACTTTCGAGCGCCCGAATTCAAAAAGTTTAAGCTCGAAAACAATCGCACACAAAAGCTTACCGCTAACTTTAACATGAAATGAATAGTTTAAATACTCATGATTTTAAATTCCTATCGACTCGAATCTCAAAAATCACCCCCCAGGACGAGAATATCTATTAGGTTAACTCTAGTCAATGTTAATGTGTTAATTAGGTTAAAGTGTGTATTATAGGTCTAGTACCTAATACAAATTCAGGACGTAGGACATTGTCTCTCAATGTGACACCTACACGCATGTAGAATTGAGAGAAAGTGAGTTTCTGCCTTGATCACCTTGTCTGTAATTGACGAACAAGACCACTTGTGCCACATGCATGTGTAAGCACCTAGTTAGAGGCACGTGTGTAACGTATGAATGGTTCGACATTCCGCCGAATCATGGCGGGAAGGCCATTGTGACCAAATCTCGACAGCGACACGCTGTGTGTCACGACATGAGCCTAATTGTGAATGAATGAGGGTCAGAGATCGACACGCTTCAGTGTAGATATGAACTATCTACCCATTTCCTGTTATGAATATCGACGTGAAGCTTTTCTGACGAGCTATATATTGCATTGACAACGCCCCCTATAGTGCAGGTACAGTTATAAGCATAAATATTTTCCGCACTTGATCTAAGCAATGAACATCCAGCAAATCATTATAAAGGGTTTATGTAAGTATGTATAACAATTTATCTCCATCAAGTATAAGTATCCGAACATGAAGGGAAGAAGTTGACAAGTCAAGATGAAAACTTGAGGAAAAATGATATTAAAATAGAATTACAATACATGAGGTTAACATTTCTTGATTTACTTTTTTTATAAATAATTTACTAATTATGAAAACATAACAAATAAAACTAACTAAAACTAAAATAAATCTAAATAATTAATTCTAGAAATAAAATAAAACTAAACTAAAATATATCTAAAAGAGCCCCTGCGGCATAGTACCGAAGACGCTGGTAGCATTTCCTCTCTGGATTGCTAAACTAATCCTTTGAGCATGATAGCTGCCAGCTCTTCGGTCTCCAAAGGCATCTCTGAGTCTCTTCGAAAGATCTTTCAAGAGACTCAAAGCACTAGGGCCCCACGGACCAAGGGTCTCGACGCCGAATGAGACAAAAAGATATTCGACGGCCGCCTCTGCTGCTGCTGCTGCCTTAGCGTGGTTCGGTGGAGATGTGACGGGGCTAGTGTTGCTTGAATGTTATATCTCGAGTTATCAACTTCTTCCCGCCGTGGTGGTGCCAAACTATATATTCAACATTTCGTAGACACAGGTAATAAAACAATCTTTTTACAAACCCAATGCTAGAAACTGGTTATTAAAATCTACATAAACACAAGAAAACGTAACGTATATGAATATCTAACATCTAGTCCCCAAAATTATTTAAATAGGAGAGACAATTAGGAGGCAGCGATGCGGTCGCGATAGAGCCCTCATGTAATTAAACTCGGTTTTTTAAGCTTGTCCACTACAAGACATTTTCGACATTTTAACGGTTACGTATTCCATGATGGGGGAGACTTTGTTTTATTATTTATGAATGATAGCTGTAAAATTAATGCTAATGTGAAAATTAATTCTCCTCATTATTCCTATAAAAAGTTTAGTAGTTATAGGGAATCATTTGTTGTGACAAAGTCTTTGTTTTTCTTAAATTTTACTTAAGTAGGTACTTGTTTTGTTTACGTCAGTTATTTTTTGTATAAATAAAATAATCACGCCCCTTCGTTTGTTCAAAGTTTAAAAAAATACTTTACTCATTTGAACAATTAATGCATATACCTAATTAAGGATATTGCAAATTACTGCTATAAAGCATAATACTTATGCATGTCTTCCGAATTTAATATAGGTTATTGTCCAATTCTGTATCTTACGCAACGTATTGCTTCGATATTTCAGTAAGTTGCCAAAGCCAATGCCATCTTATTCAGCCAATAAGTAAGAGAACAACAATCAGAAATGCTAATTTCTTGAGCGTAATCTAAAAGTTTAAAAGCGTCCAACGGGTGAGCTAATCCTCTCGCGGCCGAGGTACCCGCCGACGCGTCCAGGCTTCGTCCAGAAATTTACTGTCCATAATTACAGGGTTGCCGCACTTAATTGCAGCGGGCCCGTCCCGCCGTCGCTGCCCGCTTTTTTCGACTAAATAAAAATTGACTAATATTCCTAATAAATAATGAACTCTCCATTCTCAGACCTTCAAAGGGAGAGAAGAAGGGACGTTGTAGATTCTGGCCGATTAAACTTTTCAAGGCTGATGAAAAGGCTCATTCCATTAAATATTAATCAAATAAGATATTATTCATAGATATCAGAAAACACACGTAAATATACTTGTTACGTTTTGATTCTAAATTAACATCAAATAGTTTCGTTTTTAGCGAACCCATCAAAACCTTTTCAAAGCAGTCGATTGCCACCTCATAATTTAAATTGCAAAAGAATAACCCTAAATGAGAATAAATTTCCCTTATCGTATTAGCGGTCAAGATTTATCCAACGAATGCGGCGGGAACGAATTTTAGTAAATATATCATAATTTAGGGAAGGAGGCAAAAACGCGCGCACCTCGTTGCACGTTGCTTGAGGCTCTTCTTATAATTGCAGGGTTTCACGCAAAAGCCCTCAATTATAAAATAATAGCAGATGTGGATCATAGTAATAACAATTATTATCACGCTCGCTCGCTATCATTACTGTTGAAATATAGCCGATACGCGGTGTATGCAAACTTCGGCACTCGGCCGCCCTTCGGACGCTGCACGCCGCTGGCTCGCGCTCCGCATTCCCGCACCTTTCCGGCCACTGGCAATCTCTGCGAGTTTCTCATCTCCTTGTGAAAGATTATTTTGATTCGGTATTTGATTCAGTATCACTACGATGTATTCTGTACCTATACATTATCTATTGGTATGGTAAGCCGAATGAACTTAGGTCCTAAGATTGATCTAATAATTACAGTTATTAAATTATTTCGGCCAATATCGTTTCATTTGGTTAGACCGATTTCTAAGGCGGTGTTTAATTCATCTTATTTTAGGCTTACTGGGTGAAGTACAATACACTTGCAAAGTAAATTAATAGATAATTCTTGTTAAAATAAGAAATATAACCTAAGTTTTTATTTTGCTATCATAGCATGCTCGGGTTTGGCTTTTGTTGTGGGTACGGCTCAATCAAACATGACATTACAGGCATTTTTGGCACTAATAGTGGGCATACAGCTACTCGCTTTAGAATACATAGTAATTATATAATGAAATCCCTGTATTATTTGGCTCTAACTTAATAACGCTAACTTGTAATACACCAATTATTCAAATTCTCGAACAACTGCGCTGCCCCGCCTCTTTGAAGTCGCAATCTTAATAAAGACTTCCTAGATGCACTACAAAAGTATTTTATTTACTTACTTATATGAAATATGGTATGGCGCGTGTAATTTTAATTAAAGATAGCGTTTAATTAAAGTTAATCGCTGAGCAGTTACAGAGCGATGAGATCATGTCGAGTGAACGCTGAAGCTGAATGGGCAAGGGCCTGTTTTAATATAATTGCATTCTTCTGGCGGTATCGACTGCGCGTGGAGATGGCCGCTATGGCTTTTCCAGGGCTCACTTAAGTACCTATATTGATAATTTCTTACGATTGTGTTGGGTACTTACATGTATGTAAATACTTATCTGTCTGTTTGGTGACATAGGTACCTACGTATTTTCATATACTTACTGGTGATTTTGTTTACACAATTGCCATTAGAAATTCTGACAAAGAAATGGGCGGGGCAAAGTTAAATTTACATGAATTATACAATATTTTATTTTAATTCATACTGCCAAATATATCACGTTTTTGTAAAACTTCAATAACTTCGGAAAATTATTGCTGCGAAGTTTTTGTAAAGATTATTGTTTTACAAAACAATTACATAGGTAACGTAACATCAATTGACAATCGCAATAGTAGTTACTTTCACAACTGCATCAAAGAAGTAAATGCACCTAAAAAAAAAGATAAAAGATATTTATTCTTCAATTTAGGCACATTACAATGCACTTATGAACGTCAGAGAGAAAAAGAAACTACCACCGGTTCTAACCCTACACCTCTGACCCGAGAAGTATTACTTATTACCGACAAGAAACTCGGCGGGCCTTATATTTTCAAAACAGTAATACTCAACCTACTCAACTTATACTTTCAGGTTATGGGCCTTCAACTTGGCATAAGGCTGATGGCGGGTGATTGTATGTAGAGCGGTCTATTCGCCACTCCGGGCAGCGCCATTACCCCGGCAGCCCGTCGATTAATCATGCCTCCTCTACCGGATAATTCGGCGGTTGATTTACTGAAAAACAACATGTTATTACGGGATAAATCTCTATCTAGAAAAGCTAAGAAGGCCTAAGCGCGCCTCTGATTTATGGAGCCACCGGCCATCGGCGAGTTGCATTTGATTTGTGTTCTACGCTCAACTTTGTTCGTCTTTAGTTGAATTTTAATGAATGGCTACGAAATTATAAGCTGCAGTCTGTAATTATAGTTTGTAGCATCATTGACTATTTCTTTTAGATCTCGAAATTGGGATATATGGTTTTAAATCTTTTAAATATACGTTTGGGTGCAAGTTTATGATTAATCTAGACACCAGCATTCATAACAAATGCATTATTCTGATAGCTCCAAGAAACGGCTAACTTTGCCTTGGTTGTTTTAGTAGGTACTTTAAATTCACGGACGCACACGCAAGTAGTGTATGAGGCTCGTGTTCATATATCCGCCAGGGCCGGCGACTTACCCTTTGGTACTGGCGAGGTTGTACCTAACGTAATGCTCGCGCGCAGATAATATCTTGATTTATTGCGGTTATCGACCCCCTCCTGCCCCCTACCCAACACCCGCCGCCATGCTCGTCTTTAAACGTCCTAAACTTACCTTAATGTTTTGCATTCATATCAGAAATTGGTTTAGTTTTAAGGTGACCATTCAGTTAACTTAATAAAAACTTAGCACGCCTAGCACATGACTGATGCGACAGTAAGTATCTCGCGTGCGAGATATACTACCTGTCTCTTTCTAATTGACACAGTCAGAAAAGGACGGACAGACTATCTCGCGCGTGAGATACTGACGTGTCAATCATGTGCTAGGCGTGCAGTAAAGTATAAGTAGATCAGTAATAAATGTAATGATGTTTACGACTCTAATTTATACATAATGTCAGAAGCAGAAGTAGCTAAGCGGGTAAGGTGTTCAAAATCTTGGTACGACTTTATTGTCAAGAGAATAAAAGCGTATGAATGTAATTGTGAGCACCTCACCCGCTTAGATACTTCTGCTGCTGACTGTACATGTAAACATAGGGGTCAAGAAATCAATTAATGTAGGTAATGAAATTGATAAAACTATAGTCGTTTAATACCGCAACACAGCCCTGTAATGGTTGCAATCTCCGACTTCGATATTGAGCGCGTTTTATAATTAATACATGGGCCGGGACCGATATGGGACTATAATGTTTAATAATTAATAAATCTATCGCTGGGTCATCTTGGGTATTTGGAGGCGTAGTTCGTTGCGGTAAATTAATAAAGTCTTCCAAGTGTTGCGCGCTTTAATGGCGGCTAATTTTATCTCGACAAACGCGCCATCCTCGTAGCGACGCCTGCTATCTTCCACTCGTTTACCTACTTTATTGGTACAAGTCTGCATCATATTCAAAATACATGTTTTTAATATTATTTTATGAACGTAATATACAGATATTTAACAACATTAAAATTCATTATTTTAATTAGATATATATCGTGTATAAATATTATAGGGTCTAATAATTAATATCATTGATATACTATTAGAATATAACCTGCGTGGAGCAAGTAAAGTTCTTTTTTAACTTTTCGTGTTTGATAACGTGAGCACTTAATAATTCAATTTATTTTTTACCTCGGTTACCGCTATTACATCTTTAATGGTCCAGTTTATCTTTCCCTTATATATTGGTTGAATTAATCACGAGTGCAGATACGACTCGCGGTCTCATATGAGTGCTTTTATAAAGTGTGCTCTTATATGGCTCGGGTTGTTTGTCACTGTCTCGGGCCACGGTGGGATGTCAAGTTACACCTACACCGTTGAATTAAAAGTAAGCTATTACTCGATAAATGAATTATGATCCTTATCCAACTTGAAGATGGCGTCAGACACGGTTAACGTTGAGAGTTGACGAGGATGACACAAATAAACATTCTTAAGGGCCAATCCGCTTAAATTCATTCAAAACCGATACATATACCTCAATATTCAATAAATATAATTTTACAATCATAAAGTATAGTGCGAAAGCTCTGCGTGAAAGCTAACACAAAAAATCCCGAGTGGAAGCTTGGACAAGCTCACAAAAGCTCGTAAAAGCTCTCGACTATTATGTAGTTATTGTTACAGGGTGGAAACACCATTATTACACGGGTTTGCTGGTTTATTTTGTTGTTTGGCACGTCGCGGCGCGCTCGCTGTCATGTGCCGCACTCCTCGAGTGCACCGGGCGATGCACACGCTAACGATACATACATGCATTTTATCGTACATACCTGCTTTTGGCCCCGTTGTCTATGGCTTATATGTACTTGCTACATTTGTTTTTACTACCTACATAAAAATGTAATAAAGAAAGAAATTGACCAAACATTTTTATATGGAACCATTGGGGGGGATTTTGACTCATACTGGAACCTATATTTTTTTTATTATACATCGTATTTATTTTACCTCATAAGTGGAGTCTGCTCTACGTGATTTTGTATCAGACTTTGTCAACCAAATTTAAAATACTTTTGGAATGTTCTCTGTTGGTCAAATACCTATGGTGATAATATTATTCTGTGAGTTTTATCAATAAATAAATTTTCAATAAGGTAGGATTCCTAAAAAGATGTACCTTGCTAACGTAAAGAACACTTACAAACTATTTACTTTTATAATTACTGATATTATTTAAGTTTTACCTTAATAAATGTGATTGTATGCAAATCCTTCAAGTCCTTTTAAATAATCTCACGGTTCTGTGAGCAAGGAGTGCAAAAACATACTGCAATATTTCAAAACACAATTGCTCTTAACTCTTAATCCTATTATGCTTGTAAACACTCAGGATGACATTTCAATATCCACGTCAAGTGAACATCTCGTGTTCGACGCGTTATTGTCCGGCGTCCCATTCTCAGCGGAAGCATTCAGATGGATATCTGATGGATATCTTTATTCCGGGATTACAAGAGATTTTGCATAGGAAACGGTCGTCAAATATCTAACCGTTGACAAAGACGTGAATGGGGCTAAGCGGAATCCGTGACAACAATACGCCCGAAAGATCACACGTGTTTTGAATGAATATTGGACGTTTAGGTAGCCAGTGCCTAAATGTATCAGCGGAGATTATCTACGGTTCGATAAAATCGAATTCGAAATCACAATATTTTGCTTGAATATAATCGTTCGATTCAATAACTTATCTTTATCTTGTATAGCAGTGGCACTCATTGCGCATTTCGGGGTATTGAATGTTAACATTCATATACTTATGACAAATTCTATATTGCGCCTTTTGCATAAGGCATGGTAACACGAAACTATATTGTACCGGTGCCTGAACGAATTGAGGAAGTTGGTGTAATATTGCAACCGGACGCACCCTTTTAAACTGTTTGTATGCTCTACCCACTACAAGTATGGTAAGTTGTAATAAATACAATACACGTAATCGTTCATCGTTTATCTAGCTGCTAGATTCTAGCACAAAAAACGTTCAATTAAAAGTAATTCACTTTCTACTAATTGATATTCTCTAATCTTTTCCTGTTAAATGAATTAACGATATTACAAATGTAAGTCATTCCATAAAAACTTGTTTAGGGCTTAACAACGGCAATCCAAATTTAAATTTAAAAACACATCGACATATTGGAATAAGTACACATACCTACGTACTTTTATGAAGTTAAATTAGCACTTTAGCGATGCTATAAATATTGATTAAAAAGTAAAAACAATAATTTTACCTACAAAACGCTCTCCAATTATGCCACGCCCACCCTTAATCCATTCCATCAATAACATCAAAGAATAATTAAAATCGTAAGCACTTTAAAAAACATAAAAGCGAAATCAAGTATGCATTATGAATCGAAACATTGTAATTTTAGGATTGAATATCAAATGTATTCGTTTTTGTTTTCAAAGCTCTATGGATCTAAACAATATTTATGTTCAAGACGGCAATGTCATATGTGCGTACAGATATTATAGGATATGGGGCATTATAGGTCTATGGCTAAAGGTTTTTTCATGGCAGTTGCGAGGCTGGGCAGAGGGCGGCGCACCAGATGCGCCGGCGTCGCATTGTGCACGCGTTTGCTAGGAACTGTTAGTGTGACGTAAGTACTAAGAAGTAGTATGTCATTTTTGAAACAATTAATGTTATAATGATACCAATTATTGAAGTTGGCAAGTTTTTTTTAACGAAATAAATGTAACTTCACACATTCAACAACTTCACAAACCCGATTGCCTTATATTCAGCCACTTGAGTACTTAAACGACGAGTTAATTAGAGTCAAAAATTACAATATATTTTTGACTCTAATCAAATGAATGTAAGGGCCAGCAAGGGCATTAAATGACTTAATACGGCGAATATTTAACAGATTTTATTAACATTACGCCGATAATTTCATAAATTTTTTTTTGAAAATCGTGGTCTTATGCGGCAAAACACAATACATATATGTTTCTATATAGGCACCCATGACGCAATGCCCATTCTGAAAACCCCAGCGGCGATTGATTCAGCTCTATTTTCCCAAACCTCGTTGAAAGCTTCGTGAATAAGTGTTAACAAGAACAATAGAGTAACAGTAGTACGAGGGCAGCGCCGGCGCAGCGTGCGCGAGATTACAATAATTACGACGCACGCGCGGCACCCACGGCAATGTAATCACTATAATTTGCGCATGTTATTCTATAATCCATACAAAATACTCCCCTATCGCTGGCGACATCTACGGCGACTTAGGTCCAGCGCAAGAATATATGTATTTACATTTACTTTTTGTTTCATTGTGTAACTTTTGTCAAGTCAAAGTTTAAAAAAGGTCAAATTGGTTAGCAGACTCTCGACGAAGGGTCGGTTATATAATCAAGTTTTAGGTAAATGCAACCTTTTTGGTGGCAATTCACAACGATTTTTCGTGGTTTAGTACAACAAAATTTTACAAAAAATTGGCATACAAATTCGTTGCTTAGAAAGAGTTAAATCAACAAAATATTCCTGTATTATACGGGCATTTGAACAAAGATAGTTTATTAAAAATATAGGCAAAAACACATACTTAATTCATTTCAAATGTAACATAATTTAATGATGTCTTCTATTAAAAGCAATTTGTACTCCGTAAATACAAATCAAAGGCACATCTGTTACGAACGCGAGTAGATTTCGCGTGATATCAGTATTTCTATTAAAATCTATATAGGTGTATACGTCTTGGAGGTCCACGGCGCATACTGCGTTTTAGAATTAGACGGAGGAATAGTGGAGGAAAGTGTATCCTGTCATACGAGCCGTATCCGCCCCCGCACAGATTGGGGACGATAAAAAATGGACCAATTTTTATAATAGTCGCGAGGGAAACGATCCCGATATTCTTTATTATGAACCGGAAACATTTATTACCTCTGAATCTGAAAAAGTACATTCATTATCCGCACTAAAAATAATTACTTTCGATCCGTCGCAGCTTTAGTTAGGCGAACACCTATATTCGACACGTGGAAAGTCATATTACTTCGTAGATAAGGTGAGAAAAAAATTCACCTCAAAATTATGGTAAGTATTCAACTTAACACCACAGACTGCAAATCATCAATTTTTTTTTGCTAAGTACTTAATTTTGCTATATAATCTTGTCGTTGACTTTAACTGTACATTATTTAATGTTTAAAATAATTACTTAACTTCAAAACAAAAAAATATCCTAAAACTAGAACATACAAACCTGCTCGGCTGCTGTAAAGCCGAAAGTAAATAAATACAAAAAGATGTTTGAAGGCATTGAAAATTTCGTCAACTTAGTAACTGAACCCATAGCTTAATTGGTAAAGCGATCGAGCCCCGGCAAGGCGTATCGATGTAGGGTTCGAGTCCCACTGGGTTGATTATTTTTTCAATGTTTTCAAAGTTTGTATTTGATTTAATAACAAACTATTTAGAACATACAAATATTGAAAATAAAATAACTATTCTATGAGAATTTAGAATAACAACCTCAAAGGTGACGATTGATTTTCAGGCTTGACTGAATTTCATTATCATTCCATTCTTTTCATTACACTCACACACTCTTACAGTAAATAAACATATACATATATGCGTATGTAGAACAATTCATTTTCTAACTTGTAAACTCACAATTAATCATCTTACTTACGTAAGATATTATTTCCTTATTTTATGTTAACTTTACAAGTTCCACTTTCTTTTATTTCCCTACTTACTGCACAATAATAACAACATTTCCTCGTTTGTGCAGTGGAACGATAAATCACGTTCTTTCCACGTGGTTTTCATGATTTATGACATCGGAATATTATTCATTTTAATTACTAGTTTTCCGCCCAAATTCGTGCTCGTACACTTTTTCTTTTTTTAACCCTTTAGGGCTTCAAACACGCATTGAACACTTAAGTATCATGTTTTTCTTATTCTTAACATTTTATAAAGAATAAATATATACCTATATCGTGTTGCCATATAGTGTATAAGTTACATTTTACGTGTCTCAATAGATCCGCTAATATATTTTTTACATTTTTGTACAAAATATCGTTTCTAATTAATTAAACTGCGTTTTTGAAACTTTTTCAAACTAATTTAAAAAAAAAACGATTTTATTGTAACAATAGTTATACTTGCTTTAGTGAAATTGACAAGCAAACACATCATAACTGGCGTTGTACAGTCAGTATCAATAGTATCTTCCTACACGAAAGCCACAAAATATGTGACACGCTCTTATTTATAAAGCCATAGGAGCGTGTCACATATTTTTGCGGCCTTCGTGTAGGAAGATACTATTGATGCTGACTGTACCTAACAGAAACCCTCAGTAAAAAAGTACCTATGAAAATTGCTACAAAGGGGGTCAAGTTTTTAAATAACAAAACTATTCTTCGGACAAACTACATTCCCTGTCGAGCTAATACAAAAAATCCCTAGTCAAAACTGTGATTCAATTCAAAAATCGCATTATCAAAGCCTCCGCCCTCAGCGCCAGCCGCCCTACGGCCCGCCCCGCGTAAACAAACACGTAGAGGGGCCACGCGGCCCGACCGAGACGCACGATGTGCAAGCGAGACGCAGCTCCGCGCAACACCAAAACTCAAACCCTACAATTAGTAGGCGAGATTCGTTCGCCGCATCAATTCGTTAAGATAATTGCTCCGAATTTTCTTGGGATTTTCGCGTGTGATGTGACGTCATCTGTGTGGAACCTCTGATGGGCCGATATGCATTGTGCGTACTATCAGCAGCACGGGGAGCACCCCGTCAACCATAATGGGAGTAATCATTATTTCAATGAGGTAACGCTTCTTTTAAATTTTAAACGCCTTTAATAAAAGGTAATCTTATTTTGATAATGTGATGTGATCTTATTGGAATCCCATTCGTTGTTATCTTTATTTTTACCCGACTTTATTAAATATTTATTGTGTTATCTAGGAGAGAACAACGTGGAAATTTCGTAGAATTTAAATAACGCTAATGCCTTTTAATAATTTTACATGTGGTTAAATTACTACACAAAGAAAATAGTTAAATTTAAGAAACTTTTTTTTTGTTCATTGTTAAATTCTATGCTGACATGACATTATTATAAGTTAAATTTTTGCATGCCAAATTCTGGTTAAAAGTGTGAACCTGTACGAATTTTGTAAGAAATTATGTACCACATTTTGAGCAAATAAATATTTGTATTTGTAGGTATTTTGTTTAAATGTAATTTTTGCCAAATTACCTAAAACAAATCTTGTAGCTACGAAAATTTATTTAACATAGTATTTTATGGTAATTTAATTCTTTTTTTGTATAAACATTTACTTACATTTTAGCTAAAAAAATTAAATTTCACCCCGTACAATAAAACCAGCATCATAATTAACTACAGTTAAAAGCAAAAGCTAACAGAAACGGCAAAAAACCGCCGTGTCACTTCTCTGCCTCCAAACAAAAGACGCCCGTGGAAAGCCTACAAAGGCACAAAGCAACGAACGGAATAAAAATATTTAATTGGTGTGATTACCGTACAAACACCTCCCGCGGTCTACAATACGTCCGCGCCGTTGCTTCCTTTGTCCGTCTCCAGCCATACTGCTAATCTAGCATTTCATTGAAATAATCTACTATTTAGTATTGTTGAAAGGTGATATTGATTAGAATTAATAATAGGTAGTTATTCGCTGTTCGTTTCGCGTTTCTATACGTTGACTGCGTTTGAATGTTTTGTATGCATGATATAATTTTGTAATCAGTGATCAATCAGATAGTTACTTTAAAAATTTGTTATTTTGTTATTAGATCTTTTTTTATTCAAAGTTCAACACTGTGCAAATTATCATATATTAATGAATATGATTTAGTCTTGTGTTTAAAAATCAGCAGGTTATTTCGATATATTCCGAAGTATTTTCAACGTTTTGCTATAATCCTTTCTAAGGAAATTATTTTTGTGTTATTTATAGCTCAGTCTATTCAATCTTTTTTTTTACATAATACATAGGTATTATTTTATAAGAAATAATTTTATTCAACTATAAATCACAAGAACTTAAATAACAAAGAAATATCGAAAATTAAAATCTACTTAAAATTAAATTAATATTATGTTAGTATTTTTGAAAAAATTATAATTAACCGAAACCGATGTTCAGAAAAGTACTGGTCACCTAAAATAACAAATCATATTGCACCCTAATTTCAAACCATATGTATATTAAATTAAAGGCTTCTTTTTGCACGAAAGACATGTGCCATAAAGGGGGTTTACCCGAAAGTGTTAAATAAAGCGTATTTTTAATTTACACGTGTAGCAACACCATTATTGCCAGTTATATTATCACAGATGCAGTGATAGTGACGATAAATGTTGAAGCATCGCGCTCGACGTGCAAACCGGCAGATATATCTTTATGGCCATCTTTACATTTCCGGTTCGCACTTACGTTTCGAAATGTCAACATTGTTGTAAATTCGCAACTCTGTGGCTTTTCATGACAAGTACTTTGTAATTCTTTAAGTTTAGATCTGTCATGGAAATGTTTCATAGCAGTGCAAAGGCTTGAACTATACATAGTGGTTTTATACTGTGCAATGAAAGTTGATAGTCATCTTATAAGAAAAGCTAAATTAAGAAAAAAACCAAGTCCCGTTCTTTACCACTTTTCCGCGTTGATAATTCTTGCGTTGCCTTTTGCAAGCTGCGCTAGAACGACACTCGATCAAAGGATACAGGCGCAGTTCGTATTCATCGGATGCGTATTTCGTGAGTTGAAACAAAGTGATAATAGTACATTACGTATCTAGGGCGGTAAAATAAAGAACTGCTCAGATCGCGGGCATTTGTGGCCCGAACCGAAGGTAAGGGCCATAACCAAGTAATCTGAGGCCTTCTTTATTACCGCCCGTGGTAGGTACGTACACAAGCTTACGTCTTCTCCTGGTTGTGGTCGCCCAGAGTGACGTAAAGTGTCTATTTTTATTGTATGATCAAATTATAAAATATCGGTTTTAGTATCATTTTTACTTTCGTTCAACAAATTGTACTTGTTTTGTTACTTCTTTCACAACACAATTAAATCAAACTGTGTGAGTTTTTATTATTATGCAAGTACCGCGAGATGCTTTGTTCAAATATTTAAAACTTACTTGGGAAGTAACGCTTTAGCAGGTGAACATAAAAATGACGAACAAAAAACTTATCCAAACAGTAGATAGGTGCATCAGTAGTTCATATTAGTCATCGACCTAATCTATAATTATTATAATGTATACTTAAAATATTTTTTAGCTCAATCCGGCCAGTCATCGTTATTAAACACAATCCTTTTAAACAGTATTAGAAAGCAGTGGCCGAGTGCATAGCATTACCTAAAGGGCAATTACAATACATTAGAAGTGCTATTATACTAAACTTATTGCGTTAGGTCCGTATCGTGATAATTATATCCGGTATTATTGGTCAAGTGCCGATTGCTCGTGCAACATCTTTTGATTTCATTGTAAGCACAATTTGGCAACGTGAAGGTAGGATAGAAATACCAAAATTTAAATCTTGAGCAACAGTAAATTTGTTTGTTACACGAAAAAAAGCTCCGAATGATATGGCTCGGATTTTGGCGCTATCGGCGACAAGTGTAGGTACCTATATTAAATCAACTTATGAGCTCCTTTGTTACGTTCACAAAAAATTGCTCCAAATGCAGCGTTTGATACAGCTAGGGCCATTTTTTCGTGATCGGCATCTGAGACAAAAATTGTGCCACAATTGAAGCAATTCATTATATCAAATATATAAATGCAAATGCCGGAAGCCAAATCTAAAATAAAATATTCTTGAATAAGTGACACTAAAAGCACATGGAAAAAATTGTCTTAAAAGTTGTTACTTGTTATGTGAAAAACTGACACAAAGGATTATATTGAAATGAACAGGCCTGGCCCGGATTAAAGAACTCATTACTTACCTGCATTATGATTTACTGAAAATCTGAAAAATACAGGGGGCCAATTTTTGACTTTCGAGCGCCCGAATCCAAAAAGTTTACGCTCGAAAATAATCGCACACAAAAGCTTACCTCCAATTTTTTCACATGAAATTAATAAAATACTCATGATTTTAAATTTTTATTCCTGTTATTTTTAAAACATAATTTCATCGTTTTATTCTGAGTTGTAAATGTCACTTTCGAGTACTCGAATCTCAAAAATCACCCCCCAGGGGCATAGTTAGGTATATCTAAATCTCATTAAATCACTACTCAAACTCGTACTGCCAAATTCATTAGATGACAATTCAAATATAGCGCACCAAAAGGCTGCATCAACGCAAAGCCGTCTAGTTTCAGTGGCTCGGCTAGGATACACTGGACGCCGGGCTCGCAATTACCGGCCCGTAATTACAGGGCGGCCGGCCCGAAACCAGCCAGCGAACGAATCTCCCGCCATAATTAAAAACGCTCCAAATTAAATTCGCTCAGTGTGTACGCCGACTTATGATAGGTCTTTTTTAGGGACTTTCTAATTAGTTTTTTGTTTTGGGAGCGGACGGTGGGAAATGTGTTGTTTTGATGTGAATTGTATCTAGGATTAGCAACTAATACATTCGTGTTGTTTTACTTCTTTAAGCGGCTTTTCTTTTTTTTACACTGATTTTTTTCAGTTACTTAATTCGAATTATCTATTTTTGAATATACTTTTAACATTAATCTATTTCTGAGTACAAGAATCTATTTTTGTTGATTAAAACTGAATTTACTTTATAAATTAAATTTACGAAAATGTTTTCATCGATCGATCAAAGTTTTTTTTTTAAATTTAGATTTAATTACCTTTGTAGATGGTAGATATGTAAATATAAAAAATAAACAAATTTTACTTCTTCTTTTAAATATTAATAGTGCTCTAGGGAAATTCTACTCCTAATAATATTATTCCTTGGTCATTTGATATCTACCTATCATTTGATATCTACGCGGTGTCTCTTGTTTACTTTATAATAACTGTTATTTTCTGTTCTCAGGTTAGTATCGACCCTGTGTCCGCGGATCATAAGGACATGAAAATTTTAGTAAGTACCACCATCTTATATCTGTTTATATATTTGTACCGAATTAGGCATATATATATATATTTACATTTCATAAGTATAATATTTACTGGGCCCATAACAACTGAACGTTTCAGCATTAAATCCCCGTAGTTATTCCTTTGTTACGCAAGCAAATACCAGTCAAGTAGTAATTTATTTTCAATGATATATATGTCATATACAAAGGAAAAAGTGACCTAGGCCTCTGGTGTCCAGGGCTGGAATTGAACCAGCGTCTTCTGCATTCGCGGCAGACGCACTCTTCAGATCTTTGACCGAGTTGCTGGCAGCCCCAGTATTTTGTATAAATGATACTTTTTTAAACATTGTAATATAGAATAGGTACATTTTTAATTACATATACGCGTATTCCGCAATAGGTTGGAAAAAGTTTTGTGATGACTCATTCAAACGGATATTACCTAAATTGGAAAATTTGTACCTTCCCCGCCCTGCTGCATAATTTATGTTGTATGTATATTCGTATACATTAGCTAGGGATACACGCACAGATGTGCCCACCGGATTTGTCCGACGGATATGCCCGGCGGACAGATCCGTTCGTGTATGGCGCTATTCAGATGCGTCTGCAGACAAATCCGTGTCCAATTTGCGCCATACACGCACGAATTTGTCCGCCGGGCACATACGTCGGACAAATCCGGCGGGACATCTGTGCGTGTATCCCTAGCTCTTACGTTACGTTTATATATTTCTAGGTATATGTTGGACTTGTTGAAACGATTTCATCGCAAGGTAGAATTTATCCATTACGAGGAAACATTTTCTGCCATTGCTCTTTGGCTATCAAGCTTTTCGTAGGACCATTTTATAAAGAGTCAGCAATTAGACTGCACCGCAGCCATATTTTCTAAGAATGGTCATCCTACGACAACCACGCTTTCCACAATTGCGATTTTCCAGGCACGACACCGAGAAATTATATCGGAACGAATATCGAATGACGAAATCGGTAATGCCGATCATCGATTCGAGCCATTGTGGCCGATGAGAGGCGCGAAATGCATTCGTCACGCGCGCGCCAGTGTCCATTCGAGATATTGTAATGTCCAAGCTTTATGCATAATGTTGCCAGGAGACTAGATTTAACAATAATTTTCAGAGCATTTTATTGTTATAATCTCTGTTAAAGCGAGAAACGTTATATTACTTTTAGTTGTAGAGAAATCAGACCCCCCGTTCGCACTAGCGTAGAAAATCGGCTCTAGCGAAAAAAGAGGAGGTGGCTGGTGATAATAATATAGTACTTAGTATAGTACGTAGTTGATTATTTTACTTAAATTTATTGCGCATGAGTAATATAATTTCATAATTCAGGAAAATCAAGACACTGCTGATCCTCATTCCTAATTAAACTCATTCATGATTAAAATAGATGTTTGTTTTGATGATTTTATGGCAAACTTCTGTATTTACTTAATAAATAAGCCTGATTTAAATTCACATGATTATCACTCATTATTTTGAGAAAAATGGGACTTAATTGCGTACTCTTAATAATAAGTGTAGGTAGGCACGCGATTAAGTCTCGTATTTATTTATACTTTATTGCACAACAACTGATAATGTATAAATGACGGACTTAATGCAAAATCAAAATAATAACCGTTATTTGTCAATACCACGCTATAAATATAAAAATCATTGAAGCGTCTCGAACAAAAAATACCCGTCTTACGATGTTGCTTCAACTCCTTGCTAGCGCACGTCTTGTCAGTCCGCGCCGCAGGGCGCTGACTTCTCGTGCCGACCTGACACCTATTTGTCACCGCTTTCTCGGTTTTTATTTAATTACTACTAATGAACTGCGTTTGAAAATAATATTCCTTTTTAGGGTTCCGTACCAAAATGGAAAAAAAGGAACCCTTATGCTGCGACTCTGTTTGTCTGTCTGTCACAAAACGAATTTTCTCAGAAAGTACTGGACCGATTGAACCGAAAATTTGTACACATAATGAAAATTTGTTAGTGACCCAAATATAACGCCAATTTATAAATCTTAAACATGGGGAGCATTTTTGTGGGGTAAATGAAATATTTAAAAAAAGAGTTTCGCAAACTATGTTGTGTGGCATATCAAATAAAAGGGCTTAATATGAGGATCTCAACTGTGTTTTTTGAATAATTTTAACATATACGTATAATTTAAAAAATGGTGAAAATTTACCATTTCCCCTTCTCGGATCTCGAAAACTGCTGGATATAAAAACCCGACAATATTAGGCTAGCAGAGCATGATAGCTGATAGCCCACTAAAGTAGCAAATCAACGTTTTGGACTTATTGTCCAGGCACTCAAACATTCTAGATAGGTCTCAGCCAGTCTCAGGCTGTAAAAATAACTAATTATAACAATTATTTTTAAGAGGGCAAGGAATTTAATTTTAATAACTGACTTAATGTAATTGTGATATCTTTGTCCATAGTCACCATGTATAATATAGACAGGTAACCTATACAGGCTTACCATGCATAATCGCGCTGAAAGCTTTTTGTTTGAATACAATCTTCGATTGGAATAAGCATTAATGTTCAATTGAAAGGGCTATCCATGAATAATGCGCACAATGTGCATTGAGCGGGATTGAACCTGCAACCCGCCGCGGGCGCCGCCGCGTGTGGCCGAATGTGCAACATTAGAACATTTTGCACTGAATATAGGTACTATTCAAACTGTGCTTTAGTGAAATATCTACATAATAACATACCTATAGATTATGAAAACTTTCGAAGGAATAAATGTAGAGGTGAAAATAACTAGGTACTTATTACCTAAACCGGGTGTTAATAGGAGCAATAAATTAAAACGCAGATTGTACTCCAAAAACCAGACAACGTTAGTTCAGCGATTTTTAAAATAACTTATGGTTTGATTTTTAGGACACTTTAAAGTTTTTCCGAACACGCGATATATTCCGAAATTTAGGTATTGTGTTTGTAGAGAGTGTATAAGCAATGTTAAATTGACGGATTTAACGTACATTGAAAATACTATTTAGTTTGTTTGAAAAAGAGGCAATCTTAAAAATACATATTTTTGGAAACTTGTTGAACATAAGTTTTGTTGTATGAGGAGTAGAATCTACGTTTTAATTTTATGCTCGTATTACAGGAAACACCATACATATGGTGCCAATAAAAGGCCGGTCAGTATATATGAACAATGTTTCGGGAATTTATTCGGGTGGTGTCACCCTCTTTCATAGACAGAAATTTCATAGAATTTCGTTTCCCAGAAATTATTTCATAGGTTATTTGGTTCATGTACTTTCTGTTCCAATATTATTGTTTCATAGACTATTCAATTGGTTAAAACATATTTCACAGACATTCATTTCCATGTATATTGCTATCAAACTTTTTTAATTTACAAAGTTATCAAACTCTAGAATCATATTTCATGTATTTTTGTTTCGTAGACACAGATTTCATAGATTGTTGTTCCATAGTTACGGTTTTATATAATATTTAGTTCTACTTTTTTCTTTTCCAATATTATATTATTTTAGTATTTATGCATCGTTGGTTGGGTTAGAACTGCGAACCCCCAGTAATAAATTGTTGCCAGAAAAGTTGGTTAGGTTAGGTTGGAACTGCGACCCCCACAGAAACAAACTGTTGCCGAAAATTTGGTTAGGTTAGGTTAGAACTGCGACCCCTATAGAAACAAACGGTGGCCAGAAAAGTTGGTTAAGTTAGGTTAGAACTGCGACCCCTACAGAAACAAACGGGTGCCAGAAAAGTTGGTTAGGTTAGGTTAGAACTATGACTCTCTATAAAATGCAACGGCTGCCAGAAAGTAGGTTAGGTTAGGTTAGAACTATGACCCTCTACAAAATAAAACGGCTACCAGAAAGTAGGTTAGGTTACGTTAGAACTGTGACCCTCTACAAAATAAAACGGCTGCCAGGAAGTAGGTTAGGTTAGAACTATGAACCTCCACTGAAACAATCTGTTAAGCGAAAATATTAAGTTTTATAAAATGAGAAACAACATTCTATGAATAATGAACATGCAGACATTGAAACAAGTGTTATACAAACTAAATATTATACGGATTAATAATATTTGATTTAAAACGTTACGAACTGAAATTCTAAGAACTACTTATCTGAACAATAAAAAATATACAAAACCAGATTCTATAATTTAAGACCTCAGAAAAATGATCATTCTATGAAATAAAAATATGGGAAACATTTTCTATGAACCAATATTCTGCGAAAATGTAGTCTATAAAACAACGTACAACCTTATTCGGGTATTAAATACGATTGATAATTTCATGATTATAGCTTTTAACTGTAAAAGCGCGTGTATCAACTTCATGAAGAAGCATGGCCATGCCATGAATAAAAATAAATACCTATACCTACCGGCACTTGCCATCTAAAATTGTCGGACTCTATGTAGAATTTTATTTATCTATAATCTCAAATCTACTTATAAAACTAAATAATTCTAAAAACCGCAAACTATTTAGGTAACGTCACCGAGGTCTACCCTTGCGGAAGGGTTCCTATCTATTAAGTTTTCTTGTTGCGACTTTTTCCTTGGATAAAATGTTACTTAGTAGGAATGACGATTATCGAAATAAAGTAATCAAATAACTGACGGCAGAGTTGGGCACTCATGATTGAAATCGGTGATTTGATTACAAATTCACTTGATTAAATAATCGCTGATTAAATCATAACACAAAACAATCAAGTAAATTCGCCAAGAGTAAATCATTAACGCCGCGCGCTGAGTGAAACTAAAGTAACGCTACTCAACTAACGCCAATCATGAGTTGTTTAATATGAGTGACGAAAATATGATTGTAGTATTTTTAAAGCTGTTTTCCGTTATTACAAGGATGAGGTTTTTTTTATACTGAATTTCACATATTGAACGAGATGTAAAATAATTAGTTTTTTTATGCACTGACTGTTTGATGTTTAATTTATTAATGTTTAATTGTGAACAAATAACAACGCGCCGAGCTTTGTTCGATGTTGACATAATAATTAATAGCCGTTAATCGATATATTTACAATAACATGTACTTTTTAAAAAACCGGCCAAGAGCATGTCGGGCCATGCTCAGTGTCGGGTTCCGTAGTTGCCGGCCTGTTACTATACATCCGTTCAAAAAGGTCATTTGTTAAGGGATACTTGGCGGCGCTTACGTCATTTCACTCACGACCTTTCGCTATGCGTTTTTGAGTGATAACTCAAAAACGGCACAACCGATTTTATTCAATATATATCCGTCCTTATCTTTTCAATTGTCGTTAAATAGCGCACGTGTATAAGTTAAATGTCTAAGACCGAGCGGTGCGCTACATTCACTCTTTTGTTCCCACGCCGACGCGGTCTAATCCGTCTAATCCTTATTAAATAGGTCTTTAAGTTATGCCGACATGGACAATCTTATCAAAGTGTACTTTTAACAACTTATCCTACTTTGTGGAAAATTAGAGTTCTTACCTGCCAGTTGGTGATCGTGGTATTTGTTATTGTTTCTAGAACTTAGCAACATGTGGTGTCAGTACTAGGGAATGCAATCTCGTTCTCGCGAGATCTCGTTTTTGCGAGATCTCGGCCTTTTTTAGCGAGACTGATCTCGGTCGAAAAATGGGCGAGATCTCGCGAGTTTAACGAGATTGCGCTCGAGCATAAAAACGTCTTATTTGAAGCGAAGAATCCTGCTCAGGTGCCTGAAAATTAAGCAAGCCAACGCGCCGCCACTGCCACACATAAAAACGTCAAATGGACCGTGCTAAGTTCGTTATAAATATTATGAAATTATCGTACACAAATCATCAACAATTTATTTTAAGTATTTATACTAACAATAATGGTTCAAGTTGGTCCCTGAATAAAAAAAAATTGAAATTTAATTGAAATCTACCTAAATGTAAGCTCAAGCGCTGACTGTGTGCTTTTTTGTGGGTACTAGACGACGCGAAACTATAGGTACAGGGTGAATTTTAAGTCGTGAATCGAAATATGTTTTTCAACAATTTAATGCCCCGACTCACTAAAATCAAGCTAGATTTTTTATTTTTTAAATAATATTTTGTCAGTTATTTTTCTTTTAATGGCAGTTTCATGCTATAACACCGACTTATTTAGTAATTTATCCTAGCAAAAAAATTGATTTACTTAATTTTACATCTATAAAGTGTTAAACAGCCGTTTTAATGTTACAACATCACCTTTAAAAGAAAAATAAATGACAAAAACATTATTTAAATAATTTAAAACAAAAAAAGAACCGACTTCACTTAGGATCCGCTATTCCAAGAGGAAGTGGCCGAGTTACTGTAAAAAATAGTGAAATCACTATAGGTGTGCCTATAATAGTTGAAGAGTTCCCTCGATTTCTCCAGGATCCCATCATCAGACCCTGACTTGGTGACAATGGGACCATCTAGGGGTTATACCTGTTAGATTAAAAAAAAAATTGAAAATCGGTTCACGATTCACGGAGATATGGAGTAACATACATACAAAAAAAAACATAATAATGATGATAAAAAAAAATTCAGTCGAATTGAGAACCTCCTCCTTTTTTGAAGTCGGTTAAAAAATAAAAAATCAGGTTTGATTTTAGTGAGAGTCGGGGCATTAAATTGTTCGTTGTTTATAGAGTTAGAAAAATATATTTCAATTCACGATTTAAATTAATTAAAAACTTAAATGCCCTGAACTCAGGTTCTTAACTAATATTTGAACCCGGGATCTCCTGTTTTACAGGCAGGATCATTTAAGCAGTCCAGACACTGTCAGTAATAATGACATTATGAGCTTTATATGCGTCATTACGTAAAAGTTTATAAAAATAAGACGCTAAAATATATGCTTATGTTATAACACCTCTAACTCTTTTTTTTTCTCCTATAACGTATTCAAATATTGTGATTATTTGCAAGAACAAACATACAAAACCGCCAATCTCGCGAGATCTCGAATATGGCGAGATCTCGCGGTATTGATATTCACAAACTCGCGAGATCTCGCCTGAACTCCAATCTCGCGAGATTGCATTCCCTAGTCAGTACTTGTTTTATATTGTACCTACATTGTTTTCTTTTATATTCAAAGGTAAATGGGAGCATTTGTACACACATACAAAAAAAAACCAACGAACGTGCTGATATTTTATTAAATGTCCCATTTTGTACCAAAAATATATATTGATAATGGTACCATTTGGCTGCTGCTGGCACAATTACGCTTTTATTGCTCTAAAACAATATTTAATCAGTACAATACAACTAATGCAGTAAGGGCCAACCGCCCAAATGATACCTTTACGAAAATATTGTCATAAATAGCCAAGTATCCTTAATTTATATACTCGTACTTATCTAGGTTTCGTCAGGAAAAAAATTATGAACCTAGTTGCTAAGCAAAAGCTAATTATAATCAAACTATGATTAAATCAACTAAATCGTTAGTTTAACTAAGCATCTGTCTTACTAATGTAATCACTTCAGCTACTCATGATTCAAACTAAAAATCGACATGATTTACTCATGTCGGTTGCTCACTCAGATTGGAAAGCTCTTGAGTAAATCCCTAATCATGTTCAAATGATTAAGAGTGACGTTCTCATTTTTAACTTTAGTTTCACTCACACTAATTTTTGCCCAACTCTGACTGACGGTATGGTAAATGCTTAAAATTTCAATTTTCTCTTGTTTTGGTACCTACTTAATTGTAGAAAATTGTAGGTTAGTTCTAAGTAGTAAATCTGTGTACTAAATTGTAAGTTAATTATAATACATTTAAATGCAATCAAAATTTTCTTGCACTACAGGTTTGGACTAGGAGCCATATTATGGCAACAAGGCGATTAGCCCTATTTGTAAATATCTACTTAAATGCGCTGCGCTTTAACGCAAAATTTATGAATACTTATCCACTGAACAGATTATTTACTATGCTTCTAAAAAGGTTTCCCAAAAAAAAAGAAAACGTTTTGAGCGATATCGTTCGGATATTGACGCAGTGCATGACCTAGCCTAATTTGGCCATATAGCTGTCACGTTCTAACTAGTATGTAAGTTTGAAAGTGACGTATGACGTGATAAGCGATAAAATGACAACCCGATACGCGTTGACCTCTCTTACCATATTTACGAAAACACAGCGTTTTTCTTGAAGCAGGCATAACGCTACCCAAAAAGTTTTTCAGTGCAAAATCAACTCCGTAATAACATATCTGTATAAGTTTATACCTATGAGGTAATTTGTATGACCAGCCGGTTACCTACTTAGGTCTTAACGTTTATTAGTCTGATAAGAATATTAGTATGATTTAAGGTTTAGCTCACCTAGCCGGCTGTCAAGATAAATTACAGGTTGTCAATTTGTCGACTTAGCTAAATAACTTTGTTGTGTTAACTTAAGTCATTATAAGTACACTTTGCTCTGACCCTGTCTTGGGTGAGTTGAGGCATTTATGAATGGTTTTTCCTTATTGTTTTTTAACGGTTAGGTTATTTAAAAACTATGAATGACTTTATCTTTCATTCAATGTAAGGCATTGAACTTAATCGGCATTCATAAACTGGCGTTATCGAATTGAAAATAACTTTTTTTTTTCATGCCATAATTCAATTTCTCTTTTATTTGAGTAGCTTGTTAGAAATGGAATTTGTAAGAAAATAAAGATAATAGCTATGTTTATATGCACATTGGGTTATCTGTTATAAGCTATAACATGATAGTTTCCCTACGGTAGGTATACTATAACTAAGTAGGATTCTAAACGCGGGGCTGTAATACAATTTCAACCAGAAGAAAGGTTTCAACTGCCAACAATAATAAATACCTACCAAAGTATCTAATAATGATCTACAAGTTCTCTAATTCAAACCACGAAAAACCACTCTTGATACTGTCATTGTTGTGTGTCGAGATCGGAGCGAGAATGCAGAAAACGGTAGTAAGTAGCAACGACAATACCTTAAAGGGTAGATTCCTATGGTACCTACCTACATGTTGTGGGTAAACCACAAGTAAAACTCGGAACTCGTCAGTTACTCCATGATGACCGTGATAATAGCATAACAAAGCCGAAACATCAACACAAATATACCTACATCATAAATAGTAAGTAGTAGAAATATAAGGTACCATCGGGTTCATAATTGCATGGCCAATTTATCAATGAATTCATTCATAAATTGCCCATACATTTTTGAACCCGATGGTACAACAGGGGTAAATATAATAAAAACTGACTACTTATTTAGATCTTTGGGGAACGTTTATTGTAGATCTCTATTTATCGTTACTGAGTTGGTGACGACATCTAATAAATGATACAATTCGCCAACCATACGCAATGAAGGAAGCAGTTGACACGGAGTCTCTCAGCCCGGCGTCGGTCACTTCCGTCGATTTCCGGTGCTCCAGACAAACTGCCCCCAACCCGACTTCCCTACGTCACAAGCCGGCGATACCATCAAACAAGAACTCAATCACTTAAGCTCAATCGATCTCGTTATTTCATCTAACGATTAAGCAAAAACCCGTGTCCAAGTTGTGAGATAATGACTCAGTTGTCTTATAGCCAGTTTTACCAACGAACTTGTAAACGTAATATGAATACTATTAATGAAAAAACCATCTTGACTGTTTGCAGCCAACCCTTAATTATTAAATGGTTATTAGTGAGTTTAATTCCAGAAATACACGGTCTGCGGACAGACAGATGGAAAGAGGCTTAGTAATAGGCTTCTTGATCATCTTTCGGGTACTTAATCCTTAATAGTAATAACTTATTCCAGTCTTAGATATGACTCCAAAGAGTCCATATTATTTATCTACACTAGTCTGACGCCTTCAGTTGCTGTGTGTTGGGTACATAGCTAGTGCCACATTTGTTTTATTGCCTACTTCGGCACTTCCTTTAGCTACTCAGTCGTAAATGCCAATGTTGATGGTTTCACTGTAACTGAAATAGCCAATTCCTTCTTTACGTATGAGTAACGGTACTGAGACTACTGAGATATAACTCAATGAGGAGACAGGACCTATTAGTGAGACTAGTCGGGTTTCAGTGATTATGAGTTAGAATAAAATAATTTACCTATTTATTGATTTGTTTTAAGAACACAATTTGGTGGATAATTCTTACAATATGAATATATTACTGAGTTAATAAACGTTCATTATACTTTATTATTACAGGTATTACATTTTAGCTTATAATATCCACTTACCTATAACTATACTTATTTAATACGGTTAAGTCCGCAAATCTCGTCCCTATAATTCAATTAAATATTAGTGTGTAAGTAACATACTCGTACCTATGCGTGTCTATAATAATAAGTGTTACCTATATATACCTAGTTCTGTAACAATTGATGGATCTTCAAGGTTAATAAAAATAACAAATACGATTTTGGATCACATTCTGAGTTCTAAGTTCTGACCCTTTGAGGTATAACTTTTTTTATATACAAAAATTTTGGTAGTTATGTTACATTTAAATATTACAATTTTAATAACCGTGGTTAGGTAACATTCTAACAGCAGTTCGACGAAACGTTTCGAGAATGCGGTACTAAATTAAGAAAATGCATATTAACAAGTCTCTGCATAACCAGTTTCCCATAAAACAGTATTTATTTACTGCAAGTCTCGTAAATATCACCACGACCATGTTACCGGCCGACAGTTTACCAGTAGCTCCATTGGGAACATACAAGTCTATTACAAAATTTATAGGCTTTGCGAGCTAGAGAAAAGACTAAGGAGATAGTATTCAATAGAGTGTGCATCGTCTTTAAGCGATGGAAGAAAAGTTTATTCACACGTGATTATTTCTTTTTGTATTTATCTTGTTGCAAGGTGATTTTGTTTAACAGCGGCTGATGAGCTATTTGCATTGAGCCCTTCAAATGTTGCTTCTAATGCAAACTCCATACGTTCTAACCTCCTAGGGAAATACAGAATTACAGCCTCATGAAATTTCCCAGTAATTTGATTTCTTTCCCTCGTGCGTAATTCCACATCTCAGCGTGAGTTTCGTGTTCAAATTAAAATGTTTATTGCGTTAAGCGGAGTTCGCACGGCCCGTGAGCCCGGAGCATTTTTATTTCGTTATACGGAACACGCCCACCCCCCTTCGCACCTCGCCACAATTTCACTATTTTATGAACCCCGATGGCACCCCTAATGTCGTATAATGCCTCGCGACTGTCATTTCCGTTAGCACGTTAACACGATCTTAAACCTTGCTTACTTGACAGTAAGATTGAATTTGACTTGTGGATGACGGGTATTTCCTCGTGTTATGCGTGTCATAAAACTATTAGCCGCTTAAGCTATTCTTAAAGGACGAAGGAACTCAGGGGTGCCAGGAAGGGCGCCATAATTTTTTTTCACGTCTACCTTTACTTTTTAAGTTCCATTACGAATTATTTGGGCGAGTTTAGAAGTTTTTTGTGGTGCGCATTATATTTCATTATCTTTCACACCTTGTTGGGGAAATAGAGGTAAATCCTTTGAGGCATTAGAATGATATTTGAGGTTTTACGGTTACATTTTAAGGTTAAGCGCGGGATCCGGAGGTCTCGGGTTCAAATCCCGTTTCATACCACCGAGTTTTTCGGAACTTATGTAAGATAAGATAGACGTTTATTGCAAACCACCATGGTACAATTCAGTTGTACCTATCTATTTACGAAATATCATTTGACATTTACCTACTTGTCGCTTTTCGGTGAAGAAAACATCGTTAGGATACCGGAACTGATCCCAGAAAGAACTGATTCCCCTCTGGGTTGGAAGGTCCGAAGGCAATCGCTGTCACATAGGTTTAAAATTACCTAAGACCGAAGACCTAAGGTTTAAAATTATAATTTTTGTTTATAGATTATTTCAGGTGTTATCTTAGATAATAATTTATCTTTATATGCGTTCAAAAATTTAATGTATCTTAGTTATGCTAAAGAAATTTAGTAGATATCAACCTATTTTTTACAACAGAAATATTGTAAAAAGATGTACCTATAAAAAAATGATGAGCTGCCTCTGCGGTCTATATTAAAAAAAACTGTATAGTCTGCAAAAAGAAAAAAAAATAAAGCATAACATCTAATGTGAACTGAGGATTGGTTGTTTGCCGATCCTTGAAATAAATAAAAAAACAACTTACCTCGTTATTAGGAGAGGTGAAACAGAATGGATTGGTGCCTAAAAAACAATATTTTTCATAGTTCAGAGTCAACTCTCTGGTGTTTCAGTTCTAAATCTTACCCAAATGACAATTAAATATACTGTCATACATATACCTAAGATTGATGTGACAGTCTAAAAAAATGAAAAAAAAAAGTTCTCCCCACCTATACCTGTCTACTGAAAATAGTAACTCAAGTACCTAATTTATTATTAGACGAGACTACATTTTTGTACTTACACTTAGTAAAAGTTAATAGCTAAACAGAATAATCATCTGACAGTTAGAGGAAAACTCGCACAAGTGAAAAAAAACAATGGTCCTTTTCATTCCTCATCTGTTATGCGGCCAACGGTGATGTCCACCGGCACCATCCTCCCACTCGGAATAGCGGTGCTAAAGAGTCGAACTTCGCCGACCAAGCAACAATTTCAAACAAAAAGTTTATGCAAATCGGGGAAGCCGAAATAAAATGGAGTCTCAGTATACGATCGATACCGCCCTCGCGACCTTGCGGGCGGGGCAGCGCGTGGGCGGGGCGTGGTAAGAGGCTGGGATTGGCTAGCCCCGCCCACCGGCCCCTCCCTCGCCGGCCTCACCCCCGCAAGGCCCGAGCCGGCTCGAGCGCGGATCTGGCAGGCCGCCGCTGTCAGAACGAAACGTCATGTGGACGCCCCGCCGCGAGTAGTGACAGTACACACTTTATATTATTTTTGTTGATTTTGGTTGCGATGTGCCAGTGTTGAGTGTTGGTGGACAATGATTACTGATATGTACGCGCCACTGCCGGCGCCGCCGTCCAGCAAAACTATCGTAAGTTTGTTATTGTGGACTTTTATGATAAAATGTAGGTCAGCTGATCGTGTTTACGACACTGCTAAGCTACGCACTTCATATTTCTAGCTTATTTATGTATTTAAAAATAATAATTCCTTTTTTAAGTATGCAGTTCAGGTTAAGAAAACTATTTTTATTAAAATTTCATTTCCTAGGTATAATTTTATTTAGTTTTTATTACGTATATTCAGTTATAATTTTCTTATTAGATTTTGTAATTAAGATGGTATAGGTAGGTAGGTACTTACCTACCTTGCTACCTACACCTACATTGCTAGCCTTGAAACTTTTTATATGTAGGTAGGTATATCCAATTTTTATTTTTTGGCCTAGGTCAATATCTACCTACTTAATTGAACCTAACCACGCTTTCAACCTGTCTTGATGTACAGTCGCCATCAAATATATATGAGCAGCCACGGTACTCAAAAATATCTGAACATGCACTTTAACGCATTGACAATAGATGCGTTGTTCAGATATTTGTGAACACCTCGGCCGCTCCGATATATCTGATGGCGACTGTACTTGACCTATTTTACCTACTCAAAAATATTAAAATATCAAAAATAAGTAAAATATTAAATTAATTCATTATTTTTATCTTCATAGGTTAATTTCGTACAAACTGATGGGAAATAATAGTACATTACGCACCTAGGGCGATAAAATAAAGAACGGCTCAGATCGCGGGTATTTGTGGCCTGAACCGGAGGTAAGGGCCATAAACAAGCGATCTGAGGCCTTCTTTATTACCGCCCGTGGTGCGTACATATTTTTACGTCTTCTCCTGGGTGTGAAGTGAGATTTGCCGCAGCGCCTGTGGGCGGCAAATCTCACTTACCGCCTATAGAGACGTAAAAATATATACCTATCTGCCTGTATACCTATTATTAGTAAATACCTACAAGTAATATATGGAATAAACTGAAAAATATTTGTACCTGCATACCCTAATTATTAGTTTTAAGTAGGTACGTCTCTGACTAGGTATATTTATTTATTATACGCAGACTGACTATCCGCCATTTGAACATTGGTATGTTACAAATGGTGGACTTAATGCCAAATGACATTCTCTGCCAGTCAACCATAGTCATAGTAAATGTACCATCACAGTCACATATATTATAGATATAATATATATGTACTTGAATGTGTAAAAGTTGTAGGTATCACATAACAACACACGTAAGCGCTAGCATGCGCAACTAAAAGTCAAACTGTCGCCGTCGGCTGCGTCGGCGCGGCGTGCGTCGTGCGTGTACGCATGGGATCACGGATTACATCTAATGGATGTATGATGTGGTTGTGTTCGGAACACTGGACTTTTACATTTTAAGGACAGCATTATACCTAAATGTAAATAATATGCCACATAAAATGTATCTATGGGGTCCTTCAAAAGAGGTGTATAGGTTCTTAAAGGATCGGCAACGCGCATGTGAATCCTCTGGAGTTGCAGGTGTCGATATCAAATCAAATCACATCCTTTAATGTCAAATCAAAACAACACATGTCACACTTATCCTATCTTATCCTATATATTCAAATGTCACAAAATGAAACCTATGTCTCCATATATACATTTCTCTTTTTTTATGTTCATTCCTTATGTACCTAATACTTTAATTTATTTATTTATTTATTTATTTATTCGGGGAACCAACAGCTAGTACTAATATTGTAGCTATATGGGTAGGTAACAGAGAGCCAATTAAAGATGTAATTACACTTTAAAAAGTTCTGACCACAGATTGTAAGTATACATATTTAGATACTTAGTTACACATTAGCATACGTTTGCCATAACTCGGGGCCAAAATACTAAAGTGATGGAGGTAAATATTTTATCGACCATAAATATATCGATGTTACTGTCAATATGTAGATGTTACTCCACATAAATTAATATTATTTATTTTCTCTTCAATGGTAATTATACCTACGTTATAAGTAAAGTATTGAGAAATGTTGAACTCTTCACTTTTTATGTGAGGCGGAGGACTCACAGAAGCTTACAATTTTTTATTAACTAGGTACTTATAATTAAATTATACTTAACTCATGAAGTAGATCAGGTAATAGGCAAGAAGTCATGATGTAAAATTGTCGACATTTTTATCAGCTATATAAAAAAATAACGTCTTGGTTTGGCACCGCAAAAGGTGTTGAAGTGAATACACGTGATAGGTCATGATCATGATATGAATGCAGTTTTATAGTCTAATTAATTATTTTACTTATGACGTTAGTCATAAGTTAGCTATAAGTTCGGTCCACACTGAAAATCAGCGCCGCGGCTTGCCGTAGCATTACGCTGGGATCTTTTTATCGTCTGTTTTTTTTTCAAGTATTTCTTGTATCTATTTAACTGTTGTGACGTAAATAAATGTATTTTCTTTCTTTTTTTCTTAATTACTTATTTGTTTAATAAGAGTAAATACGCCATGTGTATAATTAAACTACAGTAGCGAAAAAGTCTAATCAAAATAACAACCTCTTAGTAGGTATAGCTGAACTAAATCAAAATATATGGGAGAGAGAGAACTCCCAACAAAATAAATTTTGTTTTTTTTTTACATTCTATGTATTAGGCTCCTTATTGACATATCCAAAATGTAAGAAAATCTATGCACGAGAAATGAGTTTTTGGAGTCCCTTTAAAACTAGAGTCTGTCTGGAAAGAGAAATGTCGTAGAATGTATGAGCTCCCATATAAACCACGACACTCCTTTCCGGACAAACTCTATCCGGAGCATTATTTTGCATCGAAACTCAAATTTAGGTACCGTGACAATCACAAAGTAGCTTTTCAATCATTTTAGACATAATTCCAAAAATAATTTAAAAATAAAGGATTTAATGGAATAATAAAGGAATTAAGGGTGTTAATTCAAACTGCCAATATTTGATCGAATGGCAAACGTCGACAATGTTGCTGGCTGCTGCCGTACCTATTGATATTTCCGTACCGGACCCCCGAATCACCGATTGTTTCGATAACCCAACTAACATTTAAGTGATAAAATGGGAGGTATAAGAGCTGAATTATAGTGCAAATAATTCTATTGAAAGATACAAGAGCGCGAAGAATTAGTGTTATAGCCAGCTCTAACCCCGCTTTACCCCCGGATCTGGCACAAATTTTGCAGCTTTAGGCTTTCATAATCACTATACTATAGCTTTATAGAGCTTTAAGTTCTTAAAGTCACCCTTTTCGAACTCAAGCCTTTATCAACAAAACAACCCAATGCTATATATCAGCGATACAGAAGATATAAAACAGCCATAATACTTGGTGGATTACCTGTATCAGAGTTATATGAGTTGCAGGTGTCACCGTTATAACTCTTATCGCTATTCAAAGGCTATAAAATGGAATAAATAATGACTTAGTCATATTTTAGAGAGTTAGATTAGTGTATGATATGTTTTAAAGTTCTACAATTGAGTTATAAATATGTGGAGTACCACTTAAATGCATTACGATTCACTATTTAAACCTGTTATAAACATTTGAGTTACATACGAAGGAAAAATCTTTGCAATATTTCTATAAGCTTGTGCCAAAACAGTGGAAGTGGTTGCGACATGTCATTGGTTGAAGTGTTTGTGATTTTGTACTAAAGGTAAGTCTCATAATGAAATTATATCATATTTTTCATTGCATGTTTTATAGACTAGATGGGTCTATTTCGGTTGCGACGACCAGTTTACTGTGAATGTATATAGTAGTTTTTAACAAATTTTTAACGCGCCCTCAAAATACTGAAATTTACTCGAAAAAAAAGGAAAATAAATATGTGTGATTTATTTTAATTTTATAAATAGTTGCAAATAAGTAGCTGAAATGATACGTAGTGTTTTTTTATAGTTAACTAGCCAGATTATAGTGCAAAATACGAGCGTAAACGGGTTTATTTACATTTAGTTATGTGCTTGGTTGAAAAGAAAGTAAAACAAAATGGCGTTATCACTTAAGTAGATAAGGGACTATGTTATAGAACTAAAAGCGAGTATTTTGTGTGCGATTACGGTTAGGATAATTTGCAACACGCAAATATCCAGATTGTGCTACTCTTGGGCATATAATAAATCTATAGCAGTTATAGAGAGCGGCTTAAAATACTTTAAATAGGGTTCCATAATTAAATAAAAGAACCCAAGAAAAAACCTGAAACCATAACTGTGACGATTTAAAGTGAAATGGTAGTTTGTTAATTTTTTTTTCGGTCATTAATAATAAGCAACTAGAAGTGTGAAAAGAAAAACAATTCAAATTACTTACTTATCGTTTTTTTATCAATATCGAGTTTTAGAACCAATGTATAATCGTATATTGTTTTTGTCTTTTCAGTTCTTTTCGCGATGATGGTATTACATCATTAAATAAAATGGATAATTACAAGAAACTATTGCCGCTGCCATCCAACTTTCCAGATGATTATAAAGATTTTGTAAACAAATAAAAAGGAGAAAGTTCAAACCGGTAAGTAATGTTAATTAAAGTGGCATGAAAATAAACAATTCTATATAAGTAAAAGAAACCGTAAAGTAAACCATGTCCATAGCTCTTAAGTGGATTTTATATATAAACAAGTTTTGTTTAAAAGTAATAAATCAGTATAATTAATAATATTTATTTCATTGTAACGTATTTTACGTACACAATTCATACAACAATACAATTTGTAATTGGTTTCAGATTCAAACTGCAGTCAAGAAAAGGACACAAAATGAGAAGAAATTCTAAATAATTTTATCTACACCCATATCATAAACGCTCCATGATGCGTTTAACAACCGCACATTATGAGCAGAGCTCGGATTTTTCACGGCAAAACAAAACACTAGCGTAATTTAGCCAGTGCTTGAAATATTATTTTATCGACACCTATCGAGTCTTACTAGAGTATATGACAGGTATTGCCTCAGTACATTTTTTCTTTTTTTATTCGATGGTACACCTATCAGTGTGAATGTCAAAATTTAAAAACTAACAAACGTGCGAAAATTTCGAAAAACAGGAGACTTACTAGAGCTCAAAATCAATATTTTTGACCAGTCTAAGGTGACCTACTGGGGGTTAGAAGGTTGTGCATTAATTACCGGACATCCTGTATAAGTAATAAAATAACTTTTCATTTTAGCTTTGCCATAGTCGAGCAACAAAGAGGTAGGTCTGCATGTACAACTTAGAACGAAGTAACTATACCACCTCATTTAAAATGATAGAAACGACTGCAAATTTCATCTCACATGACATATGACATTCACACTTTAACTGTCATTTCATTACGTATAAAACGTAAATTGCATCTAGGTATTATTTATTTCGCAACGCATTGAATCCGACGTGTTGGATATACGTATAATAACTTAATATTGCAAGGTATCAATTAATACAAAAATGAGTAATGTACAAGATCGGATCAAAACGTGGATTGAAAATCACCCTGAGTTAGTCTATAATGAAGTGACCTCCACTATATACTGCTCTATGTGCGATATGCATCTAAAACTGAAGAAATGCAATATTGAGAATCATGTGAAAAGCAACCGCCACAATTACCGTTCGGGGCAACCAAATAGGAAACATCAATTTTATTTCGATTTAATTATTTTTCTTATTTCATGCAACATACCATGGGCAACAGTCAACAACAATAATTTTCGTCATTTTTTTAACAAGTATTTATGTTGCGACTGCTCTATGACTTCTTTACCGGACGAATCGACCCTGCGAAAAATTTATTTAAATCTCGTGTACAAAAAAACTATACAGGGTATAAGAGAGGTAAACAAAACCAATTATTTGTGGATATCTATAGACGAAACACCAGATTTCATGGGAAAATGTGTGACAAACGTGGTGATTCGGTCTTTGCAAAAAAATTGTTCTAAGCAATTTTATCTTTTGGGGTCGAAGGTTTTAGAGAAGGTAAATGGGGAAACAATAGCAAACCTAATAATAAACCAATTAAATTTTTTGTTTCAAAATTCTTTCAATGATAACGTAAACAATTTGCTTTTACTTTGCACAGATAGTGCCGCATATATGCTTAAAGCCGGTCGTATTTTAAAAGCAACGTTTCCTCGTATGAAACACATTACGTGTTTAGCTCATGGTCTGCACCGGGTTGCCGAAGAAGTGCGTGATAATTTCAAAGGTGTGGATGGGTTGATATCGAATGTCAAAAAGATATTCCTAAAATCTCCAGAGCGTGTACGCCTTTTTAAGGCAAAATATCCGTCCATTCCCCTACCTCCCGAGCCAATTATCACCAGATGGGGAACTTGGATATCTGCTGCGGTATATTACGCTCAATACTATGAGCAAATACGTGATGTCGTCTCCATACTTGCTAATGACTCGGCAGCTATAAGAGCTGCAAAAAAATGTTTTCAAACACGCAAACTACGACCGGAGTTAAATTTCATTCGCGACAACTCATCATTTTCTCCACGCCGTATCCGGCGACAGCGACTCCGTCAATTACTTCTTGCAGGATTATGGAAGGCTCGGGTATGACTTGCAAAGCCAAACTTTGTCTTGAAGACGCGGTCACACAAAGCGCAGTGTAGTTGGCCAGCTGGGTTGTATGTGTATATGTACGTGGGCTTAGGACGAGTCTTTCTTATATGCCGTCTGGCATCCAGGTCTCTCAAACGCTGATGCTCATATTGTTCCACTTTATGACAAACAGTAGATCGCCATTCCGACCGCTGCAGCGCCATCTCTTCCCAACGTTCACATGGTATACCGCAAGCAGTGAGGTGGCGTTTAAGAACATCTTTGTGCCGCAGGTACTGCCCCCCCTGCTTTCGCTTCCCGCAAGAAAGCTCAGCATAGAACACTGCTTTCGGCAATCTACTGCTGTCCATGCGTACGACGTGGCCACACCATCTCAGCTGGTGTTTCACGATAAGTGCTTCAATACCAGGTAGCTTGACGCGACGTAGAACTTCCGTGTTCGGTACTTTATCTTGCCACTTTATGCGCAAAATTGTACGAAGGCACCGTAGATGGAAGGAGTCTAATTTTTTCACATCCGCTTTGTAACAGCACCATGTTTCCGCAGCATAAAGAAGAGTCGGTAGAACTATTGCCCTGTAGACCATGATCTTGGTTGATAGCTTCAGGTCATGCGACCTCCAAACACGGTTGTTGAGCTTCCCAAAGGCTGCAGCTGCATTAGCTATTCGGGATGGTATTTCAGACGCCAAGCTATTATCATTTCGGAGCTGGCTCCCAAGATACCTGAAGTGTGACACCTCCTCCAGAACGTTGCCATGTAGACGGACACCTGACCGTTCCATATGGTGGCCCCTCGGCGGCTGCACCAGTACCTGCGTTTTTGTCACACTTATAACAAGGCCAAATCTACGGCATGACGCATCCAGTGAGTCCACGTAGGCTTGAAGGGATTCTTCAGCGTCAGCCATGAGACAAACGTCGTCTGCATAAAGAATGTCCAAGATATTGATTTTAGTGACTTGACGTTTAGCCCTGAAGCGGGACAGCTCAAAGATACTTTTATCTGACCTCGAACTAATTTGTATCATATTCCCGCAAGTCTTTGACGCATCCATCAGTACAGCTGCAAAGTAAATCGCAAACAAGGTAGGGGCCTATAGCCTCTTCAATAGAACAATTGCAATGTTCGACTTTATCCATTGCGGAATCCTTCCTCATTCTGGATACTGTTCGTTGCTACGTAAACTGGAGTAAACTGTTACCAGTGATACGTAAATTTGAAGCCGTGCTCGAACGAAATCCTGATTACGAAATTTTAAGAGACATATCTGAAAATATTACCCGAACTGATAATGAATTCTATAAATTTGCTCCCTTGACGTCAACTGAAGTTGAACGTACATTTAGTGTACATAAATGGATTTATAGTGATAAACGCAACTGTTTACTCCCAGAGAATGTTGAAAAGATAATGATCATCTACTCCTATCACTATTACCCAAATAAAATGTCTTGTGCTGCTGTGTGTACTGACGTAGATTTTGAAGAAGAAATTGCGTCTGTTTCTAATATATAGTAAATTTATACAAATGTTTTTATTAGTTTTATTACATATTAATTTTATTTGGTGACTTTTATTTCTTCTAGTTCTGAATTATCGATATCGATAAAATAATATTTCAAGCACTGGCTAAATTACGCTAGTGTTTTGTTTTGCCGTGAAAAATCCGAGCTCTGAATTTATGACTACCATAAAAATAGACTGGTTTGTTAGAACTTTCTTATCTGTAGCAATGTTATTATTGCTAAATAATAACATCGAATTCGATGATATTGTAAAAATCCGGCGCCCTCCCCGACCGCGGTTATGCTCCCCCCGACCGCGGTCATGCTCCCCCCCGACCGCCGGCACAATCAAGTTGGCCACGGTGGTGCTATGGCGGTCAATCTGACGGTTTCTGAACACGTTATTTAGGCTTTATGTGTGTAGATAAAGCAGTATATGCAACTGTACCTAATTAGGCCTTAAAACACTCGTGTGATCTTATTATGATACTCACCTGCGGCTCGTTTTATAAAACCACACTCGTATTTTAAGGACCCTTATTACGTAACAGTTACATAAACTAATAAATAAAACTACTTTTAGAACTCTAACAAAATTGTTCAAAAATTATTGATTGTGATTTTGCATGTACATATACCGTGACAGTTACTTCTGTCAATTTTTATATTTAGAAATATTTTTATTGTTACATTATTGATATCTACTGTTTACTGTTTTGCTTATTCATTTGTCGAATTAAATATTGATTAAACCCAATGTTTTGTTTACTACCCCCTCGAACACTGCTGCCATTTTCTTACTATACTATAGTCGATAAAAAAATCCGTCACGGAACCCTCATTTCCGTCATCTATATTTGCACTTGACGTAGGAGGTTTTCTTTCTAATGTAAGACTTAAGAGTTAGTTTACGCCACATTATGACGATAATGTAACTCAAATGTTTATAACAGGTTTAAATAGTGAATCGTAATGTATGTAAGTGGCACTCTACATATTTATAACTCAATTGTAGAACTTATCATACACTAATCTAACTCTCTAAAGTATGCCTAAGTCATTATTTATTCCATTTAATAGCCTTTGAATAGCGATAAGAGTTATAATGGTGGCACCCGCAAATCATATAACTGTGATACAGATAATCCACCAATTATTATGGCTGTTTTATATCTTCTTTATCTGTTTGTTTTGTTGATAAAGGCTTGAGTGCGAAAAGGGTGATTTTAAGAATTTAAAGCTCTATAAAGCTATAGTATAGTGAATATGAAAGCCTAAAGTTGCAAAATTTGTGCCAGATCCGGGGGTAAAGCGGGGTTAGAGCTGGCTATACCACTAATTCCTCGCGCTCTTGTATCCCTCAATAGAATTATTTGCTCTATAATTTAGCTTTTATACCTCCCATTCTTATCACTTTAAATGTTAGTTGGGATGGCGCATAAGGGTTCATTTTAAAACTTTCTACAGTCACAGTTGCAAAAGAATCTAGTCTACGGCTTATAAGAACTTACAGCTGCAAACGTAATTAAGCAATGATCTTAGTAAAGTTATAAGTCATTACTAAGGGCGATAAAGTACAATTTGCTGTATAAGAGGTACGACTAAAGCTATAAACTACAAGTAACGGTTATATTATGGACGTAATAAACACTTCTTAAATTCGTACAGCGCCATAAGAGAGGCTGTTGTCATCTGTTAAAGCTATAAGTTGTAATAGAAGTTACGAGGATATGCTATGCAACTTCTCGTTATATACCAATAACACGTACAGGTAATTATCATAAAGGAGATATAGTAAACATAATAATAGAACTACTAACTCTCCTACAGCTTTTAAGCAACTTAATGCTGGTTAAGACACTTCATAATAACAAGTTAAGAGTAAAAGCGATAAGGACAGTTATAGTTGGCACCTTTAAATGACATTGAACTGTAAATACAGCCCTAAGCTGCGGCTTTATAAGTGTATTGGCTGATTCAAGCGCTACCATAACAGTTTACGTTGCTGATTATCTTCCTTGGCAGTTTCAATACGACTAAAGGTTACAAGGGTTTCATATAACTCTTTTATAGAAGCTTTTATTATTACGAAAACCCTTGAAAATCTATAATATAACTAAAAGTTATAAAATAAGCTGTAACGATCACCAAAATGTTTGTTGGGAATCTCATCCCTCTCGCTGAAGTAAATTATTAATTGCCGGTTCCATGGAAGTCTAGAGCATTAAATAGCATATTATAGTTTATGATAGGTTAAATACTTATTTGGTAGATTTTTTAAATCAATATGGAAAACTTATCATCATCATCATTTCGGTCATAAGACGTCCACTGCTGGAGAAAGTAGGTATATTGCTCAAAAACTCTGTAGGGTAATTTGCAGAAAAATGTAACGAAACTGATAATTTCTCGTTTCGTTACACTTTTCTTATGAACGTAACGAAATTTTTTGTATGAAAATTTTGGAACAGTTGGGACATTTTTTTTAATCTATCAGACTCGATAGAGCTCATGATTCTGCATAGGATAGACTCAAAATATATATCAAATTAAAAAAAAAAGTAAAAGGTACATTTTTTCTGCAAATTACCCTGTAAGCTATGATCCTATGATGATATGTTGGTAGGTGCATTAGACTTTATCATCAACATAGACCAGTTACTTTCATGTAGATACTTCTATCGACCAGAACTCGCATGTCATCTCTTGAATCTATACATCGAGTCCATTATGCGTGTCTAATAGATTTTTTTGGCGCTGGGCCATTCACGGGCGCAGCGTGAAGCCGCGTCAATGGCCATTGTGGCATCGAGTCGCCGGCGACCGACAAACTTTTATTTGTAACGGGCCTAAATGGCTGTTTTGAGGATTAAGGTGCCAGCATTGTCATCGCTCGAATATCGGCACAACACAATTTCATTTAACCCATGAAACATGCAATAAAAAACTCTATATGTATTGCAATAAGAACTCTGGGACATGAAAAAATAAGTTAGCGGGACTGTAAATGCCGTTTCAGCGCGGAACATTGTTAAACGCAAAATGGAATTAGCCTAATACTATGAGTTCCCCACAATGTGCTCTTGAGATCTGTCACTTCTGATAGCTTTTTGCTACGGTTTACACGTAGGATTACGCACTCCAACATTAGGATTATGCGACCACTTACAGGCTAAAGTGTACTTTAAAGTGTCTACGGGTGATTATTATTGCATCGTGCGTAGCGTAGGTATTGTACCGTATTTGTTTGAACCAATTAAATTAAAATAGCTGTCGCAGCAGTCAATTAAGACTGAAAAACAAAACCGTGCACGTTAACGGTTCGGTAGCGCCCTTCATAACTCTTTCCTGGCAGCGAGGCGTCGTGTTTAACCCCTTCATTGACAAAAGGTATTTAAATTAAGCTGTCGAGGAGATTATATTTACTGCGCCGCAACGGGATCCAAGCCGTTTACACTGCTGTTTTTAGAACGACACTGTTGCAGACATTGAAATAGATAACGAGTTTCTTGAAAGACGCTTAATTGAATTTCATGCGGGAAGTTGTTGAGTGTAAATAGCAAATAAATGATAGCACGATGACTGCGATACACGACTCTCTCGCTTGTAGATAGTTATCGGGAATATCGCGTTTCTAAAGCCAGCTCTGGCAAATCTCGTATCAGCCGGCGAGTTTTCTCGCTAATTGAATGTTATTGCATACCACACACTAATTTATAGATATATTGAGATAGGTAGCTCGCGTTTGTTCATTAAGCTGTCTTGGTAAGTTATTTATGCGGGCGTCCGTCAACGCCGCGCCGGAGTGGCGACAAATTTAACAATGCTCGGAATCTTCACTTTGTGTCTTTCTTAAAAAGATCGTTAATGATGTGCGAATCTGTCTACACGTGTCACCGTCGATTTATGTCGATTCTACCTAATTGTTTTATATCCCGTCGATTTTGTGCTTTATTTCAACCGTGCACGGTTCATTGGCTTTCCAATTCGAAGCTCGAAATATATTTGGAGAATTTAAATTTACTTGGTACTTGAATTCGTGCGGGGCTTGTCAGTTGTTTGTGTTAAACAATCAACTAGTAGCGGCAATTATTCACTGCATGTAAGTACCCTATGCGGTTTATTAAAGCGACTCAACATTCGCCACACATAGGGCCGTGTAAAAACGGCCCGACCGCAAGCCAACTGCAGTTTCCTGCCCTAACCACAAATAACCGTTTAATAATTTTAATATTGCTTATTAGGAATGTTAATTTTCTACAGTCTTTACCATTTACTGATAATTTTTCTTGGTTCTAATTGTGCTAATAGTTGGCGAATAGCTAAGGTGTGTTGCTGCTTATTAAATATGTAGAAATGCAATAGATCCGTGACACATTAGGGGAGCATTAAACCAGGCGGAGTGTACCTAATATTGTATGAGTATGAGGTCTATAGAAAACTCACTGTAGAAAAAAATATCACGAAACTCACCTGCATACTTCTTTTATAGGTACTATTTACCGTTTACTTTAAATATCCATTGACAACCCTGTACAACAAGAATCTACATTATGGTATCAGACCTCGTATCGAACTAGTCGTCGTCGTCGTGATCGCTGACGATCGATCCACTTCAACGTTATGATCAATTGATCCAGCTTTTAAAATTGAAACTATCAATCACGATGTTACACGTCACATGAACTAGATTATTTACAACACACCGACATAGTGACAGTAAGTAATTTTTGCAACATCTGCAAGCTACTTTTTGCAACATCTTCCATTTGTAATAATATTATTAGTTAGGTTAGCATGTATGTAACTGCGCCCGCGTCGGCCAATTTCACATCCACTCGGCTCAGCCCGTCATTACGCGGCAAATATTACAATTACGACCTACTGAGATGTTCCACTAGTGACGTGCCTTTTCATTCAATAGTTTTTACTCAACACTCCGTTTCCTGCCATGAATTATTTATTTCCTTTGAATATTTACAGAGCTATTTCAATTTTAACTTGTACGTTACGACTTTTTTATTTTCTTTTAATTAGTCGGCGCTATTATTTTCATTAAAGCATATCGTATCCGTATCGGCGCTTCTTATTGCATATTATGGTCAATAAAAAGGCTCGTTGAAAAAGTAATCACTCATCCAATCACTGAACAAACATGAGGCCGCACGGATTCGTCGCGCTCCTGCACCACAATCACTGTCAATGATTGCTGTCAAAACCTTTGAGCTTTGTTGTTACCGCCCTTCTTAATGGAAGGATCCGCTGGCGTTACGTTGTGACTAATATACGAGATCCAGGATCCTTTGGGGGTCATTAAACGTCGTCAGGAGCTTCTGAAGCACCGATAATGATCTTAATCGGTTGGCAGAGGTTTTTGCAAGGTCACTGCATTAGCCTGGCTTGTTAGTGGTCCGCCGAGGAGCAAGCGCGGCGAGTAATGAACGGAGCTGCGAGGTGCAAGTCACGGGGCAGGCAGAGGCGCCGCCGTCATCGCCCGCGTCATCGCGCCCTGTCAATAAATGATGCCCCGACAACGGAGAAGGTTATTTTCGAAGAGCTCCACTAATTAATGCCTTCCATTTTAAAAAGGTTACTTTACCTACCTAAGAAGCGGCGCCTTTGTTCTATTGTCAACTCTTTTAAAGTTTTAGAATGGGTAATGGTGCTGGTAGCGCGTATTTGTTCTATATTGTAAACGTCATCGTGTGTTCGGATCATTATTTAGTTATTAATCGTAGTAATGGCTCCACCAGTAATTAAATATCCCTCGCATCGCTTTCCTACACGTAACAAATATATCCATATGTCGCTTATGGTTAAAACTTGTCTGCAGATTGATCCTTTCATAATTTTCTAAGAAAGCAAGAGCTGAAAGACCCGATAATTTAACTAACAATAAATAAGTTTTCTGCTCAAGTAGGTAAACATTGGTCTCTAGTCCAAGCTACACATTTTGGATTATTGCATTTGTTCTAGCGATGTCAGAAGTAGTTCTTGAACCCCGGCACATATATTAGATCACATCTGTTCTGACAATTTGCAATGTTTTGATTTCCTCGATGTTCCCTACTTACGTCACCCACAGAACGGCGATTAATTTAGTAGTTTAGCCGAGTCGTGGTGGCCACCCGCGGGGCTCCGCCGGCGCCCCGCCGCGCCCCGCGGAGCGCTAATTGAAACTGACACCGATAGCGCCATTCACACTGTCCTTTATCGGACCATTTTGTGAAAACAACCCATAAGAAAGGATAAAAGTCGGGAACTTTCCTAACCTATTTAGGAAAAATTGGGACACTTGGGTGTACACATTGACTTGCGGAACAGACAGAAAAACAAACCCGATGGATGTAGAAATAGTTAATTCCGTGTCTAAATAAGTACGTAAATAACTATGTAAAAAGCTTCTTGTAGGCACACACTTTTATTGCTGTTTGGCACCTGCTGTTATTTGCACGTATTTACTTACCTCATACGAATCATACAACAGGTACTCCAGTCCATGTAGAAAAATATTTACAGTACAGCCTGAACTTAGGAATAGTCATGTTCACGCAAAATTTCACAGAATAAAATGAACCGATCCATCACAACCAATAAAATTTATGTCTCAACAATAAAACCGCTGCACGCGTCCCTTTCAACGTATTACAAGCGAGTGCAAGAACTATCGGAAATTGCAACTATTATCCTTAACATCCGGCTTTTAAGTGTAAATTTTCCGTTTGCAATTTGTCGTGCGAGGGATTTAAACAAACAGTCTCCTTGTAGCGCGAGTGGCCATTAAACGCAGCGGTCGGGGCTGTTATGAATTTGGAAATATCCCTCATCCTGTCTTCCCCTTGTGACTATTTACACAGATATAGTTTGTTTGCGGAGGCTGACCTCTTAGTATAAAATGAATACATAGCTTGGCTCACTATTTATAAATAATACTATTTTTATCTGTGCTCGAAAATTACAATAAAACAGTTATGTGCTTGACTCAAAAAGACATGAAAATTGTACCTTGTCAAGCCTGAAGAATTTCAGTTCAATATTCAACTTCCTAAAGTTAATGAATATAGACAAAACTGAAACATCCTAGATCTTCTTAGGTGCATGTTAATATACCGTTACGCTTTCAGTTGATCGATAGTTTTTTTTTAAACCGTTCAACCCCTTTCTTGTGCAAGTTGGGCGCAAGTAGTAATTTTCTAAATGCGCTTAAGCACCTTTGCTTCTGTCACGGTTATTAACGAAGCTTAACCTACTTACTGTTTACTTATTTAGTCTCATTTGCAAGCAATAAGTTTATAATTAAGTAATTACTTGCGGACGTGAGAGGCGTGTGCTTTATCCAATTTCGAAAAAACCGTTGCCGTTGCTGATGTACAATTTTTCAATTATTATGATCGATAGCCGGAAAATTAAATCAATTTAATCGGAATTAATCTTGACATATAGTCACGATCATTAACTAGTTAGTCATCTAATGAAGATACATCATGTAGATCATTATATATTAGCAGTTCGATACGCTGTATCGAATTGTTGGTATCAGATACGGCATGAAACCTACGTTATTGTGCCTTTCAGACATGAATATTTTCTAGCTAGATCGGATTTTTTTGGAAATATATTATGCCGTCTTCTGCATTCAGAAGATTCAGCAGTTGGCACTCACTTTTAGCTCTGAGGTTCATTAATTTCATAATAATATATATTAAATTTGTGAGTACCTAGCTTTCTTATGTGCGTAATATGGATCTTTTATAATCCGAAATAAATATTATTCATTCATTAATTTCTGCCAGGATAAAAGTGATAATAGGTGATGGACGACATTGACGCGCATTTAACAGATAATGCTGGAAAGACAGGGTTGTGAGCAGAAAAAGGGAGAACTTTGCGCAATAGTGACAAAACAGATTAACAAAAGCTTTATTTTTAAGTTTGTTTTCTTACAACACAGGAACAATAAACGCAAACAGTTCCTTTAACAATCTTTCACCCCGGCTCGCCATTAGAGGGTCGCGTGGAGGGCCATTAGCCCTCGCAGCCATATTTCACGAGTCGAGGAGGCTCCATGAATACGAGCTTTGAGCTTTAAACCGCGCCTGTCATTGATGGCCTTAATGTCACGTCACAATGTTCAGCTTTTAGGGGTCGTTGTGTAGTGTTACTTGCATTTGATGATTTAGATAATGTGTATAAGCAAACTTACAGCACCTAATATTTCTATTATACAAATAGGTACTGCAATAATAAATAGGTACGATTTTTTAGCATCTCGTAATAATGATAAAGGAATTTTACGGCCACGTGATTCGGATATTACCTACTAAACTCTGATTTTTAATCCCATGGAGAAAATGTAAACAAAGGTGTTGTCGCTAATGAAAAATATTAGTAGCATTTGAGATATTTATACTATCAATATTTAAATTAATTCCACTTTCTAAAATGAAGTTATATATTTTAATAAAGGCCAAATTGTTTAATTTGCTGATTACTAACATTATCAAGATATTAAAACTTCATAATATTGATTTAAGAAAAGAAAGCTGTGTTCCTAAGCAAAATTTATTTAGAGATCTGGTTACTAATCTGTGGGCCGCTTGTGTGTCCATCTTGTTGTGACGTTACTCGCTTCTAGATTGATTTGCTCCCGTGCGGTTTCTAGTTATTCTGTTCTGTTAAATTCTTGTTATTATTGAGATTTTATTGTTATACGGTGTTGTTACGTTGTTCATAGTTACGTTTTTCGTTGTGTTTTTGTTGATATTTGTCTGGAAGAATTGAGCCCGGTCCGAGTATACCAAATATAACGTTAAAAACGATCAACTTATTTTTGATACGTCCACATAGATATTTTAAGTAAATATTGTTAAAAGAGTATTTTAAATCATAAATACTACGTACCTAATACAGGAGTGAAGTGTGATAATGTCTCATTGATGTGCTTATTTACTATTTCGGACAAGAAACGATGAACATACCAACTACCTACTATAAATAAATATTTTTTGCTGGCCCATACTTTAATATCCCCTGAAATGTCATTTTGAAATTGACGTAACTTTGTTTACATTTTCTCCGTTGGATTAAAAACCAGAGTTTAAGTTGAAATAAATATAAAGATTTCTTCCGATATAAAATAAAATAAAATGGAATAAAATATTTTTTTTGGTGTAGGTAGACTTTCTTTTCAAAAAGATTATTAGGTGAATATGTCAATTTGTTTATCAATATTTTGCGCTGAGGATGTATTATGGTCCGTCCCTTACTATTGAGTAACTGTCAAACTGCGAATTGGGTGTATTAGGCCATTATCACATCTGTAATCGCATCCATCATAAGGGCACAAGCTTATGTTATGAGCTTATCGGATATTTTATTTCATCTAGTATGTTTTAGCAATCGATAAGCACTTCGCTTAATGGATTTTTACAATAGAGCCCTAACTTATAAGTTACATGTTTCCCACCCTAGTTGACCTTAAATGCCGTCAGTTTTTATGTCTCAGGCACTCAAAGTTTCAACTACAAGCACTGAAGCATCAGAATACATACGCTTATTGAAGCACGTCCATGTAGGGTGAGCATAATTACTGGACGTCCATAAACGCAGCTGACAAGCGCTGCGGTCGCGGTCGCTCATTCAACACCATTCATAACTGGCGAGTGACCGCAACCCAGACGTGTGGAGCGTTTAGCTAAATTTGCCTAGCTGCATACAGTTTGGGAAGCAGTGGTTCTAACCACAGGTTTAGGGTCTTCAAATCTTGAATAGTGAAATATATTCTTATAATCTCACAAGCATTCTGTGTTTCCGCTCTTATAGATATTACCCGCGTATAAGATTTCAAGTAAAATTCTGGGTTCAGAATCGATGACCTCAGATTACATCTAGGTATATTCTTGAAGTTATCGCCGAACTTATTAAGTTTTAACTAGGAGAAGATATGATTCTAAGTTATGAATTGATACTTGATGATGTTTAAAGCGTTTTACAAGGCATCATCGCCTTGTCCGTCACAGTGATGTGTTCGATTCCTATCAGAGATCTACGAATCGGAATAGGAGATGAAGTACTTAGGTGGTCGCGTGGCCCGGACCGCCCGTCGCGGCCGATGCCGCGCTATGCTAATTCAATTGTGTAGAGCGGATAGCGCGATACCATCGCCAAGCATTATCATAATAAAGCGCGAGTCACCACGCCGATACCAACCGTCGACATGCACTCGATACACAATTTGTAAATCGATACCTCATAACAGTCATAACAACACGACTTTTTGGGCACAGTTCTTCAAACAATTGTATCATATAAATAGCTGACACATAAAAAGCATCCATGACACGAACAAAGGCACCATAAAAACTTAATAACACAAAACGAGAACCTCAACAGCTCGACAGCAACACAGCAGTGCGATAAGGCACTTACTTCAAGTAAGATGGAAAGAAACCTAGCATCTAAGTAATCGATTCACAGAAGTGTTGAAAAGTGGCGAAAGCCGTTCTCAGGCGGCCGCCCGCGGCCCGTAACCGTACCCACAGTTCTTGCCAGCGATTACATTCATCTAGCGGGATGCAAATTGAATTATGGGACTTTTTGTGGCTGTTCAATTGTTTAATACGTCGCTTTGTTCTTACGCCGCTACGTGACGATTGAGCACTCAGCGGCTTGTAATCGCCGCAGTCTTCCAGCCACGATTGTTCCACACCATTCTAGTCAACCCGTCCCACCAAATTATAGTGTTTCGCCTTATTACCTAATTGTTGCTATTGTTACAAATGACTAACTGCTTTCGAAAATCTTATGATCTATCTCTTATCTTATTACAATTTATATCTCTTCAACTATTGTTCCATGAACTCTAACTTGATTGGTATTGAATCATGTTATTAGATTAAAAGTATGTATGAACATTTGTGTGTTAAATGCAAGTGAATATCGAATAAATGGCTAAATATTTTTACAATTTATTTAGTAAATGGGTTTCCTTTTTTGAGAAAACTCGTTTTCCAATGTTTTTACGCCGGAAAAGTCCGAAAACCGAAGCTTTGCGTTTGATATTCTTATGCAGTCTTACACCTCATTACATCGGTTGTAGCTACAACTACAACGTCATGTCACATCCTCACGTCCCAAAGCTCGCATGGTTGCCCAAATAATTAACTTTGTAATTATGATTAAATATTAAATAATAAGTGCATACTGCTGTAGAAAACTTGTTTCAGATGTACTAGGAGTAATTGGAAAGAAATAACGTCTCGAATGCATAATTGTTCGTTTTTACGAGGACTTCAGGTCGTTGGTACTTACGCAGAGTCTTTGTGGTTTAGGCCCCGCGGCGCTGCGTCGGTAATTTTCTCAGCAATTAATACCCTACGTTCAATTTGTTAAATGTAAAAAATGTGAAACAGAAGTCGAAGAAAATTACTGAAGCCACATCCACCGGCAGTTCCACGCTATTACCGTAGAAGCGACTGAAATGTCAACTAATTGCAGTGTGCCATTGTATTGACATGTGCCATTGCGGTTTTTATTGACAACGCTGTCATTGAGAAGGCCGTTAATTCACATGGGTAGAACCTAGCATGATAGAGTACTACTTAAAGGTGAAACGAATTAAGTAAAACATTATTTTGTTTAGAGTTGCTATTAATGTTGGGATAATAAATTAAGAAACTAGTTTAGCTTTAATCGTTTTACCTATTCTTATAGATGTTCATCGCATAGACAATCAGGGCAATAAAGCTGGTCTCGCGTGCCCCGCGGCACACATAAGTCTAACCATTTTATTTGTTTGTTACTATAGTATAAATTGAGCTAATTATAATGATTTCTGAGGAAATTACTGGCATTAAGTTGCTACCAAAAATACGTGAGTTTAACGACGTTTTCCGAGAAACCTCGAGAGCGGGCCAACGGCGACGCGCCGGCACACGCGATGCTGCTATCACATTGTATTCCATGTATGCAATGTGGCCTTGAACTTATGTACACAATGCTATCAATATGCCTTAAGGTACTCACTTTGTGTTACAAGCCCGCACTAAAGGTAGAAGAAATTCTCAAATTAAAGTACAAATAAAACTGCAACTGCACCGAACAACTGATAGAGAATGATTTGGAAATAATTAACAGCTCTACAAATAAATACTCAATGCACTTATTAGATTATAGTAAAATATGTCATAGCTTAAAAAACTAAACTTTGAGCTTAGTTTTTGGTGTCAATAAATTTAAAGTAGGTACATTTTTTTTTAAATCAAGAATTCAGACGGTATATCGGACGAAAGTCCCTTAAATAAATAAATAAATAAATAAACACTTTTAAATTGCTCGAGTGTATTCACTACATGAACGTTACCTAACTGTGTCTCAGTTATTGAAGGGAAGGGACCCTGAAATGTTTTATCGCTCGACACTTCGCCATGCCATGTCTCGGTGCAATTAATTTCACAATTTTAATTGCCATTGTTCTGTTATAATTATTGAATTACTTGATGTCGGTATTAATGATTATAATCATTGTATGCTAGGTGTAATTATTGAGTGTTTAAGTTTTTGTTAGCTGCGTCGATAGGTTAAATCGAAACGTTTATTGTGACAACAATATTACTGCGTTGATTTTGTCACGTGAAGATTATAATCATTTTTAATGATACTAATTTTTACTTTTTAGCTACGGTTATTTTTACCTTTATTAAATTATATATTTTAACGATAAAGTTTCTCTTACCTGTAGAGATATGTAATAGGTACCAGTGGCGGCGGGTCAAAAAATTTCTTAGGCAAGCCGGTGCTGAATTTGGCTTAGAATTTCTTCATGAGCTGTAGGAAAACTGCTCAGGTGCCTGAAACTTAGGCAAGCCGACGGGAATCGTGTTTTATGGACGCGCCGCCACTGATAGGTACTTAATAATAAGTAGGTATGGGTCTAGCTAGACCAGTTGGCTATCTCTAGAGATAGCCAACTAGCCCTGTCATTCATCACCAAAATAATAGTTTTAGTTTATAATGTAATATGTATGCTAGTTTTTAAGGTATTTATCTATGGGCCACTAGTTGCCTGAAAATAAACGTTTTTCATTTCATTGATATTCTAGACTAAAGCGAGTCTCTTTTTAGGGCCGTGTATTTTGTAATCTACTTTTTATTACCTACGTTAGTTATCTATCTGTATGTAAACCGGAATCACTTATGATTGTTTTAAGACGTGGCTTCAATAAACGATTTAACCTTATTCAAACATTATAAAAATACCAGAACCAGTTCTCTTCGGCCACTTAAATAATTTGATTCAACATTCGAGTAATTAAGAGTAAAAAAGCTGCCAGCAACATATATTGTATTGACTGTAGCTCTGCTACACAGGGACAGAACAAAAGCTAAAGTGGAAGGGAGTCCCTTGTTTCCATTCGACCGCTCGTTTTTTATTCGTCTGAAACTGGTTTCTCAAATTGGTACTCCTATTATCTGGTCCCAGGCGGTGAAGGTCGGTCTCACTCAGAAAATTTGTGTAGCAAATTCCGTCACGCAAAATATTGGTGGGTAATTTCGATCAGAATTTGACGGTTTAAATGTCCTTCTAAATTGGTTGGTGTTTCGACACTTTTTTTGAGAAGGATCAGACGCAAAATTATTAATTTTTTTAACATATTTCAGAACTAAATCGTGACAGGTCGTGTTTTTTTTGCGTTTATAGGTACAGGTACTTTGTACTTATTAGGGATAACTAGTAATGTTGATATGATTATCAATTAATATACTAAGGCTTCTAAGACCAACTAAGACATAAGACCAATTAGGTAATGTTTTTGGTTATATTGGTGGTTAAGTTAGTACATTTGGCTCGATCATAAATTCTAAGTTTACTGTATTAAGTTTTTATTTTTGTGCCGATATATTTTTAAAATAAAGAATGCCTGCATAGGCTATAAAGTTAGTTTCGACAGAGCACTAGCGGAGCCCCGGGGCCCGACAGCGAGTGGGCGCTCATGTCCGACACATTACCACACAATTTCATCGACTTATCAAATTTAAACGCTCGCATTACCGGCTAGGCGGCGATTTTATTGAAACGTTCCGATAATCGCGGAGAAACAATACGTAATCTTTCCAAATTGCCGATGGATGCGTTAGATGAGACGTGCTGCGATCGACACTCGAAAAGTATTTGGTCACGTTGGCTCAAAAAATATAGTATGTCAAATATTTATTGGAAAAAAGTTCTCCTGTTACAAGCCCCTACAACTCCATATTTCATAGATCATAACACTGAATCTGAACAAAAACTCAGTCCCCCACATGTCGGGCATGCGTCAAAGTCGGACGGCGTCACAAGTCGGTAATTTCCCTTTAAATAAATAATTTGTTTCGGCCCAATTTGACGCGATCGCCATGTGGCGTCGGTCTAATGGCCGCGGATAACTACGCGGTTTCACGCTTTACTCACTTAGAGCGTCACCGCCAAACTGTGTAACGTCATTTAGGTAGGTTCCATTAAATAAATAGGGCTTAATGGAGAGGAAATTCTCTTAATGTGATAAATAGGTATCGTGTTTAGTCATAACTAACTCATTTCTATAGTTGTTATTTTGAAATATTTTTATGATATTTTAATAGTTCGAGTGGGCTTCGAATCCGCAACCTTGGCATTACATGAATCAAATGCTTGTCTATTTAATCTTTATTTTTTTTTTACATATGCCTTCAGGATGCTAGGCTAGCTATAAAATAAATGAAATTAAAACATTAACTTTAGACAATGAGATTCAAAACGGACCCTTAATACAGATTTAGAAACTGTTTGTTTATTAGATACGTGTTTTTTTATTAACTTAGATGAGATGTTTGAATATGAAGGGATTTAGATACAATCGTAGTAGAAGTAGATCGGAACAATAGTCAACATTCTATAAACCGGATCGTCGTTGGTTCACATCGTAGAGACAGGAAGAGTTAATCGATACTTCCCCCAGTTAGTTTCAAATGACAGGCGACGACCCTTGCAGTCTAATGATCGTATTTTGATGCTACTTACGAATTCTCGTAATAACAGTAAATCAATAAGTATCCACCTAGATTTCATGCGTGAGGCAAATAGGTATGTTAATTTTGTCTAAGTAATTTAATATTTAATAATGATAACCGATATTAAATAATAACTTTTGTCAGCAGACATTACATCCGACTTAGCTATTTTTAAACCGCTGGAGTATGTAAAGCTCCTATCCCAATCTTAACAACTTAAGAAATTAAGTTGTAAAGTAAATTGGTTCCATGTGGGAGAAATTATGAAACTTGGCATTTAATTCTAAAGTAAATAAGTTGCCTGTGTCTTAAAATTATGTACTTACTTATAATCTATATCTCATGTGAGCTAAAACAAGGGCAATTCTGCACATCAGGCTGAACCATAAAAGTGAAATATTATCTATATAATATTGTTCGTTGTCAGTGCAGCATCACTTATCCAGTCATGTTGATATAAATTATTAGGCGATAATTTAACTCGTTTATTTGCATTAGAATAGGAGCTGGGGTGTCGGGGCGACTGCGACGGCGTACGGTTTCACCCCGGAACGCGTTCGATAATTCCCTAATTGTGCAATTAGCCGTCTGCAATTTGCCGCAGGCTTATTTGAGACGAATTAGAAACGAGATTTTGGTGGAAGTAAAATCTTCATTGTGAAATCTGAAATGTTTGAAACATTTCAGATTTCAGGTTAAAATATATTAATTAAAATCACCAACGAAACTAAAACTATAAATTTGGCAAAGCAAATATGTCACATTTGAACGGCTTGAACTCGGATCAAAAAGTAAATTAGTTGATTATATATTGGTTCATGTTGGCATCAGCAAATATTACCATAATCTTATTTAATTTAAGAGGCATGAGACGATAAGCCTTATTAACTCGAATAACGTGTTGTCTAAAAATATTAGCTCATAAGTATAGTTATGAATTTTATGAAATACAATTTGGTTGGTAACGACTTCACGATCATCTTAATAACACATCGGGATAAGCGTTTCGCTTGAATATTCATTTCAGCTCATCATAATTTTGGTGGATAATTTTAAATCAGCCAATCAGCGGTCAGTTGCGCCCGCGCCGGTGCCGCGGAGGTTTAACTCACGATTTATGGGTTCTCACATTAATTTAATTACAGGCCACGAAATTAAACTTATTTGCAATATGAGAGAAAATATGGAAATTGGTTGGGGAATATATTTTAAGATTTAGAATCTGACGTCATCGTCATTGGTGAAGGTCAAAAAAAATCAAAAACACAACTGAATAACAAAAAAACTGAACGACAAATTGATCAAAATGAGACAGATTCAGTATAAAATGGCTATGCTTACAATATAATTTAAGCACTGCTTAGTGTAAAAGTGCCATAATAGTAGTTGAACATAGGAGTAGGTACCTAGTGGACTTTCTAATAGTGTATGCTTCCATACGCGCACAAATTTGTTCGCCGGATCTGCCTAGAGGACATGTCCAAAGGACAGCTTCGTCAATGTGTAGCGAGAATAGGGCAAGGGTGTGTCTGCGGACAGATCTGAATATGAATAGCGCCATACATTGACGGAAATAGCTAGAATTTAAGTTTAAAAACCTGATCTCGAACACAACCTTACCAACATAAATCAGAAAATTAAACTAGGTGCGTAGTAGATATTTACGATTTTCTGTTACGTAAATTTCAACGTTACGAAAATTTGTGTTACATATTTTGATACTTTTTGTAACCCATAACAAAAGTATCTAATTTACACACGATTCTGAACAGGAATAAACAAAAAATATCCTAAATTCGAACGACACTTTTACTAACAACGATTTCTGAAAACGCCCAACAAAACTGTTTCCAAACTACCCGTTCCTAATGTGAAATATTTCTGAGTCATTGAATGGTTTCCCACAACACGGAGTTTCCTCCGCGCTGGCCTACTGTATTTGAAGGCTGCAATTAAGTAATCCGATCCACTCGGTCATTGATACATCCGGTCGCCTTTCAAATTCTACAAGTGAGCCTAATTATGATCGTGCTCTCGTAACTAAGGTACCTAAGAGCAAAGATAACAGAACTATGTAGTTAGTATTTCTGCTAGTTTTTCTTTTTTTTTATCTACCTGTTGTGGTACTTATATTTACACCAGCAAAATCATTTCAGAGCCTCGACCAACTATATCTTCAACGACTATTTTTGACTGCTCTCAAATCGGTCTTTAGCGAACTTGATCAGGAGTTCGATTTTTGAATCTCACCGGTGCCTTTTTTTGTATGCAGCCGATGACTATTTAGTACGAAATAAGTCACCCGGTGAGATCCAAAAATCGAACTCCAGTTCCTCTATCTACCGGGACCCCTGTCATTCCGTTTCTAAACCAATTTATCAAAGTAACTCGTTGGTAAATAACAATGTATTACAGCTAAAATGTATTTTTAACTTCATTGTTAGATAATGTGATCCTGCCCTGCCTTAATTACATCTCGATTTCAAACTCTGAAAATCACCTAATGAACAAACCTATCCCTCCGCTACCTGACCTTCATTGACTCTCACATGGTCGGTGAATCTCTTTGTGTTTTATTTGATTTTTTACGACAAAAGATCTTCGTCATTTTTGACAAGGAAAAAGCCATCAACATTGTAATGCGGTGGTTGGCGCCGGAGAGGCGCCACGGTTTGATTCAATCTCGAGGCGGGCAGTTGACGACCAATTACCGATATCACTCTGTTTTGGTGCGCCCGCGCGGCCCAAATGGAGCATAATGCCTAGGGTAATTATGACAGCGCCGCCGACTAATAGGCCGATACTGGAACGTTAAATTTGGCCTTAAAAAATTATAACTCACAAGTCCGATTTTATTTTATTATCAGTAAGAGTACAATGAGCACTAACGCCGAAAATTTTTTTCTAACTGTTTTCGAGGGTGTTGTAGGTATAATATAGGTATTTGTTTGCGACACTCGTAAATTCAAGATAAGATAATTCGAGTGGTATTTCTTTTCATTCGACTATCGGATTTAACTATATGAATGTACCCTGACATTTGCTAACAGATTTACCAATGGCCGTATTTATTTAAATTTAAAACAAATAAAAAAAATATACTTCCTCCAAAAGATAATTTAAGTGGTATATGTTAACTGAAATATATTAAAAACTATCAAAGGCGAGTAATAGATTTGATTTATAACACATTATTCAATAGATTATTTTTTAATGAACAATTGAATTTTTAAAGCGTTCTAATAGCTATATAAGAAATCTCCGAAATTTTCAAGTGGGCGCATTCTGTTCATTATCTTTATACTAAAACTTGCATCAAAATTCTAACGATTTTATCAATCGCTCGAAGTTTTCTGAACTTATCAGTTCTAAACATAATCCAAACGCGCGGAGATTAAAGCGGGAGTCTATCGCGTCATGGCATGGCGCTAGCGGCGGGGCCAATCACGACGCGCCGCGCGCTGTTGCCTGACCGCTGCGCGCCGTTGCCTGTCTGCTGTTTCCATGGTAACCCAGTAAGCACGCGAATATTGTATCTTTACGTTTGGTCCACAGAGTGAATAATATGACTGCCTAATGCGAAGCTTGGTTTGATAATGATTACTATAAAGTGCGATGTTTTTTTTGTTGAGAGCATGCCCCTCTATGGTGCGAATGAATGAAAAAGCGGACATTCCTACTTTTTCACTTCTCATGCTCTAAAAGTCTGTCGTACATTTAAGCTCTAGTGCTAATATGTATACATAATTTCACTTCTCATAGTTCTTATTGTTATGTCCTTTAAGTCTAATTTCGTAAAGTCTGTATAGTATGTATGACTATGGTCTAAAACCCATATTACCACAAGAACAATTTTTCCTCACTTGGTTCGGGAAAATAACCACCTAGTGGTAATATGGCTTACTTTAGACCCTTGTCAAACAATCTACTATTTTCCGAAAAATGTATTTTTTTAATGAAATGAAATGTTTATTTGTATAACACAGGTGGTACAAATAGGGTCTTAATTTACAAAGGTGCTCTGTGTTTTGCCTATTGGCATACAAAATTATTGTTGTATTGTTCCATATTCGGTAGGAAATAGTATACCCTGGAGGCAATCGGCCTGTTTGGAGAAAAGTCGTCGACATCTCTTCTAAATACCTAAAACTGGTATACATGTGTTCCCCGTGGTCTTCAGAATACGAATTGACTGGTTTTAGTTTATGGAGGGGGGGAGGGGGGGATACGAAAAAAGTGAGGGAAATATGGCGGACGACCATCATCGAAATTTGTTCACAACTCGAATCATATCGGACCGATCGATTTGTGTGAGATGTCATCTGAAAGACCATTAAAGTACTATAGTTGTTTCTAAATAGAGGCAGTCATCACATTAGTCGTTTACGAAATATTTGAAAAAATATGAATTTTTTACCGTGCCTGTTTAGATAAAGTAGTGATAAAATATGCTTATAACGCAATAAATAAAGTATGTATTATTATAAAGTAGACGGGAAAATGTATGAGCTTTCAAAAAACTAGCGTGTGGCGGTCGATCGACGTCGTATTTTCATTATTGCTCGGAATTTATTTTATGGATCAAATCCTGATGAGTATCATTTGAATGCATTTTAAATTTACTATAATAGGTTAATTGAGGTCTGAGATGTAAAATTAACAGTTTTTAGATTTTTTTTGAAAACGTAACATTTTTACCTAATAGACTGGTGGAAACAGGCTTGTTTGCAGAAAAGTCGTCGATATCTCTTCCAAATACCTAAAACGGGTATGGATATGGTCCTCCTTGTCTCCAGGATATGAATTGATCAATTTTATTTTAAGAGGAGGGGGCGAGTCGAAAAAAGGAGGGGGGAAAGATGGTGGCCGACCGTCATCGAAATTTATTTACATCTCGAGTCCTATGGAACCGATAGATTCGTGTGTAAATATTATTTAATGTACTATAATGATTGTAAATAACCGTAGTCATCAATGTAGTCGTTTACAAAACAAAACATTTGAAAATTACATTAATTGCGGTAAAGTTAAAATTTATTGAGCTATAAGCATGTATTATTAGTACTTACGCCAACATGCACGGTAAAAAATCATAGTTTTTCAAATATTTTGTATAGGGCTACAGTGATGACTACAATTATTCAAAAACAATTATAGTACTTTTAATGATCTTTAAAATTGCATCTCAAACGAATATATCGGTCCCATAGACCGAAATGTGAACATATTTCAATGACGATCGGACACCATCTTTACCGCGTCCGGTTATTGACTCCCCCCCCCCCCCCCTCTATAAAATAAAACTGGCCAATTCATGTCCATTCATCACAATGAGGAATATATCCATACCAGTTTTAGGTATTTGGAAGAAATGTCTATGATGACTTTTCTTCAAATATGCCCGTTTCTTCCAGTCTATTAAAGTAAATACATATGTTACAATCCTAAAAAAATGGTTAATTTTGCAACTTCTTCAAAGACTCGACTTCAAAGAACTGATTATTTCAGTAAATTTAAAATAATTTCAAATGACACAAATCACGAATTGATCCGTTAAATAGATTCTGATAAATACGACGACGGTCGGCTGCCATTGTAAGACGAAACGTAGTGACCCATTTTGAACAAAATTCATCAATACTCCGTTATATAGTATTACATAGGGTAGCCAATCATTTGGCAAACAACATTTCATAAAATATTCATATAACAAACAAAATAAAATATTCATTTCACAATGATTCCCATAAATAATTTTATATATTATTGTTTCACAAATAGTTCAAAAGACAAATTATTTGCTTGCAAAAACACTATATTACAAAACATTATTTGGCAAATTATTCATTTGCTATTCAGGGCAATTAACAAAAATAACGCATGGTAAAACGTTAGTAAAATGCATTATTTGGTACCTAAATTCTTCGTTTAATAATCTCATGGTGTGTATGCCATTTATCCGTGTATTATCTACGAGTATAACATTTTAAAAATATATTTTGTACTTTAAAAGTTAAGTTTGTTTTTGTTGAATATTATCACGGACAACTATGATTTGAGAGAGCCCAGATAGATGCGACGACGAGCAAAGCGAGGAGGAGCGTGGTAGATTAACTGCGACCTTACAGTTCTAGTAACTTACATATGTCGGGGTTAATAGAAATGTAAAATACCCGTAATGTCAACATACCCATTTATCTTAATTGCTTCGCAATCACTTATTTTTAAAAAACAGTCACGGCTTTATTGTCAATTTTTACACATAAAATTACCATTTTACCAAGGGAGGGAGTTCTCAATTAGTTTGCATTTATTTATTGTACTCATTATATTCAGTAAAAAACAATAATTTATCTATTGCCATTTTGCAAAATAACGGATTTTAAAAACGATTTATTCACGAAATGAACGTTGGTTAAATAATAATTTGTCTTACAATATGTTTATAAAGCGTCCAAGTTACTAAATGTATATTTGTCTAATAATGATTTATAAAAATATGAACATATTTAGCAATGACTTGTTGAAACGAATTGTTGTTTGTTCAGTGATTATTTGCGAAATGTTATTTATCAAATGAATCATTATCAAAACGAAAGCTCATAAAATTTCCCGTATATTTTGTCATAACATTAATTGTGGTAAAGTTATAATTTATTGAGTTATAAGCATGTTTTGTCAGTATTTACGCAAACATGCACGATAAAGAAAACATATTTTTGTTAAATAAGTATTTTGTAAAAGACTAAAGTGATGATTACGGTTATTTATAAACAATTGTAGTACATTTAACAATCTTTCGAATGACATCTCATACGAATCGTTTGGTCTCATAGGACTCCAGAAGTAAAAATAATCGATGACGTTCGGCCGCCATCTGCCTAGGGAATGCAATCCGGGTACCCGAAAACCCGGGTACCCGGGTACCTATCTATATTTGGACTCGGGTAAAACCCGGGTTTTTAACTCATAACCCGGGTTTTACCCGTAATTTAGAAATCGGTAGAAAAATAGGGTAAAACGTGAATAAACTTAAAACAAAATGTTCTATTACTTCTGTAACTGTATCCCTACCTTACTGTGTGTGTTATAACTATTAAATTAAAATTAAAAGGCATAGCATAAATGGTCCGAACATATTTTACACTTCAATTCTAACTATCGCTTGATAGCTTTAATCAATCATTCCAGTAAAATTTTACTGCACAGCCTAAATGAGAGACAAAAAGCGTATATCAGCAAATAAATCGCACCAGAACAAGCCGGCTTTGTTAGAGTTAGAGAAAAAGAAACTAGAGAACAGATTCTCATATTGCGCCAGATAGAAGAGAAAGCCAGAGAGTTCGACAGACCAACGTACATAAGGCATTTGACTCAGTTAAATGGCCGCTGCTGTGGGATGTTCTCTTACGAATGGGCGCTCCCAACAATCTCGTCCATATTTTATTTTATTTTTTATTGTAAAAATCATTTACACAGCATGACAGTTAGTACTAATGCACTGTGAAATTTAAGACAAATGTATATAACTATATACCTTACAATATGCTATACAACATTAAACTATTAAAGGTGTACTAACTAGTACAACAACAATAACAAGATAAAAAATATCAATAATAACAAACCTAGAATACAGAAGATTCACGTTTATCCATCGCCTCACAGAACCTCATACACGCTTCACGCAAAAACATCCAACTACTCGCAAAAATATCACATTCCGGTGCTGATGCGAGGAGCGCGCTCAGGTATTGTAGAGCACGAACCAGTGGAGATTGGCTATGGGAAACAGTGCGTGTGTCAGGCATAGCGATTAAATTCAGATCTCTAGGTCGAAAATTGAATCTGGCTCGAGCTATAGAAGGAACGAACAGCCGTACGAGCTGTGCAACTAACTCAGGACAGTCCGAATTTCCTCGCCAAGTGCTACAGGCAGTAACCAACAGCCCATAGTTACGCCTAACTTCTAAAGAGTTAAAACCCAAAGAGCCAAGCAAGAATTTTGTAGGGTATAGATATGGGTAATAGTGATATATTTTTTTATAGAAGAATCGCAGAAAGGCCTTCTGAATTTTTTCCAAAAGCAAGATATACGTGACCTCGTGCGGGTTCCACACGATAGCCGCTGCTTCCAGTTCCAGTTATATTAAGAGGGCTGTATGAGAACAACTCTGCGTCAGTAAAAGTGGACAATACAATGTCAGAGCCACTCCACCCTTCGGCTGGGGTACGTCAAGGGTGCATACTATCGCCCTTGCCTTGCTCTTTTCTGTAATCTATACTGAGCACATAATGAGGATAACGCTTGAAGGCTGGACGGATGGTATTCCAATAGGTGGGAAGAATACCTCCAATCTGTGTTACGCTGACGACATCGACACCACACTCACAGCAACAAGCGAAGATTGTATAGCAGCGCTATTGCGTCGCGTTGAAACAGTTAGTCTCGAATTCGGTTTGAAGATCAACCGACTAAAAACCAAGATGATGGTCGTGGACCGTAACAACAGCAATAAGGCAAAAACTATTGGAAACTGTGGAGTTGTATCATCATACTATATGTATTGGGGTCACTGGTCTCAAACGGTGGAGGCTCCGAAGATGAAATCAAGCGACGCATAGCAACAACTAGGTCTGCAATGGAGAAACTCTAGAAGATCTGGAGAGACCGCAATATCAAAAGGGCAACTAAGACTCGCCTCGTAAGATCTCTCGTTTTCCTAGTGTTATTTTACGGTGCAGAAACGTGGACAGTAAGAGAAAGTGAACGAAAACACATTGATGCTTTGGAAATGTGGTGCTGGAGGAGATTGCTGCGGATATCGTGGACTCAGCGCCGCACTAATATATCTATACTCCAAGAGCTCAAGGTTAAGCAAAGGCTTTCAGCAATCGTGCACTCTCGCATTCTTAGTTACTTCGGCCACGTGACGCGCAAGGAAGACGACGCCATGGAGAGACTTGTTGTTCAGGGTAGAGTGGATGGTACAAGACCCAGATTACGCCCCTCAATGCGATGAAGTGATCAAGTGAAGGCCCTCACCGGATCACGTTTAAATCTGTGCGTGCGAAATGCACTAAGTAGAGAAGGATGGCGGAGAACTACACAAAATGCTGTACAACGACCTCAATGACCACGACTACTCTGACAAGAGTATACGACTAAGAAGAAAAAGAAGATCTATTGTTACATTTGAATATTCCATATTTCCCGTTAACTTCGATATTTCTGATTAATAAACAGAAAGATTAAGTATACCTAACCTAACGTCTTATGCTCTCTAAATTAATATAGTGATTTACAGCTGTTTTAATAGTATAAGTTGTTAAATTTATATATTTCATGTACGAAATCATTGTTTGTCAATTAATAAATGCGAACTCAGCAATCAAAAGTGCATTTTATTACTAAATACCCGTAAAAACGATGAAAACCAATAATTAATAAAAAAATTGTTCAAAACCGGGTATTACCCGGGTTTTTGAAAATCAAAGTCGGTACCCGGGTACCAAAAATGGCCGGGTATTGCATTCCCTACATCTGCCCCCCCCCCCCCCCTCCCCTCCATAAACTAAAACCCGTCAATTCGTAGTCAGGAGACTACGAGGAACACATCCATACCAGTTTTAGGCATTTAGAAGAGATGACTACGAAAATCGTGAAGAAGACGACTTTTGTTTAATTTGCCTCTAGACTATTATGGCAGGCTTATGAAACTCCCGCGCGGCCTCGGTTAAATACCTATGCGCCGGTGCCTGCCACTACCCGCCGGCGGGACGGTTAGTCAGTGAACCGAAAAGTCTATGCCAATAAGCCCACTCATGCTTTTAAAGAGGAAATTCGACGCTGCATTGGAGAAATTCAGCCGTATCTATGCAAAATGGTCATAGACAATTTTGACAAAAGAGTGCGTATGTGCCAGCAAAGCCTAGGAGGACATTTGCCTGACGTATTTATTCCACAAATAACCCAATTTTATGTATTTTAAGATTTTATATACAAATATATTATAACGATAACGAAAAAAATGTGTTTTTCATCAATTTCAAATCTTGCGTCCTTTTTGGGACACTCTTTATAACCTTGTTTCATTCGATCAAACCTAACTTTAAATAAAGTATTTTCTGATAAAATATTAAAAGTAAACCAAGAAAAAAATACTTTTATTTCAATACTGTGGGCTACCGCAATTCGTATTCAAAAGTAAAAACATTGCCTGGCCCGGTTAAGGGTTTATCATAATGTTGTATGAAAGGTGAATGACAAGCTACGGCGCGTCGTGATTGGTGGACCCGCTCCTGCTGACCGCGCTTTAGATTGCCGCGCAAATCTCCTTGCGTTCAAATGACGAATTGAACTGATAAGCTCGTGCACTGTTCAGCTATTGATGAATTCGTTAGTTTTTGTGTATATACATTACTATAACGATAATAAACTAAACACGCTGACTTGGACATTTTCTAAATTTCTTTTATGGTCAAGACAACGCTTTTTAAAATTCAAATGCTTAAATAAAATCGATCTATTGATGAATCTATTATAAATTAAACTGATAGTTATCTTTGATAGCTTTCAATACATTTCAGTAATCATAAAACACTTTAGTAATCTTTTTGTGAAAAAAAAATTTTTTTCAGCCTTTTAAATTATCCTGAAACAAACTCTTGACAAATGCGTTAGTAAATGACAGTTGATGTTCAAACAGTTAAATAGGATTATATCATGAAGAAACTTACCGCTTGTATAATCTTACCTTGAATTAATAAGGCCTGCTAACAAATACCTACTTTATACCTAAATCTACGTCAAGATCCGATATATTTTTTTATAAGGAGTAGTTCTCAGAGTATTCTAACAGACTACAAAAAATAGCGCACTTGTGAGTTATAAAAGTTAATTCTGTATTTGTACCCCACTATAAGGCAAAACACATTCTACCACTCATCTTCTAATATTATCCCAAAATTGCTTCGAGAGGTGTCTATATGTACTTTAAAATTGAACACCTTCATTGTATCAGAAAATGATTTTAAACAGTTTAAAGACAGGCCATAGTTTAAAGTTTGATATTCTTTCTTCTCTATTTTATATCCTGTGTCTTCTGATTTATCTGAAGATTACACTTTTTCACAAGACTAATGACTAATGGTTTTTTAAATTAAATTAGTCACTTACTTTACTAATCTTAGAAAAAGTATTAATTGTATTAGTTCAGTACAATCTTAACTAAGTACATGAATTGTACAGTAAAGTAAGTACGAAAAATGGAAGCTATCTTTGATCGTGTCACCCACAAAACAAATTAATGTTTGACTGGTAGAGAATGCCACTTCGTATTAAGTCCGCATTTTTACATACATTTTTTTTATATTTTGTACAAAAAATTAATTAATTAATTAAATACTTAAATAGTAAACAAAATATTTCACACTTATTGTTACCCTATCACAGTGGCCTTGGTAACAATAGTTACATAATACCACCATACGGCATACCCACCTACAAATGCTGATTATAATTTTCTACAGACCAAGGACCTAATAATAGGTTTACCTAGCTTTATACATTTTAAATAATAAAATCTCAGGCCTGAATTCGCCGTGGCAATTTGATATGGTTTTATTTATTTTTTATGGTAATCGTAATTGTGATAGACTATGGGGCAGTTGTATTTATGCTGTAGTTGGCCTCTTATCTACGCGGATATCGCAAGATGAACTGTAAATGTTTGTAATTCTGCTGCTTATTTACTATTGTTAAAAACTTTATTAATACACCAACCTTCACATTTGTGTAAAATATTAGGTACTTTAAGTTTACATGGTTACATCACAAAAACCCGAGTCAGATTTCTTTATCTCAAACAAAATAGTTACTAGACTTAAAAGCGCCGTAGGTTTTAAGGAAAATGTTCCTGCCATAGCATGACCCGAGTTCATAAAATGTTCAACGTTCATTTTTGTTCCAAGCTTAGTTTTCCAAGCTTCAGGAATAAGGGCACGTACACACGGCACGACAGCTGCGCCAATCACAATGTACAGGGCGTGGCCGCACCCCGTTCCCCGTGTCCCGGTGTCGGATCCCTGGATTATATTATTATTGCTCACAATGGAACTTTTTTATCGGCGCTTTGTGTCTCATGCTGGGGTGAAATATCCGGTCGGATGTTCCTTGTGTGCTCACCTTTATTTTTAACTCGCTGAAATGAACAACGGTGAATGGATTATGCTTTACACCCTTATTCTAGCCATTTATACGTGTTCTAAATTTGTTTATGAATGCAGTACGCCTAGCTGTGTATGGTTGTACTCTAATAACTCTATAGAAATTAAATAACACATAGGGTATATAGGAAAGTAATTAGTTACTTGGATATTAATTTATCGTGAGAATTTGAAATAATTATATAATAATAAATATTGGAAGTGGTTTGTTCGAGACCAATGATGCGGGAAGCGTTTATTAATTACGACGTCCCGCGGCCCGCAGTAGCGGCCGGGAGCTGTCACCGCCGCCTAATTGTAAATACACTACAACCATCTCATAATTTATTTATATTATTTCTCAGCGCCCCAGGCACGAGCCGAACACCACGTTAGTTCCCATATAAATTAGGCCATAAATCTTAGTCGACACTCGAGCCTTTTCTCACGGTCTAAACCCACCGTTGATGATAATTAAACTCGTAAGACTTCTTTTTTCGATCGGTTTAATTAACTATTCGTTGTCTGTCTTTCCAGGAACACCCGAGCTTACGCGGCACGCCGCTGGCGATGTTGGCGGCGCAGTGTAACAAGCTGTCGAGTAAATCTCCGCCGCCGCTCGCCGACGCGGCCGTGGGCAAGGGCTTCCATCCCTGGAAGAAGAGCCCCGGCGCCCACTCCCCGCCCGGCGGCGGATCCGCGCCGCGCTCGCAACCGCCCTCCTGCACTCCCTACGGCAGAGGACCTACCTCTTGTGCCGCGCCACCCTCCTACGGAAACGACCTCTATTTTCCGTCGTCCGGCGATCAGCTCCTAGGTAAAAGTGAATCCAGTGCGAGTCTCGGCTCGATGTACTCCCGACACCCCTATGAATCGTGGCCCTTCAATGTTGGAGGTGGTGGGAGCAGCGGTGCCTTAAAAGCTGCCGAAATGGGTGGTGTGGGAGCCGTTGGTGGCACCTGGTGGGACGTTCACAGTGGGTGGTTAGACGTCGGAGGGCAAATGGCAAATTACGCAGGTCAAGATTATTCTCAATTAACGCATTCACTATCTGGAGGGGCTCATTTACTACCGCCTGCCCCGCATCTACTACAAGATGCTTACAAGTCAGTGTTGCCGACGCAGGGCTCGTTCGGGCTGCACGGGCCAGGATCACCGGCACCGCCCGCACAGGCTCCCTCCCCACGGTCGCAGCGCCGGTACGCCGGCCGAGCTACCTGCGACTGCCCAAATTGCCAAGAAGCAGAAAGGCTAGGCCCCGCAGGTGCCCATCTAAGAAAAAAGAACATACACAGTTGTCATATACCCGGTTGCGGGAAAGTTTATGGCAAAACGTCCCACCTAAAAGCCCACCTTCGCTGGCACACAGGCGAACGGCCTTTCGTATGCAACTGGCTATTCTGCGGCAAGAGATTCACGCGCTCAGACGAGCTGCAGCGACATCTTCGTACACATACTGGGGAGAAGAGGTTTGCGTGTCCGGTGTGCAATAAAAGATTTATGCGATCAGATCACCTAGCAAAACACGTTAAAACGCACAATGGAGGGAAGAAGGGGAGTTCAGATTCATGTTCAGACTCGGAAGAAAACAGCCAAGGTGAAGGTGGAATGGGTGGGAGGTCACCCGAGCACCCGCTGGACGTGAAGCCGGGCGCGCTGGTGTGACGCGCGCACGCGGCCGCGCCGCCCGCGCCGCCGCTGACGCTGCTGCACCACGCGCCGCTCCTGTGATACTGCCGGGTGCCGCCCCGCGCCTGTACATACCACATATCAGAACATTGTACATAGTAACGTGCTCCTGTAAAATAGACGATGCGGTATTGCAGCCGTTGTGTATTTGTTGTGAGACTTAAGTGTTGTACAGAATAGAACTTTAACGATATGGTAATAATTGTAAGATTAATTATTTAGAATAAGTAGATCACTCTTTTAGTCCAAAATTACAGTACATTATTTATTACATTACTTTATATAATATTACCTCAATCGATATGAATGAAAACGAATTTATATTGTCGAACCCTAACTTGCTTACGTTCTTGCCTATAATTTATTTATACATACATTATATGATTTAATAATATAGCTCTTTCGTAATAATAATAAGCCGGACAGCTGGGTATATGGACTTTGCAATATTAATTAGATAAATGAACTGTTAGTCAATGAATATGTCAAAGGAACGATCAATAAAGACTAAAGGATTAATAAACGAACACACGAATAATAAAACTTTGTGTTTATCTACTGAAGTAATATTTTACCAAGACTAAAAATGCACTGTGTAGACAACTAATTGTTTAATACAATATCGTCATTTGTTACCGCAATTTGTAGCTAGATCTGTATTACAATATCACTGTCAACAAACATATATTAATTTAATAAGTCTAAGAAAAAAGCTTGCTCGAGTTTGACAGTAATATATTGTGACTGTGTATAGCCCCATAGCCCCCCTCGCCCATACCAAAGAGAATTAAGTACCTAGAGTGTTCTCTCCATACATGGCTAAATGCGTAAATATAATAAGTTTTAAGCGAGCTTTGCTAAAAGTTATTATTCAAAAGATTACAGCTTAATACGTATTACGATTTAAGTGTGCTTAAAACTTAGTAGAAATGATTTTAACCATACCTCCCATACGACTTATTATTTAATTAGTAGTTTTGCTATGTATGGAGTTAGCAATCTATCTACTCATTTATCTATGCCCATACATAATTCGGGCATTATATCTTTACATTTTAGCTAAGTACCTACCACAAAACTGTATCTTTACGCTGTCAAATTTGGTGCACGATTATTTCTTAGACTTTACGCTTCTTATATTCCTTCTAATATATATGTATACCTACTCTTTGCAATTGTTTTACCGATGCCTATTGTTTTTACACATAGATATGTTTTTTTTAATATTATTAGGTACTTACCTAATCTATCTATCTCTATTGTATAATTCCACCAATACTGTTGTAACCCGAATTTTGTATAAATGACTTATATGGATCCTAATACAGATGCCCTTCATGAAATGAATATCAGGCGGACTGTGACGGACGCTTATCATCCCGGCCAAGAAAAGATGCCTACTTCATTAAGTGGTTATTACCTCATGCTAGGCTGATTACCTAATATTTAAATCAAACATTGATTCTTCTAATAGAAATTTTGCAAATATATTTTAGAATGACGAGGAAAATGATAAACCAAAAACCGGCCACCGTTATTTGTAATAACGGCAAAAAAATATGTCTTGTATGGGAGCCCCCTTAAATATTTAATTTATTATATTTTTTATTAATTGCTGTTATAGGGGAAACAGACATGCATCATCTGTGAAAATTTCAACTGTCTAATTAACACGGTTCATGAGATACAGCCTGGTGACTAACGTACAGACACCCTAAAAACCTTAGATGAATCTTCTGTCTTCAACTTTAATTCTTAAAAATAGCGATGACAATTTGTTTGTTAATTATTTCAATGAATATTTAGAAGGAGTATTATAAAGGACGTTTAAAACATCTGTTTTAATTTTTCAACTACCATTGTGTAACTTTATGCTCACACGACGTTTAGGTACCTACAAGTATTTGTTTATCATTTTGTAAATATGTAATAGACGATAAAATGGATCTCTTGTCCATCTTTTGTTGTTAGTCCTCATTGACCTAAGAGAATTAAACCAACCGGAGCAGCCTTTGACAGGACAGGCGTACCCCTCTGCCGAAATCATATGACCAGTGGTCATATTTATTGTATGGACTGAAGTTTATCTGACTTAGCTATTTGTACGTTATGTACGAATAGCCATTTTGACGTTCCCCTCCCCCGCAAATATCGGCAGACTTTTTTGTATAAAATGACAGACATGGCCGGTCGGGTTGGTTGAATAGTCTAAGTCATTGACCATTAAAATGTTGTCCAATACTTATACAAGTATGTGGCCATTATTGTGCTATTTCGTTAGCTTGAAAAGATGTAATTTAATAATATGTAAACTTTATTGTATATTGTACAAAATTGTGCGAATTAAAAATGCCTGATATTGATTTTATAAAAATTAAAGATATTTTTCCGAGTGGATATTTGTCCTTTTATTAAATCTTACTCCTACAAAACATTTACCTTAACGAAAGAATTGCTTTGTTGTGGTAACAAGATACAAATATCTACCTATATGGAATAGATCGATCAAAATATTTATCTAACTCGTACCTGTAGGTAACTAAGGTAGAATTCAATATTGAGTTTGACAGCACTTTACACTATATATTAGCAAACAGCTTTGTATGCCAGAAACAGACAGATTACTCCACTCAATTATAAATTCTTATACCTTAGGTACAGTCGTCATCAATTATGTCGGCGCGGCCAGGGTACTCAAAAATATCTGAACATGCACTTTATCGTCTTGACTACTCTTGACAATAGAGACGTTGTCCAGATATTTGTGTACACCTTGGCCGCTCAGGTATATCTGATGGCAACTGTGCCATCGAGTTCAGAAGTGCATAGTCATATATGAAGAAGTAAATCCACCTTGAAGATGATTCCGACTCCACAAAATAAAAAAATAGGTTAATATATTAAACCTACTGTTTTTTTTTTAAACATAACTAACTTGTTTGGCCACCTTGAGGGCCAGTTACGAGTCTGGGGTAGTGATAAGGTCAGTAAGGTCCTTCAGGCCGCGAGGCTGCCGAGTAGAAGAGGAAAAATAGCGATAGAGAGAAGTGAATAGAAGAAAGGGTTTAGTAAAGAGAAGGGTGAGTGACAAAGGGTTTAGCTAAAACATGATGCTAATTTTATACAATAATGATTAAAGTACATATTAAACCTACTGTGTACCTATACTTACAGTACCTGTAATGTATGTAAATGTAAACTCCTACATACATATACAACAACAACGCAGGTGCTACGACACGATCACGAATATCACGACTCTTTATAAATTGGGCACAAGACTTTAGTATCCTATTAAGGGCATAATTAGTCTCGTATTCTAATTACGAAAAACAAAAAAAAATGCGTGAAAAAAAATTGTTTTGGAGGGTTGGCCGGCTGGGACCACCACGGGCCCGTACAAAAACAATTTCGCGTCCAACATTTTCTTCAATTATACCCTAAAACGGATCACCAGTATTTTTGTTACACCCTGTATAACACTTCCTTTTAAGGCCTGGTTACACCTAACGAGTACAGTGGCGAGACAGCAAAATGCTACTTGGCCGAGAGAGTAAAATGGCCCGGCCCAGTACTCGGCGATGTGTTTACACCTTGCGAGTACTCGGTCGAGAGTACTGACTCGCCACTATACTCGGTAGGTGTAACGAGGGTATTACTTTTGGTCTAGACGACGACGGCGATGTTAAAGTAGCTACCCTCTTTTATTACTGCGCAAAGCAAAGTAGGAAATTATGCTATCTAATTCAACAGTTACCTACCTACTGCTTAATTGCTAATGAATGAGTAGATATATCAAATTCACCTATCAGGGGGACGATTTTAGGCATCCGAGCGCTCGAATAAAAAAAATTAAGCTCGAAAATAATTTCACACAAAACTTTGGCGCCATTCCTTTTGGGTGAAATTAGTACTTAGTTTAAATAATAACCATTTTAAATTCCTGTAGCTGTAAAAAACCATTTCATCGTTTTAGACAGAGTTGTAAATGTCAAATTCGAGCGCTCGAATCTCAAAAATCACCCCCCGGCACGGTACAGTCTCATCTTGCACGGATACCTAATTACTGCATTTCGAATCAGTAACATAACTTTAATTCCGTTACACAAATAAACAATTAAGTATAACGAGACCATTGATAAATACTTTAAAGTGGTATAATATAACCACGATTATTTTAAAAAAATGTCCCAACTAATAACTATCGAAAAAGAAATGTTTGCGAACAAATTAACCTAACCCACTAAATCTACCAAGGCAGCTGATTCCGCAACCTTTAATCATGTCGTCCATTAACAAGGGTAGTATCTATTAAAAGAAATTCATTTGTACTCATACTATCCTATCTACACAGACGACACTAAAAGCATGTCATCAAGGCAGAGAACCATACCGTGCTTGAACCTTACGCTATTGCGAAAAGCAAACAATTCGCTTACTCCACCGAGTTGATTACGTCATTTTAGACAGTAGCCAGAACCGCAAAGAGGGCGAGCGTCGTAAAAAGTGAATTGAAACCACAAATAATGAGGAGGGGAGCAGAGTGTCGCCTCTGCGGGTGGCCGAGCTCGTGCCGTAAAAACCGAGCTCATCTGCTGACTGCCGACTCCATTACCGCTCGTGGCCTAGGCTAATCTGCGCTTTATTAACGGCAACGACGGTGGTCCCTGATGATCACAATCACACTATCATTGTTTTATATTTCCCTTACTTAACAATATTTACATTCATGATATATCTAATATCTTTTATAGCACTCGTCTTTTCCTAACGCCCCGCGCGTGAAAGTGAAGTACCTACTTATAATTTATTATGTAGCTATAGGCGTCAGTCAGGATTCATATCACAAGAGTAACTTCGATGTTTTTTTGAGAAGAGCAGCTTTTATATAAAATTCCTTCCCATTTCAAGTTCATACCCGCAGAATTATGTAACCTCACGAACATAATCAGTACACATAATCATCCATCCAACTCTATGAGATAACATGATTATGCGTTGACCTTTATAATCGTATCACATTTAATATAGAATTATACGCGCTTGCCTTTCGTAATTCAATATACAGTCGTTATCCTTAAAGTAACAGAGATTTATAACCCCTAAACGAATTATCGTGAACTGATTGGACTCGATGAGGGAGACTCTATTTGAAATTCTAGGCATGTGCTCTCCCTTGTCTGGAAAATAGTCACCGTTCAAAATACACTGAAGAGCAATGAAAATTGATTTTAGATGTGACTAACAAATATTCCTCATGAACAAATACAGCTTACCTACAATACTCGCCCCTATTTATCATTCATACTGTTAAATTGGACTTTTGATAATGTTTTGTTAATTATAAAGCAAAGAAAAAAATGGCTTGCTTTTTCTTAGGTACCGATAGAATAAAGTGATAATTGACTGAAACTGGGTCAGCTGGTGGGAACCGAGTTCTCTGATCCCTGCCATCAGTGTTATGACTATGACATTCATTATAAATTAATTTCATGATATCATTAATTTGCATTAAAATGACGATTGTAACTAATGTCAAAAACTTCCTATCACGTTTCTTGGATCACATCAATATCAATCAACAAGTACCAAACGATATCAAAATGTACAGTGAGCCGCGTTGAACGGGTTGAACCCTACAGAAATGACCGGCAGACTGTGCGGCGGCGGTGCCAAAGTAATTACAACAGTGTGAAATACGATCATCAGCATTATTGCCTTATCTCGCCTCTTATAAGTTTGCATGCTTATGGGAGTTATGGGCAACACAGACCAGCAGATAAGTAATAAATCAGTAAGGGCGACGGAGCGTAACAACGCCGATGGGCTCTTTAATTCCGACATATCAGATTACGCGAATGGCTCATTTAGTTCTAGTTTCAGATGATTAAGTATCTTGCTGGTAGCTTTGTTATAAGATTGTGCGAGCTCTGTTAAAATTAGTAACCTAATTGGTAATTGCATAACGTTCTAAACAATATGTTTAGATTACTATTTGCTAGCATTATAATTATTATCTCGTAATTTTAAGTGTCAAACTACCGAAATGACGCTAATATTACGAGATTTGATTTCTAGTCAGTTCCAGGTTTCGTTAACGGTTTCCCGTCTGATTTAAGTATTTTAAATGCTCGCATAAATGGGAATATAAAATGGAATCTGAAATGTTTCAGTAATACATACAACTAATCATCATTATCATTATCTCCTCGCCGTATCCGGCAACAGCGACTCCGTCAATTATTTCTTCAAGGATTATGGAAGGCTCGGGTATGACTTACAAAGCCAAATTTCGTCTTGAAGACGCGGTCACGCGAAGCACAGTATAGTTGACCAGCTGGGTTGTATGTGTATATGTACGGTGTTTAGGGCGAGTCTTTCTTTTATGCCGTCTAGACCTAGATGGTCTCTTAAACGCTGATGTTCATATTGGTCCACTTTTTTACGAACAGTAGATCGCCATTCCGACCGCTGCAGCGCCATCTCCTAATATTCGTAATATACAACTAATAAAAACTGACAAGTGGAAACATCCTAACTGAACTTTAACATTTAAAAACGACCTTAATATTGTCAATGAATATGCATTCGACACCCCAGGGCATGCGCCCTGAAAAGCATTTTAAAGGTACTACTCGAAGTTGCTATCATTCAGTTGTTGAACTCTAAAAATAAGACAGCAACATTGTCGTCCAAAGGGCTTCCCTAGAGGTGTTCCGTCCGGCCTATACTTAGTTCTACTGAATGTTCCAAGTGCTTAACTCCAAGTCACTCCTTTGAGGATTAATGTTGCGCAGATCGCTGTCGACCACCGGCAGGTACTTCAAAGGAGCTTTTAACTTAAGGCATGTATCAATAGCGATGTAGTTATGATCAATAGAACGTTTTAGTATGGAAAGTTAAGGCCACTTTACTACCTTTCACCGACATAAATATACATGTCTGGCATATCTGGTCTGTCACATGTCCTAACCTGTACTCTCTCACCAGAAATCCTAAACATATGCGTATAAAACTGTACCTACACTTTTTGTAATTTTATTATATGAGAAAATTGAAAATTATATTTGCATCGGGACATGCATACCTATGTATTTGCAGTGTATCAGGACAACTGCAAAGTAAAGTTTGTGCCGCAGTCAAGCTGCTTTTCGTATTCGTCTGAAAGTGCTATTCGTAAAAATACTATTCGTTGCATTGCATTACTAGTTTTATCCCTGAAATTCCCTTATAAGTATATCATTTTATGTAAGTAATAAATATAATATTTACCAGTAGGTATCCAATCTGTTGCCTCATCCGGAAAAGGTCAAAGTTAATATATGTTCTAATAAACATTAGCCGAAGACCTTACTACGAATAGTCGATCCAGATCGGTTCATTCAGAAATCATAAATCGCGGCGGGTCAAAGAGACGCGGCGGCGGCGCGAGCGCAGCATGTGTGACGCCTTCCTGGAAAGCGCGCAGTTTGCGGGCAGTACGCAAAAAAATGGCAACAAAATTAGACCGATTCGACTGAAACAACAATTATTATTGATTAAAAACGATTTTATGGCACAAATATTATCTGTGAACTAGGTACCTTTCTAAACGACCTATTTACTCAATTGTTTCTACTTAACATATACGAGTAACCTTTCTGACGCGAAAAAATAGCAAAAATACAAATACAAAAGATAAAAAAGATAAAAGATATTTATTCTTCAATTTAGGCACATTACACAGAAAAAAAAGATATCTTAATCCAAGATATTCATTCTTGTATATAAGGAAAATCGATAATTTCTTGAACCAAGTATGATTTTGTTGATCCAAGATAGAACTTACTTGGTTCAAGATATTTTTTACTTGATTTAAGAAATTATCGATTTTCCTTATATACAAGAATGAATATCTTGGATTAAGATATCCTTTTATCTGTGTACAATGCACTTATGAACGTCAGAGAGAAAAGAAACTACCACCGGTTCTAACCCTACACCTCTGACCCGAGAAGTATTACTTATTACCGGCAAGAAACTCGGCGGGACTTATTTTTTCAAAACAGTACTACAAATACATTAAAGATAATATATACAATAATGCGTAGTTCTTCAAGAAGGCATATCAAAACAGCTTGAGAGACAGACATGTACCTGCCTATTGTGTAATTAAAATGAAAAATAAAAATAAAATCCAAATCTGACTGCTTCGCAATACGTTTGATATTCTTTCTTACTTGAACTGTGTTCTCTAAATGTTAGATGTTTTTATAGATTCTGGTTTGGGCCATGCATATATGTCTGTCATATAGTCCTCGACCCTGTAATAACCCTTTGACATTAAAGTTTTTTTCAAGTATTTCTTAAGAGCGGGAAATGATAGATTCAAAACATCGACGGGTAACTTGTTAACAGTAACTATGTTCTTAAGTATGCTCTTGAAATAAAGTAATTTTTAATTTAGTTTGAGCCACCTAATAGTAATCAAGTTTGGCTTTTTAATGTATTAGATAATTAGAGAATTCAAAATTCATAAAAAAGTACCTAGTCAACGTCCATATTGCTCTCCAAATAAATCCATAATGAAGTTGTGCGCTAAAAAATAACGAGTTTAGCGTTTCTGTTTCATATTTATCTCGTATCAGTGAATCGTATAATTATTATAATAATAAAATGATCTTAAACCTTATAACTACCTATCATAAGAAAAAGGATATAAATCCTAAATCATGCATTTATTTGTCCCAAAAATATATACTTTGTATGAATACTTATGGAATAGAAGTCATGAATAAACGTCTGATAAACATTGTTGCGGCGGCGGAAACACAGGCAGTTTACAACTTTTTAACCGCCTTGCCCGTTCGCAGTAAATCACAAGTTTTAGACCCCCTTCACAAATAATATTGACTTCTTCGAACTCACATTAATCTGCCATACTTCAAAATGCAAAGGGAAATATCGCTACAAAGCAAGCAGTAACTTGCTACACCCTTTCTGCCTAACACTTAATACATCTATATACTAGTAAGTAGATACGACATAATAGTACATTACGCACCTAGGGCGGTAAAATAAAGAACGGCGCAGATCGCGGATATTTGTGGCCCGAACCGAAGGTAAGGGCCATAGACAAGCGATCTGAGGCCTTCTTTATTACCGCCCGTGGTGCGTACACAATTTTACGTCTTCTCCTGGGTGTGAAGTGAGATTTTCCGCTACGCCCGTGGGCGTAATATCTCACTTACCGCCCAGAGTGACGTAAAGTTTATAAGAACCAATCAACTATAAATTAAATATATTGTGGCATTGGATTCGAAAAAAAACGTTGACTACAAACAGAAATGCTGCTCATTAATTTTTCAATTCCAAATCCGTTTACACTTCTTGTCTAAAAGACTACGATACGCGGTGTCTTTACTCGTTTTTGTAAGGACGCGACTATTGGAACTGTCAGCGCCTTTCATAAAACAGTAGCTGCTCCCGTGACATATTGCCGCGCTTGGAACAGGACATCCAAGGAGATATCCAGTTTTAAATATGATAAATTTCTATTTAGTGTCTGGATAAATAAGCATTGTTCTTCGAAATTACATAGAAGGTAGTGTTTAGGTAGTCTAAGGATATACATCAAACGTTACATAAATAATGATTAGTGAAGGAATCCGAAAATCTTAATACTAAACAAACTATGCTTAGAATTTGACCGATTTGTTAAAATTACAGGTCTACAGTACAGGCACACAATTTGCCTAACTTGTGTAACTTATAAACATGAAAAGGTGTTCTCTAACTAATATCCGTTAAAATTAATGTCAACTAGGGTTGGTAATCCGAATCTGTAAGGCTGGCTCTACATGATGGCCCATCATAGGGACGCAGCTATACGACGAAACGATATCGCAATATATCGTTAGCTTCCTCTAATGCATAATGCCATAATGTATGTAATTATCTGGATCTGGTACCCAAACCCTAATGTCAACAAAGAATATATGAGATGGATCAACTAAAAACTAAATGATCTTCACATATTTATTTACAAATTGCGCATCTACAGTGCTTGTATTCCAACCAAATCGTCTCATCGCGCACAGAAGCAGTTAAAACATGTTCACAATAACCGGGACACCGACTGTCAAGTTAAAATGTTTTAATTTACCGCGGCAGTCCGTCATACGTTGCCATATCCGCCATCACCGCTATTTGACACTCACGTTCTGGGAGACGATAAATCTCCACCAAACTCGGAACACTAATCACAGAAATGAGAACCCTTTGACTGGAGCATAATTTAATGTTACGCTTTAATGAGGAGAGTTAACGGTGCGTTTGAAAAGATATTTGTAGCGCGGTTCTAATACTGTCAAAACGCTGTATGTCACTGTTTGACTTTAAGAATCTCGAATGAATATGTGGCCTGTCCATTTTATTGAAATTTAATTATCTCCTTAACTAAATTATTATAGTTTAAATAATATAAATATGGTCTGACAGGAAGGGATTTAAAATAATTGAGAATTCGATTTGATACATTCACATTCAAATATTTAGGTAAAGCCGGAATTACATTACGAAATTAGTTGCATGACACTAATCTTACCAAAAAATCGCGCAGGGCACGAAACTAAGCCGGAATTATATTACGAAATTAGTTGCATGACACAAATTTTACGAAAGTATAAATTACACGTGAAACTGTTGGTAAAACTAATGTCACGAAATTAATTTCATGCCACTAATTTCTTAATGTAATTCCTGCTTTACGAGTACGTAAATATTTGAATAACTGACATTTATTTAACAAATCGAATTTAAAGTATTAAATGACTAATGTAAAAATACTTATGAATAATAAATTACTAATCTAAATTACAATGGACTGTAAGTATCTACACTACCTACGTAGATGAGTAATCATAATATATTTTGATACTTCATGCTAATTGCTCGGGTGTTTTTGAAATAATTTCAATGAACAGTTTAGTTTCTAAAACGCGTGACATCTCTCTGCCACATCAGTCGCAGCCAAACAAATAAGGCTCCACTCCTCTCACGTACCTACTTTCATCTTACAATTGGTGAGAACACAGCGTAGGTAGGTACAATAATCACGTTTCGCTCGATTGTTCGAGATTTAACACGATGCGCACCCCGGGCCCTGCCGGCTCTTTGACTGGATTGATATAGCAGAGGAAAACAAACAATTTATCTATTTCCTCGCGCGTCGCTCGAACATCAAACACTGGTTAATAAAGGAATGCCAATAAAGGCAGAGGGCGTCGGGTTCGCACACAATAGGTGAATTTAAAATTTGTTAATACCTACACTGACTCGTCTTTTTGTAATGTGATAGAATGATGACAGCAAATTTTGCCAGTGCGCGCTTGCTTCAGTCATTCGCCCTAAAATGGCACTAGATTGGCAAGCACTTCACAATACCTACTTAAATACTGATACGCGTAATATACATAGCTTTACACCCATAACTTCAATAAATAGTGATAATTTAACTACTTAGATACATACTTAATTAACATACATGTCGAAGTGAATTAAGAAAAAGATAAACTCTGAAAATATTATGTTTTTATCGAGTTATCGTTTAACTTGTAAACTTTCGCTATCAACTTATAGGTACAAATACCGATATGTAGGTAAGTTTTTAATTTGTAACTTTCCACGTAGCTTGTATAAATCTAACCTTAGGGGTAAAATGTGACCCAAGAGTTGATTATGCACAAAGATGATGCAAATTAACGCATCTATTGAATAAAATGGAAGCTGCTCTCTCATTTGGCGTTAGGGGAGCATTCAATCAGCCCTCGTTTGTGGACTTTAAAGATTAAAGCAATCTCCTATTGCGACACTTTATTACTTTCCTCTCTGTGGCCTTTTGATGTTTGTTAGCGATCGGACTAATATTTACGGGGTCTATTATGGGTGTTTTTATTACGTCGGCTTAAAAGTTTTATTGTGTGTTTAGTTACAATTAATGATTACAAGTTTGATCCGAAAAGTTAAGATGTATTTGTTTGTTATCTGAGAAAAGATTGCCCAATCTACTCAATACTAAATAGGTACAATTCATTCTAGCAATTCATGACATCTAATTCCAGCTATATAGCTATATTAGCTAGTGTATTTAAGTTAATAAATTTATGAAAATGAGCTTGTTGTCCGTGTACAACAATACCGAATCTAACACAAATCAGCAAAAGTCACCCTCTGGGTATCCTGAAAATAACACACATTCCTATCCTTTCTACATTCACGCTTGAAATATTGCAGCCTATTTTACAGAGCGGAAAACTAGTGCTTTATTGCCAAAGTTGCGTTTTAATGCCGTATACAAATTGTTATAAAAGAAAGTCAGAAACGTCTGAATCTCATTACCATAGCTCCACATTCGGATAAACACGGAATAGGAATGAGGCAGAGCGGTGACATGAATGACAAAGTGGATGCAAATGCCAGCTTTGTCGGCGGCGGTGGCGAATCGGGGACCATCGCCAATCAGACAACAGCCTTATGGATGTAGGACACATGCGGTAACTACCTCATATACCTACCTATACATTAATATCTAGTTCACAATAGGTGCATGTTTTAAATATTAAACCTATGGGACCGCAGTACCCACCTATGGGGTTCTTCAAAAGAGGAGTGAGTATTTATATTAGTTTTTAAAGGGCATGCATTGCCTAAATTCTTTAGTGAAAACGAGAAATGCTTCGATAACCGCTTTTGTGTTGCTTGTATGCTTGATGTTTGCCGCTGACGTAATAAATACAGTCAAAAAATGTGGCAAAATAAGTACCTACTTCTACGTACTAAGACTGCAATATATATTAATTGATTATTACTGCAAGGCATTACTTTTTAAAACCCACAAACTAAAACATTTCCATAAATGTATAGTGACAAACACCCATCAAATGAATTAGATAACACAAATTTATTCCTAAGCGCTTAAGAAAACAAGAAATGTCACTAAACGACGTTAAAATAACTCTTTCCATCAATAGATTGACTTGAAAACTCCCTTTTAAGTAATCAGTTTTACACACAAAGAAATGAAGATTAATTTGTGTCATGCATAATACTTAATGCACGCGACATTTTTTGTGTGTGCCGTAGGTCACGGCAAAAACTGACATTCCATTGGAAAATAAATCTCTCAGTTTCACGATGTCACTGTCAGGTGAGACCTTTAATAATTAATAATGGGCATTCCACCCACTGAACCCTGAAAGATGACATTCCGAGACACCTACAATTATTTGTAGGTTAAATAGATTCAGTGGACAGTAAACATGCATGACGTGATTTACCTAAAAGTATTGATTACAGCATTATACATAATTTAGCTCTAGTTATTATGCTGCGAGATATTAGTATGTAGCCACGCATATTATTTCAGTGGCAATACTAACGATCGCCCAAAACCGTATATGTAAATAGAAATGCCTAAATGCATAACTAACCTATATATTTCTTGCTCATTATTAAACATCTGAATCTGAAATCTCAACGGCAGTTCCAATTAAATTGGTCTAGAAAATACGGTAACGGATAAAAAAAAGTGTAAAGGAACGAATCTTAAGCATCGCTCGTTACAGAGAATGTAGCAGCACTGTGAATGGAATAGTGTTAAATTTCATGAAAGCTGCAGTGGGCGGGAGCGGCGTCGTTTGCGCACGCGCTGCCGGAAGCGGAAGTGTGTAATTACGTCACTATTTCGCAAAAATGTTTCAATCTCACTCGACAGATGGCGCGCGACTCGAATTGTTCAAACATTCCTTGAATAGCTTTACCGTTTGTGCGGTTTCGTACACGCCCTCTCCTACTTTCAATGCTGCTTGTGTGAAATGTTTACGATAGATTATAAATTACGTTTTTTTCTATATTTATTGGCGCGCCTGTATTGAACACTTTTGTTTTAAACCGAGTGCGAATAAAATAAATTATTGAATGTCTTTTTAATAAAGCCGGGTATTGTTTTATGCCATAATGGCGGGCATTGTGCAGCGCCGCCCAGGCGTATTCCTTTGCCCGCGACACAATGAACAAATAATAAATAGTCGTATTTTGTTCGCGTTTTCTACGCTCGGTCGCTTTTCCGTTGTTCTGTTAATTGGTGGCTGAAATAAATTAATCGAATTAGATCGCTCGAGAAGAGCCAACACGCTGGTTGCTTAAATGTTTGGACGCTTCAAAATTAAATCATTGAAGGAGTTAAGTCAGTTGGAGCTTATTTAATATAGGCACGCATTGTTTTAAACAATTCATTAATTAAACTTTTAATTGTAAGTACCTAATGCGCAATTAATTAATTAATATGTTGATTTCGAGGATAGCAAAAACATAATTAAAATCGTGATATAGTATATACCTAAGTCCTACGAGTAAGAGCTACCTGGCTCGTAGTGTCTTTAGTACCTAGGTAGTTATTATACTCGAAAATCATATAAAAAGATATGCTCAATTAATCGATTGATCGATTAGATCTTAATAAAACTAGAAAGGAAATATATTTATTCGTTTTAACTCAGCAAATCTACTAGACATTAAAAACTAGAAATTTAAAGAAATAAATTCTGAGAACCTATTTAGGCTAAAAATCACCTTATTTCTCTTCAAATTAAATACATCATGACGGTTCTCAATAAAACCATTAAATGAGTCATGTGTGTTAAAAAGTAGGCATGAGTATGACGGCGTTGTGTGATGTTTTTTATTAAGAGGTAAGTAGTGAATTATGATGTACTTAGTTACAAATTAGTTATTTGAAATATAAACTTCGACGTGCTAGGTCTCGTCAAATTAGTATTTGGACATTTTCTATAGTTAAATATTACTTCAAATAATGTTATATAAACAAGACACATATAACGGGTGATAACAAAAAAATGAGAATCATTTTCTGTAGGCATAAAAATAAACTATTTACATAAAAATATAGTTTGTTCATGAATTTGTAGCGATGTCTTAGAGGTTCTTAAATTTGGTTTATTTGACTTTTTCATGCATTTGTATTTGTAAAAATGGCATTGAAGCAAGAAGCTGTGCGTAAATATCTTGTACTTTTTTATTCTCCAAAGTTAAACATAAAAAAAAACTATACAGCGGGTCATTTTAGTTAATAAAAATGTACCCGTATCTACTATTTTTAGAATTCTTACATACTCACCGGTAATTTACAGAAGTAGTAGTGGCAAATCAGCAAACATAATGACAAAGGGAAGAAGGAACAAATAGAATTGCACCTTTAATGATAATGATTTCACCAGCCAACGAGTTGCCACGAAAAAAATCAAGTTTTTCAACGGTACCTACACTTGTCGATGTTTAAAAAGAGAGGTCTAGAATGCGGCAAGAAGATAAGATGATCAGAATACATAGATCAGTAAAATTAAATTTTATATCACAGTGTCGCTGAACGATTCGAAATTACAGACGAAAATCGTGAATTTTGAACGACGAGCGAAAATCCGAAACCCCAAAAGAATTTCAGAATGTGGCTGGTTCGAATTTTTTTTTTTTTGGCATTTAGTAATTTAGTATTTAATGAATTGGAGAACTGAAAATTTTACCCAGTTGATAAGGGGAATCAAGTGATATGTGCACAAAAGGAAAAAAATGCCGTCCAACGATCTTGTTCGGACATTGTATCTAAAATTTTACGAACAGCTGACCACGGGCCCTATATTCAAGTGCATTGATGGTTTTGTAAATAAAAATTATGTGTTAATAGCTTAAGAATATTCAAAACTTAAAACAAGGTACAGAAGATTTTTTTTACACCTTTGAAAGAATTCTCATTTTTTTGTTATCACCCGTTATACAATAATATCCATATAATGCGCAGTTTTTTTACAGTTTGCCTATAAATTGCCAATAGTATGTTACTTTCAATCTATCACTTCATACCCTTCCTGGTCCTTTATGATGAATTGATGATCCTAATACACGAATGATAATTATTTTATTACATGTAATAACAAAATATTTGTATTTTAATTAGTAAACAGTAACCCGCTTATTCATAAACGTGTTTCAAACCTCATTTAACTAAAACATCATTTGTCCTTATCTGTCACTTTGACAGTTGTGTTTGTTAGAAACAGACAAAACATAATTTAACTAAATGAGGTTTGAAACATGTTTATGAATAAGCTGGTAAGTGTATACCTAAGGCCATTAGTTAGCTGTACCTAGGTACATAAAATTGATTTTTGTACCACGTTGGTGACACTAGCATACACGCACAGACCCCGTCTGATGGTAACCAGCTACCGTAGCCTATGGACGCCGGTAGCTCCAGAGTTGTCACATGACATACACCCAGATTCAAAATTGCATGGACAATTTATGAATGAATTCATTCATTATGTCTCCATGCCATATTGAACCTCACTGTACTTAGGTACCTGTGATTTGAGCACATGCACCATCTGCCAAGTTCCTGGGGGGCAATTTTTGACTTTCGAGTGTAAGTGTACAGTATCGGCATAAACCTCAAATTTTGTTAATGGTAGCAGTTCACCTTTTGCCGCTGCAAAGTCGATGCAGATATATCGTAGTTGGGCTCTATAAGCAGAGTGTCTACAGTAAATCCCAGCATGTATTATCATTTGTTTATTTATAGCGGCGACTGAAGTGTTCACCTCGAAAGCCGGGATTAATTCTCTAATTCATTTGGTTTATTATTTGCCGCAGACAATGCAACGCGATCAATTCCCGTTCCGAATACGACTCCGCCCATTGCAACTACATTTATAGATACATGTATATTATGTCGAATTTGTGCTTTACCTACCTACTTACACATATAAAGAAGGTAGGTACCTATTATAAAAGAGCTTTTTATTATGATGATTTTTTATTGTTTTTCTGAAAAAAAAAAGTTTTTTTTTTCAAATCAGAAATGAATCAACATCGGAAGAAAAGTAAAAAATAAAGCGTTGTAATTTTCTCAAATTTTGAAGATTCCGTCTTTTAATATATACAATTTAAATATGAGACTTAGAAGATCCTTCTTAATATTAAAGTTTATAGTGAGATATGGGTACTCATATGCGTATATACCTATTTTAAAAAAGACAATAAAATCTACAATTACAAACTGTACTTAATCATTGAAGACAAAATGTATCCAGTTACGTGTAAATATATCTAATATTTGAGACATTTTCAAGTAAAAGATACCTCATTGGCGGTTGTTGACAAGGTTTATTTAATAAATGAATTTACATGACAGTAGCGCCTTATCCACAACCGACAATGAGGTACCTTTTACTAGAAAACGGCATGTTTTATCTTCATCATAAACATACCAAGTGTAACCGAGCAGCTTGGCTGTAGCCATCTAGCGGGTAGTAGCGGAACTTTCTTTAATCGTAGCGTGACACGACAGAGTTAGCACGTTAGGCATATTCATTATTCTTTGGTTAGGCTGAGAATGGCTGAGATGCACTATACTCTTCCTCATTCTCGTTTCCTCATGACTGAGGGTCGTGACAGCAATCGGTGGCAACTTTTTTCACGAAAGCTTTCCACATGGTTCTATCTTCACTATACTATGTCGCTAAATTATTATTGTAAGTAAAACTTGTCATCTACTTCTTTCTTTATTTTGAAACACTCCGTTTATTATTATTGGTTACGACATGGAAATGGAACTGACCAATAGGACTTGTTGGTTTTTAATCTCATATTTTTAGATTGATTTATTTCTAGTCACTATTTTTTATTAAGTAAGAATATTTTAAAATCCTTCAGATGGAGGTGGAGGAGCAACTACTAGGTTAAGCTAGAGATTTATTGTGAGTACTGGCCACTGTATCACTGCCAATAAAGATATTTTGTGTTCGTATATACCGAGTGTTTCCTGTAATACGAGCAATATATTAAAACGTAGATTCTACTCCTCAAACAACAACACTTTTGTTCACCAACTTTTAAAAAATATGTATTTTGTAGATTGCCTCTTTTTCATACAAACTAAATAGTATTTTCAATGTACGTTAAAATCCGTCTGTTTGACACTGCTTGTCACCCTACAGACATAATCAATGTCGGAATACATTGCGTGTTCGGAAAAACTTTAAAGTGTCCTAAAAATCAAACCATAAGTTATTTTTAAAAGTCGCTGAACAAACGTTGTCTGGTTTGAGGAGTAGAATCTAAGTTTTAATTTATTGCTCCTATTACAGGAAACACCCGGTATTATAATGTCTTTCCACGTAAATAACTCTAACATTTATAAATATACAGTGTACTGGTTTTATCATTTTGATATCTCTAGGATTATTTTCCTAGAAACCTGTAAGTATAGGTAAATTAATTTTCTTGTACGACAGCTTGTCGCTACAAACTCCTCGCAGGGTATCAATTATCTTCAAAAAATAAACTGCGGTTAGAAAATAAACTGTCAATTTCACGGCAGGCAAATATGGCCGCTCGACTTTCTCGTTCTTTCATTGTGTGGCTTACTTTCTTATTGCGTAATTGGTTTTTAAAAAAATTAACTGGGGCTTCAACAATAGGTCGGGAGTTGGTTGAAAGCGTAGGAAGTAATTAGGCCGACAGATGGCGTTCGAGCTTATCCACGACCACAACCGTCTTGGACGTGGTATCCGCACATGCCAGGCGATTTGTTGCTTAGTCGATCCAGTTTAACATAGGTCTTCAATTATCCAGCATTATTATAGTTTTTAAGATTACTTTACGCTGGTTTGGTCAAGAATTCGGTGCGCCCGCTCTCGCGTAGGTAACTAGTGGGAATATAAGGCCAGGAAGCGGTTAGATTTAAACAGGAGAGTTCGACAAATGAATTGAAGATATTGTTACTACAGTCGTCATATGGACAAAAGTGGTAAAAAGTTCATGCGATATTGGACCACGAAAATATATCTAGAACAAATTTACATTGTCATAAAAATGACCGACGCCTGTAATTTTTTTGAAATATGAATTAATTACTACGAGTCATTATTATTTACGCGCGTTAACAGTGGTAACGTTACATAAGAAGTTCAGTGAAACCATATTTCTTCGTTTAGAAAAAGTGTCTTAAAATATCTTGACAGTTAAGAGAAATTAAAGTTCACAAAAGGTCAATTAATTGTGTCTATGATGGGACAGTCTAAATTTTATCACAGTTCCGTACACAACTAGGCAGGTACTTAAGGGGCTTCCTGGCGCCAATGACCTTCGATCCGAATCTCTTAGTTGTTCAAACGATTTTTATAGCTACCTAATCATATTATCGGCAACGGCCTTAAACGATATACGAGTAATTTCCTATATTTACTTCAATATTCGTTGTCTTCGAGATATTTAACATCAAAGTCTTACAGTTATAGGGCTAAAAATTAACTATTGTGTTGATTATTACTATTTAAAAAAATTGTCTTCAGTTTTTAGAGACGTCAAAGACGAACCCTAATATGAAGATTTCATATATGTATATAAGATATTTCACAGCATTCGAATATCTAAAAAAAGTGTATTTTTAGGCCATGATTTCAAAAATCACCTCACTCACCATATATGGTTATATGGCTAGTTGTTGAAAAAACGCCCTATAATCTATCAAAGTAGGTAGCTAAATACTTTTTAAGACGCCCACTTGCGCACGTTGCATAAAGCTGTCCAACCAGCAATAATCATATCAAACACTGCTAAAACATTCAAACACGCATACGTAATGAAGACATGCTTCAAATTTGCCGATTCGAATGGTGGAACCGCAAAATTACAGGTTTGTCGCAAAAATAATATAGGGAGCTAATATTTGTTGTTTCATTCGATGTTAGGCTCCTGAGTTATACCTGCACAATTTATGTATGTTAACTTGTTTATGTTGACTCTTATAGTACAATGAATACAATATGCTTGAGATTTTAGAAGAAATGTAAACGAATCGTTGTCAAACGCAACAATGGTTTATTGTCACTTGACATGAACGTACAGAAAGATAGGTAACATTTAAACAGTTTCAACATACACAGTACAAAAACAATGATTAGATAAATAGTTTTTTTAAATAGGTAGTCAGCAGCTGAAGTCGCTAAGCGATTGAGGTGTTAAAAATAAGCTTAACACGACTTTATTGTTACGAGAAAAAGAGCATGTGAAGGTTATTTGAACACCTTACCCGCGTCGTTAATTCTGCTGCTGACTGTACCTAAAGTTATCAGAACCATAATACATTCCAAGTATATGGAGGGTAAATTTCGTGAGCCATTAATAATCTATCGAATGAAATCGGATCATAATACATACATTCTTAAGAAGAACCCTCGTTTGTTTATTATCTACAATTCCCTAATTCTAACTGCGTAGATACTCTACTAAGTGCAAATAAAAATAAGTTTTGCTCACTTAAACTTAAGGGTAGTTTATTAGGTATACCTTATTAAATAAAATTAATAAAACATTATCCATTTCGCAAACCTACTTATTAATAGGCAAAAAATAGCTGCCGGTAGGAATTTACAACAGAAGACAAACAACAATACGTGTCGCTAATGTGACAAAATGCCGAAAATTACCCTCATTATTGATGGGAAGTACAAAGCTTTGAAGCGGAGCCCGAAGCCCCCGAAATTCAACAACAGCTGGTGACAATCTACCCGCGGCCCGCGATGCCCATTCTCCATGCCTTTTTGACTTTGATTTATATGTTTTTTATGCCCTATTCACACGTCACGGTTACTTTAGATTATATTTCACTATAACGAAACTTTCAAAACAATCAAAACGACTTGAAACTCTATTGTGAAGACCGCAAGGTTTATGGTCCTATAACAGTCACGGATGTCGACTGTTTCAAATGACGCGGAGTACGAAATGTCTCGCAACTGCGTCTGCGCAAGTATCGCTACATCATCTCCTAATAGTAGGGGACGAGGAGAGGGTTTTTATTTCATTTTCACAGTAATTTGCTTTTGTTGGAGCACAGATTCATTGTATTGTTCAGTATGATTTCAAGCCAAATATGTTTAAGTTGGATATTAGTGGTATTTTATTAAGTAACGTTAACGCAAATACACTAGGTATGAGAAAAAAGTTACGATTGACGTAAGTAATTATTTGCTTGCATCGCAATTATAACACGAATTGTTTTATACACCTAACACCTAATATAGCTAAATAGGTACATATCTAGGTACTTAACCTCGCCATTTTATTAGTGACCCGACTAGACCAACATAATTGAAGGCAGAATTTTTTTCTGAACATTCTGAACAGTGCATTTTATTATTATTGCACACATGTGTCAAAAAAATAACATACCAAGCGAATAATAGAGATCAAAATTTCAACTTTTATTTGCTTTGATCTTGAATATCACTAGCCCCGACCGGCCGTCCCTTTGTCACCATCCACAAACCAAACACTTTTGTTGTAAAATTATCGACTATACAAGTTATTGGCAAATACAAAGAAAAAGAGGAATCCCATTTATCATTCGACATTGAAAACCGGAGAATCCTCGCGATCCACAAGACATAATAAAAGCGATTTGCAACATTCTCTCAAAAGGTCGGAGTGAGTATGATAGTCGGCAAAGCCATTCGGGATTGTGGCGCAAGAGACATGAAAGGGTCAAAAAAGTCAGTCGCTCGGTAAGCAACAATGCGGCAGGCGAGAGGGGCAATTTGTCAGCATCGACAATGCCGCTCGACATATTGACCATATTTATGGAGCGCTGTAAAATACGCTCGGTTTTATTGCGGGAACGATTGAACACCGTGTACTACACGATGACGCAGATTCCACTTTGTTTATCAATAACTTATGGGCCGTTGTCTCCCGTATTCCAAAACACTAGCTTCTTATAGCTTTCGAGTAACTTCATCACTTACTTACAAATTATAAAAGTATTTGATATCCAGATTTAGTTAGATAGAGTAAATGTCAAAATGTACTTTATTATTTTTGTTTTTTTTTTCAAATGTGATTGACACCTTACGAAATTAAATAAATGGAACTTCAATTCGTTAAGAGTATGAGTCAATGTCAATAAGAATACTGATTATTTATTAAAAAATACACGTGACTTAACATAATGCTGCTGGTGCTGCTACATTGATGTAATGATGTTATACTAAAACGTTATAAAAGACAGTGTAACAAGGATGCAGTTATTAAGACATCATAGCGCCGTCCTTGTTTCACAGTGCTGTATAAGATTTTATAACATCAGTGTAGCATCATCATAAGTTTGAATGTTAAGCATAGGTATAGGTATGTATGTATTTACTTTACAAAATTATTTACTCTACCGAACGAAGTACATGAAGCCAACTAAACCAAGAAACTAAGTGTCAATTCAAATTCGCTAATCTCTGGATAGCATAGCATATATATAAAAAATCAAACGTTATTAATATCGGAGACCCAGTTATAGTTATGTGATGGACGCCGCAACTATTGCTGCTATTTGTTCTGCCTCAGGAAAAGAACAGTAAATATCCTAGCAGAAGCACACCGTAGTTTTCGATTAATTTCCCTACCTAAATGCCATTAATTATTTAAATATTTGTAGCAAATAAGTAGCATAATATGAGATTCCACGGGGTCGGGCCGTTCTTTATCCGCATCACAAACGGTGAGGCGGGACGTTGCCGCCCGAACCGCCCTCCCAGCTGCCGCTGCAGCGGCCGCAACACCGCTGAACACGTGCGTTACATACGCCACAAAAAACATCCAATATAATGCGATCAAGCATTGATTTAACGGTAAACTAGTAATCCATCTTGAATTAAGAACTCACGATTTACTTGCAAACGAGTTGACCATTATGACAAGACCACTATTAAGATCGCTTTTTCGCTTTTACGCCTTTCAAGCTCCATAACCTGTTGAGCGATCCTACTCATATAAGACTCTCAAATCACGTTTATTTCTGATATACTTAACCCCAACAAGTTTCATAAAAAACTTTTTACAAAAAAAAGATAAACCGACTTCAAAAAGGATAAAATTAATCATTATATTATTTATATGCGTTACCAACTGATATGTTTGAAGTCGGTGCCAAGCCAAAAATTACAAAACCGGTCAAATCAGCTTCAAGTGTGAACATCACAAAACATCGGTACTAATAATGCAAAGGTGAATGTGATTTCATCCGTTATATTTTCATGTCTAAACTACTAATCCTATTTTGATGATACACGTCTACTTTTTCAATAATCAGAAGGCCTTCTCTATCAAATTGGTGGTTTTCAAGAGGGAATGCTTGAGTTGCTTAAGAAAACACCGAAATCAACATACATGTGCCTTTAAAAATTGAGAAATTCTCTCAATTTTTCATAGATCCCATCATCAGAACAGCACCAGATTAATTTGGGACCATCTTCAAAGAAGTTCCTATTAAACAAAATAAAGAATTGTCCAAATCGGTCCACGGGTCTAGGAGTAATCACTGAACATCCTACATAAAAAATCTTTATCATTATCGTCAAAAAAATCATCATCATAAGGGCCACTCCATCAAATTGGTGGTTTTCGTGAGAAAATGCTTGAGTAGTAAGCTAGCTCAAGCATTTTCTCTTTCTTAAGAGAAAACACCCAAATCACCATACATGTGCCTTTAAAAATTGAGGAGTTCCCTCAGTTGCTCATGGATCCCATCATCAGAACAGCACCTTTCAAACAAAAAAAGAATTACTCAAATCGGACCACAGGTCTCGGAGTAATCGCTGCACATTCTACATTTAAAAAATCTTCATCATTATCATCAAAACTATCATCATCATCAGGTCCACTCCATCAAAATGGTACTTTTCGTGAGAAAATGCTTGAGTTGTTTAAGAAAACACCCAAATCACTATACATGTGCCTTTAAAAATTGAGGAGTTCCCTCAATTCCTCATAGATTCCATCATCAGAACAGCACCATATTTATATGGTACCACCTTGGATGTAGATCCTTTCAAACAAAAAAAGAATTACTCAAATCGGACTACGAGTCTCGGAGTAATCAGTGAACATACATAAAAAAAAAACACCAAACCGAATGCAGAACCTCCTTCCTCAATGGAATTGAAGTCGGTTAAAAATCAGAAAAACGTTACTAAAGTTATCGCGGTACAAACTTTCTAAATCAAAAACCCATCGAAATGCAAGGACGTCCCAGCTAGTCCTAGTAGCTAGCAGGCAGTTCCGTTGTGTCCGAACTAGTCCAAAGTTGTTTGTAAGAAACTTACTTCGCTTATGTTCCTTTCGTTCCATAAATGCATACAAGATTGGTGAAGATGTATGCTGTAGGCAGGTATGGCGTCTCTACTTACAGGACTTGGTATCATTTTATTACATTTTCTAATGTTCGCCTTCGATATAGGTATCGATTAGGGAGGCCTCCAAGCAATGTCATTATAAGTATTTGGGTTCGAGAACGTTTAACGAAGTTATTAAACTGGTACTGTTGATATAGCGACGATAAAAGGAATATGTATATGTATTAGGTATTGTAGGGACCAAACTATACTAATATATTAGTAGATTCAACATTGGTTGTGAACTAAAATTCAGCTATAGCTTCAGCTCTAGGTTTCATTTAACTACCTACACGATTTCGCATATTTTACCCATTATTCTGGTTATAATGTAATTACGTATTATTGTATGTCTAGTTTAAGTTAGAAACTGTATAAATACTTATATATTATTTTATTTTACGACGTAACTTAATGATCCTAGGTGAAAATTAAGCGCCAAACTAGAAGTATTACTATCACTACAAAATCTACTTATTAATATAAAAAGAAGCCTAAGAGCTACCTAATTTCTATGATAGTGTCCATTTAAGCGAGATAACATCTGGAGGCGGGCGCGAACCGCCCGGCCGGGCCGCCCTCGCGGCTGCTGCCAGTGCTGCCACGCTCGTTATTAGATACTAGAGCATTATTAACTTCATCTTTTCAACCGACTTCAAGATTTCGAAGGAGGAGGTTATCAATTCGTCGGGATCTTTGTTTTTTTGCTATTTTTTCTGTTTTTTTATGTATGTCCACCGATTATTCGGAGACGGCTGGCGGACCGATTTGGAAAATTCTTTTTTTGTTTGAAAGAGTATACTTTACAGTTGGTCCCATTGTCACCAGGTCCGGATCTGATGATGGGATCTTGAAGAAATCGAGAGACCTCTTCAACTATTATAAGGACACCTATAGTGATTTTAGTATTTTTAGAGCAACTCGGGCATTTCCCCTTGGAAAAGCGGATCCTAAGTAAAGTCGGTTCTTTTTTTTGTTTAAAATTATTACATAAATGTCTATGGACGAAACTGGGAGTCTATAGTATTCAAGTGGTCTAATTTTCCTGTTACCTACTGTACGTTACATGAGTATTAGGTAGTTACGTGGACGTTTTTATTTCCAAGAACAATTTTACGAGAAAATGATGATGTTTTGGAGCATACGTAATTTACAATAATAAAGAAATAAGACTCTTGATAAACACAAAAGGTTATTTAGGTACAGGTTACAGGTACTTCATAATTGGTAAAATGGACCGACCGTCTTGAGTATATCGTCGACCACCGCGTTTTTTGGCGTGTAGCCGCTATGCCGATTTTGTGCGAGAGAAGAATTTTCTAGTAAAATAAAAAGTAATCGACTGCACTGCTTTTTCGCTCACATTATCTTATAAATTGAATGGTCTAGATAGAAATCTGAAGGCCATATTACCGTGCAATTTAATTAAGCAGATTGTTTGTAAACTGAAGCCCGGTCAACACAGTGTTGGTGTCACGAGTCGCAGCTAAGAGGGCGGCGCGGCCCGCCTTGCTGATTGAATAAAAAACCATCTCTGTGGACACAGAGTTCGTTATGCTCTTTGTGCAATAAGGCAATACATTCCTATGGCCGAGGCGGTCGAACTTTTAACAAACTACAAATTATTGTAGCAAACGAGCTCGAATTGCTCTGTCAAAATACCTAGAATTCCCATACATTTCCTACCTTCTTGTTTTGTACTGTGACCACTTTACAAATGTTTTAATAAGTACAGTCAGCATCATATACTTAGTAGCAGTCTAAGCCACCAAAAATATCTTAACACGTGTTGCAAATGTTGCAATACTTGCAATGGGCGCCGTAGTGCGCCCGCGCACGAACACTACGAGCAGCAGCTGAGAGGCGGCGCGGCCCGCCTGGCCGATTGTGCCTTGCCCGAATAAAGTAAGTACTGCCAGCCTTGACGACACACAGTTCGTTACGCTCCTTATGAGACAAATATTGGAAATAATTAGTATTATGTATCATATGTTGAACCAAAGTACTAAACTGAGTCGGTGTATGTGCAAACTATGAACAAACTGCAATTGAATCGAAATTGAAAATGCAAGCCATTGCTACGTTATATGTCTAAAGTTCATGTTTTATATTAGATCACTACCCTATCCACCTACACTTTTTTTTAAACTGCATTTAATTGAAGACTGTAGGAACCCTTAGTAAAATAACACAGCATGACAGCATCTGTAATTAAAGTAATTAAAGTCCTGTGCAGATGATGTGTTGTTTTACCAAGACGACTTCAGAAGAAAAAAAAGGAAAATTGTAAAGTCGACATATGTCACGTGATCCATATATTTTATCGCACGTGTTGGAAGTTGAAGCTGCGCCCGCGCCACTACAGCAGCTGAGAGGGCGGCGCGGTACGCCTTGCTGATTGTCCCCCGAATAAAGAACTGCCCGGCCCCAACAGCCCCGTGGAAATCTAGTTCGTTATGCTCCTTAAGCTTTTGCGATAGAAATGTAGTTACAATCAAATTCTGAAATATCAGTGCCATTAATTGTACAAATAATATGTGTACCTACAGCATACATCCATACAAGTAAGGTTGCGCTCATATAATTTTGTCCAATAAATCGCATCTATAATTTAGAACTCGACTCGACTGTACCACTTTGATTTTAGAAAAAATACGTAACTGGGCAATGCTTCCGTTCGTCGGTTAAGTTTTCCTCAACTGACGTTCATTACCTACGAGCATATTATGATCCACGCAGCACAGTATAGATATATAATATAATAAAAACATTAACCTATGTATTTGATACCGAGCTTTCTTCTCGGCACATTCATAGTAAAGCACATAGAAAGAACGAGCCTAACAGGCAGTTCCGCGTTTTGCCGCAGCAAAATCCATGCAGTAATTGCAATATTAGCGTGATCAGGCTCTGACTTCAACACAATCTGGTTCATCATCATCAGTCGTTCCCTCAATGCTGAGGATCAAGACATCATCTGTTGAAGACCAGGTTCCTCCATAGATTTCTACTTTTATCCTTCAATAAGCGCATGTTAATCGCAGTTTTAATTATATGGGAGCAGTAACTGGGCACACCAGGAGGAAGACCTTTAGTCTCCTGCCTTCAACTTTTACCGAAGCTATCCGAAGAGCGTCGTGCGAGACGTCTAAAGTATGTGGTCCTGACAATTCATTGACAACCGGCGTTTTATGCGTAGCTCCTCTAATATCGACTGATTAGTGCATGTCGCAGTCGATCCGTAAAAGCCGGTGCTAACACCGATCTCAAACGAAAAAACCTTGAAGCTACACTGAATAATAAATAATCATAATAAGGCATATAAATGTATCATTATATAATAATAACAATAGAAAACTCGATCAATATTCTAAAAGACAATTTAGCAATTATAAATAATTTAGATGCAAATACAAGTGCAGGGTTGGATGGGATAACAGTTAAATCATTAAAATGTATAAAAGAACTAATAGTCGGAAAACTAACAGAGTGTTTCAACTACTGCTTACAAGTTGGTTCCTTCCCTGATAGCCTAAAACTTGCAAAAGTAACTCCTGTGTACAAATCTCTAGCCAAAACAGATCCCGGGAATTACCGCCCAATTTCCGTCCTTCCTGTACTCTCAAAGGTACTTGAAACTTTGTTACATAGACGCCTGGGAAGCTATCTTGATTCAATAAATTTCTTATATGACAAGCAATATGGGTTTAGGCCGCAATCCAATACCTTAACAGCTACTGCAGATCTCGTTACCAAAATAAAAGTCAGCTTAGACCAGAAAAAAATTGTACTTGGGGTTTTTATCGACCTCAAAAAGGCCTTTGACACCATAAGTCACACTGTTCTCTTAGAAAAACTGAAGAACGCTGGTTTGGGCGGCACGGTCCTTAAGATGTTCCAATCTTACCTTAAAAATCGGAATCAGATTGTAAAAATAGGGGATCATGAAAGTACCCCGAGAAGTGTCACTTTCGGCGTTCCTCAAGGATCTATTCTAGGTCCCCTTCTATTTTTAATATATATAAATAGCTTGAGCCAAATAGGTCTAAAGGGCGATGCTACCTTGTATGCAGATGACACAACTCTCTTTTACTACGGCCATTCCATCAACGACATCACATCTGATGCCCGAAGAGATCTCAACCTCCTTAGTGAGTGGTTTAAACGTAACCTCCTAACTATTAATATCAGTAAAACCAATTATGTAATTTTTGCACCAAAAAACAAAAAACTCTCATATCACCAACCACTGACTATTGATAATAATCCAATAAATAAAATTGACCAGGAAAAATATTTGGGACTAATCTTAGACAAAAAATTAACCTGGCTGCCTCATATCGCAACAATTAAGGCAAAAATAACCGCTTTAACTGGTTCACTAAAGCATATAGTGCGTTGTTTACCAAAACAGGTTCGCTATACTATTTACAACAGTTTAGTGAAACCACATATCCAATACTTAATCGAGATATGGGGTTCTGCATCGCCAACTAACTTGAACAGTTTGCAAAGAGCTCAAAATAAACTCATAAAAGTTTTATTCAATTATAAGTTTTTAACACCCACGACAAAAATCTACAAAGAAACAAATATATTTAACATTAGCCATGCCTACATTTATCACACTTGTATACTCGTAAGAAAAATACTAATGAAAGACCTACATATTCAAATTTCGTTCACAAAGAAGCGACAATACCAAAAAATGAAGCTCAGAAATGCTAATAATCTTGTTCTCCGTGATACGCGAACAAAAAGTTATGGCAAAAAATGTATATTGTACGAAGGTGCCAACCTCTACAACAAACTTCCTAAGGACATTAAAGATGCCAAATCGCTGTGTACATTTAAAAAACTGTTAAAACATCATCTTCTAACACACATATAATAAAAGACAATATTTATAAATACCTAATCAAAACAAAATACCAAAAATTATTAACTACAACAATAACGTTAAATAATAAAATCATATGACTACTTCCCTACTTAAAAAAAAAATAAAAAACGAAAAAAAAAAAAAAAACAAATAATCTTTAGCCTATCCCGAAGCGTAGTTGACTGAATGCACTTGCTAAGCCACTTCTATATTCTTTACATCCGCGCATCATTGCTTATCTTATCTAACTGCGCCCGCACTGCCCAGCGCGGTGCGCTCGTAATATTTATTTTAACTATGTTTTGCATGTTTTTGTTCTACCTACACACTTATTTTATTGTAACATTGTATTAGTACTTTGTACTTAGCCTATTGTTTTTGTACTATAGAAAGCGTATATTTTACTAATTGCTCACTAGTTTGGCAATCTAAGCATGTTTTGTTATTAATTTTCTCATATAAGTGAATTACTGTTATTCTTTTGAGAAATAAAGATCTTTAAACCGAAAAGTATACATAGTCCTAAACCGAGGGTGGTTGCATGTCGCGGCACAGTTACGTTCCGGTCGGCGGCAGCGGTGCTGCCCAAGGAATACAAATGTATGGCGATCCGAGGTGGGGCCCAACCGAACGGTTTTTTCGCCATTTGTGCAACAACTAATGACATGCTTTGAACCCGCCCATAAACAAGAAAAAGCACGTAATTAAATATATAATAGATAGGTAGCCAACAGTAATTGCTTACATATATCTAATGGGTAGTTAAGGTCAATTAGGTGCACCTGATGTATGACTGTTTGAATGTGGCCTGACATTTCCCCTGCACGAACGTGTTTAGAGTTTGTATTAGGCGGTAGTGTCGGTATATCTAAAGCGCACTAGTTGTAACTATCATCACTGTAATAATTACGGGTGATAAATACCTTATATCCATTAAATAAAGACATAAAAGGGACATCAGCGCCTTCATAAAGGTTAAGAAGATTTCATGATAATAACGCCATCTCGCGATGAGTAGCAGAATTACATTGAAATAGAAGTCGAAATGGATAACTTTTGCAAAGATATTACAATGGAAGCTAAAATGAACATTATAATATTAATAAAATAATAATTGTCTATAATAACATAATATCTAAATACCTAATAGGTTCAGTAGGAATGCCATGAAATAGGCACAGCGCCGGGTTGGGATGTAGAGGGGTTGAATCACCAAACACAGGTTATAAAGCCATAGTTTATGTAACTATACTATTCACTACTGATCTCCAGACCATCTTCTCCCTTCTAGCAATACATCACAATATATATTACTCACTCTACGTGCTCATGAGAGGAAATCCCTTCTCGTATGGAGAGGTGCTTTATCTGTACTACGTGGTTTACGCGCCTTACGTCGACTACGTGTAGATATGCGCATCTGCCTATCACACCTCCCCTGAAAAGGTAAGGGGTTCCCTCCCCCTGAAAAGAACACTATTTGTAACTCTATTCTTATGTACTAAGTAGTCTATATTATTTTTAAACTAGGATATTTTATGCTATACTTATCCTATGGGGCTCAATGTACGTCTTTAGTTTATTCTAACATTTGTCCTTAATTAATACCAAATATCTTAAACTTAACAATGGTTGGGTTATAATTTAGTCATAGTTAGTTCCGTGTTCGTTCCTCCTACATATTTCATAATCGTCATCGTTTTCCCTTTTCCTTGTATACATAACCTAAATAGGTATTTCATTTTGTCTCTTTTCCGTGTATAACCTAAATAGGTATTTCATTTTTTGTCGCGCAAGACACACTCTTTCATCTATATTTTCCCTATTGAAATCATTTTAACTCTACTATCTTTCCTCAACATAACCAAATCTCGGAACGATACGTCTAAGCGTGCCTTCGTTCATGGAGAATCTTGATTCCTTCAATTTAACATTTTTCACAACATAACCAACATTGTTGGACAGTACCTACCGTTCCACTTGAACCTTCACTTATTCTTCATTATATAAAAAACTCTTATCCATCACATCTGTTGCGTTACCTACTCTAAGTCATGTGCGTATTAACATTGACATTGCGCTTTCCTGCCTACTCGCGAAATCGCTGTCGCTGTACGCTGCTGACCTTGTTGACTCACATTATTGTTATAGTTGCCGTAAGCAAAATTCGTATTTAATATCGTCATTTTGAGAATGAAACTGTCGCCCTAATCACTATCCCTATTTTCCCATGCCTACTACAACACTTCGTCACAGACATAAAAAATAAAAATTAAATTAAAAGTAAAATTAGCCAATTTCAATACCGTATCGAACTTTTCTAATCCCTAGAATACTGTTTTGCTGTTTTTAACGTTAAAAACTTCTACAGCTGCGAATCCTTTACCAACATCTTAAACTCCTAAATGCCTACACTAACTCCTGTTAACAATTTATCTATATTCTTATAACACAGAATACCTACTTCTAATAAATCCATAAAGTCAACCAAGTATAAAATTATATAAAATAACTCACATAACAAAAAAACTTTTTCATAACACACGAAATACACTAAAAAAAACTTCACCTCCTCGAACGCTCCCATCGCCAGCTCCCAGTTCCCAACCGGCCGCCACGCCAATGAAGCCACGCCACGCGTAACCGGACGTGTAGCTGAAGACACTGCCATCTGAACCTCCGTCGATTCCAATGAAGCAGTTCCGATATATATATATATTGACGACTGCTACGATGACCTTTTATGCTATCCAATCCACCCTTCCAACTCACTGGCACCCGCGGCATTACTAGTGGTTGGACGCCATCGGCTCGTCCTCTTCACAGCCCTCGTCGTCCATGTTGTTTAACCCGCAGCAACCTCAAGAGTCACTGTGTCATCATGTCACGACGTCACGCTGTCACGACGTCACGCTATCACGGTGTCACGGTCCCCGGCGCCCTGTCGAATACTCCTCAGGGTCCTGTCACGGTCGCCATGAAAGAGTGTTCTTTCCATACATGGCTAAATGCGTATATGTAATAAGTTTTAAGCGAGCTTTGCTAAAAGTTATTATTCAAAAGATTACAGCTTAATACGTATTACGATTTAAGTGTGCTTAAAACTTAGTATAAATGAGTTAAACCATACCTCCCATACGACTTATTATTTAATTAGTAGTTTTGCTATGTATGGAGTTAGCAATCTATCTACTCATTTATCTATGGTAACGATTACATGTAGGTCCATTATAGGTCCTGTAACTTTTTCAACTTAGCGCTTTGTTGGGGGCCGTATTTTTACTATACATATAACATGTTTTTTTTATACAACGACAGTGGCAAACAAGCATACGGCCCACCTGATGGTAAGCAGCTGCCGTAGCCTATGGACGCCTGCAACTCCAGAGGTCTCACATGCGCGTTTCCGACCTTTTAAAAACAGGAGGATTCACTGTGTGTGTGTGGAAGACTAGTATGGGGTTAGCCTAAGATAATTGTTACTGACGTTTCGAAAGTGCTTATTGTTGCTAGGCTTACCATAAAGACAATATTGACTTTGACTTAGAGTAGGTAAACTAACCCTCAATAAGATACAAGAAACAGTATCGATGTTTGCAGCGTTATTTATTAAATGACTAGTTAATTTTCTGTGGTTTAACAATATTAGAAACCCATTAAAGTGATAGCAAGGAGTATTTAATGGGTCTGACGTGGGACCGAAAGTCCCTTTGTCCCATAATCACAGGTTGTAGAGACCGCATCAAAGTAAATGCGACATAAAACTTTATTTTATTACTCCAAATTGTCTTAAATTTGACGAAGATCGTATCATAACATAATTAACATACTTAGTTTTGAAATAGAATGGCAATCGCCACAGTCACCATGTCAATTATGTGGGTAGGTAGATGTTATCATTTCTTATGACTCAGATACACATTAAAAGGGTTTTGAGTTTTTTGTAGGCTACCTACCTATTATATATCTGGAAAAACAAGCAAGGAAAGATTTTTGGAACACTTCCGAATTTAGTATATATATTTTTTGCGATAGCCGAACACGGGTCAATCAATTTTATATAAATAATATACGTAGGTACCTACTTTTTGTTGAAACAGTAAGTATCTGACATTGCTATGTAGATAGTAACGTACTAGCATTATAAGAATTAGTTTATTCGTATAATAAGTTAACTAAATTCGAAGAATTAGTACTTATATAAATAATTTTAAACAAAAAAAGAACCGACTTCACTTAGGATCCGCTATTCCAAGAGGAAATGGCCGAGTTGCTGTAAAAAATAGTGAAACTACTATAGGTGTGCCTATAATAGTTGAAGAGTTCCCTCGATTTCTCCAGGATCTCATCATCAGATCCGGACCTGGTGACAATGGGACCAACTGTAAAGTATACTCTTTCAAACAAAAAAAAATAATTTTCCAAATCGGTCCACCCGTCTTCGAAAAATCGGTGAACATACATAAAATAATTAGCAGAAAAAAACAAAGATACCGACGAATTGATAATCTCCTCCTTCGAAATCTTGTAGTCGGTTGAAAATAGCTGCTGATACTATTCTACGTCGTATTTTGGCCAATACAACAGCGACTATACAATAAATCGATATAAGAGAGTTTACATATGAATACACCAAGAGCAGATAGATTATGCAAGTTCTTTGTCATTTGCCGTTAGAAAGTAGTAGGTGCACAATAAATTGCGCCTTTTGTTAATACGTTCCCGTTAGTTGGCAGTCCCACGGAAACGGCTATCACTGCGGCGGCTCTATAATCTTGCACTGGCGACCATTATGCAGAAAACACCAGTTGGGACAATAAAAATCCCGCCATTGCGACGTGGAAAATCAAAGCTATTACCGTCCATTACGTGTACAGTCCACAGAAGTTACGCGGAAACACGATATCGTTTGTATTATAAGAGTAGAAGTAGAATAAAACGATACTAAGAACTGACTACTAATTTTAGCCATTTGAACGGTATTTGTACCATTACCAGGCACCGACAATTCTGTAATTTTTGTGCATTTTAAATATTATAGAGGGGCCACCGACTATCAGTCCGCCTGACGATATCGACCTGACAGTTAGAACAAAAACTTGACAGCTCCGAACAACTGACAAGCCAATATCGTCAGGCCGACTGATAGTGTGTGACTGTGGGCCCCATCATACAAAGACAAAAATGACAATGATTTTCGTGACATCATTCAGATGTAACAAACCGTCCATTTCACGAGCTCGGAATCTGGTTGTTAAAAAAGTGCCTGCGATTAAGCTGCCAATGGTTGTGGAGTTCATACCAACCAAGTCAGAGAGAGACAAGCAAGCAAGTAATTTATAGCAGTTCCCAATGTCCCCATGCCATTTCTAACTACGCAGATCAGGTGCAGTACTAACCGTCAGCGTTAAATCAATTTGCCTGGTCCCGCCCCGCACCCCGCTCGTGCTGTAATCACTGTCATCCACTAGTGGCCGTAGCGTAGAACAATTGCAGTAAGAAAACTTTAAACTGAAGAACCAACTTTCATAGTTCAAACCGTGAACAAAATGGCGAGAAGCTGCAATGGTCCGGTACACTGCCTCATTGCTATTGGGATTTCTGTTAATAGGAATCTTACACACCTCGGGTGCTCATCATCCTCCTAGCATTTGTAACTAAGTAATTGATCCTGACGTTCGCTCGGCATCCTAATCCCATGAATCATCACCTGATCTTTCAAATGGTTTGGTTTCCTCACGAAAAATGTCCCTTATACGAAAAATATAATATTGATTCGTTTGAGTCGTTATTTTTTTTATACATAAGTTCTGAAAAACTGAGTGCAGGTTCTGAAAATATGTTGGGGTAAAGATATAAAATTAGTCCAAGAAAATATTTACTTATGTTTAAAGAATAATATTTTCACATTGGTACCTACTCTTGGCTTAAGATATCCTTGTTTCCCGTGATTCTTGAATTAAAAACACTAGGTTACTGGCGTTGCACGCAGGTATAGCGGGAGTAATAAATAGTCACGAGGAAATATTTTCAAGAAAATAATAATGTCTTGGATTGAGAATATCCCGGAAGCTTTTTTTTCCGTGTACTTATGTATTCGTAATTCGCTATAGAGCTTCTACTTATAAGACTTTCGTTTGAAATACTTAATAAGTACCTATAATATCACGATTTAACTCACATACCTAGTTTTAGTAGTGGCTAAAACTAGCCACTAACTACTAGCTAGCTAACTGTGTAATGACGCACCACATGTTTTATACAGTTTAGGTACTATGTTTCCATTTTCAAGCACCGGAATCCGTTGACGACGCGCCTCGACTTTAGATTGTAATAAGTATGTACGTATTTCTTACCACACTGAAAAAAAAATCTCGTACTGGGAACCAGAATCCTGTTATCTCTACAGTATTGTCTTGCTGTATATGTGACGACTAAACACTTTGTAAACATAACAAAACTGTTCTGGTTATATCAAAATCATTAGTACTACAATATGAATTGTACTGATAACTATAAAATATTGTAATTACCATGTATACCCTAGGCAAAAGCTAGGAGTGTATATATAGTTTTCATTTTTTTTTTCTTTTTTTTTTGGTCGCTCTGCAACCGAAACCCAAGATTTTCCGTGGGTTAGCTCAGTGGTACCCCAGCCGGGATTTGAACCCGAGACCTCCCGATTGAAAGTCTAATGTTCTACCCGCCAGGCCACGAGCGCCTTAGCAGTGCTACGTGAAAATATCAATCAGTATTTCAAATTGTAATACAATGCGTCAATTGTTCAGATTACGATATATATTGTAAATAACACAAATATTTTGTATTCATTACGCTTGCATCTCTATTTATACAATGCAATTGTTAATTTTGCTAAATTGCGTTTAACTAGACTCGTCCAGTAACGTTTCCAAACAATATTTTACAAAATACAATATTTTTTGTAATCACCACCAGATTCTAGTAACAACAACTAAATTTTTCACAACAACACATTCTTGTAGTATTGTAGAAAAATATTTTTTTCGGTGCAGTCTTAGCCTCACTTTGCACATTGTATTCAAGATGATTACATTCAAGGCTAAAAATGCTTCCTCGTTATCTAAGGATAATATAAAAATATCATCTAAGTGGGACTGAAAAGTATTTCAAGTGGTCCATCTTCTATACTTTAGTCCGGAGGAACGCGCAACGCCACAGGGCGCGATTATACCATTAAGTGCCGGAATGTCCCGGATGTCGAGAGCGTTGAAAAGCTCAATCGAACCATGGCCGACAGCGATGGACCCAATTGTCCCCAATCATATGTTGGATGGCGCTGGACCTAAGTTATGGGGTCTTGGATGTAGGTGAGTCGTGCTTTACTGTCTGTACTAAACTAAAGTCTGTACTAAGCTAAACTGTAAAGAGGGATAAGATAAAAAGTAGTCTGTAATGCTCCGGAATATGGACGATTTTTTGTCTTATCCCTCATAAAAACACTATTCAATCTTACCCCAACTCACCTACGATATTGGCGTTTTATTACATAGGTAGTAAGTACGGCGTACTCCCATTATTGGCAATGATATTTCTTGCAATGGTACCGTGATATTTATTTTAATAAGCTTTAACGACGGTATTATTAACTACTTGAATTTGTCCTGCTTCGCATTGATAAGCAAGTTTTCTGTCATTGAAATATACGGTGGGTCGACAACAGTAAACTTACCACCATAGATGGACGAGTAAGCTTAAAGTCCACCTTGTATTGTCAGTAGTCAAAACGTGTAAAATGTAAAAAATATGAACCATATCTAGAGTAGAATATTTATTTAGGCACATATGTAGAGATGGATATGTCAATACAATTAATGTAGAGTATAACCAGAGACGATGGCAAGAGACGCGACGGCATGCACTGTACCATGGAGGATCGGACGAGTGCCCGTGTGAGACGCTACCTGCGAGGACAAGTTGGCGCCGTCCCATTTCCACGGTACCACACGTTACACAAGGTAGACGCGGCGGCGGAGGCAGCAGAGTTCCTCAAAAGACACAAATACAGAAGTACTACTTTGTTACATTTGGACCCTTGGTCCGTGGGGCCTAGCAGCACAAAAACTATATCGAGAGTTGGCTAAACGTCTGGCCGTAGTAACTGGGGATGAATGAGATGGCAGTTCCCTCAACTTATAAGTATTGCGCTCCAGCGCAGCGAAGAAATGCTGCCAGCATCCAAGGCACCATGCCACAGGGGCCAACTTTACATTTAGATTCATTCAGATATATATAACTAATCCCTACTTCCCAGGTTGAATGTAACCATCCCATCTATTGCCACATTTCTTACCGCTGGCTTGAAAAGCTTATTATTTTAATAATAACCGAAAACACCATAAACTTATTTTTTTTGTCGTCAGCTAACTAGATTTCAACCCCACCAAACAATATAGATAGGAAAAAGGCCCTACAAAATCTTATCGCTGTCTGTTATAATTTACTTATTAGGTAATAACAACTTAAGAGTTAATAACAACTTAAGAGTTAAGACTATTTGTTATGAATTAAACGTAGGGAAAAAGAACGTATAATACGTATAAAGTAAAGACTATCTACAGTATCTACCGCATACACATAAGGGCATGCTCAATGCTCATCTTCATCAAACCTTGAGGCTCGCATAGTTTTACTTGCGTGGGCGTGGCCAGCGCCGATTGGGCCGAGCGCCGCCAATGCGCGGGCGCTGCACGGTAGCTATACGCAGCTTATGACGATGCGCAATGTCCGGCTCGAAAGACCAAATACGCTGGCTAGTGGCCACGAATACGCCAAGAATCCCAAAGGTAGCTGAGATAAAAGCGATGAACTAATGGTTTATCAATATCAAGGACTGATTTCAACAAATTGTAGTAATTCCGAATAAGATCTATTGATTTGACACATCAACAAATGCTCCTATATAATATTGAGAGTAATTCCATAAGAAGTAACGTGGAACGTGGAACATTCAACTGTCTCTTGGAAAATTAACCTATAACTGTAAACGTAGGTATGTTGCTGCATAAACATGCAATCACTAATTACTTGGTGATACTTTTCCATGAGTAATAATTCAAAACAAGATTTCAATGTCCTTATAATAAATACGCGACCACCAACCCACCTGACTCGTCAGTCAGCTTCCTACAAACTTTTAAGAGTCTGATATTACCAATAATTGAAGACGAGGGTTATTAAGCCTGCCGGGGCAGGTTCTATGTAGATTACCTACTCGTAGTTATCATGAATTTGAGCATCGACCGACCTATTATGAGGGTACGAGGACCACGGGCGCTTCTTCGTAATAACCATGATAAAGCCTGAAATTATACGATTTGTGAGGAATTTTGTTGAAAATGGCGAAAACATTACAGAAAAGTACCGGGGTCGTTACGGCGTCGGCTGGCCTGGGGCGAACACTCCGGTCGTATGCAAATTAAACGTAATCAAAATAATCATTTAGTAAGTATCAGGCGCACAGAACTCCGTAGAGGCCGCCCTGCGCCCTCTCTCTCTGCCCTCTACAGTGTCGCTGAATCAGAAAGGAAAAGCACTTTTGCAGCCCGACTGACGGAAATGCAAATGGCCTACGCCCGATCCGCTTTTATTATTTCGTATTGTTTCGACCGTATGTACGTAATTACAGTACGATAGTGGCTTAATGCGCGAAATTACTCTAGGTAAGTGGGCTGAAATATTACGGTAGCTATTAAATATGCAGGCACTAGAGGGTGCAGAGGCGTATTTAGAAATTTGGCGCCCCGGGCCAGAAAAATTTGCCGCCCCTGTTACTTAAGCAAACAGACTATTAAAATTTTCTTGACACTTTCTGAACCCTTACTGTACGGTCAAACGTTGAAAAAACACCCTGCTGACGCCATTTGCACATCTGCATAGCTGGATTGATACCGCGGTACAGCGCTACACGTTACGGCGCGTAACTTCAGCGGATCGAGAGCGAATTCGTGCGGCGAGGTGCGAGGTTTTGATTCCGTTCTTGATTCGCTTTCAACTTTCGATATCTTCTTAATTTTTTGTTTTCTGTCCCGTAGCCTATACTGTGTCCCACGACTCCCACTGCTGGGCAAAGGCCTCCCCTCGCTTCGGCTACTCGTCAAGGCCTAGTGCATACTATCGCCACTCTCTACAAAATGCGTCTAGATCGTTTCGCCATCTCCTTTTCCAATTGGTCTGCCTCTGCCCCGGCCGATTTGTGGGGTCGGTTTAGTTGTTAAATTAGCCCATCGTTCCGGGTGCTTGCGTCAGACTCTTGACACCCACATCACATCCGAGATACCTTTCCTGGAGCGGAGTTCGGTGTACCAAATTCGAAGCTCTTCCAGGTGTTCTCGATGCGTCGATCGAGTTCCTTGGTCTGCCTATTATCCAAGGATACCATCTGGCCCAAATAGGTGTATTCGTCGACATATTGTAACTCCTTCCCAGTGCCTCCCATCCCATCAGTGTGTCCCATCTACCTTGACCCTACGTTTCACGCCGCTGGACATTAATTTGGTTTTGTCCCTGTTCATTGTGAGTTCGACATCAAAACTTGCAGAGAAGGTCTTGCAGCATTTGCTCTAGATGGGATGCAGTTACAATAGTTACTTGTATGAAGTGCGCCGTCCAATTTATGGCGAGTTATAAAAACTACTCACATAGAAAAATTTGATTAATATAGGGCCGTAAATTTCAGCTACAGACGGAAAAAGCTAAAATTACACCACTAAAAGTGTCCGAAAACGGACCGGACCAGGCTGCCGGCTGTCCCCCCAAACTTATTGAAAGAGCATCACTTTAGCTATTAAATGAGCTTGGTTTCATTCTGCTATCATTCCCAGTAACTTGACGACTGAGTTTCTGGAGGGTGCAAACTTTATGTTGCGCTAAAAAATTGTTGGCCCTCATCTGCAATTAAAAGCAAGAGACTTCTCGGAGTTTGGTTTTCGGTCTCTTAGCGAACAAAATTAAACTCCGCAAGGCAAAACAAATACGTATATAGAGTCTTAGCGCCTTTGCTGAGATCCTGTCGAGACGGTGTTTTCGTCATCCTATCACCATTTTTGGGCAGTACCAACCTTGCCTGCAAATCTGTGCACTTGCTGTATAACGGGCGAGGCACTGCTGGTAAGGGCCCTTTCCCTTTTGTGTTTAGAAGTAAGACCGCAGTCGCTTCCATAAAAGTCAAAAACATGCAATTCTAACATAGGTACAAGGTTCCAGAAAAAAAGACGACGGATGTGACGCCGTCACAAAACGGCATTCAGGAGCCCCGCACGGAAAAAAAAGCTTCCGGGATATTCTCAATCTAAGACATTATTATATTATGTTAAAAATATTTCCTCGTGACAAGCATTTATTTCCTTTAACGAAAATAAAATAAAGTTTTAAATATAACGAAGCGAATATATTCTTACAGATTTTCTAGTTTTATTTTACCTTAAGATAATACTTGTTTGATTAAAGTACAATCTCTCTTATTTACTCAATATACTCTTGAAACAATACATTTTTGTATTTCTAATTTTAAGAAAACGTGGTTTTATTAAGCGAAGAATCATATTTTTGGTAAAGGAAATAAATACTTGTCACGAGAAAATATTTTCAAGAAATAATAATGTCTTGGATTGAGAATATCCCGGGAGCTTTTTTTTCCGTGCGCTCAACATCTGTTAATGTGAGCCAATGAGCTTTCGAAATAGGATGCCGAAATCGGTGCGAAGCAGATGAGAAAATATACTAGATCGGACCCTAGGCTTCGATACAGTACTTAAGGATGCAACCAAGATGAACGCTAAGATCAGGAAAGATTATAGAACCCGGAACGCGGATTTTCAATGATCAGCTTTTACTGACTTGATTAAGTTTACTGACTGAAAACGGGAGCTTAGTTAAATAACCAGGCATGGTTATATGGTCCTCCCTTTTGGGAAAAATTGCAGTTTACTTTATGTGATGTGATACATCAATGGCAGATATGGAAAGGCGGCATAAGTACAAAAAAACGCCCTTCATATTTAATATTTACAAAACCAGATCGTGGCGTTTCGAAATTGTTACTCTTTCTTAGGCCTTATGGGCCGGTAGCTAACTGAAGTTCAGCATCGAAAAACTGGCCCAGAACCAAGCATACGGGGCGGCTCGCGCCGCCCCTGGCAGCCTGCCGCCCCGGGCCATGGCCCTCTTGGCCATAGGGTAAATACGCCTCTGAGAGGGTGTGTATTGGCAATAACGCGATGCCCCATGGCTTTCTTTAGCTTTGTGCGTTCCTCAAAATGCATACAGAAATATACAAACTTGTATAGTATTACTACTAGTATATACTATTGTAAAATATTACTGTTTTGAAAAAATAAGTCCCGCCGAGTTTCTTGCCGGTATTAAGTAATACTTCTCGGGTCAGAGGTGTAGGGTTAGAACCGGTGGTAGTTTCTTTTTCTCTCTGACGTTCATAAGTGCATTGTAATGTGCCTAAATTGAAGAATAAATATATTTTATCTTTATCTTGAAATTACATTCATCAAATCCTTGGTTTAAGTTACCTAGAAGGTATTGGTAAAGTTGGGGGATACACGTACTAAGCGGATGCTGCCCCTGTCCGTGTCATGGGACGCACGCCATGGTGTAAGGACTATTGAGAATTAATGGAGTCTAAAATGTACTAGGCTACTGGGTGAAAAGTATGGACTAATTACTGGGCTATTGGATGAAGAACCAGACGCCTTGCCTTATAAAACGTATCCAATTTTATTTCCGGCAAACGGTGACTCGCCCTCCGCAAGGTGGGCCCCCATAAAAAGCGACATCAAAGATGGCTCAAGGGCCTTAAAAATACGTAGGTAGGTCTTGTTCTAGGCGGATGTCTTCAGGTAAGCTATTGTATTGAGTATGTATGGCAATTTATGCAAGCAAATGCTCGTGGTCAGATCTGAAAGCACAATGTACCATTCTCAAAATAAGTAAACCATTCACAACCTCTACTGCATGGCCTATTACTTATTCCAAACCCCAAAGCAACAATTTGTACCAATTCCGAGCAACTTTATTGAGTTCTATTGAGTTAGGTCAGGCTACTCTATCTGACGGGACATAGGTATGAATATGTAGTTCGGAAGTGGTATTGTACTACGTAGCGTCCGTGGTCTGACACAACGGTTGTCAGAGCTACCGTTTAATTAAGGTAACGCTCGGCTAGAGTCGGCCCAGTGGTTAGCCAGTTACAGCGTCCCGCCAATTGGACACGATTAAAAATAATTTTCATATTTGATGTCATTTCGCTCGTTACTTTACGCCGCGATGCGGGTAATTCATTTGTTAAGGCTACTAGTGCTAGTTGTTGGTGGAACTGGCCAATCGTTTGATTTTACAATTTCTGTAAGTATTACTAGAATAAGATAATTTTCGAAATTATCCAGACACATTTAATCAATTTATCAATTCCTTTAAGGTCTAGGTACTCTTAGCCGCACACCTTACCGCTCCTACCACGGCCATTGGAATAAGTACTATTTAACACCTATTTAGTATTTACCAATTGCTTAGAAGAGAAGAATTTTTTTTAGGAAACATGCATACACCTGCAAAGGAATTTAAGGCGTGTGTGAAGTCCTTCATACGTATTTGAGCTCAACGGTTAGTGAATGAGGCAAAGCCTACCTACGTAATTAGTAATTATTTCCAGCTTTCGTATGATTATTTTTGACACACCGCGACTGCTAAGGCTATTCTATGAATAAACGCATACCTATGCGTACCTACCTAACCTACCTACCTAGGTAGAGGTACCTATTTTTAGAATTCACCATTTGCAGAATGTTTGTGTTTAATATGAACACTAAATTGACATTTAGATAGAATGTCCTAACTATGCCTTGTCATGACTAGGCTATTAAGCCTAAGGGCATTACGATCAGAAATTGTTGAACGAAGCAAGCACCTATGTAGACTTGTTGGCTTAATCAATTTTATTAGTATTATAAATCCACTCCATGAAATAGCCATGGCACTGATATGTTTACATTTTACAAGTGTTGATTGAAGCGAACTAGTTTTCTTCGTCATGACATTGATCATGAGTAATTATTATACCCCAAGCGGACAGGTTGGTGCATGGGTGGGAGTCTTGAACAGTATTTGTGTAGGTACCTATATATTATCACGAGAGTCATTTGAGTAATTCTTGATATTGAGTAGGTATATCTGAAAATTCAATTTAAAAAAAGTGTTTTATTCTCATTGCACATAAACATAGGTAACTAATATTAAGTAGCCACCAAACTGTCCGTTTGATAACGAGGTAGGTACTAATTATATCTTGGCCTTAAAAACTTTTCAATTTTTTATATAAATGTCCAACGCACAAGGGTTAAAAGCTTTCAAAGTAGAATCGACGATGTAAGTAGAGGTGCCGTATTGAAGATTTTTTAATTTGATAAAAACGTATGCATCAAAAAGAAATCAAACACATATATTATGGAATAAGTACTTATTCAGATTTTTATACAATTCTGAATATTATATTACAAACTATCTACTATAGAAAAAATCTTAAAATGGAAATCGACAAGTTCATTTTTGTGTTCTAACTAACTCACTTGTCCATTCTACCAGTTCATAAAACGTATGAAGTACTCATGTATAGATAATTGGGTCTCGCTTACAAAGGTACCCGCGCAAAGTGTTCATAGTGAGGATCCTAAGCCACATAAAAACGTCGAACCTAAAATTTGTATGCACAAGCATAAAATTTGGCACACTTGTTTATTGTCCCCAGAAAACCCGATTAAGATCGGTACCCAAAGGTACCCCCCCTTCTGGCACCGGGGAGGGGGGTTTAAAATACCACTCCACCCGGCTTCATTCAAAAAATTCTAACAGTTCACGTTTAGCTAATAGGTCAAGTTTGGTATCATTTTCGGATAAAATAACCACGTAGAATTCGTTTCTGGTATTAAAAAATGCAATTTACGAAGTAATTTAAAAAAAAACATACGAATTTCGAAAATCTCAACAAAAAAATTCATATTCCAGTCATCATAAATATAAATTTGCTAGTTTTTTTCACAATTTAAAAATACAATATTAAAGCATATTTCACGTAGATTCAAAAAAATATAACATGAAAACCTTTACTAACAGGAAATAGCATAAAAAAAATATTTTACGTCGCGCGTCGCGATATTATTTTTGCCGCCGTCGGCATCCGCGGTCAAAATATCCAAATAACGCACTGTGGATAGGTACCATGTAAACTTGTTATTTATTGAAATCAATTGTATATATAACAACGATAAAAATTGTACCTGAAAAAATGTGGTATTCCGTCAGAAAAGGGACTTTTAGTATAGGAGTTGTGTGCGCATCCTCTTTTCCTTGTGCTAAAATCTTGGGTTTATAAGTCAATGGGTCATTGGACCAGTTACTAGGAAAACAGCCCCTCTGGACACGAACGGTGCTATAATTACGGATATCCAAATGCAACTCGAGCGATGGGTTGAACACTATACAAATTTATTCGAGTCCAGTTGATATACATCCGGAGGCTGTGCAAAGCATGCCCAAACCAAACTGGCTGTTATGACCGAGTTGGATAATCTACTGCCTGTAGAGGAGTTTGCCAAGGCTATTAATAGGCTCACGTGCGGTAAGAGCCCCGGCGTTGATGGCACCCAACCCAAACCTAAATAATAAAACTCGAATGCATGCGACCACTTGTGTACAATCTTCTGTGCAAATGTTGAGAAGCCGGAAATGTGCCTCAGGATATGCGTGATGCCAATATACAAAGGGAAAGGTGACCGCGGCGACTGCAACAATTACCGCGGTATCTCCATATTGAGCATAGTTGGCAAGTTTTTTGGCCACATACCGCCCTAGCCAACGCAGTCGTCTCTGCTTGAGAAACGCTTTTCAAGCTAGGTAGCTGTGCAATTTCTAGGACCCTTTCGTTTGTCACCCTGTCTTGCCATATTCCGAAAATCTTGAGTAGGCATCGCATGTAAAAATAATTTATGCGACGTTCGACTTTTGCATACGTCATCCAGGTTTCAGCTCCGTACAAGAGTATACTTAAAATGGAAACCTGAGGTTGTTCGTTACGGTCGACCCTGGGTAGCAAAAACTGTCAACTACTTCTAAAAGCGTGCCATTGACGGAAATAGAGGGAGCTCCGGAAGTCCTCCTCGTGTTTATGGACATGGCAAACAGGGAACAAGCCTGATAGAACTGACTCACCATGGACTGGAGTTAGAAACGAAGACTGCGTCATCGGCATAGAGAAGACTGTCGACGAAAAGATTCTCGAGGTCTCTTTTTGACTTTAGGAGCGAGATGTTAAACATTTTTTCGCATGTATGCAGACGGATATCCTGCTGGTTATCGCTGAAAGCGGTACTTAATATAAGCGAGAAGTATATACCAAACAGGGTAGGAGCCAAGACACAGCCTTGTCGCACTCCTCTGGAGACATCGAACTGCGCTGATGACGCTCTGTTAAAAACTACTGTGGCCTTCATACCTTCGTGGAAGGATACAACTAGCCTCAGAAGCTTTGATGGACACCCAATGCTCTCGAGTGCTGTGTATAAGCATAAGCCCTCCCGGCTGACTGTATCGAACGCCTTGTTAAGGTAGACAAAAGCCATAACCAAGGGGGTATTTTGTTCACGACACTTCTCCTGCATTTTACGAAGTGTGAAAATCATATCCAATCATAACTGGACTCGAATAGAGATTTGTATACTGTACAACCCATCGGTCGAGTTGCATTTGGCTATCCATAATTATAGCTCTGTTCGTGTCCAGAGGGGCTGTTTTCCTAGCAACTGGTTCAAGGACCCGTTTGATAGCTTCATAAATACCACTTATAAACCCAAGATTTTAACACAAGGAAAAGAGGTTACGCACACAACTCCTATACTAAAAGTCCCTTTTCTGACGGAATACCACATTTTTTCAGGTACAATTTTTATCGTTGTTATATATACAATTGATTTCAATAAATAACAAGTTTACATGGTACCTATCCACAGTGCGTTATTTGGATATTTTGACCGCGGATGCCGACGGCGGCAAAAATAATATCGCGACGCGCGGCGCAAAATATTTTTTTATGCTATTTCCTGTTAGTAAAGGTTTTCATATGTTATATTTTTTTGAATCTACGTGAAATATGCTTTAATATTGTATTTTTAAATTGTGAAAAAAACTAGCAATTTTATATTTATGATGACTGGAATATGAAATTTTTTGTTGAGATTTTCGAAATTCTTATGCTTTTTTTTTAAATTACTTCGTAAATTGCATTTTTTAATACCAGAAACGAATTCTACGTGGTTATTTTATCCGAAAATGATACCAAACTTGACCTATTAGCTAAACGTGAACTGTTAGAATTTTTTGAATGAAGCCGGGTGGAGTGGTATTTTAACCCCCCCTCCCCGGCGCCAGAAGGGGGGGGTACCTTTGGGTACCGATCTTAATCGGCTTTTCTGGGGACAATAAACAAGTGTGCCAAATTTTATGCTTGTGCATAAAAATTTGAGGTTTTGAGCTTAAGACCCTAGCTATCAAGGGTTGTGGTGATTACGCAAATTACTTCAAATTACAGACTCACGACAATTCTAATGACGTTCGCGTTCTTATGAATGCGAATTGATGTGTCTTCTTCCTTCACCTACATACATACCTAACGTATGTCTTCATCAATTATGAATCCTTGAAATATATGTGCTTTTTATTTACTGATGTCGCGACGGTCACTTTGAATTTTTGGAGACTTTTTCATATTTTTTATAGGATTATATCTTTTAACTTACCAAACGGAGTTTTTGTGTATGTAGATTCAATAAAAATCGACTTCCAAAATAGGAATTCCCTTAATTTGTTTGTATTTTAAGATTTCTAAGTTTTGATAGTGACTATAGTCCAAAACTTTAGAAGATCTCAATCTCAATCCACCATAACAGTTGTAGGTAAAGCTGTTAATCTTCTTCATCCTAGGATTTGTCCCGGCTTGGGGTCAGTTGCTTGATAACCTAATCCTATGAATTGGCATAGGGACTCGTTTTTACGAAAGCGACGTCCATCTGACTTTCCAACTTAGAGGGGAAACTAGGCCTTATCGGGATTAGACCCGGTTTCCTTACGATGTTTTTCTTCGCCGAAAAGCGACTGGTAAATATCAAATGATATTCCGTAAGTAGGTACATAAGTTCCGAAAAACTCATTGGTATGAGCCGGAGTTTGAATCCGAGACCTCCGGATTGAAATTCGGATGTCTTACCACCCAGCTACAAGCGCTCATGGCCACCATGTTATTCATTTTATATTTTTAGCACCTTGTCACGTCATTGGTGATTGCATCGTTGGCCTACAGAGTCGCGATTTCAATAATAGGTACCTAAAACGTTAGTACAATAGGTACTTAACACCACACCATGACAGATCAATGCACCGTTTCGCCGGTGCGTCAGAAGTGCCGAAACATTTCCCGCGTACCATTAGCATATACTTTGTAGCTGAAACGATTCGAGTTCACGCTTTTACCAGCAGTCAGCACGATGAGCGGCAGTGCGTTAGATGTGCACAATTTGCCTCCATTTGGCGTAATGACAGGCCGCGGCGTCTACTCGTGGATGCTGCATAATGAGCCGATCCTCGATTGATCCGCGCATATATAGGTTATACTGCAGTACCTAATGCCCATGTACACATACAGTAAGTACTAGGAAGCTCGCTGGCGATCAGAATTACTAGTGTTTCTAATTAGATTTGATTAGAGATGCTTTGCTTTATGGTTAGCGTGGGTTTTGCCGTTGGTTTGCTGCTAATTGGTATGTATGCGGCAGCCGGATTCAAATCTGTAGGTATAATTCATGATGGTTAGGTAGGTATCAATGCCACCAAAGTACATGAACTCTATTATCATTAGCTTATGCGGTAGTCGCTCTTAAGAAATATCTGAGAAATAGCAACAGAAATCCACGACAGTACAATCAGCAGTAGAGTAGCTAAGTGTTCAAACTTATTTTGGCACCCTTGGTACCCCTTAAATTAAGAAAATAAGAGCATGTACCGCTAAGCAACTTCTGCCGCTGACTGTGCCAACGCGATAGCGCGATAGTTTGAACACAGGTGATAACCTGTTCACCTTCGGAGAACCAATTTAAGTTAGGTTTGAGGCCGATGGTAACTCTTACTAACTTTGAACCGTTGAAGAAAACCTCAATTTAAGGGTTGTTTAAACAAAGCAGGCCCCACCGGGGTGCCCTGGTGGAACGAATGAGTTACAAAGCATATGTTTTGAGCACTAGAGCACACCTTATCATTTACCACATTACGGGCGCCTTGATTATAGTAATCTGCTCATGGGGGAACAATAGAGCTGCGCTCGCGCGCCACCACATGCGCTGCGTTAGTACAAGTACAGGGTGATCCAGGTAAGCATGCTACGCTCATTAATACAGAGAAAAATAACACTCAACCGCGTAGATACATTAGAAGACATCGCTGTCAAGAAGACGCGTTGTACTCGTGGTCCCGGAGAACCTACTATCTGACTGTAGGGTAGGATACCTATTCATTAACTATTATCCTTAGTTTTGATGAAGGTAGGCGGCACCTTAGGTAGACAAAGGTCTTTGACTTTCATTTAATAACCGACTTTAAAAAAGGAGGAGGTTCTTAATTCGACTGAATTTTTTTTATCATTATTTTTTTTGTATGTATGTTACTCGATATCTCCGTGAATAGTGAACCGATTTTCAATTTTTTTTTATCGAACGGGTATAACATGGTCCCATTGTCACCAAGTCGGAGTCTGATGATGGGATCCTGGAGAAATCGAGGGAACTCTTCAACTATTATAGGCACACCTATAGTGATTTCACTATTTTTTACAGCAACTCGGCCACTTCCTCTTGGAATAGCGGATCCTAAGTGAAGTCGGTTCTTTTTTGTTTAAAATTATTTCTAACCGCACATAGGTTTAAATACTAGCTTTTGAATAGGTACAATTGATTGACTTTAGTAGAAAGTATAGATCTTTTACTAAAGAGAACTAAGTACTTACTTATAATAACATAATAGAGAATGGGTTTAGGTTTTCTTTATGCTTGAAATTAAATAATAAATGTAAACATTTATATATAAGGCGATTACACACTGGCGCCGCAACCGCATGCGGCGACGGATTTAGGCGGGGCACATACAGAGCGCTATCTCACTCGCGCACCGGCGCCGCATGCGGAAATCGCACCAGGACCTCTATTCGACTCGACTAAGTGTAACACTAACATATGTCACCTCTATTGCGATTGTATTGCGGCTATATTGCGTTGGTATTGCTGTTGGTTTTATCTGTCACATTAACAGTAGGTATCGCTCACAGAGGACCGATCTCTTTATGTGTAGTCGTTCTTAGGATAGACGCGCCCTTGTCTATAGTTTCTATAGGAAACGACCGTGTTAGTATATTTGACAAATAATAGTCTTAGCTGTCAGATATCTGTGCTAATAGCGTTGGGGTACACAGATCGATACATTTATACATATTTTGATGAGATAATCTGAAAAATCATTCTAATCATTCAGCAGTAATACTACGCAAGAACTAAATGTAACGAGGGTTTGTATAATAATGAGTATTTATGGAACTTTTGTCATGATATACCTTCTTCATCCATTTATATAAAATCATTCTCTTGCTTACAATCTGATAATGTTAGCTCCGCAAATCTCAAACTGACACTGGCGCTAACGGGGCGCAAAGCGCAAGAGTGATACAAGCATCTTAAGTCCAACCACGTATCTAGTCCTACCAGCGCTTGCACATGCGCATTGCTGATCTGTGATTTTGACGTAAGTACCTATCTCACTTTAGTGAAGCTTTGCGTCACTCAAAAGTGAGATATGGCGCAGGTGTTGTGGTGCTATTGCATGACACTGTCATTTATGCACAGTCGAATAGCCCTCCAGTGTGATGTGATAGCCGCCTAAAAGATTATTCAATCGTCGCAATATTGTAAAAAATCGGAACAATGGATAGGTATAATGTCATGTTAAATACCAACACACCTTCTCCAACTTTCGAGCTTATAAGGTAGAATCGACAATATTTAAATAGCTTTGGTATATACCTACTTCGTAAAGTAGTACTTTAATTACTATGATGCAATTTTTTTTCAATGTCAATAATTCTGCCACAGGTTTGATTCTACTTTAAAAAAACTCACGCCGTATATACCCTCCGTAAATTAAATAGAAAATATGACCCTTTCATTGTTCCACATAATTAAGGAGTGCGCAACAACACAAAAGAGTTGATCGGCTACACGATGTTAACAATGTTTTGTCACAGCAATCGGTTCACAATGGCTGCCGGCGGGACCCTTTCTTCAGCAATTTGCCAAGCAGCAGGCCCCGGAAACGGAACCCTCACCCTGGAATTAGGAATCCTTAGGCGCCCCAGGATCCTCATTGTAGTGTTAGGAACTCCGCCCTCTAGATTTCGAAGACAGCACGTGACACATTTTTCTTAAATTCGCTTTTCAAAAAGACGTTATAAAGTTGAGGTGCGAGCCCTCGTTGTAAAAGGGTACCTAGATGAATGGAATATACCTACCTACTTACCCAATTTATTTTTATTATCTTGGAAAACCGTTATATATTTTACACAACAGGTTACCTAATCAGGACCTTAAGGAGGGTAGGTACCTAGGTTTCATAAGTGAACATTTCCACACCTACCTACTCATTTTTTTCTTAGGTTGTATACTTACATTGATAGAGAGAAGAATATAACAATGAGTCCTTTACATAACGTAGGTACCTACGGAGATTAACCTATGCATCGATTTTAGGATTCTAGGTAAGTATACCGACTATCTGGGTATTTTAAAAATTATCTAATTTTCCTTCTGAATACCCGTAAGTATCATATAGCTATTACTTACTCATGGAATTGGGTCAATATGACGATGAACTATCGGCTTACGGTCCGCCAGCAAGACGCCGGTGCTTAGCTAAATTATCTCGTTGGACCGACGACCTTGTCCCTCCTTGAACTTGCAACCACTGATTACCGAATTACCAGCCACTCTTGTCTATACTTAACGCTCGTACCGTCTCATACCACGCCGATTTAAATAATAAATATCCTATAACACCCGAGCATTGTTTTAAAGTTTTAACCTCCCGACGATCCCGTTCGTAATGACGTGCATTAACTCAAATCGCTAATAAAATTAGACCCACCACGTAATTTGACTTAATTTTGCAACAATCATGTCTGAATCAGAACCAACGAATCTACAGATTAAAAAAATACAAATTGCAGCGAAATAAATACCTACATAATCAGTTTTTGGAATCGTGCTGCCTAATCGGAAAATGGGCATGAGTGGGGACTACGAGTAAGTATAACGCAGGTGTATTGCTAAGTAGCTTTCGTCAATGCCACAAAATTGAGGGGTTTTGAAGGACTTCCATGCCTACCTACTTATAATCTAATTATATTATGATAGCTAGCGAGATTATTGTAAAATTCTATACCTGCGGCAAATTCCCGCCATACATCTTTGAGAGGAAAGGAAGTAAGTACTTAATCATAATTAAAGCTCTCTTTGCCAATAGAACAGGTGAAGAGTGGAAAATGCGATGGATTCAACATAGGCATAGGCAAGAGTTTCATACACCGCTGTCAGCCACTCTAGCCAGTGGCGTAGCGACGGATTGGGGAGCAGGGAGGTCAAGGCCCTTGACGACATATTTTCATGTAGTAGTTTCATGTAGAGTTAGTAGTATTTTCTGATTATATACAGGTAGGTACATTTAAATATGAGAAAGCCGGAGTTACGTCTATTATCAATCACAAGTCGTTTTTAATTTTACAAGGTTTCAGTATAAAATAAATATTGGCTTAAACGGCAAGATATGTTTACACTTTTGCACCTTCCTCCATTTTAAGGTGCAATAGTGTAAACATATTTTGACGTCGACTGTACTGTACCCTACCATTTGAACCTGGTTTGAATGTCTTGTTTCCAGCTACGTACCTACTACTACTATCTACGTCACCGCCACGTAAGTATGGCAATGAATGGATCACTAGATAGTAGGTAGGTACATACAAATTCTGCGAGGCACGATTGCGTACGAGAAATGAGTTTTTTTCTCGTAATCCTCAATTTATCTGATTTCTGCAGTATAGATCGTGCAAGGTGCATTATTATCCTCAGACTTCAAACACCTACAGTTACATTAGGTACCTTTTCATGCATCACAGGCAGGTGTCATTTCAGTTCAGTACAATAACCTACTTACAAGTCTTAAAATTACACTCAACATGCAGAACACTACGATGAAAACACAATACAATATACATACATTCAAAATTTCTTAAGACGATTTTGAAGGGACCCAGCCAACCAAACACGCGTCTTCTTGCGGGACGACATTAAGTAGCGTAGTACAGTCAGCAGCAGAAGTAGCTAAGCGGCTGAGGTGTTCAAAATGAGCTGGACACGACTTTATTGTAAAGAGAATAAGAGCGCGTGTAGTGTAGGTCATGAACACCTCACCCGCTTGTGCTGCTGACTGTACCTAGAGTCAGATATAAAATGGCGTATTATGCGAGAAGTCGTATTAAACATGATGGCATTAAGCGGGTTCAGCTGTAGTAATAAAAAGGTATCCACTAATGAATCCGCCATATTAGTTAATTGTTCCCGCCCGCGCACCCCCCGCGCGTTACGCTTGGCATGGCATAGAGTACCTAACTTATATAGTAGAGCAGCACAGCCTAAGAACTTTTTGAAGCTCAAGTCAATCGCACCATCTGCCCGAAAGCGACCTAAAGATACCCAAAATGTAAGAGGAAATGTCATCTCATCTGCACTGCTACTCCATCTAGTAACGAATAGCGTACTAGTAGTACACTAGGCTGTGCTGCTCTGCTCGTAAGTTACTCTATGCGCTTGGTTCACGCATGGATTATTGCATGTCTTCTTGTTTCCCTTCAATTATTTTATTTTTATTATGCTATGGTATTTTTTTATTGTTGATACATTTTAATTTATATCTACTGAATACTTAAATAATAAGGAAGCGGTATTGTTTCTTGAAAGTTGACCAACTTTATTTTTTCTTTTGAACAACATTATCGTCTGCTAAATAATGACATTGACATTTAAAATACTCGTTAATTATATACCTATATAATCAAGTAGATTATGTTTGGATAATTAAATAAAAGAAACCTAACGACACTCACACGGAAAAAAAAGGTTCCGGGATATTCTCAATCTAAGACATTATTTTATTATGTTGAAAATATTTCCTCGTGACAAGTATTTATTTCCTTTAACGAAAATAAAATAAAGTTTTAAATATAACGAAGCGAATATATTCTTACAGATTTTCTAGTTTTCTTTTAAGTACCTAAGATAATATTTACGTGTTTGATTGAAGTACAATCTCTCTTATTTACTCAATATAGTCTTGAAACAATACATTTTTGTATTTCTATTTTAAGAAAACGTGGTTTTATTAAACGAAGAAACATATTTTTGGTAAAGGAAATAAATACTTGTCACGAGGAAATATTTCCAAGATAATAATAATGTCTTGGATTGAGAATATCCCAGAAGCTTTTTTTCCGTGCACTTTTAACATAAAATGGGGAGCAATATTTTTACCTATTAAATCCAACACTTCTGGGAGCTTTGTCTAGTTATTAAGTAGGGCGTTCTGATTCCCACTACACATTTTCCTCCAGTGAGATAATGTACATTTCAGGAATTTGAAACATTCTCAGGAATCAGAGAACATCTGGAACACTACATTGACTACTTTGACCTCGAGATCTTGTATTTGTTCAGATAAGTGATGACTAACTTAAAGATTTCCCGAGTTGTTCTCCGAGCTTTTGTCGATAAGCTTCAAAGTATTTATATCTTTTAATTTAATAAAAAAGTGACTTAAAAATTCGAACACAATTCAAAAACTTGGTAGTATGGCACAAAAACGGATCTAAGTGTTACAGTATTTTTTCACCATGGTGACATGTTTACAAAATCATTTAAGAAATACATAAAGTCACCGACGGATTTTTAAAACAAAGCGTAATAATTGTCTGGACAACAGCGGTAGCGCGTCCATAGAACACGATCGCCGTCGGCTTCCCTAAGTTTCAGACGCCTGACCAGTTTTCCTAGCTCATGATGAAATTAAGCAAATTCAGCACCGGCTTGCCTGAGAAAAAATTTGACCCACCGCCACTGCTCGAAAATATATAGGTAGTGAAAATCACCATTTGTATAATTATTGTAATAAAAATCAAGAATAGGCCGTGGGCAACCCTACCTCATCGAGTACAAGAATTCGGCTTATGTAGGGACATGCACGGTTAAATTATTATCAGGCATCGGAGTTTTTATCGCATGGTAAGACTAATAGCAAGCTATGGAGTCGACATTTGCCATAAATGTAAACTCATATTCATAGTCATACTCATTTATTTAATTTATCTTAAAATGCCTTTAGAGCGGTCGGTCGTGTATATTATCTTAATCGAATTATATAAAAAAATATTTTTCTATTACATTATGAATTCATAACTTCAACTATTTTAACATACAACTATACAAACTACATCGCTGCGAAAGACCTAATGTCATGTAGGTACTGACCGCTGATAAAATTGATTAGTATATTTGTCATCATGTGTCAATCACTGGTGATTGCAAACGTAGTAGTTATTTATATCTGTAAGTGGTAAATACGTCGTGGAATATTCCATAATTAATTATTAGGTATGCCTAACCCAGAAATAGCTGCAATTTTGGCATGGATAGAGCCATACAACGATTTACAATATGACTATGAAAAATCTGCTATAGTGTGCTTGAGTTGTGAAGTACAACTCACCCAATTGAAACATACATTTATTTTAAAACATATCAACAGTATTCTTCATCAAACGAAATCCACTAATCTTCAAGCTTTGTACAGAACTGGATAGAAGACCACGAGGAACTAAAATATGATCCCGACCGGTCAGTTATACAATGTACTGTTTGTGATTTTTCTATCACTCAGCTCAAAAAAGACAATGTCACGAGACATATAAAAAGTGCTCAGCATAAAAAGAAATCTGGAATTGCAAGTGACTTCTATATAGACCTTTGTTTATTTCTAATCAACTGTAACATCCCTTGGAATAGACTCAGTAATCCTAACTTTCGTAAATTTATGGAAAAGCATATTTGCTGTAATTGCTCAAATAAAAAATTACCAGATGAATCTCTGTTAAGGTCTTTCGCAGCGATGTAGTTTGTATAGTTTTTTTTTTTTTTTTCCATATTTTAAACTTAGTTATATTGCTTAATCTCTTATAGTTTACGTAAGCTAAGAAAAATAAGGGGAAAAAGGACCCAACTTCGGATGTTTGTATAGTTGTATGTTAAAATAGTTGAAGTTATGAATTCATAATGTAATAGAAAAATTTTTTTTTATATAATTCGATTAAGATAATATACACGACCGACCGCTCTAAAGGCATTTTAAGATAAATTAAATAAATGAGTATGAGTATGAATATGAGTTTACATTTATGGCAAATGTCGACTCCATAGCTTGCTATTAGTCTTACCATGCGATAAAAACTCCGATGCCTGAATTTATTATGTATTTTATTTAGTACCAGGTAGCCTGAGCCAAAAAATTACCCTACTTTAGCGACTAGCAAATGGGCACGCAGCCCATTCAATAGTCCTCATTGAGGAGTGCCAAAAAATGGTGGTAGCTAATACACAGACCTGAGATTTTAGGTTTTTTTTATATTAGTATAGTAGTTTTTTTTAATAGTTGCGAAAGAACAATCTTTTTTAGTATAAGCATACTTTCAATTTTTAATCTATTATAAGTATTTATGTGTAGAATGAAACAAATTGATTGCAAAAATTGATCTATAAGTTACCTGAATTAAAAAAAACCGGCCAAGTGCGAGTCGGACTCGCGCACCGAGGGTTCCGTAAAAACCTAAAACAATTGCTATTTCTTATGATTGCGTGGGCATGAAAGTTTCGTTTTGCTACAGCAGAAAGATATTATAGAGCTGAGTATATGATATGAATTTCAATTTAATACCTCTACGCGTTTACGAGGAAACAGGTAGTAAGTTTAAAATTAAAAAAAAAATATTTTAAGTACTATTTTACTAAAAATGTCTACTTTTCGTAATTTTTCCTTTGTCTTTGCTATATGAAGTTTCTTCATGCCAAGTTTCAAGTTTCTGAGTTTACGGGAAGTACCCTTTAGGTTTTGGGTTTCTTGCGAGTACTCATCTATTTCTTTTGATTGCGTTGACATGGAAGTTTGTTTTTGCCACATTTGATATGAATTTCAATTTAATACCTTTACGCGTTTACGAAGAAGAAGGTAGTAAGTTTAAAATTTAAAAAAATATTTTTTGTATGATTCTACTAAAAATGTCTACTTTTTATAATTCTTCCTTTGTCTGTGCTATATGACGTTGCTTCGTGCCAAGTTTAAAGATTCTGAGCTTGCGGGAAGTACCCTTTAGGTTTTGAGTTTCTCGCGAGTACTCAGTTTCAAAATATGCAACTTAAATTGCTATTCCTTTTGATTGCGTTGACTTAAAGATTTGGTTTTGCTACATCTGAAAGGAACTATAGCCCTGAGTATTTGACATGAATTTCAATTTAATAACTTCACGCGTTTACGAGGAAAATGGTAGTAAGTTTAAAATTTAAAATATATTTTTTTGTATGATTTTACAAAAAAAATCTACTTTTCGTAATTTTTCCTTTGTCTGTGCTACATGAAGTTTCTTCGTGCCAAGTTTCAAGTTTCTGAGTTTACGGGAAGTACCCTTTAGGTTTTGAGTTTCTTGCGAGTACTCAGTTTCAAAATATGCAACTTAAATTGCTATTTCTTTTGATTGCGTTGAAATAAAAATTTGGTTTTGTTTGCTACATCTGAAAAGTCCTATAGCCTTGAGTATTTGACATGAATTTCAACTTAATAACTTCACGCGTTTACGAGGAAAAAGGTAGTGCGTTTAAAATTTTAAATATATATTTTTGTATGATTTTACTAAAAATGTCTACTTTTTATAATTTTTCCTTTGTCTATGCTATATGACGTTGCTTCGTGCCAAATTTCAAGTTTCTGAGTTCATGGGAAGTACCACGTAGGTTTTGCAAGTGCCGAAAACTCTAAAATTTGCAGCATAAACGACTGTATCTTTTGATTGCGTTGGCTTTTAAGTTTGATTTTTTCACAGCTTCAAGGGACAATAGACCTAAGTATTTGGTATAAATTTCAGCTTGATACCTCCACGCGTTCCTGAGAAAAATGGTCTTGACAGACAGACAGACAGACAGACAGACAGACAGACGGACAATAAAGTGATCCTATAAGGGTTCCGTTTTTTTTCCTTTTGAGGTACGGAACCCTAAAAATGTTCCAGCGATGGCACAAGTTTTAACTTCTACGAGATTAATTATTAGAATATTTATTTATAAGATAGAATCACGAAGTCACCAGTTTCGGGCAAAGCAACCTCTTGTTTTTGGCACTTGTTGATACGAGTAAGCATTGTCTTATATACCGCGTAAAACTGCATTTAAAACATTTACTGGAACAGTTTTGAACTTTTATAATTCACAAGTGCGATTTTCATTTTTAGTTAGAGAATATAATATGATCAGTCATAGTAAAAAATCTTTTCTAACAGTTATTCACGATGCGCTAAGTATTATATAGATATTTGTTAATAACACCAAGAAAAGATTATCCAAATTACATTTTTCTTTACTAGACTATTGCATTCAACTATTTCAATATCATCTGTCATTTTATAACAATTTGGTCAATAGATTATGTGAGCATATTCGTAAACAATTTGTAAAAATATGCGTGACCTTGAATTCTAAACGAACGACAAATGGCTAAGACGACGAATGCTATTGACAAAACCGTTATAAAATGTGAAGTTATGTAGCAATAATAAAAAGCGATAGCCTGTTAGAGAAAAATAAAACTTGCATTATCTTTTCTTTATGTAGCAAACAAATACGTGTATTATACCTAGCGCCATGCTAACAATTGTTAGAAAATATTTGTCATTATTAATACTTAACGTATTCTAACGGGGCAAAATATATAATCGGACTTGTGAGTTTTGTCATTTTTATAGGTTAAAAAGGCGTAGTTGTACTCCACTACATCCCACGCGTGAACTCATTTGCACGTTGTACTTATATTTTTCGATTTACATCTAAAAACATAGAACTTGACTGAATAGCAAAAGTTCCAAGTTTAAGGTCGGCTACCATTGTAAATATAAGTTTTATTTTTTATTATTTTGTTATTACTGGGTTGGTTAGTGCTTTCGAATGGCATAAGGTTTAATTTGCTAATCGATGAGGTAGATTTTAAAATGATATGTCTACTACGAAAACAATTTGCCTAGAAAGTGATCTTTATTAAAGTAAAATGTCTTTATTGAAGTAAAATATATCTTGGGCTAAAGATATAAAATTAGTCCAAAGAAAATATTTAAGTACTTATGTTTAGACTATGTTTATAACATTTTCGTATTGTTATTCTTGGCCGAAGATATCCTTTTTTTTCGTATAAGAATCAATATCGACAGCATGGTATATGAGTAGTTGAGTACATTCGAGTGCTGCAGTCTCTGTTATCAATGTTATAGGTACATCTACCTACTCGTATGTACCTACTCTAGTAGTTACCGCCGGGTTCAGAATTGCATTACCAATGTATGCCATGAAATTCTGAACCCGATAGTACCTTACCTACATACCGAGATGTACGTAAGTAAACAATGCTAAGATATACGCCATATACCTAGTCATCTCTATTCCGAATTAAATAAGTGAGCAGCGCTTAGGCCGTAGTCTCCTATAAACGCCATCGGCCGCTTACAGCGTCTGCGTCACGATGCTTACTATAGAGAAGGTTGTGGTCTGTTTCAGACGTCGACGATGGCATCTTTTTTGTATAGAAACGTTGACGCTGACGTCAGACGTCGCGTTAGCATAAAATAGGAGACCACGGCCTTAGTAATCTAGGCTTAGATCAGCCTTAGGTCATTCACGGTGACGATAACAAATCAATAATTAAATGTTATGACCTTCTATTGCGTTTTAGTCATACCATCATAGCGTAGGCTGGGTGTGGGCATATCGTGGAGACTGATGTCACTGTCATTAGCTAGGTACAGTCAACTGTAGGTAGGTACCTAATTAAATTACATAGGTATGTAGTAAATGTAGTAGTATGGTTTTCTCTCAGTACTAAAGTGAAAATATTGTGCGCGTTGAGAAAGAGTTGTGAATGTTTGACCGTGGATAGAGTGCCCCACGATGAATATTTTTTAGTATTGGAGGTCCATCAAATTTGTAGACCTTCACGTCAAAATCAGGGGTGTCGTGCTCGTGCAATATGATATTACTCTCTCGTTAAGGGTGCTAGGAGTTGTGTATGGCATCGTTTCCGTCTGCCTAGTAAGTACCTAACCTTGACGTCAAAGATGTCGGCAGATTTTATGAGATTTCTTCGTGACAGCATGCATAATGATGCATAACATCTAATTTTTACTCAAAAATTAGATGCTATGCATGCTGTCACGAAGAAAAAACAGCTGCTCATAAAATCTGCCGACATCTTTGACGTCAAGGTTATTAGGTACTTTGCAGGCCTAGGCTTGAAAAGTTATGTGTGAAATCCCATTTACATCCTTCTTTAACCATGTAAATAAGAAGTGATAGTTATATGTTAAATCTACCTATAATCATCTAATGGCATATAAACGTCCACTTGGATATAAATGTATTATTATAGATTTCACATGTAAACAGCAGGGCCCGCGCGCCACGGGCGGTGGGCGTGCGCAGTCCGGCCACCGGCCAATGGCGATCGGCCCCCGACGCGAGGAATTCTACCTTTTTTTAAGCAGTTACACTAATTGAGAGGATTTGCATATTTTTACCATTATTAATTTTGTTGGCGTTCGCGTTTTTACTCGGATACCTACTATGTACTGGGTTAGGTAAAGCAACGCTGTTTTATACAAGTCGGGCTACCTGTGTAAATGACAAGATAAGTAGGTAATTTTGCAGTTCGTTAAAATAAGCTTTTTTTATGACAACGACAAATTATTTCTAGACAACGACAGATACAAAAAAAATGCTATGAAAAATACCTACACGTTACCGAAAGTAATCTAAAAACAAATCCTAAAAACTTTTGGACATATATTAAAACTATTCGCGGCGGCTCAAATTATCCTCAGATGTTAACCTTTAATAACAAAAGTTATAGCGACGGTCATAACATATGTGAGGCATTTAATTTATTTTTTAAATCCGTATTTATTGACGGCTCAGTTCCGGATGAACATACCGTCAGACCTGATTTTGCAGATAACGGCAACTCCTCAGTCTTCAACTTACATGTATCAGTATCTACAGTTAAAAGGTCACTAAGTAAACTTGCTACCGATAAAGGCCCTGGTCCTGACGGTATTCCACCAATATTTTGGAAATCCTGCGTTAGTTCCCTAACATTACCTATCACTATGATATTTAATATTTCCCTTAAGTCAGGAATATTTCCCTCGGCATGGAAAAAGGCTAACATTGTCCCCATACATAAAAAAGGATCTCGGACTAAAGTAGAAAATTATAGGGGCATCTCTGTTCTTAACACAGTGGGTAAAGTATTTGAAAAAATTGTATACAATGCCATTTACCCCTGTATTTTTTCAGGCATATCTGACAAACAACACGGGTTTTTAAGGAAACGTTCCACAATTTCTAACTTAGCTTGGTTTTCTAATTACGTTCTCAGAAACATGGATAAAGGTGGGCAGGTTGACGTGATCTACACTGATTTTGAAAAAGCTTTTGACCGTGTAGATCACGTCATCCTACTAGAAAAATTATTTAAATTAGGAATACGCGGAGACCTTCTGCGATGGATAAAATCGTACTTATCTAAAAGGGCACAGGCAGTAGTTCTCGGAGGTTACCGTTCAAACTTTTGTGACATCACTAGTGGAGTGCCTCAGGGCTCACATTTAGGCCCTCTATTCTATTGCGCATATTTGTATGATATCACAGATTCACTAATAAATGCTAAACACTTGCTGTACGCAGATGACAAAAAGATATTTTATGTTATAAGGAATCAAAACGATTGTATTGCTCTCCAAGAAGATTTAAATCTATTGCAAAACTACTACACTAAAAACAGAATTATTGTAAATGTCAACAAATGTCAATGTATCAGCTTCACTCGTAAAAAGAAACCTCTAAATTTCGCTTACAACTTTAATGGAATCAACATCAGTAAGGTAAATATAGTTCGAGACTTGGGTGTTATGTTTGATAGCAAGTTGACATTCTCAGAACATATTGATTACATTTGCAAGGTTTTAAAAATTTAGGGTTCATTTTAAGATCCTGTAAGGGGTTTAAAAACGTAGAAGTACTAAAATTATTATATCTTGCCTATGTGCGCAGTTCTCTTGAATACGCCTGTCCAATCTGGTCCCCGCAATACATCACATACAATCATCAGCTAGAGCGTGTTCAAAAGAAATTCATCAATCACCTTAACTATCGTCTCCGTAGACCTCCTACGTCTTACGAGGATAGCTGTCGTAGATATAATCTGCTGCCGCTTGATGACAGGCGTAAGGTTGTGGACATGTGTCTGTTGTACGATATTCTTAACGGTCGTTTGGATTGCCCTGAGTTGGTTTCACTGATAAAGTTCAACGCTCCTCTCCGTCGTACGCGTCATACCCCTATGTTGCACGTGCCAAGACATGGTACTAACTACGCCAAGAATAATGTACTCACGCGCATTGCTCGAACTTATAACTTAGAATTCACCAATATAGATATCTTTAGACATTCAAAATATGCATTTAAAAAGGAAATTATAAATAACGTTAAATCGAAGCAGCATTTATAGCACTTAAAATTATTTTCAAAAAAATTATTTTCAAAAAAATTATAACTTCTTCCTATTTGTCTCTTCTTCTTATAAAATATTTACCTACATCATCATTACATAGTTCTAATAAATAGGTACCTAATTGCACTCATTGTAAATTATTTGCAACAAACTTGTTAAATGTAATAATTGTCCGTTTGATTGTCATTATACAATACTAAATACGTAGGGAAACCTATAATTGGCCATACTACAATGTACTTTAGCCTAAGTTATAACTCTGTATCGCTGTTGGTTTTCTAAATAAATAAATAAATAAATAAATAAATGTACAGTTGTCATCAAATTTTATCGTAGTGGCTAAGGTAATACTCAAAAATATACGTTTGGACAATAGAGACGATGTTCAATAGGTATTTGTGACTACGTCGACCTCCCAAAATATACCAACAGTGAAAAAAAATCAAGGGTATTTTTTGGGTTGGCTGTGTTATGCCGTCGATTTTTACTACTTGTCTTTAACTTCTAACCACTTCTACCATTAAGAAATCAACTATAATTTCCAACCCAAACACCTACCCACCCACCTTTCCAAGACCAAATTCCATAGCAACTGTAAAAAATATCCAACTCACTGTAGGTTTTACTATAATATTTAAAGAGTTCCTTTGATTTCTACAGGATCCCATCATCAGATCCTGCCTGATGACAATAGGACCAACTTGTCAAGTACCTACCTGTACGCTATGAAACAAAAATAGTTATTTATTTTATTATAAAGGAGGCGGGGCAAAACTGATGTTTAACCTCTCCTGCTTTTATTGAGACCCGAACCCGCGAAAGGAACCAAAATTGGGTCAGTGAGTAGCGAGTGGTTCAAAAAATTTAATTTGAGCGTGCGAGGGCCAGGCAAGAGAGCAGGAAGAGAGAGCAAGGTAGGGCGACAAACCCGAATATAATACAAATATTTTCAACATATCACTACAGGAAAAATATAATAATTGTCCATCGCGATCCAACGCGGCAACGCAGCAAGCGTGATGGGCACCTTTGCGGCGGAAACGGCTCGGAATGGGTTCCCTAGTTTAGAGTAGTTATATAAATTTAGAATATTTTATTTTAAGTTAGTTTTAATTTCGTTTTATATATGTATCAAGTAGATTGTTTTAGATAACTGGTCGTACCAGTGAAAACGGAGACGTATATAGAATAAATGTTTTTGTTTTTATAAGCTATAAAATATAAAAAACCCAAATTAATGCTTTCAAAATTACATTTAATTCAAAATGTATCCTGCCAGATAACGTGAAAAATAAGTCACATCTTGTACCAAATTACTTTGCCCATCTGGATAAAATGTGTTTTTCACCGCTTTAAAAGGATAAAGAGCGCGTTTCTTAGGTGGGCTGGTAAATAGTTATTTGTGCAACAAGAGAGGAAAGTTGTTTTTTCTTGCGAGTGTTGATTTTGAGTCCCGAGTAAGCGAAAGATTCTATAATTGAAAAGTTTGAATCTTGAGCGTAGCGAGGGATCTCAAGAACACGAGATGTAAAAAAACTTTTCTCTCGTGTGACACATACAACTTTTCACCTCAGTACTGAGAAGATATTAAAGTTAAAAAAAAACTTTTATTTAAATTCCTGAATGAAAGGCATCATCATTATGACGAAAGCTTCTAGAAACAAAATTTCACTCCCTTGAGTGAAGAAAGTCGCAACTTTCGTCGCTCCCTGGAGTGATAAAAGTCGCACTTTCGTCACTCCAGGGAGCGAGAAAAGTAGGCTTGTTCGAACTGCTGAGGCTGAGGTGAAAAAATAATTCCCAAATCGGTCCAGCTGCCTGTCAGCAGCCAACGGTGATGGTCAATAAAGCTGCTCTGTCGATGTCGTTGAGGCCATGAAAATGTTTTCTGATTCAAATCTGAATAATTTACTGCTAGGTAGTACCTAGTATGAAATACTATTATATTATTCTGTGGTACAACTCAGTGTAAATCTGTCAAAAAATTTGAGTTTCACACAACGTACCTATCCGATACGTTTGCATAAGTGCGAAAGAGAACTTGTCATGTGTTAAGAAGGGACAACATGATTCGTGACATTACGTGACATTACAGAGGTCTGTCTGTATTATACTATTATTTACTCGGTGCCTGAGGGCCTACCGCGAAGTTCGAAAATTGACAAAACGATGTTCCCGTCTCTATCGCTCTTGTAATTACGAAAGAGAGTGATGCCAATAGACGATTCGATGAACGAAGCGGTTCGCGGTTATAGGCCTGTGACGCGAATGTCACGAAATTGCGCGCGAGTTTTGTGGTTTTGTGTCAACATCGCGCCCATTACATTACTAAAACCGGTATTAGACATTGCAACCTGCAGGGCCCAATCTGTTGTGTACCCTGACTGTCTCTCCCCTCCTTTAGCTCCCTACGGGCCCTACCTTTAAAGCGGTATTAGACATTGCAACCTGCAGGGGCCAATCTGTTGTGTACCCTCTCCCTACCCTCCTTCAGCTCCGTACGGGCCCTACCTTTAATTACACCTTCCAACCTCACAAATTGGGCCCTGCAGGTTGCAATGTCTAATTCCGCTTTTAATTACACCTACCATGCCTACCAACCTGACAGATTAGGCCCTGCAGGTTGGAATGTCTAATAGCCGTTTAATACCTAGATCAAAGGCATAATTCGGACTTAAAATATCGGATTGACAACTGTCGCCATGACACTACGATGACATTGACATTTTATGACAAAGTAATGAACCCAATGAACCTGTCAACAGTGTCAACCTGTATTATCTGCAGTTTTATCAAGAGTTTATCCAAAGGTTTTGTTAGAAGTAAATTAAATTAAGCAGTTTTAAAGCTAATATTTATATGATTGGATTTTGTCCAAGTTTCGTTACATTTTAATTATTTGCGGGCCAATCCTCAAATTCCAAAAGGTAAGATGGAATGTTATTATCGCAACTCGTGGACAAGTCCTTGGTACTTAAATGTAATTTTAATAATTTCAGATGCAACTGACATCGGATCCGCGAAGAGCCGACCGCGAGCGCCGCTACAAACCGCCACCGCCTTCGTCGGCCCCTGCTGAGGACCTCACGACAGACTATATGAACATTTTGGGTATGACCTAAATTGCTTTTTACTTGTACGATTCAATGGTCCTTAATTAGCCGTGATTACACATGACGCACCACCTCGCGAGGAAATTGCCGCGCGCGGCAGCTCGGCTAGTGTAGAAGTGCCTCAGTCGAGGTAAAGGCAAACGCACGCGCGGCCGCAATGCCTCGGGCGAGGCACTTCCACACTTACCGTGAGGCGGTGCGTCAGGTGTAATCTATTTATGGAAATTGTAATTTTAAGGACACATTTGTGTGTAGTATATTTGGCAGTTAATTACAGAAAGATAGGACATTTAAACCTCACATCTCACATGCAATATAGGTACACATCTACCCTAATGTATAAGTTCTTGCAATAGATTGTTTGTAGCAGGTCATTTGAGTCAAATTTTAACCTTAATTTATTGATTTAAGACCTTGCAATTACCAAATCGATATGCCACTCAATAGATTACAGATCCTTTTTTAATTAACTTTAATTAATAAGGCACACTAAGTAAGACAAGAGTCAAATTTCACTGCCCATTATTCTAGGAGGTCAACCCAAAGACCGGAACCGGCTACCAATGAAGGGGTATTAGATCGGGTATTTGATACGGTTGTGTTTACTAACCCTATCAATTTGGTATAAGGCACATCATTGTCTTACCCAAAGGTAAGCGCTTACCGTCATCATAAACCCCCAATGAGGTTACCCTATCCCGTACACTTCGCGGGGACTGGACCGAACAAAAAAAGTACTCAAAAAAAAAAACCCTATCAAGTGTTTTGAGAATGCGATCAAGCTATTGTAAACTCTTATTGTTAAGACATTCAATAGGGAAAACGCATTGAATATGGTTAACCTTATTTAAAACAGTTTCCGTAATGATAGGCTAACCCCAATGACAGGGTAACCATTTAATAGGGTTATCGCAAAGATGAATCAAATGAAGGGGTTTTCTGGTCCCTGGGTCAACCACAACAGATGTCATGAACTTATCACAAATTATAATTCCAGGCATGGTGTTCTCCATGTGCGGTCTGATGATGCGCCTGAAGTGGTGCGCATGGACCGCTGTGTTCTGTTCCAGCATCAGCTTTGCCAACTCCCGGGTTTCAGATGATACTAAACAGGTGCTTATTGTTTCTACGAAACTATTATTTTCGTTTTAGCTATGTATGGTAGAGGAAATAGATTCTTTAGCAGTTTACGGTTCACTTTACATCGGACATTTCCTAGCATGAGTATGACAACCAAATTTCCTTAAACCGCGAACTGCTAAAGAATAAATTTCCTTGACCGTACATGAGATGGACATGGACAATAGACGTCACATATGTAGATTAAAACTGCACGAAGCCATGTGCGTAGCAAGGGATAGAAGCCTGTGGAGGAACCTGATCTTCAACAGAAGGACATGATGTCACAATCCCCAGCTTTGAGGGAACGACTGATGATGATGATGATGATGTAGACGTTTTCTATAGTGAAATGTAAACTAAATCACGATACAAGAAAACAAGATATGTCACCATAACATGTTGCAGGCACTACTTTGGTTCTTAAACTTAAAAATTTTGGGTTAATTTTACTAACGTAATGGATATATTACTGCATAATTTTAAGCTTGAGAATTAAAGTTGGGTTACTAAATAATCACAGCTCACTTATTGTTTCAAGAACATAAACACAAAGAATCATTACTATTTAGCCAAAGCCGTCAAATAACGTGCACGGAAAGTCGTGCACTCAGCGCCAGGACGTAATTTCACGTCCAAAATATAACCGGTTCGCCTTGCGCACTCGCGCGAGCTGGCGCTGGGGCACGATTTTTCCGTCCGATGCTTGGCGTTCAAAAGGTTAATTGTCACCCTGCAACAAGGGTTGAGTTTTTTTTTTTCTTAACTGCTTCTGTATAATAGTGTTTAGTATAATAATGTTATGCTTGTTGTAGTTACCCCAATCTATTTTTATTAGGATATCTATACCGAGTGTGTCTTAACCCATTCACTGCTAATGACGACACGTTGTCGTCACGGCTCTACGAAGCATTTTCGCTACATAGCGGGAAACCCATGTTATCGGCTATGGCGTAGCGCTACGCGCGTAGCATAGCGGTGAAGTTAAAAACCTAGTTCATATTAATTTTATTTGTAATATAAAAAAGCATAAAATAGCAACTTATAATTTGACGGCAATGTTACACAACCGTCTATAATATTATTAATATACAATACAATATGTATGTATAATCAATGCCTGTTATACTTTTTTCAGATTGTAAGCTCCTTTATGCTCTCAATATCAGCTGTGGTCATGTCATACCTCCAGAACCCTCAGCCTATGTCGCCTCCGTGGGCAGCACTCACAACTTAGTATGAATATGAGAAAATTATTGTAATTAAATATATTATTTTATCTGATTATGTTGAAATAAAATATATTATGAATATGACTAGTTATTTTTATTCAATAAACTTATGGGAAAATCGTGAATTATGCTTGTGAGAGTGTAGTGTACAAGTCATCATGGGAGAACATGGACATTTGGCATGTTTATTTGATATATGAGGTACTTTTCAGTACAGATGTGCACGTTGCGGAAAGTTTCCATTAAATTCTATAAATTCTCCGAAATTTCATGAAACTTTCACTAGGAAATATGGGAAATTTGAATTTAAAATTGGAAAGTTTCAATTTCAATTTTCATACAAAAATGTAAGAAATTTTCCGAATTTTTCCTACGTTAAATTTCCGCAATTTTGGAAAGTTTCCTTAGGCACATCAGTCAGTGCTTTTCAGTGATAATTTGGCATCTATTTTTAGAAAGTCACTAGGTAGGTACCTACTGCCGTATTAAGCAGAACACTTTCAGTGTGAAAGTCCCTAAATCCTGAATAAAACAAATGAACCAAACTAACGGGTTCCTGGCAGTGAAAGTGTTAAAGCAACTCTGCCCAAATACGGCCTAATTGGCAATATTCAGTACTCAGTATGTTCCTGTTATTTTAAAACGGCTATTACACATTGCAACCTGCAGGGCCCAATCTGTTGTGTACCCTGCCTCTCCCTGCCCCTCCTTCAGCTCCCTACAGGCTCTACCTTTAATTACACCTTCCAACATGACAGATTGGGCCCTGCAGGTTACAATGTCTAATACCGCTTTAAGAGGCCTCTGATAATCGTTTGTCTCTTTCCGTCCAACTTATATGAAGGAAAGGGACAGACGATTATCAGCGATCTCTTAACTTCAGTGGCCGTTTATGAATAAGGGGAACAATATCTAAGTATAAACAAGATACTTAAAGGGGTCTATGGGTTGAGCTCATCATGGTCGCAGCTCGTTAGGATTAATTATTTGTCTTTTGTTCATTTTCGTGGTTCAGTGTGTAATATAGATAGCTTATTTTGCGATGATCTAACGAACAAGTGTGCGGATAATGAAGAATTAATCTTAAAAGGCGTGTAACCATTGATTGGTTCAGAACAACCTGTAGCCTCCTCGAGCCTTTTGTAGGGAGCTATCACTCTACAAATAGCAACTAACAAGGTTTATGCCACTTCTACCGAACAACGTTGCCTAAAACTTATTTGATTAAACAAAATACTTATCGATTGAAGACATTGTACCATGCATTGTACCATTGAGTAACAGGAGATGACATCCCATACTATTTTTTTCAGCCATGAGTTTAAGTGATTTACTCGACTTTAAGTGATCAGCCTGACATTCTGTCTTGGACCACAGACATGATGCCACGCAAGCGTCAAAAATTAAAAAATAATAATATTAAAAATAATGGCTTCGTGCGTAGTATAAAACTGCACTAATAATTCTAATAAAAGTAATAGAAGCCACGGAATTACATTCCATCGGTAAATAAGCGCAAAGTTAGATGTAACACTAAATTAAAATAATTGTTGTTCGCGGTGCGACGCCATGTTGCCAATGTTCCTCGGCGCATAGATTAATGCCGCAGAAGTAACACATATGCCTACACTTATGATGTACCTATATTATTTATTAGATTCTTATATTGCATACAAATATTAACGTGGTATACAAAAAAAAAATCCAGATAGGTACATTTTAATGTTTATTTCGTAACACATATTATGATTATTGTGTAACAAGGGCGATTTTGCTGAAATTTGAAGCGAGAGTTAATTACATAAAAATGGTACCTAATTTATGATTTAAATTTAGAACTTAAGAATCAAAATATCGCTCACATTATAACTACTAAATATTTATATGAATTTAAGTAAATATAAAGGGTTAAGTTATTGTATTATAAGTACCTATACTTAAATAATAATTACATTTAAAATGAAACACAGCGCTCGGTCGTGTTTTTCTAAAGTACCACATGATACAAATAAAAAACAATCAGTTTCTCTTAAAATTATTTAATCACGTTTCATTACAAAATGTGTTTAGGCAGAATATGAATATTGTCATAATAGTGTCACGTCTGCTTCGCTAAAGCTAATCTCTGATTCAATGACAGCTGTCAACCGCCAAATGTGGCGCACAAACTTTGTTCTAGATAGCTTGTCTAGTAGAATACATAGTAAGTCAATGCATTGTACCTAAAGATTGAATCTTACAAGCTCTTATTTCCCGCCTTTTTATACTTGACATTGGCTACAGGAAATACCGCCTAAAGTCCATAAGAAAAAAAAAAAAAAGATACTTAAAAAAAAGTTAAAATATTTAAGAAAATATACCACTTCGGCTGTATGTTCAACTCTGCTTTTTTAATTATACAGTATTAAAAAAAAATTTGACACTTGCTTTGCTTGACACATTTCAATTTGCCTTTGCCCATACGACGGCGAATATACGGCGTTTTGCAATCATATTCGTATGATAATATCTTTAAATGTAATAATTTCCAAGTAAAACATAAGTTGGATATATTTTAAGTGAATTATTTAGTGTTGGGTGTTACTAATACAAACTACAAGGTGGGTTCTTTTTAGTATTATCTTTTTATTAGAGGTTAGCCGCCTGGAATAGATTATAAAATAAAACACTTGTTTTATAATAACTCATTAAAATATAGTTGTTGAAATTGCCATTAAGAATACAAATTCAACTTGCAAGTGCTATAACCAGTTATAAAGCAGTCACCAACCTATCTTAGTTAGGAGTCCGCAGTATGACCGCAACGTATGCTTTCTATAACTAAAGCAATAAAGATTTTTGACCCCTACTATTCGAAAAAGGGTAATTTGTTGCCCATTTACAGGGAGCAAAAGTGACTTTTGATCCCTCTGCGATTTGTTGCCCATTTACAGGGAGCAAAAGTGACTTTTGATCCCTCTGCTATTTGTTGCCCATTTACAGGGAGCAAAAGTGACTTTTGATCCCTCTGCGTTTTTTTTAATTTTCCTTGTCTTTGCAACCGATTAAAATGAGACAACATTATATAACTTCTCTTTCTAGCAGATAGCTAGAGCTAGCTAGCTAGTTAGTACCTTTTTTTTCGTTTGTCTCATAGAAAGAGTGAAAATTAGAGTGTACTACGCGGTAGCAAAATTCTTTCGATCTCGGGGTCACTTGAATCCCTCGACCAAAATAAGTCATTTTGCTCCCTTGTAATACAATCAACTATTCTGTGCCTGTCACTACAGTATGTTTCTAACGGCAATTACTTTTTAACCGCGCCGCTTAGGCGTTTTAAATAACATTAATAACCTAATAAATATAATTTTGTTCATAATATTGATATCCTTAAATGCTAATTAAGAAATAAGGCCCTAAGTAATATTTAGACAAAATTTTACGTTAATTTAATTTCAGGATGCCACCTAAAAAAGTTGAAGAACCTGAAAAGAAACCTCTGATTGGTAGAGTTGGTACCAATCTGAAAGTGGGTATTGTGGGGGTACCCAATGTAGGAAAGTCAACCTTCTTCAATGTGTTGACAAAAAGCCAGGCTGCTGCGGAGAACTTCCCCTTCTGTACCATTGATCCGAATGAAAATAAGTATAATTTATTTTTATTTTGCATTTTAAGAGCCCCAGAATGATCAGACACTATTTAAGTTTATATATGTATTCTAGGGATTGCAATCTGTTACCAAAATAAATGCCGAATAGGGCCAGATCCCATACAAATTTTACCATATCTGTTACCGGATTGGAATACCTAATGTATTCTAATTTTGAACCTACTATGTATACCAGCAGAGATGCCACCTAACAGTTGTCTATGTATGAGGGGTGATTCAAGGGTTGACTATAGTCATAAGAGCATTGAGAAAATTATATATTTAAAAAATGCAAAATATATATTCCAATCAAAAAGAGTATAAATTAAAAAGTGGCAACATCTTAGTGTCGTCCCGTTTTTTTTAGATTAATTTGAAAGGGACTACACTACGATGTTCTTTTTGGTCGGAATATAAGTAGGCTAACTAACTTCATTGCTTTAAAGCACATTAAATGCCTTAGCAATATTTTTCTTAAGCCACATTTTTGTTACTTAGTATTTTTATTTTTGTATGACTTGGTTCTAGCTCCTAGAATATATTTGAAGGGCTGAATCCAGTGTACTTTAGTAGCTACACATGTACAATCAGGTTCAGAATCGCATGGCCGATTTATGAATGAATTCATTGATAAATTGGCTAAGCAGTTCTGAACATGATGATACAATATTAAATTTAAACTTTCATGAGACATATTAACATTATGAAATAACAAGGTGCTGTGAGTGTAACCATGTTATTTTATAATGATACAATATTCTTCTTATTGAGAAAAGAAAGCTCATGTCCATTGAGAAACAGAATCATTACCAAGGAGCGAAGCACCACTTTAATAAAATTGCAGTTACTGGTTTTTATCACATACTTTTAAATATCTCACTAGTTTTCTTGGTTTAAATAAAGTATGCAGTAGACTAGTACACTACTTGACTACCGAGTTTATCACAATTCTTTAAGTCTTTATTAGTCACTTTAGAAATAGAGGTTGCATATTTGATCTCAGTTTTCATAGTTTGTATAACATAGCTGGTTGGTAAAGAAATAGAACAAAGTCAATTAAATGTCAGATGTCACATTAATGTCAGTTCTAATGTTGTTGTTAAAATAAAATGATCAAAAATGATACAATTTGAAACATTCAAAAGTAATTTAGATGAAGATGACAAATCTGGTATTAGAAAGGTTAACATTGATAAAAGTGTTAACTATAGGGGTTGTATTGATTTAGTAAATAAAAACAGTGAAAGTTACACAGATGTCACAAAACTTCCACCATTTGGTGCTGCTATAGTCGGGTTGAATAACACTGATGCTCCCTTGCCCACAAAGGCTAAAGATTATAATGCCTGGACTGATATTGATGCTCAAGAGCTATTTCTAAGCTCACAGCCTACTTGCTTTCTCATTCTTGGTAAGCCGGGAGTTGGAGCATACACATTGGGTCAATCTATATCTAAAAAACATAAATGCATCCACTTATGCCCCAGAGATGTAATTATAGATGAAATGGAACAGAAGAGCTCAACTGGTAAATGTATGGATTATAACATGAGACAAAATAAGGTATGCAAGTATGACACAGTTTTCTCAATTATTAAAGAAAAAATGAAGTCACCAGCTGTTCAACACAGGGGTTATGTCTTGTCAGGCTTACCACTTGTGACTACAAGTTGGGATGAAAAATACCTTATTGGTGGTTTGCATGATGAAGAATCTCTATTACAAGCAGATGAATTTCTATACAATATTATAATAAATTTAAAGAAAAAGAAGAAAGTGGATGAGAATACCACATCTCAAGGTAGTCAAGTAGAAGGGGAAGGAGACTCCAGAGAAGAAGAGCCTGAAGAGGAACAAGAACCTGAAGAAGAGAATATAGAAGAAGAAGATGTCCCAGTTGAATTACCTAAATTTATATTAGAACAATGTTCTGGAATGATCACATGGAAAAAACCATATATGATCTCAAAAAAAGTTGCTTTGCTAGAACAGATCAAACAGATTATGAATTTACCTATGAAACCAGATGTCATTATTTATATTACATGCTCAGATGCAGATGCTGTTTCCAAAAAACAGAACACATATGTAAATTATAGTAATTCATCTACTGTTTATAAACCAATTTCTAATATAACCCAAACAGACTTAAGATGGCCCATTAAATGCGATATGAATGTTGATCATACTTACTATCAAGATCATCATTCTGGTAATTCAAAGTATTATTGTAGGCAACCAATGAATTTCAAAGAGAAATCTGTTGAACAGATGTGTAATTTCGGAAACCACATTTTGTCATTTTTGCAATGCCAGCTGAAGCAATTTGAACCAAAATCTATAATTAAATTAGATGGTTGTCTTCAAGTCGGGCAAATGATGCAACAAATTTCAGAACGTCTTCTTTTGTTGCCTGTCAAACCTGTTTGCATCCCTGAACCTATGCATCTCGAAGATCCATCTGATGATATGGAGGAATTCTGGCAATCTATTACAGAATTAACTGTAATGAGTAGTAATAATGTCAGTTTTAATAGATACGCATCTCCATGGTTCAATAGATGCCCAGTAGAACTCAAGAAACGACAATCAAAAAGAGGACATCCTAAATTTGCTGTCACTTTCTTGAAACACGTATATCTTATGTCTACATTGCCGTCTTTGATCGAGTTCTGCAGAAACCCTCGGCCTTTTCTGAAATTAGCTTATTTAGAGCCAACATGCAGAGCTATCGTTATTGGCACTAAAAGTTCAGGGAAAACAATGATTTGTAAATGTCTTGAGTGGCTTTTTGATGCAAAATACATTAATTATTACAAATTATATGAAGAAGAAAAGAAAAAAAAAGAAATATTCATAAAGAAAAATATTTTTTCAGAAATAATTGCATCTATAGAAGATGCCCGATTTGGATTGTGGCAGACAACAGAATTTGAAAGAGTAAAAAAATTAAATGGTTGGTATGATACAACTTTGAAGAATCTCAAAGGATATCTCCCACTACTAGTTAAGTACTTGGCGCAAGCAGAGTGCTACTGTTCTGATGAAAATGGGGAACGTAAAGGTGAAGAACAAGAACATGAACTTTCTCCGACTTTTTTAAGCAATTTTCAGCAATTACGAAACCAATTGTTAAGTTTTGAATTTGTTAATGATGCGTCGGAAATAGAAAAAGCTATTGCTGATAAAAACACTTTGTTGAAATATTGCCCTGATTATCTGATTATACCAACGGAAAAACCAGTATCACCAGCTATAGATGATGCAGATGCAATTGAAGCAATTAGCGCCTACATAGTAGCAAACGATCTTCAAAAAGACTTTGAACCTACTTCTGAGGAAGTGGTCACTGAACTATTGAAGATTTTGGACGGTATAGACAAGGAAGCTGCTGAAACTACATGTAATGAGCAACAGTATGGAAAATGGGTCATTGATGATTTTCCGTCAGATCCAGAAATTTGGGGACTATTATTAGATTCCGGCTTCATACCTGATTATACCATAGCTTTAATAGAAAACAGGGAAATAGAGCCAGAGCTTGTAACAGAATATAAAACTATTGAGAATAGTGTTAAACATTACGAAGACAGATTTATTCTAGCTAATGATCCATTAATCAAGATAAAGCTGAAAGAAAAAGGTCCGCCGTCACGACGATCACAACATGATGTACAAATTATGGTTAATGTTCACCTCGCCCAAGTTTTGGATACTATTTTTAATGATAGTCAACAAGCCATTCCTGATGTTTCAGACTTAACTGATGAAGTAACAGCATTTACTGAAGCTATTGGAAAATTCAGAGATGATTGGACTGAAATTCAATCTAAAATAGAAGAAGCTAACAAATGTCACATTGTGATAGAACTCGAGAATAAAACTGATATTTCTGTCACAGAAGAAATGTTATTGAAATTACGTCAATGCTATTATTGGCCGTGTATTCCTGGCGAACCAGAGGAAATAGAAAATCATGACGAATACGGGGATCAACCAGAGGATATAACAAATTTGCCTTATTTCTTGTGTGAAACCAATGTATATTGCCCGATTGCGTATTATGATTATGGCGTATTATGGGAAGGAAAACCTGAATACTCTATAAAATACGATAATAAACTCCATCTTTTTTCTAATGAACATTCTTTACAGGAAATTTTTTCGAGAGATGTCACTAAATATCAGTCATACAACAAACCATTTAAACAAATCCCTTGCTTGAGAATTTGTGTAATGGGGTGTATTGGCAGTGGAAAAACTACAATATCAAAGTATATCGCCAAAGAACTTGGTTTAATTCATGTAGATTTTGTTGAACTTATAAATAATTATTTACTACCTCGTCATTTTAAGAAAATTGGTCGCAAGTATGAAAACAGTTTCGCTGATTCGCCGGTTGAAGATGAAAATGCTGCAGAGATACAAATGGGTGAAGAGAACATGGAAAACCTCGAAGCTGATCTAATGGCAAATGAGGCAGAGTTTAGACGCATGATAAATAACTACTTTGAACAAGGGACACCACTTCTATCGATGTTGATGCAAAAATTGTTAAAAAGGATATGGTTTCAAAAACCCTTTTGCTCCACAGGTTTTGTTTTAGATGGGTTTCCACGAATGTTATCTGATGTCGAGGATATGGTAGCTTGCTTCTGCATTCCAGATCTAATTATTGATGTAAATACTAGCTCAGAAGATGTACTAGCAAGAACTGCGCCTAATATGTACAAAACGTGGAAAGCTCAAATTACTGAAGCTAAATATTTAGCTAAAATGAAGTTTGACAAAGAAAAAAGTGAATGGTTGGCTTTTATAACACAACAAGTTGTTTGTACAGTAACTTTGAAAGAAATTGTAGACGGTTCTGTAAGAGAAGAGGAACCTGTTAAACCACCATCAACAGAGAGTAAAATAGGAGCTGATTTGCAGGAATCTGATTTGGTAACGTATTATAACGAATTAGTCGAAACATATCCAGAGCCCATCGATTTAAGCACTTGGGAAAACGCTAATGATGCACGTGAAAGAATAGAAGCTAGAATAGAGAGCATTTATGAAACTGACGACGGAAACATTGAAGGTCTGAGGGAGTTTGTGGAAGAACAAAAAATTAAGTTGATTGCTATCAACAACGGAAGGTCATTAAATAAAACTCTAAGAAACGTTTCAGCCGAACTTGGAACAGTTAGAAATCGATCTGAATCATTTTTGGAACAAACATTTATACTTGATCCAGACGTAGCAGAAAATCTTTTGATGGAAGGTTTCTACTTTATTAGTAGATTTAATCGAATGTGTCCAGTACATATTTTTGAAAACCCCAACATCGTATTTAACCCCTACAAAGTAATGAAGTCTAAAGGTATGATTTATCCGGTTGCCCATCGTTGTTACATTTATTTCATTAGTGGTAAAACAAACTTGAAAAAGTTTAGATTGAATCCTCTGAAATATATTGTTAACAATAACATAACTTATTTTCATCAGTATCCATTAAGATTCAGTGTGATTGGACCTCCAAAATGTGGGAAAACAGAACTTGCAATGAAATTGGCAAAAAAATATGGTTTGATATGTATTTCAAAAGGCAGAGCTATCCGTCATGTTTTAGAGAACATGCACTGGACCGAATTAGCAAACCAAATTCTAACGCTTATAAGAGAAGGAAAATGTATTGAAACAAGCCTTATTATGAAAGCCATCCAGATTGTTGCTACAGACCATCGCACAGTTACGAATGGTTGTGTCTTTGATGGCTTTCCTGACAATGTTACTGAAGCAATGGAATTGTTGAATATTGGCCTTTATCCTCTGATAATCTTCGATGTCCACTGTGATAAGATGACGCTTCTAGACAACTCACAAAAGGAAATATATTTAAATATAGTAAAGTATAAGCCGCCTTATTCACGACCATTTATTGAAAATAGGTTTATAAACTGGTTTAAAACCTGTTTACGGATAAGGGATTTTGTGAATGACGATATACAAAACCTTCATGTCATAAATGGGAACGAGTCGAGATGGCAGTGTTTACAAGACGCGAATCTCAAGATTCAGTCGACGGCTCTAGGGGTGTATCATTACTTGAAAAAAGTGCACTCAGATGTTGTGCCTGCCAGCGTCATGTGTGTTTCGAACGAAGAATTCAACCGAAAAATGTCGTCTTATAAAAACCTGTGTCCCGTTTGTCTCTCCAGCAATATCCTAAGACACAGCGATTTCCCCGTTGATAAAAAAGGTGTACTCCAATATAAATACATATATTACTGGGTTTGCAAAGAGCATATGAAATTGGTCCTTAATAAGCCAGACCGTTATTTGGTTAATAAAAACATCCATGTTCCAGAAATCCCGGCCGTTGTTAAAAGAGTCAACCATTCACTTGTTTACGAAAATGGCATTTGTATTGTAACATATGCCGAAAACCTGCCAGCACAAAAGATAGAAAGAGGGAGAAGTAAATTTGCAGCTAACTACCTCGGCCAGACTTATTTGTTCTGTTCTGACATTTGCCTCAAAAAGTTTGTAGCGAAACCTCAGTTGTACTATGATGTAGTTGTTTTCAAAGATGCGAAGATATTCCCAGCGCTGTCTCTAAAGAGCTTGCCTCATATTGGTTACCTAGAACAAACTGTAGGTAACTTGATTACTGAAGCTTGTTGTTCAGTAAATGTCCTGAGACCGAAGTACCCTGGCTTGGATATACAGCTTTCGGGTCTGCTCTATATAGCGCTTTATCTCAAAACGCATAATATTCATACAGATAAGAGCTTCTTGCCAAAATACTTGAAATGTCTTGAAGTGTTTGAAGCCAGGTGTAAGTTGATGATAAATGTCGGCTTACGCTTGAGAGCCACGGACAATCCCTTTTCTAGATATCCTAAATGTCACCATCCTACAACAAGAAGGGTGTCTGCATACGAGGTGAAGTCTCTAATATCCGAGGCCAGTGGCGATTGGGTTAAGTAACTCCCCCATCCCCAATTGTGTATAACATTATAAATTAAACATATCGTAGTTTATATATTCAGTGAAATTATTTTTTAGAGAACCTATTGATTACATACCTATGACATGTTAGAGTTGTGTTGAGCCAATGTGAAAAGAAGACTTGTTTTTGTTATTTTACCGTATTATAATATTACTCTAAAGAAAATTTACTTGCTTGTGGTTTTATTTCTGCATGCACCTATTAAAAGATCCTTCTCAGTGGGTATGCATCTTTTGCTGATGGTATTTAGGTGAAAATGTGCAGGTGTCTGACCATTTGTTTTATTCCAGCAAGCAGGGTACCGGTACCGGACGAGCGATATGATTACCTCTGCGAGTACCACAAACCGGCAAGGTGAGTTTATGATTGAGGGACGGTTTTTTTGCAAAAACCGCTGAAGTAGCCAAAAAGATTGAACTAGCTGACCCCTAGATATTGCTCCAGGGTATATGTAAACAGTTACTATACTTATAACATTTCATTAAATTATGTGGAGGTATTTTTGCATAGTTCTCATTAGATTCGATTTTATAACGTAAAGTAAGAAACGTTCGGCACCCCATTTTAGAAGCCCAAAGTGTCAAGTTAAAGTTATTTATATTTTTGCCACAAGTTGGCTAATCCCTCTAACGCGCATGACAGTTGGATATATGGAAAACGAGTTGAATAAAATACTAGAACAGAGTAACAATAATAGATGGCGGGGTTTAAGTTTTCGTTTTTTTTTCTGTCAGATTTCGTACAGATAAATTGTAATAGATATTTTAATTTGGTTTCCAGCAAAGTGCCTGCGTTTCTGAATGTGGTGGATATCGCCGGTCTCGTGAAGGGCGCGGCGGAAGGCCAGGGGCTGGGCAACGCTTTCCTGTCCCACATCAAGGCCTGCGACGCCATATTTAATCTTTGCCGTATGTTTCTTTACTCATCATCATGATCCTCCTAGAGTTTATCTTATAGACCCTGGGGTCCGCTTCGCAACTTAATCCCGTGAATTGGTTTAGGTACCTATTCGTTTTCATAGCAACTGCCATAGGTCCTGCCATCCCAAAGGGAAAATTAGGTCTTATTGGGATTAGGTCCGGTTTCCTTACAATGTTTTCCTTCACCGAAAAGCGACTGGGAGTGACGATATTCCGAAGCTCCAAGTAATTAAATTACCTTTAAAACTTACCATCGATCTACACATTCTATGGTTTGGACATGTTAAGTCCATACAGTCTATGTGCTAGCCTCTAGACTGCTGATAAACGTCAGAAACGGACTATTTATAATCGTTTTTTTTTTTAAATACAACGACGGTGGCAAACACGCATACGGCCCACCTGATGGTAAGCAGCTACCGTAGCCTATGGACGCCTGCAACTCGAGAGGTGTCACGTGCGCGTTGCCGACCCTTTAAAAACGGGAGGATTCACTGTGTTGACGGCCAAAGGAACAAGAGAGGTCCCTCGTCGTCAACACACTGGGTCCTCTGAGCTCTTTGGCAACCTTACTCACCAGCAGGAACACAACACTATAGTACTAGTAGTTAGTAGGGTCTAGTGCTATTTGGCTGTGGTTTTCTGTAAGGTGGAGGTACTACCCAGTCGGGGTCTGCTCCAGATTTGAGCGAGATGACATTCGCTGTGCTGTGCCCTACCACACATAACGAGATGACATTCAATCTGGGTTGTTATCCTCATTGCAGGTGCTTTTGATGACGAGGACGTGATCCACGTGGACGGCGAGGTGAACCCCGTGCGCGACCTGGAGACCATCGGCGAGGAGCTGCGGCTCAAGGACGAGGAGCAGCTGCTGAGCTCGCTCGACAAGCTGGAGCGCACCGTGGGCCGCGGCGGCGACAAGAAGCTGAAGCCCGAATATGTATGCGATTGTTTGGTTTAACCGATTCTGTGCGGACTTAGAGCTTTAAACCAATCGGAGCAGCCATTGACAGGCGTTCCCCTCTGCCGAATGAGTATGACCAGTGGTCATACTCATCGTATGGACTGACGTTTATTTGACGTTTCGCATACATTTGACGTTCCCCTCCCCCTCAAAAAACGGCAGACTTTTTCCGATAGAAATGAGAGCGCGTCTCGCATCCGGTTGGTTTAATAATCAAAGTTTGCGGATGACACGCTTCTCACGCTAGGCGTGTCATCATATTCTATGGCGTATGACACGCCTGGCGTGTCATGAAATAATTGTTCTTCTCCACAGCCAATAGTGTTCGAAAATGGAACACGCACCGAATCGGTTAAACTACCTACTCGTATCTCCTATAGTTTCTAACTTGCTCTTACTGCCACATCAAAGGTTTCAAAGGTTTACCGTTCAATAGCCGTGTCCACACCAGGCGCACCGCCTTGCGAGGAAATTGCCGCGCGAGGCAGTGCGCCTGGTGTAGACGCGGCTAATCAACATGATTTCTGCTTGTCTGTATAAAACAGCAAATTCTGTATTATATATAAAATTGTGTTTTTGTTCTTATAGGACGCTCTGTTAAGAATAAAGGCTGTTTTAGTTGATGAGAAGAAACATATACGATTCGGAGACTGGAGTGCAGCTGATGTGAGTATTACCTACAATTTTTATTTTGTTAAGTATTTAAAATATCTATTTAATCTGACCTAATATAATACAGATTAACAGGTATTCTAGATATCAAATTGAAACTTGGATGCCTATTTGCCTCAATTCAGATGGGTATCTAACTATTTATTTTAAAAGTACAAATTACAAGTTGATTACTTTATACATCCCCTTTGATTTGATAAAAAAAAATTCCAGATAGAAGTCCTGAACAAGTACTTATTCATCACATCAAAACCGGCGCTTTACCTGGTCAATTTATCTGAGAAGGATTACATTAGAAAGAAGAATAAATGGTAAGCAGTTTTATTTTAGGACTTCACGATTACATGGGTCAATCAACTTTTTCTTGTTTCTTGCGAGAATTGCCCTTATTCATTATTAGTTTAACTTTTGTGGGTTATAACAATGTCAACATGAATCAAGATCCTTTACACGCATACCAGATCAGGAAAATAAATAATAACGACACATTATTCATTAAAAAAATGGGTGACCCAGCGGAAGAGCCGTTATTTTCATACAAAAGTGAGGGACACCTATGTCCACTGGGTCACTGGCATTAACGAAGATATAACGTGTTAAAATGTGATAGAAGAGATTGCAATTCGTAGCATGTTTATCTGTATTTTATATAAAGTGCATAACTTAGTTAAATATAATCCGCATAATTTATTTTTATCACTATTAGTCGAGGTATGCGAAATTTTGCTGACAAAGAATAGTTGATTGACCCACTTAACGATGTGTCATGAATTTCTAATTTGGCTGAAATCATAACTTTAATGCAATGTGTGTTTGTAAGTTTAGAATACCAAATATCAGTGGCGGCGGGTCCATAGAACACGATTCTTGTCGGCTTGCCTAATTTTCAGGTACAGTCAACATCAAATATATTTTAACAGCTAAACTAGCCAAATAGTTCGTCACACCATACAAAGCTTATGGTACCTATGAAGAACTATTTGATCACTTTGGCTGTTACAATAGTATATTTGATGCTGACTGTACCTACCTGAGTAGTTTCCAACTTTCCAACTGCTCGTAAAGAAATTTTAAGCCAAATTAAGATCCGGCTTACAAGATTTTTTTTGACCCGCCTCCACTGCTAAAATATAGTCTGGCTAATCAAAAGTGCAGTAACCGTAAAAGTAATAAATAAGGTATTCTCATCCCTTTTTAGTGGTGAGAGTACTAGCGTGAGAATAAGGCAGCATGATTCTCTCTGTCTATGCTTGAAGTAAGACAGCCCCTGACCAAACTATGAAATTATAGCTACATATTACACCAACGCAAAATTTCAGTTAAATCGGACAAGCTGGTCTTTTGACAGTTTTTATCGAGACGGAAACAGACTTTAAAAATTATGTAATATAACATCGCGACCTTTTGAAGCGAGTCAAGCGAGTGATCATTTGATTCAACTAGATAAGCAGTACATATTAGACTATTCATTCTATTCAACCAACCGGACCGTCCATGTCTCTCATTTTCTATACAAAAAGAGTCTGCCGTTTTTTGCGGGGGAGGGGAACGTCAAATGTATGAGAAACCTCAAAATAGCCACGTAAGATAAGCGTAAGGCTATACAATGAGTATGACCACTAGTCATATATTTTTGGCAGAGGGGTAGGTACGCCTGTCAATGGCCGCTCCGGTTGGTTAAATGCTCTAAGACTAACAAAACTATAATATAGATTAGAGGTGGAAATGTCCTTATTTTTTTTTATTAGAACTTATTTTTATTAGGTTACCCAAACTGAAGGAATGGATCGACAAGAACGATCCCGGGGCGCCGCTTATCCCATTCTCTGGTGTGCTGGAGACTAAGCTGATGGACATGGAGCCCGCCGAGAGACAAGCTTTCCTCAAGGAGCATGGCATCACCAGGTACTTTCATATCATTTTAAACAAAAAAGGAACCGACTTCACTTAAGATCCGCTATTCCCAGAGGAACTGGCCGAGCTGCTGTAAATAATAATGAAATCACTATAGGTGTGCCTATAATAGTTGAAGAGTTCCCCCGATTTCTCCAGGATCCCATAATCAGATCTGGACCTGGTGACAATGGGACCAACTGTGAAGTATACTCTTTCAAACAAAAAAAGAATTTTCTAAATCGGTCCGCCAGCCGTCTTCGAATAATCGGTGAACATATATAAAAAAATAGCAAAAAGAAAGAAAGATCCAAACGGATTCATAACCTCCTCGTTCGAAATCTTGAAGTTGGTTGAAAATTATCACAACCAAACCACAGCCGTGGTGTCATAGTGCTGTGTTCCTGCTGATGATTAAGTTTGCGAAAGAACTCAAAGGAGGACCCAGTGTGCTGACGACGAGGGACCCTATTGTTCCTTTAGCCGTCAACACAGTGAATCCTCCTTTTGTAAAGGGTCGACAATACGCGTGTGACACCTCTAGAGTTGCAGGCGTCTTTATGTTACGGTAGCTATTTATAAATAAGGCGCTTTCTTCAAATAGCATTTGATCTTTAGTCTAATTGTACGGTTGTTTCAGTGCACTGGATAAAATCATCGTGTCAGGCTACAAGGCTCTGCAACTAGAGTACTTCTTCACCGCCGGCGCCGACGAGGTCAAGGCCTGGATCGTACAGGTAAATTAATTAACTCTTAACCTTTTGAACGCCAAGCATCGGACGGAAAAATCGTGCCCTCAGCGCCAGCGCGCGTGAGCCGAGCGCGCAAGGCAAACCGGTTATATTTCGGACGTGATATCACGTCCTGGCGCTAACGACACGACTTTCCATGCGCGTGATAGGACGGCATTGGCGGTCAAAGCGTTGACAAAAGATCCTAAGGCCAAGAAGTAATGTAAGGATCCTTAAATGAGCAACTTCATGTCTTCATTTCGTGACATTAACGCATACATTATTATTTTTACGTGTTTTTAAAGTGGTGCTTTCCACTCAAACTATTAAATCAAATACAAACTTTGAAAACATTGAAAAAATAATCAACCCAGTGGGACTCGAATCCTACATCGATACGCCTTGCCGGGGCTCGATCGCTTTACCAATTAAGCTATGGGTTCAGTTACTAAGTTGACGAAATCTTCAATGCCTTCAAACATCTTCGTCTGGTGGTGTCTACGTCTAGTAGCACCTAGATGTCGCTAACGGCTGCTGTAAAGCCGAAAGTAAAATAAATAGAAAAAAAAAGTTGTTTGAAGGCATTGAAAATTTCGTCAACTTAGTAACTGAACCCATAGCTTAATTGGTAAAGCGATCGAGCCCCGGCAAGGCGTATCGATGTAGGGTTCGAGTCCCACTGGGTAGATTATTTTTTCAATGTTTTCAAAGTTTGTATTTGATTTAATAACAAACTATTAACGCATACATTTCGGAGTATGTTTGAGAAAAAATATTTTATTCAATGTTTGTTGCATTGCAGAAAGGCACAAAGGCGCCACAAGCCGCGGGCCGCATCCATACCGACTTCGAGAAAGGCTTCATCATGGCTGAAGTCATGCATTACAAGGACTTCAAAGAAGAGGGTTCTGAAGCAGCCTGCAAATCCGCGGGGAAATATCGGCAACAAGGTATTTTCAACCTACTATCGTAATTCATAATCATAAGGTGCAAGCTCTGTATCACGAGCCATATAAACAAAGGTTTCAATATTGCTATAATGCATTATAAGAACAGAGGAGGCGGGTTCTCTAAAGCGCGCGTCGGCAAATCTGCCAGCCAAAACCGACAAGGTAATTTGAGCCTACTGTCGTAGTTCATAAGGTTCACAAGGATTCATCATGGTCATATCTTTTGACTATGGTCATTTTATGAATTTTCAAATTTAACTAATAATTAAAGAACAGACACAACAAGAGATGAGCTCATCCAAAAATTAGATTTTTTAAATCGAGATTTTACTCCTATAGTAAAAAGTACGGAGAAATTAATTTAATATCTACCTACACTTGTCACTTTTTTGTTACCTTTAATTGTTTTTTTTTTTTAATTCCAGGTCGTAACTACGTAGTAGAGGACGGTGACATAATCTTCTTCAAGTTCAACGCCGGCGCCGGGCTGAAGGACGCCAAGAAGAAATGACGTGACAAGGTCCTACTTCTGTTAGTACACTTTCTGTACTTTAACTTGGTTCTCTATACTCTAATGCACGTTGCCTAAACGTTTTAAGATTTTTTATTTACAAATTAAGTTTTCAATAAGTGTCCGATTCATATTTATATTGATTGTCTGTAATGTAAAATAATAATAAAGCTTGTTGAAGTTTGTAATTTTACAAGCTTTTATTTTGTTCCGTCTCTCCGGTTTGTTAAGTGTGAATAATGCTTTGAATCAAATCTTACTAAAATTGGCTGCATTTTAATTAAGTTACAAACACACAGATGATTAGATACCTATTGCGTGCTTATTCCTAAATCAGATCTGATGACCATAGGGCGATTTTCATTTAGAGAATGACATAACTACGCCGCAAGTTTCGAAAAAAAACGAGTTCAAATTGTATCATTTCTGTCGAAATGTTTGCATCGACGTCACTTGCTAAAGGCACGTTCACACTGTCCACCGACGTAGTACCCAAGACCGTAAATTGATCGAAACATGTCGAGCAAAAATCGACAAAAATTACGTGAGTAACCCGTTATAAATATTTTTAATATGTTAGAGTCTCACGTAAGTTTTATAGTTAAAACTGAACATTGACTCACAAAAAAACTCTTTATAAATCCATATTTATTTGTGCAAACGCTGATTACAATTTTTTCCTAATTTAGCTGATTTTCGTTTATATAAATAAAATGTATATTTTAACAAATTTGAGTCCCACGGTTACTTATTATATTCCTTAAACATTTATATCACCTCTACAAACTCTTCAATGCGTATCAGCTTTTCCTTCCCCTTGTCAGTCTCAGTTTGGCCAATCGTGGCCTCTTCGAACATTCTTTCCATGATCATTTTGATCTGCTTCAAAAACCTCTTCAAGTTGATATGAGACAGTACCCCCTGTTCAGTAACAGGCGCTAATTTCTCTCGATCCTTCTCCGATTTTTTCAACACTTCGTTGACAATATACGATAATGCTTGTGTGACAGTTTCTTCCAATTCCTAAAATATAAAAATAATCATTTTTTTTATTGAACACTAACAATTCAATGCAAATAAAGAAATGTATTTATAGTCACATAACACAAAAACTACATACAATCTTCCTATTAACCCTTTGACCGCCAAAGCCGTCATATCACGCGCACGGAAAGTCGTGCCGCTAGCGCCAGGACGTGATGTCACGTCCAAAATATAACCGGTTTGCCTTACACGCTCGCGCGCGCTGGCGCTGAGGGCACGATTTTTCCGGCCGATGCTTGGCGTTCAAAAGGTTAATAACAGGCTACAATATGGGTTAATAATACATTTTAAAATAATTCAATAATATTATTATAAATAAATTACTTAGTTATAAATTATAATTAATATTAAAAAACTTACTTGAAAATCTTCATACAACGAATTCAGCGCCAACATTTCTTCTATCAACTTTATTTTTAAAGTATCAGGAGTCGTATGTTTCAAAATATACATGATGAGGTTTCCAACAGCAGTGACAGTGCTACTGGCTCTGAAATGAAAGGACACTGTTTTTTCAACCGACTTCAAGATTTCGAAAGGAAGAGGTTCTCAATTCGTCGGGATCTTTGTTTTTGCTATTTTATTTTGTATGTATATTCACCGATTATTTGAAGACGGCTGAACCGATTTGGAAAATTCTTTTTGTGTTTGAAAGAGCATACTTCACAGTTGGTCCCATTGTCACGAGGCCCAGATCTGATGATGAGGTCCTGGAGAAATCTAAGGAACTCTTTAACTATTATAGTCACGCCTTGATTTCACTATTTTTTACCGCAACTCAGCCACTTCCTCTTGGAACAGCGGATCCTAAGTGAAGTCGGTTATTTAAAATTATTTTAACAACAACAAATGTATAGCAACTTAGCAACGAAAGTTTAGATAAGTCGCCAACTAATTGGGTACTGACCTTGAAACGGCTTCCTTGCCCTGTATAATCTTGTTGACGCAAGCAACTAATCTGCTGTGAGTGTCTTTCATGAGGTACTCCAGAGGATCGCAGTCTCCAGGTGGGAGTGAACCGTATTGTACCAGTAGCCTTTTCTGAACTAGCGTGAACTGTTTTTGAAGTACGTTTAATTCATCCTGCAAGTTTTAAATTTAGCTTCAATTCATGATGTGCCGTAGACGTTAGCATAGAGTAACTTATATAGTAGAGCAGCACAGCCTAAGAACTTTGAAGCTCAAGTCAATTACACCCTCTGTCCGAAAGCCCCCTAAAGATACCTAAAATGTAAGAGGAAATGTCACCTGCACTGCTACTCCACCTAGTAGCTACTAGTGTACTTCTAGTACGCTATTTGTTATTAGGTGGAGTAGCAGTGCAGGTCTCTTCTTCTCGCCGCCTCAGTGGAAAGGCAGCCTTACAAGCAACATTTCTTACCTCCGAGCTTTTTAACTGTATTCTTTCCTTTGCATGCACTTCAATGCTTTTGAGTAACTTGATTATAATCTGCTTGCTCGATTCAGACTCGAATTGAAAATTGTAGCGAAAATCTGTCTTGTCCATCCTAGTGTAATGGTCAGATAACTTAATAACCATATGGTCTAGTATCGCAATAATGTCGGAAAATTCCTTCGCCTCTACGGAATATTGTTTATCCTCAGCCTTAACTATTACGTTTCTTTTAGTGTTCCTATATGTGAATGTAACTGATTCTGATAAATTTCCATGTTCAGTTATTTCTTCTTCTGAAAAATCTGTAAATACCATGTATCTGTTAGTTTGTCCGGAAAGAGAAGTGTCGTGGTTTATATGGGAATTCATATATTCTACGATACTTCTTTTTCTACACAAGCAATAGTACTTTACCGCAATAAAAAAAGCGCTAGCTGAAAAAGAATAGACATACAAAACAAATGGGTGATAATGTTAACCCAAATGGAAAGGGCCCTTATGGCGGTCGGCGCTTACGCCTTATTGCTTGAAAATTATATTGAATCTATACAATAACTACAAGTACTACAACGTAAGCGCAGGCCTTGGACACTTTTGGTTTGGAGTATAACATAAATAAATATAAGCAGCGTGTAAGGTCTATATATACGTCCCATAGTGCCTTATTGCAATGAAAACTGAACACTATAGATAACCATTGCGGTATCCTACCTTTTCGCCGAAAATTGCATTGCCGAATTTCACTTGCCAACCAACTTTTTGCAGAAGTTTCATTTGGCCGAACAACTTTTACCAAATTTTTATTTCGCAACCATTTCATTTCCCAACTGTCATTTCCCAACCCCACAGTTGGGAAATGAAAATTACCTACTAGGTTGGGTTAGGTTAGGTTGGATTATGTAAAGTTGGGAAATGAAATTCGGCCAAATGAAACTTCTGCTAAAAGTTGGTTGGCAAGTGAAATTCGGCAATACAATTTTCGGAAAAAAGGCAGAGAACCATCTATTGCTTAGGGAGACCTAACATACCCGTAAATATCTCATCAAACTTGATACAAGGTTTGTTCACAGTTAATTTCAGAACAATATTAGTCTCATGACTTTCTCCAGTAGGCTCGCAATACAAACTCGCGGGCAGCAACACTCTCTTAGTCAGAACATCTATCTTTCCCTTGGCATCCGTAACGGCTAACATTATTCGAACGACAGTATCAGAAATATCTGCGTCACTCGACATAAATACTTGTGTTTCAACTATTTCTGTGCCATTTATATCGTCTAAACATATCACAGCTTCGGAGCACGCAAACGGTGGCGAGCATACGTAAGTGATCTGAATGCTTTGTACCAGCTTCGGGTCTTCGCAAGTTATTATAAGAACGACTGGGCACAAGTGTAAGGCGTCGCCCTCTTGAGTGAATTCTTGGAATAGATTCTGGACGGGTTTACCGGCGTCAGCTTTTATGGTTATGATTTTATCTATTGAAGGATATTGGTCATTTATTTCTGGAAACAGAAGATTGCTTATTTAATAAAGGTGCCCTTAAATATTGGCTACAACTAAACTCTCTCCGAAAAATTTCTATGTTATAGTATAGGATTACGACATTCCACCGCGCTTCAAATGGAATTTTAATATTTTACGTAATGGACCCAATTTTATGCGAATGCAGAAGCGTTGTAAGTGTCGCGACTGCATGGAAATACTTCAAATTGAACCGTTATACCTTATTGTTATGGTTCAATTTAGAATACATCGAAATCTGTCGCTACCGATCCGGTTCAATTGGATGCATCCTTTACATTACACCGTTACCTTCGTCTCTGTTTTGTAAATACTGGCTTAATAGCGACCTGACAATGCGCTGCCTACCTTCTTTACTTTCCAGTATCCTTCGCAGCGACCCTTCAACATCATCTAACTCAGCTTGCACCGCTTCAGGGTCCATAACATCATTTATCATAGACCCAGCATTGGCGTTTAGATCCGGTTCCGTCCCCAAATAGCTAACATGAATGGTACCATTATTGGATAGCGTGACAACGCCACCTGGTACCGACTTTAGGAAACAACGTGATATTGATATGGTAAAATTGGGTAAATCGCAGGACCATAGTAAAGAGGTGCCTTCGTATACAAATAGTTTGGCGTCTTCGGAGGCGACCATTACCAACAGTCGGGATCCTGGCTCTAAAAAAAAATTAAAAGAGGTTTATCTACATAAGTATAACGCGGCAAGCTGAAATAAAAGCCTTACAGACTACAGTGATTTACATACTAACTGAATTTAAATATTCTTATTAATTCAACAAGTTAGATTAGATGAAGCCATGTTATGTTGGCGGCCGATCGTAAAATCAGGCAGATCGTAATGTTCCTGTGTAATGTAAACCAATGTAAAAGTAGGTAAGGTTCGTTAGGCTGCTTCAGATGCCCGTAGGGCAAACTGCCCAGAAATAGGAGCCCCGCATAGCGGGGCTCCGTAGACTCTGGGAACGAGTCAAACATTTTCACGTTTCACGATATGCCTAGGAATTTCACGATATGCCTGATCGGACGATCGGCCGCCGACATATACATGGCAATCGTATTGAAAGGTCTAAAGTATGGCAAATGCCTATAGGCAGCGCCATCTATTTCGGCTGTAGTTTAAACGAAATATTTTGAGATTAAGAACGTCTATAAATATCTACAACTTACCATAATACCAGCCAATCAGATACGCGTTGAAACAAATGGGCATGTAATCAAACTTAATCATGTACTTCATGAGACCGTTGTCTTGGAAGCAGTAGAGATGCCTCTCGCCCAGTGCGATGATGCTGGAGAAATTGCTGCTTGTCTGGAGAAAACAGTGGGTATGGAAAGTGTTAGTTAAGCTACTCGATAACAGATGGCGGTAACGTAGCATTTAGGAAATGTCACCTGCGCTGCTACTCCACCTAGTAACCAGTAGCGTACCCGTAGTAACAGAGCGTTAAAAAGTTCTTAGACTGGGGCTGTCTATTATATTTACGAAAATTAAATATAGCAAATTTGTACAAGGGGGTTAATGTATTATACTATTTCATATAAGATTGACAATGTCTAAAGATTCTCATTCCCGTACTGCAGGCCAATGCCCATCTATCGTGATCGTGACAAATACAGTAAGTTTCAGTTTCATATATTTTTTGATCGGGGAATAACGCCAACAGAATAACTCTAGACTCAACAGATGGCGCTGCGGAACTTAATATCGAAAACTGACGATATAACCAGATGAAGTTTGGAGAAACTTTAATAGATGTGGAGATTGTAGAGCTATTTGTAATTTTGTACCTATAGGTTAAGGCGTAGATTTCAAGACTAACCTGTATAGCTTGTAGCGATGACACTTCTTCGCCCGCATTATACACCCATTGCGGCACGCTCTTTTTGGTTTGTCTGGTGTTTAGCTCGCTTAGCTCCCTCAGCTGCTGATAGCTGAAATGACATCACATTTACAACTAAACCCCACAGTGATGCATGCTCAAAACTAATGCGAGTCACGTCATCGTATAGCAGCCATAAAACTGGAAGTGCGCTGCGTAGAGTTTAAGCCTCTCAACCACCGAAAACCAAACGCTCCAAGCGATAGGTATCGCTTACGTTTTTGACCACACTTACGTCTATTCTACGTACGTATGGTAATAAAATAATGTAGAGAAATTACGTAAATATCAAAACATGTTATTTGTAATACAACTCTAAGGTTGACCTTAGAATCTGAGGATTTAGGCATAGTATTTACCTGTATATTTCCAGCACCCACGTCGATTTGCAAACAACGAAAGAATCGCAGCTAGCTACATAGCAAACAGGGCCTGGGATGATGACATCGTTAAATATGCACATAAAGAGAAACGTGTCTTGGTCGAAGAAGCTCAAGGTACCATCGAGAGACTGCACGCATATGAAGTCCCTGGATTTTATGTTGCCGAAGGGACCGCATGTTACACTGTAGGCTCGTCTTGTGAACGAGTGTTTCACAACCAGTTCGAGGGCATTTTGGTCTCCTAGAAGTAGTTAAGGCGATTATCACACTGATGGCGACGGATCCGCATGCGGCGCCGGTGTGCGAGCGAGATAGCGCTCTGCATGTGTATAGCGTTATCTTGCCCGCGCACCGGCGCCGCATGCGGATCCGTCGCCAGTGTGATAATCGCCTAAGGAGTAGATAAAGTGTGTGTCGTTTGTATTTGACGGGTGTGTAACACTGCGTAGCGTAGCAGTACCTATAGGCAGAGACACCTCTTGAAGTCAAGTCTACACTTTGAATATTTATGAAGGTATAGTACATTACGCACCTAGGGCGGTAAAATAAAGAACGGCTCAGTTCGCGGGTATTTGTGGCCCGAACCGAAGGTAAGGGCCATAAACAAGCGACCTGGCCTATAATCGTGAAGCATTTCGTTCATCGAATCGTCTATTTCTATCACTCTCTTTCGTATTTGCAAGTGCGATAGAGACGGGACCATCGTTTTGTCGATTTTCGAACTTCGCGGTAGGCCCTCAGAGGCCTTCTTTATTACCGCCCGTGGTGCGTGTACACAATTTTACGTCTTCTTCTGGGTGTGAAGTGAGATTTGCCGCTGCGCCCGTGGGCGGCAAATCTCACTTACCGCCCAGAGTGACGGTAAATTGTGTACGCAGTTACGCACCACGGGCGGTAATAAAGAAGGCCTCAGATCGCTTGCTTATCGCCCTTACCTTCAGTTCGGGCCACAAATGCCCGCGATCTGAACCATTCTTTATTTTACCGCCCTAGGTATGTAATGTACTATTATGTCCTTAGAGCATTTAACCAACCGGAGCGGCCATTGACAGGCGTTCCCCTCTGCCGAAAATATATGACCAGTGGTCATACTTATTGTATGGACTGACGTTTATCTGACGTGACTATTTTGACGTTTCGCAAACATTTGACGTTCCCCCCCCCCCCCCCCCCCCCGCAAAAATCGGCAGACTTTTTTTGTATAGAAAATGACAGCCATGGCCGGTCCGGTTGGTTGAATAGTCTAAGGTTACGTCTTCTCCTGGGTGTGAAGTGAGATTTGTCGCGGCGCTCGTGGTATGGGCGGCAAATCTCACTTACCGCCCAGAGTGACGTAAATTATTATGCAGGTACAGGTAGGTACTTAATTTAATTTGTAAAGTAAAGGTAATTGTTACGAGTAGTCTTGACATATTTACCAACATCTGTATGGCCCTCTTTTCTGTTTAATTGGTAAATGGCGTAGTTTTGTGGATGCAGGACTAAGATTTGTCTCTCTTCTTTTCCACTGTAAGTTTAAAATAAAAAAGTAATTACTTTTAGTAGGTAATTTATCAGGAAAACCTGTTCAGAAGTGGGCCTACACAATGCACTTACGCTATAAATTTCCCAGTTTCAATTTGCAGTATTGGCGCATTAAAATTATTTTCCAGAAGAGTATGCGATGCATCTTGACCACTCGGCTTGTATAGTTTAAGTATTGATCCTTCAACAGAAATAATACAGTCGCTTTCGCTGTGAGAGCTAAATCTGTCCACTTTTAGACAACCACCATTTTGGGTTCCCACTTCAGCTTGGTCGCCTCGTGTATCGTTGTTTGACCACCACTGTTTTACTTTGAATATAGACATTGTGCTATGAAACTTCAGTCTGAATAAGTGGTTGAGGCAGCTGATTCATGTTGCTGGGGGCAACTACCAGTGTAAACATATCGATGGAGCGAAGAGATGTGCCGTGCCATTTCACATATTATAAGAAACTTTTTATGACTAATCGCTTTTTCGTGTCTCCAAGAACAAGAACGCACCGTAGGTACCTACAAAATCTACAAAGTAATATTTACTTGTAATAATATTTGAAAGGGTTTTTATCGTTTAATTCATTTGCAACAGAATAGAATAAAGTTTAATTACGACGCTCTTTTGAAAATCAGAGCTTAATATCATTTAGTTTGGTCTTCGTTTTTCAATGCTGCGCTGCGGACTGTACCCACATTACATTTTTGAAGTTCTAGTTTTTTACTGGTCACACCTTCCAGTTAAGGGTCGCCACACACCTAGCGGTTTTCCTCGCGGAATTACCGGAAGTAGCGGAAATTTGTCTATGGTAGCGGAAATTTGTCTATGGTAGCAGATTTTTTGTATGGAAGCCATAGACAAATTACCGGAAGTAGAGGAAATTCATAGACAAAATGCTTAATTTGTCTATGAATTTCCGCTACTTCCGGTAATTCCGCGAGGAAAACCGCTAGGTGTGTGGCGACCCTAACCGCTCTCTAACCACAGAGTAAATAATAGTATAACAGAGAGACCTCTGTAATGTCACGTAACGTCACGAATCATGTTGTCCCTTCTTAACGCATGACAAGTTCTTTTTCGCACTTATGCAAACGTATCGGATACGTCGTGTCAAACTCAAATTTTTTGACAGATTTACTTTGAGTTGTACCCCCCTGCTCTAACCACATGTCGGTGACAGTTTTTTTTTTCAATTGTAACATCTGCGAAGACGCAGTGTCATTTTCGTAAGATTGGCAACACTGGTTATCAAAACTGCTTTGCTTTTTGATGCTTTTCATAAAGTTGTTTGTGTCGTCACCCTGTGGTGGTGATTTTCAAAACTTGTGTCGAGTTAAATTTTCTACGAGCTATTGTGCAATTTAAAACGTTTACTGTGAGACATTAGTCTACGATTGTTCATTTATTGTGATCGTTGAACAGAAGATACTACGATGTCGGAGCCAAAACCAGAAAACAATGGTAATGGTAGTAACGGAGACGAACAAAGGGAAAACGGCGGAGGAGATGAAGGTGACGCGTGGGGAAGCAGTGATTCCTCGTACATACGGCAAGTGGCTAAAATGCCTGTTGATAGAAATGCCGCATATTATAACATGAACCACAAAAACCGCGGCATGGCCATTATCTTCAACCACGAGCATTTTGATATTCATAGCCTCAAATCACGTACAGGAACGAATGTCGACAGCGATAACTTGAGCAAGGTGCTTAAGGCTCTTGGCTTCAGAGTTACAGTTTGCCACAATTTGAAATCAGAAGACATCAATAGGTACATACAAGATCTTGCTGGCATGGATCACACCGACAATGATTGCCTGCTTATTGCCGTGCTGAGTCATGGTGAACTCGGTATGCTGTATGCTAAGGATACCCACTACAAGCCAGACAACTTGTGGTACTACTTCACCGCTGATAAATGCCCATCACTGGCTGGTAAACCAAAGTTGTTCTTTATACAAGCTTGTCAAGGTGACAAGCTTGACGGTGGGATTACTCTAGCACCACAAAATCGCACTGAAACTGATGGCCTGTCCAGTTCGACTTACAGAATTCCTATTCATGCTGATTTTCTGATAGTGTTTTCTACTGTGCCTGGATACTTTTCGTGGCGTAACACAACCCGTGGCTCCTGGTTTATGCAGGCCCTGTGTGAGGAACTGCGGTATGCCGGAACTGAAAGAGACATTCTGACACTGCTAACTTTTGTTTGCCAAAAAGTGGCTCTTGACTATGAATCGAACACTCCGGACATGCCGACTATGCACCAACAGAAGCAGGTGCCATGCATCACCAGTATGCTGACCCGACTGCTTGTATTTGGCAGTAAGAAATAAGTTGTTAATTTCTGCTTGTTTTATTAACTTTCTACTGATCTTTCAAGATTGTACAATCTTAGTTTCTTTTTGTTTTTAGAATAATTCAATGATTTAAGTAATTCTGCATTTTCTGTGATCTCTAAAGAGGTGCGAGCTTAAATGTATGAACGAATTTTTCAATAATTTGAATACTTAGTTCAAAGTAAGTAGTTGCAATTGTTGGAGATTATAGAGCAGCTAGAAATTCATAATGATTATTAGAATAATGTACTTACAAGAGATTTTTTGATACATTACTACCAAGTACATATATGCTTATATGTATAAATTCAATTATATCAAAACTTGATAAACTTTTCTATATGGATAGCCAATTATTATAATAATTATACTAAATTTCCTCTTTATTGGTTACAAATAAATGGTCACAAATAGATATACTGCACAAAGTAGGATAATAAATACTTATGTATTTATAATTACAGATTATGTGGGGCCTCCTAAAATAATTTCAAATATGGGTAGGTTAGATTCTACCCTGTTGCCTTCACCTCTAGAAACTTCCTTGCAAGAACTTTGGCAAAGGAAGTCCATATTGTTTGGTGCATTTATGATAGTTATTATGGTAACTATTACTTTGTTATTTACTTGCTTGAAATGTTTTAATGCAGACAATCATGACATTCACAATAATCAAAATGCTCTGAATTAATGATCTGATATTTTAATACACAAGTTTGTTTAGATCTACTTACTAACTTGGGATTTTATGAATTCACATTATGTGACCTATACTACATTTTGTATGATTTTTGATTTTTTTTGCCTTTACGGGCAGGTTTTGGGTTAAGCAACATACTCTTTTCATACAATACAATATACAGTAACCTTTTGTAATTAGGTATATTAATTTATTTTCCTAAAATTCAATTAAATGTGATTTTTTCCTTTGTGTGTTGCATTAAACCCTATGATAATATTAAAGTGAATAAACATTAACATGTTTCCTAACCATCTACTTAAATAAGTTCTTAGTTATGTTATGTTTTTGTTAATCTAGGAAATGTTTAGTTGAATTTAGTGTTAACTGTGAGCTCCTTTCATAATATTATTGGTAGGTAGCAATGGCGAGGCATCATGCTAATTTGATGGCAGGTTGGGTTGGGACGGTTTTTTTTACTTTTCTTCAAGGTGTTGATGCTGAAGGTGTCAAATTAGTTCCAAACAGTGAACACAACACACATCAAATTCCCAGAAGCCTCTCCCTAATAGGTTCTGTAGTAACTTCAATACACCTCATAGCATTTAATTGTGTGCTAGTTGTAAAAGTTTAAACTGCCACATTTTTAAGTCAAATTTTGCCAGAAAAGATATGCCATTCATGTTTCCATGTTCTTAACTTTATTTTAGTTAATCTGTATGAGCTTAATTTTATTTTTGTGTATTTGAGTAATAGTTTTTAAGTTATTTTTATTTGCATAGGTACCTTGATTTTATGAACAAAATAGTGAAAATGAGTTGTCCTTGATGAAGTCTTGTCAATTTTGTTTTAGTGTCATTTTCTTTGAGATGATATTTAAATATAAAACTACATATAAGATTTTTTCTGCCATTTTACTAGTATAGTATAATATTCCATGTATTCATATCAAAGTATCATACCAATGATGTAAAGGAGAAAAATAGATCAAAAGTATTTTAATACAAATTTGGTGATGATTAGAAATATGCTCAATGTTGGAATGATGTATGTGATATGCATTGGACTGATAATGATTAGAATGTGATAAAAAGTATTCAAAATGCCTGTGAGGAAAGTAATCGTAATGATATGCTTTGTGTGATTTATATGCATATTATGCATTCTTTTTAAATGTGTGCCTTTTAAGACACTTTAATATTTCTTAGTTTAGTAATCTTAAAAAAACTTTTTTAAACGCACAATTTCCTCATAGGGATTTTAACAAGAGCATAATAACGGAGTTTGTTAGTGAAACTATTTTTATAATATTTGTGTAAGGTTTATTAAGCAATAAACTTTTCTTCCAAGAATGTTTTTTTATTTTGTTTACTGAATTTGTTGAAGTTTCGAATCATAGTACAGTTGACATCAAAAATATGTTTACACTTTTACAAATTTACACCTTATTTCAAACGAGTAAGGTGCATGAATGTAAGCATAATTTCGACGTCGACTGTACAAGTTCGCTCACCAGAAGAACAGACAGAAAATGCCACAAACCAGACTGAGTGTCTTGCCTTAACCCTTTGACCGCCAAAGCCGTCATATCGCGCACACGGAAAGTCGTGCCGTCAGCGCCAGGACGTGATTTCACGTCCAAAATATAACCGGTTCGGCTCACGCTCAAAAGGTTAAAATTCATTGGACAATTCAGCCAGGGCATGTCAAAATTATGAAAGTATTAATTACGGTCTCTAGTTGTAGTTGACTACGGAACCCAATAATTAACGCGGTTCGCCACCCATCACTTCTCGTTCTTCACGGGGAGCCGTTCTGCTACGTTGATCGTAGCAAATGGAAATCCGTGATCTCTGCCTACCCCTTTTGGGATATAGGCGTGATTGTATGTAGGTATGTATGTTAATATTATACAATGGATAGCACGTAAAAATAAATTTCAAGACCGAGTTCAATTATAATTAGGTACTTTTCCTACTCGTAACTCCGAAGAGCCCGTAAGTTGTTATTTTAAACGCATGTCGTCAGGTGACACGCAAAACTCACTAATTCCAAAAAAAAATTAAACGAAAATCAATCTTGTTATGTTGCCAGTATGGTTCATTATGGCTGATTAACTTGTGGTAGTACTTAGTGAGTTTTGCTTGCCATCTGACGAAAAACTATTACTTTAGGGCTAAAAAAACAACGTGACGTAATTATAGGTTTTTAAAAATCCGTTTCTCAAATTGTGTCTGCAGGGAGACCCTTCTTGGAACAAGATACTTGACTCGCTACAAATTAATAGGTAAGTTTAAAATGCATGCACCTATCTAAAGGATAGTTCTAATTTTCCTGTTGGCGTTGATAATAACGGGTTTTAACCGTTAACCGTGGTACCACGGCCTTTGTACCACGGGGGACCACGGGTAAAAAAAATTCTCCGTAGACCCACAACACCGAAATGGGACTATGGGTAATTGAAAAGAACCGGGTATTAACCGTGGTCCCACTGCTATGACCCTCAGTGGATCCACTAGTACTAATTTTATCCCCATAGACCCACTGCTCGAGAATGGTATTCATTTGCTAGTATTTAAAGGCACAGCAAAAAAAAAAACCAAAACCTACCTTGCCTATTAAAAACAGAATAGTATTTAGAGGCGTAATTTATGACATATCTATTGCTGTGGGACTACGGGAAATATTTATTTTCGAGGAATGACCCGTGGGCCCACGGACAGTTTCGTATTCAAAAAGATAACTTAAAACTGGAACAGTGGGGTCTACGGGGAAAATACGGGGAAAAAAAATTCCCGTGGTCCCCCGTGGTACAAAAACCGTGGTACCACGGGTAAAACCCTGATAATAAAACAATATGTAACGTAAAAAATGCTTATATTTAATAGTTAAATATTTTTGGTATCATTAAAAATAATTATTCTAAATCAATCCCATGAGCTTTCTCTTGTAACTCCCAGCATTGATCCCAGAACTGGCTAAGTCGTTGTTCCTGGTTGGCGCAGAAATGTTTGAAGTCTCGCAGCATACGTGTTTGGAAGGCCTCGTCCCCGGTCGCCGGGTACTGAGACCATTTCCACTTCTTCGATATCATGTGGTTCCAGGACCATAGGAATCCCATCTGGGAATAAAGAACTTGCAATGTGGTTTGTCTATCTAGTTTTGCGACGTGGGTGGGAAGTTATTTATGGATTTGGCAACAGGAAAATTGACATTGCAGTGGATACGAAATTACGCTTGTTGCGTAGTAATATGAATTTTTTCGCCTAAAATTAGCTGTTAATATCAAAAGACACCTTATGGTAACTGCATAAGGTACAATTTGATATGAAAAATAACAAATAATGGTAAGTAATAAAATGCTGTAGCTATTTTTATTACTGGTAGCAAAGAATCTGAAAATATATAGTTTGTTACACTAGCTCCAATCTATAAATATCTTTATAGATTGGAGCTAGTGTAACAAAGGTATAAGGAAGTTTTTATGTCACATAGGTCTTACTCCATTGTTATAACTTACATTGTTTTTTTTTATACAGGGTGTTTTTTCAATAACTAGCCAATCTAGCCATAGTGCGAGGTGATTTTGGTAGGCGATACTTAACAACTTTTACTATGGGGCCAACTCCAAAATTAAAAGAAAAAATTGGCTGTGTCATACGTTTCAGCTGATCAGACGTTGACGTTTTGTATGGGGAGGCTAAGAATTTTTTTTGGGATTTCGGGGTTGGACCCATAGGAAAAGTTGTTCAGTATGACTTACCGAATCACCTCCCACAATATGGCTAGTTATTGAAAAAACACCCTGTATACTGGGTCGTGAAAAGTATACTAATGTAAAAAAATACATCCTGATATTAATACTTTATAGTAAAACATATTATTGGTTATATACATGAATACATTTTTCTGCCAACCATATACTTTGCTACGAAAACTGCACGTTGATAACGATCACTTATATAAGTTTATATAGTTATAAGCTAGTAAGGTTTAATATTGTGTACACATTTTTTTCGTTGACTGTACCACCTACCTAGGTAGGGACGTCTTGTTTAGCTAATACTGTAGGTACATCAGTGGCGGTGCGTCAAATACGAAGCTAACTTAGTTTTCCTTTCATCACGAGCGGTAGTAAAAGTACTTGACTGGCTGATAATAGAGAGACGATGGGAAGTCAGTTCTTTGAACGCTCCGCCACTGAGGTATACAAGCTGGGTTAAATCAAAGGCAGGGCCAAATAAAGGAGCTGTATTGGTCTATCACAACTAGAAGTACTTATAGCGCAACATAATAAACGGTTTCGATTGTTTGTGTAGATATGATAAGAGAGATAAAACAAATGCACATGCGTACTTGATACCCGTTAATGTATGGACTAATGATAAGACCAAAGTAGAGGTATATACAGCATACTTTTCCTTTCTTTGGCTGATCTGCGTCTTTAGCACATCTCCGTGGCGGAATCGACATCGCGGAACCGCGCCACGCGATTTTGCTAATTTGCTCTTCTTTTGCTCTAGACCCGCTCAGGTTTTCAGCGCGGTACTACAGTGTCGATTCCGCCACGGAGATGTGCAAACGCCCTTCGACATAAAGTCAAATAAAGTGGTAATTACTACTGCTTAAGAGTCGCCAGGACGCTCGCGAGAACTCGCGTTCCCATACAAACGTAGTTCAGCTCACTTTTTAAAACGACATGCTTTAGAACCATGAAAGTTGGCATGGGCATTCTAGTAGTACATATCTAGGTCGGACATTCGTTTTCGTTGCTAAAAATTGTAATACCAAGAAAAAATTGCAAAAATAAGTTTTGTATGTAAATCTGTAACTGGTTGTATTTTCTTTGTATTACCATTTTTAGCAACGAAAACGAGTGTCCGACCTAGATCTGTACTACTAGAATGCCCATGCCAAATTTCTTGGTTCTAAAGCATGTCGTTTTACGATGAGAGCTAAACTACGTTTGTATGGGAACGCGAGCGTCCTGGCGACTCTTAAGTAACAAACTTACTCGTCGGCTGTTGTCGTAGTCGTCTTTGTTCTTGCCGCTGACGTGCCGCGTTATGTAGGCCTCGTGTGGGCTGGGCGCCGCTTCTAAATGCACTGGGTACCTGATAACATATATCTATTTTAGAACTAATGTACTTGTACTACAATGCACATTGAGCCCTCGGTGTTCTACGCTAAAACTCCAATTCTGTTACTATTATGAGTATGTACTCATAATAGTAACAGAATATAAATGAGTATAAATGTATAAATGAGTATAAATGGTAGTTATACTAGTTATTTACAATGGTTTCAATTATTTGGAACAAGATTTACCTAGAGAATACAAATATGTATATATTCAAAGAGCGATAATGTATATAATGAGCTCAAGTGAAAAAAACTGTAAATTAACAGCACCTTTGTTGAGGTATTTTTGTCTATTAAAAAGTTGTTACAAATCCAACCTTTCTTCAAGTAGGTAGCTATTTTTTATGAGCCTCAGTGAGAATCTAATTCGGGACTTAAGCCTTCAATAAATAAGCCAAAAATCGCATATAAAAAGAAATTGAATGAATGTCTCTTAGTCTTAGGCATTATCACACAATTATGTGATCAGTTTGTACATCTTATTTTGTTGTAATAAGGTTTACATTTGCTCAGTTAATTGTGCTGGCGATGGTACAAACTTGTTTTGCTATTAACAATAGTTAACCTGTTCTAGTGCGCATTGTCAGGCAGGTAATTGTTTGTGTAGAACAAAAGATCGAGTAGTCAACAGATTGCCAAACTCTTTTCATACCTGAGCAGGTATCGTTTTGACACGACAATATTTATTACTTTTGCTAAAAAGTGCTAAAAAGAAGATAAAATACTGCTATAAAACAAGCAGTACATCTTCATTAAAAAAAGTTACTATAGTGGATGTAGGGTAAAGTAGAAATTATGCACAATTTAGTAGCGTGCTCGTGTTATACAGTCAACAGCAGCTTGGCACGTACGATTTTGATTGTTAAGACTATAAGAGCGCCTGAAGGTCATTTCACCCGCACATACACACATCATACAACACATCACCCGCTTAGCTACTTTTGCTGCTGACTGTACATATAAAAAACAATTACTAATTATTTATCAGTACGATCGGAAACGCATGAGTCACCTGCTGGCGTTGAGCGGTTTGTTGGCAGGCCTGGTGCCTCTCGCCTTCTGCTCGGTCTTGACCGTGGTGATGATCAGTATGAACATGTTCCCGGTCACGTGCACGTACAGATGGTCACCGACGCCGGCCGCGTGCGACGTGCTCTCCACGGTGCACTTGATGAACCCGAACCGGCCGACTATCGCCTCTTGGAACAGGAATAGACGCTCGAGCCAAGTGTCTTCAGGGAAACCTATAGAAAGAACGTGTTAATTGTTACATTGTTAACTAAGGGTTTTAACTTTCAAGTGACTTAATAAATATCTTAGCAATCGAATAAACAGAGTACTTTATAAAGGGTGTTTTTTCAATAACTAGCCATATTGTGTGAGGGATTTGATAGGTCATACTGAACAATTTTTACTATGGGACCAACTCCGAAATCGCAAAAGTTTTTTTGGCTTTTTCATACATTTCGGATCAGAATCAGACTTCGACATTTTCTATGGGGGGGCCGATTTTTTCGGATTTCGGGGTTGGTCCCATAGAATAAGTTGTTAAATATGACATAACTAATCAGTCTAATTACCTCTCACAATATGTAGGTACATACGAGTAGATATGGGGTTTGGGCCTAAACACATCGCGTTTTTCATTCCACGTAGCAGTTTGTTTGCGTCTGTATTGATACAAACGCGCGTCTATGAATCTAGGTGTGCAAAGCTGGGCTGCGATTGATCGCGTGCGTTGCGCCTGTGTTTCGATACAAACGCGCGTTGACGACACGTTATATAACGCAGTGTGCATAGGCCCTTATTGTGTTATCTCGTCTTTCCTGCTCCTGGTAATTAATGACGATGACACACTTATTTAATTAATGCGTATAAAACAAATATGCGTTCAATTTATGACAATACTAACTAACCACTATCAGTGAGGGCAACCTCTTATCGCGAACAAAATCCCAGTGCAATCAATAACAGCAAACAAAGTTGACCTAAAACTGAATAGTTGGACAACTGGAGGTAAAATTCAAGATACCTACATAACTTTTAGGTCAACGGGTTCATGCATACTGTGTGTATAGGAATGTATTATGATTTTATTTACACCGCTGTACGTAAAAATCTATAACAGGAAAATGTTCACATTACGTAGTGCTAATTAAGGAGCAAAACGTTTTAGATTTCATCATGCCTCGTTATAATTATAAGCCACAAAATTGTTATTTCGATTAATTTTATAAACTATGGTCCGTAAGCCAGGAACAAATTTCATGACGTCCCAAGCGATAACTTGTGAAGTGGTAAAAGACGATGTATAATAAGTCTTATGATGGTCAGCTGCCGCTCCGTTGGTGGGTTGAGGAACGGCGGCCATTAACGACTTTAAATAATAGCCATCCGTTTCAATGTAAAATCGGTCTTTTTACCGCGATACAGTCGACAGACAATGGTCAAGCTAATAATTTTAAACAAAATAAGAACCGACTTCACTTAGGATCCGCTATTCCAAGAGGAAGTGGCCGAGTTGCTGTAAAAAATAGTGAAGTCACTATAGGTGTGCCTATAATAGTTGAAGAGTTCCCTCGATTTCTCCAGGATCCCATCATCAGACCCCGACTTGGTGACAATGGGACCATCTAGGGGTTATACCCGTTCGATTAAAAAAAAAATTTGAAAATCGATTCACGATTCACGGAGATATCGAGTAAAAAAATCAGTCGAATTGAGAACCTCCTCCTTTTTTGAAGTCGGTTAAAAATGATACTCAGGAGCTAGAAGGTAAAATAAAGCAGTCACCTTCAAATAGAGCGTTTTTGTTTCTAAGCAGCGGCTCCTCGTTGAGCGGAACGTAGATCGGACCGCGCAGAGGGTCGGATTTGAGCGTGAATGGCAGTGCGAGAGGGTCGGCTGGGATAGGGACCATCTGCAGCCGGCAGTTCTGCGCTTTGCGAGCCCAGCCAAATATCTAGACAAAAAGAAGCACTTTTAAGGCCGAACCACACCGACTGCGTGTGCGTAGACTTGCACGTCCCGCTGCGTTGTAAAATAATAAGGCTCATAAGACATGTCAAACCGCACGTGCACGCACACGTCACGCGCCGTCACGCACGTCTACGTGCACGTATACGCACCCGCAGCCGGTGTGGTTCGGCTTTTATAAGGATCGATGAAAGCTAACATTTAAGAGCTAGATGCAACAAACAGTTTTTTAACATCGTCGTCATTTTCTTATGCGAAAGCTAGTTTTCTAAATGATGCTAGCTGCAATATTTAATTTAGGATATTTATTTAAGCAATGGGGTAGTTCCACTGAGGCATATTCGATGTCACGTGGTCTGACGGTCTTTATAAGGCATAAGGGTGACAGAAATTACGCGACATTTAACTTTCACATCGATGTCGAGATATGCGTTCTTAATCTCTCGATGCTGGCCTGACCTCGACGCTGCGCTCACGTCACGCGAAAACGTCATGAGTTCGAGATGAATGTCGTCTAATTGTATAAGTTCTATTTGGACACTTACCAGTTCAGCGACAATATTCCCGGAAGCGACAGCCCACTGTATGCACATCTCATAAGCTTGGTCGGGTCGGAATGTGGCTTGGTAGCGTGCGTGGCCCCACTCGATGCGGTCGCTCTTGTTGTTCACATCGATGTCGAGATGCGTGTTCTTGTAAAGTGGCACTGTGGGCAAACATTTGGTGTTATCAGGTTATCACCACATTTCATTTAAGATTACGCGAATCTTGGATTTCTGCTCCTTAAAATTCAATTTTGTGCTTTAACCTTTCAACCGACGTGTTTACAATGTCAAGTTGTGTGATATATCTGACGATGTAGTGGCGCGTCGTCGTTAAATAAAGCTCATACTGATAATTTGAATATAATTAAAGACTATGTTTAGTTAGATTTTATTTTAAAGTTACAGATTTTCCAACCATCAAAAAAATCTTACTATAAATATCCAAAGGATTTTCTAAATTAACGTATTATTTCGATGTCATTGAACCAGTGTTATAGGTTTAACCGCTGAAAGAGTTAAAAAGGTTAATTAACTTTACTGGATCAAGCAAGAGTATTATTACATTGAACAGTATCAAACATGTGTTTAATTAATTATTACACATGAATAAGTATGATAAATGTAATGTGCTGTGATAAGACATGTACCACATGAGCAGTATTGAATACGAAAGTAATGAATTAACTTCCATTCCACGATAAGTTCTTCACCTGTTTACGTCTTCTATTCATCTGGATACAAGCAAAGAAGAAGCTACCGATGAAATGCGATGCTTCATTGCGTTATTGACGGTTTTACCTCGAGGCATCTTTCTCGTATCTATCTAAATGCTACTATGTACAGCCTTTAGTCTTGTACTCCGCAGAACTGCAGTCGAAGATTTCTTGACATTGGCGACCGTTCTCTACTCACTGTCGTTGTCGTTCCCGTTCTGCATGTAGTCGGGGTCGATGTTGTCGCACAGGAAGGCGGGCACGCCGGTGAGATCTGTCTGCGGACTGCAGCCGGAGATGTCCACGGCGCCGGAGCTGGCCTCGTGCGGTATGAGTGGCGACCTCGGTCCGAGAACTTCCACTTCCATCCACTCGTTCTCGAAGCTTTGGAGGTCGCCGAGCGGCCGGACGTAGTCTACTGCTGGGTCTGAGGGGAAATTTGAGAATATTAGACCGCCGTCAAACGGATATATTGAGAAACCATTTCAGGAGCCACCAAACAGATAAATTGGCTATGATTAAATACTGTACGAATAAGATGGTAGTGCCACCTTAGAAGCCGGTTATCTAAGTTATGAAACAATGTGTGTAACTCTCACAGAAATTTACTAGAACCGCACTATAGGCGCGGGTAGACCTAGCGACACGACGCGACGCGATATTGACGTGTCAGTACTAAAAAGCACTGAAGAAGTCTGCCCGATGCATTTGGAACAATTGGTGCCAATAAGCAAGCTGAACCACTGTATTTGATGAGTCTCTATAGTCAAAATATATTATTCAGTTTTTATTCTCTGACCTTTGTCTTTCTTCTGAGGTAGGATATGATACATGTAGTATCCGACAATGAACCGCTTGAAAGTGTCGCCGGAGGCGTGACATATCATTTTCTCTTGTATCATTTTCTGAAAAAGAAAATAGTCTGAAAACTAGAAAACATACGTTGTTTTAAACCGTATTTAAATGGGGTCAATGAACGCAGATTTTAAGCAATAAAGATCGCCAGAAAGTTTGAATTGCGATCCGATGAGTAATTTCTGAGGTTGTTTAGCATGATTTTAACTCACTGTGGTACATCATTAATTGCAAAAGAATTTAGGTTTAGTAATTACGTAAAGTACTTAAAACCAAACCTACATACCTAATAGAAAGCGAAACGTAATTTATTCTCACAAGGCGGAAACGACGATTTGTAAACATTCCATCTAATAACAAATGAGAGCGGCAAGAGATGTCAGAATTGCCAAGATCACCTCCATGAGATATGCGTGGCCTTCTCGCCCTCCACGTTGGCCTGCAGCCAGTGTATGGCGTATATGGAGACGAAGGCGTGCGACGGCACGTTCACGGTCTGTTGTATGTAGGAAGCCCACGCCCAGCTGTGGGTGTGTTACCTCCATGATATGCGTGGCCTTCTCATACGTGACGGCCCACGTTGGCCTGCAGCCAGTGTATGGCGTATAAGGAGACGAAGGCGTGCGACGGCCAGTTCACGGTCTGTTGTAGTGTAGGAAGCCCACGCCCAGCTGTGGGTGTATGTTACCTCCATGATATGCGTGGCCTTCTCATACGTGATGCCCTCCACGTTGGCCTGCAGCCAGTGTATGGCGTATATGGAGACGAAGGCGTGCGACGGCAAGCTGACGGTCTGTTGTAGGAAGCCCACGCCCAGCTGTGGGTGCCGCATGCGCTCTACGATGTCAGCGAGAGATGCGGTCGCCTTTAGCTTCGGTTCTACCACGCTATTGGAAAGAACAAGATTAACGACAGTTGACAACTTATCAATTCATAATTGTACCCACGGTTTCAAGACCGTTCTCCACCATGGACAATCATGGGCCATTAGGGGGACGCAGCTATGTGTTAAAGAGAGCAAACGATATTGCGATCTCGTTTCATCGTATAGCTGCGCTCCTTATACCAGGCCATGATGACCCATGGTGAAGAGCAGCCTTTAAGTATATATTCAACTATTGCGCCAGCATAGAGTACCTGTCAGTCGTGCTAATAGTGTATTTTTTTTCACATGTTCCTATCCTTAAACTGACACCCACAGATCAAAACTACAACCTATGCTGGCGCCATCTGCCAAAACCTTGGACAATTGCCTTCCTCATTGCAACTGAACCTTGGATCAAACAAACCTGTCATCGTACGTGTCATCCGATTCCCCTGTTTGTGACTGTGTCCTCTCTAGGACAGTTTTCGCCGCCGCCCTGAAATTGAGAAATGGTGTTAGCGTCTCATTTAGTCTGTATTAGTATAACACGATTATAATTTCAGTAGCGTTCCCAAGCCATTTCCAGCTGAAGCATATTTAGTAAATACGCCAGAAACAAAATTTGTTTAGTTAAAGTTAGTCGATACATATGCTTTTATATTTTAAGCAGTTTTTTTCTATTTTTCAGTGGGCCTTTCTGAACTGCAGAAATTATTTCGTGTTTCGAAATGTTAACCTCTGATATTTTAACAAGGCAACTATCTAATTTAATGGTTAACAAAAATATGTTTTGGTCAGCAGTAAAATTAGATGGTCGGCAAAAGGGTTTAGGTTAGAATTTTGATGACCAACTAATTTTTATTGTTGTCCGAAAGATCTTTTTGTTTCGCAGACCAGTTAAATCATGTAATTTTAACCATAGGTGTTGTATTAAAGTGTCACTAATTGAAATAAAATAAAAACAAATTTTGTTTCTTAAATGCCAATCAGAAATAAGGAAATATAAATCAATCATTAGTCAAAAGTACATAAATGGATGATGAAAGCATTTGTCTCACTTACTTGTTGCTCTGGCTAGTGTTTAGTGACTTAGTAGGTGAAACTTGCTGCAATGAAACATTCGGTAGGTAAGGTGTACAAGCAACCAAGGGAGCTCACAAGCCACTCAATGATAGCATACGATAGAAATAAAGGAATAATCGTTACTTAATCTGTAAAAAGAAAACAGCTTTAAATCCCATTTAGAAGCGCGGCAACTTGCATGCGATTTTCGTTTGTATATTGCTATGATCAATCGCTTGAATGACGTTCGAAGATCGCTTTTTGTTTTGTAACCTACAGTCAGCAGCAAAAGTTGCTTTGCAGTTGGGGTGTTCAAAATTACCTTCACACGCTTTTATATTCTTAACAATAAGGTCGTGTCAAGCTCATTTTGAACACCTCACCCGCATAGCTAATTCTGCTGCTGACTGTACAAGTTAAGCCTTTCTTTGTCAATGTTATTTATAAGCTTATAGGCATTGTGTTGACATATCAGAAGAGACTTTTCATTTTTAAACGATTACTGCGCCATCTGCGCGCTTTTTTGGACGTTTTCATTTGATGTGAATAGAACTTTTGTAGTTTGCGACGTAACTAAATTCGCATGCAAATTCTCGCAACACGTAAAAGGGGTTTAAGGCTTGAATTAAATTAGAAGAAACCCGCTGTAGTATCTTTTATAAACCGAGTCAAAAGGTGCAACAACATAAATTGCCAAAGACAGACAAAAAACACAGTTATAAATAGGTAAATAAGATTACATACATATAATATAGGCACATGAAGAAATAAATAATATAGGTATATATTACATTATAGTAAGCGAATGAAGTGACGGTAAATAAGAACCGCTGACCATGCTAGCTACTTACAAGCAACTAACTACTTCTGAAATAAGTATGTACTATTAATAAACTGAACCACTTATAACTCCTAATAAACATCATTCATTACAGTGTTAAGTTTATGGTGTTGGCGTGTGAAAATCAAAAACACATGTAAACTTCTCTTGTGTAAGTAAAAAAAAAACGAAGCATTGTATTAAACAATGCTCAATGATAATTTTGCGAATCGCTTTTCATTAACTTAAAAAAACAACCTGCACCAAATGAGTGAAAATTCAGAAAAGGTTAGTTCAACTGACAGGTATTTTATAGTGATATCGGTGCTAATTACCCTGTATTTAAGGGTAGATAAAAATGTAAAAGCTTATCAAAGCTAAACTTTTGCTAATCATCTTCCAAAGCGCGTAGGTATAAAGGTAAGCATGATAGCGCAGTGCGGTACTGACATAGCCTCGACGCGCAGCCGTGGCCGGTCCGGTAGCCGGGTGCTGCCGACGCGCTCGCGGAACGGCGAGCTCACCCCGCCCTGACACCACACCACACGTTAACATCGGGACACGGGGGCCGGGACGACGACGAACGAACATTACGTATTCACGATTATGCAATATGCATTGATCACAGACAAAATACCTCATCATTAAGCTTTTACAGGGAGCACGAAGTCACCACACATCAGCGCAATTTTATTCGTTTTCTACGATTCGACCAGCACTCAATAGTATTCTACACTAATTTGTAGTATAACAATCCAGGTTCACCCCTGTAACTTGATTTTTGTGGATATTTTTAATTCACATGAGTAATGATGATAAACGTTAACTCAACTGAAATAAGCGGTCGCGCTCTCATACAAAATTAGTACGGGAGCACCGATGTGTGGTGACATCGAGTTGTACTTGTAATATATCAGTGGTTGAGGTTATCTGTGGCATTGGTACATATGAAACTCAAATTATAATACATAGAATAATTCCAGTCAGCATTCGCCCGGGCAAGAGGTAATTTCTGTGTGCTCACTGTTAACACTGTTTTGTTTTACAAGGGTCAATTGCTTTACGAGTTTTATCGGACAAGATATGAAACCCCAATTTCAGTTTAACAATCCATCTAGGGCATCCTGACACTTGTAATGACTAATGACAGTTGTAACGGAGATCAGTTCCGTTTATTATGCGATGCACTTATCGTAATAAAATGCGTGCCGTCATAATCACCGACCATACAAAATTGTTAAAAAAGCGGAAAAATTCAAGCAGCATAAGTAGCGATATTTATCTGTTCTGTCATGTCTGAGTGACCTGTGTCAGAACTCAGAACCAGAATAGATGCTCCCTGAAGTTTAGTTTATGCAGGTTTCCAATTCGGTTTCGTCATGTTCGTTCGACGTCGACATACACAGGCAACAATTCGTCTAATGAATAATAAATTAAAAATAAGCCAGCAAACAATATCACAGTATTTAAGTGCAATCCGTGCATTTTAATCGCATAATTTTATAATAAGCAGTGCAATATACGCAGTTCACATTTACAATTTTCTGCTCGGTCCACTCCAAATCTGGAAGAAGATCGCTATAAGTAGACCTATAGCTTATACATTTAGTACCTAAATTGGTACCTACATACGGTGCGATTCTCATAGTTGCAAGGAACACGGAAAATACACCTGCAGACCCGTTCTACTAAATACGTTGAAATTTAGAGAAATTTAGTATTGCGACTGTCAATGTTGAAGATAGGTTACAATTAGTTTCTGATGGTTAAAGTGGTAATGTGCTAGGAATATTAAAATGCCAATCGCCGGTTTTAAGATGTTAATTTTTCTTCCAGTCAAAAATTTCGTCTCGTCGAGCCAATAAAAAAATCTGTGCGCAGAATATGCCACTTAAATAAAAAGTATTTATAACGGAAAATTTGGATTGTCCTAAAATAAAAATAAATTGTCTGTCGTGTGGACTAGCGAGCGGAATGACGATTTTATTAAATAAAGAACTATGTGGCGTGGCGAAGTTTAAAGGTATACTGAAGACGATTTGACTTATGCTTTCTCAGAATGGAGAACAACGCAAACAGGTATAGATTATTATACTTATTATACAATTTTCATTAAAAGAATAGGACACCGACAGACCATGCGGGCCGTATACTTGTTTTGCCACCTTCGTAGTATTTATAAAAAAACTAAGTAGCGGCACCGGACGGTCAGACGGAAATGACGAAACTATAAGGGTTCCGTTTTTGCCATTTTAGCTACGGAACCCTAAAACAGTGTATTTGGTTTAGGTTAGGTGGTTCACAGAACGCCACGCCACTGTAAAATTATCTTTTATGGGAATTCAATATATTAGGATTAGGATTTCTCTACACTTTAGACTTGGAATCGCATCAGACCGATCATTAAAATATGTTTGTGTCCGTGTCCGTGTTACAAGAGGAAAAATAGTTTTTTTTTACTTGGACGACGCGACTTGATACAACCAAGCGATCGTCAACATATGTCTATATTATGTCATACGTCAGAAAATGGCTGTAAGTACACACAACGCCTTACTAGGTATACACTTTTGAACGTTATTACAGCGGAATAAGGTTCAAAAGTGTATACCTAGTGAGGCGTTGTGTGTACTATGTGATAAATAAACTAATAAAGTAACTATCTATAGTAGACTACCAAAAGCCTGCGTGATTGGCATAATTCGATTCCGCGTCAACAAGTGTAGACATTCCCTTATACCAAAGCCGCGAAAAATAAGGTCTAAGCAAATCCACTCGACGACGATGGCAGCATCGCCTGCCGTGCATATGATAAAAACAAATGAATGGCAGTAAATGCTATCGTCTAGCAAATTTGCTTATAGTAATTTTATCTAGGCCCTCAGGAGGAGGTATGCTCATTCGCTCGCTAGGCCGAAGTAGGGCGGTCACCGGTCACGGTCAGTACCTGGGCGCTGGGCCTGAGGATGGAGGTGGAGTGGCGCCGCCGCGTCAGCGTCTCGCAGCCGCCGAGCGCCATCTGAAGCCACCACAACTCAATCCGCTATTTTCCACCCCTCCCTTAAGGGGGCTCCCTTGTGCTAATGACCTTCGATCTGTATCCTTAATTTTTTAAGACTTTTATGGATTATCATATGAACAGTGACTTTCTAAAACATAACGGCCACCCATATTACTTCAAAACGCATTGTTTTAATATGGCATCAACCTTTAATAAATTCAGATCAAAAATCTGGGTTTTATGGCCATAACAAATTATACAAATTAATTGTAAAAAATAAAGTCTCTCGTCATGTTTCAGAGACAGAATAAAGATTTTATGTAAATACGTTAGATTATAAAAACAATAATCGAATATCAAAAAATCATTTTATTGATCACTGTTAAAAATATATTACTTTTGCTGGGTCTACAGCTCTTAAAAATACGACAAAAAAAATGAACGCCGATAAGAGATGATCCTAAAGTTTTATTTTTAAAACTCCGATGAGAATGTTGACTCGAAACTAGTCAAAAATCGAAGGTCTGCGCGTGGAGCCCCTTAGTCTGTAGCCTCATTTAACGCGACGCTTCAACATGAGATTGAGAGCCGCGGCCGCGAGGCGTTTTTGTACTCGAATTTGGAATTTTGATCTACTTCCTCCACCGATCGACGCCAATTTGTATTTTACAGTTAGCTTTCGAGTTAATATCATGCATTCGAACCCAAACAGGAAATTAATGACGTGCATATCGAATATACTTGAGTACAACATCCATACGCATGAAAATCGAATTAATCCTCGCATAGCCAATTTTAGAATTTGATTTTTTTTTTTCAAATAAATTAATTGAAGGGCACGCCCTGATTAGGCGCAGAAATGTTTACATTTTATGATTTTACGATTCAGTGACATTACTATAATAAAGTGAACTGAAAAATAACGTCACACAACTAGCACACAATATTTTAAGCTGCCTGAAGTATTTTAAGTGGGTATATAATCATCTATTTCTGTGGTGGCTATGCGAGGATTTCAACAGTAGATACATCCATATTTCTAGCTTAGAACTCAGGGCCGTTTGGGATGTAAGGAAAAGAAAAGACACATATCAAATATAGGTCATTCGGTAACCAGTTACGTGCGATACAACACCACATTCTCGGGACTTTAATTTCATGTTTGAGTTTCCAGTTATTATATACTGTGTAAGTTATTAAAAAAATACTCTAAAATATGGGCACTGGTTAAAGTATACAATAGAACTAAAACTTGTGCATTTATACAACCATGCAGTGCATTAACTACGTTAAATAACATGTGCAAATAAAATCGTCATGCTACACATTTATGTACAAAGATATTATACAGCAGCTAATTATGCTTTATAAACAAATTATATATCAATAATATCTGTATGGAAATTAAAATGTTCATATTATTAACATAAAGTTGACTTTAAATTCATTTATGAAATACAATAGAATAATTATTTAAGTGTTTTTACAATATTTAAAAAATATATAATACAGGCGAATCTTTCGTAGTAACATTGACACCCAATTAAATATCAAATGTTTAAAACTGCAAAAAAGCCCACACTGAACCAGCCACCTCGCGAAGAAATTGGCGTGCGAAACAGCTCGACCAGTGTAAACTAGAGTAGTGGCATTCACGAGAATTCTCGAGAACGTTACCCTTTGTGTATGGCAAACGTTCTCGCTCGAGAACATTTCCCATAGTAAAAGGATGAACGTTTTGAGAACAGCACACCTCTAATGCACGCGCGGCCTCAATGCCTCGGGCGAGGCACGTCTACACTGGTCGAGATATTTCGCGCGGGGATTCTCTCGCGAGGCGGCTTGTTCGGTGTGGAACTGTGGACCCGTCTATTACTGAACAGACATATCAGACAGTAGTCCTGTTTAATATTTGCGCAAACCGACAACATAAGTTACGCTCCAAAATATAATCTTTACGTCCATGCCCAGAAAGATTTGCCTCAATAAAATTTTAATCTCTAATTCAATTTTATGTTTAAATATGTCTATAGTAAGACTTACCCTCTGCTTATTAGGTCTTTTGACCTTATTGAAATAGGATTCCGTCATTTTGAGGAATCCATCCGTAAGTTGGTCTAAGTCTTGTCGTGTGGGTGTAGGGTAAATGTCGCAGTGAGTGGACTCATCTTCAAGAATCTGTTTTGTTGCAGGGTTGTGAAGAGGCAGGAGGAGGGTTCGGAACCGCCAGTATTTGAGGGCCTGAAGAAATTTCTAATGTTAATACATTTCAAGTTGTTGGACAGTAATCCAGCTGATATGTCGAAAAGCTGAAAATTATTACGGCTTTGTCATACTCAAGCGCGATTCCGGCCGGGCGTGACACCGTTGTACTTAAGGTAACGACATAAGGCATACATTCGGTCTTCCGCCGCGCCTCCTGTACGGATTATTTGATGAACGCGGAGTCAAGACAATGACAGGATATATCACCTGTCTCTACAGAGCAGCGTCATGCCCCCATCTGGCCCGCTGGCACGCAGAAAGTATAAAATGATCTTATTGCAGTAATTTTACCTCGACCAGAGCGAAGTCGGTGTCGCCCCGGGTGCATATGTAGTGGTCCATGTAGTTCCAGTTGTAGTTCTCCAGCTTCTCCGTGGTGAAGGACACCCAGGACACCTCGTACGTGTCGTGGTTCGGCGCGTGGAACCGGTACCGGTAGTGGATGTTGAACGGCGGATACGGATGTCTGGAATGTATAAATATATTGCTGCAACTGTTGAATCTGTATTTATAAATGTACTGGTTTTTTTGTTAATTTTACACGAATTCATTACTGAAATGATTTAGATTAATGTCAATAATAATGTAACGCTTAGACTGCGGAAGCCATATCAGTACGACAACTGCCTAAAGGCATTTTAATTTTTGAACTCCGCAAACCAATCCCGTGAACACACGATATGCATTCATTACATAAATTTTACCTTGATTACCAACTGTTCACAAAATACACCTGTGGATTGTCCTGCTGATTGAGATCAGAGATTTTTTGGTAGGTGCATGGTAGACGGGTTCCCGCAGTGCAGGGCATGATAACCTCATGGTTATAGTAGTACATACCTCGGTCGGTATCTAGTGACGGTGATGGTAGATCCAACGAGTGTCAGCTTATGGAATATCCTGCCTATAGAGAGCAGGAACCTTTTTGTAGGAGCCTGGTTAACAGGTTTGCTGAGTTGCGGCGCCACCTAAAAAATTACACGGTTCGCTTAATCGATAGTACAGATGAGATTTACTAAAAATACTAAAATACAAAACCACGTTCATTGCTGTATAAGGTGTATTTTGTACTGAACTGAAATGCGGCACACTCTGTTGTCACGTAAGTAACGTTATTTTCTGTATAAATAATAGTATCTTCTAAGGGGTTCGCTAGTTATAAAGACGCACCAAATAACAGATGAAAATTAATGTAACATTGAACAGAGGTATGCTGTGGGGCGAAAAACATACGTATACATTAACAAGTCACATCTATTATATTAGAACTAAGCCGGCTAACACGTTGACAAACACATCGACTGAAACACAACCACTTTTGGATTAGCTCTGGAACAAATCCTAACTTTTTTATTTACCTTGGAAGGTGGAGGTGCCGGCGTCGACGGACAGTGTGCTTCGATCACGTCACTGTCGCTCACCCCCACTATCAATTGGAAGCCCTGCCGTAAATGAAAACTGCGATTAAATTAAATATTTGTTCATAAAGCCGATTACATGTTTATTTATTATTTATTTTAATTAAATGAAAACACAATCGTACAACATTTGATACAGTAACCTCGCCTAGTCAACCTTCAGGCAAAGCAGATAACTTGTAGACAGTGCAACATAATTCTAGTTTTGTGACAAATATTCGATTGTGCGTTCATTCGAGCATGGGCTATATTTAGCAGATCCACTCTGCGATAAACATATCTATAGTATCTCCTAGCCTAGTTGGTAGTGACCCTGCCTATGAAGCAGGAGGTCCTGGGTTCGAATCCTGGTCAGGGCATTTATTTGTGTGTTTATCACAGATAATCACAGATAATTGTTCGTGAGTTATGGATATTTTCTGGGTATTTAAGTATTTATCTATATCTATTATTATATACATCGTCGCCTAGTACCCACAACACAAGCCTTATTGAGCGTACTGTGGGACTAGGTTGATTTGTGTGAGATTGTCCTAATATTTATTTATTTATAGTAGTCAAAGCTTTCTTGTAAACCGCTCTTTTCCGTGCAAAGTCGCAGTACACCGCTTGTCAGGGAAATTGTCTACTGAAATCGTTAGTAAGAAGTTTAATCACATACCTGAGCAAGCCTCTGCGACACCAACTCTTTAAACACCTCCATAGTAGTCAAAGGTTCCTTATAAATCGCTCTGTTCTGTGCAAAGTCGGCATTCACGTCATCAGGAAGTAGATTGTAGTCGGAGACAAGGTAGTCATTCTGTAGAGACCGCTTGTCAGGGAAGTAGTCAGTCGTGATCGGCAGACAAGCCGGGATGGTCAGTGACTTCCAGTCGACGCCTGTCCGGAATTATTAAATTATAAGTACTTTACTTTACTTATGAGATGTAATTTTGCAAGTCTCAAGAAGAATTGTGGACAGTTGAATTCAAAAATGTATGTAAATTTGAATATAAGTACATCACAAAATAGTACATTATCAGATTGTGATCGAGCTAAGGTTATTTTTAGGGATATTTACTCCATCTAGTATAAAACACCAATTTTGATATTTTATGGGAAGATTAAAAAGTCTGAATTAGTTAAATACAAATATTTTTTGCCAAATACATAAAAATCTTGTAGGTACACAAAACGACCTAAAGATTACCTGAAAAAAAAAAGCATTCCACAAACACTAGTTAATTGATAACTTGAATGAAAGCGTACGTACAGTCGCCATCAGATATATCGGAGCGGCCAATTTGGTCACAAATATCTGAACAACGCCTCATTGGCAAGGCGATATGGAGCATGTAGAGATATTTTTGAGTATCCTGGTCGCTTCGATATATTTGATGACGACTATACACACATAACTTAGTGCTTTATATAAAAGCATATAGATGCATATATGTACAATATGATGGGTATGAGATGCATGAATTTCAGTTTGACAAGACATTAAGTTCTCTTTCAGGCATTATATCAAAACCGGCGATGACAAATTGCAACACACTATAATCATGCATTTTAAAGTATATATTTATGCTTGCAGCAAATGTTATATGCGGATGTCTGTATAAACTTTTTAAAGCTTCATTTTTATAGAAGCATATATATAATATAAAATTCCAATCAGCTTGATGTGAAATTTCTAAACTACTTGCATCTAAAATATAAATAATACCTCTATTTATGTCGCCCATGGCTCCCGTATCACACCTGGACTGGATAACATTACACTCAAACCTTGAACTTGGAGCTTTCTAACCCGTGTTCACTGGTCCCTGGAAACTAGGGACCGGAAAACCCCTTCATTATATTAATCTTTTCGATAGGGTAACCCAATGATATGGTTACCTTATCATTGGGGTTAGCCAATCGTTACGGAAAACGTTTTAAATAAGGTTAACCATATGCACTGGGGCAACCAATTCAAATCAATATCGAATGACTTAACGATAGAGTTTACAATAGCTTGTTCACATTCTAAAACACTTGACAGGGTAACCTCATTGGGGGTTTTCGATTACGGTAAGTGCTTACCTTTGGGTAAGTGATGTGCTTACCGAATGGATAGGGTTTGTAAAAACAACCGTATCAAATACCCGATCTAATATCCCTTCATTGGTAACCGGTTCCGATCCTTCTTGGAAACACAGCAGGCGAATTTATGAAAAGAATAACCCATTATTGACTTTTCTTTATTGATATTTATTTGCAAACAGTAAGTGGTTCCCGACAAGAAATACACTGTATAGTGGCGTCTTTTCACTGAGAGGTTAAGAAAAATTCCGATGGCGCAGTAATTCAACAACAACAGCTGTTTTTACGATGAAAAGTTCACTTATCACTCGAGGCAACGTATTCCATGGGGTTGACGCTTGTAATACAAGCATATAATGTAATGTACTTTTTAAATTGAAGGGATATTTACAAAAACAACATAACTGCTTAGAGTGGTTGACACTTTATTAAGAACATTGTGAATTGTTCCAGGTGTCAACCAGTGTAGTCAGTTATGTTGTTTTTGTAAACATCCCTTGAATTAAGAAGTTTGCCGTGTCAATATAAAACGAAACTTATTGTGATGATATTAGAGTTGCTATTACAATGCTAATACAAAAATGCTTTAGGATACCAGTTCCGCCTTAAATAACTACAATTTCGCTGTTTTTCTCTATTTTTAACGAATTAGGGTTTAGGGTCCTTAATTTATCATACCAAGGAAACCCGAGTTGCATTCACTATAACGAATATGGTTGTTAGGTGTAGATGTTATTAAAACTGCTACTGTTTTAATGTACAGGATGTAACAAAAATACTGATGATCTATTTAAGGGCATAATAAGAATTGCAAGTGAGAAAAAGTAGGAGAAAATTTTTTTGGACGCGAAAATAAATGTTGTGGGACACGTCGTCCTAGCCAGCCAATTCTCTATACAAAACCAATTATTATTTTTTCGCAAGATTTTTTTTCTTATTTTTCATAATTAGAATACGATACCAATTATGCCCTTAAAAGGATCACCAGTATTTTTGTTACACCTTGTATTAAGAATTTAAGTATACTCCGACCAATAAGTGTAGAAATTAAAAAGTGGCAACATCGTAGTGTCGTCCCGTTTTCTTAGATTGATTTGAAAGGGACGACACTACGATGTTGCCACTTTTTAATTTCTACACTTATTGATCGGAATATAGCCGCGGTAGTGACACAGGAGACCATAATAAATATTATAAATATATCTACGCATTAGCTACTCGATGCAAACATAAGTGAGCTAAATATCAAACCTATGGCTCGGTTGGCTTTCCCCCGAACATCCAACGCGGGACAATGCGACGATGTCATGAAACATTAGAAATGAGGTGAACGATTAGTAAAGGAGTGATCATAATATGCCACTAATCATAATATTTACAATTATAATGATAAAATATTATGGTCAAGCGATTCTTTTAAAAAAATGACACATTTTTAACTGTGTTATTTTCTGTGGAATTTAGGTTATTTATAAGTTCTTTCGATTGTAGTTTTGTTTTCTATTATAATAATATATACGAAGAAAGGTGATACTATTGCAAATGGTGATAGTTAGTACTAACTTCAACAAAACATTAATTGATAAAATAACTTAAAAAAAGATGGAAACGATGGACTAAACTTTCGAGTTTTGTATGAAAATCGCATTGGTGCTCAATGCTTCTGGCCAAGAAAATTAACATAACTTATAAAAGTGGCATTTTTTTGGGAAACGCTTGGTCTATGAACTACGGGGCCGCCCCCCACCACTAAAATGTCTACTGAAATGTCCCATATTTTATATAGATAGGTAAAATGTTATGAACACGGGGCTATATAAAACTCGAATATTACTGTTACTTTTTGGCAATGGAATTGGACCCTTATCACCGAGCAAGACAGGTGATTCAAATTTTACTTCATATGAATACTGTAGTCACATACCCTCCAGAATGCCGATGGTATGAAGGTTTAAATGATTGATGGCAAAACATGATCAATATTAGACAGTTATTAATAAATATACATAACGGTTTAACAAATAATATCGTTCTCAATTACAATAAACATCTTCCAAGTATTCATCGTCGGCTTTCAATAAAAAAAAACACAAAACATAAGCAAGCATTCATTTCAAACACTTCGCAATAGTGTAAACACTCTGTTAATCTGTGAATGAACTGACCTGTAGTAAGGGCGGGCGTCCATTCCTGCTCTCCAGTGGCGCCCCATAGTAAAGCCAGCGATGCGTTGTTGGTGGACGGCGGGCCTAACACGGTGCCCAGAATGTTTAGGGCACCTGATGCGCTGATCATGCGCTTGCGGCTTTGTGATATTATGTTACCTGAAAAACATGTAAAAATTAGTAAAATTACGTTATCCCAAATAAATATAATATCCTGCCTCTCAAAGGCAGTTGAATGAAATCTAAATCGTTTTCAATGGGGAAGGCCGGTGAAAACTTTTTGTAGAGTGCTGTTCTAGATTCCATACAATCGTGTAGAACGAGAGAAAGAGACAAAAGATGAATGGTCCTTAACAATGTACTGAAAATGAAACTATATACAGTCAGAAAGCATCTTTTGGGAAAATTCTTCCTTGTTGCTTTATTTTACAGCACCTGCGAATTTCCCTTAGGGACCAATTTGAGTCGACACAATGAGTATTTTTCGCTAAAATAAAAACTACTACCTATACAAGGGGGAGCGAGGGTAGAATTTATTTCGTTTAGTTCGATTTTCAACAGTCCATCAGACCTAGATTTATTTGACAAACGGATGAACTTGCCATCGACTTTTGGCAATACGCTGCTTGTTTTTCGTCATGGGCGAGCCATTTTCATCAGGCAAGTTTTGTCGGTAGCTCTCTCGGGCCTCTCGAATACTCTCGATAACTTTCTCTAAGGTTCACGGGCCTAGACGGTGAATTTTCCGATTGGACTGGCCTACTAAGCCGCTGCAGCTAAGTCATCACTCAAATCAGGATATACTTAACAACAATCGAACTTACCATCGACCTGATAAATAGGATGGTTGCTATTTATCATGGGTGACCCATTTTCTTTAGGCAAGTTGTTTTCTCGGTGGCTTTCCCGGCGTTCCCGGTGGCTCTCTCTATGACTTTCTCGGTGAGTTTCTCGCGGGTTCTCGCGATGGTTCTGGGATCTGGATGGGGGTTCTCCGGCTGGTCGCGCTTGGTAGTGATGCTGTTGAATCAACACTCCGGTTGGCCCTAAAATAAATAAATATTTGGAAACAGTGTTACCAATCAGTGACAAAGTGAACAAGTAAATTGCAAAAAACAACGTACTTTATCGAGAAATTCAAGCAATAACATAAACAAGATAAATTGCATCCTTAAGCGATAATTTCTGAGAATACTCAATTAGTTTTTTGTAATTTCCTTCCTACTACGTTTTACCCTTCATTTCGATATAATTACCATAGTATAAATAAGTACTATTTGGCTACACATTTAGCGATAAAACTTTCTCCTTATCTAAAACCAGAACATCTATTACAAGAACTCACCTTTAGGGAATATATGCGTCCACCGTCGTCTATTACTAGTCAGTTTGACGGTCACATGATATGGATTGAAACGGTTGATCAGTGCTCGTCCTGTCCTTATAACGGGCTTGTGATTTGAGATGGAGCTCCGTGGAGTAAGGCGTGTACCGGTGGGCGAGTCCGATGCATCACAACTAGAACATCTCTATTACAAGAACTCACCTTTAGGGAATATATGCGTCCACCGTCGTCTATTACTAGTCAGTTTGACGGTCACATGGGATGGATCGAAGGGATTGATCAGTGCTCGTCCCGTCCTTATAACGGGCTTGTGATTTGAGATGGAGCTCCGTGGAGAAAGGCGTGCGCCGGTGGGCGAGTCGGGTGTGTCGCAACCGGAATCGCAACGTTTAACTGAAAATATGTAGTACATAATAAATATTTGAGTTTAAATTTTGCGTTAGAAATAAGTCTTATGAATCCAAAATTGGAGAACTCGACGTATGACTCGTTTTAAGAGAATTCGTTAAAATAATTTCGAACATTTATCTTGAGTCAGGGGCCAATTCGAATATTATTGAAACGTAATGTGAATAATAAACATAACAAAGACTCCGTCGTAGGTAATTATGAACTGTAAATTCAATACTTCTAAATCTGAGTAAAGAAATAAGTCGCAATTGAAAAAATATTTGTACTTTTCAAAACTATGAATCTAATTCAAAGCCAAACCGTATTGAATTTGTCATTACTTAAATTTACTAATCTATTTTTGTAATTTTGTGTTTGTACATATATGGACACCTATGGTCTGAAATAAATGTTTTTTTTTTAATTAAAATATACACAGATTTTCATAAAAATAGAACATAAAAAACTCAGCCACCAATATAAAACAGTTCTAAAAATGTTGTTGTTCCCAATTAGCAACTGTTACTCTGCCCGGGGGTCAATGTTACTCTGCGTCCGTAGGAAACACCTTCGACATCCCTACACGTGATCCCTGGGTGGTGCTAAAAGAGTAACAAACTTGGCGGCTGCACTGTCCCATCTGGACCTCGCAGCGCTCACTGGATTTTCTTCATCATCTGCTTTGCTTTCCCACTACAATTACCTCAGAGAAGAAATGCCTATCTGTATCTAGTGACATGTAGCCATACGATAAATAAATCAGTAACCAGTTAGTATTGCGGGTAGTATAGCTTAGCGAGTTACTGCAAAACTACGTACGTCCTGTAGACAGAATATCTCCCAAGCTGTGATGTATATCAGGATCGGACATTTTCCTGTGCGTGATGGACGCCGGCGGACTCCTCCTCAGGCCTTCCAGCCCTGCTACTGATGTCTTCTTTGTTCGGGCAACCCTTTGCACGCTAGAACAAACCGGAAAGACATTGGGAAATGTACATTTAGAAATGTACCTACGGCAAAGAGCCGAATGCGTAGCAGCGTCTTACTAGTTACACTAAATAGTAGAACTATCTTTAAAATTCCTTTTATTATAAAGAGAGATCTGCTAAGAGATGTACTGTATCTAAAGTAAATCACATATAAGCTGTTCATTTTGTGATGAACTCTTCTGCGTATCCGAACTTAACAGATCGACAATTTTGTTCCTTCACCTCCCAATCACGCCTCAAATAATATCAACGAGATTGATGAAATACGAAGCATATATGACCAGGTACCTGATCAGCGGGACGGTCATTTATATTATGATATATATGACTCGCAGGACGTTATTGAACCGGTAGGTCGGTTCTGTTGTCACTTTCCGTCACGTGAATCAAATACCTACCTTCCTAAAAGTAATTATTGCTAAGCCAGATATAAAATGACATATAGCCCCAGCTTCACTACTAAAAGATAGCAGCAAAGTGGGCCCTTTTTCCCTGAACTGTTCTCAAATGTATGAAAGGAACTTACCATGTACTGTGCGCCGGTGGCAGCTGGAACACTTGCGCGTCATACGCATCATAATCAAATATGGAATTGTGCATATATTCGTCTTCCTTCAAAAGCTTGCCTTTCCTCTCATCTTCGTACATCTTCTGAAGCGGCTCCTGACTTTTTCGGGGCGGCAATTTTATTCTTGGAATAAAATTGGAGTACGCCACTTTTTTGTTCGTAGAGTAAAAAGATAAATTAATCCAATGAGGCATAGAATAGTCGTCTATAGAGTTGAGGTTATTATCTTTATTGTGGAACTTCAGAAGCGGGACAGCGTGTAAAGGCTGCTCGCCGACGCATACCAAGTCGCTGCCGACTCCATTGTCTATGATTCGTTGTTTGGTGACGTTTGTTAGTTCCCTGTCGACTTCGAATACTCCGACTCCAGGGGTTATGACTACGCTGAGCTGGCCAGTTCGGTCGAAGCATCTGTCTAGGTAGTGTTTTTCAAATACTGAAAGGAAATAAGGCCAAAATAAGGTTTTCTTACATAAAATTGTAAGTTCTATTTATATTTCCTACACATATACAAAACGTAACTTTACAATATGCTCACAAAATTTCGTGAGAATTTTGAGATTCGATCGCTCCAATCTGACATATACAACTCTGTATAAAACAATGAAATGGTGTTTTGAAAATAAATACTACAGGAACTTAAAGTCGTGATTACATTAACTACTAATTTTATCCAAAAATAAGGGCAACAAACTGTGTGCGATTATTTTCGATCTTAATTTTTTTTTTATTCGAGCGCTCGAATGCCAAAAATCGCCCCTCTGTAGCTGTGTGTACGAAAGAATTTTTGCGCAAGCTGAAAAGGGGCACCTTCGATAGCTTGGTCAAAAAAGAAAAGAATAATAGCTAGAAAATACAGGTGCTCACCATTTAAACTCATGTTGAGAACCTCAAGGAAGTTCCCTTGCGCCGCAGTGGAGTTGATGGCAGTCGGAATCTCCATGTTCGGTCTCTCGTGGTATTGGAGGACTATTTTCTGGTAGTCAGTGAACAACCTCCTCAACTGCAGTAGTACGTTCGACCAGTCTTCGTAACGCTCGTTTTGGACCGCCACTCTATAATTTAGACAGAGTTTGTTAAGGGTACTATTTCTCTAGCCCAATATTACAGGGTTCTATGTTTCACTTTTATCTAATTGAAATTTGAACATTGTAGCAGTGATACAAATTCTACATTAAACTACCTTGAAAATGTAACATAGAACCCTGTAATACTGGGGCAGCCCAGCGAAATGGCGGCCGCCGCATGTCGAACGTTGTACCCTCGATGTCAAAAATATGTTTACAAATTGAATATGAATATTTGGATAAAAGTTCTGGATACACATAACTCCATAATAGGAAATACAAGTATAGACGCCCTAAGCCTACGGTGTATGCCTTTTATGGCCAATGTATAAATAAAATAACATTTGTGTATTATTTAAAAATAAACTTGATGACTTTTTAACGAAACAAATATATATGAAGTTTTCTTGATTCACATAAGTTAAGTTGATATTATTATTACAATTTCATACCTGTAAAAATCTTCGTAAAATCTACCCCTGTAGTCTTTCTGCAGGCACTCTTTCATGTGAGGTGGAAACTCTTCCAAAGATTTGGCCTTGTAGAATGTTCTTGAGAATAACACAATCGTCACTTCATGGTTGCTGCCATTTTTCTGAAATATTCACATCATTTTGATCAATAATATATCACTCATCTTCATACTGAAATATAATTTACGAGTGTCATCAGCATATCATATTACAAAAAAAAAACTTAAAATAAATTACACCAATAAAAACCCTCACCTTCCATTTCGTAAAAAGCTCAGCAAGAAACCCATTCACGGCCTTCTCAAAGTACAAATCCCCGTGTATATCAAAATCCCACATCTCAGAGGACATCTGTATGAACAAGTACACCATAGAGGTTGACGATCTGAAGACGATCTTCGTGTCCTCCGTGATGACTCCGCAGGCTACGCGGTCGCCTTGCGACCACATCTCGTAGACTTGACATCTGATGGCACCACCGCAGTATTCGATCTTTTTGTTGAGGTACACACATGTGCTAACCTGTAACATATTAAGAACGTCAATCAATAAGCAATCGCCGCCCCTCTTCTCCATTCAGTCCTGTCTATAGAGCTTCCTAGGTACAATACGAGAAAAAAAGGATGCCAATATCGTAGATGGGAGGATGACATACAGAACATAGCAGGACCAACATGGATGAGAACGGCAAGAGACAGATTGGCATGTCAAAAGCTTGGGGAGTCTACAAAGCAAGACAGTCTCTGACTTTAGGCCGCTCGGCTATTATGGACGTGCCTCAGTCGTGGCAAACGCACGCGCGGCCGCAAGGCTTTGGGCGAGGCACATCCACACTAGCCTAGCCGGTGCGACGGGTGTGGATACGGCTAATAATCATTTATAGTATTATAGTACATATTGTCAAAAACATACCAAGTGATTTTTCAGCCTCCACATCTCCGAGCGACCCATGTACTGGTCTTTGAAGGTAAGCTCCACCGAATCCAATGCCACATCTGGCACGTTTACTATGTTGACGTAGACGTCAGCAAACGTCCGCAGTTGGAACGTAGTGGCAATGCTTTGTTCCACACTGATGGTATCTAGAGAAATATATTGAGTTAAGATAAAATAATTAAACATTTTTTAAACAAGACCTAAGGGTTGTTTTAAAAAATGTGCAGGCAGACTGAAAAGGAGATGGCGGGACGACTTGGACGCATTTTACACAGAATGGTGGCAAAATTCATATGATCGGGTCGAGTGGAGAAAAAGGGGGGAGGCCCAGCAGTGGGACACTAAACCAGGCTAATAAAAAAAAGGGTTGTTGGGTGATATTCAAAGCTGGGGAAAGGTGTAAGGGGATAACTGCTAAGATAGTATCAGGACTGCTTTTCAGAGCCATGTTTGCATTGTGGAGGCAATCCATGTTTAATTTTGTCCTTGGTTGGTTGTATACAATATGTCGTTACCAGCACTTAGTTAAACCATTATGTCACTCTCATTGCATGTGTTTGCAGGACAATTCATGTATTCTAATGGCAAATTTAAAGAGAGCTATCCTGCAGAAACTGACAGAATATAACAGACTTAGTATAGTTTTTTTTTTACTTTGACTATCAATACAGTTGAAAGTTATAAATGGTTTTCTATGCAACTGCGTCTTAGATTAGAAATTACCTCTGCCCCTCCCTGGGGCATCCTTGATGACTTGTAGCAGCAGCCTGGGATAGTCATTTTCTGGGTGGTATATTTCCACTATATCTTTTTCTTTCAAACCAGGATAATCTTTTAAACTGATTATTAAGTCCACAGCTGTAAAAAATGAACAGAGGTGTTACTATTTTTAGTAAAAGTTTTACTCTATTCATCAGTGTTTCTATTTAAACTATTTATTTATATAATATTGAAATCAAATCTTGCAAATTTTTTTCAAGCACTTATACTTTTCATGCATCAGCTTATAGCTGCTACCTAGTGAATTAAACAATATAATAAATATTAAGTCGCATGCATATGCAACTAAATAAAAAGAAATAGAAAGCATTCCATTACACCATGTATAATTTCTCTGCCATTTATTCCCTCAATACTACTATGTGAACAGTTTTGAGCTTTGATAATTCACAAGTGCCATTTTCTTTTTTAGTTAAAGTATATAATCTGATACCACTAATATTTGTGTATTAGTTTTAATTAGAAATATTCGTATTACATATTTTTGTCTTACTATTGATTTTAAATTTGGTGCCCAGAATTGATATATATATTAATGTGTCTGATTTTAGTTTTGTTAATAGGTGTTTCAATATACTCTATGGGTGTATTATAAAGTTTTACTTCCGAATTTGTTGAATGTGTTTATTGTTATTTTTATTTACCGTGTAAGCGCTTTGGTCTTCACTGTAATAGAATAAACGAAATTGATTGTATTGATTGAATAGGGGGCCTACAGGCCGCAAGCCCAAGTAGCCCAACCACTGGTATAAAGCATAAAGAGCCCTACATGTTGGCTGGCTTATGGCTTTCAGTAAGCCCTATTTCAAAGCTCCTTGTTATGGAGTCAACCACTCCACTTAAAAGGAGAATGTCAATTTTTAATAACAAAATATTTGGTAATTATGCATCAACAACTAAATAACAATATACTTAATTATATAATAGACGATTAAATATATTATGCAGATTTACGAAAAAGCATAGTACACTAATGTATAAGATTTTTCTTGGATATCTATGTACATATATATATTTTAAAAATAATATTAGTAACAGAACATTAAGTGATTTGTATCATGTATGTTTGTATTATACATATACGATGCATATTAATAACTATAATATAATTGCTCTGGGTTAAATACCATTAGTATAGGTTATCAGTATAAACAGTACGTAACGATCATACTCGAGCAATGAAATATTAACGGAGTGCAACATAAAAAAAACTCACGACTGAAGCTGTTCTGGTGGACTATAAGTTTGAATGCCTTCATTGCACTTCATTGATCACAGAAACATAAAAGAAGTTAATTGTTTAAATAAATATGCAATTATATTTTCACTTTATTTACTTCACAACACAACCACCCATAACAACTTTTTTTTTTTTTTAATCAAAGAGAAGAGAGTGGATGGCAATTGGCATTTGTGCCTAACTGCCTTAGGCACTCCACACACCTGATCTGAATTCAGAAAATCATATACAACATGCTTAAATTCGTCTATAGTCGCTTAAATGTATCTATGATTGCTGGATTTTTGTATGGAAGCCATAGACAAATTACCGCTGCCATAGATAAATTTAAGCATTTCCGTCTCATTTTGTCTATGAATTTCTGAATTCAGATCAGGTGTAGATGTCCCTATTGACCTCTACAATCGGCGCAATTTTCTCACTAAAGGCTCAAAACACACCTAGCGGAATTTTGGCAGTAATGTATAGCTTTGTCGATGGTAGCTTAGATTTGTCTATGGCCATACATATGCTTGCAGGAAGTGAAAACGACGGTATCACTTGTCTCGTTTTGATCAATAATATAGGACTCCATCCATAAAGCTCTATACTGGAGTAAGCTTAGGTACATTTCCCCTCTGTCAACGTTATTAGCAGGAAAATCTGATAGGTTTATAAAAACTATTTCAAAAATCGATTACACGCATTCAGTTCATCGTTTTCAGTGAGTAAAGAGCTCCGTGAAAATGCCTTTATGTATTGTTTTAGGTGTAAAAAATGTTCTATTATGTCTAGTTTACAAAAATATGAAATATAATTTCACATGTAATAATAGTTTTACTTTTTTTATCATTACTATTATGATTAAAAAATTAATCCATATCGAAAATCCAGCGTCGTTTACTGAATCGATTCAAAGATAATCGTTTATTTTCTGACGGGCAGTAACTATTTTGATGTTTGACACTTATGCATATTTAACGCCCCTAAGGATTACTGCCTTCTATATTTTGTTTGAAAATACAAGCAAAAATGATCCTTGGCTTTTTTGTTTGACATTTGCAAAGACTGCATCCAATAATGAACCATATTTCAACATATGTAAAATCAACTATTTGTTGCTCCATTTAGTGTCGTGACTTACTGTCAAATATGCGTGATATTTTCAAGTCACAGGTACATCATTGTCCTTTATCAATAAGGCGATGCTGCTATAAAAATTCATTTAGAAATAAACTTTATTAACAACCGACAATGATGTACCTTTAAATTGAAAACGCCATACGTATGCTTCCTCGCCCCCCTCAGATTTTGGCAGACTTTTTTGTTTTGAAAGATGAGGCGATGGCTCCTCCAGGTATAGAGCTTTATGACTCCATCACATATCATGTTCTGTATTTATGAACTATGGAAGCATAAAAATGATAAGCAAGATTAACTTTTTTGAATCTACTCCGTTACATTCGTATTCGCATTCGCATTCGGACATTCGCATCCTGAATATTCGCATTCGCATTCGCATTTGCGAATGTGGGAAAAACGACATTCGTGACATCCCTGATTTATTCATTCATTCTCTCCACGCCGTAGGGTCACCACACACCTAGCGGAATTCCTCGCAAAATTAGCGGAATCAGCGGAAATTCATAGACAAAATGCTTAATTTGTCTATGGTAGCGGAAATTTGTCTATGGCTTCCATACAAAAAATCTGCTACCATAGACAAATTTACGCTACCATAGACAAATTTCCGCTACTTCCGCTAATTCCGCGAGGAATTCCGCTAGGTGTGTGGTGACCCGTATTCGGCGACAGCGACTCCGTCAATTATTTCTTGCAGGATTAGGGTCACCACACACCTAGCGGTTTTCCTCGCGGAATTAGCGGAAATTCATAGACAAAATGCTTAATTTGTCTAGACCATAGACAAATTTCCGCTACTTCCGCTAATTCCGCGAGGAATTCCGCTAGGTGTGTGGTGACCCTTATTTCGATTCGGTACACACCCAATTTCACAATTTGTCACTGTCAAGTCACGTCAAATGTGTCATGTTGTCATACTAATGTCACTAATTTCAGTGTCAGTGTCACGGATCTCCAACGGATCACGGTGTAAAAAAGCTGTTTTAGCGTGTTTTAGTTTCAAATTTTATTATGCGAGCGTGGGAATGTTTATTTTAAGTTTGTTATTAATTTCTTCTTATTAAATATGCCTTTGTCTGAACTTAAAGGACTAATAAGCGGCTTAGCCGTTGTTACAACAGTATTGAATTTCATGGCAGGAATGTAAGTTATGCTTTTGTCACATTTTTAATTAGTTGCAGCTGTGCACAGCGGTCTAAATAAATTAAATATGTTACCACCTTTTTTTAGCTTGGTCTGCAAGCAGTATGTGGTAAATAGATCGACAGCCGAAGCATCACCACTGCCTTTTCTTACCGGCGTTTTATCGTAAGTTGCTTTAGGCAGTTGCCACTAACTGTGATTTGTATACCTATACTATTATTTAATAAGCGTATGTTATATTATTATTGATACGGCCGCCCAGTCAGTAATGTCACCTGGCCTATAAAGCAGGAGGTCCTAGGTTCGAATCCTGGTCAGGCCATTTATTTGTGTTTATTACGGATTTTGTTCCTATACCTAATAATTATAATATCGTCGCCTAGTGCCCACTACACAAGGCTTATTCAGCTATAAATAATACATATATATATATATATGGATAGACCAAGTTATAACAGTTATCAGAAAAATACAAAAAAAAAAATCTATCACATGTTCTTCAAAAATTATGGTCACTTTAAAAATGTACTAGAAGTTAAGAGACCAGGGCGTGAATTTTCTAGTAAATTTTTAAAGTGACCATAATTTTTGAAGAACATGTGATAGATTTTTTTTTTGTATTTTTCTGATAACTGTTATAACTTGGTCTATCATCCATTCACGGCTTGACGTCGATTTCTGGGACACCCTGTATATATATACTTAAAACCTTGTGGAAACATGGAATAATTTTTTCTATGGATGAATTATTATTTGAAGGTTTTAACAAGAACTTCTTTTCAGATGTGCTCTGTGGCTCATGTATGGACTTACGAAACTTGATAGTAAAATAATTCTAGTTAACTTAATAGGTATAACACTAATGACATTGTATACTCTGGTGTTTTATATGTATACCTACAAGAAGGCTACTACTTTGAAGCAGATGGTCATCACGATGGGCTTGCTTGTTACATCTGTTGGATATTTAAGATTTGAGGATGATCGAGAAATTCTGCTCGGCCGACTGGGTAAGAAAATTTAATATCATCAATCTGGAATGGCGTAAACTGTGCTAATCTTGGTAACATTCTATATTTGACTGGCAGTGGCTAACTATATTTTAAAACTTATTTACCAATAATAGTACTAGAAAAGTTATATGTTGTATGAGTATGTGTTTTAAAACATCTGAAAAAAATATTTTTTGGGTACTTCCAGAACACATGAAGTGGGGGGTACATTCTTTTTTACTCCACCCCTAATATGTGGGGTGTCATTAAATAGGTCTTTTAATAAAATTATAGGTTTTTTAAAACAATTTTTGGACAAAACTAATACTTTCGTAAACAATAGCTCCGAAAATTTAAAAAAGTGAGTATTTCCTCGATATACCATTAAACATTGATCCCAGCAAAAAAATGTAATAAATATTTTTTGTAGAACATTATTTGTGGATTCATTAAGTAGAAGAACATTTTTTCGTATGAGTCACCGCTACTGAGTTATTTTACAAAAAACCAAGAAAGGGGACCTTTACACACCTTTATCTAACTTGTAACAGTTGTAACAGTGATGATAGTGTGTATTTTTAAATATAATTTGTTCTGTTTTTGTGTGTTTTACGCATTATAGATAATATTATCTATTTAACCGGATGTATGACATGAAGATACCCAATCATGCCCACTTCATTAGAGTATTTAAAACCTGTGTTATGCTGTTCCAAAACACCTTGAGACCAACATTTCTTCTCTACAACCGACCTTAGGCGAAAAATTGCCGAATTTTATATCACCTTTACGTAAAAAGATTATTGCGTCTTCAGATTGTTACAATCTGATAGTCTCATCATATTCTCCTTTCGACACATTCTTACTGTGTAAGAAAGCTCACACCAAAACAAGAGTGCCAACCAAAAAATAAGCTGCATCTCTTAATACTATTTTTATATTTCAGGAACAGCAGCATGCCTTGTCACACTGCTGGCAATCGCCGCTCCAATGAGCAAGTTGTTCTATGTATTACAAGTGAAATGTACAGAATGCCTGCCCTTCCCTATGATCCTCATGTCATTCTTCGTGTCGAGTCTCTGGTTCCTATACGGTGTCATAGAGCAAGATAATTATTTAATTGTAAGTTTCAATTATTATAAACTTTTTAATTTTAATTTATAACTAGCGACCCGCCCTGGCTTCGCACGGGTGCAATTATACATATAAACCTTCCTCTTGAATCACTCTATCTATTAAAAAAAACCGCATCAAAATCCGTTTCGCACTTTTAAAGATCTAAGCATACATAGGGACAGACAGCAGGAAGCGACTTTGTTTTATACTATGTAGTGATAACTAATCTTCGGCATAATCCTCTTGTACTCGGTTCTCATAAATCCCGTTTCATATCTATGGTGATTTGGGCATTTGGTCTTAGAAAGAAGTACCTAAATATTTGATAAGGATGAAATCGTCAGCAGTAACTACAACGGAAGTCCTCACCGTCACGTGTTTTACGTCCGGATTTTTTTTCCTTTATTATTAAGGTTGATGAGCAACTTTTGTTTTTTTAAGTAAAATATAAGTAATGACTAATGACTAAATAATAAAGTAAATTTGATGATGACGACTGTTACTCTACCTGGAACTGTGTTAAAATATTGTGTCCTAGCTGTGTTATGGGTCATAATTGTGCACTAAATATGGCCTTAAATTAATTAAATTTCATTTCGATTTTTACAAGTGGAACTACTGATGAAACCCATAATACAATAGCTAAAATACTATTTATATGTACCCTACATTGGGGTAATTCCGCAAAGCGTGTAGTTCCAAAAATAATTCAAATATTTCTCGTACCCCATTGTAATAAAGTAATAATAATAACTAATAAGAGTCACCTTCGGAATTACCAGCAACTTTTTTTTTCTATCGGAATTACCGCAATGGTTTTCGCAGAGGGCTACAGTATGAGGTTCTTCAAAAAAGGAGTATATAGGTTCTTAAAGGGTAGGCAACGCGCATGTGAATCCTCTGGGGCTGCAGGCCGTCGCCTGCAGCCCCAAAGGATTCACAGGCTATGGTAACTGCTTACCATCAAGCGGGCCGTATGATTGTTTGCCACCGTCGTGGTATAAAAAAAATCAGCATATATCTTTTGTGAAGTGAGTCGTTTTATGTTTTCAGGTACCAAATTTAATCGGCGGAGGCCTAGCGATGCTACAACTATCGCTGTTTGTTATATTCCCCCGAACACCGTACAAACCTCTCTTGCCTAAAACTGTGGTAACGTAATCTAATTGGACATATAGGCCATTCCTGAATTTTATGTAAGTTTTTTCAATGTTCTAGTACTCGTAAGTACGTGCTATTATGTTAATATTGGCTGTGTACGCGAAAATGTCCATGTTGAGGACCGACCCTACAGACATAATCAATTTCGGAATACATTGCGTGTTTGAATACTTTGAATAAACATTAAAGTGTACTAAAAATCAAACCATAAGTTATTTTTAAAAGTCGTTGAACAAACGTTGTATGGTTTGAGGAGTGGAATCTACTATTCAATTTATTGCTCCTATTACAGGGAACACTGTATAAAGCAAATAACTAGTAAGAAAATTTAGAAAATCTATGTTTTTCTGCGTCTATTTATCGCTTTTAGAATTACCTGTCACACATTTCGTAAAAGCCAATAGAATCCTGGTGTCATCATAAACAAATAATATTAATAAATCAAAATGTTAAAATTTTCTATATGTACAGTCACGGGCAATAGTATCTTCCTACGCGAAGGCCACAAAAATATGTGACACGCTTATTTGTAGGATCATAAGAGCGTGTCACATACCTATTCTTTGCGGCCTTCGCGTAGGAAGATACCATTGCCGCTGACCTGACTGTACAGTTTTCTACTGAATACCTACTTACTGTATTCTGATTGGCCCTTGGCACGTCCGATTTTGAATTATTCCGATGTAAATTTAAATTGAAAGCAATTACTATTAACGTATTAATTTACTTATGGAGTTAACTATGATTAAATTTGAAGTAAATATGTTTCGGTAGAAATATCGAACCATAAAAAATTACCCAGTTAAGTGTGCTGTGATCTTATACTTCGAAAAAAGTAGGTAAATAAGTTAAATTATATTTAATAGTAATAACATTTTGGTATCCACAACGGTAATCCATGTAACTGGTTATTATCCCGAAACATTCCCGAAAGCGTGACATGATGAAGGCATGGCGACTAAGGGGGTTGAGGAAAGAGCAGGTAGGGAGCGTAAATTGGGCGCCCGTTGTAACTTGGCATTCACTCCCCTTAGCCCCTGCCCTGCCCGCTCCTCACTCAAGTCCCCTTAGGGCCGGTTGCACCAAACTGTCTGTTAACGTCAAGAAAATCTTGTATTAAAAGTTTGACAGTTTTCTATGGGATGACAGCTCCGTCGCCATATTTAACGTTGATGAGTCCGTTGATTGCGCGTGGTGCAACCCACCTTAGTCTTCGTGCCTTCTACATGTAAAGCTTTCGGGGTATAACTTAAGTATTTTTTCTATGATATCTGCGTAGTTTATTGTTGTCAATTAATTATTTATGTTGTCAAATAATTATTTATGTCCATGACATAATTATACAATTTTATTTTAAATGGTCTGATAAGGATGGGATCCAGATATTATAGTATTTTTATAGAAAATCTCAGAGTGAATGGGGTATGAATGATCTGCATTGTATACGGAACAGTTTTATATTAAAAAATCTAATAGGTATGATTAAATTTTTGTCAATTATACAGATAATATATTTAAGTAGTTAATTAATATATTGTGTTGTTTAATAATTTACCGAATTATTTAAAAATGTTATGTTTATCATAGAAAAAGCTAGTTCAACCTTTGGAACGCCAAGAACACCTAAAGGTGTCATGTCATGAATAGTCGTGCCCACAGCGCAATGAATACCTGTAGATGTAGGTGCTGATGTACGCTACGCTGTCAAAGTAACCGTCATACTTTCAAGTAAGGTTTGTTTTGGCCTGCTTGCATCCGTGATATTGGCGTGTATATAAGGTTTTTGTATAAGTATATATGAAGTATGGGAGTCCCCACACAGAACGGAGATGCTGTAGTTATAATCATTTTGTTGGGGATTTTTTTTAATGTATAAGTTACTGTTGCAAGTGCCTACAACGAATTTTATTTAAGTACTTGGTACTATACCTACCTAATATTATTTACTTATGTGTACCTATGAACTAAAAAAGTAAATCCAATAGGTAAAAAATGTCAATCAATCGATAAAACTGTGAGATAGACAAAGTGTTATGCCGTGTCCAGATTAGGCTACCCCCACACTCGTCGACGTCGCCCGAGCGCCCGCGCAGAGGCGATACGGCGTCGATGCGATGTCTGTTGAGCGCCGGCGTCATACCAGCGTCGACGCGACGTCGACGCAGCGTCTCTCGAGTGTCGGCGCCTCACCAGCGTCGACGCGACGTCTGTCGGGCGTCGGCCTATCACCAGCGTCGACGTCGTCGACGCTCAAAAGACGCTAGTGTGGGGTTAGCCTTACGCGCGGTACACGCGCAGGTACGAGTATGTTAACAGTAGCTGCGCCCGATGTAGACGTGTTTGCTGCGTGTGGTACAGTCAGCAGCAAAAGTAGCTAAGCGGGTAGTGTGTTCAAAATTATCTACACGGAGAAAAAAAATTTTTACAATATTACCAGATTGTATAGTAGTTATGATTCTGGTGTAGGAAAAAAGATTTCAGCTATGGTTAACAGATTCTTGTTTTAAAACAACAAGTCGTATTTTTGACAATACTAGAATATTCTAGTTATAATATTCTTGTACACGAAAACTCTGATATCGTTCTGGTAACCTTCTAATAGTTACAGAGTAAAATAAGCATTTTGCTTACAACACTTTTCAAGAATTGCGATGTTTACAATATTTATTGTTTCTGTTCACAATCGTCTAGTAATCACACAATTAATAAAATTGTCTTTACAATATCTTTATGTAAGGTCCATCTTATGTGATTTATTTATAGGCACTAGACTTTCTCGTACCTTTAAGCGGATTTTTAATACCCATTACTTACTCGAAATTTCTTGATTACTAGGAATATTTTTACTCATAACTAGATACGTTTTTTGTTGTGTAACATACTTGTTTTCATGATAAAAATAAAGAATAGTACCAGCAACAATAAAAAATGTTGGCATTACAATATTATTGCACACTAAACAATGCGTTATTTACGTGTAACGAAAACCTAATTTAATACCTTTACATTAGTGTCAACAGATGGCGCTAGGGCGCTGGGCCATATAGTGTTACGGGTTTTCGAGCGCTTATATTGTACATTTTTATTAAATACTGTAAAATTCAATGCTAAGATAGGTTCTACGCAAAAATGTAATTTATTAATGCATTTCACATTAATTTCTAGCTTATTTATTTCACGTCATACTTGATTGACATACAACGCGCTTTCCAAGTTTTTAACGTCATTTGTATATATAATAGAAGTTCCAACTGATTCATATACGGTAAGAACTATATAATGTTTCTCTCACTAGGGTTGTAGATTTCGAACAGGACCTCATATGAATAGAGGGAAGGATGTGAGAATGTGATGATGATGACACTTAAATAAAATTGGAGAGAGGGGCCCGCTCGGACAAGCAGCGACGCTTGCAACCCGTGCTCGGTTTCGGTGTATTTCTCACTTTACAATATTTAGAACTCTACAATATTTATTGTAAACAGAACAAAACATATTTTTAACACAAATAAAAATCTGGTATTCTCCAATACTGCATATAGTAAACACTAAACAGAAATTGTTGATTATTTCAGTCCCCTAAAATAATAGTCAAGACTAATAAAAATCTGGTGTTCTTAATACAACACATAGTAAACAGGATTATGCGGCGTTTCAAGTCCGCAGTAATTATATTGAATCCTATTGAAAAATCTGATAAACTCTACCCTGTCCTATAATGATGGCTACAGAGATGGTTTTTGTATGTTACACAAAAATTATTTTCTACGATACTAGGTAAGTTGGTTGTAGAAACTAGAAATAATGTTGTAAAGAAGTAGAATTTTCTATTAATGTGTAAAAAATTTATAGTTGTCACATATAATACAATAAAATCAAGTCAAGTTTACAATATTATGTTACAAGAAACTAGATTTTTCTCTCCGTGTACACACGCTCTTATTCTTTTAACAATAAAGTCGTGTCCAGGTAATTTTTAACACCCTACCCGCTTAGCCACTTTTGCTGCTGACTGCTGTAGCTCAAACATACTTACATACATTACATAATTTACATACGTTTGCCGCTATGCTTTCCCGTTCCGGGCCTTATAGTTTTTTCCAGTTAGTAAACAATAATGTGATTAATAATTTATTACTCAGTGAAACATATAACAGGTAGATACCGACCTATTTGTTAGAATATTAGGTAGGTGCTTCATTATGGTGCTATACCTATTGTATTTTCTGTGTAAGTATTATAACTTATACTTACTTCTCTTCTGCATAAAATGTTAGGATGTTACATTTAACACTTTGCTTATGTTTTAAACAGAATGTTATAGCCAGTGGCGTAACTTCGCTAAGCGGGGCCCGTGGCGAATTCATCGTATGCAGCCCTATTAACACATAAAATGTTAGGATCCTCCTATAGTCGTGGCCTCTCAGACCGGGGCTCGTGGCATTTTGACAGCTCTACCACCCTATAGTTACGTCACTGGTCACTCGTCACCTTTAAATAAAAATGTTCTCACTAAATTTATTTATTTGCGATGTATTAATATCGCGCGTGAAGGAATAGATTAATTTATTGAAATATGTAGGCGTCCATGTTATAAATAAACGACAATAATATTGCTTTGCCATATCCCGGTATAATATTATTTATATAAAAATGGCCTCGGTCTATTATTGGGACATTGCCAGTACGGTTAAAAGTTGCTCGTAGAGCTTGAAGTTGTTCAGTAGAGGCCTTGCTTTTTGTAGGGTTATAGCTACTCCCTACAAACAGCACGCGGCGGCCGTGACCAGGAAAACCAGTTATTTAACCCAAAAAGTGGTAACACGCGATTTGAGATTAAGTCTTCATTATCTGTACACTTGTTCGTTAGATCACCGCACAATAAGCTATGAATATTACTCACTTAAATGAACAAAGAACAAAAAACTATTCTCAAAATGTCTGCCATGTGCAGTTATAACTGGAAACAAGCAATATAATTGTCGGTTTTATGCATGTTAACTCAAATATTAATTTAGTTTTATTTTATTAGTCATACTTACACTTACGTAAACGTGTCTTTAAATATGTCTCATAACTCATAAACCTGACTCCTATTGCATTGATTTGAAAAACATTTATTTTATTTTGCTTGCGTATACAGGGTATACTCATAAATGACAGAACAGTTGAATTGTAAAATTTTTGAAAATTACCATTTCAAATGGTACCTAAAACTTTGAATGAAATAAATAAGTATATGAAATTATCAAGAGTGTATAATTCAACTACCTATTGAATTTTCCTAGAAACGTAATTATATTAAGACTAGATGAAAACCCGGCTTCGCTCGGGTAAAATAAATGTTATGTATGTGAAAAAATAAATAATGAAAATATTATATGTAAAAACAACCTGGTTTCCCGCAATCCAGGATTTCTAAAGTCCCGTAAGCCTGTACTTCTAAGTCCTGGCACACCCGGGTCCCTAAAATCCCGATTGTTTCAATTCCCGGAATCCCTGGTTTATAATATCTTAAAATCCCGGCCTCGCGCAGTTCCGAAATTACGATGTTTTTAAGTTTCCGAATCCTGGACCGCTGGGACCACTCCAGCAAGCCGCATTTTCAGAATCCCGGCCTCCTAAAGTTCCGGACTTTTCGGAATCTAGGCTTTTAAAAATCTCGGAATCCTGCATCCCTACAGTTCCAGATTCCTAAAACCCTAAAATTCCGGCGTCCGGCATTATACGGCTTTATAATGTCACGGACCCATCCAGATTTTTTTGGAATTCAGAATTCCTTATGTCTCAAAATCTCGGAATCCCTTATACCGGGACTCCCAGCACCCTAAAATCCCGGTTTCCCACATTCCCGAAATCGGGTCCATATTGGCTCACATAAAATTACTTAGCATAATTTTTTCAGTAATACCGTTTTGTGATCAGAATTATCATTCGTCATAAAAAAAATTGTCATAATTTTTATGGTTATAATATTTTTTCATATAACGACAGTGTTAATAATTTTTTGCTGTCCGAATTTTTTGAGTCATAATATAATTTCCTACGTTTTTTGTTGATAGTAGTCATTTCTGTGACAGGGTCGACGAAGCCCCCGCTTCGCGGGGGCTTCTATTCTGGGTAGTTATGCCCTTCGGGCAGGATGACACACTAACCTAACCTAACCGAAATTGTGTTGTGTTGTGATCGCAAGATACCTAACACTCCTCCTCGCTTCGCTCGTCGTCGTACCTAACGGTGACTCTGGAAAGTAATATTAGTATAATAAATATTTATATTGATTTACATTATAAACTTAAATAATTCGGAGTAACGATAGTTATGAACAAAAAATACTTATAAGAAATGATCATTATGATTAAAAAAATTATGAACAACAATTTCGGACTTCCAATAATCGAAGTACAAATTAGGCTTTTTCATCCAGGAAACCCAGCCGTTGCCTAAAGTCCCGGAGTCCCAGCATCCTTATATCTCGGTTTCTCGCATTCTCGGAATCCCTGGTTTTTCGGCTTCGTGCAGTTCAAAAATCCCGGTTTTTGAAAGTTCCAGTATCCCGGTATTCTTAAGTTACGGATTCCCAGGACCCTAAAATTCGGTTGTCCCGCATTTCAAGACCCCAGCTGTCTAAAATCTCGGAAGCCCGTTGAAGCATTTCCGGAATCCTGGATTTTTAAAGTCCCGAATATCCCTGGATCCTGAAATACCGGCTTTTGAAAGTCCCGGGATTCAGTCCGTCCTACCTCGCTCGGTTAATACCTCTATATACTTTCGAAAAAACGTGGCCTTCCTTTTAGGTATTAGGTAGCATGTAATAAAAAAATAAAAGATATTTATTATTCAATTTAGGCACATTACAATGCACTTATGAAGTCAGAGAGACAAAAAGAGACTACTAATAAAAACAAAGTGCAAGCTGTAAATGCGATGTTTCCCCTATAGCCAGCTATTGAATTGAGCTGAACTGAGCTCCGAGCCTATTGTCGCGAATTTAGTTTAAGTAGTTTAGTTCTTAAGTTGATTATTTGTTAAAGATAAAAAGATAAAAGATATTTATTCTTCAATTTAGGCACATTACAATGCACTTATGAACGTCAGAGAGAAAAGAAACTACCACCGGTTCTAACCCTACACCTCTGACCCGAGAAGTATTACTTATTACCGGCAAGAAACTCGGCGGGACTTTTTTTTTTCAAAACAGTACTACTAATACATTAAAGATACTATATACAATAATGCGTAGTTCTTCAAGAAGGGATATCAAAACAGCTTGAGAGACAGACATGAACCTGCCTATTGTGTAATTAAAATGAAAAATAAAAATAAAATCCAAATCTGACGGCTTCGCAATACGTTTGATATTCTTTCTTACTTGAACTGTGTCGTCTAAATGTTAGATGATTTTATAGATTCTGGTTTGGGCCATGCATATATGTCTGTCATATAGTCCTCGACCCTGTAATAACCCTTTGACATTAAAGTTTTTTTCAAGTATTTCTTAAGAGCGTGAAATGATATATTCAAAACGTCGACGGGTAACTTGTTATAAATATGAATACCCTGGCCAAAAATGACTTATATGCTTTGCGGACACGACATCACGACATGTTGTATTTTTTTCCTTTCTCTTGTGTATTGTTTTCTGTTTACTTCTAGTGTATGTTACCAGTCTTTTTTTGTGTCTATTTTTGTGCGACAAATAATGCATTTTAATTTTAATTTTAATTTTTTACAGTCGGGTGATCCAATTAACATCCAATAATTAATCCGGCTCAATGTAGTTAAAGTTCATTACAGCAGACAGAGACAGTAGCCATTAAATTTATTCACTTTGAATTGAAGGAGGTTGTTGTGATTAATTAATAGTTGAATAAAAGCTTAAAAACCACAAAAACAGGACACTGCACACGCGGCTTTCATCCTGGATCAGACATCAGTGAAAACCATGCGGATCAACTTCACATACATATCCGCGCATTTTAGCCATTCGCAGCTTTAGCCTTCAGAATTCCAATTGCACACACTATTTACTATAGGTACTTATGACAGCATTTGGTCATACAATTCATGTTTATAAGCATATATGTGAATACCTAAGATAAAAAATGAGCACCCCTAACTTTGACCACAGCCTATTTCATTAAACTATGATTAATTTGTATTCATTTTAGAAATAATGTTCTACATGCCTCATGACAACGTGATATCCTTTAGAACATGAATGTATTCATGGTTATTTACTCGAAAGATATAACCAAATGTGCAATGATAACGTGATCAAAATTGACTTTACGTTTTAGTTAATTCAATATAACACATAATTTTGTCATACTTACAGTCATTTTAATAAAAGATTAGCCTTTACATTTGTAAACAAACTTTTGTTGCGCTCGGCACTACAATATCCGGCCTGAACATTTTAGAAAATGCATCAGTTTCTACACTGCACTCACAGAACCAACGGTGAACCACTATCTACAATAGTATTCGAGACATATTTAGATAAAATACGTAGGTAAATAAACATAACATAACCCGCGGGTCATTTCATTATTTTCATTGCATATGACAATGACAAAACATGTAGGTAGTGTTCGAATACTTGCAAACATCTTTACATTTTCCTTTAATAGTGCTAATAGACTTACTGTAAAATAATATTTTGTAAATCAGCCGTGTTTTATTATATTACATTTATTCTCAGCATTTATTTACTTTTTACCTCCCTTTGTTTGACCACATAACCTGTCCTACACGCAATGCACGTCGGACCTATCCTATATGCGCCGAACGCAAACATGGTTCACAATTTCCGAACGCACCCGTCACTGAAGTCACTGACAAAGAACCAATATGGCCGCCGTCAAATCGCGAAATTAACACTTTTGAACGTAAAATACGCGACAATCCGAATTTTGCCGATATAAGTGTCCAATTCAAAAACTCTTTATTCTTTACGCTCTTTCGTTTGAGCATAGTCTCGTTCGATTTTTCCGTAGAGGCCCGCGAGATTATTTATATAGATAAGATCGATAGTTATACAGAGCTTGGTTCTGCTCTGTTTAGTTTCATAGACACACTGAAATAACTTAAGAATGACCTACTTCGATATATGTACGTCATATACGTATGTCGTCGCTCGACACAATACTCCACGAATATCTACTGTATTGTATAAGCACCTCGGCCGGCGGTGCACTGGCGTAGCTACCAAAGGGCTAGGCGGGTCACTGCCCCAAGATTGGGGGCCCCCAAAACCTGATTAGCAAACCCCTTAAACGCCAGGGCCCTTGGTAACCTAGCTACGTTGTGTAGCTACGCCACTGGGCCGGCGCCTCGTCAGCGCACTGCCTACTCGCGACACGTGACGTCAGATATTAAAAGTTCAGTCGAGTTCTGTTCGAGCCGAGCGGCCAAGTGCAAATTGGCGCTAGCATAGGTCGTACAGTCAGCAGCAGAATTAGCTAAACAGGTAGGTTGGTCTAAATGAAATTGACACGACATTGTTGTAAAGAGAATAAGAGCATATATATTAGCGGTTTCTTGTTAGGGAATTGTCAACAGCTACTTACATTTTACATTGATGTTACCGGTAGATATATCGGTTTCAACGGCCCAGGGCCCCGATTCTTTTTAGAGATGTACGATGAGCTCTGTACATATTTGGTAAAACAAGTTAAATAAAAACGAGCCTATTTTCATTTACGTACCTATATTGCAATAAAAAATAAAATATCGCACTTGTTACCGGTAAATATGTCGGTTACAACGACCCAGGGCCCCGACTCTTTTTAAAGATGGGCGATGAGCTTGAGCTCTGTACATATTTGGTAAAACAAGTTAAATAAACAAAAAAAAAAACGAGCCTATTTTCATTTACGTATATTGCAATAAAAAATAAAATATCGCACTTGGTCAATTTCACAGTAAGTAATCAATCATAAAAGCGAAAAAAAGAGACATTATTGTTTTAGTACTAAAATCTTGATCATACTTAGACCACCTAAGAGCAGTCAGGTGATATAGTTATGAAGTCTTTGGGTTTGGTCTTAGTCAATAAACATCTTTCCTAATACCTACTTAAATATTATACTTCATTGCTTTTGCTAAGTAATTCAGTGCTTTTTAGAGTTTTTAGAATACTTAGGGGCATCATAGCATTCTCTGTATAATTAAATATACTGATTACTGACAACTCCAATGATGATAAGATGTTAATATAAATAATATCACAATGATGAAGCGCATTTTTTAAGTCTTTGACAAACACAATATACGCGCGCTTTGGCAAGCTCTGAACTGTCTGTTGTGCAGTTTCCTAAATCTCTATACGGCGATATAACGCTCAGGGTTCCAACTATTTTAGATTTGTTCACAACAGCTTCATATGCCATGTTACCTGGAGTCGTAATGAATGCAACCACGTAATATATGTTATCTTTACTGCCTTCGTAATAGAAATGTATTCTTATGACGTTTTTGAGCGACACCTTCGAACACTGCCAGCAACGTATCGTCTTTATAGATTTGATTAAAGATTTGATATGAGAGATTGCTAGCAATACGCTCTTAATGCCTTGAACGTCTTTATTATCTAGGGGAAACAATTGGTGACAACTACACCACTTATCATGAATGCCAGCGTCGCGGCACGTCCGTGATGACTTAACTGGCATGAACAGACTGTGGCAATTTGGACAGCCACGAGAGACGCTCACATCAGACAGATTTTTACACCTAGACAACTCCTTTATATTAACTAACGTGTTGTACAGATCGTAAGGCGTCACCAATTTAAATTGATTGTCCACTAGTGACTTGTATTCTTCCCAACGTCGTCCTTTGAACTTTATAGGCGGCAGCATAAAAAAGGAAGGTAATCGCTCATCGTAGTAAGATTCCATTACAGAACGAAGAGGTCCGAATCTAATGCCGTGATCGCTGTAAAATATTATAAAAGTATTCTCAAGGATACCCGTATACGTTATTTTGTTAAAAAAATTCTCCATTAATTTGTCTACGTCATGCGGCCGACTATTAGGGTTGTGGCTAAATGAGTTCATCCAAAAAAATCCAAAGAAGCGATCGTTTCGATACGTCGTTACAAAATCTGCCGCGTAATCCAGTAGCTGCTGTCCGGCTGATACCTTTCCAGCACATACTAGCGACTTATTATTTAATTCCTTTTCTCCTTTGACAAAAAACGTCCTCATGTAGTGGTCAGTCGGGGGTTTGTGAAACGCGTAGAGCTTACTGAAAGTGTCAGGTAAACGCAACAAGTCTTCTCCGTAGGCTGTCACGTAGCCGATATCTTTAAATTTATTCCACATTAACTTATTGTTACATTGGTCCATTTTATCCCGACATTCTGAGGATATTGTTGGCATGCTATGGCCAGTTAATGTTGCAATTACATTGGGAAAAGTATTATCGGCCACCTGAAATGAAATACAAATAATAGTTTATAGAAAATTCAACAAGCTGCACTATGGATGGGTTCATCCATAGTACCATAGTGCAGCGTGTTGAATTTTCTAACGGGTACGGGGGCCTCCATATATAATATAAACATAATGAAACTGTTGCATCGATTATGGCTGCTGCAGGTAGCAAAATACGTATGAAATACTCACTTTATGATATCCACGGAAGCATAACCAAGAATTCTTGTGAAAGAAATCCGTAGTTCTTGGCATAGTCTGCACGACTCGCGGCAAAGACATGGAGTCCATTCCCAGTATCAGCACATTGTAGCTGCTATTGCAACGTAGCTTGTTCTGCGGCGTATTCATTTTCTTGGCCACGGCATACACGTCATCGTATATCTCACGTGACTTGTTCCTCGCATCGTATTCAAAACATATAACGTTTATAAAATCGGCCCGAAGAACAATCGTGTCACCGGAGACAAATTTCTCACATGTCGTAAACCTGCAATAAAAGTGGTTGATTTAAGATCTGAAACTGCGAATTAAAAATTAATCGATAGTTTGGACAAGGCGTATTCACTTAATTTTGGTATTTTCGTGACCAGGGCGGGGCTGTAGAAATCTGTAACAGCAATCGAAACGGGCGCTTTTCCTTAGATATTTTTTCATTACCAATGGGTTGACCGTCGCTCGTACACTTTCCCCGTCAACCTTCTTCATGTAAACCGCCCGTTTACCGCAATCCAATCGGTTTCGTTGTTTATGTTTTTTTTCATACATGATTTCCTTCCGGTAATTTATCATGTTGAACGGAATTTGGCACCCAATAGTGTTAATAGAATATACTGAAAACAAATGAAATAAGGTATTAGCGTCCAATAAAACAAGAAAACTGTGAAATTGTAACGTAACAGTAACACTGGTTGAAAACTAGTAGGTAAGGTATGTTTTTTACCGGTTCTGTGTTCGTTTAAAAAGTTTTCTTCCGGTTCGTTGTTATTGTCTTTATACAACTCATCCAGATTCATGTGTTTCATAGGCACGACTTTATAATGTCTTGTAGTGGTTCGATGCTGGCCGGTTTTCGTTGGGGATTGCTGGGACCCTGGCCCTAAATACGAGTTGTGCCAGTAATAAAATAATAGAATTATGAAGGTACTCGCTACGAGAAATAACATTCCAACTTTAATCTGCTTCATTATGGATCTTTTCAGTTTTCTTATTCTGAAACAAAGTTATTCTGTTAAACTTTTTAATAAAAAAGTATACGATGTAGGTGACCTTATGAGTATGTATCGTTTTTAGGGTTCCGTAGTCATCTAGGAACCCTTATAGGTACCTGAAGCTCAGTGATGGTTAGAATTAGAAAGCTCAAATTTGGTATGACAAAACGGCCTGTACAGAACAATGGATTGATACCTCATTTGCCACAATTAGACGCTACGGATATCAATATAATAATTACGAACTTGTGAACTTGAACCTTTCACGTAGACTCACATGCTAAAATCGTTAAAAAAGATTTGAAAACACGATTTAACCGGTCTTAATTAATTTGTTTCAATATATTTTGCCTAGCTCCTTAGACCAAGGTATGGTTATATGGTACTTTATTTTTTACCCGACTACCGAAGAATATAAAATAGTATTTTATACAATCGTGACATAATTAAACGCTTTTCTGTCGAGTCCCGTGTTTAGGCCACTCTTAGCGATGCTACAATATGCGACCATAAAACCTCTATCGAAAAGTATGCCCTAGTAGTTCCGTCTACACAGTCTCATTCAAGTATTACAGTCGACGAGTAGAAAAATATTCATAACATAATTTACTAACCTTTGCACAGGCACTAATAAACATTTCGACATCCTCAAACAAGTGAATAGCTTCTTGCTATTGTTTTTCATTTAACAACTACGACAGCGGCACCAGGACTACCATCGCCAATGAACATGAATGCGTGTTTGAAAAGTATCGTATCAACAAATCTATGAAATTGTATGTATTTACTGACGGCCAAGAAAAATTCGTAAACAGTTAATATAAATATCCTGCATATGAACACTTTTCAATCACTAAGCAGTTCAATGAATTTAGGTACAGATGACGTTTATTTTCCTTATCCGGTGAGTAACACATACTTACATGTTTACGTTGTACATAAAGTATGCACTTACGTACTCATTTTAAGTAGATACTTACATTAGTTATATTCCTAACTGAACTTACCTTTGAGGTTTTTGTTATGTCCCATTTCCATAAAGTACGTAACTTAAGAATACACAGGTTATTCTTATCTCGTATGTCACAGTTACATCAAGGTTTATTTATCAATGCTAGCGGTGTTCTCGATGTCCGTCATCCGCAGGTCCAGAGGCTGGGTGCCATCTTGTTTTCTAACGCATGCGCAGTTGCTTTACATATTTGAATCTTAAATGATTTAAACTATTTTAAACTAGTAGTCCGCCTCGAACTGAGAACTCGCGATTTCCTTGCAAACGAGTTGACCAATATAACAAGACCCATTTAAAGATTTTTTCACGCCTTCTAGCTCCATAACCCCTTGATAGATCTTTCCCATATACGAATTCTTAAGTTGTATGTATATCTGCTACAATCCCAACAAATTTCATAAAGATCAGAAAAACGTTACTAAAGTTATCGTCGTACAAACTCTCAAAATCAAAAATCCATCGAAATGCCGAGACGTCCTAGTAGCGAGTTGTTTGTAGGTAAGAACTCGCTTCGCTTACGGTCCGCTCGTTCGATTACCAGACCACCTCTACCTACTTATGCCAGACCAGCACCTGTCGGGGAAACTTTAATTTTAAATCTTCGTATGTATAAATCATGATATAATATTATTCAGTCTAGCTTTGCCTATAAATAAAAGCTAGTCTTAGGTTCGAAATGGGTGTTTATTAGTAGCCATTACTTTTTAATAAACCTGATCACTGTAATAGATTAAGCATTTATTTAACTTTAAAAAGGTACTCATATATATTAAACTACTAAATAGTATAAAAAAATACTGGTATTTAAATGTTTTTTTTAAACAAGTCAGTTGACCAGTTGGCGCTTATGTGTTCACCAGTTGGCGCCACTGTTGAGTAAGCACAGTGTCAAAGTCATTGTTATTATGGGCGAGACAATATTTTTAATTTTATATCATATTATTATTTAAGTAAGTCAGATCAAAAATGTTGGCAATATATGAAATATGGAAATTCCGGCCTTACCCGTTTTGCAATTTTCGGATTTGTCTGCTTGATCATTTCGTTAATACCAATATTTAACCACCCATAGCTTCTCACTAACATATTATAATTGAAAATTGATAAAACTACCAACAAACATTCATATCAAACTATATAATAATTAATAAACATACTTACTAAGCCGTAAACTTACATTTTCTCATAAGACCTCAGAGGGCCTACCGCGAAGTTCGAAAATCGACAAAACGATGGTCCCGTCTCTATCGCTCTTGCATATACGAAAGAGAGTGATGCAAATAGACGATTCGATGAACCAAGTGCTTCGCGGTTATAGGCCAGAGTAAATCGGTTGAGCCGTTTTTGAGTTATCATTCAAAAACCCATAGTGAAAGGACGTAAGTAAAAAATTACGTAAGCGCCGCCAAATTTCCCGTAAAAAACAACCTTTTGAATCAATGGTCTCAGTTTACGGAACCCTACACTGAGCATGGCCCCACATGCTCTTGGCCGGTTTTTTTAATTATCGTAACAAAACTGTATTCAATAATATCTCATCTCTGTAATGGATAGTAAGTATTGGATACACTCCTAGACCTAGAGTATAGTATTCTTTGATTGGATAACCACCATCTCATTATAGTAGTCTCCATTATTTAAACAGATTTTATGATTTATAGGTAGGTAGAGTAAATTAATAGGTGAAAAAGAATAATTTATCATTTTAATAAATATCACATTCACACACATAAACACGCTATATATTACAACCAGTTACTTTAAAGAATAACTCTACGGGTAATTTTTATTCTGATCATAAATATTACTGAGCTATAATTAACAAATAATCTTCAATAATTAATACGAGAAAAATGGAATTGTGGGCTGTCATAGAACTTTGTCAAATTAAATTGTAAATACTCAGTGGGAGAATTCTTATTATTCCATCTAGTACGAGCTGTACGAGTTATGCTTATAATCATAGCTCGGACAATTCATCGCAAAAATTAAGTTTGTATGGAACAACATGTACACTTTTGACACTTTTTGGGTTGTGGTTATGAATGTATTATAGAAATATATTATCAAAATACTGTACATAACACAAATTGAATATATATTGTTTTATTTAGATGTTACATTCGTTTTGCGACGTTTTTGCGATGAATTGCTATGCTTATAATATTTCTGAGGCACAGTTCCACTTTGACTCGTCGCTCTATTTTGCTAAGTGTAAAAAAAACTAGAAGTAAATATGAAGACTATAAATAAAACGTACTTAATAAGTTAAATTATACATCGACTTGTTATTTATGACTATATATCCCCTTGATGGCTTACGTTCTTAACATTTCAAATTAGTAACTTTTGAAGGAGTTTTCCATAATAATTTCAGAATGATTCATACAGAACAATCTATAATAGGTATAAGCGAATAAGGGAATAATTAGCATAGTACTACTTTACAAGTATCATAGAATGTATATTTAACTGTATACAACTGGGTATAATTTGATATTTGCCATTTGAGTATTAAATAGGGTGCGTTGACACAAGGTCTGCTCCACTAACTACTTACATACCCCCTTATTCATAAACTTCTTACAGCCTCTATTAATCGTTTTTCCTTATCTGTCATTTACATACATAACATACAGTGTATTACACAGAATATAATGAGGTGACGATTTATGTCAATTTTTACCTATGTTGGTTATCTAAATAATTTTACGCTAAATGATAACCGGAAACGATACTACAAGTGCCTGAACAATTGTCAGTTAAAATGTTTCATTTATGAAACATAACTTATTACTCTTTTTAGTCATTTTAATATAGAACTAACCGCCTATGGTACCAACTGGGCAATAATTATTTGATGGATAATTTGTCGTAAATTCGAGTAGGTAATGATGGGGATCATATGATGGTTATAGATGAAATGATATCATTTTAATATTACAAGCTTTTATTTAACTATTATTATCATTAAGCTTATATTTGACATAGTGTTTGCATAGTTTGTTTAGGAAAATCGTGCAAGCCAGTGCTTAATATACATATGTTCGAGCTGAAATTAAGCTTATGATACCCTAGGTATATAAGTAATTTGTGTTTTTTTTGTAACGGGAAAATATAACAAAGTTTTTGATAGGTATTTTTTTAAGGTAGGTATTTGCCTACCTTGCTTATGAGGTATAATTAAATAATACTAGGTAGTGTGTAAATTGAAACAAGGGGAACAACCATAGCATCGTCAAATGGCCGTTTTAGTAAATATCGTTGTGATATAATTATAGGTGATGACTGTATGTGAAGTTCGATGATTATTTATTGGACGATGTGGTTTGACCAAGCACACTAAATAAATAAAAAAGTTACCAGCAACCAAACTTTGTCTACTAATAACTTTAGTTTTGGGACTTGCAAACTTAATAGCAAGGCTTATTATTACTTACCAAAGTGTTTTGTTCTTTATAAGTAAACTTTGAGTTATAAGCAAATAAACTTTATTAACTCCTTACCGAATTTTGGTTAATGAAATAGCCGAAGTAGTTTGCCTGTCCTTTTTCTCAGTGTATTCCTGCATATTATTGTATGTTACTCTCTACTAAATAATATTGTGTAATATTATAAACTGAATGAGCGCAGACCTAGGAACTAATATTTACAGTGCAGTGGTCATATTTATTCTAAAAACGTTAATTAGCCAGAGTATTACTCCTCAGTCTCATTGAGTATGACCTAGTTAAACGTACTATTTCTATTATTATCGTGCCACTGATATACTTAGAATATTGCTCATTATTCGTGTAGCTATACAATAAAACTGTTCAAATTCGTTATTTCTTAATTTTATACACATTATACGTATAATAATAGAGTGCATAGTCGCGAAGAAAACGAAGGGTCCAATGAGAAAACCTTTCTACCTAACAGGTCACTTACGTCAATGTTAGACAGATTTAGAAAGATTTTCTCACTATATTATACTTACCTTACCTATACGTAAGTGCCTACTTAATAGTCGTGATGAGCAAGTAAAGCATAACAGCAGTAAGGTCAGGTGATCAGGTGGGATACGTAAGCTAAGCGCTGCAATATAAAGCAATATGTTTTTTTTTAATGTTTTTATCCTCTTTATATTCATCCCTTATCTTGTCGCGTCACTTACCAAACTTGACCTTTCTGCTTTATGCATAGACAAGTGACAAATGGTAAGAATTATACATATATGTAACTCCTTATAAGTCAGTGTACCCATTTGAGCAGCCTCGACTATCGCGTTTTATTTTATGCTAAGGAACAGAACGATCTCACTCGACAAATAGGTAATAAATGCACTATTAGTTGAGATCTAACAGTCAAGAATGTTCACTAGATTGATTTTTCAAACTACACTCTAATTCAAGGTTTGTCTTCCGTCGCTGGCGCTGGACATCCTGTGAAAAGAAGAAAATGGTTATCAGTGTTATCTGTTATCAAGTTAGGTAAATTCAGAGATGTGGTAGGTATATTACATAACACATACGTTTGTAACTACTTAGCCTAGCGCATTTAGACTTGGCCATAATGGCCATGCAATTTCCTAACTAAAAATGCATATTTTATGGCCGGTATTCCTATTGGTATTCCATCTGCCTATATTTAAACATACCATAGACAGATATGCCGCATCATTTGCATGCATTCACAAGATAACGGGACTTCGTATCGTAGCAAATCCTCCTAATGTGCGCCACATGTCTTCATAGCGGACAAATATTTAATCAGCTTGACTCGCCTTTTTCAACTTCAGTGCTAAGGTCAATTTTCATGGGCAACGAACTCCTTATTTGAAATGGGACTTGAAATTGCTTCGATTGTAGCTTTCTTTTGTTACTTTGTTGCCTCTTTCGATCTCATGCTGAGAATGAATTGCGCTTTAATTGTTACAGTGTTACAGGTTCTACTGCAAAAAACACACACAAATAGGAGTGTTGCTTCTATTCGGCCTATGTGTAATCGAGAGTATGATTAATAGAATAATATTTGGTAGACTGCTTAACATACGTTACGTACCTAGGTATATCCTAGTTATTTATATGTGAGGTATTAGCTTTCCGCTAAATTGGCACCTAGGTATAATTTTTTAAGTAGGTACTACCTACCTACTTTAAAAATCAAAACGAAGATTTGCGTTCAGTCGTGATCGGATTTACAGAAACTGAAAATTTCTGCAGACGCTGCAACCGATCCTGGTCGCTGTTTTGTACGTCTTAGCCGAGCTGGCCATAGCCGTGCTTTTGCAGCACTTGTTCCCGCAACGCAGCGGGCAGAAGTCCGCGACACAGTATATGGTCTCCTATCTGCTAGATAATAGAAACAGTAACTTACTACAGACGCTGCAAGCGATCTCGTCGCTGTTGTCGCCACAACCGTCCCGTCCCGAGCATGCTACAGCCGTGCTCCTGCAGCGCCCATTCCCGCAACGCAGCGGACAAAAGTCCGCGGCCCGCCATCTAAAAAACAAACTTTTATCAGATTTTGGTATCCGGCTGACGCCAGACGCTTCATACATTTCTGTCTTATCTTCAAACGTATTTACTTGTAGATATCGTTGTCAACCGAGCTCAAAATAAGAAACTGGGCGAGGCATATTATTTTCAGCCTTTCTTTAGTTTCCATCTGTGCAAATAGAAAACCGTCAACAACACCGTTTAAAGACAACATTTCCTTGAATTTCTCACATGGTTTTTTTTTGTTGAGGAGCAATTATGAGAAACGCATGTCGTGTGTAGGTAAATTGTTTGTGACAGATAGGTATACAAACTAAGGTAAAGGTTGATATAAAGATGACAAATAGTAAGAATTTGATCAGGTTAGCTATTACAAGTAGTTTGTTTTGACCTTTATTACCCTAACAGTCTTGACTTGTCGTGCACGCAAGCAGTTATTTAGGTACGATTTTTTTTCCTTGCACTAACGGTAGACTGAAATATTTTACTGGCAGTTACCTATAAGTACGCTTGCAATTGTCAGGACGTTAATTGCCTTACACTATGCAAATAAAATTTAGTAAGAAAATCGTTACTTATATTTATTTGTCTAATAAATTTTTCGTCTTTACCTATTACAAATAGCCAAGAATTGCTAAACGTACCGTGACTGTTCGTTACAGAGGTGCTTGGGCTCGTCGGAGCCATCCTTGCAGGAGACTATGGCGTTGCAGAACTCGTACTCTGGCAAGCATTCGCCGGAACCACAGCGGAACGTGTGGCGCGGACATCTGGAATTAATAGGAAGGACTGTTTATATCTTACTATTAAACTAAAATTGGTTTACCGCAGTTTAATTGCTCAATACACAGTATGTATAAGATTATTGATCTCGGCGGAAGGCATAAAATGAGCGTAACTATAATTATAAATGGAACCCCCTTTTAGTTAGTTGTTTTTCTTCCAAGAGACTTTGTAATGTATAACATAATTTTAACAAAAAAAGAACAGACTTCACTTAGGATCCGCTATAGCAAGAGGAAGTGGCCGAGTTGCTGTAAAAAATAGTGAAATCACTATAGGTGTGCCTATAACAGTTGAAGAGTTCCCTCGATTTCTTCAGGATCCCATCATCAGATCTGGACCTGGTGACAATGGGACCAACTGTGAAGTATACTCTTTCAAACAAAAAAAGAATTTTCTAAATCGGTCCAGCTGTCTTTGAATAATCGGTGAACATATATAAAAAAAATATAGCAAAAAAAACAAGCAGAGATCCCGACGAATTGAGAACCTCCTACTTCGAAATCTCGAAAGTCGGTTGAAAATGTCATCCTTTCTTACCCTTTTCTCCTAGTAGCCCGGCAATTCCTCTCGTCCTCTCCTCCTGGGCACTGCGGGGTGCCGTCGCACCGCGCCGCCCGCGACACACAGCGTGACCCCACGCCGCCGCAACGGAACGCGTGCATGGGACACCGCTCGCCAGTACCATCTGAAGATTTAAAGGAGCATAAAAGGGAAGTAATTATTTGACCAGCCGTTTTTAAAACTAATTCGCAAAAAAAATTAAGCCATTAAATCACTTGGTCAACTTATAAAAATTTGGCTGGCAATAAATAAATATGGAGCTGCAACTCTTGTTCAGCAAAAAATTCACAAACGGACAACGTTTTAACCAATATTGATCTGCCTATATTATACTTTATCTGCTCAATAAATTGTTGAGCTGCGAAATAATTATTTGGTCAGCAAGATTTAAAAATTGGTGGGTAGAAAAAACATGACTGTAACCAGTTTTATTGAGAGGTATGCATATTTAAGCAATAGTAATCTGATATAATAAAGCTGGTGGCGCTTGGTTTGAAAAATCGGCAGAGTTGCAACCGGAGTGAAATTGGTCCACGTGACATGAGCAGCCAATGTGTGCGTTTGGGAATATAATCACAGAAAACTGTCGTGTCACAGAGCCAAGGTAGGTGCGACGACGAGCGAAGCGAGGAGGAGTGTGTTAGGTGAACCGTGACCTAACCTAACTAATAGAACCGACTGAATGTAATGTCTTATATTCGTTAAATTATATATAAATTTTCAAAAAAAGTTCATGAATCGTAGAAGATTCGTTAAAATACTTAAACCTGTGTTTTTTGTTTAAAAAATCACCTAATCAGCAAAAGTTAGGTTAGGTTGGTAAGGCATTTGCTGATCAATAGATTTTTTTGCGAATCATTTTTTGCGGATCAGTCCAATTGTAATCCAAAATGATTCGCTTACCCACTGATTGCTTTAAGAAATCTGATTTAAGGCAGATAACTTACTGCCGCTCAAATAATTAAATTGCCAACCAAATTATTTTAGAGCAGCTCAATTTGACATTAACTGCGAACTGGTTTACAAATACTTGCTGACCTTAAGTTGCTTACCAAGTGACCAATTTTGCTGACCAAATATATATTTTTGCTTACCATAATAGAAATATTCTGCAGATCGATTAAATGACACCCCATATAAAAGGTATGAATAAATATTGTAATAAATTGAGTTTTATGCTATGCATGAGCCACGAGTGAAACGCTATCAAGATACGCCAGTTGAATAACCTATAGACGTTGCGGAGTTTACAGCACCAGAATTACATAGTTGTCCATTGCCTTTTGTGCGAAATAGTCTTCAAACTTCCAAGTAAAAATTTCACTCTCTTTCTTTGCCAAGACACTCTAGTTTGCCTATAGGCTCTATAAGTATAAATACTTACTTAACTTTTCTATAACATAAATATGTATGTGTTGATATGATTGGCAGTGGACAAATTGAAAAGTTATGATCATCGATTATACCTATTTAGTCATGGGATTGAATATGAGATAACAATTCTCGTAAAACCGACCGATAACAAGGATTGTACTGTAGATTAAGCCATTTAGAATCTAACACAGCAAGGTGATGCGGTCTTATTACTCTTGACTCTTGATAAAGTAATTTAACCGCTCCAGATAATTAAACGCGAGTTAAATGCCAAGTTGCGATACGGATAGCCACTTCGCGTCGACAGCACCAGCGCCGTTGAGCGGTCATTACCTATCTACCTATATGACGAGAATGACCACTAAACCAGTTCGCAACCAGTTTCCTAGAAGACAGAGTATGTTTAAATTAGACTATAACGAGGGAATTATACCAATAGCCTGATATAAACAAGCTTTACTGGCGTTAATGGTAACGATGAAGAGTACAGGCACGCGTCTATGTCGGGCTACATTTGGAGATCTTAGATCTTGAAAGTACATATCAAGTAGTATGTACGAGTACCACACGTATACACTAGCCTTATACAATATTGGTTTAATAAAGAAAAATATGGTTAAAGAGGCAAGGAAAAGAAGTGCAAAAAGATGGTGTGCATTAACTACCGACCTTTACCGGTACCTTGACAAGTTTCATCAGATCCATCGGGACAGTCTTTGCGGCCATCACAAACAAAGTACCAACTGATGCACGCTCCGGTTGAACGGCACTGAAATTACAGATTGCAAAATTAATACTGTTAATAGATACGTAGAAGATGGTTTGAAGATTATAAAATGGAAATACTCATTTAACTAACCTGGAATGTCCCAGGCAGGCATCCTCGGTTTCTTGCTGAGCATGCCGAAGTGGAATTAGTCCGATACGCGCAGTCACAGCGTTTGTTCAGGCATCGCGTATACGGATCAACGAGATGGCACTGTGAGTCGGTTAAACAAGGCATTCCTAGAGAGGCCGGCCCGATATCAGCAACGGAATCCGCTCGGATACGGTGTTTATCTAGATATTGCAAACATAACGTTAGGCATACATAAAACAAAACTATGTATTTAGATGTAACCGTTTATTTACAATGTTAACTATGATAAAGATTAAAATTTTCAAGTTACCTTTCAGAGATGATTTCTTCTGATGTCCCGTTTTGTACTTCTGCTGGTCTTTGGTTGTTCCAGTTTTTTTATTGCTTTTCTTATCTAAAGATGGTTGCGTCACAACTCTGTAGATTGGCTGATCGTTTGCATGTAAATTGGCAGTTAATTCATCAATACCAACTGTTTCATTAGGTTCTCCGTCTTTGCGAGTTGACAATGGCAGTCTTTTGGGTGGTTCGGGTACCTTCATGACAGCTTGCATTAGGGGACTATCTTCTTGAGTGCTTAGTACTTCGTTTTTGTTCGTGAACATTGGTAAGTTACTGGGCTTAACATCTTCAGCGGATTCAGTGAATGTGTTAGCTGGGCGGAAAGAGTTTCCGGGATCAGAATTAACAATCGCAGATGCTGTAGGTGACTTATAATTCACATTATTGTCCAATATTGTTCCATTAGCATCAACTACCACAGTTTCTTGTTCAGCGACAACTGCTTCTGTGGCGAAGGTCGGTTTTTGTGCGATACATTTATCGCCGGTTAATCGGAAGAATGCGTTGCAGGAGCATCTACCAAACAGATTGGGTATGACGAATTCGCAATGACTTTCTCTGTCCCATAACCGACAGTGCTCGTTGCTGTAGCAGACATGGCCAGGTGGCGCAGCTGAAAGTGATATAATTACGTAGTTAGTAATATTTATTTAAGTATCAAAGGGTTATTAGTGTTACAGGGACTGTATGACAGACATAGATGAATGGCCCAAACCAGACTACTACAAAATCATCTAGCATTTAGAGGACACTCGGGAAGTTCGGGTAAGAAAGCATACATAGCAAACGGTTTGTGAAGCAGTCAGATTTGTTTTTTTTTTCTTTTAATTATACAATGACACTGACATATAATTAGGTACACTAGTACATTATATGTCTTCAAGGTGTTTTGATATGTCTTTTTGAAGAACTACGCATTATTGTATATATTATCTTTAAGATTTAATGAATTACTGTTTTGAAAAAATAAGTCCCACCAAGTTTCTTGCCGGTAATAATAAGTACCTAATACTTCTCTGGTCAGAGGTGTAGGTAGAGTTAGAACCGGTGGTAGTTTCTTTTTTTTCTCTATGACGTTCATAAGTGCATTGTATTGTGCCTAAATTGAAGAATAAATCTTTTATCATTCAAGGGAGTATTTCTCATGTATAGTACCTACTTGAGTAGGTAATTAGAAATTGATGTCTTGATTTACAGTATTTTACAGTAATGTATGGAACGTGCTGGTCTTAATGATTGGTTGTTGATAGCAATTTTCCCGACGCTGACCATACGCGACGCTCTGCTAACGTTCTAATAGCCGATGTACAGTTGTAAGCAGCTATTTGCGTGGCATCATTATGTCATCTGTTACCTTCTAGACACTGTACAATATCATAGGATTGCCATTGGAAGTTCAAAAGTATGATAACGCATTGCTACTCTTTTCGTTTTCTACAACTTGCTAAAAAAAACCTTATTGTAGCGCACAAAATTAAATACGCCACCATGTCATGATCTTTAAAAGTCAACTAATAAATGCTTTCAGTACTCAATATAATCAGATCCAATAGTTCGATTTTTTAGGATGTCCCAAAGTAGAAAGAGCTCTTTACTAAGCTTCATCTTAAAAAATCTTAAATTCTTCGCGGATTAAGTACCTACCTAACTCTCCCACTGAATTACTTGTTCATGTCCTCTAGTATTATTAACTGGGTAAATGAAGGTATATAGCGGAGACTGTAGATTTTAAAAACTTGATACTTATTGATTTAATATTCAGGGAATCCACAACCGCGCTTATTCATGTGTGAGCGAAGATTGTCTTCAAATCAATAACAAGTTTTAAGACTATGAATGTCTTTCGCAGGTAAGCACATTATTAAGTATATTATTATGTCCAAGCCCGGGAGGGTACCTGCTTGCCTATGTAAATAAAATAATACTATAAGTATTCTGAACGGCGATTGTTTTACAATGCAAATACTGTAATAACAAAACGACGCCAATTTGATTAAGTGTAGTGAATGTAAATTCACAAATGGTAATTTGATAGTCCATTATATGGTAATCAGAAAGAGTAAGGCACGCACCATAGTTGGTGTTCCGACTGCTTTTTTGTGTGAACTTGCCTTCAGATGTTCACGACCCAGATACCTAGTCATCACTGGCAGTCATCGCCTGTTATTCAAATATCAAAATGTTGACTAGATAATAGCAAGATGTATCTGTATTTTATCTGGGACAGTATCTCTCGCCTACTTACTTATTCCATTTGAATTGGACAATTAGTAGATATATTGTGTTATTCTCACAAAGCGATGTTTTAGAACTCTGAGTAGGTACTACGGTAATGATTCATCAGAACTTTTCGCAATCCTCGTAGTTCGTGATCTAATAAAAATTAACATGCAAATTAAAAGTTACGTGTTCCTGTTTGAAAACATGTGGTCATATAATTCAATCTCTTGATTTAAAGTTTTTATTAGAAACAAATCTATAATATTGTATGTCGCTTGAATGTATGACGCTGGAACTTAAAGCTGAAGGTACACGGAAAAAAAGCTTCCGGGATATTCTCAATCCAAGACATTATTATTATCTTGGAAATATTTCCTCGTGACAAGTATTTATTTCCTTTACCAAAACTATGATTCTTCGCTTAATAAAACCACGTTTTCTTAAAATAGAAATATAAAAATGTCAATACATTTTCAAAAGTATATTGAGTAAATAAGAGATATTGTACTTTAATCAAACAAGTATTATCTTAGGTAAAAGAAAACTAGAAAATCTGTACGAATATATTCGCTTCGTTATGTTTAAAACTTTATTTTATTTTCGTTAAAGGAAATAAATATTTGTCACGAGGAAATATTTTCAACATAATAAAATAATTTCTTAGATTGAGAATATCCCGTAAGCTTTTTTTCCGTGTAGGCTCGGTATGTTACGTAGGTACCTACTTAATTCATAAACTGAGTTTTCTGGCATCTATGGCCTGATAACTTACTCGTATATTGGATATGCTTGATTTTATTTTTGATTTTACCTGTATTATTGATAGAGACTACGTTTTACTGTCATTAGCATCTACTAACGCTATGTTCCGTGGCATGTGGGTAAACTTAGTTATTTAAGGCATTTAGACTATGCTATAAGTGGTATAATTCTCACAATAAGATCATAATAGTGGCGTTATTGGCCGTAATAAGAGAGGTTCACATGAAGTCCGAGGAACAATTACCTCGTTTTCTCACAGACGGGCTTTGCACACGGAAATGACGCTCTTTTGAAACTAGTACATCCACTGCCTATATTGGAAAATATAGAGATGTAAAGAAAGCAATTTCATACAGATTCTGGGACTGTAACGTCTGTAACGCAAACTATATGTGTTTGAAATTATTGTGTACCACGTCCTTGACATTTATATAACAGACATTTAAAACAATCAATTAGGTTCGAAATAATAATAATGATATGTTAGCCTATAAATATCCCAATGCTGGGTACAGGCCTCCTCTCATGCACGAGGGATCGGGCTATAGTCTCCATGTTGAATTAGGATAGGTTCCAATACTAATGTAATTAAAATACACACATTAAAATACCGCGCTCTCCAGCAAATTGGCGATAGCACGTGGCGGCTCAGTCAACAGGTATACGTATTTATTTAATACTACAAGTCACTACAGCATTTTAGAGAAGTGTAAATGTCATAACAGGGGGCCGATTTTTGACAGCCGGACGATCGAATTCAAAAAATTCAAGCTCGAAAATAATCGCACACAAAAGGTTGTAGCCAATTTTTTCGCATGTAATTAATAGTTTAAATAATCATTATTTTAAATTTCTATCGCTTTTATTTTTAAAACATAATTTCATCGTTTTATTCAGAGTTTTAAATGTCACTTTCGAGTGCTCGAATCTCAAAAATCACCCCCCAGGAGTTCGATTTTTGAATCTCACCGGTGCCTTTTTTTGTATGCAGCCGATGACTATTTAGTACGAAATAAGTCACCCGGTGAGATTCAAAAATCGAACTCCAGGTATCTTAAACGTAAGCGAAAATATTATATTTACGAACACAAAGCGATATCAAATCTCGTATCGCACAAGCCCTCCGTGTCCCCCGTGACGACACACATCTTCCCGATTTATAGAATTTCACAGCGACTTATCTCAGTTCGTCGCAGTCCAGTAACTCTCCGTGACTTGGTCAATTCGGCATGAATCGCTAGGCGACCGAACGAAATCGAAAGTAAATGATGTGTTACCGGTGTGTGCTGGACTGAGGAAATGTGAGGATAATGCCTTGCTATTGTTACGCTTACTAGCTCGGACAAACATCAGAGCAGGTTGGATCGTTACGTTATCGGACTCGAGAAAATGCAGACAGTTTATTGTTGAACAATAAAGTTGGATTCAATGTATGCGAATAAGTTACTTTTTGCTTCCATAGATGCTGCTCTTTGTTCTTTAATATAAATGCAGGATGAAAGTGATGTAAAGATCTTATTTTTATTTTAAAACACTCTAGAAACTAAATAGTTTACGAACGAGTGCTGTGTAAGGTTCTTAAAAACGAGTACTGCTAATATACATGGACTTATAATTAGCGCAGGCAAAATAAGCATATATATGCTATTTTGGCGGCAAATTATGTACATCAATGAAACTTTGTTCATAACTTTATCTTGACACTAGAAATGAGGATCTGCTGAGTCCTACGAAAATTTAGGGGTCCTACCCCTTTCCGGGGGGTATGGGGGGAGGGGAGCTTAAAAACCGGCAAAGTGCGTGCCGGACCACCCATAATAGAGGGTTCCTTACCTTCGATGAAATAAGAACGAATTAATGCCAAAAGGACGTATCTACACAAGGAAAAACTTTTTGGAAATGGCTCAAAAGGTCAAAAACTCAAAAATGGCTCAACCGATAATGTTTATATTAATATCATAGAAAGTACGTGTTACGGCGTATCTTCTTGAATTTTTTCATATTTTTTTAACTTATGATTCAAAAGTTTGAAGGGGAGGGACACAATTTTTTTGGCTTTCGAAGCCATTATTTCTGTAAATATTTACTATTTCAAAAAATGTCTCAAGAAACCTTAATGTTATTTTTAAAGACCTATCCATTGATGTGCAACAAATTGACATTTGAATATTTTTTTTTTATTCAAAAATTTCCCCCTCGATCATAACCCCCCGATGGGGGTAGGACTACAAAATTTTGATAGGACTCGGCAGATCCTCATTTCTAATGCCAAGATAAAGTTAATAAACAATGTTTCATCGATGTACATATTTTGCCTCCAAAATATGCTATTTTTTCTGTATTAAATTTAAATCTGCCAACCTCATGCAAGTCACCCTAAGAGGGTTTCCGCACTACGTCCGATCCGAATCCGATCCGAACCCGTGAACATATGGGTCTAGAAAACTCGGACCGAATTCGGATATTGCTTACGTGAACGTGACGTCAACCCCCCGCCCCTCAGCCCCCCCCCTCAGCACCCGCACCCCCCTCACCCCCGCTGAGAGGGGGTGAGGGGAGGTGAGGGGGGTTGCCGCATACCCCGCCCGCCCCGCTGCCTCTGCTCGTACGCAGCTCGGTTTTAACTCGGATACAGTGCGCAAGCGTTCATACAAATAATACTTAGTCCCGGTTGCACCAAACTGTCTGTCACCGTTAAAATGTACGCTAAATTTTATTGTATGGAAATTTTCATAAATCTGCCGGTTGACGCTGATGAGTCCGTCAAAAGGGGTTGGTGCAACTGGCCCTAAGGCTACTTCGGTCCGTCAAAAATCTTGTCCGAAATGGAGATTCTAGAATGACGGAAAGAAATCTGATAGACGGAGATCGGATGTAGTGCGTAAACTACCATAGATATAGTTCTACGGCTAATTCGGATCTTATTTTCACGGGTTCGGATCGGATTCGGATCGGACGTAGTGAGGAAACGCCCTAAGTAAGAATTGGTTATGATTAAATATTAAACTTACGAGAAAGACAGGTGTGTTTCCTGAACTGCAGATGTCCGTCGGTGCAGCGGCAGACGCCTTCCAAACAAGCACTGTAAGCCACCTTGAGCGTGCACTGCTCTGACACGACGCATTCCGAGCCCAATAACGTTGCTGTAACAGATTAAAAAAATGAATTTAAAAAATCAGATAAGTTTTGCCAGTTTAATTCTTACAAAAAAAAACATTTCGACATCTTAAAAAAAAACATTGAATTTGGGAGCACAGACAGACACGAAGATATTGAGATTATAATCTAAGTGCCTCTCCTTTTCTGTCGGGGGTTAACAAAAATTAGAGCAATACCTTTGTCCTAAACTTTGATACTAGGGAGCGATGTATCGTGCAAATATTATTAAATTATTTATGTAATAGGTACAGTCGCCATCAGATGTATCCGAGCGGCCAAGATGGTCACAAATATCTGAACAACGCCTGTATTGTCAAGGCGATAAAGTGCATGTTCAGATATTTTTGAGTACCTTGGCTGCTCCGATATGTTTGATGGCGACTGTACCTACTCACATAAAAACTGTTTAACTACTGAACAAAGAAACGTGTTACATGCAATATCAAAAATAAATGAAATCAATTAAGAAATAGTTAATGAGACCAAAATGCCTATTAATTAGACAAATGACAAACTACTCCCAATAGATATAAAACCACATCCGGAGGCACGTTGTATTTGAAATGAGGCATGATATATGTAGGTACAGTCGCCTTCAAATACGTATATCGGAGCGGCCAAGGTGGTCACAGATATTTGAACAACGCCTCTATTGTCAAGGCGATAAAGTGCATGTTCAGATGTTTTTGAGTACCGTGGCCGCTCCGATATATTATACTCATAACTGGATTATACTCATTTTTAATATTCTGTAATTAAAACGTTGGTACTTATTCAGGAAATCATAAAATATATATATGAGGAGTAAAAACTTTACGGACCTGATATTTAATTCTTAATGAAGATCTAGAATTTGTACTCAATATACTTACTAGGAGGTATAGATTAGTATGCTCAATAGTTAGTAAAAGTTGCGCATTCCTTATTGGTCATTACTCAGTAAATACCACCTAATAGATGGTAGACTTATTAATTTACCTACTACTTATTAAACGCGGACTTAAATAAAAACACGGAAGCTCGTGAAAAATGCGTAAAAGTCTTTTACAACCCAAGTATTTAAATAACCGTTGATAACATAGTGGTATGTGGCCATCAATAAGGAAATTGGCAAGCAGTTGATAGGTGTGTATGAATATGCATGCGATTTACGCACTTGAGTAATCACCAACGATTATAAACGGACGAAACCCGAGTTCCGCGAGAAATTTTAAATAGAACCGGCCAATGAATCATTTCCAATTGACACCCAATAATTTCTGCGTTTAATTTACAATGATAATAATTATTTTTTTGCATACTCATTAATTATAAATCTCAATTTTCATGCTTTCCCTTTTTTTTATAATCATGAGACACGGACACGAGAGCATTTTTCCATTTATCATAATATGGTAATGATCCTTGGACTTTACGCTAGTCTTGCAAAATCGTGAGTTAGGTAGATACGCTTTCAACAAATCAGTAACGATATTTGTCATGTTGTGATCCCCATTAATATTAAGAGATTAAAAAACATGTTTTGATCAATTTTAAGCGGATAATTCAATTTAATGTTCCACTGCTAACTTGTAAATTGGTTGCGCGACGTGGCCCATTTTTCAACGACTTAGGTTTTATTTTCGGCTTAAAATACAGGATGTTACATAAATACTGGCTATTCAGTTGAGGGCATAAATTGTATGTATCTTATTCTGACTAGGGAAAATTCGAGATTTTATTGACGCAAAACATTTTGTAATGGACACGTCGTCTCAGCAGGCGATTAAAGGCAGGTACAAACTCAATTGTTATTCGCGTCAAAAGTTTTGTTTTACTTTTTCTTAATCAGATACCATACCAATTATACCCTTAACGGATCACTAGCATTTTTGTAACAGCTTGTATGTATATAATAATATTTTTTGTGCTAAAAAATTATAACTTTATCAGCCATCTTAAAGGATATCTATATTTAATCTATTTCCATCTAATCTATAGGTACTTATTAGAAAAAAGTAATTAAGTAGGTACTAAATAGTAAAGCAAAAAACATTAATTGTACCAAGTTCACAGACACCAATAAAGTTATCATTCGTAATCAAGATGCTGAACTGACACAATAATCTCAAAATGAATTGCAATAGCAGACAATTGCGTTTATTAGATTTGGCACACTGTAGACAGCCGTGAAAAGTTGAATGTGCGTGACTTTGCGTTCGGGTTTTAAGATAATCTCGAGACAAAGTCAAGGTCGATTCGATTCAGCGCAGATACTACTTATGGGGGTACGGGGTATTTGGGACACATCAAGTGAGTGAAGTATCTTGTAAGTGAATGAAAGTGACGCTATCCACAATAAGCCGTCATACCGGGGTAAACATATTATCATCCAAAAATCGCAATGATAACTTTTTCACCTATCAGGGACCTAACCGTTATCGAAGAATTGGCCTTGTGATATCCTGGACGTTGTTGTTGGGTAGGTGTGCGTTATCCATAGGTATAAAGTTCAACAAAAATAGATAGACGTATGATGTGGGCGTGCCTTTTACGTCATGTTTAGTGATTGAAAGTTAATGAATGCAAATATAAGCACTTATTTTTCTAATAACATTAATAGTATCAATTCATTGTTGCATCGTTGATTGCCTGCTCCTAATTTGGGAACTCTCCTGGCTAACGACTCATTGCGGTCCCGTTTTTTGATTTTTCGTAATAGAGCAGGCTCTCCCTTACAACGTCGTATGAATAATTATTAGACCGCGGTTTGACTTGTGATCCTTGTAGTACTACTCCTGGGCTTCAAGAAAGTCCATGTTGCCAGGCTGGAAAGTGGTGCCGTTTCCCCCACCACCCCCCTGAACATCCCCACCCCACATTTTAAAAACCTATCGTGTGTGGTATCATATGAAAGGCCTAATAGAGGCGGTTCTAAAAATATACCACATCATTACATTTCAGCCATTTAAAAAAAAAAAAAAACAAAAATAATTTTCAAAACATACCAAGTTTGGGCTCCTCCAGATACGATATGGCAGTTTTTTTTTGTGCAATACCTAAGTGTAATAATCTTAAGTGATTTATAATAGCAAGAGTGATTGTCAACTAGGTACATACATATGTGAGTCACTTGTGATGGTACATATTGAAAATGGAAGCAATCGTTTCGCAGTAAAGTAGCGCATACTTGTATGGTCCTCGCCGCAATAACTCCACTCCTAAGGAGGGTCTGCCTTATACAGCCTGTCTATCGTCATAACGGTTCTTCCATACGAGCCCTAAATCACCTTTTATGAATGTTATGGGATACGTAAACACTGTAGTCAACTGGCTCTTTGGTGTCTTCTATATTTTGTGATTCTATAATGCCACGTAAGGTGCTAGTAGATATAGATAATAAGTACGTGTTTAGTTTTCTTGTACAGTAATTCAGTATGAATTCCAGTACTGGAGGAAAATGAGCTCTTGCAAGAGATGTTAGAAATGCCATTAGGATTCATTTTCGACAACCGACAATAGTGACATTGCTGCTTGTTTGCTGAACAGTCTCAAATAATACCTACACAAATAACATTAGCTAAGCTATAACACTTTTAATTACTTATAGTAGGTAATTAATAGGTGGTTTACTAATATGAGGCCGAAAATTGTATGGTAAATTATCACTTCCGAAACTATTTTTCCCATGCTTTCATTTGGCATAATACCGTTTCGCATAAATAATTTTTCATATATTTTTATCTGGCATACTAATCTAACCTATGCCAAATGAAAATTCACTTACTTACTTACTTATTTGGCGCAACGACCCAAAATGAATCCTGGCCTCCGATACAAGAGCACGCCAATTTGCCCGGTCCTGAGCTATTTCACGCCAGGTTTCACCGGCACCGAGCTCACGAAGATCAGCTCCTACCCTGTCTACCCAGCGATACTTAGGATGACCGACAGGACGACGTCCAGTCGGTCGACCCAAATATGCTCTTTTCACTGAGCGATCCTCTCCCATCCTCTCGAGGTGGCCGAGCCAGCGGAGACGATGTGCTTTAGTCTCACCAATTATATTAGGTTCGGCCACCAGTTCTTTGATTTCGGCATTTTTGCGGACCCTCAAACTACCATCGTCTGCTTTAATGGGTCCCAGAATCTTTCTTAACACCTTACGTTCTGTGACTAGAAGGCTGTTCTCCTCCTTGAGCGTTAGTGTCCAAGCCTCACATCCATACATAAGTATGGGGCGGATCACGGTTTTATAGATCCGCAACTTAGTCCGTCTACTAAGAAGCTTGGACACCAATACTTTATGGAGCGCCGCGCTGCAGCGTAAGGTGCTTTGGGTACGAATATTAATTTCGTCCTCTCTTGTATGGGTATCCGTAATCGTGCACCCCAGGTATTTAAATTTGGACACTCCCTTGTAAGTGTTCTCACCCACAAGTAGGTCCGAACCGAAATTAAAATTCGGCCAAATAAAATTATGCGAAACTATAACTTGGTAAACGTTTGGTATGCTAACTAAACGTTAGACGTTAAGTTGTTTGGGAAATTAAATTAGGCGAAAGGATTTAGGGCAAAATGCCAGTACAACGTAATAGTTAATTATAATGCAACCTAAACATACAAATTCCTTCTGGACGATGAACAATTTTTACCTATTTGTAAAACAATTGATTCCTGATTCATAATTAATTTAAAATATCCGTATTGATAATGAATGAGCATTAAAAATGCATTATATAATACCTATCATCAATGTAAAATAAGTTTAACCGCGTTTCATTACCTGCTAATACTATGCCTCGTTTACACGATCTACAAAGTTACCAGGAAGGTGATGATGGCTGCGAACGAGGTAAACATTTAATATTCCGGTAATCCATCATTAGTGCCGTGCCGTGGCTGTTGAAATAAAGTGCTGCTTGTTACAGCCATGAACTGGGTTAATGGATGCACCAACAGTATTGTTCGTTGGGTCAAAGAGCGGATTAAAGACTCGTGAACGTCTAATCGTTGCCTCGATTTGATGTTCTAAGATTCGTGCTATCAAGTGTATCTGTTACTGTAAAAGCCCGAAGTGCTGTTAAACCTAGGTTTTACCGGTAACACCTAGGTTTTACCAACTTGATTCGGTAAAAGCCCGAAATGTTGAGATAACTTCTTTAATTTCGGACTTTTACCACCGTCGAGTCGGTAAAACTTAGGTTTTACAAAAGCGACCGGTAAATGTTGACAAAATATTTTAGTCCTTGCCTCGTTCTTGTGGAATTCGCCGAAAGTTTGTGTCACAGTGTAAAGACGCTAAATTTGCACCCAGGACCCGCGGGGAACGGCAAATACCTATAGATCAAGCGTCGTATCATCTCATTTTTCTAGGTCTGTAAAGCTGATCTGCTTGAAGGGCAATAACAGTCCCCGAGTAATGCGCTTTATTGGGGATTGTGTTGCAATTCTAAGTGACTAGATTTACCTGCCTGTGTTTGTCCTGCGAAATCGAACGCCGTTAGCGGGAATGTAACGAACGCCGTTAAGGGGACCTTTTTTTTTGACGGAGTGGGGAATGCCTTTACGCATCGTTTCCTAGGCCCCGGGAAGGCCTAGTTGGGGGTATGTGGGACTCGCCGCTCATGACCCCTCTCCTAGCGAGAGGGGAAGAGTTGGCCCTACCCACTAAACCCCACTCCGGCGTTTCACCCTCTATGCTGTTAACAAGGGCGCCATGGGTTCGAATAACATGCTACCTTGTCGCCCTAGCTCTAGCACGAGAGGAGGGGGTAATCAGAAACTCTTGATTGGCCGTGCAATGCGGGTCCCGAACCCGCTGGTCCCACGCCTCAATTAGGGGTCTTGTCTATTAAAGACAAGTCGCCTTCGACCTTGCTGTCTGCGCCGAAGAGGCAGCGCATCCGGATTATCTTCCCGTTCCCTCTCCGCCGCCTCCTTCTGTTTCATTACCTGTTCACAGAAAGAGGCCACCGCGTCCCATTTTCTCTCGCTGCCTAGCATAGTTGCTATTAAGCAGTGCAGCGAGAGGTCCGCTATCCTCGTTGCCGCCACAAGGGCCGCTCGTTCTACGGCCCAGCGATTATACCCCTCAAGTGTGTGCTGGGCCGTGTCATCCGCCCCGCCATATTCGGGTTATTGAGGCCCTGGTTTCCTCCCTATTAAATGCAGGTAGTGTCCGAAGCAGCCGTGCCCGGCGGACACCACCTGCGTCATTCTGAACGTCAGGGTCCCCTTCCGCCTGTCTAACCACTCGGCTATTACCGGTAAGGTAGCCCCTATGGTCCGCGTGTCATAGCGGCTATCCTCCAGCACATCCGAAGGCGTTCTGCAGCCCTCCGTGCCACCGTCTCAGCCTCCTTCACGTCTAGGGGCTCCCCCCTCCTTTTCGCCTCCACCTTCTGCTGGTATCTCCCCGCCAATACCACCACGTCTTACTCCCAGGGCGGGGTGCCAGCAAGCAGGCACGCCGCAGCTTGAGAGGTAGTGCGGTCCCTAACTATTCTTTGGGTCACCACCCTCTACGGCAGACGGAGCAACGCTCTCGTTCGCTCCGTCAGTCTGCTAGCCCAAATTGGTGCCCCGTAGAGCGCCATGCTTCTAACCATTCCCGCATAGAGCCGCCTGCATGGGGCATTAGGCCCACCCATATTGGGTAGTAGGCGGCCTAGTGCAGAGGCTGCACCCACGAGACGGGGAGCCAGTCTCGTGAAGTGCTCCTCAAATGTCCACTTACTGTCCAAAACTTGTTCTGGACCTTGGTGGGCCTTGGCCCACGTACGTATATTTGATGTGGGCCCTGGCCTGGTAGGTTTCTCCTCCGACTGGTTATCGCTCAGGTTCGAGCCCGTTCCCTCCAGGTGCCTTTGGATGCGGTTGGCCAGGATTTGCCTCATCCAGTAGCACTATGGGGCGGTATCCTGCAGGGGAGCCAGGCGGGCGCCGCTCCTTCCGAACTATATAGACACAATCGTCCCTCCTTCCAACATTCCGGGAACCTCCCCGTCTCCAGGCATTCATCCATTAGGGACCTGAGTCTGTCCCCGAGATGCTTGAGTGCCAGGAAAAGCACTTTCCCTGGCACACCGTCCGGCCCTGGCGCTTTGCGTGTGGCTCTCAGCCGCTCTGACGCCCACTCCATTTCGTCGTCGGTGACAGGGGGAACGACGAGGGTTTCCTCCGGGTCCACCATTGGGGGAGCCATCACCGGTGCGTCAAAGTCTGGTGCTTCTGGGAACAAGCCTTCCACAACTCTCCGGAGGAGTACTGGCTCCATGGAGTCCATGGGGGAGCGCACATTTCTTGCGCACCATCTTGTATGGCCGCCCCCATGGATCCCTATTGAGGGTTTTCAGAAACTCCTCCCAACCCTCATTCTTCGCCTCTTGGATAGCTTGCTGGAGAGCCCTCTTCTTCTCGGCCATAGAGGTGTGGAGAAGTTCTTCCTCCGCCGCTGTGTGCGTTCTCCTCCTCTTGCACCGAGTTTAGGCACGCCGAGCATCATTGCAGGTCTTGCGGAGGATGGCAATCTCCTGGTTCCACCAGAAGACCTGTCGCTTACCCCGGTATGGTCTAGCGCGGAGCCTATGCTATGCGACGCATCTAATAGATGCGTCGCGAACCACCGTTAGGGACCTTCTAAATAGGACCGCCCGTTGGTCCACTTCTCTAGGGGCAAGCAGGGGGGCACTCCCGGCCTCAACAATGGCGGTCTCCTTTGCCATCTCCCTATCCAGGCGGGCCATCAACCATCTGGTGAACTCGTTCCCTCTAGCACCACGGCCATTGGGACCGAGCGGCGCCGTCCTCCGACATGAGGATACACTCATACGGATATACATATAAGTGGCCAGATAGGGTCTCTCCGTCCTCCAGTACACGCCACTCGGCAATTCGTGTTGCCAGAGCCGGGGTCGCAAGGGTCACATCAGCTATAGACCCACCATTCCAGCGCACACAGGTCTGCGTGTTGCCCTGCTTTAGGACAACTAGTCCCAATACCGCGACCCAGTCCTCAACTTCGGCACCCCTAGGTAGGTAGGTATTGGGACAGCCCCAAACTCGACTCTTGGCATTCAGGTCCCCTAAAATAAGGACGGGCACCCCACCAATTCTTTGCACCACCCCTTCGAGATCCCCCAGGAATCTTTTAAAGGCGTCTAAAGGGGGAGAGGGGGGAGAAATACACCCCTACAACAACTATTCCCCTCCATTTTGCCGCTACAAACCCTTGCCCTTTTCCAATTGCTGCGAGGATCTCCCCAACCGTTGGGACCCCCAGTGCCACCTTTCCATCGTTAGACCCCACCAAATTGGCCCGGAGAGGGACGTTATATGGCTCCGCCACCACAACCAGAGCAACCCCTCATTCCGCCAAATTCTGCATAAGCAGGTCCTGCGCGCGGGCAGAGCGACCGAGGTTGCACTGCAACACCTCCTGTGTACCTTGTTGTTGCGGTTGTGCTGGCATTAATGGTCCATATTATTCCTACCTACCTCCCTCATTTGTTTCCTTCTGCTGGGTCACGGCCTGGGTTTTTCCCATCCGCGCTTCCATGCCCTTGACCCTTGGGGGATTGCAAGAGATGCCACCCATTCTGTGCCTTGCTGGCAATTTGGCCTGATGGCAAACCGCGCAGAAGGCATCTGCCTGGCAGTCTGCAGCCTTGTGCCCCGGCTTGCTGCAGTGGAAGCATAGGTCGCCTCTCTCGATCGCTGAGGGGCATGTGGCCCTCGTGTGTCCGGTTTCCATGCACTTATAACACCTCAGCGGATCCATCTCAAGTACTTGAAATGAAATGAATGAAATGAAAAAAATTCATCAGACGAGCATTTTGCGTGGGTCGCAATGGTTCTCGCCACTATTTCCGGCGTAGCCTTTGACCACGTCGCCGATGGCCGCCTCTAGTTTTTCCCGCAAGGCATCGGCTGCACGGTCATTATCCGCCCTTGCAACCTCCAAGATGCGGGCCCCGTCCGCCGTCTTCCGCACCTTGAGGTTTTCAAGGCCAATGTCCTGGAGACTAAATGCTTGGGTGGCTCTCGTCATAACGGAAGCATACGATTCCGTAGCTTCCAGCTTGAGAGCCAGTACCACGGCCGCGGTTTTCGGCGGGGCCACCGGCTTGGTTGCCTTAGTTGCCGGGGACGCAGGTGTGGAGGCCTTCTTTTTATTATTTCCTCCTTTTCGCTCCATAATTCTCCAGTCCGATTTGGGGGGATTCGACGTTTGACTAGGTCAGGGGCCACCTGCCTGGGCTCATTAGCACCCTTTCCCGCCCTCGATGCATGACCAGGTCTTGCAGAGGGCATCAGTGTAGATCCCGTGGCTGCTACTTGACTGTAGTCAATGTGTGGCCTTCTGTTCGCCTTCTGTTGCAACTGCCCAGGTGCCGCAGGTGTGCTTGCGGCGCGTTCCGCCTTTCTTTTATCCGCCTCTAGTGGTGGGCGGGACGATCGGCTCTGGGGAGAGGCGGCTCTCGATTCTCTCCAACCTGGTGTTCACCATGTTCCCAATAGAGGAGAACAATTCTCCCGAGAGCTCCTCTTTAAAACTGGCAAAGAGTGTCACCATTTCTGACGTAAGGCGATCAAAATCCGAACCGCTGGGGTCAGCCGCAGGAGTCACCTTCTGCTTTTCAGAGAAAGCCCTTCTGAGAGCCTTCGTCTCCGACCTCATGATCTCCAGCTCCTCCCGCATTATCTTGTTGTCCGCCTTGAGGGAGCGAATTTCATTATTCTCCTGCCCCGATTGTAGTTGCTCCATAGCAGACACGATTGCACGGCAGGCGTCGTTAATGGTGCCCCTCACACACCCATTTATGTTCCCCGACTTGGCCGTCTGCTGCAGCACCGTCTGAGCAGCCGAGCGTGCCACCTCTATGGGGTCCTCGCCTTCCCTCAGGGATATCTGGTCATTCCAGGGGTCCTCGTCCTCCGCCTCCTTCTTTTCGGAGTGTTGCCCCACGCTCTTTAATTAGCCTCGTGCGGCCGAGATCCCGACGTGGGCTCCCGCTGCCTTTTTTTTTGGCTCCTCGAGCAGGCAGAATCCTCAGCTTCAGTCGAGGAGCCAATCCTGCTGCGGAAGGCTTCCTTCCCCTACGCGCCGAGTTGATTTTCGGTCCGTTGTCCGGCACCGCATCATCTTTTGCATAAGGGTGAACCCTTTTGCTCCCTGTCGTGAGACCCCCGTGATTCCCCTGTGTCCGTCGCCGCACCCATGGGAGATAATATCCCCTTTCGGGGAAGGCCCCAGTACCGTTTTTTCGACCACGCCCGATAACATAACGTTTTCCCGCTCAAACAAACCGTCCTTTTGGGACATGCTCCCTCCGGGAGGGGGGGAGTAACCTCCCCCCATCGATTCACCAGGCGAAACCACCCCCTCACCGGGCAAAATCCCACGAAAAGGCAACCCAATAATTCTCGTATGAAAAATGGTCAAGAGTGAGTCGGGCCAAATCCGACAAAGTTAAGAAAACGCCGGTTTTCGGCCCTCCACCACTTTCTCTCTTAGTTTAAAATTCAGCGCAAGGCGTCGAACGATAGAGGAAACTGCCCTATATACGATGATATAAAGCGCGAATTTTTATTTCCCCCCCCTCAAAAGTAACGGCAATTACAAACTTAATGCAAAAGCTAGATTCCCCTCATGAACAGGAATAGCAATCTACGTTCCCTCGAATAACTTCGGAAATATGCGTCCTAAAATTATGCAGTAAACGCCGACTGGTAGACCTTGTCAAAACACAATTTAAACGCTATAGAAATAAAAGATAAGATAAGAAAAGAAAAAGATATGAATTCTTTAGAGATCAAAATAGAAGTATGCAAAATTTCAAAACAAACTCTATTGTCCCCAATAACTTTTGAACGCTAAGTCCGAATAAATTTCAAAAAGGTGAAAGATAGTTAACTATAATAGTCTTTACACTGTGACACAAAATTTCGACGAATTCTACAAGAACGTGGCAAGGACAAATATTTTGTCAACATTTACCGGTCGCTTTTGTAAAACCTAAGTTTTACCGACTCGACGGTGGTAAAAGTCCGAAATTAAAGAAGATATCTCAACATTTCGGGCTTTTACCGAATCAAGTTGCTAAAACCCAGGTGTTACCGGTAAAACCTAGGTTTAACACCACTTCGGGCTTTTACAGTAACATATCAACACATTATGTGTTGCTTGTTTATGTCGTGCTCAGGAATGTACACTTTAAAAGTCAACGTACTGTAGTTAAGTTGCGTTTGGGGACCTTACCTTATCTTGGTGTTTCTTCAAACATTCTAGAAGAAAAAATAATGATTCCGGGGGATTAAGCAATTAAGGAGTGTTCAGAAATGTATGCCAATAAAGTATAGTTATTTGGGTAAAGCTGTATTTACGGTTTTTTAAACAAATTCTCCACACCACTAAGAAGGGCAGGTACTATCAGAATATAATCAATTCATAATAATAATTCATTTTATTTAATTTTTATGTTGTACATTTTTTACTGTATTTTTATATGGAATTTCCTCTGAAATAAAGCGAATTATAAGCGAATGCGTATATCGTACTGAATTTATAGGTACATTTATTTTATAGGTACGTCTTCTGTATGGTAATTAAACACAGGAAATACCTTTTAAATGTAAATATCAAAAGATATATTTGACCCAGAATCTACATTACTTTTATCTCTTGTAAAATTAAGGCTCCTCCTGAGTGCGATATCTCGGTCAAAGATAAGTTTTGCAACTCATAAACTTGAGCAGTAAAAAATAAAACTGCAGGGATAACTGTACTTACCGTGGGATGCGAACACTTTGTTCAGTACAACTAATACAACACTTAAAGAATTTTGTTGCTATCCACCTTTTAAACGTTCTAAAGGAATCTAGGCCTAATGTTCAGCAGTGGACGTCTTATGGCTGAGATGAAAGGAATCTACGTACCTACCTAAAATTTACCCAACTCACGGTACATTACTAGCAGGATGCTTGTCCGGGGTAGTGTCAAAGCTTAACTTTGGTTAGTGAAACCGACCGGAAAACGGGCTCGATCAGACAGAAACTACGCTGGAGTTGGCTATTTCTAGTATGCTCACATTCTAACGTAAACCTATAGGCATGTGTGTCAGTCAAATTCGATATGTTCAGTACCTAGTCTGTTTCGAGGAGCCAGTAAGTATTAATAACAGGGATCAATTCTGCCTAAAGTCAAAGGCTGGATATTATGTTAGCTAAAGAGAGAAAGACAATCAAAGTAAAGAATTACAAATGTAACGGTAAATTAAGAAGATGACACAATTCACATTCAACGGAAATGTAACTTGAAACGAGACTTAAAGATAAGCATGTCTGTCAGAGCACTGAATCAAGCAACTTCTCAACCCGAGGCGCAGGAAGTAATCTGACTTAGAAATCGAAATCACACAGTGTGTCTCGATCGCCAATTATATTTGCTAGGCCGGGCAGTTGCTAAATTGCTAACTAGTGTAGAATTATTGTCGTGTCATTGTTTTCGATTCCAATTATATTTTAAATTAAAATGTGTGCGTATCGTGTCCCCAAGCAAATGCTGCAGGCAATTTACTGTGGGCCGAACCGGACGACCGGGCGTCGGAGTAAACCCTGGCGGGCTCTCGTAACCGTCAACAACTTTATTTAAATTGGTTCTACAAATAAACGCACACTGGACACATTGCAATAACACGCGGTGCTTTAGGGCCGGAATAAGAATTTATTGGCGCGTCGTGCTTCATTGAGCTGCGTTGATACACGGCTTAATTAAAGGACAGCGCGAGTTGACGGCTTTACCCTGAATTATGAAGTCTAGACAATGGTTCTTGAGCGCGCAGTTTTAAACACGCCAGAAAACCATTAAAGCGCTAAGGGGGAATTATTCCCTGCACATTGTGCCTGATCCGATAAGAGTTAAATATACCTATGAACCATTTAATAACTAAGTATATACCTTGGCAACGATCATGCTCCGAAACACTGTTATTTAAAAGGTATAATTGCAACATTAATCTGTCACGGGTGATGGTGAAATGGTCCTCATCGAACGGTAAGACACGGCGTTCCCTGGCCGGAGATTGCTCACGCATGGCACACTGACCAGGGAACTCCGGGCCAGCTGTCACTCCTCTAGACGTTTAGCCTGTATTCAATGACAACTCCTTTGTTATTGTTGAATGGGCGGGCCTGAATCAATTACACTCCACTTTGATAGTCGCTGACAGATAATTGTGCACCTTGATAGAGAAAGTGTGCGAATCTTATATTAAAATTCTAACTGTCACGGATATCCTATCCTAAAAATGAGTGCAAGTAAAGTGGTTTTGTGTTGCTTTTAGTGATTGTTAGTTAAATATATGTACCGTGAAACAGGCGGAAGAAGGGACAACACTGAAGTTCAAACTTCGAAAGAAGTTTATTTTTACACGTGGCACGTAGTTAGTTAGGTAGATTTTTTTACATTAAAAAAATATTCCGATAGAAAGTCTCACCTCACGCTGTAGTTGGGGTTAGATGGAATAGTAATGAGGGGAGGTGGGATAACTGCTATTAAGCTATTAATTGAAAAAAAGAACTTGGGTTTCCAGTAAGATCTCATATCTCTCTCCTTTTGTTAGCGAAACCGTTTATGAACTTTGCATTTATGAATCACATTTATGTTTTTGGGATTAAAAAAATAAAATAATAACTAAGAAATGAGGTTGACATTTCAGAATCGGTCCAATCTGAACACCGGCAAGATCGATTGCGCAAACATAATAAATCATGCAAGGGATTGAAGGGATTAAACATGAAAACGTTATTAAAACTGGGAGCTCTAACATGGCTGTAACATAGACTCGTAACTCTGGATGGATGTATGAATGAAGCTAACATTGAGGCTGGTCGCCATTGGCGCATGACCGCGTGTAAATGCGTTGCGGAGTCATCTTTTATTCCTCAATGAATACTCTAGGTTACTCCACGCATGTTTGATATACGGCTTAATATAACATTGAATTATGAATAGCCAGTTACGTTTGCCGTTGGTTCGTCGGTCGTGTAGCGGGCCGGGTCGGGCCTCGTTAGAAATGCCGCCCGACTGGACCCGCGGGTCCCGGGGTAAGTGTGTTACTCACCGCATCCGCTAATAGTTCCTGCCGCCAGCAACTAGACGATTACGGGCTTGCGCGTCATCTACGCACAAAATATAGTTAGATCAAGCTAAACAGGGATAAAAACATGTCGGTCTTCTTGCCCTGCGTCATTTGCGGTCTAGTCATAAATCCTTTAACTGTCGATAGGTGTGCCCTATTTTAAAAGAAGCACGTTGTAATTTATTTCCTAGCACGACTGGCCTACTTAAATCAATAGGCATATTTTAACAATACGAGAGTTAAATTCAAACCAAACGTCCGTATTTTGCTAATGATATTGATCCGAATGAGGTGCTATTCAAAAACATAATCGGCAAAAGTACCGTTGTAATCCCATTCCGTGAGGTTTGCTCGATTTGGACACTTATGACGGAAAGAATTGGGCAAAGAAAGTAAGACGAGCGTGGGATAATGGGACGATCAAAATAAAGGCGTGTGATAGTGTCGCGATAGCATCGCGTCGTACGGCGGACGGGGCAGACGCGGCCTGCCGATGACGGCTGGCTGATAACCTAGGATTGCTTTTAAAATGAAAAAAAAAACCTTAAAACTATGCCAATGCCGCACAAACGATAGGTTTAATAGCAAAAATTACTTTCTACGTTATTTTTATTTAACTAACAGAAGACAGGTGTTAATATCCGGTGAGATTTACCGATGATTATATTTTATTTGCATCTCAAGCAAAAAGCAACAACAGATTACAGAAATGTCAGTACCTAATGTCGACAACTGAAACAAAAGTGAAAGCAGATAAAATTGCTATGCAAAGTTTATTTCTATTGTGCATCAAACAAACCTGAACCATTGAATAGGCTGACTGAATGAAATCAAGAGCTGATGGCACGGTCATTGACGGAAGCGGTATTTATTTGATTAATGCCTTGAACCTTTGCTTTCGTTAGTAGTTAGGCAAATTGCGATATTGAAAAGCGAAATTTGATTTTGACAAAATGAAAGTTTTTGTTAGTAATGAAAACTAAACTGGACAGTTTCTAACTGGCAGTTTAAGTGAAAGTATCTGTCGCACCGCAGACTACCACACAGGATCATTAGGAAATGCCTCATCGGTTGTGTGTAATGCTAAAAGTGAAAATAGCTATAACGTAAGATGGGCTTTTTATAAAAAGGGTACTAGACATTACGGCGCGGTGATTTACGTGAGCATTAAAGTGAGAGAACGCAGCGGATATTACGACGACATCTTTGCAGCATTATGAGTACCTATAAAGTTTTTGGTAGAGCCACTTATGCTGCACTTATGCTGTTTGCGGGGTAGGTTGCATAAGGTGAACAGTGAACACATTCCTTATGGCATTTACGTAGTTCTCTTTGTAGGTAACTTAGCTGAGGCAGTAAAGCAAACAAACGTCTTAAGTGCATAACCCCGTTTTGTGTAATGGAATTCTCTCACTAGAAACAATGAGTTTCAATAAGACAGAGACAAATATTTTGTCATCTATATTTGCGTGGCTCAGGCGATGCCAAGTTGTATACCGTATACCTTTATAGACATACTGCTTTTTTTGTTAAAAAAAAAGATCGTTACCATCATTAGTAAAACATATTCTAGTTATAGAGACATACAGAAATGGCAGTTTATACTACCTACGGCTACCTACTATACTATAAATTATATCCAGACTTTAAAATAATGTTTTCAAATAATTTTAAACATATAAGAACCGACTTCACTTAGCCTCCACTCTTCCAAAAGCAAATGCCCGAGTTTTTGTAAAAAAAAAACTCAAATCACTATAGGTGTGCATAATAGTTGAAGAGTTCTCTCGATTTCTCCAGAATCCCATCATCAGATCCTGATGACAATGGGACGATCTGTAAACTATACTTTACGAACAAAAAAATAAATTTCCAAATAGGTTCAGCCGTCTTCGAATAACCGGTGAACATACATAAAAAAAGGAAGCAAAAACAAAGATCCCGACGAATTGAGAACCTCCTCCTTCGAAATCTTGAAGTCGAGTTGGTTGAATACGGCAAATTCACGTGTTTTTTCACATTTTTCAAATCTAAATGAAATAAAGTAAATACCGCTATAATTATGAAATACTTACACTCAAGACACGTGGAGTTATCAACTCTCGCGAAGTACGGGTCGCAGGCGCAGAGTCCGTGTTCGCAGTGCGAGTTCCGCGCTGCGCAGTCAGAGTTGGATCCGCACTGCGCCCCTAATAGTGCACCCCGGACTCTCTGAGAAGGAAAAGTTATGTTTATTAATTTATTTATAGTAACTCAGACTACGTTTATTGATTTAATTTTGAACTTATTTATTATTATTCTTATATTTGTCACTAGTTTTCTAATTAGGTACCTACCTAGTTGCTATGAGATAAAAATCTTCAATATAATTTACAATTTCCCCAAAGAAAACACATCTTGGTTATATACGATTACAGGAATGTCGATTGCCGATTTTTAATAGTAGTTTTTGATAAAATATAGGTACCTATGTAAACTTAAACATACAAATATGTACGTACGTATGTATGTATGTACGTGTATTGTATATGTGCATTTACGAAATAAATGAATATGAATATGAATATGATGGATTACCTTTCATATCAACCTAGAAATTAATCTCACCTAATATTCATCATCATCTCAGCCAAAAGACGTCCACTGCTGAACATAGGCCTCCCCTTTATTAAAGTTTTGCCATACGCGCCACCCTTGGCAGGCGGGTTGGCGCGCGCAGTTTTTTTATTTTTTATTGTTGTTAGGCTTTCGGAAGATGCTGCTGCCCATCTCCCGGTATATTCCCTTAGCAGACTCCTACTGCAACCGCGGGACGATATGGTGGGGGACAATTCTAAGGCCGGGCATCCCACGGCACCTAATATTAACCTAACCAAATCATAAAAATGTTATTTTACATGACAGATTGTCTCTCTCACCGCATTGTGATGCAGAATGCAATGACTTAGGACGTGTCTAATAGGGTCGACATTGCATTTTCCGAGATTATGTAACATACCAATATTACCTGTAATATATTGGTACTCCTAATTATACCCGTAGCTGGTTGGTATAGCTACATTGTATTTTGTGTGATATTTATATGAGTAATGAAAGTTAAACATTGTATTGTATTGTATGAACTAAGTGGCTTACATGAGATCCTTTTACGCATATATGTAGGTACGATTTTACGAGTATTATCGGTGCCTACTAACTGCTACTATCGGGGTGGTAAACGAGGCATGTATATGTATCGTATAGCAGTGCTGACTGCATCTTTGCATTTACAAGGTGTAAGCCGAGCTATTATGAATATTTACCCGTTTAAAGGGCAATGCCATCCTTGCTTGTTCTCCTTGACAAGTTATTTTTAAGTCTTTTCTCTTGCTTGTCCATGTTGAATTTTTGGCCCTTTTTCATTAAAATTTGCATAAATGTAAACCACACTTATTTTAAAAACACCTCCTGTCATGGAGGCAATTGCTCATTATTATTAAAAAATGCCAATGTTCCAAGGACTGTATTTGAAAGGTAAAAGACTTTTATTGCCGACTATATCTTTGATAATCTATCACCGGTTTCTTCAAATATTTACGATTTAATCTAAATTAAAATGTTTTTCCGGCATTGTGATGTCGCAAGCTGTCAAAAGCAACGCAGAATTCGCCGCGGCTGCTCGCATTCCGAATTATCATTTAAAATATGTTGTCATAGCTGTGAATTGTTAAATGAGTCTGTCAGTCACAATCGGTTGTCTTCGCTTATATAAGGATATCCTTTGATGTACGCCTCCTCATACATTTGCAAAATTATCCTATTAACCTTGCGAAATTATTAGGCAGAAGTCGTCACCTACGAAAACTGACGATGGCAATTTAAAAATACGAAGTAAAATAATACTTACTGATATTTTTTCAAACAATTACTTGAAATTCGTTATATTCCACTCCCCTGTCTCACAATCGGCCTTCTATTAAGATTTCAAAAATTCAATAGTATGTTTTGATTTCGTATTTGTATCAATCCACCTCACTCATTCATAATAGGTATTTAGGTGAGGAATCATCATGAGAAAAATATTGATGTTATTAAACTTATTAAACTCAAGTATCACATTTTTAAACCTGAATACTTCCGGCTTGTAAATTAAAATTTTAATGTCTCAGCGCAGGGAAATAGGTACCTACGTTCGGTAACTTGTAACCGCACCGAAAATGCCGAATTATTCAGAAAGGGAGGGTCCGATATGTATCCATAATTCATGAGTCCCGTTTTGAAGTTAATCAAACAGTTTTTACTCAAGAGAGTTCGACGTTAACCTATTATTTATGAGTTGGAAAGGTAGCTTGCGGACATAATATGACACACGAAGAAAATCGATAACGAATTGGTAATTATTAATTCCGGGACGAAGTTGCAGTCGTATTTTCTTTTTCTAGTACAGTGGCCTGAATATATGTATTATGGCTAAATTTACCGTAGGTGAAGTAATAAGGTCAGTCAGGGCAAGTGAGCCTACGGGACAATTTTATTTTTGCCAATTAACTATAGTTGTGTGGTAGTAAGTATTGCCTTAGTAGTATACTTTAACATCGGTTACGTGTAGTGTTCGATATGGAAGGTGCGCTTGCCCCGTAGGCACATTTTTCCCGACTGTCCTTACTAAGGTAACTTTTATTCATATAAAAATGGGCATATAATCTTGAAAGTATTCCCGCGATATCACGATTCCAATTGGTTGCATGAATTTGATTGTTGTGCGTTATCGAGCTACTTTCCCAGGAAAATTTTATTCTCCGATTGAGCGCCTGCGCCTGGCTAGATCAACGTGCAAATGACCCTACGTAGTTCTTACAATTTCCTAGTAGCTTGCAGGCAGTAGGTACCCAACCACTCATAAGGTACCTATCTCAGATATCTAGAGAATGGGTCGTGCCAGTTCGTGAATATACCGTATAATTTAGAATTCTGTATGATTTATGTGGGAAAACTCAGATACAACGTGCGCGTGACCAGCTTGTATCCATAAGTGCATTTTGTGATTAAGTTATTCACAGCTGTTTCTACAACAGGATAGGATATTAACACTTATGGGTTAATATAGAGTGTTAATGATGTGGGGATGGATATTATATTGGTATATAGGTGTCGCTGATCGATTATTTTATTTACAGTTAGAAATTCGAATTAGATAAAAGAAACTTAATGCGATAATGATGTTTGAAATATAAGAATCCTGTTTTACGATTTATGAGTATTTAACAACATATCGCTACATTGCTTTCGCTATTGTGTGTTATTTTAAGATGCACTTCTGTTTGTTTAACAGTTTTAACACTTATTAAACCAGTATTAGTAATGTTGGCCAGTCATATTTAGTGTCTGATATATTAGGAACAGAGGAACATATTTAGCTTCAAAAAACCTGGGAAGAATGACATTTTGCTGCAATTAGATGCAATAATTAATTCAAACAATTATATGAATTATATATCTTTGAATAGCTCTTCGTGAAGAATAAGGAGCATTGTACGCGAAGTGCACTTATGGTATGCACTTTTTACACCCAACTGTCGTAGGACACAGACACGGCGCGTTTGCATAGTCCGGCGCTATAATTACAACAACATGCCGTGATGGTATAATGATATATTATGTTATGACGCAATTAACTTTTTTAAATCTGACTTTATCTGTCAAGAAAATGAAATGTGTGTTTTCCTATTATTGTGACCAAGAGAGCGTGACAGGCACGAATGTGTTTACTTTCATGCGACCTCTAAGATTCCTGCGAAACTGTGAAGCGAACAAGGAAGACAACACCATACTGGTGATGAAGTGACATTGAACTCCACAAAAGGTTAACTGTTCTTTGCTTGAGAAAGTTACCATGAGTGCTATTCTTACATCGCGACATGACGAGAATAATGCGGCGAACAGGTACCATAAACAAACCTTTACGTGTTGACGACGCTGCGCTGGTATATCATGTAGTTAATGTGCCTACACCCGAAATAAATGAGACTACGACAAGAATTTTTAAGCAAGCCGCTTTTGCTTTAGCCATTAAAAACCCGACGAGTTTGCGCCTACTTATAGTAGGTAGTTACAGTTATACATATTAGGTACTTACACTTACCTACGAGCACAGTTTGCACAGGATAATACTACTTAAGCACAGTGAGGTATTTAGTTTAACTAGCTATTAGTAACTAACATTTTCTTCGACGAACTATAACTAACGTCCAAATTTTTTTTAAATTTCATTTTGTAATAAATTCACGATATCGCAAGAACTTCCGTTACGAATTTTAAGATTCGATTTGACTGTCATTTTCTATAAACAAATGATGATTCTCTGGGTCGTGAGCCAGTTTTCAAGTAAAATATTTTTTTTGTCTTAGTAAAACTACGCAAATCATGGTGTCACCCTATGACGTTTAACATACGCCGTATTTTATGGGACGTAGGTTGATCAAATTGTATGCAAAAATGTATGTTATACTTATCACTCTTAAATAATGAGCCACGTCATTAGGTTGTTTATCTTCAAATTCTGTATGCTTTGATATTTGTTATACATGACCCGAAATCAGCCTGTATCTAGAATGCAAATATTTCAAATTTAGTCATTTTTTATACCTACCTTTATTGTTACAAATGGACTAAATGCTCGCGTATTCCAATTTAGATACTAAGTATATGTAATATGACACCACTACCTTCTTACTTTGGTGGGAAACTTTGCTTTAATAGTGTTAGGTAGGTCTGATTAGAAAAACTTTTTACTAAACGAATTTAGTTCAATCTTCTGTTTGGTATTTTATTTACACTGTAGCGTTTCTAATTTAAACAACAGTTCTTGATCTAGCCACTTATCCCCAGTGCATCATCGCCTGGGATTGTTTACCTTTACAATATCTTGTATGAGGGGCTTAGTTTATTTTTTATCGTTATATATCCAGGATACGGCATTTCTACAAAAAGTTAATAAAAGGCTAGATGTACGCGTAATGGCCGCTCCATTGATGAGCCCAGTCATAGACTTTAATGCTTCCTATGAAAGTAATACTCTAGTACGAAATGAAATGACATTTACGACTCTATCATTTTTAACTAAAGAACGTCGCTGATGATTTAAAACAGTTTCTTTATGTCTTTTCATTAGTCAGAGAGCTGTATGCTTTGCACGACTTTAAAATAAACGTGTTTAATTAAGCAGTGAGTTAGCTTAACGAACGCAACTGTCCACTCAACAAGTTTTAGTATCCACTATAACTTATGAGTCTTCTAGAATAATAGGTAATAATAACGTGTCTGCAGTCAAGCAAGTTCGAAAGAAAACTTTGCAGGCGTTGGTGAGACACAAAGACATAAAATTTATATGAACTCCGGGAACAATAGATATGGTGGGACCGCAAGTGAATATTGCACTTTGTGGTCGCGAGTGACCATCACTATTGAAGATGTTGGCGTCAAAACAAAAAGTTATGCTAAATTATATCGCGTCTGCATTTCTTGTTGTTTTTTTTAAATGGAATAGGAGCGTTACTACACTACCCAAGGAGATAAGTAACACTTTTGTGTATACAATGTATATATTTTATTGCATTAAAATGCCTTGGTTAATAATTAACGGGATTGATTACATAATTACATGCTTCCGGTACCTGTTATGTGCCGAAATCTGAAATAGTTGTACAACCGACACTATTTTTTACGTAAGCCAGTTACAGATCTGCCAAATTGCAGAGATAGGAATTTTGCTCTAAATTCCATCATTCCGAACAGTCAACGAATTTAAATATTTCAATTAAAATCAGATCACACGCATCTAATCAAACTGATCGCCGTTAAACCAGTTTTAACTGTTTCTAAGGCAATAAAATTAATATGTTGAATGTAATAATGATCCTATCCTATCTGACAAATTGCAATTCCATTGAATAATATTCGTTAATAGATATGTGGCTACCTTTGGCAACAAAGATGATTTTTTTAACTAACGCTTCTGGCTTAAGGTGTAATTTTATACTAGCCCCATAAAGAGTGAAATCGCTATCAAAAAAGCGTTTTGCACTGAGTTACAATAATCAATGTTTTTTTTTATTTAATTGGTAATAACTCTGCAACTAGGCGAATTCCAGAAAACTTTATAGGCACCTACCACATTTTAGTCTCCAATTATAATCAGGAATAAGCTGTTAAAATCTCTAGCAATTCTCACGGGCAGTGTATAGACACTTTTACCCTAGATTAAATGAATTTAATATATCCAAATCTTAGCCAACAAGACGTTTATTATTTACAATTGCAGATCCATCTGTGCATAATGAAATAACATTGTGCGTTTATACTAATTCATTTGAAATAGAAGTACATCAACCCAAATAACAATTAAAGGCACGCGTCAAACAAATATCATAAAGCCATAAATTCATTTAATTATTGTACAGTCACCATGAGATACATCGGAGCGGCCAAGGTAGTCACAAATATCTGAACAACGCTTCTATTGTCAAGGCGATAAAGTGGATATTTTTGAGTACCTTGGCCGCTCCGATATATTTAGTGGTGACAGTTTGTTGTATTAATTGCCATGTAGTAAGCCATTGACTCACGCTTGGAGCAAGATTATGCCTCGGTTATAACAATAAAACTCCATATCCACATTCGTAAACATAAACAATCAGCTCTTCGGTCATTCACACGATCATTCGCAGCAGTAAAACATGCTCAGCATTAGTAAAACACGGACGAATTTCCAAGAAACTAGTAGTCATGTCATAAATTATTAATAAAGGCGACCCTACGATATATCCATGGGAATTCGCATACATTCGCGGGCACCGTTAAACATACTTATGTGACTTTCCTCTTGAATAGGCATAACGGAAATCACACAATGAACTGATTAATTCCATATAGTTCAATATTATGAAAGATTGTGGAGATAACTTATGTGCCTACTTGAGGCACAAACAATGCATTGTTTGCCAATTAAGACCCGTTCCCTACGCGCACGTCGAGTCTACGGCTTGCAATCGTAATGAACCTGGATTTGGGTAATCAAATTTGTGCTTTATCGGGTTGTAATAGAAATCATTTGAATTGCAGATCGAGAATGGTACACCGGAAGCTAACGTGCGTGCGAACTCAGCGAGCTTTATTATGTACGAACGAAGACTACGAAGCTATGAGCATGTTGAACGGGAAATAAAAAATGCATCAGCGTGAAATATGCCTCTCAAAAGTATTTTCTCATTTTGCGAATTCATGTTTTCGATCCGTGGAAATTCAATAACGAAATGCTTAGGTACAGTAAGTCTCATTACGGAGAGTGTAGACGAAAAAAGAATTTCAAATTTGTTTTGGTGAAAATAAGTTCTCTTAAATTGAAATAGATATCATAGAGGTAGGTAGGGTAAGGTCACCAATAGATGAACGATTAAGCGACTACACCAACTTTGGTATTTTTTGTATGTCAGTTACAACCAATTTTCATATAGTTAAATTTTTTTATATGACTCTGCATATAATCCCGTTTAAAACAAGCTATTCCAAACCCTCCTATGACCATACATTATTTTTATAAAAATGATTATGTGCCGGGATAGGCCGTTTTGCCCAGAAGATGAACAAAGTGCCCTAATTATGAACGTTTTGATCCAAAAGATGAACTAGTAAAAAAATATGAATCGGTGTCCAATTTATGAACGACTTGACTCCAATAGATGAACTAGTTTTGGGCCAAAATGCATTTGTTAAGAACAGTCTAACTTTGCCCCAAATAAATTATGCATGCTAAACAAAAATACCCAAAAAAAGGGAAGGAGATTATTAATATGACCATCAGACTATTACGAATTTGTAATTTATTGTGTTAAATTAAACAGTTTATCAAATAAATATATACGGACCACATAAACACTACTTTGTTATATGGCAATGAAGTGGCTAAATATTTATTTATTTATTATAAATATTTCAAACTTAGATACCGACTTGCTCAACATAACTTAAATAAAATAATTTCATTTTATTTTGTATCTTATACCTCACGACAACTTAAAACAAAAATAAATCTGGGGCAAAGTTAGACGGTTGACAGATTAACTTTGCTCCACACTGGTAATAGTCCAACTTTGCCCCAGATTTAATTTACTCACACATTAACTATAAAAAAATGGGTTAGCAGTATTTAAACATTTATTTACAAATATAAGATATTAATAAAGCAATAGTTTTAATAAGTTATTTTAGCCATTAAAATTGTTCACATTAGAACTGCTTGCCAAAACATGAACTAATAAATTTTGTTAGTTCAAGTTTTGGACACGATACTGACAAAATGAACCAACTAATTTGAAGCCAAAGTCATTTATTGGAATCCAACCCAAAAGATGAACTAGGAAATTCTCTTAGTTCATCTTTTAGGTATAGAAACATAAGTTGAACAAACACGTTTTCATACTAAATAAAACCCTAAAATCAAGGTGCTAGGGAAAGAAAGTGCCGTTCAACTTTTGGTCAAAAAATAGTGTACCAGACAGCAATCAGATTAAAATATATATGTTTGTCTATCGTTTATATCAGAATTTATACAAGCATTTGAAAAAAGTAGCCCATGCCCAGAAGTTGACCGCCGGTCATCTATTGGAAATTACACACAATATTGGAACCATAACTTGACCAGCAAATATATCATTAAATAATAATAAAAACGCAAATTTTAGTAACGTGAATGAAAGAGATATTAGTCTAGAATCTAAAATGACCAAAACCATGTCAGTAGGTCTAGTATTCTATTTTCTACGCAATTAAAAGCTTATATTTTAAAGCGCTTACCTTATTAAGATTTTCATATAAACGGCGATTTTGGCGCGAAGCCCAGATGCGACGAGCGATCACGGCCACACGCGCGGCGCAACGGTCTGGCAGTTTAAATGACAATGCCGGCGCAGTGTTGCCGCGTTACGGAAAAATACTCTTAAGCGCGTAACATAATTCACGATTTAATTATTTAGATTTTAAGACGTTTCGTTCATCTTTTGGGGGGCAGTCAACTTTTGGTGCCACTACCCTACTTTCCGAAAAAATAAATAAAAAAATACAACAAAGTAATGTGGTTTGCTTCAAGAGTCTTCTAATGTAAGTTATTAAATTAGATTCTCAGAATATATCTGTCTTAAAATAAATTAAGTGTGTGTGGTGCAGCAACTAAACTTAAAGTAACTAACCGCTTTGAATTGGTCCAAATAGTCATGTCTCATAGCGTCGTAAAATTGACCATTACTTTTCTTTTAGGCTCTTCAGGTTTCAATTATGGCGGTTTAATCTTTTAAATAAAAACAATTTCTCAAAACACACACACTCCAACAGTCAAATTTTGAACGTCTGTTGAAAAAGACTTGAAAGCTTGGAAAAACACAAACACGTTGTGTTTAACACCTCCACAACAGTTTAAGAAACATACTGATTTAAACTCACACGATTTTCACTCATTATTTTGACAAAAACGGAAGTCCCGTCGCGTTTTTGTCAAAATAATGAGTTTAAGAAATAGGTACATAGTTATCAGATCATACTAAAAGGGTGTTAAAAATTTAACCTGACCTCAAAGGTCAGCAGAGTACGGCCTTGACTTAGCTAACTCCACGGTGCGCCAGCGCAAGCCGCCGCGCACACAGCCGCGTGCGCCGATGGTCGTTGACCGCGCAACGAGCCCTCCGTGCTTTGCCCACTGTCAATGCGTCCATACATCTCTAGCTTGTATTCTCGCAATTACCAATTACTGGCGAACCCAACGCCTGAATGCTTCGCTGAACCAAACTCGAACTTGTAAAGAATCTATTTGATTTGATAACTTTGGTATCTAAACCTACATCCAATATCTGAAATTGGGTAATGAAAAATCAATATACAATCATGCTACTTACTAAGTAAATCTTAAGTTTCATATATTTTCAGTTGCCTACACTTATTTTTTGTATTTATATCAAAACTCTATACGAGTATATATAAGTAGTAAATAGTTTTAGCAGGTCACACACTAGAGCAAAAATAATGCATGTAGCGCTACGTGTCTTTTTATGGGTCGCAAATCTAGATTGTAGTACCGAAATATATTTTTGCTAGTCACGTCATAGAGCTATAATCTAGTTTTCAAACACACTGGCATAGCGTGTCATTTTCAAGCACAATGCTACATTAAATTAGATATTTACATACATATTGTTACTAAATATACTCGTATTCAAGCTTTGTAGCTTTTTTGTCAGCGACTTATAAGCGCGGTAAGTAGGAATACTATACACTCTATGTAGACCAATATTCATATTGCTTTGCTAGTTACGAGTAGTTGTTAATTTAATTTAAAAATACTAAGTGTGGTGACCTCCTTTTCCAACCAGTAGTCATGCAATAAAAGATGCAAAATTAAGAAGATAATGCTTCTCACAAATCTCAGGTAATTACTTACAAGTTAATTTTAATTAATCTAATAAATTCGTATTAAAAATATAAACGCTATACTTATAATGCATATATAATGTTATAGTTCGCTTTGCTTTTCATTATTTTGATCATGTACAATTATACAGGTACAGGTGCAAACCTGCGAGTCGAGGCAAGTCGAACTAGTGTAACATGATCTCAGATTCGTTACAACTAGTATATGGTATACCTTGACATGTAGGATTCATCCATTTTGATACTTTTAACTGACCGTGCGCTTGACATGCGATAGGAATATTCCCTTGAGAGGCTTTTAGTCCGTAACTACTACGTTATACGCCGATATGAGGAAGCGGGCAATTAGCCGTAAGCTTACGGCGGTGACCGGACCATATCTTTAATTAGGATCATCGTACTATCTAGGTTATTTATTGAGCCATTAAAACTATGTTTGCTAGAGAATACCTTGTTTATGAGTGGCAAATATGTATAAAAATGTTGCAAGGAGAAGATACTGTCAAATAGTTAGCAAATAGGTGCACGTTATATTTAGTGTAGGCACAAAGAGTTACTAGGTATTATTTCTTGTAATAGACATAATTAATGTTTAATTATGGCAATAACGTGCCAAGCCGAAGAATTGAATATTTTCTGCGGCGATATTTAACTTTCCTTACAAATTATTTTAATTAAATAACTGATCAGCAAGTTTCATTTTATCTAATCGATCTGCGGTCAATTCCGTTTCACCTTGAACAATGTCTTCTATAAATATCCTATTCATGCTATATAAAAGGCTATTGTAACACGTGCTTATCAAATTTTCCGCCATCTGTTCTCTGGCCGGTCCACAAAGGGTCTTAACGGGGTTAAATTTGGTGTGAACTTCTCACTTTTGTGTGTCAAAGGTGAACCGTTAAGTGTAGCAGTTAGCGGCGTATTCACGATTCCGCGGAATGTTTAACAATAGGCTGGTAACGAGAACTTATTCTATCAAAACAGCAAGTTTCGGCAACTGCGTTAGATTTGGAAGAATGTCATGATCTAAGTCTGGTATACTGGGTATTATGAAATATGAAACATAAGAAAAAACAGGATGCAAAGTTGAAAAAGAAATATGAAGATTTAGATAATATTAAGGAGTTTTAGTTCCATATTAACTACCTACTAAATTATAAATAGGTAAAAATTTGTAGCTATGGCTGGCATTCTTGTGTCGTTATTTTTGAGTGACCTTCGGAATTATCCAAGTGAATTATCGAAATCATAACAAATATGATATGCGCTCCAACTCTTCATATTTTAGAAATCTTGTTAGCGCTCTAGTCGAGGGCTTCTAAATTAATGTTACTTAATGTTTTAGTTCATTGGTTTCGACGGTGGTTTACGTTTCTCCTATATTATCAGGTCCACCTAGCACGACTGAGTGAAAATGCAACGCGCAGCGAAAAATAATTGCAACTTTCCCCTTATCATGCCAGGAATCATATAACGTGAAACCACCTAGACTAGAATAATATTGGCTTCCTAGTCTAAGTTTTATTTTTACGCTTATTACACATGTGTTTTATTTTTCCAAGCTAGCATTATGCTGAGCAGGGTCCGTTTCGTACCGTCTTGATTTGTATGTTTTATACTTATGACAAATTGTGTAGCGGTACACTATGCACGTCGTGCTTACGTTTATATTATATGCCTTAAATTTTTAACTGTAAAGCAAAATAATATCATGAGATTATTAGAATTTAATAAGAAAAGAAAAAAAAAAACATGGTGCAATAGCGAATAATTTTAACTTTACCTTTAACAATTTGAGTCTAAGATTTTTAGGCTACGAAATAACAGCGCTTGGATTCAGTTTCAATTTACAAATGTGCACTTTCTCAGATATATTAGAGGAGAGAGGACAGTGGTTGAAACCGTAGAAGGCTCAATTAAATCCTTTACACTCAAAATAAGTAAAATTATAGGTACTAAGAATTCGATTTTCTTTTCAGTTAAAGTGCCCCGCATTAAATCTATTAAGAGATATTTTCGTACATAAATAAATCAGTCGGCACATGTCTCATTCCTACGGGCTAACAAGATCAGGATCTTAAGTCCTGCCGGCACTCCCTCATTCCTTTACAAGTTACGAGCTATTTGTGAAGTAGATTGAATATTATTTTATTGCTTTACAATTTTCCTATCTCCCCGGGGCACGCACCCTCCGACTCGTCTAGACGATCGACTTATTCTATTTTAAACATACTCAAGAGAAAAGCCTTACTCAAGAAGCTATTTTTCAAAAGGATGATGTGACGTTTCCTTTCTACCTGCGCTCTTATAGAAACTGCTGACGCTGATTTTCTAGTATAATCTCCAACCATTTTGTTACCAACTATTTAAACTCAAGACACGAGTGGATTTGCGTAAAATACTGATTGAATTTTTACTGTGAAAGCGAACTTATAAAATGGAGAATTGATAGTTTTTACCGTAAATTGTATTGGAATTTATTATTGTGTAAAACACATTCTTTGGCAAACAATAACTCAGTATCGGCATTGTAAATCAAAACTCGATCACTATTATTATGGCCAGTTAAGGTAAGTAACGAAAGTTAGAAACTTTCAAAGCGGAACGAAATATTCGTATTATTTTGGGACCCTTTTGCGGTTTGCGGCGAGTCGATCTTCTTTCCCTAGTTCGCTCGGACTCTATAATAGGGTATTAACGTTAATGCCATTCTATAAGGACCCTACGGGACTGTATTACCGAATTAGTGCTATAGTTTGTGATACGCGACACGACTCATACTGTCGGTAATACTCATTTAATAACGAACAAGCTACACAAAGCCCTATCCTATTTATCGAATTTTCAGTTGCTTACCTACTGGGCTGGAGGTACCTAACCTACCTCTAAGATGTTACTCAGAAGGTAATTTCGATCCCATAAATAATTCCCACTCCCAACCTCTGTTTTGTTTTTTGACGAAATTGTTAGGAAAAGTAGTAGGTACTAGTAGGTGTTCTTATGTATCCATTAATATAACTATCAACAAGCGTTAAAATACGTCGTTCCACATCAACACTATTAACAAATCAACAATGACAAATCATTTCAAATTTCAATTAATTTCTGATCCGTGTAGGGTAACCCCGCTGTGGGCGATTGTGTCCCATTCCGACCGCATGTCCGACCACCGGATTACGAATATTATAGTACCGATGTAATTCGGACAGTGATTTATAGAGGGGGTGGCCACCCTCGCCACCCTCGACTGCGTATTGCAAACAACATCGATTTCTGGAATCATACAATACAAGGTCCGACATTTGAGATGTTTGAATGACAAGAGTCGATACGCCGCAACTTCGTTTTACATACCTACTTAAGGTATCCCATTTAATTTCTTCATGCTTAAGATATTTTATATTAGTTAACTAATGACAGAACTACGATTAAAACTAAAATGAAATAACATCTACTCTATTGCTTAATTATTGATAATTCATTTATCCGCCAACTGAGCAAGTGGTTTCATTGATGAGACGCACACTAGATCTGTTTATAATATTCCTTTGCAGTTTTATGCTGGTTTCTTCATATTTTTACTAAAATCAGAGATGTAAATAAAACTTTACTATGATAAATGCTTACTTAAAATAAGTAAGTAAATAATATTTTGTTTTCTCCATCCAATTATACTCGTAGGTACGTTTTGAAACAGTAGCAAGAGAGCTCACAAAACTCTGTAAGTTTTATTTAAGATTTGAGTGGCCACTAAAGTTTGTTATGCCGGTTCTAGGAGACCGCTATACTGGTACTTAATCCCTAGCTTTGCAAAGCAGTAAATATTCAAGAAATGTACTTATATGACAGGTTGTCAACTTCACCCATTGTCGAAGGTATCATTTGTCCGCCTTTGGGACGTAGTAACAAATAACGACTTAGAAACTGGAAATAGACTTAGGAAGGATCCTAACATACAAACTAGGAAGTTTGCATGAAAGGAATGCGGTAATATCATAAAGAATGTAAGTGTTAGAAGTTTTCCGGATAAATTATGTACCACAAGAGTATCAGTCGGCGGTTTTTGTACTTATAATTGTTTTAGTATTTACCCGTACGCATCATTTTCAGGAAGACTGAGGCATCCCTCAATACAGGCAGGAGATAAATAGCGTGAACTAACATTTAGTCTGTCCTTATACATACACTCCACTATATTAGAAAAGACAGTTCATGCACTCATAAAACCATAGGATATTCTAAACTATAATTACCTACTTAGCTATTTAGGAACTTAATGAACGCTTGCTGAACGAACCAACTAATTATTAACAAGACTATAATGAACAGCAAACAAGTTAAGATGTGAGTAACAATTTACCGAGAACTCTAAAATCGTTTGTAACGGTTCAAAATCCTTGGCTTACTGTAACGCGGCAATTTGTCCGACATAATGTAAATAATTGTGTTAATTATTAATCAGTGCGATGATTATGATTAGCGTTGATAAAAACCTGCCTATTGGTCACAGTTGGGATCACAAATGTCAAAGTGATGATTGACGTTAGGGTAACCATGTTTTAATCAAAGAAAAATAATAAGCATTAGAAATTACGGTTAATTTATTTTTATTTTTATTAGTTATGCACGACACGAATAACCGCTAGCATGTTCATCAGCTAGTTCCTAGTGGGCTTATATTTTACATAAAATACTTACCCGAGTGTTAAGAAAACATGGAAAATCAATTTTCAAAAAGAAAAACCCGCTGGAGCCCTTTACTGTATGATAGGTACCATCGAAATCGCCTTTCGTTTTCAAAGTCAAAACAATAAGAAAATACAGGCTTCAAAGTAGATTTGTGAGATAAGCTACTTTATAGCCCAGACCTAAATATATATATAAGTATAATATTACTAGGTACTCATTTGATGAGACTCGGGCGAGAGATGTTATCAAATACTCAGAATATCTCCAGTACCCATATCACCTGGTCACCGTTTTGTCTCGTAGTCGCTATCAGTCACTTTTTGCTATCAGTCTGCGACACCGGCTGTCGCTATATAACGCTTATTTAATTAAACGACGTACACAAAAACTAAACCAACACAGGATTAAAAACATCGAGTAAAAAGCGGTAAGTAAGTCATACCGTTCAATCACGAAGCATGGACAAGATGACACAATGACACGACTTAATAAGGGCAGGGGGAATTTAAACGTCTGTAATATTTCAACCCTTTCACTGGTTGGCATTTCGTACATATTTCAAACGATTATTACCTGTATAATATCGCATAAGTAAGTGTTATGCAGAAGCCCTTATATACTGTAACGGCACTTAAAATTAGATGTAACCAAATATGTGCGAGTATAACTACTACCGCTCGCGCAATTTTCACGCACTTTCCGGTGGTTGCATAAAATACAGATAGGTAATGATAATATTATGTAGATCAGGAGTTCGATTTTTGAATCTCACCGGTGCCTTTTTTTGTATGCAGCCGATGACTATTTAGTACGAAATAAGTCACCCGGTGAGATTGAAAAATCGAACTCCTGATAGCATGGCAGTCATAAAGTAAGTACCATCCACATATAACAATTTACAAACCTGAAATAAATTGTACAAAAATCTACACTTTACACTCTGTCCCAAGATTTAACTTGCAAGAAACAGACATGCTGTACCTATACTAGCTGTTAGACTGCGAAGGGAAAGTTGTAGTTTACTGCCTGGAGAGCCTAGTATATGGATCGATAGGGCACGGGGGGGGTCGAAGGCACGACCCGGACCATTGACGGTGCAACGGTACCACTGACCAGGCCGAGCGTTCTCACTGAGGAGCGTAAATCCAGTTAAACTGTGGCCTCAAGGTCCTTACCTACTATTTGAATGCGGAGATCACATTTATACTGGCCTAAGAATTCGACTCTATAGGTGTGCAATAGTAATTCCTGGACAGCCATTCACTATGTGCCATGCCATGCCCAAACGACTTGATAGCGCATTGGTCCTAGGTCTCTGCGCTGCGAATTTGTTAACTGTTTATTTTATAGTACCAGTAGTTTATATTACCTTCATATATAACTACTATAGCTATGCTCGACTTCGTGCACACAGGATACCGCCTGTGTAATATAAATATACATATAGGTGTAGATATATTTTCTTAAGTATCTTCTTCGTTAGTCGAAGTTGCGCAATAATTTAATTGCTTGATTATAAAAATATGTAATTTGTCAAAGGTTATCAGAGCAATTAATTCAAGTATCTACGCACCATTTAAGTAAAGAAAATGAAGTAGGTAGGTACTCATGTACTTTCTTTTTCGTAGCTTCCCTGAATACTTAGAGTAAGCTCTATTCCAAACATCGGTGTCCGTAGACGTCGTTTTTACGCATTATACGGCACGTTCTGTAGAAATGTTGCTATCTACTTATACAACACTTACGCACACGTTGTCTCTACGCATTCTTCTAAGGTCCCACTGAGCCCAAAATATTGAGAAGCCAGTGTCCATACTAATAAGTGGAATTCGACAAGTATTACAAGCGACCAACGGACCCACGTGCCGATTGACCACAACAAGACTACAATGAGTAGATGCGTATTTAAAATACACTAGTTATTGCAAACTCAACTTTTTCCCAAAGAAAGAAAGTTGAATTCAGAATAAATCGTAGAACGAATTCAAGCGCTCGCGCAAGATATGCTATAAACATCCACGCCCAAAACAATTTAGATCCCAGACCGCAAACAACAGTGATCTATTACGGTCAGCAGAACTGAGTTACTTTTGATAACACACGCGCGTTACCGTTATCGCAAGTGTGAAACGAGGTAATTGGAAAACCATAAAATTACTCGCGGATTGAAGTTAGAATTCAGGATGAGTAGGATGCCTCACAGCAGCGTATCAATTTCTATATATATGAATGTCGGCCGGCGCTTGACCAGGTAATTTTTCATACTACCTAAGTTGAACAGAGGAGGTGATGGAAAAACTGCCATGGTACATGCCAAAATTACATAAATTTAAACATTTCTAAATTTACGTCTCACGTCAGTTAGTTATCTTGACAGAGCAGTCGTATCGTGGCTGTCATGTGTTAGTGGCAAGCTTTACCACACGGCGCCATTCTCTTCTTTCTTTTGCGCGCCTGATATAATTTTGATTCACGCGGTAGTTCGTTGCAGCCCTTATCTGATCGGTCATCCTCATGGAAGCTTACAACGTAGCCTCGAACCATTAATCTGCCTCGACGTGGAAATCGAGAGGTTTCCATGTCGAGTGACGTGACCAAAGAACGTCAGTACCTAATATCTCCTGAACTGTGGAAGAAGGACGTCAATTTATTTGGAGCTCTCTAAGAATGGACTCGTTGGTGCGTTATGCTGTCCATGAAATACGGAGGGTTCTTAGGGTTCAGGTTTTTGAAGCGTTCAGCAAAACGAGAAGAAACAACGATCTGACTAACCCTTACCATATATTTATGGGTATCATATACGTATAGGGATTAGGTTGTTTAATCCTATGATTCTGATTGAGTGTTTAGAGCTAAGCTGAGTGAGAACTGTGAATTTCATAAGTTTACCTACTTAAATTCACCTAAGTAACTATTACTACAGTTGATTGCTATGGTAAACACATAACAAAGATTGACTTCTAAAAACCTAAAGCATTGATTGAAATCATGAATGGGGAAGATTGCAAAATGGTATCCCGATGAAAAAACTCCCATATTTCAAGTCAATAAATTATTCACAATACGAGTAGGTGATACCTACTCGTATCAACACTCATCTCCATCTACTGTGATTGATATCGAAACATACGCTAAACACTCTGCGGAAAAAAATCAGACTACACTTGCATACCTACCTATAGCTTAGAGAACCACTATAACTAGACCTTTTTTGTCTGTGTGAAAATGAATTACGCATACCCCCTAACTACCCTACTCCTGCCTGAGGTAGGTCTTACAGAGAGTTATGTGTTAGTTAAGTTAAGTGGAACTGCTATAACTAGATCTGTAACAACCGTATTTTATAGTGTTTACTTACATGCTAATATCAGTTTACTTTGTCTAATTAATTAGTTATTCGCGCAATGGAGAGGAAATAAAATGCAGACAATGCAGATCGAAAGTTTTAGGAGGTAAATCCGAACTTTTCAAATTGATTTAATTTTGACATCACTTGTAAAGTCAGGTCGTCAAGATGAAAAATGTATTTGTAATTTCTGATTATAGTACTCTTCTCGACGTCAAAGCTGACCTTGGGAGCTGCAACAGAATAGCTGCAGTCAGACATGGAATCTATGCAATCGGCGCAAGAAGGTATAGTAAACGCAAATCCTAAGAAGAATACGCAGTTACGCCACCTATGTTCGGTAAGCTATTGAAATTACATCCCTAGACCTAATTTGTTGACCACAATAGACATTGTATCAAGAAAATGGCGAATCGAAATTAGTTCCACCTTAAACAGTTCATTGTACTGCGACTACCTATTTGAGATTAGATCTTCGAATAGATTAACTTATTTAGTGAGATTTTTTACTTAGGACTAGGTGAGTGAGGTCTGATGAAACAAAATAACTATCTTTTATTTACGATAGAAACTATATTTTTTTAATTAGTATAATTTTTTTTATAGTGTTAAAAATATTATAGCTAATGATTATATTCGGCATATTAGAAAAATCTCAGTCAAACAACAACCTGTCAACAACAGTCGTGCTAAAATAGTCTAGAATATACAGACACATTGAAAATGCAGGTATTATGTAAGTACACAATTACACATACATTATATTGCCGAAGATAACTAATAAAAATTCATATAAAAACGTGCAGGTACTATTTAAAACGGAGTTTAATTTTATTAATATGTATGTTACAAATTATAGACCATTATCCAAAAATCATTTTTAGGGATTAAGTTTTGAAAAAAGGCAAAAAAGTAGGTATACTTAAAAAGTAATCTGTCAGCACTCAGCAGTCAAGTATTCCAAGAGGATTTGGTGTTGTTGACAAAATCCATTATATCTGACCCTCTTTCACACAGAAAACTTATATCTTGGTGTCGTACAAATAATCTCTATTTGCCGAACTTGCTCTAAAAAAAGCAACAAGTCAGCATTTTTAGAACTTGTAAGCTAACTGCCCGTCCATGACATATAACAAAGTAACTGGTACTCGATAAATACGAGCTGACACTATCTCAAGGAAGATAAATCATAAATTGCTTCGCGCCATAAAAAATGGATCTAATCAATGTAAAAAAGAACCTATTATGCAACGATAATTGGATCGGGTTATTGACCGTGTGACGACGCAAAACACATGTGATATGGTTACTTGTATGTTTTTTTAGCAAATCACTTTCTCAGTCTTTTTCTGCTTGATACCGATCGCTACGTGCGTGATATCATTTGAGTTGGCTAATATGTTTTGATACGCATGAGTTAGTTAACAAGGTTAATAAGAATTTGATTGTTGTCGGAATTGAATTAGTTTAACATTGAATGAAGATGGTGTAGCCGAGTATCTACCAGGAAATCCACGCACGTCTTTTCAGCACACCAGACTCGAAAATGTTTGTTTTACCAGTTAATAAGTGTTTCCATCTTGAGGGAACTCAGTATTAGAACTCGTCTGTCAACTGTATGCATGCAACGACTTCTCCGGTACTTCGGTCACGTGGCCCGACGCGACCCAGATAATCTGGAGAAGCTTATTGTTGTCGGCCAAGTGGAAGGAAAAAGAAGCCGTGGAAGATCACCCACCCGATGGACCGACGCGGTGGAGGAAGTCTGCCAAGCAAACCTGCAGACATCTATCCGAAAAGCTGAAGATAGAACCATGTGGAATGCTTTCGTGAAAAAAGTTGCCACCGATTGCTGTCACGACCCTCAGTCATGAGGAAACGAGAATGAAGAAGAAGAAGAAGAAGTGTATGGATAAGTGCTTTTAATCTTCTAGAGTGGAAAGTAATTTCGTACAATTTTTGACTTGGTTTCATACGTTAGCATGTTGGATATAGTTTTATGTGACAATTTTGAATGATAAATATTGATTACCATTCATTTTGATTATATTTGTAATATTTTACAACTTTTTACTAATCCTAGCTTTGTACACCAGGCAGCAGGTAGCAGTTTGTCAACCTCGCGTACCTTGAAGCTTCGCCTCACATGCTTGGTATTGTATTGCGAATATTGCGATCTTTCGCTGGCTCGGCTCTCAGTATTTAGCATGAGAGGTTAAACAACAACTTGGCTCCATTGTACAATAAATAACTATGTACGTTTTACGAATGTGACTGTTAAAGTGATTTTTAGCTCTCAGGATTTTGGACCGAAATTCACACCTAATAATATATTCAATATACTCTATGTTCACACCTCTTAACACTCTTAACCATGTTTACACCGTTCTTTTCTATTCATTTAAGCAGCGCGTCCAAAATATTCTTAAGTACCTAAGCCAAAGATTTTTTCTTTCCTATGCTGAGCAGTAGGTAATACTCTACCAAAAGTATTTAAGTTCCTAAAAATTAGATAAGCCACTAGAAATTGAGTTCTATTGACACTCTAACACTAATTATTCATTAAACATGATGATGATGATGTCCTCCCAGACGTGTCCGGCGACTGCGACATCCCGGTAGAAAAGTATTTCAAGAAATAAAGTATTAATTAATTATTACGCACATGGGCACGAACGTGGCTTGTAAACCCAAATTTAGTCATATACATACAAATTTAACATGTCGCTTGTTGTCATCATTTCATTAATACTAACACATTTATTTATTAATTCTACTTTAATCACCGCAAAAGATATTACCATGCAATTATTACTTATCTACCTCAACATAATTATTAAGTAAATTACGTAATCAACGCGATAGTTAACGTAAAACTGTTGTTATGGACTTACTGAAAAGAAGGTTAACGTTGATGTCAATAGCTTTTACTCACGCAGTAGTTTGTCGGCGACGGCGTTATTAAGTTTTTATTACTTAATATTACTACTACTTTTTAATTTACGTTTCATGTACCTAACTATAATTTTACGTTCAGTGCAACTGTAGTTTGTATGTATGTATGCTTTATTGATAAATGGTTCATTTACAAGTCACTTAGTCTATACTTGCATGTATTTAACATTTTGGTCGTATATAACATTATAATTACCGTGAAACGGGGTGACTTTAAAATACAGGGGTAACTTTGAAAAATCGACTTAATCGCCAAAGTATGGATTTTCTGTCTCTAGACGTCTAGTAAAATGTAAGAATGTATAATATTCTAGCCTAGCTAGTAATATAGATTAAGATAATTGTAAATAACGCCGCTTTTATGACCGTTTGAAATCTATCAAACTAGCCCCAAAATTTCCTAAAGTCACCCCATTTTACGGTATATAGGTATGTTCACTATGTATGAGTTATATTATATAATAATGTCACTTCGCATATTTAGCGGTTTACTTGCCTAGTTAACTATGATTGGGTCAATGACTTGTAGTCGGGGAAAAAAAATCTTCAATTTCATAACAAGCCAATTTAATTAGTACTTTTTTTAGTTTGTTGATTTAGTAAATATAAAAGTATCGTCCATAATAAAACCAAATGCGTCTTATTCAGAATCTAGAATTGTCGATAACAAACTAACGCGGGCAGAAAGTTTATCGCTATTATAAGTAATCCAAAATTTGGTAATCATTTGAATTAAATAACTAGTAGCTAGAAGGACTTATACAAAATTCATCTTTACTTGTCTTATCATGTAATTAAGTAAAGGTGTGTCATTTATTTTTCTGGCTATTCGTTCGTTACTTCGAATATTGAAGGAAATTTTATTAGTAAAAATACCTGTTTAGGTACCTGTTATTATTTTTAGATACTACCAGTTTCATAATTGCATAGTTACCCAATTTATGAATGAATTCATTGATAAATTGGGTATGTAGTTATGAACCCGATGGTACATTTTTCAGTGGTAAAAACAATTTTTTAAGTGAAAATCCCAGGGAAAAGTGTAATCATGTATTTGAGAAGTGTTTGCTTAGTTTACATGATAAGATAAAGAAGGATGAATTATGAATTGTCTATAGGTACCTACCTGGTGTTACAAAACTTTTTTAGTGTTGGTAGGTGTGTAGAGGAATCAAAAGCGAAATTCCTACCAATATACCTATTATATATATATATCTTAAATATTCAAATCTGATATCAGTATCCCATTCACTAGTCCTCCTTTCATTTTAGTCCTAAGACGCGGACGAACACTTTACGAGTAGTATTTATGCCAATTATGCCATTTAAAATCAATAAAATAATTACGTTCAGAAATTTAAGAGCACGAAGAAAATAATATGTGGAAAACTTTAATTTACGTAGACATAAATATGCTATAAACGCTGAGTTTAATATATGTAAAAAGCAATACTTAATTATTTCAAACAGAGGCCACTAAATGGAATAAAAACATTAAAATATACAGTTGAGTAACTTTCAATTATCTAGGTATATATTTAACATCGAAATAAAACTATTTATTGAATAACTATTACGTGTATAAAAATGTAACATGCTACTACAAGATAAACTAATGAAGTATTTTTCTGTGATATAATAGTATATAATATTAATAACGCTTTTATATAAGAATCAATTCTACTTTTCTCCTTGCACCTTCTGTTTATCCTATATCAGTTGGGCCTCATGGTTGTCTGGTAGAGAACGCCATTTGTGCATTAAGTTCGCCGTTTGTATTTTGTGCCATAAAGTTTAAATAAAGAGCTCAAAGAGGACCCAGTGTGTAGTGTGTGTTGACGACGAGGGACCCTCTTGTTGCTTTAGCCGTCAACACAGTGTCGACAACGCGCATGTGACACCTCTGGAGTTGCAGGCGTCTATAGGTTACGGTAGCTGCTTAACATCAGGCGGGCCGTATGCTTGTTTGCCACCGTTGTAGTATAAAAATTAAATGCTAAGGACCTTATCACACTTGAGAGCGATTTCTATACAAAAGTCGTACGCAGCGAACTCGCGGCGTGTTCGCTTCCATGCAAAACTAGCTCAGCAAGCGGCAGCAGCTACTTAGCAGCAAGTGTGATAACGCTCTAAGTAAAAAAACTATACCGTCCCTAATACTTAAAGTTGCGTTCGTAGGTACACCTAACTATTACTACTACTAGTACTACTGCATCCGAATGCTCAAAGCCAGACCACCTACGAGGGCTACGAGGCGAGGCTACGATCACGAAATTTGAGTTAAAGTTACGTATACTTGCAAGCTGGTCAGTTGGGATACAACTATGCGATCAAATAGATACTTTACTGCGTAAACCTGAAGGTTCTTATTGCAGTTGCGGTTTCTTTAGGTGGTTGCTCATCTAATAATCAACTATGACCATAGATTACCCACCAAAGACTTCGTATAATTAAGTAAGGCTAGTAACCTGTTAACTTCGCGCAGATTTTACATCTTACAACAAGTCATAGGTACAGTCGCCAGCAGATATATCGGAGCGCCCAAGGTGGTCACAAATATCTGAACAACACCTCTATTTTCAAGGCGATAAAGTGCATGTTCTGATATTTTTGAGTACATTGGCCGCTCCAATATATTTAATGGCGACTGCACCAGGTATTAAATACATTACCCCACTGTCCCCATCAATAAATTTAATAATTATTTGAAATACCAACTAGAAATAAGAATGCTTTGGATTGGATTGGATTGGAAGCCGAGTCTTTTTAATACATTGTCCGGTTTAGGTCATACGGTCAGAAAATCAGCGTTAGGTACCTATTATTAATTTTCTAAGAATCACATAACATCTTACGTAGGTAGGTATTACCAAAAGTCTATACTTTCGCGTATGGTTTTTGAAAAACCAATAATTTATATGCCACCTACTTCCAAAAAAAAAACTCAAATCACGGATGAATCAACTTTTCTTCTACAGATGATGCAAATACTATCAGTTCTAATCTCTACTCCGTCTAATGTGTAAGTCGGTAAGTGATCTACGACTACACCTAATGCCGCATCTATTCGCTTGCGTGGGAATCGCGTCCGCAATTAGGGAACGCCGGGAGCGAAGCTCCCATTACCGGTTAGTGTTGCCATCTCTGTTACCGAGAAACAGCGAATTGATATGAGAGCATTTTGCTTCTGCATATTACTTGGTTTCATGAGGACGGTAACTATTAGTTACAGTCGGTCGCTGCCGACTCTTTCGCTGCTCAATGAAGACCAGTATCTATAATATGAACAACACTTGTGATATTTCTGTATCATACTAAAGTTATTGTGTGTATCATATAGTTACGAAAATATATACTAAAGTTGTCGTTGAACAAACTATCAAAATCTAAAACCCATCAAAACGCATGAACGTCCTGGTAACTAGCTGATTTTTTTTTTGAAGTTGAATGTAAGAGCTTCGCTTCGGTGCAGTCGCTCGAGTCGCTCGTTCGATTAGTTCACCCGCAGCCAACTTTATTTGACTGCCTAATTAAAATTATATTATACTTAAGTAGAATATAAAACGCCGGTAATAGGTAATATCGGGTTCATAATTGCATAGCCAATTTATCAATAAATTTATTCATAAATTGGTAATGCAATTCTGAACCCGATGGTACCTCTTTGGTAATAATAAAGGCCACTAAGGACTGTTCAATCTACTAAGCGGACATCAAAAAAAGGTTCATTTATGGATTTCTTAGAACAAATATATCTTTATTACGGTGAATACTTATGAACCATTTTAAAATAAAGTAATATATTACACAAGAACAATACATTTAATTAGAACGGTAAAATTTCCGGACTTTAGCGCGGATTCGTCGCATAAGTGTTTGCACATCGCTTTTTGACACTTTTCTACAAGCGGCAGACCACATCCGTTTCAATTCTGCCAATGTACTAGCTTCTCGGCCATCCTTCCGCAAGGTTCTCTTTACAATGGTCCATTATCGCTCGATGGGGCGGAGCTCCGGGCAGTTTGGTGGATTGTCGTCTTTTTAACAAATGTATGTTTTTTGATTTTAGCAGCGTCACTGTCTGACCAGCATAAGTGAGCACTCGCCAGATCAGGCCAAAACAGAGGGGGAATACTGCTTTTTATATAGAGGAAAAATAACCGTTTTGTGATGTATTCCTTTCTATAAATTTCGCCACCAATAGTTCCGGTTGCAAAATAAGACGTGCTTTTGAGGGCACAGGATCAAATGGCCTGCCATACAAGGACTTTCTTCCCGAATTTATCCATTTTTATGGCTTTATCGGAATCCGGTACATTTTCTCCTAAAACTGCATTATAATACTGAGGCCCCGGTAACGTACTGCTGTCATACTTCACGTACGTTTCGTCGTCCATAGGAATGCAACGAGATTTGTGTTGCAGCAAAATATCGTATAAATTGCGGTACCTTTTTTTGGAACGTATTTGCTGCTCGGCACTTCTCCTCGGCATTTTTTGCTTTTTATATGTCCGTATGTTATTTCTTTCCTTGATATTTTGTACGGTGCCTACGCTTATACCTTTGTTTTTTGCAATATCACGAACGGACGTGTATTTTTTTTATTTTAACAGCCGCAAGACATTTTCTTCCACATGTGGGTTTGCCGGGCCACTTCTCCGCCGCGATTTTGGTAAATTGGCAAGCGTATGATGCTCCCCAAATTTATTTATGATTTGAAATACGGCTGACTTGGAACATTTAAACCTATTCGCAAATTTCCGCAGAAAAAATTGGCCTGTACACCATTTTTGCAAGATTAATTTGCGATTTACAATATTAATTCGCTCCATCGTGAAAAATTATTTTCCAACTAGAAAAATATATACAACAGTTGATAGACTTATGTATGTTTATTTTATAACCAGTCTTTACATATCAGTCAGTTTTTAGTATAAGGATTAATATTGAATTGAGTATGTCCGCTTAGTAAATTGAACAGTCCTTAATGTTAACCGAATTTGCTAATTATCACTGCATGCGGCTGTACTCACTTGTGTCACTATGTTTCGGAAAGCTTAGGTGTCCATCCTAAAGCACTAAGAATACTAGGCGAACCGATCCCATCTCGTCGTTGCGCCGAAGTGAGTACAACCGCATGCAGTGATAATAGTGTTAATATATGTCTCACGAAAGTTTAAATTCGAATGTAAATAGCTTGATATTTTTCGAACCATTTTGAAGTCCGTGTGAGCCCTTGCGATAGTTACTATGGATGATAACGAAAGCTGCTCGATCTAGTATTGGTGAGGGTGGAGGTAGCGAAAAATGACCCTCATTTCATGTAATTATTGTCAAATGGAGGATTACAAACACTCATCACTGTCATCAGGGATGTCATCGGCTAAGGGGTTATTCGATCACAAAACGTGAATGACCATATAGTGGGGTCAAAGTCAGGATATCGGCAAATCGCTAAGTAGTCAGAAATTAAGTCGAATGATAACCTAATACTTCTAATAGTGCATTAAATGACCTATATTATGTTTGGCACGGTATGTGTGACAAATCCTGAAGAGAATTTGATTGTTTTTATTAGGTATTAAATAAGGGTAAAAAATAAAGGCATGGTATGTTTTGTTGTTTAAAAACTGATGGTTTACCAGACTTTATAACAAAATCTTCTGATTTAACAAACAGTTTTATGAGTGCGTTATTAGGCAAAATTGTGTGGGTTTAAAAGTGGATTCACCCAAATAGCCAAATACCGGCAATGGAAATTGTAACACGACATGATGACACGACAAGCTGCAGTCAGAGACTTCCTCAATTATTATAGGTAGGTACTTGTAATTAACATGTGCAGTGCAGTGCAAAATAATTATTGTAGTATTGTGCCGTGTCAAATAAAATTGCTTAAGCGTGTTTTATTTTTATTTCCGTTAATATGAACAGTAAAATGGGAACAGTTTTCATAGAATTTATTTACAAAAATCCAGCCATACCTGATTTAATGTAAGGCAAGAATACACAGGCATTTACAAAATGACCTGTTTTAATCGTACTAGATAGATCTCTATCTACATATAGGTACTTACTTAATACGATCGTAAAAAGTACCGCTAGGTACTACAGTCATAATAAAGGTCCGATTGCTGGAATAGGAAGCTAGCATTTTCTGATGTGTAATAACTGTATGTTTGCGTTTTTAGGGTGAGATACTCTACAATCTAGAGGTTTTCTGGTCATCATATTAGTACAAAAATAGGAACTCTTATTTAGAAACAGAAGTGCTGTTCAAAAATATGTTCCATTTGTGAACATCGATTGACTCCATGAGCGCGCGTCCTTTGGTCCAGAGAGGGATACAAAAAATCAAGATCGTACGTACGAGGTTACCCAATCGGTCGGTTAGCGCGGCGGAACGACTTGTACACGGAAAAAAAAGCTTCCGCGATATTCTCAATCTAAGACATTATTATAGTATGTTGAAAATATTTCCTCGTGACAAGCATTTATTTCCTTTAACGAAAATAAATTAAAGTTTTAAATATAACGAAGCGAATATATTCTTACAGATTTTCTAGTTTTCTTTTGCCTAAGATAATACTTGTTTGATTAAAGTACAATCTCTCTTATTTACTCAATATACTCTTGAAACAATATATTTTTGTATTTCTATTTTAAGAAAACGTGGTTTTATTAAGTGAAGAATCATATTTTTGGTAAAGGAAATAAATACTTGTCAGGAGGAAATATTTTCAAGAAAATAATAATGTCTTGGATTGAGAATATTCCGGAAGCTTTTTTTCCGTGTAATTGTTAAAAACGAGGCAAAATCTTTAGTAGTTGCATATGTGTTTCACAAATTGACAATTCCAGTGTTTATGACATTAAAAGAAAATGGTTTTTTAAGAAGATTAATCCTAATTCCATTCGTCGATTTTCTCTACACAGTAAGTTAAGCAACATTACCGGTAGTGGCACATCACTACTTAGGAACTACATCCAGAAATTTAAGCCCTAATCAACATGATCGCGTTACTTATCGATGCTTTACTGCACCAAGTGCTAAATCGATTTTTAATCGGCAAGCAATCTCGAGACGGTGATGAATAGGAATCATGTGAACCAGAGCCCGTAATTGGGTGCACCCGAGCGGCTCTAGTAATTGATATGGCAGGCTAGCGGTTCTCTGCCGTGTGTCGTGGTAGAAGCCTTGTCAATGCTTTGTCGGTGAGACGATAACTTTATCGAAAGCACGACAAATGACAAGCACTTGACTTGGCAGCAGCTTTTTGCGTGCTTGGTACACAGGGTAGATACTAATAGTAGAACAATAATGTCTGCCTACGAAACCGCTAGGTCACGGTCTCGAATCTTAATTGGCAAAGAGAATAAAACAGCAATTTTCTTAGAATTTAGTAGTTATTTTATATTTTTATATATGTATATTTATAAGCGTTGGTAGCCTGGCAGTACACCTAAGTTTGACTTTCAATCCGAAGGAATCGGGTTCAAATCCCGGCTCGTACGGTACGAGTACCGATGAGTTTTTCGGAACTTATGTACGAAATATACTATGAATATTTACCAATCGCTATTCGGTGAAGGAAAACATCGTGAGGAAACATGCATACATCCGCGGAGAAATTCAAAGATGTATGTGAAGATTCCAATCCGCTGTGGGCGCTGGCCCAATGCAATATAGCCCGATCCCTCTCATGTATGTATGAGAGGAGACTGGCCAGCAGTGGGACGTATACAGGCTAATATATTATTTTTTCACATATTATTATTCTATATTTATAAAATCACTGTGTTCCTGGCTGTACCAATAATATGTACTGTCTATTTCTAGCTGAACGTACGTTCAGCTTTCAAGTATCGGCTTCTGCTTAGTTATTTTAAAGTTACGGGAAACGGGTAAGTACGGGAATAGTATAGTAATAGTATAGATAGTTCGTCTCATACATAATATGAGACTATAAATTGTTTCGTCAGGTTTATAAGTGGGTATAAGGTACCTACAGACTACAGTCAAGTTGGATGCTCATTGGTTTCCGTAAAAATATCGAAGTAAATCTTAATCTACATTTGGCGACTAAAAACAACTGACTTTCTTGATAGGTATCTAGTATCTAGCTGATGGAGAAAACATTAGGTCAGACACAAAAATTAAATTAAAATTGTCACTTCTGTGGATTATTAATAAATTGTTACTTAAGCGCTCATGTAAGGATTTAGTCACACAGGTTAGGATAAAATAAACAAAAATAAAAATAAATAAATAAAAAAGTCTGTTTTCTCATTCAGGAAAGTACACTTGAACTCTTATCTTATTAAGCTTTATACCTCTTAAGTTGGGTTTATTCACAGGAAAGACGTGAACCTAATTGTGTGTGAGTAAAAAAAACTAAGTACATGAGTTATTGACAAAACTTAAAAGACAATTTAAGTTTTGTTAATAACTCATGACTTTAAAATTTTACACTTAAAGACACAGACGTCACAGACATATTAACTATATAATCACGGGCAACTCACGTATTTTGAGTCGAATAATGCTCAACATGTTTCGCTCCATAACGAGGAGCTTATTCATGAGCCATTCGCGTTGGTCTGCGTCGGTTAGCCAACGCGAATCGTTATGATACGAAACATGTCGAGCATTATTCGACTTAAAAGACGTGAGTTACCCGTGATTATTGAGTTTGACTGAAGGAGAACTGAGGCCATATGGCTCACTACGGAAGCATTTTCATTTACCACGACATCATGAGTATTTTTGAAATTACCTATCCATACAAATTAACAGTTTAGTGTTTTTATAAATTAACCTGTTGATTTTCAGGTAGAACCTTTTCAAATAATTCCTTAAAACATGAATTCATCTGGGACTGGGGATGGAAAAGTTAGGTGTACCTACAGGTCATTACTGTCATTAGCGAATCTCTTTTGGGCCAAAATTTAAACGTAGCAGTCAGCACGAAGCTAGAGGCAAATTTAAAAGTGAATCACGTGGTATTCTATCGTTACGGCAATCAAACAAAACTACCGGTAGGCCGCAGCTAAGACTACATGCTTTTAAAGAACGATTTAGACTCGACTTGAACCGCAAGTGCAGGTACAAGCACACACGGTGTTGCAACCAGTAGGTACAGTTATCGTAAGTTTGTAATGGACTAATGTGTACATGTTTAGATGTGGAGATAAGAATTAGAATAATGTTATGAACGGCAATTAAAAGCTTATAAGTAATGAACGTAAAAGTATGGAGATAGATTTATGTGTATTGGGATTTTTTAGTTTTAATTTTGAGCAGCTTAGGTACCTAATTGACTATTGCGGATTAGAAATATTAGCTACACAAATAGTCTATCCTAGTATTTATTCAAAATTAATATATAAATAGGTACCTACATATAGGTTAAGTTAGATTAAGGGTGGGTTGCACCACGCACAATTAACAGACTCATCAACGTTTAATATGGCGACGGAGCTGTCATCCCATGGAAAACTATCAAACTTTTACTCAAGATTTTTTTAACGATTACGTTAACTAGCGTTTTTTTTTTAAAGGTGTGTGTTGTATCGGGAAACTCGCTGAATAACAATGAATATTGCCATCAAACGTCATAGTTTGGCGAGGTTAACTGTAAAATGTTTAACGCAAGTTTACATTAATTAAAAAAGTAAGATAAGTAGATATAATTTTTGAATATAAACTTTCGTGAGACATATTGATACTATTATCACTGCAACACAAGTGAGTACAGCCGCATGCAGTGATAATACATATAATTTTGTAGATTTCGTTAGTTAAAATACCATATTAGGATTATCGTTCTAGGTTATTAAAATTTACCGCTGATTGTAGTATTTACGGTAATACCTTAGTTTTATTTGTGTTTTCATTTAAGCTTTTTGGGTGTTAATCAGTAAATTTATCTATGAACATTTATCTAATGTAAATTGTACATATACCTACAATAATATTATAATAATTTGTTATGGCACTTATTCATTAATGTCTGTAAAATTGCCGTTGATAATCGTTAGTCCATTCTTGAACCTGACATTTTTATTTGTTAGAAAAATACGAAATACAGAGGTGTGCTAAGTTTTATTAATAGGTGATATAATACAAATGACAATTAAAAGATTTGTAATTATTATGAATGTTTTGATCGTATATGATATGTTAGGTAAGGTGGGTAGCTAATAGTTACCGAATATTTAGGTATTGTACAAAATCTTGTGGATAAACATAACATCGAAAACATTTGTATCAATATTGAAACCATTGTAAACCACTCTTGTTAGTAGTTGCCATTGACTCGGTATTTTTCATAGAACTCTAACTTAATCTTGCCTACATAAAAAAAGGTAAGAGTAATAACATATAATACACACGTGTAATGCTAATCGGCGGTGGTTACAGTTCCTATAAAACTAACAAAATACATACGTATAAGTTTCTATAACATATTTTTTATATGTTCATTAAGTTGAATATTATAACTTAAGTATATATGGTAAAACACAAAATAAAATATTATTTTTAAAAATATTTTTAAGTCCTCTAATACCACCACCATTTGGATATCCATCCTATTCTGAAAGATTTTCTAAATATGATCATAAAACTACATAGTATCTGACTGCAATTTTGATAAGTGATGTTCATATAAAAAACACATAAATGCTTACCACAGCAATATTTATTACGATGAACCATCGTAAAAGCATCAAAAAGTCTGATTTTATAGACATGTTTCACGCTCACATAAACTTTGGGGTGGTTGCCGCGAATGGTTCCCGCCAAGCGTTCGCGAGGTTGGCAGCACCGCACGACTGTTGACTGACGCTAAGCCCGCCAAACTGAAGCAGCAAGCACCGAGAGCTTCGCGAACCGACTCTGAATGGCCCTCTCGAACGGAGGGAGAACGGCGGGAGGGCCGCCTTACTCCTTAAAGGAGAAAGGCACTAAGAAACTATCATGCTTGTACATTATTAATGCTTATTGGCTTTGGTTGGTCGAGTAGGGGAAACCGCGCCAACCGCCTCCGGTAATTCACTAAGAAAAGTTATTTGCTGACTCGCATCTGAAGGGAATCGTTCGATTTGTACTTACAAAAATATTTTAGTTGAATTTGTAGTTTGATTTGATTTATGTTTGCGTTCAATTTTTTCACTGGACTGGATATTATTTTTGGATCTTATGTTAAATTTTATGACTGTCAAAATTAGGATGATTTTGTAGGTACAATTTCACAAAACCTCACGAACATTTTGATGTACTTACATAAATTGAAAAACTGTAAAACCAATATATGAAATAAATATATTTTGAATTTCGAATTGAAATTATGAATTAATAAACCTGGTTTTCTTTAGAAAATTAATCATGAAAATATTAACTTTTTACCATCCGGCTCGAAGGGCCACAAATTATAAATGACGCAAACTTTTGGTGCTAATAAAGTACAGAGTTAAATTGTTAGGATCTTCTGTCAGTGTATAGTACCTACGTAGGTACTTATAACTAGTTAGGTAGATAGGTTATTAAATATAATAAAATTAGGAAAGTGCCTACTTGTCAACCTAGTCTGTGGAATCTGACGATTAATAAATATAATTATATAGGTACTTATACTTACAAACAGGTAAACATACTATAACTAAACAAACAGTACCTACAAACTTTCCAGCTATTATGAAACGACATTTAAGTAGAGTAACGTAACGTAGCTACATAAGTAGGTACCTAGATAAAGACTCAGTTTTTAAATCACGTAGAAGTACCTAAATACAGAAATTTATGACCCCCTAGTAACTCCAACATGAAAACCACGTAAACACAACGAAAAAAACTCCCCCTGCAAACCTGCCAACTAAGCACCGATAGCCCGCCTTTATAGTGCCGGTCGTCATATGCAATTTATAATCGGAGCATTAGCGTTGAGGAAGTGTTAACGGGGCTGTTTTAGAACACTTACATAGCGTATCGGTCCCACATGACCAGTATAAGTCTGATTCAGATTACGCATAGCTATTACTGTTCTTCAGATCAAGTTGTGTTGGGGTCGAGTTAAGAATAAGATTGTACTGATTGTAGGCGCTTTGTGAATGAGCCAACTGCACCGGACGTCTTACCCTAATGATAACGCGCTTGCGGTCGACCAGAGCAACGGGATGAGAGGTTACGACTTTTATTTTTAAGTATATATGTGTATGACACGTATGTAGGTACGCCAGGTTCTTCAGTGGATGTCTTTTTTCAGATTGCTCTGCAAAACTGACAAAAAAGCACTGGTGGGCTGGTGGTAAGACGTCAGACTTTCAATCCGAAGGTCTCGGGTTCAAACCCCGGCTCGTAACACTGAGTTTTATATCATTTTATATTTGCCAGTCCCTTTTCGGTGAAGGAAAACATCGTAAGGAAACCGGATCTAATCCCAACAAGGCCTAGTTTCCCCTCTGGGTTGGAAGGTCAGATGGCAGTCGCTTTCGTAAAAACTAGTGCCTACGCCGATTCCCGGGATTAGACTGCGGACCCCAGGCTCAATAAAGCAAAAAGGAAACTCCACAAAACTGACATTCAATTCTATTACCTGCGTACATTAGGTACCTTTGACATGAATGTCAAGATCCTTAATCGTCAGTGGCCCAATATCGAGTCGAGTTATTTGACTTGTTTTTGGAACAAGGAGCAACGAGCAACCTACTTTCCCACTTAAACGGATTGTGCTCTATAAAAGTAACAAATACGGTAGAAACTTATGGTCGCGATCGTGGTGCCACCTACCAGCCGCCTGGCCCCGTGGCTCACCATAAGGCGCGCCTCATTATTTAACGTTTTATGGAAGTCACATGTCACATACCTACCTAGTATGTGTAGTCAGTAAATTTCGGCCCACGGAAGTTAACGGTTTGCCATTAGGTACGTTATAACATATATGGTTTTTACTTAGTATCCACTGTTTAGATGGTAGTTAAGGTATAATATCATTAATTTAGGTAGCTGAATAAAGTCGATAAACTGTTAAATTGTTTATTATTGCTTAGTTTTTTTGACTAAGTGTATACCTTAAGTATCTATTTGTAAAACTTTATTGTATAATACTTGAAACTATTTTGTCTGAAGCCAAAACATTCTGATACACTCTTGAAAGTAACAGTATCTTTGTAGCAACAGAGAATAATATTTTAGCAAACATACATTGTATACCCAGTGGTTTGACCATAATTTACTCATGTAACAACCTATTGTTGTTAACTTGTCTTCCTTCTGGGCAATATGCATGCCTACCCCGATTCGAATACTGGCTTAAAATGGAAAGTTTATTCTAAGTTCAGTATTTAATTCTAGTATTTGTGTTTACATGCTTGTGTCTTGCTACCGTAAGTCATAGAAGTCATTTGTTACGTTCATTTTTATTTGAGTCTGATTATCTTCACCGATCATTCGATCTATGGAAAAAATTGCTGTCTATACACAAATTTTAAACAGTAAGTAGAGCCATAGAGTATATAGTAAAGCCATGATCCCATGATAAACACATACAAGTAAAATTAAATACATTTATTAAAATAAGAAAATATTAATTAATACAATCAAATAAATAAAAGCATATAAATTCAGCTTTTTGTGTAAAAATAGGTACCCTTAATCCCATTTTGAGACTTAATAGTAAAGTAAATAACTCTTATCTAGAGTTTTGCTTCAGGCAGTCATTTACCCAAACGCTTCTTCAAGTTTTCGGCCAGTTTGTCCATGAACTCAAACGTTTCGTAGTAGTCCGAGCGTTTTACATTATTCATACCCTTAATGCAAATAGCAAGATCTTTAGTCATTACGCCTCCCTCGATTGTGTCGATGCACACGCTCTCTAGGGTCTCAGCGAAGTTCTTAAGCTCAGCGTTGTTATCTAACTTAGCACGGTGTAGAAGACCTCTCGTCCATGCAAAGATGGAAGCGATAGGGTTGGTGGAAGTCTCCTTTCCTTGCTGGTAGAAACGGAAGTGTCTAGTCACAGTTCCGTGGGCGGCTTCAGCCTCCACTGTCTTGCCGTCAGGGCAGATGAGCACGGAGGTCATGAGACCCAGGGATCCGTAACCCTGAGCGACAGAGTCCGACTGAACATCACCATCGTAGTTCTTGCAAGCCCATACAAAGCCTCCTTCAGACTTCATGGCGTAGGCGACCATGTCGTCAATCAGCCTGTGTTCATACCAGATGCCGGCAGCTTCGTATTGTGCCTTATATTCCTTGTCATAGATTTCTTGGAAGATGTCCTTGAAGCGTCCATCGTACTTCTTCAGAATGGTGTTCTTGGTGCTCAAGTACAGGGGGTATTTCCTGTCCAATGCGAATTTTAATGAGGAATGCGCAAAGTCGATAATGGACGCGTCAGTGTTGAACATGGCAAGAGCGACACCAGCACCCTTGTACTCATTCACGACGTGCCTAATGGGCTCTCCAGAGGGAGGAGTCCAGATGAGCTCGAGTTGGCCCGCGCCGGGGACAACGAAGTCGGTAGCCTTGTACTGGTCGGCATGAGCGTGGCGGCCGATAATGATGGGTTTCTCCCAGCCGGTGACGAGGCGAGGAATGTTTTTGCAGATAATAGCTTCCCTGAAGACAGTGCCTCCGAGGATATTACGAATGGTGCCATTGGGGCTCTTCCACATTTTCTTAAGCTTGAACTCCTCTACTCTTTTCTCATCGGGGGTGATCGTAGCGCACTTGATGCCAACATTGTATTTCTTGATTGCGTTGGCGCAATCGATAGTGACCTGATCATCAGTCTTATCACGGTATTCCATGCCCAAGTCATAGGTGTGCAGCTCAATGTCCAGGAAGGGCAAAATTAGCTTGTCCTTGATGAGGTCCCAGATGATTCTGGTCATCTCATCACCAAGGATGTCAACGACGGGTCCAGCCTTGATTTTCGACATCTTGGTTATTCTGTAACAAATAACAAAAAATCGTTAACAAAGCATAGGCTTGGTTCTGGAATTAATGTAATTCTAAAATTAAATTCTATGGACTACCTAAATCACTACTATCGTATTATTGGTTATCGAAGCGATACCATACCTACCCCTAGTTATAATTTTGACTGGTGAATTTACATATTTTACTTAAAATACATTATACGCGGCATTAATTACTTATTTGCACATTTATGAATTAGTGACAAGTGCGAATAGGTACCAACAGTAAGTTGATACTAGCACACACATAAAAATAATTTAGTTAATGTATCTACTTTTAAAATTTTAAATGTTCATTAAAAGTAGTTAAAAGTTGTAAATTTTAGTTACGTTGTCATTTTATCATGTTTAAGCAAACACAGATTAAAAAAATACTTAAGATAATTTAAAACATTTGGTACCTACTCGTCGGTAGGTACATAGGTACTTGTACCTACTTTCCCGAGTGTTTGGATTGTTATCATAATATAAGGTATTATTCTATTATTCTTGTTTGAAAATTACAATATTCTTAGGTTATCGAAGACGCACGTAACACATGTTATCTCTTGAATAGTAATAATAACATAACATAGACAGGTCACTCACTCGAAGTAGTAACCTTGATAATAAACGCACAAACTATTTATACAATTGGTAGACCTAATACCTACTAAGCCCCATAGCTGTGTTATGGCCTTAGTACAAAAGATCCAATCAAAAACATAAATGTGAAATGAGAGCCAAGTTCAATATTATAAGAATATGCGTCACTGTCAACTTCGCCTGCAAAAGAAATGAAACGATTTTTTATACAGATTTTGGCATCCATACCTAGGTATACACCTAGGTATGGATGCCAAAATCTGTATAAAAAATCGTTTACGAATTAAGAGGCTTTAAAAATGTGCCTTTCATGTATGCCTACATATTTCATAGGTTTTGAGCAATCTAACCAGACGGGTTTTGTTGCTCTCGTTATTGTGTTATATCTGACGTGGCCAGAGGGCCTACCGCGAAGTTCGAAAATCGACAAAACGATGGTCCCGTCTCTATCGCTCTTGCATATACGAAAGAAAGTGATGCAAATAGACGATTCGATGAACGAAGTGGTTCGCGGTTATAGGCCAGCTCTTATAGACTAAGATTAGGTGGTAGTGCACCCTACCTAATCGGGTAGCAAGATTCGGCATATATAGGGGGTAGCACCTTAAAAAGTTATGACTTTTAGTATGGGACACTATGAGCCAAACCTGGAGCGTTCGGAATGCAGCCAACTTTTCGGGTACCAAAAAAAGTCAGAAAATACCTCATCGGGTAGCAAGATTCGACATATACAGGGGGTAGCACCTTAAAAAGTTATGACTTTTTGTATGGAACACTATGAGCCAAACCTGGAGCATTCGGAATGCAGCCTGATTTTAGGGTGCCAGAAAATATCGAAAAATACCTCATCGGGTAGCAAGATGAAACTAATGCCAAATGAAAGTACTAATCATCCTGATACTTAAAAAAATTGGTAGTCGGTCCTAAACCTGGAGCATTTCAAATGCAGCCAACTTTTGTGATCGAACAAAAAACTCATCTGACACCATTACAACGTAGAAATGGCCCCAGAAGATGGTTCAAAAGACATAAACAAGCTTAATTTGATAGAATTTATCAAAAAGTGCCAAATTATTTCAGGTTTACTCACCCAAACTTATCACTTTCGTGATTTGGCTTAATTTTAGGGTACCTGAAGATTAAAAAAAAATCCTTATTGAGTAGCACGATAATATGTATGCCAAATGAAAGGACTTATCATCCTGTTATTTTAAAAAAATAGCAGCGGGTCCTAAACCTGGTACATTCCAAATGCAGCCAACTTTTGTGATCGAACAAAAAACTCATCTGATACCATTACAACGTAGAAATGGCCCCAGAAGATGGTTCAAAAGACATAAACAAGCTTAATTTGATGGAATTTATCAAAAAGTGCCAAAATATATTAGGTTTACTCACCCAAACTTATCACTTTCGTGATTTGGCTTAATTTTAGGGTACCAGAAGATTTAAAAAAATACCTTATTGAGTAGCACGATAAGATGTATGCCAAATGAAAGGACTTATCATCCTGTTAATTTTAAAATATAGCAGCGGGTCCTAAACCTGGTACATTCCAAATGCAGCCAACTTTTGTGATCGAACAAAAAACTCATCTGATACCATTACAACGTAGAAATGGCCCCAGAAGATGGTTCAAAAGACATAAACAAGCTTAATTTGATGGGATTTATCAAAAAGTGCCAAATATATTCAGTTTACTCACCCAAACTTATCACTTTCGTGATTTGGCTTATCAGATGAGTTTTTTGTTCGATCACAAAAGTTGGCTGCCTTTGGAATGTTCCAGGTTTAGAAGCCACTGCTATTTTTTTTATTAACAGGATGATAAGTCCTTTCATTTAGCATACATCTTATCGTGCTGCTCAATAAGGTATTTTTTTAAATCTTCAGGTACCCCAAAATTAAGCCAAAACACGAAAGCGATAAGTTTGGGTGAGTAAACCTGAAATATTTTGGCACTTTTTGATAAATTCCATCAAAATAAGCTTGTTTATGTCTTTTAAACCATCTTCTTGGGCCATTTCTACGTTGTAATGGTATCAGATGAGTTTTTTGTTCGATCACAAAAGTTGGCTGCATTTGGAATGTTCCAGGTTTAGGACCCGCTGCTATTTTTTTTATTAAAAGGATGATAAATCCTTTCATTTGGCATACATAATATCGTGCTACTCAATAAGGTATTTTTTTAAATCTTCAGGTACCCTAAAATTAAGCCCAATCACGAAAGTGATAAGTTTGGTTGAGTATACCTGAAATATGTTGGCACTTTTTGATAAATTCTATCAAACAAAGCTTGTTTATGTCTTTTGAACCATCTTCTGGGGCCATTTCTACGTTTTAATGATATCAGATGAGTTTTTTGTTCGATCACATAAGTTGGCTGCATTTGGAATGTTCCAGGTTTAGAAGCCACTGCTATTTTTTTTTATTAACAAGATGATAAGTCCTTTCATTTGGCATACATCTTATCGTGCTGCTCAATAAGGTATTTTTTTTAATCTTCAGGTACCCTAAAATTAAGCCAAAACACGAAAGTGATAAGTTTGGGTTAGTAAACCTAATATATTTTGGCACTTTTTGATAAATTTCATCAAATTAAGCTTGGTTATGTGTTTTGAATCATCTTCTGGGGCCATTTCTACGTTGTAATGGTATCAGATGAGTTTTTTGTTCGATCACAAAAGTTGGCTGCATTTGGAATGTTCCGGGTTTAGGACCCGCTGCTATTTTTTTTTATTAACAGGTTGATAAGTCCTTTCATTTGGCATACATATTATCGTGCTACTCAATAAGGTATTTTTTTTAATCTTCAGGTACCTTAAAATTAAGCCAAATCACGAAAGTGATAAGTTTGGATGAGTAAACCTAATGTATTTTGGCACTTTTTGATAAATTCTATCAAATTAAACTTGTTTGTCTTTTGAACCATCTTCTGGGGCCATTTCTACGTTGTAATGGTATCAGATGAGTTTTTTGTTAGATCAAAAAAGTTGGCTGCATTTGGAATGTACCAGGTTTAGGACCCACTGCTATTTTTTTAAATTAACAAGATGATAAGTCCTTTCATTTGGCATACATTTTATCGTGCTGCTCAATAAGGTATTTTTTTTAATCTTCAGGTACCCTAAAATTAAGCCAAATCACGAAAGTGATAAGTTTGGGTTAGTAAACCTAATATATTTTGGCACTTTTTGATAAATTTCATCAAATTAAGCTTGGTTATGTCTTTTGAACCATCTTCTGGGGCCTTTTCTACGTTGTAATGGTATCAGATGAGTTTTTTGTTCGATCACAAAAGTTGGCTGCATTTGGAATATTCCAGGTTTAGGACCCGTTGCTATTTTTTTTTATTAACAGGTTGATAAGTTCTTTCATTTGGCATACATATTATCGTGCTACTCAATAAGGTATTTTTTAAAATCTTTAGGTACCCTAAAATTAAGCCAAATCACGAAAGTGATAAGTTTGGGTGAGTAAACCTAAAATATGTTGGCACTTTTTGATAAATTCTATCAAAGTAAGCTTGTTTATGTCTTTTGAACCATCTTCTGGGGCCATTTCTACGTTGTAATGGTATCAGATGAGTTTTTTGTTCGATCAAAAAAGTTGGCTGCATTTGGAATGTACCAGGTTTAGGACCCGCTGCTATTTTTTTAAATTAACAAGATGATAAGTCCTTTCATTTGGCATACATCTTATCGTGCTACTCAATAAGGTATTTTTTTAATCTTCTGGTACCCTAAAATTAAGCCAAATCACGAAAGTGATAAGTTTGGGTGAGTAAACCTAATATATTTTGGCACTTTTTGATAAATCCCTTCAAATTAAGCTTGTTTATGTCTTTTTAACCATCTTCTAGGGCCATTTCTACGTTGTAATGGTATCAAATGAGTTTTTTATTCGATCACAAAAGTTGGCTGCATTTGGAATGTTCCAGGTTTAGGACCCGCTGCTATTTTTTTTTATTAACAAGATGATAAGTCCTTTCATTTGGCATACATATTATATTGCTACTCAATAAGGTATTTTTTTTAATCTTCAGGTACCTTAAATTTAAGCCAAATCACGAAAGTGATAAGTATGGGTGAGTAAACCTGAAATATTTTGGCACTTTTTGATAAATTCTATCAAATTAAGCTTGTTTATGTCTTTTGAACCATCTTCTGGGGCCATTTCTACATTGTAATGGTATCAGATGAGTTTTTTGTTCGATCACAAAAGTTGGCTGCATTTGGAATGTACGAGGTTTAGGACCCGCTGCAATTTTCTTAAATTAACAGGATGATAAGTCCTTTCATTTGGCATACATCTTATCGTGCTACTCAATAAGGTATTTTTTTTAATCTTCTGGTACCCTAAAATTAAGCCAAACCACGAAAGTGATAAGTTTGGGTGAGTAAACCTAATATATTTTGGCACTTTTTGATAAATTCTATCAAATTAAGCTTGTTTATGTCTTTTGAACCATCTTCTGGGGCCATTTCTACGTTGTAATGGTATCAGATAAGTTTTTTATTCGATCACAAAAGTTGGCTGCATTTGGAATGTTCTAGGTTTAGGACCCGCTGCTATTTTTTTTTTATTAACAAGATGATAAGTCCTTTCATTTGGCATACATATTATCGTGCTACTCAATAAGGATTTTTTTTTAATCTTCAGGTACCCTAAAATTAAGCCAAATCACGAAAGTGATAAGTTTGGGTGAGTAAACCTGAAATAATTTGGCACTTTTTGATAAATTCTATCAAATTTAGCTTGTTTATGTCTTTTGAACCATCTTCTAGGGCCATTTCTACGTTGTAATGGTATCAGATGAGTTTTTTGTTCGATCACAAAAGTTGGCTGCATTTGAAATGCTCCAGGTTTAGGACCGACTACCAATTTTTTTAATTAACAGGATGATTAGTACTTTCATTTGGCATTAGTTTCATCTTGCTACCCGATGAGGTATTTTTCGATATTTTCTGGCACCCTAAAATCAGGCTGCATTTCGAATGCTCCAGGTTTGGCTCATAGTGTCCCATACAAAAAGTCATAACTTTTTAAGTTGCTACCCCCTGTATATGTCGAATCTTGCTACCCGATGAGGTATTTTCTGACTTTTTTTGGTACCCGAAAAGTTGGCTGCATTCCGAACGCTCCAGGTTTGGCTCATAGTGTCCCATACTAAAAGTCATAACTTTTTAAGGTGCTACCCCCTATATATGCCGAATCTTGCTACCCGATTAGGTAGGGTGCACTACCACCTAATCTTAGTCTATTAGTCCAATATGATGTTTATGGCGATTTTACCACAACCTTCATGAACTTTAATGATAAAAACTACTATCAAGGCAAACCACAACACGAGATAGATGGTTCGTTATCGCAACAAATATGGACAATTTAATAACACTAATTCTGAAATATCTTGAACAAATAACTCTATTATTTTATGAGTATGATTTTACACGGACGATAGACATGCAGCAATAATAGTTCAATTAATAAATAAAAATATGACTAGAACCTCCCGCGTCCATTTGTCATTTGCAAATGACAAATGTATTTAATTATTACAGAAACGGTTAAACATACTACACTACCAACTACCACACCAACTACCAATATATTTAGAAAATCGAGTGAGTAACCCATAAAGCTCTATAGGTACCTGGAGGACGCATCGCCTCATCTTTCCAAACAAAAAAGTCTGCCAAAATCTGAGGGGGGCGAGGTAGCATACGTATGGCGTTTTCAATTTAAAGGTACATCATTGTCGGTTGTTAATAAAGTTTATTTCTAAATGAATTCTTATAGCAGCATCGCCTTATTGATAACGGACAATGATGTACCTTTGACTTGAAAATATCACGCATATTTTACAGTAAGTCACGACACTAAATGGAGCAACAGATAGTTGACTTTACATATGTTGAAATATGGTTCATTATCGGATGCAATCCTTGCAAATGTCAAACAAAAAAGCCAAGGATCATTTTTGCATGTATTTTCAAACAAAATATAGAAGGCAGCAATCCTTAGGGGCGTTAAATATGCATAAGTGTCAAACGTTAAAATAGTTACTGCCCGTCAGAAAATAAACGATTATCTTTGAATCGATTCTGTAAACGACGCTGGATTTTCGATATGGATTAATTTTTTAATCATTAGTAATGATAAAAAAAGTAAAACTATAATTACATGTGAAATTATATTTCATATTTTTGTAAACTAGACATAGTAGAACATTTTTTACACCTAAAACAATATATAAAGGCATTTTCACGGAGCTCTTTACTCACTGAAAACGATGAACGAAATGCGTGTAATCGATTTTTGAAATAGTTTTTATAAACGTATTAGATTTACCAGCTAATAACGTTGACAGAGGGGAAATGTACCTAAGCTTACTCCATTTAGGTATATGCTCTAAGGAGTAACCCGTTATAACCTCCAGTCGCTGGTTATAAATACTTATAAAATTGCTAGGTACTATAGTTTAGGTAAACAGTAATAATATTTACAAAAACTATTAAAGTGGAAAATGAGCAGCGAAATGGATATTAATAATTACCTTATTTTTATAGTTTTTGGTTTCTGATTTGCGCTATTGCAACTTTTTAATGTATTTTTTTCTTTTCTATAGTCTAAACATAACCCGAATTGTGCCACCAAATTATTAATAAATATTGATATAAAATAAATTCTAAAATACGGATATAACAGATAACATCTTAGTTGGTCTGTGTTATGTTATGTGCTTCTCAAAAGAAAAGAGCAGGGGGAATGAGAAAAAATGCAATAAATTAATTATTTATATACCTACTGGATGTTATATAGTTATTTTAATACAGATTAGAAGTTTTTTTTCTTCAACATGCATTCATTTTTAGTTTTTTTTTTACTTATCAAATTATCAACTTTGCAAAAGAAATATTAATTGGATCCCGATGTGTGTTCTAAGATTTTTTTCTTTATTTTTCATAGGCAATACTTTTTTTAGCACACTATATGATCAAAACATGACAAGGTTTAATGTTTAGAAGAAATTTATTAAGCATAACAGGACATAAATAATTAGGTGTGCAATCATTAGAGCCTTTAAGATTATTTTAGGCTGTCCCTGGATTATACATATATTATGCATAGTAGAATTCAGAATGATTGTATAGACAAACCATAATTTACATAAAGTATAACCTACTTCATGAACCAATAACTAGAAATTTTACAAAATTAGTAGTCACGCGATTTAAAAAATGGACATGCACTGTCGATAAAAATATTTCACAATTAAATATGCCTCTTGTAATTAGTCGACTGATAGCAGTAACTCAATTAAATCATCAATTATTTCATTGTAGTAAGTTGATGATCAAAATTATTGCCTTGCCTTGTAAAAATACGTCCAACAATGGATTGCCGAATAATTAATGTCAATATAATTAAAATGTCCGTAATATTTTATTTTTAACCCTTTACCGCATACGAAGCCATATATGGCCGTTATTATTTTAAACTCTATTGGCATATATCAGAGTTCAAATTTGAACAATTTCTTTATTAATTCATGCGGTAAAGGGTTAATAGGTACTTTACTTTTATTCTGACTTGGTAATTGAAATTTAACTAATTTTTTTTTGTATTCTCCCATAAATGTCTGTAACAGAAAACTCGGTAAAGACAATATTCCTAAAAATAAAACTAGTTATTAAGTAAATATAGTTATAAAGTTTTGTAGAAGCAATAAAATATATATTCACCTAAATGGATACTGCTCTGTTCATAGTATAATACATCTGAGAATGGTTTCCGATTATTTATGATAATACTGATAATGTAATGATAGTGGATATATCTTGGTTACATCATTTACTAAAAAGTTGAAAATAATTTACCTTTTTTAATACTACGAAACAACTGAAATTTAATTATGGAATATTATAATTTTTATGATATAGGTACTTAATATATGACAAAAGAAGATATTTTTTTTCTGTAAAACTTATAATTTACTAGGACTTGGACATAACTTAAATAGATTTCACCATCAAACATGGTTAAAGTAAATAGATTAATTTTTTAATAAAAGTAAAATATTTCTTGAAAGAACAATTCAATTTATTTTTAATGAATATTTTTGATTTGTTTATTTTAAGTAATCACACTACTATATGTATAAATTATAAACTTGTATACATGTCATATACAAGTTTATAAAGTAAAATATTAGTAAAAATATTGAAATCAAAACTTTACTTTATTTAAGTATGTAGAATGAAAATGTTTATTGATGACCATACAATTGGTATAGTGATAGCTAACTGAATTAAAAATCAAGAGCCCATTTTTCAAAAGCTAACTTGTAATACAAGCAGAAGTCCCTTTCTAGTGAAAGATGTCGAAAAGTGACATCCGCTTGTATTACAAGTTAGCTTTTGAAAAATGAGCCCCAGATATTCTCATAATGCACAAGCATCCTTCAACATAGTTTATAAACTATGAAAATAAATTAATTTTAAACAAAAGAACCAACTTCTCTTAGGATCCGCTTTTCCAAGTGGAAATGCCCGAGTTGGTGTAAAAAAAACTGAAATCACTATATGTGTGCTTATAATAGTTGAAGAGTTCCCTCGATTTCTCCAGGATCCCATTATCAGATCCGGACCTGGTGGCAATGGGACGAACTATGAAGTATACTCTTTTAAACAAAAAAAGAATTTTTCAAATTGGTCCAGCCGTCTCCAAATAATCGGTGAACATACATAAAAAAAAACAAGCAAAGATCCCAACAAATTGAGAACCTCCTCCTTCGAAATCTTGAAGTCGGTTGATAAGTTATTCTATTTCATAACTTATCGTATGGTCAATGTCAAAAATATGTTTACAGTTTTGCACCTTATTACAATGGAGTAAGGTGCAAAAGTGTAGACATATCTTTGGCGTCAACTGTACTTAACTACAAAAATAATTTTTGCAAATCATGCTATTTCCTATTTTAAAGAAAAATACTTTGATAACACTTATCAGTGACAGTAACATGGCAAACATATCTAGGATTGAATTGAATCAGTGCAAATTTATGGATTGTTTGAGGAATGTAGAGTCTGTCTGGAAGGAATAGTGTCGTAGAAGCTCTCATTTAAACCGTGATACTTTTCTTTTCGGACAAACTCTATGTGTATGAATAGGGTTTGCACGACGGATCTGAAATGTATGAGAAGATCTGTGGATCCGGATCCAGATCCGGATAATTGCATACATTTTCGATCCGGATTGCAAACCCTATGTATGAATCACTTGGACCTACCTATGTCAGGCAATGCATATAAAATTCTTATTTACGTTTAAGTGGTAACTAAAACCTCGAATCTAAATGTAAAGTTGTAAGAAGCCTATAGTAACACAGTTTTATTATTTACTCAGTGCTAATAGAATCCTAAAACTAGTTCTAAAACAAGGAAAAAATCTAGTATAATTATATACTATAAATCACTTACATAAAATTTAGTCAGTCTTTAATGAACAAGGGACGCACTGCCACTAGCAACAGGCGACTTAACTCCGAATTTAAACATTCTATGTCAATTACAATTGTAAATCAAGGAGAAACCTTGAGAACAGGTTGTCGGCAAGTAAACAACCAGTACAAAGTTCATGTTACCACCTTTAATGGAAAAATTTACTATATCCATCAATAAAAGCATCAAATTGACATCGGGATGTTAATAAGTCTTAATAAAAGAAAAATTTTACTTGTGAAAGTTTTGTAAAGCAAACTACTTACCAATAGTAATAAGATATAACCAATTGGACACGTCGTACCCTATCGACTTCCACGAATCAACTGCTGTCTGTTGATAGTAAAGTAATTGATAACAGAATAATTTTGACTGAGCAATTGTATGAAGTCATTATCATTCAATTTCTGAGAGTACGATCGGCCACATCACGAAATCGATGTCTAATAATGGTAATTAATGTATATTAGGAATATATATTTAACTCAATACTTACTGTGAATGAGGGATAGCACACGAAATTAAATATACTTCTTATAATAAGTTTTAAACAAATGAAATTCACCAATTTTATTTATAGAAGTAATGAAAGAACTCTAAGTACTCTAACTCGAACTGTCAAACGTCAGCCGGGTTCCGTTCCGTCAGTGCTCACAAACATTCACGTCATCATTTCACTCATTTCAGTCAAATTCATTCGCAGATAAGAAAGAAAGAGACCTCCCATGCTAGTGAGGTGCACTTGTACCGTTAACTGGTTGCGGTAATTATCGATGCTGTTGATGTTGACATTGGAAGCAGCTTAGGGTAGATTGTAAAAATACTAGTAGTCCGCCTCGAACTGAGAACTCGTGATTGACTTGCAAACGAGTCGACCAATATAACAAGACCCATATGAAGATTTTTTCGCTTTCTAAGTCCACAACCCCTTTATTGATCCAGCTCATAAACAAACACTCAAATTGTATGTATCTCTGCTACAACCCCAACAAATTTCATAAAGATTCGAAAAATGTTACTAAAGTTATCATCAAAAACACTCTCAAAATCAAAAAGCCATCGAAATGCCGAGACGTCCCAATAGCCAGAAGTTGTTTGTAACTTTTGTAAGAACTCGCTTTGTTTATGCTCCGCTCGTTCGATTAAAATACATACTTAAAGATACTAGTAGTCCGCCTTCTAGCTACATAACTCCTTGATCGAACCTTGTCATAAACGAACTCTTACATTATATGTATCTCAGCTACAACCTCAACAAATTTCATAAAGATTAAGAAAACGCTATCTACTCAAGTTATCTTCGGACAAACTCTCAAAGTCAAATTAAAAGCCATTGAAATGCCGAGACGTTGTAGCCAGAAGTTGTTTGTAAAAACTGGCTTCGCTCGTTCGAATATGTTTACATAAAATTCCCCTTAAGTTACATCTAAAGGTGAGGTAATTTCGTAGCCAGACGATTTAAGACTCAAACAGACGCAAAACGCCATAAGACTCAAAACACACCTAGCGGAATTTTGGCAGTAATGTATGGAGCTTTGTCGATGGTAGCTTAAATTTGTCTATGGCCTCCATACATTACTGCCTATGGAGGCAGAGGCCTCCATTCCGCTAGGTGTGTTTTGAGCCTAAAAGGTCTACACTCGCTCCGATATGGCATCAAAACGATAGTGACGTTACAGTTGACATCATAACGACAAGCCGATGTGACAAATAACAATAAATTATGTTTTATTTATTTTATTAAAATACGTTATTTTAAGTTTATCATTCTGTACCAAATTTATTGTTACGGTACTTGTACCGTTAGTTCTGTGCAAGATTGGCCATTTTGATATTGTTTCCCATCACTACGATACGATTGATTGATAATTTTGATTTGAAGATGGAGCAAGCAAAGTGGACTGCCGTGTATTTTTCATTACGTCGAAAGCGTAATTGTTTTTGGTTATTTATTTAGCGAAATGATAAGATTATGTGTCCTTATAAATTAAACCCCTAATGTAATGTCACAATCGTGTTTTTGCAGATATATTGTAAAGAATTGTGATAGCATTTCATGCGAAATGGTGGTTCAAAAGAATTGGAATAATACTGAAACAACCGCGTCCGCTTCCGAAACCCAGAGCCAAAGCACAGCCAGTACAGCCACTGTTTCATGGAGTTTCCAAGCCCCTACTAAAACATTGACGGTTCGTCCAAACACTACATGCACCATGCAAACGGTAAGGAACATATTGATATTTTGAATTTCGAATCTTTTAAGAAAACGCCGTTCAGAAAGTAAAATGAGTAGTTCTTCGTTCTTCACTTGTTTATGTTTTGTTCGATTCCTGGTCAGGGCATTTATTTAATTTTATTTGTGTGTTTATCACGGATATATGTTCCTGAGTTATGGATGTTTTCTATGTATTTAAATATTTATCTATATAATAATAAAGCCATTTATTCCGAACATAAAACGTTACATTTCATCTAACCTAATTACTTATATACTACAATATGTCTCTAAGTTCGGTGTGCCGCAAGGCATAGGCCTCCTCCAACTGTCTCCACTGTACTCTGTCTGCTGCAACTCTCATCCAGTATGGTCCCAGGGTCAGAATATTTATCTATATCTATTATTATATATATCGTTGCTTAGTACCCACAACACAAGCCTTATTAAGCTTACTGTGGGACTAGGTTGATTTGTGTAAGATTGTCCCATAATATTTATTTATTCATTTATTTATCGAATTGAGCTCTCTTGTTATCCAATAGTAGTTACTCCACTTTTATGTTTTCACTTAATGTTTTATTTATTAAGAAAGTACGCAGTTTTCATTGTTAGGACGAACATTATCCTTCTTGTTTTCCTCATGAAGCAATGTCAAGTACCATATTTTTTTCAGAAGCAGCCAATCACAAGGCAAATAGCCATAAACACATTAGCGGCAATGCATCGGCGGTTCAGCCTGCCCGGTCCAGTGCAGCCCCACTCTAGGCCAATTGCCGAATTCCGGGCCAGCGCTAACAAGTCTTTGGACATGCTACGGCAAACCATACAGTCAGCGGTGACCAGGGAAATTGATCAAGTGATAAAAAAGTATTTGGAAGTAAGTTTAAAAATGTATTATGCTAAACAATTATGAAATTTATAAGAATTTATTGGACATTATTACAATGCCCTGCCTGATTTATGAATAGTAATAATTATTATCAAAGGTCTGAGATGTCAATACAACCCTAGACCTATGTTTGTGAATCTCAAAAGGAGAAACAATAATAATAATACCTAATAGTCTTACGCATGTTCTTATTTCCCTTCAACTACTAGGTAGTAGTTATCATAAAACTAATTTTGAAATTATGAACTGTATTGTCATTTGTAGAATATTACATAAACATCATTTAAACTAGGCTTCTATCCGGTACAATCACAGACAGGAATTGGGAACCATTCTTTTCATTTTGTTCTCTATTTGTTCTTTTGTTTCTATTTTATTTAATTTTTATCGAAGCAATATAAATAACACCAACGCAGTACAGTCAACCAAGAAAGTGGTGTACCAATTTTGACAAAAGTTTCTGTGAGATCTAACAATCGTTAAGGTTGACATTTCTATCAGAGTAATGCACAACCTTGTTGTCTCATGACGGTCAAACGAACCTCAACCGTAGGGTGGTAAACCACATTTTTGGTTGATTGTACCTAAATACACAGACTTTAATTATTGAGCTAATTATGGCTCGAGCTATTCTTTTCTTTTGGACTTACTCTATGAAAATTCCAATGTAAAGTGATCTCTAAAAGGCTCAACAATTAGTCTGTGACTTCATGTGTTACAAGATAATTGTTCTTTTGTTATTTTGTCAGATTTTTTTATAAACACGGAAGCATATTTTGATAAAATATGTAAAAGTCTTTATCATATGTTTCAGAAATTCTTTGTACCTGCAGTGAACAATATTAGACTGAACTTGGGTGATGAATCTGTTAGTGAAGATCAGGTTAGTGGTTTATTGTTCCTTCTCTATATTTTAGTTTCTAACTCCACTGGGGCCGGTCACCATCGGGCGAGCAACATACATGCCATTTTAAAATGTAGAGAACATATTTATTGATTTGATTATTTAAAAGTGATCTAAGTAATGTCAGCCACTGGTACTGATTAGAGATGGGCCGACTAGGGTTTTTGCCGACTACACAATCGGCCGACTAATCGGTTTTCAAATTGCCGATTAATCGGCCGACTAGTCGGCAATGCCGATCGTAGGTTTTAGCTAAGTTCGGGTGCAATCGGAAACGCTCGTTTCGCTTCTTCCGCCGTGCCATTGTCTATCAGGCCGGCTCTACATGATGGGCCATCATAGGGACGCAGCTATACGACGGAACGAGATCGCAATAACGTTAGCTCCCTCTAACGCTTAGCTGCGTCCCTATGATGGCCCATCATGTAGAGGAGCCATCACGCGTTCATGACCAGCGCTGGCGTGTTTGAAGCCAAAAAGAAAACAAACACTATCATAAGATTAAGATATTCATAACTAAGAAAAGGGTTAAATTTCTGCCAAGTTCTTATTTTCCTGTAGGTATTAAAGTGCCGAATATTCGGCATTTTTTGCCGACTAGTCGCCGACTAATCGCCGACTACAAATTTAATGATGCCGAATAGTCGGCTTTCCCGACAAGTCGGCGACTAGTCGGCCCATCTCTAGTACTGATATTAATTATAATACTGGTGTCATACAAGGATTGGATACCGGTGATTTTCCACTCCATACAAAAATACCGGTATACATTCTTTATCATTCCATTGGTTTATTATTTCATTTTTAATTGGAGAATCTAATAATAAGAACTCATTAGGTAAGTATGTCAAGATTGAGTCCTATATAAAGAGCAGAAAAAAAATTAGCTATTTAAGGGTTTTTTTGCAATAACCTGTGTCCAATCGAATGCGTTAATAGGTAAATACTCAGAGTAAACACTTACTTGGGACGAATCTTCTTCCGTAGAAATCTCATGTACTCGGTAAACACAAAGTAGTCCCCCAGTCCCGAGCTTGCTGCTTATTATGTCTTCTTTAGGGATGACACGAATATTTGCATTCGCAATAATGAACATGACACCAATAGTATGGCACCACAAGTATGTCTGCTGATTACGGCTGTTTGTAACTAGATTAGCTTTTAATGCTAACCTTATCCAGATTAAATTGATTGAATTCAAATCTCAGCAATCAAATGAAAGTGTTAATTATGTGATAGTGGGCACATTCATTTGATCTCTGCTTTAATTATAAACCCCAGCATACATTAGGATTTAATTTGTTACTATTTTTAACTGCCAATGCTAATATGAAGTTTTAAGTTTTATAATTTGTTCATATGACATTTATATTACAAGCCTTATTCTGCTTACAAGCCTTATTAAGCCTTTATTTATTGAGCAAGCCTTGTTGTGGGACTAGGTCGATTGTGTAAGATTGTCTCATAATATTTATTTATCTTATTTATATTTGCTGTTGTATAGTAGACAATATTCTAATTTCGAATGCATCCCAACGCGAACTAAAATTTTATTTTAGGCATCTTACATAAGACACACTTGACTGAAATTTAGTGCGTAGTTTTTTGTGTGAAATTAGAAGGTTATTCAAATTTCAAGAGAGAGAGTATTTAATGTTATACCTCCCTAAAACTTCAACAAAAATAGACAATCTGATTATGGTTTCAGTAGCCGATTGCAGATAATATTGAAGAAAAAGATTTATTTTTGTCTATAATAGCTCTTACACAAAAAAGCAAAAAAAAAGTTCCAATAGATTTTTCTGACAGCAGATTCCCGCAGTTGATTTTGTATATAATAGGTGAATCCCGCCTGAGTGTGTTTTTCGCCAAGTTGCTTGTAATAAATATTCTACCTACCTATGTATCTAGGTGCGGGCCATTTGCCGAGCCATGCTGGACGCCACCCGCCTGCTGTACACTACGCCGTCCAAACCCGTGCCATCCCCTTCTGAAAGTGATGATTCGAATAGCGCTGACAGCAAAATGAAGTCGACCAATGTAAGTAATGGGTCATAATGCCCACAATTTGGATATACCTTGACCAATTGATATTAGAAGCACTTTATAATACAAACAGTGAATTGAGTTACTCTCTGGACTCTTTTAAAAAATGTGGGCTTTTCATTCAGGTAACATTACCCGACTGCATCTGCATCTGCCCTTCTATTCTCTTCACTATCTATTATGTTCACTAGCCCAAAATACAAGGACCATAGTTTAGCCCATCAAGTCAGTGTACCTTCTTAGATACAGTCGCCTTCAAATATATTGGAGCGGTCAGGGTACTCCAAAATATCTGAACATTCACTTTATCGCCTTGACAATAGAGGCGTTGTTCAGATATTTGGGACTACCTTGATAGCTCCAATATATCTGATGGCGACTGTACTTAAAAATATTTTCATAATTGCAGAGCCCCTCACACACCAAACGCAAAGAGTCCGAGTCCGACTTCGACGTCTGCTTCAAGCGACGGAAGATAAAACAAGAAGAGACTTCAGACAGCGGATCGTCGTCACCCCTACCGCTGTCGACTTACAGGGACCCTGAGAAGTGGAACCCAAACAGGCTCACGCAGGACACACTGTTCATTATGGGCTCCCACGCTCACAAGGTAATTAAATACTCAAGCAATATAAAACAGGGAGAGACTTCAGACAGTGGGTCGTTATCACCCCTACCGCTGTCGACTTACACAGGGAACCTGAGAAGTGGAACCCGAACAGGCTCACGCGGGACACACTGTTCATTATGGGCTCTTACGCTCACAAGGTAATAAATTAAATACTTGAGCTATTAAAACAAGAAGAGACTTCAGACAGCGGGTCGCCATCATCTCTACCGCTGTCGACTTACAGGGGCCCTGCGAAGTGGAACCCAAACAGGCTCACGCAGGACACACTGGGCATTACGGGCTCTCGCGCTCACAAGGTAATTCAATAATTGATTGATTGTTTTGAAATTGAAGTGGTACTTGAAGAAAATATTGTTCAATCAAATGACCTATACTCGGTTATATTTGTTCCAGGTTTTAGGGTTGGGCAACTGCCGGGGTCGCCTGTATACTCGCCACGCCGGTTTGCTGCGGTACCCAGCTGACAGTTCCGACAAGGAGTGGATTGCCAGCCACAACCTAGTCAACGCCGTCGGCGGCAAAACTTACATCATGGTAAGTTATAGTTGGGCGTCAAACGTGAACGATCTTATCCAATTAATAAGTAGAAAAATTGCTGAATAAAAAGATAAAGATAATCAATATTGTATTATGTTCTTATAGGTACTCGAAGATATAGAAGAACTAGCCAATAGCGAGGCCTACCGTCACAACTCTCTACCAATGCTCGGCGAACTTACCGGCTTTAAAGTCCCACCGTTCATGCTCAGAAAAATAAAAGCCTACGTCATGAAACGAGCGCTCAGTGGAGATATTAGTAACCCTGACAGCCCCCAACCCTCGACCAGCAATGATGACCCCAAGTTCAAATCAGAAGTCAAACTAGAACCCGATCAAGAGGCCTTCGATTCATACGATAACACTAGAGACTTTGCGGATGTTCCCAGTAATAAAGATGACACCGATTTAACTGATATAAAAGTAGAAGACATTGAAGATATTAAAGTCGATGGAATCAAAGTTGAAGATTTAGACGAAATGAAAGTAGACGGTATAAAGGTGGAAGATTTGGATGTGGATATTAAAGTGGAAAATATCGATGATATTGACGGAATCAATGTTGACGATATGAAACTGGAGAAAGAAGATTTCGCTTTGTGCAAGCAAGATGATGATCAGAATCATTTGGTTGATGGTCTGCTCGAGTCTGACATCGAGTTTCTTAGCAGGAATCTGGGTAATATTGAGAGTGACGCGGATGCCAGGAAAACTATTGAGAAGTTGACGGGAGCCAATCCGGATACTATCACGCTTGTGGGAGACGAGTTCGATTTAGGGCCGACTTTGAACACTAGCAATGTAAGTATTTCCATACTAGTTTTTCTATTGTACAGTCGCCATTACATATATCGGAGCGTCCAAGGTGGTTGCAAATATCTGAACAATGCCTCTATTGTCAAGGCGATAAAATGCATGATCAGTTTTTTTTGAGTACCCTGGCTCCGATATATTTGATGGCGACTGTACCTACCTACATGCATCGTTTCGTTAATATTTACATATTTAAGTATCTTGTTATAAATGTATATATAGATGTCATATACAATGGAAAAAGTGACTTAGGGTTCCAGTGCCTAAGGCTAGGATCGAACCAGCGTCTTCTGTATTCGCGGCAGACGCCTTTAACGCTTTTAAATTCTTTTATTGTCACTGATTATATTTGTATCTATTAGACTATTTGGTAATGGTAAAAAAAGTGAATGAAACTTTCGTAGATCAACACAAAAATAAGTCAAAATAGAATAGTTAATGATTCAAAGAGAACAACATGCTGTCGAAAAAGGGAATATTGTGATCAACCTGTGCTGCTATTGTTCACTCGTTAAAACCACAAAACGTTAACATTAATTCTAATTCATTTTCCAGTATTCCAGCAACCAAACAAAATGCATCACTGTTGCCTCCACAACAAGCGGCATGATACACAGCGTCCCCGTCGCACACATACAAGCCCCTCGCATCACCGGCTCCACCGTGCACTACTACACCAGTCTCCCCCACACCGTGCACCATCTGCCGTCCGTCACCATACAGGGCATACCGCAGTCGCAGGTGCTCCGCGGGTGAGTACACACGACTATACTACACATACAGCCCCCGCAGCACGGGCTCCACCGTGCACTACTACACCAGCCTCCCCACACACCGTGCACCAACTGCCTTCCGTCACCATACAGGGCATACCGCAGTCGCAGGTGCTCCGCGGGTGAGTACACACGACTATACCACACATACAGCCCCCGCATCACCGGCTCCACCGTTCACTACTACACCAGCCTCCCCCACACCGTGCACCATCTGCCGTCCGTCACCATACAGGGTATACCGCAGTCGCAGGTGCTCCGCGGGTGAGTACACACGACTATACCACACATACAGCCCCCGCATCACCGGCTCCACTGTGTACTACTACACCAGCCTTCCCTACACCGTGCACCATCTGCCGCCCGTCACCATACAGGGCATACCGCAGTTGCAGGTGCTCCGCGAGTGAGTACACACGACTATACCACACATACAGCCCCCGCATCACCGGCTCCACCGTTCACTACTACACTAGCCTCCCCCACACCGTGCACCATCTGCCGTCCGTCACCATACAGGGTATACCGCAGTCGCAGGTGCTCCGCGGGTGAGTACACACGAATATACCACACATACAGCCCCCGCATCACCGGCTCCACTGTGTACTACTACACCAGCCTTCCCTACACCGTGCACCATCTGCCGCCCGTCACCATACAGGGCATACCGCAGTTGCAGGTGCTCCGCGAGTGAGTACACACGACTATACCACACATACAGCCCCCGCATCACCGGCTCGACCGTGCACTACTACACCAGCCTCCCCCACACCGTGCACCATCTGCCGTCCGTCACCATACAGGGCATACCGCAGTCGCAGGTGCTCCGCGGCTGAGTACACACGACTATACTACACATACAGCCCCCGCAGCACGGGCTCCACCGTGCACTACTACACCAGCCTCCCCACACACCGTGCCGTGCCGTCTGTCACCACATAGGTATATCTATTCCTGGCACTCAATCTGTTAAGTTAATACAAAGTTGAGAATCTGAATCTGAGGTGGTGAATCCTATAGTGAGGTCCAGCCCATGAGTAAAAAATTTAGCCACCTTACGTACATTAGATTTATCTGATACTTAATTTTCATTTCAGAATCCCGATCAACACAAAAACCGGCACATTCAGCACCGTAATGTCTCAAGGCACCGCCAGCGCTATCATCGGCTTCGGCACTCGAACAACCAACGCTCCAGTCCAGTACGTCAACGTCTCCTCCAAATCATTCCCCACCGGTAACATCTTGCATAACGCCATCGTCTCTCGTAACATCCTCAACCGTACAGCGGTCACCTCCGCCATGTCGTTCAACGTGACCACGGTCAAACCAGCGGTGCAGACTACTCCTAAAATAAGCACGGTAGTGACAGCGAGCTCTGGAGACTTCGACAACATTTCCACCACGAAAGACATGATCGACAACGCGTGTAACTCATCGGTCATGCTCAAGAAAGTTTTAACTTTAGGAAGTGCTGGCGCTGCTAAATCCTTCATGATGCATAACACACAAAAGGTGCTGTCTACAGGTTTTGCTAACGGGTCTACTCCGCCGCCTAATGTCACCATCGTGAGCTCTGGAAGTACAATTTTGAGCAATGCCATCATTAATCCTACTTCAAACATAACTAGTCCAACTTCGGGCACTTTGAGCGCCACGCACGCTACGCTGTCTGCTCTGCTTGCGTCCAACGCCGAAAACGCCAAAGCAAACAAAAATTAAGTATTAGCTTAGATTCCAACATTCCCAAGTAATTAATCATTCTCGAATACATGATCTCATTTTGTACAGTCAGCAGCGGAAGTAGCTAAGCGGGTATTTTGAACACTTCACCGCTTAGCTAATTCTGCTGCTGACTGAACTTAAATTATTATTATGCAATTTATTACTATTTTACTGTGTATTAGCTTAGCATTATCGTGGCATAATATGAGCAATATTACGATTCAAAAACACATATTACATTCCTAATTATTATATATGGTATTTTAGAGAACTTTAAATTTAAATGACTAATATTGTTATTGATACCCCCCCACCGTCGATATTGATACAGTAAGTTGGAAAACGACTTCATTAAATCGTAGTTTTTAATTCGAGACATGTTCAATTGGAAAATCAAATCGAATAGCCGTTGCTACACCTGGCGCCCGGCCTCGCGTGGAAATTGCCGCGCGCGGCAGCTCGGCTAGTGTGACATGCCTCGCCCGAGGCAAACACACGTGCGGCTGCAATGCCTCGGGCGAGGCACGTTCACACTAGCCGGCAATTTTCTCACGAGGCCGTGCGCCAGGTGTAGCCACGGCTAATGACGAATGATATTATATTCTTAAGATTTGTATTAATTTAACTACCTCTTAAGTTACCTGATTGATTAATTGTGTGAAACTGAACTCTTATTATTAGTAAGCTAAGGCTCACCACACACTAGAAGCTGGTGTGGGGTCAGCCTATATATAACTCAGAAGGTTGTTAGCTATAATAAAGTTCTAAGGCGAATGATAAATTCGGTATTTGGAAAAAAAAATTGAGCCTGGTACGATTTGTCCCTAGATCTTAGAACTGGATTGTAGCTCTCTACCATCTGATTAAATGAAGGTTGTGTTTATTATATGTGCCAAGTTAGAGTACAAATAACTGTGAATCAGTATTATTTACATGTGATAATTTTTCATTGTATTTGGAAGCAATGGTTTTGGATAGCTTGTATACTAGCGTCTGTTTACATATAAACTAGAATGGGTAGAACTTTCCTACGATTATTGTCAGCGGTTATGGATATGGTTGCAAGATAAATAGGTTAAATGTTCCTGAAAACAGTTTCAATAAAAATAATCTTAAAGGAAGGATTATTTGCGTCAATAAATAATAAAAGTAACCACCATCTTAAAATAAGTATTCATATTACAGCACGCTTTTTATTAAATGATTTACGAGACTTCTATGTAAATGTAAAAATACAAACCAAAGTCGATCACTAGTTATAAAAAATACTAGGTAATTGTTAGAACGTGGAAATAGTTTGCTCTTTTATTAATTTAAATGGAGTGTTATATTGAATCTCATTTGCTATAAAACAAGTGTTTGAACGAAAAATCACTACTTATCTATTCTTGATTATTTAAACCATGTTGACAAACAAAAAGTCTGCTTTGCTTTGCTTTTAATGCGGCTTTTTAGTAGATTTCGTTTTTTATTTTTATTATAGGTTTACAAGTAATTTGGCTGTTGAGCTTAATATACCTACTATTAAATAAAAGACTTGGCTTTTTCAGCCATATTTGTTGCAATGCTTAATATTTTTATGCTTTATTTTTTGGTATTTATTATGTGTTTTGTTGCAATATTTATGTTTGTTACAAATTGTTACAAACTAGAGGGGATCGGAAACTCAAGTCCAATCAATTACTTAAAATAATTACAAGGCAGTAATATTTGCATAAATCAACTGCATGGACCATTGCATATGGTCACGATCCTCATAATTTCAGTTGAAGTCCAGTTCGAAAAAAATGTTTAAATGATTCGTCGCCTTTGCCGGTATAGACGCATGAATGACCAACGAATGAAAAATGATATGTTGGAAGGACCAAACTGCCTCCCTTGCTTAGTTGTTTAACGGTTAGAATTGTGAAAAGTGCAAAAATATGTGAAACTTTGTTTTATTGCGATCCTCGATTCTATATTTGGATTGTATGATGCTTGATATTACTAAGCTTTAATTTTTTGTTGTATTTATTATGCGTATGCGTCTATGTTGCAATATTGTTACAAATAGTCGTTATAAGTTATTATATTTGAAGCGAAACGACTATAAGCTTGCTTGCGTGCAATTTAAGACAATATTTTACATTTGTTGTATTTATTTAAGACATGCTATGCGTCCTAAACCTTGTCTAATGTTCACCGATTGACATAAGTTGGCTGTGTTTATAATAATAAGCTTTAATTTTACTGTTGTGTTATGTTATTTATTTAAACTTCAGATGTCGCATGTAGTTTCAAAATTATAGCGTTAACTTGTTTCTATTATAATTATAGCTAAGTATTTAAGTGACTAATGACAAACAGATATGCGTGCATCATACGGGAAACTGAAAATACATTCAGACATATTTTTGTAAATAATATTTTCGTCAATTTGCGCCTATAAGACATTCTCAACTTTTTGTATTCCAGAACAGTAGTTTAAATGAGAATATTTTTCTATTTGCTTGTTTTTCGAAACTTTGACTACGCTTGACGTGTTGCCAAATTTAGTTAGCAAAGAATAGGGATTTAAAACTATATGTTGATTTGTGTTTAAAAAAATACCTAAGTAGTTACCATTTTATATTAATATTAACTTATTAGGAATTATACTTGCTACTTAATTAACTCGAAAGGTAGGCAGGCTAAACTGGATTAGTCCAATCTGTAGTCGCGCTGATTTCTAAACTGATGTTGCTGGACCCTAAGCCCCGGTTGGGTCATTTATTTGTATTTATTTCATACCTAGTAGTTTGCCAAGTATTCTATACATTAGACAGGTCTAGCGACACGACACCCGAAACGTATTATCGTGGTCGACTAATTTCGTCTATTCATATGGGGTTATCTCCTGACGACCTCCAACCAAATATTATCGGAATGTTCATATTGTCACTAGTATCACAATCGTCGCGTCGTCATAAGTATTAGTGAGCAATATAAGGCTTAATCGGACTTGTTCCAAAGACTGCTTATTATTTCCATCTAAAGCCATCTCATTATCGAAGAAGAATTCTTATCGAACAAGTAGCTTGTTACCGGACTTCGTATTTCTTCAATGTTGATAAATCGTAGTAAGATTGCTGCTACGGTCGAAAGCAAAGCCAGTAACTAAATAAAAATAACGTTGAATTGCGACGTTAGTCCAAGCCAAGCCTTGGTTAATGGCTATTTAAGACGACAAATAGACTGATATTTAATTGAAACCTAAATAATCACATTAAGGCTTAGTTTTCCCCTCTCTTTGAGGCCAGATTTCACGGTCCACCAAAAAACAGCAGTAACACATTTTTATTACGGGCTTGAAAACAAAGTTTGCGTAGAAATAACATTTAAGTAACACATTATAATGTATTGAAAAAATATGCATAGGTATATATCAAGGCGCAGTTTTATTCAGAAAAAAGGATTTTCATTCACCCGTAACTCATTTTTGCCAGAATTCATTTCAGGTATTGCAAAATATTCACAAATTTATTATTTATTTAAAAAAGGGAAACGGAGGGATAATCTAGTTCTTTGTTGGCTAACAGTATTTTTGTTTTTATAAAATATGCACAACTCGTATGCGCTAGGGGATAGCGCCCGGACTCGATTATTAACTTGAATTTTAATGATCCTTTCCGCGAATCCGACCTATTTCCGTATATAGAATTAGCTTCTGGGGCATCGATCAGGGCGTCCACTATTCGTTTCTCTGTGACCTGGGTTAAAGTTAGGCTTCTCTGATACGCGGTACTTCGAACTGTCCATGTATTCTGCTAGCTTAATGAAAACAAGCGAACCATCGACTCTTGCAGACATCCTAATAGTTATTACAGTCCTCGAGTTCACAGTTATACTGGTTTGTTGGAGCCGATCGACCGCCTGTGTTCAGTGAAACACTGTAACAACAACTCTGCTCCCCCGAAGGGGAGGCGATCCTATTTCAAGAATAACTACGATCAATTTTTCCAAAAATACTGCGCCTGCATTTTGCTGCAATTGCGATATCATTCGAAGCAGAGTTTATCCGGGTTGGGTACATATTTTTAGGCGGCGGCCTGCTATACGGCGGTATGCTAACACGTGGATCAACTTTAGATAAAACGTTAGCGTATACCAGAGTCCCACGGCTTGCCAAAGAGCTAAGTACGTGAATTTCTAAGCAAATCCTTGTCATAGTTACTTGTTAAAATACTGTTACTTACTAAAAATAGCAACCCGTTTTCCGTGAAATTTTGTTTCATTTTTAGATAAATATCCGTATTGGCAAGTGACATTCAGAAAAACGTAATATGTGCATGCTACTTCAAATAGACACGGAAAATGTGAAACAATGAGGAGAAATTCGAGAACTCTCAAGCTAATTTGCTGCCCGGAACTAAAAATAAGCTTAATACTAGAGGAAGCTATTGTGTCACATTTTCCAAGGCTAATTCTCCCTCTATAAGAGAGTTGTTAATTTTTTTTATTTCTCGTGATATAAGTACCTACCAATTCTCATCTCTAATCCATTTAAGTTCACAATGTGGCACTAATCATTTAGGAAAATTAAAGTTTTTAAATGTAATTTAGGACATTGTCCATATTTTACATTCATAAATTTTAAGTCTTACCAATATTTACCTAGAATTTTGGCTACAGTGCATTTGATAGCCCTTTTCAACCGACTTCAAGATTTCGAAGGAGCAGGTCATCAATTCGTCGAAATTTTTGTTTTTTTTTGCTATGTTTTTATGTATGTTCACCGAATATTCGAAGACGGCTGCACCGATTTGGAAAATTCTTTTTTTGTTTGTTACTTCACAGTTGGTCCCATTGTCACCAGGTCTGGATCTGATGATGATGGGATCCTGGAGAAATCGAGGGAACTCTTCAACTATTATAGACACACCTATAGTGATTTCAGTATTTTTTACAACAACTCGGGTATTTCCTCTTGGAAAAGCGGATCCTAAGTGAAGTCGGTTCTTTTTTTGGTAAAATTATATTAAATCATTCTATTATTTATCATCAATAGTTGTAGGTTATTATGGCTGTGTAAAGATTAGAATCAGATATTGATGTTGTTGATTAGGATTACTATCTTATCTAATAATTAATACTACTTAGATGATAGTATTACTTTTTAATGCATCCTCTTATTGAAATGTGTTGTATTAGTGGAATATGTGTGTAACATTGAATGTGTCATAAGTTAAGAGTTATTAGTACATTTACTTTTTTCGAACATCAGGTTATTTTTTACAAGTATTAACATGCATAGGTCCCTTTATTGCCACTTCTCGCATAATAGGTTAGTTATTTCTGTAAGGAAACGAGTAATTGCAGCTCTTTTTTTAAAGTTTACAAGTAATATAAGTATATATACATAGCCAGGAAATCGGCAAGCAAAAACAAACTGTTACGCCCTTTTATGCAGTTATCTAATGTATGAAAAAAATATTTGAAGTGTGATTTCCATTATTCCGATTGTATTTTAAATAGACACTAATAATTAAATAACAATGGAAATGGAAGGAAACTTAGACTTTTGCTAATTTACTTCCGAATAACTATTAAAATGCCCAATAATTTGAAGTAAGTAGTTGCTCTATCTTATATTTTTCACCTACATTCATCTAATACATTTACTACAGGTCATTTAAAATTAACTTGAACATATTCACGTATTAAGATACAGACTTATATAATATGGTGACGCAATAAGATTTGTGACAACTTGATATAAAAATAAGGATAAAGCAATAATACAGAAAATCTTGAATTTTCACCTTATACGGGCTAACTATCGAGGTTCATTTCTCTTTATAATAATGGCGACAATTATACGTCCGTTCTGCAGACGCGACAGGATGCCGGCGTTGAGGGCTCAGGGCACCCATGCGTGCTTATAATAGGCGGGAGGTAATAGGATGGTCCTGTAGGGCCGTTTAAAATTACTGTACTTACACTCATAACATTGTAGTTCCTTTTAGATCAACATTATAACAATTAAGGTTTACGCATGAGCAAAAAACTGATTCACTTTACGTAATAAATAATTTAATAAAGGATTCTGTTTCTATATTTACGAGTATAGTATTCCTGCTGTCACGTAAGTCTACCTATAATATAGATTGATTTATGTTTTTGTGATATCAATTCAAACAAGAAATTTAAAAAAGCATTCATTCGATCAACTTAAGCAATTAACGTTTCTCGTTCAATTCAATGGTATACTGAGTTGAAAACTTCTACAGTCAGAACTGGTGATCTGCGTAATCCTTAAACGTTTTTCGTAGTTCGAGTAATTGTGATTTAACACATTTTTTTGTTCTTCATATAAAATTGATTGCGGCTTAAACAAATTCATGTTACGTGAAAATATGTTGTTGATTTTTTCCATGTATAATGACAATTTATATACTTGTATTTTCATAATTGCCCAGGAATAAGTAATTAAATCACTCTACAGAAAGCTAGACTATGATACGGACCTATTCAATGTATGTTAACTTGTATTTAGTTGAAATGCAAATGTTATAGCAAACCCCTCCTATCTTCTATCTTGCTGGGAAGTGCGATGTGTCGAGCGCTCTGAAAGTCGTTCAACACTAGTATCTACATTGTACCGACAAGCTAGTAAGACTACTCGACTACTTATGGTTGTAAATGTACACTGCCTTTGTTATTGCGAGCTTGTGGATGTAATAAATGATGTGTTAACAAATAATTTCATGCTTGTATAATTTTAACTGTATAAAGGCTTATAATAGTTATTTGTGCAACAAGAGAGGAAAGTTGGTTTTTCTTGCGAGTGTTGATTTTGAGTCCCGAGTAAGCGAAAGATTCTATAATATTATCACGAGCGAAGCGAGTGATTCTAAGGTTGAATATTGAGTGTAGCGAGGGATCTTAAGAACACGAGATGTAAAAAAACTTTCCTCTCGTGTGACACATACCATTTTTCACCTCAGTAGTGAGAACATATTAAATATAAAAAAACACATTTATTTACATTCCTGAATGAAAGGCATCATCATTATGACGAAAAGCTTCTAGAAACAAAATTTCACTCCCTGGAGTGAGGAAAGCAGCAACTTTTGTCACTCCCTGGAGTGATGAAAGTCGCGCTTTCCGTCACTCCAGGGAGTGAGGAAAGTAGGCTTGTTCGAACTGCTGAGGTGAAAATAAGTTTTATTATGAATGGCGATGTTACCGACAAACAAGAATTAGGTAAGAACCTAAAGTTTCTTTTGTGAAGCCGCCGTGTCAGGTTGTAGTGTACAGTCGCCATCGGATATATCGGAACGGCCAAGGTACTCGAAAAAAACCTGAACAAACACTTACTTCACATATTTCACACAGAGATATTTGTGACTACCTTGGCCGCTTCGATAGGTATATCCGAGGCTTCCAAACACGTGTGGCGGTACACTCAGATTACACTCAGAATAGTTGGAAAAGAATACTTATAGCACATCTACCTGTTCGATTATTCAAATAGAGTAGTCATAATTATGGTGATCACGTTATCCGTCAATCTTACTAAATACTCAAATTGGACCCTTAACAATTTGGCTCAGAAAGCAATTTGAATGTATGTTTTCTTCGACTGAAACTCTTAATTTCGTAAAGGAATCGGAAATCCCGTGTAAACAACGTAGAATTAGGCCGGTTTCGGATTATCAACATATATAAGCCATTAGCAATGGTAGGCCGGCTCAGGCCATTTAACAAATGGCTGGAAGTAGTCATTTCCACGAACACAGCGCCACCTCAAGCGGCTTAACGATCATCAAACGAATAATTTAAATGAGCCATAACGCCTAGACCGAAATGTATTCTTTGTTATTCTAGCGGTACTGTTATTATCCGGATACTGTTTGCTTGGCGTGTCGAAACACGTAAAATATTCAAAGGGGCAGTGTGAAATATTATGGAAAATTATAAAAGAATTTAAAAAAATGAAACATTCGTTTCACGTCTACATGACTCGTGTTGGTAAGTTCGGCCGCGCTTCAACTAGCTTAAGACATTTCGACCGCGATTTTGTGATACTTGCTCGCCTCAATAAGATTTTGAAAGTTCAAACTTCATGATTTCAAAAGGAGGAGGTTCCCGATTCTGCTTTAAGTTTTTTAAAATCCTTATTAAACTCTAATAGCGGCAACTTTTAACGACGACTCATAAAAAAAACATCATTGTCAATAGTCCATACCGGTCTTAAATTAAGTTGACAAAAGTTCGGCTCTACACACGTAGCGACAATTGAGCGCAGTTTGCGTAGCACGTTCGTAGCCCGCTACGGCCGCACGTACGTAAGAGTGACGTCGGCGGATTTCACAACGTCGTCTCGCCTTACATCACGGTAATCGCTTTGTTTACAATTTTTATCATTGTCACTTCGTTGCATCAGAAAGGTAAACGAACTAATTTTAGATAATTGATAATGAGAGTGTGATGTTTTAACATATTTAATTTATGCTTAATATTTCTAATCGGTCTCTTAATATCTTATGGCTGCTCTACATGATGGGCTATCATAGGGACGTAGCTATGCGTTAGAGGGAGCTAACGACATTGCGATCTCGTTCCATCGTATAACTTCGTCCCTATGATGGCCCTTAGGTGTAAAGGAATAATATCAGTGATTTCAAGAGGAAACCCCTTCAGGTTTTGGAAACTTATGAAACTTTTGGGTAAGTTCAGAATTGTTAACTTTTGTTTTGTTAATATTGTTGTGTAAAATGTGGGGGTGGCTTGGCGCGCGTGGGTGCGTAGTGGGCGTGCGAGCCGAGGCGGCACGGGCGCCGGGAGGGGGGGAGGGCTGTAAGCGCCGAGCACGTGCCGCGCGCTCACGTGGTGCCGCCGAGCGCGCGTCCGTCGTGCCGGCCCGTATGAATAATTGTGTACGGAGTGAATGAATCGATGCGCGGCGCGGGAGCGGGAGCGGCGGAGCGGGGCGGCTGCGTGGAGGGGTGCGCCGCGGCGCGCCAGTCTCGTGCCGGTAGTCGGTAGGTCAACCGAGCGACTCCGGGAGCCGTCCCCGCCGCGCCGTCGCTCGCTCGTAGTCGTAGTGCGCCCGCCCCACGCCGGCCCACGAGTCCATGGAAACCCAGAATCAGGATGCGGCACACAGCCCCGCTGAAGTGCCGAACGACCCCGGGTACGTCGCCGCCGCTGTCCTTTCACCGGCTGTCATCTCCGCCCGCGACGACCGACTCTAATCGCAATGTTTGTTGCAGGAAGATGTTCGTCGGAGGACTCAGCTGGCAGACTAGTCCAGGTACGCTCCCCGGCGACGGAAAGTGCATCCGATGCACGCGCGGTCGAGCCGCCCGCTGCACCGCGGAAAACCATTTCCTACCCAATAGGAGGAACTCATGCGTTTTCAGTGATGTACAAAAATTCGGCACGTAAACACCGGTAACCAAAAAGTTTCGTTATCAGCTGATTAGTCGTGTTATGTAGCCGAATTGTTACCAGTGTCGTTCATTGAGTGCACGTGATATTAGGTGAGGTGCATGTGTAGGACATACACGGCGTCTTGGGCGTTTGTAATGAGTTGCCCTTGTTATAGATCACGATGTAATTGAGTTGTGAAGTCGAGGTTTATTGCGAGTCAGGTGTGTGGCAGCGGCCATGGCAGGTGCGCGCGCAGGCTCCTCCGCCGCTGCGACCTCTCACGTTGTGAACCCGCGAGCGAATCTCATCCCTATTGTTATAACGGTTCAGTTGGAAACTCTAACAACATTTTCCGTTACCGGCTTTTCCCTTTAACGGTTATCACAACATAACCTCAATCTAGGTAGAGCGCTACCGACCGGCGCGTTTCCGTCAACTTAGGTTATGCTCACACCGTACCAATTGGCAATAAGTTGATTCTTGTACTCGATGTCTTGTAAGAACTAAGATACTTTAAATACAAAACGAGAAATATATTTAAAATTGTTTCATTCCAATCCTTTGCGTTCATGAAATATAAAAAGATATAAAAAATTTACTGAAAGGGAAAGTTTACTGAAACGCTGAAAGTACATGTACTATATAATCAAAATTTCAAAACACCTCTAAATTATTGCCATCTTTACGGAAATAATTATAACAGCGCGTAAATAATAGTAAGTTTTGTCGTATTTACCCAGTGCGCGTCACATAGCTCAATGAAAACATATAATTTTACGTCCATTAGCGTTCCCCTAGACCTGTAATAAAGGCCGTCAATTACTTTTAAACTAATTGCGAGAGTGCAACGCAAAAGGTCTGCGCGCGCGGCGCAAGTGATGCTCGCGGTATTGGGTCGAGCGCCCACGCCGCACTTTGATCCCTCTATCTATGCCAACTTTGTTCTTCTCTGGAGATATCTAGGGCGCTGCATCGGCGATTACTAGCCAATATGCTTTGGATATTATCGGATCGGCAAATCCCGCTCTTCTATATTGGTAGCATCATGAATCAGCCCTCGATCATGCGCCGTGTACCTATGCTTCATCCGGTCCTACTATCAAATCAACCAAGACGCTAAAAGCAAAATTACTTTAGATAAATTTTTGCCTTTTATATTTTCATATTTGAAAAGTCTGTTGCAAGGTTCTTAAATTTATTTGGTCTATTAATAAGGCATAATTTAAAATCCTGTGTAATTTAAAAATAGATACTTACCTAACTACTTCACATGAAGTCGACGACTCTGAGCATATATTAAGGAATTCATTCAATTTTTTTTCCTGAGCAAAGTTTGCTCCGCTTGTTTACACCTTACAGAGCCATGATGATAAGATAATTTGTAACTTGTTACCTGTTATCGTATGATAGTCGGATAGTCTCCCATATCACGGCGCCGTACAAATAGTTAGATAAATTTTGGTAATCTTAAAATTTTAAATATGTAGGGATCAATCACAACTAGTGATAAGTGATAAATACTGACAGGCACGCTTTTTTACTTGACATTATAATTTTCTAAGGATCCGGAGATTTGCCTTCTACATACATACAGTACCGATACATTCTCGAAAAAATTGTTTTAAACCAAGACATTAATAATGCTAGAGATAGTTACCTTGATTCTCACTAGTACAATAATGTACAAATATTTATTGTATTCTGTCATATAGGTAGGTACAATAGAAACTGCACCTACGCACGATTCAAGTCCTTTTGAAATCTAGTTAAAATACATGTCAGTCAGTATTATATACCTACAGGTACCTACTTATAAGAATAAAACTTATGGATAATGTACGTAGATTTTTTCCGAACTTATCTTGGATGGAAACCGAAATGTAATGCGATAAGATATTATTACAAGCAACAAATTTATGATTCAGCAGACTAACAACTCTTTATTCTTGTGTTTTTTGTGGATTATGGATATGAGCTTCCCTTTCCACTTATCTTTATGGTTCTTTTTTCGGAAGTAGAAAGTTGTTATAAGTATTGACAAAATAGTGTTTCTACTAAATATATGTAGATTGTCGCGGGACATTAATATTCTCGTTCTCAATCTGTAATAAAATAATACTACGAAGTAACGTGGAGTAAGGTTGTAGCTCAAATAACAGGCTCCATAATGAGACGATGCGTGATGAGAGATTAGACAGCTACTTGTTCGTGCAGACAATTTGTTTAAAACACCATGAGAACGGAAGGAAACGAATCCCACTCAGTGTGGGTGACTTGATCTCTTGACTTAACGACATTTTAACGACAAACAAAATTTACTCCGCGTATTAGCAGAATGGTCATGATTCTTTACCTAAGTCTTCCCGTGTAACGGTTACCTAAGCTTACTAGATGCCTCGGTATTTATTTATAGAACCAGTAAAAGGCACATAAAGTATTTATATTATTGAGCACACTCAGAAGCTCAGAACATTTCGGGCATAAAATTTAATGCCGATTTTAAAACATGCTCAACTGAGATAATGACCTAGTCTCCGAAAACCGTGCTGTTCTGTATTTTAAAAGTTATAAATAAATCTTAAAATAGCCACTTTTCAGTTCTTAAATAACCCCGGCTGTCGCCATGACCATTTTATGAAAATAGAAAGCTTCCTAGGAGGGTAGTTTAAACGTAATCATTTCTCTAACTAAATCAACAAATGCAACTGTTTACAGCATCTCTAAATCCAGATAAAAGCGGCCACCTCTTTGTTAAATTGTATGCAACAGTGAGATAAGTTATTCCATTTTATATTTCCACAGTACAAACTCATTATCCTCGTGTTGCGAGCGTAAGCTGGTTCATAGTAAATAGTTTCAAGACAAAAGGTTGACTCCATTATCTGGTCCACTTCTAGCGTCTGACATATCATTAACACGCTTTGACTCCGGAATTTACAAATGCCTTCTTAAAACAATCAATGTGTTAGTACCTACTGAAATCTGAATTTAAACATGTGGTTTTACAAAATTTTTGCCATACGCGCCACGCTTGGCAGGTGGGTTGGCGCGCGCAGTTTTTTTGCACACATGGATGAATAAAACTAATAAAAAGGTCCTCTTTCGCAACGGTTTGGAATGCACTAAATACCGGCTTTCTTTAGTAGAAGTAATAGAACATAAATTATCTACTTTTACCAGTACAACTAGAAGTAGAACTAGTGCAAATAGATCCTTAAATCCTGCAGTACCTAAAGCATATAGGCAATTGGTATTAAGAAAAACGTATGTGACACAAAGTAGTAAGTAACACAAACCGATCATGTCGGCCATCGTAAAATCTGTCCCAGAAACGTTAGACGCCGACGCGTGCTGAGTGTGTTATTCTAATCACTTACCGAGTGCCGCTTTTAGGAGCCATATTCTTTTTACTAAATGTTTGTTGCGGATAGATAATTGATATATTTCTCTTAGTTTATCTACCATAAATACTCGTAACAGATTCTATAAATCTTAATGCAGCTTAGCGGTTTTATTGTATTTCGCTCTCTCTTATTTAGAGAGTAATTATCATTATGCCCTTTCAGTATAAGTACTTTACTCGTAAGTGCTCTGTTCTGTTGGATCTAGAGACCACAGTTATATTGGTAAAGGTGAAGTGATCCATGCGCCTGCCCTCATGATAGGCACTTTTTCCTAACACAATACAGATGAAGCAACGCCGCTGAACACGTTACGGTTATTATCAATACGATTGTTAGCCTGCTCGAGCATTACGCGACTCTGTACAAATCAATGGATAGACTATTTAAATGCTACAAGTGTTTAACGAGTCTGTCAGTGCTAGTATTTGTGATAACTTTATTTCAATTGTTTCTTTTCTAGGTTATTTTATTCCTAAACAATTTTTTAAAGGTCATGTTAAAGACCACTACCGTTTTAACGATCTACGTAATTGTTTTCATTCATTCATTCTAGTATTACATAAATGGGGCATCGTTGGTTTTATCAGTACGTAACGTGCAGGAGTCCTATTCTAAGGATGATGGAAATTATCATTGAATTTCCTGTGAAGACAAAAGACAGCGCACCCCTTTCAGTTGTTGAAAGGGTCACAACTCAATTCCATTCGTCGATTGCGAGAAATTCACCTTTGCCTCTATCTACTATTAAACCAGACATTTTGCATACGCTGAATTATGCAGCAGGCAAATCTCTAATGCAGAATGAACGGATTGTCTTTATTTAATTTCCACTTTGAGTGAAATTCACGAGAGGTCGCAGAGAGATAGAGGCAATCAGGTAGAATTTCGCGAAGACGATTTTAAAACAGTCAAAACCAACTAGGTACTTATAGTTTATATTGTGGCTCGGGGAATCATGACATTTAAGGTCGAAACACATGCACCAACCAGTGTACCTAAGTAAGTACTTATGCGAGCCACGTGGGCCTCTTGTTGGAAATGTGCATAGCGACGCGTTTTTCTCTGTAAAATAGTCTCAGCCGCTACCTCTTATAATACGAACCGAAAAAAAATTAAAACTAGTGCGGTACAGAGGGTGCCTACGTTCACACATAATAATATATAGCGTCCATATTCTGCGCAAGGATCGCCAGAGTATTACATACAACATATAGGGCATTCAAGTTTCAAGTTTCAAGTTTATTTGCATTCATGTTGTACAAAAAGGTATTGACATATTACAGTTTCAAACATGAGCCCTGCAAGGGCATGGCAATTACTTATCAACTAAATTATTATATCTAACTTAAACCTAAGAAAATTACACTGTAGCTTTAACAACATTCATATACAATATTAGATACCTCTAAGTGCCTACTAACACTATTTAAAATTCATTGGTCATCTTAACCTAAAAATGCATGAACATGTGATGCGTGTCACAATATAACTACTTATTTAATTAGGTACTGCTTGCCATTGATAATGAAATTATTTTATACAAATTAATTTTCTTATTGTTGCTATAAATTATTTCAACCATTCTATTTTCCACAATTATAGAAGGCAAGTGCCGCGCTTCAGTAAGCTCCGGAGCTGAAGTTGACAGCGCACCACAAAAAACATCCCAGTACTTCGTTAACGGTCTCAGCGCTCAGCAGGTGGTAGAGAAAAGGATTGTGTTTCATATTATTCGTAGTCGTTGCCTAAAAATATTCAGCGGAACACACATTAACACTACAAAAATATGCTCTCGTTTTACTGACTTACTAGTACCTACTTTCAGAATAATATTTTAGTTGAGATAGGTTAGCATTTTGTCAAACTTAATATAGGCAGCTTATGGAACAATAGAAAGATGAACAAAACTAGCGATACGAAAATCCGAATCTGAGCCAGGATTACACCAGAACACAATGCAAATTAAACCAAGTGAAGTGTAAATCAAAGGTCGATTCCGAAAATAGCATTGTTCTCGTTGTTTCAAAGACTGGTACCTACGTCCGACTATTTAGGTATTATGCGGCATTTTTACTTAACTGTGTACCATTGACGGTCGGTTCGCAATCGTCACAAAACTGACGGTTTGTGTCAAATCCCATACATTGACTTAAGTTGTCCTTTAAAGTACAATTTAAAATAGAACTGCCATTCCATTTCATTCAAGTTCCTACTGATCTGACAGGCAAAAGATTTGCAAGTGGTCAAATAAGAAAGAATGTAGCGAGTGAGCTGAAGAGTCGACCGTATTACCGCAAATAGTAGCATAATCCCCTACAAAGCGTGTGGTGGCGTTGCGCTAGGAAACAGCAGTTTGGGAGCTGCTTTACCATTTATAGGAACCGGATACAAGTTTCGTTTTGTGGGCTATTTTGGCGTGGCCGCAAATAGACATACGAGCGCGCGTGCGAACACTTCTTTACCTCACATAAATCAAGATAGAAAAAAACAATAAATCATTGAATAGCGTCTAACTTTTAGCGAGCAATAAACGACATGGTTGCGGTTTATTTTGTTTGTTTATAGAACGCGCTATTACCGCTTCAGTATCTCAACTCGATAAAAATCACTGTGTTAGTGCACTTCTGCTATAGTTTCAAGTTCAGTTCAGTTAATGTTAAGTTTTAGGAGGTTGTTATATAAAATAAAATACAGGCTTAATAACAATTTGTCGACTACACGTACATGTTACATGCTTTCCAGATGTGACGGTTTTAACCTATTGGTTGGTTGAAGGTAATAGGTAGGAACTATTGTGTCGTAATAATACACTTTTAACATAACTGACTTTGTAACATAAATAGCACATTAAGTAGGAAATCATTGCTAGAGACCGTATCATCAGTTGTTCGAGAACTCGCAATAAGGCCAAATCGCTTTGCAGTTACGGAAACAAACTAACCAATAATAAGCCGTTTACGATCGAGCCGACGAAGGCGATTTCCTATCATTTGGGTACATCAGTTTAAATATTTATCATATGTATAATAATTCGTATTATGTATAATGCAATCCATAAAATGACCGCAGGCACAAGCAATATACTTGATAACTCTTTGCTAATGTTTCGGCTCTGAGAAATATCATAATTAGTTTTTTCTACACCCCTCTTGCGATGGCTGATGACGAAATGTCAGTCAACGCTATGGAACAATTTAGAAATTTTTGTTGATACGGCACATGTGGTTAATGTGTGTTCCCCGTAGTGTTGGTTACTATTTATAGTGTAGGTAGGTACTTTGGTAACATGGGGAGCTATAATATGCTCGCCTTTCAAGCATTTGGAGAGTTAAAAAAATTCCAACGTCTTAAATAATATTGTTTAAACGTCAATTTGTACCTTTTGCCTTATTTCCTAGAACATATACCTGTTTATAAAACCATAAGTTTGTAATTTGGTGTTCATCGTAAAATTTTGATATTGGGTTTACGAGTATGCGATTTATCTTTGTAAGTAAATGATAAGTTACATAAACAGTAGTTTAAGGTTACCAAAAAACAAAGACTAGGTATACTTACGCGTTAAAACTGTAAATAAAGATAGGTAGTTGATACTCGAATCTTGGCATATAGATAAAGACAGTGCGCACATTATTATTGTAAAAATGTTTAACTAGGCAGTTAAATACTAAATAGTGAGTTTTATATCCCGGCCGGAATCCTTGCATGCACTACGAGCATTACTTCGAGGCTTGCATAACTGCAATCCGCGCATTATGGACTCACATCTGGGAACGTTCGACTCAGACGACACACGCCACTGCGTTGTTGTCATTACTCATATGTCGCGCACACGACTTCACGCTGCCGCCGACCTGTCGCGGCTTACCGTTAAACTCCTCTTTTCCACTGCATTCGCACAAAATAGTGAACCCTATAAAGTAAACAGTAAGGTCCATTTTAAAGTCTAGCTTTATATAAAATACGACCTTAGGAGACTAGTCGTTGTGAAGAGCAGGGTATCTTCAAACGACATGCTAATTGACGGCGGCGTCAAGCGAGGGTAAAGAGAAGTAGTTTTTATATTTTTGACGCAATGTTAAAATATGAGAAACTACACTGGACCAATGCGTGTTCAGGATTAATTGACACACTTATGGAAATTAATATCTTGTCCCAGTCGTAGAGTCTGTTTGTTCATAAAACCAAAGTTTTGCAATTTATAATATATATTATATAATTTCTCTACATGGTACTATATAGTAAGTTCAAAGAGGATAATTAGAAAAATTATAGTTTATAATAAAACACTTAAACTTTTCTTAATTTAAATTTAATTAAGGTCCTTAATTTGTTTAAATAACTATTAACCTCACTAAAGTCTATGAAAAAATAAGGTATTTCTAGACATATACAATTAAAACCCACCACAAGTTACATTAATATACTAAGAAATAAAAGGTAAACAAGTTAATTCTACGCTGCTCGCCCCGGGCAAGCAAAGGATTAAAAAAATAAAAAATAATTTACCTACTAAACAATAACAACGGTTCTATATTGGAACGCATAAATTCATCTTGACTATTTTAACTTAGCATAACAACCATTGGCATAACAACGTTTGGCATAACTATTGATCCGAATAGATCGATTGTCCTAATGGTTATACGCATAAGCTTGCAAATCCTAAGAGTTATCCGTCCTATTGGTTAAATGTCATAACATCCCCATATCGAATCCATCCATACGCATAACCCAAAAAGCCTAAATCTGAATATCCTAAAAGTTACACGACTAATAAAATATGACATAATACTTACTTTTCTAAAGTAGTCTAATTCATAATCTCCACTACGCATAATCCGAAAAGCCTAAATCTGTGGTTTCTTTGTAATTTCGAGGTCTTTTAATTGGTAGTTGACTTATTTCAATAAAATTATTTCAATTGGTTATATTTCGTTATCGAAACTAAACGCAATCACGTCAGTCGGCTCACTCTCTACGATTATAGCTATGTGGGTAGTTTCAGATATGAAATTGTTGTTCTGATCGAATGGTTGATAGTCTGAAGTGCTTTAATTGCCTGTGTATATTATAGTATGGTGAAAAATGAGTGATACAGAGGAGACACTTCTATGCGAAGAATTTAAATAATCAAACAGAGGAGCATTAAACCTGTCTGTTTTCTTGGGGATCGCAGTTCTAACCTTACCTAACCTAACCCACTTTTGGCAACATTTCGTTTTTTTAGGGGAAGCAGTTCTAACCTAACCTAACCCACTTCTGGCCACAGTTCGTTTTCATGGGGGGCGCAGTTTTAACCTAACCTAACCCACTTCTGGCAACAGTTCGTTTTCTTGGGGGTCGCAGTTCTAACCTAACCTAACCCACTTCTGGCAACAGTTTATTTTCTTGAGGGACACAGTTCTAACCTAACCTAACCCACTTCTGGCAACAGTTCGTTTTCTTGGGGGTCGCAGTTCTAACCTAACCTAACCCACTTCTGGCAACAGTTCATTTTCTTGCGGGACGCAGGGACATATATATTATAAAATTGTATTAAAGTAATACGTCGAAGAAATGAATTGCAATGTTTTGTAGTTGTGCCAATTAACATAATTTGAAACAAATGAGCGATTAAGTAATGTTCGTTGAATAGTATTTCTACGTAGTAAGATAAATTTTAATAAAAAGTAGTTGAAATAAAATAATGCCAAACAATATTACTAGTACTAAAGTTTCGATGAATCGTTGTCAATGAAATAATATTCAATGAAAAGGTTGTCGACAAAACTTGGGTACGCCCTTTTCATGATAATCTCTACCAAGGCTCCCTTTGCTTCCGCCTTAGACTTTTAACCTAACCAATCGCTTCTAACTTTTACAGTTTGGTTTTTGAGGTTTCGCAGTTCTAACCTAAACCTACTTTTTGTCGCAATTCGGTTGTGTTATCACAGTTCTAACCTTACCTAAACCTACTTTTCTGTAAACAGTATGTTTTTTAAGGTTCAGTATAAGGTTGTTAGGAGTTTCTAAATGAATAGGAACATATGTATATGTACGAGTATGTCCGACTTAGTATATGTTATGCACTACATATAGGACGTTCGGATTTTCTAAGTTAGTAGGAATATATTTTCTACTTAAGCAGTGCACTAGGATGTTAGGATTTTCTAAACTAGTAGGAATAAATGTTCGACTTAGTATATTTTATGCACTAGGATGTTATGATTTTCCAAATTAGTAGGATAAGATGTTCGAGTTCGTATATGTTATGCACATTGAAATTAGGCGAACTGAATTTTATTCTTCTTAATGTTATACCAGAACATTTTATGCTCATATAACGATATGAAAATTACTTATTAGGCGAATATATGCATTATTATAGTGACTTTTATGTGAAATGGCATTATGCCAATCGTGTTATGCCATGTGCAAATATGACAATCCATTTTATGCGAAAAAGAGGGCACCCAATAACAACACTTTCCAAGAGGTGACCTTTTCTCAGTTTTTGCAGTTGCAGCAATGTTCAATATTTGCAATATAGTAAAATCCAAAATTTCTATTCAGTCATTAAAATTAAAATACACTAAAGACAACATTAAAAATTAACTCTGAAAAAATAGAACGGTTTATAATCCAAATAAGGAAGAGAGTAACGTCGTCCTAGATAAATTGCTCTACTTTAGATGCCACCATGATTTGAAACGTCTCGCCTACAAAGGTAAGAAGAAAATTAACTGTTGGTTTTTCTGTAATAAATATTTGTTCCAGAGGTTTTTATGACAACGGAATTGTTTAAATTTGTCGACAACGGAACCCTTTGTGAGTGATATTTCTTGTTTTTTTCCCTACAATGATAGAAGCCTTTTATTAAAAAAATTTTTTTTAACAAATTGATATCTTAGTTTAAAGAAGCATAAAAGTAATAGCTATTTACTTGCCAATAGGTATTGATGAGATAGTTATCTACGAATTTGCATTGATAGGTATTTGAATTCCACATAGCATTATATGTATATATATAGATACCTACCTACATAAGTAATTACAGTACGAGCGTAGATTAGGAAAATAAAAACTGTGCTTCATTTTAAACCGAAGGACAATTCAACTCATTCAAATAACTTAGACTCAGATTTAACTAAAATAAATAGTTCCACGCAGAAACTAGGTAGGAATATTATAATAATCTAGTTCTTTACCAAAAACGCAGGACGATTATTCTTTTATTACGTAGAATTTGTAATGAAAATTAGGAATAAATTATCTTTACTTCCACGGCGTAAACTCACCCTACTAAACTAGTGTTCAAATAACTATACTATTGAAATTTTAAAGTATACCAATAAGGCTACCTATATACATATTTCAGAAATCCAGGCAATAGGTACGTAGTTTAATAAAACTGAATGTTCCTATTGCAATTGAAATGTCCGAGATGTGTGTACTGACCTACCTGGTACTTAATTAGGCATTGTGTGAGATTATTCTATACTGTGAGTTACTGTCATTAGCACATTCTCATAAATAGGGAGATAAAGTCGGTAGAAAATGTATGATACAAGTACCTACTAGGTTAGCGAGTGAATTGCCTATGTCTTTAAACTTAATGGCGAATGATTTATGTAAGGCTAAGTACGCACCACAATTTTTGGTCGATCGATGTGCGCGCATTGAAATATGAATATGACCCTTACGTTGCATTTCTGCGACAAAATTATCGCACTACAAAAAATCGTGGTGCGTACTTAGCATTACATAAATCATTCGCCATTAAGTTTACACCAGGGAGACCTAAGTTTTTTCTCGTATTTGGTAATAGTTGTGGAATATTGCACCATTATTATTATGTGTATACAACCACCCTACACCTGGGGTTGGTTGTAACAGTGCATAGGGATAATTGAAATGAAGTAAATAATGACAAAATAAGCAACATATTTATTTGGAAACTGTATTTTTATTAAATAATTAGGTATCAGGTTTTAAATGTCACACTCTCGAATATCTTGGTACTTAGTAGAACATTAACAATTTTAAACGCATTGGATTGCATTTAGCTTCCAATACACTGAACTATTATTTATATGGTATCGGGTCGAAAGTAACAAGTTAAACGAAACAAAACGGGTCTAACGCAAAATAAATTTATTTTACCTTGACTTCCGACATTTCGACACAGGTTACACTGTTCATGGTCGCGCACACCTGAAATCTCAGCAAATGCCAAAAGAGATGCGAGTCGTTTTTGTTACACTACCCGACGAAAGGGGGGTATGCTTCAAAAAGTCCAACTACCCACTCCATTTATGTTAATTATTGTAAACGGCCCGACACACAACACTCCCAACATCCGAATTCAAGGTAAAATAAATTTATTTCGCGTTAGACCCGTTTTATTTCATTAAATATGTGTACAAAAGGCGAAAGTTTTAAAAGTTAAGTAACAAGTTGTTGCTATCCTCCCTTGGTATCGAATTTCCACAAACCAACGAGCACAAAGGCAAAAAATGCAAAGCATTATTAAAGCATTAATTATCAACCCATAAACTGTACATACTCGAATACCCAATTTTCAACATCCATATAAAACACAAAGTAAATCATTTATCATATAAGGCTAAGCGGGGATCAAAAAAATCTTAAAAACTGACTTTTGATGTATTTTTTCGGGACCGTAGCTCTACAACCTAAACCTGCCGGATTCAAAATGGCGTCGAATGCTCCGTTGTAAACGGATTTCTTGCGTTCATTCCGCGTTACTTTTATACCGGGTCTCGCCTAATCACTGTAAGTAGATAATCATGGCATAAACAACTCTTTCTTCATGAGCGATTCAAGTCATTTTCAGCTTACAAATCCGATGTCGCTTGTAAAAATATCCATAAGTACTAAATATGTGCCTACATAGGCCTCATACAAGAGCGATAACATCACAATAATGATATCGACTTTTGATATGGCGCAGTTATTCATTTTGGAAACATTATTCCGTCGAGCACAGCTGGCTGAGTGGATTCACACATTCGTGACCGTGGCGGACGACTTATCATACGGAGAGCAGGAAAATCTTGTTCGAGATACATGCGTTGTTTTCTATGGCCTCAGATTGTTTTGTAAATAAGAAATGCTAAGCAGGATTTTATTGACTTCTCGGCCGTCTCGCGGAGTCGTGTGTGAGGGATAAACATGTACATTACGAGTTGGAGCCGACAGGCATACCACTATTAGATAAATAAGTCGAGTAGTTTTTTCTCAATCACTTTTATTATCATGTAGTAAAATTATTCAGAGAAAACATTACTGGCGCGTTTGCTGAGGATTGTTACCGTCATATACCTATTTCATTTGTTTCTACGGCTAAAATAATATGATTTCTAGATTCATGCGCCAGAGCCCGAGTCTACTTTTTATTTATGAAAATCTCGCGCACTGTGTCGTGTAACCTTGAATACGATAGACAAGCACTTAACAGATTCTATTATTAAAATGAAGTAAATTTAAACGAATAATGCAAGTGTAATTCAAGTCTGAAGTAGATACTAATTCGTAACAGTTACGTGACTGAAGCATTCTAAGCGTGTACCTTCATCTAGATAAAGAGGAAGTTAATTAGACCGTTCATATGTCACGCAATACTTAATTTAAGCGTATATTAAGTTTGATGCGGGCTCAAGTAATTACTTTTGCATTCCGTCGAGCTCCTCTTACGAGTGACAGACATCGTTTAATAAAACAATGAGCGATATTATACCCTGTGATGTTTTGACACTGCTCTTGTTTTGAGGTCTCTGAATTGCATCTACGAGCAACTAATGAATTACTATTATTAAAGAAATGAAAAAAATACCGATTTTGTTAAACTGTTATTTGATTTTCCAAAATCACATAAAGGGGATTAATGTTAGGTGTAACAACTTTGGACTTGATGGTAAATCACGCTAGAACGAAATTGTACTCGCTGAATTAAATTGTAAAATAAATAAACGAGCGTCGTAAATTAGCCACGAGTCATTTGATTGAGCTATTATTTAGACTTGTCGAATCTGAAAATGTCGAGGCAGAGCTGAGGAAAAGCGTATTGTTCCAGGTAGAGTTGAGGGTGTCACTCGGAGACGCGGCCGCCGCAATTAATGGCTGCCGTACACTCCAGGGCCCTAATGGACCGCTCAGGCGCCTGCGTACCCCACCAATCTCCTTTGCCAACAAAATTACCAACAATTTTGATTTTACTACCCTTCTACAAAGAACAGTTTAGCTCGTGTCCCGGCCAAGTGCACTATCAAAACCAAAATATCCGACGTTAAACTTTTATAGGTTTTGATCGGTACTTAATTTTATAGCTAATACATAGTAGCGTCTGAAGCGGCTGGTAAGTTACAATTTAATGAAATAATTTACCGATTTAAGAGAAAGTACTTGGACGGAAGCCAAGACACATGTCTCGGTGTCATGATAACATCAAGAATGCAGCGAAATACGTTTACTATTCGTTTGGCATAATAATATAACATGAAAGTCGTAAAACTATTAGTAACTGCCGTCTTGTATTTGATTTTCTATTTGTCTTCTTAGTATCAAGGAAATTAAGATATGTAATTATATAAGACTTGCGATCTATGTTCTTGACTGCCTCGACCCACCTGTATGTTTACTATGTTAAAGTAGTATTTTGAGTTATTTAACATTTATAATTTAAAACTTTAATTAGCATTCTATATGCACTTTATGTTTTATGCTTTTAGGGCTTTAGTTAAAACCACACTGCACGCTTGACCCTTTTCTTAGTCTTTATTAAACCTACTTGGACTCTGTAACAAATAGTTAAACTTATTAATGTCATACGATGCTCTTCATACGAAAATGGGAACGGAAGCAGTGCATTTTTATTTCTCATTTCGGCTGTTACTCTTGTTAACACTTCGAATTATGTCATTTTCTGCATTATTTAAATACTGCACTAAGTCACATCATTAGTATATTATATTTACCAATACTTTTCTTTAATCATAGATAAGTATAATATCCTAATTAACTATATGATGATTAAACTTTCCGGTGTTTAGGGTTTTACGGACGGTATATTGAAGCTTGGGTTTAGTGTTATTAGGTATAAAGCGTAGAAGCACAACAATCCACAGTTTACGAAAGTTGTAGAGGCGACGGCAAATATTTGTTTAGGCATAGAAATTGTTCCCCTCTCGAGTGTGATAGCATTGAAATAGGGATTACATATCGACTTAGTCGAGAATGTTCGTTAAGACGTTTTTATTAAAAGTGAAACGAGTTCATATAAGAATAAGTCATCAAAAACTTTTTTGAAGAAGTCGATAGATGGCTTCAGTTGAAATTACGTCAATACTTGCAATGGACTTATAGGTAGAGAAGATATATTATCTGAAAGAACCAAACAAAAATAGAAAAAAAAAATGTTTGAGCAGGTTTTGTTGAATTAGGTCCAGTTTTATGGGTTAATCCCATAAATAATAATAGTTCTGAAATACTCAAGGTTGCGAGCCGGGGTTTGAACCGGAAACCTCAGGATTGGAAGTCAGACGTTATGCCACTAGGCTACCAATGCTTTTTTAAATATGAAATCAACATCTAGGCAACAAACATTTGGTATTTGTCTATCTAGAATTTAACGAAGCCATTAAACAAATGTGATCAAAATGGAAGAAAGAAGCGCTGGTAGCCTTGCGGTAACACGTCCGACTTTCAATCCGGAGGTCTCGGGTTCAAACCCCGGCTCGCACCACTGAGTTTTTCGGAACTTATGTACGGAATATCATTTGATATTTGCCAGTCGCTTTTCGGTGAAGGAAAACATCGTAAGGAAACCGGACCTAATTCCAAAAAGGCCTAGTTTCCCCTCTGGGTTGTAAGGTCAGATGGCAGTCGCTTTCGTAAAAACTAGTGTCTACGCCAATTTATGGGATTAGGTTGTCAAGCGTACCCCAAGCCGGGATAAACGCTAGGAGGAAGAAGATCAAAATGGAAGAAAAAGCACCGTGCGTAGGCAACATTGAATAAACTATATCTAAAGTCAGAAAGGTCATAGAGATAAAACGCTTAGATTTTCTCTGGCTATCAGTAACAGATTGCAATGTATTAGGGGTCGATGCAATGTGAGTAGGTTAGGTACAATCCAGCCATTCATGTAATATCTCGCAGCCGTCACTACCCAGCGCTCAGACACCACACGCACTCGACGCATGTAACTGGCAGCTTCGAATAGCAGCATTCTAACTTTAGAACTCTTATTTTGATTTGATAATAACTAGTGTCTCAGTGAGCTGCTACCTATATTATTTTGTAACCTACTAAAAACTGGAAAAAAATTAAACAGTTGCCTGCTGCCTTTCATTTTAACAGTAAACTGGCAAAGGTCTTAAGAAGCATAGATTCCAATAGTCCAATTGACCCCATTTGTGCCTATTCCCCTATTTTGAAATATCCATGCAGCGTATATCCGTAGCTGTGCAGAGAGGTAACGCTGCCAACGTAATGGGGAACATGCCGCAGGCATACGTTTTAGACCGGGGGTTCTTTTTATAGTTGGGTTTTTATAGATAGGTTTATTTTTATACATATTTTAAAATTAGTTGTTTGTATGGTTTTATTTGCTAACTTCAGTTTTAGTTTCGAACATCTTGCATTGAATATTTGAATTAAAAAAGCTATTTAATTAATTACCATGCTAACAAAATTTCACGAAAATAGATTGACACGTGCGACCTGTATAGGCTAGACGGTCAGATATACGAAAGCATTTTTGCCCAAACTGAAACGTACATGCTATCGCTTAGTCAATAAGTGACGCATTAAGAGATTTAAGAGTTATATCGGATAAATAATACATACTAGTCAATTAAGATGCGATTTTAAAAGTTTGAATGTCGCTTTTTGTGAGCCTGCTAGTTGTTATCTAACTACCTATAGGTATACATTACAAGTTAGCTTCTCCGACATTTCTAACCACTCAATCTAATCTTATTCTATCTAGGGCAACGTTTTTAATATCGAAACAAGATTAGTTTTCTCATCGTCCTACAGCTGTCCGATATTACAATACTTTATAAAGATTCAAGCTGAATATTAATATGACTATCTGGAGTATCTGAACATCTTCTATTTTCAAGCATAGGAAATAATGGTAAAATAGGGTAAACGTAGGATGATGAGAATTCTAATCACTAATATAATAGTAATTAAAAATACATATTATAATTATTTTATATCCAGGACTTTACATGAGAAAGAGAAAATAAGAGCAATTTTTTTTGTGTGTGTAATTTTTAATTGAGACTAGTTACACTTACTAAAATGGTTTTCTAACCTGTGTACCATTTTTGAAATAACAAATACAGTAAGTAGATCCGGCTTGATACGATTTCTAATACGCTATTTTATCGCGTTCCTGTCCCTACAACTTTGACGGTACCGCATAATACGCTTTTCCGTTTAAGACGCATTTTGGCTGAATATGGGTTATGTTCCCTTCAAAATCGTCTTAAGCAAGTTTTATTGTACATGATTAACTTGAACTAAGACCAAAAATATGATTTATTAGAACAGATGATTTATTTCTATGAATACCAAGAAGTGCACATTAATAATACTAATTAAAGTTATATTTATCACTTAAGCAGTATAGATGTGGTGGTGAGAAACGATGTTAGCGAGCCGTATGTAGTATGAGTAGCCTCGCTAAGCTAGGCGTAGGTATTAGAATTGGAAAAATCTTTCAATTGTGTAACTTGTGGTCTGGTAACAAGGTATAAAATTCAATGAGTTTCCAAATAGGTAGGTACATTAACAGTGGTTAGATCTGCGCGCGCGACCTCCACCGAGCACACTTAGTGCAGCGCAGAGCGCAGCATGCCCTGCGATAGCCCGCGCTAATCCACTTACGATACTCGGTCAGATCAAGGCAACTACGTGTCACGTCATTGAACTTCATTACGTAACACATGTTTACGCGAACCTAATGGCACCCCGGGAATGCTGTAACCGAAGAAAACGTCGCATCAAAACGATCGCATTTAATCCTTAGGTTTAGTTTAGTTTATTTCCGTCCTATTCCATAATGGCTGTTATGCAGTTATTTGTGTCATTTCTGGAGTTCGGCATAAGTATTTTATTGTTAGGAGTTTAGCAGTTCTATGGTTAGTTGGCACGTGCATGCGGACGTATGCAGAAATAAAAAAAGATACACTGAGTCCATTCACTCCGAGCTGACATTTGTACGGCTGTGCCGTCGTGCCAATGTTTATAGGAATTAAAGCTTCGACAGATAATACTGTACCCGTAGAACTGTCGTTGACAATTCTAACGAACTGTTTCTGAATAATTTAGTTGCATTAAGCTCAATCAATCTTCATTAATATAGTGACAAGTATTACTAAGCAAATGTTTTTAATTGGTGTAAAAATCCACACAAGTGAATATCACCACACGCAATTCATATTGAATTCAATACTTATAGTAATATAGTTTAGAAACTTTAAAGCTAGTTATTGAAATCTATAGCATTTTGTGCCTATTATTAAAGCGCGAAGAGAGCCGGACCGATTCAAAAATAGCTGTTTGTATGACACTGTAAATCTCGGTTACGACTAAAGTTAGCGCGTAAATCATTAGGTCGTGACGCTGACTGAATGTTATTATATTACACTCTAATGACATATGAAATTTGTCTTAAATGCAATTAAACACAAATGCATCTGACAGAAATAAACTCAATGAAGCATAAATTGAAAATACCGAGCGGGCGGGTGTCAGATATGGGTTACACCATATAATAAATAACGGTTACACAGATATATGTCTTAAAAACCTTTAAAATACTACTCAGTTTTAATGTGCATATTCTCCTTTCTTTATTAACCGCTAACAAGCGTTCTGACACAGAGAATAGTTCAGTGAGAAAATTTACATTTCCTGCAAATTACAAGCTGCGTTCCGTCCGCGGGACCGTAGCCGGCTTTGCATTCGATATATTGTTGTCATTAATATGCTAATGTAACCACTGGGAACCACTCACTATCGAAAAGCAAGACCCTCCTAACTACTAAGATATTACAGTTTCTGGAGTGTCATAACACTCATTACAACGGCTTCGGTTTACTGTCTGTGTAGGTAGGTACATATAATGTAAGCATGTGTAATGCATTTATTGCTATCCTATAATCTATTTAAAATGTAATCTAACTGTTATAAATTAATATATCGGGCTTAGGTAAACAGTAAACACACATTTCATCGGGATCCGTACGAATGTTCAGCGTTAACTTAATTTAATAGAAGTGCCCTATCGTGGCGTAATGATATAAATCGCTAACGCAGCGAGCTACTAACAGCTAGTTTCCAATGAATGGGTCAGTAATCATCTGCATTCGAGGCCATTATCTCAATTGGCGAGCGCTCAATGAGCGGACCACGGCATCAGCCGGACGCCGCGCCCGCGCCGGCGTTGCGCTGCCCCTACAATGCTTGTTTGTTTGTTTGACTCACAATGTGCTTTAAGCGATTCCGTGCGCGCTCACCGTCCTAACTGAAATGGTTTCAAGGTGAAACGTCCACGCCATAAACTACGATTTACTAGTAAATGGAATACACACTTAATATTAACGATTTTAGCGATATGTTATTGACAAGCATAAAAATAATTTATTTTGGGAACGTGGAAATGTATCGGCAGGGTGCTTAGAAGAGACCTGAAGGATTTCAACCACGCATTTATAAGGACCAAACTAAAATGTAGGTCTTTTTTGTGCCACTCAATTATTATATATTTGATTCAAATCCTTCGGGTTTCTCCATAACCCATAATACAGTGTACCTATGTATTAATGTACTTTAATAATTACCATCTTTTCCAGGTGCACTTAAAATTACTTTTACATAAATGGTAATATTACAACTGTTAAACAATAATTTACATTCACTTTATATATCTATATCTATATACAACCTACTCCATTGTAGTCTATAATTGAACACTTCTATTTACCTCCACTATTGTCGTAGTCTTTATTGTATCTACCAGTACCTACTCCAGTCGAGCAATATTAAATAACCTATATACTTACTCATTAAATTGCTGTACTTGTGTGTTAGAAAACCGTATTTACTCGTAGAGAATAAATATTGTGTTTTAGTTCATAGACTCATTTTCTAGTTCCGACCGGTTAGCGGTTATTAGTACAATTATTTATTTTGTTATTTAAAGTCAAGTAGATTATGTGTCCAATTTTATCAACAAATACTTACAAAAGCAGAGTATCACGTTAGAGTATAGAATCCAAATGCAAAAGCAATCCTCAATCCATGCTCCAAGCAGTAACAGATCAGCATGTTAGAGTTAAGAGTCACACCCAGTCACGGAGTATTATTTGAATCCAGTAAAGTTGCCCTATCTTTAAGACCATCCGTTGTAATTAGAATAACTTACACGTTAGATTCACGGAGAAAATATTTTCCCCAGGGTTACGCAAGCGGTAATTGTGGTGGAGCACCTTAGTTGCCATCCTCCGAAGTTTGGTAAGTGAGGCACTCCATTTATACAGTCTGCCCGTCGTGATTCCGGAGAGAAATATTTTGTCGATTGTACCGCTGATGCCCTGTCGCAAGCTTCTTGACACCAACAGCGCGGAACATCACGCATAAATAGCTCTTTCCCGGGAACCACCGGACGCATTCTTACACAGTAGAGTAGCGCTTGAGTACAGAGCTTAGTAGACTCTTAGAGAGCGTCTAACAGTCGATGTCACGCTATGCATGTTTACGATAAGAGCACGATTATTATTGTTGTTCCGTTTATGTACCTGTTGTGATGTATTTTGGTGTTTATTGCACATTTTTATGTATATCCTAGATTGCCTAAAATTGTATTGATGTCAGTGTATTTCAGAATGAAGGCCGCGTTGCATAAATATTTACGAGGATTCTTTAGCTACAAAACGGGGATAACATGCGACTGTTAGTTATCAGTAGGTATCTATTATCGGTGTAAGCAGCTATCAGCGTAAGCGGTCCCGATGCAGGGTCATGCTCTATAATCTATATTGCTATCAGGGGCATTAGGCACAGTTATGCTGGTTTACCTCAGGAGATGTAGATGGAGATGTTGTAGGTGTGTGACGGAAATAACAGCCCAGCAGTAAAGTACAATCCACTGAGCCCATTTAGATCTCTGGAACATTTACTATTCTATGACAGCATTCACAAAACAAAATCATATGTAAAATGTTTATTATGACTATTTGTGTTCTAAATAATTAAAAAAAAAAAAAACGACCTCCGGTAAGCTTAAAAACAGTAACTTCTCTACTCGATTGAAGCCTACTAATCTTTATAAAATAAAACCAGAGTCTAGTTTTAGGCTTGTTACTACATTTTAGCATTTTAGCACTGTTTAGGCCTTATAAGAATGAGTTGAAACTTAAATAACAGTTTGAAATGTTATCTAATCGTATATTTACTAACAAAGCCGCAGTCTAGTTGAACAGTTTCTTGCACTAGACCGTGTTTATATGCGGAAGACGTGCAAGGCGCGTAGGGCGCAGACGTCGCAGCCTTAATCGGATTACATGTAACAAAATGCTATGTCCTAGCCACTCGCGGCCGCTCGCAGTTTGTGCTCTTCAGACTCTACTTTATCGATGTTTGAATAAGTTAAGAGATTGCTGTAATCTGAAATTTAAAGAACTCTTTCAGTAAAACAATACATCTCACTCGTTTCTGTCAATTTTGTTATGCACCTAACTAAGTATGTGTTAAGTATATAGTCATATATCAATTTTATTGTAATCTTTTTGAAGGTAGGTTGTGAATACATACTTATACCGTTCAATAAAACATGGAAAAGACAGACATACAGGACATGGACAGAATAAAGTACGTGGCAGAGTTCACCAGCCGGCGAGGAATTTACCAAAACATAATAATATTTCACACAAAAGCAGTCACGATTGGCATCAAATACTTATTTTAAATTTTTATTATTTTAACATGTAGATAGTCTCGTATCCATAAACCTTAAAATTTAGAAGTACCTACCTACCAATATTTTTCAAAAATAAATATAGCGAAGCTCCACTGAAATATCATTAAACAAAAGTATCGCTATAAATTGATAAGAAAAAACACTGAAAACTTATTCATTATAGGAATAAGTTTTATCTTTGTACCTATTATTAGTGTTTTTGTATGAATGTACCTAAAGCACGACTGCCTTTTTCATAAAATCTGTTTAGTCCAAATAAGTTAAAACTGTTAAACGTACCAGCAATGGAGAAGCCGGAGCCGGCATGTGCTAATGCTGTGGTCGCCTGTCCAATTCTTGCCCTCTGCCCACTTTGCGTTCTGTGCCAAATTACTTGAAGCCAGTTAGATAGTTTTTAGCACGAAACTTCCTCTGATATACCAACTAATTGAAGTTTTAAATAGTTAGCAAATACGAACCTCAATTGTCGAGGGAGCTTTTAACATTCCTGGCAACTGCTGAGATTAGGATTGTCAACATATCCGCTTTGTTCGTGTTTCACGTTTAATAAGTTGCTTAAATACATTAAAAACCTCCAACCTACTATTTTTAAATTTCGTTTCGTTTTAGTAGGTATTTAGGTACTTAACGGTTTCACTTGATATATAATTAATTAATGTTAAGCGATAATACTTAGTTTTTATGTTACAAAAACTCTTGTACTAAATTTGTTTTCCGTTTTGGCCTCAGGTATGCGTGGTTTAACTCTGTCAGGTTACTCATTACCACTATGTATAAAATTAAACGAGTGTGTTACGTTACATTTGTTATAAAACAATCAATTTTAACTGTTCAAAAACGTAATGGTATCCTGGTGAGTAATCTAAAGAAAAATCAATTTATTACCTTTCAAACTAATAAATACGAATTCAAACCAACAGACATTAGCTAGTAAAATAAAAGGGCAGCTATTGAACTATCGAGACGTCAAGTTGAACCAATATTTACGCGGTCGAGCGCGGTTGTTTGCTAGTCTATTTTTTATTATTCTCTCAAAAGAAACGTTCGATAATAATCAAACATTCAGTGTGTTATTACAATGTAACCTCTGCTGCATTTGTAGGTATTGTATTTTCTAACACTTTGACGACATAATGGTCGTAGCGATCCTGTAATTTATTGACAATACATTGTTGGCGACAAAATGAAGACAGCGTTAGCGGGATTATTTAGTGCAATTTAGTTATTATGTAATATTCGAATATAAAAAGTGCTTTTATGTTTTTCGAAAATATTTACTTACAAATAAATGACCTTTTCAAGTGTAGTCATAAAGTTATTGTGGCAGTTAGGTACTACTTAAAATAAGGCAGAAGGGGCTAATCATTTATGATTCGTGTCGAAACTAGGGACTGTTGTAGACCCTACTACCTAGTAGCTTTAAGTAACTGTATCATAATTACAAAGATAAACAAAATGTATCTTGGCAAAAGAAACTTACATTGTCAAATATTTTATTAAAATCGACTAAATAACTTAAGAGTATTTTACGAGTTAACTCGTCATCTCGGTGAACTAATTTAACATGTTAAAGCTTCTTCCGTTTGGGCAGTAAAAATCAGTTCTTGCTAGCTGTAAATAGCTCCAAAGAGTCGGAGTTAAACCAGTACCGACTGAATTAACGAACGTGTTTCCGTGGCAGGAAAGAAACACTTAGGTCGCCGGGCTCCTAGCGCGTGCGTCACTACCTAGACGCTTGTTCAACTTCTAGGCTATAGTAAAGTTCTTATTTAGGTCTTGGTCGCTACGTCTTTGTTCCTGTGTTGAAATTAATTAAGTCCTTGTTGGATAAGTTAACGAATCGTTATATATTATGCATTATTTGCAAATTATCTTGTATCTGTCGATTTTAGGTAAGTAGAATGTGGCGTAAGGATACTAGACTCCATGAAGGGTGAAATTGCCATCAAAAAAGCGTTTTGCACTGAGTAACAATAAAAAAATATTATTATTTATTTATTTAATTGGCAGTAACTCTGAAACTAGGCGAATTCCAGAAAAGATTAAACGACATTTTAAGTCTCCGATTATGATCAGGAATACACTGTTAAACTTTCTCGCGACCCTCACACGCACCGGTATATACAACGTAATTTTATATTCCTACCCCACAATTAGGTACATAATAACTGATTTGATTACCCACTTTTTATTTGAAACACTGTCTCCAAAAACATCTGTCATATCACTTATATTTGGTACACTATTTATGTTTAAATTAGGCTGTAGGTAGGTAGGAAGGTATATGGGTTAAGTCGAGTTGAGTCGCCTATTGAGATTTGCCACACCATGAGGTAAATAGAATTCTAAATTACATTAATCTACCACAAGATCAGTAAATTACAAAATTAGCTTACACTTGTTAAAGTATTTGTGCAGTTTGAGTCTGACTATCATCTCTAAATGTTACAGGATATAACATCTAACTAACATCTAACTGGATAATTATTTTTCACCTCACTAGCTCGGAAAGCCCTTTTTGTTTGTTTAATATCTATTGTGAAAATCGCTTTTTATCCACATGTGGTGAAAGAGTTTTGACATAAGTGACAAGTGGCTTAAGTGACATTTGACAGCTAACAAAACGTAAAACGTTAAAAGTGCAGAATTTTTAACATCGCAATTAATGAATTGCATCGAGTAAAAACACTTAATACAGTCTTACAACTTTATTTTAATTCATAAATATCAGCATTCAACATTAATCTTCATTCTTTTTGTAAAAACGGATAAATTGTTCTGACAGCCGAATAAGTCTACGTACGAACAAAACGCATCTGACATTTAATAAAACCTTTTACGTCAAAACTTTTCATTTCAATTCATCCATCATATCAACGTTAAATATTCGCATGTTTTTCTAGGTTGTTTTGTTAAAAATTAGTGATTCGAGTGATGAAGAAGTATTAAACACCTGAGGAATTACGGGAAACCGAGCAAAATGCACCCTTTTCCTTATTTTCCTCGCTGTAGTGAGGTGAAAAGTTTTGTGTTATACACGGGTGAAAGTAATTTTACGTCTCGTGTGTTAAAGCACTCGCTACGCTCAGGATTCTATTTTTGAACCACTCGCTTCGCTCGTGGTCAATAATAGAATCCTTTCGCTAGCTCGTGTTTCAAATAACACTCGCACGTAAAATACAACTTTCACCCCTTGTATAACAAATAACTATAATCTTTGCTACTATAGTTATTGAAGTAAATATAAATAATATCTAATATTTTGTATTACCTCCCATTCCTAAGTCTTTGTCTTTATAGGGTTCTTTAGTCTTTCCCAATCAATCAATACACTTGGCTACAATCACATGATTGACAATTAGTTCGATGTGGTTAACAGTCGGACAAATCATATTCAAGGTAATGGCGCTTTTTGTTTACAATGTGATATCTCACTTATAGGCCCTGAAACAGTCGGACATCAGTAGTGTAGTGTCATATTTAACTTCCGCTATCCAGATCTTGGTAGAGTGGCTGGCTCTGGATCTGGATGGTTCAGACTAGCAAGAGATCGAGAGATATGGAAATCTTTAGAGGCCTTTGTCGAAAGACAAGCTGTTGTTATAAGACCCGATTGTCGGAAGAAAAAAACATTTTTTTTAAACTGTTGAACAGCAATTAAGGCTTATTTTATTAACCGACTTCAAAAAAGGAGGAGGTTCTCAATTCGACTGAATTTTTTTTTTATCATTATTATGTTTTTTTTTTTGTATGTATGTTACTCCATATCTCCGTGAATCGTGAACCGATTTTCAAAAATTTTTTTTTAATCGAACAGGTATAACCCCTAGATGGTCCCATTGTCACCAAGTCAGGGTCTGATGATGGGATCCTGGAGAAATCGAGGGAACTCTTCAACTATTATAGGCACACCTATAGTGATTTCACTATCTTTTACAGCAACTCGGCCACTTCCTCTTGGAATAGCGGATCCTAAGTGAAGTCGGTTCTTTTTTTGTTTTAAATTATTTATTTACTTATTATTTGTCCTGATCTCGATAGTCTTCTTTAGTTGATTTTTATGACAGAGGAGAAGAACGTATATTACCCATGGCACCAACGGCGTCTATCCAAAATCCAACTTATCTCCAGCTCATCATTGCTACAGTGCTTTGCTATCCTCTATCTATATACATATGATAAAGCTGAAGAGGGTCGAAAGTCTGTACTTAAATGGAAGATATTCGAAAAAAGTGGGCTGGGGAGATTTAAAATCGATAACGGAACGCATTCCAATAGTTTTTAGATTTTTTTTCTGTTTGTCTGTTTATTTGACCGCGCGTCACGTGCAAATGGCTGAACGGATTTTGATGACATTTTATTGATATAGTTTGAGTCCCATGAAAGAACATAGGATAGTTTGTATCCCGAAAATCAACCCTAGAGGGGGTGAAAAGGCGGTTGAAAGTTTGTATGGAGAATTATTAACTGCTGAACGCTGGAGATAGTTTGAGCTCTGGGGAAGGATATAGAATAGTTGATATCCAGAAGTCATTCCTTAAATTGGGATTACTACTCCAAACAAACTAAGTTTTGGACAAAATCTAGTGTATTATAAAAGTGCTAAGTAGTAAGAATAGGATAGATTTTCAAGCACGAATATGCACATTTATTTACAAAACTTTAAAGAATGAAACAATCCTTATTTTTAAAATAACTGCACAGTTACTGTCAAGGTCATAAAAATGTATGAACTTTATCGTCTATTCTATAGATTACGTTGAAGTGCGGTTATATTCGATCGATACTAGGTAAAATATTGTTACAAAATGCATAAGCGACTCCGGTAAAAGCCGCGGCATCCCACCGGCTTATATGACTCCACCGCGGTTTCATTCACCTCAAAGGGCGTAATCCTTCGCAGAGCTGGTATTAAAAGCAAATAATCGAATCCTGCAAGATCATTCGAGTCAGGGCGAATCAGATGTCAGTCCAATCACAAGGGATTACTGCAACCAGTCACATTTATCAATACTCTCATACACGCGGAAGTGTTATTACAACATCAGTTGCAGCCCACTAATGAACACTGAGGGATATTAATGAAGAGTACTTTAGTTTATTGTTTCATTACATGGTAATTTGTTGCATTGAACAAGGATGGCGTCCAAGAATATCATTGCAGCAACGCCTTTATCATGTTGCTTAGAACCTCATACTTAAGTATAAAACGTTATTGTAGGGTAGATATACTAGGTAAATATTAATCTTTGGTACCTACTTATTAATCTTCTTAAAGAGGTCGAATAAAAAACTGTGTTATCTATAAAAGGATGCTTGAGACGCATGTAACCAAAAAATTCCCACAGCGTTACCAGATTTGTCGATCCCGTTGTTTAAAATGCCGTTTTATCATTTTGATAAACCAAATTTGCTTTTTCGTTACAGATAAGCAGTGTTGACTCTTTTATCAAAATCTGAGCTAGCACGAACAGGACGTCGCGATAAGAACTATTTTATATATCAAACTAAGATTTTAACAGTGATTTTCCAATTTTAAAATAATCTTTTTGCACACACACGCGGTTTTAAGTAGGTATTGTTCGTTTTACTATGAATATTTAAACTATTCAATTGAAATCATCTTTGTTCTAACTATTTTTCAATTCCAACAGATGCCCTGCCAACCGCCATGCCATTAAGAAACAAATGATAATATGTACCTACTCAGTTTCAAAGGTACACTATTATTCATATCTCGCTAACAAGTGTGAGTGGATGTTGTAAAGCCAATAAAATTAACGATGACATTTTTATTGATGTCACAACATCACTCACTATTCAGGCAAGCTATATTCAAGCAGGATAATAAACTTTAATGATATTAGACAGCTTATCGAGCCGAGTTGACTTTAATCTTTGTCTTCGTCTTTATTAGTACCTACTTATTAATTTGTGGTGTTGAGAAAAGTATATAAGTATTTACGATTCATTTAATCATTAATGAAAATAAAATTTCAATCTCTTATTCCAATATTAACTATAAATTACATGATATATTTACCATTTTCTATCGGTAATTGTAACGAATTGCTAAAAGCTGCGATAAGTGACATGATAGGTATTTAAAATTCCAACGATGTGAATACACTTAGTATTTCAACCAGATTCTATAAATATTAAAGCTGTATTGGCATATTTTGTAAGGGTAAATAGTTTTCAGCCAAAGAAACAACTAAGAATCAAAGTTGGCAAGCCCAACCGGCTTATGAGCCTCTCCTTAGTCAGAACAGCGTACAACCCCACTTTGCTTTAGCAAATCTAACTGGTATATACAATGCACTGCAGTAAATTCAAACAAGTGCCTTTAGCGCTGAATTTAATATAAATCGTACAATTTTTGTCGGAAAATCGGGTTTTTTAGTTTCATTTAAATCATCTTAGGCGTGTGTCGGTAGTGTGAACATTCGGAAAGGAACTCTTCAGGTCTTTTACTATTGGTAAGATGTTTTCTTTGTAAAGATTGGTTGTAGTTTTTCAATTACTTATTATAGTTCTCGAGGTAAAGTGGAACTGGTCATTAATATTATAAAATAAATAACGGGACTCCGTAGTGCAACCATTCCGTGGAACAACCTGACCTGTATAACGTTGCATTGATTGACGTTCTCTGTTAACTTCGAGATTGACTACAATACAATTTAATAACAATTCAATTTTTATGACATTGCAAATATACTAGGCAAATATAATAGACACTATACTAGAATCATCTGGTTATGCTGGTTATGCAATTTGCAAATTAACGTAGCTCGTGTTGTGACCACGACAGTCGCGGTAGAAATAGTAGGAAGTAAGGCTGGAAAAGTAAACTGAGATGTAAAATGTCAATATTGGATGTCAACAAGGCCTCGATATTTGCATATCTCACTATCTACTGCCGCTTTCCTATAAAATATTCAAACATAATCTACCCCCTCAGAATTTAACTTTGGGTAGACGACACACGCGTGCCCCGAATCCGGGATCACGTGTTCAAAAACCTTGCATTTAATTAAAACCAGAGCCGCTTCATTCGATGTGCTTGCTTCTCGTTCCATTTTAAACCATTCTCGGCTTCCTTGAGGAATAATAGTTGCTGTATGGTAATCGGACATCTCGTATAAGATGCGAAAAGTCTAACAGTGAAATGGATATGGGAGGTCAGAGCAGCTGGCATGTATTTATTCCAATGCGAGCATGAATAAATTAGATGCAATATCAATGCCAGATAACGGCAGTAATTGCCCTATAAAGACGCGGAACGATGTCACCGCGCCTAGAAACGCAATTACGTCCCCAAGCATGCTCTCACGAACATTCCAGCTATTAAACGTCAGCCACCGCCTTTATTGCCCGATACATGGCCCTTCTCACTTTTTGGTGATTTTAGTTTAATTTTTATGCCTTTCTAACAAAGCTTTATTACATGCAATAAGTACAATACAATCCAAACATGCCTCTGTACTATGTAAAGGGTATTAACCCCACAAAGTTATGATCAAAACATTTCCTTCTTCCTAACACCCTGAATCCACCCGTTACATTATCTTATTGCTGATTTACTCTAATCTTGTTCCCTTGTTATTGTATTTTATCTCGATTTTCGTTTTATTTATAAACTTAAGCATATAAATATAGATTTACGGAACACAATGAGCAAACAATATATACATAGTTGCAAAGTAGGCACTATTTATATATTGTTTGCGTAACTAAAACATTCTTTAAAATTAAATATTGCACCCATAAAAAACGTTGTCCATTAATAACACTATGAGTCATATAGTGGGTAATAGACAACTACTCTTTCTGTCTTGCAGAGGTTTATATTATAAAGAGTTAGCAAAATCGCATCTACAAAATAGGAGACGATAACATAAACTGTCTTCACTTCATGTGAATATAACTCAAAAATTTGGCTGAGGAGTTCTTACTAAACCCAAATAGAAGTGCGCGGAATAATATGGTCCACAATGTATGTCGGCTTTAGGGTATTTCGGAAGTCTACGGACTTTATTCGGCTGCAGTTCACACTGGCGCGTTTTGCTGCGTCGGACGCCGCCCCCGAATGCATCGGGCAGCTCGCAAAAGGAATTGTGAAGTCAATCTTAGAGCTAAGAGGATTTTTGTGTTAAACTTTTAAAACTTTTCTTGTCCACAATGACGTAGTCGGTTGTAATATGAGCTTTTGTCAATAGACAGGAAGGTAGAGAAACCGTAGCGGATTCTTGAGGCGGAACGAGTGTCCCTCCAAAGCGAACAGTCACCGCTGAGTTATTCCCTGACACCATGAAAGCCGAAGCTAGAAATTCGAAATAGAGCACATTGAAATTTAGCAACTGTCTGTCGAGCCGCATTACCGACTCCGCTACCGTATTTATAAATATTCGACCGACGATTTGTGCCGTTCGCCAAACCGGCGAGGATATTTACGACAGGAAAAATAATTACATTATTATTAAGCTATATAATACTTTAATGATGTTGTGGTTCTATACATCTTTTATTTAATATAAAAAAATTGCCATTTTTTTTTGAAGTCATCATAACTTGTATTCTAAAATGTAAAAACGCTGCATTACTTCATCATTTTATTCCTATTTTCTTATCTCTTTAATCCACAGTTCTATTAAAATTAAATTTAAATAAGACAAAACGTAGTTTATGACTGCACATTTATCCACAAAGCAGACTTAACTGTTTGTCTCCGTCTACAGCTAAAATTCTAAAGAAACGGTCGTATATGTGCGTATGAGATGACATTAAAATCAAATTTTGGCTACATTCCAAACCTCAAATATTGTTGGTCGTCTTTGCAGAAAGGATAAGCACCAAAGTCTGAAGATCATTTCTACTTATCTAGTCCATTCATATCCTAATAGTGATTCAGTGAATGCCAGACCGACACTTTTACACTTTGATTAAGACTATTGGTTATAATATATTTGTTTATTAATTCAGTATTTATTTGGGTTTTCCCATGCAGTAGTATAGTAACTAAACAATTATCTCACGCTTTATGTTGGAAACCACTTGTATAACTTTGCATAACGAAATTTATTCATTTACACAAATGATAATGATGTCATATTTAAAATAACAAGCATTGAATAGGTCGCGTGCAATAAATTTCCCCAGATTATTCAGTCGTAACAATGTGTAGTATTTTAAAGACACGCACATTATTTCCATGTGCACTAGGAATTTCGTAGCAACATACTCCGCGATTTTAGTGTCTCGTGGATAACACGTTGTCTTACGCGGCTCGTTATCTCGACGAAAAACTAATAATAACTTGTCCATCGTTAAACAATTTGCTGTTGACAGCAGTGCTGCTGAAGGCACTTCGTATTTTAGTGCTGGATATTAACACCGATTGGAACAAAACAAGTACTTACGAGTACTATTATAAATAGGCATTCATGTGACCACAGTTACATTAACATCTTCTAAATATATATTTCTCAATCAGTTGCCAAAGAGATGCGGCACGCTCTGATCTCCTGAAGCAATAAATTAAGGATTATAAATAATCAAAGATAACACTCAGGTATACGTAATTATTCAGTTTATAAATCAGACGAAAAATGAATGACTTACCTAGTTCTATATTCAATTTTCTTTACCTATTATCAAGTAGGGATTAATTTCCAAGAGATATTTAGTATTCGTTCAAATGAAATAGGCATTCAGGTTGAAGAGTTTTATCTTAGTTGTACACAACTCGTACTTTTCTTTCATGACGAATATGAGAAAGTATTTTTACAGATACGTAATGCAAACAAAACTAAGCGCAAATTAGTAGTGCATTTTAAGGTTACTCCCGTTAAACATTGAAGTAAAATGATATAAAGAAAATATTCAGGAGTTAAAAACAGGATCAATATGGAAATTATTGCTAATCGTTAAAAGGAAAACAAAACGTTTACCTACTTGAAATAATAAATATATATTTTTTCATCCGCTTTATAAATAATCAATACTTTTTTTTTATATGCCGAATAGTTACGCAGGCGCTAATCCACGATGTGTGCCACGACCAGTGCACTTGAACACTATTTAGGTAGTTAAAATGTTACAAAGTAGTTGTCGGCCGTTTAAAAATAGAGCATCCCACTTGATTGATGTACAGTTTCACGCACGCTTGTTTTTGACGTCGCTGTCAAGAAAAAGGAACAGCGGATGTTTTGTCTAAACCTCGCAATGGAATACCACCAGTAAACGCGAAGTCATCATGGCTTCATTAATTTATGATTACGGTAACAGAACAACCCTCATACATTTTGGAATTATTCAAAAATAAAAAATAGAAAATGAAGTATTTTTCATAATACTATACGGGCTCGAAATTTTTTGGGCTCTCCAGGGAAACTTCACAGGTTTTGGGTAAAATAAAAATAAGTCCGTGTGGACCCTAATTGATGCTAAGAGATCCTATAAAAACATCAGCGATCAAAGGCATCCTAGAGAGAAACCAAATTAAGGCTGAAAGAGGAGCTACTAATTAAAAAAAACTTTCCAAGGAATTAGTTGATAGACACAGAATTTTCTTTTTTCCAAAAATCTATGATTAACGTTTTATTTATTTATAGAAAAAAAACCGTTAAAAAACAAACGTTTTAGCAAATTGAGCTGTATAAGTAGAAGTTCCCTTGAAGCATCCAGAAATTGCTTCCACACTTGACATTCAAGTGTGAATTATTCTACTTACAAATTGATTTACGAAAATTGGCACGGAATACCTGGGACATAGTTTAGGAAAATGATCAAATCGATAAAAATATGTCAATAAAATTTAAAATTACTTCAAAAAACCAACTTTCAGTCATTTAGTAAATAACAAGATCTTGAGGATGGATTCTTTTTGCTATCGCTATGGAAGCATTGACAATTCAGCACAAAACTCGCGCGAGCTCTTAAAAATCGACCTCAGTCCACGTTGTGCCATGCGTTCAGTTAAAAGTGTCGCCGGGAGCAAGTTTTATTCGATATTTTCACGCAGATGATTGAGTTAGACGGTTGCGCGGGAGGCTGGGACGCAATCTCCGGTGCCGGCGCGGAAGCTTCCCCCCACCCGTGTGCCTACCCCCTAGGGTTGACAGATTTACTCAAATATTACCTCAATTTTTATTCCAACCTTGAGTAACCGTGAAATGTAAACGTTTCTTAATATTTACCGTGTGTGTTACTTGATGTTTATCTAAATTATTATTTTGCCCTGCTTCAAGTTTTGAAACTTCTACTCCATACTATACTAAATATACTGTTGCGGTACAAATTATTCTCAATTTACGTCCTTTCTTTAATATGTCAATATTTTTGTGTAGGTAAATCTTTTAACAATCCAAGTTTTAGCTACTCTAGGCATAAGAAACAATCTGTTTGTAGATAAAGCTACAAAAAGTTCAGCTCTATTATATATTTAGTGTAAACAAATCTTTATTTGTCAACTTATCAGTCAAATGAATACTGTAAATTATCATTTTATACACGTGTAAAGCTATTACAACTTAATAATAGTAATAACATAATGTAATTGATTTAAATAACAGGTACCTTTTTTGTATTAATTAAATAGATTAATCAGTGCGTTAACTAGCAAGTGTCATCCCTAGCGATTCCCTTCCCTCCGATGCACTGTCGTCCGACCTCGCGGTGCACCCACAATCAATTGGAACACGAGATAAGGAATTACTATTAACGTTTTATCAGAAAAAAATCAAAGTCAAGATATGAAACTTTATGATAGGTCTTTGCCCTAGTTCTCAAGCAATATTGCATTGCGGTGCGGAATTCTAAAGCAAAGTTATGAGGTTGTTTCGGCTGTAAATATGACGTGAAGTATTTGCATGAGTATCGCAAACACAGGTAGGTATTTTACTTTCGTTGTTTGACCGACCATAATACAACTTGTAATATTTATGAGTAGGTGTTGCCTCCCTCAGAATTCATGGCACTTTTAAATCTAATACACCCGAGAACAAGAAAACTGGTTACCATATCTATACATTTTTATGCGAAACGACTCGTTTTTCTGTTTGAGTATATAGTACTACTCCAGGTTTTATTTATACCAGATTCAAGAAAAAATGCTACAAATTGGAGCGTTTTTCGTGATCGCGACAAGGGAGCTCATACGTTTGCTTCACACGCTCGCCGCCGACAGCATCAAAATCCATGCGAACCCCTCGGAGCGTTTCTTTCTTGGAAACAATATTATACACGTATAAACGGTTCTATACACGACGTAGAGTTGATAAATATGGAACATTTAGCTCAGTATCAGGTACTGCAAAAAACTTTTCGGGAGAAGGAAAAAAAATTACATAGGTATCAGTGGCGGCGGGTCAAAATTTTTCTTAGGCAAGCCGGTGTCGAATTTGGCTTAAAATCTCTTCATGAGCTGTAGGAACACTGCTCAGGTGCCTGAAAATTAGGCAAGCCGACGGAAATCGTGTTAATTGATACTGTTACCGAAAGGTGATTCTCAAAAATTTTCTGTTTATTGATTTCAATAAGGAGTTAAGTATTTTCAGGGTTCGGGACCCAGAAACTCGGAAAGTAAATCGTGATAATAAATGTATACACCTTTCCTTAACGGATTTCCTTAATTATTCTTCCCGTGGAAACTTTGTCAGTTTACGCCGTATAAATTAACGTGTTAAACGTGCGACGGAAATTCGAAGGATATTTTCCGATCGGAGTTAGGGATCTAGTTTCCGCAGTCGTGCGATAAACAAGTTATTGCCTTATTGAGGAGGTGAAGGGGACACGGGAAAGAGGGGGGGGGGGGGGATTCAACCGTGTAATTAATAAACCAAGCTATTTGCGAATGGGTGTGATGATTTTGTTAATCTGTTAAACGTTTCACGCATTACGTACAAGTATTTAATTAAGTTTATAACGCATATGCTGGGCAAGTGCTCTTTTTAAGCAGGTCTGCGCAGTACTAGTTATAAACCGTGTGTTATTTTGATATACATACTTAACCTTGATATCTATAGCTGCGCCATCTACTTTAGAGTTTTGAATAAGGAACAGTGGTGTTCCAAATATGTTCTAGATGATGTTTCTATTTGTCACTCAATAAATAGTCTTCGGTAGCAACGCACGTATTTCATTATAGGTTATGGGCGTTTAATTGAAAAATCTTTGGTGCTAGCTAGTCAAGAATTAGGTCTCAACATCCAAATTATTTGTGTTCTGTGTAAAAAATAGTTTGTGAGTGAGTTAAGTGACCTGTGACAGAAATCCGAAGATGTCGTCACCGAATTATGTGACGAATGTGCCCAAACTACGTGGCCGTGAAAATTATAGCGAGTGGGTTTTCGCAGCAGAGATTTTTTTGATACTAGACGGGACGCAGAAGTTTATCTCGCGTAACCCAGTAACCAAGGGTGAGACTAGTACAGAAGCTGCAGATGATGAGAAAGCCCGTGCGAAATTGATTGTGACAATCGACCCTTCCTTGTATGTCCATGTAAAAGGCGTCAAAACCACGTTTGAGTTGTGGACAAAACTCAAAAACTTATTTGATGACTCAGGTTTTGCCAGAAGAATTACGTTGTTGCGAAATTTAATTTCTATAAGATTAGAAAATTCCAAGTCGATGACAGAATACGTAACTAAGATGGTTGAAAACGGTCAAAAATTAAGTAGTACTGGTTTTGATATAAGTGATGAATGGATCGGCTCGCTATTATTAGCAGGTTTGCCAGAGAAATATTCCCCGATGATTATGGCAATAGAGCATTCCGGTATTCCCATCACGACAGACGTCATTAAAACTAAACTTCTAGACATGGAAGAGAAAAATTCAAATTTGACCGGGAATGGGAATGAGATTGAGACCGCATTCGCGAGTACGTCAAGTTACCAACATAACAAGAAAAATAAAAATAAGATTGTCAATGGTAAACAAGACAGTGGCGAAACGTCAAAAGTCAGAAACGTCAAATGTTTTAAATGTAAAGTCAGCGGACATTACAGAAATCAGTGTCCAAATTCAGAAAATAACTCGATGTTAGTTAAAAATAGTACACGAAAACAGTCACATGCATTCAGTGCTGTGTTTTTAAGTGGCGATTTCAAGAAAAACGATTACTATGTTGATAGTGGTTGCAGTAACCATCTAACCGCCAATGAAAGTTGGGTTATGAATGCATCGTACGAGCCGGCTACTAGCGAGATTGTTGTAGCAAACAAGGCATGTCTGCCAGTATTGTGCAGCGGCAACGTACAGATTGCGACTGTGACGCCTGACAGTGAATTCGACATAACTGTTGAGAATGTTCTATGTGTACCGACTTTAACTACGAACCTATTATCGGTAAGCCAACTGATAAAGAAAGGTAACAAAGTAGACTTCACTAAAACAGGTTGTGACATATACAACCAAAGTGGACAGCTGGTTGCTACGGCTACTTTGACAAACGGCGTTTACAAATTGAATATGCCAGAAAATACGACTAACGTTGCAATGGCAGTGTCTTCACAGATTTGGCACCGTCGTCTGGGGCATGCCTGCGGCTCATATATAGCGAAAATGAAGGATGCGGTGGAAGGTCTCAGTATCAGTGACAGGATCGACACCAGTAACTGCAAGGTATGTTGTGAAGGCAAACAATCTAGACTGCCATTTCCAAATAATTGCAACAGGAGTGATTCTTTACTTAATGTCATTCATATGGATATAGCTGGTCCAATGGAAGTAAAATCTATTGGAGGATCTCGATATTACCTGCTATTTGTGGACGACTATAGTCGTATGGCATTTATATATTTCTTGAAAGAAAAAAGTCAAGCTTTGGACTGCTTCAAAGATTTTAAAGCTCAAGTCGAGAATGAACTTGACAAGAAGATCAAGGTTATTAGAAGTGATAATGGTCTTGAATTTTGCAGCAAGAAGTTCAGCGAGTTCCTGAAGGTAAATGGAATACTGCATCAGAGGACCAACCCTTATACGGCCGAACAGAATGGCTTGTGCGAACGGCAGAACCGCTCGGTCTGTGAGAAAGCTAGATGCTTATTGTTTGATGCTGAGCTACCCACAGCATTCTGGGCAGAAGCGTGTAGTTGTGCAGTTTACCTGAGAAATAGAACAATAGCTGCTGGATTAAACAACAAAACACCTTTCGAAATGTGGACAGGTAAAAAGCCAGATATAAGCCACTTGAGAATTTTCGGCAGTACTGTTATGGTTCACATTCCTAAAGAGAAAAGGTTGAAATGGCAAAAAAAGTCTAAAGAAGCAATTTTAATGGGATACCCAGAAGGGGTTAAAGGATATAGACTTTATGATCCAGTCAAGAGGATATTTTTCAATGCAAGAGATGTCATGGTTATTGAGAAAAGTAAGGAAACTTATTGCCGGATTGAACTGAGTGAGGATCAAACACCAAAAGTAGATCAGACACAGAAGGTGGAACAAACACAGAAGGTTGAGGTAGGATGTCAAAGTTCAGTGGGGGATGAGAGTCCAGATATCAGTAGAACTTTGACCGACTCATTTGATGAGTCATACATCCCAAGTGAGTATGAGGATGCTGATACCACTACTGAGAATGTTCCAGCTCCTGAGAATCCTGCTCCTGAGAGGATCGGACCAGTCCTGAGAACGGCAGATCAGAGAAAAGCGCCTGAGAGGTATGGCATTTTAAATTTGTGTTCTGATGTTGACAGGATGGATGATGCCAGTGGTCTTTCACTATCAGAGGCTTTGCGAGGACCTGAGAAAGAGCAATGGAGACAAGCTATGGCAGAAGAGTTGAAAAGTTTCGAAGACAACCAGGCCTGGGAGCTTGTCAATGTTCCAAAGAACTCTAGTGTCGTCAAATGCAAGTGGGTACTGAAGAAGAAGTACGATAGTGAAGGCAATGTGCGGTTCCGAGCCAGGTTAGTAGCCAAGGGCTATACTCAGAAATACGGAGTGGACTATGAGGAAACCTTCGCGCCGGTGGTAAGACATACAACCCTCAGACTTTTATTTGCTTTATCCGTGCAATTGAAATTAGACATTTCTCATTTAGACGTGACTACTGCTTTCCTGAACGGATACCTTGAGGAGGATATTTATATGGAGAAGCCAGAAGGTTTTCCTTCATCTGAAGGCGAAGGGCAGGTGCTTAAGTTAAAGCGAGCCATATATGGTCTCAAACAATCCTCAAGGGCTTGGTACAGCAGGGTAGATGATTGCTTAACTGAGTTTGGTTATACTAGGTCTAAACTTGAACCATGCTTGTATGTGAAAAATAATAACGGTTTAACTGTTGTTGCGCTGTATGTAGATGATTTTTTTGTCTTTTCTAATAATGTTGAGGAAACCAGAAACTTGAAACGGGTACTGTCTTCACATTTTAAATTAAAAGATCTTGGTCAGGTCAAACAGTGTTTAGGTATGAATGTGTGTGTCGATAAAGAAAATAATGTAATAACTTTAGACCAGGAGGACTATGTAAACAAGTTGTTGCATAAATTCAATATGACAGACTGTAACACTGCTCAGACTCCTATGGAGGAACGGTTGAACTTAGAAAAAGGTGAGTGCTGTGATACTGAATTACCTTATCAACAACTTATCGGTAGTCTCATGTACCTAGCTGTTTTGACGCGACCTGACATTGCTTTTAGTGTTGGGTACCTGAGCCAGTTTAACAACTGTCATGGTAGGGAACACTGGGCTCATGCCAAGCGTGTTCTACGCTATCTTAAGAAAACAAAACACTATTGCCTCAGGTATAGTAGTGATCAAGATTCAAAGCTCACTGCTTTCGTAGACGCGGACTGGGGGAGTAATGTTTTAGATAGGAGGTCCTATTCAGGATTTTGTTTCACTTTATCAGGCTGTGTAGTTTCATGGTGCAGTAAAAAGCAAAGTAGTGGCTCGTTGTCGAGTTGTGAATCGGAATATATAGGAATATCCGAATGCATCAAAGAAGCTATGTACTTAAGGTCATTGTACCATGAGATTACAAATAAGATGTCATTAATTACAATTTATAATGACAACCAAAGTGCCCTGAAGTTATTAGCCAACCCTGTGTTTCACAATAGGTCTAAACATGTTGACATACGTTACCACTTTTGTAGGGATATTGTAGGCAAAGGTATAGTGGAAACAAAGTACTTGGGGACAGCTGATATGCCAGCTGACTTATTAACAAAAAGTCTTGGGTCCGTCAAGCACTTTAGATTTGTTGACAGGTTAGGTATTATACCTAAGTAGTATGTTTAGTTCTTAAAGTTGTTTTTATACTTTGCTGATGGCTATGCTTAGATATAGTGGGGGTGTTATTTTGATATACATACTTAACCTTGATATCTATAGCTGCGCCATCTACTTTAGAGTTTTGAATAAGGAACAGTGGTGTTCCAAATATGTTCTAGATGATGTTTCTATTTGTCACTCAATAAATAGTCTTCGGTAGCAACGCACGTATTTCATTATACCGTGGGCTATTTAAACCCGCCAGATCTTAACCACGCATTTCTGAGACCAAAATAAGGAAATAATTTTAAACAAAAAATAACCGACTTCACTTAGGATCCGCTAATCCAAGAGGAAGTGGCCGAGTTACTGTAAAAAATAGTGAAATCACTATAGGTGTGCCTATAATAGTTGAAGCAGTTCCCATCATCAGACCCCGACTTGGTGACAATGGGAACATCTAGGGGTTATACCCGTTCGATTAAAAAAAAAATTGAAAATCGGTTCACGATTCACGGAGATATCGAGTAACATACATTACATACAAAAAAAAACATTCAGTCGAATTGAGAACCTCCTCCTTTTTTGAAGTCGGTTAAAAACTGTACAAGACTTTAGGTAAATTTCGCCAAAAAAAAGATTTTTTTTTCTTTTTTTTGCAATTTTTTGAATGATTTATATACACAATGATGTGTAAACTATGGCCAATAGTGACAACAACGTCATCATCGTATCGTTACAATAAAAAAGGGTTTTTTTTTAAATTGGTATTAACTTAAAAATTAGGCGCGTATTCTAGAAAAGTTTATAGGGCATTTTAGTCTCTAAATATGATCAGGAATACACTGTTAATTTTTTTCGGGTTTTAACAGCCCACGGTGTATAGGTAACTAAATCCAATTATTTTTGTTTATTTCCTCGCATGATGCATTGAAAAATGTTGTATGCGGCATTTGTAGAAAACAAGTGAATTCCGACTTACTTGTTTTCTACACTTGTAGCATAAATAACTATGGTATGGACCCAACATTACTGGGCTACAATGACCACACAAAATGGCGTTCCCGTAATGGAGGCAAACGAACGAACTCTAACGCGACACAAATTCAGGTCTCATCACGCCTAGCACATGATTGACACGTCAGTATCTCGCGCGCGAGATAATCTGTCTGTCCTTTTCTGACTGTGTCAATTAGAAAGAGACGGGTAGTCTATCTCGCGCGCGAGATACTGTCGCATCAGTCATGTGCTAGGCGTGCTGTCATATATTCGGCGGTATGACTTTTACAAAATATATTCAATATTTTACACAAAAGAAAACGAAATATTATGATCTTTCTTTAATATTTTTTTTCTTAGCATTTTGGTATCGTTAGCAGACGTTCTTCTTAATACAAAAATAAATTAATAATAAATTCCGAAACCACATAAGTAATTTCACGAAATGAGTTCGTTATCACAACTTATTTTGCCATTTTACTGAACTACATAGTTTAGAGATAGGTATGATAAAATCGCAACTTGTTCACGGATTTGAGTGCTTTTTAGTGAATTATAAACTGAAATAAATGTCATATAAAGAGTGACCTAGTCCTCCGGTGTCCGAACCTGGGGGGCGATTTTTGACAGCCGGACGCTCGAATTCAAAAAATTCAAGCTCGAAAATAATCGCACACAAAAGTTTGTTGCCAATTTTTTCGCATGGAATTAATAGTTTAAATAATCATGATTTTAAATTTCTTTCACTGTTATTTTTAAAACATAATTTCATCGTTTTATTCAGAGTTTTAAATGTCACTTTCGAGTGCTCGATTCTCAAAAATCACCCCCCTGGCCTCGGACACCGGAGGACTTGGTCACTTTTTATGAAGTATATGACATCTATTTCAGTTTATAATTATAATTTATTATTCATATAGTAGTGTTACTACTTAAAAAACTGCAAATCAAAATATTCAACAAAGTAATTGGATTTGCTCCATAAAACAATGCTTTTTAGTGATTTTAACAAATACCTGAACGGGGGAATTATTTTAATTATATCCATAGCTAAACTGCTATTATTTATTCTATGGTTTGTGTACACGGTAATATTAAATTTGTAAACTCAATTTACATAAAAAGCTTTTCTGTTTTCTATTTGACTACACATGCATGCCGGCACCCCGTTATTCGTTTTATTTGACCCGAAGGGTTTACATTCAACTAATTTGATTCCTAGGCAACCAGGTATAGGTATCCTTGTTACAATGACAGTTGCACATACATACAGGGTGTAACAAAAATACTGGTGAACCGTTTAAGGGCATAATTGGTATAGTATTGTGAGTAAGAAAAATTAGTAGAAAAATTTTTTGGATGCTAAAATTTTTTTGGTTTCCATGGTACTGGTGGTCCCAGCCGGCTGACCATCCACATTAAACCAAAATAGACTTACTCAAAGATATTTTTACACTTTTGCACGTTATTATAAAGGAGTAAGGTGTATGTTTGTAGACGTACTATTGATGTGGAATGCATGAAAAAAGATACAAGTTTAATTAAGTGAGACTTGTGGTATAGAATTTGTTCAATGAAGTCATAGATTATTTAATAACAAGACCTCAATCATTATGTACAAATAGATACTTAAGACCATTTGTGTTAGCCTTAATTAGTGGAACAAATACCTACTTAAATACCAATAGTATAATAAATGCGTGATATCGGCGCGTATTTATGATATCGCGACATATTTTTGTACATAAAAAGTAGATGTTATTAATAAAATTATCGCTAAAATGATTTTTTTCGTAAAAGTATTCCTTGTCACGATATCTGTAAAACGCGATGTCTAGACAAGGTATATGTCTATTAGTCTTCAAATATGACCAGGAATACACTGTCAAAATCTTTTGGGGTCTTCGATAGGATACGATAGTAAGGGCCAGTTGCACCAACCACTTTTGACGGACTCATCAGCGTCAACCGGCAGATTACTATTAAATTTTCCATACATTAAAATTTAGCGTCCGTTTTAACGGTGACAGACAGTTTGGTGCAACTGAGCCTAAGACAGGAATGTTGAGCTTTGAGAGAGAATGTCAAACAGGGGTTTTATCACATAGTGAAACTTCTATACGTATACGTAGTTATGCAGGTAGTACTATTTTTTACAAAATTACTAAGACCTATGTTTTGTAAGGTGCGGTATGTTGACTTTTTGCGCTGGTTATAAGCACGTATTTAGTTATATATTGCTCCGCTTTACACACACATATTATTGTCACGGAGACGCGAGACGTGTCAAATGTCTTTCCAACCGCTTCGTTGCGGCTATGCAATAGAATGCAATGCAGTGCGTTGAAAGCTAGACCTGTTTGCTTGTTTTGTACTTCTATTCTGGATGCAACTGTATCGCCAGCCGGTAAGGTTGTTTTTTGATTGAATCGAATTACAGCTCAAGATAGTCTTCAGCAACAGTTCATTTGTTTCCGTTAGCACTTCGCCTCTGGTCGGCTCTTCCGAGAAGTATCAGATGTTGGTCTGATCAGAGAGGCACGACTTTCTAGACGATTGTGTAGCTACAGTTCACTAAACAAATGTCATACACAAAGCCAAATAGAACTCCATTTTTCATACAAATATAAAATTTCTAATGTTACTGTTACTAACCGAGTTTGAGTGTAAAATGTGTCGTCACGATTTTATGTGGGCCGTTAAACACATGATTTATCATTTAGCACGTGCTGGCGGTCGATAGTTGCCAATACAGAAAGACGATACTGTGAAATAGGATGGGCATAGCTGGGTTCACGCGCTTATTACAATGTGGTAAGGATGTGGTCGCTATAAATTGCGATTAAAAATCTTGTACACAATCTCGTCGATCGGCTTAGTAGTGAGCCGTTGTCCGCATGCAAGGATTTATTGCATAATTCGCCGGTTGGAGCAACAATGTGGCTCCGCGAAGCGGCGCATTTCACCAACAGATACCGCTATTGTAATATATTAGCCCATAAATTGTCCTTACAATCAGTCATAGATTTGAGTCTCGTAATTTCGCCTCGTGCTTTCATGAGTTGACTAAATAAAAAGCGCTGGAGCGGAATATCGATGAGTTTGCGTCGGGACTCGGGAGCTGCAACCATGTCGTTTGGCAACGTTAAAGCAGAAATATACATATGAGACAATGCATAGTAAAAGAGACCACTCTGTCGGTTGTCAATAAGGGGCAATTGGCATGAAATTCAACGAGAAATTAGTCCTTAATGACTACCGCCAAATGAACAATTTTGATCTGCACTGCAATTATATGTTGCAGCCCCTTGTTTAATGTTTATTGCACAAACATTAGTTATTAATCATCTTTACAGCCGTTTTACGAGCTTTGTCTACGTATTGGACAAGAGGTTATTCGTGTGTCGTATGTGTGGTAGAGAGTGTGACAAGTATGACATTCATGGCGTGCATAGAAATAACGTAAGGTGGCTTTCATACTGCTGCTGTTTCCGCATTCGGTTGCGGCGCCAGTGTGATAATCACCTAAGCCAAATCTTGTGAGCTAAGCACCAAATAAATAAATATTATCAGTAGTTTAGTAGATAATTTGCCGCAACTAGCTAGTAGATTTAAACATTTAATATGTTTGCCAGAGTGTCTATAGCCTTAAAACATAAAAATAGTGCCTTAGAATACTTATCAATATAAATAAATATTAGGTTCTATATAATCTAACATGGTACTCATGTAATGAACCGAGTTTATTTTAGCTATTGCAAATATATCTGGCTTACTTGTACATTGGGCGTTTGACCCTTTGACCACCAAAGACATCAAATCACGCTCACAGAAAGTCGTGCCCTCGGCGCCAGCGCGTGATATCACGTCAAAAATAATACATATAACCAAGTGCGCTCGCGCAAATTTTGCTCTGATGTCAGTGGTACGATATTTCTCCCCGATGCTTGGCGATCAAAGGGATACTTCGCCGTGAACGTTGACGATGTTGTGACGATCGGTATGCTTACATACTGTATGGCCAATTCCCCCATAGACTGAGACATTGAAACTATACATGTAAGTAAATCATAATAAGTAAATAAAGTAAAATAAACACATAATAAACAAATTGCCTATCCTAACAGTTTAACCTACTTATAACTAGAGATAACAAATTCGTCCCAGATATGTATATGTAATAAACAAAATATAAAGTTATAGACAATGATGCAAATAATTACTCGTATATCTTTAAATTCTTTAATATTCTATTCCATTGAGCACACCTGAAAATCTAAATCAGAGATCTCTATTCGTGCGTTTTGTCTATCTCAGTTTATAAATTACGCATGATATCTAAATGTTAAAGAGATAATGATTTTATTGCTTTTGAGCGTCGTAGAATCAAAATAATTCGTCATAAACAACTTATATTGGTAGATAAATTAACGAGAGCAGATTGTGATTGTGGCAATAATATATGTGGCGTATATATAATACTCGGTTATAACGCAGGAATCCTAAGTAGCAATAAGATTCAATGTTTCAAAGAAGATCAGTGATACCTCTCTACCTCCGGGCCTCTGCATCAGTGTTACCCTTGAGCTATTTTTGATACTGCTTTTTATGGGGCAATATTGCTTGTCACCGTCAGCCAGAAATAAAATTGGATACCATTTTATGTATATTAGGCAGGCGTCCGATTTTTCATACAATATCCCATTAATTAATCTACCCCGTTTACTCAATAGCCTAGTACATTTAAGATTTAATGAGCTTTCAATAGTACATCATGGCGGGTGATGTCTTAGCGTGTGTACCATGACACGTGCAGGGGCAACATCTGTTGAGTACGAGTAATACTCCTTACTTAAGTACATTTCATTATATTCTCGAAACGTCGAAAGGGCCTCTGTGCGTTGACTTTGGCTACGCATACACCTACAAAATTTCTGAAACATCATTGTTATGCTATGTGGGGAAAACATTCAAAAGATTCTGCATAATATATTATAGGGTAGTAAGTGTAGTGTACTGACTGGAGTAAAGGCCGCTTGTAGGTTACAAAATTGGAAATTACTCTTTAATTGCACGTAATTTTAATCATACTGTAGATTTCTAAGGAAACTTCAAAATGTCGCGAAGAGCACCTTATTATACCAATGGCTTAAGATTCTTTTTGATACGGAAACAAACATAGTGTTGTATTACATACAATACACTACGCATACAATACGTATGTTCGTATTAGTGGAATTTTTTAAGATATTAAATAATGGTAGGACCAGTTCTTTACTACCACTACTTACTACTAACATTAAGATATTAAAAAATCTTTCAATAGGTTTTAATGAAGTGAAAATCATATGTCGGTTTATATTCCCTCATTTCGATCGTAGCGAGATTGCCAAGATAATTTACCACACGATCTATCACGCACCGACTTACTACCATGCATCGTTTCCTCGGCAGGAGATTCTGGCTTCAGCCTCAATATGGAGATGTTTGCCCAAGCTGAGGTCTTCTCAACAATCGATCACTGTCAGCAAACTGTGTATAATATCTATATGTTGTATGGTAACCACGTGTATTATTATCAACTTGAAGAACGTTGACCTGCTTAGTGTATTTCGTGGCTCACGCACACAAAAACACAGTCATGTCTGTAAAACGCCCAGATAGCGACGTACATGCGTAACCCTGTGCCCGACTTGCCCCTTATCTTGTTTGTTTTGTAGTAGTTAAAATATTCCCTCTCTTGCCTTTGCACCGCCGAAATCTTTCGACGAGATACATGGGACTTAGAAAAGATCATTATTTGAACTTTGTATTTAAAGATGTACTCAGACAAATACACTAAAAAAAAGACAACCGAACTACTTCGGCTATTTCATCAATAACCAAAATTCGGTAAGGAGTTATATAATTTTAATCTGATTATACTTAACTTAAAGTTTACGTATAAATAGCAAAAGTAATTGGCAAGTAATAAGCCCTAGTTTTGTAGTCCAAATTCTTAAGTTACTTGTAGATGGTGCAACCAAAAAAAAATTCAGTGTCAAGCAGTGAATATCTCAAATAAAATTTTAAGAAATTGGTCATATAAAACAGTTTGTAGGTCAAAAAAATATTCCTTGTTTTTGGGTGAACAATTGTGAATCCCCCAGGTGAGGTTTTGCGAGCATGGTAATGAGGTGGTAATTGACAGAGAAACAGACGCTCAGACGGCGTAAGAGGCGTTCGCGGCAGGCGACGCTCGGCTCGGCTCGGCTGTCGGGCTCTCAGTCGCACCTCCATGCACTGATGTTTGTTTTGTTCAGCCTCACAAGACAGCCTCGACGCAATACAGTGCAGTCATTTCCGCGATACACTATTTTGTCTGCCAAATCTCATATCAATATCAGGTTTCGATGCAGTATTTTTCTTCGCTCGATATTTGTTGTTCGATGTAACCCAGAGGCGTTAAATTTTCTACGCTAGGTATGTAGATAAACAATGATACAATATTGGAAAAACCAAAAATTTGATCATTATACAGGTATTTGATATCATTATTTTCTGGTGCTATGCTCACATATGTTAACTATCCGTTAAAAGGAGCTTAGCGGGACACTATTGGCTTATATATTTTTCAGAAATGAGATTTTTGTATCAAAATGTAGAGCCTGAAATGAACTATTAGCAACAACTTCTGTCACAGCTGGAATTTTTAACATAAATCCACTTTTTAGTTCATAAAAAACATCTAGTTACGAAAATAGTATGGTTAATTGAATCGTTCCAAGCTTTAAAACCGCTATAACTCAAAATGTTGTCAAGGTGACTAGACATGTTCTTTCCATGTACCCTTCATATGACAGTCGCGTTTTGCTAACGAAAGGCAGAATCCGTGACCGTTTCATATCGTAATGTAGTAGGGTAGCCGTGGCCGCGTAAACACCGCGGGTGAGAATGTTTACGTGCCTACCTATACACTACTGGGGCATCTTAAGAAACGCGAGCTCGTCGCTAGATGAGATGCTTGCGTTGAGATACAAGTGATGTTTATATTCCTCGGCACTCTTTAATAAGCTCGGCCTCACGGAGGAAATTAAACGTTGTTTATTTCTAAGATTAAGTTTAAGTGTCCTATAGAGACTAGCCAGTGGAAAATGAATTCCTCATTTTCGCCTCGTAAAGGTTACGTAGTGACTGCGTTTAAGTGTTGTCTTATTTTAAGTATTGTAAGCGAGGTCGAGTGCAATCGCAGGCATAATGCAGGCGGTGCGGCGGCGCGTATTTGCGCTAAGGCTGTGGCGGGTGCGCCGGGCGATAGAGCCCGGTAAGCCGGCGCGCTATCGCCTTACCGCCGCATGGCACGCCCGCTCCCCGTCCCTCGTGTCATTTACCTAGCATTAAGTACAAGGCTTATGCCGACGCTCTAACTGCGCTTTTATTTTCTTAACAGCAATGCCAAACTAAACGTCAAAGTCACGGTGCCATATTCTAATTTTAAAATGTATAAACAATACATTAACAACACAATCTGTCTTAAACATAACTCCAACGCTCAACCAATAATCAACCAATATTGAAGTAGTATTGTAGTTGCAACGCAGTAATTTTCAAGTAAATTCCGTCATTTTTGATTCAGACGTGTAGTCGTAAGCTGTCTTGTGTTGTTATTGTATTGGATTTGCATTGGAGTTGGATCGTGTCTGTGCGTGTTTTAAAGTTAGAATACGGCCCACTCCCGTTGCTGACGACGAAATGAAGCGTTGAAAATGCAACGGCAAAAAATAGTCTAGAAATGGTTTTATTAATATCTAAAAGCTTTATGACCGCAATATCATATTTGACGCGGTATAAACTATAAATGTTCTATAATAACCGCATGAATTTATCACAACTAAATGGTTCATTTTTAGATTAAACCAGTTAAATTCAAGTATTATGTCCATTAGCGATTTGTAGGTTTTATTATCCGGAGCTCCGAGGGCATGATAATTTAGGAACTGTCTGGCAGAGTGGGTCAGCGAGTGGTTTAAATTTAAAAACAAATGTCACAGTGGGTCCATTAGCGCTGCAGGCCGCAACCAGGCTTCCCGGCCGGTTATACTTGGAACGATCGAAGCATGCTATTATTGGATTGGTTCGAATGAGTGCCTCCGAATTTCAGCTGTCTTATCCTCTCCGAGTCATTATGCTGTGCGAGCGGGTCGTTGATTAAATGCCAAGTAATTAATGCGCTGTCTGTTTATTTTATTTCCCTGGATTATCGGGAGTAATTTATTTACTACTAGATAAAACAATTGTAACGCTGGATTTACTGAAATCGAGATTAACTCCCGAGCTTCCGACGGATGCGATTGCCGTTTTAACATGTGTAAACATGAGCCTGTTTGAATGCTTAATACGTTGTTAATTAAGTTCCATTTATTTTTATTTATTTTCGACGTGATTTCAGTGACACTTTCATTACGTAAAGTTGCTGTAGTGGGCATTTTGTGCAATGTGCATATATGTCAGAATAAATTATAATTATACAAGGTAAAAAAATGCATGTAATGTACCTAACTATTATAATGCTATTCACAGTGGATCTCAAAAATATGACCTCAGAATGCTAATTGATGTTTTTATTTCGGAGCACTTTTTGTATTTTGATCCTCAACATCCATATATACGAATGATTTGAAACTGGAACTTTTCTGTAATAAATAATCAGTAACCAGTACATCCAAATTTATAAAAAAGTAATCCAGCTATTAGAAAAGTCATACTTTTTTAACATCAAAATATTATTGATCCCATTCGCCACGATCTGACATGTATTCAGTGAGAGTCTGAGAGTAGTTTTTAACTCTGTCTTAAATGTCTACTGCTTGCGTAAGTGGGCTCATATCGTACATTGGTGACCGAGACGTGCATGTGACACCTTGGGTATCATTCCTCTCGTCTACCGTGCACACAGGCGTAGAGCGCTGAGACGAACTAATATAAGCGACCTGTCTGGCTACGCTTAGTTATGGTAGGTATCGAGGTTAAAGTAAAATTGGGTTCTCTGAGCGTTCGAGTCGCTTGCCCTTGTAGTGCAATGAGAGTATATGGCCTTAGATTAACGATTAATTGCCAGTTAGCCGCCCGGCGTCACCGATCGCAGTAACCGTTTCCATTAAATATTAGCCAGGCATAGAATTAGGGGAAACGTGGCTCAGGTGGTACGGACACGTGATGGGAGGGCCAAATCACGTTATACCTGACAAAAACTTTTCAACATTGACAGCATAAAAGATAAGGAAGTTCTATTCATAAAGTCAAGGTGCGCTATTGTAAAAGAGGTATCGTAATGCAAAAATCTTGCATGATATTCCTAAAATGTGTTTCTTTGTGCATACTAATTTTAGAGAACACAGAACTAATACATTTTTTCTTGTTTCAGGTAGAATTATGCACCAAATTGCACGAGAAATTCTTTAACTCAGTTCTTTACAATGGAAGGAATGTAAGTTAAGTCAAATTACCGTTTCATATTACTCATAAGTATAAACTCTATTTTAAGTGCTATTTATTCATTAAATAGTTTAAAAAAAATAACTACTACTTATAAGTAAAGATTAAGACCAGCCAAGGACTATTACTTAAATGGACATAGTAACTTTTGTTTACCTTCTAAAATTTTAAATGCTCTGAGCGCTACGCCGTAGCATTTTTTTGACTATAGGTGTGAACAGATAATTCAATATTTTAGATACACTTTTCTAATTATTCGCGAGGTGTAGGCTAAATACCTACTTGTAACTAACTTGCAAATAAAATTATAAATAAGGTGTGATCACAACTTGGTTTGGCTGACATGAGACCGATAAATAGTCTACAAAGTACTCAACGCGGATCGATAATATTAAATAGCATATTAAAATTGCGAGATAAATAATATCAAGATTAGGAAAACAGTTATTTAAGTAAAATTCGTAAACCAACTGTGCTCCCCCGGCTTGGTATAAATAAACATTGATCCCTAAAATTATAATCCTGTTTAAAAGATGATACGCAGCGGGAAAAAATGCTAATACTTCGGATTAAGCTTTTAACTTCCAAAATTAATTGTCTTATTTATTAAAAGCCGAGTATAATTTAATAAAACGCCACTTAGAACCATTGACACTGTGGCCCTGGTAAATGTGTCAGTTTAACGCCAAAAAGAAAAATAAAAGCAAACCTTAATGAGCAATAAAAGGTAATGATATCAGATTTTTAACATTTTCAGCTGAATTTAATGTTAACATTTAAGGGAGGAAAAATTTCTCATTGTTGGCATTAAACGCTTGCGGAGGGTGGGCGTAATAATAGGACATAATATATTCAGGGCGGGTCAAATAAAATTAGTACGGTGAAAAATGTTAACGGCCCTCACAGCCCCAAGCACCACGACGTGCAAGCATGACGTCGTGTTCTTTGTAAAATTTGCTGTTTCAGTGGACGCCACTTAGGATAGGCTCCAGACTTTTCAACCTAGTCGGGTTTTACAAAACGGAATCACGATAAAATATTTTTTTTGTCTAGGTACTTGTAAATAGTAACTTTTGAAACCTTTCAAAATATAAGAACCTGAAGTTTACTGTAGATTTAAGTCGATAAGATAATTTGAATATTTAAAAATAATAGGATAGGCTCCATACTTTTCAACCTAGTCGGGTTTTACGGAACGGAATCAGGATAAAATTAATCTTTTTATGTAGGTACTTGTGAATAGTAATTTTTCAAACCTTTCAAAATATAAAAACCTGAGGTTTACTGTAGATTTAAGTTGATTTGATAATTTGAATACTTAGAATAATATGCGTTGGCTTTAATATCTTCATCTTCACCAATACGTAGGTATAAATTATAAAAAAATATGCTTTACGGAAATTCTTTAATTTAATAATATCATTTATTAAATATTTATCAGTTATAGAATTGCGTTAATTTAGTCCTTATTTATTCATAACTAATTCAATTCCAAATATAAGAGTTCAGAAGCTTATTTAAATGTAGCAGCTTTAGTCAGATCCACTCTGATTTTAGAAAATCGGCTGCTGCAACTCGAGTGACTCGATTATCGCTTATTACTAGTAGTATTATAGAGAATATGCAACGACCGCGTAGTGCAACTATGCACCATATTGTGCCGGAATGAGGACTTCATTTGCATAAAAGTATTGACAATGACCTTTAGACTATTGTAGTTCTAACTCAGATGCTACACGTCGCAAGTTCAACGCTTCAAGCGAACACATACGACGTTTAGTGTTTAGCATTGTATTGTGTCGCTTACGGTTATTAATTGAAATGCATTCTGCTCGTTCGTTAATGGGTATGTCACGTCGTGATAGCACATTTGAATAATTTTCATCACTTTACGAAAGTGCTTTATTCACTGCTGATTATTGGTATTGCATTTGCCTAGTTATCAAAAATGTATAACTCAAACACACTGAATTGATAATATACCTAATACTCTAATATTATACTCTTAGTGCTTGAGGATGGAGACCTAAGCTCTCCGAAACATGTCGCGCGTTGTGACCTAGTGACTAAAAACAAGTGAGTACAGCCGCATGCAGTGATAATAGTGTTAATATGTCTCACGAAAGATTAAATTCAATATACCTAATATTAGAAATTAAAGATCACGATTCATTTAAAAGTAAAGGTGTTATAAAAAGTTAAGTAAGCTCAAAACTAATTTGTATAGGTAATAACGATCCTGTTCCAGTGGAGCCGGAGCTACTTGGCATAAAAAATATAAAGATAATTAAAAGTTTTTTAGTTTCTAATAGTTATGACACTTGTGACGTTATATATAAAGTCGTAAGCGCCACAAAGTCGCGGTTTCAGCTTCCCCTCCACTGATTAGCGGTGGGGTGCCCCGCCAACTGGCAAGCGAGTCGCGCGCGCCGGCCAAACGTCCGCTTCAGTCGTAGACTACGTCCTCTAAGACTCTGTATTATTGTAAAACGATTTCGAAAATTGGTGGTCTAACACACTCTGAACACAAGATCTGAGGAATTGACCTAAAAACAAATAAGTAGCTTAAATTTATGGCAAAAAAATGAACAGAAATGTAAAAAACGTCATTCACTTACTCCATAGCGCCTTTTCAGTGCGAAGATGCACGTCGCTTGCTTATGTTTCGAAGCGTTATTTTCTTACCTAATTGTAAGTATTTTGCTGCAAACTCTCAAATTACTTGATTCAACATCCATGATCCATGTACCGGGTGTTTCCTGTAATAGGAGCAATAAATTAAAGCGTAGATTCTACTCCTCAAACCAGGCAACGTTTGTTCAGCAACTTTTAAAAATAACTTATGGTTTGGTTTTTATTTCACTTTAAAGATTATTCGAACACGCAATGTATTCCGAAATTGATTATGTCTGTAGGGTGACAAGGAATGTCAATTGGACGGATTTTAACGTACATTGAAAATACTATTTAGTTTGTATGAAAAAGAGACAATCTAAAAAATACATATTTTTTAAAAGTTGTTGAACAAAAGTTTTATTGTTTAAGGAGTAGAATCTACGTTTTAATTTATTGCTCATGTTACAGGAAACACTCTGTATAAGGGGAAGTTACACATTGAGAATTAATGAAATTTTCTTAGATATTTGTGATTTACATGAGGTCGTAACGTTAACGCAAGTAAAGCAGCACGCTCAACCAGCATTCAGTTACGCCCGCATACTAAATTAGTATGAAAATTTTAATACGATGTGTGACTACAAGTCGTAATTTAGGTACCTATGCTCTATCTATTAAGTAAGTATGTATATATGTATGTAAACACTTTATTGTACATAAAAAAGTTAGTAAGTAATCTTTGACCTCAGTACGCCTAGGCGACAATTAACTCCATTCATATGTCTGCCGCACTAAAAACGAGTATTAACAGCCTTTTCGACTAATCGTTTGGGAACTTGTAAAAGGCAATTTACCTTCGAATTTCAAAGGATAAGCGCAGAAAATATTGGGCTTTTTCACAATTAGCAGAGTCACGTCAAGGTAAATGTAGATTAGTAATATTTGCCAGTACACATAAAGTGCTTATGTGAAAGACCGCAAAGTCACAAATTGGGGTAACTAAAATTTTAAATGTTTGTTATCTCGGATTTCATTTATAAGGCATTATTATCAATTTGTATCCATTCGTTTTTAGACACCTACTTGTAAATATTTCTTTCCTTTTGTTAATAAATATATCTACCACCCTTAAAAAATTATATTTCTAACGTTACTACTAATTAAATTATGCATTATCTATTTCAAATAGCATTGTGCGTGGGACAGGTGAAAATGTTACATTTCACGCAAACACTGTTACAAAATAATGATCAACCAGTAAACTAAAAAAATAGGGATTCAATTAAACTATTTTTGAACAACAATAAATTTAATACTAAGACTTTTTGAAACAACTGTCAATTTTAGTCTATACACTCTACCTTTATCCGATTACGATTTCCTTGCACACTTTATCGATGATCGAAAAAAAAATGTTTTATTGATTAACCTCTTCACTAAATTTGTGAAATGACATCTGTCCCACGCACAATCCTATTTGAAAAATACAATAATTTAAAGCAAATCCTACATTATGCAATTTACAAGTATGCCAAATATGAATTTTGTTTGCGGTTAAAATTTGCCTAACCTTGAGCTTTATAAAACTTCACAATCTTTGTAGTAAGTATTACTTAACTCGTAACTTATTATTTACCTCGCACCTTGAACCGTTTCAAAGGCAAACGACAATAGAACAGCGCAAAGTGAAACCCTGTAGTTGCAATTGTTTAACAATGTAATATCGCCTTATACCTTCTAAGAAACTTTGGAGGCTCAGTTTAATTTTAAAATTAAGTATTTACCCAAGAGAACGTTTGACTAAGCAACTTACGCACAAAGAAAACAAAGCTGAGGGAAACAAATCAAGACTGTTTAGCATAACAAGGCAAACTGTGAAGCACTTGTTAGAATACCCAGCCGAGTATGAGACGCGGCGGTATTGTCGCAAGACGTTCCCTGCGGGTGAACTCCTTAATTCTGGTGGTTTGGTAGCACTGTGTGCATTCGTTCACGCGCACTCAAGTTGAAAAACCAGCACGCGTGAAGATGGAGTACGTAAGGACAAGGCCGGGAAGAGTAGGTGTGAAGAATGATTTCACGGTACGTAGGCATGGGACGAGAGACAAACACACGGCGACCGCAGTGTCAACCGACGCTGCCCGCAGTCTCGGGTGACGAATTCAAAACGGACACTGACGAAAAAATGCGTTACGATGACGACAAGCTCCAGTTAACTAATGAATGAGTATTAGTTGACATTCTTTGTTGACATCAAACGTGAAATCCGCTCCGCGAGCAGTGAACGTGTCGCCGGTTTGTTTGAATTTTTAATTTTAGAACCTTCTATAAACAACAAACGACTCAAGCGATACAACCGTTACGACAAAAGAAACCTTTTTTTTAAAGAACAAAACAAAATGGTGAATTATCACATTATTATTAAGCAGTGTTACAAGAGCGCATTTTTGTTTCCTCATTTAACAAAGGCAATTCAGTAAAACAATTCAAATAATGCCAAAGCTCATTTCTCAAAACCAATTTCACAGAGGAGTCAATTTAAGGAGCGGAAATTGCTTCATTTAACGCTGTTGTGACGGTGACAAAATGTACCTTAGGCCGCTTAAGCACATTTCCTGTAGCTAGGGATATGTCGTTGGCCTAATTAAAGTAATCAGTGTCTATTAGGTATTGTAAACGAGCGGTTAATTGATAATTTCGTGGATATTATTATTAAGACAAGCGGCAATGCCATTATTATAGCACGAGGCCACTTCTGTTATGTTGCTCTAATTCCTTAAAATCTAAATATAGAGTAGATATTTTATTGTAGTGTTATGAATGATATCATAAAATAAAGAACGTACGAGTATATTCCAATCGGGTAGATTATATTGTAGCAGATTCACTCCAGACACAAAGATGTTTAGTGACAATTGATCCGGCAAGGATAGAAATCCCTTCCGGGCATAGATATTAGCGTGGCTCTAGTCTAGATGAAAACCTGTAAATTGATAATGTAGCCAGAGCTGTCCGCACGTCGCCGCTAATCTCTTCAGCACAACTGGATCTCGCGACGCTCTCAACTTTCCCACCGCTGTAAGACAACTTTTAATTTCATTCCAACTGAGGTAAGCGTGTGCGTTCTATGTTCTTTTCAATGGAATTATATGCAAATTCACCGGACTTAAAGTGTAAATTAAATTATTAAAAGGTAGCTTTTGCTTGCGGTTTCGCTCACAGACTGGCAATTATGTAAATATACTGAAGACACCAAGATAAAGCTTTGGGGAAATTAATTATGTGAATGTAAAGGTTTTATTGAAATGAGATCCGTAGTTTCAAAGATTTATAAGGGGTTGGTGAGGCAGTGTGGGGGAAGAATCCTGGTTTTATGCTCAAAGTAGTAATTTTAAACGTGAGAATTTGGAACTGGTAAGTATTTAAATGTGCAAATAAGGGCTCAAAGGTGTTTTCTTGTGCCAAAACATTAAGAATTAATTATTTTCATTTAAATTAGTAAAAGTCTAACTTTAATATTGAAACAGCGCAATTACTTTATGATTTCATCTACTTACTGATTATAAATTAGTATAATTAAATAAAAATCGTTTGATCGACATTAAAGTTGTAACTTTTTATTACATGCAATTTCGTAGACGAATTTGTTACATCAAATTTAAACTAGCACAACTTGTTTTGTGAAGCACAGTTTTATGACTGTAGTCCTAAAGTAATTCAGTTTGAGGGTTTCTGTAAGCACACCCTAATAAAAACAAATTTAGGCAAATAAGCAGTCATTAAAATGTACTTATCTAATTTTCAAATTGTGTAATTATGAGATAACAATTTTGTACTTAATTATTGAGATAAAAGTGATAGTAATTATTTTGAAGTAAGTATAGGTACAACCTAAAACAAGTAATTAAAAATGAGAATATATCTTGTTCTGATCTTATTTTGTTATTACTTTTTTTGCTATATTTTGATAATGTTTGTTTTATTAGCTACATTTGGACAAATATTAAATATTGAGTTGAAGACTAGGTGACCTACCGAACTTCGTACCGCCAACTCTTAAACCGACTCCCATTCCCGTCAACCTCAAATTTTCCAACCCATTCCATTCCATCCCTCTACTATGCTCTTCCACCTCTTTCTCACTCTCTTTTACTCCTCTTCTACTATCTTCCATCCTTCTTCCACGGACTTCTACTCCACTCCCAAGATCGACTCTTAACTCCATTTTATATATTTTATTATTCATGGCATATTCAAATCTAAAATTATGAAATTTATGAAAATTAGACATTCTTGAGTTATAAATGGTAACAAATACGTTTTATATATATATTGATCACAAAGACAAGTAACACAACTTTAAGTTAGGTATATGTAAAGTTTCAAACCGGGGGGAGGCCTTTGCCCAGCAGCGGGACATTACAGGCTCCTAATAAATAAAAATGTAAAGTTTTTATATTGTAACTGTATATTTTTCCCTGTAAAGTATATGAAGTAACCTTTTAAAACTTAACAAAGATTTATTGTCATAATGTGACCATAGACTTATGCTCAATGCAACGTGCAGAGCGCGTAAATCTCGCGTTAAACCTCCCACGAATTAGTCTGCGAGAGCAGTCGGTTAAAAGCTGCCGCAAAGAAAACTTGCTATTAAATTAATGGGCGTACGGCATCGAGTCCCTAATGGCCGCTGCACTTGCTTAAACCCCAGACAGATTGCGGAGACATCATTTGTATGGAAATTGCTTTTAACACGTGAGCTCCTTCACTGCCGACAGAAATTAGACGTTGAAATGAAATTATGAATTTCCTGCTTCCTAGACAGTTTTTCACGCGGAGTTTTAAATGCGTGTCGTGCAGAATAAAAGTATGTAATGATTTATTAAAATATACGTACATGTTTGTAGATAGTGTAGATAAATTAAAAGCAAAATAAACTTTTATGTTGACAATAGGTACCACTAATTTAAGATTATACATAGGTTAATAGTGTTTGTTTTTAGGGTTCCCTAGTCAATAAGGAACCCTTATATTTTCGTCATATCCGTCTGTCCGTCTATCCGCGGTATAGCTCAGTGTCCGTTAGCACTAAAAATAATAATTTTGCTATGATTACATAATTATGTGCATTAATAACGTCGACAAATTAACAGAATAAAAACTGGGAAAATATTTTTTGTTAGGCGCCTCCCGTTCACAGGAAGCAGGGTCGAATTTTTTTTGCTCCAACCCGATCGTGTGGGGTATCGTTAAATGACGTAAAATGTAAAATGCAAGTACGGAACCTTACACTGAGCATGGCCTCACATGGTCTTGGCCGTTTTTTATGTATATTTATGAACAATTTTTTTATATTATAATTCAGCTCTAAATTGACTTGCATTACTTGAATCGTAGCTGATATAAATTGACAGAATATGATTGGTTGTAGTAACAGTAAACGAAATCGTATAACATGTTTTATGGTGAACATTAACATTTGGTGATATAGATGAATCTATTGATGAAGATATAATAATCTATAAAAATCCTCCAAGTACGGCCTCCATAGCCCAGTTGGTAGTGACCCTGCCTACGAAGCAGGAGGTCCCGGGTTCGAATCCTGGTAAGGGCATTTATTTGTGTGCTAATCTCAAATATTTGTTCCTGAGTCATGGATGTTTTCTATGTATATAAGTATGTATTTATCTATCTAAGTATGTATATCGTCGCTTAGCACCCATAGTACAAGCTTTGCTTAGTTTTGGGTTAGGTTGATTTGTGTAAGATTGTCCCCAAATATTTATTTATTTATTTTATTTATTTAAATCAGTAATCGTGATACATTTCCATTAATTATTTATAATGAAATTTTATGGTAATGGGCTCTATTACGGGACCATAAATATTAAATTGTATAAACCTGTCGCCCTCATTTGCGAACTACGGACAGGGACGGGAGCCTCTTGCATTGTGGCATCTTTTTATGTGAGCTCGGTCAGTATTGTGCACTGCGAATAAATGCACGTTCCCACGGCCGTCGCTAAATTAATGCTTTTATACCCATCTGTTTGCTATACATGTAGCTTGTGAAAAATACTAATCTAAGTACTATAACATTTTCATACTATAGCCAGTTTATTCGAGGTTAGTACTTATTACCTATACATAACGGCCCCATCCAATTTTAAGTTGTTTGCAATGATACAATCGCCAGGTACAGTCGACTTAAAATGTGGTTTACCACCCTACGGTTGAGGTTCGTATGAACTTCATTTCATGAGACAACAAGATCGTGCATGTTTTAAACTGCGTAAGAAATGTCAACCTTAGCGATCGTTAGATCTCGCAGAAACTTTTGTCAAAACTGTTAGGCCACTTTCTTGGTCGACTGTACCGCGACTTGTCCGACTATATCAAAACAACCTATAGCCGTTCGATTCCAAACTAAAAACTAATCAAATATCTGGCTTAGCCACGAGCAAGTTTATCCCCATAGCTCCTGGCAGATACGCCGATACATACAACGTTAAATTATGACAATCCAATAACGGGTAGGTGGCTCGGCCTGGGCCCAAATTGTCCGTGTCGAGGATGCCAAGTCCTGGCACAGAGACGGCTGGCGAGGGATAACATGATACTGCCAGCCCGCGCCGCCGCTGCCAAGTGAGCCTGCTCTAGTAACCGTTGTTATGCTACATGCCCCATATACTGAAGCAAATGAAAAGCGGTTAAAAGAATAGCTGTCGTAATGCGCACTCGGAGTTTTAACCAAAATAGTGATGCTCTATAATAAGCCTTATTCCATAACAATTTCAGATATCGTTTATATAGAACTCTAAAACTAGAGGGAAACAATTGAAAGGGGTGTTTATAAAAACAACATAACTGCTTAGAGCGGTTGACACTTTTTTAAGAACATCGTTAATCGTTTCAGGTTTCAACAAGTGTAGTCAGTTATGTTGTTTTTGTAAACATCCCTTCAATCAGTGTTATCGGTTGAATGTAGATTATTCTATGATTAGCGTATGGTATTTTAGTTTTTGTTCAATAGTATAAGTAGACGATCTAGTTCAAATTATGTCCATTGTATGGAATCGTTGAACTTTATTCACACAAATTCCTACTTGAAAATTGTGTTAATATCTTTATCACGTTCTTTAAACATTATTAGTAACTATTTACTTGTGACAAGTGTCATTGTTGTAAACCGTTCTTGTGATTAAAAAAAAAATTAGTAACTTACAAACTACCAAACTTATTTTTTAGGAGTCAATTTTAGTAAAAACGTAGTTATAATATAAGTGTATCTCGCGCTGCATATGCATAGCCTTCACAATCATGACGCAACGCTCATGTGCAATATTCCACGGAGACACATTGTTTGCGTAATGAATGACTCACTACTTAACCCATATAATCTTTGAAGGTTCTTTCAAATGGCTTTTTACATTGAGATGTGCGCTGAAAATGCTCTTTTAATAAACGACGCACTTATGAATATGAGCTGTAATTTTTGCACATTTTTGCATATTCTAGTTGGTAAACTACTGGAAATCTGTTAAATTATCTTTTATTGAAGATAAAGATTTTCAGTTGAGCTGAGGATGATTCATTAGTTCCAAAGTACCATTACTTTGTATCTATAATCTATATAGTTTAATAAGCCCTACCTATATAGTATAAGGCACGCTTTTTTTCGTTTTCATTTGTTTCAAAATTATTGTATAATTTTGTGAAATCTGAAAGTTCAAAATATCAAAACTAGACACTGGTAAAATCATACAGCAAAAATGATTTTCGGTAATAGTGCATATTATATCAGTTGTAAGTAAATAATGTACACTATAAGTACAATAGGTTGCAAATGTTGGGAAATCATTGTAAGGTTATCGTAACTGGCGTAAATATAGGAATTGTGAACAAAGCATTGATTCTTAAAATATATTTGAAAATTTCACGAAATATGGCGATATTTCAATATCCTGTAATAACTAGGCATGACTAGACGGAGGAGGGTGGGATATGTTTATTAAATACATATATAAGTACCTACACTACAAATGCAATAAGTTTCATTACGTTACCTCTGTGCTGTGTCGGTCTTGATAGGAGCCGTGGTCCGCTTTCTAACAAATTTACGACAACCACGGAAAATTGCCTCCTTTTAGAATAAAAGTGGTAATTTAAAGAAGCGTGGAAATACCTAGGTGCTTGACAATGTGGAGGATTAACGATATCGCCACCACGCCGACAAAAGTATGCTCATAAAAATTCTTTGCTTCTTACGATGGGACTTTTTCTTTGTGTAAAAGATACTTTTGTTTAGAACTGAGAGAAACACCTACGAACAAAGCATACAATTACGGATAAAATTTCAGGAACAAAACATTTTTAGTGAGGCCCGTGCCCGTTATTTAATGGACTGACCTTATTTACTGAGACACTTTTCTCTCCACAATATAAATTAGGAACCTGATATAAAATTAGGTACCTACTTTGTCTACATACTTTACCATTTTATTCCTAAAGTACCACTTAATATTATTGATTGTAGAGGTAAGGAAGAAAATTTAATATGAGGAACACTCGCAATAATGTCCAGCTGTAAACTGTAAATACTAGGTCAAAATCTCTCCCGAGTGGCGCTAGTATACCTAGCTAGAGAGCATGAAATGAGCATGCAGTTAGTGACGGAGTGAAGTGCGCTCCGTTTAAATATTTTTTTTTTACTAAAGTAGGTCCAAAACCTCTACCTAAACTAACCAACCAAATCAACCTAACCTTTACTCTCTGCCTATTGTGACGTCACCCGTATTTAACGGTTACTGACGTACACTTTTGCATTTACATAGATTTTCCTCCTCCAATTTTTTTTATGACAAAGATTGATTTTTCTGAACCGCGCAACATCAGGTGTCATTCAAGAGCGATAGTTAAAATATTTTCCTCTTCTTCATCAGAATCGTTATATTTAGTTTAATTACTTTTTTTTACAGGTTGTTTCGTACTAACTATGTGTGGAAAATTTTTCACCAAATAAGTACCAAACAAAGAAAGGCGAAATAAGTTGTGTGAATCGGTAAAAAAATATGAATTCTATCTTATTTATCCTAAGCTCCAGGTTTAAACTATCGTCAAAACCTATTTCAACGGCACATTTAATTCACCAGGTACCTATCGCCATCGGATGCACCGGCCCACGTGACGTTTCCGACACCGGCGGCGTGGTCACGTGTCACGATCCTGTTCCCGTTCAGTACCCGTTCAAAACAAATGCACAGTCATGGCGGTCCAAACTTAATTGGGTCAGTGATTCTGGCTTGACATATTCCGGAATTTCGATTTTCATTACATGCATGGAACGGCCGTTTGGTATATTTTTCGTGGGAAGGAAGCTTAACGGACTATCTCCGCGTGAGCTTATTTATGGTTTTTTTAGTAAGGAGTTTAATTTTTTTATCCTTAATGATTCAGTAATAAATAAACTAGGCTCATCAATGCAAAATCTAGGCAAAATGATTAAATGATCATCTAAATAATACAATGTTATTTAACAGATCATATTTTAGAAATAAATTTCCTGCTCTTTAATATATTGACTATATTTTAGAAAACAAAGGCCTATTCGATAATAATAATATGAATTGTAATTTTATTTTATTTTGATTATGTCAGTTGGATTCTAATCTGATTTTGACATTCGAGTTAGATTTGTTACGTGTCTATAGCTTATTAAAATGAGGATTGAATTGTAGGATTGAATTTTATCAAGTTTATGTTGAATTGTTATTGAGTAGTTTCAATTTTTATTTATTAAATGTTTTATTTTAATTATACATGTGAGCATTACAGATACTGATAAAGCATTCAGTTGCTTATAGCGGCTACAATGAGCTCTTGCTATGCACTATTTTCTAATTAGGTCAATCTAGACGAGTATTGAGGTATATCGGATTCGTCCTGCAAGCACGTGATCGCTCACGCGGCCAGCCTCCTGATCGGGAGCGGGACGCGTGCCGAACCTACGCGAGACCTGCGTTGCACAACGGCTGCAACTTTGAAAATGGAAGTCTGTACAGTTTAGGCAGGGATCAGGAACGGTTCTTTTCTCCTTACTAAAATACCGGTCAATTTCGTTCTTTTGTTATCTATTTCATTTTTAACGAGGCTATGTATTAACACTAAGGCAATACCTAAATACAATATTGAGTTCTACATGAAGGCCATAAAACAATTAAATATATCACATTCTTTCAAAATACCGGTTAAGATCCCTGATTGTAAGTAGTGCTGTTTTATATTATCGAGCAATTTGGGATAAATAATTCTACTGACGCGGATGCGGTCGGAGCAAAATATTTAGCCTTCTGTAGCCCCTATTTAAAAAGTACAAGATTTTGCCGTTCCCTTGTATGTATATAAAAGAAATATGCCTTATCGTTAAACAAAACCTCTATTTATTCAAAAGCGTCCAATCTCTTCGGAGGAAGCATGACTTGATAGCTGGGAAACCTGATAAATATATTTATAAAAAGAACGTGGCGTATATTTGTGTCAAAGTCTATAATAAGCTTCCTAAGATCTACAAAGATCTCAATTTAAACGAATTAAAAAAAAAGATAAACGCGATGCTTCTGGAAAATTGTTTTTACTCCATGACCGAATATTTAAATCACGAATTTTGACATAACATAGCAATGTATACATATGTAAATAATATAAGACCCATAATTTTAGTGTAGTTTTAGTAGTTGACATAGTGTAAGTAATGCCATATCTCTCACACTTGCATGCTGTATAACAGTAAGACATGTCGACCTTGTAAATATATATTTAAGACCACATATAATATTATGTATTACGCATGATCTGCAATGCAATAAATTTTCATTTTCATTTTCTTATGTTACATAGTAATTGTACTTTTATTCACTTTCTAAGTATACGTTATAAAAGTCAGTCTGAAGTATACATTGAGTATATACTTTTACTTTTGCTATTGTGCAGTACCGTTAACTGTAACTGGACATTTATTAACTATACATTCTTGTCTTGTCGTTTTTGTCGTGTTGACTATTTCCATTAACCTACCTAGCGAGCCACCTTCTATGTAATATAAAACAATATTTTAGCCTTTAGGTATGTATACAGGGTGCTCGCGAGGAAACCGCATAATTTTACCAGCGTATTCCTGAGGTCATAAGAAGTAATAAATGTTATATGAACTAACGTCGAATTCGCCAAGAAAAGAAAGATTTTTTTGTGCTTTTTTTCGGTTTTTTAATGCTTTTGAACATAAAAATTATGTTATTGGTAAAACTATTGACTAAAATAAGTTGGTGCATTTTTATTCGTAAAAAATGGTTTACGCAAAAAATTCTTTGGCATTTTGATATCTGACAATATGAATGTCTAGACTAGACCCCATAAAGAGTGAAATCACCATCAAAAAAACGTTTTGCACTGAGTTACAACAAGAAATATATTTTTGTTTATTTGGCAGTAACTCTGAAACTAGGCGAAATCCAGAAAAGTTATGATCAGGAATACGCTGGCAATATTATACGGTTTCCTCGCGAGCACGGTGTATAGTTTTGAAAAAGCATACCTACATATTAAAAAGAACAATAATTATCATCAAGGATCAAGAACTGAAAAAAACTGTCGGTAATAATCCTATATTGTACCAATTTACTAAAAGCACTAATGAATCGTAAAATCCTAAATAAGTTCCACCGGTAAAGTTTAAAACGTTTGAGATATGCACGCTCGCTGCAAGCTCTGACATCGGAGGTGGGTTAATGACTCCGCGGAGGTCGGCCATTGTTTTTGTACACAATGCTGCGGCGCGCCGTCAATCCTTCCAGTTATTCGCCTCACTAGGTGACGACCCTTTTACAAACCAACCTATACTCAACACAGCACAAGCAATAATACACTTTATGCTAATGCAGCAAGGAAAATTGTCCGTAACTCGTTACAGATCTATCCCGAACCGTGTGAAAAAAACCGCCAATTTTCAAAGGTTCCATCGAACGCGGGCGATTCACATTTTTATTGGACGAACGTGATAAATGGTTCGCGACATCGTCAAACCTGTTATTAATTTTACTGGTCTGAATGTCGGTTTTGTTGTTTTCTGATAATCACTTGATCATATTATGTACCTACATTGGAGATTTATAAATCGTAGAAGTTTTAAGCACGTGCGCGCGTGTATCCCGAGTGTTTGCGCAAACCGGTGAAATAGGCGTCATTTGAGATAAGAAGCTTATAAGCATGACTGTTTTTGTACGTCTTACGATGTGACTATAAGCGTTTACGAACACGAGCTTATACGCGCCTATAGAACGATATTCTTACTCGCGTTGACAATGTTTGCAACTGTCGGTGCGACTGTTGGGAACACATTTAGGTATGTAACAGAAATATACTTAATTACTTACTTATAATTGATATTTTGGGCAATCATGACACAGAATCCTAAAAGTGAAATACATGGATTAGTGATAAAACCTAGATGGAATAAAATAAATAAAACGCTTATTAAACATTAACAATAGTGTAAGTGTAATAAAATAATATAAAAGCATATTTTCCGTATAACATGTATTAGTTGTAAGGAAGTTGGAAATAAAGGTAATTTTATTTATTATTTATGGGTTAAAGTATAATTGGAAATTATCTTGTACACATTTAATTTACCTACTCAATCTCTGTTTAGAAACATACTTTATGTGGTCTTGCGTCTTCAAGTTTTGCTCGGGATTGCAACAAATAACTTAAGACGGCCATTGATTTTCCTCACGCGCGTCATTACCGCCTATGTTCGAGCTATAGAGTGCTTACAGCAGTATCCCTTCAATTAACTTTCGACAAATTAACGGAAAAGAGAAAAATATAAGTGCGCAGCTAGCGGAGGAGAGGGCAGGAAGAATAATTGGGATCGGGGATAATTAATTGCTTCATTTATGTTTCTGCACTTGAGAGTCTTGATTGTGCTGAGTTTGACCGCTTTTTCACTTTTTTGTAATTCCAAATTGCTATTGTTCAGCTGAAACTTGAAACCCATTTACCTTGTCGGAGGGTTTTTAACTACGATTAAAGTCGATAAATCCTCCCTTGAAATTGTAGATGACAGAAAAAGTTTATTATTTAATTTGCGAGCCAATCCGTTCAATTTATTTTTCAGTTTTGCTGGCAGCAAAAATTGAATTTCAATGCAAATACAGCTGTGATCTAAGTGATCCTCTGTGATTTTGGTAAATTTGTATTCGTTCGACAGACCGTCTTTGACTTATATTTCAAAGGATGGCACGTTTTTGTCAAAACCTGAGTAAAGTTTTTTAAACCTTCATAATACTTTTTACCTAGGGGTCGCTCAAAAGAAAGAATGGCGAAACTTTGCTGAATTTTGTATTACGCAGGTCATTATGATAAGGGTTACTTGCTTTTTACCTGCTTTAAAGTCTATTTAATGATGTTTTAAAACTTTGGCTAAGCTGGCTTATATTATACAGCGTGGCAAGCATCATTTTTCAAGATTTTCTTATAGTAACTTGCCACGATGGTCCACAAGGGATAGGGCAAATATAGGTACGTACTTATTTGTGATTTAACTTTGTGTTCTTTAGTATAAAACTTACGTAGGTACTGTAATTAGCATAGATAGACGGTCTCCTTTTTGTTGGAGTATTTTGCTGTATCTTCCAAATGAAATGAATTTAAGCTTTGAGTTTCTTTCTTTGCGACAAAATAAACATAATATTGTATTTATCCTTAGTAACCTATAAATATTTAATTTTGTTATTGTTTTTACTAACAAAGTTTCAAATCATATGTTTCCAAAGATATACAACCCTCTTAGGCGATATCCCAATTTGACTATTACATTGCCATTTGGCTATTTGCTCCGTTACCATGTCCACTCCTAGAATCACCGCTCTAATGGTTTGTTTACAAACCTTTTCGCTTGTTATGTACAAACAAGGCGAAGAGGATTCAAATCCGCTGCACAATTCTTATTCCTTCCACGATCGCCGAGATAGTTACGATCACGTTTCATCCTGCAACCCTGACCCGTTGAACTCCCGGGAAATGTCACGGGACGAAGATCATTTGTGTCGAGTTTTACTTTCCCACCGGTAGGTACGTTATTTTTAACTAGATGCATGGATTTACGGGAAAATCTTAGTACGCGAATGTACGCGCGTTGTCGCGTTCACCAGCATTACATTGTAAGTTCTCGTTCTAAGTTAATTTACCTATTGACTTATCCAACTTATTAGAAAAATAAATCAAACGTATTTATACATCAGCATCAAGTAACTTATTAATCAGATTTTTTAAATTAAATTGTATCAACAATCAAGCTACACGTTTCGATAAGCGCACATGAGTATAATTTTATTTTGATTGTTAAAGGTCGAATTGCGTTCTGAGAATTGAACCTTATTCATTTTTAAAGATTTCTCCAACTTCTTCTTTTCGTGTCGAGGTTCCGTTTATGTTTCCAACTCATACCCGTAAACGTCTAAATACCAGGCAATAATTTATAACCTAAAGCTTAAAGTGTCTGAAATAACAAACTCGAAAGATTATCTAACCCCAATTTTTTTTAGATTATTAATGAATAAACTTCGTGATTAAAGGAACAGTTCCGTAATCCCTGCTTCAAGCACAACGGACCTTTGAGGGGATTAAAATATCTTCCGGGATATTTTTTGCCATCATACAGTCTATGTAGCAGTCTGTGAGCAGTGTCCGCGCCTTGACATGGGTTGCCAAAGTAGGTAGTTAGCTATATTTTTCATTCTTAGAACTAGAACAGTGACACAAATGGCGTCGTCTGTGTTCTGCCTCATTGTTCGTTTTGTTCAGTGTTTGTATCCCATAAAGTAGCTTCTTGTACTTTTATTCTTCTATTGAGTTCGAAAATAACCAGCAATAGATTACTTTAAAGACAGGGACAATTCTTTTAGCGGTATGCTAGGTGACTGGAATTTTCAGTAAAGCTTGTGGCTCTTGCGTGCTTATTACGTGATTATGTTTTACTGCGTTCGAGAATATGTTTAATAATCTATTAGAGTTGACGACATTCAGTGGATGATAAGCAGTAAGTAATTAAGTATAAGGATTCTAAAAAGCACATATTTTATAAAAAAGCTACACCATAATATAGCTGTATTATACTTATTATAAGAAGGCGAGAGATCGCTTATATTTATGCATTTTTATTTTCGCTGAAGTTTTAAACGTGTCACTAGTACTTGGGCGCGAAGTGAAAACACTTTCGTAGTTACTCAAGAAAAAATCTTTAAGTAAGTAAACAATTTATTAGGCAAAGGGATAGGTTCCGTACAGAAAATCATTTACATAAATAACCATGTTTAATAATCTAGAAACAAAAATAAGACATTCAATGTAAGTAAAACTTTAGATGTTCCAACTTTGACGTAGAGAAGACAATTCTTGCAAGAATATTTTTCTACGGGACCTTACCTATTTCAAATAGTTGGTTAATGGTACGTCTTTTATTAGAATAGCTATTGAGAGAAATGCTGGTTCCTCTTCTAATTTGATGAGGAGGCAATCTAGTGATCCCTCTCGCGCACATTTAGCCCCGCCCATCGGGCGGTGAAAATCAATAACATACGCCAGAAGTGCGTTTGGTGTCCTACCTTGCTGACGTTGCTATCGATGGTCGTGATAGCTCCACATGCCCGTTCCCCGAATGCGGTTCAAATCACATCCAGCGTTTTATTAACAAGAACCATGTATAAATATTTTTCAGATCACGTCTGTAGTCCGCAAAATTTTTCAATGTGAAAATTGTAGTTTTTGACTGTAACATGTTTTAAAAGTGGTTAAAACTTCAATAAAAACTTGATAAACATGAATGTAGGTACCTAGCAAAATTTTTGAATTACAAAGCTTTCTAACTTCGAATTTAGTTTTCGAATTCACTGAAAAAAAAATAACCATAAAGATTTAGGTAAAATGGCACATTTACAGTGAGGTTTGATCATGTGTTCAGAATTTTTTTAACAGGTACGAGTACAACAAAATAGTACTTAACATGAAGTTTGGTATCCTTTTAACTTTTTTCTAAGCTCTATACGCATTACTACCTCTAAGAAGAGGGACTGGAGTAAGTTTGTATCGGATAGTTGTTAAAAGCTTTTAGATATACTTACAGTATGTTTTCCCTTTTCCACGCATACATACTCTGAGTTTTAATAATGTTTTTTTTTAATAATGTTTTTTTTTTTTCGAATTAAAAAAATAACTAATACTTAGTCTCTCTACGCAAAAAAAAAAACATGAACTTTAAGATCTTATCCATGAACCTTTTAAATAAATCAGTGCTCATTAATTTCCTAAAAACGATTATAAGTATTTCAATAGGCCATTTATAAAGAAATTACTTCATAAAAAAATTCAATAAGCCAACACAGAAAACTTAAATATATTATCATAATGTGTGAATAAGTGCAATGAAGTCTACATCATTGTAATATAACTGATTTCCTAATACTAATTATTAAAAGTCATTAAGAATCGCTGAAAAGCTTTTAGTAAAATGAATGTAGAATAATTTTGTGCGCAACGTGTTATAGAAAGCGATTTTCCGATAATTGCCGAAGATCCTTTCGGTAAGTTTGCCGACGCGAGCACCTGCATTAATTACAAGATTTAGCGTCATCCCTTCCATTAATAAGGAATAAGCCCCCACTCTACATTCCTTCCTGTTTTTAGGGCCCCGCCAAAATTGAACCCTTTTATCTCGCTGCTACTTCTAATTGAAATAGAAGTAAGACTATTCTGCATATTAGGAGACTCTAAATGACATTACAGGTGTTGAACAAGGGGCTGGAAGGGGATAATTACTGTTATATTATTCTAATAAAAACTTGAGCGACCGCGCTTTAACAAAAGGAGATGTTTTAATTTAAAAAGTATGAGCTTAAATATATGAAAATGTTTGACACAGGTACGTATTAACTTCCCCGTCTCAAGTGTGTCGATGACAGTTAAGTTATTACAAAGATGGTTGCAATGGGCCAGATACTGATTTGAGACTGAAGCACTTTCGAGTCGTCAGTTACAATTATTTTAAGCTAACAATAATAAATATTTAGAGCAATGTATTGATATATTTGTAAAAAAATATTTATATGTTGTAGATGAGAGTTTTTTTAAAAAAGAAATTGCATTTTGTATGGACAATACCAAAATTTCGTTACTGGCGACACAAATAAATACCGGTATGCCCTAGTATCAACAAAGTAACGTATAGGTAGTATATGCTAAAATTCAATTACATTACAAACTGCAAAGTTAAAAATAGACAGACCAATTGAGACAGGAGATTTAAATAAAAAGTTGGTCTTATGCACTGCTCATATGTATTTAGTACAATTTATGTACATGGTAACCCTTATTCACTATGCTTGAGTGTAGACGCTTATTTTAGATTGTGTTTTATTGCCATATTATGCCGAAATGAATGGAAACATAAAAAAAGTGCTTTATGCTATAGGTGATTAGGTATCCCAACGCAAACTGAACATTATGAATATCCATCGAACAAATTGTAAGAACCCGCCGTTCACCAAGAATGTTGAGTGGACTTTTTGTATGTTTATTAAACCGAAAGATTAATTACGATGCCAAATTTTAAGAATTCGTAACTTTGTTCAGCCGGCGGTACTCAGAATTTAATTTAAAAATTCCAAAGTACGTCGAGACAGGTGAACTTAGAAGCACGTTATGAATTTTATTCCCACAGTAGTTTCAGGTTTTCCACCCACCCCTATCTAACTTTCCAAGTTATTTTTATAACGAAATTATTTTTAAGCTTGCAGCGTTACAAAGTAACATGTAGATTATTCACATTCAGCTTATACAAAATATACTGAGTTTTCTATGAGCACTAGACTACAACAAAAAAAAATACAGTTCTGTAGGAGATCAAAAGGAAGATACTAGGAATGAAATATTATTACTAGGAATGAAATGTCATCAAATTATAAATAGTAATGAGTATCTACGTATATGTAGTAATAGTAATGAGTAGGTAATATCGTTCCTTCGTTACGTTTTTCAATTAGGATTAATTCTCACCAAATATTTATAACCTAATTCATAGACTAAATAATTCTTCCTAAGCATAGTTAACTTATTTCTTCCTGAGGTACCTTTCATACGAACATGAATGTGAGAAACTCACTGCAGTAGGCACAACCAACTCTCAAGGAGAGATCAACTCATTACTATCGTGATTGATTGCCGGCCGCTATCTGCTAACCTCGTTACCAAACGGTAATAAGTCATTTTTATGCATACCGAAATGACACAATCTTCCGCCAGCGAGTTTATTTTTAACTATAAAACGTTTTCTTTTGGCTTTTGCGCGGCGTTTGTTTAGATTTTTGATAATTATTTTGTACTTTTAACGAGCGTCGAGTAATTTTATTGTTTGAGACACGTATTGAATAATTATGTAACTCTTGATATAACAAAATGTTTTTAGTAAAAAATTACATTTTTGCAATTTATTTTTTAATGTTTTGTTATTTTTTATACTTATTTTACACCAGCCTTTGCAAAATGAAAATATTAGTCTGTGGAACTTACCAACCTATAAAGAAATTTTATGTATATGTATATTCAGGTAGATACTATTAAGTCAGAAATAATATTTAAAAGTATTAAAATGTCGGCACATCACGATATTTTTTATTAAAATTCGCTTGTCACCAACGCTCTTGCTTTTCTAAAACAGTGAAACCGGAAACCACAGGGCTCCTTGTAGCATAGAAAACTAGTTTTCAACAAGAACAGTTAACAAGAAAAGTCAGTGAGATTGAGAGTCTTTAGATTTTTCTTGCGTATTTTTCATCAAGTTGGCAGTAACTAAGCGCATTTTGTTTAGTATCGGAAGTAGTTCCCGCCATCAAAGTTAAAAGAGGCTATTAAAACGCTAGTAAATCTTGCTAACAGTTAAGTTGTTGCAAGTTTTAAACACCATTAAACGTGGATCTATGCAAGTTCAGGCCGTCAGATACGAGAGCGATTTCCGTTTGTTTTACTGTCGCTATCATTTTTATTTGCAAAGGAAGTGTAAACGGATTTTATCGAAACATGTCACTTATTTTACTAGATCGCAACGAGAACACTAAAAACTTAAATATGTACACAAAATTTTAAGTACGATATTGTCAAAGTGAGTTGTACACTCAATTAGTCATATGTAATAAATGGCACGCGAGCCCTTTCAAAGTATCCACCTTTAAAATTTCCAAGCGACAGGAAAACCACATAAAACACAACTATACAAGTATACATGATCATGGCTTGTGCATGTCACCCGTTCATTATTTTTGACGTTTACGAGTACCGTACAATAAACGTCGGTGTTTAAGCTTCACTTAGTTAGGAACTTTAATGAGCCAATCATGTAAAAAACTACAAGTAACATGGTTTATTCAATTAGCGCTGTTTCGTGCCGGGAACGCGTGGTAACGTGACGTGCACGTGGCATCTTGGAAACAAACACATTATTAGTAACTGAACATATGATATGTTGTTGATATGACTAGAATTTATTAAAAGCTATTTTATCGTTAATTTGCTTGAAACAATCAAACTTCTGTTAGAATAAATCGTAGTATAAACGTTCGAGACTCGACTGCTCATCACTGTTCCAGTAAATGTCATCTTTAAACTTAAGCTATGCGCAATAAAAGTGACAGCAGGGTGTCGACTATTGGGTATCAGGGTGTCAACTATTGGGCATCAGGATGTCGAGATGTATCCCCAACTCATATGTGCGGGAGAATATTTTAAAAATGTTTAAATTTGTATTATAATTTTATCGGCTTAATTAATCTAAGCACATATACTATAAACTTATATAGATTGTATTATATTTTTTTATTTTATTTAAGATCACCAACAGATAATACATCATGCTTAATTAATTCATAGCTTAAGTTATATAACAGGTAGATGTTTATCTAATTAAAGGTAACCACGGCTAGACCAAGGCATCTGGTGCCGAAGACTGGGATCGAACCAGCGTCTTCTGCATTTGCGGCAGACGCGTTAACCAACTTCGCCTTCTGGCCACAATAATTCAAAAAAAAAAACAAAAAAAAATTATTTGTTCTTTCAGTTCATATCATACTCATACCAAATTTCAACTTTCTATTGCTATCGAACACTGAGCTAAGCCGCGGACAGACAGATGTACAGAAGAACCATTAAAAGAGTGAACGTTGCTCATGTGCCTATTCATGCGTTAAAAGACCTAGAGAATATTCTCACCGAAAAGTATGTATGGAAATCCGTGCCGCGGCTTGCTACCGCTGCAAAATCCTAAAAAAGTATCAAACAAAAGCAATATTCAATTTAGAATGCAAACGGAACGCTCACCCATTGAACCAATCAATACGTAATAGATATCGTATCAAAATATTTTCATCGAAATATTAGCAGCCTTTGTCGGATTTGCGGATATTTCGATAGGATTACGGACCAATCTCTTTTTGTTACTCTGCCAGAAAAGATTAAGTAAGTATTTGTAATGTACGGCGGACTGTTGATTAATGCTCCACTCTGCTTTACGGGAAAATTTACTAGAGCCTCGTTGATCGGTCTAATTTGATTACAGTTTTAAAAGTGTTGCGCTTTTTTCATAGCGTTAATTTAGTTTTAAAAAGTTAGTTGTGTGACTAGTATGTCTTAAATGAATTTCTCATTTAATTATAAAAAATAACAAGTCCCCAATCCTCTATTCCACATTTTTTTCTAATTACTGGGATCTCACCAAATCACTTTTAGGTCACACAAATTTAGGTCAAAAAGGGAACTAAATATGTAATTTCACTTCAAACTGGTCTAGCAACCAAGGGGTTAAACTGACCCAGGGATTTTGTGAGATAATATCTCAGATTTTGTAAGATGAACTTATGATATAAAAAAATACAGCCAGGGACTAAATATAACTACTGTACACTTTTGAAGTTCTACAAGCAAGCAAAATATTAGCACACCTTGCTGAAAAAAATAAAATGTTCCTCATTGGATGTGGCTCTGTTTATTTTATTAAAACGCGTAATGTAAACGAGCCGTCGTGTGTCATATTGTATTGAGGAAATGGTTCAAGAGAAATTGGCGTTAATGTGTTTGCATAGAGAGCAGAGTGGAGGCGGGGCACCAGAGCAGGGCTGTCAACTTCTATTCAAAGTAAATTTGAAACACCTAAACACGGATAAAGTTATCTGACGTTTCAGCAGCGTTTTCTTCTTTAGTTTATCATAAATAATAAGATGTTTATTTCATAGGCGTATCAACTCCTCACATGCGTATTTGCACTGCCGTTGCAAAATAGCTTTGAATGAATTTGCATAAAGTCCTTATGCTGGCATCCCTGCCAGGAACGGCTGTAAGCGGATTGCGCTCTGCCCTCCGGGGGGCATTTTCGTTCTAAGCGATCATGACTGACAAATTTAATGTTTTTTCAAAGGTAAAGGGAATCGAATAAATCGCAATCGCAACCAACCGATGTGCTAAGTGCCGTTTAATGCGCGATACCCGAATGAAAGGCGTCAAAATTGAGGAAATTATGTTTTTTCATAGCGTTCAATAAAATGCGAAGGTTGCGTAAAATGTTTATGATTCGAGTTGATACTAAAGCAACGAGACGTTTATCTCTCAGCAAATTGATCTGTGGCCAAATGTTTTGATGATGGATATGTATTATAATTTAATGCATAATATATAATACATATCCGTCATAAAAAATATTCAAAATGTTAAACATGATAATAAACGTACAAAATTAGGTACATATTGTTTCATCAATAAAAGCACATTAGTAGCTTAATAAAACGACATAATTCGTTTCACAAAAGAGCTTCCAGAAGCTTTATAATTTGAGAGTTTTTGTTCGAGTATTACGCAAATTTTCTGCGCAAATATTAGCTTGTGTGCCGGCCACTGTTTGATTACCACTGAATATTTTTGTTGTTTCGCAATGTCGCCGCGTGTGCGAAATCCAACAGGCCTTTTTTGCGAATTGATTTCCGAGATGAGGTTTTTTTTTAATAACGACTGTTGGTTTTTTAATATATTGTGACTTGAAGAGCATTGGCATGTAAATCGTACATTAATAAAATCGTAATCGTATCGATCGTAATGTTCTGTTGTTTATTTATTATAAAGTTAATACAATAAATTCTATTCAATTTGTACAATATTGAGGTAATTTAATACACCAATTTATTCTCCTCTTTTAGAAATATATATAATAAATATTTCAAATACTCACAATTTAGGTTCACCCGAAAACTACTTCCTACTAAATGAGGCCCTTCCGAAAAAAACATTACCTAACGTAACGTTAGGCGTAGCTTTATAAATAATTAACTTTATAAATACTTCGACGTTTTTTTAATAGACTGCGGATACTGCTGCCGTGAATAGAAAATTATAATAATAGTTCGACTGTAGGACAATGTAATAGTTATTAAGTTAAACATTGTGCCTATGAAATAAATAAAATAATAAATAATCTAACACCGCAACGCCATACGCAGATATGACATGACATGTTTGCAGATATTACCATATGTTTCTACTGTATGACTGTGCCCCTGTCGAAGGGTCTAATTTAGGGTTGTGTAAAATAGACACATCACATACATCATCATTGTCATTATCATTAGTGAGTTTGATAATTATTATTAATATGTTGGTAACCTCACTGTTTCCGTGCGTGATGGAAACTGTGTAGTGAATGGAGTGTACATGTATCAACCAAGGTTTAAGAGCGAAATGGTGCTATTTTTTGATATCACACTGTAATTGCCGCAGCTTTATCTAGGGATCTATTCGTCAAACGAGTAAAGGTGATGATTCGTTGGTTATAATCTCCTTGAGTGAAATATTCCGCGGGTTATGTGTCGCGATGGCACGTCACACGTGCGTCACCGCGCGTCACGGCGCGCGCACGCCGCAAGACCGCGCCCGCGCAATCCTTTACCGCGTGATCGCGTCGCGCCTGACACGCACTGTACTCATATTTATCTTCGTTGGAGTTTATCTTATTATTAGCAATTATTCTAATGCCAATTATTAGAAGAACTATATTTTAAACACGAACAAACTGACGTAAATTGTTTTACTCAATGATTAGATTTATAATAAACTCTCACTATAATGAATCATAATAATAGTCACAGGGCTACAAGAACATGCGTAGGTACCTTATGTATTTGTATTTAAGATAACAAATGTGCAAATAAAATAAAATTATATCACGTGGTTAGTTAAAATAAAATAATAAAAACATTTATTACTATTAGTCCCAGAAGTTACCTGGTCCCTGCAAAAATCAGGGGTTCTCAAAATATATACTGACCAAAAAGTGGCAACATCGTAGTTGTCGTCCCTTTCAAATCAATCTAAGAAAACGGGACGTTACTACGATGTTGCCACTTTTTAATTTCTACACTTTTTGGTCGGAATATACATAGGGGTCCATTCATTTGTCGTAATGCCATCCATTGGTCGAAATAGCAAAATAGAAAATATGAAGACACGAACATATATAGAAATATAAATAAATCTGGATATTCGTGAAAATGTTAACCATTTATGTACATAATACCATCTTCAGTATTCTCAAACTCCACTGTATCTAGTAACGTCTGTACCTCGTTGGAAAGACAAAACAAAACATAAACAGCAACTTAAAAAAACAACATTTGAACCATAGTGGTAAATTAGTCGGGGCATTTCAAATGTTTCGGAGTTCGTCAACAATTTGTAAATAGCCACACAAACTTTCCATGCGGTATGTGAAATAGTTCTCCGTCGAGCTTTGCGGTCCATTGAAAAGAATAATGTTATTAAAATTTGTAACGGAACAGTGAGTCTTTGAAATAGAAAACTCGTTTTAAATATTACTAGGTATTTGAATTTGTTTTGCCGGTCTCATGCGTCAGTGGGCGTTAGCCTAGTTGGCCGAAGTCGGCTGTCATGTGATTGCTAATGCTTCTTGATTCTCTAATGTAATGTCTAAAACTGATTGCCTTTACTCGGGACAGAAATATCGCGGCTTGTTACGCCTGATAGACGTACTCCAACAGACGTGTGAAATTTGATTAAATTTAGATAATGCATGCTGATTGCCAGTAGTGTGAATTTCACATTTGCGGCTCAGTTGTCACCTCTGCTTCGCTTAGGGCATGTCAATAAGTTAAGAATATGAGTCGCGTCGGAATACCATGTCCTTTAAATACGGCGTTGATTTGCTTATAATGGTGTCTTTTCTGTAACCATATTTCGAACCATTTATTAACATCTATTATACAATCTATAGCTCTTAGTTATTATTTAAAATGTTTTTGTTTAAAATATTAATAAAGTTGTATGATACCGTGAGTTTCTAAGAATTTAAATGACAAGGAAAATAAATAAATTGAGGTTGTAACAGGTTAAATAGGCAACATAAATATGTCTTTACGTTTTGAGGCCACTGACACGTTATCATCTAGGCATCGCCGTGACGATTCTGAAAATATATAGCGAACACTTGCTTCATTATTCATTTTCTTTGTTTCATTTTCCTACTAAATAGTTCCGACGCATGATTTTTGAAATACAAGATCAATTTATTTTAGCTGTTAAATACAGGAAAACTTACTTTAATTTGACTGTATTAGAAAATATACAAGATTAGAAAAAAACGGTTTCCCTCGATCTTTTTAGCTAAACCACTTCGGGAAATAATGAATTAAAGAAAAATGATAAATTATGGAGGAAATTAAAATATTAAAATATACAAATGTTTAGAAAAAGGACGCGGGAGTCAGTTGAGCGGCTGAGCGCCAAGCGGCTCAGATGCGTCTCATTATGTCGAGGAGCGTGTGATAAACGAGCGTATTGGAAAACGCCTTGGCACGCCCTGCACGTCACGATGACGGGATATAAATGAGTTTTATATTGTCTGTTCGCACCTAAGCCTATCTCTCAAGTCTCTTAGATAACTGATCAGGAACCGAACGACTGTCTAAAAGATTTTTTTTGCTCATTTACGACAAGACCAAATTAGACGAGTGGTTGAAATGTTTGGCTAGTGTCCAGCGCCATAAATTAACATGAACTTTTTTCCTTATTTTCAGGTAAATCGCTGAAAGACATATCTACAAGACGGAGTTTCTCAAGAGTATTGTCTCAGGGCATATGAATACGTCGGCCATATTATACTGTTATTGTTAATAACTTCTTGAAATGTACCGGCAACAACGCCTTAGTATTAAGGCAACACGTGGAGAATAAACAATAGTTTTTAGTTGTAGTGTTTTAATTTCACTTATAATTATAAAAAATAGGATAGAGATATAATTATAAAAAGTAGTTTACGAGTATGCTGTTGTAGTTCAGTCGCTTGGTGATTTAATGTTTATTATAAATTATAATTTAACAATCATTGGGTAGTTTAGTGTAAGTGCAAAATGATGTGTAGATAATTATACAGTATGTGGCCTGTAACATGAGCAAAAATTTTAAACGTAGATTGTACTCCTTAAACAATAAAACTATTGTTCAACAACTTAAAAAAAAATGTAGTTTTTAGGTAGTTTTAGATTTCAAATACAAAAAAAAATTGATTGATTGATTGATTGTTTTTAGCTTGTCTTTTTTCCATACATTCTTGTCACCCTAGAAACATAATCAATTTCGCAATAAATTGCGTGTTCAGGTTTTAAAATGTACTAAAAACCAAACAGTAAGTTATTTTTAAAAGTAACTGATCAAACGTTGTTTAGTTTGAGGAGTAGAATCTCCGTTTTAATATTTTTTGCTAGTGTTACAGGCCACACACGGTATTAAAACACGTGTCAAAATTTGCCAACAGTGCCAATGTATATTAAGCCCCGCTAACAAGGTGTCTACTCAGGCAACTACCGACCCACCGATGGTTGAAGTGGTTTTGGCAACGGCCGACGTCTGCTCGGCTTAATCACGGCGCACCTTAACCAAGCTTAAACTCGAGCACGAGTCGAGCAAAACTCGTAATGAGTCGGAACCGATGAGCACGCCTTAAGCACGCCTTAACGTCGTTTTACGTGCTCAAGCACTGTTAATAGCGAGTTTCGCCTTCGCTGAATTTTCATATTAAACTAGTTTTGCTAAAGCGTGGATTAAAACTTGTAATGTTTAACTTGTAGGTTATTTTTATATATTCAATAATTGGGCGTGAGTCCATTACAGCAAAAAAATGTAATGTAATATTTTGATAAATTGTGGTAATATGCAATGAAATAAAATATTAGCTTAGCCCATAATATCCTATGGATCTCACGCTTGACACAGAGGGATAAGTTTTTATTGACTAGTTACGTGGTGGTTGTATTCTAAAACTGTCAACTGTAGGCTACTTTCAAGAAAGATAATTCATTTTGCGCCCCTAACTTGTGAATCTCGCTTATATATAAGTAAATATTCAGATGTCTACTAGACCCCTTAACAATTATTTCGCGCCACAGTATGGTAAGACTGGGTGGGTCAAGTCTCGTTTTTCGGATAAATCATGCTACTACCTATAGGTACCTCGCATAATATCAGACAATCCCTCATTTCCCTTTAAAATTTAGTTCGATTTTTTTTGCTAACTGATTTATTTGTTTATTTTTAAACCACGACGGTGGCAAACAAGCATACGTCCCGCCTGATCGTAAGCAGCTACCGTAGCCTGCAACTTCAGAAGGGCCACATGCACATTTGAAGTGAAACGAAGCCACCTAACGCTACTCCTTCCGCTCCTACCCCAAGAAAACCCATCGCTACTGTTAGAGACATTGAAAATCCTTATGAAACATTGAAGATGCTTCATGCAAAAGCCCTCACTACCCCTTCTGAAACCCCTGAATATTTAGATTTTCCCTAAGCTCTGAAAACTCTACATACTTACTATCAGAAAGTGAAACTACATCCCTGCTATAAATACTACAACCCCAATAATCTAATTTCCCAAATAAAACATGACTTGTGGCAGACAACTCCAGCGGCTTTTCCTAACATTGGCACGTGAACATCTAGTGGTAGATCCCTATGTTTTGTAGTAACCTGATACTTTTTAGGAGACTGAAGGATGTTGTTGAAACAAACTACTGAATTTAATTAAAACTTTATTGCCTATAAATAATACAATACTAGGTAAATAATATGAGCACATAAAATCATTCAATAAATTAAATATTCGGTTATAAATTCAGGTTATTGACACAGAAGTTCTAGTTGCAATATGGTAAGATGTGTGTTGAAATTGTACCTGGAAATAAAAGCTAAGCCGTAGATACCATACAGGTAATACCGTAATAATATGAGCTAAGAGAAATAATGTTAGAAAATGAGTTTATTATAAGTTTATTTTTAATGACAATGAAATTAACTTTTATTTGGAAATAATCTTTATTTTTAGACAAATTTGGTTTTTTTTTATTTATCCCCTACGCCTACAAGCAGCAGTGTTAACGGATACAGGCAAATGATTATAAAATTAATTATTAAACATAAGTTGATTTTATTAAATATAAATTTGTATGTTAACCTAAACTTAGGATGGTTAGCTGTTGTGTGATTGAGATTCCTTTTCTCAAATCCACACGCCTATAGTCCGTGCGTTGGGGATTACTGCTTCAAAATCTATAATTTTTGATTTTATTTTATTTTTGTCTCTACTTTCGCTTCGGAGCCTACTGACCATGAGGGAAGAAGCGATAAGAAACCCTCTGGATGCCTAAAATTCAACTTAAGTGATCGATCGTATCGAAATAAATTACAGGAACATGCCGTATAAGTAGTGTTATACCAATTCAAACATCATGAAGAGCGTATGGTTTAGTACATGGGATGAGGTTTTGCTTCTAGACACAAATCCCCCTTACTCTTTAAACAGAAGGTGTACACCATAAAATTGAGTGCTTGAACTAGTTTATGAACATTTTTCGTTCAGATGTAGGTATTTGACATTGATTCCCACAACTCACTCCAACACAACTCAAACTCTCAGTTGAATTTCAATACTTTATTTTAATGATTAGCACTTTTATATTGCCAATAATTGTAATTCCAATAGAATACTAATAATTATTCATCAATTATTATGATTTGTGATAAAGGTCTCACTATATCAGAGAACATCATTAAATTTCTTTATTATATTTTGTTAGCAACACAGTATTATATGTATAAATGTAAGATGCAATTATTTCAGCTCAAAATGAATAAAATATTTCAATTAAATAAATAACACTTCAAAGATAGGTCAAAATATAGGTTAATGAAGAATGAACAAATATTTGCTCAATGGTTGTTGAGTTAAATAATTAACACTTCTTAGAAGGTTTAAGATCAGGTTAATGACGAATGAACATATAAATGCTCAATAGTTATTGTTTGTTACACACAGTGCAAAGAGATATAGTCACACATCACATAAATATAATTTTATCAAATTAAATTAAAAGCACGCTAAGGAACATTCCCAAAGTAGGGTAAGCCCCTTAATATTTGTTCAAATATCACCGCAACGCACGCTAAGGATTGCTCAATGGTTGTTGAAATGTTGAGTTAAATAATTAACACTTCTTAAATAATAATAATTTCATCAATTAAAAGTTTGTATATGAAAGCACACTTAGATACGTTCCCAAAATAGGGTAAACGTCTTAATATCCGTTCAATAAACATCGCAAAACACGTTTAGGATTGTTTCCCAAAGTAAGGTAAACACCCTTTTATCCGTTCAAATATCAACGTAACGCACGCTAAAGATTGCTCCCAAAATAGGGTAAGCACCTTATTGTCCGTTCAAATAAATACGTAATCCGCAAACGCAAAATATATCAAAAATAATGCAAACGCAAAATATATCATGACGCAACCCCAAAATATATCATAAACATCGTAAACGCAAAACAAAATAACGCATCCGCAAGATATATCAAAACATAACACAAACACAATCCGCAAAATAGTATAAACCGTTAAATTCCGTACACATAAAATCGCATAAAATAATTCAAATATATTCCGCATAAATCAAATGCAATACGCACAAACATAAATGAAACATTCATAAAATAACAGTCAATTAAAAGCACTCAACCAAATTCAAATAATAAAGTAGATACCTAAAGGAAATACACAGAAAATAATTACAATTTAGAGTGATTAAAATTCATCTCACCAAATTTGGCTGCTACCGCTGACTGTCTGCTGTCGGAACTTCTTCCCGTTGCTCAGGTAGTAGAAGCTGCTCTGGTCTTTTCTTCTGCTTCTTCTTGTAGCTCAGGTCGGAGGCAAAGTGAGTCCCTACTGTACGCTCATCCCTTATATAGTATTTTAAAATATGGTATGTATACGTCCAACAAGGTCGCCTCGATTACCTTCGTATGGTTTCGTCCGTTTCGTCCACCAAGCTGACGTCACAGACGATAAAGGATTCCTAGTTTGAGCCATTTTGAACCCTACTGATCCTCTACCACATACTACTATAAGGGTCTATTTCCTATGCACAATAATTACCTTAAAAACATCGTATCTTCAAAGGAAATTAATTTCTTTGATTTTTACCTAAATTATGCAATTTCCAATGAAAATTAATATGAAAATAGGCAAAAGCCTTTCCCCCGTGTATAATTTAATAAACTTCTGTAGATATTAAAGCATACTTTACCCGTAAAATGCCAATATAATTTTTGTTAGAAACTGACTTTTTATCCAATTTTACATACTTTCCTTTATTTGTTCTTATTAAAATTAGTTATTTATTAAGTTTAAAAGCTAAAACTAGCCTTCAGGCACAAGTTTCCACATAATTTCTTCAAATAACCCATTTCGTATGAAATTCATATTTCTCAATTTTCCCGTCCTGAATTTGGTAGAAATCACTAATATATTTACTGCAATTTGATTTTAATTACTTTTCTTTTCATAAAAATATCGATTACTCACAAATAATTATAATCCAAAAAGTTAACCTCTAAATTTGAACAATTTTCCAAACAAATCCAAAATATTATTAAATACTATTCTTTGTTTTTAAGTTAACTATCATTAGCAAATTTATTCTACACAATAAACTACATTTCTACTCGAAAATCATATTAAATCTATCGATTTTCATCATTACTTGATAAACAATTTTCCCTATTGTCGGTCAATTTCAACTCATAGTTTCCTCACAATGAAATTCGTATGAAATTGTTATCAAAGTACTTTAAATGGAAAAACCTACTATTTAAATGACTTGTAATAAGTAAAGAATCCTATTTATGTTATTAACAGGTGTTAGTTTATCATAAAATCCTTCTTGCAACAACATACTTTTTGTGTCATTTACAAATGACTTGAAGAGAAGTAAATATTCCTAAAACATACAATAAAAACAATTTCCTACTATTTTAAGAGTCCAATTTTACCTATTCATACTTTACTTATTGGAAGAATCAATCACAAAGCTGCTAAACTTCTAGACTCATATGACTGAAACTAGTCCGGTAACCAAAATTCTGTTTGTCCAGTGCAAATGATACAAACACATACTACATATAAAGAATCCCCAAAATATTACATACTTATCCTGCAAGATGTTAATCATATCCTGTGTTCCTGTGAAAACTAAAACATTCATTAAATATCTTCATAACCTGCAAATATGGGTTACCATATGAACCCCCCTTATAGTCATAATGCTAAACAAAATACCCAAATAATAATAATAATAACCTTTTATACTGTTTAAAATACTACTATGTAAAATACATAGTTAACCGACCAAGAATTTTAATGTTCCAAAGTTTTGCCAATATGAACGGTGAACAATGTTTGACAAAACTTCATGTTACCAATTGTATATGTAATAATGTAAAGGTCAGTATTCAAATAAATATAAACATAATTGAACATAATATAAGTTATCAAAACTGTGAGAATTCCTAGTAAACATCTCAAATATTATATTTTTTCAAATATTTTTGTTCCTTACATAAATAAGAATAGCTTATCATAAAAGTTCAGGTATGTGCGTTTATTAATAAAACACATGATTTGTATAAATATTCTTATATTATATTTTCCTGCCCATTCATAGCCAAGCTACGTGTGTAGCGCTACGCCGTAGCAGATAACATGGGTTTCCCGCTTTGTAGCGAAAATGCTTTGTAAAGCCGTGTCAACGTGTCGTTATGGGTACTGAATGGGCTAAATCATTAACTAGATTTTCCTTACATACTAAAATAAAACCACTGTGTAGTAAAATGAGTCGACAGTCACATACAATTACTATGTGAATCTTTTATTACCATTTTCTTTCTTTCATAAGTTCTCATGAAGGAATCATGTAAAAGCTTACAAATGAAGCTCTAACACCTCCTTCAAAGTCATTTCCATACTTTCCCTACATAGAGACCACTGTGGATCGTTACACATTGTCGATCCATTACAAAAAGGAGGATTTACTGCGTTGACGGTTAAATGAACAAGAGGGTCCCTCGTCGTCAACAACCTGTATCCTCCTTGAGGTCTTTGGCAACCTTACTCACCAACAAGAACACAACACTATGTACTCATACTCGTACTGGGTCTAGTGCTATTTAACTGTGGTTTTCTGTAAGGTGGAAATACTTCCCCAGTCGGGCTCTGCTCCAGATTTGAGAGCGAGATGACATTCTCTGTACTGCGCCATACCACACAATAGCGAGATGACATTTGCAGTACCTATACCTCTTTTTTGGACATAGTTTAAGGACATACCCATGTCCGGAGTCTGGAAGTAGTTTAAGGACGTACCAGGTCCAAAACTAAACTCGTGAACTCCTTTTTGTAAACTCGTAAGCGATTAGGGGCTTTGATTGTCCTACAGTATATTCAATCTGTCACTAAGAGTTTAATGAAGGCTACGTCCACTAATTGGCCAATTACTAACAGATGATGCATGCCAACGCACTGTCACGCTAATTGCTCTAAATTGATTACCTCTAGAACAGTGAAAGAAATCAAGCATGATGGCCTAAACCAACTAACATATGTTAAAACGGTACCGTCTTTATTAGGGTTCCTTATCCAAAATGGCAAAAACAGAACCCTTATAGTTTCATCATGTTCGTCTGTCCGTCCGTCTGTATGTCACAGCAATTTTACTCAGAAACTATAAGACGATCTTTATGAAATTTTAATATTTATTAGGTGTATTTCGTGTGCCACTACTTTTGAAGTGAAATTGCTAAAATATATTTTAGGGAGGGGTTATATTACTAATGTATCAAATTTTTTTTTGGCAAATATCAACATAATACACATCAATTGATAGCTCTTCAAAAATAACAATAAGGTTTCTTTTGAACCGTAAGTCCAAAAATTATTTAAAACAAATCAAAAAGATACATCTTTGAATATCCTTTCCGCGAAAATTACTGATATATTGATCATTATCGGTTAAGGCGTTTTTGAGTTATCTCTAAAAACTACGTAAATAGGCAATACGACGTTGGGATGGTAATATTTTCGCTAGTAGCAGTAGTAGTAGCTACGGAACCCTCTATTATGCGTGGTCCGACACGCACTTTGCCGGATTTTAGAGCACTCCAGCAGTATCAAATAAACAGCTTAATGTAACCACGCGCATTGTACGTACAGCCCCGGTTTGCAGCGCAGCATCATTTGCGTATGGAAATCATATAGTAGTTAACAAAGAACCCGATTTGCAAGTAGTGCAGTCACGTAGCTCGTTGCGTCCCGTCGAACAGCGATCAACAGGCGTCGAAATTTGAAAATTACCACCCATTTGAAGCAATAAATCTGTAGAGTTGTCGCTGGCAAGTGGCGACCATTCGCGATTGTAGATTGATTCGTTGATTGAAGAGCCCCATTCGTTTCAGCCTGCACGGACCGGCATAGTCTTAATTGCCATCGGAGATTGGTGTACCGGCGCCATATTGTTTTTAGTCAATACGTATCTAGCACGTCGTTCAGCCTAATCATGTTCCACTGTACCTAATCAACGTGAGGTAGAATTTCACCATCTGAATTCCTTGATATAACATTAGGAATATTCAATTCGTGTATTTGAGGCAGGTGTGTAGAAAGAACTGTTTACATATTGTATAGTACTAACGATTACAATATTTATGGGTGCTCACAGGTCCGTAACAATGTAAAAGCCGCAAAATTCATAGCAATCATTCGCTATTTGTTTGCCTTCTAAATGGGACAGTGTATCATCAAAATATTCTCTATAAAACAAGTAGATAAGTGATCCGGAGAACTGAAAACTAATGAAAAGACAAACACTCGCAAACTAGCTAGATCAAACGAAATTCCAACAAGTGAAATGTCACCAATCGGCAACAAAAACAATTAGTCTCAGTCGCGTTTTGAGCAGTTTTTTTTGGACAGGTGATAGCTTTGACGGACGAGCACACTGAATTAGTTGATTTGACGCCCGGCCTGGACGTGGCGTAGGGTTCCTGCAAATGATCGACGGAGCTCTCTTGTAGTACAGTCAGCGTTATATGTAGGACGGATATTAAAATATTGTCATGGGGATGGGAATTCAAGTGTCCTGATACTCCAGAGCACTAATTTACTTGTAGCTTAAAGTTGCTGAAAAAAGAAGTGTATAATCAATTTGTGAGTTGTACAGTCGACTTCAAAGATATGTTTACACTTTTGCACCTTATTAAAATGGAGTAAGGTGAAAAGGTGTAAACATATCTTTGACGTCGACTGTACATAGTAAGAATAGGTAAAGTTTTTCCGATTGTGAATAATTACAAACTGAAGAGGTTTGTTTGGGAAACTGCGACGAAACAATAAGTAAACACTTCAAAGAAACACCTTCTTGTTCAGTTGCACCAACTTTGCTATATACTTAAGTATACTTTGGTTTAACTTAATGATCTTACTGGTCTGAAAAAATTTATGGTCTGGTCTGCAGAAAAATAAGTTGTTTAGCAAAAGTAGACTTTTCTAACTTGTAGATCTAACCTAACCCTAATTTAATTACTTCCCATATTTTTATTTTTTAACACACAAATCAGTTGTTGTACCTCGCTACACCTTATCGAGGTACAACCAACTGATTTTATCCTGGTACAGTGGGCATAGGGCAGATGCACATCGTGCGACCTAAATTGCAGACTCCTCTTATTTACACGGATTGATTTCCTGACTCAACGTTTTGAAGTTTAAGTGCGGTAGTAGAATGTTGCCAATTGTTTTGTAAATAAAGTGAATACTCTGCAGAATTCTAGTGCTCCTATGTTGTACTTGATTTAACATTTTTGTTTCTGAATTTAAGTATTTCGTATCAAATAATTTGACTTATAGCAAGTGAAGTCAACATTAATCTTTAGCGTCAAAATATATATATAAGTATAATTATGCACTTAAAAACTTTATCCGGGTAATTACGAGGATAAAGTTTTTGAGCGAATTTCGCATGAACTAAATAAATGACATTAGAATCGAATTAGTTCACTCGCGCTAACGCCTAACTGAATCTGTAAAAGCATGGCGCACTGTTAACCAGATTTCACTTGAACTAAATTCAGTTTAAATTGGTCGTCGAGGAATGCACGTTGAATACTGTAGTATCAATTGAAAAAACATGCTATATTTGAAATTCCTCGCAAGTTCCAATTGACATCGTTGAGTTTTATCCGCACTCTGCAACACTGAGGTGAAGAAGCTTGTGGTCGAGGAGTGGGCAGATGTGCTCGGCTCGGCATCGTCACCCTCACGCCCGACCCCATCGTCCGACCTAGTTTATTGACTCGTTTTATTTATAAGGATTGACTTTTTGACTCGATGGCTCGGAACTAGTAGAAATTTGTCAAGATAGTTACTGGTAGATAAGAGGTCCCTAACATCTGTCAGTTCCACGAATATTATAACATAAACTTACTGGTGTCTTGATTAAAATTTTCAGCTACCCAAGGCTATATTATGTCTACGTTGAAAAAAAGTACTAAAATGCAGTTACTTTACTGATGGGTTTTATTTACAAGGACTTATATAAAAATACTACCTATGAACCAAATCCTTGTTACAGAATTTGCTAACTAGAAAACGGCAGTTCTTTTTTTAGGCTTTGCTAGGTGCTTAACAAGTGCATACCGCAGCGTACTGGACTGCGCTTCTCCAGTGTCCCTTAGTGGAGAATATTCTCCGTGCCTCTGTGGAGAAGCGCTCCGTGTGTAAGTGGCCGCCGCCGTGGACCCATTCAGTTCGATGGCACTTAAAAAAACTTTGACAGGTACAAAGCGGGGCTACCAGTGTTTCTCATCGTTTACTCGTTTTAGTCAAAGTCATCATTGGCCTGACCAAGTAGCTGTTTCCAGGCTGCTTGATGGTTACTGTTTGGACGTTATCTTTATTTTGTTGTTATCGAACGAGCAGAGCGTAAACGTAGCGGAATTCTTACAAACAACTTCGAAAACAACTGTCAACTGGCTACTAGGATGCCTTGGCTTTTCGCTGGCTTTTGATTTTGAGTGTTTGCTCCACGATAACTTTAAGAACGTTTTTTGATTATCATGAAATTTGTTGAGGTTGAAGCAGATACTCATATAATTTGAGAGTTCATATATGAGCAGGATTGATCAAGTGGTTATGGAGATAGAAAGTGAACAACGAAGACGCTGGATGCAAGTCGTTTCCGACCGATACTTATGGAGGTCCAAAGGGGAGGCCTATGTTCAGCAGTGGAAGTCTTATGGCTGAGATGATGATGATGATGATGATGATAGGGGTTTTGTTATATTAGTCATATTGTTTGCAAGTAAATCGCGAGTTCTCAGTTCGAGGTGGACTAAATACTAGTTTAGTATTATTATACGTCTATCTGATTGAAGAAACTATAAAGTAGTAGGCATGTATTATTATCAAACGAGCGGAGCGTACGCGAAGCGATGTTCTTACAGACAACTTCGGACATAACTACTTATCACCTTTTTGGTTTCGGCTTTTTGATTTCGATAGTTTGTTCCGCGATAACTTTTATTTTAAAAATGTTATCTTTATGAAATTTGTTGGGACGGTACCTACGTATAGAAGATACAGCCTAGGCCAGAAGTGTTGAGCACTAATGCGATTTTCATAGAAAACTGGAAAGTTTAGTCCATCGTTTCCATCTTTGTTTAAGTTATTTTGTCAATTAATTTAAACTAATAGGCATGTTTTGTTGAAGTTATTAGTAACTGCATAGAATATTTGCAATATGTCGCACCGACTTAAATTTAAATTTTTGGTACCTTCTGTTTTCATATTTTTTAAGTACCCTGAAAGTGTTATTAAGTGAAGTTTTCTTTATTTATAAATAAAATATAACATTTACCGTTACCGTACATTGTTAGGATAGGGAAATAATGCTTAACATCAAAATTGTAAACAAAAAACACCTATGCTCAAAACTTCTGGCCAAGGCTGTATACTTAAAATGAGTTCGTATATGAGCAGGATTGATGAAGAGAAAAAATACCTTTGGTCACCTCGTTTGCAAGTAAATCGCGAGTTCTCACAACGCAACTACTAGTTATATGCAGTTTTCTCGATCCTTTACTAAGAATAAATAGCGTTTGATTATTTTGAACTATATAATAATGGCCAACACAATATGGCGACACCGTGATATAAAAAACCTAATCATATTTCCATGCCTGAATAAATCTCCCAACAACAATACAACATAAAGGTTAATAACAACTTGGAACTGTAACAGAGCAATCTCTTATAGGCGTAATTACGAAGGCCAACCCTCGGCTCAAGCTCACTCATTTTATTTAATAATCGGTATACGGCTGTCATTCCCATATCAAACGAGTCGAGCGCAAACTGCCCCCCCCTGTGCAATTATGAATAATTGTCATGGAATAAGAGCTCAAAGTTATACTGGTTTATCAGAGTATTTAGACTTGTGTGCGCTCACAAAACGTTAGGAACACAGGGCCTAGATGTGGGTCGCTCTTGACCTTCTGACCCGAAAGGACTATGTTTGCCTAACGTATTTATACTGAAAGAGAGCTCATCGTCGATTTAAAGGGCCCTCTTTTGTTCCGAACGTTTCGAGTAATATATTGCAGGCGTTTATTACTTACAAGTATTTTTGTACAGTCAGCAGCAAAAGTAGCCAGCCGAGTGAGATCTTCAAAAGGATATTAGCACGACTTTACTTAATCTAAGAAAAATATGAGCCGGTGAAAGTAATTTTGAATTTTGAATACTTACCTCGCCCGTTAAGATACTTAATAGGTAAGAGCAGGGAAAGCCAGCTATATAAATAAGCTGCGTACAACAAGAAACAACTCGCATAATCAGTATATTCGTAGTATTATGGTCTCACATCACCGAATTTGTTGCGTCTATAGGCAGTGACCGCTTATTTTCAGTTTCAGCGGCCGCCTGAGACCCTGTAGGTAAAAATAAATTCTATAATGTTTTCTTAACAAAATATGTGCCTACGTAATAAGCAGACAGTCAGCGTACGTGGCCGATTGCAAAATTGCCGTTATTATCTAACCTTAACCAACCGTAATTTGAAAAGTCAATAAAAGTCAATAAGGATGCAATAGCGTGACACGACCACATCAATCGAACGACCACACTCTAGTATAATTTGCTTTTATTTTACCCCAATTTAAGCTAATAAGCATATTTGCAGTAGACAGTTAAGTTTTCGTTATTTAGACCATGGTGAGCGCTTAAGTCATCAAGATTGTAATTATAGAAGTTACCTGTTCTAGTTTGCACGGCACAGGATGTGATGTTCACGATCATTTGCCAGTCAAGGCCGGTAATGCAGTACGAAAACTCAATACCGGCGAGTCTAAAGCGCATCATTATGCTACACCCCCTATTCTGACGTACGAATAATGTCATTTTTACTAATGTTTGAGAAAAATAGGTTTACGTTTTGAGGTTACAATCAGCAATTCCCGAATAATGACGACATTTTAATCCTGCGCAAATCAAAGAGAACCGAAGACAGGAAATTTCTTCAGGATAGATACTTGACTCAGTCTCCTGTGAATATCCCTCGTCGCTCGTCGTCAACAACCCTTGAATCGCGGTCGCTAGTCAGCGGAGCACGCTGGACACTTCGGATCTTGCTTATTTTGGGACCATCGTCTTAACGACACATTGGGAAGATTGTTGTCAGTTAAAATGTGTTTTTTTAAGGTATCTTTTGTATAAAAATTGTACACAACAATACGAGTAAATTGAATAACCTAAAGGAAATATAAATGTGTATTAATTTTTTTTTCTACAAGCAGATATTTTTTTTTTGTATATGAGAAATAAAATTATTAAGAAATCAAACAAACGTGAATAGATATTTTTGACAATAATTTAAGTTGTTAAGGCAACAATCATCAGCTTAGTTTTATGATCATGTATCACCCATCATCGCTATACGGCTCAGTTTAGTTTCATATTACTTATATTACTCATATTAATTATATTGTTGACTGCATTATGATCGAATGAAATTCCGCAATGATACTTGACCCTGGTGTCTTTCGAAGCTCGCTTGCCGGTCGACAACACTTCAAGTAACTCGGTTGGCCAGTGAGAGGGCCGGACTCGACGCGCCTGCACCTAGTGCCGTATTCTAATTTTAAAATATATAGACAATACATTAAACACACAATATATCTCAAACATAATTTCAACACACAATAAATAATCAACCTATATAGAAGTTGTATTCAAGTTGCATCGGCATAATTTTCAAACAAACTCTGATATTTCTGATTCAGACAGAGTACATTGTAGTTATGTTGTGTCGGAACGTGTTTTAAAGTTAGTATACGGCTCCCACTTGCAGCCTGAAAACCTGTGCAAAGAGTATAATTCGTTATTGGTTTGATTTTAATTTGATATTGGTCGGTATTTGACCTGTAAAAATGTGGCTTATCCATCCTTTGCTGTTAAAAACTGGTTATCAAGCTCATATCAAATAGATGTAAAAAAGGGACGGACGTGTCGCAACGTCAAACGTGAACATCATGCTGTTTTCAGTTCGAAGAAGATTTTGGTTCTATGGGGAAGACATTACTTCGCCACTTGGCACTGGATGTCGCTTTAATTAAAATTACGTTTGAATATTTTGTTAGTATGGTATCACTGATATCATTTTTTCACTCACCAACCCTGATACTCACCCTTCATGTAGGTACGCATCATTTCACGCAAATTAAATTAAATTACGCACGGACTTTAAGAATTTAGTTAAGAATAAAGAGTTTAAGAATAGAATTTTCACTTTTTTTCAGTAATCATTTAAAACAATGCCATTAAAAGGAGGTATTTTTTGGCATTGTTTTACATGATAAACATATAATAGATATATTTTTTGATCTTGACGAATAAATTGTTGGAGTAAAACCTCTGTAATAGTTTGATAGGTTAATTTAATGTTTATGAAAAATAATGATCCTCAATGACAATGACACTTTTCAAATTTGAAAATTTCAAATTGATATTTTATTCGGTGCAAAAGGATTAAGCAAAATTATTAGTGGAACTTTCGAAAATACATCAGAAAACGCAGAAAAGTTTATAGGAAAAGATGCTCAAGCAAAACACTACATTACCAAAACTATTCATCGGAAATATATATTATGTATATACCGCAACTGTTCAAATGCGTAACTGCTAAAGAAATGTAAGATATTGCAACATCTTTGAAGAATGTTGAACACAACACACAAGAAACTTGCAACATGTTTGAAGGCTCAGAAGAAAGAAGATAATTTTGATATTGGGAGAATTGGGAGTTGAAGCGTTAAATTGAACACTAAAACGAGTTTAAGGAAGTGTCGTAGATTTGTTCACAAAGGTTATAATTTGGTTTTATCAATAAAATAAGTATTCTCATTGTTATTGGATTTTCATTTTTCATACTGATGCATTCCAACTGCAACTTGCATGGAAATTGGGTGTCCAGCTACCGAACTCGGTGGTCGATGTGCACAATTTCCATACAAGTTGCAGTTGGAATGCAATCAGTTAATATTAATGTAAACACAAACAAATACGATGTACGTGTGTGTGTGTATATGCGTGTGGTGTGTGGGTGTGCGAGTGTAGCTAGCTGTACGACTGTATGCTGCCATAAGACGATAGATGGCGCTGTGTCTAAGATTCAGAACTGACAACTCTATAATAATACTATTCATTATACTCTATGGTGAACATCATTACGTATTTTAAATATTTTTTTGTAACTATGAGTGGTACCCATTATGATAGTATTCCAAATAAAAACATATTTTTCCCAAGATGAAGATTTTGACTTTAAATCAATTTGTAACACTCAAAGAATATTATCTTATCTTACTAAAAATATTTCACATCTTAACATCCATCCACGATACTGTATGATTGACATATGTATTGCGTAGTTTTGTTCTATATTTAGGTATTTAACTTTTGATTCCAGTCCTGGTTCTTATTCTACATCACCACTTATTTTGTCACTACAATAACGATAGGTATTAGAGATGAATTATTTTGCTAGGAACATGTATATCTAAAATTAATCTGTTATCATTTGGTTGGTCACTAAAAGCACAACTATCATCAAATTACCATTTAATATGGGAAATAAGAAGAATGTACGGCTTATAAAATTGCACAAATAACGTACAAATGAATGAAGCTATTTTGCTTACTTTATAAGAGGCGTAAGTATTTGAATCAATGCTAATAAAATACATAAGTAAAACAATAGAGTTAATACGACCTACCTAGTTAAATTACGATTTCTACAGCGCTTTAGCATCAGATCTATGCTTTCTAATTTCAGCCTAAAAATCCAAAATAAAAAATTATCCTGACGTTTTTGTAATAAGTAACAATTTTTTTTTCCATGTGTATTATTTTTTTAAATTTATCATATAGTTTTATCAATAATTAATAAAGGATTAAGTTTTTACAATATCCATAAAAACACTTTCTATAAACTTAGAACTTTTGAAGTATTTTAGTTTCAAGGGTGGAAAAAACATTTGTTTTTAGTATTGGAATCAATCAGGATAAAAGGGATGAAGCCTAAATTAATAAGCGACGGTGTTGATTTTACGTTAAAATGGTAATTCATTGCTGCATGAAATCAGACAGTAAAACGTTCTGTCACAGTCACATTTATTGAATCACTGAACCAAATGTCATCAAATTTATAAATTTGATCACTGGATTAATTTAGTTTTGCTCAAACACAATCAGTATTTTAAGCACGCTGCGATTCAGTATCAATTAAAGAGCAACCGTCGCTTCATAAACCTTTTAATTTGAAAATGTTAATTCAGCGCCATATTAATTTGTATTCGTGGATACAGAGTTGCTTAATATTTTCATAAAACGACAAATTTAATAAAGTGGACGTCAACGTTGAATAATTCAGGCGTCGCCGGGACCATATACATTATTTATGATGATGAGATGTCGTAGGTAACGCACACCTATCTTTGGTCTGCGGTTTTGCATCTCGGGCACGTCGGTGGTGTATTGAAAGGTTACTTCAGCGGACCCACTTCTCACGAGAGCGGGACTTAACTATGCTCAAGTAATGTCCGCCACTTCATGGTGACAGATTTAAATTCCTTTGTGGCGGGCCCTTGGGCATTATCTCATATATTACGAGTATGTTGGGCATTGACGGTAACATGGAATGTATACTTATTTAAATATCTATTTGCGATAATCCGAATTAAAAGCACCCATATGGCGGTAGGCTCTTAGGTTGCAGTAGTACAGATTCAATATAATTTTAAGCAATAAAGACGTAAGCGCCAACTGCTACCTATAAGGGCACTTTTGATGTAAGTAGATTATTGCATATATTTTCTACATTTTAAACAATGTTCTAGAAGTACATATATATAATTAGTAAATAAATAGGTTAAGAGTGTCTGAATAAACAACTCTAACAATATCATTGTTTATGTGTGTTAAGAAAGTTTCTAAGATAATGATTTTTTTTATCTTCATGAATTCATAAAATATATTTAAAAATAAGAAAGCACACAAATGATTCGTTAACTTCTGTTTATATTTTCAGTTTGCCTCATTTTAGAAGTCGTAAAAGTTTACGAAACTCGGTTAAAATTGGTAAGGTATTTTGGTACCTACAGATTTAAAAATAAAATTGTCCTTTCCTGCTAGCAAGGAGAACCAAAATAATCGAGACGAAGACCAGACTGACGAAGATGACATTTTACAATCCCATTAGCTTTCAATTAGTGTTGTTTAGTTAGTGTACCTATAAACAGTAGTACTTAGTAGTTTTGATATTAAAATACGCTAGCTCAATTTTTTTATTAACTTTTAGGAAAAAACTTTAAATAATAACAATGTTGCAAAAATGCAAACAACTGTATCTTAAGTTAATTAAATTGTAAATGTGTCTATTTACGTGGGTTTAATACTTCTTTTTGACTCGATGGTTTTGCAATAAAGATTACAAATTACAAATACAAGTATTCAAGAAATCTTCACTTCAGTTCATCGAATGACAAACTTAATTATTTATTTTAACTTTATATGTGCTTAGTCTGCTTCATGATATTTAATTCTAAATACATGTTCACAATACTACATTGAATCTATAAAACTTAAACTAAAGTTCAGTTCATTGTATACTTACATAAAAGCTTAAGTACGTACGCCAAAATTCGCAGTAATAAAAAACGGAGTGTATCTGTCTGAATAGAACACAAAGGGGAAATCGATGCGACACGGTAAGAAGTTTCTCTAGAACAAGAGTGTCTTGTTAAAGTCGAAAACTTGCACAAAACGAATGGCTGGTTAACGCTAAACGGTGGTTTAAGCGGATCACTGGAACGCTGCAAACGAGCTCTTTATGCACGCTATAAAAAAACTATAGCCAAATTATACAGCACTGTTGAAAAGTTTTTGAAGGCGGGAAAGAATGACAGTCGCTAATTAGGAACACTTTAGAGATATTTCCATTAACACACTAGGCGTTTGCAATCACTATAAAGTAAATAGTAGTGATGAAACACTTTATTGTCACTTTATGTCACATAAATTGTATTCGTACATATACCTACATAACATCTTAAAGTTAGATGTCACAGTAAACCTTCCTTCTGGATATATGCTCATTAAAAATAATTTGTATATCGGACTCCTCTCATCAAAATTAGCTTGCAGATTCTGGATAAATTCTTCTATATTTATTAAGATACATCTTTCATGATAAATACTAACACTATGAAATACAGCGGTTTCACCACGCATGACATAGTCTCCATCAAGCAATAAGAGTGCAGCTTGAACCGGTCCGTGGCTCGCTACTGCGACGCGCGCTACTGACTGCCGGCCGGCAATCGGCGCAGCGCGCAGCGTGAGCTCTGATAGAGCTTACTTTGTTATCTTGCGCCGGCGCCTGCTAAAGTGTTTAGCAGCTTATTTGGTTCATCCGACATGGACGACGATAAGCAAACTGTACTCACTACGTCCACTAAACATGTCGCGTGTAGTGAATATTATTCATTCACTAAATACTGAATGAAACCGTTATATAAGTATCTTATAGTCTCCTAGATATATTTTATTTAGGTATTGACATATTTATTGACCTTTTGGGTCTTTGTTTATGCCATATAAGGTTGGAAGTAAGTATGTGAATATATAAGACAGAGCGTTGCTTTGATATAAATCGTCTGTATAAGTTATATTGCTAAAAGGACAGTGTAATTGTTTCCTTGTATCAGACTTCAAAGTGCGAGTCCGCCGGTAGTTTATTAACCGCTAATTACGCGCAAAGATGATATATGAATATGATCTGAGTAATATAAATCATTTCCTCTAATAGCTAAATAAATAATGGCACACAGCTGTTGTCTGTTTTCTTTTCCTAATTCATGGCAACGGTCAAGCTGAATACAAGTATGCAAAATGTACAGAAAAATTGCGGTGTCTAATGAAATGTAGGTATAATTACAAAATTAAAAAACAAAACTTATCTAAAATCTCTTTTTATCACAGTGTGTTATAAATGTGGCATTCCAAGCATCTGTAGAGTTGTAGGAGAATTTATTACCTAGGAGACATTCTTTCCCTTATTTATCGCTTATTTGCCTAAACATTTTATTTATCTTCGCAAAAGTGATGACAATCATTATGTGTAATTAGGAAGGTTAGAAGACTCAGAATGATATGTTATCGGTCGACTACGAGATATAAGTCCGTATGGCTGTCCGCATAAGCCCACATGTTGTACAAGGGCTGTTATGAAGAACTTATTAATTGCTCGTTTAATGTACGATGCAATGCCAATTGAACATTAGCAATAGGGCAACTAACCTATCGTCCAATAACCTTGTTCAATGAGGTACTGTTTGAAATAGATCATAATCGTTGTGCGCGCACGCGCGCATATGTTAATAATCAGACAGTATCGTGTTATGGTTTCATGTAAATACAAAGTTACGCAAAGCCATATAAATGAAATTGCTTGTGAAATGCGTGATCAGTTACAGATGGCGCGGTGGAAGTATAAACTGTGAACGTATGTAACAATTGCATAGTGAATCGGAGCGTTAAAGTGCTAATTTCATCAAATTATTGTTGCAGTGTATTAAGGAGATACATTTAATACACAAAACGGAGTACCTAGTATGTCTTAAAATTTTGTTCCTTGGAAGTTTGTAACAAAATTATACAAGAATGACTGAATTAATTTAGTAGGTACAATTTAGCGCAAACCTAGTTTTTTATTACATAACATAATATTTATATAACATGATACCTATATAGAATACCTTTCATCCCTGAAATCATCTTCAATATTGGTAATCAAGAATTTAAATTAAACATCTTACTTTTGCAGGCGTTATTATTAATAGGAAGGACTGTGACTATAATATTAGGGAATAAAATTATGCTACATTGATTGATACTATCTATGTATCTTCACAGCATCTACCATTGACGCAAACGTATCTCACCTGTTTCTAAGTATAGAGTTCATATCAGATCTACGCGGACTGTCGTCATATTGACGCATCCGAGAGGTAAACGTGTAACTTTATCTAAACGTAATCTTTGCCTTGTAATTATAACACTAAATGTGCACAAATATATGTTTTATTAAGCGTCCTACTAGTACTACTGTTAAATATATATTGTAAAATTTTGACAATCAGGCTAAGTTCCAAAAAGGGGTTTGCATTACTTTAGGCATCGTTGGATTCCCTAGTTAATGCTAAAACTAAAGCGGACTACTGTTAAATATATAAAATTTTGACAATCAGGCTAAGTTCCAAAAATGTGTTTGCATTACTTTAGGCATCGTTGGATTCCCTAGTTAATGCTAAAACTAAAGCTGACTACTGTTAAATATATGTTGTTAAATTTTGACAATCAGGCTAAGTCCCAAAAATGTGTTTGCATTACTTTAAGCATCGTTGGATTCCCTAGTTAATGTTAAAACTAAAGCTGACAGTGCGTAGGTACAAATCTTGCACATATAACAAGGTAAGGAAAGATTTATAATTGGTAGTGTGGTGCAGTCATCAAACCCAAAACCCAAGCCTTCTGGCATGAGGTGTCCCTCGGGTGCACATGCAGGTGACGTGCGATAACTGTCTAAGCATGAAGTTCCAGTTATTTCCGGGAGATGGCAGTAAACTTTTTAACTCAACAAATGAAGTGGCATGACCCTTATTGGTAAGTACCTAAATAGTCTTTTTGTGCATCATCTTAAAACATTATTAAGGTTTCATTAATTGAATTTAGTAATTTATTAAAGTTGTGCGAAAACCTAAAGAAAGTGTTAGTTGATGATTTCCGGTCAAATAAAGGACTAAAAAATAAATTTAAAATTACCTGTGTAAGATCTGTTAGGTTAAAAGGCTGTAGGCATCTAACTGATTCGACGTGACAATTGATTCAGAAGAAAAAACAGATATTGTAAACACTTCACCGTTACCAATTGGATTGCCTCGCAGTGATTAATGACGACCTGCTTTCATTTAAAAGTAGACGTTTTGATTTCTTAATCCACAGCTGCCCGTGACCAATCCATTTTGACACTCGCTAAATTACTTGGCCGTCTAAGTACAAAATCTAACTCGAATAATGATCGAATAACCTTATAAATAAATTGTAGCAAAATTTATTTAAAGTTTGAAGAAACAAGATCATTCAGATTCAAAGAAAACCATAAAAGCTAAATTACGTTCATAGAGAACTTTAGCGCTTGGGTAATTTGCGGCCGCAAACGAAACATCATTATATTGATGTCCTGAAATGAAAAGTTAAATAGCGGTTTCCGAATTGGTCACCAAGCGATGCGGTGAACGTTGAAACATTACGTAATTAACAATAGAGCAATTAAGTTCTGGCTCCGCTATTCGGTCCAAAAACGAATGCTATTCCACGCTGGGCGCGGCCGCTCGCGTTCCGCTCCGTCGATGGACAATGCATTTTGCTGATTTCGCTGACGCCGTTTTTGCTGATTTCTACCTTTACTTCGCTGGGATTGAATAGTGCCGAAAGATATGCACAGCTGCTTCAAAAATGGCATAGAATGGAAATTTTGGTTGCCTTTTTTGAACTAAATAAAACTCTTAGGACTTTAAATACGTAATAGGTAGTAGGTAGGTACTTTGTATAACAGTTTACAGTTACATATACAATGTTTTATAAAGTATAAAATAAACTAAACATACATAGTCCGTATTTCAGTGTAAATGGTCTGGTTGTCATTGACGATTACTGCAACGTAGCATTCATTCAAAATAAACGGGATATAGACCGTTTGAATGCGAAATGCGAAGGGTACTCACGTGAATTGTAACTATTAACTTCAAACGGACCTAATAATGGCCCTGCATACCGTAAGCTGTTAATTTATTCCCTTCATTGGACATAAACGATGAAATAGTAACACTTTAGATGCTGTAGTGTGGTGTTTTAGTGCTGTGTGTGATGCTACATATGGGTGCTAATAAGTTCAATTTAATACTCTTATATCCTAAAAAACCTGAGCGTTTAACGCCGGCTTTAAAAAAAAACACGCTGCAAACTGGACAAGGCAGGTCATACGTTTGTTTCACACGCTCTCCCCCCGAACGCGTTTTATTCATGAAACAGGCATTACAGTAATGTAATATAGAAATATCTAGATTATTTTAGTATTAGGATATAAAGTGATAACTGTGTCAGCATACTCACGGGACACACAAAAGCATCTTTACTTACTTAGTTCACCAAACATGAAACGGTTTTACAAAGACTCTGTGGCAAAGACGCACTGTAATAAATGCAGTTATTTAACATCACAGTCTAGAAGGAAATTGCATTTACTTATCGCTTGCACCTTTTGACGTATTCTCACCTCTCGTGTTCCCCTAATACTAATGACTCAATTATACACTAAGTCAGTTTATGAAACGACCCACGTTTCAAGTAGAGGAGACGCAGTAAATTTCACTCTTATAATACACGGTTAGGATGGAAAATTGAAAATCGTAGTTTTTCAGCCAGTAAAACACATTGCACTGGAATTTTATAATGTTAAATCAAGCTTTTTCCGACTTTAATTACATGGTGTAAGCGCGATATTAATTGTTGAATTGAATTAACGTTTTTAAAAAATGGTTAATTTATTCAGAGTTATGTTAAGCAGGGTTTGTAAAGCTTTTTAATCTATGGGAATTTTTCATATTAACACTTCAACAGTTCTGTCCAATTAAGCTAGACTTAATAAAACAGTACTAAGTTTTATAAAATTAACAGATTTGTTTCCAGAAGGTCGTTTTCGACCCTATGAAAAAAAAATCGCTCATGCTCATTAAAATGGGATTGAGATTATGCTTTTAATCTTAAAAGGACGGGATCAAACAGGAACCATTAAGCATATGTGGGTTAAAAAGTATAAAATTATATATTTTATAAAGTCGTTGACATTCAATTCTACATTCTCCAATTCTCAAAGTCTACATTCTTCAATCCTGCAAATCGTACCTATAACTAAAGCACTAGTTTTTTACAGAACTACAAAAAACTTTAAAAAAGGATCACACTGTATTCTCGCTCACACTTTAAGCTCCTAAAAACTGTCTACTTTTAAATCTCTGTTAAAGTGTAAGCAATTCAAAAAGCTTTTTACGATCGCAGTATCAGGGAATTCAATTTAGGTTAACTGTAGTATTGTAAGTACAGCCTACGTCAAAGATAATACATGATGTTTACACTTTACAAAAAATTAAGGTGCAAAAATGTAAACATAGCTTTGACGTCAAGCTATAGATAAGTACGTACCTAGATGTACCCTTGGGATTAGTCTTACAGACCTGCATTTTTTGATTGTAGGGTAAAAATAAAATGTTAAACTGGCTCGTAAGTTAAGGTACCTACCTACTGAGTTTGGTAGGTACACTGAGATTCAAAACTGCGTGGACTATTCATGAATGAATTCATTCATAATGTGTCCATACAATTTTAAATCTGACTGTAGGCACGTACATGAGCTTGTGTATAAAGTTCATATGTACCCATAAAATAATAATCCAAGCAAAGATCGGCAATCTAACCAGCGAAACATTAGTTTGATGTAAGTTGAACGTAGATCAAACGAATGTAAAATAGTTTTTTTCAAAAATATCATTTTTGTGATAAGCTTTTATTGCTGACTGTACTCTTCTTTATGAAATCCCTATTTGATCACCAAGACGAATGCAACAAGCCCAAACACGAGCGGATAATGTGGAGTAGTCAAGGAGTTCCTATGCCACCTTCCAGATCCATCATCAGATCAGCTCCGTGTCATCATATTATTGCATTGTCATTCGATATAGGTACATAATATATGAGTGCAAAAATTCAGTTCAATCGGAAACCTGGAAGTGGACAACGCAGGAACTAAAACCATACCTTCCAGCTCCATCATCAAATCAGCTCATCATCAGATACTATCTAGAGACAAAATACTCCTCAAACCAAATCACACGAGCCCAAACTCGACGGGTTTATGTCGTTTTATTACACAGTTCCTATGGCCACCTTCCAGCCCAATCACAAGATTCTGTATACAATCTAAAGATAAATTATTCGTCAAGACGAACTAAACGAGCCCAAATTCGATGGGGTTGCGTCGTTTAATTACAGAGTTCCTGTGGCTATCTTCCAGCTCCATCATCAGATCATCAGCTCATCATCGGATACTATCTAGAGACAAAATACTCATCAAAACAAATCATACGAGCCCTCACTCGACGGGTTTATGTCGTTTTATTACACAGTTCCTATGGCCACCTTCCAGCCCCATCACCAGACTCTGGATACAATCTAAAGATAAATTATTCGTCAAGACGAACTAAACGAGCCCAAATTCGATGGGGTTGCGTCGTTCAATTACAGAGTTCCTGTGGCCATCTTTCAGCTTCATGTCATCATAATAATCCATTGTCACGCGATATACATATGCGTGCAAAATTTCAGCTCAATCGGAAACCGGGAAGTGGGTGAAATTTAACTTGCAAGATTTGATTACAGACAGCGGGACAGGTGAAACTAAATAAAAGCTTATAAAAAACCTGGAAAGGCATACTTTTAGCAAAATTTTTTTTTTAACGAAACACTACAAAGTGCTCCTGGGGGGCGATTTTTGGCAGCCGAACGCTCGAATTCAAAAAATTCAAGCTCGAAAATAATCACACACAAAAGTTTGTCGCCAACTTTTTCACATGGAATTAATAGTTTAAATAATCATGATTTTAAATTTCCATCGCTAATATTTTTAAAACATAATTTAAGCGTTTTATTCAGAGTTTTAAATGTCACTTTCGAGTACTCGGATTTCAAAAATCACCCCCTGATGTATTTCGGTCCGATGAAACAAAATAGGCAGAGCAAATAAAAAAGGCTTTCAGAAAGACGCCGCCAACTTTTTCAATTACAAACTTGCATGCCGCGCGATGATGGTAAGTATGGCCCATCGAACCTATCAGATGCCGCAGGTTGAACTGCTGGCACACATAGAGAAAGTTATTCAAATAAAACGTAAAATACATGGAGAAAAGGACACATCAGTGTTCAAGTTTTTAACTCTTTACATACGTAAGTAAATGTTAAGCCAATTACAATAAAACAATAAAATAAACTATGCGTATCTTTAACTGCGTGAAACCCCTATAAGGAAACAGAACGTGTATGTGTATATGTGTAACAGTTTAATTACTTCTATTATTACAAAGGAGTAAGTTAAACGGGACGTTTATTTTCGATGTGGACTGTACAAATTACGAGTTGACTAAGGCAAAAAGTTCATCAATAATAGTACTTACCTCGATGATCGGATTGTTAGTAGCGAGTTATAAGCATAAGTTATCTCGGCTATTGTTTAAGGGGTGCTGGAGTAGCGGCGCCGGCTAGTTCCCTTATCAGCCACAGTTAGGGCACTTGCGAAAATTAAATCTCTATTAAAACGTCTGAAAAGGGACTTAACTTTTATCAGTTATGAACTTTCATGACATTTCACAAAGAATTATTATAGCCTTATCTCCTGCTCAGTTTCCTAGGAGCGTATTCAACTTTGCGCCTGTATTCCATTCATCCACTTGCATTTTCAATTAGGCTCACGAACTTTAATGCAGCTTCATTAGCAAAGTGAAAATATTTGCAGGCTGTAAACAAAATAACATTTTTACGAAACTCTAAAACAAATTAAACCGAGTTTGAAAATCCGCGCAACACTTCCGATAGAGACTGGAAATAAAAACGCAACTGGAACCGCGCGTAAATTAGTCATCATTGTGTTTCCCTCCCACCCCCTCCCGCGTCACAAACGTAACAGTTAAAGTTAATTAAATAAAAATGCCAACCAAATCCGCCCCCGCGTGAGCCACCACCCCACCACCACGCCGCCGGTGTCAAACAGCAATCAGCAAATAAAGAGGCGATAAGTTAGCGAGCCCATTCACAAAATCGAAAAGGTCCTCATTCAGTGTCATGCCTCGTTTTGATTGGACGTGCTTTGATACCGATAGCTGGGATTGGGATCGTTTGAAAATTTTAATATTTTTTCACTTTTCTGATATTGATTTCTGTTGTGGCTCGGAAACATTTGCCACGTTTTTGTTTCTTTGCTATGAAACAAGCTGGAGTGTTTATAGCGATTCTGTGAGACTCGATTATGATTGTATTGTTTGGTATTGCTATTGCCACGTTTGTTTGTTTGTTATTGTTGCCCCTTTCTGATTTATTTTTGCATATAATTTGTGTCTATTCTCATATTGTAATCGTTCTATTTGGTATAACTTGTCAGTAATGTTTGTTTCTCTGTAACTTATTCTATTTATGCCAGTACAGTCCATGGTAGATGTGAGGGTTCACATAAAGGGTAACGTCGAGGGTTAAACTTTTTTGTATTTTTGTGTTGTGCATCATCAGTGAACGGTATTATTGGAATGAACGGTAAAGTTTTCGTGGAAATGGTGAAGGACGGGTGACCAGCTCTGTGCGAGGCCTGGCTTTATTCTTTAGCCTGTGAAGGCACCATGACACTCCATTCATTATGCAATGCTGAATGCGATCTGTTGGATAAAGCGTCTCTAATTATTTCCGTGCTCTTTCGTCATCGTAGGTATTAATGTGCTGAGTTGGTTTAATTTAACATTAAATATTCATAAATAAATAAAATAATAAATCTATATATATACTGTTGAGAATGCTGTGAATAAGATTTCATAGCATATATATTAATACTGCCGTAATACGGAAAAAAGATGCTTTTTTTCTATGACTTATTTTCTATTATACTTATTGAGAATCAGTAAAAAAAGGCGATTTCGAATATTTAATAGAACTCAGTAAAAATAATAATGTAGATGCGTCTTTTTTCCTTATGACGATGATGGCAGAATTTTATTCCATGAAGGGATAAAAAAATTCAATGGCCAAAAAATATTTAATATAGGTACTTACCTAATTATTATTGTTCAGATTGAAGCATTATTGAAACATTTTTAAATAATGAAAAAATACTTAAAGTTGCAATGTTTTCAACAATTTCAATAATTTTAATGACTGATATTAAGTAAGTAGGCACTTTTTCAGAAAAAAATGTATCGAATACTGTCATCATACTGTTTGGATTATCTGCATGTTCTATCTAGGATATAAATAAGACTCCAACAGGTGTTGAAAGCATGCACTATAATGATAGCCATCGCGGACGAAGAACGTAAGCGACACTGTACCAAGTTATTTTAGAACCACCAAGGAACGATAAAATCTCTTGAGTAAAAATTTTACGACTGGCGAAATCAAGAGTTCGGGGAGATAGCGAAATAATTTCACACCTGCGGCTGTACATTCTGGAGGCAACTTTTCGTCGTAAAATGCGTCAAAATACGTCACGGCACGTTATTTCAGCATATATTTTCCGACGACCACATTACTCATTTTCCTGTCATTGCATTAGATAAGCGAGCTTGAGGCCTATTCGACGATAAAAAATGTTTTTGATCTGGTTTTAATTTGTCATTGAACGGGACTGACTTGATAGACTATTTAGTTCTTTTAACTGACTTAAGAATGATATATATGTATACATGTTTTTCCATGTTAGATTTTCCTTAAATCACAGTGTTTGTCAGTAAATATGTTTGTTAATTCTTTATATCAGTTGGTTATAAAGTTTAAAATGCCTAATTGTTAAAAGGACGTTGCTTAAATTCAATGCGATACTTACGTCAAAAGTTAGTGATGTGCCAGAATCGCAATTTTTTGATATTTCGATAAAAAAACATTGATAAGAGATCCGTAACAAATCAAAATTCAAAAACTAGAATACTGCTCCATATGGTATGAGGTATGTTATATGAGACTTTCGGCATAGCCGTCAGAATTTGCCGTCGGTTGCGGTTTGTTGTTTTGTAAATACAAATTGGTCTTAATTGCAGCGTAGCGCATTAAACTAGAAATAGATTTTCAAACTGCGACAGTCATTTTGAAACGTGAAATCATTCTTTAGTCGCTCCCCGCTTAAACTCTGAGAGTCGTTGGCGTTGGTTTATAAGTTCCTAAAATGTGTCCACCCAGGTTATAGACGGAGAGCTAGCCACGTCAGATATGACACAATAATGAGAGGAACGAAACCCTTCTAGTCAGTTTGCTATGTTATGCTTGTTTTTAGATCTGGGAATCTGGCAGCTGTAAAGTGGTGGAGGTCAAAGAATGCAAACCACTTCAAGAAAACAAATCCTAGAGTTCTGATTTTGATGCAATATCATGAGAAATTATATAAATAATTAGATTACACTATTGCCAAGTTTCTGTCGCCTACTATTTTTTTCCGTAATAATGAGCAATATTTTCTGCTCCAATGTTAAAATATAGGCCCTGTCCTTTATAACTGAGACAATATCGGAAGTTTTTATCTATTTTGGTATTACTATTTTCAATTCCAAAATTTGTTTAGTCCGTAACTCTGACCTCCACCCATTAAAAACTGCCAGATGCCCGGATCTAGCAATAAGGATAGTATAGCAATCTAACCAGATGTGTTTGGTTGCTCTCATTATTGTGTCATATCTGATGTGGCCAGCTCTCAGTCCGTTAAGGTGGTCGAGTTTTAATCATCTGTCACTATGGCTATCACATCACATTCTAACAAATATTGAAGTAGGTACGCAAGTGACGCGATAAAATGGCATCCGGTCCTATCCATTCTGTATAACAGTTCAAGCTGGCATTCAAAGCCTATATGTATCGCTCGCTATTGGCAAAAGTCGCTTGAATATTTACTACCTAAGTACATACATATAATGCACAACATTTGGTGAATTGGCTAGCAACGAGGTCGAGGGGGTATAGTGTATTTGTCAAGTTTAATATGCCAACATATAACACCTAAGTATCCGTAAACCTTATGTCTATTTGCATAAGGCTTATGAATGGTCAACTAATAGTATGGATGGTGTACTAGTATAACTTTGCTTCAATGGCCCTCTGAGCGAGGTTGTCTGGTGGCGCAAGGAGCGAATCGCTTATTGGTCAGCTAATATGAGTATAGATGGCGCTGACATGAAAACTGAGTGGTTTTTCTCAATAAAGCATAAACTTTTGTTACATTCCTTTAAGTAAGTAGGTATACACGTATATATATTAAGACTAGTTTTTGCCTTTTTTAAAATAGATATCGTAAATTGAGATTGCGCAAATCAGTAACACGGTTTCATTTCGTTATTCAAAATACGCACAGCAAATGTCACAATGCTAAATATATCCTATTATTTATCAACGTCTTACTATTTCTAATATAATTGAAGTAGAGATGGTTTGTGTAGGATCCTACGACGTCTGTTATTTATAATAGCCATATTAAATTGAAACAAAAGAATGATTGTAAAGTTAGTACAAAATAAACATAAATATATGCACATTGAAATTTAATACGTCATATGTACTGGAATATTTATACCCTATTAATTAATATCACAAGTATGCATACGAGAATATTCGTATTAGTTATATTAATATAGTAGTCCCAACACGGTAACTCTGCGTGAACATTATTATAGTCGTGAAACTGTCTACATAAACATCATTGTTTAAAATAAATTTGACGTTTAAGTATGTTAGTTCTCCACACTTAGTCACTTGCAAAGTAGTTGAGTTAGCGTGGTTGAACTATAGTAAACAACCGCTATTATATGCGACTGGGTCTAATGTGACATGGCCTACTGACTTGACAGAATGCACGTCATTCGTGAGTCATGATTTAGATGGGCTGTCAAATAGTTACGCACTGCTTGCATCATAAATGAGGTTGCGGTTGTTACTAAAAACTAAATATATTCAACGTTGGAGGTAATTTGAAATTTGTTAAAATTTACATCGTTGAAAGATAAGTTATGGCACATTTCAAAAGAAGAAAGTGTCTTAATATACGTACCGTCGGGTTAAAAAGTGCATGGGCAATTTATGAATGAATTCATTGATAAATTGGCCATGCACTTATGAACCCGATGGTACAATAAACACTACCAGTGTGTCGGCGTTTTATAGATTGAATATACCTACTAATATATACCTACGTATATTACAACATAATAATAGGTATATATCAGTCATTATACAACTCAACTTAAATAAATGTAATCACAATTTTTTCTTTTTCGATAAAACTTATTCTTTATCTGGATATATTTTTTAATTAAAATTGAAAAGAAACAGGAATATTATTACTTACTGACATTTCATTTTTGAAAAGTTCAAAAGCTTTCCTTTGCCATTGTGTTACGGAATATATAAATGCATTAGCGACTATAATTTATACTCCGTTTTATTGTCTCTAATTGAACTAAACGCTCTGTAAAAGGAAAGAAACATTTTCTAGCAACACAAAGTTATGTAGAATTGCACAAAGTAAAGACTGATTCAATTTTACTCTAAAACATATCGCTTAACTTTCCAGACTGTAAGCATAGTTAGTTCAAAAGCCAGTATATGAACCCGGGCCTTGTAGCGTCATTAGAAGCCTATTTAATTTTCATTTAACTACGTTGTCCTGCTTTAATTAACCGAAAGGTTGTTTGTTCGCTGAAATGCTTAAAGCGGAGGCTTCAAAGTAGCAGAGAGTTGCAGAAACCCATACAAACAATATTGGAGTAAGTACTTGTATTATAAAGCCCCTACTAGGGTGTTGTGTGAGTTGCTGCCAAGTTTTGTGCAGTAAATTTTATAAATCTAAGTTTGTAGCTCTGTGGTAGCTCTCCTCTTTATCTTATAACTGAAGTGGTTTATTTGTTAATAGCCATCGGCGGCTTTGTGTCATTATTAGAAAATCGAGCGAGCTTTTCCAGGTAATTGTAACGTCACCAATTTTATTGTGAAAGCTTAGACAGTTTAAATAATTTTAAAGATTCGAAAGATTCCAAGGAATGCTCTCGATTTAGCCTTAATGATGACGGAATGATTTAGACACATTCCTTAACAACTGTCAGGAAATAAATAGCACAACACCGAGAGATGTGAATTTTAACGAAAGAGGCCTCATATTAGCAGCAGAAGAACACTATGCTAGGCTACTTAAAGAGTCTCAATAAAAAATGAATATTACTGAAGAACAAATCAAATTATTTTATATAAATATTTTGTTATGTTTATTTTAAGTAGACACATTAGTATATAAATAGATGATAAATACAAAGAAAAAAGTGACCTAGGCGTTTACAAAGATTGCATATTCCCGGGAATATGCAATCTTTGTAAACGCTACGGCGCATTTGGCAAATCATCTATTTAACATACAACATTATTAGTTGTCACCTCCAATCGGAGCTATACTTAAGAATTTATCGAAAGCCAGAGGCCTAGGGCACTCTTTCCATCGTATGTGACATCTATATAAGTTTATAAAAACAATACTTTTGAAAAACCAATAGTAGCGGTTGCATCAGAGTGAGCTGTTTCGTTTTTAAAGAACCCGGTTGCCGGAGAGTGCGCCGCCGTGATTGGGACGAGAAGAAAGCAGTCGGCGTAATGTCGAAGGCTTTTTACAAATAAAGGAGTCTCGAAACTTTGCATACACGTGCTGTAAGTGCGAATGCTAATGCTTCGGGTTTGGGGAAGTTGCGGACAGTGTTTTAAAGTGACTTCGCAAGGGTGTTTGATTAATAATCTTTGCAGTATGATATTTTGTGGTTTGCTTGTGATTTACCTACCTACTATTTTACGAATACATGGGGCGGTGTATGCATGTGTAAATTAAGTGCAGATTTTTTGGTTTTTCTTTAAAATAAAAATCAACATGTTTTACATGTTATACTTTAATACGAGTACATGTTATACCTACTAGTAAATTTTAATAAATATAAACAAATGCGAGAAAACCATTATAAGCCACATGATATTGACTGAAAGCAGTGACAATAAATACGCTTAACACATTAAGCGAAGCCAACTAGTATAATGTATAATAAACATACATTTTTAATACTTTCAGACTATTAAGGAGCTCATTCAAAACACTTCAACGAGCGTGTTAGCGCTTTATTAAGATTTAACTTTAATGCGCAATCCAATCCAGTGCGAACGTATCGCAGATTCTACATCGCACTTTTAAAACTCTTTGTGATATGAAACAGTTGCGAAGCGTTTCTTTTTTTTCCAAGTAGCCACGTACCCCAAGCAATTGATCGTACCATTTATTGCGTCTGAGAATTGCGCAAGTTTCCAGCAGTGCCGTTCTAAGGAGGCCGGCTCTTTGAGACAGTTTCTTTTCCAAGTTTTAGAATGTCTTCCAAACTGTGCTCCCCCTGTAAATAGTGCCACTAAAAACTGAAAACTTTAATGCAGGTACGTATAATGTTATTTGAATTGAAGGGAATTTAAAATTGAGTTGGTGGCTGGAAATAGTCGCAGGTACCTATACTCAGTCTGCAATGAGAGTCGGACCAAAATGTTTAATGTTTTTGGTAGAACAAGAACAAACTGACATTAATGATCGCAATAGAAATACCTATCGTTACTGTCAACCATTTGTTTTGTTTCTAAATCATTCGGACTGATTTATTACCGTGCGGAAGAGGATTTTAGAAAATAAATAGATGAATCCAGTACCTATCATTGCTTTCTTCAACCACTGCATAGTAAATTTTTCACAAATTATGAGTAATTGGCATATTTGGCATACAAATCTACAATCCAATGTTCGGCATACTATATCTGGGAATACATTAAAAATGTTCCTTATAAAGAAACCCGAACACTCGTAGTTTGTAGTACGCATTGTAAAATCGCTAAAAACCAATAAATTCAAGTAAGCAATCGTAAGCAGCTAACACGTACGACATTTCCTTTTCTATGTAAAGGAAAGCTTTTAGGTAGTCAATCTGAATTTGAATTAGACCCTCGCAGGGAACCTATAAATGGGATTTATTGTGCGTCGCTGATGCATAAGGCAGTAGTCAGCGTTCAGGAATGCCCGGGCGCGTCGGAGGCGCCATTGTACTCACCTTTGAAGGGTTCAATATTTCTTCGACACTTTTGTATGACTGAAAAATTTAATGAATCACTGGATGTAAAAACCTGGTCGATTTACACTCGAACAACAATGGTCTTGTGCTATAATTCAAGATATTTATAGTTTTTAATACAAAAAAATACTTAATTTATCCTGTGAAAATTGTCCACCTATTACGGTACATGACTGAAAGTACCATTCAGATACTCACCTAACTGTTAAAACAAGTACAACAATGATGTAAAATTATGATATTCGTAAAAACTACCGCTCGAGCAGATGACAAACAACTTTTTTGAAGAAACGAAATAAATTCCACCTGCAACTTTATGAAAAACTTGATCATTTAAACCATTTTCTCGACGGCAAGAGAAAACAGAACAAAAGTTCAACATAATTGGACGCCACTTAGTTTCACATTAAGCGTGAAGTCTTATGGTCTCAGCTTACAATGAACACGTCTATTCTAAATTCAGTTGTCAGAGACCAAATCGAACAATGGGAGACAAACGGACAGTAATCACTTTTAAAATAGATCAATAACGATTTCTCGGCAGAGAATGGTCTGCGACCGTGAAAGAACAAAGTGGCTACTGATTTGTGGACGTCGCGTCGCTGCTACGCATTCAGAGTCTCATTCCTAGAGAGAATGCGCGATACACAGACTGTCGCGAGGGAAGCATACGTCTCGTGTGCTGAACAAAAAGAGTAATCTGGCGTGTGCCCAACCAACTGTAGGTAGTGTCGCGGGCAGCTCCTACGTCACATCAAATAGAATCTTACAGTGAAAAGTGCTTAAGATATTTACGATACGAACCAACTCTAAACATAGTCAATAAATGCAATGTATTTTAGAGGCAACAGGTGTTGTTGACGTTGTTATAATGACGGTTTATATGGAGCTTACTCAACTGAGAAAGGGTTTCTCCATCCGTAACTACTAAAGTATCTACTGACTATTGTCATTTGTTTTTGTCTTGGACCATTATTATACGTTACAAAATAGGTACTAAGTCAATGATATTCAATTAAATCGGCGTTAATAATGTGTGAAATTCTTGCATGGTCAAATCAATATGTTCCACTTTATTTGTCAGTTAAAATAATGGTAATAGAATTGTGAATCAAATTTACTGTTCCATTCTGAACAATAAAAGATAACACACTAATTGGTCCGCCCTTTGCGATGTCAACGAGTCATCACGCTTGCTTTAAATGTCAGACTCGATGATTTACTAACATCAGATAAAGCGGCAGTTTCATAAACAAATCTCTCTCAAGTTTATTAGTCTCTAATGCAATATACTTTATGCACATATATTAATGCGTTTCATTACTATGAAACAAACGAAGGGTGAGATATTGAACCAAATCAAAATAAGAAAATAACTGCAACTTGTATTCGAGTTTTAGCTTTATAATCATCAGAGCTCGGATTTTTCACGGCAAAACAAAACACTAGCGTAATTTAGCCAGTGCTTGAAATATTATTTTATCGATATCGATAATTCAGAACTAGAAGAAATAAAAGTCACCAAATAAAATTAATATGTAATAAAACTAATAAAAACATTTGTATAAAGTTACTATATATTAGAAACAGACGCAATTTCTTCTTCAAAATCTACGTCAGTACACACAGCAGCACAAGACATTTTATTTGGGTAATAGTGATAGGAGTAGATGATCATTATCTTTTCAACATTCTCTGGGAGTAAACAGTTGCGTTTATCACTATAAATCCATTTATGTACACTAAATGTACGTTCAACTTCAGTTGACGTCAAGGGAGCAAATTTATAGAATTCATTATCAGTTCGGGTAATATTTTCAGATATGTCTCTTAAAATTTCGTAATCAGGATTTCGTTCGAGCACGGCTTCAAATTTACGTATCACTGGTAACAGTTTACTCCAGTTTACGTAGCAACGAACAGTATCCAGAATGAGGAAGGATTCCGCAATGGATAAAGTCGAACATTGCAATTGTTCTATTGAAGAGGCTATTACTTCGTAGTTGTCGCGAATGAAATTTAACTCCGGTCGTAGTTTGCGTGTTTGAAAACATTTTTTTGCAGCTCTTATAGCTGCCGAGTCATTAGCAAGTATGGAGACGACATCACGTATTTGCTCATAGTATTGAGCGTAATATACCGCAGCAGATATCCAAGTTCCCCATCTGGTGATAATTGGCTCGGGAGGTAGGGGAATGGACGGATATTTTGCCTTAAAAAGGCGTACACGTTCTGGAGATTTTAGGAATATCTTTTTGACATTCGATATCAACCCATCCACACCTTTGAAATTATCTCGCACTTCTTCGGCAACCCGGTGCAGACCATGAGCTAAACACGTAATGTGTTTCATACGAGGAAACGTTGCTTTTAAAATACGACCGGCTTTAAGCATATATGCGGCACTATCTGTGCAAAGTAAAAGCAAATTGTTTACGTTATCATTGAAAGAATTTTGAAACAAAAATTTTAATTGGTTTATTATTAGGTTTGCTATTGTTTCCCCATTTACCTTCTCTAAAACCTTCGACCCCAAAAGATAAAATTGCTTAGAACAATTTTTTTGCAAAGACCGAATCACCACGTTTGTCACACATTTTCCCATGAAATCTGGTGTTTCGTCTATAGATATCCACAAATAATTGGTTTTGTTTACCTCTCTTATACCCTGTATAGTTTTTTTGTACACGAGATTTAAATAAATTTTTCGCAGGGTCGATTCGTCCGGTAAAGAAGTCATAGAGCAGTCGCAACATAAATACTTGTTAAAAAAATGACGAAAATTATTGTTGTTGACTGTTGCCCATGGTATGTTGCATGAAATAAGAAAAATAATTAAATCGAAATAAAATTGATGTTTCCTATTTGGTTGCCCCGAACGGTAATTGTGGCGGTTGCTTTTCACATGATTCTCAATATTGCATTTCTTCAGTTTTAGATGCATATCGCACATAGAGCAGTATATAGTGGAGGTCACTTCATTATAGACTAACTCAGGGTGATTTTCAATCCACGTTTTGATCCGATCTTGTACATTACTCATTTTTGTATTAATTGATACCTTGCAATATTAAGTTATTATACGTATATCCAACACGTCGGATTCAATGCGTTGCGAAATAAATAATACCTAGATGCAATTTACGTTTTATACGTAATGAAATGACAGTTAAAGTGTGAATGTCATATGTCATGTGAGATGAAATTTGCAGTCGTTTCTATCATTTTAAATGAGGTGGTATAGTTACTTCGTTCTAAGTTGTACATGCAGACCTACCTCTTTGTTGCTCGACTATGGCAAAGCTAAAATGAAAAGTTATTTTATTACTTATACAGGATGTCCGGTAATTAATGCACAACCTTCTAACCCCCAGTAGGTCACCTTAGACTGGTCAAAAATATTGATTTTGATAAAGATAAAAAAAAGATAAAAGATATTTATTCTTCAATTTAGGCACATTACAATGCACTTATGAACGTCAGAGAGAAAAGAAACTACCACCGGTTCTAACCCTACACCTCTGACCCGAGAAGTATTACTTATTACCGGCAAGAAACTCGGCGGGACTTATTTTTTCAAAACAGTACTACAAATACATTAAAGATACTATATACAATAATGCGTAGTTCTTCAAGAAGGCATATCAAAACAGCTTGAGAGACAGACATGTACCTGCCTATTGTGTAATTAAAATGAAAAATAAAAATAAAATCCAAATCTGACTGCTTCGCAATACGTTTGATATTCTTTCTTACTTGAACTGTGTCCTCTAAATGTTAGATGATTTTATAGATTCTGGTTTGGGCCATGCATATATGTCTGTCATATAGTCCTCGACCCTGTAATAACCCTTTGACATTAAAGTTTTTTTCAAGTATTTCTTAAGAGCGGGAAATGATAGATTCAAAACATCGACGGGTAACTTGTTATAAATATGAATACCCTGGCCAAAAAATGACTTATATGCTTTGCGGACACGACATCGTCTGGTAGCAAGCTTATTTTTATTTCTAGTGTTATAGCTGTGGATGTCAGAATTCTTCTTGAATGTGTGTATATTCTTTACAACAAAAATAATATTATCATAGATATATTGGGACGCAAGAGTTAAAATATTAATTTTTTTAAATAATTCTCTAATTGATGTACCTGCCTTTAAGTTATACATAAAGCGAATGGCTCTTTTCTGTAAAACAAAAATAGTCTGTATGTCAGCTGCTTTGCCCCAAACCAGAATTCCATATGACATTACACTATGAAAATAACTATAATAAACTAAGCGAGCTGTCTCAATATTAGTCAGTTGTCTAATTTTTCTAACGGCATGAGCGGCTGAACTTAGTCTAAGAGCGAGTTTTTTTATATGAGGACTCCATTGTAAATTTTTGTCCAACGTTGAACCAAGGAACACAGTTTTATCTACTATATCTAAACATTCACCATTTATAACTATATTAGTGTCCATTGGTGCCACGTTTGGCAAAACAAATCGAATACATTTAGTTTTCTTAGCATTAAGTAACAGATTGTTAGTAGTAAACCAGTTTAGTACGCCAGCTAGTGTATTGTTAATTACAGATAAATCATTGGATTGCCGTTCAACTTTGAAAATTAAAGATGTATCATCGGCAAACAAAATCATACCACAAAGGTTTTGTACTACACAAGGTAAATCATTTATATAAACCAAAAACAGGAATGGGCCCAGAATGGAACCCTGTGGCACTCCTAATTTTACTAAAGTCCCTTTAGACTGGGTTTTATTTACAACAACTGTTTGTGTTCTATTGCTAAGGTAAGAAGACATGAGACTCAGGGCATTTTCTGAAAGACCATAGTGTTCTAATTTAAGAATGAGCGTTCTATGATCTACACAATCAAAAGCTTTTGAAAGGTCACAGAATATACCAATTGCATCATAACGTTTGTCTCGCCAAGCATTGAAAATATGTTTAATGAGTTCTGCAGCAGCGTCGGTTGTGGAACGTCCCTTTGTGAAACCAAACTGATTGCTTGTAAGCAGTCCATGTCTGTTGAAGTGCCCCAGTAGATCATTTAACATTATCTTTTCAAAGACTTTACTTAGTACAGGAAGTATCGATATCGGTCGGAAATTATTTAGATCACTAGAATCACCCGATTTAAATAGAGGTATGACTTTACTACATTTCATTAGATCTGGAAAAACACCTTGTGAAACTGAATTGTTATAAATGATGGCTAAGTAAGGCGCTATGTCGTCTATGATATTGCTGATGACTACAACTGATATTCCCCATAAGTCCTCAGTTTTCTTTAAATTGAGTGATTTGAATGACTTTACAATTTTTTCGGAATCCACTAGGTCAAATTCAAAGATCGTATTACATTTCTTAATATTAGCGCAAAGTAAGGAATGAGCTTGAGACGAAGATGATTGTAGGCATTTTGTGGTATTTAATGCTATGTTAGAAAAATAATCTTCGAATGCCGAGGCAACATCGTCATTTGACATGACCTGTTGTTCCTCCGAGACAATGTTGACTTGACAATCGCGTGATTTACATTTACCAGCTTCCTTATTAATAATATTCCACACTGTTTTCACCTTGTTGTCCGACATTTTTATTTTTGCACTAGTATAGTTCGCCTTAGCAGTTAAACACACCTTCTTGAAAATTTTAGAATAGTTTTTTACATAGTCCAGAAAATCTGAAGTTTTGTTCACTTCTCTTCTCTTGAGCTCTAGTAAGTCTCCTGTTTTTCGAAATTTTCGCACGTTTGTTAGTTTTTAAATTTTGACATTCACACTGATAGGTGTACCATCGAATAAAAAAAGAAAAAATGTACTGAGGCAATACCTGTCATATACTCTAGTAAGACTCGATAGGTGTCGATAAAATAATATTTCAAGCACTGGCTAAATTACGCTAGTGTTTTGTTTTGCCGTGAAAAATCCGAGCTCTGAATTAATCATTTTAGGTAGGTATTACAGTTTGGCCAGCGACTGTTTTACTTTAAGCATAAACAGTGAGTAACGTACTTTCTCTTTCTTACTCTAGTACTTATGTATAGCTTAAAAATTCCACTGTTACTGCACTTTTAGCCTGCCAGACTGTATTAAAAGTTAAGGTTTGTAACTATTTTTGGTAGAAAAGTACTAGTTGTAAATAGATAGAAAAATATTCGTATGTGTCCTAAAATAAATTAAGTAGGTACAACGGTAAAATTTTTGAACGCGAAAAAATTTCTTTTTGTATCGGACACGTCGTCTCAGCCGGCCAACCCTCCATACAAACCCATTTTTTTTCGCGAGAAAAAAGATTTTTCTTGCTTTTTCGTAGTAATTAGAATATGATACCTGGTATATTACGTAGTCGTTTCATAACAACAAAATATCCTCTGATATGTATTTATAAACAACATGTCACGATTCTTCCTAAAAACTTTTTCGAGCTATGCAAAATATTTATTCCACCACGCTCAACAGGCATAAATTCTACGCTTGCCTGGCTACGATCGCCAGCGCCGGAACACGTGTCTCGATTATGTCTAATGCGAAATGTGATATACTCGGTTCTAGTCTGGTTTAACGAGACTCGCGTCATATTACGGAAAATGCGCGCGGATGTTCGGTTGGTCTGTAATTCCAAGACATCCCCTGATTAAGTATTGTGACATTTTGTGTGAAAGCGATAAGCTTGAGACGGGATGCGATTTAAAGAGCGTTACCAACTAAAATTGATTGACGTTTTAATTAATACTAAACATATCTGAAATACGCTTAGTTATATGATAGAGAAACAGTCTCTTACGATGCTGTAAGGCATAAGTACTTTGCATGCTCTTAATTATTTTTATAAGGTTTTCTGATATAAACATTGAAAATGTAACTTTATAATTCCTAAGTGATTTTGAAAAGAGTAATATGATTGATGCTTGAAATTATATGCGTCGTTTGATTGTTCAGGACATTGAAAATCAAGTACTTGACTAGTTTAAGATCATTATAAAAGTCTCTACATGCCTATCAAATGCATAATAATCATCACGGAAACAAATCGACATGCAGGTTAGTAAGTAAACATCTAGAAAATGGACTGGATTGAAATAAAACATAAAATTAATTGGCAAAACGTATTCTTAAGCAAGTATCAATACAAATCTGCAATAATAATCGTAAACAATCGCAAAACAATTCAACTTAATATTATGTACAGTGATGAGAAAAAGTTACCGTCAAACTCTCGTGCCTTGCGCCTTATACTTAAGCCGGTGGCACAGCAGCAGCGATTTACATGCCGGGTCATGCGGTCCCGCTATCGGCTGATTTACTGCCATATTCAATTGTTAGCAAATCTTGTATCAACTGCAACTGCTTCTGACACCGCCAAATGGATGTGGCGCATCGCTTACAGTGTGATACGGTTATTCTTATATAATGGCGCCGATGGGATGATAAAGGACTCCGCGATTTATTTTGTTTCGGAGTTTTATAGCAGGATTAGTTTAGTTCGCAGCAGTTTAGCTATTTTAATGTAAAATAAAAATAAGTGCTAATTTAAAGCTAAATAAAGCTTTTATTAAAAGTAATGACGCTTGCGTTTAAAGTTAACTAAACAGTTAATATTTTACTAACGACGCAGTAAACGTATGAGGTCCGCGCGTCCTTTCAGCCGGCCCTTTCAAAATGGCTGCGTTTTTTCTTTACCGCGTCGAGCAAACAAGGTCCGATTTATGCTAGAGTTTGAGCGGCATTCGTGCTTTTGTTCTAGGTAATGACCCGGCTTTCATCGCGCCCTCAATGAGCTGCAAAGGCGAACAGATACTGGCTGTCGAGGCGGGCTTACCCCACTTCGCCGTCTTGCCTCTTGCCGATATGGATAAAACGATGAGTGCAGGTTTAAAGTGCTGGTGCATGTGGGGAACGCCGTGTTAAGTGTCGGGGTTCTAATGATACAATTGGTGTATCGTTAGAACATCTGTAAGCTCTTTATTTCAGTCATGATTGTATTTTGTGTATAGTAATTTCCATACAAAGTACTTGTTTGTTTTTCCATAATGTTGCATGATGATAATAAATACTGAGGAGTATAGGAAATTACTATACCTAGTATTGTTAGCTATGAATAATGTTTCTACTGAGGACAGCTCCTTTACAAGACGTCGTCAAAATATTCATGATAAATAAAATGCATACTTTCGTTAAACAATAATTTCAAATATAATAAACAAAGACAAGGCATAAGTGGTTAAATGTCTAAGTAAGGTATTTTCGCTGAAACACAATGATAACTGTTATAATATAATATCTGCGGCGCAGTTACTATTGTTATAAATGTTATAATATTCTTCAGTAGGAGTCAAGCACAGCGTCCGTAGTGGAGGTCTGACGTCACACGGCCCGTTCCCTCTGTAATGACCCTATAACGCTCCGCATTATTATTTATGTTGTGTAGCTGAGAACGGCATAATAGTGCCATAAGAATGAAATAAATTCTCACAAAGGTTGAGTTCTTGGCTTCGCTTGAAAGCTGCGATAGCACTTATTGTTTCACATTTGTGAAAATGTTTTCTTGGACGTGTTTTGCATGCGGCAATTATTTTCTAAATTTCTTTACGGCCGTTGTGTGAAAATATCGGGTTTTCTTGGCATGACGATACTCGCTCTTTGAAAGAAGGAAAGAGATTGTAAGTATATAATACTAGCGACCCGCCCCGGCTTACGCACGGGTGCAATTATACATATAAACCTTCCTCTTGAATCACTCTATCTATTAAAAAAAACCGCATCAAAATCCGATGCGTAGTCTTAAAGATCTATGCATACATACAGACAGACGACAGGAAGTGACTTTGTTTTATACTATGTAGTTATAGTTATAATTTACCAAAATACATAGCTCCACCGGTGAACACATTTCTTTTTGCAACATTGACTGCATTGCAACTTGATATCGTCTGAATAAAATTTGACGTAATACTTATATTAATACAATTTTTTTTAAGTTGTAAATGTTTCATCGCAGATTCTAGTTACAAACTTACCAAAAAGTTATATAATAAAAGTCCCAGTTTATTGAAACTTTAATCAAACAAAAAAGTATTGATGACTTTTTCTAAAGTTTTTAGGTGAAGGCGTTATTTTACTCTAAAATCTGAAAACATACGACGATGAGATGAAAAAGTAAACGCCGAATCTCATTACGTTCCTATAATATAATTCTAAAAGTTGTGGGATTTGTTACTACTAAAAAGGAGAGCTGAACTAAAACTATTCAGATTTTGAAATGAGATATAAGATACATTTTATATTCACATTACTTTCAAATTAATACCATAGTTGCAAGATTACAGGTGTGTTCGAATGTGTAAGTATTAGTAAAGGTTTCATTTGAAAATAGCAGTACATAGGCTACCATTGAAATCTACCTACTGGATATTGCTACCATACGCAGATTTGTCCACATCCCTTCCTAAACCAATACTAAATCTACTGCCTATTTAGAAACTACCATTTCGTTGGGCACTAAATCACGTATACCCGGTATACCATCTAACGGAGTTTGATTAGTTTTACACAAAATTGAGCTTAATAGTGATATAGTAAATTATGCAACTATCGAGGACACCTTTTAATACTTTCCCTGTTGCTTTATAGAGTTTTTATGACTTTATATGAAGTCTCGTCAAAAGATTTATTCTATATTTAATCGAAAACTCGATAACATGATGTAATGGAGTCAACTCGATTAACATAGAAAACACTACTTCAGAATACTAACAGTTAAAAAAATATCACACACCTATTGAAGAGTATATTTTGCATTATTAGTTGCTCTCCATCTTATGTTATTTTTATTTTACAATATCCGCCGCTTATAAACTTTTCTTCAGTTTGTAATAAACAACTATAAAATGAATAACATCGGTATCTGTTATATCTACGAAGTCGTTCATCAACCCAAACCTATATTAGAATATACGGTTTCCTTTTCGTATAAATAAATAAGTTTTGCTTGGAGCACGTGCACGGCTATAGGGCGATAGAAATAAAGTTATAAATATGAGATGAAGCACAGTGGGCTCACGAACGTAATATTACTCACCCACTTCATTATCACACGTTGTTGGAAACTCAATAAGCTCCCTTCAAATGCACTTTTTCTTACCTTTTGTTTTTTCTCACACTACGACTTGTGGGAATATTATTTTTCTAGATTGTTTGCCTATTTTATTATGAGGTAAAGTAAATATTGCGAACGCGGTTGGATGAGTACGGTTTCATCATGTAGATACGGCGCCAATAAAAGAATATCACTAGCGTGTGGTGAACGTGCTTATTGCCGGCACTGCCGTGAGAACTTCGATTATTTGATCATGCGTACTACCTAAATAGTTTGCCATTGCTAAGAATCTTGTAGGAAGTAGTTATAGTTAACTCCTCACATTTATCCATATTATCAAAAAGTCAGTGTTTAACCGCTGAACTAATTCAAAATGTGCCTACTTTCCTTCAACAAGCATGTAAAAATAAAGTATGAAAACACGCGATCCATTAAGGAGCCCTAACGACTCTGATCAGATGAATAAATGATTGAATTCTCAATTAAGATTCAAGCTAAAACGCGACGGCAAATTCTGTTGACAATTGTCGGGAACGAACAGCGATTAAAAAGTGGTCTTCAAACTGTTCCTCCCCTTAATTGGTTCCCCTTCTGGAATCTTAACTATTGCCAAACGCTAAACATCGACATAATTCATTGATGTTTTCAAACCGTTTCCACTTCGTTCAAGTAACTGAATGCACTTTTTGTTTTTACCAACTGAAACGAAAGGCCACTATTTTATTAAAAATTCAGACCAAATAGAGTGGCTAGTATTACGGAAACAGTTATGTGAATACGAACTTATACTACTAATTCCTTGAGTCACGTACGATGTCAGAAACAAATGCTTTTGAATTATTGAGGTAGTTGTGCATGAAAATTGCTCATTAAATAACGAGCACATTACGCTCGCTCCTGCGAGTAGTAAGCATTTCTAAGAATGTATAGATCAGGCTATTCTAAGCCAACAGTAACTAAGTAAATAGATTTGTTTTGATTGATACATAAAACACATACATAAAATTATAGAACCATGTTAATAAAATAAGTTACATTTTTAAAACCACATTTAAGCATGGCTATGCTTAAATGTGAAAAATATTCATTTTAAAGCGGTTATTACTTAGGCCAGTTGTTTCATAAAATGTTCATTTTCAACATTAGAAGGAGGCGCGGAATATCGTAATTTTTTATTAACTTTGTAATTACTGCAGAGTGAAACAGATTGAAACAAAAGGGTCTATCCCACTCATTTATTCAGACCTGAAGATCTTTAAATGTTGAGCTAACTTTGTTCCTGTTTTCTGTTAAAAAGTAGGGGTAAGTAAGAAATGATCTTTAGGATTTCAAACGGACGGTAAATTGTATTTATTATAGATCGAAGGAAACTTGTTGTCAACTTATGGCTTCATCTCTTTAGAAGAAAGTAAGTATATACTTAGTTGCATCCCCAGATTTGCGGTTAAAATTAAATTGACTCTGGTATCGACTACGCTCGTCTAATTATAATCAATCGTGCGCGAATTGACATGTGTCAGCCGTCACTACTTCATCTAAAATAACACACGTTGTCGTGTCGAATGACAAACCACTAGAACAAAAATGTTCCAACGAGCAGTCAAAATGTCCTTTGCTAGAAACGACGCCTTTTATTTCTCCTATAAAGGTGTGTCTTTACTTGTACTTTTGTACTCGTAATTTAGGATTTTTTTATATATAATTGCGACCGGCACTTACATTACCCACGAAGGCATATCAGACATGTACAGCTCAAAGTAAAGTAGTGTTTATGAGTAGGAGTTCCATACTGAGATAATACAGTTTGAATAATAGTTGTAACACTTATAACGACAAGTGTTTTTATTTCAATTGGTGGAGACATATAACTATTGTTTTATTGTCTAGAGACTGAGTTCGGCGTAAATATTTTATACAAGTTCTAAACTTAGAGGTTAGCTGCACTTCTTTTTTTTCTAATGAATCGTAAAATTTACGGCCTCGTATTCATCTAAAAGTAATAGTTGAAGTAACTAAATAAAACGTCACAATATAATGTGACATATATTTATAATGTCACTCTTAATATTATGCAGTATTTGGACATGTTTTGTCTTGTGTCTACTTTAAAATTAAGTATGTTGCATATGTATGCCATAGTTAAACAGTGGCAATGTAAACGTAGCTCAATGATAACAAAATAAAAAAACATAACAAGACTACCGCACGTGCATACCATATGTATGGCGAATATATATCAATCCTGACACGGAATTTTGACATTCTATTGTCAGAAATATATTTTTAAGAAACATAATAAAGCTCAATAATAAGCAGCATGAATCAGAAGACGCTTTATAAATATTCTAGTGAAACAAAAATGGACTCCGGCATCATTATAAAGTGAATGACGAAAAAATCCTTTTATTTTGTTGATTGCTTTTAAATCTCAGGCTACGAAATTACAAGACATAGCCATTTTCCTGATTGAAGTGACCGGCGGAGGCTGAGCGACATCTAGAGGAACTTAACGTACCAAAATTTAACGTTTCCCTGAGGCTTGGAAGGTTTCTTTAACGCCATCTAGTAGCGATGGGCTGGACTCACAATGCTCCGTTGTGCAAAGTGCAAGCCTGTACAGTGGGATGAGACGAGTGCATTTACCTACTTTGCTAAGTGAATAGATTCGCATGATTTGATTTTGTAGTTATTTACAAGAACGTTACAAATCTGACAAGAAATACATTTATTGCAATTTAGTTTTAACATTTCATAAATAAAATTATAATTTATTTGCTTGCTACATAGGCATATAAGTATATGCATAGGTATACCTATGTATATTTTGAAATGTTATATTATTCAGAATACTTTTTATGTTTATAAAAATAAAATCAAAAGTAATACAATTTAAAGTAAGTAATACATTTTGAGTATGATACAAAGAATTAATCTAACTTGATCATATTGCATACATATATTAACTACTAAATAGCACTATTTATCTACAGTTAAATTCGCTTTACCTACCACTCTGTGCACATCGACGCCATGGTTACCAGGTCTCAGGAAAATATCTTGATTTTTTAGGTCTTTTTGTTAGTTTTCTTGTTTATTTTTTTTAAAGGAAGGGTTTTCTAGTGCTCTTTGTACTGTGTTATTATAGTGAGGAAAATATATGAAAAAAAATATTGACTTACATATCAAAAAAATTAAAATGCATGTCAAAGTGATGATTTGATGCGAATTTAGATTTTTTTTGGTGTGCTTTTAGATACTAGCCTTATTATAATTTCTAAAATGGTTTCTAATAATCTTACTTGTTTATCAACGCGCTTATACTTGGTGAATCGGTATTGTTCTTTCTTTTAGTAGGTTACTCGTGAAAACTTTGACAGGTAAAATAAAATTTAAATTTTAAAAGGTTTTTGAGACATGTTCCTAATGACATATCAGGACCTATGTTTAAATGTAATGCGAAAATTTGTTAGTTATTTTAGGATTAGTATCTGATAACCAGTGATTGTACATTTTACAGCAAAACCGGTGCATTGACGTTTTTTTTTTCTGAAATTGTTATTAAATTAGCAACCATCTCTACATTACTACTTAGTTCTAAATGGCTTTGATTTTATTTGATACTTTGTTTAACGATTTATTAGCCTTACAATAATAACAATCCTAGTACTGCACCAAAAATGCTGGAAAATCACTGGTTATCAGATACTAATCCTAAAATAGCTAACAAACTTCCGCATTATGTTTAAACTAAGTCCTGATATGTCATTAGGAAAAGCATAACCCTAGATGCAGTCTGTTAGCAAATTGTAGGAGGCACAATTAGAAGCCCAACTCTCGCTGGTCGTATTGCTAACATGTCAATACGGGCCGCGACGGTCGCGGTCGAGTCTATTTCCACGCGGTGCGTTGACCGGCTCATATGGCTGCAACACAACAGCCGATAATTATGTTGTCAACTGACTAAAGCAAACGGACTGTACAAAGCGGATCTGGACCGGATCAGTCGCTTTTTGTGCTCGACAAAGGCCATTACACGTTCGGTTTCCAAGCGTAAAGTCAACACTGTTATGAAGTTTCCATTGAGTTTTCATGGAAAATCGGCTAACGTGGGAAAGCTCTGATTTTGATTTGAATCGATAATGTGCTGGAGTGCATTCGTTAATTGAGCCGATAAGTAAATAAACATCCGCGCTTCACTCAATCAATGCAATAGCGGGATCAAATACTGTGCCGTTTGCTGTTTGTTGGCAGGGATCGCAATCGATCCGGCGGATCCGCCAAAATCGAAAAATTCGCCGCAAAAATCAAAATAATATCAATCAATATATTAACCTGAAATAAACAATTTAATATGAAAAATGCTCTACGTATTTATTATAAGTTATTATTATGTATAGAATAGAGTAGGTAACTTATACTTATATAATAAAGCCATGCAGTCTAAGAACTAATTGAAACCCAAGTCTGAAGGGCCAACTGCACGAGAGCAACCTAAAGATATAAATATAGAATGAAAAAATGACAGTGCGTCGTAGCTAGGGAATGCAAACCGGTTATTTTTTGTATGAAAATAACCGGTTAACCGGTTAATAACCGGTTATTTTCATACAAAAAATACGACTCGTAGCGATATCTAGCAATAGTGCGGTACTCTACTCGTTACTAGATGTCGCTAGTACGACTATAAATAATCTGCGAGCCAGTGGTTGTCTATATATTAGTCTCCGGTATAGACAAATTATTATGAACAATTAAATACATTATATTTACAAAGAAAATTATTAAAACTGTCAAAAGGTAGTCGTTCTCGTTTTCGGATAAGGATTTTTTAAATTCATTATTAACTTGTTTGTATTCATTTGAATCACACATATTATCGAGGTAAAAGGTAAGTACCTACACCTCTTCTTCTTCATCCTAGCCTTTATCCCGGCTTGGGGTCCGCTTGACAACCTAATCCCATGAATTGGCGTAGACACTAGTTTTTACGAAAGCAACTGCCATCTGACCTTCCAAACCAGAGGGGATACTAGGCCTTTTTTGGGATTAGATCCGGTTTTCTTACGATGTTTTCCTACACCAAAAAGCGACTGGTAAATATCAAATGATATTCCATACATAAGTTCCGAAAAACTCAGTGGTAAGAGCCGGGGTTTGAATCCGAGACTTCCGGATTGAAAGCGCTTGTCTGAGTGATACTTACATTCTGTCGCATTTGACAAGCCTGTGAATAAGTGGTACTATTAAATATGTACTGGGGATTTTCACTCAGTATGAATCATAATTTCAATAACCTAAGTATCTACAACTAGATTCGACTCATTTTGTACAATGATCGACTTCGACAATTCCTAACTTATAAACTATTCGATGCACTGTAAAATTTATTGAGCGAGAGTTAACGTAAAATGTAAAACTGTACTAGCATTTTCGGTTAGTTCAGCTTCACGCAGCATCTACTTCAATAACTAATGAAGCTCTCGTGATCCAAACTGAAGAAAATACAATAAGTTTATTTTGGTTGGACCTAAGCGCCAGGCCAAGGAAAACTTTCATTTTTTAATTGTTACACCTCGCATTTGCACAGTTTTCTTTCAAATATATGAACAACTTATTGTTTATGCACTTTTCTAAACCTTTAAAAACTGAAAATGAAAAAAAAATATAGCTGGAAAAAGGTGAATTTATTTACAAAAATGCATGTAGCATAGTAAAGGAAGTCGTTAGATCTAATTTCTGACCAAGTAACTGACCTATAACCGCGAAGCACTTCGTTCATCGAATCGAATATTTCCATCACTCTCTTTCGTATATGCAAGAGCGATAGAGACGGGACCATCGTTTTGTCGATTTTCGAACTTCGCGGTAGGCCCTCAGATCTAGAAGCCAAACAGCCATTTGCGTTTATGTAATACTTCTGTCCAGTCATTCGGTATCATACCTATATTAATTTTAACTACTTAATAGGGCGTTTCAACATAGTGGATTATAAAATGTGGTAAGGTAGTAATTTTTTAGGATGTCGAAATTTTACTAAGGACTTCTACCTGTAATTCCGACATCTTAAAACATTCTTACTATACCTACATAAAATTTCATAGACATTTTGAACACTTCACCCGCTTAGCTACTTCTCCTGCTAAATTTAAGGCTCAAAGTCTATTTGACAGGTACCTTTTTATTTAAGTCATTAAATGGCATGTCTTTCCCGACCACGGAACAATGGTGTTCCGGACCTTTGGGAGGTGTATGCGGAGCCGAAGCCAACGCGCAGAGGCCCTTTCGACAATTTAATGAAAAGTGAGGGGTACACTAAGCGGATGCTGGCATGTTAAAGCAAAATGGCATGTCATTATTACACATGGTCGTCGTCACGATCTGTCACTCTGAAGTTACGGAGAGGATTCCAGTTTTTCCAGTGAACTGTAGAACACTAGCTTTCATCAAAACATCTGCGTGAAAAATCAGCTCTTTAAATAGTATCTTGTCATGTGGCGGCATTGAAATATGTTAGATTTTGGAACATATGGTGATGACTAATGATAATCCGTATAGTTTTCTAGTCGTCGACCTTCATGCCAATATTAAATATCCTGTAGCCCAGGGGTTACATTGTATGAACATTTCCATACCAAGTTCCGTTTTCATTGGTATTTAATGCATTAAATTATAATAAGTAATAATACTGATAATAACAATGTAACCAAAAATTCCAACAGGAACTGATCCGCATGTTACATTCACTTCGTGGTAATGAAATACACAGAGCTATTTTGATTCACATTTAAAAACCGACATATGTTACTTATTTCGATGTGTGATTTGGTAGTCGGCGTGAAATGCAATGTGATATTTCTGACACTTTTCGGACAGAGTTTAACGGTACGATAAAAGTTCACATGTATTTTCCCAACTGTTTTTTTGGTAGTGCACATAATAAATATTTATCGAATAAATAAATACCGTGCCGTGCTGCTATAATTAACGTCGCCTAGGAGTGTTTACTGTATCGCATATAATAAAACAAAAGCAGCGAAGTATATCTTCGATCACGCATACTTCGACAGAAATGCAAACGAAAATGCAGCACTTCACTAATAAGAGCTTTGGAAACTCAAAATACATTACCGATCATATTCAAATTAGTTTCTTGATTTTTATTTAAATCAAGTGTCATACTGACATACTTACATACATATTGATGATGATAATGAGTGTTTAAGTGTAGAATTCATGTACATTACATTAAATTGATACTTTTCGCTTAGTAAGTTGAATTAAGCACAACGCGACGCCAATATATCTAGTCTAGTATGTACGCAATCCGAGCCAGCCGTCACTGTACCATGCCAAGCAAGCCAATCTCTTCCCTGAGATATATTTAGTATAAATATAAGTAAATACAAGTATTCGGGCATACATAGGATAAGGTTACAAGAAGTGTATTAAAATTTGGAATAATAGCATATGATCATTAATTACCAGTACATAAATATACAGTCTATTTTACTGCAAAAAATTGCATGAAGTTAAATTCATGTCAAACATAGTACCTACACAAAAAATATAAATAAATACATATATCGGCTAGAAATAAATAAAATTATTTTTGTTTGATGAGTAAAAAATATATATTTTACAAATAAATCAATTAACAAGCAACTAAAAAGTTATCATACTAAGTAAAAAATACGGCTACAATTTCCTTTTTGCCGGTAGATCTTGGGTTTTAATAACGCGGCACAAGTGTGCCGTTACTGTACGCAGTTAATGCCGAACGGTATCAATTAAAACTGTCTCGACTGATTTATTTTATTGGTTCGACAATTGATTACATTACGCCGAATTGACCGCAATGAATGGGAACTCAGGGCGCCGCACTGCGATGAAAAAGATACTTAGTTTTGTTAAATAGACGCTGGTAATGATGACGGTTCAGTATAACTGTTCCAATAAGATGGTTCGTATTTTAATGAGAAACTTATCACTGCGCTTTTCCGCTTGTATTGTTTACGTACATATTATGTTATTAACGCCGAAAGGACTTAATATAATTAATGTTAGACTTAATTTCTATAGAGTGCGTATATTCAGAGGGAAAAACATTTTTTTCAGGATGAAGGACATTTTTCCCAAACGTCAAATGGTCTAAATATGAAAATGGGACCTCTAATCAACATACGAGGAGCCGGGCATACAAAATTTAAGGACTATTCGTGGGAATTATAATTTTATCGTATTTTGACTGTATTATTTTGAAGTACGTACTATTTGTCGCTACGTGTAATGATGAAACGCGCAGAAAGAGGTTTTCTAATGCATCTTTAGAAAGATACGAGTATTATTACATTTTCTGTTATTCATATACACCAATACGGGTTGCTTCTGAAATTCGCAGTTTTGAGCAACGGAACTTAATCACGATTCACCTGATGGATGCATCTGTCTGAAATTATTGGCATAGACATCCATCACTTTACCGAGTTAATAGTGCATTGGCTACTATTTATTCACACCAATAAATCCCCAGTTTACTTCCTTAAACAAGTTTTCAAATGTTAACCTTATTATTTACATGCCAAGGTTGCTATTACCGACTTATCATCTACTTTAATACGAGGTTTTCAAAGTATAACACTACCAAAATCAACTGTCCCTAACAAGTGTTAAATGCCGAAATATTGTTTCAAACAATGTTTTAATCACTTTTAAAAGCAGTCGCGTGCTACCACGAAGACTTTCAGCAAGCTTTTGTTTAGTGATTTTTATGTTTATGTTTGCCAAGCCTCGGTCACGACATAAAACCAAATTATCTGTCGCGGGTGTGGTTCCGGGTTTGGTGATGAGGGTTTTAATACTTATATACTTCCAATAATGCCCCTAGTGCAGGTAGTCGGGCGGTAACGTCTGACTTTCAATCCGGAGGTCTCGGGTTCAAACTCCGGCTCGTGTCACTTGAGTCTTTCGGAACTTAGATAGGAAATATCATTTGATATTTATTAGCGCTTTTCGGTGAAGAAAAACATCGTTAGGAGATATGATCTAATCCCAATAACGCCTAGTTTCCTCTCTGGGTTGGAAGGTCCGGGTTGGTTGTCACTTTCGCAAAAACTAGTGCCTACCACAATTCATGGGATTAGGTTACCTAGTAGACTCCAGGCTCAATAAAGCCGTGATAAAAAGCCGGGAGGATGATGAATGATTTAGTATATTTAAACAGACAGGCGCACGTCGTACCCTTTCAGTTGTATTATGATATTCTATTCATTTCCCGCTCTTAAGAAATACTTGAAAAAAACTTTAATGTCAAAGGGTTATTACAGGGTCGAGGACTATATGACAGACATATATGCATGGCCCAAACCAGAATCTATAAAATCATCTAACATTTAGAGGACACAGTTCAAGTAAGAAAGAATATCAAACGTATTGCGAAGCAGTCAGATTTGGATTTTATTTTTATTTTTCATTTTAATTACACAATAGGCAGGTACATGTCTGTCTCTCAAGCTGTTTTGATATGCATTCTTGAAGAACTACGCATTATTGTAGATAGTATCTTTAATGTATTTATTTGTAGTACTGTTTTGAAAAAATAAGTCCCGCCGAGTTTCTTGCCGGTAATAAGTAATACTTCTCGGGTCAGAGGTGTAGGGTTAGAACCGGTGGTAGTTTCTTTTCTCTCTGACGTTCATAAGTGCATTGTAATGTGCCTAAATTGAAGAATAAATATCTTTTATCTTTTATCTTTTTTATCTTTTATTTGTTGATGTTCGTGTCCGAGTTGATAACGTAATATATATATTTTTCACGCTGTTCAAAATGAAATTGAATCGAAAATAAATTGGAAGGTGTGTAAATAGGTTAGCGGCGGTGGCGGCCATTCCTGCTTAGTTAAATGTTTTCAGGATATTCACGGCTGAAGAGGGTCGCGGCTGGCCAACCCGGCCGACTAGAATTATGGCGATTGTCATGATATATGGGGGCGCATTATTTTCTTATCTTTTCTCTTTCTCTCTCCACCGCCCATACTTCATTCTCGCTCGTATTATAAACGTTTTACTTTTCATATCTCGTAATAGACGCCGCGGGTCTGAATGGTGTTAGTATTACGTAAATTTCTGGTAATATGTTATAGTCGGGGCCCCTCAGCGATCTTAAGCTTTCCTGATGATTTCATTTCATTTGGGGAGAGATATAAAGTATTTCTTGTGATAATCTCGTCTTGGTTAATTTGTTGTTTAGATTCAAATAAAATAAATAACAATATGCTTAATCATTTTAGGTATTTAAAAAATATAAATGTTTTGTCAGTAAAATTGTTTTTGTTCAAACGAAATGTGTAAACCGATATTAAATTGTTTGAATCATGATAAATATGGGGATTCAGAGCAGGGAAGTTCCGGTTACTTCTCCTCTCGTATATTGTTTTTGTAATTTGGTATCAAAGTAAGCAAAATATCCGATATTGGTATTCAGTAAAACAGTAGCAATTTAAATTTCGATCGGCCAGACTGTATTCGTTTAACGTATTTGTCGCATACTGACAGACAGCGACAACCAACAGAAGCACATTACCATCTCTTTAACATGTCTAACTGTTATAAAAGTCTGTACTTAAATAGCTTGACCTTGCATAGTGCTTATGTTTACTAAGGCGATTATCATACTGGCGCCGCAACCGCATGCGGCGACGGTGTGCAAGCATGACAGCGCTATAAACACGCAGAGCGCTATCTTGCTTGCCCGCATGCGGAAACCGCGGCAGTGTGAAAGACGCAAAGGATCTAAACGAGGACAGGCCAGCGTTTTCGACTCTTCGCTTGCTGACTAATTAAATACTCAGGTTATCAGTTGGTAGTTGGTAATGCCACCCCCCTTAATACAAACAAGTCTGTTACAGAGAGCACTATTTAAATCTTAAAGCCAATTGACGTCAATCGTTTTGAAATTGTAATATACCGAATAAAGATGAGCGATCGTTCAGGAAAAATAATCGAAAGATTCTTAAATAAATATCTCAGCTGGCGGAGTAAGAATATCAGATTACTTTGAAGCTTATCTCGCTTTTACCTAGAGGATGAATTATTTATAAATACATTTACTGAATAATCAATAACATGCCCAGTGTAGCGGTACTTAAATTGCATCAATATACATACTCGTACTTATAATTCCTTAATATGGAAATAAGTATTATTTTCAAGGTATATCTGCATTATTATTAAACAGAAGGGTAATTATAGAATACTAGTAATAAATAATAACCTTAGAAATACGTATTAAGCATTTCACCGCATTTGTAAAATTATCAAATGAAATCAAAATTTGTAAGACCAGGAGTTCGATTTTTGAATCTCACCGAGTGACTAATTCTCACCGATGTGAGTGATTTCCGAAAGTTCGTATTTTTGAAACTCATCGGTGACTTACATTTGTCATACCTATGATATCGATTTACGAGTGCCCCTACCCACTCGTAAATGAAATCACCGTGCGACTGTTTTTGACAGTTGACGTATTATTCATAAAAAGTTTACAATTATCAAGTAAAACAATATCCAAGTTGTTAGTTAATACGCTCGTAATCTTGTTAGAAAAGTTTTTCTCTTATAAAATAATACGTAAAACTCTTGCTTTGAGGTTACCCTCCACCGGGATCTGAGAAGGGCAACAAAGAAGCCGACTAAATTATGTAGGCTAGCTACAGTATGCTATCAGCCATCTTGACATGCGTTTCCAAATAAGTCGCGTTGCATGTGTTTCTATCCCTGACGGTGGTACGCGTTTGCGGTCTCTAGTTAATCATTTACATGACACTGACAGATACGCTACGTTTTACGTTTGACCAATTTGATGAATCTATTTTAAGTTATAGTATGAGAAAATAAAAACCGGTATCAAGGACAACACTATAACACCTGCGTAAAATGAACTTAACGGGAAGATTGTCTCTGACTGACATTGTAAAAATTCTGCATGTTGGTAAACAGCGTGTGACTTTCAAAAATACGGCTTTTGGAAAATGGTGACATAAAAGTCATCGGTGATAATTTTAGTCACCGGTGACTTTGATATCACCAGTGAGATTCAAAAATCGAATTCCAGATTTGTAAAAAAGTACGTCGTATGTACGGGTACGTCGACCCTTTAATATATTGCATTTTACAGTAACTCATTATTTCAATATGTGTAGGTATATTTATTTTTGGTAGTATACTATACAATTATAATACAATAAAATATTCTTGCAATATATTTTATTTTGTCATATAGGAACTTTGATTACTATTATTAAAGTTTGTTATTAAATAAATACAAACTTTGAAAACATTGGAAAAATAATCAACCCAGCAGGACTTGAACCTGCATCGATACGCCTTGCCGGGGCTCGATACTATTATTAAATTACACATTGTAAAAATGTTATAGACTAAATACAACTAACCATAATTTTATTCACGTTCCTATAGGATGTCGTCACTTAGGCGATCCTCCGTGGCCTCCTTACAAAAACTTTGCTACCATAGACAAATTTAGGCATTTCCGGCTGATTTTGTCCATGAATTCCATTCTGTATTCTGTATTATATTATATGATATCTAATAAACGGAACGATAGATGCTGACCAAGATAGGCCACTAATGGTAGCGAAAGTTATCAAAAGTATAAAAGAAAGACAATCGATTTGACTCGATGTTCAGTTATTCAAAACCCTTTAAAAATAAGATTTTAAAGTTAAAATAGTAGAGACAGTAAGAGATAAATAGATATGTCAAGTTAGAGATAAATATATATTTCAGGTTAGAGATAAACAGATATTTCAGGTTATTGCTTTTTTGGCATAAAACATTAATGCCCGCCACTGGAGCGAGTATGTCTAGGAAATATGTCGTCAAGTGATCAAAGCTTAATTGCATTGACCGCGCTCCGGTGGCGGACATCCGCCCATGTCGGCCAGCAAAGAAAATGGATAAAAATAAAAATAGTGGATACCTTTAAAAGTGATGTTGCCTACCGGTAGTAGTGTGGACTAACAGCATGCGAGCGCGGTTTGTTTTAGGAAACGACGAAGGCTGTGTTAGGTATACAAAATACGTTTATACATACATATTATATACATAATATAAAAAAAATGCATTTATTTCAGACTAAAGCTGTCCATATTTTGTTAGTAAGTAACAATAACTTAAAAATTAAACTTATAACTATGGTTAACTTATATAACTATTTTTATCTTAGGTGCTTAAATATATAAATCGATAGTATTTGATACTACACATAGAAGAAACATTATGATTGGTTAAGTAGATATATAAAATAAAAAGATATTGTGCGAGGATTTACTTCATTCTTATACTTTTATTTGTCAACTTCGCATCCACGTCAGCGCTTTTTGTAAAATAAGTAGGTTGAAAATCAAATATCGATTTTTTTTCACAAAATTCGTGCACTTGATAAATGACTATACCTTGTGCAATCTAAGAAGCGGTTTTTGACACCTGTCATCTCAGTACATTTTATAACCTAAAATCGATTTTAGGTTATAAAATGTACTGAGATGACAGGTGTCAAAAACCGCTTCTTAGATTGCACAAGGTATAATGAAAGTGACATTCTATGCATAATATTGAGTTAATATGCAGATAGATTTTAAAATCCGATAGCAGCATTGCGTATCGAATAATTTAAAAATTAGTAAATTTTAAGTAGTTATAGGTATAGAAGCAATGAAAACGGTAAATTATGAAATTATTCATTAGACACATGCATTCTTATTGCTTTTTTACGTAAATATGTAATTAAGGACTAACACTGTCATACATGCTCTAAAACTTGTATGCCGTAAGGCGCCACATAGTGAAACTAAAAACGTAATTTGTAGAAACGTGTAACCTATGCTGGACAAATAAATAAATAAATAAATTAAAAACGAATATCCATGATAAAAAAGGCTTATTTTCCATTCCCCTCGCCAAAGCAAGTCTTAGCACATGCAGAGCCGCGGGCAAGAGTTAGTAATTAACGTTATTGTATCTCGCATCGCGAGTCATGTTATCGCTCGGGTAACAACCACCCGCTTATACACCCGCTAGAAGCCGCGACAGAAAATAAAATTGATATCACCCCGCCGCGGGCGACCGGAGAAAAAGGATTTCGAAATAAATGACTTTTTAAATTTCATCGTTGCACACAGTTTCTCTATCAACTGTCGAGGCTCGCTCTACGTAACTGGATTTCGCGACGGGCATTTATTGTGTACGACATACAGGATCGCCACTTTTATAGCGTGGACGTAGATAAATAAGAAATACAGGACATAGCATTGTGCTGCTCTGACAAGTATTACCAATCGTCAAGTACATATCTGTTTGTTGAAAAGCTTAACTTGGATTTTCTGAGTAAAACTACATAGGAATGAGTCAGATTTATTTTTATATATTTCTTAAAATTGTTTATATTTTGTTACAGGTAATAAAACATTTCACGCCGGGATGGAGCCACAAACTTCAGGAACAGGATCCATAGAGAGTTTAGAGGACAATAAAACTTAACAATTAAGGAAAGGATCATGTCGAATTTGGCCTACACTTCAACAAGCGTGCTATATATACGACAATTTATAGCAGATTTTTTGCTTAATCGTCCATATAATAAATTCCAACGGACACTTCTTAATAATTACTCAAAGCAAAAATAAAGAACTAAAATCGAGATATGGGTCTTTCCTCTATTTTCTATTACGAATGACACATTTTCCTTCCGGTTGTTATGTGTGCGTTTTATTTTTCCAGTATTTTAGCAATCTATTTATAACTACTACACGCAAATAATTAAAAGTACTCAATATTCAATCCAATGAAATCATATAAAAGGAAGAGACTTATTTTTTTGTTAATAATTAACTTAATCTTAGTTATTTTTATCGTTTAAATGTATTGTCAGTATTTATAGGATAATGCAGCAACCAAACGCTTATTTAATCTTTTGCCACATGAACTGAACTGTCAATTCTTGCATGTTATTGACAATGTAAATAAACGTTATTTTGATTTTCCTTACTAAAGAATAAAGTGTGAAAAAAGCAAATAATAATAATGTGCTTTTAACCAAGAAAATCTATAAACCTCAAAAGTATCTTCACCTGGTTAGACCCAGGGTACGTCAAAAAGAAGCATAAATACGAACAGTTTCAAATAAGTTAGCGCAAAGAACGGACGGGACGTTTCATTCATGGCTGGCTCGGCTCTCATGTCTAAATATCAAAATGGTAAGTGCGAGATTATTTAACTACCTACATATTTCCTGGGGCTATCATGAAAACTAAAATGATAATACATTATTTCAAAAATTATATTCTATGTATGAATTTGAAAATGAATCAGTTTGTAAAGAACAGTGTTGTACTAAGGTACATTTTAACTATCGATATTATATGTGTGTTCATTTCACAGAACGAGACTCACTTCACCATAATGATGCTGCAGTCGTCTAAGAACGGATTTATTCCAGAATTGGAACAAGGAATTCGTACATCGCACTGTGTTTCTGAAGATTATTTTATGAAGTATCTGCTGTCGTCAGTGGCAATAAACAAAAGATGTGGTTATTAAGATGTAGCTGAATAGTTGCAAAGCAATTAAAAGTAATAAAATAATTAAATAGTATTGTTTTATTGATACCGTTTTTGACGATTCTTCAATATTATAAACACATGATATCCTTCATAATAATTATTTTATCGATATCGATAAAGTGTAGCTAACACGTAGGTACAACGCTACATACCGCTGACATTACATTACATCGGTCAATCCGTACTTTTGCAAAACCGAAATGACGTAATGTCATACAAGTTCCATATGACATACGACTTTTGAATCAGATGAGGTCAGGTGACGACTTAACTGTTATTATGGCGATTCTAACCTCAAAATCTTAAAGAAATTCGGCTTTTGCGCTTTTCTGTGAAGTGTCCGTGGATTTTTGTTAATTGCCAGGAGATTTCTTGTATATTTGGAGCCTAACTATATACCCCTCATGTTTGTTGAGTCTAGTGCCAAGCTTGTATGGAAGCGGAACATCATCCTTTTATCTCGCTTAAGATAGAAAACGTAATCTTTTTTCGCAACAATTATGATACATTAATTTTAATTTAATTCTATTGGGTTGGTTCACTTGACTGTTTTTTGACAGCCGGACGATCGAATTCAAAAAATTCAAGCTCGAAAATAATCGCACACAAAAGTTTGTAGCCAATTTTTTCACGTGGAATTAATAGTTTAAATAATCATTATTTTAAATTTCTACCGCTTGTATTTTTAAAACATAATTTCATCGTTTTATTCAGAGTTTTAAATGTCACTTTCGAGTGCTCGAATCTCAAAAATCACCCCCCAGTACCAAATAATTAGCTGTGAATATTTCATTATATTCATAATTCACCTAGGACATCCCACAGTTATTTTAAATATGGTAAAATGTCGTAATACATATATATATTTTCAAAAGATTCTGACAAAAAAAGTTATGGTATTCTGAAAGTAAATACTTACAACAAAATTGAGCTGATATCTTTATGTAAAAAATAAAATAAATAAAAATAAATATGACACAGCTGTATAACAAAATTAAGATTTAGGTAATATAACTATAATATAGTGTACCATAGTACCAAAACTCGTGCATAATTCATCTCTACTCCAGTTAAATGACGTTTCACACATACGGATCCTACGTTTGAAATCTCACCTAGTACGAACCTGTCGAAGAAATTCCCGACTCGCTCCCTAACAAGCTCCCTATGCGTTTGAGTTTAAAAGGCTTCAATTTACGATGCAAACTACCTTCACAAGGGCTGTATTTACTTGAAATTCAGCGCTTACACGGCGTCGTGGTGTAAGAAACACATGCAATCACTGATTTCGACGTGTTCGTAGCGAGTTTTGATCTCATCGTGATTCGGGATAGGGATTATATATTTTTAGTTTCGAGCACTCATAGACCGTAAGCCAGGAACAAATTTCGTTGGTCATCGCCTCCCAGGGGATAACTTTGTGAAGTGCTTATGAGCGATGTTAAATAAAGCCTCGTGAAGCTAAAGCTGTCTCTTCGTTGGTAGGTTGAAGAACGGCAGCCATTTAATCAATTAGAAAAATGGTCATCGCGTCCCGATGGTAACTTTGTCAGTTAGTTAGTCCTATTATAAATATAAAAAATCATCAGTTGACTATATCGCAGTAAAAATACCGTCAGCTGGTCTGTGAACATACGGATTTCAGGGTATCACCTGACGGTATTTCCACCTCGGCTTGCGATATTTCATGTTTGTAAGAGCTTATAATATATCATCTGACGAATCTTCATTCGGGGCGCTATTGCCGTTATTTTTAATAGATTAAATTGCTGCTGTTCTTGAAGTCACCAATGGAGTGGCAGCTGACCAACACGAGGTTTCATTATACATCGCCCTTATCCACTTCACAAGTTATCGCATGGGACGCGTTGGTCGTGAAATTTGTTCCTGGCTTACGGTCTATTACTTCTACTTACTCGGAATTGTTTATGTTAAGACATAAATAATGTTTTTAAATATGAAAATAGACATGTATGTAATGTCGTTTGGATTTACGTAGATATATTATACATACGGTTAAATATCTTTCACATTTAAAAATGGTTTTACTAGTTAGTTGACAAATCGTGTTAAAGTTTACCAGCAGACATGTTCATGAATACTGACAGGGTATTGTTTACCATATTGGGACCACGAATTCATTATTTAATATTGGTAACTCTAAAATATACCAATTTAAACTAAAATACATGGTTTTTAAATATTTATCGTTCCTCATTTACTTTCGTAAAATTATGATGTGTGTTTTCATTTAATAAGCATTTAACGGCATTAAAATGTTTAAAATTAAAAATAAATATTTTAAGCCGCTTAGCATATATGAAAAATACGACTGTACGATAAGGCTTCACAAATGCAAACTATCATTGATTAATTCATTGATACTTTGGGTTATGCAATTCTGCAGCTGATAGCGCATCAAAATCGAAGTTAGATGGTCAATTACACATTACACATTTATTGATGTGCAAATTAGTGTTCTAGTTAGGTTACGCTCTTGTTTGTTTTGCTGTTAAATACTAGCAAAATTAAATGTACTACGTACTCCTACAGTCGCCACCAGATATTTCGGAGCGACCAAGGTGGTCACATATATCTGAACAACGCCTCTATTGTCAAGGCGACAAAGTACATGTTCAGATGTATTTGAGTACCCTGGCCGCTCCGATATATTTGATGGCGACTCGACTGTACAGTATCTTTAATCATATTATTTTGAAATATATTAATTGTAGGCATAAATACTAACTACGAGGACTGAAAATAAATTTGGTATCATGGTAAGCAACTAATACCAAATATTTGATTACAAATATAAGTATCTTCAGCTAACGTAATGACTCCTAATAAACACCACTTAACAAACATAATGCACTAGCTACAACTAAATACACTATCTACACCTAATTAAAAAACGATTGGTACCTGAACTTATACACCGTGTTTTTTTCACTTCCTTTAATTGCAAGGCTACATTCCTGAGCTTAAATTAAGTAGGTATATTTCTTTAAGCCAGCTAGGACAATGGCCTAATTAGCTTCAGTTCTAAGATAATCGATAGTTATTTATTATCTTTCTGACTGTGTAAACCTAAATTAAATTATTTTTCGACTCTGAAACACGGCTACTAATAAAAGATGCTACCACTGTATCTCGGAGTATTGTAATGTTCGAAATTACATTGACATGTCATAATTTTTAATTATTTGGTAGAATTAATCGTAAAACCCTAACACCCTTAGTTACCTACAGTAGTGACCGATAGAACAATTTTTGTAGGAAAAAATAAAAAAAATGTTTTTAGAATGTTTTAAACTAAGTGATTATGCCAATTCGTTTTCTTAATCGTATCTAACCAATCAAACCATTATACTGAAATGAAAGGAAATAAAAAAACACGGTGTATATGAAAAATGTCCCCTGTATCGCTGCCACTCGTAATAATCACTTCTAACGACATAAAATCCAAATACTCGTTTATGTCACCATCCACCTGCGAAATACTCTTCGAAAATTCCTCGACTCATTTCGGCTCTTTAACTATGCAACGGTGTAGTTTTTTGTCGTCCCCCGCATTGTATGCAAGCGAGCGCCATAAACAAATTGTCGACCGTGCATCTCATTAGTGTCAGCCGGCGTGTTGTGCCACTCTAGTTGACGAAGTCTTTGCTTGTATTCGATTACATTTTGTAACGCGTCAGTCTAAGGATTTTACAGAATATCAAGAGGTACTTTTACGTCGAGCATATTGACTGTTGGTTGAAACTACGTGAACTAGTTTTAATAAGGGGCAAAAATTTTAGTAAATATTAAAGTGTCATTCAATAATGAAAACAGAAAACCAAAAACAATACTTGAATAAATTGTCATATTAATTTTAACCTACGCTTGAGTTCGCGACAAAAAAAAAATACTACGTTATTAATCTGGCATTAATTAAGTTCTTCATTTATAAAACTGTTATAAATATGACAGTAACTTTGACATCTTAAACTACACACAAATTGAACAACAACATAATGTCAAATAAATATTACACAATAATGATAAACTGGCCGGCTTTCTTGCTATATTCGTAGCTAGATCTAAACCTCAGTCAATTGTTTACATTCTGGTATGCGGACGATGATATGAATCGCTCAAATCTGTATTGTGCTGGTAAACTATCGGTCACTAGTACGGCAACGGGGCAAAATGGATCGTATTTGCAGTGGCGATCTATGCTTTATCAGTTTTTTCCATTGTAGCTGTTCAATTGGGTAGTGCTAGAGTTAGTACCATATTTACGAATACCATCAACTGCTACAACTTTGACTACGATGCACAACTTTGCCTGGTTTGAAAAACATGGCTTTCTTTACCAAACAGCTATTTATATTTTTTTTCTGAGATGGCCGCTTCTTTAGGAACCAGTCTCAGTGATAAATATGCTAAATATGAAAGTTTTTATTTCAAATATTTTGATATTGGATGTTTTCCGTTTAATAAAGCCAAAACATAGATACGAGTATGGATGAAATAACAAACAAAAGATTTTAATATGGATTTTTTATGTCCAGGAATACCATTCAAATCAAAAAAATAACAAATATCATCTAAATTGGTGTAGTTGTGGTTGAAAGTAAATAGTGACTTAAGCGTTGGGCAACGCAGGCTCGGTAACATGCAGAGAGTCTACTATAAAACTGAAACTCCCTTTCAACACACAATTAGCATAGACGAACTGCAAAATATATAGTTTACAGCGTGGATGACAGCGTCAATAATGCATGCTCTGGTCTCGGGCCTAATTGATTCCTGACGCGACATGAGCGCATCACTGAGTCCTCGCGAGCTGCCCCGGGGCCCGCGCGCTTCATTACGCTCTTATAGGATCACGTGCATGCGGAGATAGTGACGCGTACCCTCCACGTCAAACATATCACTCTTTTATACCTTATTACAAAGGACTAAGGTGTCAAAATATTAACATATCTTTGACGTCGATCATTGTCCCGCTTAGAGTAACGAAAGCAGTCTTTGTTATGTAAGTGGGTAGATTATAAAATGTTATTCATGATATTTTGCTCTACTAACTTTTTGAATCTATGTCCATCTAGTTGTCGATTTTATGAGTTTAACGTGCAACCCTGATAGTTTAACGAATTTTGGGAATAATTTTACCCCCATCGGAACTGTGGCGACATGCATTAGGGTGAATTGCTGTTTGTCTTTTAGATTATGCATTTGCATACAAACAAATGTTTCCATTTACCTGGAAAACGGCTCGACCAGTTTACGGTAAAAGCAAAGCGATACTTCTGAGATAGGTTTTATTAGCGTAAATGGCTATTGTATTTTTGGGAGCCTTTAGTTCGGCATATATTTATTAGATTTCGTATACTCGCATAGCTCTGAACTAAAGTTAAAGTGATGTATTCCCATTAGATTACAATAAAGGCTGCCCAGCCCCGAATTAGTGGCAGAAGCAAGTACTCGGTCACAGCTAATTGACATTCAGAATACATACCTCGCAATCCCGCTAGAGGCCATGATCTTGAATGGCGTGACACAGCGGTCCAATGCTGCGTCGTTATTCCGAAAACTATTTAAGTAGTTACGATTGTAATAATATGAATTCGAAAATATAAAAAGTCTTCGCCCTTTTGAACTATAAAGATGTAATTTTTTTTCGAATGTTTTTGTGTTGGTTTGGTGTATCTTCATACTGTCCAAGCTGGTGTCAAATTTATTTCAATGATGTTATAAGATTTGATTGTTTTATTTACACAAAATCACCAACTAAGAAGTTTTAATCAGGAAAAAAATAAATAAAATATGACATTAATATTAATCGTTTGTATTTTCATTATGGTACGAAAAGTAGGTCTTAAAGTGCCTTCTTATTTATTGATGATACCGACCAGAATAATAAGTTCGAATGTATTAGATACAATTTAGTTTTAAGAACATATTAAAATGAATCACACCGAAATTAAACTGTTTACTGATCTGTAGGTTTATGTAAATAGTTAAACTATTCCATCTTTTAGCAAGGCAGTATTTACTGGCGTATCCGTGACATTCACCCGAGCACTTTAAAATCTGAATATTTTAATACTAAAAGTGATTAACATTGAAATGAAAAGGTCCTAGGTTTATTTAGATTGCAGATTATGCCGCAATCCGACTTGTTTACAAAGTTGTGGGGAGCAGAATAATTCCGGCGATCCCTGCTCGTAATGACAGATGTACGTGACTTATGTAAATAATGGCGACAGCGAAGATCAGTGGCCGTTACACGCTCTTACAAGCGTAATCATATAGTTTTCAAAATGGAATTGCGCTGAATGAATGTAAATTACTTGTGTGAGTAAAATTACGCTTGTGTAAGTTTATATAAATGCTTTATGCTAACGTCTTTTCTAGGTTAAGGTTTTAACATGTGTAATATCTGAAGCCACCAGTTATCACGAAATTATGCAGCTTAAATGAGTTTCCCTCTCGGTTTTTAATACAGAATACGCGCGCTCCCTGTACTGTTCGTTGTTTTCATCGGCATCGTATATATTTTAGAATCGGCGAAAATTACGCTTAAGGTAAGCGATTTAGACGAAATTATTTATGAAGATAGTTTAATATCTGGGGAAAGAAAAAGTAAGGTGTTTCATTTCCTAAAGGGATGAAAACTTCTCTGCTTTGCCTTAACGTTAACTGGTAGAGAATACCTCTTGGCATTGACTGCGCCTTATTTGTACAACAATCAAGATTTTATTATATGAAATAAAGTTTAGATAAATAAATGTGCTCTGATTGAACTTTTGCCATTACATTTTATTTAGGCGCGTACGAAGTCGCGGGCACAAACTAAAGCACAGAAAGCAAAAGTTAGCATCCAGAGACCAGGAAAATACAATCCAGAATTTGCTTGAAACGTTAACTGGCCTCGAACCCTTATTAAGTATATTAATTTTACGGATCTCAGTTTAAGATCCCTAAGGGAATTAACAAATTGTAAATCGATACAGTACAACAAATAATGAACGCTGCGCTGCTATTAAGCTTCGAGAATTCGAGGTATTTTTCTTCGGCAATTTTACAACGATTAGTGGAACAATAGAGCTCGATTAGTTGGAAATTCGATTTGGCTGGGAGATTATCCTGTCATGAAGTTGGCTAAATATGATAACGCGACGTCTGCTATTTTGACGCGGGTGTTATCAAGCTATCTATTCTGCTGACGTTCGGGATTGGAGGTTATAGTCTACTTGATCCTCGACTTATATCCTTGACTGACTTATGGGCTCTAACTAGACTTACTGTATTCAAGTTTTTACGTTCGTTTATGAACGTAAAAACATGAATTGTACAGTGTGCTCACGAGGTACTCAAAAGATTTTGACAGTGCATTCTTGGTCAGATTTTTATAAACTAAAATGTCATACTTTTTAGGAATTCGCCTAATAGTTTCAGAATTCATACCAGTAAAAAAAAATCTTTTTGTTGCGAGTTAGTGCAAAACGGCTTTTTAATGGGGATATCTCCACTATGGGCATAGTTTAGGCAGCATAATCAAAATATATCGATGTGACAATCACCACTTTGCATAAAGTACCCATTACAAAACAAAATTTTAAGCGAAAGTGTTGCAATACCATTTTCAATCAATCAATATATTTATTTCGAATCAAAGATCCATATAATGTTAGTACATACAGCTAGACAAGGCTTACAATTTAGAGTTAGTAACATAGAATTTTAAATAAAAACTAATAAACATAAAGACTAAAAAGAAAAAATCCATCGGTACAGTACGAAAAATTAAATAATAGTACATTTAATGTACAAACAATACAAAATGATTAAAAAGTAAAATTTTTTTTACAAAAATGTGTTTGTTGAAATTGGCCTAATGCCATACCTACTCGTGTTTACTATACCTTTATTTTCCTTATTTTAGCCTCAGAAATGCGTTTAGTATAGCAGAGGCTATAGAGGTATAGACGACCACAGCGACATAAGCTTCAAAAAGTTTTTAGGCTGTGGTCGTCTATATATCTATAGTCTCTGGTATAAGATGATGTAACAAACTGGCAAGGGCAAATAATTCAGAAACAAAACGCCTTTAAAACGTGATGTCATAAAACCACAACCCGAACAAAAGCGTTTAGATTTTCATAAGTGATCAACTCATAAATGTAACTCAAAATCACCATAATAATCCGCACGCCCGTCAGTGGCACCGCTCTACGTCATCATTTAATTATCGGCTATTCGCTTCATCCCGCTGTACAAGAGGAATGTAAATGGTAAAGTAAACAAATGCAAACAAGACTAACAAATAATAAAACTGTTTTATTTACTCGGAGCTAGCTAACCAACTCAACAACATCACCATTCACGCGATTAGTGTTACTGTACATGTATTTAATAAATTAATAACGTTAGATAATGAACGTCAAGTAAATAAAAAAATCCCCAGGCTTATTCAAAGGACACAAGTGTCTATGGTTTGATTTTAATTTGATTTTGAACGGGTTTGTACCATTCAGAACAGACGTTTGGCTTTTTAGCTTATTTTTTTCATTTTATCAATAGGCATTATCATCAATTTCATGTTGAATACAAATCAATAAGAGATTGTTTAATAACGTCAATACGATATATTGGCTTTGATGATTTGGACGGAATAGTGGGCACAGACCTTTATGGTTTGAAAGTTGAACATCACTCCATAGTCTCTATAATGAGCGCTTTTTAAAAAACTGGTTGGATGAAGCAAAAACTCAGGAGTGGTGGAGATGGAGAGACAATTGCATTTTTCTGCTGTCTGACTGTGTTTTTATCTGAGTCTGTTGTTTCGGGTCAGTAGTAGCTAAGATATTCGTTTTTATACAATTTATCGTTGGATAAAACATCATTATTGCAATTGCAATAAGTTGAGAAAAAATAAATGTATTATGCGCAGAAATAAATGACTCAAAAACTACTAAATCAAGTTGTATGACCTAGGGTATTATAAAGTTTATCTCAATCTGAAAGCTATGTGCGGTCGAAGATAAAAAATATCACTAATTAACAGACACCGGTTTCGCGGGGGCAAAAATGTACCAGTGCTAGTGATTCATTAAAAATCGACTTAGTATATCGACATCCATAAAAAAAATTTAACCATCGTTCTCATAACTAAGACGATTATCACACTGGCGAAGGATCCGGATGCGCATGCACCGGCGGCACATGCGGATCCGTCGCCAGTGTGATAATCGCCTAAACTAATGGCTAATGGTTATTGTCACCCAGGCGACGAAGATTAAAGTCTGAAAATGTGGAAAAAAAATTGATTGTATATTATGAAAATAATATTAAATATTAAAGAAAGTTAATTCCTCAAAAAGTTTATTTTTGCGTCTGTAGTTTTCTTCTTCATTCAAATTCTTGAAATTACACAACTGTTGTACGTCATTTTTATCGATATCAACTAATAAAATTAGTTTAATGTGTCCTCGCACTATTAAACGTCAGTACAGATTTGCCCCCGCGAAACCGGTGTATGCTAATTATATTTCGAATGTTAACATTAAAAACGGCATTGATTTGTATTTAATTGCGAATTACTTTTAGAAAACTGTGTGTTCCATAGCAAATGTATTTTCTGATTAGCAACGATACAAACATAGAAACTCCTAATTGTCCTAAAAAAGTGCAAAAAATATTTTCAGAAACGTAAATGGAAATGAGTGAAATGACTCCTCTGCCAATATCTCTACTTCGTGCGTAATGCATTTGAAACAGTAGTTCGTGTAACACCAACTGGTTTTGATGAATTTTGTTGAACAATATTCAAATTTGCAATTTCATTAGGCAATTGTTTATAAGATTAATAGGCTAAATGGCAATGACGTTCAGTTTTTATTACTGACAAGTTGTGATGTTAATTTGTTACGTGTTTAAATAATTATTACTTCTTCTCACTATATTGTTTGTAATATCACATCTTTTACTCGTGACTCACGAGAAAGTCCGCTGATTCTAATTATTTCGGATAGTTTTGTTATAGTTTGTATTTTAAGTACAGTCAGCAGCAGAAGTAGCTAAGCAGGTAGGGTGTTCAAAATGACCTACACACGCTCCTATTCTCCTAACTATAAAGTCGCGTCCAGCTCATTTTGAACACCCTACCCGCTTAGCTATTCTTGTTGCTGACTGTACAGAGTATATGAAGTAAATTATATTGCAACTTTCTACAAAAATGCTTATTAGTTATAGTTTAAAATAAATACGTAGGTAGGTACTGTATTCTTTTTTAATATTCAATGATATTTGTTAATATCCCCATGAAATACAAATTAGTTTCTATTATAATACGTTTCTGTATCAACTGTGATTTATTAAGTTATTTAAACGATATGATATAAATTTATTAATATAAGTTTCAGGGTAAATAGGTACAGCATACACCTTAGCTGTGACTTCAAACAAAAGTAGAATATTTCTGAGTAATAATTCTGCTCTTATAATATGAGATATTATCCTTGCCTTATAATCTTATCACGGATTTGTATCAAACATTTTAGTTTATTGTCATCAAAATAACATCTGAAACAGATGTGATTTTGACAATCAAAGTTATTTACATTTTAATTTTTATTACAATGTAATTTTGGAACCTATTTGACAGAAACTTTATCATCAGTTTATAATAAAAAAGGTGATCTAAATAAGCCAAACATCACCATAGATAAAATCCGATCTTGTCCAATATGTAAGTAAATTCAAACCAAACACAGACTATAGTCTACGAGCGGATCAACAATTAGTAAGAGGTAGAGGAGTAGTTTTATTTTACAGCGCTTTCCCGCGACCTGATTTAGTTCAGCGCATTGTCACAAGGTGGCGTTAGCGAGCTTGCGGTAAGTCGCGCCGTGACCGCGCATAGTAATACCTGCCCACTGACAACGAGTATCTATGGGACAAATTGTCGTATGACAACTACGGAAATGTGAATTACATTAGTCGAAACGGTATATTTTTCTTTAAATTACCAAGGCAAACAAATAAAATACAGTAATTACTGTGGAAAAAACATAATTTATTACAACTTTATTTAATTTTTACATTCGTTTTTGAATACCTGTAGAAAAATAATATGAAAAATCGGAGTATCCTATAACAGAAAGCATTATTGTCATATTTCATCAAGCGTTTTTTCTAACTCGTAGCGTAAAATTCTATTAAATTGCTTGAGTTTTTATTATTAATACCCGAGCAATGATATCACGAAGTGCAAAATTATCTACCTATTACTCACATGAAAAAATGATACAATGATTATGGGGGAATCTTTTATAAATCTTTTCCGTGTCTGACTTACGTTCTTACGTAAGAAATCGCTTCATAAAATATTACCATTTGAGATTGAAGTCGAGTGTGACATTGGTTTACGGAAGAAATATTGCTTATAGGTAAACTTTTATTGTGCTTGTCACCAGTCTGATAGGATTGCACGATTTTTGTTTTAAGATATACATGTAATGTATGAGATATTTGGGTTCGTATTTTCGTAGTAATTTGTTTGGATTTATATGATGTGATTTGTGATCTTTTTGATTACGTCCATTTATAATATACAAGAAACAAGACAGTAACTTCTTAATTTTTTGTGTGTATGTTTTAGCTGTAACTCTCATAGCTATTACAGGGTATAATCATCATCATCATCATATCAGCCATAAGACGTCCACTGCTGAACATAGGCCTCATCTTTAAGGGGGGTTTGCCGTACGTGCCACGCTTAATGATATATATAATGAATGGGATAAAATAAAAAGATTAAGATTATTTAAATAAAAACGACTCATCGCGTACACTGAGGTACTCTTATTGTTTCGCTTCTCATAATATTTATTTATTTAAATACTTAAATACAAAGAAAATATACATAACTCAAGTAATCTGTGATAAAAACACCAATAAATGCCCTTACCAGGATTCGAACCCGGGGCTTCGTAGGCAGTGTTATAGTACTACCGACTGGGCTAGAGCCTGTTAATTCTGTTGAGACTTTAATTATAACATATTAATTACACATAACACTTATTGTTCCTAATATCCCACGTCTCACAAACATCATGCCAATAGACCATTGCGTTTAATCCTCAATGAATGGTAACTCCAATAATGAGTTGAATGGTAGTTGCATGATTGATTTATGCACAGAAATGGCCGCCGAGTTAGCTGCATGTTAATGCGGCCAGTTTGATCTATTTGTTTGACTGAAATCAAGTGAAAATTATTGACAGTGCTTGCAGTGACAAGAGCTTCAGTTATCTAAAAGGATATACGATTGTTTTCATAATTTGAAGAGATGAGAAAATAATTTATAGCAAAATTTTGTAGTAGACCATCATTGAACAATGATTGTATAATGTGATATTGACTACTTGTAGTTATGTAGGTGAAACGAGAATGTAGTCAAATTTTTATTTATTACGGTAACCGGTTAAAGGTTTATTGTTCAGTTGTATTACTTGATCATCTGTTCTCATGTAAACAGCAAAGAAATTCCTTGCATTAGTCATCCGAGGTTATCTGCGTTATATTTAAAATTCTGCTAAATGTCAATAGGTACCCTTATAGATTTAAGTTCAGGGGTTACAGTTTAATGATTTAATGGTTTAGAGTTTCGTTTGCTGGATTGTATTGTGCAATTTTTTTCATACTTAAGTAAGTAACTTACAAATGTGTGCATGTGTATATCCGAGAATATGTAAACACAGTACATAAGAATAGAATGAACATAGCAGTGAAGAAATTCACCGAGATTCAATTAACGTCGATAGATCACTTGGACAGATATATCAGCGGTTTTTGAAAAAGTCGCAAATTTGAATCATGATTAAATTATAAAATTAAAATTTCGGTTGCAGAATTTTCTGCTTTGTAATAAAGAAAGTTTATTTTGTGCAATAAAAGTTAAATCAACAAATGTTGTTTGTTAAATAAACGTAGTATCGTTCTTAAGTAATTAAAAAAAAATGGCAATTTCTAACGTTGCTACATACATAGTACATACAAAGTGTTTCCTGTAATACGAGCAATAAATTAAAACGTAGATTCTACTCCTCAAACAACAACACCTTGTGTTCAACAACTTTTAAAAAAGATGTATTTTGTAGATTGCCTCTTTTTCATACAAACTAAATAGTATTTTCAATGTACGTTAAAATCCGTCTATTTGACATTGCTTGTCACCCTTCAGACATAATCAATGTCGGAATACATTGCGTGTTCGGAAAACTTTAAAGTGTCCTGAAAATCAAACCATAAGTTATTTTTAAAAGTCGCTGAACAAACGTTGTCTGGTTTGAGGAGTAGAATCTACGTTTTAATTTATTGCTCCTATTACAGGAAACACCCGGTATAGGCTACGAAGCTCGCGGTGGCTCGCAAGGTGTTACAGAGGAAATCAGCCGCAATGTTTTCAATTTCGCGAAACAATTATTCCGCCATGTCATCAATCGGATTCCGGCTTTGATTGCGCGGCAAATTCGTTTTGTTTGGACACAAAAATTGCAATATAAAGAGCTGCCACATCATTCCCCTTTGGTTTAACGTAGATTGCTTCCAAAATGTAATATTGTTTGCAATTCATTTTGAACAGGCTATTGGCCACTTTTATTTCATTTATTTTGTTATTCCGATACTAACTTAATATTTTTTGTACAATTCCGCTGGCAGGTATGGCTACAAAAATAGATTTACTGCCCCCAATAAAAAGCTCGCATCGATAGAGGTGAGAGAATTTTAATAAATCGGGTTGCGTACGTTTAGTGCACTCACGCACGTCGCTCGTGGATTCCATATCGACGAGTACATAGGCTGTCATTGCTTTTATAGGCCAATCAAATTAGACTTTTTCGAAGAATTCTCAGCCCAAACTGGATATTTTAGGTCGTACCTATAAATATATTGTAAAATACTGAACACATAATGGTCTAGTTAAATATTGTTATGTTTTGAAGGATATCTGCGCGCAATAAGTAAAGTAAAAGTAAAGTAAAAAAAGTAAAAAAATCATTTATTCAAGTAGGACTGCGCCCATTGCTCGAATTAATACTTTATTTCCGGTGCACTGCTAACTGGGTGTTCAACTTACTTAGACAATAAAGAATTTATATTTAGAGCGCTTGCAATACCGGGGTATTTTTGTAAAGGCATTTTCCATATTCCACACATAAACCTATTCGTGTTGTAGTGTAACTTATCAGTCCTAAAATTCTTAATTTTCCGTTTCCCGTCCTGTAATTAATAAAATAATTTAGGTATCTAAAAATAGTTTTTTCTTAAATAATATTTAGTAAGAATCTTAAGTTATTGAATTCAGAACTTCATTCATATAATCTCGAAAGAAAACCACGTGCAGCGCTCATCTCATCTTTTTTACGGGGCGTAATCAGCCCGCAGTCTGCAGCTAATCTTGACGTAGGTGTACTTGCCTAGGCATGCCGTGTCCGTATTGTACTCTTTCTGTGTTTGTATTATGAACTATAGTTTGGCCAGAGTTTGTTCCACTTCAAGCATAGACAGGGAGAATCATACTGTCTTTTTCTAATGCTAGTACTCTCACTACTAAAAAAGGGATGGGTATAGCATGTTACTCTGACTGTTACTGCGCTTTTGGTTTGCCAGACTATATATATGTATGTGAATGCCCATATACCTAGAGTTTGAGTAGGGAGAAAAGCCGTAGTTTATGTGAGAACTAGTTAATTACATCCACACTTCTCTTCCGCTCAGATTGTAAACGCAGCAAATGTATATATTTTATTTTATTTTTTTATTTTCTTAAGTGGGGAGAAAAACAGATACAAACCGGCAACATGTAAAAATAATACAGTAAGTATAGACGTGAATAGGTACAGCTTATATCCTAATACACATCCCACTAGGATTTCACGCAAATTATAAAAGGGTGGCATTGATGTCGGAACAAAACAAGTATCCTAAATAACCTTAAACTACCTAGACTAATTAAACTAAACACACGATAGAGAGACAACTTCTCGGGGAAGCCTAAACCCCTAGAGAGCGCGTCCCCAGGGTGGCGGATAGGGGAAAGCCCGTCAGTGACACTGGAGGGTAGGAGGGAAGTAATATACCTCCCGCGGACCATAAAGGCCGGAGAGAAAACTCCGTAAACAAACCCGACCCAGGAGCTCCTTCGGCATATGCGATTTAGAGGTCCTGGGGTCGAGATGGGCGTCCAGGTCGGGGCGGTCATTAGTGCGGTGGCGGATGAACCTGTAAGGGTCAACGGCAGCGCTCAGGTCTTCCAGGAAGATTACGACCTTGGCGTCAGGTGGCAACCGGCCATAAAACAAATAGCCAATACAACATACCAATCATGAAGCGACACAAAAAGAAAGTAGCGATAGATGTTAGGGCGTCCCCCGTAAGCGACGATGTACATGGATCTGCGAAAAATACTAGGGCGTCCCCCATAAGCGACGGGAAAATGACAACGAGCAACAATGTGCAAATGTCCGAAGTGCGCGTTGCCACTTGGAACATTGGCACGATGACTGGACGCAGTGCCGAACTAAGCAGCATCCTTGAACGACGTCGCATACATATTTGCTGTGTGCAAGAAACAAAGTGGAAAGGCGCTAAATCACGGCATATAGGAAAAGGATTCAAATTGATTTATAACGGTACACAAAACACGAGAAATGGAGTGGGAATAATATTGAACCAATATTTTAGTCAAAATATGGTAGAAATAAACAGGATAAGCGACCGCATCATATCTGTAAAACTGGCTTTAGAGAAGCAACCGTGTCTAAATGTTATATCGGTCTATGCCCCACAGACAGGATGCCCCGAATCAGAAAAACTAGATTTTTGGGAAAAACTGTACTCTCTTCTAAGGGCTATACCGGAGTCAGAACAAAGACTAATTTGTGGGGACCTAAACGGCCACGTGGGCAAAGATAAAGATGGCTATGAGGGATATCACGGCGGCTTCGGTTATGGAAAGCAAAACTCCGATGGGTCGAACATTTTAGATTTTGCATCGTCATTAAACCTCGCCATAGTTAACACATTTTTTAAAAAGAAGGAGGAACACCTCATCACATATAAAAGTGGAATCGCAAAAACGCAGATAGACTACATATTAATAGATAGAGGCAACATTAGACAAATAAAGGACTGCAAAGTTATCCCCGGGGAGCCTCTGACGTCGCAACACCGACTGCTGTTGGCAGCGTTAAAACTCAGAGCACCAATCAAACAAAAGAAAACTATTGTCAATAGAGTAAAATGGTATAACCTATCCACGGAGAATGGAAATAACCTCCTAGACAACATACGTGATTACTTCTGTGACAAATTACATAGAAGTAACAACATAAACACTACCTGGTCGAAATTTGAAAATTTCTGTGTGACTGCCGCAAAGGACTGCCTAGGAGTCAGCAAAGGTAGTCTGAATAATAAAAAAGACGTCAAATGGTGGAATAATAACGCCCAAGAAAGCGTGGCCGAAAAGAAACGTCTGTTCAAGATTTGGCAGGAAACACGCGCTGACGAGGATAAGAATAACTACAAAGAGGCCAAAAAGACAGCTAGGAGAACTGTGGCAATAGAAAGGGATAAAGCGGAGCAAGACCTTTATAAGCGTTTGGAAATGGCTGCGGACACCGAAATATATAAAATAGCTAAACATAGGCACAACAACACGAAAGATTTTCAAACCACTAAGTATATAAAAGATAGCCAAGGTACCCTCCTCACCGCCGATAAGGACATTTGCGATAGATGGTCTGACTACTATAACCAGCTACTCAATGAAGAATATCCACGACAATCTGAAACAAACGAGCCGAAAGTACAAGGACCTATAAATGAAATCACACCAGAAGAGGTCAAAAAAGCTGTTTCAAGGATGAAAAATAAGAAATCCGTCGGACCCGACGAGATTCCTGCGGAGGTATGGAAGGCATTAGAAGACGACGGAGTGGTATGGCTTGTGCAACTATTTAACGATATCCTCTCATGTGAAAGTATGCCAGACGCCTGGAGAAAAAGCATACTTGTGCCCTTCTACAAAAACAAGGGGGATGTCCGGGACTGTGGAAATTTTCGCGGGATCAAGCTCACATCGCACACTCTGAAGATCTGGGAGAGAGTCCTCAGCGAACGCTTAAAAAATCTGATAGTTTTAACCGAAAATCAATTTGGATTCACGCCAGGAAAAGGAACAACTGATGCCATCCATGCAATCAGATTAGTTATGGAAAAAGCTCAACTAAATAAGCAAAATCTGTGGATAGTATTTATTGACCTAGAAAAAGCGTTCGATAGAGTGCCAAGAACAATGATATGGCAGGCCCTGAGAGCTCATGGAGTCCCAGAAGTTTATGTAAGACTTGTTGCTGACATGTATAACAATGTCCAAACATGCATCAGAAGCCCTGCAGGGACATCCAAGAGTTTCGATGTGAAAGTGGGTGTCCACCAGGGTAGTGCTCTCAGTCCTTTATTATTCAACATCGTCATGAACTATCTCACAGCTAAAATACAACAACCCACCCCGTGGAACCTGTTATACGCAGATGATGTAGCCCTTATTTCTAATAATCCCCATGACATCCAACAAAGCTTAGAACAGTGGAGAAAGTCGCTCGAACATAATGGTCTACGCATTAGTAGAACAAAGACAGAATACATGTTCTGCAACTTCAACCACGATGCTACAGCGAGTACGGACATCAAGCTCGAGAATACATCGCTTCCAAGAGTGAAATCCTTCAGATATTTGGGATCAGTACTCTCTGACGATGGATCGATTGAAGCGGATATAGCCCACAGAACAACATCTGGCTGGAATAAGTGGCGTACGCTCTCAGGAGTTCTATGTGACACAAAAATGCCAATAAAAACAAAAGGCAAGGTCTACAAAACAGCTATAAGGCCAGCGCTGTTATACGGATGCGAAGTTTGGGCAGCGAAAAAGACACATGAACATAGACTCCATACTGCGGAAATGCGTATGCTGCGATGGGCGGGAGGAGTTACGCTCAATGACAGGGTTCGCAACGAATACATAAGGGGGAGCTTCAAGGTTGCCAAGATAGCCGACAAACTTAAGGAATCTAGGCTAAGATGGTATGGTCACGTACTACGAAGACCAGATGCCCATGTCGTGAAGAAGTGCCTATCCATGGCTACAGGAAAGAGGGGAAAAGGAAGACCATTGACTACCTGGATGACAAATGTCCAGAGAGACATGAAGGAGATGGGCCTCAAAGCAGAGGACGCACAGGATAGAAGCAAGTGGCGTCGCATGATTGGGAAAGCCGACCCCGTGTAACGGGATAAGGCGAGGCCAAAGAAGACACGATAGAGAGACAATAAGAATGTTGCAACTACAAATTATATGCAATAAGGGTTAGGGAACGTACCCAAACTACGTGACTCATTTTTTTCAGTTTTTGACCCCCCTCCCCCCTCGGTGACCATCCGTAGTAATTGCCAAGACCCCCCCCCCCCCCTCCCCCCTAGTTGCCACGTAGTAAAACTCGCACATATAGTTTAGAGTGATGTTTTGGACATAGAAAGCAAAAAAACATAATTATGCCTACTTATTGCCTTTTATTTACTCGACACTGGCCGCGTGACGCCAAAAGTGCATGGAAACCTATAATTAGAAGCGCGATATTTGAGCATAATAATTGACTACGTGACAGAACCTAAGACTCCCCCCCTCCCCCCTGTGACCTAGAGTAGTATTTTGACGAACCCCTCCCCCCCCTAAACTGGTCACGTAGTTTGGGTACGTTCCCTTACAGGTAATTATACTGCAAAGTAAACTTAAGTCTGTCTCGAGCTTTTGTTTGATATATTTTGTTGATATACAGTCAGCAGTAGAAATAGCTAATATAGCAGTGATCAGAATGTGTTGTCTTTACAATAAAGCAGTGTAAAAGTCAGCTTGGGCCGTATTCTAACTTTAAAACACGCACAGACACGCTCCAACTTCAATGCAAATCCAATACAATAACAACACAATACAGCTTACGACTACACGTCTGAATCAAAAATGAAGGAAAATTACTGCGTTGCAACTACAATACTACTTCAATATTGGTTGATTATTGGTTGAGTGTTGGAGTTATGTTTAAGACAGATTGTGTTGTCAATGTATTGTTTATACATTTTAAAATTAGAATATGGCACCTTGAATAGGTACCATGGTCGCTTAGTGGCTTCTGTTGCTCTCTACATGTATCATAGAAGCTAACCGTAACTCAAGTTTTATTCAAAGTACCCATACCAATAATTTTACTTTGTTATAAGCCATCTGACCTTGAAGAAAATCAAACATAATATTTAAACTTTCAGCGATAATAAATTGTGCTAAATTAGGTGTGGTACTTTATCCTAATTTCAATACCGCAAAGATTGATGATAGGACAGAAATGAGTTCAATAATGTGCTGCCATTCATCACTCGAGTTTATTTTTCTTTGGTGTGTAAATTAAACTTGATGACGTCATAGAGCTCGGAATCTTAATTGTTTCGGATGTTTACCATGATAGGTAACTGTATTATTATGTATTAAAAAAAATTACATTATTGTCTAGCAGTAACGACTTATATAAGTTGGGGACCAAAAACCCACAGATAGCAAGTTCATACGTTTACCTAATATAAAAGAACAGTTTTGGCATCTACTGGTTCTTGTTCATATTGTGACAATATAATTAGAAATACTTAGGCTACGGTATCTGCTTACCATCAGGCGGGCCGTAAGCTTGTTTGCCACCGTTGTGGTATAAAAAAATACAATTTTCATATGTTATTTTTGCATCGCAATTTTTCCTACATAAAAAGTTTATACATACTGCATAGAACTAATGTAAAACCAAGTCGGTGTCCATGTAACTCGATCTCAACCAGAAAAATAAATAAAAGATAAGGGCCCAATTCACAAATTGACCTAGTCCCACATCAGCTCAATAAGGCTGGTAGTAGCTGACTGCTAGAGCTGGATACTAGATAAATATTTAGGTACTTACATTCATAGAAAACATCTATAACTCAGGAACAAATCCATGATAATAAATGCCCTGATCAGGATTTGAACCCGGAACCTCCTGTTTCTTAGGCAGGGTTAATACCGACTAGGCTATTAGGAGACCATTGGATTAATTACCGACATGTCCCTGTGACCCTATCAACATTAAGAATTCTTTGTTTTTAACCGACTTCAAGATTTCAAAACACGAGATTCTCAATTCGGTTGTATGTTTTTTTTCCTTAAAGGCATACATACTCGTATAGTGATATTGGTATTTTCATCAACAAATCAAGAATTTACATTAAAATAGGTGGTATTTTATGAAGTTGAACTGCTGATGATGATCAAAACAGAACTCTTCAACGACGCATAATTCCCGTTTGGCGATTTGTTCTCTTTGTCCAGTCCAGTTAGATTTTCAAGATTTTTATTTTCATTTGATTTTATGGAATCTAAGAGTACACCATCTTCAATAATCTTTCACCGGCCTCCCCCATCAAAGTCGATTTTCTTAAAAAAAAATTATAGTCTGTCAAACCAAAAAGCGCAGTAACAGTCAGAGTAACATGCTATACCCATCCCGTTTTTAGTAGTGAGGGTACTAGCATTAGAAAAAGATAGTATGATTCTCCCTGTCTATGCTTGAAGTGAAACAAACTCTGGCCAAACTATAAATAACTAGCCGGCCTATCATTTCACTTGCAAACAATACTGCCTTGCAAGGCTAAAACATTCGACCTAAGTGTCGATTTTGTTTCTATTCTATTATCCTGTGCGATTTCTAAGTTAGTCTGTATAAAAAATAACTGCTCCTATAACTATAAATATTGATTTATTTTATCACATTGAATTCTTTTCGTGTCAGTTGCTTAGCTTATCGTCAACCAACTGCCGCCACAAACTCCACCACTTAAAGCTTTAAATTTCTTTGCCCAACCAGTTGGAATTCGTACGAAGTTGTTAATTGTCGTCCCATCGGCATCAGGCCGCTAATTGCCGTCGGACTGACGGACGTGAGCCGCTAATCTGAAAGCAAGTTAGCTGTACCGCGCGAAATTTGTCTAATCAACATCACTGCGCCGCCGGTACGTGCTAATTCGGAACTAAGCGGCTTGGATTGGGAGTAAATGTGTTTACTAGAGTTTTCAGTTCTCGATCGCATTTGATTTTGAGGGCAAAACGACATGAGAAGCTTCGAGATGAAAACAATGAAAAATTGTTAATTTACAAAATACACTCCCAACATTTTTTTGGGATACACGTTTTAGGTACAAATTAAATCTCATTAATTAGGTCATATAAATTACGGAAGTATATTAAATTTCAGCTCATTCAGACACCGGGAAGTGGTTGAAATTTGATGCACATAAATAAATAAATAGACGGGGTCAAGCTAAATATAGCTGTGTAAAAATATGAAGAGGCTTATAAAATATAACATGTGTAGGTACATTTTAAACATTGCTTTATTATTTTTGCTAAAAAGCGATTTTATTTTTAACCTTTGGCTACTATTCACGTCAAATCCAACGCATATTTTCTTAAATATTTACACGGCGAAATGTTATTACTAGAAACAAGTAAAAAATAGTAATTCCCAGGACAAGTAAACGTTTACTAAAAACAAGTAAACCCTTTCCTTGTTTTTAGTAAAGTTTACATGTTTTTAGTAAAGTTTACTTGTTTTTAGTAAACTTTTACTTGTCTTTAGTAAACGTTTCCTTGTCCTGGGAATTCGTCTTGTTTCTAGTAAAAAAAATTCTCCGTGGAATTGGACTAAGTAGAAACGTTGAGACACCTGTACTTAAAATGGCCTGTAAGAGCATGAAGAATTTCCAGTATTTTATTTGTGAAGGTATTTACTAAAGCAGATTTCTACTTTTAAGTTCAAGGTAGTCAAAATAATAAACTGAGATTCTTCTGCCTTAAGTCACATAAAGTTTCAAAGGACCGAATTTCAAGAACAATGCAATGAAAATGAAATAATTTATACCGTAAAGCTTTACTTCAAAAGAGTCTCACTCAAAAATAAAGCGTGCTGTACCTAAACAAGGTGGAACATTGTTTTGCATTACAAAAGAAAAAAACACCTAAAGGAAAACATAAAGCCACACTTTATTCGCAGAATACTTATTCAAATGAGGCCGTCCCTTCTAAGTTTGTTTTCAATCAAAAACTCGCACAGCTTTGTCCCGCTAAACTTTATAAATGAGGCGATTATCCTCTCGCGCAGGTCCTGGGCGATAGGTGTGCTAGTCCGCATCTTGTGGCTACATCGCCATAGTGAATGGAGCTGCAGTAAGGCTAGATAACTACTTCCTTCTTTAACTAGACGCCTTGATGTTCACTAGGCACGTAACGAATATATAGGAGTAGTCAAAAGTGGGTGAAGTGAAGTTAGGTAGCATAATTTACTTGATTGTCATTAACCGATTTTTAAACAAAGTGGACGGTTAAGGTAATGTGCGACGCTTGTATATTTTTGGTGCCAGTAGTTTTAAACTGTAAATATTAAGAAGAAAGAGACTAGTCAGTATTATATAGTGAGATCCTGTTATGGGTGACTTGTGTTCGGCTTGCAGAACGGTGCAAAAGCACTTAATGTGTTTTGGTGCCAAATAAAGCCATCGTCCAAGTGTACTCATTTATATGCTGTGTATGCTTATTTTAGGGAAATTAAGTAGGTAGTTTAAATACATTAATGCAACTGACGGTGTCCAGCAAAGCATACGAGTATATTTAACGAGTCAGCAGGTAAAAACCTACTCATTTTTATCGTTTTTGAACCCATGTCTGAATAATAATAGTGAAAAGCTAATTATTATGTAGAATGTAAGGATGAGATAGTCAAATTATAACAGAAGCTCTATAATCATAGCTACGATAAGGCCTTACTGAAAAACATTAAAATCGTTACAGAACAAATAATAATTTAAGCTAATATTCACATTTTATTTTATTGAAACAGTAATAAAGAGAAACTAAAAGGAACATGAACAAAAGGAAGTTAAAAATCGTCTAAATTTAGTAGTCGGTGCTAACAAAATACATTCATCTTTCAGTCTTAGCAAGACCAAACTATATCGTGGACGGGCAAGGACTAATAGACCGGCGTGCAGTACTGCAGGCGGCTGTAATGCCGTCACCCGCGGGCTGCACCGCGCTGATAAAGCTCCGGTCACCTGCCGCATGAAATGCACCGCTTTTTAACTCGCTAAGTCCCTTAAAAACTTCATCCCTCGAACTTTATTTATGATTTAGTCGTTGACAACTAAAATGACAAGTTTGAAAGTTATTTTAATAACGGGACTTCATTTACATGAACTTCTCAGTGTTTAAGTAATCTGCGCAAATAAAGTATAAGTAATACTAGAGGTGACTTGAGAAACAGTTTTGGAGTTACATTATATTTGTGCGAGTGTATAGGCACATTTATTGCATTCGAAAAAAAAAACACAAAATGTGTAAGTGGTAGAGAAAACAACACTTTCTATCTCAATGTATGTGATGTTACAATATCATCAAATTGAAAAGAGATAGCCTACTTTAAGGTAATTTTATTTATCTGTTTGGTAAACCTACTTATAAATATGCAAACCAGAACAAAGATGGACATACCGTACTAACTTGTAAGGGATTAAATTTGAACATTTTATTCTTTGTAAGGAATGTATAAAATAATATAATTATACTTTTGTATTAATTAGTAAAGACAAGTCTTTTCAATTAAAAACCCAAAAGTCGACCTACATTCTAACCTTTTTATTTGAAGTCGCTGGATTCAACCTCCTACTTACCTTTTCCTGAATTTTAAAATAACGTAAAAGAGATGGCACCAATAAGCCTTAGTCTATTCTTTCTAACAAGTTACTTACAATCCCTTTTAAGTAATATTTAATGAAAGGGCCTTCGGTCGACATTCACAGCCGCAACATAATTAGAAAAGATCAATATCAATCGTCTTATTTATTCAAAGGTAAGTTCACCACGTAGGTATCAATTACCGTCGGACAGTGTTTTGTACTATTGTTAAAACTACCTATTATTAATATAACAGGTTGTGTTCTATAAAGTTTATTAAACTAGTTGACGTGATAGAAGTTAGTGAACTCGTTTTGTGGAAGTATTGAATAAAAGAGTGAGTTATTTCATATTCGTGAAGAATAAGTAATATATTTCATACCTATTTTAATTATTAAATGGTCGTTTGAGTTAGATTTGAAAGTTGTCTGTGTCAGAAATCATATCAATCCCTAGTTAGCGTAATAAGAGCGGAATCACACCCTCTAAGTTTACGCGAAGCGTTATCCTGATAATACACGCCCCATTTGATGTTGCAGCGCTTTAGCATATTGCTAAATAACACACAATTGTGTTAAGTACCTGCCTAAGATTATTTAGCATTCATAAAATTTTGAAACCACGCTAGCACACTTGAAAGCTGTTATGATGTTGAAGCAAAGAATAATCTCGCTACGAAACGCGCACAACTAAGCTGACTTTGACGACGATGCTCATAAAACAGAACTGTTTTATTGCTGTTGCTACCCACCTGTCGTGAAAAGGTAGAAACCAAGTTGCAGGGATAAAATACCAACAATGTTAAGTCAACGTTCTTTCAATAAAAATAATATTATCGTTTGGAATTTAGACGTGGTTTTGACGTGAGCAACGAAACATTTTATATCGGCACTAACTACGTTTTGGTTTTAGATTACAGGTGACTTTGTTGTTTTTGTTCTACAGTTAGCAGTTTGTTTTGTGTCGTCTTTACTCAGTTTGGTCATTTAATTAATTTTACGCGGACATTCTACAATCTACATGCGCGCCTTTGTCATGCATATTGCGGTGAAATAATTGGTTGAGTTTTACACTAAAGTCAAACTGAAGAGGTAGGTAACTAGATCACAGATAGTGGAGAAAATCCAATTATCGCCTGCACAAAGGGTCACGAAACAATCTAAACTAAGAAAATTAATCTTCTGAGTCCAGAGAGGAGCACTGTCTGTGCAAACTTAGACAATGGATTTATAGTTCATCGATTTGGGTCCATCGGAAGCGGGGTGTGACGGGTATCATACCGAGCGCACTAACTTTCCAAGAAATCGCAGCCAAGTGGTTTTAAGTGTCAGATTGCATGCGAAACTGTTCTTGTAGATGATGTTACGAGAGATGGGCTCGCTGCGGTTGGTTATCGGTTCCGGAGGTTAGGTATGTATTTCTTCGCTGCTGACATTAGAATTATTATTGCGTATTTGACGCACACGCAAAAAAGCAGTTCGATTTAAAAAAAACAAATGTAACGTATGAAAGTCTGTGAATAAAATGTCCAGGTAAGAACTGGTAAATTAGGTACAGAATTAAATATTTATTATTTTATTTTTTTTCTATCTTTAGAAAATCCAGACCCCGCGAAGGGTACGGGCGGCTGGATTCGTTTAATGCTATAATGGCTTATTTCTTATAAAAATTGGTGCAATGATTTAGATGAAGTGGAAAATGAATGATGTATGGATGATTTAAGTACCGTTAAACTTTTTAAGACTATTGACAATAGTGGTGGTGAGTTTACAGAATGATTCCAGTACTAGCTTATATTAACAGAAAACAAGGAACTTAATTAAGTATACAACACGTGCAAAGTCTGAGTGGACGCTTGGAGCGGAGCGTTCGGCGGGGCATGCAGCATTGCGGCCGAGCGTACATACGCTTTGTGCAGCGTCAATTCGGAACACCAGTATGAGTTTCATTTGTTTAACATGCCGCCGCACGCCCCGCCCGACTGGACGCCCAACTCAAGCGTCTACTCAGGTCTTAGACTTAGTAGTTTTGAGAGTAACTTCATAAATTCTACCAGCTTTCCCCTATTTAGATTCAAAAAGAGTACATACATTTTCCCATAAAACAATAAGATTGACCGTTTACTGAAACGAGCCTAGAATCGCAAGAAAAGCAGGTAATATTATAAAAATTGAACGCAAAACTTCTTGGCAATCCGAATCTCGTTGAAAATGAAGCAAATAGAGTAAGACGGCGGGCTCGCGATTGCGTCGGCCTAGCGTTCCACTAGAAATTTAAGAAGTGGAAAGTTACTTCAAATTAAATGTTACGAGTATAATGGAATTATAGAAAATATAGAAAACAAAGGAATACTTAGGTATACGAATATGAATTTGATTAATGTTTTAGAAAAAGAGTTGCAACTCTTTTTGATTTCTTAGATTCCAAAGGTTAACCTTATGACAATCGGAATAGAATGTAAGTTAACCACAAGGTTTCCATACCTACAAACATGAATATGTACTTAATTAGTTCAACATTTTGACTCACTTTTGGGGGTCGGTATTATAAGACTACCTACTTTTTTGTGTGTACCTATTGAAATATTCTTAGAGGTTTAAAGATAAACTCAGTATAAATCAAGAAATAGTTTTATCGTTATATTTACAAAAAAATAAAATCACTAGAAATCCAATAGGTATATAGGAAACGTTATATTTTCCGCCTGGTTTAGGCTTAACTGTATTTACTGTTCAGTTACAGTACTCTCAAATGGAAAATAAATAAATATAATCATCAAACTTGCTTTAGTTATAACACAAAATAAACTGTGACAAAAAACCATAATGATACTAAGTACTAGCGCTTTCAAGGTACAAAATAAGTGTATACAAAAAAAAATTGTTTACAAATCGCGAAAATAACACATTCGCGTGCGTTACCTTGATCTCTGGTGCGATGCAGGTAGGTATACAATACACATTTATTTGAGAGGTTGGTCGGTTCATGTACCGATACATAAATATACCTAATACCGTGATGAAAGATGGTGAAACCGCACAGGCAAAACATTGATTCTGCAAATGCTTATTTTAGGCATTTTATAATTATGTTCAAAATGTTATTAAAATTGGTTACAAAAAGATTTTTGTAAGTTTGTCCCTTTTTTACAAAAAAAACTTACTTACGAAATATTTGATATTTATATTTAATTTAATTTATCGATGTCACTTTTCGGCTAAGGAAAACATCGTGAGGAAATCATCGGACTTAATACCAATTGATGAATTGATGTTTAATTCCGTTTTCCCTCTGGGTCTTGGAAGAACTGATGGCAGTTACTTTGGTAAACCCTGGAGCCTACTCCAATAAATGCGATTAGATATCCGAGCGGACCTAAGGTTCAGTTGAGTTGTGGCAATACCCGGGACAAACACTAGGATGATGATGACATCAGATTTAGTATTAAATTGGTATTGTATTTACGTTACTGAATACGGCGTTCGGGTGAGTTTTTCACATTATTAATGATGTCACTACATTCAAGCCAAACAACGCACTGGACACAATCACGAATGGTTGATTCCAATCTATTCATTTAAATAATAAAAAGTGAATATTTCATAGCGCAATTCAGTCAGCTTTATTGCTGAATAAATCAATAGCGCAGATGAATACTTAAGTGAATTAGTCAGTTTTGTACCTAGCTGATGAATCTTCAAGTTTTATTCAAATATATAATTCCTGTTCTTAGAAATTTACATCTTCCCCTAAAATTGAAAACAACAAACTTCGATTCATTTACCTCTTCCATTAAGTAGTGTAATGGAATCGTGATATTGTCTGCGCGTGAAGAGTCACTCCTCATTTAAATAAACAGAAAATTTCCTTAAACGAATTAATTAACGTGATATTTTCTTGAATTAAATTAAAATCAGAAGAGCTGCATTCGTGAGATACGCTCGGCTGGGCTCGTTTCCCTCTGTCACAAAATTTATCTCTACCTGTTTTAGTTACCTATTGCTCCTTCACGTCTTTTTCGCATTTTTCTTATTCTTTAAGTACTTAAGATTTTACCTGCAGTTTCATAAAAAGTTAAAATTGTATTAAAGATAAACAACATAGTTCTTGTTAAGAATCGTGCTAATAATGTCAGACTATGAGATCAAAGAAATGACGGTAAACAAATAATGGCAAATAGGTCAATATTTAAATAGTAATTAACAAGTTAAAACTAGGTATTAGTTACTTAGCCCGCAAAATTAACTAATTACACATGTTAATAAGCAATTAAACGTACCAAATATCAAACGTAAAAATAAAATTTACGTTTAAACAACGCACCGCAAGTAAGCATGTTTTTAATACCTAGAGTGATTTAACTTAATATGTTAGATGATTCTGCTTAAGACATCTTCTTCACATCAGACTCAAAACAACTTGTGTAAAAATTAAATACATTATCCAGTACTTGCATTGTAGCTGGTTGTTAGTCTTGTCCTCCAGTGCGTCCGGCATCCGCCAATGCCGGTGCCGGGCGCTGCGCCCGTCACTCCAGCACATTTAATATTTTAGCCATTCGCCTCACGCGCCGTCTTCAGCGGCCGTCCTGATTGCCGCTAAATTGAACTAAAAACTTCTTCAGTGCCCCAAAATGTTTCAATTACATCCCAAATATTTTATCTGGATGCATTTAATTTAAATTTAAAGGCGATTGTCATTTTGTTTCATTATCTTTCGATGTCGGTGATCAGCGACAAAAATGTTAACAGATGGCTGAAACAACTTGTCACTCGTTTGTAGAATCGATGTCGTATTCATTAAAGATGAGTAATTCGGTTTTAATTAAAGCAGGATGTAATTTGAAAATGTTGTCTGCATTCGGAGATTAAATTTAAACTTTGCTCAATAGTAAGTAGTTTGCACTGTAACAATTTATAACCCCGGTATAGAACTACGAACAGCGTTAAGATGTTTTCAATAGAAGGTTAACAACGGGATGTAAAGTTTTGCAATAGTGCGCTCCTGGATCGTGCAATTATTGCCAACCCAATCCTAATTGAATTCTTAGGTTAAGTTTGCGTTTAAAGTTTGCATAAAAGACGCCTTGCAAATTAATAATTGCCTCGTAGAGCGTTTCAACTGCTACATTTAAAAGAAGTTAGTTAATGTAAAATTTAGAATATTTATATCCCTGCTTAACTTTTATAAAAAGTATGTATTTGCAAATATAATTTTACTCGGCACAACCTATGCTTAAAAATCCAAAAAAAATTAACGAGAATTATACTAAAATTGATTTTACGTTAAATTTATCTGTAGCGTAATTCAATTTAAATCGTTACAGTCATTTGTGACCGCTAGTTTACAAATAAATACTTAAGTATTTAAATAAATAATTTGTGTAAATTATTAAGTAATATAAATTGTAAAAATAATATAATTTGTTAAGTACCATTTACAAATAATACTCACATCATATTTTGGTCAAGTTTTATTTAAATACCAAAGCATTGGCATGAGCGGCACGATTTCTCATTAAAATAGCAATTCGACTTAAAAACCAGCCAAAATGACTTGTTAATATTAAAATTGCCCGTGTAAAGTTGTAAAATTTCCATGCGAAATATGATGCGAGCATTTCGTTAACACGCACGTCATGTCTGGAAGTTCCGCCGACATTTCGGTAGACTATTCGAAATTTAAAATGGATCCGTTTAAAAAGGGATTTTCTAGGGTTCGCATTTTCGATGAAGGAGCGGCAGGGCAGGTAAGTGACTTGTTTGCCGGTGCAGCACGAGCAAAACGCCGCGCAGTTTAGTCGGCGCCCGCACCGCTCTCTATAAATCACCCTGCGATTGACGCCTTCCTACAGGGAGTGATCTATTCTGCCCGCCATGATACAGCTACACTTCCAAGGATTTTTCTAGTCTCGAAGCATCCACAGTTCAAATTGTTATAAACAAGTAATTGGATCGGTTCTCCGTTCAAAGGTTTTGAGTGTCCAAGATAAAATGTTCTTGGCAATGTGTACCTAGTGATGCAATTTTAAGAATACCTCATATATTGACTTTGTGCTGACGTATTTGTAATTTTGAATAAAACACTTCTCAGAGAGATAACGTTTTTCAGAGTTGATTTATTAGAGCAAACTACACTATTAGCGTTGTTGAATTATTCGATATCGGAAGTTAATCGCAGTTGGGTGATTTGGAATAAATAGGTAATGAAAAAGAAAAGCGTAGGTACTTATTGAAAAATCATAATTATATTAATATATAGCGTACGGACAGTTGGTGGCATTATTGAGCAGAGAGTACACTGAAGTCGTCTAGGATACATTTTATGATTGAATGACTAATTATTAAATTATTTTTTCTCGTTAACATACGTTTCTTATACAAGACGTAGTGCCAATATATATATACGTTAGGATCGAATCGAATCGTAGAATATTTTTTCATATAATAACTCAATTTAATTACGCTGACCATAAAATAGTAGGAAACAAAGGTCTAGCGGAGAAAACGAGGGGATATTCAACAATTCAATCTAAAAATAAGAAATGTATATTTTAGACAAAAAATAATTAATTTGATCATTAGTCATTCAATCATAAAATGTAACCTAGGCGACTCCAGTGTACTCTCTGCTAATTAATGCCACCACCTGTCCGTACGCTAAATATATATATCATTATATTTTGTTTTTGGAATTGTACTAAATTTAGCTAAAATGGCTGTAAAAATAAAGTGTCCGAGGGTTGAACGGGCGACGGGAGTACGTTTAATATTTTGGCAAGTCGTCTCACGCGCCATCTTCAACAGGCCCTGATTGCCGTCCGATCGAAATTATATTTCACTGCCACATTCAAAGCTCACTGGACAAAATTGGTTTATATAATATGGATAACATCAATGCTTCTAGTTCAATATAGTGTTGTATTTTTAGAATGAAATACTATGCTTGATATGTATTTACCCGAAATGGAGGCAGATGATATTTTATCGCTATAAATATAAATAGCACATTTATTTTATTGTTTGAGCGATAGGCGAGTGTTTTGTCATGTTTTCCGCGACTAAAATGCCTTTCCAAATAGTGTAGATACCAGCAGACTGAAATAATCCATACAATAGTTTTACGAAACAAAGAAAAATCCTAAATAAATAGATTTTTTCACTAACCTGATACTTAAGATCAGAATCGCAAGCAGTGTAAATTGAAATTCCGAATGCTTAGTAAATTAAAATGAAATGTGTTGTTCCCTTCAAATGTCCTAAATTACACAGATACAAAACATTTGTGTTTTTCTTTTCAAACATACATACATAAAATAGTAACAACAACAAAGTTCAATAGGTGAGGGAAAATCTATTATTGTAACGAAATCAGTGCTCGGGGACGGTGCACTATTCGCGGCGAAACTGACCGCAAACCTTTTTTGGTGCTTCAAGAATAGACGCTTGACCTGAATTTATCAATTCTTGACAAGTTCTATTCATTTTGAGGACAGATGGTGTATTTATAATAGTTGGCAAACTTTGGTGTTTACTATTAATGGGGCGTTTAATCTCTTATTAAGATATTGTAGTGGTGTAGTATTTAAGTATAAGATTTTTATATAAAATATTAGTCAAAAATTAAGTTCAATCTTTTGTACTATATTTTCAGTGTCAGTCTACAGTGTGTTAATCTAATACGGGCGAATCTCTTAACGGTGATTAGTATAGGATATAAGAAATATAATTATATAACTTTTACTTAGAATTGCAATTAGAATGTTATCCATACAAAATAATTCGGCCCGCAATGTAATGCAAAGCGTTAAACGCTCGTTGTCAGTTACTTTCAATACCATGTTTACACATTGATGCTGATAATTTTCAAAAAATACTTATTGGGTCACAGTTCAGTGTAACTTAAAAAAACATCTTCAAATTAATGATTACCCTAATGAGTTCTATGTCTGGTTTAATTTATCGCCCGTATTAGATTTACAAACTGTATAACCTGTCTCTCATGGCCACGCCACAGGTAATTTTTTAACAAAAAACCTTTGTAAACAACCCAGACAATATTACGATTACCTATTTTCCTTTCATTTACTTATCCAATATATCACTGCTTTTTACGCGGGTATCCTTATAGTCAGTTGATATTTTGACCTCATAATAATCTTAGTAGTATTAGTCTAAAAACGACCTTTGTACGAAGGGTCTGCAGCTCATATTTCAATTTCAAATGACATGGATATACGAGTATAATAAAGTAACCAGTGGGTATTATCAAGGTTTTTCTCATGGTGGAAACGGAGCGGTTAGATCGCGTGACGGCCGGCCATGCTTCAGCCCGACCAGAAAGAGTGGCCACGGTATTTGTCTTGCTTTCATAGTACAAAATATTTGAGTAAATAAATCCGTGTAAACCTAATCACTGGTCGAACAATGCCGAATCATTTGCAAAATGTTTAATTCAATCTAACGTTTCAAAATTAGATACAACTAAAACTAGAACGAGAATAATTTTAAAAAACAAAAAAATAATCGACTTCACTTAGGATCCGCTATTCTAAGAGGAAGTGGCCGAGTTGCTGTAATGTAAATGTAATAGTGCAATCACTATAGGTGTGCCTATAATAGTTGAAGACTTCCCTCGATTTCTCCAGGATCCCATCATCAGACCCCGACTTGGTGACAATGGGACCATCTAGGGGTTATACCCGTTCAATTAAAATAAAAATTTTGAAAATCGGTACATGATATCGAGTAACATACATACAAAAAAAAATATTATTTAAAAAAATCAGTCGAATTGAGAACCTCCTCCTTTTTTGAAGTCGGTTAAAAAAGCAGTAGAGAAAGAAAGAGGTATACCTTAGAAAGAGATATTCTTAAACCAGTAAGTTTTTTATTAGCGCGTATATGATTATCACCGAAATAATCATATAGGTACATACATATATCATATGTACATACAGATAGTTTTACTTAAAAAAAATAGTTTTCACACCTAGTTATCCTTGTGGTTCCAAACAGTGTATACATTTATTTATATTACGATATCCTTGTTTATTAATCAGTAGTACAAATTATTGTCAAGGTGTAGAAAATTAACAGTTACATATATGTATATTGTATTGAAAAAGAAAACTTTAGAAGAATCCCTAGTAACTTTGAGACGTATAAAATGATAAATAGTCACCGCACCACTTCATAAACAGAAAACACCAAGTAATATTGAATTAAGCTAATTTAATTCGCACAATGTACCATCCCAAAACTAAAGCAAACCTGCCAAAATTATTGAAGACATTAGATGGAGCGTCCCTACAGAGCTGCAAGTCAGGAAATTCAACATGTGTGAACATCCTAGAACTGCAACGTGCAGCCAGCACAGACGTCACTTAATATTAATCTACCTGCTCTGTCGAAGAGCATTATTGTAAGGAGCATTGTCTACTTAGCACTGTAGGTATCATAAGATATACATATTTCGATACTAAGGTAAGGATATCGTAGCTTTTGGCTGGGCGGCTAGGCAATATTAGGTGGGACGTATAGATATAAAATTTTAACAGATTTGCTCTAGTCATTCTTAAGGAGCTTATCAAAACTACGAAAAAAATATTATTACTTTAGTTTAAAGAACATTAGTATATTCTCATGTTTTTCAATAAAAAAGTAACATTGAAAATACATCGAAAGACGCGCGTTGTCTTCAGCTCCGCATAGGCCGTCCATTGTTCCAATGTGTTCATTGGTAGTTTGGTACATGTATGTACAGACCTAGGAATCGATGGGGCAAAACTTTTTGACAGGTAGGGAGTTCCTATATCGATAAACTTAAGTATCGATATTTGTTCCATATACTAGTGACCACTCCAGGTTTTGTTTGTCAAACTATGATTTTATTAAAAAATATAAATAAAACAAAATAATAAGGGTAACTTATCTTTATCTAATTATATAAAAAGGGTTTGATAAAGATATAATATTAACTATTTCATAGTAGGATGGTATTTATTACCTAGCGATGCTTGCTTATGCAACAATACTCACAAATAATACATACAATGCTGGGGGTGATCACTAGTTTATGGTAAAAAGCATCGATAATTGAGTTTATCGATATGGGAACTCCCTACCTGTCAAAAAGTTTTGCCCCATCGATTCCTAGGTCTGCTAATGTATATCATCAACACAACGAACCTCCCTAACGTGTTCATCTAACTTGACAAAAATGACATTTTCTGAATCAGCTATGGTATTCATAATTTATAATTTGCACTGCGCGCAAATCGATACATAAACAATTTGCGTTAGTCTGTAATTTCGCCTTCCCGCAGGCATTGATTAAGTGGACGATTGTTGCGTCCCATGATTTATATAATCAGTTGGATAATATCGTGTAATCTCATATATCCAGTTTATCCGTCCCTGTCTTTGTCATGAGAAATGAGCTGGCAAGCTATAGGTTACTAATTTTGGGACGCATTTAGCGATCACCAATGTGAATGGGAGCAGACAGCGATTGTAGGAAGCGTAGAATGAACGGGTGCCATAAATTGTATAAATTACATTTCAAAATAGAACTGGCAATTATATGCAGGACAATAAATAATAAATGCGTTTTGGCTACAATGCCGATGAAAATACAGGTGGAGGTTATTATTATAATTAGGGGCATATTATCGAATACGCATTTGTTACGGTTTTCAAATGCACATGATGATGATGATGATGACGACGGTTAACAATATAAGTGTGAAGAGAATGTGCTGATTAGGTATAGTATTACATTTTGATTTTTACTTTGTGAGGTGGTGGTGAGTGAGTGAGGTGAGGTATTATACGTTTAGTTAGATGAGATCAATATAATTGAGATTTTTGTCATTAAGTTGTGAAAATAATATTTTTTAACGAGGGTATAATTATTTATTCACGGTTTACAGAACCATTTCAAGCAGTTCCACACTCGACTCGTATCACACGAGTAATGACGGCGTAATAATGTAGACTGGCGACATAAAATACACCGCTATACGGATTTTAAAAGATGTTTAAAGATTCATAAACATAAGCTTTCCACCTCAGTTCGAGTCGTAAAGTTGAGTGTAATGTGTCTGAATATCGTATTACGTATAAACGTATAACATGACGGTAACTTGGGGCGTTAGGCCGTGTCTCCCACCTGGTGACATGAATAAATTGTGTCACTGTGGTCTAATATTAAGTTTGCTTGTTTATAATGTTGCTCTCCGAAATGCCGTTGTTATGTTAGGGTTGCCCGGACAAAAATGAGATAAGCCAAATTTGGCAAGTTTAATATACATAGTTTTTCGGCCCGGGAACTTCAAATGAGTTTTTATAGTAGTATATAACTACTTGAATAGGTAACGTGGAGTTTTTTTACAATTTCAGCTATGTATAGATTATATACAATATGTACATATAACTACGATACATAAATAATCCTGGGTGGGTACGTAAACCACGTATAGTCCATAAGCGATTTTTAATCTATTCATCATCAAAATTCGGATGTCCCTTCGGATACCCTAAAAGTCATATTACGTGAAGATTTGTGGAATTTATATTTTTGAATTTAATTATAATTTAATAAACAAAAATTAAATTTTCATATGGTGCTTTTGAAATAATCATGAGGTTTCGATATTAACCATAAAAATTATGTGATAATCGAACATATAAGGACAAATCCTACGTCCTATCAAATCACCTCAGGCAACCCTGCCTACAAGTTGTTTGTTTAGCCGGATCTTGTGTTTGTGTGTTACGCTCACATGGGCACATGATACAATTACTTAGTTATTTTGACAGCTATGCTTGGTTTGTTAGCATTTTCTCGCCTTGACTGCTTATCAGTGGCGGTGGGTGAAATTTATTCTTAGGCAAGCCAGTGCTGAATTTGGCTTATAATTGCTTAATGAGCTGTAGGAAAACTGCTCAAGCGCCTGAAACTAAGGCAAGCTGACGGAAATTGTGTTCTATGGACGCGCCGCCACTGCATGCTGCTTAGTAAGTTTTATTGAGCAATTTATATAAGACCGATTGTAGACTCATTTGGTATTATGTATGTGTTAACTTAAATCATTATTTTTAGTATTCAGTAAGATTTTTAGAAGGTATTACGTTATCTCAATATTATTTTCGTACAGTAGGTAAATTAATGTCATTCAAGTTATTCACGGAGCCCATTAAAACGTAAGGTATGTAAGTATTTACCTAGAAAGTTGCCACATGTATAGGTATATTTATTAGATACCTTTAACCAATCCAGCTAACCTTTAAGCAACTAAGAGAAATCGATCAGGTATGTAGTTGTCTACATACCTGATCGATTTCTCTCAGTCGTTGTCGATTTGTAAATTACTTGTATATTTATGAGGACATCACGACCAGTTATAACGGCAACATTATGAATAATTTATCCAAAAATTACAGTCCATTACTACTTAAAGAAGCCTAATATAATTATAGCATTATTAAATATCATGAAAAATGTAGCCGTGACTTATAAAGTAAGTATTATTTATAAAGGAATCCTTAATAATAGTGGGACTTTCCTTCATCTTTATAATTATTTATTTTAGTCATATTGTTTTGATATGAGTAATAAAGTAGCAGCAGTTACTTTCTTCACAATGCATGTGCTCGAAAAGTGCGTTTCCTACGGAGCCATATTATGCGGAAAGTAGTACTTTTCCGCACTAGTGCTTTAAACTTTTAACTTTTAATAGTTTTTTGTTTTGTTTAATGTAACTAATGCTTGTGCTCTATTGCGTTCTGACATTGAAAATTGTACAAATATAACTTTTAATTTTAATAATTAAACTTACTTGCCATGATATGTTTTTTGATTTACTCGCACAATGCATTGTAAAACATTGTATGATACACGTGCGTAATGGTACATTACGTACCTAGGGCGGTAAAATAAAGAAGGGCTCAGATCGCTGGCATTTGTGGCCCGAACCGAAGGTAAGGGCCATAAACAAGCGATCTGAGGCCTTCGTTATTACCGCCCGTGGTGCGTACATAATTTTACGTCTTCTCTTGGGTGTGAAGTGAGATTTTCCGCTGCGCCTTAGGGCGGTAAATCTCACTTAGCGCCCAGAGTGACGTAAAGATGATTTCCGACTCGTATTCCTTTATAAATTCGCTCGCTTTGCTCGCTCGTGAATAAAATTCCACTCGTCGGAAATCATCCACTATCCGCACTTGTTGCATAAATAGCTATGCTTTTTAATAAGAACATCATATAAATAAATATGCCTTCTGGCCCCTGCAACTTTTAAGAATACGAAAGGTTGCAAGAGCTTTTTTATATAACATTACAACATCTTAAAAAATTGCAATATAGGCCACAAAAACCCACACATTCCGGAATATTTTATCGTCGAAATTAATAACTTATATACGCTCGTGACGTATAGATTTTTATTGATAGATTTTTGTAAATTTGTTAATTAGATCATTTTTCCTAAATTACGTCCGGGAACGTTTGTCTTGAAAGACAAAGACAAACAAAACACTATCTGCCTCCAAACGGGAGTTTCGGTTCCCACTAAGTTCCTAGCTCCCAGTCTGTGAGTGACTTTAATTCATCCCAGCAACGCCATCTGGGATTTCTTGAAGCTGTCACGGCACAGTCCGAAACGTCTCGATTGGAACTTCGGCTTAGTTGAACTGCGGAAGTATAATAATGCGGAGTCTAAACCTTCATTAGAAATTGAATCTGTTATTTTTCTGTTTATGCTCGTTGTGTAGTTTTAGTTTTATTCATAAATCGGGCAACACACGGTGATATTGGACCTTGCTCGATATGACTTTGGCATACATAGATAGATTGTTTTTTTTTCGAAAATTATACAGTGCGCTGCAAAACTATGTATAATATATGTATTGTATAATGCACATCAAAAGATTGGCTACCGTCACGTGCTACAACTTTATAAATAATATACGATTATAAAATATGCTCACGGAGAGCCGTTTTGCTGCATTGATTATAGCAAATGGAAATCCGTGATCTCTGCCTACCCCTTTTGGGATATAGGCGTGATTGTATGTATGTATGTATGTATAAAATATACAAAATAGCTGTTTAGTGAAGAAAACCATGTTTTTCAAGCCAGGTAAAGTTGCGCATCGTAGGCAAAGTGGTAGCACGTGACGGTGTTGCGATTGGCATAGAGGGCGATACGATCACACCCGTTTAGCTACTTCTGTTGCTGACTGTACTACTGTATAAACAGTGACTTGAATGAGTAAATATTATCCAAAATCTAGAGTACACATTAAACATAAGTACTGCATAGAAACTAATTCATATCGCAACGCAAAGTTACTAACGCAATATATTATATACAGATTATTCAGCAAATATTTTAGTTTGCGCAAGTGTATCTTACAGATTATAGACAATGCCGCTAAGGACCAGAGTTTCTCAAACTTTAGGCAGGAGTTAGATAAGTTTCTGTTTCCACCAGGCCCTTAAATTGAAATGGGTACCAAAATATCTGAATGCTTTGTTACTAACTGCTGAACAAAGCTATCACGGCTATCTTTAGCCAAGGGCCGTTACTATTATTCAGGTAACTAGTTAAATTTAAACCAAGGCAGAATGATATGAAAACAAATGTTTAATTTGTAGATACTGAGACAGTATTAAAAAATATACCTTGAATGCTACTTGATCGTTTTCACTAATCACTTTGATAATATTATGACTTACAAATAATGCCGCCAAAAAGTACAATAGTCAACTTAAATCCGTATTAAACTTTTACTAATATAGTTATAAACAAACTAGCTATTATTGTTTGTTAGGTACGCCGGCGGTCGGAGATTACTTGACAATGTCATGAGTAACAAAGTTCGTCGGAGTTGCCTCGTAGCAACTTCTGGCAGGGTCCTTAAATTGAAACTGAACAACATCTGCACTCGCTTGATAGTTATTACTAAAAATAAAATTGGGCTATATTTCAACATCGTAAGGATTTAGTACTGATTTCTGACTTTTAACAGGCAGAAAGTATTACGAATTATGACAAAAAATGATCATTATTTTGACACAAACGGGACTTAATCGCGTACACTTACTTTTATTATTTTCCTAATGTTTCGAGCGTGTCGTAACGCTCGTGGTCGCAGGCAGGCCTGGGGGGCAATTTTTGACTTTCGAGCGCCCGAATTCAAAAAGTTTAAGCTCGAAAATAATCGCACACAAAAGCTTACCGCCAATTTTTTCGCATGAAATTAATAGTTTAAATACTCATGATTTTAAATTCTTATCGCTGTTATTTTTAAAACATAATTTCATCGTTTTATTCTGATTTGTAAATGTCACTTTCGAGTACTCGAATCTCAAAAATCACCCCCCAGTCTGCTAAAATAATGAGTGAAAATCGTGTGAGTTTAAATCAGTAAAAAGAAAAGATATATTGAAATGCTCAACAATATAACTTCTTTTAGTGAGCAGACTACAAATTCAAATATTAAATGTTAACATTAGCCTACTAGTGCACTTATATAACATGGATAATATGAAAATTACTAGGCAAACACAACGTGGAAAATGTACATGGTCTATTTAAATTTATATTCACTCACCAAAGTAATGTTTATCCAAATTAGCAATCAAATTAATTCTTCATGTAATGGATAACGATTTAAACTAATTAACGTTTCATAGTAGACGAGTTATAAAATTGAATTAAGCTTTCCGATATTAATTACTAGTATTAACTATGACAAGAGAGGATTATCATACGGTTAACATTTATAATTGTTTATTACTGGATATAAATATTATCGTGACAAACTATTGTTCAGAATCTAAATGGACAACAGGCGTTGAGTAAAAACACAAATACGTATAACGATAACAGCCGCAGGAAATCGTAAAAGCAATATATAACGATCGTGTATATTATGGGCGAATCTGAATGTGTCAGTGCGTAATTTATCGCGGAACGTGTTTTTTGTGGAGGCCCTCTCTTGACCTCATAAAACACAGAGCCCGTTGCAGGGCCGCTGAAATCGGAGAGAGTCCTCGACTCGAGGCCGGCCCGCGGCGCTCGTCGAAAGTGGGAAAAACAACCGATCGCCACTCGACTGAGACGAAGCAGATGACACTTCACACGTCGTCGTGATTTTTACAACATTCCCCTCTACTCTGTGGCGTTTTTCGCTTGCAATTACTTTGATGTAAGCAGGATTTTTCGCACCGCCGCGTCTGTGTTTTGAGTGTAAGCCCGGGGTTGATAAGTCATGTTTTATCATTTTGAAGGCTCGTCGAGGGCTCGCCAGAAGCCTTTGTCTATTTCGTGTACTCGTTCATTAATAAGTTAGCGATACTTCATGACAAGAAAAATCCAGTAAAATGAAATTACAACATAATTGCCAGACTAAAACTTACTTAAATTTTCGTCAGTGATTTGATAAACGAGGACGTTAAACATGTAAGTTAGTTATTCCTCTTATTGGGTGCCTTACATTATAATTTCCGAGAGATGTTTTCATGTTGTCATTGAAAACCACAATTAATTCAAGTAGGCAGGTAGTTGGATAAATTAGGCACAATGATAAAGAAATACTCTTGAAATATACGATTTTAAGCTAACATGGTCATTAACTATTTAAAACGGGATATTTACCATGTGAGTTTTTAAATGTGAGCTTCCGATATTTCGGCACAGTTGCATGCGCCATTATCACGGAGTAACTGAAGATGCTGCGAGTGTCGCTATGTTGTGTGGGTAGACCACAACTGACTGTTTTTGTAATGAAATACTCTTGAAAGTCAACCAAACTTCTAAAATCATACGTAATTGAATAAAGATTAACTACACCTTGACCACCGTAAGTGCAACCTTCCTTCATACACTTCCTTTAATTAATAATATTTCTGTAGACGCACGTAGTACTTACCTATTTATTTTTACGAAATTGTTTTTTTTTAAACCACGACTTTAGCAAACAAACATACGGCTCGCCTGTTGGTATACAGCCACAGCTATGGACACCTGCAACCCCAGAGAGGATTCACTGTGTTGACGGCTCCTCGTCGTTATCATCCTCTTTGAGCTCTTTGGCAACCTTACTCACCAGCAGGAACACAACACTATGAGTAGGGTCTAATGCAGTTGGCTGTGTCATTGTGTAAAGTGGAGGTACTTCCCCAGTCGGCCTGTGCTCCAGATTTGAGCGAGATGACATTCGGTGTGCTGTGCCCTCCCACCAAGGACCGGAATTCTTCATAGCAAAAATCAAAATGTCAGAGGGATTGACCATGATGTTCTATCGACTTATCGATAAATATTTGTCACTTAACGAAACAAAGCTAAAGTAACGAAATCAGGCTTTTGGTGTACACATAAACAATTTGTTTATCGTTTTTCTTTTAGGATTAACCATTTTAGTAACACGGCACGGGAATCAATTATGAAAACTCAAGTGACATAAATGACATATGTGACGTTAACATAATTTATTTTAATATGGAGATGCAAGTTGCTTATCAAAGAGGTCAAATGTTACATAATAATATTTTAAGATGATAATGGATACCTAATGCGATATTAAATTATTCCGTAACATCGATAAGTCGATAAAACATCATGGTCAATCCCTCTGACAGTTTGATTTTTGCTATGAAGAATTCCGGTCCTTGCCTACCACACATAGTTAGTGAAATAAACACAGTATAATTATATTCGCAGTATAGTATCATTATACCCATACATCTCTTTTGGACATAATTTAAGGACATATTCATCTCCAGACGTAGTTTAAGGACATAGAAGGTCTAGGTGGTAATAACGCATAGAAACATTTTAGAAATAAGCTTTTTAAAATGTTATTAGTACAAAAGTAATTTTCAACTTCTACTTTAAGAAACTACAACTATTTAATTCATTTGATACCGATTCCAAGAGGCTTTTATTCCTTGAAATAGTTTAAAATTACCGTTATTACCTTTAATAGTACCATTGAAAAAATCTTAGTAATATACTATGAATGAACGCTAGGTCACTCAGAAAATTAAATAAAGACTGTATAAGTAAAATAAACAGGTACGTTATTGTAAATGTCGTAGGTTTACTTCAGGTATCTGAAGGAAGAGGGAATAATTAATGGCTATCTATGAATGTATTACGCTTAACGTAGGTTACAATTGAGTAAATATTCTAAAAAAGCCTCTATTTAGGAAAGTTAATTTGGTCAGTGTTTGTGTGGCAAAATACGCGGCTATCGGGCGAGTGAGAGCTTCACGGATCCAAACGTGTATCGTGCGTGGTTGGCTCTCTTCCAGCCGCAATACAGAATTCCAAACGAAAAAGGTCCTACGTCCCTATGAAACATTCATATTATTTTAACTTTTTTCTTCTCAACTCTCAAATACACATTTAACGTGCAGTTTTTATTCACAGGACACAATTTTAAAGTAGTCTATAAACGTTAAAAGTAATAGTAAGTAATGCGCCGTTTTGTTGTTTTGATTTTATTTCTGTATGTCAATGATTTCAAGAAATATTTAAAACAAGTTATTTTAATATTAATAAAGTATGCTTTAAGCAAGCATCAATGCAATAAAAATGTATAAACATTAAATAAGTGATCTATTAATGTCGTTTATTATATACAAGGGTAACGGCACCTGCAGTGGTCAGCCAGGCACCAGTTGTATCGTTTATTGGTGATACACAATACTTTGAATACATATATAAATAATAAATTATATGTACTTACCTGGCAGCTTTGATTCCTCGTTGTTTAATATGCCATGTAACAGAAGCAGTAGGGGATCAAGGGACAGAAATAAAGTAAATAGTACAATTCGTTGCTATCGATAAACAAGAGCAGTAGTGTCATATTCGACATATTAGTGGCTACACGTGGAAAACGTTTTTTTATTAAACGTGATTGACTTTTATACAAATTGGCTTTATGTATACATTAGGTATTGAATTGTATTAAGAACTAATAAAATATCACTGTTTTTGATATTTGATAAGGCTGACTATGTATATACCACCTTTTTACAAAGGATCCAATGGTCACGGTCAGCCTCTCGGGCTGACCACTGGGTTTTTCCTTATTGTAAAAAACTCAGTGGTCAATCGCATTTAAAATTACGAAGATCCAGAAGCACTTGTTTTGTTTTTGAATTTGGGACCATTTAATTACTCAATAAAAACTAAAAATGGATTTTAGGATATGTACAATATTTTGTAACAGGGGTCTAATTAGGTCGTAGTATTATTTTTTACGCGACCGACTACTGGGTGTTGCGGAGCCAGTATTCAGCCACTATATTATTGAGTTAAGGGGTATTTTTAAGCATGCAGGTAGATATTTAAACAAATCTATGAACAATGTTTTAGTATCATTATACTCCTGTCGATTTTGACTCACATATGTCATTCTTATTAATAGTTAAGATGGCTGAGTACTGGGTACACTAAGGCTGCTTACTGGATTTTTGAGACAGACTATTTAAAATGACTATTTTAAAGAGGATTGTTGTTTTTTAACATATTTTGTTTTAAAACTATAATAAACAATTGATCTAACCATGTAATTCGTTTAATATCCGACAAATCCTGTAGGAATGCCGAACGTTCAAACTTAATAAAGTCTTTATAAGGCTGACTACTGGTGCCTTTACCCTACAAACAAAAATAACAAGAGTCACATGGTCAACAGAAACTCTGAAAAATGTTATATATATTGTCGATTTAATGCATCCAGTTGAAAACTATGACTGCGGCACACTTTATTTGCTGACACCAGTGAAAATTTGCGTCAGGCTAAGTGCCAAATTTATAACATTGGACCGTACTACGAAAGGTTTTTACGCTAATTGGTTCGGTTGGGCAAGGATTGTTAAAGATAAAATATGCGATGCGGATTGTTTTCGTTTACATTTTGATTGATTGCTTCATTACTACTGCGAATTCGACAACAGATTTTTTTTTCATTTTTCAAGTGTGTAGAATGTTTTGATGACAGTTTGGAGATGAGACATTTACATAAATGGCAAATCCACGATGGATATAAAAATAGGATGATACTTTAAAAATCCAGAAAGCATGTAAGAGGCGGTAACCGGAACAAAAATAATATTTAGAGTATTAATTAATCTACTATTTAGCGAGCTTGTACTGAACAAAATTATCATAACACATACAAAACAAAAAAAAACTTCAGCATAAGATGTGATTTTTTTTATGTTTATTGAACTTTATTGATAATGAAATTATGATTACAATTGACGTAGTGGACATTTAGTTTTGCTAAACTATGCACATAAATTTTTTTTCTACGAACTTCTGAGGGGGTGACTGAAGAAGTAAGTTTAACGATATATCTGCATGCAAGGAAGCTCTTGAGTAAAATAACTTTAATTATTTTTACAATTAATAATTAACTTATTACAGTTCTCGCGGATTAGCTAATATTTTACTGTTTCGATGTGATGGATGCGACGGGTCATTTCGGCTGAATTTGTCGGGCTAGTTTCCAATTTTATGGTGGTTGAGCAGGCGGCATCGGCATCGATATCGGGCACTCGTTCGAAATGCGCGAAATTCCCAACCCGGTCGCTGGTGAATTCGCACAAATATACTGTGAGAAAATAGTACATTACGTACCTAGGGCGGTAAAATAAAGAAGGGCTCAGATCGCTGGCGTTTGAGGCCCGAACGATCAAGCGATCTGAGGCCTTCTTTATTACCGCCCGTCCGTCTTCTCCTGGGTGTGAAGTGAGATTTTCCACTGCGCCTCAGGGCGGTAAATCTCACTTAGCGCCCAGAGTGACGTAAAAAAACATAACTTACTCTGTGCAAATGACAAGAATATGTACGTGCAAGCAGGGCCTATATTTAGCCTGATCGCAGTTCGCGTCTGTATGTGGCCGAGTTTAGTGCAAGGGACCACTTTTCGATTTACACTTTTTCTTTCACTAATTGATAGTATAGTGCATCTCGCGTAGTTTTAGAAAGTACTAGTAACTCCATATCGTCAATGTGGTCCCTTTGTCCGTACACTGAAACATATTATCTATAACAATATTTCTATTATCTTTGAAAGTTAAGTGCTAAATAAAAAAACATAGCTTAGTTTTCATGACTTTCTTATAGCATACCATCACAGGTATAGTATGTTAAGTAGAAAATGGCTGAAATAAAAATAATACCTATATTTTAACTATAAAACTTTCGTGAGACTCTAACATATTAAAAATATTTATAACGGGTTACTGCTCACGTAGCGTATTAGCGTAGCGGGTTGTAGCCGACGCGCTGCAGTCGCGGAAGGCCGCTCGTGAAAATGATCATAGTAAATTGATCGACACATGTCGAGCAATAATCGACAAAAATTACGCGAGTAACCCGTTATAAATATTTTTAATACCTATATTATTATACTATTTTAATTACCTATAATTAAATTACATCCAAGCAAAACTTTCAAAGCAAGGTTCATACAAATATGATTCAGTAATGAGGGTTTCCTGGATCGATTTTCCACCAGGTGACAGCACCTTGGTAAGAGATCTAACTGTCGTAATCCACCAATCATGTTTAATCAAAAAAACCTTTCGTCACAGTGCCGCCACCTAGAATTCCGGAAACCCGCATTGCCTACTCTTTTATCTTTTGTCGCATTTTTTTTGTTTAACTGAACTTAATATTATAAACTTTTGTTATAGTACAAATAATACAAACAATCATCAGATAATAGACAAATACAATTAACCAAGGCCTAGTTTAGATTTGAGCTAGTTATTAATTTAGTTTAGTATTTGTACTGTAGTACCTCTGTATATTTAGTTATGTTAATTAACCAAAATGAATTTAAAATTTTCAATTATAGAGGCTTCGTTCCGCCACCAACCACGGCAAGTTGTTGCCTGCTTCTGTCGAATTCCGGACAAAAGTTAGTACATTAAAACTGCCAATTAGGGGCATTTCAAGTCAAACTTGTTTAAGAATTCGCGTAATTATTCTCTGATGACTTGGCGAGAATATATACTTGACAATTCTATTGGCAAATATCCTCTCTTAGGCGATTATCCCACTGGCGACGGATCCGCATGTGGCGCCGGTGCGCGAGCGAGATAGCGCTCTGCATGTGTATAGCGCTATCTCGTTCGCACACCGGCGCCGCATGCGGATCCGCAGCAGTGTGAGAACCGCCTTAGAGATCGGCAGATCGGTTACTTATCTTCTTCTTTCTCCTAGCGTTTGTCTCGGCTTGGGGTTTGCTTTTTTTTTAGTTTTTACAAAAGCGACTACCATCTGACCATCCAACCCAGAGAGGAAACTAGGCCTTATCGGGATTAGGTCCGGTTTCCTAACGGTGTTTTTCTTAACTGAAAAGCGACTGGTAAATATCAAATCATATTCCGTATATACATAAGTTCCGAAAAACTCAGTGGCACGAGCCGGGACTTGAACCCGAGACCTCTGGATTAAAATCAGACGTCTACCAGCCGCCTACCAGCGCTCTAGATCGGTTGCTTAATGATATTTGTCATTTTAAAGAACATAAAAGTCAATCTGTTTGTTAAATATACCTACATCTCAAGGGATTTATTAAACATAGAGTTATTTTAAATACAGAAAGCAGTAATAAGTATAACCTGCGTAAATATTTTTATTTTTTTATATGCCAATCAACTCTGTTGATTATCCTTGTGTAAGAGAACCACGTCAGAGTAGCAAGAAAACTATATTACGGTCAACTAAGGTTCCTCATTTTTAATATAAAACACACGATACTGTTTAGACAACATTTATAGTGCATGTAGACATTACGAACGTCCAAACCTAAGGCAAACACAACTACATATTTATTGTATGAGTTCCTGACTCAGGCGGTGGCGTCTTATTCTCATCGCATATACAGCATCAGGAATCACTTACTTCTGGTGAGCCAGTATAAACTGACCTCATAATTCCTTAAGTTCGTGTAGTAACAATGCGTAATCCGCAAAAGAATATCTTTGAGCCGAATGCTCTTTTGCGCTAGGTGGGAGTTGGAAGAGGAACGATGAACCGACCAGCCGGGTGTTTTAGTACTGTGGGGCCACAGCAGTGATGTCCAGGATCTCTTTATAATACAAAAAAAATGCATAGGTATATTAACAAACACTTCTGTACCCAGCAGTTGCAAACTTTATTTTCAGGACCTCCAAAATCTTGACTCTCCCGTCTCTGTATACAGGTGGATTTTCTTTTTGGGTCAGTGAGGGCAGCTACCAGATCCCATGCTGCTACGTGAAAATGGTATTAGAAGACCTTCCCTCGATTTCAAATTAATGAAGGATCGCATTTACAGATTTTGGAAAAAAAGACATTTATTTTGAAAATGAAAACTTTTATTTTTCACATGCCATTTTTTAATGCTAATCGATTCCATTCCAATTCAGTATCAATAGTTTCCATGGGGTCAACTTACGGTAATGTACCAAACTGCCACAGATTGAAGAAACTTACCACTTACTGTATATTACCATGGTTTGCAATAAATGATTTTCTATTAAAAATATTTATAACGGGTTACTCACGTAATTTTTGTCGATTTTTGCTCGACATGTTTCGATCAATTTACGATGATCATTCTCACGAGCGGCCTTCCGCGACGGCAGCGCGTCGGCTACTGCGCGCCTGCGCGCGGTATGCCCTGCTGCTGGTGGCGGGAGGCGGCGGCGGCGGCGGCGGCGATGTTGTGACAGATCTACCCTCATCCCCTTTATCATTTTTGCCGAAATGTTTGCACACTACACTCACGACGTCATTTGCTAAAGGCACGTTCACACTGTCCGACACCGACGTAGTACCCAAGACCGTTCTCCAACTAGGGGGCAATGACCAACCACCATCACGATTGAAATTCGAATGACGACTTATTTCTATAGCCTCCCGTATTTTCCGCTGAATGAGGAACTTCTCTCTTGCAAGTACGGTTACCTTGTCAAACCTAATATAGTGCGTCGAATCCGAATCCAATATATGCTCCGTCACCGCGGAACCCTGGCCATCTCGGTTTTTCATACTACGTATGTGTTCAGATAGCCTCGTCACAATGTTTCGGCCTGTCTCTCCAATGTAATTCTTCCCACAGGAGCAGGGAATCATGTAAACACCAGGAACATTCAAAGGCTCCTTATCCTTTGGCGAACGCATCCACTGTCTCAGCTGCGCTTGAGGGCGGAAAATCGTCTTGATGCAATATCTTCGGCGTAACAAGTGTCCGATTTTATCCGTTACACCCTTAATGTAAGGCAGGTACACAGGCAACCTTTCCACTCCAACCGGTCTAGGGCTCGCTGACGAACTGGCAACCCGATTACTCTGCCTCCAGTTGTAGCCGTTGTTCTCCAGCACCCGCCTTACATGAACCAGCTCTTGGTCGATATACTGCGGATCACATAAACTCAAAGCCCGGTTAATCAGAGTTCTTGGCACAGAAGATAAATGAGATGGATGGTGATGTGAATCAGCCCTAAGATAACGGTCCGTATGCGTCGGCTTCCGGTAAACTGTAGTTTGTAACCGCCCGCTGAGATCCCGCATAACTAAGACATCCAAGAACGGCAATTTCCCATTTCTCTCCTCCTCTACCGTGAACTTGACTTTAGGATGCAGAGTGTTGATATGTTCCGTGAACCCCTCCAGCTCATCCCTTGTGACGATTGCAAACACGTCATCTACGTATCGCCACCAATATCTCGGTGGTACTGGCACGCTATTTAAAGCTCTCTTTTCTAGCCACTCCATGAAAATATTGGCAGTGACGGGGGCTATTGGTGAGCCCATGGCCACCCCATCAACCTGAAGGTAGTAATCCCCATGCCACATTAAATATCCAGATTTCAGACACAACTCTATAGCTTCCATGTACACGGCAGGTAAATCAGTAGCAGCCAATAGGTCTGATATAATCTTAAGTGTCTCATCTACCGGTACGTTAGTGAATAGCGACGTGACGTCAAAACTCACCATAAGTTCGTCTTCACGTAGTTGAATATCCGTTAGCAGGTTGATGAAATGCCTCGAATCCTTAATATAACTCGCTGTCTTGCCCGTGAAATCCTGTAACACTGATGACAAATGACGGGCAAGTTTGTAGGAAGGCGAGTCAATCTGACTGACTATGGGTCTTAAAGGATCATCGTAAATTGATCGAAACATGTCGAGCAAAAATCGACAAAAATTACGTGAGTAACCCGTTATAAATATTTTTAATATGTTAGAGTCTCACGAAAGTTTTATAGTTAAAATGATTTTCTATTCTATTCTAAAACTCGAATTCGTAGGTACGTCAATAGACACAAAAGCCACTGTAACAGCACGGGTATTTATCTTGAACACAAAACACCAAAAGATCCTATTTTTTAAATCTAAACCAGCTTTGATATACAACGGACTTGGACTGTTAGGTAGTGCGCGAGCGTGTTCTGAATAAATAATTATTGTAAACAATTTTGATGTTATCTGCACATATCTACGTGTAGTGTAAGGGGTTGAACGGATCCCGACCGAATTTCGATTTTATGGTCACTGAACAATCTTCAGTCATTGAACGTTTTCCTGACTAGAAAATACTTTCACTCTCAAAGACTTCCAAGCTCTCCCTTCGCTTGAAAAATCTTGGATAACCGTCGGATAATCCTAATGTAATAATTTATTTTTATCTATGGAAATTTCGAAAATAGAGCAATATTTAATATTTAATGTATTTTTTATGTTTTTATACAACTTTATCTTTTCATCTTAACTGCATGCGTTTTCTTCACACATCAGAGTGATATTTATGAAGTGAGTAACATAATGTGCACTAAATTCTTTATTACACGTCACTTCTTTGACGATTTGAATATGCAGGAATATTTAAACAGGGGTTTAAATATTCCTGTTCCGTAGTTAGTAATTACGATGGTACCAACACATCTACCCATATGAAGGTAGGCATCTATATGCGAGAGAACTGAAAACGGGGCACTTTGTTTAGTTAATATACAATGTAACTCATTTTAATTCCAAGTGTGGGTGATTTTTTAACCGTGAATCATGACAATCAAACCTGAATTTATTCATGATTTTGAACAACGTTTACTATGGGGTTAACTTTGTAAACACAAAAAAGCACCTTTTCAAACATTTTCGACAACCATTTCATGAACTTTTTTATGAAACAGGATGTTTTTTGTGTGTACAAAGTAACTTTGAACAATTACTATGGGGTCAACTGTTGACTGTGAATTTTGACAACTGATTAGATGTAGTTGTCATAATTCACGATTAAAAATTTACCCAGTATTATTATATACCTTCAGTATAATAAAACAAATTAAGAAAAATCATTTACTGGTATGCGTACAAAATTATAACTTCAAAATCATATGCCTCGCTGCTAAATACTTATAAGTTCATGTTATAATCTAACTTCCCGTTATTGTTAAACTTACTGACTTGATAGGTATATACTTGAGCCCGGAGGTAATAATTAAAGTGCTTCTGCGATATAGACGTATTTCAGCAGCGCTAGTTCCAGTAATATGGTGACTTCCAATTTAATGGTGGTTGAGCAACAGCGGCGTGGCGCACCGACAAAAGATATAAATAAAATATTATAGTACGCTACGTCATTACCGATATGCGATACGTGGTTTCCGTGTGCTGCATAAGTAGCAATTTAATGATGCTGCGGGATTCATTACCGCAAGTAAGAGTTTATTGAAATGTATTTACAGAGATATTTTTGTTTGTATTTCGTTTATTTACAACCCAAATGAGCTTTCTAAGTTTAAATATACTGCTGTAAATGATGGATAATGTAAAAAAAAACATTTATCCCAAGTCTAAAGCTACTTTTTATGTAGTTTTTTGTCAATCGCTTTTGATATTAATTATATAATTGGATTGGACTTTTTATATTAGTTGATTGATTAATTAATTGATTTATTCGAAAAGTATACATTGGTGTAGTGCCTTGCAAAACTGTTTCCACAGTTTGTCTGCAATCTGCTTCAAACTTTATAAACATTGCTAATTTTTCTTCCGCATTATTAAAAAAAAATTGTTAAACAGCCTTATTGTTAATCAAAATAATAATAAGACCAATAAACAAAGCGAATATTCATAAAATAATGAAACTTCTTTAATATGAGCCATAAACATATAATTACTCAAATAAAATGATACGGTGATTACAAAGCTGGTTGCAAGTAAACGTAAAATGCACCCTTAAACCTCACTTGGAGGTGAGCCGACGAGCGAATGTTGTTTTAAGGGGCTAAGTTAAACGCTGTAAACTTAATAAATGGAACACTTGCTAGTCTGGACTTGCAGGAAAATAAGTTTTACCTTCATATTTTAGTGCAAATATGTAAAAACTTATACAGTTTAAATTATTATACATGAAATATGTTTAGAAACATTTACATTTTATTGGTAACAGGTTTAAAAAACTAATGACAAGAAGGAACTGCGCTGCCTTTATTAAGTTTATAAATATTGATTAAGTCACTAAATAATAAATATTGTAAAATACTTATTTTCAATTGATTAGTTTTAATTTACCGATCCAAAAGCACTTTTGATATAATAGGAGTAAATTATTTTTATTTAAGTAAATTCACAAGAGCTTGTCTATGAAAATTTTACATTTAGCTACAAATCTCGCGCAAACTTTGAATGAATCAATCTGTTTACAATGTTTATAATAAATGTAAGAGGTACACCTACTTAGTTTAGTAAAGAAGTTGTCGTAGATTCAAACTATCTAAGGTTGAACTAGAAAAAGGGACAAAATGCAAACACAAAAACCCCGCGATAGCCCCCAATGTCCGTGTAGTTCTTAGACGTACAAAATCTCCAATCTCTCGAGAAGTGCGGTCGAATAATTCAGGTACCGCTACAACTTGTGTTCGGATGGAAACGCTACTCGCCAGCCAAATGCTAATTTTATGGTGGTTGAGCAACTGTGCCGAATCTACCCCGCTGTCCTTCGCACTGGCTCCCAGTATTGCCTAGTAGGCATCATCTAAATAAAATATACATCCACTTTGTAAGGCTGATTTGTATAGACGGAACGTACACGATAGAATAGTGGCTCGTGGAGTGACTAGATGTGTAGATACCTACCATATTTATTTTGATCGTATATCTGAGAGACCTTCAATGAAATAAAATAAAATTAAGGTGAAATGTGAACCATACAGTTTTGAGGTACAGCCACGAGCTTTAATTTGGGACCCACCTAAGGTTGAATATCGTGTAGCAAACTTTCGCCATTTAGAGCTATTATGTTAACGCTGTCACTGAAATAAACAATAAACGTCGTAATGTCAGGGGGGTGCAACTCAGTGTAAATCTGTCATAAAATTTGAGTTTGACACAACATATCCGATACGTTTGCATAAGTGCGAAAGAGAACTTGTCATGCGTGAAGAAGGGACAGCATGATTCGTGACGATAATGTTTACCATCGACAACTTTACGTTTCTAGGGGTTCGTCAATAACTTGGTTAATAACTTTTTGGTCCTGTGGTCCCATAAGAAAAAAACAAACAAATAAAAAAGTCGTAATTAGAAAATCGTAATGATAGCTTTTTGCAAAGAGGTTATCATTTCATAGGTCGATTAGATAAGACATTTTATGTCTTAACTTGACATTCAACATTATTGCACTAAAGTTTCGACCTTATTGCATTATGATTGTTCTAACAACATTTAACGGAAATGGGTCACAAATTAAAGCTCGTGACTGTACCTAATCGTAGTCTTTATTAACATTACAAATAAGGAGACTTAAAATGTAGGTACTTATTAATAACGAATTAATCAAAGCTTATACAATTAAAACACATTAAATTAACATTTGTAACTTATTATGAAACAATCATCTTTTTGCTCTGTAGCTACTGCAACTAAAAATCTGCTTCTAGTTTGAAAACAAGTAATTTTTCAACCTCAAATTTATTTGAATTATTCACTTAATATTTACAGAAGTTGTACAGTGAATGCAATTCGTTCTGAATTTAAATGTAATTAAAAACTTTGACGAAATTCCAATGTCCCAATTTGCATAATAACGTAATAATTGAATTAAACCAATGCACGCTCCATTACGTTCACTTCACTCCCAACAAAGAAGAATAAAAAGTGTAAAACGCGCCGTAGCAGTATGTCCTAGGTGATTAATGGTACAGTCAACATGCAATCGTTACTTTTCATTACTGTTCCGAAGTGCGGACCCTAAAGCCGCGGCCGCCTGGTCAGATTAGAAAAGTTTACTTCTAAACAAGTCGAAAATCGACTTTAAAAGCATGGTCCAACATTTGGTTTTGCAAGCGCCTCGCAGCCGGATTGAAGGCAACTTTAAATTGGAATGTATCCCGCAATAAGCCTCTCGTGATTGGCCTGTTTGTACTTAATTACCTACTAGGCATTAATCGGGAAGTTTTACACGTTGCAGCTGCAAAAGAATGGCGTTTGGATACATTCGAGCCTTTCCCATTCCAACAACATGCCGCATTCAATTATACTGACATGGTTTCACACACTAAATGTGATTGTGTGTATCTATGCCAAGCAAATGCAGCGCTCGCAGTCATTTCGATGTTAAACACAAGTAAATGCATGCGACTAGGTATGGATGTTTACTTTAGGAAGTGGTTAAAGTTATACTTAACCACGCGATAAATTGCAACGCACTGCATGCAGGGTTGTCACTAAGATTACTCATAAAAGTATAAAATTGTGACACCTCCAAAAGAGAAAAGAAACTTAGACAATTTATTAATATTTTATTGGTTTTAGAAATTTGAAAGTCCATGTTTTAGCAGCTTTCGTGTAAATGTTCGCCCACGTGCACTGTTAAGATTTAATTAAGCTTAATGGATGACATAAAACTATCCTCATAGGAGAATACTGATGTTCCCCTTATTACTTGATTTTAGCATATAAATACATACCCACTGATTGAATAGGATCATATATGAGTGCCCTAGCTGTTTTACTGCCATTAAAATAATTGAATATTTTTAGATCAAAATAACGCGTTAGTCACTGGCCGGAAATTATGTAAAACAGGTCTAAAACATGGACGTGGAAAATCAGAATATTCATTTTATAGGGAACCCTATCCATTAGTGAGACTTAGGGCGGCGCGGCCGCAAACAAATCTCGCGGATGCTCCTTGCATGTATTTAAGGCAAACATTCGAGACGTTTTAACAAGCCAACATAAATAGAGAAACTCGATACTAAATACTCGAGCTCCCTGTCGAAGCAAATCTCTCGTGACACGATAAACAACCGGAACGGTTCTGCGGAGCGTGCGCTCTCGAACATTCTGCCTGACGACTCCTTCAGTCATTTGAAGGGAACGGCGCTTATCGTCTTACTTTTATGGACTGCGAATCGAAAAGGCTTCGACGTTACAAAACGAGACCCTTCCATTGTGTGGAAGTGTTGAGTGAATGTACCATGAACGTTCTTTGTCGCTGTACCAATGCGTAACTTTTCGTATTCGGAAAATATACTAACCCTCTGATAATAAAATTCAACATACATTCGTGTACTTTATTTTATCAAACTAGCTTTTCCTTTACCTACGCACGCGGTACTTGCCAGGATTAAAATCATATTCAATTTGGCTAAGTGATTTCTTTACGTGGATGCCATGCTAATGCCAGCACACTCGATGTCGATACTCAACTGGTTTAATTGTTCCGATGCATACATAATATTTCTCATACCTAGAACTACTAATATATTGTTACCTAACTTGGTAAGACTATAAATATAGGTGGCGTCCCCATTCTCATCTAACTATTGAACTTTCCGATTCCTATTAAAAGTTTACTGAACATTGTTTAACCAAATTTTTTCTTTCCTTTTCAGAAAGCCTTCGAGATTACTTTAGCAAATTCGGCGAAATCACAGAAGTTATGGTTATGAAAGATCCAACAACGAGGCGGTCGAGGTACGTCTTTATACATTCAATTTGTAAGGATACTCAACTAGGATTTTGGTATTTTACTGTAATCGCTGAGCAGATATTTTCACGAGAAACGGGAAATAAAGATTTAACTTGGGCAGCAGTCGGATAAAGAAAGTAAGGATTACAAGAAGTAAAATATTTGTTTGTGTGAAATTTTAGCTTTCTGGTTTTGATACCGTGAAGAGATGTTTCTCTAGGACTAGTTAGTTATCGCTGGCCACATAGTCATAAAAATGTTTCATCTCTTCTTAAACCCGAGGGTAAATTACGAGGTGAAAGTAATTTTTTTTAAGTTTCTAATTTTTAACACCAATGCCAACTTTGATATAAGTTCTAAAGTTTTTGTGACAAGTTTATGTGTCATTTTTATGCTAGCGTTCTAAAGTTTAGGATACACAGTGACACATATACACAAGTCGGTAATTAGTTTTTGATGTAAAATTATTAATTTTTTTTTCTTTATTTTGTTATTTTAAATATTTTGTTACACTAACTAGGTATTCAGTACAGTAGAGTTCTCACTCCATACAACTGGTTATTAGCCCGCACGCTTGACATTTTGAAGGCTAGACGACTAAGGGGTTGAGGGAGGAGCGGGCAGAAGGTGTGATTAGGGCACCCGTTGTAAAACCTTGGTATTCACGCCCCCTGCCCGCTCCTCCCTCAACCCCTTAGTCGTCTAGCCTTCACAATGTCAAGCTTGCGGGCTAATAACCAGTTGTATGGAGTGAGAACTCTATAAGGCTTATTATTTCTCTATGGTACAGTTGACTTCAGAAATATGTTTACACTTTTGGACCCAATTACGAAAGAGTAAGATGCAAAAGTGTAAACATATTTTTGACGTCGATCGTACGATCGCCGGCTAAAAAAGTTGAGCAATCGTTTGTAAAAATTGGTACGACGTGTATGTTGTATTGGTCCTAAAACATAACGAGATAGTTCATTTATTTTTTGTTACTGAGTTCGGAACGGCGGCGGTCAGTCAGTTGGCGCAGTGGCGTGAACTGGTCGGTTCGCTCGCCAAAAGTTATCGGTTTGCAAATAAGTTTCATTCTATGTAGAGACATGCTCGTTCCAAAATTTGCGGTTACCTTTGAATTGTAAGTAGTTAAATGTTAGACTTCAAATTTAGGAACTTAACAATAGAACTCGAATTATTTCAACTGAATTAAGCGTTTGGACGAGTACAATGAGTGAGGATTTCGGTATCCACTTTACAGTTGCTAAACTAAATTCCTACAAAAGCCGTATCGCTTTGGGCATAGCTTGAATATTTTGCTGCATATTTCATTGACCCTCGTTTATGTTAAATGCTTTCAGACTATTGTAATCAGATCGTTTACATTTTAAAATAAATTGCACATTGTATGCGAGTCTGTTTATGATTTTTATTTTATGCACTTATTCAGTGTCATAATTATAATATTAAAATAACATATAATTACATTGTAATTAACTTTAGTACTTATGTATGCATTTTGAGAACAAAATATACGGTTTTGTTTGTTAATTACCTACATTTTTTAAACTGTGTTTCGATTTACTGACATTTAGGAATATGGATTTTCTTAGACACACAAAGGTCAAATACCAACGCAACTACTTAAACTACCAAAATGTCTTTCAGCTATTACAAACACTATCACACCGCGCAACAATCAAGCCACTGTATACACAAAACAAGTGGCTTAGCAACTCTCTAGACAAGAAATAAGTTGTCAAAGTGTCGAGGTAAAGTTCGTCGGTAAACAGCGTCTCCTGTTAGGTAAATCGTCGGTTTCACAACTCAATATTACCCCTCGCCCCTCCCTGAAATAATATCCAGAGAACCGATATTGAAGCGACTCAGCTGAATCTGAATGCAGCCTGCCAGCTATTACGGGGCTCTTCCGCTCAGCCAAATGTAACATAAACGTCTTTTGTTTATGCTTATTGGTATATTCAATATAAATGCTAAACCCCTGTTAATTAAATGCTTTAGCTTATTTACACCTCATTCGACGGTACTTGTATAAGATACTATGATGTTGTACCTTTAGAGTCGGCTTAGTTAAATACATATAACCTACTTTAAGGTTATGAGCAATTTTCGTCTATTGTTCCAGGTTTTTTATAAAACTAACCTTAAAATCTGAGAAGCGATCACGAACTATAAATTCACAAAAAGGCATTAAATTGGAATTCTAATATTAATTTACGACCTGTCACTTCAGTGTAAAAAACTGCTCGCGCCAAAAACCAAAGTTGCAACTAACTTTTAAACTTGAAAATTCTTTTGAACTCGCACAGCTATCTTAAATCTTCAACTTAGATACCATAAAGTTGAATCATGAAAATGGGCAAGAGGTAATATCTGAGGTGCTATTTTTTCGGTTTTAAATCTTTTGCGACAGTGTTCCGCGTCCAAGGGAAGCACGGAAGTTTTCAGGTCGACACCTTATCGTTACCGTAAATCAAGTGGACATCGGAAAAGGCCGAGATGTACCGCCCTGCGCCCCAAAGTGATAACAGTTCCAAACTTGCGGTCATAAACAAAGATATTAATGGTGGTTGTGTATCTTGCAAATTATCATTGAATGTTTGCTTATAAAAAAATGCTAATGGCGGGGTGTTATTTATGTAATAAACGTTAGCTTGAAGTGTTATGGAAACGGTTATGGCATCGTCCGGTCACACCTCACAGATTTAGCAAGTCGGAAGGGTTTTGTGAGGACTGGTATTGTGTTTGTCCGAGGGCACGCACGCACGCGCGCCCTTAATTCTTCAGATCAAAGGCCGTTTAGTTTGCTCGCCACGGAGTTTCCCCAACTACAGCTTATGCAAGCAAAGTAAATCAATATCGAAAGTCAATGAATCAAGAGTAATATATTCGGGTACATAATAAATGTGCGCTACCTGAAGGCAATATCTGAAAAATTTGCCTGCTCGATATTGCTTACAAGGGAGTTTCCTTTCTCCCCAAAATTTAATGCGTCGTTCGCATTTTTATAAAAGAAGTAGGTGGGTAAGTGAAATAATTTGCGGTTGGTTCTTTATTTCCTTTTATTTATTTTAATGAGTCGGTTTCTTTGTTTTTTTGCAGGTATGAGAGGAAATAAGCGTGTTCATTTAGAATAAAAGGTATATATATCGTAGATAGGTGGATACAATAATGCATTTGTTATTCATCTGTGCCAGAATTATCCAAATGCTGTAGCGCACATTTTGGCAAATTATTCTAGTCGTAAAAACAAAACCCTTTATTATAATTTTATGGTCCAAGTTTGTGTAGTTAAGACGCCTATTTCCTGTTGGGGGGCCCGAACAGATGATTATGATTTAGCAATCACAAAATTTTCCTAATTCATTTGGAGACTCGAAACTTCCGAATTAGCCGAGAATCGTAAATCTGAGAACTAGTTAGGCCCGTGCAAACATGCGGCCAACTTTAGGGTTTTCTGATATACGCCCGACTGAATGGGAATTTATATCATAGCACGGCTTACAGCGGCTTTGAGCGGGCGCGTCTCCATTCACACCCGTTTCATTCGTTTCGTTTTCCACTAAAAATCTAAAATCAATAAAGGATCACGGCATAAATGCAAAGATTACTTCGTTCGCTTTTCGCGCCGCATGAAAAATGTACGCCCCATTACAAGAGGCGTCCGAAATAAAACCGCGAATCACTATGAGACTGTAAGTAGCGCCATAAAAGGGAGATCCTTCGTCGAAATCGCTTGGGCAAATACCTACAGATGAATGGAGCCGTGTTTAAATGAGAGGGATTGGGAATAGCGCCCGCGCCGCCGCTCGCTCTATACTTAAGTCGTGTCGTGGTAATCTTGAGACGCGTCCACACTCCAATGATGAGCGCAGCTTGATACAAATATTCATCAATCTTTTACTATTCATCACAGAACAATATAGTGTATATTTTTTCTTTCTATGTGACATTTTATGTCTAAATATCTCAGGTAATCATTAATAGAGTAGCAAGGCACATATTTTAATATTTTGGTTAAATAGTAGGTACCTAGAGGATAACTATGTATATGCCCAGTATTAAAAAGACATAACATGAATGTGACTCATCATTGACCCTTATGTCACTAGCAGACGATTCATGGTGTAAAATTAGAGAGACACCGTTTTCGGTGGCTGAATAGCCGGATGCGAGAGCGGCATGACTTGCCGCAGGCCTGACAAGAGAAATTTGCAGCAGTTGGTGCTGAATCGGTTTCATGCCGTTTTTTCCTTTTGTCAGCGAGTGCCACCAACCAGGACTCATCGCACAACTTACGATCCTCAACAACACGTTTCCGCCACTCCGTCCGTTTCTCTCCGGTTTTCTCCCATTTTCGGTGATCGATGTGAAAGGCAATCATATCCCTCTTGGCGCAGTCTTTAAAACGAAGCAATGGCCGCCCAACGCTTCTTTTTGCATTCGCTACTACACCAAGAAGAACACGACGTGGTAGTCGAGAGGGTTCCATTCTGTGCACATGCCCTAGCCAGCGCAATCGTCTCCGCTTGAGAAACGCGGTTAAGCTAGGCAGCTGTGCAATTTCTAGGACCCTTTCGTTTGTCACCCTGTCTTGCCAGGATATTTCCAAAATCTTGAGTAGGCATCGCATGTAAAAAGAGAGAGAGAGTAAATGTGACAACAGTTATTATCATATGAGTATATATGACCAAAAACAAGTGACCTTCATTGTCGGTTAAGGCTTTAAAATTGTAACTTGTGCTTCTACTACTAGCGTTTGTAACGGCTTTTGCTTTGGCTTAATTGAGTCAACTTGGCTTGTACCTCTATCATCCAAAACCTCACGTACAAAATTTTGTAACTATATATTTTTTAATGCGTTTTGATGCTTTATTTTGTATCTATGGATGTCATATCAAAAAATACAGCTTCTGAGTCTTAAAAGTTTTAAAATTGAGTTACTTTGCCAGGTTTAGTGCAAAACACTTAGCCTGTATTTTCTTGAAATTTCGTAGTTCTGTGCTATGATAGTCAAACTAGGTCTGACGCAGCGTGCCTTATGGGACCCTTCCCTAGGGTTCGGACTTGCGGTCACCTCACTTAAATCTAAGTTTTTTTTATTACTAGTACTTAGTTTGAATTTAATAGGTAGTTTTAAGTTTTAATTTTGTAGGTCGCTTTTAAATCGATTTTGGTGATATTTCATATTAACTCTGTTATTTAAGTTGTTTTTTAGGTTTTAAATAAATTTTGTCCACGATTGTAGCATTATTCTGAAATAAAGTCGGAATATGCTCTTGATGTATTCCAAAATTTTAATTAATTATTTTCAATATTTCACGCGAAATTATTCCATATTAATAACGTATAGTAGTACGGACGAGGCATTATTCTGACCGATCGCACACCCGTATTGCGATACTGATGGGGTGATGGGGTACGGAACGTGCTGCCCGGTCCAGTTGAACTAAAACGTCACAAACGTCCATACAACACTTCGATTATACAGCTTTTTGGCATCAAGTGTTCGAAATAGTTGCGTCCAAAATTAATTTTGCTAATTGATAGAAGCCTTAATCTATTTACGAGCAATTAGATAAACGAATACGAGTATTGAGTACATGCCATTTGTAAGGGTTTATGGACCAATTTATTTATGGTTAATCCGAAACCAATAATACACTTATTTTTAAAACTTTTATAATTTATTAATAAAAATACAAACATACAAACATACAAATTACACACACAGAATCAAATACAAAATAGATTAATACAAATAAAAAAAGTAATTGTTCTTTCCTGATTATCGATGATATTGGCACTGTCAATATACCGGGTGCTTCCCGTAACACGAGAAGTAGAATCTACGTCTTAATTTTTTGTTCGCATTACAGGAAACATCTGGGGCCGTATTCGATCTTTAACATACGTTTTTACCAATGTTTCCTTCGATACAAACATAATGCAATATCGTAGCGTTTTCTATTCGATCATTCACAGTCACTTGCAGAAACATGATTAAAAGGTTTTAGCTATGTTCCTGAAATATAATAACAATACCACTAAATAAAATACGTTATGTAGCTATAATTACTCTGTCCTGGTATATTTTTAAATACGATTGCCTAGTATTAGAGGCAAGTCTGTCAAAACCTTTATTCCAATTCCAATTTTTTTTGTTTTTTATTAAACTAAATTTTGATTTATTTAATTTACTTCATTCGTTTTAACTTTTAATCAGACTCTGAGCTCATAATCATGCCAGTAATGCGATAGTACCTTATTTGTAATAGTTGTTGGTGTAATTTATCAATTCATTTTAATAACTACGTAACAATACTACACACAGAGATACATTAACAGATTCACTGCCCCCAACGCACATGTGCGTTCACCGTCATACAAGTTTGTTCCTAGGCCACGCCCCCTGGCAGTGAATACGTTAAATCGAAAGGTCTCACTAATGTGTATATTAAATTACTATACAATCTATTTAATTACACTTGCTTTATTAATTATAACTTTATGTTAATTGTAATATGCATTCAGTATAAAATGTATGTTGTCTACCTATTACGGTTCTGGAGATACAGCCCCCTGACAGACAGACAAACGGACATCGGAACCTTAATACAATCGAGTTCTCCAATAGATATCAGAGGTAATATGAACATAACCTTATTTGTATGGGTTTAAGGTCGCGTAAACATATTTTAGTCCAATTAATCGTATAGATATTGGAGAACTCTACTGTTATAAGTAATTATACTCGTAGTTCCCTTATTGTAGACGCACAGTCTTGCTACGACGTAGCACGACGGCAGAACGTGCAATAAAGCCATAAGCGAATGTTTTTTAAAGCGTTATCACAGTTGCGATTTGCGAGCGAGTTTTGTATGGGAGCGAACACGCCGCGAGTTCGCCGCGTACGAGTTTTGTATAGAAATCGCTTTCAAATCGCTCAAGTGTGATAATGCCCTTAGTTGCACCGGTGCCATATTCTAATTTTAAAATACGTAAACAATACTTACATTAAAACACAATCTATCTTAAACATAACTCAAACATTCAACAAATAATCAAACAATATTGAAGTTGTATTGTAGGTTGTCCTCTTGATTGTAGTTGCATTGGAATAATTTTCAAGCAAATTCTGACATTTCTGATTCAGAAGTTTAGGCGCAAGCTGTATTGCGTTGTTAATGCATTGGAGTTGTATTAAAGTTGTATCGTGTCTAAACGTCTTCTTAGTAGAATTTACCACGGATATCATGACGGACAAGAATTTCATTAAAAACCACTCTCTAATCTATTTAACAGTTTCCAAAACACATAGATACCTATATCTAAACAAACCTATAAGTAAACATATCCATTGAAACGAATACCTTTCCTGATCTATGGAAAATTGCAACTGTCAAACCCATTCCTAAAATATCTCATCCATCAGATTATCAAGACTTAATGCCAATAAGCATACTACATCTTCTTTCTAAAATACTCGAGAAGGCGGTGTGCATACAGTTAAATGATTTTCTTGAGAATAGCAAGATTTTGCCAGAAAGACAATCTGGATTCAGAAAGGGGCACAGTACTTCCACGGCCCTGTTGGATGTAGTGGATGAAATTTTAACAGCACAAGATGAAGGCAAAGGATCACTATTAGTCCTTTTGGACTTTTCCCGTGCATTTGATTGCATCAACACGTCTATTCTCATTTCTAAACTCGTGTATTATGGATTTAGCAACAGTTCAATAAAATGGTTTGCGAGCTATCTTACTAACAGATCACAGTTTGTTGAAATACGTAGCGCAGACGGCACGGTCACAGCGTCAGAATTGCTTCCATTATCTAGAGGAGTCCCGCAAGGTTCTATTCTGGGTCCAGTGTTGTATAGCCTTTACAGTGCAGATATTGTAAAAAACATAAGCCATAGCAAATTTCATATCTATGCCGACGACATACAGCTTTATACGTCTTTCAAACCGGAGGATACGGAACTGGCTGTACAAAGGCTGAATGACGACTTGGACAGAATTGCGACATGGTCGAAATTGAATGGTTTAGCTCTTAACCCTACAAAGTCTAAGTTTTTGGTGTTAGGCTCAAAAAAAACAATGTATTCGCATCAACGCTTCAAACCCACGCGTGAACATTTTAGGACAAAATGTAGAAATGGTGTCAGAAGCCCGCAATCTAGGAATAGTTATGGATAGTTCCTTGCGTTTCGAAAACCATGTCATAGATACAATCAAGAATTGCTTTTATAGGTTAAAGGTTCTCTATAGAGTGCGTAACTATCTTAGTGTAGACATGCGCGTGAAACTGTGTGACACTATTATCCTATCCAAGCTTAATTGTAAGCTTATTTGTATTGTATTGTTTGAAGCACCGCCTACAATCTTTCTGCTTGGCCCTAAGGTTGACTGGTAGAGAATGCCTTATGGCATTAAGTCCGCCTTTTGTACGATAAGTTTTCTTTTTGTGCAATAAAGATTAAATAAATAAATAATTATGTGGATACAGTTTATGGGAACTGTTTATTATCTCGCACTAAAAAAATCATTCAGCGGCTCCAAAATGCTTGCGCGCGATTTTGTTTTCCCATACCCCCTCGATCGCATATCAGCCCACATCTTAGTAGTAACAAACTATTAAACATGAATAACCGACGCTTTCTTCACTTCGCAACACTCCTGTTTGGCACTGTCAAAAGTAAAAAAACCTGTGTACTTATTTGAGAAGATGATCTTTTCTCGGCGACCTATCAGGCATACCCTTCGACTTATATGTCCAAGGCACAGCTCCGCTGCATTCCGTGGCAGCTTTCGTTATGCTGCCACGAAGTGCTGGAACAACCTTCCACCACCAATTAGAGAAAGCAGTACTGTTAGTGGCTTCAAATCTAAACTAAAGATGTACCTAACGGAACAACAAGGTTCTGCTGCCTAAGGCTTCACGTCACGTATATTAAAGACGCCTCCTTCACCCTCTTCCGTTTCATGTCCGTATTATCTCTTCCATACCCCATATATGACATATTAAGTATTAATTAAACTCCCACCTCAATAACAATATATAAATTACACATATAAATTACTGTCTGCATATTTTTAAATTCTCTATGTGCTTATTTATGTATTTATTAACGTCCCCACTTCGAGTCACGCATTATGCTGTCCCGCACACCCTGCCTGCTGGCTCCACAGAAAACCAGCGCCGTTGACCACGCTAGCCGTGCCAACTGCATTGCTGAGTGGAGACCATTTCGGCTTCACATCTAGATTTAGTTGTTTCATTATTTTACTGATGTATTATCCTGTAAGATGTGTTGTTTGAATAAATGTTTTCTATTCTATTCTGTTCTATCTACTTTTCAAATGCCCCGTATTTCTATCGGGAGTAACATGTGTTACTGAAGTAAGCAGATTTTATAGATGTGACTTACACTTGTGAAACGAAATAGGTTATTATCTTTATGCAATAAAACAATATGATAAAGAAATAAAATAATCTAAAATTATTTAAGTAGGTACGGAGAGCACAGGTAATAACTACAGGAATATTATTAAGTAATATTCACCAGAGTCTGTTATTAAATATTGAACTTTCTGTGCGGTAACGTTCATTACTAGTTCGGTAATCGGTCGGAAGTAGCGCGATGCATAATCAAGTAGTCGAGTCTGCTGTGCTAAAGGGATGAAGTTAGTGGGGAGAGAGGAACTTATGTGTCTTTAAGTTACATGAGGTAGCGAGTGCGATCGCGTTTTTCCTAGCGGGAATTGAAACTCTTTTGTATACTATTAGTTTGGGTATAGATGATATAGACATATTAAACGAAGCAAACGGGTCTAACGCAAAATATATTTTTTTACTTTGAGTTCCTACGTTTCGACACAGGTTACACTGGTCATGGTCGCGGACAACTGAAGTATCAGCAAATGTCAAAAGATAAACAACAAATGTTTAATATGTGTACTACAGTTAATTAACACACTGGAATCATACAAGAGAAAATATCGAATTTTCTTCTTCCGGCCTTATTGGTTTCATCTCATCAAAACATGTAAAGTTGTATAAAATTAGATTAGAGATCCCGTGGACAATATTTCCAAAAAACGCATATGCTATGCGTCATCAAAGCTTTTTACTATACAAATAAAGCGTTTGAGGCTTTTCTATTGCCTGCGACAATTAGTTTTTATTTTATTAAAAATCCATCTTAATTTATATTTAGCCTGTTTACTGTCAAAACTTTTTATTCCCGGACAACACTTTTATAAAATACAGAAAAAACTTTTGGAAAAAACCTCTCAAACACAAAGTCACTATTTAAAACAGTATTAGACCAGAATCATATCAGTATGAAATAAAACAGTATAATAACTATCAAATAAGCTCCTCTTTTGCTGGTCGCTATGACCGCTTTCGTTCCCGCTACCGCTTATGACTCAAACATACCATCGTAAAACCATTACAGGAACGTTGTGCTCCACACAGTGCTGGCTTCATTAATCGGCCATCGTATGAGGCTATCCACTATCGTTATGATATGACGGTGGGCCCACACACCGGCCATATTTCGGTCTAAGCTCAGCATTCTCAGAATTGAATCCTGTTTTCTGCGAATTCGGCTGTAGCTTAAAAAGTACAGTCATAACGACTAGCTATTCGAACGATAGCGAAGGTGTCCAATTTCAATCAGGTATAAAGATATACATACTCTTAGAATTTGCAGTCAGTCTTTTGATTAGAAATTATTTATTATTTTATTAAGGTAATTACAACAAAATCATTACATTTGATACAAGAGTATCGGTAAACCGGCGTGGTTTGTCTCGATACCGATTCCGCCGTAGTTTATATAAAACAATTGTTTGTTACATACTACACATAACTGAAAATACCTATAATCTATTTAAAATTGAAAGTACAATTTAATAAGTAGGTAACCCATTGCACCAGGCGCTGATAACGTTTTCCTTATTCTTTTGTTCAAATAGTTAATTTTAATAGTTTTGTTCTAATAAAAAAATTGCTGGCATATTTTTTAACATACTGAAAAAACTAAACAGTGTGCATCTTGAAAGTTTATGCATTCTTTCTAATGTTTCTGTAAGGTACAGATACTGTTATGTCTATATAGGGCTAATCAAAAGAAATCTTGAAAATCATTATCAAAAAATCTTGAAAATCAGCATCAGTAAAATCTTAAGAAAGGAGTTATTTGAATAATAAACTAAGAAAACACACAATCATGACAATGAGATATTCAAACAGTATTATTTAGTCCGATAGTTGATCTCGCTAAAGTTATCATATCGACTAGCGAGTAAACATTTGTGGCTGACGTTGCGCGCAACACGATGTCGGACAAAGCGTAAGTTCGGGTACATTCCGCCGATGGGAGAGCAATCTTCGTGAGTGGTAAGTAGTCGGAGTGATCGCAGCGGACTGTGCAAGCCCGCAGAGTATAAAGACGCAGATGTATCAATCTAATAACAATTAAATTTGCTACTGCTAGTGTGAATGAGTGTTGTATATGTCGGCGGCCGATCGTAAAATCAGGCATATCGTGAAACGTGAAAATCGTCGACTCGTTCCCTGAGTCGATGGAGCCCCGCTGAGCGGGGCTCCTATTTCTGGGCAGTTAGCCCTTCGGGCATCTGGAGCAACCTAACGAACCTAACCTACCTATACATTGGTTTAATGTGACTATCGTTAAAATATTACCTACACAGGAACATTACGATCTGCCTGATTTTACGATCGGCCGCCGACATATATAAGAAACTCGTATATATGAGGAAGTTTTAATGTAGTCAATATACTTATTCGGATTGTCGTCAAATAGAAAATAGTCCAGAGGTTTGATTTAGTTACACAAAAATTGTAATATGTCGATCTAAAGAGCGATCTTGATCGATTAAAATATTAGCAAATTTTAAACTCCACATGTCCAGTTCATATACGCTAATTTCATTCACACTGAGTATTACACAAAGCATGTCTCTTTAATTAATTTTCTCTGCCATGTCAGTGGAAACTAACGAAGACACTTTCTAAGCGAGAATCACGAGTTTGACTACGCTGCCCATGTGTGGTCTGTGGCGGCTAACAATTCCGTTCGTACCACGTCACCGCTCCCGATCGGATAAAGCCTCTGTGCGGACGAGCTCGATGCTTATACTAATATTGCAAAAAGATAACCTACTGCGAACCAATAACTGAACTGACTTAGCTTGAGGATTATAGGTTTGTATACCTAACGTTACAGTCCATAAGACGTTTCTAAATGTGATAGATTTAGATTTAGATTTATTTATTTCATAATAATAAATTATAGTACAAATGGTCTTAGCCTAATTTATACAAATTTATATTATGATCGTCAAAGTAGTGTAAATAAACATATTTTGTTGATTGATTAAAAAATTAAGAATAATGAAATACAATTTCAGATTGAAAAATACATATGTCAATTTGAGATATAATAATAAATACAATTTCAAAGATATACTAATTCAAAATTAATTTATAATATTGGATGTTAAAATCATATATTCATTTACAGAATATAATGGATTTTCCAATAAAAAGTCTCAAAGAAGACGAAGAAGAGAAGAAGTAAGATAGATAAAGAGAGACGGTTATTAAGGTAAAATAGGTAATATGAACTAAGAAAAATACTTGTTTTGCTTTTCGTTGTTACTTTGTATTTTAGGTATTGGTGCAGTGAACCTTTTTTTCTTTTGACCCAAGGATAAGTTAGGACACAATTAAGTAACTATAATTCAAATACCGTAACCTCGGGGTAATTTAGCCCTGGAGGGTAACTTTGTCTTTTATAATTTACTTGCTTCAGGTTTTATAAATGAATTGAGTTAATGGCACATTGCCATGAGGTTGATTAAAACTACCCATTTACGTTTTTATCTTTTTTATATGGGGCAAAGTAACCTGAATTTGGTCAAAGTACCCCGACCTTACGGTATGTTTTTTTTTAATAAACAAAAATAAAAACATTTTGTTAAATTGGTGCTGTTAAAAGACAAAAATATTAAGACACCTACTTATTTGTGAGGAAAATTAAACAACTAAATGCAATAATATTTGAAAAAGAGTATTTAACCATCAATTTATTAGTTTTATTACACAAAATATCAAAAACTAAAAATACGTTTCCCAGCATGCAATAGATAAACACTATTGAATAAACACATACTGCAAGCAAGTAACTCATGCTAACAATATTTCACACACAAAGAAGGATCCTGGTCTTAAGACTAAACCGTAATCCTCAGCATTACTAAAGGATAACGTCTCTAAATCTGACTTTAAAGCGGCAATAAACACGAGGACAGTTTTGTACTGAGTCGATAATATTTCATTTCATCTCATTCACACTGTGTCTAGACTTCCAATGGTGGGATTGCTTATACCGCTATAAATATTTCATGAGTTGGAAATATGAGTCCGAGCCTTCATTTTGCGGGAACCACTAGTGAAATTAACAAGTTGTTATTGGCATTCGTCCACGGATACGTTGAAATAATGTAAAGATGGAGTTGGTTAAGCACCTTGAGTACCTAATACTAGGATCAATACAGTCGTAGAGATAGCGCTTTTGTTACAAATGCTTATTATTTCCAAGGTTTTAGGTAGATAGGCGCTTAAGCGCTAGACGAATCTAGATTATATTAATTTGGAAAATTTTGAAATTTCCGTCTTGAATTAGTTATAGGCAAGTCGAACAAGTATCTAAAATTACTTTTTAGTTATTCGTTGAATTGTTTATGTCCTTGATTCCCGACCTATAATAATGATTAAAATTTTAAACACAAAACTTCCGTGAGAATCAGACATATTAAATAAAACACGGGTTACTCACGTATTTTAAGTCGAATATTGCTCGACATGTTTCGCTCCATAACGAGGAGCTTATTCATGAGCCATTCGCGTTGGCTAACCGACGCAGACTGCGGGCCGCGGCTCTCCGCTCGCGAGCGCTCGTCGCGGGCGGTGGTGGCGGCGGGGTAGGCGAGAAACTACCCTCGTTTTCAGCATCATTGTCAAATGTAGGGTAACACACCATACTCACTACGTCATGTTCTAAAGGATCGTCCACACTGAGCACCGACGCATTACCTAACACAGTGTTCTAGCTGGGGGGCACTGACCATCCACAATCGCGATAAATGCAATGGCTCATGAATAAGCTCCTCGTTATGGAGCGAAACATGTCGAGCAATATTCGACTTAAAATACGTGAGTAACCCGTGTTTTATTTAATATGAATGATTAAAATTATTATAACAATCTAAGGCAAATTATTGAAATATGGTTGTTTCTTATAAAATACAACCTATAATGACGTTGTATAAAAAAAACACAAGAGCAGCATTCGCAATAACACGTAAAATGCATGTTGTTGTATATAAGAAGTAGTATTAATACAAAACTGAAGATTATGCACGAGTAAGTATCTTAAAAATTTAACAAAACATGTCATCTCATGTTAAGTGTAAACCAACAAATAATATGTGTAGGTACTGTAGTGACTCTGTATATTTAATTACAAATAATTAAATTCTTAAAATTTGAATTCACTCTGTTGCTAACAAAATCACCGAGCTACATCTCCAAGGCATCTGATTTCCTAAGTAAAGTCAAGCAAGCTTCCTGCACAATCGCTAGCGTTTTGACGCGCGAATCAATCACGCGTAATGTGGTCAATTTGTTTGCTTCACGTATTGCAACGGTTAATCCGCCCGGCGCCGCGCACGGCATGTACGCAGAAATGTATCTGCTGGAATAAGATTCCAGCAGATACATCCAGAATGAACCACCGTACCTACTTGTTATCGGTGTCTTTTTCCTTCAAAAGTTCCTTTCCTTCAATTTTGCCTAAGATGCTAAACTTTGCATGGTTTTCTTCACCAAACAGATTTATTTGCTTATCTATTGTATATTATACAATATAATAGCTATAATTATTATATCGTACCTACAGCTTAGGCAGCATATTATAAATTATTAACATACTCAGATAGTATAGCTTTCTAGCTCGTGTAAACCCCAGATCCTGTAACGAAATGGAATGTAATAAACGAAAGCAAATGCTTACTTTTAATTTAATTCCATCCTTATCATATATTTTTATCCCTCCACACATTATTGAGTTCATTTGCGCTTGCGATGAAACTTGTACTTTTTGCTCATCTCAATTCTCAATACCTACGCTCTGCACGTAGTGCTGTAATTTTTAATGTAAATATTTGAGAGATTAGATTTTTGCATGTGGCATTAGTAAAACATAAAATATTGGTTGTTTTCAATATTAACTAAATATCACTTAGCTAGCTAGTAGGTACTGACGTTTATATATATGCTTAAATATAAAAAAGTTTGTCCTTGGATAGATCAACGTTTTTTAGTTTTCATTGTCAGAAAAAATATATATGATTTCAGAACCATGAAGCAATCAAATTGAATATGTATTATATTCTTGTGACCTAAATTGAAAGGTTCCATTCATATAATAAAATATAATATACTTAATTATATCAATTAACAGCCATTCATATAAGCAGTGTAATCCTTCAAATGGTTTTAAAAGCTGATCCGACGGCTCGCTCTGTATTCGGTTGAACACACACATTTATAAATCAGAGTGCAAACAAAGCCTCTGTAAATAGTTTCACGAAAGTTAAAATAAAAAGCACTCACGCTGCTAGGTTTGAATGGAATATAATATGATTACATGTCATAAGTTTTATGCCCCAAAAGTTGGGAACGTTCATCGATAAATCTTTGCGACGCTTGGTACGATTTCATTTTCGAATTTCAGGAGCGATTGCCTCCACTGTTAAAGTTTGCCTGAAAATTTTTTGCAGACGATTGACTTGCTATGGACGGAAATAAAAAGTTTTGTGTAAGAGCGATAGAGTTGTACATTGCGTATAAAAATATAAATATTTGATTAAGAGGCCTATTCTAAGACTTTCGTAATGATTTAATATGGAACAGGACTGATCCAGTCAAAAGTGACGTTAAGCTTATTTTGTTTAATTGAGTTTTTATCAATTATTTATCTAGTTCATGTCAAATAGCTATTGAAAAGAGATTGTTTGACGTTAATTCAATACATCAAAAGTTTTGGTGATATTGATTGTCAAAATATTTATATTTATGTAATTTTAATTAATAAAGAAAACCATAATTACAAATCTGTAGCAAGTCATGATTTTAAATTTAGATCCCTTCTTCGAGGACCTTGTATTATTTATATGATTATTGATTATGCTGGGATTGTATTTAGTCAGTGTTGTGTATCTTCATATCTGAAAAAATGCTGTGAGACGAATTATTTTGTGAAGGAAATACCATAAATTGCAAAAAACGTCCATTATAATGAAAAAATCAACTGTGAAGAACTCTGAAACATCACGGGATTCAAACCCACCCTTGTTAGTATTGCCGATCCAATGTGCTTCCAATTACACGAAACGTTCTTCTATTTAATATCATGTTATTATGTTGTGTATTGTAGTTATTTTGCGAAGGAAACTGTTTAATTCTTTTATCTATTCGTGTTCATGCATTTCTAAACGTAGTGATATATTTAACACATTTGAAACGATCCCCGCACAAATATTTAAACCCGCTAAGGTACTTTGCACGCTTAAGTATATTTGCTTGCGTTATTTGCAGATGATCCACCAAGACAGTTTATACTTAACGGATTTCAAACATAACTAAACGAAATATTCAAATTAAATATTTAATGCTTTTGTAAAATATCTAAATATGTCGCCTAGGTGTGGTGATATGTTTCACTATTTTAGAAAAGGTACCTACCATTTGGGGGTCGGTGTTTACGTCGTGCGTTGTACAGATATTGCATTCGAAGAATACAAGCGTAATCAACCACTAACCTCCAAATGGTACCTTTACCAAAATAAGTACACAAATGTAGGTAAGTAAGTATATAAAACTGTCGTGTTACGTAAAGAGCAAGCAACCAATAGCCTAAAGCTTTAAAGGTAGTTAGTTAATATACTTTACAAATGATGTAAATTTTACTATTTTATTCGTAAGAGAGTGAAAAAGGGTTTCAAAGTTTTTAATGACTTTTAAAAGAACAAAGTTGTGGATGCAAGCCGTTATTATCAATATGATGTCTGTTAGACTTACCTAGTAATAATAATCCATACCAAACTGATTGCAGAGGGTCGATAATCCCTGTCAGTCACAATATAATAATGATAGGTGAAGTTTGTATATCTTCTTTTTGGGTATAAAATATCTAACCTTAGGCAATAAATAAAAGACAATACAAAACAATAAAAATAACATTGTTTATAAGCTAGATAATAGGACTTTGCTGTCTCAAAGTATCGCATGTGTATCGCAGAGAAAATCGCGTTTCTATTCTCCGACTGCAACCAACGTACTGCAATGTGTCTCATAGGGAAAATAAGATTAAACATAAAGTCTTCGTTCCACCAAAGCAATGTGAGGATTATTGTGTAGATAAATACAATGATCACTGACAATACGAAACGGTGGATTTCATTATGTTTATGTTAATAAAATAACACTATTTTCAATATTTTTGAAATAGGTAACTATAGGTTTTTAATGGCCTCCTAGCCTAGTCGCTAGTGACCCAGCCTATGAAGCACGAGGGTTCGAATCCTGGTCAGAGCATTTATTTGTGTGTTTATCACAGATATTTGTTCCTGGGTTATGGATGTTTTCTATGTATTTTAGTATATATATATCTATCTATTATATATATCGTCGCCTAGTAGCCACAACACTGTGGGACTAGGTTGATTTGTGTAAGATTGTCCTAATATTTATAAAAAATATTTATTTTATAGGTAGAATCAATAACAGTTAAGAAATAAGTTCTATTGTCTTTGCCATTGAGATGTTATAGTTTTTGAAATGTTAGTCTGACCCTGGGAGAGTATCTCGGACATAATTATGACTCGATTTAGACTAGTTTGAAACAAACTAATGCACTGCAGCAATAAGAGTTCGTTCGCGAGTTTCATAGCGCAAGTATATTTCAGTTAGGCTTTCGTAGCGAGTTAAGCGCAACGCGTTATCATTACTAATCGCTTTTATTATTCCGCGATATTTGGCTACAGGGATAAAAGGGCCCACACACCCGCTAATGGAATAAAAAGTGAGGTCACAAAGTAAAAAGATACACAGCACCTCCCCCGGTGCCGCTTCGTGCGAATTTCAACTGAAAATTTTATACGTTCAATCTATTTTGAGCGCCTTTATGCTGTGTCTCACGGTCCCGCCTCCGCACAACAGTTTCGTTTTCAATTATTGCCCACTTGTGGAACGGGATTCGAGGAAGAACAAAAAATCTAACAGCTGAAATTATATTATATAGACATGGAGCTTTTTTATTATATGTTTACTGCGCGTCGAGTTGGTACTTGGAAGAGATCTGTGATGTTCAAAGAAAATTATTGACGGAACGTGCCGGCATAGAGTGGCTCGCAGGCGACGGGATATCGCAGAAGCCCTCTGGAACCGCCTGTAACGATTTGATTGCTTTTAATGCCATCCGAATATTGCCTTCCAAATGCCCATTCTCCTTAAGCTCTGCCTCGGAAAAAAGACTTATTTAAAGGAGTAATTTTTTAGGACTATAAAAATTATATTGTTCGCCGTAACTTTAATTCGGGAAAAGCGTTAAGAGAATTAAAATTCCAGCGAGGAAATGAGCTCCGACAGATAAACGTATTAGCTTTTATGTTCGTCAGAAAAATCCTTGGCTCTGGGTATTTCTTCGGAATTCAGTTTAATTAATTAACATCGCGTATACATCACATTATTACATTTTACTCTAAGGAAAATTCGTTACATTTTTATATTTTTTTGATGTAAATCTCGTTACATTTATTAAAAAGGCAAATCACAGTGTTTTGCAGCATTAAAATAAAATTGGCAAAAAGAAAAAAAGATAAAACTCCACAATTTCAAGGTGACGCTAGTCGCTCGCGGTCAATTTCACACTTCGCTTATAATGTTAACACGTTTTCTTTGATGTATTTACTTTATCGTACTTAAATAATAAACGAATAAAAGTAGCTAAGCAGGAGGCCACCAACTTTTAATTTAGTCACAAAGTTAGTGGCATATCGCATAAACCCTAAAGTATCATACTCAGCACTCTGCTTGCATTTTGTCTGACTAAATTGCTTCCATCGTTTGTTTGCAAGCGAAATTATAAGGGTGCTGGTCTTTTATTTGTAGAATGCACGCGTCGCTAGGTGCATTTTTGTGAGATTACAAATTTTGCGCTTGCAATGTGCAATCTTCAAGTAAATGCCTAGACGGTGAACTCGCAGTGCATGTTGTGGCAGTGTGATAACCGCAGTCACATTCAATGTATGGGATATACCATAATTAAAGCTTTTGTTTTGGTGAACGCTGTTGATGATTTCATTCTAATTTATTTCGTGTTTTGATCGTACCTTTCACTGGTCTGTCGGTCAGCGTCTGTCGGCGTCGGGTAGTGTCAAAAGCGACACATAGTCTTAGAATTTGTGAGATAGTTAGCGCTCTTGCATACTCTGCATTCTGAAATAACAGCTTACCGGGGTGGCGGTCCCGTAAATACTGACTAATTATGCCGTAGTTTGACGAACTGGTTGTTATTTAAACAGCAATCTTACTCTACTGAATGAAATTTTCTAATACAGTAATTTTACTTGTATTGCTACTAGTATAGGTACGCAAAATATGTATAGACATATTTGTTCCTAAATTATTTCTTAGTATATAAAAATTACTTCATCATCATCATCATCTCAGCCATAAGACGTCCACTGCTGAACATAGGCCTCCCCTTTGGACCTCCATAAGTATCGGTCGGAAGCGACTTGCATCCAGCGTCTTCCGGCGACCTTTATAAGGTCGTCTGTCCATCTTGTGGGTGGACGTCCTACGCTGCGCTTGCTAGTCCGTGGTCTCCACTCGAGCACTTTTCGACCCCATCGGCCATCTGCTGTGCGTGCAATGTGGCCTGCCACTTCAGCTTGCTAATCCTGTGGGCTATGTCAGTAACTTTAGTTCGTCTACGGATCTCCTCATTTCTGATTCGATCACGTACAGAAACTCCGAGCATAGCCCTCTCCATAGCTCGTTGAGCGACTTTGAACTTTGTGATGAGGCCAATAGTGAAAGACCACGTTTCGGAGCCGTAAGTCATCACTGGTAACACACATTGGTTGAAGACTATATAAAAATTACTTAGAAGTTAATAATTTATACTGAAGTTCTAAGGACACGTTACTAAAGTTCTCAGTGTAAAAATTAAGAGGCATGTTGTTTCCTATCTTAAGAGGTTAAATATAACCTGAGAAAAGTAACTAACAAACAAACGTCATGTATGTGCAGTCGACGTCAAATATAAATATGTTTACACTTTTTCACCTTACGCCTTTGTAATAAGGTGCAAAAGTGTAAACATATCTTTGACGTCGACTTTACCTAGGCTGCTGATCAGATCAGATTTTATACATGTGATCTACATAGTTTCAGAAAATCGCTGAAAGTCCGCGCAGGGGGGCGCGAGCGCAGATAATAAATCAAGTTATTTTAATAAATAATTAGAAAATGCAGAGGACGCTGGTTCGATTTCAATTCGATTCCTGGACACCGGAAGTCTTGGTCACTTTTTCCTTTGTATACACTACATTTATTTAAGTAAACCTCGATTTTATTTCTAGATACACTACGCGTCGTCTTAATGTCATATAACAATCGGCTTTTTAATTTATTTAATTATAAATTACGAGTAGTCTCGTTTTACACTACTGCTTCAACTTCTACTGTGGCATAGATACGTGTGGCAGCTACCCGCGTAGCAGAATTCATTCCAATGCACATTTTCTTTTCACGTTTTAACTCTTCACTTCTTTATACTTTGTAATGCTGATTACATTTTCATTGTCACTGAAAACTCGACTGTGTTATAAGGATATAAAGTTGGAATACGAATTAGTGTTTTAAAATACAATTATGAAGACCAGCAGGCTTATGATGGCAGAAGTTGTCAGCTGATAACTTGATATAAACCAGTATAAACCAGTTTAGAATAAGAGTTGCCGCCATGTTTATCCTTAATCTGATAACTTTGTCCATTTTCCATTTGACATCTGATAGTGGAATGATATTTTGATAATTTGACATATTGTCCACTGTAAGCACGCATGTTTTTTGAATGTGTGTGTGTAAAAAAATATCGTTTACACTATGGTTATCCACGATGAAAATCGGGTTTTTCACTTTGACGGCGCTAGCGGATAACTTGATGATTTGTACTTTTTATGACAGTAAAACTTGTTAACTTTATATAGGTGCTCATCGGATCCCGATAACAATTGTCGGGAACTATAACGTATGAAAATTCTTTTTTTTGTCGTTGATTTCTAGCAAGTAACTGGTTTTTGTAATGTAACAAAAGTTACTTTGTAGAACGATTCTATGCTTACCATGTTATTGTTTTGTAGAGTGGCGGTATTTCATTTTATGTTATGAGCAGTTGCTGCTGCCGAAGAAAAAAACGAGAAAACTCCATAGCAGAGCTAATATGGATGTCTGTAATCCATTCGAAATGTGTGACGAAGAGTTTGGCACATATCATCATCCTCATAGCGTTAGTCCCGGCATAGGCCGCGGCTCATTTGAGCCTGGGGTGCGCTTTGCCAAGGCTTAATGACCCTAATCCCATGAATAATCGTAGTCATTCAGTGCGAAACGTATTCTTACGAAAGCTACTCAAAGAAGAGACTATTCCTCATTGGGATTAGGTATGGTTTCCTCAAGATGTTTTGCTTCACCGAAAAGCGACTGGTAAAAAATGATATTTCGTACATAAGTTCCAAAGAACTCAGTGGTTTGAACCCGAAACCTACGTATTGAAAGTCAGACGTTTTACCGCCCGGCTACCAGCGCTTCAGTGTGGCACAATGAGTGACTGCAAACTTCATCGACACCAAATAATTAATCTAGGGCCATCTAGTAACGAGTAGCATTACCAAGGCAAAAGCTACTCGTTACTAGATCCCACTCACAAAGGTCGCTAGGTTTGCCAAGGTAAACTACACCGTGACACCGATCCGCCGTTGCAGTCCCTTACGGACTACGGTGTAGTCTTTCGTCGTCAAAAAGAAGAAATTACGATACCCGTTATTAGATGGCAATGTAGCGCAGATGTCATTTCCTCTTACATTTTGGGTAGCTCTCGTTCAAATAGCGCTTCAGACTTAGAGCCTCAAAAATTTCTTCAGACTGTGCGTCTCTATAAAATATATACTCTCTGGTTCAACCGTATCTAGATACCTATTGTGCGTTGCATACTAGAAATTATTTACAGTTTGGAGTAGAAGCCTGTCCGGAGAAAGATGTGCCGTAGAATGTATGAGTTCCCACATAAACCACGACACTCTTCTTTCCGCACAAACTCTAACAAGAATATATTTTTAGTTTGAAATTGGGACTTTTTATATTGGTGTGCACATTTACCCGCATGGTTCAAAGTATGCGCATTCCGGTTTTCCCTCATTATTTTTATTCTGCTTCGAAAATAAGATAGCTAATGTTTTTATTGTTTATTCAATTTGTACCCTTATAAGTACTCAATTCAATGATTATTTTCTAGTTCTTCTAATACTTATTTTTTGCGAGGTATGAAGTCAAAGACAAAAGTGCGTGAAGTTACCCCAAATGACTCTATCATTATTTTTAGATCCGAGCATCTGTCATGTTCATCGGTAGCGGCGTAGATAAATAAATAATTCTATAAGCTTTTTAATATTTCTCTTTTTTTCGAATTATTTTTTGTACTAACATTTAAAAAAATATATAGGCCCTGTCCTATATGAAACAGACACCTTTGGTGGATTTTAACTGCTTTGGTATTCCTTCTTCCCAATTGGCGTGTAATTCTAATCTCGTATGGATCTAGTCAGAAGGATAATGTAGCAAATTAATTAGAGGAGTATCACTGCTCTCGTTATTGTGTCAAAATGTTCACTCTCTTAGTGTATGATTTAATGCCGAATTCATCCTTATATGTCTTATCATGTAAACAAACATTTCTCTAATACCACAACTCTATGACACTTTTCTATGGTATTATCACTTAAAATGTTGATTTATACTTAATAAATTTACAAAATACTGAATTCAACCAAGTAACCACTGAAAAGTATCACTTATAATAAAACTTTCTTCAATAATCGCAGTAACGAACAAATAATCTCAAAAATAACCGACATTACGATGCCTAGATTGACACATGTTTGTTTAGACTATAAGACAAGTAAGGATGAACTCGATATAATAAAGGCAATGAAGTTGTGTGCAAATTGTGCAAAGTGTGTGCAATTGTACGTTTTAACAGCAGATTTATATCCAAATAAAAGACAAGAGAAAGTAATGCACGTATTTGGCACAGTTGGCCCAAAACATGGGGTAGGTACATATTCAATTATTCACATTATCGTTCATATTCAATTATTCACAAACAAAAATATTTATTAATTGGAACCTAATGATCCTCCTAATACGTGAGTGCTGGCTGACATTCTCAAGTATTTTTTGTTAACAGCATAAATTATGTTTTTGGGGACAAAATAAATTATTTAATAATATAAAATGCTGTTGTTGATTGGCGTGATTTCTTGACACGGAACTGTGGTTTTTGGCTTTTTACACACGAAGGCACGAAGTAGTGTGATCAATCTTTAGCTCGTACGTATATACGAATCAATCAATATAGATTGAGTTTCTTTTTTGTCAGGTACATATTTAGATATTCCTGAAAAAAAAAAACTTTTACTTAATGTGTTAATTAACAAAATACCTACTAGTCAATCTAAGCATGTATCGATATTTTTTTTGTAATTAATTCAGGAAGAAGCGGTGCAATATTCACACAAATATGGAATAGTAGGTAATAAATAGGTAAATTTAATAAATGAAACACTCGCAAAACCGCTCTCTAACTTTTAGTCAAACTTGAAATGTGTGCGTCGTTGTGTCGTTGAAGAGTTCTGTACTGATTGATCATCATCTGCAGTTCTACTTCATAAAAAAACACCTTTTTAAGTGAAAATGCTTGATTATTAAATAAAAAGTATAAAAACACAAAAATCACTATATGTATGCCCTAAAGATTTGAAGAGTTCCCTTGATTCCTTATGGATCCCATCATCAGAACTGCGTTTTGACAAAAACGGGACCAATATATATGTATATACTTACAATCAAAAAAAGGATTTCCATAATTGGGACGGACATAACAGAGTTATAGAGTAACAAAAATAACAAAAAAAAGTTTGTTCGACAATAACTTCGTTTTTCAGTTTTTCTGATCTTTATGAAATTAGTTGGGGTTAAATTTGAGAGTTGGTTTATGAGCTGGATCGATCAAGGGGTTGTGGACTTAGAAGGCGAAAAAAAATCTTCATATGGGTCTTCTTATATTGGTCAACTCGTTTACAAGTAAATCGCGTGGACTACTCGTAGTTTTCATTTGATATTTTTAAACTGTTGTAACTTCTTCGCCACTCAATATATCCTCCGCCGTATATGAAATGAAAAGCATTTAATTAATGGTAAAAGTAATAATAATACACATGATCAGCCTGTGGCGTGCTGTTGAAGAGTAGCGTCTCCGCGAACCTGAGTGCCCCTGAGGTGCCCTGCCTCTGGCTTGCCTTAGCCGGCTGTACAGAGTGGGGTCGCTAGAGCTGCGTTCTCGAAGGTAAATGTGGAAACATAAGTGGCGAGTTGGCCATATGTTTAAAGTCCAGTGACACCTCTGTACCTCCAGCCTCCGCACCGGTGTTTTCCTTGGGGCATCTTTGATGTGGCATTTTATGGGGGCCTATTGGCTTCGGCTCCGCATACGTCTCCCAAAGGTCCGGGACACCATTGTTCCATGGTCGGAAAAGACATACATATGATCAAATGAAATTATCAAATAGGTGATTTTATCTCTTGAAGTTTTGCACATTATGCCTCGGTGAAAATCTTCAAGCTCATAATATATTCACACAATACATACAGAGAGATATATACATACAGTCGAACGAATCCCTTTTTTCAATTTAATTTATTTCATTTGTTTTTGTGGCAGCATTATAAAACAGACATCTGTTGTTGTTGTTGTTGTTGTTGTCCTAAGGCACCCGAGAGGTGCAGAGAGCCTTCACTAACTCGCGCCACGCCTTCCTATCCACTTCAGGCACCTACTTCACACATCCACACACACATCTACAGACATCTACTTTAATTTAATTATGCTACAAACTGTAATATAAGACTTCCATAATACTTAATATATTATCTCATTTGTACCTAGAAATTACCATTTTAATATGTGAGTAAATTATACTTATTATTTGGCGCTGAATATTGTGCATGCATCTCTAAAACTGAGGTTTAAGTTGAAACAAGTTTCCTTTACAACTTCCTACCTATATAAACTTGTTCATAATCAGTGGAATGTCGTTAGTCTTATTATGTAAATGTTGCTATTAGTATAGTATACTTTTAATACATTTAGTTACTCGGCGCATTGGTGCACACTGTAATGCCGACTGTAATGATTTTGTTGTTAAATAAAAAAATAATAAAAAAATACGATACTTAAACTACGACATATTCTAAGAAAAACTACATACCTATAACCAGTGATCGGCGAAAAGGATTCCACACCGCGGGAATTCAACTAGACATAGTATTATGGATGCGCCGTATCGCCCGCGATACCAATTAAACTGCTCGAAAATATACGTGTTTGTATTATGTTTAATACAATGAATCAGTGTCGGTAACTAGTAGTCCGCCCCGAACTAAGAACTCGCTCGTTGACCAGTAAAATAATGGTTTGTTATTTCAATTTTATAGAGATGAAAAAAAACAAGAAATAATATGCGTAATAAATAATTTCATTAAAATACTTAATAACAAATTTTTGTGAAAATTACTGTAATTTTATTTTTCTATCCCGCAAATGCCGCGGCATATCCATACTAGCATAATGATTGACGTCATTCACCCCGTGTGGAATCCTTTTCGCCGATCACTGCCTATAACGGAAGGACAGACGGACTAACGGACGGACGGACGGACAGACAGACAGATAGTCAGACATCCAGGACATGAATCTATAAGGGTTCCGTTTTTTCTTTGTGAGCTACGGAGGAGGGACAGACAGACGGATAGATGAACGGAAGGACGAACAAACGGACGGGGACAGATAGACAGACAGACATCCACGAAATGACATCGACAACATACAGCCAACCTCCTTTTAAAATATTGAAGTCTTAAAACTACCTATGGAAAAATCTTGCTTTTCATTCGGTATACCTACATATCTTGTTATAAATTATAATATAGTTCTATAATTAATATTTTGATATTTCCTTATAACACAGTTACTTACGTTACATACAGAACAGACGGATAGAAACCTTTGAAAACATCACCGACAATTCCGAAAAATCATTATTCCTTTATATTCCCGCAGAATTCGGTTAGTTGGTTCATGTGGAAAAAAAATATATATAATAAAATATTACATAGTTACATATTGAATACTTTTATTTATTTCCAAGTAAATAAAAAAGGACATACAACTGCACAGGTTCTTGAGGTGGGTAAGAAAAACCTGCTGTAAGTCGAAGGCAAGGACAGACGGACGAGCAGACAGACAGCAAGAGCTTTAGAAATAAATAATATTCTATTTAAATATGGTACTCTAAATATCCAACAAACATAATTGATTTCTATTTTATTTTGATGAAACGCTCATCGTTTTCCGGAGAGTTCGGTTGACATGAAGATTCATTGGATAAGATGCAGATGCAGAGTACCTAGTATAAACTAAAATGCATCGGACGTTTTGATTGCTTGCATGATACGTAATAAGTATTGTAATTTACAAGAGATTTTTTTGTTTACCAGCGAAGTACCTAATAATACTAATGTAGGTGCGCCTTTAATACTCACTTTAATAAACATTGCTTAGTTTTACTCTTTTACGACATTCTAAATAGTTGCACTCTAGTAGCCAAAGCCCCAAGAACTTTATATTCTTATGTGCAATTCTCTGAAAATGAAAGAAGTTGATAATGAGATTAATGAGAGAACAAAATATGAAGCCACGGTATCAAGCAAAACCGTGATAAGACAGATACTTAATCAAAAAACCAATATAAAAACTTACCCTCATATTCGGGTTGTTTTATTTTGTTTCTTGCTATTTTAAATAATAAATAAAAAGCACTTCAGATACTTTCATCACAATTTACACCAGCAAAATATGACATTTATCATTATATGTGATGTTTTCCAGTCAAAGGTACGTCATTGCCAGTTTGTCAATAAGGCGTTACTGCCATAAAACACTCAAGAAATATAGGTACTCTATTAACAACTGCCAATGACGTACCTTTGGCTTGAAAACGTCACCTATTTCTACTTTGGTAATTTTTGACAAGTACATAAAAAAGCAATAGTGCATTGATCGTATTACCTCCATGAAGTTATCATTTTTAACGGGAGTATTCTCTTTGATCACAAAGTGAGCCCGAAAGAGAAGGTTATATGTTGATGTCTCGCTTTGACTAAGGAGGTAGAGACGTCATCACTCATCAGACAATCAAAATATTAACTAGTGGTTCTGTGAACCGTAGACTTCGGATAGTTCGGATAACATAATTAACGCGACAGCAAACTTTCCCCCTTTCCCCCCTCATTATCCCCCCAATCAAAAAAATGGCTCGACAATTTTTGGCAAATAGATCAAGGAACGTACATGCCAAGTTTCATCGAAATCGGATGAAAAATGCGACCTCTAGGCCGACACTGACCAACCAACATACCAACCAACCAACCAGTACACACACATCAAAATGCCAAATCGTCGTACCAGTGAAAACGGAGACGTTCGTCGCCTCGCTACGCTCGGCTCCTCAGTCAATTAATATGTGTACATTTTGTAGCGAGTACGAGTAAGACACTGCCCCCTAATTATGCTCTCTATGGGACCTTTTTTACTAATTTTACTAGTCACATGAACGACTGTTTTGCTCGGTAATAAAATAAGGTTCAACTGTGGTTAGGGAAATAAAGTAAAAGTACTATAGTTTGGCCAGAGTTTGTTCCACTTCAAGCATAGACAGGGAGAATCATACTGTCTTTTTCTAATGCTAGTACTCTCACTACTAAAAAAGGGATGGGTATAGCATGTTACTCTGACTGTTACTGCGCTTTTGGTTTGCCAGACTATATGTATCCGGTTTCTCTATTGGTCCGTGTCTTACTTTGATTATTAAACCAACCGGATGCGACACGCGCTCTCATTTCTATCAGAAAGTCGTTTTTTGCGGAGGAGGGGAACGTCAAATGTATGCGAAACGTCAAAATAGCCACGTCAAATAAACGTCAGTCCATACAATGAGTATGACCACTGGTCATACATTTTTGGCAGGGGGGAACGCCTGTCAATGGCCACTCCGCTTGGTTTAAAGCTCTAAGGTGTCTTACGTACACACACTACCGTAAACTGTGGGCAACAAGCTGACAACTTGACATATTGTCATGTTTTGCTGATAACTTATATCAGATTCGTATAACTTGACAGCTTATCAGACTATCAAGATATCCGCCGACAGTGTCCATCATAAGCCTGCAGGATCTTATTTAATGAACTACCTTTTATAAAGTATGTTCACCAAAATACAGATTACAAAATAAGACCAATGCGGTATTAAATATATCTCGACTTATATTCTTTTAAAAAGAAAATTCGTATAAATTATTTAGTATGTTTAGATATTAGTAGCGTACAATAGGTACTTATAACCAATGAAAAGGTACATCATGTATGGATATTTTTATACTTGGCGACTGTAATACTCGGATTGAGATTGTGGTGGCGGAACTACTAGCGCATACTTTTTGATAGAGCTTCTATGGTCGCATATTGTAGCATCCATAACAATGACAGAAAGGATTTCCATACAATATTGTGAAACTGTTGTCGGGCCCCGCACTGCGTGTCGGGCGGGCGCCGCCGGCACAATCCACCGGGAGATCGAAGTTACTCAATTACATTGAAGCAGTAGGTTGTGCACGGCTTTCGTCGAACTCAATTCTTACCGGCTTGCTTAAGCACTCGTAGAAAAACTATTGTGTGCAATGGTACATAATAAGGGTTCTTAAAATTCGAGGGTCGAAGTTACAAAATGAAGCGAAGCCGAATTTTGTAAAAACAGACCCGAGATTTTGTAATGTAACTGTGTAACTGTTGCACAAAATACTATTTTAAACAATTTGTCAATTTGTCAGTCAGTAGTCCAATTTTTATTTTGTTTAATAATACGATGGTGGCAAGCAGCATACGGCCCGTTTGATCGTAAGCAGCTATCGTAGCCTATCCTGGATACCGAAGTATCAGATGCGTGTTGCCGACCCTTTATAAAAAGGAGGACCACACATATATATTTTGAACATTATCGGTTTAGCCATTTTGCAGTTATCGCCAACAAACTTCTTCCACCACCATATGGTATTCGTTTGGTTCTTATTCCATTAAAGGTATAGAACCCTCCATGACGCGTGTTCCGTCACATACTCGGTCAGTTTTTTAATTCTCTGGCAACCTTTATTTTTCTTTCAAACTTCTGCCAACATGGTAGAGTATACATACCTAGATGTTGTTTGCTTATCGAAACAGTGCAAGTAAAGCGTAAAAACCGGTCGCCGCACAAAGCTTTGAGTGCAAGGAGAAGTGCGGGCGCAAGTGGTCGGAATTCCCATGCCCTGTAATTTGGACTTGACATTGCTCACCGAACGCTGTGTCAGGACTTTTAGCCGCAAGGCACAGGGGAGGCACAGTAGGATAGTCGTAGTTGTCTTATATGATTGGGAATAGGATCACAGGGGTACTTATTTATTCGATTGTGTAAAAAAAACTTTTCTTATGGATAATATAACTTCATGTGGTTTAAATGTCTACGAAATTCGTAAATATTTTATTAAAATCCGTAGGAGCCTGGCATAATCTTATATACGATAGTATAGTCACCTGATGGCCAATCAACAATTAAATATGTTTTGATATTTAATTTTTTTAATAATTTATTTAAGGTGCCGTGACCGACCGGCATGACCGGAAGCGCGAGCAAGTATCCTTGTCATTTGAACAAAATAATGTTTTATAGAAACAAATTAGTTGCTGAATCCCACGAAAATAAAATTACACATAAATAAATAAAAGTCCAATCTTGATAGCTGATGTACAAATATAGTAATTAATTTTAAATTGTGTGGTTGACTTTTTCCTATCTGTATAATTATTTAACACATGTTTTGAATCGCGTTAATCTCTAAAGATAAGAGCCATATTTTGGCCAACCATATTATTATTTAGAACCTTTCTACGATTTTCAGCCCACTGCACCAATAAGCAATTTTGCCAAGTTTTGTCGTTAAATATTTTTGTTAGTTTCGTTACGTAAATTTTAATAACCATTAGTTGAATGTATAATTGCTTTCTCATAGTAAAGAATCATTGCTATCTCAGTGTTAGTTCTCCCTATTGTCAATAAGGTGGTTACATCTATATGTATAATGAAAAAAAGTTATTTTAAATAACCCTTGCACGAAAACATTAATAATGTAAAATATCGATAAAAATCCCAGCAGCGGGTATGCAATTGACGAACATGATGAGTATCGATTGTGCGCGTCGCAGAGCACCGAACCCGCACCGCAGCGGCAGTGACGATCAATGCAATACATTTTGCATAATTGATGTCCCATTTACGTCTACGGAACACTTATTCATATTCATGAATTTTACAAATTTTTCAATTTGTGCTGCCAGCAAGTGTATTTACAATACCTCCGTTTATTTTTGCCAACACAATCTCTATAAAAGCCAGGTATTCGCCCCGGAGTAGATATAATGGTCTCTAATGTGATATTTTGATACTGCCACTGGCGATTGCATTGCTCTTACTGCAATCGTAACGACTTAGATTTCATAGCGAACAATTGTAGCTTGTATTTTATTCAATGTTGCACATCACTTAATTGGTAAAAGTGATTGTTGGCAAGAATATCAACTAATATAAATGCCTGTATATTCTGTACCTAACTATGAGTATACATGTTATAAACAATGTGTTATTACTTATTATTATGTTCATGTAGACCAAAAGTAACGTAACAGGGAAATAAACTATTTCTAAGTCGATTAAACTAGTCTTCTTCTTCTTCTGGTGCCATGCCCAGTCTAATGGGCGTCGGCGGTCAGCATGACATTTAGCTAGTTAGTCTACATCAAACTAGTCTATATATAGTAAATTAAAACCATTAAAAACTGTGTTTGATTGAACTCTTGATAAGTCGGTTGTGGCTTTGATGTAACTCAACATGCTAAAATTTTCTTATATGCCCATAAATTTACAACACATGAAGTAAAAAACTGTCCGAACCATACCGAAATCGTTCAAAGGGAAAAAAACTGTAACAAAACTAATTCCCAGTAGCAGAGCCTTGGAGGTAATGGGAGATTGTAAAAGGAGGCAATAAAAGCTTAGTATTGTGTGAGAGTACCGCAGCGGAGTCCCTATATTGTGTTCGGGTCCGCGGAGGGCCCCAAGAATCGTCTGACCACGGACGCGGTCAAATTGTACAGAAATGAAATTATCAAGGTACGCTGCCGATTTTCCGAACCAATGAATCAAGATCCAATTCCCTTTTGTAATAGAACATCGTCGCGAAACGCGCCCATGGAGTTACACTGCCCACTCAGTGGACGGTTAGGCCGCGCTCAGCCTGGTGAGCCACGCAAGTGGCTCTGCAGGACTATTTTCTGTGAAGATGGATATACTGATTTTTATAGCTGGATTTATAGGTTATTGTACTTACGTAAGGTATAAAACTTTTTGATAAAGTGAGATAGTTCTATTTTATGTATTTCTCATTCCTACATTAGTAAGGAAATTTTCAAAGCGTATTTCCAGTCTGTGTCTTGAAACAAAATTTTTACATTGGCAATCCGGTAGTTTATTACATTGGTTGGAATCCCATTGTTTTACACTTAATTTTCCTATCTATATCCTATATACAAAATTTTGGGTACCTATCGGTAATTTCGGAAAATTTGTTGCTAAATAATAGTAACATTTGATGTTAGCATTAAATATAAAGGTATGAAATAAATTGTAGCATCAAAAAACTAACTAATATTCCTAGTAAAATATCACTAAATGGTTTTATGTACCTAATTAAAATTTAATCAATCAATCAATCAATCAATCAATTTTATTTGCCAAAATACAGTGGTTAAGTTCTTATATATACAGTTCGTACATTGTATTATGCTTGCAAGCAAGCGTGCAAATGTTTCCTTATAGCTACAAATTCTAAACAGGAATAAGGGCAGATTATTCATATAATTAACAATGTCAGTCATAGATTAACTAGTATTGTGTACCATTAATAGTACATTTCGATATTAGTGCGGAAAGTATGTCATTACTTCACGAGTACCGAGATATCTTGAGCAAGACTCGGGACGAGATTTGTATTTGTATTTATAAAATTGACAATTATTCACTTTGAGGTTACTTTAGTACATGTATCCGAACGCTCCGCGCGGTGCGGTGCGGCGCTGTGATTGGCTGTCTGTCACTGTCATTAGCTATGATTGGCTGGAAAAGTAAAAAGCACTAGTGCGCGATATCAAACTTTCCGCACGCTAAACCACTACAAGAAAAGCACTTTTTTGAACAACTGTATTAAAAAAATCTTTTTTTACTTTTATACATTAAACAGTAAAAAAAGTGATCCCATGTAAACACAGCCGTAGTGCGTGTAGAAAATGAACCGCAGGCAACTATTATCACATTCTTACTCAGTGTGTGTATCTGAGGGGGCACAATGCTTGATAACGAATACGCGTGTAATATTTCGTAGTAAACTACTATGGGTTATTGATGGACTGTTTGCTTTGTATACGTGTATAATCACGTAGCATTAGGTTCAATTTGATAACATAAAATTTGACTTATCATGGTTGTTTACATTTAAAAAAATAATCGGCCAAGTGCGAGTTGAACTAGCGCGCGAAGTGCTCCGTACCATTATCTATAAGAACGGCAAAGAAATATGTCTGTTGTACGAGAGCCCCTTAATTATTTATTTTATTCTGTTTTTAGTATTCTTTGTAATAGCGCGAACAGAAATACATCATCTGTGAAACTTTCAGCTGTCTAACTATCACGGTTCATGAGATACAGCCAGGTGTCAGACGGACGGACAGCGGAGTCTTAGTAATAGGATCCCGTATTTACCCTTGACATTACTAATTTCGTTCTAAGATTAATCCGAACAAGAGCTAATCCAAATAATTTTGTAGGTACTAATACAGTAAATAATGGTTACTTTAGGTTTTATTATATGACTACCTTAACTAAAACCTACATTTTAAGTTCAAATGCTGATGAAAATCATAAATTACATTCAATTGGCACGTTCATTTTATTCATACCGAATGAAATGTCTACAAACATTCGCATTTTAGTAAGAATCTCCTCAGTCGTCCCGTAATCTGCGTCGAATTGACTTTTCCGCCGGAGAGCTGACGAGTCTTCGTCTGTAATATGCCATAAACGACCCGAACGTATTGGACCCGATGCTTGGAGGTTGATAAAATTTCGTTGATATTTGAATGCGTTATATTCTTCTCGGTTTATGGCCGACCGTCCCTCCCATATAAAAACACGCACGGCAGTATCAATTTGTTGACGCTTTAAACGTAAACTAATGAATACACCACAATAACACGAAAAGTCGCGAAAATTTAATAACGCCTGATAAAGAAACTTCCTAAATTAGCTACCAAAGTTAATAAAATAACAAATCGAAAAATAAAACAATTTTCTCGAAAGTTATAAACCTGCACAGATTTCCATATCTACCCGAAGTTGGCACAAAGTAATTCCTCTGGTTTGGAGATAAATTTTACGTCATTTCCTGTCGCCTGGAACTCCGCAAAAATTATCAGGCATCGGCGCAGGCTTCGGCCCATTTAAAATTAATGAATAATGTTATCTGATAATGATTCTGGAGAGCTTAATTAAAGTTTTCTTTTTGTCAGTTTTCCTCACTTTTTAATCGCATGAATATCTTAATTGTTTCATCTCAGGATAAAACTTCTTAAACCGAGCTTTTTTAAACGCACTCCTAAATTATTCTTTTTTTGACAAACACCACTACGTTGAAATGAAAGCTGCCAAGAAACGTAGGTGAGTAAATATATTATATGACGCTTTTGTGTTGTAGTAGAAACCCCGGCAATTGATTTATGCTTGTATTTTTAGCATACCTAGTCCTTAACGAGTAAGTATACGGTTGACACGATTGTGTAACCGCCGAGTATTGATTGGTCGTCAGACAGTCGACTAACAACAAACTCCATGGTATTTTTAGTGCAGTGCGCTACGAATAAGATTCGATTTTTATCAAGCCTTATCGTGCCACAAAAGAATCGCTATGTGTGGTAGGAAAAGGCAAAACGCGAAGCAAATATAAAGAATTTAGATCAAAAAGAGCGAAACATTTGGGAAATCGCGATAACATCATTCAAAGGATGAGGAATGGAGAGCTTTATACGCCTTTGAGTGAGTAAAAATGAATATTTGCGGATCTACATACCGAAGCAGGGGAGATGTAAGCATAACTCCTTGAAGTTGGTGTAGTGTTGGATTTCGCTAAAGTCCAATCCATTTGTGTATCAAAATATAATTTGATAAGCAGTGGCCCTTACTTTACGTTAGGAAAAATATTTGGTTCATTGGCTAAAATAACTCATAACATAATATCAAATTTAGTTAAGGTTTTCATAATTTCTAAATTAGCTGGCTACAATTATTATTATTAACTCTATTTAGCTTTCGTCTTAGGCTTGGGTTTTAATTATATGAATATAAACGTAAAATAAAAATAAAACATATTAAATATAATATAAACACATTAGGTATATAAAAAAACCTAACATAGGGGCCACCGGCAACGGATCAAGGCCCAGGTTGCCGGTGGTTAGGGCCACAGAGAGAGGATCCTTCGGTCTATGCGCGCCGTGTCCAGGATAACCGCCTTCTGAAGTGACCCTTGATTCAACTACGACACCGTAGCAAAGTGTCTTAAGATGTTGGTCGAGACTCTTTGCTATGAGGTCGTTCGCAGAAATAACTAGCAGCACAATGGTCGCTGAATCAACCTTCCACTTTACCTCGTGAGCCAAGTCTACTTGCTGGACTTGTCCTTCTCGGCGTTCACGAGCTTCACGTCACATGGAATGGTGATGTCGACGAGCATAGCCCGGCGTTTCGATCGATCTATTATCACGATATCAGGCTTATTGGTTACAATAGTCCTATCTGTGATAATATATAGTTCCCAATAAAGCGTGGCAAGACCATTATCGAGAACTGGCGCAGGTATGTACTGCTACTTACATTATTTTAAGTAAAATAAAAAACCTACTTCGCGTTATATCTATTAAATGAAAATATTCGTATTTTAAAACCCTCATCACACCCGTTAAATGTTTCTCAACAATTAAAACAAACACTTACACAAAAATACTTTTAAAAAATCTGCATTTTAACCCGTACATATACGGTAATTGCATAAAGCGGTCCCTCTGACCGTCACATCAAATTGTTCAAAAACAAACAAATATTCATTAACGACTACACGTGTACCGAGTGTAAACTATTATAGTTATGTACCGGGCTGGCAAAAAAATCCGACCATGCATGCAAAAGGTGAGGGAGCAGGTAATTGCTAGCAATTTGTAATAGCTGTGTGATCGCAGGGCGGAATGCCGGCGCTAAACTCCACTATTAATTTCGTACATTTGATTAACGAAACTACTTGTTATGCTAATGAACGCTGCGAAAGAATGCACGCTAACGTGTTAACACGACGCCTTGTCGACACGTTGTCGTGTGCTTGCAATAATTTCGCTCGCTGTATAATTACTGCTTATAGCTTACCATTTTAAATCTGAACTCTTCTTTTGTCACTGTCATTTTAATATTAAAGCGACTAATTAAAAAGTTCGATTTATTATTTTTGCTTACTTTTCGTCTTGTAGCTCTAAAGCTATTGAGATTCACTCGGCTTCAACTGAATGACATTCAAACAACGTTATTTTTCATCTTTTCCGGTTATAAATTAATAACAAACTTTTACGGCATACCTGCGCTTGCAAGTTATAGTCTCTAAAGTGTAAAAGTAGTAAAACATAACGTCAAAGTTAGGTGTAACTTTATGTCAAGTTTATTAGTAAAGTCGTAAAGAGTGCAACAAGTACACTGGAATTCATTTCTAAAGTGCTGTACACATGCTAAGACACTTGAGCTGAACCTGTTCTCGGTAAAAGGTATTGGCACATTTGGAACTTAACATTATTTTATCTGTTCCCGTATGAATTTTGTTATCAGTGAATCAAAGAAATAGCGGTGTTTGTGAAAGTAAAAAATCAGTAGATTATATTAAAGTTGCCACTGCTATGAAAATGCTGCTGCAAAATAAAAATCATACTACAAATAAGCAGTAAGTATTTTACGCAATGCCTAATCGATACGGTCAAATAATCTTATGGAAAAACGTGTGTAACATAAAATTGTAAACTATCGTTTTATACTAAATCCAATTTGTTCCGCAATTACGTGAAGCGCGAGCCGGCAGTGACACGTATAGTGATGTCACTGCCGTGATAACATCGTGGCGAGGTGTTAATGGCTGATGGCTATCATAACACGATTTAGCGGCGATTGTTTACATTCGCGACGGCGGGAGGGTTGAGCCACGGCCAATGCTTTGATAGTTCCGTGACGTGAGCGCTGTAAGCTATCTAAGGTAAGCTATTTGCGCCCGCCTATTATATAAGCTTTAACGGTTTCAGGAACAAATGCTCTCCTAATTCTCCTAGGGTTAGCTAGGAGAATTAGGAGAATAAGCAATGCGGGTGAAGTGTTCGAAAAAACCTTAAAACGTAACACATCATTGTTTAAAAAAATGCGTAAATAATCGTTCATTTTGCAAAAAAATACTTAAATAAAGTGACCTGTTTTCATTACGTGCTTACTGTACTATCTAAAATAAAGCGCGTTACACATAGTGTTAGTACTCATTCAAGTTTGTTATTGAAATTTTATATTGTCATTATTTTTAGTTAGCGTGAATACCTTCAGCGTCTACCGTTTAAACGACGATGTATTCGATTTGAAGGCCGCATTTAAGATTACAATTAAAAACTACATAGTTTAAGGATTATTCACGATTTTACTACTTACTACTACATAATATATTAGAAACAGGATACCATGTTTACTAGTATTTGTGTTTAGGAGTACCTACTCGATATTTTGGCAAAGCTGCATCCGCCATTGAAGAGTTTTAGCTGTGGTCTACCCACATACTGTAGCGATCTATCCTTTCCAGGTCGCTTTCCGTTCGTTATCGCTGCTACTACTATCGTCTGTATTCTCACTCTTAACTTGATCATATTTGCGACATACCTACAATCCCATCCCTATGGCCTACCAATTGCCTATGGCTTACTGCTCCTTCGAGATTTATTAAAAATATTACTCCGTTGTTGTATGAAGTCAAAGTGGCGGAAATCAAATCTTATATATATCATGCCTTTCTTTATTCCTCGTAGCTGTATTACTTTGGCGGATCTTTTCAATTTTAAGTGTAAAGTACTAATAAAGCTTTGATATAATGCATCAGGCCGCATTCCACGTCATAAGCAAGAGGTGTAATATTTGTCAAAATCAGCTAAAGCATTGGCGCGGTAATGATGCGTTTCGCCGCGTCAATAGTTGGTTTGACGCGTTTAGTTCACGGTTTTAGTAAATTACGTGGTTCACTAATTAAAGAGACGCAATTGACCGCTTATTAATCACGTTTATTGTTTCATTATCGTGACTTTGTGGACAGTTTTGTATTTAACCATTCTATTAATTACATTATTAAACTTGGCTTAGTCGGATTAAATTGTATTAGCTCATCTCATGTTATAATAAAATGTTGTGTTGACTTATCATAAATTCTAGCTCACGATTCAATTGATGTATAGATTACTCAGTAGTAAAATAATTAATAAATGTATATTATGGGACAATATTACCTACTCTAATCAACCTAGTCCTACAGTAAGCTTTATAAAGCTTGGTATTTGTACTCGTACTAGACAACTATGTATAAAAACCTATATAGAAATCCATATCTTAGCAACAAATATCCGTTATAATTACACAAATAAATGTCCTTAGGTACCTACCAGGATTGCAACGGGGCCTCCTTTTCAAACAAAATAAGAATAAGCAGCTTTCAGATCGTTGGATTCATTGGAGTCAGAACATTCGTGATTCGATATCGATTCGATCTCAAGACAGAATGTTCGGCTGAAAACTTTAGAACACGGAAGGCATCGCACACGCAAACCGTTATCAGCATGGAAAATCGGGCGCTTTATGTGTTATGACTCCAAATAACAGGGATCCTACCGAAAGACGTATCAAGTCTCTTGTATTACGGAACAAAGCTTATTATTAAATGTATCCAAATCTAAATTTGTATACACTGAATGATATTAATAAAATAATAATTAATTCACCTTTCCAACGGGCTGATTACCAGTATAAATCGCCTAAGCTAAGTTTTGAATTTTGAATGTTACGTTTTTTTTTCTAAATCACAAACTAAAAACGTAAAATGAACTAGAATAGAAATTACTTACACTTTAAAAGAAAGCTAATTTACAACACATCTTAAACTAAAGTATAATACTTAGCAGTAATATGAACTCGTAAATTTAATTGGTAGAGAGGAACGGCTCACCATTATTTATTCCGTTCAGTTTAAAACAGGCCCGTCTCATCAAAGGAGTGGCAAGTGATTTTATGCATTAATTAAGTTCACAGAACCAGATTTACAATTACACGAACTCTTATAAACAAACTTGATTGCTTTACAAAAACTCAAATAACTAAGGCAGTGTCTCAAGTAGAGGTTCATTTAAATATCAAAGACGAAATTCAAATTACGCCGTTTACAATAAAGGCTCAGTCGGTACGGGATTACGGGCTGATGTAAATTTCCGATACTCATTTCGAGGATAGGGTTCAGATGTAAGTCACGATCGTGAGGAGCTAGCTCCCTGATCCCGGAAAAGGTCATAAAGTGTATTTGTTAGCGCTCGCCCGGAAGAGACACATTTCGTTATACTAAGTGATATTCCTTTGTGATATTGAGCATTCTTAAAAACAAGTATAAATTGAATATGGATTTACGGTAAACGAACTTAAAGGTAATGAAAACATGATCAAGGACGAAGATACCGGGTCACCATTTAATTCATGTACAGACAATTGTCTATAATAAATTTTGCCTAACCCTTCGTTATCGTTACCGTTTATTGCATCTAAAAGAACAAGCACGCGTTGTTTCAATCTGTTGCAAGTTTAAAAAGTCAACTTCCAACATGTCAGCTAACGGAAGACAAAATAAAAACGCGAAATCCTATCAACAATCCTGTTGACATAGCAAAATCAAAACTGCTACCGGCATGTTAAACGTCTGTACAACATCCATTGGCGAGCGATGACATAGTGACGTAACAAGAACGAAATTCGAGCAGTTGCGTCCACAGGATCCCTGATAGCGGGCGACGTCGACGTCGGTCGTCAGCGGCGCTTTGTCTTGTACACTGACGCTAGCAAACCGAACCACGGAGTTTGCATAACAATGCTCCGAATCTGATGCCTACATACGAAGCATCGGCTGTGCATAATCTGTCTGATGGGGATTTTTGGGAAGCCTACTTCTAATTAGAATTCAACCTTAAGAAACCATTTAGTGTTTTTTTTATCAGTAATAATACATACATATCACTAATTAAACACGTAAAAATGACTACTACTTACTATAAAAGTTAATAGACAATTTACATACCACATACAAACAATTTTCGTAATTATTTTCGCGTAATTATTTTAAAAGTAGGTAGCTACTACTTTACACGGCATTACCATTTGAATAAAGGTAAAAAGGGTTTCTTTTGTTTCCCTGTAATTAGTCTTTTACATGTCAAGCCGTTGGTTATAAATCTAACAGAGACATCGCATTTAATCCAGACCGTGATAAATCTACATGAAGCCTCTTGCTATTGTCCAACCTTGCAAATGTGTGCTCCGAAGCTAATCATCTTAAGGCCTTACTACAATAACATTGGCTATTGTCGATCAAAATACATCCCACACAACCAACAATAACATCTTATTGCAAGTTCGGCTTTCGCATTCATAGGTGGGTCGTAGTTCCCCTCATATCGAACAAGACGTCGCTAGTCATATAATAGTCCCATTGTCCGACATTGAAGATTGTTATCTTGGAATCAATTCCACCTATAACGTTAGTGGCTATAATTGATTTAAACACTACAAACTTCCCTCGTGATATATTGTCCAATAAGTCTGTACCGTTTACGCTGCTTGGGTTGATTGATTAATTTAAATGAGGCAGTTGATTAAGTATTGCAAACAATTAGCCGTGGTTCGGTGGGCAGATCATACGCAGATAATATTGTGCATGCTGTTATGCTACAGTAGCCTACATAACTGCTGTAGTAGCTCACAATTTACATTAGGTAGGTAATTCAATGTAGTATAGGTACGTGCAAACATTTTTTTTTTAGTGACACAGATCACGCACTGACAGTTGCATATGTTAATAATAAGCTGTAAATAATAACGTGTAACCATTGCTCAAATTTAAGTGTTGAAGTACTATTAATGCGAGAAACATACTTATCCTATTAGTAATAATATTTACTTACACTTTTAATTAGCAGTACCCTAAATTCCCTTCATGGGGGCTTTCAGGTGCTTCTAAAAAGCATAGAATTTCAAATAGGGTTTTCATTTTTTCCTCCTGGGGCATCTTGGTATCAGTCTGATGCAAGCCTTGATATGCAAAGTGTGAGGCGAACGAGAGCTTTTTATATTTGCGGCTTCCACGCGGATTTGCATAATATTGCTTCCTTAACATTCCAACTGTGGTACTATGTAACATATTGTATACCTACAGTTCGGGGCTGCGATGCGTAATAATGAGAGCTCTATTCAATGGCGTAAACTTTCATATGTCCTTAATTAAATCTGCTATTGCATTATTAGCTTTTTATATAAATGTTTTGTTTGTCATAATGGAAATTACTGGTCTAACAGTTGTTTATTTAATATTTGCACCATTTAAAAGAGAGTTTAACTCTGTTTTTATTAAGTAAACGGGTGTAAGTAGTTATGTAGTTAAATCAACCATGCAACTACAAAATAATAGTCAAAATAAATATACTTAATGAAAATGTATTAAAATACCTATGTTTTAAATGGCTTACATAATTTTGGTCTAAATTAAGTCAATTCCAGGTAATAGGTAGGTTTACGTAAATACAACCTCAATTTTGCGTGAGTGACCCGTTATAAATATGGTTTAATATATACCTATGATCGTATTGTCTTAGAGGAGTAATTGCAAATTATAGTTGATTTAAATTTGTTAGAAATAAAAAACAGACTTAAATTTATGTCGAACATTTGTTGTGATCGCTAAATGATTATTTTTATGATTTTAAATTAGAAAACTCATGTTATTATTCATTCTTCATGTTTTTCCTGTTTGTCGCCGACCACTAAACAAATGTATGAATCCACTTTTATAAAATAAGTTGGATTGATTTTTCCTCAAGTGTGAAGAGTCAATGAAGTCTGCAGCAGAAGATAGTGGGAGCTGGGCTGTGTCTGATATGTTTGGATAGTCAAATGCTATGGAAATGAGCCCGGGGCATTCTCTGTTTTAGCACTTCTTTGAATTTGTTATAACCTTTTTCTGGTTTTGAACAGTGCGGAATGTTATTTTTCAAAGTAGGTACTATCTTTCTCAATGGCTCCGCTTACGTGGTATTATTATCCTTCACTTCCCCATGGTTAGGATTACGAAAAGTGAATTTATTTATTCTCAGCCTTCGTTTTCTCAATATTAAACATAACAAAAGTTATTTCTCAAAAAAGTCGCGCCCAGGCTTCGAAATTAACAATAGTCCGACTTCGCTGTCACAAATGTGTCATATAAGAGCAGGTGCTCTTTTCCGTGACAGCGAGCGGAGCACGTGAAGATGACGTCATTATTTGCCCCGGGTTTATTTATTCGAAACTTGTGCCCGCTTCGGACGACCACTGTCCACTCACAACCTGTCACTGTATTTTCCTGACCCTTTATTTTCACTTGACAAGAATATTCGGAGCTGCGTCCCCTCGATATTACATTCCGATTCGACTTTTTATTCGTGATACATTTTTCCAATTGTCTCTGTGGTGCGCCGCCGCATTGCGAACTAACGGAATAGAATTTTCAAACAGTTTTGATTGATAAAGGTAGATAGATTTTCGCTGTCTTTGTTTGCGAAATTAGATTCGGGAGGTAGCGTGAAACTTCAGTTCCACTTGATTAATGGTGATTCGAGGGGATCCAAGAAAAGAAACGATTTTATGTCGCCCGGCTTTCAATAAAGCACAAATTACCAAATCGGTTTCAGGCACTTTAAAATTTTGTCTAAAAATGTACGTATTTAGATGGACGATCGCGATATCATCCCATTTACCGAAACAACGCTCGAGCAGAGTTAATATTTGATGTGTTCTCGACTTTTCTCGAATTTAACGCGCCGATTAAACAACGCCGGGCGAAGGATTTTATGTGAATATTTAAAATGCTATATTGGTTCTATTCCAACAAAGATACAACTGCATTGCTCATATATTAGTCATTTAATTTTTCTTATCAGAATAATATCAGATGCGATTGTACTTTTTAAAGATGTTGAGAAACGTAGGTATTATTAGTACCTATGTAACGTAGGTAGGTTGGTTTGGAATATTTTTTGGGCTGATGAAGAGGAAATTTTTGCATAGAGATGAGAACTAACCGCGATGGCATGGGGGCTTACAATTGCTGATCTCATGCAAATACTTATACTTATGTACCTTCTTAGTTATTGTCAGATTAGAAAAATAACGGTCCATTCGCCAAAATACCTTTATTATTTTTCAGTGATTGTAGTTTAAGCCAATAATATGCAAAATAGCGAATTTTAAAACGGTTTCCCGAAATATGGCACTACGACACTGACACAATTGTTATAATCTGAAAAAGACGAGGTAGCTAGTTCAAAAAAAAAGTGTGAGTTAAAAATCAATCGTTTGGCGCTTATTATAAACCTATTTGTATATAAATCTTTTACGGTACTTACACATGTTAAAAGCGCAAACAACAGTGCCGTTTAGAATTCAGGCACTGTTAACGAACAACACACTTAGTTTAATTTGAAGGTGATTTAATTTACGGAACTCGTAAAAGATTCTCCACACTAAGAATAAGAAGTTCCCAAAGTTTACATTCACACAATCAGAAAGTGGGTTAATGAGATTCCCTCAAGAAAAACATCTCGTTAAAGCATACATTATTCAAGCTTTCGCGAAGTTATTCCGCTTTCACGCGTTCATTAGGCACGAGAACAAACTTGCGAATCCCCTAAAACGCCTGACACACCTACTTATCACCGACGCGAACTATTCCCAAGTATTCGGCCTCGTCCCGGCTACGAGCCATTATCTTGTTATTTAAATTTATCACTCAACTTTTATCCTCTAAATTTATTGTAACAGGTAATATTTCACAGGTTATTAATTACGTAGCGTCGGCATGCTCACGGTGTAACTCTTATTACATTATGTCAGTTTGCAAATTGAAAAATTCCCGGGGCGTGTGTCCCATCTCTCCGAAGTATTTTGGCAAAATTATTCTCATTCATTAAGTTGAGAAGTGGAGGGCGCGCTCGCGAGATTGTCGACGTACCATTCACTTGTGAGTAACGAGGTGACTTCCTGTTATTAGTTATGTCGGCAAATTGTTTTTCTTACGCTTTTGTGCTCCTCGAAGATAACAGGTTTCAATTATAGACGGGAATAAGACGAGTGAGCAGGCAAGTATTGGATTTACGACAATGGTTATACGTACAGAGATCTATTTAAGTCTACCTCCTTAATTGGTACGGCTTTTGTTTTTTTCCTCATCGATCAGTGTTTGTTGCTGACTCAGTATTTAAAAAAGGCTTTGCAAGCTTTAGGTAAAAGTCCACCCGGAACGTTAATTAATTAAATAAATATAAAAGTGAATGTATCGTCTGGTGTAAGGGCCAAACGAGCGAACATGCGTGTAATAGAAGGCGTCCGGGCCGCGCGTGTCTCTAAGTGCCACTCCATTAATTAAAACTTATTTGTGACGGTACCTAACATGCGCTACAAGGACCCTAATTCCGAACAACATGTGAAATCACCATAACGTTAACTTTGCTATGTGACTGACCTGTCCTACTCGCAAAATCCCTTGACGCAAATTTACCTAAACTGTCATGAGAGTTAAAATAGAAAACTTTTTGATAATTTATCATCACAAGTTTTCATGACGTTTTTAAACGTTATTCAGTTTTTTTGTTTGTTTATTTATAGGAGCCAAGAGTGTCCCAGTTTTAACTGCATAATATTTCGAAATTATGAAAATTAACACTAGTACTAGACCCTACCCTAGTGTTGTGTTTCTGCTGGTGAGTAAGGTTGCCAAAGAGCTTAAAGAGGACCCAGTGTGTTGACGACGAGAGACCATCATGTTTCTTTAGCCGTCCTACACCCCTGGAGCTGCAGGCGTCCATAGGCTACGGTAGCTGCTTACCAGCTGGCGGGCTGTATGCTTGGTTATCACCGTACTGGTATAAAAAATATATATAAGACAATTTAGAATATTCTGATCACATTACGACTGCATGCCAAATCGTTCCACACAATCATTTTCCGAACAAAGTGGTTCAGAAAATGCGCTGAAGCCTTCAATTTCGACATCCAATACAATATACGCTAGAGCTGCCGCAAAGATGGAAAATCTCTCAAAAGGATAGCGTTTAGCACGAGACAAAGACTGATTTAGATCTTATCTTGGGAAGCCCCCTGCCGGACCACTATTTACTTTTCACAAGGGACTGCCACGCCACCGCCGTGACCGTCGAATGCCGAACCGCTCAAAGCAGCCTGTTCCGTACATTAGGCACTCGTTTCACTGTTCATTTTAAAATTTATCAAATACTATTTGATAAGCACATGAAGATCATTCCAGGTGTTCAACTGCCGCGTAGACAAATTTAAACTCGTGACAGTGAACGGCGCGCGTCCGCTAAGTGCCCTGGGCCATAATCCCAAAGTGTTCTGTTGAACATGTGTTGTACGTGCCACCGTTCAACGAAAATTCCTCCATATAATTTCCCATTGCTTAACTCGGCGTAATGAAGTTTATTCGTCGCTACTTCATTGTGAGTCGCAGCGAAGGCGACGAGGAATGTAATCAGTTGCGAACTAATATCGTGTCGTTTGCACTTTGCGAAGCCCCCCTCGCGTATGGAAATGCCTCGTTTGAACCGCCGTTAGTTCTTTTGATTGCTGCCTTCTCTTCTTCTTGTCGAATTAAAGCGGAGGTCGTGCGCGGGTAATTTTGGGAAAATTAAAGGACCGTCTCATTTTCGTCGATGGCCCTTTTCAGTTAATATTAGTATGATTGTGGATGCTTCTATAAGGAGGAGATCTCGTTAAGAAATGTTAAATTATAATTAGGCTCATGATGAAATGAAGGAAACGAAGTTTCATTGGTCGGAGGATCACAAATCGTAATAATGCTGACATACATTTTAATAGACAATATATTATTTATACGAAAGGCGGACTTAATGCCACAGGGTAACATATCGTACAGGTAAAATATGTACCGCTAATGTAATTTATCTTGAATGGTTATGGTTTACGTTTTTACTTATCTCATAACAACGTCATGGCTTATTAGCAACAATATTAAGTAAATAATAATTACGGACAATTTATTGCTTAAACCTACTTATAATACGCCATTTAATCTTTTAATGTATATTTTTGTCATAACAATAAATATTGTGGTCAATAAATATCTGTCTAAAAATACCAATAACAACTTTCTGGTTGAATTAAAACAGTTTAGTTTCAGCTAAAAATATTCATACTTTGATAACTTTGGATTTCTCATAATCCATTATACTCATACACTATCAAATCAAAACACTTCGCAAAGAATTAAATAATACGTACATACTTTGCTTTGAGTGACTTAAGCAACCCTCAAAGAAAATGCAAAACATATCCGGTAGGAACGAAACCGAAGCATGATATAGCATGCGGTACGTTCAAGTTCATGTTGAATGGATTACAGGGATAGTGTACTTTAAAGATATACGTACAAAGTTGAAAGTCCATTGCAAGTTTGGCGTGGAATACTATGATTAATGTATTTTAAGGAACGTTTTAGTTGCAATAGAAGACTTTGACTTTCGGAGCGTGACTGCGCAGTGCGATGCTGCGAGGATTATACCTTCTACGTCGAACGTAAAACAAACTTCATTTTTAAAGTTTTATGATGAACGAAACTGTAAACTAGCGGAGATCGTAGAAGTTACAGAAGAAAGAGGAAAATAATTTTACATGTATGTAGTAAAATTATTATATTTACCACAAGACGTTTACAAAGAAGTCCTTACAATTATACAAATAGATCTTTGCATATGTAATAGATATGTAGTTATATTTGAATCTATAATTATATTTACTAGTGATTCAAATTTTAGTTATTCGAGTTATTTTGTTAATTCGAGGAGTTTTAAAAAACTCACCAGTTCGAGGTGTAACCTAGGTTCAAAGGTCAACATTTCGATGATCTTCATATTATATGACATCTTTGTTTAATCAGCATCTCATATAATCTCTATATTGCCTAAAAACGAAACGTCTACATATGCTATGTTAACCAACATAAGAATACCATTCCAAAAATACTTGCCTAAAGATCATTTATCAATGAAGTACATTTTATTTAGAACGCAAGATTAATATAAAAAAATAATAGTTCAAAACTCTATACTTACTACAAATGTAATTCCTAAACTCGAGTAAAGAACAGTAAGTACTTTAGGAAAGAATCTCATTTGTTAATCCCGCAAAACTTGGAGCTTATCAGGTATAAGGTAAATTGCACAAACATTCCAACAAAAGATATCAGAGGGTGGCACACACAAAACACAACAATAAAGTTGGCCGGAACCGCTGACCATCGCAAAAAGCGCATCGTCCGGCTCTGAGCACAATACCAACTTAAATTGTTCGTGAAAGCGTTATGCACTCTACGGTTTCAATTTCCTCGCGAACTAGCCATTGCAGATGTTCGGACGACACTCATAAATATGATTTGAGAATAGTTTTATGTATAAGTCATAAACTTTTATCTTTCCCACAAACGCTAGGGCTCTCGGTTTAAACGGTTCCAGTTAGTTTCCTGCACAAAAGCTGCAGACGTTTTAATATCTGACTGTCTGGCAGGTTAGATATCTGGTAGTGTAAATTTCGTTGAAGCAAAACGGCCCTCAAGCACGCCACCTCTGCCGGTCAAATAATGCTGTCCTAATGGGTAACTATTGCCTAATGTATTTCGGGGAAACGTCGCAGGCTTCACGCTAACCCGCCCGAGGTTTCAACCTTCTCTCCCCGGCCGGCGCCACGGAGGTGTCTAGCACGCTTTACCTCTCCGGTTTATTAAAACGCGTTAATTTTGTGTTAGGTATTTTACATAAGCGGTATGCAACAGGCAAAGCAGTATGGCTGTAACGTAGGTCGTTAGTGTTAATTGTGTTCGTATATTTTAAGTAGTTATCTCGATTCACAAACCGACATTTAATTGCGGTGTTTATAAAAAGTGCAGATACAGTCCGTAATTTTCGAAGGAATTTAATCATTTATTTTCTTACTACATGCCTTATTTTTGAAATAGATATCAAACGACCCATCCCACTTGTACGGGACGGTGGCCAAGGTTAGGCGACGCCCGCAGCGGCGCGACAGCTCAGCGCCGTGTAGAGAAGTGGACTGGTAGGGAGGCAAGGTTATTGGAAATAAAACTTCCTTCGTACTTCTTCAGGTTAAGGCACCTCCACTGGAACTCACTTGACGGAACGATTTTACGGCCGCAATGGCCTTTCTTATATGCCAACTTTTGGGCTGTCAACTAGTGACTAATATATCCCGAGAGGGGATAAACGCGTGTGAGCCAATCAGTGAACGTGTCTATCTTTATTGATATTGACACAGAATATAACAGAATTACAAGCATTTCTCTACTGTTAATATATTACAATGTTGTTATAACTTATTTACTAGGCATTTATACTAGGTGGTACATAGGTATTATGGGGAAAAATAATTTGTAGGACATTTCACTACGGGGTATCACCTGTCTCTTTTACACATGAGCGCAGAGTGATGGCGTCGTCTCTTTCTCACTAGTGAGTCTCAGCCGGGGTTTATTGTCGCACAATCGACAATAAAAAGGTTCCCTACCTATGTGTCTAGGTTTCCTAGGTAATAATTAAACAACAAAGTTAAATGATTTAATGGTCACACGCTATAAATTAAGGTTTACAGTCCTTATATAAAAATGCAATATGCTTACAGTTTCAGTGCCTTATAACTATCCTTGATCGACCTTGATCTCGTGGATACTGCGGTGCTGTACACCACTTTAGTATTGTTTCCAATTTAAAAGCAAGAGAGGTAGCAATTGTTTCTGTTGATTAGATTACTACTCGATTAGAGCCTTGGTTAAACCTTGAGAGTTACTTGTGCGTTACAACAAAAACATAACAACACATAAAAATTACACAGTCTTTTTTATTGACAGCTAACACACAAGGTAAAATAATCAAGTTCAAACGCAAAGAATAATGTTCTGTGTGTGCGCAAGTAATTCCCGTCCATTAATCCAGGATGGGAGCCCTCCGCTACCCACCACGAATTAATTACATCGCCTACTGGATTTTGACTGTCTGAAAACTAAATATTCGAAACTGAAGTAGGGCTTTAGTAGAAATTTATTAGGTACTTTGAATGCCATTTGTTACGTTAATATTTTCATTCCCGTTTTATACAGCGATCTAAAAATTCAGTTTAATTATAAAACCGCAATGAGCTAATTTAAATTGTTGACAACCCCACAGCAATCTCTCTCGCACCGAAGCATCAAACATAATATGTTATTTCAGTTAACTTATCACATTTTCAAAATTATTTGTCACCAAATGCTTCATAAAGTATTTAAACAACAAAACATCAATATTTATTGAATCCACTGATGGTATTTCAATTAATTAAAATATCGTGTTAATACAGGATATATAATTTCTGGTGCAGAATTAATAGTGGTTTCATTGCACCTTTAATAAGGCCATGTAGTGTCCTTATTGTAGCGCGGTAGACAAATGTATACTCACTAGTATCTAAATTAGTTGTTTGTTATGAAATGTGTCACACATATTTCATGCTTATTACTCTTAACAATGATTTTTCACAAAATCCTATTTCTTTCTCTCTGTAGGTATCAACTATTTTACACACTTTTATTTAGCTTGACCCCATATAAGTATTTATGTGCATCAAATTTTGTAAGTTTTTCAACCGATCTCCGGTGTCTGAATGGATTTAGTATACATCTGTAATTTAGATAACAATGATGTTTACTAGGTACAGTCAGCAATAAAAGTGTGTATCGAAACTTCCATTTCAAAAATAAATTATAAATAGTTGTTTGGCGAATAAGACCATGTTTTCAAACCAGGATAAGTTATCCATCGAAGGTAAAGTTGTAGAAGTTGACAGTATTTATAAATTATATACTGAGTGAAATGTCATATACTTTAGTAAAACCTCCCAAATCAAAAATCTTTAAATTCTAATAATCACTCTTAATTTCTTATTGGAAAAATTAATTAACAATGCGCTAATGAACCACTTTCCACCCGCTTCATAGATGAACAAATATCGCAACAATGTGCCTAAATGTATGCCAATTGTCTTTTGTGTCAATTGTCAGTAGCGATATAACCGTACCCACAAACTGTTAATCAATCAAGTGTCTTGATCTAACACTCGATGCTGCCACTCTTCAGTTACTGCCACATCCATGGTTGTTCGCAAATACTGTATACATAATCAATAAACCGGAATATGGTCGGGCTAATGTAATTATTAACTATGTATACATATGGCCTCTATCGCGGTATCCTTGTACACAATCGACAAACAATGCTCGATGCAGACTGCAAACAAATAAATATAGGGATGAATTATTTCATGCGTTACATTAACAGCTATATAATTCTACCTTGCGATGTTTTTAAAATAAATTGGCTATATTACAAGTACATATTTTATAGAAATAGTAGTGTATATAGCTTTTTAGCGATCAGACCGCTTTTCTTAGCTTATTAATTTTAACCAGTTTTTTTATATTGCATTTGTATTTTCTTTTGGTGCACAATAAAGCATTTTATTTATTCTCTTTAATTGTCATCTCTCTTAAGTCAGGTTTTTTACCATATTTTTATATAAGTAAAATACAAAATACATCTAAAACATACAAAAACAATAAAAACATTATAAAAAACCTAACCTAGGGTGCCGCCGGCAACGGAGAAAGGCCCAAGTATTTTATTATTATTATACTGTGTGTGGCCTGTAATACGAGCAAAAAATTAAAGCGTAGATTGTAGTCATCAAACAATGAAACTTTTGTTTAACAACAATAAAATATGTAGGTAGTCTTTAAATTGTCTCTTTCCCATACAAACTAAATAGTATTTTCAATGTACGTTAAAATCCATCTGAATGACATTGCTTGCCAGTCTTGTCACCCTAGAGACGTAATCAATTTCGCAATACATTGCGTGTTCAAATTAACTTTAAAGTGCACTAAAAATAAAACCCAAGTCATTTTTAAAAGTCGCTGAACGAACGTTGTCTAGCTTGAAGAGTAAAATCTACGTTTTATTTCTTTGCTTGTGTTACAGGCCATACACCATTTGTATCTCCTTAGAAAATCACTGGCCTCATCCCAGTCTTTTGGTACGCTTGCAGCAATTAAGGCAAGCTAAGGCCGAGAGTCCTGCGGGTCCCCTTGAGGTCCACTCCGACCAACGATGACACGCCAGAGATAGAGACGCTGACCGACTTTCTGGAGCACTCGGGTCCATGGGGTCATTACTCCCCAACAGCTGGGCATTAGCAGCCCTGCGGGGTTATTATTATTATGTATGTCTTTTCCGGCCACGGAACAATGGTGTTCCGGACCTTTGGGAGGAGTATGCGGAGCCGCAGCCTACGCGCAGAGGCTCTTTCGACAATTTAATGAAAAGTAAGGGGTACACTAAGTGGATGCTGCTCCTGCCCGTCTCCTAAGACGCACGCAGGGACAGCACCCGCTGTGTTTTAAGGACTATTGAGAGTAAATTTAGTCTAAAATGTACAGGAGTTGGGTAATTACGAGTAGTATGGACTAACTACTAGGCTATTAGATGAAGAGACACCTGCCTTATAAAACGGTATGAATGAATTTAGGCCTTTCAACAAATATATCACCTGGTATTTCTCCTGTTATGAACATTCCAAGGGGATTCTCACTGGATATTTTATAAACAGAAGGTTATTCTCATAATTTTGGACGAATGCTTGTTTTTTCTTCCCTTAACTGTGTCTTCGTAATCTTCATCAACTAACGGCAACTTCTTCAAAGTAAAAAACAAAATAAAAGTATGATTTCATATTGCCTATAAAACTCGAAGAGATGCTTGGGACACCTCTTTAAATAAGTCTGTTGCCAAAGTCTATCGTAATACATCAACGTAAGTTGTACAATATGGAGTACTAAATTGTAGGTATTCTGAAATGTAGTTCAAGTGTATAACGTGTATAGTTCGCAATCCTTACAACGTACAGAGGCACAAGTTCGGGTGCATCACAATCTCAATAACACATACCCACCAAGCAAGTTACCGCTGTTATGTGACGTCTCATAATATATCATCCGTCGTCTGCGATGACAAAGGTCGTAGTTTATCAGACACCAGCCTGAAGCACAATGCAATGGCTGTGATGCCAAACTTGTTAACTATACAAGCATAAGGGGCCAGGGTTCTCTGTTCATACTAGGGTAGTAGGTTGATAATAAATATAGGCACAGGGCGTGTTTCAGACCAGATAAGCAGCGACATGACGACAAGCTGCACTCTCTCCCATCTTGGCCAATCTAAATAGATAGCTGACGAGTTCATTATATAAAATTATACGAAAATGCAGTGGAACGGTGCAGCGCTGAGATTAGGCCGTCTAAATTCTAGCTTAAATTTTAATCGCTAGTTAAACCTTACGTGAACGGAATTTGTGAAAAGCTTCTCTTTATTGAACACTTTGGTGCTATACTTAAAATGTTTGCGAGTACGTGACAGGTATACTTACGTAGTAGGCGATAGGCAGATTTAGAGCGAGTTTGAAGGGCTAAAGTAATTGTTGCGGAGTAGAGGATAATATTTATTCTTCCAGCAGAGTATTTTGTAAAGGAACAAATGAGCATTTTTAATAGGAATATTTAATATTTTGTACAATCAATTACAGATAAGTGTAATATAATATCAGCCGTCTTATTTTATTTAAAGTGATTTAAAGAAAATAATTAGAGATAAGTGTATTATAATAAAGACGGCCCATCTTATTTTATTTAATGTAATTTATAGAAAAAATCTTTTTTAATGCGGTACTATGTCGTTGAGAAAATAGTTGCAGGCAGGTCTGACATATTTATTTGATACGATTCCATCGAGTCATATTATGTATGTAGAACTATACTAGTAGGCTCCTAATTAACTAGAGGTTTCTGAAGTTAACAATTATGTAGGTATGTAACCTATATGTTTATTCACACATTTTACATTTCACGTACAATTTATTTATCGTAGGCTAATTATACATTTTTCATGCATTCATCACTATTAGGGCAAATGATTTATTATATTGTAATATGTTTTAAAACTTGTATTTACGTATCAAAGACACACATATTATTTGTTCTGCATAGCTATTAAAATTTTAATAAAAGACGTTTATAGTTTGTCTGAGTAAATTTGGGTTGAAATCCCCTTAGTATTTAATCTCATCCTAAACAACACCATTAAAACCAATTAATTTTAAGCACTTTAAAAAAATATAAATATAAGTAATGTAGAAAATCCGAAGTTCAGAACATAATGGTGCAAGAGGGCCGATCAAGAATCGCTGGCTGTTTTTCACTGGGCCTTATTTTTACACAGCTACACCACCGGCCGGCATCGAACGGATTCTAATCAATTTAATTTATCAGGGATCCCCGGAGGCGCCGATTCGCTTCATTTAATGCACGTATTTTGCGGCAGGGCTGATTGTTTTGAACCATTCGGCTGTACGGTCCATTTAGATTAATTATTGGATTACTTACTTAATTTCGCTCGGGATTATGTGGGTAATACTTGCACAGTATCGTCCACAATGGTGCATGCATCTGAAAACTGCTAGCATTTACGCGGCGCACCGTTTGCCCGAATTGCATCGGCATTAAATCATATTCCGTTCAACTGAGTAATCCAATAGCGAGTTAATTACACCTAACTAATACAAATTGAAAAGGTGACCACGTCAACCCCAGAACTGTAACGGGAGAGGTCGTAAGGAGTATTAATTATCGTCAAGATTAAATAAGAAAGGCGGCAATCGAAGACCGAAATAAGGGTGGAATTACGACAGCGACGGCATTTGTCCCGGCAACTAATAAAGGAGACAATATTGCACTCGATACGTATAAATGTGCGAGCAACATTTGGGGCGTGATATTAATTCCGCCGGTAATTGCTATCGGCTCCCTCTGAAGTTGCAGCCGTGAGCCATGAATACGGGAGTTACCGCTATTTGTTCCTGACGTTGCGGTTTGGGCTTTTGCCTCTACCCCATCCTATATTTATTTTCTTGGAGTTTTGTCCAAACACAATAGCCGAGTGGATTATCGGACTCATTTTGATAGTTCGGCCCTAACCTAATGCTGTGGGAAACAATGGGCTCATTTGAAATAACTCTACTGCGGGTTGGGCATATTAATGAACTTTTAGAAGCAATAATTGTATTTAACAATACTAAGAAACGAATCCCTAGTGAGCAAATATCGCTTTGTGTACATTTTGCTAGCTAAATATACCTAGTTATGGTAAATTAAAATAAATTTTACAGGGTTAGCTTAGTAAAAACAACGAGTAGAGATTGAAACTTGTAGTCATTACTTGTACACTGAAAAACAAATATCTTCATGTCTTCTTCATCGAAGACAAATCCTTCAAACCGACTTCAAAAAAGGAGGAGGTTCTCAATTCGACTGTTTTTTTTCATATTTTTTTGAATGTATGTATGTTACTCGATATCTCCGTAAATCGTGAACTGATTTTCAAAAAATTTTTTAATCGAACAGGTATAACCCCTAGATGGTCCCATTGTCACCAAGTCGGGGTCTGATGATGGGATCCTGGAGAAATCGAGGGAACGCTTATTACTATTATAGGCACACCTATAGTGATTTCACTATTTTTTACAGCAACTCGGTCACTTCCTCTTGGAATAGCGGATCCTAATTGAAGTCGATTCTTTTTTTGTTTTTTAAAATCATTCTCGTTCTAGTTTTAGTTGTATCTAATTTTGAAACGTTACATTGAATTAAACATTTTGCAAATGATTAAGCTAAGTGAAGTCGGTTCTTTTTTGTTTAAAATTATTTATTGAAGTAAAATGTATCTTGGGCTAAAGATATAAAATTAGTCGATGAAAATATTTACTTATGTTTAACCCTTTGACCGCCAAAGCCGCCAAATCACGCGCACGGAAAGTCGTGCCCTCAGCGCCAGGACGTGATATCACGTCAAAAATATAACCGGTTTGCCTTGTGCGCTCGCGCGCGCTGGCGCTGAGAGCACGGTTTTTCTGTCCGATGATTGGCGTTCAAAAGGTTAAACAATAATAATAATGCATCGGTATTCTTGGCTGGAGATATCCTTTTTTTCCGTGTATTGTCAAATTGTGCTAAATGGGTAGTAGTTGATGTACCTACATAATAATTGACTTATACATTATAACTCTTGTATATACTTAGATAAACGTGGGGTTTGTTCACAAGTGAGTCAACATTCACGTGCAACGGTCCAACCACAACTGGACTCGTTTAGTAATAACAAGATAACTAGTGGAGCTGCAGTATCAAAATCTCGCCATCCATAAATTAAGGGCGCGGTTACGCTTGCTACCGACTGAGCTGTTTAAGCACCATTGTGCATAGCCGAAGAGGGACAGGAAACCACACAGTTCCTGCTGAACTGACACTACAATGCTAAAGCTAATTTAGATATACAATCAAATAAAGAAACATGTTTGAAACACAAAAATACTGCAACAGGTTTGCAAAACCCTCAAAGGATTTAATGATAGATTCGAGTGAATTGAGTTGTTCCTCCAGCAAGTGGATGAAAATAAGGCATCGTCTCCTTAAAGATAAGTAGGACGTAACTCTATTCGGTAAAGGGCCTCTCCACTCGTAGCTCCCGTAGTGCTACCATGTATATGTGAGCCCTGACGCGTCTTGTATCGATGAAAAGATCAGAGGAGATAGGGAAGATCAGAAGGCCGGCGATGGGTCACCGGTGGGTGGTCGACCCGCACATAGGCGGCACGACGCGCGGTGCGAGCGGAGGTTCTCGTTATTTTCAATTTCCCTACATGAGCGCCCTTCTCTACATGTTTTTGTATACGAATATGAGTGCCGAGTGTATTAAGTCATGAATCTTATAAAGACCTGCCTGATTTAATACGGTTTCGAGGGTGTATACGACTGTGATGCGAACGTTTTAGAAAAAGGGTCGTAATTCAATTTTTGGGATAACTTTTTAGATTGCAAATTTATCTACCTTAATGGAATAAAGAAAAGCATATTATATTAAGTGAAAGGCCAAAGTGGATTAAGCTCATTACAATATTTTCAAATATATACCCATTTAATTGAGTTATTTTGGATAAAGAAAAATCTATTTATAAGCAGCAAATAATATCTATCCGTCACGCTGAATAAATGAGCGTGGGTTCGTTAACAGGTATCAGCATAATTCCAGTATTATTTTCGTAATGTACTCGTACTTATTCACATTGTAAAAAAGCTATAGTAATTAAATAATATTTTGAATATCTCATTAAAATATTATATTCCTCACAGATGCAAAAAATACTTATTTTAAGAGTGACTCGGTGCAAATAAATAATTAAGTTGAATTGCAGTCGCACAATCTTTGTTCAGATTAATGTTGACCTAAACATTAATTTTTCCCTAGGTCATTTTAATAATGATTAGCTTAAAAATTAAATTCACAGTTTTATTTTAATATTAACATGCCCAAAATAAGAACCAAGTATCAGCTTCAAATTCATTACTCGCTAGAATTATACTATTTTCAAATTAACTCGCCGAGGAGATAACACGTCTTCCGTATAATCAGAAAGTAGGCGAATTCCAACAAGAAAATTGTATTTCCATTTTTACAATTTCAATTTAGTATTAATTCGAGTCCGGGCACGGTCGGGAGCCCCGCCACATGTAAAATATGGATCGGCTAAGTGAAATTAAAATGCTCTATAAATTGTGATTTTTGCAAGTCCTAAAGTGGAGAAGGCTTTTTATTATTTATCGCTAGCCGTTGGCCGCTTATTCGAATATACGCTACGTTATTAACTTGTTAAATTTAATCATGGAATGCATGCGTGCCAGTTTTATAGAGCTGAACTTTGATACCATAAGCAATATTCTGACTTTAAAATCATGGTTTGTTACAGATCTATTGACAAAATTATTTTATTTTGGCATTATAATGAGATTCATAGTAATATTTTGTACTGTTAATCAGTATAAATATGAAAAATAGAAATTGGTTGGTATCAGGTATAGTACATATTAATAGATCGTATTGAGGGTACTTTGCCTCAAATTAGTTTATGTTTGTTTCCCTATACTTACTGGTTCGTTAAAATACGTGAATGTAAAATAAAAACCGGTAGTAATCATTTATTAAAAATACATCTCGAAAATAGAGCTTTAGACGCAGAAGTTATCATTGTAATTTATTTAATTACTTATAAAAGTTTGCAAACAAACTGAACGCTGGAACAAAATAAATACAAACGTCGTTAGTGTCGCCGTCAACACAGTTAAAGTATCAAAATGTTTTGCAATATTGAAACAAGTTTTTTTCTTAATTCCTGATTTTTTTTGAATTTTGTTTTCTCACATAACATTTTGTGTTTAGTTAATTGAAAAAATACCAAAAATTCACAGTTTTAAGTGCCAATAATTCATGAACTGACCATATAAATAAATTCAGTACAGACCTATGCCTACATATATAAATGTATATTAGATTATAATTTTACTTAATTTGAGTAAAGCATATTAAAATTATAAGCATACATTGTTTCATAATCTAACACAGAAAACAAATTGCCTAACATAAACACATTGTCCAGTTCTGTACTAGTCTTTATAAGCAGTTTCACTTTACCTATCTAATGTTTCATGTATTTAAGAGGCTGACAACACCCGATGACCTTCAAATTGACTTTACTTAAATAGTATAGTAGCTATAACTACTTGTTTTGGAAAAGTAAAAAAAGATATATGTATAATATTCATTATATTAAAAAAAAACTTCGTTAATTCCAATACACGATTGGACGAAATCGGCTCGATAGAAAATAATTCCAAAGTTACATCTTAAAATTAACTTTAAACAATTGCACGTCTTTAGTTTCTTGGCTTATATGTCTGTAATTAAGGACAAAATTCCACCACACTAATACTAAAAACTTGGTTGTCTTATATTTCTCAATTAATGCATAGTTTTTTTTTATTCATCATTTTGCAAAATTTGCAATGAGCTTCCATACTAATCGTAACGCAGTGTTTCTCTTTCACTCGCGCTGAAAAAGATAGGGAGGGAATTTAGCTCTTATCATCCTCTTAAGTGGAACTATTGGAATTTGTATAATCAACTTTTTCCTTTGAACTTGGCTGGACACGCTTCTGCGTGTCTAGATCTGTTAAGAAAAGAAAATCGAAATTTGGAGTCCCTCCCTTTAAATTTTGTAGCCATAACGTTCCGACAAGATGAAGAACTGTTTTAAAAGTAGTATTGTGAACCTACAGCCGGGCGAGGCGCAATCAGAGAGACACCTCCTATCGGTCCGTCTCCTCTCCGACGACAGTACACACTAAAGAATTTTCTTATTTTATACTCTACCTGTTACGTACTTTAACGCAAGTTTAAATTTCCTGCAGAGATTTTACTGAGCTGATGAAATAAAACTACTTATTTGAAATTCCTGTTTATTGAGTCTAAGTATTTTCACGAATTTTAGTTAACTGTCATGGAGTTTTAAATTGGAATATTCGTTTTGAGAAAAGCTCTAAGAATAAATTCAAATTATACACATACAGGTTGGCCAAAAAGAACTAAATTCCCGTTGGCTGTAAGGTTTCGGGACGTTACCAATTCTCTGAGTGTATAAAACTATTTTAATCTACAGAGTGACTAAAAATAATTAAATTCCCGTTGGCTATAAGGTCTTTGGACTTTACCAATCCTCCCTAGATGGTTTTAGAACCTCTCAGATTGATTTGACTTTTGTATGACCATTGAGCGGCGGCGGTGAGTAACCGCCATATAAAAAAACCGAACATCAAATCGATCTGAGAGGTTCCAAAACCATCTAGGGAGTATTGGTAACGTCCAAAAACCTTACAGCCAATGGAGATTTAGTTATTTTTTGGTCACTCTGTACATTAATAGTTTCATACACTCAACGGCAACTAATTAGGATCACTTATTATGTGTTAATATACACTCGAGAGCAAAACTTTCGGGTCAGTAACATAAACTTTAATATCTATAAAATTAATATCTCTTGAGTTTTTTAAGAAAATGCTAGTGACCCGAAACTTTTGCTCTCGAGTGTACTTCTATAAAATCTATAGCAACTAAAAGATTATGCGTCACTTGGGAAAATTTAAACTTAAATAAATATAATTTTATTTTAACTAATAACGGGTCAACCGATGTTTATTTATAATATTACTGTAGATATATATCGAAATATTTATCTGTAACTGTATCTTCAAACACAATCTTTGTATTGTTCATGAATAAATACTATGAAACTATACTAATATCTGCTTTTCTATTGTTACAGGGGTTTTGGCTTTATCACATTCGGCGACCCTGGTAGCGTAGATAAGGTATTAGCGCAAGGAACACACGAATTAGACGGCAAAAAGGTAAATAATATTTATTATCCAATAAGATATCACATTTCTACATGTTTATTGCAAGTCTTAAGACATCTTCGTACGCAGTTTCTATGTTTTATTGTAAAATTAATCAATACCTGTCTGAAAATCACAATGACTAAAGGATAATTCACGGTGATGGTCCGGGTCCGATACGACACTTCCGACACTTCATTTTGTATAGAAAACATCAGGTGACCTCAGAGTGTCGTAAAAGGCTCGTTACGTACCCGGAACTTCGACGGCACTGTCATGTTTTGATGTTTGACGGCCGTTACTAGCTAAAAACAACGCTCAGACCGGGCTTGTCCCGTGAAAGGCCCGTCGATCACTCGAAGACTAAGTAGGTATACGACAACACCTTTGCAGCGATGTGTCGAATTATATTTGCCAAATTATGTAGGTTGCACAATGTCAATAAATTATATATGTTAAATAGTGCGTAGCTGATTCGCCACTCACACAGTTTATAATTACAAAGCAGTTGCGTGACGAGGTGTCGGACCGAAAACAGCTCGGACTCGGCTCGCTTCGTGCCCGTAAGATCTCATATAACAGGGCGGTGTCAAAAGGCTCGAACCCGGAACCACCCGGTCACTGCTCGTGTAGTACTCGGAACGCCCGGTGTCGTCCCGTTGACGTGGCTGACCCGCAACATGATACCGTGAATCATCCTTAATGCATTATTCAAATAGTTTATTTCAGACCAGATGTCCATAGAATTAAGTAGGTACATAATAAATAAATAATAATTAAATTACATTTGCGCTAATACAATAAAAACTAAATTAAATTATGTCATACAATACAATCATATTAAATAAAAATTAAATTAAATTAAATGTCATCACAATAAATAAACATAATTACAAAATTAAATTCCATCAAAAAATTTCAAATACACATTAAGACATTTACATTAAATTATACACTATGCCCCTAGAGCCCATATGTACTTCATTACAATGCCTCCACAGAGCACAAGCAGGATTCTCCCAGATGAGACGTAGCAGGCTGTTGGAACTGTCACGTACCCGGCGCATGAGGCCATGCAGGCAGGTGTCATGATTATATGAGCCACCTAAATTATAGTAGGTGCTTTCTAAGTATATCTAAACTCGGGTGATCGTAGGTACGATCCAGGCGAATCTATAATAAAAGTCAGATATTATTGTGTCATTACTCCAACGCTTCTGTTATATTATTCATAGCAGCCAAAGCCATGATTTCTTGCGCGATTTTATTGACATACCCAAAGTGACATAAATTCGTGTTAGTCGCGAAAATTGCGTAAATTGTTAGTGCTCACAGAAAATTCTAGTTATTGACTATATTATTGCACTACCTATTCAACTACATAACCCTTTTAAGGCGTGAGGCGTGAAGGAATGAGTTTCAATGCCATGTATTCTATTTATGTATGATTAAATAGTGTTTATTAATCACATGATTTTAATATTAAATATTCTAAAACCATAAGTGCGGTCATTTATTACATACATTAGCCATTTATCACGCACTCGCGTCCCTGAAACAGACGAATGGGTCAACTGTTGCGAATGCTTTATTATGGCAAACTATTTGGATAGAATAAAAACAAATAGTTCCAAAGCCAGCAGCAAAAATATAAGTCTCTTATTTGTACATATAACGTCTAGCCTTTTATGTAGATAATAATCATCTTTGTATCTTGGGATTCGAGACACATTACGAGCTCCCATTCCGCGCGTTCTGTGTACAGATGGAGAAAAAAGTCGATTACTATCGCTCGCCACGAAATAATCTAGATAAATTACAGCGCCCGTCGTTGTTTACTTTGATTAAATTGTAGTCGACTGGCGGAAGATTAGCCGAAGCCTCGCAAATCGAGCGGGAAGAGAGAGCATTTTCTCAATTTACATAAAACGAACGCGGAAGATCGCAATAGTGGATTTCTAAGTAGGAATTTGTTTACAATGAATGTTTTCATATTCTTTATTATGCTGTTGCTCTGCTCAGTGGAGCAACTACGAGTAATTAATTGTCCATATTTCGTTTCAATGTCCATTGGTTGTTGTTGTTAGTTAATTGTGTTAAATTAAGATGTATTATATTAGTAGGGCTGTCCTCTGTCATTTAACGCAGCAGTGATTAAGTAATAGGCTTAAGGATTGAAACCCAGTTTTGCGACGACAAAAAGGAAGATACACCAGTAAATAAGTATATATTACTCAGAATATAACAATACAAGTCAGGTGATTAGATTTGATTTGGTTTGAGTCAAATCTCGTAGAAGTATTATCACCCTTTTCATCACCCTCTCTAAACCAGTACTAATTAAATTATTCACGGCGCCGTACTTCATAATTTGTTTTATAATATAATCCCATTACAATTTTGTTGTTAAAAGTTAACTTGTATATAGACGTAAGTATGAAAACCGAGGCTAATATGATCCGCTTACATATTCATAGGTAATCCTTTTTATTCATTACTTAAATGCAGGGATATAAAATAATATAAACTATAAATATTCTAACACTAAATACTTAAACGAATACTTAGGTAAATATAAAGCTAAACAAAATTTAAAATTACTTAAAAATAAATATAAATCAAAATTTACCTATGAATAATTTTAAACAAAAAAAGAACCGACTTCACTAATTAGCCTCCGCTTTTGTGAGTTAAGAGGAAATGCCCGAGTTGATGTAAAATATACTGCAATTACCTGGTGACAATGGGACCAACTGTGAAGTATAATCTTTCAAACGAAAAAAGGATTTTCCAAATCGGTCAAGCCGTCTTTGAATAATCGGTAAACATACATAAAAAAAAGATCCCGACCACTTTAGAACCTCCTCCTTCGAATTTTTGAAGTCGATTGAAAATCCCTAGTTATAAAAACATAACCCGTTCAACCGGTCAACTTATGGCCTTGGCGTTTCCTCTCTGTAACGCCAAGGCCATAAGTTGAGAGAAGTATCAATCAGCCTACATTACCCTCACGAATGCTTTCATATGGGTCGACCAGGGACCCAGCGTCTTAATTGCGAGCGCCGCAAACTAATAATCCTAGCCTAACGATGAGGACTTGCGCTGCTTGAGAACCTGGGCTCGGTCGGCCGCACGCAGCACCAGCCTGCGCGCGGGTGGCCTGGACGCACGTATCCACGGCACTTTAGTGGCTCCATTGGGACGCTTGCCGTCGTCTCTCACTATCCCTGTTGTTCCCAGGATCGCTGGCACAGAGACGGTGGCAAGCGAGCGACGGACCAAATTATTAATAGTGCCGTGGCGATATTGGCGGCCGGAACCTTTGACACATGAAAGGCCACGCTGATCCACACCTCCGCCACAGGCGCACGTATGAGACACATTTTGGAACCAAATCTTAAGCATGTTGCTATTCTCAATGTACCTGCGTCTAAAACGGTGCCTATTTGTCTCGACGGGAGTGCACAATTCTAATCGCATAGCTCGGGCGCTGACACAGCCAGAATTCAGGCATGTTCTGAATCGTCCGGACTATCTTGTATTAGTGAAGTATGGGCTGCTTGTAAGCGGGGCGAGTCCCAAATTTGCTGGATATGTCGATTGACAGGAATGTCTACACCCGGACACAACTCGCACCAGGCTTCCCTGGCCTCCTTCAGTTTCGCTATCTCATCGTCGAGTATCTGAGGTTAGTTTAAAATAATACTGGCGCAAGACAGCGAGCCGTAGGTATGCAGAGGCCAAGAACCTAGGCAAAACTAAACTGCAAACACCCAATACACCGAGTCTTATGAGGAAAACCGCTTGGGTCCATGACCTAGAAGGAAATTAATGTTTAGATTTTAAAGACAAGGTTAGGTATGAGTCGATTGAACACAGGATCGGCGGGAATTTACAAATGGAATAAATACATACATAAGTAAATAAATACGTCTAATGAAAAGCGCCATGTGCGGGTTCTTTTTAAATGAACAATCTGATGTCTCATTAACAGTGATCGGCGAAAAGGATTCCACACCGCGGGAATACAACTAGACATAGTATTATGGATGCGCCGTTTCGCCCGCGATACCAATTAAACTGCTCGAAAATATACGTGTTTGTACTATGTTTAATACAATGAATCAGTGTCGGTTACGACTTGTAATAACTGTAGTCTGCCCCGAACTAAGAACTCGCTCGTTGACCAGTAAAATAATGGTTTGTTATTTTAATTCTATAGAGATAAAAAAAAAACAAGAAATAATATGTGAAATAAATAATTTCATGAAAATACTTAATTACAAATGTTTGTGAAAATTACTGTAATTTTATTTTTCTATCCCGCAAATGGCGCGGCATATCCATACTAGCATAATGATTGACGTCATTCACCCCGTGTGGAATCCCTTTCGCCGATCACTGCTCATTAAATAAGTTTAGTTTGCAATTGATAACAGGTGTGACCGATTCATCGAAGATTAGTGACCTTAAAAAGGTGATTTGGAATGCACAGAAATATTTGGCAAACCTGCATTAAAATTTGTCAAAATGTCTACTTTTTTATAATATAACATGACCAGGGTATACAAATTTCGCATTTAGTAAAATTCAAAGACAGACTAATAACCGAAAATTTATCAATAATAGACTGTACGTCTATTCCGATTATATTTATTTGACTTTGTACTATTACGTTAGCTATACACTGTCGAATTTAATAATAAATACATCTAATTTTGTTTGTCAGTTTTGATACATATTGACCCTTTTCATTGTCCATTATTATATATTTTATGATAACATTGTAGCAATTTCATACAATGTACTGCTCGAGTAATAATCATACGCTACATTCAAGGCCTCTTCGACTTCTATAAAATCCAAGAAATACAAACCACAAACTTTTTGTGTCTCGAAAATGTAACCTATCGATATATAAATTGGTTTCAATGTCGGCCAAATGCCGTTTCCAGCGAAAAACTTAATCGCATGTCTTTAGGTCGTAAATTGTCGGGCATTTTTTCGGGAGTATGCCTGAACATTATTGCTTTCTGCGTCATCAATATTTATACAATATTTACGATTGAACAACGGGCGGCATGCACATGTGCTGTTTTCTGTATATACGACAAATCAGAGCTCACGTCACCTTTGTAATTTTTATAAGTTTTCCAGATCATTCTGAGCTTGGCTATATTATATATAGGTACTTATGTATAAAGTAGTAAATACGAGTAGTTTTGCCAGCATTATGGGAACTCTTCCGCAAGGGTCGGACCTTGATGACCTTACCTAGTTTATGGTTTAAGAATTATTTAGTTTTATAGGTAGATTTTTTTTCTTTTTATATATTTGTTGCATAATATTGTAATTTAGTTAAATAAAAAACAATCATAATAATCATAATTAACAAGTATTACCCTCTGAATTTGCCATGAATTAAATACATTGGCTTAGTAAAGAAACTTGGAAAATTAAATTATTCTCAATTTAATCTTTTATCCCTTTTTCATTTGGAAATACGAGGTAAATTGTTTATTATATCAGAAATGATGCGACGATCAAAGGACCATTGACACAGGTTCCTCGTGTGACACAAATCTCTTCCATCTCGTCTAAATAGCTTTTGTGAATCTTCGTAAAGCAACATTAGATCAAAACCTTATTTATTACATAAACAAAATTTCTTTACATTTCCTATACACGTTTTTATTTTAAATAATTATTTTAAATTCAAGTACCGTCAATTGCTACAACTTTTCCTACTATTATTGAGATGGGAGAAAGGCGGTCAGCATCACAGGAATAAGATATAAATAGCTGTTTGGTGAACAAAACCATGTTTTTCAAGCCAAGAAAAGTTGTGCATCGTAGGCAAAGTTGTAGCCATCGACGATATACAGTTTGTCTAAGGACTTTCTAGCTTAAAAATAATAAAACAAAAAAGAATCATGAAGCCTTTTCTTATTTTAATAGGTATTATTACTTATTTGTTTTAATACTACTGACAAATTTGATTTGCCAGGTTATAACTATTAACAATGTTGTTTATCCTCTCCTTCACAGTATAACCTATATGCCTGCTCTTGGTCTTTGAGATATATTAACCAAATTCAACTAGTCTGTATTCTTTTGTAACTAGGTATTTTTTGTTTAAAAACATGATGTCTTCACAAAAAAATGCCCATAGTATGTTTTGTTGTATATAGAGAAAAAATGCATTTACCAGAATATTAGCGTTTGTTTGAAAGATTCAAAGGTCATAGACAACATAAAAAATGTAATATTTTAAACTTACCAAGTTTTGATGCAGCGAAGCGTAACGCTCTAAATCACGGGACGTTTAAATTACGCCGTCAGAATATTTCGCGTAAAAATAAAATTTTCACTTACGCGGGAAATGTTCGATGTTTTATGCGGCTTCATAACCGCCGCTCGAAAATATGATGCACTTTGTTACTTGCGCGACCGGCGCGTTAACGCAATGTGACGTTTCGAACTAATTTAACGAACGTTAAAAAATATCGGTATAATATAGAAATTATACTTACTTGTTTTTTTTTACGAATATCGTATTTAGTTTCTGAAATAAGTATTTAAATACTGACTCACTGGCTGAGTTGGTGCGGTGATAAAAAGTGGGATTTGTCTCCGAAAAAGAGCTCACATTCCATCACATTACTATGAATTATGTCATACTATCTAGTGAATATTGCCTGACTTCTTTAATTGCCTACGTAAGGGTTATTATTTTCTTTTTATGTGTAGCAGCGCAAGTGCAACTGACAGCTCCTTGTAATTATTAATGCGGTTAGGACATAGTATTAATTATACACGGGGGCAAAGTTGATGTTTAACATCTTGTGCCTTTGTTGAGACCTGAGTCAGAGAAAGATTTCAAAATTGAGCCACGAGCGTAGCAATTGGAATGGAATCTTGAGCGTACGAGGGCCTCAAAGCAAGAGAGGTTGAACAAAGTTTGCTGCCGAGTATAATAAAAAAAGTTTACCACACCACCACCTGCCGAGTATAGTAAAAAAAATTACCACACCACCACAGTAAAAAGTTAAACTATAAAATGTAAAACATCGAAGCCAAACGAATTCTTTTAAAATTATGTAGGTAATTTTGTAAGTATTAAAAAGTGCAAGAGCACGGAAAATACTACTTAATTATCTTCTTCTTCTATGATCTGAGTTAAAAGTAAATAAAAAGTCTTATTTTTGTTAAAATAATTAATTATTGGAGATAATACATTATCATAAAATTTTCAATTTTATTTTATTAGTAGAAATCTATTGCAATTATTCATTTTAAACCTTTCTATTTGCAATGTTTAACACTTAATAGAAAAACTACTAGTGAAAGTACTAGCGCTGGTGGCCTAGAGGTAAGACGTCAGACTTTCAATCTGAAAGGTCTCGGGTTCAAATCCCAAAATGTTTGTGCGAAATATCATTTGATATTTGCCAGTCGATTTTCGGTGAATAAAAACATCGTAAGGAAAATAGATCTAACCCCAACAAGGTCTAGTTTCCCTTCTGGGTTTGAAGGTCAGACGGCAGTCGCTTTCGTAAAAACTAGTGATTCCCGAGCAGACCCCAGGCTCAATAGAGCAAAAAGCTGGGAAAAACGCTAGGAGGAAGAAGGAGTACTAGTGAAGTCCTCCCTTCCTTACACGGAAAAAAAAGCTTAGCATTATATTATCTTGAAAATATTTCCTCGTGACAAGTATTTATTTCCTTTATCAAAAATATGATTCTTCGCTCAAAAGACCACGTTTTCTTAAAATAGAAATACAAAAATAATTATTATATTGTTTCAAGAGTATTTACTTGAAATAAGTTGATATGGAGAAATTGATTCAAGTAATTCAAATCGTTTCGGGGCAACTTAATATCGTTTTCATAGCAAAAATGCATTTTATTTCAATCAAAATAAGTTTCTCTGGTTAAACACAAATGTGTTCTTCACATAAATCAATTCTTTTTCGTAAGGAAGATTTTTCTTTTCGTTAGATCAAACAACAACTTACGAATGAAATTTTAAATTATTAGCACAAAGTTATTTTAATCTTTATACAAAATCTTTGAATTCTTATCTCAAGTAAATATTTTCTTGCACTAGTTTAGTTACGCTGCGCGCCAATAGATGTCTCTGCATGTAGGTTACAACATGGTAACGTTTGTTCGTACTTCATGACCCTAGGCGTCCTGCAGAGGACTATTTGAAATTCGCAGTAGCTATTACCTAGATAGATACAATTACATATAAGTTATGAGTATGAGATATTCATAATTTATTATTGTATTATCTCTTTTTAATTAAACTTCGTTTCTTGGGTTTAGCCCTAACAAAACGAAGTTTCTGGTATAAGCTTTTTAACAGTGTCAATAGTTCACACGAAGTTGACGAGAACTCTTAAATCAAAAGAATCGTATTGTTAAGGTGATAATTTGCATTCTCTTGGATAAAAAGAATCGTATTCTTAAACGAATGTGACGTGATTCTCACTTAAAACAAATATTTAATTGATTTAAAGACATGATTCTTTTAAATTGAAAACAATTGTTTTTGGTCTCAGACCGTATTCATTTGCCGACACTATTTTAAAGTTTCAGTTTAACACAAATTTCTCAATATGACGAAATAAGATTTTTAAATGAGCAAATATACTGTTTTACACCAAGTGTAAAATATCTTTACTTGATCGAAACACGTCGACTTAAAATAAGAGTAGATTGTTCTTCAAAGAAACAAGTATTATCTCAGTTAAAAGAAAACTAGAAAATCTGTTTTTAAGAATGTTATTCGCTTCGTTATATTTAAAACTTTATTGCTTTGCATGGAAGAAATTTGCTTTATATTAAGAAGTCTTTTTTTTCCGTGTAGAAGCACTTAAAATCTACATCCCACCTCAATGCTGTATTGCGATCTCTAAGAGATGGCTGGTCCAAAGCAATGATACCAGCAAAATATATAGCTTCATAGCTCAAAGACATTTGTAGACACGATCAAATGACAACATCCCAAGACACTTTACCGGAAGCAACAAGATGCCAAAACTGAAGCAACCTTTAGCACATTTCCGATTGCATTTGCTTCATATGGCACAAACATTCACAGGGCATTTGAGCTTCCTGTATTCAAGTCTCCTGTCACAATGTAGATATAGGCAAATTGTTTTAGAAGAGTTCTTGACTATTCATTTCTAAAGGACCATTCAACGAAATCTGTATTTTGGCAGGGACCACTAAATAACAGTCTGTAAATAAATGCTCACTATGATTAAAAGGTCAACCAAGAGATCTGATGTTCTTCACTTTAGCTGCTTCCAGGGACCACCGGTTAAAACCACTGTTTGACAGGTGCGGTCTTTAATAGTATTAGTGGACAACATGTCTGCTTTATTTTCATAAAGTAACCCGGTCACATCACTTCACTCTTGCGTTTCTGATTGCATACACGTTACAAAAACTATTTAAAACGGGATATTTACCATGTGAGTTTTTTATTGTGAGCTTCCGATATTTCGGCACAGTTAAATATCCAGTTTTAAATAGTTTTTGTAATGTTAATGACCATGTTAGCTTAAAATCGTATATTGCATACACGTTAAATAACATTACACGTTATTTAGAAAAAGTGCCATTTTTGTTTCTACTATTTGTGTTTTTACAGTCTTCTTCTCTTCTTCTTCCTAGCGTTTATCCCGGCTTGGGGTCCGCTTGACAACCTAATCCCATGAATTGGCACAGACACTAGTTTTTACGAAAGCGACTGCCATCAGACCTTCCAACCCAGAGGGGAGAAACTAGGCCTTCTTGGGATTAGGTTCGGTTTCCTTACGATGTTTTCCTTCACCGAAAAGCGACTGGTAAATATTAAATGATATATTTGTGTTTTACAGTAAATTTACTTTATATCAGTCACGTCATAAATATCGTTAACCAAAAATAAAATAATCAAGTTATTTGTATGGCGACGTGCCATATTTTATTAGGTGCCTACCCATAAGTTTACTTAATATTATTCAATGGGCAATCTACTAATTACATCAATATGATCGTGCTAAAATAACAAGTTGAATGCCCTTTACATTTTTTGATGCATAATTATATCTTGTATATTAAATAACTCTAAATGTCCCGTTTAATTGGTTACCTACTGCTATGAAATTGCGTCATAAAAAGCGTGACTGTCGTAGGTAAGTTAGGCTTTTTATTTCGAGGCCAATTAAAAATTCCTCTTCCCGCCGGTTGCTGGGTCCGGATGGGCTCCCTTTTGTCGCGGCCGGAACTGTGTGGGGCCCTAGTGAGCCTTAACGAGACTAAACTTAGCTACGGGTATTTATAGCTTGTATTATTATTGTGTTCTTGTGAAAGACAAAAAGAGGTTGATTTGTTATTTAAGTAAGATCAACGAAATGGTAGAACTGTTTTAGAACAGGAGGCCGATTTTTGGCTTTCGATCACTTGATTGCAAGGAAGTTAAGATCGAAAATAATCGCACACAATAGTTTGTCGCCAAATTTTTGCATGAAATTAGTAGTTCAAATGATATTGATCTTGAATTCATATCGCTATTATTTTTAAAACGCCATTTCATAGTTTGTACACAGAGGTTTTAAGTTATGTCAGATTTGATCACTCAAATCTCAAAGATCGTCCCCCTGTTCTACCATTTCGGAAAAGAAGCTATGCAGAATGTGCTGCAATGGCTTGCTATCCGATCTTCGCTGACTACCATTAAGTAAAAAAATAAATAAACATGAAGGAAATAAAAGTGATTTTGACAATTAAGTTCGTGATTTAGACAACATGCATAATTTGATTTAAGGGACTCGGAGATAATACAAGGTGTAACAAAAATGCTGGTGATCCTTTTAAGGGCATAATTGGTATCGTAAACTAGAAAAACAACCGGTGTATAGATGCATAGATAACTTCATTTTATTTAGTAGTAAGCCTGTAATATTTTTGCGACATCTAAATTCTTGTGTTTATCAAAGTACCTACGTACTAAAATTGAGCAAACTGACCTACAATTTGCTTTTCGAACATTAATGTACAAAACTCTTCATTATGTTCGAATGATAACGACATCGAATCACGTTCGCCTTTAACGCATTTATATCGCCATGATCATAAATTCATATTGTCAACTAACACGTCCCACGGTCTCTGGTTGAATTCGAAAATACACTAGGTTGTAGGGAATCGTCGCCGTCCATGGAAATAAAATCCTTTCCAATGCAGCCCATGAAGTACATTTTTGTGCAATATGCAATTTCTGCAGTACATAAGCAATTTGAATTATTGCATAACTTGTAAACACATTCAGAGCAAGCGCTCGGTACGCATTCTTCCTTTTTCTTTCGACACCTGCTGAAATATGGAGCACACGCTAGACATTAGTAACAGTTGCATTTTATTATTGAACTAAGAGGGTTTGTAAAATATAAACTAAATCCTTTTCATCATTTTATTTTCTTCTTTTATGATATTTATATTTATTTGTTCAAATCACATATAAGTTTACAGTTTAACACCAAAACACTTACATGCTATCACATACACAAACTACCATAACCACCATAACCACTCAAATTATTTAATTAGGTAAATATTTTAGTTGTAAAAGTGCAGAGTGCAGGCACATGACGGTGATGAAAATAATTTCCATCTTTTCTCCACCTTTAGCTTTAAGTTACGACTGATGACTACAATTTCTAAATTAATTCCAAAAAAGCCGGGTCTCTCTGTATGTCATATTAAATAAACGTCAATTATTTATTGAATAATCTTGAAATAGGTACTTAAATGATTCTTAGACTAATTTTATTTGATATCTTGAGTAATAAGTTGTCACCGGAATTGGTCATGTTCAGAAATTAGCACCCCGTTCGCTCTGATGTATCAAAAGGTACTTTGTAGCTTATGTCTAGGAAAAAAATTTTTTTATTCCCCATAGTTAACTCCACAGTCTTATTACAAGTACTCATTTTAAGTAACTAGCAGTAAGCACTAGACTCGAGCGGCTATTCTGAGGCGTTAAGTGATTTTATCGTAGGCGATTACGTTCGGCCAAAATTGCGAGCAACATACATTTTGTGTAGCACCGCAAGCACAGGCCGTATGGCTCCGGCTTGTTTTTGCACTGGATTACCCGTTTAAACAAACCGAGCGGCCGGAACACCAAATAAAGGGAAACACTAACCGACGCCCGCGTTATTCTTCCAAAATTAACTCATAACGCCAAGAGCTCGTTGCGTTTTTTTTCGTCCGTAATCTGCCTTAATGGGCACTGGGCCAGTCGCGTTCGTAAATCGCCTACACGCGAGTACCGCGAAATGGGAATCTTTAAATAGTGTACATACATTTTTAATGCCCCGCCACGGCGCGATTGGGGCAACAATTAACGTTATAACGAGTTCATTAATGATGGACGATTTAAAGGCAGTTTTAAAACGGGCAGCTTTTACAGAGCGCCAGTTAAAATAAAAAGCGTTGCTATGTGGTAACAATTGTCCAAGTAGACCGCATTTTCGTGGAAAATATTACTGCCCTTATTATGTTTAATCCACGCAATATTTAAAGTAAAAGCAATTATAAACGTGTCAGCCACTTAAATAATAAATACTTAAATGACGTTTACATGGTCGAGTTTTTATCGTCTGTCACCATAACGTCTACGTTCTAACAACTACAGCCTTGGCAGGAAGTGTTGAGCATAGGTGTTTTTTGTTTACAATTATGATGTTAAGCATTATTTACCTATCCTAACAATGTACGGTACCGGTAAATGTTATATTTTATTTATAAATATAGAAAACTTCACTTAATAACACTTTCAAAGTACTTGAAAAATATGAAAACAGAAGCTACCAAAAATGTAAATTTAAGTCGGTGCGACATATTGCAAATATTCTATGCAGTTACTACTAACTTCAACAAAACATGCCTATTAGTTTAAATTAATTGACAAAATAACTTAAACAAAGATGGAAACGATGGACTAAACTTTCCAGTTTTGTATGAAAATCGCATTAGTGCTCAACACTTCTGGCCAAGGCTGTATGTAAGTGCGAAAGTGACGTGACAGGCGACAAAATGGCAACCATGCTCTCCGTTCTAGAATTACAAATTGTTTGTAGAATGTAATATGAAGATAAGACGGTGTAGGTATTGTATGTAAATATTAGGGTTGTAAGAGAAAAACAAAGTTGCATGCGGCTCTCAAATAATAAGTTTGAGTTGAGTTCATGTGCGGCGCGGTGCGGTGCTCACCTGACGAGATCAGGGCTCTGGAATGCTTAATATAGTCCTTTACTTGCACCCGGTCCCCGAATAACATCCCCTACTTCACCTCCGCGACCGTTCCTACTCGCATCAACACAAACTACACGATATTGGAGTCTGAATATAATTCAATATGCTTTTCAAACTCAATAGCAACAACAATAATATTATACTAGCTATTCCGCGGTTTAATAATGTGCCAGTTGATTAGTGATAACCAGTTACACTTATTTGCGTATTTTTGCATGTACTAATGTTCCTACCTTCCCGCCGCAAAATAAATATGCAAACAAATACAACAAACCACCACCAATATACAACGGAAAAAACCGTCCGTTGCCGGACGTCAGACCGACAACATCTCTAGCAGCTCCTGAGGATGCCTTGTACGTTTTCTCTAAGTCGAGTTTCTGTATTACTGGTGGTGGTTTGTTGTATTTGTTTGCGTATTTATTTTGCGGCGGGAGGGTATCTACATTAATACATGCAAAAATACGCAAAGAAGTATAACTGGTTATGACTACGTAGTCAACTAGCACGTTGTTGTACCGCGGATTAGCAAAGTAATATTATTGTAGTTGATAACATGGATTTCCGCAAAGTAGCGCCTGATTCCATAACAAACTCAATAGCGTCATATTAAATACATAAAAATATTTTGCTTTCCAAGTTTTACATGAGTAGTATACATTCATGTCCACAAACGGTTTCACCATTTGAGATTATAATTTATATCCAAATCCAACTGCAAGCGTACACGGGCTAAGCATCAGTTCTGTTTACGTTTGGCTGACAGGCATTCATTCTATGCACGAAAAGTTTCTCCCGAGTCGTGTCAGTTCGGAGCAAAGTTCCCAAGCTCGGACATCAGGAACCGGCATAGATACAGTTGCACAATAGAATAAAGTAACATCGGAAGCTCGTTGGAGTTACTAAATAATACAGAGCCGGAGTGACATGCGCAGAGTGGAGCCAGCGCCCTAAGTCTGTTTTGACTGCAAATATCTGCACCGGATGTCTACCGGTCGGCCCGCACAGTCCTAGATAGACCAACACCACCACGCAACTAGCGATGTTTTTTCATCGTCAGCTCCTAGAAGACACTAAGGAACAAGCTTTGTAAATACTTATACAGAGGTTTAATCTCATTCTGATTTGTTGCGGAAACTTGTAATATAGCCTGCGTTGATTGTAACGTGGACAAAAATATTCTTGATAAAACGAAACTCGAACATGCCATATTTAATCAATATAATAACTTATTTATTAATTATTTGAGTTTAAAAAATACACACAATAAAATCCTACTGGCTTCGATTACAATTAAACGCTGTTGTGATATTCTCGTAATGCGAAGGGATAGTGAGTCGTCTCAGTCCCAAGAGTCCTCAACAAGTCACATTGACTTAGCTAACGTCGCGTCGTGCCACCGGCCTTTATGCAGCTGTTGCTGACAATATTCGGCTATAAACTATATCTAGCTAACTTTTGAAACTATTATCTCTCGAACCACAAAGAGATTGTTTTAATCTACTACAGCGTTAAGCATGAGGGTCTTTAGGAATGTCTAGACGCGTTATTAATGAACAAACTTACTACTGTTGAATAAATAGCAAGGAAGTTAGCAAAGGTATTACGAAAGAAGAGCATCGTTAGAGCCCGGTCACTGTGCTCACAGTGGCCGACGTGAAACAAACAGTGAAGGAAAAGGGCGATGAATAAAATACACGTTAATAGGTGCGTCTAACTAGGTACGCGAAGCACCCACATTAGCGCCCGACGAATGAGCTTTCGACTGATGGATAAGATTACGTCTCTTCCCATCCGCCGCTTACGCTTTCGACGTCGGTATTTAAGAGAAAGTAATATCTGACAAAATGGAGAGAATATATTTCGGTTGCACTTAGGTGTGAGGAGTAGGCTCGAGCCGGTGTCCCGGTTCCCACGCGGCCGCCTGTCTCATGTTACACCGGGAAGAATTCCACTTTTTTCTTACAGAATTAAACGAGCGATAAAATTCTTGCGACGTCGCATGAAAATGTGCGTTACCTGCCTTGCATATTTATGCGTGCCCCAGTAATGACGTTTGTCGAGCCTCTTCCCTGGCGGTGTCATTACCAACGGCTTGGTCTCGGAGCGTTAAACAAAACCCGAATTCTGTAAAAATCTGTGTAAAGCATTTTCTGATTATATACCACACGAATCCTTTCAGAATAAAATTATACGTGTTTAAAAGTTGCAAAATTTACAACAATGGCATAGTTTAATGCCGCCTCTTGACACGGCAATTTGTCTACACGGTAAAGTCGCGGCTCGTTAAATCGTACCTGTGGAGGTGGTTCCCAGCCTCGTATTTCTCTTTCTGTTCAACAAGGCTCATATTAATTCGTCGCGGCGCTGCGGAGGCACTTCACTAGCTTATTCTAAGAATGTGGGTACAATAAGTCGTCACTAAGCATAAACTCCAGCTTAACTGTGCAATATCATTTATCTCGGCTGCGAGGGTAAATATTGTTCTTAATTTAATTCAAGTTAGTGGAAGCGCACGTGGGCGATGGCGCGAGCAAAGCGGTGGCACTTCACGGGCCGCAACTCCGCAAGTCGCACATTGCACATCAAATATTTTAGAGGGAACGGCCGGAATATACTTGCAATAGCTCGCCCTAATCTTGAGCCAACTCGAGTATTGCACCTACAGCCAAATTTGTTCCAATTAGGCGGAGTTAGAGTGCGCGGTGCTGACTGAACGTGAGCACCGAATGATGCGGTCCCCACTTGATACCGCCCCTGCGATATTTACGTGTCGTCTGCACGTATATTTTAGTTAACATTTTCACTCAGTATACCTGCGTCATTAAGCGCTACATGTGTAACTTAAAGTGCACTACAGCTGCTCCCTAATTTTGACCGAAGCGCCGGATGCTTGTTAATTATTATTAGTTTAAACAACTACCCTGATTCGGGGCCGTATTCTATCTTTAAAACACATTTAGAAATGATCCAACTTAAATACAACCCAATACAGCTAGCGCCTAAACTCCTAAATCAGAAATATCAGTATTTGCTTGAAAATTATTCCAAAGTAACTCTAATAAATACAACTTCAATATTGGTTGATTATTTGTTATGTGTTGGAGTTATGTTTGAGATGGAATGTATTGTTTAAGTATTTTAAAATTTTAATACGGTACTCGCAGTCAACGAAAGACATTTGGACATTTCATTAACGTACATATTCGTATAGATTTGTATTTTTTCTTCAGCAGCAGTATTATGTAACAACTTTAAAAAAAAATTACTTCGAATTTGTGAAAAGCCATTAGCTTAAGAAATGCATTTAACTTTTTTGATACGTATACTTAAGTGTAATATTTCTTTCATCATGAGGCTCTCCAAATGACCTAATGCCCAAAATATACATATAATACATCCAAGAGAACATGAAAGAAGCATTTCATATAACAATAAAACTGTAATCTTTGAGTCCGTTGGTAGTACAATAGGATTATGTGTTTAGTGAATTCACACACATTATCCGTGAAAAAGTGAGCAAACGCTTTGTACATCCACTTTGCGGGCGTTCGTGTTCATCGCGTGAGACACCGATATTGTGTTTGCTTAATATAAAATTTAACATAATCGACTTTATGACGATGTCATCGCTCTGACTACATCAAGCTAACATGCTCTTTTCCAACCGTAGTGGTATCCTACTAATGTGCTTTCTCCTACAATCTTTTCTTACGATGACAAGCTAAAATTCGATGGGATTGTGAATGAATCTCGGTCTTAGCAAGTCGATTTTATGGTACACTTTCGTTTGTTTTGTGATGTTTGACATAGGATAAGTTAAAATTTAAAAGCGCCGATGTCAATCTTTATCGCAAAGGGAAGTTGTAGGAAGGGGGAGGTGAAGGTGGCTAAGGAGGGTGCGCCACTGCGTCGATTGTAATCACGCAAATGGCTCCATATCAAAATGTCACATTCGTTTCGATGTTTCGTTGTCATTTTTGCGCAGGAGTAGTTTGAGTATCTTGATGTTTGTTTAAGAAACTTCCTTAAGACATTTTTGGATGAACATGAACGGGACCGGTTTGCTGTCAGATGATACAGTTGATTATTTTGTTTTTATATCAACAGAACTTCAATCTGTATTTATAAATACTTGACAGTGAGTTGACAAACTGAAGAATCTGTATTCACATCCCCTTTTAGAAGTGAAGTTTCTCCATTAGTGACTACCTAAACATCATAATTTCAAGACTAATATCTATTGGTCAAACTTTTGTTGCCATTAAATATTTAGTATTTCAGTTAGTTCAAATAAATATGTCTTAGGCGTTTTTCACACTGCTGCGTTTTCCACATGCGGCGCCAGTGTGATAATCACCTTAACTATTTACTCACTCATAAACTTATATAGATGTCATATGCAAAGGAAATAAAGACCTAACCAAAGTATTAATTAAAATAATTTGATTTGTTCTGCAGATTTACTAACTTGTTAAACGTTCACCTAAAATTATCTTAATACGATTTTTGAAATATTGTTATCGTTAAGTTAATCATTTATTATATCGAATACAAAATACAATTACAAATACAGTGACATCGTCTAGACATATTTTTATGGACAAGATAATAATACGTTTACTTATGTGATGTTAGAGTTTACTAACGAAAGCGACAATGAAATTAAATTCAACTGAAAGGGACTTAGTCGTACAAATTAATTCCTTTTAACATTTCCAACTAAGTATCTAAAACGTAAATACATGATTTTTTCATTACTTGTCTGTGACTAAGTATTTGTGGTCACGTTCTAAACGTGATAAGATCCCTTTTTTCATAAATGTTGTGTAAACATTGAGAAGTAAATCAATATAATATGTAGTAAACAAACATAAGTATGTATTTTTTTTTGTATAATGCGACGACCTATGCAATTAATTTACAAAAAATATCTACATATGAATGTGTCACACACGTACTTTCGTGAATGAACCTGTATAGGGCTACATGTTTTACTATGAAAACAAGAAAGTTTTTCAGAATTGAATGATCACTAATCCAAATTTTATTCGTACTGTTATAGTTATAATATAATATTTATTTTTTGACATCTGTATATATAGCATAAGATAGAATAAGTTTTGATATGTGTTGTTTTTTGACATTAAATTTGATTTGATTTGCACGCATAAATAAATTACAAAAAGCGAAACATTGAAAAGCCTTTGGCGTGTGACCTTTTATTTTTCTATCGACGCAGGCTGCCGGATAGCCACTGACTGCGATCGCCTCCATTAAAATAACTCGTTAAAATTTATCATCGGTCCGCTTAATCGCTTTAACGCCACCATCTGGGGTTTTATGATTTTTCTGCTTGCTCTGTGTACTTTCGTGGTCATTTGACAACGTTTACAAAATTGCTTGCGTGGGGTTAAAAGCTTTGCTACATTTTACAAACTTCCTCTTTTGTTTGTCTCTAGGGTTTTTGTGGCCACATATTAAGCCTCCGTTATAATAAGATTTTGTATGATGACCGATGACATATGTAGTATCGTATATATATAGTCGATTGACAGTCGACTACAAATAGGGAAGAGGTGTATCCATTTTGGACCTTAATACAACGTAATAGTCGACTGTACTAAACATTTTGTACCAAAACATTTGATATGTAATCGTATTAATTTAATTATGCCAATTACAACGCCAACAATGTATGTATACTCTAATATAGTCGGACCCCTAGAGTAGAGAATTAACATTGTAGCACAATGCTTACTAAAATGCCCTTTTTATAACAAAATTACCAGATAATTTTAATTCGTTCTCAAAATCCAATTTAATCAAATAAGTGAGGTAGATTTTCTGCAGTTGCGGTGTTCCGTGGCGTACTCAGAAGATAATTAAATAATTAAGAATGTATGAATGACGCTGTAAAGCCGTTTTCCCTGATATTGTAATAATGCAGTCCTCTTGGGCAAAATCTTTTAAATTATTCTCTTACGCTTGCTTCGTAATTACGCGGACGCGGGTGCCTACAGCCCGCGCATCTATTGTGTATAACGTTTAAAATAATTTTTCAGAATGTCTCTTTTTTTCACAATTTTTTTTACAAATAACGATCTTAAAGGTATATGTGTCGGTCAACACACAAGTATTTTAAATGTATCGTTTTTTTAAGATTAAAAAAATGAGTGCGATTTCTGGGAAAACGATTAAAAAACTTACTATTTCGCTTCTTATTGTCTTAAGCTTGATAAGCTTACAGTCCCACAACAAGTCCATTCAAAGATTTCCCTGATATTAAAAGTTTTGATTTAAACTCACACGATTTTCACTCATTATTTTGACAAAAACGGGACTCAATCGCATACACTATTTATTATTTTGCTGACGTTTCGAGCGTGTCTGCCTGCGACCACGAGCGTGTATGCGATTAAGTCCCGTTTTTGTCAAAATAATTTTAAGTTTTCCTTGATATGGCTGAATTAAAGGAAAATAAACGAGTCTCTTTTTTAATAATACCACTAAACTAAATAATAATATAACAGAAAAGAATATCACTGCTGATCGTTAACCGCACACGCAAATGGCCAACATACAGGCCCAGGTTTGGTCACTGATATATGTATGTATAACCTAGGGGGTGATGTTTGAGTTTCGAGCACTCGAAAGTGACATATAAAACTCTGAATAAAACGATGAAATTATGTTTTAAAAATAAAAGCGATAGAAATTTAAAATAAAGATTATTTAAACTATTAATTCCATGCGAAAAAATTGTCTACAAACTTTTGTGTGCGTTTATTTTCGAGCTTGAATTTTTTGAATTCGATCGTCTGGCTGTCAAAATTCGGCCCCCTAGACTGTTTATTGAAATCAATCATTTTTCATTTTCATTTATATGTATTAGAAAATTTCAGTCTATATGCTATGCATACCAAATACAGCATCAAATTTTAACACGAATAAGTTCCGTTATACAAAATAGATTACCATTTAATAACTCAATATTTAAATAAAATGCCACTTTTGGAAGTTTTATAAATTTCTGCAATAATGTTGTTTCTACTCGGAATCACAAGCTCTTTCCATATTTAAAAGAAAAAAAAGTTTCTCAAAGTTTGTAGCCCAATAGAAAAAAAACATTAAGACATTTTTTTATCCTATTACTTATAATCGAAATAACTCTATTTTCTGTGTAGAAAAAAACATTAAATTGACAGATAATGGTCCAACTTTAAAAGGTATATTTTTTTAAGGAAACGTCCAACTAGTGGTCAACAATACGAGATGCATAAGTATTTTGTACTCGTATAGTTAAACTTTATTTATATTATTCCGACGTTAGTTTTGTACGTTATTTCACTAAAACGTTAAGAATATTAACGAAAAAACTAATTTAAAAATATAAAAAGCGCTGCACTCAAAAGTACGTACAAGCGGCAAAGTGATCAACACGAGTGGAAACGAAGCATTTTACCTCTAAAAATGTCAAAGGTAGCTTCTTTAGGTTTATATTTTGCGTTTATAACGGTCAGCGGCGACGCGGCACGAGTAAAAAGTCCTGCGGCCGCGGCCGGAGAAAATCTGAGGGCTTAAACAGTGCTACGTATGAAATACTAGCGCTCGGTTACATGAAAAAGACGAGGGGCGAAATCGAGTGACAGGACCGCGGCACAGGATTTTCAGTTGGATGCTTTTTTGCTAGCTGGATTTCGGCTGGACGTTGCAGCCGCGCAAGCGATGCGAATTTATCGAGTTCGCTCCGAGCCCGACGTGTGGTCTATGATTAGTTAGCAAGAGCAACTCTGTTTATTAAATTACATTCATTAATTAGCGTAACGTGTCACACGTCTTTATTCAACCTACTCACAGTATAAATGTAAAGCTTGAAACCATAAAACGTTATGATTCGCCGGAAAATTCGTTCCCACGTTCATTTTCAAGTCTGCTTAATATTAAAACAAATTTACATAATAAAGACTATAATATTCATAAAATGTAATGGTGAATTTTCTTTCCAGATTGATCCTAAAGTGGCCTTTCCTAGAAGAGCACATCCAAAGGTAAGCGATTTAATATCTTTGTAGTTAGTAAGTAATAAATTTAAACTGCAACTTGCCATTAGAGTAAATAAACTCATTCCGACATTAAATCGCCGCAAAATGGCAACCTTGTACTGCAAAGTTACGACATATTATGAGGGTAAAGCATACCGCTTGAACGCCGCTTGTTTATTTTCAAACATTTACACAAAATATTATTTTAGGCTGGACATAACTCTCGCTCGCTATTAAGATGTTGGCTTACGATGCATAAATAACTAAGGGCTAACAATTTAGTATGCGGGCTGTGATCTTGAGGCCATCCTTATCCTGGATGCGATTCAATCAGAGGCCCGACCCCTGATTGAATCGTGTAATAACGTATCAACTCCATTTCCTACGATATCTGTGCACATATTTATTACTATTCAAATGTGTTTGTTATCTCAGCATAATATTAAAAAGTATATGTATTAGTTTGAGTACATATTTATACTCGATAATTACGTATGTTTCTGATGTGTTCAAGTAAGCAAATTATATATTATATGATAAAATAATGTACTGTTGTGTTAGATTGATGAGAAGCGTATACTCAACAGTTTGCGACGAAAAGCTACTTGTATATAATCATGGTGATTATGATGACATTCAAGTAAAAAGTTAAAAAAAATTGAACAAAGTAACTACTTACTCATATGAATCTGTTTGCATCCCTCTCGCATTAAGTCATTTAATTTTGAGTTACAATCACTTTTTTATTCTTTGATATCTATAGGTAAATGTCACCTACCTCAACACAGCAGTTTCGGTGCAAAATTTTACATCCGTTCCAGAATTTCAATGTTAGCTTACGTATTAATAAATGCATGAAATTGAGTTTAATATCAAAGGCTCACAGTGTCTAGTATTATTCCGTTTTGTTCAACATAGTTGCAAATGGGGCTTCTCAAAGCGACCACGTTAAAAACCGCATAAAATAGGTAATTTTGAATTCAGCTGCGGAATGTTTGAAGATTTATTCGTATGGAGGCTATGACGGCTGGTGGGGCGGATCAGTCGGTTACAGTTCATGTTGTGAAATTATATTTCATTATGATTGTTGAAATTGGCACAGGACCGGGACAAGTGGCGTACACGAAGAGAGGCCTATGCTCAGCAGTGGGCGATAAAGGGCTGATGATGATGATGATGATGATGATTGTAGAATTAAGTATTTATGTATATTTATACTTACATTGTTAATCTTTTTTTTTTTCAATATGACTTAAAACCGGACATTTTAGTCGTGTCTTAAAAACGTACAGTCGGGTTCAAAACGATAGGAAACTTAAATACTTTTAATTAAATTAAAGGAAGGTAGTGAATCAAAATTTGCAATAAATTTAAAAAAAGAAGGATATTAAGTTATACCGTTTTAAATAGCTAATTTGAGATTTGATACTTATTAAATATTTGAAAACTAATAAACATTTTATATTGATAAATAAATGGTAAGCTATGCCATCTATGAATAGTCGGCTATAAAGTGACCTCATTATTTGAAACGGACAAAAGATGTCGCCACTGTGTACTGATAATATTTTTCGATGTAGACTACGTAAGTAATAAAAAATATTTTTTAGAGGTGGGTAGGTACGACGGAACTGACGCCTTTTCAGCGATCTGCATAATATGTGTTATCTCAATTATATGAAAATAAGATGGAAAATTATAACACACAACCACATTTTAAATGACGACCAAATGGGGATGAAGAGTTTATAATTCGATTCAAACCAAGACAAATATATAGGCAGATAAAGTATTTCTGTACCCACTAGTATTTTTAATAAATGTAGAATTTAGTCAGTACATTTCAAAATGAATTCCAAATAGGCGATTACTTTTGAAACACCCGTTGATCCTTAACCCCATTAGGTCCAAAACACCCCAATCAAGACCCCAACTGGCAATAGCAAGGCAATTTGCCATGGAACTGGTCGGACACTTGTTTTGTAGCTCCTGTAAGTAAGTGTGAGTTATCACTGGTCGGGCTGGCCGCATTTAATGTAAATTGGTGACCGCCGCTGCTGGCTCGGCCGCATCGCAACGTTTTTACATTCAAGTTGCTGAAACTTGAGGTTTTATTTGTCCCCACGAAGGATAGTTGGCTTTGTATTAGTGCTCTTGTGTGTTGAGAATCATTGTTAATTTTAGTTTCCTACTTAAGTACAAATACTGTACTGTAATTTTATATTATTGTAATATTTCACTGAGAAAATGAAACGGCTAGAAATAAATAAGTTTTTGCTATTTACAACCGAGTGACTCGCTTCGCATGGAGCCTGCAAAGTTCGTTGCTTAAATCAAAGAAGTCAACTTGGCTAACTTACATATGTGAAACTACACCATTAAATTAGTTAAAAATAAATAAGGGAATCAGGGAAGGGTTATATTTACTAGGACACTTATTTGGATTTAAATAAGTGCTTGGTAAAAATAACCAAGAATAGTTAGCAATAATTGCTTGTTTGTAATTAACAAAGCTTAATTGCGTGATTTAATTAAGACTTGGTTGTATATAACCAAAAATATTTTAACCGAGCCAAATTGGTACTTTGCTAACACACTATTTTTTCCGTGTTGTTTTAACATAATCAGTTCATTGTTAATTAGGTACATTTTACATAAAATGTTTTAAATACTATAATCCGCCTACGAAAAAAAAACATGTTTTAGTCGGTTTAAATGTAGCCTACGTTTTTCAGGCTTCTAATGAATCGTTCGACAAGTAACTTCATTTTCATTGACATCTTCATCAAAATTCGTTATATAGTTTAGGCGGAATAGTTTAGGAACATACGTAAATACAAACATAATATATGGACTGTTAAAATCATAACCCTTCCCGGCGAAGCCAAAAGGCTTTGCCGTAGTTGGATAAAAATTGGAACATCGTATACCCGCCTAACCGATGTACATCCTTTTTATTAATTTAAATATTTTTAAGACGAAGTATAAGAAAAGTTACTACTCATATACTTATAACTAAAATTATTTAAAAAAAAACTTGTAATTTACAGACAAAAAATATTGAGAAACACAGACTAGAAACGTGTATCTGGCCAAAACAGACCGCAAATTAAAAAAAATTTCGCCGGCATGCTTCTTTCATAATATAGACATTAAACGTGATGGATGGTTTTAAAACATCACGTTGTATTACTCTATCCGAGCCAGTGCGGTGTTGCGTGGCCGGTCAAAGGGGATGCCGGCTATGCGAATTACATGAATACATTAAGGGAGCACTGCCTCGTACATGTTACAGTGTAATGCTCACGAATAAATTTAGAGCATGTTCCTTCATCACAGCACTACCAAACGGCAACTATGTAGGTATGGAAATTCGACGGGGTGTATAGATCGTTGCTGATAACGAGGGGTCTCAGAATGGCGGTCGGAATTAGGACCTACTAGCCGGCCTTTTCGTGTTGTGAACCCTCTTGTTTTTGCAATCTATGTCGCCCGTCATAAACTGCATACTGCCATAAACAGTATTACCTAAAACAGAAGACATGTTCGTTCGAGAATTATTCCCCAATTACCGTACTCTCTCATTATTGAACATTTGTATCATGTAACTGTCTATGTAAGTACATAAATTACTCAGATACGTTTAGGATACGGATAGGTAAATTTTTCTTACCTATCAACTGATATCCAAGATAAAAAGAATATATCATAAAATAAAATATGATAGTAAAGAGATAAAATCTGAACATTCAGGTAACTTGAGGAAATAACGAATACTTAGTTACGATACGAGTCCCTGGATAGTTAGTTAGATTAGTTATTTGGAGGCAAAATATTAATTTTGTCGATTTTTTGTCTAATTAGGCCGTTAATACGCATATATCATAAATTGGATGACGTTGTCAGTAATTGAGGGGGGCTGAAAATTTAAAATTCTGATTATCGTCGGCGCTTCTGCTTTCCCTTCTAGCGCAAACAATGGAAAAAGGGGACACCGCTCTCAGGCGGAAGCTGAGAACAAAACAAACGAATTTTTAATATCGTCTTTATCGATAATTGAGACTCTTGCGAAAACCTCTTATTTTAAAAACTTTTAGAGACTGAAAGAGGAATCGTGAAGGAAAATGGAATTGGAAGAAAAAACTTTTTTCATCTTCTTTGTTTGACATTGACAGTCACTAAACTTTGTATTTTCACAGTGGGTCTATTCAATTTAGATTTGATTCAGTGAAACTTAATTTGTCTAGCATCTGGCAGGTGACTGCTTGTATAATCGCAAACTTTTTGGCAAAATTATTGCAGGCTTGGCCTTAAGGGGAGGTGCGGGTCGAGTGGTTATATAATAATGCAGGGCAAGATTTGTGATGCATCGCGGTTGTTGCATACTTGCGGGCGATAATCTGTATCTGGATTATATAGGGGTTCCAAGCTGGAGAATGCGGAGAGGGAGCGGGAACAAAGGCTAATATGTCATCGCGGCCAAGTTAATTGACGCGGTTTCCGCACCGGCGCGGCGGAACGCAGACGTCAGCGTTTCCTTCGCTTACATATTTATACGACGCGCTGACTTGCTTTCCGTGAAATTATATCTAAAACGTTAAATTTTTATAGACGCTGCGAATTGTTAATGCCGTTTGCAATGAAGATTTGCTCTTCGTTACAAAGATTTTTCCGATAATCTTGTTTACCGTCCATTGAATGGGGCGATAATTTAATTACATGTCACGTTTTGAAATAAGGTACATCACCATTGGTTGCCAATATAGCGTCACTGCAATAAAAAAATATTTAGCAATAAACTCTATTAACAACGGCCAATGATGTACGGTCAAGGACTTTAATTGTTGAACCATTAGCCATAGGGTTCACTTTACAGTGGACATTTCATAGAGTAAGTATTAAAGAAAAGAAGATAGCTTGAACCGTAAATGGCTTTACAACTAAAGTCCGTGACTGTACTTTGTGACATGAAAACATCGGGATCCCTTTGTTTCCCATAAACTTGTTGTTTCGAATTTCGATAGTCAGAAATTTATATTCATATAATTTATGGGCATAAACATCAAAAGTCATAATTTTTGTAAAGCATAACGTTTCATAGTTCTAATAATAAAGATCTATAATATTAAACACTATAATCGCAAAAGGCATAAAATTTATGAGTATAACATTCGAAGGTCTACCAATAATTATTCAGAAATATTTTAAGGCATATATTTTATCGGACTAATAGTCGTTAATCATATCGTTTTAATGTCATCCCTTTGTTTTCAATAAACTTATTGCTGTCCCAGAGATATGTAGGTTAGGGTTTTTTATGGCCCTAAAAACGAAACTGCTCCCAGATATAGGTAGGTTAGGGTTATTTTTTTATGACCCTAAAAACGAAACTGCTCCCAGAGATGGGTAGGTTAGGGTTATTTTTTTTGATGACCCTAAAAACAAAACTGCTGCCAGAGATAGGTAGGTTAGGGTTATTTTTTTATGACCCTAAAAACGAAACTGCTCCCAGAGATAGGTAGGTAAGGGTTATTTTTTTATGACCCTAAAAACGAAACTGCTCCCAGAGATGGGTAGGTTAGGGTTATTTTTTTTTTATGACCCTAAAACAAACTGCTGCCAGAGATAGGTAGGTTAGGGTTATTTTTTTTTGATGACCCTAAAAACGAAACTGCTCCCAGAGATAGGTAGGTTAGGGTTATTTTTTTATGACCCTTAAAATGAAACTGCTCCCAGAGATAGGTAGGGTATGGACTATAAAAAATCGGAACTTAAAATTTGTGGAAACAGATATACACCCCTAGTTATCATTATAATCTACGATTAAAGAACTTAAAACAAATATTATAAGCAAGTTTATTGCCTTCAACATTATGTAGTAGACACCATTTGGATTTTGAATATTATGAGTAACAGATTTTATGACTAACAATAATTATGACCTGCAAAAATCGGACCAGCAATTTAGATTGTAAAATTTTATGACTATTGACAATATGACTAATAAAAATTATGATCGAAAACGTTATGGACTGACAAAAACGGAAGTTAAAAATTATGGGAACCAATAGAGACCCGAAAACATCACATATGTTCATGCAAGATTAAGTCAACAAAATGTTGCTCAAATAGTCAACGACGTGCAAATTAAAAAGGTCATTTAATAGAGAACAAGGACCTTTTGTTTGAATAGTGCATTAAATAACTTATCAAATAAGAATCATATTTTAAGAGTTAACCTTTCTTCAAACTTTTACCATTTAAGTAGAAAAGTACCATTATCAAATAAAGCTCTCTAAATTAGTCCACTCAACGCAACGTTTTACGTGGCTACACCCACTTAACGCTTGAAAACGCATTTCTATTCAGCAATCAATGGTTATTCAAAGTTTATCCTCCATCATTTCAATTAAAAAGCTTTAATCGAGCCCGAAACGGTCGCCAAAATTGGTGGCATTTGTAATCACCGTGGCGTGAGTTTATACTCTTTAATGGACTTTGCAGAAGTAGTTCCAACTCTCCTTACGGCTAAGATATTTGAGGAAAAACTACCCGCACCTACCGCAGTAAGTGGCGAAGTTGGGGAAGTATGGCAAGCGTGGAGGGCACGAGACGGCGACGCGCGGCTCGCGACTCGGCGGAATGGCGCGGCGGCGCGGTGGGCGCGGCAGGCGGCGCTGGCGGCGCGAGCGCGGTGTGGCGGGGCCCAGTTGGCGCGATTTAACGTGTTTCATTAAACGTTTTGTCGGTGTAATCGCAAGTAATTTAAGTGAAGAGAGCCGAGCTTCCGACTTTGTAAGCATTTTGTGTTTTCTTTTTTAACTACTTCGTTTTAACTTTGTTGTTGGGCTTTTAAAAGCTGACTGACAGCCAAATAACAAAGTTCTTTAGAACTATTTAGGGAGGATTTAATGAAATTGTAAGGTTTTATGCGATAGTGCTTCACGGAATCGGTAAATTGGGTGTGGTTGAGTGCATGCAAGCGCTTTTTTCATTTCCATTTTTAATTAAACAACTTAACGTTTGCATAGTAAACGAACGGGGTTTCATTGCAATAAGAAAATACTGTAGAGTTTGTCCAGAAAGAGCAGTGTCGTGGTTTATATGGGAGCTCATTCATTCTACGAAACTTTTCTTTTCGAGGTATTAAGATTTGTAGTTATATTTTGCATGCTATAAACTATAATGATTAAATAAGTGTTGCATATATCGTAGTAATAACTAACAACTGTAAACCTACCCTTATTCGTGCAAAATAAATAATTTGAAGACTCAAAAATTTTTTTTTACCTAAGGTGAACAGGCCGATCTAACTAGAAAATGGATTATTAAATATATAGATCGTCTCTTTGGTCGTGGTGTTTTTCGGTCGAATCAACACATGTATAGCTACTAATATACAGTTTCATAATTGCAGTTGCTCTGTACATGAAAGGTTTATAGCAAAAACAAACACCACTATTTATTTTGCAAAATTACAACCTCCCGTATATTTTTTGTCCAACTCAAACCGGGCTAGGCCATGGAACGCACTCTACGAGCGAATACTCGGAGTGTTACGCTTGTCGCTGGCAAGCGTTTCAAACAAACGCATGAGCCTCTTTGTGACTGTATATTTACTACGAGCATTTTCACATGAGTGTAGGGCGATTTTTGTTTGTGCCCCGGAGGTGCATAGGGCCCGCACAAGATCCTTCCACGCCTTTCTGTCCTGAGCAACCGTCTTGGCCTCTCCCCAGTCAGTGAGCCAGTTGTGTGTCTAAAAAAACTAAAATTGACGCTTACCTGTAGAGATACCGGGAGATGAGCAGCAGCAGCTTCCGAAAGCCTAAACAACAATAAACAAAAAAAAAACTGCGCGCGCCAACCCGCCTGCCAAGCGTGGCGCGTATGGCAAACCCCTTTAATGAAAGGGGAGGCCTATGTTCAGCAGTGGACGTCTTATGGCTGAGATGATGATGATGATGATGTAGAGATAGCGCTCAACTTCAGCGCTCTAAAATCAATGCTAGCAGCGTGGGAACGCTCCGAGTACTTTTTTCGTGGCTGAGGCACAAGACTTGAACTAAAGACCTCCATTAGCGAAACTACACACAGTTAAGACTGAACTATGTCTAAAACAGAAAATTAGTACTAAAATCTTGCAGTTAATAAAGGTAAGCCTGTTGAATGGGACAGATGCGGCGAGTGACTTACGGGCTAGCCGGGACTCATAACTACCGGCCAGCGGGGCATAAGTCCCGCGACCGCAGAGTGAAGCTGCAACCAGCGCTGCATATCATTTGCAACTACGAATTCCCCACAAAGCTAATAAATAAACAGATTATCTAGATACAATTTATAGGTGTAACTTTGAGAAGGCTTGCTTGTAATAACAGCAATAACACGAATGCAGTAAAAAAAATAAACCAGTAGCACCAGTTACCAGGCCAGTCAGCCAACAGCAAAGCCACGTTCCAAGTCAAAATTGCAATAGATTTTTTTTATTATATAATACGCTACCTAAATATAGGCATTAAAATTCATCATCACGATTTCCCTATTTTATAAGCAATACCGAAGTTTAGAATCATTCTACACATGTTAACGCGTAAACACACGAAGGGTTTTCTGTTTAATACTTAAACAATCGCTACTTCGGCATAGCGCGTTGAAAGCAAAAGTTCCAACAGCACAGGGAGCAAGGAGCATACTTTGTAAAGAAATTGCATTTAATCATGTTGAGACCTTCTCATAAGTTGGCTTTCTCTCGTATATTTTATGAATTCCTAACATACTTCTTGTCAACCTATTACTTTAATACTTTCAACGTCGTATAATGTTTCTACTCGCGCCCCTTTGTGATAGATTTTTTAAAGTTTGTGACGTTAATATAAACAAGAAAGCTTATGTTTAATATAAGCATTATTTTCTCCAGCCAATGCTAAGCCACAAGCCTGCAATCGCATTATCAATTTATGCTACTTACTTACTACTACTAATTTATTTAATCGTATTTAATTGTATGATTTAATGATTTGTGCTGCTTATAAACTTATATGTATAGATGTCATATAAAATCCTCCGGTGAACCAGCGTCTTCTGCAAATTTATATATGTAGTTTTTTATAGTTATTTATGTTATATAGAAGTGTGTCTACTTATATAAAGTAAACAAAACTTTTTTTTTATAAAACTGATTTGATTTGTTCTTCTGTAGTTAATAGCTGCTTACCTAAATTCTTGTATCTTGTCTTGCAAGTGAACTTTACTTGGGTGTGATATTTTTTAAATATGTATCTTTTACAAATTGCAAGGTAAAGGTTTTCCAATTTAATAATTCATTGATAAACATAGACATAGACATCATTTATTGGTAATAACTCATTAAAGGTCACGCTTAGCAACTAAAATCTGTTTCATTATAAAACATAATTTAACATCATCATATTCATCATTGAATAACAATATTTACACTTCATAATAATAAATAATAATTCACGAGTCACCGTCTGCCGGAAGTAAAATTGGATACCGTTTTATTAGGCAGGCGTCCGGTTCTTCATCCAATAGCCCATTCAACAGTCCATACTTTTCACCCAATAGCCTAGTACATTTTAGACTCCATTAATTCTCAATAGTCCTTACACCATGGCGGGTGCTGTCTCTGCGTGCGTCCCATGACACGGGCAGGGGCAGCATCCGCCTAGTGTACCCCTCACTTTTCATTAAATTGTCGAAAGGGCCTCTGCGCGTTGGCTTCGGCTCCGCATACGCCTCCCAAAGGTCCGGAACACCATTGTTCCGTGGTCGGGAAAGACATACAAAGAATTAATAATAATTCATGATGAAACATTTTATAGTCACTGATTATTAATAGTTCTTGCATAAACCTAGCATCGTTTCTAATCCATCCCATGTAGATTGAGTTCTGCTCCGTGCGTGATATTTCAGCAATTTTTAATTAACGCGCATCTACTTAAGCCAGGGTTTCATTCCCACGGAGTTTTCTGTCCTTTGAGTACTTTTATGCACTAGACTTATCTCCTAAATCATGTGTTAATGAAAAATGTGGGGGTGATAAAAAATTATAATTCTTTCAATAATGCTTTGTACTTACTTTTATTATTCTCTATCCTTATTTCATACAAACATGAGCTTTTGGGAGGTTGGGAACATGAATGAAAAGATACGCAAATAAGTGTAACTGGTGGTCACTAACCTTGTTAGCATGTTATTATTATACCGCTGAATAATAAAGCAATATTATTGTAGTTGATTTTTTTTTTTTTTTTTTTTTAATCTTTTTTGTTTTAGGAACCTTTGTCTATATGATATGTCGGTTCCGTTGAGCCTCTACATTACAAGGTTTTGTATCAATCAGCATTACTGTTAACTATAACATCAAAAAAACTGTATACAAATTTGGCACTTTTGGACATGGGTTCCGCCAATATAGATTGGAATATCCCAATGTCAGTTACCGCATAGCCCCTCTCTTCAAATAATTGCACCCTCTTGGCTCGAGTCCGAACACATTCCATTAGGAAGTGTTGCACATCTTCGATAGAATCGCAAATTTCGCAGTTGGGCGACTCTGCTTTCCCCATCAGATGTGCAAACTTATTTGTTGGGATGTGACCGGACCGAAGCCTGTGTGCACGTACAATTTCTGCTCTTTTTAATTCACCCGCTTCCCACCAGGGTATCCATGGAGGCTGACATTGTATGGTTCTGTACCAGATGCCTTTCTCTTCAGATCTCACATCAAAATATTCCTTCCAGCGATCATACATTCTACTCCTATACCGGGCGACTACTTCTGAGAAATCTGGGACGACATCGAACTCAATTCCCTCAGAAGCAGCCGTTGCCGCCAATCGGTCAGCCTCCTCATTTCCTACCAAGCCAATATGTGATGGAACCCACTGAATTTTTAGGCACCTTCCGTAATTTTGTAGTTTGATAATTTGCGTTAAAATCTTGTACGCCAGTGGAAAGCACCTTTCGCCTGAGCCACATCGGGTTAAATGTTGAATGGAGCTTTTACTGTCCGTTAAAACCACTACACTATGATAATTTTGATTTTCAATGAACAATAAGGCCTGATAAATCGCACTGAGTTCTGCGGTCATTATAGAAACTCCAGCTGAAATTTTATACTGTGCTTTTGTGTCGCTAAATGAGTCGAAAAAAGCAGCCCCTATTTTATTGTCGCACTTTGACGCATCAGTAAATATTCTATGAAAGTTAATATATTTTCGGTTTAATTCCTGGACCACATCAATACGGAGAGCATTTGAGTTATACGTGTGTTTTGCACCAACAACAGATTCTAAACTACATTGTAAGACTTCCTGTAATTCAATTTTGGACACCCAAACATCTAGTTGAAACATTGGCAGTGGACATGACGAGTGAATATGCTCTTCAGAGATTTCTTCATTTACATCAGCTACCAATGGTTTCTTCCTAGTTTTAGTCCAATACCCCCTTTGACATGAGATCGTCAACTCCTGAACCTCATCAACAGTAGCACTGTTTGACCAGGTCAGTGATTTTAGGTAAAACCTAGTGGCCAGGAACCATCTACGAAGATGTAGTGGCACAAGACAAAGTTCACTTTCCATAACATGGATCGGTGTAGACCTAATAAAGCCTCCAATTACCCTTAGTGCTTGGTTTTGAATTTTTTCTAGCTTATAGATGTGTCTTTTGGCACTGTTGTGAAATAGTGCACTGGCATAATCCAGTCTACTTCTAATCAAGGAGATATACAACCTTCGCAAGTGCATAGGATGTATTCCCCACGACGCGCCAGCTAAAGTTTTAAGAATGCTCAGAAATTTTTGGGTTCTTTCCACTACATAATTAATATGCTCTCCCCATCTTAGATGTTGGTCCAGCCACACACCTAGGTATTTTATATTTTTATCAGAGCACAAGGTCTGTCCCCGGATTAACAGGTTTATTTGTTGCTTTTTATCACCTTTGCTGAAAATACAGAACTTTGATTTACTAGCCGACACTTCTAGTCCTAAACTCTCCAAAATATTTAGCATTAGATTTAAACTGTCTTGCATTAGGCAAACACAATCTTGTAAATTCTTTTGCCTGACATACAAAACAAAATCATCTGCATACTGGGAAATTGAGACATTAACTACATCATTACAAATCTGATATGTAGCAATGTTAAACAGAAGAGGGGAGAGTGGATCGCCTTGAGCCAAACCCTTGTCTGTCCACCGCACCATGGAAAGTCCGGTATCAGGGTCTCTTAAAATAAGATGCCTCTCGCTCAAGAAGCCCCACAAATATCTGCAAAGGTTGGCCCCAACTCCTAGGGTATCTAGAATACTAACGACTCTAGTAACCGATACATTGTTATATGCGCCTTCAATGTCTAGAAAACAAGCTAAAGTACAGGTGTTTTTGGCAAAACCCACTTGTATGTGAGATACTAATCGAACTAAGCAGTCCATACAGGATTGACCTTTTCTAAACCCTACGGTATTTCGCGATAGAATCTGATTGTGTTCTATAAACCATTCCAGGCGTCTCGCTAGCATTATATGGAATATCTTACATACACAGGACATCAGAGAAATTGGTCTTAGTTTTGAAATGTTATCATGTATCTGACTTGACTTAGGAATAGGCACAACCTGGATAGCTCTCCACTGCCTAGGCACCACACCTGACATAAAAATCAAATTATATAATTTCAGTAAAAACAAAAGTGCATTTGATGGCAAATTGCATAACATAGCATATGTTATCCCATCTATCCCTGGAGAGGATTTTTTATTTTTGAGACACCTTATTAGTTCTTCTGATGAAAACTCTACCTCTAGTGGCAGATTGACAGAAGTAAATGTCGGTGGCTCTGGTCGTACAAAATCAGGCGTGAGAGAATGTAATAATTCGACTTTTCTCTCCTCAGATGCAACGACCCTTGAACGCTTATGACCTTTTATCCATTTCATACGATTCCACATGTCAGATGCGGAAGTAGTTTCATTTATACTTTGACAAAACTCTCGCCAACTCGAAGCCTTAGCGTTACGAATTAGTCGTTGCGCTTCCGCAACCTTTTTTTGTAGGAGTGTTAGATTAGCCGGGGTTGGATTCCGTCTGAATTTTGTTAATGCAAGACGCCTTTGAGCTACAGCCAGAGATAACGTGGCGTTCCAATAGCTTTTAGGCTTGAAATTCCGCGTAGGATCAGTACACATTTTAATTACTGGAATATTAATCGCCAACGACTTACTGATACCGGTCTCAAAAAAATTGTAAATAATTTGAACATCATTTTGCGTGGGAGTTTGCTGTTTAGAAAAATATTCTTTTAAGTATTCGCGAAAACCAGACCAATCAGCTTTTTTAAAATTCAGCCTTTGTTCAAAGTGCCTGATATCTCGATAATCTAAACTAAATTTCACAATGAGATGATCGCTCCCTAAATGTTCATTGGTAACCTGCCAGTCAAAATCCACCGCAATATCAGAGGAGCAAAATGTGATATCTGGGGTACTTTCTTGGAGCGTCCCATTAACGAATTTAACCCTAGTCGCCTTTCCATCATTGAGAGACACAAAACCATGCTCGAGTGCCGAGTCAAACAGCTGATTACCCCTAGAGTCACATTTGTACGACCAATTAGTATGATGGGCATTGAAATCACCTGCTACTATAGATTTACCTGAAAAGACCGTGAAGATAGAATCCCAGTCAAATTGAGTTGTTCGCACTGATGAAGGGCAGTAAAGCGATAAAATATTGTTTAAGGAGTTACAGTTTAAAAGTTTCACACATACAACTTCAATACCAGGGTTATTTAGAGCAATGTGAAATGACTGTGCCTTAATGGAGTTGTGTATAATGACCGCGACACCCCCATACGAGTCCGGTCTATCTTTACGAAATATGGTGTAGGGATTTAAATTGAGTACAGAGTTATTGTCAAGCCAGGTTTCGCTAACTAAAGCAATGTGAACCTTTTCACTATTCAAAAGAGCCTCAAAATCGGGTAGCTTAGGCCTAATACTTTGTGAGTTCCATTGTATGATATTCAATTTAGTTTTTACAATAGAGCTAGCCATTCACATGTGAAAATAACAGTTTAAAAAAATCTACCGACTTAAAAAGCCTCTTAGCCAGTATTACACATTCTTCAGCAAAAATTTTAAATATACGACTAAGCTTATCTGGCCAGTTATCGCTGGAGGTAAGAATTTTTTCCACGTTGTCAACAGTTCGTGTAAAAGCTATGTCGCTCTCTTTGCTCTCCCTAGCGGTACGCTCTTCAGTATCAGGGGTATTCGAATGTGGTTGGATGAATAGAGACTGCATCTGAGTTGGTTGCTCGGCCTCTTTATCAATCTGCACCTTTATCTGTCGTTCCGCTTGGTCTATATTCCTCTCACGTTGTATATAATTGCTGATCTGTAGGGCTGCGCATTGCTTGACGGTACTTTCGGGTTCCTTGTTCTCTACTTTTTTGGATAAGACAGCATCTCTATATGTTTTTTCCAGGGTAACTGGCTTGAAGTTGGAATACACTTCCTGGGTCCTGGGTTCTATTTCTGGCTTCTTTCTGTTCTGGGTGTAGAGCCACAGGGCTCTTTTATAGATACAGCCTTCGGAAGCCATTATTCTTCGAATTTCCTTCTCTTTTATAAAGGCCGGACAGGATTTGTTTAGGGCCATGTGGTTTCCTTTGCAATTAATACATTTAAAATCAGTCGTTACGCAATTGGCGTGCTCTCCTCCACATTTCGGGCAGATAATTTTGCCACTTGGACAGGATTTACTTAGATGGTTATGTTTCCAACATCGGGAGCATTGGCTCACAGGGAAATTATATGGCCTCACCTTAAATCGACATCCATAAGCGAAGATATATGGTGGTAGAACAGCTCCTTTAAAACATAAACGAATAACTTCAGACTTAGTCCAATGACCACTGTCATCCAAACGATTCAGTCTTCGTATTGCTATAATGTCCTGCTGACATCTAATACTCTTCAAAAACTCTTCTTCATCAACTTCTAACTCCACTTGTTTCACAACTCCATAAGAGCAGCTTGTCACGTGTGACCAATATGCGTGTTTGTCTTCGTTATTAAAGTCTTTCAAAGCCAGTAGCTTTTCAGCCTCTTCTCTTGCATTTAACTGAATAAGAACCTTGTAAGGATTCATATATTTGATCTTCATTACACCACCAATATCTTTATGTTGTAGCAATTTTGCCAGGGCAAATTGTTTCGGGAGTCCCGTTTTTGACGCCACATACAGCTCGAAGATATTATCAGACACCGCATTCTTCTCAACAGCCTCAATTTTATTACTTACCGACACACGTAAACCCTTTGGACTCTTACCAACGGTGCAAAAACTAGCATCTGACATACAGCTCTCGTCACTGCGATCAACATCAATCGATGACCTTTCCAGGTATCGTAGCACGTCTGACATGGCATCGTTGTCCAACAAGGACTCCGCTTGGCTTGCTCCGTCTAGATCCATGACTCCCGTCCCACCACGGCGTCTCGTCGACACCCACGACGACATCTCGTTGGATCGCTGGCCACAATCAATATTAACGGAGTCGGGGGACTCTGCACCGTGACTTGATGCACTCATCACGAACTAAATTAACATTTAAATAAATTTAAACCAAATTTGTAAATATTTTCCTTCCGTGACACTTGACAGTTGACACTACACTTGTAGTTGATAATATGGATTTCCGCAAAGTAACGCCTGATTTCATAACTTACATTACTAATAATTTATTGACTCACTGACATACCCACTTCCTTTACATATGTACAAAAAGTTAATAAGATATACCTCCATAAATAGAGTTAGCACTAATACCTAATTGAGAAACAATATATCATTTGATGTTTACCTTACGCTTTAAAAAAAAGAGTATAACTTAAGAAGAAGGACTGAATACCAAAAAAGTCTTGTTTTCCTATGTTACGAGGGCTGGATGGCAGGTAGTGTCATAAAAACTAGTGCTAACGCCAATTCTCGGGATCCGATTGTCCAAACGACCCCCAGGCTTCATTGAGCAGTGGAAAAAAGTCGGAATAATGCTGGATAGGTATAGTCAACACCAGGCTATATACCGAAATATGTCATATATTTTCAGCTGACTGTATAACTAATTTGTTACAAAACGTTTTTATTTATTAACAATGTATCTGACGTTCTGGGTAATTAATCCAATAAACAATGTCATTGATATCCTAATTTTTAGGCCCGTCAACGCCAAACTGACGCGAATGTGTAAGTAATCATTTCTGTCTAAATAATAGCTGTATTAATTAATAACTTGAAAGTCAACACCCTTTGCCCTGTCATTAGTTTGAACAGAGACGTAAGAGTATATCAATCATTAGTTACGTTATCGCGTTGGCACACGACGTGCCTTTACCAACTTCGGGGCCCATGTTTGGGTTATTTGCGCCCAAAATTCACTCAACTACTAAATTCGTTAGCACACATGGAAAGCATTCTCTAATTTGCAATCCACCAGCCGTTCTAGAACATGTTAAAAATTACACACTTTTGTTTTTAGTCCGGATGTAGCGATGGTAACTGGATTTTGAAACGACCGGGGATCAGAGGGGTTTGCGCATGCTCAACACCGTTACTTTTCAACCCAAAATTCCTAACCGCGAATTTAATATTTAATCTCACCCTTGTCTAAAACATTTACCGCCGGGCTGTGCGTCCCGAAATACCTTTCCCTATCTGCTGCTAGGTACATCGGTTAGGTACACTTTTTTAATCGCTCGCCCGCCACTTGACGGGTGGCCCTGATGGATGGCGGCCGGTGCCCGGGTCACGTTTTGTCGTCTTATTAATACTTAAATTGGCCACCAGTGACGAGGACGAAATGTGAAAGGGACAAAGCCACTTAAACATTTTTATTCAACATTATTATTTACGACGGGCCCTTAATACATAACAAACATTTTTAACAATTAGGAACTTTTAATTGAATAAAATTGTATACTGAATTTCATAAAAAAATTTGATTGCGTACTAAGCAGAATATTATAATTTACCTAACTCCTGACATCATATGTACGTATTTAACTGAAGGGACACGCGTCAGTGAATAAATAACTCTATAACACAACCTCTCAGTTTACAGCCCGGCAAGACATTATATGTCCGTTCCACATAAATCTACCGACTTGCTAAACATGCCTACAGCTAGATGGTAACGAGGTGTACGTCTCAAAACATATTAGCAAAGTAAGTTAGCAAGCCCAGTCCGTTGGGTTAATGGGGTGTCATCGCAGATGATGGGTAGCTCGCTCCTCAGTTACAGACTCATCAGCGACCCGCTCACGACTACCTCCCGCTCTTAAGTATTGGCACTCCTTTTACTGAAATATAGGCTTACATGCGGTGACTTACGGGCACACATTTTGAAGATGGTTTTGAAAGTACCGTTAACTTTGGAAACTGTTTACTAATACTCGCTTTTTAGTTAAGAATAGTAATTGACGACGATTAAAAATAAATACAAAAAAACCTACCTTTTAAATTAAAAAATACCTACTGAAATACATTTTGTAAATTCAGCATAACATGTATAATTAATAAATTATATCTCAGTGACACTACAAACAAACTGCTGCAATAAAATACACCTACCTCAAAATTCAATAATTAATTAATATGGAAATATCAACAATACCTATATATTGTCTACGTTGAAATAAACTTTCAAAAGACTGCACTTTTTACAATCCTCTAACTCTGGCATTACTTTCCTTGGCACATGACATGTATGAAAAAAAACTTTCGCATAGTCATCAACTACAATTATTGAGTTTATCCTAACCATCCCAAAGACGACGAGGTCGGTTTATTTATAAATAGGTAGTTTCTATGTTTACATTTTTACCGTTTTGTGTCTCCATTAATTATAATGGTATGTTATCATATAAAACTGCATTAACATACTCGCTGGACTTGTCATGCCAAACTAGATCAAGTTTATACATTATTAACTTGTATAGATGCCATATACAAAGGAAAAAGTGACCAACGCCTCCGGTGCCCAAGGCTGGATTCGAACCAGCGTCTTCTGCATTCGCTACTACTACTACTACTACTTAAAATAAAACAAATCAAAATATTAATTAAAAAAATAATTTGATTTGTTCTTTCAGTTCTAAGTTTATACATATTCAGATTTGACTTACAAAATCGTGAAGCTTCAGCTTTACATCTTTATTACTATCGAAACACTAGTAGTCAGGGCGTATGCTCCAAGCGGTCTTATTCCTCCACTTTATTTGCCTAGTACGTCCCGGGCCAGAAGCTAAGCGGTACTAATGACGTGTCATCGTAAGAGCCCGCCCGTCCGCTCGAACGATCATTGAACACTTCACTGTAATAAGATAACTTTATCGACCAGAGGTTTTACTGTGAGCTTCGTGTGACGGTTTTTACTACGCTTAAAAAGTTGGGAGAATATTGGGAAAAGTTTCGTGTGTGATGGAAATTCAGGTTGGAAGTTAAACGGTTCGTAACGCTGTATTAAAATAACGAAAAAGATCAAAGTAACAAATATTGTGCAGAAATAAAAGAATCATAAAATCAACTTTAAAATGTTGGCATTTTATTTTTACTCGCCCATCCGCATTATCGAAACGTGAAATGGCATTGAAACGGTTGCCAAGAAGATAAGACAATCTCAATTCCCAATCCGCGGAGCATAAAACTCCAACCTGCAAAGTAAATTCACCTTAAAAAGTTGCAATCTAGCGGGGAATAATTTTCCCTGCGATTGCGATGTGATGTTTTGGCGCATCGTTCGACAAATAGCCGTCTTACTCCGCAGCGTACAGCGGACAGCGCGCTGCAGCGGTAGGCGGCGGAAGGCGGGAAGGCACTGCTGACTCTACAATTTTCGCCGTTCACCAACCTACTGGCAACTGCGAAAAAATGTCGAGATTGCCGAAGAGCCTTGGGGTGTCAGCCCGACCGCCACGTTGCAACACGGAGATTGTGCCGTCTGTTTTGTTTGCCTCTTACCGTCTTATTTCCGCGCAGCAAAATTGTATGAAGGCGCAGTGCGCTAATAAAATTTTTGCTCCTGAAAACACTCGCAAAATTGGCTCACAAAAATATAACAAAATTCAACAGAGAATACCCTCAAAAGTTTTTTTTTTGTATAAAATACACATACATTTAATTTTATGTTTATATTGTTTTGAAATTATTTATCACCATCTGGCAGAAAAGGAAACATAATTTAGCATAATATTATATTTTTCAATTCCAAACCTACATTCCAGTTATCTCGCAGTTATTGTACAAGAAAAAATCCACAACCAGCACTTAAACCGCAAAACGTAGTTAACGCTATCTAGTTAGTAGTTAAATAGCTCATTCTCATTCTTGGAAACGTTCCTTAATGTAATAAACGACAAGAGTAGGAAGAACCGCGTGAAAGTTGAGAGCGTATGCTATCTCATGCAAATTACGGCAGATTTATCATAAGACGTCTCCGTAATTACGACGTGAGGAGATATGGCGGGCGCGCTTGAACCGGCTCGCCAGAAAAAAGGCAATTAAAGGGATAAACTGGAGCAGTTAAGTCGAGCGTCACGCTCGCGATATCTCCGGAGAGCGAGCGGTAAGCGGGCGCGGGCCGTGCGTGCTCGCGCCTGCCGTCTTCAGACCCCTACTACACGTAAAGGGCGGAGAGCAATATCATAGACTACAGACTAGAGACGGGGGAACATCCGCCACTGACGCTATTGCACTTGAAGCTTTACAAAGCTAAAAGCAATACAGTTATTTGATTTAAACCGGGTGTGTACCACCGCCTTCCGCTGGATTGTGTTTGTTCTGGTTTGGCAGATGTCAAAGTTGTATGTTTTGAAACGGAGCCTCATTGTTGTTTGCCTTGTTTGTTTCGCGACGGAAGGTATTAGGTTCACTACATGTTTTAACGTAACGCACGCGATATTGATGATGCCATTTTCTGGTACAATATCACTTGAATTACTAGCTGAGGCTATATACATGTAGTATGTAGGTAATATGAGATTTTTGCACATCCAACAAAAATATGCGTTTTAATTAATAATTTTAAAAAGTTTGATAGTGAAAGATCATCTAAGGTATCAGTGCTGTCGTATTTATTACTGAAATATTGTAATGTTAATAACATAAAACCATCGCACTCATTTCCGAACAAATGCATAGTTCATCAAAACCATTTACTTTATGAGTACATTGACAATATGTGACATTCGGTGTTCAGTAATTAATGCAAATCAATGACGGGACGTGCGATTGATTCTGGACCAGCGGAAAGCCGATCAATTACGTTAATGAGCACAGGATCCGTATCGCTGACGATTCAATATTATGCAGAGGTGATATTTCCATTACTAACCAAGCTCAAGTGACTCGACCTTAGGACAACCAGCATTGCCACGCTCTGAGATGACTAAAAAATCTAACGGATACCATAGTCACAGCAACATTGGTTTGATTGAGCTATGAACTCGCCTGAGTTTGAGGGGCGATAGGAATATACGGCCTAGAGCTTGCGTTTATTTACCGAGTAAAAGCCAATCGCCATCAGCCTTCTAGTGGTTACTGATCTGTGTGTATGTGCACGATTAACATTGCTACGTTAATCTAAAAATATATGTCTTCTTTTCTATTATAATGTGAGACAAATTGAGAGATTCACAGCACTGCTTAAGGTAAGACTTGAACAGGTGATTTCATGATACCCCCTTCGGTTCGCGCTCTTTTTAACCGACTTCATTAATATAATTATAGCATTGTGGTATAGTTAGTAATTAAGGCCACCAGACACTGTCAGTAATAATGACCTTATTTATCTACTCATCCTATTCATCCTACAGATACAAAAGACGATATAGAAAAAAGGATGGGTACAGAAATAATGACATTACCTATTACTGAGAGTAGATACTTACTCTCAGTAATAGTGGTTTTTTAAATTATCAGTATACTTATCAGTACAACATTTTAGATTTATTCCCACAAAGGTTGGCTCTGAAAGCCAAGTCAAGTCAACTAGATATTATGATTAAGTTACTTATATGTAAGTTCGGTATGTGCAATTGAGAACTATCCTACTTTTCATGTTGCGTGGATTCAAATTGGAATGTTAATATACATATTCGGATTTATCGTCACACACAATGGATATTTATATTTTTTATGTTATCAAATCTTAATATCGCAAGCATATTATTCTGGACTCATCAAATCAGTCGCTGATAAAAGCATTAAATTTATGGAATATCTAATTTATTATAAGCACACTCCGCTAATGACCCTCTATCAAAAATGACCGACACGAACAGTCCTCTTGGAGTGAAAATCTGAAGCTCAAAATGACACTACGACAGAAATGCTCATCGGGTCTCACAATATATGAATTGATACTTAAGTACTTTTATTTACCTACTGCTAGTAATTTCACCATTTTAGCAATTCATATGCACCTGATTTCATAAGCGTTAAATAGATATCCACATATCGTTGATATCGTAATCCGATCAATGAGGCTAATGAACCCATGGTACCGTATTGGAAACGCTTCAAATGCTTCAATATTATGCAAATGCTATCGGTTAGTTGGCTGAAAGCCTCCGGTGGTCGTCTCTGTTAACGTTGAGCAACGATAACGAAAGCTATCCGGTTATAATATATTTTGGTGCAAGAATAATATGTAAGTATCTATATGTTAGGTACTAAGATGTTATTTGGTTGAGTAATATTGCATTTTATATCACAAATGTGTCAAAATAATTAAAATTCATGTAGACACTGAATACCATAACTAGTCACATACCATGTTAAATTGTAGCTCATAAACTTAGCTGATATTATGTTACTAAAGCATATGCTTAATGTGACGTAAAGTTATACCATTCTTGATATTAAATTAATAAAATATTTAACACACAGTACAGTAATTAAATCTACATCCTTATCCGAGAAAATAATCAATATGACCACCCTAAAACAGATCATTAGTTTTACCAACGAAAACTTCAACTTTTGACACATAGGTCAATTCTCTCAACAATTCAAGTCTTTCGGACTACTTACCCCACTCCTTTAAAACACTAACTTATAACTTATCAACAAATACAATTATTTCAAGAGTATCTAATATTTATATTGAACGCAAACACCGACCAAAACAACATCACAATCTGAAGCGAACGCGGAATCACAAATTCGCTTACAACATTCTACTTACATTCAATAAGCTGTATCAAACAAATAAAGGACTACCACAGGCACTCTTGCCGGACGTAATATTATGTTAGTAGTCATAAAACCTACGAGGATGGAGTGTAAACATGGGTAGGGCTGGTAAGAAGTAAGAACCGCAATGCACCAAAGTAGGTGACGCGGCTGGTTGTGGCGACACTGACTAGCTCGTTTATCAAAGTCAATATCGACTGCCGACGTTCAGCCACACACATTATAGCGAGCATCTATTACTTACTTGCACGCGTGAATTTCGTGAGCTGAAATTCATTTTGACGCTGTTAGAAATTAGCTGGAATGAAATTTACTTGGAAGTTATTTTGTACGTGCTGTCTGTTCGTATACACTCAACAAACATGTATACATGAGAGAAATAATCATGTACGATAAAAAAACGAAATGCTTAGGATTAATTAATATATATTACAAGTGACACGAATGTACACCTTCGCTGTAAAGTTGAGCTATCAAGACGTACTTACCTACCTATTATGTGTGTCTACCCACAAATAAGTTAACAAACACACGATTGTTTCACAAGTGACACATTCTGCAATGTTACATGCATCCATGCAACGTGCAAAGCGAAATGGAGGGGTTTGATCGAAAAAAAATACCTATGCCTGTAGCCCATAGTTGGCTGATGCCTTATTTACAAACCAAAAGTCAAAACAATAATAAATTTTACAAATAATAAAGGTCTATATATATAGGTGTACAAGTGCGGTGAGATCTATAGATTTCGTATATTCAGAACAGGAAAATAAAACTGATGAGGAATGAATGGCTTTGGGCTTCATACCTATGAGTGTCGTTACGTGCGTGTTCTCTGTTTACAGTATTATACATTATTGCAACTTAACACTTAGTAAGTACTAATTTCATTCAAAATTCATTTAGAAATCTAAACAAGACTGCAAATATATTTTCATCACACTTGCTCGTAAAAGGTATCCTTACACGTAGGCGATGCGGGCCGTACATCGTGAATTTCGACCTAGGGCTGTAATGTATTTTTTTAATTTGACAGCGTCGTATAAATTTTACCCAAATGTTTTAGGTCCAAAGCAAAAAGGTGTTATATGATTTATGTCACTTGCACTGTTGAAATAATTATTTAAAATGAAATTGATTTGCAGTAACATTCATAGACTTTTACCCTATTAACTAAAATAAAATGTTTTATAATTTATTTAACATTTAGTTATTGTTTTTATAATATTCCAACAAAAATTTACTGTTAGAGGTTTTTACTGGTAATAGTTTCGGAATGTGACTTTGAACGACATTTGCATTATCTATGGATACGTCATATTTTCATGTAACGCGAATCCGCCGCTTGTTAACAAATACAAAGTGCAGTGCAGTCTAGGTAATTATACAAAAATGCTGTCTTCAGATGAATGACGAGGAATATTTTTTAATACCACCAAATATAATAAACGCGGCCAAGGTCATCATTGAAAACTTATTGCCAGCTAAATCCAAAGAGCGCTACTTAGCAGCGTATGATAACTTCATTTCTTGGAGAAATGGAAAAAACTTCGTCCTTTTCAGAAAATGTATTAGTAGCATATTTTGCCAAACTAGTTAATAAATATAAATCGCCTTCACTTTGGGCTACTTAATCAATGTTGAAGATGACCCTAAAGTACAAAAACAATGTGAATATTGAAGACTTGTAAACTTGTAAAGTCTTCGTTTTCCATCGCACAAGTTTTATTTATTTTCCTAATTTTTCCTCACAAGTGTGATGAAAAACATTGTGTGTACCACGGGCGGTACAGGAATTACGAACTCGTGTGAATTAAGCCCTCGCCTTCGGCTTCGGGCTTCAATTCACACTTGTTCGTAAGTTCTTGTTTACCGCCCTTAATACACAATGTACTATTCAAAATGCGTATTACCTAACTAAAATTTGGCTAATACAATCAGTGTCCTGGATACAAAAAGTTACCTCACGCACTTAGTGGCAGTTAGGGTTTGTATTAAACTCATTTGGTAATAAATAAGATTACAAACATTTTTGAAAATGCGTATAATCTAAGTAAAATTTCTCTAATACAATCAGTGTCGTGGATACATAGTTACCTTACGTACTCGTATTCACTACGTTGAGGTATGATATGAAGTGTATTTATGTTATTTTTATGCAAAATTGATTTCCTAAACACGGTAAGATCACAATAATGTACCTGAAACTGGAATGCCTCAGTGTAAAGAAAAATCCTGACTCGAGAATGTATATAACACGTACGTAACATTTTGGACTATTTCTTAAAGAATTGTGCCGTACCTGATTATAGTAATAACGTTAATATGTAGTTGAAGATATGTACTTGTAAAAGATGTTACACCTAATACATTGAGTACCATCAAGAATCCCCTAGGCGCGCTGTTTGTAGCCGCTTTCTTCTCCAAAGCAGGAAAATGCTGTCATTGTCTACGAGCAAATTGCAGCGCGCGAAGTATTAACAACCAAGTTGAGTAAACTAGTAATGTACAATTAGTTTCCTGATTGGCTTTTAAAAACAGACTAATGTTAGGAATGCAAACGTATTTCGGCTGTCATATTTCACGGTTTGGCCGATGTATAAACACGTTCTCCGTTCAATCATCCAGCGTTAGGCGGCGTCGGGGCGAATAAATCAAGCCTCTCACTTTTTCACCTGCCACACACAAAGCTTTCGCACTGAAACTTGATTCGGGTTATTTCTGGCGAAATATCAGCCTATTTGTTATACCATTGATACGAACGCACGTGCGCGGCGTAAGTTTGAACTTGTTGTCGAGAGGGATTGAGTGAAAATTGCTTCCCTATTCCTGAAAATGTGCATAGAATTTGATGCTAACCGCCTGGCATTCTGCTCGCCGTGTATCGATTTCAAAACTGAAAATTGTTAGGAGCGTTTATAAAGGTTTAGGTCGGTCGACGCAGGAATAACGTTCAAAGCGGCGTCGTCAGGAAATTTAATAAAACGCAAACGAAAGATAACTATTCAATGCACGTAGTTTGGATATATCGAAAGGCTAAAACAGGCTGAAAATACTATTATAATACAATATTTCCAAAAAGGAAATATGATCGTAATGACATGTAGCTAAATGAAAATAAAGAAACATCACATTAAATCATCATTATCGTACTATTTATATACCTATGTCTAAGCTTTCGTATTCAACACGTCGCACTAATGATATGCAAATATTCACGCCTAACATTATCAGTTTACGTATCCGTCTAAAGCAATATATTGATGGGTGAACGCGCTAACGTAAGTAATATCTAATTCAATTATAGCGTAAAAGCGCGTCGCGTATCGGTGATAGCACAATCTTGGGGCGCGATCTAGCTAAGGAAGCTATGAGGTGTCTCATTGTGGTGCCAGTAAGTGCCTATTTGAGGCTTCGTAGCCACTTACGAGGCGGCCGATAGCGTAATCCGAATCGACGTGTATTGTGCGTTGCAATACTGCCTACGGAATACGGCGCCGCAGAGCAGACTATTCCGTGAGGCCATAATCTTCGCTGTAAATGGATTTAATGCAAATTTTCTCCTCGGCCGTTTGAATAGGTGTTGTGATATAAACACTTTACCCCTTTTGTGAGGATGAAATTGTTTTTAGAATGTTAATAAGAAGATGGATTTAGTCGCAGCTAATTTTATCTCAGTGGAAAATGTGTGGTGTCTGGTTCTTCTTTAACAGACTTTTAAATCGAGTAAGCAAACTTTTTAAAATTAATAGAGTAGGTTTTTTTAACTTATAAATACTAGAACTACTAAATACTAGTATTGCTGTGATTACTGATAACTTTAAATAAACTTATTAGGGCGATGTATGGTTTTTTTTTATTTCGAGGTGGAATATATATTTTTATGACATTTATTTTAGATAAATAACAGGTTATAACTTCAAAGTTTAAAGCAATATTAGACTCGATATCCCCGAAAATAATCGTATAGAAATGCATCGAAACTGATTTGTTATATTACTCACCAATATGAGCTTTATAGACGAAGAGCACTAGCCCCGTAAAATATGACACAATAATGAAGGCAAGGTAACCCCTCTAGTTAGCTTGCTATTAGTACTTAAATACTATCCTTAGCAACTAGTAATAAGGCTAGTACGAGTACTTGTAGTAAACTAGTTAGAGAGGTTTTTGAATAAGGATACGTATAGCAAACTAACTGAGCTTCGTTTCTCACTATCGTGTCATATCTGCTGGGATCGGCTCTTAGTGTATAATTTTAATTTATTATAAATTGAGAGCCACTCGTACATTTAAATTACGATTAAAACATCGCCACTCGGCACTAGTATGAGCTAATCGAAACATTCCAACGAGGGTCTAATAACCGAGTCAAATTTACATAAACAGAGTACTGTCTTGCGGCTGTTATCATTCAATTAAATAAGATTTTGCGATACCGAGACTACACCTCGTTCATTTAAAACCAATTTCTAGTCGCTTGTTGACCATAAACTCTAATCATGGTATTATATTTGAAAGTTTATGCTATAACTTATCAACTGTAGGCTATAAAATGGAATAATGGTGTTCTAATTAATTAAGCTTGGTTAATAATATCGTCATTGTAGTTATTTCATGAAAACAACTTTTTATACATGTTTCTCTTTGGTCTCATGGTTGAATGGTGGAGAATGCCATTTGGAGTTAAGTCCATTACTTGTTCATAATGCGCATGTAACACCTGTGGAGCTGCAGGCATTCATAGTAGCTGCTAAACATCATGGTAGCAACTGCCGTACATACATTTGTGTATTTTGTACATTAAATGTTCAATAAACAGATGCTTAAATAAAAGCATACATTTTATAATTGATTAAAGTGTAATTTTGAGTTTGTTTGAGAAGTCATTCAAGCCCAAGTCAGGATGAACGCTAGGAGGAACAAGAAAAATATTCAGTTCATAAAATTAATAAATAATTTATCAAATTAATAATCACACTGCTTGTATTTAAGTAAAAAAGTTGAATTCCCAACAGAACTCAGAATAAATTTAAGCATAGATTTAGTCAGATGACATGTAAGATAGAATAAACTATAACTTTCAAGGCGACTTCCTAGCTTCTTAATCAATTTGTCATAGCCTGTCTTGCATCACTACTTACTCGCATTTAGCCGTATAAGTTGGAGCTTGAAATGCGGCACGGCTCACGGCGCTTTGTCATCGCGTATTATACTGGTCATCATCATCATCAGTCTTTAAGAGCTATGCTCTTGTCGGTGGAGTAATCGCCACTCTTCTTTTTGCTGGGCCAGCCTTTTAACTCCCTCGTACGACACGACAGAAACTTTTTCTTTTATTTGGCTGAGATATGCTGTATTATACTGGTAAGCTCTCCAAATACCTACTGCAATATTGTAGTTTGTCAACTCGTTGCTTTGTCTCTGTACAAGACGCATCTGCCAATAATGGGAATGAGTCCACACTTGACATAAGACAAGGTGATAGGTTTATTTGTGGGGCTAAACGTCTAGGAGTTCTTGTGCTGGCTGCTACTCTAATGTTATTAAATGTTTTATCTACCCCCATATCATTCATCGATGGATACCGTAGGTATCTATATAATAACCACCATTATTACAACCAGTAATGTAACATCAGTGTTTTATCTGTGCCAGTGTTGTATAAAAAGTAACAATGTACGCAAATTCATTGCTACATTGATATCGGTAACGTACCTAACATATTTCAATAAAATTGCAGTTCGTAAAATCATTGATTACATGATCCAACGAATATCATTATCACCAGACTAAATATAACTTTATTGCCGAGAAAAATAGTCGTATATGAATAGAAAAACACTCCGTTAGAGAGCATAAAGTAGGGAGCGATGTCTCACTCGTACTAGTTACAAAGTTGACACACATTTGACATTTTAACTTGTTATTGTTATCGTGTTGGCTGATGAAATCATTACTTCCCTAGTCAATACAAGATGCATTCCGCACGGACCTATATATCCAGAATCCAGACAGCCTTCTTAGATCGAACAGTGAGGCCAAAAGCGAAGTCAAAGTAAGGTACAGCATCTATCTCGTTTTTATCAAGGAAGTAATGACGTCATTGGTCAATAATGCCAACATGACAAGTCAATATGCCTGTATTCTACTGAGTGCGAGTGAAACACCGTGCGCTCCCTACGTTATGTTTGCTATTGGATTGTTTATTCTTGTGTTCTATGAACAACTGTTTTGTTCAATAATAAGGTTCAACTAAGGTACTTATAGCAAATAATGTAACAAGGCTATCCGAATATGTATAGGTCCATGGCAGTTCAAGTTTTATTTCGGCCTCACTTTTTGGTCATAATGCCTCCATTATAATGCTTCATGAGAAAAACTGAGCCCGAATGTTGATTTTGATGTATCTATGTAAAATTACAAAAAAATTAAAAATAGCATACATTCTGATAACAGTTATGTATGTTATTTTACAAATTAACCTATGAATCAATGTAGTAAGGTGGTGTTTTGAAATTGACCAACATATTATTAGCAGTAAAAGCACCGAGTCTTGGATTACACATTTAATTATAAGTTTAATACACGACAACGCTCAGATCAACGCTAAAGAGGTCGCGGGAATCCCTCCTGACAGCCCGGTCCGATGACAGGTGAGCTGCCATCTCGGCGATGCTCCAAAACCTGGCTAACAATATGAAACCTATCACTCGATTAATCTTTTCCATTCCGGAAAGCTTACCCCTGGTTGAATTGAATTTGAATACTGCAGCTAAGTTGCAAAGGGCTAGTGCTAGTACATTGTGGTCTACCCAGCTACAGTAACTACACATCTACGTGTTTGCAATGCGTAAATATGCCGACTAAGAATTACGACACGGCCTACAGTGAAATGTAACACAGCAACATGAAATAGTAAACTGCTGGTAAGTTAGTAGGTCTAAGAAACATTTTCGGCAATGAAATTGCTAGTAAATTCCGCTTGTAATGACTTCCCTTCTGAGCTTAGCTGATTTCTGCCAATTCAAATAATAAAGTAACTTGATATCGATGTCAGGTCCCTTAGGAGGAAAAATCTGGAAGGCTAGCTCTGATCATTACAAGCCAGATTATGTTACATCCCGTATGTAGTTAGTAAGTAAGTAGTCCTGTATTTCTAATTTGTTTGATTCTGCGTCTTTTACGTGTTATTTGTAAATTAATATATGTTCCAGATTTAGAAGCACAAAGCCCAAAATTAGACACACATAAAACCACGATCGTAAATTATTGATATTATTAAAAGAATCGATCCCATTACATGAATAAAACTTGAATTAACATGAGCCTCAAAATACAAGAATATTAATATTTGAACTATTTATTGGTTGTATGATACTTAGTTCAAAATATCCAATTACAATGGTCTCATTTTTTTATCACCCTAAAGGTGCACTTTACTCGCCCACCGCTTTCTCGATATATTATATCATTTTACATGCATCGTATGATCATCGAAATTGCTCAAAGCACTTCTGAGTAACGATGTATTGAATTGTAGGGAAAATCAGGAGCGTAAAGACAGGTAAGTGAGTACGGAGGACCAGCCAATCAATTCTATTTGCATTTCTGTAGTCGCCATTAGTGAATCCTCCGCCACGTCAAACGCTCACTGCCCAGCATCGAATTTGTAAATTAAATTCTGCCGAAATGTATTTAAAGCGTTTATTAAGTGGGCACCGAGATTGGAGCCATCTTCCTGAATAATAAAGCTTTTGATTTGTACTCTAAATTGTTATTAACTTACCGATTGCTAATCTTGATAAGAATTCATTTTACAAAGATCATATCACAATTTGATTAGTGCTTATTTACTTCTAATGGATATATAATTGAAATTGTAAGTGGATTTATAAGTATTCTTGTATAAATCTTGCTTTGACTCGTATCTTTAGGCATTAAGAAGCAGATTATTAATCTTCGATGTATGTATTCTTAACGTTATAGTTAACTTTATAGTCGAAAGAGCTTCCACGTGTTGACTTCGACTCCGTATTCTCATCCCAAAGGTCCGGAATACCATTGCTCCGCTTACGTTACGAGTAAGTCATAATAAAATGTTCTAACGTTATTATTCGTCGTTCGTCTTTATTATGTCCCAGTGCTGGGTAGTGAGTGCGTAGTTCAAGTCTCCTCTCATACACGAGACGGGGTCGGGTTTTAGTCCCCACGTTGGTCCAAAGGTGTTTCAACGGCCTCCTAGCCTAGTCGGTAGTGGATGTATCCCGGGTTATGGATGTTATCTATGTATTTAAGTATTTATCTATATCTATCTATTATATATATCGTCGTCTAGTACCCATAACACAGGCCTTCTTGAATTTACTGTGGGACTAGGTTGATTTGTGTAAGATTGTCCCATAATATTTACTTATTAAAGCAGGTTGGGGATGGTGAACGCTGTAAGATTACTTATTTCTCTATGCAATGGTATCATCGCATTATGGTCTGAATTATGAATTTTCGTTAAGTAGTCAGCGAAAAAGACCAGTAAATATATTGACTGTTCTTAGTTCGCGATAGACCCGTGTGATGGTTGTCAATATGTGGACAAAACGCAAAGGTTTTACATAGGGCAGGTACGGTTAAAATAATGACACAATAGTTTAGTATTGTTTAGCTAAGCATTTTTCTACTTAGACGTATCAGTCGTATCACGCAAGAGTTACATAAAACCCGCATTTTATATTGAGCACTCAATATTCGTGGCGGTACTTGTGCTTAACTTATTTTTTACCCGGATTTGCGGCTGGAAGCAAATATCGTTATTTATTTCCGCTGGGTGTTCGCCCGCTAATTGCAACTTGCTACCCGGTGATTTTCCACGATCTCGCTTCTTATTGTTACTTGCGATATTTAATGCCTTGCTCTTGGCATAAATAAGTTGTAACTTTGAAGCTTATTTTTTTTCTTATTATTTTTACAACCCAGTACAGAAATTGCATTACATTACATCCTTGCTTTTCGTTTTATTAGAACGATCAATTTATGCTATTATTCGATTTATGTAGACCTGTAGCACAGTCAGAAATGCCACATGAGTGTTTCTATCTCGTGATTAGTAAATGAGGATTATCGGTGTTGACAGAGAAGTAACAAATATTTCACCTTACATACGTTGTTTTACATTCCTGTAAGCAAGTAAAGTTACAGGACACGGAAATTATTGTCCACAATAAGGTATTATCTTGTCGTTATTTTATTATTTTATGTAGGTTTCATAGGTTTGGTGTAACACTATATTTACAGGTATTATTTCCGATAACACTATACCGTTTTATTAAAACTATACGGAAATCAAACTTGCACCAGAGGAGCAGGCAAATGGCGCACGGGACTGATCGTGATTAGCTCGGGGACTCCAACGAGCGACTTCATAAAAACAAAGATAATATATTTTTGAACAACCTGCGTTCAATAAAAACTACAGGGCCTTATAATGTCCTAGAGTAAAAACTACAAGTATTACCTTATTTTAAATAAATGTTTAATTATTAAATTATAAAATTAGAATTTCATAGCCTTACTAAAGACTACTGCTGGTTTCAAGTGTTTACTACTTAATTCATCTAATTCGTGTTTCCGATAACAGAGATATATGGAAAAAGTTGGAAATAGTTTACACTGTGTACTCGCAATTCACTATTAAGATGATTGCATTTCATTAGTGCTAAATATGTTATTATATACTTAGATACTATATTTATAAGGTATATAATTTCCTTTTAGTCAGACTTTTTTTACTTGTTAGACACAGTTCTGTTTAAACATAAATTTTAACCGAAATCATTAATACCATAATATATAGTTAAAGTAATGATGCGTACTTACAGTAGCATCAGTAGCCTCGCTCGCAGTAATTGAGCTCCCGAAGTGTTGTGCACTGTGCAATCCAAACTGAACCAACTTGACAAAAAAATACTAACAAGCTATCCAGCTGCATCTAGGATACAGCAACTATGCGTCATTGCTGTGAATATAAATGGAGAATGCATCTTCGATACCCAGCCGTGTTTCATGCTTTGTCTTTTCCTACAGATTGAATCTATTGATTGTTGCTTAGCAACGTTACAATCAACGAACATGAGAATCACCTGTACAAAGAGACTGCATATTCCAAGCCCCGACATGAAGTCATTGAATAACCACAATTTTTCATGACTCAATTTTTTCTTACAGGCCACATCCTCCATAGGTTTTACCCATAGAGTATATTGAATATGGTTTTACCTATTCCTTTTGTTTAAGATATTTAAGTTTATTAGTTAGGCCAGTGAGAACACAAACAATACTTATAGATCAAAAGTAGGTGGTAGGCAACCCTACCTCATCGAGTAGCAGATTTCGGCTTATGAAGGGCAATGCAGCATGGAAAGTTATTAGTACATGGTAGCCTGAGTTAAACATGGAGCATTTTGTACAGTCAGTAAAATATCATTATAGTACTTTTTCTCAAGGCGATAGGGCGGCCAAAAGAGCTTACGTTGGACGTCCTCTAGGTCGACGTCCATTAGGTCGTCCTAGGTACCGCTGGAGAGACCAGGTCGAAAGAGATCTAGGCGCCCTACAAGCAGAAAACTGGGAGGAGATCGCACAAAACAGGACGCTTTGGCGCCATCTCGTGTCGGAGGCCAAGACTCACTTCGGGTCGCTAAGCCAGAGGAGTTAGTTAGTTAGTTACTTTTTCTCAAAAAATAGGATACCATTTTGCTGACTGTACAAAATGCTCCAACTTTGGCTCAGGCTTCCAGGTACTAAACTACATAACAGTTGACCGAGAATTGCCCTACATAAACCAAATTCTGCTACTCGATGAGGTACCTAGGTTTGCCTACCACCTACTCTTGATCTATTACTCCATGGTATGTTGTAATATCTAAGTTGTACGCTAATACATTTTTTCAGATAATAATGTTATAATGGAGTCACACTAGACTTAGTTACCTATTACTATTTAGGTAAAGTACATATTAAAGCCGGTAGCTCCGACAATTATAAACAGAGTCTAGACAACTCATTGTGTATTATTTGTCCAATCTCGTAAAAAGTAATCCAAAAATAAATATTCAAAAAATAACAAACGAAACGCCAAAAACTACACTAATTACTTGCTCATTTTCAATGATTCACCGGCATTGCGGCACGCTTGGATTCCTCACTCATATTTCAGAAGGTAAGCATTATTACTGCACCGTTGGTACTTTCATTTTATTCGCAAGCCCTGACGCTCCACGCTAAAACCGATTCCTTGTTACTTGATTTCTGCATTTCGAATAAGCGTAAATATTTTCCTCTTGGGTGCTTTTGCAGCGTCGAAGAATTCTATACCCGTATCTCCGTGAATACTTAATTATTTCTAGGTTTGATAAATGGTGAAGAAAACTATCTACCTAAGTTTTAATAACAATGCATTCAATATCTTAAAAATAAATAAATATTTTGGCACAATGTTACACAAGCAATCTTGTCCCAAACTAAATAAAGCTTGCACTGTAGGTACTAGGAGAGGTTATACCTAGCTAAATATATAGATAAATCAATAAATATTTAGGGGAAATCTTACACGAGTCAACCTAGTCCCAAACTAAGCAAATCTTGTACTATGGGTACTATGTAGGTGAACATATACCTACCGATATAGATAAAATATACTTTAATGTAGTATATTTTTTTAAATCGGAATTAAAGGTAGAAATCCTTAGTAAGATTCAGAGATCTTAAAAATTACCACCTTACATAGAAAACACTCATAACTCGTAATTTGTGAAAAATGGTTCCCCTATCTTTGGCACTTTTTGAACAGCTGTTTGATTTTGTTTAGGGTCACAGTTCTAACCTAACCTAACCCACTTTTTTGCAGCCGTTTGAGTTGGTTGAGGGTCACAGTTCTAACCTAACCTAACCCACTTTTTTACAGCCGTTTGGGTTGGTTGAGTGTCACAATTCTAACCTAACCTAACCCACTTTTTGAACAGCCATTTGATTTAGTTAAAGGTGAGTTCTAACCAAAATTAACCCATTTTTTTACAGCAGAACCAATAAATCTGCTAATTGTAATTTCTGCATAATTGGTTTTCTGCAAAGTAAACATTCGCCTAAAGCCTATTATTTTAAACAAATTATGCTGATTATTATTTTCGGACAGTTGAATATAATGCAAAACAAAATTATACTTATTAAAAAGCGGCCATGTGAATATTAGTCGATTTCAAATTCGGATACGCAAACATTTAGCCAATTATATATTATTCGAAGCGATGATTTCTACAATAATAATATTCTTCGAAAAACAGTTATGCCAAATATGTTATGCCAAATACGTTTCTGGCCACGGAAGTTATGCCAAATGGATGGAACCCGTGAAAAATACGTAAATAAATGCCTTTACCATGATTTTAACCCGGAACCTCCTGCTTCGTAGGCAGGTTCACTAATGGTCAGGACGGGGCTAGAAGTCCGTTAATTTGATTTTCGTGATTTACATGTTTCAATATTTAATAAAATCCTGAGTACAACGCGTATAGCAGAAAAATCGCAAAACTCATTCATCTAATACAAAAAAGGAATGGATTGGACCGCCTATCCAACTGTTTTTGTGTGTTTCATGAAAATTGAAACATATTTCGGTTTCTGGTAAAAGCTAAGTACATTCGGGCATTTTCTGTGTTTTTTCTTTGGTAAGAGATTGCGCTAAGTGATCACATTTCGATATTAAACCATTTTCCGAAGGCCGGTGCCGACTACGTATTTCATTTTACTGAGTACGTAGGTATCGCGTAGTTTTGGAGACTGGGTTTTTGTTAGCGTTATTTGCCAATATTGTTTAGTGTCAATTTTCCTGTCAAGCTTTTGTTGCGCTTCTGTGATAAAGGATATTAATAAAAAATGAAAACAGAAATATTTTCCTAGAATATAATTGTATTTAGAAAGTTATTAAAGAGCGCAAATAAAGGTTTATTGTTATATAACAGTCTAAGCCACGCATCAACTATAATAAAATAGGTTTTTCCCGCGATTTTGTCTGTGTAGGGTTAGTAATCGATCCCGCTTTTTACCACATTAAGGGTTGGTTTTTACGATCTTATCTTGAAGCTTAAGCGTAAAGAGGACTAGGAAATAGACAGATACAATTTTACATGTAAAATATTAGTATAGATTATATAACTACAATAATATTCTGTATCAGAGAAGTTTGCGACTAAGGGATAAGGGATAAGGAAGCCTCTGATTCCTGCTGCTCGTGAGAACGCTGTGGTGATTTATTTAATTAATAGTCATCCGCATGGCGGCAATGCGGTTCGCCTCCCATCACGTCTCGTTCTTCACGGGGGCGAGAAGTGGCTCACGGAGAGCCGTTCTGCTGCATTCACTGAAAAAATAGTTTCGTTGATTTTACGAAATTTTTACGAAATTTATGGGTTAAATTGGGACCTACACACAAGTATTGTTGAATTTACCAAACATACTTTGGTTGGCTTTTTACAAAACTAGTTTAGTAAATTAATTTTACAAAACTACTTTAGTAACAACTTTTTACAAAACTACTTTAGTAAATAACTTTTTACAAAACTAGTTTAGTAAATAACTTTTTACAAAACTAGTTTAGTAAAACTAATTTGGTACGTTTGACAAAATATATTTAGTAAATTTTACGGACTTTGTGCGTACTTTTAACGAAATTGATTTAGTAATTCTCCGAAAGCTTTTGTATGCTTCACTAAATTATTGTCGTAGCGTGTACGAATTTACTTTCGTAATAATTACTACATTTCTTTAATATGTATGACCACTAAACTGTGATAGATATCACTAAACTTCTTTAGTGGAATCAAGTTATATACTTTTGTAATAATTACTAAGTTTCTTTCGTATGTATGACGCACTGAACTTTCGTAGATATCACTAAACTTCTTTAGTGGAATCAAGTAATATACTTTTGTAATAATTACTAAATTTCTTTCGTATGTATGACGCACTGAACTTTCGTAGATATCACTAAACTTCTTCAGTGGAATCAAGTAATATACTTTTGTAATAATTACTAAATTACTTTCGTATTTATGACGCACTGAACTTTCGTAGATATCACTAAATTAAGGAATGTATAGTTTACGAAATTTACTTGGGTTAATTCTACTAAACAACTCTAGTAAATTATACTACTTAACTTTTGTATATTTTACCTGGTTTATCTGAGTAAATTCTACTAAAGCGCTTTCGCATAGTTTACTGCAACTGATTTTGTACGATTTACTAAACTAATTTTGTAAGTTTTACTACTTTACTTAGGTGCAATTTACAAAATATCTCTAATAAATTCTACTAAACGGCTTTTGTGGATTTTAATATTTTACTTGCGTACAAATTACGAAACTTGATTTTGTTATATCAAATTACTATATTTCGTATATTAACCAATATTAATTTAGTAAGAAATACCAAATTATATTAGTATAATATAAAAATTAAAATGCAATACAGATGCAATAACCGTCCCATTACATGACCATATGCATTATACCTCTATATATGTATATAGGTTTATGGCATGCGGCCATATAATGGTATGGTTATTGGATCTGTAATGCATTTTAATTTGTACAATATACTAATATAATTTGGTATTTCTTACTAAATTAATATTGGCTTTGTATAATTATGATCACAATCGTTTTAAAACCAATATGCAATTACAAAGCAGTAGCATAAAAAGGAACAAACTTATCACTAAAATTTAAACCTAAATGATGTCAAAGCGAATAAAAAAGCTACTTAATCCAGTTCACCACAATGTACAATATAGCAAAAAATAACAAAAGCCACTTAGTTAGATTTGTAAAAGTAGACATAGAGTAAATTGGCACACAATAACAATATATGCTGTATGTATGTATACCTAGAATCTAGATATTTATTAGGTCCTAGATATATAGCAACCAGTAATTTAATGTGTAACTCGTGTAACTGTGCATAACTTGGCTTTGAAATAAATAAATGATACATAAATAAATGAAATCAAATGAAACAATCGTGTAACCTTAATGAAGCTGGCATTCAGCTTTCGGCTCATTTCATAAAATTATGCACAGTTGCATAAACACAACGATATATACAGGGTCTATCACATCTAAAATGACAGGGTAAACGAGAAATAAACAACAAATTGAGAAATTAAAAAAATATTTATTTTATTCTCATGGCAATACTTACAAAAAAAATGTGTTTTGATATTTAAACGTATTACTTGTATGTATATACGCATGACAATAATAATTTGGCTTCAATTATTAATCTCTTTTAATTAAAACGAAACACAATATGCAAAAATTACGTGCTGTGTTTGGTTTTTTTTACATTATATTATTTACATGTATAGGAGGCCTCAATAAATATTTATTCAGCAATTTTACTATAAAACCTAGTAGCGGCACTCAAAACACAACCTTCCGTATACATTTCCTGGATATTTGCTTTATGGTTTACGAGTAAAATGCCTGTGACATACAGACGGAAAGACGGACATGAAGAAACAACACGGGTTCCATTTTGGCCTTGAAAACAATAAAAAAGGTAGTTTATGGGGTTTAAACTAAGTATGAAAAAGGACCGTATTAATGTATATTTGAAACTTTAAAACAATTGTTAGTATAATATTATTTTGAATCAATTATTAACCCTTTGGGCGCTTTTACCTATACGAGTACCTACCTACCTATCGTCCACTACACGGTAAAAGTTTCATGCAAAAAAAATTGTCTGAAGTCAAGCTTACGTCTATTAAAATAAGCCAATATCAATGAAATTTATACAAACAGGGTGTTTTAAGTGCCGCTACTTAGTTTTATAGTAAAACTGATGCAAAAAATAATATATATTTTAAGTTAAGTAAGAAACAAATGTGCCCAAGATGTATCTTTTTTTTTCATATTTTTGGATTTCTGGTTCAAAAGTTAAAGGACGGCCCGGCACATTTGTTTTCACATTCTGGGTGATTATTACTGAAAATATTAACTTTATCATAAAACGTTCAAACTTCAATGTTATTTTTCATGACCTATTGATTGACGTTACATGTTGGTATTTGGTAAAAAAAATCAGACCATTTATGTAAAAGCAAGACCAATAGGTACATTAAAAAAACCCGCAAGTGAGAAACTAATTGATCGCTATCGTAATCTAATTATTAAGCAATGTTCTAACTTTAACATCGTGTATCTAAATATATATAAATATAGTCTCTATTAGAGATAATATGACAAAAATTCGGTGTATTTGTAGAGAAATGACTCAACCGCTACGTGAAAATCCTTAAAGTCCTTGCTCGTTGGTCTGACGGCAATCACCAGCGGCGGATGGAAGGTGGTTCCTCTGGATAGATGCATTTTCGGGTACTGCTCCAGTTTATTTCACTCTGGTTCTGTAACAAACAACTGTATTTGGTACACCGCTACTAATATAACTACTACTACTATTATTACTACCACCAGAGATTATAGATAATATGGACAGACACAGGCCACAGTCATTTTTGAAGCTCAAGTCTGCAGCGCCATCTGCAGGAGAGCCACTTAAAGGTATAAAAATATTAGGAAATAATTACATTTACTACGGTACGCTACTCGTTACTAGATGTTGCTGCGATGCAATGTCATTTTTTCCTACTATTTTTATTATATCTTTAGGTTGCTCTCGTGCAGATGGCGCTGTAAACTTGAGCTTCAAAAAGTTCTTAGACTGGCTGTCTATATTATCCATAGTATCTGCTACTACACGTATTACGTGTACTCCTTAGTCAAAACGGGACGCAGCTCCCTCTATGACGCTCTCTTTCGCCGGCCTCACTTTTTAACCGAAGAGTATACTCGAGTTTGAAATAATAACTTTATGGACTCCAAGAAAGTTGTATATACTTAAGTAGTGTCAAAAATACCAATAAGTCAAATGCGCTTAATATACACGGTGCCCGTGAGCATTGCGAGAGATAGCGTATTCCTGATCGTAACTGGAGACTAAAATGTCGTAAAAACTTTTCTAGAATTTGCCTAGTTTCAGAGTGATTACCAATTAAATAAAAAAACATTGATTGTTGTTACTCAGTGAATAACGCCTTTTTCATAGAGATTTCAATCTTTATGGGGTCTAGTCTAGACATCCTTATTGACAGATATCAAAATTCCAAGGAATACTTTTCGTGAACCGTTTTTTACGAATAAAAATGAACCAATTTATTTTACTCGATAGTTTTACCAATAACATTAATTTTCTTATGTTCGCATTTAAAAAAGTAAAAAAAATTTTTTTTTGGTGAAATTAACCTAAAATTATATAACATTTATCACTCCTTATGACCTCAGGAATTCGTGGTTAAAATCTCTCGCAATGCTCACGGGCACCGTGTATGTTACTTTAAGTTTTACTTTCGTTCGACCAAGATGAAAAAAAAAAATGAGCTGAGAGGGATGGCAAGCAGGCGGACCTTAATCCCTTTCTAAAAGTTGCGTTCCAAAAAATGCATAGGTACTCTTTGGCAACAGATTATTTCATGCGAGGTGCGTTGGGATAAGATTGAACGTTAGCCGAGATAAGTACCTATTAGTATTATCTTGAAAAATCCCTTGTACAAACGACATGAGGACCAGGTACAGTCGACGTCAAAGATATTTGTAAATTTTTGCACCTCATACAATGGAGTCAGGTGGAAAAGTGTAAACATATTTTTGCCGCCGACTGTACATGAAACTATGTTTTTAGAATTTTTAGTAAAGAGGACGCGTTAAAAAAAAAACGCTTTTAACAATACTTTTAATATCTACTAGTTATTGAGAAAGTGTTATGATTCAAGATACGCGTTTTAAGATAAAACTGTAATTTATTATAAACTTATTATCGAGGTGAACCGTGGTACAGTCGACGTCAAAGATATGTTTACACTTTTTAGCCTTAAAGGAGTAAGGTGCAAAAGTGTAACCATATCTTTGACGTCGACTGTACAGGCTATATATAGCATGACGGAGCTTTTAGATTTTATTTTGTATTATTTTAATTTACTAAAATTTTTATTATTTGTATCATACTTACAAAGGTACAGTCGCCATCAAATATATCGGAGCGGCCAAGGTACTCAAAAATATCTGAACGTGCACTTTATCGCCTTGACAATAGAGGCGATGTTCAGATATTTGTGACCACCTTGGCCGCTCCGATATATCTGATAGCGACTGTACGTACAGGCTGGATTTTCTTTTTGGGTCAGTGACGGTCAAATACTACCAGATTCCGTGCTGCTACGTGAAAATGGGCTTAAAAGACCTTCCCTCTAACTATTTCAAATAAATGAAGGACCGCATTTACAGATTTTGGAAAAAACGTACAGGATGCGAGAAAAAGGTCATTCTTGGCGAACTTTTTTGTTGATGCCATTTGATCCCATTCCTAGGGTTGCCAGGTGTCCGGCTTTAGCCGGACATGTTTGGCTTTTTACGGGTGTGTCCGGCCAAATATTTGCTCGTCCGGCCTGTCCGGCTTTTGTTAGGCTTTTCGTTTGACTGACACGCGAGCGGTACGAGTCGAAAGTCGACCGCAAGTAAAGAAGCAACTGCTCCGAGGGCTGTGCACAAGTTGATAAAATTAACAATTTTTTTATGCCAATCGATTCCATTCCTGTTCAGTATTAATAGTTTCCATGGAGTCAACTTACGGTAATGTACCAAACAGCCACAAATTGAAAAAACCTTTTCCATACATTTACTATGGAAAAAATGAGAATTTTTACTGACATTTATCAATCACGCTAATAAGTCCTGTTACGGACAATAATACTGTATCAGGACATTACAGTGAAAGTCATTCAAAATATCAAAAAACGTGGATTTTAAAGCAGTTAATATACGGAAAAAGTTTCTTCAATTTCTAGCTGTTTGGTACATTACCGTACATGACCCCATGGAAACTATTGATACTGAATAGGATTGGAATCAACTGGTATAAAAAAAAATGCATGTGAAAAATAAAAGTTTTAATTTTCATACAAAATGTATGGGAAAATGTTTCCTCAGTTTGTGGCTTTTCTAGCCGGATTTTTTTTTGGTCCCGTACTAGCTTTTGATCCTGGATAGGAATGGGGTCAAAAAAAGTTCGTAAAAAATGACCTTTTTCTCGCAACCTGTATGATTTTTTAAAATCTGTAAATGCGATCCTTCATTAATTTGCAATGGAGGGAAGGTCTTCTAAGATCATTTTCACGTAGCAGCACGGGAACTGGTAGCTGCCCTCACTGACCCAAAAAGAAAATCCACTCTGTATATGCAAGCAATTTCTGGAATAAAACAAATTTCATTTCATTACTGTTCTATAATTGTTTCTAAATCAGATTGCAATTTTTTGACAATGTACGATTTTGTGGTAGACTGTACCTACTTTTCTTTAGACAATTATATAAGTAGGTATTAAATTGATTAGCAGGAATTGGTTCTAAATCAGCTTTTTTCTAAATGTTCTAAAGTTTCTAATTTTTTTACAGTAAACGATTTAGTGGCTGACTGTACTTTTCTTTAGATCAGGGGTTCTCAAACTATGAGCCGAGCCGTAGAAAGTACAGAGAGGCGCCGTGAGGCATTCCTCCTCATCATAGGTACTTTACCTATACAATACAACCTATTTCCAATAGCCTAGCTAGGTTAGGGCGTAGAGATAAAATTGTAAACTTGCAAGTGCGCCGCATTTATTTACCCGGATCACGAGCATTCGCTGGTTCGGAACTCAATTCCTCCCACTGTAGAATGGGACTTTAATAGAAACACTCACTACGCTTACGATTTTTATTTATTAACAGTTCGGTATGTACACTATGGCTTACTTTTACTGAAAATACTATATACACATATAACTCTTAGGTCCGCGAATAGGTACGTTAAAATTTACCCTATGAGCACTAAAACACTGGACACTATCTTGGTCGAAACTAATACATTGAGTACCTATTTCCAAAACACGGAACTAAAAACACTTGATAACTACATAGGTACAAAAGTCAAGCACTATAGGCATTAGGTATTGAACTAAGCACTAGACTTGAGCACTAAGCACATAGTAAGCCGGTACACTCTGATACAACACTACAACACGGAACACTTCGGGTAGTCGGATCCGCGATATGATAGATGCGTTTACCCTATGAGCACTAAAACACTGGACACTATCTAGGTCGGAAACTAAAAACACTTGATAACTACATAGGTACAAAATAGTCAAACACTATAGGCATTAGGTGTTGAACTAAGCACTAGACTTGAGCACTAAGCACATAGTAAGCCGGTACACTTTGATACAGCACTACAACATCTAGGCCCGAAACAACATGGAACACTTCGGGTAGTCGGGTCCGCGAATAGATGCGTTTACCCTATGAGCACTAAAACACTGGACACTATCTTGGTCCGAAACTAATACACTGAATACTTCTAAAACACGGAACTAAAAACACTTGAAAACTACATAGGTACAAAAGTCAAACACTATAGGCATTAGGTACTGAACGAAGCACTAGACTTGAGCACTAAGCACATAGTAAGCCGGTACACTCTGATACTGCACTTTATTTAAACTTTTTCTTCTTACTGGAACTGCTTCTTGATTTGAAGTAGAACATTGCCAAAAAGCCATGGAAAAAATTATGCTAGGCATCAGGGAACAACACAGGTTTCTGTCAAAATGTTCATTTTTTGTTGCAGGCTGTCTTTTTTAGCACAATCATGAACTTGTTGAGAGAATATTTGTGGCCATTTTCCATCTCCATCACCACTAACACCCGACCAGCTTTATGGTACAGTCAGTTATCCACTTTTGGATCTAGGTAAAAAAGTGGATACATGTCTTTGTATTCGACTGTACCTACCATCACATAATGCATCGACTGACAAAATTGTACGATCTTGTTAGTCCATGCATTATGTGACGTCTTATAATTTTTCATAATATTGGATCGAAGCCAGAACTCTAGAATTTGTTTTCTTCAAGTTATTTGCATTCTTTGACCTCCACCACTTTACAGCTGCTAGATGTCCGGATCTAGAAATAAGCATAGTATAGCAAACTAACTAGAGGGGTTTCGTTGCTCTCATTATTGTGTCGTATCTGACGTGGCCAGCTCTCCGTCTATTACGACCATCTGCGGCAGGTAAATTCGATTTAAAAAAATCAGACTCAAATCTGTTCATGCGCTTGGGTACTACAACGCCACAGACAGATACACAAAAATACATGACTGTTACACTTATAAGATCAAATATCAGAGAAAGGGTGAGCATCCACCAGAGATATACGAACCTGTGATACCATGACACAGCATTGAGCATCATGCAAGGTGTCAGATGTATGAAAACACAGCTTCTCACACAGCGTCTTATGTGTAAATATGCGGCCTGACATATTTACAGTCAGCAGCAATAGTATCTTCCTCTACGACGGCCGCAAAAATATGTGACACGCTCTTAAGAGCGAGCGTCTTATTTGTAAGACCTTAAGGTCTTACAAATAAGATTGTGTCAGATATTTTTGCGGCCGTCGTTGAGGAAAATACTATTGCCAGTGACGGCAGTGACTGTACAGTCGACGTCAAAGATATGTATACACTTTTGGATTATGTATATCACAAAGAAGCAAAGAACAAAAGTGTAAACATATCTTTGATGTCGACTGTACATGTAGTTCAGTCAAGTTAGAAATACGTGCACAGACAAAGTGGTTAGAAATATGTCAACACGCCTTAATAAAGTAGTTGCGTATTATTGCTCAAATATTTTTGAACCTTTGGGATGGTTCTTATAGGTAGGTACTTATAAATCCGATACATATAACAAGTATATTTCAGTGACGTGGCCACAGGAAACCCTCAGTGCGCGAGTCGGACTCGTCCGTAGCAAGTGTTATTAGAAGATAACATACAGGCCTCGCGTATAGAATACCTCTGTGCAAATAATTTCAACACGAGAAAATAATAATCGAGTCTGTTTACTTACCTACGTAACTTCACGAGACCTCTCTTGAATAATATTCTCTCTTAGAGATTTGGGATCAGCTCTTTCAGTCCTGGATTTCTTTCATATGTTTGAAAGTTATTTCATTATCTGAAAGAAAAAACAAGCGATGCCATTTTAATTTGGTAAAGGACTTACCTACTTACTTAAGTTGACTTTCGTAAAATTTTAATTTCTTGTTTCGTAAACGCCAAACGACACACATTAATTATTTTTTCTATAATATGATTCGTAGTATACGCGCATCTCGGGCATGTCAAAAATCCAGAATTTGTACATTATGAAAAAGAGAATTAATAAATAATTTGGTAAATACGGGATGATGATGCAATATTATAGGCAAGACTTACCCGCAAAATTATTGATGGTGGTGTTCGATAAACCCCAATCTTCTAAATACAGGCTGTCTCCATCTTCTTTAGGTGCCATTTTGTACACGAACATAGCACCTAGCACAGTTAAGTTAACACAAAAAGTAAAAGTAAACTAGAGAATCATAAACAGCGCAAAACTTGCGAGATGCAGCCGACTCGGCTCGCTGTTAGATCAAAATGGCCGCTGGCCATCCTCAGCTGCCAGAGCTGGCGCACGCGCGTCTTTCGCTGGTGGGGAGCGGGCGGGGCGGAAGAATGAGCGTAAGCGCTGTCTCGTGCGCGCACGTTTGTTTACATATCTCGCCCTCTCACTGCCACGCATTACCAAATTAAATTTTGTATAATTTACAAAACATTTTGGGTTAATTTTAGTAGTCTACTTTGGTAAATAATTGCGCAATACACATTATGCAGTTACTATTTCCAATAAATACCTTGTACGTTCCTACACAGAAAGAATACAAATAATTATTCCAAATGCTCGTTTAATAGCTTCTTCAAGTTTGTCTACTAGTTATACGAGTATTAGGTATATACCGGGGTGACCTGTAACGAGCAAAAAATTAAAACGTAGATTCTACTTCTCAAACTAAACGACGTTTTCAAATATTTATAACTGATCATTATCAAACAAGACAAAGTTTGTTCAGCGACTTTTAAAAATAACTTATTGTTTGATTTTTAGTATAGCTTACAGTTTATTCGAACACGCAATGTATTCCGAAATTGATTATGTATGTATGGTGACGAGACTGACAAGCAATGTCAATAAGATTTTAACGTACATTGAAAATACTATTAAGTTTGCATGAAAAAAATACAATCTTAAAAACACATGTTTTCAAAAAGTTGTTGAAACAGAAGTTACCAACCTGTTCTAATCTGTTCTGTTTGACTGTTCAATTTTAACACACTGAAAGCACCAAGAAATGATTAGTTAACACGATCAAAAGTTCACATTTGTGAATAAATAATGACAATTTGCAAACTAGAACTAACATAACAATAAAAACACAATATCGTTTTGATTTTCACATACGAGACAAGTGAAAATTGAAAAACTGACAGTGAAGCACGTACAGTCACCGGCAAAAGTATCTTCCTACATGAATGCTGCAAAAATATGTGACACGCTCTTATTTGTAGGACCATAAGAGCGTGTCACATACTTTTGCGGCCTTCATGAAGGAAGATACTATTGCCGGTGACTGTACGTTTTAAATCGGAAACCATTTGTTTCGAACCTCTTTTTCTCTAGGTTTTTTATTGTGCAAACTTGATAAGAATAAATTATTTCGTACAAATGTCTACTATTATATTAAAATGCTGTTAAATAATTCATATTATTCTAATTAACATTTACATGGCTTTAATATACACACAAATAATTATATACACGGTGGGCACGAGTAGCCGACAGATTTTAATAGTGTATTCGTGATCATGTTTACAGACTAAAATGTCCTATAAACTTTTCTGGAATATGCCTAGTTTCAGAGTTAATACCAATTTAAAAAATCTTTATTATTATTATTACTCAGCACATAACGCCTTATTGATGGCGTTGTTGCCACTATTGGGCATACTAGTATTTTATACATCTTTATTGACAGACTATATCAAAGTGACAAGGAATACTTTGCATAAACTATATTTTATTTTGATAAAATGTATCATTTCGTTTTAGGCGTTCATTTTAAAAATAACATTCAATTTTCATGTGCACAGTTCTGTGCACATGAAAATGTCTAGTTCTAATTTAAAAAAAATAGATTTTTTTTGGCGAGATTCACCTAAACTCACATACCGGTACCGTTTTTTATTCCTTTTGGTCTCAGAAATGCGCGGGTAAGATCTGTCGGTTTCCTTGTGCCCACCCTGTATCATTATAGTTTTAAAGGCCACATATTTTTACGTTGACAGTTGTGACATGTATCGTGTCGTATCGTGCCTGATAAAGAAACCCTGTAAATCCTTCTTTCAACTTATTTCTAATCTAAAAAAACGAACTATAGTATATTCCAGCCGGCCAAAAACGGGATATCTGCCCTTTAACTCTTGTTATGCTTATTTTTTTATTGCGCATTTAAATTGAAATTATAGTGTGTCAAGACACATAACACACATAACTTATAAAAAAAACATTGTCCCTAACGTAGCTTATTTGAATATTTTAAGACCTCTATATTTTCATATATAAACATTAGGTTTAGGTACCATAAGCCGTGACCTAAATGTTTAATTCGTCTTATCAGGTAGGTATGTATTTTGATTAGGTTTTGTTTAAAAAACACATATTTTATACCAACTAAAATTTAGTATAAAATACGTCTAAGGGACATCAGTCATCACACACCTGATTTGAATTCAGAAATTCATAGACAAAATCAGACGGAAATGCTTAAATTTGTCTATGGTGGCTGAAATTTATCTATGGCCTCCATACAAAAATCAGATACCATAGACAAATTGAAGAAACCATAGAAAAAATTAAGCATTATGTCTACGAAGTTCTGAATTCAGATCAAGTGTGTGATGTCCCTTATCCGGTATTTCATAAATTATGGCTTGTAAATGTACCTAAGGCACAAGTAGTCCTAAGTCAGAATCTTAGAGATTCAAGCATTTTTTTGTCATGTTATGAATATCTATTAAAGTAATAAATTGGTTAGGGTTAGGGGACAATTTTACAGAAATCGAACTAGCTCCATTAATAAGCTCAATAAGCTATAACTCTCTTACTTTTGCCAGACATTCATATCATATAATTTCATTTGCCATAATTTTAGAATGCATATTTAATTATTTTTTCCTCAATACAATGTATATTCATTTAACATAACGTTATTTTTGATGTTGATGCCAGAATGTTACGTATGACGTATGCCACATCTTTTTTTCCATATTTTATTTTTAATAACCTTAGAGCTTTAAACCAAGCGGAATAGCCATTGACAGGCGTTCTGCCGAAAATGTATGACCAGTGGTCATTGTATGGACTGACGTTTATTTGACGTGACTATTTACATTATACATTTGATGATCCCCTCCCCCGCAAAAAACGGCAGACTTTTTCCGATAGAAATCAGAGCGAGTGTCACATCCGGTTGGGTGTCACAACATTAGGGACTTATTTATAGGAGATTTTTTATTCAATATGGCAATAAAATTGTATGGCAAGCATATGGCAAGTGACTATTATGGATAACACTGATAATGGCAAATTGGCTATTGTAGTAAAGTATAGTTATGAAATCACGTTAAATGAAATTCTGGCAAAGGTTGTTTCGCTGAAATGCTCAAAGAGATTTAGTATAATTGACTAAGGTATTAGTTTCGTAACTTTTACTTATGTAGTTTGGTAAGTTTACCAAACTGGTGTGCTGAAATTGTCAAAGAAATTTTGGTATTATTAACTAAAGTAACAGTTTTGTAACTTTTACTTATACAGTTTGGTAAGTTTACCAAACTGGTTTGCTAATATTCTCAAATAGATTTAGTATAATTTACTAAGGTAATAGTTTGTAACCTTTACTTATACAGTTTGGTAAGTTTTCCAAATTGTTTTGCTTAAAATCTCAAAGAGATTTAGTATAATTTACTAAGGTAATAGTTTCGTAACTTTTACTTATGCAGTTTGGTAAGTTTACCAAACTGGTGTGCTGAAATTCTCAATGAGATTTTGGTATTATTTACTAAAGTAACAGTTGGTAACTTTTACTTATGCAGTTTGGTAAGTTTACCAAACTGATTTTCTATAATTCTCAAAGAGATTTAGTATAATTTACTAATGAAATAGTTTCCTAACATTTACTTACACACTTTGGTAAGTTTACCAAACTGGTTTGTTAAAATTCTCAAAGAGATTTAGTACTATTTACTAAGGTAATAGTTTCGTAACTTTTACTTATACAGTTTGACGAGTTTACGAAACTGGTTTGCTAAAATTTTCAAAGATATTTTGTATTACTTACTAAAGTAATCGTTTTGTAAGTTTTACTTATATAGTTTGGTAAGTTTACCAAACTGGTTTGCTAAAATTCTCAAAGAGATTTAGTATAATTTACTAAGGTAATAGTTTTGTAAGTTTTACTAATACAGTTTGGTAAGTTTACCAAACTGGTTTGTTAAAAATTCTCAAAGAGATTTAGTATTATATACTAAAGTAATAGTTTTGTAAGTTTTACTTATATAGTTTGGTAATTTTACCAAACTGGTTTGCTAAAATTTTCAAAGAGATTTTGGTATTATTTACTAAAGTAACAGTTTTGTAACTTTTACTTATACAGTTTGGTAAGTTTACCAAACTGGTAAGTTAAAATTCTCAAAGAGATTTAGTAATATTTACTAAAGTAATAGTTTTGTAAGTTTTACTTATATAGTTTGGTAATTTTACCAAACTGGTTTTCTAAAAATCGCAAAAATATTTAGTATTATTCACTAAAGTAAAGGTTTTGTAAGTTTTACTAATACAGTTTGGTAAGTTTAACTAATTGTATTTACTAATGTCTACAAGAAAATATAGTATTATTTAATAAATCCATAGTTTTGTAAATTATATTTACACAGTTTGGTAATTATTACGTACTGTGTGTGCAAAATCTACAAATAGATTTTGTATTATTTACTAAACTTGACGTTTTGTAAAATATACTCCTACAGTTTGGTAAGTTTTACATATCGTGTAGCTTAAATCTACAAAAGTACTTGTTTACGACGTCAATCCAAGTATGTTTCGTAACTTCAATCTTGCAGGTTTTGTGATATTAACTAATTTTGTACTAAATTTTACAAAATCGAAATCAACCAATAAAAATTTCGTAAAATCAACCAAGGCATTTTTTCAGTGTTGATCGTAGCAGGTGGAAATCCGTGATCTCTACCTACCCCTTTTGGGATATAGGCGTGATTGTATGTATGTATGTATGTATGTGTAGATAAAGCAGTGTATGCAACTATACGTAATTAGGCCTTAAAACACTCGTGTGATCTTATTATGAAACTCACTTCGTCCGTTTCATAAAACCACACTCGTGTTTTGAGGACCCCTATTACGTAACAGTTACATAAACTACTATTAGATGACGTTCATACGTAGTATTCATTCGGAAAGGACACCAGTAAGTAGGGTTTTGATACAGAATACGATTATAAATTTAAAATATCTGAAATAATTTATACTGATACCGTATATACCTACAATGAAATATACGCTGTGCTGCGACGTAAACTTTAAAGACAATTAAGTGAGAAAAGGATGTCAGATACCCTGGACATGTGGCGTTGTTGAAAAAAAAATTCTTACTTTTTCACAATAAGAATACAATACCAATTATGCCCTTAAAAGGATCGCCAATGTACTAAAAGTTTTATACAACTAAATCACTGTTAGCAGGCATGAAGAGTAACACGAGCGGATTCCAGTGTACAGACGTTGTCGTGCAACTCGGTAAATATTCATTGCTTTATGGTAAACTATATACCAATCACATAAGAATTGATTTTACCGATGGTCTTCTTAATTAAACGCAAATGAGTAATTTACGAGTAATGCGGAAAATAGTTTTCACACCAACCTGTTCATATAGGGGCTTTTTCGTCCCCACTAGGAGGGAACAAAATGGCACTGTTCTAGGACATCAGTTTCTTTTTCAGTCAGTACGCCATTACAAATAAATTTCTTAATCATTTAATCGATTCATTATGATCGGAAGATACACTAAGCATATATAAAGTTGTAATAATTATGATTCATCAATAAAACAGGAATCTCCTCTAAGGTGGTGTGAAAAGCAGTATGTGTCACATCAGAGCAAAGACACCCTCACTGTAAATATTTCATTTTGCCCCCTTGTTACACAATCGACTATTTTAACTCATGTTAAAGAGTGGAAATATTTTAAAACATCAAATAGAGGTATTTATTTTACCTAAGATGCATTTAATTTTGCTCCGTACAAGTTAAACGAATACTCTGTCTTGTAGCACCAGCATTCAGAATTTAAACTTGCGAGATGCTTTCGTAAACTTCTTCGTGTGATACAACTCAGTTTCTTTACTAATTAAGTTCATTAACGAGATTCAATGTCAGTTTTTTGATGCTCCGCGCTTACTTACTATATGTTGTATTCTCATTATTCAATTTCTGTGTTACCCAACGTCATTGTAAACAGAAGCATCTCAGAAATGCTTTGAATGTTGATGTTTTTTGTTTGAGGTAAATAATTTAAGCACTTGTGAAAACTTTGTACTCTTGAATCTTGATTAACGGGGCTCAATTAGGTGCTTCAAGTTAAACATCTTAAACAGCGCTTTGTGTAATTGTTGATGAATGTTTATCGAATACGTACTTTCCTAAACTGTACATAAAATGGATAATTTGGAACTTTCGTGAACTCTCAATTCCGTTAAGATCCCTTTGAAACTCTTGTTTAAATGAAAATATGTTTACGGTGAAGGATACTTTTTTAATTTTGCGGAGTGCATTATAATAGAGAGGCACTACAGGTCTTGTAAAAAGAATCTTGAGAAATCTTAGACACATAATACAATGCCTGGGTTTAGACTTAAAATTCAAGATTTTAAATATTACAATGTACTTTGTCGAACTGCAGTGCGGGCTCTGTAAATTCCATTTAGCTAAATAGCTTTCGAGAGAGATAAGGATCTAGCCATACAATGCTTCCCTGCATCGAGTGGCAAACTAAGAAAATTGAAAAGAGAGTCGCCAAGTAAAACTGCAACGTCGGTAGTCCGATTTCAGGAAACCTGAGATTTCAAATTACTGACGTCGTAAAATTTGAGAGGGCGGTAAACACTTCTAGTCTTTTGAAGGTCGGACAAACTTTTTGAGAGACAATCCCCTCGGTCTCGCAATCTTGCTTTTAATAAGTATATAACGTTCCCGAGATGTACCTGTGAGAAGGGGATTTACATAATCATTACCATATCTGGCGCACTGGCACGCGTATTATGCCCGGGAGGTTAATAATGCTATTTTCTCGCCACGTTTTCACGTTGCTATTTCACGTTATCGACCCTCTTTATCTGCGTCGTCATTGTTACTAGCCACTCGCGGGACGAAGCCTGCTTGCCACTTCAATATTCCATAGTGGTTTCATGGCGATTTACTTAATCCACTTGAATCTAACCTCTTCGGTTCATACAACGGTGGAAATTCTTTATTAATATTGCGCTTAAGTGCCGAAGAGTGTGGGGTGGTTGCAAAATAATTTAAATGCAACAGAAAGGAATAACCTTACAGAGGGGAGCGGAATCTGTTGAATAGAATAATGTAAGTGTTTACCGTGTACGTAAGCACGACACGGACGTGTGAGACGGTGCGTATCTTCTCACATATGCGCGGAAGTCAGCTCCACTCGTTTCGAGTCTCGGTGTGTCTCTCAAAAATAGATACCTAAGTAAGCGCTCATCCGGATCAGTACTTCAAATTACTTTTTGTATGCTGGAATGAATAGAGGAATTGAACCGATAAAATTGTCCCCGTTGTTGGTAACGAGTGTGTCACTTCCAGCCGAAATGTGAACTCGAATTTTAATGCGTAATGCGCTTACTTAAAAGCCGTGGCCAAAACATTTGTTCCTTTCCCGCTAGGATTATTTTGTTGACGTATAAATTTTTGTCAACACTGTCTGTAACTGAACGTAGTGGTAGTATTAATTTATACTTATCGCGCGCCCTACCTTCCAATCACCTTGTTTTCATACGTCAGCAATCGTTAATCATACAAATATGATTTAGTGTGGAAAAGTAAAAGCTACAGAGTCAACTTGCACAATAGCCGATAAATCTATGGAGAGGAATTATTTCTGTTTCTATGTTTATGCGATATCGCTGTCGCTACAGATAGCAGCTAGTTCACAAACTGCTGATTGCGCTCCGTGCGACGCGATAGACTTAATAACAAAACTATTACAGAAACTTTATTATATTTTGACATAGTAATAGGAAAATAATAAGGCTGTCTTGAATCCGGCTTCGTCCTTTTTTGCTGCGAGGGCAAGATTGGTATCTCGTCGGATAAAAACAAAATCTCGTAGAATTTTCACTTGGGCGGTTAAAAGCGCACTTTGTCACAGAAATAGGGAGTTTTTCAGTAGCACAGTTACCTTTATAAGGATTTAACGTCGCAGGAAACGGCCGTCTGAGTATACGAGCGCCAGGGCGCCCTCTCGCGGCTGATAACAGAATTATCCGAATGACGCCATCTGTCTCTTAAATGTGCACCTTAGTTTTGGCGATGGCGATGGAGCACCCATTACGAAGTCAGCTCGGGTTTAACAAAAACAAATTTAATACTTTCTCGTACCTATTTGAATACTTACATAGGTTAATAGAAATTTTGGAGTAATTTGCAGTGAGCTCTTCATCTAGGTTGCCTTATATAATTATGGTATCTATATTATGGTAAAGTAAGTTTTCCCTTTTAAATCTTCCGTTTTAATAAAGCTATAGAATGCAACTTTGAGTAATATTTGTTTCAGAATTTGGAATAAATTTAGTTAAATGCCATTACAATAACACACAATCAAAAAGTTGTTGATGTAATGTATAGAACATTTTTTCGAAATTATTGATAGGATTTTGGTTAGCATAATTCGTTTGTAAAAAAGGTCACAGAGGTATAAATCTGTCATATGTTATTTGCGAATACCTGCTGAAGAGTTTTTGTGGTTATATATTTACGTTGTTTATAAAAAAATTATTTAGTTTTTAATCTAGTTTTAATATTAGCATATTTTTAAGTAGTTTTAGATTATTATTTGTTTTATATACTCTTGAAAAAAATAATGTATTTTAAAATAATTCCAGCAAAATCTCATCGACTGAGGAATTAATACGCAGGCCTCCATTTACGACCACCATTTATTTTGTGCTGCTATAGATTTTTCAGCGCTTCGGCAATTAGAAATGTTATTAGCTTATGACCTCTAAATACAAAAATCCTAAATTGCATTATAATAGTTAGTAGTGCTAATTATTTACTTATGTACTAAAGTTTATACAACATATTTTTTTCAAAGGAAACTCCCCAATTACTTATACAGATCCGGAAAGAGTTAAGTAAAGTACTCGAACAAAAATGTCTAAACTACACGGGTATACATTTTTTTCAAACGACGTTAAGTGTATGAATTTCATAATAACGCGGAAGAAAGCTGCAGCATTTAGGTTATATTTGTACAAAGTCCATGTTGCAGTTTAAACCGCATAATGCATTAACTGATTACTATAGCGATCCGTCTTAATGCGTCCGACATGCTCCACCTATCGCCGCAGTACACAGAGCGCTTTACTGATTTATTTATTTTTAAAAGTTTTTTTTTTATAATAAAAAAAGTAGTTTCCATCTTTCATTAAATTATACTAAAATATCATTAAGTAAAAAGCAAAATACACTGATTGCAAAAAAACATAAATCAACCTTGTTTTAATCCTAGTAGATTTTTTTATAGCTATGAACTTGTAAGTAGAAATTAGTGAGTTTTGGTTGTTACCTGGTGATATATGAAATAAATTTTACATTAAATATAATGCATATTTATATAGCATATTGCTAGTAAACTGCTATAGTTTATTTCTGCCGAGTCTGTTTTATAGCAAATTCTTACATATTTACTTTCTTATTAGGTAAACACAGTCAACGGTGCTTAAACTAAAGGCATTCACTGCACTCCTCTATATGTATACACTTTGACTAAATCTCCGCAATATTAAATAGAAAACTGCATACTGCTGTTAAACTACTGCGACTCTGAGCCGCTGTTCACTTGCAGTTGATACTGTCGATTGGTACACAAAGTGTTAACACTTGCCATGATATTGGAAAAACGTTGGCAAAGACGTAGTATACAGCGCTCTAGTCCGCTCCAAACGTGACACATTTGTGCTTCAAGCAAGGACCATATAAAACCCGGACTGAACTTTTACAAGAAATGGTTCGATTTCACGCAGCAGGTTTTAGTTCCACACATTTTGGCAATTTAACGTTGTAAAAATAACTTTGATAGATGGCGCTGCGGCACTCGATGTCGAGAACAGAGCTATAGACTAAGTAAAGGGCATTTTCGTGCATGCATACATTAGTAGCGGAGCGTTCATTGAACTCGTTTACTACCGGCTTTCCTAATTTGCAGACCGTTGGGTACTTTTCCTACATGTCTTGCATTTTTTGGGCATGGAGGAAAAGAAAGCCAAATTAGGCCCAAATCGCCTTCAAATATTTTTGATGCGCCGCCTTTGATAGACATTTCAGTCCAGGTATTATATGTACTTAGCTTCAAGGATGTTTGAATGCTTAATAATAAGAACTTCTGTTCTATGCAAAGCCATAGTGCTGCGATATCTGTAACTTCCGCCTTGCTCTTAGAGTACGGTTACAACAGTCGTATCTTACATTTTTATCTTGAAATTTTCATTAATTTTGTTCATAATGGTCACATAAATAATAAACTGAATAATTTTGGAGCTTGTATTATATCTGGGCATTAGTGCACTAAATTTTCAAGCTGGGCCTCCTAACAAGCTGTTGTGCAGGAACTTTCGGCTTGAGTGTTGTTTTACATTATAACTAACCCAGTTTTTGGATTTAATAGGTCAGTTGCGCACTGACCTGCCGATTAACAATTGCACAGAAAATATATAATACGAACAAAAAATAAATACAGATAGATGCTAAAATATATAAATTATACATACAGTTTAGAGGATTAATTTTCATTGTGACTTACTAGAATAATTGTTCCAAAACTGACCCCGAAGAATTTTTTCTCTCTATATTAAATAACAAACTATCGACAGAGCGATCGATTACAGTTTAATACCGTTTGGTTATCGACTCACAATTTGAATCAAAATCAAAACAGCCAGTTATTATCAAGTAAAATGAACTGATATAAAGAAAATGACAATGTATCGCTGCGTTTGTTACGCGGTAGATGGCGCTAATGCGTGCTGCCTTACGGGAACGCGATTTTTCTTTTACATTGTCAGTCCAGGTACCTATTAAACGGTCCTAGATACAAAAAATCGAAAAATAAAGTTTTTCGTCAGTCATCTCTCTGTTTTGCTCCGTCCATGGTGAAATCGTTATTTGAATACTTAGGCCCAATAGGCCCCCATGAAAGACAAATGTGAACACTATTATTATCAGTAAAATAACGTCATAGGAACTTGTAAATTATATCAAAACTAACCAGCAAAAGTGTTTAAATATTTAACTATACATACCCGTAACTGGTAAACTAAGTCAGCGGATATGCCTATTAATAAAGGAAAATCAATAACCTTTTCAAATGTAAGGACAATACTACTTTCTAAATTGGTTGTATTGTGCTGTCAAGTCGAATGCTTTCCAGAAGCAAGCACATATTTGCAGCTCCATTGTTTACCCCTTAAAGCTATATGTGTAAGCCAGTAAATATCGTGTCCTGTTTAAAGAAAAATATGTAAAACACGTACCGAGGCGGTCTTTGTTGTTCGCAGACGTATTTGGGACGATGATTTCGTTTCGCACCAATGAACACATTTTTCCGTTTTGGTGAAAAATCAAGAATGTAGGTAAGAGCATTAAAACCTTGTGCCTTTTTGTGTACCTTTATGGCGTGTAAAGAGGATATTTACGATAGAAATATTCGTTGATGTTTGCTGATAAAATGTTTTTCTCATCTTTTACTCTAATGAGAATAAGCAGAGGAGGCGATAAATTGAAATTTATTTTCGCCGTGGAACGCGTACACATACATAAATATTTATTACTTATTAAAGTCGCTAGCAATTCATTAAAGAGGTTTTACGAGTTATTCAAATGAGATTTATTATTCTGGAACGAACACCGTCTTATTATATTCTGCCTCACAAATTAATGTATGTTAATCGCGCTCAGGTAGGTAATTACAGAAGCCAAATTCAATTGCAGATCAGTAACGATCCGATCAGACAGCGTCAATAAACAATCCCAGAGCGCACTACAGAAGTTCACGGGAAGTTTTCTTATACTTAATAAAATGTCTGGTGTTTGTCGAACTTTTCCAGCGCACAAATTATAAGTAGGGAACACAAATATTAGTTGACGCAGGGCCCGGGGCGCGAGGGCTCGCGAGGCGACGGCGGGGCGGGGGCGGTAATCAACCCGGACAGTAATTCGGAGCCTTAAGGGTGTGATCGGTTGGCGCAGACAAGGGTACAACTAGCATCCTTGGAGAGAAGAAATACTTTAGTTCAACATTTCCGATGTGGTTTTGTTTTGTAGCTCTTCGAGATTAGGCAATTTCTCAATAAACATGCGACCGACCGGGGCAGCTGCTATTCCTTAGTTTGCGAGACGTCTCCGGAGAAATTAATGTAATGTGGAATATAAGTTGGGCAATCGTAATAAGATTGGATTCTATGTTTCTGTCTGATGATCCACTAGTTTATTTAGGAGCGCGATGTAACGCCGCGCGGAGTTAGCTCTGGCTTTAACGACAACGTCTCGTATTATAGACGCTCTAGGTTTTAAACTTTATCTGTCTTATTCATAAAATTGCCTCTTATGTTGACAAAGCGAAATAAACTTAGTAGCGTTACTTACTGTCTCACGTTATTTCAGATTTATTTTACGTATTAAAAGTAACATGGCGCAGATTTTACAAAGATAATCTTTTCCCAACCCAATTAAGGTTGCTTGGAATCTTTTGAACGTACAAAACAGAGGAATAAAGGCGGCCTACGCAACACTTGCTGGTTCTGAGTACACAACCAACCACTGAAGGGTCCTCGAGCCTCTCTAGTCGGCAGACTTCGGATATCCTTGCACCTTAATTACACCCGGCCTCAGCACAAGTACACGTATATAGTCAGCCAAAGATAGGAATTTTTTTATGTCGAAATTGATGGGAAACTTTTATTTAGCTGAGCCCTCATTCATCTCGTTACAATTAAGTTTTGATTTTTGCTTTATGCGCAGATAAATTGTTTTGGCAATAATGGCGAGGTTTTCTCTAACGATATTAGTATGGCGGTTCATCAAAAAAGGAGTTTACAGGTGTCCATAGGCAACGATTACTGCTTACCTGAAGTGGGCTGTATGTATTTTTCTACTAGTGAAGTTAAAAAATATCAAACATTATTATTTATTTCTGATGATCACTGCTAAAGTATAGATAAAAATAATTTCGTTCCAATATATTTCGTTCCAACCCAGTTGAGTGGGGTATCGTTGCATATGTAGGAATTTTAAAAAGAATTAGGGTTCCTAAAACGATTTTTGGATAAAACTAATATTTTTCGTAAATAATAGCTCCGAAAATTTAAAACAGGACGTCTATCTAACTTTTGAACCGTGGCTCCAAAAATTTTGAAAAATTTCATGAAAGTGAGGCCAAATAAGTACCTACCTTCAATGAAAACTATATTGAATTAAATCGGTTGAGCCGGTTTTGAGTTATCACTCAAACATCCATAGTGAAAGGACGTAAGTGATATGACGTAAGCGCTGCCAAATTTCCCGTAAAAAACGACCTTTTGAATTAATGAATTGTAACAGGCTGGCAACTAACTACGGAACCCTACACGGAGCATGGTCCGACATGCTCTTGGCCGGTTTTTTGTATAATAATTATAACCTAAAAGTAGTGAGGGATTTATAAATAATTTCTAGATTAGAATTAGTTTATCCACCGACACACACCTACACAGACAAAATACCTACCTACATTGAAAAAAGAAATTGTGAAAGTGCCAGGAAATTACATAATTACCTATTGACTTTGACCTGATACATCAGAATGTGTTAGTGAGTTTAGTGTAGGCAATAAACTGAGCAGGAAGTCCCGGCTGCGGGAATATTGAGCCATACCGAGTGTGCGCTCGAGCTCGGCAAAGCCTGTCTTATCTGACAACTTTCACATTATCTTCCGAACTCTTCCATAAATTTGAGACTCCTACTCTTATCGAGTCAAACTACTAAGCACGTATTTATTTGTTTCTATTTTCCAGCTGATTGGATCTAGCGTCAGCTGACGCGGACTTAGCCTACCTTCCAAACTTGCTCACCCCTGATTCAGAATCAGTTAATGTAAAAGTTTATTTTTATAAGTAAGATTACACGGGAGTTTGGATAGAAGTTTTTCGAAGCAGCTTTCTTTCGGAAATCTCGCAAAGTATGGAAGAAACAGTGCTCGAGACCGGGTTGCGGGATTAATACTGAATATAAAATAATTTTGGGACTCGTCTCTGAAGATAGAGTTGTACATAAATTGCGACTGTTGTTTCACCTTTAGTTTGTCGTACAGAGCTGTGTGTATTTCTTTATTGAGACTTGAGGATTGTTCGGGGTTTTAAATATACGAGAAAAACTTGCAGTTTTATACTGTATTATAGTAACATAGTTTGTGGAAATACTTTCTTGGAGTTTTAGCGTTTAAAATGTATCAGTCACTCGGTACCTACATAATTATTTTTGATGAGAATTTGATGAACCTGTGACACGCCAAATAACTTTGCTTATAAATGTTTACGTAACATAGGTACCGTTGCAAATATTTGATGGATATTCCACTGATAACAAAAATGGTAACGTATTTGTTTTTTGTTGTTGATTTTTTTTTTTTTTATAAAGGTGTTTGTGCCTTTAAAAAAATACACAGTTGTCATTTACTTTGTTGGTTAAAGAAATGGTTACCTTACGAGAATACTATTTTCATCAACCCTCAAGCAAGCAAGCGAAAAACTTTAGTGCATAGGCACTAAAACCATTATTCTGGTAACATACCGTGCATGACAAACTTAACTGTTCTGCAAGCGTGCGTTCTTATAGCGTGAGCGATAAACTAAATGTCAAGTTTATGCTATAGCCAATGAATTCATGAAACGTTAAGCTTGGTAAACCGTGGAACGAAAGTAAGGAAATAATAGCTTATATTTTTAACTTCATACATTCCATTACGTTTCAGGTCAACATGTGGCTGACCATACTGGCTACCAAATAAATGAAAACATTCTTAATTGCAAAACAAACAGTCATTTATACATTAGGCTTACATAAACAATTACCCGGCTTAATACAGTTAAGCCATTGTATCGCGTTATCGTTTGTACACGTCCAATAGTCGGAATTTATGTACGCTTCCCGATGGAGCTCATAAACATTGTAAAACTTCCGGCAGATGGCGGGCGAGCACCCGATTATGTTGTGCTGCGCCACAGGACCCTACAATGTATAACATGACCCTTGCTAAACAAGAGCTAAACCTACCTAGCTATCTCCGTCCGCAGACAAAGGCTCAACATTCGTTTGTTAAACCGCCGTGGCGCGGGTACCGCGCAGATACATTAAAATTCATGGACGTATCATCGTCCGAACACACTTCCTGTGTTTTTTTTTCAATACGAAAATAATTTCGCAAACAAAGTTCCAAACCAGAACGTAACAGTGATGTGAGAAATTAAATTTGTTCTCTCCCAATTTATCGTAAAAAGGGTGCAGATAAAGCGGTTTGTCTGTAACGATTTTGCATCAAAAAAGTGGAAAAGACTTAATTATTTTTAGAAGCGGCAACCGCTTCATCATAATATGCCATTAACGCTTGAGCGACGCGGTCTCTAATTCACGTTTAAAAGCCTGCACTTGAGTCTAAGTCGGCAGTAATTTTGTCTAAGCCAGCAATACTCAGCAAAAATCTAATTTGTCAAAGAGTATATGATGCGACTACCGGAAATTGTTGGATAAAATGACATTCAACAATAAAAAATTCGTTATATAAAAAATACATAAATATCCAAGCAAAAATATCCAGTTATACGTCGAAATGACTACTTTATAATTGTTTTTTGAGTCTAAAAGTATACCTATATTTTTTCTCACATTTTTTTCATGTGTTCGCTTTTAATATAGTCTTACTACAATTTCAAATAAACATACATTCAGTCACGGTTGCGTAAGATTCATTATTCCTGTTAGTTATTTATATATTTACTTTATAAAGGTAATCAAATATTTACACCACGTTTTTGTAATGACCAGATTAGTCTTGTGTAAAAGAAAATTCCAAAACATTTTATTACCTTTAGATGACCTTATTAAATCAACTTTGGAATATATTCTCAATATCCCGCTCAGCGATCAATCCTGGACCCAAGCATGCCTTCCCATCCGAGATGGTGGGTTTGGGATTCGAAAAATTTCAAGTGTATCACTGCCAGCTATTTTGTCTTCCACACATAGCTCAGTCAATCTCCAGTAGCAGCGCATCCATAGAACACGATTCCCGTAGGCTTGCCTAATTTTTTGGCACATGAGCCTTTTTACTACAGCTCATGAAGAAATCTCGTTGGTAAAATCCTAAGGGGGTTCCCCCAAACTATGAGACCGTGGGTTTGGAAGTCCAAAAAGCTTTGTCAAGTACTTGCCTGGGTAAGGATTTCCCAACGCACCCAAATTGCCAAAGGAGCTGGGACAGCACAATGTACCAAATTTTAATAAATTTAAAGTGATTCGCTTGTTATTGGAGTCAGATCCCGTCACCCACACACGTCTCAGTCGTAGCACAGGTCGCGAACGTGTTTGATTGCTAGCATCGGTGGCGAGGGAGCCTGGAGAGTGGCTACGGGCTTATCTGTCGCCCTCCGCCTTGCGCCCCGCTTTCGGCTTAGAGTGCACGTCTGTGCTTCACACAGGAGCCCCTATGGGAGCATCGTTTATGAACTGGGACAAAAAAAGTGCCCATCGCTTTTCTAGACACGCCGCACTAAACGACATAATCCGCTAGTCCCTTGCAACAGCCAACCTGCCAGCTCTGCTGGAGCCAACCGGCATTTCAAGGGACGGTGGCAAGATACCAGACGGTATTATGTCCTTGATTCCGTGGAGGTTAGCAAGGGTGCTGGTGTGGGACGCCACCTGCGTAGACACACTGGCTCCTTCTCATCTCACCCAAACCGGCTAAAGAAGGGCTAAAGCGACCGAAATACCAAAACACCTGAAATACAGGAGCCTTGCCGCGAATATATTTTCATGCCTTGGGGTCCAAGTGCAAAAAACATTTTTAAAGACTTAGCCAAAAGGTTCATAGACTATGCAGGTGACCGAAGAGCTGACAGTTTCCTCGTGCAACGCATTGGTATTGCAATACAGTGGCGAAATGTTGCCATTAGCAGGATCCTTGGCATCGTGCCGAAAGGGGCCCAGATTTTTTTTTTAGTTTTATATAGTTTTTGTTTATATTTATTTATAAATCTATATAATAGGTGAGTTTGTTTATAATGTTCGCAAAAAAAACATATAATTCAAGATTACGAAATTTTATAAAAATAATGAATAAATTTATAATTTATTTATATTTTTGTACATACCAATAAATTCTTTTAAATTGTGAGATTATTTTCAACAGCCTATTAAAACTTAGTTGTCACTAACGCATTTTTTATCAGATTTATCGGAGAACAAAACATTACTCAAGAGCTTTATTTATTCCTTTTTGCGTATCAGTGTATTGCGTGTTTAGAAAATGGGTTTTACAAGAGATTACAGATATGGGGTCTGGCTAATATATGTATTGTAGGCGATTTGTTTCTCGCTGTCAGAGGCACGCAGGGCGGAGGCCGCGTCAAGGCTTCTCACGCATCGCTGCACCGGCCGTTCCGTAATCAGCTGCTGATGGTAAAAGTGATAGGCGATTCATCATTGCTCTAATGATGCTCTTAAACCGGAGGCCGGTTCATTTTTAATGTAGACTGCCGTTTTGTGAAACTATCCCGCTTTGCCCTGGAAGGTGAATGTTGCTTGCCGTCAAACAAACATGGGAGAGTGAAACAATTAGTAATCAACAGCCCAGTTGCAAAACGATATTAGAAATATCACAGCGAATGTACTGAAATAACATGTGCCATCGGGTTCATAATTGCATACCCAATTTATATACTTTTACGTTTCACGAAGATTTATATAGAAAAAAGTGTGATCAATATGCTGCTATAATATTTAAAAAAACTTTGGTGTCACATTATACAGAAACAAATAAAATACTTAAATCATCATAGAAGCACAACTACGTCAAACATAATATCACATAACAACAGTTAAAATTACAATGAACATGAACAATAGAACTATACCTGCGAACATCACTTAAACCGCAGCTTAAACTAAACTTAATGGGTTAAGTAGGTGGAGAAAGTTGTAAGCACTTCGCCTTTGAAATATATTTTGGGGCTTCACTGAACCGATGTAAAGAAAGATACGTCTCATGTACGTAGGTATATGACATGAACTACTAAAGGTACTTAAGATTTAAACTATAGGTACTTCGCACTCACTTAGCGAGTGGAGAAGTTGTATTAGTTTATAGATATGTGAGAACTCCAGTCATTATAAACTTCGAGTTACGATTTTTTACAAAGTTCTAATTAATATAATTTACGTCACTCTGGGTGCTAAGTGAGGTTTACCGCCCTAGGGCGCAGCGGCAAATCTCACTTCACACCCAGGAGAAGACGTAAAATTATGTACGCACCACGGGCGGTAATAAAGAAGGCCTCAGATCGCTTGTTTATGGCCCTTACCTTCAGTTCGGGCCACAAATGCCAGCGATCTGAGCCCTTCTTTATTTTACCGCCCTAGGTACGTAATGTACTATTAACTGAGTCCAGACAGAAGTAACATTTTGTAGTAATATAACTTAGTACATGTCTGTTACAAACCTTTATGCTTAAATATAATATTATTTCAGTGCGATACACCCGCCATTTTCCACGATATACTCTCACATCTTTTTTAAATTGTCCAAAACAAACATTTTACGACCATAAAACCCTCACCAAAAAACCAATGAGGTCATTTATGTGACTCCAGTAAAAAACCTAGCGGCAGTTAAAACTGCTTGACACTTATACGAAAGCCTTTAACGTCCGGAACTTAACGTGTTTATCATTTTCGACCCTTGAAGTAATGGCTGCCCGACATTACGTGCCATTACAGGTGTGAAGAGGAGTTAAATTGTAATAAAACCATGACAGGGAATTATGTTCTTGTACGTAAGTGCGACTAAGTACATATCGCTGCGTCGTAAACTCGAATTATGCCTTTAATCACGCCCGGTTGCCGTTCGAGTTTGCAAGTCGTGAATACGGGATTACATAAGTGCGATTTATGCTTTTATTGTCATTAGAATTTATTGACATGTAACTTTTTTTTTCAGGTAAGTTGGTTGGCTGCTAGCATAATGAAATGATGTCCTTGAAAAAGGTACTGTATGTACTTACGAGTATTGTTTTTAAATATAGTGTGACTTAATTTTTTTTTTCAAAAATATCAATTTCTGCTTAATTTTAATTACGAAAGCTCACTTCACCACAAAAACAAATAATAAGAAATACTCAAATACAGACAAAATATAACACCAGATTGACAAACTAACGTAGGTATGATTTATTGTAAATATTATCGTACTGCTTTTAGATTTTCAGAAAAGTAGTAGTAAGGTTGCCTCAAATCAATAAAGGGTCATTTGGGCATTTCAAGTATGAAACATAAACGGAACCTCGACACGAAAAGAAGAAGAAGGGCCATTGTTATCTACTTTTGAGAACCTGAATTAAGTATGCTTAATAAAAATTTCAATCATTTAAATTTTAATCATTGTAATATATTTAATACCACTCAGGTATTATAAAAATCAAAGTGACCCGTGTATTTAAACAAAACGCTGCCTGGCATACCATTTGAAGGCCGGATGAATAAGACGGTTTCATTATAACAAATGCGCGCCCCGCTTGACAAAGTCTTCACTCGTAAGAATTATACCATTTATCCCTAAAATGGATTCCAAAGGAGGGAAGCAATTTCATTTGTGAAAACCTGCTACTGCTTATAATCCGTTCGAGGTAATAACATTTCATATTCGTAATAGAATCACTCTGCGTCGCAAGGAAAGTTTATAGTCTCATTTTCATTGTGAGCGTTTAGTAGGAATAAACTTGTAGAATATTTGATGCACGGGCTGAACGGCCAATCTCCTGGGCTCGTTTACTGACTAATCAACGCAACTGGATGTCAAATTTACGTTTCTCTATTATTTTATTCCGTGACTTTCGATATTCTGACACGTTGTTTATAGGTGTTTGTTGAAGAATACGTATTTCGCCGCGCTGTTGCTGTATTTTAGGTTTTCGTCATAAAGAAAGGTAACATTATTTATAGTGCTTTCGAAGAAAGTATGTTCATAAAATGTAGTATTATAAAACTAGATAAATGTTTGAAACTTTATTTACTGATAAAGAAACTTTGTACTTACAGGAAACTTAATTTGAAGGGTTCCATAATTGTACAAGGGAAATTGATTCAAAGTAGATTGAAATGTATTTATGGCGTTATTGTAGGCCAAATATAAAAAAACTGGCCAAATGCGTGTCGGACTCGCGCACGAGGGGTACCGTAACATTATCTATAACAACGGCAAATAAATCATGTCTGTTATATGCTATACTTCAGGGTGCTGTTGGGGCTGCCTCGGTACTGCAGCGCTTCAGGGATGTTTGCCGAGGAACGTACTGATGATTTCTACGCCATCAGACGGAAACGGATCGCGTCACTGTTGTGTCGCGTGTGGGGCAGTCACAACAGTATCTTGAGGGTCATAGCCGAGCGAGTGGATTGTTCCATCCTTAAGTTTTGGATGGCTTTAATAATTAGTTAAGAATAAGATTAGTTACAATTGAATTGAACTTAATGTTTTTAATTTATGTCAATTTAATTTAATGTTTTTAATTTATGTTAATTTAATTTAATGCCAATTTAATTTAATTTAATTTTATTATTGTACCCTGTTTATAAATGTGTAATTTTAATTTAATTTAAAATAACTATGGATGTAATTATCTAAAAGATAAAAAAATAAATGATATTTATTCTTCAATCTGAAACAAATGATTAATAATAATATGGGAGCCCCCCTTAAATATTGATTTAATTCTGATTTTTAGTATTTTGTTGTTATAGCAGCAACAAAAATACATCACCTGTGAACATTTTAACTGTCTAAGACGGACAGCGAAGTCTTAGTAATAGGGTCCTGGGACCTTTTGAGTGCGGAACCCTAAAAATTAAAAAATATAATTGAAAGATTATAAATTGTAAAATGTATGACATGATATTGTACTTATTAATAAATATTATTTATTTATTGAAGAATATCCCAATTCATATTACGTAATAGTACATATCCGCAGTTTCGCAAGCTCAACTCGCAATCAGTAAGTTATTTTACTTCAGTACCGTGAATACCTATAGTGAATAACTAAAGTAACCTAATAAGACGGAGACATACATTGCTCGTGCTCAATTTGCGCGGAACGAGTGACGGGAGTTCCAAGGAAATCGTTAATTAAAACCAGGGCATCACTTGTAGTAAGGTTCGCCGTCATAAAACTTCACAAGTACGAGCGTGTAAAATCAACCCAACTAGGGGCACCACTCAAATTACCTATTTCCAACCTTATTCTTTGCTTTATAAGGTATTTATTTAAATTTCGGGTAATGACTTGCATGTTTGTAAGACCAAAATTTGGTATTTAATAGCGCCCCTTAGCTATTGTGACTCAGAATATTTATTCTAACGTTATTGACATTATACTAATAAAGTAACGCTTTGGATTTTGCATTGTACAGTCACCGGCAATAGTATCTTCCTACACGAAGACCGCAAAAATATGTGACACGCTCTTATGGCCCTACAAAAAAGAGCGAGTCACATATTTTTGCGGCCTTCGTATAGGAAGATACTATTGCTGGTGACTGTACGTGTTTATATTCAATTGTCAAATTTTAGGTCAAAGATTTAAAGTTGTTCTCTTGTTAGTTAGTTACATTTCTCCTTCATATTTATGTTATAATAACATTTAAGCGCCAATTGAAATAACTCTGAGATAAAAGCCGCGCTAAATTGGTAGTTACGCAAATTTACGCACAAATTTTGCGAAGATTTTTCACTAGACTTCTTTTTATGAAAAACGTGTCTTAAAAATAAGGGAGCCACTCACGTAAAACCCAATAAACTGTAGAGCTTTACGGCAGCAAATCCACATTTTTATCATTTTATATTCGCATGGGCGCGAAGCAACGTTCTAATTTGTCGTGTTATCGAATTCATCGGCGAGGGGAGCGTGCGTACTGCGTCGCGGCTGCGAGAGGTGAGTCGGCGCCGAGCGAGTTCTCGGCACGACAAGATTTATGTAAGGACTTTTGTGTTTGTAGTTAAGCAGGGGCGCGGCGGGGACGCGGGGCAAGGCTCATCTACATTCGCTTTTACTCGCGCCAGATATCTAACAAAGTATAGAGAGCCCTCCTTTTGTCTATCCTCTCGCATCCGGTACAGTTTTCTTCAACGAAAAGTAGGGAAAAAACGACCCGTTTGAAATTTCTACGCGTACGTAGCGGCACGTAGAAGTTACTTTTTCTTTTTTTGCAATTTCTCGCCATAGACACATCATCTGGCGTGGATGAGTTTTTGTTGGTACGTAGGAAGTCCCTTTGTCTTCGGTATGAAAGTCGGAACTGCTGTAAGGAATATCCAGCGCTCGGGAGTGCCGTGTATATCTATTGTTTTGAGAAAAATCTAAACTTTTGTGCTCGTCTGAGTCTGCGAGAGCAACACGTGGCAACGGCGTTAAGTAATGAAACCTGCTTGACTAATTAAAAACTCGTTCCAACATAACCTCCGCGCTCGACTGAAACAGCTTATCTTGTTACATATTTTAGTGGTCTAATTAACTTTTGTTATTTTATAGTAATCTCAGTTTAACCGAAGTAGGGTCACTCATAAAATGTTATGAATTACAGTTTCTCGACAGCTAAATATATGCGTTTCTGGAATGGGAGTTAACGTAAATTACAACTATTTGGTTAACCCTTAGCGCAGAGTAATTCTGGTTCAGAGTAATTTCAATATAAACAAAGATTTATTTAACTGCGTAGCAAAATGTAAACTATTTTAAGCATATTAACGTTTAAACGACACAAATTTAACAAATTGAATTAGTGAAAAATAGATTATAGAAGTGAACGAAAAAGAATGCCAATAGTTCACCATTTAAACCATTTAAAATATTACTTCAAGCAATGTTTGTTATCTAAGCCAAGCTACATAGGTCACACGTAACTCGATGTAACTTTAAATGATGATGATGATGATGATGCTACGATGTTAAAACTGTATTTCGTCTCTCTACAAGCAAAACTCACTATTTACAAAAAATAAATGAACGAAAATCAACCTAGTTATGTTGCCAGTGTTGTTCATTAAAGCTTTGATCTTGTGGTAGTGCTTAGTGAGTTTTGCGTGTCACCTGACGATTTCATATAATCTATTAAGTAACGAATGAAATTGCTTACCTTCATGGAATTAAAGAAATATTATGTGTCAGTGTGCAGTCTTTAAAATCATATCCAATCCGTGTATTTGTTGTTGTAGTCGTTGATGATTCAAATCTTGCAAGTTAGATTTAACCCACTTCGTGGGATCTGATTGAGCTTCAATTTGGTATACTTCCGCAATTTACATAACAATGCAATCGTAAACTAGCACAAAGCTTATTTAATGATATAGTCTGAAGGTTATCTAAGAAATTCCCGAGGATATAATGCGACCACACCGAGTTTGGAATCATTGAAAAGGTCTCTAGGGGCAATTGATAGACGGACGAAGAACAACAGGTAACAGCCAGCAATAAAAATGTGTAGGTACATATTTTTATTGCAGTGGCGGTGAGGTCATATGATTCGGTTTCCGCCGGCTTGTCTAATTTTCTGGCACCTGAGCATTTTCCTACAGCTTATGAGGAATTTTTAAGCCAAATTAAGCTTCGGCTTGCCTAGGAAAATTTTTGAGCCGCCGCCACTGGTACCTACCCAAAATATAGTCCCCGTCCGTCAACATGCATCTTCTTCTAGCTCTGGAAACCTAACTCACCGGCAGAAATGATTGATTAATCTGTGCAACTATTTTTTCTTCATCTCACTGAATATGAAGTAAAATAAACATTAAACAATTATTTTTTGCACAAGCAAGTCGGCAATAAAACTCTCACGGCTACTTAACGGAATAAATGTCGCCTCTCTGACTTCGCCTTAAGCCTTTTGTCTTCCGGATCTTGCCAGGACAATGTAGCAGTCTTCATGTTATTGCCTCAATTAATCATAACTTTGTGTTAGTGAAATTTCTCTAGTGGGTAGACCATTGGTGCATGAGCTCAGGAAGGCATGAAATTGGATCGCGAAACCTTAGTTCGCCTTTCTTAGATCTGGGGCACTGCTGAATTTCCGAAATTTAAAAATGGCTTCTTGATTTTCGATTAAAATAGAGTAATTGAGTGTTTGAGTACGCTTATGACAAATGCAGGGTAGAATCAGGGTCGGGGCCCCGAACCACTTTTTCTGACTTTGTAGCTGATCACCATTATAATTATATGGTACCTACGTAGTATTTGGTCAATAGAATGAATCGATTTATTTTTATTTTCCATGTAAATTACTTAAACTAAGTATTTAAACCATGTTCACCCTATAAGTTTTGTCATACGCTGTATAGAAAAAAAAAACAAGATTTCACATTGAGGAGAGTGACCTAATTGTACGCCAAAATGAATTGTTCCACTTATCATTTGAAAAACCATCATTAATTTTGGTGACAGAAAATTATAAATACCATCATTAGGTCCATCTTTCGATTCTGTATCATGCCTCTATCACTTAATACACGACCCCGATTTCACCCTGTATTATGGATTAATAACTTTTCATAATGCATGTTTTGCATGATATTGATAGCCACTTGTATAATGTGTCAAGTATTATGTCAAATAAATTTAAGCAGTATATTTACAGGGTGGAATCGTTAAGTCTAGCCAGGTGGTTATTTCGTTAATACAATGGATTGGATATCAGAAAACTTTTCAATTGATATCAAAAGTACACAAGTTCTATCGTTATTTTATTTTTCTTTACAGTCTGTCTAACGCAATCTTACGGTAGTAATACATAACTATAGTTACTTGGCAAAAATAAAATGGCTTTAGTACACTCGAGAACAAAAGTTTCGGATCACTAGCATTTTCTTGAATATCTCCAAAGATAATAATTTTAAAGATATTAAAGTTTATGTTACTGACCCGAAATTTTTGCTTTCGAGTGTAGTAGTAGGTGCGTTAGCTCCAAAGCCGAACTTGCCCATATTAACCTTAAATAGGATGATTTCGGGATCGTATAGCAATAGGACATGGCATGATAAATAATTTGAATATGAACCTAATGATGTTGGTTATTCATATTTTATCAACAACATTGATAGTTACAATTAGTTTTGTATTAAGCAGAACGTCTGCGACTTTGGGAAACATACCTATCACTGTGACCAACTGAGCTACAGAGACTTACCTGATGGCTGAAACACTGTGGATTTATCTAGTTTTCCTTTATTTCTAAACATTGATAATAATGTTTCAGATGATACGAGAAAGTAGAACAATACATTTTTGCATACAGTTTGATTACTCATCGTAACGTCTTGTCACTCCCGTACAGCGTAAGTCAAAAGTCCTAGGGTGACCATGATTTCCTTAGTTCAAGATTAGTTTTATTAAAAAAAAAAACAGAGAAAACCCATAACCTACAGGTGCCCAAAAGGAAATCTCCAAACACTGAACTGTGCAATGCTAGCGAGGAGTTGCTAAAGCCTGCCGCTGACGTCATACGACTATAGAGTTATGATAATAGTTTTAAAGAGTTTAAGTGTACCAAATTTTCTGTACACGGTGTCCTAAATGGCGCTACGTGCGCTCGTAGACCGGTGCTACGGTGCTACGCTCTACGCCGTAGACGCTTATTTATGTCTTGTAATAATTTAGCATAGTTTTTGTTAGCGTATTTATCACTTGTTAGTTAATTTATGGACAATTTCACAGTTGCAAAGCACCTTTAAGCTTGCTCAGCGAATTTTAAGCAGTTGTGTTTTCTAGATACGTGGATAGTTAAGACAATTGTGACGACTGGATTCTGTGCCTTCCTTTTTTACTAAACGTCCTCACTTTGCTCACTTGTTTTAATTGTACGGCATCTTTATCTCGGCCTCTGTATGTTTTATACTATAAATGTAGCTTCAGTCATGAAATTCGGTTATACCTACAAGTCGTAACAAATGTAACATATTCTAGACGTAAAGATAATAAGAACTCGGCCTTGAGTACTCAACCCGGACCATAATAAACATATTAAACGTCCGGTGGATTCTCCTGTGCTAGGCACTGCGCAATTAATTGGGATTAGTCTGTTAGGTCGTGCGTTCCATTTCCCACTTATTTTTCACGTTACGAAAAGTCCAGTGGCGAGGGCAGCGAGGGCAGCGCGGGCGCCGGATTATTGAATTAAAGTTGATAAGTGTATTAGCCGGTGTTGTTGCTCCATTCTCTTGATTAATGGCCGACCGTTGCTTTTTCTCTCTCATTTACAAATGATAATGAGCAGTGACCGCGTTCGAACAACCATTAAGTGTAAATGGGTAACTACATGTTAAATGCCTTTTAAAAAATCCTGTCCGCTCGCGTCACGGTCAGAATTTAAAACGGGCAAAGTTTATACAAAATTAACATTGTTTATTTCCAAACCAGATTATGCTAATTAATCAGCTGCTGTTTCAACGGCGGGATCGTAATCGAAAACGCCTGCTAGTGTTGATTCGGCTAATCAGTTTGTTTTGGAAGTAACAAACAGTGTGACAATCGCGTGAATTTTACGTACACGCTGGAATACTGTCGTTTGCATGTAAAAATATAGCGTGTGACATATGTGGGGTACCAGGAGCGCATACAGCATGGAAGGTGGAATGAAGTGGTTCATATACCCGGCCGGTCGCAGCTCGGCGCACCGCTGTCTGCTATTTAATTCCCTTTTGTTTAATACAATCTACAGGGAGCACCGCTAGGGTAACGTTATGATGACATTTGGATTTGCTGTGTGTAATATAGTGAGCGCGGGGGAATGAAATCCGGAAATATGAGTGCATCGCCGCCAACCGTGAAAGTGCTTTTAACAAACAAGGTCGTCTCTGTGTCTAGAGGTTAATGTGATCAGATGAATACCGGCTCTGTGACAATGACAAGATTTTAATATTGTTGTAACATAAATGTAATCTTTCTTACGTAAACGTAACTTTAGGTAAAATATCAGTTTTTTTTCTTTTATGATATTGATTGTTCATGTGTTATTTATTCCATCCTTTATTATCAACTTTTCAAATATAAAAAAAACATATACAAAAGTCACTCGTTGCTTAGGAGAGCCTGACACCAAAACAACGCCTTAAATTCTTAAATATAGTTCAAAATAACATAAAGGTGAAATTAAAAATATTTATAACGGGTTAATACGTTAGAGTCTCACGAAAGTTTTATAGTTAAGTTGAAATTGTATATACCTATTCTTTAAGATATCAATTTCTTTTTCTCCTCAGTCGTACTCTTTGCAGTGTCGTGATCAATTAGCAGTATCAAGTATAGATGTTGCACGTTGCACAACTTCTCGCCATTCTGGCCAACCATATCAACAGTACAGTGAAATCCAGCCGGTTCATTGCGGTAGAGTTCGTCGATCATCCGCCGACAGTCATCAACAGATAGCTTTTCAGCAGCTCACTGTCGCAGGCTTACCTCGTCCAGAGACCCCTCTGTGTCATAACTCATCACGGTACTTTGTCACATTCGCTTTGAAATGAACACTGGTCATATGAGTTTGAAGATCCACTTGTGGTAAACCAAGGAGGTTGGAGTATTAACGGCGATGCTTATAGGAGAGACGGTGTGACAACTAAACTGCTTGTAGTGACCGCGCCAAAGCGCACTAATTGTCGCAGTGGCTTATTAGCCGTCGAAGTAAGTGTAAAAATATTGGATAAGTATTTATGCTGAATTGTGTCGTAATCAAGTACCTAATGTTGGAACTTACATGGATAAAGTTCCAACGTTACGAAACAATACGAAAAAAGTAAGTAAGGGGTAATGTAGGGTAAATCGCCAATAACTGACCACCCTCCAGTAACTCGCCACCTCATATTGAAAATGAACTCTATTCACCTACAAACAGACATTGAAGGGTGGTCAGTAATTAAAACCTCATGCTATAATGAATTCTGTTCGTAGGAGAATAGAGCTCATTTTTAGTTTGAGGTGGCCAGTTACTGACGATTTACCCTACCTCGTAACAAAATTGAATAAACCTAGAGCTATAGTGAAGTAACACAATATTTATCGCATTTTCGATACATATCGGGTGAGATTTAACGATGAGTTCGGGTTCAACCCTATTGGCTCGAGTACACCCACACAAGTTACCCTGCTGATATTTATAAGCAATTAAAAAAAACGGAAATAGCCTCTGTAGGTGTTTAATTTTAAATATTTTTAACAGTGATTTTTAATGTTTCAGATTTCTGCTAAATCTACAGTCATAGTGATACAAATACATACAAAAAATACAAATCGTTTATTTGTTGAAAACTGGGTTACAAACAGGTGTTACAAAGGATAGGTGCTCCACTTTTTGCCGTATGAGGCATACAAATATTAGCAGTGAGCGGGTGTGGTCTAATAACATTTCATTGGTCAAAGAATTATCGATTAAATGTCAACTTACATTCTATCTACAATTAAATCTTACATTCCAAAAATGAATAAAATAATAATCCTGTAAATTAAAAAAGTTTGCTGTCATTTAGATATTGATGTATGTCATAATAGCATTTTGCCTTTAAGAGATACTTTATAGCGTTTCGAAACTTTTTCTAATCTATCTATCGATCTAATAAAACTTTTTAATGAGATTTTATATTATGATTAGAAGTGCCATATTCTAATTTTCAAATACTTAAACAATACATTAAAAACACAATCCATCTCAAACATAATAAATAATCAACCTATTAAAAAAAAAAAAAAACAAAAAAAAAAAACAACCTATATTGTAGTTGTATTGAAGTTGCATTGGAATAATTTTCAAGCAAATACTGATATCTCTGATTCAGGCGCTTAGGCGCTAGCTGTATTGCGTTGTTAATGTATTGGAATTGTATTGAAGTTGAATCGTTTTTAAATGTGTTTTAAAGTTAGAATACGTAGTCACACTATACAATATGCTTTTTTTAAATTAGCTTATGGCTGTTTTTAATATTGATGCATTCATTTTTACTGAGATTCTAAGTTGATGTCTGCAAGTGTTAAAAACACAAATAATAATTACTCACTTGCTTCGATTCACACTTATGCTAAAGGAATATAGAACTCATTTACCTAATACCGAGTATCAAAATCAGCACGCAAAAAGTTCCACTATATGCGACGGCTTTTGCCGAAGAGAGCCGACAGTTCTAAGAACATTGCTTGTCACGAAGGACCGACCGAGTGCTTCATTAGAATAAGACCAGCACAGCTTCACAGAATAAATACATAAACATACATTCAAAAACTTTTTTTAGCTCATTCAGGTTTAGCGTTTATTCCACCACATTAAGTACATTACTAAAGTTGCTACATATTATAAATATTCATAATAATGATGTACAAGCATTATTAAGTATCATTCTCAATTACAAAATTAATCTAGCAATTACATTACTTTATTTTAAGCATATGTGTATGAGCCAATATAATGTTTTAATTCTCCAAACAGCCCCGAGGAATGTCAGTGAATGTCCAAGATACAGTCAGCCAAGAAAGTGGTCTACCACTTTTCGACTCTATTACTTGATGAATAGAGTCGAAAAGTGGTAGAACACTTTTTTGGCTGACTGTACATCAGGGGTGTCGTTTTTTTGACACATTTCCCTTTTTTTTCTAACAGCCTACCCTGTCCAAACCAGTAAAGGTATCTTCAGTAGGTTTCTTTTAATGTGGAATAACGGAGCTTAATAGTCAAACTATAGAAAATCGCTCAATATAAATATTATGGTATCCTCTGCATGGTTTTATGATGTTGAGCTATCATAATTATATTGATGGTAATTTCAATTGATGCTCACCGCTTTTTGCAGCAACTAAAATATGACAAGCGGTACTATTATTATATGTAATCTTTATTGAAAATTAAAGTTTAACTAACAAACCCACCGCCTCCTGAGACAAACTATGTAACTTTGACTAACAAAAATTCAGAAAAAAGAAAAGAAACATTCCTAAAAGTCATTTCTGTACAAAAGCAAACTTCACATGAACATTCGGGAAACCGTTACAAAAAAATATGACGTTTGAAAAATTACACGCATTCACAAATCATGCGGGCCCTCTTTTGTGAAAACTTCGGAAGCCTACAAAGGAGTTCAACTCGTTCTTGAGGCGTTAAATTTGTTCACTGCCCCTATACTTCATGTGTTTGTTTTTTCCTTTCCAAAAATTAAAATAAGACATCAAACAATCAAACTTAATTAGTTGTGGCAAAAAAAATTAAGCATATAAAAGTACGGCGTAAAGTAACGATAAATCACCAAGTTCATAATATACCTGAACGAGCTGAACGGGTATAGTACGTCCTACAAAAACGGCAAGCGTTTTACGAATCGAAATACAAAATGCCATTTGGTGCCGTCGAGAGGAAATGAAGCAATTAATTCAGCAGATGGCGTCGCCGTACGAGCATTAATCATCGACTAATCGTAACTGCAGTCTTCGATTAAACCGCGCGGCTCGCGGCCTCACGCCGCCTGCGCGGTCGGCACGTGTCGCCCTTCCTATCATCCGCCGACACTTCAACCAACCTACCTCAAGAGGTAAATAACCTGGGACGGATACACCCTACTACTTCAGACAATAATTAGCAACCACAGTGCCAGAGACACAACCAAATTGCATTTATAACTATCAGGTGCTTTAGCATTTAAATTAAATAGACGACGCAATAGCAAACTTTGATGAAACATAGATTGGCCTGAGTGGAAGTCCACAATGCCAAAGCATTTTGCTTATCTGAAATCTTAATCCACGAATTACATCAATCAGAAACAAAAGTCTTCTAAACTCGGCTTTATTTAATAAATTAACACCGATACAATCTATTGTCAAATCGACGGCCTTTGAAAGTTGTCTTTCTAATTAATTTCCCTTCGAAAATTTAATAATGGCCAAGTGAGAGAAGACAATTAAAAATGGATTATACGTAAAAATTAAACAAGTGGCGTATTTTAGAGTTGGAATCGAAGTGAGAGCTGGTAGATTAAGGCAGTTGCCTGGAGGGATTACTGGACGAGCTAGTGGTAATGAAATTCTCGGAGGAAATGGCGGCCAGGCCTAGTGCTGTAAGCCGTGTCCAGGCGCCCGCTGATTGTATTTGATGAGAGTTTTATCTGTTTTGCACTATCGAAGCCGCCGATCGCGGTAATCCCCGCCGATTTAACTTTGTTACCCAGTTAATTACAGGCTCTGCAGTTAGTTATGGTTATTCTGTTTGTGAAGATTAATTGAGGAAATTAGTAAATCAGATCCTTGATGTAATCGAAAATTGCTAAAGCGAATTAACCCGAAGAAAAGGCATAAGACAAGTGGGACACCCGAGGGACTGTGCCCTACGGAGCGTGTCTGACGTAACAGGTACCGATTGTGATCCAATTAGGACTGTCTGTGCACCCGCTTACGTACTTAAGTGGACGGAACACTGGCCGTTTTGCGACGAGCACTGCGCTTTGGAGATGCAAACGTATAGGACTGATAGCTTCAGAGTATTGAGTTAGTGATAATCAATATCTATTGAATAGTAGGTTTTTTACTTACAACTTAATTTTTGCTTTTAAGTATATGTGATTTATACACGCAATATGAATCTACTGAAGTATTAATTAGATATTTGGGCAACATAGAAAGTAGAGTCTATATAATAAGGTATAATACAAATCAAGCCTTATTGAGTTCATTGTGAAACTAGATTAATGTGTGTAGAAGAATGAGTCATAGATAAATGTCAAAATATTAAATAAAATAGATATAATATTATCTTTTAGGATTTTTTCTAAATGGTGAAAACATTAGGTTTACTATTTAAAAATAGTTATTTTTCTAGCAAGTTAAGTGTACTGCTATGCCTGTTATTCTATTCAAGTCCCTTGATATTCAGGCTACGTATGTACATAAAAAAATGCACGTTACCGAAAAATATGTAGTAAAATACAAAATAGTAGTAAGCGCGCCGCGCTCCAATATTCAAATCTTTTTTTTGTGTACTGGGATGCTTTGGGTTGTATTTAATAAGTATTTTTTAAGGCTCGTACCCAGCTTATGCCATCAAGACTAGGCTCACGTGAAATTACAACTGCAAAATGCGACCTTTTCTATCATTTGACTATTGGTCCGTTTGTTTGGAACAACTTGTATTATTGAACTCTTTATTTATCTTTCGTCTTAGGGCCTACCCTAAGTATATATTTACCCCGTTTTCCAATATTTTTATAAAAGTAAAATATAGACATACATATAAAACATACAAAAATAATAAAAACATTCAAAAAAATCTAACCTAGGGTGCCGCCGACAACGGGGCAAGGCCCAGGCCCAGGAGAGAGGAACCTTCGGACTATACGCGCCGTGTCCAGGATTACCGCCTTCTGAATCTGACCCTTGATCCAACCACAACCCCGTAGCGAAAGTCTCTCAAGATGTTGGTCGAGACTCTTTGCTATGGGACTTATTATTATGAGCGATAATTATAAGGCAGTATGCACCCTAAACTTAGTCTTAAAGAGGTGTTGTGATGCTCCAGACGTTTACACTCGGGAGATTTAATGTCTTAGATTTATTTAGTGCCTCTGAGACTTTTCACACTAAATTGGTTTCAGACTTGATTGAGAAGTATCTATTTGACAGTTGTTTTATTTTGTAATCTTAGTTTTAGGTATGATAATATAAATTGGAATTGACGGTTGACTTAAATACCACGCATTATGTACTTGCTTTTTGTATTTTATTTGAATAGGTTTTATTTTGTTACTGAAAGGTTTTCTTTACCTACTGATTTTTGGATTTTTATGAATTTGTTCGCTTAAAACATTTTATCGAGTCTATCTCCCAGCAATAAATAACATGTTAACTTATCTTTTTAGAAAAAAAAACTGTATTTTATTTATATAGCCCAAGGTCATAACTATATGAACGGTTTATTCAAACCTTATGAGATTTTCCAGTGGTTATTATGATTAAAATCATTTACACTAACAAAGTTACATGTATAAATTTATTTTTATATATTATATTACGTCGGGTACACAATTATTACACAGTACCTATTTTTAAAAGTTGGCGTAGACTTTTTTACATTTTAAATCTTAAAAACTCATTTTATAACTTTATATTTACAGTTTCAAAGAGTTGAGAATATAGATTGTAATATTTATAATACATCGTCTACATACATATTAACACTTTCACGACCAGGAACCCGCTAGGCGTGTTCTCTGTTCGTAGCTACTACGCGCTACATACGAGGAATACCTGGCTACGCGCTACGAGCGTAGCACGTAGCGCTACGCGGTACGGGGAGGGTTAATGTAATTAATATTTTGAAATAGTTATTATATAAGATAACAAAAATGTTTCATTACCCCTAAACACGTTCTTCCAATTAACGGCAGCGTAAAGTCATTCAAGCTTAATAATTATGAAATAGGGTCTGTCCGGAAAGAAAAGTGTCGTAGAATGTATGAGCTCCCATATGAACCACGACACTTTTCTTTTCGGACAAACCCCATCTGTATTCATATAACTAATTTGTTTCTTCGTATGTCTACCATAAATTAAATACTGTAATACTATAAATATGTTACACCTCAGTAATTACACATGTATTAAAATATATACATTAATATTACTACTATCTGTGCCCTTATTTTCCGCGTAGAAATTTCATACTTTAGTGACCTCGATGGAAGAATTACACGTAACAGTATTTGTAAACTTGCACCGCAAATTTACGAGTAAGTTGCTTAATATTTTCAGCTAGAATAATTTGTGAGCGTTCAGCGCAGTCCCCGAGATTCAAACCCCAGTATCGCCCCACGTCCGCCACCGGTACTCATGCACATTATTTTTCATGTCTCTGCTTCCATGTCCTGGCGGCGATTACTTTTAATTCCTACCCCTTTTATTGTTGAAACTTCACACAAACTGTTCCATTCATCAAATGTTGCAGCCGAATTAAAAATACGCCAAATACAGTTCCACTACCGAGTTCTACTCCACAAGCGAATATGTAAAAGATTTGTGGAACTACATAATATTAGATCCGTCAGTGTCACGCAAGTTTTATTGCAGTGTATACGAAACCGCACAATCTCAGCGCAACATCGCCGGGGCTCTTTTCATATCAAAACTCATACCGGCTATTGTTTTACAAGCCCCATACCGGCTACCTAAACAATTTCTCAAAATGGAACAAGGGTGTCTCATACTTTGCATAAAAATGCCGAGACGTCAAGCGTTTACAAATAACGTCTGCGGTGGAGGTAATTTTTGTTTTCCCCTTTACCGAAAGTTATGACACAAATATGAAAACATTAAAATTGAATCGTGGCCAAATATGTTAAGTCGGTGAGGGGATGTAGGAACGGAGTGGTCGGCGAATACCAATCGGCTACGGACCGGTCAAATAATGTGGGAGATTCGCTACGCCCGACTACGGCGTAGTCTGCAGTGCTACGAGCGTGGTATGCTACGCAGCCTTTAGCATGCTGCGGAAAAGCTATCGGAACTCAAACTCTCTTGAACGAAAAACCCTTAGAATAAAAGTTTTATCAAATACGAAAAACTTCTTTAAGAGGAGTTTCTGCAGTAATTACGGTCTCATAATTCAAACTAATTGGTAAAGGTTTTTAATTTTCTTTGCAAGCAAGCAGGGTTTTAGTAACGGATATTTTTTTCAGTTTTACTTAACGGAAAATTAATATGATATTTTTTAACCCTGCAGTTTTACGATCTACGGCTGTTTGATCAATTGATGCTAATTGGGAGGCTAGCGATCGACACCCAGTTTTATTTGTAAGAATATTTCAGACCTACTGCGGTGATAAATCAAACTCGAAACCGTAATGAAAGCGAACGGATCGCGTCGCGAAGAGGAGGGAGGAAAAAATATCACGGAAAAAATCAGGTGCGTCCCCCGCTCGGGTGCCGAGAGAAAAACAGTCGGTCGCGCGTAGGGTTATCGCCGCCGCCGCCGGCGTCTTGCACTCAGATGACACACTGACACTTACATCAAACGTACGCCTGTCATGTCCCAAGATGTAACTTTCAAATATTATAATGATTTTTACCGTTAAACTTAAAATAGTAATTAATCATTATTTTTGATTGCGGAAGTCATTTAAACGTAGGCTGCAGGATTAGAACTTTTTTCGGTGGTAGCAAGTTTTGAAAGTTGAGCCCTGAGCGTGTGCGGCTAGGTTGATCGGCAACCCTAGGTCGGGTGGTGGTAGGCGGGCAGGGTGTCGGCGGTCGATGCGGGGTGGTGGGGGCGCGGGGCGTGCGCTGGGCGGCGACGCGTGCGCGCCGGCCCCGCGGCGGCGGCGGCGTCACACTACCCGCGGCCGCGTCACTCGACACACGCCACCGCGCCCGCGCCCGACCGTCGCTCCACACGCGCCGCCGGCCCGCGCCGCGCAAACACGTGACCACCCCTACGACTTTACATGACCAAAGTGCTAAAGTCAGTGCTACCTATCGCTACTACAGTGCTACCCATCCACAAGAACCCGACCTGCGCGACGATCAGGGTTAGTATCATCATCATCTCAACACATTCACATCCCGGTGTTCGAGTGATCGATTGGTACCGTTTAAAAAAAGTTTATTTCGGGAGCGCAAAGTTTTGTAAAGTTGAAGTGCGCGCCGCTGCACATTGCCAGCCGCAAGTGGTTCGTATCTGCTGGGCGGCGCCGCGGAGACGCTTCCCTCCTCGATTAAAAACAACAAACAGATCAATCGACCTGTTACTTTCTCCAGAGACGATTCTCAAAAGTTAATCCACCCGACAGATTTCAATTGACGAACTAACATTTTGTGTAATACCCGAATGTGACGATAAGAAAAGAATAACTACACTATTAGCTCGAAATAAAATTGTGCGATCGCATGCAACGGTGATATTAACTGTTCACAGTTCAAGTTTACCTACTATTTTCTCAAATTACGTTGGTGGGCCATTTTATGGTAAACTAAATTCGAGGGTCGACGTCTGTTTTGATACCGTAAATTTTTGACGGAAGTAAGTAGTTTTTCCACAAATAAACCGTGTAAATGCCAAAAAATCATAAAAAATTAAAAAGAGAGCTCTGGTATAAAAACATTATTACAAACTTTTCTATTGATAGCAAATATTTTGGAGGTTATTATGGTCGAAACAACTTATCATTAGATGAAATCTAAGTCTTCGTGACATAAGCTAAATTTATACCTATGTGTTCTTAAATGAAGTCCAGTATAACCTGAATAAAAGTACATGGCACCTACCGTCCAAGATCATTAAATATATTCAATGAAATGTAATTATTCCGTAGTCATACTTCATCAACGTCAGTTGAGAAATGTTCCACATCTTGTATGAGTTTTATTAATGACTACTAAATCCAATCAACATTGTATTTTGTGTGGGCAAGGAGCGTTAGAATGTCTAATTCAGTTATTTGGATTCGTGATTGATTTTCGTGGAAGTTATATTTTATACTATATTATGCATCGTATCACATTCATATTTAATTGGTTAATTTAGTATACACAGAGGTATTAAGTTTACAATCAATTAAATTTGTACGAGTCTCTAGTTACGATGATACGCTAGTTTATGTTACCGATACCTCCGTTTTGTCCGTAATTTTCCTATTGCGTGACCTCTCCCTAAATACGAGAACATAAAAATAATTGTTTTATACGGTGATGGGTAATGGTAACAAGTGATTTGTGTAACAATGTCATGTTACGTTCATGGTTAACCTGATTGTTATGATCACATAATATTATATTATAAAGGAAAACCCATGAAACATTCTTATCTGAAATAAAATTATATATTACATATAATTTAAAAATGAGTTTGATATTCATTATTTCGCTTTTAAATGAAACATGTAACTAAATTGGTTTATTTACTTGTGTCAACCTGGATTGGACCATTATTCCGATTTGTTGCTGCATCAAAATTCTGTCAAAATATAAAAAAATGGGTATGAAAAGTTTTTTTTAAGCTTGACTGTAGTTATAACATTTGAGAGAGGCACTTATTGTTTTAGCTTAAATTCTGTTTACTAAACAACACAAAATAAACCCTAGTATGGTTGAAAACCGTTGAACCATTAGGTCATACTAGGGTTCTATTAAGACGGAAAGATAGCCACGACAGATATGACACAATAATGAGACCAACGAAACCCATCTAGTCAGTTTGCTATGCTATGCTTATTTATAGATCTGAACATCTGGCAGCTGTAAAGTGGTGGACGTCAAAAAATGCAAACCACTTTATGAAATCAAATACGAGAATTCTGGTTTTGATGCAGTATTATGACAAATTATATTAATAATTAGATTATTGCCATAACTTTCTATGTCTAGAAAGTAGTGCCGACGTATAATTTAATTTATAGTTTGTAGTCCACTATTTTTGTTTCAGCAATAATATGCAATGTTTTTTGTTCTAATGTAAAAATATAAGCCCTGTCTTCTATAACTGAGACCTCACTGAGGCAGTTTTTACCTATTTTGGTGGGACTACTTTGTAATTCAAAAATGTTACTTGTCCATAACTCTGAACTCCACCCATTAAAAGCTGCCAGATGCTCGGATCTAGCAATAAGTACAGTATAGAAATCTAACCAGACGGGCTTTGTTGCTCTCATTATTGTGTCATATCCTTACCCAGCTCCTAGTCCATAACAAAAATTTCCTGTATATACAGCCTTGGCCAGAAGTATTGAGCATAGGTTGTTTTTTGTTTACAATTTTGATGTTAAGCATTATTTCCCTATCCTAACAATGTACGGTAACTGTAAATGTTATATTTTATTTATAAATATAGAAAACTTCACTTAATAACACTTTCAAGGTACTTAAAAAATATGAAAACAGAAGGTACCAAAAATGTAAATTTAAGTCGGTGCGACATATTGCAAATATTCTATGCAGTTACTACTAACTTCAACAAAACATGCCTATTAGTTTAAATTAATTGACAAAATAACTTAAACAAAGATGGAAACGATGGACTAAACTTTCCAGTTTTGTATGAAAATCGCATTGGTGCTCAACACTTCTGGCCAAGGCTGTACCTGTTGATTTTCCGAGATGGATCATAACCAAGAAGCTAAAATGATTTGAGAGTATATACTAAAGTTGAACAGCTTAGCTTGAGACTTTTAGTACCTCCACCTACACTGCAATAATAAACATTAAACGGATACTGAACTCTGTCTGGCTAAATTGAACTCTCCTGAGCATTGTTGGTAATTTTTTATGATTTGCTTTACTATCATCCAAAATAAAACACTTAAGTAGGTACTTGGATTGGTAGGTTTGTATGAATATTAATATTATCTTTGTAAATATTTTTTATAGTTTTTGTTATTTTATTCTAAGAATAGTTTTATTTTTTATCGGTAATAATATGGCAATAATTAAGTTCCACAGAGATACATAATGAGATCAATGAGAGACAAATTATTTTATTGGATATCGAAATATGCTAAGCTGATTCAATATAATGGCGCGTGATTACAGTGACCGAAAGGTTGACTTGGGGGAGGATGAAAAACCAAGTTCAAAAAACAAGTCAGTTCGGTTTGCACAGGGTGGTTCCACAACACGTAGGAAGCTAATACCGCAAACCATCCAGTTGCCTTGCGGACACTGAAACTACGCGTCATTGCTCTGAATAGTACATGTGGATACTTAATGACTTATATATTTACATTAATTAATTTATGTGAAACCTATTTTTAACCGACTTCAAAAGAAGGAGGTCCTCTGTTCGACCCTTATGTTTGTATGTTTTTTCTTGTAAATAAATAAACGTTATCTATGGGTATGCAAAGTTTGACTATAATAAATTCAATATATTCTACGTAATCAGTGAGAATATTTCTGCAGAATATCAATATTTATTGAAATAACATTCACGATTCGATAACTGTAATTAAATATTTCAGAATATACCAAGAACTATAAAAATATTTATAATGGCGAACTAAATGGCTTAAGTTATTCTTTGCCAGTTAACCATATCAGAAAATTGAGTTATCTCAATATTTCAAAGTTATTAATGCCCCTCGATGGTGCAGTCTCCCATCACAATAATTTGCCTATATCGACTCTTTTACAAATTTAAACATTAAGTAATAAATCCATGTAATATAAACGTCAATTTATGTACCGGTTTTTACTAAGTGGCTATAGAAGATTTGTTTTTTTTCGAAAATTTGTTCTACTTTGTTCTATAAAACTATGTAAATAGAATACAGAACTGACTACTATTTGGTTGAACCAAATAATCCTTTTAAACAAGGAGCTCACCTAATTCTTTAGGCTGTTACGAAGTTCAGTGAAGCTTAACAGCTATTTGGTGTTCTTGTCTCCAGTAATAAGTAAACAGTAATGATTGAAGAGCAGGGAACGATGATAGATGAAACTTAAATGTCTGACGCACACCTAACTTAGTGGTGAAGGATGTGAGATATCATGTTATAGTGGTATTGATGTCAAAGGATAAGGATAAAGTTCGGAATAAAACTTTCCTTGACAATTAAAAGTAAAAAGATTAGACACAAAAAATATTTATTGCACGTAGAAAAATACAGTTACACATAATTAAATATTTATACTAATTCGCATAGCAGTGCGTATACAGAAATTGCAGAGGTCCCCGCACTAGGGTAGGCCTGTATCGCGGGAGACCAGATTACCATTTTGTGTCATGCCTTAAGCTAATTCTAAGAGAGGAATACAAAATAATTTGGGGATTTTGTGTAAGAACTATAAATAATTCTTATACTATTATTCCTACACTAATTTTACCTGCGGAGCCTCAGGTTAATTGTATGTAAATGTAGATAATTGTAATTAATATATTAAGAGTTGTTTTTCCCGACCACGGAACAATGGTGTTCCGGACCTTTGGGAGGTGTATGCGGAGCCGAAGCCAACGCGCAGAGGCCCTTTCGACAATTTAATGAAAAGTGAGGGGTACACTAAGCGGATGCTGGCCCTGCCCGTGTCATGGGACGCACGCAGAGACAGCACCCGCCATGGTGTAAGGACTATTGAGAATTAATGGAGTCTAATATGTACTAGGCTATTATTGATTATTATTAGCAATGACATATATATTCTAAGTGTTGTTATTATTTCACCAAGTGTAGAGACAATGACAGTCAATAAAAAAATAAATTAAAAATCTGTTGACTTTAAAATTAAAAACTAACAACTAGTTTGAAATGCTGTGGGTGACATATTTATTTTCTTTGACACAAAAATATATTTTTAGTATTTCCTAAAAGCAAAACGATATTCAAACGTTTTAATTAAATCGCGAGTCACACAATCTAGCGCTTAAGTCAACAATGAAACTAACAAGAAGCCGTTTTTAATTGACCGTTCCATGCAAATTAAACGGGAAACAACCTCCTTCACCTGTTGTTTTTAAATTAATAATAGTTGTTCTTGTTATAATTACTTGTAGTTTGTTCTTATTACAAGCCCACTGCTCCCCCGGGGGGGCTAGGGTTGAGGTTATCGTTATTAATTCACAACTTTCGGTGTTTACATGGCTTAGACCTCGATATCTTCGCCTTTTCACCTTCATGCGTCCGGATTGGGATTATTACAGCTACGTATCAATACTTTTAGCTATACGTGACCCTTCGTAGATGGATTTATAACGTACAAGTGTTGGTAACACCGCTAGCTTATTTTATAAGGTATAAAAGGATTTTTGACCACATTTTTTACTGATACAGGATGTAAAATATAGTTTCAGGGTAATATTTTTTTCTTTTACTTTAAAATATGTTTTAAATATATAATAACACAAAACTAAGAGCTAAAAAATGTGACACAATGACGAGAGCAACGAACCTTCTCTATTTTACTATCCTTGTTAGTACCTATATGCAGGAATCTGGCAGCTATTCATCGGTGGAGGGCACAGGTAGGTAAGCAAGCTATTAAGTTGGGTAAAAGGAATTCCAATGCACGTAGAAACTGGTGAATTTGTCTTAGTTTAAATGTATCGTATTCCAATTTTAAAATACATTAACAATACATTAAAAACGAATATATCTCAAATATAACTCCAACACACAACAAATAATCAACCTATGTATATTGAAGTTGTATTAGAGTTGCATTAGAATAATTTTCAAGCAAATTCTAAAATTTCTGATTCAGAAGTTTATGCGCTAGGTGTATTGCGTAGTCAATGCATTTGAGTCGTATTAAAGTCGAATGTCTAAGCGTGTTTTAAAATTAGAATACGGCCCTGGTACTTTTTTTTATGCATATAATTTATTTAATTTTACTTGTTATTGCAGGGATAATAACAAACTTTACGAGTACATCGCGTTATATGTTGGTTGAATATGCATATTCAATAAAAAGATGTACTACCATATCATGCGTGGCCGGATTTTAACGTATACAGTCTTTACGTGGCATTGCACTATATACCCGCGTCAAAAGCGCCTGGCAATGACATATAGTCATTAATTACACAATAACCCATATACCCTAAGGGCCGGTTGCACCAAACCGTCTGTTAACGTCAACGAAATCGTTAAAAAAATCTGGTATGAAAAGTTTGACAGTTTTCTATGGGATGACAGCTCCGTCGCCATATTTAACGTTGATGAGTCCGTTAATTGTGCGTGGTGCAACCCACCCTACGGCTAGCCACGTCAGATATGACACAGTAACAGAGCAATCAAACCTGTCCAATTATATTGCTTTGCCATCCTTATTGCTAGATCCGGGCGTCTGGCAGCTTTTAATGGGTAGAGGTCAGAGTTACAGACTAGCAAAATTTTTGAGTTTCAAAATCGTACTATCAAAATAGGTAACAACTGCCGAAAATGTGCCATTTATACAGAACAGGGCCTATATTTTATTATTAGTACAAGAGACATTGTGTATTATTGCGGAAACTTAAACAGTAGGCGACTAACTATAAATTGCATTATACACCATTTGGCACTGCTTAGTTACTTCTGTCTATGATATCGTCTAATTAATTTTAATATTATTTTCCATAATATTGCATCAAACCCAAAACTCTAGGATTTGTTTTCTTTAAGTTATTTGCATTCTTTGACCTCCACCACTTTACAGCTGCCAGATGTCCGGATCTAGAAATAAGCCCACTATAACAAACTTACACGACGGGTTCCATTGCTCTCACCTAAGGAATTGCATTCTTCAAGTGATTTGCATTTTCTAACCTCCACCGATGAAGAACTGCCAGATTCCAGGACCCAGAAATAAAGGCAGTACTGAAACTAACAAGAGTGTCTTCTTTGTTCTCGTTTCTCACGTTTTCCATGGCTCAATCAATTTGAAATCAAGTCATTTTAGCAAATCGTTCGAATAAAAGTTTCAGTGAGAATCGGTTCGTATATTTATGTCGCGATTTTACGCCTTATGGTATTTATTTTTTAACTATATTCCGCACTGTCGCTTAAACCGTAGACTTTTTAAACGGATCGTAAAATTTGACGGTGCTTTCATAATGGCGCTTTCAATTTTCCAGAGGCAGATTTTCATAAAAAATAAAGCTATTATGACATTTTATTAGTTCAGCGTTTAAAGGTAATCCTTTTTTGTTGAGTTTACTAGCATAGTATGATTCAGTTTTATAACCTAGTCGTTAAAAGGCAAATTCCCGGTGCAAAGAAAATTTTCTACATACTCGTATTACCAATTGGTTGCTAGATTGTCAGTACTTACTGGAATACAGAGTGAAACTAATCATCGTTCATATTGAGCGACTTAATTAGGTAGGCCATACTAAACATTTGTTACTACGAGACCAACTCGGAAAATGCGAAACATTTTTTGGCTTTCCCATAGAAAAAGACAACATCAGCCGAAATGTATGAAACAGCCAAAAAAATTCAAAATATCGTATTTGGTCTCATAGTAAAATATGTTCAGTATGGATTAAATAATCACCTCGCTCAATATGAACGCTGGTTAATTCAATATCAAATATTTGTTCCTGAGTTATGGATGTTTTCTATGTATATAAGTATGTATTTATCTATCTACGTATGTATATCGTCGCCTAGCACCCATAGTAAAAGCTTTGCTTAGTTTGGGGTTAGGTTGATTTGTGTAAGATTGTCCCCAAATATTTATTTATTTAATATTTTATTTAATGTAATAAAATTTTATTCAGAATACAAATTCTATTTGGTTAGTAACATACAAAAACAAATAAAAATAACAAAAATAACTTAACTAAAGTTAGTACTTACTAAAAAAATATTAACTAGTTTACAACAATGGGGGGCGCGGGCGCTCAGGATCTTTTTGGTGTAGTAGCGGACTCGGGCTAGCGGGGACGCGCACCGCGTGCGCATTATACTCGTAATTGCAATGTCATCAGTTCGCGCCTCCTCCAACATGCCCGACACAACGCACTACCATGCCCGACAATACAATGCAATACAATTAATATTCCACCCTGTAAATTTGAATTTGTTATAATATAACAAAGTCAAATATCATAAATTTTTATGTAATTTTATTACCTCCTTGTTTTTATTTACAATGTATCTAATTCATTATTCTCTTACGTTTCTCTGCACCTTTTTGTCCTGTCTCTGTTTAGCCCAATGGTTAGCTGGTAGAGAATGCCTTTGGGCATTAAGTCCGCCATGTGTACATTTTTTTGTAGTGTGCAATAAAGTTTAAATAAATAAATAAATTATAAGTCACGAAACTTACGAATAGCAGTTTATTAAATTATATTAATGTTTTTAATATCATTTTAATACTAGTAATATAAAGTTAAAAAATGTCTCTCCCTAGTAAATAATATACAGTTAAGTTTAAAGGCGATTTTGAAGGCACCCAGACAAAAACTCGTCTTAAACAGGAAAACGTATAATGTGGGATTTTAAGTTGCAAGGATCAATATAAAATGTATTAAACGTTCTCGTATTAAGCGGGTTATATTTACTGTAGTTAAAAATTACATTCATAAAATCTTTACTTAAGGTAAATAATGTTGCTTGAGTAATGAGGTAAACTATTAACAAGAAAATCGTTTTAAAAATGTTTTATTATTTCTTAACAAGGGTAAATAAATCTGACCTAGATTAAACACTTCAAGTGTTTCTCCAATTAATTCTAATAATAATACTTTCGCTTACTAACCTACCTAAATAACCTTCTATAAGTTAAGAAATTACGTGTCTGAAAAAAGACCATTACGTCATTATCACAAAACGTAATCGTGTACTATAAAACATAAAAAGAAAACTAGATTTGTACTCGTATTACGCATCTGCCATTAATGATACCTAACTGTGGTTTGAAACAACTGCGCGGCCTCACTCGTGACGTCCGAAGCTTGCGTCAAAACTGTTACAACCCAGGAGTTTATTAGATTATAATGCGTCATTATTTGAAGACTGTTTTATAACGAAAGTAACTGAACAGAGTATAAACTTTATTTTGGCAAAAATTAAAAGATAATACCAAAAAACTAACTAATTAATCTGATCTAAGTGCCTCGCGCTCCGTAATATTGTCTCGATTGCGGTTTTAATAGGTACTAATAATATTAAATAAATCACGGGTTACTCACGTCTTTTAAGTCGAATATTGCTCGACATGTTTCGCTCCATAACGAGGAGCCTATTCATGAGCCATTCGCGTTGGCTAACCGACGCAGACTGCGGGCCGCGGCTCTCTGCTCGCGAGCGCTCGTCGCGGGCGGTGGTGGCGGCGGGGTAGGCGAGAAACTACCCTCATTTTCAGCATCATTGTCAAATGTAGGGTAACACACCACACTCACTACGTCATGTTGTAAAGGATCGTCCACACTGAGCACCGACGCATTGATTTATTTAATATGTCTGATTCTCACGGAAGTTTTGTGTTTAAGGTACTAATAATACCTAAAATCAATATTAATACATATTAAAAATATTTTAACATAATTAAAATACCTCCAATCTATATTTTACAAGTAAAAAATTGCCATGATAAACGTACTTAACCTTGATCTGTTAAAATTATGATTTAAAATTCAATGAAAGAGTAAGACTTTTTTAATAGATTTCAGACTTGATTAATTGAGGAAAATTTATATTTTATTGATTATCCTAATTCCGGGTATTTCCGGGTATCATCCTAAATAGCGACTACCAATATGTTCGTTTAATAATCATAATTAAATACTCTTTATTCGACTATCATAACCAATTTGATTACCTAACTAAATCTACTTTTGACATTTTTATTTTAAGTGTCATTTATATGAGGGTAGTTTACTAGTATATGACTATAATGTAGCTAGACTTTACCTACTTACTTTATGTAATCTATGCTTTGGGCTTAAAACTTTAAGATACATCTAACTAGTGAACACAATTCATTGTTTTAAATAAATATTGTATATGCCGCGAATGGCGTAGACGATGGTTCGATTACAAACCTGGGTACCGGATGTCTTAGTCTATTTTGCCTTTGTGTATGAAATCATAAGATATATCTAAATATACATAAATATATTTGTTAATCATTGCATGATATGCTAAATAAAGGTCGTTCAAATGATGTATCTCTTACAGTTCCGATTTAAACTTGCTAATTTTAGCTCACGTGGATAACTCGCTTTACAAGTATGTCTAAGAAAGTTACTGAGAATGCAAATTTGGTATTTACCTAGTCAAAAATTATATGGTCAACAACCATAAGCACACTATGAAAATTGATATTTTATGAATTTGAATTAGAAAATAATCCGCGTACGGGAAATTACTTCAAACATTTTCGAGGGAAGATTGAATTAAAAAAAAATTAAAAAAAATTAAAAATTACCCAAAATAATACACCTGCGTTAACAAAAACATACAAAGTAAAACGTACCTTAATAGTATTACTAATCTCCAATTGTTACAACATTGTTCCACCCATTAAAAATAAGATTAAATACGGAAATACTATTCCTACTTCAAATATATCTTTACTTATAAGTATAGTGATTATAATGCGCTCTTGCTTGCTGACCCGGGGCCGTATTCTAACTTTAAAACACGCATAGACACGATCCAACTTCAATGCAAATCCAATGCAATAACAACACAACACAGCTAACGCCTACATGTCTGAATCAAAAATGACGGAATTTGCTTGAAAATTACTGCAATGCAAATACAATATAACTTCAATATTGGTTGAGTGTTATTTTATTTTATTTTTTATTTTATCATAAGGAGATACAACGGAATCATACAAATGAAGAAAATTATAGGTAGAATATACGTACATAGATTACGATGTTCCCTTGAACATATCTCACTGAGAACATGGATGGTATTAGAATATAAACCTAGCAACATGCAAACAATGATCTACACCTAATTTTGAACAACTAAAACTTATCCTATCATAATTGTTTAATGAAAGTTACAATTTGACCTACTTTCAGTGGTAAGATTTTATTTCGTCATGAATATGTAAGTTGGAGTTATGTTTAAGACAGATTGTGTTGTTAACGTATTGTTTTTACATTTTACGGCACCCGGTGCCGTATTCTAATTTTAAAATACTTAAGCAATACATTAAAAACACAATACATCTCAAACATAACTTCAACAATCAACCAATAATCAGCCAATATTGAAGTTGTATTGTAGTTGCATCGCAGTAGTTTTCAAACAAATTCCGTCATTTTTGATTCAGACGTGTAGTCGTAAGCTGTATTGTGTTGTTATTGTATTGGATTTGCATTGAAGTTGGATCGTATTTGTGCGTGTTTTAAAGTTAGAATACGGCCCCTAATCCCCTTATTCATAAACGTCTTACATGCCGCAATTAGTTCATTTATATTTTGTCTGTTTCTAACAAACACAACTGTCAAAGTAACAGATAAGGACAAATGATTATAAGTTATGTGAAGCTTGTGAGATGTTTATGGGTAAGTGAATAAAGTACAAGCAAGAAATATCTCCTAAGAAATAATATCTACATTTTTTTTATATGAAGGGTAATTATGGAAAAATATCTCAATATTATTTATTGCTTTTCAACTTAAAATATACCATCATAATGTAACAATAGCGCTATCCCAAGAATATAAATTGTAATAAAGTTTTGGGCTAGCTTAAATACCTATCAAAAATGATTAAATCGTACCTTTTTGTCTATTAACCATTATAGCCTTTTTAAGACATAAAAGCTTTATAGCCTTTCAGTTTATGTTTGAATAACACTATGTCGGTATTAAAGATATTTTGTAATAGATACCTTATAATTATAAAACTTACTCTATGATGGTAGCACATTAATTACTAACCGTTGCCGAGCAAAACCCAATAGGACAGTCTATTAAGTTTAGCCATGTAGATTTACGATCAAACCCTTTCATTAAAGTGGCATCAAGGAGACAGATAAGCCCGAACATTACGCACTCGCCCCCCTAAGTGCGGTCTTCGCATGAAACGGTATGGCTACGAATGAAACTACCCAATCCGCTGCCATCAATACCGATATCCCGCTGATATGGGTAAAAGTTGAGGTTTAACTGGTATTAAACATCAACGGAGTACTTATTTGTCAACGTAATTAAACTCAATGCCTAAAAGCTACTTAGTGTCGAAGTCACTAAGATGTAAAATGTTTGATTAGAATAGCCACCTTTGAAGTGTTGGATATTCACATATCCACTCGATAGAATGGAGAAAATTAGCAAGATAAAGTGTTAATCTAGCGACGTGCGGTTATTTCCTTTGTTTTATTTTGCACTTACAAAGAGCAATCGATTTTAGAGCTCGCTGGATTGAAAATTATATGAAGAGCCTTAGAAAGCGGGTGGTGCGGGCGCGGTGCTTGTGAGCCGCCAATGCGCTTGTCTTTCGGTTCAATGGGCTTTCTTTAAATTGGCGACGGCTCCGCCGCTGGCCGCTCCGCTTATTGCATCCCCCGCCCACACCGTCGCGACGTCCACGATATTGCCTCCATTCGACCTTTAGGCAAATACAATTTGCTAGTCTGTAAATAGGATAGCGTTATAGGTACGTAAATCTTCAGCGTTTCGCACCGTTTACCGGTAAAAGGTTGAAATTCGATTTTAACCGTCAGTGCAAGGTACTCGACGTCACCGTTTACGATCGCCGCGGGCTCATACGTTCCCGCTGATACCTAAAGAGCTTTTTGCGGAAATTTGTGCGTGATGAAGGCCAATTCTTCATAGCTTGTCAAGAAATTGTCTCGTTCGGCGGGCTGTTGGCATTCTTTATTCGTATTCATGGCTCAAGCTCGGCTAGGTCGCTCGTTGTGGATTACAGAATGCCATACATTGTTGTTTTTATTCTGACGAGTGAACGCCGGGGAAGTTGCGTGTCGCGTGGATTTTCATCATGAGGTCTATCAAATAATAACGAGGTCATCCTTTTCAGCCGTAGTTCTTTCGGTATCGCCGCCCGATCTATTCCGTAACAATCGAGGGCGATTTTTTGTACGTAATGATAGTATATGTCATTGTTGCTTCGATTCTTTTTGTGAATGTTAAGTATCGGGTGTGTCGTAAAATAAGTATTGGACAATGACTGTCCTTTAATCGACGACAAATATCGAATGAATTGTATGTTACGTAAATTGATCAAAAAATCTTTTCTGTGGTGGGGTGGTATCGGAATTTATTTTAATGAAACGATTGCAGTAACTTGTTAGCTCAAATACATAAAAAATTATTTTAGTCTGTGAATGAATTTACAAGGTGCCCGTGAGTATTACGTGCATTGTAAAATGTTTATTTTTATTTTTTGGTAATAACTAGGTAACTAGGCGAATTCCAGAAAAGTTTATACGACGTTTTGGTCTCCAATTATGATCAGCAATACACTCTTAAAATATCTCTCAATGCCGGGTATGGGTAACGTGTATAGTATGTGAATATCTTTCATGTAGAAAAATATTTATTGAAAAAATAATACAATTTTTAGCACGTTGGGCAAAACCAAGAAATAGTAACATAGTTTAAGCATCAATAAAATTATGCACGTTATGTTAATTTCAATATTATACTTTCTTAGTGTCATACACTTAACAAAATTAAATGGAGTTGACAAAATAACTTTTCAATAAACATTATAAGAAAGCAAAATCCAAAGTATCCTTTCTTTTACCATGTAAACCAGATTAGTAAGCTAATATGTATTCATGTTCATATGATTAAGGGTAACGTTTCTATTTTAAGTCTTAGTTTCAATCACACTATTTTTTAGCCCATCTCTAATAAAATTAACAATTGTTTCAAGATATGTTTAACTTATCTAATATCTTAAATGTATTGGTTTAAAATTAAGACCTAAAATCAGAGGTTATAAATTACGTTGGGAACCAACAACTTGGGTTGGACTCGTTATGTGGAAATTTAGAATGCTACTTTTCTGCACGTGAGCGTAATATATTGAAGAGCACTTTCTGAGCATATGAGTTGTATAAGTCATTTTGAACACCTCGATCGTTTAACTATTTATATTGCTGTATAAAGTTGTTACAGAAAAAAATACGTTACTTAGGAATATATAAAACGGGGACCTAACTCACGTTTCTTAAGTCGAATATCGCTGAACATATTTCCATAAAGATTGCCGAATTATATAAAAAAAAATTAACTGTCATTATTTCACAATTTATTTTGAAGCACATTATTTTTGCTATCTGCGATCGACCTATATCAAGAGACCAGTTTGAAAACCATCGCTAGGTATTCTGATCACCACATTACCCAAATGACCTGAGATTGTGACCCATTACCCAAATATATATATAATTATCAAAGTTATGGTTTATATACTTTATGTTTTGTTTAGTATTCAAGGTTTTTTATTAGTAACCGATGATTTCGAAGACAACTTAAAAACCGAGAGCAAACAGTTTTATTATATTCAATATGGCTGAGTCTCACGCAAGTTTTGTGTTTCGACTTAATTTATCTCGATCTATTAATGCCTACGGCGCAAATTTTTACCCACTCCATTCGTCTTTATGACCATTCATATACAATTTATTACTATTTTAAAACACACAACGAAAATATACATGTGGTCAAACGAATAAAGGTTGTAAAGAGGATGTGTAGACTTAGTAAATTCTGTTTATCCTTAAATACTCTTATTCAATCCACAAAACGATTTTTTTTTGTAACAAAAATGCGATGTAAAAGTTATAAAACGGGTTAAGTTAATGGCTGGCGAGAGCTCACATCCGCACTAGATATCGGGCCGCCCAACCGAATCTAAGCCTATTGTCGCCGGCACCGCCATCATGAATTCTGCCCACGATCTCTCCACGGTTTATTGTAATTTACAAAACTGAAGGTGGTTTTGCTGCTATTATTTCGTTGCCCATTTAGTTTCCTGACTCGACTACATTTCTCAAGGGTTTAGGTTTAGTGTGCTATTAGTTTGGTAGGGTGTTTTACAAATGCTCGCTTAGTTAATGAATGTCCCTGTACTTTTTGAAATAAAGTTTGCGTATTAACATTATTTTGATTAAATAAAAAACATATTGGTCCATAGCTACTTTACATTCCAATTGATATATTTGTTATTTATTGTTAAGTATTAAATTCATTTTATTTTTCAAACAGGAAGTTAGATTATTATTTTTAAAGGTAAGTTAACTATTTCTTTTATATATATATATATATATATATATATATATGTCTTCATAAAACCCGAACCTTAAGTTTTCCATTCATGTACACGAATATTTTTTCTACTAGAAACAAGTAAAAAATAATAATTCCCAGGACAAGTAAACGTTTACTAAAAACAAGTAAAAGTTTACTAAAAACAAATAACTTTACTAAAAACAAGGACAGGGTTTACTTGTTTTTAGTAAACGTTTACTTGTCCTGAGAATTACTGTTTTTTTACTTGTTTCTAGTAAAAAAAAATCTCCCTGTAGCCGTATCTTTTTGCTATCGTTGATTAGAGTCGCTGTAACTCTGACCATTTTTGGCCGGCCGTATACGGCGACGGTAAGCGTACATTTTGCGGAAAGCGGAAGGCAACTAATGGCAAAAATTGAAGAGCGCGCTGGAGCGACCGCAGGTTTTGCGTAGCTATTTGAAATTCAGTTTCTCGTAGCTTGGCGGTACGAGGAGCGATTGCCTGTGGAACTCGTACGAGTAATATAAATTCTGTATAGAACGAAATGGAGATGGATCGGTTTTAAACGCGTTGTGGTAGCCAGAATTTGAAATTTGCATTCCAACGCATCAAAAGTTTAACCTGGTTACTGGCACATATGCTGGATTGAATATCATCGTTGTTACCGATATTTATTAGTGATGAATCGTACTTAATCACGGTAATTAATGCTGCAAAATTTCATAAAATTAACGAACGCAGTACTTACAGTTTCATGTAAGAGTTGAATAAGTGAAGGTACTTCACAAATCCCTAGATGTCAGGAGCAAGACCCAAAACGAGTAAACAAATTTCCACACTTGCATCAAAACTTGTTTTTAAATACAGTTTCCGATCAATGTTAAGAAAACAACCAAATTGCAATTTTTTCAGAGAAGAAAAAACCAGTGCGCGAAATCAATCTTTTACTTTTATTCCAAATAAATTCATTAAATTAAGCTTAACATAAATTTTTATTACAATAGTCGAACCTTAATCTAATATACCTACAACTACTACTATCTTTTACTTTGAATATAATTAAGGAAAAACAAAAAAGATATAGAAACATAACGTCAATTTTTATTTACCAAAAAAACATGACAAACAAGAAATACCTTTCTCACAAAGAAGGTATAAAAATGTTTAAGTAAAAACTAAATACGTTAAAATACAGGTTTAATTTGTGGAATATATGGTTGTTACTGTTACACCTATTTATAGTGTTATTAGAGGCTGGCAAGCCTATTACAAATGCAACACGCTGTCTGAGACTGACAGGGCCACGGCCCGGAGACTGGGCAAGGCGCTGCTTAGTATAGCGTCATATCAATCACCATTGCCGCCAAGCCGCCCGATCCCTTGGCACTTGGCCTGGATTCCAAATTACACAAATTTACGTAGAGGGCCTAACCGCTGCCGTTAGGCGAGCACAGGGATTAGGCGATCGGGCGCAGCTTACATCGGATACTCGGGGCCCCAATACCACGCTCAATCGATGTCCGATCTTTGCCTTGTTCTGTTTTCATTCCTTTATTTTTCTTTCGTTTATCCTCCTTTTCATTCCACCGATATGACCGCAGATAATTAAATCGACAACGTAACGATGTCATCAATAAGCCCCTAATAGGCAAGTTGATGAATACCAAAGTTGCAAAACTTGTCGATTCCCCGAAAGCCATCAAATTGAGTGCCCTACTTTAACACGAGTGACAGCAAAGTAGGATTTGTGTTTGACTTTTACGCTTCTTCAGAAGGATTATGGGAATATTATATTGACAATAGACGTCTTTGCGAGTGGTGTATATATATTAAATACATTGTAAATGCCAAACAACCTATGAAATTTGAGCCGTCTCTTTTTATATCTAAAATGTACGAGTATAAAGAATATTCTAAAAATAAAACTACGTACCTACTCACGGGCGCTCGGCTAAAATTACTCGTTCCGACTTACAGATCGATAAAATATATGTCTATCATAATTATCATTAAAGATTGACGTACAGAACTTCTTAACCTGTAGAAAGACATTTGATGTGTCATTAACGGCCTTTTTACATTTCTGTCATTTATCCAAAGTTCAGTTCATGCCAAAGATTGAAAAAACTTTTAGGATTAAAACATCATAATCAATAAAACACTTTGAACGTAACTCAGCCACTTCCAGCCGATATATGAATATCCTGGACGAGACTGTAGTTCCAGGTAGAAAACGTTAACAAAATTATACGCTTTATCAGTTTCCTATGAGTTCGGTGTAATAAGTAAACACGCGTAACACCCTTTCATTTATAACTCGCGCCGCGGCTCCTGATACAGGCTCGGCCTTAATTCCAACTTAATTAGTGTCACGCAAGTTCCGTAATCCTAGGCTCGAGGATCGCACGACCGTTCTTAAAATGGAGATTAGTGTGGCAAATATCTCGAACTACGCTATTCACTCGTTCGTTAAGCCACTCCCACTCTAAGTGGGTAAAAACAATAATGTATAGCGCACCATCAGCTGTGATTTTAGTATGGGAATCATGAGTAATTATGTAAAATTAGTTTAGGTTTTATATTTCTTCTTCAAAATTGTTGATTTGTCAATATTTTAATTCATTACTCCCGATCAATTCATCTAAAAACGCATCGTTGTCATTCGTTATTATTTTAGGTGGAGTAAACTGTAAGAGTTAGAATATTATTTTGATTTGATTAATGTTTGCTTGCCGAAATAATTGACACACCTTGGCTAGCTTGATATACGATAAGCTAAGCAAGACGGTTTAGTGTTTTACGGTTTACCTTTCACGATATTAGCTGATTTACGTATTAATGCTGGTACTGCTTAAAAACATAAAAGATGATAACGGTAACTGTACGTATCATTACATTACCTATATAATGAAAATAAATTACTTCATGGGATTACATAGAGTATTCATTACATGTAATAGTACACAGTACAGACGTATGGTCGCATATGCATACAGATACATACGTATCAAAATATTTTTTTGAAAATGAATGAATGAATGAATGAATGAAAAACATATTTTCATATGTTTTTCATTCATTCATTCATTCATTCATTTTCAAAAAAATATTTTCATTCATTCAACATAAAAGATGATAACGGTAACTGTACGTATCATTACCTATATAATGAAAATAAATTACTTCATGGGATTACATAGAGTATTCATTACATGTAATATTTAGTACACAGTACAGACGTATGGTCGCATATGCATACAGATACATACGTATCAAAACAATGTAAACGTAATGCAATGTACGGAATTTGATAATCCCAGCGAAAAGTTTAAAGTATGTGTATTTCCGGTTCGCTGTCGGCACGAAGAGTCAACTGCGACGAGGAATTCTAAAAGAACTCGACATAAACATAGTATTTTGTGTACGGAAGTCCTGCCGCGGTCGCGTACAACGGATGTGCAGGAAAACGCTTGCATAGAGAGTAGGCGTGCCTAAAAGACACTGCGGACTTTAGTTCACCTACAATGGATTACACGAAACTTTACATGCCACCTAAAACTGTGACGCGATCGAAAGCCCACGGCGAAGAATCTCACCGAATTTTGACATACTGAATTCGTATAAGCCCCACTTCAAATGGCTTCCAGTGAACGCTCTTAATCCTTAGTGATTTTTTATTATCGGATCAACAATTTTGTAAGCCTCGCTTCATGAACGTTTATTAATATCAGCTCATGTTGAAACCAGCTAAAAATTATTTTTACCATGTCCCTCGACATGTCAGTCGACAAATTAGTTACGGATTTATTCGCGTCAATTGACGGCAGTCTATATTTTTAACGAGACATCAAACATCATCGACGGCTCGCGAGTTACCCAAGCGCTGTTTACTAATAAGAAACGTCGGGGAGACGAGTGCGTAATAAATTTTATAACATGCCATCGATTCGGATTCGAGCGTAATAATAATATATCGGCTGGAAATATCGGAATGTTGCGGTGCGCTCGGCCCGCATCTGAAAATAGACCCTCATCAAAGGCAAGCAGGTTTGCAGCTGTAAATCCATTTCAGTGTGGCTTGTCCGCATTATAAATTGGAGCGTAGATACATACATAGGTACTGTACAAACACAGGCGACGCGTCCTGTGACCCCGTGCTTCCATCTCATGTCGCACCGCATTCGTTTGCGTTTTCTATTAACGTGTCCGGGACACTATTAGGCCAGCGAGATGGATGTTGTAATTTGATTTCACGTATACGCCAAATAAACAACATACAATAAATGTAAAAAGGAATCCGTGATCTCATATTAAGATTAATGTTGCAAATAGTTTAAGACTAAATTTGAGTCCCTTGCAGTTTTCATCATTGGGTTTTTTTTATGTCAAATGTGTCACGTAGAAACTAAGTACTTAGTGTCAGATTGTGTACTTTTGTCGACAAAAAATCATTATGTGGGGGTCCCCTAGGGTATACAGATGATACCCTAAAAGGAGCAGGGAAATCGTCAAATTTCAAATATATAATATTGGAAATGTAAGTCACAAATATACGCGTCTTTTCTAACCTTAGTTAAAAATACATGCAAAAACTATTTATCAAAAAATATCCACGCTGATAATCCGTTTCAGATTGTATTTGATGAATCGCGCCCGCGAGCACTAGACAACCGCACTGCATAGATTTGCATTTTATGGTTTTGATACGTGAGCGAATATTCAGTGCGGTGTCGGCGTAGGTATCTTTTCAATTCGACGCGGCGAGCGCCGAGTGCCGGCTCGAGGGCGCTCGAGTGTCGACGCGTGCTCGAGTACCCGCTGCCATGCGCCTGCGCAACACTCTCCCCCTCCCCTTTCCACGTCTCACCCCCTCCCACACCCGCAGCCCCCAAGCTAGCTCGAAGCTTATTACAATTAACTGCAACACTGCTTGAGCCTCAATTTGGCAACTGACGAACGCGGATTTACATCATGTTTTTCTTAACGTTTTGAACGTTGCGGTTAAATTTGTATATCTGTATAACTAATTTCTGGCAAGACGATAAGTAGACAAAATGTGGTTAAACTAGCATTTTAGTTATACGAGCGTTTATTTACCTACTTAAAATATTGACACTTATTTACTCCAGGATAAATTATTGTCTCCAGGAATTATTGCGCCGTAACATATTTATTTAGGTCTTTAAAATAATTTCGTCACAATTAGCGTATAATTAATGTGTAACATATAGCTAAATAATGCCAAGGCTTTACCTGCGTGACGTGAGTTTCGTCTAATGGCACGCTAAATCCAAATGTAGCCACGATCTTAACGCATTAATCGTGAGCTACCGTCTCGCGGCGCGTTACCTTGCGCGATATATTACGTGGTGATCTTTTCGGTACCTATTAACTTAATGAAAAACTAATATGTACAAAGTGCATTACAATTAGGTCGTCAACTAATTCTACAATTTCATACTCATATAACAAATTAACATCTTTATTTTGTTCACTTTTTTGTACGTTTGGCTGTACGTAAAAGGTGCCTAATTAAACGAATTTATTAATTCAAATTAATTTAAAATTAATAAAAACGATAAATTTAAAGTTTTCATCATAGGGCGAGTCAAATGCCGGACATTGGAAAATTCATATTTTTCACATTGTTTTAATTAGAATTAGGAAAAAGGTTATATTTTTCTTAGGTTGACACTTCGAATTGCACTCGATAGTCTCTATATCTTGTGCAATCTAAGAAGTGACACCTGTACATTAGTAGATTTTATAACCTAAAATCGGTTTTAGGCTATAAAATGTACTGAGATGACAGGTGTCAAAAACCGCTTCTTAGATTGCACATGGTATAACAGTCCTTCTTAAAACTGGTAATAAAATAAATATTCAAAATCGGGAACATAAAGTCGTGTATGTGACGTTGTATTACGCGGTCACGGAAGTCCGCCATATTGCCCCGTGTCAGATGGTCGGAACGTCAACAGCGCCGCAAGTACAGTCGACGTCAAAGATATATTTACACTTTTGCACCTTATTACAAAGGAGTAAGGTGCAAACGTGTACAGCGGTTGGTACTTTTACGTTCGCAATGTACCTCACATTAAAAATCCCGTTCTTTCTGTAGGACATCGACAATGATTTAGAATCACCCACTATCAGTTATTACTACTTATTACCGTCATGTTGATAGCTTACCGGTATAAATGGTAAAAACTGACGTTTTGTTTATACTACTGACGGCAGTTTTTAACTTTCAAGACTCATCGTGAGTACTAACGTTTTTTGTTTTAAAAATAGCTAGGTATCTAGGTGTTCAGGTATTTAATAATATCAGAGACTATAGAGATATAGACGACCACAGCCTAAGAACTTTTTGAAGCTCATGTCGATTGCGCCATCTATGTCAAAGCCGCCTAAAGCGTACTAGTAGTACACTATTAGCTACTAGGTGGAATAGCAGTGCAGGTGACATTTCTCTTACATATTCGGTATCTTTAGGTGGCTTTGACATAGATGGCGCAATCGACATGAGTTCCAAAAAGTTCTTAGGCTGTGGTCGTATCTATCTCTATAGTCTCTAATAATATCAATCAATTTATAATGTACAAACTACGGTACAAAACTACGAACATAATAATGAATAAGCTAAAGATTATCCGAAAAAGGTTTAATTATTGAGCGGTAATTATAGAAGGTATATTATGTCAGATTGCCGAGATTATGTCTAGCCACAAACACACCATTCCTGCTTTATTGGGAAGCTATTCGTTTGTCTAACAGATGAAACACAGTAGCCTGCTCTGGATAATAAGTGCCCTTGATTCATTTTCCCAATTCCATTTGGCGATATCTTGCAACATTATTTAGGGTACTTTACTTCATGTTGTCGTTTGTTTTTCTTATTTTATTATTCGTAATTACAAAGTCATAGTAGCTACATATAAATTAATTTCTACTCCCTTGATATTTTACTTACAGTCACGTCTGGTCAATTACAATGTCTTCCTCTTAACGTTGTTCCAGCTTTTTACTCTATTGAGTCAGGGGTCCGCTCGACTATTTAATCCCGGGAAACGACGTAGGCACTAGTTTTTACGAAAGTGACTGCCATCTGACATTCCAACCCAGAGAGGAAACTGGGCCTTGTTGGTATTAGATCCGGTTTTCTCACGATGTTTTCCTTCACCAGTAAGCGACTGTCAAATATCTAATGATATTTCGTAAAGTTCCGAAAAGCTCAGCGGTAGTACTACGAGCCGGGGTTTGAACCCGAGACCTTCGGATTAAAAGTATGACGTCTTACCGCCAGGTCACCAGTGCCTGTCTGTAAATTACAATGTATTATTTAAAAAAAATGCGCTAAATAATTTTCAAACAAAGACAACTACATGAAAGCGAGCCTTTGCAAGCAGTATCTCATGCAATGAAGTTTCTCCTATGACCCATTATTAAGTTTCAATGGGGATTATGGTACCGTAATCTTAAAATACAGCGTCTTATTCTACCAAGTTTGGTTTGAGAGGAACGCTAAGAATTTATTGACCTGCTCCTGCCATGCCATAAAATTGTAAAAGTTTTCCATGCCACGCACAATTTAGTATAATCGTCGAGTGTGTGCGGCCTTTATACAACGCACACAAACAACAAGATCGTATTATTCAATTACTTCCTATGCTTTCATATATTAAATACACAACTTCGTAAATTCTACTGAGTTCCAGAAAACAAAACTTATTTTACACCGTTGTGTTTTACTCAATTAACCATTTCTCATGTTTGAGTTTGAAATTGAAACGCAAGATTTAAAACCATTTAAAATTCAGGTTTCTGGCTTCGGAGCCGCATATAGACGTTAATTAACTAATTTCTAACTTAGTGTCAGGGAACAGTACATTCGCGCAAGTGGCACGTGAATACATACCTTTTGTGTAATTAAACTGCGGGCAAACCCAGTTTAAGTTTAATCCTATAGCCTCTTGACACCGCTCCCACCCGAGGGGAGCTTATTTTGTTCGTCAACACTATCGACCGACGTGGAGACGAAAACGCTCAACCCAGCGCCTCGTGTGTCATACAAAATACAACTCTGACACATACATAATACGACTCCGTTTCCACAGTCACTTTGGCGGGAACGTCGTTTTCTTTTAGTAGGGATTCGGAAAAAATACGGTTAGAGTTCAGTCAGACGGCAATCATTCATACGGATTGCATGTTTTGTAGGCAGCCTCCGTCATAGATGACACTTGTTTCTGTAGTTTGTATTTATTTACCCTCACGAATGGCTTGCCATACATTCTACAGCACGTTTTGTGCAAAAGCGTGAACGCCAAGAAGTTGTTTAGTGACGCCATTACTTCTTGTGAAGTAAAGGAGAAAATAGAAAATATTTGGTATCTATCTACGCTTTACAAATTTCTCGAAAATTTAATAGCGCTATACGAAGTTGGACGAGTAAACAGTAATATTGCTACTGTTTGATATTAATGTTGAAACCGCAACTTTGCTAAAAATTGTACAACTAAATTTACAGCAGCTTTGTATAAAATAAATAGTTCATAACCACACGCGATCCAGCATTAATATATTTTCTGATTTGTGAAATGGCCTCTAAAACAGAATTACTTAAAAATATGTTTATTGTACCATACTTCCTTATTTTTTATACCTATAATTTATAAAATTATTCGAGTGATATTCTGGACTCTATTAAATTAATGTGCCACCACAGAGGCTTAGTACATTTAGGAGCTTATTACAAATTCTCGACATTTGCTTAATGTATGAAAATTTGAAAGAACGTACCGTGTTGATGGCACTCGAAACAAAATAATTGCTCCGGTCGCGCGGTCCCGGTTTCGGCCTACGCATTCATTATTCACTTTTTTATTTCACTCTCCCCTCTGCTTATAATTTGACTCGAAACATAAAATCAAGTTTTATTTTATTATGCGTAGCCAAAATATATAAAACTCGGAATATCCTTCACTTTTCACGGAGATACAATCTTCTACATTATAAAATTTACGTACAAAGCCTTCTCATGAACCATGTCTTTTAAAACATAAAGCGAAAGCCTTTAGCATTGTTATTACAACAAAGTTTTTCGTAAATTGCTCAACACGATATCTGTTTCTGCTTTGCGTGTTCAAACATTCCCACATACCTGGTTATACAATTCAGATTCACAAGAGAGGGATCTCGTTTACCATTGGATGTTTATTTGTATTTCACTTATTCGAAACTCATTCACACATAATCTAGATTTTATGTTAGGTACTGCATGGAATAACAGAAATTTAGCACAGTTATGTCTTCTTTTCTGCATATTCGAAATAAAACATTCTCAGAGAGTCTTACCTAACAATAGGTTAGGGTTAGTATGAGCGTAGGTTTTTGCATTTAGCAAAGATGGGGGAGTAAGCGGCAAGGCGGCTCGACATCTCGCTTTCATCCACTCATTGGGCGAGACTGCAAAAGAATAGTAAGTACGTGCACACGTACTACGATATAAGCGCCAAACATTCGCGGAAATGGAGTCATTTCAAAGTGGTTGAATGGGTTTCGATGACGGGTGCATAGAGAACTTTTGCGTTTTAGTCTGAACTGTGCCTTTTGTATCGTAGCTATGTAAAAGCTTATATGAATAGAGGTTTAACACGACGGTGTATATTTATGTGAAAAGTTTACCATTTACCTTGTGATATTTTTGCTAGCTAACAATATACAGTCAGACACAGAAAATATTAAATGTACTTGAGCGTACCTCGAATCTACAGATTGCTAAAGGGATACTGACATTACAAGAGTTTCAGGGGTCGACAGGCAACGGTAACTGCTTTCCATCAGACGGGCTGTACGTTTTTTGACCATCGTTATGGTATATTACAAAAATCAAATTTCAAAGAAATATGTTTTTTTTACAGCGATGTGCGGCATATGCGTACCTTATAGTCAAGAGCATAACATAAATAAAGAGTAATGTAAACGGTTCAGAATAGCTCACTTTATCCGTTTCTACCATTGTATAGGATCTTCTTTAAAAATTTCATGGGCTTATCAACGCATCGATCAGTCGTTATTTATTCAGCTCACGACGTAATTCTAAGAAGTTTGCTCATTTGCATGCATTCGCTTTTTCTTTCGTATTTACTTGTTTGTGCTTGCTTTATCGGATATTGAAAGAAAACGTTACCTCGTCGAAGATTAGATTCACAATATGTGTTAATAATTTATCCCATAATTTTGAGAGAATGTTCGCTTAGTAAAAAAAACATCAAACTTATGGACACACTTGCATTCACAGCACAGTCACGATTATCTAGATTAAATAATCTCACCTTCGAATAACAATACGTGCCTGAGCCAAGTCTAGCTATTCTAGGAATTAACTAGTCTACAAAGCGTCAGATAGTGAGCATCAGAACGAGATAGAGATTAATACTGTGCAAGTGCTAGCGAAGCCGAGAAGCAATAACGTTTTGTTAATGTCTGCCATTTAGAACGTACGCGGTTAGTGTCTTGCGTCGGTTGATGTCGCACGCCTTAGTCGAGTAGTTATTTCACGTCGTATGGAGAGACTGAACCAACGAGACTGGCACAGTAAGCCCTGGGAATCACCATTTGCCATCCGTGCGGTCCTTGTATTGTTACAAATGGCACAGGTCTGCTCGCAGCCGCTCCGTGCGGACCTAATGAGCTGTGAACCAGATAAGGTGTGCGACACGACGAGACGGGATCATCTGCTATCTATGTAGAATGCTCACTGCGCTCAAGGCAAATGTGTTGCTCGACTTACCTAATGTTAGGGATATATTGCGAGAAAATGTACGAGTAATAATATTCAAACGAAGGAATTTTTGATGTTTTCGTTTACTTTAAAATCCATAACATGGAGATGAAACCCATAACATGAAATTAGTTTGATTTGATCTTCATTATATGTGTCTTTATCAAAATCAACATACAATAATTTTTAATGTATTTCAAGTAAAACAATATAGATACCTACAAAAAGTAGGTATTTATTTTCCACAACAAAGAACCTTTTTTTGAGGGAGGTCAAATTTAACATCATGGGTCTTGTAATGAAAAATATGTAGCTCAAAGCACGCATTTATTCAGGAAGACAAAGAATGGATTGGCAGACCAGTGGCCGGGAGCAAACAAAAAATAAAACGCACCGTCAGCTTTGGAGCGACCTTTGTGTGGCGGCGGGTGATCACAAAATTGTCTCTGGGTAAAAACTCTCCTAACCTATAAAAATATATGACTACCATTGTGTTATTAAAATAAAGTAAGCAAATAACTACGATAATATCTTAACATTCATGTAAGCTAAATTTAAGGTACAAAGACTCCAATTTTGCAAGAGTCATAAAAAAGACTAATCAAATAACCTTTACAGCTTAAAATGGTTTTACATTCAAAGTAATAGCGTGAGTGCTGACGTTGGGTGCATACCTTTAGCTGCAGAGCGTTGGGGGATACAGGTGGAAACATAAAAATTTCACCGACGCAGCCTGCACGGCACATTATGAATTGAGTTAGAGTCTGAGCGCGTTTCCAGGATACTAATATCCGAAAACCTCGTTGGCATTTGTTTCTGTGGGTTTCATCTGATACGCAAATGCTGAAAAGTACTTGGGGTAAAATCATTAATTTAAGAATGAATCAGTTAAAACTCCACGTCTCGGAAGTGTTACATTATAAATACAAATAATGACTGTGTCTAAAATAAATGTTCAGTTTCAATGTGACCGATATATTGGCACTCTTCTTGCTGCGGTTCAATCAGATGGGCGCGTTCGAATAATCAAAGCAATACTTCTTAACTACATCACACAGCCAGAGAGCTCCATTCAGTATGATTACAACAGTCATTGATAACATTCAGAAGTGTAACACTATTTAGATATTACCTAATGTATTTATATTTGTTATGACAGGTATAATAAAGGATGCAGACATATTCTTAGTAACATCGTTGTTACGCGTGCCGGCTAGAATGAAGCTCTAAAATTATGAATGAATAGCAAGCGATGAGTAACAGAAGTGCGACAGTAATTTATGCGTAACAACCAACAATGTTCTACAAATACTCGGCCTGCATTCAGATTCAACTTTCGCGGTTCGAATTTAATGTGAATTCTAATGGGTTATAATATTAACGTGTGTTTTAGTCTAGGCACATTGTAAACAATCGACGCAATTAAGAATAATTTCCAATTCTTTTTTTTTGGTATATTTACGACTTGCACTTTTACACATTTGCTTTCTTTAAAAAATAAACAGATGGATGTCAATAGATACATTAGTATAATAATGAAATGAAGTAAATGAAACAAAGTTATTACCTATTTAGAACGTAATTCGGTGTTTGCAACGGATGCCGTGCCATCGTGGAAATGCGGACGCGCTCGCGAGTCCGCGGTCGCGAGGGACGCTCGTGGCGTGGCTCGGGTGGTCGTGTTGTAATTGATGTGTGTATGTATTTGTCGTGCTACGACCGTTCGGTGTTTGCTGCCGCCTCTGGTCAAGTTAGACTAAATTAAATTGTTGTATTTTTCACAACGAAACGACTGCGGTGACCGACTCCTGTTAACGAGGGGGCGGATAATGTCGTTTGGCCAAGCGGCGCTCTTGTATCTGCCGTAAACATGTTCGAAAATTTTGAATTATGACGCTAGAAAGTGGACTCATTTTATTAGCCGTTTCAATTGTTTGTTTTGTTTATTTATTTTACTTTTTTCATTATTAAATGGAACCCTAACGAACAGTTAAAGTCAAAGTGAACGAAATAAGGGTCCATATTATAACTTTAAAACAAATTTCGACACGATCCAACTTCAATACAACTCCAATGCATTAACCACGGTGCCGTATTCTAATTTTAATAAAATGTATAAACAATACATTAACAACACAATCTGTCTTAAACAGAACTCCAACACTCAACCAATAATAAACCAATATTGAAGTCGTATTGTAGTTGCATGGCAGTAATTTTCAAGCAAATTCCGTCATTTTTGATTCAGACGTGTAGGCGTTAGCTGTGTTGTGTTGTTATTGCATTGGATTTGCATTGAAGTTGGATCGTGTCTGTGCGTGTTTTAAAGTTAGAATACGGCCCACGCAATACAGCTAGCGCTTTCACGCCTGAATCAGAAATAAGTATCAGAAATTGTTTGATTTTAGAATTATTCCGATGCTACTTCAATAAAATTTCAATATTGGTTGATTATATTTGTTGTGTGTTCGATTATGTTTGAGACAGATTGTGTGTTTATGTATTTTAAAATTAAAATACGGCACCTGGTGAAAACAAGTCTAGAGGCGATCAGGTCAGGTAATCACAGGTTGCGACCCAATTTAGGGTATAAGCCAAAAATTGGATATGCGGTGAATAATAATTTTCCCAGTGGAGTGAACTGCGTTGTCCACATTTAAGGTAATTGCCAACAGTTTCGGCTGACGGCCGACGGTAAACCTGACACTCACTCCCGCGGGGCCGCCCTTTACAATCCCACTAATAAATGCCGCTTTATCAAATTTTTATTTATTGTTTTATAAATATTTTATACAATTAACGGTGCGACTGAATATTGGAGCTCTTTTTGCGGTCATTTTTAATAAAGCGTTTTTATACGAGAGATATTTTGCAAGTGTAAGTCAAGTGATACTTGCTGAATTTACAACTAATAGATATATAGTATAATTTAAATCAATTTTTTTTTACTTTAATCATATTAATTGTGATAACTACGATATTGATGATCAGAATCGCAAACATCGATTGAACGAATGAATGAAGCGAAACGTGATCCATTCAAGATCGTACCAGTTATCGATTCGGGACAAATCGGTCCCACGTGCGATATTATCGCCCAACGCTTTATTTATTTTGAATATACATCGATCTCATTCGAGAGATTACAGTGGGATGATTTCACCGTCCCTGGTTGTATTATTGAGTTTTTTTTATCAAACTATAATTACACAATATATTTAAAACATAAATTTTCGCCAAACTGCGTAACAGTTTGTTGGCGAACAGCAACACTCAATACACTTCCTTATCTACTGTGTAACAATCACAAAAGAAACTTATCTACTATTATTATCTACTTCTATAACTACAAGTATGTAATACAAAACACGGATTTATGCTCATAAGGAGACAAAACCACAGAAACATGCATTTAAAACGTGCAGCAAGGTGTGTGTATACATACTAAATCGATACTAACTGAAATCATAATCTTAAGGTAAGGACATTTAGGTCGAAGTTTGAACGTAATACGATCATACAGTATCATTTTTCGTTATTATACATACCTAAGTCATCGTTAGACTGCCGAGAGAAAGGAATTATTTTGAGATATAATAACATATATTATGTTACTAATATTACAATATAATTATATTTTTTACGTGTTCCCTATGAATCTGTATACGCGTCACTATTAGTAAATTGATATAGATTTTTTTTTCTTAAGTGCTCACGAAAATTTTTAAATCAGTAGTTTAGACAGAAACCGTTATAGGGGAAGCAGGATATGTTGTCACACTCGAGATTTACGGGATAGACGGTCTAGGGAGGGGAGCCACTTGGACACGTAGCGGACCGGGCGGGGGCACTTTCTCGTCATTTATATTTGAGTGTGATTTCGTTTGGGATCCTCACAGAACTCCGAAGCGCCTCACTTATATTAGTTACATTACGTTACCAAATCTTGTTATATTCAATTTTCTCTAGCCATTATATTTTATCACCACCCTTTAAGGTAGAAAACTCTGGTATTGATATGGATACTTTTTACTTTGTTTTAGATCGTCACAATATGCTAGTAGATGAAGTATTTAATTAAATGTAAACTTGTTCAAATACTAAACCCAGTATAAAGTATATGATGCAAACAGGAATTGAGTTTGCAAGCGGCGGTCGAGTTTGAAAAACATCGAGTTGACAGCTCGCCAGGGGCTAATTGTTTGACTTTAGTGACTTTACCGGTTAGGTGATGCGTTAATGCTAGCCTCGGGAATTTAAAGCAACGTCTACACCAGCTAAACGAACTTAGCTTGCTTGTATCATAATACAATTTTGACAAGTTTTATACTTGTTTTAGCAAAAAAGGTGTTTGAAAGTTTCAAATTTCGTCAACTTAGCTTATAAAAATTGGTAAAGCGATTGAGCTCAAACTAAGGCGTATCGATGTAGTTTCAACTCCTATTGGGTTGATTATTTTCTTAATATTTCAATGTTTGTATTTGATGTAATTACAAACTAATATATGTTTTAGCAGTATTTGTTCATGACACAGCAATCTGTAAAATCCATTATTAATATACCACGAGCTTGAAAGTTAAGTTCTAGTGCGGAATCCATATTTTGTTATCTTGTCAAATCCATACGAGTCATTGTATAAAATGCCCAGGTAATATATATATAGAACACCGATTTAAGAATATGATTAACAGCCGACGAAACTTCGTTACTCAGAACTTTTTCCAAAGGAGAAAATACGACGAAAGTCCTTTAGAAAGTTATTAACATGTCCATGTTAATTGAGTTTAGTTTAAAATGTTTATTCACTATACATGCATCAAGTCCAAGTTCGTTTAATTTACATGATGATTGTCAGTCGTAAAACGTAACGAAATGAAGTCATCATCATCATCATCAGCCCTTTATCACCCATTGCCGAGCATAAGCCTCTCTTCGTGTACGCCACTTATCCCGGTCCTTTGCCAATTTCATCCAGAAGTGACCCACAACGTAATGGACTAAGGTAATCGGAATACTACCAGATAATGCACTGGTACTTAAACAGTTCAAAGAAGAACCTTAAAATTTGGAATACATGTTTTCCAAATATCATGGAGCTCCATTAGGAAAGTTTTTTTGCAAATTTAACCCTTAAAGGGGTTAAACGGAGTTGAAAGTTTTAACGACTCCTACCCGAACTGGGTCGTAGGTGGAGGCGGAGGAAGAGGTAGTTTAATACACGAACATAATATTTAAAATATAATTTATACTGTGTTCCGCCTTCTATCGACATTTTTATTCTTTGGTCTTTTATTTGATGTAAACTTAAGTACAAGGATACGAGTATTTTGATATAATATTACAAGTCAAATAAAGAACTTAAAATAATAACTATTAATGGGCTTTTAGAGGGTTTCGTAAAATTAATTGGCTTCCGTGCAGTTTTGTTTTTATTTTCCGCTGCCGGCTCTATCACCGGCGCCGAATACCTAAATCCCCATTGTTAGCTAGTCTATGCTTTTTTGCTCGTTATAACCAGCATAAATATTCAAGAAGGAACAGGCTCGTCCTTTGACAACGAGCGATATTGACGTTATAATGAAAACCTCTTTAAACGTCTACGCCATTATTGTTTGAATAGGTATACATACATTAAGTATATTCTACAGCTTAATTACAGAGTTTGCGTTATAAATAAACAGTTTTGAATGACGAATAGAGGATTTTTTTACCAAGTTGCTGTAATAGCACAGTATAAGGAAGGCCATCTTGAACAAATAAAAATTCACGTTCGTAATTTAAACTACGGACGCAGGACTGTACAGTCACCGGCAATAATATCTTTCTATACGAAGGCCGCAAAAATATGTGACACGCTCTTATGACCCCACAAATAAGAGCGTGTCACATATTTTTGCGGCCTTCATGTAGGAAGATACTATTGCCGGTGACTGTACTAAGCATCATTCGTGTAACGGTAGTACCGCAGTGGCACACCCCTTATTTTATCATGTCTAATCATGTCTATTTCGGTCGCGTAACTCGCGCCGTCAGTTGTTTTTTCCCGCGGTCCGCTCAGTTTTTTATCGTAGTTGGAATACTCGTAATTTCTGGTAATAGTACCTACCTACCTCAATATATTTACTAGTAACAAATTTGGAATATTATTTAGTTGAAATACCAAGTTGAAAACTTTACAGATCTTATTCGCCTAATATGCTCTGTTATATTACATTGGTAGGTAAGTACATTTTACTCATTTTATTTCATTTTAACCACTAGCGCATTGGTAATTATTTTCTCGTTTTTTCCGGAGACTTTCATAAAATATTAACTCTTAATAAAAATGTACGGAAAATTCCGGTACATACGACATACGTCCTTTCACTAATTCGAAAACGGCTCGATTTTATTCAATATATGTAGTTTTAATTGAAAGTACTTATCAGGCCTCTCACATGTTTTTATTTCAAATTTTTTCACCCACGATTCAAAAGTTAGATGGAGGGGACGGCCTTAAAAACTGAGCTAGACCGCGGACAGATGGACGGACGGACGGACATCAGGGTTCCTAGTTGACTACGGAACCCTAGTAATTTTACATGCTAAAGTTGAATTAGTAAATATATGTAAGTATATTTACTTACATATCTAAATCTTTATCATATTTTAATCATTAATTAATTTATATTAATGAGTGATTTTGTAATGAAAATAAACAACAAAAGCTTAAGGCTTTAATTCAAACAATCAAGCAAACTTACGTTTACGTTTATTTTGGTGACGCTAGGAGAATTTCATTTAACATAAGAATGTTTCAGTTTCTTTATCTAGTTTTATTGCATGGTACTACACTCCACAGAAACTCTGGCAGAATAAAGAATAAAAATGTACTGCAATTTTATAAAGTAAGGTCAAGATTCAAGTCCGTCCGCTTGTTACGGCGTAGTCTTGAAACTTTGCAATACTCAAATATACCGACTTTAATAAGGATGGCGACCAGACGGAACCACCTATTTTACTCATCATTATTATTATTTTTTCTTGCAAATGATTAATACTTCGCGGCCATTTTATGGCACGTCCCAGGCGATAACTTATGAAGTGATTAAGGGCGATGTTTAATGAAACCTCGTGAAGGTCAGTTGCCGCTCCGTTGGTGGGTTGACGAATTGCTCCAATTTAACCAGTTTAAAAAAACTGACCATCTCGTCCCGTTCCTGAACCCACCAACAGAAAGGCAGCTGACCTTCACGAGGCTTCATTATATATTGCCCTTAACTATTTCACAAACTATCGCCTGGGACGCGATGATTGACGATATTTGTTAATGGCTTACGGTCTACAAACTATTTATATAGCCCTTAGCGTGCCACTAACGTGGGACATTTAGGTACCTTAAATGACATAAATGGAAAAGTAGATCTGCTCATCTGTCTGATATCTTTTTAAAACTTTTCATTACGTTTAAATAACTTTTTAATTTTCATTTCAGATGGTGACCAGGACAAAGAAAATCTTCGTAGGAGGCTTATCAGCACCCACAACGCTGGAAGACGTAAAGAATTACTTCGAACAGTTTGGCCCGGTGAGTACACTACGAGTATATTATATTACATCAAGACGCCAATAAAAATAAATTATTTACATACATCCATACTTACATACATATTTTAGGTAGATACCGATCAGAAAAGAGTCTGCATTTTTGCATTTTTTTGTAATATGGTAATAATGTATAATATGATACCAAACATTGCAGGTATGGCATATTTCGACGACTGATTTTACTAAAGCCAATTTTAGTCAATTTAATGAAATCAAGATAATGATATCTTCTGTATTTAGTTTAATTGCTTAGCATTTTTTATATTTATTTCCGTGTTTAATACTTGTTAGCAAGACGCAGGAATGCTGACACGTCGCGTGAAACATGTCAGCGTCGAAAGCGCGAACTTATGCCAACTTCACTTGCGAAATTTAATTTACATCGAACTTTTTGGAAAAGTGTACCGAATCCGCGCTGTCATGTCTCAGTTGTTATTAGGCAACCCTAATTTTGCCCGCAGCCAAATCATTTCGTGCACATAATATTAAACACGTTACCCTCGAATTAGGCGTGTCTGTCAAAGTAGCAAACTGTGTTATGACTATTTCATGCTCGTTTACTTTGAACCGATGATAAGTAAATCAAATTAAAATCATAATTCTATTGTTTGGTTCCAACCTTAAACTCACAATTTCGTTTAATCAAGTAGGTTTTTGCTACATAAGCACTTTTGAATCGTCAATTACAAGTATTATCTAAAGCTTATAGTTTCTGAAAGCAATTGATTGATGCAAATATAAATAAAATAAAAACTATGTTGTTCATTTGTCAAATTTAATTATAATAATTTCACAATAAGATCATCAAAACAACTGAAAACTAAGCTTCTTAGTTTCTAAACCTACCTACTATCCCTACTCGTACCACTAAAATATTCCGAAAAATATCAATTTAATCTTCTAATCACTTTAAAACTGCCTTTAGTCTGTGAACGGTAAGAATACCTTCACTTCTATATTGCCACTGTTTTAGCCAATACCAATGCTGAGACTTCAATCAAGGAACAATTTGCTTTGTCTCATTATTATCTTAGATAGACATTGAATGAGACTGCCGTCTTAACACCGTTCGGTCGGCGTTAAAGCGGCGAAGGACAAAATCGAGCCTTGATATTTGACAATAAAGTAAATATTCCATTAACGCAGTGCCCGCGCCTGAAAGTCTGTGATAAGTTGGTCTTTGTCTGGCGGCCGCGCAGCGCAGGTGTCTATCTACAAAAGTTTCGTCGTAATTAGCCCCGTATCCAGCGTGGATGCAGACTAAGGAACTTTTCAGAATTCAACATTGGCTACAGCCGGGAGTCATTGTGTCGGCTCTCAAAGTAATCGGTGCCTGCCAGCCGCCCGCGCCGGCCGATCAAGACCTTCATTACCTATTATGAGAGTTTAGAATAACGAGCCAACGAGTTTTTCGGAGTGAATGTGATTGATGCCAAGCGAAGGAAATATCCTGGGAGAGATAAAAGGAATTTAATGAAGACTTTTAAGAATAATGATTAAGGGAATGGTTATTCCTTTTAGTCGGAGGCCTAATGATGGGGTCTTTTGAATTACTTTCTGCGTCACGAAATATTGTGTAACCGCAATTAATCTAATTAAACGAGAGGCAGGAAAACCGGCCGATGTATACTCTAAAACAGGACGGTGTACACAGGTAGATCTTTATGACCCGAGATGTAAATTGTATTTACAAAACATTTAAGAAAATAATATTTTATACAATAACATTATTTTATAACTGATTGTGGAGGTAAGGAAAATTACTCTCAAGGCCATTTGTAGATTAGGTCGACCTTGACACGCTGTGTTTACTATCAAAACCTAAGTCTAAACAAAACGTTACATAACACGCCTAAGGGGTACTTCCAACACGGCAAAATAAATTAATACCATTATTACATCCAAGAACGCACACGGAGAATTCTGATTACGAATTAATTCAATAACATTCAAGCCGTGCACTGTGCTCCCGACTCGGCATCATTTCGTAAGGGTGTCACATTTTGAGCAAGTTTAATTAACAATCCAGTCGCTTTTGTAGGTGCCTTCATTAGTGTATTTGTGGATAAACATTGCGCAATGAGCTCAGTAACTCGGCGTAATCTAGATGCGTGCGTGTGCGTGGGACCCAGCTACGGTGCGAGGTGGCGTGGCGTGCCGGCGGAGCGGCGCGGCACGTGCGGCGCCGGGAGCCGGCCCGGTGCGGCCAGCTACGGCACTACTGGCGATGTGTGCGTGCTCCGTGGCTCCGATGTCTCGATACGGCCCCGGCCCACCCCACGTGCGAGCTTTCCGAATGCAAACTGTCTCAGAATATCAAATGAGCCCCTTAAATACCGAACACAATGACTACGCCCACCTGAAGCAAAGGCCGCGGGCACGCGTGCACGCAACGCCGCCGTAAATGAAAGGAGCACGTCGGGTCGGGACCGAAGGGTGGGCGAGGTTCAACCCCGGTAACGATTTCCTCCAGATAATGGAGAATTTTCTGATGAAAGCTGCTCGGCAGTGCCCTTTCAAGTATTAGTAGTATTTATGACCCGATCGGTCGGTGCAAATTTCATTCCCTTCGATAGTGTAGGTACGTTATCGCACGCTTAATACCGGTCGCTTCTAGAGATATTCCCTTGACATCATCCTTCTATAAAATTTCCTCCATTTGGAACTTTTAAGTGGGACTGAGGAGTTAAGCTAAAGAGTTATGGAGATAACGTGACTTCGGTTTAATCGGCACAGATGTGGTCCAGTGAAGATGGTTGCAGCACTGTAATTTTATAAACAAACGCGGGTTTATCCTTAGACAAATATTCAATCAGTAAACATACTACTAGTGTTTTAAATAAAATAATTATATTTCTAGTGATATCAAAATGGAATCAATTTTCAAATTATAGTAATTATCGAGTCAGTTAGTGGCCATAATTTATGAATGACAATTTTTTATGTAAGAAACCTTATCTTCGCGAAAAATAAACTGGTCGTTTGAAAGTCTATGTAGAAATACGGCAAAGAAATTAAAATGTCTGTAATTTAATAATACACGCGCACCCTTAACCCGTCTCATAAATTAATTTTGGGTAAATTGTTACACTTATGAAAAGGATCGTCTTAATTACAGTTTACTTTAAGTTGTTTTGTTAACAAAATTAAATAGTTCTAACCCTTGTTGTAACATGCGTCAAATTGTTGTGAGCATATCCGGTATGTATCCATATATATAAATACTTTCTATATTAACTTTTACTTTAAAGTTTTTCAATATTCATGTTTAAAGCATTCAAGCAGTACTTAGCATACTAATTCATTTGGAAGTCGAATGCCGGTTACCGGCTCTGAGATGCTTAAAAATTAATTAGCCGAACGACCGGTGTAATCTCTGTACACTGCGACGATTAAGTGTTATCTAGCCGGGTTTGTTGTTTGTAATATTTACCCCAGGGGTCTGGGTGAAGGTGTCATCTTGTAGCGCACCCCATGTCGCTTGCGTCGTTGCTCCCCCAGTCCTTCCGTCTGCCAATCTCGACAGACTCTTAGCCCTCACAAGTTTGCCGCAGATTGCTTACATTTTATTTTTTCTGTTCTCATGAAAATGTATGCCGTCTTTATCTGTCTATCTGCTTCGCTAAAACGATCTTATTTAATGTTAAGCGGACAACTTTATTCTCAACAATTTTTGCTGTGCTTAAATAAAAACATTTTTTTTCCGTAAATGTTTTTCTAAGTATTCGTTTGTATTATGAGTATGGTTAGAGGCGCGAGGAAAATGAGATATTCTGTTGTCATATCCTAGAACATTAATCTCCCATCGCAGTTATCTCTTTACTCTTGATAATTAACAAAATGTGTTTTCTTGAAAATCTGGCGCCTCGTGTGCCTGGTTCTAAGCTCAGCTAAGGATGAAGTTTCCGAACCAATATAAAGTTAGCGACCGAGCGTTCGCTAAGCGTCGCACGCACAAGAGGGTGTCTTTGAGAAAGTTCCGTTGCATGCTTGATTCGCCATTGTTTTACCCGTCGAGCAAGTCCAAACTCTGACCGGCGCTGTGAGCTCGTACGCAAGCGTTGCCTCGCGCTCCAACTTGCACGATTACTTGTTATTATCTTAACTTATGCTCCTTAACTTTGTATGGGCTATCGACATGTTCTCGTGACTGCAACTGCACGCCGGAATTCCGTACACAGTTGCAAATAGCGTACCGGGTGTTTGTGCGAGTTGCTTTGTGCTTTTCAGGTTTGTGAACAAACTTGAATGTTTGAAGGAAGAAAATTGGATATTTATGATAAAATATTCTGATGAAGTTATATCATAACAGGAAATTACTAATTCCGTTATTTATAGACTTGTTGTAAACATTCTTCTTTTATATTTATGTTTATTTTGTCGCTGTATATTTAGTTATTACTGATGATACTTACCATGTCTGTCAATCTGTTTGTGTATATCCGTGGAATCGTAACTATCGGTAGTAAATAATGTCCTTTTGAGCTTTGATTCAGATACTTTTAATTTAAATACCTACTTAATATCATTAAAAGTACTCGTTCTTAGCATACAGTCAACGGCAAAAGTAACTAAGCTGGTAAGGTGCTCAACATTATCTTTAAACGCTCTTAAATACCTTGTCTTGAAAATAAGTCCGTGACATTATCATTTTGAACATATGAACCAACTTCTGCTGCTGACTGTACAACTGCGCCATGCCCTTCCCCGAATCGAAATGTTCCGGTCCGCTTGCGGAATTTTCCGCATCAAACAGATTATTATCAGCTCGATACCCATATTCATGACGTAACAAACTTACATGCAGTGAAAATATCGGTCAATCTCATCAAAAATATTAATGAATATTTATAACAACGGCGACCCGCTTTGGTATTATCATATAGCCTGTAATATTTGCCTTACAACGTGACGTATTTAACGTTTCAAAGTGTACGTCAAGGCTAGACGGATTGCATGAAATATTTATTTAATATAAACGTATACATAATATTATATAATAACGCTTGTTGTTTATTTATGTATGTAAATTTTTGTATCACATTGTCTATCTCTGCCCCAATGTTAAATGTGCAGAGGGGTTGGTAATGCATATTGCTTTTCATTCCCTTAATTTTTTTACCAAACAGCAACTTCAATAACATCAATCCGATTTCCGCTTTCATTTACCGACTGGCATTTTTTAAAATCCTGTTGCCGGGCAAAGTGTAAACATTCAGCAGATAGGTTTATCAAAACAAACAGATGTAACTGGATCCGAATTCGACTCTTATCGCTCGCAACACTAACTAAACATCGCTTACTGTCAACAGCACTCGAACTGTAACTGTAGCGGACCCGGAATTCGGCTTAGCTGTAGCCTACTTCTATAGGTACGATATCATCCACCGTATATCAATCAGTTGTAACAACGCGCCACGGTTGTCGTTTATCTTCGAGCCCGTTCGGATCTGTCTGTCCAGATTCGTGCATTGTTCAGACATTAGCCACGGTTGCTGAAACGGTGGATGTCTGAAATGCCAGTGGCGGTAGAGGCGCACCCCGTTGCAACGGCGGCGCATCGAACGGCCGATAGCGCTTCCAATTTCCTGACTTAAATTGCTCTAATTTGGTTATGCGCTGACGGGTGATCGAAGGCTGCTAAAGCCCTGGCCACCAGCGACACTAGAGTTGTGGCGTGTAATTTGTACTGGCTTTTGCCTAACTATATTATGTTTTGTTTGATACTACGAACTTAATTTTTTGATTATACTCCTGAGTACTATGCACCACTGTAAAAACAATACTGTAAGCATTAAACTACGGCGTTTTAATAAGAATTGAACCTCTACCTACTTAAGTTTTATCGGACTGCCCCAAAGTTACATTAAGAAGGAAACTTGTATTTTTTCGATGGCATTATATTAACTTAATGGCGACCTAATTGGAGGTTTTTATGACTCCTACAATCCATAAAGTAGGAATTAAGTGCTAGTACATTTTCAACCTACTTCATGTTATTACCAAAGTTTAGATTTCACCAAGCGGTTAAGTTAAAAATCTTTTCATACTATGATACGATATTACATAATAATTTATTCCGTTTGTACAATTACTTGAGCTATTGTGTAGGAACAAAACACAAATATTTTAAATAACATACATTTGCTCCGATGATAATAGAAAGCTATAACAATCAGAATCAAATAGACTCGGTTTATATATTTTTTTTAAGTAAGATGCCCGAATTTTACCTAATAGAATAGCTTTTACATACTTACCATTTATTTAGACATCTTAAAAAATCTAACATTATAAGTGTAATTTAGTTCGATTAGTAACATTACTGAGTAGTTCTATGAAGTTTATATTTCTTTTACGGTAACAAACATTGAAAATATGATTTAGATTAAGTTTAAATCCAGAATTAAAATGCATTTGCAAAGGGAACTCAAACAGTTCCGGCTCTAATGATTACGAGCACATTTTTCTAAATAGACTTTATTTTTCGCTTTTTCGTTTGCATTGGCATTGAAGCGAGACTGGTAGCAGAAGTGCCAATATATTAAGCAAATGGCGAACTAATTACGCTCCGAACGATTTTACAGGACCACGTAATGACCCCTTAAGGAACTTCTCTTTTAAAATATGGTGCGCTAGGGTGTAATTTAATATTTCCTTCTTCTTGCTTGAAATACGTTTTTAAGTCGTGCACATGACTACATAGCTATTACAGTTCTGGTTATTTGTTTAAAGAATAATTTGAATTCAGAATGTTGATTTAGTTTTTATCGTAATGTTTTTTGCCGGTATGAAATGGCGTGGTATGTAGTCAAGGATTTGCGTATTTGTTGTAGGAGTAGTACTTTGTGCCACGCTGCGGTAAGCGAAATATTGTAAACGAGAGTCTAATTGTAGCCCGAGGGCCAAACAGAGGGCTTTTATGACTCGAGTTCGAAGTATTTCAAATTATTTATACCGAATGTTACAGAGACATACAAAAAGAGGTATTTACACAAACAATCTATAATTTATAAAAAAAGGTATTATTTCCCAGGGAATTTAAAAAGCCATTTATGTAACCCCCGTTTTGACTGACTGGAATGCCACGTTTAATGAGCAAGTGTATTGAAATTGTCTTTTTCTTCGTGTTTTGTATACCTATTTAAACCAAAACAAGTCACTGAATGTACTTTTATTACATTCAAATCCATCTTGTTCCTCTATTTACCTAAAAACAAAGAGTTTCGGAAAGTCGCAGCGAAACATTTACATTGTCGTATATTTTGTTGATACAAGAGCTTTCGCCGAGAGAAATAAAATCGGAATGTGGTGGGACAATGATGTAATAGTTTTCTCGGCATTGGGGTGTGGCGGTACTAGGAGAGATTAAATATAAATAAAGAAATTTCGCAATGCATTTTTACAGGTGGAATTAATTAAATGTAGGTATTCTTAGTACTGGTATAATTTCAAACCTAGTTACATTTGTGTTGTGAGTTATTATTACTTACATATTTAATTAACAGTTAATATAAATGCATCAAAATGTGAGTTCGGTAAATGCATTGTTTACACACTTAATTTAGCAAGCAAATAAAGCAGTAACATTATCCAAAAACTAAACATTATCAAGGCACATCCTTAACTTACTAAAACAGTATAAAAGCATTTCCGCATTTTAAAAACGTGCCTTAAATTTAGTGAACAAGAGCGCTTAAGCCTTACATTTTCTTGATTCGTCCTAAGTGCGTCCGCACCCAAAGGGGGTGTGGAGGTACGGATAAACGAACCCTGGGGCGAGCGATTTGTATTAGAAGTCTAGTACTCGTCCTGTCGTAATTGTCGACGCCTCGGGCCACGTCGCGATACGTCTGCCACTCGACGTGACGAAAACAGGTCACGGTAACTAAAAGTTTTATTGGGATTTTGGTTAAATATTGCCAATTTTTGGTTGAATTTGTTAGCCTGTTATTTTTACTATTAATGTGTTAAATACAGTTATAACTTGAGATAAGTATAAAAAGTCTATATGTGTTCTATTTTTTGTATTTTGTAAGCGGCAGTAAAAAAAATAACATCTGACGAGGCACGCGTTGTACATCTTCTTTCCGCCCATTAGAACTTGTTATTTAATTAATATATTTAAAAAACATGGTCATGAAATAATAACTAAAATGATACTTATATAGAAAGTTAACGGTACTTTTGAAAAAAGATGTGTCATATACTAGTATTTTGATGAAAATAAATAAGACTTCAGAAAGCACGCGTATTTTACTTGCTTTGAGCGAAGGGAATCCTGCTATATAATGCTCTATAGCATGAAGCCTACCTTTCAATAGATTCGTTATTTATGTATGCAAGAAATAAGAACATTTTTTTTTCGACCATTAACATAGTATATATTTCCCTTTAGTAACGAAAAAGATATCTGGAACATTTACTGTTAAATTTCGCAAAATATCTGTCCGACTGGTAAAAAATCCTTTAAAAGGTTTTCCTAGTAAAAACCAGAGTGAAATTTAATAAATACGGTTCACGCATCAACTAGTTGATCCTGTTACAATACTCGAGCCGATGGGACATTATAAGCCGATCATTTGCAAAATAACAAAATAAATTAAAATACGAAATGACGTACGGAATACACTCCCGCCAAAAGTTGATGCTGTCCGATTAAATTTCGTTGGTCAATAAATTATTCAATGTTCATAGCGCAGTTTAGAATAATAACAACTACACAAATAACATTAATAAGCTTACCGTCGTGAAATTAGGATTTAACTAAGTATATTTACATGTCAACATACAAATTTTTCGTGTATACATATTAAGTTTATTAAACAAATTAATTTCCGTTACAGTTTTATACATCAATAAAAGATTGAATTACGAATTTAAGACGAGATTTAATTCGATTAATTCAACTTATCCGCACATAAGAAAATTCAAAATGAAAAATCAACGTAGGCATTTGAATCAGCTCACAACAAAACGCCCCGCCCGGGACGTCTTATTCAAAGCTCCTTCAGAATCGAAAGAGGTTCATTTCAAGCGTGTGTGGGGAGGTTCTCCAAGTCGACTTTGCGGACTCGACTTTATAAGTATAAGCTCACAAAGCTGATTCGCGGCCGGCTAAATTATTTCCTTTATTTCTTTCTATCTGACGTTAATAAAAGTGTTTAAATTTCACGAATCCTCATCGTCTCAGTCTATATCGTTTACTTTGTTCTCACATTAACTTTGCCTTTTAAAAATACAGGATTTTCATGTGGATGAAACTGTTAAATAATACCCAAATTTTGATTGCCTCGTAGAAATCCGCTCGGATTCTACAGAGGGGCTCTTCATTTATTGTTCCCATTTCAAGGGACAATTAGGTATGCTAATTCATTCATTTTATGACGGCTTTGTGAAAAAAATTCTTTGAGAAAAGATCGGTGTTGGGATTTAGGTGGGAGGTTTGGTTTAAGCGGTCGAAGGTGGGGTGGGGCAGGCGCCGCATGGCGAAGGTTGACGTCTCACGCGGCGGGCTGCTCTGGTAATTAATGGATCCTGCGTGGCTCTCTGAGGATCGTCCTGCTATACTGCACACAGATTCTAAGTAGGTAGGTCCGTCGGTAACTTGGCTAATACTAAGCTAGAGCAAATGACATTTACCTAACTACGTGTAAATCCGACTATGCGAACATACACAGGCTTTTACGTACCTTAAAAGAATTAAAAGAGACCAATCCGCGTAGAACAAGGGACAAAGTAAACATAATTACCTAAGCGTTAGTGCGACCGGACGCCCTGATTAGAGAAGACGGGCTGACACTTTCCGGAAGAAATTGTACGTGAAAGGTAATATTTTACTGGGATGAAATTACTTCTCATCTAAATGAAAAAAACCTTTATGTAAACGAGTTTGAACTGATTGTTGTTATCATTTTACTTTTTTTGAAGATATAATTAATACAGCGATACTTTACAAGGAAAACTAAAGTTCCAAACGCACCAGGAAAACGTGAACGCGGGTATTTTGCACCACGCGTCTACCGGGAATATATTATTCTCTTACCACCCGATGTGGTAATACAAACCGAAGTGACGGGTGTATTGTAACAAGTTCAGGCGTGTTTTATAACTTACGCATTATCTTTTCGGCATGCGAGGCAGGAAAGTGCGAAAAATAACAGAACGGGCGAGCGGTGACAATTCAAACTGTCAAATAATTCAAGGTGCGGCACGGCGTTTCTCACAATCAGCTAGATCTACGGCCGTTGCGAGCAAGACTCAGTCCGCTCCTTTTTTCCATCATTCGGTTTCTTTATTTCTCGTTTCGCTTTATAAGAGTTCGGCATCTCTGCACGAATTCCCTGGATGAAAAGGTATTTTTCACGCGGTATAGAGTGCTGCGCTTCGCGTCGCGTACTACCGCTCGCTATCAAATAAATGCATTGAGATATCAGAAAATAAAATTTATATACAAGGAACGTTAAGCATAGTTATGTTATTTAAAAAGTTTGTTCTAGATGCCTTTATAAATGGGGCTACTGAATTCATATTGAATATGTGGGTTTTTACAACATTTTCATACCTATCTATTAACCAAGTCATAGGGAGCGATAGCCTTGTTTTAAAAGGAAGCAGGTAACTTAATTCAAAACTCTACTTTGTCTCATGCCAGAAATTACATAGGTACTATGATATTTATGGCAAAAATTCTTATCATCGTTGTTAGTTACACCAGTGTTGTGACCTACATTTTTATAAAAATCTCGTCATAGCAAGGCACAGCTCCACATCCCTCACTTACGGCACAATGTTGTAACGTCGTGTTTTATCGTAAAAGAAAACAAAAGCAAGCGTACCCAAAGTAATAAAGCTGCTCGATTTCCCCTATTTAGGACTGGTGAAGAGAATTAAAGTTCTTTTTAAGGAAAAGTATATACAGAATGTATCCAGAGCGCGTAATAAGAATTCTCTGGTATCACCGCGAGGAGGGGCGGGCACTTTGACGAAAAAACGATGATGAAGCACGATCATGTCGCTAAGATCCCCGCCTAGCTGACTGACAAATTGTCGAACATTTTTTCGCTAAAATTCCTTTCCTTCGAATCCAATTATTGAGCCTTACCGATAGAACGCTTCGGCGTCTTTGTTGCTAATATACAATTGATTATGATCGGCTGAACAACGCGAGGGAATCGAATTGAGTTCCTTGAAAATCTACACGTTTGTTTTTTTTATTTTGTATTCGATTTATGGGAGTATTTCTTGCAACGATTCAGCGAGTTAAATGCGGATATGACATTGTACTGGTTCTCTGGCCTCTGAATTCTTCCACGCCTGTCTATATGCCATCCACTTCCTGTTGATGAATAAATTTCCCCTTTCCGTCATCAAATAAAACCTATAATTATACACTTTATATAAGTTCATATTCAATATCCAATATATCTAACATATGTTAGTCATAATACATAGAATGCGTATTCTTATGTTAATGAAATATAGAACACTACGTTCCCTAATATTTCTACTAAGAATATAGATGCGGAAGTTTTTACATCAGTCTGTTATTTTTTCGCTTTTAATCCTATTCCAGGCCTCACCAATCCCGAAGATATTTTCAAAAATCCCAAATATCTACAAAATACTTACGTTTTGGGAATTCATTCAAAATAGAGGTAATTTTGCGGCAGTCGAACCTAGTTTCAACCTTAAATCGAACCATAAAAAGTTGAAATTCAGTTGACATGAATATGGTTAATAATCGTGATGATGATGATGATGATGATCCTTCCGGCCGATTTCGATCAAGGCGACCACTTCAACTCCTAGTTAATAGTTAATAATCGTACTACGACTAGAAAAGGGTTAAACCGATTGAAATGCAATTTAACATTATCAACGCGTACTACCCAGGACTATACAACTCTTCCGTGTGGCCTCGGTTTTATACCTACTCGCTGCGAGCCGCCGGCGGCACGGTATATAAATAATCAGTGAACCGCCTCACGCATGACAAATAATCTAAATACCTATATACACCATACCGTCTTTATTATGCATATCATGCCTTTTTATCAATGTAGAACTATTTATTTTATTTTAAATTACTAAGCTTTCCGACAAAATCTTGCGAGAAGCATTTCGCGTTCTATATAAAGGCGTAACCACCGAGGTTGCTGCCGTTACACATTACCTTTTGAAATTCATTAAAGTAAATGTTGTCATTATGAAACGCTTAAGCAGAATAATCTAATGAGAATTTAACTATATAATCGAAAGTTCGATTGCTATTTTATGCTACTATTTACGTTAACAAGACTTCGTTATACCTACATCACAGTCTTAACCCCTTTACAAGTTACCACCACTTGGAACGTATTACTGTTATTGGCTCACGGTCTATGGCAGCGCACACGCTCACTGCAATACAATGCAATACGTTACATTCAATGTAAATATATTATACAGAGTTTACCACTATAATTTTTTTTCACCGAACGTTTCATACATGGTATGTGCAATTTTGCTCAGCTGAGTCTAAATTGGGCTGTTGTGCAAGCAGTGTCAGGGCTTTGTAATATCATATACGCGGTCTGATAATTCTGAATCAGCTTATTGACGTTTATTTGCATACTTCCACTACGTTACTGGTGATTTGCACTCAATCTTTATTCATTTATTTTATTATTTTTAATGTCCTACTGGTGAGCAAAGGCCTTAGCCCGAGGAAAACTTAGAGGAAATAATTCGTGTATAGCCAAATTTTGGTGTAGTGGTAAACAAAGGTGTCTTACACAACATACTAAAAGTACCGGTGGATGGGGCAGCCGCTAACGAGGAGAGGGGGGTATAAAGGTCTTTTTTACGTAAATAACTCAGTAACGGTAGCTCATAGGCAAAAATGTTCTGCTATACTGAATTCATTCATTTAAAATTTTCTACAAACAAGATTCTTTACACTTTTTTGCTGGGACCAATATTTAATGAGTTATCGAGGAACACTGTTTTAATCTTTCTGAGCTATTATGTACGAAAGTATTAGTTTTATATTTAGATAAAATTATATACCTATAGATATGGTTTGAGTCTGTGGGTTTTTTTGTTACAGAAATCATCTCTAGATATTTTTTTTATTAAGGATATAGTATATCATGTCATCACATTTACTTTAGAAATTTGACCACAGGTAATAAAAAAGTAACAAAAACATAAAAGATACAATAAGCACAGCACAATGTAAAACTATATACTAAACTAACACTAAACCTGCTTCTGTTTTCTGTTTTCTTTTACGATAAACTAGGGACCCTCTTGTTCTTTTAGCCATCATTACAGTGAATCCTACTTTTTGTAAAGGGTCGGCAACGCGCATGTGACACCTTTGGAGTTGCAGGCATCCATAGACTACGGTAACTTTTACCATCAGGCGGGCCATATAAAAAATATTGTTATTGCACAAACAGTAAAATTATTCAGTGCATATGTACCTTTTTTTACAAATATCATGCTCCAAAAATAACCTTTATGTAGAAGTTCCTCAAATACGCCGCTACAAAACACTGTAAAGCGATACATTCTGTGATAAAGGTTCGATTGTATGCAGTAAATAAAATACTGCCCATATTTCCACATTCGTTTCTTTTCGTCTTTTCGTTTTATGTCCCTTTTTTTGGCCTCCCTTGGAAACCGTTCATACAAAACACCTTTTCGATATTGCCCAACTTTATTAGCATTGGGCACGTGTTTTTATATCTGGAATATCTTTCACTTCTGCGGCCCGCGAGAAATAAAGATTCCACATGTGCTCTGATGTTACATTATCATGATATATAACAAAAGTTATACCCTTTTATTCTTGTAATTTATTGTTTGAGCAATCTGTGTTGAAACCTGGAAACACTTTTATTAATGTAATTTTTTTTACCTCTTTTGAATCAATATGCCATCTTCTTTTCTTTTTATTACTTGTAAGCATTATTTAATCACACGTAAAAAGTTAATCCTTTAGGCCCTGATATACCGTAATTCGTAATTCGTTCCTTTCTAGTTAACAAGCACAAACACCAAGATGACGGATAAGTCGAAACTAAACGATCATAAACTGACATTTTGATATGACCGACGTTGTTGAATTACACCATCTTTGTTTTGTTTTACTTATTTTGTAATAAAACAATTTCTGTACTTGTGGAACGTGGTAGTATAATTCAACATTATTTACGTTTCAAGCAGTCTTGCTTCAACTCTGAGGGGGCAGATTGAGCTTCCGGCGCAAATAAATAGCTTCTTTCAAAGCTATCGGGAAAGAGAATTAGAATAATGCGGCTCGATTTGGCGTTTCAACAAACGAGAGCGTAGAATGGCCCTCGATGGGATATTCGAGTGTTTGGGTACAACTAAATTCGTATATAAATGACGGTATCGTGATTCGCGTACTGCTTCGACCCATGATACCGTGTACGGACAAAACTGCTGCTACGAATGGGTAGTTTTTTGGCTTCTTACTTCTGATAACAAAGTAGGTTTGTATTTTGCGATTAGTTGCATTATCGGTGTGACGCTCTCGGGTCAAGGTAAGATTTGGGACGCCAAATAAAAATTTATAATAATTTAAAAAATATACACTTATGTATCTACAGATTTACCTATAAATAAAAATAAATTTAACCATTTTGCAATGATCGACTAAGTCCCATACTATAAAAGCTTATATAAGTATTTATTATGCCTACTTGGGCCGTATTCTAAGTTTACGACACATTTAGACACGGTCTGTCTACAACACAATCCCAATTCATTAATTATTTTGACAAAAAATGGGACTTAATCGCGTACACTTACTTTTATTACTGAACGAGGAATAGGAGATTTGGTAGTGATTTGGTTTGGAATACGGCACCTAGTGATTTATATGCTTAATTTTTTTATGGTAAACACAAATACACTCGAGAGCAAAACTTTCGGGTCACTAGCATTTTCTTGAATATCTCAAAAGATATTCATTTTAAAGTGTATGTTACTGACCCGAAATTTTTGCTCTCGTGTGTACATGCTGTTACCGAGAGTGGAACTTAAGGCACCAAAATTCGTAGAAATGAAATATGTGTGTCAAAACGCGAGGATAAGAGACAAAACAAAAATTTAAACCTCGTTAAATCTTTATTTTTACACATGGCACGTTGATTTTTATAAATAAAAATATTCCAGCCTTATATATTATGTTTTTTTTAATGATTATCTACAGATTCATTGAAATTAAACGACAGTTTTATATCATAAAAAATATTTTTGGGTTCACATACCTACTGCCCGCCATCCCTTCTTCCTCTGTTTTACGGATACTCTAATTTTTATTTCACTTGTTATACGAATGTAGCTATAAAAGAAGTAATTAATTATGAACATTAATATGTATTATTAAGAGTATGTAAGCCTCGGAGATCACAGATCAAACGGCGCGCGGCGCCGACCTGTCCCCTCTATGCTAATGTGTAAGATTAATAGAATTACCCCAGCCCTGCGACACTAGACCCGCGAAACTCTCCTTGTTCATTATTTTTTTTATAAATGTATCATGCGTATTGTATATTATACTGAATTGTCCGGATACACTATTTAATTTTTTTTAAGTTACATACATGTTCATTTTTCAAAATAAAACTAACTCAGATTTTTTAATTAGCACTTGTATAGAGCCCTCTGGAAAGAAGTCCGTAATATATTTGAGAGTGTAAATTCTTGAATTTATTTTAATATGTTATTGGTGTACACTTAAGTCCGTGAGCTTTAAGAAGAACCTTCGGGAATCGGCGATGACACACGAAGGTAATATTGCTGTTCTGCTTTTTCATGTGTCACTGTTGATTGATACCCGACGTCTCTTTCTAAAACCCGAAGGTTCTTCTTAGAGCTCACGGACTAGTCTTAGATACAGAAGGCGCTGTGTAATAAATAACCCAACTATTTTCTTTAAAAATAATTTTGACACCATCATTTTCTAAAATGTCATTTTGAAAACAAAATAAGATTATTATGATATAATAAATCGTAACAAATCATGCTTTTTATGTTTGAATACCGCTCCAGGTGAACGAAATTAATATGCAACATGTGTTCTCTCCATTCCTATATCTTGTAACAGTCATAGAATTGCGATACATTATTATATTACGCCATATTGAGAACGTAGACTTAGAAAGATTCAATATAAAAGCAAGGAATAGAAAGCTTGAGTTGCATGTTCGAAAGTCATAATGTGATTTCAAATTGAACGCGTCACAAGTTCTATACGTAGGTACCGTCAACTGCTACAACTTTGCCTACGATGCACAACTTTGCCTGGCTTGAAAAACATGGTTTTCTTCACCAAACAGATATTTATATCTTATTCCTGAGATTACCAACTTTCTCCTATCTCAGGAATAAGATATAAAAAGCTGTTTGGTGAAGAAAACCATGTTTTACAAGCCAGGCAATGTTGTGCATCGTAGGCAAAGTTATAGCAGTTGACGGTATACCTCCAGGAGAAATAGGGTGGCGTCGGAATACAGAAGACATATTAAATTCGAATTGAACTTTCAGATTTTATTTTGCTGTCGGTACGCGAAAATGTACGCATTACGTATAGTAACAGAACAGTACTTAACACAATCTAGTTAAATAACTAGAAAGTGACCAACCGAACATCGAAACTGTATTATGTACCCTTAATATAATCGTTTCACTAACGTAACGTAATGATAAGGTCTTAATTTGCACCAAGCGGAACGTATCGAAACTAATTCACCGAGTGTATATAAAAGTTACGATACGTTCCGCTCGGTGTGCTGTGTTAAAAATCCCATACAAATTAAGACCTAACGCAAACGCAATCGTTACGTTACGTTATTGAAACGATTATACTAAGGGTTATGATCACTTCTTACTTTTGCAATTTTAATATATTATATAAAATTTTACATATTGTACTTAATTTTACTTCAGGTACTTAATTTTTTCATTAGCGGTTTCCAGTACAAAAAAGTTATCGGAAAGAGACTGCTTCTTCGTAATAATTTGTGATTGCTTTACTCAAAATGTAGGTAATTTTATTATGGCTTCGATTCTTTTGAAGCTCTCACTCTTGAGCTTTAGAAGAAGCTTTAATGAAAATGATTCTCGCATGAAAATTGATAAGTCAATTGACATAAAAAAAGTAGAAATGCCATATCCAGCAAGACTTTACAGCAGTCGCTGTAAAACATTACAGTGGAATGGGGATACTTAGACGGACCTAATTTCCTTCGTATAAAAAATATTTCAATTAACTTCCGGACCCTTACACTTTTTATGTGGAACACGAAACTTTAAATACTGCCTAATGCCGCCTTTAAACTCAATAAAAGGCCTACGTTCATCAACGTCGGAGTAATAAAACTTGCTTTACTGTTATCCTCGGCAACGGAATTAGATAATGCATCTTGGCAAAGTTTTTTTTGGTAGGTTTAAAGCAGTAAAAATCTAATTGGTGAAGGCGATAAATATATTTGGCAGCAGCTCGGGCGAGCCCTGAATGTCGATAGGGCGAGGGTACAGTAATGCATGCCAATAACACCATTACAATTTCCTTGGGATCCAGACCCGAATCCTTATCATCATATATTTCAAGGATTTGATTAATCATAACAATTTTCTGTACACGTTCTTTTTGAATCAACGAGTATTGGAAAAAGATTTTCGTGCGAATTATGTTTGTCATTTAGACTGTGCAACATAATTTAATATAGATTTATTTTTAATACAAGCTCAAATATATGCAGAATAGTAACAATGCACATCATTTAATACATTCTTATAAAGTGAAGCAAAATATCCAAGTTTTAATCTGAATTTCAATATCTTAAGTTTTAATCACTTTGTTATTATCGTTATGTTGATATAAGAAATTGTTTTATTAAATTTTATAGAGCTGTTCTGTGAGGAGTTTGTGGTGTGGTGATACTATATATTACTTTTTTTTAAGCAATAGTAGACCGTATTGAACACTTACTAGGTGAAAAATTACTTATGTTACAAGAACTGACAGACTACATCGCAAACCAGAAATAAACATACCTACTGTGGTTGAAGTAAACACACAGATTTTTTAAGTACTTGCATTAAACAGACAGAAAAGTGATAAAATACAAACCCAGAAACAGAAAGGTGATAAAAGAAAAACTGGAGATTTCAGTTTTCAGGTTTGCCCTGAATTGCTATAAATGATTTAAATACACAATATCACCATTAATCGCAGCAGGCCTTCAAAAGAGAGCTTATAAAGCAAAGTGCTTATCATACTGCCACCTGTAACAGCAATGAACGGCTACCATCTCTGATTGTTTTATTTTCTGATTTTGCAAGATTAATGTATGGTTATGATATTTTTGGAAGTTTTTTAACAGGCTGTTCATGATTTATTTGTAATAAGTTGTTCAAGAGTTGTCTACTGTATCTTCTACGTACTTTCTAGGCACATTAAGAAGGTTGTAGGAGAAGGCTTAAGTTATTTTTCAAGCTTCGTAAATATCAATTTCTATTCAGCAATATTGTATATAAACCCAATCAAAATATATTAAATGAAAATCAATCTTGTTTCGTTATTAACAGGTGCGGTTAATTTTACGTCTTGTGAAAGTTTGTGAGTTTTGGTTGTCATTGTCAGCCGATAATATTTCCGACTGTTTTCACTTTGTTATAGATTGTTACCATTTGAAAATTCCGATCATTTATAGACAGATTTATTTGCTGTATATAGGTATCTTAATTTCTTTAACATTAACAGCCTCTTACCGTTACACGAACAAAAAAATCCCGAGCCGAATTTTAAAATCAAAACTTTCCAAATTTCAAAATAAATCTAGAACATCAAGTGATAAAGTATTTTCAGTGTTTTATCTTCGAGAGATCATTGATATTTTCCTATAAGGAGCGGGCGTGCTACCCTCTTTACTGACTCTGTCAACCGTAATTAGTTTTTCCTCCAAAGTAATCGTTGTCGGTACGAACATGCAACGTTGTAGCCCCTTAATGAAAATACTCTTAAGTGCTTGTGTTTAATGTTTATTTATTTCCACTTTGTTTTAACTTTATAGCTGGCCTTTGCGGCGCAGCTGAAAGTAACGTCTCAAGTTCTTTACAAACCGTGGGCGTTTGTCATTTAAAAATTATGTTAATATAATCGTGTAGCAATAAAAAATACTCATTATCATACGATTTTTTTCGTATCTCTATTTACAAAAAAATATTTGACGTTTTCAAGTCAAAGGTCGGTTGTTAAAAAAGTTTATTTCCAAATTTTTTTTATGGCAGCAACGCCTTATTGACAACCGACAATGATGTACCCTTGACTTAAATATCACATATTAAGCTTTTAATAATCAATCTAAAATACTTTATATTTTAAATAAAATTATACTTATCAGATATTATATTTCATTAAAAATAAATTCTATAAATATAATATATCCTGTAAAAATAATATATCAAGTATCAGGATGATCAGAACTGAAGGTAAAGCAATACACAATGGCACAAGAGTTTCTGATAAAGCCCTGCAGTACACACGTCGACAGCAGCTGCGATTTATTGGACGTTTTTATTGTTCGCCAAGTACGCTCCTCGTTTTAATTTCTTCCAAGGATCAGCGCGTCCCGTTCGCTGCTTCGCCAATGCCGTGCGGTGTGTCCCGTCCCTATCTCGCCGTGAGCCTAATGTCGCGAGGCGACAAAATTTATCGCGTCGCTTGTAATTCCGCCCCGCCGCCGCCCCCCTCTATGTCACCCGCGTCACCCCGTCACCCGGCGACACACTTATAACGTTTTCTAATGAAATTGTCCACAAACTCCCGCTCGCCGCAACCCCCGGCCCGTCGACGCCGCCGGATGAACCGAAAAAAGTACAGCTCGCGTTACTAATGGCTTCATTTATCACAGTCACTTACAGTGATACACCGCAACGACGTTTTATATTTAATTTGGCTCTCTGCGGAATAAATTACAGCCATATCGAGACTGAAACGATAAAAGACAAGCACCGAGAAGCTATCGAAGCACCACCACCACCGTAGTATTAATTCGGTAACCTCCTTGGATTAATTTGTTCGTGACTAAGTGATAAGTTAGCCGCCGGCACTGCCAGGCTTGTCCGGGTCGAAACTTATGACATCGCCGGACGGATTACAAGGGATGTTAAAGAAAGTGTTTTGATTGTAAACGTCAATAGGAAGAAAGGTAATGTTAAAAGTTTTAAGTGTTTTGAAAACGATATATACATTTAACTGGTAGAAAAAGGTAATGTCTTAAAAATTTGTCATTATAATCTTATAATAAATACGTCAAAGAAACGTGTGCGACTCCCAAAATGATATCCTCAACATAGGACATATTCAAGTTTAATCGAAAATTATACAATTGCATTTATAATCAATAGAAGTAATGAATTGAGTTTGGTTTGTTTACCCAGGTAAAAGATACCTTTATACTTTTTAATACAAAAATAAGTGGTTGATGTTTAACGTAACTTGTTGCGCGATACGATAAATGTAAGTAATAACGTGATAAGCGCAGCATTTTTTTTCTATATATCATGCAAAATGTATCATATAAACCCTTATAGTTTATTTTTATTATTGATCAATTTTCTTTTTTTATTGTTTTTTAACAATGCTTATTTATAGATAGTATATTTTTATATGAATTAAAAACAATAAATTGTTCGTTTTTTTACTCAATTGAACGCTTATGAAAACGCTCCTTACAGAGAGATATTTTTCGTCAATGTTAAAATGTTAATGTTACATAACTGAAATCCTTAAAAAAACAGCATGCGAAGCTTACAGTAACTCCTTAATGCATTCGGTTGGGAGCCAGGCTTAGACATGCCGCAGCTCTACATATAAGTATCGCACATCGCAAGCTTACGAGTACAGTAAGCCCACATTTATACCAGCCACGCAATTTGGCAACTCAGCTCTGATTAGATAGTGCTTTGGGCTCGTTAACACAAACGAGTATTGCACTATTAACCTTTAATTCCCACTGTAATATGATCTTGTTTTCGATTTGTTTCAAATAAGCTACTTTGTTAACTTTCATTAATTATGCTTAACTAAATAATGTGTTTAATTAATTTCTGTAACCGCGTTTATATTGTGGTGCGATTGATATTGGTACACGTACAAATGGCATTTGTTTTGTTGGATTTTCATTAGTAACGTAATTTGTTAATGTGCCAGTGATTCTGATATACATATTAACCTAGTGCCTATCTAGTGGCTGCTTAATTTAATTTTGCGTTTATATGATTGTTAGCTCTAAGATTCTAATATTGGTAAAAGATTTCGTGGAGAAATATTTCTTGAAAATCGATGTCAAAGTTCAAAGTGCCTAAAATGGATGTTCAGATATCCGCACATTATTTATCTCTCCTTCGAATTCATATTCAACAGGCAGACTGGTCAAGAGTTGGCTCCCTCTAATATTGTATGCTTGTGATATGCTAACTTGACCATTATTTTAAACTGCATAGTAATACAAAATATTTTACCGTAACGATTTATTTTGAAATAAATCATTGTCATTTGAAGCACACACGCGACATTGGCGATATGTCTAAATGCACGCTATTTCGCTACGTATCAAAATTGCCACTACGGGTTTGTAGCCCGTAAATGTCGCAAAGGAGATACAAGCAAGTATAAGGGCCGTACTCTAACTTTAAAACACATTTATAGTATACACGATCCAATTTCAATACAACTCCAATGCATTAAATACGCCATACAGCTAGCACCTAAACTTCTGAATCAGAAAAATCTAAATTTGCTTGAAAGTAATTCCAATGCAACTGGAATACAACTTCAATATTGGTTGATTATTTTTATATGTCGGATTATGTTTGAGATATATTGTGTATTTAATGTATTTTAAAATTAGAATTCGGCACTCGTTCACATTATGTGTTACATTCAATAGGATGGCTGACTAAAATCCGTAAACCGTAGCTTCCCAGACACAGGCGCCATCTCCCGGCCACGCCGGGCACACACTGAAGTTCACTAGCCGATTTCCGCATTCTTTTGGCGACGTAAAATAGTTCCAGTGTACGTTTGCGGCGCGCCTCTTGTGCCGCGGTCTTGGGGTTGGCTTGCGGTGCTTTCGGACTTCATCTTATCGTCTATCGCTTTTTTAATGATTTCAGAGTGTATTTGTGTTTTAGCTAGAGGAGGGATTGCAATTGTTTTTATTGTAATTGTTTTTGTGTATTTTTTTGTTACCTATTCAATTAATTGAATGATATACTTCTCTGTTTATCATCACTGATCTGGAATACTTTTTAATTTTACCATACTCTGTAACTCACAAATACAATTATTTTCGTAAATTTTGCACCTTTATATTAATCAATGAAGGTCTTATTTTTACTCTCCTCCATATTTTGACTCTTGTTTTGTGAATGATCGGTTGTTTTTTAATGAAAAGAATAAATAAGGAGGGCTTTTTATAATACGAGGTACAGTTATCAACACTCTTTATACAACATTAGTCGGAATAAGTAGTAGGCATCTGTAATTCAAATAGCATCAATCGTACATCCGGTTATAATAACAAATGGGCTAGCTCTTACGGAAGCAACGCAAGCTCTAGGTAGTTGTTCTACGGCTTGGCGAGCGCGCCTTACTATTTCGGAAGTAATGTAAATCGTCGCGGGCTACGGCAAACTTCCAGAGATATCTCGCCAAAGGACAAGACGCTAATATATGCGCAATCGTGCAACCCACGTATTGTGGCCTAATGCAGCGAAGTTGCGCCGACTGTTTCTATTTACGCTCCCCAACTTGCAGATTTGTGAATCCGGTTGTTATTAGTGAAATTCTGCGCTGAGGTATGTTAATGCGTTGGTGTTTTGATGAGACGATTACCTCTACATAGTGCCACAGAATAATGAATAGTACTAGAGTACAGAAGGTTCTCCTTCCTGATTTTGACATTTAGCTACAGAGATGAAAATGTTATCAAAAATACAAAACAAAAATAATACAAAAGTAGATAAATATCAGATTTATTACCTTATTTGCCCAATCTAATTATTATTTTAGTACAAAACTACTACTATAAACTATTATTCTCGAACGCACCCATAAGATAATAAGCGATGTGCCAACCCTGCCCTCATTAAGCCGCCGGCACGGGGCGCGAAATTTAAAAAACAGGTACAATGGAGAGAGACATAGTGAAACCCCCCTGATAGTGCTGTATTCTGACATTAAAATAACACACTAACTTGAAAACTTCCACTGATGTCATTGCCGGTTGACAATATTTAAGGCGGCTTCCACACTGCTGCGGTTTTCGCATGCGGCGCCGGTGCGCGAGCAAAATAGCGCTCTGCATGTGTATAGCGTTGTCATGCTTACACACCGTTGCCGCATGTGCTTGCGGCGCCAATGTGATAATTGCCTAAGATTTTGCCATAAACAATCATTTCGAAATCAACTATATGAACAACCAACAATGATACCTTTGACTTGGAAACATCACAATTTTCAAGTAAGTTCTCATTGGGACGTTTAGGTATTAATTAACTATCTTATACGTTACTATTAAATTAAAAACAGGCCTAGGCGAGTTTCACTTGCGTCCTAAGGGTTCCGTTACATCACAACTATCAACAAACATTGCTGAAGCAGAAATAAAAATTGAATTAAACCAAAATTTTGATTTTTCCATTGAAAAACAGTTGTGTTTATACAACGATATAGGTCGCAAATGTCGAGGTTAGTTTACCAACGGGAAATAAGTTAGCTAACGCAAAAAATAAGTTTTTTTTTTAATTTTCCGTTTTACTTGTGCTAAGACCTTCCATCTTAGCAAATTTAATGATTCTAGGTCTGAGTTTTAAGGATATTCCACAGGCATTGATTCCCCTGCGAAGTGTTAAAAAATAAGGCTAAAAATCCCGTATCTTTTCTTTAGATTGCGTTGACTCAGAAGCTTGATTTTTTTTACAGCTTCAAGGGACCGCAGACATAAGTATATTATGTTAATTTCAAATTTATGTATCTTGTGCTCCTGAGAAAAAGGGACAGACAGACAGACGAGCGGATAACAAAGTGATCCTTTAAGGGTTTCGATTTTGTGGTACTGAACCCTATAAACAACTACGTAACAAAGTGAATAAATATGTTAAAGTTCGCGCACCTTTTAGTCAGATTGAATTTCTGTGTACTAGAATAACTTACAAAGATAATATTTTTACGCCTACAGTTTCGACGCAAAACCTCTCTCTTATAACTTGAATAGAACTGCCTTAACACAAAAGTTAGTCAGAGCTTTTTGAGGTTCATATATCAATTTGTAATATATATAGTCTATATTAAACAACAAATCTCAAAACTACAAATTTTGAAAACAGGGTGTTTTAAAACCAACGTTAAGCTATAAAATTAAGTTAATTTGGCCCCGATGAATATTTATATAACATAATTTTCAAGATAGCACTTTTATACCTTCATTATAAACCTTAACGTAGAACTTTTGCCAATATGAAATAATCAACCATTAAACTGTGTTGTATATTAAATACTCTTAATTACTAGAACGTCATGTGAACTTCACTCAAACATTATTAACTTAAAGTATTTAGACGGTGAATTAAATAAATTAATGACTGCTTCTTCCTATAAACAATTTGATGCTTTGTCCTACTGTTTGAAAGTATATTTTTTAAATTACATAAACAAAAAAGGTTCGTTAAATAAGATAAACGTAAGCACGATTTCAGGGTGAAAGATATGCGCGCCCACGCATCAGACCACAATTCACAAAACATTTGAAAATCTGAAATGTTTGGCGTATTTAGAATGAAATTATGCGCAAATACCACACTAAAGCCGAACCTTACCTCAATAATCGTTAATATAAAACTTCGCAGATATATTTTATAACGCATCCGCCCTGAGTTTGTGCCAAGGCGAAAGGATGCTCAGACGGGCCCCGAGCAAAGATATTTCGCAGTCGTATTTACCCAGCCGCACCTAAATTGTTTGCTTACATGTTTGACGCGCGCGGAGCAGCACGCAACGCTCATTACGCCGAACGGGCTTTTGTTCCGACTTAAACACCATATTGTTAAGCCCGATGGAGCAGGATCTTCCCTATAATATGTTTATTTTTATCATTTCAGGTAAGTTCGAGCTCCAGTTTAATAGCTACGCTTGGGTGAGAATTCTACTTTGAGTTATTGAGAAAGTTTTTGAGACGTTTCTTTTATATTTTGAAACGGAAGTAAAACGCAAGGACAGCAGTTAAATACAGGCTATATCGCCCAAGATAACTACATTGAGATACGGGTTCTCATCAATTTTATTATGTGATTTTGCTCGCTGCTGGTGACAGACAGTGCGTTTTCCCGGAAAAAGGATATCTTCAGCTAAAAATACCAATGCAAAAATATTATTATTAAAACATAAGTAAATATTTTCATGGCCTAATTTTGTATGTTTAGCCCAAGATATATTTTACTTCAATAAAGACATTTTACTCTAATAAAGATCACTTTCTAGGCAAATTGTTTTCCTTATACATATTGTTTTAACTAAGAGGATTTGTCTTCGATGAAGATACTTTTTTCCATGTATTTACCAATCTAATTTCAATTTAGCCTACTTATCAGTACGTCGTATTATTACACACAATAGTTTTGTTTTTGTTTCTGAGGCAAAAAGGGGGTATAACAAGTTTGACCGCTATGTGTGTGTCTGATTGTGTGTCATTTTGTGGCACATTAGTGCTAGAATGACAGAAGATACAATAAGGTAAATCCCACAAGTGCTCGTTTTATTTTGGTAGTGATCAAGGATCCACTATTATTGACATTACGCCGTAGAAATTGCAATTATTTATTCAAAATGTTGGACGAATAAAAAAAAACAGTGTTCCCCTGGCGTATTGTTATAAATACGCATCAAGTAGAAGTATGATGGAATCGGCACACGCAGTTTCATACTATTGAGAGTGCTTGATTATTCTAATATAACTTAATATTTGTACTGTGGCTAAGTTGAACCGATTCAAATGCGTTTTTATTTTATTTTAAGGCAGGATTTCTATCGAGTGATCTTAGACATGTTTTATCAAAATCGGTTTTGCTGTTTCGTAGGTTGGTACATTTTTATTTATAATTTTAGGTTATTAAAGTTTAAGGCAGTATTTTCCATTTTTAGTTTAAAGTAAGTACCTATGCAATGTAATTCTAAACCAATAAGTTACATATATATTAGTTTCACAGTCTCTTTTATTTTAACTCGAAGACAAACGTATGAAACCCGAAAGCGGTAACAATAGACTGATTGTCAATTGATTTGATTTGACTGGTCATTGAACGCAAGCCTCTACCTAAGAATGACAAACCTGCGATAGTTCAATAATATTACGTGTTTATTATCAATATCTAATTATTATTTTTCAAGTCAAAAAAATCCAATATATCCAGTTTAGCAACCGCAAACGGAGTGTCATGTGGTAGCATTTCAGGACAGTTCCCTACAGTTTAACGGTACAAGCATTAGACATACCACTTAGAAGCAGTAAACATTCATTACGTTTCTTACCGCGCGGGAGCAGGTTGGTACACTTAATTGTTCATACAACAAGCCAGCCGGGAATTGGCTCTAAATGCTCCGCTGTCCGGAACGTAGCTCTACCACAAACGCGCCGCGCGAATTCGCTCTCAGGCATTCCTCGCTAACTGTGCCAAAATCGACCACATCTCTTCGTTGCTTAGTTTGTTTTTGGAGTGATCTTGTCGAGGCTCGGGCGGCCCGCAGAGCTCGTGATGGAAAGCGCAATAGACGGCCATTTACACCTGCGATTCTTCTTCATCTTGCCCTAAACTGGCGCCCCTTTTGCCTAAAGTAATTATGCCACACAACATATTAGTCTGTTGGGAGAAAGCGCGTGTTGGAAACGCTTAATCATTTGTTCAACATTTGCGTACACGCAAATAATCCACTAATTTAATTTCGGTGTGGTATGGCGTTTATTTATTATGATATCATATCAAAGGCTTTATTTCACGTTTCACCCACGTGTGCCTATTGGCATGTAATATGAAATTAGTTATTAATATAAATAATGACACATAATCGATGACTGTTGCAACAAAATTAAAACGACTTTTTTGTATATTGCAATGTTACCTATACATAAAAAATTACCTACAGGTAAAACATACCTAAAAACGTAGGCGAATAAATTTGAATAATTTCTTAGTAGTCAACATAACTATTCATCACACAACCCTCTCCTGCGGAAATTACGGAACCCTCGGAATATACGATCGGAGCGCCGCTCCACTGATTTTTCTCCATAAGGCTACTTCCTGATGAAGGACAAAAGTTTTCATTCCGCCGACAAGTCATATTACATATTGATTATTTCGTGAATGTCATGCATCACTCGGCCGTGTTTTCTCCCTCGCTCCCCAGTCAATTCCAATAAGGCATCTCTCTCAGTCGTACCGACTTACTTACGGCTTAAATCGCTTTTGAGCCCTCCTCACCATTGATATTTATGCTTTTTTCGGGATTCTTTCGGAGGGTAAGTTGTTTTGAAACTTTTCTTTTTGGGAAAAATGGCCGGGTTCACTGGATTAATGTAAGTAGAGTGTTGTAATTGGTTGAAAAGTTATTACTTTTCTGTTTCTTTTCGGGAAAAACATAAAGCAATTTTACAACTTCCTTGAGAGTGATTTATTTATATTCGAGGAAACATCTTCTCTGAACTTAAAAACAACATTGAGAATAATTTAAATTACAACTCTTGATTATTTCGTACTTACTTATCTTTAACGATGTCTTCAATACAATTTTCTAAGAAAAGGGCTATAAAGGAAGTATTTCTTCCGTGTTCTTTCAATCCCAATTGGTATATGTAAAGTATTTTATACAGCCGTTTTAAAAAAGAGGTAAAAAAGACTACTATTTTTTATTTAGTTATAAAACGTTGCATACAATTTTTTTTCTACGACTACATACTCAGCTTTACTTTACATTAAATATAAACAGTAGAAACATTAAATTTTCGCTCACATCTTTGGCTATTGCAGATATTTAATAGTTATTAATTTTAGTTTCACCCTTTAAAACAATGTATTTGAATTTCAAATATACTAGCACAGACACAGTTATTATTAAATCAAAAAATCTCAATCTAGCTTAAATACAAAGATTAAACAAAAATTAAATTTCAATGGGGTCAAAGTGAAATTTGAAATCAAAATTTGATTATCTGCGTCTCTTTCACTCAAATTAGTAGAGAGACCTAGATATATATTAAGGTTGTTAGATTGGTAGCAATTTATTTAGTTTTTAAGTGCTGTTTACACGAAAAACGTTTTTAACTGTCAAAACGATACGTCGTGTAGGCACCAATGCATTTTTGGGGAATAAATTTTAGACTTGTCTTCAGATCAATTTTTAAGCATGTTCTGAATCTGTCATCATGAATTTATAAATAATAGTACCTACTGAAGTAGAATAAAATCATATTTTAAATTAAAATTATTACCTACATCCAAAATAAATAAGTTATGAACTTAATTGTAAAAATATATTAAAATTTACAAAATTTAAATTCAAGTTTGGGCCTTCCACACCAGGATCCCGAAATTAATTTGCCGTTATTGAAACATTTTTTAACAGTTTTGTCACATTTCATGTTGTTTTACTTACTATGATTTTTTTTGTTGTGTTACTCACTCTATACCGGGTGTTTCCTGTAATAGGAGCAATAAATTAAAACGTAGATTTTACTCCTCAAACCAGACAACGTTTGTTCAGCAACTTTTATAAAAATAACTTATGGTTTGATTTTTATTTCACTTTAAAGATTATTCGAACACGCAATGTATTCCGAAATTGATTACGTCTGTAGGGTGACAAAGCTGACAAGCAATGTCAATTGGACGAATTTTAACGTACATTGAAAATACTATTTAGTTTGTATGAAAAACAGACAATCTAAAAAATACATATTTTTTAAAAGTTGTTGAACAAAAGTTTTATTGTTTGAGGAGTAGAATCTACGATTTAATTTATTGCTCATGTTACAGGAAACACTCTGTATATTTCTAGATTAAATCTCAATTTTGACGTGTACTTAAATTGCCATTTTTGTTGGTCTTTTAATACTTTACGCATAAAATATACAGAAATTCCTCCTTTTTGATGTCATGCTCACTTAGTTTAGAATGATATGTAGCATTAGGTTTGTTTTGCCTTTTACGCGTAATATGTTTTTGACTTGTTGCTTTATTTCGCTTTTCTGATTTAACGCTCTGTCGCTCGATTTTTTCCTAATACTTTGTCGAACTTGAATCAGAATTTTACGTTTCATTTATTATGTTATCCGCATAAAGTGCTTTCAAAACTGAATTAAAACGCTATGAATTGTGCCTTAACATAGATGTGTGTTTAATAATAAAAAGCAAAATTAAATGATTTTACTTACAAACAATCTGTGTCTATTGGTATTAAAATAGTACAGAGGTAATCGTATTAATACTTTAATTAATTCCATTCTTTGCCACAATTATACCTAATTTCCACTTAGTATATAGGTATTTATAATACAAAGCGGCCGTAATACCCCACATACGCAAACAAAACCCTGAATCGAAGCCGTCTTGTACCCGCACTAAGCATTTGTTTCAGTTTGCGTGTAAGGGTCTTAAAATATCCGGCTCAGAAAATAAAACACAAAAGCTATTTTCTCTGACAGGACTTTGTTTGAAATCATAACAAATAGCCTTTTAGGAAACCGCATCCCGGCCTGAACTGTCCTACAAAAAGGGGTTCGTAAACACATTACAAATCTTTGCCACGGCATCGGGCAGTTAAGAGGCTGTCGATGGCCCCTCCCCCCTCCAACTATTCGTCATGTGTCTTAATGGATTACATGGAATAAAGTAGGCATCGACAAAACAAAGGCCGAGCTCCCCCGAAAATCTCTGACCGCATAGTTTGCTGGCTAAAACTAAATTTATTACGTTTGACCTTAGTAATTCTTGCCGGAGGTTTTCTAACCTAAATGTGTGTAGGCAGTTACGGCTTTGAAAGGTATGGCGCGTTCGACCGTTGTGGTTTTATACGGAACTAAATATTTTATGAGTTACAAAATAGTTTGTGTACAAAGTATAGGAGCGCAATGGGATTTGATTTGATTCTGAGCCTTTTGTTATTTGATGGAAGTTTACAACGGGAATACATGATTAACTTTTAATAATAAAATTTAAATTGTATCTTCCATACGTAACTCACATCATTTCGATGAATCTAATAACTAATCACTTACGTATCAATAAACTAGGTTGACCGTTGGTTACATAATGAGGAGATATAGAAACGGACAAACATATTTAATCCTTCTTTGAGCTTTGGCACAGTTGAGTATGTGTATGTGATTATTAATACACAATTCATTTAAAGTTATCAAATTGAAAAACGTGATCAAATGCAGTTACGTTATCTATAATGTATCATATCACATTGCAACAACATTTCAGTTTCCATTCAGCTAATTTCAATTGCATACAGAAGCTATTTGTATGAAATGGATCCTGAACGGTGTTATCGGTACGTGGTATCCCGCAGCTCGATGCTCATCACATTAAAACTTATTTCTGCACCGGTCGGTGCGATTACCTGCTCGTGCTCACGGCCCGCCCGCTTGCTACTTATTCGAATTCGTTCCACTGTGAACATGCTCATTTCGCGCCCTTTGAAGCCGGCGCGTTTAGAACGTTTGATTCCAACTCTTTCACCGTGATTAACGTTTAGAATGATCGCGCCTGCACCCCTACATTCAGTGTCAGTGCTGTTTATAGTACTCGGAAAACTTTTTAATTCGCCTAATGCATGACATGGCGTCCCCTGCCTTTGGTTCTTGTGCGCCTTTTCTTAACTGCTATGCACTTTTGTATGGCTTCGTGTCAACGCGTTTAACACTGTTGAATTTTCAACAACTAAATTTATTGTGGAAGTAAGGTTTTAAATAGTTTTGTCTGTAATTAAATTATAAGAAGGTTATAAGAAATTTCTTGAACATTTAATAGGATTACATAAGATATAAAAATATTTTTTAAGTAACAAGAAATGAAGAGGAATGGTCTTAATTTATTTCTAAATTAATGTTAGTTAAAGGTTCGCCAAGCGTCTGGGTGAAGTATTATGATTAATAAGTTTGTGAGAGAAATGTTACCTGAAATAAATATTAATTTATCTTAATAGGAAATCATATTTTAAATGAGCCATTTACGTTTAATTCAATACGACAAAGCCAAACGATCGCTAATTAATATTAACAAAGAAAACATCACAACTGCGATTTGCAAGACGCTTAATCAGACTTAATGATTATTTTGATTTTCATCTCTCGCCCGCGAGAAACGAGAAAGTTAATGAAAAGTCAAACTCAGTCGAATACAAATTTTAGCATTAGTATGCAAGAGTAAAGTTTTTATTCAATATAACTTGCACTGTTTTATCTTCCGTTTCTCTTATTCGCATCAGCAATGCACAAGTTATTGTAACTTCCTATCGCGCTAAATAAAGCCATTGAAAGCCACGCTTTGTTTTGTTTTGTTTGCCTTTTAATTTAATATTTCTAGGTTTAATTAAGTCAGACAATGTTGAATGATGGATGTAATCAGAGGTTCGCTTTCACACGGATGGAGGTATTATTAGGCGCATGAACAAGCTTAACCCACAGTTTGCAAAACAACCGTGTTTTGCGGATAATATTTCATACCTAGCTTGATGTTAAGATATTGAGAGCTCATATTTACTGATCTTTGGCGGCAGTAAATTTATATTGTCATATATTATGAGTTGTGCCCAATGAACCTGTAATTTTTAATATAAATAAATGCATTGTTTAGACATGCAATGTTGTTATTTAGAAGGGATTGAATTACAAAGTCAAAAACAATTATATTCAAAAATAAATGTCGGTATTGTGTACGTACATTGCGCTCGCGCACATCGGCTTAGTATCACGCGTGTTACCTATATCCCTGTTCGTTTTCAAAAGAATGCAATAACAAGTAGGTATATGTATACCTTTATTTTTCATAATAGTTTTTAAGGTTAAATGTTAGGGTCCCAAGTCCCAAAGATTGTCTGGAGGAGATGACTTTTTAGCAAGGAGGCCGCCAATTGTTTTAACTCTACTTTTATATTTGTAATTTGTATATATTTTGCACCTTTAATTTGAGGTGTGCTATAAAGAGTATTTATTTTGATTAAATATTTATCGTAAAATGTGTACACAATTATAACTAAACATGAATGGTGTTTAATGACTTTGACCTTCATAAATTTAAATAACACCATTGAAAACTAGTTCAACATATAAACAGAAATTTGAATAACAGTGAGTCACTAGGCTGTAGGCCAGTTCCGCAACTCGTCTCCACAACGTATCGAGTGCGGCCCAGACACGCCAGCCACCTAATTCTGATATGAATATGAAATTGTATGTAAATGTCGGCCAAATGTTGCCGCGCAACTTGACAACTCGACAGTACCGTAAATATACGGGCGCCGTTGCGCTGACTGTACCAAAACATGCGAGTTTGTAGTTTACGACAGTAAATTGTTTAGATTGTGCCCTACGTACCTACTTAACTGTACGTATCTATGCAAAACAGTCGACTGGCGCACTGTACCGTATAATCCACGTAAGGAGACTGGAATTCGCATAGGTGTCCTTGCGACGCAGTCTAACGAGAGCAATCACCTAACTGCGCCGAGAATCCTGCTTGTTTTAAACTACGGAGAAGCCATTACAGTCCTACAAACGCCGCAAATGTGCATTTCTCGAGCGAAGTACGCCGCTACAAAGTTAAGTTTCACCACTTGCCATAATTACCAATAAAACGTGTTCCTGCCGTCGGCACGTCAACGGGAGTCGCATCAGAATTATGAAGTTGGCGTTTGCCCCCGTGACACCGCGTTATTGCTGACATTTCAGCCTGATTATCTTTAATTAAAAAGTTGTTTTAGACGCCCTCAAAATTTTAACTTATTAAAAGAAATTGCCAGGGCCCTGTGAAGTGGTAACTCAGTGAATTGTCATAATTAGATTAAGAGAGGCTCGGGAGTCAGCTAGGATTTAGATGAAGATTGAGGACAAAGTCTTGTTGTTTCTTCGCATTTAAATCGAGTTTATCTAGGTACTGATTTTACTGACGTTAAACTTATAATATATAGGTAATTATTTCAATGGTAGCATAGATAAATAAGTAAATAATATAGTACTTACACTCCATAAATTAGAGACGCTACTTAATAAGTAATAAGTTGTATTGGGCGGTATGGCTAAACTTATTATCATAATTTACGCACTCTAACGTAGTACTCGAACTTATTAAGCTTAAATATTATTGTTTTAGCAAACCTTGCTTAAGATTTGTTATAATATATGTATTTAAGTTAGGTCTTATATGGTGTGAAAGCTCTAAGTTTACTCATTTGTCTAAGATAAATGTGTCAAGATATCAGTCACTAAACCTAGAATCAGTTCTAACTTTCCTTTGTTACAACGTAGTAGAACGGTCTAAACGGATCTTATGCTCAAAGAATATTGACAGATATGATCACTTCTCGATTGGAGCATGGCCAACTTCAAGATTTTCTGTACGATTTGAAACTCGATACTTCGCTAGCTTCCGTTTAGAATAGATATGCTGTTTTAGAGTGTTGCGTCTTACTAGTATTCGACGTGCGTTCGAGATATTTATGACGGGTTGCACTTCACGTATTTGCATGATACAATTTTGATTTGTTACATCGCGTACATGCATTTTAATTTATAGCTAGGTTGTTATGAAATAGGACATGAGAATTGTTGAAATGTTTTTTTGTCATAAATAATATGCAGTAACAAAATGTGGAGTTTAATTTTTTTATCTAGATGCGTGTGGTGATGTATGTGCATTCGTGGAGCGCCGGTGTGTGCACGGCACGGGTGGGGTGGAAGGACGCGCGTCAGTCGTGCCATATGATTCCGTTTTATTTATTTTAATCAAATGTGACGGTTGTTGTTTGATGCAGTGAGGTTTGCTGTCGCGACAGTTTTGTATGCTCTATATTCTCTCATGAATTCCGGTGCGCGGAGCGCGCATAGATGAATGCTTTAACATTTTACATATCCGACGAATGAATTCGTTTTCGCAAGTGACGGATTTTTGTTCTGTGTTGGTATTGGGCACGTTTCTGTTAAAAAATAGGCAACGTTTACTGTTATGTTGTTCTCTGTTTTTTGTTGATCGTAATGAAAGGCATGGCAAAGCAAAGTTTTTAGACAAATATTTAGATAAATGATCAAAAACAAACTACCTACATCACTTGCACTTAAAGATCTTTTTACCTGTCTAGATAAAACCCAATTCCATTGCTTTATGAAGCAGCAGGGAATACAAAGAACCTGACGTTCCGGCGGCATAATGAAAATCTTCTAAGTCGTGTTCCCTTTTTTGTAATTGGTTCACAGTTCTTTGTAGCGGACTAGTGCGTGCGAGCTTCGGTCCAATTGTGCAGAGCAATCAATGGTTATGAGTCGAGAGGTATTGGCTTGGCGCGGGGCTATGAGTTTTTAGAATAGAACAAATTTAATATTTGAAAATCGTTTACTTTATACTGCACATTTTATTAAACTCTTATGTTTAAGTATTTTATAACTATTGAGCGTAATTTATGATTAGATTTTTTAGTAGTTAGTTTAGGACACCTGTGGTCTGTTTATTATTTTATTATGTGTATATTTTACTTTTCTCATTAACCTCGAAAGATTCTCGTTTCGTCTCTGTGAAGTATCCGCTTCATTCTACATAATAAATAATAATATATGTAGTATGTATGAATCGGTAACATATTATGCTACCGTTACATCGCTCTACGGGCTACGATATAGTGCTACGATCATAAGTTTGTAGTGAATGAGTTCATAACTACCTAACACTTTACTCAATCATAATAATATTTATTAGGAATAATCGCGATATAAGTACGTTTAACAACGTCTAGTACCTAGTTACATAAATATAGGTTGTTAGATGTCGCAAGCGCTACAGGTCTGAAGCTACCGCCTGTTCCCCGAGATGGGAACGGGACAGTAATCATTTAAAAATGGTGCGCACTCACTGTGAAACGCATCTCGTCGATTGTACCTTACGTCCCACAATCAGATAGCCCGGCCTCCCTCTCATATCGACTTTTTCCACGTCGCTTGTTGCACACCGTTTGGGAATAGTTTTTGTTACCGAACTAATCAACGCCCGAACAGAGGAACGGGGATTCCAATTCTTTTTTTTTTCAATAATGCTTGCCTACGCTTATTTGACTGTTTCCGAAAAACTTTGATTGCCAATGATTTCATAACTGCTGATTTATACGTAACATGCCAACTGAAATGTTATTCGCAAATATAGTTATACGTAGATTATATCAAGCACCTACACTTAGTGTAATTAAAAACAAACATTGAAAGTCAAATAATACAGAATTGCACTATAATTTATAGCGAGTAAGTAATAATCAATAAACAAATAACTTTTACAATTATTATTGAAACTTTCTCTCACATTTCTTTGCTAGGTCGAAAAAACACTTGAAGCAGTTATGACTGAAATTAAACAATTGATTCAAATGAACACCGCAGATGTATGTAAAATATAGCATAGGTATCTATAACAGTTTATAGGCTTTTCTATTATTTTCAATCTATGGCATTCATTTAAGTACCAAATCATTCAGCAGCTAATTGCGGTTATGCGGTGCAAATATCGATTTACATGCCACTGTATAATTCAAAGGTTGAATAATGTATTGCCTTTCATTAGCACATTAGGCTACGCCGAGATGTATTTGCACGTGAATTCAGCTAACCGCACCCCGAAGGAACCAGCGGCCCGTCAATTCGATGCGGGTTGCTGCATTTATGTACCTACCAACCAAATTCAACAAAAAAAGTTGTTGAGGTACTGACTGGAGCGGGCGAAAATTACAGCCTTTTGACATGTTTTTTTTGCAACTTTTTAAATCGAGTTTAGAACTCTATAGGTCACAGTATGTGATGTCGAAAGCAGAGGCGACGGCGTGAACCTAATTTAATATTTGAATTGCACGAAAACTAGGTTGTAACTAAGTTGTCTCGCATTCGACGCATATAAACGTTACGCAAATAGCCTTAGTAAAGTTAAACAACAAAACTTCATTACAAACTCGTGCACAACACATAGCGCGATATTATCGGATTAAAATGTCTCACCGCGGACCCCTGAAAATAGTTGAGCCACGCACAGAAACTTTAACAGGGGAAAAATACACAGCCCTTACTAATGAACTCCAATAATTGCGAGCTTACCGCGGCACGCGTTCTATTACCTACCTGGGAAATGGTTCACCTCAATCATTTTAATGCCTGCTCAATTATTATACATCGTGGAGCCACACGGTCTCCATGCGCCTCAACCCCATCTCGGCCGTAAGATCATTACACCACGGAGCAGTCGGGTTGGTTAAACCGGAATACAAGGGGCAGATCAATGTATTTACAGTGTCGTTTTAGTTTTAATTAAGCTAGGCCTGCCGTTAAGCCGCACCGCGCAGTAAAATCGACTACGCAGCGCGTGCGGCGCGTTATAAGCCCGCGCAAATTTAACTCGCAGCGTGGACCGTAAATGAGAATCGCCAATAAATCGGGCATTATAATAAACATTAACGTTATTGTTTCCCGTTAAACGCCCCGCCGCCTCTCCCTCAGGTGGCGCCGCAACAATCCGCTCGGAATTTCAACGACTTCAATTATTGAGTGCCTACGAAAACCGAACCCTTTGGGCTTCTCAAGGGGCCGGACTGTCCATTTCACCCGACGATAATGCGGCGTGGCACGCGGAAAGGATATAGGTACCTACATTAAATAAGCCATTATATATCCGCTACCCTTTTGTGTTTTTTCCACTGAGACTTTGGTTGGAATTTAATTTTAAACTTGGAATAAATACCCACGGGCAAATGCTTCGATGGTAAGCGTTTATTGTGCGAACGTAAATTTGAGGCATAAAAATTAATAGTCTATGATTGGTTTTATTAAACGTAGAATGTACGATGGGCTGCATTAATAAACTGGGTATATAGCCAATTCTGACACTGATAGTGGTCGTAGCAGCTAATATTTCCCTTTAAGTAAAATCTGAAAACCAACAAAATTAATACCTACAACAAATTAATGTAAAATATACGAATTCCAAATCTAACAACTAAATTTACATGTCGCAACATATACGAGTACCTCCACTCAGTGAGATAATACTCGTAACTGAAGTCATCGCCTTAGTTATCGTAACAGCCTTAGTCCAGTCACACGCCGTCAGACGCAGGAAACCAGGAGCCTAATCCAATTGAAGGTTTGCATAATTCTCACAGTACGCACCGCCGCACCTACTCGCAGAAGCACAATGTAATTGTAGTGCATTGAACTAATAGCCGGGATTATTAAGTTTGAGGGAATGCATGTACCGACGCAGGATTATGGACCGTTTAGCTTACACACTAAGCTAAGCAATTCGTTTTGAAATAAATATTTGTAAATATTATCATTGACAAATTTTTCATGAGTATTAATGCTACTTTAATTACCATCTAATCCACATTAAATTTTAATTAATATACAATCTGTTGCTTTAAAAACTGCGAGACATACTTTGACAAGACACGTTTCGCAAATAAATATTTACGTTTGTATGTCAATATTTCGCGTTTCTCAACAACTTAACTTGGTAACTAGGCTTTGTTTCAATAAAAGCATCTACATACTTATGTATATCTGTAGTCGTTCAAAGTTCCATCAAATAGAATTACAAAGCAATGTGCATTTAGTTTTAAACGACATAAATTGATTGCTTTGTAATCAAATGAGAGTTATGAGATAGAGGCTGTTAAATAAATGTTTGTAACTCAATAAAGGACTATTTGTGAACCATTTAGTGTATTTTTTTTGTATATCCATGTTATGCTTCTCTTTATTATGCTCCGAGTAACCATTTTCATTCATTCATTTAAATTGTGTATTTACTCAAACTCACTTTTCTACTATTTTAAAATTTTAGTGAGATTTTTAATACAAATAGTGCATGTACAAATTATTATTACAGACATGAAATACATAAAGAATGAAATCTCATACGGCTATAACTATATTACCTTCACACAAACGTTTCCCACGTTCCTTCCGCATTATCGAAACTAAATTAAGGTACTTACACACACACATCACGTTGTCGCTAATCTCGACTCTTAGCGCAATCTGGGGCCATTCCAGTGGGTAAACAATACCGCCACCTTTCGCGGAACAAAGAGGAAATAACAAAAGAATGGACCGGCCGGACGAATCGGTGCACGGTGCATTATCGGCTCCTACTGACTGGACTTGCCATTTCGAATGCTTACCGAGAGCGTGTTTCATGTTAGCTAATGTTATTTTGATATCTGATTACGTGCAATTGTTACGGACTTCCAACTCACACTTCATCATCATCATCATCATCTCAGGCATAAGACGTCCACTGCTGAACATAGGCCTCCCCATTAAGGAGGGGGGGCGGGGGTTGCCATACGCGCCACGCTTGGCAGGCGGGTTGGCGCGCGTAGTTTTTTTTGTTTATGATGGGCAGCAGCATCTTCCGAAAGCTTACAAACTCACACTTAAATGCGGTAAATGTTAGTAGTTCGGTAGGCGCTTGGAATACAAGGCCAGGCATACACGTGCGAGTGAAGTCCACCGTTCTTGTTCTAGGCTACAAAGAAAAGTCGTTTCGCCGATATTTATTGTTCAGTAGTAATTCGTTGAGATCGATTAACTGATCTAGGTTTCTATGTTTTTCTTTCTGGCTATTTTATTGGGCTAATACGAGAGTGTATTTTGAACACCTCATGCACCGCTAAGTTATAGCTGATGATACTACTTTACAGGTTAGTTGCACCAAACGACTGTTAACGTCATCGTTATCTATAAAATTTTCTTGTATGAAATGTTTAACAGTTTTCTACGGAACAACAGCTGCGCCACCATATTATGTTGATATTGCATATTCCATCCCTTAGTCATGTTTCAAGTTCATGGAGCTTTGTTAATAACATAAATGCCAAACAAATATAATTTCATTATAAAAATATGAAGTGAGTATGTCCTGGCCTTCAGATGTTCGACACTTTTTACGTAGCAGAAATGGTGACATTTGATTAAACCCACTGGCTTTATGTTATTCGAGTTGCGGCTGCGTTCAAAGCCAGCAAAATATGGCCGCAGGTCAATACTAAACAGAGAGTTAGCCACTCAAATTTCACCCGTTTTTTTTTGTTTTATGATTGACAGCACACGGGCCGTGCTCGGTCGCGCGTTCAGCCCAGTCGGCCGTGATCCGCTGTTAAGAGACCTATCTGCTCGGCGGTTTGTGCACATTGTCACGTGTTGCATAATATAGACCACTGTGCGGTCTGAATTCGTAATTTTGCAGCCGTATCAAAAAAGCTATGGATAGTTTGACGTTTGTTTTTTTTTTCGTTTAGGCACTGTCCTGAGCGATGCTACAATACGATGCAATTCGTGGTGTAATTAAGTTCAGCCGTAGTCATCTGTTTTTGTGTGTCACGTAGATGGATATGAAAATCTCACGTCACCTCGTGTCGGTTTTGTCGCACAATTAGGACAATAAGCTAGGTTTGTTTCAAAACCTACCTGTCTATAAAATACTCATGATTATTTTATCTAAGTTTTGACAATATGCGTAATAGGCGCAAAATAATCGAGTATACCTACAAATTGGACGAAGATACCTACTTGTCCTTAACATTGTTGTCATCGTGAAGTATTTACTTCAGAACAACGGAAATCTGACGAGTCCCTATATAATTACGAAAAAGAACCCAGTTTCATTTTGTGTCTAAACGCAGAAAAAAATTTTCATCTCGTTAAAACTTTCGTCTACAAATATAAAATTCAATTTCTGAATGAGTGCAAAAAAAGAATCCTCCACCATGTTTTTCGCGTTCATTTTGCATCAACCGACGTAGAATCCTAATTATCTTTCCCAGTTAAGCTTAAGTGAATTATTCCAGCCGCCCACTGCGGCGCACAAACAAAACGGCACCGAGTTCGCAACCTCAGTCGAAAATACTAAAACATTAAAGAGCATTCCCGGCGTGTGTATAATATCCGCTAAGTAGTATACGTAGCGCATAAGCCCGCTATCTTGGCAGAGGTAACAGAGCCGCGCTTTAGTCGGCTCAACTTTTAATAACGCCCGTAAAATCATCTAATTAATCTGATTACGGGCGCGCCCGCAACACTCGGTACTAATACTAATGCCTATTGCGCATTATACCGGCCTCTGCCCAGCAGTAGTGCCAGGATTAGAGAGCCCACTCGTCCCTGAGATTAGCACTTACGAGCCCACCCAAGATCCACTAAAGTCACACAAGACATCAGACTCTCTTTGATCACGCTTTTCCTTAAGAGCTTAAAAACCCACTCGACATAGACTGCTCCCTGCAATTTTACTTTCTAGCAATGTTGCTCAATAAAGCACTAACATAACCACATATATTTGTAGCAACTGTAGCAAGCATATTATTTCCTCGTAGTATTTATTTACTTATTCTAAAGAGGAAATAATTATTGGGCTGCACGATCGAAGAATTAATGGCTTAAGGAATAAAGCCGCATATCGCGTTTCGGCGGCGGCTCGGCTCGGCTGTTGTTTGCGCGCGCCCCTATAAGTGTAATTACGGGTCGAGGCTCCTTCAGCTGGCTCCACGCACACGATGAATGAGATCTGCGACTAATGGAGATCTTATCTTAACCCCGAGATGGAGTAAGGTAGCCGTCCTTAACAGTATAAACTTTATTATAATATAATATACGGACTTATCTCGCCCAAATAGGACAGTCGAGTCCAGGTCATAAATAAGGCCCGGCTTTGATTTCTGAAGATGACCCTTGCTTTATACGATTCTTAGGGACGGATGTCGGAAGGTCGCTTTTAATAGTTTCTAAGGAAATTCTGGTTAATTGGCAAAATGGATCGCGTGGATCGTGGGTAAGGCTGATAATTGAGACCGTAATAAATTCCTGCCTACTTGCTGGCTGTACGATTTACTTCACATTGTAATTCGTATGTATTCATTTCTCCACAATTACTCGCTAATCCGTTTTCTTCACAAATTAAATATTTAAGGCGGCAATTTGTGGTGCTTCCGTTTCACTCAGTGCGGTGCAAAGAAGAGAGGGCTATTTGGCAAAAGTAATTTCCAGAATTATATTGTTACTTCGCCTTTGGATCTTGTGATAATTATTTTTGGTTTACTTTAACAACCTAAATAGAAGTAGGAAATTAAGCTCCTGCTTTGTGTTAAGCTGTATAATAACGCGACGATTTAATTTTAACTTAATCATTCGAACGTGATATGCAAGAACCTCCATAGCTGAAAGATTAATATCGTGCAGCCCGGAGGCTTTATAGAGAATTATTAGGAGTTCACTAACAGAGGAATCCTAAAACAATTGAAAGAGAAAAATCGGGATTTCGATAAAAGGTAAAGCCTATTGGCAAAACGATCGAGAGGGGCAGAATATAGAAAGAGGTTGGCGGCGGCCGGGAGGCGAGAGCAGATAGGCAGCTCGAGCGACGCGAATGCGACATTTCAATTTGAGTATATATTATTCATGGTAATGCGTTAAAAGCGCTGGCATACAACTTGCTCAGTTCGAGCGGGAACCGAGTAATCGCCGCGCACGTGCGAACACCAGATATATTCAATGTTGTGCTTTAAAATTGTCGTTTCGCGCCATTTGCACTTGCCGCGCCTGGCCCGATGTGCTTCGCTTATAAAGTAACTCAATGAAATGTATTGCCGTTTTTATGTTTGTTGAATCCTATAAAAATATCGCATTCACTAAATATAACGATTACTCGCACGATTTCATATACGATAGGGAATAAATAAAGTGTCTAAGGGACAGTTTCTGTTGTTTTATGAGTATCCGTGATACGACTCGTCCCCGATGAATGGAATACAAGATTTACGCGAATTGCGTAGATTCTATTTAAACAAGATGTACTGAATACCGTACATAAATCTCTTCCGCCACTAGGAACAGACTGTTGCCGATGGCACCGCAATAGTACCGGCGCAAATGTTCAAATAATTCGTATGCACGCATTCCGTGCTACAATACCAATAGAATCTGCATACATACACACTACTTGATTAGTGTATTCATGCACAAGAACGAAAGGTTTATTGTTTTAGGTTGTAAATTTATTGCCGTTGTAAATTTCACTCAACAAAATATAGCTATATAAACCTTTGATAACTACTAATGCTTAAGCACTTCTGAAGATCAAATCAAATTATTTTAATAAATATTTTGATTTGTATTATTTTAAGTGGACACACTAGGTACTATATAAATTGAAAAATTTAAATGGATGCCATATACAAAGGAAAAGTGACTTGTGCCTCCTGTGCCCAGGGCTGGGATCGAACTAGTGTACCTAACGTGACCCGCCCAGACGCCCTAACCACTAACTAGGCTACCCGAATCACAGCAGCACCGATCGAATTTTCCCGTGTAAGTTATATGCAATTGTTGTAAATCCTAAGGCGCATTTGGCCAAACATTATGAGTTGTTACATCCAATTGGAACTACTTAGGAGTTCATCGAAAGCGAGAAAGATGGCGTTGCCGTCAATACAATTGAAGAACAAATCAAATAATTTTAATACATATTTTGACTTATTCTATTTTAAGTAGACACATAATTATATAATTTATAAACTTATATAGATGTCATATACAAAGAAAAAAGTTACTACTAAAGTTATCTAGGGCTCCGTTACCCAGGGCGGAGATCGAACCAGCGTCTTCTACATTCGCGGCAGATGCAGAAGAATGCAGAAGACGCTGGTTCAATCCCAGTCCAGGGCACTGGAGGCCAAGGTCACTTTTTTATTCGTATACTTATGACATCCATATAAGTTTATAGCTTAAGTACTGTATTAAAACTCCCGTCCCTTAGATTTTTTTTCCTACAATCGTGAGTATATCTCAAACCTGTAAAACTGCTGTATATATACTGGCCTCGTACCCCACCAATATCAGTTGTATACGCATCGTATCGAAGAGGTCGAACCGGTGCGGCCGACATCTATTATTCATCGCCGAAGACACGAGAACAAAATTTGTGTAAGTGCGTTGTGATCCAGCCAATCTCGCCATCTTTATTTCATTCGAAATAAATGGATTACGGTATTCGCTGTGTGTGTTACGGTATTTTCTTACTCTCAATATTTGCCTTTGATTACTTGATTAGTATCTATCAACCAGCGTATGATTTCTGATACATTGGTATCGAATATAAGTACTCAGGTACAGTCAACGTCAAAAATATGTATATACTTTTGCACCTTACTCCATTGTAATAAGGTTCAAAAGTGTATACATATTTTTGGCGTTGACTGTACATACATGTTTATTTTAAATAGCCGCCGTTTTAATGAGGAACTGGCTGATTTAAAAATATTTTTTGCTACACTGGATTTATATCCATTTAGTGCAAAAAACTATAGTAAAGCGAAGGCAACCACGAACATATTTTATTCTGTTCCAATATCCCTGTAAGTTTCTGCTCTTAAAACAGATTTCAATGTTCCCTATCGTAAATCATCCTTCTGCCAACAAAAATAAATCGAAAACGTCAACACAAAACACGGTACTGCTTTAGGGAAAAGAAGGAAAATAAAACTTGAAATGCCAATCAAAATTACACATGACCTGCTATACAAATACAAATTCTAACGTACCTACTGACGTCTTTGGATAGGGATTTAGCTGGAAGGGTTTTTTGAGAATCGGTTAATTCTTTTAAGAGTTATAGAGATTGTGTACTTCCCCGATGCATTACCGTGCATTATCTGGGCCTGAGATAAAATCAATCCGACGGAAGGGACGAACAGGAATAAAACATTGGAACATCACGTACAAAAAGGGCAGCGGTCATAGTTGAGGTAAATGAGTTCACTTTGGTTGGATCCTTGATGAGATAAATAGGTTCACTTAGGTTGGATAATGTAATGAGTTATTTTCATGATCAGCTGTTAGTACCGAAAAATGTTGGTATAAATTATTTATGCACATAAAAATAAGTAGTTATATTAGTTATGATTCGTTGATAATTTTTAGCCATAGTAGTAGTAAGTGATAAGGTAACAGGACCATTGTTACACAAGCTCTTCTGTATATGCTTAAATTATTGGTATGTCTCTAGAATGCAAAGATGTTCGATTTTAAATGGGATTCCTCACGCAAGTTCACGTCCCAACGAAGCGCGCCACGCCCGCCCGCGCGTGATAAATGTCTGTCAATTCATCAGCCTCACGTAAACCCTCATTCAGACCCCCAGACTTAATACCACCAATCCACCTTCGCAAATGTATAGGTAACCAATAAAAGTGCAACGAAAGTAATTATCCTTAATTACGTACTTATGAAGTACAAAATATTTATAGCTTTCTTCAAGTACTCTCATCGTCGCTTTTTAATTATTATACGGACGGGTTTTCACCTGTGCTCGGCTCCCATGCAAACGTTTTATCGGTACCTTGGGGCATAAATTAGAAGTAAAAGTAATCGTTGAAAGTTTTCCAAGGCAGGCTGGAGGGCTAGCGACAGGAATTTGTGCAAAATTACCTGCCACTGGTTTTAAGACTAGCAATTTATCAGCGAGGGATCCCACGGCTCGATAGACCGACGGACCGATGGTCAGTCGCATGGAAAAAGGCTAGTCTTTTTTCAAGGCTTACCGGGATGCATTAACGTGGGAAGTGTTTAATAAATCTACCTAAGCGCAGCTTTAATACTAAATTAAGTCTAAAGCTCAACATTAGACTTTGGTTGCTCCACTTTTAAGCTGCATTTTTATTTTGTATCCCAGCCTGCCAAATATACGCCAAACATGATAATTATCTGAAGCAATATTATTCTGGATAAAATAGCACACACTAGGCGTAATGAATGCAATTTGCACGTTCATTACGGAAATTATTCTGTAGAGTAGGCCGAGAATTTTTTTACGTATCCAGTGTAACGGGATTGTTATACGCGTACATTATGGTATCTCGGAAAAAGGCGGGTTTTGATTGACGCTGGCAATCCGCTTAATGTGACCTCGAGGCAAGTTTTGCGCGGCGCACAAACGACTGGTTAAATTCAGAGGTCGACGCAAAGCGACGCAATCTCTCACACGTCACACCGAAGGAGCTTGCCATATAATTCATTTCCCTATTCATATTTGTCTTAGTGGTTGATTCCTGGGTGCGAGCTTCGAGGGCAAAAAATCTAAAAAGGCTAAAGAGGCTATGCAAAATGACATGATATTTTACGACGGGAGTGTTATTGAAAAAGTTTCAGGGAAATATAGTATATTTCCTTTTCACTTCGCCGTTCATATGAATTGAATCGGGTCCCTATTCCAAGCATATAGAAGTGTGCCAGCCGTATGGTTTATATTCGTCGTTCAAGATTACGTGACTAGAAATAGTAAAATCGGATGATGATGTTGATAATGTAGGTCGTAATAGGCCATTGCCAATAAAAAGTTATAGGTAAGAGATGGATTAAAAGGAACTGGGTCAGGGTAAAGTTACCTTACGAAAATAAAGCGTTTTGTTTGTTGCTATCAATGTATCCCTTGCGGCCACGTGGACAATATTTACTTACACGTACTTAGTAATATTGTGTATAATAATTAAAAGTACCTTTAACAGTAAACATTTAGTTGCATACAAAAAATGTGTTTTTTTATGTTAGTTTTTCCTGGGCGTAGTCATATTACTGATTCTCGTAAAATAAACAGAAAACGAAAGCCTACATACTAAAAACATTTGAGCAATATCCATTATTTTCCATTTGTAAAAAAGGTCCAGCTTTAGAGTACTGTTTATAAAATTCTTTTTAGACAAAACAGGAACCGCCAAAAGGAACGGCCAATCACACTAACTTTGCATTACTTTTAGTTAGCTAGTGCTTGGGTTCTAAAAGCAAAGTTACATGCACTTAATAGAAGGCCGCTTAAATAACTTTTCCCGGAAAATGCCACTGGGAAACCACAACTTAGTAACATTCACTCGTCCCGAGCAAATGAATAATCATCGATTTTTTCATGATCATTGCCAAGTTTAAAAAGCTTTGCAATTCTTTTTTTTTAATATAATAATCAATCACTGCCAGGATTTTTTTGTCATGTTTTGGATAAGTTTCAACTTTTCTATGCATTGGAAAACTAAATTGGAGCCTTTACCACCGCACGCATGAGCAATAATTAAAGCAACGTCATATGTTGTCGTAATTGGCAAGAGTTTGCGCCAGCAGGGCGCGGGCAGTGGCTGCCGGTCGGCGGTCGTGTTTCTACTCGCCTCGTTTGCACCCGTCGTTACCAACAGCTGCCATCGCCGCAGGCACAACGACCTCTTCTTTTCACAGGAAATTTTACTAAAACACCAATGGTGGCTTGCGCAATGTTTTACATATTCATAATCATTAAAAAGACTTGTAACAAATTGATAACTAGTATAACTTCACACCAGTCCTTATCAACTAATTACTCGTACTGTGTATTTCCTTACGAAGTGTGTAAATCGTCAATGGGCCTCACTGATGAGACATGGTTAACAGTGTGAATTATAAACTATTTTAAACGTATTTATAATCACTGTAGTACCAAAAGATACGACTCCTAGCCAATATTAAGCTTTACCCACAAACTTAGAAGCCATAGTGGCTAGTTGAAAGTTTCATGTGACTGATAATTTACATAATAGAAGACGGTAGGTCTATCCCCTATCGAGGTCACCCAAACTTCTGTGGATTAGGGCTTTCACTGGTAAGGCTTATCAGATTCTGAACGAATTTCGGGATTCATGCGATAGTGACGTCATTATCGATATTCGATTTATATGCAGATTGGGAGTAAAGGAGCGTGGGCGCGGCCGAGGTAGAGTGACGTCACGGCTGGCGACGTCCTCACGGATGCCACCCTGTCTGACAGCTATCGTACCCACTACGATACTACTTATCGTACTTCCTCTCGTCTCCACATAAATATTTGAAAGTTCAGATAAAAGGCACATCTATACTAGCTATTAATAGGAACGTCCAGCGTTCTCAACGGAACTGAGATCCTTGTTAAAGTTTTGCGCACTGGACCCTAAGACGACAGAAGCTCTATTGTAAGGATTTAACAATATCTTTCGCTTTACTGCATTTCGCTCAGTGATAATAAAATATCACAATGGTAGTCGATTCTATTCATGACAAGTATGCGAGATGAAGAGTGTCAGAGACATAATCCGAGAAATCAGATGACAAGAAAATTATTCACTTAAGGATTGTTTTGAGTTTCTAAAAGTTGGAAAGTACTTACTGTCTCTGTTGGCGTCATTTGCTTAATTTTACTTACAGTTAAAGAGGACTGCCAAGTCTTCTAACGCAAGTAATACTTCAACCATTTTTATTTCATAATTGTAAAAGACAATATTTCCGAATGTTTTTCATCACTCACGACCGCACACGTCGTAAACAGTAACATTATTGTATTCTGCTCGGTTCCGACGAGACCTACTTTGTAAACAATAAGTAATTTGGGAAATGGAAGCGAGAACATGAAAATGTAGCTTTTCCCATAGGTAAGTAGGTAATGACTGGCAACAATCTCCATCACACTAACGAGAGAAACTTCACTAGCGTCATTATGCTTCCAGACGATCGCATCAACCCGTCAAATCCTCCATCTATTACATTCTTTCACAACGGTCAGGCCACCTGGAGAGTTTATAAATACCAACCGATGTACTAAATCAATTACTTAATGCAAATATAGCACAACTTTCAGATGCAATGCACCGGATTATTTCAAAGTATTACGGGTAACTATACTTTATCAACGTCCGAGCTTGTCCGGTGGATTTTAACCATACCTTCTCACTAACTAGGTAATTAATTTCCTCTGTAATCCGCATTGCTATTCGGATATTCTTGAACCAGAATCGCTGTCAAATCCACGTTGCTTTATTTTTTCCTGATCATTCATTAACTTTTTTAGGGAAAAAGAAAGCCAGCAAAAAGGCCTACACATCATTCATCTTTTACCCGGCCTGTCTATTATGAGTTGCAGTTTTTAAAAAGTTGGTAATTAACATCGGGCGAGAGTCGCAGACCACGTCCTAACTTTTGAAGTGTTCATAAAGTTTGGGGAATGCCCTAATCATTAACAGCGAGTCGCTTGCTCAAAACGATGACTTTTTTATTCAGGTCGCGTGATAGGAGAAGTTTTGCAATTAAAAAGGTACAAATTTAAAAGCGCTTGTAACTAGGCTTATTATCCTACGAACGCAAAAATCTACTTTTTTACATACACGCACAACACAATACAAATATACTCTTTATAAATTATTATTATTTGTATGTCCTTTCCATATCTCGGGACCATGGGGTCCCGGACCTTTGGTAGGCCTGCGTGGGGCCAAAGCCAATAGCGCAGTCGCCCTTTAAGACAATTTAATCTAAAAGCAAGGGATACATTATTATCATCTTTATTTCTATTTTTTCTCTTAGGCTAGGTTTTTATAATATTTTTACAAAAGTAAAATATAAAAATACATCTAAAATATACAAAAACAATAAAAACATTATAAAAAACCTAACCTAGGGTGCCGCCGGCAACGGAGCAAGGCCCAGGCTGCCGGTGGTTAGGGCCGCAGAGTGAGGAACCTTCGGACTATGCGCGCCGTGTCCAGAATTACCGCCTTCTGTATCTGACCCTTGATCCAACCACAACCCCGTAGCGAAAGTCTCTCGAGATGTTGGTCGAGACTCTTCGCTATGAGACCGTTCGCAGAAACAACTATCGGCACAATGATCGCCGAATCAACCTCCCACATGGCGGTTACCTCGTGAGCTAAGTCTAGGTACTTGCTGGACTTGTCCTTCTCAGCCTTCACGAGGTTCACGTCACATGGGACGGTGATGTCGACGAGCATGGCCCGGCGTTGCGGTCGATCTATTACCACAATATCAGGCTTATTGGCTACAATAGTCCTGTCCGTGATTATAGATCGATCCCAATAGAGCGTGGCACGATCATTTTCGAGAACTGGCGCAGGTATGTACTTGTAGTACGGCACTTCGTGGGCCACAAGACCGTATAGGAGAGCAAGCTGCTGGTGTATAATCCTGACTACGAGGTTATGTCTGTGCAAGTACTCGACGTTAGCAAGATGAGAACAACCGGAGATGATATGCCTGAGTGACTCTCCGGGACGGCGGCATGCCCGACAAATGTCGACCGTACCGTCCTTCAGGATATATCTCCGGTAGTTATTCGTCATGATAACTTCGTCCGCAATTGCACAGGCAAAACCTTCGGTTTCTCCGAAGAGGTCCCCGAATCGTAGCCAGTTCACCGACGCGAGCAGGTCTACGTCGGGTCCCGTGAGGGCCCCGTAGAACCGCCCGTGTAGCTCCTTGCTTTTCCATACCGCCTTGCGATCCTCGGTGCTTAGCACCACAGGTTTGCGCCAGTTCTCGTTCGCCAAGGAGAGCGGCGTGAGGCCCTTATCTATTGCCACCACATCACGATGCATCCCACACTCGTTGTTAAGGAAATAATTCCTGAGATTGTACACCTCACGGTTGTGGAGATTTTTGGCATTTAAAAAGCCGCGACCTCCACACTTCCGTGGGATGTACAATCTCATAACGGACGAGCGTGGGTGAAGCATACGGTGTGTGGTGAGCATTAGACGGACCCTCCGATCCAGGGCATCCAGCTCGGTCTGTGTCCACCTTAGTATGCCAAAGGAGTATGTGAGTAGGGGCATCACCCAGGCGTTGAAGGCGCGCACCTTGTTGCCACCTGACAAAAGACTATTGAGTACTTTTGTCAGCCGACCGAAGAAGCGCTCCCTCAACGCCCGTTTAATCCCCGTATCCTCAATACCCAACGACTGTGACATACCAAGGTATTTGTAGGTTTCTGATTCAGAGATAGATCTGAACGTCATTGTCTCAGAAAGCTGTAAATTTGTTGAATTTACTACTTTCCCCCGCTGTACATGCATAACCGCACATTTATCAACACCAAACTCCATCTTGATGGAAGTACTGAAGACTTCAGTGGTTTTCAGTAGCTCCAACAAGTCCCGGTTATTTGGTGCAAATAATTTGAGATCGTCCATGTACAGAAGGTGAGATATGACTTCACTCTCTCTCCGAAGCCGACAACCTAGCCCCGAATCCTTCAGCAGGGTGCTGAGCGGATTTAGAGCTAGGCAGAACCACAGGGGACTCAGACTGTCGCCCTGAAATATTCCTCGCTCGATCCTTATAAAGTCCTGCGGGCCAGGGGGTTCATCCCCGCCTCCTGGTTGACGAAGGACTGTGGTCCACTGCCTCATACACGCGCCAAGGAAGGATCTTAAAGCTGCATCAACTTTATACAGCTCTAAGATCCTCTCCAGCCATGAATGAGGCACCGAATCATAGGCCTTCTTGTAGTCAATCCAAGCAGCAGAGAGGGCCCCCCTGTTCCGCCGGGCTCGTTGGCAAATGGTCATGTCTATGAGGAGAAGCTCTTTAGTACCACGGGACCCAACCCTACATCCATTTTGAGCGGAGGCCAAAATGTTGTTTGCGACCATATGCGCGTTTATTTTTGCTCTCAAAATGGATGTAAGGAGCTTGTAGAGTGTAGGCAAGCACGTGATGGGTCGATAGTTCTTCGCTTCCGTGGTACTACCGGACTTATAGAGCAGAAAAGTTACACCAGTTGTTAAGGAGGGCGGGAGGGAGCCAAGTTCAAGGGCTTGCTGAAATTGCGTTGCCAGCCGCGAGTGCGAGCATCGAAACCATTTTAGCCAGAAGTTGTGCAATCCATCCGGGCCAGGACTTTTCCAGTTCGGAGCCGTACGGATTGCACAACTTACGTCATCGGGGCTGATGGTAATAGCCCCCATAGGTTCGATGGACTCGCACTCACGTTCGACAACGCTCATCCATTCGCCCTCCGTGTGTTCAACGGGCGCCGACCAGATGCTACGCCAGAAATCAGCCATGGCAGTAGCATCCGGCAGTCGCTCATCGGACACACGGGGGTCGGCTTTCTCCCACCTTCGGTATACCTTCCTTTGGTCACTTTGGAAAAGACGATTCTGCCTGAATCGGTCCACACGCTCTCTGTAGCGGCGAATACGGCTTGCCCATGCATAAAATTTCTGCTTCAGAAAGTCGATGCGCTTTATGACGTTGGCCATGTAGTCGCGGGGCTCGATACCCGTCCCCGCGAACGCCTGATGCACAAAGCGCATTACTCGGGGGCGGTTGTTGCCCCCCCTGAAGCAGATCAGCTTTGCAATGAGAGTCCTAAATGAGTTGATACGACGCTCGATCCGCACCTGCCATGCAGGGACACCCCCGGCGGTCCTAGGTGCACGTTCAGCGTCCGGAAACTTGACTCGAGCAACACGGCACGCCGCGATGGCTCCGCAGTACATGATCGAGTGCGTATCATCTAAGTCTTTACTAGTCCGCAGGAATGGAGCTAGTAAATCATTTAGGGCTCCCATTAACGCTAGATTGCGTCTATTCATAGGCAAGCGTGGTATTCGTGGCCTAGTGATGTTTGTGGAGCGATACTGCGTAATTGCCTCTTCCAAAGTCCTCCTCAGTTGCTCATTGGCTGTACTACTCACACTCTGATTCGCAATATCCACCTCATCGGCACTGGGATCAACCCGCGGCACCCCCGATGCCAGGTCGGGTGCGGGCATCGGATCCGGCGACGTGGCGGGCGGATCCCGCGCCGAGGTGGTGGCCGCGCGAACAGAGAGAGCCTCCAGGCGAAGCCGATCAAGTATCACGTCATCCAACCGCTTTAGCCGCTGAATGACGCGCACCTGATCCGATAATCGCTGCGCAGTCGTGTCAATAGTTGGTTCAAGGGCCTGAAACAGAGGAAGCATCCGGTCACGATACGCGCTTAGATTGGTTCCCCCCTCTGTAGCCCCATAATAGGCGCGCATGACGTTCTCGTTCATGGAAGGAGTCCATCTCATGCGACGCACTATACCACCGGCAGCGGGGGCCCTGGGCGGGGCAGGATGTCCCGCAAGCCCCAAGCGTGCCGGCAGCGGTGGCCGCCCTCGTCGCGCAGGTGGTCGTCGCGGCGGCGGCGGCGGCGGCCCGTAATCGTCGCTGGATCCACCTGTGTCAGGCGCTGTCTCGAACTTGTCGCCCGACGACGAAGTAGATGAAGAGCAGGATGATGCGGGCGAGGATGGTGGTCGTGCGTGGGTAGTAGCCGCTCTTGCTTGACTTCTCGTTATCATTATTTATATGCTAAATTTTACGCGTTTCGCCGGTATTGGGTTCGAGCACTAGCTGTCAATGTGCTATCTGTAGGTTTGTGAGCCGCTATCGTATTCACGGGCAATTATTTTATCAGCCCGCATATTGCCGTTATTTTAGGGTTCACTTGCGATTAAATATGAACAAATATAGGCAAAAATCGCGTATAAAAATAAATATTTAGCAAAATAAATTAACAAAGACGTGTGTCAGTGTCAGCGGTTGGTTTTTTTTTTTATTATTATTATATGGAGCCTATTATGTCCCACTGCTGGGCAAAGGCCTCCCCCAAATCTTTCCACCGATCCCTATCCTGCGCTGTGTCTGACCATTCCTTTAAAAAGGTTCTAGTTTCCCGCCATCGCCTGCGCGGCGAACTCTTTATAAATATTACATACTTTCTGGGTACACGGTAATAATCATCATCATCATTATCTCAGCCATAAGACGTCCACTGCTGAACATAGGCCTCCCCTTTGGACCTCCATAAGTATCGGTCGTAAGCGACTTGCAATAATCATATTCACTTCCAATTATGATTTAATTTTGTAGTATTAGTTCTACACAACTTCTCACATCTATGATATATAGGACGTACTAAGTATGTAATTTAAAATTTAACCGTTCTACTAAGCCGCGAAGAACAAATGGCCAAAATGGACAATAAAGCTTAAAACTTAATACAATATCGCGTTTCGCTCAAAACAGATGAAAAATTTCAGCGGCCTTATAAGTCCCGGTGGTTGAAACAGAATGGGCGAAAGCCGAAGGGTTCATCTTTGGGTTCGATCGGGTCCCAGGGGGTGTCGTCCCGCTCGCTCCCGCTTGTCTCGGTACTCAAGCGCAGGTTAATAAGTAATGAAGCGGATTCGACCGAGTTTTGTTTGTTAAAGTGATTATTCAAATACGAAAAACGTTTTCGGTTTTCCCTAAACTTCTCTCATATTTTATTCACTGATTTCTTCACGGTTTGAGGAATTCGTAATTGTTGTTAGAAATTTCCCAGCTATTTGCTTACAGTAAAGCAACGGCTGATTTTCATTGACCCTATGCACATTCAGTGGCATATTATTAACTAAGATAATTTAGATTTTATTTAAATTATTATAGATCCTTTCAATTGAATTTTAGTGAGAGAATGTAACAATTAGTGGGTATTGTGTATTATAAATTTTGTTGTTTCAATACATGAATAATAGGCGTGCATGGGCATGTCATTTTACACCGTATGTAATATTTTAATTATAGAGGTGAACCGTTAAATAGTCCCAGGTATCTATTAAATAAATAAAGCAAAGGTTGTACAATCCCAACGATGTAATTAAACGATAACATTACCTGTCATTTCTAATTAATAAGTTTGCGTTTGCCCACATTTGTTCAATGAATAGTCCATTACAGCGATTCAATTTAAGTGTGGAGAAATTAACATTTCTAGACTTACTTCAACTCATTTTCAATTACATTTAAATTTCCACTTCAAACTTACCTCTTACTTGAGTCGGTAAGTTATTTTGAATAGAAAGCAAAGGTACTTAGAGAGTTTAAAACAAAGTGCGCCCAGTAGTGTTAAATAAGAAAAGAACTTTCCTAAGAAAACTAATCCCATCCCGAGATTATTTCGTGAAGCTTCCAATCAATTCACCTATAAAAACACGGGATAAAACACTGCTATCCTCTTCCGAGAGTTGTCTCCTTAGAGAATCATTACGAAAATACGACAAAATTCTAGAGCGTCTCAGGAAAGGGTGTTATTTATAGAGGGCAGGGGCAGGAGTGTATCTGAGTGGCTCTATTAGCTCAACTAATATTTTCTTCTTCAAGTTAATTGTTATGTCGCCTTTAAGACCAGGTGGCTTGTCCCATTAGGTCGCCGCGGGCTCAGTAATGCCGAGGCGCGAAACTTGAGAACCGCCCGGGGAAAGCGGCCCCACGGAAATATTTAAACAAATTAAAACTTTTCCTTGCAACACTTAACGTGGAGTATTTAGTAGTAGAAACATACTACTGATTATACTGATATTTGTTAATAATTTGGTGGATTCAAAACTATTTAACAACTGAGTATGATATCATAAAAAGTATGATGTAATTATAGTTACGTACCTCATAATATTTCACCCAAAATTTAAGCGCGAAAAAACGGCTCTCCTAAAATCCAGCTTTAATAAATGTGAACGATCCACGTCCAGTGTAAACCAAGATAACAGACAAGCAGCATTGTTAGCCCAACATTGTTGGTATTTTGATGGACGCGAGCCTGACCATTACGACTAGACCATTGTTCCCCAAACTGCTAAAGTAACCACTGACCGTCATGAGAAAACGGTTGCATAGTTTGAGAGTTCCTTTCGGCAACAAACGGTACTAATTTGAAATATTTCCGCCGAGTGATTGATTCTGTGAGTATTTGAGTGTGACTAAAGTGATATTGCAAATTTGTGTTTAAATTATATTGGCGTTATAACGCACAGTTTGAAATTTTAATAAGGAATTATTGCGTAATATCCGGATAATGGAAGCTCATTTCGATATAAAAATGCCACGGTATTAGGAAATTAATATGTAAAAGCTGATTTATGAACCATAAATCTTTGAGCTGGCAGTTTGGGATTCTGAATTTGAATTTAAATTGTGGATATGAATTATCAAATACTATTTTACATTAAATATTAAGCGTGGAAAAAATTATAGTGATGTCTAGCTAGATATTGACAACACCGATTGTTAACTATAATTATGTGTAGATTAGGAATGATACTTGAAGTAACAGAGATAAGTGTGAACAAATAATGTGATTACGCGTACATAGGTTAACTACTGATCGACTGAAATTTTAGTTGATTATGGGAAGGTGCCGATATTGCAGGATCACTCAATAGTAGATTGTATTACAAGGGAGCAAATGACTTATTAAGAATACTTACTTATACTTAGATCGAAATAATTTTGCTACCGCGGAGTACACTCTACTTTTCACTTCTTCTATGAGAAAAATGAAAACAAAGGTACTAAACTAGCTATCTGCTAGAAAGAGAAGTTATATAATGTTGTCTCATTTTAATCGGTTGCAAAGATAAGGAAAATTTAAAAAAAAACGCAGAGGGATCAAAAGTCACTTTTGCTCCCTGTAAATGGGCAACAAATCGCAGAGGGATCAAAAGTCACTTTTGCTCCCTGTAAATGGGCAACAAATTACCCTTTTCCAATAGTAGGGGTGAAAAAATACATTCTAAGCAATCTTTGTATTTTTTATTTATTTTGATGGTTATATAAATCATAAAACACCTGTATACACATTTACTAAAATATCTTTGTAATAAAAAAATAATCAATATGTACACTCGTAGTTGCAATATGACCGCCATCCTCGTGTATCGTTTGAAATAGACTTCCATCTTATTTACGACTTGGCACTCTGTCCAACGATTGGATGCTTTACGACACGATATCTGTTTTTTGATAAGGTTAAATTGTTTTCGCAAACATTATGGACGAATAATGCAATGTTTTATCTAATTTTAAAAAACTATATTAAATACGGACACACTTGTAAATGATTAAAATGCTTACAAAGTCAAAATATCGTTTGTTATTGCTCAACATATTTTCGTAACAAACAGTGGAGTTAAGAAGAGTAAGAGTAAGAGTAAGTTGATCATTGTTGCTGTTGATAACTCTATGAAAAGTACATACTGAAGATTTTTTAAATATAATTTCATTAAATAAATCGGTTATGTAGCCTGGCAGTAACGCGTCCTGTAAGCTTGTGCTTATATGTTCAGAATAACATTTGATTATATTATTATTTGATATTAAGGTATCAGACGCTTTTCGATAAAAAAAAAACATCGCAGCGAAAACATATACAGGTTGACATAAAGTCCCCAACCCGCTTCAGCGTGGAGAGTATGAGTCTATAGCCCTATCTGTCAGGTGAAAGAGGCCTAGGTCCAATAGTGAGACGCATACAATTACATAGACTAACATAGAATTGTAGCATTTTGTAGATTGAACATCAGGTTAAACCCTTAATAAAGTACATTATGGCGATTAAACAAACCAATTAAATTTTACATAACTAACTCTGTTTGCGGACTTGCGCTGATCGCATAATCTCTCATCTCAGTTTCGTAATCACATAAATTTTGAACCCTATTATGCTTGATGCAAGGTTGCTTTTGTAAAAAAGCAAGTGTTCGAGGTAGGGATTTGCAAAAGCAGTGAGTGGTATTCGCTTGTATGCGCCGAGTTTAACCGGTGCCGATACAAACGCGTGCAAACACGCCTGTGATTGATTTGATATTAGTTCAGCTGACAAAATGTTGGCGCTTTGCGATATCACATGCTAGCTTTTAAATGGACTGCGGTACAGTCGACATCAGATATATCGGACCGGCCAAGGTAGTCACAAATATCTGAACAACGCCTCTATTGTCAAGGCGATAAAGTGCATGTTCAGATATTTTGATGGTGACTGTACAAACACTGGTTCACTAGGCTTCTGCTGTTTACAATAGATTTATTTATATAAAATACAATTAATCGACTGACTACTGCTTTAACCTTTTGATCTTCATCGCCTGTTATGAGACAATGATAATGTTATGAGATTTTCATAAATTATGACGGTCGGTTCTACAAGACAAACTGTGGAAATAACGCTTTTAAAAGGTTGAGCCAATTTCATATTACCATTTTAATATTTTAGTATTTATTTAGGCTTACACCGTACAATAGTCGTTATAAGTTCATAAATGAATATTAGTGTCTATTACAATCTCCGGACCTAAAAAGCAAGTATGAATTACTTGACAATGTATGACCTTTACGCGTATTTGTCTATTTAGTTAAGCTGTAATACAAAATTTAAAAAAAAGTCGACGTCATATATAATATGTTTTACACTTTAGTTATTTAAACTTTGTTACTATATACACAATACATGAAGGTATAAATGACGGACTTAACGCCTTAAGGCATAGGCTTAAGGATAAGTTTTTTTAGGCTTAATAAACTTTAGTACCTTATTACAAAAGAGTAAGGTGCAAAAGTGTAAACATATCTTTGACGTCGACTGTACATTTGGCAAATTCATTACCAAATTGCTTTCTATACCAGTCATACAGAGACATGTACAGTCGAAGTCAAAAATAAGTAAACGTGTGACGTAAGGGTATCTTTGGCGTCAACTGTACGTACACACAAAAAAGGTGTAATTTTTTTTATATGAAACAAATAGTCATTCAAGAGTTACAAATTACAATCCATTTGTTTAGTTTTAGACCTATAGTTTCCATAGTTATTTTGAATTAAAAGTAAACACGATGTGGCATATGTAGGTATATGATTTGAAAAATCAACATTATTATACCAATTTACAAGAAAACACTGAAAGTATTGTAAATTGAGGTCAATTGAGACCACGTAAGTAGTTGACTAATGGTAATAAAACTTGCATATCCTATGTTCTAGCAAGCGCAGCGTAGGACGTCCACTCACAAGATGGACAGACGACCTTATAAAGGTCGCCGGAAGACGCTGGATGCAAGTCGCTTCCGACCGATACTTATGGAGGTCCAAAGGGGAGGCCTATGTTCAGCAGTGGACGTCTTATGGCTGAGATGATGATGATGATGATTCTGTTCTGAACACATGTTTTTAAAAGCAATGTACGATTAAATATGTTATTATCAATGAAGAAAACAAAAAGTTTTCTCAGTTCTATTAATTAAAATTAAAGGTATAAAAAGCAATTAAGCCAAAGGCTTACTTTTAAAACATCACAAACTCAACAATAACAGAGATAAAAAGTGAAATTCGCTATATTACATTAAATCACGGTAACAGGGAAAAACTGGGAAGAATTAAGGCGAGTATTCTTAAAACAAGTACCTGCACGTAGTAAATTACACCGACAGGTACCTCTGGGGACGTCTGAGCCTCCCTAAGTAAAATAATAATAGGGCGCAGCTTTGTAGGGAAACGGCGACATTTAGCAAAATTGCGCCCTTTATTACGAGTAGGCTACATGTTTATTGATATCCGAAAATTTCACTTAGAGAAACCAAAGAGAATTAAGTACCTAGAGTGTGTTAGGTTGGTACTACTATGTTTAATTACATTATACATCACTAGTGTCTTAGTTGTATCTGTGATAAACTTGCCCTTCCCTTCTCTATTAAGATGGCGTCTCGAATGGTTGTAGTGTCTGTGCTCCGTATTTAAATAAACTTTATATTTAGTATTTTGAGTGTTTCCTTTCACCATCATAACAGAGTGTTCTCTCCATACATGGCTAAATGCGTATATATAATAAGTTTTAAGCGAGTTTACTAAAAGTTATTATTTAAAAGATCAGCTTAATACGTATTACGATTTAAGTGTGCTTTAAAACTTAGTAAAAATGAGTTTAAGCATACCTCCCATACGACATATTATTTAATAAATAGTTTTGCTATGTATGGAGTTAGCAATCTATCTACTCATTTATCTATGGTGAAACGTTTGCTTGGCGATGGTGACGGAGATGCACTGAGAGAAAAAACAACCAGAATTCACGTTCGTTCAACCAAACTCTCATTTTAAAATAGCGCCTACAAGCTCTTTGGTTAAAACTACAAGTTCGATTTTGTTAAGTTTAATTAGTCCATTCTACAAGTTACTTGTTATTTTAGTTTAAGTGTTATTTAAATCAACAACTCGATTATATAAAACCAACATGGCACATATTGTTTTAAACATATATTTGGCTGATTCAATCCTAATCTTCTAACAAGTTTAACCGTGTTGTTCTTACAAATTCGACTTGTATTAACAATATTGGTGATCGATTCCGTTTACTAAAATACTTTAGTTTCAAACTGATAAACACGCAACAAGTCGAATTTGTTGGACTCACAAAGCAAATTTCTCTCAGTGTGGATAATTTGAAAGGCGCGATTTGTAAAAGAAATCGAAGCGTCTATAGGTACATAGGGTAAATTGCCAGTAACTGGCCACCTCAAACTAAAAATGACCTCTATTCACCTACAAACAATTCATTTTAGCATGAAGTTTTAATTACTGGCCACCTTTCAATACCTGGTCGCGGTCGCGTTATACTAAATTTAATGTAGGTTTTATTTGTAGGTGAATAGAGTTAATTTTTAGTATGAGGTGGCCAGTTACTGGAGGGTGGCCAGTTACTGACAATTTACCCTACATAATATAATATTTACAAGTATTCTGAAATAGTTATACTGCTATGTTTGTATAAATGGCATCAATTAGTTTGCCCGACAATTAAGAATTTTTATTCAATCATTACTTTAATTTATTTTTCTGCCAAAATTACTAAATATCTCCACGCATCTACACCTTACTTACACTCACTTGTACCCTCTTGATTTTTTAAATAAAGTTTTACGAATAAAAAACTTTCACTCGAAACAGGTTTTTCTAAAAACTATGACAACTTTTAGAATTATTAATGACTCACAATGAGAATGAAACGCATTATACTAAACACCGAATTGGCGTCTCAGTGCTACGAATTCGTATCGCTACAAATCCATGAAGTGCTGCTACGCGTTTAACTTGCTACGCAGCGTAGCGCAAGTACTTAATGACACCTTAAATAGGGACCCAGCTATGGGTTAGAGGGAGGCAACGATATTGCGATCTCGTTCCATCGTATAGAATGTAGAGGAGCCGTGAAGGTTACATAGCACCGAATAGATGGGGCATTCGGAACTTATAATTTGTCATTGATTTGACTTGCTATTCGAATGATAATATTGTACTGCAAGCTTTAATAGATTTTTATACGGCGATATTAAAAAAACGTCTGCTTGATTTAAAATGATGTTGAAAGTCGTTTTGCCACAATATAATATACTGCAATTTATGGTTATTAGAAAAATACAAAATTTTACATAGGTTTGCTCAGTTTTATGAGTTAGGGAGAATGTTATTAAACGATAATATTTAGGAGTAAATATATTTAACAACTATAACAACCACGTATTAGTAATCAGATACGTATTTGATTGATTTTTCCATAGAAACATGTATGATAGATCTCTCCTGGATTCTTTGAAATAGGTCCATTACCATACGCATGTTAACATTGTTATTAATATACGTGATATCAACCACGACGCATTCGATTAAGAAAAAGTACGTCTCCTACACAACCGAAAAGTTACAATTTAAAATATAATCCATCAATTAAATAACATAAGATCATTAACGCGGAAGACACTGCAGAGGCCGCGTCGATCAAGCCAAGTTCGATTTCTGTAACGTCACCCAAGGGAGCGGCTCGTGCCGTGCCAGTCACCTGTCCCTATCCCACCCCCGCCACACCGGCATGCTAGAGCGCGACAACAGCATAGACCTTACAAATTGCCCGTTACGATACCGCATTAGATCACAATCTTCGTAGAGTTATCGAAGCCGTATAAATACGCTGAGTTAGTAGCGAAGTAAAGTGGTGAATTGAAATTTAGCAAGGAATTTCAGTAATCTCTAAAATGTAATTGAGTTTGAACTCAAACCGCTTAGTTACTTCATTGGATAAAAGATGAGATAGACATATACAGGAAGATCAGTCCTTTGATGTTTTTCCGATGGTATTGATGTATTTCCGTTACGTTGATTTAGTTACGTTATTCCTGTTTGTGGTAGTTTTCAATATAGCTATACTTTGATCTACTTCTGAGGTCTTTCAACAAAAACTTGGCAATATTTTGTAACTTAATTTATAAAACATCTAATACGAGAGCTTGAAATTATCCATAAGAATCCAATACTCCAAGTAATCGGCACATCCTGACTGGTTGTCTGGAAGAGATCGCTCTTTAGCGATAAGACCGCCTGTTGTTTACCTCTAAATTTGCTGTATTTTCTGTGCTGTTTCCTTTTTTGAGGTGTTCAATAAAGAGTATTTGTATTGTATTGTATCAGAGTGATGGTGGATCAAAAGTTTTCTTAGGCAAGCTGGTGCTGAATTTGGAATAAAATTTCTTCATGACCTTCCTACAGGTCATGAAGAAATTTTATTCCAAATTCAGCACCGCTCATGCGCTTGAAATTTAGGCAAGCCGACGGGAATCATGCTCTATGGACGCGCCGCCACTGCGTGTATTATTAAAATAGTCTTAGCGAGTCATACCTAAATGGATGATTGCCTTTCTGTCAAAACTGAGAACCAAAATTTTGTCAGAAACTTGTTATAAGTTATTGTATCGAATTCACTCCCTGAATTCGGTAGTATGGGCGTGTCGGATAGGCTGCTTTATTTATAATGTCGCCCGAGGGACTGGATGCCGAATCGCGAGCAGACGCCTGACGAAACAAATTCTCTCATTTTCCTTACAAGATTGCTTTACGCCAAACTTCTGTAATAAAACGTTTCAATGGCCACTAATTTATTTTTGAAAGACAAAGATTTAAAATTGAGTTCTGTTTTGTAGCTCTGTTAAATTTCTACGAGCCAATTAGGCTTTTGTTGTAAAAAAAAGTATTAATTCTCTTGGTGAAATGTGTTTTATGAACTTTCATGTCACATGAGTAAAAGCGTTAAGGATTAAATGTTCTACAAAATCCCCCACAAAGGCTCGTAATAACTCACATTAGCTAAAAACTACCACAAAACTCAGAACAAAAGTCGACTCGACTCGCGATTTAATACAACTCTCCGTAAAAAAGGGTTGTCCACTTCACGTGAAACAAAAAGCGTCGCAATTCCCACTCAAACAAATCACCGCTAAACAAACGTTTCTACAGGTAGAAATAATTCAGCGAAAGGTCACCTGTTACGGGTATTCGGCATCGATCATCGGGAGTGCGTAGCGTCGACCTTCCACGGCCTAATGTGGCCCGAGGGAACGGCCGACGCCGCGCCGAGATACACCCGCGGTACCCGCTTGTCAAACTTAACTTGTCCAATCCTGTTTCACGGATGGATTTTTCTAAACATGAATAGTTAATTCATGCAACCGTTTATGCAGTCTCACGATTCTAATAAGAAATTGGACTTTTGGGGTTTCTAACTCTTATGAAATTGGAAATATGTGGTATGAAAATAATTTGAAGTGATATGTTAGGGTTCCAATTTCGCAGAGAATAAGTTCTCTTAAGTTCATGCGACTCCCAAGAAGCTATTTAGAAATCTTGCCTTTTGGTGAGCGTTAGTAATAATATTTGACTGTTCTACAAAATTCACTCTTATATGGGGTTTTTTACGATAGGACACAAAATTTCAGCAGAAAAAATGTTACAATGGTGATATAATATGACAACGGTTTACGTAGCTTGAGTTACGTACTCGGAAATGTTCAAAAGCAGAGAATTTACAACGGCCGTCATGAATGTAGAATGCGTACGCTCAACATGAATATTGACGATGCTATTTCGTTACCTAACATCAGAGATTTATCGCTGTTTTGTAACCTGATGGGGGATTTAAAAATGCTCCTTCGTGGCCGAGTCGGTGCGCGAGCGCCGCTGACAGCGCATCTCTCCTCGCGTGTATTGTTCGTGTCCTAACCGCCGACTTTCCATTTATTTCTCTATGAATACGTTATTACCTGCTCGCCCCCGCTTATCAAAGTTTATTTGCAGCGTGTGGTTTACTCTGTACCGGTGCTTATTCGTTATTACAGCGCCGGAGTGTTTTATTGCCGGGGCGGGGCTCAAATCGCGTACGACGCCCTTGTTTTTCGCTATATTCCCCCGATCTTTTCAGTATTTGAACTTTATTTTATGTCTTTTTTTCTTGTTGCAGATCGAGGACGCCATGTTAATGTTCGACAAACAAACCAATAGGCACAGAGGTGAGTAACGATACAAAGTTTCATAAAATATTCCTTAAACGATCAACATTTATTGGGTCAACCAGTAATTTCAATGGTGCGCGGTCAAAAACTGTATGTTTGCGTGTTGTAACGTCTTATACTCCGCTTACAAATAATTAATTGACCATTAGAATCACGCAACTGAGTTTCATTTGAACCCTGCCTACACATGTATGAGGGGACCTGCGTCTGCAATCGTAACTACAACCTTAATATTCTAAGGAACACTGAAATAATGAGACTGCTTATATAAATATGAAAGTAACAGCTAGTTACTGTAAGTCGGTATATAGTATACATCTCATTAATATTAAGATCGGGTCAATACCTACTTATAATTAGGAATACAGAGTATAGCAAAAAGAAACTATTTAAAAGATAATAACCGAAAGCATTTATACACAAGTTGTTAGGTTGGTTGCAGGTTTTATTTATCGGTTGGTACGAATCAACATTCCTGGCAATATATCTCATACAATTGATAAAATATAGCCAGGAATCGCTTAGCTGTCACAAGTGCTCAGCTGTCGTGTCACCTTCCTCTTCCTTACAAAAACAGCCAACTTCTAAAGGCTTGCATGTCACACAAGGAAACATATCATTTTTGTGCTCGTCTCGCCTCATTTCACTGGCCGTCTTCGCCACAAAGTCGTCGTTGGTAACCTAGCTACGGATAAATACAGACGCCAACGCTCGATGAAACACGGCCAGTGGAGTAAGACATATCATAGTGTAAAGATAGCCCGCCCTCACCATGCAATACAAAGAGGCCCAGAGAGGCAAGGTAGTTCAAGGATCACTGGGAGAGGTTACAGCTCAGCCGAAGCGAAACGGAGGTTCGAGGTGGTATCGATACTAAATAGGCTCACCGATTTCGGTATTGTGTTCCCTCCCTCGTATTGCAACTATTCCCGGCTAATAAATAACAAATCGACGCCCGAATAAAATGTATGGCTTCCTTATGTAGATTTCTTTATAGGTATCTCGTGCGGGTGAAAGGGGAAAATTGGTTGAAAAACGTGTTGGTGACGTTGAAACATTTATGTGCTAACATTCTATGTTTTAGTAAAATGGTATGTGTGTTTGAAGTTGGCGAAATAGACCAAAAATATTTTGCAACCACCGGGGCTAGTCAAATCATAATAATATTTTGTCTCGGAAACACTACTGGATGGGACTTATAATTATTGAGCCAGTTTCATTATCCCCACATCGCGTAAGATTTTAATTAAAATCTACGGAGTATCAAAGCTAGCCATCTTTTGTTGCCAACGAAGGTTCCCTTACAGCAGTTACAACAAACACAATGTTAAATTTGCTTTTGTAATCCCTATTACGCAAAAACAGGTTGACCCAAATATTCAGCTTGGGTAAAATATCGTTGCGCCGTCATTTGTGCAAGTTCGCAAAAACCAATCCTGTTTCACTCCCAGCTCAGGGAAAACGAACCTTTTTCTTGTCGTCCTAAGACATAAAATGATTTACGCATTTTTCTCCACGTTCAACTTTAGCGCCTTTTGCGTAGCGGCCTGATGAAAATTGTAACTCACTCGGTAATTAGTTTAAAAAAGCTTACGCATGTAATTCTCAAACCCCTGTTTGCAGCCAAGAATATTGCCTAAAATATTGAAAATATGTACTTGTTTTTGATATACCCTTTCGCACAGACTGTAAATATCTGTATTTTATTTGTACCTACACAGTTTGTGTATGTCACGAATTAAGATATTTATATTTCTTATAAACTTTTATAAAAAAACTGTCACACAATTGAATTTGAGTTTCAATAATATAATTCCCATCTCGCGTCGTCAGACATAAGCAAATTTAAGTAGCTTAAAGAGCCAATTCAAACACATATGATGTTGAGTAAGGGCTGTAATTTTTTATGGTAAATATTGCTTATATATCTTCATATATAGGCTGGGTTATTATCCCCGAAACGTAATCAGTTGGGTCGGGTTATACTAGCAAGAAATGTAAAAATATCTCTGTTTATTTGTATCAAACTCGGGCAAGAGGCAACCCAAACGCGTATTCAAACTGAATATGAATGCAAACTGCCCCGACGAACGGGCGGAATGGCGAAAATCAAATTAGGTATATCGTGAATACTTCACGGCGACGTTGGGAAAAAAATTGAAATCAAATATTCATTGACTTTCAACCGGATAAGCCGGCCCGCAGCCATTTCAATACATTTTATTATCTATTTTTTCGTTGCGAAGGCCCGGACCACGGCTGAGGAACCGCAAGACGACAAAATCCCGCGCCTGAATTATAAATCACAACAATAGCTTTATGCTTACTGAGTGATTTGAAACGAGTTCAATGACCTATGACGGTTGTGACTAAGCGTAAAAGGTGACTCACGTGCTCCCTGTTGATATTTTCCTGCCTCAGTTTTGATTTGGCGAAATTTTTGTTTACATTTATTTTCTTTATAACATATTACTCACATAATTCTACATCATGCCATTATTGTCAGCTATTTAAAGCTTATATTTGGGATTTCTAGTCCTTTTGTTCCTCTATTGTTTTTAGCCAGATATTTCGTTGGTGCCCGTTATTTTTTGCGTGTACATCACGTGTTGAATAGGGACTTAATACGTAGGGTGATTTTTATGTAAAGCTGTTGAAAATGCGAGAAATAAAAACCTTTTAGCCTTTACAGTACATTAAATATGCGCGAATAATGCGTTTAATAGCACCCTTTACTTTTATTTACGACCTTCGTTGATAAAAAATATTATTAAAGGCATCCCTTTACGGAAATATTCCATTGTCTTTTTTTTATAATTTAATTTGCAAATTGTTGAGCTGGTGTGATAATGGCAGTTATATATTACGTTTAATTCCTTCAAATATCAAAGTTAAAAAATTATGCATCTCTAAATATTTCGTGTATGTGATATAACTAGTTTACGACTTTAAATATCTTGTTCTCGTTCTCTCGGCATTCAAACTGGCAATGAAGCCCGATTCAAATACCATTATAAAAGGAAAACGCGATGTGTGAGACACCAGGTTGTTAAATATTAAACGAAAAAGAACTAGCGGAACCAATCTCAGTGGGGCGGATCCTATTTGGTGTTTGGCAAGAAACACGCGCCTATGGGACACATTTCTTCGAGTACGTGCCCTACCGTGAAAATTTCACCTTTCACTTTGCATAAGAGTAGTGTTATCTATATTTTATTCGACTCTGTTCGCGATGTGTATATAGACGCCTATCGTATGAATCATAAATGAAGATCGTTTTCGTGTCGTATAGATTTAGTCAGTCAAAAAAAGATATCCAACGTAGAGCTTACTCATTGTTTTTGTCTTACATTGTTATTTTATTTTCTTCAAAACTATGTTCGTTCTCAGGTTGTTTTACAAACGAATACAACTAAGTACGTTTTTAACAGAGTAACTTGGACGTGTCCAGACTATTACATGAGTATTTGTTGCTGCGAATAACTCATAATTCTCATAAACTGCATTCGAATCAAACACTACAAACTAAAATGTTATATTTATTTGTATTGAATTCAATTCACCGAACACTTTCGCTATTTTTGTACACGTCGAAGCAATTCCAACACGAGTAAGCTTCTGGAGTAGAGCTCTCAGACTCTGCGAAGTTTGCTATCTTAGTCCGTGAGTCGGAGTATACGATTTTGGTCCTTATGGGTGAAACAATAGGAGTTGTTTGGGCAGTTTTATAAGTTCGTAAGCGTGTATTCGCCGAGTGCTAAGTGGCAGCACGTGGGAGCGTCCCCGGGGAGTGAGCACATCGAGCTTAGATGCATTTTGTGGGAAACCAAACCGCCCTGTTAATATTACGGGTATTACAATTAATTCATTTTACAACATCGTTACACCGGGCTAAAGTACGGTTTACACTGAGACGTAGAATAAATTATGTATATTATATCTTATGTTGTTAAGTTTTTGTACCTAAATAACGTTATGTGCTTTGACCACTACAATGAGTGCCTGTCTGATTACTGATTGTAAAAAAGTCAGATATTCGTCTAAAGCATTCATTGTTAAGGCACAGTAGGTTCATCTAACGCAGTCATTGAAAAATCGTAGCACGTTTATATATAATTTGTAATATGGTTTGCCCAATATATGGGTAACAATCTCAAGTTCTTTCTTTAAGGACATTATACTTTCTCATGATAGAAAAAATCGCAAATATACGTCTTAAACGCACTACTTCATTTTTTTTTTAAATATTTAAACCCTCGGCACCTTAAACTTCCGCAACTGGAAGACGTGTGTAGGCGAGAACAATATAGAAAAACATATCTCTTTCTTGATCGCACACCGCCGTATACGAAACGAAGTAATGTAATCACCGCTTTACACTTGACATCGTTTTGAAATATTAACGCATAATAATTTAAGTGACGATAAGCATTAGGTAAATGGCTTTTAACTAAAACAGATGCAGGTGCTTTTCACTAATCATTGTAATAATAATATATGACGCTAAATTCACCGTCAATACATAATAATTATGGCTTTATTAACTTGACAATGAGTTCTCCATTTTGTTCGTTTAAAACAACAATGCCACTTGTTAGTGCATATTGTATTGTAAATTAACTTGTCGTATCGTTGTAATTGACGATTTACGTTGAGCATTGTTTATTTCCCTGGAGCAGAATTATAACTTAAAAATACATTTACAAAAAATGCAATCACTTTTACAGTATCTAATACAGGTTGATTTCTGGGTCGTGATTTGGAATCACTTTTTCTGACTCTGTAACTGATCAACATTATTGTATGGTATGTAGTAGTTTCTCAAAACTGAATTGATTACATTTACCGAGTAAGATTATTCTTAAATGATAAATGAAGTAAATGATGGTCAACCTATGACTTTTTCACCTCACTAGCTCGGAAAGCCCTTTTTGTTTGTTCAATATCTATTGTGAAAATCGCTTTTTATCCACATGTGGTGAAAGAGTTTTGACATAAGTGACAAGTGGCTTAAGTGACATTTGACAGCTAACAAAACGTAAAACGTTAAAAGTGCAGAATTTTTAACATCGCAATTAATGAATTGCATCGAGTAAAAACACTTAATACAGTCTTACAACTTTATTTTAATTCATAAATATCAGCATTCAACATTAATCTTCATTCTTTTTGTAAAAACGGATAAATTGTTCTGACAGCCGAATAAGTCTACGTACGAACAAAACGCATCTGACATTTAATAAAACCTTTTACGTCAAAACTTTTCATTTCAATTCATCCATCATATCAACGTTAAATATTCGCATGTTTTCTAGGTTGTTTTGTTAAAAATTAGTGATTCGAGTGATGAAGAAGTATTAAACACCTGAGGAATTACGGGAAACCGAGCAAAATGCACCCTTTTTCTTATTTTCCTCGCTGTAGTGAGGTGAAAAGTTTTGTGTTATACACGGGTGAAAGTTATTTTACGTCTCGTGTATTAAAGCACTCGCTACGCTCAGGATTCTATTTTTGAACCACTCGCTTCGCTCGTGGTCAATAATAGAATCCTTTCGCTAGCTCGTGTTTCAAATAACACTCGCAAGTAAAATACAACTTTCACCCCTTGTATAACAAATAACTATTGATATACCTACGCTGTATTAGAAACAATATAATGTCATATTGAGTAGGATGACCAAATTGTATGCAAAAAAGTAATTTTCTATTTATCGTCTGAATAATAATTATTAATACTGACCACCATTATCAGGTTCATTTTCAAGTCTGTCTGTATCATGTCTTGTTGTCTTGCTTAATGACCCCTTAATGACTGAGACGTAGAATAAATTATGTATATTATATCTTATGTTGTTAAGTTTTTGTACCTAAATAACGTTATGTGCTTTGACCACTACAATGAGTGCCTGTCTGATTACTGATTGTAAAAAAGTCAGATATTCGTCTAAAGCATTCATTGTTAAGGCACAGTAGGTTCATCTAACGCAGTCATTGAAAAATCGTAGCACGTTTATATATAATTTGTAATATGGTTTGCCCAATATATGGGTAACAATCTCAAGTTCTTTCTTTAAGGACATTATACTTTCTCATGATAGAAAAAATCGCAAATATACGTCTTAAACGCACTACTTCATTTTTTTTTTAAATATTTAAACCCTCGGCACCTTAAACTTCCGCAACTGGAAGACGTGTGTAGGCGAGAACAATATAGAAAAACATATCTCTTTCTTGATCGCACACCGCCGTATACGAAACGAAGTAATGTAATCACCGCTTTACACTTGACATCGTTTTGAAATATTAACGCATAATAATTTAAGTGACGATAAGCATTAGGTAAATGGCTTTTAACTAAAACAGATGCAGGTGCTTTTCACTAATCATTGTAATAATAATATATGACGCTAAATTCACCGTCAATACATAATAATTATGGCTTTATTAACTTGACAATGAGTTCTCCATTTTGTTCGTTTAAAACAACAATGCCACTTGTTAGTGCATATTGTATTGTAAATTAACTTGTCGTATCGTTGTAATTGACGATTTACGTTGAGCATTGTTTATTTCCCTGGAGCAGAATTATAACTTAAAAATACATTTACAAAAAATGCAATCACTTTTACAGTATCTAATACAGGTTGATTTCTGGGTCGTGATTTGGAATCACTTTTTCTGACTCTGTAACTGATCAACATTATTGTATGGTATGTAGTAGTTTCTCAAAACTGAATTGATTACATTTACCGAGTAAGATTATTCTTAAATGATAAATGAAGTAAATGATGGTCAACCTATGACTTTTTCACCTCACTAGCTCGGAAAGCCCTTTTTGTTTGTTCAATATCTATTGTGAAAATCGCTTTTTATCCACATGTGGTGAAAGAGTTTTGACATAAGTGACAAGTGGCTTAAGTGACATTTGACAGCTAACAAAACGTAAAACGTTAAAAGTGCAGAATTTTTAACATCGCAATTAATGAATTGCATCGAGTAAAAACACTTAATACAGTCTTACAACTTTATTTTAATTCATAAATATCAGCATTCAACATTAATCTTCATTCTTTTTGTAAAAACGGATAAATTGTTCTGACAGCCGAATAAGTCTACGTACGAACAAAACGCATCTGACATTTAATAAAACCTTTTACGTCAAAACTTTTCATTTCAATTCATCCATCATATCAACGTTAAATATTCGCATGTTTTCTAGGTTGTTTTGTTAAAAATTAGTGATTCGAGTGATGAAGAAGTATTAAACACCTGAGGAATTACGGGAAACCGAGCAAAATGCACCCTTTTTCTTATTTTCCTCGCTGTAGTGAGGTGAAAAGTTTTGTGTTATACACGGGTGAAAGTTATTTTACGTCTCGTGTATTAAAGCACTCGCTACGCTCAGGATTCTATTTTTGAACCACTCGCTTCGCTCGTGGTCAATAATAGAATCCTTTCGCTAGCTCGTGTTTCAAATAACACTCGCAAGTAAAATACAACTTTCACCCCTTGTATAACAAATAACTATTGATATACCTACGCTGTATTAGAAACAATATAATGTCATATTGAGTAGGATGACCAAATTGTATGCAAAAAAGTAATTTTCTATTTATCGTCTGAATAATAATTATTAATACTGACCACCATTATCAGGTTCATTTTCAAGTCTGTCTGTATCATGTCTTGTTGTCTTGCTTAATGACCCCAAAATCACCCTGTATTATCAAAATCGTAGTCGCGTCATTGAAACAACGAAAATAACCCTACATTATTGTAACATTATTGTAACCCTACAGTTTTGTAAATTCTAACCTAACCTAAACCGCTTCAATTGACTGTCGGAAAAGAATTGACATTACATTTGCGTACCATTTTTGTTTCTGCATTTTCCTAAATAGAATGTTGATATATTGATACGGTATCCAGTCTCTGGCTCCCTCGAGATCGCGGATGAGTGAGAATGCATCCCGTTGCATCGCATACGAGAGGATGCGGCTGGCAAGCTCTGGGACCGCTTCGTAATCACCTCCTTCGCGCCTCTCTGTATATTTTCAAGACTGAGTAGGAAGGATTTAAGGTTTCAACGAATGTTTTTTGTTTTCATATATATTGAACAGTATTATATTATATTAATAGTATATTTTAGGTAATACATTTGTAACACATTATTAATCCATTAGCAGTTCGCACACCTAACTGTCTTACTGTTACCGCTAGGTTACATTTTTTTGTAATACTTATTTTGACTGAACTAATAATATGTCACCAATGACTCTTAGGTATTTAGAAAAAAAAATTGCTCTGATTGATACAAGTTCGAAAAAGTTTGTGGTAACCCTAGCTGTAAATTAGACTATCTTCAACCGTACACTTCAATTTAAATCAAATTCAATTTGAAAACCCTTCCCACTCACCTCAATGTACACAACAGCAACTGTTATACATTTCCACGATAGGCAGCCATATCTCCCTGCAACAAGTAACAAGTTCATTTACACGTTAGTGGAGGATTGAGATCCCAGCGGGTAGTAATGTTATGGAAAATGCTGGAGAATTTAGTTGGTCTGTTTTTCAGTGGACGGTAGGTATACACAAGTGGTTTATACAACTAGTTGGTGGTTTGAATATTTTACGTCGAGTTGCAAAAAGTTTCCCAGTGATTTAGTTTCACGGTAATATCGAACTTTCAAAACAACAGTTCAGAGCAATTATTTCGAAAGTAGAATTGAGATATGTGCAAAAATTATTGCTATTATGTGCATAGTTTTTGTATGTATCTAAATTAATCTTCTTAAATTCTTAGCAGCGAACATTATTGCCATTATATTTGTGTAATCCGACCAAAGGAATCACGTACGTTCTCGGGCTCTATCGTCCAATAATTCCTTTGGCTTGTACAACAATACCTCCTTAAGAACGGATAGCAATAAATCGAAACCTCGAATTGATCGTCAATGGAGCATTAAGGGCCCGACGCTTCGACAATGTACATTAGAAGTATGTTTTAGCAAATCACTTCCTATCGAATAGGGATGGATAAAAAAATAGTGAGTGCGGGAAATGACATAGTAGAAAAGCTATTGTAGACATCCTTACCGAGTCAAGGTAAATAAAGTGGTAGCAATTGAAAAGTCATCCATTCTGGGGACGACGAATATTGACTGACGCCTTTTCACTGTCAAGTTAAGGGGCTACTTTGAAAATTTATAGGTTTTTCAAACGCTCTAGTGACTAAACGGGAAAAGGGACTGAATTTATTTTCGAGTATATATTATTAGACTAAATACTCTTGTTTTTGGCACAAGCCGAAACACGATTGCTACAAGTTGCCTCGATAGAAAAAAAATCCGAAGTTGGGTCCTTTTTCCCCTTATTTTTCTTAGCTTACATAAACTATAAGAGAGTAAGCAATATAACTCAGTAAAAAATATGTAATTCTGGTTTATCTAAAAAGTCACAGAAGCAAAATTAGACAAAACTTTATAGATTCGCTTATTTCGTGTAGTTTGGTCAAAAAATCTGATCCTTAAGAGCGCTGCATCTCTTTCTTTCGTGCACGGGAGCCATAAACGTGTCTCTAACGGATGGGCGTGGCTTGTCCGAACCGAGGAATGGCCTTAAATAACAAAAGACGGAATACAAACTAAACAAGTAATAAATACGATTAGGCTATATAGTTAAGCTTCGATTTTTGTGGCTATATATTTTCCTTACGAAAGTTTTTGCGCAAAATCTTTTTATAAATTAGGTACGATTACATTAATTCTGCATTACAAAATGCATGTACTCTAGTTTCTGAACCTTTCTAAACGTCGATCGTCTGCTCCATTTGTCTCGACAATTACTACCTAAATAAATACATACTATTTACGGCTGTTAGTATTTTGGGATTGTAGAGTTGGTAAAGACCCATTACTTATAAATAATTGCGCCTAACGATTTAAGTTAGGTCAAAAATGACGAATTTGATTTCACGTTTTACAGAGCAGGTACCTAAATATTTAAAGCAATCTCGACTAATAATGCGATGAAGAATTCAAGACTCGTTTTATAAATTTAACAGACGTATGAAAGTTACTACATGTCAAATTTTCTTTCAACGTTTTTATTTATTAGTATGAATAAAACATATCAAAACTGTATTCGAACACAAACAGAAATTAAAAACAACTTTATAAAAATGAAAGCTTCTGAAATGTAAGGCTCAATAAAACTTTTGCTAAACTAAGGTGTTGATTCACACGCATCGCGTAATTGCGACCTCCACGACAACTTAGCCACTAAAGCATTACCCCAAGTCCTTCTGTCACATTAACACGAACACTTTAGCGCGAGTTATTCGTGCCTGTTTTGGTTATATTAAAGGATTCCAGGCATATCTCAAAGCGACTTACTACGCAGCCATTTATTAACCATCTTAATTACTAAGGCCAAGTTAATTACACCGGGTAAAACTTAACGCCTAAGCGTTATCCCGTTAATTTAGCAGCGAGTCGCGTTCACGGAAGTATCATACGCTTGTAGGATATCGTCGAAGTTCAGACATTCAAATCGCACCTTAAAATAATGACCTTTCCTGAACTTTTTTCATAATAAAATTATGGTAGAATCTTTTGATACTTGGAATGATTTAAGGCTACTCATAATTTAGATTCTCTAATATATTTTTATATCCTGCAGGGTGAACAGCTCAATCAAAATTTTATATCTTCAAATAACATTGCATAAAGGTCAAATAGTCACAGCGTGCCTAAGTACATTAGCACAATTTCACGCACTAAAGAAACTTTAAAAACTGGATTATACTTGGAATTGCGACTGATTCCAATAAGCAAGAACGCTGGGTGCGGTTGATTTACGTACGGCATGCACAATTGCAATCAGCCTAATATGTTGAATAGTAGGTCCATCTCATTATCACGAGCGACCACAGGTGAATGATGGTGCGGCGCCGGCGCCGTTTTGTTTGCGGTCGATTTAACGCCGAGGACAAATTGCGTGTTTGCTGCCGCAGCCGAGAGATCATTCCAGAACAGAATGAATCGACTGATTACTTTCGCACTATTTGGAAAATAACATGAATGGTTTTACATGCACTACTTTGCAAATGTAGTGCTGACCATAAAAATGTAAGCGATGTTAGATAATTCCACAACATAAGGAGTAATGGAATCTACTTAGTTAAATATTTTAATTGTAGTATTAAGAAATGGACCTAAAATTCTGCCATAACCTAACATATCCATTTTATTTATTTAAAACCTAAAAACCCCTTAACTAACAAAGTTACAATCCCAGCCTTCTGGGAACCCTTCCCCGGGGTTCAGACCTTGGTGACCTTACCTTAATTCTCAGTTTTCTATTCGTTTTAATTTTGTAGGTAGGTTTTAGCTTTTTTGTAGGTAGTTTTTAAATAGTTCTAGGTCATATTTCATTTATATTGTAACATATCCATAAAACAATACATAAACCGAAAACTTCTTTTTATTGTAGTCGTAACTAAATGATTGACTAGTAACAAATATGCAAATTATCTATGAAATTTAAACCATTTTAAATCATTGTACGCGCGCTCTCGTATTTCGAAGTCACAATCAGCGCAACATTCATTCCATTTCAAATGCATAGGGTATTATTTTTTAGGATTTAAGTGCCGTTACATTCGCTTTGCAGCGCATACTTAAACTCCCATCTGTCATGATAATTTATCAAATTATTTAAATATTTTTTAGTAGATGTCTAGTTATAACATTCGTAAAAGTTTTCTTTCACTTCAAATATCATAGGATTTTGTTATATATATATATAAAAGCTGACACAAAAGGGATCATAAACATTCAACAGTAAATCGAATACATTCCAGAAACAGCCTCTTAGCTACACTTAACAGATTCGTTGAAAAGGAGCCTTTAAAAGAAAGAACCTTTCTTATTTATTTCCTTGTCGAAAGTGAACTAACTCTTGTTTTCATCCTCTTAACAAGAAAGTAATCTGTCGACCTCCGTAGCGGTAACGGGATTTTTATGTAACAAACTCGAGTCGCGCCTACCCTCACCTAGCCCCGGGGTCTCTCAAGAAATCCCCGCATTATACTCGCCTGCCAGATTCTACTAAGGATTCGGCGTAATATACATTTTCCCGTGTCGGAATTACAGCTGTATTTTGTTCATGCAACATAAAATCGGCATAAAGGCGACGCCCATGAAAAGGCTCCAGTGAGAACCTACCCCCGCCTTTATTTAGTTGGCTTCAATGTAACAATCCACTGAAAGTTTTACTGTCGACTGTTCTGGCCTCGCCGTTCCATAAGCGAACACCGTAAAGTGTAACAGGGTATAACGCAATGCACCGCGAGTAAGACAAATTCGACCGACATGCGATACATAGAACAAGCTTCTAACAACACTAGGCTTCACTTGACTTTGAAGTGAGCGAACATTTTATTTCAAGTCAAAACTCAGAAGTTACAAGCTTCTCGTACCCGTTTCATATATTGAATAATAAACCGATCAAAACTTATCCATTGTTAAAGGGGTCTTAAATGTTTAAACACATCAACTCGCTTGGATTAATAGGTCAACCATTGCTTGAACTTTTAATGGATTTTCAAAACTTACGCAACGGTACTTTTGTAATATATAAGCCAAAGTTACGATCGTTAGTTTGTACAGTAAGTGTTATGAGCATGTTTATATATTGTATCTAATAAAATAAGCAACAGCTCAGTCTTATATTTAAGATTAGCAAAGCCTTTAAAGTTCTATTTCTTGGAACTTTACGTAAGTTCTTGAAGTAGACCTAACTACGTACCTTTTCAACTCACACATATGCTAAGGCAGGCAACAGGTGCGAGGGACGATCCGTGCCCCGCTGCAAACTTATAATTATGTATGATAACTAGCTAACCTATAGTCCACTGTGTACAGCACAATTGAAAGAAAAACAGCAGCGTGTAGATCCTGCTGCTACTGCCAATTCAAGTTAATTAAAACATTAATTCAAAAACCACAGAATATTAATGCCCCATTTTAAATGACGCAGTGATTTACTGAATAAAACCGATTTAATTGGTAACGTCGTTCGATGCGACCACGAATGCAGGTCCCTTTAGGTGATCAATTTAATACATTTCAAGTTGTCATTGACGGTTGACGACTGCGCCAGGCGGCGGGTGGCGGGTCACAACACTGGGACTGAAACTTTCTGGCGCCGACAACATCACCACATTTACAAATTTTGTACGCTTGTCAATTAAATGTCACACGTGATTCGTTGCGAATTTACTCACTCGCTCGCGCATATCAACCGGCCAAATGGAAATTTGCATTAAAACACATTCCCAACGCACAGCCGCACGTTTTGCACCATATCCGACATTTTGATTAAGTTAATTTTAAAGTACCTTTCAGTAATTTTCTTTTTTGGAACAAATCAAATTAACCTTTATGAAACTCGTTTAATTCATCGACGCCGACGGTTGATACAGTAATCTTTATCTCGATCTTTTATGGTCATTTTACTCGTACGATTTTACATATAACTTTTAGGTAACCCATTCGCTCTACAAATAAGCAAACTGTTTAGCAAAATAACTACAACTATTTCACAATAAAATAGTGGAAACGTAAATTTGGCTCGCAATTTTCTGACGATAAAATTGGAAAACAACGCCAATGGCAAACTATTTGGATAGAATATTAACTTTCGTATTAGCGACGAGTACAAAAATGCTTGATATTTTATGAACGCTGTCTGCCGTTTGCTATTCCAGTTAGGGGTGGTGCAGTCAGGTAAATATTTCGCAAGCTTTGATGGAGCTGTAAGAGGTTTGGCCCATAAATCCAAGACGAACTGGAACACGCAACGAATGTGTGCGACGAGCAGATTTATTCGTTTGTCTTGTATGCCGGTGCACGCTCACTGCCGAAAAATATTAGCTACCTCCGTGGATACAGTATAATAACTTACCGTTTACGCACTGCTTTTTAGTGGAAATAAATCTATCAGTTTCCGATCCTCAAATAGTAAACTATCGCAATAAAGACCTATTTTATCCATATCTATTCTTAAAGGTACGTCAACCGATGTATAACTACTTATGAACAATGAATTAACAAAGTTATTGCAATAAATAAATGATTAATTTATCACATGTCAACAAAGAAATAAGTTTCCACTCTCTGATAAATATTTTAAGTTGCTAACAAAGGATTAAAAATCAAGGCATCGATGGGGTGCGATGTGTCAATCTTGAATTAATTTAAACTTTGCTGGCCAAACTGAGCGCCGTACAGCCCAAGGGACCGACGAGCATCAAATCGAATAGAAGGTTATAATTGACTGCTACCAAGTGATCAACCATCCAAATGCCGCGCGAAACTCAATCAAATATGAACCATATATTTTCGGTTTAACTATGAAATTCAGAACAGAAGCACATTCTCCAGATATCATTTTAGAAGTGACACGCACGATGTTAGTGTTTGTGTGTGTGTGTGTGTGTGTCAGTAAATTAGGCTTAGGTACTACCTATTTAAGATTACGTTTACTTATTTAGCAAGACTACGATCATCAACATAAATATGAATGATATTAAATTCGACTTCCACCTGACTTGTTTCCACTTTAAAAAATATTTGAATAAAAAGTTGTGCAATACTAGGCACTGCAAATCTGCAGATGCAATGGAGAGTTTAACGTCGGTGAACTTTATTTGATATTCAATTCTCTGATCGCTAGCAACAAATTTCCAAGTTGTCTAGTAAACCACAGAACTATCAGGGGTTTCGTGTAGCGAGCCCCGAGGACGGGCCGGCTGTCTCGCTCCGACAGCTCAGCCACCTCCGAGACTTCAATTCACACTCGCAGTGCCCTCAGGATAATAATAAGGTTGTTTAATACGAACCTGTAATTTAACCGCGATAGCAACTAAATTAACCATTTACTGTAGTCTATTTCTGAGTATATTACTTTTGTAATACATGATATCCTCAATAAGTTCTACGGCGTACGAGTATATATTAAACACAAGATTGTTTATAATTTATACAAATGTTATAACACAAGCTTTCAAAATATAACGGAATATTGTCATAAGAGGATCAACAAAGGAAAGTCCCTGCAACAAAGTTTTACAAAGCTTCTTTCCACAATACCTCAATAAGCGTATGCGAGTATTTGAATAATAAAAATCACATTCGTTCTATGAATGTCTTCTAATCTTTGTTCTCTGACAATGAACATTTTTGTTTCATGTCCATAGCTCGTTGATTAATGTCGCCTAAATAACAGAGAAAGGTGGTTCTTTTAATAACAACGAATTTGCCTTACGATTGGGATTTCATTTGAGTCACGTTAAACAAAGTCAACGAAGCTAAAAAAACGAGGGTTAGAAAAAACCGTGCTCTGAAAAATTATTTTCTTCATTACGAATGTAATAGCTATAGAAAAATTCCTGTAATTAAAGTATGCATTGAGAGCTTTTTAATTTAAAAGTACCTCTCTGAATGACTTGATAGTGTTTCTTTTAAGTGCTCAGCAGTTCACGACCTTAAGTAGCTATTTCCGTACCAGCTCCTAAAAGTCATCAGTTTAAAATCGGATCGCGAGCTGCGCACGAACGCTCCGAGTGGCTCGTGCCATTAAACATTTACGCGTTCGAGATAACGCCTGCTTTTTGTGTTGGACTACACCTATTTTATGGCCATTTTATTATTCCCTGATCTGATCGGCGGCTTTCAAAGTTCTTGCGCAAAGAAAGATACGGGTTAATTGATGCGTGGCTACGTTAAACAATGTGATAGAGGCATCGGTTTATTGCGAACCTAATGTTTCTTGACTTACTTGATAAATATTTATTTCCATTGGCGATAAACATTTCAGGCAGTTTTATTCGTTTTAAACCCTCCGGTCCAATGGAGTCACATTTCAATCAATGTTTTGTCACCGCGGTAGCAGCACATAATTTTTATTTCACACAACCTTTTCCGAAAGCAATTTCGTTCAAAAATAGAGTTTCGTTTTTTACCTAAACGCTAGCGACAAAAGCTATCACAGTCCGCTTTAACTTGTTGGAGCGCAACAAAAAGCAAATGTTTATTTTACCTGACTGAATTCCAGATTAAAGCCCTTTCAACTTCATGTTACAAAAATGCGGTTGCTTGTGTCAATAGGGAGGAAAGTCGACATATGTTACTCGTGTCCATGTCGACTGAGTAAGGACAAGTCTGGTCGGGATAACAAACAACACAAAAGAAATAATGAATGGTCCAGAAAAACGGAGCGGCTCTCGTTACGAGCAACATGCATAAATGATACGACGAATATGACAAATGGCACGGCAGAGTATAACAAAGCTAGTGGCTCCAAGTGGCCGTTCAATTATGCAAATACGCGCTGCGATGTTCGTCCGGCAATAATAAAACTGTTTAACAGCTGTCAAACGCGCCGCCCCGTGTAGCATTTTTGTATCATGGCTACCCTTCTAAGCAGTAAAATGAAAGCAGGTACATCAGCCGCATGACGGACCATGCAACGCTTATATTAAATTAGAGCGCCCGACCCGCGGTCATCCACTTTATTTTTATTCGAATCCCATGAAAATATGGAACGTGTTGGCTCGCTAACGTTCCAAAGTACACTCTCAACCGGTTTATTTGCGAGTCGATGTTTATGAATTTGCCAATAAACGCCCGACTGAAAGCCGTTACCTCTGCAATTTACCAGACACAAAATTGGTGACAAAGTTTACTTGCGCACTATAAAACGCTAAAGTTAATTATCTGAAATGGCTATTTAGCTGAAATAAAAGTAATCCCGAAGTAATTTTGATAAAATACATAGTCTGTTTTACGAGGTCTGGGGTCTTGATTGGTGTAAGTGTCGTAGTCTTAAGGAGGGGTTATCATGCAACGAGCACATAAACGCTATCGCGCGCCGTGTGTCGTGCGTCGAAATGTTATCGGATCATTGCTTTAGAACAAAGTACGTACCTATTCACTAGGTATCATGTGCAGAGACAGTTTTGTTAAAGAGAACTTTAAAAATGTTACATACAAGAAAATGACGTAGGTTCTTACTTTATGAAAACATAGCCAGTTAGGTTTTTATATATTTGAGTAATATCCAAAAAAGAGAAAATAATTATCAAGTAAAATTTCTTATAAAAAAGACTATCGCTTATGATGACGGCGTCAAAATTACACTCGCCCCTTAGAAATTAATTAGTTACAATTGAATTTAAGCTGTTAATAATGGAGTCGAGATGATGAATTTATTAATCAGGAGTAATTTTTCGCCAGTAACTCATTAAACTGATCCAGCGCTGTAGGTGCTTCATCACTCAGTCAAATTGCGTTTTGCTTAATTTTCTTTCCCGGCAGGTGTGTTCGACAGAGCAATTATTTACACCGTCAGGGCCGACGTCCCCCCTCTACCCTTACCATTGCTACTACTGCCTCACATCTGCGAACATTTCCTCCTAGAGCTGAACCATCTTACATCCATCTAGATAGTTCGAAACTGTAAATTATTTCCGTATAACTTATTCTATTTCGCAAGAACCCTGATGAACTTGTTCTACCTGGGAAATCCGATCGTAAAATCATAAAAGAAACGCTAAAGTTCGCGGAAGTTGTATTCACGAATCCGTATGAATGTTATGAATTCGCGTTTCCTATACATTAATTCAACTTAAGGTAAATTCTATTCAGTAAATAATACCACAGGTTTCAATAATGTAATTCCGTTAAAAACTTCTAGGTTATAATGACGGTCAAAAACTGTAGGTACCTATCATCCTTGTTTTAGACGCTGAAGGAAGGTCTATTCCCACTTTAATAAAATACTCTATAGATCCCGAGTCATAAATAATTGGAGATCTACAGGGTGTAACAAAAATACTGGTGATCCCTTTAAGGGCATAATTGGTATCGTATTACGACTAAGAAAAAGTAGGAGAAAATTTTTTTGGATGTGATTTTTTTTTTCTATGGGACAGGTAGTCCCAGCCGGCCAGGCCAACTCTTCATACTATAGCAAATTTTTTCTTCGCGCGAAAAAATATTCTCTTACTTTTTCATAATAAGAATACGATACCAATTATTCCCTTTAAAGGATCACCAGTATTTTTGTTACACCTTGTATAACCCGTCTGCTTTCCACGCTATAGGCTAAGGTCGCTTAAATGCCTACTTACTGAACGTCACTTCCATTTGTTCCCCTCATGTTTGGAAATGTCACTGCGGCTGATATGCCTATGGTTTAGTGTCTGTAATGTGACAGTGACAACAGGATTAGAGTAGAATAACATGCCGTCGGAATTTGAGTTCGCACTTTGCATTGATTGAGATTATATATTTTGGTAAATACAGGAGATCGTTTTATTAAGGAAGTACATAGTTAATCATAAATTTAAAACATTTATATGATAGGTATTATTTATATATACTCGACGTGCCCTTAATATAAACAAGATAAATATAATTTATATTCCTAGATTTATAAATGAAATAAAATTAAAGGGTTTATAAAATGCAACACATCCTATAATATTTTGTTACATTCATGACTGACTCATATTCACATAAGGAATCTATGAGTCGAACATTTATTTAGTATACTATGTAGACTAAAAATTATTCTATTGAAACAACAATAGTAATTCAATAATCTCGTACCAACAAACTCATTGGGTAAAAGTATAGATACGTAATATTACAGTTACGTCAAGTGACACGGCTTTATTGCAGAAGAACCCAACCCAAAGGTAAGCTCCCTACATACAAAGTCACCTTGAGCACCAACGGTTCCTTGGCTGACATTTGCACAGGTGAAGACATGGCATTTAGGCTGAACTACATTTTGTGGAGCATGAAACTTTATTGATTAGTTCTATAATGACCTTTTACGCAGCCACTTGCCTAAAACGATTGGTTCGCTCTAAGCACGCGATAGCTACAGGCGAGTTTGCAGCAAAGTTACACAATCATTACTTACTTTTATTTTTATTTTTCTATCAAAATGTAATATTAAAAAATATAAGAGTTTCGGTAATAATTTAGTCGTGTAGTATCTTTTTAGGTTTCTTTAAAAAGGCTGTCAAATACCACTATATATAAATAATTTTGAAGAAAATATTATAGAAACACGAATGCATACTTCAAACTAAGTAAACGAAAACTAGACATAAACATTTGATGCAGAAACCACATCGATAACCAGGCGAATGCACCGACCGGGATCGCACTAAAGCCTCCGAAGAAACCGTTTTATAATAAATTCCACCGCTCCTCTACCTTGTGGGATTAATCTTCCTACTTTCTTCTCTCTACCATAATCCTCACAGGGAATTGTGTGGACAGGATCTTCCATCTAAAATCACAACCGCTACTAGTAATAGTCACAATCCAGTTTTACTGCTTTTCGAGTGTAAATAGATATTTGCTTTATAAAATAACACGGTTACACTCACGGCACTTTAGTCACGTCTTGCGACATGTTTCGGAGAGCCTAGGTCTCCATCTTCAAGCACTAGGAGTGCCACTTGAACCGGCCCGTGGCGCACTGCTGCGCCTCGCGTCGCCGACCCATGCGCGCATGTCGCGTCCGAAACATGTCGCAAGACGTGACTAAAGTGCCGTGAGTGTAACCGTGTTATTTTATAATGTTAATATGTCTCACGAAAGTTTAAATTTAATAGATATTTGCTTGTTTAAGTTAAGGAACTTTACTTTAGCACCAATATAGAACGATAATTTATCTCGCTCAGCCATAAGACGTCCACTGCTGAACATAGTCCACACAAAGAAACCGACATAGCCCACAGAATTAGCAAGCTGAAGTGGCAATGAGCAGGCCACATTGCACGCAGAGCAGATGGCCGATGGGGTCGAAAAGTGCTCGAGTGGAGACCACGGACTAGCAAGCGCAGCGTAGGACGTCCACTCACAAGATGGACAGACGACCTTATAAATGTCGCCGGAAGACGCTGGATGCAAGTCGCTTCCGACCGATACTTATGGAGGTCCAAAGGGGCGGCCTATGTTCAGCAGTGATAATCTATAACATACTAAAATGTATTTTATGTGAAACTTTGCTCTGAACTTGTTATAGTAAAAAGAATGAAAATAGACTAAAATATTAAAGTCGGATAGTACGGGCTTAGGTTTCAGAAATGTAACAAGGGATAGTTGCAAAGTGTACTTTCAGGATTTACCGCATCACTAGTTGCGCTCAGATAAGTATCGTCAGCGACGCTTTAACTTATGAAATGGTCTCTTTGTGCAGTTCTCTGCTACGTCTTTGTTGACTGAATGCGAATAATTGCTTTCGTTATGTTGGGATATGGACAGTGTAGTCTTAATGAGATGGCACTATTTGTGTTCTTTGTTAATTACTTAGCTTTGTATGCCTTTTATTTCTGTTGTGGCACAGATATAATAACACAAATTAATAGCAATTTCAAACACCTTTCATATTATTCTCGCTTTGGAACCTCCCTTAAACCTGCAATATTTATTTAATTTAAAATAATAATTCTATTTTTTTTTCGTGATAAGGTTCCCAATGTTAAAAACTGTTGCAAATATTTGAATAATATTGTTCCACTTTTACAAGTAGTACATTTAAATAAGTGCATTTAAAAACGAAGTGTGAGGGCGAGGGCTGGCACACCTGATGGGCTTACCGTTGGCAACAGGGTTTAGCGAGTGTCACAATCGGCCGCTGCTGCAGAATTAACCGCTCGGCCAACTCCAAATGTCATTCTTATTATCATCTGACACTTTGGGATTACTCCGGATAAATTGTTTTAGCGTTTGGAAGCGGCCATTTTACCGGACGTCAGCCGTAATCTTTGCAAAACGAAACTCTATTGCCCCATTTCTTCTCTAGGTAAATGTTTTCCAAAATCAAAACCTGTCAGTTTAATTCAGTTCCGTAGTGCCGACTGGAATCAGATTAGCTCGCGTTTGATTGGTTGCAACAATCATTTACGTGCGGCTGTGTCAACTGAAATAAGAATGAAGTTTCACGGTAAACTGGGCGGTAGTACGTCTGCTAATGCCATTTTCCGTTTGGCTAATAAGTTTAGCATGCGCTATTACCAATCTGCCGGCGAGCTCGGCGCTTGTCGACCGCCTCCGCACAGCAATCAATTTGTTTCATGTTCGGACGTTTTGATTCCCTGATTTTCACAGGAACACGGGACTGACTGGATGCTCGTTGTGGCGCGTCTTCATTTGCAAGTTTATGTTGCTTCGCTGTCTTATTTACCTTTACGACCGTAGTTGCAACAAGCACAGCAAAGCTCATACTTAAGTTTTGACTGATGCTCGTTTGAAGACTAATATTCTGCTCTTAAGTAGTCTACCTTCGCAAAGTTTTCCATCTCCTAATCGTTATCGATACAGAATCGCAATATGTAAATGGCAGGCCGGGTCGACTGGTCCGGGTTCATTTGACATTCGGCGCACGGAATCCTGGAACGATGTCCCATCTCAGCTCACTCGCACCGATTACATTAATTTCATCATTTTATAAACGATTTAATGGACAATCTTCAGATTTGGCTATTTATAATCAACCATAAAATATATTCAACGCCAAATGGTAATATAATAACTTAAGTATTCAAAGCCTGGTATGTCACTAATAAATTGAATATCGTGGCGCCCTTGATATTCAAAGAACACAATTAAACTTCCACTTATTTTGGACGGTGAGGCGTTTAATTTATTCATTGGGGCCGCAGTTTTCCAGATAAGTCTCGAAGAAATGTGATAAGAGTGTGGTGGTCATTTTGCGGACACCGCCGTCGATATATCCTCGAGAGTATTCAAATCAATCTCGGAACATTTTCAATTTATTTCAGTGTCCTTATCGCAGCGGCGTTGGCGCGGAATTAATCTGAGAGACCCGTCCCCCCCCACCTCCGCCCGCTTATCACCCCCGCCCCTCCATCTCACCGGAAATTAAACGAATTAACGCCATCCGAATGTACATTTTTCACTTTGGGACTCGCGCATCCTATCGATGGATCTACAGTCTTTTCCATCGGAAAGCGATCGCTAGATCTGTGCGTTTATCAGCCTTCGCTTAGATTGAACAATTGATACGTCAGTGATGTACGGAGAATTGTAAATTGAATTCGTTGTATTGATTCGTCTACGCTCCATTTATTCGGAAAGCAATTTTACTAAGCACAGCGAATGTTACCTAATATTTTGATGCCTATATAAGTATAAATTTTGATAGTTATTGTAGATAGTTAAATAGGTGTTATTTGCATTGTAGCCGTTAACGCCGGTTAGTATCTTGATTGCGTAAGCATTCCTAATACTGTAATACGAGATAGATTGTAATGTGGAATGAGTATTGTTTTTTGATTGTACCTATAGCATTTGCGTTTGAATAGGCCAGGGTGGGGGCGCATCAATCGGGCGGGCGCACGTAACGACGCCGTAAAGCCGCGCGCACACCTGCCGCGCCCGATAATGAATTAACTAGCCGCCATTACTACGAATACGATACTGCGATTATCGCGTAACCTAAACTGCGGGGTTGATTCAACTGTTATTTCTCTTTCGGCCCCTGCGTTATGTTCCTAAACAGAATCATTAAACGCTACGGCCGTGATTTGTTTTTAGACTCGGTCGTTTATTTAATTAGCATGCCATGTAGAAGCAACGAGGCGACCAATGCGTATCCACATTAAAATCTAATAACAAAGTGAAGAAGGGTATTTTAATGCTTTTGTGAACAATTTAATAGGTATATGCGTACACTGAAACAACGCAAATTTAGATAGTTGTTTACACTCGGTGAAACACATCAAATGAAACGCATAATTTAAGCGGAGAGCTTTAGCGCTCATCCTCTTAACGAGTTCAGACTGCCCAATAAATTGCTGCAAACTATGCACATTTTGATTAATAAACTGATTATGTTAACGGCACTGCGTAAATTTTAATTTTACTTGTTTATTACGTGATTATAAACGTCACTTGTCACCGCGTTAATGCTGGAATTTGTAACAAAGTATCAAGTGGTAATTTGCTTTATGCTTGTTAATGGATATACTTTTAACTTAAATGGCGGAATGACAGAGGTAACGTTAACTTAATAAATTAACATTTGGAGACTTTATCGACTTATCAGTGTTGCACATGATCAAATGTTGGTAACAGATTTTTGAAAACGGTCAAGCGGTGAACAGTTAAACGGGCGATATCTCAGTGGGATGCGGGCAGAACTTGGTTTCAAGCGCCGAGTTGCCTGTCGGAGCGCCCCGTAAACCACCTTAAGTGTTATCGCGCCCCGGGAGCAGCTGCCCCGCTAACTAACCGTGATTGCCCCTTCTCCCTTCACCCCACGTGTATCATTTTTTCAACCCTCTCCCGAGGACCGGCTCACCGTCGTCTTGAAATTGCGATACTTAGCATTAAATTGTGAGGCTCTTAAAGGGCATTTCACCTGGATTACTTGGGTGCGGCATTTTTTTCTCGTTTAGCTATATAACGGCTGCTCAACCGTTCTGTAAATACCTTAAAGGTATCGGCGGCATAAAGTTGGTCAGCATCTGCGTTGATGGTAATGAGCGGTCCCTTACGGCATTTTGGAAACTCATGCTCCTTTAGATGTAATCATCCCCCTCTTTTGAACGTTTTCTTCTGGTATTTTTTTCTCGCAAATTAAGTAGATTCAGTTTCGTATTTGACAACATAATGTCTTCTAATCAAGGAAAGTATGACTTAAATCTTATAAAACGTTCTAGGGAGAGTTTATCTGACTTTACTTTTAAAGTTGTTCGTCTGGCATTCAGCGCTCAGTGATTTATGAATTGTAGAAAATTCTGAGGAATATAAAGCATTTTTCATTGCTTTACTAACTTTGTTGTCGTGTCTAAATGCACTTCGATTCAAAGGTAATCTTTGTGTATGACATACGAGTATTGCAGTGCAAAGCGCGTTCATTTATTAGGACGTTTTGTTTGTGAAAATATTTGTATTTTGCGAATTCATTCATTTGGTTACAGTGCTATTTTTGCATTAATTGCACAGCAAAGCTTTGTTTTCAAATCAAACAGAAAAATCATACTGCAACAATTTCCTATTGTAAGCAAATATGTATTTAACTAGTTTGAAAAGATCTTATCTTCTGTAGAAGTAGGTTGTATGATTATTTCTAGCAAGAATACACGAAAAATAGTCGAACGGTCTCCTACCCTAGTCGGTAGTGACCTTGCCTACGGAGTAGGAGATTCCGGGATTGAATACCGGTCAGGCTATTTGTTCGTGTCTTTATTCGGACGTATATTATATTTGTTCCTGAAAAATGGATGTTTCGATCTATTTGTTAAGTACATCTATATTATGTATTTTATCGTAACGTGCTCAAAGCGCGAGCTTTTATTAAATTTACTGTTTATAGTTCTAAGGTGTTAACATGATTCAATGATGTGGCTGAAAAGCTATCGAAGACAACTTTTGGCTGTATCTCAGTAAACACACATGCTTATCTATTGACCTGTCTGTTCTAACGACGATCGCGTATTAATATCGGCCTATTCATTTCCTAAGGAGCACTTTAGACTTATTTACTCTCCCTAATGCTGTCTATTTGGGAAGATAAAAGAAGTTAATTTTATAAATGGGCCATTCCCGTATACGTCGGTAATCTTGCGTCGGCAGCGTTATCTGGGTCCAATCGGCCAAAGACAGATAGCGCGGTCGACACGCGAGCGTCGATTGATTAGCCGGGCCCGCAGTGCCCTGACGGGTTAATAAAGCCTCCTGCTGCCCGCTGATTGCCTGGTAAGCTACCCATACTGCCATCTGCCCAAATTCCGCCAGTTACTTTGCGGATCATATAATCGCTATTAGAAGTAAGAAATGCCAAAGAAAATCTTTGTATGCATGTAGCTCGGTGGATGACTTTATGCAATATAACTTCAAATAATTATATTTAAGAAATTTTACTTAGTATACATAATACTTTGCACTAAATAACATACTATGTTATTTAGTGCATAGTATCAAAATATAGGAATCTCACTTGTTTTACTAGATACGTTACGTTCAAAAATACTAGATAAATATCGTCCCCAAAGAAATTGATATCGGGCTGAGATAAAGTACTTACCAACTTTTACCCCGCATTTATAAGGATTAGTGCAGAAACAACGGTTCTGTTTTAGTATACAAAAGTTTATGCCGGCTGTGGTATAAATTAATCAGAGAGTTTTGTATAGTGTGTAGCGATTATAAAGCGGTGACAAAGCGGGCGCTGCGAGAGGCGAGCCGGCAGAAGTTTCGGCTCGGCCGCGGATCGGATTAGAGGCCACCCGCGGTCACTCGCAGGTCTCGTGAACACGGTATACGTTTCAGAAACTTCTCCCCAGCCACTGGAATTAGAAAGTCACCCGCCAAAAACGAATCTGGATTTACTTGCCCTGCAAATGACATTTTTAAACTCGCGCTTCGACTGAGCCACGCGCATTATCCAAAGGCACAATGGACCGCGTGGCCTGGGATTACGTAACAAAAAAGTGCTTTTAAAATAACCCTTTTTTCAAGAGTCGATGTGACGTGAAGTTTCTTCCGCCGGGTTGCCGCGGCATTTGGAGCGCTCGCAGCCTAATTGTTTGACGAAAATAAATGATTCCAAAAATAAAAATAAATGAGAGTTTTGCGTTTCGTTATTATTTTTGGCATTACGGTGCCTTTTACTCGAAACTTTTATAACAACACGCACGGTATTTAATGATTGCTTGAATAAAGTTAAACATTGCATAACGATACCAACGATATTTTAACGAAGATGACTGTAAAATTAGAAAAACCACACAATTAATTTATGAAAACTACATCTTAACTTAAAATATAAATAGCGATGTTCCATTCATGACGTAAATAAAAATGTAAAACAGCGGCTAATAGAGCAATAAGTTAGCGGTAGATAGGGGACGACAAATTATAATTATCTTGTTTATGTGTAAACATTCAGGCTGGTTTAAGCGTGATTGTTGGCACGCACGGAGCCCGGGCACGCACGACGTGTGTCACAGTGACTCGGCCACTGCTTACGGTATTTAATTAATCAAGTTCTGGTTTGCAAGCTCAGCTAATTCGTGGTCGGTAGGTCGGTAAGCATTTTTCGAATTAACGTTAACGAAATAACTGGATATATTTGATATTACCATCAATCAACATCATTGTTAAAAAACACTTATTTTACATCGGGTAAAATTTAAAACAAGTGCCTGTTGTTCTATCGAGCTGCAACAAGCAAAGATTTTAAGTAGGTACAACATGTTCAGTTAAAAATATGAAAGTAAAACCTCATAGTTTATTACTACGCTCGCACAGCACAAGTACTTCAGTTAAAAGTACAGGAGCTTTGTGTAAAAAGCTACAATATGTGAGCTTTATTTTTTAAGCTCGTATGACGTAATTTTTCTGCTTTAATTAACTCGCATACAAACAGAGCAAACTGTTGTCGTAAATTGTATAAAACTGTACTATCTTATGCTTTGAGCGGAGAACTTGTAATATGGTGTAATTTTTACTGACCAGAAAGGACAACATCACATCTTATTGAATTAACTAAGTGTATGTGAAACATTGATCATTAAATTATTCGTACATTTATCTAAACACTACATTAGAAAAACACTATAACCCGATTTAAACATAGATGACATAATTAGTTGCAATGAAAGAAGGAAGGAAGGAAATAATTTCAGTTTGCTAATAAAAGACAGCTTCTACACCGAGGACGCGATGGCACGCGGAAGATTAAAATATCGCTTTGCTCTCTGCGGCAGATCACAGTGTCTGTATGTGATTCATCTTAAATGTAACATAATGAGGCAATATCGAACTAGAGACAAGTCAATTATTTAAAAAAATATATTGATATTTTTAAGTAAAACTACTATGTAAATTAAAACTGAAATAATATGAAACATAGTGACGAACAAAGCCTCCGGTGGAAATGAAACGGGGTTTTCTGCATTGCAGCCGCATTGAAGCCTCAAGGGTTTTCGACACGTTTTTTCGTACATACACTCCAGAGCAAAAGTTTCGGGTCACTAGCATTTTCTTGAATATCTCAAAGATATATTATTAAAGTTTATGTTACTGACTCGAAATTTTTGTTCTCGAGTGTATTTCGATCGATATTTGAAACAAACAAGTAAATTCCTAAAACACATTTTATGGTTCCCTTTTTTGCACATCTATCAATCGCTTCTCAAGACCTTTCGAATTCTAATTATTTTGTACGGTAGTATTCATTCGGTTGTTTCTTGGATCTCCTTACGACTGCATAATTAGATCAGTTTATTGTTTATTTATTATTGGATTGTCATGTAAAATTACCGATGTACTTATTCCGAATTTCAGCTCAATCTGGCTCCGGGAAATGGTTAAAGTGTAACTTCAATCAACAACAACAACAATAAATATAGGGAATGATGCTAAATAAAAGTGTATATAAATAATCTAAGTATCGCTCAATTTTTGTTCAATTTAAATCCGCGTCTTGCTCGTAGTCTGTGTATTTATCCATAGTCACAGGCGTGCGCAGTCACGCGATGATCTGTCTTCATTTCCTATCTATCGGAGTGGTCGAGCCCGCGGCGAAGCATTAGCCGCTATCAGGCGACTTTTGCGTGAAAAATGATTTCCACCACACCTTAAAATGTGTAAAGTAGGTTGCGGAGGTTTATTCTTAAACGTAGCGAATAATTGTTAAACCATTTACGTGTACACATAATAAAAGTTAAGTTCTTGTTTAGTTATGTATACAAAAAAAAATGTTATTCAATTAATATAATCAATATTAATTTTTAACTTTACTGTAAAGTTCATACTTAATTTATTCTAATAGTGCTAAGTACAATACCATCGTAAAAACGGTTACTAAAGATATTTGCTATGAGCTGTCGGTAGTCTAAGGCCTAACGCTACGGGAGTAGTTACATTTTTTTACAACCTGCAGTAAGCCTAGTTTTTTTTAATCAAATGAAACTTCTTTTATCATTATTCATCAACATAACATCAAAATAAATCGTGGTTCCGACAACAAATGTCACTAACACTTTTTCACATACATATGTTTGACATGAGCCAGGGGGCCGATTTTTGACAGCCGGACGCTCGAATTCAAAAAATTCAAGCTCGAAAATAATCGCACACAAAAGTTTGTCGCCAATTTTTTCGCATGGAATTAATAGTTTAAATAATCATTATTTTAAATTTCTATCGCTTTTATTTTTAACACATAATTTCATCGTTTAATTCAGAGTTTTAAATGTCACTTTCGAGTGCTCGAATCTCAAAAATCACCCCCTGACAGCCAAATGATAACAAGAAAATGATAATTAAAAAAAACCGTTCATCACCTTTGTGCAATCTGCAATAATATCCTGTATAATATCAAAATAAAATCATGCATTCGTGTGTTTGCTTACGTTGCTTGGACACAAACAAAATTAAATTATTATTTTTTTCCTGCATGAACCTTCAAAAGAATTTTCTGCGTATTAATGTTCTGCACCTTAGAATTACTGTTTACCTTGTATTTGAACGTTATCTATTGTTTCATTAAATGGTTCGCGTGCTCACGTAACGTGTAATCTGCGTTCTATTCATGAACTTTTGATTTCAGGAACGTATCTTTAGATAACGCCCCGTACAATGGAATGTTCTGATGGTTTCATTGTTCGGGTGAAGGCTTAAATGCATAATGTATGGTGTGAGAAAGCAAGCAACATAAATGCTTTACGCACTTTTAATTAGGGTGTGTTTCATATTTATATGAAAATAATGATATTATTCTTCGTACAACTGTTCGCTAAGCGCTACGCTCGTTGACTAGCGTTTTTGAACACTGTAGGTAAATAAAATCACTTGTGAATACAGACCCTGCTTAGCATGTTCTCGGCAATTGATGTGTTAATGTGAACTTTACTATGCAGGTATACATTCATGTATTAGAGTGTATACAAGTAATTTCCCTTCACCTGGGTGTAGCAATAACAATACTTACGCAATATTCGAATCATCAGTTGTCGGAATAAGCAGAGTATAGTATAAATACTTAAACTTAGTAGAACAGAGATAAGAATTTTATTGAGGACTTCTTTGTTACATTTTTTTTCTTGTGGGAAATCCCGTGGAATGTAAAATAAGAATTCTTTTTCTATATTTCTTGCCCGAGTTTACAAATAATAATAATAGAATAATTACATATTTTTAGTTGTAAACTAGTAATGCTTGTACTAGTTAACCAGTACAACAAATTTTTTAAATAAGTTTGGAAGCAATATATGACAATTTATGAATCAAATAATCCGATAAAAACAATTACAAGGAAGTCCCAATTCTTGTCTCTGGTCTACTAAGTTTAGGTATTTATATTCCGCGTATTCGGATGACTGCTAATCATACAATAACAATCAAACCCTAACACATAAAAAACAAATATTTTCACGAATTGACTGCGCCATGCAGTTAGGTATTCAAATAAAAGCAAACAGAACTGCATTTGTTATAAAATATTTACATGGCGCATTGTATGCCTATTGAAAAATACATTTTCTTTTATGAAAACGTATAATAACTGCAAGTAAATTATTCGTTTAGAAAATAGAGTTCGAATACTATTGATATTAGATAAGCCAACCGTAATTTTGTTTACTAATATTTTTTTAATGGACTTACTTAGGTTTTGTAGTCCTATGTATTCTATGAAAACACGGAAATAAAACTGGATTAACGTCTTACTTTAACGTTGTATTCACACACTTTGATAGATATTGCTTTAAAACGAACTGTTTTTGAGAAAACCTCAGTTATTGCTTTAAAATAATGATGTAAGTACTTTATTTTTGGTTTAGTATAGTGTTAAGTAACTTTATTTATAAACTACATCAGCTAGCCTAACATGGTCGGGTTTTTATCGGCTGTCACCATAGCTGTCACGTTCTAACAAGTATGTAAGTGCGAAAGTGACGCATGACGCGATAGGCGATAAAATGACAACCATGGATGGCCTGAACGATATCGATAGCACGCACAAAGAAGTTATATAATAGTTGTAAAAATGCATGATGTCTATTCAATTTTCAACGACCGCATCCACTTTTCCTTTGAAATCTTGTCAATACACTTTAATATAACTATTGTATATGTATCTATCACAGCGATGTATACAATGACATGCACATGATAGTTATCTCCCTGGCCCTCAACGGCGCTTGGATGTGAATTTTAATTACATTTTTTACGATACTAAAGCGGGCACACTCAAGTATGTATGAAGGGCAGGCCCCGCCATTTGGACTTATGCTTCCGGCGAGCGCATGTACAATGAGCAATCCCTGCCATTGCTACTGAGGTTTTATGTACGTGTTTGCATATCACATTTTATTAGTCGCATTCCTTCCTCCGTTTTTAAACCAAGTAGTTACAATCCAATATAAGTTAACGGTTTATTAAAATTTTACAAAGTTCCATTGAATAATAATATATTATAAACTAATAAGTAAGTAACAATACCAAAATTACAGAAATAAGAAGGTAGTTTGCATCAAAATTTTCTTTGCTTTCTTAAAAACCTGTTATAGAAATCCCATTTGAATACTCGTTCTGTAAATCGAAACACAAACAATGGTAAAAGCAGTTCGTTTAAGAGCGCTATTCAGTTGTCGCGTTGTTTGTCCATCACGATTGCGTCTACATTATCCTGTTTGCACAGATTTCGACAATCCTGTTTTCCTCAAGAGATCGTATTATCTATTCCTAAGGTTTTGATTTAATTTATGGTTCGTACGTATGAATTATTAAACGCGCTCAAAGCAAATTTCTCGAAATGAAATATTTATGAAAGATAATCATCCGCGGATATTACTTTGAAAGCTACTGATGAGGCAAATAAAAGGAGACATTTTCAATTCACGCAAGTATAATTCCCTTTGAAAATGAGCTGTGTAGTCAAAACATACTATTCGCAAATAAATATTCCAGCTGTCGCCTTCAGCCGATTGACTAAAATGACATCGTCCCATATTTCACTTTAAGATATATAAGACGGCTGTAAAATCCGAGATTCCATGTGCAAGCGGCCGTTTATATCTTATTTCGCTCATCCGGTTTTACGTTCAGATGTTTTATGCCCACGGAGAGATATTGGCAATGCAAATAAGCGGTATTTTCCACTAAATCACCAGTTTTATGTGAGGGTGACAGCGAATGGGCATTATTTTCCCTTTCATAACACAAAACACGAATGGACATCAATAATTCAAAATGGATCTGACTTAGCTGAACTAATCTGTGATTTTTAATGGAGAACAAAATAGAATTAGTAACATCAAAATAAAAATCCGTTTGAAAAACCGACGAAAAGCTTAAAACCCACATCGACAATGAAACGTGGTTTTCCATAAATAACTAAGCAGGCTTTCGTTACATTACGAACGTGTTTGCGGAATTTATTTAGCGGCCAAGATTAGCATTTTAGAAGAGTTAGACGAACATTTTTTTATATAAGCTTTTGACGCGGACTGTACTTTTCTTGCAAAAGAGATAGAGATTCGAGATACTTCAAATAAACCCAAACACAACCAGCTACCATTAAATCACATATTATCTTATGATCACCTTCGCTCTCTGTCATCCCACCAACCCGATGGTATCAAAATATTGTATTGTCATCCAAGTTCCATAGGAATGCAAAATTTCTGCTCAATGGGACATCAGGAACTAATTCAAATCTGGCTTGCATGTTTTACCTATACAACTAAGTAACGGACAAACACTGTTAAGTTAAATAAGTGCTTGTTAAAATTTTTATCACTGACAATATATGGAAAATGAATCATTGTCAAATAAATTCTCTTGCATCTGTTCTATTTCGAATGGAGTTTGACTGCGAGGGGGCAATTACGTTAGGCCTGAGGCGCGCCGATATCAATATATTGACCGAAAAAAATTAGTATTCACGCCATGCTCCTGTTTTTGCTCCGTAAATTTTTGCAAAAAGGAAAATAATGATATCATAAGTCGGCAAGGGAGATAAGCTTAAGCTGGTACCGTATTGTTTACCACGTTTCTATTGAGATTTTTGTTTTCAATAGGCGGCTGAGAGCTTCATTATATTTGCGTCATTTGCTTTTTATCATTATTTTGTTAAAATTATTATTTTATTTTCAAAATAAGCATGTTCTTATTTGCTAATATCTGTATAAAATTTAAATTGAGAAACCTAAAATGTTGCAGTTGCAAACATGGAAACATTGTCATGTGAGAGCTTCTTTCAATTCAATTACTTCACTTATCTATGGAAGATAAAATCGAAATTTCATTTAAATACGTCTCGCAACATTGGAACTAGCGAAGAAATAAAAGATAGAATGAAACCTTAGCAACTGTTTTTACAGTCTTTCGGCACCATTACTGTGATTAATGATTATTTTGTTTACAGCGTAGGTGCATAAAATTGTAACTATTAGATTATTTAATAAATTTTTCTTATGTTTAATGACAAACGTGTGTTTTTCGACCCTTAGTCATTTTGTGCAAGGTTATCAGGTTGGTCTTCCTGAACTAGTTTTTTGTGGGACCAATCTCAAAATCCTGAAAAAAATGTGTGCTTTATTTAATAAACGTAACGTTGCTAGAAGTGTCTGTTAGAAGTGAAATATTTTTTTAAGATTCGCAATCACGGCTGTGTGCACTGTTAGTAATATTTAAAAGTAATCAATGGTTAAAATTCTAACAAAATGTTTTTATACAAGACATGCAAAGAGTCGCATATTAAGTATTTTAGTAAAAATCTTTAGTAGTATGTAGTTACAATGTTAGCTCAATAAACCTCCACAAAATGAGGTTCTATACTTTAGTAAAGAACGTATAATACTATAATAGCCACAAATTACGTCTTACCTAAGTATGTCTGGCTCATTAATATGTGGCTGTTTCGGTTAGTGAATCTTGAAATTCTGTAATAATTTGTCCTTTCAATATAGGGGCAGAAACTGGATTACGGTGTTTCTTGGAACGCCATATTTAACTCGAATATCAAAGACGATCAGCCGAAAATGCGCGTTTATAAATAATAAAAGTAAATCTTTCAGAAAAACTGTATCAGCTGATTTAAGGACCTGAGCTATCAGTAGATTTTTAAAACTAATAACACAAAAACACAGCATGGTGTAGTTTCTGATTCCATGCACTTACATTTGAACAAAGAATCGTTAATACTACTTAAACACGGCTAAACATGTTTCCTTCTACATTTTTGCTATGTACCTACCATGTTACTATGCGTCTTATTACCCTCATTACATTTGCGATATCTTCTAAAACAGTGTCCTTATTTGTGAAATATAGTAGTAAAATATCTCCAATACAATAAGTATTCAAGATTCAGTTTAAATGTCAAAATAATCATGATTTTTCGAAAAATCTTTACCAAGAATACGTACCTTAGCAATTTTGAGAGCGCGATCATGAAAAGAGGCGTTTTTATCAGCAAAAAAATTGTTTTCTGTCATTTACGTAAACGCAAATATTCACGTAATAGGCAAGCCCACTTGCTAAACATTAGGTGCTCAACATGAAGATAACATTGGCGTTATGAATTTTTACCTCGTAATCGGTTTACCTTGAGTTCTCGCCCGCGGAGTGGAAAGATCGTGGAGATGAAGCGTGTTGTGGTACTAATAAATATGTCTTAGTTTTCGATTCACAAGTTAAAGGTATTTGGTCAACATAAAATAAACAATAATAATATCTATCCGCAGATTCCCCAACACAAAAACTTCTGCAGCACGCTTCGTCAAATTCACAGTACATATCCACAATAGGTTTCATCTACCATACAACTATACTCACTAAAACGAATATAAGTTTGTAATAAAAATAAGTTTACTCCATTACACCCTACCCCGATACTCACCCGGCCCAAACGTACCAAAAATACTGTCAGGATTACCTCACTGAACAGCCAGCGAAATTCGTTGGACTAAGTTAGTTTTTAGATTTAATGTTTCAGGCCCTAATGTCATCGTGGTTTGACTGTGAATAAATATAGTGTATTGAATTTAATTTATGTAAAAAAAACAAATATCGTAACGTAAAAAACAAATCTTCATATTTAGGCACGATATAACGAAGCACCTATACCAATCTGCTACCCTAATATGGTCGGGTTTTTACCGCCTGTCACCATAGCTGTCACGTTCCAGCTAGTATGTAACTGAGAAAGTGATGCATGACGCGACAGGTGATAAAATGGCAACCATGGATGGCCTTCTGGTTAACACACAGTACATAATTGAACTCATACATTAAAGTATACCAATCTACCTAGAGAATAAAGAAACTCTCCCAGTAATGGTTATTACAGTATTCAGTGGTTATAAACCTTCTAATGTTGTGTAATTGAAAAATAAAAATGTAAGAACCTCTTAATTTGTAAGGTATTAACCTTTTCGACGCCATGTCAAACGCAAAAGCTACCACTCAGACGCCACGCCATCTAAATGTCAAAACTGAAGTTAAACTTTATGCGTGTGCTGTTATTTAGGTCTATTTTGCTCAATGATCGGTGACCGAAATATCGGTCTTTGGCGTTGGACCTGCGGTGCCGATATATACGTATTTGGCGTGGAAAAGGTTAAAGCCTTCACAAGACAAAATAATACATATGATTGCGTATTTATTAAACGGAATCGAATATGTTTTACATACATTTTAAAGCTAATAATCATTCCTCTATTTTTAAATACATACCTATTCGTATGTACAAGTTTGCAAAGTATTCATATGCTTTAATATACTAAAAAACCTTTTCAGACTAAAAAGCCACTCCATTTTTCAACCCTCCCTGGCAATCCAGGGCACAATGAGGTTTCACAGTATGCGTGCAACGACCGAATGCTGCGAGGATAGGACCTCTTCATACATAGTTGAGTGGGACACCCTCGCAAATTTAAAATTCACCCCCTAATGAGAACCGCTGTTTGGTCACAATTACTGTTATAATATGGAAAACTGGGAAAAGTAAAAGTCAGGCTTTTACCAAAAATATTATATTGTATTTTCACAACGATATTAAGTATCATATATTTGTTATAACAAGTTCATGGAAGTAGTTACCTATGTACTAAAATAACATTTAGATTGAGCAGATTAGGTAATAGAGTTATGTATTAATAAAACTGATTTATTAGGTAGATTGTGGCAGGTCCAGCAATCAAATTAATCACGTACAAAAAAATCGAAAGAACAATTGTATGGTGACGTCATATACCACTGTTCATCCGTCAAAATGCTGTCAAACATTGAGTTTGTAGGGAAGATAACCTTCTGTGCGTGGTACTGACAAATTATTCTACGCTTACATATGTAAGCTATCAAGTATACCTATATCTACAGATCTTTAAAATTCTATTAAAATGCTATTAGTTATCCGTATACATAAAATGTTTCACATGATGTCTTTATACGAAAATAGGTAAAAACAGAATCACTAACCTGATCTGTGATGGTTAGTCTGACTTACAAAACATTATATTATTAGCTTTGTTTATTTCAGAATGTTACTTGTAGTCAAAGATAATTAAGTGAGCATTATTATATCCATACAAGGCTAAATACGTATAAATAATAAGTCTTAGTAAAAGTTATTCTTAATAAGATTACAGCTTAGCGGTTATTAAGAACTTATTCTTATTATAAATTTAACCACTAATCTGTTTATTAAATGTCGAAGATGCAACATTGAAATATAATTTGCTATATATGGAATAAGCAATCTATTACTTACGTCACGTAGTCGTTAAATGCTGTACGTATAGTAAAGTCAATATTCATTAAAGTTTACGTTCGTATGATAATAATGCGAACAGTTGGCTATTCGCATGATTTACATTTTTTAAATAACCATATTTTACATAGGTACTCTGAACATTTAACTGGAAGGCACTAAAAGTTTCACTTCTATTTCACTTTGACGTAGTCATTTCAAGTCAAAATAGTAGCTGTGCGTTTTTCATATGTTTATCGTGTTTAGTAACGAGCCTCCATAGCGCAGTAATAATCTGCGTAACAGCGCTCCCGTTTATTTGAATGATATTCGTTGTTACAAAAACAATGGCACGAATGCGCCGTTGGCGCTTGTGTTTGATACGACACGATATTACATATATTTTTTTTGTAACATGCGAAACATTTAGGGAATTGTTGCAATGTTTTGCTATATTGTTATTTTGTCTTATCTGTGTTTTATTCATATTTATACGTTTCACATATCCCATTTTGTGGTGATGTTTTTAAACCTGTCATTCCGATTGTTTGTTCTGAATCGAATGTATTAAAACGAAACATTTTGTTTCATTCGGACAATATGCCTTATATGTATATCTATAGGTACATATGTAACATAATCAATATTCTTTTGTTTTCATGTTATAGGTAAGTCTGTTTATTTCGATTTACTCTTCTAATCCCTACATTGAATTTTATTTAGCGATTCAGGAGACGCAAGAAAGAGTTTAACACAAACTAAATTCACTAGTTCCAAAATCCGTGCTGAAAGGCTGAGATCATGTTTCTTGATAACGAGAAAACGTACTATTTACGATTCCCAACACAACAATCTACTAGTTCATACAATATTATTTGCAGGAATATAGGAAAGGCTTTACAAACAAACTAACGACACACTGATAAACCAGGTTATTATCAAACAAATAAATTGCCAGTAGGAGAAAAAAACACCGAGGGAACGATTGTATGTGGCGATTAAGGCCGGTGGTCAGCCCGATAGCACGACTTGATATTACGGCCCGTATTATACGGGTTGTACGGGCACCTTATCTTTTGCGCCGCGAACGCTGCATTTGATCCAATTTGCCAATACAATCGGATCTGGAGTATTGCAATAGCATTATCATCGGCGAGGGCCGCGCTATTCCTAACGCGATTGAAACTAAATACTTTTACTCCTATCGCAATGATTTCAAGTTTCCTCATCATCATCATCATCTCAGCCATAAGACGTCCACTACTGAACATAGGCCTCCCCTTAAGGGGGGGTTTGCCATACGTCAAGTTTCCTAGGTCCGTGTAATAAAAAATTGTAGGTAATATTATTACTTATTGGTTTTGTTTTATAAAATGATATTTCTGGCATGTGAAAAGTAAAGAAACATTTCTATGATACAAATTGTATTTCCCTTTTTCATCGTTCGTCAATAAGGGATGAAGCTAAAATCTCACTAGCAAACCTACGTATATTTCCAACGAAATGAAACAAAACAACGTTACGAATAGTAAAGCCCTCAAAGGCGAACTACACGCATAATTTGAAATAGTATCGATGCCCTCCTTCGCGCCGAGGGAAATCCTTCAAGGTGAGAGGGCGCCGGACACTGGAAAATGTTCCCTCCCTCCCTCCCTGATAAGATTGTCGAGTGCAACTCCCAAAACGCAGAGGGATTGAAAACTTCTACCGAAACGAAACCGAACACACTATCCTAGGGGATCAATACATTGGGAAATATAATATCTGGACAGTTCCTGTTAGAGATTTGACGTTTCGTAAAATTTTTATGACTACTTTATAAGTTTTGTAAGCAGTAATTGTTCAGTTTCTGGTATTGGGGTTGAATATTTAAGGCCGTATTCTAAATTTTAAACACGTTTAGACACGATAAAACTTGAATACAACTCCAATGGATTAACTACGCAATGCAGCTTGCGCCTTATTATTCCGATGCAACTACAATACTTACAACTTCAACATTGGTTGATTATTTATTGAGTTTTGAGTTATGTTCAGGATAGATTGTGTTTTTAATGTATTGGTTATGTATTTGAAAATTATTTGAAAAATTAATACGCCAGTTTCAGTAAAAACACAAGCTTCGAAAAAATAGTTCATAGTTCTCTCATGACACAAAACAAATAAAATTTATCTTATCACATCAAAGAACTCTCAAACGTATACGTTTTGTCGCTGTATACCTTGGAGACGTGAATAAGTGGGTTTGCGAATTTTTCTTGGTAAAGTTGAGTGGTTGTTTACACTGAAAGCGGAGTCGTTTACTTTGGGGGTGGGTGGGGATCGCTAACGTAATTAGCACAGTCGGTCGGTGGCGACCGTACCGGAGTCACGTCGGTCTAACGAACACAAAGTATTCCAGAAATTAGCACGACGAACGTCCGGTTTTTTCCTCGAATCAGACTTGACGTCTTGTTTTAAATGACGCGATAAAAATAATTTGCTTGCTATTTTTTGTTTTATTTTTAAACAAGTGGTTCCCAAAAGTTATAGTTGTTTAATCCAATATCGAGTTAAGTAAGTTTGAAATAAATCCCCATTAAGTCAATATTGGGATCCATTTCAAACGTAACAAATTTTTATTCCATACATTTGCATATGATATATTCATTTTTCTTTTTTGAATGTGTAACAGATATTTCGCTTACCGATTAACTTGTTGTATAACCAGAGTGATAGAGGTAACAAAAGGTATACCGATGCTAGAGAAGGACATTCGATTACATCCTTCAACGTTTCTAATTTCCTGGTCCTCGAATGTGGCTAACACAATTTCCGAGACTGGATGTAGGGGGTACCTGGGGACGGCCGATGCTCGCTCCTGGGACCATTATCGTAAAATCAAATAAGAGTCTTTTGAGATTACGTGATTGAGACGATTCCTCGATAAAAATGTTACATTGTTGAATTATGTTAAAATGTTTACTTTGTTCGCAATTTACAACATCGCTTGCGCTTTTAACATTTATTAACAGCAGCGTTCGTAACGCAAAACGTCACCTTCTTATTGGCTGTAAAATCGTCGGCAATAATGCCGCTTTTTCAAGGAATAAATGGATTCCATTAGCCCATGAGCTAAATTGGCGGAGGCACATTTGACGGTAAACGTAAAATGTTTGTGATAATATCCGCCCAGATTATTTTTCGGTTCATCACTCACCCTTAATTTTGTCCTGGCGTCAAAGATGCTATCCATGGTACAATATTGTTTTTAAGAGTCTTGGAAAGTTGTAATTTTGAAATTGACTATTGCGGTACTCCATAAATTCGTCGTCATTTATCATTGGCTTCATTTATTTTTGCGCCTCGATGAGATATGATTTATCACACCAAGGCCAGGAGTAGGTTTGTTTTTGCTGCGCCCGCAAAGATATTAATCGTTATCGTGCGCGTGCCGCCAGTCGTTTGTTTTCGTTACAGTGGCATCGCCCATTAATTATCAATGAACGTCCGGCCGCGCCGTATGATGAAGGTAGCGGTATGTCCCAGTGTTGCCAGGTGACAAGGCTACTCGCTGTCAACCCTTTTTAAGCCTTCGTATTTAACGCGAAGTGTCTGACATCATAAAAGCGTCCGATTTAGGCACGTCCCGTAGAAATTACCGAGCGTGATTAAATTTTTTCCGAACATTTTTGCATTTTACCCAAATAGGATTTATAGAGTAAAATTTATGACCCGTAAACGTTTCCATATTTATTTACTTACTTAGCGTTGTCAATTTTATCACATTATGCATACATACTTGTCCATTTTTTTCTTTAATATTTTGCTTTACCCATTAACTAATCAATTTAAATTATTATAAAAACGATCGAGTTTCGTCTACTGAAGAATGCTTTAAACTCATTACGAATGTATCAATGTTGTAATTCACACAAACCATAATCAAACAAACTTATGTACCTATCTAAGTTAAGGATGTTCTCTAACAAACCCTAAGAGGATTATGTAAATCACTTTTATCCTAATAAATGATAAATTTGATTTCTTTTCAAGTTTGCTTTTAAAGTGTAAAGTTAAGAGAGTTGGTGAAATTAACAAATGACTGTGTATATTACCCGGCAATTTTATGTTGATTGTTCCAAGGGACAATGTATTATATTGCTTACCTACGTGACACGTCATCGCTATAACAAATGTATTTTGCCGTAGAATCGATTCTCTGCTCTGGTTTTTATGGAACTGAAAACATAGTGTCGCTTTGTTATTTACCTTAAAAACAATTTTTAAACAGGTTTTGTAGTTTTAGCGTGGTTGTCACCAGGAGATAAGCAAAGTCTGAAGTCGTAGATAACTACCATGAGACGAGCCTTTATGAATACAGAGTTGTACCTAACGTTATTATATTACGTCATGTGATCCACGGTATTATATGGCGTCTTAAGCCTGATTTTCCCTAATATTTACAGCCAATATGTGTAATTTGGAAGGCTTCTTGGTATATTCAATATAATGCCTGATCTGGTTTGATTTCTGTAGCATTACATGTTACTTATGACAAACTATTTATCTCTTTTGGATTCATAATTTAATTTTACGCAACCATAAGCTTTTTTAATTGTTCCTCGTGATAATATTACAATTCCACATACTGGTATTGGTAGCAACCATGTTCCAAATACCTATATTTAGTTTTGTAATCAAACAAAAGTCTATAGACTTTCTTATCTATAGTGTATGTATGACATATCCAAAGACAGAGCAGGCTAATTTGCAAGAACTTAGCCATTTTCCGGAGCACAGTAAGTAGGTGAAAATTGTTTTGTAATTTCTCGTCAGTTAGCCGCCATTTGGTGCGAAGTCCGTGGCGTGATAGATGAGCCAGCCGATCGGTTGATTGATTGCTGACGTCTGCACAATGCCGCCATCATGCACCGTGTGGGAGATACTTGGAGAAAGGTTTTAGTCTTTTAAATACCTTAGAAGCACATTATATACCTACAAGGAAACAAGAAGTACGAGTTAATCAGTGGTGGGGCGTTTAAATAATTTTATTTCTACCGGTCTGCGTAATTAGATAAAAACTAGACACCTTATCCTACCAGTGTTTTAGACTAAGGGTGGGTTGCACCACGCACAATTAACGAAATCATTAACGTTAAATATGGCGACGGAGCTGTCATTCCATAGAAAACTGTCAAACTTTTCATACAAGTTTTTTTAACGATGATGTTTACGGTAACAGACGGTTTGATGCAACCGGCCTTAAGCAAGCCTGACAGTATTAAGCTCAATCATGTTTGGCTGATATGTTTATGTGCCACTGCTTAAGTATAATTTATATATTCTGACTTACAAGGAATTATTTGAATACACCACTTTACACAAGAATAATATAATAATTTCTAAATATACTAACTTTTAAAACATTAATATATATAACAAGTGCTCCGCAATTAATAAGCGTCGTTATGATCAAAGTTCAAGTTAATTTCAAAGAAGATTAATTACCACGTATCGACTAAACACATAACACTCGAACGAAGTTTCTGCTCGGCTAACCATCGTTACCGGAAAATATACTCTTATAAGGGAAACTTTATTCATTTTAAAATATTTAGCGTGAATACAATACACATATAAAGAAAAGGCCCAATGGCAATTTCTCCAATTTTTTTTAATTAGTACACAGTTTAAAAGTATAGAAAGTTTTTTGTAAAGTGTTATAAGCAAATCAAGTTATACAGGGTAGTCTCATTTAAATAAGTAAATAAAAAGGCGCTAACGCTCTAGGGGCTCATATTTAAAATACTGATTGTTATTTTTAAACCACGCCCCTTAAGAAAGCTTATGTGACAACGTTAATAAATCCTGTTTTTCAATTAAAAGTTCTTATTAAAAGAATAATACACAACATATATTGAAACGTTATTGATAAGCGATAACTGATTAATTTAAAACTTATCATTTCTTTCAAAACTAAAACAGATTTTCTTTACACAGTGCGCCTCAGTTGTCGAAGCGAGCGACGCCAATGATAAAAGTAACTGTAAAATCATTATGGTGTAAATAATATGGTTGACGTAATGGCACTACTCGGCGGATCTCATCAGCGTTACTACGAGTATGAGTGGCGATATTTCGACTTCAAGAAATATTATCGCTTGTGTAATAAATACGATGATAATTTTTGCTAGCGGTGTATGCCATTATTTTACAAGAACTCAAGAGGTCCAATCTACAAACTGTGTTATCCGCAAACCACATAAAGTAAATAAACTCACTGTGACATATTTCTCGCCGTGTCGAACAAACTACCTCAAATTAAACTTTTCATTCAAATTAAGTTGATATCGAAAGTTTGAGAACATTGGTGAGATAGACGTGTGAGGACGGTTTCCGTAGTACTCATCTCCGGCCACAGTACACGTGGCTTGAACAGTAGGTATGCTAAATTTCTCTCGAAGTTCTGAAGAACAAATACACACAACACACACACACAGAACAGACACAGAACAGTTTAATTTGATTTGAAAATCATGCTTACATAATTTTTTGAATATTGTGAAACATCTAAGCTGAAACAATATGAACAATTACCAAAACAACATAAATGCATTTTTTTATGGAGCATTTATTGTGAATTAAGTGTGATGGCTGTCAAATGTTAAGTGTATACGTAATCTGGAGTTCATTTTATAAATATTTAAATACGTGTTATGACAAATATTGTATAATTTACCACAAACTGTATTGTAATATTTACATTTTAATTTTATAGTTGTCGAGCAGGCCGCTGGTGGATTGCTCATTATGACAAATTGCTTCCTAATGTATTTACTTTAAGACCACTGCAGACCATCAATTAAGCTGCGTGTACTAAATCTGATATACAGTGTGTAAATGTCATACGGGCGATAAATTAAACCAGACATAGAACTCATTAGTGCAATCATTAAGATGTTTTTTAAGTAACACTTTTACTGCGACCCAAAAATTAATTTTTGAAAATTTTATCAGCAGAAATGTACTGTAAACATAGTTTTGAAAGTAACTGTCAAAGAGCGATTAACGCGAGTGTGTTTGCATAATACTGCGGGCCGAATTATTTTGAATGGATAAATTTTTTATTGCAATTCTAAGTAAAAGATATCTAATTACTTTTCTTATGTGCTATACTAATCACCGTTAAGAGATTCGCGCATATTACTAGTAGATTTACAGCATATATATTTAAGAACACCACTGTTATAATCGGGGTTCTGTGCGTCTGCTTAGTTGGATTAGGCTCGCACCATTAATCGCAGAAATTGCGTTCACGTGGCGGCCCTCCGTCGCGACCCTATCCGGGAATCTTTAATTAGAGCCAACTTTCCAATTTCAATTCCAATAGGTCGGCAGTTTGCGTTATACTGGCGAAACTTACTAAATTGCTGGTTCAGTATATTGATTTACCTGTATTTCTTTGGATAAGGATTACGAGTACCTATCGGTTTTTCTGAATTAGATTGAAAACGTTTTGGTTACACGCGCTTTTAACACAGTGTCTGTGTTAGTGTAAAAAGCGTAATTATTATTTAACCCATTTAATGGGGGTAAACAATAATTAGAAGACATACATCTAAATTTTAAAAAATTGCGCCAGGTGCTCTCGTGTAAATATTTTGTCAAGAAGATTTTTTAACCAAAAATGTTTGCGTTTTATAATAACCATATATTAATTATAATAATTATACTTTTCATCCGTCTTGCTCAACAGCTATCTCGACCACTGTCATTTTTGAAGCTCTCCTAAAGATTTCCAGTTGGTAACTGGCACAACTAAAACTAGCTTTCAAGAATAATAATTGTCGTTATTCAACTTGCAGTGAATCGACGTGTCTTCCGTTTAGCCCCATTCAGTGCTTTTAATAATGTCTGTCATTTATTTAATACCACATTATTAGTAGGCCTTGATGAGTGGGCTGCAAATTATAACCTAGAGCCGCAAAATACGGTGTCAACATCATTTTGCAACGTTCTGTATTCGTTATTCATTATAAGGTTATTATTTTATTGATTTCAAACAAAGTATTTAATATTTAGGTACGAAAGGCCCACAACTTCTCTGCTTTGCCTTAAGGTTGACTGGTAGAGAATGCCTCATGGCATTAAGTCCGCCTTTTGTACATCAAGTTTTTCTTTTGTGCAATAAAGTTTTAAATAAATAAATAAAGTCATATTAATGAGTTCAAGTAAATACTGATATTCTGATTCAGGAGTTTAGCTAGCTATATTGCTTTGTTAATTCATTGGAGTTGTATTCAAGTTGGATTGTATCTAAACGTGTTTTAAAGTAAGAATAATGCCCCTTATGCCTTGTTCACGAAAAATGCTGAGCTGAGCTCCTATGTTACGTTCACGAAATGTTTTCGTGAATCAAGAATAAAACGGTTGAAACATTATTTTCGTGAAACTACGATAACGCCAGTAAAGACAGGCTCGGTAAATATTGTCTTTTCAGGGTTGTAAACCTTTAGTAGATCAGATACAGTCGACGTCAAAGATATGTTTACACTTTTGCACCTTACTCCTTTGTAATAAGGTACAATAGTGTACAAAAACAAATAAATAAGTGTAAAAATGTGTGTAAAAGTGTGTAAATTAACAAATGTTGTGAACAGTTGTTATTAAGTTACAAATTTAAACTTAATTAATATGAATGTTAACTTGTATTGTAATAGTTTGTAATTTGTTGCTGTTCCTATTTCGATAAAATAAAATAAAATAAATAAATAAATAAATAGATATCTTTGACGTCAACTGTAGAAGTTTCGCTAAAGATTTGTGTCACCATAAAATAAGTACATTCGCTGTGTTGCATTAAAGAAGGTCTGGTGTAATCGGAAGCATTTTGGAACGGCAATACAGAGAAAGCAGATTCGATACCCGCGGTTTTCAAGAATCTTTTATTTACTGTTCATTTTTTCATTTGTAATGATTGATTTTTCCCGATTCCAATTTTTGCTAAGAACAATGGCTAACGAATTTGCATGAAATCTTGCACACAGGTGTATCAGGTAGATTTAATATCTTAAAACAAGATTCAGAACATTTTTTTCACAACCAAATAAAATGAGGGCTCAATGTAAGCGAGAAAAAGGAATTTAGAAATTTCACACGTATGTAAACAAAATCGCGGGTGAAAGCTAGTCATGTATAAAATAAAAGAAATAAAACAGGCACTTATTTAAAATTATATTCATGCGATTAAATAAAGATAAGCAAAAAGACTCTTTAACTTTGCGCGATAGACCGCTGAAAAAATAAATAAAGTCCCCGTTGAAGTCACAATTCCAGACATACTAATTTAATTCTGGAAACATCAACGTTATGCAAACGCAATTTTCTCCGGCCATTTACGAAGCTGAGCGTGGGTATCAACTTGAGCTCGTGTGTGTCCGAAAACGTGTGGTAAGTTCATACCTGTGAGTAAAATTGTGTTGTATAAAAAAATTACAATGCTCCTTTTTTATCGATATCTTTTACTATATTAGTATCTATTACTACAATATTTTATGTTTACAGTTATGAAAGATTCTAAAAAATATATTAATATTATTTCAACACAACAAGCCATAATGTTTAATTGACTTGAATTAATCTAGCGAAAATTTGTAATAAATATAAATAAATAAATACATATTTGGGGACAATCTTACACAAATCAACCTAACCCCAAACTAAGCAAGGCTGTAACTGTATAACAATTTTTAACTAGTCTGGAACTCTAAGTAACAAAAAAGGTTACATGATCACATGAAGCTTGCTTGATATCATCATAGTTATATTCCAAAACAGCTATCGGTTTTAGAAATCGTAAATAGCAAATTATAATTTACGTTAAAGCTTCGTGGGAGAGCCCACGTGCCAGCGCATTACTTTACGAACGTCTCAGGTACCGTCATGTTTGTAATCTCCATACAAGCGATGCCATGTACGGAGACGCGAATAAGCTTGTATTTTATCCCCTCTTTAGGTAATCCTTTTGTTGTGTACATTATATTATTACGGTTTTAATGTACCATTTGTGTAAATGTACCTCTGTGATATCGAGTTTTATTCTTATTTAATTTTTTTTTTCGCAAATAAAAAAATGTGTTTGTACAAATGTTTACGATTGTGACACATTAATTAAAATATTTTTTTTTATAAATTGTGTCATACAGAATAAGTAATAATTACCTCTACTAATACTGTTACTGTTCTGCCCGATGGTACACAATGCGCCGAGCTTGCGTACTTAACGCTGAAACACTGATGCCCACCGCCTTACATTGTTTGAGACAAATGACGGTTGGCGTAACCTGAAGGCCATGGAATGCACGTTCGACACTCGTACAATTTATAGTGGTTGGCATATGTCGGCTTATGACTATCACTACAATATTTATCGAGCCTGTGTTTACTTGCTCTATAAACAATGTTTCGACCGTTTTACTCTTGATTCACGAAAACATTTCGTGAACGTAACATGGGAGACTCAGCATTTTTTCGTGAACAAAGCTTAAGGGGCCTTATTCTAACTTTAAAACACGTTTAGATACAATCCAACTTTCATACAACTCCACTGTATTATCAAAGCAATATAGCTAGCTAAACTCTTGAATCAGAATATCAGTATTTACTTGGAAATTATTCCACTGCAACTCCAATAGAATTTCAATATTGCTTGATTATTTTTGGTGTGTTTGAGGTATTTTTAAGATGGATTGTGTTATTAATGTATTGTTTAAGTATTTTAAAATTAATATACGGCACAAAGTATGCTTGGAACGAGCCTTTCGTAGCGGAGTCGTTAAACGTGTATACTCTACGCTCGTAGAAGCATAGATGTTCTGCGTGCTACGAGCCGTAGAGGTTCTACGTCGCCTATACGGTTGAACGTATACAATGCAAGACCGAAATGCACGATGTTACTGATTAAAATAGTAATTTTTATCTGATTACCCTTTAATTATTCTCAGAATATTTTTTCCTAATTATTAATCAAATTATGTTACTGCACCTATCCAATTTCCGTTTATTCTTTAAATATCAAAATCTGCTATTTAGGTACCAAAATAAGTTCAGCTATGCTACTAGAAAATTTCAAAATAAATCAAAATGTAGATTAAAACTTAAAAGATATTTTTACTAAAATCTTATTTACGTAAAAGGCTCAAGGATCAAGTTTATGTTTACAGTATTAAAGTAATTTTAATATTTGAGCGACCTTTAATCTGCTCGTTTATTATTTGGAGTTGTCTGCGGCGCGGCTTATTTTAACTTTTATAGACACTAAGTTAGTGGCGGAGAATATTTTCTAACTAGTTGAGGCAACTTACTTAATTTTACTGCAGAGATAAGGCACAACTTGACACAAGTAAATTTCGAGTTAAACTAGAGTAGAAAACTAATACTGCAACATTTTTCAAAGCCTTCATACAACCTCTAAATGGTTTAAACTCAATCTCAGGCATCATTTATTTAATTATCTTTTAAATACTCAAAAACAATACACTTCTTTTTTTGGGCGGTCGTGTTAAAACTACCATAAATTTCTAACCTGATAATATTATAAATTTCTAGATTCTTATCGTGTTTTCTTTTGTAACATTTCTCGGAGCAAAGGAATTCTGTATAACTTATAAGTCAAAACTGTTTGGCTTATGTGTTAACTTATATGCTTACCATCTTGTATTACTATATGCTGTTTGTTTCCCTAAAAAAAAATAGCTGCAACTCGTTGAGTTAAGTTGAGACTTTCAAGAACGTATACATTTTAATTCCTGTGCAACTACCACCACAAGTATAACAGTAAACGTCTCAATACGACAGGAAACTAAAAACAAAGTTATATTGCTTTCAAATACACCGGTATCGTAAGTTTATTCAATTAATTTTCTCGCAGTCCATTAGAAGAAGAGCTGAACAACATTACCTCCTGGACGAAGGCGATAAGTGAGATAACTCGAGGATTGAATTTCGCGTGCAGCATATGTAATGTATTAATTTATATATAGTTATTTTTATTATATTTAGCTTGTAATGTCTCTTAAGGGAAAACTTACTTTTTCTTCTTCCACGCTTCTATATCTATGGTAATATTAAATAGCCCAATCATTTCGGAAGACGTCGAGATCGTTCCATCGTTTTCGTCTAAGTTAGCCGCAACACCATTTTTTCGAGCACACAACACCAAAAGCCACTTGGTATTGAATAAGTATTCAATCACATCAAGTAATAAATAAATATGTTACTGTAAATATGCATATCCTACACCAGGAAATCGTTTATGGTATTTCCAAACCATCTTATCATTTAAATACAGATATTTAATTCATAGCACAATTAAATAAAAATAGAACATGGCACAGATTTGAGACAAATAACAGATGTTCATATAATTAGAGAGGGATCTTTTGGAAGAATATCATACCGAAAATCTAGTCAAAAACAATGAGAATTCGTTAAACTATGTATAATTGTACAATCATAGCTTGGGATAATTAATTAATTTTATGATAGTTTTCATTATTTATAAACACTTAACACAATCCAGAAAAACCGAAGTGATCCTATAAAAATTATGTGACCCATGGTTGAAACGTAACTCAAAAAATATCTGACAGCAAGAGGCTTAACTATCTATATACAAGGTATTTGATTATTCTAGACATCTGTAAAATAAAGCGGAAAAGCACAGCTGATGTGCTTATAAACAGAGCCAGCTTATAAGCAGAGTCAATGTATGATAATATATATGTTACAAAATAGGCTTCACTTGAAATTCGGTGTAAATCAAATCATGGGTACGTTGTATTTGCTCGCCTGGACAGAAGAATATCCGATTAAACTGGTTTCAATTAAACTCGGATAATTCCCTATAATTAAAGGGATTATTGACTTAAAATAAACTGCGATATTGTGACACATCACTATTTACAGCAAGATAATTTGTCATTTAATTTTGAGTGAATAGGTTTAGACCTGTCAAAAGCGACGTTATTTTTTTTTTGTTGTTATCAACTATCTTGTTCATGACAAATAGATATTAAATCGAGACTGCTTAGTATATTAACACTACACGATACGTCAAACATTTTAAATAATTAACATTGGTAGACAGAATCATATTTTGTTATTAGGTTTTATTTTGTCATGATATGTTTTGTTTATTTCTATTATGTTTTTGACTATTTACAAACTGAATTGTAAGTTTTATCTGGTTTTGACTTACAATCTTACATTGCAGAATTTCTAGCGACCATTATTGAAAATGAAAATATCACAATGTTCAGATATAAGTAGTTCATTTAACTAAATTTTCCATAAGACATGTTCATCTTCTTTCAATATTTTACCATTCAGTTAAAACATCGTCAAACTTAGCGATGATGGTGACGATGATAGCCATGTCATTTTCTGTAAATTTCTCGAGCAGAATAGAACCCCTGTGGTATTGTCAACAATCTGGGCTCTACGCGGGAGTGGCCACACGAGAGTGCGATTTGCTTATGCTAAACAAGTGCAACCGAACTAACGTGCACTCAAAAATGATTTGCATATAAACAACGCACGGCCGCGGCACCGCAAGTACTAATTTTGTCTTGTTTTCATTACAAAAACAGAATCTTTATAATTAACAGCTGGTGAATTTCACCCCTATTTATCTTAAAGCAAATCAAATTATTAAGTTGAATATTTATTCATTTGCAATTTTTAAGTAGTAACACTATGTCATATACTTCAGAAAAAGTTCGAACAGGGTGGTGTAGTGGTCAGCGCGTCAGCCGCGATAGCTGAAGACGCCTGTTTGAATCTGGCCTCGGACACCGAAGACTTTGTCACTTTTTCTGAAATATATGACATGACATCTATGAAATAAAACAACTTTGAACGGATTATATCGCGTATACTGAATTTGAATTACATCCCGACGTTTCGAATACTTTACAGCGTTCGTGGTCACGGGTTGACTGAGGAAAACATATTTACCCCCATCTAAAATTACAATGTACGAAGAACTACCCACATGTATAAAATTAAATACATACAATAAAGGTGAGTGTACATGCCAGAAGGGCCAATAAAGCTAGTTCTACAATAGCTAATTATTGATCTACTACAACTTTAATTTTTTTTACTATCGCCGCAACCATAGACAATATTATATATGACATCTATTTTAGTTTATTTATCCCTATTTTTTAATACGACTAATATTGGTAACGTTTAATCCAAATGCCAGTTTTCGGAGTTTTGAACTGATGTTAATTTTCGATTCGACTAAAGGCAAACAGTAATGAAGGCAGTAAAAAGGGAGGATACCTACTCATAAATAAACAATATAGCTTGACGTAGTTAAAAACCTCTAAATAGACAATAATTAAGATGTACAAAATGTTACGGGTAGCAATCAGCGGCGAAGCGTGCTTCTTATTAATAACTCGAGCGCAGAGTTAACGGCGTTCCAACACGATTGTTACTGAACCGGCGGAATTTTAATTCGTCTCGGAGTTTATTAAGTGCGTAAAGTTTTAGCGGAAGGGCTCAAAGCCGACGCGAGAGGTAAATTAAGTGAATTGGCTCACAAGCTCGAGGGGCAGTGCTTGCAATCTTATCACCAGTGACATTTCATGATTTAAATCATTACTGTTATTCATTTGTAGATAGTTTTCCTACTTAAAAAACTGTAGAAGATTTTTTTCTATAATTAAAGTTACTCTAGCGATGGACTTATACATACATACCCGGATAGCCTTGTTCCATAGTTTAACATTTTACCTACCAAGCAAATCAGTGCTTCACTATAGGTAGAAAACACAAACCGATAGAGAGCTTAACGCAGGGAGCGGTGTCTTTACTCGCACCCGTTACAATACTACTGACCTATTGACACATATTATCTTGTGCGCATAATACCTAATAACGTCATTACTCCCTTTTTCAAAACACCATGCAGTTCTCCTATTTCGACTTCTCTTTCGGTGTCATTTTTCAGCCGAAGAGGGCTATCCGGATATGCACAGGTCCGTGAAGCAAGGACAAAAATGCAACTTACACTTATATTGTCATGGGTTGCTCTTGTACTAAGAAACTTGTTAGAACGTGGCAGCCTTGTTGACAGACGATAATGGAGGACCATTCCTGGTCTTGGCTATCGCGCCCCTCATTAATTGCTGTCCCTCATTCCTAGCTCTGTCTTGCGTTAGCTACGCATAAGTACATGACATGATTTTAATTTGTAAGTAAAAGCGCGACTACATTTTTTTATATATTGCTGCATATTTCTAATTGAACCCTTCTTTTGTTTCAGGTAAGTGAACCCCGAGCGACATCCTAAACCCCCATATAGCTATAAGCTGTTTTGTATTCCGAGATACAGAGGTCCTGCATAAAAAGGTAGTAAAATAGAGTGAAATGAGTGAGATCCGTAAAACTCTTTCCATACAATATTCAATAGAAATATTTTATTATACAGAGATTTGCACAATTTTCCGATAAATTTCCTCTTTACCTCTAGTTTTATATCCTTTTGTAGGGCAAATTTGTTTCTTTTTCACGTGATTCAGTTATAAATCTATCTCTATGCGTACGCTTCTCTGGTTACGAATCTATTTTATGACCACACACGCCGAAGGTTAACCAATAAAACCTTTTAACAGCCGTAACTATTTCGTTATAAGTTCTGAGTACGCAATAAAAACAGCGAAATAGAAATAAATCTAGGGGTACAATGTACAGTGGGGGCAACGGCGCGGGCGCGGGTCCGTCGGCGCGGGCGCGCCACGCCCCGAAGAATCAATCACGAGCCGCGCGCGATTTAATCGCTTCAATTTAAGTTTTTCCTTTCTTGGTAGAACAAATTGATGGAAATAGTTGAACGTTAGATATTGCGATTCGTCGAGCGCGAGTAAACAAACTTCCTCTTACGTGCGTTTACGGCAGACCAATAAATCTCGGCCGCTTTGTGCTCGCGTCTCCCTCAACGTTGCCAGCCATAAACGGCACGTGCGCTGTTATCTGTATTTTTGTAACGACCTACAAGTGAAAAAATGTTGTTAACGTCGTACTCTTCCTGTTTGACTGTTGCGTTACCGTCGCAGGTATTGTTTACTGGATGTGTTGTCTTTTTTGGATAAAACAGTCACTTAGCTCAAATTGTCTTCATTGTTCTAGTTTTCTTTGGAATAAGAATCAAATTATCGAGTGGCTTTGTCAGGGCTTTATTTCCTAAACTAAACCAAAGATAAATTATTCCGGCAAATTTCTCACTACGACTTCGACAAGCGAATCGCGCAGATAAGTATGTACCTATATGGGCAGTCTTACTGATGAAATAGATTTAGGGGAGTCACAAGGTGAATGATATGACGTTCGGTGATCGCACCGTAATACATTATGTCAGCCCCTCTTAAACCTGCTGCTACTATTGTTCCTGGTGCCCTGTGTGCTGCAGGGGCGTGAATCAGCGCTGATAAGCCCGTCGCACAGATTTGCTGGATTGCGCCGCCACCACACGTTCGTTGCCAAGTTTCTTAAGTCCGGCTATATGATTTGCATCTTATGCACGCATCTCCGTCTCATTGTTATGGTAAATACGTGTGTTATCAACATTCTCAAGCCACCACTTATACATATAATATAATTGATCTGTATAACAAACGAGAATATTATTACGTTCATATTTTTCTTTATCCTTGGCGTTAATTCCAAATTATTTATTTCGCCATCCACAATATATTGACTAACGAGAAAATTATAAGCTGGTAATAAATGGGGTGACCCATTTGCTTGGCGATTTGTTTATCCGTCTACACAGCGGAGCGTCACGAGTTCGCCAGGATAAATATTTGTGTACGCAGAAGAAAATTTGTCTAGAGTCTTCTTGTTTTCGGCTGTCGCAGTTTAAGCTTTTCCTGGGAGATTTTACTTTGACCAAGTAATGGTATATTCTGTTACCATGAATTTAAATATGTAAAAGGAAATTAAAATAAACAACGTGATGTAGTTTTATGTAATGATGATGTCAAGTGCCTAAATGGTTCGCCAGAACTACTATAAATCAGCGTTTGTTGCGAGCGTAAACAACCGCAGCTCTCAGCGTCCAATCATTACTCAAAGCATCCGAGTGCAGCAAAAAGCGGACTAATTGCGCTCTTGAAGGACAAGGGGCACTACCGCTCTGTCGTAAACGTACTTAGTCACGTTTAATATTTCCACCGACTCGAGGGCTCACTCCTACCCCGATAATCAACAGAACTGAATTAAAAATAAATCTGTTAACATTTTTATAAGATTGCCTTTATAACTTACACTGATTCAGAGGCTACAGTTTTCATTTTTGTTGCAACCTTTTTGTACAGATTATTATAAGGAAACCTCGACTTGTTTATAAAGATAACAAGAGATAGATATGATTAATAACACGATATACAAGGAAAATAACCTCAAACAAAAATTTAATGTTGTATGCGGATTTTCCTTAATCATTTACTTTTTATGGCTTTTTACTTTTTCTCTAGCGGTGATCCGCTTTAAAGTCGACAAAACTTGTTTGCAAATATTTTCTTAAAGTTGGTTTAATTTAGAAAAGAAAATTCCGTTGTACGTAGAGTGAGTAAGTTGAAGTTTTCGCTCACACAGCAGTGTCGCGGGCCGGAGTAAACACCTCACAACTTGCCCTTTCCTTAACTTTCAAGAAATTGATTTTTAAGCTGTGAACAAGTTGGGATGAAAAAAGCTGCAAAACATGAAAAAACTATTCTAACACAAAGTTGGGAATGAAATTAGTTTCAAGCGACAAGTTCATTTCAGTTTTTTACCGGCAACTTGGTTCTGCAATTGCTGGGAGATTCCTGCTCGAACTTTCCCAGTGCAGATTTTGATTACACACGCTCCTTCAAGAAACTTCCTGTCGGATAGGAATATTAAATCTTATTTAAGTTAGACATCCGCAGCGTTTCGCGTTGTTATTTCGAATAAGGTGCTTTATAAACTCCGAGTGTACTGCCGGTGAACTTACCGCCGAGAACATTTTAACCTTTTCTGTTGGATTTGTCGCCCCTCAGCAGAATGCTGCTTTTTCATATTTCGCTACCTTGACAATAATTCACTTCGCTACTGCCTTAAGTTACATCTGCTAAGAGCATGATACTTAGTTTTACGATGCCTTTGAACCGTATCCAGCTAGACTTACTCCCGAATTTCTTAATATTCGAATAACATTAAAGTCTGATTTTGGGTAGATCCTTTCGTGCCCCGCCACGGTCGGTTAAGATGAAATAGAGTAGGTAGGCACTGTACAATCTTCCGCACAATTTTAGGAACGCTTAAATTTTAATTGCGTAGTAAAAGTACGGTTATATAATCATTACGGGAACAATACGGCTGCGGAGCGAGCGAGCTGCGACGGGCGCGCGACGCGACTCGTGCCCGCCCGTACACTTCACGTTACATGGTGCATTTGCCTAATTACAGCTCAGTTCACTGGTGTGACAATTCGTGATTACCGAAACGGTTATTTCGGGAGTCGTCTACTTTACTCAGCCCGATTATGTTCTACAAAATTCGAGTTTAGCTCAGACATCATCTGCTAGCATCTAGATCCAGACGCAGACGGAGTCCCTTTTACTTAAAATATAAAATTAAACTAAACTCGCCTTCTGTAATACGATATACGCAGCGAGAGTAGAGGTAACAACCAAAGTTACTGAAAGATGTAAAGTAATGTCGCTATTTCTTCTAAATCTCTCCATCAAGGTTCTTTCTTATATTGTACCTATTTTATAAAGTTATGTTTAAAAGTTAAGAAGTTATTATGAGTTCCATGTAAGAAGAGGGAGTTAGAATATAGTTAGAGTTAGTGCGGAGGGGCGTAGAAATTGATGCCTGGCGATACTGGCGCCTTTGTGGCGGAACCGCTAAATCCTGCTGTGAGCTGCTGCGCGTGTGTTTTAAGAAACATTGTAAAGTTTTTGGAAAATGCGCCGTATGTATGAGACACACTGGCGCTCACCACCTACCCTTTGTCCACCTACACTTCCCTTAATAAATAATACCTTTAAATATCGAATTACTGAATTAAACAACGGCATGGAAATAGAGAATTCCCAGCTACGTGTATATATATATAATCTTGTTTATATTGCACACTGCTAATTCTTTTGGTCGAGGTATATGTAAATTAGGTACAAACGTTTGTGATAATTAAATGCATAGATATACTGCCCAAGATTAACTTTGTCGGCCTATGGCAGTAACTTTGAATGAAAACTTATTATCGAATCATCTCACTAAAGCATCTGCAACATTAAAATTATCCAGTCTAATTTCACAATCGTAATGATAAACATTTCTACAAAGATCCGGTAAGTTACAGAGGAGTTGAAATTTCCCCGCAGTCGAGATTGTCCTGCTCTAGCCTATAGTTATATGTTTTCTAAATAATGTGACTATATACTGAACGGAATCCCTTGCTTGATGTACTGTTTCTCTGAAAACACGTAGTTTTGTACAAGCTAACACGTTAAAATTACCTTCTGATTTGAAATAAAGGTACGTTTAAAACTCCTTAAACTTTTAAAGTCCCTCTACGTGCGTCGGTGATATCTAACGAAAACACTCCAGCTACTTACCCGTCTGAAATAAACTGACTGTATGTAGCAGAAGATAAAACGCGTTTTTGGAGAGAGATGGGAGAAAATTAGAATCGGAATACTGTTACAGAGCCCTATTCCGACGTTTTAATTTTATTAAACATCTCCCGGTACCGAGATAAAGTTGATTTCTTTCGCTGCCAAGTAAGAATTTCGACTCGTATAATAATTTAGATTACGTAGCGAGCTGTGAGCGTTCATTATCGTTCTTTTGTACCTGATTTCGTAGAGATCTCATTCGGATAGAGCAGCGGTCCGCGGCGCCGGCGCTCTCGAAATGGAAAGTGCGAAAATGAAATTATAAAGCCTCGCGATAAAAATAAATTAAATCGGATTTCGCGTTTCGCAGTAGCCAGGGATGAAGAGCATTTTGTAGTCTGCGAATTCTTTTCTCTTTTTAAATATTTGTTTTAACAGTTGATTTGTGGTGTAATGAGAAAATTCTCACTTCGAATTTTTGTCATTTCTCTTTTGTATTTTTTTACGTGTCTTATTTTCCTGTTGTTACTGCTGAATTTGGAGTTATGGGGGTTCTATTGCTGGCGTATAAATGTGACTGGAGAAAAACAAGTTCCAATCTGGAAGACATATTGCTTCTTCCAGGTTGCTGGGGAGGCTCGTACGGTGTGGGGCAATTCACTCGGTATTCTCACCTTATTCGCTGGCGATTATTCAAATTAGGTAACGTTACGACAAAGACGAATGGCGCTAATGCCGCGCGATCGCCGCGCGATAGTTCGCTACATGCGCTACACACGCGCCGAGATCCCTTCCCCGATAGCCACCGATTGATCCCTACGATACGCCTCTTGCGTAAAATACTATGCTACTTTTAATGTAGCCCTATTAACACTGAAACTTTGTATTTACTGGGTCATTCGGTATCTGTACATCTAAATGGAAGATACCCTTAGACAAATTGCCCTATTTTTATAGACGCCGTGTATCACGGAAATCAACATAAACTGATTTACAGTGATGCGGTAAAAAGCAATAAAAATTACTACTAAGTATGAAAATAAGTGGCAGTCAACTTAATTTATTGAGTATAAATCGATTTTATATAAAATACCTATAAATCACATAAATAATACCTTGAAAACAATAGATAGTACTTAGATAACTGTATATTGATTTCAACTCGCACAATTATGGTAAACATTGTTTCTATTTAAATTAATTTAAACAAATCAGAAACTAGGTACAGTCACCGGTAAAAGTATCTTCGTACATGAAAGCCGCTAAAATATGTGACACTGTCTTATGGCTCCACAAATAAGAGCGTGTCACATATTTCTGCGGCCTTCGTGTAGGAAAATACTTTTGCCGGTGACTGTACATACATGTTTTACAACTAGTCCATTTCCTACTTTTTTTAACCTTAAACGTCCTCCGTAGCCTAGTCAACAGAGCTGTGTTTATTTATCTTTTCCATATAAGTTTGTTTATCATCATCTATCACCCGTAGTTTAACATTTGCTCAGTCCCAACTAGGCCGATAAATAAAAAATCATCCCCAATAAAATTTGGTTATTTCAATGTAAATTATGTACCACCCTTTGGCATTTTTGTACCGGTTGTAAGATGTAGGTATGCTGTATAAATCTCTCTTACCTCACGCGCGTAATAGCACCACCGTTTAGAGGTATTTATTGCAGGTTTCTAAGCGCCTTACATAGATGTCCGGATTCGGGATAAGAGTGCATTACCAAATTGCTTCACACGCCGCTTTGGCGAGTAATTTCACTGAAGTGACGGCTTGCTCAGTTATTTCTGTGCAAAACGTGCGAGACAGCCGTTTACCAACTCATATAATTTCCTTTAAGTTTTTATATATATTTACACAGCCTTTAGGACACAGTGATGCATGAAATAATAGTCAAATTTATATTTGAAGGTTTTTTTTTTAAAGCCATTTTGATGATTTGGCAAGAGTTAAATAAAAAGACCTTGACATTATTGCTCTAGTGCCTAAATACTGTCACACAAGCTATACAACTTATGTTGTTCTATTATAAACATAGCTATGTCATTTACTTAACCTTAGTCTAACATTATATACTCAAGGACAATCAAAATCGGTTACTTCTTATATCTAGATATAAGAACACTAATCTAGATACTTCCATGCAAGGTGACCAGTTATCATTCTACTTGAATGTTTTGTTTTCAATTCAAACTAGACAAAATTATGTTTTATAGTACTCGCGAAAAAAATGTTTTGCGTTTATTGAAGCGGATGCACTGTACAGAGTGTACAGTGTAAACAAACCACTAATATTTCAATGTAAAGCCAATACCTATGCCAAACTTTTATTCGAGGATTTACCTCATGTTTTCATTAAATTTAATGTTGCTTTTCTCCGTATATTTGTGGCGAAACTATTGAATTAAGACGACTCCAAAACAAGCAAGAAAGTCGAGCGCGTCTCGCGACTATGACACCGGAGACGTACGACGCAAGTTATCAACTTCCCAACTACACTAACAACGAGGCAACCTTAATTCCAAATATAGCTCGGAGAACACGGCTGTGCCACTAAGGAAATGTGTTCTCTTTAATCTCGTCACAAAAGCCTTACCTGAATCAGCGAGGCCACGAGGCACTCTTGCGAGACACAAACGTGGAGGAATGAAGCGGAAGAGTGCCCACTCTGAATTACTTCCTAATGAAAAGAGCCGAGGAGTGGGACAGAGTGGGACAGCAGTTCGTCACGCTGCCGCTAACGAACGCAGTAGGCCTCTCCACGAAGTCGAGTGTTCGCTTGACGGATGTCGGCGCTTCTTCGGATCTCGCTCGGCTTATTAGAGTAGAGAATACATTGTTAACGGTGGATGCGCCGCTCACATTCTTCAACCAGAAATATTATTATCATAAAACTAAACTCTCGGTTTACAAGGAACGCCTTCCACACAAAAAAGTTTAAATTCAGAATTTAAAATCACAATGCTTCAAGATTTAAGTACAAACTTCCACTAGGAATTTGTTCACTAGCCATTAAATTGTGCATAATCTCTCAGACGCCTTTAGCCTTTTAGTGGTAATTAAAACAAACACCGCTTAACGTTTTAACCCCATTGTCTAACGTTTCACAATTAAATTTACCCTTCATAAAAGTTGAAAATTCACACGCATTTTAAAAAGCCGTCGAATATACCGCTTAGCCCAAATCGAGAAAACCGTTTTACATTTCACGAAAATATCTAAATACGTTCCCCCTTTTACGCGGAGGCCAGCTTTTGTAGTCGGTCAAAAGCTTTAATAGGTGTTTGTATGAAAACAATAACAGTGGCATAAAATCGAACACGAACAGAACGTACGGGCAGAACTGGCTATTCACCGCGAGTGATCCGATAAACGTGTTGGATGAATATTGGCCAGTGAACGTTTTGTTTGGAGATAAAAGGTAATTACTTATTTTTTCACCCTAATAAACTGTTCATATGCTTATCATTCCGACTATCTGATGAGTTTTTGCCCGTGATTGTTTTTACTGTTAGTGATTTCGATATTGCTACATATGTTATTAATTATATTTTCGTTTAAGTCGAGTTTATTTTTGGAAATCAAAATCAAATTTAAATAAAGTTGACTAATATTAACAGTATCCGAACATACATAACATGTAGCTTACCTGAAATTTTTAATCTTATTTCTTCATTTTTGCATTATTATGATATCAAGTTTAATTTGCTTAACATGAAGCTATGGAGGTTGAAGAAGCATATACTATAGGTGTAGGTTGTATTGCCTATTTCGTTAAAAGAATCTGATTTTAAGAAATACGATACCACTTCAAGATTGCGCATTTATTACCTTTCATCAGCAAATGCCGCGGGAAAAAGTTAGTTGAATAATGAAAGCAGCGGTTGGTACTCGTAGCAGCTCCATCCGCAAAAGCATAACCATCAAAGCGCTCGGCTATTTGTTACGATTCGAATATCGTTCCAATTGCATAACTGGTGAGATCAAACATTTTTATTTGTTTGCCCACTCAACTGCACGACTGAAACTAATGAAGAGGAGTTTCAATTAAATTAATACCGGTTTTATTTCCGTTCTGCTTTTGCCTTTCGAGGTGAGAGGTTTTTTCGCGGCCCATTCTATAATTGATAAAATTATACTTCATAAGTTCGGATCCATTACTGTTTCTCTTCACGGTCTGCCGGATTCACTAGGCTTTTGTTTTAACTGCAAAGACATCATTTTGCTTTTTGCTTCCCCCGTTCTTTGATTATTGGCCACGAATTTTTGATTAAAGTCGATAGGCATTCTCGTCTGCAGCATCAATCTGACAATACAAATTGTCCAATATTATTGCTCAGTATGATTTGTTTACTGAACTAGCAAAGTCAAAAGTCAGTGTGTCTCCGAGAATATTGCATGTAAAAGTAGTTGTCTTAGTTAAAGTTTGCTTCACTTTGTTTCTGCGGTGCTCTAAGTTGTAGTAGTCTAGACAGGAGTCAGAGCTGACTTGCTTGTGGAATTTGTTTAACTTCTACAACCCTCTGTTTAACTGCTTTAATGAACATCAGTAAGATAACTATTTATATGTGCTGTCGCCCAACGTGATGTACTGATTAGGTTAACGAGTTCAGTCTTAATTGAAGTTACTGGCAATGAGTAATCAGTTGTTGTTTGGTAGTAAATAAAATAACAAAATCACTTGGGATAAAAAGTTTTGGTAAATGTATTTCACTATTACCCTCTTATCGACGCAATAATGTAAGGTCTTGGGGTCAACGCAGAAAAAACTTTTTATGTTTGTATTTTCAATGTTTGTAAGATGTATCGTTGAGTATTCTTTATTTGATATTCATTACAAATTAAGTGAATAAATTCTTCAAAAAAAATTAAACAACTGAAATAAACTGAAATAGATCTCAATAATTTACCGATATACTACTTACCGAAGTTTTACTTTTACCGAAGTTTTAATTAAGAATAACTGACCTAGAAACATAACAAACAAAACGTACAATGGATTGATACTATCCATATTATACATTTTGTATTAGAATAAAATTAAACTATTTTTCTTTTTATATGAGGATCTATGCTAAACCAATATACCTACAGCCCGGAAGACAACGAGCGATTTAATTAATTGTTTAATAGTATCGGAGCGCGTGGATGTAGAATAAACGCATGTAGATTATTGCTAGTAGAAGGCAAAGCGAAGTTTAATAAGCATCAACCGCACCGGTGTTGCTATCCGTGTTAGTTTCAGACTTACGTGTACGAGGCGAAATGTTGCCAACGTGTTTTAACTGATATTAACATGATAGTGCTCTAATCCCCAGGCACCAGTATGAAGTGATTTAATTGCTTCAGTCGGCGAGTATTAAATACACTTTATAGAAGCTCAACTGCTAATTAAACACAAAACATGATATTGATGCAATTGTAGCAACCTTAGAGCTGTATAACAAGTTTGCGAACTGGAAGTTTCTGAGAACATCGTGTGGCAATTAAAACGGGCAATCGTCTGCCAAATCTACCGCGTTGATAAATCTCATTTACGCAAGTACCATTTCATCCACTCGCTGGGCTTTCTCATTTTCGGTCCCACATTTCCCAAATGATTCAATCGCAAACGTGACATAGAATTAAAATGGAAAACGGATCTTTTGTTGGGCTTAGGTGACTCGCGCGAATGGAATTGTCGGAATCGGGTTGGTCGATTTTAGAATCATTTTTTCATTGTTTTAATTAAAACAGGGTGAGATTGCTATTTGATATTTGAAGCAGATAAACTCAAATATTGTGAAACGTTTGATATGCATTAATGAATACCACGTAGGTGTAGTATTACATACATTCCATTACGCGTATTTAAAAATAAACAGAGATCGCATGCATGTAGGTATTTACATGCTCCCTCTACATATTCACTAATTCACATATACAGTCTACATAACAGTCTGTAGTTTGAAAACTACATTAGTGAGCAGATGTGAATATGGTCAATTATTACTAAATAATGTATCTATTAAATTTTTTCGACTGTAATTTCAATAAAAAAAATTTATCAACAAAATTTAAAATGCCATTATCTGAGAGCGGGAGAGAGAATTCTCTAACCAGAGTCGAAAAATATTAAAAGTAGTCTAAATCCAGCCATAGATTGTAAAATGTAAGTAAAGCCTGGTTTACTCAGAGGTAGAAATATCTTTCTCCCACTAATCCTCACTGAATGTCATCAAATCAAAAATCGGAAGTATTGCAATCGAGCCGGAATCGAACCGTCGTTAGCCAAACTTCGCGCGCGCAATTAGCTAAGCGTCTTGGTTTTATTAAATTTAATCAAGAACTTATGTAATATTACACAAATTGGACCAATCGAGCCGTGTACAAGTTTCGATAACACTGTAGTTGGGAACTAATTTCGGAAATAAGCGGGTATTCCCGGTTTGTGGTATATAAAAAGGGGATCAGTTCGTAATAAGATGAGACGATAAGCTATGGCGAATGTAGGGACTCACGCTGAGTGATCTTATAAGGGCTGTTATTACGGAGATAACAATGCACGGACGAGTATTAGGTACGGTTAATGATGCTACATTCAAGTTGCTTGACGATACATTCAGGCTTTGTTTTATCTTAAGAAACGTTAGTTTTGATAGAGCCTGACACAAAACGTTTCTGTTATATAACGTACCTAAATACTAGCCTGCATTAGATAGGCAATTTCATCCGCGTAGCAGTTGTTATAGTTCGCTTTTACCCCTTAAGGGTTGAATTTCAAAAACAATAATTCCTTAATGGCGTTTTATGTCATTTGAAAAATCGGATGATCGGGCGTAGCAAAGTGGACAACTGAAGTCTCAGCAAATATCAGAGATACGGATCGTTTTTGTTACACTACCCCACGAAAGTTTATAAGGACCGGTTGCACCAAACCGTCTCCTAACGTCAATGCGATCGATAAAAAAACTTGTATGAAAAATTTGATAGTTTTCTATGGGATGACAGCTCCATCGCCATATTTAACGTTGACGAGTCCGTTAAATGTGCGTGGTGCAACCGACCCTAAGTTGGGAGTTTGCTTCAAAAAAGTCCAACTTCCCATTCCACTTATGTTAATTATTGTCAACGGATCTCTTTTGACATTTGCTGAGACTTCAGTTGTCCGCGACCATGACCAGTGCAACCTATGTCGAAACGTCGAAAAAATTAAATCGCCTTAGACCCGTTTTTTTTCGTTTAATAAGTATGTACTAAAATTTAAAAAAACAATACACGATATATCGCTAATCCTTAATTTGAAATATGTTACTAGAATATTGTAATATCCTCCTTTATATAGTTCAAGTTTTTTGCAATTGATTAAAAAAATCCACAAGATAAATACTGGCATGTATAGGGAGAAAGTTAGGTATGTAGCGCGCGTTATCAGCGGTGATAAGCCGAGCGGGGCCGGATCCCGCCGTCGTCCGCCCAACGTTGCCGCGGGCTATATCTGTATTACATTATTGTTACCGCTTGCTCACTTGTACAACATCATTCCGACTCGACTCCCACCTCGCGCGTTAACCATGTTCGACGTACCGCAAAACTTTAACTAACTCCTACAATATATACAAAATAAAAATACAGCAGCGAAAATCAGTTACCACTTTTTAAAATACTACCACCTCTATTTCAAGCTGTATCCGTTAGCCAAACAAAGATTCTGGAACTAACTTCCACGGCCATTGTGTAAGGCACCTGAAAACCACCGGCGCAGTTTCCAAACAAATATTGCACAATTTTAAACAAAGCTATAGACGGGACACAACGGCATTAACATAAACCTTAGACCGGCAAGCACGAAATTGCTTTTTTGAACTCCTACAATGTTACAACCATTAGGAGTTCAAAAGTTGTGTAAAGGTGGCGCGCGGTGTGACAGCTTAGATCCCATTGCGCCGTGGAGTTAAGGAAACGATCTCCCGAAACATTCGCGGCACGTTGCATTTATGGCCGTTATTGATTTAAATCTCGACACGTCAACAAAAACAACACCAATTCATTCCAGTATTCCTTTTTCTCAAACTTTTCTTTCTCAGATTTGTAGATAAGTGTTAAAACTTTTTTGACGTGTTTTACCTTCAAACTGTTACGTGTCTTAAAACTCTTTCAAGTTTAAATATCGCATAGCTTAAGAACGGCGGTGCAAGATTACAACTGAACTATTTACCCAACGCGGCGCACAGTGAGCTTTTTAAAAATTCTACGACTCACACTTTAGAATAATCAGGATCTTGCGCGCGACTGCCAGTTCCTTAATCGCTTTCGAGTCTTAGAAAAGTTTTAAAGGCTGAATAAATTCAAAGATAAAAGGACTTAGCCTTAGCATTTACAAAGTTTAACTAGGAAGTGCAGCTGTTTTGAACGCACGTTTGATAAAACTAAGCCGAGAGTTAGCACGGACTGCCGTTTGATATTACTAGGTCAGTACTTTAAAAAACTGGAACAAGGGTCTGCTGGTCCCTTTTTTATTAAGAAGTACTTAAATTGGTATAAAATTTTAATAAGAAACAGACTTGGAGGGTAGACATTAAACAGTACCATTAAAATACATATGTTTGTCGCTGCTACGATAGTTATGTTCCACATAAATTTTGGATAATATTTGTCGTTTATGAATTTGTCACTATTTTTAGTTCAGATTGTTCTAAAGTTTTAAGTTTATTTTCGATACAGTAAAAATTTTAACACTTAAAAATTAATTTATAATATCTTTCTTGTTCCCTAACTTATTCTTCAAGTGCCTTCTCCTTCCCGGAAGTTGGCGGCCTTATGCCTATTATCTGAAGTTATGCGTATTAGTTTCTCTGTACTTACTGTCCACGTCTAACCAGTGTCTTACGTTTCTTGTCCATGATATTCTTCCCTGACTCACGCTATCAAAATCAACTGTAACTGCAAGGACTGACTACTTAGATCTTAGTGTCGTACTAACTACATTTTCTATATCTCGACTAGTGGAAAGGATCGAGGTGTGCGTGTATATATTTTATCTGTTTCCGCCACTCGGCTAGCGGTAATTATCTACGGCGTGTTACACAGTCATAACGCGGGGCCTCGATCGCCCGTATAAGGTTACGTTTTAAACCTAGCGAAACGGTTATTATACCGCTTAAAATTAAGCTAATTTACAAAACACGGAAATAAAAAGTACGGCTGTTGCGTTTTACAATTCACTCGGCACCATAATATGACGGAATAGAATGTAGGTAATGATTTAATTTCCTTACATTTTGTTTCCGTTGTTATTTGCTGCTATGATTGAATTAATTTTTGACTTTTTGTGTGTTCTACTGAAGCTGAAGTATTGTAGAAAAATAGGCAAAATTAACATGTTCAAATATAGTATCCAGCTACATAGTACGTTTTGAAGTTGACCGCACTTATCATCTAAAGTTATTAGTAATCCGCTCGACAGTTGAATCCGGTGACGACGTGACTGCGTTACGCACCGCCGCTTCAAGCCACGACCTCACCAGATCAATGATAAACCCCGACCCCATTAATTATTTACTTACACCACTGTAATTAAAGTTTCAACAAATCACTGACGCCGACGTATCAGGTATCACCGCTCCAACCTGCAATTATAGGCCTTCTTTACTCCACCATAAACTCAAAAATGCTTTTCTCTACTTTATTAGCTGATAACACCGCGATTCATAATTGGATGTTAACAGGCATTTAGAAAACACGGTTTTAGCTACCATATTTTCAAATGAACAATCATTACCACCAACTATCAAATAAGTACACGTTTAAAACAACTTCCGTGAGAATCAGACATATTAAATAAATCACGGGTTACTCATAATACTCATGTCTATTAAGTCTTAGAGGAGCTTATTCATGAGCCATTCGCGTTGGCTAACCAACATGTCGAGCAATATTCGACTTAAAAGACGTGAGTAACCCGTGATTTATTTAATAAGTACACGTTTGTTCCGGAAATAGCTTCCAAGCACTTTCAGCCAGTCCTTAAATCGCTGAAATAATTGCTATAATTATAAAGCACGCATAAATCGACATTTATCCTTACTTTTTCGTTCGTAAAAGCAATTACGAGTAATTATTCAACTTTCCATTCTTCCTTTAAATGAAAATTAAGCCTACGATTACGCTTTGGGTCCGTAATAGATCAAAATTGCCTTCGTTTGGTCGGACACAACATCTTTTCTCCACTATGGTACCTTTTAGAAATATCCATTACATTTGTGTTCATTAGTGGTGAAATGCGAGCCGCTATCTCGACTAAGCAATTAAGGAGAAAATAATTATTTACATAAATACAAGGACTCGCCAATAACTGTTTATAATATTTACTGAAGACGCCATTTGTATTAAACGGACTATTACATTAAACGCTTTACGGTGAATTGCTTTAATTGAGTCGTCATTAGGGTTCCTCGGGGGCCGATTAAAATAGACGTATGCGTGTACGACGTTCCGCTTTATTTATAAAAAGCTATTACAATACAATAAAGATAAATAATAACCGTGCTGGGACCGCGTATGTATAAATTTTCCACATTATCTAGGTTTGCGTGTTGTTGAAAATGGTGGTAGAAATTTGGTGATTTGATTTAGTGCCCGTATCGAATATTCGCAATTTCTTTTTGTAATTTTTTATTTGAGTTAGTCCAGTTTTTTGTGGCTTACAACATAATAATACAACGTACCTAATAAGTATATTGCAAATATTATTTTTATAACGTTTACAGATTTGAGTCACAGAAAAACAATAGTACACTCAGTAGCAGAAGTAGTCAAGCGGACGAAATGTTCAAAATGATCTTCACACGTTTTTTATACTCGTAACAATAAAATCGTGCTAAGATCATTTTAAACACCTCACCCGCTTAGCTACTTATGCTACTGACTGTACCTTCTACGTACAGTAGTATCACTGTCTAATAAAGCCTTTATTTAGGTATTGCTAAACGTCCTTAAACGAGACAATGTAAACCTATATTATTAATAATAATTAATCCTGAATATTTCGGCTCGATCTACCTAAGTAGATCTAACTGCTATACCTTGTGCAACATAAGAAGCGGTTTTTGACACCTGTCATTTCAGTACATTTTATAACCTAAAATCGATTTTAGGTTATAAAATGTACTGAGATGACAGGTGTCAAAAACTGCTTTTTAGGTTGCACAAGGTATAGCCGCCAAGATTGACGTTTACTAGCAGCGGCACGATAAAACGACTCAGTGCGCCGCCCCTGGTTCAGATTAAAATATTGTTTGTCTCTAAACTGTCTATACCTAATATTAGAACCGGCATCGTCAGCGGAAAACTTTGCGCCACGGTAAACACGTAAGCAAGTATATTTATTCAGTGTGTAAGCGCCGCACAAATTGTTTGCCAGAGCTCTCTTTACCTGTGGTAAGTTTTCATAACACGACGTAGCCTCGGGTGCGACAATTTGTAAGACGCCTTCGCAACGGTGGATTTGCTGACGAGCTACCGGATTGTAAACATATTCCTCCTTTATGACGCCGGCGACACCAGAAAGTAGCGACATCTGTGGAAATTCTTTAGAAATATAGTGCACAGCATTACAGTTTCCGCCCTGGATATTCAACCTTTAGAAATAGTTTAGCGATTTTATTTTCCTGAATAATATTAAAAAACGCCTAAAAATTGTTTTTAACCTTAAATTCTTAAAACCATCACGCAGTACACATACATGTAAAATGATTGCCTATCTAAACTGCTCTCTGTTTTATTATTTCTTATGAAATAGACAGATAAATAAAAGTAGCATATGCCTTAGGTACGGCATTAAAAAGGTACAAAAGAACATTAAGCTGACACTAAAACTTGCAAATAAAACTTGAACTTGAACTTCAAACACACGTAATATATACGCCTTTTGTATGTTTTGAATTTTGATAAAATTATTCGCAATCAAATATTAATATTAGAAAGGTAACGTGAGTACAACAGCGTATGTGTGATTAGTCCACATTTAATATGACTTGCTTTGACTAAACAGGAATTTCGTGATTAAATTAAAGTACTTAGTTTCCACGTTAAATTACTTACATGCGTGCCTATTATAGTATGTTATCCAATAGCATCATATCCGCATGTTTAACGGCATAAAGCGTACGTACAGTGGTGTCATTATTGAACAGAGAGGGCAATGGAGTTGCCCAGATAACATTTTTATGATTAAATGATTAAATTATTTTTGTCTAAAAGATAAATTTCTTATTCAAGTAGTGTCAATATTTATTCTTTTTTATATTATTACTAGGGAATGCAACCCGGGTTTTTTTACTATGAAAAAACCCGGGTTTTTGGGTATTACCCGGGTATTGTCATACTAAAAAAACCCGGGTTGCATTCCCTAATTATTACTCAATTTAATTAGACAGACCAAAAAAGTTGGAAACATCAGTCAAAGGTCTAGCGGAGAAAATGAGGGGGCGATTCAATTAAAGCATATATATGTTTTAGAAAAACAATTAATTTAATCATTAGTCATTCAATCATAAAATATAAGCTAGGCAACTCCATTGCCATATATTCTCAATCATGCCACCACCTGTCCGTACGCTAGACATGACATAGATTAAAATTAACATCGTTGTATTAAACATAACACGTTAGCATCTTTGTTTTCCATATCTTGTTTGTATTGGTACGCTAAAATGACTCCTAAAATGGCACACCAGTTAACAATGCGAGACTCTTCCTTTTAGCGAATTTCACCTGAACAACGGGACGAAACTTTTGACTAACGTAAACATGTTTCGATGTTGTTTTTGTACCTTTCAGCGTTTAACGACATCAGAAAATGGTGTTAAAGTCTAAAGAACCGTCGCTCTTTGTATTCTTTAAAGCTATTTTAATTGTAGAATAACATTTTGATTACATAAACGCGAGTTTATTTATCATTGAGTACTTTGTAAATTTTACACAAACTGTTTTATTTGGAAACTTAAAAGAAGTAAAAATATAACCTTAAACCTACTTAAATGTTTATCAGACATTATACAGATTTTGCGTTTCAGTATATGTGACTTACATTTAATAAGATTTAATATTGTATTTCCGTAAAGCTAGGCAATAGCGTGATTATTGATGATCGTAGAATCAACTCTTAATCAATTCCTAAGTCTAATTTTGACATATTTTGTTACAATTATGTGCCTTTTTAGTTCTTGTAATTTAAAAAAAATAGTTTTAAATAATGCCGAGTATCAAATTTTACCAGGGTCTTTGTGGTGTTTTGTTTGTAAAATATACCGCGTAATAAACATACATAAAGTAATATATACGTTTCAAATATCTTTATTTGAGGCTGTTGAGAGACGGTGCCCTCTTTTAAGTGGAGAGGCCTGGAGAGCTTCATTTTTTCCTTCGTTAGTGCATCACGCTCTCAAGTACGCCCTTATCTCGCATTTAGATACAAAATGTAGCCCCAAAACTCCAACAGGCGAATACTTGAAAGAGAAAAATGTTCAGGTACTTACAACTTCACGAATTGTTTGCAATATTCACGAGTTTTTACGATATTTCTTGCTGACTCCCCTGGGTGAGGGGATCAGTTGGATTCAACACACCTGCATACGCCTTGAACATTTATATTTATCGCCTTAAATATATTTATGGATATAATATGTGGGCGAGTTTAGTGCAAGGGACCACTTTGTCGATTTACAAGGGCCCTTTTTTCATTCACCAATAGATAGTGTAAATTGTGTAGTTTTAGAAAGTACTAGTAACTCCATATCGACAAAGTGGTCCCTTTTTCCGTACACTGGTAAATAATATGTTTTCTAAGAATTTCTTTATACTTCTTAATGAGCTATTCAAACCGCTTGAATTGTTTTAATCCTTTTCAAATGATAAATAATAATTATTATGCTATAAATAAAGTAATAGTATATCATGTTAAGTTATTAATATTGGCACATCATCATATCACACAACATGTGTTCTGGTTTAATATTTAAAGAAGAAGAAAAATAACTTAAACAGTTTACACGCGTTAATGAAACAATAATTTAAAAAATATTGTCTTTAATTATTTAAGTCAGGGGTTGTCAAACTACGCGCCGCCGCAGCTCCCTAGGGTTAGGGTGCCGCGATATTTTTTTATAAGGGCAAGTGCGCCACGATTTGAAAAAAGATTGCGAAATTTTCAATAAACTTGAACCAATTTAATAAAAACGTAATGATCCAAAAGCATTAAAATCAGGTGTATTATAATGATATGAGTATCACTAAATAAATATAGAGGCTTACATCAATACACGGTTCCATACACGAAGCCAGGTGGCTAACTGACTGTGTACACATTGATATTTCTGCGAAAAAATCTTCCTTAGGCATGCTCGAGAAAATCAAATAAAATGGTTGAGGAAAACCAACAACTTTGAGTCAGTGACCAAATGATATGATTTGGCTCGCAAGAATTATAATAATAACGATTCAGTTTCCTTAATACGATTACTCCAGGAGAAAAAAATATATAAATCGCAAACCTACTTTATGAAACACCTAAATACTCGCGTCACTAAAATTTTTAAATTTACATTTTAATATTTACCTACTACTAGTTCCCATATAACTACTACTTTGAATGGTATTTTATCTATCATTATCAAGATTGGTTTGACAACTAATAAATTACGAGTATTTCGTTTTACAGTATTCATTTTATTACTGTAATTGCTTGAATATTTAGTGTTAACATATAAATTGTATACTTACAAACCCGTTTGCAGAGGTAAAATTGTGTGTACTAATGTAATTACGTAGCCTGAACTAATACAACGTGCCTATATGTGTAGATAATGGAGAATTAATGGGCTATATATCACAACTACGTTGAATCGACTCGTATATTAACTAAAGAATTTTTTAAAGGTTAAAACGACTTACGTATCGTCCGTGTTAAATATACGTAGGTGTTTAATTTTGTGTAATTATTTTTGGCAGTCTGTTTAAAATAGATATGTATCGTGCCTTCTCATTCTACGTTAGCGTAAAAGTACTTAGTACATTTCGAAGGATGAGGTTTTAATTGAAGCTAAAATCAATAAGGGCATGTACTGTTTTTTCCTTGATTTGTACCCGCGCGCGCACTCAAACTAGCGGAGGTACTAATCTTCAAAAAGGGAAATAACTGGAGCATTATAGGTCATCACTTGAAGTGTCACGTAACAATGAGCAATTTGAAGACAAGTAAACACAATATATTAAGAAGTAATTAAATGCAATATTTTAAATAAATCTGAAAAAAGTGATTTAATTTTATTGAGGTTTTTCTTCACTTTTGCACTTATAAACAGCCATAATTCTTAATTATTGCTTTAATGTCAGGCCTTTTCTCCGCTTCGCTTCATAATGTCATATAAATCCCGTGGAAAAGAGAATAAAGCACAGTTCACAAATGCGTGCGTGACGTAATTAAAATTCGCGAGGCTGCCTCGAGTTGCATCTCTCGAGACGTATCATTACGGGGTGATGCGGCGCCGAGGGCGAGCGGGCAGAGCACTTTGGGAACACGGAAGCGGCGAGCGGAAGCGGCGAGCGGAAGCGGGTAGCGGAGAGGAAAAGAGTTTGTCTTTGGTTTAATCCTTATACTGAGCAAAGATCAAACAGATACCTAAAATCCTCTTAATGGTTTTCATAGTAGTTAAAAGCTTTTATCGTTAAACGATGCATGCATACATTATTTTGACAAAAATGAGACACCGCGTTAAATCGCGTCCACTTACTTTCATTATTTTCCTGACGTTTCAAGCGTGTCGTAACGCCACGATCGCAGGCAGATGTCAGGAGTCTTATTAGTATATTGTGTGAGTGATAAATTATTACAACAATATGAAACTTATACATTTGTAACTATCTAAGTGCTTTATAATTAGGTTAAATTTTAAACACTTTACAAAAGACATTGGAGTAGTTAAATTGGTTAGTTAAATCTGAGGTTGAGCCATAAGGGGTAAGAAACTTGACGCAACAACCTTTAAATTTTATTATTAATACAAAGTATTAGAGATATAATTGTGTTATTTCGATAAAACACATATTAAGGTTTTTGAAATCTATTAAGTCAATATATATCACTAACAAGTCGAATAAAAAACCGATTGCGGTTTTCTTTATAGGTTCCTAGATACTTGTTATAACTAAGCGTTCCCCGCTCTCTAACGCACTATGCACACAGCCAAAAGCCTCATTTGAGGGTGCTGTGTTTACATGGTGTACTCGACGTGGGTCCGCATCTTTGACGCTCAAACAGAAAACCGTCTTGCCATCAAGTTTTTTAGAAAAGTTTTTAAGTCTAAGATTACTCCTCTTTCTTTAGTAGACTTTTGTGGTTGATTAGATGCTTTGTATTTGTGAAGGCTAAGTTTCCTATTATTTCAAGAAAAATTTACTTACGTTAATTAAAGTTGAATTACTTTTTAAGATAAATATAGATAATTTAACAGGGCATAGGGCAGGGCATTTATACAAAAAGTTGATCAGAAAAGGAGTGATGTTAGAACGCGGAAGTTTTATTGGGAAATAGTTGAGTTTAAAATAATATTACGCCTAGAGACATATTTCATAATATTATATTCCAACATGTATTGTTTTGTTATTAATTTCTTATTAACTCCACACGATTTTTATTATAAACCCAAGTTAATTGCTTTAAATAATCATTACATTTCCATATTACAAATTAAACTTTCAGGTTGAGTTTTAGATTAGGTATAAATAACAGCGATACGATTACGAGTAGATTACATATTTAAAAACTATTTTCAAATTCAAAAATATGATGCCAATTTTATTTCAATCAAATTGCGTCCTGTACGCAGTTGTCATCTCCCTTGCAAGCATGACCTGACCTCAGAACCATCTTCAACATGAGAAGCCTCGTCTAATTACTGTTGAATATTATAATAAGTATATATGCGGAGTTCATAACTACGTCTTATGCAACATCGATGCCGCTGTAAGCCCGATATTAATATGCGCGAATCATGCATATGCAGGCCTCGCCAGATGTGAGCCTTAATGACTTGCCAATACTCGTACCACTAGCGTCTAATGAGGTAAAACTAGTGACGAGAAAATTTCTCTTAAAACAGATTTAGTTAGTTAGGTTTTAAATAGTGGCATTACAACTATTATTTACTATATTCTTAGTACAGATTAATTTAATGGTGTCTTTGCAGTCTATAATCAAATTTTCGCAAATAAGATTTTACGGAGGTAAAACAGGTAAACCGTACCGCTTATCGCTATTCGCGCATTCAGTAATTTTAAAATCGGTAAAGACTGATATAAAGGAGACATATACCGCGACGTTACAGTAAAAGTTTCCTGTAGAAAGTTCATAGTAAAAGATTATAAAGGGTAGCTGATTTGACTTCTTATGAAAGGAACCAATGAGGTTGGCTGGTCGATGGTTTTGAGATGGCGCTAGCATACGTTAATGTTGTATTCTGACAGTCTTACCTAAAGTGTCATCTACCAATTATTTTTTTGAAATTTTCTGGCGTGGTTTCGGGCACTTGAAGCTTAATCGCATAGAAGAAAACTAGTGACAGGTACTACAACCTATGCTAGTGCCATGAGGTACCTTGACATTTGCCTTCCCCTTTATTAAAGAACTGTATTTACGGCACTTTATATTATTAAAATATACCAATACAACTACCACTACCAACCACCTTCAACTTCAACTCAACCCACTCCCACTTTCAACTTGGTACTTCAATAACCAGTAAAATAAGAATCCAATAAAGTAATCTTACAACACGGATAAACATTTCTTGGAAAAGCGATGAAAGCTTTCTCTTGATAAATTGTTCTAAGACAGCATTTTATTTTTAAATAACAGATAATAGTAAAAAAACAGATAAGAAGTTTCAGTTTAATCATTGGTAAGCAATTACTTATTTTCTTAACTTTATACTTTTAAGATATTTAAATTAGAAACTCAAGATAAAAATTAGCTTTGTGTAAAAGTTTAGTTTGGTTATCATTGTTTTTATGTGTCATTGGAAAATAACAATGATGGCTTTAATATTTCAACTAAAATGTAAGACGGAGTACCTACTTACTTGCAATGTTTTTATAAATATGAAATTCTGATATTTCGGCACTGATGCAATGGCCATCATCACGGAGTAATTGATGTTCTATGTAATGTAATTGTGGTCTACCGACACGCCGCAGCGTTCTACCCTCTTTATAATTTGCTTTTTCGCAGTGTCTTACTACTACTACTGTCCGCATTCTCAATTTAAACTCGATTAACTCGAAATTGGATTATCTTAATGACATTTAACCTCAGTCCCAAATGGGCAAGGCGTCGGCGTCAGCGGCATTTATGACATATCAATCCGTCGCGGTCGTTTACGTAGGGATTGACTATATCTCTCGCGCGCGATATCGGAGATAGCGGCGTCAATCCCAGCCCGGTCATTATCGTAAATGTTAATGACTACGACAATTACTGCCACCAAGCTTCATCGAGAGCTCCCCAAATTGAACATTCCCAATCTATCGGGAGCCCATGTCCCTCTATAAACTCCTTCCGACCGAACGGGTTTAATTAAAATAGTTTCCATGGGAAAAATAGTATATATCACGCCATAGCGATTCCGTGCGATATGAAAAAGGCTTTCTATTTGCAACATTTCTCGCATTTCGCGTGCAGTGTAGTAACTAAAAGTTCATAGAAAAATGAGCGAGTATATTTTTTTCTATTGCGCTGTTTTCATTCACTTTAGTTTTCAAACAAAACGATACTTTTATTTGTTATTCCGCGTAATGTAATAAAGTATCTGTCTGAGGAACGGGGTTTAGTTTTAACTGAAAAGCGAATGACAAAATCATATGTAAAATAAATTCAATAGAACAAAATGATGATACAGCAGAATATTTTCTCACTTTCTCACAAGAAAAAACCGAAATTGTGACTAAAGGGACGTGCTCACGCTCAGCGTGTGCTGTGATGCAGACTAGCAGCGAACTATCACGTTCAAAGACGCCATTTTTAAATACTTAACAGATTACTTAAAAAAACAACAACAAATTAAAAGTTTCAGTTTAGGAATTTGTAAACAATTACGTATTTTCCTAATAACTTTCCGATTGTAATTTTAAATTAAAAACTCAAGATAACAACAATAGCGGTATTTGAGCGACGCATGCGTTTTTCGGATATGCCATGGAATAATTATATTTTATGGCTTTAATATAATAACTAAATGTTAAACGGAGTACTTACTTGCAATGTAAATTACAACCTAGATTACCTTCAATGTAATTGTTACCTTACACAACGTGTGACACTAGATAACTATATATGTGGCGTTTTCAAGTCATAGTTACATCATTGTCGGTTGTAAATGGAGTTTATTTCTAAATGAATATTTATGGCAGTAACGCCTTATTGAAAACCGACAATGATGTACATTTTAAATAGTTGAAAATGTATACCTATTTCCATTTAACCTGCAACATAATGTGTTATAATTTAGTTACAATTTTGATGCAGTTTAAAATATTTACACATAGTGTGGAAAAGCTAACTTATTTTAATTACTCACCTCATATAATTACTGTTTGTATAAATCTCAAGTGAAATGTAATTTTTTTTGCCATAGATATTTAGTAACAAGTTACTGATTTTGTCTCACTTTTTTTAAGGATTGGCAAAATTGTCTACTACTGACAATTGTCAGGATAACTAATAGATATTGTTAGAAATCTTATTTCTAAATTTAAGTCTTTCAGAAGTCCACATAGTTACATTGAAAAAAAATGGCTTATTTTTATTTTATACCTATACTCTTGCCTACCGAACTTGAACGTTCCGTTTTTAAATGGGACTGCCAGTAGTGACATCTAGAATGTCAACCGGAAATATTGTTGTCAGTGCTTAAATTAAACATAGTTTTAAGTTCATTGCCATGTTTATCAGCGTTGTGGCTGTCGTGAAACGATTCGTGCTGGCCACCATTTTGGTGTAAATTGTTTTTTTTTTTTTTGTTTTTCTTTGCACTAAATAAACATTTTCATTTCATTTCATATAACGAAGTAAACAACACATATAACTCTTTCGGGTCAAAAAGATGTGAACTGTCAGAAGAGGTACAGGTATATAACCGGTCGTTTTGGAGATCTTGAACAGTAGATTTGTTCCAGCGGATGCACTATGAGCGGCGTTCAAATTATAAATATAAATAATCTTACTTTAATATACTAATATACATGCAGGTACGCTCGATATGAGCAAGATGCATGTGCAATCGTGTTAAGATTTAAACGTTTTGAGCGCTGCTATTGGGCTTTTAAATAAAAATAAAAAAATCTTAAAAAAGAATGCGTACTGAATTCTTCTTTTATTCTGAATTGATGCAGGATTGACAGTAGTAGTCACGTTACACGTTGCTTAACAAGGTTGTGCCACATTCAAATGCTATAATCTAAAAAAACATGTAAACGGACTTGGTGAAAGCCGATCCGGTTACAATTTTTGAGAGAAAAGCACTTTGCAAAGGAAATGAGTAGTTTCATTTCGGCAAGGAAGTTGCTGTATAGTTATACAAAGAGGCCCACTCGAGAGACAATGGACGGCAGAGGAAGTTTCAATATTAATGATGCGCCGAGAATGCACACAGACAGCGCGGCGAGTTTCAAAAGCCCCTCATTGATACTCATTAACTATTGATTCATAAGTAATACCCTTTTACCGTTACCGAACCGAACGGACAACTTTTCAAATTTAAATGCGAGAGTTTGCAATTTTTAAAACATTTATTTTGTTTCCGGCCTATGCTCCTTTTACAGTAAATAAAAAATAAAAGAAAACAAAAAACGCTGTAGGCACTTAAACTCCTTTCAATAATATTAAATTGAAGACAATGTTTATTGCAATATTTCTAACGAGGGCTCGCTTGTTCTTACAAAGAAGGTCGGCAAACAGGAACATTATTATTTACGATCGCTATAAAATAGCGTGCATACACATTGTTAATCGTACTAAGTCATACGATTAAATTATAATTGGTGCGATCATGTTTAACTTCTTCAGTATAACGTAGCGCGTTTTAATATAATTGTTTATATGGCGCATTCTGTTGGTTCAAAGATTTCTTTTATATCGTAAAATCAATGTGATAAAATATCTGTCCGATTATTTTATATCTTGTTAGAATGCAAATGAAAGTTAATATATTGGGATCATGTGCCTTATAATTAGAGATGCGCCGAATATTCGGTAATTATTCAGTATTCGGCATATTCGGCGTGTTTTTCAATGTTCGGTATTCGGCCGAAGTATTCGGTAAAACTGCCGAATATTTACCGAATAAACATATGATATTTATCTGATAATAAATTATTCATTCATACAATTTTTAGCTCTTAAAAGTTAAGTTATTAAAAGATATATAGAAAACTTGATTTTTGTAAGCTTTATTATTCAGTTTAAGGCCATTCCTCGATTCGGACAAGCCACACCCATCCGTTAGAGACACGTTTATGGCTCCCGTGCACGAAATAAAGAGATGCAGCGCTCTTAAGGATCAGACTTTTTGAACAAACTACGATAAATAAGCGAATCTATAAAGTTTTGTCTAATTTTACTTTTGTGACTTTTTAGATAAACCAGAATACCATATTTTTTACTTAGTTAAATTGCTTAATCTCTAATATAGTTTACGTAAGCTAAGAAAAATAAGCGGAAAAAGGACCCAACTTTGGATTATTTTTTTATCGAGGCAACTTTGAGCAATCGTGTTTCGGCTTGTGCCAAAAACAAGAGTATATAGTCTTATAATACATATTCGAAAATAAATTCACTCCCTTTTCCTGTTTAGTCACTAGAGCGTTTGAAAAAACCTATAGTTTTTCAAAGTAGCCCCTTAAGCACCATATCAGCGTCTGTCACCAATTCACCATCAATATTATCAATAACAATTGCAAATGTTGACATTGTCATTGACAATGCCAAGGTCGCATACACATATTATTTTACTAGAAATAAAAAAATCGCGTTCATCGAGCCGCGCGGACCTGCATAAACCTGTTTAGACTTACCGAATAATTCGGCCGAATATTCGGTTCGGTAAGATCTGAACCGAACGTTCGGCCGAATATTCGTATTCGGTAAAGTCTATATTCGGCGCATCTCTACTTATAATCATTTTATAGAATATTTTATTGGACTTATAAATTAATGTAAATATTGTATATTACTTCTGACCTTTATACCTATAAGGGCTATCAATTACATATTTTATTTAAATAAATTATCTACAGATAAAATTCAACCATTAACTCTCACGCAATGCGTGACGTCAACATCCTACCATAATTTCAATCCACATCAGATCGACCGCATTTTATAAATCCGGTCGTTGGGCACGTTTCTAAACCTTTAAAGGATAGATTTGGACGGAATAACAAGTAACAACTCGGCACAACACCCCTGCGTCTCTTTCCAGTTTATTGTCCTAACAGATGTTGGGTTATGCAAAATCGGACCGTAAAACAACGGTCGGCCGCGATTACTTTGCGCAGTTAACTCTCTCTTATGCGCGTCTTTATGGCGACCTACCTGTAAATTTCCTATCCGATTCCGTCATTACAACTCTGATTACTCTAATTTTATCGTGTAAGAGTTAGATTTAATTATTGTTGCTTTTCTCTTTAAGTATGCTGGTTCTTGTTACATGAATGAATCGATTATGTATTTAATTCTTATATGGGTTTTTGTTTGTCAAGAAGTATATTTCAAACACACGTTTTTTTTGCAAATTGCCTACATCTTTTATAAAACACTTTGCCGCATATTAATTCGCCTACGTATACTTAGTTAAATATTAAAATTAGTTACTATTAGATTTTAAAACACATGATTAAAATAAAAAAAAACCACGTGGGTCTTTTAAAAACTGGTTAATCTACTACAAATATTTTAACGTAATGGACGACCATCGTTCATTTATATAATCCCGAAAGTATTACGTTATGATCACGGAACCATTTATTATTAATGCGTTTGAGTTAATTATGGCATGAAAACTGCATTGTTTTACCTTATACATTTATTTATTGTTACATTTTACATCTTCAACCATTTTATTTAATACCTACGAGTGAAAGAAGTAGCTATCGCAGTTGAAATATCGGTAAGATTTATTAATCGTTCTAACACCGATAATTTCCCAAACCACTTAAAAAGTTTACGATGAAAAAAACGTGAAACCCTAAGCATTCATTAATGTTCGTTTAATATTCCCCAGTAAACACTGCACCAGCGTAATCGCGGCGCGCAAATACGCTCTGCACTTATGCCCCCGTGTGTGCAAGCCCTTACGGGGACAAAGCGCGGATCAAAGCGTTCGATGTATCGACTTTTAAGTATAAGGGTGGTATCACAAGTGGCTTTGTGAATGTCGGGCTGATAGGTTATAATTTATAGAAGCTATGGTGTCCACTTACGTTAGGGAGTGCGAAGCGTAGCCGGATGTACGAGTACCTGCTTTTTTTATATTTGATTCATATACATTTACATGAAATTCAAAGGTGTATGTGAAGTTCCCTACCCGCTTTGGGCCAGCGTGGGGACTATAGACTGATCCCTCTCGTGCATGAAAGGAGACCTGTGCCCAGCAGTGGGACGTATAGAGGCTAACATACATACTATACATTTACATGATAAGCACCGTGAAACCCTATATCAGTACTATACCTATTTCAGTAACCCCAAAAGAATTCAGTAGCAGGAATAACCTTGTTTGTTCATTTTAGGTCGAGTGCATTATTAACATTAGGTATATATCATTATTTAATAACATAATACATAACTAAGTAGGTACAGTCAGTAGCAGAAATAGCTATGCGGGTAGGGTGATCAAAATAAGCTACACACGCTCTTATTCTGTTAACGATAAAGTCGTGTCAAGCTCATTCTGAACACCCTATCGGCTTAGCTACTTCTGCTGCTAACATTACCTAAGTAACAGTATTACTTGTTGCACTAAGTAACTAAATAAATTGCATTGCCATTTAGTCATATATTAAGTAAAATGAAGGTGAATAAACGTTGTGGTTTTGTCGTGTAGAAAACTTAGGAATACCACGAGACTGTATAAAAAACTCATCACACTAAAGGTTATTTTGTAAAGTGTTCGAAACACAATCCGAAAAAGTTTCTACACCACACACCGGCCACTGCCGTTAGTCGTATATTGCCAAAATCAGCACGAAAACTGTTCTCTAGTGTTCTGCAAATAAGCGTGCTCGCAATAACGGCCGACCCGGGCCGGTCACTCGAGAACTCGACCGAGGACAACTCGAAATACGACCCGTCCTACAACTTTCGGACGACTCTTTTTCGAGTGCAAAGTTTTTAGAGATAGGTATCGCTATCGGTTAAATTGTCTGTATTTAGTTTCAAAGTTTTTTTCTTTAACACTGAAAGAAACTTAAAGTCTTTTTTGTGTATCACAAAAACTTTTCCTGATATTTGAATGACTTTCTAAATATTAAAAATAATAATTAATAAAGAATTTAGAAACTAAATCAGATAACACGCTTGTCAACATATTTCATATACGTGTATCCTACTGATCCCTTCTAAGTCTTGATCAGTCTGTATTTCCTCAATTGTTAATATTTGGTTTTCTCGCCGCGACTTCACTAACAAGAGAGCGTCTTCCCTCCCGGAGCGTACGCTGATGGCATCGTAATGCTCCCTCGGCTACGCAATTAAAAGGATATTATCAGAAACATGCACTTCTCTTTTGTAGAACATGATTTATAATGTAGGTACGGTAGCACGTCTTTGTGTGATTCATGCGAGGCGTCATTAATATTTAATGAATATGTCTGCACCATTGTCATCAGTTTGAACTTTAAAACTCCGCGCTTACGTGTTGAATCGGTATTGATTTACGCAGTCACACATTTTTATTATCCTGCAATCAAGTTTCTGATGATCAGTAGAATATACTCTTAGATAATACTTTGTTGGCGAAGTGACACAAACATTCGCATATGTTATATATATATATATATATATATATATCTTGCAACGTCAAGGTAAACCTTAGACCCCGTTCCCACTTGTCGGATGTCGGGCCGGATTTTAATCGGATATTCCAGTGTCAGAACATTTTATATGAAGCTATTCTCACTTGGTCGACACATTTTTTTATGAGGTGCCGACACCCGATTAAAATCCGGGCCCGACATCGGACAAGTGGGAACGGGGTCTTATGGACACATAGTGTTCCTTCCGGCTGCATATGACAGGAACAAACAAGGTAATAGTTTGATGTAGGGATTACACTATTGAGTTTATCTTGCAATCGAACACGCAGATCAGACTCAGAGCAATGTCGAGACCAGCGGGAGAATTCCCGTCTTGCCTGATGATCCCGCAAATCCCATCCCTTGAGTTGCAGGCACGTATTCTCCGCGGGATTACGCGCTTTGCGCGATCGAGACGCGATCCCGGGTGACCACAACAATCATACTCGACTATCTGGGCAGCCATGTGCCCCTGGTAATACAGCGTCTTATTGGTTTGAAGATCGCGTTAATGATGCCATTCTGGAGGCCGTTTTTTTTACTTTCGAGCGCTCCAATTCGATTGAATTAAGTTCGGCGCACATACAAATTTGTCGCCATTAACTTTGCATGAAATTTGTAGTTTAAATAACCATGATTTTAAATTAATATCACATTTTAGGAAGCAAGGAAAAGTAGAAAAATCCGCTGCCTCAGGCGAAGCGAAGCGATGCGTATATTTTCCAGAATGCAGTTCGAGTCTCGCCTGAGGCAGCGTATTTTTCTACTATTCCTTTATTCTTAAACATTGTGGTATCGTTAGCAGACGTTCTCTTAATACAAAATTAATGTCACAGTTTTTTTTTTTCAAAAACCGTAATATATCAATGTCAGATTCGAGCGCTCGTGTCTCAAAAATCACTCCCCTGGTATTTGAGTATGATAAGTAACAAAATACGCGATAACAAACAAAAAGTAACTCATTGTTGAATTTTTATACCACTTCGATGGCAAACAAGCATACGCCCCGCCTGATTGTAAACAATCTCCTTAGCTTATACTGTAACTCCACAAACTCGCGTGTTCCTGACCCTAAAAAGCCAAAAAGGCGTTACTGTCACTCACTCTGCCTTAATGATATGCCTCTTGCTCTTGGAAAAAAAAGAATTTCGGGAAAACCCTATTTGAAGTATTGGCTACTGCAAGTCAAAATCATAGGCCAAAGTGTACCGTAAAACAACAGTGCCACGAAAGAAGGGACGGAATCTTATTAAAGTAAATATTTATGGCATTGCTATCAACTGATTAGACGAGGGTTCCGTCGCCTTTGATAAATTGTCCCGCTAGCTACGGCCTAACGGCCACTCTATGTAACATACCAAATATTTCTGCTGTACTAACATATCGCTCTTAAAACTTTTCTACGTGCTTGATTTATGACATAATTTCCTTTCACGCCTTTTGATGAGTTCTCTAAAAATTACTTTTTACATTAAGGAGAAACTGCTACCAAAAACTGAAGACGAACAAAATAAATTAACGTAAATAAAAATACTTAGTCAAGTTTGGGAATTTAAAAGTTGAGCATCTCGACGCACCGAGTACCGGGCCAATTGTGTTTCTATTTTATTTACCTGAAGGTAGACAATAAGGGTGTCTCCACACAATCAGCTAGACGGGAAAGTTGATTGTTCGTGTTCCATTCAACTTCACAATAGAGAAAATGAAGAGGAGCCAATTCTTTTTACAACAGCTTTTATCTGCTGTTTTCTTCACTCTGCCGAAAGTTTGCGCAGTTTTCACCTCGCCAAGAATGCATTAGAATCAACACATATTTGTCTTGGAATCAGCTACTACATTAAAAGTTCCAATTTTGAAAAACTGTTTGTTTCCTTAACAATACCATTGTCTGCTACATTGCATTTTGTTTGAATTGGAACGCGTTCAAATGTTATTTAAATATCTACGTCATATTTTTAATTCTGTCTAAGTTATAAACAAAAACTTGTAACAATTATCTGTGTATTTGTTGCCGAGCTTCATTTAAACATTTAGTTTCTTGTTATTTAAGATGGTTTCCTATTTATTTATGAATACTTTAGCAAGTAATGGTGACTCGGCGACTAACAGTACGGCGCTCCGCAGCTATGCGTAAGGCATTAATTAATCAACCACCAACAATCAGCCGATATCTAATAAGAAGGCCCAAATTCGCCACGGCGTTTAGACATGGCGCGGCCAATTTTCTCCTAACGGTCTCTCATTCCTAATAACTATTACGATTAACTTGTTATTATTAGCTGGACGCAGAAGAAAAATGGCAATTATTTACGCAGCAAACATTCTGTCACGATGAGAGCTCGTAGATAAAAGTTTTGGCCAACTATTACGTCGGCGAGGACAATTCTAGGGCATCTCTTAATTATACTGCTGCGTATTTCGTATTACAATAATGAAGCGAAACAATAACAAAAGTTTGGACGTCGGAGCGCGGCCGGGCAAGTTCGCTGCTCATTTGAGTGCTGTTCTGCGCGCTCCTAATGAAAACTTGTTAGTTACCGCGAACATAGAACGCCACTTTTATTTATCGCGTACTTCACTGTCATCAATGAGTTCCACAAATTTACTCCAATCGCATTGCATGGCCGGTGTTAAGGGTAGATTACAATCCTAATCTTAATTTGTATTTCTATTTTAATTACTGGCATCAGATGGCTGCTAAAACAAACAGTCTGAAATAGAGGTCAAAATTTTATGTCATTATAACACGTCATGTGAGGTGTTAATTGCTATAAACGAATTTATAAACGGCAATTTCAAGTGTAATATTTATTTTCAAATAAATATTCGCTACAGTGGTAACGACTAGCTTTTGGTTGGAAAATTATAACCGATACCTAAAAGAAAAGGAACCTATAAAAATTGTAACATTTCAGCGACGCTCGCGTCAGCGCGGGGGGCACGAACTGGAGGCCTAAGGTTGTATATAACGTCCGTTATCGACGCCTACAATAAGTCGCACTTTATACGGTTATTATAGCGCCATAAACGCCACCGGCCGGTGTTTCATACAGTGCCGGGGCAGATTATACTGCCTGTGGCCCCGATAGGGGGCGAGGGCGCGGGGCAGGCGGCCCGCCCACTGTCAGCACCACGTGCCGCCCGACAGATGTGTCGAGATATCCGATATCGGAAGACACTTTCATAATCTTCGCCTTACAACCCCCCACTTCTTACATATTAAAATACGGAATACCAGCACAGGTGCGAGCCCGCTATTAATATAAGTTCAACATCTCGATCCGTGATTCAAACTCAATTTATTTCCCCGAACGTCCAAAGCACTGCTCGCAAATCACCTGTAAGCTTCCGGATTTAATTAAAGTATTTCTCTTAAAAAATAAAGGTAGTCTAATTGAACCCGGAAAAAATAAAGTTAATTCCTGGAGCGACGCCGCTCGAGAACTTTCATTAGCGTTTCACGGCTACAATTACAAGTTCAAATAATTATGTTTACAGAATCCTTTTCTTACGCAGCGATATTTATCTTCCCCATTGTTACAAGAAGTGACGCGGACGAATTTCTTGAAAACGGCCCATTTATCTGGAGCGGCCACACAAAAGCAAAACGAAACCCAAAACTTTTTATGCGGTCAGTGACATTGACGAATTTAACTCGCGTACTTAGAGGAACTTCATTTAGTTTGATCCGGAGATCCTGTTTCATATTTGCTTAGCCATTGGCCCGCAGATAAGTTCAAGCGGACCGTTGCTTACTTCCTACTTTATTCGGTTTGCGGACCCGCATAAATAAGGGCATCGGCATACCCCGCGAGTATAATATGCTGCATACCCAGTCACTTCAATCAGCCCAAGCATAATCAATCTTGTTTTAAAATACTGTATCGCTAACATTAAAAATATATACTGTCTCATAATGAAAATAAAAAAATCTGATATAATCGAGAAAAAAAAATAGATAGAACATTAATATTACCATACCTAAGTCTAGAATAGATCGGTTATAGATATATATAAGACTATGTTTCTGTCACTAACTGTAAATCTGTTTATGTAGCAATTTATTTTCGAAGTCAGATAAAATATCTGTAGTTCGATTTTTGAATCTCACCGGTGACTTTTTTGTATGCAGCCGATGACTATTTAGTACGAAATAAGTCACCCGATGATATTCAAAAATCGAACTCCTGGCAAGCGTATAAACTGCGAGAAAGTTCAAAGCAAAAAGTTTGGACACAACTTTTTCCGAAGCATTTATATGGTCGATGGATTAAGAAAACACCACCATCTATGGAAGTTGTCGGGAACCCTTATTTGCCTTTCGGGGTGTTATTATCTTTGCCTCAATTCCGACGTAAAGCCACCCGTTCGCGCGCGAAATACCAAATGCGCCCTAGTTTCGCCGATCGCACAGTACACGCTGTTTGTTTAGGGCAGAACAGTCGTGAAAGGCTAAATATTAACAAAACCGATCAACTATCAGATTGTAACACAGGTCCCTCCTCTAAAGGTAACTTTTGGTGGGTATTGATTTTTGATAATCTGTAAACGGCGGTTCATGAATAGGCTTGTTTATAGAGTGTTACTCTATTTCAGAATTACTTATCTCCTTCGTGAACCAGTGGGACGTTGATCCCGCATCATGTGTAGTTCGGCGACTTGTTCACACGTGCCCATATCAACATGTGGACATGGGACGAACTAGAAAGTTTTCGCGCGAGACAGGGGCGTCGCGCCCTCGGTATCTACGTGTCAGCATAATCGCGGCGCCACCTCCTGTTTGCCGAGCGGCTCGCTAATGCTATTTGTCGTAGTGGAGGCATCACGTCACGTCTGCGTGTGTGTGTCTTCATCGTTAGCTGACCGAAACACACCGGTTCATCATCGTGTTTTGTTTGCCACTTTAAGCGGAAACTTGCCCGTGTCAGGTGATTACGTGATTCAGGCATTCCGCGACAAATTGAGGGATCCCTGTGACATATTTCATTCTTTGAAGTAAGTTATCTTAGAGTATCTAGAGTAAATATCGGAAAGCAATTCGGATGTCGAGTGCGAAACTCGAAATCGCAATTTGTAATTCATGAATCCCATAAGGGGGCGAACTTGAGCGATCTTATGCGTCGAATGCGGAACGTATCGCCAAAGTTGTTCGGTGCTGCGGCTCAGCGAATCTAGGAACGTTTAAAGGAAGGAATATTGTTTGGTTTGTCGTCGAAGGTAGTTGGTAAAGCTATCAGTTTTATTAAATCGGTAGTACAAACGCGGCCGTGCCTGTCCGCGCCACGCGCCGTGCGATACCGCCCGATAGCTGTTGTCGAAAACTGACTGACGCGCCTCTTTGAAACTAGCCCGACACAAATTGCCTTTAATTAAAACGATGCCAAAGATAAGACTACTCCATTGTAACTTAAATTAATGTCGGTGCTCGTAGGTAGCTTAAAGTTTTACAACTTATTTTCCGGGGTATTAGCTGATAATAGCGGGCTTGTCGAATCGTGAAATGTTTGAAGTGAAACTTACCCTTATCTTCTAAACTTAGAACGACTTGTTTAATATTCTTTCCGTTAGTACCTCTATCTCGCAATACCTAACTTGAAGTTTGTAATGATTTTAACATTTTATTGTTTTGTTTCAGGTTTCGGTTTCGTCACGTTTCAAAGTGAAGACATAGTAGATAAAGTGTGCGAAATACATTTTCACGAAATCAACAACAAAATGGTAAGTGATTTTATATATTTCAAAAGTTACCTTAGTTGAAAACCTTGAAGTAGTTACCGTTGTAAAATGGTTATTAGTTTAGGTACTTTAATCCCTCGATCGTCTTTATTTAATAATCGATGAGCGTAAAACAAATATAGAATCGTGTGCGCAGCTCAAGTCAATCCCACTGTTAACATTGTCGGTCAGATATCAATTAGGAGCGAAGAAATGCGCTGGCGCGGGTCCAAGCGGAGCCAATAAAACACCACTAAACCCAGCTTTTACTGTGTTTAGATTTTTCCCGGAGAGGGTTGAGACGTGTTTATTCGAGATGTCACCACTTAACGTCTTCTTTAATAGGTTAAACGTTATTTACAAAGTACTAAATTAAATTTCCCACATCTTTGAACAAATTATATGTATTTGAAAGACATGAGAGTACCTAGTGGAAATATAAAATACCAAAGTAACTATTAAAAAAATGTGCGATCGCCTGAATCAACCAAATGAAGTACTTACTGGTATAATTCAGTCACTTTATAATAAGTAATATTAACTAGTCTTAAATTAGGTAATACTTGAGAGGTAAGATTCACTTGGACTAATCACGTTTTCTCTACAAATAAATACGACCGCACATTTGCCAAGCCTTTTGCCTAATGTTTACTTGCACTTTGTCGTCTACTGCCGTCCGCAATACATTACATTCACCCTTTACAAGACCATTACAATCATGTGACGCAGTAAACCTCGCCCTCGATTAACTTGTAACAACACGCAACCGTTGTCCAGTTTAATATGGTAAATTTTCATCATTTGTTTTACTGAAGCAACGATCATGTACTTAGATCAGATATTTTTATTTTTATTTATAGTTTTCATTTTGATAATTTAGTAAATAATTTATGTTGTAATCAATTTGTGTGTCCCTTTTAATAAATTAATTGAAGAATAAAATTCTGAGCACTAAAAACTAATATTAATTTAAAAAAATATAAGGTGCGTTGGGGTAAGATAGAAAGGTATTTTTTTAGGGGTAAGACAAAAAATCGTCCATATTCCGGAGCATTACAGACTACTTTTTATCTTACCCCTAAAAAAATACCTTTCTATCTTACCCCAACGCACCCTAGTTAATTTCATCATAAGAATATGTGTATCTATTATCTTAGTTGTACCTGAGCACACTCGTACTAATAAGTGAGCGCTTTTCTATGAATGATGTACAACATTATTGTATTGCCAACTAAGAGCTCAATGAGCAGTATTAAAAAAAACATGAACAAAAAATACTCCGGACAGGTACTCATAAACAGGAGAGTGTAAAGAAGCATTAGCCGTTAACAATACCACACATTTTCACTCCACAAGGAAAATCCGCGAGCACTCATTAAAACGCACCCGCAATTCAGACCCCACCTTCATTGTCACTAAAAGTTTTCGCCAGGATCATCTTTCACTGTCGCTGTAAAGTCTCGACGCCCCGATGCATATTCCTGATTATTAATGCTTGTTTTTTGTGTCACCCATTGTCTCCGCCATAATGGGTGTGGAAACTCGCGGGTCTGAATTCGTAAGAGTACAGTACCCTGATGTACCCTTAGTGGTGCAAACGAGGAACAAAGACATCAAACAAATGGGCGGCGTTTTAGAGCAATTACGGTTCGCTTCCGCGAAACGTGAGGTGTGCATGAATCGGGCTCTTCTCGGGACGCGTAATGTAGCTCACACGCAGCCGTCGCAAAAATTAATCGACTCGTGCTTCGAAAAAATAGTACATTTCGATTCTAGGGCGGAAACTGTGTCTTTACTTCGCGACACCCGAAATATATTGCCAAAAGCTGACAACCAGTGGCAAGATTCAAGACGAGTGAAGAATGACATTTCCGCGCAAGCATCGTACAACGTTTTTTAATGTCTAAAAGATATGTAATGGTCACTCTGAACTCTGAGGTTACTTTATTAATATACCAGGTGCCATATTCTAATTTTAAAATGTATAAACAATACATTAACAACACAATCTGTCTTAAACATAACTCCAACACTCAACCAATAATCAACCAATATTGAAGTAGTATTGTAGTTGCAACGCAGTAATTTTCAAGTAAATTCCGTCATTTTTGATTCAGACGTGTAGTCGTAAGCTGTATTGTGTTGTTATTGTATTGGATTTGCATTGAAGTTGGATCGTGTCTGTGTGTGTTTTAAAGTTAGAATACGGCTCCAGGTCCTACAGTCTCTGTATGAATTTTACCAAATTGAAAATGTTACTTTGAATTACATCTGACGATACACAACAAGAATAAATCAAATCGGCTCATTTTACACAAAAACACTCAAACAACTGCAGTTTACACTTAAAAACAATGAAGATGGTTAATTTGGTATGGAAATTCCGATACGAAAAGTGAGATGTTTTCATTAGTATTGAATGCAGGTACATTATTAGACAAACTGTAAAAGTTAAAAAATTAAAGTGTAACGGGTATTTTTATAACCGATTCGTGATCAGTAAAATGCACAATGTTTCTCAATAACAAAGTATTTAGTGTACGTCTACAATGTTTGCTAAAATACCCAGAACAGTAATTTAATCTCTACATTGAACAAAATACAATATTTCCGCATTTTATGTACTTATCTTTGCTGAGAAACACTTTCACTCTTCTTGAAATATAAGAGAAATACTAACTGATATTATAGCAATAGAGCTCTTATGGTTGCATATTGTAGCATCGTCAACGATGCTACAAAGGATTTTCATACAATATTGTAGCACTGTTGCCGGGAGGATTGAAGTTACTAAATTGTATAAAGGCAGCACTGGCAGCAGGTCTTTCGTCGAACTCAATTTTTATCGGCTTGCCTATATTGAGCACTCGTAGAAAAAGTATTGTATACAATAGTGACATAATCAACCTTTTCAATTTCGTGCCTTACTTAGGCCACGAAGCTTGCTGAGTCCACGAAACACGGTACTCGACTAAAAATCTCTTAATTATGTCACGATTGTATAAAATACCATTTGGGAACTAGTACTAAAGCAAACAATCACTTTTGCGTATCATAAACACATCCGATAGTTATACTTCCAGCAATAAAGAAGAGATAGGGGTCACGGCACGTCAGCGCGACGTTTGCGTTACGGGTAGCTGCCCTCGTAAATTTAATATGTCATCTCTTATATTAAAATGGTCGTTAAGCTAATAGCGGCACCGCCTCCTCGCACGAGAGTGATAGGGTGATACCGTGACTTTCTTGCGGCGGTAGAATGCCTGTTCTTTTTTAATTCCTAAGCGTGTTTTAGGAAATAATCGTGACATGTATTGACAGGCAAATGGTATTAGCTACCTATAATTAAATGCACGTGTAGTACCCATGGAATTGCAACCACCCTAACGCTATGGTAATTGCTTATCAGGAGTGGTTAGGAGGCTTATTCATATACTACTTATCGGTTTTATAAGGACTTAAGGAGCGATTTTTATTTTGTTACTCTGGCAGTAGTTCCATAAAAATTTCGCAATCAAACCACACCTGGGGGGCAATTTTTGACTTTCGAGCGCCCGAATTCAAAAAGTTTAAACTCGAAAATATTCGCACACAAAAGCTTACCACCAGTTTTTTCGCATGAAATTAATAGTTTTAATACTCATGATTTTAAATTCCTATCGCTGTTATTTTTAAAACATAACGTCATCGTTTTATTCTGAGTTGTAAATGTCACTTTCGAGTACTCGTATCTCAAAAATCACCCCCCTGAACTTACAACGTTTTTTATCAAACGCCTTATAAAAAACCGAGAATGAAGTACCTTTTAAAACAGCACACTGATTTACATACGTTATTAAACCACCCTGCTTCCTATGAGGTCAAACTCTTTCTCGATATTACGTTCCTGTTCCCATATTGCGCGTGTAGTCGATAACCAATCAATGCAGAAACGGTAGAAGCTTGTCGACACGCCTTATGCATATGTAGGTGCTCGCCTCATGAAGTCGCACCTGCGCTGCTGTACAAATGAAAACACGCCAACTCCACCTCTGCGAGAATACTATCGCATCAACTTTGTAAACATTCGACGCCAAACATAAATACTAGGGGAAAGGCTCGTTTGTTTCTGACGACACTTTCGAAGCCAGACGGATATGTGTTTCACTTCGCGAGTTCATGAATTTGTTTTTCAGAGTTTTCAGCTAAATTGATTATATTTTACCTTGGCTGCATAAGTTCAACGAGATTGTATAACTTTGAACTCGTGAGTATAAGAAACTTTTATGGCGCTAGCGATATGAAAGAATTCCCTTGATTTTATTTTTTGTTCGCTATACGCGTTGCGTTTTATTGGACGTTTAACTAATGGTTTCCCAAAACAACGTGACAGGACTCGATGATTCATAGGCAAGTTTTTTTTATGGCAGATACGGTACACACGATTCCCATAAATCTACTGTTTTAATATATTTCGAGTTTTTTATTCATTAACACGTTCGAAACTAAGTGTTGTGACATATGAATGCACTTTTCTTAAAGCCATCCTCGCATGAACACTCCAGGGAAAGATCTTGGGTATTGCGTATATTTTCTCCTCGATCGAGCATGAGGCAAACAAATGGTTTCCGTTTAGGAAATAACACTAAAAGTAGGCACATTTGAAACTGCCACTTAAATCTTGGGATCCTCGATCGCCATTTCTCTTAGTGTCTTAACTGGTGCGGAGCCGGGCGCACCCTTGTCGTTACTGCGCATTAAAGAATGTCCTACATACCTACGCGGCGCTGATAGCCCTCGATAAGGATTACGCCTCGCGACCTTTAACCCTTTAAATTAAGATGTAGATACGGCCGTTGTCACAAGGAAATCCGAGCTTAACTTTTGATTAAAAGACTCACTTAAATGAAGCTTAACTTGTTCTGAGTGCTCCATTGTTAAGCCGGCCGCTGGATATGCGTGTTGGAGAGACACGTCTATCACGACTCAGCAGTCTCCCCGCCATTGTGGGTCGAACAATCAATCACGGGTTCCTCTGCTCCGTGATTACCATAAACTTTCCGTTTTAGCAGGACCCGACTCGTTCCTTCTAAGCTTTATCGATTCGCCCATTTTTACGCTTTCTATATATTAAGAGTTTCTGTGACAGACCCTTTTATTTGAAACTCGCTATTGCCTCGGCTTAGCTAGTAAATAGTTTTTTGTTTATACAACAGATTCTTTGATTTTTCTATTAAAGTATTTCCTGATTGGCCATTGAGAATTATAAAAACGAAACGGAAATTGAAATATATCAGTAACCGTTATTGACGTAAACGTTATTTTAGTTTTTTTATTTAATCGTATGGCATTTTGTCAGTCGTTTAGAGTGTAATATTTAACTTCTGCATCCATTGGATTACGTCGTTGTCGAGGGTGAACAAGTCTGCTGGGTCGCCGTCGTATTTACGTAGAGCACAGTCCCGGACGATATGCGCCACGTCCTGCTCCGCCGCACCGCATTCGCACTTTGGGGACTCTACCCATCCGCACTTGTGCAGGAAGGCACGTGAGCGTCCGCAGCCAGTTCGTAGCCTATTTAGCTGACACCATTCTTTTCTAGGCAGTAAAAAGCCAGGTGGTCTCGCTATAGGGTTTATAGGAACACCCAGGCTTTCCGGGGGCTTATCTCTCCACTCCTTTTCCCACGTTGCAGTCGTGTTGAACTGACAGTTGATCAGGTTTATAGCGGTATCGTACGGAGGGTGCCGAGACTTTAAGCGATTCGGTGGAGGATTTTTAAATTCAGCGTGCGCAGGCAAGTCGGGGCAGGCCAAGATCTTCTTCGTCTCACGGACTAGCGCTTGTTGCCTTCTAAGGTGAGGGGGAGCAATATGGCTGAGCGTCGGAAGCCACTGTAGGGGGGTACTCTTGATGGTTCCGGAAATACAGCGCATAGTTTGATTCAGCTGGACATCCACTCGCTTCACGTGAGCACTGTTTAGCCATACCGGTGCGCAGTATTCAGCTGTAGAGTATACCAGGCTCAGGGCACTGGTGCGAAGGACATCAGCTCCAGCCCCCCATGTGGTACCAGCTAATTTATGCAGGATGTTGTTTCGAGTTTGCAGCTTTTTCCCGTTTGCAGTTATTTTAGTAATCAGTAATCACTGATATCTGAATCTGAATCATAATTTTTTAATTACTATGAAATTGTTACTCGTACACATATGTTTATTGTGTAAATGGTTTGTTTAACGTAGCTACGTTTTAATAAGTTACGTTAATTAGATCCCAAAAATGTCATACCGCAAAATATGTGGATGTTAATAATATACATATTTTGGTAAAGTTAGGTTGGGAATTGTCCCAGAGCATATCTGTATCATTAATAATAGAGGCGTTACGTTACCATGAATCCCCTGTCGGATTAGCAGTGTGCAATACCTTCCCGCTAATGAGATCCCACAACCGCTTTATCCTGCACAATGAAATTACGAAACAAATTAATCCAAAAATACGTCAAATCAATCAAAAAAATACACTGAAGAAACGAGAGTAAAAAGGGCTGCATTATTGAACTGTATATATTCAAACCTTTTTAACGAAAATTTACAAGTTCGATTCTAATCTCACGGCAGTCACTATTTGAACAACTGCCTAATTTCCTATGTACGTACAATATAAATTTAATGGTTATAAGGCAACCGGCACGCAATTTTCAAATGACGCGACCAACTCCAGTCGAACGCGAAGACGTAAATTATGGCTCAACAGGCCTTTCCTGCCGTTAACGATTGCGACTTAAATTCGAAGCGTGAAAGAAAATTAATTAATCACAGGTGGTGCACGGCATCGCGCACACGAACCTACCCTGCGTATCCTACACGCCTACACTTGCATACCTGGGGTGTAAAGGACAGCTGACACGGCTGAACTTTAACAATCGCGCACTACCCACAGTACCCACTATTATGGTAGGAAACTGAATCGTTCGCACGGGAGCTCGCGACAAATTATTCAATCACCATAAAGTATTGTAAGAAGCCGCGCGTAATTGAAACGGTGTCGCTGCGTAGCGAGACAATAAAGTAGCGAGAGTGTTGAGGGCGCGGGCGTCATCAATAAAGGCCATACGTTAGGGCAGGCCGGTTCATTACTGCGCTCGGCGTCTCCACATTCCCATTACGTGGGAGTTAGGAGACGCGAGCGGCGATAAATAGCGGGCAAGAAGCCCTGCTTTGTTTCTTGGTTCTTGCGCACAATTTCATTTACATTAGAGGTGCTGAGCGCAGACTCCTTCGGGAGTCATATGAAAGTCGCGTACAGATTCATGCAAAACAAGTTACGAGCGGTGAGACCACGTGCCTCAGACCTTAATCTAGTCGGCACCGGCTGACAAGCGATGCCGGCGGCGCCTGCTCTAACCTACTTAATTACTGCCAACTAATTGCTGCAGCTGATACGAGTATGTACGTAGGTACCTACGGCATAAACTTCACCTCAGTGCCAGCTTCTGGAATATCACCTTCATTAAAATCTTACGTCACCTGCACATTACTTCAAGTGAGTCACGCCAAAGGAAAATAAATAACTTTAATTTAAATCCAATCAGGAATTGCAGCAATAGGTATCAATTAAGCATCTGTATTCACAAACGACTGCCTTTTATTGGCTAATGCAGGTTCTGCAACGTATCGAGCTACTTTACTTGAATGTTGGCGAGAAATTCATTCCCAAAGCATTTCATTTTAAATACATGGAAATGCTTTTGCACAATTTAATCTAAATCAGCTGCTAATACTTACACAAAATTTCATTACTCATACATTTAAAACGGTTAATCGTGAAAGTATTGGGTGGTCATTCGGTATGGCTTTACCCTGTGCTTTAATTCAAGTACCTCTTAAGAGTGATAAGAATTAGTTAAGCAACGAGTCTGCCATAATTATGTTCACTTACAATTGCAAACGACTAATACTGTTGAGTGGATGCCAATTATTTTTTACTTGTTATGTTTTCATTTTAATTGCCTTTGCAATGAAGTTTGGAAGTTTGCCTGAATATTGAATCAGATTAAATTTATTCTTTTAAATAAGCATAGCTAAAACGCCGCATAATAGTTAAATTCAGTCGTCGGTGTTATACTCCACAGCATCCGTATTACCATATTGTGTGTGGTATTACGTAAAAACAAACTTACATTTGATAGACTTATATTGGATTATAAATTACAAGTGCTTCACACACAAAATAATTATTGCACCACTTCATATTGGGTTCTGGGTAAAATGCAAAAATAAATAAATTGGTGAGCGTCGATGTGGCATGGCTAAGGCTCCTTGGCTCACAGCGATTGCTATCGATTGCGATCGATGTCTCAGAATAGCCCCGGGTGTTACACTTGCACAGAATGTTAGAAGCCCGTTTCTACAGCACCCTTCATATTTAATGCCTAACTAACATTTCTATGACGGCGAATCGCGAGGCAAGTATGCCACTGTAATTTGAAATTCAACATTAATGTGACACGAGCTAAATTTGTAATGTTGAAGCCGTAACTGATTGCTGGCTATTTGAAGTGATTTTTATTCAGTTGGTTTTTCAAATGCTGGAAAAGTTTGTGGCTAACGTTGAGTAATTATTCATCTAAAGTCGAATTTATAGTCAAGTTGGTTCATATACGTAGTATTTATGTATGCTGTGTACGTGAATGCATATTGTTCTTTCGCTTCGATTTGATATATCTGTAATCTTACGGGAATATTTAGGAAAAATATTTTATCCAGTAAAAACACTTTTGACATATTTATTAGGTAATCAGATTTTCTATTTTAACGTACTTTTACGTACGCATTAATTCTTGGGGCAAACGTATTAAATTATCAGATCATATAACTGTACAGGAAATACATTCATTGCATGACCAACAGCGGGGAAGTTAAGGATAGTCGAGCCTCAGGTGTTATTAGTTGCAAACAGGAAACTGAAGTTGTACCTATACTCATGGTTTAACGCCATTAGACCTACTTTCTCATTACTACATTGATATTTTATTGTACAACACTTAAAGTACAATTTCTTTTTAAATACATAGAATGGACTGAATTATGCTAGCAAAGCAGCTGCAGCAAAACTACGAGTTAAGATTTGCAGTGTCGTTGCTATTAGTGTGTATGGCGCTATTCAGATATGTCCGCAGACAAATCCGTGTCCAATTCGCGCCATACACGCACGGATTTGTCCGCCGCGCACATCCGTCGGACAAATCGGCGGGCACATCTGTGCGTGTATCCCTAGCTAATATTGATCGCATCATCATTCATTCATCATTTTGAAATACCTCCTCAGCTTCTGCCGCTTACTATACAAAGATGGTTACAATTTGTTAGTATTACAATAGCAAAAGTAACAGTAGTAGTATAGTAGTTAGTTAATATTACTATTGATAGTATATCGAATAATCTATACTTACAAGAACTAAACTCACAATAACTTTAGTTCCCCAAATCACCCAAATCAATTCAGTAAAAAAAAATATTCGCTAAAATATTTCATCAAAAAGAACGTTTAAGGTCACCTAAGCGCGTAAAATCCGCTTATCGTATTTTAAATTTATTTTTAACGTTTCTATATAAATCGTCTTCAATATAAGACTGGCTGGAGGGCTATCAGCGAAGCATTGCAGGTAAACGTTACCGCTTATCGGCGCCGAGCGTCGATCGCTTATATCTGATTTGAATTTCGCATTACAGCCCATCGGGCCCCCGTCCCCACTCCGTAAACACAGAGTGGAGACCTGAAATTCACGACTCGCGCTTGTCTTATTTTATCCGACAACGGTTAGGTAAATATGGAAAGAGCTGGGGTGCGGCGGACTATTTCATTATCTGTGCTGTGACCTGTTGAGCGAGAGATTTGTGAGTCATCTCTTGCGTAACAGTGCCGTGCGCTAAAATGTACAACGTTGTGACACGTCGGTGTTTGGGAATCCTGTTTAGGAAGCCTGTGGCTGTTATGTGACATACACAAATAAAAAAGTAAACTATTTAACTATTCCATTTTTTTCTAAAAATTTATGAAAAAAAAGACACATGTATTGTGATTTACTTGAATACTCTCAACAGTAACGTATTTTTATCGGTGTTTTGTAACTTGGAAAAAAGTCTTGAAAAAGCTTGCTTGAATTTGCTTGTAATTACGTACGCCTTATGTCGTTAAAAATAGTTTTACTGCCCAGTGGCAGTGGCGATACTATTCACGAATTAATGTCTAGGAAGAAACCATCAACAATTTTAAATGTACATAAACTATACCAGGAGTTTTCTCAAACTTCTCCCTAAATTATCGGCGCTTTTAAGGATTTTTATCGAGTATTTGGCAAAAAACTGGCTACCCCCCGTTCCCACGTTCGGGCTTCCGCTTAGCGGCAATCAGGGCGCGCTTGCGACGCGCTCTGTCAATACGAAGGCGAGAGGTTTCCTTGATAAACTTATCTAGCGCTCCCTCCCCCCGCGGCGCCTCTCGACCCCGCACCTGCCCTCCGTCGCCTGCGTTTATCTCACGTATGTTCCGTACGCTTTGCCCGCACCACATTACTCTCCCTGAATGTGACGCTTGCTCTTCGACTTTTTATCAGCGCGTCGTGTTACACTTTAAAAGTTCGAAAGTAACATTTTTAGACAAAAACAAATAAAATACTATTCAAACAGTGTACTTCAGTTTAAATATTAAGACAACTGAAAGTATTCACTTAAATATATACTGAGAAATTATCAAATGTCACTTCAACGTGTACCAATTCATATTCGTTTAAAAATGGCCATAATATTTTATCCTTTTATAAAAGTTGTCTATTTGGCTGGTTGCCCGAAGACCGCCGCAAGAATTTCAAAGGAAACAGAGATTTTAGTAAAAGAAAACAAACGCAAAATCTTATAAAATGCAGTTAACGTCAACACACATGCCGACTGGTTCGGTGAGCTTGTACTCAAGTTGGTGAAGTTGCTTTATTCTACAAGTTCTTACTTCGCGCTACGCTTGCTAGGAATCTGAAATAATGTCCACAGTCACCAGACTTTGTGTTCCGTGAGACAGTGGACGACAAAGGCACAACCCTAACTACGGTTACTGCGGAGCATGTCGCAATGGATCTAACTAGTCGCATTACTTCGCTTTGGCCCCTATACCTACTGTAGCGTTTTACGACATCTCCTTCGATCACTTAATCTCAGTGTCTTTTGTTCCAAAGGTCCCCGTTAGGAGCAGGGTCGGCAATAACTCATCGGTCCCCGCAATATACAGCCAATACGCGAATTAATAAAATTCGACTCCGTCCTGGATCTACTTAAACACACCCCAGGGCTTTTTATTCGCAAAACTCCTGAGTATTTTATTTCGCCATTTTTATTTCGACGCTTTTTTTATGTTCAATGGTAGGTCCATAAAGGTGAATGAAAAAAACATCAACCGGGGCCTGATTGCTTCCGCAAGCTCTCACGTAACCCTTTAATACTTACGAAACAAGTCGAAAAATGCTACCCTAGTTATTGTACTGCTATTTACTCAAATTCACGTATGTAATGAATGACGTTCACGAAAAGGTAGGCCAAATCTTTCGCAACCAACTTTATTGACATCAATGTTTTACCTTAAAAGCCTTTCAACCAGAACCAATCGAGCGAAAATTTAATGACTGCTTTCAGATTCGTATTATTCACCTTCATACGCGAATGTTCAGTGAGCATAAAGCGCGGCGTTTTCCTGCGAAACAATTAAATTTCTCATACGTCGCTGGGATTAGAAGCGCGGAGTTTCTGGGCGAGAGACCCTGGTTGGGCGCATTAAGCTAGGGCGCGTCGGAGCGGATCTTAAGTCCGCTCGGTTAAACAGACATCTTCGCGTCGGCATCGGCAGCGTCGAGGACTACTCGATCCGTGTCGGATCGATACGTCGCCTACCTAGCGGGGGCTAAATACAATTTACCTTTGTTATTTTTCGTGTCATTTAACTGCGTCGCGATCTCGGAACGCTTGATCGGGATTGCGAACTCCGATGCGAATTGTTTGTGAGCTTTTGTTTCTCGCTCGCCCGCCAGCGACGCGACATCAATTAACGTCGGATCCCCGGCAGAATTTTCTTCGTGGCTATACTGGCGTATTGTAGATAGATTTAAAATGGAATCATTTTCCGCTGAATAATGCCGCATACCTGCGGGAGTTTTGTTATGTCACTGGGCTCAAATTCTCCGGGCTTAATTTCGGTTGCGAGGTCATGAAACAAAGTAGAATCGTTAAATTTTAACAAATCTCAAAAGTCGTGTTGTCTTAGTTTTAAAGTGGAGTGGCATTTATCTGGCATGTCCCCTAGGTTGCGTGTTGGGGAACAAATGGAGGGTGGGCCCGGCGCTGGCGGCCGCCACTGGCGTAGGCGCCGGTTCATTTGTAAAGCTTTATCGGACCTGACAAATGGCGACACTTACTATTTTTATGTCGCGGACGATCGAAGAATACCGTTCATGTTACGGTGCGATTTAGGTCTGTTTCGCATTGTTAAAATTTAGTACATTTCAAATTTGACATAGGCATATATCATTACTTGTTCCCGAAAGCAACAAATGGCTTTGAAGAAGTTCTATGATCTTAATGCAGTACTGTATTGCGTTTTGTTACTTAAAGCCGAGGTTGTTTCAAACTTAAATTTTACGTGTTGATTATTCAGCTTTATCTAGGCATAAAACTTGGGGGAAAGATACTCATCGTGGCGGCAGCGCACTCACTTCGCCGCGTTAATGCAAGAGCACGTAGTCCCATGTCGGCGCAGAAAGTTGTGCAAAGTGCACAAAGTGTGGAACGCCGTGGCAAAGCCTTCATTTGTCGGCTTGTGACGTCCGCGTGACAAATGTGGACGCGACTTACCTACACCGCCTCTGCCCCAGCTACATCTACATGCGTATAGTCGACCGCGATTATGCACCGCTATGAAAAATGAAACTAAAAACTTTTTACTTGTCTGTCACGCGCTGTACGATAACTATTCATCAAGTAAGAAACTCGCGTTTGAAAGGAACATAACTTCGGAACAGGATCGGGGGAGAGTTAAGTAAGTGATTTATCCTACTGGCTTTAACATAATTTAAGCCTATGTACTTTTCTGTAACGATGCTACTTGGTAGCGAAAATTCTATTGCTAAAGGTTTGGGTTAGCGCAGATTGGGTAATTTATACTTGCCTCCTGCCATCCACCTCGGGAGGGGGAGGTACAAGCACTGCAGAGAGCTATCTTGTTCGTTAAAATTACTTAATGGATCGATTAACCGTTGGATTTAATTATTTGGTAGATATTAAAACGTAATTTGCTAAAAAGTTGCACAAGTTAACTTTGTGGTGTATTTAAATCACATTGATTATAATATAAGGACAATCTTACCCAAATCGACCGAGCCCAACAGAAAGTTCAATCAGGAATTTATATTTTTTATTATGCAACTAAGTTAAAATAAATGCATACTCTTACCAGGATTCGAACCCGGAACTTTCTGTGCCGTAGGCAGAGCCACCACAGACTAGGCTAGGGGGTCGTGGTTTTTGTTGACGGCACGTAGTCGAACATAAAAATTTCTTGTAATATATTATAATCCCATTTTTAACTATTTGGAACCTATATCGTCATGGGATTTATCAAATAAAATACCTATTTATTTGTTATTTTCATCCGGAAACATTGTAATTCTCCTAACGAAATGAACGCGTTTTGAAACACCCATTGTCAAATAATTAGTTGAATCCGAAGAAAACAACCGCCTACATAAATTTAAACAATTACTTGAGATTTCGTAAAATTTGTCGTAGTGTATAATAAGCACTTAATGATAAGCTCCTTGACTTGATAAAGCAAATTAAAATTCAATTTGTGAGTCGAACCATGAAGCATAACGGATTGTCGACCGGCTTCGTCGCCCCTTTTCTTCCATAATTCTACGAGCTCCCTCTCCAAGGAAGCATTTTCGCTATTCTGCAAAGTCAATTGTTAAGCGGCCTAACCTCCGTCTAAAAGCAATTAAGGGTTTCATCTCTCAACGTTAAAATTTACATTTTTGTTTCAGGTGGAATGCAAGAAGGCACAACCTAAAGAAGTTATGCTACCAGCGAATCTGGCGAAGACGAGAGCCGCTGGTCGCGGCGCGTACGGTGAGTTGCTAGGCAGTGCGGCGGTGGCCGGTGCCAGCGGAATTCGGTACACTCCTTATCCTCTCCCGGGGCCTGCGCAGCTGCTGGTGGCGGGTGCGGGCGCGGGCGGCGGAGGCTCTGCGCACGCGGCCGCCTACCGCCGCGCGCTCGCCGCCCTCCGCCCCGCCCCGCGGCCTCCACGTCCTGCACTTGCGCAGCTCGCTATCCCTCCTCTGACGTACTCCGTCTCTGAACTGCTGGGTGCTCATGCACTGGATATCCCGGCACTCTACTCCCCCTTGACCCACGCAACCCTGCCCGCCGCTCTGCCCCTCTGATCCGCAATCCTTTTCCAGCAACATCCGCACCATCCGTTCTAGAAATCCCGGGATATCATTTATCACATGAGTGATTTCAATCCGCTCGCCTACTCCTTTGCGGCAAACTTCCTATATATTCCTAGCATTTCTTACATTCCTACGACTTTCTCTCCAACCGACGAAGTTTATATTCTAAGGAAACTGATAATATCTGAAGTGTCTTATTTTAGTAATGCCATTAGTAAATCAGTTAGCTAGCAGATTTTCGAATTGTGTACTAATCAGAATTTAGAAGAGTCATAGAAAAGAGTTCGAGTATTCAATTGTACAAAAGAATATTATCATCTTGCTAAAAATAAAGTAGAAACAGCCGGAACAATTTTAAATTAGGGACATAGAGAGCAATATTTTTCTACCAGGTAGTAGGCGCTTTCTTCGATTTGATTTACACATAGATTTTACAAATACTAAGCCTGGTATTTTTACATTTTTATGTAGCTTTTAAAATGATATATTTTGGAGAGAACCTTTTGGTTCGGCCAGCTTGCCATGCCTATGTCCATCCATATTAACTTACCTTCTAGCCACAGTGTAGTCGCGCCACTAATTACGGATACTTGGTGAAGTCACATTGAAACCATATTTTCCTAACTGATATTATTATAATTTAGCTTTTTACTATAAATAGCTTTACAGTTTGATGTCGACTTTTGAAAAATATGTATGAGTGGAAAACAAGAGGTATATTATCAGTGAATGTTATGCGTTTTGTGCTATCACTTCTTTAGATGATTAGGAACTATCTGTTCTTTTCTAACTTGTGACATAATAATGATATGATTTTGAATCTTAGTATACATACGTACTTAAAAGCATCTCTGTGTGTATTCATAGTCACTTAATTTTAGATAAATATTAATTACCATAGATGTTCACTATTTATTATTCTTATTATTTATTATATGCTATATACCAAATTAAGTCTAAACAGATTATTCACCATTTGTTTTATTTAGTTATGTAGATATCTTTACAACATTTCTGTTTCTAAAACAGTAAAGTTATAATGATACACTGAAATTTGTATTATAATCGTAGCTCTCGTTAACTAATAGAATTAATTGTATTAACGTTTTAAGTAGGTAATCGGTAGTCTAGTTTAATAAATATCATTTCCAAAATATTTGAAAACGTCTGTTTGTTTAACATGTTTAGCGTTAGACTAACAATGTGTAGATTAGATTAACATGTTAAATAAGCTACTATTATCATCATTGATGACATAACTAACATACCCCCTGAGCCTCCGAAAATACAGTCGGCGGCGGAACACTGTTCAATGAATGCTTCTCAGAACATTCACTACACTAAATATTACTTCACTCTCTCTATATACAGTAATGATATAATTATATAATATAATCATTAGTAAAATTTCTCGCCAAGCAAAATAGTGTCTCCCGGCACATTCATGTCAAATAACTCTTATTATATCAATTTGACACATGTCTAAGTGTAAGAATCGATCGATTTATGTAAATGTTTTTACATTTCTAGATTTCATGTGGTCATTGGGTGCTCTTCCTGATGGTAAGTTTACTGCACATTTTTTTACCAAAGTCACTTCATTCTGTTACCCTGCATCTCTCAGATCATTTCTCATTGGAATGGACGCGTCCTTTATGTCTCTCGATAAACTTTTCGACGTCAATTATAAACTTGTCCTCATTGGGGTTATGGAAATGGATTATGGCAGTAATAATTAACTTGGCAAATCAGCTTAAGTGTTAGTAGGTGTTAGTACATTTAATTAATGAATTATCGAACATCAGCCTGCCGCGCTGTACGTCCATCTACCGCATGATGGATCGCGGAGCCTGACAGATACACTATTTTGATTGGCAATAATATGATAAACGATCCGGTGTAGTAATCATATCAGCCGCTGTGGACGGGTCCGGCCATCATTCATTTTACATTTTATATTTGCCGGACTTTGTTGATATCGGAAATGTGATGAACCAGTAGACCTTTTAGTACCTACATGTTAATGAAATCATGATACCATTGTTATAGTTGTTTTAGTATTAATGTCATGTTTTGAAATAGTGTAATTATCATTTGTTTGGTAAATCGATACGCGTAGATAGTGTTTTGTTAATGACATGCAGTAGGCATCGTTGTAGCTGTTTAATAAAGCCGTCGTTACTCCACTTACAGCGCGCAACATGAAACGGTGTTTACAAAATATATTCCGCTGGACATTGTCCAAAACGATGTCGTACGATGAAGTATGTACGATACACTTACCTATGTTTTCAGTGAGACGGCTCTATTTTAGAATTGGGCCACCAGGACAAGTTTTAGGAACATAGAACAAGTTTAAATGTAACGACCAAGAAAAGAGTTTTGTCGACATTTGTACAATCAATTCAGAAGTTTGAAAGAAAGCATGCAACCCGATAATTAACCTTTGCTTCTCACGGCGGAGCCTTTCAAAGTGGTATTTTAATGTGTTTCGTTTGTTGTACAGGTTTCCCCGCAGCATACGCCGCCTACGCGGCAGGACGGAGCTATTCGGGCTATCCTAGCTTCGGGCTGCCATACCCAGCAGGTAATCCCTTGACGAGCTTGCACCACCAACTGTCCGGCAATCACTACCACCACTTGGCGACACTCTTGCCTTACCACCCGCTCGAGCTGAGCGGCGTCTACAATGTACACGCCATGCATCTGTGAACTCGCGCCTGCGACAATGCATTCCACTAACCGCTAACTTCCGGCGGCAACGATTCGCTTCTATTTGTCGCGCCACGCTCGGGCCCGGTTCATTCGGTATCTCGACCGTTTTGTAACTCGATCAACGAGAAGTGCGTCAGATATCGGATTAAACGAACAACTCGACAAACATTACAAAGACAGTTAAAAAAGGTGCATATTTCGAATCGTTGCCGTAGATATATTTTTCATTTCTTCTAACCCGTCATTGAACTAATAGGCACCCTAAATAACTTAAAAATGCATCCGAGCACTAATTCTCGTAATTTAATATGGTGACTACTTCCTAACTTGTGATTTCAACTAACTTGTTCTAAGACAAAAGTTCGTGTGAACTTTCACTTACAACTTTACTAACAATTTAACACCCTTAACAATGACTGAGCCATCTAGATAAATCTGCCTAGCTGTCAATTACAAAACGTCCATGTTTTGAGAAGTGCTGTTTATTGTTTATCTTCAGAATTTTGTATAGAAAATCCGGCCAATCGTGAGCGCCTCGCTTGATGTTTACCGACGAGTCGCCCTAACGATTCTCAAATGCTACGCGTCGTGCAAACACTCTAGCGCAAATACCGTGTTTGCCTTCGCTCCACACACCCCCGCCCGTAGCCCCGCGCCCGCGTCGGACTAGTATCGCGCCATCGCCAAACCCTCATTAACAGCAAAAGCTTTTAAAAGAGATTTAAACAGATTCAAACAAAAGTACTGAAAAAGTGACGTCCTTTTTGCGGTGACTTCTATGTAAATCTCGAAACAGACAAAAAAGAATTTCCACTAATTAAACGTAGTCCTCCTGAGCTCGGTAGTCGAGCCCCTCGAATGAGACCAGAATGTTAATTTTTGCTTGGTTCTAACAATACTTTTGAGGTCAGTCAGTTGCATTGAAAGGCGGTTCGATATAAAGCGCGGGCGGGGGTTCCCTAATAAGTATCGTGGCGGAGCACAGCTGCACAAATACTCTTCTCGTTATTTGTCTACACTCCGTGCTTGAGCCGCCTTCGCTCCGCCATAATTGCGCCACTAAGCTTTGACTTTACATTTTTTTTTTCGCTCCAAACACCGTCCAGCATACGGAATCCGAAAACGCAGCGGCAATTGAAAATTCTAACTCAGGGAGTCGCGCGTTCATCGTGGTTCAGTTTGTGTTGGATTGCGGTCTGTTTGGAGAACTTGCCCGTTGATCGATGTTATCACAGCAGAGTCGGTGACCGCGCTTAGGGTAGTTTTTCTTTCGTATTAGTCGTACAAATCGTTCCGCGTTAATTACTTTCGAGTGAGCGTTTTACGGCACGCGAGACAGACGTTTCTGTCGGCTGGCTCACAATATGACACTGATTGTTGGCGTTTGTTCAATTGTAAATATAATTGAACAATAGGACCGGTTCAATAATTACAGTGTCTCCATACAAACCTTTTTATTTAATGGTCTTATGGAAGCAATTCAGCCGCTCGATCGCCTAGCATAATCCGTAAGGAATTCTGTATGACAAAAAAGTTAATGGATAATAAATGGCGTATTTTTAAGTTTATCGTGAATAACATTAAAGAAGCGTGTATTTTATACGGTAGGTACTTTCGGCAAGGAGAAACAACGTTTTCTTTCGAGCGGCAACTATAAACCGGCGAGCGCTGGCGTCCGCTGACCGGTAGCCGGCGCGGGCCCGCGACCGCAGCGTGCGTATGCCCGCAATTAATGTACGTCCATTACGGCCATTAGCATTCCTCCGCCGACACGTCAGCTTATTGGTAACGTCATCTACAACGATATTTAAGTACATAATAAATTAATTACATCGCGAGACATACCTACATTACGCTGCTGAAATAATTATGAGATCGATGGCATGAGCTCCTGCTAGTATTTAAATAATAAAACAGCACGTTGAGTTTGTCACAGGAATATTTATTTTTGAAACTACCAATGTATGTATTGAAATATTCAAGAAGGTAACAAAAAATAGTATTTTACTAACAAATATTTTTGAATAAATCACAAAACCTATTTTGAAAAATAATAAGAAGTGTTCGCTGCTTTTACATTTTAATACATCGTCTTGAGTTGCCAGAAAAGATGCTAGTCGCAAGGGCATAGTTTACACATAATTCGCACTACGATGGCAAATAACTTGGTAAAATTATTGTTTGCTACCATGAGTGCCAAACAGCTATCGAGATGTTAAAAGTTCACAGTAAAAAGTCAAAACGTAAATAGTTAAATTTAATAAGACGATACATATACATAAGTGATTCTAGTAATATCTACTTTGTAACACTGCTGTCACGAACATTAGCAAAAACCATTTTTTTTAGTTTTATAAAACATGACGTTCTATTTGTTTCTATAATACCTACTCGTACGACCGTACAAACCGTCAACAAAAAACCGAGATGCAATGACCAACATTGTATTTCACAGACGAACTTTAAACATAGACAGTTTTCTGAACTTTCTAGATTTGTGTACTTAATGCACGTAACTATTATACTTATCAATAAGCTTAAATCTAGCATCAACTTGTTTCTCTATAATGCCATAATTAATAATAACTAGAGGCACTAGGCACTTTATAGTGTTTTTCTTAGTCAGTATATTCAGGTAATCTTCGATTTAGCTTGGTAGACGATAGTTAGCGAATTCATTAGGAATTAGGCTTGACTGGCGATAATACTGATATTTTAAACGTCAGGACCTCTTTCTTGGGACGATACATTTTTTTATAAAGATAAGTTTCCTGTGTATTTTGGTTATATTCGAATGCCTGTAAGAGCTTGTAGTAGGGGCTCTGTGTCCCAGTGCATGCATATGAAATGACGGGCATACGCCCGGGCTGTACTTTCGTACAATAAATGAATAATAGTCATTTGTCATTGTCCACGTTGCTTCATATATTATCCAACAATAATATACAAGGCGTTTTCTGTACCAAATGAAACTTTCTAATAGTCTGTAATTTATTTCAAAATAGATGTTATGGTATTTTTAAACCAACAGTAATGTGGCTCTATTTCAAAGTTATCTTGACATTTGACATAAATTAGTATTATCGTCAATCTCAATATAGATTTGCCTTTATCTAAGAGTTTAAAGTTAGATAAGTAAAATAATATCGTCATCTAGATTGATAAGAAAAAGGTAGTAGTAGGACTAGCCGTTAATTTCAGATTACTAAGTTTAGAGGATGAGTACTTAACTACTAATCAATATACATTTAGCCATTTTGTTTCTAGCTTCTCGTAGCTTAGCTTAGTTTAGCTCGTTTCTCATTTCCTATTCCAATCGTGTATAAATAAAAACTTTATCGAGCTTGATAATATAATTTACTTAAAACTAAATTTTTATGAAATATTCACTATGATAAATTAAAAACAATTGTGTATTTTTTCTTTCGGTAAGTTATTTCTGTACTATAATATATTTACAAGGCTTTATAAATAATAAAGTAATTAATACAATATTTATTGTTATTGTTGTGTGATATTTTTAAATGCTACTATTTTATGCTCTTCTTCGTGTTATTGTTGTTATGGAGTCATTGTATTCATGTAACGGTGCAACGAATTTTATGGGCGGTGAAAACCAAACCACACCAGGCGTGTGCATGTGCATCAGGTGTGGTTCGGCCTTAACGCTCTCTTTACGATATATGGAATTGTCAATTTTTTGTGGCAAGTATGCGCTTCACTGGCCATCGCTTACCAAACCTCGCAATTACGTTTTGTCAAAATTTAAATTGTGATATCAAAATTATTACATAACTATAAGTTAATGTTCGATCATTAAATCGCTACCGAAGTGTGCGACCGTCCTTATCGCCATCCTCTAAACTAGTCATAAATAAATTTAAGGTTATAAGTAATTCAATAAGAGAAAATAAGGTATTTATATTTTAGGCTAGAACAGTGTTTTTAACATGCATCAATGCACCAATTCGTGCTAGTACCTATGTGGGTCATGCTAGGGAGTACCACAGGAGCACTAACCACAATTATGTACCAAACAGTACTCCGGGCAGCCCGACTACATATTTACTCCGTTTTGACTTCCAGTGCGTGTCTAGATGTACTAACGCCAAATGAAATATTAGTAAATAACCGTATGTTTGTGATAGTTTGATTGAATCAATAAGTGTAACACGAAATGCCCCCTCCCCGCATCGTGGCAGTGCGTGATGCAGATAGTTTGAATGCGGGTACAAAAACCCAATAAAGCCAAGTCTATCGTTCCGTGTCTGTGCGTGCAAACAATTTTAAATACCCCGAAAACAGTAAACAGGAAACTATCAATTCCAAGTTTCCCCATAAAGATTCGATGAGTGGAGCCCCGGGCGATATTCTCCTATTTTTGAATGTAATAATATATTTTGGCAACTTTGGTTTTTTCCTCCTATTTTCATTTAAGTCGATTACCGCAGAAGCAACACATTTCGTATTTTTATTTTTTTATGTTGATTTATTTGCACATGTGAGTTGGCTTTGGCGATCGTAGCTGCGTGGCCAGCTTTGTAGCTTTTTTTTTGTTTTGTTGCCGCAGGTGTATTAGGAGTTATCCCGGCGGAAAGTCGGCTCTTGGTCGGCGCCGAGTACGTAAGCCCGGCGGTGCTCGGGCAGGGCTCGTAGCGCCTCGTCGGCCGTACTCCCGGGGAGCATTCCACGTCGCTTTACCACTCACTATTTCCACCACTATCCATAAACGGCTCCCGGATACATCTTAAGAACATAAATAAATCTTTTCTCGAACGAATAGATCTTTGGTATTACGCCCTCCACCACCCCGACCCGCGGTTCAGGAATGCAATGTCGCAAAAACTAAAGGTATATAAATAACTGAGCCCGCTCGGATTCACAGATGTGTGACGATGATCGCCCGACTAGGTTCGCCCATATAGCCCGTTGCAAGTCACTTGAGCAAATTCACTTCGAATTTAATCAGGAAATTGCGGTATCCCTCAGGAAGTCATACCATTTATAAAAATACTTAGGTAATTAATTAATAGCGTCGTCAACGTCGCATTACTTTTAACAATGTAATGTAAACACTTATGTCAAATTCATATTGCATTAAGTTTACTTCTTAATATTAAGTCAATAGAAATGTTCTTATCGTTGTTCCAACATATCGTCTTATATATCATTAATCGTAAGTTTGTCATATTGTGAAGTCGCTATATTTTAAAATAAAGGAAATTGCCGTTGTATAAGCAAAACGTTTATCGCTTATTGTCCAATTGATCGTTTTGTAATCCAGGTCAATCGCGGCCTCACTTATTTACCGTTCGTTCGCATATCGATTGCGACCAAAATAACTGGAAGAGATAGTGTGATAGCGAGGAGTTGGCTAGCGTGTGCTGAAGTTAGATTGCTCCTTACGACGGTTCAGGAGGAGTGCGCGCCGCGGTCGTAATTCCGATATGTTTTAACGGTTGCTTTCATTTTCTGACTCATTCAATGCGGCACTTACAGCGTGGTGTTCTCGGCGGGCCGCTGCGCAGCCGGCCGGTAAGCGTGCAACTTGCAACCCAAGTGCATGCACTAGTCACATCACGGCGTCGCCCGGTGACCGCTGCCGCCGCCGCCTCGCACACGTAACCCGCATTCCTCGCATTCTACACGTTCACCCCTAGAATGCCCTATCTACGTACCGAACACGCCTACACTACCTAATTCGGCCACTTTAATACTTTCAACTCGAAACACTGAATTATTCATCTAACTCTGCCTTTCCGATAAAATACTGCTCAAATTGTACCTATACAGACAACGTATAAATGCTCAATTCGTTAAAAAAATTGGTATATAAGGTCAATACTTTAGCGAAATTAGCACATTAAAATAAATTCCCTTAAAGGGTCACACAGCCGTCGGGTTGAATCCAAATAATTAGCTGGCGAGGCGGCGGGTGGCCGCGTGTCGCGAACTGTGCCAACTCCATTTGTAATTTAAGATATTTGACCGTTTAATTGTGTTAGTAACTGTTACGTTTAGTGCTTGTTGCTTGGTCGGAGCGTGGCTCGAGACGCCGGCTCCCCTTGACCATTCTTAGTCCCTCTTGTATATAGACATAGCTGTCAATTATAGCGACCGGCGACCATCCATCGCTGTCTTAGATCACGAGTGCTGTGTTTGGATGAGTCAGAATATATTTATTTTGTTGTTTTAGATGATTATTTTATTTTATGGATGTCTATAGATTTTGACTATTAATACGCTAGTCTAGCGAGCTCCATCGCCTATAAATTTTTATTGTAGTGTTTCACCGAATGGAAGTGTGTCCGTATAAGGCCAAAATGGTGAATATTAGAGTACTTATCTCTTCTAGTTAGTGTACATTTAAGCGCACAAATTCAGTGCAGAAAGCCGGGATGTTTGCGTAGTAAATCCTTTCTCCCTGCATGTTCGGTAGCGCTCTTATGCGCATTAGCCACTCGTGTCCTTGCGTCAGGTTTCTGGTAACACCAATTCCCCAGCCAAATCCTTGCCTTTCTTCGTCGTGATAACAATCGTCGACGTAGCTTCTTCTACACTCCACACTGCTGCTTGACGTTAGCATTATTACCTTTAATATCCCTGCAAGGGATGAAGGATTTACGAACGCTATGGCACATAATGTCAAGTACATGAGTGAGCATAAACAAAAAAGTCTGTGACGAGAACCATGGAAACAGCAGTTTGGTGAACGGAGTGTGACGACGACGAAACTAGGGCGAGTAACTTTCTATTTGAACATTATCGAGTTGATCTGTATGGTATTAAACCATTTTGAAGATATAGAATAGTATTGTAATTTTGTTGGAGACATTGTTGTTAAAGTTTCATAGGGTAAAATCCAAGTGTGGTAGATCTTCAATAGTAAAATACTTAATGCTGAATTAGATTTTAGCAAATTCTGATAGAAACTAGAATAGACTAAGAAATAGAAACTTTCAGAGTGTCAAAGTAATTAAAAGTCTGTAGAAAATTCTAATCGTTGCCCTATTTTATAATAGAGGATTATCTTTAGGTATAATAGCCTAGTTGTTTTACAAAATAATGGTGGACTCTTTGATTTAATGTAATCTAGTAAAGCTTCAAAACTAGTGTCGGTAATAATGGGGGCCCCCCATATATTTTTGTGCTAAAATGGTTGGCCAATTCGCTTTTATAAGTTATTGATACAGTTGGTAGCGGTTCTATGTAAATGACTAGATATTTAGAAATATATTGAACATAATTTATAATTGGTGGTGCAAACTCTTTATAGCGCGTTGATTATTATTGTTTAGTTTTAAGATAATTATATAGATTTAGATTGTATGTTGAAAACTGTTGTGCCTTAGGTAAATTTTATAACAATGTAAAAACTTATTCAAAAATTGCAACTAGAATAGTCATTACATTTAATAAAATTAGTTTAGAATAATCTGCGTTATTTTACTATTGTAGTTTACAATTTAATGTAGTGATAAATTTGAATTTAGCAAAAGTAATTTTACAATTTTTTATCACGATAATGTAGAAAATTTTACAAAACTATAGTTACTCGTATTACTCAAGTAGCATATTTTGAGTACTTAAAGTGTGTGTAAAAGGGTTTTATCTTTAAATGTTTGTATATGTTTAATTTTGCTTTTTAAAGTCGCTTTACTGGTACTGATTAACATTCGTGTCCATGACTGAACCACGAGGACGTAGGTGCGCATAATCGCGCCAAAGTAAACAGCTTATTGAATCAGCGGCGAACCGAACTAAAATATAGTCCAGGGAGAGATTTAAAGAAAGGACGCATGCTTCTTTGAATTACAAATCCGGGCGTTGGCGCGTGCGCGATGGCCACTCCTCGACCAGCCAGCATAGAAATTCGATTAATTTGCAATTGAGATAAGTCCCAACGGCTAAACCATCGCGAAAACCCGCAAGGCGTATCATCTCGGGGAGTTATTGATGGCTCCTATTAAATATACGTTTACGGCAAAACGTGTGCGGACGAGCCTCCCGTAACCGCTCAAATAAAACATTTCAATCCGCCGATTGCGAGTGTCGGTAGATGCGCATACGTTATCGACGAGTGAGCCCTCCGCGATTACGAGTTCCGACGTGGGAGCGGTAACTTAGCTGCTTTGTTGCAACTGCATTGTTGCTCTAGAGACTTTTGTTTTATTAATGCTCCTTAGAAATGTAGAATGCGGTTATGTTATACATTGTGATACAATATCGTGAACGTACAAAGTGGTACGGCGCCTTTTACGTATTATATACATATTAACTCAGCACTTTGAAAGCATAAAGATACGCCGTAATAAGAATTTGTAAGTATAACTCAAAGCGAAACTTTCCAACACACCATTTAACTCAAAAACTCCGCAACACACCATCCAAATATTTTCATGTAAAACTTTTTATATTGCGTGGAAGATATAAAAAGCTGGCACTTGTAAGTAATATAGTAGCTTCAAGGGCGGGTGTTACGCGAGTACGCCCTGTGAATATTCCCGTTCGACCGTCATCCCACTTCTGAAGAAGAATTATTAAGTTTCCCCCGAACTTCGCAATTATGAAAGTTCGAATAGCTCTCGTAGGACGGCTCCTGAATTTATAGATGTATGCCTCACCTGCAAGGTGGAACATACTTGCCGAATATCAGCACATCACTCATGTTGTTAACGTGCTGACCCAACTGTACGGAGTTGAGACGAGCTACATATTCATTTACCGTTTGACAGATTGCGAGATCATAAATGTGAATCTTACATAGATGATTACGTAACTAGCAAGACGATTATTACGATATTCAGTCTACACAATTGTTACTCATTAAATTACTTACCGTCCACTTGTTATGTTTAAAAATTGCAAATTAGGGATTACTTTTAGAACATATTAAAATATAAATTAAAACATAAACAATTGCCTCACGTATACAAGCTGTATCAAAAATACTGATGATGACTTAAAATTTATTTTGATATTGAAATATTGAAATTGAAAATAAACGTAAATAGTAAAATACCGTTTTTATATTTATATTTTTGAACTCATTATCTTTGCAAGTACATGTATCTTACAATTTTTTTTTTTTTCTATTAATTGCTTATACGCGTTAGGACCAATTTTTTTTGCAAACTATAATACTACGTAGAATTCCATGAAATGTATATGACCAGTTTATTTCTCGGAGCAACATTCAGCGTAGCTTTTGCCAAAACACGCGCGGGTGAAAGACGGAATAAATTGCATAAAACAACAAACCGATTCAAAAAAACAGCTATTCATACATTGGTAATCCAGACAGAAAAGCTGCTACTCCGGTTTGCTATATTCATACTTGTTGCAGCCAGTTCCAAAATCAAGACAGATCGCAATTTTATCATAATTCTCACAAGTTTCCAGTTGGAAGTTAACGTCGGACGCAGATATGACCGGCGTTAGAACTAACAACAGAGTTGCTTCTCCGTGCTTGTAAACTGAATCGTAAATTATTCGAGGTCGGCAGACTCAGGGCCTGGCGGTGACTTTGATCGCCGCCGACCCGTGGCCTGTGATTGAGACGGATAAATAACGATTTATGACACTTGACTGCCATTTTTGCGACCGAATTATTAAGGTCAAACGTTTATATACATAGCCTTCGGGATTGGAAATTGAAATGTTAATGAACATATATGCATTAGCGTTCAGTGGAGTGTAAGTATAGTGGACCAATAATGCGATTCTTTACTACATTCTATTCGAAACATTTAACCAGCGATTTCAAATATCCCTAAAGCCTTTCGTGTTTAAGTTGAAGAAGAAATATTATTTTCGCGAATATTGGCATTTGTTATAAATGCTACTTAAATAGAAAGCCTATTTCCCATAGTAATGGGAAAAGAATAAAGTTTGACGGATCGACGCGCTAACGATCGAAGGACGTGTCTGAACTAACACTCCACTTCATATTTGGTACACAGCAACCCTAAAATAAATAGCCTCTCGCAACGCAAAGTAATGTTATTAAAACGTGTCAGCATTTTAGTAGGAGCGGAGGCGCGCCGAGCAGGGCGTGAGTGAGAACGGAAGCGGGCGCAGCCGCGGGCACGAACGGGACGCACGCCGTCCGCCCGGCCCGCGACGCCATCTATCATTCATCCTCCATTACTTATATTGTACTTTTTTCGCAAAGTCACTCGCAGGCCGGTAATCACCTGGTGCGACCGCGGACCTCCATTTTTCACACCAAATGATAACTCGCGCATCTGACAAAAATTAAATTTGTCGTACAAGCCGATAGGGCTAATGGTAACACTATGAGCAGGCAAAAAATGGCACGTGAATATTATCCTGGTGCTTGACGAGTAAGATTTCCTGTCAAAATAGATATTCCCTTTCCTTTGGATAACATGAGATAATCTGATCCATTAGCACCTTTTTTAGAATGGAATCGTTATTATTTGCCTAATTTAGTAAGTAGAATAACAAGCTAGTCTGAGACGGAGAATATATCACTGGTACGTGGACACATTGCGTCCGCAGCCCGTCGCAATCGTTATGCACCCGCCGCGCCGCCGTAGTCCGGCAAGCTGTATCAAAGTTACCCCCGCGGAATGCGTAAGCCGCGCGGGCGGCGCGCGGCGTCAAGACGCTGCGACGTGCCCCGTATGCTAATGCCTTCCCTATTCAATAAGCACACCGCCGCGTGCCAGCGAGAACTCACGTCGGATAATTTACTGGATAGTTTGTAAAAGTTTTTTCGCCCTCTGTGATTTATACCCGCGAAACTCGAAGTACTCTTTTTCATTTGAATGCACGTGACATACGTGATATTTTTTGTTCCGACATAATCTGAGCCCGGGGAGTCTTCCTTGTCCTCATTCGTCAGCACGGCATCTGTCTCCAACGGCTAAATTATTCATGCATTTACGCGCTCCAACTTTATCCGCGCTGGAGAACTTTAATATTGAGTTGGGATTACATCGATAGTCACTTTACCGTTCAATATGCTAAATTCAGAAAAGATGAGGTGTTGCAAGCGAGGTGGCGAGTTTTCGAAATTCAAAAATGCGATGGTTCAGTCATGGATGTGTGTGTCACTAACGAGAGTGCGCTTCACTCGAACGTGGAGCGAATGCGAACCGTGTGTATGTTTGCAGTTGACCTGACCAACGGCCAACTGACACCGAACAACAACACACCGCTGCTCGCGCAGGCGCTCTCAGGTGAGCACCCGCTCCCTCCGCCTCCACTCCCGCGCATATACTTCTTGTACAAACACACTGATTACCTACACTAACTTTTTTCCTTAATCTTAATATGATTGTAACTTATAACTACTAACGCAACGCATTGTCGTAACACCAGGGCGCCACTACAATATTCGACTTTACGCTTTTAGAACATTTTATACTGTACAAGAAATAACACAAAAACTCATTACATTCATTACTTATATCACCTTTGTCGCTTTCAAGCTAAATTGAGTTACTTTTAATGTTATCTTAGTCTTTGTCAATTACGTTTATATTTTCTCTTACACGTTAAACGCTCTGTACTAGTTACCTACTTACGTCGAACTTTATTTGGTCCAACAATTAACAACAATACACCAGAAAGGAAACGGTGTAACGACTACTTTACTTGTCTTTCTTTTTGTTCTTGTTTTGTGTACGTAATGGTATTTTTCTTCTGTTAGTAGATACCCAATTATTGTGCATATACATAAAACCATATTAAACATATTTGTACTAATATTGAAAACCTGCCTACACCTAAATTCATTACATTTTTTTTAACTTTATTGAATATGTGATTGCAGTATGACTACATAGTAGATTATTTAATACATGTACAACAGCTTCCCTATAAATATAGAATTCTCACACATTATTAATCTTACTTTAACACGATTCTTACACACTTACTTAACATGCTAGAAATGTCTACGCTTGTATTTAGCCTAAAAAGCATTCATAAAAAGGTATTATATATCAATAATTGACACTATTGAAAGTACTAAATAAATAACGAGTGAGATACTTACGTACATCCTTTTTAGTTTAAGTGGCATTCTAAATTTTGTTGTAGTTATATAGATCCAGGTTTTAGTAACTACAAAAAAAATTATAATTTTACAACACTTGGTCTAAAAGCAAGCCATTTCTAGCTAACACACATCACGCTTAATGGTGGTTAGTGCAATTGCCTTCTTATTCGATATCACTGGAATTTTCCTGGTGTTTCTAAATTAATTATGAAAACTGTTGTCTCTATTCGTATACGTAAGAATAGTTTGTTTCAAATAGTAAGCAACACGAATGGGATATTTATGGAAAATGTTAAATAATAAAAGAGAAATATCGTGTCAAGTTTTCTGAACTAATTTTTCTAACATATTTCGAAGTTGTGAGTCGCTCGTATGTACACGATATAGTTCCCACCGAGTGATACAGTTCCCTTTAAAACAGTATCCAAAACTATGGAAGTTGATCTCACAGGCATTTAGCAAAACTAATGGAACTAAATCTTGACTGCGCTCTTCTACATCCACAGTGATGAACAACTACCAAGCAGCAGCAGCCGGCTTCGGGCCGCCAGCGTCCCCGCACGCAGCCAGCGGCCGCGCCGGCTTCCCCGCCGCCAGCTCGCCCGGGCCCGCGCTGGACGTATACGGCTCGGCCGCGGACAGCGTCGGCTACGTGCAGGCAGCCAGCCCGCAGCCCTCCGGGTTCCCCGCGATCGCAGTCAGCCGCGCGCCCCTCAATTACACCCCGGTAAGTTCATTTTTTTGGCAGAGTACATAAAATTTACAGAGGCAAATATTGCAAACAAAATCTAAGAAAATAAAATGCGCAAGTGTGTGCTATACCATATTTCCATTTATAATAATCCATGTACAAAAAACCTTCACACGACTGCTAGTTACCTAAATAATACTTTTTCCAATACTACTTACCTATTAACATATTGATCTTCTCTGTAGCGTTCTTAAAATCATAGATTGCTATGAGTGCAACATGTGTTATCGATAAACTTCGTACATCTTTCAAACTAGAATGGTTTTGAAGCAGAACTTTATTAGAATCTATGGTTGTATTGGATTTGTATAGTTATGAGATTTCTTTACTGCAATTTATTATTTCTAATTATTTAAATCATGGACAAATGTTAAAACTTGTTAACTTAGTTATTAACTTTTTTAATTTATTACGTCAAGTTCAAAAATGCCTATTCCAATGCCGATTCAAACGACAGCAATTCCTAAAATTGTCCTCGTTTGGGAAGTTTCAACTGTCACGGAATTCAAATTAATGTTTGTTCTGTTTTGTTTTTCTTCGGGCCTTTTGATTCGCGCTTCGAGATGCTAAAATCATTTTTGCATTTTCTTTATAACCGCAATCATTTGCATAGCCCAGGAAATGCCAGGCGGGTTTTTTAAATCTCAAGGTCTAGTGGAGAGAATAAAAAGTTGGTTAGCAGTTAGTTAGTGGGTGTGTCGATGACAGAGCACGCGCCGCGCACGCCATGGGCTGCGCGCCGAGCACCGCAGACGCAATTAGCAGCCGACGGCACTCTAAAATTTTAGCGAGACGGTCCAATCTCATTATGGAACCGATCTTCCTTGTCGCTCTTAAAGCATAATCACCATAAGTTAGCGAGCGAGTGAAGCGTGAGAGATGCGATTATAAAGTGTTCCGAAATATGAGCGGGACGAGCGGGCGGGGCGGCAATCTACGCGGTGCAGTGCCGCGGGTAATGGCTTTTTAAAACTGCGACCACGCTCCATAACTGCTTCTCTGGGACGCCATCAGTCTTCATTGCTTGTCGGCGCCCGCCAGTGCGGCCGCCGCCGAGATCTTAACTCCTCACGTCGTATCTCGAACACATTTTTCAAGAGCGTAAGCTCCTTTTATTTACTGGATACTTAAACCGAAAAACGGCCTAGTGCTTATGACGGACAGCTACATGCCTCGAGTGGACGTCGACTTACGAGCTAACGTTTTTGGTGCTTAATTCGGGTGGTCGGAGGCTATAAGCTACCCTTCCGTTGCAGGCGCGTCATATATCAAATGGGATATTAACTCAATCGTCCGTAATCGCCGGGGCAAAACAAATATGTCGCTAATGAGAGAATGAACGGTCCAGGCGTCGGGCGGGCCGCGGCGCATGTGGTTCCCGGGTGTAAAACGGTCTTATTAGGTAACGGGAGTGCCCCCCGGGCAATAACAGTAAATCAAGGAGAACAAGCGGTGTAATTACCGTTGGCGAGCGGTCGCGCGCAGCTCTAACTCATCCGCTCACTGTTTTTATTTTGTTGGCCACCAAGCCTCTACCGCTCTATCGACTGCGAACACCAAACTTACTACCTTTAAATCTGTCCCCCGAGAGGATAATGTTCGACTGAACGCTTTATACTTCCATTCAATTATGGCTTGCAGTTCAGCTTTATTTTAAAACTGGATCGAAATGGATAGTGTTTTAAGTGCAATGTCGATAATCTTCCTTTCAGATTAACGTGAAATTGGATTAAAACAAAGTACTTGATAGCATGTTCTCTTCATTTCAGGGACCCCTGATTCCTGCGGCTTTTACCAACGGATATCATTGAAAGTGTCGTAGCACTAATATTTTACGTAAGTACTTTAATGATACGTATTAAGCTAATTTAATTTAATTATCTTTGTGATCTACCTGTTTTCAATTAGGTACTACATAACTTAACTAGACATTTTTTCTTTAATACGTAAGGTAACGTAGACAGATTGATTGCCCATATTGTCCGAGTGGATACACTGGATACAACGTGCGGATGCTGGGTACAACAAACCAACTTATTTTCCCACGCATATGCAAAAAAGTGGACATATTATCTCTATGTATGTGTCTTTGTTAGTCCATATAAAAAAAAACCTATAAAGCCTGTATGCCGTATTCTGATTTTGAAATACATAAACAAAATATTAGAAACACAAGTTCTCAAACATAATTCCAACACAACAAATTATCAACCAATATTGAAGTTGCATTGGAGTTGCATCGGAATAATTTTCAAGCTAATTCTGATTCGGACGTTTACCCGTTAGCTGTATTGTGTAGTTAATGTATTGGCGTTTTATTGAGATTGTATCGTGTCTAAACGTATTATAAAGTTAGAATACGGCCCTATGAGTAATTGAGTATGTATGCCTTGTAGTTTTATAGTAAATGATAACGATGTATGTTGCCTGCGTAGGTGGCGAGCGGTGTGGCGTCGCGTAGCGTCCCGCGGCAGCCGCCGCAGCCGCACGACACGTCTCCTCGACCGGCCCCGCCGCCCCCACCCCGCGCCGCGCCCCGCGCCCCCACCCCGCGCCCCGCGCCGCGTGCGCCGGCGACGGTCGTCTCATCCGTCCGACCACCGCGCGGACCGATCCGTCGACCGCAAACATCTACTCCCACCCCTCCTCCCTTCCTTAATCCACCCCCCCATCCCGAGACCCTGAGGAGATCCTGTCTATTGTAAATAATAATAATCTACTTTTTATCGTGTGAACGAGAGATAGTCTATTACTTAAACAGGTATTTTTTCAAACTTTTCTCGCTTTCAACTGTACCGTAGATGTGTTGTCAGAATAATAAAGGATTAAACTACAAAAAAATACATTTCATAATTATATAAACATGCATCTAGACAGTTAAATCGCAGGGAGATATATCTTCACTATTTTATTGTTCATAGTTAAATAACAGTTTTAAGATGTAACTTACTGTCCCTCCACGCGCGCGGGACTCCGTTTGTAGACACAGAATTACTTGGCATGTACTATAGCGCCGCCCACCGAGCGCGTTTCACGGGTCACAATTTTTTAGGAACAAGCTTTTGTAATGTGTAGGAGTTTGATATTGAAGAGCAGTTATGACGTATCGAGGTTGTAACGTGTCGCAAGCATGGCGGCGGCGTGCGTCGGCGCAGCGGGCCCGCAGCCCGCCGGCGACGTGACAATAAGCGAGGCGCGCCGGCTCGACGCACGCGCGCCACGCTCTCAGCTCGTCCACCAACACATATTTTATTCTATTTTTAATATTAATGTCAAATATTAACATAATTATTATACTACTATATATTACGCATATTTTACCTATGAATGTAATTATTTTTCGCCTAATTCGAATTGTATAAAATCACTTCTTTGAACCGCTGTTCCGTTTCAGTAGTTAACAACCGTTTCTCGATTACTTCTGTATAAGACTATGTTAGTTACGATAAAATACTACGTATACATACTTTCTAATATTTATGTATTATGATATAAAATTTTATCCTAAGGATAATAATGATCATAGACGGTTCGTAAGGACGGTCGGGAAGCTAAGTCGGAACATTTCACAATATCTCTCATCGCGTTAAGATAATAATTCGTTTCTATCTTGTACCTTTAAAAGTAGGTATTGTAATTATAATAAATGACAATTTGTGCATTACGTAATAAATATTTCATTGTTTCTTACGATTGTATTTACCGTAATGTAAGACCACTGTTAATGAATAATAAGGCGCCGCGAGAGTGTGGCGTCACACCGTACTTAGTTGTATTTACAATTTTAATCAAATTATTAATAAACAATAAAATTTCGTACGGATAATAAAGTCACACGACACAAGCATTTCAATAAAATAAAGACAGGGATATCACAAAAGTAACTCAGCCAAAGGCGCAGGTTCGAGGTAATAGATTAAATATGAAGTCAATTCATTAATCATATTCGTTAGGTACTGCAGACATTTTTATCGGCCACTTTGTCTAGTTTGCTGCAGACGGCGCGGCGCGTAGCAGGCCCGTAGCCTGCTACGCCGTAGACGCGCTACGCGCCGCTACAGCCGCGCCTACGCAGCCGCCTGCTCGCTACACACATGCACTCGGTTGCATTCATTCGTTCGTTATTTACTATTAATTACGATTATTACACATTATCTACATCAATTAAACATTAATATTATAAATCTAGGTATTAAATTTTAGGTATTATAATAAACAATCTTTTAAATGCTATTATTATATAAATACGTTATAAATATAAATGTTTCCTGTTACAAAAAAAAATATTGAAAATCATACGAAATAAATCAATATTCTTTTTAAAGGTGATTTATTACTTATGAGTATGTAGTTAATTGAATAATGGAGTGTTAGACGGAGTGCGCTCGTCGCCGGGCGGCGCGCTCGCTTTGCGTTATTTCGTTCGTGCCGAGTCGGTTCGCTGACGCGACGGTGGCCGAGCGCGGCCGAGCGCGCCCGAGTGGGCCCGAGCGCGCCCGAGCGGGCCGAGCCGGGCCGGGCCGCACCGAGCCGCACACCCCGCACCGCAGGAGACGCGACCGCGATTATGTTGTTAAACGTTAGCTAGGAAATTGATAATGAAATCGAAAGGTGTGAGTCTGTAGGACGGTCGGAAAATCGATATCATACCTAACAAATTAACGTAATTATTTGTTTTATATTTACGGTGTTATAGGTAATTAAGACATTTTTTCTTAGGATATTTAATTATTACGATGAGATGTTATACTTGTTAGGCCGGGCCGGCGGCGGCGGCGGCGCGGCCGCGCTCCCCTCCGCCGTCGGCTGACTCATTCTCACTCTCACATCCTCACTCTAATTATATTTTCTTACCGACCTTTTTAATGTAGGAGAAGCGCACACGGCCGCTTGTCCCCGTGCGAGTACGAGTACAAACAAACATTTTAGTGAGAGACGTTCGTTCGCCGCGTTCGTGAGAAGCCATCGGTTCGCCGCGATGCATCGAGTCGACGATACTTACTACTGTATATAGTACATTGTTAGCCGCATGTAAAAAGACGTTAGCCGATACCATCTGATCGAAATTAGACTCATTCGAGCTGCAATCAGGATTAGCTTGACGACGGATTAGTTTCATTGTTGAGATGGTTTGTTGATATGTATGTGAGGTTGTTTCTTTAGTGTCACCCTAGTTGCTGCGGAAGGCGCGGGAGATGCCGTTAAAGTACAAACATAGATACGTCTGATTTGGCATCAAACTTTCTAACTTGTAAAAAAAAACTATAGTTCGGTTTGACAGTTCGGCACCAGGAACCCACGCCTCTATGAATGTGCTCTGACGCTCTGCCGCTGCCTCGCCGTTCTCGCTTCCTCGTATATGCGTTAGTTGATTTAATTCAGTCATCATTTTTAGAAATGTGATCTATATCACGATAAAGACTACGTAATAATAAGCGAGATCTCAAATTTATTTAAAAAATTCGTTATGTGATCCTAATATTGCGACTTATCTTATATATAAAATTGAAAAGATAATTTATTATATTTTGTATAATAACATTCTACATTATTTTACACTCGACCTACTTTATATTGTTATTAAAGATAATAATTAATTTTAATCTAATAACGTGACAGACTGGTAAAGTTCGTAGAGTCGCCGCGGCGGCCTTAGATCAAGTAGCTTTGCATATTCGGCGATGGCCAACTTAATGTTTCAAGGACCAAAGGTATACTTATTCGCGTAGAACCGGACGCGCATTGGCTCCGCACGAACCGACCCCAGCCGATCGGTTGTTTCATTGCACCATCAGAGCGTGTCTATGGGTATAGAATATATGATGAGAAGTCACTTTAACAGCGGGCAGCGGCGGCCGCGGCGGCACCGCCAGCCCGCGTCGCCGGCCGCGTCAGCACGAGCTCGCCCGCCGGACGGCGACCGCGCGGTGACGGTCGTCGCACTCCTCGCCGCCGCCGCCGCCGCCGGCGCTCGCGCCTCTCTCCCCCCCTCACCCGGCACCCCGCCCCCCCGCGCAACGCCGCCCGCTTGGTTTCGTTCTCGCGGTTACTTCTCGATTGCGTGCTTCGCGTGCTGACTGATTTTCTATAGCAATAAAAATCAATTACCTAAGATTTTACATTAAAATAAATTTGGATTTATATACGTTCGAATTTGGTGTCATGTACATTTAAAATATTAGAGAAAGAAGGATAACGATAGGCGAACGGGTCGCGACTGTCCGTCGCGACGTCGACGCAATATTTTCGTCATTTCTTCGTGTATTATATGTTACATGAATCTGTATACAATATGGATATAAATCATAATGATGAATAAATAAATTAGTTTTTACGTCATCTCTTTACTAAAATAATGATATCAAACATTTTGTAAAAAGCGGTGGGTATGTCCGCCGCCCCGATTCCGTGCACCAGTGCACTTTAACTTATGGGAATATTACATTATATAACGTACATAATACTATGAGATATATAATCATACAGCCTCTCGGGGCGCGCGTGTATGGCGATGTATGTATACACATTGTGCAATGTACATATACCTATTATGATACAATGATTTAAGACAAGGTTCACATCGTGCCGTGTGTATGTGGTAATAAATATAATATGGACATTGTTCAAACAATAACCAGTTGTTTCATTCCTTATTTCACCCCAACACTGGAACATGTAAGAGTATGTATACAAAATACGTCTAGTTTGTGACAACACAAATGGATTTTTAACATCTTCTACCTATAACGACACAACAAAGTCAATATTTAGAACTTGCTTCCTTGGAATTGGTTCTATATAAGTAATTATTAAGTTAAAGTAGATATTTATAATTATTTTTAATAAACGGGACTTAACCGCGTGTATAATTTTTAAATTACCTTCGAGGTTTCGAGGACGACATTGTCGCCGTGGTCGCGAAGAAAGACAAAAAATATATACGCGGTTAAGTCCCGTTTATTACAAATCATTATGAGTAAAAACCGTGAAAGTCTAAATCAGTGTAAAGTAGATATTTGTGTACAAAAACTGTTGTTTTGTCACCAACTAGACAAAACCTAATCTCAGGATTTTCTTAATCTTCAATATTTGAAATATGACAGTGAATTTTCATACTACTCATGAGAATAACAGTATTAAAAATTGCTAAATATATTTTAAATTTATTCAAAGAAATACCTATTGAACTAATTATGAGAAATTCCGCACGATGTTTACATTTACTACAAGTTAATATTATTTTATCATCAAGTTTCGGAAAATCATTGGAATGAACCAAGGTTCGAATCCAAAAAAGTCCAGTTTAGAAAACCTTCCATACATATTTTAATACTCAGCTATTAGTTAATAAAGTGGTGCTAAATTAACCCTTTTGACCGCCAAGCATCTGACGGTAAAATCGTGCGCACGCGACGCAACTCGCTTATTTTGGACGTGATATCACGGCCTGGCGCCAAGGGTACTTTTCGTGCGCGTGATTTGACGTCTTTGGCGGTCAAAGGGTTAACTGAATTGAAGGATAAAGCATTTAAGTTAAGTTTATTATATCATGCGGTATTCGAAATCGTCGAAGATCCTGCTAGCTGACCTCTGCAATTCATATTATTGTATGTAGATGAATCGGTGTAAGTATACAGGTAGGTAAAGATTTTCACTTACTGACTAAACATCGTCTTAATGTTTTACTTAACGGGCGTTTTTTCGTAAATAAACCATTTACTTTAATTCGATTTTTAAAAAACTTGAAGATTAATTTGATAAAAAATTGGAATTCTATTAGTCGGAGATATTTCAACTTACTTTTTTAATCAGATTTTGTCCTCCCTTTGATACCTACGTGATGTATCCAGGCAAGATATGTGCAATATCTAGGTCTATGATTAAATACATACAGATATGTTTGAATCAACAAACAGATATGGAAAGAAGTACATAACTTACCTTAGGTATAGAAAACTTAGACTAATTAATACTACCTAGCCTGGGCTACGTAGTATTAATTAATACTACCTAGCCTACGTGGTTTAAACTATATGTACAAATGTCCCCTATGTCACCGCTATTAGGTAAGGTGCCCATAAGGCTGGCTGCGTTACCTCGCTGAATGGCAATGCCAATGCGCTGGGCGAGGAACGAGCCAGCCCTCTGGTCACCGGTGGAGCGAATGAGCATAAAGGACAGTTTTTTGAATAGACGAAGAGCCTCTGGCCCCCATGGCCCTAATGTCTCCACGGCAAACGCCGCAAATACGTATCTCTCGCCTAGAGCTGCGTATTTGCGGCGCTTTGCGGTTTCAGCGGTGGCGGCAGCACTGCCAGCTTTTAAAGATGTCGTGTTGAGGTGGGAAGGTGCTAAGGTATCCACGCATGTTGCGTCCCAGACTAAAGGCCTTCCCCGAAGCCACGGCACAAGGGTTAACCCGTCGGGCCTTTTGCCATCGTCACGCGCCAGGCCATTAGGTTCTAGTGTGGCTGGCACGTTGACGCTGACTAGAGCTCGACGGATAATGTCATTAAGGCAGGCGTGGCGGGATAGGCGACCGGCGCTTCTTGGGCATGCGAGACCGTGGTGACCCAAGCGGTCTACTGTTGCACCACAGGAGCAAATGTGTGGTTCTACAAGGTTAGCACCAAGTCGCAAACCTACTGCAAGCCGGAAACTATTAGGGTCCAGGAGGTTTCCGAAATTAGACGAAGGATATGCGTGCAGCCAGTAACCTGATTCTTTCGCTGATGTGGCTAGCAAGCGGGCTCTGTCTAGCACCGAAGGGCTAGTTTCCAGGAGGTGGTCATGCAATTGCCGGCACATAGGTTCGTCCCAAAGTTTAAAGGTATCTAAGGATATAAATTATTTTCTTGCCTGAGCCCGATATCAGACCGTACCATATACACTTAGGAGCAAAACTGTCCCAATTGTAGCATCTTAATAGAATGTGGAGAAGTTTATGTCGATCAAGGAGAGGGGCACATGATTAATACATTTTTTTTTTTTTTTTTTTTTATGACATAGGAGGCAAACGAGCAGACGAATCGCCTGATGGTAAGCAATTACCGCCGCCCATAGACGCCCGCAACACCAGGGGGGTCACAAGCGCGTTGCCGGCCTTTAAGATGGGAGTACGCTCTTTTCTTGAAGGTTTGAAGGTCGTATCGGTCCGGAAATACCACAGGCGACAATTCATTCCACAGTTTTGCTGTGCGAGGCAGGAAATTTCTGGAGAAACGCACAGTTGAGGACTGCCAACCATCTAAGTGGTGAGGGTGATAATGTTGTCGCGTAGGACGGTGGCGGAAAGAGGCGGCAGGGATTAATCCGAACAATTCCTCGGAGCACTCCCCGTTATAAATGCGATAGAAAATGCAGAGCGAGGCTACATCTCTACGCAACGCCAATGACTGAAGCCGATCTGTAAGATCCTGGCAGCCGACAATTCGAGTCGCTCTCCGTTGGATGCGATCCAGGGGGAGAAGTTGGTACTGAGGTGCTCCCGCCCATAGATGGGAACAGTATTCCATATGTGGGCGTACCTGTGCCTTGTAAAGCTGGAGGCGATGGGCCGGAGTGAAATACTGTCTCGATCTGTTGAGCACACCGAGCTTCTTCGAGGCCAACTTGGCCTTACCCTCTAAATGGCCGCGGAACAGTACTCCTTGAATTTTTTTACAAATTAGCGTAACATATGGTGTTCTTGGCATTTACGGTTTTTTGGAATTTAGAATCATAAAGTAGAAAAAAACACAGTTTTATTTGTTCCAATATTATTATTTCCTCCTATGGAAACTCCAAATAGGGAACCATACATAACTAAGAAATAACCGTAAATTCTAAGTATATCATATGTAAGGCCAATTTGTAGGAAATTTTAAAGAGTACTTTTATGTATTAATCATGTGCCCCTCTCCTTGATCGACATCAACTTCTCCACATTCTACTAAGATGCTACTATTGGGACAGTTTTGCTCCTAAGTGTATGTAATTCAGCTGCGTCGTAAGTACTTATAGGTTGAAGTACGTCAAGAGCCGTATCAACTTACATATAGATATGTACAATATGTACATCGTAGGTACATACTTGTAAACCGGAGTGACAACGTTACTCAATTAAACAGGATATCCTATTGAGTAGTACAATTACATACACACCTACAACATCTAGAGTGGTATTCAAATCATAAAATATTGATTTGAAACAGATTTGACTTTAATATGAGCTTGTCATTAAAAAGGTATTCCAATAATTTGTAATTGTAACATACCAAGTCACTAAAATATGTAGAGTATGTCCGGAAAGAGAAGTGTCGTGAAATGTATGAGCTCCCATATAAACCACGACACTTTTCTTTTCGGACAAACTCTGACGTAAGGTATTTTTGTAATACCTACCTATTTTACATGACGTTTTTATTGTCATGAGCAACTGATAATATGATATACCTTGTGCAACCTAAGAAGCGGTTGTTGACACCTGTCATCTCAGTACATTTTATAACCTAAAATCGATTTTATAGTAGCATTTAAGAAAATGATTATTTGAATAAGCCTAACGCCAATTAATACATCCAATATTGTTCTATATTAAATTTAAAACACTTTACAATAGGCTGGGCATAATGCTTTCAAGGAACATAAAGTAATATATGAAACGAAATTTCCAATCATTCCGAATACTAGAAGTAGGCGAAAATCGTCTTCAAAATGTTTCCCAAGTAGGTATACAAAACTAACACGAGAGTGAAGTTCAATAAAAGCTTGTAAACTAGTTCTGCGACAGTTTTAACGGCTGAACAAGTTACGGGACGTACAGCTAACGGAGTTGAAAATTTACACTGTAACATATAAAAAAATCAAGTATTTTCCTTCCTGTCCAACATTGTGGCCTTACGACGCGAAATTCTACGGACCCAAAAAGTAATGCTTTACAGCATTGCTAGGCGGGATTAGTTTTTAATGCGGCAATGAGTCATGGCCCATGACATATGGAGATTCTAAGAGAAACATACTAGTACCAACAAATCACAAAGTAGTAAAACGGTTGACATATTATGGTGTAACAATCTTTAAAAAAATATTTTTGACATGAATTTATATAACTATAGTAAATCGGTGACAAGAAAATATAATTCGAATAAATCAAACGCGTTTTTAACAGATTTTAATCGTCTAAAAAGCCTCTAACAGCACTATTATAAATAAATAAGACTTTTTTTCAAAATACTGAATTACATAGAAAATCCTTAGTTACCAACTATATTAAAACTAAATTAAAAATTAACTTACAACTAACAAAAAAGGTCACCCAGATCTGCCCCCTGCGGAAGGGTGCCCATAATGCTGGCCACATTCCCTCGCTGAATGGCGATACCGATCCTTTGGCCAAGAAATGAGCCAACCAGCCCAGCATGGCCAGCTCTAGTGGAATCGAGGAGCTTCCTATTCAACGGTCCCAGGGTCTCAACCGCGAACGCCTAAATAAATTATTTGTCTTTTATTCTTTAGATGATGTATTAAGCAATGATGCATAGTTGCAGTATCCTATAGGCAGCCGGATGGCTCGCGCTATTTGGCACTTGCATGCTTCGACAATTTTGTTACTCTTAAGTAAAAATATGATAATAAAATGAATTTAGTTTAGTGCAGACACAACTGTTAACCAAGAGCATTTGCTCTGTTTTACAGTTTGGCAATGCAACTGTTATGTAACACCTATATTTAATAAATAAAAAAATCCCGAAGTATTGTGGAACGGCCCGGTGCCGTATTCAAATTTTAAAATATTTAAACAATACATTAAAAACACAATCCATCTCAAACGTAATTCCAACACACAACAAATAATCAACATATATTGAAGTTGTATTGGAGTTGCATTGGAATAATTTCCAAGCAAATACCGATATTTCTGATTCAGGCGATTACGCGCTCGCTGTATTGCGTTGCTAATGCATTGGAGTTGTATTGAAGTCGGATCGTTTCTAAATGTGTTTTTAAGTCAGAATACGGGCCCTGTGCGACCCAAACTGAGCTAACTTGATCTTTTTTTACTCAACAGAAGCCCGTATAATCAGTCCCTTGTTAATTTATAGAGATAGCCAGGTAGATTTGATAGCGAGAGGTCAATTAATAGACACAAGGATTTTTATTCCAAAAACTTATTAATACAAATGCTATTTTAATTTGCTCGCATATATCTTTATACATTAAAGTATTCGAACGCATTGTTTAAATAAATACACTTCAATAAAAGTATTCCAAATACCAGCGAATCATATTTAAATGTTACTATTTAATAGCATTAGCATACGAAGCTCCTTGTATGCTCTGTTGTAACTACGCACCACAGTTTCATCCTTATGTAATTGATACAATCATCTAGGAATTAACCAACTAGATAACATAATCTCCCTATTCTCTGTAGGTCAAAGTACTTATGTCGGAGTGGTTATAAAGCCAGCTATCGGGGTACTGGGCACAAATGAACTGGCACATTAATACAGCAGGGATCAAATTACTACCCTCCCAAATAGATGACCTCATTTGCTTGCCGGTATACTGGTTTTCTATTTGCCTGAACTATTTTCTAAATTCATAACAGTATTTGTATAATTGATGTCTAAGCAAAATTTTAATGCAGTTTTTAAATAACATTTATATATACTTACTAAACTATAATGTGTACTTTGTTTTTGTATGCTGTCTTTCTTGCACCTTATTGTACAGTCGCCATCAAATATAACGGAGCGGCCAGGGTACTCAAAAATATCTGAACAAGAACCTTATCGCCTTGATAATAAAGTCGTTGTTCAGATATTTGTGACCACCTTGGCCGCTCCGATATATCTGATGGCGACTCTACATGTTGCTTTATTTGTCTGCTTTTTCTCGACATTCCCATCCCATCCACTCAAAGGTTAACTGGATAAGATACCTTTAAAAGCATAAAATCGCCTTTGTACCTACAATTTCATTGTGATATTTGTTTTTTTTTTACTTACTATGTTGCATACAATAAAGTGGTTACTTACTTACTTAAATAACATTACATACTTATTTTATATTAGTCCCTGCAACTTGAGGCCCTACAGGGGCCTTATTCTAACTTTAAAACACTTTTAGAAACGATCCAACTTCAAAGCAACTCCAACACATTAACAACGCAATACAGCTAGCGCCTAAACGCCTGAATCAGAAATATCAGTATTTACTTGAAAAATATTCCAATGCAACTCCAATACGACTTCAATATTGGTTGATTATTTGTTATGTGTTGGAGTTATGTTTGAGATGGATTGTGTTTTTAATGTATTGTTTTAATATTTTAAAATTAGAATACGGTACCAGGACAGTCCCGCATAATACGCTTTCCCGCTTAAGGCGCGTTTATGATTATGATATTTAGGTCCCTTCAAAATGGTCTTAAGTGAGTTTTACTGTTGTTTTTGTTGATGATGCGTTTTTTTAGCGAGAGTACAACTGTGTATATAATAACTTCGCTAGCAAACGATTGTACAGACACGAAATTAAATCAAACACAATCATCAAAACCCGGGTCCATTTTGATTGACTACATGTATAATTATGCAAAAGCGTATCTGCATATTTTTATCAAAATTTATGCTTTCGCTGGTTCACGCTGGCCGACAATGATTTCCGAAATCAGATTAGCTACTTCGCTCGATTCCAACTGAACATATTACGAATGAAATTGATAAAATCGTCTGCGGTGTCAATGAGATTTATACGTGTTTGAGCGGATTGACGTCAGGGATTGTAGTCACCTACGGGTTTTGTTGTCAGTGTATTAAGGGGCTACTGCTACGTTGAAAAATTATAGGCTTTTTTCAAACGCTCTATTGACGGGAACGGGAAAAGGGACTGAATTTATGTTCGGATACATATTATAAGACTATATACTCTTGTATATGGCAGAAGTAGAAGGAAAGCGCCGGTACCAGCCCCGCCCTAGCCCGCCCTAGTCCGCCCTAGCCTGCCGCCCGCCCAAACCCGTGTGCCCGTATGTTCAAACCTAAAAAAAAAAAAAAATAAAAAAAAAAAAAAAAAAAAAAAAAAAAAAAAACCGGGTCACTTAGAACGTTTGCGCTATGTCTCCACACTGTCAAAACACTCCTTGTACGACTTCTGTGGCTCTCTACATGCACAAAGCACGCTTAATTACACCCCAATAAAACCCTTCGCTCGCATCTCTATTGTCTTATTGTGTTGTGCCTTCGACTCCCGACTCCCATTGTTCTCGGAGCACGGGTTCAGGACCATAATAAAACCCTTACCTTGCGACTTACGTTTGCCTTTCTCTTTTCGTGATAGTACTATAGGTATTTTAATCAGGTACAGATATAGCTCTGGAATAATCTAGACTATTCATAGGTATACGTATTAGGTCATACAGGGTTTCCATACCTACACTTTTTACCAAGTGTACAGTCTTCGTTCATACAACCCTTACCTTGCGACCTTGCGTGTGCTATAGGTATTTTAATCACGTACAGATATAGCTCTGGAATTATCTAGACTATTCATAGGTATAGGTATTAGGTCATACAGGGTTTCCATACCTACACTTTTTACAAGTGTACAGTCTTCGTTCATACAACCCTTACCTTGCGACCTTGCGTGTGCTATAGGTATTTTAATCACGTACAGATATAGCTCTGGAATAATCTAGACTATTCATAGGTATAGGTATTAGGTCATACAGGGTTTCCATACCTACACTTTCTTTACTATGCGTACAGTCTCCATTTCGATCAATAGCGATACTACGTAATGTTTGTCAAATGGTATTTTAACTTACTTCTCCTTATTCCCTTTAATATATTTTAGGTATTCATTTTGATGTCATACTTTAATTAATATTTATCAAACTTCCTGAACCTTTGTCAGTTTTAATTAAATATCTGACTTAATTAATATTTTTCAAACGTATTAGTCCTTTATCACTTTTAAATATGTTTGATATCATCATTTAATTAATACAGTTTTATTTTTGATATATATTTATCCTATCTTATTTCATACCTCTTGTAGTGAGTAAGTTACATACTTGCGATCTTATTTTATAGTTTGAATTAAGCATATCTACCCAAACTTAGTACCTCTGATTTATTATACAGCTTGTTTTTACATACACATTTTAATTTGTTTTTTAATATGATAATACCTAAACTAATAGTATGTTATTTGTATTTATTTTTAAGCTTTAAATTCTCTTGTTAACTGACTTGATATAATTCCAAATATTGTGATCTAATGTGACAATATTTGTGTACTTGAAATCATTGTTATAACAGCGTGATTGCTTTATTGGCCAACCGTAGGTATATTGTATTTTATGCTCTCAAGGGATTCATTGTTTCCTATTATTTTTAATATTTTGGGTTTTGGTTAAAATTACGTCTGTATTGAAGATAGAAGATGAACTTGTACAGACATGATTCAAACGGCAATTTCTGTCTACTTGCTTTCATTATTATAAGGGGTTGATTGCGTTATTTATAAAGGTCCATTATGTTTCATGTTCTCAAGGGATTTATTGTTTCCTTTTATTTTTTATATGTTGAGTTTTATCCTTCTAAAGTCATAAAACGCCCCCTGAAATTTATTGTTACAGTTCTTGTGATCTAAGAAATTTATTAGACAAAGGTTTTTTCATTTTTCTATTTAAGTGTTTGTTATAAAGACTGCTCTTAAACAATAGCTTTTATAATTTTTCTTTGAAGAAGGCGATCAAATACTTTGTATTAGTTTCCAAGAAACATATAAATCATTAGATTTTGAAAATACACGTGATTTTTATAAAAAGAGAATACACAAACAAAAATGTCGTTTAAATTCTTTTGATAATTCAATCTTTTGTTCCATTACTTCGGTTGCAAACAAAAAAATCGGACAGCAGGTAACACACTCCGAAATCCTGTTCAGACTTGCCTTGGTCGTCTTTCCCCACCAGCGCCGTAAGGTTTTTTTTAACCCAAATTTATATAAAAAGGCCGAGGCTGTGGCTTCTTTTATATAGTGTCTTCGGATCTCCAGTTCAGTTAAGAGCTCTAAGTTTCTACATATCGAAGTTTTTACTAATACTTGTGATAATGGATGTAAGTATTCAAATACTGTTACTCTTTAATTATTTAATTGTGTTGATAACATTTTTTAACTATTGTGTAATTGTGTATGTGAGTGTTTAAATAAATTATTGTTTGATATTGTTTCAGTTATCTGAAAATACTTTCAAGAATTATTACTACCCGGAAAATAAAGACGAATCAAGCGATGAAGAAGGTACGGTTGGTTTGAAGATTAAACAAGCCATCGCAAAGAAACGTGCAGCAAATAATATTGATAGCTTCTTTGAACAACCTAAAAAACAGTGTAAAGTCTTGAAGCGGTCTTCTAATGTGAGTAAAAGTTATCCGGATGGCGTCTCCAACTTATCGACTGGACATGATGACGGGGCGTATGCATCTCATTTAATTAAAATCGAGATATATGACGTGCAAAAAATTAAAAACATCCCACCCACGGAACACTGGAAACATGCAGACATGAGATTAAAATATTTCACTCTAGAAGATGATTGTGAACTACAGAGTGCTAAAAATATAATATTTAACGCTACAAAGCAAATATCTTCTAAGGACAGCTGTGTGAGATATTTTATAGACAATAAGAAACAGTGATATGAATTGTGATTGTGTAGATTAAGTTTTTTATTTTTGTAATTATTTAGTTTCTTTCCCCCTTACTATATATGTCTTAGGTAGTAGGATATTTTAATTAGTTTTAGCATACTCATAAACGTTTAGCTTTAACCTCTTTTTTTAATGTCTTTATTGTAATACAGTGTTTATGTATAACCATGTTTGTATAAGCTTATGTTTATAAATAAAAAACATTATTTCATTGTACACTTTATTTTATTTCACAAAAAATCGTTTAAACATATTCCTTAAAACTAAATCATTACACAAAGAATTATCAGAAAAAAAATGTAAAAACTCAGACATTTTTTTCCCTTGAAGCTTAAAATAAAGATAAACTAAACAGTACTCTCCACAAACGGAAGTAAAATAATTTTGAAGTGATTTATGGTTATAAAACCACCTCTTGCAGTTTCTATTTAAAAATAACCTATGATAACCGGTAGGCTTTCGGCCAAAAGAGTCAAAGTATTCACCAGATCCATTCACATCAATGTATATTGCGATCCAATGAGAGCCAGGCTTTGAATCCGGGTCCAAGTTGCTTATAATAAAAGCAGGTAAATTTACCCAAACAGGTATACGGTTTGCAGCAAAAACATTTGACTTAAACCTCGGGTTTATTTTATTCATACAAAATTGTATTTCATTTGAATCCATAATTATTATAAAAAATAATTAATTAAACACTGATGGTTTTACAGTTAATGTTCGATGGATAATGATAAAATTGTGTGAATGCATTGTATTTATTTAATTACTAACTGTTATAATCTACAGTGATATCTCGATTTTTATTTATTTCAATTATGTTATCAAATTCAGCATACACAATACAGTTGATAGTAGTACTTAAAGCTGCATCAAAACGAACTTCGATTCGAACACTCCCGTGTCTTACAAGATTCCAGTGTGAAGTTGAACTTGCAGATAAATCAGGAGTCAAATCAAAACATAATAAAGAATAACCACCCACATAGTTTGATCTGCTTATAGCATTACCTTCGTTATGGAAATGAATACCAGTTCCAGAAAACAAAGTATGGTAAGCAGTTGCTATTAAACCTGAAGAGTTAAATGAGGGTTGCAAAGTTTTAGAAGGGATTTCGTGTCCATCTACATACAAACTAAATGAATTCATATGAAAATGTTGAAAATTGAATGGGTTTATAGCTAAATTACCATTAAACCCAGAATTTGAAACAAATCCAATAATACATCTTTTAGGAACTTGCCCGAGAAATATATTATCCAACGTTTTACCTTGTATACCTGTGGGTAATGTTAGAACCTTAACTTCCGCTCTTGTTATTGGATATTTTGCAGTTGTTGATGCTAGTACTTTTTGATGAGCTAATAATACACTCGGATTTATTCTTGCTCTTCTGATAATGAGACTGGCATCTGTTATTTGTACTTTAAATTTACCATCCTTATGACAAATTAAATTGAATGTTTCTTTCGAACGGACTAATTTAACACGTATTTCTACACCATTCATCAGAAATTTCTCTTGGTTGAATATATCACCATGCAAGTGACCGATCATTTCAACTTCCTTACTTTCTTTAACAAACTCCATTCTTTCGTGAAATCCTTTATTATTGGAGTCAACCGTGTCCATGTAGTTGGGAGTATCTTCATACCACAATCCACAAGTCAGATGAGATTTTTTAGCTGCTGGACCATAATTAAGCAGATTTTCCATGTAGGCTCGGTAAGCATAAGTATTGTTTGGAGGTGAAATTAGTTTCTGATTTAAATAAATATCGAGTTGGTTAAAAAGGGAATGTAACCAATTGTTTACCGGAGCAACATTTGCATCAGCTTTTATTTTTGTTCCATCCTGATTTAGTATTTTGGCATTTATATGCAACAAAGTATGTGATAGGTCGATGTAATCATCTCCTGACCCGGGAACAAGAAACTCGATAGGGCCATCGTCACTTAGAGATGAAATTGGTTTGTAATGAATCCACTGACCACTTTCAATGCTTGTTTGAGTTGATGGTAGAGCAAATAAGTCTAACTCGGATTTGGCGCACTCACATGAATGACTATGTAAGAAAGACATTTTTAGTTACAAAATATATCTTCAATATTATTTTTCTTAAGTCTTTTACCTCCTCTTCGTTTCGATGCTTTTAGGTTAATGACTGGTCCACGTCTTTTTGTTGACATTTTATACCCAGACCCCGACATCAAAGAATCAATTTTTTCATCTGCTTTTCTTTTTAAGTTGGTGCTTGCTTCTTTAAATCGAGATCTAATAGAACTATCCATTGGTCGCGAATTTACCATATCGGATAAAAGGCCGATTCCTGCGTCTAAAGTTTCTTTTCCCACTGTTTTAAAACCACTTGATAATAATGGTAGCACAGACCTAAAAAGACCACCCAAGAAACTCCCAATCCCATGTCCTCGTTGATATGGTACACCTTTGTAAACAATACCTATGCCCGTACCAGCTTGATGTGAGTAGTAATGCTCATACGGGCAGGACACAGATGATCTTTTATAATTCATTTTACCCGTTGAAAGTGTAGCTTCACGCAAGAAGATCCAAACTGGAATGGTATTCTCGCTCCAGTAGTTGTCCTTATATCTATTTCTATAGTATCGAATTCTCTTCGTAATACGGGTACGTAATGAGCAGGTGAGAAAATATGTGTTTTGTAAGCACCATAGATAAATTTAGTAGGATCTAATGGTATTATTCTCAGTAATGATGTAATAACATCCCCCACTACTTGTGGATGAATGATATCAGTATAAACGAAGATTTGTGAGGGTAAACCTAAGTATAAATTTGCAGGATGTTTTCCAATTGACATTTCTTTTAAATTTGATCTCGGTCGAAAACCTAATTGTAAACTTAATATGGGTGTTGTTGTGAGTGAGACTATTTCTTTATCTGTTGATACCCCCACCATTTTTGTAATTTTGTCATATCTAAACTTAACTTTGCTTTTTAGTTGTGGGTTTTCATTGAATGCATCAAGAAAATGATCAATACTATCATACGAAGTAGCTGGTATGTGAGTTTTTGCATCAACAATTTTATCTGTCTTGTCTGCAGGTCCTCGAATTTTCCTTTTAATATAAATTGTATTTTCATGTTCTTGAACATTATACATGGAACATGGGTATTGGAATTCTACTAAACCCACGACCCATTCTCCTTCCAGTTTAATGGTTTTCGGTAATTTTGTTAAAAAATGCGCAGTGGTATTATCAGTGTAATAATCTGATGAGCTATTACTCAATAAAGTTAAGTAAAAACTGTTTTCACTCATATTGATTCTAGGCTTGAAGACGGTATCCAGGAGTTAAATTTATTAGGATAACCTCGCCACTTCACGAACAATTCCTTTCTGCCACCAATACGGCGCGAGCGTATTATTTTATCAATTTTATATTTGATGGAGGGGTGATGGGTCACTTTTTGTAATTCTTTGGTATAAAATGTACCAATTATTGGTTCGCCTTCCAAATCTTTTAAAGTATAAACAATCCACGGAGACCTATTGATAACTGAATCAATGACAAATATTTCATCACTCCAATTTGTTTCATAACCCTTTTGGAATATATGTTTATATTTAGTTATCCTAACATGATCACCTACATTTAACTTTGCAATTTCTAAAGACGGTTGTTTATATTTTTTTCTTTCATATAAGTTACACCAAACAGTTCTTATATTACTAGAGTTAACATCAACTGGACACATTTTAATGCTGGAATGATAGGTATGGTTATATGAATAAAGTAGGTCTTGTAATATACTGGTGTAATTGTAAGTGTTATTATGAGTGAAATAACGCCACATTTTAGTTTTAAGAGTCCTTTGAAACCTTTCAACTATACTAGCTTTAATGTCGGGGTTATTAGTAGTATAATAATTTATGTTCTTACTTGTAAAATAATCTCTTACCACCTTTGAAACGAATTCTGTACCCTTATCAGATTGAATATGTCTAGGGGTTGCATTTGCTTCCGCGAATATGCTTTCAAAACATGTTTTAACCGTCTCAGAATCCTTCTTTTTCATAGCTCTCGCAAATGCATATTTACTAAATACATCAATGACACAAAGAATATATTTATAACCATCGTTGTATTGACTATAAGTAGGTACGCATATCACTTAAATCAGCTTGCCATAGTTCATTGTAGTTAGACAGGATGTATTTGTTACGCGAAAAACGTTTATGAACAGGTTTATGTAGAGTGTACGCTTCTTGGGATTGCAACCATTTTTTCACTTCCCCTCTATTCATTTGACCTTTCATTTCCTTTGCAAGATTATTTAAACTACTATATCCAGCTGGGTTTGATACATCGTAGTATATTCTATTTATGTCTAATAAGGAGTCCATTTCTCCCAATCAACTTTCTTTTGAGATCTTGTTTTTTGTTTGGTAGATAGAGGAGTAGATGCGTTTTTTTCTGTTATTGATAAGTTTTGAGCGCTAATAGAAGCTTGCGACGTGTTTGATTCAGCAGATTTAAGTTTATTAATAAAATCTAACGTTGAGGGGTTACCAATACATGACACTGGGACTTTTATCTCATTTAAAAGACAAGCGAAATCCTCCCATCCAACTGGTTTTGAGCGTTTAAGCGGTCTAAGCACATCGCCTACCAAATCAAGAATATTACTGTTTGGTATTGTTTGATTATTTATAACTACTTCACCGTTATCCTTCCACCAAATTTTAGGTCTATTTACAATAATGTTTTGCAGTAGCGTCTGAGTTTTTACCCTGTAAGATTTAGGTATAACATCTATAATATAGGATGGAGAATACTGCTTAGGTAATTCAACCCTTGATCCAACATGAGGTGTTGTATAAACATCTTTTTCAGATTCAGGTAAATTCAGGTTTCCGCTTAAGTCCTGAGTAAATGATTCATCTTTTTGGGTATTATCCATTTTTTTAACGTCTTCCTCCTTTTTGTTAACTTTCGAAAAGACGTTGTAGTTCTCGTTAGTAAGGTGGTTCACTTCATCCATCACTATCGGTAATTTAAATGGTCTTCTATCTGCCTCAGCAAAATGTAAAAATCGTTGTAGTGCTTGAGAATATAATGTCCACTTTTCACGATCATTTATTTTCCTTCTAAGAATTTTTTGCATTTCTCCATCTAGACGGGATGATGAATTTTCAGCCTGGTGTTCACTTTTTTTAAGTCTTTCAATAAATTCAGGTTCAACTAACAACATTTTCTTTGTATTCTCCATTGTATCTAAGATAAGGAGCTTACCAAAGCACTTAAAACGGCACCTAAAATGATTGGTAAAAATGCACCCCCCTTCTGAATGATAACGGTTTTTCTAAGCTTATTTTTGCCTTTTGAAATTAATTTTCGTAATATATCCTTATATTTTTTTAATTTAGATTTTTCTTTGTTATCTAAAGGAATTTTCCCCTTTAGAACGTTATAGATACATTCACAAATGATATTGATTTCCTCATCATCACAGGATTTAAGCAAAGCTGTGCGATATTTTGGTTTTAGTAACTTTAGTGCTTCTAGTAAATGTTTATAGGTGCTCACCCTCGAATGCATCATTTAGAACTGACTAAAACTTGATGATCCGTGTTATATTTAAATCCTTTCTTTGGAATATACACTGTGCAATGGCCATCAAATGGAAATATTTTAGTTTTAAAACGACACATATCATCTGTATTTTGTTTTAGGTCAATCATGAGATAGCCGTGAGCATTTTTAGTAGCATCTTTGTAGGCTTCATCAACGAACTTTGAGTTTTCTGGGTATACTTGTCGAGACAAATGACGTATTTGTGTTTTATCCCTAGGATTCTTAAAAAACACTAAATAACTTGTATTCAAAGACATATCACGTTGACCTTTACCCTGGTGAAATATGTTTTGTGTAATATAAAACAGACTTAAATTTCTGTGGTGGCTGCCTTTTGTAAAAATATCCACAAGACGTCCACCTGATTCCCTCATTAAATCATCTATTATAATTAGTTTGGGTTTAAGTCCATCAAACATGGACATATCAGGTATTCCTTGATTATAAATCACATTTACTAGATTGTATAGGGGTTGCATTTCATCATAGCACCAAATCACTTCATCAAACTCAACATTACATATTTCTTTGGAATGTTCAATAAAACTAGTAACGAATTTTGTTTTACCACAACCACTCGGACCAGCTACAATGGTAGTGAAAGGATGGTAAAAATGAATCATTTTTTGATTAACGTGAGAAGGGTGTTGCTAAGAAAACGATTTGAAATCAAATGACAAATTACTCGTTGATTTCTTCTTTTAAAGAAGTACATTTATTAAAAAGACACACAAAACAAATTTTAATTGTTACAAGATTTTCCTTATCATTTAATACATTTATTTTATTATTACTAAACTAACCTATAAAATTTACAAAAATAATAATATACACATTACACAAAAATAGACATTTTATTGGATGTTTTGTGTAAATGAAATACAATTCAAAGTACATCGTGAGGAATTTTATAATGACCCCACGCAAGAGTATCAATAGAATTTTCTAATATATATCGTTTCGTGTCATTACGGGAAAGCGTTATTTTGGTAATTTTTTGTGTGAATAGAATATGTTTAATTGATTTGAAACGCAACATTGTATCATATTTAATTTTTTTCTTAAATAAACATTTTTTAAAGCTATCGAGATTATATGTTTCCGTTACACATTTATTGACACCTTTAGCTTTAGCTTTAATGTCCTTATTTTGTACATCTATGGCATACATTTTTGAGCGTAAACCAATGAATTCTTTAAATATTTCTCCATTGTTTTCATCCTTAAAAAAACCCAATTGTTTTTTATTGACCAGAGGGAAGCCATACACGTTGTTCTCTGGGTATTCAGATGTATCAAAATATAAATTTAGTTCCGATTTTATATCATTGAAAAAGTCTTCGGTGTATATTTGATAAAGCAAACTATCAGTATCTGTGTAAAGCAATTTTAGATTATTGTGATATTTGGTTTTCATATAATTGTAATGAAATTGATACATTAAAGTTTTAGACAGATCTAAAATGCAAAAACCAAGGTAGATTGGTTTGTTGTAAAAAACTTTAGTTTTTTTTAATTGAACAGCTACTAAGTCATTCGAAAAAACAGATAAACTATGGAATTCAGGCTTCGCAATCAGAGATTGAACTCCTTGAGATTTACCACGATTTTCCCAGTGATTTAATAATTTGATGTTAACTCGCTTCATTACATTTTCCATAGTTTTGCCAAACACTGAATTGTTCATTAACTTATAAAAATCTTTTTCGAATTCAGAAGACGCTTGGGATCGCATGTAGGTGTTTAAATCTATGTAATTCTTCATCCATGGTGACTGCTCAAATTGTAATATTCTATGGATTTTAAGTAATTTTAAACCGTTTTGTATACACTGTTTGAGATTTCTGTAATGAATTACATAGTTGGTTTTCTTGTTTAGATTTGGTATCAATTTTTTCTCTTTAGAATTACCTAAACACACGTTTTCGGGGCAGAATGGTAGATCTGAATGTGAATCATGTAATTTTTCAGGGTATTCAATGTCTACTTCTAAAATAAATCCATGATCAGCGTCATCCGCAATATTAAAATTCGTCTCTACATCCACCCATTCAAATCTACCTGTAGGAAGAAATTGGGACATTGCCCACCCATACAAGTTATTTGCATCTAAATATACGAGAAAAGAAGACGGTTCGTTTGGTTCATAGTCCGACATATATTTATTGTTAGCCTTTGCATGCCTGTGACTGCATTGAGATATACCCCCTCGAATATTTTTAGCTATGAAAGTTATTTTATCAATATCCGTTAAAAGTTCAAGTTTTACTTTTGTAACTTTTAACATGGCATCCCAACTTAATCCTGGGGCGGTGTAATAATGAGCTGGATCCAAACCATAGGTCTTAAGACAAACATTTCTAAAATTTTCAAATATATCAGTTAGTAACAAAACATCTGTTTTCAAATATAAATCTGAATAGTCCCCCATATTTTGACAATGAAAGTGATTCCACACATCCAAAGCATGTTCATAATCTTGATCTGAAATGTGGTTATTAGTCAGAGAACTATAAAATTCATCCTTAGGAGGAAGAGCGGTCAGGTTTAAACAATCAAATGATGTCATGTATTCATATGGATAAACGCCCTTACGTATCAAGCGCTTATGGTCTTCTTCACTTGGAAAATTTAATTTTAGTTCGTGGAATTGGTTTGTTGTTAAGTTTTTAGCTAATTTTTCAAGACTACTAGACATGAATTTAAGAGAATCGACAAATCTTAATTTCACTGTACGGTTATTCACTTTTAACATTTTTGAAAAGGAAATATATTTTTCTTTGTTCTGTGGGATTATTTCTATATCACCATCCTCAAAATTAAGTCCATGTACTATAAAATGACTGTCATAATTACTTAGGTTATGACAAAACACCGGTACAAAGTTTTGGGGCCTGTACTTTTCATTGCAGAGTGAATGTGCAACACCTTCATAAACTCCGGTATGCCAATTATAGGAAACACAGGAATCTTCATTTAAACACGTATTACAAATAAAGCAGGTATTGCTTTGTGCAATGTGTTCTTTGTTTAGACTTGTTAGGGGTAAAGGGGGCTTCGAAAATGTATTCTTTTTACAGATACTCTCTAGATCATTTTTAATATATTTCATAAATGTTTCACCACACTTCTCCCCTTTATATGTTCTGTAAATTGATAACTTGTTATCATATACACATTTAATATAGTACCCAAAACTATATACTTGATGTTTTTGAATGTTAGTGGTTGAAGAACGCATGTCTATACGTCTTTTTTTACGTTTGATTTTATCAGCTACTGAATCATCATCATCTTCATAATCTTTATCACTGTCGGATGATGGGGGGTGACTGTTATCATTAGTGCACTGTTCTTTAAATTGTTCTGGGTGAATAGGATTTAAAAATGCCTCAAAATCCGCGTACACAACAAAAGGAACCCGTAATTTACGCTCGTAATTATTGAAATTGAGTTGATTAGAAGAAGTCATTTCATCAAACCAATCTTTCTTTTTGTCCTCTTCAGTGGGTAAATTGGTACATATATGAAAACAATCATTCTTTTGATGCTTTACTAAATTCTGATTAGAAGAAAAGTTTGTTAGACAACCATCACATAAATGAACAGCATGTTGTGACTTAGTTATTTGAGCTGATACTAATCTAGATAAATTGTTGATTAGACAATAATGTCCTCTATTCCCCTTTGTTACATATAACAAATTAAAGTGTATTGTTTTTTTACATTTAGTAAAGTGTAACGGACCTATAATATCATGTCTTTTATTTTGTGAATTATACTCCAAACCAAACACGTTAATACTTAAGTCATTTAACTTTTCAAATTTATGGATATCAGTTAGCTTGACCGGAAAAGGAATATCACCAAACTTCAATTTCTCCTTGTATTTCACATAAGAAGTCACCCTATTAGTGTGATTATTTTTAGGTGGGTATAAACCAGATAGCAATGCCCAACGGAAACATTCATGATCATTGTTTTTAATGTTTATTACTGCTTTTTTGTTTGCTATATCACGTGGTAGTTCAATATATGAAGAACCACGTAGTGGTTTATATTTATTAACATTAACATCTAAGTGATTTATGTTTATTAAACTCCATCCACTATCTTTTCTTTCGAAGTTTGTTAATCTCTCTGTTATTTCATTTACTAGAGATACGAAAAAAATATTTTTATCACTGCTCTCATTAAAAAGTTGATTGGGTAATTGAAAATCAAATGTATTTCTTAAATCTTTGGTATGTTGATAAAAATTTGCATTTAGAATAAAATTTACTTTTAGAGCACAATGATTTGCAACTGAACGATTTAATAAGGTGAAAATTGTATCTTTATTTTTTTCTAAAAAGGATTCAGGTGTTTCAAAGAATTGACTATCATTTGTATTCCTTGATATTCTGTAAGTAGCAACCCTGTTTCGGAATGCATTTTCAATAAGTTGCACGTTAATTAGTTCTCTATCTGAACTAAGAACATTGTTTTTGTGGTTATTGCTTTTCAAATGGTTTGCTAAATATCTTTTTACTACAGATACATGGCACACAGAACATTCAATTTTGTTATTATTTTTTGTGCTTACATCAATACAGGAAGCTGATGTCGTTGAAGTTGATCCTGAATCACGGCTGGTTGAAGGAGGACTCTTCTTTGCTGATACCTCAGACACTAGATCCGCTGTGGCCAGTTTCATTCCTTCTCCAACTTGTTGAGATCTAAAGAAATAAAATTTAATATTACAATACAATATAAATATATATAAGTTATAATTACTAAACATGAAGGACCATAGAATACTAACTTGAATATTTCTTACAATGCAAACAGTACGCTTGCATTGACAGGACTCCGTCTATTACATCAGTATTTGATATTGACATGACATCCTGATGCCTCCTTTCTTTATGACCATCACATGGTGTATAATACGGTTTAATGTCTTGGTCTTCGAGAAGTGCATCAGGTAATAGGCCATCAATATACCACAGTCTAATATATTTATGAAACTTTCGCACAATTAGATCTTTGTTAAGACTTGCTATCTCGCTACGCTCTAATCTAGGCTCATTAGAAAACGACATGATGCAAAATTAAAAACACAACACCACAGACACAAAACACTGAAACTTCAAATAGCTATGAATAATTTTAATACTAGGGATCCCCTTATATATCCCTATCCCCTCCGTACCTGTAAGTCAGGCAAAGAAACATGTTTCTACAAGATTGAACTTAAAACATTCATCTCAAACTAGGTGCCATACAGAAAAAACTTATGATTAATAAAATATAATGATTCACTTACGTTTCATAATTTTGTTGACTTAGAGATTGACACAAATTAAATATTTCTAGGTCTTCATAATATTCTTTCTCAACTTCTTCACACAGTTGATTAATTTCAACATCACAATAATTATCACTTCCAATTTCCATGTCCAGTCATTTCCAATAACAAGCACACACTTTGTAATATGAAATGCACATTAATAAAAGAAGATTCTCGTAAGTCAATATTAAATATTTTACGTTTCGTCTTACTTGAACACGCGATTCGCAGCTCACTTCATTTCTAAAATTTACCTCCAGCATCGGCCTTTTTATATAAATTTGGGTTAAAAAAAACCTTACGGCGCTGGTGGGGAAAGACGACCAAGGCAAGTCTGAACAGGATTTCGGAGTGTGTTACCTGCTGTCCGATTTTTTGTTTGCAACCGAAGTAATGGAACAAAAGATTGAATTATCAAAAGAATTTAAACGACATTTTTGTTTGTGTATTCTCTTTTTATAAAAATCACGTGTAACTTCAAAATCTAATGATTTATATGTTTCTTGGAAACTAATACAAAGTATTTGATCGCCTTCTTCAAAGAAAAATTATAAAAGCTATTGTTTAAGAGCAGTCTTTATAACAAACACTTAAATAGAAAAATGAAAAAACCTTTGTCTAATAAATTTCTTAGATCACAAGAACTGTAACAATAAATTTCAGGGGGCGTTTTATGACTTTAGAAGGATAAAACTCAACATATAAAAAATAAAAGGAAACAATAAATCCCTTGAGAACATGAAACATAATGGACCTTTATAAATAACGCAATCAACCCCTTATAATAATGAAAGCAAGTAGACAGAAATTGCCGTTTGAATCATGTCTGTACAAGTTCATCTTCTATCTTCAATACAGACGTAATTTTAACCAAAACCCAAAATATTAAAAATAATAGGAAACAATGAATCCCTTGAGAGCATAAAATACAATATACCTACGGTTGGCCAATAAAGCAATCACGCTGTTATAACAATGATTTCAAGTACACAAATATTGTCACATTAGATCACAATATTTGGAATTATATCAAGTCAGTTAACAAGAGAATTTAAAGCTTAAAAATAAATACAAATAACATACTATTAGTTTAGGTATTATCATATTAAAAAACAAATTAAAATGTGTATGTAAAAACAAGCTGTATAATAAATCAGAGGTACTAAGTTTGGGTAGATATGCTTAATTCAAACTATAAAATAAGATCGCAAGTATGTAACTTACTCACTACAAGAGGTATGAAATAAGATAGGATAAATATATATCAAAAATAAAACTGTATTAATTAAATGATGATATCAAACATATTTAAAAGTGATAAAGGACTAATACGTTTGAAAAATATTAATTAAGTCAGATATTTAATTAAAACTGACAAAGGTTCAGGAAGTTTGATAAATATTAATTAAAGTATGACATCAAAATGAATACCTAAAATATATTAAAGGGAATAAGGAGAAGTAAGTTAAAATACCATTTGACAAACATTACGTAGTATCGCTATTGATCGAAATGGAGACTGTACGCATAGTAAAGAAAGTGTAGGTATGGAAACCCTGTATGACCTAATACCTATACCTATGAATAGTCTAGATTATTCCAGAGCTATATCTGTACGTGATTAAAATACCTATAGCACACGCAAGGTCGCAAGGTAAGGGTTGTATGAACGAAGACTGTACACTTGTAAAAAGTGTAGGTATGGAAACCCTGTATGACCTAATACCTATACCTATGAATAGTCTAGATAATTCCAGAGCTATATCTGTACGTGATTAAAATACCTATAGCACACGCAAGGTCGCAAGGTAAGGGTTGTATGAACGAAGACTGTACACTTGGTAAAAAGTGTAGGTATGGAAACCCTGTATGACCTAATACGTATACCTATGAATAGTCTAGATTATTCCAGAGCTATATCTGTACCTGATTAAAATACCTATAGTACTATCACGAAAAGAGAAAGGCAAACGTAAGTCGCAAGGTAAGGGTTTTATTATGGTCCTGAACCCGTGCTCCGAGAACAATGGGAGTCGGGAGTCGAAGGCACAACACAATAAGACAATAGAGATGCGAGCGAAGGGTTTTATTGGGGTGTAATTAGTGTAATTAGTGTAGAGAGCCACAGAAGTCGTACAAGGAGTGTTTTGACAGTGTGGAGACATAGCGCAAACGTTCTAAGTGACCCGGTATTTGTTTTTTTTTTTTTTTTTTTTTTTTTTTTTTTTTTTTTTTTTTTTTAGGTTTGAACATACGGGCACACGGGTTTGGGCGGGCGGCAGGCTAGGGCGGACTAGGGCGGGCTAGGGCGGGGCTGGTACCGGCGCTTTCCTTCTACTGGCAGAAGCCGAAACACGATTGCTAAAAGTTGCCTCGATAGAAAAAAAACCGAAGTTGGGTCCTTTTTTTTTGTTTTTCCCTTTATTTTTCTTAGCTTACGTAAACCATAAGAGATTAAGCCACATAACTAAGTAAGAAATATGGTATTCTGGTTTATCTAAAGAGTCACAGAAGCAAAATTAAACAATACTTTATAGATTCGCTAATTTATCGTAGTTTGGTCAAAAAGTCTGATCCTTAAGAGCGCTGAATCTCTTTCTTACGTGCACGGGAGCCATAAGCGTGTCTCTAACGGATGGACGTATCTTGTCCGAATCGAGGAATGCCCTTAAGTTTAACTGACGGTCTAAAGATTGGTTGTCTCGTTAATAAATATTTCATGATGATTTTTACCGTAAACGCTACGATGAGTCCATGCTAGAGCGAGCAGGGGCTGTATTCTAACTTAAAATTACGTATACACATGATCCTACTTCAATACAACTCCAACGCATTAACTACGCAACACAGTGAGCGCCTAAACAGCTGAATCAGAAATATCAGTATTTGCTTGAAAATTATTCCGATGCAATTCCAATACAACTTCAACATTGATTGTTGGAAAAATCTCGGCTATACTACTACTAATAACTTGAGTGTTCATTTTTCTACCAATCAAAAACAGAGACCCATAAAAAATAGATATAGTTTTAGTTTTGCATTTGTGTGCACAGATTTTATATGTGTGTAACCTCATCCCCCTCAGGATTTGGCAAACTTTTTTGTTTGGAAAGATGAGGCGAAGTTGCCTCCTCCTGTTTAGACTTTTATGTATGAAACACATATTTAAACAGTTAAATAAATAAACGATACTCAATAATTTAAAAGAACAGTGCGAGTTGGTCGAGAATCTATCAGTTAATAAGGTAATTCTCTGTAAACACACTTGAATCTATCTAGACGCAAACTGCATTAAATTTCTCAGAGCTCTGTGAAATTATACTAACGATCTCCACCGTTACCAAATCTGGTTGTTTGCGGAACCACGGGTACTTATGCGAAATATTAGCTTTTACGTATAAATGATATTCTAAGCGTAAATTTAATGTGTATCAGTATTTATATTTAGAACAAAGACAGAGTGGACTTTAATTATAGAGACAGTATTTAGACAGACAGGCGCTCATAATTTTTACTGTTTTGGTACTGAACTCTAAAAAGAAAACATTACATACATGTATAGAGTAAATCAAAACAAATACAATTTAGGTTTCTGAATCGAAATTTGTTGTATTAGATATTTCATGAAGTTAATTCACATAAAGTAAACTTTGAGCAGTATTTCAACATTAGAATTTTGGTTTGTTACACATCTTGTTATCAATATGATCGCAGAAAATAGGTAGAAGCAACAATGCTCATACTCTGCGTGTCATTTATTTATATTTTCATTTATTTGTAGTTGTATTGAAGTTGGATCGTATCTAAACGTGTTTTAAAGTTAGAATACGGCCCAAAATCAAAGATAATTTGTTGACCGGCGCTTACGCTTTTATATCTCGTGTACAATATCTAATCTGTACAACGTAAATGGCAGTGCCTTCCGCATAATGACATCTTTTCATATACGTGTCACATATAATGTAACCAATAATAGGTTGTATTTCTAATAGGCCGTTCTAAATCGTTTACTTATATCACTACCAATATCCATTTTTTATTACAAGCCGTCAATGTACGAGTAAGTGTGTCGGGGCGACCACTGCGTTTGGCAGTCGAAATAATGTTCACACCCCACTGGGTGAGGATAATTAACGTGATTACACCAACAACATAAGTTGGCAATTACACAACATACGCATATGTAGTCGGCTTAAGGCATATTAATCTTGCTCTGACTGTTCATAGCCATTTTGCCAATGTCAACTTTATGTAGTTGGTAGTAAATCGAAAATCCGGTGCGCAAAGTTGTATCTTATTTTATCCTTACACTTAATTTTGATTATTTAAAGTTGTTGCGTTCCGTTAAAGTTTCGTGATTACCTTAACTTTTTTGTAAGGTGATAAAATAATAGTTCAAATATCAATAAGAGGCTTGTTATTAAGTTAAATGATTACTGAATAATATAGTATAATACTCATTCTAAGTATAATTACTTCAAATTATGAATGAATTTTTGAAAGCAGGGAATATCATTAAGAAAACTCTATCACTATTGTAAATGGAATAAAAATATAATTGGCTAATACTATTGAATTATATAACGGTCATTCTTAAATAATTACAGATTTTAATAGCGAAGGCCGATAAAAGTAATTACTTATATAGTATTTACTGAACAAATATTACCACCTAACTCTACCAAGTAACTCAACATTAACCATAAATATTTAAGTTTGTACCTTATTAAAAATACGTAATTATACCAGTTAATACGGGCTGTTTTAATCGTCTTATTAAAGCTGTTGTACATAAATTGCTGAACAAAAAAGCAAAGGGGTTGTATTATGAATAATTTTCCAATAACCCATTAAGGTATGTATCGGACAATAGGATCGTCTAAGCCATAAAGAGGGATATAAACTGGCCTCAAATGATAATAACGCATTAGCTACGTAATCCAGTCAACCCTATTAGGTGCCGGCTTATACATTTAGGTACAACCAGAGACTATAGAGATATAGACGACCACAGAATAAGAACTTTTTGAAGCTCATGTCGATTGAGCCATCTATGTCAAAGCCCCCTAAGGATACTTAAGGTTATTTCTCTTACATATTCGGTATCCCTAGGGGGCATTGACATAGATGGCGCAATCGACATAAGCTTCAAAAAGATCTTAGGCTGTGGTCGTCTATATCTCTATAGTCTCTGGTACAACTTTAAATTATAGGGTTGTGCCCAAGAGCGTAAGCTAGGAGGTAGCATTGTGATTCAATACCGTACCTTAAAATATCATGGTCTTAAGAAATACCGTCGACTATGACATTAAGGAATGTGTAATTATCTATCTGTAATTACTTAAAATCAACTCTGGCTATGGCCTTGCTTGTGACATTATGAAGGGTACACGGAAAGAACATGTCTAGTCACTTTGACAATATTTTGAGCTATAGCGGTTTTAAAGTTTGGAACGATTCAATTAATCATACTATTTTCGTAACTAGATGGTTTTTATGAATTAAAAAGTGGATTTATGTTAAAAATTCCAACTATTACAGAAGTTCTTGCTAAAGTTCATTGCAAGCTCTACATTTTGATACAAAAAAGGGACTGACTAGACATGTTCTTTCCGTGTACCCTTCATATACCTGCTTATAGGACATTTTTATTTTTTTGTAATATTTAGGCGGCTTTGTTAAGAGCCCTTTAACGTATCCAGCAGCGACACCTATTGACTACGGAACCCTAAAAAGGGGTAGCTGCATACTGTATTTCTGTAACTAGTTTTCAAACTAGTTTTTACGACGCTGGATTCGTCAGTCAATACGTTGAAAGTTAAAACGGCCGTGTTATTTTTGATCTCTTACGTTTAAGGGCTCTTAATAAATTTGAAATTTATTTGATATCCCTTGGATTTATTTTCACTTATAAAAGAGGTACAAGTAAAAATAATATCAACACAAGAACACGTTTATGTGGTGATAATGTAGTAATATTTCGCAATTAGCGCATAGCAGTTTCTATCGTCTGCGACACGTTACACAAGACTTATTGAACCTACTATACCCTACCCCCCCCCCCCCCCTACCCTACCCTACCCAACCCTACCCTACCCTACCTGTGCTGTGGATATTAATAATCACTGTTTATTTTATTTTGACCAAATAAATGAATTCATTACTTTAATGTGATTAGGTCAACATGTATAAAATTTACCCATAGTATTTATTTCTATACCTATAATAATTGTATGAAAAATAACCACAATAAATTTCGATAAATTCAGATTGCTCGACTCGATTGCATCGTACAAACTTCATTGTACAAAAACAGAGCTACGAAACAATGTAGCCAGTATTTAATGGATTGCGCTTTTATGTATTGGACGGGCGGAATTGTATTGCTAAATCCAAGATAATCTCCTTTCTGCCGTGTATCGCTGGCGCTATTATCCGGTTGAAATAAAATGACACTATAATATCTGGAGTTGTATTCAACCTGCTCACTTTCAATACTGTCTGGTAATCCTTTTTGGTTTCCTTATACAACGCGTGCTCATGAGGTAGCTAAAAGATTTTTACTACATGTTTCTGAGGTCAGAAGAACAATAAACCTTATACATTTTATGTTAATTTCATCAAAAACAAAAACTTCAAATAAATATGTATACATATATGCAACAAAAATACATTACTTTTTTTTACAACTTTTAAAATATTTGTTTACTGGTAAAACTACTGGTAAAACTAGTTTGTGCAAAGTGTACCTTCTCACATTGATTTGTATTAATAAGAATGTCTAAACTAGGCCACTATGGAGTGGCTACATCGCCATAAAAAAGACATTTTGCAATTAAAAACTTTTTTTTAATAAACAATCTGAAACTGACTAATTACTTCCACCCAGTTGTTGGTCCCTCCCAAATGGGAAATTGGGAATAACCAATGCTCAACGACAAATAATGATTTTATAGAAAAAAAAAATACAATTTTTGATAACTATAATTTTACTACAAAAAGTCTTGTTTTATTTGTTTTGAATAGGTTTCTAGTTATGAATCACGTTTATATAAACTTTACTGGGGCATGGTGGTATTGTACTACCAGAGTGAAAGATGACCGAGAATGAGCAAAAACTACATAATATTTTTTAAACGATAAATGTCATTGTCATTATTTTGGCAAAGTTACCATTCCAAGTCCGGCACTTACGGTTTTTTATCTCGAATGCAATTGAATCTGTTGGTTCAACGTGAGATGCAGGCTTCGGCTTTCAAATGGTACCTTTATCCGAATAATGGCACAAATAATAGCATCCTGGTTTAGTGTCTCAAATTTAGTTTAATTATTCAAAAAGTTAAACATTCTCTGCGAAATCCAACTTCTGGATGAAATTACGTTGTATTTCATGCTTGGTTTTGCATGGAAATATCATAATTCACATCAAGGACCGAAATGAATTCGCCGTTGTATACAGATACGTGGAAATAATTTAGGAGTGCTTATTTTAGATAATAATTTTCTGTTATAAGTGCAATAGATAACGACATGGTTTTTTCACCTATTTACACACTACTACCATGTTTTAAGAACCAAATTGGTCATACACACAAAGAGTAACGATATGTCCCTTCTTTTTTCTAAAGTTACGTATGCGCATCTTCCTGGTTATGAACTTATGATATAATATTAGCCAAAACCACCTTCGAAATTTAGTAGTCTGTTAGAATTGGGTACAGTTGGGGCACCAGTGTTCTTAACTAATGGAAGCAGACAAGACAAATCTTTACCATAGTATGATCCAAATTACGATGATAGCACTGATATGACACTAACTAGATTAAAACTCAGTGAATTGAGTGATATGTCACTAAGGGCCGGTTGCACCAAACCATCTGTTAACGTCAACGTCAGCGTTAAAAAAACTTGTATGAAAAGTTTGACAGTTTTCTATGGGATGACAACTCCGTCGCCATATTTAACGTTGATCAACTCGTTAGTTATGCGTGGTGGAACCCACTCTGAGTATTCGGTGCATTGTATTTGTTATTATTGTATTGAGCAAGTATTTGCCTCTCGACTGCTCTGTTATTTAAAAAAAAGAGTCTGTAGCAAAAAGGAGTATGAGTCAACAGCGAAATGAGGCAGGGAGGGACAACGCAAGTAATTCATTCATGATCTTTCATTTTCAAACATAGATTAGATTAAAGAACATTTAGATTGACTTTTGTTAACAGTGAGAATTCTGTACGTATTACCTGTATTTGGTGGCAGCAATTTTCCTAATACCTACAATTTTATTGGAAATCTGAAGAATGTTGGATAAGGGATTTTTCTCCACACAGAAAAGGCAGTCCAGCGCTGCGCAAGCACCGAGCCGGATTAACGAACTTCCTACAATCTTCCCGGGAGGCCAACTTAAAATGCTAACATCAGTTTCGGGAATTAAAGGATTTCCTTCATAAATTTATAAAGCCCGCTTACTTCAACTTAATCTTGTTTGCTTATTCGTAGCTCTATTAGCGGATAAATCGAATAAGTTATTCCCTTTAGCGAGCTAGGTTGATTAGGTAGGGATTATGAGGCACCAGTATGATTTGATAATTTTCTATTGTTGAATAAAGTAGTGGGTTTGAGATGTCTATTTAACTCTGGGGATAATTTGTTTCAGTGTGGAAATGTAAACTGACATTAAAATATATTAACTGTTTTTTAAGCGTAAGCAATTTTCTTTTGTTTTTAATACTTTCGGTTGACGCAATAAAGTTGTGTTAAACAGACAAAAACAGATAGACAGACAGTCACAGTCTAAGCATTCCTTTTTTACCATTTTCCACATACATCCATACATATATCATTTCTTGTTAAGAATAAATAAAACGTTAAAAACTATTTCAATTATTATACCTTGTAAATCACTCTGTTAAGTACTATTATTACGTATTTTATTCACTTTAGCTTCTGTTTTTTGAAATAAATAAATAAAAATATAAACTTAAAGATATAATAAAATTACGAGTAATATGTAATAGCAAATACAGAAAGTATAATCAAATTATTATAACAATGTTGGATATTAAATATGTTAGATATTTAAAAAACTGCGTAAAGCAGCAAAAGAAAATATTTTTTCCTCATCTTAAGTGTAGGGTAACCCACAGAGCAAACAAATAGTTTTTACGCGTTCTGCTATAAAGCGTCACCTTATAATAAATTTGAACCCATGTTTGTACTATAAAATATGTGAACAGGTACTTTATCATGTGGCAAAGCCGTGTGTCAGGGCGGTATGATGTACCGGGACTTGGCGGGCTTACGACGACCACGTTTACAGGGATCACGCCAAAATTAGTGGTTGCCATAATAGATTCCACAAACTCCGAGTTAAATGCTGCGGGTTTCATTTTTTGGTGTCATGTTTTAAAAGCTTTTAGTCGAATAATGGTTGAATGTAAACTTTGTGGTTTCCCAATAAATGTGGTAAAAATATATTATTAATCACAATTCTTGCATAATGTTTAGTACACGACTATTTTTTATGGAATAAGTCTATAAAAAAACAAATAGTACCTATAATGATAATTACTTATGAATGTATATAAGTAAAGTATAAAGCTAAAAAGTCCCTGCCACCAGTAAGTGAATATACAAGCTGCGTAATGTAACTTAGCCTAACGATGTGCTTGCTGCTGCAGTGCTTTCCACTGCGTTACTACGAGTAGACATCAAAGTTAGTTTATTTACCCTGTGAGTTCTTCTACATCTATCTCACTCATGTGAAATAATAATAGAGCTCACTCTGCCTTTTGGTTTACTAATTACTAACAACAATTTAATACCACACATAATTCTAAAGTGCAGAGTAGCATTTTGCATCGCCGGTCCTATTATCAACAGTATAATTATTTATCAATGTCAATTATACCCCTTTTAAGTGAACGTGCTGAAGAAAATTGAGTCCAATTTGTATAATTACATCCTTTCGCGCAAAGATATAAACCTGTTTAATTAAAAAATCGAAGACAATAATTAAACACATAAGCTGTACCTTTTTTATTAATATTTTCTTTATATTCGGAAATAAATATGCCCCAATAGTCTTTCAATTTAACGAAATGTCATACGTATTTGTTTTCATTTAATAACATATATTTGCAACACGCAAATTTTGTGGTAACTCGTATCAGCTTAGAGATCAATAGCATAATATGTGTTTAATTGTTTAGGTCCTTAACTACCGTTATTAATGAACATACTTAAAATCGTCATTTCGGAAATTCGCATTCAGCCAGTGCTAGTAATAAGAATAATTAGTACCTATATTCGTTTTATACTAAGCAAAAAATAACGTTGGAATAGCAAAATATAAAAATGCCCCGGGATATATTCGAACTCGCGATTCTAGAATACAATCAACTGCACTTTACCAACTGAGGTACCAGCCTACCTCTACACTTATTCGCAGTCTTAGTAGATTTTTCATATTTTATTATTTTTACCTTACTTCAAACATTATTTATGGGTTTCCCTATACAATGTGTAAATCTAATACGGGCGATAAATTAAACCAGACATAGTCTTATTGGTGTAATCATTAATTAAGATGTTTTTTTAAGTTACACTCAACTGTGACCCAATAATACATTTTTGAAAATTTTGTCAGCTGCAACGTACTGTAAACATGGTATTGAAAGTAATTATCAACGATCGTTTAACGCAAGTGTGTTTGCATTACATTACGGGCCGAATTATTTTTATGGGTAAAATTTTAATTGCAATTCTAACTAAAAGTTATCTAATTATATTTCTTATGTCCTATGCTAATCACCGTTAAGAGATTTATTTAGATTAGATTGACACACTGCATTTAATCTGACTAACCCGCCGAAAAGATTACATTGTTAAATTTGACTTCCATTTTATAATGTATTTACAACATACAAATGTAGTAATCTTACATACTTGTAAGATATAACCGCCTGAGGCCGTAAATTTCAATATTTTACACACAAAACAGTAAGGCTAACCGCGTAGACGCCGCGTCGCCGCTGCGCGGGCGCTTGGGCGACGACGACGCTCGGAAGATGCTATTGTGAGGTTAGCCTAATATATATATATATATATATATACTCCGCTTTAAATCACTAAGTTGAGCTAAGTGTGTATCCAAGCACTACTTATATTCAGAAACAAAAATGCAAAAGTGATAAGCTATCAATTAAATGTTAAATATTAATGGATGCCCGTGGGGTGCCCGGCCTTAGAATTGTCCCCCACCATATCGTCCCGTGGTTGCAGTAGGAGTCTGCTAAGAGAATATACCGGGAGATGGGCAGTGGCATCTTCCGAAAGCCTACAAACAAAAAACTGCGCGCGCCAAACCGCCTGCCAAGCGTGGCGCGTATGGCAAACCCCCCCCCCCCCCCTTAAAGGGGAGGCCTATGTTTAGTAGTGGACGTCTTATGGCTGACATGATGATGATGATGATTAATGGATCATTCTCGCACCTATGGCTAAGTTCTACACCCTAACGTCTAGGGTAGCGTACAGTCAGCAGCAGAAGTAGCTAGGCGGGTAGGGTGTTCAAAATGAGCTTGACACGACTTCATTGTCAAGAAAATAAGAGCATGTGTAAGTTATTTAAGAATAAGGTTGTTTTGGCAATTGATACTTATTCCAAGTACTATTGTATAAAAAAAAATTAAGAAATAAATACACTATTCTAAACATGTTTACTGTAACAATAAGAAATCTAGTACATTTGTTAATGCATTCGAAAAATAAACGAAGAGAAAATATACGTTCATTACCTGACTATGAATATTATTTTTGAAAACATTTGCTTTGCCTGTCGCTAATACTTTCTGATATCATTGATGTGAACGATATCCTGCTTTCGAAATGCGTGAGCGCTTGCGAATGCTCCATAAGAAGCATTGAAAATAACATGAATAAGTATTTTAACCAGTCATAAAATTTATCTGTTAGTATTAACATATCGATTACTCGTAAAATAAAACTTCAAAACAAATAAACCTCAATCTCCAATTTTATTACACATTGGTAGGTTTCTGAGCGCCCAGAATAAGATGTCAGGTTAAACTTGGCAAGCCAATATCGAAATATGCTGACGTCGTTACCTCTGTGCCAAGGGTTCTATTCTTGTTTCAACCTGCATCTTCTATTATGCAGCTGAATGCTATATTCATTCCGCGCAATTATTTTATGCAACTAAGCATTAGACTCCACGCTTTAATAATTATTTTCATTTTGCGGGATATTTGGCTTAATTTTAGCTATAATCATTGTGCTTATTTAGTAGGATTGGGCACAATTGTAATACCCTGATTACCGTAAAATATACACCCGCCCATAAAATACCTCTGCAAATCGAAATGGGAATGTTGAAACTATTCCAAAATGATTTAATGATTACGTAAAGATCGCCTTCACAGCGATATCGCTGTGTGCATTGTGGCGCCATCTCTTGGGCAGGTAGTCAATCTCTTTTTTTCCTTTTTTATAAATAGGTTGTATTCCTTGGTTATATGAAATGTAACTGGCTGATTCACTATTTTGACAGCAGACAGGGGATTTGCAGTTTCATTTCTTGTCACATTGAGCACTGCGATCGTTCTCGTTACCCCCACAATGCACTTCGCACATAGCGAATACCCAGTGACATAAATCTTTTGCGTTGCGTTCCAGTCATAATTTTACTGCGGATACGTTACGTCAACATCTTTTGGGCACCAGTGAAACCGGTCTTTAATATCGTGAAACCGTTAATTTACCCCCCACCTAGCGAGCATATTTGCCCAACCATAGAAGAATGATATAAAGCTTTGATTTAAGTAGCAAGAGTATTAGATTACCAACTCACAATGAATAGGTCCAATACATCACAGCATTCTAAAAAGATAAACAGAGTCCCAGTTCCAAGCTGGACATTTGTTTTTTTCGTGATAACATACCTCTCGAAAAGCTTGCGTGACTGGCAAGCAGATAAGGCATACTATGTTTTAAAAGAAACACTCGAAAACAAAGTAGGTTTTCTGTGACAAATAAACGATAAACCTTGGAATTTCTGGAAGCGTTAAAATAGCGACATGGAACAAAACCGCTGCATTATATGAATTCTAAATTAACCTCAATTTGCGATTTCCGCCTTCGCAGCAATTCCCGTCAACTATCAACAAGTTCAATAAGCAATCAACATCGCACCGCGTGCCGCCGTGTAATGAATAGCTGAACTAATTCTACGTTATGGACCTGAAAAGGCGGCGTAGTTATAGCACCATCACCGGTTGACTTACCCTGCCGCCCGCACTTCGTCTCATAACCTATCTTCGAGGGGCGAGTGCTCGTTACTTCACAGACCAAATTTTAAAAGATGTACGCACAGCTCGCACTTTCATATGGACACCGTAAATCAAAACGTACCGAAATTAAAACCAGGCTAGCAGAGCCGTCTATTAGTTTGAAGTGCAGCTGGGCAGCGGTGCTCGACGGGGACAGATTTCGCGGTCTTGTAAAGCTCGGAATTGAGACGCAGTTGGTAACACCTGTATGTTGCTGGTAACCTAGTCTTTGTTCGCAAAATTGTATATTTTAGCAGTAACATACGAGCGGCTATTTAGGAATAAATGGTTGTAGGAATTCGTAGCGCACGTTTGATTAAAATTTCAAATAAAGTTTTTGTAGAATAACGTGTAAAGCAATTTAACTTATTCATAAAAATAATCTGCTTTTATAAAAGCACAAAATGTTTAATGACAGCGGTGCTTACCATATAAAATCGTCTTTTCAACGTCATGATTCAAGAAATGGTTGTTCCGTATACAAGAATGCTATTAACCAAATATATCCGTGGTACGTACAATAATAGCAATTTACGAAAAATATAATACGTACTCTCGATCACAATAAATGTGATGTGCAATGCCGAATCAGAGTCAGTGCAATGTAACGGAAGCAATCTAGTTACAATCTGCAAATGGTTGACACAGAGTGGTCCATTTCTCAAAATGGACGGCTTTATTCAAGTCCACAGGTGCCCGATAAGCGCGGAGATCACTGCCACTCGGTTGATGGAATTACCCACTGTCTTGGTGTGCGCTGTTGTGTTCGTGTATATACTTACTTGATATGCATTTTGTAAAATATCTGGAGTCCTTCGTTACGTTCGGGATTCAATATCGCGCCCGTGACATAAAATAGTGCTTTATTCCCTTGCTGTACAATCTGCTATTATTGGAAACATTATAAATAGGTACATTAACAGTAAACAATAAACTTTAATAAAAACTAATCTTAAATAAATATTATATATACTAAATTAAACAATCCCCTCCGCGGCCATAGACACTAGCAGCCTATAAGTTGGGCCAGGAAGCTGAGATTCTATTTGCTTCAATTTCGTCACATATGTTACTTGTATAATAATGACTATATAACGTTACATTGTGTTTAAAAATGCAAGAATATTGTATTTATTGCAAATATTAATTTCATATAAAACGACGATTATTGCAAAAAATCACAAGCTTGCTCAAAAAGCATTTTAAGAAAGTTCTCGTTATATTCATCCAAGTACCTTCATTTGTTTGTATCCTTTTTGTATAAAAAACTATAGAAAACAACTGATAAAATTGGAAATGACTATTCGTATTTGTCTTGTCATCCTTACACCAATACCATATCACTATCAGTCAGTGGTAACTTATTTTAATTTGGGTTCCAGCTAAGATTGGTCCCATAAACAATAAATATAATGAAATGTCCCTCATTCCCACAAGTTTACGCAAGCATTTCACTTATTAGCGTAAATTTAAGGACATTGTTGTCCATTTCCAGTTCCATTTCAATTACGGTTCAATTACAAAGTTTAAAGCGCCAATGGAAGATCAAATGGACACTGAACTGCGACTGGGCGCTTGGTAACTTAATTTTCAGACTGTCAACATTCTCTGAATTCGGTGTGTTGACTGCAGCGCAGAATCGTTATATTAAGGTTAAATTAGGTAGTAATGAGTGCATGGTAAGTATGTCGTATGTCATACATAAATTATAATTTTAAATTTAATTAAAAAATTGTAACATAATGTAAATGTCCAAATTCCAGTCACTGTTCCAGTACACATCCTCTTTGCACTAATTCATTCGCAATGAAGGTGTACAGGGTGTCGAATATTTGGCATTAGCTTGCCTAGCACTAGATTGTTTATCTTATAATGTTGCACAAAGTTGAGTATTGATTAACAACAATCATAAATACCTAAATTATCCTGTCTCCAATCTATAAGTACCAATAGGTTACGCAATATGCTTAATGTCGACTAAGAACGAAAAAATCATATCGAAAATAATAAGCGGAAAGTCGATAACAGAACTTTGCAAAAAATTTACTAATTATGAAGACTGATCCTTGGGCCTAGTTACCAAAACACATTTCCCATGACAATGGACTTCCAGCGAGTCTGAATTTCTATAGTGATTTCATGCAAGGAAAATTCTAGTGCTTATCTTGGAATAATCGCATTTTTTCAACATCTGTTTGATGTGTACTTAAGATTAAGATAAATCTACCAAACTGCAAACGAATGTCTATACTTCTGTGACCTTATTTTTTATTTTAATGATGAGTACTTTCAAATGAAAAAAAAATCTTTTTAGCGCTTACGTCATTTTACTATGCGGCACTTACGTCTTTTTATACTATGCGTTTTTTGAGTTATAACTCAAAAACGGTTAAACCAGTTTTAGTCAATATAGTTTTCATTGAAAGTACTTATCAGGCCTCACTTCCATGAATTTTTTCAACTTTTTGGACCCACGGTTTAAAGAAGTTCGCGCTTTTATGAATTTTTGAACTTTCGTAGCTATTATTTACGAAACTATTAGTTTTATTCAAAAATTGTATACCCCCTTTTACGACTATAAAGTGTAAGGTATCCCAAAATAGGGATAAGTTGTAACTTAGAACGCTTTCCTGCTTCGTTCCTTCTTTATGGCGTAAAATATTAGTCCGATACCTACACAGTCACGAATATTTCAACATGCAACGCAATAAAATTCAGCCCTAACACATCATGGGTGTTTTAATGACGCTAGTGGCATAGGTAATATTTACCTACACTCACATTAAAGTTAATAGGTATTGTAAGATAGGAAAATCCGAAAAATTAAAAACTACCTACATTCAGGAAATCTAGTTTGTGTATGTCTTGGAATTTAAAGTTAAAATGGAAGTAATCCATGCACTAAGTTCGATTTCAATAACTCAGATCAGATTATACTGGCGCTCTTTTAATCGTTGTCGAGCATTTTTTGTCAACCTGGTCAGGGATCTTAACCGGTATTTTCAAAAAATCCCAAAATAACGCGATATATTTAATTATTTTATGGACTTATTGTAGAACTCAATAACTATTGTATTTAGGTATTGTTAACGAAAAAACGGTGTTTTAGTATGGAGCAAAGAACTGTTCCTGATCTCTCATCATATGATGACAAGTACTGGATAGCAATGACGACAGGGAATAGCAGCCAGCACCTATGATTAATACCGGTCGAGCGGGTGACGCGTGTTCAATCGCCATCTGCCCTTATTAATGCCCTGTCAACCATAATCGTGTCCTTCGTACAGTCCCGCGCCAATACCCCATCTACGGGATACTTCCTGTAGATAATTGGTATCCATACGAATAATAATACAATCAATTATAAAATATCATATATTTCATGGACTTTTATACGAGCGGTATTCGGAAATATTCGATAGGAATATTTATTATTCAAACACGTGGACGTGGATGTACATACATCGGAGTAAATTGTGTTAATAAATGTATTTTCTTTCTTTCTTTCTTTCTTTCTTTTCTAAATTCGTGAAACATAATACCCATGAAAGTCTCTTTATACCCGAATTTAGCTTCAATAACTGTTTTTCAAATACTTTTTGTAATTTAATATTTTTTTTAGGTTTGATTTATTTTAATGTGTACTAGTATCAGCCGTTTAACTATACAAAGCATTAACCAAACGTAGTCCACTGAGTTTTATAGCTATGAATATATTTATCAGAAAATGTAGTGTGGTGTCACAGGGGATAATATATCAAAAGACCAGCTAGTTAGGTAGTAACCAAACAATCTATTTCAACATATCAAATAGCTATTAATTCTAGTCTCACCCGATACTCATTGATTCAGTAAAAGGTCAAACCACTCCTGCTAGAAAACACTAAATCTAGTGAATGGGTCTATCATACGAGTACACATTCTAAACACATTATTAAAGCATTTTGCCAAGCATGTGAAAGGATAATTCAAGTATGCAGTGGTGCGTAAAGCGTCCTTGTGGACTTTCGATAACTCAGATGCATAACACTATTCTATTAGAAAATATACTCAATTACAAATTACAAACGGGTCTAATTACTTACTGCCTTATCATAGGATTTTCTAAACGTATTAATGTTCAAACGGTTTGATGTTTGGTAAGTATTTTTTATTGTATCTTGTCTATGATAAAAAAATTATAAAAGTGTATTTCCTGATTAAGATTACTGCCAATCAACCAATCAAAATATTATTTTTGTCCGTCACACCGCCAAATATCTCGGTTCTAAGTACTTACGCAATCCATTTGTTTGACAAACACTTATTAGCCATAATCAGTTGAGCCATAGCTCAAGGCTCGTTTTGACTAATGTCTGCATAGCACAATCAACAGATGACAAGCAATTAATCGAATTAATTACCCCGACGGTTGGGTCCGACGCAAATGACCAAACCCTCTAGTGAATCCTTATCACGTCCCGATCTCTAGTGCATTCCACGAGGTGACGTTTTATTACATTATACCGACGTAGACGCAAGCAACGCTGGGGACCGCGTCATAGATTCATCTGACACTGGATTTATCTGGGTTTGATAAAGTATTGGTTTGGACGCATCGTTTTATATACAAAAAATAGAGTCTCAAACTCTAGAGAACAGTCAGCTACGATAAAAACTGATACAATGCAGCGCGCAAAAATTATTGACACAATCTTATATTTTTAGAGCCATACTTGTGGTCCTCATTGTGAAAAATATTATTTCAGGTGATGTACAGTCCACAATATAAGGCAAGCGGGTTTAGTGTTGAAAATTATCTTAGCACGAACTTATTGTTCAACAAAATGGTTAAGATCTCAACGAACTCCTAGCCCAGATGGTAGTGACTTACCTACGAAGCAGGAGGTCCCGGGCTCGAGTCCTGGAATGGGCATTTATTTTCGTGTTTATCACAGATAGTACCCACAATACAAGATTTAATGAGTTTACTGTCATGTTGGACTAACTAGGTCGATTTGTGTAAGATTGGTCCACATATAATATTTATTTATTACTGTATCGTTTTTAACACATTACTAAATTCGTTACTTCCATAGCTGATTGACAAACAAAAGTAGGAGTTTTTAATCACCATCATAATCCCCAGAGAATAGCAGTGGCTCCCAACCAGCTGTGTCCTATTCTTCTATTCTATACGAAACATTGCAGATGTACCTAGTATTATTCAGAACACGACTGTGTTTACTTGTCTCCGACTACCTTGCCAGTGAGTAAAGCCATGCGTATGTATACGTGTCGTAACGAACAGCTCCCTTTACTTACGATAGATACAGTAGATAAAGCAAACAAGTACTCCCAACGACAATAAGTTTCAACTAAAGCGTGTGACAAAAGCAAGTTTATAATACAGCTACAATCTGCGATTCAAATCGACTTTATCATCCGCGAAGGCAACAAGGCGTGTGTACGGGAGTCCAAGTTTTCAGGCCCGAGTCACACCTGCGACTTTCCCACAAATTGTAACCGGTTCCAACTCGCAAGTCGCCAACTTGGCCTTCCACTTCATAATTAATTCTTTATTCGCAACTCAGACTTGGACAGAAGCGGGTCGCGTAAGCACTTAAATAGTCCAAATTGTGTCGAAGAAGCGCCCGTTTTAATGACGATGCTCATTTTTAATTAGTTCAGAAGAGCTCTTTAATTGTTAATGGCCTTATTTTGAAGTTTGATTAGTTGTTCAAGTAAGCGGGGCCCATTTTGTTGCAAATAAAACATGCCGGAAGTTAGCCTGCTTTGCAAATCAGCGAGGTCAAATAGAGGATAGAGTTTACCGTATGTTGAAGGTTACAAGTTCAAAAACATCTCTCATACCTACACAAGAAAATAATAATATACTAAAAGTAAAAGCCAGTGGGTTAAGTTACCTAAGTATATGAGCTAAGAGACATACTGTCGAATAATAATAAAGTAGAAAATGTCTCACGTTTTCTTTTATTTCTTAGTAAAACTAAATGAAGTAAGATTAAATTCTTCAAAGTTTCTAGGAATGTTATTTGTTTTCAAAATAAAATGTAACGATTGCTAATTGGGTGTTCTTAGAGAGAAAGTCAAGGACGAGTTAAGGTCACGTCTAATAGCTAATCGAGTGACATCTTATCCCAAGTTACATTACCTACAGTCTATAAAATAATATTATGACGATAATCAGTTCCGATATACGTAATATATATTTTTAATTATTATTTATTTTGTGACATTTTGTTCATGTTGGGAAATGTATACCTAATAATAATGTACATGATATTACCCACGTTTATAAAATTTCACTTATTCCGACATATGGCAGTGGAAATCTACTTACCCAGTTGTAAAACCCGAATTCAGAAGATCACGTATTAGTCCCCTCCGTTATGGGAGAGGGCCTAAGTGATAGTTCAGATCTGGATACGGTTACCAACTTTTAGTATGTTGTTGGGCACGACACTAGGACCCCAAAACTGCCGAGAGACCGGGACGTCGATGAATGTCTCCCGTGTAATGACGTCATCAAAATGGCTGCCGCTTTGTTGCGAAAAGTGTAAATTTCATCCAAACTGTGCATTGCACCTATACGTGTGTAGTATCAAACGAAAGAAGATTAAATGTACTATATTGTTGTAATATATTTTATACTACTGTATATTACAGTTTGACAGCTATAAACGAAAACCCAAAATCAGGCTAAAAAATAATTCGGATATTTGCATTTTACAACAAAATTATAAGTCCAACTTTAAAGCCGAGTACTACAATAACAAAACAGGCTATTTAAGCTATACATTGCTATAAAAATTATTAAAATCTGGTAATAATTGTGGCAGCTATGTTAAAAAACATGTCGGCACTGCCGAGCTATTTCCTTAGAGTGAAAAAATAACAATTTTCACATATTACAGAATATCCGCAGAAGCTTCGAGTATATTGTTGGTCAAATAATTTAGAGCCCCTAAATGTCGGAAAAATATCTCTATAGTGCCTGAGGTCCAAATAATGACGTCATGAACGTGACCGCTACCGAAATTTGTAAAACATAAATTAAAGCTATACCATGACACATACACACATGTGCGTAGCATCGATCGAAAGCTTATTGAATTTACTACAATACATACATACATTATTTGTGAAAATAATGTATAATTTAGGAGTTGTTGGCAAAATAAAATATTTTTTTAGGAAAATAAAATGTATATGTTAAGTCTGTGGCCAAAGAAAATACAATACACTAATGTTTTGTATAGTATTAAAAACACCAACTATTCAGCTTTAAAACACAGTTTGAATTTATAAAATTTGATAAGAACTATAAAAGTTGTGCTTACAACTCTAAAGCACACTCACTATTTTACCTACAATGCACTCATACTATGAGAAGCTTGGGCCTAATTATTGACTAGTTTTTAATAAATTTTGTAAGGATTTAGGGTTCCTTGTCATTAAAGTAAATAAAAAAATCGGCCAAGTGCGAGTTGACTCGCGCTCCGAGGGTTCCATACACATCACACAATTTTAACAATTTGTATTTTTAAGACCAACTTACGCTTGACCGCAGACTTATTAGTGTTTTTTTCTGTAATGTACAGGTAAAGAACTATATTACCAATTTTTTTCTTAAATGTAGGTTCGTCGGTTTCCGGGGGACGGAGAGCAATGGAAAATTTTCGCCTTATTTCTTAAATTACTTACAAACTATACCTTGTTATATATCAAATGAAAGGATTTGATGTGAAAACTACAAATATATAACTTTTATAATTTTAATTTTAATAGTTTTGAAGTTATTCAAGAATAAAGGCGAAAATTGACCATTCCCCTCCGTCTCTCGGAAACCGAAGAAACTACATTTTAGAAAAAAAAACCTAATATAGTTTTTTGCCTGTACATTAAAGAAAAAAACACTAAAAAGTCTGCGGTCAAGCGTAAGTTGGTCTTAAAAATACAAATTGTTAAAATTGTGTGATGTATATGGAACCCTCGGAGCGCGAGTCCAACTTGCACTTGGCCGGTTTTTTTTATTTACTTTAATGGCAAGGAACCCTAAATCCTTACAAAATTTAGAAAAAACTAGTCAATAATTAGGCCAAAGCTTCTCATAGTATGAGTGCATTGTAGGTAAAATAGTTAGTGTGCTTTAGAGTTGTAAGCACAACTTTTATAGTTCTTATCAAATTTTGTAACTTCAAACTGTGTTTTAAAGCTGAATAGTTGGTGTTTTTAATGCTATACAAAACATTAGTGTATTGTATTTTCTTTGGCCACAGAATTAACATATACATTTTATTTTCCTAAAAAAATATTTTATTTTGTCATCAACTCCTAAACTATACATTATTTTCACAAATAATGTATGTGTGTATTGTAGTAAATTCAATAAGCTTTCGATCTATGCTACGCACATGTGTGTATGTGTCATGGTATAGCTTTAATTTATGTTTTACAAATTTCGGTAGCGGTCACGTTCATGACGTCATTATTTGGACCTCAGGCACTATAGAGATATTTTTCCGACATTTAGGGGCTCCAAATTATTTGACCAACAATATACTCGAAGCTTCTGCGGATATTCTGTAAATTGTGAAAATTGTTATTTTTTCACTCTAAGGAAATAGCTTGGCAGTGCCGACATGTTTTTTAACATAGCTGCCACAATTATTACCAGATTTTAATAATTTTTATAGCATTGTATAGCTTAAATAGCCTGTTTTGTTATTTTAGTACTCGGCTTTAAAGTTGGACTTATAATTTTGTTGTAAAATGCAAATATCCGAATTATTTTTTAGCCTGATTTTGGGTTTTCGTTTATAGCTGTCAAACTGTAATATACAGTAGTATAAAATGTATTACAACAATATAGCACATTTAATCTTCTTTCGTTTGATACTACACACGTATAGGTGCAATGCACAGTTTGGATGAAATTTACACTTTTCGCAACGAAACGGCAGCCATTTTTATGACGTCATTACTCGGGAGACATTCATCGACGTCCCCGTCTCTCGGCAGTTTTGGGGTCCTAGTGTCGTGCCCAACAACATACTAAAAGAAGGTAACCGTATCCAGCTCTGAACTATATTCCCTTAAGGGAGAGCACTATATCAAACAACAATTGATAATTGATTCACCACTTTACCTGACATATTACAACAGCCCTAAGAGTAGATCGTAGGCAACCCAACCTCGTCGAGTAGCAGAACTAGGCTTATGTAGGGCGATGCCCTATACTAGTGGTTCTGTGAACCGTAGATTTCGGAGCATTTCCCCCCTTTTTCCCCCCTTTGCCCCTCCGTCGAAACTTTTTTTTAAAACAACCTCTAAAGAAGTGTGGGCTTAACCTTTTACCCGAAAATGATTTAAATCCATCCATAAATAACGCGACAGCAAACTTCCCTCCGTTTCCCCCTCATTTTCCCCCCAATAAAAAAAATGGCTCGACAATTTTTGGTAAATAAATCAAGGAACATGCCAAGTTTCATCGATATCGGATGAAAAATGCAACCTCTAGACCGACACTGACCAACCAACCAACCAATACACACACATCAATCTGCCAAATCGTCGTACGAGTGAGAGACCCCAAACCCAACACGCACCCGCGCGCCCGTGCGGCCTCTCCTTGTGAGTTAAAACGGAGACGTTCGTCGCCTCGCTACGCTCCTCAGTCAAAAATGTTATGTATTTTAGTACCTGGTAGCCAAATTCTGCTACTCGATGAGGTAGGGTTGCCTTCGGCCTACTCTTGATCTATAACTTCTGACCTTGAACCTTTCTTCTTAAAATTGTTGACACATGAGGAACACCTGACGGTCGAATTTATAGGGAGCGCACCACGTGATGGTACCTTGTAATTTGTGCCAACATGCCTTACACATACTTTGAATGCAATAACTTTTATCACATTACTTTAAGGTTGAGAATGGTTCGTTCATTCTATCCACTGGTGTCTAATGGAGGTGGTGTGTATAATGTTCACCGCTTAGTGTAACTCTGTCAGTGTCAGCCCTAATTAGAGCCATTGAAATAGGCTGATTAATATGCGCAATGCCGTGGTCTATGCCGATGCTCTATTGTGGATGATGTGAATTATGTATATTAGGTGATTATGTGTCATATCTCAACGCACTGGCTGTTGATTCGCCGATAAGGGAAAGAAATGATGTGCGAGAGTCATAATTTACATGTATTATTGGTCAGTCATTATTGATAATCAGTGATGATTGACCTATAGCACAACAGGTAATTAACCAAACACCAACTCTGCCGAAACTCAATTGATCCGAAATATCGGAAGCTCACAATAAAAAACTCACAAGGTAAATATCCCGTTTTAAATAGTTTTTGCAACAGGTAATTATTCTATTAGCATATAGTTACGTGTAGTAATATATCGTCGTACGTTGTTGCAAACGCTAATTGCACTTTCAGGGTCAGGATTTAACGACGATTGGTTAAATTTGAAATTAAATCCGTAATTTGAAAACAATAATTATTCATTCACTGTGTTAAGTATTCTGTGTACAGTGATCGGTAAAGTTTGAAAATTCTTCGTACGACGTACCTACGTATCTGATATTCTACACGTATCCATTGGTAAGACATATTTTTTTATTGTTTTCATACTTATTATGACTGTTACAACATTTATTTAGTGACCATAGTGAAAAACAAGCGCACTAAATATCATCATCACATTACCTTAAGAGGAGCTTTTATCGGTGGAGTAATTTCTAATGTATAGTCGTCATCAAATATATCGGAGCGGCCAGAATACTCAAAAATAAAGGACAATAGAGGCGCTGTTCAGATATTTGACCAGCCTTTTCATCATTTTCTTTAGCCTTCTCCTTAACAGCCTGAAACGACACGATGTTCATTTTCTCTTTTACTTGATTCATGTGTGTCCTTCTTAGCTCCCCTCTCTTGCACTAAATATAGCAACACGTTACGTTGCCACCAATTACTAAATCATTTAAGACAAACAATTACGGCATGACTTTATTCAAAATTAACAATTACAGTCGGCTTAGAATAAGGGCTTAGTTAATAATTATTTATAAAATGTACAGGCATGTAAATAGACAACATTACTTTGGCAAGTCAGAACGGTTTTCTAACAAGGCAAGTAGGTACTTCAACGTAAAGATTAAAATGTTCATTTCAGAGCGGTCATGTTACTGGTATACCCACAGAGAACCGTGGAAAGAGGAAAACTCATGGCAGATTATAGTGGAGATCCTTGGGGGATATCGATATGGAGCAGTGGATGCATTCCAGCTGATATGACGATGACTAGACTATACTAGAACCTTTATTCGTCTTTATGTAGGTCAATCGTACCTGTTTAATACTCGTGATTAACTCAATTTAGGTTTACAACAATGGTTTTATTCGTCTGTCGCCGGCAGCGGCGGATTGATTTGGCAACCCATTGTGTGCTTGCGTTGCAATTGCTAAGCGCATTTCACGCAGGTGCTCCTATCTGTTACTACGTTTTCGGAAATTAAACCAAATATTGAGTGCTTTTGACGTGTATTCACGCCAGATCGGGAATCCGTTTGATGACAATCCGTTTAGAATTGAATGACACCTGAATGAAATCTGATTGTCTACGATATGGCTAGATTAGATAAGTAGCATGATTTCGCACTCCACATATGTCACTGCATTTTGATTCCCTAGCAGCAATTCATTAAATTTATATCACTTTTTTTTATCAAACTATCATACAGCCTACGCGATGGTAAGCAGGTACCGTCGCCTATGGATGCTTATAATTCTAGATGTGTCACATGCGCGTTTTAGAAGCTTTAGAGTATTCACTGTGTTGACGGCTAACGGGACAAAATGATCCCCGTCGTCAATACATTATCATCTTTGAGCTCTCTAGTGACCTTACTCACCGGCAATCACTTAAGGTCAACTCGGCGAAGACCGTCAGTCGGCGAAGATCGGATAGCAAGCAATTACAGCAAATTCTGCATAGCTTTTTTTACAAAATGGTAAAATTGTTGTAGAACTGTTCTAGAAGAGTTTTACCATTTCGAAAAAAATAAGCTATGTAGAATTTGCTGTAATTGCTTGCTATCCGATCTTCGCCGACTGACGTTCTTCACTGAGCTCAACTTAGTGGAACTTCCTAGTTCCACTAAGTTAAGCGTCCTCCTGGACGCACCGAAAAAAATATTTTTCTACAATACTACAAGAATGTGTTGTTGTGAAAAATATAGTTATTTTACTAGAATCTGGCGGAGGTAACAAAAAATATTGTATTTTGTAAAATTTTGTTTGTAAACGTTACTGGACGAGTCTAATTAAACGCAAGCGTAATAAATACAAAATATTTGTGATATTTACAATATATATCGTAATCTGAACAATGAGGCATTGTATTACAATTTGAAATACTGATTAATAATTTCACGGCACTCCGCTAAGGCGCTCAGGCCTAGCGGGTAGAAAGTTAGACTTTCAATCGGGAGGTCTCGGGTTCAAATCCCGGCTGGGGTACCGCTGAGCATACGGTAAATCCTGGATTTCGGTTGCAGAGCGGCCAAAAAAAAAAGAAAAAAAAACAAACAAAAAATTATGTATACCTACACACATAACTTTTGTGTAGTGGATACATGTCAATTACAAAATTTTATAGTTATCAGTACAATATTTTATAGTTATCAGTACAGTCAGCGTCAAAAGTAACTACGCAAATGAAGGTGTCAAAAGTCCTTATTGCCTTTAAATAAAGACTTTTGACGCCTTCATTTGCGTAGTTACTTTTGACGCTGACTGTACAATAATGTTAGTACTACGTTATATTAGTTTTATATTGGTTTAGAGCCCCTTTAGAAATCTACTGAATTTTCTCGAAATGCAGCTATACCTCCCCGGTGTCCTTTTACCCCTACATTAAAAAAATCCACGTTTTATATTAAATATCCCACTAGATAGTCAATAGTAATAAACAGTATGTACAGAGGACAAAGCGGGCGGGACAATGCCGTGAAAACAATGAATACGGCTGCAACACGCAAACAGAGTTCCCCGCTCTGCTCTGTCACTGTCAGACCTAATTAGACGCCATTGAGATTGTCTGATTAATATGCGCATTGTTTCCTTCCATGTCGCACTCTACAGACCTAAAATATTGACTCTTTGCGATATTTATGGCCGTTCATTACCAACGTAACGACAACTCGAATACCTTCTGGGGCCTATTTAATGAAGCTACAAGTGACAATTTACAAGCGGAAGTCTCTTTCTAACTCTATGTTTTAGAAAGAGACTACCGCTTGTAAATTGGCAATCGTAGCTTTATTAATTAGGCCACAGTTCTGTATTCGATCCGGGGTATATAGAAAAGTCAAATATTGTACCAATTTGATATCAAAATCATGCGCAATACACTGAATTAATGGCATAAGTAAATGGTTTGATTGTATATCAAGCTTGCTATCATATTATTTTGCTAACCACTTTACCATATTATCTCCTTTCACCAAATATATTGTTCACCTAGTACAGTAATTTACATAACATCAAACAGACGCAAGAGCTTGCACGTTTGGCTTTAATTTGATACAATGAAAAACGTGCAATGTTTGATTTAATAAAAATAAAAACGAAAGTAAGAAACTGATATAGTTTTCTTTCAAACTTTTTTACAAAATAATAAAAACGTTTTTGTAGGAGATGTCACAGTTAGTTCTAATCGCGAATAAGTACTCGTTACTTAACAGTTTTATGCCATGCCATTTAGGTACATTAATTAAACAATTAAATGTATGTGAAAGACAATTTCTACGAGAATGTATACTTAGTAAGGTTTTATTATGACACATAGTTCCGCTTGCGATCATCCGGTTAGAAGTCGCCTACTTACCAAAACCATCCCCTTGCCCCAATCCTCTTACTTAGATTTCCCGAACCGATCTTCCATTTCACCTCCTTCAAGAAGGAATTCAGGGAATAGTATCTCTATCTAAGTTATAGTCACCACTTTCCAACTTCATCCAAAACTATAAAAGAAACAAACATACTTAAATTTAAACAATCAATCGCCTAAACATACTTACAGTTTTTCATTTATATTAATAGTATTATGAGATGATATTGCATTTAAAAAAAATGTAATTAAAAACTGCCATGAATGTAACTTGCAATCATGATTATTTCCATCGTTATCGTTACGTAACTGCCGACCAAACAACTTAACATTAGACTTCTCGTAAAAGTTATAAAGCAAGTCGAGTACGGTAGTCGTAACTGGCAGGGCGAGAAATGTGTTCGACAAAATTACCACTTTTTGTTGATAAATGTTCGTCGGTCCCCTACAGGCTGCTGTTTATGTGCCATTAAGTTGATATACCTATTTGTTAATGAGTAATCTGTAATTGTATTTTGTTAGTTGCGAAATGTTCATGTCGTTAAGACTAGAGCTCGTAGAGAAATAACAGACACATTATTCTTGTAGTATTCGCTATGTGCGAAGTGCATGGTGGGGGTAATGAGAACGATCGCAGTGCACAATGTGACAAGAAATGAAACTGCAAAAGCCCCTGTTAGCTGTCAAAATAGTGAATCAGCCAGTGACATTTCATATAAACAAGGAATACAACCTATATATAAAAAAAATACAAAAAAAAAGAGATTGACCACCTGCCCAAGAGATGGCGCCACAATCATGCACACAGCGAATACCTGCCGCTAACTGGTATCAACGGCCAAGCAACGCAATGTAACGTTGTTTTTTCCTGAGAGGTAGTCAAAAATGGTAGCAGGGAAACAATTGAGAGTTGACAAATCGTGAAACCGGGGATTAGGTTTTTTATGAATAAACTTTATAAAATAATTTCAACTCTCTTAATGCTATTAAAATTTGAAATTAGATATCAGGCTGGAAGTACGAAAACCTACATTTGGGAAATGTTGTTTGTGTGTACAGTCGTGTAAATCAAGCTTACAAAAGGAAACATTTATTTCACGCAATTAAAATATTTATTTAAATTTTAAGACTTCAAGTAATGACTGCGTTGCTTTTTTCGTTAACTTGTCATCCTAATAGGGCATGAAACCTGGCAGTGATCAAAATCAGAAGTAGTGTCTGTTCTGTAAACAATAACACCTCTTTGATACGTGTTATCTCCAGCTGTTGTTAACGTGCCAATAATGTTGTGAAGTTTGATCGCAAGACACCACACAGCCCCCATATATTGTGCTTAAACTTAAGTGGTATATTATGGAAACGGCTGAAGATCAAGCCAACCAAATCGTTACTTACTAAATTGGTAAAATCTACGTTCTAGTATATCAAATTAGAGAATCTACTTATAGTCAACGACTGTGACAACAGTTCACTTCAAATTATAAATTAACGGTCTGAATAATAATTAAAAATCGTTCAATAAATCATGGTCATTCCGTTATCCGTTATCATTCGTTATATATTTTGATAAATATTTTTGGAAACACCAGTATTTGTAAATTCATTATGAAGCCAGAGTTTTACATTAGATAGTTAGGTATTCTATTTCAATAGGTTATGTGCTACACGCAGTGAAGCGTAAATATTTTGTGAAAATATTATTATTTTGCTCGAAATATGGATGAGTATACTAATTCGAAAGTTTCTATGGAGAAGCTTAAGGGCACCATTAACTATCGCGATTGGGCATTTCAAATGCAAAATATACTCGTATTCGAGGATTTGTGGCAATGTATTACAGGAAAATCCGAAACCTCAGGTGACAACGCTGCCAAATTAGCTCGTAGAGAGGAAAAGGCTCGGGCGAGGCTATGTCTAAGTGTTGAGAAATCGTGCTATCCCCACATTGTGCAGGCGAAAACTGCGAAAGATGTATGGGATGCCTTGAGGAAGGCTTACGATGACACCGGGTTGAACAGGAGATTGTCGTGTCTGCGAACTTTATGCTCGATTAAGCTGGAGCAGTTCGACAGTATGGAAGCGTACGTTAACGAGATCTTGTCACTTGCTGAACAATTGAGTAGCATGAAGAAACCTCTTGACGACGAATTTCTGGCTGCTATTATGCTTCAAGGGTTGCCTCAGGAATATGAGCCTATGATAATGGCTCTGGAGCACTCAAGCATGGCCATAACGACGGATATGGTAAAAACTAAACTTCTGCAAGATAAGCGATGGAAAGGGAGCGCTGGTGGCGGCGATGACTGCTTGTTTACACGGAATCGTGGTAATGACAAGGCCAGTTCCCGAGGTGAGAAGAAAAATGTCTCAAGTACATCAAAACACGCTAATACCTCGTCAAATACGAACAAGCTGTGGTGTTGGAAGTGTCATTCGAAAAGCCACGTTAAGAAGGATTGTCCTCAACTGAACCGTAACGGAGCGACGTCGACTTCTATGGTGCTGGCTGCACTTAACACTGATAGTTCGTGGATTATTGATTCTGGCGCGACGGATAACATGTCAGGATGTCAAGAATGGTTCAAAGACCTTGACGATTCGTCGACAAAGGAGGTGTGTGTTGCTAATGGCAAGAAGTTACCAGTTAGTGGGAAAGGTGATGTACATTTTTCAATTAACTCTCGTGGACATACGATAGATACAACATTGAAAGATGTTATGCTTATACCTGACCTTACTGTTAATTTGATATCCGTGTCTACTCTTGCTGAAAAGGGATTTAAGTTTATTTTTGATAATACTGGATGTGACATAATTAAGGCTGGAAAAGTAGTTTTACATGCTAGGAAAGTTGGGAGAGTTTACAGACTTAATTCTGTCGGTAGTGTCAATCTGACAACGTCATCTACCTCTAAGGACATGATGTTATGGCATTCAAGATTAGGGCATCTAAATTTTGACAGCTTGGCATCACTTAGGAAGGAAGCTAATGACATTGATTTTCAGGTGACTACTCAGAAGAAAGTTTGTGATGTGTGTCTTAAGGGTAAGCAATCTCGCGCTCCCTTTGTGATAAACCCTAACAAACAGGTGGCTAAGGAGCGGCTGGCGCTCATTCACAGTGACGTCATGGGGCCGATGCCGACCACTTCTCTCGGGGGCAAGCGCTACGTCCTCACGTTCCTAGATGACTACTCCAGGAAGGTGTTTGTCTATCCCATTGCAAAGAAGAGTGATGTGTGTAAGTACACTAAAGATTTTATTAGACTGGTAGAGAATCAGTGTAGTGCTAATGTCAAAGTACTGAGAACAGATAATGGTTCAGAGTACGTTAATGCTGATTTGACGGACTTTCTTAAAAATAAAGGTATAGTCCATCAGCTGACGGTACCTTACAGTCCTGAACAGAACGCATGCGCGGAACGTCTTAATCGTTCCTTATGCGACTAGGTCAGATGTCTACTGTTTAACGCAAATCTCGATGACAAGATGTGGGCAGAGGCTGTGAACACAGCTGCGTTTCTTATTAATAGGTCACCGAGCTCAAGACTTTCTGGGAGGTTACCAGAAGAGGTGTGGAGTGGAAATAAAGTGAGCCTTAAGAATCTGCGTGTCTTTGGTTGCGAGGCATTTGCACATGTAGATAACTGTAAACGTAAAAAGTTAGACCCCAAAAGTAAGAGGCTAATATTTTTAGGCTACTGTGAAAACGTTAAAGGATATCGTTTGTTCGACCCTGACAACAACAAGATCGTTATATCACGTGATGTGGTGTTCAACGAGTCTGTGTTTCCAGGTAGACATTCTAAAATAGGGCCAAAACGTGTGTTTGAACCTATTTATCTTACAGGAGGTGGTGATGAGGCGACGACGGAGACTACGCCGGTGGAGGCGGAGCCAGAGTATCTTTTGGCTGAGTCGTCGGATTGCCCACTTGAGGCGGAGCCAGATACAGTTCCTTTCGAATCACCAAATGATCCTGTTGAGGTGGAATGTGAACGCGAGCCTAGTAATGATTCGGTTTTGCCGGAATTGGCACCAGAGTCTACAGGTCAACGATATAACCTACGTCCACGTTTGCCTAATACGACTTGTAACATAACTAACGTTTGTAATGTGACAGAGCCCATAGAGCCGCGTACTGTCAAAGAAGCTTTGAGTTGTGAAGATAAAGAGTTATGGCAGAAGGCCATGAAAGAAGAAATCGATTCTTTTGTCTTGCACGGAGCTTGGGAGCTTACTGATAAACCAGTTGACAAGAACGTCGTTAAAAATAAGTGGATTTTTACTCTTAAACGAGACTCAGATGGGAACATTACACGTTACAAGGCACGGTTGGTAGCGAAAGACTTTACCCAAAGATATGGAGAAGATTTCCATGAAACTTTTTCGCCGGTGGTTCGTCATTGTTCTATTAGATTGTTGCTATCTTTGGCTGTGGAAATGAACCTTAAGATTGATCATTTAGACGTGCAAACAGCATTCCTGAATGGAGAGTTGCAAGAGGAGATCTTTATGCAACAACCAGAAGGTTTCATTTGCCCTGGAAGTGAAAACAAAGTCTATAGACTACGAAAGGCGGTATATGGGTTGAAGCAAGCATCGCGATCCTGGTACCAAAAGGTAAAAGATGTTTTACTATCTTTGGGATACAGACAGTGTAAACAAGAGGACTGCATCTTCACTAAGAGATCAGGTGAGTCGATTGTTTTTATCGCTCTGTATGTTGACGATTTTTTCGTGTTCTACAACGATAAACGTCTGGCTGAGACATTAAAAAGTTCTTTGTTAAAGGTTTTTAAACTCAAAGACTTAGGTCCGGTACGAAACATGTTAGGTATAAAAGTAGAACGTGATGCAACTTCCATTAGACTTGGTCAGGAAAATCGGATTGATAAGTTGTTAGATCGTTTTGGCATGACAGACTGTAAGCCTGTAAAGTCTCCCATGATAACTAATATTAGTTCTGTCATAGAGAGTTCTAATAATGCTACGAATAACATTGTAACGAAGTTTCCGTACCAAGAGTTGATTGGTAGTCTTATGTATTTATGTGTAACTACGCGACCTCACATTTCGTTTGCCGTGTCATATCTCAGTAAATTTAACAGTTGTTATACGGAATTTCACTGGAATCAAGCTAAGCGTATACTGCGATATCTTAAGGGTACTAAACAAAAGGCTTTAGTATTTAAGAAGTCGAATGTAGATTCCGTTCTTGAGGGCTATTCTGACGCAGATTGGGCGGCAGATCCTGATCGAAAGTCGTACACCGGGTATGTGTTTAAGTACGGCGGTAATTCGATATCTTGGGGTAGCTACAAACAGTCGTGCATATCGCTTTCGTCGACCGAGGCGGAGTATTGCAGCTTGAGCGAAGCTAGTAGAGAAGCGGTCTTCCTACAAGCACTTATTAGGGAATTGTTAATGACGATTAGTTGTAAAATAGTGATGTATTGCGATAACCAATCTGCTATACAGCTTGCTACCAATCATACTCACCACAGACGGAGCAAGTACATAGAAATAAGATTTCATTACATTAGATATATGTTTAATAAATTTAATGTAGAAATTGTTTACATCCCTACGGATGACATGGTAGCAGATGTGTTTACTAAGCCCCTGGGTTGTGTCAAGCACGAGGTGTTCACTCGTCAGCTTGGTGTGGCATAACGCCATGATGATGCCCACGTTATGGGGGGGTGTTGGAAGTGTAACGCTGGCCATCTTTAAAAGACAATTTTGAATTTGTATTTGTCAAGGCCTGTGTTCTATTCTAGTTGTCACTCTATGATGTTTTTTCATGTAAACATGTCATGTAAATTTTTATAATAATATATTAAATATTTGCATTCAGTTTCCCACTGCGTATCACTCAACTCTGCATACTTTCAATACAGTTCACTTCAAATTATAAATTAACGGTCTGAATAATAATTAAAAATCGTTCAATAAATCATGGTCATTCCGTTATCCGTTATCATTCGTTATATATTTTGATAAATATTTTTGGAAACACCAGTATTTGTAAATTCATTATGAAGCCAGAGTTTTACATTAGATAGTTAGGTATTCTATTTCTAACGATATCAGCTTTATAAAACTAACAGAGAAACTACAGAATCCAACCAGCACCCTGTCATTTTAATCTCCAATGAAGTAAAGGTATCGTGTTATCTAAACGTAGCTACACCCACCTAACCAGAGCCGGCTTCTTTGAATGTAATCGATGGACCAAATCGAATACAAATAGCATGACATTCTCAGACAGACAAATAAGGAGCGTTATTCTAACATTAAAATAAATTTATGTTACAGATTTATTATCAACATGATCTTTATTTGTCATCGAATTGACGAAACACATTTTAAATTAGTGGTTGAATGGGCCCGCGGGCTCAGCTAACACATTGGGTCAAGTTCAGCCGTAGAAAAAAAATGGTCAACTCAACCCGCGGGCTCAGTGCCTTGTGGGCTCATTTGACCACCAAATCGTAGTCGACAATGAATGCCAGAAAAACGATGACGTATCGTATTGATGACAAGTAACCTCTTTTTGATATTTATTTACAATGATCCATATATACCGCCAAAGCTATATAACCTGTGATCGGCACGACCCGTGCCACAGCGCTTAATTTTGGTTATATTTTTTTATATGGAAGTGATTATTAAAAAATTCTTCCATAACCCTGTCCCAAAAAAATATTTAATTGAAATTTAATAGACTGTTTATGTCTATAATAAATTAAAAAAAAAAATCTATGGGAGTCCCGCGTTGTGGCACGGGTCGTGCCGATCACTGTATAAAACCAATGGATACTGAACAGTATGTTTACAATTAGTTTAAGTAACATCTCCTCATTGCTACCTATAAAATTCATGTCATAATATATACTAAGTATTAGGACCTTTCAGTTTTTGGAGTCAAACACATTTTGTGATTTTCAAAAATATTGTGATGTTTTTCACTAAATCTAATATATTACGGAAACAATTTAGGGCTATACTTGAGCGTGATTAAAACTAAACATGCAAAATAAAATAATATAGTTAGACAGGAAATTCAGTCAGTAACAACTCAGCTGTTTAATAGCTTCGTAATGGGAAAATCGTCAAACATTTTAAATCAGACCTAATTCCAATAACCGTTTTCTAAAAATAAATCTAGCTCTTTTTTAAATCAAAGCATTTGATAAAGTTGTCATGAATAAATCAAGCAATTGAATGAAATTTCAAAGATAGAATAGGTTTATAGTTTAAACACCAAGAACGAACGCAATTCAAATAAAATTACGCTTTAAAATGACAGCCAACGGTAAAAAAATGACAGTAATTTTAGTCGGGTTATCTTTGTTGTTCACCAAACGTTGGAGTATAAACAACCTCCAATCGTCTGCCAGACGATAACAGCGCTTTCTCTACCTATTAAAGTTTACGTAGGTAACAACGTCCAATTCCGATTTGATATTATTATGAGATTACCTACATACTTAAGAGTCGCCAGTACGCTCGCGTTCCCATACAATAGTACATTGTTGCCGAGGTACGGAAAGAAAGAAATTTTCCGACGAGGTACTTGGGTGCCAGGGCGAGGCTTGCCGAGGCCTGGCACTAGTTCCGAGTCAGAAAATTCCTGTTTCCGCTGAGGTATACATAGTGCTTTTCTCAAATATGTGAGGAAATAAAGAAAAAATTAAAAAAAAACTACAAGTATTTTACATTGGAAAAGTTGTGTTGATACTGTGTTTTATAATAGGTAATACGGAGGTACTTTTAAACATAGCATAAATAAACCACACCATAGTTGGCTTCTTGTTTTTTGATAACTGAAATAAGCTAAAACACATTTTCAGAAAAGATATTAGCATTTATGCTCATCTTCGAATTCATACATACGTCATAAACATAAACCCTTCGTCTCTTGACCTAGCAGGAAGCAAGTAATCCACTATTATTCTTTCAAAATTAGGTAGAGCGCTATCAATTTCCGCACTACATTCATTTTTGAAAATCATTATTTAAGTTTATTTTGTACTATAAAGTAAATAAACAACGTAACGAAGTAAATTACCATAACAAACTAACTTTTCCGCTTTTTAAATTTATTTTTAATAAACCATAGACAAGATAGCCTGACACAGTACATGCGTATTCGCGCGCGCACTTTGTGAAGCCATCTACACACGGCTGTTTAAATGAATTATTTTACTTGGCTGAATCCGTTTTTGCCTTGTCCCATTAGATTTATATGCAAATATGAGAATTTTAAAAGTTTAACGCAGCGGAAAAAAATGGAAATTCATACATTCATTTTACTCCTAGGAGTAAAATGAAGCACTTTCCGTGTTCGATTTAGGAATAAAATGCGGCCATTTCCGAGCATGTTTGAGAAAACGTAGTTTAGCTCTCATTTTAAAACGACATGCTTTAGAACCACGAAATTTGGCATGGGCATTCTAGTAGTACAGATCTATGTCGGTAATTCGTTTTCGTTGCAAAAAATTGTAATACAAAGAAAATACAGCCAGATACAGATTTACATATATAACTTATTTTTGCTATATTTTCTTTGTATTACAATTTTTAGCAACGAAAACGAATTAGCGACATAGATCTGTATTGCTAGAATGCCCATGCCAAATGTTCGTTAAATTCGTGGTTCTAAAGCATGTCGTTTTAAAATGAGAGCTGAACTACGTTTGTATGGGGACGAGAGTTCACGCGAGCGTCCTGGCGACTCTTAACTACCTAATATAACAATTTATGCAGCAAACATATCTTAGGCATATTAAATCAAAAGGACAGTTAAAAACTGTCATATAAATATGCTCACCCGCTCCACCGGTGACCGTAGGGCTGGCTCGTTCCTGGCTCGGCGTATTGGCATTGCCATTCAACGAGGTACCGCAGCCAGCCTTATGGGCACCCAACCAGGTGGCAGCGGGATTTAAGTTAGGTAGGTTTCTTTCGTTTTTATTTACTTAATTAGTTTAGTATAGTATTGTATAAGAATTATTTTGTTACTCAATAAATATTCATAAATAAAAAATGACAATAGTCCCCTAAATTGCCCTAAATTGTAAGCCTAGCTGTATGTTCTAAAAGTCACTCGATCTTTGACTTGAAATTATATAAATTGAATTGTCAACGTAGTATATAATTATTATTTTATTAATTTATCGTTCATTTTAAACCGCCATGGAACCATAAATCAATAAAAACTAAGATATTTCTTTTAAATTGTTTTTTTATTTTATTGACCGTACAGACTTAGCACCCTAACCCGTGTTAGAGTGCATGTCTTTTACCTATACCTAGTTTAATACAGAATAATTAATAATGGTACTATTTAGAATGACGTCATAAATTTTGTTTCTAAATAATATAGAATGTAATTAATGTTAAAGGTACACCGATACAATATCTCCCTAATATTAATGAATATCGCCCGAGCTTCGGAGCTTTGTCGCCAAATACCATAGAGTAATTATTATAAATAAATGAGCAAACTTGAACCATTTGTTACGACTCAATACACGGGAAACGCTTCAAATAATATTCTAGGAATGTTAATATGATTAATGTGCATAATATCGTGGATGTTTTAAATGTCAATACATATTTAAAATATGTTATTATTTAGGTAATGGCACCATGGCCGACGTACGTTATATTAATTCAATGTTGTATTCAACCAATAAAAGCGTAAGGGCCAGCTGCCTAATAGTAACTGTACCAAAATAATGACACAAATACTGACGGCGCGATGATTTTAATGAGAGGTAAAATTTATGACATGTTATTCAGATTTTTGATGTTGGTTAGGTTAGACCTACTACCCTACACCTCTAACCCGAGGAGTATTATGACCGGCAAGAAACTCGGCGGGACTTATTTTATCAAAACAGTAATACTTCAATTAAATCTTTAAAATACACAATAATGCGTGGTTCAAGATGACATATCAAAACAGCTTAAAAGACAGACAACGTACCTGTTTTGTAATTAAAAGAAAAAAAAACAAATTCGACTGCTTCACAGAACGTTTGATATGCTTTCTTTACTAAGAACCATTGTCCCCAAAAGACAATTATTACAATCAACATGCAGTAATTAAGTAGACTAGACAAACATGTGAAATCTGAGACAGACGCCACATCTACCGTTTATATACCGCGTCTTATATTACTCAAAGGATATATAGCAATTATTAGAATGACACAGGAACTTTTAGTAGCATAGAAGCTGCTTATAACTCTCCCAAGTTTGCAACTCGACCAATCTAGCTGATGGCAGTTGATCCTCCGGAGACGTTGTTATTCATCTAGGACGCCAATATGCGTTATTGTTTAGTAAAAATAATGTTCTAGATGGTAGATGAGCTAGGTTTTATCTTTTACCCATGTTCCTTATGCAATGACATGGTCCTTAAATAAGTTTTTATAACAAATTGTGTCGCGAATCGTTTGAGCTCAAGATGGCGACAATGTCTTTAGAATAGTTTTTTTGTTTCTTACTCATTTACGTAGTGTGTAATATTTATTTATCATTTATTGTGCGGTGACCTAACAAAAAAGTATGCAGATAACCTTACAATCATCAAGGCCTTTCCCGAACAACGATGCCTATATTTTATTAAAACGTCATCATTGGCAAAATTCCCATTACTGTGTACACAGACAGGGAGAAAGCCATTACATTAAAAAAGTGTCGCATAAACTATCATTCCAAGCTCTAATTACTCAATTTAGAAGTAAGTAATTTCTTATGACACTAGAGGCAAATTTGGATACGAATCGCTTGGTATTAAGCAATTACTGCCGCCTATGGACACCTACAACAGCAGAGGGGTTACAAATGCGATGCCGGCCTTTAAGATGAGAGAACGCTCCTTTCTATATATTTGAGATATAGGAGCTAGTGCTCGACACGTTAATGGGCAATAGTTGACACTCTTCTGTCACCTATATTGCGAACGACTTAAGTTTAAAGATGGCGTGTACAGTCGGCAGCAGAAGTAGCTAAGTGGGTAGGGTGTTCAAAATGACCTACATATGATCTTATTCTCTTAATAATAAGGTCGTGTCCAGCTTATTTAGAACACCCTACCCGCTTAGCTAATTTTGCTGCTGACTGTACTGGAACAGTGATGGACGCTTAGACGTTTACTCAAATAACTACTTACACATTTATCTTCAAACGTTCACAGGCCAGTAATTACCTTGTTTCTTGCGTGCAGCCGATCAATACAGGGCAATAATGCAAACATGAAAAATCTAAATTATCACCGTCTCTATCGCTCGCTCATACAAGACCGATAGATAGCCAAATAGCGATATTTCTACACGACGTTTACAGTAGGCCCCACTTGCAGTGACTTAGGTGTCTCCCGTAACTCTTGCAACTTTGTTATTCTCGGGCCCAGATATCGATTGCACTGAACTTACTACCGAGTTAACAACTACCTGAGGACGATTGATTTATAACAACTCCGTGGAAATGCTTGACTATTTTGTAACGCCATATTATTTATTTACGTAAAAGAAATTGGTTACATCATCCATGATATTTCTACCCTTTTATTTGTGGTTTGAATAAGTAGATCTGCCTAGGTTTCCCCGATGTACTACAGTATGGGTTTCTTAAAAACGTATTGTACAGACAGACTTCTAAAGGGTCGGCAACGCGCATGCGACACCATTGAAATTGCAAGCGTCCTTACGCCGTTTACCATCAGGTGTGCCATATGCGTTTTTGCCACCATCGTGTTACATCAACACATTCAGTGCCGCCTAGTGCTACGCGCTACGCTCGTAGCCCGTACCCAGGTATTCGTCGTAATAGCTACAAACAGAGAACCCGACAGTCGGGTTCTTGGCGCAGAATGTGTTAAAAAAAACTATGAATTACAAGTAAGTCATGTTTTTGTCTAAACGTAGCAACTCTAGGCAGTTTACTAGTCTACTAGACAGACGCTTAACGAAATCGTTTTGATCTCAGTTTCCTTTTAAATAATATTCTATTATTATAGCTGATACGTGCATATCAATGTCCACTTGTGTTTTGTCCATTTTAAAAATGTTTATCAAGTCTATTTTTAAAAGATTTCCCTGAGGGTGCACTGATCACTGATTCGGGCAAACTGCTCCACACTTTCACTACGCGGTTAGACAGGAAGTGTCACAGGCGACTTAGGGTTAGAGTGACCTCTCAGTCTCACGTTCATGTTCCGAGTGAAAACATCGCTTATTGCGGGTACATTGTAATGTCCTGTAAGTATTTTATATGTTTCTATCAAGTCACCGCGAATTCATTTTCGTTTTCAATGTAAAATCCACGTAAAAGATACTTAATTAGGAGATAAAAAGAAACTGTATAAAATCATTTCATCACTCGTAAATTCGGTACGAACGAGCTTTCGTAATGCGTAATTCTGCATCTAAAGACGAAAACGACAAAGTTGCAGCACTTCAGAGATATAGTTACGAGTAGTTTGCAATCACTGGCAGCTTAACATTTTGATGGGCTCTCAGTTCGTTACTCGGCGAATCAGGTTGAACTTTAATGATGTCTGATAAAACAGAAAATGAATCCGCGTAACACATTTTCAATATCCACCTTTTTATTTTGATATGACGAAGATTATTGAACGCTGGTAGCCTGGCGGTAAGAGTTCCGTCTTTAAATCCAAAGGTCTAGGGTTCAGTCCCAGTCAGGTCGGGTTTAGTCGGGTGAGTTTTTCAGAAATATCGTTTGATGAACGAAATATCATTTCACTGATTTAGACTTTCACGGTTTTTACTCATAATTATTTATAATAAACGGGATTTAACAACGTTTATAATATTATTTAAATTACCTTCGACGTTTCGAGGACGACATTGTCCCCGTGGTCGCGAAGAAAGACTGGCTCCAGTTAACATCAACATCTTCTAGCCGCGCGAGTTTTTCGAACTACCCGCACTTGGTCTTGATTATCAACTTGAACGTTTTGCTCACTAGGGATGTCACTCGGTCGACACACAAAACTCACAATGTCCGACTTTCGAACCGGCGGTATTCGTTGACGCCTACATTTACTAAATATATTTAGTAAATGTATACGTCAATGTTTAATTCCATGTAGATGAGATCCTAAAACCATCGTCCCGATTGAAATTGCAGTGTTTGAAATTGAAAAAATTGTGCGCATCGAGAAAAAGTTGTGAATCTTTGACCATGGATAGTGTTTGGCTAACCAAATTTTGTTGACAGATGTTTTGTTGTTGTATCACCAATTGTCTAAGAATTAAAAAAAAGGTAAAAATCAGTTGTCAATACATGTCATCCAGTCAAATCTTGTTCAAATCAAATGTGTGTTTACAAGGGATATTTTAAATAATATTAAATAATGACTATATACCGAGTGAGGTCTGCATACCTACTATTTATGCTCGTAAGTAATTACGACAATATGCGAAGTCGATAAAGGTTTTTATAACGAAAAACTGCAATGTTTATATGTAGTAAACAATTTAGTAGGTTGGAGCTCTATTCATATTTTGATACTTTAGTACGAGTTGTAACATTTGCCTATAACTTTGATTAAGTACGTGAATTTATTAATACCTGAATCTCATAAACAGAGCAAGCATGCAATAAACTAGAAGGTCTGGAAAATATCAATAAAATCAAAACATTGGAAGTTTGGAACGTAAGGAGTTACTAACTGAAAACCTTATTTAGAAGAAATCTGTGGAGTGACTAGTCAGTAGTAATTTTAGTAATTTAAGTAAACTAGGACAAATCCGGGGAAACCCGGACGGATGGCAGCTCTTTATTCGCTCGCGTAATGGCCACTACAATCGGCGCAATTTTGACACAAAACACGCCCGCGATTTCGAGATATTGGCGTCTAGGTAGGTAGGTGTAACGAAATCCCAGACGTTTGAAATTCACAAAATATCAATTACCCCCATTGATTGGAGTTTTGTAAGTCTACCATTATTTGATCTAGTCCGGCGTCTTATTGTCTGTAAGCAAACAAGCAAGAAACATGGAAATGTAGTAAGTTGAACTTGACTTTGAGTTGAAATTTGGCAAAGTACAACCTCCATCAGATATATCGGAGCAGCCAAGGTACTCAAATATCTGAACCTGCACTTTATCGCCTTGGTAATAGAGGGGCTGTTCTGATATTTGTGACCACCTTAGCAACTCCGACATATCTGATGGCGACTGTACTTAACGTAATTTTTTGGTGATGGTTTAATATTATGGCATTATCGAGCTAGGTCCTATTTACAATTTACATTTCATTGTTCGCCTTGTTACTATGGTATATGGTCAGAAAGTGTAAACATATATGTATTTGTTGTTGACTGTATTTTACGTAGTGGTAGAATTAATGTAAGCTGGTTTTAATGAGTGCACATCAACGTATATTTTTTAAACTTATTTCCTTAGGTACCTGCATATGTATATGCAGAGAAAATCAAAAATATTTTCTAGTATCAAAACTATAAATCCTTCTATACTAAGTGATACCAGCCCAAGTTTATTTGAAATTCCCGCCAAAAGATTGTGTAAAATTTCAGTGGTCAAACTCTAGAGAGCCCCACGATTAATATTTTTAGTGTTGCAGGTCCTATCCCGCTTCACGTAACTACCCACATGTACAAATATGATATATACACAACAAGTACAAATACTATTCAATATTTTTTATACATGTACGATTCTAATAGTACGCTACGTATCTAGGGCGGTAAAATAAAGAACGGCTCAGATCGCGGGCATTTGTGGCCCGATCAGAAGGTAAGTAGGTGTGGCCATAAACAAGTGATCTGAGGCCTTCTTTATTACCGCCCGTGGTGCGTACACAATTTTACGTCTTCTCCTGGGTGTGAAGTAAGATTTGCAGCTGCGCCCGTGGGCGGCAAATCTCACTTACCGCCCAGAGTGACGTAAACATAAATAATCATACTTCATAACATAGGGCATGTTAGATTAAAACTTAAAATAAAAACAGTAAAAAGTAGGATAAACATAGGTAAACTTCGATGCGTCCGTAGTATGTCAAGAGCGATTACATGGCGATGTAGCGTGTTCCGCGAGCTTCTTCATTTACATGTTAATAGCTAGGTTAAGATTGGCTGACGCGGGCTCCAGATATAGCCGTCTTGTGGCCTGAGTGCAGCCGTTGTATTACTGAGACACACAGAGTAGAGGAGAGCATTCAGTTCAAGCAAATTAGAGCGGTATTAGAACATTAAAGTACATTTCATATTGACATCAGTGATGCCTCATTCAAGGAAAAAATCTTCTGGCAATATTGCTCGGTTTTTGACATTGTCGGCGGCGAGCGTGTGACGATACGATTATGAGCTCCCTTGTCACGTTCACGAAACTTCAAGGAAATTGGCATTATTTTTTGTGAACTAGGCGTAAAACTGAATAATAGGACTTAATCTCCTGTTATATAACCTTGATAATAAGTGGCAAAGTTTTGAGCACGACAGCGTATCCATGAGTCCAAGAGAAATATACCTAACGTTGAAATGCTACCCGTAGTGCCCTCGATATGTGTGACAACTATGTTTAATCAAATCTTAAACTGGTTCTTGAAGACCATTGCTCGCTTAAGACAGTATTCGATGGAAATTGCTACTCAAGAAACGTGCATTGAAACGTAAAATATGGTACTTACTTGTTTGGTGGTTAAGATCAGTGCCTAATGCACACAAGTTGTGGTATTTTACGCATTAGATTTGTGTGCAAGCTCAATCAGGGGCGACGCACTGTGTGACCTCATCGCGGTAGTTTTTTTTTTTATACTACGCCCCGGTGGCAAAATAATCCGCACGTTAATCGATGGGAATAACAAACCAAAAGCTAGTGAATATCTAATACAACAATAGTGCACTTTTGATGTGTGTAATCTATAAAGAATAATAAATATTAATTTTACAACACATAAAGAAACAGAAGAAATGTCTCAGGCAAATAATCTACATTATGCATTGCAACAAAATTTGATCAACAATTACTGTAACTTTTTCGGCACTGTTTTGTCAACACCTAATGTAATGCCTTATGTATTTTTTTGAAATGACTGTTTGTGCCAAAATAAAGAGAAAAAAACTTTATTACAATAAATAGTTAAATTATTTTTATAACCAAAGAAAAGTTTTCACTCGAAAACACACTATAATATATGACGATTAAAATTTCACACGTGACCCAGTCGCCAAGATTCACGTCGGCATCCGAAAGGAAAGGTAATATTTGCACCGCAAAAAATAAGAATGCGCTTATGTTTTGTGGAAATAATTCACTTTTATTGTATCCTACGCGCTCTTTGCTATATTTATTACTCACCTTGTGTTGCTACTATATTCGTACTTATAATAAAATATGATGTTACCGGGAACAATGCCTTCTACAAACATATTATATACTTATTGTTACACATTAATATATGACATTCCATTTCCGAAGATGATGGTTGTAATCAGAGGTTGTTGATATTGTTGATTGACGTCATGATATCAATAATCCTAAACACATTTCCGGCTTAAGATAGTATCAGAGGGATTAATTAGTCCTAAAGACACCCGTGGAAGTTTTAGAGTGTATGAACAAGTTGCATTTTTTCGATGTAGTTGAACTTACAATACTTACATACACCAGGCAACGATAAATATATATATTTTAAAAATAAATTCCTACTTTTGTTTTAATTACCATGAAAAATCTAAAATTAAGATTACTTTCGAGTAATTACTTACTGATTCATCTCCTAATTAATAATGACGTGAACGTACTTACGATAAATATGTACCTAAAGTGTCCAGTCTCTGTAATTATCGTAAAACAATTAAGCGTAGGTATAAGAGTACCGTATACCGTATCGCAAAATTTAGTAAAACATGATCGTCGAAAAAGAAATACGCTGAAATAAAAAATCACCTACTTTTTTACAACTGCCACCGTACAAGTACCCAGTTCTTACTGAAATCGATACGCAATGTAGTGGACATTACATTCATTTTGAAACACATAACCAACTTAGCAAACACTTTGTAACGTCTTATTAGTATTGACTTTAGGTCGATTTTTGACCGTTTCAGTTGTAACGAGCATGACAGCTGTTCCAACGTTACAGGTGCGAGTACATTGCTTCTTAAGTCTTAGTGATAAGGACTTGTTTTGTTTATTTAGGGGCCATGTGTTGTGGTTGGGGCAGTTCGGACGATCGCTCGGAAGGAGCAAGTGCGTTTGACAGTAGGTCGATTAGCGTGCCAGGACACGGGTTCAAAGGCATGCGACAACTAGTGATACTGCTTGATATAGACTGGACGAGATTCTATTTATAATCCACAGGTAAACACCGGGGGCCCTCGAAAGGTAGTGAAGGGTTCACTAAATTCAGCTGCTCGCAGGTATATCATCATCTATTGTATTTATTTACTCAATAACATGAAATGATATTGGTGCAAGTACCTATCTTATATAAGAAAGAATGATCTCCTCTATGTATAGTCAACATTAAAACAAAAATATCTATAAAAACACCTAGTAACAAAAATACGAGTGATGCGTTTAAGGACATAATTGTTATTGTATTTCAAGAAAAAAAAGTAGGAGAGAAATTTGGACGCGAGTATGAGACACGTCGTCACAGCTGGCCAACCCTACATACAAAATCGGTTTTATATCAACTGTAAGCTTTTATCTTTAATCTATAAGATAACAGATCATATATGATCAAATATTATTCATCACATGGTACAACTTTGCCTATGATGCACAACTTTGCCGGTGTTGAAAAACATGTTTATTTTAAGTAAATATTTCCTAGCTTAGTTATCTGAATAATAACAATACCAATTATAAAACTTTCGTGAGACTCTAACATATTGAGAATATTTATAACGGGTTACTCACGTAATTTTGTCGATTTTTGCTCGACATGTTTCGATCAAGTTTTGTGTGTTGAAGGTCGCTCGTGAGAATGATCATCGTAAATTGATCGAAACATGTCGAGCAAAAATCGACAAAATTACGTGAGTAACCCGTTATAAATATTTTTAATACCAATTACAACAAAAAAAGTCATTAACTTTTATGTATTTTTAAGACTAGCCTTTAATCTTACGTACAGGCCGTTGTGCCATCTCACCAGAGCAAGGAACGTAATTAAAAGCAGCGTTTTGTACCGGCGACGAGGACTCTTCAATCCCCTTACATTGTTGGCTAAGTGGTTCCAAGTTATGGTGGTTATATTGAGGTGCAATTGTGGGCGATTAATGTCGGAGTAATATGTTGTACAGATATATATTATTTATAGAAATAGATCACATTATTTAGGAACTATATAGAAAATAGGAATCATCAATAAATTACGTCAGATCATTTCATGGTTTTTTACCTCCTCCCTCCCCCTAACGTATGCCGTAAGGTATAGCCCCATTTAAAATAATCGGTGAACAATTAAACATACATGTAAAATCCCGACAAATTGAGAACCCCCTCCTTCAAAATCTTGAAGTCGGTTGAAAATGATATTATTTTGAGGAAACAACATTAAGTATTGTAAATACTACAAACAGCACCACTTCAATTTTAACTTAAATACTAATCACTTAAATCTAACATTTGAATGCAATCCAGGTGCACAAATTTAGTCTGGGGCATGCATGATTTAGCTCCCCGTCACATGGAACATCATAAACCATTATAATATAATCGAATGTTATTGGTATTGGAGTAATATATAGGCAATATTGCGCGGTCGTTTGTCAAACAGCACTCTCGTAAACTGGTGTAATGAACGTCCCATGCTGGAAGGCAATTAAATGGACATAAACCTGTAACAAGGTGGACATTTTACATTGTATTTAAGTACTATGTCTATGTTAACACAAAATCAATTAGTGAATGCAGCCGTTATTTTTAACATGCGAGTTTAATTAGGAAGTAAGTTCTTATTATGTTTTTGCGGTTAACACTTTGAGCGGCAAGTTCACATCACTAATATCCATTAATTAAATGTGTTCACTTTGTATATAAAATCAACACTAAAGATGCAATAAGAAAGTATTAAAACGATAAACTAATCTAGATAAAATTAGATACATTAATATGTATTTATGTGTAATTTTCTGAGACAAAAATAATCTTTATAGATTTTTTGTCCCAGAAAATTACATTGCATAATTTTTATAGTAATGATCTCTTAACACTTTCCGTACCGCGTAGCGCTACGCGCTACGCTCGTAGCGCGTAGCCAGGTATTTCTCGTGTGTAGCGTGTAGTAGCTACGAACAGAGAACCCGACAGTCGGGTTCTCGGTGCTGAATGTGTATTGTTAATTGTATTGTATTATTAATTGGGATAAAAAGAAAGGAGAAATTCACCAACAATAAGCTATGTATAAAATGTACTAATTATAAATAGACAAACTCGAGGGCAAAAGCTAGTCTTAATATAATCTGCAATATCTGCATCTAAAGTGAAACCATGCACACAACAGAGTGCAACCGCAAAGCAAAATTACCCGGCAAAACTTTTCATTTAATTTCTATAATGACATTATTTTCATAACTACGAGCGCTGCAAATGTTAGTATGCAATACACTTAAGGCAACTCACTTTATGACTGTTTTATGGCATTATCAATAGAGTTTCGTACTAATTTACTAAAGACCTGTCTACATTGTCGTGAATTGAGCGCATTAGGCGACTGGCCCCGTCACACATACGCTATAGGGTACGTTTATCCACGGTTATACGACCATCGTAAGTTGTCGTTTAAATATTGAGCTCTACGAGAAAGCATTGAGGTCGAAATTGTATTGTGTCTAAAATGGTGTTAGAAGCTTTTTAGCCTGCTAAGTCAGTGAGTATTTGTAGCAGGAGATAACAGCGCACGAGCCGGCAGCGGACCTGTTGATGATAAGCCGTCGTCGATAAGGACTTCAGTTGATGGACTGGACGAGACAGAATTTCGGCGAATACATATTGCATGAGTTGATTAAATAGTTTACGTTTTGGACTCGACCGCGCATGTGTACGCTAAGTGGGAATACCGCAGAATTTGCGGTAGAATTTCACTGTTTTATGTTTGAATTGTTATTTCTGGTGTTTACGGATAATGCTCTCGACCGGATTACGTACTGCGGTGCTATTTAGAACAAAAGGGTAAATGTCACGCAAGGACACCGTTTATGTAACTATTCTAAACATGCTTTAAATTTACGAGAAGCGAGTCTTATTTGAGTTTTTGTTTACTATAACTAGACTAAGAATTAAAAATGTATAGTTTCCAGTATACTTATACATATGAAATCCTATAAAAAAACGTTTTACATTCACCGACTAGTACTAAATTTAAAATTAACTTCATGAGCAAAATTGTTGATACGTAGAAAACATTTAACGCGGTCATTCTTAATGAACGATATACGTAGCTGAAAGCTGTAAAAAACGTTTAACCGCCTGTATAGAATACGGCTTTGTTTTTACAATCCTTAAAGTGAAGTAGTCCGTAAAGTAACTTCAAGTTTAACATAAATCTTTCCTTGCTTAAACGTTCGTATAAAGTTAACTTTATATGGAGTGTTTCTAAAAAACTATGTTGCCGCCAAACCGTGCGATTGTCGTGGCATTAGTTGCAGTACTATGGGTTTTGTATTTCTTACTCACTTTTTACTAAATACGTTTTTTTTTTGCTTTACTTTAGAATCAAGATTCACCATGTAAGTGTTCCATTTAATCCAATACTGAATTAACACACGTACATATTACTGACATACTAATTTAATCCCCGACTGGTTCTTAAATTTGATCTAATATTATATAGTTGGTAACGCATATAAATAATATAATGATTCATTTTATCCTTTTTGAAGTCGGTTTATCTTTTTTTTGTAAAAAGTTTTTATAAGAAAGCTAAGCAAGTAAAGTGTTTTAAATGATACTGGCACGACAAGAGCACGCAAGGGTAATTTTGAACGCGTCACCCTTCACGCAATTTTTTTCTTACAGGTACTTCTTTCTTTTTGATCTGTGTAAACTAGTAAAGTAAGACAGAGGTAAACATACATTAAAAGAATAAAAATAAAATAAATAAATAAATAAATATTTTGGGGACAATCTTACACAAATCAACCTAACCCCAAACTAAGCAAAGCTTGTACTATGGGTAAGGGAAGGCAGGGGTGAGCCGTCGAGATTATAATATAAACAACTTATAGAAATGTATGAGAATCAATATATGCCCGGAATTGTATTCTGGGAGAGAAGAAGAAGAAGCCGAGTTAGTCAACGCATGTAGCTTACCCACATGATTTCTACAACCCAAGTGGGTTCTAGAACAAATAGTTGCGCATGATTCGGCCGCGTGTGCAGTACCTACCGGCGTGAGTTAGCGGCTGGCCGCATTCGCGATAAAAAATGAAATATACCCCGCGACGGACACCACTTTTATTTTTATGCCACACTCCAAATTGCGAGCGTTTTCGTACACTAGCTTTATTAGAAAAGAGTTAATCCCTTTCCGCGTTTGGTGTTTCGACGTCATAAATTTTAACGCGCTTTTAATAAAGACGAATGAGAAAATGGGAGAGTACGCGTTCGGTGAAAATTTTTAAATAGTAGTTTTGAGAGATAGGCGATAGTTCGTGCAAAAAATTAAACACAAAACAAATTAAGGATAAACGCGTCGAGCAATGACATCTTTGTTTTGGTGAAAAGTGTATAACCTACAACTACATTGTGTTTCATCATTCTATACTTGCTAACTTTCTAGATGCTAACTTCACCATTGAATTCCTTATAAATAAGAAACCTTATTTCTGACCTATATCCTCATAATGCTTAGATTTGTTGAGCAGATAAATAAAATTCGCTTTCTTAAAAGTGTATGTACACATTTCAAATTTGAGCCTCAGGCTCCCTTAAAGCCATGGCAAAAAAGTTAAGTTGTGCCGGACAGTGCGTTCATTGAAACTTATTGTATTTAAAACACAGTTCAACAAAATTGGTTACAGCAAGCAGTTAACAAACTAAATCCCTCCGTTTCAATCAACTACGCGGCAGTATTTAATGCAGTCCACTTTTAGTTGATAGGATTATAACAAACGGTGCAATATCGCTAATGGCTCGATTGGCTTGCGAACTGATACACCGAGACCTAATGTCACGGCACACGCAATGTTACTGTAAATCTGTGCGTTTTGAACATTGTTTCGTGGGTGGTATGTAGAATATAGATATAGAATAAGAAACTTAAAGGTCAGGCAAACCTAAGTTTAAGAAATAGTTTTATTAAGTATCATATTTTATCGAACGAGCGGAGCGTAAGCGAAGATCGTTCTTACAAACAACAACTGTCACCTGGCTACTGGGACGTCTCGGCATTTGGATGGCTTTTTGATTTAGATAGTTTGTCCGACGATAACTTTAGTAACGATTTTCCGATCTTTATGAAATTTGTTGGGGTTGTAGCAGAGACCAACAAAATTTGCGAGTTCGTATATGAGCTGGATTGAGACGGGGGTTCTGAAATTAGAAGGCCTAAAAAGGTTTTGTAAAGGGGTCCTGTTACATTGGTCATCTTATTTGCTACTTTTACGAGCAAGTATGGTTGACTTTGGTATCAAACGAAAGGTATTGATTAACACTCTCGTCAAATCCTTATTAACTGCTTACTGTTTCATAACAATTAGCAACATAAAATTGATTTCAAAAATATTTTCCATTTTATTTTGATTTTGGTGTAAATATTTTGACAACTGACTTTTTTTTAAATTTATTAGAGCTTTGGCTGCTAGGGCCATCAGCATACTGACATTAACACATTAGTAAGAGAGAGTTACCATAGACGCATAATGATGGTGACCGAAACCTATATAGGTGGTCCACAGATGAGAACGACATGTCAAAGCAACAGAGTGAGAGGCATGTGAGAGGTGGATTTAAATTTAGATGAGACAAAAACTGTCAAATCTGAAGCGATTTCGTCGTGGTAAAATTTTACGCATCAACCGCACAATTTAATATGGACGTTTAGTTTCACCGTGATGGTTAGTTGAGAAAAAAGTACCCGATACCTATTTTTGGTATTTGTAGTAATTCTACTATTGCACATTATTTTATGGCGAAACACAAGATTCGCGAGTTCACGGTTCGGGGCGAACTACTAGTTTATTTGGTAATTTACCAATGGTAAATAAGGCTTAAGTTTAGGGTAATAGACGACAAGAAAACATCCCTAACTCAGAAAAAATCTCTTATTAACATACAGAGTTACAGACATATCCGTTTACCAGTATTGTAACTAGAAAGACTAACCAAGGTCTTCGTGAGTTGAAAATATTTTGGATAGATAAAGTAGAGTCCTGAATTACATACTCATATCCTTATGCTAATTCAGCTACTCATTAAACAATTATTCATTAGCATTGGGGTATGGTATGTGCCTACATTGATTTTAAAAAAATTTCAATTTTTACACAGGAAGTTCCGATTAAATGAAGATCATAAGTACTAGGCATCAGTAGAAAGATTAAACTGCGGGTATTCTATTTAAAATAAATTATACACAGACAGAATCACAGTGTTTACAGTACCCAAAGGGTAAAAACGGGGCCATATTACTAAGACTGTCTGTCTGTCTGTCCGTCTATAACCATGCTGTATCTCACAACGTGACAGTCAGACAGTTGAAATTTTCACAGATGATGTATTTCTGTTGCCGCTATAACAGCAAATACTAAAAATTAGAGTAAAAATAGATAATGGTACGGAATCCTTCGTTCGCGAGTCCAACTCGCACTTGGCCGGTTTTTTTTAATACAGTGAAGAATACCACCGCCACTCAACGGCGAGTAAATTGTCGTGTGTCGAATAACGTGCTTTGACTCGTTTCCTCTAAACATTCCATTAAATGCAATAACATTTGTTATAATGAAAGCTCTAATTAACTCTGTTACGAAACAAATTGGAACTGGTTGAGAATAATTTAACTTATAATTACAAATGGGTATGCATGTTGGCGTGTCAAGAACTAAAAGTGTGACTAAACGACATTATTTAGTTCGTTTTCGTATAAAAATTCTTATAAGCATCAATTTTATTACCAACACTAACCAAAATATTATTCGCAACTACGACATACCAATGTTAATAGGTATTAAATCAATGTTACGGTTTTCAAGGATGCCGTTATTAAATTATATGCTGTTACGAAACTAGAACACGGCGGATCAGCTAGCAATGATTCAGTTTAGCGAATAACGGGAACTATTATGATGAGCAAGTGTATGTACTCACTTTAAAATTGGGTCATAAGTTCAACCAGTTTGGAACATGTTCGACCGCGGTTCGCCTATCGAGAAACTTTGTCTAAAACTCTCATTTTGCTGTAAAACGTACCTAAGCGTAATCCGCATTCACGAGAGTTTAAATTGGGGAAAAAAAAATTTTTTCTACATTTTCTGAAGTGGTTATAATCGTTTATTTTTGCCTAATGACCCGTCGGGCGGCGAGGCTTCCTGAGATACCCGCGGGTGCAGAAGGTTACCATTTTGGCCGCCTAATGCCAGCAGTTAAAAGTTGCGAAATAAAATGCTAGTACTTTAATGGACGGTTGATATGGTAATTTACTGTATTCAACATTCAGAAATGAGACTATTATTTTAAGTAGGTGTATCAAAAACTATATATCTACCTTCCTTTTTAATATAAAATTAATGATTACTAAATATAGTGGGTGCACTAGATCACCATAAAGTGTGGCAACGGCGTGAGCTTAGTGGTACCTTTTTTGACCATGACACAGAATGGATTTTAGGTAGGCACCTGAATAATTGAGTTTATTATGTACAATGACATTTTAATTTTATTTATTGTGACCATTTTTATTTTTTTTATTTGTTATTTATGCAGGAATGACATGATATACTTCTAAATGTTATATGATAAGAAACATAATATTCTATTTCAACTGAATTATTATTCGTGCAACTGAATTGGGCAGTAATACTTATCTGCAATGACATTTAGAATGCTGTTAGAATGTTGATATAGTAACCTGTATAAGTACATTGAATAAATTTAGTTTTCTAATAAATCATCACCTTCCTTTATAATAATAATTTTGTTTCCTAGGAAGTTCTAAAGTGCTCAATAATACTGACTTAATTATCCTATTCCAATTATTTCCTGAGCGCTCCCCAACAACATTCACAATAAAGAATCGGCGGTACAAAGGCGTCGTAAGTTTAGCTTATCGCCTGCGCCGTTAGCCGAACAATTGATTCTTGCCACTCCCAGTCGCAGATTCCCTTAGATAAAACCCCACTTTTGAATATTATCGTATTTTACTGTGTCAATTGCAAGTACTATTAACCTGCGCTTATAGCGAATTTCTCTTTTGATTCCGCATTGGATGGTAAATACAAAGAATCGTTATGCGATTATGGCTTTTGTACTAAGTTGACCGAGCAGCTCTCGAATTTAAATGGAAGAATGAAGCTAGGTAAAAAAGTACTGCGATGTGCAGAGGAAAAGGGAACTGGAAATCGACAAATGCATAAGTGATCAATGGGAATTGGATATCGATGTGTGTGTATAGTTACAAATGTGTATATAATCTAACATTTCCTATTTTTGAGAGAAAGTTAAAACCTTAACTTGATTCGCCATACTATATTTCTCCATGTACAGTCAACTACAACTTTTTCACCTTATTGCGTTGTAGTGAAGTCGAAATGTGGATTTGTACTCGACTGTACACATCATTGATTTGATGAGTTATTAGCGTTTACTATCAGATACTAATAGCTAAATTAGCGAATTAGGTAAATTTTAAACTTATGTAATTTGAGATTCTCAGCAGTGTCAATGGCCTTTAGTGCGTCGAGTACTAGCACATGTACATTATTATGGTCCGGATTTCAGACAATTACTCACTGGTTCATGGAAAAATCCAGGCCCATCGTATCATTTGGTATCTCGCTCGCACTTATAAACGAACGTGATACACTAGCAGGCGTCTCAAAATGGTACCTATCATAAAAATAACAAAGATCAGATTATCCGAAAAATATTCAAAAATATTCATTTACAACGGAGATACCGAAATTGAATACCGGTTTATTTGTATAAAAATTATACCGGTATACCTGGTTTTTAATGTGTTGTTAGTGTATTTTTAAATTAGAATGGGGCACCAGAGAAACAAAAGCAAGCTTTTCGAACAAAAAAACAATTACAAACAATCAACCCATTCCTGAAAATCTGCATGATAATAACTTTTTTTGACATTGTGTACGTTTAATTTATTTTGGCGTGTCAATTGCAAGAAGGTACCGTTAAACTCACTGGTATTCATGTTGCACAAAGGCTTTTCTGGAATATTCTGGATTAAAATGTGCTGATATTTGCGATGCGATTGCTTTTTAACGTAGAGCAAACACAAAAATCATATGCGAATGCGGGAGTAATCTGTGCCTGCACTTACGATTAAAATGTTCAGTGATACTAGTAAACAGAGTAAACATTTTTAGTAGTAGTAGTAGTAGTAGTAGTAGTAAAACACTTTATTGCACAAAACAAGTACATGACCATTAAAAACTAAGGTAAATTTTTGATAATAAAACAAAAGTACCAATTTAAGTGAGAATAAATTTTATTTTAGTAGTTATGTATCGTTTGTAAGGTGTCTGTATTTATACTACGGTGCCATATTGTCATCAAGTCCGTTAATTTGTAGTCACTGTACTTTATGAAATAAAGTTTGTATTAATAAAATTATCTTGAATATCCTGATTAATTAATTATTATTAACGCTTTTTCCGCTAAGCTACACAGGTCTACGCCGTAGCGCGTAGCATATAACAGCACGCGTGTAGCAAAAACGCATCGGAACATTAAATAATATATACTTATTGAAACCAATTTGTGTACATATTTTTAGAGTTAAATGGGTTAGCAGCAAACTAGAATGTAAAAATGTATATAAAATATTCTGTAAAAACCAGTTTGGATACTTAAATTTCATAATCACAGACATTTCTTTTTGAAAACAATGCTCCACAGCAATTACGCGACCCACAATACATAAATGCCCCACAAATCCCAACGTTTACAATTATAAAACTATAATACAACCTCGCAAGTACTTGACATTCGCAAGTTTTAATTGCCACACTCGACGACACTTCTGCGGTACGAGAGGCCGCGACCCGTCATGCCTGTGACAACCTCTCGCAAAAACTACCACGCGGCGGTTAGTGGTAGCTTTCACGCCATTACTTGGTAGTTTTCACGCAGAATGCAAAGTAGGCAGCGTTACTGAGTTCATTGTTGTAATTTCTGGTTTCGTAATGGCATAGAAGGTTTCGAGTGCGAATTCGTATGATAATTCTAATACGGTTTATGTCGCATTAACAATTTTCGCATTAATTTGAATAAAACTAAACGTTACGTTCATGTAACTAAATAGCTGATGTTATCCGGAACTACAGTAACTTTTCACAGTGTTCAGACCTCCTATCTGAACTTAATCGCTGCAATTATTTCCCTCACATGCTACATGACGCTGCCAAAATTAATTAAATGTTGGTTAAACTGGTATCACGGCAGATCGCTTGTTCTAATCTGTTTACGATTAACATTTGTGGCAGATAATGTGTAGTTTATGCATAGAATATTATAATACGTATTCATAATATAAAACTATGTCAATGTTCTACTTTAGGTAAAGCTTATAAACTAGAAGTTATTATTTATGTTCTTTAATATTTTTATACACAGTCATGTTTCATCACACGTATTTGTTCCTTATATCCTGTTTTTTAAATTATATTTTCAACATAAAAAATGTACCATCTAGTTCAAAGCTAAAATCCTGAAACTAGAAAAAAGAGAATCGTAAGGACTTAAAACGTTTCAATGGGAGTTATATATACGTTCTAACATGTGCGCCATTCGATATATCACTCCCAGCGTGGGAAACAAAAGAATCCTAGCACACCTACGGAAGAAATAAAAGTTGAACACTTCAAAGAGTCGATATAGCATGTAACGGCGTGGCCGAAGCACGCATTTAAAAAAATGGCCGGGCTTATGTTGCCGAGCGAAAGAACGGATGGGGAAGGAGGTGCAAAGAGGAACACATCGGGGGTAAAGCGGGGCACGGGAGGGGCACGTAGTTTATGGACCGAACTGATACCGGGACCCAGGAAAGTGCCCCAAGCTTACGCTCACGATTTGTGTGTGAGGTATTTACATGGATAATAGATAAGTACGAACAGGGAATAATGCAACTTTACTTAACTACTTAAAACTAGAACAATCTCTTTTTTTTAACTAAATTTATTTTATCGGAGTAACATATTAAGCACAATTAAGTAAGAGTAGTAAGACTGGTTCGTTACTAATTAACTTTCCTGAATAATTAGTTTCAATATGTAATCTGTAAGTAAGCAACTTCGCCATCCAGTTTCGTGATGATTTTCTCAAGCATGTTAGCAGTAATATCCACAAGTAAATTCTAACATATTAACTACCTAAGTACTAACGTAAGCGATAGGTTTTCGGTGAAACCTGAGACTTGTTCCATTCGGTCAGTCGGGCTATTTGTCCGTTAAATTGACTGTTGGCCATACTTAGCGAGCGATAATGTTTTTCGGGCGCCGTAGGGGAAGGAGCAGCACGGCGCGGGGGGCAGGGTCGAGGGCGTCGGGTCCTGCGGCAGACATGACTTATTACAACCACCGGGATACAACCCTATTCGGGCCCTAATGACAACGCTCGTAGGAACCTTAATTTCGACGACCCACGATTTTTATTTACGCCTCGAAGTGGCCCGCAATTTGGGACGTCTCCACTTTATTGTCAGTCTGTATCGCTCGCGATTAATTTGCAGTTTTTGTCTGTGCTTGTTGCTGATTGATGACGTTATTTCTTTATTTTGCTGAGCAAAAATATGACGGTTCATTTTAAAACATACTGATAGAGATCTTTTAAATCGTTGATTATTAAATAAAAATAAAAATAAAATAACCTTTTATTTCTTGCCCATTTGTTCAATATTGACAATTAATTTAAAGTTACATAAGAATTAAAGATCGTTGATTATTATCCAGACCAAAATATACTGTTGATACATCTACGCTCTAAATACTAAATGTTGAGTTACATTTTAATCTTAAAAAATATGATATATCCACGTGTCACGGAAAAATCTTTCCCATAACCCACAAAATCCCTTCATAGCAAATCATTACGCAACGAAACGACCTACCTTTTAACAAGCCATTCGATGCCATACATTACAAGCTCAGTCATAAAAGCCCCATCATAATCCCTAACCAATTCAATTTTTCTCCTGACCCAAATTTAAAGGTCACCGAAATGTTATACGATTGGGCATTTTCGGTGTATTCCTTTGTACACACAGGCCCTTAAAGGGCAGACAATGAGGGAGGCATACTGCCATTCTTCGTAATTTGAGCTCCATAACCGGCGCAGTTTATGATTCGCCACGTGAAAGGTTAAATCGAAGCGGAGTGCAGTTAAATCGCTACGGTCCTGGTAAAACTCTGTAATAGAATGTTTTTCGTTATTAAGGACCTCCGAAAAAAAAATTAAAAATGAAAATGTTTATTTGTTAATAATGTTGGGTACATTCGTTAAAGGTTGGAGTCTCCTAGTAAGTATTTAATACCTGTGACATGAGACCCCGCTCTTCCATAACACAAAGTAAAATAATTAACAAATTTAAACTTATAGTTATAACAAAAATATGTAACATAAATGAAGTTAAGCTTAGCTTAGTTCTTTTTTACTATTTATAATCTAAAACTATCCTACTAATAAGTATGTGTGTATGTGTGTGTGTGTGTGTGTGTGTGTGTGTGTGTGTGTGTGTGTGTGTGTGTGTGTGTGTGTGTGTGTGTGTGTGTCCGAAGGGAGATAAAACTAAATAGTGGGTCCATAAGTTGAGTTTGTTTTATTTAATGGTTTGTAGGTCTCATACTCTCGACCTTAGTTATAAACTAGTGATATAAACGCTTTAATATATAAATAATACATGAAGCACATTAGGGTTATCTTATTTCTACTACAGGTACTAAATGTACTACACTAAATTATCTCGAATAATTTCATTCATAGGCTATGAAAGTTACATCTTGAAAGCGTATTCGTAAGTTTCATTAATTATAAAGTGTTAATCGTGGATATTTCTTATTTGATTTATTTAAAAAAATACTCGGTTTCTTGCTCAGTAGCTGTGTTAAAAGCCACCTAAAATGCGTTCAGAATATTGAATTTTATAAAACTAAAGTAAAGACAATTAAATTTCATTGACACGCGTGCACCGTCCCACTTACAGGTGACCTCTTTCAATATGGGTGTTGTGTCTACATCTGTAGAACAGCACAATCGGTGCAAACATTTTGTTCTCAGCGAGGGCTACATATTTGCATCGTTTGACGTTGAGACCCTGGGACCTCAGAGACCCAGCGCGAAATTTATTTACAAAGAGATTTCACAGGTAAACAGAGCTAGCACCTACTTTGGCCAGAGGATAAATCTGGTCATCTAAGGCGCAACGCTGCCAAAAGCACCATCAGCCACGAAGGCGACCTGGGGTTTTCTATTTTTAAGTATATTTAAACAAATTAGCATATTTAGGTAGGTGTCCCAAATAGCATTTGTTTGTTTGTTTTATTGAAAACCATTTAATTATTTCATAAATGCAATAAACGCGCAACTGTTTAAGTACCTATAGTTGAAACAGTACAATAGAGAGGCCTTTATTGCTTGTTAAAACTTGTTATGAGTGCGTAAGAACCAAACAAATAATTAAAACCGTAATCAATTATTGCATATTTTGTCAGTCTTTAGGCGCAGTAACACACGCTTGAGAGATATTCAGCCACCATAGATAACCCCTTTCCGGCTGATTTTTGTCAATGATAGATGCTGAATCCTAAGCTAAACCGTAATAGTTGTCAAGCATTAATTGCCATCCTAGTTCGGTGAAGGCCCAAATAATCCAATAGGCACATGGACATTCAGCAATAGTCACTGGAATACTATATTCCGGAGTGGCCTACCAATAAAGCTTTTACTATAGCAAGCGGTCAGTAACACATGATATACGGTGCTCCATTTGCACTAACCGACGGCATTTTTCCTCTATAAATGAGGCGTTACGTCTTATACAGGTGGGTTCTATATTTCTGTCAGTAATGCCTATAACATACGATGGTATTATACAGCTGTTATAATTAGGAAGAATATCGCCATCTAGAAAAGGGGCCAATGTGTTTAAATGTGTTGTTTCAAAAAATAGAACTAGCTCCATTATATATATGATGAACCTGCGAAATAACTAGAACCCGAACACTTATTTTTGTATATAATATGCAAACAATACATTTTACTGATACTATTGTGTGTATTGTGTTCATAGTATTTCAGTAAATAGAAAACAATAAATAATAGGTACTTATATTTCTAAGTCAATGAGTCAAACACACGAACAACAGCAGATTACGTGTATACTTGTATTATTAGTGGTCACTTGTGAGGTAAGTACGAGCAGGGGGTGATTTTTGAGATTCAAGCACTCGAAAGTGACATTTAAAACTCTGAATAAAACGATGAAATTGTGTTTTAAAAATAAAAGCTATAGAAATTTAAAATAATGATTATTTAAACTATTAATTCCATGCGAAAAAATTGGCTACAAACTTTTGCGTGCGATTATTTTCGAGCTTGAATTTTTTGAACTCGATCGTCCGGTTGTCAAAAATCGGCCCCCAGTACATACGTGGCATAGCACCTATTAGTAGGCGAAGCATAATCCGTCTGTCATTTTCGATCGCACTACATTGCAATATAGAACTGTCATTCAAAATAGTGGTTTTGAGGAGACTTGCGCAAATACGCAGCAATGTAAGCATGCTAAACCTCAACTATATAAAAAATAATATATAATATATAGTGTGTCATCTTTATTTAACCCTTTAACAGCCAACTAAAAGATATATTTTTTTTGTATTCAAAGTAGTATTTTTAATGGAATACTGTAATCTGACAGGTCTTGTTATACAAAATGGTTTACAATATATGGCAAGAGGTTACCTACTGTATTCAATTAAAAACCTCGCTTGAATATAACAGTAGGAGTTTTTTGTTATATTAATATTTAACCCCAGTTTGGAAAGTACCAATTCAATGAAACCATTCAAAATACAGTCAAGAATAATGAAAACTGTAAATATTATACCGGGTGTTTCCTGTAATAGGAGCAATAAATTAAAACATAGATTCTACTCCTCAAACCAGACGATGTTTGTTCAGCGACTCTTAAAAATAACTTATGGTTTGATTTTTAGGACATTTTAAAGTTTATTCGGACACGCAATGGACTCCGAAATTGATTATGTCTGTAGGGTGACAAGACTGACATGCAATGTCAATGAGACGGATTTTAACGTACATTGAAAATACTATTTAGTTTGTATGAAAAACAAACAATGTAAAAAATACATCTTTTTTAAAAGTTGTTGATTAAAAGTGTTATTGTTTGAGGTGTAGAATCTACGTTATAATTTATTGCTCCTATTACAGGAAACACCCGGTATAGAAATTTCCATACGAAGCGACCCTTTTTTTATCTTCATTAGATTATAATACCCATTCTTGAATATATTGCAAAACTACACGAGATACTCCAGAAAATATTTTGCTATAAAACAAGTATAATTATGTTTACCCATCCCGGTCCACGTTATATGGACTCTGGTATCCCAGATAAGCCGATTTTAATGATGCGTACATACACAAACGTTTCGGAGTTTCTAAAGAATGTTTGGATGGCGATATGTATTTGTGTGTTATGAAAAACTGTGCTCTTTAAATCGAAACTAAACTACAATAGTAAGAACGTCTAGCATGCGGCAAAAGTGAGAAATGGACATTTATAACATATTCATATTAAAATTGATCTATAATTTTAACTTTTAATCTGAAATCTTCTAGAATACTATAACATGTTTTTGATTAGGAATAAAACATGCATTTTATATCGTAAACAATATTGTTAAAAAACCGATATAAGTAGCTGTGAATAGCTAGGGATACACACACAGATGTGTCCGCCGGATTTGTCCGACGGATATGCCCGGCGGACAGATCCGTTCGTGCATGGCGCTATTCAGATTTGTCCGCAGACAAATCCGTGTCCAATTCGCGCCATACACGCACGGATTTATCCGCCAGGCACATCCGTCGGACAAATCCGGCGGGCATATCTGTGCGTGTATCCCTAGCTAATACATGTATTGTTGTAACTTAGCTATATTTAATTTGGAAACAAATCGTGTCTGAGAACTTATCTCGAACTAAATATGTCATAAAATATCACTTTTTTTTTTGTCAAACTAACTTTGATGCTTATACAAATTTTCTATGAACAATAAATTTAATACTTATAAAGAGGCTTTGTCTTTAAAGCGTGGATCGTTTTGGATTCCATAATAGCAGCGGGTTTCGTATGATGCAGGTGGATTATTTCACTTTATGTTGAGGCAAACGAATTGGTGCAATGCAAATGATGCAATCTTTCACCAGTGTTCCTCGCGTTTACAGATAAATATTGTTTTAATTCAGGAAACAATTGTATCTCATTATTATAGCTGTGTTTAAGTTAGTTTTGTTGTTTATATAGATTTAAATATGTACCTTCAATCGAGGTGATTGGGCATTTTGTGAAAAGTTTAATTTAAAAATTAGAAACTGCATCTTATATTTTCACATGGCCATAAGATCTATTTGATCAGGCAAATATACAATTAAGGATCTAGGAAGAAGTTTTAAAGTCACGATTATAACATAACATGCCTGTAAGTACTAATATTTTCAAATCCATATTTTTTTCAAATCTATGTTGCGGAAACATGGACACAAAAAATTATGTCAAATGATTCACATCCCCTGCACGCCGCACGAATTTGTCAATAATTTCCCACCTCAAACTGGAAGAGCAGATACTATCCACCATGTGTCTCTAACAAGTGCTGCAGTATTTCGATCACATAGCAACCCTGGCAACTTGGAGAAACTTGTCAAATGAGAAAGGACTGTTGAGGCTATGATTTTCAAGCTCAACGCGAAGGTGTGAAATATAGCACAGTGAGCAAATTTTTTGGCGAACAATCGATAGAGCCAGTAGAGAGCAGACATTAGGAAAATCATTCATTGGAGTCTCGATCCTAGATCCTAGAAGAAGGAGAATTTCCAACATTAACGGCCTCCATAGCCTAGTTGGTAGTGACCCTGCTGAAGGTCCCAGATTTGAATGCCCGGGCAAGGGCATTTATTATTCTGCTTATCACAAATATTTGTTGCTGAGTTATGGATGTATTCTATGAATAATTATGTATTTATCTATCTAAGTATGTTTTTCATCGCCAAGCAACCATAGTTCAAGCTTTGCTTAGTTTGGGGTAAGTTCATTGATCTGTGTACGATCGTTCCCAAATACTTATTTATTTTATTTTCTGAGCACTGTAATTTTCAACATTGGCATTTACGGAGATTAAACTTTATCTCATGCGGTGGACGCATTAATCTAGTCTCCTGGTCGCCCTAGATATTATGATTATGAATATCAGGAAATAGTAGGAATTAGATCATCTATGCCTATTTGCCTAAGTAGGTACAATGCGCAGTTACGGATGCAAATATATTCCGTGCCGGATTAGTGGTTCATTATTGACGCACTTGTGTTAATTGTCGTGCGGAAATCCTGACCTATACAACCATCAATCCAGTTATATGTTGTAAAAAAATTACAATGTGTAGACACCATCCTAAATATATGGATTTAACATTTGAAAGCTGGTTTGAAAGCTGTTCTCTAAAAAAATATATGTCAATATTTTTAATATTTCCAAGATCGTTGCTGTATTCGATAGAAAGAAGAATTCTAAAAGAGTCTATTTCTACCGACTTATTTCAAAGCCGTCATTGTTTGATATTACACTATAAGTGCGCAGTTTATTTACTTAATATTTTCAACTTTGTGTTTTGGATATTACTAAATTTATACGAAAAAGTTATTGATGTGATTTTACTTATTGAGTAAGGTATTTTCGATATTGATCAAAAGATTTTTGGCATATTTTATATTTGAGGAATATTCGCCTATTTACTTTTAGCACAACTGTATTTAATAATGCAGAATCTGACCGTTGAAAGATACTTGAGTAGTAAAGAGATCTGTTCTGCGCACCCTAATCAAAGTTAACCGCGAGTCTATACATTGCTAATCCGCGTTTAATTTCCCTATGCACCGGCATCCATTGAAACTTTTCAGTTTCAAGTAGGTTTGCTACAAACTACCAAATTCTAGTTACTGGTACCTACTGGAGTGAACTTCGCAAATTGTAAGCTAGCGAGAACCGAGTATTACTAAGTTTCCTGATTTTCTCGCTGTTAAATTATACCTAGAGGGTTTCTCGATTTGGAAATAAAATTCCCCGTGGAAATGTATTTATTACGTTTAGTGTGATTTATCGTAGTTGAGGATATTTGGAAAGGGTTTTACGTACATGCCTGGATCGAGGATATAAATCCTGATGGAAAAATCTTTAAGCCCCGTATGACTCGGGACGTCATACATGGTTTTACAAGGAAGGATAAGGAGTAATGTAACTAAAATCAATATGTTATCATGCGTATGAACAAAGGCTTATCTACAAGCGTTATTCTAACTTTAACATTATTTTTTGCTACCGATACTTTGTTTAAAGGTATTTTTTTATCAAAATGTCGTATCGCTAAAACTAAAACCGCGTTTTGTCATAAATTTCATAACGACATAACAAATAACAGGAAGATAAAGATCAACAGGAAATTAAGCCTAATCTCACTTCTGAAAAGCCAAATCATGTTTGGGTTCAAATTAAAGTCAAACCTACTGATATGTAAAAATACTGGGATGTTACTACATATTATATCTTCGTATGAGCCTCTCAGAATAACATTAACTGCCTCTATCTACCTCTATAAGCCTGTTATATTTACAAACATTCATACACAAGTTTTTATTTTACACCTCTAGCATAATATATAAATATTATAACATATATTATCATTATCAATCTCTTTGCTCATACTTGAGCGCTCAGGTCTCTAGGTACCAACTAGATAAACATATTTGAATATTGACACAACGTCTCGGTCCCAAACGGAGTTAATTAATATAGCACTAAAATCAAAGATCACGCCAATATAGTCTCCAAATATTCAATCAGTTCATGACGTCTTTATATACATGAAACAAGTATATAAGGTGTAGCATATGTGACAGGTATGCATAAAGTAACGCAAGATTATTATTATTAATAAGTATAAGCCACGGCGTTAGAAAAAAATATTAAATGATCCCGTAACTAATTTAATATTTCAAAGATATGTAAATGTAAATAAATTATTATTCAAATATGTGTATAAGAATTATAAGCCACGTAAACGTTCACATTACGATACCTATCGTAAACAGGTTAATTATTGTAATTAAACAAGATTTTACGAGCTTTTAAAGTGATAAGGTTTTAATACACTACACTTAACCATAGACGGGTAAATTAACTATACCACTGATACTTACGTTTCACCAATTGAAGTCATTTTGAAGTTTATGAAGAAGTACTTTGTTTTATTGTAGGTACTTTATTCAATTTCATTCTTAAAACGCAAAAATACATCACTTATAATTGGTCTGTTTTACCCAACTACAGCGAAGCCAAGGGATATGATAGGGATATTTGTTTTTACGTATGCTCCTTCGTTGCGCTTAAACTATTGATCCTACTTTCCGTACTTCTGACTTCAAAGTGTTTTTATCCGTAGTCGGATTACAATATACCTATATTTCTCTCGTATTACTAACTTCACAATGCATACCTCGCGTAGTATATTACTAGTAGACTAATACAATAGTCGAGAAGTAAGTCGCGCGAGAGTTATTAACTAGAATTGAAACCGGCTCAGTTCCGCAGTAAGTGCGGATTAAAGTCAGAAGCCGTAATTGATCTGAAAAAGCTGAAATAACCGGCCAAGCGGGCGGAAAGTTGAGCATTTCATACTCGCCGTGGATATTAACAGTTATACACATCACTTTGTTTAGTAACTTGTTTTTCCTGTTTGAAAACTATTATCCACATGTATCATGATTAGTGATCGGGTTTTAGGGTGCATCACGGCGGAAAACATACACTTATTTTGCGAATATAGTGGTTAAAACATTAAAATGTTATTGAAATGTATTTATTGTAACTAAAATAAACAACGTGAGTCCTAAAATTCCGTAGATAATCCATTTTAGCATTTGAGGTAAAAAACTGTGTTGCACCCTAAAATTCGATCACTGATTATGATGTTGATACATTATATGGCCAATAGCTTTTATACCTCAGCTCTTAAAGTTATTATATATGTATTGAAAACGGGACCTAATTGCGTAGCACCGCCATAGCACTGAATTCATACTCTTACTAGTTTTTTTCAAAACCAGCCATCTTGTACGGTACCGCGGACTCCAATTCACGCGGAACCGACAACCACAAATCTCCATTAAGGGAGGCGCAAAGAAACGCGTGCGTCGCGTAGCAATGCTTTAATTGCTGGTGCTTATCGCCGCCATCACTCTCGCCGGGGGCTATTCTGACACCTGCGGTGATATTTGCGTGGAAATGAGACTTAGATTGAACGAACAATCATCGTTGCATGGAGCAGAAGCGCCAGAGGCCGCAGCCGACATGACAATCGTCAACGATAATCAAAAAATCTAAATTATAGGGAAATGGCGGATGCAAAAGAAATAGTCAGGTGATCATTTTCTTCAATTATGCTTTATCGATGTAGGATTATCACTTGACTACACCTGACTAAATCTACTAAGTATAACTAACATGTGAGTGAATGAAATCGCAAATAGCTGATTAAAACAACCTGTCAAACTAGACCTTTTCGGACTGTGGTACAGTCAGCATCAATAATATGTATACGAATTTGAGTCTTATCCCACAGACGTAACTGCCGAAATGTATACATATTTTTGATGCTGACTGTACGAAAATTGACAGCTATCTAAACTATACTACGCACAGCGTAGATTAAGTTCTTAGGCTTTTACTGCGTGTCTGTGTTTTTTTAAACTTCTTTATCCCTAATTACTTACAAAAACAATCTGTTAAAACTTTATTTCATTCACATTTCTCATTACAAAACCATTAGGTACCTATTAAAAATATCCTTCTGGTATTTTATCGGAAGTTTCTCGAACGCTTTGTAAATAAGTACGCCTGGCTTAAATAGCGCGCATACGTCACTGCTAGCACGTAGATAATTATTTACCGCGTTTATACTGGCAGGGGGTGTATGTTCTAACCACTCGAAAAACGTTAAGCGGCAAACGACCCGCTTCGTTTAGGTAACGGTTTAATTTGTCTATCACATTCCTTTTGTTTTAGGTGCACTTAATACAATAGCAATTAGTTGTCTTAGAGTGCAATTAAGGCGTCGGGAAATGTTTGTTTTGTGCATAAAAGTTAAAACAATAATTAACGCAATTTGTGTAAACAAATACTTACATTGCAGTAGAAAGAAGAAGAGAAATCAATTAATGACTATTAACTAAGTATAATAAACTCGTCTAATGTTCTTCGTTGTTAAAGCCGTAGCCCACACTTCCTATATACATATACTGAATGTCAAAAAGTTAAAACGAGAATGTACCAAAATATTGTTGGGGATATCACTAGGATGATGAAAATAAACGAATACTTTACCAGTAGTTACATTTATATTCGTTTGCTACAAGGTTTGAACATGAACAAATTACATTATAAGACAATAATACTTTCAAGACGTCTTTACAACAACCTGGTCAAGAACGGAATGGCGGCCGCAGCTGTATACCCGCTATTTATAATATTACCAAAATGGCGGGAACGAACAAGAAGGAATAGTCAATTGACTCTCTTTTGACATGATGCTAAATACAAAGTAGTCATCCTTAAAACATAAAGTATTTATAAAATAATAATGCTTACAATATCATAACACAATTTTAAAAATCTATACATATCTAAATATATAAAAGAAGAAACTGACTGACTGACTGACTGACATATCAACGCACAGCCTAAACCGCTGGGTCTAGAGTTTCCAAATTTGGCACGTAGGTCCCTTATAAGGTCTAGGGGTGCACTAAGAAAGGATTTTTCAAAATTCACCCTGTAAGGGGGTGAAATGGGGGTCCAAAGTTTGTATGGGGAAACACGATTGGTTAGACTATTTTATTTGAAACTTCACCGGAGTATTCCTAATAATGAATTAGTAAACACGTGTATCAGCTTTTTTGAAAATTCAACTCCTTAAAGGGGGAAATGGGGGTGAAAAAGTCTGAAAATCAATATGGGTATCGTTTCTATGGTTTATCGTGTCGCTGATTACGAAAACAACAACCATTTTATTATAAAACGTGGCAGGTGTAAAATATCATCCCCCAGGGGGTGAAATGGGGGTCCAAAGTTTGTATAGGGAAACAAGATTAGTTAGACTGTTTTATTTGAAACTTCACAGGAGTATTCCTAACAATAAATGAGTAAACACGTGTTTCAGGTTTTTTGAAAATTCAACCCCATAAAGGGGAAATGGGTGTGACAAAGTCTGAAAATCAACATGGGTATCGTTACTATGGTTTATCGGATCGCTGATTACGAAAACAACAACCATTTTATTATACAACGTGGCAGGTGTAAAATATCATCCCCCAAGGGGTGAAATGGGGGTCCAAAGTTTGTATAGGGAAACAAGATTAGTTAGACTGTTTTATTTGAAACTTCACAGGAGTATTCCTAACAATAAATGAGTAAACACGTGTTTCAGGTTTTTTGAAAATTCAACCCCATAAAGGGGAAATGGGGGTGACAAAGTCTGAAAATCAACATGGGTATTGTTTCTATGGTTTATCGGGTCGCTGATTACAAAAACACCAATGATTTTATGATACAACGTGGCGGGCGTGAAATATCATCCCCCTGTTGGGGTGCGATAGGGTTGAAATTACTAAATATCAATATGGGAGTAGATTTTTGGTATTTTGGGACGTTAATTAAGTACGAAAATGGCATCAATTTCAAAATTTTAATTCCGGGAAGGACATACGGTAGTTTCTGTACCGAAAATCAGCCCTTAAGGGGGTGAAAAGGGGATTGGAAGGTTGTATAGAGAATTTTTAACCGTTGAACCGATTTAAATGAAACTTGATATAATAGATATTTTGAATCCCGGGAAACGACTAAGGGTTATTTTCATTGAAAAAATTAACCCGTAAAGGGGTGAAAAGAGGGTTGGTTGTTTGTATACGATTTTTTCACAGCTGAACCGATTTAGATGAAAATTGGTATACAGATAGTTTGAGGCCCGGGGAGGAACAAAAAATAGTTTTTTTCCCGAAAACTACCCTTAAAAGTAAAAAAGTTAAGGGTGAAACGGGGGTTGCAGGTTTGTATAGGGAATTTTAAAACCGTCGAACCGATTTAGACGAAACTTGGTATATAGTAAGTGTGAATACCTGGAAATGAGTAAGGGTTGTTTTCATTCCGAAAATCATCCCTTGAAGGAGTGAAAAAGGGGTTGGAATTTTGATTAGGAAATTTTCAACACCTGGACCATTTCAGATGAAACTTAATGCTAATTAGCATAGGTACAGATAGTTTGAGTCCCGAGAAGGAACATAAAATAGTTTATATCTCGAAAATCAGCCCTAAAGGTTAAGGGTGAAACGGGGGTTGCAAGTTTGCATGGGGAATTTTTAAACGTGAATGATTTAGATGAAACTTTGTATAAAGATAGTTTAAGTCCCGAGAACGGACATAAAAATAGTTTTTATTTCGAAAATTAACCCTAAGGTTAAGGGGATGAAATGGCGTTGGTGGTTTGAATCGGGAATTTTTAACAGCTGAATCGATTTTGATAAATCTTAGGTATAGAGAGTCCCGGGAAGCGAAAAGGATGTTTTTAGGGTTTCGTACGAAAATGGTAGAAAAGGGACCCTTATGGTGCGACTTTGTTTGTAAGTCAGTGACCCAAAGGCAGGCATGTAACGCCAAATTATGAATTTTAAAAATGAAGGGGGGGGGGGGGGATTTGTGGGTAGGTAAATGAGAAATCAAAAAACAAATAACTTTATTGTGTGGCGTATCAAATGTGATGGCTTAATGTGACGATCTCTAATTAGTATAATTTTAACATACATAACTTTAATATAAAATTAATCAATATCGGAAACTGTTCGACAGAAAAATTTGCAAAAATTACAGATATAATAGTTATTACAGGAAAACTAATAAGAGTGCAGTCAAGCACCAGTCCGACTTAAGACAAAAAAAAATCGGGGTACGAGTCCGATGCGCACTCAGCCGCCCTATAAATTCTCATGAAATCATGCTGTAAGCGTCTTTTTTCAAAAATGTAATAAAAAAGTTGTTCGTACGAAACCTTTGAGGCGCAAGTAAGACCCGTACTTGCCTGGTTTTTTTTTAATTTCCTAAAATCATTACTTAAAGGTATGAAATGGGGGTTAAGAGTTTGTATGGGGCATTTTTAAATGTTGAACCGATTTAGATGAAACTTGGTCTGGAGATAGTTTGGGTCCCGGGAAGGGGCAAAATTGTATTTATCCCGAAAAACAACGCTTACGGGGGTGCATAGCAAAGGGGTTGGAAGTTTTATAGAGAATTATTTTCAGTTGAACCGATTCAGATGAAACTTGGTATAGAGATAGTTTGAGTCTCGGAAAACGACATAGGATAGTTTTATCCCGAAAATCAACCCTTTAAGAGGTGAAAAGGGGGTTGAAAGTTTATATGGGGAATTGATAACCGCTGAACCTATTTAGATGATTTGGTATAGAGATAGTTTGAGTTCTGGGGATAGATACACAGTAGTTATCCCAGAAGTCATTCCCTAAGAGGGTAAAAAGGGGGGTCAATTACTAATTCTACGCAAAGGAAGTCGCGGGGAAAAACTTTATTCAAGAGTAGAAATCTGCATTAATCATAATGTACGCGGGCGAAGCCGCGGGCAACTGCTAGTGTATAATAAAGCTGAAGAGGGTCGAAAGTCTGTACATGGAAGATATTCGAAAAAAAATTGGCTGGGGATACTTAGAATCGATAACAGAACACGTTTCAACAATTTTTAGAATTTTTGTCTGTTTATCTGTTTGTCTGTTTATTTGACCGCGCATCACGTGAAAACGGCTGAACGGATTTTGATGAAATTTCGTAGAGAGATAAAAAGGACATAGGATAGTTTTTTTCCCGAAAATCAACCCTGGAGGAGGTGAAAAGGGGGTTGAAAGGTTGTATGGAGAATTTTTAACCACTGAACCAATTTAGATGAAATTCGGTACCTACATAGATAGTTTAAGCCCCGAAAATGATATAATATAGTTTATATCCCAAAAACCAACCCTTTAGGGGATAAAAACGGGGTTGAAAGTTTGTAATGGGAATCAATAACCGTTGAAAGCTGGAGATAGTTTGAGCTCTGGGAAAGGATTTAGGATAGTTGGTATCCAGAATTCATTCCTTAATTACTAATTCCACGCAGACGAAGTCGCGGGCAAAAGCTATTATTTAATATACACGTAAAATAAATCATTTTCTATAGACTAGCTAAAAATAAGACCATCTTAAATAGTAACCTGTAAGAGTATGCCTCATTCATGCTTTACTATTTTGGCTATTTTTGAATATGATATTTGATATTGATATAAGAATGAGAAAACTCTTATTGATTGGCAGTGCGCTCAGCAAAACTAAGTATAAAATCTCTCCCCGACCTCTACGGAGATAAAGCATCGATGCCGCGAAACAATAAATTCGCAATTGATTCCGAATCAGAAACGCTGAATATATATGACGCGTTACCGTGTATTTTGTGTGTAAGCTCAAACAATCGAAATCTAAATAATAAAGATCGCGCGGCCCCTCTGCTCCGTAGGCTTAGTCGTACAAAATTGGAGTAATAAAAGAGGAATGCTTGCCGAAAGTTTCGCAATAAAGCCGGCGAGTATCGACTGTGAAGCTAAAGAAATAAAGAGTTCTTCAGTTACATGTATACGTATCGTACTTAGATTTCGGGTTCTGGTAGCTATTTTTAAAACAACAGTATTTGTTTCCGGGAATAGGATTTGTTTTGAGCGTTGCGGAATTTTTCTGACAGTCGGTAGGATGAAGTGATGGACTCGGTCAATTGAAGCCAAACCTTCGACTCAGATTTCAACGCCGTCGAAATGTTTTACTGCGAAATCGCTTTGAAAATATATATTTACATTAATTATAATAAGTAACCAAAGTCGGGTGACACAATCTTGTTTACCAGTTTATTACAATCATATTACTACGAGTCAATATCGTGTTTTTGAAAATAGACTCCTAGCTTTACCAAGCGCAATAGCCAATGCTCACAAAAATACTATATCTTTCAACAAATAAACCGTTGTACCTAAGTAGGTAGCTACTTCTTAAAACTAGGATTCTATTCTAGACCAATCCTCTCAATTGAATTCACTTTAACACGACAATGCGCACGCCAGTAACTACCTATATGTATTCACACCTACGTGTGCAGTTGTATATACTTGAAGTGGTGCACAGACGATCAAGCACGCTTGACAAGCACATGTACAATATCAGTAAATATAACTAGTTATGCGGATGATGTGCAAATCCATACCAAGAGAATTTTTAACATTTCAGATGTTTCGCTAATGTCTGCTGCTGAATGTAATTGACGACATGACGACATAAGTAAAAGACGCCCCTGAACTATGTGAAATACGATTAACGCAATTTCAGGTCATGCCGCAATCTTTTTGGAAATTTCAAGTCTGCCAAATTTATGAAAAACAAAACGATAATAACAAATTGATAGCAAAACGATCAATTGATTGTAGTTAATCAATGTTTTTTGTCAAGCGCAATCATATACGTTTGACAATAGCTTCAAGTCAGGTAATAAATAAATAGACGATCAATCGCATTTGTCAAGCCTACCTGCTTCTCAAGCACGCTTGGTCGTTTGCGCAGAACATACGTACGGGAAGGTTAATTTTAATTCAACCAATACAGGATTACTCGTAGAACATTTCGAATGCGTGGTTACTGTACGGTACGGGGTAGCAATTAGTGAAACGGTAGACAATTTTTCACTAAGCAAATCGCAACGTTTATTAAGGTTTTGCAGAGTATATTTTGTAAGTTAAATAAACTTAAATATATTTGGTGAAGAATAACGAAGATAACTTCTGTATTAAGGGTAAATGCCAAAATGCGACAAGCTATTACGATTTAGAAAAGGTTTGTGTATTTTATGTGATAATTTTAAACTACAAAGACCACTTTTCTGATGAAATCTAGGCGGGAATAGAAGATAATATATAAGTAGGTATAATAGCTTTTAACCCCACGACTTTTATCACCGCGATTGACTCTTATATCGGATCGTTTAATATATTTCATTACAAGTTATAAGTAGGTATCTTCATCTTCACTATCTTCCCTTAATCAGTTTTCACCTATTGAGTAAATCCAGTAGATATTTTCAACAAAACATATGGGATCATAGTCAAATACCAGAGCTAGGTATTTTGTTAATTTGTAACTTCTTCTCATACTAAGTATGGGTGGATAAAAAACAATAACAATAACATAACCTATGCAGCTTATACTTACGTACTACTACAATTTCAATCATTCGAATCGGTAGCGTCAGCACCTGACAAAATTTCCATGTAATAGTGGCCGCAAAGGACACAGTTACCGCACCGAGTGAAGATTGCAGCCGGCCCGGACACCGGACCCGGAGCATATTAGATTAGGGATATCGGTCTGCGCGAACTATTTAGCTACCTGAATCTGTCGTAATGTCCCGTGCTCGGGAAAGAGGAGACCGCTTTTGTATTATTATACTAAAAATAATGCAACATTGTGATTTGGTTTGTTCGATAGATGAGCCATGATTGATGATGAAGATTGTTATGAAGTCATATTCTTGAAGATTATTATACTGATTAAAATTTTCTGGGAAATCCTATTTTAGGGTAAATAAAATCCATAACACATATAGTTTAATAGTACTAGATTAATACGTTCTTTCAGTGTGCTACACAACACATATACGCGGGAGCCATACGCGGTCAAGTCCCGTCCGTATCTATAGAAATACATAGTATATCTTTTTTTTTATTATGAAACTTTGTACATAGAAATGGGAATTATGCCAGTGTTAATGTTAAATCACACTTTTGTATTTAAATAGCCTCCCTACTAACACGTGGGTGACTGAGAGTACTGAGACCCCGGATAACCGTTTGTTGAACTAAAGGGTTTGTTACGATTATTAAAGGGTTACTCCCGTTTTGAGACAAATTTTCACTAGGTGTACAATTGTTCGTTAGATCACTGGGATAACACACTAAACTACGTAAATGAGCAAAAAAACAAAAAACTATTCTAAAGACGTCGCAGCCATCTTGAGCTCAAACGATTCAAACACCTATTTATTAATTGTCGCATAAAACATCAAAATATAAGTATGTCCAGTTTTACTACACAGGTGGATTATTTGGCCGAGCCCTGTTCACACATTTTCCCAAGCAGGTATGTGACATTTCCTTCATCGGCGATGGCGAGACATTGACATGGGTTGTGAAATCACCCCGACGCCTTGATTATGATAAACGACTTATGAAATTAAAACGGCCGTACAACAAGTTGCCATTCAAATTGGGACCCTTTTGTTGAAATCCATTCCCTTGACAAATCGCTGCTTTACTGTTTACTGGCCAACTATAGAAATCATTTCTTGGAAGGCTATTTCAAAGACAATATGATGACACGTCAATCGCTCGCGTGCGGCACACAATTCTAATCTGAACTGAATTTACAATGCCTATCGATTTGTCATGTCTAACTTCCAGGAATAACCTTTTACGTTACCCCGACATATCTACTACTTACATAGAATAATACGGTAATATAAACAAATCATTCAAATCACCAGGCATCACGCCAATAATTTAGAGAAAAATCAAGTTTTATTTTATGTTACAGTAAGGAAAAGCCTGCTGCAGATGAAAGCCACAATTTCCAGTAGGTAGGATCACCATTATTCAATTTCGCGCAAACTGCTCGATCGTAAATGTCACAAAATAATTTTACGACAAAGCTCCGCGAACAACATAACGTACATACTTTATTAAATGCAGCTTACCTAGGAACTCGCCAATTTATTGTCAGCAGGACTATGTATAAAAGCGTCGAAAGATTGCAATAACGTCGTAAAAGTCGATAGATATCCGTTGCGAGCGATCGCTGACATCGTTTCGATAACGTTGACATTTGCTACTATCTCTCCCGCTCCCACGCCCGCTGCCGTCCCCGCCTCCGCCTGCCTGGACAAATTTTCGACCGAGGCAGACTGTAGTTTGTTTTCTTTGTGCCATTTCCTTATCGCTCTTCCAAAATACGTTTCATGACCGTTACGTCAGCCGAAACATACTTCAGGTGAAAAATGTACATGGAAGCTGCAGTTTTGATAGTTCTTTGTTTAATATGATTAGTTTAACTTTAGTTAGCAAATAGTACAGCTTTATGGAAATTCTAAGCATAAGAAGGAACTTTAAAAACAGAAAGATAAAAGGGCAATGTGCACTATTTTTTAAAGCAGGGAAAAATGATTTAGCGCGTAAAATTGCATTTTTCTCGCCTCTTTTGTTCCAGGATATTATTTGCGGACTCTACAAAAATTACATTGTTAGCGCTATGAAATGCATTTAGTGACTTTCCTTGAAAACACAGAAATGGTTGCAATACAAAACGCAGTATTATTTATAACAATCTCTTCACAAAAACCTACCGCAATTGCTTGTCGGCCGTGACCGCAATATTACCAGAAATATTTTACGTCGCTATGCCCATTGCTCTCGTCCCGTGCATTCTGTGGAAATTTACACCGTTTAATACGATTTTAAAATATGTTTCTGACCTAAATTTAATTTATTTCAAAATATTTTAATTGTAGCGCTGATTTCAAATGTTACCTCTGAAATGCGGTGCAACGTTGCCACTGAACCAATTTATAATTTACACTTCCACAAAACATCGGTTTTCACCGTTGTATTTCGGCCGAAAAATGTAACCGTTCGCTGATTTTGCATATTTTGTTGAAAATTCTGAAACGATAGAATAAAATTATCAACTGTATCGGTTGCATTTTAATATTTATGCCACGGATAGTTGGACAAAACGCTTCGTCATCGGGCTCTCATTTGCGATGCAGGCCTGGCAAATGAATCATGTTATGAGTAGGATGAAAAATCCAAGTGATTTTTACATTGGTTCCGTGTTGCATAAATCAGGTTTTAAATAAATGTCACTTTGGTGTTTATTACCGTTAAAATACAAAAGTTATCTAAACGTACAGGGTTTTAAATAAATTATCATATCATAATCATAACACAAGAATCGTTTATCATTCTGACCAATCCGGACTTAATTTTTCTGTTTGACACAAGATTAGTTGGTAGAGAATGTCATTATGGTATTAGACCCGCTTCTTCTTCTTCCCGTTTTCTCCGGCTTGGGGTCCTCTTGACAACCTAATCATATAAGTTGGCGTAGACACCCGCCATTGTACACTTCCTATATTCAGTAATAAAGTGGTAACACAAGGAGTTTACAGTAAAAGCCAAAGTGTACTAAAATGTATAGTGGTTTATAGCAAGTGACCTCAACCAACCTTCGAAACACTTCAAAAGTCAATGCACGAACGTGACGTGAAAAGCTCATGTCCTACAAATGGCTTTGTATGTTGTCATAATCAACATCGCAGTATATTAGCGCAAGTGTCAAGACCTCGGGACACTTGTCGGCACGTGTGCATGCGAGGACTGCAGTGAAACAACATCTATTTGATTGCTATCTCGCCCTACTCTTACCCGTCTAAACATACACTGATAACGGCCCGTGTTTGTGGAAGAAAAACTGCCTTTTGGGACATAAGCAGGAGTGCCAAATTATGTAGGTCATAACTTATTTTAGCAACTCAAGAACAAATCAAATTATTTTTATTTTAGCAAATTTTTGTAATAAGATTTGTTTATTGACTATCTTAGTTGTGCAACTACCCTGTTACTACCACTTGTATGATCACATAAATAAAGTTTTCAAGTTCCATAATAAAATATACTAACATAAATTTTTATTCAAAATATTTTACGACTGAATTCAATTATTTATAATACATAATCAATATATCGAGATAAATAGACAAATATAGGTACAGTATGACGACATGTAGCCTAACACGTAACTACGAACTTGGATAATTTTTTATTGCTAATTAATAACACTTATTTAAAAAAACAAATGATATATTTTCAACAGATAAGACTGAATTCACTGAATCGAACTACCTACCTACCTATCTCGGGCGCATTTTGTCCAAGCGAGCGCAAAGGTAAAAATAATTGGTATCTCCGTATGTCTGCCGAATGTCCGGCGGTTCTCTCCCATGTGATATTCAAACACAATGTACATTGTTTATAAATAAATATGATATCATATATCGCATTTTTCTAACGGTTTTTAGGTGAACGTCCGAGTGCTCGACACACTAATGCCCATTATTAGACACTGCCCACAACCCGTGCTGATGCTTCATAGGCTCTTGATCAAAAATCTTGAAAATGCAATAACAAACATAAAGCACCGATTGAACGAACGAATCTTCATGATTTACTCAATGCCCGAGGCGATTTCTTTTCATCTAAGACAAGGCGTTGTTTAATCTCGTGTCTTTGTAAACAGACTTCGATCCAATGATTTTATTTTACCGTTTAAACAAAAGAACACTCAAGCGTACTCGTACCTATGCAAATGATTCCAAAATACGGTTAATCCTCTTTCGGAAAAGAAACAAAATGCATCGCCATTTGAGGTCGGACGTCGCATGCAGCGCAGGTACAGTGCAGGTACATCGCTCGCACCACATTATTCCCGGCAAGAAATAAAGGAACCCGGACAAAAGGACACGCCTTTAAAAGTTCTCTATTTAACTGAAGGGATTGTAGCAGTAAAGTGCGGTTTAATTGCACGGTAGAACTTTCACAGTTCGTTTTATTTGTATTCGATGAATTTAGATTCTCCTTTATTGCGAGAAATATAGAAATCGATGCAATCTCCAGTTTACTTCACTAACAATTTAAAAGTGCAGCACTTAATTCGAAGTTGGCCGTGTTGTGTTTTCTTTCGAATAATGAATTCAATACAGTTGTTGGAAAGATCTGGCGGGATTGTTTCTAAGATCCGCCGCATAGATTAAGGTGGGGGGCACACTGGCTCCGTATTGAAATGACGCACTTCGACTCGTTTGAATTTGTTCAACTTTGCAGAAGTAAAACGAGTTCCTTATAAATGGCATTTGTATGAAGTTACTTTGTAACTTTTACAGTAGTTTTGTTGGAAATGTGTAGCTAATCCTGCTTGTTATAAATAACAGTTATTTTGTCTTGCATGATGATCATAAATGATTCACTGTGTGGAGACTTTCTCTTATGGACGAGTGGGAATGGTTTAAGCCATTTTAGATTTCGTTTTACACCGGCGCTGGTAAACCAATCTTTGGGGAATTCACTTCTCTACGCTCGGCTACGCTGCTTTATTTTTCTCTGAGAGCAACAAAATACTCGATCTCTAAGGCTAATCTTAGGTGAAGTTATTTAACTATATAAATAGCAGGACAGTCGTGTTACATTTGAAAAGATTGTCAGACAACGGACAGGGTAAATTGTTAACGGTAGAAATAGAAACTTGAAATTTGGAACAAATATCGTTTAAATGTTATTAAGGGTTGAAAGTTTTGACGGCTTTCGTGCGGACTAAGCCGGTGAAAGCTATAGTTAAATAGGTACATATACTCGTATCATGAGCGTTTACATTTCTGGAATCTAATAAAATTAGCTATGTATTAATTCTGCATTATCTAGCAAATTACAAAACAAGAACAGAGAAAAATTGTGTACACAGTTGTTCGAAACAAACGTCAAATCCCCGTTATTATAAGAAGTAAAACCGAAACCGAAAAGTGATAGTCGCTAGTGAGACCACTTAGACCTCTAGTGTACACACATGTGTCAAACAAGTAACCCAGCATGTTCATCCACGTGTCAGTTTGGCATATCGAATTGGGATCAATTACGTGTTGTCGGTCACTCATAAATATATGATGATTTACATTTATGACAGTAGATTTTTTAACAGTCATCTTAGTGCATGCTCGGGATTGTTGTTTTCTATATTCGTGAGAGATGCAAGCACTTCGAAGCCCGAGCTAACCATTCATCATTCACGCCAAGTGATGCCTTAAAGGAAACTTCAAGTAAGTACCTACCACAATAAATACTGAATTAAACATGTATTTAAATATTTATTTAAATTTATAATGTCTGAGAGTAAATAGCAACTTAATAAAACAAAAAATATAAATATTTGTGGGAAAGTTTAAGAGCATGTAAGATGTATTATCTGTTGGTAATCCTAAATAAATAAATAAATAAGAAAGTTTTACACAAATCGACTAAGCCCCCAAACTAAGCAGGACTTGTAAATACTAGCTATGGGTAGGTACTAAGCGATGACAAATATACATATCTGGTATAGGTAAGTACATAGAGACAAATAATTTATCTTACTGGGTTTCGAACCCAAGACAACTAATTTAACATTTTGAAAGTTCCTTCTCACTCATCTTACTCTAAAAATATTCTAACAAGACATTATTCAAGACTTAAATAAAAAAATCTCAGATCATTGACAGATTTCTGAGTACGAAACTAAATTGAATTAAGATCGCCCTCCTTCTTTATAAAGTCGGTTAAAAGTATCGAGAAACAAGTCACGCAAGCAAGGTGTCACGCCAAAGTTTCACGTTTGTAAAATTACACTTCCCGTCCGGCGAAGTTGCTGGACGGGGGACGGCATGTCAACTCGCTTCCGCTTCCCGCCCCGCTCGCAGTGGTCCCCACGCTTCTAGCTGCATTCTACTTAGATCTATCTAAAACCGCTACCGCTATTACACCTTCCTAAATCGGGTCCTAACGACAAGGACGCCGCAATACGTTAGACACGTTAAGCAATATCTCCAAACGTGTCTAACGTATTGCAGCGTCCTTGTTGTTAGGACCCGATTTAGGAAGGTGTAATAGAGGTTTAACGACTACCCATCTCAGCCAGTCTCCAGTTGCATCTTGACGATGAGATCCGCTACCCTACTAAGTTCGTTCGAAATTCTTCAGGAACCGTTACTGTTAAGAATGTTGTTTTAACCCAAAATCTAAAAAAATAATATTTGTAACACTACATTTACAAACTATGCACACAAGCATGACATGTGTGACAGACTTTATGTATACGGCGTGTTTTTAATTATGACCCGCAACTTCGTCGATCCGTTTTAGACGCCAGAAGCTTATTTAAATAACATTGACCGCACATAGAAAACCCTGAAATTCCAATAGGTACATCAACAAAAATGGTTTGTGTATTGTCTAAGTTTTCAAACCATCAGTAGAATAAATTAATACGCTAACTTCAGTTATTTACGTTGTTAATATTTTATGTATGCTGAACATCACGTCTACACTGAAAAAGGGCATTGTACATGCAAACAAACCCATTCAATTTTAAATGAAATGTTCAATTAAACAAACAGTTTAATCAATGAAAATAAAGTGCGGCTCGGCCGGCCCCAAGAGGAGCCGAGCTCCCGCGAGACAATACCGAGCCAATAAAACTTTTATTGTGCGCTATGATTTTGGAAACATTTTGCGAGATGACTTCTATAAAATTCTCAATTTATTCAAGCCAGTTTGAATCCACGTAAACCCCGGAGTTTTTATCCTGATTGGTATAGATTAAGCTTTTTATATCATTTGTAATCACTTTTAATGGATGCGTACGGGATTTTTATTGCAACTGGTAATTATGACAATATTATTCTTCAGCATAAGCATCTAGACTTAGCTCTTCTCTAGTAACCAAAGTTCTAGCTAGGCACATATTTATTTTGAACAGTTGGCATAGGCACTTGATAATTAGGCCGTGAAACGAAGATGGGAGTCTGGTTACAATTGGGCTTCCCAGCCGAGGATTTGGATGCTCTGACACCCGAGGTAGTTGTCTGTCTTAACAACCTCAAAATTGCTAGCCTAATAGGGTCTGGTTTTAATCGCCTATCAGCATAAGTTGTCACGTTCTAACAAGTATGTGAGTGCGAAAGTGACGCATGATGAGATAGGCGATAAAATTACAACCATGGATGGCCTTCTGTACTTTGATATCAATTCATTTACTTAACGTAGGTACTTTTAATTTTACTTTGATTGCCTAACTATGCATGTCATACGATGACACGATTAAACTTAATGGGGTTTCATCAAGGAAATTTCCTTTACTAAAATATTATACTTTGTATATTAGTTACCTCAATTCTATCTATTAAAATGCTGCATAGATCAACTTAGTTTCCTTACGACAAGTGTGAGCGAAATAGTGTATATTGTGTAGGTACTACAATTTATTACAGGTTTCAATGTTACGCAGTATTTAATAATTATAGAGTTAGGAATTTTGGTGGCATTGGGTGAACAAAGAGCGGAGTCGTTGTTATATATTTTTGATTGAATTAATGAATAAATGATTGATAAATGATAAATCAATAATGCATAATAAAATGTATTAGTTACATAGAAGTAAATTGATTCAGTAGTGAGAGACATGGTTGATTTTGGCAATCATGCTCAAATTCTGAGGAATGCTACGTTAACATCGGTGGATGTAGAGAGATCTTTCTCGACACACAAATGGATTTTTCACAAGTTGAGAAATCGTATAACGCCAGTGAATATGAAACAAATTGCCATAGTGTGTGCTTTTCATAATCTTGACAACCATTTAACATCAGATGAAGATAACATGCACGATTTTAAAACTTTAATTCCAGTTGCAAGTTGCTCAAGGTCTTGAATACATAATCATTTTAGTTAAATAGTAAAATTTATTTACATGTAATATTTTGAAATCTACATAATATTTATGTAATACTTTATCATTCAGTTATTTATTTATTCAAATAAAAAAAATACAATGGCGACTCCACTGCACTACTTGTGCTAAAAATGCCACCAGAATCCTAACCTCTAAAGTTTAAATTGAATAGTTTAAATTTAAGAATCCTAACCCTATAATAAACCAGTAAATTATCACTTGTCAAAAATATAAGCATTCTTAGTTCCCTGTTGCGATTTCATTAGCATACACACACAGCCGTGTCAAACAACAGAGTATTAGAGCAACTTCGCCGGAAAGACTCGCTGTCAACTGCGTAATAATAAGTTTGCATTCACAATTATAATAAGTCTAATTTGTTGAATGCGAGCGAGCGAGACAGCTTCCTTGCTATTGTTATACAACTCTGGGTATCGTCTTAAGAACGACAAAAGTACCGTATATTTGATAGTGAGATTTGTCATTTCGTTAAGCTTGAAAACTGTAACAATGCTAAGTGCTCTCAGTTCCGGCGTTTACTGAGACTTTCTACTCACGCACTTTTGTTTTTGTCTATTGTATGGACTTTATATGGATACATCCATTTTGTTATGATTATTTAATCTTCAGAACGATCAAAATATGTCAAAAAATCTAAAATAATTTATATCTACGCCTGAGTGATTATAAAATGGAATACCCTCGGTTCGACTAACAACTTTTATTATGATGATCGATTTGCCTAAACCTCATTTTATAGCTCGTTTTACCTATTGTTCATTTTATCGACACTGATTTACATAAATCTTGTTTTGTCTAATATTATTAGACACGTCGATTTTCATTTTAAGTATTGATCACATTGCCAAATATTGAATTTAGTCTAATATCTTGTTGGCTTACTACCGAAACCAACTTCAATACCAGAAACCATACCAGAATCTAAACACTTCTCGAAAAAAATTATTATCATCAGAAACGGATAGCTGCTGAGAAAGTATTAGGTTAGGTTAGAAAAGCGACCTCAGCAGAAACGAATAGCTGCCTAAAAAGTAGGTTAGGTTAGATCTGCGACCTCAGCAGAAACGAAGAGCTGCCGAATAAGTAGGTTAGAACTCCGATCCCATTAGAAATGAATACCTGCTGAGAAATTAGGTTATGTTAGAATTACAACCTCAGCCGAAAAGAAAAGCTGCCGAGAAAGTAGGTTAGGTTAGGTTAGAATTGCGACCTCAGCAGAAACGAATAGCTGCTGTAAAGTAAGTTAGGTTAGAACTACGACCCCAGCAGAAACGAATAGCTGCCGAGAAAGTAGGTTAGGTTAGATTAGAACTGCAAATGCAACTATAACAAAAACAAATGGCAAAGAGAACTGTGACCCCAGCAAAAACGAATAGATTTGATTAGGATAGGCTAATTTAGAATCTGAATGTAGTAAACTCGTGAAATCGAAACTTTAGACAATAGTACATTTCGATGCTAGTGCGGAAAGTAGGTATGTCATTACTTCACGAGTACTGAGGAATCCAACTTCTAATAAACTACTACTAAAGAAGCACTTTTTTGAGCATCTGTGCCAAAAAATATTATTATACACATTGAATATTCGAAATAATGACATTATAGAAACTGTCATTGTACGAACCGAAATTAGGGGAAAAGTTATTAGACAAAACGTAGGTAAAATACTATAGGTATAGGATCAGTGCACCGGTCTATTTACGTGTGACTGGTATCCTTCATTGCTTTCTACATCATGAATAACCTATGATAATCATAATTTTCATACTTCAACCATTTAATTTTCGCTCAAAACTAAACAAAAGTAACATTTGTTTAACGATAAACAAGAAAAGTGAATATATTTATCTTGAAATTAAGTGTAGCAAGGGGAGATGGGTTATTCAGTTGCAGGCGTATCGCCTTCCAAGAATACATTAGCAACTACTCAGCGTTTTCTATTTTAAGAAACGCTACAATTTACACACAAAGGCACTTTTTAACATACAATTACTTGGAAACCCTAATCCAGCAGCGAATATCACATCGGATTCAAGTGCGCTCAAGTGCCCTTACAGAGGCATTGTTGCAACTCGAACAAAAGCCGAGGGCCCTTGCGGGCGAGGCCAGCCGAGTCCCTCGGAGGCGAGGCCCCGACACTCTTTGTCATAGCACGTTTTTAGGCCCTTATGAGTATCCTCGATATAATAGCCCGGTATTACGCACAGATCAAAGACTAATCGACGGAGAACGGTAATGAATATTGTGGTACATTTTGTAAAGCGAATTTTCGAGTAAGATAATTTTGAAGTTCTAAAACTTTTTAAAATAATTTCGATAAAGCTAGAATGCTCAAATTACATTCAGATATAAAGTAAAATGTTGAAGTCTAATAATAGTAGCAATTAGATGCTATCGCACACAAATATAGTTCCAAAGAAAGGCCGGTCTTTAGTGAAGGTGAAGGATGAAAAATAGAAAATATCTGATGCTACTGCAAGGTTTTCCAAAGTAGATATTTTAATCATTATAAATATGGAAACTCAGGTACCGTAAATGAAAATGTGGAAACTCAGGTACCGATAGCGAAATTTTCTTCAGTTTTTAACGCTAGCAAACTATAAAGCAACAGACGCAACCCGTAAAATCTTAACAAACAGCTCAAAGTCACATGCTGAAAATTTGAACGAGCTCGCAGCTAAAAATGTCAGCGCCATTTCACTCGACTGTTTCTTCAGAATATTTGTGTTAGTCGAAAGTGCCAAAAAGTTAAACAGGAATGCCAGGTAACTTTGCGAGGCGCTAGAGGGAGGCCTATTCGAGGAATAGAATTTGTTATTGGTTTAAACCTAATTTGATTTGGTATCATTATTTTCGTGCTAGCAGTTGATTGTTAAGTTCATGTCAAAAATAATTAAAATGATTGACCACGTTGGCGTCGATAGGATACTTCAAAAGTTTTAGTGTGCATAGCATCACATCAAAGTTCTTAGAATCACATCTTCGACATCTTCGTTAGATCATGTCAATGACAAAATATCATATTGATAACAAAACCGTAAGAAATTAAGATTTTGAAGTTAGAATACCCCTCCGTGACTTTGTCTTGCACGTGTTTATCCACTGACGTGTGACAATTCCACGAAATGCACACATTATTTAGAGCAACTTTAGATTTGTACCTACTTCACATGTTTGTGACATATTTGAGGAACGAATTCTCAGTGCCTGTAAATAATAAATGGAATAAATACGGACTGAGATAAATTGTAGAGATGAGTAGCGCATCTTCTACACTCAGATACATTTGGGTCTCATTTTTATCACGAGTTAAGGAGTTACTACGCTTAATACGCGCTTATGAAACTTATATGCTCAGATAAAAAGTTGGTCTCTCAGCGCTCTTAAAGTCCACTTGTAGAATAAATCTCCGTAAGATATTTTTTAACGTGTCGAAATTAGTTTTAAATACGAAAATGTACTGTAATGGCAAAAATTTGACATAATTAATATTACAACAAAATAATTTGAAATTAAAATATACAGAACGTTAATGAACAAAATACCCTTAAACTTTTGAAACATTTAAACACTATTGAGTGAATGACGGTTAAATTTACTTAAATATCAACGAACCCAAAGTTCGTCTGGACAAAAAATCTTAATTACTTCAAGCTGAGCCAGCTTGCGTTATTTGTACTTGTACTAAGACTGTCTCAGTGATGGTAATTTTATTCTATTATCTCTTAGGACTTAGTTTACTTTATGATGTCGCGCGAAACGAAAACTAACACAAAAAAAACATCGTATCCACGATACAGTTAAGGGGGAAGGCAACTGTCGATGACATCTTCAACATGAGTCCTTTTTAAAGACACATTTTTTAGGCTGATTGGGTATCCCTTGTATTATTTGATCGGTGTTAGAAAAGTTTTTTTTTTAAGGCAGGAAGTAGTTTTTATTTATTTTCACGAAATTAACTCAATGTGTTTTCACGAAATGCTCCAAAATAGAAATCCACATTTTTTTGAAATACTTAAAAATTCGTCTTCTGTGTCCTTCTCTCATTGTATGGAATCTAGAACAGCGCCCTCTACAATCAGTTGCAAACGGCCTTCCCCATTGAATTCAAATAGTTTAGTTGGTACTTCATTAATACGCACTAATTGCCCCTGGCCACAACTTTGTGCGTCGAGTGGCAGAATCAGCGGTGGGCGGCAAGGCTGGCATGCCAAATACTTCAGCGGTAGCGACTGCTACGGCAAGAACGAACGTAAGGACGAAATGCTCGGAAGAACCGCGTTCGTGCAGATTTGGGCGGTAGGCTTGTGCCATATTTCACTGGTCGCCAGGCTTTTGTTTTTAGCTCACCGCTACTGCTGCCACTGGTCGTGCAAAGTCATGCCATTAACGCGTACTTTTGTGGTGTCAGCGTATAAATCTAGACCACTTGAAAAGTGGACTGATGATGCTCGAAGCAAATGCGTGAAGAAAATGAAAATTAAACAATTTGAACTCTAACACTCGCTATGACAGTAGAAAAATACCATCAATATTCCGGTCTGGTCGTAACGTTCATGCGCTTTATCGGTTAGATGCAGACGAGAAAACTAGTTAACTCGAGACAAGAAATAAAAGTGAAATAAGAACTCTGGCACTTTAGTGCAGCGTTAGCAAGGAGTCATATAAATAACGATACCTAAATCTGATTCAACTGTGTGAAGATGCAGAGCAAAAGGGTCCATTTTTTGTCAATGATTCAAAATTGAATATTATACATTTAATTTCCTTTTCACGTATTGGCGTTCTTTGCTGAGCGTTTAGCTCGGCGGGGGTGAGCTTTTTACCTTATAATTTGAAATGTCTCACGTCATATTATACGGCACATGGCTTACCCCCGCCGACCTCTTAATGATAAAGTACCTAGCCTAATTTACCCATAAACCACACAACTATGTTTCTTTAACATACATAGCTGTCAACTTTATCAACTAAACTCAAATAAACGAAAATTGATCTCATTTTGACATTAACGCAACTCTCATACGTACTTATTGGTGCGAGCAAAAGAAAAATGGCCCATTGGAAAATAATTCAAAATATAGAGATTTTCACACAGTGATCTATTTTAATTTTTCATAATCGTATAAACAATAAACAACGATACAATCAGTTGAAACTATCGCAAAAATGTAGGAAGATATCAATTTTGCTGGATGCTACAGCGACTTGTACAATCAGATATATCGGAGCTGTGGTGGTGGTCACAATATCGGAACACCACCTTTATTGTCAAGGCAATAAAGTGCATGTTCCGATATTTGTGAGCACCTCCGCAGCTCCGATATATCTGATGGCGACTGTACAAGTTACTAACCCAGTTTGCTGTTATACAACTCGATTTAACGTTATTGAACAATAACCAAAGAAGAAGGAAACTTCTGTTTCTGGAGCTCATGCGCGTATTATCTTAACTGTTATTATTAAGAGATACTTTTTATTTGCGGGTATACAGGGTGGGGTTGTTCATGTCTAAAATGGATGTTACTTTATTTACCTATACGCAAAACTAGTATTTTTGGGTAATTATATATAAATAATAAATATAAATATATATAAATATAATGGGACAATCTTACACAAATCAACCCAGTCCCACAGTAAGCTCAATAAGGCTTGTGTTATGGGTACTAGGCGACGATATATATAATAGATAGATATAGATAAATACTTAAATACATAGAAAACATCCATAACTCAGGAACAAATATCCGTGATAAACACACAAATAAATGCCCTGACCAGGATTCGAACCCGGGACCTCTTGCTTCATAGGCAGGGTCACTACCAACTAGGCTAAGAGGCCGTTAATAATTATAAACTTATATATGTCTAAGTAACATATGTTAAAATGGAGTATGGTCTAAGAAATGGTACCTTACTTTATAAAACCTCACCTACTTCAAAGTCATTATTTCCTAATTTATGTATCTAATTAACTTGAGCTACCTATTCCAGCGGCTTTCACAAAAAAAAATACATTTTTCTCTTATATCTATGTACATGTACAAGTATACATACATTCAATTAAAATGTTTATAATCTGGTTTTGAAACGATTGCTCATTGAGGGCCTATCATGCCATTTGACTAGCATATTTATCGACTTACACGTGATGCACTGCGAGTTCTTTCAATAACTAATAAATTTATTTATACATGGTGTAACAAAAATGCTGGTGATCCTTTTAAGGGCATATTTGGTATCGTATTCTAATCATGTAAAACTATAAAAAATATTCTCGTGAAAAAAAAAAGATCATTTATGGAGGGTTGGCCAACTAGGTCTACGTGCCAAACAAAACTAATTTTTACGCGTCCAAAAAATTTTTCTTCTGTTTTTTTTGCAATACTATACCAATCATGTCTTTAAACGGATCACCAGCATTATTTTTTCACCCTGTATTTAAAACTGGCCTCCGGTATAAAATGGACACTGACTTAAAGCCCACTCTGTATTTACTTAGTAAACTATTGATACCGTTCTATCCCCCTTATTTTACGGCTCTCGGTTTGAACTTCTGTTTGCTATCGATCGACCTTCATACACATTGCCATTTATATCTTGTTCTCTTTATTTGTTTGTTTTACTTTATTTACTTCTAACCAAGTTATACTAAGTAAAGAAGAATGTTCTCTATTGAACTTAATATAATATTTTCAGGTTTTTATGTCAGAAGCGGTAATAAATGTAATAATCTTGATGTCGTTCGAGACGCTGCGCGCGTCGTGTCATTTGGAATCTCGCTGGCAATAGTCAATAGAAGCCAAAATATCATTAGCGTTTTCAAGTTCGTTTACATAGTTAGGCGGCTTTCACACTGCTCACACTGCTGCGGTTTCCGCATACAGCACCGGTGTGCGAGCGAGATACTGCGTGTGTACCTACATAGCGCTTGCACACTACGCATGCGTTTGTGGCGCCAGTGTGATAATCGCCTTTTTTGCTTAGAACCCATAAGTGAATTAACCACCTAGAAAAATATGGTTGAAGGTTCAAAACCAACCCGGATAACAGTGTGTCTATCCGTATAGATCATTATGAACGATTCACCCACTCAGCTGCTTCTGACTGCAATCGCCATCAAATATATCTGAGTGGCCAGGGTACTCAAAAACATGCACTTTATCGCCTTGGCAATAGAGGCGTTGTTGAGATATTTGTGACCACCTTGGCCGCTCCGATATATCTGTCGGCGACTGTACTATAACTAAGAAACGAAATCGCGAAACTCGCTCAAGCGAAAATCTAAAAACCAAACATGTCGAACGAGAACTAAAGGATGTTTTGCAAAAGTTCCCCGACATTTATTGCAGATACCCGGGGAAGTAACGTACCGATCCCTCCCGGCCAACTCCGCTGAATAAGATATTTTATTTTATATTCTTTTTTTTTCTCTGTAGGTATAGAAAACAATATGTGACCCATAAAATACAAGTGACGCGAAAGCAGAAATCAAGTCTAGGACTTTAGGCATTACGCACAATCAGCTTATTTATAATGTTCTGTAAAATGGGGTGAATAGGAACAAAGCAGAAGGTAAAACTAAGATGAAACTTTATTTGTACATGTGGCATGTTGATTTTTGTATTTTGGAATATTCGGTATAAATTTTGGTTTATTATTGGTTATCTGTCGATTAATTTCATAATTTTAATAATAAACAGAAAACAGAGAGAAGTTAATGAACATTACGATAGCATGACTTGTTAAGAGAATATTTTATTTACGTATTAGCGATACACAATTTCTGCGGATGGCGTTGAAGCATTTATTTCTCGAATATAAATATAATTTTGAATCTGTACAAAGTAACATAAGCGCCTTTTGCCAAATGATACCTTTTCATATAGACAGTCACATGTACCCTTACCGTGTACCTATTCACATTGCTGCCGCAAGCGTTGGTGACTCGACTTCTCTGAGAGACCAATGTAATAATGACCTTGACATCTGTCTGAGTTTTGAAGAAGTTCTATTGAGTTATTGACTATAAACCAGCAGGCTTATGATGGCAGAAGTTGTCAGCTGATAACTTGATATAAACCAGTATAAACCAGTTTAAAATAAGAGTTGCCGCCATGTTTATCCTTAATCTGATAACTTTGTCCATTTTCCATTTGACATCTGATAGTGGAATGATATTTTGATAATTTGACATATTGTCTGCTGTAAGCACACATGTTTTTTGAATGTGTGTGTGTAAAAAAATATCGTTTACACTATGGTTATCCACGATGAAAATCGGGTTTTTCACTTTGACGGCGCTAGCGGATAACTTGATAATTTGTACTTTTTATGACAGTAAAACTTGTTAACTTTATATAGGTGCCATCGGATCCCGATAACAATTGTCGGGAACTATAACGTATGAAAATTCTTTTTTTTGTCGTTGATTTCTAGCAAGTAACTGGTTTTTGTAATGTAACAAAAGTTACTTTGTAGAACGATTCTATGCTTACCATGTTATTGTTTTGTAGAGTGGCGGTATTTCATTTTATGTTATGAGCAGTTGCTGCTGCCGAAGAAAAAAAAAGAGAAAACTCCATAGCAGAGCTAATATGGATGTCTGTAATCCATTCGAAATGTGTGACGAAGAGTTTGGCACATATCATCATCCTCATAGCGTTAGTCCCGGCATAGGCCGCGGCTCATTTGAGCCTGGGGTGCGCTTTGCCAAGGCTCAATGACCCTAATCCCATGAATAATCGTAGTCATTCAGTGCGAAACGTATTCTTACGAAAGCTATTCAAAGAAGAGACTATTCCTCATTGGGATTAGGTATGGTTTCCTCAAGATGTTTTGCTTCACCGAAAAGCAACTGGTAAAAAATGATATTTCGTACATAAGTTCCAAAGAACTCAGTGGTTTGAACCCGAAACCTACGTATTGAAAGTCAGACGTTTTACCGCCCGGCTACCAGCGCTTCAGTTTGGCACAATGAGTGACTGCAAACTTCATCGACACCAAATAATTAATCTAGTGCCATCTAGTAACGAGTAGCATTACCAAGGCAAAAGCTACTCGTTACTAGATCCCACTCACAAAGGTCGCTAGGTTTGCCAAGGTAAACTACACCGTGACACCGATCCGCCGTTGCAGTCCCTTACGGACTACGGTGTAGTCTTTCGTCGTCAAAAAGAAGAAAGTACGATACCCGTTATTAGATGGCAATGTAGCGCAGATGTCATTTCCTCTTACATTTTGGGTAGCTCTCGTTCAAATAGCGCTTCAGACTTAGAGCCTCAAAAATTTCTTCAGACTGTGCGTCTCTATAAAATATATACTCTCTGGTTCAACCGTATTGGTTCAACCGTATGGTATTAGAAATTATTTACAGTTTGGAGTAGAAGCCTGTCCGGAGAAAGATGTGCCGTAGAATGTATGAGTTCCCACATAAACCACGACACTCTTCTTTCCGCACAAACTCTAACAAGAATATATTTTTAGTTTGAAATTGGGACTTTTATATTAGTGTGCACATTTACCCGCATGGTTCAAAGTAGGTATGCGCATTCCGGTTTTCCCTCATTATTTTTATTCTGCTTCGAAAATAAGATAGCTAATGTTTTTATTGTTTATTCAATTTGTACCCTTATAAGTACTCAATTCAATGATTATTTTCTAGTTCTTCTAATACTTATTTTTTACGAGGTATGAAGTCAAAGACAAAAGTGCGTGAAGTTACCCCAAATGACTCTATCATTATTTTTAGATCCGAGCATTTGTTATGTTCATCGGTAGCGGCGTAGATAAATAAATAATTCTATAAGCTTTTTAATATCTCTCTTTTTTCGAATTATTTTTTGTACTAACATTTAAAAAAATATATAGGCCCTGTCCTATATGAAACAGACACCTTCGGTGGATTTTAACTGCTTTGGTATTCCTTCTTCCCAATTGGCGTGTAATTCTAATCTCCGTATGGATCTAGTCAGAAGGATAATGTAGCAAATTAATTAGAGGAGTATCACTGCTCTCGTTATTGTGTCAAAATGTTACCTCTCTTAGTGTATGATTTAATACCGAATTCATCCTTACTTGTCTTATCATGTAAACAAACATATATCTAATACCACAACTCTATGACACTTTTCTTTGGTATTATCACTTAAAATGTTGATTTATACTTAATAAATTTACAAAATACTGAATTCAACCAAGTAACCACTGAAAAGTATCACTTATAATAAAACTTTCTTCAATAATCGCAGTAACGAACAAATAATCTCAAAAATAACCGACATTACGATGCCTAGATTGACACATGTTTGTTTACACTATAAGACAAGTAAGGATGAACTCGATATAATAAAGTCAATGAAGTTGTGTGCAAATTGTGCAAAGTGTGTGCAATTGTACGTTTTAACAGCAGATTTATATCAAAATAAAAGACAAGAGAAAGTAATGCACGTATTTGGCACAGTTGGCCCAAAACTTGGGGTAGGTACATATTCAATTATTCACATTATCGTTCATATTCAATTATTCACAACCAAAAATATTTATTAATTGGAATCTAATGATCCTCCTAATACGTGAGTGCTGGCTGACATCCTCAAGTATTTTTTGTTAACAGCATAAATTATGTTTTTGGGGACAAAATAAATTATTTAATAATATAAAATGCTGTTGTTGATTGGCGTGATTTCTTGACACGGAACTGTGGTTTTTGGCTTTTTACACACGAAGGCACGAAGTAGTGTGATCAATCTTTAGCTCGTACGTATATACGAATCAATCAATATAGATTGAGTTTCTTTTTTGTCAGGTACATATTTAGATATTCCTGAAAAAAAAATATTTTACTTAATGTGTTAATTAACAAAATTCCTACTAGTCAATCTAAGCATGTATCGATATTTTTTTTGTATTTAATTCAGGAAGAAGCGGTGCAATATTCGCACAAATATGGAATAGTAGGTAATAAATAGGTAAATTTAATAAATGAAACACTGGCAAAACCGCTCTCTAACTTTTAGTCAAACTTGAAATGTGTGCGTCGTTGTGTCGTTGAAGAGTTCTGTACTGATTGATCATCATCTGCAGTTCTACTTCATCAAAAAACACCTTTTTAAGTGAAAATGCTTGATTATTAAATAAAAACACAAAAATCACTATATGTATGCCCTAAAGATTTGAAGAGTTCCCTTGATTCCTTATGGATCCCATCATCAGAACTGCGTTTTGACAAAAACGGGACCACTATATATGTATATACTTACAATCAAAAAAAGGATTTCCATAATCGGTACGGACATAACGGAGTTATAGAAGAGTAACAAAAATAACAAAAAAAAGTTTGTTCGACAATAACTTCGTTTTGCAGTTTTTCTGATCTTTATGAAATTAGTTGGGGTTAAATTTGAGAGTTGGTTTATGAGCTGGATCGATCAAGGGGTTGTGGACTTAGAAGGCGAAAAAAAATCTTCGTAAATCGCGTGGACTACTCGTAGTTTTCATTTGATATTTTTAAACTGTTGTAACTTCTTCGCCACTCAATATATCCTTCGCCGTATATGAAATGAAAAACATTTAATTAATGGTAAAAGTAATAATAATACACATGATCAGCCTGTGGCGTGCTGTTGAAGAGTAGCGTCTCCGCGAACCTGAGTGCCCCTGGGGTGCCCTGCCGGATGAGTGGGACAGGTCCCCTGCGTCTGGCTTGCCTTAGTCGGCTGTACAGAGTGGGGTCGCTAGAGCTGCGTTCTCGAAGGTATATGTGGAAACATAAGTGGCGAGTTGGCCATATGTTTAAAGTCCAGTGACACCTCTGTACCTCCAGCCCCCGCACCGGTGTTTTCCTTGGGGCATCTTTGATGTGGCATTTTATGGGGGCCTATTAGCTTCGGCTCCGCATACGTCTCCCAAAGGTCCGGGACACCATTGTTCCATGGTCGGAAAAGACATACATATGATCAAATGAAATTATCAAATAGGTGATTTTATCTCTTGAAGTTTTGCACATTATGTCTCGGTGAAAATCTTCAAGCTCATAATATATTCACACAATACATACAGAGAGATATATGCATACAGTCGAACGAATCCCTTTTTTCAATTTAATTTATTTCATTTGTTTTTGTGGCAGCATTATAAAACAGACATCTGTTGTTGTTGTTGTCCTAAGGCACCCGAGAGGTGCAGAGGGCCTTCACTAACTCGCGCCACGCCTTCCTATCCACTTCAGGCACCTACTTCACACATCCACACACACATCTACAGACATCTACTTTAATTTAATTATGCTACAAACTGTAATATAAGACTTCCATAATACTTAATATATTATCTCATTTGTACCTAGAAATTACCATTTTAATATGTGAGTAAATTATACTTATTATTTGGCGCTGAATATTGTGCATGCATCTCTAAAACTGAGGTTTAAGTTGAAACAAGTTTCCTTTACAACTTCCTACCTATATAAACTTGTTCATAATCAGTGGAATGTCGTTAGTCTTATTATGTAAATGTTGCTATTAGTATAGTATACTTTTAATAAATATATTTAGTTACTCGGCGCATTGGTGCACACTGTAATGCCGACTGTAATGATTTTGTTGTTAAATAAAAAAAATACGATACTTAAACTACGACATATTCTAAGAAAAACTACATACCTATAACGGAAGGACAGACGGACTAACGGACGGACGGACGGACAGACAGACAGATAGTCAGACATCCAGGACATGAATCTATAAGGGTTCCGTTTTTTCTTTGTGAGCTACGGAGGAGGGACAGACAGACGGATAGATGAACGGAAGGACGAACAAACGGACGGGGACAGATAGACAGACAGACATCCACGAAATGACATCGACAACATACAGCCAACCTCCTTTTAAAATATTGAAGTCTTAAAACTACCTATGGAAAAATCTTGCTTTTCATTCGGTATACCTACATATCTTGTTATAAATTATAATATAGTTCTATAATTAATATTTTGATATTTCCTTATAACACAGTTACTTACGTTACATACAGACGGATAGACAACCTTTGAAAACATCACCGACAATTCCGAAAAATCATTATTCCTTAATATTCCCGCAGAATTCGGTTAGTTGGTTCATGTGGAAAAAAAATATATAATAAAATATTACATAGTTACATATTGACACTTTTATTTATTTCCAAGTAAATAAAAAAGGACATACAACTGCACAGGTTCTTGAGGTGGGTAAGAAAAACCTGCTGTAAGTCGAAGGCAAGGACAGACGGACGAGCAGACAGACAGCAAGAGCTTAGAAATAAATAATATTCTATTTAAATACGGTACTCTAAATATCCAACAAACATAATTGATTTCTATTTTATATTCATGAAACGGTCATCGTTTTTCGGAGAGTTCGGTTGACATGAAGATTCATTGGATAAGATGCAGATGCAGAGTACCTAGTATTAGGCCGATACTGGAACGTTAAATTTGGCCTTAAAAAATTATAACTCACAAGTCCGATTTTATTTTATTATCAGTAAGAGTACAATGAGCACTAACAGCGAAAATTTTTTTCTAACTGTTTTCGAGGATGCTGTAGGTATAATATAGGTATTTGTTTGCGACACTCGTAAATTCAAGATAAGATAATTCGAGTGGTATTTCTTTTCATTCGACTATCGGATTTAACTATATGAATGTACCCTGACATTTACTAACAGATTTACCAATGGCCGTATTTATTTAAATTTAAAACAAATAAAAAAAATATACTTCCTCCAAAAGATAATTTAAGTGGTATATGTTAACTGAAATATATTAAAAACTATCGAAGGCGAGTTATAGATTTGATTTATAACACATTATTCAATAGATTATTTTTTAATGAACAATTGAATTTTTAAAGCGTTCTAATAGCTATATAAGAAATCTCCGAAATTTTCAAGTGGGCGCATTCTGTTCATTATCTTTATACTAAAACTTGCATCAAAATTCTAACGATTTTATCAATCGCTCGAAGTTTTCTGAACTTATCAGTTCTAAACATAATCCAAACGCGCGGAGATTAAAGCGGGAGTCTATCGCGTCATGGCATGGCGCTAGCGGCGGGGCCAATCACGACGCGCCGCGCGCTGTTGCCTGACTGCTGCGCGCCGTTGCCTGTCTGCTGTTTCCATGGTAACCCAGTAGGCACGCGAATATTGTATCTTTACGTTTGGTCCACAGAGTGAATAATATGACTGCCTAAAGCGAAGCTTGGTTTGATAATGATTACTATAAAGTGCGATGTTTTTTTTTGTTGAGAGCATGCCCCTCTATGGTGCGAATGAATGAAAAAGAAGACATTCCTACTTTTTCACTTCTCATGGTCTAAAAGTCTGTCGTACATTTAAGCTCTAGTGCTAATATGTATACATAATTTCACTTCTCATTGTTATGTCCTTTAAGTCTAATTTCGTAAAGTCTGTATAGTATGTATGACTATGGTCTAAAACCCATATTACCACAAGAACAATTTTTCCTCACTTGGTTCGGGAAAATAACCACCTAGTGGTAATATGGCTTACTTTAGACCCTTGTCAAACAATCTACTATTTTCCGAAAAATGTATTTTTTTAATGAAATGAAATGTTTATTTGTATAACACAGGTGGTACAAATAGGGTCTTAATTTACAAAGGTGCTCTGTATTTTGCCTATTGGCATACAAAATTATTGTTGTATTGTTCCATATTCGGTAGGAAATAGTATACCCTGGAGGCAATCGGCCAGTTTGGAGAAAAGTCGTCGACATCTCTTCTAAATACCTAAAACTGGTATACATGTGTTCCCCGTGGTCTTCAGAATACGAATTGACTGGTTTTAGTTTATGGAGGGGGATACAAAAAAAGTGAGGGAAAGATGGCGGACGACCATCATCGAAATTTGTTCACAACTCGAATCATATCGGACCGATCGATTTGTGTGAGATGTCATCTGAAAGACCATTAAAGTACTATAGTTGTTTCTAAATAGAGGCAGTCATCACATTAGTCGTTTACGAAATATTTGAAAAAATGTGAATTTTTTACCGTGCCTGTTTAGATAAAGTAGTGATAAAACATGCTTATAACTCAATAAATAAAGTATGTATTATTATAAAGTAGACGGGAAAATGTATGAGCTTTCAAAAAACTAGCGTGTGGTGGTCGATCGACGTCGTATTTTCAGTAGGGAACGTACCCAAACTACGTGACCCATTTTTTTCAGTTTTTGACCCCCCCCCCCTCGGTGACCATCCGTAGTAATTGCCAAGACCCCCTCCCTCCCCCCTAGTTGTCACGTAGTAAAACTCACACAAATGGTTTAGAGTGAAATTTTGGAGATAGAAAGCAAAAAAACATAATTTTACATACTTATTGCCCTTTTTTAACACGACACTGGCCGCGTGACGCCAAAAGTGCGTGGAAACCTATAATTAGAAGCGCGAGATTTGAGCATAATTATTGACTACGTGACAGAACCTAAGACTCCCCCCCTCCCCCTGTGACCTAGAGAAGTATTTTGACGACCCCCCCTCCCCCCCCCCCCCCCTAAACGGGTCACGTAGTTTGGGTACGTTCCCTTATTGCTCGGAATTTATTTTATGGCTCAAATCCTGATGAGTATTATTTGAATGCATTTTAAATTTACTATAATAGGTTAATTGAGGTCTGAGATGTAAAATTAACAGTTTTTAGATTTTTTTTGAAAACGTAACATTTTTACCTTTTAGACTGGTGGAAACAGGCTTGTTTGCAGAAAAGTCGTCGATATCTCTTCCAAATACCTAAAACGGGTATGGATATGGTCCTCCTTGTCTCCAGGATATGAATAATTGATCAATTTTATTTTAAGAGGAGGGGACGAGTCGAAAAAAGGAGGGGGGAAAGATGGTGGCCGATCGTCATCGAAATTTATTTACATCTCGAGTCCTATGGAACCGGAAGATTCGTGCGTAAATATTATTTAATGTACTATAATTGATTATAAATAACCGTAGTCATCAATGTAGTCGTTAACAAAACAAAACATTTGAAAATAACATTAATTGCGGTAAAGTTACAATTTATTGAGCTATAAGCATGTATTATCAGTACTTACGCCAACATGCACGGTAAAACATCATACTTTTTCAAATATTTTGTATAGGGCTAAAGTGATGACTACAATTATTCAAAAATAATTATAGTACGTTTAATGATCTTTAAAATTGCATCTCAAACGAATATATCGGTCCCATAGACCGAAATGTGAACATATTTCAATAACGAGCAGACACCATCTTTACCGCGTCCGGTTATTGACTCCCCCCCCCCCCTCTATAAAATAAAACTGGTCAATTCATGTACATCCATCACAATGAGGAATATATCCATACCAGTTTTAGGTATTTGGAAGAAATGTCGGTGATGACTTTTCTTGAAATATGCCCGTTTCTTCCAGTGTATTAGAGTAAATACATATGTTACAATCCTAAAAAATGGTTAATTTTGCAACTTAGACTTCAAAGAACTGATTATTTCAGTAAATTTAAAATAATTTCAAATGACACAAATCACGAATTGATCCGTATAGGGTAGCCAATCATTTGGCAAACAACATTTCATAAAATATTCATTTCACAAACAAAATAAAATATTCATTTCACAATGATTCCCATAAATAATTTTATATATTATTGTTTCACAAATAGTTCAAAAGACAAATTATTTTCTTGCAAAAACACTATATTACAAAACATTATTAGGCAAATTATTCATTTGCTATTCAGGGCAATTAACAAAATAACGCATGGTAAAACGTTAGTAAAATGCATTATTTGGTACCTAAATTCTTCGTTTAATAATCTCATGGTGTGTATGCCATTTATACGTGTATTATCTACGAGTACAACATTTTAAAAATATATTTTGTACTTTAAAAGTTAAGTTTGTTTTTGTTGAATATTATCACGGACAACTATGATTTGAGAGAGCCCAGATAGATGCGACGACGAGCAAAGCGAGGAGGAGCGTGGTAGATTAACTGCGACCTTACAGTTCTAGTAACTTACATATGTCGGGGTTAATAGAAATGTAAAATACCCGTAATGTCAACATACCCATTTATCTTAATTGCTTCGCAATCACTTATTTTTAAAAAACAGTCACGGCTTTATTGTCAATTTTTACCATTTTCGTTTAGATTTAGTAAAAATATCCATGAATTACTTATGTTTCAGTGAAAACGAAATTCTTTTATAATATTTTGTCTTGTGTCAAATGCTATTTTTGCTTAGAAATACAGTTGTCAGTCAGCCATTCTTGTTTATCTTATTTTACTATTGTCGCTAAATTTATCCGGAACCGACTTATTAACCGACTTCAATTAAGGGAGAGTTCTCAATTAGTTTGCATTTATTTATTGTACTTATTACATGTACGAAATATAATTTGATATTTACCAATCGCTATACGGTGAAGGAAAACATCGTGAGGAAACCTGCATACATCCGCGGAGAAATTCAAAGGTGTATGTGAAGTTCCCAACCCGCTTTGGGCCAGCGTGGGGACTATAGCCTGATCCCTCTCGTGCATGAGAGGAGGCCTGTGCCCAGCAGTGGGACGTATAGAGGCTAACATATTATTATACTCTTCTTTATTTCTATTTTTTCTCTTATGTTAGGTTTTTATAATATTTTTACAAAAGTAAAATATAAAAATACATCTAAAATATACAAAAACAATAAAAACATTATAAAAAACCTAACCTAGGGTGCCGCCGGCAACGGAGCAAGGCCCAGGCTGCCGGTGGTTAGGGCCGCAGAGTGAGGAACCTTCGGACTATGCGCGCCGTGTCCAGAATTACCGCCCTCTGTATCTGACCCTTGATCCAACCACAACCCCGTAGCGAAAGTCTCTCAAGATGTTGGTCGAGACTCTTCGCTATGAGACCGTTCGCAGAAACAACTATCGGCACAATGATCGCCGAATCAACCTCCCACATGGCGGTTACCTCGTGAGCTAAGTCTAGGTACTTGCTGGACTTGTCCTTCTCAGCCTTCACGAGGTTCACGTCACATGGGACGGTGATGTCGACGAGCATGGCCCGGCGTTGCGGTCGATCTATTACCACGATATCAGGCTTATTGGCTACAATAGTCCTGTCCGTGATTATAGATCGATCCCAATAGAGCGTGGCACGATCATTTTCGAGAACTGGCGCAGGTATGTACTTGTAGTACGGCACTTCGTGGGCCACAAGACCGTATAGGAGAGCAAGCTGCTGGTGTATAATCCTGGCTACGAGGTTATGTCTGTGCAAGTACTCGCCGTTAGCAAGATGAGAACAACCGGAGATGATATGCCTGAGTGACTCTCCGGGACGGCGGCATGCCCGACAAATGTCGACCGTACCGTCCTTCAGAATATATCTCCGGTAGTTATTCGTCATGATAACTTCGTCCGCAATTGCACAGGCAAAACCTTCAGTTTCTCCGAAGAGGTCCCCGAATCGTAGCCAGTTCACCGACGCGAGCAGGTCTACGTCGGGTCCCGTGAGGGCCCCGTAGAACCGCCCGTGTAGCTCCTTGCTCTTCCATACCGCCTTGCGATCCTCGGTGCTTAGTACCACAGGTTTGCGCCAGTTCTCGTTCGCCAAGGAGAGCGGCGTGAGGCCCTTATCTATTGCCACCACATCACGATGCATCTCACACTCGTTGTTAAGGAAATAATTCCTGAGATTTTACACCTCACGGTTGTGGAGATTTTTGGCATTTAAAAAGCCGCGACCTCCACACTTCCGTGGGATGTACAATCTCATAACAGACGAGCGTGGGTGAAGCATACGGTGTGTGGTGAGCATTAGACGGACCCTCCGATCCAGGGCATCCAGCTCGGTCTGTGTCCACCTTAGTATGCCAAAGGAGTATGTGAGTAGGGGCATCACCCAGGCGTTGAAGGCGCGCACCTTGTTGCCACCTGACAAAAGACTATTGAGTACTTTTGTCAGCCGACCGAAGAAGCGCTCCTTCAACGCCCGTTTAATCCCCGTATCCTCAATACCCAACGACTGTGACATACCAAGGTATTTGTAGGTTTCTGATTCAGAGATAGATCTGAACGTCATTGTCTCAGAAAGCTGTAAATTTGTTGAATTTACTACTTTCCCCCGCTGTACATGCATAACCGCACATTTATCAACACCAAACTCCATCTGGATGGAATTACTGAAGACTTCAGTGGTTTTCAGTAGCTCCAACAAGTCCCGGTTATTTGGTGCAAATAATTTGAGATCGTCCATGTACAGAAGGTGAGATATGACTTCACCCTCTCTCCGAAGCCGACAACCTAGCCCCGAATCCTTCAGCAGGGTGCTGAGCGGATTTAGAGCTAGGCAGAACCACAGGGGACTCAGACTGTCGCCCTGAAATATTCCTCGCTCGATCCTTATAAAGTCCTGCGGGCCAGGGGGGTCATCCCCGCCTCCTGGTTGACGAAGGACTGTGGTCCACTGCCTCATACACGCGCCAAGGAAGGATCTTAAAGCTGCATCAACTTTATACAGCTCTAAGATCCTCTCCAGCCATGAATGAGGCACCGAATCATAGGCCTTCTTGTAGTCAATCCAAGCAGCAGAGAGGGCCCCCCTGTTCCGCCGGGCTCGTTGGCAAATGGTCATGTCTATGAGGAGAAGCTCTTTAGTACCACGGGACCCAACCCTACATCCATTTTGAGCGGAGGCCAAAATGTTGTTTGCGACCATATGCGCGTTTATTTTTGCTCTCAAAATGGATGTAAGGAGCTTGTAGAGTGTAGGCAAGCACGTGATGGGTCGATAGTTCTTCGCTTCCATGGTACTACCGGACTTATAGAGCAGAAAGGTTACACCAGTTGTTAAGGAGGGCGGGAGAGAGCCAAGTTCAAGGGCTTGCTGAAATTGCGTTGCCAGCCGCGAGTGCGAGCACCGAAACCATTTTAGCCAGAAGTTGTGCAATCCATCCGGGCCAGGACTTTTCCAGTTCTGAGCCGTACGGATTGCACAACTTACGTCATCGGGGCTGATGGTAATAGCCCCCATAGGTTCGATGGACTCGCACTCACGTTCGACAACGCTCATCCATTCGCCCTCCGTGTGTTCAACAGGCGCCGACCAGATGCTACGCCAAAAATCAGCCATGGCAGTAGCATCCGGCAGTCGCTCATCGGACACACGGGGGTCGGCTTTCTCCCACCTTCGGTATACCTTCCTTTGGTCACTTTGGAAAAGACGATTCTGCCTGAATCGGTCCACACGCTCTCTGTAGCGGCGAATACGGCTTGCCCATGCATAAACTTTCTGCTTCAGAAAGTCGATGCGCTCTATAACGTTGGCCATGTAGTCGCGGGGCTCGATACCCGTCCCCGCGAACGCCTGGTGCACAAAGCGCATTACTCGGGGGCGGTTGTTGCCCCCCCTGAAGCAGATCAGCTTTGCAATGAGAGTCCTAAATGAGTTGATACGACGCTCGATCCGCACCTGCCATGCAGGGACACCCCCGGCGGTCCTAGGTGCACGTTCAGCGTCCGGAAACTTGACTCGAGCAACACGGCACGCCGCGATGGCTCCGCAGTACATGATCGAGTGCGTATCATCTAAGTCTTTACTAGTCCGCAGGAATGGAGCTAGTAAATCATTTAGGGCTCCCATTAACGCTAGATTGCGTCTATTCATAGGCAAGCGTGGTATTCGTGGCCTAGTGATGTTTGTGGAGCGATACTGCGTAATTGCCTCTTCCAAAGTCCTCCTCAGTTGCTCATTGGCTGTACTACTCACACTCTGATTCGCAATATCCACCTCATCGGCACTGGGATCAACCCGCGGCACCCCCGATGCCAGGTCGGGTGCGGGCATCGGATCCGGCGACGTGGCGGGCGGATCCCGCGCCGAGGTGGTGGCCGCGCGAACAGAGAGAGCCTCCAGGCGAAGCCGATCAAGTATCACGTCATCCAACCGCTTTAGCCGCTGAATGACGCGCACCTGATCCGATAATCGCTGCGCAGTCGTGTCAATAGTTGGTTCAAGGGCCTGAAACAGAGGAAGCATCCGGTCACGATACGCGCTCAGATTGGTTCCCCCCTCTGTAGCCCCATAATAGGCGCGCATGACGTTCTCGTTCATGGAAGGAGTCCATCTCATGCGACGCACTATACCACCGGCAGCGGGGGCCCTGGGCGGGGCAGAATGTCCCGCAAGCCCCAAGCGTGCCGGCAGCGGTGGCCGCCCTCGTCGCGCAGGTGGTCGTCGCGGCGGCGGCGGCGGCGGCCCGTAATCGTCGCTGGATCCATCTGTGTCAGGCGCTGTCTCGAACTTGTCGCCCGACGACGAAGTGGATGAAGAGCAGGATGATGCGGGCGAGGGTGGTGGTCGTGCGTGGGTAGTAGCCGCTCTTGCTTGACTTCTCGTTATCATTATATGCTAAAATTTACGCGTTTCGCCGGTATTGAATTCGAGCACTAGCTGTCAATGTGCTATCTGTAGGTTTGTGAGCCGCTATCGTATTCACGGGCAATTATTTTATCAGCCCGCATATTGCCGTTATTTTAGGGTTCACTTGCGAGTAAATATGAACAAATATAGGCAATAATCGCGTATAAAAATAAATATTTAGCAAAATAAATTAACAAAGACGTGTGTCAGTGTCAGCGGTTGGTTTTTTTTTTTTTTTTTATTATTATTCCCTTTATTTATCTTTCGTCTTAGGTTAGGTTTTATAATATTTTTACAAAAGTAAAATACAAAAATACATCAAAAACATACAAAAACAATAAAAACATTATAAAAAACCTAACCTAGGGTGCCGCCGGCAACGGAGCAAGGCCCAGGCTGCCGGTGGTCAGGGCCGCAGAGAGAGGAACCTTCGGACTATACGCGCCGTGTCCAGGATTACCGCCTTCTGTATCTGACCCTTGATCCAACCACAACCTCGTAGCGAAAGCCTCTCAAGATGTTGGTCGAGACTCTTCGCTATGAGACCGTTCGCAGAAACAACTATCGGCACAATGATCGCCGAATCAACCTCCCACATGGCGGTTACCTCGTGAGCTAAGTCTAGGTACTTGCTGGATTTGTCCTTCTCAGCCTTCACGAGGTTAACGTCACATGGAACGGTGATGTCGACGAGCATGGCCCGGCGTTGCGATCGGTCTATTATCACTATATCAGGCTTATTGGCTACAATAGTTCTGTCCGTGATAATAGATCGATCCCAATAGAGCGTGGCACGACCATTTTCGAGAACTGGCGCAGGTGTGTACTTATTATTATTATTATTATATTCAGTAAAAAACAATAATTTATCTATTGACATTTTGCAAAATAACGGATTTTAAAAACGATTTATTCACGAAATGAACGTTGGTTAAATAATAATTTGTCTTACAATATGTTTATAAAGCGTCCAAGTTACTAAATGTATATTTGTCTAATAATGATTTATAAAAATGAACATATTTAGCAATAACTTGTTGAAACGAATTGTTGTTTGTTCAGTGATTATTTGCGAAATGTTATTTATCAAATGAATCATTATCAAAACGAAAGCTCATAAAATTTCCCGTATATTTTGTCATAACATTAATTGTGGTAAAGTTATAATTTATTGAGTTATAAGCATGTTTTGTCAGTATTTACGCAAACATGCACGATAAAAAAAACATATTTTTGTTAAATAAGTATTTTGTAAAAGACTAAAGTGATGACTACGGTTATTTATAAACAATTGTAGTACATTTAACAATCTTTCGAATGACATCTCATACGAATCGTTCGGTCTCATAGGACTCCAGAAGTAAAAATAATCGATGACGTTCGGCCGCCATCTGCCCTCCTCCATAAACTAAAACCCGTCAATTCGTAGTCAGGAGACTACGAGGAACACATCCATACCAGTTTTAGGCATTTAGAAGAGATGTCTACGAAAATCGTGAAGGAGACGACTTTTGTTTAATTTGCCTCTAGACTATTATGGCAGGCTTATGAAACTCTCCCGCGCGGCCTCGGTTAAATACCTATGCGCCGGAGCCTGCCACGACCCGCCGGCGGGACGGTTAGTCAGTGAACCGAAAAGTCTATGCCAATAAGCCCACTCATGCTTTAAAAGAGGAAATTCGACGCTGCATTGGAGAAATTCAGCCGCATCTATGCAAAATGGTCATAGACAATTTTGACAAAAGAGTGCGTATGTGCCAGCAAAGCCTAGGAGGACATTTGCCTGACGTATTATTCCACAAATAACCCTATTTTATGTAATTCAAGATTTTATATACAAATATATTATAACGATAACGAAAAAAATGTGTTTTTCATCAATTTCAAATCTTGCGTCCTTTTTGGGACACTCTTTATAACCTTGTTTCATTCGATCAAACCTAACTTTAAATAAAGTATTTCCAGATTTCCCCACTTTGACCTTAGATTATTACTATGAATAGTATGAATAAACTGTTGTAGTACAATAAATACTAAAATTAAATAAAGATTTTAATATACATTTGGTTATGAATGAAATTTTAATTCAACGGTTAAGTTCACGAGCCACAGCCATAAATAGCTCTGTACTTACTTTTACAGTAGTTTAAGTATTTCAATGATTGCACAATGAAAATAAAAGTAAACCAAGAAAATAATAATTTTATTTCAATACTGTGGGCTACCGCAATTCGTATTCAAAAGTAAAAACATTGCCTGGCCCGGTTAAGGGTTAATCATAATGTTGTATGAAAGGTGAATGACAAGCTACGGCGCGTCGTGATTGGTGGAACCGCTCCTGCTGACCGCGCCTTAGACTGCCGCGCAAATCTCCTTGCGTTCAAATGACGAATTGAACTGATAAGCTCGTGCACTGTTCAGCTATTGATGAATTCGTTAGTTTTTGTGTATATACATTACTATAACGATTATAAACTAAACACGCTGACTTGGAAATTTTCTAAATTTCTTTTATGGTCAAGACAACGCTTTTTAAAATTCAAATGCTTAAATAAAATCGATCTATTGATGAATCTATTATAAATTAAACTGATAGTTATCTTTGATAGCTTTCAATACATTTCAGTAATCATAAAACACTTTAGTAATCTTTTTGTGAAAAAAAAATTTTTTTCAGCATTTTATTTTATCCTGAAACAAACTCTTGACAAATGCGTTAGTAAATGACAGTTGATGTTCAAACAGTTAAATAGGATTATATCATGAAGAAACTTACCGCTTGTATAATCTTACCTTGAATTAATAAGGCCTGCTAACAAATACCTACTTTATACCTAAATCTACGTCAAGATCCGATATATTTTTTTATAAGGAGTAGTTCTCAGAGTATTCTAACAGACTACAAAAAATAGCGCACTTGTGAGTTATAAAAGTTAATTCTGTATTTGTACGCCACTATATAAACTAAAATGCATCGGACGTTTTGATTGCTTGCATGATACGTAATAAGTATAGTAATTTACAAGAGATTTTTTTGTTTACCAGCGAAGTTCCTAATAATACTAATGTAGGTGCGCCTTTAATACTCACTTTAATAAACATTGCTTAGTTTTACTCTTTTACGACATTCTAAATAGTTGCACTCTAGTAGCCAAAGCCCCAAGAACTTTATATTTTTATGTGCAAATCTCTGAAAATGAAAGAAATTGATAATGAGATTAATGAGAGAACAAAATATGAAGCCACGGTATCAAGCAAAACCGTGATAAGACAGATACTTAATCAAAAAACAAATATAAAAACTTACCCTCATATTCGGGTTGTTTTATTTTGTTTCTTGCTATTTTAAATAATAAATAAAAAGCACTTCAGATACTTTCATCACAATTTACACCAGCAAAATATGACATTTATCATTATATGTGATGTTTTCCAGTCAAAGGTACGTCATTGCCAGTTTGTCAATAAGGCGTTACTGCCATAAAACACTCAAGAAATATAGGTACTCTTTTAACAACTGCCAATGACGTACCTTTGGCTTGAAAATGTCACCTATTTCTACTTTGGTCATTTTTGACAAGTACATACAAAAGCAATCGTGCATAGATCGTATTACCTCCATGAAGTTATCATTTTTAACGGGAGTATTCTCTTTGATCACAAAGTGAGCCCGAAAGAGAAGGTTATATGTTGATGTCTCGCTTTGACTAAGGAGGTAGAGACGTCATCACTCATCAGGCAATCAAAATATTTACTAGTGGTTCTGTGAACCGTAGACTTCGGATAACATAATTAACGCGACAGCAAACTTTCCCCCTTTCCCCCCTCATTCAAAAAAATGGCTCGACAATTTTTGGCAAATAGATCAAGGAACGTACATGCCAAGTTTCATCGAAATCGGATGAAAAATGCGACCTCTAGACCGACACTGACCAACCAACATACCAACCAACCAACCAATACACACACATCAAAATGCCAAATCGTCGTACCAGTGAAAACGGAGACGTTCGTCGCCTCGCTACGCTCGGCTCCTCAGTCAATTAATATGTGTACATTTTGTAACGAGTACGAGTAAGACACTGCCCCCCAATTATGCTCTCTATGGGACCCTTTTTACTAATTTTACTAGTCACATGAACGACTGTTTTTCTCGGTAATAAAATAAGGTTCAACTGTGGTTAGGGAAATAAAGTAAAAGTACTATGTATCCGGTTTCTCTATTGGTCCGTGTCTTAATTTGATTATTAAACCAACCGGATGCGACACGCGCTCTCATTTCTATCAGAAAAAGTCGGTTTTTGCGGGGGAGGGGAACGTCAAATGTATGCGAAACGTCAAAATAGCCACGTCAAATAAACGTCAGTCCATACAATGAGTATGACCACTGGTCATACATTTTTGGCAGGGGGAACGCCTGTCATTGGCCACTCCGCTTGGTTTAAAGCTCTAAGGTGTCTTAGGTACACACACTACCGTAAACTGTCGGCAACAAGCTGACAACTTGACATATTGTCATGTTTTGCTGATAACTTATATCAGATTCGTATAACTTGACAGCTTATCAGACTATCAAGATATCCGCCGACAGTGTCCATCATAAGCCTGCATGTTTCGCGTTTTCTTATATTTTCATATAAATTACCACATAGAAACGTTTACAGTTTATGAATGTTACATACTCGTAATAAACAGTTTATTAAAACTAGTTTGTTGAAGACATTCAAAAATCATCAATCTTATTTAACCTTCATTAATGGGTTTGCCAGAGAGACCAAACCCGCCAGCGCTAGATTTACGATTTGAATAATAGCTAGGAATACACGCACAGATGTGTCCGCCGGGTTTGTCCGATGGATATGCCCGGCGAACAGATCCGTTCGTGTATGGCGCTATTCAGATGTGTCCGCAGGCGTCCAATTCGCGCCATACACGCACGGATTTGTCCGCCGGGCATATCCGTAGGACAAATACGGCGGGCATATCTGTGCGTGTATCCCTAGCTAATCCCGTAGGTGTATATCAGCCTTAACGGCAGGGAGTGGCTGCCGGCTACGACTTGCTAGTTAATTATAATCAAGATGATATGCAATTTGACCGACCGGCAGACTAATGTCTCGTTAGTACACGATGCCGCGCCATAACTATTGAGAGCGATCAAGTTATGCCTCTCAAATCGGTTATTGCTACTGCTCGGTGCGTTTAGGTTTAAGTGCCTAGTGCTTAGTTGCAGGTTAATTTATGTGCAGAAACAATTAACAATTAATTCATAGGTAGATACCAAATCATTTAGAATAACCTTACAAGTCCCCTGACAAGGACAAGTTGTGTCAAAAAATACTTTGAAGTTTAAAAGTAAAATCCTGAGGCTAATTGGTATCCTGGGAATCGGCGGATTACAAATGTTTAAAAAGAAATTCGTTTAAGTTATTTTCTGCTACCAGTAAGAAAAAACGCAACTAGCATTTTTTCTAAATTAAAATAGGTACAACAATAATAGCATTGGATTAGATACAAGTACCAGGTAAAATTGTGCAATTTCTAAAAATGTAACCCAATCCCAATATTACAGATCGAGTTAATAGCACGCGATCATGTGATTACAAAAAATGCAAGGATTTTCTAAAAATGACTTGCTTCGTCTGGGAATCGAACCGACTTAAATGTAAAAAAAAAAATCATCTCTACTTTTATGATGCCAATGGAAAGAATCGCTAAAAGAATGGAAATACTCGTAGTTATTTGTGCAACAAGAGACGAAAGTTGGTTTTTCTTGCGAGTGTTGATTTTGAGTCCCGAGTAAGCGAAAGATTCTATAATTGAATCACGGGCGAAGCGAATGATTCTTAGTTTGAATCTTGAGCGTAGCGAGGGATCTCAAGAACACGAGATGTAAAAAACTTTCCTCTCGTGTGACACATACAACTTTTCACCTCAGTAGTGAGAACATATTCAAGTTAAAAAAAACACATTTATTTACATTCCCAAATTAAAAAGGCATCATCATTATGACGAAAAGCTTCTAGAAACAAAATTTCACTCCCTGGAGTGACGAAAGTAATAGCAACTTTCGTCACTCCCTGGAGTGATGAAAGTTGCACTTTCGTCGCTCCAGGGAGTGAGGAAAGTAGGCTTGTTCGAACTGCTGCGGTGAAAAAATAATAACTCTTCTTTAGTACAGTCAGCATCAATAATTTGTATACGAATTTGAGTCTTATCCCGCAGACATAAATGTCTGTCTGTACGTCTAAAACAGTATTTTAAAAGAAAGGAACAAGGTGAAATTAATCCTTTTAATCAAATTAAAAACATACATGAAATAGCCGAAGTCAATTAAGTAGGTAGTTTTTTGTAAAGTAATTGATTAAATGCTCAAAATCAACAGTCAGCGGCCTTATTAAAAAGATTAGCGATTTACGTAAGACAAGACGGATCACATTTTGAGCATGAAAGTAGCTAGTGCTGTATTTCAAATGTGTTTTTCTTACACTCAATCCAGCATATATAAATTTAAACTTAAGCGTGTAAAATTTACTCCAAATCCGTAGTTCGGAGTTTTGCAGAGTTGTTTATAAATATTAGATCAATGAAAAATCCAAGTTTTGTGAGTTCGAGAGCAGATTTTAAAAAATAGGACATAAATGGTCGATATCGAGTGCGACTTGGACGCGTAAGGATCCATAATCAAAACTATAATAAACCCTGTTTCATGTCAATAAACTGTACGTACCTATGTTAATACGTCATCTGAAGAGCTGGTGACTTCAATCTGAAGGTCTCAGGTTCAAACTCCGGCTCGTACCACTGAGTTTTTCGGAACTTATGTACGAAATATCATGATATTTGACAGTCGCTTTTCGATGAAGGAAAACATCGTAAGGAAACCAGATCTAATCTCAACAAGGCCTAGTTTCCCCTCTGGGTTGGAAGGTCAGATGGCAGTCGCTTTCGTAAAAACTAGTGCCTACGCCGATTCCCGGGATTAGATTGCCGAGCGGACTCCAGGCTCAATAGAGCAAAAAGCTGGGACAAACACTAGGAGGAAGGTTAATACTTCATCTCGAGGTACTAAGGACCAAAGCGTTTCTCTGTAAAAAATACGTCTCGCTATTCGCCATTTTAGACTTTACCAATACGTATTATTTAAGACTTATCTAATTAGGTAACTAAATAAGTCAACTCAGAACCGACTTTAATCCCTAATTAAAATCCAAGGTTCCTCTTAAACAATCTCCAACACGGCCAAAAATTTCCAACAATTTAAACTTATGCCTAAAACCATTCTCTTTGCTAAAACTAAGAGACAGAAGTAGATCAAACCAGCCACAAACGTAATTAAACAGTTAACAAAACAATGATAATAAAACCGGATCGCCGATTCTATTCAATGTTAAAAGTTCTCATCATATAGCGGGAATTTCAAAGTAAGTTGCGGGAATTTTTGAAAAATATGATATTTAACGGAGCGAGAGGGAGGGCCGGCTACAACTTTGAAGAGGAATCGCCCCCGGGGGAGCCGTGATGAATCTTTCACACGCTTTATCGCCCGGCATCGGGAGTCGAACCTGGCACCCGAGTTGGTTTGTGTCGTGCTAGTGGGCTCCGTTTCTAGAACTGTTGTAACCAAATCTGCCTATATTACCGAATTATTTATTAATTCGCCTGCCAAGCGTGGCGCGTATGGCAAACCCCCCCTTAAAGGGGAGGCCTATGTTCAGCAGTGGACGTCTTTTGGCTGAGATGATGATGATAATGATGATTTACTAATTTGTACTTAAAATTGAATTCACCTTTATCGTTCAAAGTGGTTTTTTTCGTTGTGGATAGCTCGTTTGTGGTGAGTACATCGCGAGCATGGACTTCTGCCGAAGCGTGTGGTATTTCACCGGAGAAGATGGCGCAATTGGCGCATTAAAAAGAACAAAGTGACAGTTTTCGATTTTTTTTAATGCAAATGTATGTTTGTTTAATATTAAGGTGATGAAAGTATAAAGCTATAGTAATATAAAGACGTTTGTTTTTTTACAGCGCTTTGTGTCTCACGAAAGGTTATTTTATTTTAAAGAACTATTAAAAAATATTTCGATAGTCTCCGAACTACTTACTTAACTTATTGCGTTAACTGTTTCAACGAGCATCATAAAAACCGCGATTGCGATACTGAGCATCGATAAATTAAATATCTGTGTTGGAATTTATTGTGAAGTAATTTACGATAAAGTAATGAACCCTTTGACCGGCGAGCTTTGTCTAGCCCAACCACAGACTATCGCTTCTAGATTCCTCTATTAAAAGTTTTATACTCATCGTTGATGTGACGTGACCTACGGTCCTACCGGGAAACAACAAAATCGAAAACTTGTTATTCCTCTCTATTGCTCTTAATAATTCAAAAGAATATGCCACAGATAATGAAACGTTTGCGAAACCTGACTTCTTATACTTACACTACATTGAAACCCGCTTAATTCAGAAAGATACCGCATTACTTAAGAATAATTATAACATGAAGAGTTCATTCTTGTAAATAAATAAGTACTTACCTACCTACATCATAGCGAAGGTTGCACACACTACTTATGTATTTAAGTGAGTGTTTTTTTGGAAATGATGTGCAATATTTTTACCCCATCTAAAAGGTCAAAGGGCAACTGTTTTTGAATAGGTAATTCTTGACATCCTGTTTGACGACTAAAAGGACAACTTATTGAATTAGGGTGTGACTAATGAAGGGACTGACTAGAATCAGTTCGGAGCTGTTAATTAAGAAGAGAAAAAGACAGAGATAAATTATGGTATAAGTGAACCGTACAAATAGCATAGAGATGTAAAGTGAGCATGACCTTGGTGCGTGCGTGTGTTATGTTTTATTTATGTTCTATCTGGTGGGCGAGTCATCTGTTAGCGAAACTTTCTACTGACGCCGCGAGCATTTTATTAACGTCCAAACTTCCAGTTTTAATCATCAAATTTATTAGGTGGAAGCTATCATTCATTTCAATGTGTATCTTGAAAAGTCTAAATTGTACTACGAGTTCTGATTCTGACTTGCTTTAAGTTATCCGTGATTGTTTTGATAAGTTGCCCGTCTACCATTTATTATGGATCTATTGAAGACGAGTAAAGATTTTAGTTTCCTTTACAAAGGTCAGACATTTGTAAAGGAAACTTATTTATTCTAAATATTTGTATCATTTTCAAGCAAAGCTTCCCGCTTACATAATTATTAATTACAGAATTCTTAAAGATACTAGATATTCGTTTTAACATGATTGTACCTTATCGGGTGGTGCATCAAATATATTCGTAGGAAATGAAAAACTCATTTAGTTCTCCATTTCTTCATTAACCTAATTAATGTAATCTCCATCATCAAACTACTTATCAAAGCACGCGTAGCTATTATGTGGTTCTTAAACATTTAGGAAAACGCTTAAACCGTTGCCGGTAAAACACATACTAAATTGGTCGATTGTTTCGCTGCTCTAATATATCATATGATCAATATGCTGCATAAATATATAAATAATTGGTCCATCAGTTTAAATATTATAAAGACAAATGATCAATTACCTAAATACAGTGTTCTGTTCATGAAGTCAGGTGCCTAACGCTAGTTGGGAAGTATTCAGATGGCGGCAAGCCGGCGGCTGGAGTTGCGGCCTGAACTACACTCGGGGCTGAATAACTTCACTCCGCGTCAGTTAAATGTTGTATAAAGGAATACCTGGGTGTAAGGTGTAGCTACTATCACTTTTTCTGAGTTTGTGAAAAAATATGGGCATTCTGTATAGAAAATGCTAACCAAAATCAAATCAATAATACGGGTAAATTGTTAAATTATCGGTAAAACTCATGATACTAATAATGGTTCTTATGCTACACTTAAACTAGACCGTGGCCATCCCGTAGCTGAAAAACTTTATTCCAGTTTACTTAAGAAATTCCCACGTAAGTACTTCCTACGGTCACTTTTTTCTAATTTAAGAAAAAGTGTGAATAATTTGTGCTTTTGAGTATGCGATCTTTAATAGACACAATAGCGAATGGACGCTAGAAACGAGCTCACAAAATAGCATAACAAGCTAATTATTATTCGGACATGTAAACAAATTTAACTAATAATATCAGCGAAGTGTCGAAATCAAATATACTCTCTATTGAGTAGTCGGCGAACCGCAGTTCGTAAGGAGGGGGTCTAGGGAATGCAAACTGGTATTTTTATTATGAAAATAACCGTTGTTAACCGAAGCATTCCCCGGCGTGGTCCGTTTTCTGTACGATTCCAGTACCGGAACCATAAATTCCCGGTTTTCGCTATTCAAATAAGAAATGGGAGCAATCCTTACTCTTAATTAGAAAGATTATAGGCACAGGAAGAAACCTCACTCTACTAAAAGCGTAATTATAATAGGAATCTAAACTTAACCGCAAATTCAAAGCCTTAAAGAATCACTTACGCTTGTTTTAATCCCGCGCCGAAGTTACGGCAGCCGCGGATAAACTTCACACAACATTGTTAATCAACTAACTTGATCGTGCGAGAGATTTGCAAACATTGGGCATTAGAGTCGGGTGCAATTAAACTGGCATCAGGACTTGGATGCGGACTGCATTGTGACGTGGCAGGAGCAGATTGCGATATAAAGATATGTTATACCTAGATTGATATAGAATTGATAGTAGGTAATATAATATCAATACGTCACTCGTACCTCACGTGCGAGAGTATTACAGTACGCCTAGCATATGTTGACGTGTGACGCGCGAGTTCATACTTAGGCCTCGCAGTAGCAGCAGCAGTAGCAGCCTACAGTAGGACTAGCATATCTTACTTATGTTGTCACCTGTCACTTCATATATATGTATATTAATGTTATACGTATAATTCAAAATGGCTGCCTTAAAATTAAAGATGGCCGACGGAGGAACTGGTTCTACCAAAAACATAAAGCTATGGACCTAACAAGTAGGTACTTGAAAAAAATTGTGCTTGTGTCCAGCGTGTCCACATTATCAGCTCAAACTGCCCTACTATTGGTGCCATTACACAGAAAAATCTCTACGAAGTGACAGCTACGGCCTTGGAACGTAACGTAAAGGATACGTTTTCAGGGCTGGAAACTGCCCTACTATTGGTGCCATTACACAGAAAAATCTCCACGAAGTGACAGCTACGGCCTTGGAACGTAACGTAAAGGATACGTTTTCAGGGCTGTCAAAATCCCCTACGTTTATTTGCGGCATGACCACAGACAAGATAAAATATTTAAGTAGTTTATGGTACCTAGTGGTTTTGTACTAAAATTATAATTAAATTAGGCAAATAAGGTAATACATCACACATTTATCTAGTTTTGTGTTAAAATTACTGATAGAGACTTGCTCCAATCTGCCTCACCGTTCATCTGTTATAGTAGTAGTAGTAAAACACCTTATTGCACTAAAACATTGTACACAATTATGAAACATACCTACATGTAATTTGTACAAAGGCGAACTTATCCCTGTACCTATACGTATAACCTTTATATTATTCTGTGGTCAAACCGAAGAGAGAGAGAGAGTGATGTGATGTGTGATGGAAACGTGATGCAAATTGCACATAACGCACACAGCGGCACAACTTACACACGAGTAGCACAATGCACTATATTTAGATGGTTCGCAATCAAGCGGCTTCAAATCTTACGGACTTTAACTTAAATCAACGTGATTTCATTAGCGGTACTTACTGCTACTCACGTGTTTGCGGGCTTGCGGGATTAAGTCAGATTTCCGGCATTACTGTGTTACGGGAGTTATATGTAGATAAAATACACTTTGTGATTATTAACAGTATATATACAAAATAGAGTTACTGCAAAATTTTAACGTTTAAGATCTAGAAATCTAAAAAACCGGCCGAGTTCGACTCGCGCACGAAGGGTCCCTAACCATTATCTATAAAACGGCAAAAAACCATGTCTATTGTATGGGAGACACCTTAAATATTTATTTATTCAGATTTTTAATATCTTTTTTTATAGCGGCAACAAAAATACATCATCTGTGAAAATTTCAACTGTCTAACTAACACGGTTCATGAGATACAAGCTGGTGACAGACGGACAGACTGACAGGCGGACGGACAGTGGAGCCTTAGTAATAGTGGCCCGTTTTACCTTTTGGGTACGCAACCCTAAAAAGCCCTTGTGCGCCAAATCAAATTTTCCTTCCGCTGTACGTACTAAAAAGGCCTTTTTAAGCAACTGTATAAAAACAATTTTAATCTAAGTACCTACGCCAAATCCAAGTAAATGAAACTGATTTTGTATATTCTTACATATGTATTGTAAACGTGATGCTCATTACACAAGCATATTATAGTACAGCAGCACAACTTACGAGTACCTAGCACAATGCTGTCTGATTTAGACTCGCAATCAAACAGCTTCGAACCCCTTTAATAAGCATACCAGCTTAAACTAATAAATCAACGTGATTTGATTAGCGGTATTTACTGCTCACGTGTTTGCGGGATTGCGGGATTAGGTCGGATTCCCGGCGTTACTGCGTTACGGGTGCAGTGCTGCATTGTGATCATTAAGTTGCCTGTTACAATTATTTGCTACTTATGTTGGTATGATTCGGTGATATGTGCTTCCGTCTTTATCCATGCCTGCATGAGATTGACAAGCTTGACAACAACATTATTTTAAACACAAAACATCCGTGAGAATCAGACATATTAAATAAATAAACACTGGTTAGGTACTCACGTCTTTTAAATCCAATATTGCGGTCGGTTAGCCGACACGAATGGCTCATGAATAAGCTCCTCGTTATGGAGCGAAACATTCCGAGCAATATTCGACTTAAAAGACGTGAGTAACCCGTGTTTATTTATTTAACGACATTATTGATAAAAAATGTAATATTTGTGAATAGAATCATTCATCACCAATCGCTAGGTTATGAATATGAAATGAATTTGGTAATAAACTTATATAGATGTCATATACAAAGGAAAACGGGACCTTAGGCTTCCGGTGCCCAAGACTGGGATCGAACCAGCGTCTTCTGCATAACTTCTATATAATTTTAAAATTTATATGTATAGTATATACAAGGTGTAACAAAAATACTGGTGATCCTTTTAAGGGCACAATTGGTATCGTATTTTAATTATGAAAAAGTAAGAAAAAATTTTGGTTTTGTATGGAGGGTTGGCCGGCTGGGACGACGTGTCCTATACAAAAAAAAAAAACGCCGCGCTAAAAAAAATTTTCTTGTACTTTTTCCTACTCTTAATACGATACCAGATATGCCCTTAAACCAGTATCTTTGTTACACCCTGTATAGTGTGACTACTTAAAAATAAACAAATCTAAATATTTGGTAGTATTTTTGTGCTCTTTATATTAAAGTAAGTATAACCCATTGTAATTTTTATAATAAACATTTAATAAAAAACGGTGATAATAGTATCTAAAATGAATAATTAAGCACTTATTTACATATCAATACAGTACAATACAAATACTCTTTATTGAACACCTCAAAAACAAAACCAGTACAGGAAAAAAATATAAAATTATACTAGAGGTAAACAACACATATCTTATTCTTTCTTTATTTTAAGGGGATGAAAGTTCTTTATTATATTTAGCAACGGAGGCAACGTTTCACATGCTCCATGCGGGCGAGTGCTGATTAAGCTCAAATGTAAAACGCCGTTCTTTTAATTACCCCGGCTTTTGGGAAGATTTATACGTCGCTACCCATTTTTAAAATACATTAATCGTAGGTAGAGGTATATCATTGATCCCTTACTTTACTTATTACCGTTTTGGTTAATTTCAAGTGTTTGTATGATACACCTTCACTGCGGCGGATTGTGCAAAATCTTTAGGTAGGTACCTATCTGTATAAAGCTATTAAGAGGCTGACAAGACCCGATGACCTTCAAATTGACTTTACTTAAACAGTCATATAGCTATAACTACTTGTTTTGGAAAAGTAAAAAAAATATATGTTAATATTCATTATATTTAAAAGAACTTGGTTAATTCCAATACACGATTGGACGAAATCGGTTCGATAGAAAATAATTCCAAAGTTACATCTAAAATTAGCTTAAAACAATCGCACGTCTTTAGTTTCTTGGCTTATATGTCTGTAATTAAGGACAACATTCCACCACACTAATACTAAAAATTTCGTTGCCTTAAATTTCTCAATTAATGCATAGTTTTTTTTTATTAATCATTTTGCAAAATTTGCAATGAGCTCCCATACTAATCGTAACGCAGTGTTTCTCTTTCACTCGCGCTGAAAAAGATAGGGAGGGAATTTAGCTCTTATCATCCTCTTAATGTAATGCGCTCACACTACTGAAGACGCCCTACGCATCAGATTTATTTGCGCTCTTCTTGCAGAACTTAACGCACCTGTAGGTAGGTACTGATGATTATTTTCATTTTTAAAGTGCAGCAGTGATTTTCACCTACCTACAGTTGCGTTATCAACAAAATGAATATCATAAGGGAACGAATAAAATCTAATCGATTTGTAATAATTCCAACCACCTTCCCACCGAACAAGTCAAGTGAACAGATAACAACAAACCCAACTCTGTCATTTTGTACAATAAACGTAACCGATGAAATGAACTGAAAGTTTGTAGCATAGGGCGGCGACAGGAAGCGGGGTGCAGCAGAGCGCGGCGAGCGACGCTGACTCAGGATCGCTGCGGCGGTACTACGCGAGCTCGCGGCGAGTCGAGCGTGAGATGCCACATATGGTTTGTACATACAAGTTGATCAGTCATTAGCACATGCTGATCAATGACTGGTCAACTGACAGTTTTTAGCATGGAGCGGCGACAGGAAGGGACGCTGATTCAGGCTTTGAAATTTCACATGTGGTGTATATGTACGAATGACTGATAAACTGACAGTGCGTAGAAAGGCGATAGTAAGTGGGCTACTTACTAGGCTTCCTCAGTGGTGAGTAATTGCTATGCCAATGGTGTGCCAAATATTCGTCTGGCCGAAGGTGGTCAAAACTACGTTACCCCACTACTCTTTATGTTACGAGTTTAAAGGTTTTGTTTATTCAGTAGGCGTCTATTGAGTGGGATCAATACTGGAGTAAGATATATTATTTTCATTCCCTAAGCAATGGCGGCTCAGTGGCTCTTTGGCCGAAGTTATAGCGAAGTTCCCATCACAACTTTTTTCACCGACTACGGCGTCTGTCTTGTTGTTCTCCTCTACAACAGGTCTCATTTTGTAAGCAAATTTGATGGTACCTAATGTAGATTTTTTTGTCGCATTTTTTTTGGAATACGTTCATAATATCATAATGCTTAAAATTGGCACAAAGGGCCATAATGTTCTATTGCGCCTAAGATAAAAGAAAGTGGCGGAGCCGTATGGCATGGTATGATGTATATAGGTACGAGGTCTACAGCTCACAGAGCGACTAAGATTTAGTGGCGTGAGTTCACCATTTCGAGAAGCTCCAACGTGCTAGATAATGTTGCCCCATAGGAACAACATGCATCTGCATACTTGTCTTACAAGTTAATGCAGCACTAAGTGTTAGGCCTACATACGACACTCATTCATCAGCATTAAAACGTAATATATTTCACACCTCAAGTATGCGAAGAGCGACGATGGTAACTCGTCAGAGCCGCGAGTAAGCGATTTGGCACATTGCGCCACGAGCGGGCGACCCACGGTATAATTACGTACGAAATGTGAGCTGTCGTTTAAATCTTGCACTGCTTAAATTTGAGCGAACTCCACCCGGACTGTATTAATTTAATTTTAATCGCTAATGAATTTTATTATACGGTAACTTTTTGTTATAAAATAATTATGCAGCACTTAGATAGCGCGGCGCACATACGAGTCGGAACGGCAAGTTGGAAAGCGCAGGTCAAATGAAAGTTCAACAAATTAATTTACGTAAATAAATCCGTAGTTCGCCGTAGCTAGGTTGACGTTCATTATAAATTCTCCTCATACGTATACGTGAGCACATATGCCAGGGCCGCGGAAGGCTCTCCATCCGCCCTCGAACGCATTAGACTACCAAAGCTGAACAATTTAATGACGATTGACTATTCATACCACATTGGAGAGGTTGACCGCTTTGCTACTCCTGATTTAAAGTCTAATTATTCTGCGATCTCAGCCGTGGCGGACGGATGCGGGGTACGTAATGAGAGCGCCCGCCGGCAGGGGGATGCAAAATGTTGCAATTGCATTTCCCCGTCAGAAAAACAGCTTACACTGGCAAAAATAATTAAGAGTATTAGAGGAGTCGCCGAGCGCAGTGTCGCGCAGTAAATAGTCTGCTAAATACCCCTACATTATTGCCGCCGAAGACCGTAGTAGAGGAAACAATTTTGCCTTTTAAAATCGTGTAGGGCGTTTTGTTTGCAAATGGTCCTGCATACCCACGCCGTTCGAGTTGTTTCAAAGGGACGCTCAATTTATGTAGTTCGGAGAGAATTGCAATATCCTGGACTTTCTCTGGTCGTGTCCGCAAGGTCGGCCGTCGGCCGCCTTCTGGGGCGATTGCCAAAAAACGTTCACTGCTATTTCACATTCTTAATTTTCTTTGTAAGTTTATTACCTACAGTTTGGCAGTTTGAGTGCTAGGAGAGAAAATACTTTCAGATAATTTTATTCGCTGTGACATCTAGCCGTGCGATGCTTTATTGCTGTTCGGGTTCTGCTCATAAGTTTTCGTTAGCGTCCAATGGCAACTAAACGTGGAAATACCTACACAGGAAAAGTAGATACTTCGCCGTTCAAGTTTGGGAGTGGCGTAGTTTCCTTGTAGGAATTTGATTAAAGTAAAGTAAAGTAGGTATTAATAAAAAAACTAATAGGTATATTAAAAATTCGTATCTTAGAGTAGGTACCTAAGTAATAAAGATCAATGGTAGTAATAATTTCTTCATACTTATCATAACATACACAAATGAGCTCTAAGAGGGCTAAATGATATTTCGACATTATAAATAGTTATTTGTTATACAAGGGGTGAAAGTTGTATTTTACGTGCGAGTGTTATTTGAAACACGAGCTAGCGAAAGGATTCTATTATTGACCACGAGCGAAGCGAGTGGTTCAAAAATAGAATCCTGAGCGTAGCGAGTGCTTTAATACACGAGACGTAAAATAACTTTCACCCGTGTATAACACAAAACTTTTCACCTCACTACAGCGAGGAAAATAAGAAAAAGGGTGCATTTTGCTCGGTTTCCCGTAATTCCTTAGGTGTTTAATACTTCTTCATCACTCGAATCACTAATTTTTAACAAAACAACCTAGAAAAACATGCGAATATTTAACGTTGATATGATGGATGAATTGAAATGAATGAAATGAAAAGTTTTGACGTAAAAGGTTTTATTAAATGTCAGATGCGTTTTGTTCGTACGTAGACTTATTCGGCTGTCAGAACAATTTATCCGTTTTTACAAAAAGAATGAAGATTAATGTTGAATGCTGATATTTATGAATTAAAATAAAGTTGTAAGACTGTATTAAGTGTTTTTACTCGATGCAATTCATTAATTGCGATGTTAAAAATTCTGCACTTTTAACGTTTTACGTTTTGTTAGCTGTCAAATGTCACTTAAGCCACTTGTCACTTATGTCAAAACTCTTTCACCACAGGTGGATAAAAAGCGATTTTCACAATAGATATTAAACAAACAAAAAGGGCTTTCCGAGCTAGTGAGGTGAAAAGGATATTGTTACGTTATTGTCAATGTTAACTGCAAGATTGAAATATTAATAGGTATACCTACCTCATTGTTTGGCCGTAATATTATATTGTAGATGGGTGTAATCTGATTGATCAATTCAAAGAGTATGACTTAAGAGCTTGAAAGTGTAATACTGCCGTCGACACCCCTCGCACAATACCAATTAGGTACTTCAAAAAACAATGGCAAGTATTGAATAGCAGCTCGTTATTATTAGAGTGAACGCTTCAAAACCACGCTTCCTTTAAGTACTTAAAATCCTTACAAGGCAACATCAATGAGATTTTAAACGCTTCCGTCACAAAGGAGCACAAATCAAAGACAGTTAAGGACGTGACCTTTCGCCGCTGGCCACCAATCACTCAAAAACGGACAAGTCAATAGGACCCCAGGTTCGGTCGCTAACGGAACCCTTTAGTTAGCGATGCCCGATGCATCATTTATTGTCTGTCACACACTTGACGACGGTTCTACACAAGCCGAGCGTAAAAAAAGATAATCGACCAATTAAATCGAAGCATTGTCCGTGAAATTGTTTACCGTTTGAGGTGGGTCTTTTCGGTATTCCCCCGGAGTATACGAAGCGCCTAATTTGCGGATTAGACGAAAGTTATATTGGGGACATCCCTATGGTCGCTTCGAGAAAGAATTTTGGTAATTCAACAGCTGTTCACCCTAAATTTATGATTAAATTTTCACCATTGTGACCTGCTCAATAGAAGGTTTATTAATGAGCGAGAAGAATTATGCTACAGTCACGTTAAAGTGCAAGATTGATGCAATGAAAATACCTTTTAGTAAGTATCGACCTAACAATACCTAGGTGGTTTAACCGATATGTTTACTAACGTAAGTAGCTACTTAAGTCGATATATATCGCCTTATGTTGGAATAGGAATCTGAAAAGTAACCTGCTATTATGTACGGCGTAAATGTTTGTTAGTCTACCTATCAGAGGCTGCGGTTAAGTTAAGTTAGGTTAACCTATTTGACACCAACTAATACGTAAGGTTTTGTCAATATAGAGTTAATAGTATACTTCCTAAAACTACGCAATATGCACTATCTATTAGTGAAAGAAAAAATGGTCCTTGTAAATCGAAAAAGTTATGAGTTATGACAGAATTACCTACTTAGTAGGGCATAATATTTAAAAGATCCTAGATCCTCAAAAACTGGGTTAGCTCTCAATTTTTAGGGTTCCGTAGCCAAAATGGCAAAAACGGAACCCTTATAGTTTCGCCATGTCCGTCCGTCCGTCCGTCCGTCCGTCCGCGGTCTAACTCAGTGACCGTTAGCACTAGAAAGCTGAAATTTGGTTTGAATGTGTGCATTAACCACGCCGACAAAACAGTAGAATAAAAACGCGAAAAATATATTTTGTTAGGGTACCTCCCGTACACGTGAAGTGGGGGGCGAATTTTTTTTTCAACCAAGTGTGTGGGGTATCGTTGGATAGGTATTTTAAAGAGAATTTGGGTCTTCTAACACAATTTCTGGATAAAACTAATACTTTCGGAAATAATAGCTCCGAAAGTTTAAAACAGGGCGTCCCCCCCCCCCCCCCATCTAACTTTTGAATCGTGGGTCCTAAAATTTTTAAAAAAGTCATGAAACTGAGGCCTAATGAGTACCTTCAATGAAAACTCTATTGAATTCAATTGGTTGAGCCGTTTTTGAGTTATTACTCATAAACCCATAGTGAAAGGACGTAAGTAAAAATGACGTAAGCGCCGCCAAATTTCCTGTAAGAAACGACCTTTTGAATTAATGGTCTCAGTTTACGGAACCCTACACTGAGCATGGCCCGACATGCTCTTGGCCGGTTTTTAATCACGTTTATAAACGCATTTTCACAACGAGAAAAATTGGTTCCTGGGGGCCAATTTTTGACTTTCAAGCGCCCGAATTCAAAAAGTTTCAGTTCGAAAATAATCGCACACAAAAGCTTACCGCCAATTTTTTCGCATGAAGTTAAAATACTCATGATTTTAAATTCATATCGCTGTTATTTTTAAAACATAATTTCATCGTTTTATTCTGAGTTGTAAATGTCACTTTTGAGTACTCGAATCTCAAAAATCACCCTCCTGATCACCGATTAAATTTCACCGTATAAATATAACTATAGTTTGGCCAGGGTCTGTTTTACTTCAAGCATAGAAAGAGATAATCATAGGTACTATCTTTTTTTCTTACACTAGTACCTAGTACCTTCACCACTAAAAAAGGGACGAGTATAGCTTATTACTTAATTCTACCGTTACTGCACTTAATACCGTTACTGGCCCAGCAGACTACATGTCCTCACTTTTATATACACGGAAAAAAAGCTTCCGGGATATTCTCAATCCAAGACATTATTATTAGTTATCTTAGAAATATTTTCTCGTGGTAAGTATTTATTTCCTTTGCCAAAAATATGATTCTTCGCTTAAGAAACCCACGTTTTCTTAAAATAGAAATACAAAAATGTATTGTTTCAAGAGTATATTGTATTGAGTAAATAAGAGAGATTGTACTTTAATCAATCAAGTATTATCTTAGGTAAAAGAAAACTAGATAATCTGTAAGAATACATTCGCTTCGTTATATTTAAAACTTTATTTTATTTTCGTTAAAGGAAATAAATACTTGTCACGAGGAAATATTTTCAACATAATAAAATAATGTCTTAGATTGAGAATATCACGGAAGCTTTTTTTCCGTGTATGCTTTTAAAATGTTTTCTATATTATAAGTACACGATACTTCATCGCAGATTTAGTTTTCCAAAAATAACAAGTCACCACAAAGAAAACAGGTAGCAAACCATTAATCTGAGACAAATCTAGTAAGAAAGATTTCACCTGAAAGTTTAAACTGTTGTCAAGTAACTTCCGCTATTCATCAAGCGCCGAGCGACCGGAGGTCCCCGACACCGCGGCCGCGTCAGCAGCTTCGAACTCTGATCTGGACCACGTCCAATTCAGGGATTACTCTTGTAAAACATTAAGAAAGAGTTGGAAATTGCCTAATTAAGCGATGTATCGTTAGAGCGTTGGATACTAAAGTGCAGTGAAATAAAGCCAAATTAAATGAGAATTGCCAAACCATCGTCGTAATCGGAGGTAGATAAAGTACCGGTAGCGGAGCGTGCTTATAAGCAGACCTAGGAATCGATGGGGCAAAACTTTTTGACAGGTAGGGAGTTCCCATATCGATAAACTCAATTATCGATGCTTTTTACCATATACTAGTGATCACCCCCAGCATTGTATGTACTATTTATGAGTATTGTTCTGAAGACGAGTATAATTATAATGTTCTAGCAAAGCATATTTTAAATTATCGCTAGGTAATAAATACCATCCTATTATGAAATAGTTAATATATATCTTTATCAAACCCTTTTTATATAATTAGATAAAGATAAGTTACCCTTATTATTTTGTTTTATTTATATTTTTTAATAAAATCATAGTTTGACAAACAAAACCTGGAGTGGTCACTAGTATATGGAACAAATATCGATACTTAAGTTTATCGATATGGGAACTCCCTACCTGTCAAAAAGTTTTGCCCCATCGATTCCTAGGTCTGCTTATAAGCACCTACATAAGTTCATTGAACTCGATTCCACCCTTGCCTAATATTCAGCTCGTTGAAGAAATAGAAGCCAAACTATCTCCGGCTTCCCTGCAGTTCCTTTTAACACAGTGTTATGGGTTGGTGGGTACCTTAAGAAGTTACCGATGAACTTAAGGCGACGGGATACGCAAACACTTAAAATTGAGGTGTCTGTGCAAGTTTTGTGATTTAAAAAAAGCACTTGGGAGCGTGGATTTGGCATGATCAGAAGGGACATATTATAGTCAAGTTTGATGCGAAGATAATGGTTTTCTCCTGTATGTCATATTCGGTGTATACAGGGGTATAAAGTAAGGGGATATTTTTAACCGGATTGTAGGGCAGCTACTAGATCCTGTGCCGCTACGCGAAAATGGTCTTAGAAGACCTTTCTTAATTTTATAATTTATTATTATTGCTATTGTAATTTTTTTTCCAAAATGTTACAGTCAATGTTATCTTTAATTTGTACGTCCTTTCCTAGTGCTCTGACCGGATTGACCCTGACCCATATGTGTTTGGGTATCCATCCCGTCACTTTAAAGTAGTCATCCTCGAACTGAGAACTCGCGATTTACTTGCAACTAGATTAACCAATATAACAAGACCCTTATAAAATGAAAATCACCTTTGGAACTTCTAACTCCATATCCCCTTGAATTAACCAGCTCATATAAGAAGAGATCAGATTAGAAAGGGTTATGGAGCTAAACGGCCCACAAGCGATTTTCATAAAGGTCTATCCTTGGTCAAAAATTGTCAACTATTCTCGATACGCGCTATTTTTTTCACTAATGAAACTTTTACTGAGTGAAAACCATACTAATTCATAAAGATCATAAAAGCGTTACTAAAATTAACGCGGTATAACCATTAAAAACGAAAGTTCCGTTACGTCCCAAGTTGTCAGTAAGAACTTATGCAGGATGTTACAAAAATACTGGTGATCCGTTTAAGGGCATTATTGTTATCGCATTGTGAGTAACAAATAGTATGAGAAAAATTTTTTGGACATAAAAAAAAAATGTACAGGACACGTCCCAGCTCCATACAAAACCAATTTTTTTATGCAAAAAAAAATTTGTTCTTAGATTTTCATAATTAGAATACGACACCGATTATGCCCAGGAAGGATCACCAGTATTTTTGTTACACCTTGTATATGAGGCACTCACTTCGACAAAAATACCTACAGCCTTGGCCAGAAGTGTTGAGCATAGGTGATTTTTGTTTACAATTTTGATGTTAAGCATTATTTCCCTATCCTAACAATGTACGGTACGGTAAATGTTATATTTTATTTATAAATATAGAAAACTTCACTTAATAACACTTTCAAGGTACTTCAAAAATATGAAAACAGAAGGTACCTACCAAAAATGTAAATTTAAGTCGGTGCGACATATTGCAAATATTCTATGCAGTTACTACTAACTTCAACAAAACATGCCTATTAGTTTAAATTAATTGACAAAATAACTTAAACAAAGATGGAAACGATGGACTAAACTTTCCAGTTTTGTATGAAAATCGCATTAGTGCTCAACACTTCTGGCCAAGGCTGTATAACACAAAAAAAAACAAAAAGCAATTAGCAAGAAACCTGCGTTGATTACATCTCATTAAAACACATCGGACGTGCAGATTTGAAGTCCAAATCCATCCACATTAACGAGTGGGACTTGGCATCGTGGCCCTGGCGTCCACCCAACCCCCAGACACAAAGTGGTCGCAACGTTTACCGCCTTCATTTGGCAATCTTTCACTGCATAGTAATATGCATTCAATTCATGTTACACTATTATTCCTTTTGAATAATTTAAGGTTAAGTCGGTTTACGGTGAGTTAGCTTTTGGGCACGCGATGCAGTTTTTAAACGGACGAGTGGATTTTTTTTATAGAATGGGGAATTTTGCTGCGTATGTGGCTTAGATACTTTTGCAGTTTTAAGGTAGCTAGTTGTTTATGCGTTTGTTTAAATTACTTAAGGAAAAACTTTGTGTTTATTAATATTGAAACATCGTGCGATTGTCGCACTGCGGTTTTTCGAAAACGATTTAAGGAATAGCTAATTAGCCTCCTAGTGTCAATAATGGAAACAGTAACCCTATTTTAAATTCCATGAAATGGCTAAAATTAATGAAGAAATTTGAACGTTACCTATTTTTTTTGTACTCTAAACATATTACGTAGGTACTTTTCGATTAGTGACAAAATTATACGAATGTATGTGCTCATGCTGGTAAAGTGAAATGCATAAACCGTTACCGTTTACGCACTAACAAGGTAACACACGGATCAAATACGGGCTAACGACGTATTGAGATTAAGTGGGAAACGCATTAGCTCATAAGCACTAAATCAGACTAAGGCCGTAATCTGCGGTTGACGCCAACCTTAGTGCACAGCGTTGCGTTCCATAGAAATGTTGCATCCCATACAAAGTGACGCTGTGCGCCGCGTCTGATGTCATGGCATCCGACCATGGAATAAAGCAGCGGCCCTACCGCGAACGTCGAAAATCGAAATATCGCAATATCGAAAGAGAACGATGAAAGTAGACGAACGAAGTGGTTCCCGGTTACAGGCCAGGAGTTTCCAAACTGTAAAACCCACGAGGCCACACCGGGCCTCCGCTTTTTCTCCGAGGGTCGGTTTGTCTGGGATTTAGCTCTTCTTCGGCACGACTGGCAGACACGTGAGCCGTAATTTGGAGACCCCTTGCGTGGGCTGTGGATTGCCAGACCACCTTAATATTCTGCACTGACTTTGCAAGTAGCAAGGTGTAGAGTCAGCATAAACGTCAAAATATGTAAAAAATACATTCATGGTGCCAGTTCCAGATTTTGCCACTCCTAAGTCCAAGCAGAATTAGAGAGGTCGTAGGTACATTAAACAACTAAGTAATTTTAAATGAAAAAGTGTGTCAGATTATCATTTAAAATTATAAGGGTTAAAAAATTTAAACGCCGAATGCGAACATAAGCCTTCATTTCGTGACCGACTTTGGCCCCATGAAATCACAAGCCATTTTGCAAACTTTAGAGAGAAAACTGAGAAAGTGTCTACGTTTGAACGTCTTGCACTGTTTTAATTGCTGTTATAATGAGGAAAGCTTCTGGTTAACGATGAATTGTATGAACGAGCCGGTTTTAGTGGTCTAGTTTGGGCGGAATTTAATGCAGATTTGGGACCAATTTACAAGGATGTTGGTACTTAACGTACTTACGTTTGTTGAACTATACTAATGTTTACATGATTTACTCACGTTTCAAGCAGGGATCGAATCCCAGTATTATTTTCATAGTCGGTATTCAATTTCGGTATCTCGGTTGTTCATGTACCTATATTTTTTAATTTAATCAAATTAATCTAATATTTCTTGTGATTCCCTTAACTACATTTAAGAATATCGGGTAAATATTGCGAATGAATGCAATTTTTAGTTATACCGGTAAGGATCGCAGGATTAAAGTCGAGAACGGTCCGACATGACATGATTAGCTATGCGCGTCGCGGCCGTGAAATCACTCACCCTGAAGAACTCCTAGTGGCTCTCGACCGTAGCTAACGGGAGGGGCGCTTTAGGGGGCGACACCCTACCTTAAAAACTATAATCGGTTCAAAAAAGTATGTAAATAAAGTAAATACCCTACCTTCAAATTAGCCATGAGCTACCTTAAATTAGCACTGCCCTATCTTAACCCTTTGACCGCCACAGTCGGCTGTGGCAGACATCAAAAAGTCGTGCCATTGACGCCAACCACGGCAACAGCCGACAGGCTTTGTAGTGCAATAGGGACCTACGCGGGCTTCCACAAAGTTCAATTTCGCTTGACAAAACGCAATTACGAGATGTCGGTGGCGCGTCATTTTTGTTCAACGCTTGGCGGTCAAAAGGTTAACTGCCATCTGGCTGTAGTGACTCCAAAACGTTCGGACCTTTGCCGACTTTAAACGTTAGTAATAAAATGACAAATGCATCTATCTTAAAGCTTTAAACCAAGCGGAGCAGCCATTGACAGGCGTTCCCCTCTGCCGAAAATGTATGACCAGTGGTCATGCTCATTGTATAGACTGACGTTTATTTGACGTGGCTATTTTGACGTTTCGCATACATTTGACGTTCCCCTCCCCCGCAAAAATCGGCATACTTTTTTTGTATACTTTTGTTTGTTTTTTTGTTTTATAGACGTGTATTTGTAGACGTGGCCAGTCCGGTTGGTTGAATAGTCAAAGGCATCTATAGGTCTCAATGGCCGCTTTTATACTTTTCCGTGGACGGCAAGTTAACGCCACGATATTCTGGTGCGTTCAGATGTATGGCCACGTCCAGAGGGCTAGGCGCATCTGTCTCATAAAATGAAACCATACATGTGAACGAACCAGAATATCGTGAAAATAATTTGCTGTCAAATGGAAAAGTTAAAAGCGACCAATAACTCACAAAGTTTTGAATAAAACAACCAGGAAGTTCAAAAATTAGTCAGTGAAACATACATCTCCCTCAAGTTGAAATATTTTATTTCAAATCAATAAATAGGCACGTAACTATATTACATTAACATTCGGCTATTTATAAAATTTAAATAAGTTAAACAAGTGGAATGTATCCAGCTATAAAAAATATAATACTATTAACAGTATAGTAACGAGGACAACACAGAAATTACCTAACCTTATGATATGTGCTGATTAATGTATTGCTTTAAATTGAACTAAAAGTATTTTATCAGACCACCAACCATAAAACCTGTATAGACCTGTATTAAATTACACATGAGTAAAATAAAAGAACTTAAATAAAAGTAATATTACAAAGTTTTAACCGTCACATGGCACCCCTCCAGACTAATTACTTAAATAATAATGCACATAAAAAACACAAAACACAAAAAATAGTCCTGCTAAATAGAAGACAATGTGCTATCTATAAATCGTGTTTTTTTCTGGGTTCCGTTAATTTCAAGAGTAATTTCAGAGCTTAAATTAAGTAATTTTTCAAATACCCCGATATTCTAAGTATTATTTATAGAAAAATCGATAATTTATTTTTATCCAGAGCATTCGGAGTATGTATTTTAGTCTGAGACATCGCTATAAAAAAAATGATGTACCATCGGGTTCAAAATTGCATGGGCAATTTAGGAATGAATTCATTGATATGATTCGATGGTACTGTTCTATCTGTTAAGTCAATATAACCAATGGTAGGAAAGGGGGTGCTATTTTACCAAATCACCTGACTAAATTACTTTTAAAGTGTTGCCATTAGATATCTTAAGAAGCCATATTATGGATCATTAGGGTTTTATTTTAATAGTAACAGCTCATCAGTATTTAGTTAGTGACGTGATTAAAATAGCTCACCCTTTCCGAGCTATGTCTATAAGTTATGATTAAAAACACCGAAGATATTTTGATTTAGTTGAAATTTTGCACCATTCAAGATGGCCCCCGTGTACCTTAAGCATTATACTCATCTTCAAAATTATTTAATGCTATAGGTATCCTATTAGCTGTCATATTACAGTCCTAAGTCGTTTTTGCGAAGTGATTACAATTGATTAACTGTATTTTAATATTTTATAATAAGCTATATTTCGCAATGGTAGATTGATAATGTTATCATCTTAACAGTCGTAACGTAATACATGACGTGTTTAAATGTCTTACGATCGGATCACGGACTAGGCAAACTTTGACGTAGGGTTCAATATTAATCAAAATCTGTTATTTCTATCGATTCAATCTCAATTAGGTACATTCAATTATTTATATATCAAGAAGCAATCTCAAAACTTTGCTACAATGTATAAACATTACAACATTATTAAAAAGCTTTTGTACAAGTTTTCAGGTAAGTATGTAAATTTTTCTAATTTATCACATTATAATTTCCAATACTTTAATAATTAAATCTTTATTAAATATGAATAATACTTTAATCACGGTGCAATGCATTGTATTATCTAGTTACATAGGTATACATGTGTGTATGTTCCTATATTACTAGCCTATACCATAAAGGATGGAATAATTGACTACTTAAATGATGAATATATAGAATGAAGCCCATAGACCGACTCACAGTTCATTAAATCATCATTAAATGTTTTTTCTATTTTAGCATTTACATTATTTATAACAGTTAAAAAGAACTGATCATAGTTTAGGGAAAAGAAGCTAACCCACAAAAAATAACCCATAAATTTTTTCCGTAATAAGAATAAGTCCGTGTCATTTTCATGATCGGATCCTTTGCGCTTAACTATTTCACTACGTAAGCGAATTAGTCTAAAAAGTAGACCAATTAATAACTTCAAACAGACCAGTTGTTGAACTTTTGATCAACTTATTATAAACACAAAAAAAATATCAAAGTAAATTTGATCACTACCCAGTTTGGACTATTGAGGTGTTTGTGATTGCAGGTGCTATCGTGGTTGTGTAGCAAACTTAACACTTAAGATTAACAGATTTCGCTTTAGTATGGTTTTCATATCTCGCTTTTCTAAATACGGGGACGTAACGTACGGAAAACCGTCTCTAATCATCTCGAGGGCACAATATAGAAGGCGTGCATAAGGAATTTCAGGAAGGATTTTCGACCTTCCGTCCCCTCTCAACAATTCTCACGTGAGATATTTCTAAATAAATCTAGATAAGGTAGCTGAGTAAGTACATAAGTATTAAAATTCACGCTTAACTCAAATATCTAGTAATGTTACAGATTATTTTTTGTTGATTGTTTTTATTGTAATTTACTGACATTGTATTTGTATCGTGGATTTTCGGAACATATTTCATGTCGCAAAACTCGGGCAATAAAAAAAATTAATTTTACAGTATTTCATCTTTAAAAAACTACGTCATATTTTCCTAGACCCTTACTCCCTCTCCCACGTGAGATTTGGCCTGACCCCCTCCCGCCTCTAATCGCCTCACGTAAATAATGAACACCCTCATACCGCCGATATAAATATGTAACAACAAATCAATTCAATTTAAACTTGGCACACGGCATTTTGAACAGCTCGAACCGAATGGCCCCTTCACTTCAATAATATAATTTATATACTAGTTTTCTTACACGTAGGCACTCTCGGCGAATTTGAGTATAATCTCTTGAACAATTCTGGGAATTCGTTGTCTGGGAACAAGTTCGCCAGTGTAGCTGCAACAATGTAAAACATTATTTTTCATCATAAAATTACCCAAAAAGCACTTCAATATAGAAACTAGAAAGACTTATGAAAATTGTTATTTGTCCGGCTAAGACAAGACTTAATATTTAAAAAACCGCTTTGCTAGTAAGGTAGGTATTAATTAGTTATATGCTGGCGTGGAAGTCTTTTTCGATCAACTAGAAAAAAAAGGAAATACCTCCTCAGTATAAAATTAATTAGAGCCGTTTTTGAGGACCGAATTACAAACATATTATTTTAAACCTTTGACCGCCAAGTATCTGGCATAATCATAATGCCACTGACGCCAGGGGCCTATTTAATAAAGCTTCAAGTGACAATTTACAAGCGGGAGTCTCTTTCTAACCCTATGTATTAGAAAGAGACTACCGCTTGTAGATTGTCAATTGTAGCTTTATTAATTAGGCCACAGAGCGCGCGAGCGCACTCAGTTATATTTTGGACGTGATATCACGTTTCCGTGCGCGTGATTTGACGCCTTAGTTTACGATAAGTAAGAACGTACCTTCCAGTAGCACGTATATAAGCCTCTTATTGATCTCCTCATTTTGGAAAAGGTCGAACACTGTGAGTAGTCCCCGCCGTGCCGCGTCCGACCCGACTATGTGTTTCAACTCGTCTGTCAAGCAATAATAACATTGTAAGCTAAACATAGAGCTGCCGCGCGTAATCAATCAATCAATCAATTCAATAGAATGTCATAAAAACAGGTGTCAAATGATAAAAATATACTGAACAAATATACAGTAATAAAAAGTAACATAAGAAAAAATAACACGCACTTAACACACATATATTCGGTATTAGGCCACTTTATTGAGTATTCGGGGCATTTCGACTAAATCGGCTAATTTTTATTTTGCTGTACAGTCGACGTCAAATATATGTTTATACTTTTGCACCTTATTACGATGGAGTACCTAAGGTACAAAAGTGTAAACATAACTTTGAGGTCGACTGTACCTTACATTTTTACGAGGAACAAAAGTAAAATTTCGAAGGGTCGCACCTGACGAAGCAGCTAGCAGGGCGACTTTCGCGGCAACCCGTGTCCTCGCCTTGGTTGCCGCGTCGCGGTTGCCGCCCTGCGCGTTGGTACGACTCGTGAGCCATTGTCTGTAACATAATATAGTATGTTATAGTTTATACAATCGTAACATAATGAAGAGCTTTTCAGTCGAGTACCGTGTTTGTTTAGGTGTCGAAAATTGCCGAGTGGTGTTAGTAAGGTACGAGATTGAAAAGTCTGGCGGTTGGGGAGACGTTTTATAATACTGTATGAAAAACCATGGTCTTATCAAATTATTATGAGGGCGCGATCGAAAAGTATGCACTAGTAGTTTCAAACGATCAAACATGGCCTCGGCTCAACTAACAATATTTTTGACTCGCCGCCACTGATATAATAGGTCTAAGCGTGGATTACACCACGCACAATTAACGGACCGATGAACGTTAAATATAACGGCGCAGTTGCCACCCCATAACCGCCTTAACGGACAATATGTACCTAGACATTGTAGACGTTATCTCATCGCAGTAGGGTTCAAATTTAACTGTTTTCAGTCGAAAGTGTCGATGATGGTATAATCACAAAAACATAGCCCTCCTTTCTTTCGGCAGTCGGGTAATAAACGAATTCGGTTATTAAACTTACTTAAATGTCTTAAGGTACTGCACGACGTTCCGAGGTGACGTCAGCGAGGAGACCAACTCGAACACCTTTCTGTGAAAATAAAAAACTTTTAATTTCACCTGCTTCAGTCCCGAAGGCGAATTGTCAATAAAATATAGAGATGGCCAAATGCGCCTTTGTATTTAAAAAGGTTGCATTTACACGAGAAATTTGAGAAACGGGTGCCGTCGTGACCTGGGTAGCCTAAAGGTTAAGGCGTCAGTCACGAATGTTGAAGACGCTGGTTCGATTCTAGCCCAGTATATGACATCTATTTCAGTTTATAAATAATAAGATTTTTTATTTTATTTCGAAAACCAACTGTTTTTACACAGTTTTATTTAACTTGGCCCCGTATATTTGTTTATGTACGCATATATACGCATCAAATCTTGTAAGTTAAATTTCTACTTCCCGGTATCTGATAGAGCCGAAATTTGGTATACTTCCGTAGTTTACATGACAATGCTACTAGGTACAGTCAGCAATAAAACTGTGTACTGTAAGTTTGTCTTTGATGAGCAAAAAGGAAGATTAAATATTTATCGTCGACTACGTGCGTTTTATTCTACGAGCCTTACACGAACATTTTTTTTGGGAGTTACTTGTTAGTTCTTACTCGTAAACATGTTGAAAATATGTATTACATACAAATTTTAATCATAGCGGAAGGGCGGCACCATCATCAAATCCTTGCCACCTGGCAGCTGACTTAAAGTGGTAGCGTCTGCCACGTATGCACGCGCGCGATACTGATTCTGTATCTCAGCCAGTTTTTGGTATTTTATTAACTAATTAACTATCTTGGCTCAGCGATCCAAAGAGAATCTTGGCCTCCGAAATGAGAGCATGCCACCTATTCCGATCCTGCGCAACTTCTTGCCAGTTGTTGACGCGAAGCTGCAGCAGATCCGCCGCCACGCCGTCTCCCCAACGATATCTGGGCCGACCCACCGGACGGCGACCAGTCGGTCGTCCTCTCTTGACAGCCCGATCCTCACCCATTCTCTGGCATTTCATTATGGAAAGTAATTTTTCTAAAGTAAACGTACTTATTGACCCTGTCTGCGATAAGAGTGCGCAGAGGCGCGAGCAGTTTTCGTCGCAACCACAGCCCGCGTACTCCTAACACTTCTTCAAGCAGACGCAGCGCTGCGCTCTCGTCACCCTCCTGAAACATATATATGGGTTTATCAATCAATCAATCTTTGGGTCGAGAGGCTTCGATACTGTCAATGATTTCGCCCAACGTCCAAGTAAAACAGCAAAGATGCCGTTGTTCGGTAAGGCCTTGCTTTTTATGTGTGATAGCCGAGACCACGAACTATCAGTCGATGACCGAAAGATGATAAGACGCGTTTTGAGACTAGTTTTTTTATTAGCTGCACATTTTTCCTTTTGGTCACTGCACAGAGTATTTATGTTATATCAGAGTATTTGTGTCTATCCTAAATTATTTTAGAACTAACAATAGCCCTCATATTTGTATCGATATAAAAATAAATTATAAATGTGCTCTGGACCTCTGTACCAAATTGTACCTTAAGCAATTCCCATAAAGCACCCTGTAAAAGATAAAAAAGCCAGTTATATCATACTTACATCTTGACTATCCGAAGAGTTCCCGTATCTGAGATCCTCGCAACTATCGCTGCCTTTGCTTTGGAATACTTTTGAAATACCTGGAAAAAATGATGAATAAAATGATGTAATTCATGAAATTGGGGACTTTATTTGTGTTATAGGTAAGTATTATTATCCTCTGATTTAAAAAGCGACTACAGAAACGTAACAGCCAAAAGTGTCAGTCATTTAATTATTTGTCATTGCCAATAAAACATTTCAGGTTTCGCCAACCTTTTTGTATCATGTCTTTGTAAACAGTCAACTATCAAAGTCTTGCTTTACAAAGAGTAGTCTTAAACTAGTCTAGGCCTTTGAGTTACGGCTCTTTAAAGCCTTAGTTAAAATACTTATACAACCTAATATTATATATACAAGATCTCAGGCGGTCTTACCATCCATGACGCCGTCGACTGTGTTAGCAAACTGATCAGGCATGTTCTTCAAGGTCCTCACGCCAGCCTTTATTGAATTCACAAACAGGGCATCAAACTGTGAAAAACAAAAGAGAGTTATAATAAAAAGACATGAAATATTTTATAATATACTAGCTAATATCAAAATCCGTTTCGTAGTTTTAAAGATCTAAGCATACATCCCTATGTATGCACAGACAGCAGGAAGCGACATTGTTTTAATACTACGTAGTGATTTTTTACTTTTAGCATATTTGCCACCGTTTTCTAAAGTAGAGAGTATTATAAATATTGGAATTCATCAAATAGTTGTTCTGCATACGCTTTCTGGTTTAAAAAACAGTCTTACTTACCATGTTGCTGGTCTTCCCAGTCTGTATCTCCTGACTCAGGAATCCCCCTAGATAATCTGGCGACCACAGCGCCATGTACCGCGCCTCCCGCGCCAAGTTAGCCAAGTTCATCAAGTAGTTGTTCAGCATACGCTTCCTGGTTTCTAGGACGGCACGGGATGTGTTCAGAAACGTCTTTTTTCCCGGGAAAGGGAGATGACCTAATTCTGGCCACTGAAATGGAAAGGTTAAGAATAAATTCGAAGAAGCCACGCTAGCAATATGGCGCTCTCGTCCATAATTCCCGACTCGCTACCGCCGCGACAGGGCACTTGTCATAAAGATAATCATAAATTGATTTGAGACATATCGAGCTTAAAAGCCCGTTGTACCTAAATATTTTTAATAAATTAGAAAAAGTGAAAATAAAAAGCTATAAACGATGAATAGATCAATTTTAGAATAAGTATATGAAAACCTTTAAACGCCAAAAACGCTTAAAGTTATTATCACTACACGCGGCTGTACAGTCAGCAGCAGGAGTAGCTAAACGGGTACGGTGTTAATAATGACCTACACACGCTCTTATTCTCTTAACAATAAAGTCGTGTCCAGCTCATTTTGAACACCCTACCCCCTTAGTTACTTTTGCTGCTGACTGTACTTACTCACTTGTGTTTAGTCACTACACGTAATAGTGTTAATAATGATGTCTCAAGAAAGCTTAAACTAAATAACGCTTAAAGTCATTTCATTATGCATAATATAGTCGTACCCGGATGCTTCATTTTGTATTGGCTCTCTTGAGCCTATAATTTTGACGTTTTGGAATATAATGTAAGACGTTTCAAGGGTTAAATTTCTGAGAGATTTACCTTGTCTTTTATAGAAGAATGCAGGTCATAAAAGTCGCTGTATCTCCTGTAAATATGCCATTTCTCGTTGTCAGACACTCTCGTCACTGCTATAGCGTATATTCCAATAGCCTTTCCTTTGTCTTGCATCAAAGCTACAAGAAAGGTATCATGTTATCAGTACGTAAATGTGAAACATTTGTAATATGTTAAGTGATACAGAATTCATCCTTGTCTTAGTATGTAAACAAACACTACTCTTAGATATTATCACATTTTTTTCAGAGATTTTCACTTAAAATGTTGTTATATACATACTTAAAGAAATTTACAGTATTGAATTCAACCAAGTAACCACTGAAAAATATCATTAGTAATATTTTTTCTTCGATAATTTAAGTAATGAACGAATAACCTGAAAAATATGACATGACGATATCTATACTGACACACGATTGTTTCCATGATAAGACATGTACGAAAGAATTCTGTATAACATACTATTTTTTGCGGCGCTCGCAGTCGAGACAATAAGTCCTTGGTCGGCTGATATGAAAAGTTTTATGGGAGCCCTGTCGAAACGGCTGGTCGACGCTTCAGGGGACCCTAGAGCTGGCACTTACCTCTGCCAGCGCATCTCTTTGGCAATACAAAGAGGTAACTCGGCCAGCGGCCAGCAGCCCTGCCGCAGGGGGAGCTCTTGGAGGGGGTATTCTTTTTGGAACTGGGATTTCAAGTAAGCTTTTAGGTAGTTTTCAGAGGCGGCGCGTCCATAGAACACGATTCCCGTCGGCTTGCCTAAGTTTCAGACACCTGAGCAGTTTTCCTACAGCTCATGAAGAAATTTGAAGCCAAATTCAGCACCGGCTTGCCTAAGAAATTTTTTGACCCGCCGCCACTGATAGTTTTATATATTTATAGTTGTATTTAGTTTTAATTTAGTTTATTTTAATATTAGTTTAGTTTAGTTATTTTAATTATATTTTTGTTACGTGTTTAATAAAGCATTTTTACCCCCCCTAACATACCGTAAGTCTGACTTAAAAAGGACTAGTACAGTCACCGGCAATAGTATCTTCCTACACGAAGGCCGCAAAAATAGGTAACACGCTCTAATGACGCTACAAATAAGAGCTTGTCACATATTTTTGCGGCGTTCATGTAGGAAGATACTATTGCCGATGCAGGTGACTAATCCGAACCCGGCGTAAATAGGCGCAAAAGATACAATACTTTATAATGAAAGAAACTCCTATTCGACGACTACATTATTATTATTTACCTGTTTCAATGATTGACGCTTGCAATGGAGAGGTGAGATTCTTCGCGTTTTGGCTGATGTTTGAGTGAGACAGCGACATATTGCTCGTGTTTGGTGACGTCAAATTTGACGGTCCTGAAATTTACAAATAATATCAAGTCATATCTTCATCCCAGCGTGCTTAGCATATGAAGCAATTAACCATCCCGACGCTAACGACAGATATACAGGATGTTTTTTCAAAACTATCCATATTGTGGGAGATGATTAGCTAAAGGCCCATTTAGATGGTACGTGTTTCTCGCCCATTTTGGGGCGAGAAATCGTATGACATCGTACGCAATAATCGCCGGGCGAGAATCGTATAAAAATGGTCACATTAATGCGAGAAATAAAAACTCGTTTACGATTATGTCATTCGATACTCGTACGGAGATTATCGCCAGGCGACATAGTTTACACGAGACGCTGCATTCTACGGAGATATTTGCTGACGATGTCTCGACTCATCTAAACTTGTTCTCGTATGACATTTTTTCACGTACATGCGAGTATCGCACGAATCGGTCAGAACCGATTTTCAATCAACTCGAAATACGATTCTCGCATTGCATTTATGTTTACACGGAGACTGCAATCATGTAAGGCGAGAAGATTTTCGCCCCTTGCCATACGATATCGTACGTGTAGTTTATATGATGACATATTTTTTCTCGTGCTACGATAATCGTACACTCGAAGAGAGAAACTCGTATCATCTAAATGGGCCTTAAGTCATACTGAACAACTTTTTCTATGGGACCAACCCCGAAATCCCAAAAAAAATGTTGACTTCCCCATACAAAACGTCATCCTCTGATCGGCTAAAATGCACGAAACAGCCAAAAATATTTTGAAATATCGGACTTGGGCCCCATAGTACAAGTTATATAGTGTGTCTACCAAATCACCTCGTACAATATGGCTAGTTGTTGAAAAAAACACCCTGTATTTTTTGGTTATAAGACACCATACGTTTTACTCTAAACTCATTATTGGCTTGGCGTATGCATGAATGCATTGACATCTGTCATGGCGTCGAAAAGGTTAATACTGGCCCGAAATGTACTGAATAGCATAACACAATAGAAAGACTTGGATTATCTTATTTTGTAGTCTTTATAAATAATAGAACTAACCTGCACCTTCGCTGATCATTTTCTGGGCCAAATTACCGACAATATCCGACCGGGACCGGTTGTGTCTTGCACTAGGCACTGGAAGCGTGTCTACTCCTGTTAGAAAATAACATATTATCACATACCATAGAGAATAAGTACTCGACCACTTGAGAGGGTCACTTTTTATGAAAAATAGCCCTTTTTTAATTAGAATTTTCAGAGCAAGTGCTTAACTCACTGTTTGTGCATTATCACACTCAAAATAATCAAAGAAAAACTTATATAAAGAAATATGTATGTATAGCGTTGAAAACTAATTTGATTCTACTTACACGCTACTTACTCTTATAATCTAGCGGATCGTTATATACCATACAGCCCATTCACACAGCGAAATATTTGCCCCTATTTTTTTTTCAAAAAACTATCAAAATTCCACTACTGTTACTTCAAACTTAATTCAAAATCTAGGTACCTACATCAAAATAGAAGTCCAAATCGAGGCACTCTCTGGATATTAACCTAAAATCGTAGGTTATCAATCACTAAGTTTAGGACGCGAGTATGTCACTGGGGCTATTTTTTAAATATTTCTATACTTTCTATAGAACTTTGCTAGCACTACAACTGATGGTAGGGTAAATCGCTGGCCACCGTTCAGTAACTGGCCACCTCATATTAATTATGAACTCTGTGCACCTATAAACATAATTCATTTTAGTATAAGGTTTTAATTACTTGTCACCTTTCAACAACAGGCCAAGTTATACTAAAATGAGTTATGTCTGTAGGTAAGTAGAGTTCATTTTTAGTATGAGTGGCCAGTCACTGAACGGTGGGCCAGTTACTGGCGATTTACCCTATTGTCTACAAAAACGCAAATATAATACCAGATTTGCACTTAGGCAACGTATGGCTCCTATCGCAAGGGGCTCTTCGGGCCATATTCCGCGGAAATGTGGACGCTTTATTGTTCCACACAGGTTTTCCTGGCTTGTGGAAAATCCTGGGAAACGTGTTGAGGCACGACTTCCATATTCTCTTGCATTTTCCTGGGTGGGTTTTGTCTAAAAATTAATTCCATTGCACGAGTGTTGTCCTCGAATTAGAATATTTGCTACGACGCCTACGACAAACACAGTTCGTGTTTTACGTTTTCATTAATTTATTATAGAATTTAAATTTAACACTTTCCCGACAGGAACTCACTACGCGGGTTGTTTGTGTGTACCGGATATCCGCTGCAAAGCGGGATAACCATGAAATCGACTACGAACGTAGCCTGTAGCAAGTGCTATTATCACAGAGTAACCTATATAGTAGAGCAGCATAGCCTAAGAAGCTCAAGTCAATTGCTCCCTCTGTCCGAAAGCCCCCTAAAGTAGAGATGCACCGACCGAATATCCGGTTACTATCCGGTATCCGGCCTATCCGGCCCTTATTTTAGTATCCGGCCGGATACCGGATATCATCGTACTATCCGGCCGGATACCGGATGTAGCCAGAGTCGCCCACTAGTCATACAAAAAAAATTTTTTACACAATAATACGCGAGCGCGTGTGTGTGTACTTTTGAAAGAAGTTACTCGTACTGACATAATAAAATTCGTTTTGTTGCCTAGAATTCCTAGGAATGTATCCGCGCGAACGTTCACTACGACACAGGTCGAAACCTGCACGACGCGCACCTGCGAAACTCAAATTGTAGGTATAGTACCGCCGGCCGAATATTCGGCGGCCGATACCGAATATTCGGCGGAGGGTCAGGCCGAATATCCGGTATCCGGTATCCGGCCAAACCACTATCCGTTGATCTCTACCCTAAAGATACCCAAAATGTAAGAGGAAATGTCACCTGCACTGCTACTCCACCTAGTAGCTACTAGTGTAGTACTAGTACGCTATTTGTTAAGTCTCTTTCTAATAAATGGGATTGGAAAGAGACTTCCGCTAAAATTAATAGCTACAAGTTGTTATGCAATCGGCTCCTGAGTTCATTATTAGTATGAAGGGACCAGTTATTGAACGGTGCCCAGTTACTGACGATTTACCTTAATACCTACTAGTAAGAAGTATATAAACATCATATCTTACCACTATATTTCTTGGCGTCTTTGTCATCTTTTCTGGGGTCACTGAGAATAAAATTATACGTGATTACATTAATTATTAATGGGACATCGTTAACTTGATTTGTGAAAACAAATTATTTTAGTTGTACCTGTTACCAGCCGATTCCTGTTCCCCGTTCATCATAAAGAAAGTCTGCCACGTACAATCGTCCTAAAATAAATGAGATAGCGTTCATTAGTACTATGTATTAGTGGGTTTTGTACAAAAAAATCTAAAAGTTAAAATTATGATCTTCATATACTGACTTTGTTAATTCATCGTCCATTTCTAGGAGTAGATAACACAGTAGCTCAAGACAGAGCACAAAGGAAAAGATAGACAAGGAGAGCCGACCCCAGATAATGGGATAAGGCTTAGGGAAAGAAGAAGATATACTGACTTTGTTAAGTAAGAAAATGTAAAGCTTTCGCACCTGGGCCGAATATTCGGTAATTATTCGGTATTCGGCAGTTTTTAACGTTTCGTTTCGTATACGGTAGAGTTCAGTACAGATGCCGAACATTTGCCGCAAAAATGTCCAGTTCGAGTCTATCTCTAGTTTATACCATAGAGAAGTAAGTAAGCTAAGAGTGCTTGAATAATGAAGGCATGACGGGACGTGAATACCAAGTTTCACAACGGGCGCCCACACTGGTTATTAGCCAACAAAGTTGAACAAACCTTCGGGTTACTAACCAGTTGTATCGAGCGAGCATTTATTTATCTATGTTCTTACTGACCATGGTTTTTCTATAAACAAAACAAAAACTCACTTCAAGTGCATCCTGCACCCACTTCTGCACCTCATCGAAGCATATAACAGGGTTATTTGTAAACTCCTCTCCATCAGTATTGATCTTCCTCACCAGATCCGCATGGCAATTCTCAGGGATACCCAACACACTGGCCCTGTTCGGTGATAGGTACGTGTCACATAGCTCTAAGGCTGATGAACGGAGTTTGTCGATCACTAGTTTAGAGGATTGTACTGAGTCTGTAATGTAAAATGAATGGTTTTAACGGCCTCCTAGCCTAGTTGGTAGTGACTCTGCCTATGAAGCAGGAGGTCCCGGGTTCGAATCCTGGTCAGGGCATTTATTTGTGTGTTTATCACAGATATTTGTTCCTGAGTTATGGATGTTTTCTATGTATTTAAGTATTTATCAATATCTATCTATTATATATATCGTCGCCTAGTACCCACAACACAAGCCTTATTGAGCTTACTGTGGGACTAGGTTAATGTGTGTAAGATTGTCCTAATATTTATTTATTTATAGGAATATAAATTATATGTTTATGTGTACAAGTCCCCTTGGCAGTTCTCAGAGATACTCAACATACTCGCTAGGTTCGGTGATAGGTAATTTGCCGATCACTAATTTAAAGGATATTACTGCTACTGAAGTTGTCTAGTCTATGGTTGAAGCGTCAAATGTAAGCTTGCAAACAATTCAATATCAAAGACACTTTCGGTGATAGGTACGTGATCGATAACTCTAAAGCAGATGAGCCAGTTCGTAGAATTATATTGCAAGGATTGGAAGTAAATTTTGAGAACTGCCGGTAGAAAGTAAATTGTGGAGTCTACCCCTGGCAGGAAAAACGAATATTCAATATTAAACCTTATCCGACCTCGCTTTCAGCGAGTTTTAGACTAGCAAGTTTACTTGCGACAAGTAGGGACGTAGCTATATGCTAGAATGAAATAGTGATATTCATGTCTCATTCTGAACTATAGCTGCGTCCCTACTTGCCGCAAGTAAACTTGCTAGTCTAAACCTCTCTGAAGTAAAGAACGCTTATTTTAAGCCATACGTATTGTCACGTATCTATAGCGGTCGATAGCGGTAAAATGGTAAAGTAAATGTTAGTTCAATCTAATAAGACGTTTTTGGCACAATATATCGAAATATTACATCTCAATATTAACTTCAAAGCGACAGTAACAATAATTTGCGTCTATTCTTTGTCTAGACCCTAATAAGACTAAACAAAACAAAGATTCACAAATGGTACACTGTTTTTTCTAATGAGTCACATATAATATATCTAATGATTAAGCTGTGAATGATCTAGAACGCCTATTTTGATGAATAGGCCTACCTCTGTTTGATAATGTTGACATCCTCCGAAATAGATGCACTTTAAAATATAAAACAATCATTAGAGAACTTACGAACAACAATACAAAGAGAAAATAATAACAAATTTACTAGAAAAACTTATACTACGAAAATCGTTATTTCTAGTGCGATTTTACTCTTAATTTTTACTCCTCTACTTTTAAATATTCTTTAAAAATAAAATTAATTAATAAAGCTAGGATTCAACTTAATAGTTTTCTGTAAAAATATGTTTAACTAATTGGAAATAAGAAAGTAGTAATAAAATGAGCGCCCTGGCCAATGAGTTTACGCTCACGTTTTATTTACACAGTGTCGATTTGAATTCCCGAATAAGAAACCCTAGGGCGTCCATTTCAAGATTGCATTTCTTTAATATTTCTTTTTGAACGAGCGAAGCGAGTTCTTACAAACAAGTTCTGGCTACTGGGACGTCTTGGCATTTCGATTTTGAGAGTTTGTTCGACGTCAACTTTAGAAACGTTTTTCTGATATTTATGAAATTTGTTGGGGTTGTAGCAGAGATACATACAATTTGAGAGTTCGTTTATAAGTTGGATCGATCAAGGGGTTGTGGAGTTAGAAGGCGAAAAAACCTTCATACGGGTCTTGTTATATTGGTCAGCTCGTTTGCAAGTAAATCGCGAGTTCTCAGTTCGAGGCGGACTACTAGTTTATCAGACCTACCTGCTTCATTGAGCTCTATGTCTAGTGTATACTGCGCGTTAGACTTCCAGGCCGTATGCGCCCGCAGAAACTTCAGCGATCTCATCACTTCTTCTGACACTTTCTCTTCTGTGGCGCTGCTGGTTCCTTAAATATATGTAATACAATATATTGTAGAAGAAACCTCAAATTAGTACAATCTAACAATACAAAGAGTTGTAACTTGAATAGAATACATTATGGGTTGAAAATAAGATTTTGTTAGTATATATGAATCATTTCCTTTCATTCTGTTCTCAAATTAACTCGGTTTTCATACATCCCTACTTTCAATGTAAGTCACCCTAGGAAAATACGTAGAAATCATAGAATAGTCCAAGCATTTAATCCAAGTACTTCTAATTATAAAAAAAATGCATTTACCTCTCAAAAGACGCAATTTCTCCAGTCTACAGGTATATTCACGAAAGTTGGCGCGAGATATCTACTGAGTGACAGACATTTTCATAGAAATTCTGTCAAATCTCGCGCCAACTCTCGTGAATAGACCTGTACATCACAACACAAATTAGTAGTAACAGTAATACTTATAATTATATACCTTGAGGGCCTAAAGTAGCTCTCCGGGCTTGTATGATCCTAGTAAGATACTGCAGTGAAGACAACTTTTGTCGGTCTTGCAATTCCCACTCTCCGGCACTGTCTCTTGAATGCTACAATTATATTGTATTTCTTATAAATTCTGATACCGTAAACGCACATTAACACCAAAGTGTTCATAGATGATTTATGCTATAGAATTTTAGTTTTACTATTACCTTTTGAACGCCAGGCATCGGACGGAAAAATCGTGCCCTCAGCGCGCAAGGCAAACCGGTTATATTTTGGACGTGATATCATGTCCTGGCGCTGACGGCACGACTTTCCGTGCGCGTGATATGACGGCTTTGGCGGTCAAAGGGTTAATACTGATAAAGCAAAAATTATGTGGAAAAAATAGTCCAACGCTAGCCGTTTATTTGCCGATTTTTGCAAACGCGATTAGTTGCGATTTCGGTTTTTGTTGCAGATAATCAAAACCAAACATCGCATCATTGTCTTTAAAAATATCAGGATGAAACTTACAAGTTTCTGTATGTCTTTCTGCACCATTTCCAGCGTGGCGTCCAGCTCTTCGGCATCACCGCAGCACCGTATCACCATGAGGAACTGCTCCGACGGTAGAACCGCATCCCGACAACACTGAAACAAACGTATACTTCTGAAAATAACCGCTATTAGATCACAGTCTCAATGCACTCTACCAGCGCGGTGATTGGTGACGAAAACCACCGCTGTCGTCCAAAATAGGTTCATTCAATTCGAGTCACGTAAACCCTCATATTGCGCCAGGCTAACAAAGGCAATCAAGCTGAACAGCAGCTCGATCACAATGAATCGATTTGAATGAACCTATTTCGAACGACAACAGTGGTACATAAGTCCGAGTCAAATTACAGTTGAAGTCTCCACAAAAGCTCACCTAATGACTTGATTTATAAAGTAAAAAATGCAAAATTAATTGCCAAAAAATTTACACTCACCGTCCTAATAATGGCTCTATTAATGTTGTCCGGATCGCTAAGTAACGCCACCACAGGTCGTAAAACCACTGAGGACAGCAGGTCAATCAGTAGCAACTTTAAGGCATGGCATTTCCATACTTCCTCGGGGGCTACCAGGTAGATGACAGCTTCTGACACTTCGCATAGTAACGCTGGAAAACCACTTACAATTACAACATAAAACACAAGGAAGACAAATCTCATTGAGCGTAACTGTGGGACTAGGACGATTTTTGTAAGATTGTCATGATTCATCGTTTTCGACAGACATATATTCCAGTTCAGAGTAGTTATTAAACTGATTTAGATCCACTGCAGAAACATCTTAATTTAGAACATGTTAACCTGTGGTATTTGATGAATTCAGAACTCGATAATCGAGTAAATATATACATTCTATTAGACAGGTTTCTATACATCTGAATGTACTTAGAATAATCGGATCCTTATTATTTAGAACCAACCGGCAGGTCATGTCATAATTTCAAACGTAGGTTATGTGATGGCCCTAAAATATAACTTAACGGTGTATTAACTTTAATGTCTGAAAAGTTACTAGGTTATTCTTACCATCCTCCTTGCTAGGATCAGTGCAGAAAACGTCGCGACAAATCTGCCTGTTCTCTATGGAGTTTTCTAAATCGAAGAACAAGTCGGTCAATGATTTCGAGGTTGTGATGTCTTCGGAGCTATCGTAAAACTTTGATTTCCCAAAAGTTTGAGTATCTGTAAAATATACGGCCAGTTAAGTTCATCATACTTATTAATAATCTCAAAGGTCAATGGCCCCTCAACAAGGTACCTTTATCACAGACATAAAGCATCAACTCCTCTTATCATTAGTAAGACCAGAGACTATAGAGATATAGACCGCCACAGCCTAAGAACTTTTTGAAGCTCAAGTCAATTGCGTCATCTATTTCAAAGATGCCTAAAGATACCGAAAATGTAAGAGAAATGTCACCTGCACTGCTACTCCACCTAGTAGCTACTAGTGTACTACTAGTACGCGTCTTTGACATAGATGGCGCAATTGACTTGAGCTTCAAAAAGTTCTTAGGCTGTGGCCGTCTATATCTCTATAGTCTCTGGTAAGACCGACCGAATTAGGTAAACGAAATTGCTGTATAGTTACCGCATTATGAAGGCTAGGAACAATAACTCTAAGAAATAATGCCGCGCAAGCGGCGTATACGCCAGTGTGAAGCAAATCATGGAGCTGCGCTGTGCGAGAATAGGTAAATGAAGTAATTCTATTTGTTCTCTACAAACAATCCTTGCAACACATCTTTGCTCATCTTTGGTAGAAAGCACAGCACAATCCTTAAGATTTCGAATCCTTAAGAATCGTAATTCTTCAAGACTACTGTATTTGAGCACTGTATTGACTTATATAACGCGAATAAATGCAAAAAATCGTATTTACAGCCTTTGAGTCGTTAAGCCTCGAGTATTATTAGGGTCCGAGTCTCTAAGCCTCGAAATGAGCGCTACTCATAAAGCGAGCCATACGCCTACCTGGGGGCCAAGACAAATCTGTGTCACTCTTATTCCTCCTATGAGTCTTCTTTTCCTCCTTCTTTGGACTCGGTTTGCCGTTCCCGTTGACCTCTTTAGCAGTAACTAAATCTATATGTTTCAACCTCACTCTTGACTGTTTGTATAATTTTAGGTGCATGGTTAGCTCCTCGGGGAATTTTGTCGAGAGGAGGTGGATCCAGTCCACACTTTTCACCCTGAAAAAGATAACATTAAAAATATATAACGCATGCATCCGGATAGGTGGGCATGTGTAGCCACCAAATGGATGCCGCAAAAGAGGCGCGGACGGGGCAGGCCCAAACAGAGATGGCGGAACGATTTGGATGCTTTCCAAAGCACCTGGCCGGAAAAAGCGGGGGACCGAGAGTTATGGAAAACAGCGGGAGAGGCCTTTGCCCAGCAGTGGGACACTACTTTAGGCTACTTAAAAAAAAAAAAAAAACCTTCTATGCTTATATAGAGCAAGAGATTCTATATGTTGACAATTAGCAATACCTAATGCATAACCCATAACCTTAATGCGTGAAGTCTGGAAGCCCTGATTTATTTATTATACTTCCCGTGAGATTCAAATGTCTCTAATAAACTTACTAATTAATTACACAAAAAAAAATTAAACAAAAAACAACCAAAAACATCGAACATTTGTTGGGCCCATACATAGTTGGCGAGCCGCGATTTAAAAAATAGTGGAGTACACGGACGCCTTTTTAACCTATAAAAAAATGACAAAACTCACAAGTCCGATTTTATTTTGTGCCCCGTTAGAATACGTTGAGTATTAATAATGACAAATGTTTTCTAACAATTGTTGACATTGCGCTAGGTATAATACACGTATTTGTTTGCTACATAAAGAAAAGATTATGCAAGTTTTATTTTTCTCTACCAGGCTATTGCTTTTTATTATTGCTACATAACTTCACATTTTATAATAGTTTTGTCAATAGCATTCGTTGTCTTAGCCATTTATCATTCGTTTAGAATTTGAGGTCACGCATATTTTTACAAATTGTTTACGAATATGCTCACATAATCTATTCACCAAACTGTTATAAAATGACAGATGATATTGAAATAGTTGAATGTTATAGTGTGGTAAAGAAAAATATAATTTGGATAATCTTTTCTTGGTGTTATTAACAAATATCTATATAATACGTAGCGCATCGTCAAAAACTGTTAGAAAATATTTTTTACTATGTCTAATCATATTATATATAGAACTAAAAATGAATATCGCACTTGTGAATTATAAAAGTTCAAAACTGTTCCTGTACTGTAGTAAAAGGCGGGTTTTTTTTTATGTAATGACCCTTTGCATTATAAATTTTACATAATAGTTTTATTAAGTAAACTTTTTGCCGCAAAATTCTAAGAATAGGAATCAGAACATGTTATATAAACAATTATATTATATACAATGTCTTATTTGTCATTATCAGTAACAGACATTTCTTGAAAGTATTATAATAATAATTTACAGAGTTCACTTGATAAGACTTCATCATCTTCCAATGTACAATATATAACCACTTAATAATAGCATTATTTATTTACAATGTAATCATGTAATGTTCAAAACAATTTAGATATCTAGGAGCATTTGTTAAAGTAACCCTTTGACTGCCAGGCATCGGACAGAAAAATCGTGCCACTGACGGAAGAGCAAACAAGCCCACTCACTTTTGACATCTATTGGGCCCCATTGACAATTTAATTAAATATGAAGGGTCCACTTATTATTTAATTATCATAGATGTACAATTATACTAACAAAAAATATGAATGAAATGTCACTAATACTTTGTAGTCCTTGTAGCTTATAGTTTGGCCAGAGTTTGTTCCACTTCAAGCATAGACAGGGAGAATCATACTGTCTTTTTCTAATGCTAGTACTCTCACTACTAAAAAAGGGATGGGTATAGCATGTTACTCTGACTGTTACTGCGCTTTTGGTTTGCCAGACTATAACAATTATACTGAACTTATTATGGATTAGAGCTAAACTTACCTATTGGCTACATTAGCACTTGTGGAAATCACCAATTTTTTGATAGAATGACTTGTGAACTCCTCATCATCCGTCAGGATGCCATACCATGAGTTCACATAGTCATTTATAATGATTGTGATGATTTCATTTAGAAATGAGTCCACAGTATCGCTGCCCGTAATACGCTGGTCAAACTTTGGAAGATTTTTCCCTGATTTGAACAATTGTAGTATCTACAAATAAAATTACATAGCTTAATAAAAATGTGATGTATAATCTAGGTTAGGCAACATTGTTTTTAAATCAGTACTCATAAGAAATTTTAAAATAAAGTATAAAAAAGAGAAAAGATTACATATACCAGAAAATTATCAAACATTAAACTTTATTGTAGCAGTTTCAATCTATTTATATAAAACAAAGTTTTTTTTCTTATTATATAAAACATTTAAAATTCAAGAACAGCTGAACCAATTATTATGATGTTTGTTTTTGTTTATTTATCTCTGTCCCAAATAACAGAAAAAATTATAAAATATAAGAGAAATTTGGCGGTGCAAAGTTCACTGGGTCAGCTAGTTTTAATTCAATAATACTATTAAAATGATAGCAGCGAGTTTACATTATTGTCCAAATCTAGTACTTTACACTGTCACTAGGCAATTATAAATTATTTTATGCAGGCAAGTACCTACAATAGCTAAAACTTCAATTAAATGCAAATTTTTGCTGAAAATATTATAAGTGACTAAACTCTCGTCCATTCTGTTTGTGCTTACCTTTGGGGACTGTATGGAATAATTTGTTTGCTGCAGCGGATCGTCCAGGCAATTTATATCTACGTGAAAGATCTTCTTGTCGTCATAATTTAAGTATAGAATGGTTAATATCCTGTAAATGAAAATTCGTTTACAAATCACTGTTTATGAAAGGTCAAAGCCTAAATCTCGCATGTTTTGTTGCTTATGATGATTTAAGTTGAAATAATTGCACTTACCCTGCTAAAAACGAGACCAAAAACGAAAGAATTGTTAAATACCATCCGAATCCAAACAAGCCAATTACTATCACGGAAATTAAACCAAACCAACCACCAATTCTTAATGCCATTATGTCTTTCTAATTCCACAGTTATAATGTATTGATTTAGCTACGTTCGAATGAATAAAAGTATAAATAATTGAAAATATCGGTGAAATCAACTTAACACTACGTCCCTAAAACACTACAATTTCCAAATGTCAATCGTAATGAAACGTTTGTTTTGCTAATATTGTTCGAATTAAGGTGAACCATTCTAAACTCTAATGCACTAGATTAAGAATGATTTTTGAGAAAGAAGTAGCAACATTTAATGATACTAGGGCGATATTTTCGTCCACAAATGTTATTCAAAACAAAAGCGTCTATTGGCATTGGCAGACGTCAACGCATCGCAGGCAAAGGTTAATGGCGTTTACGGAGATAGCATGTAATTATTTATAAGAGACGATAAGAAATGGGGTTGGCCGGTCGAAAGTATTTACAGATGGCGCCAGCATAGCTGGGTCCCTGTCAGTCCTACAAATAGTGTCAAAATCACGTTTTTTTTTAATTTTTTTTGACCTGGATGGGCTAGCCTTTAAGCCAAATCCCATACAACAATACTAGTGAAAGGGACCTAGCTATGCTTGCGCCATCTGGCTAAACCGTTGACAGTTGCCAACCCCATTTAAAAACAATATGGCTAAGGCACTCCACACACCTGATCTGAATTCAGCAATTCATAGACAAAACACCACCTCCTTGCCCCAGTCTGAATATTACTGGGGGCCTATCGGTAACTTTTTAACGCCGCTCAGTTTTCCGGTGAGGTAAAAGTGCGCTGAATTGCTTTTAAGTTAACGTTACGTCCCTATTGCCGCTCAATAGTCGTTCAACTTTGACTGGTTTTGTCGTAAGCTCAACGAAAACTCCCCGTTTTGAGGTAATGTATTGTCTATGGCTGGAAAAAAATAAATTGAGGGTTTGTTCTGAAACTAAATAAAGTTTATAGCGATGCGATAACTTATGATGGTGTCTTATTTAATGCGAAAAACATAATATCTGAAATAAATATACCTTTAATAGATAGGAAGAAAGGAGAAAGAAAGTTTTGTGTTTTGCGAGATTTTTTTAACGTTACACTACAATGAAAAAAGTTACGAACGCTCCTCATCGTCACATTTCACGGTTCCTATTCACGAATCATTGCAAGTTATTATTTTTCCAAAACCATAAAAAAATATTGCTTTTAAAATAATCAGCGTAATTTTGCTTTATTTTTTTTTATATTTTCAACAAATTTAATAAATCAAGCAAATCAAAAAAATATTATAAAATATGTTGAAAAAATGCCAAATGACAATAATGACATCGACCGTTAAAGTTTGAACTTGATGTTTCGTCTTTGTTGACTGAAGTAATGAAGTTGTTAGATAACAAAGAGAATTTAATGTAGTGTTTGATAATAATGATTTCATAATTTAAACTTGACCTAAACGCTGCTATTTCTCTTTAAATAGTTAAATTACTAGAATATGCTGGTGAAGTGCTAAATTTTCAGCGCATTGCGTTTCTTTTGTGGTTTTTGGCAAAGTTTCCAAATTCTCCTTCATTATTTCGTACAACGATGCCGTGCTGTTTTTCAACTTCTCGTCAGTTTTTCACACACGTGGAATTCGACAGTTTCAACTGGTAAATACCTATTTATAAGACTCTTTTATCTTTTAGAATCCTTGGTTGCCGGTATTTCTTTACAAAGACCGCCGCCTCGAATGTGAACATGCAAGGTAGTGTTAATATTTGGTGTTCAGTATGCAATAAAAAAAGACAAATTTTAGCAAAAAGTGTAAAAAATATAGGGGAAGGCTTGTGCAGAAACATAGGTGTAAAAGACTTTTCAAGGGCTAGTATTTTACAGCTCAACAAAAAACCATATCCTAATTATTATTGTGACTATTTTTGATTTAAGAGAATTTTTTATTTATTGTCCTGTTAAAAATTCTTATTTTAGCACAGAGGCGGCCTTAGGGGGTGGCGTCCCTGGACAAATTTTTACAAGGGCCGGCCGGAGGCCTCGCGAAGGCTAAGGCCACCCCTCTTTTAGCATACATATTCTCTACTATAACATAATAACAAATCTAGGTGTGATAATTTTAATTTAATTTAATTTAATTTAATTTGACAGCATTGGTAGCCTGACGGTAACGACGTCTGACTTTCAATCCGAAGGTCCCGGGTTCAAACCCCGGCTCGTACCAATGAGTTTTTCGGAACTTATGTACGAAATATAATTTGATATTTACCAATCGCTATACGGTGAAGGAAAACATCGTGAGGAAACCTGCATACATCCGCGGAGAAATTCAAAGGTGTATGTGAAGTTCCCAACCCGCTTTGGGCCAGCGTGGGGACTATAGCCTGATCCCTCTCGTGCATGAGAGGAGGCCTGTGCCCAGCAGTGGGACGTATAGAGGCTAACATATATACATATATATAATTTAATTTATTCAAAAGGCAACAATGGCTTAATAATTGTTAGTTACATGCCTTAAAGATATGTATCTGTTAGTAAAAACTAAAGTAAATAACACAGAACAACACAGAAACGGTACATAAAACACAATCACCTAGTAGCGGTCATGACACAATCGAAATGTCGCATAAAAGGTGAGTCATATCGGCCCGTCACGGTAGCCAGGATGGGGTTGGAGCTGGCCCGCACTCTGCAGAGCAACGAGGTCATTCTTTTTCATAATGACACAATACCAATTTTTTTGAATTCGACATACCTACCCTTTGCTACACCCCAGCCCATGTTTATGTTTTAACTTCTATTTTAAATGGATAGTGTTTAAATTAAATGTTTAACCCAATTTTGTTCTTGTACAATGTTTTACTAGAATTAAGTTGTTAAGGCAACTCGGGATATCAACAACTTAATATTTTTTTATCTTACAGTGTAGTACAAGGCAAATAATGCGATAGTATGTGTGACCTGGATGAATATCACTGCAATCCCTGTTGCTAAAATAATGAAGAAGTTACAATGGAAACCAGCCATTGGAAAACCAGGTATATACCCGTGTATAACAATTTAAATACATAAGATAATAACTATGTGTAACAAGGGTCAGCTGCTGCCAAGTAATGAACTTTTTGACACCATCTATTTGGAAATTGGGCTTTTTCTTCTCTAAGATACTTGCTGTCCATTTTATATGTTTGTTGCCATTATGTATGTTGATCATAAGTTATGACTGACCCTGACCGGACCCAATTAGACTGGACCATGCTGGTCCAAATCGGGCCATATTAAACCTCACCTAACCAAACTAACCAAATCAGACTAAATGATAATATGATGATTAGTCGCTCATTATCCTCAACGGTGGTTTGAAAAACAGTATGTGAGAACAAAACTGTTTTGATCTCGGGTGTTAGCGCTTGAATGAATCACTACGCTATGGTACCCCAGATGCTGCACATGAAGTTCATAAGTCCATTCATTACTAAGATGGAAAGATATTAATCTGAACCTGGGGCCATACTGGATTAGGGTTACTGTAGATAGAGTCCAATGGGGATGGGGACAGTTGGAGAAGGCCTATGGCTTAGATCAGCACACTGAGCTTAGATACATATTATAGTAACTAAATTAATTGTAATTATTGATCGGAATAAATGGATTTCTTAGTATTATAAATTATGGGACAAGGGTTGTGTTGTGATTATTCAATATTATTTATGTGCTTTTTTATACCATGACGGTGTCAAACAGGCATACGGCCCGCCTGATGGTAAGCAGCTACCGTAACCCATGGACGCCTGCAACTCCACAGATGTCACATATGCATCTCGTTGACCTATATGTTACTCCCAGAATCGAACTATCTTCACACCAAATTCCATCTAAATCGGTAAAGAAAGTGGTTTAAGCGTGAAGAGTTACTTTCGCATTTATAATATTAGTAAAGGAGGTCTCGACTCTAGTTTGAATCTTGGAAAAGGAGTTTATTTGTGTGTTTACTACGGATATGTAGTATGTGTGTTAGTAGTTAAAGGTGTAGAGGTAACAGACAGACGAAATTAATGTCGTATTTATAATTTTGCTTGTTGGTTCTTCGATTTAGGCACTTTACATTTACAATGCCATTAGGAATGTAAAAAAAAACTAATAATTATGCATAATAACTCCACAGCCGGATTCGGTCCCAGTTAAAGAGCGCTGACTGCAGAGAACTCTGCTGAGCTGTAGCTGATGAGCTCCCGTGGCTATGTCAAGCCATTATTGCCAATCTTGTTCTCAAGGTAAGTGAATATTGTGATCACACCTTTTATTTCATTACATTTGGCATGAATTTGGATGGTCTCAAATTTCATCGAAATCGATATAATAGTTTTTTAAGCGTGTAAAGGTAACCGACAGACGGAGTTACTTTTACATTTATAATATTAGTATCGCTTAGAGAAGCCTCGTGGTAAGAGCGCTAGTAGCCTGGCGGTAAGACATCCAACTTTCAATCCGGTCTTGGGTTGAGTTTTCCAGTACTTATGTTCGGAATGTCGTTTGATATTTACCAGTCGCTTTTCGGTGAAGGAAAACATCGTAAGAAAACCGGACCTCATCCCGATAAGACCTTGTTTCTCCTCTGGTTGAAAGGTCAGATGGCAATCGCTTTCGTACAAACTAGTGTCTACGCCAATTCATGGAATTAGGTTGTCTAGCGGACCCCAAGCTGGGTCAAACGCTATGAGGAAGAAAGAAAAAAGAGAAGCCCTGCGGTCTTTGGTCTCGGAGGCCAAGATCCACTTTAGGTTGTTTGGCCACTGTAGTAAGTACCTAAGTATTAGTGAATTAAGCTGTATGTCCCAGGTTTGAATCCTGGTAGGGGCGTTTATTTGTGTCTTTATCATGAATCTTTGTTCCCGAGTTATGGATGTTTTCTATCTGTGATATATTATTATTGTCACCGACTAGTACCCATAGTAACAAGCCTTATTGAGTTTACTGTGAGGCTAGGTAGATTTGTGAATGATTGCCCCATATTTTTTTGTAACACGACTATGGCAAACAAGCATACGACCCGCCTGATGGTACACACTAAGCAACTACGGTAACCTATGGACGCCTGCAACTCCAGAGATGTCACATATGCGTGTTGTCGACCTATATGTTACTCCCGGAGTCAAACTATCTTCACACCAAATTTCATCAATTTCATCGGTAAAGTGGTTTAAGCGTTAAGAAGTGACAGACAGAGTTACTTTCGCATTTATAATATTAGTAAGGAGGTCTCAACTCGAGTTTGAATCTTGGAAAGGGAACTCCCTTTCCAAGATTCAAACTCGAGTTGAGACCTTTATTTGTGTGTTTATTACGGATATGTTCTAGAGTTGTGGCTGTTTTCAGATTTCATCCAAATCAATATATTGAATTTAAACTTTCGTGAGACATATTAGTATATAGTACAAATCAATATAGTAGTTGAATGTAAAAAAAAACTAATAATTATGCATAATAACTCCACAGCCGGATTCGGTTCCAGTTTAAGAGCGCTGACTGCAGAGAACTCCACTGAGCTGCAGGTGATGAGCTCCCGTGGCTGATATAGCCATTATTGCCAATCTTGTTCTCAAGGTAAGCGAAATTGTGATAATGTGAGTACACCTTTTATTTCATTACATTTGGCATCAATATGGATGGTCTCAAATTTCATTGAAATCGATATACTAGTTTTTTAAGCGTGTAAAGGTAACAGACAGCTGGAGTTACTTTTGAATTTAAAATATTAGTATCGCTTAGAGAAGCCTCGTGGTAAGAGCGCTAGTAGCCTGGCGGTAAGACGTCCGACTTTCAATCCGGTCTCGGGTTCACACCCCGGCTCGTATCACTGACTTTTCCATAACTTATGAACGGAATATCATTTGATATTTACCAGTCCATTTCGGTAAAGGAAACATCGTAAGGAAACCGGACCTAATCCCGATAAGACCTTGTTTCCCCTCTGCTTGCAAAGTCATATGGCAGTCGCTTTCGTAAAAACTAGTGCCTACGCCCATTCATGGAATGTGGTTGTCAAGCGAACCCTAAGCTGGGTCAAACGCTATGAGGAAGAAAGAAAAAAGAGAAGCCCTGCGGTCTTTGGTCTCGGAGGCCAAGATCCACTTTAGGTTGTTTGGCCACTGTAGTAAGTACCTAAGTATTAGTGAATTAAGCTGTATGTCCCAGGTTTGAATCCTGGTAGGGGCGTTTATTTGTGTCTTTATCATGAATCTTTGTTCCCGAGTTATGGATGTTTTCTATCTGTGATATATTATTATTGTCACCGACTAGTACCCATAGTAACAAGCCTTATTGAGTTTACTGTGAGGCTAGGTAGATTTGTGAATGATTGCCCCATATTTTTTTGTAACACGACTATGGCAAACAAGCATACGACCCGCCTGATGGTACACACTAAGCAACTACGGTAACCTATGGACGCCTGCAACTCCAGAGATGTCACATATGCGTGTTGTCGACCTATATGTTACTCCCGGAGTCAAACTATCTTCACACCAAATTTCATCAATTTCATCGGTAAAGTGGTTTAAGCGTTAAGAAGTAACAGACAGACGAGAGTTACTTTCGCATTTATAATATTAGTAAAGGAGGTCTCAACTCGAGTTTAAAAAGTAATATTATGAAAATAGATTTCAGGCAACAGTCGTTGGTACCATATGGTTGATAAGGTATGTATATATCACTTTATTGCACATAAACAAGTTTAACAATATTACAACAGTAAAATAAAAAATAAAAAAGATATGCACAAAGGCAAGCTTATCCCTAAAAGGGATCTCTTCCAGCTAACCCATGAGAGAATGAGAAAGGAATAAATACTAAATGATGAAAGACAAACTATGCACAAAGGAACAATAAAAAGTTTGGAAACACAAAAAGCTTTAGGTACCTAAACACTAATAAATACATATATCGGTACATACATGTACCACACAAATACTCTTAAACTAAGTATATACATATATAAGGTCAAGTTCGTATATACATATACAAGGCGTTCCCACACCTGGCGCACTGCCTCGTGAAGAAATTGCCGCGCGGCAGCTCGGCTAATGTAGCAGTGCCTCGCCCGAGGCAATGCGGCCGCGCGTGCGTTTGCCTCGGCCGAGGCACGTCCACACTAGCCGAGTTGCCGCGCGCGGCGATTTCCTCGCGAGGCGGTGCGCCAGGTGTTTTTTTATGACAATGTACCTTATTGAATACCAAAATATTAATATGAAAATGTCCTCAGACCTACCCCCAAACCTCCTGTAGATAATGATGGGTTAATTGGATGAGGAACAAGCCATTAAGATAAAGTTTTTTTTTACGATTTCAACATTACAAAAGGAGGAGGTTCTCAATTCGGTTGTATGTTTTTAGGGTTCCGTACCCAAAGGGTAAAAACGGGACCCTATTACTAAGACATCGCTGTCCGTCTGTCTGTCTGCCGATCTGTCTGTCTGTCCATCTGTCTGTCACCAGGCTGTATCTCATAAACCGTGACAGTTAATTATACAGTTGAAAGTTTCACAGATGATGTATTTCTAATGCGGCTTTAACAACAAATACTAGAATAAAATAAATATTTAAGGGGGCTCCCATACAACAGACATGATTGATTTTTATAGATATTTTTATTGATGATGATTTTTATAGATAATGGCATGGAACCCTTCGTGCGCGAGTCGGACTCGCACTTGGCCGGTTTTTTGTTTGTTTGTTACTCCGTAATTTCTGAACACCACACCAAATTTCATCTTAATCGAGGCGGCGGTTGTTGATTCCACATACACTCCCTAAACAAATACGGATGTACTACTGAACATTATTTAACAATTTCAGGTGAAGAGCTCCGTGAACGTCTTCTATCATTCTCACATAATCCAGTTCTAACATCCACCCGAAGATAATCCAGGTATGCATTTTTTAAAAGTAATATTATGAAAATAGATTTCAGGCAACAGTCGTTGGTACCATATGGTAGATAAGGTCAAGTACAATTTTTTTTATGACAATGTCCTCAGACCTAGCCCCAAACCTCCTGTTGGGTTAATTGGATGAGTCTTAAAAATTAGGCTCTGCATACAGAACTCATGCTGGTTAACGAGGGCTGTTTTCCGCAACTCGACGTCTATATGTTGCGTCTATTTTTGCGTAGACCTCATACTGGCTCCATCCCAAATTTCATCTTAATCGGTGCAGCAGTTATTCATTCCCTCCCCATACAAACTTCCAGCCCGTTTCCACAAAGGGATGGTTTCTGATATAATAACTGCCCTATGTCTTCCCCGAGACTCAAACTATTTTTTTACCATTTTCATCTAAATAGGTTTAGTAGTTATTGGTTCCCTATCCTATGTCCTTTCCCTACACTCAATACCAAATTTCATTTCAATCGGTTGAACAGTTTTATCGTAAGGAGGTAACAGACAGACAGAGTTACTTTCGCGTTTATAATATTTACAACACCAGAACTCTTGACTATCTCTCTCTCTATACCAGATTTCATCCAAATCGGTTGAACAGTTTAATCGTAAGGACGTAACAGACAGAGTTACTTTCGCGTTTATAATATTTGCAAGGATCCGTCCCCAGAACTCTTGACTATCTCTATACCAAATTTCATCCAAATCGGTTCAGCGGTTATTAAATCCCCATACAAACATCCATCTGTTTTTCATACCCTTAAGGGATGACTTCTGGGATAAAAACTATCCTATGTCTTTAACCGTATACTAAATTCCATATTAATCGGTTATGCGGTTTAAATGTGAAGGCATAGCAACCGTTAGCTCACTACACAGATAGACTTTCGCAATTATAATACATGGGTTAGTTAAACATGAGGTCCTGGGTTTGAACCTGCTAAGGGCATTTATCTCGGATATTATTGTTCTCGAGTTGTGGATGTTTTGTATCTATTTTTAACCGACTTCAAAAAAGGAGGAGGTTCTCAATTCGACTGAATTTTTTTTTTTTTTTTTTTTTTTTTTTATCATAATTTTTTTTTTTTGTATGTATGTTACTCCATATCTCCGTGAATCGTGAACCGATTTTCAAAATTTTTTTTTGAATCGAACAGGTATAACCCCTAGATGGTCCCATTGTCACCAAGTCGGGATCTGATGATGGGATCCTGGAGAAATCGAGGGAACTCTTCAACTATTATAGGCACACCTATAGTGATTTCACTATTTTTTACAGCAACTCGGCCACTTCCTCTTGGAATAGCGGATCCTAAGTGAAGTCGGTTCTTTTTTTGTTTAAAATTATTTTACCCCACGACATTGGCAAACAAGCATACGGCCCGCCCAATGGTAAGTAGTTACCGTAGCCTATGGTCGCCTGCAACCCCAGAGGACTCACGTGCACGTTGCCTACCCTTTAAAAACTATTATGAATATTGTCACCTAGTAGTTCCTACCCGCAATACAAACCTTATTGAGCTTACGTTGATACGTGAATGATTGTACCATATTATTTCTTTCTTTTTTACACCACGACGGCAGCAAAGAAGCATACGGCCTACTTGATAGTAAGCAATTAGGTACTGTATTTAACCTATGGACGCCTGCAACTCCAGAGGTGTCACATGCGCGTTGCTGACCTATATTTTACCATATGATAGTATTTCGTACAGAAGGTTATCTTCACTACAAAATCAGTGTTTGACAGATGAACGGTGACAACGGTGGTCCATACAATTTTACCTTTCGACTTTCTAGGATTGACTATAGTACGCATAGTATATATTATTATTGCTGGACCTGCCCAAACTGCCTCAGCCTACCTAATCTATCAGTAATTTTAATACAAAACTAGATAAATGTCAGATTCATTACAATTTACAATCGAATTCATATGTTGGTACAAAACGATTACTATAAACTACTCAAATACTTATTTTATCTTATCTGTGGTCATTCCGCAAATAAACGAAGGCGATTTTAATAACCCGAAAACGTAGGTATCCGATACGTTCCATGGCAGTAGCTATCACTTCGTGGAGATGGACACCCTTGATCTTACCCCAGGGCTAAAATCTTTACACTAAAATTCTTATTAATGGGTTCAGCGGTTTAAGCATGTAGAGGTAATTAACAGACAGTTAGAGTTACTTTCGCATTTATAATTTTAGTGTTGGTAAGTTTATGAGTGTATGTAAACTCTTTAATGTACAAATACAATGTTACAATAGGAAAACGCAAGTACAGTCGCAAAATTGTCGCTTTAAGGGATCTCTTCCAGTTAACCTTTGAGTAGATGAGTGAAGTGAAATGAGGTAGACCAACGCGGCAACATGTATATTATACATACATTGTATAACGAGAAACGAGAAAGATAGATAAGTACTGCTATATACAAAATTTATAGGATGAGCATAGTGTAATATACATAACACACAGTTTAACAGGAGGTCCCGGGTTTGAATCCTGGTAAGCGCATTTATTTGTGTGTTTCTTATGAATTTATTTATTCTTGAGCTGTGGATGTTTTCTATCTAATATAAATAGTGTCACCTAGACTAGGCGAGCCTTATTAAACTAACTGTAGGACTAGATTGATAAGTGAATGATTATCCCATATTATTTATGTTCTTTTTTATACCGCGATGGACGCCTGCAACTCCAGAGAGGTCGCATGCTCGATGTCGACATATTCGCTGTGTCCATGATTGTGGCGCCATCTCTTGGGCAGGTGGTCAATCTGTTTTTTTCCTTTTTTATAAATAGGTTGTATTCCTTGCTTATATGAAATGTAACTGGCTGATTCACTATTTTGACAGCAGACAGGGGATTTGCAATTTCATTTCTTGTCACATTGAGCACTGCGATCGTTCTCGTTACCCCCACCATGCACTTCGCGCATAGCGACTGTCTTAGTATTTACCACAGGACTCAAACTATCTCCTCGCCGAATTTCATTTAAATCGGTATGTGGTTTTAGCTTCAAGAGATAACAGACAGATAGATTATTACTTGCGCATTTATCTTTGTATAGAAAGTTCCGGGTTTGAATCTTGGTAAGGGCATTTATTTTTGTATTCATCAAGGATATTTGTTCCCGAGTTGTGGATGTTATCTATCTGTTATAAATATTGTCAAAGTGATCGTGGAGAATGATGAGATAACGGGCGACAGAGATGTGTGGAAGAAAAAGACTTGCTCCGCCGACCCCAGGTAAATGGGACAAGGGCAAGCGAATGGTGATGATGAGTGGCAGTGGTAGTTACCTACAATACAAGATTTATTGATCTTACTGTGCTGTGGCACTAGGTTGACACGCGAATGATTATCCCTTTTTTTATTTACCACAATGGTCGCACGCAAACATTTGGCCCACCCCACCTGCTAAGCTGATAGCAGCTACCGTGACTTATGGACGCCTGCTACTCCGGAGGTTTATTTAATTTAATGATATGGCATTTTGTCACTCGTTTAGAGTGTTATGTTTAAATTCTGCATTCATTGGATTACGTCGTTGTCGAGGGTAAACAAGTCTGCTGGATCGCCGTCCTATTTGCGGAGTGCACAGTCCCGGACGATATGCGCGACGTCCTGATGTGAAGGTGGCACATGCGCTTTTGCGACCTTTTAATGTTAAGGAGTATTCACCGTATTATATTTATTATTCAATATTTTACATCATTGGATTTTAATATTTAAACAAATTCTGTCTTTTTTTGAGATATAATAAATGACTTGAATTTACTTAAAATACCATGCCGATGAGGTAAGGCACCCGGAATATGAATGCCTTGTGCGTTGTTTGAACTTTTGTCCTTATAAAGTATGATTTCTGGTATAAAACAACTATCCTATATCCTACCCCGGGACTTAAATTCTCTTCATAACCATACGTCGTTATCGCGGGTGCAACTACGATTTGACAGAACTCAAAGATTATGATAAACAAGAAATAACAGAAGTGTCAGTAGTATCAAATACGTTTGTACCTACGAGATCAAAATTATTCAATTTTTTTTCTAATATCGGATATACCAATTCGATTAAAAAAAAATTTGAAAATCGGTTCACGATTCACGGAGATATCGAGTAACATACATACAAAAAAATAATAATGATTAAAAAAATCTGTCGAATTGAGAACCTCCTCCTTTTTTGAAGTCGGTTAAAAAGATTAGCCACGCAGTCCTAACGGCAACATCTTCTGTCACCTGTTATTCGAAACATTTTTCATTCTTGATCGATTTATGTAGACTTGTAGATAAACGATTATTTTAGACTTACGAACAATTGGTTCCCCCTAACTTTTGAACCGTAAATCCGAAAAATATGAAAAAAATCAAGACGATGTGGCTTAGTTTACTTTAAACGAAAATTATTTAGAACATTATCGCTTTAACCGTTTTTGAGTTATGTGCAAAAAAACGACTTACTACGGAACCCTCCGTTATGCGTGGACTGGCACGGTTTTGATCGGTTTTTTACACCATTGTACTCGACCCATAGAGTGCGCACTTTTCTAACTCCGAGAATTTTGTGCAAAATTTCATTATTTCTGACTAACTTGGCGTTATTACTCTTTCAGATGTAATCTGAGTTTGGATGAATTCGTCTTCGTTCCTAAAATAAATTGAAGAAGCTGGGACGGAAGTCGTTTCGGCACATACAGGTTTGTGTTTAAGAGTTAATTCATTTAATTAAAAGTCGGAACATATTTACACAAAATAAAAACTTTTTACAAAAAAAAGATGAACGACTTCAAAAAGGATAAAATGAATCATTATATTATTTATATGCGTCACCAACTGATATGTATGTTTGAAGTCGGTGCCACAGCCAAGCCAAATTTGGAAGAGTTAATACGAACGAGGCGATGTGTTCAGTGAATTGTTCTAATCTAATACGGTATGGATTGCACATAGGTATACATTCGTTTCGACTATGCGTTACCCGTTAGGTACAGAAAATATAATCATGCGCATTATGTTTGTTAACACACTGTTCGGACTACCCGTATCTCGAAGGAAGTCCGTGGTTCGGTTTGAATTATTTATCATTCTTCATCTAAAGTTAAATTCGAAGTATAAAGGAATTCAATGGCTAGATTAATTTTTCTATAGTTACTCAGATACACCTAGGGTTGCCATGCCCAAAAATACAAAAGCCGGACTTCGCGCTTAATTTAGCCGGACATTTTACCCTAAAAGCCGGACATAACTTTTTTGATAGCTAATTTTAGCCTTTTATAAAGCCGGACAGTTGTTCGAAAAGCCGGACAACAGTTTATAATAAAAGAAACGATTACTTATTTATGTTTAGGGTTATTTAGTCAACCAGGAACTAGGAACCCTAATAGTTTCGCCTGGTCCTTCTGTACGCGGCTTAGTTCAGTGATCGTTAGTACAGTCGACGTCAAATATATGTTTACACTTTTTAATCTTACTCGTTTGTAATAAGGTGCAAAAGTATAAACATATCTTTGACGTCGACTCTACCCAGGCGATAAATATCCATTTTGGACAAAAACGAATACCCCTTTTTTACTTAAAATTAATGAGTTCTGCCTTTTGGCAAATGATAACTATTTTAATACACTTATTTGACAATTTTATCAACTTGTTAACAGCCCTCGGAGCAGTTGCTTCTTTACTTGCGGTCGACTTTCGACTCGTACCACTCGCGCGGCAGTCAGACGAAAAGCCCAACAAAAGCCGGACAGGCCGGACGAGCAAATATTTGGCCGGACACGCCCGTAAAAAGCCAAACATACCTGGCAACCCTAGATACACCCAGTACACCCACAGTTTCAGTAAAAAGGCACGATATTCAAATTTTCTATGAAAGGCCAATCATACGCGTCTACATTTTTTTTCTATTTTATTCCGCCTTTTTCTGATTATTGAAAAAGTAGACGTGTCTCAGAATATATACAAAATCGGATTAGTAGTTTAGATATGACAATGTAACAGATAGAGATAGTGCCGTGGGGTGCCCGGCCTTAGAATTGTCCCCCACTATATCGTCCCGTGGTTGCAGTAGGAGTCTGCTAAGGGAATATACCGGGAGATGGGCAGCAGCATCTTCCGAAAGCCTAAACAACAACAACCCGCCTGCCAAGCGTGGCGCGTATGGCAAACCCCCCCCCCCCCCCCCTTTAATAAAGGGGAGGTCTATGTTCAGCAGTGGACGTCTTATGGCTGAGATGATGATGATGTTCACAATTGAAGCTGTTTTGACCGGTTTGTATTTTTTGGCTTGGCACCGACTTCAAACATATCAGTTGGTGACCCATATAAATAATATAATGATTCATTTTATCCTTTTTGAAGTCGGTTGTCTTATTTTTGTAAAAAGTTTTTATTTTTAAATTTTCAGTGGTTATATGTTTATCAAAATTGGACAACAAGTCTTGGAATAATCGGTGAAGATATATAAAAAACTTCATAGTACACCCATTCAATCTAAGGAAAGTTCCACGTATCATATGTGAACTGCTTGAGTGGCTTCAGACAACACCCAAATCAACATACATGTGCCTTTAAAAACTGAGGAGTTCTCTCAATTCCTCATGGATCCCATCATCAGAACAGCACCAGATTAATGTGGGACCATCTTCGAGGTAGTTCCTTCCAAACAAAAACAGAATTATTCAAATCGGACCACGGATGTACCTACATTTAAAAAATCTTCATCATTATCATCAAAACAATCATCATAATCAGGTCCACTCTATCAAATTGGTGGTTTTCGTGAGAAAATGCTTGAGTAGCTTAAGAAAACGCCCAAATCACTATACACGTGCCTACAAAAATTGAGGAGTTCCCTCAGTTGCTCATGGATTCCATCATCAGAACAGCACCAGATTAATGTGGGACCATCTTTAAGGTAGTTCGATCTTTTCATACAAAAAAAGAATTATTCAAATCGGACCAGGGGTTTCGGAATAATCGCTGAACATCCTACATTTAAAAAATCTTCATCATTATCATCAAAACAATCATCATCATCAGGTCCACTCCATCAAATTGGTGGTTTTCGTGAGAAAATGCTTGAGTTGCTTAAAAAAACACCCAAATCACTATACATGTGCCTTTAAAAATTTAGGAGTTCCCTCAATTCCTCATGGATCCCATCAGAACAGCACCAGATTAATATGGGACCACCTTGGATGTAGATCCTTTCAAACAAAAAAAGGAGTACTCAGATCGGACCGGGTCTCGGAGTAATCGGTGAACATACATAAAAAAAAACACCAAACCGAATGCAGAACCTCCTTCTTCTATGGAATTGTCGGAAGAAAATATAGCAAAATAGTACATTTCGATACTAGGTCGGAAAGGATGTCATTATTCAACGAGTTCCGAGACATTTGATCACGAGCCGCAGGCGAGTGGCAAAACTCGGGACGAGTGAAGAAAGACATTCCGTCCGTGTATCGAACGACGTTTTTTAATAAAGTTGCGAAAAAATTATAAAAATGGACAATGTCACTTTGAGGTTACTTCACCCGAACACTCGCGCCGTGCGATGCGGGGCGGTGATCATGAATCCTGAGCTGTGATTGGCTGGAAAAGTAAAACGCGCTAGTGCGAGAAATCCAACTTCTCGCATTATAAACTACTACTAGATTTGAGCAACTGTGTTAAAAATAAGTTTTTTATACTCGGCGACTGTAATACTCGAATTGAGATTGTGGTGGCGGAACTACTAGCGCATACTTTTTGATAGAGCTTCTATGGTCGCATATTGTAGCATCCATAACAATGACAGAAAGGATTTCCATACAATATTGTGAAACTGTTGTCGGGCCCCGCATTGCGTGTCGCCGCCGGCACAATCCACCGGGAGATCGAACGTTACGAGATTACATAGAAGCAGTAGGTTGTGCACAGCTTTCGTCGAACTCAATTCTTACCGGCTTGCTTAAGCACTCGTATAAAAACTATTGTGTGCAACGGTACATAATAAGGGTTCTTAAAATTCTCGGGTCTGTTTTTACAAAATTCGGCTTCGCCTCATTTTGTAACTTCGACCCTCGAATCTTAAGAACCCTCATTATGTAACTGTTGCACAAAATACTATTGTATGTGTACTGGCCGTATTTTCTTTGTATTAAAATTTTTAACAACGAAAACGAATGTCCGACCTAAATCTGTACTACTAGAATGCCCATGCCAAATTTCGTGGTTCTAAAGTTTGTCGTTTTCAAATGAGAGCTAAACTACGTTTGTATGGGAACGCGAGCGTCCTGGCGACTCTTAAGATTGTAAAATAAGCTTATAATTGGGGTTGCAATCCCTTTTAATGTAAAATAGCTGACCCGGCGAACTTGGTAGCGCTACTAATTGGTTTTTAGTTTCTGCAATATTTTAATGATTAATATTCTGCTATTCGAGGCAGTGATAAATCCAAAAAATCAAACATCATTAACATCGATTTTCTTGAGGTATAAATGCTGTAACGTACCGACATGACTTTGTTATATATATTTTAGATTTAAAGTAGTCATAGAAAATATGTGTTAGTGTGCGGACAAAGGGACCACTTTGTCGATATAAAGTTACTAGTACTTTCTAAAACTACGCAATATGCACTATCTATTAGTGAAAGAAAAAAGTGTCCTTGTAAATCGACAAAGTGGTCCCTTACACTAAACTCGTCCACATATATAGAGTTATAGACCTACTTAACCTATACAGTGTGTGGCCCATAACACGGGCGAAGGATTGAAACGTAGATTCTACTCCTCAAACTGAACAACGTTTGTGCAGCGACTTTTGAAAACTTACGGTTTGATTTTTAGTACATTTTAAAGTTTACCTGAACACGCAATGTATTGCGAAATTGATTATGTCTGTAGTGTGAGGGTGACAAGACTGACAAGCAATGTCAATTAGACGGATTCAAAATAATATTTGTATGAAAAAGAGACAATCTAAAAACTACATATTTTTTTTAAAGTTGTTGAACAATAGTTTTATTGTTTGAGGAGTACAATCTAAGTTTGCATTTTTCGCTCGTGTTCTGGGCCACACACTGTATATACATTTTCTCAAAAATGTCCCGCAAGGTTGACTTTTACGGTTTAATATCAGGCGGTGAAGTGCTTCGTTTATGGTCAGTTAAAAATTTAAAAAGTTACGGAAATTGCAGTCTCGATTTCGATCCGTAAATTTCCAATACAAATTCCATTATTGTCGAGGTACATACTTTTTTTTTAAGTAGTAACGGCTATAGAACTAGGTGGAACAGTTCCTAAACAGCCAAAATAGAGAACGAGTTACAATTATTTATAATGTTGGTACCGCGTGTTTTTAGCTGTCTCAAATAGATTGGCGTTGTTCGGCAGAAAAATACACTTCTATTGAATATTAAAAAAAAGTAAAAGGCGGTAAAGCAAATGTTTTTAAATAATTGATTACTTCTTTAAATTGTTAATATTTAATAAAATTTATTTCGATTGACATACCTACTTATTTTTATTTTCTTGCACCATTTTTGAGAAAAGCACTATATTTGACTCGGCGTGAAGAGCCATTGCCGGCTTCGTATTAACTTAAACGGACTCCCGTTCCGGTCGTCCGTTTAAACATAATACTCAGCCCGCAATGGGCTACTTCACCTCCTCGACAATAATGTACTATTAATATTCCTAGGTTTTTTATCTATATTTTCTATGAATACTTTGAACAAAATATTCCATTATTTTTATATTAGATGTAGAGTGTAAGGCCAAGAACGGCTTAAGAAAAAACCATGTTAAGATTGTATGATGTACGGAACCTAAGCGGGCACGGTTGCGACTCGTCATTGGCTGGTAAAAGTTTACTAAGACTAGATTTTTTTTTTCAGTTTTCTCGACTGTCGGCGAAGAGCATCTTTCTGCGGGTATCATCAGAAAAACTAAAGGCGATCATTGGGGAGTGCTGCAGGCGATGTGCATTACATGCAATCAGCAACGTAAGTGTTTCTGGATTTACTAGTATGTACAGTAAACTTCAAAGATATGTTTACACTATTGCACCTTACGTATTTGTAATAAGGTACAAAACTGTAAATATATCTTTGACGTCGACTGTACATATTATATGTATATTATGTATGTACCTGCGTTGCGTGTGGCAATATTAGAGTCCGGGAAAACGCAATCGTAGTTTTGAGCGCTCCCATACTAGGAATATTTGGCATAATTACATTAATTACTCAAGGAAGACCCGTGACAATGACAAACTCATTCACAAAGTTCTTGAAACTGTCAACATACTAGCAACCCCAAGAGTCAGTTGGCTTTTTTGTGCTATAGGTGGCAAAAGCCCAAAGGATGTTTGCTTGTGTCCCAGACGTCCCGATTGTTAGTGTTATTATACTATATGTAGATTCGTAAGTATGGCCATAATTTTGAAGTTATAAGAAAAACCAGCCAAGAATATGATTGTAGGTTGATTCCATGAGTAGGTTGAGTTTGAGTTTGAATTTTTCCATATTTTTTGAATCCACAGCTCAAATTTTATTTTTGGGGGCCATTCTTTCTTTATTTTTATTAGATCCCAGAAAAACCAATACCTAAGACGATGTCAACAACTGCTTTAGAAAACAAACATAAAAAAATGTGTATTATACCTGGAGCCCCTGGGGCGCGAGTACGACTCTCCCTTGGCCGGTAAACTTTTACTAAGTCTTGGATTTCTTTTTCAGTTTTATGACTATCCGGACAATTCTGCAGTATCATAAGAAACGGTTGGGGTGTTGGAGTTGCGAGCAACGACCATTGAAGATGGCTGGAGAGTGTTGAAGGCCATGCGCAATCACCAACGTAAGTTATGGATTTATTAGCCTTTTGAACACCAAGAACACCTAAAGGTGGTAAAGTTCTCATCTTCTCGTGTCTATAGCAAAAAATCATTGGCAAAAAGAGTATGCGTCAGTGCCTGCTGTGTCACTGAACGGAGTTCCTCTGAATAGAGTATTGCGGCTCAAGTATCTTATAAGTATCTTGGGCACTGGATAACCGAGGACCTCCAGGATGATGCCGATATAGAACGGGAGCGCAGGGCATTGTCGGTAAGATGTATTATGCTGTCGCGCAGGTTCGCACGTTGTAACGGGGATGTCAAAAATACCCTTTTCAAGGCTTTTTGCCAATCCTTTTATACGTGCAGCCTGTGGATGAACTACACAAACAAATCCTCAATACCCTGCGCGTCCAATATAACAACGGCTTCTGCTTGTTGTAGGGACTGTCACGTTACGGGATGTTTGCGGGGGCTAGAGTTGACGGTTTTAGTGCGATAATCCGGAATCGCACCGCCGCCTCATGCGCCGGGTACGTGACAGTTCCAACAGCTCGCTACGTCTCTGGGAGAATCCTGCTTGTGCTCTCTGGAACTGTAATGACCTACATGTGGCTTCTAGGGGCATGGTTTATGACCTAATGTAATTGACATTTGAATTTATGGTGGAGTTTTTAATGTTACTGCAAAGTTTGACATAATTTAATTTTTAACCGACTTCAAAAAAAGGAGGTTCTCAGTTCGACCCGTATGTTTGTATGTATCAGTGGCGGCGCGTCCATAGAACACGATTCCCGCCGGCTTACCTAGTTTTCGGGCACCTGAGTAGTTTTCTTACAGCTTATGAAGACATTTTAAGCCAAATTAAGCTCCGGCTTGCCTAAAAAAATTTTTAACCGCCACTGGTATGTATGTATGTATGTTTGTTTGCGATTATCTCGCGTTTGGCTGAACCGATTTTGATGCGGTTTTCAGAATAGTATTTGTTACACTCTGGAGGTTTTCTTTTTTTGTGATAGTGTTATTGTACATAATTTAATTCTTATTTAGTTATAATTTATATATCAATTTGATTTATTTAGCTTTAAACAGTTTCGTTATTTAATTATAATTAAAATAAAAAATCTGATACGATGTCTTGTAAGTTAACAGTTGTAGGCTGAATAGCATTGACCAAGTCAATAATTCGTATAAAAAAACCCTTGCTTGTCGTCAACTGTCGCTGTCACGTCAAGATTGAAGTATTGAAACAAATTCAAATATTTTATTTTTTATTTATTTTCACAAAATAACTAACTAACTCAAATATACTATACCAATTCAAATTTATTTGTAAAGCGCAAGAAATAATACACATAGCGATTATTTTGTAAAAGCCATTGTTTATTGAGTATAAACATCCCAAAGTTATAAAATATCTGTATACAATACAATACAATACAAATACTCTTTATTGAACACCTCAAAAACAAAACCAGTACAGGAGAAAAAATAAAAAAAATAAATTAGAGGTAAACAACAGGCGGTCTTATCGCTAAAAAGCGATTTCTACTACTGATTGTATACTTACTGGAGTAAATTGCATCAAGTTCAAACTATAATTTGATTGAAATAAGATGAACCAAAATTCTTATTATGTGAGACAGGACAAGAAGATTGCTTTTATATGTTTTAAAAGACTAGTAATTGATTATTATTGCTTTATTGGCTTAATTTTTGTGTGTAATACTTCTTTTTCACATAAATACGTAGGGGCAGTGTTTGTTTACAAATTTCTGTTTACATATTTGACAATGTCGTAGCGTTGATTTTATTCTTTTAGGAATGCTTATTAAGGTTTTACACAGAGGTTTTACATGGTGGTTGTGAGGACAAGGTCAAACAAAGGTCATTAATATTTTTGCGAAAATATCCGAATCCACTCATTAATTTCGCGAAATATTAATCAATAGTTGATCGATAAACCAAGACCTCGAAACCGTTTTGGAAATATACATTTCCAAAAAAAATTAACAATCCCAATTCTATGGATATTTGAGCTGAAATAATCAATTTGAATTTGAATAGCGCCTATAGCAAGTTTGATCTAAAAAGTTAAAAACTCTCCATGTCCATTGTCCAAATTTTGAACCTCCATTTCACCCCTTTAAGGGTTGATTTTCGGGATGAAACATAATTCTATGTTCATTACCAGGACTCTCAACTATCTATATGCCACTTTTTATCTAAATTGGTTCAGCGGTTTAAGCGTGAATAGGTAACAGACAGACAGACACATTTTCGTATTTATAATATTAGTTAGAATAGTTACAATTATATTTCATATGATAGTTTTTGCACTTTGCACGCGACAAAGTCGACAAACAGCCAACCACCTTTGACCCTCTTAAGGGATGATTACTGGGATAAAAACTATCTTATGTCCTTCCCCGGAACTTAAACTATCGTCATATTAAATTTCATCTAAATCGGTTCAGAAGTTCAAAAGCGTGAAGATAGACACAAACACACTTTCGCATTTATAATATTAGTATGGATATGGATACAATATATTATTAATATGTCTTTCCCGACCACGGAACTGGTATTCCGGGCCTTTGGGAGGCGTATGCGGAGCCGAAGCCAACGCGCAGAGGCCCTTTCGACAATTTAATGAAAAGTGAGGGGTACACTAAGCGGATGCTGCCCCTGCCCGTGTCATGGGACGCACGCAGAGCCAGCACCCGCCATGGTGTAAGGACTATTGAGTATTAATGGAGTCTAAAATGTACTAGGCTATTGGGTGAAAAGTAATGGACTGATTAATGGGCTATTGGATGAAGAACCGGACGCCTGCCTCATAAAACGGTATCCAATTTTATTTCCGGCAGACGGTGACGCCGTCCGCAAGATGGGCCCCCATAAAAAGCGACATCAAAGATGGCTCAAGGGCAACACCGGTGCGGGAGCTGGGGGTAGAGAGGTGTCACTGGACTTTAAACATATAGCCAACTCGCCACTTAGGTTTCCACATCTACCCTCGAGAACACAGCTCTAACGGCCCCACTCTGGACAGCCGGCTAAGGCAAGCCAGAGGCAGGGGACCTGTCCCACCATCCGACAGGGCACCCCAGGGGCACTCAGGTACGTGGAGTCGCTACTCTCCAACAGCTCGCCACAAGCTGCCCTGCGTTGACTGATTGCGCTGGTGAAAACCAGCGGGCGATGGGGTCGTCACATCCCTACGCCTATATTATTAATATTATTATCTATTGAAAACAAAGTATTATTAGTATTGATTTGAGTGATTTAAAAATGCCCTATCACGTAATAGTATTTTATACAATCGTGACATAATAAAGAGCTTTTCAGTCGAGTACCGTGTTTAGGCCACGAAGCTTGCTGAGTGGCCTAAGTAAGGTACGAGATTGAAAAGCTTAATTATGTCACTATTGTATACAATACTTTTTCTACGAGTGCTCAAACTAGGCAAGCCGGTAAGAATAGAGTTCGATAAATGCGTTAGTCTGCTGCATACATATAATTGAGCAACTGCCGTCTCTCGGTGATTGTGCCGACGCCCGCACGACCGGGGCGGCGTGGCCGGGCGGGCTTCGGCACCTGAGAGAACTAAAATATTGTATGAAAATCCATTTTAGTTTAGTCGACGATGCTAAAATCTTGACATTACTATGTCTAGAATTGACACACTATGATAAGATATGTAAGAATGAATAGAGTATGGTTATATGACATCTAGAACGTGGATATATATGAATTCACATAAATTAATGATCTAATTAGAACAAATTATGTTCGCTATATTTGGCGGTTGATAGCTGTGAGTGAATCAAAGAGTAGTAGTTAAGTTTAGTTAGACTTAGACTTTAGACTTAGTGATTTTCATTACAACTTTTGGGACAAAAAATTCCTTAGGGATATAATTTCCTGATACTCAATGTTTTTTAACCGACTTCAATTCCATAGAGGAAGGAGGTTCTGCATTCGGTTTGGTGTTTTTTTTTTATGTATGTCCACCGATTACTCCGAGACCCGTGGTCCGATTTGAGTAATTCTTTTTAACCGACTTCAATTCCATTGAGGAAGGAGGTTCTGCATTCGGTTTGGTGTTTTTTTTTTTATATGTATGTTCACCGATTACTCCGAGACCCGTGGTCCGATTTGAGTAATTCTTTTTTTGTTTGAAACGATCTACATCCAAGGTGGTCCCATATTAATATGGTGCTGTTCTGATGATGGAATCCATGAGGAATTGAGGGAACTCCTAAATTTTTAAAGGCACATGTATGGTGATTTGGGTGTTTTCTTAAGCAACTCAAGCATTTTCTCACGAAAACTACCATTTCGATGCAGTAGACCTGATGATGATGATTGTTTTGATGATAATGATGAAGATTTTTTTATGCAGGTTGTTCAGCGATTACTCCGAGACCCGTGGTCCAATTTGAATAATATTTTTTATGTTTGAAAGGAACTACCTTGAAGATGGTCCCACATTTATCTGGCGCTGTTCTGATGATGGGATCCATGAGGAATTGAGGGAACTCCTCAATTTTTAAAGGCACATGTATGGTGATTTGGGTGTTTTCGTAAGCAAATCAAGCATTTTCTCACGAAAACCACCATTTTGATGCAGTGGACCTGATGATGATGATTGTTTTGATGATAATGATGAAGATTTTTTTATGCAGGATGTTCAGCGATTACTCTGAGACCCGTGGTCCAATTTGAATAATTATTTTTTTGTTTGAAAGGAACTACCTTGAAGATGGTCCCACATTTATCTGGTGCTGTTCTGATGATGGGATTCATGAGCAATTGAGGGAACTCCTCAATTTTTAAAGGCACGTCTATAGTGATTTGGGTGTTTTCTTAAGCTACTCAAGCATTTTCTCACAAAAACTACCAATTTGATGGAGTGGACCTGATGATGATGATTGTTTTGATTTTTGATGATAATTAAGAAGATTTTTGAAATGTAGGATGTTCAGCGATTACTCCGAGACCCGTAATCCAATTTGAATAATTCTTCTTTTGTTTTAAAGAAACTACCTCGAAAATGGTCGCATATTAATCTGGTGCTATTCTGATGATGGGATCCGTGAGGAATTGAGAGAACTCCTCAATTTTTAAAGGCACATGTATGTTGATTTGGGTGTTTTCTTAAGCAACTCGAGCATTCCCTCTTGAAAACCACCAATTTGATAGAGAGGACCTAATGATGAAGTCCACATATGATACTTGGACCTTTCCTGAGATAGAATGGGTGTATTATGAACTTTTTTATATATCATTACCGATTAATCCGAAACTTTTTGTCCGATTTTGATAAATATATAAGCACTAAAAATGGAAAAATAAAAACTTTTTACAAAAAAAAAAGATAAACCGACTTCAAAAAGGATAAAATGAATCATTATATTATTTATATGCGTTACCAACTGATATGTTTGAAGTCGGTGCCAAGCCACAAATTACAAAACCGGTCAAATCAGCTTCAAGTGTGAACATAACAAAACATCGGTACTAATAATGCAAAGGTGAATGCGATTTCATGTGTTACATTTTCATGTCTAAACTACTAATCCTATTCTGATGCAATGCGACAACGTGTATCAGAATATATATATCGATATTCCGATACACGTCTGCTTTGTCAATAATCAGAAAATAGAAAAAAAATGTAGACGCGTAAGATTGACCTTCCATATAAAATTTGAATATCGTGACTTTTTTCTTACTGACACGGCGTGTGTAAGGTACTGGGTATATGTGCGTATAGAAAAATGTATCTAGCAATTGAATTCCTTTATACTTCGGATTTAACCTTAGATGAAGAAGGATAAATAATTCAAAGCGAACCACGGGCTTCGTTCGACATACGGATAGTCCCAACAATGTGTTAACAAACAAACATAGGACCCATGATTATACTTTCTGTCCCTACTTGCCTAACAGTTAACGCATGGTCGAAACGAATGTATATCTACGTGCGATTCATACTGTATTAGATTAGTTATATAGGAAAAATAACAATTCACTGAACACATCGCCTCGTTCGTATTAACTCTTCCAAATTTGGCTTGGCACCGACTTCAAACATATCAGTTGGTAACGCATATAAATAATATAATGATTCATTTTATCCTTTTTGAAGTCGGTTTATCTTTTTTTTTGTAAAAAGTTTTTATTTTAGTTTTCATTCTACAACTTTGTTGCAGTTATTGATCTATAGGTATTTCCATGCCAAAATTAAATATCAACTTCTTAGCACAGACATTTTGGCTACGGAATCCCAAAAACTAGAGTGCCATTCAACGTTTACACTATTTATACCTAGAACTAATGTTTATAACTTTACTGTTACAGGTTGACCCGTGAAATCTTTGCTGATGTTCTGCGTCGTCAAAGAATCAAACTGCACACATGAAAAATCACCTTGAAACCTCCCCTCACAGCCCGGTGAAGACATCGCTGCACGAAGCAACTCGGGCTATGTAGTACACCTCGGCTTGATAAAAGTGAGGGTGGAGAGGAAACTACCACGAACGATTATGAACGTCTCGCTCGATACAGAGTGGCGGCCAGCGGCGGGCTCGCGCGACTCTATAGGCTTGAATAGGGACGTTTTGGAAAACGGCGCCGGCCTCCGGTCATGGCGGCATGTTTAGTCGGAGCGAGTGCGCACTCCGGGACAACTTCGCTTGCCGTATACCTACATATAAAACTGTAATTAAAGGATTAAGTCGCAACCAACATTTCCCTTGTCAAACTGGGAAAAATGCGGACATGGTGAAAGGCGCCTTTTAATTACGCGGTTGTATTTAGGGTGCGCGCGATTGCCCCATTATTAACGCACTTAACAATATTATTAATTAATCTCTTTTCGCTAATAAGATACATTTATTGTCATTTAATAAGAAGGTACTTCAAGTGACAAGCACATTTATATCCTTTTTCCTAATAAAATACCTAAAAGCGGGTCCTTTGTAAACTTATACTTACTTATTTGTATATAGTATCTTTAATGTATTTGTAGTACTCGTTGCTACTTTCCTCACTCCAGGGAGTGCAATTTTGTTTCTAGAAGCTTTTCGTCATAATGATGATGCCTTTCATTCGGGAATGTAATTAAATGTGTTTTTTTAACTTGAATATGTTCTCACTACTGAGGTGAAAAGTTGTATGTGTCACACGAGAGGAAAGATTTTTTGCAGCTCGTGTTCTTGAGATCCCTCGCTACACTCAAGATTCAAACTTAGAATCACTCGCTTCGCTCGTGATTCAAAATCAACACTCGAAAAAAAAACAACTTTCCTCTCTTGTTACACAAATAACTTTTGTGTTAGTGTTGTTGTGATTTAATTCTTATTTAGTTATAATTTAGTTCTTATGTAACTCTATGGACATCTGAGCTGAAATAATCGATTTGAATTTGAATAGCGCCTATAGCAAGTATCATCTAAAAAGTTAACCCCTTTAAGGGTTTTTTTTCGGGATGAAAAGTATCCAGGACTCTAACTATCTATGTATATACCAATTTTTGTCTAAATTGGTTCAGCGGTTTAAGCATGAATAGGTAACAGACAGACATACACAGTTTCGTATTTATAATATTAGTTAAAATAGTTAGAATTATATATATGTTAGTTTTTGCACGCGACAAACAGCCACTCCCCTTTGACCCCCTTAAGGGATGATTCCTGGGATAAAACTATTTTATGTCCTTCCCCGGAACTTAAACTACCTTCTTCATACTAAATTTCATCTCAATCGGTTCAGAAGTTTAAGCACGAAGATAGAGGTAACAGACAGACACAGACACACTTTCGCATTTATAGTATTAGTATGGATATGGATACATTGGATACAATGTATTATTATGTATTGAAAACGAAGTATTATTGGTATGTAATTGATTTGAGAGATTTCTAAAATTTTCTATCATGTAAACAAACAATTCTCAAATACATTGTCCCACTTTTCTCTGGGATTGTCACTCAAGTTATTTAAGATGTTGTTGTATACTTAAAGATACTCATAAAGTATCAACCCAGTAACCACCGAAAAATATAATTTCTAATAAGAAATTTTTCAATAATAGAATAAGAAGTAAGTAACGAAAGAATAACCGCCAAAGTAACTGACATTACTATGTCTAGAGTGGCATGTAAGGATGAATAGAGTATTGATATGACATCTAGAACATGGATATATATGAATTCATATAAATTAATGATCTAATTAGAACAATTTTTGTGCGCCATATTTGGCGGTTGACAGTAAGTAGTAGTAAGTATAGAATTTAGTAATTTTCAATACAACTTTTGGGAGAAAAAATTCCTTAGGGATATCATTTCCTGTTACTCAATGTTTATTGCGTTCATTCTACAACTTTGTTGGAGTTATTGATCTATAGGTATTTACATGCCAACTTCTTAGCACAGACAGTTACTGACCTAAGTCAGTGACAAACAGGACATTTTGGCTACGGAACCCCAAAAACTAGAGTGCCATCGTTTACAGTATTTATGCTTAAAACTAATGTTCATAACTTTACTGTTACAGGTTGACCCGTGTAATCTTTACTGACGCAATGCCTCGGGCGGGGCACTTCCACACTAGCCGAGCTGGCGCGCGCGGCTTTCCTCGCGAGGCGATGCGCCAGGAGTAACCACGCCTAATAATCACAGTTTTCAGATAAAAATATTGTCTGGAAGAAAGTATTTTAAGCATACATGTAGCCTATGTTTGTGTACTTATAGGATTTATTAGGGTAATTTCGAAAGGCGGGTAATTCCGAAAATCATTCAAATATTTCTCGTATCCTATTGTAATAAGAGTCAACTTTCGTAATTACCCGCCACTTTTTTGTATCGAAATTCACCCAATACACTTAGATAAAAACAATGTTTAGTGGAAACGTCCAGTGGTTGTTTTCTCTCTTCGACTCACTTTCATGTACCATTTGCAGTTTTCATATGTCTTTTTCGTACACTGAAAAAGATTTGTACAACCAGATTAGTAGATCTACCACCAATTTTTATTTTTGATACCTATTATTAGCAACATTACTACCACATAATTCGTTCTCATACCAGAACAGTAGATCTACCGCCAAATAAATAAAATATGCCTTCTAAATTTATGAAAAAAGATGGCATCTGTAATATGATCACGGAAGACTGTTTTTTGACGGAGTTAAGATAGGTGCGACGACCAGCGAAGCGTGGAGTAATGTGTCAGGCTAACTGCGAACTACCAGTGCGCGAAGTCGAGCGAGCGAAGCGAGCGTACCGCGGCAACGGCTAGCAACTGGCGCTTGCTTATAAAAATAGAGCAAATTATTATTGCTCCTCTACATGATGGGCCATCTTGGTGATACATATATATGTAATTCTCGGGAAATTTTAAGATATGTTTTTGGTCATCGTTTTGATATTATTAGGTGGTACAATTTTGGTGGCAGTCTACTACTCTAGTGGCCAATATTATTTATTAGGAAATCGACTTAGCATTTATTTAGTGAGTGATTAAATTATACCCTTTGTTTAATAAACAAGTTCAACAACACCGAATTAGTCTCGTAAATGCTGAAATCCGTAATAAGTATCGAATATTTTTGTAAAGATATGGTAGTTTAAAAATGAAAAATTCAAGCCAATCTTTTTGTGGACTCGAAATTCACGACAGGCGAGCGGCCGCCGCTGTACGGGTCCATTCAAGTCTATAGATTTTGGTCGTCTCGCTAGATACGGTGGCGGCGAGCGGCGGGCTCGCGAGACTCGATTAAAATCTATAGATATGAATAGGGCTGTTTTGTAAAACAGCGGCGGCCTCCGGTCATGGCGGCATGTTTAGTCGGAGGGAGTGCGCCCTCAGGGACAACTGTGCCTACCGTTTACCTACATATAAAACCGCCATTAAAGAGTAAGGTGATTATCACACTGGCGCCGCATGCGGAAAGCACATAAATTTTGTTTATACAAAAAAAAATATATTTAAATATAAAAAAATCAACCGTTTTTTTATTTGCAAGAATAGATACCTATCTTATTTAAGCTAGTTATGAAAGAAAATTACCAAATAATCACGACTAATCATCTAAACATACATGGCTATTTGTATTGAAGGAAACCATGGGTATAAGAATGCCCACCATCCGCCATAACCGTTGCCAGGATAGAGGCTAATTGGCATTCGGCGTGTTTTTGAGGTTCACTAGCAAGACAGGTGCCATTTATTGGTTTTGGGCACCGCCCTCGTCATTAAGTTGGGTGCCTACTCCATGCGCTCTACCCTAAAAGCGGTATTACACATTGCAACCTGCAGGGCCCAATCTGTTGTGTACCCTGCCTCTTCCTACCCCTCCTTCAGCTCCCTACGGGCCCTACCTTCAATTACACCTTCCAACCTGACAGATTGGGCCCTGCAGGTTGCAATGTGTAATACCGCTTTAAGTCTGACCACACGTGGACCTTTTAAAATTGGGAAATGCGAGCGTGAACAATGGCTCACTATTTGATTTTTACCACTATCTTAGCTTAGTTTAGTTATTCTTTATTGCACAATACAAAATGGTACAAATGGCGGACTTAATGCCATAAGGCATTCTCTACCAGTGAACCATACCATAGGTCAAACAGGTTAATTAGGTGCAGGGGTGGTATCTTAATAGGTATTCTTAAACACGAAATTTTACACGACCTAGAAATTTTCATAAGAAACCAAAACTTCGAAATTAATTCAAAGGTACTTATATGTTAAGTCCCTCAACTCTCAACGCATCCGTGAGTAGAGTAAAAGCCTACTTTATCATAATAAATAAGAGTCCACGACCCATCATGGTGTCATTATCGACATATACCCATAAATATATGATGATGTAATCATCATCATTATCATGATCATCATCAATCCTAAAACAATTCAGAAAAAAGCTACTCCAGAGGAACTTTTTAGTGAATAGTGAAAATGACAAGTAATCCTGGCAACTAAACGTCAAATACCACCGGTGAGGTAGATTTTATTTAGTTTATGGTTAAATTGAGATTAAAATCCGCGTCCAAAGTCACGTGACACGCTCACAATCGCATTATTGCCATGCAGTTCAGTTTCCGTCGTAATTTGACAGGAAATTAGACCTTATGATCGATAAATTTGACAAGTAATCCCGGCAACTAAACGTCAAATAAACACGTCCCGATAAGGTTATTGACGCTGAGCTAATTTGAACGACTTATTGACAGCTGGGTCGCTCAGCCGGAAACTGACCGTTTTTTTGCCAAGCATTAAGAGCTTGTAATAGGTCTAAAGCAATGCAGCTCAGTTTCCGCCCAACGTTGCATGGAGTTTAAGAGCTACCGATAGGCCCCCTGTACTGTGTAAACATGAGGGCCTACCACGAAGTTCGAAAATCGACATAACTTTGGCCCAGTCTCTATCGCTCTTGCACATACAAAAGAGTGATGCAAATAGACGATTCGGTGAAGGAAGTGGTTCGAGGTTATTTATATAGACATTATAAGCGGTCCAGACACTGTCAGTAATAATGTCATTATTTCTGTACCCGTCCTTTTCTATGTATATGAAGAAGAGAAGGATGGGTACAGAAATAATGACATTATTACTGACAGTGTCTGGACCGCTATAGGGACACTAGGGGCGACGAATGAAGTGACGGTCCCGGTCTTTTGTCATACAGTGTATGTTGCGCCTTAGGGCCAGTTGCACCAAACTGTCTGTGAACGTAAACGTAATCATAAAAAAAATCTTGTATGAAAAGTTTGACAGTTTTCTATGGGATGACAGCTCCGTCGCCATATTTAATGTTGGTGAGTCTGTTAATTGTGCGTGGTGCAACCCAGCCTTAATATGTCCAGTTACATAGCTCCACAAGTAGGTATTATTTACGATACAAAAATAAAACTACAAAAGCGTAACAGCATTTTGATTTACTGAAATACAACACAATCACTAGAACCATTTATTTAATATATTACAGTTTTGAATAGTCCGAGACTACCTAATATAATAATACTAGTAAGTATAATTATTTTATTGTCAAACATGTCAAAAAAATACAAAGGTGGTACTTGACAGGTTTTATATAACAAAAATGTTAAATATAAATGCAGATGCTAGGTGCATCAAATAAATATTGGAGACCTCTTTTATATATATATTTAGGATGACAATGTTATAAATTATAATATAACCAGTCACTTGAACCAAAATTTTCATTGGACTATATTGCCTTCGTAATAAGGGTGATGGCTGGTAACTAAAGCTACCAGAAACAAGTATTATTATATTATCTATAAACTAATGCCACACAACTAGTGGAGTTATGAGTAGCCCTTTGTCGGATTGAAGGCTGCCTGAAATTACGTGAAAACCCTATTACATTAAATAAAATTCAATCAATGGCGGGAAATATAATCCCTCCGTATTTCAAAGGGTTAGGTACCGTTTGTACTGATATAATAACTTAAAATATAATAATACATTTTTTATTACAAGGATTAAATAATGCATTTCCGACCAAAAAGAGTAGAAATTAAAAAGTGGCAACATCGTAGTGTCGTCCCATTTAATTCAATCTAAAAAAACGCGACGACACTACGATGTTGCCACTTTTTAATTTCTACTCTTTTTGGTCGGAATATAGGTACCTAAGTGTACTTCTGAAACAGTTACATTTATATGTTTATCTTATAATAGAAAGTGCGTTAACAATATTAACTATAATTATTGTGTGCATAAAAATACAATTTTAACATTATTTATTTCCCAATTCCGTTGTTTGATTTATTATCACAATATATCTTTTTACACAAAAAGTAGATTTTTTTAAATAAAACATAAGTAGAACATTAATTTTACTAGAAATAAACAGATGACATTTTCTATAATATAATGACTCATTTGATTTAATGATATCAAGCTTAGTATAATATTTTGGTAATTTTGAGACTACATCAGCAAAAGCTTCTGTTTTTTTGCCGAATTTTTAATGTATGGTCAGATCCTTTGACCGCCAAAGACGTCAAATCACGCTCACGGAAAGTGGTGCCCTCCGCGCCAACGCATGATATTACGTCCAAAGTATATGCGAGTTACCTCGGAGCATGCGCTGGCGCTGAGTGCACGATTTTTTAGTCCGATGCTTAGCGGTCAAAGGGTTAAGGAAACTAGTAGATCATTCTTTAGCTGCATGTGAACCGAAAATACATGTTTACTCATGGATTGCTACATCTGTAAAGTCATTTGTTGTCAGTGACAGCTTTTTATGGACAACAGATTGTGACTTTGCTTTAATTTTGAACTTGACACAATGCTTTCATATATTTATATTGTGTATACTTACATACACATACATTTAATTGCACAAGTCTGGACAGTCTGGACATAGACAAAGGTATAATGTAGAGACGATTAAGCGATATAGACTGCTAATCTCTGGTAAATCGATATTTCTCATTACTATTAAAAGTATGGTTGTAAGTGATGAAAGTAACTATAATTTCTCACTATAGCGAGAAACGTTATCGGTCCAGATGAACGGAAGATCTTCTAGACAGTAGCAGACATTATTCTCTGCGTATCTCAGTAAATTGCAACGGTACAGTTTTTCTATAAAATGTAGGCAGTACTAGTTATTATGCAGGAAATAAAATTTGACATCTGAATTCTCGGAAGAAACATTATTCATATTACTAGAAACTTAATTAGCTAGAAGATGCATTCGAGGTTAACCTACCTTAATTTTTCGCGACTAATACGATTAAAATAATAGAAGCGTTATTGCTTCAAAATTACATTATTAACCAACAACCTTTCATTTCGTTCAGATCTATCCAAATACGTTTTTTAAGCAATCGAGATTGTTAAATTGATAGTTAATAAATACAACTTATAGTTGAAGAAAGATTGGATTTTCCTTTTTTTAGTGAACAATATATATATATATAAAAAAGATTTTAACGAACTTTCACTCTACGGTTGATATTACTAAGTAGCTCAATTCATTGGATTGATAAAAAAATCAAATAAAAATTGTTAATAGAAGTTACAGGCAAGTGTAAACTTGACATGTTTCTGTAATAAATAAATCCATAGCACCAAATATTGCAGTTCAGTGAATAACGACAAATAACAATTTTATTTTATATTCAAGTCTTGTGAAGTGAAAGTGCCGAAAGTGGTAACTGACAGACAACTTCTACAGTTATTTTTTTCTGAGGCTTGAAGTCAGATACAAGACAGTTTCAACACAGTTTCATTGCAACCATCCTTAAGATATACTCGTAAGCATAATTGCGTTATTCTAACTTAGACGAGGCAGTTATATTAGTAATTATTAAAAGACTACATTTCTATAACATTTTTGTATGTCAAAATACTCTGTGAAGTTAGAAGAAGGTATCCCTGTGCTATATTGCATGTGTGTAAAAAGCTGTGTCCACATTCGTTTTAGAAATCCAATACAAAGAAAATAACTACATAACGAAATTTATATGGGATCGTATGCAAATTATGTCTTAGAATGGTTAAAATAGAAAACTGCTAGTTTCTGACTGTAGAGGGCGTCCCTGGATATAGCCTGTTTGACAGGTGTCAAAATTTTCGTGGTTTGTTTAATTCTATCATAAAAGGAAAACTCTCCACCTGTCAAATGGAGCTCACAAATAAAGTGGAACGTAATACTTATTATACAAAATATCGTGTAGTATTTAATCGGTTGTGGGCGATCAAAAACATCGCGAGGAAACCGGATCTAATCTGTAGTAAATTTTGAAGAAACTAGTGCCTACCTCAATTATTACCATTAAGTCGGGAACGCAACCCGATAAGCTAAATGCCAAGACCAGTTAGGAAGATAATGATTGGATCTTATAATCCGAAGTGGCGCCATTTACGTAAAGCGTAAGCGCCCTTGGCCTCATATCATAAGGCAGAATTGCAGGCAAAACAAAAGTGTGGAGACAGCTTTATAGTGCGCCATATAATATGAATAATATCCAACAGCTAACATCCGTTATCCTTCTAAACATGTGCAAACCCCTTTACTACACTTAAATAAATTAATATTAGTTATTACGCATATACATTATGTTACAACTTTAACAAGAATATCAACAATGGACTCGTTAACTATTAAATAAATACACATACATACAATTCGTTAATCATACGTACATTATTGAGAATCACGTGGAGATATTAAATCAGTTTAACACCATGGACGCGGAGCGGGAGCCCACCGTGAAGTCTTTGTACTGCGAGAACACACACAACTGAAAAAAAAAAAAATATTACAAATTTAATTTTCATTCAAAATATTCATTCATCAATGGAAACAAACAAAAATATAATAAAGAAAAAATATTTATTATTTATTTAAAAGTAAAATCGGTATAAAAAGTCGATTCGATTAATTCATATCTACTTATATCGATTATACGATACGATATGTCAGACGACTTTTTACTACGTAGACGCTGAATTTAGTTCTCTGAACTCATAGACAGTAGACTATTTACGCACAGATTATAAAACTCGCGATAATCGATATCGATTACTTATCTACTTAATTTCGGAACAAAATACAATGTTTACTTAATTATTGGATTATTATCGTTTTGAACGTTATCAACGCATGTGCTAGGTCACGTCAAGATAAAAGCCACCCACCTCCACGAGCAATGTAAAACTCGTATCGTAGTCAACTATTTCATTACAAAATCAACTTAGTTCATATAGGAATAGAGTTGAAATTTCGACCAAAATTTAAGGAATAAAACGAGTTACCGAAATTGAGAAGTCCATATTAATGTTTATCTAATTACTCCTGGGAGGCCAAACACGTAGGCGCAATCTACTTAATTGAGTTAGAATATTCGCCATTTTAGAAGAAATAAATAATATTAAACAAAAAAAGAACCGACTTCACTTAGGATCCGCTATTCCAAGAGGAAGTGGCCGAGTAGCTGTAAAAAATAGTGAAATCACTATAGGTGTGCCTATAATAGTTGAAGAGTTCCCTCGGTTTCTACAGGATCCCATCATCAGACCCCGACTTGGTGACAATGGGACCATCTAGGGGTTATACCCGTACGATTAAAAAAATTTTTGAAAATCGGTTCACGATTCACGGAGATATCGAGTAACATACATACAAAAAAATAATGATGTTTAAAAAAAATCTGTCGAATTGAGAACCTCCTCCTTTTTTGAAGTCGGTTAAAAAAAGGATGAGTTTATGTTTGATACCCTTCTGTCTTACCCTTGTTGCCTCTAGCATTTGTTTATATCTAGGTATTTGATAAAGCAGGGTTAGTTTGGTTTAACACAATTCAACGGCACAAAACAAAACATCACAAATTCTTGGTTTTATTTTATTATCATCGCAAAAAAGTAAACCTAAATATATTTATAACATAGTGACAAAAAAAATAAATACAGCCAAGTGTACGTTACAACAAAGTTAATAGGTAATTTTTTATGTAGTTAGTGGATAGCGTGTGCGGTTAGGGCCTCGGTCTATATTTGACGCCGAACGCTGCGTACGGCTTAGACTCTATTCTATTCTATTATTTCTATTCTTCTATTCTATATATTTTCGGCAGAGGAGAACGCCTGTCAATGGCTCCGGTTGGTTAAATGCTCAAAGACATACAGCATTACGTTGTAAGACCATGATGGCCTTTGGTTGTCGTCTGATTCAGCGCGCAACGTCAGAAAGCAACATCTCTCTAGGGAATGCTCTCGGTTCTGATTTTCGTGACAAGGACCGGGAATTCCCAGTTCCGGTACTGGTTTTTTAATAGAAATCGGGTATCCATGAGCACACCCTATTTCTGACGTACGCTGGGCGTATACCGGAGATCACAGGAAAAAATCAATACTCCTAAAGTACGCGGCGCTGATCTTGAACGCCAAGCATCGGACGGAAAAATCGTGCCCTCAGCGCCAGCGCGCGCGAGCGCACATGGCAAACCGGTTACATTTTGGACGTGATATCACGTCCTGGCGCTGACGGCGCGGCTTTCCGTACACGTGATATGACCTAACGCCTAACGGCTCAACGGGTTAGTCATCATAATCGACCTCAGCCGACACTAGAGTCCCAATCTCAGGCCAATCCGCACAATTCGGGCTACAATCCCTTCTCACCTTATCCTTAAGTTGCTGACACATGTGTAGCGCGGCCGTCAGCATGAACAGCACGTCGCTAAGCCACGGCACCGCACAGTCAGCCTGGCAGGAGTCGATACGCATAGTCCCGTGCACTGAGCTGAGTTGGTACGCCACGAATATCAGCTTGTGACTTTGTATGTAGAATGATATTGCGAGGTCTTCGGGTAGGTTTGGTGATAGGGCTTTCTGGAAGGCGAAAAGATATATTTGAATTATGATTTTTACCACATCAACATGAAAGGCGTTTCCTGGAAAATTATGCCTCTAATGTCACTTGGCGAAGTTGTCATTTGTGTAAATAGAAGTATTAGAAGTCATATAATACCTCAAAGCAAGCATTAACTAGAGACCGCACACGTGTACCCCCGTATGGGATAGATATATAGATGCCCATAATCACTTCTACAGCATAAAACAGAACAATTTACCAATCTTTTCCTTAGCCGACACAACTTTCTAGGAAAACTAACAGCTTTTCTCGTAGCAATCACAGAAATTCTTGAAGAAATCGCGAAATATATCTGTTTGTTACCCTCCACTGCTAGAAGTAACGCGTGGAGGGTAATAGAAACTATGACAAGGACCAACGATAATAGCACCTCTCTGCCGTATCTATTGAAAGTGTAATAAGACCATCCCGTTCTATTATTAGTTCCGTGTCAGATCTATAGGTGGTATATCTATGTATAATACAGAGGATTATATTCAGCCAGCATTCGCTCAGCTCTCTCCGGTCTTTGCTAAAAGAGGTCGTATTAGTGGATACCCCTTTTTAAGTGCCGCTTTTGCGTGCTGACTGTTTTATAGTAATCTATGTATTATATGAGATCAATGTTTGTGTTTGACACTTCGGGCTTAAACGGCGCGACCGCGACGACCGCATCGATAAGCGGCGAGCGGCAGCTAGTCTGTTCGGAAAGATAAGTGTCGTAGAATATGAGCTCCCGTATAAACGACGACCCTTCTCTTTCCGAACAAACTCAATAGAAGGCGGCACTCTCAGGCGGAAGTTCCACCTAAAGTGTAAATGCGTTTAGCGAAAGGGCCCATTTTGTTGTTTCACAACAATGATTTTATATATACTAGATAAGAAATCAGCACTCCAAATGTGGCACAGTAAAAGCTGGTGCAACGCAACCAATTTTGCCGAAGAGAGCCGAGCCCGAGCCGAGCGAAGCCCGATCGTTCCGACGAGTATATTTACAAAGGACTAACAAACGTTTCGTTAAAATATTACCAGTGTAAGTGAGACTAGGGATTAAGCTTAAATGCTACAGCATGAAGGTCAACGAACTATAGGCACAATCGGCGATAGGAAGTAAAGGTTTCGTAAATTTAAACCGAACTGACAGCATTGAGGCATAAGGCTAGTGGAGTAGTTGTTGTTTTTTTTAAATTACGAAACTCAGAAAATTATTAAAACTTATTTAGTAAATTTTATTGTTATATTATATTTTATAATGTTGACTCATTTTTTATGGTTCCGTGGCTAAATTGGCAAAAACGGAACCCTTATAGTTTCGTCATGTCCGTCTGTCCATCCGTCCGTCCTTCCGTAAGTATGCCACAGACATTTTGAGACGTATCCTTATAACATTTTAACACAAGGTGTATTTTAACACAAGGCGCCACTAGTGAAATTGCTAAAAAAATTATTTGAACATTATCGGTTAAGGAGTTTTTGAGTGACCTCCAAAAAACTACGTACATAGGCAGATACGACCTTGTGATATAACTTGTGATTTTTTTAAATAACTCTCTGTTATGCGTGGTCCGACACGAACTTTAGCCGGTTTTTGTAAAATATACCTCAAATGATACCGTAATATCCTCATATCTAATCCCAAGAAAGCAATTATGTAAATATTTTCGTTTATTATTTTTTCATTATTTCAAAGTGTGATCTGTCAATTTTTGAATTAAAGATTTAAAAAGAAAGCATGAAATACTATGTTTACCGAGCTATTGTGTTTCTTTTGATTCTAAATTTGTCTTGAGCATGTACTTCGCCCCCGCATGGGCCGCATGCCTGCTTCCCTTTCTGCTCGCTCGGCGGCCGAAAAACTCAATAACCCTCACCCGCCACCCATTGTGCCCGTACGGTTTACACCGTCAGGAATACGTTAGGTCAGAACGCAAACAAGTAAACATAACCGACCGTGTGCAGTTTTCATTCCATTCTGGAGTCGAATCAGGCAACCGATCTGGGTACCTGACGTTTGCCTACAACTTTTAACATTCGCCTCACAAACTTAGGTAGAAAATCCGTCCGAGAGCATGTCGGGCCCTCCTCAATGTTGGGTTCCGTATTTGCCGGCCCGTCACAATACACAATACACCAAAAACGGTTTAAAACTCAACCTGTTGGAACTATGTCCCTAGTTGTCTACAGAACCCCAAAAAGAATTAAAAAGGTTAAGGGGTCACAATTAAGTATACATAATAAACAAATTAAGTATACATAATAAAGTAATTGATCCAAGAGCGACTCCATTGCTCTTATGTGCCATGTGATTTTTGAACGCCAGATGAATGACAGGTGACATTTTATCATATCTTTCTTCTAATTTGTAATACAACCTTAACGATGTTAAATAATTCGCACTGGCCGGCTACACATTTTTTTGTGCTATATTTTCGGAAAATCTTGTTTGTGTCTGCGCCTCTATTATATTATAACTCAATGTTTCACAAGGACACTTCATTTCTCACTAATAAATAGCGAATATTGTGTAGAAAGTAACTCGATATCGGCAAAGTAGGCCCTGGATGTCTAATTACTGAAGTAAGAGATGGTATAAAATAGGTAACGGTAATTCTATGGACTTGATATGATGACGGGGCATGGCGAATATTATTTTATTATCATCGTCATTATCATCAATTAGCCATGAGCATAAGTCTCTCCTAAAGTACGAACAGCAACACTCTTAACCGTACATTGGTAGACCTTATTACAAAAGGCATAAGGTCCACCGATGGGCAGTTCACAGTGTGGGCGATGGTACGCCACCTGTCCCGGTCTTTAGCTAATCTCAACCAGAACAGAAGTAACCCGCGATCTTCTTAATGTCGAGCATTTATACAGTAACTAAAAGCGAATAATATTAGGATTCTCTCTACAGAACGTACTTCGTGCGATTACATGAATATGAGCGTTCATGTTATGTCATATTTATCCCATAGAAGGTCAGACCGTAGAGATAACGGATTTTCAACTGTAATGTTTTAAAGGTAGAGCTCAAAATAGAAATTTCATCCTTAACACATTGTCTAAGCAAATGTGTCATACACAAGGTAAGTTCTTATTTATTTTCTTGACAGTTAAAAACATGGACTATGTAGAGCCCAAACAGAACGTTAAAAGTGCCTCATGAATATAATTTAAAAAAGTATGCACATCAGTAATGACCGCCGGCAATCGCATTGTTATTTAGACGTGATTATATTTTACGGCCTATTATTGCAGTGGTAGCAAATTCAAGTATTGATGATTATAGATAAGATTAGTAGTCCGCCTCGAACTGAGAACTCGCGATTTACTTGGAATCAGACTAATATAACAAGACCCTTATGAAGATCTCTTTCGCCTTCTAGCTTCAAAACCTATTAAGTTATCGCGAAAAATACATTTAAAATCAAACAGCCAATTAAATACGCGGACATTCCGGTAGCCAGCTGAGAGTTACGTTCTGTCCAAAGTTGTATGTATAATAGCATTCCATAAATACGGTAAGTTTTTCATCTAGTTTTTTTAACAAAATTATTTATTTATGCAATGTGTACGAGTACGTGTACTTGTAGGACAAAGTATTGGCGTATTTTGCATGCGAGTCAGTTACGTGACATTTGCTTTAATTCCGAATTACTTTGTCGACTTGCGTAAATAGTTTATTACGAAAACAAGCAGCTTTAAGATGGTACCAATATTACACTCTAAAAAACAAGCCAAAAAAGATCGGCTCGGAAAGTCGAAAAAATGGGACCGAATCTCGGCTTCAGCTTCACTCTGCTGCGCTCGCCCTTTCGATAAATGTTAGACAATAATTAACTGATTGTATTATGCTAAAGCCTTAAAAGTGAGATGAATCTTGATAACGATGATATAATAACAAATAAGAACTTAACAAAACCAGGCCTATGAAACTCGCCCGCGCGAGCTCGTTAAATACCTACGCGCCGCTCGCCGCCCGATCACCGCCGGCGGGACAAACGAGCTAGCGATCGGGCGGCTGCGCGCCCGCGGGAGGTGCATTGTATTTTTGCGTAGGTACTTAAAGCGGTATTTACTTTTTCTATGATGTAGGTATTTACTTTTTCTATGAGAGATTCATATCTGTTCGTAAGAACTATTATATAATCTGTGACAAAACTAAGATAAGATTAGTGTCCGACCGAAACATGTTTTTTTGCCGAAACCGAAACCGAAGGTTCGGCTCTAGGTGCAGTTTCGGCCGAAACCGAAACCGAAACTTTTATAGACATGTTAAAATCGTTGAGTTAAATGTCAATAAGCCGTTGTAACTTGTATAGGATAGATGGTATAAATAAGAACAAGGTTAGTAAGTTTTTATTAATCATCCTAGTAGCGTCTGTGCTGGCGTTTTCTCACGGACTCCACGGAGCCTGGGGTCCACTTGGCAACCTAATCCCATGTGTTTTTCTAGTTTGTAAACAACTCCTAGTTATATCAGTGTAAGGCGTATTTTGATCCTTAAATTCGTTTTGGTTTGTAGAATTTTACATCGCTCTCGTTTGTTATATAGCCGAGTTACCTACGCATTGTGCGGTTAGATCTTTCAGCTTTTTTTTCGCGAAATAAATGCAGAGCACGAAATATTTTCTAATAAAGGTTTCAAAGGTATGAATAAACATAATGATGTAACTTTTTAACAACTTTAACGTAAAAAATTTCCCCCCTTATTGAAAGTATAATTGTCACAAGTCGACCATGTTTTCGTACATAGATGTGTACGAAAACATGGGAAACAGACAGATGTCTGACATCAGTTTTTTTTCTTTGGTATTTTTTTAGGTTTTGGATCTGATTTTTGATTAAATAAATAAATAAATCTGCTACATTAAATTAGCAATAAAATAACCCACACGATTTTAAACTTCACTAATGTATTTACAGAGTAAAATTACGATCAGTAAACAAAATAAATATATGACAGTTTTGTTCGATACTTGGAGTTAAAGGTTTATAGTAGTGTCCGACCGAAACATGTTTTTTGCCGAAACCGAAACCGAAAACGAAGGTTCGGCTCTAGGTGCAGTTTCGGCCGAAACCGAAACCGAAACTTTTATAGACATGTTAAAATCGTTGAGTTATGTCAATAAGCCGTTGTAACTTGTAAAAGGATAGGTGGTATAGAATAGAGTTTTGACTGATCATCTTCCTAGCGTATGTGCCGGCGTTTTCCAACGGGCTCAATTGAGCCTGAGGTCCGCTTGGCAACCTAATCCCATGATATTTTTTTTTCTAGTTTATACACAACTCCATGTATTACCGGTGTAAAGCGTATTTTGATCCCTAATTTTCTTTTGGTTAGTAGAATTTTACATCGCTCTCGTTTGTTGTGGTGCCGAGTTACGTATTGTGCGGTTAGATCATTCAGTTTTTTTTTTCGCGAAATAAATGCAGAACGCGAAATATTTTTTAACAAAAGTTTCATATGAATGAACATAATTATGTCACTTTTTGACAAATTTAACGTAAAATTATACCCCCCTTATTGAAAATATAATTGTTACAAGTTGACCATGTTTTCGTACATATCTGTCTGACAACAGTTTTTTTTTTACTTTGGTATTTTATACAGTTTAGGATCTGCTACGCTAAAATAGCAATAACATAACTGACACGATTTAAAACTTGACAGATGTATTATGTAGAGTAAAATACGGATCAGTAAACAAAATTAAAATATGACTGTTTTGTTTGATACTTGGAGTCAAAGGTTTATAGCATCTATCTCTATGGTTCAAGTAATACATTTTGTTTAAAAAAAGTACTGAGGAATATTTGAATCGAAAAAACAAACATTTGTGCTTTATTGAAAATTGGTATGTTTTCTATTAAAATATGAATACGATTTTTAAAATTTGAGTGTTATTTATTAGTTATACTGCAGTTAGTTACACAGCAAACTTTCATCGACTGAGACATCAATCCTGTTAAATCTCCATAAAATAATTCGCCAAGATTGCATGGACTATGTTAGTTAATACCATCCGTATTTAAAATAATACATGAAGTGTTTTTATTTGATATCTTCGTGTATCATTTTCAGCGTAGGCCGACGCAGTTCCTTGGGCAGTCCCTTGCAGGAACTCGAGGGTTAAATGTTAAATCAAATTAATAAGTACTTAAATGATATTATCATATCACACTCTGATGAAATAATTATCCAAATCACATGTACACTTTTTTGATATTTATTTATTATAATTTTATCACATAAAAACGTTACTGAGACTGAATTTGTGGACCGTTTGAGTACAATGTTGTAAGTTTCGGCGCGGCCGAAAGTTTCGGCCGTTTTTTGGCCGAAACCGAAACTTGGGCCGAAACACGGTTTTTTGGCCGAAACTGGCCGAAACCGAAACCGAAACCGAAACTTCGGTCGGACACTAGTTTATAGCATCTATCTCTATGGTTTAAATAATACGTATTGTTTAAAAAAAAGTACTGAGGAATATATGAGTCGGAAAAACAAACATTAATTTCTGCTTTATTTAAATTGGTATGTTTTCTTTAAAATGATGAATACGATTTTGTAAATTTGTGTGTTATTCATTAGTTATACTGCAGTTAGTTATACAGCAAAGTTTCATCGACTGAGAGATCAATGCTGTTAACAAGTCTCTATAAAATAATTCGCCAACATTGCATGGATTATTTTAGTTTTACAATCAGTATTTAAAATAAATCATCTAGTGTTTTTACTTGATTTCTTCGTGTATCATTTTCAGCGTAGGCCGACGCAGTTCCTTGGGCAGTCCCTTGCATGAACTCAAGAGTTTACTGTTTGATCAAATTAATACTTAAATGATATTATCATATTACAATTTATGAAATAATCTTCCAAATCACATGTACACTTTTTTGATATTGTGATAGGCAGATGCGCATATCTACACGTAGTCGACGTAAGGCGCGTAAACCACGTAGTACAGATAAAGCACCTCTCCATACGAGAAGGGATTTCCTCTCATGAGCACGTAGAGTGAGTAATATATATTGTGATGTATTGCTAGAAGGGGAGATTGGTCTGGAGTGCAGTAGTGAATAGTATAGTTACATAAACTATGGCTTTATAACCTGTGTTTGGTGACTGAACCCCTCTACATCCCAACCCGGCGCTGTGCTTATTTCATGGCGACCGTGACAGGACCCTGAGGAGTATTCGACAGGGCGCCGGGGACCGTGACAGCGTGACAGCGTGACACCGTGACAGCGTGACGTCGTGACACCATGACATCGTGACACCGTGACATTAAAGGATATTGCTGTGTGTTGTGTGTGGACATGAGGAAGGCGGCAGGAAGATCAAGCGAACTACACGAGTAACTATAGTATAACCAACATGGGTGACGACGGCGGTGAAGGGGACTGTGAAGAGGACGAGCCGGTGGCGTCGGATCACAACTAATGGCGCGGCTAACTAAACTGCTTCATCGACTGCTGTGTAATCGACGGAGGTCCAGATGGCTACGGGCTTCAGCTACACGTCCGGCGTGGCGGCCGGGTGCTGGGAGCGTTCGAGGAGGTGAAGTTTTTTTTTTTAGTGTATTTCGTGTGTTATGAAAAAGTTTTTTTGTTATGTGAGTTATTTTATATAATTTTATACTTGGTTGACTTTATGGATTTATTAAAAGTATGTATTATGTGTTGTAAGAATATAGATAAATTGTTAACATGAGTTAGTGTAGGCATTTAGGAGTTTAAGATGTTGGTAAAGGATTCGCAGCTGTAGAACTTTTTAACGTTAAAAATAGCAAAACGGTATTCTAGGGATTAGAAAAGTTTGATACGGTATCGAAATTGGCTAATTTTACTTTTAATTTAATTTATATTTTTATGTCTGTGAGAAAGTGTTGTAGTAGGCATGGGAAAATAGGGATAGTGATTAGGGCGACAGTTTCATTCTCAAAATGACGATATTGACGATAATAAATACGAATTTTGCTTACGGCAACTATAACAATAATGTGAGTCAACAAGGTCAGCAGCGTACAGCGACAGCGATTTCGCGAGTAGGCAGAAAAGCGCAATGTCAATGTTAATGCGCACATGACTTGATGTGATGGATAAGAGTTTTTTATATAATGAAGAGTAAGTGAAGGTTCAAGTGGAACGGTAGGTACTGTCCAACAATGTTGGTTATGTTGTGAAAAATGTTAAATTGATGTGAATCAAGATTCTCCATGGACGAAGGCACGCTTAGACGTATCGTTCCGAGACTTGGTTAAGTTGTGGAAAATGTTAAATTGAAGGAATCAAGATTCTCCATGGACGAAGGCACGCTTAGACGTATCGTTCCGAGATTTGGTTATGTTGAGGAAAGATAGTAGAGTTAAAATGATTTCAATAGGGAAAATATAGATGAAAGAGTGTGTCTTGTGCGACAAAAAATGAAATACCTATTTAAGTTATACAAGGAAAAGAGACAAAATGAAATACCTATTTAGGTTATGTATACAAGGAAAGGGAAAAAATTACGATTATGAAATATGTAGGAGGAACGAACACGGAACTAACTATGACTAAATTATAACCCAACCATTGTTAAGTTTAAGATATTTGGTAGTAATTAAGGACAAATGTTAGAATAAACTAAAGACACATTGAGCCCCATAGGATAAGTATAGCATAAAATATCCTAGTTTAAAAATAATATAGACTACTTAGTACATAAGAATAGAGTTAATTTACAAATAGTGTTCTTTTCAGGGGGAGGGAACCCCTTACGTTTTCAGGGGAGGTGTGATAGGCAGATGCGCATATCTACACGTAGTCGACGTAAGGCGCGTAAACCACGTAGTACAGATAAAGCACCTCTCCATACGAGAAGGGATTTCCTCTCATGAGCACGTAGAGTGAGTAATATATATTGTGATGTATTGCTAGAAGGGGAGATTGGTCTGGAGTGCAGTAGTGAATAGTATAGTTACATAAACTATGGCTTTATAACCTGTGTTTGGTGACTGAACCCCTCTACATCCCAACCCGGCGCTGTGCTTATTTCAATATTTATTTATTATAATTTTATCACTTAAAAACGTTACTGAGACAGAAATTGTGGACCGATTAAGTACAATGTTGTAAGTTTCGGCGCGGCCGAAAGTTTCGGCCGTTTTTTGGCCGAAACCGAAACTTAGGCCGAAACACGGTTTTTTGGCCGAAACTGGCCGAAACCGAAACCGAAACTTCGGTCGGACACTAGATAAGATACAATTTATTATTATTGACACAATGGCGAACACCGTAAGGGACTGCAACGGCGGGTCTGGGTTACGGTGTGGTTTTACCGCGGCAAAACCAAGCGAACCGTGTGAGTGGGATTGACGCGCTCCGGGAGCGCACGGATCAATCGGTGTGTACCTAGCTAATAATTAGTGTCCGACCGAAGTTTCGGTTTCGGTTTCGGTTTCGGCCAGTTTCGGCCAAAAAACCGTGTTTCGGCCCAAGTTTCGGTTTCGGCCAAAAAACGGCCGAACCTTTCGGCCGCGCCGAAACTTACAACATTGAGCTTAATCGGTCCACAAGTTCTGTCTCAGTAACGTTTTTAAGTGATAATATTATAATAAATAAATATCAAAAAAGTGTACATATGTGTTTGGAAGATTATTTCATCCATATTTCATCAATTATAATATGATAATAACATTTAAGTATTAATTTTATCGTACATTAAACTCTCGAGTTCATGTAAGAGACTGCCCAAAGAACTGCGTCGGCCTACGCTGAAAATTATACACGAAGAAATCAAGTTAAAACACTTGACGATTTATTTGAAATACTGATTGTGAAATTAAAATAGTCCATGCAATCTTGGCGAATTATTTTATAGAGACTTGTTAACAGCATTGATGTCTCAGTCGATGAAACTTTGCTGTATAACTAACTGCAGTATAACTAATGAATAACACACAAATTTAAAAAATCGTATTCATAATTTAAAAGAAAACATAACAATTTTAATAAAGCACAAATGTTTGTTTTTCCAACTCATATATTCTTCGTACTATTTTTTAACAAAACATATTACTTTAACCATAGAGATAGATGCTATAAAAACTCCAAGTACCGAACAAAACTTTCATATTTTTATTTTGTTTACTGATCGTAATTCTACTCTGAAAATACATCCGTCAAGTTTAAAATCGTGTGGGTTATTTTATTGCTAATTTTAACGTAGCAGATCCTAATTCCTAAAAAATACCAAAGTAAAAAAAACTGATGTCAGACATCTGTCTGTTTCCCACGTTCGCGTACATATCTATGTACGAAAACATGGTCGACTTGTGACAATGGTACTTTCAATAAGGTGGGTAAAATTTTACGTTACAGATGTTAAAAAGTTACATAATTATTAATTATGTTTATTCATTCATATATTTCGTGCTCTGCATTTATTTCGCGAAAAAAAAACTGAAAGACGAAACGAATTTAGGGATCAAAATACGCCTTACAACGAAATAACTTGGAGTTGTGGACAAACTAGAAAAAATCATGGGATTAGGTTGCCAAGTGGACCTCAGGCTCCGTTGAGTCCGTGGGAAAACGCCAGCACAAACGCTAGGAGGATGATCAATCAAAACTTACTAACCTTGTTCTTCTTATACCACCTATCCTGCACAAGTTACAACGGCTTATTGACATTTAACTCAACGATTTTAACGTGTCTATAAAAGTTTCGGTTTCGGTTTCGGTTTCGGCCGAAAATGCACCTAGAGCCGAACCTTCGGTTTCGGTTTCGGTTTCGGCAAAAAAACATGTTTCGGTCGGACACTACTAATAATGAACAAGCGTTGGTACTGTAGGATAGTCATAGTCAGTGGTTGCGTCTCCTAGCTAGGGTGTGCCCGATATTGAGGATATCGAGCCTAATCGTGTGGGAGGGCTTGTATCGGGGTGAGATACAACAGACTATCAGTATTTTTTGTTACAAACGCCGCCATCTGATAAAAATTGTATTACCTCATATTGCTAATCCAAAGGATTAAGCCAAACAATTTGGCAAGGAATTATCACAAGTATTGCTTGTTGTGACATATACAACTACAGTACTGGAACAGTTTTGAACTTTTATAATTCGCAAGTGCGATTTTCATTTTTAGTTTGAGAATATAATATGATCAGTCATAGTAAAAAATCTTTTCTAACAGTTATTGACGATGCGCTAGGTATTATATAGATATTTTTTAATAACACCAAGAAAAGATTATCCAAATTACATTTTTCTTTACCACACTATTGCATTCAACTATTTTAATATCATCTGTCATTTTATAACAGTTTGGTCAATAGATTATGTGAGCATATTCGTAAACAATTTGTAAAAATATGCGTGACCTTGAATTCTAAACGAACGACAAATGGCTAAGACGGCGAATGCTATTGACAAAACCGTTATAAAATGTGAAGTTATGTAGCAATAATAAAAAGTGATAGCCTGTTAGAGAAAAATAAAACTTGCATTATCTTTTCTTTATATAGCAAACAAATACGTGTGTTATACCTAGCGCCATGCTAACAATTGTTAGAAAATATTTGTCATTATTAGTACTTAACGTATTCTAACGGGGCACAATATAAAATCGGACTTGTGAGTATTGTCATTTTTATAGGTTAAAAAGGCGTAGTTGTACTCCACTAATTACATTATCAATGAAAGTGCATCAAAAAATTATACTCCTAGTAGTCCTAGTTATTTATTCTTTACGAGTAAACATATGATGATTCAAATCCGTAAAAAAATCTATACTAATTGGTAACATGCTGGCAAATCTTATATAGTTTTTTTTATAATTATATAAAATTACCAGTTACCCTTAATAATAATAAACGTATTTTATCTTATAATATAAGCCGCAAATCAACTAATTATAAAGGGTTCTCAATTAAATATTAGGGCTTCCAGTATTTTTGGTATGGAAATAGGGCAGATGCCCCGGTTGTGGCCACTGTGCCGGTTTTGGCCATTTTCAAATTTATCAAGATATAGACAAATTTACAAGTCTATGGTTTATGGTTAATATAAGAGTAAAAAATGGCAGTATAGATGGCACTATCATCTGTCATGTATAAGTTGTCATTCAGCTGTCAGGGGCCATGGAAAAAAGTGGCCAAAACTGGCTCCTGGACCCGTTTCTGACATTTCATTAAAGAAAAAAAAATAGATCTAAACTAAAGTCAGAATCTTAACAGCGGAGATTCATGTAAATAAAGTAATATATTTTCACTTATATCACACATTCTTTATTGACACAAAATGACGGACGTGTGAATAGACAAACTCTCCTTAAAGTGGCCAAAACCGGGGCATCTGCCCTACTTGTATTCCGGAACTACCCTTACATAAAATACCAGTATTGAGTTCCCTAGTATCTAGAAAAGGTTGGAGATGTCGGGTTTGAGGCAATAACTATTAGGAAGTTGCTTACGATCAGATCAGGTAGGGTTCCAGCCCAGTTTATCTCGCATTTCCGTCACTATTACTCTGACATGTTTCAAATGCGTCAAGCATTGGTCTTTAGATTTAATGGAAATTTAATCGTAAGATTTGAAATTAATATCAATACGACTCACAATATTTTAAAGTTAGTTAAGTATCATTTTCACTTACCATATTTCGACTTTTCATCAGCTCATCTATTGCTTTCTTTTTTGGAAGGACTAGTGCTGTGCGCGCTCTTTGAAGAGAACCAATAAGGCATTGTATTATATGAAGTACTTCGTCTGATGATCTGCAATGAAGATATACATGAAATTGGCCTGGAGCATAAAGCAAAAAATAGTAACTACTATACAGAGTAGGGATGTCACGAATGTCGTTTTTCTCACATTCGCGAATGCGAATGCGAATATTCAGGATGCGAATGTCCGAATGCGAATGCGAATACGAATGTTATGGAGTAGATTCAGAAAAGTTAATCTTGCTTATCATTTTTATACTTCCATAGTTCAAAAATACAGAACATCAAAAGTGATGGAGTCCTGTATTATTGATCATAAGGAGTCAAGCGATACCGTCGTTTTCACTTCCTGTGTATGAGCAAGCATATGACCATCGGCAGGGTCAGCGCGGTCAAAACAGGATGCGTTCTGCCAACATTCGCATTCGGAAAATATTCGCATCATTTGATGCGAATGCGAATGTTGATACGAATGTCAAAAATGATGCGAATATTCGCATTATACGAATGCGAATGCGAATATTCGTGACATCCCTAATACAGAGTTCCGAGTGACTCTGTATAGTAGTTACTATTTTTTGCTAAGAGGCACAACAAGAGGGGTAGAAAAGCCCTTATTCATTTAAAAATCAATCAAGATCAATAAAACTCTCATCAACGTAACCAATATCATTATCAATTAAATCGCCTATGAAATGTGATATTGAAATAATAAAATGCAAGTATTGGCTTAATTTACAGAGTATGTGTATCCATATAACTTAATTCCTTGATCATAATTAAACTAGAATTTGATTAATTTTCCGAAAGATGCCTTAACTTGGAACTAATTCTTATAAAACAAACCTGAATATGTAATGTTTATCCACATTATCAATGTATCCGATGGCTTGCTGCAAGTGGTTGGCCGCATCCTGGATCTGCTGAAGTTTCCACGGACCATCCTGGTTGATGGATGTGCGGCATATCGTGTGCATTTGCCGGAGCACTTTGAAACTTATGTCCTGTTGGGAAAAACACGACTGTTTATAGAAGATAAACAGTTTAAAACAAATGTTTTTTTAGTAAATCTACAAAGTCTAGCCTTGACATAGTTAACAAACCTTAGTAATATTTGCTTTAAATTACAAGACAACCATACTATACCCTTTTTACTGTAATAGAAAGCTTCATTATTGTTAAAAAGCAATTAGTTGTAAGATTAACACATTAACTGCCAGATGAAAAATGAGGTCCTGCATCAGAAACCGGTATCTATAGCTACATACAACCCAGCGAGTTGTCCGGTGTCTGAGCAAAGTTTACGAGCGCCCACAAGGCGGGTTCTTTGCAGTGAATGTGTTAACGCATTATTTTACCTTGAAAACCAATAGTGTACCATATTTAATTTTCTGACTGAAAACAAAGCCTATTTTACATCATAGACACCAAAATATGTATTGTAACAATGTGTTATGAACAAGCTCACTAACGGATTAGCCATTCCGACCGTGTAAGGCCACTTATTTGTATTCAATGACTCAAGATTAACAAGAAACTTAATAATACTCACTGCGTGTGTTATGCTGTCTCCAGTTAGCGTCACAATGCATTTCAGCTGCTCAGGCTGCGAGGTCAGTATAAACTTATCTTGTTTTTGGCCCTCATTCCCGTACAGAGGAACAGGAAACCTGTGAGCGCAACCCTGCCAAACAAAATCATTTACACAATGCCAGAGTACCTAAATTAACCCAATAACTCAACGATACTTACAACTAAAACCGAGTGAAGTTGATGCAAAATCGAGTGAACTTCCTCTCGAAGAACCCATTCGAATTCTTCTTTCTAAAAAAAACACAAAAACCACAAATGTTACATTGATAGGATCGCACTCAAAAATGTCATTACTTCATTAGATAATTATATATATATCGACTGTATTTTTGTATTTTACCAAATTAGCAGCCTCTTCCTTTTCGTTATCGCTCATTGTAATTGAATTTTGACAAACTAAATTGTGTTTAAATTTTAATAATTTCCTTCCGATGGTTCACGTGAAATAATTTCACCAATTGACTTGACTTGACTTGACGACAGTCGACATGACAGATGTCAAAGAGGTAGCATAGAGGTAGCGATGGGTGGAAGATAAGGTATCTCTATACTCGCGGCGATATGGTGCCAACTTGATGTCGGAATCGCAGTTGACCTAAAATGAAAATAAAAATGAAAATAGTTTATTGCAGAAAAAGATATGGACTAAGAGCTGGTCACGTCGTATGTGACACGATAATGAGAGCAACGAAATGTATATAGGTAGACTGCTATGCTATTGTTATTACTTAATCTGGCAGTCTGGCAGCTTTAAGCCGGGGGGTGCAGGAGTGGCAGACCAGAAAAGTTGGTAAATTTTTTAGCGAATGACGCCAAAAATAGAGTGTTGGATTTAGTACGATGTCGTGGCATTTGATGTATATATTTGGATTATAATATTGACAAACATCTGAGCTTGGGGGAAAAGATGCAGGTTGAAGTTAAATGCATTTATACCGGTCGCCTGCGATTTATTTCATTCCGATATGTGAAAAATGTTTGAAATTAATCAGGCGCTCGAATAAGACTGGTTAATTGACAGCTTTCCATGCCAAGACGATATTACCGATATTTATTTCTTAACAGAAAGTCGACCCTAAACGCTAATATTCTCGGTTTAAATTGTTATGAAAAATTATGTGACATATAAGGGTTTGTCCTGGCCACATCATAATACAGCTATTCCACGCCAGGTTGCGCTAATATCTACTAAACATGACCGGGAATGACGTTATAATTCCAACTGTTGACCCAGCACGGGTGAGCCATAGATGATAAACCAGTATAAGTATGCTTTATTGCTACGAGTCTCGCGGTCATGTTACACTGGGAGTTAGAGAACTTGGCTTGCCAAGGGGCGCACAACAAGGGGGGAACAACTTATGTACACATTAGATTGAGCATACAAACGAAACACGTGATCACTGCATAATTGCATATGTACCTACTGATTTACACTCACACGATTTTCACTCATTGTTTTGACAAAAAAGGGACTTAACCACGTATAGGTACTTACTTTTATTATTTTCCTGACGTTTCGAGCGTGTCGCAACGGTGGTGATTGTGCCTGCGACCACGAGCGTTATTTATTATACGCTCGAAACGTCAGGAAAATACTAAAAGTAAGTACCTATACGCGGTTAAGTCCCGTTTTTGTCAAAACAATGAGTGAAAATCGTGCGAAAAAAGTAAGTATACGAAAGTGAATTAATAACGTTATAATGAATGGAGTTCATGTTGTAGGCGTGTGTCTGGTGCGGCAGTCGGCTCAATATTTAATAAATAAAACAGCATAATATGTAGATACCGACTGCGAACCTTCATAAACGCTCATAGTGCGGAATCTTAGTGAGGTAATCTATGTTGCGCATTTGTAGTATTTATCTAGAACTTTCTATCATTCTGTCACTTGAAATACTCGCTACTCAAATGCTGCGCAAAGTCGATATTTATATCGATACAAGTTCATGATTAAAAGGATAAGTATCGACATAGTTATATCATATATTATACTTGTAATATTAAAACGGATCAGGTTTTAGAGCAAGAATGTCGTAAACAAACAAAGTCATTTTAATAGATATTTGTTTAGTGCGAATGGATACAAGTGACCAATTTGGATATTGGATTTCAATGTCACTGTGTCATCTGATTCATCGAAATAATACATACAGTGGATACCGTTGAATTTATAGCCTTATTTAAACTAATGATCTAAGCTATATATAGGCAGGACACTTATGCAGCCTATACCATAGGTACAAATTATTTTTTATTGGTATGAAATTTTATATTTAATAAAATTGGATACGCCATCATCGTCATCCTCCTAGCGTTTGTTCCGGCTTTTGCCATAGCTTAATTGTGATTGGGGTCCGCTTGGCAACCTATTCCCAAGAATTGATGTACTAAGTTTTACGAAAGCGAATGCCATCTGATCTTCCAACCCAGATGGGAAATCGGGATTAAATCCGGGTTTCTCACGATAATTTCCTTTAGGTATCGGATAGCGACTGGTAAATAGCAATAATATTTCGTATCTACAAACATTTTAACAACCTAAATTAGTTTAATAAAATATCGATAGGTACGGATGAATTAGATTTACGCCAAATAGTCCTATTGAAACACAAAATTTACAGTTTCATATATTATGATGTTTTGGTTTCGGACATTAACGGAATTCTTAATATTTTATCGACAAATTAGGCGGCACTATATTCCTAATTCCCTAATGGTTGTATGCACGTTGGCTAGCCAAATTTCTGAATTGCCAGTATAACTAGACCATGTGTGTCATAAGTTCATAACAGTGCGGCACACTTAAGTATATATTGGTTTATTATATTTGACTCGCCTGAGATATGTCAGCGATTGGAAGTATTTTGTCTTATCTATCATTTTCTACTAGATATCAGCGCAGTCTAGCGTGAAGTAGCTGTATTATGATGTGGCTTCGTAAGCTAAGTTCTTTATCAGGACAAACCCTTATATGTCACATAATTTTTCATAACAATTTAAACCGAGAATATTAGCGTTTAGGGTCGACTTTCTGTTAAGAAATAAATATCGGTAATATCGTCTTGGCATGGAAAGCTGTCAATTAACCAGTCTTATTCGAGCGCCTGATTAATTTCAAACATTTTTCACATATCGGAATGAAATAAACCGCAGGCGACCGGTATAAATGCATTTAACTTCAACCTGCATCTTTTCCCCCAAGCTCAGATGTTTGTCAATATTATAATCCAAATATATACATCAAATGCCACGACATCGTACTAAATCCAACACTCTATTTTTGGCGTCATTCGCTAAAAAATTTACCAACTTTTCTGGTCTGCCACTCCTGCACCCCCCGGCTTAAAGCTGCCAGACTGCCAGATTAAGTAATAACAATAGCATAGCAGTCTACCTATATACATTTCGTTGCTCTCATTATCGTGTCACATACGACGTGGCCAGCTCTCCTGCTAATACCTCCACACTAGGCAGCGCTGTCCCGTGGAGGAGACAATTTTTCTGAGTTACAATAAATTATAAATTATTAGTATTTTTGGTGCAATTTGTACGTTTTTATAGGTAGGAACCAGCGTCATATTAACAATAACCTGTTTGTACATTTTTGAAGCCTGCAACTTTGTCAAAACACACAGCTCATTTTTCTTACAAGCAAAAGACCGCCATACAAAACCATTAAATTTGCGTTATGATAACCACCTTTCGCTATCTACTTCTAGTTTAAAAATATTTCACTCTGGACCACATATGATGTGTATTAAAATATTTAATAAAATACCGACATCAATACAAACAATAGAAAACCCAAAAATATTTAAGAAAACCCTGTATAAATATTTAATGGGAAAATCTTATTATACGCTACAGGAGTTTTACGAGGATGAGCTAAGCTCTAGAAATATACATAAGTAGTTAATAGACGTGTTGGATCTCATAGTTATTATTTAGTGCATAGAATTATTGTTATCTCATACTACTATATTAAGTTAGTACCTAATTATTAATATTATATAACGTATAACAAATTGTACTTTTACGAGTATATACATATACTGTTGTATACTTATATTGCTGTGCCCTTGCAGGGTTAATATTCGTGTAATATTTTATGCAATAAAGTTCTGAGTTCTGAGTTCTGAGTCACAATGGTTCTATGTTACAGCATCTTTGTCTAAAACTGATAGCTGTGCCTATACAACATAATACTTGGAAAATGAAGTGAAGAATGAAAGAGAAAGAAAAAGACAAACAAACATAAATGAATATTAGACTTCTAACAACAAATAACAATATTATTAGCTTATTATAGTTAACTAAGGAAACTAGTCTTAACTTTTCGAAACCCCCTGTCATTATAAGTGCGATTCATAAAGAACTTTGTTTAAAAAATATATAAATTTGAATATATAATTTTAATGCGACATCATAAGATGACACTGGGCTCCGACGGGTTAAGTTAAGTATTAGGGTGTGATGTGCGTGTGTGTGTGTGTGTTCATATGAGTGTGCAAGAATTTATTAATAACTAGCGACCCGCCCCGGCTTTCGCACGGGTGCAATTATACATATAAACCTTCCTCATGAATCACTCTATCTATTAAAAAAGACCGCTTCAAAATCCGTTGCGTAGTTTTAAAGATCTAAGCATACATAGGGACAGACAGCAGGAAGCGACTTTGTTTTATACTATGTAGTGATGTAATCTAAATCTTAAAGAGAGACGAATTTCTATAGGTATCTTAGAGCTTTAAATCAAAGGTAGGTATAGTTATACCCGCTTATTCATAAACGTATTGCAAACCTCATATAACTAAATCATCTTTTGTCCTTATCTGTCACATTGACAGTTGTGTTTGTTAGAAACAGACAAAATACATTTTAACTAAATGAGGTTTGCAACACGTTTATGAATAAGCGGGATAGTATTTATGTGATTTGAGGATAGATCTCATTGAGTAATGTGCAATGTACGTTATGTACGACATAAAAAAACTTTGACATCGTACGTCAATCAAAATTTCAAACGAGGTCACGTCAATTTTGCATACCATTAAAATTATCTTATAAATCCGTGAATCTTTGTGGTTTTTTCGTTTAAAACAAGTACGAATATGGTTAAACCCGTGGTTCTGCAAGCCTTGTACGGCGCACTTGAAACTTCTTTAAAGCAAATGGGTTTCCTCGCCGGGTACCTATATTTTACTGTCATTATATTATATTAAGCTGCGTCCCCACTTGTATCATTTTGCCGTATCGTATCTCCGTCGCGTATCTCCGACGCGTAACATGATTGTTAGTGTAGATCAATACGGCGATCATCAAAGGCCGTATCCCCTTAACGTATACGCTATTAACAAGTTTGTACGTGTACCGGACCGATCTGACCGATCTCATCTTGTTTTTCGTAGGGACATTTGAAGTTTATAATGGATAATTAAACTATTTTTATGTTAATAGAGGCCTATAAGGCCAAATCAATTTTATAGAACCCACTGGACCCCAATTATTATCATAACTAAAAGCTCCGTACTGACGAACGATCACAGAAAATGATACGGTGTTACGATAATCGTATCGTACCACCGTATCGTAACTACGATACGATGCTAGTGATACGGTATACCAAAGTGAACGTCCATACTTAATGATACGGTGTTACGCTACTATACGCTGATACGCTACGGTTAGTATGGACGCATTTTTTCACGCCACGATGCTAGTGATACGGCATGCCCAAAGTGAGCGTCCATACTTAAATAGGATACGCGAGCTCGATACGATAGGCATGATCGTGATAGGCAAAATGATACAAGTGTGGACCCAGCTTAGCTGCTCCATCCGTCCCTGCTATCCCTCTTATTTTACATGATATGTTTTAAGGTGCCGTCAATTGCTACAACTTACTTTGCACGGAAATTCATGTTTTTCATAAATTACTCTTAAAATATACGTAATTTGTAGTATTTTTGGATTTTCAAAGATAATTTACGTCTAAAGGCACATAGCTTGCGGTTTAAGTAAGTAAGTAAGTAAATATTCTTTATTGCACCAAAATACAAGAGTAATTAAATAAATAAGTATAAAACCTTAAATGACTTCAAATAGGTATTTTTACCGTTGTTTGTAGAAACTATAAAAGTTGCAGCTAAAGTAGTGGGCAATTGCTTCAACTTTGCCTTGTGGATTATTTGCAATTATTAAGTACATAAATAATGCAATTACATTAATAATATGGCCGACTTTTCTGGACTTGTCTTGTCATTTCGTTGCCGGTCGCCAGACCGACAACATCTCCAGCAGCTCCTGAGGATGCTTCGTAGAGAGGCGAAACACGTGTCGAGTTTTGGTTTTGTTGGTGGTGGTTTGTTGTATTTATTTGCGTCAGTATTTATTTTTGCAGTGGAGGGTGGAAACATTAATGCATGATAAAAATTGAAAAAATACGCAAATAAGTATGACGGGTTACCCCTCATTAACTGGCACGTTAATATGCCGCGGAATAGCAAAGCAATAGGTATTATTGTAGTTGATAAATATGAAAAAAACATACAATTTTAGTATGAAAAAAAGGAAAAATTTAAAAAATCTGTGAACAGTTTCACTTTTTAGGAAAAATAAAAGAATGTTTTCATTCAGTGAAGGAGGAGCTATCTCAACGTTGGGTAGTTTCCTTCCACACGGCCCGAGTTATTTATTTAGCATTTTGTCTATGAATTTTCTTAATTCAGCTCAGATATGTGGTGTCCCTATAGGTTGATTTAGACGAGGACAATTTTCAGACGCCTAAATTACGGCGCCAGTTTTTTGCCGTCAGCACATCTCAGACCGTTTAGACGATGACTTTTTTTAGGCGCCTAAATCCTGCCGCCAGCGACCAGCAAACCGTTTACACGGTGCCTTTTCCGTGCCAGTTATTAGCACGCCGCCTCAGCCGACGGTGCTAGTTTTTGCGCCAGTCTTTCTACGCTAGGATCACCATCATTTAAAATGAATTCAGGAGCTCTGAAGTTGAAAAAGCAATGTATAACAACCAAACTATCCGCGTTATTACGAGAGGAGCGGAAAATAATTAGCCATTTAACCATTTTACACCCTATTTACTTTACGGCACGGAGGCGTGCTACCGACTGGCAGCGACGTGTTTACACGAGGCCGAAAATTGGCGCGGGACAAGCGAGAGGCGCGGGCGGGGGTCACTGGCGCCGAAAAATAGCCGTGTGTTCTATTCCGTGCCTACGCTGGCATGCCAACTGCCGCTGGTGCCGAAAGTGTTTATACGGTGCCAATTTTAACGCGGCATAGTTTTGGCGTCTGAAAATTTGTCCTCGTCTAAATCAACCTTCTCTACATTTATAAGCTCATTTGCCTATTTACTCGTCCCCACATCCTTTTGTAGCATACCTAAATACAATACACACAAATGACTTGATTCTCCTTGAAGTTGTGGTTTTGTTCCGGCTGTCTAACATAATTTAATGTTTTCAGGAAATCCGGAAGGCACATGAAGTTTCCTTACACGTTATCTGCTAAAATAGCTCAGTTCCCCATTTTTCATTATATGAAATATAACAATATTTGGATGTATTATCCAGTAGGCTGGGTTGTTGGGTTTTTCGCGTTTGCAAAGATTCACAGCTTAGCCAATTCCGACGCGAACAAAGCAAGTTGGGCAGAAACTCAAAGAAAAATTGCTGAAAAAGAAGCACATCATTAATTACATAAATTTTGTTTGTAATAAAACTAAAACTATATTTTTGAATAAAACTATTATATAAGCTACAAAATATGGATTCTTATATTAATCTAAATCCAAAACTTTGGCTATAATACAACTATATAAAAGCCCCGCCTTACCTACGGCCGCAATTAGACTATCATTTTTAAATGATCATACATATAGGACTCATTTATAAATGAAGAACCTATGATAGTGTAATAACAATAAATGATTCATAATGGATCATTTATTGTTATTACACTATCATAGGTTCTTCATTTATAAATGAGTCCTATATGTATGATCATTTAAAAATGATAGTCTAATTGCGGCCTACTCTTAATTTAAACGGCTATTAGACATTGCAACCTGCAGGGCCCAATCTGTTGTGTACCCTGCCTCTCCCTCCCCTCCTTCAGCTCCCTACAGGCCCTACCATTAATTACACCTTCCCACCTGACAGATTGGACGCTGCAGGTTGCAATGTCTAATACCGCTTTTATCAGATTTCTTAACGTCAATCGGAAGGTCATTCCATTCCAAAGGCGTATTGCCTGGAGTGGAGAGTGAAGGAATTGTTCATGAAACATGAAACCGGTGTGATGAAGGGGAATGGCGAGCTTAAGGCTGTGAGAAGTGCGAAGTTTAATTACGTCCAGTCCAGGTCATGCAGTTATAAAAAGCGTCAAGTTAGGTGCAATGTGAATATATTAAGGTTAAAACGGCTATTAGACATTGCAACCTGCAGGGCCCAATCTGTTGTGTACCCTGCCTCTCCCTCCCCTCCTTCAGCTCCCTACAGGCCCTACCTTTAATTACACCTTCCCACCTGACAGATTGGCCGCTGCAGGTTGCAATGTCTAATACCGCTTTTATCAGATTTCTTAACGTCAATCGGAAGGTCATTCCATTCCAAAGGCGTATTGCCTGGAGTGGAGAGTGAAGGAATTGTTCATGAAACATGAAACCGGTGTGATGAAGGGGAATGGCGAGCTTAAGGCTGCGAGAAGTGCGAAGTTTAATTACGTCCAGTTCAGGTCATGCAGTTATAAAAAGCGTCAAGTTAGGTGCAATGTGAATATATTAAGGTTAAAACGGCTATTAGACATTGCAACCTGCAGGGCCCAATCTGTCGGGTCGGAAGGTGTAATTAAAGGTAGGGCCCGTAGGAAGCTGAAGGAGGGGACAGGGAGAGGCAGAGTACACAACAGGTTGGGCCCTGCAGGTTGCAATGTCTAATAGCCGTTTTAGGTCAACGCGGGCTATTTTCCGCTAAATAGCCCGAAACAACGTCAACATCATACTGTACTAATATGTTTTCGTAAGCAAATTATATTCTTTATTATTTTTTGAAAAGTTTGTAAATGAACAAAAATTAGTTCCTAAAACAATTTCAAATATTTCGCAAATCCCGGTGACTTGATCGCTGGTTGAATTTAATACGCATTCGATCACACAACCATTTTTATCTTTAACAGCTGACCTCTCATTCTAACTATAGTTTCATCTCGTTCTAATCGTTTGACTAGTCGTTTACGTCTGTAGACCGCATTATACGTGTAGCGGGCTTTGTAAACACTAAAATATTGCGCACGGGAAACGTCAACGCCTGTCAAAGTCAAGTCAAGTTGCCGTTGTTTTGTATTGTGCCATTTTGTCATAATTTGTTTTATTTCGTCCACAGAAAACTCTTCATTGTTTTAAAATGCTAATGTTGTTTTATGACCGGTGAAGATTAATCCTAAAGGTTATTGTAAAGTGTTATCATGTGGGTTAAGCCACAGGAAGTTTTTATAAAAACTGCGTTGTGGTAATGTATATTCAAGCAGTTGCTTATCTATTTTGTACATATGTAATGTATATAGTTGTAAAGATGATCTGTTTTGAAAGTGTTAATTGTTGGTAATTTTCAATGGAATTGTGTTTTACAGGGATAGTGATGAAACGACTCTGTATTTCGTGCTTCAAAGAAGGAAAGGGCATGGCAAATCGGCGGGGCTGTCTTCGTTACTTGTTAGTACGTTCGACAGTGTTCGAGACACAAAGCCAGCTCCGTATAGGATACTCCATCAAACCCCCAATTCTGAAATTTATTACGGTAAGTGGACATTTACTATAAGGTCTAGGAGCATTATCAGTTTATTTTAGTGCCAAATAGTGTAATATTTAATCATTATGATTTTTATTTTTACTTTATCAGTATTCGTTTTTAACCGACTTCAAAAAAGGAGGAGGTTCTCAATTCGACTGAATTTTTTTTTTTTTTTTTTATCATAATTTTTTTTTTTTTTTTTGTATGTATGTTACTCCATATCTCCGTGAATCGTGAACCGATTTTCAAAATTTTTTTTTGAATCGAACAGGTATAACCCCTAGATGGTCCCATTGTCACCAAGTCGGGATCTGATGATGGGATCCTGGAGAAATCGAGGGAACTCTTCAACTATTATAGGCACACCTATAGTGATTTCACTATTTTTTACAGCAACTCGGCCACTTCCTCTTGGAATAGCGGATCCTAAGTGAAGTCGGTTCTTTTTTTGTTTAAAATTATAATGGTACTTTTGATTTGGTTTAATGTAAATAGTGTTTGTTATATCATACTAATAGTTGTACAAGTTATACAAGCTTGATTTTATATTATTTTGAACCAATTAGTTCTTACTATCTTATCATTCTTCTTCTTCGTTGTTCCCTCATGACTGAGGATCGTGACCAACTGTGATGTCCCTCCATGTGACGCGGTCGAGAGCCATACGGGCCGCGCTCTGCACGGAGCCAAACGCCGTCCGGATGGTATTATGGCTATCGGCCCTCTGGGACATTCACCCTCTACTATTCCCAGTATGATGCTCTTTTCGAGATGGTGCTGGTCAGAATGCATGATATGCCCGAAGAATTTGAGGATCTTTTCGCAGCAGATGGTTGAAAGGTGCTTGGAAACTTTTGGCTCACTCAATATGGACTTGTTTGTTCTCCTTGCATTCCATGGAATTCTGAGCATTTTTCTCCAGCACCACATCTCAAAAGCATCAATCTTGCATATATCTATGCTTTTCAGAGTCCATGTTTGTGAAGTCCACTGCTCTAAAGAAATGGTTCTATTCTATGTACATGGCGGGAAGAAGTTGACAACTCGCAGCGAAATGTTGATAAAAATTTAACTTTAAAGAAAGTTCATATAAGGTTAAAATTTCTTCAATTTTATATCTAGAGTTATCAACTTCTTCCCGCCTTGTACCGATTATTCTAGTCATATTAGAATTTTCGTTTACCTTGCATCTTTTACAGTAATATCCTCAGCTCTAACAGAGCAAGACATCCGCCAAGACTGGCAGTGGTTGTTGGACAATGTTTGCCCCACACTACATTCCTTTGACACGGAGGAGGAGGTCACAGAGTTTGTTTGTTGTAAAATCAACTCTATTATTGCAACGGAACAAGAAAACTTTACAGAAGGTAAGTTTTTTTTCGTTAAAAAAACTTACAGGCTAACCCGTTATTCATAAACGTGTTGCAAACCTCATTTAGTTAAAATGTATTTTGTCTGTTTCTAACAAACACAACTGTCAATGTGACAGATAAGGACAAAAGATGATTTAGTTAAATGAGGTTTGCAATACGTTTATGAATAAGCGGGTAACAGTTTACACAAAAACGCTTGTCTTGTAAGATAAAATACACTATATGGTTACATATACAGGTAAAGTCCACTTAGTTTAATAAATAATAAATTATAATATTATACAAATTAATCAATTAAATTAGAATTACATTGAAATTCGAAGGAATAAATGAAACTACAATTAGCGAGATTAAATTATCAATATTGATTTAAAATTTAACAAAATTAAAATTATATGTCACAAAAAGTAAATTTAAATACAACAGCAACAAAATATATTTAAAAAAATCGTTGTCAAAAATTTTATAACCGAATGAAACCATATAGAATGTTTTCTTACATCTTTTTGATAGTCTTATAATATCAAAATCACTGGTTAATTTATATCAGTTGCGATTTTTGAAAAGCAAAATAGCTTTTATAGTGTTTTGGCGGCTGATAAAGATAAAAAGATAAAAATGATAAAAGATATTTATTCTTCAATTTAGCTGCATTTATCTTTGGTTTTTGTGGGAATACATACCTACATTTTAGAAAAAAAAAAAACCATTTTATTGTTGTAAAGTTAAATGGCTGATACTCAGCAATATTTAAAGAAAATTGTTATAAAAATCAATATTATTTTACAGATGAGGATACAATAACATACAAAAATGTTGTATATGAATTCCGTCAAAGGTTTGGGATGCCTCAAGATGAAAAGTTGGTGTGTTACTACTCCTGTAGGTGAGTCAACCTTTTGTTCATGCAAGTGTTGATATGTGAATCATCTATATCCTAAATCTGATTGAGCGGGTACTGAGTGGTGGTGTGTTGTTTCAATTGATTCATTTATAGCGTAATTTGGTAATATAATGCATGAAAGCGTATATGTAGTTATATGAAATTATGATGTGCAAAGATCAACCTTATTATATACTAATAAGATTCAAATTGTAGTTTTATGTTGGTCTATGTTAGTTTTAACTTTGCAGTCAGATAAATTATATTTGAAATGGTTTTTTGTGCTTAAATCAGTATTATTAAGGCTACAGACATGCAACCTGGTGGCGCGATGAGCAGGCTCTAAAACAGGATCATACAAGTCTTTACACCTTAATTCTGCTTCTGCCGCAGCCTTTATAATACTGTCTCAAACTAATTATCTGTGTATGACTGTCACAACCATAGCCATAGCCATTTTGAAATTCGGTAAAATGCATTTTAGACAAAAAAATCTAAAATTATCTTATTATTTAAACAGTTATTGGAAAAGCAGAATGCCCAGACAGGGCTGGATGTACCTGTCCGTCCACTATATGTGCTTTTACTCCAACATATTCGGACACAAGACCACAATTAAGATCCGATGGGCCGACGTGACGGAGCTAGCTAAGAACAACAGTCTGCTGTTTCCGGACTCCATCAAAGTGGTGACTAGAGACGGGGAGCATTATTTTACGTTGTTCTTGAAGAAGAATGAAACATATGCGCTTATGCAGCAGTTGGCGAATATTGCTATGAAACAGTGAGTATTCTTGTGATGTCAAAACATTTAACACTGCATCGTATAGAAAGGGACCTAACTGCAACTATAATATCTGCTTTTAATCGGGATTTCTCTTATTAACAAGTGCAGTTAAACTAAATGTTTAGTATAAGGAAAATATAAATTGGATAGGTAAGTATATATTTTTTATTAAAATATGGTTAATTAAAAATATCGCAGCAGTTTGGGCATGTGTCATAGACTTTTATCAATAGTTAGCCCAGCGTATCAAGTTCCTGATACTGATAAGTGTAGTTCATTAATTGTATTGTTTTAGTTTTGATTACCACAAAACAATGTGTCTTTATGTAAAAATATGTATGGAACGAAATTGTCAGGTATACGTCTGATATATCATATTTTTTTAAATACTGAGAGAAGAGGGTTGTCCAGCGTAATGACATTTCGATTTAAAACCACTCTACCCATTAGGCAATGCAAATACGTATAAATTTTACAGATCAAGTTATGTTAATGATGCAAAATTAAGTAATACTATGTAATCTTATTTGCATAATCTATTATTGACTTGGTTCAGCTGTCGGCAAACTGTGAAGTAATTACAGCAAAACACTTAATTGCATTATACAATGGTCCGTTAACTGTATAAATGAATGAATACATTAAATTATGCTATTTAAAAAATACCGCAGATTAATGCCTTTCTCGATCAGCCATACAATTTTTTTTACCGCAATTTTTCTTAGTACATAAATACTATACGACCTTGGTGTGATTATAAAACAAAATATACTACGAATAATATACTTCGGTCACGCATGACTCTTGCCGGTTTTTAAAGAAATTTAATAATAACTTAGCTAAAAATGTTAATAGCCGCGGCTGACCCGCCTGTGTCTTTCTAGTATGTATGTACAGTCGCCATTAAATATATCGAAGAGTACCCTCTAAAATATCTGAACATGCACTTTATCGCCTTGACAATAGAGGCGTTGTTCAGATATTTGTGATCACCTTGGCCGCTCCGATATACAATATCTGACGGCGACTGTACTAAGCAAGCCAACCGCTTAATGAATATTCATTTGCCATCTTAATTGACCTCATCTTATTTTTTCAAGGTTGATCGACGACAAATCCGGCAGTTTCAACATAGACAAGGACCTGCTAACGAAACTAAGCAAAAACGTACCAAAGAAACCCTCCTTCTTAAAACGAGACCTGGATGCAAGGAAGCAATCTAATCTCTACACGTTAAGGTTCAGATTGCCACAAACGGAAAAGCTAGATGGTTCGGAGGAATGTTCACTGTGGACGCCTTATAACAAGAGGCATAACTGGGGGCGGTTGTACTTATCGCAGAACTTTATTTGTTTTGATAGTCGGGTGAGTAAATGAAAATGGTTTATATTTGCTTGAGATGTTTACTATGTAATCATAACTATGTATGTGTCAGCTTCTGTTTCTAACGCGATAAAATTGTTATAGATAAGGAAATTACTACAATAAATAATTTTCCAAAAAAAAAAGAACCGATTTCACTTAGGATCCGCTTTTCCAAGAGGAAATGAGTTGTTGTAAAAAATACTGAAATCACTATAGTTTAAGAGTTCCCTCGTTTTCTCCAGGATCTCATCATCAAATCCGGGCTTGGTGACAATGGGACCAACTGTGAAGTACCTATACTCTTTCAAACAAAAAAAAGAATGTTCCAAATCGGTCCAGCCGTCTTCGAATAATCGGTGAACATACATGAAAAAAAAAACATATGTTTTCTCTCTCTCGATCTTTAATCGTACATTTAGAACCCGAACATAAACAAGAACCTTCATTTCAACAGATTTTGTGTCAAAGTAGCAGCAAACAGTAGCACATAATAAAATATAGATTCATAATTATTTGTCTTAATTAGGTATCTAATCTACAAATTCACATAGTTACTCAGACTAAACAGAGTGTAACACAAATTGTTATGATAGTTCTTACTGCATGCATGTTGATATAACATCGTAAAGGTTATCGCATTGTAGCACGCGATGCTTCTATTTAATTGCTTGAGTCACAGCCAGAGCTATGAATGCAATTATGATGATATCAAGTCCGAAATGTAGTTTATTATAATTACATGACTTTTAAAATTAAATATATATTGCCTTTGAGGATAGACTGAGGTAACTGAGCTACTTTCGTTGATTTTCACAATGAAAGTCATGTAGACAGGTTAATGACATTTTATTTTGGGAGGATGAATGGAACAGATCGATAAACGGGTGCGAAACTGCGGGCTGTACTAGTTATTTATAAAAGTCTTATTTTTATCAAAGCAAAGGCCAATGATAGAAGAAAACAAGGTATCGCCATCATTGCGTCAGAGCTCAAAGGTGTAGGGTAGTGAGGTTAACATTCTTGGACGCATGTAGTCCTTTAACGCTGACTCAAGGGTCAGAAAATCAGGTACAGATTTCACTAATGACATAATTACTATGACTAAGTTCACTGTGATAAATAGAGGAGCCGGATTCGAATCTTGCGGTTTTCTAGATTCCCTAACGGTTCATTTTTTCATTTGTAATGTTCCGTTTCCAATATCGTGTTTCAGGTGCGCAACCTAGTCCGTCTAACCATCCCCCTCCGCACGGTGCACCAAGTTGAACGCGCGGACTCCACTGGCACCGGCAGCTCCGCGGACTCCGGCAGTATCTTGATCACCACCGCGCACCACACCAGCTTCCTGTTCGGCAACATCTCCGACCGCGAGTTCTTGGTGCACAAGATCTCGGAGCTACTGGCGAAGCTGCCGAAGTGAGTAGATTTCCCCTCATGGTCCACCAAGTGACGCGGACTCCGGCAGCATCCTGATCACCACCGCGCACCACACCAGCTTCCTGTTCGGCAATATCTCCGACCGCGAGTTCTTGGTGCACAAGATCTCGGAGCTACTGGCGAAGCTGCCGAAGTGAGTAGATTTCCCCCAATGGTCCACCGAGTGACGCGGACTCGGATTGTAATAAGTATATTATTTTAATGGCTAATTTGCGAAAATGGAAAGAAACAAAAGTATATTAACAATGCTAGTATTTTATCTACTACTTTTAGCTTGACTATTGCGCACGTAATCACTACATAGTATAAAACAAAGTCGCTTCCTGCTGTCTGTCTGTATGTATGCTTAGGTCTTTAAAACTACACAACGGATTATGATGCGGTTTTTTTAAATAGATAGAGTGATTCGAAGAGGAAGGTTTATATGTATAATTGCACCTGTGCGAAAGCCGGGGCGGGTCGCTAGTTTTATGTACATAAATGACATAGCATAGTGATCAGATTGTACCTAAATCAAGCTGTATTTTAAACGCTATATAATATTTCATTCGGGAGAAATATGTATACTGTTTTCGGAGAATTCCAACCCTATATCATTTTATAAAAGATTAATTATTCCTTTAATGCAAATTTTTATTGCTTTTTAAGCTCCTGGTTTTTCTTTTGTATGTTAATCTTTGGGGTTCTAATTCATCTATTTTTTCAGTTTCATTTCAGCTATTAACTCGAATGCAGCTAGGGTGACAAGCAGGATTATCAAGTTTAAAGATACATTATCAAATGGTTTTTTTTACACTTAAATTGTTGGGTGACAGCCAAAACTCACTAATTACTACCACAAGTTCATAACTATAATGAACTGGCACTGGTATAGTCTAGGAAATATGAATTGAACATTTACTTTTTCCACTAAAATCTTTTTGTAAATATCAAACAAAAGCTAGTTGTAAAAGTGCCACCGTTCTTCAAACAACACAATCAATATTTTTTCAATCCATGAGTAGTAGCCATTTCTGCACCCGAGTGTCGGAGCGACTCATAATTAAGCGTTTGTTTTCACTATTCAAGGCTATACGACTTTGAAAATAAGTAGTATAATCGCGTGTAAAAGAAATGCACTTTAGTCACTCCAGCTCCCAAGTAAGGATTAGTGCTGTTATGAACAATAGATATGGGTGCTCGACTTCTCATTGTCCGGTAAGTGTTTACGCCGAACAAAAGATCGCAAAGTAGATAAGAAGTTACCAAATTATATTTCTCGAACTATAACAAATAAGCCTGATTTTCTTTTTTTTTAAATTGGTGAATTTTAGTTGTAACTTGACGAAATATTATGCATTTCGCATGAATCTCTCATATACGTCCTGATTCTAACGCACATATCGAAAAAACTTTGAAATGTATCTTTCGACTTGCAAGCAATCTACATCTCATCGTTCATTTCCAACATGGGTTTTCTTCCAACAATACTCGCTGCGTGTATGGTCTACTAACAAAGGGTCCCCCTTTACTGGAATTACTTCTCAATCTGTTGAATGTCAGTGATGTGTACAGGGAGAAGCCGCTCCAGAGGGCCGAGGAGCCCACGTGGGTGCCGCAGCCGCCGCTCATGTCGCTGTTCTTGACCCAGCAGACATCGCCTATCAAGCAGATTCAGCAGAAAAAGGTATGTCCTTTAACCTATTGTTTTTTAACAAAAAACACCTACGGCTTTCATGAGTATTGATTAGTCGTGCTCATAGTGCCAAGAACGCCTATAAGGCTTCGATTTTCGCGTCAGGTTGCCGGATACGGTTATCGAATCAGGTCACCTGATGGCGCATTTGTCATATTAAATACATGCAACCTCGCACACACGGTTTTACCTGACCGGTATCAAAATCTAATATCCGATATACGTCAGGTCAAAATGCAAACAAGTAAAATTAACCAGCTGTGTGCGGTCTTCATCCGGGGAACTGAATCAGGCGACCGGATTTCTTTCCTTCACAAATAACTGAAAGTTTACCCTTACAATACTGGTATATTTTTTTTTTTTTTACATTAAATAATCAAATTCTTCTAATGTTCCAGGAAAAGCAATGGGAAGACCACATGACAGACGTAGGCCGTGGTATCAGCATGTACCAAACCACCGCTGGCAGCGAGCTGGTCATCAACGGCATCCCAGAATCCTTGCGAGGAGAACTGTGGAGTGTCTTCTCGGGTTCCATACTTCAGAAGACTCAAAACAAGGGATTGTACGAGCGGCTGGTGAATGAGGCGCTGTCTTCGAAGAATCAGGCGAATGATGAGATTGAGAGGGATCTGCATAGATCACTGCCTGAGCATCCGGCTTTTCAAAACAATGTTGGTGAGTTTAGTAGTTTGGTATCAAAGGTTTGAAAAGCAAGGTAGATAGTGTTTTTGAAGCAACATACTTCCGAAGAATAAAGCTGCATGACCGGTTTATAAACACTGAATGGATTTTAGGATGCAACTTTTTTATACTTCAAAAAGTATGCTAAATATTGATAATTTTCGGGATTGTAGGACACACGTTGTTTATTTTAGTTACAACAAATACATTTCAATAACATGTTAATGACTATTTTCGAAAAATAAGTATGTTTTCCGCCGCCAATAGCACCCTATAATCCGATTACTGTTTTTAAATGAAGCACTTTCTTTAAAGAACCTGCCGAATGATGAGAATGAAAGAGACCTGCATTGGTCTGCACAGGAAGCGTCCTGAACCTCCATTCTTTCAGAATAATCCCGGTGTGGGTGGCATGTTGGTTTCCTAAAAAGACCGCGCGTGTAGGCGGCAGTGGGCACAATAGCGCTGCACAATTGCATTAATGTCAAATTCCCATGTTAGACCCACGGACTCCGAGCGTTCCCTTTACCTAGCAAAAGCCAGATTGTAATTAGTAAGTCTGTATTTTTAGGTATTTCCGCACTCCGGCGCGTCCTCTGCGCGTACGCATTGAAGAACCCAACCATTGGCTACTGTCAAGCCATGAACATCGTAGCTTCAGTGCTGCTAATATACTGCCCTGAGGAACAGGCCTTCTGGCTGTTAGCGACTATTTGTGAAACGTTGTTACCGGATTATTATAATACGAGGGTCGTCGGCGCTTTGGTGAGTAATAACTTTGAATTCATCGGATCGGATACTGTTCAGCTATGAACACTAGTTCAGGTTAGTTGAGGAACTAACTTTCCGGCTCCCTACCGGTTACCATTTGCAAGAGAGGCTACTGCCGGACTATATCAATACGAGAGTTTTCGTTGTTTCGGTAAGTAATAATAACCTACTAAGCCCGACCATTAATCTCAATCAGCACCATAGAAATATCATCGAGAATATTTGTCGCAGAAAACACTACAAGTATGGCAGCGATTCATTTGTTAATAGGCGGGTCCACAGTCCACACCAGACGAGCCGCCTCGCGAGGAAATTGCTGCGCGAGGTAGCTCGGTTAGTGTCGACGTTCCTCGGCCGAGCCAAACGCACGCGCGGCCGCAATGCCTCGGGCGAGGCCCGTACACAATAGCCGAGCTGCCTCGCGCGGCAATTTCCTCGCGAGGCGGCTGATCTGGCGTGGACCCGCCTAATCAATAAACAAAATAAAAATGCGTTTGTTATCTTAATGACCCGTAGAATGCTCGCTCCAAAAACATGACCATTACGTTACAGCACATGTTTATTTAATTTCCATTTTCAGGTGGACCAAGGAGTCTTAGAAGAGCTGACCGAAGCCCATCTGCCAGAACTGCACGCGAAGTTAGACGAGCTCGGCATGATGAACATGATCTCGCTGTCCTGGTTCCTCACGCTATTCATCAGCGTCATGCCCTACGAGTGCGCTGTCAACGTCATGGATTGTTTCTTCTACGACGGCGCTAAAGTCATCTTCCAGGTGGGTGAAGTTAGACGAGCTCGGCATGATGAACATGATCTCGCTGTCCTGGTTCCTCACGCTGTTCATCAGCATCATGCCCTGCTAGTGCGCCGTCAACGTCATGGATTGTTTCTTCTACGACGGCGCTAAAGTCATCTTCCAGGTGAGTGAGTTTCGACGAGCTCGGTATGATGAACATGATCTCGCTGTCCTGGTTCCTCACGCTGTTCATCAGCGTCATGCCCTACGAGTGCGCCGTCAACGTCATGGATTGTTTCTTCTACGACGGCGCTAAAGTCATCTTCCAGGTGAGTGAGTTTCGACGAGCTCGGCATGATGAACATGATCTCGCTGTCCTGGTTCCTCACGCTATTCATCAGCGTCATGCCCTACGAGTGCGCTGTCAACGTCATGGATTGTTTCTTCTACGACGGCGCTAAAGTCATCTTCCAGGTGGGTGAAGTTAGACGAGCTCGGCATGATGAACATGATCTCGCTGTCCTGGTTCCTCACGCTGTTCATCAGCGTCATGCCCTGCTAGTGCGCCGTCAACGTCATGGATTGTTTCTTCTACGACGGCGCTAAAGTCATCTTCCAGGTGAGTGAGTTTCGACGAGCTCGGCATGATGAACATGATCTCGCTGTCCTGGTTCCTGACGCTGTTCATCAGCGTCATGCCCTACGAGTGCGCCGTCAACGTCATGGATTGTTTCTTCTACGACGGCGCTAGAGTCATCTTCCAGGTGAGTGAGTTTAGACGAGCTCGGCATGATGAACATGATCTCGCTGTCCTGGTTCCTCACGCTGTTCATCAGCGTCATGCCCTGCTAGTGCGCCGTCAACGTCATGGATTGTTTCTTCTACGACGGCGCTAAAGTCATCTTCCAGGTGAGTGAGTTTCGACGAGCTCGGCATGATGAACATGATCTCGCTGTCCTGGTTCCTGACGCTGTTCATCAGCGTCATGCCCTACGAGTGCGCCGTCAACGTCATGGATTGTTTCTTCTACGACGGCGCTAGAGTCATCTTCCAGGTGAGTGAGTTTAGACGAGCTCGGCATGATGAACATGATCTCGCTGTCCTGGTTCCTCACGCTGTTCATCAGCGTCATGCCCTGCTAGTGCGCCGTCAACGTCATGGATTGTTTCTTCTACGACGGCGCTAAAGTCACCTTCCAGGTGAGTGAGTTTCGACGAGCTCGGCATGATGAACATGATCTCGCTGTCCTGGTTCCTGACGCTGTTCATCAGCGTCATGCCCTACGAGTGCGCCGTCAACGTCATGGATTGTTTCTTCTACGACGGCGCTAGAGTCATCTTCCAGGTGAGTGAGTTTAGACGAGCTCGGCATGATGAACATGATCTCGCTGTCCTGGTTCCTCACGCTATTCATCAGCGTCATGCCCTACGAGTGCGCCGTCAACGTCATGGATTGTTTCTTCTACGACGGCGCTAAAGTCATCTTCCAGGTGAGTGAGTTTAGACGAGCTCGGCATGATGAACATGATCTCGCTGTCCTGGTTCCTCACGCTGTTCATCAGCGTCATGCCCTACGAGTGCGCCGTCAACGTCATGGATTGTTTCTTCTACGACGGCGCTAAAGTCATCTTCCAGGTGAGTGAGTTTAGACGAGCTCGGCATGATGAACATGATCTCGCTGTCCTGGTTCCTGACGCTGTTCATCAGCGTCATGCCCTACGAGTGCGCCGTCAACGTCATGGATTGTTTCTTCTACGACGGCGCTAAAGTCATCTTCCAGGTGAGTGAGTTTAGACGAGCTCGGCATGATGAACACGATCTCGCTGTCCTGGTTCCTCACGCTATTCATCAGCGTCATGCCCTACGAGTGCGCCGTCAACGTCATGGATTGTTTCTTCTACGACGGCGCTAAAGTCATCTTCCAGGTGAGTGAGTTTAGACGAGCTCGGCATGATGAACATGATCTCGGTGTCCTAGTTCCTCACGCTGTTCATCAGCGTCATGCCCTATGAGTACGCCGTCAACGTCATGGATTGTGTCTTAGTTAGTTAGTTCAAAATTTTGACTTCATTGAAATAATAAAATTCTAATTATGGAAACTTTTGGGTTCAGACATTGTCAAACAGTGGTGTTTCGGTAGAAATGATAGTTATAACTTCAGGTTTATTATTTGCTTCCAGGTGACGCTAAAAATCCTCGACATCAATCGAGACAAGCTGCTCAAGTGCACAGAAGACGGGCAGGCCATGCAGGTCCTCAATGACTACCTGAAGGGGATCTACAATGATGAGGCCATGGCGCTGTCTACCGAGCCTAGGACCGCTGAGAAGGTAAGTCATATTTTATCGACTAGAGATGTTACGGATGTGGTTGGAACTTAGACTAGTCAACCAACCGGACCGGCCATGTTTGTCATTTTCTATACAAAGAAAGTCTGCCGATTTTTGCGGGGGAGGGGAACGTCAAAATAGCCACTGCACGCCTAGCACATGATTGACACGTCAGTATCTCGCGCGCGAGATAGTCTATCCGTCCTTATCTGACTGTGTCAATTAGAAAGAGACGGGCAGTCTATCTCGCGCGCGAGATACTGTCGCATCAGTCATGTGCTAGGCGTGCTGGTCATATATTTTCGGCAGAGGGGAATGTCTGTCAATGGCCACTCCGGTTGGTTAAAAGCTCTAAGGAACCGAAGTAGGAGTTCAATTTAACGGAACTGGAGCAAAAGGCGACGGCGGCGCGACGAGAAATGAAAACGCGGGGTGATTTCTTTGGAGACATGTAGAAACGTGTTTGTACTTTGTGGGCATATCAATAGTTTCTTTTAACATATTCCTATTTCCTATATGTAGGAAGAGACTTCCGCTTCTAAATTGTCACTTGTAAAAAATGCAAAAAAACTATAACTTTATTTCCCAAATACATTCGTCGACATTTTTCGCGATGTGTGTTTCTAAATATCGAAACGAAACCTACTTATTGGCGGTTTTATTTGTATGTAGGTTTATCAAATATACCTGAATAGCGTGAGAATTTGCTCTCGGTATCAGGTTCTATGAAGGCTCAGGTGATTTTTCTCTCAGAAGTGGACAGAGCAACTTTTTTAAACTTATATTCATCTAATATTTTTTAGAGCGTCAAAATCCAAGACATCATCTACCAGTCATACCGCTCATACGGACAGAGCGTGACACCAGAATGTATAGAACATCTCCGACTGAAGCACCGACTGAGGGTGGTCCGACAGCTGGAGGACAGTCTGGAAAGGAACACGCTGCGGGCGCTGCAGGCGGACCGGCTGCTGGAGCCGCAGGAGCTGCAGGTATATTTTGGAATCTTCTAACCCTTGTAAACCGGTCGTACGGTCATACAGAGTGTATAGAACATCTCCGACTGAGGGTGGTCCGACAGCTGGAAGACAGTCTGGAGAGAAACACGCTGCGGGCGCTGCAGGTAGACCGGCTGCTGGAGCCGCAGGAGCTGCAGGTATATTCTGGAACCTTCTAACCCTGATGGTATACCAGTCATACCGCTCTCATACAGTGTACGGTCAGCTCCAGAGTTAGTTGACTGCATAACAAGTTTGTACGCAGGGTCAATTATCTACAGCTGACTGTACAACAGAATACGTAGTAACTGTTGTGGGTGATGATGCTGTTGCCATTTAGTGACGTCACGGTGTTGGCCCGTTCAGCGACTGGTGATCGGGTTGCCTTCTGAAAAGTCAGGTATACAATTATTAATAAAAACATATATAAGGTTTACATTATTGAAAGAGGGGAAAATATCCGATTAAAGTGGCCAAAATCTTTGGAATATTTATGTGTTTTCTCTGCTTTCTTACAGGAACTATTAAGTATAATCCGTGAGGAACTCCTCTGGGCGAAACGCGTGCCGTGCGAGCGACTCGAAGCTCCTTACGAAGCCTACAGGCTCGACTATACGCAGTTCAAGAATTTATTCACGGCCCTATCGCCGTGGGGGAAAGGAGAGTGCTCTGAGGCAATCACTGTTAGGATGTTTAAGGTAAGAAGTTAGGTTTGATTGTGTCGTCATGTTAAATTATGTTAATAGGGAATATGACATTTTGGTAAGAAAGCAATTGGTTTTTTTGGGTTCCGTACCTCAAAAGGAAAAAACGGAACCCTTATAGGATCACTTTGTTGTCCGTCTGTCTGTCTGTCTGTCAAGACCATTTTTCTCAGGAACGCGTGGAGGTATCAGGCTGAAATTTATAGCAAATACTCAAGTCTATTGTCCCTTGAAGCTGTGAAAAATTCAAACTTAAAAGCCAACGCAATCAAAAGATACAGTCGTTTATACCGCAAATTTTAGAGTTTTCGGCACTCGCAAAACCTACGGGGTACTTCCCGTGAACTCAGAAACTTTAAATTTGGCACGAAGCAACGTCATATAGCATAGACAAAGGAAAAATTATAAAAAGTGGACATTTTTAGTAAAATCATACAAAAATATATATTTAAAATTTTAAACTTACTACATTTTTCCTCGTAAACGCGTGAAGTTATTAAGTTGAAATTCATGTCAAATACTCAAGGCTAAAGGACCTTTCAGATGTAGCAAAACCAAACTTTTATGTCAACGCAATCAAAAGAAATAGCAATTTAAGTTGCATATTTTGAAACTGAGTACTCGCAAGAAACTCAAAACCTAAAGGGTACTTCCCGTAAACTCAGAAACTTGAAACTTGGCGCGAAGAAACTTCATATAGCATAGACAAAAGAAAAATTATAAAAAGTAGACATTTTTAGTAGATTCATACAATAAATATTTTATAAAATTTTAAACTTACTACCTTTTTCCTCGTAAACGCGTAAAGGCACTTTCATGTCCACGCAATTATAAGAAATAGCAATTGTTATAGGTTTGTACGGAACTCTCGGTGCGCGAGTCCGTCTCGCATTTGGCCGGGTTTTTTCTTATACATAGAGTAACATCTACGTGAACAGCCAGACTTTGGGCACGTCTTTTGGACTTTACAACATTTTTTTAGTCAATAACTTTTCGACTTGTTCTGATTGTCCTGTTTTTACGCATGCTCGATTTTTCGTATGTCCGTGTCTTTAATTTCGCGTAGTTTCGTTTGTCCACTTGTTTGTATACGACAAAAACTTCGAAGTAGATTCAAGTTTTTTTATTGTACGTTACTTGCTTAAAACTAGCTGAACTAACGATTTCGAGTATAGCAATATTCTTAATACTAAGAATAACTATTAAAACTTAGTAGGTGAGTTTCAAAAGCAAGGAGTTCATTTCATTTCATTTTCTTTATTGCCATAAATTGTATGTTTACATAAGAGGCGTTACAATTGTGGAGTATATGTTGATTTGTCTCAATACAATTTTACCAGTTCGGTGTAGCATTGTTGTGGTTTTTCAGCTAATGGATAACGACAACGACGGCTTCGTGTCGGCCCGCGGGCTGTCGCTGGCGCTGGGCATGAGCGCGCGCGCGGACGCGGCGCGGCGGCTGCGCGTGCTGTACTGCGCGCACGCGCCGCCGCTGCTGTCGCGCGCCGGCCTGAGCGAGGCGCGCGCCTGCAGCGTGGGCGCGGAGCTCGCCACCGATGCCATCTCTTTCTTCGACAGGTCTGTACATCTACCACACCTTTTTTTATACAACGACGGTGGCAAACAAGCATACGGCCAACCTGATGGTAAGGCAACATGTAATCTGATCCTCATATACAATAAAAACTATGAACTTTGAACTTAACTAGCCATCCTCTCTTCAAGCAAAATAGGCACTAGATGTCGAATTGCATACTACAATACTATACAATTACAACATAACAATACGCAATGCGTAGATGGGAACCGACAGTCAAGACCTGTCAAGACTCAAGGTTGGAGACATTTTACGATGTCGGGTTAGACGATTTCAAAAACATCGACTTATTTAAAAACAGTTTCAGAAGTTTTACTGATATAAAGCTTGTTGCAGCGTGGAAAACCCGTCCGGAGCTGATCCCCTGCCCCAAGAACTGCAACGGTCTATAAGCGACGCCGGCGACGGCAGCTACATGGATAAATCCAGCGACAGCTCCAACAGCCAATCAGGTACTTTCATTTTTTTTATCGTATGGCTACATGTCACTGGATAAAGATGGGCATTTCTTCTCTGGGGTAGTAGTAGTGAGAAAGCAGACGATGAAGAAAATCCAGTGAATGCTGCGAGGTCCTGATGGGACATTGCAGCTGCCAAGTTTGTTACTCTTTTAGCACCACCCAGGGATCACGTGTAGGGTTTTCGAAGGTGTTTCCTACGGACGCAGAGTAACATTAATCCCCATTCAATCAGGTACTAATATTATACATTTTGCGGCTTCTGAGAGACTCATGCGCAAAGGCGTTGTGATTTTTGTTTGAAATCCAGGATACATGGTAAATATCTCGTTTCTTATAATAGTAATAATGTCATATAATTCCGGTGATCAGATATTTTTACCAAAGGAGTAGGTACAGTAGTAGCAGGGTTACAGACTGGTCATGGGACTCACTAGGATTTGTTTTCGGAATTATCCTGCATTAATATCGTAATTTTAATTCAAGACAGTAATCTAAAAGTTCACTCCATACAAAGTGGTTTACTATGTAGGGCAGAAGCTGTCAGACTACTGTCTTGAATTTAAAATACAATATTAGGTGGGTTAGGTTAGTTAAGTAAATTTACACTAATTTCTTTTTTCAGCATCGGACCCCATAGCAGAATCCATCCGCGCCTGCGCATGGTCCGGCATCGGTTCCGGGTCCGGAGCATCAACTCCTGGAACCGCTCCGGCCACGGCGCCGCCGCTGCCTAGAGCGCACTTCCTGCAGCTGCTGGCCGCTATACACTCGCTCACGCTGCACAAGGATCAGCTGTACGAGGCGGCAGCACAAGCCGGTACATAACACTGCGCCCGCTCCGGTTCCGATTCCGGCGGCTTGGCGGTCAAACGGTTAAACACATTCAGGGGAGGACATTGGGTAGAAATGTATATAATAGTTATTTGGGTTTGTTAAGACACTTTTCATCTTTGTAAAAAAACGCATTTATTTATACTATACAGATGTTTCTACTTCCTAGGCACACTCCTGTTGAAGATGGGCGAATGGAACCACCGGCGGCCGAGCCTGGACCGCGAGATTTCGCAGGACAGCCTGTACTTAGTCGCCGCCGAAAAGCAGCCGGCGATAGCCAAGGTATGACAATACATGTTTCGAGTTAACATGGTCACTAACATTACAACTACTTATGGACTAAGAGCTGGCAGATATGATATCGATACCTTTGGGTTCAATTGGCGTAAAGGACATTTTGGCGAAAATGAGTTATATATACAGCTGTGTTCAGAATTTCAAGCGCTATCGTTCTGTATATTTAAAATTTCGATATCTCTTAAAAAGGTGCCTTTACGACCCAATTTTTATACTATGAGCTTGCAAAAACAGCTTATTTAAAGGGACGTAAATGACCAGTTAAAATTTACAGTTTAAAGATATAATCGTAAAGGAAGCCCCTAAACATAAATATTATCGTAAGTGACTTTCATCTCGTTTATCGTCCTTTAAGCCCTTCATTTTTTTTGCGTATTTTTCAAATCGTATGGGCTAGATGGGTGTAAAGGGCATGTTTTATTACATTTGTCCTTTACGACCTGCTTTAAAATGATTTTGCCATAAGCGTAATGATGTGAACATGGTTGTAAAGGACTTTTCTAATATTCTGTGACCTTTACTGCTATAAAGGAGTTTATAAATTCCTAAATTGACAGAATTAACATGGATGTAAAGGTGTATAATGTTAAATAAGTAGTTTCATGTGACCTTTATCACTATAATATAATGTTTGACCTTCAAATTAGTAAACATTTCCGCTCAGTGCAAATGTAAACTAACGGTGTAAAGGACACTTATCATGAATATAGTTAAGTTTTGTAGGAAAACACGTCCTTTATATGTTTTTATTAATTACCAGATTATTAAGGGCACGTGAGTGTTATTAGGTATTTGTTTGTATTTTAATGAGAGAAGTTAAATTGAACGTGTTATAAATCTAATAATTGTTTGAAAATAAATAATCGGTTCTGTTAAAATGTAATATTATCACCAATTATCAATATTTTATCGTTTTAATTCATAGCATAAACATCAGTTACAATTTAAATTAACATAATAAAATTAACTACTGCTCTAGTTACACCGAACTATTACCAATTTCGTCGGCTAAGTATAAGATCTAAAAAAGCATTGCGATCAAGCTACACTATGTACACGCCGTTTTCATTCACTACGTTACCTTTTTAATAAAAAGTAAGATATGGATGAAGATATGTATCCTTTAGAAAAGAGGGTACACTGGGTTGAAGGCTAAAGAGACAAGAGGGTCCCCCCGTCGTCAACATATTGCATCAATTTAGAGCTCTCTGGCGACCTTACTCACCGACAGGAACACAACCTATTTACCTAAGGTTTTCGGTGAGGTGGAGGTACTTTCCCAGTCGGGCTCTGCTCCAGATTTGAGCAACATGATATTCGCAAATCTGTGCCCTACCACACATAACTAGATGACATTCGCAGTGCCTATGCCCCTCTTTTAGATGCAAGTAGTCTAAGGACGTACCCGGTCGAAAACTAAACGTGACAGGTTTGAAACGTATCCGGATAGGACGTTATGATAGATTTGGTTTTAATTTATTCATATAATTGTCTCGTATTTTCTTTAATTATAATAGAAATTATATTTTTTTATTGTGTGAAATTGGAAATTATAGACTGTTTTCACTTGAGACTCTAGAGACACAGACATTTCTAAGTACCCATAGAAGAGTTAATAATTGCTTTCAAATTAAAATCTCTTTGTTTTTTTCGTATTTTACAATACGATATCTTGAAATATTGGAATAATATTATTAGTATTATATTTACAGTAATTTTACCCAATAAGTAAACGTCATAATTCTTGATATCCTAATAGTAATCATCTTCCGATCCGTTACTTCCCTTGTTATGACTTAAGGTATCAGCAATTAATACAGATTTAAACAATAGGACATTTACTTTATCTTCATTACCGAAATATATTAGCTACAAACTATGTTCACCAAAGATGTTCATATCATAGCACCCTTCATTAGGTTTTGCACACGAGTCGAAGTGGTTTACCAGGGCGTGGCCGCTGCACACACAACAGCTACTACGAGCTACAAGTAAACATATTATGAGGTGTTGCAGACCAGGCAGCAGCCGTCTCCTGCTTGCGGGTCAACCGACGGCTTTGTAAAGGTACTATGTACTGCTGAACACCCCAATACGCCCCAACGGTACCGTATAGCATTTGAACGTTGGGACAATATGGCGCTGCAGCGGTCGGAATGGCGATGAATGAATGAATATTAGCTAGTTTTTGAGCAAGCTATTCATTTCTATTTCATAACTGATTAAAAATATTGCGTTTTCTATATTATAAATGTAATCCGGATGTACCTAATCAAATCAGCCACGTTTTGATACACTTTTCAGGCTTCCTAAGAGTAAACTAAGCTAAATACAGTTAACGTGTGTACTGTCACCGGTAATTATACGCCCCAAATTTAGGGTAAAATAATCTAAGATCGTTACTAACGCCCCGAATTTGGAGTAAAATAATCTAGGACCGTCACTTACGACCCCATCATTTTCAAATTATCATAAATTTCATGGGCATAAAGGACACTCATAGCGTTTTTAACCAATTGTAAAGGACATTAACTTCTAAACTACTTAGTTTATGGATAGGATTCCTAATTCAGATTAGAGATACCAACAATTGGAGTACTTTTCTAATACACATCAAAGATATAGCTCGATAAACAAAAAAGATATTATCAACATTAAAAAAAAAACTCTGTTTTTTGCGTCTCCTGAAAACCAGCATTTTGTCCTTTACGCCAATTGAACCCAAAGGTATCGATATGACACAATAATGAGAGCAACAAAACTCATCTGGTTAGATTGCTGTACTTTGACGTGGCGACGAAAATATTACCGATAAATGAGTAACTGACTAGTAATTCTTACAAAATATTTTGCAATACCATTCCCTGCTGGGAATACCGTCCAAAACAATAGCAAAATATTAAAAAAGTGGGTGTTGAACATTATTCGCATGATACTTGAATCTAAAACAAACAGTAAAACATTTTCCACATTCATTAAAATTTCACAATCTTGATTTTCTTTGAAACAGGTCGACCCCAACGGCAACACAACTTCAGACCAAGAAACCGAGCGATCCCCATCAAAAGAAATTGAACCTCCGGCGGAAGACGAATGGTCTATTTCCCTAGAGCAGTTCCTCGCCACAATGCTGTCGCAAGAACCTCTAGAGGCATTCTTCAACGAGAAAGTGTCCATACTCCCAGATTTAGAAGCCTTGAAACAAAGGGACAGGTTACAATCGATGTCGTGAAGGTATTTTTGTAAACTTAAAATGCATTTTTATCTAATTATGATTGAGATTTGAGGCCTTTTGCGCAATATGCATTGTAAAATCGCTGCGTTTAGAGCGAATGTCACATATATGTGACAGCAAATGCCCCGTTGACTAAGGTTTAATGACTAGATTGACTAGTAACGCTACCGCAATGTAGTTTGCGACTAAGTACAGTCAGCGGCATAAGTATTGAAGCAGGCGAGGTGCTCTAAATTATTTTGACGCGCTCTTGTTTTATTTATAACTAGTAGTCCGCCTCGAATCGAACTAAGAACTCGGAAGATTCTTGCAAACGAATTGACCAGTACGAGTATAACAAGACTTACAAAACCCCTTTACAAGACTTCTAGGCGTTCTGATTTCAGTACCCCTGGTCATTCCAGTTCATAATTTCATATAAGAACTATATTTATCTCTGCTACAACTCCAACAAATTTCATGAAGATCAGAAACACGTTACTTAGTTATTGCGGAATAAAAAATAAAAGCGACGCGCTAGTGGCCTGGCGGTTGAACGCTTGACATTCAATCCGTAGGTCTCGGGTTCAAACCCCGGCTCGTACCACTGAGTTTTTCGCAACTTATGTACGAAATATCATCTGATATTTACCAGTCGCTTTTCGGTGAAAGAAAACATCGTAGGAAAACCGGACCTAATCCCGATAAGGCCTGGTTTCCCCTCTGGGTTGGAAGGTCAGACGGCAGCCGCTTTCGTAAAAACTAGTGTCTACGACATTTCATGCGATTAGGTTGTCAAGCGGACCCCAAGCCGGAAAAAACGCTAGGAAGAAGAAAAAATAAAAAAGTTATTGAAATTCGAGGACGTCCCAGTAGCAAGCTGACAGTTCTGTTCCGAAGTTGTCGGTAAGAACTTCGCTGCGCTCGCACATTCCATAGCGTGTCAAGCTGGTTTTCAACAGTCAGCAGCAGAAGTAGCTAAGCGGGTATAGTGTCCAAAATTACCTACACACGCTCTTATTCTCTTAACAATAAAGTGGTGTCCAGCTCATTTTGAACACCCTACCCGCTTAGCTACTTTTGCTGCTGACTGAACATCTCACCCGTTTAGCTACTTCTGCTGCTGACCACTCCTCCTGTAGTTTGTATTTGGTCTTAGTTGAATGGTTCCCGGAACGATCTCCATTTTGAAGTATAAGCGTTTGTTTAGCGAGTTTGATTTAGGATACTGAGCGCACCCTAAGGCTCGATTTGAGCCATGGCAAAAATGTTGGGACAAATCGCTAGGAGAATGATAAAGCGATTTACTTTTACTTATGTTAGTAACTAATATAGAGAATGAAACTTATTTTCCTTGATTATATTGGGGATTATCTTATATTGGCCAAACATTAAGAGTCGCCAGGACGCTCGCGTGAACTCGCGTCCCCATGTATGCATACAAACGTAGTTTAGCTCTCATTTTAAAACGACATGCTTTAGAACCACGAAATTTAGCACGGGCATTCTAGCAGTACAGATCTATGTCGGTAATTCTTTTTCGTTGCTAAAATTTTTAAAATCGTCATGTCGTTTTAAAATGAGAGCTAAACTACGTTTGTATGGGAACGCGAGCGTCCTGGCGACTCTTAAGATTAGCAATCTACCAAAAACGGTTTTACTTCCTTATTACTAAAAGTTACAGATGTAGTGAATAATCCTTTCCTTTCGTATTTTCTCGGAAATGTTCGTTTTTGTCTTACACTGAGATGTAAGACAAAAACGAACATTTCCATCCATCTATATCTGTGCTTATCATCATCATCATCATCTCAGCCTCAGTCATAAGACGTCCACTGCTGAACATAGGCCTCCCCTTTGGACCTCCATAAGTATCAGTCGGAAGCGACTTGCATCCAGCGTCTTCCGGTGACCTTTATAAGGTCGTCTGTCCATCTTGTGAGTGGACATCTTACGCTGCGCTTGCTAGTCCGTGGTCTCCACTCTTTCTGAGCTTATATATATCTAAAAATATAATTTGTATATTTGAATGCCAGTATACCTATAACATATAACCTAAAGAGTTCGATCAAGTTAGTGACGCAGTTTAGGTCTAAAATGTAAAATTACTAATTTGGTATTTATTGTTGGCACATGTCGTGGTGTACATTATACTTTAGATGCTTACATTTATGGTTTGGAATTGTCTTATCTATTATTTATCATTGGAGACATTCGCGATACCTATTCGCATAGTTAGCGATAAAATAAAATAAAAACATTCCAAATTTTATATCGTTATTACCTTTATTTTTATTACTTTATACATTTTTACTTTTGAAATGCTACTATTTCTTTTAAAAAAAAATACCGTCTGCCCTAAAATTAGTTAATTCTGTTAAATATTAGATATTTTTTCCGATGGTCTAGTAGGATGCAGTGGCGGCGCATCCATAAAACACGATTCCCATCGGCTTGGCTAATTTTCAGTTTCGTTTTCCTACTTTATACTTTTTTTAAAGCTTAATTTTAAGTAAAATTAAGCTCTGGCTTGTCTAAGAAACATTTTTATCTACCACCACTGGTAGGATGAATTGTGAAATATAGTAAAACGGGTCTCAAATTTTTAGAGAATGATCCAGTAATACTAGCCGTCTATTCTGGCTAACACTAGAAAAACGCATCAGTCGAAGAAACTAACATATAATATAATTTGTCTGCTATATCTTAGACTAACTGTAGCGGCCGAGAGCTGAAGTTATTGCTTATGCCATTAATTATTTGGAACATTTATCAAATTATTTGCGGTTATTATGCGATTTAATGATCACAGATTCGGTATTTTGTACTGTACACATATTAAAATGAATTTTTATTGTATACTTATTTATTGGGCATGGGCAACTTATCTTTAAATTGTTACCCGCCTATTCATAAACGTGTTTCAAACCTCATTTAGTTAAAATGTATTTTGTCTGTTTCTAACAAACACAACTGTCAATGTGACAGATAAGGACAAAAGATGATTTAGTTAAATGAGGTTTGCAATACGTTTATGAATAAGCGGGTTAGAGTCATAAAACATTCTCAATCTTAGGTATATTTTGTAGGTACATTAAAAAAGGAACGTCAAAATATATCAAGATGGGCGCATTATGAAAAGTCCCAATAGTTATTTTAAATGAATTTATAACGTAGCCATATTAATTTTAGTTTTATTAATCGTTTTTGTAAGAAAAATAATTGTTACAAGAGTAGGTACGGAAGGCATATTTCATAGCTTACAAATGCTTCACATGTAATATAATGGTGCTTCGCTGATATACGAGTACAACGTGCTTGTGGATGTATATTGCAATAACTAGGTTTTGGATTGTCATGTCATGTATCTTTTTTTGTATGGAATCAGAAGCAGAGACCAGTTACCGAAGAACTATATAATTGGTCAAGAATATACCGTGTATCCGTTTTGACAGCTAAACTAGATATTGCTGCAAAACTACTATATATATCATGGTATTCAAACACGTGTATCTAGTTTAGATCTTAAAACTGCTTATCGATATATTATCGTCGATTGTAATATGAATTAACGTAACCGCCTAAGGAATATTTCGCGGTTACGTTAATTCATATTACAAGCGACGAATTTTGTCTATGTTCAATTTTACCTGCTGATTTATGAAATACTTTTTTGCATAACCCTTTGACCGCCAAGCATGGGACGGAAAAATCGTGCCTTGAGCGCCAGCTGAAAACGGTTATATATTTTGGACGTGATATCACGTGCTGCCGCTAATGGTACGACTTTCCGTGCGCGTGATTGCCAAAGACGTCACTTTGGCAGTCAATGGGTTTAAAAGCTATGTTGTCAAAATAAATGTATATTTTTATAAGCTTGAATATACCAGTATCCATATACCAGGAGCCACTATTCAAAATGGCTGCAACTCGATACCAGACAATATTCGAATTATGCTTCTTTTGTAAGTATAAGTCACATTATTTACAAATATATAACATTATGTAGCCTTGTAGAGTCTAGTTTTGTATTATACAAAGTTCAATGTAATTTAACTAATCATGCATTACGTGAATCGATTCAAGAAATTGCTTTACAAAATTTTAATTCTATATTTTGGGTTCTTCATTAAAGTATGACTTTATAAGTCAAGTGTGTTCAGGTTAATCCCAGATAGAGCGATGTTTTATCAAAACCTTAAAATAAAGTTGAACGAACTTACATGTAAGAGGCGGACAGTTTATTTTATATTTTTTTAATCTAAATTGAACCGTATCACTGAGCAAGAAGGATGATCACAGGAGACTAGAGAAAACGGACTGAAATAGGCCATCTAAGTAGGGGGCGGTGTCTCACTCTCACTCGTTGCAACATTGACATTTGAACTTGATGTTGGCATTGTATATTATCTGATGACGTCAATGCACACTTAGCTAGTCAAAACAAGATGACTTATAGTTGAATTATCGAGAGCGAGGAATTGCATATGTAGTGGTTGTACCGTGTTGTGCCTCTTTGTGTGCGGATTCAAATCGGATACAGTGTGTTTCTGTAATAGGAGCAATAAATTAAAACATACATTCTACTCCTCAAACTACAAAACTTTTGTTCAACAACTTTAAAAAAATATGTATTTTGTAGATTGCCTCTTTTTCATACAAACTAAATAGTATTTTCAATGAACGTTAAAATCCGTCTAATTGACATTGCTTGTCACCCTACAGACATAGTCAATTTCGGAATACATTGCGTGTTCGAAAAAACTTAAGTGTCCTAAAAATCAAACTATACGTTATTTTTAGAAGTCGCTGAACAAACGTTTCCTCGTTTGAGGAGTAGAATCTACGTTTTAATTTATTGCTCCTATTACAGAAACACACTGTATACTTACTTTGACTTCTCGTTTGGCTTCACTTTTTGCTTCAAGTACCTACTATGTATACGTTCGTGGTTAGTAATAATGGCAAAACATCATAAATAGGTTCTAGGAGTGGTATTTCATAGTTTTTGAACGGACGGCTATTCAAGTACATACCTATACCTACACCGCTTCTGTATATTTAGGTAAAGTCGCCATCAAATATATCAGAGCGGCCACGGTACTCAGAAATATCCGAACAAGTACTTTATGGCCTTGACAATAGAGGCGTTGTTCAGATATTTGTGAATACCTTGGCCGCTACGATATATCTGATGGCGACTGTACATAGGCAGATACGACCTTGCGATGTACCTAAGTGTAGGTACAGTCGCCATCAAATATATCGGAGCGGCCAGGATACCTACTCAAAATATCTCAACATGCACTTTATCCCCTTGACAATAGAGACGCTGTTCAGATGTCTGTAACCACCTTGGCCGCTTCGATATATCTGATGGTGACTACAGTCGACGTCAAAAATATGTTTACACTTTCGGACCTTATTACAAAGGAGTAAGGTGCAAAAGTGTAAACATATTTTTGACGTCGACCGTACGGTCACGTCTGAAAGTATGGATGCATTGAATGTGACAAAAACATGTAACCAAAACTTTACGCCTTGGTAATAGAGTCGTGGCTACATATTTTTGTCGCATGAAATGTATTCATATTTTCAGACGTGACTTACATAATCGAGCAACAGTTTTGACTAAATGAGTTTTTCTAAAAAAAAAAAACTTTCTCATCTTGGCTACTAAATTGTCCAATACTCGCCGAAAATCGTTTTATCTGGGATATCTCGTGCAATCCGAACACACTACTATTATTTATATCGATAAAGTTTTTGATATTTTAAGCATCTTGATGTAGCATTCATTCCTCTTGTACGCATTGCACAATTTGGAGTTATCGCATTATGTATTCAAACCATTTACCTGATAATTATGTTGTACCTACTGATGATTGTATAAAGAAATATACTTGTTTGACGTTAACCTTTTTTTTATAAAATTATGCTTTCTCTTAAACATTTATTCTTGACTACAGAAATAATGAGTTTACTGAAATACGTAAACACTGGGGTTGTTAAAGTACTACACATGAACTTGCATGTGGCTCGTTTGATACGCCATAAATAAAACACATTTAAATTAATTTTAGTATTTATTCTGTATTAACATCTCTATTATCCCGTAAGGGGAGAACGGACCTAAACATCGTATCCGACCCAATTGTCAACGCCACCTAAGGCCAGTTTTATAAAGCTACAAGTTACAATTTACAAGCGGAAGTCTCTTTCTAACACATAGGGTTAGAAAGGGAGTTCCACTTGTAAATTGTAACTTGTAGCTTTATAAAACTGGCCTCTAGCCGCGTCGGTTGTTCGTTTGAGACGTTTTAACAACGGCGTCTCTAGGGACGTCGTGGTGCGATGCTAGCCAACGGACGGGGCTCTGGCGACCGAGCAATGGCAATCCATACTCCTGACCAGGAAACTGGTCAGGTGAGGTAGTAGGCGGCCTCGAGAGTTAATACCCCCTAGAAAGTCCGGTGCAGAAGGAAGTGAGAGCCTCCCTCACTGCTTCAATAATGCTTCTAGCATTAACACAATTAGAACGAAACTGGTAAAATAATAAGCATGAATATGTAACTGAAGCAGATCATGCTATCAAACTCAAACGGCAAGAAATATTGCCACTTGGAATTGAAGAGTCTCGTTAGGGAAAGTAAGCTAGAAAATACTAACAAAGAGATCTCAAACTAGGTATTGTATTGTAGGACTCTGTGAGATAAGATGGGACGATAGGGGGGTCCACGGTCCATAACAGTAACGATCCAACTTTCAAATCAAAAGGAAAAGGGTCAGATGAACGAAGTTGACCGGGAATTGACGCTGTCTTGAGAATTAAGAAGAGTTCCTGTGATATGGGTACAGAAGATTTATTATATTAAAGAATTTAAAAATGTTCTAAATATTATATAATAATAATAATAATAGGGTGCAATTGCGGACGAAGTTATCATGACGAATAACTACCGGAGATATATCCTGAAGGACGGTACGGTCGACATATGTCGGGCATGCCGCCGTCCCGGAGAATCACTCAGGCATATAATCTCCGGTTGTTCTCATCTTGCTAACGGCGAGTACTTGCACAGACATAACCTCGTAGCCAGGATTATACACCAACAGCTTGCTCTTCAATACGGTCTTGTGAACCGCGAAGTGCCATACTACATGTACTTACCTGCGCCAGTTCTCGAGAATGGTCGTGTCACGCTCTATTGGGACCGATCAATCATCACGGACAGGACTATTGTAGCCAATAGGCCTGACATCGTGCTGATTCGCACGCCGTCAGCGTCAGCGTCAGCGTTTGTGTCGCAGCGCCGGGCCGTGCTCGTCGACGTCGCTATCCCCTGTAACATCGTGGATATTATTAATAAAAGAACTATTTGTAAAATAAGTAAGCGGTGTTTATTGGATACGCCATTAGTACAGTGAATGATACGTCATGCAAGTCTATTATCTATGCTGACATCTCCCTTTCTTTGTTAAAAATCAACATTTTAAACATAATTTGAAATATCAATAAATACAGTTATGTTAGAATGCAAATATTTTGTAACTACAATAAAGTTTGTTATGTACCTAGTAGGTATATTGATTTTTATTACAACCTTATACATTTTAAAAAATGCTACTTATTTTTTATAATCAATTCAAGTATTATTAAAGATCAAGCTTATTAATTGGTTTTATTATTCTGCCAAACTTTGATAGTCGTGGTGCTCCCGCTGGTTGAACAGGCTGAGTCAAGTTTGATCTCGGTGTCTGGCTAGAAATGCTTGGTGATGAATGTGCTGACGGTGGGAGTGACTTAGGGACAGCTGGTGACTGTGCTTGAGCTGGGACCTGTTCTACTGCTGGTTCATCTATGTATTTAGTCTCAGGTACTACCACTCTGTTGCTGGGCATGTCTGCTTGTGTCTTATGCAGATGACTGAAGTTTCTTCGTAAAATTTGTCCTTTGTCTGTTTTAATTACCACGGACCTTGGTAGACCTCCAGGCTTTTCTACTACTTTTGCCCCTTCCCAATGTCGATGAGCAACTTTGTGTCTAATTTTATCATTAATTTCAAATTCGACTGGTCTTGTAGTATGTTTGTTGCTGTAATTAGTTTGTTTCTGTCGCAATCTTTGTAGTTCAGCTGTAACTCCTTTCATTATCCTCGGTTTTAAATGCTTATCAGTTGTAGGTATTGGAGGTCTTGTTATTCTGCTGAATAGACGTTGGTTAGGTGATCCTAGATGTTCATTTCGTGGTGTATTTCTCCAGTTTAACAAAGCTAGCTGAACATCTGACTTGTCAATGTTGCATTTTCTTAGTATGTTCTTTGCTGTTTGAACTGCTTTTTCAGCAAGCCCATTGCCTTGATGGTGATGTGGACTGGAGGTGACATGGTTAAATCTCCACTCTTTTTGAAAAATCCTGAATTCTCTAGACATGTATTGTGTTCCGTTGTCAGTTTGTAGCTCTTCTGGTACACCATGTACAGAAAACCATTTTTTGAGTTGTTCAATTACTTCACATGATGACTGACCTTTTAGTTGTTGAAAATCTAAATATCCAGAGTAACTGTCGCAGATTACTAGGTAAGTTTTTCCTTTCAATTCGAATAAATCTGATGCAACTATTTGCCATGGAAGTGTAGGAATCTTTTTAATTAGTACTGTATCTTTAACATTGTCTTTTTGTGTTTGTTCACAGACAGAGCAGCTCCGGACTAGTTTTAATATGTCTTCATATTGTCCTTTCCAGTAAAGGAACTGTCGGGCTCTTCTTAAACAGCTTTGTATACCTAGATGTCCTTGATGAATACTCTTTAGCATTTTAGGAATTTGTGATTCTGGTACTACAATTTTGTCACCTTTGAAAATGATTCCTTTGAGATAGCTTAGTTCTTCTTTGAAGTTAAAATAATGTCGAAGCTCTAAAGGAAGTTCTGTTACTTTTTCTGGAAATCCTTGCTTTATTGTCTCATAGAGTAACTGTAAATGTGGATCTTCTTTAGTAGCTCTTATTAAATCTTCTTTGGCATCCATTGACATAGGTAATATTACTGCTATCTTCAAATTTTCTTCTTGTTCATATTTCAGGTTGGTTGGGTCACAGTCTCGACTAAGAAAGTCTGCTAAGGGTATTTCGGTGCCCTTTTTAAATATCACTTTCGGTGAGTATGGTGTAAGATTAAACATTATGCGTTGTAACCTTGCTGGAGCGGATTGTATGTTTTTCTTGAATATAGTCTCAAGAGGCTTGTGGTCTGATTCCACTGTCAGTTCTTTACCGTAAACATATTCATGAAATTTCTTACAAGCGAACAGTATAGCCAATGCTTCTTTCTCAATTTGAGGGTAATTCTGTTCTGATTTAGTCAACGCTCTTGCTCCATAGGCTATAGGTTGTCCTTCTTGAAGAAGTGCCGCTCCGAGATTTTTTGAACTTGCGTCTACTGTCAAAGTCACAGGTTTGTTAACATCATATAGTCTCAGTACTGGAGGGCTTTGAAGTACTTGTTTTATCTTGTTAAGAGCTTTGTCATGATGAATTTCCCATGTAAAACTTGTATCTTTATGTAATAAATCTCTAAGTGGATTTGTCAAGTCCGACATGTTGGGAATGAATTTGTTTAAGTAAGTGATCATTCCTAGCAGTCTCTGAAGCTCTGTTTTATTTGTTGGAGTCTTCATGGCTTGTATAGCTTCTACCTTTTCTGGGTCAGCTTCTAATCCGTTGGCTGAGACAATGTGCCCTAGGAATTTTATTCTTTCTGCTTCCAGTATACATTTGTCTTTATTAAGTTTGAAGCCTGATTTTTTAAGTACTTCTATAACTTCACTTACAGTCTTGCTTAGCTCCTCTCTACTTTTTGCATGAATAAAGATGTCATCGATGGACACTCTCACATTTTTAAATTTACTTAACAAATTGGTTAAGATTTCTTGGAATATTTCCGGCGCTGATGCTACTCCAAATGGGAGCCGCTTGAAGGAATATCTACCCCATGGTGTAGCAAATGTAAGTATTTTCTGAGTTCTTTCTGACAGCTTGATTTGCCAGAATCCTTTTGTGCAATCCAATAAGGCAAAGAACTTAGAACCTTTAATATCAGCTGAAATCTCTTCTATAGTGGTAAGCGGAAAGTGTCGTCTCAAAATGTTTTTGTTTACATCCGATGGATCTATGCAAATCCTTATTTTATCTTTCTGTTTGACAACTACCATAGGACTCACTGCAGGAGTAGGCTCCGTTTCCGGCTTTATGACATCTAACTTTACCATTCTGTCAAGTTCTTGCTTCACCTCGTCTCTGATGGCATGAGGAACTCTTCTTGAAGGTTTTATCTCGAGTTTTGGGTTCTCGATCAAGTCGATATCATACTCATAGTCCTTGTAACAGCCTAAACCTTCAAATATATCATCTGTATTTTGACTTTTCTTCAGTGTTTTGACTCTTTTAACAATTCCCAATTCGTCAAGGGTATCAAGTCCTAGGACGGGTTGACGGTCTTCTTCGATGACTTTAAATGTTATTTTTGCTTCTTCATTCAATAGTTTACAGTGTAGTTCCACTTCGCCTAACACTGATATTTCATTCTCGGAATATGATATTAAATTTCTCGTCCGGCTTGGTTTCAGATGTATCTTTATTTTGTCAAGCAAGCGTCTTGGTATCACATTTACTCAGGGACCCGCCCGGTATCCCCTTCGAGGGTTTTTAGCGGGGTTTTTCGTAAGGCTTTGCTAACCAAAGCCGTTGCTCCTTAAAACCCGTTCATTTGGGTTTTTAAGCGCTTTAAATAAGGCTAAGCACTATTACTTTACCACTACCCGATACGTTTTCGAAGCGCTATAAAAAGCCTTTACGAAAGGGTATTTGAAGGGGTTTTTGTAAGGCTGCTGAATTTACACTATCATTCAAATAGTAATACGGGTACTCAGTTTACTAAAGGCTAACCGGTATATTTTTAAGCGCTTAAAATTATAGCGCTATTGAAGGGGTTTTTCAACGATTAAGCGACTTTTCTCCTTATCCTTAAGTAAATATGAGCAATATTTCGAAATTATGTATTTTATACGATAAGATGTTTAGTTAAGTATTATGAGTAGGTATAATGAGGTTCGTCGCCGGCCTCTAAAGGGCAGATTTTGAATTTAGTTTAGTTGCTGACTCGCTTGAAGAAAGAAAGACCTACGAATTATTTCGTAATTCGTCGGCGGGCGTGGGTTGGCGTGAATATTACGTAGGTACAGTTATTGATTTGAAATTGATAAGAGATAACTCCGATCCGGGCACCGTGCTGGTTGCGGAAGAAATGGCAAAATACGTCAACTTACACCAAAACATAAACAAACTGAGATACGGGTCAAAACGTCACAACACTCACACGAGTGTTCTGATCCGTTCAAAAATAAACCTTATTGCGGCGCAATAAAGTAATTTCAACTGCAAGCGGCAGGCGGCTTGGCGGCATTTCTCAAAGATTCAAAGCAGTGTGCCGCGAACCTGCCAGATCGATTTCAAAATATTGCTCATATTTCGATGGAGAGTTGGGACCGGTATCACAAGTTGGAGCTCATGCTGAACCCTGGGAGACCCTACTAGATCTCGGGTTTGACGCAACATAAACTCATGCTGTTTGGGCTCATTCGACTTTTATTGATGAGGAGTTGGGACCGGTATCCCAAGATGGAGCTCATGCTGAACCCTGGGGGACCCTAGGGGATCTCGGGTTTGGTGCAACATAAACTCATGCGGTTTGGGCTCATTCGACTTGTATTGATGAGGAGTTGGGACCGGTATCCCAAGATGGAGCTCATGCTGAACCCTGGGGGACCCTAGGGGATCTCGGGTTTGGTGCAACATAAACTCATGCTGTTTGGGCTCATTCGACTTGTATTGATGAGGAGTTGGGACCGGTATCCCAAGATGGAGCTCATGCTGAACCCTGGGGGACCCTAGGGGATCTCGGGTTTGGTGCAACATAAACTCATGCGGATTGGGCTCATTCGACTTGTATTGATGAGGAGTTGGGACCGGTATCCCAAGATGGAGCTCATGCTGAACCCTGGGGGACCCTAGGGGATCTCGGGTTTGGTGCAACATAAACTCATGCGGTTTGGGCTCATTCGACTTGTATTGATGAGGAGTTGGGACCGGTATCCCAAGATGGAGCTCATGCTGAACCCTGGGGGACCCTAGGGGATCTCGGGTTTGGTGCAACATAAACTCATGCTGTTTGGGCTCATTCGACATGTACTGATGAGGAGTTGGGATCGGTATCACAAGATGCAGCTCATGCTGAACCTTGGGGGACCCTACTGGATCTCGGGTTTGGCGCAACATAAACTCATGCTGTTTTGGCTCATTCAACTTGTACTGATGAGGAGTTGGGACCGGTATCACAAGATGGAGCTCATGCTGAACCCTGGGGGACCCTAGGGGATCTCGGGTTTGGTGCAACATAAACTCATGCGGTTTGGGCTCATTCGACTTGTATTGATGAGGAGTTGGGACCGGTATCCCAAGATGGAGCTCATGCTGAACCCTGGGGGACCCTAGGGGATCTCGGGTTAGGTGCAACATAAACTCATGCGGTTTGGGCTCATTCGACTTGTATTGATGAGGAGTTGGGACCGGTATCCCAAGATGGAGCTCATGCTGAACCCTGGGGGACCCTAGGGGATCTCGGGTTTGGTGCAACATAAACTCATGCTGTTTGGGCTCATTCGACATGTACTGATGAGGAGTTGGGATCGGTATCACAAGATGCAGCTCATGCTGAACCTTGGGGGACCCTACTGGATCTCGGGTTTGGCGCAACATAAACTCATGCTGTTTTGGCTCATTCGACTTGTACTGATGAGGAGTTGGGACCGGTATCACAAGATGGAGCTCATGCTGAACCCTGAGGGACCCTACTGGATCTCGGGTTTGGCGCAACATAAACTCATGCTGTTTGGGCTCATTCGACTTGTACTGATGAGGAGTTGGGACCGGTATCACAAGATGGAGCTCATGCTGAACCCTGAAGGACCCTACTGGATCTCGGGTTTGGCGCAACATAAACTCATGCTGTTTGGGCTCATTGGACTTGTATTTATGAGGAGTTGGGACCGGTATCACAAGATGCAGCTGATGCTGAACCTTGGGGGACCCTACTGGATCTCGGGTTTGGCGCAACATAAACTCATGCTGTTTTGGCTCATTCAACTTGTACTGATGAGGAGTTGGGACCGGTATCACAAGATGGAGCTCATGCTGAACCCTGGGGGACCCTAGGGGATCTCGGGTTTGGTGCAACATAAACTCATGCGGTTTGGGCTCATTCGACTTGTATTGATGAGGAGTTGGGACCGGTATCCCAAGATGGAGCTCATGCTGAACCCTGGGGGACCCTAGGGGATCTCGGGTTTGGTGCAACATAAACTCATGCGGTTTGGGCTCATTCGACTTGTATTGATGAGGAGTTGGGACCGGTATCCCAAGATGGAGCTCATGCTGAACCCTGGGGGACCCTAGGGGATCTCGGGTTTGGTGCAACATAAACTCATGCGGTTTGGGCTCATTCGACTTGTATTGATGAGGAGTTGGGACCGGTATCCCAAGATGGAGCTCATGCTGAACCCTGGGGGACCCTAGGGGATCTCGGGTTTGGTGCAACATAAACTCATGCTGTTTGGGCTCATTCGACATGTACTGATGAGGAGTTGGGATCGGTATCACAAGATGCAGCTCATGCTGAACCTTGGGGGACCCTACTGGATCTCGGGTTTGGCGCAACATAAACTCATGCTGTTTTGGCTCATTCAACTTGTACTGATGAGGAGTTGGGACCGGTATCACAAGATGGAGCTCATGCTGAACCCTGGGGGACCCTAGGGGATCTCGGGTTTGGTGCAACATAAACTCATGCGGTTTGGGCTCATTCGACTTGTATTGATGAGGAGTTGGGACCGGTATCCCAAGATGGAGCTCATGCTGAACCCTGGGGGACCCTAGGGGATCTCGGGTTTGGTGCAACATAAACTCATGCGGTTTGGGCTCATTCGACTTGTATTGATGAGGAGTTGGGACCGGTATCCCAAGATGGAGCTCATGCTGAACCCTGGGGGACCCTAGGGGATCTCGGGTTTGGTGCAACATAAACTCATGCTGTTTGGGCTCATTCGACATGTACTGATGAGGAGTTGGGATCGGTATCACAAGATGCAGCTCATGCTGAACCTTGGGGGACCCTACTGGATCTCGGGTTTGGCGCAACATAAACTCATGCTGTTTTGGCTCATTCGACTTGTACTGATGAGGAGTTGGGACCGGTATCACAAGATGGAGCTCATGCTGAACCCTGAGGGACCCTACTGGATCTCGGGTTTGGCGCAACATAAACTCATGCTGTTTGGGCTCATTCGACTTGTACTGATGAGGAGTTGGGACCGGTATCACAAGATGGAGCTCATGCTGAACCCTGAAGGACCCTACTGGATCTCGGGTTTGGCGCAACATAAACTCATGCTGTTTGGGCTCATTGGACTTGTATTTATGAGGAGTTGGGACCGGTATCACAAGATGCAGCTGATGCTGAACCTTGGGGGATCCTACTGGATCTCGGGTTTGGCGCAACATAAACTCATGCTGTTTGGGCTCTTTCGACTTGTATTGATGAGAAGTTGGGACCAGTATCACAAGACGGAGCTCATGCTGAACCCCGGGGGACCCTACTGGATCTCGGGTTTGGCGCAATATAAACTCATGCTGTTTGGGCTCATTCGACTTGCACTGATGAGGAGTTGGGACCGGTATCACAAGATGGAGCTCATGCTGAACCCTGGGGGACCCTACTGGATCTCGGGTTTGGCGCAACATAAACTCATGCTGTTTGGGCTCATTCGATTTGTATTGATGAGGAGTTGGGACCGGTATCACAAGATGCAGCTGATGCTGAACCTTGGGGGACCCTACTGGATCTCGGGTTTGGCGCAACATAAACTCATGCTGTTTGGGCTCATTCGACTTGTATTGATGAGGAGTTGGGACCGGTATCACAAGATGCAGCTGATGCTGAACCTTGGGGGACCCTACTGGATCTCGGGTTTGGCGCAACATAAACTCAGGCTGTTTGGGCTCATTCGACTTGTATTGATGAAGAGTTGGGACCGGTATCACAAGATGGAGCTCATGCTGAACCCTGGGGGACCCTAGGGGATCTCAGGTTTGTCGCAACATAAACTCATGCTGTTTGGGCTCATTGGACTTGTCCTGATGAGGAGTTGGAACCGGTATCACAAGATGGAGCTCATGCTGAACCCCGGGGGACCGTACTGGATCTCGGGTTTGGCGCAATATAAACTCACGCTGTTTGGGCTCATTCGACTTGTACTGATGAGGAGTTGGGACCGGTATCAAAAGATGGAGCTCATGCTGAACCCTGGGGGACCCTAGAGGATCTCAGGTTTGGCGCAAAATAAACTCATGCTGTTTAGGCTCATTGGACTTGTACTTGTAGTATATAGGGGTTGCTGGGGGATGAAACACAGACAACACGATGTTCTCAGTACGGCGTTTATTACAGAACTAACTGTCATAGATATACCCACATTAACAAATACATAATGACTTAAATCTACCCTGTTTATTAATGCACATATATCACACCCCCCCACTTAAATCCTAAACTTAACGTAACAGAATAAAACTTGACAATGTCTGTCACAAACTTTTTTTATTTTTATTGGGTAAATAATTACCTACGTTACGTTGATGTGGTTGATACTTATGCTAATACAAAATAGGATTACCATAGTAATCGACTGGTGGTACATTTCGGCGAGGTCTCGGTACGGTCACGGCTGGTGGCATCGGTGGCGGTTGAGGAATCTGTGGTCGGTCCATTGGCCCGGGCCACGCCAACGGCGATGTCGGTGGACGTAATCTAATCTGGTCTACGTGCCTCTTAAACTTAGTCGATAAATCGTTTTCCTTTACCACTACCACGGTCCTAGACCCTATTAGGCTATCCACCCTCCCTCTCAGCCATCTTTCCCCCGAACTATAATCCCTGAACCACACTAGATCTCCTACCCTGAATGTCCTGTGCGTACCTCCCGCATATTGTACCTGCTGTTGCTGAGCCGCCTCCACGCGCTGCTCGAGGCCGCGCCCCGGTCGCAACATGTCTAGGCGGCAACGCAATGCCCGTCTTTGGAGTAGCATGGCCGGTGTTTGCCCGGTAGTACTATGGGGAGTATTTCTATATGCCATTAAATATTCTTGCAGAGCTTCCTCTACGTCTACCTGATCCCTAATGGCTTTTTTTAACGCCCTTTTACACAACTTAACTGCCGCCTCGGCGGCCCCATTTGATGCCGGATGGTATGCTGGAGTAAATGTGTGAGTAATACCGTAATATTGCATAAAGTTTTCTACTTCCCGGCTTGTAAACGGAGGCCCATTGTCCGAAACTAACTGTTTAGGTAAACCAAAACGAGCAAATATCTCCCGTAGTACTTTTAAAACCGCCGTCCCCGTGGTACTAGTCATCACAAAAGCCTCTATCCATTTAGACGACGCATCAATTAGGATCAAAAATGTTTTACCGTGCCAGGGCCCCAAAAAATCGATATGCACTCGCGTCCAAATTTCGGCAGGGTACTCCCACGGTTTAATAGGAGCGCGCGGCGGCGCCGGCGCCTCCGCGGCGCACGTGTGACACCCCGCGCAGCACGCCTCGATATCGGCATCGATACCGGGCCACCACACGTAACTTCTTGCCACCGCTTTCATCTTTACTATCCCTAAATGCCCTACATGTAGTTCCTGAAGTATTTGTTCCCTAAATACCGACGGAATAACAATTCTATAGCCCCACATCACGCAGCCCGATTCTAAGTATAGTTCGTTCCGTCTTATGAAATAGGGTTGTAGCTCATCGTGCGGGTTGTGGGACGGCCACCCCGACTGTAAATATATAACAACTTTTCGCAACAACAAATCTTTTTTTACCTCTTCGCAGACCTGTTGGTGGGTAACCGGTAAAAAGTCGTTAATAAAATTTATGTAAGTGCATTCCGGTTTTTTCTCCTCGATTTTCGTCTGACACGTGGTAACCTCGACAATGCATCGGCGCCGTTTTGGCTAGTACTTACGTATTGTATATCATAGTCGTAGCCCGAAAGTATCACCGCCCACCTTTGCATTCTCGAGGCTGCCATCACGGATATACCCGATTTAGGACCAAAAATAGCAACGAGAGGCTTATGGTCAGTCTTAAGAAGAAACTTGGGACCATATAAATATTGATGAAATTTCTTCACGCTGTAGATTATAGCTAAAGCCTCTCGGTCTATTTGTGAATAGCCACGTTCCGCTGTATTAAGTACTCGAGAAGCGTACGCGATCGGTTTTTCGATCCCATTTGGCAAGACATGCGAAATTACCCCGGCTACCCCCACGCTGCTGGCATCTGTGGTCAGTATGACTGGCAACTGCGGAGAATAGTGAGCCAACACTGTACTGCTAGCTAATAATTTTTTAATTTCATTAAATACTTCCATACATTGCTCCGACCACTCGAACTTTGCTCCTTTTTTTAGTAACGCATACAAAGGTGCTAACAACGTACTAACATTTCTTACGAATTTCGCATAATACATGACCATGCCTAAAAACGCGCGCAGTTCAGTGACGCAAGTGGGGGTAAGTACCTGTTCAATTGCTTTAATTTTGTCTGGATTTGTGTGAATGCCCTCCTTATCCACTACATACCCGAGGTAAGTGACCGACTTGGCAAAAAATGTACATTTCTCCTTTTTAATTTTTAAGCCAAACTTTTGTAGCCTGTCGAACACTTTATGCAACGTATCTATGTGTTCTTGATCGTTCTTCCCCGTCAATATAACGTCATCCAAGAACACTCCTACCATGGGCAAATCGGAAAACATCTGTTCCAGTTTGCGCTGGAAAATGCCAGGGCTCGATGACAACCCGTAAATTAACCTATTATACATATATAAACCTCTATGCGTGTTGATAACTGTATAAGGTCTAGAGCGCTCATCAAGGACGAACTGGGCATATGCCTGCGACAAATCAATTTTAGTAAACTTTTCCCCGCCGTTAAGTTTAGCCAACAAATCCTCTACTCTAGGTAATGGAAAACGATCTACCTCTAGGCATCTATTAAGTGTAGACTTAAAATCGCCACATACCCTGATAGTTCCGTCCGTCTTGACGACGGGAACGATTGGCGTGGCCCAGTCCGAAGTTTCCACCGGCGTAATGACGCCGTCGCGCTCCAGCTGGTCCAGCGCCCGCTCCACCGGCTCGCGCAGCGCGTACGCCAGCGGCCGCGCGCGCAGGAACACGGGCGCGGCGCCCTCACGCACCCGCAGACTCACCTCGCCACCCGTGTACCGTCCGAGCCCCTCCGAAAACACTTCACTGTATCTGGAATGAAGTTCATTCACATCAAATCGTGTCGTAACACTCGTGACCTTGACCTCATTACAATCATGACCTGATAAAAAAATCTTCCAACTTAAAACCTAACTCGCGCAGCCATAGCCTCCCTAATAAAGGTCCTTTGCCTTGATCTACTACATACAATGGTAAAGCCTTGCGTATTTCTCTAAAAATAACATTTACTATAATTTTGCCCAGAGGTTGCCTTTTTTCATCCGTATAATAGCACATCACTATATCACTTTTAAGTAACGGCAAATTAGAAAACAATCTATCATACAAGGTCCTATTTATACACGAGATAGCACTTCCTGTATCGACTTCCATCTCTATTAAATTTCCATCTAAACTGACTGATAACATGAATGGGACGCATTCTAAAATATCTTTTACATTAAAAACATAAAAAGGTACCTCATCACTAAAGTCATTGTCCTCTTCTTCCTGTATCTCGTTCTTGTACGTGCCACTGCTCAGTTGCAACCTGGGGCACATCCTCTTTAGGTGACCTGGTAGATTGCACACGCGGCACACGTAGTTTTTGAATTTACAACTCGATGAGTCATGCGGCCAACCACAGACATTACAGTCCGTATCCGATGAAACGCGACCAACTGCTGGGCTGCTACGGCCTACATCTCGTGGTGCCTGGCCTTGGCGCCTAGGCCCCGGTGGTCTAGTCGCGTTGTTGCTAGGCGGCCGCCCGGTACCGTTGCCCGCCGACCGGAATGACGTCATCGCGCCCTTGCCGCGCCACGATCTTGCCGATACCGCATGACAGCCACTCGACGTACTCGGGCTGCCTTCCAAGTCTTTTGTCCGACCATCCACTACCGCCGCATTTGCCTGCGCAGCCTCCATTGCTACCGCTATTTGTAACGCGCGGTCAAACGAGATGTTATCTTCGGTAAACAACCGTTGACGTATCATTTCATCACTAAGTCCACATACAAGCTGGTCCCGCAAATTTTCCTTCAGCCCGCTCTCAAATGCGCAATGCTTCGCCAGCTTCTTGAGTTCTGCAACAAAGTCCGCCACTGATTCACCCGTCCTTTGTTTCCTGTTACGAAACCGGTATCGCTCCGCTAACAAACTTGGTTTCGGTTGCAAATGGCCGCTCATCACTTTCACTAACTCTGGGAATTTTTTACTCGCTGGCTTGTCAGGTGTACACAGGGTAACTAGCAGCTCATAAGCCTGATTACCCATGACGGTTATCAACGTCGGAACCTTGTGCTCGTCCTTTGTTTCGTTCACAACGAAATATTGTTCCAACCGCTCCACGTACGTCGACCAGCTGTCCGACTCGACATTGAACGGTTCTAACTTCCCAATCGTCATATTTACGTTGTAAACACTCCAAAATCTCGCGTAAGCTCGAAATCGTCGCCAATGTAGTATATAGGGGTTGCTGGGGGATGAAACACAGACAACACGATGTTCTCAGTACGGCGTTTATTACAGAACTAACTGTCATAGATATACCCACATTAACAAATACATAATGACTTAAATCTACCCTGTTTATTAATGCACATATATCACAGTACTGATGAGGAGTTGGGACCGGTATCACAAGATGAAGCTCATGCTGAACCCTGGGGGACCCTAGGGGATCTCAGGTTTGGCGCAACATAAACTCATGCTGTTTGGGCTCATTTGACTTGTCCTGATGAGGAGTTGGAACCGGTATCACAAGATGAAGCTCATGCTGAACCCTGGGGGACCCTATTGGATCTCGGATTTGGCGCAACATAAACTCATGCTGTTTGGGCTCATCCGACTTGTATTGATGAAGAGTTGGGACCGGTATCACAAGATGGAGCTCATGCTGAACCCTGGGGGACCCTAGGGGATCTCAGGTTTGGCGCAACATAAACTCATGCTGTTTGGGCTCATTGGACTTGTACTGATGAGGAGTTGGGACCGAAATCACAAAATGGAGCTCATGCGGAACCCTGGGGCACCCTACTGGATCTCGGGCTTGGCGCAACATGAACTCATGCTGTTTGGGCTCATTCGACTTGTATTGATGAGAAGTTGGGACCGGTATCACAAGACGGAGCTCATGCTGAACCCTGGGGGACCCTACTGGATCTTGGGTTTCGCGCTACACAAAGTTATGCTGTTTGGGCTCATTCGACTTGTATTGATGAGAAATTGGGACCGGTATCACAAGATGGAGCTCATGCTGAACCCTGAGGGACCCTACTGGATCTCGGGTTTGGCGCAACACAAACTCATGCTGTTTGAGCTCATTCGACTTGTACTGCATGAGTTTGTGTTGCGCTAAACCAGAGATCCAATAGGGTCCCCCAGGGTTCAGCATGAGCTCCATCTTGTGATACCGGTACCAACTCCTCATCAGTACAAGTCGAATGAGCCCAAACAGCATGAGTTTGTGTTGCGCCAAACCCGAGATCCAGTAGGGTCCCTCAGGGTTTAGCATGAGCTCTATCATCTTGTGATACCGGTCCCAACTCCTCATCAGTACAAGTCAAATGAGCCCAAACAGCATGAGTTTGTGTTGCAAAAAACCCGAGATCCAGTAGGGTTCCCCAGGGTTCAGCATGAGCTCCATCTTGTGATACTAGTACCAACTCCTCCTCAGTACAAGTCGAATGAGCTCAAACGGCATGAGTTTGTGTTGCGCCAAACCCGAGATCCAGTAGGGTCCCTTAGGGTTCAGCATGAACTCCATCTTGTGATACCGGTACCAACTCCTCATCAGTACAAGTCGAATGAGCCCAAACAGCATGAGTTTGTGTTGCACCAAACCCGAGATCCAGTAGGGTCCCTCAGGGTTTAGCATGAGCTCCATCATCTTGTGATACCGGTACCAACTTCTCATCAGTACAAGTCGAAATAGCCCAAACAGCATGAGTTTGTGTTGCGCCAAACCCGAGATCCAGTAGGGTCCCTCAGGGTTTAGCATGAGCTCCATCATCTTGTGATACCGGTCCCAACTCCTCATCAGTATAAGTCAAATGAGCCCAAACAGCATGAGTTTGTGTTGCACCAAACCCGAGATCCAGTAGGGTCCTCAGGGTTCAGCATGAGCTCCATCTTGTGATATCGGTACCAACTCCTAATCAGTACAAGTCGAATGAGCTCAAACAGCATGAGTTTGTGTTGCGCCAAACCCGAGATCCAGTAGGGTCCCCCAGGGTTCAGCATGAGCTCCATCTTGTGATACCGGTACCAACTCCTCATCAGTACAAGTCGAATGAGCCCAAACAGCATGAGTTTGTGTTGCGCCAAACCCGAGATCCAGTAGGGTCCCCCAGGGTTCAGCATTAGCTCCATCTTGTGATACCGGTACCAACTCCTCATCAGTACAAGTCGAATGAGCCCAAACAGCATGAGTTTCGTAACTTTTAAGCGGTATTTTGTAACATCACTGTTGAGTTTGCAGCTTATACAGAATGACTTCTGGGTAACAAACTAAAACTCTTTTTGTGTTAGTTATCAATATTATTTTACTTGATAACACTGTCATATAGTATTTACTCAAATTGATTAGATTCCTTTTTCATATTTAAAAAAATATAGAAGTCAGACTGCAGTAATCAAATCGTATACAGTGTATTTCTATATTAATCAAATACAATACATTTATCATTACTGGTCGTAAATAATAATAATTAACTAACGGCCAAAATCATTACATTAGTTTTAAATCAAACTTGTAATAAAATCAAATGAAGGGGTAAATTCAGCAGTCTTATAAAAACCCCTTCAAAAACCCTTTCGGAACGGCTTTTTTTAAGCGCTTCATAAATGCATCTGATAGTCGTTAGGTAACTGCTTAGCCGTATTAAAACCGCTTGTTTTTAGCGCTTAACTTCATTGGATTGGATATTGGATAGGGTTACCCTTACGAAAGTAGCGGTATCCCGGTGACGGCGGTGACGGTAACCTCTTCATACGGCTAAGCAAGCTAAACGGGGTATCATTTCGAAAGGTAAGCAAGTTGTTTGGGCTATTCAATGAACGGCTAAGCCGATCAACGGCTTTTTTCTGGGAAGGGGTGGTCGGGTCCCTGCATTTACTTCTGCTCCGGTATCGAGTTTAGCTGAAAACTTCACATTGCCAACTTGAATTATTTCCGTCCAACTTTTCTTTCCTCCGGCCTTTATAGAAGATATGTATACATCAACATCAGAATCTGAGCTCGAGCTTTCTTCTATTGCATTCACTCTTTTCTTATTTTTAGTGTAATTTTTCTTCTTAGTTCGGCACATATTAGGAAAATGTCCATTTCGGTCACATTTTGGGCAAGTTTTATTGAAAGCTGGGCATTCTCTGCGTTTATGGTTTGTACCACATCTCCGGCAGTCAAAACTCTCATCTTTTTCTTTATTGATCTGCTTGGGTTTTTTACTTTTCAATGCTAATACTTTCTCCGATTTGTTTTTTCCTTCAAACTCGTCCAATTGTTTGGTTGCTTGTTCACTTGCTTTGCAGATTGATATTGCTTTTGTCAGGTCCAATCCGTCTTCTGTGAGTAATTTTTCTCTTACTTGACTTGATTGAATCCCGAACACTATCTTATCTTTTATCATTTCGTCAAGTAAACAATCAAATGCGCATTTACTTGCTTGAGTTTTTATTCTGGTCAAAAACTCGTTGAATTGTTCATCTTCGTTTTGTACAATCTTAAAAAATATGTACCTTTCAAAAGATATATTTGTCTTGGGCGCAAAATAATCTTTGAATTTTAGTGCTAGCGGTACACGCCGAAATTCAGTATAATGCTGCAAATGGTGTTAAAAGCATAAAAATCGGACCGATTGATCTTTAGGCCAAATGAATCGATTCGGCCCGTAGCAGTTTAAAAAAAAAAAAAACAGAGTGCAGTTATGACGTCATCTTTTTTTTGTAAGGAAAAAAAAAATTTTTTGTTCTGAAACCTATCGTGTGTGGTATCAAATGAAAGGGCCTTCTGAGCTAATTCCAAAAATATGTCACATCATTACATTTAAGTCACATGTTTGAAATAAACATAAAAAACATTTTCAAAACATACCAAGTTTGGGCTCCTCCAGATACGACACCAAGGAATATTTTTTTATAAAATATATCTCAAATGATACCTAATATCCTCATATCTAACCCCAAGAATGCAATTTTGAAAATAATTACATTTAGTATTTTTTTCTGATTTTTAATGTTTACAAAGTGTGTCGTATTACTTAATACGAGTACGAGTACCGTAATATCCTCCAACTTTGCCCCCAGGCGAGACTTTGCCCAACATTTTGAACAAATTCATTAATTTACGTAATTTTATAGTATTCTGGTGCGGGCAAGTGTTGATGTGAATCTCACAAAATGGGAAAACATGGTAGTAAAACCCATACTTATACTTATACTTGTATATAATAAGGCAATGGGGAAAGCCAGTGAAACCTTATTGTAGAGGGTGCTCTTTTAGATTCCATACAATGAGGAAAAGAAACAAAAGATGAATGGTCCTTAACAATATACGGGAACTATGTACAGTTAAAAGGCTTTTCTTATGCAATTGTTTCCCTATAGCTTTTTGCTTCCGCATTTTCATTTTAGAGTATTGTGACAGTTGCCATTACTCTAGATTGTTTATATCGTAATTCGATTTCAAAAGGATAATGAATAAAGAAGTCTTGATGTGGGCAATGTTACGTTGTAATGTAACAACTAGTGATGGCCAACTTTGCCCAAGACAAAAAAAATCTTAGGGCTATCAGCTTTTTGTATTAACCACTCGGCACGAAAAAAGGTGATTATTGTTTTTGAAATATATATATGACGTTTTGGAACTGTTTCTTTATTTTTTTAATGTAATTGTTAATGTGAAACCATAGTATTCAATATATACATAATTTTCTTTGATCTGCCGATTTATTTGTAAACATTACTAAGATAGGTTCGTTATGATTTGTTTCTCTTATAAATAATGAAATATAACTCATTTAATTATGTTTTGTTTAATATACATACTAATGCCTGAAAAATAAATGCATGACTAAATTAAAAAAATTAAGTCAAATGAGACAACCCTTGTACTTTGGAATGCTTGTATGCACCTTGTACCGTAAAGATCAAAAACGCATACCTATGATTGCCCACCTAATTTGTACAAAAGTTTACGTACTTATCGCTGAACTATTTAAAGGGAATGATAGGATTACCCTAGAGACTTGCTGTAATTCTTGTTTCAATACTATAATCGCATTATTTAAGCGCAAATCGACTTGAGCAATGTTGGGTAAAACTCGATATAACTTTACCCACCCTCAAGTTCGCAAAAAATGGGATAAACTTAATTCGCTTTAAGTAAGAAAAATCCTGATATGTGCAACCCGGGTTCCTCGAGCTCACCTATCACGTTATATCAAAAGAACGTGTAAACAGAGTTTCATTACTCCGAGAATTATCCGAGCGGGCAAGAAAGGGTCGCGGGGAGGGAGCGGGGGCGGAATCCATGCTCAAGATAAAAAATCGAATCAAAAAGAAAACTAATAATTGCACACACACCAGTGTTTTATGATTATTTTTTTATATTTAATTGATAGATTGATAGAACCCACATTCGTAATAATGAAAAATTAAAAAAAAATACTTAGTGAAACTATTTTCAAAATTGCTTTCTTGGGGTTCGAAATGAGGATATCCGGTATCATTTAAGGTATATTTTACAAAAAAATATTCAACCGTATCGTATTTGTAGGAGCCCAAACTTGGTATGTTTTGAAAATTATTTTTATTTTCAATTGAAACAAGTGACATAAATATAATGATATGATATATTTTTAGAATTGGCTCAAAAAGCCCTTTCATTTGATACCACACACGATAGGTTTCAGAACAAAATTTATTTTTTTTCCATACAAAAAAAAGATTACGTCATAACTGCACTATGTTTTTTTTTTTTTTTTACTGCTGCGGGCCAAATCGATTAATTTGGCCTAAAGATCAATCGTTCCAATTTTCATGCTTTTAACACCATTTGCAGCATGTTTAAGGCGTACCGCTAGGACTATTCGTCTTTAATGATTTGTAGGTTATCTTTTTCGGTATCGCTAAGATTAAAACTGTCATATATTTCAATTGCATCTGGGCCTATCACAGCCATAAATGTAGCGGCTTGAACCTTGGCTGATTTTTTATCAAGTTGAATGGCAGTGGCATACCACTCGAACTGTTGTAACCATTTTTTCCAACAGGTTGATTTGTCTGAATCAATTTGGAGGTTAGCTGGTGGCTTTATACCCGAGACCCCTTCGTTTGTGGCCATCTTCACAACTTTCTCACTTATTTCTTTTCCTTTTAAACTTTATTATATTTATTTCCACTTCTGACACCATGTAACATCGTGGATATTATTAATAAAAGAACTATTTGTAAAATAAGTAAGCGGTGTTTATTGGATACGCCATTAGTACAGTGAATGATACGTCATGCAAGTCTATTATCTATGCTGACATCTGACATCCCCCATGACGAGAATCTCGTGAAGGCCGAGAAGGACAAGTCCAGCAAGTACCTAGACTTGGCTCACGAGATAACCGCAATGTGGGACGTTGACTCGACGATCATTGTCCCTATAATCGTTTCAGCGAATGGTCTCATAGCGAAGAGTCTCGATCAACACCTCGAGAGACTCTCGCTAGGTGGCTGGATCAAGGGTCAGATGCAGAAGGCGGTGGTCATGGATACGGCGCGGATAGTCCGCCGGTTCCTCTCACTGCGGCCCTAACCACCGGCAGCCTGGGCCCTGCCCTGTTGCCGGCGGGAACCTAGGTTAGGTTTTTTATAATGTAATTTGTATGTTTTATTTTATATTACTTTTATATTCATATTATAAAAACCCTAGCCTAAGATTTTAAATGAATAAAGAGAATAATAATAATATAAACTTTATTTCGGACTAATACACGAACTAAAATATCACTTATTCCGAAGGCGATGAGCAATGTGTCTATTTCAAATTAGTTTTGAGGCGCATGTACTTGGACAGGTACTACGGAGAAGGGAATAGTTAAATCCCCGTCATTATCTTATTTCAAACTAACTTTCAACACCCATGCGTTGGTAGATTTGACAGCAGCTTTGTCCGGCATAGAGATCCAAGCTCTACCATCAACTATCTTCCACTGAAAGTGAAAAAAAAACAACATTTAAGTGGGAAACGCACCTAATCTAACCAAACATTTAAATTGAGAAATTTTCATCATAATCAATCTAGCAAGGTCTATACATCGCCTGTTTAACCTTTTGAACGCCAAGCATATGTCGGAAAAATCGTGCCCTCAGCGCCAGCGCTCGCGAGCGCGCCGCGCAAGGCCAACCGGTTATATTTTGGACGTGATATCACGTCCTGGCGCTGAGGGCACGACTTTCCTTGCGCGTGATTTGACGGCCTTGGAGATCAAAGGGTTAATCTTTTGGCAATTTTTAGTCATAAATTACTTTAGAGACTTAACCAACACATCTGAAGGTCCAGATGTGTATTCTACTTGAACGAAGTCGCGGATCAATGCTAAGGGCTCTTACAGACGAGCGACAGTACGCAACTCTCTGTCGGCGACGGTCGCTGACGGTCGCTGACGGTCGCCGGCTGTCGCCGACCGTCGGCAGCTGTAGCCGATAGCTGTCGCAGGCGGTCGCCAGCGACCGTCGCCGACAGTGAGTCCGTACTGTCGTTCGTCTGTAAGCAGCCTAAGGCCAGTCCCACGCTGCATACGATTTTATACGAAATATACTCGTGAGAATAGTTACGAACACGCATAAATTACCCCAATCCTAATTCCCAACCTTCAGAGCAAACAACGCGCTCTTTAGGAGCAAATTAACCATACGTATTCGCACGCGTAGTTCCGACGTCCGACCCGAATCAATCACGACTTGTTGGGATTTGCGAGCGTATTCCACACGGCGGCAGGTTTCAAGAACAGCTGATTAAACAACAACAATAACTTTAATTAACTAACGTAAATATTTACAAAAATAATAATTATTAATAACATAGGTGCATATATGTTTCACTTCGTACTTAAAATACTAAGTACTCTAATGATACTAAATAAATTATTCGTTTGTCGGATATAAACATAGGTATTTATTGCGCACACTAACCTTACGACTGATTGTACCTCGCGACTGCACTGGTCGTAGGCACTGATGCCTTACGTGTGCATACGACCTGAATTCGTGTTCAATGTGCGACTGGCCTAATAGGCTAGTTCCAAACATAAAATACGAACCTTTATTTCAATATCCTCGTTGCCCAACATCTGAATCAAATAATTCCCACTATGCAGCGTCATCATAATATCCTTAACCACCAACACGTTATGTGCCGGCCATTTCAGCACAATCGCATAGATCGCTGTCAAACTATCAGAGCGAGAAGGTTTCGACGTGGGAGATTCTATATTGTATTCAGCTCTGTGGCAAGTGTACCAGACGTTCCCATTGGTGGAATCATTCTGATGAAGCCAGGGTGAGGATTTGTAGATGGCTTCTCCGTTGATATCCAGCCAGGCGCCTAGAGATAAGAGACGATCTTGGAAAATTGGGGCGATAGTGCCTTCTTTGGTTGGGCCGACGTTAATGAGGGCGTTGCCTGAAATAATGTACAATTGAAATGGGCTTCAGGTCGTATAAAAGAAAAATCTTTATTAGAACTGGAACCCTTAACTCGTTCGTCGGTTGAATTTAAACTTTCAAGTTTGAGCCGTACGGCAATAAATACAGCCGGTAAAATACAGTGTTGTTCGACCAATGGCTATGTGATATGACTGAACAGTAAATTAATAGTTGCTCTGAATTCCGCGAAATTATCAACCCGTTTCATCAAAATTGCAACATAATTCTGCGAGTATGCCTTGTGCTCACATAAAATACCTACCTATTTATAATGCCATCGTCATTTTAGTGGCCTGACCTAGTGAGTTTAGTGTGATTAGTCTTAAGATACCATAAATATGAATCTTACCCCCACAACTGACGGAAGACACGACTTGGAACAACAGATCGTCGATGCTGAGCACTTCACTCAACTTCACATTCCTTCGATATCCCCAGGATTTAGAGTCCACCGTGAAAGCGTTCTCCCATTTGTGGGCCAATAGTTTACCTGTGGAGCCAAACTATCAATTAATAAGTAGATATATTGATTATTCCTCTTCAAGGTCTTAAATCTAACGGGGCAAGAGCACGTAGTGAATGCATGCTGCCGAATAAGTATCTACCTATTCCTACCTACTACGGTAGTGCGGTACGGTAGGCGACTAGCTAGGTACCTAACCGTAAATATACTTCCTAATCTTAAGAGTCGCCAGGACGCTCGCATGAACTCGCGTCCCCATACAAACGTAGTTTAGTTCTCATTTTAAGACGACATGCTTTAGGACCACGAAATTTGGCACGGGCATTCTAGCAGTACAGATCTATGTCGGTAATACTACTAGAATGCCCATGCCAAATTTCGTGGTTCTAACACCGAAAAAAATATTTTTCTACAATACTACAAGAATGTGTTGTTGTGAAAAATATAGTTATTTTTACTAGAATCTGGCGGAGGTAACAAAAAATATTGTATTTCGTAAAATTTTGTTTGTAAACGTTACTGGACGAGTCTGGTTAAACGGAACCGTAATAAATACAAAATATTTGTGTTATTTACAATATATATATCGTAATCTGAACAATGACGCATTGTATTACAATTCGAAATACTGATTAATATTTTCACGGAACACCGCTAAGGCGCTCGTGGCCCAGCGGGTAGAACGTTAGACTTTCAATCGGGAGGTCTCGGGTTCAAATCCCGGTTGGGGTACACTGAGCTTAAGCCTGGAAAATCCTGGATTTAGCAGAGCGGCCCAAAAAAAAAGAAAAAGAAAAAGAAAAAAAAAGAAAAAAAAACAATGTATACACACATAACTTTTGTCTACTGGATACATGTCAATTACAATATTTTATAATTATCAGTACAATTCATATTGTAGTACTCACGATTTTGATATAACCAGAATAGTTTTGTTATGTTTACAAAGTGTTTAGTCGTCACATATACAGCAAGACAACACTGTAGAGATAACCGGATTCTGGTTACCAATACGAGACTTTTTTTTCAGTGAAAGCATGTCGTTTTAAAAAGAGAGCTAAACTACGTTTGTATGGGAACGCGAGCGTCCTGGCACTCTTACCAAAAAAATGGATCGATTTTTAAACATCAATTTAATCCACAAAAAGGCTAAGTGCATTTAAAACCTTTATCCTTGTTCTACTTCTGTTATCGACTCTTGTATCTTGTCTCTTAGATACCTAACTAATATGTAGTGAAATAAAGTTGTTTATCAACTTCGTTGTAGTATCACTTTATTTTATATATTTATCATTGTTTTGTTTTGTAATCTACTTATTTAGGTTAATGCGGATTTTGAAATGGCTAAGTGGTTTATTGCGAAAATAAATATACTAAGTGGATCTTGTCATGTATAGATATAGAGCAAAGTAAATATACCTAAGTATATGTATTACATACCTATATGCAACTTTGAATGTAGTCTAGCAGCTACAGCGACATCGCTAAATAAAAAATATGTTCTATTTATACGATTTTAACAATTTCAACCATATTGGGTGTTGCTGACTTTGCTTCTATATCTATGTGTGACTCATTATGTATTTTTAAACAACTCCTAAAAAAATATAGGTAACGAAGGGATCGAGGCTAGATAGGCGAGAATTATGAGTACATATTTAATGACAGCTACCTACTAATAGTACTAACAAAGTGAGATCATTTATTTTAACCTCAAATGAATCATTAAATGCTCTTGTAGGTATAGAGAGCAGTGCCATTGTCCTGTTTACCAATTCAAACCAATAAACTACGATAATATTGCTTTGTTATTCCGCGGTATATTAGCGTGCTAGTTAATTAGCGACAACCCGTTATACTTGTTCGCGTATTTTAAAACGCATTAAATAATGCATTAAATCATGAAAACATATAAAAAGGTTAGATACATAGGACTAGGTAGTTACAGTCGCCATCAGATATGTCATGATAATAAACTGCATATTTAGATATTTTGAGTATCTTGGCAACGTAGTCGACGTACTTCGTAAATTTCTGCTGTACTTATATGATAATTAGGAAGTTATATACAGGGGTATATAGTGAGGGGATATTTTTAACCAGTTTGTAGGGCAGCTTCGAGATCCCGTGCCGCGACGCGAAAATGAAGACCTTTTCTAACTTTTTAATTTAATATTATTGCCATTGTTATATTTTCCGAAAATTTTACAGTTGGCAAAAGTTAGATGGTAAATATGTATATGTAAAATGCTTTCTTTGATTTGTCTTTCCCAGTGCCCTGACTGTGTTGGTACAGTCAGCGTCAAATATATTGTAACAGCTAGAGTAGCCAAATAGTTCGTCACACCATACAAAATATATGGTGTGAAGAACTATTTGATTACTTTGGCTGTTACAATATATTTGACGCTGACTGTACCTAAGAAACTTTTAATTCCTGGTCGAAGGTAGATCAATTGGCAAAAAAAATTTTTTTTTTGGAAAATTGCGATGTTCTTGCAGCCTACACAATTTCCGAGAAAAATAATAATAGATTTAAAAAATTAGGAAACTAACTTGACTCGTATACATACTAAATCCTTAGAGCTCGCATGCAAACTTTCATTAAAACAAAGTACTTACCTGGATTATATCTATCAGCATAATTATAAAAATCTCCATGTTTGCCATAGCAGCCGATCCCCCATCTGTCATTAGTAACAATCTCATTAGCAACCGGGCTGTCACTGTACAACCAAGCCAGGAACTCCTGCGAGTGCCAGTATTGGTCATAGGCCTCCCAGTCACCATCGACCCAGAGAACAGATGGGTGGTAATCGTTGATCAGCTGTTTCAAATCCGGCCATAGCTTGTTGTCAACATATGTTCGGGCTGTGAAGTTAGTTTCTCTGTCCTCTATATAGATGGGGTTGTACCACTCGTAGAGGGAATGATATACGCCGAATTTGAGTCCTGCATACGAAAAAATGAATCATGCACCTACTTACTAATTTATTTAATCGTATTATAGACCAAGTGGACCGATCCCTCCCAACACTTTCTGACCCAACATTTTGGTCCATTGATTTGGCAACATACCTGCATTGCGAATGCTTGCCGCCAAGTCTCCAACTAGATCACGTCGTGGGCCGATGTCGACCGCATTCCAGCTGTATGAGCGTTTGGATGGGAACAGAGTGTAGCCCTCATGATGTTTGCTTGTTAGAACTATGTACCTGTTTAACATTTGAATCACGATAAATATATTTAAGTGGCAACCCAAACTCGAAGGACTTGTACAGCCCTATTACTTCAGCACCTATTAAGTACAACTACTCTTTAGGGTTAGTTAATTTAATACTTGCTAGTGAGAAGGACTGAGAAATGTAGAGAAAGGTATTAGTTATTTCTGTCCCTTACTTACAGCAGAAAGAGTATGACAAAAAGGTATATGAAGTCAGTCTTCTTGTTGGATCTTTTTTTTTATATTGTATAAGGTACTTACTTGGCCCCAGCTTTGGCAAACAGGTTGGCCCATTCTTTTGGATCAAAGAACTCTGCAGTGAACATGGGAGCAAACTCCTGGTAAGTGAAGTTTGGTGGGTAGTTCTTCTTCATGAAGTTTGTGTAGTTATCATTTTTCCCTAAAAACGCCATATAAATAAAATAAAATAAAAAGCCTTTTATATTAAAAACGCCATATAAGGTTTAAAATATGTGATAAAACTAAAAATGCGACTTTTATAGAAATACAGTTAAACACATTAAATCAATTAATTTTTAACAGGGAAAATGACAATATCGGATATATATGCAAACTTACCTTGCCAATTACTCCAAAACCATTCAGAACCGAAACTTGGGACAGAAAACACTCCCCAATGAAGGAAAATACCTATTTTGGCCTCATCATACCACTGGGGCAGAGGTCGCGTATCTAAATCATCCCAGTCAGGACTATATCGTTGTAAGACATCGTATTTTTCCACATTTAAATAAGTTTTGTCACGAATTTCTTCTGCTTTTACAAAAGGGAGCAGAAACAACAGCAGCACAACATTCATTTTAAATAACTTCTTATCATTAGTAGTTGTTACTGCTGTTGGTATGTAGAACACTAACTGTAAATAATTCGTTATCTTTAATGTTACTTGTTATCACTTTGAAAGTTCAAAACAAGTTATATTACAACTCTAACGACCGACTGCTCCAACATTCTCACTCAATAATTTTAAATATTAAAAAATATAAGTTCTGTTCTGACAGTTTTAATTTAATTTGATAATGTCAAACAGACAGACATCAATGTCATCAATGAGCCGACCAATCATCTATCACGGACAGCGGAAGGAAGTTAATTAAAAAGTAACATGCAGTGTTGCCAGACGGCAGAAATAAAGAATAGGATACACGTGATTTGCTTTAAACCATTTCTGTCAGTAGAAAATCGAGGCAAATGGGAAACGTTAATTTAAATTAAATTATTAGTGATATGTATCACTACTAATGGAAACAAGTAACTATAACTAACTATTTAGTTAAGACAATAAGGCTCAAACCACACCTAGCGGAATGGAGGCAAGGGGATTGAAGACATTTGTAGCTTTCGTCGACCTTAGCGCCACATATGACACCGTGTGAATAGAGGGCCTCTTGCATAAATTTACCAACATAATCCCATGCCGGAATTTGAATGATTTTTTTTCACGTATTTTTTGTATGGTAAATGCTTTTAAACTGTATATATTTAGAAACTGCATTAAATATGCTTCCTTATGATATTTTTTTTTTGAAAAATAAATGATATTTATTAGTTATATAACGTTCTAACAAATAAAATATTTTTTCGTGTGTTTCCTCTCCCGAGTTCTTTTTTTAAATACGGATTTTTACTTTTTTAATATCAGAAATGAATTCTGCATGTCTATTTTACACGGAAACGATACCAAACAACCCCTAGCAGTCTTAACCAGAAAGAAAGTAATAATATATTGCACGGGACCCCTGATTTTGACGTGAAGGTCCAAAAATTTTACAGACCTCCAATACTAAAAAATATTCATCTTTGCTCACTCTATCTATGGTCAAAAATTCACAACTTTTTCTCGATGCGCACAATTTTTTCGCTTGTACTGAGACAAAACCCTACTATTAGTTTCTCTGGATATTTTCCGCAGGTCGACATCCAGCATGCCTATCTTGCGTGAAACGGAGGTAGCGCTTTTACACCTAAGGGTCGCCACATACCTAGCGGTTTTCCTCGCGGAATTACCGGAAGTAGCGGAAATCCATAGACAAAATGCTTAATTTGTCTATGGTAGCGGAAATTTGTCTATGGCTTCCATACAAAAAATCTGCTACCATAGACAAATTTCCGCTACCATAGACAAATTTCCGCTACTTCCGGTAATTCCGCGAGGAAAACCGCTAGGTGTGTGGCGACCCTAACCAGGGGGGTACAACTCAAAGTAAATCTGTCAAAAAATTTGAGTTTGACACGACGTATCCGATACGTTTGCATAAGTGCGAAAATTAAGAAGGGACAACATGATTCGTGACGTTACGTGACATTACAGAGGTCTCTCTGTATTACCACAGAGTAAATAATAGTATAACAGAGAGACCTCTGTAATGTCACGTAACGTCACGAATCATGTTGTCCCTTCTTAACGCATGACAAGTTCTTTTTCGCACTTATGCAAACGTATCGGATACGTCGTGTCAAACTCAAATTTTTTGACAGATTTACTTTGAGTTGTACCCCCCTGGTATTACTAGTATTTACTCTGTGACCTAACGTCTCATTTCAAATTTTTAATACAGACTACTTTGATGCTTTGGCAATTCACTCTCGTCTGTGGACATTTTTGAATCCTATTATAAGGGTCGCCACACACCTAGCGGTTTTCCTCGCGGAATTACCGGAAGTAGCGGAAATTTGTCTATGGTAGCGGAAATTTGTCTATGGTAGCAGATTTTTTGTATGGAAGCCATAGACAAATTACCGGAAGTAGCGGAAATTCATAGACAAAATGCTTAATTTGTCTATGAATTTCCGCTACTTCCGGTAATTCCGCGAGGAAAACCGCTAGGTGTGTGGCGACCCTAATGCAATTTGACATGTAATATTTAAAATATTATAAATAAATGACTATAACTATTAAAATCGTTGTACCCTAGTAGTCTGTAATCTATACAAAATAATCAAAACTGGCTGTGCCCGCGGCTTCGCCCGCGTGTGTTTATGCGGTTTGGTATTTTCATTGACTATTTCCAGACCAATATTAACTTACGCTTTCTACACGGTTACGCTTTCTTTTCTTTAATAGTAGGTACATTTTTGTTACAAATTATTAAGGTAAGTTAGAATCTTGAGCGTAGCGAGGAATTCAAAAACACGAGATGTAAAATCTGTGCTCTCGTGTGGCACATACAACTTTTCACCTCAGTAGTGAGAACACATTAAAGGTTAAAAAAATTCAACATCAAGAAAATTTACCACATTTATTTTCACCTCAGCAGCTCGAACAAGCCTCCTTTCCTGCGAAAAAACTTATCACTCCATAGAGTGATGAAAGTCGCACTTTCGTCAACTGTTCTTTCGCAGGGAAGTAGGCTTGCTCGAGCTGCTGAGGCATAGATATACCACCCATAGATCTGACACGGAACTAATAATACCAAGATAGAACGGGATGGTCTTATTACACTTTCAATAGATACGGCAGAGAGGTGCTATTATCGTTGGTCCTTGTCATAGTTTCTATTACCCTCCACGCGTTACTTCTAGCAGTGGAGGGTAACAAACAGATATAATGCGCGATTTCTTCAAGAATTTCTGTGATTGCTACGAGAAAAGCTGTTAGTTTTCCTAGAAAGTTGTGTCGGCTAAGGAAAAGATTGGTAAATTGTTCTGTTTTATGCTGTAGAAGTGATTATGGGCATCTATATATCTATCCCATACGGGGGTACACGTGTGCGGTCTCTAGTTAATGCTTGCTTTGAGTGCTGAGGTGAAAAAGAATTTCCCTATCGTAATTATTCATATTATTACTAGGAGTGAAATAAAACTTCAGCAACTTTACACGAAATGCAGCATGTATTACTAAGTTAACAAACTATAAGTAAACAAGTCCTGTTAACTTAAACTGAACATTTTATTTTTGTTGTATTTAGTATGTATTTGCATCTGACCTCTCCCATAAAAATTATGAAGTAGCCGACTGTAATGCATAAAGAGATGACTAGATCATGACATCAGGCGCGGATCCAAGATTTCTTTCGGATTTTGCTCCACAAGCTAGCAGTCCGCACCTATGGTCCTCCTACGCACGTGAGGCGTACGAGTCGTGTCAGGGGGGGGCGCAAATGCCCCTGTTGCCCTCCCCTGTATCTACAAAACATTTAATCCAAGATTAAATGAAAAAAGTGTAGTATGAGGTTTACGTTTGTACAATTAATGTAAGAAAAGAGATCACAATACCACTCCAACAGTGTTTATGATGTATCTAATTTTATGTCATACCAAATGGAGATCAACTCAGTGTAAAAATAACCTAATCCTAATAACAGTAGGTACCTAATACATACTAACATAGTAAAGACTGTACGATAAAACCCGGGCACGCATGATACGGTAAGTAGATCTTTTTTTTTATTGAATGCGCATATTCAAGCAACAATTCTTTTTAATAATTTGTGGTTATCAAGCACGTTGTCTGTGAGTTTGATCACTATATATTCCACAGTGCCATTTTTTTTGTACACGGTGTTCTAACAGCGTTTACTAATTTTTACTGTTAAAAATATTTTTTTATTTTAGATAACATAAATTAAATTATACCTTAGTACAGTCGCCATCAGATATATCGGAGCGGCCAAGGTGGTCAGAAATATCTGAACAACGCCTCTATTATCAGGGCGATAAAGTGCATGTTCAGATATTTCTGAGTACCCTGGCCGCTCCGATATATTTGATGGCGACTGTACATTATCTTTTCACCATAGCTAACATTTTTCGAAGTGAATTTAGATTGAAATAGTTCTGAGGTGTTCTAACTTTGATGAGTTTGACTTTTTGACAAAAAATGCCTCCCATATAAAAATTACTTTCAGAGCTTGGAGTAGAAAGTTTTCCTGACTACCTTAAGTAGAAAAGAGTTTCAAAACATTTTTTTCTTGTAAGATGACATACTATTGAGCATAAAACAGCTTGTGAAGATATAAATACACTTGTGGAATTGTAGAAAGAAGCGAGTGAATATTATTAAAAAACGCTGTACAAAAAATTACAGGCATGATAGAATACCTTCAGTGAAAACTGAGACAAGCCCACGCAATTAATCACAAATAATACGATTCTATTTTTATTAGTTATTAGTGATCATCCATTAATTACATCACACCTCAAAGGGGGGGGGGGGGGGGGGGGGGGTCCACAAAATGTGACATATCGTGACAAGGGGGAGGGAGGAGTTCCATGTTTGTGACCTCACAATCCTCACTTACAATTTTTTTACAAAATCTAAGTTAAAAAAAAATAATTTCAATTGTTAACAAACATTGTACTTAACAAATTTTCTACATACTCGGAATTGTTTGAATACTTTTAGTTCCCTATAAATTTGATACTATATTTCTGGCCGAGTTTAACGATTTATTGTTTTTGAAATAGCCAATGTATTACTAAGGCGATAAGGCTCATTTTACAACGCCATCCTAAACTAAAAATCTAAATGTGACGTCACACTAAGGGGGGACGGTGCAGTTAATTATGACGAAGTGTGACAAGGGGGGTGGGAGGGGTTAAAAAATCATGAAATTGGTGTGACGTAATAATGGATCAACCCTTACTATAATTAGAGATTATTAAAATAAAAGAACTGCTTGAATATCTGGATCCAAAAAAAAGATATACCAGATCATGCGTGCCCGGATTATATCGTGCACAGTCTTTATATTATTAACTTATATTCTGACATTGTACTAATAAAATTGATGAATGAATGTAGTCTGTAGTTACTATTTCAAACATTATTGTAAACTAGCACTACTAATTCAAACTTTACTCAATTTATACTTTTGTATCTTAAAAAGTTAATAAATTACCTTTTATTCTTAGTAATCAAACTTGTGTCAATACACAGCCTAACAAGGAGCTTAAAATAAACCTTAAAATAATAGCAGAATAACACAGCATTAATCACAGAAAATATATTAGACTAGAAGTAACAAATGCTTGTAACCCTGCATGTTATTTATTTACATTTTAGTTCTCAAAATTACCAAGTAGGTATTAGGTATAATATAATAGGTAAGTATTTCAAAAAATTGTGAAAATTCTGGACTCTCAAGACTTTGATGGCCAAGATACAAAAAGATCTATTGATTGCACAAATTTATACAAACATTTTGGCCAATTAAATGTTCATAGTTCCTTTCACTTTGCTACGAAAATGTGCATAAAGTAAGTATAAAGAAACTGGCACGCGCCGTTTCGTACTATTGAGGAGGCTTGCTACATTTGGCTTAATATTTTTTCTGTAGTGTTATAATTATAATATATATCTTATGAAGTTATGAAATGTCATATCACCTTATGATTTAATTCCTAATAGCATAAGTATCATTTTTATCCACTTCCCCCCCATTGGAAAGTGGATGACATTGCTATTGGCTGTCCACCTTGAAGTTGGAATAATGGCAAGCACCATTGATAATGATCTCACTGATCCCCGATGTTGGGGTTTGTGATGTCAGCGGGTCGATGTGGGCCGCAGTTGTCATTACCGGTGTTGTGTAAAGTTTACTGTGTATTGGAGCAACATTTTGAGGCTGACTGGTCACGTAAACCGTGCATGCATTCTCCTCGGTCTTCGGTTCTTGGATCATCCCCATTTTAACTTCAAATATAGCATCTTGAATCTTTTTCTTTAACACAAGTAAGTTTTTTTCACCTTTTAAGGACCTTAACTCGTTTGCAATGTATTCTCCGAACACTGAGAACTCATCTCTTGATTGTGGCGACGGATAGACCAGCTCGGATTTCACTATGTGTAAGTTGTCTGTCCGTGGGACTTTGTGAGGTGGAGAATGAGTTTCTAGTTTGTTGTGAAGGGATTCCACAAAGCCATCAGGGTTTGTTTGAAGACCACTGTTGACTTCAGTATGGTTGTCCTGAAATTGAATTTATAATAATTTTAGTTAAGTTTATAAAGACAATAAAATTTATTAAAGTGATACTACACTCTTTTATACAGAAGTAAACTGTATTTATATACATTTTATTATCCAATTCACAAAAATACATTAAGGTATGACCTTGTTTAAAAACTTTGGATAACAATTTAAAATATTTTTTTCTGTGGATTCTTTTGTTTTCGTTAAATAAGTGTATGCACAGAAGTATGTTCAATATTTTAATTATAATGTAAATTGAAAAGGAGATAGCGGGACGACTTGGACGCATTCTACGAAGAATGGTGGCAAAATTCAAACGACCGGGTCGAGTGGAGGAAAAAAGTGGAGGCCTTTGCCCAGCAGTGGGACACTAAACCTGGCAAAAAAAAATGTAAATTACTGTTAGCTGGAATATGTACAAATATTGTAAAAAAAGCTTACCAGTTGCAAAACCCTGTAAGGTTTACTTGAATCCTTCATGAAGTGCAAGTATTCAAATGCGTACCAATTACTCAAGAATCTGTCTTCAGGGTCTTCCTCGTTCGCGCGAGCCTCCCTAGCGGCTTCCCTGTTATATTGTGTACGCAAATGCTGTATTTTCTTCGTTGTGTCCGACACAGAAATGCCTAGAATTGCAGATATCCCACGCAACTCTTCTTTTCTTTTCTGTTTATCTCTTCGAGTATCACACAAAGATGGGTTCCAAAGGCTAGCATTCACTTGTAACAACTCTATTAACTTCAAAGTTTTCTCTTTCGACCACTCCATCGTCTCACAAGTCGGCACAGCAAAACGTAAACATTGGACTTGCAATGTTACTCGGGAATTAATTTGAAGACTAATCGCTGGATTGTTTGCTAAACTATGGAGATTGTTCTTCGATAATGCGGCGATTGGAGCAAGCTGTCAAACATCGACGCGCCGATCGATAAATTTGTTGTCAGACCGATCCACCCAGTGTTGTCATACTTACAGTGCGTTCGGATATAACAAAACGCGTTTGTGATAATATAAAAAAAATCTTTGGATTTCTTTCGGTCACATACATACTTGTGAGTAATTTATGAGATAATTTCGTCGGGCTTGTATCATCGATATGCAGCATTTATCTCTCTCGGTTTTACCAAATTGTTAAAATACGAATCGGCTTGAAGAGCAGCGTAGGTTTTTGAGCGGTTTTCTAAATACGCGCCAAAACACAGGTCAATTTAGCGTTTAGTTTCATTTGTTTAATGTTTTTAAAGAAATAATAAATTAGCTTGCTGTCGTAAAGTCATTGTTATCCATCATCACTATCATCAGGCAAATCAGGCTTGTCTTGCCAAAATTGTTATAGGGTAGATCGTCAGTAATTGGCCACCGTTCAATAATGGCAAACTTAAATAACTGCTACAATATATGTAAACAGAATTCATTTTAGTGTAAGGTATCAATTATTAATCACTGACGATTAACCCTATACCTACCCTATCCTACTTACATATTTATTTCATATAAATAGTATTTTATTTTATAAGTTAGAGTGATGTAGCCCAGAGTTCTAAATATAGAACAAAATAATAACGTACTCAAACGTAGATCTTGGTAACATTGAACAGTTATTACTATGTTATATCGATTTTGCTTACCTACCTTTCGGGACAATAATATTTGTGGGTAAGTATGTATTTCATTTACCTACTTACACAACATTTTGAAAGGGCTTCTTTTGTTGAGTACCTATATGGTTTTTTTTCTTGCTATATTAATAGGCAGATTGCCTTTAACTGATTGAAACCATGAAAAACACATTAATAACTATCGGTATCGGTGCAAACGTGTAAAAAATTGGACATCTTGCTTATTCCTCATATAAATATGTGTTTTTCACCTGATCTCCTGTAGAACCAAGCGGGAAATAAGACTACATATTCTAATTCATTCTCATTTATTTACAGACTACAATGCGAAACTATCACATTATAAAACAGGGTGTTTATATTATATTTACACTATTTACAAGACTCAATGCCGCGAAATACTTAGTCAAGTCAATACTCAACTCAATCCTCGAATACAGATAATTACAATTCCTTATTCATACAGAGGAACCAAAATAACAATAAAACTTTAAGGAACACAGTACTAGCGTTCAATGCTATACAATTTTAAAATGTAGTAAAATAACTAAAATAACTTACTACCACAGAACAAAATATACTCATGACATACAACAAATAGTTCATAGAGTAAACTAAAAGAGTAAGCTACTGTTAGCATAAGCATACGGCAATGAAAATGACTAAGGTTTAGGTACATTTTATTTGTATAAGAACTACTTAATTGTTGATAAAGAAATAAATGCGTATGTATTTTAATGAACATATGTAGGTACCTATATCAACAGCCACAGATCTTTTTTTTTTTAGTTCTGCCTTATTAATGTCGTGTGCTGGAGATATTCTTACATTCTATATAGATTCATATTGTGAAACGAATTCTTTTGATAGTTGAAAACTAGTCGATTCAATGATTCGATCAATAAAAGTATTAGAACTAAACTTGCTCCTCGACATTGTTGAGAATTGAGAATTCAAATTATATAAATAACTTATACTAATCATTCAATTAAATCAAGACTACATAAATAACAACAACAATAATTAAAATAAAACAACTGTAAATTAATTCTTCGTTGAACAAATTATTAAATACAAGTGACACGAATCGAAATTAGCTTTTGAATGTTTAAGTATTTCCAGTATTAATAAAATGAAAAGAGTTTATTTTTAGATCTGCTTTAAATACATTTTTTTGACATCTGTCGTAAACGTGAAAGGCTATTACAGTCGCCATCAGATATATCGGAGCGGCCAAGGTGGTCACAAATATCTGAACAACGCCTCTATTGTCAGGGCCATAAAGTGCATGTTCAGATATTTTTGAGTACCCTGGCTGCTCCGATATATTTGATGGCGACTGTACCATTATTAAACATATCAGCTGATATTTTGTCAGGTGACAACCAATATACTCACTAATTGCAAAAAATATATTAAACGAAAATCAACCTTGTTATGATAATGGCTATGAATTTTTGGTAGCAGTCAGTGAGTTTGGCTTGTCACTCGACGATTTGTTATGCTCATACCTACAGCTTATTTATGAACGAATTGATTATAACATCACTGGGTATCATAAAGCGGTCCAGACACTGTCAGTAATGATGAAATTATTTCTATAGGTACCCGTCCTTTTCTATGTATGAAGAATGAAAAGGATGAGTAGAGAAATAATGTCATTATTACTGACAGTGTCTGGTCAGCTTAAGATGTAGGCTATAACAACGTAGGTAATACATACTTATTAGCGTGCTTTTCATATTAAATATAGGTACATAATTTATTATTGCATTCATCTCTAACATAACTGTTCTGACATTTGTTTTAATGTCCTTTATAAAGCCCACAGCCGAACTAATTGAATAACAACTAAATAATCTAGATAGTTAACAATTGACAATCACTTTGTCCAGCATTAGGCTCTCAATAAACTTTGGGGACATCCTACATACTCCGTCATCACCTTGTCAAGCTAGTGTTACTTCTAAAACTAATAAACTTGCCATACTTGATGCACCAGGACATATCTAGCTTGACTTTAGACGGTTGTACGGTCTACGGGAGCCGAGATTCCGGTTGTAATCACTAAATAACTAGCTACTGTACATTGTCCATCACTAATAAGTTAATAAGGGATATTCTACGTGACATCGAGGGGGCGAGATTCTCGGGCCCGAAAAAACCCCCGCTCCGTGCGGCACTCGCGGATCGTGACCGTTTGAAGGTTGACCGTGACGTCGGTGATAAAGATCTGGTCTGCTACGGGGGATCGCGCCAACCAGAACGCGGCGCCGCGTCGCGGCTGGGGGGCTGGTGCTGCAACCACAGGTGGTTCGCTCAAGGAATCCTCATCTTCTTGAGGTGCGGGTGGAGGTGGTCTCGCACCTTTAGGTTCCGCGGGGGCCTTCGCTTCAGGCTGGGTTTGCGTGCGCCTTTCACGTTCGGGAGGCGTGTGTGCGTCTGCTTCTTCTGGGGAATGGGGTACTCGCCGCTGGCCTGTTTTGGGCGCGGCTGCTTCGGCGGCCGGTGAGGCGGGGGCGGCAGCGCCTCCGGCTGGCACGGCAGGCGGGGGCTGCACTGCAGGTGGCGCGCGAGTCCGCTGTGGACTCATAGTGATCGTAACTCCAATCTTCCCCGACTCTTGTGATAGGACTTGCGCCTTGCGTTTGCCAGGCAACGGCGCCCGCTCCTCCGAGCCGCTTCGAGCTCTCTCGTTCGGCGAGTGTTCGCGCTCGCGTTTCCTTCCCGGCCTCTTCGAATCCTCTCCCCTCTCGAAGCTTTGGATCAGCCTCGGGTCTAGAATGTTCTCCTCCGGCTCCCAGGTGTTGTGCTTCGGTTTCCAGCCTTTCCATTTCACGTAGTATTCCACCTTGCCCTGCAACAAGAGACCGGAACGTTAAGTCATGTTTGGAAGGCGTTCGTGCCGCGACTGGCGTCGGCGAGGGTTGGGATAAAGTGTTCTAAATAATTTAAAAACTTAACGTTACTTAGGCTTTGCGATTTTTTATCTTAGGTTAAACTGTTGAGGGTTGCAAATTGTGTACTGTAGTGTTTAAGTTAGTACTGTAATGACACGTACGTGTTGATTGTACCTAGACGATAAGGCATATTGCTGGAATTACAGGCTACCTACAGGAGCCCTAACGACCGTTCACTCGCGTGAGAGCGCGGGTTCAGTAATTATTTTGACTCGTTAAACTTGCATGTTCACCATTGCCGGCTCTTATCTAATAAAATCATTTTCAAATGTAGTCATTAACTGAAATAAGATAATTAACGAGCTGAATGAATGGCATGGTAAATCTAATGATGCTATTAAATTTAATTGCTATGTGCATGCTACCTACCTAATCACCAAAAAGTATTTATTGGTCAAGTTCATTACATACTTTATATTGGTATGCAAATAGGTACTATCCATATGTTTAACATCATCTAGACATAGGTATACAATTTTACTTACTATAAAATACAGTATACAGTCCATAAGTACATATAGGTATGCACTGTATTTTATTTTTGGCACCTAATAAATCCTAAACTACAAAAAATACCACACAAAATAAACACAAATAGTGCCGTTTTCAAAAATGTACAACGGGGCCCTAAAGAACTAAAAAAATAATTGCCAAAAGACATCGCACCTGCCGGGCCAGCTGGCGACTATCTCCCCGGGAATCGAACCGAGAACAACCCTCGTGCAGCCGGTTATTCCCGAAACTTACCGAGTAGTTAGCTGAACCAGCGTTGAGTGTCACCGAGATCCGATGGACTACCGCTACTCGAAGTTCAAAGTTTCTGTATCTCTATCACTCATACAACAGTATACTGTTAGTGACAGTAATAGTGATACTCAAGTAGACCCGTAATAAACAACAAAGGAGTTACTTATACTGGTTTCCTAAACGAATGTTAAATAAGGAATAAACTTTATTGAATAACCATGCAAACCTGTCATGCTATAATTGTTGTACTACTTACATAGAGAACATGCAATTGTAAGGAAAAACAAATACCTAAGATTATAAACGTTTTTAAAGGACGGGAGTCTGTGCACGGACAATGATAGATACCTACGTTGTTTATTTGTCATATTAAGGATTCATTTAGATACCTTGTATTAAGTAGTTATAATGCTATAAGTGATCAAAATACTTTATGTGAGTATTTTAATTATAATACTTACCTGTACTGTACTGTATCTACCTACCTACTTAGTTAACCTAATATCTTCTGACTAAGACATTTTCTATAAATCTCATATAACACTGGTCTTATATAACATACTTTAACACAAAATTTTGCTTAGCAATAAATAAGTAAGTACTTAAAGTTCAAAAAAGTCATTGCCAAATGTCCTATATGAAGGACATCGTCAACACGAAAGGTTATTTTCCAGTTTGCGTAAAATACTCATATTATATTAAATATTAATATAAAGTGTATTATGAGTATTTATGAGTGAGAGCATCAATGAAATTCTTTTCGAAATATAAAACAGTATCGACCATCTGTGGACATCGCAATTACTTGAACGCGACACAGCAACCAAAAATAAAACCCCACATTTTATTACCTTTCACTCTTAATTCCACTGCTAACACATACAAAAAGAAGCTCTAAACTTTATTACATAGGGCTTCAATTCTATTGGTCGTTATGTACATAGGCCGTTTCGGCACTGGGCGGGATCTTGGGAACCCTCGCCTCTTATTGGTTTTAGTGACGGGGGGTGAGTAGGAACACGGTACGCGCGCTGTGACTTTGTAAGGTGGTCCGGTAATTTTTTTATTATTTAATATGAAATAAACAGTCATTTCAAAGTTATAAATTACAATCCATTGGCTTAGTTTTAAACCTATAGTTTCCATAGTTATTTCTAATTAAAATAAAAGTAAACACGATGTAGCATTTGCCAAATCAACGTAAATGTTAACATATTGGAATTTTATGTCGCTTTTTTACCTCTTGTGATTGTTTTGGCGATATATGTCACTGATAGAGACTTTCACTAGTAGTCCGCCTTGAACTGAGAACTCGCGGTTTACTTGCAAATTGCAAACGAGTTGACCACAATATACCTAACAAGACTCATATGAAGATTTTTCGCCTTCTAAGTTCACAACCCCTTGATCGATGCAGCTCATAAACGAACTCTCAATTTTTATGTATCTCTGCTACAACCCCAACAAATTGAATACCTAAAGATCAGAAAAACTTTACTAAAGTTATCGTCGAACAGACTCTCAAATACAAAAAAGCCATCGAAATGCCGAGACGTCATAGTATTAGCCAGAAATTGTTTGCAAGAACAAGAATTCACTTCGCTTACGCTCCGCGCGATAGATGATTATTTAAATATTGCACAATAACGTAGATAAGGGAATAAGTATTTATCTAGTAAAGGGTTCATTAACAAGTAATTAAATTACTTACTAGGTAAATATTATTATACACATCGAAGGTTAGGTATGTACACCTACCTGCAGGACTTGTTCGCCATAAAGTAATATAGATATACGGTAAGCATTTGATATTATAGAAAGTTATTTATTAAGTAACTATCTAGAGGTATTTAGTAATTAAGTAAAACTTCTGTATGAGGGTCAAATTTAATGTTTTAGTATAAAAAAGTCATGATTCTATTGTATGTAACTATTCTTGACTGTATTAACCAAATTATGGTTAAGTGCCTCTAGGTAAATAATCATAATAATACTCATGTATTAGGTAGTTTAGGTACCTACTATCAACAAACAGGTAAAAACTTGAACAAAAAGGAAATCTAAATTATTTACCTGGTCAGACCAATAAACCAAAACAAAAGACACCAAGTATCCGCCACCACAAAACTCAAAACCATAAACGAATGCAATCCTTCAAAAATAAAAGGACCCGCCGGGACGTATGGGCAAGGTGAACTCGTTCGGCTGGAGCGCCGCTATTGGACGAGAGACGGGCCGGGCGGGGCGAAGGGAGGGCCCCGCCTCCTCCGCGTCGCACCCCACCCCCGCGCACGTCCGGCTCGACCTACCACGTTACTAATGCCAGTACTATAGCCCTTGTGTTCAAGCAGTTAAAGTTGAGTTTTGTTTGTCCGGTGGGTGTGGCTAAGATGGTAGATTTGATGGTAGTAATCGCGCCATGGGCGGACCGCGTCTGGTCGGACGACGCCAATTAGGACGGATCGGAACGCGGAGTAATTAGTGCAAGTAATTAAAGTCGAACGCAATGCGGTTGACAGATGATAATACCTAGGGCTTAATTAGATAACGTTTATGCTGATAGCACGGGCAGGTAATGGGTTAATATGGAGATATCGAAGATTGTTGATTGAGAACATTTACAATCGGTTAGATACACGTAGAGGAACCAGAACGAACAGTTAGATTAGTTTTAATGGGACCCACAGCTGGGGTTTCGGCCACGTAAGATTCGGTTTGTATCATTCAAGGGTTATGTTATAGGTACATTTTTCAAAAATACAAATAGGTAAATGAACCATTCCAGACAGAGCCAGATAGAGAAATACTCGTAGGTCTCTGTTATATATGTTTCTTTTTACATTTCTACTTAGATAGGATTACCTAGATATTATGCAATAGCGCTAAAAAAATTAAGACCTGATGTGTCATAGGTATGACTTATAATTCCCTCTCCAGAACTTCCCAAACGAGACTTATAGGGCACCTGGGCTAATAAACTTTCAACCGAAAATGTCTCTGGAGTTTCCAAAAACTCACGTTTCCAATTTAGTACCAGGGATGTCACGAATGTCGCTTTTCTCACATTCGCGAATGCGAATATTCAGGATGCGAATGTCCGAATGCGAATGCGAATACAAATGTTAGGGAGTAGATTCAAAAAAGTTAATCTTGCTTATCATTTTTATGCTTATGTAGTTCATAAATACAGAAGGAGGAGTCCTATAATATTATTGATCAAAAGGAGACAAGTGATACCGTCGTTTTCACTTCCTGTGTATGAGCAAGCATATGACCACTGGCCGGGTCAGCGCGGTCAAAAAAGGATGCGTTCCGCCCACATTCGCATTCGGAAAACATTCGCATCATTTCATGCAAATGCGAATGTTGTTACGAATGTCAAAAATGATGCGAAAATATTCGCATTATACGAATGCGAATATTCGTGACATCCCTATTTAGTACCTAGGTATTTGTCTAAACTAAATATTAGATATCAGGAAGGCTAGCACATCTCATAACGTTTTTGCTCGACTCCCCATACCTATTTCAAGCGCGACTCGAAATATGAAGTGACATGCGACAACGTTAAGATATCGTCACTAGCTACTTTGAAAAAAACTTGTATCTTGTTCTGTCACTCAAAAGAAAAATGTGGTAACTATATGTAGTTGTAGGTGATGATGATGTGACGCATAATTATAGCATAGCAACGTTTATTCCGATCTTCCGATACGATACGGAAGCCACAAAAATGTCCGCACAAGCGTTTTATAATCAGTTTAACAAAGGCTCCTCGTGTAGTTAATAATGTCGTGCTTTGCCCGTGTTAGGGATTATCAATTAATTACATCACGTCTCAAGGGGGGGAGGGGGTCCACAAAATGTGACATATCGTGACAGGGGGGAGGGAGGAGTTCCATGTTTGTGACCTCGCAATCCTCACATACAATTTTTTTACAAAATCTAAGTTTAAAAAAAAAACATTTGTTAGCAAACATTAATAAATAAATAATAATAAATAAATATTAGGACAATCTTACACAAATCAACCTAGTCCCACAGTAAGCTCAATAAGGCTTGTGTTGTGGGTACTAGGCGACGATATATATAATAGATAGATATAGATAAATACTTAAATACATAGAAAACATCCATAACTCAGGAACAAATATCTGTGATAAACACACAAATAAATGCCCTGACCAGGATTCGAACCCGGGACCTCCTGCTTCATAGGCAGGGTCACTACCAACTAGGCTAGGAGGCCGTCAAACATTGTACTAAACTAATTTTTTACATACTCGGATTTGTTTGAATAGGTAGGTACTTTCGTTCCCTATAAATTTGATACATACTATTTTTCTGGCAATCCTCATAAAAAGTTAGTTTCAAAGTGATGTTGTAGTTTTTACCTTACTAAACTAAAAATCTAAATGTGACGTCACACTAAGGGGGGAGGGTGTAGTTAATTGTGACGAAGTGTCACATGGGGGGAGGGAGGGGTCAAAAAATCATGAAATTGGTGTGACGTAATTAATGGATGACCCCTTACTACAAAACATTGATGATCTCCCTTGTGAAAAGGAAGAGCATTCAACCATATTACTTGCCAGTGGTTACACTTACAAGGGAAATATAGGTATTTTTTCCCGTGTTACTACCAGAGCGGCTGTAGTTGTACCTAACAAAGGGTAAAAACAAACTACCCGTGTTACTACAAGTGGTAAGACTGGTACACTGAGAGAAAAAACAACCAGAATTCACGTTCGTTCAACCTCATTTTAAAATAGCGCCTACAAGCTCTTAGGTTAAAACTACAAGTTCGATTTTGTTAAGTTTAATTAGTTCATTCTACAAGTTACTTGTCATTTTATCAACAACTCGATTATGGCGCACATGGCACATATTGTTTTAAACATATATTTGGCTGATTCAATCCAATATCTTTTAACAATTTTAACCTTGTTGTTCGTACAAATTCGACTTGTATTATCAATATTGGCGATCGATTCCGTTTACTAAAATAGGTAGGTACTTTAGTTTCAAACTGATAAACACGCAACAAGTCGAATTTGTTAGATTCACAAAGCAAATTTCTCTGAGTGTAGGTAGTAACACGGGTAAAGTACGCATAATGTGCTGCTTTATTAGTAGTTTTTTAATATTATTTTAGGTACATGGATGGCAATAGGAATGTTGAAGCGCCTGATAAAAACGCGACGACGTTTCATTGCTATATTACGATTGCAGGTTTTTTTTTTTAAACATAACTAACTTGTTTGGCCACCTTGAGGGCCAGTTACGAGTCTGGGGTAGTGATAATGATAAGGTCAGTCTGCCGAGGCTGCCGAGTAGAAAAGGAAAAATAGCGATAGAGGGAAGTGAATAGAAGAAAGGGTTTAGTAAAGAGAAGGGTGCAGTTTTTTTGTTGCATTCTGGCGTAAGTTTGGAGACTGTCAGTAGGTACTTGCTCTTACGTGTACCATAATACTATTAGTCCAATTTATTTATTTAAGATACACATAATTAATTAACCGACTTCAAAAAAGGAGGAGGTTCTCAATTCGACAGATTTTTTTTTATCATTATTATGTTTTTTTTTGTATGTATGTTACTCCATATCTCCGTGAATCGTGAACCGATTTTCAAAATTTTTTTTTAATCGAACAGGTATATCCCCTAGATGGTCCCATTGTCACCAAGTCAGGGTCTGATGATGGGATCCTGGAGAAATCGAGGGAACTCTTCAACTATTATAGGCACACCTAATACACCTATAGTGATTTCACTATTTTTTACAGCAACTCGGCCACTTCCTCTTGGAATAGCGGATCCTAAGTGAAGTCGGTTCTTTTTTGTTTAAAATTATTTAAGTACAAAGTTATAATCCGCAACGCAGGTTTCGTCAGGTGTATATCTACTACACACCGACTGCGTGTGCATAGACGTGCACGTCCCGCTGCGTAAGCTGCGTTGTAAAAATCAGAATTCTCTTAAGACATGTCACTTCGCTTACGTGACGGCGCGTGAAGTGTGCGTGCGCGTGCGGTTTGACATGTCTTATGAGACTTCTTATTTCACAACGCAGCGGGACGTGCACGTCTACGCGGACGCACACGCAGCCGGTGTGGTTCGGCCTTTAAGCCGGCCACCGCCTGACGATGTCGGCTTGTCAGTTCGAACAAAAATTTGCCGGCTCCGAACAACTAACAGGCCGATATCGTCAGGCGGACTGCAGGCGGACTGATAGTCGGTGGCCGCCCTTAGGTAGCTACCTAACTATTCATTTATGACATGACAGGAACGTAAAGTGGTTGCACATTTTAAACACACAATAAATAACCATTGGAGCGAGTACTTTAATGGGCTAAATCTCAATATTAACGAGCGCACAGACCGCCCGCATCCCGCGGCTTTGCCTTCGGTGACTTCGACGAGAGTGGGGTTAACTGATGTGCCCCTTCTGTGGCGTTAGGAGGGTTAAAGATTGTCTTACAAGACGGGATTCTGTGGTAATGAGAAAAACTAAATGGTGCACAATATTCCGATGATGTTTATTACGTGTTTAGAAGTTGAACCTAAAGGACCAATCCACTTTAATATTATCAATTTATCAGTAACGTGGATAAGGTAGTTTGCACAAAAAAAATACTGACACGCAAGTTTTGTATACTACGGGGGCCATATAGGTGCGGGCCGCAAGATTTTTGGGTAGGAAAGTGCCCTCCTGAACCAAATCCTGGATCCGCGCCTGCCCTTATAAACTTAAGTAAAAAAAAACTTTTTAAAAGTATTTACTAGTCTATTATAGATCTTATAACACTTAAGAGTAGAGCTGGTAAAACAGCAAACTTGCTAAGCTACAATACAATGGGTTTTAAATAAGAATATTTATGCAAAGTGCTTTTGAAGACCGTCTCAGAAACGGTCTGAGTAAAGTCGGAAAATTGCGTAAAATCAAAAGACTTTTCCTTGTTCAATCTCCGTCATTAATCTTTCTTGGAAAATAAATGATTCAGATTTTAAAGAACCCGCGACAATTTCTTGTTCAATTAGCGTCGAAATCGGGCCTCAAATCTCAAGAGAATCAATCAAAACCCTTTCCAAGTCAAGAATTGAATTGTCAGTCGTCACACCCAATCAACAAGTCTCTTAACAATTTAAGCAAACTCGTACACTTCTCTTCTTCTCTTTAAATGTAGACTCTATTCAGATAAGATAAAGTCGTTGTAACGAAAACAATCAAGAAAGATAAGAGTTCCCGAAAATAAGACACGCGAAGTGCCATTTTTCATAATATTCCATTGAAAAATTAATCACGGCAGCTTATTAGGCACGCCAATTGTGGGCCTCACCCTCTGCCCACCCTTTTAACGCCGAGGGTCGCGAAATTAAATGCTACAATCGGATTACATTCAAATTTACACCCTGGGGCATTGGTGATTGAGCTCGTTATAGCTTGCCGGGAGAGCAATTTACCGAGTGTTCTGAAATCAAATTTCGACAGAGTTAAAATGACGGTAATTTTTAGAAAAGATAGCGACATAAGCTTGATGGGTTATCGGCATACCTGGGATAACTCGGGGCATCTATACAAAAGTGATGTAGCAAAATATTTTATCGTCAAAAAATATATCGATGCTAATGACAACATAAAATTTTATTCTACATATAGGTATAAATATTACATATTTACTCGTCATTTTTTAATTAAAAAAATTAAAACATGCATTTAAATGTTTATTTTAAAATAGTTCTCGTGAAAAACTGTATTTTTCTTGACAATATTTTGATGACTATCGGATTTAACGTGACGCGTGACATTATATTTTTTCGGGAGAAAACTGACATTGCATTTAGTGCAAAATAATTTTGACTCACGTAGTTGTATGTCAGGATATTCCACGAGTTAATATAATATTCGCGTGGGCGTGGATGTTTCTTGGGCGGCATGATTAAATTGGACTTCGTAAAAACCGTATTCTTACTCTAGGACATGAATGGTACTGACAGTAAATTGTCATTTTGATTGAAATGACATCCGCATACTTTTATTATCTTAAGAGGCTCGATATCACATAATATGACATCGAACCTCTTTATAGTAGGTAATCGAGAATGTTCAATGAGCTCATGTATTAATTTAATTTAATTATATCGACATTTTTTTTTATCGATATCAAATCTCTAGAACTTGCCCGGAGTTATCCCAGGTATGGTTATCGGCGTTATCGCGGGTGCTAATTGTACTTTTAGACATGCGGAGGGAACTATTTTTAACATTTAATAGGGGTTTAATAGGTATTTTTTTCATGTATACCTAATAGTGGTATTTAGCTACAAAACAAAACCAGCTTTAAGCCTAAAAGACAAAATGTGTTATGTTATATTAATTCTTAAATTGTGAGCGTGATTAGCTAAAATCCTAATTATCTATATATTTCAATATATCTATTTCGACTTACAGGCCTCAATCAATTGATATATTAGGTTTAGCCCTACGACGCCTTTTCACGGATATCTACTCTATCGATGCGAGATGCAGCTTTATTCAGCGGAAGACCTCCATTTCTAATGTAGAGATTTGATGCAGAAAATATCAGAATGCCTGAAATTTCAGTCTGAGCAATATTGCTCCTGAAAATGTAAAGTTACCTATTATGTTAGCTCTAATATCTACACACTTTCTCCAAATGAATAAAAAAATTGCTTATATAGCAATGCAAAGGGGGACAGAAAATCTAGTGGAACATAGTGTTATTGAGTAAAAATTTGGTTCAGCTTAATTTTGTATTCTTCATATAAACAAATAAAAATAACCCTATTTTCAATTTAAGTGTTATTAAATTATACAAATTCCTGCCGGCTTATTAAACAATTAATAAAGTAATTGCTAAAAACTGATAGGTGAAAAGGCCTGATAGACGTATACTTAATGATGTCTGACTCTAAAATTACTCAATATTTTGATTGAGATTATATAAATCCCCTGTCACTTTGCAACTGAGATGAATACTGAATAGTCTACAATTGCTGTTACATACATTTAAGTAAGTGGAGCTCAGTCGACCGAGCTAGGTAAACTTGGCAAAGCAAAGTGGAGCATTTCACAGCCGCCAAGCGCAGTGCTCCCGGGAGCCGGCTATTAATCTCCCCCTACACTCTGCCCCCTCGGGCCGGCCGCGATATCGAGACGGGAGTCAAGGTATTGGAAGAATAAAATGAAATACTTATATTAAAAATGTGGTCAATTTACAAGAACTTTTTGGTGCTTAAACACATAAGTTGATCACGGCATTATTGTATCATAACTAGGGAATGCAACCCGGGTTTTTTTAGTATGAAAATACCCGGGTATTACCCGGAAACCCGGGTTTCTTCATACTAAAAAAACCCGGGTTGCAATCCCTAATCATGACACCTTCAACGTAATAGAGTAGATATGCCACTCTTAGTACACTTTGACAATGTAGATTCTCATTAAATAACACTATAAAGTAATCACTTTATGTATTTTGGCAAAGGTAGGATATCGTTGTCACTTTTGGAAGAAAAGGAACTATTAGCGGTTGTATACTTATTTAAATAAATTGTATTTGAACAACGTAATGCCTGTCAATAGCCTAGATATTAGTAAATATGGAGTTATCAGCAAAAACCGAATAAAAAACGAGGATAAAAAGTTTGTTCGTTTTTCAAATGTCCTCCCTGTCGTGGACACGCAATCGATCTTCCGTAACCTACCCATTGCCGTAGATCTGATCTGCCTGGCTTGCCTCCCGTTTATTCCATATTATCTATGCCAGTGAAGTAGTTTCAAAGCCCTAAAAACGGAAGACGACTCTTTTTTTTAGGGCGCCAAATGTTATGGAGGACAATTAAGGAATGTGAAAAATTAAATTTTTGAGGATATGAAGTAAATATTTTATTGTAGAAAATTATTTATTAGTAATGTAATAATCAAGTAATGAAATCGTTTACACTTTTATTGCAGTAATAAAGTGCTTAGTTTCAATTTCAAGCAAAATGTGCGCGAAATGGCGCGACCTTTCATTTTATTTTGTGCCGTCCTTTGACTCGCCTTGGAAGGTTTATTGGATTTGCTTGCTTTTAGCTCACCTTACTTTTTTATTAGATATTTTGTCTTGAAAATCTTTTCTCGTAAACAAGATTTAAACTTATAGTAAAACATGTTTACTTTGTGTTATCTTCTTGTTACCCAATCATTTTTGATAGATAATCTTACCGACGGACTCATAGAGTAATAGTTTTTTCTCAGTTTACTAATCTACTGTAATGTATAGTTTATGTATACTCACTACAATTTTTTTACATATTTACTTGTATTAAGTAGATACGATATTTCCACAAGTTATTATTCAACACAGTGTAACAACCAGAAATATTGCAGTTGGTGTTAGCTGATATTAGTGTTATGGGCGTTATGGCAATAAATTATGCATATTTATTTTACGACCTCGACAGTAAACCGTAAATTAATCACAAGCATTAACAGCTAATGAGCTTACTATTGAAAAGTAGTTTTGCTCAAACATTTGTCTTACATTACATCCCAATCTTTATTAAGGAAAAAAAGACAAATCTACACCATATTTGTGAATATATAACGGCACAAGGCGCAACATAAATGGCTAATAAAAATGATCAAATGAATCTTTGACACTTTTTCGACAGTAGAGTAATATCAAATTCATTTTAAATAGGTACCTACCTCATCCGGCTCGGCTACTGACCTGTCTCTACATAGCATAGGTAGGCATTATTTGGCTCGTGCCGGGTTTCACCCGCTTACAAAGCGTATCGGCGAGACTTCAAGAAACTGACAATTTTATTGTGATATTTGGTTACACACACATTTTACGGATGTCAAGATCAAATTTACACTGGCTTATCTGAGGCAACTTTCAGAACTCGGTGATGAGCAGTTTGTGAATTACATTCGCACAGGAGTCGGAACAACGCCTAATAAGGGCAACACTGCAGCTATGATAATTAAATTACACCTGACGCGCAAACCGAGATGTTTAGAAATGAAATTTACCTGAATTAAGTGCGAGTTAGTCTACCTTGTAGTTTGTATACAACTTGTTGAGGAATTGTTATAATGAGCAATTGTAGGGTTTTTACTTCGTCAATTTCTAGTTACGTTATTTTTTTATTTAATTTACCAAATTAGAGTACGTTAATAACATACAAATGTCGAAAAATGTAGAGATTCAGAGAGAATTTTTGCATAATAAAGGCTTTGGTGTTCGTAAATTATTCACGTAATCAAGTGTAGTTCGCAGCCAGCCAGAACGCGGGCAGCATCACAAGTGTCCGAGGACAAGCGCGCACCGAGCGGGCGTGATTATTCCGGCCACGTACGGACCACACAACACAGACGACCTCACACGTGACGATTGCTAAGAGCAATATGAAAGAAAAAAGGCGTATCAGTCACTTTGCAGTGAGAATTTCTAATAATAAAGGTAAACAACAACAAGAACAAGGCCGGTTTTTTATCAGCCGACGCAGTCTCGCGCGTATTCTTTCGTAACTCGAATACCAGGAGCGCAGCGGCGCGCTGTGGTGGTTCGAGCCGAGAAAACTGATACGCCAGACAAGGCGAGCAAGTCTGGGAACGGGGCTGGGCCGGCAGACGGCGGCCGGCAGGCAGTTGCTCTGCGGCCACGATGCCGTGCGGATGTGTGCTGTCTTTAAATTATCAATGTTTTTAAGAATGCAATTGTAGTACCTATATTTAGTCATGTTGGTAACCTAAGTAAGTATTCTAGCTATGCAAATATGTATGTTGAATATTATATTTTAAGTTCATAAAACCAACACGGTTTCAAAATGTCATTACTAATACTACAAATCGTATCGTTGCTACCCAAAAATTGAGCCGAAATAAACCGATATAGCCTCCGAGAACCTTGTAAAACAGTACCGATAACGGCACTCCTGGTCATCGACTCGACTTAAATCGATGCACTGTCACCCGTCACGCATCGAAATATGAGTGGGAAAGCCGAGAATGTTTGCGGTTGTAGCGCTATTTTACCTAGTACTTAATTTAATATTGTCTACGGTTGCCGCGATAGTTATTCATGAAATAAAACAACTTTAAACGGATTATATCGCGTATACTGAATTTAAATTACATCCCGACGTTTCCAACACTTTACAGCATTCGTGGTCACGGGTTGACCACCCGTTTTATTTTAGTACTTAATTTGCTGGTAGGAAAATGAAACATATCTAAGAATAAGTAATACATACCCCATGAGCTATGATGTATTCGTGACAATTAATTATATGAAATAAAGATAAAATAACCGGCGGGCTAGGTAAAATAATCTGATTTGCACTTGTATAGGCGGTTGCCGTAAACAGAATCTCTTGCTGTGAATGTAGTCTCATTACGTAGGTAAAATGTCTATAAAATGAAACGACCACTATAATGTACATTAATATTTAATGTGTATTCTACCAGTTTAGCAAATAAATAATCCCTAAATAATCCTGCAAATAAATAACCCCTAAAAGGAGAAAATAGCTCAAAGGACGCCAGTCAAACGAGACGACAGGCAATACCTTCAGGCAAAGATCATCACCGTTATCTCCACAACAAAAGCGTTTTTATATCAATCTCTTGAATAGAGGTTTGTTGTGCAAATACTGACCTTTCCTTAACAACTCTTTATATGAATAACCTACACAATTGTAAATCAAACAACGGAATAAAATCTTTCCACATAGAATTCTTTTGAAATAAGCAATAAATAATTCATAGTTCACGAAGAAATCGAGCTTATAACAGATGTTGATCTTATTCAAATCATTAAACACAATTTAGCAATGGTGCTATAAAATCGACGAGCACGCTGTCAGACGGGCCATAATTATCTAATCGGCCTTGTTATTTAGATAGATTTTTGATTTTATCTGCTCAGTTTTGGGGCTTATTTAATATGTATATATTAACTTTAACTTTAATCAAGTTTAATGCAAATTCGGTGATGTACTTATAAAGAGATTGAGGGTAAACTAACAATCTACTAGAATCGGAACAGCTCTGGCAATAACATGTATCGTCATGAAATAAAATTTGTATCGAAACATCAACTATGTTTAAATTAAGGAAAAGGTGTCTGACAAAAATGGCAGTAAGTCTTTTTCAATGAGCGTCGCGTCGTCATTCAAATACAAATTCATAATGAAGTTCAGAAAAGGACCTGAACCATTTTGTAGGTAAAATCTTTGCGATAACGAATGCTTGTATTGGGCAAATTAAGCAAAAGGGGATCGGGCTGCAGGCAGGGAGCGACCCTTCCGCACTCGTGTCTAAGTCGCTGCACAAACACTTGTGGAGGACATGACCGACCTGATTTGATTTGCAGACGCCGCGTTTCTTCATTGTTAGAAAGGTAGGTTGAATTGGAGTATTTGGAGTCAATATGAATAACCGATCGATTATTAGATAATATTTTATTTGATTAAGTAATATTGTGCAAAGAAAGTCCTGGATTGATGCCTCTAAAAGCAGCAGAATACAGAGAGAACTTTTATGAATACGAGCGTGGACATTATTATTGGCATCTTTTTAAGGGTAGAACACAACTGCGTAAAATTTCAAAAGAATTTGGTATTAATATTTTGACCAACAAATAGCTAACCCTTAATCCAAATATGCATGCAAATAATAACTCAATTAAGAGTCATCATTCCCTGCGGGACAGATAAGAAAAACACAATAATGGAGGGACGGAGATACGCCAAATATTTTCCAGCGCTGACCCTCGCGGGCCCTTTGTAGCGGCGGCGTTACTGATTACATTCCATTATTGGAATATGGAATTATGTGCTGCGGATGATTTAGAAGAGTTATCAAGTGGGGTGAATTCTGACAACGGGACGATTTTGTGGGGTACATTCTTCAATGTTGTAATTATCTAAGTGCTTACAGTTGTAGACTAAGCAATGCCAGCAATGTGGTTCTTTAGGGGAAAAATTTCTTCATCCACAGCAGATGCATCAAAAATTAAGCAGTCTCCTGTAAAATAATTCAGCACGCATCACGTGGGAACATCTCACCTGCAATATCCTTCACTAATTACTATCCCTATCTACATCAGATAAAGCCACAAAAAACCTTTCCTTTTCGTTTCACATCTACATAATAATGCGTGGGGCATAACGACCGATGGCGGGCGCATTATAAAGCTGCATTAAAAAAGCAGTCGCTGTATGGGCTTTGTGCTTTTATACTACCTTTCAGCTTTAAAGGCGTTTATAATGAGTGAGTGTCAACTTGTCTCTGGTTTTTATGTTCGTAACGGTGTCCATGTTCTTTGATGTAGTTTCCGATTTCTTATGTGGAAGCGAGATTGCTGATGGTGGGATCTTGTTTCAAATCTAAAACCGACAAACTAGGCGAGGAAACCTAAACACGGATATCGACGGCATATTGTTCAGTTCTGAGAAAATTATGAGCGGGGACGGTATTAGGTACGGTATTAATACCTCAGTAGGTATAAGCGAAAGGATAACAGATGGTATTTAAAATAAACAAACAATAAAAATCCAAACCGGTTGCGTATAGGTGCAAAACTACGGACACTTTTAAATCGGGTCATAGACAAAGATGATGGCCAACAGTCTTCAAGCATAGCAGCTCCAAAAGCATCCGAAGACATACAGAAACCAGATTACCGAACTGTGAGAACTCGAATTCGCATTGTGGTTCCATCGCGCCGCGTGTAACGGAATGCCTCGCAAGGCAGACAATGCGTTCTCTCTAATTGCGAGGGGTCCGTTCCCATATGACGTTTCCCCATTCACTGCTTTAATATTCGGAGCGAGCGTGTACGCGATTAAGTATGCTTTCTAAATATAGGGGGACCCTTCACATAGTTTTTTTGAAGGGTGGCGGCCCGGTACCTACGCAACGGGTACATAAGCATGTAGTTATAATGAAAGGAAGAATTGGAACATCGAGGGATGTGGATGCAAGTACTGCTTAATATTATTTATATTTTTGTAAGGTTTGCATTGTGAATAAAGGCCAAACGACACCGACTGCGTGTACGACTAGATATGTGTTGTGTAATATAATAATTCTGCAATGTATGAAGTCTATATCTCAATAATATAATAATACTCATTTGTAAAAATTATATGACTTTCGAGTAGAGTGTGACAGAGTTTCGACTGTGGAGAGCCAGCATAAACGTCGGTTTTAAATGAAAAAAAAAAAGACAATTATAGTGACAGTTCCACATTATGCCCTTGTACAGTTTATGTAAGGTAGTATTAGCGTGGTCAAAATACAAATTCTGAGTGAAGAGTTTTTACTTGGAATAGCTACCTAACCTTAAAGTTTAAGCGTCACGGATGCAACGCTTTATATTCTCACTATTCTCAGCAATATTATAGGAATAATAAAATAAAACTAGTCCTCTCCACATCTTCCCCTGTTCTTTTCGCGTTTTTTATTTCATTCCGATATAGGTAGGGCCGGATAAAATTACAGCACCGCATTGTCAGGCGATTATTTATAGAAAATTTAGCCGCTTTGTGTCGCTCCGTGGCGTTTCTTGGCGCTCTTGAAGGCTTTGGGTGCGATCGTGACCCTTTTATAACGGTGTCTTTTTTTGTTAATTTTGCTCTACCTACTTTGACCTCATTTTAGAAAACCGTTATAATTATAAATTATACATATTTATAATTATAACGGTTCATTTTTTTATAAAACATGTTGGTGATATCCTAAAAACTATTTTTTCCAACGTTTACCTACTGTGACTTTTTCAAATTGGAGAACTCAACATTTTGGTATAATATGATATGAAAATACTTATTCTGTGAAATTAAAATGATTTGTATGATAATTTTTAAATAATATGTAAAATGCCACCCACAACCTACATTGCTCTTGAGTACAATAAATTTGCAATCAGATAACTTCAAGGTTATGTAAGTGCAAGGTTATGATTGTATTGATTACAGCAACAATTGAATAAATAAACGTAAAAAAATTACACGGTAAAGCAAACTGATCAACTACTCTTTTTTAAAAGGAATACGAGTATCTACTAACTAACGCTTACCCCAAAACACCCTTCTTCGAAACTTTCTTTATGAGAGACGTAATCAGCAGGGTTTGCTCCAATTTCCCAATAATTTATAACAACGCCATCTCATCGTCAACCCCGGAACTACAACGCTTGTTGTTAGCAAAAGTGGAGTGGCAAAGTGGCATCTATCTGCTCGCAAAAACAACAAATCTCTTACGACTTACGGCTATTATGGAAAGATTTACTATACTGGCGGCATTTCATGTGAAGAAAGCAAAAAGTTAAAATGCGTCCATCAAACTCAATTGAGTTAGTTTTCCTGGAATAAGATTTGCGGCGTGCATTAGTCTCTAGCGAGCGAGTGCTTCGCGCTGATTGGTCGGCGGAACCGGCGGGGAGCATGCGCACTCGACGTCCGTTCGGTCGTAGCCGAATACTGGCGCGTTCGCTCCGAGATACCAGGGCCACAGCGCTCTGTAGGAGTTTCTTTATGAAACATAGCCTGATTACATGTTTTGGGCTCTACTACTGTGATGGAGAGTCGAAATTCGTATAATTCGTTGCGCTAGGTCGACGTTAGACTATGCCGACAGATAAGAAGCCAGGGAGATATCACATTGAAATAGCCTTTATTTAACTAACGAGATGGTTTAAATCCCACTGGTATAGGTTTATTTATATTGGTATTAAGTAGTTTCCTAAATTTGACGCGGCCGTGCCGTAGAGGCTAACTTCGGCTGCAGCTTGTCATAATGAATGAAGTTAAAATATAGGGTACGTTTACGTTGAAATTTGTAGTTTAAATGCGCTGGTGTTAATAAATCATTTAGTTATTAGTATTAGCTGAGTCTATATTATTATTTGAATAAGCTTTTCCCTCTAGTTCAATGCTCATCATTTCTGTATGCGGAAGTATACCCACGGAAGAACTCTACGGATGTGTTCATAAAGTATAGTGAGCATATTTTAGCTATTAGCTAGTTTTTGTGAATTTAAAAAGGATTAGAAGACTGTCTTGAGCAGTAACATCATAAGCAATTAGAAATGATTACCTAACCTACTTAACACAGATTCCTGGTGTGCAGCAAAATGGGACTAAAACCCTAGTACGATTACAAACAGTAGTTTCTTGACTCAAACGTGAGATTGACATAATCCCTTAGTGGCACGTTCCATTTGGTTGACTATCCTAGGTTTGTTTGAGCTACGTTACGTGTGTACAAAACAATATGTGTCGTTAACTGCGCTTGCAAGTCACGAGTGTTTGCTAAATCTGTTCCAATTTAGCTGCGTCAAGCCGAAACGGCGGTATTAGCTTTGACTAATGAGTACTATTCTATTTGAGTGATAGATCAAGAGCTTTGTTTAAAATATGAAAAATTTCTGTATGTTATACACTATACTGAAGCAAGTAAGTTATATTTTGTTTATGAAACTAAAGTCTTAAAAACTTACGTAACGCTTTTAATGCTAAAAATTATATAGACACAGGATATATGACTTTATGCTGTAGTAGGTATTTAAACTTATACTCTAGATGTGCCAATATGTAAAGATTAAGATCAATAACAAATGTTACATATATTACAATCCCGACCAATATAAATGATATTACTTCTAGAAGATAAGATACATCAGAAGCTAACTTAGACAGAACTCAACTTATTTGAAAAAATTTTAAACAATAATATATGTTGTATCTTGTCTATTCTAGATGGTAGAAGGCTAGCAGTGAAATAAACCGTTTATGATAACCGTAAGGTCCTGGCAGAATATCAGCGATGTGGCTTGCCGCATCATTATACTGAGCCAGCGCCAATTCTCTGCCATGACACATGGTTAATGTCCATTAATGTTCTTTTTTTCTTGTTTTTATATGGCACTGTAATTTTAATTTTAAGCTGCATGCCTATTATTAATAATCTTTGTATAATTACCATGTATGTTGTGGGAATGAATAAAGTTTTTTATCTATCTCATCATCATCTTTATGCAATAAATTGCCTATCTCTAACCCCTGTAGCCTAACTAGATTCCCGAACTATCCTTTGCAACTATGGCTATGACATATTTCACGGAGCCTCCCCGCAGAGCAAAATAGTCGATCGGTAGACTGACTGGACTGCAGCGCCTGAAATAGGATTAATTAAGGCGTACTGACGGGTAATATTGAAACCATCCAGCCTATTTTGTGATGATTAGTCTGCTATTTGAATTATGAATTTTGAACTATTACCCGCCATCAAATGGAAGTTATTTATTAAAACGGTTATAATTTACACACTAAATTTTTGGTCCAAAGCACGTGTCAATGTATTTTTTTCTATGTTCATATAAGTAAGTACTATACTTTTTATAATAATATTTTCTTGTTGATTAAAATTATAAAATAATGTACCTATTACCTATACTTTTTTGTTTTTTTTCCGACACCAAAATATGTTGTTGTAAAAGATTAAATTCTATTAGAAGAGATTTCATCACCTAGTGTTAGATAAATTACGGTAAGATCATGTAAAATGATAATTCAGCAAATCATAGAAGGACTAGATATGTATAAGATAATGTCAAAGAATAATATTTGCAAAAACTTGAAATAAAAAATGAAAGGCAAAGGAATCAAACAATTATGAAATCAGTAAAAATATTAAACTCTGTTAAAAAGGAAAAAGTACCTATTCCGCTGTATTTCATCACATTTCAGAATAGACAAAAGGAGTAAGAAAAGATCTCAAGTTGCACTCTTAGTGCTTGAGAATGGAGACCTAAGCTCTCCGAAACATGTCGCGCGTAGTGACTAAACACAAGTGCTGTACCCGCATGCAGTGATAATAGTGTCAATATGTCTCACGAAAGTTTAAATTCAATAATCTCAAGTTTCATCTAAAAAGGTACACGACAAGAAAAGAGAACATTAAATACCTAACTGATCTCGAGTCTATCGGAATTCTCGTCATAAAAGTGTACGCGTTGCCCCTGACGGGTGTTTATTGCAACTCCGGAACTGACGTGCACGCCCCGTGACATATGAAGCTTGACATTATTGCTACAAAAAAGTAACCTGAACTTCTGACAGCTTTTTATTGATAAAAAAACTTATATTTTGCTTGTAAGTATCAGTCTTGCAACACATTGAAGAATTAACTAAATAATAGCAGTTGTCCGCCAAAGAACACTAGATAATAATATGATTCCCGTTTGCTTACCAGACAAGACCTTTTGTCTCTTACTACTACTATACAACAAATGGCAATGACTCAATGATAATGTCTGAAAATATATTAAGCGAAATGTCTAATAGGACCTCAAAGAGCACTTACCCCAGTGGGTACGCCCACAACACAAAGTTATCACCTCCCACAACACAAGTTGATCTTTCCTGTGACCTTTACCCGTGCAACCCACAACACAACAGAACCGGACACACAAGAACAAAAAAAAACAGGAGCCATTCAAACTTTTATTAAAACTCAGGGTTAGTAACAGAACCAAAATATATAAAAAGATATCACAATGTCACAAGGCTACCCTCATGAGAAACTTGTTTACTATCAAAAACTTAATGTAATCTCAAGACACGCATAATAGGCCATTCAATTTCTCAGTGGGCCCCAGTTTCTGAGCCATGTAAGGGGAGCCTTGATAATAATAAGCGACGATAAACACGTGAAAGGAGCCTGAACCCTTAACAGCTGCTGCCGCCACAATGCCAGGATTAATGCACCAGAATCTAAATTATAATCAGACCATGCACCGTGCACTAACTACAAAGCGTGTTTTAATTTGCGAAAGAAAACAAGCTGTTATTATGAAACAAGCCAAGCGCCAGCAGGTATGTGATCTTGCTTAAACGAATTGCGTAAACTTTCGTGCGTAAAATATAATGAAAGCTCACCTTTTTAATCCTCTTCTTCATGATACGCTCGGCGGCGTACACGCTGTCGCCGAGGCCCATCTTGTGCATCCCCAGTTTGCCGGCCAAATTTGTACAACAAATCCAAGAAAAACACTGCAATCCAGTTAGTGTGATCCGGTCACTGCATCCAAAATGGTTAGGCACCGCAATCCAGTACACTGTTCTTGTCAACACACACTGTCACAGTTTAAAGTTGCCGCGCGAACGTCCCTTGATTTCTGGAGTCGCGCGACGCGGCCTCCTCGTATGATATCTCGGCAGAAACTGAAGTAGGGGGAGGCGGTCCTCGCCCCGCGCGCCCCGCACGCAGCTCTCTCCGCCGCACCGACAGAGTGCGCCACCGGTCTCCAAACAACCGCTCGATATCTGTAAACAAGTTTTATTTTCATCAACATTGCCTTATTTTCGGTTTATAATACTATCAAGTTTTATGGATGCTGTCAACATATTTAAATCTGTATTATTCTGAGTATAACTTTGTATTTTTTACATAAGGTAATTGTATATAAGACATAATTATTATGTATATAGGGGTGTATAATAATAAGTATATAAAGATAAGATTCTAGGTTATGGATAAACCATCAAAGACATACTCTTACTGAGTTGGCATCTTATTACAGGTTATAATTTGCAAAAGGAAAGCAGTTGTGATTGCGCGCGATCGCGGCTAGGTAGGTATATTCGGTTGTCGGTGAATGCGCCCGGCGCTTCCCGCGGAGCCACGCGGCGTTGCCAGCCCGCGCCGGCTGCGAGAGAAACACGGCGCTACCCTATTATTTACGCGCGACGTTGCCGCGCCGAACGGCCTACGTTGATTACGAGGACACCGCTTTTACGTTCGATCATCCGGCGCGAAATTATTCGTTTATCACGGGATTTTGAAGAGATATTTTAATTCTGTAAAAAGTATTATGTTTAGTTAGACTTTAGGAACAATGTGACAAATTTGTTTTAAATTATACCTGTGTTGTTGCGGCACAAAGCAGCTCCAATGATGAACGAACTGCCTACGTCGAAAGATAACAAAGATTCGGTCGCGAAAGTGGTCCAGCTCATTTAAATTTCACTGAAAACGTCAGCGAGAGCGACCGGCTAACAGAACGCGCGTGAAGTAACTAAGGCAGCCACAGTCGTGTCGAATCGGGCCGGTATTCGTGAGCGGTCGTTGTTTCGTGGCTGCGGGGTGCGGGAGGGGAGCTACGGTCGCGCGCCTGATTGGGCGCTCAACACAGGCGGCGGGCGAGAAGCCGAGGCGGCCAATCAGAGTCCGCGACGCAGTGCCCCGCCCGACGCGGCTCAGCAGTTGAGTGTTTGCCTCTCTTTCTAGTTCGATTTTCTACGTTGTTTTTTGTACGCTGCTCATGTAGAAAAATAAACGGACATTTTGGATTATAGCGAGGGGTCCGGATGCGGGTCGCACATTGAGGGCATTGTTGTCAGCTCGGCGGAGACACGAGCGATAAATATACAGCTTGCGATACGACGCGGCACAAAGGACGAGATCGCGAATATGTAGGTATTGTATTTTATTAGTCGTGAAGGTGAAAATGAACAAAACCGCGTTTTCCTGTAAATATTAATATGACAGATCCATTTCAATAATAATCTGTCGTTCCTTTAATAACTGCTTGCCTTCATCTACAGTTCCTTATTGCATTACCTAATAGGTTAGGTACCCCTGGTTTTCATGACTGTGGCATGATAACGTTTTATTTTCTTCAAAAATAAGCTGTTGGCGCCAGTCCAGGAAGTCAAATTGATTAGTCAATGAATTAACAAAGCAAGAGCTTAAAATAAATAAGTAGACTATTGAGAATAACGGTCTTTATCTAAAAGCAACGCAAAAGTCAGAGGAATTCATGACGAAATGTATTGAATCTTTTTCTCGCGTCATAAATTATTAGCATAAGGTACTATTGGCCAAACGCATACATTGGAAGTGTATCTAGATATTAGAAACGATTGTCAAGAATCATGCCTTAAGTAGTTAAAAGCGAGGCCAACATGTGCGCGGTTCGCACGAAGACGTGGAGTCACGTCTCTACCTACCTTCTTATTTTTGTTTAAAAAAAAACGGGAAAAAGCGTTACGCATACCGCCCGTGGTTATGGTAGGTTCTCTCGTCTAGGCTAAAGAGGCCCACGGTGTAGGTACCCACTACGCACATATGCCACTTGCAGCCTTGTTGGCGAGGTGACGGGAAGTGGCTCCTCCGAAGTTGCCCGAAGGCCCCACCACTAGGCGTCAGATGGTGGGCACGCCTGCCTCCTCGGCTTCCATCCTGCGATGTAATGGACCCCCAACCCCACAAAGAAGTCATAGGTGCCAGAAGATTTTCCAGCTCTTAGATATATGTGGTTCCGCCGCCACAACTCGGCGGCTGCAGAAAATAGGAAGAACATCGAACCTTATATATGACCGGCACTTCTCTTCCTCTGCAGCCCCACCGACGCCGTTAGGTGGCTATCACACTGCTGCGGTTTCCGCATGCATCTACTATGTGCGAGTGAGATAGCGCTCTGTAAGTGTATAGCGCTAACTTGTTCACCCATGCGGATGCGACGCTACGCCAGTGTGATAACTGCGGTACAGCGGAATACCGTGGCGCACCGTAAGGCGGCACGCACGAAAACATGCGACCGGCCGCCCGCGCGCTGCTCGCCGCGCCGCTGTTTGATAAAATTTCATACATTGCTGAACATTTTGATCTCGCCGCTCGTGCCGTCGCTCGTCTCGCCGCTAGCAGCGGCGGCCGGTCGCATGTTTTCGTGCATGCGTTCAGCCTAATTTGCGATGCCACCTCGCGATGCCACCTCGGCCGTTAGGATAATGGCTCACTGCAATATCGAGTCTCCTTCCTCTGTTGTCCAACGCGTCACAAACGGGTTCAACGAGCCAAATTGGAGTGCCCTCCTGGGGCCAGCCTGTACGGGGCACCAAACTGACCCTGGTCTGGGTGCCTCATACAATAAAAACATATAAAGGTGGCATAACTAACTGCGACCTGGTGTACTGCGAACATAGAAAATTAAAGGTTCGACTATATCTGTCTCTATCAATCTAAATGGCAAGCGATGCTGGAGATGGAGATATATGATCCGAATTCCGAATCGAAATCATCACGGTTGGCGGTTGTCCTGACACATTATTTATGTCAATATTGCTTGTTGTCCACCATTTGGCTATTTTTGAAATGAAAGAAGCACTATATTGAACTCGGCGCGTAGGGCCATTGTTGGCTTCATATTAATTAAACGGACTCCTAAAGTCGTCCGTTTAAACATAATACTCAGCCGATAATGTGCTACTTCGCCTCCTCGACAATAATGTACTATTATTTGTCCACATTTTCAATTTAGTGTCTCTAATCCTGAATGTCAAAAACCTCTTCCAGAGATCTCATTTCTTTTATTAGCAAAATTTCGTAACTTTGAGTTCATGATATCAATAGCTCATAAAAAATAATGAAGCCAAATAAGAAATATATGATTATACCAAAGCCATCTTTTCCTTAGCCGGTAAACCGTGTCGCGTTCCAATATCGCTTGCCTAAGCATTGACGCAAACGGCGCTGGCGCCGCTTTGGCGGCCTTTTTGTAAACAACCGCACTATTTATCGGTTTAGCATTGTTGCAATGTAAACAATAATCGAGTGTGATGCTAATAAGCATTATGTGTTAGCATCAGTTTGATGTGTTTATTCATTAAATATGTGAGCCGGCGCTATGAGGCCAGATTACCTAATGGGTCGATGACATTTGAACACAGATCACCTCAAGTACAAGAGCACAGGTACAGTCACCGGCAATAGTATCTTCCTACACGAAGACCGAAAAAATATGTGACACGCTCTTATTTGTAGGGCCATAAGAGCGTGTCATATATTTTTGCGGCCTTCGTGTAGGAAGATACTGTTGCCGGTGACTGTATCTATTAACCATAGAACGCAGAAAAATCAAAAAATGGAGATGGACAGGTCGCACATATGGAGGCCGAACAATGGACCAGGATAACCTTAAAGTTGACACCCAGGGAAGATCAGAGGGGTGGGTCGCCTACCAGAAAGATGGGTACCTACAATTATCAGACAGAGCAGATCTGGTTTCAACACTTTCAACTGGCAAGGGACAGAAAGTAAATAATTTTTGGAGGAGGCATATGCGCAGAAGCGGGCAAACCAAATGCTGCAATAGATAGATAGATCTGTAGGCAAATTTAAGTTTATCGTGAGAAGATATGCTTTTCTAGAAGTTTTCTCGTAGGTATTTAATCTCGAGTCCTTCCGAAAAGGATGTGTACTTGTGTAGCTCGTCGGCGTTGTGAGGACATTAGGAAGATAAGATCGCTAATGAGATGAGATTCCTATACTTAATGGCCCCTCTACATGATGGGCCATCATAGGGACGCAGCTATGCGTTAGAGGGAGCTAACGATATTGCCATCTCGTTCCGTCGTTTAGCGGCGTCCCTAAGATGGCCCATCATGTAGAGCAGCCCTAAAATAGAGCCATGCCAAGAGGATTTAGCAGCAGATATATTTAGAGAACTCTTTTCGCCGTATAACAACAAATTTACTAAACTAGGTATATAGGGCAGTAGATCAATCAGGTGAGTATTTACTTTATCAAATAGGTACGAATACGTAAGTACGTCATTTCTTTGATGACGTGAAGATTATATCAGTATTAATCCGATAACCGAACTGTTAGGTATTTAGAATATCAGATAAGTAGACAAACACTGTTTCCACTGGACTTTTATTTGTGCAAATATAAAGAAGATAACGAGGACTGCGAAGTGTAGGAGGAAAGCTAAGTAATGGGGTCCAACCAATATCAGTCGGCCTGACGATATTAGCCTGTCAGTTGTTCGGAACCGTCAAATTGATGTTCTAACTGACAGGCCGATAACGTCGGGACGGTATTTATTTTCTATTCTAAAATCCAAAATAGTTACCGAAGACCGTGATGCGAGTGAAGGAGGACAGCAGGAAAACTGACAAGGGGCTTCAAATCAGTCGCTGAGGAAGCAATCGGGAGAAACCCTAAAATGAAGGAGATTTATTTCCGATAGAGAAACGTGATTTTTTTTCAAGTACTTAGATAAAATAGAGTTTTAAGAGAGACAAAGGCAATATAACATAAGAAAAATGTATGAATGCCTGAATTAACAGGAATATCTATATTGAAATACCTGCTTTGTCATATTGATTCATACATAAACGTGAATACCACCTAATTCCGAGCCGTTATTTAGTGGTTATGCAAATAGCACTCGGCGCGGCCACGGCGGTCCTCCGACCCTTCCAATTTTTTCTGTTTATTTATCGCCGCTGACCGTTGGGTTCGGCTCCGATCGTTATCACACCCGCGCTCGGAAACCTTAGAATTCGAATTTAGAATTTTGAAAGCGACTTGGAATTTAATTCTGATCGATAGAAATACTTAGCAGAAATTACGACGTTCGTTGGACAGGATGTGTTCTTTTTTTTAGATTTTGTGGAACGTTATGTTATGCCAATGCTACTGCTACGGCTTCTCTATTACCTTGTATTTAAACTTCCTTGTAATTTTTAATGATTTTGAATCTGTCTCTCTTGACCACAGAGGCCTTCTTTATTTGTTTTAAGTATAATGGTTAATGTACTTTAAATACGAATTTTAATAGTTTTAAGAACACGAAGTAGGTTATGACACTTATGACTGATTACCCTGATATTACGATATAACGTTTTAAATATAAATCACAGTGTAACATGGATGCCGTTATAATATACCGGTATTATGTCATCAATAACGGTATCCTATCCAGGTACCTAGTCTAGTTAATCTCACAACACAAGAAGCGAAGGTAAGGCGAATTAAAAAGAAAAATGTAGGAAAGTTCATCCCGAACTGGCATAAAATATGACGAATATCCACATTGATGAGAAGTGTTTCTATAAATGGTTTCTTGTGTTCAACTGTTCACCAGCTTTAGTTCTTTCCCAACTAACATTTAAGTGATAAAATGGGAGGTATAAGAGCTGAATTATAGTGCAAATAATTCTATTGAAAGATACAAGAGCGCGTAGAATTAGTGTTATAGCCAGCTCTAACCCCGCTTTACCCCCGGATCTGGCACAAATTTTGCAGCTTTAGGCCTTCATAATCACTATACTATAGCTTTATAGAGCTTTAAGTTCTTAAAATCACCCTTTTCGAACTCAAGCCTTTATCAACAAAACAACCCAATGCTATATATCAGCGATACAGAAGATATAAAACAGCCATAATTCTTGGTGGATTACCTGTATCAGAGTTATATGAGTTGCAGGTGTCACCATTATAACTCTTATCGCTATTCAAAGGCTATAAAATGGAATAAATAATGACTTAGACATATTTTAGAGAGTTAGATTAGTGTATGATATGTTTTAAAGTTCTACAATTGAGTTATAAATATGTGGAGTACCACTTAAATGCATTACGATTCACTATTTAAACCTGTTATAAACATTTGAGTTACATACGAAGGAAAAATCTTTGCAATATTTCTATAAGCTTGTGCCAAAACAGTGGAAGTGGTTGCGACATGTCATTGGTTGAAGTGTTTGTGATTTTGTACTAAAGGTAAGTCTCATAATGAAATTATATCATATTTTTCATTGCTTGTTTTATAGACTAGATGGGTCTATTTCGGTTGCGACGACCAGTTTACTGTGAATGTATATAGTAGTTTTTAACAAATTTTTAACGCGCCCTCAAACTACTGAAATTTACTCGAAAAAAAGGGAAAATAAATATGTGTGATTTATTTTAATTTTATAAATAGTTGCAAATAAGTAGCTGAAATGATACGTAGTGTTTTTTTTATAGTTAACTAGCCAGATTATAGTGCAAAATACGAGCGTAAACGGGTTTATTTACATTTAGTTATGTGCTTGGTTGAAAAGAAAGTAAAACAAAATGGCGTTATCACTTAAATAGATAAGGGACTATGTTATAGAACTAAAAGCGAGTATTTGGTGTGCGATTACGGTTAGGGTAATTTGCAACAAGCAAATATCCAAATTGTGCTACTCTTGGGCATATAATAAATCTATAGCAGTTATAGAGAGCGGCTTAAAATACTTTAAATAGGGTTCCATAATTAAATAAAAGAACCCAAGAAAAAACCTGAAACCATAACTGTGACGATTTAAAGTGAAATGGTAGTTTGTTATTTTTTTTCGGTCATTAATAATAAGCAACTAGAAGTGTGAAAAGAAAAACAATTCAAATTACTTACTTTTCGTTTTCTTATCAATATCGAGTTTTAGAACCAATGTATAATCGTATATTGTTTTTGTCTTTTCAGTTCTTTTCGCGATGATGGTATTACATCATTAAAGAAAATGGATAATTACAAGAAACTATTGCCGCTGCCATCCAACTTTCCAGATGATTATAAAGATTTTGTAAACAAATAAAAAGGAGAAATTTCAAACCGGTAAGTAATATTAATTAAAGTGGCATGAAAATAAACAATTCTATATAAGTAAAAGAAACCGTAAAGTAAACCATGTCCATAGCTCTTAAGTGGATTGTATATATAAGTTTTGTTTAAAAGTAATAAATAGAGGGCGGAGTACCGGTGGCAAATTTCACACAAAAGGTATGGAGTCGCCCAAGTATTCTTATGATTGAATAAATAACGAATAAATGATTAATTTTGCATAATAATTTTTAGGAACTTATAGAAATTATCTTACGAGCATACAAATATAATGTAATATGTTGTTAATATCTATAATACATAATAATATGTTTTCTTATCAAAACATTATCATTAGGTACTAAATACTAGACTAAGAAGTTATACCTACTAAACGATATATTATTTTCAAGACCATTCAATTACAATTGAGGACTGGAATTATGTGTAATTATGGTAAAAAATATTATATCGATGAATGGTGACTTTGTTAAAATAAATTGAAAAATAACCCAAAACATTTACGATATAAAATTTAGCTGTTCCTGAAATCGATTTATGAAAATAAATGTTAAGTACTTACTTCCCATTTACGAGTAGGTACCATATTAAGTACATTAGGTAAATGAATAATTTTATTATTCAAGCCTAAAATAATAATTATAAAAACGACTCCATACCTTTTGCGTGAAATTTGCCACCGGTACTCCGCCCTCTAGTAATAAATCAGTATAATTAATAATATTTATTTCATTGTAACGTATTTTACGTACACAATTCATACAACAATACAATTTGTAATTGGTTTCAGATTCAAACTGCAGTCAAGAAAAGGACACAAAATGAGAAGAAATTCTATAGTTATTTGTTATACAAGGGGTGAAAGTTGTATTTTACGTGCGAGTGTTATTTGAAACACGAGCTAGCGAAAGGATTCTATTATTGACCACGAGCGAAGCGAGTGGTTCAAAAATAGAATCCTGAGCGTAGCGAGTGCTTTAATACACGAGACGTAAAATAACTTTCACCCGTGTATAACACAAAACTTTTCACCTCACTACAGCGAGGAAAATAAGAAAAAGGGTGCATTTTGCTCGGTTTCCCGTAATTCCTCAGGTGTTTAATACTTATTCATCACTCGAATCACTAATTTTTAACAAAACAACCTAGAAAAACATGCGAATATTTAACGTTGATATGATGGATGAATTAAAATGAAAAGTTTTGACGTAAAAGGTTTTATTAAATGTCAGATGCGTTTTGTTCGTACGTAGACTTATTCGGCTGTCAGAACAATTTATCCGTTTTTACAAAAATAATGAAGATTAATGTTGAATGCTAATATTTATGAATTAAAATGAAGTTGTAAGACTGTATTAAGTGTTTTTACTCGATGCAATTCATTAATTGCGATGTTAAAAATTCTGCACTTTTAACGTTTTACGTTTTGTTAGCTGTCAAATGTCACTTAAGCCACTTGTCACTTATGTCAAAACTCTTTCACCACATGTGGATAAAAAGCGATTTTCACAATAGATATTAAACAAACAAAAAGGGCTTTCCGAGCTAGTGAGGTGAAAAATAATTTTATCTACACCCATATCATAAACCCTCCATGATGCGTTTAAGAACCGCACATTATGACCACCATAAAAATAGACTGGTTTGTTAGAACTTTCTTATCTGTAGCAATGTTATTATTGCTAAATAATAACATCGAATTCGATGATATTGTAAAAATCCGGCCTCCTCCCCGACCGCGGTCATGCTCCCCCCGACCGCGGTCATGCTCCCCCCCGACCGCCGGCACAATCAAGTTGGCCACGGCGGTGCTATGGCGGTCAATCTGACGGTTTCCGAACACGTCATTTAGGCTTTATGTGTGTAGATAAAGCAGTATATGCAACTGTACCTAATTAGGCCTTAAAACACTCGTGTGATCTTATTATGAAACTCACCTGCGGCTCGTTTCATAAAACTACACTCGTATTTTAAGGACCTTTATTACGTAACAGTTACATAAACTAATAAATAAAACTAGGTACTTTTAGAACTCTAACAAAATTGTTCAAAAATTATTAATTGTGATTTTGCATGTACATATACCGTGACAGTTACTTCTGTCAATTTTTATATTTAGAAATATTTTTATTGTTACATTATTGATATCTACTGTTTACTGTTTTGCTTATTCATTTGTCGAATTAAATATTGATTAAACCCAATGTTTTGTTTACTACCCCCTCGAACACTGCTACCATTTTCTTACTATACTATAGTCGATAAAAAAATCCGTCACGGAACCCTCATTTCCGTCATCTATATTTGCACTTGACGTAGCAGGTTTTCTTTCTAATGTAAGATTTAAAGAGTTAGTTTACGCCATATTATGCCGATAATGTAACTCAAATGTCTATAACAGGTTTAAATAGTGAATCGTAATGTATGTAAGTGGCACTCTACATATTTATAACTCAATTGTAGAACTTATCATACACTAATCTAACTCTCTAAAGTATGCCTAAGTCATTATTTATTCAATTTAATAGCCTTTGAATAGCGATAAGAGTTATAATGGTGGCACCCGCAAATCATATAACTGTGATACAGATAATCCACCAATTATTATGGCTGTTTTATATCTTCTTTATCTGTTGTTTTGTTGATAAAGGCTTGAGTGCGAAAAGGGTGATTTTAAGAATTTAAAGCTCTATAAAGCTATAGTATAGTGAATATGAAAGCCTAAAGTTGCAAAATTTGTGCCAGATCCGGGGGTAAAGCGGGGTTAGAGCTGGTTATACCACTAATTCCTCGCGCTCTTGTATCCCTCAATAGAATTATTTGCTCTATAATTTAGCTCTTATACCTCCCATTCTTATCACTTTAAATGTTAGTTGGGATGGCGCATAAGGGTTCATTTTAAAACTTTCTACAGTCACAGTTGCAAAATAATCTAGTCTACGGCTTATAAGAACTTACAGCTGCAAACGTAATTAAGCAATGATCTTAGTAAAGTTATAAGTCATTACTAAGGGCGATAAAGTACAATTTGCTGTATAAGAGGTACGACTAAAGCTATAAACTACAAGTAACGGTTATATTATGGACGTAATAAACACTTCTTAAATTCTTCCAGCGCCATAAGAGAGGCTGTTGTCATCTGTTAAAGCTATAAGTTGTAATAGAAGTTACGAGGATATGCTATGCAACTTCTCGTTATATACCAATAACACGTACAGGTAATTATCATAAAGGAGATATAGTAAACATAATAATAGAACTACTAACTCTCCTACAGCTTTTAAGCAACTTAATGCTGGTTAAGACACTTCATAATAGCAAGTTAAGAGTAAAAGCGATAAGGACAGTTATAGTTGGCACCTTTAAATGACATTGAACTCTAAATACAGCCCTAAGCTGCGGCTTTATAAGTGTATTAGCTGATTTAAGCGCTACCATAACAGTTTACGTTGCTGATTATCTTCCTTGGCAGTTTCAATACGACTAAAGGTTACAAGGATTTCATATAACTCTTTTATAGAAGCTTTTATTATTACGAAAACCCTTGAAAATCTATAATATAACTAAAAGTTATAAAATAAGCTGTAACGATCACCAAAATGTTTGTTGGGTTTGCTTTGGCAGGGTTTTTTTCTTCAATGAGTGCACATGATCACTACATGTTTTCTGCTACCTTTCCCTTCTTACCATATGCCACAAATGTATGGGTATTAGGTACTTCGGCGCTTTTAATACCTTAGGTATTAACGATCTATCAGTTTCCCTTCAACATTTACGTCATCTCTTCACTTGTATTCTTCTCAGTTCTATAAAAAAGCGTCGCATTCTTTTTTAACTCCAGATTCAAATCAAATTCCTCCGATATTTATTCACATTGATCACTTTAAAGTATAGCAGAATCTCCACTCTCCATGAATGGAAACCATTTCTCTCGCTATCCCAAATTGACATGGTTAATTCGAATAAGACCCGAGCAGAAGAGCTAGTACAGAAACACTCGCTTGTAAATACGTTTTACATCAAAAAAAACACAAACGTTTTGGGTCCTTATAATTTTTTGACAAAATTCTACGATATGAATATCCAAATTGCGTTATCATATTAGGCCTTGGCGTTGCGTGTTTCTTTGCACTTTGTCGATGAAATGATGGTGGATGTCTAGAAATCGTTTGGCGAGTGAAAGCGACGCACAAGATATATTGCTTGGTGATGTCGGCACCAGGTGAAGATATAGAATCACGGTATTCCCCACGGTATGTATATACCTACCTATGTGACATAATGACTCTAGTTTATCCGATTTAGTGCTGACAATTTAGACTTTTATGAAAAGGTGCGACAGCTGGATTTAATTGAATGTAATATTTTGATTCCACAACTTATCGAATTCTCCCTCAACTACTCAAGGTTAACTGGAAGAGATACCTTAAGGGATAAGTTCGCTTGTGTATATTTTTGACTGAGGAGCCGAGCGTATCGAGGCGACGAACGTCTCCGTTTTAACTCACAAGGCGAGGCCGTACGGGCGCGCGGTTGCTCTCACTGGTACGACGATTTGGCAGATTGATGTGTGTGTATTGGTTGGTTGGTTGGTTGGTCAGTGTCGGTCTAGAGGTCGCATTTTTCATCCGATTTCGATGAAACTTGGCATGATGTACGTTCCTAGATTTATTTGGCAAAAGTTGTCGAGACATTTTTTTGATTGGGGGGAAAATAAGGGGAAAAAGGGGGGAAGTTTGCTGTCGCGTTATTTATGGACGGATTTCAATCATTTTCGGGTAAAAGCCCACACTTCCTTAGAGGTTGTTGTAAAAAAAAGTTTCGAGGGAGGGGGAAAGGGGGGGGGGGGAAAGGGGGGAAATGCTCCGAAGTCTACGGTTCCGAGAACAACTAATCTTTATGTACTTACTTATGTTTTCATTTGTTGTACAATAAAGTGTTTTACTACTACTAATTATTATTCTTGATTTTAGTGCCTTGAAACTTGAAAAAAACGTAGGTAAAGTAAGTAAAAATAGGTATGTGCTTATTAGCTTTCATTGCTCACATCCCAATACTCATTTATCAAAATAATGACAATAATTTACCTATTTTTCAACACAAATTGCGCAAAAACCACTTAAAAGAGACAATGGGTGCCCATTATGAATAAAATAACCTCATCATCGGCAATTATCTCTAAGCCTCGTAAATTATAAGTCCGCCTTAAGTAGCCGCAAAAAAGGTCTGGCGCGGGCCAGACAGGTAACCAACCTCGCTATGTATGATTACGCATAACATACACACAAAAGAAACAAATCCAGTATTGTAAATAACATTTGGTATTTCTGAAAAGACCCCGACAATGGCTTGGGAAAATACCGATTCGACAAATTCTTTTTTCCTTTGTTCGCATCGTCCAGCGTATGAAGCGCTTAGCAATCGGTCTTTAGCTAGACGTATGAATAAAATATGAAGCTATGCAGCGCTAGTTTGTGTGATATTTGAAAGTGGAACCCAAGCACCGGAGGTGCCTTGAGCGTAATAACAGAGGGGTAATATTCGTTTCACCTTGAGCGCTCACCTAAAAATGAGCTCTCTGCAGCAGCTTTAAGATTTGTATTAGGATGTAGTTTTTTTGAATGTCTGGCATACATAAAGGGGATGCGAGGTCGGGCGAAATTTGCGCGTTGTAATGAGTCTGGCCAGACAAAGGATATTCTGGGAACGGTTCAGTTTGCGAATTTGCGCGGCCGGTACCACCATGTGGCTTTTGGGTGCCTTGTACAAAAAACTTGCGATAAACCTTTGTTATCCATGACGCTATTATTTCTAGAGATTTCTGTGACGATATCGGTTTCTTAAATTGGTTTTGGTTTCTTTGATTATCTTTCCGCTTTTATTACTGTACTGACTGAATGGCATTTCAAATGTGAATATTAATGTTAATAAGTATGAGATAATTATGGCTCGTTTACTGACCCATTGCTTGCGTAGCAAGGGATAGAAGCCTGTGGAGGAACCTGATCTTCAACAGAAGGACATGATGTCACGATCCTCAGCTTTGAGGGAACGACTGATGATGATGATGACTGACCCATTTTCTTCTCGGTTGCAGATTTCTATAAAATATTTACTTCGGAAACACTACATACAGTGAAAGTCATAAATATGTGTAAGTACTTACATACGCCATCAAATATCGGAGCGGCCAAGGTGGTCACAAATATCTGAACAACGCCTCTATTGCCAAGGCGATAAAGTGCAGCATGGTCAGATATTTTTGAGTGCCGTGGCCGCTCCGATATATTTGATACCGACTGTACGTTGACAAGAGCACAAAAATATCTACATGCTCATATCTATTTGACAACCGAGACAGAATTAAAATATTTTGTTGGATGGATATATCGTAAAATAATAATAAGCAAACCTTAATTAAAACTTCCAGTTCGTTTACAAGTTTCTTAAGCTTAAATATCACTCTTTACTCTCATGAAACAGTTTTCTATTCCAACACATTTCAAACGAAACGTGTGTAATTGTCTTTTCAAACTTCAATCGCAAAATATAGTTATGAAACTTTCCAGACCAGAGCGCGAAAGGAAGACATCGCAGAACAATGACTCGAATTAATGTTCGGATGCTAGACACGTACTTACGATAAGGGATACCATTGTCACGTGGCACCTCTATGGCCTGGCGAGGCTACCGCGAAGATCGAAAAACGGTTTGCGTCTCTATCGCTCTTGCCAATTGGAGCGATAGAGGCAAAACGGTTGCTAATGAACGGTTAGGCATGGAATGTTTTCCATGCCTAACCGTTCAGGATACTTATATGAATGGAGGGTAAGTATCTAAGGAGATAATCATATTATGAGAACACGTTAGGCGTAATTCATTTATTAGGTATGACATTTCTGCCACATTTTGACCCCTTCCCTCCTTTACGTAAGAAAAAACAAGAATAATAATCCTGTTTTAAGTTAAGGAGAAAGTAAGCCCTCCCACCCCACCCTAAATCGTCTACGTAATAAATGAATGGCGCCTTATAGATAGAGAAACAAACTTACAAGTGGCGGTGCGTGCATAGAACACGATTCTCGTCCGCTTGCCTAATTCTCTTCACGCACCTCAGCAGCTTTCCTACAACTTATGAAGAAAATTTAAGCCAAATTACCTAAGCTCCGGCTTGCGTAAAAAAATTTGACCCACCACCGCCACTGACACTTGTTAAATTAAGGTAAAGAAAATCACAAAACAAATGAAAACGTAAATTCCAGTTGAAGAGCTTGTCGGCAAGAAGATGATCATCTGTTTTGCCTGCTAAAAGAAGATGGTTAGAATTAGACGGCAGTCCCAACCATTTTCTTCAACAACCGGCAAACAAGGGCAAACTCGATATGTTTTAATCTCTTTGCTTGTCGGAAAAAGGAAGAAATATGGCCGCCCCGCTTGGAACGAGAAAACTTCAATACCTATCTTCAGCTGTGGACTTTTAGAATGATTCCTGGTAATTTTGTTTGCACTAAGGTCCTTGTTTTGTATTTCTTTTTCATTACCTGGTCTCATTATTTAGGAAAATAGCTCTGACTCGATCTTGATGTCCAGCGATTGCGAGACGTCACAATACTGTAAGATTGTATGGCAAAAGATCTGGTAGGTCAGTTGTTCTTAAATGAAATGGGGAAACATACCTTGATATACGTTGAATTTTAAATGCTGATTAATCTTTAAAAATACTAATTTCACTACTGCACAATACACATTTGTAAAACAGCACAAAAGCCGATATTCAGTGACATGACATTTGACGTCATTTCGTTTCGCCCAAAGAGAATATAATATCCTTTTCGCCATTGAGGCTACATATCGCTAAGTTTGAACATGGAAATGACAAAAAAGTCTAACCCGCTTATTCATAAAAGTATTGCAAACCTCATTTAACTAAATCATCTTTTGTCCTTATCTGTCACATTGACAGTTGTGTTTGTTAGAAACAGACAAAATACATTTTAACTAAATGAGGTTTGAAACACGTTTATGAATAAGCGGGTAAGTATTCAAAATAAATTATAAGTATTATAACTTTTTTTTATGACAAAGGAGGCAAACGAGCAGACGAATCGCCTGATGGTAAACACCCGCCCGCAACACCAGGGAGTCACAAGCGCGTTGCCGGCCTTTAAGATGGGAGTACGCTCTTTTCTTACTTTTGTTTCTGGACAAACTATACAAAGAAAACAGTTTTAAACACTATGACATACGGGGGTTTCGGGCCTGTATACATTTTTATGCCTTTCGCGCGTAGTCGAGAACCTTGCTCCGTGGTGGGGGAACTTAGCCCGCAAGAGTTTCAGGCGGGCTCTACATGATGGGACATCATAGGGACGCAGCTATACGACAGAACGAGATGGCAATATCGTTAGCTCTCTCTAACGCATTAACTGCGTCCCTATGATGGCCCATCATGTAGAGGCGCCATCATATGCAATAATTGCAGTAGTAAAGTGGGGAATGTGCTGCCAGCATCTTTGGCATCATTCCGAAGAATATCATAACATAAGCTCAATTTTTTTTATTTTTTTTATTAATATAGCCGGGGTTGGCAAGACCTCCAGATTCAAAGCCGGACGATCTTACGGCCAGGCTACCAATCTCCATCACAATCGGTGCGACCAAGGTACCTACTCAAAAATCGCCTGTATAAAAAAGGCGTTATAGTTCCGATTTTTGTGACCACTTTGGCCACTCCGATAGATCTGAAAACCAATTATAAATTATAACCCAATCCCAATTACGTGAAAACTCACTGGCCAGGACACTTCACTCCAGTGCGCCCATAAAAGTGTGAGCGGCAGATAAGCGAGGGTTGAAGCCCGAGGTTTTCAATTTCCGCCCCACCCTCCCCTTACCTCGTCGCCCCTCGGGCCACGGTTGTTAAGCTGGTATTATTTTACCTTACCGAACTTGAGCTAGTCAAACGCGTAGACGACCAGCGTGAATGCACTATACAATTCTCACGTATCCGTAGCTCATAGTTACACTGGTTATTACTAAATATCGATTAACTATAACATAGTTGGCATTCGGAATCTCGGGTTCGGTCCCGGCGTCGCTCGTAATTTTATTAAAAACGCCGGGACTGAATTTTTATCTCTTCATGCATTCCGCGTTGGTTTTGTATTTGAAAGGGGTCGATGTTATTTTTATATTTGGAGTAAGTTTTACATCTTCATTTTTTGGTTTATGACAAAAAGTTTATTTCGACAATATTTACGACTTATTAATAACCTATTTTCTACGTCTATTAGGGGAGCGGGATAGAAGATATTAACGTCATAAATTAATATTGAAGTCTTGCTTTTCGAAACTAATTTGTTTTGTGAAATAAGTACCTATTTTGTTAGAAATATAATATTTATTAATTAAGGCTTGATCTGATTTTTTACTTATGGAAAGAAAATCCAGATAGATATTTGTGTTTTCTGTCAGCTCCTTCAATATCTTTAAAATATTGTCTTTGAACTTTCTCATGCTTCCTCTCTTAATCTTGCCTTCTTATATAAAAATCAATAATTATGTGAAACACTACAAGGACACTTAATTTAACCATACAATTTACTTCTTAACGCAAGCCTAAAAAAAACCTGTTTAACAGACACATTTAAGTATAAAAAAATATTATAACAAATGACCTATACATTTCCAAATAACAATGCACAGTGGTCACTAAAAGTACTAGCGTTCAAACTAAGCGAAAACTATATGAAAAACACCCGCGACCGCAAGAGAAGAGAGAAGCCTCTATTCAACCCCAACTACAATAGAAATTCAACCTTATTTTTTCTTAAACAGAGTGCTTAATGCGATAGTGTGCTGTTATTGCGTACTTTGTCTCACATGGGTGAGACAATGGGTCGGTGGTTAGGGTCCATCCATCATTGTAATGTCCATTGAGACGTCACTTTTCCCGGCGCGCCGTAATGACTGTTTCTAAAGTAAAGTATGAGGTTTACAATATCTTAGATTTTATATCACACAAACTGTCAGGTTGTTTCACGTTTTCTGTCAATGTTTGTATTCGTTAATTCATCAAGTGTTCCCAAAATGATATCAATCAATCCGGTTTATATTTGCATCTAAATTATATGTTTTTTTAATATTGTAATTTTAGTACATTAAAAATGTAGTAGTAGTATATTAAAAATGTAACTGTTGTAAGATACCAAATGTGACGTTTTCAAGTTTATTTCTAAATGAATTCTTATAGCAGTAATGCCTTATTGACAACCGACAACATCCTCAGTCTGATTACCGACATAATATAAATGCCATCTTCTTAAATTATAACAAATGTAAAAATTACAGCTTAATATTATTAACGTAAGAAAATATCAAAAACAAATGAAGGCGAAGATGAAATGCAAAAGGCAGTAAAAATATAAATAAAAGTCTGGATGCAAGCAGGAAACAGGTGCGTGGGTTCTGATTTACCAACGACTGGGATTTCTGACTGAATATTAAAGCGTGAGAACCCTACGAATTCAAAATACTACATGCTGTATGGTCATACATTCCATGTCCCGAAAGCATAGAATAAAGTGCTTATAATAGTACAAGAGCAGGAAGTTCCTTTCCATCGTAAAGAAACCGGACCGAATCCCAACAAGGCCTAGTTTCCCCTCTGGGTTGGAAGGTCAGATGGCAGTCGCATTCGTAAACACGTCATTCCTGGGATCAGGTTGCCGAGCAGACCCCAGGCTGCAAGGCAGGCAAGACCGGGACAAACGCTAGGAGGATGATGAATAGTACAAGAACAGACGGTTCTCTTCACGGGAAAAGAAATATCTTCATCGAAGACAAATCCTCTTGCTCAAGACAATATTGTTTCGTAGGTATATAGTATAGGTGGAAACAATTTGCCTAGAAAGTGGTCTCGATTCAAGTAAAATACGTATATTTTGGGCTAAAGATACATAATTCGTCGAAGACAATATTTACTTATGTTTAAACAATAATATTCTTGCATTGGTATTCTTGGCTGAAGATATTCTTTTCCTCTGTGTGCCTGACCTGGCAGTAGATAATTAATACACGAGTATAAGCTACAGAAGCGGATGCCACGCCATCACTAAAATGCGTAAACACTTAGCCTCCTTATTCATAAACGTCTCTGAGGATAAGTTAATTCATGTGTTGTCCTTATCTGCACTTTGACAGTTGCGGTTTTTGGAAACAGATAGAACATAAATGAACTATACCTTGTGCAATCTAAGAAGCGGTTTTTGACACCTGTCATCTCAGTACATTTTATAACTTAAAATCGATTTTAGGTTATAAAATGTACTGAGATGACAGGTGTCAAAAACCGCTTCTTAGATTGCACAAGGTATACTTGAGGCCTGAGAGACGTTTATGAATAAGGGGGTAGGTTTACTTAGATTAGCTAGAGATACACACACAGATGTGTCCGTCGGATTAATCCGACGGATATGCCCGGCGGACGGATCCATTCGTTGGCGCTATTCAGTTGTGTCCGCAGACAAATCCGTGTCCAATTCGCGCCATATACGCACGGATTTGTCCGCCGGGCACATCCGTCGGACAAATGCGGCGGACACATCTGTGCGTGTATCCCTAGCTATAGTCTTAATTATTGTTACTTAAAGGGATTACCTGGATTAATATCAGGGAATTATCAGGGGATTACTAATTCATTGGCGCCGACAGGAGAGATGCAAAGGAAATTAATAAAATAGCTAAAAAAAACCTTTGTTAAATTTATTATGGTAAGTACCTACTATTTTTTTGCAGGTTTATCTCTAATAGTAATCCTGACACCGGCTAAGATGCAATTAATCTTCGTAAATATTTAAGAATCCTAACATGGAAATTGTGAGGCAACACTTAGTTTGACGTTTTATTACGTAGAAATAGAAAAGTGTTTCTGAATGTTTAATTACAGTTTCGCAAAGTTAATTTCCTTGTTATGAACCTAGTGGCTTCAATAGTATCACTTAATAACTTTGAAAACCAAATTACCGTCATTTTATGACGAGCGGTAGTCTACTAATCTCAAATTTTTGTACCTATCCTATCCTACCGCCGCGCCGGTAGGATACAAAAATTTGGGATTTTAAAACATTTATTATCATTATTTTACAAAACGCACAGTTGCTTATGATAATCGCAAAGTTCAACAAGTCTTACAGAAAATACTCAAACTGATTTTGTTTTTACATTAAAACATAATACTTTAAAATACGTACCTACATATTTTTTTAGGATCTCTGAAAGGTCTCTGAAGTGCTGTAAAAATTCAATAAATACCTAAGTTTGTCAGATATTTAAAATTTAAATATGCTCCGCTGTGCAACTTGTGCAATATACTTATTTGAGGAACAGTCAATACTTATAGCTAATACTTTCATCATCTCTTATATCATCATCTGTTATATAAATCCGTCATCGTTTATCAATTATCGTTACATTGTATGGCGTGCTTATTGCTTAACGCTTCATTGCCGCTTATGAACCGCTTAGGGGCGTATTGAATAAGCAATAAGCATTAATTTGGCTTCAAAGCTGTTTTTGCGCAGTCACCGTCTATTTGCATTTATGTTAATTAAGGAATATTGAAATAATTAGGTGGAGGCATTAATAAGGTGAAGGGTACACGGAAAGAACATGTCTTGTTTGTATCAAAATGTAGAGCTTGCAATGAACTATTAGCGACAACTTCTGTAACAGCTGGAATTTTTAACATAAATCCACTTTTTAATTCATAAAAACCATCTAGTTACGAAAATACAGTCCGTGAGCTCTCAGAAGAACCTTCGAGTTTTAGAAAGAGACGGGTATCAATCAACAGTGACACATGAAAAAGCAGAACAGAAATATTACCTTCGTGTGTCATCGCCGATTCCCGAAGGTTCTTCTAAAAGCTCACAGTTCCAAACTTTGAAACCGCTATAACTCAACATGTTGTCAAAGTGACTAGACATGTTCTTTCCGTGTACCCTTCAGGTAAGGTCTTCCTAGTGTTGGACACGCTATAACCCATTGTGAATGTTGCATTAAGAGGATGTCAACACCCGATGGCCTTCAAATTGACTTTACTTGAACAGTCATATAGCTATAACTACTTGTTTTGGGAAAGTTAAAAAGATTTGTTAATATTCATTATATAGGGTGATTCAGGAGACGTGAGCAAGAACAACCCTACATAACCCTTAACCCTTAGTTAACGATAATGAATCGGCCGCCGTCATGTTTAAGTGAAATAACAACGAATTTTAATTTTTTGTTACGGAGAATTTTTTTCTTGTGTAATCATGGTCACCCTACAAACAAAAAAAAAATAGCGCTAATTACACTAATACTGGTATCAAAAAAAGACTTAAACGCAGGGCCTCTGCGCGTTGGCTTCGGCTCCGCACACGCCTCCCAATAGTCCGGAACACCATTGTTCCATGGTCGAGAAAGACAAAGATATAAGATAAAGAAACAAGTACTTAGTCATACTTTGTCAGTCATTTCGTTACACTTATTGTGGTTTAAACGGATAATCAATATAATTATACACTTTTACACTTCAATAGTAAAACTAGCCACCATTTAGCGAAGTCAACATTCCCGCACACCGCACAATACAATTGCTATGATCACAATGCTTTCTTTCTACAATTACCCCATTATTAGTGTATTAAGTGAATTAGTTGCCATATGCCGGCCATGTGTCACGGCTTGAAATTGAAGAAATAGCTTGTAGACGGAGAGCTGGCCACGTCAGATATGACACAATAATGAGAGCAATGAAACCTGTCTAGTTAGTTTGCTCTACTATGCTTATTTCTAGTTCCAGACATCTGGCAACTGTAAAGTGGTGGAGGTCAAAGAATGCAAATAACTTGAGGGAAACAAATCCTAGAGTTCTGGGTTTGATGCAGTATTATGGAAAATAATATAATTAATTAGATGATATCATAGCCAGAAGTTTCTGTTGGGGGAAAGTAGTGGCAAATGACAATGCAATTTATAGTTATTATCACTGCATGCGGCAGTGATACTCACTTGTGTATAGTCACTACGCGCGACATGTTTCGGAGAGCTTAGGTCTCCATTCTCAAGCACTCAGAGTGCTAGGCAAACCGAAAAATAGTGTTAATATGTCTCACGAAAGTTTAAATTCAACAATTTATAGTTTGTCGCCTACTGTTTTTGTTCGCGTAATAATACACAATGTCTCTTGTTCTAATGTTAAAATATACGCCCTGTTCTCTATAAATGACACAACTTCGGCAGTTTTTAACTATTTTGGAAGTACTATTTTCCAATTCAAAAACTTTGCTAGTCTGTAACTCTGACCTGAGCCATTAAAAGCTGCCAGACGCCTGAATCTAGCAATAAGAATGGCAAAGCAATATAACTAGACAGGTTTCATTGCTCTCATTATTGTGTCATATCTGATGTGGCTAGCTCTTAGTCCATTGCGTCTTCCATTGTTCATGCATCGCCGCTTGCGGTTGAAGAAAGTATCTATTATTTCCCCTAACTTTCACAAAGTATTATGCGTATGGCGTACGCTTAGGAGAATAACGCGTAGCATTGTGGGGTAAGGTTCTTTATGGAATCAAATGAGTTTTTGAATTAGAGATAGCGTGTTTATGGTTCGATTGTGGCACAGAGTCATTGTTTGACGTTGCAAGATTAATTGTCCTTTAATGGTGTGTGACGCTTGTAATGGCTTGCTCAAAGGTGTTTTATTATAATTGGTGTTAAATATGTCTCAATGTGCTTTTGAAATGTTGCTTCTTTTATCTCCTTTGTCCTAACTATAGAATTTTTTAATGTCTAATTGCAGTGCGTTGGTAATTGGTAAATTGACGTATGGTAGCGGAAAACAAAACTATTAAAGCCAAGACGCTCATTAAACCATTCCCGGCACGCGACGTAATGCCTACTACCTATTAGGCAACGTTAATGTCGTCATTATCTTTATCTTTCTTTCCTTTCTAAAAAAAAACACCAGCTCAGTAATATCGCTGTAATTAAGCTACTGATTTCTATGTATTGTATTATGTAACAAAGGTAGCAGAGTGTAAATATAATTATGATTAATATACCTATATGTTATACCAACCAGGTACCTACTTAGAGATTTCTTATGATGCCCGAATGTTCGTCATAAGTAGTCATAACTATACTTTCCATGAAAATTATTTTGAACATTATCGGTTAAGGCGTTTTTGATTTATCTCCAAAAAACTACGTACATAGGCAGATAGTAATATTTTCGCTATTAGGTACGGAATTCTCCATTATGCGTGCTCCGACACGCACTTGGCCGGTTTTTATCAAGTGCCGCCACGCTCCTTGTCCAAAGCTCATTAGTCGATAGCGAACCCTCGCGTTAGACATCCCACGTCTCCCTCTAACGTGTAGCTGTGTCCTTGTTTAACGCGTGGGGGTCGAGGCTGATGTAAATGAGCTTGAATGAATGTGTAGGCGGCTGACGCGGCTAAGAATGGAATAGATCGCTTGGTCGACAAGTGCGAGTGCTGGTTTAGATTTTTGTATGTATAGCGGTCAAGACACTGTCAGTAATAATGTCATTATTTCTGTACCCATCCTTCTCTTCTTCATATACATAGAAAAGGACGGGTACAGAAATAATGACATTATTACTGACAGTGTCTGGACCGCTTATGTGTTAATTGTTAACGGACTTAAACGAGAAGATTGTTAGGGAAAGGATATTTCATATTAGTCTTTATTGTACTACATATGTTGAAGACGGATAAGATTAGATTTTTTATATGAAAAGGTGTTAAATTAAATAAGCTGGACACGATTTTATTGTTAAAATAATAAGATCGTGTGTAGGTCATTTTTAACAATCCCATTGTCATCACATCAGGAGCGACTGCATACTTCGAGTCGCTCCTGAAGTACCTATGGAGAGTCGCGAAACAACTTAAGATGTGCTAGCCGTTCAGGATTTGACAATGGGATTCTAAAGATATAGACGAAAGAGCATCCAATTGTTATTTTAGACCATGTTTAAAAGAATCATAAAATCTAGCTCTAAGGAAATTAAGAAATGGAGATAAACATTAGGGTGTCCCTAATATTGCGATTTTGAGAAATTAATAACGCATACCCCCCAAATGTATTTGTTTTACCCCAAAATAGTCTACAAAAAAAGGGGGTAAGCGTTATTAATTTCTCAAAATCGCAATATAAGGGACACCCTAATAAACATATTGAAGAACCGATATCGATAAAAGTTTGGAATTGCAGAATTCGAATATTTGAAGTGCAGTAGTAGGTATACCTACCGACTCAAAACATATCAAAAACGCGTGGAGTCCCTTAAATACCTGAAACAACAACCCAGTATAATCACGATCCCTTTGTTGAGAGTGACTCTGAGAAGTGAGCATCTACCATCACCATCACTACCATCAGAGTTAAACAGCGCACACTAGTCTATAACACTTTATAACATCCCTAACTCATCTAGAGTCTTGTATGTGCATTAGGTACACATGTGGCGTCCCAAGAGAGTTACGCAGAGGGAGGGAGAGGTTGGGAATCATTTCCGATGGATGGGGTAGGTAACTTGAAACATTTCGACAGACAATACAATACAAAAGTTCAGTTGAGATAGGTCACGTTTGCTGATATTCTGCATTGCTTGATGTATTTGTTGCTTACGTTACGGCTTACTACCATGGGGCCCACCCGGCCTGATGATACTGGCCTGTCAGTTGTTAGTAGCTGTCAAATTTTTGTTCAAAATTGACAGGCCGATATCGTCAGGCGGACTGATAGTCGGGGGGCCCCCTAAGATGGCCTGCCATGGATACTGACAACAATGCCAAAAACCGGCGCCGGCGGTGGTCCCTTCGTCAGTGACGGAAAGGTTGAGGTGCAAGTTTGCGAAATTAGCGAGCGAGATAGCGCTCTGCATGTGTATCGCTGTCATGTTTGCACACCGTCGCCGCATACGGTTGCGGCGCCAGTTTGATAGTCGCCTAAGCTAAGCGATGCGATAATCCCGTGATTGCGCAAAGCTATTCCGGTTCAATATGTTTGATCGCGCAACCACGTGATTATTTATCGCATCGCCATCTCTCGCGATAATTGCGTAGTCGCGTTGTATTAGGACGATCCCTCAATATTTGTCTAATTGTCGATAATTCGCTGTTAGAATGAACAGTAAGTTTTCGGAACGCATTAGGAGCTGGCAGTGGCGCGGGCAGTTTCTCAGAAGCGCTGCGTGTGCGCACCTCGTTAACGCACGGAATCCTGCTCCACAAACAACCGGACTGGCTGGCCGGGACGTTCCGCTTGACACCGCTAGATTTGAACTACTTGTAAGTAGGTTTGATACCTAATATGTGACAATGAAGACGTAACTTCGATTCTTCGCGCTGATAAATACATAATCGCGACTTCGGATAGGTACTACCTATCTGCGTCTTGCACACAAAAAAAATTGGCATAGACATTGAAATCAATTGTGTTCGAAAATAAAATACATAGTTTGTTTAAAATCAACAAGTAAAAAGGTAACAAGTTCAACCCTGTTCCGATTAGAAACGATTTAAATTTTATTTGAGTTCGTTACTACAGGTACAGTCACCAAACCAACAGCAGAAGTAGCTAAGCCGGTCTCTTGTTAAAAGAATAAGAGCATGTGAAAGTCATATTCTTCACCAGCGAGCAACACCTTACCCGCTTACTTCTGTTGCTGACTGTACGCTTTACTGTTGTAGTATGTCATCTTTAAGCTTATGTCTTTGCAATAAAGGTGAAGCATGAGAGTATCAACAAGTGGGCATTAGCATGTCGAGGGTTGGGTAGTTTACCTTACTCTTCATAAGTATAAATACAATTAGGTACTTAAATCTAGATGTTAGTATTGCTTATGGGTGACAAAAATTTTTTGCTGTAATTAAAACAAGCCGACACTTCATACTTGGTAAAAATTTTTTAGATGTAATTTTTTTTAGTAGTTAATAATTAACATAACTAAATATACAGAGGTACTACAGTACAAATACTAAACTAAATTAATAACTAGCTCAAATATAAACTAGGCCCTTGCGGCATTGTACCAAGGATGCTGGCGGCATTTCCTCGTTGTATCGCAATGCTGTAATTAATTAGCTCTTTATAGTCTTTATTGATAAAAAACAAACATAAAAAGATAAAAGAAACAAAGTACGGAGATCTTAATTATTGTAAGTGCAGCCTACATCCTACAGCTATAGTTATGACATTAAAAAAAACTTACACACATACTCAAATCATCATGGGGTCACAGTACGTGGTGACAAGAAGATCACACCACGTGCACGTACGTGAAGGGCAGTTTAGAGTTGTCACGGTTATCTACCGATAACGTGGGTGCGGCCGGGCCTATGCTTGTGGTCTACCTTTCTACCTATAGGTAGTAAGGTAGGGGAACCTGATTTATATTCTTCACCGTGGTCACTTTAGTAACCGTCTAGTTACTGTGTAATGATTTATTTATGCACGTCTACCATAACTTCTATAAATTAGTACGTAGAGTTGGCAACGCGGATGTGACCTCGGAGTTGCAGGTGCCCATGTTCATAGGCTAAGGTAGCTGCTTGCCATCAGAGCAATAAAAACCTAATAAGAAGACAAACGGTTCAAGTTTAAGTTCCACAAAATGTGCCGTTTTCAAGCACATCATTGTCGGTTGTTAATAGAGTTTATTCCTAAATGATTTTTTATGGCAGTAACGCCTTATTGGAGACAAACATTTGTGTCTCGAGGATTAACAGTTGCAAAGTGCCTGTAACGAATATTTCCTTATATATGCCTCTCTATCGCTCGAATTAGATAGAAATGCAGATACCTAAATATATAAACAATTTTCCAATTTTCATGCACTGAAGAAAAAGTTTGTACTTAACCAGCTTAGAGCATATACCTATGGAGTAAGCTTAGGTACATTTCCCCTATGTCAACGTTATTAGCAGGAAAATCTAATACGTTTATAAAAACTATTTCAAAAATCGATTACACGCATTTCGTTCATCGTTTTCAGTGAGTAAAGAGCTCCGTGAAAATGCCTTTATGTATTGTTTTAGGTGTAAAAAGTGTTATACTATGTCTAGTTTACAAAAATATGAAATATAATTTCACATGTAATCATAGTTTTACTTTTTTTATCATTACTATTATGATTAAAAAAATAATCCATATCGAAAATCCAGCGTCGTTTACAGAATCGATTCAAAGATAATCGTTTATTTTCTGACGGGCAGTAACTATTTTGACGTTTGACACTTATGCATATTAAATGCCCCGAAGGATTGCTGCCTTCTATATTTTATTTGAAAATACAAGCAAAAATGATCCTTGGCTTTTTTGTTTGACATTTGCAAGGACTGCATCCGATAATGAACCATATTTCAACATGTGTAAAGTCAACTATCTGTTGCACCATTTAGTGTCGTGACTTACTGTCAAATATGCGTGATATTTTCAAGTCAAAAAGGTACATCATTGTCCGTTATCAATAAGGCGATGCTACTATAAAAATTCATTTAGAAATAAACTTTATTAACAACCGACAATGATGTACCTTTAAATTGAAAACGCCATACGTATGCTACCTCGCCCCTCTCAGATTTTGGCAGACCTTTTTGTTTGGAAAGATGAGGCGATGCGTCCTCCAGGTATAGAGCTTTATGTTAACCAGCAACAAAACTTCGTCTACTAGCAACTTAAGTTTTGGGACTTCAGAACTAAAGGCTTATTTTATTACTTACCAAAATGTTTTGTTCTTCATACGTAGACTTTGAACTTTATTAACTCCTTAACAAATTTTGGTTATTGATGAAATAGCCGAAGTAGTTCGCTTGTCTTTTCAACGGACTTCAAAAAAGGAGGAGGTTCTCAATTCGACTGAATTTTTTTTTGTATTTTTTTTGTATGTTACTCGATATCTCCTTGAATCGTGAACCGATTTTCAAATTTTTTTTTTAATCGAACCTGTATAACTCCTAGATGGTCCCATTGTCACCAAGTCGGGGTCTGATGATGGGATCCTGAAGAAACCGAGGGAACTCTTCAACTATTATAGGCACACCTATAGTGATTTCACTATTTCTTACAGTAACTCGGCCACTTTCTCTTGGAATACCGGATCCTAAGTGAAGTCGGTTCTTTTTTTGTTTAAAATTATTTTCAGTTTGTTCGTGGTAGTTAAGGTTTCCAGGCAGAGCAGCACGTGTAACACTCAGCATAGACTTACACCCGGCCACCGACTATCAGTCCGCCTGCAGTCCGCCTGACGATCTCTGCCTGTCAAAACAAAAATTTACCGGCTCGGAACAACTGACAGGCCGATATCGTCAGCAAATAATGATGATAGTCGATGGCCACCCTAATATGCAAAAGGGTTCCAAAAACTCGGTGCCGTTGAAACGAGTGCATTTTATCCAAGTTTGTAAGTATTTTGGGTTGTCTATGGGTTGATATTATGCTTCTGGATCTCTTTTTGCACATTGCACTACCAAGTAGAAGGCCCATCTCTCCCCTAAGGCTGTTCTGGGTTAGCTTGCGGCCATCAGAGAGATCAGATGAAGCGAGTTCAACCTGAGTGAGTTGATCGGGGGTACCCGGCCTTAGAATTGTCCCCCACCATATCGTCCCGTGATTGCAGTAGGAGTCTGCGAAGGGAATATACCGGGAGATGGGCAGCAGCATCTTCCGAAAGCCTAAACAACCATAAACAAAAAAAACTGCGCACGCCAACCCGCCTGCCAAGCGTGGCGCGTATGGCAAACCCCCCCTTTAAAGGGGAGGCCTATGTTCAGCAGTGGACGTCTTATGGCTGAGATGATGATGATGATGATGAGTTGATCGGAAACCACTACCTAAGCTGAGAAGACTCCAACCTGAAACTCAGGCCCGACGACTGCCGGACTGAACTTCTCGTTTGTTGTCCTCTTTGCGGTGGGTTTACCGCGGTAAACCATCACACCGTGCCACAGACCCGCCATTGCAGTCATATGGACTACGGTGTATAGCACTCTATTTGCCGTACATTTTTCACCATTATTCTGACAAATTCGAAGGTCAGTTCACCTCATGCATTAATTATATTGTTGGGTATGGGTACTTAAAGTATAAATACTGGGTTAAAACAATAGGGCGTCTCCGAGTAACGGCGTTTGAAATACACTGAGTGGGGCAAGTCATCATCAGCCCTCGGGAAGGTAAAGACTTTACTAAAGACCTGTAATATTATTTACACTTTTATTTGCTTTTTTTTACCCCAACAAAAGGAGGGTGGTGTTTTCAAGTGTACTTTCAATCATTAAATCTACAACTTTACCTAATTAATAGTTCCATGGAACTCATTTATACGAATAGTTACATTGTAAGTAATAAAGTTATCGTAAAAATATACAGTTTCACATTAAGCATTAGGTACTTTTTTCGAATAATAAAAACAGGAATAACCATCAGTGTCTTTATTAGGACTTGTTCTATCAGCTCATTAGCCACACGCTAGCGTTTTAAATGTTTAACTTCGAGAATTAACGGTAAAAACGCGTAGTCGGCAAATATAGCGCATCAGCTATAGCAAAACAGCGCATCAGCTCTAAAAATACGACGAACATGGCCGGAGCACTGCGCAAGTGAGCCGAATCCAAATTAAGGCCGCCGTTCGGAGCAAACGAACGAGAATTTGAAATTGGAAGCCGCACGAATGCTTGATCGGTAACACGGTTCTCTGTGAATGTGTGAGTAGAGGGTTTGCATGTGCGTGAATAGGGTTTTGTGCGTGTGCGTGACTTTTAAAACGTTGATACGTCCGAATGAGGTTATCGTTAGTATGTGTGCTTAATGGATGCGTTCGTAAGTTTTATTCTTTTTGTAATTTTTTTATTGGGGACCGTTCTGAAAGGGTCAAGTGCGTTAGTGAATAACAAGCTTATAAATAAGACGTCTTGACTGACGTGGGAACTCGTGATGTTATTATTTATGATTGTCGGAGATTAGTTGGTGGTGTTTTATTGTTATATTTCTTATTGCTTGAATTTCAATGAAATGAATGAATGGTTAGGTAGAGTTATGAATGCCTACACTGTCTTGTTTGTCAATCGACTCATTAGTGCGAGGGTGATTAATAGGATGGTATTGAGATTTCATTTCTATTTATGTACTTATTTAGGTTGTGGCGGTGGGTCAAAATTTTTTTTAGGCAAGCCGGTGCTGAATTTGCCTTATAATTTCTTTATGAGCTGTAGGAAAACTGCTCAGGTGCCTGAAACTTAGGCAAGCCGAAGGGAATCGTGTTCTATGGACGGGCCGCCACAGGTAAGTTAGATTCATACATTCTAAAATCAGTGTAGCATGTTGTTCCTTATTAGAATATGTTTTTCAGCCAAATATTTCTACCCACCACCTCCATTATTTATCTCCACCATAACCGCCTTTCAAAGTGTGTGTAAAGTGGATAGATGGACTTCACCTAGAGAGTATTTTACGTTTATGTACTGAAGTAATTGTAGTAATTATGCAAAAGTAACAATGACGGTAGGATTAAAGGTTTACCTTTCTCTTTTTTTTAGAAATATAATAGACGCTCATCCACTCAGTTGCTTTGGGTAGCTCTAGCTACCAGCCGTCACCCTTATTAACTAGTCATATACAATGTGTTTGGCTACTTTCTACCTATGTTGGACCCGTTAGCCTATAGTGAAAGCTTCGCCTTCTAATTCAGAGTTTGGGAGCATCCAGGGTTAGTTTTCCAGTTAAAACACGCAGTATATTTAACAATAAACGTATATTTCTCTTGGCAAAAATTAATATCAACCAACACAGCATACTTCGAATGACAATTTTTTTTTCTTCTTATGGACTTTAGGCGGTATTGCCTGTAGCCAATGTCAAGTATAAAAAGGCGGGAAATAAGAGCTTGTAAGATTCAATCTTTAGGTATACAATGCATGGTACAATGTCTTCAATCGATAAGTATTTTGTTTAATCAAATAAGTTTTAGGCAACGTTGTTCGGTAGAAGTGGCATAAGCCTTGTTAAGTAGTTGCTATTTGTAGAGTGATAGCTACTCCCTACAAAAGGCTCGAGGAGGCTACAGGTTGTTCTGAACCAATCAATGGTTACACGCCTTTTAAGACTAATTCTTCATTATCCGCACACTTGTTCGTTAGATCACCGCACAATACGCTATCTATATTACACACTGAACCACGAAAATGAACAAAAGACAAATAATTAATCGCAACGAGCTGCGACCATGATGAGCTCAACCCATAGACTCCCGAATGACAATTATAACATCTTTCACAGTGAACCACAGATAATGCAAACTAATCAAAACGGACTTCGACGATACTCAGCCATGATACCTACTTTCAAGGGGTGGTAATGTTGGTACAAAGTCTTTGCTATAATTATTATGATTAATAGACGTTTTAAAATTGCTAACAATAGTATGATGAATTTAAAATTTTAAAATGTCAACCGCCTCAAATAATGGTTAATACCAAGGGTGGTAGAGTGTGGTGCCATACAATTTTCCATAAAACATGTATGTTTCGATAAAACTCATCATAGTATATGGACCTGAGAAAAAAAATGCTTGCCCTTGACCTTAATTCTTTTATTTAACAGTTTTCGATAAACTTGATAAGGAAATCCCTAGCCATTTTCTTCACTAAAACTTGTCTGATGAAATAAATTCTTATTCATATAATTTGCATGACTGTCGATATCATCATGAACCTAGGCATGTACTTATATAAATATTGATTAATATTCTACGCATGGTAGCCATTAGATAACTAGCCTTGATCCATAAATAGGTATTCATTCATCAATATATCAGGTCCTAATTTTAGTAATACTTGTTAGTGAATATTTAAAACATCATCATCCTCATCAATTATTTAAGGGCTGGGCTCTTGTCGGTGGAGCATTTTCCATGTATATCTCCTTTGCCTTCTCCTTGATGGCCTGATACGACACGATGTTTATTTTTTCCTTGACTTGATCCATGTACGCTATTCTTGGCTTTCCTGGCTTCCTTTCTGCTTCAAATTTACCTTCTATGATGTTCTTAATAAATTCGTAATGTCGTAGCAGATGTCCAAGCATCCTTCCTCTCCTATTTTCTATATGGTTCTCAACAAATTTCTCTTTTCTTTTATTCTACATAGAGCTTCTTCATTGGTTTTCTTCTCCTTTCAACTGATCTTCTCCATACGACGCCAGCACCACATCTCAAACGCCTCCAACCTCTCTCTATCCCGTTGCTTCATTGTCCACGTTTCGCATCCGTACAGGGCTATGCTCCAGATGTACCTACACTTTTATAAGACATTTTTTTGAGTTAAAATCTTTTAAAACATACCAGCTCAATATCTGCAAAATATGATACGAACATGTATTCTGTCGGTACATTAAAGTGATTAAGCAAAGCTGTGGAAGGACAGACGGACATGGCGAAACTATAAGGGCAGGAACCCTGCTCACTCTGCTCAGTGATGGTCAGTACTAGAAAAGTGAAATTTCGTATGAGTATACACGGTGGAAAGTTAAGTCGGGCCCTGGAGGGAAACTACCTTAATAGCTCACCGAAGGAAGCCCACTAACTGCTCGATAGGAGAAATAATTCGTGTATAGCTGAATTTTGGTGAAGTTGTAGATAAAGGTGTCTTACACAACATACTAAAAGTACTCATGGATAGGGGTGCCGCTAACGGGGAGAGGGGGGTGTAAAGGTCCCCTTTTTTGGCTTTTCGTAAATAACTCAGTAGCGGTGGCTCATACGAAAAAATGTTCTTCTACTTAATTAATCCACAAATGATTTTGTACAAAAAAGGTTCTTTACACTTTTTTGCTGAGATCAATGTATAATGAGATTTCGAAGAAATACGATAATCACTTTCAGAAACTTTCGGAGCTTTTATTTACGAAACTATTAGTTTTGTCTCAAAATTGTTTTAGAAAACCCATATTTATATTAAAAGACCTATCCAACGACACCCCACACATTAGGGGGGATTTAAAAAACATAATTTACCCCCCACTTATGTGTTCGGGAGCTACCCTAAAAAAATATATTTTTTTAGATTTTGTTTTAAAACTTTGTCTGCGTGTTCAAAACACATACTCATACGAAGTTTAACTATTCTAGTACTAACCATCACTGCGCAAAGCCGTGAACGGATAGACTGGGACAAACGGACAGCGAAACTATAAGGTTAGGAAATTGATTGCAGGCGTCCATAGGCTATGGGAACTGCTTACCATCAGACGGGTCGTATGCTTGTATGCCACCGTCGTGGCATAAAAAATAAAAAGTAAAAAAATACCCTCTTCAACCTGCTCAGTGATGGTTAGTACTTGAATAGTTAAACTTCGTATGAGTATGTGTTTTGAACACGCAGACAAAGTTTTAAAACAAAATCTGAAAAAATATTATTTTTTAGGGTACCTCCCGAACACGTGAAGTGGGGGGTAAATTCTGTTTTTTAATCCACCCCTAATGTGTGGGGTATCGTTGGATAGGTATTTTAATATAAATAAGGGTTTTCTAAAACAATTTTTAGACAAAACTAATAGTTTCGTAAATAATAGCTCCGAAAGTGATTATCGTATTTCCTCGAAATCTCATTATACATTGATCCCAGCAAAAAAGTGTAAAGAACCTTTTTTGTAGAAAATTATTTGTGGATTAATTAAGTAGAAGAACATTTTTTCATATGAGCCACCGCTACTGAGTTATTTACGAAAAGCCAAAAAAGGGGACCTTTACACCCCCCTCTCCCCGTTAGCGGCACCCCTATCCATGAGTACTTTTAGTATGTTGTGTAAGACACCTTTATCTACAACTTCACCAAAATTCAGCTATACACGAATTATTTCCCCTAAGTTTTCCTTCGTTTGGAGGGCTATAAAACGTTGAGATAGCTCAATTAACTGAAAGGAAACATTCTTTTATTTTTAAAAAGAGACATATCTGCATTTACAAATTTTCGAGAAAATGTACAATTCACAAAAAAACTACTCATTTTGTAATTTTTGACAAAAACAATTTTTATGACAATTCATGATAAACGATCCTATTTCCAACAAGAATACAAACTTCTTAATACCGACCAAATTTATGGCACAAGAGAAGCCATAAATAATAAAAAAAGAAAAATCATACAATTTTAGTATCGAAAAAAGCGAAAATTAGAAAAAAATCTGTGAATGCAGTTTTAATTTTTAGGAAAAATAAAGGAATGTTTTCTTTCAGTGTATTGAGCTATCTCAACGTTTTAAGGTAGTTTCCCTCCAGGGCCCGACTTATCTTTCTACCCTGTATATATGTGTTTCAATCACGCCAACAAAGTATTAAAACAAAATCTGAAAAAATATGATTTTTAGGGTACCTCCCGTACACATGAAGTGGGGGCGTAATTTTTTTTTTGGCACCAACCCTAATGTGTAGGGTATCGTTGGATAGGTCTTTAAAAAAAATAAGGCTATTATAGAACACCTTTTGGATAAAACGAATACTTTTGTAAATAATAGCTCCGAAAGTTTAAACAAGTGTTAATGGTATTTTCTCGATATCTCATTAAATATTGATATACCAGCAAAAAAGTGAAAGGAATCTTTTTTGCCTTGTTTGTTGTTTTTTTGGATGAGTTAAGTAGAATAACATCTTTTCCTATGACCCACTGTTGCTGAGTTATCTACGAAAATCCAAAAAATGGGACCTTCTAACCCCCCCTCCCCCCGGCTGAAGGGCAATGGCCGGGGACTTTGGATATGTTCACCTCCTAACTATACCTTGTGCAATCTAAGAAGCGGTTTTTGACACCTGTCATCTCAGTACATTTTATAACCTAAAATCGATTTTAGGCTATAAAATGCACTGAGATGACAGGTGTCAAAAACTGCTAGTCATTTTTACAGACAATAGGCTAGATGAATTTTTTTCATGCGTGGTATCATTCGATTCGTTTTGTTGTGAGGATCAAATGTCTATATAATTACCTTAAATCAACATAAAAGACAGAAAAGAGACTTAAAGTCTGTGATTTGCTTTTGTTTCTCAAAACGCTCCTAACATAATGAATTAATGATATAAAGCCGTGACGTCATGGCTTCATAGTTGCCCTGTTTAAAGTATGGAAAAATTATGAAATTGCTATTTTTACAGTGAAATATTGCGTTTATGTATATAGTTGCCATACAATTTATTTCACAGTAAAATGTTAGAAATCGAATGGTATCATTGGTTTTTTTTAATTTTGTACTTTCAAAATTCGAAAAAAATTGAAATTTTGAAGCCATCTTTGCACCATTTCAATAGATTTTTTTAATGTTTACTTTATTTGTATATTTTGATCATTTTGTATCCTATCAACTAAATTTCATTGCCTAATTCAACATGTGTCATCATCCCTATTGATGTTTCAGCAAATATTAACATTACGCGAAGCAGTTACGTAGGAGCACGAGGGACACGTGCGCCGATAAATGTTTCAGCGTTCGTATGAAGACCGCACATCTTTGCTTGAAGCACCGAACTCAGGGAAAATTGTTGCTCCGAGGAGGTTAAAAAAAGAATTATTTAGAATCTTAATGCCTGGCAACAAATGTTCGAAATTGGGTTCATAGCGATGGGACTGCATGCACATAGCTCGCACTTTGAGGTATTGATTTCCAGACCGATAGATTCCAAAGTCGCTAAAAGTCTGCCAACGTCGTTGAGAACTACCTCAGAATCACCTCCTATAGTACCATCGTCTAAGTACCAGACGTTGAGAGGTACCTAATTCTAATTTAGCGATCAGACTCTGTACGGCTAGACAAAACACTAGGGGGCTCTTAGGATTCCCTTGCTGGGCTTCGACTTGTAAGATTAGTTTGAAGTGTTTGCTGTAATACAAACAAAATATGAAGTAGGTATCAGTATTTGCTTGAAAATTATTCCGATGCGACTCCAATACTACTTCATCATCTCAGCCATAAGACATCCACTGCTGAACATAGGCCTCCCCTTTTTATTAAAGGGGGGGTTTGCCATACGCGCCACGCTTGGCAGGCGGGTTGGCGCGCGCAGTTTTTTTTTGTTTTGTTTATTGTTGTTTAGGCTTTCGGAAAATGCTGCTGCCCATCTCCCGGTATATTCCCTTAGCAGACTCCTACTGCAACCACGGGACGATATGGTGGGGACAATTCTAAGGCCGCACGAAAAAAAAAGCTTCCGGGATATTCTCAATCCAAGACATTATTATTATCTTGGAAATATTTCCTCGTGACAAGTATTTATTTCCTTTACCAAAAATATGATTTTTCGCTTAATAAAACCACGTTTTCTTAAAATAGAAATACAAATATGTATTGTTTCAGGAGTATATTGAGTAAATAAGAGAGATTGTACTTTAATCAAACAAGTAGGTATTACTAGGTAAAAGAAAACTAGAAAATCTGTAAGAATATATACGCTTCGTTATATTTAAAGCTTTATTTTATTTTCGTTAAAGGAAATAAATACTTGTCACGAGGAAATATTTTCAACATAAGAAAATAATGTCTTAGATTGAGACTATGCCGGAAGCTTTTTTTTCCGTAAGGGCACCCCTCGGCAATTCTACTTCAATATTGGTTAATTAGTTAATTGTTATGTATTGGAGTTATATTTGAGATGGATTTGTGTTTTAATGTATTGTTTAAGTATTTTTAAATTAGAGTACGGCACCTTATATTTTGAACCCAACCCATTTGACGGTATTTACCTTAAAATATCAAAAGAAATACTGAGCGTAGGTACCAATTTCTAAAAACCCGACGAAGGATAATAATTTTTGTAAAAAACTCCAAGAGAACCCAACTCCAAAAAAACTCTAACAACATCCGCGCATATATCTAAAAATATGTATCCCGTTGTTTTTAGAGTCCCGTAGTCAATAGGAAGTCTATAGGTAGTTATAGTTCCGCCATGTCCGCCTGTCCGTCTGTTCTTCCGCGGCTTAGCTCAGTGATCGTCTATATTAGAAAGCTGAAATTTGGTTTGAGTATTACGTAATACCTAAGTACTATTACCGAAAAAAAATTTTTAGGGTACCTCCCGTAGTACCTACATATGAAGTCGAAGGGTGATTTTATTTTTGCTTCAACCCCATGGGGGTATGGGGGTGTCGTTAGATAGGTATTTTAAAAATAATATGGGTCTTTTTAAATTTTGAATTTTGAATTTTTGTGTGGCCCTGATATTCCTGTAATATAGGTAACATTTACTGATATATCTGTTGTCTGTCAAAATGACTAACGAAATATGTGACGATTGTAGCTGTGTCCAAACGCCGGAACTCCTGGTAAATAAATTTAATTTCCGATAGGACCGCTTCTCATTATCAATATTATCATGTAGGTTAGATACGTAAGTAATATAAAAAAACTAAAGTTAGAAATTTTATTATTGACCACTGTAAATTTTGAATAACTTCAACGGTATACTAATAGAGTCTGCGTAAAACTCTATCTTGGTCCCTTGATTTATCATGACGATAACCTGAACATCAACGTAACGAAGGTACATGTTAACTTTTTCCATTGTGTTGCCATCGTTACAGCATGTAGGTAGTGACTTCAATGAACGTTCAACTCCGGAAGACACATATTTTATCAAGGAGACAGACAGTCATATCGTCCAACTTCCGCTGATGCAACGCTGCGCATCAGTGCTTTTGCAATCAGATTGTATTCGACCCTAATAATTGGTCAGTGATCGCTGGGCGTCTACAGATCCTTAACCCGCTACATACCTGCTTCTAAGACTCTTTAGATACGCAGTTCTTAGTCATTCTAAGACAAGGAATCAGTTGGCAAGAGTATTTTTTGGTGGGGATGAAATTGTTTGTATAGTTAACAAAGATTTGTTCTGTTAATAGCTTTGCGTATCTTTAGCTTCCAGGGTCCACCAGTGGTCGACGGAACACGGACCACCGGTTGTGAACCATATCCTATATTATTGCAGTTTTATATTGGAATCTGAAGATATATTACTCGATGTGTAGCTTGCTTGTAGTTGCATGTCAGACACACGAATGTACATTTACCTTTAAGGGATCTTTCTTAGATTAATCCAAACAGAAACCATACATTTTCAGCATATCGATGCGATCTATAAAAACGACCCGTATTACCGAAAGGCTGAGGGCGAAAGCCTTGAAACTGAATAGATACGACTAGACAAGCGATTGACAGTCCGCTTGTTCCCAGCGGGTTATCCCATCATTCATCATCATCATTTACCTACCTGTAGAAACCTAGCAATCAAACAGTAGATTCGGGGTGGCTGGATCCTACAGAAGCAGAATTTGTGAATTTGAGTTTGAGGGCGTGAGATGTGTTAGGAGTTAACACGCTGCTTGATGTGTACTAGTTTGAGTTACGGAGACAAGGAAGATACCAATGTGTTAATCTAAATTTTTTGCATAAAATAACACAAGACAAGTGTTAGGTACCTACCTACCTAGTTTTAGCAAGATACTTAAGCCAGAAAAATCTATGGTCGTCTATCGTTTATTTTGTTGTCTAAATGTTTCCTATGTAACTTTTTATCCGTTCAGACGTTAGGAACCCAAGAATTGATCTGATCTGAAGGTGATCTGAATGCATGCTGAGTGCATCATATAGCGGCATGATTTAGATTCCTATCCTAAGGCTCTTATTTAAAAGAAATTTAAACTGCGAAATAATAATACTACCCATTCAATCGTCACTGAGCATCGATGCAGTGTTTTGAGCGACACAATAGTCCTATATTTAGATATCGAAGCGTCGGTAGGATGTTTTGAATGACAATTCATGAACAATCCAGTGTTATCGATGCATGATCACGGTGGCCCCGTTCTCATTGAATTTCAACGAGCCTCGATCACGACTCATCTGTACGCGACATTTAAATTTGTAATCAGATTTGCGACCCTTCATCCATCATTCATTCCCTGAGTCTTGGCCTACGTCCTTTGAAGGCTCCTTCCTCTAATCAATTAAAAGGATACGAAAAAAGATCAAATCGCCGGCCGACTCGACTCGCCAGTAACCGCTCATTATTTCTTCTCACACGTTTTTTATTGCGGCAACATTATACGTGGGTGTGGTTGTAATTTCCTTTCACCGACGTAAGGGCACACACGCAATCGTTAATGACCACATCCCATTATGAACTGTAAATGCATTTAACTAGAGCTCTATTTAGAATGTGCTGGAAATTCCTGATGAGAAGATGCCTGATAAAATATTAAGGCACCCATCCCTTTCTGTCCTGCGCATTAATTCTGTTGCTCTCGCACGGAGAATTCTGTGGATGTTTTTACGCGCGCCGGGGGGCAAAATGTTCGTTGTTTTGGCGGCAAAACGCTCCAGGGCCGCGTAACTCAATAACGCGAATGCGAAGGGAGACCGGCAACATGTTTTATTTACGGCGCTTCAATCGAATTTTATGTTCGTTGCCTCGTTTAATAGCAGCCGATAAAGTTCGTGACGGTAAACTGGAAAGAGGCCCGCACGCGATGTGTCATTTCATTCATTTCGGTATTCGGTCCCATCCATTTACATTGTGTGATTTACATATTCCAATAGGTTCGGCACGGCGTTCGCTTCGTAACAACACGTTATGTTTGCTTTGTTTGCCGTGTCACAGTTGACGCCAGTTGAATTTTACCATTAGGAATAAATTGTAGAGTCGCGGTCATGTAGCACGTAATACTTGTATATAGGTATTACTCAGTTACTTTTGTTTCCCTATAATATTTGTGATGTCGCTTCAGCCATTGATTGCTCATAAGCTCATGTCACATCTAGTAATTTAGCTACGTATTAATACATAAGTACCTAGAAAATAACGTTGTTAAGTAAACGTTGATCTGAATTGGACATACAAGTGAGAGTCACAAACCTGTTGCTTAATCCCACATCGATCTCCGTACACCAAAAATCCCATTAAAGAATAAACGAGACAAGAAAATCCCGCTAACTAAAACAAATGGCAGCTTTGATCCTTCAAGCTATCAAGCTTAGCCCGTTTTATCCACGCAGTTCCATACATTACCCCAATTTAGCGTCGCAATTAGAGTACGCGATCCCCGGGGGGTAAGCCGGGCAGGGGGATAAGGGGGTAGAGGGAAGGGGAGGCAGCCAGGGAGGCGGGTGGTACCTACAGGGGCCACGGGGCCCGGCCAGGAAACAACGGCCTTTGTGATCTTTTGTTCTGGTTTCCTCGCGGATATGGGATTGGAAAATCATTTGGTTTTTAGTTGATTGCTGATGGGGATGCCTTTTAAAATAATTGCTTTTATCGCTTGGTCGGATTTGTGATCTTAGGTGTTGGGTTTGGTGAATTATTATAAAAAACGGCCAAGCGCGAGTCGGACTCGCGCCACGAGGGTTCCTTATACACATATTTTTTTTATAAGTTCGATTCATGCTTGATACTATGCCTTTTATTATTTTACTGTAATTTATAGGAAAAGGATTTATTTTATTTTATGCTCCTCATTTCCGAGAAAACCTTAAAATTCTCAAAACTATGTACCAATCTTAAAAATCAAACTAAAACATAGGTTAAAATTCTTACAACAAGCCCTTTCTTTGAATATACCTATCACATGTTATAGTTTGTAAAACTTATTTTTTATACTAACTCCTAATGTTTATGAGTGACACGACATTTTTGTTTTTATTTAATTTTATCTAGGATCACCAGCAGATAATAAATACATCATGCTTAATGAATTCGTAGCGTAAATGGGCAGCACTAGGTACTCGTAGGTAGTAATGTACCTTGCTGGATACGTGATCGACGCTGACGTGGTCTCCACTCCATATACCGACTACGCATGCGATGCGACAGCCTATCCCCAGCGTGTTACGCCGTCTCAAGACTGGAACCTGCATTACCGAGTAAGACCTTAAGAGTCGCCAGGACGCTCGCGTGAACTCGCTTCCCCATACAAACGTAGTTCAGCTCTCATTTTAAAACAACATGCTATAAAACCACGAAATTTCACATGGGCATTTTAGTAGTACAGATATAGGTCGGACATTCGTTTTCGTTGCTAAAAATAGCAATAAAAAGAAAATATAGCAAAAATAAGTTTTGTATGTAAATCTGTAACTGGCTGTATTTTCTTTGTATTATAATTTTTAGCAACTAATACGAATGTCCGACCTAGATCTGTACTACTAGAATGCCCATGCCAAATTTCGGGGTTCTAAAGCATGTCGTTTTAAAATGAGAGCTGAACTACGTTTGTATGGGAACGCGAGCGTCCTGGCGACTCTTAAGAAAATCCTACTTCGGCTACTTCTGTTTTGAAGGATATTATACGTTGAGAGAGCTACATATACGTTGATCAAAACCCATCGATCAACCAGCTCAGCACCTAGTCAGAAATCACTATTAACATTGCCTCGTGTTTAAATGTGGAGTGCCCCGTTCTGAGCAGACCTCGAACACCATTGAGCCTTAGTGCCGTACCAAAAAACCGGGACAGGACGAACGTTAGAAAGGTGATATCGTGAACTCTTTTCTTTAGGGGACTTGTAGAAATATTTCTGCCATTTCATTTAAGGTTTTTGTACTATTTGTGTATCGTCACGTCTGCGAGTCCCGCGGCTAAATTAATCGGAAATCCACTCAGCTTGCTGATCCACCCCGCTCATGGCATGCATGAGGGGTTTACTTGTGTACCCTATACTAGTAGATATAGATATCATATGTAGCTGTCTGCAGCATAATATTGGTGTCGAAATGATCGTTTTATTTGTTCCTTTTTGTCTTGTGTAAATTTTTAGACTAAGGGTGGGTTGCACCACGCACAATTAACAGACTCATCAACGTAAAATATGGCGAAGGAGCTGTCATCCCATAGAAAACTGTCAAACTTTTCATACAAGATTTTTTTTACGATTACGTTTACGTTCATAGACAGTTTGGTGCTTACGTATAAACAAATAAATCCCTTTTCACCTCAGCAGCTCGAACAAGGGTTCGTTGCCGCCTAAATTCAGTGAGCAAAGTTCGATTTTGCTCACTGAGTGAGACAAAATGACCTTGAAAATTCTGCAGTAAAAAGAAAGAGAAACTAATATTTCAAACGTCATAACGTCGCTTTTTGAATAGCAGAACCCCGATGAACACTAAATTAGCTTGGAAACCTAATCACAAGATTTGGCGCAGGCACTAGTTTCTAATCAATGTGATTACAATGTTTTCAAACGAAGCTCCTCCTCTCTTATTAAGTTAAAAATAGTCAAAAATTTCAAAAGGGTGAAAAATTTCAAAAATTTCAAAATTTTTGAAAATTCCGAAATTTCAAAAATTTCAAAAATGTCTTAAATGTCTAGTGTCCAAAATTTCAGACATTTCAAATATTTGAAATATTTCAAAAATTACAAGTTTCAAAATTTCAAAAATTACAAAAATTACAAAATTTTCAATATTTTCAAAAAATTCAAAATTTTCAAAAAATTCAAAATTTTCAAAAAATTCAAAATTTTCAAAATTTCAGAAATTGCATAAGATTTCAGAAATTTCAAAAATTTCAAAAATTGCATAAAATTTTAGAAATTTCAAAAATTTCAAAAACTTCAAAATGTTCAATTGTTTCAAAAGCTTCAATAATTTCAAAAGTTCTAAAATTTCAAATACTTATTCAAAAATTACAAAAATTACAAAAAACAAAAAAGGCGAAAAGTCATACAAGTCAAAAGTAAAAAAAAATATATATAAAATCACTTTTCTGTTCTAACCGAGTATTTTTTTGTATCGGTATTCGTATTCGTATTATCGGTATGTTCTCACTGCTGAGTTGAAAAGTTGTATGTGCAACATGAGACCAAAGTTATTTGCACCTCGTGCCTTTGAGTCCCTCACTACGCTAAAGATTCTAAATTATATTATAGAATCTTTCGCTTATTCAGGACTCAAAATAAACACTCGTAGCAAAAAATAACTTTACGTCACTCTGGGCGGTAAGGGAGATTTGCCGCCCACGGGCGCCGTGGCAAATGTCACTTCACACCCAGGAGAAGACGTAAAATTGTGTACTCACCACGGGCGGTAATAAAGAAGGCCTCAGGTCGCTTGTTTATGGCCCTTACCTGCGGTTCGGGCCACAAATGCCCGCGATCTGAGCCGTTCTTTACTTTACCGCCCTAGGTGCGTAATGTACTATTGCTCTCTTGTTGCACAAATAACTATTTTTTATACACAGTCTTATTACTCATGTAAAAGCATTGTCATGTAAACTACCGAAGTATACCAAATTTCAGCGCAATCGGACACCGGGAAGTGGATGAAATTTAACTTACAAGATTTGATGCATGTAATAACACAAATAAATAAACAAATAAACAAACAAATATACGGGGTCAAGCTAAATAAAACATTGTGTATGTACTTATGCTATATAACATAATACATGTCAAAGAGACGTTTTTTTATAGAATATATTAGCAGCATTTAAGTTCTTCGTATCGCAAAAAAATATACTTACTTCTTGCTTAAGTAATAACTCTAAAGTTGCGTATAACATTTCAGAAGACCGAAAGTGATCCCATACAGGTTCCCGTGAACCAAGTTTGGTACATAACTGTTTCTTTATATGACCATACTTCCCATAAATTCCATCATATCGCCCATACGCATGCGCATACGGTGCGCGGACGCAAGAAGGTCGTTTGCGTAATGCGGACAGATAACGCGCCTGCGCTGTAAGTGCCGCGCTAATGTCGGCAAATTGCCACCGCGCTATTTTTAGCGGCTTCAGATCTTGGTGTCATGTCCAAGTGGGTCGTTGTTTTGTTTTGTCCAAGTAAGGTTAGGTGATCAGGGTGAGTGGGTGACATAGCAATGGTACGATTATATTTTCTGTGTGTGTCATCTCATCATCATCCTCATCATCGTCATCAGTTGTTCCCTCAGAGCTGAGGATCGTGACATGTCCTTCTGACCAGGTTCCTCCACAGTCCACAGGCTTCTATCCCTCGCTAAGCGCATTGGCTTCGTGCAGTTTTAATTGCATGGGTGCAGTAATTTGGGCACAACATCTTGCAGGGAGAGGGTCTATAAGTTTTGTGCCTTCAACTTTTCCCGTCATGATAATTCTCTCCAAGCTATCCGAGGAGCATCGTGAATGGTGTCCGAAGTATGTGAGTAGGTATGTGGTCCTGGCACGTCGTCGACAACCGGCGTATTACACTGAAAAAATAGGACAAGCGAACTATTTCGGCTATTTCATTAATAACCAAAATTCGGTAAGGAGTTAATTAAGTTTATTTGCTTATAACTCAAAGTTTAATAGTTAACATTAGTTTAATAGTTAATAAGAACATAACATTTGGTAAGTAAATGCCTTAGTTTTGAAGCCCTAAAACATAAGTTACTAGTAGACGTAGTTTGATTACTGGTAGCAAAAAAAAAAAATTTCAGTGTATTCGCATACACTGAAATTTTTTTGAAGCTCTTCTAGTATGGACTGATTAGTGCACATCGCAGTCAACCTTCCTACCTACCTAATTTGCTTGTCTAACTTCTGCTTACGAGAGGAGGATTGTTATTGTTTTTCTCTAACGTAGAGGAACAGGGGTTAAAAAACTGCAAAAATAAAAGCAACTGCCGGCTGTTAAGGAGATTGATATACCTTTATAAAAATTGCAATGATACAGAAGTTAGAAGAGCTATGAATCATTATCTCACTAGGTAAGTACAGTCACCGGAAATAGTATCCTCTCCTACACGAAGGTCGCAAAAATATGTGACACGCTCTTATGTCCCTGCAAATCAGAGCGTGTCACATATTTTTGCAGCCTTCGTGTAGGAAGATACTATTGCCGGTGACTGTATATACTTAGTGAATGCAATCAACGATTTTGAATTGTTCGGTTTTTCATAAATACACTATTGGACTTCGATTTTTCATTGGTGTTTGACTAGGTAAATCTCTGGCGACCTGTGGGACATAATATTTATTCCATTCTGCTACTGAAATCGGTACGATGTGTGCGATGGTAAATGAAATGATGATCTTTTATAAAAAGGACGACAAAAATACTTCATTACGAAGTGAAAGTATTTTCAGAATATAAGAGAATTAATTTAGCTTCAGGCAAAACGCAATTACATTCCGACTACCAGAAAAATACTTTATTTATACATTTTAAATACGCTTTGTGAAGCTGCGAGCGGATGCCCTTTGTAGCTCGCCTGCCGCTTTTATTTCCGTTAATTATTTTCAGGAATTTCTGCAAAGGATATGAATGACAAAGGAAAATGGCAAACTGTAACATAACTGTAAGTAACTGCAGCATTAGGTAGGTATATGTTCAGATATAATTATCAAAATTAACTTAATTTATTAATAATTAATATTCCCACGAAAAAAAATAGCTTTAGAAAAGTACCTATTTGGCTCGGTTAAGATAATTTTAGTTGCAAACAACCAAGACATATTTTAACCACGGAATAAAGCTTTGTTAATCAAACAAGCAATTATTGCTAAACGTTCTTGGTTATTTTAACCAAGCACTAATTTGAATCCAAATAAGTGTCGTAGTAAATGTAACCCTTACCTGATTCCCTTATTTATTTTTAACAATTTTAATAGCATACATAGGTTTGCATACATACGTTAGCCAAATCGACTTCTTTGTTTTTAGCAACGAACTTTGCAGGCCTCCATGCGAAGCGAGTCACTCGGTGTAAATAGCAAAAAGTTTATTTTTTTTCAGTGCCGATTAGGGTTTCTCAAAAATATTTTTATTTGCCATATTTCTTAGCTAGTTCGTGGAGGTGGATATTTTCAGCATATATCACGTGTATTTTTTTTATCAGCTAGGTGCTAGGTACGATATATTAAGTAGATGCATAGTTTTAAAATCGCCGCGCGGGAATTTAAAATCTCGTTTATTTTTAAACTTTAAATACTTAAATAGGTAACCGTAGATTAAATTAAGGTAAGGGATAGGAATTTTAATATTCCTTACCTTACATTGAACATACGTTCGGTTATACGTATATAATTATAATATAAAATTAATTTGTTTAACGATACGTTATTTTATTTGGTGTGAGCATGATTGTAAAAAATACATTACATCGTTCCTTTTAATACATATAGCGAAATCACGTGTGATTCCAGATAAGCTTATTATTTAAATTTTAATCAATATAGGTAGGCTACTACCTTTACACATATGTAGGGCTGCCATCTCTAAATACGCCGAACCCGGACAATAATTCAAAAAACCCGGACATTTGGCGTAAATCGCATTTTTTCCCCGGACGTGTCCAAATCAATAATGGCACTGAATAATAATGGGTTGTTTCCTCACATAAAAAGTGCACTTATTGAAGACCCACCCGGACGCACCCCGGACAGTCTCCAAACTAGGACAAATCCGGGGAAACCCGGACGGATGGCAGCCCTACACATATGTGACATTTTCAAGCAAAAGGTACATCGTCATCGCAGCACATTGTCGGTTGTTAATACAGTTTATTTCTAAATGAATTTTTATGGCAGTAATGCTTTATTGACAACCGACAATGATGTACCTTTTACTTGAAAACGGCACATAAGGCCTAAGTACAGCTACCTAAACAAAACTGGTTTGACCTAACGCGCGCTTCAGACATAATTAAAACATTCCAAATAAAGACACCCCAAATCTATACAAAGAAAAGCCAGCAATATCTTATTGTTAAAACACTCAAATAGGAAAATACCGCGTATTCCGTGCGACCGGGAAAGCTACGAGAATACTTTGATCCCTATACGTGCCGACGGGCTTACAAAACCACTTCCGAGAACGCCTAGAACTATTTTTCAGATTTGGTCCTTCGTATAAAAAGGGATCTTATGGCTGTTGGTGGTTAGGCCCTTATTAAAAGTGATATTAGTATCTACACTAACTATGCGATGCTTAGCGACGTAAGTGCCGAAGGCCGTTAGCTCACTTTTTGTTTGGATTGGGTCATTTCGTGATCGGGATTTTCTTTTACAGCTCCATTCGGATTGTTTCGTCGGATTGAGGATAAGTATTTCATTATTCGGCGGATAGCATAAAACAAACGTAGTAGGTAGGTACCCTACTTGTAAAATTTTGCAATAATTACATAGTAAGTATAGCTTTGGTCGTCAGTTTCAATCTAAGAAAATCGAGCACTGGGTGAGAAAATGCATGTGTTTTAAAAAAACTTGGTTGATACGTCTGCCCAGATTATCATTTTGCCTTGTCTACCGATTTTGTTAAAATGTGGGTATTACTACATTTAAGTAGGTAAGCGTCAAAAAAATATTTTTTCGGCAAACCTGAAACCAAGCACTTAAACGACTACATAATTGAGTAAAAAAAAACTATTCCCATGATGTCTAAACTACCTTGCGTTTCGAACAGATATTAATATTTAAAAAAAAGAAGTTCTGGGCATTTAGTAACAGGAGATAACAGAAATTCCCCTCTACCGGGTGTTTTTTGTAATAGGAGCAATAAATTTAAACGTAGATTCTACTCCTCAAATTACGTCTAGTTTCTTCAGTGACTATCCGACCACGCAATGTATTCCGAAATTGATTATGTCTGTAGGTTGACTTGACAGGACTGACAAGCAATCTCAATAAGAGGGATTTAAACGTACATAGAAAATACTATTTGGTTTGTATGAAAAAGACACGATTAAAAAAAATTCAGTTGTTGAACAAAAGATTTATTGTTTGAGGAGTAAAATCTATGCTTTAATTTATTGCTTCTATTACCGGAAACAACCTGTATATTTCCTAACAAATTCTCTACGTCAAAAGTTATAGTGAACATCAATCAGTGACAGTTGTTAACCGCTAACCATGGCGTACAAAATTGATTCTAGGTAGATTGGAACTTCATAACCACGCATACATATATGATTGATACATAATACCTAAATCAATGGTTTATTTTACACACCAAACCATCCAGCAAGCGTAATGACGTCTTTTACTTTAGGTACCTAAAGTTTTTTCAAGCCAAATAAAATAAGTGGGTATTACATTTAATTATATTTTTTCCAAATTATAGAATTTCATGGACATTGTTATATAAGTCAAATTAAATTGACATTCAATCGAAGCGACGAAAAAGTGAAATTAAATAATTATTATATAGTGTCATGCTACCTTTTTGTTTTTTTTTGTTCATGTTACAAAGCTGTGGGCAATAATTAATTAACGAGGATTATTTTTTGGGAAATTCAAATGCAAATTGTGTACGACTACTACACGACTATCAATTTAATTTGTTTAAAATTGATATTAGGTTTTAAGTTAGGCTTAGATAGCGTGATAAGTTGTAGTTGTAAGTTATTTTAGTCATGTTTAGGTTTTTTGTTTCCCCACTAAATTTAGTTCTCTGGAAATTTCGGTCATATAGGGGAACGGGGGACTTAGTATGAACAAATTTTAGACCTTCATTAAATTATACCCGAAAGTTGCTTTTTTTAGTATACATGAAGAAAACACTTTTTTAATACCTAAGTATATAAAAATCAAATCCCGCCTAACCTGCGTTAATATCGAAAAATACTTCTGTACCTATCAAACAAATCTATAAGGGATTAAGCCGACTACGTTGTTTCTCCTCTTATGAAGTCGGTTGATCATTACATAAAGATCTGACAACGCAACTTCAAATCGAACTACGTGAAACCAAGTTTCAATACAAGTTATCAATAAGGCGAACTATCCGGTTGCGTTTACGATACGGCACGACGTATCCACAATCACTTCTTCAACCTCGTATCATCCTTTTTTCCTTCATATCAATTTCAACCTTATAGTTGTCAAAGGTAAGGTTTATTTTAGATTACGATTTATAGTTCAGATTGGTTATTGGGTCGGTAAGAAGTCGGCATTGAGCAACGTTTATGGGCTATAAAACTATTTTAATCCGTCCATTAGTATGCCGCGGGCGGTCGGCAATTAGCCTGACTGTCTGGGTTGCCAGCCTGTGATTGTTTCATAGCTACGGATCAAATATGGGTTGGCCTGTGGACTGAGATTATAATATTTATAATGGTGTCCCACACTACAGTTATACATACAACATAGTGTAATAACTATGCCAATATCATGCCATCACTTGGGGGAATCCTTGCCTACTCTAAGATACAATGCTGTTTTTCTTTATTAATTGTATTACTTATCAAGGAAATAAATAAAATAGTATTTTATACAATAGTGACATAATCAAGAGCTTTGAAAGATTGAAAAGCTTAATTATGTCACTATTGTATACAATACTTTTTCTACGAGTATTAAGTAAGAATTGATTTTCTTTCATTCTTTCTATATTTTTCCCAATCAAACGTCAAACACTATTTTTCAAACCGGAAGTAATTGTATCTGGGCCTATTCGGTGGTACATACACCACCGAAAAGAGATATACATATGATTGTGTGCGTAGTAAAAAGAGATGGATAGAATAAACTGTGTCTAAACTTACTTCCAAGATGTCGGTGTAGTTGTGATTGGCCTTTTTATAATCCAATCACAACGTAGAAGCAAGTTCAAGTTGAAGAAAATTTGACAGATTAAGTACGTTCGGAAATTATAAAGTTGCGTCTGTCTGAAAAGAAAAGTGTCGTACAATGTATGAGCTCCCATATAAACCATGACACTTTTCTTTCCGGACAAACTCTACACATTTTACCGAGATGTGAATGACATTCTCTTTTCAAAATTATTTTAGTTTAGAGGCGGGTTGTTTAATAAATCTATTTGATGATCCCGGAAGTGCCAAAGACTACCAACATTTAAATGTGTAAGGTTTAAGTCTGGTCTATAAAATCCTAATACACAGATTAAAGTCGACGAGTAGAAAAATAAATTGAATTGAATTGAATCACAGAGCGTTATCCTTCTACATCTTTGAATCTTTACAAACGTTAGTCAAGATGCAGATTTCCTGACGATGTTATCCTAGATAGGAAAAAAAAGGAATCTTTCTCTGTCTATGCTCTAATGCCCGGGATACACGAGGTTAGTTTTGCAAACCAGGATAGCAAACTAGTTCAAGTAAGCTAGCAAGCTATTACGTCTATCGTTCGTGTGTACAACACTAGCTTATTTCCAGGACAGTCGTGCTGAAGTCAGGATAAGCTGAATGAAAACGGCAAGCTTTGCCGTTTTATTTTTTGAGATAATAGGGCCTCCACCACTGACTTCACTGCCCTGACAGACCACATTAAGTCAACCGGGTTATAATGGTAACATACTTTTCGGTTTCAAACAAATTGACAATTAACAACTGTGCTGGATAAGAAGTATGTATTGCCATATGTCACGGAAGAGTTCATGTGGTCCGGCTATGTTTTTACCAATAACCAAGCCAGACTGGAGATACCACTGCTGTTACAATAACAACACATCGGTGAATTAAAACGAACTGCATTAGTCCTAACGTACTTATACATATAGATACTAGCTTTGCCGGCAACACAAAGCTAAGTAATATACGAGCCAGGACTTCAAAATCAATGGTAGGAGCGAGGGGCGCTACTATTTGGCTGAAAAAATAGAACACTATTAAAACTCTCGCCTCTAGCCTTGTGTATCCCGGCCATAACCACGTCCACTAGATTTGCCGACTAGCCCAGTAAAGATACGTTTTTTTTCAAACATTAATTTATAATAGCAATTTTTTTGTTTATATAGTTTTAAAATGTCATTCTAAGATGACTGAACGAAAAATCCTACAAACTTTCCATTGGGAAGTAAATATTCATCAAAATATATATGAAGGGTTTCTTTTTTTGTCTGATTTTCCGTTATCCATAAATAACGTGTCTTAAGGAACCATAATAAAAAATAAAATATTGATATATTTATTTAGGCGATTTTTTAGAAATTAATTAAATGAGGATTTTATCAAGGTCAATTTTTTGTAGGATTTTCTGTCTACGCAATGATTAACATGACTTTTAAGCCATACAACTAAATACTTCTGCTATTATGAATTATTTCCAAATTTGACATTTTTCCTATACAAGTGAAAATAAAATGACTGTACTAATAGACCACACGCAGCTAATACGCAAGCCAGGACAGCAATAACAGTGGTGGGAGCTCTGTTACCTGAAAAATACCCCGACAAGCTATTAAAGTATCAGTATTGCTTACTAGAAAGAAAATAAGCTAGTTTTGTATACGAAGATAGTCGCATTAGTTTTCTAGTGTACAAGCATCATCAGCTTGCTATCCTAGCTTGAAAAACTAGCGTCGTGTATGGCCAGTGAGAAACTCCCTGGACAAACCATATTAAAAATCCGGATTTAAGATATTTTAAACAACCCTGAAACCCGGAAAAAATATTCTTGTTCCAAATTAAAAATTCTCTTTATTTTCGATTGAGCCCGAGCCGATACACCTCAAAGCTATACTAGCAACACCACGGAGTTGCCCGTCCAAAAAACTCGCTCCAACCTGTTTCGTGCTTCGCGGAATCGAGAAAAAAAAACAAATTGCCATTTGGACGCGGCCCGAGACGCGGGGGAATGTCGTCAAGGCTCACAACTTTCAATTACATTATAATTTTAATGTTAAATTAAATAACTTTAATAATTAGGCAATAGGTTGTTGTAGATCAGGAGTAGGCCGTAAGCAACCCTACCTCATCGTCATCGAGTAGCAATATTCAAGACAAAATGCTAAAAATTTTAGTACCTCTAGCCTGAGCAAAAACTGGAGTATTAGTACAGTCAGAAAAAAATACCATATTTTTGGACAATAACTACTTCAACGTGGCCCATTCAATAGTGCTCATCGAAAAGTACCTAACAAAAAAATTGTGGTAGTCATACGCAAACCTGTGATAAGTGCATATTAGGATTTCTTTCTTTAATAGTTGATGCGTTTCTTCGAATGGCAAACATTTTAATATGTCAATAATTTTTAATAAGGTAATATCATGATGTTGCCAGTATTGGGTAATGCAACCTCTTATTTTATGGCACTTGCTGATAAAAAATGGGCTTATACATCGCGTAAAACTGCATTTAAACCATCCCGTAAACTCATTTGAACGTCTTACTTGCATTTGTCGATTTTTACCTTAAAACATATAAAGTTTGGCTGAATAACAAAAGCTCGAGGTTTAAGATCGGCTACTATTTTTTGTAACCAGGTTGATAAGTACTTTCAAATGGCATAAAGTGCAATTGACTACTCGATGAGGTTATTTTATAACGTCGTTTTTTTGCTGATTATACAAAATCCTCCAACTTTTGCTCAGGCTACCAGGTACTAAAAGCATAAGCCGATTCTGCTACTCGATGGGGTAGGGTTGCCTACGGTCTACTCTTGATCTATTGGTTATCATTGTTGTGGGTAAAGCTAAGAAAATAATTACAATGTAAATTGTTTTTAGTACTTACGTGTCGGACAGGTCGTAGAGACGCGTAGCACCTTGAAGTGAGATAATTAATGGCCGATAGGTAGTCGTAAATTAGATAATAAAACAACTTCGTCGAGGTCAATTAGTGTTTAGCGATAATTTTATGCGTAGATGATCTTATCTGTAATAAATTAAGACATTAAGCTAGCCAAATGGGCATCAGATGATTGAGCACTGCAGCACTGTTTACTGCTAGACGGATCTAACTCAAATGAAAATAATTTGTGAGTTTCGGCATTTAGACACTATTCAGAGAAATGACGCGTAATTTCAGTGTCCACGTGGCAACCGGATGGCTCGCGGTATTGAACCCTTTGACCAAAATGTGTCAAATCACGCGCACGGAAAGTCGTGCCCTCAGCGCCAGCACGTGATATCACGTCCAAAATATAACGGGTTAGCCTTGCGCGCTTGCGCGCGCTGGCGCTGAGGGCACGATTTTTCCGTCCGATGCTTGGCGTTCAAAAGGTTAAGCTCCCTACGTGTTGTGGAATCAGCCTGTGCAAATCGAACTGACCCACGTTGGACTTGGTTTTTCATCCTCTCCTACTATTGAGGAGGAAATTGTTCCAGTACTTATATGTAGGTATGTGAACAAAAACGAGCATGTAAATTGCCGTTCACACCGGCTAGTCGGTTATCGATCCGTCAGAGTTGGAAGCCGTCAGAAAAATTACGGGGGAGGATGAAAAACCAAGTCCAACGTGGGTCGATTCGGGTTGCACAGGGTGGTTCCACAACACGTAGAGACCTCAAATACCGCGAGCCATCCGGTTGCCTCCCGGTCACTGCAACTACTCGCCATTGCTTTAACTACACGTTTTCACGAATCATTTTCCCGGAATACTGACGAGACTCCAACGAGTTGCCCAAGTCCCCATTCCCCAAGTCAGTCAGTCCCCAAGGTAGATACAGATACCCAAATATAGGTAATTTTATTCGCGATAGTTTAAAACATAGAGAAATATATAATGTATGACGGTTTGTTTTTGAATAAAAAATACTACGACTTCTACTTCTTAAATATGTAAATCTCAAGTGCTTTAAGACTGATAAATTGAGAAGCTTTTGCGAAACTCCTCAAAAATGCCGCGATGTTTTGTGAATTGGGCCAAAGTAACGAAATGCATTTGTAAGTCCAGATTAAGCGCCGTTTATACTGTTGAGTAAAACACTTATTCAAGTTTCAAGCCCGCCATGTTTGGCGCTATGGCCGCTGTACACTTATTTTGTGTCACGGACGTACTGTTTTTTCACTTTTTATCTTTTATCTAGATGCGATGATTATGAGTTTACTTTTTTGGTGAGTTAAAGCTGTGACAGTTTTATTTCTGATTCAATTTAATATATAATTGTGGAAGTAATGTTACCCACATAATGTGGTTATGTGTGATTGATAGTGTTTTAAGGGGTGTTACTTCGGGTTTTCGACTGTTTCGGTCAGCTTAGTGAATATACTTAGACAAACTTATTTACCGATAATCGGATTAAAAGAATCGGATAAATCATACTCTAACTTTGTGATATTGAGTGTAACGCTGAAACGACTACTGTGAGCATATTTTTGGCCAAATAAATTTTTCTTCTTTTTTTTTGGATATTGGAGTAAGTAGTTTGAAAAACTGCATGTCCTTGTTTTAATTTAATCTGAATATAAATTCATGTCATAACCGTGTACGTTTTTTTCTATGAATACCACAGCTTCAAATCCAACCCCAAACTATGCGTTATCTGTTTAAATATCACTGATATTATACAACACGCGTGCATGAGCAATATACGGATGAGGGGTTGAAACGTGGCACCCTCCGAGGCGAGGCGAGATAGTATTTTTCTACCCTTGGTCTTTTTGCCGAGTAAGGATCATTTAGATGAACATTTTTCCCCTTTTCCCTCTCTTGGTTCCAGGTAAGCAAAGCATTTTATGTGCAATTTCTCAACCTAAGTATTTACTAAAATTAGTTTTACATCAGTCAACTTAACTAGAAATATTCCTGCCGTTCGTTGTCGTTTCCGGTGCAAAAGTGCCCATAACGCTAGCGGCATTACCCCGCTGGATAGCTACGGACAAACTTTGCACCAGAAACGACTCGGAGTATTTACTTAGATACCTATAATCACTATAATCAAACATACCTATATACTTGCTTTAAATTACATACCAAATGAGGATAGAACGTATATCAATGTTTAATAGACAATTGTTTCCACAAATTGGAAGCATATGTCCAACACAATGAAAAAAAAAACTATTGTGAAAAACTCTTGAAAATCACGGGATTCGTAGTATTAAGTGGTATGCGCGTCCTTTGGATTTACCAGTCCAACGTGCTTACAAATACAACAATATTTTTTCCGTCATGCGGTTTCAATAGCTTTTCCAGTCACAAATGCAACCCCAAACTAATACGTAGTTTCTGGATATTGTAGATATTGGGCAACACGCCTGTTTGGCAATATACGGAGGGGTGGCTCCCTCCGCAACACTGGATAATCGTGGATTTCCACCCCCGGGCTTTCCGCCGGGTAAGAAGCACTTTGGTGATATACATTTTAAAATTAGTGAGATTGGCTATTAAGAAGAAAGTAACGACGATAGAAAAAAGTATATTCCGGATAATATGTAAAGATCTTTAAAACTCCACGATAGGGCATAAAAAGAGGTACTACACTTAAATTATATTAAATAGTAAATATCCTATGTATATCCTCGTATATCTACATAAAAAAATGCAACACAAATTGTATCTTTTTGTATTTAAAATTAAAGAAAAAGTATTTAGAAGTAACTAATACTCACTTGCTGTTTTTATTTCTGATTAACTTAAAGCTGTTTTTACAGTAGTTAGGTGAAGACATTTTTATAATCTGGACAGACAATTTTTTCTTTATAAAGGTATCTTTATGTGTTCATCTAGGTACTTGCAAAAAAATGCACGAAAAAAACTAAGGACACTACAAAAGACATCAAGCATAAAGAGAACAATTTTAACTGGAACACCTAATAAGTATACTGAAAAAAATATCTCGTACTGGTAACCAGAATCCTGTTATCCATACAGTATCCTCATTAGGGAATGCAATCTCGAACCGAGATTGGAAATTCGAGATCTCGTGCGAAAAATCGAAGTCGAGATTGGACTATTCGAGATCTCGACAGTCAGACAGTCGAGATCGAGATCGAGATTTGGTTACAAATAAGTTATTCTGACCAAAATTGGTTGATAATCCAGTAAAAACCACTTATTTAGGGTATCCTAAATTCTTTCTTATTTTTCCTAAAGAAACCCATTATTAATCTGAACTTATTGAACATTTAACATAACATCAACTTCACGCAATTGTCAGTAGTCTGTACGTAAGTAAATCAATATGATGACAAATATTTGTAAGACATCCAATGGATACGCCACGAAAAAAGCAAAAAAAAAAACTATTTATTTCTTATACAGTGATTTAGATACTCAATGTTTTGTCATAAATTCAAGGTGATAAGCCTTTAAATCTCATTCGAGATCTCGAAAATATTAATCGACATCTCGGTCGAGATTTGCAAAATCGAGATCTCGTGCCATCGAGATTGAATCTCGGAAATTCACGCTCTCGCAGTTTCGAGATCTCGCGAGATCGAGATTGCATTCCGTAATCCTCATGTATATGTGACGACAAAACTCTTTGTAAATATAACCAGACAGATGTAATATTACATCCTTTATAAGCTACATGGACACTGCGGCACGAAATTGTAACGAGCACTTGTTTGTCAACGGGTCTACCCTTGCCCGGAATGTAAATTCCGACTGCCGTTAATTTATAATGAGTTTAGTGAGAGGGCGCAAAGCGCAACTGAGTGACTAAAGGGTTCGCTTTGAGTTTGGGATTAGTTGCAATAGTTTTATGGTTTAATTATTAAAAACAGTTACTTAAAGTACGATTTCATTTTCTATCGAATTTTAAGTTAATTCAGCTCTAACCTCCTAGAGTCCTAGCAGAGCTTGGAATTGAAAAATTTGTGCGCGTCGAGAAAAAATTGTGAATCTTTGACCATGGATAACGCTACGGATGTACACGTTTCACGGTGATTTTTGACACTTACTATAGTTACTATGGATAAAACATATACACCACGACGCGATTTTAACGTAGTTTTAGTACAGTAAAAGTCTTAAAATATGATTTATTTCAAAGCTGCATAATATTCTTCAATTTTTTTAGGGTGGGGGGGGGGGGGGGGCTACAACCATCTCTGCAGCTTATTGTAATTACCTCTTTATGATTTTATCCGTAACTCGGACTTCAATTAAAACCTCTTAAGTCTCCCCCCACAAGACAAAACCTCGCTAACTCAGTAACTCACTCTTAATAACTTTTTATATTTGCTTTACCGAGGTTCGACTGTGCACAGTGTAATTATTATACTAAAACATTATACTTGTTCCTACATACATTTGTCTAACCAAGTTGTCACTTCGTTCCTCGTGGTTGCGTTCCATTTTGCGTAACCAGTCTTGTGTCAGTGATTCACGCGTTGGCCAACTCACACAATCGCCTTTGTGCATTGCCTCACTGTGAGCCATTGTTCCATTGCTTGTTACAATGCGGGTATATTATTTATTTAGTTTTTGCCTGGCTTTCTATGCTAGTCCCTATTGTACAGTCAACACCATAAATATGTGTACAGTTTTGCACCTTACTCCTTTGTATTAAGGATCAAATGTGTATACATATTTTAGGCGTTGAATGTGTATACAGGGAAATAAAATGGTGCTCATGTAAAAACGACGGACCAAGGTCTTTAATTAAATTGCTGTCTTGAAAACCAGACTTTCAATCCGGAGGTCGCGGGTTCAAACTAGTTCAAAGTAGTTCAAACCCTGGCTCGTTTCACTGAGCTTTTCGGAACGTATGTACGAAATATCATTTGATATTTACCAGTAGCTTTTCGGTGAAGGAAAACATCGTGAGGAAACCGGACCTAATCCCAACAAGGCCTAGTTTCCCTTCTAGGTCGGAAGGTCAGATGGCAGTCGCTTTCGTAAAAACTAGTGCCCATGTCGATTCCTGGGATTGGGTTGCCGAGCGGACCCCAGCTCAATGTCGTAGCAAAAAGTCGGGACAAAGGCTAGGAGGATGATGATCCTATCGCAAAACTAGAATTAACAATATGCAGAGAAAGAAAAACTCAAAAAGTAATCGAAAAGGGGACCCTGGCTCCAAAGCAGCCCTCGATAAGAAAGATGAGCCAAATAACATTACGAGGTTAGAGAAAAAGAGGTAAGGAACTAGAACACAAGAAATTCCTTCGATTTTCCATTAAAATTCCTCCCTCAAGGGATATACGCCTTTGTACAAATATGTGTATTCTTCCTGTTGTATTTTTCTTTGTTGTACAATAAACTATTATACTACTACTACTAAAATCAAACTAATATGCAATGCTTAACAAACGTAAACAAAAATTTTCGCGTTTAGGTATATTACATATTTGTGAGATTTCCTTATCATTCAGGTATATTTAGAAAGACAATAGGGTACTCTCCAGTCGTCATCGTCGTCATCGTCTCAGCCATAAGACGTCACTGCTGAACATAGGCCTCCCCTTTAAAGGGGGGGTTTGCCATACGCCGTGGCGCGTATGGCAAACCCTGCGCTTGGCAGGCGGGTTGGCGCGCGCAGTTTTTTTTTTGTTTATTGTTGTTTAGGCTGTCGGAAGATGCTGCTGCCCATCTCCCGGTATATTCCCTTAGCAGACTCCTACTGCAACCACGGGACGATAGGGTGGGGGACAATTCTAAGGACGGGCACCCCACGGCAACTTTCCTGTATATAAACTTAATTGTTTCGTTGTATTCATGAAATCAAAATTTCAAAAATACACGGGAAAATCCAAGTGTAACATGTGTTTGCGCTGTTAATGATTTTATAATGGTTAAAACTTTTAATATGTATAAAGGAGATGTATTCATCGTATAGTATTGTGACGTCACAAAATAAGTCTCACATATAAACTTCATATAACAAATCGTTTTGAAGTTTCCTAAAGAGTAGCTGATTTGACTTCATAGGAAAGTATGCTCTGTATATAATACTAAATGAGAGAATGAATTGGCAACCTCACTTGGACCTAACTTCTACCCGGATCAGAAAACTGATACCTATTTATTAAAATGTCTCAAAATGTAAAAACAAATTCTTAAATAAGCGTAGGGTGACTAATGTATGTATACTACCTAATCGCAGATCGACTACTACTAAAAGGCAAGAAAAATATATGGCCACATACTTGTATAATAAAATTAATCAAACTCTAAATATATAGGTACCCCCTATCTAAAAATGAATGTAAAAAGAAACTTAAGTCTTGGCTTTTGTTATTGGACTACGAACAAACTGAATGTATCTTACCATAAAATTGTTACCATAATAAACACACACACACACACACACACACACTCACACATAAACACCTATTCTCACGCTTTGAATTGTATTAAATAAATAAGATATAAAAGTTATAATTTTAGATTAAAATAGATAACATAGTCCGGGAGAGGACACTGACCTCTGTAACACAGGTTCCGACCTAGCACAGAAGTCAGGGACTTCAGCACCTTTTTGTAACACTTTGGATAATAAAAGATTTTTTTTTTTTTTTTTTTTTAATATAAGTGTGGTGTGTGTAAGTGATTTAATGCCAATTCACGTGTATAATTTAAAACAAAAAGTTAAAAATATGAGAGTCAGTTAATTGCGCAGCAACAGACTCCTGCGCACGTCAAGGATGAAACGTTCTGAAACAAAACAACTTTTTGCGCTCCCGACATTCCGTTTTTAAATGCACAATTTTATCTCACTCTTAATTTATTCTGATGTTATATATTTAATCGTGATTAATGATTATTAACTTTTTATATTACTTTTATATTATATTATAAATTTAAAACATTAAATGTAAATGGATTATAAATATACTTAGTGTGGTTTTGATAGTAGTAGGTATCATAATCAAAAAAAAAAAAATTGTTATGGACTCTGAAATCCTGCCATTCCTTACTTACGGGTGCCAAACTTGGACTTTCGACGTGAAATCCAGAAACAAAATTCAGACCACTCAAAGAAGAATAGAGAGGAGCTACCTAGGCATAAAACTAAAAGACAAAGTGAGAAATACAAGCATCCGCAAAAAAACCAATGTTAAAGACGCACTTATCTTCTCACAGCAAAGAAAGTGGAAATGGGCAGGTCACCTAGCCAGATATGAAGATGACAGATGGACCCAAAGAGCCGTGAAGTGGCCTGGGCCTAAAGGTACCAGAAGAAGAGGCAAGCCGTGTGCCAGATGGGCAAATGAAATAGCAACAGTTGCAGGAAGAGATTGGCTACAGATTGCTAAAGATAGAACGAAATGGAACACCTTGGAGGAGGCTTTTACCGGAAGGGGGTCCACACAGGACAATCCATAATCTTAAATAATTAGTGTAAAAAAAAAAAAAGAAAAAGATGTATGTGTGGAATCAAATAAAGCTTAAATAAATAAATAAAAATAAAAAGGTATCATAATCAGACCTAGTACTTACTAAAACGTTTTATATAATAAGTATACTTACCTGCTTAAGCGAATCAGGACATTTATGTATAAGTATACTTAAAGTAAAGAACTTCATACATTTGTAAATACTTACCTAATAAAAAAATACGAAGTATACTTTTAACACAATTAGGTATGCATATGGAATGTAATACCGGTATTTCTGGGAGGCCTAATACCGGAATATCAGAATATCTTTATACAAATACCGGTATTACATTTCCTAGGTATGCACCGTGTCACGTATCCATCAGTAGCAGCGGCATACCAACAACGTTAAGGCTATAACGTCACGAAGCGGAAGTATAAAACCTGCAATTAGTGGTGGTAAGACTTAGTCCTTAACACCATTATACTTACACCGTGTCGCGTCGACGTGCGTAATATCAGTAGCAGCGAACGACTTAATTACGTAGCTGTGAAGCTCGGCAGGGTTGACAACTGGTAAATTATTAAACTGAAATAGATGTCATATACAAAAGATAAAGTGACCAATGTCACTTTCCTTGTAAAGAATCCTTGTGCGTTTTTAATATAAAATAAATATATTTTTGCGAAACGGATGTTAGTTAATTTACTTTTTAATTTTTTTTTGTCCATTTCAATAAATTATATTATGTCTACATCAATTTAATTAAAACATTTATAGTAATAGCACAGTAACAGACATCAAGCTACAGTCTTCTGGTCCAGCATTTCGAGTTCAGCGTGGTATAAAGCAAGGGGACCCGCTATCTCCAAAACTTTATACGAGCTCACTAGAGGAGTTTTCAATTAGCCTGGCGGTTTGCGCGACAGGAGGTTGTCAAACCTTCGTTTTTTCAACGATGTTGTTCTCTTTGCCTCTTCTGCCAACGAACTTCAGCTAATGCTCCAAAATCTGAGCTACGCAAGCCTTCATGTTGGACTTCAAATGACGCAGGTCAGGTCATTACCAATATAGCACGAAACGTAGGGTTGAGGTAGACGGGCAGATCACACAGTACGTCAACGAGTGTATCTATTTAAGCCAGTTAGTCTCTTTCAGCAATAGGCAAGACAAGGAAGTTAGCGCCGTGATCAAAATGCCTGGAAGAGCTACTGGTCCATGAAGGAGCTGATGAAGGGCCAGCTTCCAATGTCACTAAAGCGTTAACTCGTTGACGTGTGTTCTGCCTGTCCATAACATACAATGTGCTCAAACGTGGTCGCTCATCGAGAGTCAGCAGTCCAAATTGAAGGTTTACCAGCGAGCATATGGAGCGCAGTATCCTGGGTGTCAACAGGATAGATCGCATCCGGAACACTACGCTGCGCTCAAAAACACGCACAACTGACGTGAGAAGACTGCACGGCTTAAGTGAGATTGGGCCGGTCACGTCTACCGTATGCATTCGTATAGGTGGGCATGTGTAGCCACCAAGTGGATGCTGGGGGAGTCACGTGGACGCCAGGCCCAAAAAGAGATGGCGGAACGATTTGGATGCTTTCTTACCACCTGGACAGAAGCAGCATATGACCGAGAGTTGTGGAGATCAAAGGGAGATGCCTTTGTCCAGCAGTGTCTATTAGGTTAAAAATTAAAAAAAAAACTTATTGTTGATGATGATAATCAAATTCAACATTCTCTGTTATGAAAATATTACTGAAATAAACTGCCAACCCTAGTCTGGAATTGTAAATACTAATTACTGTACCAGGCCTCATGTTAACGGTGCCAAATAACGCACATCGTGCTTTTACGGTCACTAAAACAAGCTAAGTGCACTCTACGAATATCGTGTGCTCGACAAAATGTTGTATAATTTTAATACCCAAATGAGCTGCCGAGAAGCTGATTAAAATATATGATCGTTCTAACTCCTGGTCTCGGCTGGAAAGACCTGGTCGTGACAAGTGGAAAATTCTTCTGCGAGCCTTATTTAATTAGGGATATTAACAGGAGTACCTAAATCATCATCAATGAATCACCTTTACAGTTTTTAAAGTTGGCTGGCTTGAACGCTTTAAACGCATAAACCAAAAGTTAGGATTAAAAAAAAGAATCACCTTAGCTTATGAATTTGACGTTAACATCAAGTAACCCGTTTTCAGTATCCAAATGGTTTATGCCATGGTATCTCAGGAATTTGGTACCTTTCCTATGGTAACAAAAATCCTGGTGATGATCCGTTAGAGGGTGTATCTAATTGGTATCGTATTCTAATTATACTTTTCGTAATACGATGACCATGACTCTTAAATGGATCACCAGTATTTTTAACCGACTTCAAAAAAGGAGGAGGTTCTCAATTCGACTGTTTTTTTTTGTATGTATTTTACTCGATATCTCCGTGAATCGTGAACCAATTTTCAAATATTTTTTTTAATCGAACGGTATACCGTATACCCCTAGATGGTCGCATTGTCACCAAATCGGGGTCTGATGATGGGACCCTGGAGAAATCGAGGGAACTCTTCAACTATTATAGGCACACCTAGAGTGATTTCACTATTTTTTACAGGAACTCGGCCACTTCCTCTTAGAATAGCGGATCCTAAGTGAAGTCGGTTCTTCTTTGTTTAAAATTATTGTTACTGTGTATCCTTAATTGTGTCTCTGTTTATAGGAAAAACACCTAATTAAGCTATTTACGACGTAGTTGTTAGAATACTTAGGATGTTACCTACAATTTCTAGCAGCATACAAATTCATTGTCTAACTCTAACCAATATCTTAGACAATAGCCGACAACCGACTACCGGTCTTTTAGCTCCTGTAATATCCAAAGATCTAGTTCCTTCAAAGTTTTATTGCCTTGTGAAAAGGTTTCTTTTTGCTTGAAAGGACACAGTAATGTGAGGTTACACAATGAGTGCGCAAGTTTTGAAGGCGCCACGCGGTTGGCTTTTGTTTTTTAGTGACATGCTAGTGTCGACCTTCTTGTGAATGCTGTAAGGTATATTAATAAACGTAGTTTGGTAGTGTAGTGTTGGTGTAAAAAATGTTGGAAGTATGCAGTAGCCGGTAGCTGGAAGCTTGTCGAATTCAAGGGCCGCCGTCATCTATGCGCCTATCTTCCGTCTTTTTTGTTTTGGTTTGGTTGTCATTTTTATAAATGTCTGGAGTCTAAAGTCTAAAGGTAGAGCAATTAGTCGTACATGTAGGTAAAAGTTATAAAACGGAGGTGCATTCATCGCAAATCACAATAAGTACAATTTGTGACGGCAAAATTAAGATACAGTCAGTAACGAAAGTTGCCGAAAGGAATAAGGTTACATACACTTAAAGATTTTTTTGTTACTTGCAACAAAACTTCGTCTACTAAGTAACTTAAGTTTTGGGACTTCAGAACTAAGGTTTATTATTTACCAAAGTGTTTCGTTATTTATACGTAAACTTTGAGTTATAATCAAAATTAAATAAACTTTATGAACTCCTTACCAAATTTTGGTTATTGATGAAATGAAATAGCCGAAGTAGTTCGCTTGTCTGTTCTTCAGTGTATGTACCTAAACCTAAATATTAGAAATATATAGACGCTAAACAGCGCCTACTTTCGTTGCTGACTAAATATACGTTTTCACAATACATTTCATAGATCTGATTTTGTGCGACAAGAGAAGTGTCGTGTCCCCCACATACCTGGGTATTTTTTATTTTAACTTGTACTTTAAAGCACGGCTTAGGTCGTATAATTAATCTTTTGTGCGATTTCCTATCAGTTTTCCGGTAAGGGGGAGCAGATCTTTGTTAACCTATTTTTTTTAACGTGGAGGAATGAATTTATGCATCCCGCCTAGCCGGGGAACAAGGACGGGTATGTTGGACTCGTCAGCGAGAGCCGACACTACCAACTAAACCATCCACGGTATGCCCGTCGTGCAGCTTTGGTAGCGGTGACACGGGATCGCGTATGCATTCCACCGCGAACACCACCTGCTGCGACAGCCGAAGCTGTCCCCTCACCGGGGCCAGAGCCCGCAGAGCCGAAGCTCCCACTCCCGAAGGTAGCGTGCAGGGCGACACCACACGCTGCTCCCTCATGACAACCTCCACGCTGAGAGCGAGGTGGAAAAACCCCGGGTTCCACCCCCTCAGGTTGCCTTCGCAATTTTTTATAGAGGTGGTCATCCTCGCAGCCAACACCCAGCACCGGCTAGGTGTTAACCCCCGGTCCGTCATCAAATCTTTCTTAACCTACCGACGTTTCTTACCGACGGTAAGTACAGTCGCCATCAGATATATCGGAGCGACCATGGTGGTCACAAATATCTGAACAACGCCTCTATTGTCAAGGGGACAAAGTGTATGTTCAGATATTTTTGAGTATCCTCGCCGCTCCGATATATTTGATGGCGACTGTACATAATACTTGGGACTAGGTATCAGTTAATCGTCAACCTATTTATTCGGCGTCCCATAAGCCGTTTTGGCCGCCCTATCAGCAGACATCCACCCGTCTTTGAAATGCCCAAGCCAGAGGAGTCTTGCTGCCTTGGTCTCTCCGATAATGCAAGTTACAGACACCAAGTCTTATCTCCTGATTTTTTCGGGTATTTGTTATATTGGAATCTTTAGATGAGGTCAGAATAAATCTTGTTCAACATGCAAAAAAGTATTCTTTTAATGGAAGCTTGGTAACTCATTTTATTTACGATAGCGGCGGATGGTAACCTACGATCCGCGAACCCCTAACTTGGCCCGCGAAAAGAAAATAAGCAAAGAAGTGGGAGAACCGGAGAAATGCGTCATATGTAGTCGAAGTGCAAAAAAACGGATTTTTTTTTGGAGCAGCCGATGAGAAAATGTTGTTTTATACCACGACGGTGGAAAATAAGCATATGTACCGTTACTTATGGACGCCTACAACTCCAGAGTTTTATAAAAAGGCGGATTCACTCAATAAAAGCCGTTTTATACATAATTGCCAGACTAAGAAGTCACAGCAAGGCAAATACAAGTGTAAATCTGTCAGCGGGCCGTCAGCGGCAGCTGTGAGGAAGCTGATAAGCGTTATCAGCGCGATAACGTTTATGACTGCGCGCGCGCCGCCGACCGCGCCACCTGAGTCGTTTTATAAAAGGTCTGTAGCTAATCGCTGTATATTTCTCTTTCTAACAGCCAAAGTTGATAGGGAGAAAGACAAGCCTTTTTATAAAACGCGACACTGGCGCTAATTAGATTCGGGCCCGAGAAAAAAAGAAGAGAAAGTGGAGGCCTCGGTACCCCTGGTAGGCCTCGGGTAGAAAAATTTGGTCAGAGCTCTAATATACAGTTAGGTAGTACGTGCTTGCGTCTCCTCTCCGAATCACTCAGGAATTCTGCGAGAGAAGAAAATGAGAGAGATGGCGTGGCGGACAGAAACTGGAGATTATAAACGCCCGTAGAATATTGAGTTGGTTCCAGTGGCGGCGAGTCTGTAGAATTTCAGACCTGATTGTCTAATTTTTGACAGACTTATTCTATAGGTCTTAAAGAAAACCAAGTTAATTATTTTATTTATACCCAATGCCCAAGGTGTGGGTATAAGTACTTGATAGGTGTAACCCGCCGCCACTGGAACCTAAAGATTCTAAGACGATCAATCATGACGGGCTGATGGCTAGTGAGACGCGTGCCTTCGTGAGTAAGTTCCCTAGTTATGACCACTCCAATTTAATTGAAGCGCATAGCAATTTCTTCTCTCAATATGCCAATATTTGGAGGAGAAAAATTAAGGCAATTGTCGAACAATCAATGATGCTTGAAACTAGGCAATACACTGAAAAAAAAAGTTTGTTACCAGCAACCAGATTTCGTCTACTAGTTTGGGACTTCAAAAGTAAGGCTTATTACTAAACAAAATGTTTTGTTCTTTATACGTAAACTTTGAGTTATAATTATAAGCCAATAAACTTTATTAACTCCTTACCGAATTTTGGTTATTAATGAAATAGCCGAAGTAGTTCGCTTCTCCTTTTTTTCAGTATAGGCGTCAATTTAAATTTATGTGAGAGAAAACACCGCTAAAATAACGACTAGAAGATTCGGAACATCTCAAGTCACTTCTGGATGAGATTAACTCAAATAGGTAACAAAGTTCCCAGTGTAGACGAAGAACTTATGCTCAGTACAGTAGGCTCAAACCAGTGGGCTAAAAATGCCTCAGTATCTGTAATCCATCTGTAAGTACTTGATAATGCGCAGTTTTGCATGAAAACCAACCAGAATTTCTACTCGGTAAAAAAATATCTTCATCGAAGACAAATCCTCTTGGTCAAGACAATATTGTTTCGTAATAAAGGTGGAAACAATATGCCTAGAAAGTGGTCTTGATTCAAGTAAAATGTCTTTCTTCAAGTAAAATATGTCTTGGGCTAAAGATATACAATTAGTCCAAGACAATATTTACTTATATTTAAACAATAATATTCTTGCATTGGTATTCTTGGCTGAAGATATCCTTTTTTTCCGTGTTATATTTAAAGCAATGGCGATGGCGGATAGTTACAGTGACGGAGAGACAACCGGACCGGATGGCTCGTGGTATTTAAGCTCCCTACGTGTTATAGAACCTCCGTACAACCCGAATTGACCCACGTTGGACTTGGTTTTTCATTGCCCCTCTCATTTTTCTGACGGCTTCCAACTTTGACGAATCGAAAACCGAGTGAACGGCAATTTGAATGCTCGTTCTTGTACTTAGATAGGTAGATATACTGGAAATGGAGGGGGGAGGATGAAAAACCAAGTGCAACGTGGGTCAATTCGGGTTAAGCCGGCGGGAATCGATTTATATGGACACGCCCCACTGGTAGGCAATGGCATAATGTTGGTACAGACCTATAAATGATAACATCTGCCCATCGCACAATGTTGGGAGCAAAGCAATCTCCACACGTTGGTATTTCTCTCTGATGGGTCTTTACTGCAATTTCAATCCCTCTACAAACATCATGGAATTACAGTTTTGCTGTGTACTTATCCGTAATTAATTTACAGCATTCAGGCTCAGCTTCACCAGAGTAGCACTCAATAAACCGCTATTTCTTTGTCGAAGCAGCATGTAGAGTAAATACGAGTTAAGATATACCTAGGTATGTATGTATGTCTCTACATATTTAGAACAAGTTGTCAGTATCACTGAAACTTTGAAATTATAGGACGTATATCCTGTGCGTTCTGTTCCATAATATTCATCGTCACGTTCGTATTACCAATACAAACTGCGAAGTAAACTCAGGCTTCGTTCAAAAAAGTCATCTTTATTTATACACCATCCTTTCAAATGGTAAATTGAGTGCCGCAATCACAATATTGAGTGTTGCGTTCGTAAAATTGAGTGTAGCGTTCACGGTTTTCAATTTAGAACGCATCTAACCGTTCTAAGTGTGCCGCGTGGAGTCAATGACTGCCCGTAAGATTAGAAACGCCGCTTTCTACCAACCGACGGCGGCATTAACTTGGACGCGACGTTGCGAGACCGGTTCGCGCGTCATTTATTTTGATCGTTAGTTAGGTATGTTTTTGTTTACACTTTACAGGTTTTTCTGTTAATATATTTTTAAAAGGAAGTGGTTATTGAATATTTCTGAAGTGCTTTGGATCGGCTGATGAGAATGACCCGTTTAGTTAAGTAGAGTATGAATAAGAATGAATCCTGATTCCATGATATATACTTACTTAATAGGTGAAAATAACGCTATTTGCGCAGGAACTTTCAGTTACTTTATGAAGCGTACTTTATAATTTATTAGATACTTACTTTACTGAACATCAAATATTGGGAGAAATGTAAAGTTTCTTTATTTCAAGCACTTATATAAGTATTTTCTTTTCTTACACTTTTCTGCGAATTGCCTCTTTCTTTCTCGTTTGTTTTTTCATAACCCTTTAAGGTACCTAACTGTAGGTAGTTGTGATTAACTAAGCAATAAATGTACCTAATTAAAGCAAAAAAAATCGTTTAAGTACTCGTATGAGGACCCCCTTAAATTTTTGAATTGAGTTTTGCTTTATTATACAGTATCTAGACCCCGCTTATTACGATCACGTTTAGTCATCGTTTGAGTAATACGATTTTTCGCATAATACGCCATCAATCCCTGCAACTTAAGATCCCACAGGACAGTCCCGCATAAGACGCGTTTTTGGCTAGGTCCTTTAACTCCTTCTTAAATCAGCGGTTTTCCTCGCGGAATTACCGGAAGTAGCGGAAATTTGTCTATGGTAGCGGAAATTTGTCTATGGTAGCAGATTTTTTGTATGGAAGCCATAGACAAATTTCCGCTACCATAGACAAATTAAGCATTTTGTCTATGAATTTCCGCTACTTCCGGTAATTCCGCGAGGAAAACCGCTAGGTATGTGGTGACCCTAACTATACTTGCGGCTTGAGACCACCAACCATCATACACACTGCGAATTTCTACCGTCAACTTTTTTATGGTTTAAAGCTGCGCCTCATAGACGAATGGAAAGTCAAAATCCTTTTAGCGGCTTTCGTCCGGGTCTTCTTTCTCATTTGGTTAAATAACAGAGTTGCTGCACTCATGTATCGGCATGTTTCATCCATCAATGCAGCATATCTTCAATAAGCACGATATTCTATTGTTTGCCTCATGATTAGATGTAGGTGTAAATCCTTGAGGGGTTATTTATTACTTAATGGCTGCTCTACATGATGGGCCATCATCGAACTCGCGGAGCGTAAGCGAAGTGAGTTCTTACAAACAACTCCAGATCGAACTGTCACCTGGCTACTGGAACGTCTCGGCATTTGGATGGCTTTTTGATTTCGATAGTTTGTCGAACGATAACTTTAGTAACGTTTTCATGATCTTTATGAAATTTCTTGGGGCTGTGGCAGAGATACATAAATTTTGTAAGTTCGTATATGAGCAGGATCGATCAAGAGGTTATAGAGTCTTGTTATATTGATCAGCTCGTTTGCAAGTAGGTAAATCGCGAGTTTTAAGTTCGAGCCGGACTACTAGTTAGGAATGCAGTTATACGACGCAGCGCTATCGCAATATCGTTAGCTCTCTCTAACGCATAGCTGCGTCCCTATGATGGCCCATCATGTAGAGGAGCCTAATGATGGTCGAACTGGTAGATTATTCACAACCCCTTTCTCCATTAGTCCATTACCATAGCCGACTGGAATGAGTTATTCGAAGCTATCTGGTTGCTGTATAATACCAGCATTTCCGATAGTCACTTGGTCATACTCATCATATATTATGGTTACGTCATCAATATAGACGTATTTTTGGTATGATGAAATCAGAATGAAATCGGCGGATGTAAATGTCGGTATAATTATGATATTTTAGATAGGTATGATATATGATTTGTATGAATATGACCGACATTGTATGACCTCGTTGATAATGATCAGTGAACCTCGTTATCCAAATGTATTCGTTAATAATAATGGATGTTATGATCGCCGTGTTACCTAAAACCGTTGTTATCAAAACATTGATATTATCTGTTCTAACGTTCATTTTAACTTAGTGCGTTATAATTAATGAGCCATTTACGGTTCAGGCTATTTTCTTTTGTACTATGTATACTTACTCTATAAAATGTATTTTAAAAAAGTGAAACACGATAAATACATTCATAAATTGGGTATGCGATTATAAACCCGATGGTACATGCAAAATCAACCTAGGTACCTACAGTCCGTGAGCTCTAAAAAGAACCTTCGGGTTTTAGAAAGACACGTCGGGTATCAATCATCAGTGACACATGCAAAAGCAGAACAGAAAAATTACCTTCGTGTGTCATCGCCGGTTCCCGAAGGTTCTTCTTAAAGCGCACGGACTCGAAATAATAGGTAACAGTGGCGGAATATCTATGTAACTAGATTCTCATCGAGTTGTATAATTTTCACAAACTTTTCCTACAAGAAGAATACGAAAGCCAATAAATTAACTCAGGTTGGGCTACAAATCGAATGCCCCCCATCAGTGACAATTCTACCTACTTAAAAAGAAATGTAATGTCAATATTGGCAATATCATAGATAACCGCATCTCAGCTGACACAGGTCTGGATTGACGTTGGGTATGCGACGCAATTAAAACCTTTGACAAATGTTTTTGTAGGCTGTATTACTTTACGCATCCTGAATCCGCCATCATTGAGTAACAGGAGGTGACATCCCTAAGAATGTTTTTGTCACAGCTGTCAACCGCGAAACATGATGCACAAAATTGTTCTAGATGTCAGATCTAGTAGAATATAATAAATCAATGATCGCCATGCCGGTATTTGGCCGGATACATCGAATAGTGGCCGGATATAAGTAACTGCCGTTTTCACAAAATGTTTGCTCGAACCTGGTTTTTGTTTGCACGCACAGTGAAAATTTGTAGAATGAAATGAAGTGTACCTAATGTATAACTCAGGAACAAAATATTTGTGATTAACACACAAATAAATGCCCTTAACAGGATTCGAACCCGGAACCTCCTAGGCTATGGAAGCCGTTAAATAATGGCTAACACTGGCGGTAACTCGATGTCTATAATTGCGCCTATTTGCGCGCTGGGCGGCCTCATTCGTGCCAACCCGGTTCCTCCAGGAAGCACCTTTATGTTGCGGACGACTTCTGAGAGTGCCCTTCGCGAACCAAGATGTTTCGCCTGGTATTCTGCCATTCCCGGACATGTGATGATGACGTGGGCGGGTGTCTCGGCCTCCTCCATGCAGGCTCTGCAGAGGGGACTGTCCGTGACATAACACCCGTGTCACAAGTAAAAATATATATTCCCTATATTTTATATCTCCTTGTTTGGCTTAAAACAAGGTTTTGTAAGCCGTAATTAAAAATACTTTAATTGGTGAGAACTATCGGCACTGTTGGTGGTATTTTATTGCGCGTCTTAAGCCTTTTATTGCTGCCTTTTTCAGTTTTAATTAGGTACCTACTTCACATGAATATAGTAAGTATAATACAGGGAAGTATTGGTCGGTTGGATCTATTGTCATAATTTATCATCATTAACATTGGCTTTTCTTTGGGTACCTCATTAATAGGAGTCAACGCAGAATATTTTCCTCTTTCATACCTCTCATTCAGCGCGCGTGGAGTCAGCCGTCATCTCAAATTTCACGCCTTTCCATTTCGTTTTGACTCTCAACCAGAATTTTTTATTGAAGAACACATAGAGAAAAGAGGATCATAGAATCAGGATTCTATGCTCCAACTTCGTCTATATCTGTCCTCATCATATTCCTCAGCAATAAGGATCGAGACATCCCTGCTGCATCACTTTCTCTCGTGTGATCTTTCTCCATCAGTTTTTCTCTAGCGGTGTCAAGGGCGTTGTGAAATGTAGAGTCAAGAGCGGTGCGGATCTGGTCAGACGAACGTATTGGGCTGTCCACGAGGCCTATTTCAATGAATTAGCTGGTCACAAATGTTATGATGAGTCAAGAATCATTCATTTTATGAGGTTCTCTAGGTTGCCAGCGTCTTCTCTTGCATCTTAATGTGAAGTTACTTATTCGTCCGCGAATTAGAATTCGTTAAATCTAGGCGGACCCGTTTGCAGATTGTATCTGCGTCTCGATCTCTCGGCAGACGCATCCGTTTATACTGTAGAGAAAAAAAAACAAAAATTGGTTTCTTAGTGGACCTCCACATTTGAAGAATATCTCCAAATTCTACTTTCAAGAGCCTAACCTTGGCTGTGCGTTGTCTATCAGTTTTATACTTACCTACAAGTAGGTATTTATCTGGAAAATATTAGTATCCACAAGAAAATCACTGAGCCGTATGGAATTACGAATGGACGGATGGGCTGACAGTCATGAAACTAGCTGTTATAATACCGTCTTTGCTATTGTATCTACTTAAGTATACCTAAAACGTACTTAGTTTGATGTAGGTATACTAGAAAAATCTTTGTAGAAATCAACTTAACTAGCGGTTTTGATCTTTTAATTAAAAGATTAAAGTTAATACAATTACAGGATTAAACGAACTTACCTGAAGTGAAGTTCTATCCTGATTATATGAAGTACTTGGTCCATGGTAGATTTGTATTTGTAGTACCCTTAGTTCTGCCTAGAACGACGCGTTTTTCAAAGACTAAAAAAAAAAATTCAAAATCCTGGCAACATAAATACCAATTGTCAGTAAGTTTAGAGCTAAATAAAACAAGTAATAGGGGAAGAAGTTAACAATAATAAATTATTACTATTAATGTTAACTTGGGAGGGAGGGAAGCTCCTACCATGGACCAAGTACTTCATATAATCAGGATAGAACTTCACTTCAGGTAAGTTCGTTTAATCCTGTAATTATATTCGTACTTGGTCCATGGTAGATTTGTAGATGTTTAGAGAGATCAACATCAAAAAACACTAACTATCCTTTTTAATTTACCTCCATGAGAAACTTGTAAGTATGTAAAGTTTAGCCCATAGTCACAGATTTGTAACAGTTGTGACCCGTATTCTTGGCAAACATTTAATGGCTTTCATCTTCAAAAATGAATATAAGTTAATAATATTCACATTGAAAATAGACGATTCAAATGCGGGCTTATGATTGACTAAAATTGACAATAGACTGATTTTTGTATTATAAATAAGATAACCAGTATTTAATATATCATTCTTATAATAATATGGCTTCTTTATGCTCTAGGCACCTTCCTAAATCAGACTTATGTTGTTTGATAGGCCAAGTAGATAATGAGTAGGTTATATGTTTAGTATAGTATTATAGTAGGTACTTAATCAGGCAATTAGCATGATGTGCATAAATCCTAATCTGTTTGTACACGCTAAGAGAAGGTAAAAGAGTTCTGGAATAGTTGATTTACCTATATGTCCTATATCATTAGTAAGGTACGTCATAGGTAAGACCTTTTAATAAATGAAGTAGGTGGTCGGTACCTATGATTATTTTTTGGTGCTCAATTGAGTCTTTATATTTATTATATGACTTGTGAGCTAAAAACTATGCTTTTACTTTTAAAAAAGTCAATATTTTGGTGTCACAAGTTTCTTAGAAATAATTCTTATTACTATGGTATGGTAGCCTTACATCTAAGAAAATCTAAATATATTTATTATTTACTAAAATTGCTTCAATTTGAACTGTAAATATCATACACTATGCGATAGCCGCTCATTAATTTTGTTACAAGTGTATCAATAATTTGGATGCGTAGATGTGACAGAACCGTTGAATAAATAACTCTTAGCCCTTTACCGCATGAATATTAAAAAGATTCTTTCAAATTTGAACTCTGATACATGTCGATAGAGTTGAAAATAATAACGGTCATATATGATTTCGTTTCGTATTCGGTAAAGGGTTAAGCTGCGTTAGACGCAATACCGGTATAAGTAAATTTTGTCCGTCTTGGCGGTGGCACTACCCTGCGAAATGCTACTAGCACAGTAGGTACCTACAAGTTGTTATGTGTATGGTAAAAATATATTATTTAAGCTAGAGTCAGGGTCGACTATTAGCTTATCTAACCTACCTATAAATAGATCAGTCAATATACAACATATATTTATTTTGATATACTTTATATTCAATTCTTAATATATGGACATCATTAAAAACGATAAATAAGTAAAGAAATGAAATTATGATACTTATAGGTATGGCCACTTTCTTTTACAGTATACCTTCATCCTAGTTGGTATATTATTTTAATGATACCTATAGTTATGAGTTATGAAAGTATATATCCATTTATCATAAAAAAATATATATATATATATTTAAAAAACCTTCTATCAATCTTTAATGATTATTCATATTCACCCTCCAGGTGGTTACCGCTACTAATAAATGTTTACCAGTTTAACAACTATCCTTAAAGAAGAGACGAAAGTCTAAACCAATCAGAGTGATGGATTTTCGATTTTGATTTTCGGTCAGATCAGCGATGATTTTGTTGACCATATTTATAATATGATCAGGCTTGAGTGCATCTATTTTAAAATGAGAGAGTATATTCAAAGAAAAGAACCATGTTCTCACTGTCTATAAGGTCATTTTTACATTTGACATATGTAGAATATCTATCATCATATCATCTGCTTATTATTTTACCATTTTTTCATTTTTATATCCATGTTATTTTAATGACAATTTTAAAATCCAGACAGTATGTAGAGGTTTTAGTCAGATTAAGGTTTATTATATTTTTCCAGTTTGTTATATTGTTGATATATCAACTTAATACAACCTGCTCATGATTGTGCAGGTACCTAGATCATTAATGTTAAGTAGGTACTTTCCTCAAGCCATTTTGACAACAGGTAATGATAATATGACACTCATTCATAATATATTTATGAAAAAAAATAGATAGTGAAGTTCATAAGTAACTTGCCCTCCATCAGCAATTCATTGTCCTTTCATAAGGTAGGTATAGGTATTTTATTTTTGAGTTAAGCAAGATACTTCTTATGTCAATTACTGAATCTAAATTTTAACTGGCCTTATCATCTGGGACCCGACCCCTCGCTGTAAGGGAGTGAGATTATTTAGGAATTCTAAGATTCTTTTACTAGGACAGTTATAAGGTTTCAATCCTCTTACTCGTGTAACATGATAAAAATAAATAAATAGTGAATACACACTATTGATATGTACCTACACTAGGTATTATATCCACACAACACCTCTCTTAGAAAAAAGCTTGATGACTTAAAATTTCCTTAGCATCTAAATATGTATGATATTTACACATATATTTAAAAATGTTTCTGTTACATAAAAAATAATGAACACAAAATTTTTTGGTACAATGTCGATTAAAAATGAACTGATAAAGTACATCAAATGGATATTTCTGTGTCTTGCAACAATAAAGGATAAACATTTTTTAATTTACCCACTTGTCAGTCATTATGGTTGTATATATTTTTGGATACCTGTGTATACCCACCTATGGATATAATTTATACCATAAAAGTTGATAAAGCTTTTAGATCCTCAATCCATACAAATCTCTAAAATCAGTGTAACTAAATAAATATATTGGATCTATCATTTTTTGATGACTATTGGAGTATTGACCACCATAATTATGTAATTTTAGCAAGTAGGTACAGGTACACATATTATAAAATTGTTATTAAAATGTAGTTCTGTGATTACTTCAAGTTGATCAGTCATCAATCTTGTTTGCATTAAAAACTACCACATATTTCACCTGTTCTGTGACTGCTTCGGAATGTATTATTCATGTGAAATTGTTACAAGAGCTTGTTTTAATATTTCGCCTAACTTTCTTTAAAAAGTGGTGAAACAATTAGTTCTAAACTAATCTTGGTAGAAGAAGCGCATCAGAAGTCAGCATTTTTAAATAAAAAAGGCCAGAACAGGAGTAATCTCCATTTGACTTATTATTATTGACTACTAAATAGTATAAACATGTATGGATTTATTTATGATGATATGATTATAAAGATAATATGAATGTATGCATGTATTGCAAAACTTTTGTGACTTCACTGAAGTTGGTTCCGCTAGCGTCCATAGGCTAGGTCGTGATAGATTTGCACCACCAAATGGGTCAAGACCATTTAAAAATCAAGTAAGTACTTACCAAAAGAATGTACTATTCCATTTATTGTATAAACCACTTACATCAGTCCATATTTGAATAATATTAGGAATGTTTAAAAACAAGAGATCTTTTAACTCTCTTGAGCATTCATTTTACTTGTAGTTCACAATAGGGTATATACTGTAGTTCATACAAGAACATTAAGTACCTGTTCAAGGTCATTGACCTCAATATCCAAGAGTATAAAAAGTATAAAAACTACTCATATGAGGGACGGTAAAGTTTATCTGTGGAACTTCCTGTTGTGGTAAATACTTCAAAAAGGCTCATTATAATTCCAAGTCAATATAAGCTATGCTTACCTGACTGTCTTCTTGGATTAAATATAAATATATGTTACACATAGTGTAAAAGAGTCTAGGTAATCTGTTATTCGGGCCTCCTTATTTCTTCCTCTTCCATTCTCTTCTGCGTGTTCTTCTGGATTAAACTTTCTTATGCACTTATAAGTCTGAAGTTCATTTCAGATCATAATAAGTAATTTTGAAAATCAAATTTATTCACATTAGTGAAAAGTAAGGTAATCCGGGATCCTCCAAATATGAGTGTTCATTCCAACCCAACTGTTTAGAGTTTCAACAACAATATTAAAATTGTTGCCATGGTATCACCTTGATTTAAACATATGTGTTGAAATATAAGTATCCTTGCCCAACGGGAGGAAGTCAAAAAACAAGTGATGAAAAGGTAATATATAGGTACCCCTGTAGTGATAATTTCCTTCTTCTAAGTCGAATCCTCATGACTGAGGGCTGTGTGGCCAATTTCTTGCTTGCTTGGGTGAAGCTTTCTCGATAATAATTTATAGGTAATATGTGGAAACCCTTCATTCTCTCCCAACGGGAGGAAAAACATAATATAACATATTATGTTATACAATTACACTTTTACACTCTAAAAAAAATTTGGTTGGCCCTATCAATATCTTGATAATCGTAATCAAGCAACTTGATTCCATACGAGCCTAACAAGAACTTAGACACATCAAATAAGGTAATTCTGATTGCTATTACTATTTCTATGTAACTGAACCAATTAAGATCTTGTTCAATATTTACATGAAAAATAATTGTGCCCACTAATTTATCCTAGCAAGATCAACTAAGGGCTTGATAATTATTATCATGATACATTACTGTACCAACTAATACAAACAAGTCAGTTAAACTAAGATGTAAATCAATGTTAACATGAAGAATTGCTGTATCAACTATTTGACCCAAATAAGTTCAACTAAGAACATAATTACACCGACTTATGCATCTTATTAGCCTGAACTAAGATATTGTTAAATTTAAATCTCAATTGTTTAATCATTTCAACTAAGATGTAAATCAGTGTTAACATGAAGAATTGCTGTATCAACTATTTGACCCAAATAAGTTCAACTAAGAACATGATTACATCGACTTATGCATCTTATTAGCCTGAACTAAGATATTGTTCAATTTAAATCTCAATTGTTTAATCATTTCAACTAAGATGTAAATCAGTGTTAACATGAAGAATTGCTGTATCAACTATTTGACCCAAATAAGTTCAACTAAGAACATGATTACATCGACTTATGTATCGTATTAGCCTGAACTATGACATTGTTCAATTTGTATCTTAATTATTTAATCTTTTCAACCAAGATGTAAATCAATGTTAACATGAAGAATTGATGTATCAACCATTTGACCCAAATAAGTTCAACTAAGAACATGATTGCATCGACTTACGTATCTTATTAGCCTGTACTAAGATATTGTTCAATTTGTATCTTAATTGTTTAATCATTTCAACTATGAAGCTTGTTTAGTATAATATAATATACCATTCTTTTTCAATTATACTATGACTTACTTTGTCTCATTTACTAAGACATTTCTTTCAGATCTCTACTTTTTATACGCACCGTGCTAAATAATGCTGGTCCTCGTACTCATATTATACTCGAGGCATTCTTAAATGCTAAGATATACTTACATTTATTTCAGATCTTTTTGGCGATCGATCTAGACCGGTTTAGCTTCACAAACACGGGAGGAGGCGTGCTCGTGAAACAGGTCAAGGCCGATCCTCAAAAAGATCTGAAATAATAGTACATTGTGTATTAAGGGCGGTAAACAAGAATTTACGAACAAGTTCCGAGTTCGTAATTCCTGTACCGCCCGTGGTACACACAATGTTTTTCATCACTCTTGTGAGGAAGAAAAATAAAAACTCTGCCCAATTACGCAGTTTTATTGAGTAGCGTTGCGTGATAGTTTATTGTAGGTACGATATCGTGACCGCGCCCCCCGCCCCCCGCGCCCCGGGCTCCAGCACCGCGCGTGCCCGGCCCCGCGCGTGCCCGGCCCCGCGCCGTGTAAGAGAGAGATGGAATATACATTACAGCCCGAGGTCTCAATGAACGATCTACGGCCCACAACGCCTACGCGTAACAACAGCTCATACGAACAAGAGTGATGAAAATGTATATTTTAGTATTTAAGACTAATGCCTTGAGTACAATACGAGTACGAGGACCAGCATTAGAGCTCATCAAGACGGTGCGTGAACTCGCATGCAATTTTAGTTACATTGTGGACCATTGAGGTTACATCAATTCAGCCGACCGATCAAATCACGCAATGTAATGAAACTCGCATGCGAATTCTCGCACCGTTAAAATGAGCCCTAATTCAGCACGGCGCATATAAAAACTAGCACAGGAAATTTATCCAATTTAAACGAATAAGTAGTCAATAAAGTATAACAATAAAGAAAGAGATAAAACATAATTAAACTAAATCGGGCCCTAAAGTTTTATGAAAAGGGGGTAAATGAATAAAACAAAAAATATTTAAAATAAGATGTTATTTATTCATGAATAGTGCTACTAGAATAGTGGGTTAGATTACGTTAGTGCCAAAATTACTATCCCCTCCCGCTCAACCCCCCGTACCCCGCACCGCAGGGTTATAAGGGTCGCTGTTCAAACCTAACCTAAACCACTTTTCTAGTAGCATTTCGTTTGTGTAAGGGTCGCAGTTCAATCCTAACCCACTTAGCTGATAGCAGTTCAAACCTAACCTAACCTACATTTCTAGTAGCATTTCGTTATGCTACTAGAAAAGTGGGTTAGGTTAGGTTTGAACTGCGACCCTTACAGAAACGAAATGCTACTAGAAAATTGGGTTACGTTAGGTTTGAACTACGACCCTTACAGAAACGAAATGCTACTAGAAAAGTGGGATAGGTTAGGTTTGAAATGCGGCCCTTATAGAAACGAAAAATGCTACTAGAAAAGTAGGTTAGTTTAGTTAATTTTGGTGATCACGAATGATGTACAACCTTATTCAATGAATTTAGCACCCCACAGATCTTATTCCAGTTAAAAGTAACATCATAAATCCTTTCTTTGCCACCCCATGCCGTCAATCCGCGGCGGCCTTAATGTATTTTACTTAGAATCAATATAACATGTTTATTATTAAACAAAACATTATAATTTTACTTATACATCTACATTATCTTAATATAACATGTTTATTATTAAACAAAACATTATAATTTTACTTATATATCTATTTTAAATTGTACAACGTAACGTGACATATTTTTTGCCATTGCTTGAAACATTAATATTACACGGTATTGGAGATACTAATGAATTGTAGAATTTGATAACTCTCTGTGCAGTGTTTTGTTCCATAACTACAGAGGTAGTTACCCCGTACCACATACCTATCTAACTTAACCTACTTTTCTAGTAGCATATCGAAATTCTACTAGAAAAGTGGGTTAGGTTAGGTTAGCACTGCGACACTTACAGAAACGAAATGCTACTAGAAAAGAGGGCTAGGTTAGGTTTGAACTGCGACCCTTACAGAAACGAAATGCTACTAGAATAGTGGGTTAGGTTAGTGCCAAAATTACTATACCCTCCCGCTCAACCCGCCGTACCCCACACCGCAGGGTTATAAGGGTCGCTGTTCAAACCTAACCTAACCCACTTTTCTAGAAGCATTTCGTTTCTGTAAGGGTCGCAGTTCAATCCTAACCTACTTAACTGATGTCTGTGATAGTGAAAATAAGATGGCGAAGAAAAGACGTTTGCGCCGCTATTGATATGAATCAGTATGATAAAGGTACCTAGATAGGTAGTCATACATTGCAATCAGTGAGGAGGGACTCTGTAGCAGTCGACCCTTTGTCATATTCGGATGACATTTTATAAATGCCTTTTTGTATGAAGTACCATACAGGGTATGTGTCAATCGAGTACTCCGCATTTAGGGCCCATATTACTTTGTAGCATGTATCAATTGCGTGCATTATGGACTGTCTTTCATATATTACCGATCTGTTCGCAACGACTAAAAACGTATCGATTTTTTCGAAAGACTCACCCACTACGATAACGTATGGCTGGGATGGCAATCCTATTTTTTGTAGAGCGGTTATACGAAGTTCGATTGTCTGGCTAATTTCTGCACTGGACTTGACATGCTTTATGAAACCTTCCCTTACTTCCACTTTGCTGGGCTTCCAACTTTGGCTTGCATTCGAACCTCGCTTCTTCTTTTGGCGGACTGCCGCAGTGTTCAGCAACAGTGGAATGGTGAGAAATCCGGCTATGTTCGTATTTTCCTCATTGGGTGCTAAAAAAAATGCGGCTATTAAATTTAAGAACACCTTAGGACCGGTTTACCACACAAATCAAACGATGATTCATCTTAATTTGTACAGGTTAAGCTGTCGATTGAGATCTGCTAATGTCATGCATACATCCAGGGCCGGAACTAGGGTAGAGCGAGTGGAGCGGCCGCACTAGGCGCCGGATGGAAAGGGGGGCGCCAAAATGGCAAATGAAAAAACAAAAAGGTTTAAAAGACGCGAGTGTGGCGGGGGCCCCAAAATACGCTTGAAAACTTCGACGAAGGGCGCCAAAACCCGATTTTGCTCTACCCTGATCAAGGGCTCGGGCCGGCACTATACATCCATGGTTTGAACTTTGATTTTTGTGGTAACACCTGGACGTACGCAATCTTTTTATGTAAAAGTCACTAACAGTCATGTAATGTAACATGCCGCGCGACTGACTCATTTTCCAATGTATTTATATATTTTACGTACTGGTATAACTTAATTTTAATCAATAAAAACCTTACTCTATTCACCTCTCCAAGCAAAAATCGCGAAACAGGTGTTAGATTAGGGTGAATTATTTATAAATGAAGTACAAAATTAAAAAATCGTTGTGTTCATTCCATTCAAAAAGAAACGATCTTTCATAATATGTATACAAATCTATAGAAGTTATGTTAGTTACTGCAAAATAACATCAAAAAGTTGAGCGAAATCGGAAAAAAAGTTTACCGGACTCTTAAACCTATTCATTATACGGCGTACGGTACACATTATATTACTAAGCAAGCGCCACTTGCACCCTCCCACTAACCCGGGGTTAACCCGTTAAACTGTTAACCCAGTGTCAAATAATACTGGTAACCATGGTAACTCTAGGTTTAACCTGTTAGTGGGGTGGTGCAATCATTCCAAAATATGTTCTATCCAAGCATGTGACTACAACTGAAATAGTCATTTGTGCAACAAGAGAGGAAAGTTGATTTTTCTTGCGAGTGTTGATTTTGAGTCCCGAGCAAGCGAAAGAATCTTGAGCGTAGCGAGGGATCTCAAGAACACGAGATGTAAAAAACTTTTCTCTCGTGTGACACATACAACTTTTCACCTCAGTCAGTAGTGAGAACATATTAAAGTTAAAAAAACACATTTATTTACATTCCTGAATGAAAAGCATCATCATTATGACGAAAGCTTCTAGAAACAGAATTTCACTCCCTGGAGTGATGAAAGTCGCACTTTCGTCACTCCAGGGAGTGAGGAAAGTAGGCTTGTTCGAACTGCTGAGGTGAAAAAAAAATATTTTTATTTTCTAAAGGAGACATAGAAAACCGTTACTTTATACTTACAATTGCTAAGTGCGACCAGGTCGTGGAGGAATGGATCAGTTGACTTTTTCAGACGTAAGTCCTTGGAGCTTTATTTTCATTAATGGAAAATTAATGAATAAATTGTCCTTGTAAATTCCATGCGCAGCATTGAAGTCATTGTGTAGCTGGAATGATAAAGCATAATGAGTATAAAATAAGAACAGCATATAAAATAAGTATGTACCTACAAATTATTAACTATGCACCAGTGGTCGGTAGATGCGGTTACACAAGCCAGGTACAAAATAGCTTCATTGAGTTGATATAATATATATATATATAGAGATACCAACACGGTAAATGTTGATCTTTCGAGACGTATGATCAGTTAATTGTTGATCCAAAAACAAATGTTGATCCGGAGGCCTTATGTTGATCTATTACGCTTTTTCTAATACTGATGTGGCTCTGATCGGATCAACATTTGCCATTTTAGTCACATGACATGGCTGAAAATAACGCTTGTCAAATGTGGCTCCAATATACAAATCCGCTCCGATAAATGTTGATCCGATTCAAACGGACCAATCACGATGAAGCACTTTATGACTTCTTCTGTGATTGGCCGATGGAAGTCAATGCAACGTTGCCGTTCTGCTTACTAGATTTGTTGATCCGTTGAGAATCGAAAATCAAAGTTTTTATATTAATATAAGAATATGCATTCGTTTGAATTGATTTTAATAAAATGCGGTCAGATATTGGATGGGGGGGATTCGGCGGAACGAGTGATTGGATGGGTAGTTGTTTGGTATGGGTTGTATGGTTGGTTGGGATAGATTTCCACGTGTTTGTGGAGGGCATCAGGATCGAAGTAGCTTATCGAGGTTTGAATATCAGTTTTGCACCTACTCACCCCATTTTACGGTACTTAGTTTGGGACTAGAAGGCGCTATGATGTGATACGTTCCTAATACTGTATTCAGTATTATAGTTAAGTACCTATTGTCAAGCTAGTAAAAGTGAATAGCTAGTTATTATATTTACCAAAGAATATCCTTGTGGCTTTTTTAGTGCTGGATATTTTTCAAAGTAACTTTCAATACTTTCTTTACCAGCGTCGTATAAAGTCCGCGTTCTTGCTTTTAAAGTTCTCTCCCACTTCTCTTCAACTAAACACCAAGGATCAGAAGAATTTTCGAGCCATTGCAAATCGTCCTCAATATTCTCCTCATTGTCCTCACCACATGTGAAAATATTAGGCAAAGGCCTCGGAGATGGAACAGATGAGCACGTTGGACTATTTCCTCGGTTTCGTTTTCCATTTCCCTTAGGTAGAGCACCTAAATTCTGAAGGCGTCTGCGCTGATTTAGTACTTGATGCACAAGCTTGCCCCTGGCTTGGAGTACCTGGCCATTGGCAGTGGTGCAAGCTGGGATGTAATAAGATGTTGTTCTCTCGCCGGGAAAAACCTCTTTTATTCTAATAGCCCATCTATAATAGATCCCACCTGTGATGGCTGATGAGTTATTTTGATTCAGTATTTTCTTGGCAATCACGGCCGCCAGCAAATTTCGAGCACTATCCCCTTGTAGGCTTTTCCCTTTAAATGCCAGGAGTGAGGCGGAGTCAAGCGACTCCTTTAAAAGATTTTCCAAAATCTGAAAATTAATTTAGAAACTTTACTTTTCATTCGCCTATTTAATTAAAGTTTGTGAATTAGTAGATATACAGTGTGTTTTTTTTAAGTGGGCCAATATGGGAAAATCCTAAAGCATAGGAGATACAGGGAAACTATCTTAAGAAACATTAAGTAATTTTTTTGAGAAAAATAAATTTGGTATAGTCAAAATTTGACTAACTTCTGGGTAATTTGCAGAAAAAATGTACCTTTACTTTTTTTTTTAATTTCATATATCTTTGAGTCTATCGTATGCAGAATCATGAGCTCTATCGAGTCTGATAGAATAAAAAAAATGGCAAAACAGTCCCAAAATTTACATACAAAATAATTCGTTACGTTCATAGAAAAAGTGTAACGAAACTGAGAAATTATCAGTACTTTTAGTAATTGTCGGTACTTTTTCTATGAACGTAACGAATTATTTTGTATGTAAATTTTGGGACAGTTGGGACTAAGTAAAGGTACATTTTTTCTGCAAATTACCCTTCTACTGTTCCGATTTTTTTCTTTCCATACAATAAAATGATCCTCTCATGAAACTGACTAGATCTGCGTCAAAAAAAATCATCAAAATTATTAATTTTTAGGGACAACATACACTTGACCAAAATTCTGACTATACCAAATTTATTTTCTCAAAAAATTACCTAATGTTTCCTAAGACAGTTTCCCTGTATCTCCTATACTTTAGGATTTCCCCATACTGGCCCACTTAAAAAAAACCGGCCAAGTACGAGTCGGACTCGCGCATGAAGGGTTCCGTACCATTATCTATAATAAAAACTATTATCTATAATAAATTCGCAAGGTCGTATCTGCCTAAGTACGTAGTTTTTTGTAGATAACTCAAAAACGCCTAAACCGATAATGTTCAAAATAATTTTCGTTGAAAGAATATTCAAAGGTGTTGTATCTTCTTGAATTTTTTCATAATTTTTGGACTTGCGGTTCAAAAGTTACGGGGGACGGGGACACAATTTTTAAGAATTTCGGAGTCATTATTTCTGAATATATCCACTTGATCAATTTTTTTTAAAGAAACCTCAATGTTATTTTTAAAGACCTATCGATTGATGTGCATCATGCTGATATTTGGTAAAAAAATATTTTTTGACAATTACTTGCATGTATGAAGTGCCCCCCCCCCCTAAAATGATTTTTTTCAGAAATTTTACTACATAACTAAGTAGCAAGTGTGGGCATAACTATAAAATTATATTGTACAGTCGAGGTCATAAATATGTTTACACTTTTTTACCTACTCGAATGCGGTCGCTAACAATTAGTATGAAGACGCATTCGACTTGGTTCAAAAGTGTAAACATATATTTGACGTCGACTGTACAAACCCCCCAAGTTGTTACCAGTGGTGGATATTTTCCCACCTTTTACCACTGGTAACTAACTACTTATACTGATATTACTATAACATCTGGGATTTTTTTCCTAGGAGTAAGTAGTGGTAACAACTTGGTGGTAACTAGTGGGAATAAGCAGGTTTCACATATGTTCTTTTTAATCCGTCTTATTCTCTTTCTAACATTGTCCCATTTCTTTTCTAACACCTAACTACTACTAACGGCTAACAGCTAGCTACTTTTTCTACTTTGTAAGTAATGATAAACTATATATATATATATATAGGTATAATTGTATGTGGTATTTACTGAGGTATTAACAGATGAAAACTCTGCCTTCCACGTGTTCCAGCATCTCATGAAAAGGGACCTAGGACCGGCTAATGGAATTAGTTCTTTTATATCTTCATATACTAACGCCGATAAGGATTGAATTGTTATTTGTTGTTCTGAAAATAATTATCACAATTCGTATAAGCGGGCAACAAAGTACATACTTACTCGTAGTACATGCGTTTCATTTTACACAGCGCGTGCGCCCAAAAAGTGCACGGAATGACACGGAACTATTATAGACGGAGAGCTGGCCACGTCAGATATGACACAATAATGAGAGCAACGAAACCCCTCTAGTTAGTTTGCTATACTATGCTTATTTCTAGATCCGGACATCTGGCAGCTGTAAAGTGGTGGCGGTCAAAGTTCTGGCTTTGATCCAATATTATGAAAAATTATGTCATTAATTAGATTATATAATATCCAAAAGTTTCGGTTGGGGGAAGTAGTGCCAAATGATTGATTATACTTAATGTAATTTTTGGTTACTCGCCTACTGTTTTTGTTTGCGCAATAATACACATTGTTTTTTGTTTTAATGTTAAAATATAGGCCCTGTTCTCTATGAATGACACAACTTCAGCAGTTTTTACCTATATCTGTATTACTTTTTTCCAACTTAAAAACTTTGTTGGCCAGTCACTCAGTGCTCCACTCATTAAAAGCTGCCAGATGCCCGGATCTAGTAATAGGGATGGTTATGCAATCTAACTGGACTGGTTAATAAACTCTCATTATTGTGTCATATCTGACGTGGCCAGCTCTTAGACCATTACCCTAGCCGCAGACACTCGGAATTTTCATACGATTTCCGTACGGAATGACAGGTGGGAACAGGACGTCGGTCTACAAATGCATAGCGCTCTCCCGCTTGCACATGTCATTGCGTACGGAAAATTCCGTGTGTGCGCGGCCAGAGGCCAGTTTTATAAAGCTACAAGTTACAATTTACAAGCTGAAGTCTCTTTCTAACACGTAGGGTTAGAAAGAGAGTTCCGCTTGTAAATTGTAACTTGTAGTTTTATAAAACTGGCCCCTGGTTTAACCCTTTTCGTCCTGGTGGTCATCTCTACTGACAGGTAATTTCGAAGGGGATGTATGTAAATAGGGTTTACATACATCCCCTTCGAAATTACCTGTACAAAAAAATAGTGTTTTTCCCCTTTTTTAGTCATAAGCCATAGATATCCTCAAACATTACGCCTTTATTACAATAAACAAAAATGTATGACACAAAGGGTTAAGTATTGTTTTGCGACGAATAGAATAGATGCTGCTCTATAGCATCTACCTACCTATTTACCTATAGCTATAGTATATAAGTAATTTAAATTTGGCAACAAACTACATAGGTACTTAGGTAGTAGGTATCTGTGTATCATTACGAGCCTGCGCGTGCAAAATGCACTAAACTATTAAGGATTGTTTTGCCACGACTAGAATAGATGCTATGCTGGTCAACCAAATCTTGTCAGTAAAAAAAGGCGCGAAATTCAAATTTTCTATGGGACGATATCCCTTCGCGCCTACATTTTTAAAATTTGCCGCCTTTTTCTACTGTCAAGATCTGGTTGACCAAGGATATTATAATATAATATACCTAATTAAAATTTCGGTCAGGTTCATGGTAGGGACGATTTAACACCGCGCACGGCTTGCCTAAAAATCGTATGCAGAGGCATAGTTTGGTAACCTTATGCCTTGGGCAAAAAAAGCATGGCGGCCACCCCAAGCGTCATAGCAATTCGTCTTAAAAACCTGCCCTAACAAGACACTGACCAATCAAACAAAAACAAGTAATCAGATATAATGTACTTACTGGTGAATTCAGGTATTAAGGCTGGGAGCTCCCAAGCCTTCAACAGCTCACAAACTTCATCCATGTTATTATTTCAAATCTCAATGGTTGCACATGCACGACACTACTAGGTATGTAAATACACTAGTTCGTTGAAAATGCGAAGACCGAGCTCCGCGTAGGGCTGAAGGCCCGAAGCGTCCAGGATGCTTAATCACAGAACAATATTTGTAGTCTGCGGAACGCGAGGCTGAGTGAGACTGACTCCCCGCTCGACCCGCTCCAACGGTCGTACGCGCCGCGCCAAGACGGCGCGGGCGGGGCGCGGGCGAGGCGCGGGCGGGGAGGACCGCGGGTGCACAAGTGCCCTCTCTTTCTCTCTCTTGATTGATCGGATTAACCGATTGTCTAATTTAATTATTAAGAAAATCGATTTAACAAATAATTCTTAGTAGAATGGAATATTTGTTTCGTAATTAATACAGTAACTTGATCATAATGGAATTGAATGTTTTATTTTCGTTGTTCTAAATATTATATGTTTAGTTGATTGAACTACCAAATCTTATGTAAATCAACAAATACAACATAATTAAATAAACTATTAAACTGTTCATAACTATTAACATGTTTATCTGTTTTAATTAATTTGTTAAAGATTGAATTAACCTACGTTACATAATTATGCCAACAAGTTAATAATAGATGCAAAGTATACAATTGTTAGGATTAATGAAATACCTGCTTTATTAGTTCAATCACAGATACACTTATTGTTTTAAGTAATCAGCGTTCTTTAATTTAGATATGATCGTTATTGTTGTAATTAACTTTACGCCAACTAAGAGAAAACTGCTCTTAGTTGGTCTTCATTTTTTAGAGTGTAGAAATTGTGTTATAGTTTCACACAAACGGGTAGTTCCCAACGGGAAAAAGATGAGATGTGTCTCACCATAACCCATTACGACACATAAATATGTGATAATGCTAATCTTCGTAATATTGAAAATTTTGGGTTATTTTCTCGTAAATATTGCCTTTCCAACGGGAAGGCTGACCAGTATAACATACTAGATCGTAAGTGACAGTGTTTAAAACAAATATTGCCTTTCCAACGGGAAGGCTGACCAGTATAACATACTAGATCGTAAGTGACAGTGTTTAAAACTGCAAAGTACTGCAACGCAGGTTTAGTGAGGTTATGATAAAAAAAAATTCTTATTCATCACCTTTTAAGTCCCTGTTATCTAGGTAACGTTTGCACTTTGTTTTGATGACACAAGCACGTCGTAGAATCACATAAACATTTCATTGTTTTTCGATTTTCATGATAAGTATTCTTTTCGAAGTAAATCAAGGAGCTTCCATTTATTATTTTAGACATAATTCCTGGTCTAAATTCCTGAAATTCACTAAAAAACTGATATTTTCCGATTTCGCGTTACGTTCGTGACGGCGCGAAACTAAAGACTGACAATTGGTATTTATGTTGCCAGGATTTTGAATTTTTTTTTTTAGTCTTTGAAAAACGCGTCGTTCTAGGCAGAACTAAGGGTACTACAAATACAAATCTACCATGGACCAAGTACGAATATAACCATGACCACTTATAAATACCAAAGCCAGCAATAATCTAAAAAATGCATACACTAGTCGTAAATGGCATGGTTGCGTGTCTAAGAATTATCGAGTTACCTTCATAAAACCTTGCAAGGAAAATTTAATTACTTACGTTTATACAATACAAAACAAGTAACAAGTCCAACTTAAGGCCGCCGTTCTATTCAGCACGAGTATCGACGGACCGCGCGACCTATACATAGCCATAGCCACCTGGACGGTCACATAGAAAAACACTCTAATAACACAAAGTCTTAAAGTTTACTATCACCCTAATACCAACTCTACGCCCTACACACAAAGCACACATTCTTACGCGTCCCTAAATAATAGAACCCTGTCGCCCTAAGCGCTCGTCAGTATTCTGTTAGTATACAATAAATATTCGGCGCCAGTTGTGCCAGAACACACATATACATAGAAAAGCAACGTTGTGGCCTGCCAAGAGCGGCAACAGCGCGCCGCTTGGCGACGGATTCCAAGCTTGCTCGAATTTGAAGGGAAGATTGATAGAGTTCTATTACAGACCTGCTAATCTCAAATGAACCTTAAGCGCAAAATAAATAGAGTTGAGTTTGTAACACGCATTTTTTCTAGTTACTATGTCGAATTAAGAGTATTATGGTGCCGCAGAGGGTAGCGGGACGCGTTTCTGGCGTCGAAACGCATTTGTGTTCGTTTTTGAACGCGATAGAATCGATGTCAGTTGGCAGATTTTTTGTTGTACCGTATTTTGGCCCTGATACGACAAGCTAGCTATTGTATTAACTAGAACACTGTACCAGTTTTCGCAATTACAATGCTCTGAATATTTTGAGCGTTCTGTTTCGGATAATTGGCCTTGCTTAGTAATTATGCTTCAAAACATCTGCTGTGGCGTCGGTGGGAACGCTATCATCGCCACATATCTTATGTTTTTCATTCAGTTTCATTATTTATAGCTTCCACGCTTTATTAAGTTATTATTTTCATCATAATTTAGAGTACAATCGCATCTAAGTACTGTTACTTAAGTTTGGTCAGCACTAATTTTTCGAACCGTAGTCTCAGCAACTTATCATTTGAATAGCCGACTGAAAAATCTCTAACAGAATCACCTGAGGCAACTGTTGAGCTACAACTACAAACGACGTAATTTATAAGGGCAGTTAAGAAATTAAGCAATGAATATGGAAATACTTACGAAAAATGCCTATTGCTCTCTATCACTCTATCACTGAAAAAAATAATTTGTTACAAGCAACCAAATTTCGTCTACCAGTAACATAAAAATAGTGACTACAAAACTAAGGCTTATTCTTACCAAAATGTTTTGTTATTTATACATAAACCATGTGTTATTAACAAATGAACTTGATTAACTCTTTACTAGAGATGCACCGAATATCCGGTTACTATCCGGTATCCGGCCTATCCGGCCCTTATTTTAGTATCCGGCCGGATACCGGATATCTTCGTACTATCCGGCCGGATACCGGATGTAGTCAGAGTCGCCCACTAGTCATACAAAAAATTTTTTTTTTACACAAATATACGCGAGCACGTGTGTACTTTTGAAAGAAGTTACTCCGTACTAACATAATAAAATTCGTTTTGTTGCCTAGAATTCCTAGGAATGTATCCGCGCGAACGTTCACACGACGCAGGTCGAAACCTGCACGACGCGCACCTGCGAAACTCAAATTGTAGGTATAGTACCGCCGGCCGAATATTCGGCGGAGGGTCAGGCCGAATATCCGGTATCCGGTATCCGGCCAAACCACTATCCGTTGCATCTCTACTCTTTACCAAACTTTGGTTATTGATGAAATAGCCAAAGTAGTTTTGTTATCCTTTTTTTTCAGGCATATTCGAGCAAGACGAGCAAAATAAGGAATTTAGAAGCCTATAGACCTAATAGTTCATGGCGACGCAAGCAAAATCGGATATCAGGTGGATGAATTGTATTGTATTGAATAGGCATAAGCATGTTGTACTTACTTAATACAATACAGTTTTATTTATACCAATAATAAATAATATAGAAAAGGAGAGAAGAACAATTTCATTCAGATGAAACGGCAGGGCAGCAATCGGAACTGCATTCTTTAAACGAATGTTTGCTTTACAGTTACAAGATTAGACTACATTGGGGAAACTAATCCTAAATTGCTGGTTTGGGTGCTCCAGGGATAACCAAAGGTCCCGTAAAGGTGGTAGCCGATCTTACAAAATGTAAGGGAAAACGTGAAAGGCCGAACACTGGTTTCAAACAAATGGGCCCAACAGGGATTAAACGCTAACTTGAAAACATACAAATTATGCGTGGTAATAATACTTGTTATCTACAAATAAATGGCCTTACCGGGATCCGAAACCAGGACCTTCAGCTTCGTAAATATGACACTAAATTATCTATTTCTAGAGATGTATTACCGTTCCAGATATTGTTTTCCGTTAACTATGGGAAACATTCTCGAGAATCCTCGAGAGTGGCGCATTTTGACCTATTCCGTAGCTTTCCTTCAGTTTTCTCTCTCCTTATGCTACTGGAATTTGGGTTCCATTGCAACAGTTCAAAATTTCTTCATTAATGCTCCTGCATTCAAATAAAGCAATGTTTGCGAATAATGAGTCAATCACCTCACCACATTTCCTCGTACACCATCCGCCCATTGTGGGATTCTTGGAAAATGTGGTGGCGTTATGAGAAGGATCCAACGCTTCCGACACATGTTTGGACGAATTGTATCACGTTTCTGTGGAACTGGTTGCTAAATCCGTTTGCCGAATCAAATAACAAATAATAACATAGTTTATCACACTGAAAAAAAAGTCTCGTACTGGTAACCAGAATCCGGTTATCTCTACAGTGTTGTATTGCTGTATATGTGACGACTAAACACTTTGTAAACATAACAAAACTTTTCTGGTTATATCAAAATCGTGAAAAATACAATATTTTTTGTTACCTCCGCCAGATTCTAGTAAAAATAACTATATTTTTCACAACAACACATTCTTGTAGTAATGTAGAAAAATATTTTTTTCGGTGCATTCTCATTTTTTTGATTAGTTAAAGACAGTGGATAAGTATTGGAATTTCTTGCAATATAAGTTGTTTGCTTTTGAAAAAAGGGTTATTTTGATGCAGTTTATATGCAGGGGATAACTTAAAATATATATATTTAAGCTGTAGAAATGACAGGCCGATTTCGAGAGTCCAAAAACAACGGAATAATTGTAAAGGCAAGCTAAGAAACTGTTCTAATCTAATATAGGAAGCTAAAATGAGATCATCTTTAAAACTCGTCATGAGATTTATAAACCATAATAGCTACACCTACCTAACGCTTATAGTTCTATAAATACCGAATTACCTCATTTTCTATATTATAAGTGCAATATTGACATTGCCATTCCAGTAAATTTGCGGTTCTGACTCATATTGTCTGCGGTAGGCATGATCAAGGTTAATAAATATATAGGTACAAATATATTTTACTCCCCATAAATAAGTTCCAAATGGTAGGTATTTCAATATTATTCATTATCCTTGACTGGCTGACTAATATGGGGCCGGCGGTAGGTTGGTAGGTTGGTAGGTATAGATTATGGATAAACCCAACCTTTTGATTCACTTGTACCTATAAAGAAAAACATACCTAAGTATTGCCACCAACTTGTCAACAGTATTGACACAGTATAAGGAAGGTGGTATTGATTTAAGATCCTATGTCCGCTCTATGGGGCAGAGGGCCTCCACAGTAACTTTCCATCCCGATCGATTGTGAACTTTTCGTTTGACTTTATCACAAGTTTTCTCGATTGTCATCGTTGTAAGAACTATTATTATGGCCGTATTCTAACTTTAAAAACACGATGCAACTTTTTTGAATGGGTTTTGGATGAGATACTGGACGCCTACCTAATAAAACGTTATCTAATTTTCTTTCCAGCAGACGGTGACTCGCCCTCAGCAAGAATTTACCCCATGAAGAATAGACATCAGAGATGGCTCAAGGGCATCACCGGTGCCAAGAGCTAGGGGTAGAGAGGTGCCACTGGACTTTTAACATATAGGTTACTCGCCCCTTATATTTCCACATCTACCTACCCTCCTGAAGCTATCCCACTCTGAAGGGCCGGCTAAGACAAGCCAGAGACAGGGGACCTGTCCCGCTCATCCGACAGGACACCCCCAGGGGTTTTCAAGGTAACGTGGAGTCGCTACTCTCCAAAAGCTCGCCACAAGCTGCCCTGCGTTGACTGATTTGATGCACTGGTGAAACTCGCGTGATGGGGTCGTCAACTCGTCATATCTGTACTTATAATTTCAAACATTAAATATTTATTGACGTGTAACTTTTGTAATCAATAAAGATTAATTCAAATGGATAAAAATATGCATAATTCTCAGGCCAGAAGAGTAGGATTAAATTAAAACCCGTTGGTATTTTATTTCTACGTTCATAGTGCATTGTAATGTGTCTTAATTGAAGAACAACGATCTCTTATCTTTCATTCCACGGGATAATCTTTTTGCTTGCTATCAAGTTTAATAAGTTATGTAAAGTGTTGCTACGCTACACAAGCCACTTAACTCCAAGCAATCGTGCGGCGTCGTAAAGGCACAATGGGTCGTAAACTTGTTTACCGGGTTTCAGGACATTACCACTGGTTTTTGTAGAATACTATTCCGTGCGGCTTCAAGCCAGTTTTTTAATATGAAACAATAGTTATTTGTTATACAAGGGGGGGTGAAAGTTGTATTTTACGTGCGAGTGTTATTTGAAACACGAGCTAGCGAAAGGATTCTATTATTGACCACGAGCGAAGCGAGTGGTTCAAAAATAGAATCCTGAGCGTAGCGAGTGCTTTAATACACGAGACGTAAAATAACTTTCACCCGTGTATAACACAAAACTTTTCACCTCACTACAGCGAGGAAAATAAGAAAAAGGGTGCATTTTGCTCGGTTTCCCGTAATTCCTCAGGTGTTTAATACTTCTTCATCACTCGAATCACTAATTTTTAACAAAACAACCTAGAAAAACATGCGAATATTTAACGTTGATATGATGGATGAATTGAAATGAAAAGTTTTGACGTAAAAGGTTTTATTAAATGTCAGATGCGTTTTGTTCGTACGTAGACTTATTCGGCTGTCAGAACAATTTATCCGTTTTTACAAAAAGAATGAAGATTAATGTTGAATGCTGATATTTATGAATTAAAATAAAGTTGTAAGACTGTATTAAGTGTTTTTACTCGATGCAATTCATTAATTGCGATGTAAAAAATTCTGCACTTTTAACGTTTTACGTTTTGTTAGCTGTCAAATGTCACTTAAGCCACTTGTCACTTATGTCAAAACTCTTTCACCACATGTGGATAAAAAGCGATTTTCACAATAGATATTAAACAAACAAAAAGGGCTTTCCGAGCTAGTGAGGTGAAAAAAGACTAGCACGGCAGTACAGGCGCCGTGCGGACTCCATCAGGCTCCGTGCCGTTGCAGAAAGCCGAGATAAACGCTAGGAAGGTGTTCCTTCCCGTTGTTTTCGGGAAACAGATATAAAAGTGTGAGCATCTGACCTTGTCTTACAGAAGATGATGAATTTAAGGCGATTATCACACTGGCGACGGATCCGCATGCGGCGCCAGTGTGATAATCGCCTAAATCGAACATTCGAGTATAATATCGTTGAGGTCACGTGGAAAGCGAAGACGAGAAAGCCTACTCAAATGTCAAATGGAGTACCTAGCATGAGATTCTAACAGAGGAGTAACATTAGACAGGGAAACACGCACCTTGCGCACACGTTTATTTGAATTTCAATTTCAGAGCGCTATCTCGCTCGCATACCGGCGCCGCATGCGGATCCGTCGCCAGTGTGATTATCGCCTAAAAGTAAATGTTACTGGTGGGGAAATTAGTTTATATTAAAATTTCACTGTTATCCCTTTGTACTCAACTCGAATATACCCTTTTTTGCTTTCCTTGACTATCTTTAATTGGTTTGATTTACGTTATTTGTTTTCCGAATCACAACTTGTTAAATGTCATTTCAATAAACATATCTATAACATATCAAGATTTTAAAGTTAGAGTACCGCTCAGGCACCGATACTCGTATGAAATGCTGGTAATATTTAATCGAAATACTTGTATAGATATAATTTTAAACAAAAAAAGAACCGACTTCACTTAGGATCCGCTATTCCAAGAGGAAGTGGCCGAGTTGCTGTAAAAAATAGTGAAATCACTATAGGTGTGCCTATAATAGTTGAAGAGTTCCCTCGATTTCTCCAGGATCCCATCATCAGATCCCGACTTGGTGACAATGGGACCATCTAGGGGTTATACCTGTTCGATTCAAAAAAAAATTTTGAAAATCGGTTCACGATTCACGGAGATATGGAGTAACATACATACAAAAAAAAAAAATTATGATAAAAAAATAAAAAAAAATTCTGTCGAATTGAGAACCTCCTCCTTTTTTGAAGTCGGTTAAAAAGGAACAAAACTGTTGTGGTTGAGATTTAATTATGGGAGACACGTGGGAGACACACACTTTGAGTCACATGTTCTAAAGTCGTATTTGCGTAGTTTTCAAACAAATTTCCTACTCCAGGATTTGGCGGTGACGGACCTTGTTATTCTTGTTAATGACCATACCTGGGGTAACTCGGGGCATCTATACGGAAGTGATGTAGCAAAATATTTTATCGTCAAAAAATATATCGATGCTAATGACAACATAAAATTTTATTCTACATATAGGTATAAATATTACATATTTACTCGTCATTTTTTAATTAAAAAAATTAAAACATGCATTTAAATGTTTATTTTAAAATAGTTCTCGTGAAAAACTGTATTTTTCTTGGCAATATTTTGATGACTATCGGATTTAACGTGACGCGTGACATTATATTTTTTCGGGAGAAAACTGACATTGCATTTAGTGCAAAATAATTTTGACTCACGTAGTTGTATGTCAGGATATTCACTAATCCACGAGTTAATATAATATTCGCGTGGGCGTGGATGTTTCTTGGGCGGCATGATTAAATTGGACTTCGTAAAAACCGTATTCTTACTCTAGGACATGAATGGTACTGACAGTAAATTGTCATTTTGATTGAAATGACATCCGCATACTTTTATTATCTTAAGAGGCTCGATATCACATAATATGACATCGAACCTCTTTATAGTAGGTAATTGAGAATGTTCAATGAGCTCATGTATTAATTTAATTATATCGACATTTTTTTTTATCGATATCAAATCTCTAGAACATGCCCCGAGTTATCCCAGGTATGTTAATGACACTGAAAAAAAATTGCTTTAAGACCAAGAAAAAATATCGCCACATGGTAACTAAGTATTGTGAACTTACACATGGTTGTTCTATGGTAGGACTGGTAGATAGTACTATTAGGTAAGTTGTGTACAGTCAGCATCAAATATATTGCAACAGCTAAAGTGATCAAATAGTTCTTCACACCGTAATATATTTTGTACGGTGTGATGAACTGACGAACTGTTTGGTTACCTTAGCTGTTACAATATATTTGATGTTGGTGTAACAAAGATGCTGGTGATCCGTTTAAGGGAATTAGTATCGTATTCTAATTACGAAAAACTATTTTTTTTAAATCTGACCAAAAGATAGGTCGGTTTTATGTGGAGATGAGGGCCGGCTGGGACGACGTGTCCCGCACAAAATACCTTTTTCTCCGAAATTCCGAAAATATTATTTCCGAAAAAAAATCTTTTATTATTTCTCAGTTGCAATTCGATCAATTATGGTCTTAAACGGATAACCAATATTTTTGTTCAATATTCTTGTTGACCATCGAGTTATAAAATCATTGGGTGTGACTGATTAATTTAAGTGCAAGATTAAATGTTATTCACTGTGGGTCACAAAACTACATAGCCGATCAAAAGCGGTATAGCGGATGCATAATTACAATATATTTCTGAGCAGCTCACATGACGATTTATTGATTGCGTGGAATGGACACATCCAAGATGCAAATACCGTCTACCGTCAATAATATATGTCGTCTTTTTTGGTTCGCATTGTGATAAGTGATGTATTCATTATATTTAATGATAGACCTTTCCAATCTAGTACTGAAACTACTTACACTATAGTTGTTCTCTCTCTCCTCAGCATGATTATTCCCATTTGATTGTGGGGTCTGCTTTTCTCATTCTTTCTCTCCACTTCGCGTGATCGGATGTGTCAACGGAAACTTCGCAAATTTCGTCTTTGGTTTACCTCTTTTTCTAGACCCAGCAATGTTCAGATCCAGAGCAACATTCCCGCTACTTACACTATAGTTGTTACGACGATCAAATGCGTTATTCAATGGTAGGGGCGATGTAGGTAGTGTGACCGCCAGCGATGAACAATGAAACTACCAAGACGACAGCGTCGCTAGTTGTTAATTAACTTCGACCACATCCTAACGACTAGTCTCAATGCAAGATTTGTCGGTGAAAAACGATATAAACCAGCGGTTCTCAAACTTTTTTGGTGACGGAAGCCTTTTCGAAAGCCAAATATTTGACGGTCCCCAGAATTAAAAAAAATATTATACATAGGACCCCCACAAAGGCTTCGCGAAGCTCTAGGGGTCCGCGAAGCACACTTTGAGAATGGCTGATATGCCTGATATAGACAACCAAAGACATCGTTCCGTGAGATTAGTGAGAAATATAAGTAGGTATTCATTATAAATATGGTGTCTTTGTTAATAAAGTCTCTGAGTTCGACCATATCCTATTTATCATCTAGTTGTGCAAAAAAAAAACTTTCGTTTGTGTCAAACGCTAAATGGCCAAAGATTTGTTTCATAGTAGGGGTGATATGTAGCCGTGTGATCGCCAGCGTAGAACAATGAAATACCAGGACGGCGCGGCGGGCGCGTCGATAGCGCTTAATTAACTTGCCCACATCCTAGCTAAGTCAGTACAAGTGCTAATTAGGTACCTACATAGTGTATGACGGTGGCAAACAATCATACGACTCGCCTAATGGTAAGCGGCACCGTAAGCTATAAATATACGCCTGGAACTCGAATCAAAAAGTTAATAGGAAAGGTTTTCTAAGAGTTCTAAGACCACCTTAGCGTAGCGGCACGGGATCTACTAGCTGCCTCAATCTATACCCCTGTGAATACCTAATTATGATATAAGTACAGGAGAAAACCATTAAACTAACATTAACCTGACTACATGCATGTCCCTTCAGATCATGCAACATCCACCCGTCCATAGTGCTTTGCTTACATCACAAAATTGCACAGAAACACCTCAATTTTACGTGTTTGTATATCCCGTTGCCTTAACACGTAGGTAAAAAGAGCCAAAGACACCGTTATTTACAACAATTATAGACACATAATTAAGTCGTTATATGGTCAGTGTTATCAATAAAGAGGCCCACGTATTTAGTGATAATGTATGATAAGTATATGATAACCCGCGACCGCAGACACCCACAGATAATGACTGATATTGTTCAAGGATTTATATAAACTGTTCGAAGTTTTTTCCTTATTTAAATACTAGCTTTACCCGCGACCTTCTGCGTCGGAATTATAGGGAAAGCAACAGCGGTATTTTTGTATGGCCCTATATGTTGGCAACTCCAACAGTAGGCATTCATTCATTATTTCATTAATTCGTTCATAGTTCGTTCTTCTATCATCGCCGTTACGTTTAAGATGGAATTTCTTGTCTTTTGTAATAAAATATAAAAATGTGGCCACAATTCTTGGACTTCTTCTTCTCCGCCTCATATTTAGCCAGCCCCACACCGCCCCGCTGAACACTATAGCCGATTTTTGTGCGGCGCTAAAGGTATACCGGAATAGCCAATTGCAAAAATACCGGTATTGCATTTCCTAGTCGGAATAGGCCTGTGTATGTGTAGTCTGCACGCCGGCGCCCATCTCCCAGAGCCAGGATGGGGCTGGCAATAAACAAACTGTTACGCAAATTATTTAACAACCAACATATATACAAACTTTACATACGTTGTAAAGTACATACCTATACCTACATATACCAAAATAGCTTTAATATTTCGGGAAAATCTCCGGCGTACTGTGCCTAAATTCTACAATACATAAACAATTAGACATAACACTGATTTTTTTTTCTAAAAATTACATTTTTTTTGTAAACGGCGTGATAGGTAATTTTTTTGTCATTAACTCTAAAGTTTAGGTGTCATTACAGGTCCTAGCTATATTTAACTACACTTTGGTAGTTATATTTAATTAAACTTTGTAATTCCCACAAATAAACTTCTTGCAATTATAAAAAGTTCGTTGTCCCGGGATTAACAAATAATTTAGTAATTATTACTAAATTTTTTTTGTTGATATAAAATATTTTTTTATGTATATCACATATTTATCTGCCACTTACAGGCTTGTACTTACCGGTCACGATTTAAAATATAAGTAAAATATAGATGTGACAAAATCATGTATACAAAAGACTTTACACCTTGGTAATAGTGACGAGACTACTTAATTTTGTCACTTTAAATGCCATTACAAATATACATAATACAAAAATAAATAAACAAATAAACGCGAAATAATACAATAAACGTATTTTAAAGCTGTTAAAAGTTGCAGCCACATTTTATCTTTCTCCATTTCATCTCGATTCCCCTTGTCCCGACATGTTCATTAATAACTTTAGCAGACAGAGTAAAGTTGCACAAAGCCATTGGAACCGACGTCAAGTTGTCAACAACAGAATTAATAGCAACGGGCCTAAGAAAGGAGAGCGTCCCGATTTTAATATTGTTATGTTGTTTTGATATTGCTAAGTATAAAATAAATAATTGTATTTGTAACTAGCGATTATACAGGTTGTAACAAAAATACTGATGATTCGTTTAAGAGCTCCATTTGTATCGTATTGCGAGTATGAAAAAGTTTAAGAAAAAAATTTTTGACGCGAAAAAACTTTTCATTATTTTTCATAATTAATTATTATAATACGTTACCAATTATGCTGTTAAAAGGATTATCAGTATTTTTGTTGTTACATCTTGTGCATTGGTGCAAGTAAGATGCATGGAGAAATGTCAACGTTATATCCACTTTCTCAAAAAACGAAACACCACACATGAACAACATTCAAAATACTGACATTCTATTCTCTGACATTTAGAATATCAGTATTATACAGAGTGAAATTTTATTTTGTGCTCACAGAACTGATAGTAAAGTTGGTTGGACATTTTAGACAAATTTAAGCCTTTTCAAGTCTTATCTGGTGAAAAGCCCAGAATTCACGGTGCATTTTACTAAATATATTTTTTTTATTTTTTTTAGGACATATAAAGAAGTCTTATCTTGACTTCATTTATATAACATCAACACAAGTGCTTCTTGTTGTGTAATCACCAATCGGTACGAGTAAAATACCTACACCGATACTAGTATGAATCATTTCAACAACAAATAAGGATGTGATTTTATATATTTGAACATCGCCTAGTGATTTTCAACACCGACAAAGGCGTCATTATTCAGTGCTCAAATTGAACAAAGTTATAAACAAACCCATTTGGAGCTCGGAGCCGACAGTCAACCACAAAATTAATAGCAACAGGCCGCGGACAGTTTAGACAGTTCTCTCGGCAAACGAAGCGCTGACATCTTTAATATCATTTTGTCCGTTTTAGAACGGCTTTTTGTGGGGGCTCTACCAGCTTACCGATTCTTATTATTTTTCTTAACTACATTATCTAAACTCTAAATTGACTTTAAGAGTCGCCAGGACGCTCGCGTTCCCATACAAACGTAGTTCAGCTCTCATTTTAAAACGACATGCTTTAGAACCATGAAATTTGGCATGGGCATTTTAGTAGTACAGATCTATGTCGGTAATTCATTTTCGTTGCTAAAAATTTTAATACAAAGAAAATACAGCCAGATACAGATATCCATACAAAACTTATTTTTGCTATATTTTCTTTGTATTACAATTTGTAGTAACGAAAACTAATTACCGACATAGCTCTGTACTACTAAAATGTCCATGCCAAATTTTGTAATTCTAAAGCATGTCGTTTTAAAATGAGAGCTGAACTACGTTTGTATGGGGACGCGAGTTCACGCGAGCGTCCTGGTGACTCTTAATTGGACACTCATTAGCTATGTAACTACGCAAAAGTAAAATCGGTGTACAGATGTAAAAAATTTAAAAAAATCTTACGAACAGACAGCAGCAGAACTGGTCTAGGGACTTACTTGGGTTAGGGACTTACTCGTAAAATGCTCAAAATGATTTTTGTTACAACAAGATCAATGCAAGATCTAGTCAAGATCATTCTGAGCGAAAACCTCACCCACTTAGCCACATCCATAGTCAGTTTTATTGAACCACTGACTACAACAAGGATTTTATTAATTGTCTAACTGTAAAATGGGAAAAGTGGAGTAAAATGGAGGAGGCCTTTACTCGTCATAAGGTTCTTAATAATGTAAATACCTATATAAAAGCCTACATAAAATGATTACCTAGTTGAGCATTTCTTTTTATTTTTGCCACTTTTCTCGACTTTTTATTTTATGGTAAGTTTCATGTTTTTTCTAGTCAGAATCGCGAGCTGATTCGATTTATGCAAGAAAAAAATGTGTCCCAAAAATTGTTTTCCTCTTGTGTTACCCTTTGCCATATGTTTTCTATGGAGGTAACACAATAGGAAAAGTAAAAAAAATCAAAAAATGTATGGAGTTTTATGGGACATCTTTTTTTATTGCATAAATCGGATCAGCTCGTGATTCTGATCAGGAAAAACATAAAACTTACCAAAAAAATTTGAGTCAACAAAAGTGGCAAAATTTTTGAGAAACGCTCAGTTGAATATGGAAAAAAAATAGTTTGCAAATATTATTTATTTAATTTTGTAGTATTGTATTAACTTTAATTTTAGAATGACATACCTATGTATAAATAATCAATCATGGTTTAAATAAACTTTAAAAAATAACAAATCCCAAAACACCACGTCTATCAAATGAGATATTAAATGACTTCATGTTGCCATTGATAAGATGTCCGTACGCAGATTAAATACTGACCTGCAATAATTGAAACTATTCCTGCATTGAAAAATGTGAAATTGTTAGTGAAATAAAACATCCGTCAACTCATAAATAGACAATAACGCGGTAAAATAAACATTTTCGGTAAATCAAAGAACGAAAGTTCTATAAGCCTGGGTTTAGTGTCCTACTTTGTTTTTGTGTCAGCTAATTAGTTCTCTGCATTAATTTCTCAATTAAAGCTGGCATACGACGACGACATATGAAAAATATGAGGATAGACATGAAAGAGATGGGACTGAACACATGTCCGCACCTTCATTAATAGTAACGATGTGAGGACAGCAGATTAAATATGGCGGTTGGAAAAAAAATACTCGGCAAGTTCGTAAGTACCTACTTACGTTTCAAAGATCAGTGCAAGTTTAAATATTTTTAGGAATGCTCAATTTTTTTGGTTGCAAAATTGGTTCTATTAGGGATGCAAAAAATGTCTCAAATGTACACTTACCTAGCCATTAGTTGATTAAAAAATATTGTGACATTCTTGATTATGAATACTTAGGAATAAATAACCAAAAATTTCTAGGAGCCTGAACAACGCTTGAACTTTCAATAATTTCGGAAAACGTCTTCTTATTCTTGAAAGTGTTGCTTGAAACTGGAATATGATCAACATTCAGGTTCAGAATGAATGAGATGACAACTGGGTGACATCGAGATGTCTGTACTAGGGTTCAGGCCTCGGAATTTGCTCAATAGTAAAATCCGGTTTTTTTCGCTCTTTCGTTACTGTTTCATATTTAATCGAAAATTCCTATGATATGAAGTGAAAACCTTAATAAATACAATATTGGGTTTAACATAAAACCATAAAATAATTAAGTAGTATATTTTTGTTTTAACCGGTTACTAGCCCTAGGGTTTCCACCCGGTTCTGATTTTGTATGACGAGATTTTGGGATTTTTTGTATAGAAAATTAGATCCGAAAATCCTGAAGTGCTAACCTTAGTCTGAACCTTAATAATAATGATGTGAGGACAGCAGCAAATATTAAACGTTGCGGCCAGGGATCGAAAACCAGTATATTCTTAATCGTACCTTATGTTTCCTATTTCATTTTTAACGAAGCTTTCATCGTAGCATGCAGATGGCGCTGCAATGGTTTAAAAAAACATCGCTCAGGATATGGCAATAAACAAAAAAAATGTCTGAAAATTCCTAATTTTGTTTATTTATATTTCCAAAGCAAGAGACAGCTGGAAACAATTATAACTTGTTCTTTATCTTTATAGAAACATTTTTAAATCTAAGTTTCATCAAGATTGTATACTTTGAAAGGCAGGAGAAAACAAAACAGGTAGGTAAGTAAATTGGTGATATATCTGTATTAAAAGAAATATGAAAACAAAACTTAGCTCGCTTTAGGTAGGTACCTACTGATTTTAGAGAGTGACTCTTATCTTAGACCTTTATTCAAATATAAAAATACAAATGTTAACCCATACAAAATGCACGTTGCGAGGGTTGCATCTTGCTTTTGACGTGTAGGTAATCAATTATACATCCAGAAATTGCAGTTGCAACTCCGCACCCTAGCCTACACATGCAGCCATATGCACAAACATGTCCGTCATGTAAATTATTCAAATTATTCACCATTGCGAAATTAAATAAAGAGCGAAACAAAAAACTCTCATTTTACCGCCCCACCCGGCCAAAGCGAAGGGCGCGACACCCCTAGCAATCAATTTTATCCCCCTTCTTTAGCTATTGACCGTCTCTCTCTTACAGCTAGGCTAATCGTATAGTTGTTCCTATCTAAAAGACGATTTGAAGGGCGCGAAGAACTCCGAGCGATGCCTCGGGCTACGTTGCGAGTTTTCAAGAGAGAATTTTTGTGACGCCTAGCAAAGATAGTTTTACATTTGCCTTAAAAATGTTTACTCCCTAACTCTTTAAATATAAGGGTCAAATTTCAGCTGGTATTATTTTAGTGAGAGTAGGAAATATGATTGTGATTTAAGATTGATGTAGAAATCCAAATCGTATAGTGATGAGTGGATGATTGCTTTGCGAAGACTTCTCGGAATGGAAAATGGAATCGGGCGGGAAATGTAATAAATGGTAAGGGGTAGGTGAAATGACAGACAAATAACTTTCAAAGTAAATATTTCACAAAATTGAAGACAATCGCTATGAATAAACATAAGTAATAAATAGGGTCATTAGGGTCTTACCAATACATGACGGATGTGGTCAGGTTTAATTTAGTATACAAGTACCTATTTTCGCGACTTCTTCAAGGAAATACATGCTTCACCACAGTATGTATATTGGGTATGTAACTATCCAATTGATCATATTCTAGGTAATTACGTACAGGATTGGCACCTACTCAATCACCTAATCTGCAGTGCCTAAGCACAACAATTAAGAAAATTACTTATTATATTCTGCACCTAATCATAGTCGAACATTTAAAAAAATGTTGATCATGACTTCCTTTTCCTACGTTTCTCAAAAGTCTTCTTATTTCTTCAAAGTTTTCAGACTTAACCATTTATTTCTTCAGATTAAAAGTTTTTTCCAATTATCTCTCCCCTCTTAGGTTTAATACCAGTTGATCCCTTGGATACTATTCCGGTACCGTAACGTGCTACAACTTTGCCTCCGATGCACAACTTTTCCGCATGATCTTCGGTTGCTATCTCCAATCCCTGCTTACATTTTTTTCTTCCCCAGTTTTTCATCTTTCCGGCTTTTTCTGCCTCAATTCACATGAACCTTAGCTACAGCTTGAAATATGGGTCCGTGTCTGACCATATCTTTATAAAGATCAATTAAGAAGAAATTTGCATGCAATATTCTTTCCTTTGCAATGTAAAGAAAGTATGCAAGGCCTAGCAAGATATTAACGAAGTTTTAAAGAGAAATGATGATGAGATACGAGTACGTACTTCGCAAGATATTTGGCTAATGCTTCAGAGCCAAGATTTTCTTCATACTTTTTAACGAGTTTTTCTCGATTTCATCCTGTTTTGGCATTCTTTGTTGTCATGAGCACATCAGACGTCATCTGAATCATAATTAAATTAAAAGTCTCCGATTTATATTAAACATCCATATCATACTTCGATCACGTAATCTTTTTATTTGCATCAATTACTCAAACAAACCACACTTTTACATTATACGTGACATGGATAGTAAATCCACAAAACACATTCCGATGCAAAAACCCATATTAATAACAATTAAGTATTCTTTCGTCGTTATCATATAAGGCTTAATTGCTCTTAAGTGGTCGAAACCTTCAGCATAATGTGAGGCAGTCGCCATACCGGTTTAAGTAGGCATAAGTAGTCATTCATTAAAATACCAGGCTTCTTAGGTAGATCGCAGTTCTTATTGTAATTTAGTCAACATAATTAACAAGTTGATATATGCCGAATGCTTTGATCACGATAGGTCCCATGGGTCGCATGGGACGGGAGCATACTCGTAATTACAATAGGTTTTACGGGCTAACGTAGCGCTACGTCTAGAGCGGTTGGAAAGCCTCCAAATAGTTCAAGGAACGTTAGAACCTGTTGCATGAATGTAGCACATTCTTGAAGAAATCTATTAATACCCGTAGGCTAAAGTCCAGTTTTATTTAATTTGTCCTGCCTCACACAGAAGTGTGAATTTCCAGAGGCCTATGCGGAGTTGGGCTTCCTTCAGCCTTCCTCAAAGCTTCGCTGAAGTAAGCTCACAGTTGGGCGTGCGTCGACTCCTTCTTCTTTTACAGTTCGGCCATTGGCCGTGCATGGTCTAGTGCAACCGGGATGGTTCTTTGAAGGTCGAAACCTCACGTTTCTGCCATAAGTTTCATAGTTACAAGCGAATACTATATTTATTGGCTTCGTGCGAAGTTCGGCCTCGACCCTTTGCAGGACCTCCTCTTAAAAGCTTCGTTGAAGTACCTAAGCTGACTGTCAGACCTGCATCGACCATTAGGATATTTCCGATTTCCGTCCTCCTGCCGGAGAGGATTTCTGAGAGCCGGAATCTCAGTTTTCTGTTATCAATTACTTACGAGTAGGTTATTACTTGTAGTATCGTTTTTAAAATAAGACAAACGCTATAGAGAAACAACATAAATGTAAGTATATATATCTTATCTTATTGGATACGGGGGTCCATACTCGATACACATATACACTTCGACCCAGAGGGATCTTTAAAGTATGATGAAGTATAGATAAGAACAGATACTTTTTAATACTACTTACAATTTATAATGAAGAAACGTTAGAATTTGATGTACAAATACCTAATCACAGTTTGAGTATTGATAGGTAGGGACATGATATCGATCGTTAGTAGTGAAATGAGCTATCCACTGTCCCATGTGAAATTTGGTTCTGATTGCGTCGTTTCGTGCACAACTTTATATACTTACCTATTATGCTTCATGGCTATAAGATGTGAATTTTCGAGCAATGCCTTCTTTTTTATTTAAGCCACTATTTATGTGAAAAGAATACAGAACGGCAAGAGGTAGAGATATAAATCTATCTGCAACGATTACATCTAGGCAACCACGACACAACTTTTTGCCTTACTGCTGGTAGTACTGGTACCCCTTCTTCTTACTGACAGATTTGAAATATGTTTCAATTAAATCGAATGAAATCATATTACTTGTTATGAAAATCTTGAAATTCCGAACATGCTGTACGAGGCAAATAAATATTCAGGAATGCTGTACGGAGGCGCGCGGTGAGGTGAGGCGAGTAGGGCCGAGCACCGCGCCACCTCGACCGACACGCAAGCGATCTCTTGAACCAGGCGCCCAGAAACCACTAAGAGCTCTCCACGTCTCCCCCACGAGTCCCATCTCGCTCGCACTATTTACAATACCCACGCAACAAAACAAGACAAACAGCCGTCTTATACTCCATCCACAAACGAAACCATGTCATGCCGTATTGAAATAGGGTTCTTTCTGCGTTCTAAACTGGATGTTTTAATGATTCCTCGCTACGAAAATGGAAGTAGGCAATGGCTCCCAAAGCACGTGAAGAATTCGTCTTGTATTTTTGTAAATTTATGTTATCCTAATAGTGGCGATGCTTAAGGATCAATTTGGCATGGTTGGAATTCCTTTTTAGGATTGAATGAATGAGAATGGATTTCTGCCTTGGGAACTATCATCGGTTGAATCGTTTTAAAACGATAAAAAATAAAGTGGAGTGGAGAAAATTATACAGGGGAATGTTTGTCAGTATTGTGCCGGTTTTTATCGAATCATCTGGATGTGGATTCTTGAAATTGTGTCGAAAGCTATAAAATTACGGCTAAAGATTCAAATTTAAGAGTCCGGTAACGATTTGAAAACGAAAATCTCTAATAATGAGATTACGCACATGAATTGCATTTGTTAAGATAGGTTGAGGTCTTGTTATTGCAAAAAAGTTACTTTTGGTCTATATTATTAAATATTTAACACACAAAACTCAATTCTTACAGAGCTTGTTTAGAGGACGTTGATTCGTGTAATCTTGTCGCTTGATTTCTGTTTTTTTTTTATGGTTTTGTTATAATCAGATAATATAAAACATAATTATTACAATTTGTTTTAAATTATCTGGTTAAATCATGAAATTAAGTTTATTAATGTATTTTTTTGTGGAATACGTTAATACCTTCCCAATCACCTAAACTTCGGCTATTTTGCATAAAAATGCTTTAGTTAAACATACTCCCTCCAAAATATACTTATATGAAAAAAAAAACTGTTTCTATTTATTTCTCAGACGACATATTTTTCAACGTATTTACATATTTTACGTACTAGTATAACTTAATTTGAATCAATAAATAAAAACCTTAATCTTTTCACCTCTCCAAGCAAAAAATAGCTTCAAGCGAAATAGGTGTCAGAAGGCCGATTAGGGTGAATGATTTATAAATGAAACATAAAATAAATAAGTGTTCAATTTATGCAACTTCAAAAGAAACGTACTCTCAAAATATGTGCTCATACCAAATAATAAGTAGAAGTTTTGTTAGTTACCGCTAAATAGTATCAAAAATTTGAACAAAATCGAAAAAAAAGTAACTGGACTCTTAATTAGTTGCGTATGTATGAATCACTTTCTTGCACATAAACAAGTATATGTAACAGTAAAACATTAGTAAAATACAATGATTAACTCGATGGTAAAATTACAAAAAAAAATATGCTGAAAGGCGAGCTTATCCCTAAAAAGGATATCTCTTCCAGCCAATCTATGAGAAAATGAGAAAGGAACACGATGAAAGACAAACTATGCACAAAAGAGTTCAATAAAAAGTTTGGAAACACATAAAGCTTCAAGTAAACAGAAACACTAATAAATACGTAATATTTATGTACAAACATGTACCACACAATGTTATGGGTATTATGATGGTGTTACGTATTTAAGGTAGCTATAGGTGATGAAGCACAAAACTAACTTGTGGCTTCATCACCTAAACGGAAAAAAGAGGCCACCAATTGCCGTTTAGATAATGAAGCAAAAAATACGTAAAGTGAAACTATGTGACAAAGACCAAATGTTGCGGAATTAGTAGGACTAGATTATACAGAAATTGATTGATTCGTTTATTACGTTTATCGTAAGAATCCGCCTCCGCCCAATGCGCCACTGGACGGTCGACACAGTCTTTTCTACGCGCTAGTCGCTGATTTTGATGCGGCTTTTGAGTTTGAGTTACTCCTACGTTACATAGACAGTATAGACACATAATGAAAGAAACAAATCCCATTTTCTTTTGTTAATTCACTCAAAACTGGGTACTTATTACTTAAAACAAAAACCGATGTTAAATAAATACACAAAAATATACATAATAAAGTAAGTAATAAAAATATCTAATGGATATTTTGTAAAAATAAAATATAAACAATAAGCAAAGTACAGCACATGCTAAAGTGTAGAAAAACAATGGCCGCAAATTATATCGCAACGTTGCGGTTGCGGTACCGAAAGAAGATGGCGCGTGCCGCGATTCAGCGGGCACTGGTACTAGGAGCGCATAAGCTGAAGAAGCAGTTGAGTGCTCCCCTTAGCCTTTTACGCTGCACTTTAACAATCTTGCACGCTTCATTCGACTTTGCGTTTATTAAAATAAGGTTAGTTTTTGATTGTGGGAACTGTTATGTTATTGTCGCGTGAACCGCGAGGGAATGTATTGAATAGCTGCTACTGCTAGTGCATTATGGTCGCCGGGTGAGCAGCGCGCATTGCGCAACTCCCCAGACACACGACGTGTCCGCACGTTCCCCATACCATAAGACACTGTTGCTACACTTGCTACATAGTTTGTATTGTATGTATGAACGTTACATACACACAGAAATGATGCCTGTTGATAGATTAATAAGATGCAAACATTTAAATTAAATCGACGAGGAAGGTCCGTTTTACTATTCCGTAGTTCCGTAAGTAAGTACATTCGGGTTAGCAAAATAGGTAAATAATAAATACCGAAGTAATTTAGTTGTTAGATACTTTATAACATTTTATTTAAACTGTGTCGAACGTTCAGTGGCACCCTCATTTGAGAATTGTATTTCCCTAATAAAAAAAATTCTAATCCTTCAGTATTAGGTACGTTGTAGTCCTACTGATTACGTTACTTTTGGTCTTTGTCGCATAGTTTCATTTTCCGTATTTTTTGCTTCATTACCGTTTAGGCGATGAAGCCAAAAGTAAGTAAATATAAAACTGTATCACATAGATCATAAGTTGCGGAATTAGTAGGACTACAGCTAACAATACAGATCTTGATTAGCTAGGTTATTATTAATAATAACTTATTAAGAATCACAATCTCCTTAATGAGGGCGCCGCTAGATGGTCGACGCAGTCTTAATACCTAAGGTAATTTTTTACCCCCGACGGAAATGGTGAGAAGCCGCTTGTTTATTGGTTAGTTTGATTCTCTAAATGTACTTAAATTATGTCCGTATATTTATTTTCTTTCTTAAGTTAGGTTTTTTACAATATGAATATAAAATTAAAATAAAATATACCATACTCAAAACAAAAACAATATAAAACATAAACACATTATAAAAAACCTAACATAGAGTGCCGCCGGCAGCAGGGCAAGGCCCAGGCTGCCGGTGGTCAGGGCCGCAGAGAGAGGAACCTTCGGACTATACGCGCCGTGTCCAGGATTACCGCCCTCTGTATCTGACCCTTGATCCAACCACAACCTCGTAGCGAAAGCCTCTCAAGATGTTGGTCGAGACTCTTCGCTATGAGACCGTTCGCAGAAACAACTATCGGCACAATGATCGCCGAATCGACCTCCCACATGGCGGTTACCTCGTGAGCCAAGTCTAGGTACTTGCTGGACTTGTCCTTCTCGGCTTTCACGAGGTTCACGTCACATGGGACGGTGATGTCAACGAGCATGGCCCGGCGTTGCGGTCGATCTATTACCACGATATCAGGTTTATTGGCTACAATAGTCCTGTCCGTGATAATAGATCGATCCCAATAGAGCGTGGCATGACCATTTTCGAGAACTGGCGCAGGAGTGTACTTGTAGTACGGCACTTCGTGGTCCACAAGACCGTATCGGAGAGCAAGCTGCTGGTGTATGATCCTGGCTACGAGGTTATGTCTGTGCAAGTACTCGCCGTTAGCAAGATGGGAACAACCGGAGATGATATGCCTGAGTGACTCTCCGGGACGGCGGCATGCCCGACAAATGTCGACCGTACCGTCCTTCAGGATATTAATTAATTTATTATACCAACAACAAAAATTACATTGTAGACAAAGAAAACTATCTCAATAGTTTGACTGCAGGAAGGAGTTAAAACTTAATAGACTTTTTTTATTATACTTACTTAGTTCTAAATGTAAATCTCTTGTAAATGCAAATTAATGCTCCAATTTATCGGCTGAAGTATTCGATTTGTCGCAGACACACGATAACGGTCAAACTTCTAACATCCCTCTTATCGCATCAGGGGTTAAAATAGATTTAGCTAGAGAACGACGGAATTACCACGTTTTATCCGCGGAACTCCTAAATGATAGGTAATATTGGTAATCTTAAAAGTTTCACTGCAAAAACTGTCTGAGAATCTGAGATCTCTCCATCTAAATTAATATTTAATCTAGATACTAGGAGAACTGTATGGGAATTCATAATATTCGCCACTTGATAAATAAAATATCGACAATAATGTACATGTATCATGTTTTACGTGATTTGACATGATGTATTGATGTCAAATCACGTAAATGTTTCAGAGACTTCGTCCTTATAAAAACTCCGAGTTTGAAAGCCAACATGATGGATTAAAATTGGTTATGTAACTTGTGTATGTAACACGAAAAAAAAAGCTTCCGGGATATTCTCAATCTAAGACATTGTGTTGAAAATATTTCCTCGTGACAAGCATTTATTTCCTTTAACAAAAATAAATTAAAGTTTTAAATATGACGAAGCGAATTCTCGGGGGAGCCTCACCCCTAGAGAACGCGTCCCCAAGGTGGTGGATAGGGGAACGCTCGGCAGATATGCCGGGTAGGAGGGAAATAAAATACCTCCCGCGAACCAACAGGTCGGAGATGGAAACTTCGTTATCAAACCCCTGCAGAGAGCTTCTTCAAGAAATGCGAAGGTGAGGTCTATGCAGTGCTGGGCGCTCAGGCTGGAGTGTTCAGAAGGGATGGTGGCGGATGAATTCTTACAGAGGATCAACGGCAGCGCCCACACCTAAGTATTAGTTACAGTCTTGGCGTCAGGTGACAACCGGCCGTAAAACCTTATAGTCAAAACACCTCCTCCTCGTAAATATGAATAAAGCCAGAAATAAGACAACGATAACCACTAGGGCGTACCCCGGAAGCGACGCTAGTGATAGAAATGGGAATTATGCGAAAAATAACGAAGAATGTGCTAGGGCGTCCCCCGTAAGCGACGACAGAAAAGACAAACATGCACAGACGCATACGCAGTCTAATATTAGGTTAGCCACCTGGAATTTGGGCACTCTCACCGGGCGTAGCCAGGAGCTAGCGAAAGTACTGGAGGCGCGAAATATTAACATATGCTGCCTGCAAGAGACTAGATGGAAAGGGTCGAAATCAAGAGATATAGGACTAGGATACCAGGTATTATACCACGGAACTGTAAACACCCGAAACGGCGTTGCTGTTGTTTTAGATTCCAACTTCAAACAACGTGTTATCAACGTCGACAGAAGGAGCGACCGGCTGATAGCAATAAAAGTTGCTATGGATAACCAACCACCCCTAAATATTATTTCGGCATACGCACCACAAACCGGGTGTGCCGAGAATGATAAACAGACTTTCTGGGATGACTTCGACGATTTACTCAATTCAATATCACCAGGGGAAACTAAATACATTGGTGGGGACCTGAATGGACACGTGGGTTGCTGCAACACCAAGTACAAAGAGATTATGGGACAGTTTAGTTTTGGTTCAATAAACAAGGACGGTGAACGAATACTGGATTTTTGTACAAGACATAACTTGGCACTGGTTAATACCTTCTTTAATAAGAAAAATGAGCATTTGATAACGTATAAAAGCGGAGGCAAGAAATCTCAAATAGATTTTATCCTTACTAATAGAACACTACTCAAAACCTTTAAAGATTGCAAGGTAATACCAGGTGAGGCACTTACCACTCAGCACAGGATCCTAGTTAGTAGCATCCAGTTACCTAAACCAATGAAACATACTAGGAGTACAATCACTCGTATCAAATGGCATCTGCTCAGCACTGAAAAGGGGAATGACCTGATAAGTGAACTCCGAAACCTAATGAAAGAGGATTTGGAACACAGCGACGACATCTTGCCTGAAGATATGTGGTCTGCTTTTGAAAAGGTCTGTAAAACCAGAGCTGAAGCTGCCCTTGGAATATCTAGGGGTGGGCTCAACAATAGTAAGGACCCCACGTGGTGGAACAATGAAGTGAAGGATTCCATAAAGAGCAAAAAGGAATGTTTCAAAAAATGGCAAGACACCGGCCTAGACGAAGATCACATGAAATACAAGACAGCCAAAAAATCGACCAAACGAAAAGTTGCGCAAAATAGGGCGGACTCGCTAAGATCATTCTACTCTAGAGTTGAACATGCGGCGAATGATAAGGAAATATTCAAACTCGCGAAACAACGACACAACGCGAGCCTAGACATTAAAGTCAATAAGTATATCAAAGACGATAGAGGATTTCTACTAACGGAAAACAAAAAAATTAACGATCGTTGGAGCCAATATTATCAACAGCTGCTCAATGAAGAATTCCCGAGTCAACCACTACCAAAAACACAGAAAACAGCTGGTCCCCTACAACGCATAAGGATAGAAGAGGTTAGGAACGCGCTCAGAAAAATGAAAAACCATAAAGCGGTTGGTCCGGATAGCATACCGGCAGACCTATGGAAGTTGGTTGGACCTATCGCTGAAGAATGGCTGACTAAGCTTTTTAATGCAATCCTAGTGTCCATGAAGATTCCTGAATCATGGCGACATAGCTATATAGTACCCTTTTATAAAAACAAAGGCGATGTCAGTGACTGTGGGAACTTTAGGGGTATTAAGCTTACGTCACACACGCTGAAAATTTGGGAGCGTGTACTTAGTAATCGTCTTGGTCGACTTGTCTCCATCTCCGAAAACCAATGTGGTTTCATGGCGGGAAAATCCACGACTGATGCTATCCAATCAGTAAGAATCCTCATGGAAAAACACCGAGCGAAAAATGAGGACCTTCACCTGGTGTTTATAGACCTTGAGAAGGCCTTCGATAGGATTCCGCGCAAACTAGTTTGGCAAGCAATGAGGGTACAAGGAATACCAGAACACTATATCAGCTTAGTGCAGGATATGTACGACGGCATTAGTACGCGAGTGAGAAGCCTGGCTGGCATTAGTAAACCTTTTGAAGTGAAGGTTGGTGTACACCAGGGATCGGCTCTAAGTCCGCTTTTATTTAATTTATCTATAGACTATCTCACAAAACCTATCCAATCCTGTCTCCCATGGTGCTTGCTATATGCGGACGACATTGTTCTCGCGGATAAATGTGCTGAAAAGCTCCAGAACACTCTAAGTCACTGGCAGGACGCACTTGAAAACAATGGCCTCCGCATAAGTAGAAAGAAGACCGAGTACCTACGATGCAGCTTTGGTGATACACTAGCAGTAAACTCGGAATTATTTATCGCCGGCCAACGGCTGCCCAGGGTGCGCCAGTTTACATACCTAGGATCGGTGCTTGCTGATGATGCCACTGTAGATGCAGATGTGACGCACAGAGTCAGTGCAGCGTGGCTTAAATGGAGAACTTTATCGGGAGTATTATGTGATCCTAAAATGCCCATAAAACTAAAGGGCAAAGTGTATAAAACTGCTGTACGACCGGCTATGCTATATGGCGCAGAGTGCTGGGCTGCCAAACAACAACACGAACAAAAGATGCACACAAGTGAAATGAAGATGTTGCGGTGGGCGGCGGGCGTCACAAGGATGGATAAAATACGCAATGAGTACATCCGCGGTTCGTTTGGGGTCGCCCCTGTTGTAGACAAGATGGTAGAGAGTCGATTGCGTTGGTACGGGCATGTAATGAGACGAGATAAAGAACATGTTGTAAGGAAGGCTCTGGCTATCCCGGATCAAAAGAGAGGTAAAGGACGACCGAAGGTCACGTGGTGGACAACCGTTGCCAAGGATTTGGAACGGGCACAGATTGACAACCAGACAACCCAAGATCGAGTGGCTTGGCGCCATAGAACGAGGAGGGCCGACCCCAAATAAAGGGATAAGGCACGGAAGAAGAAATATGACGAAGCGAATATATTTTTACAGATTTTCTAGTTTTCTTTTACCTAAGATAATAGTTTGATTAAAGTACATTCTCTCTTATTTACTCAATATACTCTTGAAACAATACATTTTTGTATTTCTATTTTAAGAAAACGTGGTTTTATTAAGCGTAGAATCATATTTTTGGTAAAGGAAATAAATACTTGTCACGAGGAAATATTTTCAAGAAAATAATAAGGTCTTGGATTGAGAACATCCCGGAGGATTTTTTTCCGTGTATGTACTCTACATTATTGTGGGTATTTTATGATGGATTATTATAATTTGATATTTAATAATTATCACAATAATCTGATTTAATATGATATGACAGAATCACAGAACAGATGTTCAAAATTTACAAATTTCTAATGATCTTGATTTGAACATCAATAAAAGCTTTAATAAAACATTTTAGAGTTTTCAATGATTTTTTTTTCTACAATAGAGTTTTTCGGAAGAACTAATTAATTATTTTCTATGACACATCTCTCTATTACGCTCTGACTTTAATAATTTCTATATTATATACTTATTTATATTTTTATAACTTCTTCTTTCTATATATAAAACAAAGTGGTGTCGGTCATACCATTTATAACTCAAGAACGATGTTTGAATTTTTGGATTTATCTCTGCCCCGAATAGCAGAATACCTAATAAAATTATAAAGAAAAATATTGGCGGTATAGTAAGATTTATTTTATGAATCCGAATAGTAGGAACAAATCTCTAGTAAGAATCGGACATCTTGAAAAATACTGCTATACGAAATTTTCTGGGTCAGTTAATAGTATGTAGAAAGTAAATTTTCGCTTAGGACTGATTGGCAGAGGTTACCTGACATATCCTCGAATACTTTTCTCGATGTTTTACTTTCTCATCGGAAGAAGAAAACTCAGTTCTTACAGAGCTTGTTTAATGAGGACGTTGATTCATACAATCTTGTGGTTTGATTTTTAATTATTATTTGTTATGGACCCTAATATGTTTTGTACTAGCTGAATAAAGCATGAAGTGAGGTTTACTCCTGTATTTTTACATTTGCAAAATACTTAAATATCTTCCTAAAAATATCACCTAAACTTCGGCAATTTTTAGCAAAATTGCTTTAGCAAAACATACTCTCCCTTAAAAAATATATATGAAAATGAAAAAAACTGTGACACTTATTCCTCAGGCGACTCATTTTCCAATGCATTTATATATTTTACGTACTTGTATGATTTAATTTTAATCAATAAAAACCTTACCCTTTTTACCTCTCCAAGCAAAAATAGCGAAACTGGTGTTAGATTTAGGGTGAATTAATAAATGAAACATAAAATTAAAATATCGTTGTATTTATTCCATTCAAAAAGAAACCATCTTTCTTAATATTTATACAAAATGATAGAAGTTATGTTAGTTACTGCAAAATAACATAAAAAGTTGAACGAAATCGAAAAAAAGTTTACCGGACTCTTAAGGCTGTGTTTAATTCTAATTATTACGTATAAATTATTTTTCGTTGTATTTATGTTTTTATTTGATCGATGAGTTTTCACATTCTACCCAAACGTTTTCCACACGTTGCGTTTTTTGGAAAGTTTAGAAAAATGAACGATTTTCGAGAACAATTAGGCAAATCATTCGACAAAATTTCTTTGGAAATTCTTTAGTAATATTGGGGCTTAGGCAATCCTAAGCCACCGTTAGGTAGATTAAAAAGATACCTGGTCTGAACCTCCGACTGAAGACGTAGTACTTAAATAAGTAGTTGAGATGAGAAGATTACTGATTGTAAAATCCCAACGCGACTTTTTTGACAGAACTATCTTACATAAAGAAAAGTAAAGGATATCATTCCTACTTTGTTTTCCTAAACATTATGCGTAAGTGTAGTAAGAACTTACAAATTCCGTAAGTACATGAATAAATATTTCGTACTACTGTACTGTACTTGGTCATGAATATTTAATGAAATAATATTTTATTCACCAAGTATCAGTAAAGTCCATGCAGTTTCTAATAGAATTTCATACAATACTTACACCAAAAAAGAAAATAATTGTGTTCGTTTCCATCCATACGCACGTTATGACCATAAAAAACCAAATAAGCTTAACCAATAACCTTATAAGCAGTAAACGGCGATAAAAACAGCGAAATTTAATTGAATTTACTCAGAATGCGAATTCATAAAAGGAATGAAACGCGTAATGCGAAACAAAAACCACTGTATACGATTGCGTCAGCACTTGAAAATTAATCGCTCGGCTCTCGACAGGCACTCTCTACCTATTCTCACACATACACAATCCCTTACAAAACATTGAAGCCCGTCCAATTTACTAAGACCTCAGCGTTATCAAACCCAATCCCATTACTCTATACAATATAAATACTCAGAGGGGAGCACAATAGCTCAACGCGACTGGTGTTGCTACGTGGGATCGTGTAACCTCCTCGCGTATTCTGCGGTCCTAGTAAGCTGCGCATAGTGTGGCAGGTTGCGACCATGCCGATGGGGCTACGGGCTCGGCTGTTGCCGCATTGACACGTGGGACACGTCTGGCGCTCTCAGCAGGAATGGAATGGACCACCCTTGAACGACGGACCGAGTACGGTGCTGTGCGATGCCAAGTGATCGCCTCTTTATAGATATGGCAATATTGCAGAAAAATACTGTTTTGTTGAATTCGTTTTATTCGCAAAACTTATAAGTAAATTTATACTCGGCGACTGTAATACTCGAATTGAGATTGTGGTGGCGGAACTACTAGCGCATACTTTTTGATAGAGCTTGTATGGTCGCATATTGTAGCATCCATAACAATCACAGAAAGGATTTCCATACAATATTGTGAAACTGTTGTCGGGCCCCGCATTGCGTGTCGCCGCCGGCACAATCCACCGGGAGATCGAACGTTACGAGATTACATAGAAGCAGTAGGTTGTGCACGGCTTTCGTCGAACTCAATTCTTACCGGCTTGCTTAAGCACTCGTATAAAAACTATTGTGTGCAACGGTACATAATAAGGGTTCTTAAGATTCGAGGGTCGAAGTTACAAAATGAGGCCAAGCCGAACTCGAACAGACTCATTATGTAACTGTTGCACAAAATACTATTAAACAATATACCTATTCAATCATTTATTGCAGTATCGACGGATAATTTGCCCAGTCTACCTTGAAATATGACGTCCGATATTAGTTTTTCTGCTAAAATCCTTTGCATGTGTGTCAACTCCTTGAGTTGAAATCCAACTGTTCTTCCAAATGCCTCAGCTTCGTTGCTTATGACGAAAGGCTGTGGTACTTCCACATGATTCTGCTCCTGCTCGAGTATTTCTGGTTCGAGGTATTCCTCAACATTCTGGAGATGCTCTTCTACAAAAATGGAATTGGAATTGTTAGACTTTTTGCGTCGTTTTGGTTTCGTTTCCTCTTCGTCGGAGTTGTCAATTTCATGCGTATTGTCCTAGAATTCAAAAGTTATCTAATGAATTATTTTGATCATCGTCATCATGTGTAGCATATGAATTAGTTATAGCCATTATAGGTGAGAAGGAGTCACCGGCTCACCGGCAACAGCATATTTCTACACGAAGGCCGCATAAATATGTGATACGCAAATTTGTGAGGCCATAAGAGCGTGTCGCATATTTTTGCGGCCTTCGTGTAGGCAGATACTATGGCCGGTGACTGTATGTGTAACTAGGTATCACTGGTAGGGTACCAGTAAAAACTAGACTGTTTTATCCCGTTGTATGTTGCTAACCAAAGAAATAAAGTTGAAAGAAACTATACTATCGTCATGACTTTTGTAAAATTATTGAATCTCACGTTTTTTCAAGTGGAAATGCAGTATTTCTGTATGCATCCCATACATAAATCAATGGAGTAATTTTACAGCTAATGTAAGGAAAGTGCTGTCAAGACTTCTTTGAATTATGAATTCTACTTTAGTTAGGTACCATATTTTTCTTTTGATTCACAAAACAAGATATGTAAACGAGCGGGTCTTTTTTTTAAATAGTGACGATATTTATTATAAAAGTAGAAATTAAAAAGTGGCAACATCGTAGTGTCATCCCGTTTAGATTGATTTGAAAGGGACGACACTACGATGTTGCCACTTTTTACATTTCTACTCTTTTTGGTGGCACTGTAAGTACCCACCTGATAACTATCCTCGTACAAGCTGACATTGGATTCGTGCTTGCACTCCTGATCATCGTCGTCGTCTTGACTTTCGTTCAGGAACGTCAGCAGGTTGTAGTACCAGAGGTGTGGTTTGTGGTTAGTACCGTGGAATTTATTCATCAGCACCTACAATTAAAATATTAATTAGAAATAACACAACATACAAAGAGTTTAGGCCCTTTTTACTTTTGCCGCTTATTCATTAACGTGTTTAGAAACCTCATTTACCATTTATCTAAGTAAGTAATCCTTTGTCCTTATCCGTCACTTTGACAGTCGTGTTTGTTAGAAACTGACAAAAGATAATTTTTAATGAATGAAGCTTGAATTGAAACACGTAAAAATAAGCTCTACAAATAGAAGTATAGATTAAATATTTTATAGTAAAATAGGAATCTACCTTTTTATGCTCTCGCCTGTACGCACACCGCATATGTTCAATTTTCTTCTTAACATCAAGCGTCGTAGAATTCGCTTGGTACAACTTATACTTTTCTAATAGCTGTTCGTACGCCTTGTCGCGCACTTCCCTATTGCTATACAACATGTGTTTCTGGTCCCAGAGGCATGGGAATGTTTTGTATAATTTTAAAAATTCTGTCAATATTTGTCTTTCTCGTTCGATGGCGCGTGGTCGACGTACGTTCGACTCCGACATGGTGTCGGGACAGACTGGCGGCGTCATCCGACGGTCGGGCGCGCGGTCGGGCGGACGCCGCGGTCCCTCTCTGGCGCTATGCTGGCGAGCGGGACGGGGAATCGTGCGCGGACAGCTGCGAGGGGCCGAGGTGTATTATTACTACGCCTTACGAACGGTGACTATCCGCTTGTCGGCTAGCGTGTTCTGACTTCGTCGTATTTTGTACAGCCGACTCAAAGGTATGTTTAAGTACACTTTGGAACCTTATTACAAAGGCGTAAGGTCGACTGTACGCGTTTTGAAACCATTGAAATAGGTAAGTTAAAATTCAGCATGACATTGACAATTTGACACTAATAACAGATTATAAATAAATCAAAACGAAAAGACACAGACACATTAAAACCATAAGTAGGTAACTGGCCGAAAGGGCAAGAAAACGAGAAACGAGGTTGACGGAACCCTAATAACAACTAAGCCCGACCAGAAATATATGAACATTGTCAAGAGAGCGCTCTTTTCTCAATGTATATGGGGACGGTTCAGTTTGTATTATGAAAAATTTAGTTCCGGTGAAGTTCCGCAATATGGCACGTGGTCATATATTACTGGTCAGGCTTTAGTTGTTATTAGGGTTCCGTAGCCAAATGGCAAAAAGCGGAATCCTTATAGATTCGTTATGTCTGTCTGTCTGTCTGTCCGTCCGTATGTAACAGCCATTTTACTCGGAAACTATAAGACGTATTATTATCAATTTTTTACATAAAGTGTATTGTGTGTGCCGCTACTTAGTTTTGTAGAGAAATTGCTAAAAAAAGTATTTTTAGGGGGGGCACTCCTTACATGTAACTAATTGTCAAAAATATTTTTTTGACAAATATCAACATGATGCACATCAATCGATAGGTCTCTAAAAATAACATTGAGGTTTCTTTGAACATTTTTGATCAAGTGGATATTTTCAGAAATAATCGCTCCGAAAGACTAAAAAATTGTGTCCCTGTAACTTTTGAACCGTAAGTCCAAAAACTATGAAAAAAATCAAAAAGATACACCTTTAAATATTCTTTCAACGAAAATTATTTTTAAACGTTATCGGTTTAGGCGTTTTTGAGTTATCTCCAAAAAACTACATACTTAGGCAGATACGACCTTGCGATAATAACTTATTCGATAGTAGCTACGGCTGGTTTTTATTATAAATAATGGTACGGAACCCTTCATGCACGAGTCCGACTCGCACTTGACCGGTTATTTTTTATGTTATAATTGTACCTACCTTTAATAACATCTCCTTTACTGCTGATGAAGATGGTTGTAATGGGGAAGGCCAATGAAAAGATATTGTAGAGGGCGCTGTTCCAAATTCCATACAACCAGAAAAAGAGACAAAAGATGAATAGTCCTTAACAAGGTATTGAAACTATAAAGCCCGTCACAGACGGAGCTATAATATATATTAATATAAGTACCGTATAGACGGAGAGCTGGCCACGTCAGATATGACACAATAATGAGAGCAACGAAACCCCTCTAGTTAGTTTGCTATACTATGCTTATTTCTAGATCCGGACATCTGGCAGCTGTAAAGTGGTGGAGGTAAAAGAATGCAAATAACTTGAAGAAAATAAATTCTAGAGTTCTGGTTTTGATCCAATATTATGAAAAATTATATAATTAATTAGATTATATAATATCCAAAAGTTTCGTTTAGGGGAAGTAGTGCCAAATGATGTATAATGTAATTTTTGGTTACTCGCCTACTGTTTTTGTTTGCGCAATAATACACAATGTTTTTTGTTCTAATGTTAAAATATAGGCCCTGTTCTCTATAAATGACATAACTTCAGCAGTTTTTACTTATTTCAATATTACTTTTTTTCAACTTAAAAACTTTGTTGGTCTGTCACTCTGATCTCCACCCATTAAAAGCTGCCAGATGCCCGGATCTAGCAATAAGGATGGTTATGCAATCTAACTAGACTGATTACAAACCTCTCATTATTGTGTCACATCTGACGTGGCCAGCTCTTAGACCAGTAAAGTGGCGACCCCCGGTCCGGTGCATACTTGGTGCAATTCAACGAGGCAACGCGGGCAGCATTTTTGGTACATTTACCGGGTACCTGTCTGTCGGCCCTAGCTTAGAAAATAGTTAGTGTTAAGTTAGTTGTTTATGTTTAGAGTATGAAATATTTATATGACTGGTATTAAATAAATGTTAATTATGATTGACTATTAAACGAAACAAAAATCAAAAATCTCATCTACGTGTATGGCTACATATACCAGGACAGACGGTTCCGTTTTCTCCGGTTGGCTACGAATCCCCAAAAACGGTTATTTTCCTACCGTGGACTTAAGAGGCTGACAAGACCCGATGACCTTCAAATTGACTTTACTTAAACAGTCATATAGCTATAACTACTTGTTTTGGAAAAGTAAAAAAATATATTCATTATATTTAAAAGAACTTGGTTAATTCCAATACACGATTGGACGAAATCGGCTCGATAGAAAATAATTCCAAAGTTACATCTAAAATTTGCTTAAAACAATTGCACGTCTTTAGTTTCTTGGCTTATATGTCTGTAATTAAGGACAACATTCCACCACACTAATACTAAAAACTTCGTTGCCTTAAATTTCTCAATTAATGCATAGTTTTTTTTTTATATTTCATTTTGCAAAATTTGCAATGAGCTCCCATACTAACCGTAAGGCAGTGTTTCTCTTTCACTCGCGCTGAAAAAGATAGGGAGCGAATATAGCTCTTATCATCCTCTTAAGATACTGTACTTTTATTGAATAATTTAAATATTATTATCAATGAAGTAGTTAATTATATGCATGCTGTATGCCAATTGTAGCTAGTTGTATACCAATTGTTGGAACATAATGATACCTACCAAACTATTGTAAACTTTAAATACATATACCGTAAGATACCGAAATATATATTATCGTATAGCTCGGCACCCCACACGGGAAATATATCATAAGAGAGAAAGATATATCGGTTGTACATCAAGCCAGAGAAGGAAGGCAATATACCGAAATATATCGTAATATATCGAGCTATAATATATATTATGGCTCCGCGTGGGGACTCAGTCAAATAGTACGTAAAATATCAGCTATATACTTAGCTATAGCTGTCTGTGATGGGCTAAATACACAGTCAAAAGGCTTTTCTTATGGGAAAATTCTTCCCTGTAGCTTTATTCTGCAGAATTTTAATTTTACAGTATTTCAGAAACTTGCGAATTGTCCTTGGGGACCATTACGAGACGCCATTTTCGCTAGAATAAATAAAAACTACTTCCCGCCATACAAATTTAGCTTTTCCAATGACTATTGTTGAAAAGTAACACTGTGCTAGTTGCCTTCCCATATTGCTACCTCCTTTTAGGCTGGCTCTACATGATGGGCCATCATAGGGACGCAGCTATACGACGGAACGAGATCGCAATATCGTTAGCTCCCTCTAACGCATAGCTGCGTCTCTATATATGATGGCCCATCATGTAGAGGAGCCATTAGGGGGAGATTCTCTTGAAAGCTTCCTACAACTAGTTATTTATCGTATCTTTATATCGTTATTTAAAATAACCAAGAACGTTTAGCAATAATTGCTTGTTTGTCATTATTATTCCGTGTTTTAAATATGTCATGCACGGAAAAAAAGCTTCCGGGATATTCTCAATCCAAACATTATTATTATCTTGGAAATATTTCCTCGTGATAAGTATTTATTTCCTTTACCAAAAATATGATTCTTCGCTTAATAAAACCACGTTTTCTTAAAATAGAAATACAAAAATATATTGTTTCAAGAGTATATTGAGTAAATAAGAGAGATTGTACTTTAATCAAACAAGTTTTATCTTAGGTTAAAGAAAACTAGAAAATCTGTAAGAATATATTCGCTTCGTTATATTTAAAACTTTATTTTATTTTCGTTAAAGGAAATAAATACTTGTCACGAGGAAATATTTTCAACATAATAAAATAATGTCTTAGATTGAGAATATCCCAGAAGCTTTTTTTTCCGTGTGGTTGTATGCAACGAAATCGGCACTTTGCTAACCCTAATTTTTCCGCGTTCCTCGTGTGGGATTTCTTTCGTTATATTCGGGGTTTTACTCGGACAAATTCGGAAAAACCAGTTTGATTTGCTGTTAAAAATACTTAGGGATTCCCTGCCCACTTATCTACTTGCAGAATACCTACCTAAGAATTTAAGTTTTACCACTTTTAAACGTACCCGGAACAAATTGGGAAAACCAGGACGACGAATTGATAATACCTATGGTAACAAGACTTTTTAAACATTTTCGAATGTTACAAGAACGAGCTCATTTTTTAATTTACTAGCTTACACCTACCTATAGGTTCCTACCACGACGGTGGCAAACAAGCATACGGCATGCCTGATGGTAAGCAGCTACCGTAGCCTATGGACGCATGCAACTCGAGGATTTACATACATGCGTTGCCGAAATGTAAGTAGAAGGGATTCACTGTGTTGACGGCTAAAGGAAATTAGGCTCCCCCGCGTTGTTAACATTGATATCATTAGTATCATTACAGTAATAAAAACAACACAACATAGCGGCTGTTTACATCTGCAATCGTGGGTATAGGTACCTGACCAACAGGAAATGTAAGTCAGCTTACAACACATCATTATTACTCTTCTACTACATACAACTATTTATAAATAATAAACTATTATAAATATCGAAAAACCAAGCATTGGATAGCACTCCCTTTATAAACGGGGAGGCGTGTCAATAACCATGTGGGCGGTGACGGACAGACGGACAGATCGACTGTCAGATCAGAAACAATGCAGCATCAGCATGAATGTTCGTACGAACTTCGTAGGTATTATCGACATGTCAAGAACTGACCTCATCAGAAACACCGATCTGTATGCGTTCCGAAATCGGTAACGTTGATGTGGGCACGAAGGCCAAGTAAAAGTGGGACTGGGCACCTCTGATGGATAATACTGGTGAGCTTGGGCTGAACTATCCACTGAATGGGTCCCACTGGATGAACATCGAAACAGAGGAAACCAGGCCTATAACCGCGAACCACTTCGTTCATCGAATCGTTTATTTGCATCACTCTCGTATATGCAAGAGCGATAGAGACGGGGCCAACGTTTTGTCGATTTTCGAACTTCGCGGTAGGCCCTCAGGGGATGGCGGCTTGATCTTGACACGTTTAGTAAAATGGCGAGAGTGGACGATGGACAGGACAAAATGGCGGGAGAGAGGCCCAGCAGTGGAACACCAGGATAATTAAAATAACTTATTTTATGCCCAAGTGTGTACATACTGCTTGTACAATGTAAACTATAACATAACTCGTTTTCGGCTACGATTCACTGGATCTATAAACCATTGAGTATCGCTTCAAACTTATAGAGTTTACACTGTATTTATAACAGCTCTACGATGTCTATTGGAATTTGACAAAGCTGTGTTAATTGGGCAATAACTCTTTTTAAAGGCGTCTAACCATAGTGTTGACTATACACGTACACTCTAAGAAACATAGTTAATATAGCTGGTTAACGACGAATAAATTCCCTAGATATCTCTTGAAACAGTTACTATCCTTCAAAATGCTCATAATACATAGTAGTAATTATTAAAACACAAGTATTAAACATCTCTACAGAAGTGTAAAGTAGAATTAAAAATCCTTTGCAGTATATCTTTGACGATTTCACTCGACTCCAGTTTAAGGCCGCCTTCCACATCCATAGACTCCAATGCTCGGGTACAAAGACCCCTGCACAGCGGGGGGAGGGAGGCAGAAGAACGGCAACGTCGCGCGACGCTATTGATCTCTAACGGCGGACCCTCGGCGCTGAAGCGCTTGACACAATTTAGTTCTAATGAACCGTTTGAATTCTCAAGCGCTGCAAGCTGATTACGAGAAGCTAAGGAAAATTTGGACGTTCGGGAACACACACATTTGTGAATGTGAACGTAGACGCACACAGACACAGGAAGGAAAATTTATGCTGGGCTATTTTGTTCACGCAGTGCGGCGCGCCCAATCTTTGAAACAGAATAAATTGATTCTAGCCTGTCTGTTGAAGTAATTTGCTTTTGAATTGAATAAACAAAACTTAGGACTCGTGATTTGATGTGTTGGCTACAATTTCGTAATCCTATTCTAATAGGTATCCCCTCCCTTTTTTTAACGTGGAGGAATGCATTTAGGCATCCCGCCTAGCCGGGGAACTAGGACGGGTATGTCCAATAGGACTCGTCAGCAAGGGCCGACACTACTAACTAAATCATCCACGGTATGCCCGTCGTGCAGCATTGGAGACGGTGACACGGAGCGCGAACATTATTCCGCGAACACCGCCTGCTGCTGCTCACCGGGGCAGAAGCCCCCGGAGCCAAAGCTCCCCCTCCTAAGTTATTGGCTATATCCCGCGGCCATGATCCATAGACATTACCTAGACAATGCAGACCAGTTCTTTTTCTCGGCATTCACCGCCAGTAGGATACAATACACAATACTTGTTATGCCCAAATTAAGTCTCTAAAGAACTTGTTAGCAACGGGAAACTCATAATAAAAATAATTTTAAACAAAAACAGAATCGACTTCGCTTAGGATCCGCTTTTCCAAAAGGAAATGCCCGAGTTGCTGTAAAAAATACTGAAATCCCTTTTTTTCCAGGATCCCATCATCAGATCCGGACCTGGTGACAAGGGGACTAACTGTGAATTAGTATAACTCTTTCAAACACAAAAAGAATTTTCCAAATCGGTCCAGCCGGTGAATATAATAATCGATGAACATATACATAAAAAAAGCAAAAAAATCCCGACTAATTGATAACATCCTCCTTCGAAATCTTGAAGTCGGTTAAAAAATATAACTATGTAGAGCCAGTCTTGCTCAATTTGAAAACTGAAAAACTACACCGAAAAAAAAGCTTCCGGGATATTCTCAATCTAAGACATTATTTTATTATGCTGAAAATATTTTCTCGTGACAAGTATATATTTCCTTTAACGAAAATTAAATAAAGTTTTAAATATAACGAAGCGAATATATTCTTACAGATTTTCTAGTTTTCTTTTACCTAAGATAATACTTGTTTGATTAAAGTACAATCTCTGTTATTTACTCAATATACTCTTGAAACAATAATACATTCTTGTATTTCTATTTTATTAAGCGCAGAATCATATTTTAGGTAAAGGAAATAAATACTTGTCACGAGGAAATATTTCCAAGATAATAATAATGTCTTGGATTGAGAATATCCCGGAAGTTTTTTTTCCGTGTAGCTTCCGGCTCGAATAGAGAGCGTAACATATAATTAACACGAACGACGTTTTATTTCAGCAAAACCGTGTCCACGACGGGCAATAAGGGCAACCTATCTACCTGCCGCATCTGTGCATTACGCCCTTAAAAGGATAAGCAGTTTTGTTACACTTTGTAGGTATATATGTCGGCGGTCGATCGTAAAATCTGGCATATCGTGAAATGTGAAAATCTTTGACTAGTTCCCTGAATCGACGGAGCCCCGCTATTAGCGGGGCTCCTATTTCTGGGCAGTTTGCCCTTTGGGCATCTGAAGCAACTTAACGAACCTAACCTACCTATACATTGGTTTAATGTGACTATCGTTAAAACATTACACAGGAACATTACGATCTGCCTGATTTTACGATCGGCCGCTCGTGGGCTGTTAAAACCCGAATTTAATTCCATTCCCAGTTCGTTTTAGGCGATCATTTCATTAATAAAATTTATATGCGCAAAACATTCAAAAAATTAAAGAATAAAGAAAAAAAAAACACTTTTGGCGAAATTCACCTAAAGTCATATAACGTTTTTTCATTCTTTTGATCTCAGATATTCGTGGTTAAGATCTGTCGGGTTAACAGCCCACTGTGAAAAGTAGGGTTTCGCCGTAGATGATTCTATCGCTGAAGCAGCATATGAGTAGTCCCTTGTTTCCTTCCTTTTAAGATATATATATATATACACAAAAAAAAAATACATATATATCTCTTCCCTACCTATAACTTATCTAAGGAAACAAGGGACTACTCATTCAGTTCCTCTTCCGTCCATCTCTCATCTCCTCCTCCTCACTGAAGGACGTGGTCATTTCTAATGACTTTTCTTAAATGATACATATTTTTCATCTGCTGCAGCAGCTACCGTCTACTACTGTTTTTTTTACCAGCAACCAAACTTTGTTTACTTAGTAACTTAAGTTTTGGGACTTCAGAAGTAAGGCTTGTTCCTTACCAAAATATTTAGTTATTTATACGTACCTAAACTAGCCGTGGGGTGCCCGGCCTTAGAATTGTCCCCCACCATATCCTCCCGTTGTTGCAGTAGGAGTCTGCTAAGGGAATATACCGGGAGATCGGCAGCAGCGTCTTCCGAAAGCCTACTAACAATAAAGAAAAAAACTGCGCGCGCCAACCCGCCTGCCAAGCGTGGTGCGTATGGCGAACCCCCCCTTTCAAAGGGGAGGCCTATGTTCAGCAGTGGACGTCTTATGGCTGAGATGATGATGATGACTTAAACTTTGAGTTATAATCAAATAAACTTTATTAACTCCTTACAGTCCTTGCCAAATTTTGGTTATTGATGAAATAGCCGAATTACTTAGTTCGCTTGTCCTTTTTTTTCAGTGTAGTACCGACAGAACATCGTGGACTGTGGAGGCAAGAGCTGAGCGAATTTGGGCAGACCATCGCATCGGGCTTAGTATTTTGACGTATCACCTTCAAATCTTTCAGTGATACCTAATCAACTTCTCTATGTTACCACCGTCTAATCAACGTGACATAAATATTCGACTAGTTTGCGTAGTTTGATAAATGATAACATTGTTATCAATGTATAGTTGAACTAAAGATTATCACTAGGTTATTCTAATGATAATCTTTCAGCTATGATCAATATCGATACATTGTGTGGGGATGTCCTATGTAAGTATCTACTTCCGTCTCTATGTATATATTTCATCCAGCGCTCTCCTCCAACACGCAAAATCAGAATTCAGAGGCATCATTCCGGTTAAAGTTACATTTACTAATGGTCCATGTCTTTGCGCCAAAATGGAGAAAACTAGATTCCAAACTAAAGTGCTCTTTTGTTTTGGTAGAGAATAGAGATTTCTTTTCTATGTCTGGCCTCCTCTTGGCTCCTCTACATGATAGGCCATCATAGGGACGCAGCTATGCGTTAGAAGGAGCTAACGATATTGCGATCTCGTTCCGTCGTATAGCTGGGTCCCTATGATAGCCCATCATGTAGAGCCATCAGCCTACAGGTACCTTCTCCAATTGCAACGTCCTCATCTCGATACAAGGTCGTAGCAGCAGTTGAATTTAAGATAAGGCAGCCGTATAATTAATTACAATAGTAGGTTGCTTTACTTTATCTATTTCTTAATTTAGTAGTTAATTTTCTTTTGATATTTTAAGGTAGCATAATGCTCCTCCTAGCTACTTAGGTACGCTGTTCCGAATAAATTCCGATTTTTCTGCGGATTTCAGTCTCACAAGATCCACTGTCGCTAATCTTTAATGTTGCTCACAGTTTCCAAACGATTGTTAAGGTAACTTGAGCTTGGTGGTCAACCTGGTAGGCAATCGACATTAAAATGCCAATCTGGTCTACTAGCAGAATAGACCTAATTTTGTCTTTAAGTTGGTACGACTGGTACGAGGTAGACATGTACTGAAGGAAGGAGTAAGGAATATAATTTTAAACAAAAAAAGAACCGACTTCACTTAGGATCCGCTATTCCAAGAGGAAGTGGCCGAGTTGCTGTAAAAAATAGTGAAATCACTATAGGTGCGCCTATAACAGTTGAAGAGTTCCCTGAGTTCCCTTGATTTCTCCAGGATCCCATCATCAGACCCCGACTTGGTGACAATGGGACCATCTAGGGATTATACCCGTTCGATTAAAAAAAATATTTGAAAATCGGTTCACGATTCACGGAGATATCGAGTAACATACATACAAAAAAATAAAAATAATGATAAAAAAAAATTCAGTCCTATTGAGAACCTCCTCCTTTTTTGAAGTCGGTTAAAAACACCTCTTTATTATCTGCCTATACACTAAATCCCCCATTGTTATCTCGCAAGCTCATGTTCAGAAACGCCGCCAAATCCCAATTCCCGTAATACCACCTTATCTCGGTTAGGTACCAGTAAATTATACGACTTTATAGCTCGCCCGCACTGGCGGCAGGCCGTAAACCCGTAAAATGCATGACCAATCAAAATACCAATGTCGTGCCACACATACTCAAAAACACAACATTTCGATATACACACAGTCACTTCCAAAACGCATTTAAACTCTTATCCCTTTTAAAACTACAATCAAAAACAAACTTTAATGTCATATTAACAAGGCCAAGTTTTCGATCACGCTGTCTAATAATATACGAGGTTATAAAAGTTAGGGTTGGAACCGAAACCCTACAAGCACTGTAACCGTCTCTAATACAGATGAGGGTTTGCGTTTGTGTGAATGTAAGAAATGCATTAAGTTGCAAGTGTGTGCACTCACACAGAGACGTTGAGATGGAACACGCGTCTGAGGGATAACGGAGGGTTAAAGTCGAATGGAGGCTAACGTGGATATGCAATAACAATTATTTTAAATACAAATAATTACATAATCTATTTCGAGGAAGGAAATGATTAAGTATAATTTGGTTTGGTACTTACGCGGTATGGGCACTGAATTTAAATAGGATCTGGGCTAACTCCGGAATTCCGGAATTGGCCATACAATCCAATTCCTGAGTGACATGTATTTAATAGGTAGGTAATATAGGAATGTAATCATACAGAATGATGCTCAGAATACGCCAAATTAGCCGTCACTTTTCGCAGTTCCAAGTCTAATATTAAAGACTGGAAAGACGGGGTGCTGAAGGATCTCACCGCGCTGGGCGCCGTTGACTGGACAGAGACAGCTGTGGACAGAGAAGCCTGGCGATCTTTAGTGTCGGAGGCCAAGATCCACTTTGGGTCACTGCGCCACTGCAGTAAGTAAGTAAGTCTAATATTCAATATAATAATAATAATATGTTAGCCTCTATACGTCCCACTGCTGGGCACAGGCCTCCTCTCATGCACGAGAGGGATCAGGCTATAGTCCCCACGCTGGCCCAAAGCGGGTTGGGAACTTCACATACACCTTTGAATTTCTCCGCGGATGTATGCAGGTTTCCTCACGATGTTTTCCTTCACCGTATAGCGATTGGTAAATATCAAATTATATTTCGTACATAAGTTCCGAAAAACTCATTGGTACGAGCCGGGGTTTGAACCCGGGACCTTCGGATTGAAAGTCAGACGTCATTACCGTCAGGCTACCAACGCTATAAAAAAACAACGCTATATTCAATATAAAATAAAATCAAACAACAGATCAATTCTTCAAATAGGCCTCAAGGCAAGGATACCAAATATCGAAGAATATGAAGATAGTCCATATTTGGCGACTGTAAGTGCTTCGATAGCTTTGAAAGGTTTATTTAATGGGAGAAAGAAAACAAGCAGTTTGAGTGCCTAAGTAAAAATATACTTATGGATGGTAGAAGGTAAGGCTGACAATCTCTCTGTTACAAAAGTGTCCACCAAAAGGCGTGGAATTGGTGGCGCCACTTTAGCTTTAGTAGTCCGGGTTCATACACGAAAGCAATACTAGCGCCACGATGGAGACGGAGAGATTTAGAACTTTTAGTTGCTGTTTCCCGCCGCTGGACACTTTTAAGACGGTTCTCATATAAGAGATTGTCATCCTTACATTCTACTATCCATAAATATTTAATATACTAGTGAAAATAAATGACAGACTTCAGTTTTAAATACAAAAATAGAATGATATAAAAACATAGATAATATATATCAAAAAACTATATACAACCTCAATAGCTACATTGTATTAATTATCACGTAGCGTAGCGTGGAACTAAAAAAACAACACAGTCTTATCCACCTTAAGTAGTCGCAGGCGTCACGCAGCGCCCGCGCCCGCCCACATAAAAAATGACATCTAAATAAATCCATTAGGCGCAGCGGTCTGTGGGCCCCTTTATGTCCACCGTCCGGGCCCCTTTATGTCGTCCGTCTGCAGGCGCCTTTATTTGTGTTTTGACAGCGTCGGCTTATGACGTGCGATGAGAAACATATTTAATTATCAAGATTTAGGGGCCCGTAGGACATGGATGGTTTTTATGTCGTCATATTTCGACCCTTTTGTAGATTAGATTTGATGGAAATTAGCAGCGGGTGTGGAGATTAAGGTGACATTTGTACTGTTCACGCTTTTGTTGTCTTAGAACACTTAAACACCTCTGTTGCATAGATACTTATTCTGTCATTTATGTATCTTATGGCTACTCGGGTCACTAGCATTTTCTTGAATATCTTTAAAATTAATATCTTTTGAGATATTCCAGAAAATGCTGGTGACCCTAAACTTTTGCTCTCGAGTGTAGATAGGCACTTCTTCTCTCAGGTGGTAATAGTTGTGGGAAAGTAGATGGTGAAGAAAATCCGGTGAGTGCTGCGAGGTCCAGATGGGGCAGTGCAACTGCCAAATTTGTTACTCTTTTAGCACCACCCAGGTTTCCCAGGAACCATACGTGTAGGGTTGTCTAAGGTGTTTCCTTCGGACGCAGAGTAACATTGATCCCGAATTTTCGCATCAGATACCCCAAAAAACTGGGCAGTACTGTCAGTATTTGTTAAATATTTTACCCTAAAAAGTTCTCTATTCATTAAAAGCAGAATAACATTGGGATTGGCAAATTATTAACGGTTTCCAAATACATAACAAAATATTTATTTATTATTATTTCAGATTACATTAAGAATAAGAGCACAATTAGCTCAAAGTTCCCTGTACACAGCATATACTATAATCCAGTAACTATTCATTATTTAAACAATAAAAGCACTTGACGTAACCGTTCGACCATTCCCGATTCACAAGGAAACACCAAATTACCAAGTAACATGGTTACTGGTTTTGTTTGATTAAATTCTTTAAATCGTCACCTTCATCAACATCATCATTGTTCCTGTTTCATCACCACCTGATCAGTAAAGGTCTCTCTTCGACTTCTTCAAGTAAGCCACCCGACCGTGTCCCGTTCCCGAAGAACCAATTTCATCCAGAATTGACCCGCAAACTTCTGCAACATTAAAAAAGTGAAACTCTGTATTAATTGTAGGTTATAAAAAATAGGGCATGTGCATAGAGTAACTTATATAGTTATTAGTATTATAGCTAATAGTGTACTCTAACTAGTACGCTATTCGTTACTAGGTGGAGTAGCAGTACAGGTGACATTTCCTCTTACATTTTGGGTAATATCTTTAGGTGGCGTCACATAGATGCCGCGATTGACTTTAGCTTTAAATAGTTCTTAGGCTGTGCTGCTCTACTATATAAGTTACTCTATGGTACGTGCTATAAAATAGAAACTTAATTGTCTTTAATAAGACCTCAATGCCGCGTGATTGGCGCATTATGGGCACTAATTTGCATTTACACGATTTCCATCGCGTTTTACTTAAAAAGGCCGAGTGAAATACTTATATTATGCAACGTGTACGTTGTAAAATTTGCATATAGATTACTTGTTCCGTACGGCCTTTATTACAAAGTAAGTAAGTATCGGTTTATGATTACGATAACTGTTGGTGGCAAAAAATTGCGATAAGCAAACTGTCATGTGGTTAAGTGCCTTAACATAATAAGAAAAAAATGGAAAATAAATCCACTGCCTCGGGCAAGATTATGATGGAAAAAATCGCAGGGAAGATAAGTCTCGGTAGCTCAGTTGGGAACGCGATGTATCCTGGAGTAGCGAGTTCGAGTCGCGGTCGAGATAGTGGTTCTTTTTATTTCCCTTTTCCCTTATTTCTAAAATCAACACTACGTGTATTAAAGTAGTAATCTGACTTTCAAATCAAGTATTCTGAAATATTTGTTATCAATATGATCATCTTTTCATCATCAACATCATGGCGTATTGTATTGACTCAAGCAATCTCGTCTTGATATCTATTGACATGAATTTTATAACTAATTAATAACAAGAAAAGATTGATCTGAAGAAAGCCAGCAAACGTCTCTTCTGATAGGTCTAATCCTGTTCAAAAAGTCAAATAATAATCAAAGCTATAACAAATTTTAAACAGGCATCTGTTAATTCTTAATCGTCTTTATTAGATCATTCACCAAAATTACGAAAATTATACCAAGATTTCAACTTATAGGGTAAGTATACAGTGTGTTTCTGTAATAGGAGCAATAAATTAAAACGTAGATTCTACTCCTCAAACCAGGAAACGTTTGTTCAGCGACTTTTAAAAATAACGTATGGTTTGATTTTTAGGACACTTTAAAGTTTTTTCGAACACGCAATGTATTCCGAAATTGTCTATGTCTGTAGGGTGACAAGCAATGTCAATTAGACGGATTTTAACGTTCATTGAAAATACGATTTAGTTTGTATGAAAAAGAGACAATCTACAAAATACATTTTTTTTAAGTTGTTGAACAAAAGTTTTGTAGTTTGAGGAGTAGAATCTATGTTTTAATTTATTGCTCCTATTACAGAAACACACTGTATACGTCAGTGCCTTCGTCCAAATAGTAACTTTTCCGAGTGGTATCATGATTAGCATGAACACAGCTTATGTGAGCGATTCTTGGTGAGTAGAGACTTATGACTGTATTTTCTGGTATCTGGTTGTAGATGTTCAGGATCTTCATCCAAAAACTGATAGATGTAGGTACTAAGAGTTGCTATGTTAGTGCTGAGATCCAACTTTAATACGGAACCCTTCCACGAAACTCTCGCTCTTAGCTAGCCCCTCTTCATAGTGCTCATAAAAATGATTTGATTGACTTCCGTAAATTATATGACAATGCTGTCTAAGTTCTAGGACTTCTAGCTACATCGGCATTAGTGAGTCAAAAATTTTTTTTGGTACCTAGTTACTTTTGTTTTCTGTTTTTGATCACGAACCCAGAAAATTCCGATAAAAAGAATTGGCGATGAGCATTGTCCTGTGTGAAACCCGAGTCCAGGCTGTAAAGACATTTAAAATAAGGCAATGACCGATTTGCGGCCTCCCGCGGGGCGCTTACGATGGACCCTCCTGATAACATAACATCGAGGCTTGCATTTCCATCGATTTAACCGATATCTTAACCGGTAGGTATTTATTTAAATATCATATGTAAATATTAGCATAGCAGAATCGATTCTACTAGGATAAAAAAAGGTATTCTTAATATTTTCGACGTTCTATTCTATGGGTCAGATTACCATATAAGTGCTCATGGAAAAGTAGTGCTAGTGGATTTGAGAAAACTTTTTGGGTCCCAGTAGAATCAAGAGCACCTACAGACTCATACTGAGTAGGAACAATAAAAAAACTGTCGGAAATCGAACGACAATTTAAAAAAATGCCCAATAGCGGAGCGGTATGGGTCATGAAAAACACTATCATGCTAAGTAATTAAAACAAAGAAAAGTATTTAAATTTTATTCAATTATACCACACCAACATTACAATGTCTATCATAGCTTATCTACTTGTTTTTGTTTCATTGTAAAAGTCAGGTTTATCCACAAGATAAACAACGGAACTTTCCAAATTGATACAAACTTTTGGCCATTGAAATCAATGTTATGGTTGTTGGGGAACAAGGAACTCGGTTGTGGAGAATATCGTCCGTTAATAGCCGGGGGAGGGAATTCCATTAGGCATCAATTGCTCCATACACGCAGTGGGAGACACCAAGGAAATGAGATTAGCATGCCTTAAACGTGTGATATATTAAAAATAAAAAGTTTTTTGTTAGATACTTAGGTATTAGGTATAATGGTTATGTTTACAGGATGGGTTCAGCTTTTTAAATAGCTAGGTAAGTAATAATTAGTAAGATATTTGAGCGTCCAATGCTCCCCGTAAGGGACAAAATACACCTGAGCTGAATTAAGCAAATTCATAGACAAAATGCTTAAATTTGACTACGGTTTAAGCAACCATAGACAAAACATAGATAAATTTAAGCATTTTGTCTATGAATTTACTGAATTCAGCTTAGGTGTGTTTTGTCCCTAACACCAAGGAAATTAGATTACCTACTCATATTTTGTCTTGCCATTTATATATGTGTGTGAAAGAAAAAAAACTTCGTGGCAGACGGGCGAAGTTAACCAGTATTAATGTAAAATAATAAAAAAATAAAATAAAACAATGCCAATGTAATATTGATAGAGTATAACAAAATAAACAAAATATTCGGAGTTAAAGTTATTCATTAATATTAATGTGTAAATGTACAATTTCAATCACTTAAAATAGTTAGGTGTCCATGAATTGAGTGGACCCAGTAAAAATACTGTTTAAAAAAACTTCACCCAACCCTGCATTGCAGAGATATGGATTATTATTATTTATTATTATTTGTTATACACTACTATTATTATTTCGATGTTATAAATTAAGTTTCTTTGCAATAAATACATACTATTAAGTACCAATGTTTAAAAAAACCCAAAAAAAATAGTAGAGCAATATCGATCACAACGAAAAGGAGTCAGATTATGTTTCGTCAGTAGATAGTCAGTTTACTCATAGTTTAGGAAACCACAGTGTCATTAAGGCATCAACGGGGCATCAAACCCTGCACGAACGACACCGTTACCGTTTGCAGCACGGTCACTGCCCGCAGATTCAGCGGACAAATCACTTCACAGATTTAGTCTACCGCCAAACAGTAGGGTCGGCACACTAACTTAGACTTTACTAACTTTACTAAATTAGAAGTGATTGGCGAAAAGGATTTATATTAATTATAAAATTAAAATAACAAACCATTATTTTACTGGTCAACGAGCGAGTTCTTAGTTCGGGGCGGACTACTAGTTATTAGTGTTATTACAAGTCGTAACCGACACTGATTCATTGTATTAAACATAATACAAACAAGTATATTTTCGAGCAGTTTAATTGGTATCGCGGGCGAAACGGCACATCCATAATACTATGTCTAGTTGAATTCCCGCGGTGTGGCATCCTTTTCGCCGATCACTGTATTAGTAGGATACTGTACTTACACTGTGTATTAGTAGTCAACGAAGGTCACAAAAATAATGTGGCATGCTCTACAAATAAGATTGTGTCCATTAAGAATTTTTAGGCCCAAAATTTGTAGTGAAAATCACTACAAGTCACTGCCACTATTTGATCCTGTCATAGCTGTCAACCGCCAAACATGACGCACAAAATTTGTTCTAGATGTCACATTTAGTAGAATACATAATCAATGATGGTGTCAGATATTTTTGCGGCCTTCGTTGAAGAAGATATTTATTATTCCAGGTGATTGTACAGTAATGTCAGTAATTACCGTCAATTGGGGTGACTTTACAAAGACGAATGAAAAATCAATTTACTAATACTCAAATGTACTGATTTTTTACCTCCAAACTTCGGGTAATACGTACGAGTCTATATGATTCTAGCCGTTTACCCAAAGAGATAAAGGAAATGATAGACAAATGCTGCTTTTATAAGCGTTAGAAATATATAAAAGTACCCCAAAATTTACTCAAGTCACCCCGTTTTATGGCACAACAAGTAAGTACCTAGTTAAATCTAAATAAGTGTTCCGAGAGCAAAAATAAATGACGATGTGTCTGAAGTACCCATGATTCTTAGATATCAAAACACATGTCAAACTTAAAATATACAAATAAGAATGCAACGCTCATATTTTGGGCTACCTCACTGAATTGACATAATGCTGATTGTTGTAACCCGTCATTTTCCAATAATAAAGGTACACGACCTATTCTATTGACTAATTCTAGGCACTTTTTCTCAGACTCAGTGGCGGAACTACATATATGGCAAACCGGGTAAAATGGCACGGGCCACTAGTCCGAAAGGGGCCCCAATCGGCAAATCGCTCACACGCATCAGGCACACCATAAATAGATCATCATCTTTTAAAATCAATAAATATTTGGTCCAAAGTAAAATATAACTCAAACGATAAAGACGGATGTAAAAGTAGTAACAGCGGCATTGAGTGTGTCGTGACGTCATCAAAGCGACAGTGACAGCCCTGTTTGTAACTAGTGAGCGGTGCGGTCAACGTACTGAGCGTCACGCCACCGCGCGCTCTAAATGCACTTAGATTACTACCTACTTGCATTCACCAATATATCTTGAGCTCTCACTACTGGAACTCATACTCTTGTGGCATCTGTAGTTGGTGCTGCGCGAGGGGAGCGGGAGCTCAACGTATATTGGCGATGGCATACGGCATTGACTATTGCGCGGACACTGCTATTTGCTGAGGTTTCATACGGTAGACAACTAATACACCATATGTTCAACTTGCACATGCAATTGTTAACCTTATGCTAACTATTGAAGGTTGAAGTTAGATTGATGTAGAAATACAGTTAAGTAGACATCGTGTCCGAGTTCTTTGTTTCTAATTTATAGTAGCACTGACTCTAATAGGTGCTAGTTCTAAATTGCCTTGGACTAGAAAAAACTTATCCATAATTCATTAAATTCAAATAGGATCTAATTGTTAGTGTGAATTTTGAGACGAGGTTGTTCAATTAACTCCTTATGAATTTTAAATTTAAATTAAATTCCGGTCTGTGCCTTTAATTATTATTGATACCATCGATATTTGCTTGATTGAGTTATTTAAAAATGTTTGGCATATAGCAGGCACTCTATCTTTAAAATCGTGATGCGTCATGGGTTATTTGTTATTAAAATAACTTCTAAATAATATTAAAGTAAAAGGAAACAACTACACTTAGGCTACTCCACCTTTCCAGGAGCAAATGCCCGAGATTCTGTAAAAATACTCTAATCATATACGTTTAGGTAACAATAATTTGTAGAGTTCCATCCTTGTCTAAAAAGAATAGCTATAGCAACAAATATCCAGATGAATTGAGATCCTTTCACTTTGAAATCTTGAAGTCGGTTGAGAAGATTTATTTTGGACAACCAACGTCACTATCGCATTTAGATTTAGGCTTTATTTTTGTGATGTGCTGTCAGTCATACACTTTTTTGTGGGTAATTGAATAAGCTATTATTTTGCGATACTTGATATTTACTTTAAATTAACTGTTAAAGAAAAAAAATTAAAAATATAATAAAAGATACACTTTACAAGATGGCGGCCGATCCCCGAAGTCCTGAAAGCTCAAATTTTCAGACACAGTAATAGAGAGCTGTGAAATGCTATTAGGTGTCAAATTTCGTTACCGTCACTGCTGGTTAAGACCTATAATCTGGTTTTTCCGTCACTTTAGTTAGCCTTAGCGGTTATTGGCTCATCAATTATAGTAAATGTGTATTTTGTGGCTCTGGAGTGTTTAATTACCAACTCACTGACGTATCTTTCATCGAAATCCGCTCAATAGTTTAGGCACCAGACAAAAAAAAGAATTCATCTTGGGTACCCTCTCACGGCCGCCATTTTATTTTTTTTGCAATGAAGAAAAGATTGTGCAAATTAAAAGGAATCTAATGATATCTCACTTGTGAAAATCCGCTTAGTATCCTAGGTTACAGGGTGTGCTTAATTTTACATTTTTAAACCATTACCCTACTTTTTGTTTAAGGAGCAGTCGGGTAAAATGTTGATGCTTGTATAGCTCAAGTACAATTCTATAAACTAAGGTAAATTTCGTAATGTTACAAGTTCCATATCAATGGAATATGCCATGGGAAGGTACTGACGAAACATATCACTTGTACGAGGATTTTCTCTGAGAAAATGCAATTTATTGGCAAACATATGAAGGACTGTATTGTGCAAAATTTAATAAGCTTTAATGTTGCCCTAGATCATATTTCCGAAGAATACGAGGTTTAAGAGTTAAAGGCGAAATTCTTCGGGATGGACGACATTTTCCAAGGTGCTGGAGATTCCTCGGGGTCCTGGAACATGAAATGGTCTGGACATAAAAACGGGACCTCTAATTAATATACATACCAAATTTCAGGACTGTCCGAGAGATTTTTTGATTTGTCCTATTTTAATCGTATTATACCTCTAGGGCTGGTCGCGGGACGAACTGTACGTAGGTAGTTACTTATTTCACCAATTTTTTTCACACAAGAGAAAAGAGCCTTAAAACAGGACAAAGCCTCTATATAAATCAGGTAAATGCCAATAAAGTATCGCGTATGGCCTGCTCTTTATTCCACCTTATCTCGTAGCCTTGAGTTTTGCATACGGCGATAACAATGCGACGTAGCTACAAATTAGGTGTTTAAGGTGTTTTACAGCAAGATAACGTTTATGCTGTAGCAAAGAATTTGAGTGGGTGTTTAACGGGGAATGTATGTTACGCCAATTACTTGTACAGTCGTCGTTATTACAAGGGATTAAAGTAGAGAAGTGTAAGCACATCTTTGGCGTCGACTGTACAGTCACCGGCAATAGTATCTTCCTACACGAAGGCCGCAAAAATATGTGACACGCTCTTATTTGTAGCGCCATAGGAGCGTGTCACATAGTTTTGCGGCCTTCGTGTAGGAAGATACATACGCCGGTGACTGTACTCACCTAAGGTCGTAACAAATTTAGCATCAGTCCGATACATTTTTGTTTTTTTTTCATTACTCATTAGCTAGTTTAGATTTTAAAAGTTTTGGTCAAGAAGTATGACGAAAAGCGACAGGTATAGGTAGTGTGCGTATGTAGTAAAATTTATTGTTGTGAGTAACAAGCAAACAATTAAGTTGTTACCCTCAACGACAATAATATTTACGTTTAGGGTATTTACATGAAGTGTTTAGGGGAGGGAGATAGTCCAGCTAAATAAATGTTAGCAAATCTCATGTTGGGAGAGGAGACGATGGTCTCAGCACATATGTTATATTATTAAACAGTGTATAATCAGGAAAAAAAATGTGTTAAGAAAGAACTAATTATAAATATTTTCATACACTTAAATCCAACTTAAGTAACTACTTAAGTAGTCATAACCTAATCTAGCTTAGATTAAAATATTATCGCTAAGTCTTTGATTATGAAAATCGCACGCGTTATGTGGAGGAGAGGGTGGAGCAAAATCTCATTTGAGAATTTAGTGCCTGGCTACGTGAAATATGATGTAAAGTACATAATTTGACTTGACATCATTGCGTCCCTCTTATATATATAGTCTCTTAGCAAGGCGAGGTCTTATTCATAATCATCATCATCATCATCTCAGCTATAAGACGTCCACTGCTGAACATAGGCCTCCCCTTTAGGGGGGTTTGCCATACGCGCCACGCTTGGCAGGCGGGTTGGCGCGCGCAGATTTTTTAATTTTTTTATTGTTGTTTAGGCTTTAGCGGTTTATATTCCCTTAGCAGACTCCTACTGCAACCACGGGACGATATGGTCGAGGTCGAGTTAGCGTCAATTTAAGTGAGCTTTTTGCAACACAGTGCAAGGACTTGCGGCCATCTTGGCGAGCAAGGTGGTTTGGTTTTGGGAATAACTTCTTATTTTTTGTTCATTTTCGTGATTCAGTGTGTAATATATAGCTTATTCTGCAGTGATTTAACGAACTTGTGTGCAACTAATGCAGAATTAGTCTAAAAACATGTGTAGTGTAACCCCTGTTTGAGTTAGATATCCGCTAGTCCACGTGCTGTTTGTAGGGAGTAGCTATCTCCTTATAAAAAGCCTAACCTCACCGTACAACGTCCAGCTCTTGGAGCGAAATTTTAATTCATTAACCGTACACTTGTCGTCTCTACTTCGACATTGGCAAAATTGTCCTAATATATGTGGACAGAATGCCATTTATTTTTAAAAATTAATTAATAACACAGTGCAACTTTATGCAAATTTCTCCTTATACCTACTTTCAAACTGTCATTTTTATCGATCCGTATCATGAATGTGAAGTTCAAAATTATTCTATGTGTACGGATAGCACTTTTACTATTTTATCAACTGAGGCGTCATGCGTCACTTTCGCACTTACTCACTTGTTAGAATGTGACAGCTATATGGTTACAGGCTAAAAATTTGCAGGGTCTACATAATCCATAAATATCTAATCCATTCCACGATAAAAAATACTTACATCTTATTACTACAATGTAAATCATGCCTCGCAAGAATATGAAACTTTACAAGCTGACCAAATCGATGTGGCCCCAATGCCGAGAGCGGGAGAGAAAACCTTTTAACCATGTGAATAAAAGGGATAGCACAATTGTAGCAATTGGCTAAATAGACGCATGATTGGATAATTGTTTTATTGACACAGTTAAATGCCATTGGAACTGGGCTGTCATTCCGGACGAAGTTAAGGGGACCCAGTATAAACTGGTCTAACCCCACCAAATGTTTAGTAGATCATATTCGATACAGTACACGATATGGTAAAGTCCTAAGTCCACAAATACTTAAGGTCAGGTAGGATAAGAAAAACTTAGTTTATTTTGGTCAGGGTCATATTTAACACCAAAGAATCGCTAAAATCGAAACCTATAGGCTAGTTCTGATTTTTCGATATGTTCTTAGGATCACTACCAGCATTGTGTATCTAAGTTTGTAGCTTCAAAAGACCTGATTGTGGTGCAAAGTTAGCACAACTTTGCAGCACTCGAAAAACCGCGAAATTTTCACACATTTTTTGGTTTTCTCTTAATAAGACCTAATATAAAATATTTAAGACGTTTTAAGAAGACTAAAATTGCTACAATTTAAGACTAGACCCAGCTCTGTAGATTAAATACTTACTGATATACAGCTCTAAAACTCCGCGATACGTCTTCAATAGTTTTTTGTAAACGGCATAGTTTAGGATTTATTAAGAGAAAACCAAAAAAGTGCGGTTTTTCGAGTGCTGCACAGTTAGTAATCCTAACAACTTATAAAAAAATCAGAACTAGTCGTTAGCTTTCCATTTTAATGTTCGGTATGACAAGGTAGGGCTAGAATCCCTGAGTATCCTGTATAAATCTTATGGCGGCATGAGACGAATTGTCGGTAAGCATGTGAATGAACAGCTCTGGTCCTCAAATTGACGTAGTAACAAAAGGTTCAATATTAATGTAAATTGGATGTCGGTTAAGTCTTTTTGTTAGTAAAGTGTACGTTTAGGGAAGATGGGGAGTGATTTATGAGGGCCTAATGGAGTCTTTTGAGTTGGTATAATTTGGTTATGTGAGTCAGACACGTAAAGATTATAACCTAGGTACCTACACGTTTTTTTTATTGCGAATGTGATTGAGTAGCTAGGTAGGTACCTAATTTATAATTGATATGATATTAAGATCATCGAAGAACTATTTTCTTATACCAGAACGGTGGCAAACAATCATACGACTCGTCTGATGGTAAGCGTAGCCAATAGACGCTTGCAACTCCAGAGGTGTCACCTGCGCGTTGCAGACCCTTAAAGCAAAAGCAGCCTAGTACCTATATTCACTGTGTTGAGGGCTAAAGGAATTAGAAGGTCTCCCGTCGTCAACATTTGGGAGCTTTCTGGCGATCTTACTCACGTAGGAACAGGAAGAGGGATGTCACGAATGTCGTTTTCCTCACATTCGCGAATGCGAATATTCAGGATGCGAATGTCCGAATGAGAATGCGAATACGAATGTTACGGAGTAGATTCAAAAAATTTAATCTTGCTTATCATTTTTATGCATAGTTCAAAAATGCAGAACATGACATGTGATGGATTCCTATATTAATGATCAAAAGGAGTCAAGTGATACCGTCGTTTTCACTTCCTGTGTATGAGCAAGCATATAACCATGGGCCGGGTCAGTGCGGTCAAAACAGGATGTGTTCTACCAACATTCGCATTCGAAAAATATTCGCATCATTTGGACCTTGGAATTATGAATTTGATGCGAATGCGAATGTTGATACGAATGCCAAAAATGATGCGAATATTCGCATTATACGAATGCGATTATTCGTGACATCCCTAAAGAGGAACACAACACTGTGATTAGTCTAGTATCAGGTACTATTTAGATGTGGTTTTAAGAGTATATGTGACATTCGCTGTACTGTGCCCTATGACATTCGCTGCCCATACCTACTCTTACCTTTCTTTTGGACGAGTTTAAGGACATACCCGAGTTAAGTAGTCCTAATTTAAGCACCAAATCATACAGCGAACATTTTCAATCCACGATTAATGAGGGCATAAACAATTAGAGCACTACTTGAGTGAAACGAAACCAAATACCAATTAGTATGTACGATTGTACGCCGTGTTCAGCCAAATGTACCGGTGAAAGTACCACGCGATTGTTTTGCAAATTTAATTGCTGGAATTTGGCTGACTCTGTATTGTTGAGGCTATTGTGGTTAAAAGTATAATTATAGTGTGGTGAACGAGTGATTCTAGCTGGAAATGTGGAAAGCAGAAATTTTGACTTTGGAACTTTGTTAAAACTAGTTAGGAGACTAACTTACTAAAAGTCCCCAGCCCCCGGAGGTTAGCCCGAGGAGGGGGGAGGCAAAGAAGGTCCCATTTTTTGGTTTTAGGCTTACAGCTTTAAAACCATGCGTGATAGACAATTTTGTTGTAGTGCATAATTAAAGCTGATAAAATTTTCTACAACTGTCATGAACTCACTTTTTACCTAACACTAATGGTTATCCTGATATGAGCTCCGAAAAACGGACGATTTTGTACCTGTATTATCCACAATTCTTGCCATACTAACTGGCAAAAGTTAATCTGGATAAAAAGCCGCCCTATAAATCTTATAAAGAATTAAATTATCTTTTAGAATAGTATATTTTAGTATCTTTCAGTCTCATGCGGCACTGAGTCGAAAAATGTAGTCAACTGGCAAAAAAAGTTAGTTATATATTTTGTATAAGTATCAATTCAGATTCATTATTTGTTTAATTTTTTTTAAAGTATTCTAAATTGTATGCGAAATTATTGGACATGGTGTATATCAGTATATGTGCATATATTCTAAAAGACAATTTAATTCATTATAAGATTTCTAGGGTGTTTTTTATCCAGATTAACTTTTGCCAGTTAGTCAAGGATTGTGGATAATACCCCCTACCTTACAAAATCGTCCGTTTTTCGGAGCTCATATCAGGATAACCATTAGTGTTAGGTAAAAAGTGAGTTCATGACAGTTGTAGAGAATTTTATCAGCTTTAATTTTGCACTACAACAAAATTGTCTATCACGCATGGTTTTAAAGCTGTAAGCCTAAAACCAAAAAACGGGACCGTCTTTACCTCCCCCCTCCTCGGGCTGACCTCCGGGGGCTGGGGACTTTTAGTATGTTAGTCTCCTAACTAGTCTTAACAAAGTTCCAAAGTCAAAATTTCTGCTTTTGACTTTTCCAGCTAGACCCGTTTTAGAGCATTCATTTACCAGGCTTAATAGTGGTAAGGTTAGGACAGGACTTTCTTATTTATCAATCTATTACATTTAATGTAGACCGGGGACAATAGTACCACGGGGCAATAGTACCATCGTTCGTATTTTCACAACTACAACATAATTTGCATGTGTGAGTATACACGATGGCGCCCGAAACTTGTTCGGACCTGCTCACAAGTCAGCCGCTCGCTGCGACGCGGAACGGATGAGCTAGGGGGCCATTTCTTTTTTCGTGCGATCAAAGTATGTATTTACGAGTTTTTTTTTTACTTATTACTAAATGCTAAATAATTCTATGGTTAAATTGGTATTGAATTATGATTAGATAGTTACCAACGTTGGTTTTGTGGCAGAGTATGACGGTGAGTTCAGTAAAAGAAACGAAATATCAGTACTTGATATAATTTTGGGTATTCGGGGGCACTAGTACCATGTGAGCCGGGGTCAATATTAGCGTTACAATTGACACCGCGGTACAATCGACCCCATGGCTATTTTTTGTCATTTTGTTATTATTGCCATTTAGAAGTCATTATGTTATGTGGTAAGTTATCAGGATTAATCTTTATACAGCAGAAGTGTGTATAGTTTCTAGTTTGTTTTAAAAAAAGGTTAAAAAGTAAAAAATGACAGTATTTTTTCTTGTTTTCAGGCGGGGTTGATTGTAACAGGGGCGACAGTAACTGTATAGATAAAATGATTGCTGAATAACTCAATATTTTTTTAGTTTTTTGTGAAGATTGATGTTGAGTTAAAATACTGTAAGCAATGTTTGGCTGTGGTTTTGATTGTATAAGTGTATTATTGTTACAAAGTGAGATATTCATAGTTATGCAAGTTAAATGTAACTGCTAATCAAAATTAGTGTTATTGAATATTCTCATTCTTAAGACTGATTTAACTGAAAAGATTGAGTAAGTTTAAGGCAGAAACGAATAAACATTTATATAATAAACCTTTTTTTGTGTTATATTTACCTTTACATTTTTGGTACTATTGACCCACACTACGGTTCAATTATAACACAAGGAATCATTGAAGAAAAACTGGATTTTCTACCATACTCTTATCTTTTATTATCAATTACCCTCAGAAATTCGTAGACCATTTCAAATGTTTATACGGTTTTGGTTCAGCACCTTTAAATTCTGAACTATGAACAGTTATTCAAAAAGTGGTTCAATTGTCCCCGGTCTACCCTACGTATAGCTACCATTAAACTAACCCTTAGTAGGTATTATTCGCTGAACCTCACTTAACTAATAACTAATGCAAATTAAAACTAACTAATGTACTTAGTTAAGGATATCATTAAAAAATCATGAAACATTTTTAATTATCCGTAGTGTTGAATAAAAGTGGAAAGTTTAACACATATTTTGAACCGCATGAGTCCGTTAAGAATTACGTCAAGAACTAACCATATATTTGCTAACCATATTATTATTAATAAACATGCTATTTTTTTTTCAAAAAATAAACTAACTAGATGAACCTACTCGTAAGTCGTAACTGCGTTTTAGTTCTTGGGATACAATTTGTGGCATTTGTAACCACTAGCGCCATCTAGTAAGCAAGATGAACACTAAACTCACTTTTAGCTTTCCCACAGTCTCCTGACCATCCGACGATGCTGTTCAAAGGATCGAATAGAGAGAAATATCAAACTAATGTGCGAATTTCTGGTTATGTACTCTAAACATTACTAACTTACTGACTCGTATTGTCAGCATTGTTTTCAGTAGACTTAATTTCGGCATATTATGGGTAAACTGCATGTATTCCTGTTGGCTATGTAGCCCCTGTAGCTCTCTCGCAAACTCATGACTAGTATTGCTAAATAATATAGCTAGATAGATCATAATCATATTTATTGGTAATATTCAATTACATGTCAGAGAAGCGCTGGTAGCCTTGCGGTAAGACGTCCGACTTTCAATCCGGAGGTCTCGGGTTCAAACCCCGGCTGTACTGAGTTTCTCGGAACTTATGTACGGAATATCATTTGATATTTACCAGTCGCTTTTCGGTGAATGAAAACATCGTAAGGAAACCGGACCTAATCCCAAAAAAGGCCTAGTTTTTCCTCTGGGCTTGTAAGGTCACAGATCGCAGTCGCTTTCGTAAAAACTAGTGCCTACGCCAATTTATGGGATTAGGTTGTCAAGCGGACCCCAAGCCGGGATAAACGCTAGGAGGAAGGATTCAATTACATGTTAGACTTACATATTTATAAAACATGATTATGGCATATACCTAGGTATATGTATGTATTTCTATATACCTACTACTATTAGAGAAAATCTCTGTATGGTCGAAGAACGCCTGCTCGAGAATCCATTTTTTAAGCTTTGCCTTAAAAATCGGGGCACTATTAGGTGCTGAGGTTATATCAGCCGGGAGGTGATTGTATATCTTACGTCCCAGGATGTGCGTAAGTTTTTTGTTTTTGTGAGTCTACGATACTCAAGCGTCAACTTTTCAGCATAGGCACTTCGAGTCGAGTACCTGCGAGGTACCGCGTCCGTGGTCCTAAGCGTTGCGTCTGTAAACACCTCAGACATAATTCTATCCTTGTTTGCCAATCCATCAAAAACATTATCATCACTTCGTGTTACATTGTTTGAGGGTCTGATAACTCTATTTTCGTTATAACACGTACAGAACATTATCTAAATCCTGTACCTACAGGCTTTAAATATTTATCGCCGTCATGCGTGCTGTCCGTGCCCTGTAATTGGTTTGACGGTATCTTATCACCTCCTTATCTCTGACGCACTAGACTAACCATTTATCTAGACCCTTTAAAATTGTGTTAGAACTATTAGTGTTGAGATCTGGTTATGCTGGTGTTTCTAGTATATTATTAACCAGTGTTTGTTCAACTGAGGAAGAAATATTTTCATTTAGTCACGGTCGGTATGTTTTGGATTGCGGCGTAATGCGAATTCAATAACAAGCTGTCATGAGTCGAGGCACGTTTATAAACGCGTTACGTTATGTTTCCGTTGTGGAATATTAGCTGGATTTCCTAGTTTCTTATTACTAGTACTTATTTAAAAAGTGTTTAGATATCCCCTTTTATCCTCGCTATCGATGCTAGAGACAATTAAATTTATCCTGGACCGCGCGGAAGAATTCAGATTTTTTCTTATAAAATGAAACTTTTCAAATATTGGTCATGGACTAAGAACTGCCTTATTGCTAGATCCGGGCATCTGGCAGATTTTAATGGATGGAGGTCAGAGTGACAGACCAACAAAGTTTTTCAGTTGGAAAAAGTAATACCAAAACAGGTACAAACTACCAAAACTGTGTCATTTATAGAGAACCGAGTCTACATTTTAACATTAGACCAAAAAACTTTATGTATTATTGCGGAAACAAAAACAGCAGGCGATTAACTATAAATTGCATTATGGATCATTTGGCACTACATTCCCCTATAAAAACTTCTGGCTTGTTATAATCGAATTAATTATATCATTTTCCATAATATTGCATCAAACCCATCAGAACTTTAGGATTTGTTTTCTTCAAGTTATTTGCATTCTTGGATCTCCACCACTTTACAGCTGCCAGATGTCCAATGAAGCATAGTATAGCAAACTAGTGTTTTCGTTGCTCTCATTATTGTATCATATCTGACGTGGCCAGCTCTCCGTCTATCAGGCCCAGGATAAACATTTAAGGCCCGACTGCCTGGACATGACAGATCAGGAGGTTCTCTATGCTGGCCTTTATTAACAAGTGGGGGTTTTCTAGTGTCGCAATTTAAGGTACTTAAGACGTGGAAAAACGAGAGGATGTCTTTGCCCAGGAGTGGGATGGGATACTAAAACCGGCCATTAGGTAATAAAAATAGACGCTTAAAGATATGAAATATATATAAAATAATTGTTAATTTACTTAGGCCATGCAAGAAATGGAAGTAGGTAGAGGTAAACGTTAATTAATTACCTACATATTATGTATAGGGAGAACCTCCAGAGACCTGAAAACCAACACATAGAGAGTCCTGAAAACCATTAAATCGTAATTTTTTATGGTTTCGAAGTACCTAATTTTATTTTATGTAAATCTTACATTACAGTTATTCTCATTCCGTTTTCCACGCCTGTTAGCTACGTTTATGGTGAATAACAACATAAATATGAACATGCTAGTTTGGGTTGTAGATCGTTTCGGTGATAATTCCTATTAAAACTGAATGCGGTCAATTTCAATGGATTGAGCTAACCGTACTTCCGTTTTGTTTGTGCTATTAATAATATCCCTTATTATTGAGAGCAGGTTTGTATCTACCTACCCAATTAATTTTATGCAGTATAATAATTGAAGGCAGGAAAGATAATAAATCTATAGTGTTAGGGAAACCTATTATTTGCCACACTCTACAGCCTTGAGGGTCTGTCTAGCAGGATTTTCTATTAATAAATTCCTTTTTTTGTTTGTGATGACCAAATCAAAGGTCTATTGCATTACGTGCATACTTATAACGGTTTCGGTAAATAAGAATCTTCGTTGCTCTTAAAATTGTGTACCATTTTCCGGGGCCACATTTCTAAAAGTTGATGTCATAGTAGATAGACTACCTGCCTACTCCAATAAGAAGCAACTTTGAACTTCATCAAGAGTTGTCTGAAAAGTTAGAAGTTCTCCCATTCAATACTTGTAACTTTTCATCTCTACTCGTATTGATACAAGTTCATCTAAAGAGAACTTTGACTTGGCTGGCACCCTTATATCTCTCGCAATAAGTTAGACATACTTAACTCTACCTATACCAACATACATAAGGCTGCAAAATCAAATAATATGTACCTATATGAATAATCAAATACTACATAATAGGCACAATTGTGTGATAATATGTATATTCCAGAGGATTTCTTGATGTTAAAGAACAATCTCTTCCATAGGTAACCCTTTTGGGAAGCAATAATAATTTTAAACAAAAAAAGAACCGACTTCACTTAGGATCCGCTATTCCAAGAGGAAGTGGCCGAGTTGCTGTAAAAAATAGTGAAATCACTATAGGTGTGCCTATAATAGTTGAAGAGTTCCCTCGATTTCTCCAGGATCCCATCATCAGATCCCGACTTGGCGACAATGGGACCATCTAGGGGTTATACCTGTTCGATTAAAAAAAAAATTTGAAAATCGGTTCACGATTCACGGAGATATGGAGTAACATACATACAAAAAAAAAAAAAAATTCAGTCGAATTGAGAACCTCCTCCTTTTTTGAAGTCGGTTAAAAATGATGTGGTATTAGTCACGCATTTTAATTCGATTTATATGATGTGATACCATTTTTAACGCTTTTAACCTTAAATTTAATACAGCACGTTCGATCAAACCTAATGCAGCTATTAAAATAAGCACAAAAAACCAATCCAATATTGGCGAACAGCTGCCAATTTCATGGACCATTAGCGTTACGCTGGGCAATCTCATTCAAACACTCTTTAAATTTCAACCTTAATATTAACTCATAAAGTTGAAAAATCATTGGAAGGTTTGTGTCTGAGGTTGACACGCTTTATTTGCGTATTGAACTTTTATAACAAATAAATAAGGGTTAGAATGGCTTGTATGTTTAAATCGGTGTGGACGTCCATGAATGATTTAGACGATTAAATCAAAGGCGATACTTGTGGCTAATGTTGGGTTTGGGTCTCGTTTTTACATGTTTGAGGATTTTGGGGGTGTTATACTTAGCGGGCAGATATTGATATGTTGGAATGGTTTATTATTTGACTTAATAAAGTCCTGACGTGTGGCAATGTCAGCTCAGGTGCAATTAGATACATCACAAAAGAGGACTTGTAAAGACATAAATATTAGACGGATAAAATATTGAGAGGTAGATATTTATTGCAAAAAAGAAAATCTTATCGTACAGAAGGTGAACTTAATGCCAAGAGGCATTCTGTACCAGTCAACCACTAAGGCAAAGCAGAGAAGTTGTGGGCTACTTCTCTATTTTAATATTAATCATAGATGAGGTGACTTAAGGAAAATTCGGGGTAACAGTGATCACTGATCAATCTTATAGGTACATACGGTTATAAAAGCAGCAGTTTTTTTAATATTTACAAGTAATTTATCTTATCCTTGTGGTAAACGGCAAGAACGACATAAACTTTTACGTATTACCAAAAGTCACGCTTTGATGGATATGAAATTACACTGCACCCAGAAAATAAATAAACTCGCAGGAACAGAAAAAATATTTTTTTTCGTGTGTAATACTGTACGCCCTAACCAGTAACCAGTTATTTCACGGGGCATTATAAAAAGCCCCTAATACACGTATCGTTTACAAACACGTCACCTGTTTCAGCAGCACCCTAAATCAGATTAGCCCTCCTCCCCCTGAACGGCCCCTGAGGCCCTCTGTGACGGACATGGAACTGTGGACATCATTTGCACGTATAAATGGGCATGGTGATTAGGTACTACAAAATCATCTAGCATTTAGACAGAGGCGTATTTAGAAATTTGGCGCCCCGGGCCAGAAAAATTTGTCGCCCCTGTTACTTTACTAAAGAGACTATTAAAATTTTCTTGAAACTTTCTGAACCTTTAGTGTACGGTCAAACGTTGAAAAAACACCCTGCTGACGCCTTATGCACATCTGCATAGCTTTTTTTTCTTTTTCTATGTTTTGAAAATCCAGACCCCGCGAAGGGTACGGGCGGCTGGATTCGGTTAAGGCTATAATGGCTTATTTCTTATAAAAAATAGATAGCTGCATAGCATGGATTGATACCGCGGTACAGCGCTACACGTTTCGGCGCGTAACTTCAGCGGATCGAGAGCGAAACAAGTGCGAATTCGTGCATGTGGCGAGGTGCCGCGGTTTTGATTCCGTTCTTGATTCGCTCTCGACTCGCTCTGGTTTCATAAAACTTTATAGTCAAATATCTTCTTAATTTTTGTTTCCCGTCCCGTAGCCTATACTGTGTCCCACTGCTGGGTAAAGGCCTCCCCTCGCTTCTGCTACTCGTCACGGCCTAGTGCATACTATCGCCACTCTCTACAAAATGCGTCTAGATCGTTTTGCCATCTCCTTTTTCAATTGGTCTGCCTGTGCCTCGGCCGATTTGTTGGGTCGATTTAATTGTTAATTTAGCCCATTATTCCGGGTGCTTGCGGCAAACATGTCCAGCCCAATCCCACTTGAGCTTGGCGGTCTTGACTCTTGACACCCACATCACATCCGAGATACCTGTCCTGGAGCGGAGTTCGGTGTTCCTAATCTGATCGGTTCTACGAACTCCTAGTGTGCTGCGCTTCATGGGTCGCTGGCAAAATTTGAGTCGGGACTTTTCAGCCTTTGTTAATGACCATGTTTGTGCGCCGTAGGTTAGGAAAGGCAGGAATGGCAGGATACACAACACATGTCGACGAGTTTGTGCTTTAGTATCAGTGGATGGATTGATTACCCTTCATAAGCGCTGTCATGGACCAGATTCGAAGCTCTTCCAGGTGTTCTCGATGCGTCGATCGATTTCGTTGGTCTGCCTTTTATCCAAGTATGCTATCTGGCCCAAATAGGTGTATTGACCCTACGGTTCACGCCGCTGGACATTAATTTAGTTTTGTCCCAGTTCATTGTGTGTCCGACATCAAAACTTGCAGAGAAGGTCTTGCAGCATTTGCTCTAGATGGGATGCAGTTACAATAGTTACTTGTATGAAGTGCACCCTTAAAAATGTTCTTAAAAACAATTCTTGTGCTCCAATTTATGGCGAGTTATAAAAACCACTCACATACCAAATTTGATTAATGTAGGGCCGTACATTTCAGCTACAGACGGAAAAAGCACTTCTAAAATTGCACCACTAAAAGTGTCCGAAAACGGAACGGACCAGGCTGCTGGCTGTCCGCCCAAACATATTGAAAGAGCATCACTTTAGCTATCAAATGAGCTTGGTTTCATTCTGCTACTCGATGAGGTAAAAAACACCCCGAAAATGGCACCATTAAAAGTGTCCGAAAACCGCACCAGGCTGAGGGATATGTCCGACAAAGTGATTTAAATAATAACCTGTTAAACTTTTTTCTTTTCGATGAATAAAGTTCGAAACAGCTCCTCGATGAGGTGGCCACCCGGTCCAATAGGCTTGTAGTCGTAGCCTATACATCTTTTCCAACCATTACCCATACCGAAACTATCATTCCCAGTAACTTGACGACTGAGTTTCTGGAGGGTGCAAACTTTATTTTGCGCTAAAAAATTGTTGGCCCTCATCTGCAATTAAAAGCAAGAGCATTCTCGGAGTTTGGTTTTCGGTCTCTCGGTCATTTTTGGGCAGTACCAACCTTGCCTGCAAGTCTGTGCACTTGCTGTATAACGAACGAGGCACTGCTGGTAAGGGCCCCTTCCCTTTTGTGTTGAGAAGTAAGACCGCAGTCGCTTCCATAAAAGTCAAAAACATGCAATTCTAACATAGGTACAAGGTTTCAGAAAAAAAGACAAGGGATGTGACGCCGTCACAAAACGGCATTCAGGAGCCCCGCCCAACATCTGTTAATGTGAGCCAATCTTTCTAAATAGGATGCCGAAATCGGTGCGAAGTTGATGAGAAAATATACTAGATTTGGATCCTAGGCTTCGATACAGTACTTAAGGAAGCAACCAAGATCAACGCTAAGATCAGGAAAGATTATAGACCCGGATCGCGGATTCTCAACGATCAGCATTCTTGATTGACTGACTTGATTAAGTTTACTGACTGAAAATGGGAACTCAGTTGAATAACCAGGCATGGTTATATCGTCCTCCCTTTTGGGAAAAATTGCAGTTTACTTTATGTGATGTGATACATGGTAATGACAGATATGGAAAGGCGGCATAAGTACAAAAAAACGCCCTACAAAACCAACAAAACCAGATCGTGGCGTTTCGAAATTGTTACTCTTTCTTAGGCCTTATGGGCCGGTACCTAACTGAAGTTCAGCATCGAAAAAGGGGCCCAGAACCAAGCATACGGGGCGGCTCGCGCCGCCCCTGGCAGCCTGCCGCCCCGGGCCATGGCCCTCTTGGCCATAGGGTAAATACGCCTCTGCATTTAGATGACATAGTTCAGATAAGCCTGCACCAAACATATCTCTTTTTGGCCCAGTGGTTGACTGGTAGAGAATGCCTTAAGGCATTAAGTCCGCCATTTGTATATTTTATGTGCAATAAAGTTTAAATAAATAAATAAATAAATAAGAAATCATATTCAAACGTTTTGTGAAGCAATCAGATTTGGATTTGATTGTTTCTTTTAATTACATAATAGGTAGGCACTTTGTCTGTCTTTCAAGCTGTTTTGATATGTCTTCTTGAAGAACTACGCATTATTGTATATATTATCTTTAAGATTTAATTACTGGCTTGAAAATATAAGTTTCGCTGAGTTTCTTGCCGGTAATAAGTAAATACTTCTCGGGTCAGAGGTGTAGAGTTAGAACCAGTGGTAGGTAGTTTCTTTTTCTCTCTCTGCCGTTCATATAAGTGCACTATAATGAGCCTAAATTGAAAAATAAATATCTTTTATATTTTTTATCTTTTAGGTGTCTGATAGAATCATACAAGTTCCTACAATAATACTGGTAATTCCTTTAAGAACATTGCGACTAGAAAAAAGTGTTTTTTTTTCTTTATAAGTGAATAATGAAAGTTTTACTGTTTTTATACTTCTTACTTACTTGATTGACGCAACGCAACAGCCATACATGCACGTTGCACAAACACAGCGCAAAAACACATTTTTTAAATGAAATACAACGCAATTTCTATCTATTATACTAGTCAGGCCAAAACCATCTTTATATCTAAGCATCAAGAACCTCCAAAATTTCATTGCCGTATCCACAACTTACTTCCGCATTAAGGCAACTTTCCCTTGCTATAGTAATGAAATATTAACATTATGTCTGTTGGATTAAGGTTCCTATTTCAATAAGGTTGTTATTTAAGGTACGAGCTTGGGAAAGTTAGTTGCTATGTGGAATGCACCACGTAACGAGGCCGCGCGATAGTTATGTAAAACGTCCTTGTTTGTTCTATACAACGTGATAGTGGAAAGGTATTTGTAGTTAGGATGAGCAATTGATTGGAGTCTGCTAAGTACACAACTTACCAAGAGGAAATTGTTCAAAGGTGTCTAAATGCTTTCTTTTTCAACAAAAAATGTACAGTCGCCAAATCAGACATATCGGAGCCGCAATCAAGGCAATAAAGTGCATGTTCAGATATTTTTGGGTACCCTGACCGCTCCGATATTGATGGCGACTGTACCTGGTACTTCGTACCATACCAAATGATATTGTTATTTTCAAATCTGTATGGGTTCGCTGATAGAGGAAGCGACCCCCTTTACCTGCTATCCTGCTTGAAGACGATGTTTGAAATTGCCAAAAATTCTCCAAGAAATAAATAAGCTTAGCGAGCTACTTCGCAAAAAATGAATAATTAATTATAAGTAAGGGATACCGACTGACTCTTCTTCAAATAGGACTAATTTATGGTAGTGGCGTTCAGCTTTCGTTCTATCATAAGTTTTTTAGTCTGGAAATAGATTTCACAAATAGGTTTAACGCGATTAAAACTGAACGTCCATAAAAAGTTGTTAATTAAAAAGGCCAACCGCGTCCCTAATTAAGTAGGTGCTTAGGGTAAATCTGCCAATTACCGTCCCTCGCACCGTTGTCACGGCGGTTACGTTACCGAGGGGTGGTTTACAAAGCGTTATCTAGAGTTAAAATTCTTTATGTTGTCCGAATGTGGGGAAAACTTCTTGGTATTTCATTCGGACGTCTTACACTTAAAACATTTGAATTAGTTTTATCACTTGGCAGTAAACTTACCCACTCTGGTTCCTTCAGATTCTGTTCGGTAATTTGAAGAAGGTATGTCTTGCCGCCATTGACTTTATCACCTCATTTCCTGATCACTGCTCTTTGTCTGACTTTACTACTATTAGTGACATTTTACAAGGTCTTTAATTAGGTTAAAAAGTGAAATTGGAAAAATGAGTCAATTTGTATGTTTTACGTTCCTCAGTGATCGTTGAGGTTAAGTTCGGAGACAGCTCACAGGCGAATACAAATCGCCTTATGAATGTCCGGGTGTGATTATCCGGCGATCCCGTAACCCCCGGGGACGCGAGTCTGTCCGTTTAGAACGGACTGCGGGTGCGGATGAATCGGGATTTGTGTCATTGTTCGTTTGTTGAAAAAACAGTGTAGTACATGTATTGACCACATCTATTGAAAATTAATATAAACCATAATCTTTTGAGTTATGGTTCAAATTAAGCTGGACTGTCGCAAAATTAAGCTCGTCTTAAAATGAATTACCAAAACGTAACTGCTTTGAAGATATTTAGTATTTAAATACTATTTTTGAAAAGATCTTCTTGATTCGTGCGGCCTGGAAGAGGGTTAATAGCCATCTTTTCGAATACGGTATTTAACTATGGTACGGAATAACTATGGTATGGTATTAAATTCAAGCTACATCACCAGCTCACAGGCGAATACAAATTGCTCTATGAAAGTGTCCGGGTATTACCCGGTGATCCTGTAATCCCCGGGACGCGGGATTTCCGTTTTTGAACGAACCGCGGGTGAAGCGCGATTTGTCCGTTGCTTGTTGTACCTACTGCGGAAGTTTGATAAGCTGCAAACATGTTTGCGGGAAAATGTAGAACCAAGCTCTTTTATAGTATTATAGTATATTTTTTTATCTTTCTGTCATTTGCTAAGCTAAGATGCAATTTGCTTACTATTTCTGGCAGCAAGATTTAGTATTAAGCGAGGTAGCGTAGTAACTATAATACCTAAACATTGTACCTACCTTCAATTGGCATATCCCTTCTCAATTTGTAGCAATAGAAGTGTACCTTAATGATCGCTTAGTTGTAGTTATTACGTTGACTTAAGGTTTCCTTCATTCGGATTTATTAGAGAATTATTCGAAAAAGATATTATGCGAAATGGCTAGTATTTTAGGTAGCTGCCTGTACCTAATAATAGACAAACATTACAAGGGAAACATTTTGGTAAGTTGAAGCAGGGAAAGATCCCCTAGCTATTGAACAAATGCTCAGTAAGTGCTTTAATTTCTGCCTTGACAAGCAGGGACACGGTTCTGCTCTTTACCGTTCCCAAACTTTGCGGATCTCTCCAAAGTTAGCGAGTCGGAACTTGCACTCTTACGTAAAGTTTGAGAAACAATTATACTTCCCACTTGTTTGTTTGAGATTGTTTGCAATGATTAACTGCGATGAACAAAGTTTTGTTTTGTTTTTGGTTATGAATGGAGTAAAGTCTTTTAAAGAAATAAAGCGCTTGCGCTTTGACATTTATGTAAAGTTTTAAGAGATGATGATTAATTATGCTATATATTTACACTGTTATGTATTTTAGTACCAGGTAGCCTGAGCTAAAGTGGGCTGCTTTTGTACAGTCAGCAAAAAATGACCCTATTTTTAGACGACTAACCAGTGGACACGTGGCCCATTCGATAGTACACATCGAGAAGAGCCAAAAAAATTGTGGTAGCCACACGTAAACCTGAGACATCTTATTAACACAAGTCAAAGTGACGGACGGAAAAGCGATTATCGCCGGCATTTTAGATTTGACAGACATATACGGTATTAAAAGGGCAAGTTCGTGAACGTGGTGAAGAAAAGAACAATAAATACAACAGCTGAAGAAAAACAATATAACACAATATAAGTAGGTAGCTAATATTTATGACCTAGGAAACAATTATGTGCAAAACAGGCAAAAAATATATCAGTAATTGTTAAGAACATTTTTACTACCCTCAAAACGTTTAACTTTAACATTTTCTTCTTCCAATAACCATTTAGATATGCCTCGATAAATTACCGCATTATCTTCGACAAATAAACAGATGTAAGGACATAATTGTTATATTTCCTGACATTTAGAGTGATGAATCACCCTGCGTTACCTTTGGCGAGGCCTCGTCAATTAAGGATCAGATGGCGACTGAAAAAAGAGCCATAAAAATAATGATCAGGCACTCGTAACGATCCAATAGCGATTTTAATGACGACTGGCGAAGTGTAAAGGGTTTTTTTTAAATAATGAGCTGTGTTGAAGTGCTGCCAGGCAGTAAGTATTTCGAAGTTTTGCCAGAAAAAGCTCGTTTATGTAGAGTTCCGTACGCACTGACCTTTTGTGAATATTTTGTTTAAAATGAATATAACTTTATTTTCAGGTAACTAAGGGTCCAAAGATAAAAAAAAACCTTAAAAGTAACATTCTGCATACATATTTCATAATAAAAAGTATAATTTTGGCGTCACAACGGTTTTCTGCTGCGTCACTTGCTCCGGTGTATGATTATGATTCGGCAGAGTACCCTGGATTCAAGGGCATCGCCAAGGGGGCAGCTGCTCCTCCCCCCCCCCTAGATATTAAAAAATGTAGCCAAATGGTGTGTACCCACAATTCTATTTTCTTAACCCTCCATTTATATCAACTTGCCCCTGGACCATCTTGCCAGGAATCGTCCCGCAGCCAGACTTTTAGGCACCCTATCAATTGGTACTGATTTAGAACCAATTTTTAGGTTTTACTAACTCAAAAAATTATGCAGGATTTATGCAGTAAGTACCTTCATTGAGGTGATTTGGTAAGCTCGACGGTAGGTCATACCTACGAGAAATTTTAGCTCATAAGTACGCATTCCAGCATTTTACATTGATTTTTGACAAAAATATGCCTATTGGAAGTTAGCAAAACATGGAAATAATAGTCGATAAGAACTATACTCGCGATTCAATGAACGCCATATTTGCAGACAATGCGTATGAAGGAATTGTCGGCTATTTGATAAATCAGGGCTGTCTGATAGAGCACATTCCGAGCGGGAATCTTGGCCGTAATTTATACTTAACTACTATGAGAGGATTTATGAGCATGATGTATGTATTTAGATATGCTGTTGTACTAGAGTCAGTGCAGAATGAGAAGTGCTGAAGTCTCGTAGGATTCATTAGTTTTCGTTATAAGCACGACACTTTTTTTTTCGCACAAACTATATTATCTATCATCCTAAAGTACCTATTGTAGTATGTTATTAACCCATAATAATGTATGTACCTCCTTAAGATGCTAGTTATACATGTTAGTTAAGATGTTTTATTTTATTTAGCCTGATTTAGTGTCCCGCTGCTGGGTAAAGGCTTCCCCCCTATTTTAGTTTAGTTTTAACGGCCTTCATAGCCCAGTTAGTAGTGACCCTGCCTACGAAGCTGGAGGTCCCGGGTTCGAATCCTGGTAAGGGCATTTATTTGTGTGCTAATCTCAAATATTTGTTCCTGAGTTATGGATGTTTTCTATGTATATAAGTATGTATTTATCTATCTAAGTATGTATATCGTCGCCTAGCACCCATAGTACAAGCTTTGCTTAGTTTGGGGTTAGGTTGATTTGTGTAAGATTGTCCCCAAATATTTATTTATTTTATTATTTTATTATTTATTAGTTATATATCTGTTAAAAAATAAGCTACACCGAGTTTCTTAGTTGCATTTTGCGCCAATCGCCACTTGACTGATGCCGTGCCATAAATTAAAATAAAATTAGTTTGAAACAGAAAAAGATTATCAAGAATTTAAAATAAATACCTATTATGGGTAGATATATTCTTAGTACACATAAAAAATTCGTCGTTTGAATTCACAAGAAACCGCCTGTACAGAATAAATAAACCGTATCCGTCAATTAATAAATAATGCAGCCAGTAACTTAACACCGATATGGGCGATGCGTAAAGAAATAAAAAATAAATTGTCCCAAATCGAGAGCCCAGCGGGCGCCCTGCGCCTGCGATTATTCCATTCAGTACGTCTGATAAACGAGTTGGGTAGCGTTGTGGTTCAACAAAGAAATACTTTGCCCGTGGATGTAGTGCCTTGTAATAATTAATAAATTTATGTATAATACCTCAATATTAAGTTATAGTCCTACTGATTATGCTACTTTTGGTTTTTGTCACATAGTTTCATTTGCGTATTTTTATCTTCATTACCTAAACGGCAAATGGTGACCACTTTTTTCTGTTTAGGACAGTCCTAAACTTTAGGTTATGAAGCCAAAAGTAATGCCAAAAGTACAGTAAAAGCCACTTAATATGAAACTGTATCACATAGATCATAAGTTGCGGAATTAGTAGGACTACAACTTAACATAATGGATTATACAGAGATTATACAGATATATGTAGTTTATTAGGAAACATAATAGGTACCCCTAATGAGGGCGTCAATGGACGGTCGACGCAGTCTAGAGTGAAAACTTAACGTTTGTCTCCAGCTTAAGGGGTCTGTGATAACTGCAATACGATTTGTAACCTTAAAATATAAACAAATGTCACATACTGCAAGTTAAGTTTCGTTTTTTGTAATGTGTACAAACCGTGAAGTTTGATTCACGGCATATTTTCAATCAAATATGTTAAGTTAAGGCTAGTAATAGACCTGCCAATTACAATTATGCAGTCACACATAAAACAAATCTTAACAAAAAGCTTAACGAATTGAACGGCAACGCTACCCCATTCCCAACATCATTCGCAACTGGTTGCCGTGGGTGTCTAGAGGTATCGATTGATGTCAGACAGAGCGCGCACCATCCCACTCCACCCAAGCGAGAGAAAGACAAAACATCTTCCAAGAACAAGATAGCATCAAGAATTACACCGGGAAGAGCGAGAGGCCGCGCCATTAATAAAAGATTTCTTTTTTGTGGAACTCTTTGGCGACTGCTTGGCTATTCATAACACCTTTGTCGGTTTTATGTCGATTAGTCGGACGGGCGTGCGATAATCTCTGTTGTTGTTGGACTAATTATGGGTACTATGGGTTGTTAAGTTTATGGCAATTAGGCGTGTTGCAAATGGCGACAAATTGGTGGAGATGCTGGGATCATAGCTGCTTTTTTTTACACCAAAGGCATTAGGATTATTGGAACCTATTTTATATAGCTATCCTTTACTTGTATATAGCTAACAGGATTTTTTGGGTTATATGACCCGGTTAATAGGGGTTTCATTGTCCCAGGGTAGTGTTGCCGCTTTCAAAAGTCCTGATTGTCCTCAAATCTCTTTTATCAAATTATTGAATTTCAATTTTGCAAACGTTTTTATGCATGTTTTAAGACATTAGACATTATTAGATAAAAAAAGAATACCTAAGTGTAACTCAGTTAAGACTGTAGATAAAAAAAAGAAAAAAGAAATACATTTATTTAAACAACACCATTCGGTATACGTTTATAAAAATACACAACAAAACGTTAAAATAGGAATTATGGAACAAGTGTAAAATTGAAATTGTTACTTAAATGGTAGGAAAATACTTTTAGAACCCATAGCTAAAGCAAGTACCAATAAACATAAAAATAAAAGTTTCATTCAGTTCAAAAGTGGTTCCCACGCCGCGTAGGTACTTTCAAATTTCACACGAATTATCATTACGGCCATCGGAGCTCGCTTTCGACCGACGAAATTCATGTGTTTTAAAACTTTTAAATGTTACACTCAAAGTAAGTAAAATTAAATACATATACCTAAGTAATAACCCTATTTCATGGAACAGAGGAAATCTCTTCTAGATATTCAAGCGGCGTCTCAAGAGACGATGGCAAGAGGCCGGACGGCATGACCCTGATCCCTTGGAAGATGGGACGCGTGCTGGTCTGGGACGTAACGTGCGTTGATACATTAGCACCGTCCTGACCGTCCCATCTAACAAGAACTTCGATCAGGGCTGGTGCGGCAGCGGAGGCGGCAGAAGGCAAAAAAGTATCAATATACCGGGGTCTGCGCCCCCAATACCACTTTTGGCTTTCGGCGTCGAGACACTCGAGACCCTAGGGCCGTGGGGTCCAAGCGCCCGATCTCATGTTAGAGATCTAAACAAAAGGCTGATTAAAACTATCGTAGATCAGAGGGCTGGCAGCTTCCTCTCACAGCGTATCAGTATTGCTATAAGTACAGAGAGAAAATGCTGGGGCCATTTTTAGACATATTATAGCTTTTTTTTTATTAGCCTAAAGTATTATAGCTTAAGTTAGTTTTTTATGCTGTGCATATTTTTGTTAAGTTACTTAATATTTAATCGTATTTTCAAATAAATGAGAATACTTCACAAAAAAAACAAGTATTGTAAGGTTTTCTTTCAATTGTGCGCGTCGAGAAAAAGTTGGCATATTCTCTAGGGTTATCCATGGTCGAAAATGCAAAGGTTTTTCTCGATGCGCACAATTTTTCAATGTTAAGCCCTGCTATAATGTATCCCTAGAAAATATGCCACATGCGCGCGCCAGAATCTATGCAACTAGTGCAATATACTGAACATGTATGTGCTGTGCCACTGCCAGCCAACGGAATTAAGTCTGGTAGCATATCGAATCGTGTCTGGTTGGTAGGTACGTTAGTAACAAGCCGAATCATGTCTGGTTGGTAGCAAGCCGAGTCGGGTCTAGTTATACGTTGGTAGCAAGCCGAATCGTGTCTGGGCGCAGAAGGGTTTGGGTACCCGGCTACCATTCCACCAACTAATCCGTTCGTTTTACCGCTTCAGATTTCAAGAAGCATAAAGCCCAAGTCAGGTAAAAACACCTCTGCATGTGCTGAAAATACGCTAAAATTAAGGGGCTAATTTGAAAAAATATAGGTTTTTACAAACGCTTTAGTGACTAAACGGGAAAAGGGGCTGAATTTATTTTCGTATATATATTATTAGACTAACTATACTCTTGTTTTTGGCACAAGCCGAAACACGATTGCTGAAAATTGCCTCGATAGAAAAAAATCCGAAGTTGGGTCCTTTTTCCCCTTATTTTTCTTAGCTTACGTAAACTATAAGAGATTAAGCAATATAACTAAGTAAAAAATATGGTTTTCTGGTTTATCTAAAAAGTCACAGAAGCAAAATTACACAAAACTTTATAGATTCGCTTATTTATCGTATTTTAGTCAAAAATTCTGATCCTTAAGAGCGTGGCATCTCTTTCTTTCGTGCATGGGAGCCATAAACGTGTCTCTAACGAATGGGCGTGGCTTGTCCGAATCGAGGAACGGCCTTAACAGGATTTTACTATTTATTGTTCCCGTCGTTCCCGACCGCTTGTGCACCATTCTTCTTCTTCTTCTTCCTAGCGTTTATCCCGGCTTGGGGTCCGCTTGACAACCTAATCCCATGAATTGGCATAGACACTAGTTTTTACGAAAACGACTGCCATCAGACCTTCCAACCCAGAGGGGAAACTAGGCCTTTTCGGGATTAGGTCCGGTTTCCTTACGATGTTTTCCTTCACCGAAAGGCGACTGGTAAATATCAAATGATATTCCGTACATAAGTTCCGAAAAACTCAGTGGTACGGAGCCGGGGTTTGAACCCGAGACCGAGACCTCCGGATTAAAAGTCTTACCGCTTGTGCACCATCTTTGATTAAAACGCTTTCCGTTCCGTAAAATGGGGTGAGCACTTAAAGCAAGCATTAACTAGAGCCCGCACACGTGTACCCCCGTAAGGGATAGATATATATATCCCATAATCACTTCTACACCACAAAACATAACAATTTATTTACCATTGTTTTCCTTAGCCGACACAACTTTCTAGGAAAACTAACAGCTTTTCTCGTAGCAATCATAGAAATTCTTGAAGAAATCGAAAATTATATCTGTTTGTTACCCTCCACTGCTAGAAGTAACGCGTGGAGGGTATAATATGAACAATGACAAGGACCAACGATAATAGCACCTCTGCCGTACCTATTGAAAGTGTAATAACACCATCCCGTTCTATCTTGGTATTACTATTACCATGCCCCGTCTATACCTTTTATCCTATGTCTATGGGTGAGCAGGTTTAATTAACTGATCAAGTATGAAAATAAATCAATTACTAAAAGAAAACTTGCTTGCTTTAGTCAAGTCAATCTTTGCGGATTCTTTCAATCGTGTAAGCGATACGAACCCTGACGCGGATTTGCATTTGTAATAGTAACTGAAGAAGTTAACGCTGCAAATATATGTGTATGTCGAATTATTTTTACATTGCAAATATGTATAAGTAGAAATAATTTGAATAAAGTGATAGTTAATAAAAAGAAAACTTATTATTTACATTAATGGAATAACTTATATAGGTATCACTCTTTTAGTTTTGTTTATTATCCCGCGATGGGCAATAATCGTGAGCACACTGAGAATGCGCGTTAATAATTCATCAGTGATGAAGAAAGCGTGATGAAGTAATTACCGTTTTGTTTCATCTCCCGCCATGCAATTCGCCGCAGACGCTCAATGTTTGTATGAAGTATGGATAGGGGAATTCAATTGAAATAGCAATGATGCACAAATCAATTTCAGCGTCAGATATATATTTTAAATTCATGGCCAAAACATCAAAGCAAAATCAATACGTCAATAATATTGACAATGGGTTGGGCGAATGCTGCAGTTTTTTTAATCACGTAAATACACTATCTTTTGAGTAAGTTATTTGCTCGAGATCTAAGTCAAAACTTCCCGTATCAATTTAATAATATACGGTGAACTCGTAGGAATCACCTTAAATTTTCCAGATTAAAAAAGTGCATTTAATTTAAAGTTGTGTACATCTTTAAATAAAATGGCCCAACTGTTACATAAATGTAATTAATCGCTATCGATAATTGAAAAAAACATTGGTTCCTGATAACCAATTAAATGCAGTTAATTATATTGTCATTTAGTACCTACACCACAGGCTTAACAGGTATGAGCACCTGTTCCAGTAGCTTCGCTTCTCGTTGGAGGAAAAACTACCTTAAATGTTGCTCCAGGGTAACTGTTACAATGGGGAAGGCCGGTGAAAACTTTTTGTAGAGGGCACTGTTCCAGATTCCATACAATGAGAGGAAGAGACAGAGGTCCTTAATTAGTATGCAGCCAAAAAGCTTTTCTTAGGCAAAAACCTTCCCGATGGCGTTAATCTACAGCATTGAATTTTAGTGTATTTCAGAAATCGGTTGAGTTAAATTTCGGAGCAATTCGAGACAAGACATTGAGTCATTTTCGCGAAAATAAATAAAAACTACTTCCTGCCATATAAATTTAGCTTTTCTAAGGACCAATGTTGGAGATGTCACTTTGACAGTTGCCTTTCCCATAGCTGCACATGAAATTCTGTGCTGCAGTTTTTGCATAGATCGCGAACAAACAACTTTCTCAATACGCGTTTGGGTTATTTATGTATTATATTGTCATTCTACACTGCGTGTGGTCAGGTCCTAAGTCAAATCTATCCGTCAATAATATTGACAGTGTGCCACAGAATGATGTCACTTTCTCTGACTATTAATCACGTTAATACGCCACGATGTCACGAGCGCGCACGCACGCAGCGCAGTAGAGTTTGCGGTTGAGAGCTGAGATCTATAGAATGACCTGGATCAGGTCGATAAACCGCGGTTCGCAAACCGTGACGAGTTTTGCAGGTTTTTTTTAACCTTGGTATGTTTAGACGCGAATACGTCTTTAAACTACGTCCAATATGCCCGGCGGACAGATCCGTCCGCGTATGGCGCGAATTGGACACGGACTTATTGTCTGCGGACACATGCCAATGTAAATAGCGCTATACATGGACGGATTTGTCCGCCGGGCATATCCGCCGGGCTAATCCGGCGGACACATCCTCGGAAAAAAAAGCTTCCGGGATATTCTCAATCTAAGACATTATTATATTATGTTGAAAATATTTCCTCGTGACAAGTATTTATTTCCTTTAACGAAAACAAACTATAGTTTGAAATATAACGAAGCGAATATATTCTTACAGATTTTCTAGTTTTGTTCTACCTAAGATAATACTTGTTTGATTAAAGTACAATTTCTCTGATTTACTCAATATACGTACTCTTGAAACAATACATTTTTGTTTCTATTTTAAGAAAACGTGGTTTTATTAAGCGAAGAATCATATTTTTGGTAAAGGAAATCAATACTTGTCACGGGGAAATATTTCCAAGATAATAATATTGTCTTGGATTGAGAATATCCCGGAAGCTTTTTTTTCCGTGTCTGTGCGTGGAGGTATCCCTTGCTTATGGCCTCTCTTTTCTCTTATATGGGCACTGCGAATGTCATATCGCTTTGTGTGGTAGGGCACAGCTCAGCGAATGTCATCTCGCTCAAATCTGGAGCCCTACTTAAAAAACCTTACAAAAAACCACAGCTAGGTAGATATCACTAAGTATAGAGTCGCCAGAGATGTATAAAAGAATGCAGTGTGTTGACGAGGGGCTCTTGTCTCTTTAGCCGTCAACACAGTGAATCCTCTTTTCTAAAGGGTCGGCAACGTGCATGTGATACCTCTGGGGATGCAGGCGTCCATAGCTAGCATGCTAATCATCAGGTGGGCCGTATGCTTGTTTGTCACCGTCGTAGTAAAAAAAAGGTATGCAAGTTGTATGGGGTCCCAGAATATGCCTATACAAAAAAATCACGGGACTGGAAACTCTACGGCGCTTTCGAAGCAACAACAGCGGCTCTTTTAGTTTCCCGCAGCAAAAGGTTGTTTGGTTCCTTGCAGTTCTTACTGTGACACAACACAACAACAACAACACAAACACACAACACAACAACACACATACACCCAACTTACACAACAATAACAATTTTGACAGCCCATCCGATACGTTCCAAGGCCGAAGCTGTCACTTCGTGTAGTTGGACACCCTTGACAATACCTACATTGCATACGTATAGCTATTATTTTGTTTCCATTGTGTAGGTAATAATTATTTTCACAGAAAATGCACGCATTAACACAATTCTCAAAACGTGATCAAAAAGCAAATTAAATACAAATTTCAAGGCAGTCCCGATTAGGCACGAGAGCATTTACCATAGACTACCACCCATAGACTACGTTTTATGAGGTGCGAGGTATCTTCGTATTGCTGACTGTACATTTTCCCAAAATATGTGTTATTGGAGATACAAGAAGTTCTCGAAGCTACCAAATATGAGGGCCATTTTACATGTAAAATATCCTGGACGTAAAAATTTTTACCAAATTTTATTGACAATATTGAATTTTACATGAGTGATGTTCAAAGTCCAGGTATAGACATATGCACTTATATACCACATACATATACGAGAATATGATATGTAGTCCTCCTCATCGATTTCGACGACGGCGACCCTAATGCAAACCTTATGGAGGTTGACTATTGTGAGCCCTGATATGGCTGGCCAGGCCGAACTTGGTCTTGAATATCCTTTTGCACATGTGGCAGTAGAGCTGACCAGTTGCATTGTAGGTGTACACGTAAGAGGGCTTAGGTCTCTCTTTACGTACCACCACCATCTATGACAGCGTCAAAGAATTCGAACATGCGTCTCACAACCTTAGAAGTAAAGGAGAATATGATACGTAGGTACTAATCTAGGGTTCTGAGATAAGATGGCTCTTAAAACATGTTTATTTTTAACTTTTTTATTTTACCAAACAATAAAAATCGATCTATTTAATAAACATAATCGCTATAAGCCTATCTATAATTGATTTTGTATTGTATTTTCTTTTTCTTTTTTTAATTTTGATCGATTTACGTAATATGAAGATTATAATAATATGAATGTAGGTATCTTATAATAGTTTTATCCTATCCCCACTGTAAGCTATCTTAAATGCGTTCGTCTCATAGGGTAAGTGGTCTGTGATTTATACAAGCTCAGAATGAAACTGAGAGATTAGACACACGCGCGACTCGCACGCAACCGTATTAGACATTCATTCATTCATTCTTAGAACAACGATTTACGGGAAATATAGGGTTGTCACTCTCTATATTTCCCGTAAATCGTTGTTGCTTCATAGAACCATTTATACACGGTGCTCGAGAGGAAACGAAAAGGTTTTAACAGTACTTATATTCCAGATCGTAAACACACAAATCACAAAAATGACATATTTAAAAAAAAAATACGTCTTATACCAGATCGTATTAGGAGACAAAAATGCCATATAAACCTTTTTGAAACTCGCTTAATTTCAAAGTCATTACCTATTTATATTTTTTTTAGTGCCAAACGTGCTTATTGACAGAAATCAAAGTGATGGATGGAACACTTTGAATAGGCTAGTTTTTACAAAAAAATTGTACCAAATCATTATTAACCCAAATGCATTTACTTATTATGTATAAAAATATTTAAAAAAAGTAACACATTTTTTTTTGACGGAATTGACCTAAACTTGTATTAGTACATTTAGTTCAGTCATTATATCCAAAAAACCCGACCCTACCCGTGAATAATTAGTTCTTGTATTTTTTTTCGTAGGTCCCTCGGGGTGGGGGGGGGGGGGGGGGGGTCACTAGGAGTGTAAATTCAAAAAGTAGACTGAATCAGGCTTCTGCGTATATTCGAAAAATGAGTTTCTCTGGGAAGGATGTAAATATATGTAACATAATTTGTATCGATGAAATTTTCCATTAAGAGAGTGGGTAAAAAGGAGTTAATAATTAAATATGAAAATGTAATAAGTAATTGACTTCTACGCAAAGTCGGGAGCAGAACTTAGTGTTAAAAAAATCATATTTTATACAAGTGAGTTTTGAGAGTCTGAGATGAATCTCTCGAGCAGTTGTTTACCGACTAGCACTGACATTACCAATGCAAATGACGCCATATTGACTGCCGAAGAGCGTTAGCACAAAAATCAGACAAAACCACGCTAAACCTAATCTTAAGTTAATGCAAATCATCATTTAGAATAATTAGATGCCTGAGAAGACTAGTTTTAGCTTTTTAAGACGGTTTTTGCGCTGGTGTTGCTTACCGTCTCGCGCTAATATTATATATTACCAATGCAAATGACGCCTTATTGAATACCAGTGCGTTAACACAATAATCATATAGACTAAGTAAAACGGCCTAATCCCAGCTTTTCTACTATTATGATCTGTACCGTCTTTCTGTCGGTTACCAGCGTCAAGAACGCTGAGATGCTTGAGATGAAATAAGGTATATTGACATACATAGTTTAAGTTTTTCTGGAAAGGATATAAATATATGTAACATAATTTGTATCGAGGAAATTCTCTATTAAGAGAGTGGGTAAAAAGGAGTTACTAATTAAATATGAAAATGTAATAAGTAATTGACTTCTACGAAAAGTCGGGAGCAGAACTAAGTGTTAAAAAACTCATATTTTATACAAGTGAGTTTTGAGAGTCTGAGATGAATCTCTTGAGCGGTTGTTTACCGACTAGCACTGACATTACCAATGCAAATGACACCATATTGACGTCGAAGAGCGAATTTTTGTGCTAAGCTGCTAAAGCTTAGCACAAAAATCAGATATAAGACCATGCTAAACCAAATCACAAGCTAATGTAAATCATAAACTAAATGCTTGAGACGAGATTTGAGAGGCTCGCTTTACCCTCGTGAGCCTGCTTGTTTACCGACTACCGACATTACCAATGCAAATTACGCCATATTGACTGCCGAAGAGTGTTGGCAAAAAATCAGATATAAGACCATGCTGAACCAAATCACAAAGTTAATGTAGGTAAATCAAAACTAAATGCTTGAGACGAGATTTGAGAAGCTCGGTTTACCCTCCTGAGCCTGTTTGTATACCGAATACCGACATTACCAATGCAAATGGCGCCATATTGACTGCCCAAGAGTATTAGCACAAAAATCAGATATAAGACCATGCTAAATCAAATCACAAGTTAATGTAAATCATAAACTAATAAATGCTTGAGATGAGATTTGAAAGGCTTGGTTTACCCTCATGACGTGAGCCTGTTTGTTTATCGACTACCGACATTACCAATTCAAATGGCGACAATGACGCCCTATTGACTGCCGAAGAGTGTTAGCACAAAAATCAGATATAAGACCATGCTAAATCAAATCACAAGTTAATGTAAATCATAAACTAAATGCTTGAGATGAGATTTGAGAGGCTTGGTTTACCCTCGTGACGTGAGCCTGTTTGTTTATCGACTACCGACATTACCAATTCAAATGGCGACAATGACGCCTTATTGACTGCCGAAGAGCGTTAGCACAGAAATCAGATACAAAACCATGCTAAACCAAATCACAAGTTAATGTTAATCATAAACTAAATGCTTGAGACGAGAATTGAGAGGCTCGGTTTACCCTCGTGAGTCTGCTTGTATACCGACTAGCCGACTACCGACATTACCAATGCAAATGGCGGCAATGACGCCCTATTGACTGCCGAGAACGTTAGCATAAAATGAGATGGAGCATGATATCATAATTATTTTTTTATATTTTTTTAAAGTGGTGCATTACACTCAAACTAAAGTTTGTTATTAAATTAAATAAATACAAACTTTGAAAACATTGAAAAAATAATCAACCCAGCAGGACTTGAACGTGCATCGATACACCTTGCCGGGGCTCGAGCTTTACCAATTAATCTAGGTTCAGTTACTAAGTTGACGAAAATTTTAGTGCCTTCAAACATCTTTTTGTATTTTTCGTCACTTTTTATTTGTATTTTTTTTTCAATGTTTTCAAAGTATGTATTTGTTTAATAACAAACTTTGGAGCATGATAGGTTCCTAAATGTTTGTAAATTTACAAAACAACCGGAAATACGTTTAGCAGTCTTTGAAAACAAATAGGTACGTGTAGAGGTTGAATAGAAACCTCTACATTTATCTACTGGTCGTTTTACATCATTCTAATATTGGTTTCCTAATTCAAGACAATAATCTGACAGTTCTCTCCATACAAATTGGTTTACAATATAGGGCAGGAGCAGTCAGATTACCTACTGTCTTAAATTAAAAATACGATATTAGATTTGAACTAAAAGTTAATGTAAATTATCAATCATAAATTAAAATCAGTTGCCATCGAGGCTCTAACTACCTCCTCCACGTTCACCCACTTCACCCCTCACACCTTCTTCCTCCTAGCGTTTATCCCGGCTTGGGGTCCGCTTGACAACCTAATCCCATGAATTGGCGCAGACACTAGTTTTCACCCCTCACACCTACGAATATAATTTGACAGATGCCTGGCAACTATTAGGTTGTGTAAAGACGCGAATATTTTATGGCTGCTCTACATGATGGGCCATCATAGGGACGCAGCTATACGACGGAACGAGATCGCAATATCGTTAGCTCCCTCTAACGCATAGCTGCGTCCCTATGATGGGCCATCATGTAGAGGAGGCATTAAATTTTCATCCAATCTGTCAACTCTGCTAACTGTACGTAAAAATTCGCCGGCGTGCCCAGCTGACATCAATATATACGAAACACACATACCCACGCACACCCATTCTAACTTGGTCTACCGCGCCTCTCACTATCCTCCCGTTTACGGCCACTGAAGGGATTATTCTCCGGAGCGAGAGGTCTTCGTTAACCGGTTGGTTGTGCGTACACACGCTCACACGAGCTGTGAAATAACAACAACACATGTAACTGACTCTACTAAAGTGTACCTTATTGGTTTGGAATAAGGATGATGATTCGTTGACAGTGGCGATGGAACGTGTTAGCTCGGCTCACCTTCGTGCGACCTCGCGTCTCCGAACAACTAGTTATTGTTCGCTGAAGGCGCGTGTATGCGCTGATTACTGATGAATGTCATGTCATGGCATGAGCGCTCGCTCGGTTGTGAGAGTTCTGTTCGTTTTGTTGGGTAACTATGTAGGTATGTAGGTACGTACCTAAATAGAAACTCTCTGTACAAGTCAGCATTATTGAGCAGAGAGTACACTGGAGTCGCCTAGTTACATTTTATGATTGAATAACCTAATGATTAATTTTATTTTTGCCAATCCACGGGAAAAGGGACCACTTTGTCTATATGAAGAAACTTGTACTTTCCAAAACTACACAACTATTAGTGAAAGAATGAAGTGTCCTTGTAAATCGACAAAGTGGTGCCTTGCATTAAACTCGCCCACATTTTTAGATTAAAAATCCAAAAGAATCGTAACTAATACTTCTCACTAACTTAATGTAGGTACCATGAGATATTGGGAAAACAAAACAGACCTCTCTCCACTAAGAAGAAAAGAATTGGATAAACATGTAACTAACGCCATCTCTCGGTAGCTTCTCGAAGTTGTTTGCACGTACCTACTTAATTAAAACAACACAGAAAATATAGTATTTTGCACAATGTAAGCAATGTAACCTGAAGGCGTTTTATTCTAAACAAGTAGGTTTAAAGTACTGCTCACCAATTTTATAGCATCATCAACATACGGGTAGGTATCAATATAAAAATTACTTTTTAACTTACTTTTTATAAGACTGGATCCATAGGCTGACTCAATAAATTTACCAAACCATAAAGACCCTACTATTTCGAAATTACATATTCAGCCCCATTCCTACTTTATTACATTACTTTGCCCTCGCCCAAACTCTTTACATCTTTACGCACGCAAATGTGGGGAATTTTATTTGCATAAAAATATTGTTGGCGCGGACCGTAATTTTTAGCCGTAGGTAAAATGGACGATACTCTTGGGAACAACCCTTTTTGTAGCTAATGTTAGACCTAATTTTGTTACAAAGTTCCTTGAATACAAAGGTCTTTGTTCCCTGGTTTGTGGTTACAACCCCTTTCTTATCGGAAGATGGATTGATAAGGATTGCGAGGGGAGATAGCGGAGGTGATATAGAATTGATGATCGTTCCATTGTGTTGTACTTGTCTATGTTTAAGTTAACCAAGTGTTGTTTAATGTGAGGCAATAGTTAATCTCTTGCTATCTATATTGATATATGAAATTTTACTAAACTTACCTAAGTGGAAACGGAAATAATTGTATATTATAACTATATACCTATAGGATAAGATAGTATAAGTTTGAGATGTGTTGTTTTTGACATTAAAGAATTAGATTTAATAGCAATTGTATATAATATAGCTTTTTCGGATCATTTAGTGAAAGAAATTCATGATCTTTAGGTACACATTGAGTGCTCTTCATGTGTTTAAAATCATGACTCAGGGAAATTAAAAAAAGGATTTTTTTTCCACAAAATTGTGAAACCTGTGATCTAATGATAGATTTTCCGTAAATCTCAGTACCTACAGATAACAATACCAAGAGTATTTTTTTCTAATCCGAGATAAGTAGGTACTTACTTACTCATTTTATTTTGCATGTTTAATGTGGGAGCATCATCCTCCTCGTCCTTAAGGGCTGTTAAGGGTTTGTGTCACTGATACTTGTAATATTATAGGTTCTACTATTTCTTTAGTTATTTATTTGTGTAGATAGAGTAGGTACATACTTATAATGAAAAATAAATTGCAACCCCATCCTGCTACTATAAACGGCATAAGAGATGACTTTATTGTTTTCGGAAAATTCATGTTGCTTTTCTGCATTAACAAACAAGCATATTATTATTTCAAAGGCCGTTCTATATTACCTGCCATTCTCACTCATTAATTCCCGTGTCTGAATAATTCATTTCATCGACGATGGTGATTTCGACTCGTCCAGAGGACCTACCGCGTCCGAAAATCGAAGTTTCGTTATGTGCATCCCTTTCGCTCGTATCAGCAATTGCGAGAAGGAGGGATATATTTCGATTTTTGACGTTCGCGTTCAAGCCCGGTTGATCCTCTCTGCAGCTGAGTAAAGGTCAATTTTTCTCACGCCAAATCTGAGCTGATTTGTTAGAGGCTGATGAAGTGATGAATAAGAGAGGATAGTGTATTTAGATGTAGTTTGTGTTGGTATGTGTGTTCTTTCCTTGGCACACTCGCAGCCTAAACAACTTGACGAATGCAATGTTGCGTATCCCGTCACGTTAATTAAGGTTTAGATTGATTAGGGTTGTAAATTATTCGTGGTGTTCCGTTGTTAAAAATTGTGGTCTTTGTTTGCTTTCAATTAGCATAAATTACAATTCTGGGTACATACTGTTTATTCTTAACACCGATCATTGTGCATAAGTACGCTTGTTATAAATTCTTAGATATTGAAAAGCGTGTTTTCTATAATGCAGTGAGATTATCAATAGACATAGCTAGTAGATGGGTAGAAGTACAGTCGACGTCATATTACACTACCTGCACCTTACTCCTTTGTAATAAGGCGAAAAAGTGTAAATATATCTTCTATAATTACATATATGCGTGTTTTGCGCTGCCTCCACCGATGAACAGCTGCCAGGTGCCCTAATAGTTAGTATAGCAAACTTACAATTTGGGCTTTGTGTGGCTTTGTTGTTCTCGTTATTGTCACTTTTCCATCGCCAGCTCTTAGTCAAATAGAGATAAAGGAACCCTTTCTACCTACATAGTTTTTACAAATATAATCTCATATACCATATCGTCCCGTGGTTGCAGTAGGAGTCTGCTAAGGGAATATACCGGGAGATGGGCAGCAGCATCTTCCGAAAGCCTAAACAACAATAAACAAAAAAACTGCGCGCGCCAACCCGCCTGCCAAGCGTGGCGCGTATGGCAAACCCCCCCCCATAAAAGGGGAGGCCTATGTTCAGCAGTGGACGTCTTATGGCTGAGATGATGATGATGATGATGAATCTCATATATTTTTTAATATATTTTTAAAATGGTGTACCTATTCCGCTCAAGCTAAAGTTTTTTTACTTGAAAAGACATTGAAAAAATAATCAATCCAGCAGGACTTGAACCTGCATCGATACGCCTTGCCGGGGCTCGATCGCTTTACCAATTAAGCATTCAGTTACTAAGTTGACGAAATTTTCAATGCCTTCAAACGTCTTTTCAGGCGTATCGATTCAGGTTCAAGTCCTGCTGGGTTGATTATTTTTTCAACGTTCTCAAAGTTTGTATTTATTTAATAACAAACTTTAAATATAATCCCATCACTTACACCAAAACAAACTTGCCTTTCTACTTTTCACTGTTTCCGCGGGGTTCAGTCCCCCGAGACTCTGTTTATTTTCACAGGCTTTCTTTCAATTTCACGCCGGCTTCACACGAACCCGTGAATAAATTATGCTCTCACCTCGTAAATTCACTTTTTCGCGGTTTATTCGGGGATTTGTTGTTTTAGTGGCAAGTAAAACATTGCAGCTACTTTGCGGGGGCTTGAAAAGTCAAGTGTGAGTACTTTCTTTTTTTACGAAAATAAGAATACCTAATATAATATTCGGGACCCTTGGTAATACATAGAACTCGTAGAATGAAATTGTTACAAAAATACTTATAAAAAATTTAGCGTCACTGAAAAAGTTTCCACTCAGCATGGTGTTAAAACTAAGTTAAATGAAATGAATATTTTTATTTCACGGAGAGAAAAAAATTACTAGAAATAAGTAAAAAATAGTAATTCCCAGGACAAGTAAACGTTTACTAAAAACAAGGAAACTTTTGCTAAAAACAAGTACACGTTTACTAAAAACAAGTAAACTTGACTAAAAACAGGGAAGCGTCTAGTTATTTTTAGTAAACGTTTACTTGTTTTTAGTAAATTGTTTACTTGTCCTGGGAATTACTATTTTTTACTTGTTTCTAGTAAAAATTTCTCTCCGTGTTCGTGTAACCATTGACACATATCACATTAGTAAGACTTACATGCGAAGGGGTTAATACACTCAAGTAAGCCTTATAATTTTAAAAAAGGACAACACTGATAGGGGCATGGAGTCCCTCGCAGTGCGACATGTAGGGGCAGTCAACCCTGTCCGCTATCATTCGAAGAATGTTCTTGGGGCTGCTGCGCACCCGCCGCACCATTAAACTTCTGTTTAGTTATGTATAAAAAATGTTGAGAAGAGTCTGACACGCATGCTAGGCTGTGGTTACAAATCGGGAAAAAACGGCTGTTGTCGTTTTCGTACAGTCAGTCACTACCATGCGTGGGTGTCATTACTTTGAATGAAATAACACGTTCTCATCGAAAGTTAATTGAATATCAATAAAAGACAGGAATATAAAATGACACGAGAAAGAGTAATTGTATGTACATACAGTCTTAGAAATGACATCTATGGACGTGACTTCCACAGCACAGTCACGTCCAAGGATGTCACTTCTGAGATAGACACATAAATAATTACTATACTTACTTCTCGTCTCGCTTTATCTATTTTGCGATTTAAAGACGTAGAGACACAAATAATTAAAGTCTTCGTATGTTTAATCGGACGCCTCTAGGTATACATGGTGGGTGACGAAGTCATAGTTATTAAAAGATTTTCTTGTTGTAGATGCAACAAGGCAATGGTAAAATACTTATCCTGAGGCCAGTAGTATTGTTCTATAATTCCTTAATTATAGGATCTTAAAATGGTGTGGAGAGCGGTGGCAAAGGACTGTTTTCTCCTGATTATTATTTTTTATACCACGACGGAAGAATTTGCTACCTTAACCGTGCCGTTATGAGTTTAGATCGACCTAGAAAGTATAAGAAAATTAATTAATGTGATACAAGTAGATAACTATTGTTGTTTCTTATTTTAAACTTTATTTAAAATTCTTCCAAATGTAAGAATTACAGCACTTTAGAATCCTATCCAAAACTTTGAGAAAGTACAAAATAAAGTTTACAGCTCATTAGCTTGTTGCTACAAATATAACAATAGACTAATGACTCGATATTCCATTTACGACTAATCGATAAACGCTATCGATACTCCACATCATTAACGAGTACTCGACTCGCCTCGCGAATTGCCCTAAACTTGTCCCTTGTCCCGACAATTCATTACCGTTCCCGACGCTACACGAAACGTTCAACTAATACAATAAAACTAATTTCAACTGTAATTAAAACGTTATTAGGTTTATTATGGATTAACCGAGCAAATCCGATAAGACAAACTGGAATCAGACATCGAATGATTACTAGTCCCATGTGTTCAAATTTCAAACGTTGTATTCGTGACCGGTAACAATTGACATTGCATCTTATGCTAATGTTGATAGGGTGTAATTTGAATTGCTTTTTGTGAATGTAGGTTGTTTGAAAATTGTATTTCGTTGAAGCAATGAGAGAGGGCGTGCGATAAATAACCGCCTTTGAGCCGTCACCGCTTGGCTATTAAAATATACTCCGAGATTGTCGGTTTTTTGCCGCCTTGGCGCGGTTCCCGGGATCGGGTATGCGGCTTGTTTTTCAAGCTTGTATTCGCAAGAAGCCGGGAATAAACTTGTAATGGAAAATGCTGCGCGTGCTTTTGATGTTTCGACTTTTTTTCATGGTGAGATGGTTTTTGTCGCGTAATTTAAGTGATTCTAAACGGTGGCAATTATTGAGCAGACCAAAACACGCACACACTTGGCTACTCAACTTTTACTAATTTATTGTTTAAAATTCACTAACTGCCTTCATGGTGAATCCTGTATTTCTGTTAATATTTATTACGTAAGCAGTGTAAGCACCTGTGTAAAAAATAGTTAGGTACTTACGTAGAATACATCTGGGGACTTTTTAGTCAACAGAATGGAACAAAAACTTCACGATACATTTAAAATCTTAAGTAAGTATAAGACGGTGTTCTTATATAACGATACATCTGTAACATATCTTAGGAGGAATCGTACAGCTAGCGCCATCTATTGGTTCACGGCACCAAACGAAAGTACGATAGCAAAGCAACACATTTCAATAGCTTATTAACCGACTCCAAAATACATAGGAGGAGGTTCTCAATTCGACTGTTTTTTTTTTAATTTACAGCCAACCCCTTTGTGAAAGGAGGTGAGGGTGTAGTAATATTCTTCATTTATACCAATAAAACTTGTTTAAGTATAATATACTCGTACGTAGTCGGTATTTCTCGAAGACAAAACTAATTCACACACCTTTATCTCATTTTTACTCTATCTATCTGAAAAAATCTCGCCTCATTAAGCAGTTTAAATTTCCATGAGTTTAAAAATTAATTAAAAAGGAAGCTTCGCCTTCTCCCCCTCCATGTTTATTGATGAGCGTAGGCGGGAAACGCCTGGAGGCCATCCCATTAGACATCTTGCTGAGAGATTTATTCACGGAAATTATCTGATGTTTATTTTGCTAGTAGGGTTTTTGCTTGTTGATAAAAATGGTACGGTATATTTTTGTGTGGTCTATTTGGCATGGTCTATGAATACGTCTTTTATTGAGTCTGAGAAGCAGTTGGAGGTCAAGAACAGGTATAACGTAACCCAATATTTTTAAACTGTATTCATCATTTTTTTTCATATTAAAAAGCACGTTTTTAATACAATTAGGCTTAGTTTCGGTTAATTTGCAAGATTTATTGTTACCCGTGTAACAATAAGAAAACCAACTTTAATATTTTTTTGTTATTATTTACTCAAAATTAACAACAAATTTAACCTACTGTGGTTAATGTTATTGTTTCTTTCATATCTATTCGCATGTGTATTTGTGTGAATGTGTACCTAGTCATGTATATGGATATCACAGTGACAGACAGACGTGCTAATCGCCCTTCATGGCGCGGCGCGGACAAACAGCCCGTAAATAAACCACACGGTAGTGACAGGCCCACAGAAAACAATTAGCCTAACCTGTTAGTCACTTCTTTATCAATTAATTAATTTATATTGTCCATTACGTTAAATTACCTTAAAAATTGTTAAAGCTATATAGGTTTACCTTTGTCAATTTATTTGATTTATTATTATTTATTAATTTACAAGAACGAATTACACTTGCATGAGATATGGACTGTGGAGTGGGTACAAAATATTTAGGGATATAAATGTTATAACTTAACACTAGTTTTTATGTTTTACGTTCTCTTTTACACTGTTTAACAATATATTAACGTTATCATTTCTATACGCAAAGCTTTTCAAATTTTTTACATGTTTTAAGAGTCGCCAGGATGCTCGCGTTCCCATACAAACGTAGTTTTGCTCTTATTTTAAAACGACATGCTTTAGAAACACGAACTTTGGCATGGGCATTCTAGTAGTACAGATCTATGTCGGTAATTCGTTTTCGTTGCTAAAAATTGTAATACAAAGAAAATACAGCCAGATACAGATTTACATACAAAACTTATTTTTGCTATGTTTTCTTTTGCCAAATTGCCAAAAATTGGCATTGCCATTGCCAAAAATTGCCAAATTTCGTGGTTCTAAAGCATGTCGTTTTAAAATGAGAGCTGAACTACGTTTGTATGGGAACGCGAGTTCACGCGAGCGTCCTGGCGACTCTTAAGTACGGACACGATAAAATGTATTGCTTCTATTTCGCCCGCCGAAGAGTAAGTTTTGAGTTAAAGAGTGTGTAGTTATCTCAGTCACTCTGTCAATCCGTGATGTATTTACTGTTGTTAATTTAACCTATTTTGTTGTTGTAATTCGCGTGTTTGTTCAATCATGTGATGTTCTCGTGGTGACGGACTGACGCTGACGGGCTAATCGCCTGTCATAATGCGGACAAACCACGCGTAAATAGATGAGTGACACGGTAGTGACCGGGTCGTAAACGTGACAAGAAAATTATAACTTCGTTTTTTTTTAAAGGATAATTACGAATTAGAGCCTTCCTAGTAACCGTAGTACATATATTACTTTATTTCACTGAATAACTGAATAAAGTACCTACAAAATCACCAGTTTTCATTGAATCTCTGTGTAGCTGTAGCATCTAGATCGTACATCTCTGTCGGCGTCATGCTTCCCTGGTCCCTGACTAATGAATTAAGTCTAACGCCACTTCATTTAATGACGTATCATTAGTGCGCGGTGATTCATTTAATGACACGTCATTAAAACTCGTGGAGATATTACTTACATAATTGGTAATTACCGTTTTTGTGTGTAATTGATTCATTATTATTTCGTATTAAGGTTTTGGCGCCTATAATAAGGTTTAGTAAACATGATCATTGAAACAAATGCATTGGTTTATACGTTTTTTAAAATATTAGGTACATGAGTAGATTTATATAGAAAATAATTGTATAAACAGCGAGGTAGAGAAAATACCTGCACTGGAATAAGTGCCCCAAGCACTTAAGAGTCGCCAGGACGCTCGCGTGAACTCGCGTCCCCATACAAACGTAGTTTAGCTCTCATTTTAAAACGACATGCTTTAGAACCACGAAATTAGGCATGGGCATTCTAGTAGTACAGATCTATGTCGGTAATTTGTTTTCGTTGCTAAAAATTGTAATACAAAGAAAATATAGCAAAAATAAGTTTTGTATGTAAATCTGTATCTGGCTGTATTTTCTTTGTATTACAATTTTTTGCAACGAAAATGAATTAGCGACATAGATCTGTACTACTAGAATGTCCGTGCCAAATTTCATGGTTCTAAAGCATGTCGTTTTAAAATGAGAGCTAAACTACGTTTGTATGGGAACGCGAGCGTCCTGGCGACTCTTAACGTTTATTTATAGAAATTATGAAATATTAGGATACGCAATCACAAGAAACCTTTTTCTTACACAAGTCCAGATAGATCAACTAACATAGGGATATCGTCATTAAAGTCACATATCATTATTCATATATTATTTATCATCAGTATCATCACATATCATTTTTCCGGCGGCATCTAAAGATATATTTACTTGAAAGACTGCCGGAAAAATGCAGAAATGAATACTTAATTAGGCAAATGACAAGTGTAAGCGTTAATGCTAGAAATATAAAGGTCAAGTTATACACGTAGCTATGGTAGAAACTACTGGTATTGAGTTTCGGTTTTGTTTGAGTCTGTTCTTTTAGAACCATCTGTCTGGACATCATCTATCTCGTTCGCTACGCGTTCATATCTGGCGAGGGCGAGCGAGACGCACAGCGCTAGGGCCCGTTCCCGTCCTCCTCTTCCCCGATCTGGAGGATAGCTTTCTGGATGATGCGCTTGAGTTTCTTGCGGGCGTCGTCGGAGCGGAGCGTGCGCAGTTCTGAGGCTACGAAGTCGCCGAAAATCTGGGGAAAAATGATATTGTTGATAAACCTATTTACACTATTTCTTCAAATCTTCAATAAAAAGTGCTTAGCTAGTGTACGATGTGCAGTGAGGAACAGAAATAGCTAAACGGGTGAAGTGTTCGAACTTCAAAACTATCCTGGCATGCCTCTATTGTAAAGAGAATAAGAGCGCCTTAAGGACATTTTGATCGCCTTTGAGCTTCTGCGGGGTTAAAACGTGCCAGTTGAGTCTAAACTCATTAATCTTCACTCCTAGCTCACCATGATTTGCGTAGCAGCGTTCTTTCTTTATTTTTACGCGCCTGGTGGGCATGGACGCTTCGGTGGGGCTTGACCCTTTTTTGGAGTTGGAAGGCCCTTTGTCCAGCAGTGTTGATATGATGTAGAACCTCACCTGACACTCAACAGCGTTCATTCTCGGCCGCACCCTCGATGCGGGCTCCTCGGGCTACATGAAGGGGCTGACGCTGCCACTCTGGTGGATTTAGGAGCCTCGGTGGGGCTTGATGCTTTGTTGGAGTTGGTTTGGAGCCCGTAGGAGGAAGGGAAACCTGTATAGGCTGTATAGAAGTAATATGATGGAGAACCTCACCTGACACTCATCAGCGTTCATCCCCGGATGCAGCCTCGGCGCGAGCTCTTCGGCCACATGAGGGGGTCTGCGCTGGGCAGTAGTGGCAGGGGGGCCGATACTGCTACCCAGGTGGGTTTGGGGGCCTCGGTGGGGCTGGACGCTTTGTTGGAATCGGCTTATTTAGCATTAGCCCGTTGGCGAAGGAAGGAAAACCCGTACAACGGTATATTGATGATGTAGAACCTCACCTGGCATTCATCAGCGTTCATCCCTGGGCGCAGCCTCGGCGCGGGCTTCTCGGGCCACATGAGGGGGTTGGCGCTGGGTGGCAGCGGCAGGGGGCCGACGCCCGCCACCCTGGTAGGTTTTGGGGCCTCGTTGAGGCTGACCCTTTGTTGGAATTGCATTAAAGCCCATTGGAGAAGGAAGGGAAACTCATACAATGGTATAATGATGATGTAGAACTCACCTGACACTCATCAGCGTTCATCCCCGGCCGCAGCCTCGGCGCGGGCTCCTCTGGCCACATGAGTGGATTGGCGCTGGGTGGTAGCGGCAGGGGGGCCGACGCTGCGACCCTGGTGGGTTTTGGGGCCTCGGTGGGGCTTGACGCTTTGTTGCAGTTGGCTCGGAGCGCGGCTCCGAATTCCATTTCTTCTTCAGCTTGGAATTCTGCTAGCTAAGGAATAATAGTATCATCAATGCTTACTTAAGACTAGCATAAATGAAGTCGATATATATAGGTTTGAATTTTACAATAGATTATGTAAGAATAGAACCGGGAATGCCCGGTTCAGGTAGGTACTGGATATGCAAAGAATGCATTGCTTTTGTGGACAAAATGTGAGCAACAAAATATGGAACTGCCATACATTTTTTTTCATAGTAGGTAAATATGTGACGTTTATGCTCGTTTGCTCGCTGTCACTGTCACTTGCTGCCGGTGCAGAAATAGTACTTGTTGTTAGTTGGTCTGACTGTACAGAATGCTTCTTTTCTAGTTTAGCAATAAAAAAACACTTTTTTGCATATTAACTGTGTGAAAAGTGGAAATGACCAAGACAGAATTTTCTTGTAAGGAACTTTATTTAAATCCAGGTCGCGACTTAAAAAAGCAAGTACTGCGTGTTTTAAATCGCCGTCTGATTTATTAATTGGCTCAAAAGCAAAGAGAATAGGTATCTAAGTGCAAAGGGTTAAAATTGTCCAGAAGCAGTCTCTATCACAAGGCCATAAATGTCAACCGGTAACAATACTAACCGGTTCGCCGCGAGTTTGTCTACACTTCACGTTTCAATGAAATGGAACTCTATTCTGTTGAGTGATGGTTGAATTCGGCTTGGAGTGTTGAATTACCCTCTTTAATTTGGTTACGGTCGAGTGTCGGAGATAAATGGAAATTTATTTTGTCGAGCGGAGATGTTTGCAATGGTATTAAAGTAATTATTTTAAAATTGAATGAAGTTTTATAAATGGGGTTATATTTTTTAGGTAGCTATGAGACGTTTTCAAGCAAAAGGTACATCATTGTCGGTTGTTAATAGAGTTTATTTCTAACTGTATTATTACGGCAGTAATGCCTTATTAACAACCGACAATGATGTAGGCTTATGTCTGAAAAGACTGAAAACGCAACGCATTGAAGCCAGATTTTAGTACTTAAATAAAAAAAATACTTTACGTAACGTATCAACGAATTGACCTTGACCTTTGATATGTTAATATATGTAATGAACCTACATATATAAATATGTTTAACACAACAGATATCTGTGATGTTTAATCAGAGCTTTTCTTATTTATTTCTTTTTACTCAAGCTAGAGCATTGAAAGCGGGTTGTAAATGAAAATTCTATGCCTAATGACGAGATCTTTGCGTTATATAGTTAAGTACCTACTATTTAAAAAAATCGGACGAAATTACTAATTACTCCAGCTTGGTCGTAAGTTCGAAACACAACCCACAACCCGTCAAAACAAAAGATCAACAAACATACCGCTAGATTGACTCCATCCACATCGAGGGGGTTGGGAGGGGAGCGCAGAAAGCAAAGGGCATCGAAGTACTCCCACCCACTCGCCGCCGCCCCCCGCTCCTCGCCACACTGCCTCCTCTTAATCTTCCGCAACTCGTTGTTGAACTGCGTCCTCAAGTTGTGTATTTTCCTGCTTATCTCCTCTACCGTCGTCCCAAACATCAGGGCCAAATACTGCAACTTAGCCTGCCGAGCCGCTCTATCCTTATTCATTGGATGCTTCGCGTCCCATAATTCCTTACAATCCCTCTCCATAGTATCAATCAATTTCACTGTGCTCTCAGAACTCCATTGCAAACGCGGCTCAACTTTTGACATGTTGCTATAGCTCTCATTATCGGAATCTGGCTCCAGTTTGAAGAACGTATCACCGGAATCCGAATTGGAATCCATTGCGTTCGATAATGACGTTGTACAGTGGATGGCGCTCTAGCGAGACTGCTAGCGGGGGCCGAGAGCGCGGAGAGCGATGTCTAGAGGGCCGGCAACGTCGCTAGAGCGCGCGACGTTGCCAGTTCGCCGCCGCGTGTAGGGCGAGCGGCCGTGCTATGCTAAAACGGCTAAAGAGCTAACCACATTAGCAGTTCATCACTTACTACGATAACAATGCGTAAACTTTAAACAACACTGCACTCAAATTCTATATTTGCGGCTTAAGGTTTAAGGTCCATTTTAGGATAGTTTTTTCAAGTCATTTCATGCTTTTTGATGTTGGTATGTGGTTATTAGCGGGCCGTATTAACAAAGGAGCATCGGAATGGTTAGTCCGCTCTGTTTAAAGTCGGTTATGCAAACATGAGTAATGAATGACGCTTGTTTTCAAACTTCGTGAAGGAATTCAGTGAATGTAACTGGAGTGCTAAATTGAACATAAACTACATATCTTACTTAACATTATTTAAATGTTCAGTTGTTTACATAATATTATAGTTACCTATAAAACAGGTGTCCTTATTCCTGATAGCAAATTTGCACTGTAAATGTTACTGGACTTTTAACAATGTTGTATGTATTGCAGCGCCTACACTGGGAATAAAATTAAATTCTGTTTCTAAACAAACACAAATTTTAAGGCATATTCCTTAGTTAATACATTTTTAAAAGACTTAACCTCTATACTTTAAGGGGGTTTTTTCTACCTCTACCGGGCCAGTTAAAAAAAAACCTGAAAATAGCTCTACTGTACTCTACTAATACTATGTATGGTGTCTTGGCTGCCCCAATTTGTCACAGGGCTCATCCAAAAATCAAGGGGGGAGGGGGGATGTCAAAAAAATAACACGGGCATTGTAAAATCCCAATGATTTTATATAAAATGTTTAAAATTCAATTAAACTCATAAAAATATTAAGCATTAAGCGTCCGACATGTCCGCATTGTAGGAAGAAATATCTAGTATGATTCGGACATCTTAAAAAAATACTACCATAAAGTCCATAAACAAAATGTAAACACATTATTTTTGGATGACACTGAAATGATAAATTTGGCCTGTCGTGGCTTGGGGTCCTCTCAGGGATGGTTGAGGACCCTATCCTCTCAGCAACCAATCCCCAGAAGAATTTTTAAACAAATCTAAGCCTGTTTGAGATTTATCAGATTTACTTCGCCGAGAAATAAAATGATGGCACAAAATGATGTCAAACCTTAAAATTGTGGTCTACAAAATAATCGATGTAGAATAAAATCTCGTAATTGATTATATTATTGTTGTTATTATTGATACAGATCAGCAAACTATGTAAATAAACAATAATGAGGGCTATTAACTATCGACTCGACCCCTATCGTCGACGAGTCGATATTTCGATATATGGGCGATTGAGCGAAAGAGATGTTATCGTTTGTGACTTATTATGAGCTTTCAGAGGGTGATAGAAAAGGTGCACGAGTTCACACGTTTTTTTTATCAGATGGTTATAAATATATGTATATAACATTATTATAGTCGGTCCGGAAATAAAAGTGTCGTAGAATGTATGAGCTCCCATATAAACTACGACATTTTTACCTACACGGAAAAAAAAGCTTCCGGGATATTCTCAATCCAAGACATTATTATTTTCTTGAAAATAGTTCCTCGTGACAAGTATTTATTTCCTTTACCAAAAATATGATTCTTCGCTTAATAAAACCACGTTTTCTTAAAATAGAAAGACAAAAATGTATTGTTTCAAGAGTATATTGAGTAAATAGGAGAGATTGTACTTTAATCAAACAAGTATTATCTTAGGTAAAAGAAAACTAGAAAATCAGTAAGGATACATTCGCTTCGTTATATTTAAAATTTTAATTTATTTTTGTTAAATGAAATAAATGCTTGTCACGAGGAAATATTTTCAACATAATAAAATAATGTCTTAGATTGAAAATATCCCGGAAGCTTTTTTTCCGTGTAAGTACTGTTTGGATTAAAAAAGCTCCGCCCAGTTTATTGCCGGTCATTATAAATACTTCTTGCGTCAAAGGTGTAGTAGGGTTAGAACAGCACGGCTAGCACAACTTACGTTGTTGCGCTACTCTCCATACTTAGGTACTTCAAGCGCGACTCTAAATATGAAGAAGTGACAGGCGACAACGTAAGATATGCTAGCTCGCCAGGTGGTAGAATTTTTTTTCATAAATACATTTTAATGTGCTTAAATTGAAGAATAAATATATTTTATGTTTTTATCTTTATTGTAAGTTACTACATAAAAAAAGTTAAAGTACAATCATAATAGAAAAAGATACAATACAACGTACAAAGGTGAACTTTTCCCTGTAAGGCTTCTCGTCCAGTTAATCCAGTTTCCCTCATAGTCTAGTCAATTTTCTTGCAGTTAAGTTATATATTTCCCATAGATGAAGTTTCGTGTCTCCTACTTTGAGTTTGTTATGTAAAGGACATATGACAAAGATGGTTGGTATTGCCACCTCTTTCTTTCCAGGGTAGTCCAATTAAAATAGCGAAAAAAAATTTTTTTTAACCAGCAGTTTTTAAATCTTCTAATATATACTTGATGAAAATATAATATTATTTAGGGAAATAAGTAAGCAAAGGAGATAAGAGATAAATCCCCAAAATAGAATTTTCTATAAGCAAACAAGACCACTATTAACTAGTATGGGAAGGGAGGTCACCCCATTGTTTATTTATTAAACCAATTGGGGCAGGTCCGGATCGCCACTAATTGCCTGTTGGGGCTATCAATAAATAATGGCTACAGGCTGATATCGGTGATACCGTCAATATGGAGAAGGCTGTAATGTAAACAAGAATCACAGAAAAGGAAATATTATGAATAACACCTTTTAGGCGGCCACCGACTATCAGTCCGCCTGCAGTCCGCCTGACGATCTCGGCCTGTCAGTTAGAACAAAAATTTGCCAGCTCCGAACAACTGACAGGCCGATATCGTCAGGCGGGCTACATGCGAACTGATAGTTAGGCCACCGGGCCGCCCTTAAGCTCATAAGTATCTATTGTTAGGTACAAGTGAAATAAGGATCCTGCGTCTTAAATATAGGATTAGTATTATGATTCCAATTCTCAGCCTCGGAATAGGTATAGTCTTGCCTATAAGCAGTTTCTGCTATCCTATAATATTATAGTTTAAACATAAGTACTTAAATAAAATATTGTCTTGGACTAATTAATATATCTTTAGCCCAAGATATATTTTAGTTGAATAAAGACATTTTACTTGAATCAAGACCATTTTTCTGGGCAAATTGGGTCATCCACATATATACGAAACAATATTGTCTCGACCAAGAGGATTTGTCTTCGACGAAGATATTTTTTTCCGTGTGGGCGACCATATGTTATAGCCGCCAACTTTTTGTAAAAGCCTCCTAATTTCGAATCATTCAACGTATTGCGAATTATATCAAGGGATTAATATAATCTAATCATTCTGGTCTTATGTTTTACCTTAAGACTTGTTGATGTTCTCCTAACAAAAACTATTTTGGCAGAATTGTAGTTTTTGCAGAATTTTCATGATTGATACCTCACTGCATGATATTGGATGGAGGCCTCACCATGAAATTGCTAAGGCCTAAGCCCGATAGATGCCTTATGTAATAAAATAACTATAACACATTGTAAGCGTTAAATGTAGTAGTTAGTAGTTAGTTGTCCTGGGCGCTTTTTCCGCAAGTCGACATGCATTTTGCGTGATAACGGGGGTACCTTTCTTCTAGCCATCCCAGCTTCTCCACGAAGCCCAGTTAATATAGTAGCCAAGTATAAGATATTAACTACATCTGAAGTACTTACATCAGTTAATCATAGAAGTTCGTTCGCGTTGTTTGATCCGCACGTGTTTCTCATAACTCAGGATGGAATCATCGTAAATTATGTTTCTGTTTACATTTACTGCCCTTCTATCGTAATAAAGTGATATGTACAATGTTGTTTGCTTTAATTATACTTCCTAATAATAGCTGAAGAGAGTTAGAGGTTAGAGACTGATATTATTGTGCGTTTTAAGTAGGTACACGGAAAAAAAAGTATCTTCATCGAAGACAAATCCTCTTCATCAAAACAATATTGTTTTGTATATAACGAAAACAATTTGCCTAGAAAGTGATCTTTATTCAAGTAAAATGTCTTTATTGAAGTAAAATATATCTTTCGGCTAAAGATATAAAATTAGTCCAAGATAATATTTACTTATGTTTAAACAATAATATTTTCGCATTGGTATTCTTGGCTGAAGATATCCTTTTTTTTAATTTAAGGGACTTATTTTTTTAATTTTTACTTAAATAGAATATACTGACTAGTATTCATATGTTCATATAAAGGTTGAAAGCTGTATCAAATAATCATGAGCGAGATTGTTTTTTTCGAAAGACACTATACTTATTAATCCGGCGATTGAATGAACTGGATAAACACGAGTGCGATTGTTTTATTGAAGAAGATGCGATAATTATTGTATCATTATCCTATCCGGCCAGTTTCAGCTTGACAACTGAATGAACTAGACTAGATTACTGACTGACTGCTGCTGCAGAATCTATACTGATTAGGCTGGATGCCTCGGTCGCTCACGCTATTTGTGGTGATTCGCGGCATTAGAAATCTTACTTTTATATTAGCTACATTGCCCTACCTAGATCTTTGGTTTGGACTCTTCAATAGGCATGATCCACACCTATTACGCTCATAAGTCACGGATGCCATCGAAGCGCGAACATGTCGATATGGAGGGTTAAGTAGTGATAGCTTTATTCAAGAAGACGCTATAATTATTGTATCATTATCATATCCGGCCAGTTTCAGCCTTGACAACTGAATGAACTGCTGCTGCAGAATCTAAAATCATAAAGCTGGATGTCTCGCACGCTCACGCTATTTGTAGTGGTTCGCGGCATTCGAATTTTTCCTTTTTTAGTTCCCTACCACTACCAGATTGTTGGTTCGGAACTTCGGACTACTCTTCAATAGTCATGATCCACACTATTACGCTCATAAGTCACGGATGCCATCGAAGCGCGAACATGTCGATATGGAGGGTTAGGTGGATAACGGATGGCGGTGCTAAATCACGGGCGCGACGGTTCTGCGTCCCCTCGCCTGTCTCGAGAGATAGCGATGTACGGACAGCAACTTATACTCGTACTCAATACTTATAAATATTATAATAAAGATGTCTACTTAGTTACATATTCATAAAACTAAACTATCCTTGTTAAAATGGGGTTGTAAAAAGCTATAAAAACTATGTTTGATTGTGAATAAACCTACCTGAACCGAACTCTCGAAGAAACCTTGACAGAAGGGATCTCGTGATGAAATAAGATATCGTATATTTTTTTGTTTCACTATCGTTTTTTATTTAAATAATTAGGTACCTACTTGTGGAGTCCTTGACTTTATATTTTCATTCCCAAATTTATTTATGAAAGCATACTAAAGCTTTCATAAATTTTTGGCATATTCACAATGTTTAGGGAGCAAAATGTAATGCTTTTATCATAAAATTTTGATTTAAAATAAGTTTATGTTTATTCTTACCAATGTTTGTTATTCGCATTAGCAAAACCAATAAGGAAGAGCGGTGTCTCTTGACACAGGTAGGGTGTTCAAAATGACCTACACACGCTCTTATTCTCTAAACAATAAAGTCGTGCCCAGCTCATTTTGAACACCCTACCCGCTTAGCTAGCTTTTTGTACGTTAGAAATAGTACAAGTGTATTCTAATCAGGCAATATTTTTCTAATATATCCACTTTACCTTACAAATACCCATTAAGTAGGTACTTGTTTGTATCTCTAAAACGTTAGCCAAGCCAAGTGGCAATTTCAAATGAGTTACTACGACTCTGATTATTAGCAATGCGTCAAATGTGTTAGAAAACTCTTTCATATTTGTCTGATTACCCAGTAATTGGCATTAAGTAGGAAAAGGTTAAGCGTGATTAAAAATTAATTAATCGTCACGTGCTAACGCTCCCGCGCGGGGCGCTGGCGCCCAGCCTCATTATTTTGATATTATCCAGCTCCCGGCGCCTCGACTCTTTAATTAATATAGCACTTGTGGCTTTGATTGTCCGTGGTTGATTGCATCGACTTTTACATGTGTTTGGTGATTCTTGCTGTTGGCAGGTAGGTACGAGTGGTAATATAACGTCCAAAGAACTTGATTCCTATTCCTACCAACTTAGGTATCTACTAATTTTTGACATAGGGTAGACCGAGGCGAATCGGGTCGCAGGGCGAAACGGATCACGTTAAGCTAGTTTGTCAAATTCATAAGATCGCGCCACCGTGGCACGGGGAAAGGTCAAACTCAACGCGGGACGTCTAATTGGCTGTTCATGACTACCCACGATCTTATGAAATTGACAAACCTACTTGATCCGTTTCACCCTGTGATCCGATTCGCCTCGGTCTACCCTAGGTATTTGGGATTTCTTCAGATGGACCTATGAAGGTTTCTATTCCCCAGGATGTTTCAATTAAGCACCATCAAAACATAATATACCTATAGTTTGGCCAGAGTTTGTTTCACTTCAAGCATAGACAGCGAGAATCATACTGTCTTTTTCTAATACTAGTACTCTCACTACTAAAAACGGGATAAGTATCGCATGTTACTCTTACTGTTACTGCGCTTTTTGGTTTGCCAGACTATATTTACCTAAAGAAAATATCCCGATATCCATTTGAAGGGTACAGCGGAAACAACATGTCTGTTAACTTTATTGAAAATGAGATTTTTATCTGAAAACTCCTGTTTACAGCGATTTTATCGCACATACTCGTAAAAAACATCTAATTACGAAAACAGTGAACAGTAAGGTTAATTGAATCGTTTCAAATTTTACAAGCGCGGCGGTATAAATTATGTTGTCAAAGTGACTAAAGTAGTATTTAGTCCAGTAATCTGACAGGTCCTGGTTTAACTTTGTATGACAGGAGCTGTCAGATCTTTAGCCATGTTATTTCATTTATTATACAACAAGCACTTGCGTCTCTGATTGTTTTTTCGAGCACATTTTACGACTTCTGTAACTATTATCGATAAAGTAGAATCTAACGTAGCCATTTTATGAGTATGAAAGTTGAACGTTTTTATTGCTTTATTGCAGATTTTATGAGATGTTTTAGTGTAAGGGTAAAAAGTGATTTTAATTATCTTTAAAATAAGTTGTTTTGAGCTTCTGATAGCGTAAGTGCATGGGTATTGTACGTATAGGTAGATATACGTACCTACCTACTTCTGTAGATAATTAGTCCAAAATTTCTTTGTTATATTGTTGTGATATATACCTACGTAGGTTTTGACTCCATGTGAACCACATTAGGAACCTAAAAAATAAAGCCAATTATATATATGGGACCCAAAAATGGTTCAAATATTTTTGTTATATAAATAGTGTAATTGGGCGGCAGCACGAAGTTAAATTATAAATTAACAAAATACTTAATAAGTTATTTTTTCTACTCCGGTACTTTTATCTGTCAATTATATACTCCCGCCAACGAATATAAAAGCATGTCTTATGACATTTCAAAAAAGTCTATCTTGTCTATTCTTCATAAAGACCCTAGGGTTATTATGTGATAAAAAGCAACTGCTAACAGTGGTGCCCTGTGAACCTAACAGATAACAAAACTAAAATAATTGCTGCCAACATAAGGAAAAAAAGCGGTATTAGACATTGCAACCTGCAGGGCCCAATCTGTCAGGTTGGTAGGTGTAATTAAAGGTAGGGAACGTAGGGAGCTGAAGGAGGGCAGGGAGAGGCAGGGTACACAACAGATTGGGCCCTGCAGGTTGCAATGTCTAATAGCCGTTTAAAGCAAGTAAGTTGATGACATTTGAAAAAAATATATTACCGTGTCTATGATTACGTTCTCTCAACTGTCATTTGCCACCACTTTTCAACTTCTCGCTATTTCTTAAAGCAAACTGCGTTTAATCTTGTGCTTTATTTAATCACTAGTCGTAGAAAAAGTAATGTATGCAACGTTATATAAGTAGGTCAAAAAAGGCTCATGGCGTCTTTATTAACAATTTTCGGCTTCGCCTCAAATTGTTACACACGCCACTCACCTTTTTTGAACCCTCTTATACAACTATTGCATAAAATACTATTAAGACAAGCAAATAACAAATTAGTCTATTAATGAAACTCACTGACATATTATTTAACCTTATAGCAAATACCGGATAATACTTACATACTGATTTTACCACCCAAAAAACCGTTCAATGGTGTCACAACATCGCATAAAAACTTGGAATCATTACCATCACCGGCTCCAAATAACTCGCAATCATCACCAGACCTTACGACCGTTCCTTTCAACTCCCGCTGGCCTCATGTTACGCAATTATATCCGTTTTTTATTTCCATTCATTCCGATGCCACGGAGCATTCTAATCGGCTGCCGACCCATTCATTTTGTCCGTGCCCTGTCATCTGGAACGGGAATGACTGGCAACTTCGAATTTAAAATTCGAATTGTATTCCTGCCCCTTTCACTCTGAAGACCAAATAGGCGCGTGCAAAAGTAACGGTGTCAGGATTTCGATTTGAATTCAAAATGCTGTTTGCCGCGTCCTGTACTAACGTTCATATTGCTAGCATCCTGCTTATTCTTATACAATAATGTATACAGCTGTCTTTGTCTTCACCGCACGGCTCCATTGTCGTAGAAGATTAGGGGACTTGGCACGCTCCTGAGAAAAGGGCAGATGTTTAGAATTTTAGGTTGTTTGTAAGTTGAAGTCGACTTAAAGGATCAATGGATTTTGGAGGTGAAAAAGGAAGTTGGTAAGAGCTTAGTAAACATTAAACTTTTAATGTCAAAAAAAATGTACGAAGCTTTTTTGTTGATTGTCACTAGGACTGAACGGAATTTAGCCGAAATATCTAATGCCTACTTAGTATGAATGGTGTCTTATTTTCTCCGTCCAAGATTCCTTTATTAGATCCTATCAGACTTAATGACAACGGGACTAAGTGTACCTACCTAATCATTGAAACAAATAAGCAAAAAGAACTGTCTTACTTAGGCCACTTCACCTTTCTAATGGCTCCTCTACATGATGGGCCATCATAGGGACGCAGCTATGCGTTAGAGGGAGCTAACGATATTGCGATCTCGTTCCGTCGTATAGCTGCGTCCCTATGATGGCCCATCATGTAGAGCCAGCCTAAGAGCATATGCCCAAACTAATACTGTCTGAAATCATTATAGGTGAGCCTAAGTATGAAGAGTTTACTCGATTTCACCAGGATTTCATCATCAGATCCAGACCTTATGACAATGGGACCAACTGTCAATAAACCCTTTCAAACAAAAAAAAACAAATCGGTCCAGCCGTCTTTGAATAAAATCGGTGAACATACTAAAGATACCAGCGTCAAGGTACCTCAAAGGTACCTTGACATAATGCTGAGTGGAGACCATTTCATTGACGTCTTTTAAACTGTTTATTGTACAATTGTGTATTGGTCTTAAAATTACTTTGTAGCATCATGAATAAATTTATTTTCTTTCTTTCTTTCTTTCATACCAAAAAAAGCAACAAAGATCTCACCCAATTGAAAACTTCCCCATACAAACTCTTAGAACCCCGTACAAAGTCGGTTGAAAATCAAATCAATCTTGAATAAATCAAAAAATCACATTACAAAAGCAACGAATAAAGAACCTCGCTCTTTTAAAAATGGGTTAAAAATGAAAATTTTTGTCAAAGTATCTGTAAGAACATTCCAAAGCAAAGTTGCTGACAGGGCGGTAAACATTTACACACGATCTTTAATTAATAACCTACTTAATTAATGACAGCTACAACCATTAATGCAGTGATTTATATTCCAACAAATGATCCCTCTACTTATAAAAGGTAATATGAGTCTTGGACTATGTTTAGTCTTTGCCCTTTTTAAAATTGGACACCTGATTCGTCAGACTACATAGTATTTGAAGGAAAAAAGACCTAAGTAAGTCTGAAAACCAAATTATAAAGGACATAAAAAATACCTATGAGTAAGGTACCTATACATATATCTGGTGGTAGGTATCTGGATAAGTATACTAAGTATACCAATCAGCATACCCAAAGCTTCCATAAGAAATAAACCATATATGAAATATACAGGGTGGCACTTTACTATGATATTTGCTGAAAGTATAGTGTTATCTAATTAATTTTAAATCAATTTATTATAATTTTAAAAGTAGGTCAAGTAAAACAAAAAGACACTAAAATTAAACGTTTTATTATAAGTGCCGTTACAGCAGACGGATCTATGCACTAAAGTTTAACAAGGTTTATCTCGTAAACGGTAAAGAATGGCAATAGCAGGATGGGCTGCGGTGGCCGGGGTAGCACGCTTGTTGATTTAGGTAGGTACCACTGTCCTGGTAAAAAAAACCAAAGTAATTAGCAATTTATAAATCGTAAAGCCCTGAAGATGCTAAAGTAAAAATAAATTTTATCAAATTGGTTGTTAAGCCTTTTTGAAATGATACTGTGTTGATGAATCAACGCCCCGCGTGCGCCCGCGCCACCCACGCGGCTCGGACAAACAATAAATTGAATGTATGCGGTTAATGTAGAATATTGTTCCGAAAATTTATCAAAAATCACTCATATTGCATCAAGCAAGAGTTTATTTTAAGAATTAGCCTCTTTTTCATTAGAAATTATAAGGCCTATAATGCTAGTTGTGTCTGTAATAGTACATTACAGCAGAGGATGGGAAAATAAGGATTTCCGGCCAAGTAGGATAGGGATACGAGGCCGGGAATCCGTTTTCACGCCGAGGCTTGTATAGTGCTTTTCTCAAAAAATGCGTGGCAATAAGACCTAAAGCCTAATACTTAAAGCCTAAAAGTCTATCGCACTCGTGGCTGGCGCCCGCGCGACAGCGACCGGCGGCGACCGGCCCGCCCGCGGGGGCAAGCGCGTGGCAGGCCTAGGCCTGCAAAGTAGTATGAAAATCCTTTTCATATCAAGTGTCACTACGGCGCCCGAAACGTGATACTTCCGACTTCCGAGTCTATTTTCACGAACGTAACGACAACATTTCCGCGCATGTTTATTACTTTGGCAGATTTAAGGTTAATCGTAAAAGTTTACAGATGGTTTGTTAGTGACAAATGTTTCATTTGGTGGTAAATTGTTTTGTTTACTTATATGTATGAAAATTGGTGTTTTTGGGTTACCGGAAATCGAATCTGCTCGAAGTCATGTAAAATTAAATTGTGGGCATTTCAGTCTAAATATGTAATGTTTACACAAGACCAATTATGCAAACAAATACTATTTACACGCGATTACATAAAGATTAACCAGGTTCGATTCCCGGTTATGTATGAGAGATTAAAAAAAGATTGAATGTCATTATTATTAAATTTAAAATCGAAGCCATGTTTCCTAAGAACAGATGTGGCTAATATCTCTCATAGTTTCTGACTTCTCCATACTGACCGTTTTGGATTGATCACCCTGTATACAGGGTGTTTCTTGTAACACGAGCAATAAATTAAAACGTAGATTCTGCTCCTCAAACAACCAAACTTTTGTTAAACAACTTTTTAAAAATATGTATTTTGTAGATTGCCTCTTTTTCATACAAATTAAATAACTAGTATTTTCAATGTACGTTAAAATCCGTCCACTTGACATTGCTTGTCACCCTACAGACATAATCAATTTCGGAATACCTACATTGCGTGTTCGGAAAAACTTTAAAGTGTTCTAAAAATCAAACCATAGGTAAGTTATTTATAAAAGTCGCTGAACAAACGTTGTTTGAATTGACGAGTATAATCTACATTTTAATTTATTGCTCCTATTACAGGAAACATCCGGTATATACAGGTTGTAACAAAAATACTGGTGATACGTTTAAGGGCATAATTGGTATTGTATTGCGAGTTGGAAAAAGTAGAAGAAAAATTTTTTGGACGCGAAAAAAATTTTTTTTTGTATGGGCCGAGTCGTCCCAGCTGGCCAACCCTCCATACAAAACCAAAAATTTTTTGTCGCGAGTAATTTTTGTTTTCTTAGTTTTTCACAATAAGAATACGATACCAATTATGCCCTTAAAAGGATCACCAGTATTTTTGTTACACCTTGTATATATGTATTGACATAACTTTCCCATCGAAATAAAAGCAAGTAGCTTAGATTATCAAGTAAACAAGCACACGCCACAGGAAGCCAATAAAGACCCAGCAGGCACGAAAGCACGAGTGCAATAAAACGACCGACATCTCACAGCTTCCATTACGTCCAGACTACATCCTCATAGACTCTGCATTATGAAGATGCGGGTCGCTATTTGAGTCTTTAAGGTCTCCATACAAAAATCCCGTACAAATAGACGATTATCCGCCCAGTGTTAAATTATTTATTTCTACTGCAGCATATTTTATCTCATTGTTTTATCTGTATTCTTGAATTTCGCTGAGTTTCAGCACTTTCAGCTGTGTGTGTTGTCCATAAGGCGCATCACTTACGTGGACTGATTTTAAAAGATTGTTAGTACATATTTGTTGCTGATTCTAGTTATCCACTAAAAACTTCACAATTTTACACGAAATTTTATTAAAATACAATTCATTCCCTAAAAAAATATTGCGATGGCGAGGAGTTTGTAACGCTCGAATAACGCAAGCAATTACTAGGTCGTTATCGCGATCATGGTACATAGAACCACTACATTAAGTAAATATATGTACGTAATATTAATCGGATTTACGATTGTTCATGGTTTGTAACTATAATTCAACTTACATTAGTAATAGTAGGTACCGGGTCTATTGCATAAATATATACGAATTACTAGCAGTTGCCCGCGGCTTCGCCCGCGTACATTTTATGATTAATGCAGATTTCTACTCTTGAATAAAAGTTTTTCCCCGCGACTTCCTTTGCGTAGAATTAGTAATTGACCCCCCTTTTTACCCTCTTAGGGAATGACTTCTGGGATAACTATTATGTATCCATCCCCAGAACTCAAACTGTCCCCCCCCCCCCCTTAATGTTTAAAATTCATAAATAAACGTTACATGCCTGCCTTTGGGTCACTGACTTACAATCAAAGTCGCACCATAAGGGTTCCTTTTCTACCATTTTGGTACGAAACCCTAAAAACATCCTTTTCGCTTCCCGGGACTCTCTATACTAAGTTTTATCAAAATCGGTTCAGCTGTTAAAAATTCCCCATTCAAACCTCCATCGCCATTTCATCCCCTTAACCTTAGGGTTAATTTTCGAAATAAAAACTATTTATATGTCTGTTCTCGGGACTTAAATTATCTCTATACAAAGTTTCATCTAAATCGTTCACGTTTAAAAATTCCCCATGCAAATTTGCAACCCCCGTTTCACCCTTAACCTTTAGGGCTGATTTCGAGGTAAAAACAATTTTATGTTCCTTCTCGGGACTCAAACTATCTGTATGCTAATTAGCATTAAGTTTCATCTAAATCGGTCCAGGTGTTAAAAATTTCCTGATCAAAATTCCAATCCCTTTTTCCTTCAAGGGATGATTTTCGGAACGAAAACAACCCTTAGTCATTTGCAGGGATTCACACTTAGGTACTATATACCAAGTTTCGTCTAAATCGGTTCAACGGTTTAAAATTCCCTATAAAAACCTGCAACCCCCGTTTCACCCTTAACTTTTTTACCTTTAAGGGTAGTTTTCGCGAAAACAAACTATTTTTTTCCTCCCCGGGCCTCAAACTATATGTATACCAAGTTTCATCTAAATCGGTTCACCTGTGAAAAAATCCTATATAAACTACCAACCCTCTTTTCACCCCTTTACGGGTTAATTTTTTCAATGAAAATAACCCTTAGTCGTTTCCCGGGATTCAAACTATCTATTATATCAAGTTTCATTTAAATCGGTTCAACGGTTAAAAATTCTCTATACAACCTTCCAATCCCCTTTTCACCCCCTTAAGGGCTGATTTTCGGTATAGAAACTACCCTATGTCCTTTCCCGGAGGTAAAATTATTTCTTTAACAAAAATTTCGAAATTGATGCCATTTTCGTACTTAATTAACGTCCCAAAATACCATAAATCGACTCCCATATTGATATTTAGTAATTTCAACCCTATCGCACCCCAACAGGGGGATGATATTTCACGCCCGCCACGTTGTATCATAAAATTTTGGGGTTTTCGTAATCAGTGACCCGATAAACCATAGAAAAGTAGTGTCCGACCGAAACATGTTTTTTTGCCGAAACCGAAACCGAAAACGAAGGTTCGGCTCTAGGTGCAGTTTCGGCCGAAACCGAAACCGAAACCGAAACTTTTATAGACATGTTAAAATCGTTGAGTTAAATGTCAATAAGCCGTTGTAACTTGTATAGGATAGCTGGTATAAAGGAGAACAAGGTTTGTAAGTTTTGATTGATCATCCTCCTAGCGTTTGCGCTGGCGTTTTCCCACGGACTCAACGGAGCCTGGGGTCCACTTGGCAACCTAATCCCAAGATTTTTTCTAGTTTGTACACAACTCCAAGTTATATAGATGTAAGGCGTATTTTGATCCCTAAATTCGTTTTGGTTTGTAGAATTTTACATCGCTCTCGTTTGTTATGTAGCCGAGTTACGCATTGTGCGGTTAGATCGTTCAGCTTTTTTTTTCGCGAAATAAATGCAGAGCATGAAATATTTTCTAATATAGGTTTCATATGAATAAACATAATTATGTAACTTTTTAACAACTGTAACGTAAAATTTTACCACCTTATTGAAAGTGTAATTATTGAAAGTGTAAAAGTCAACCATGTTTTCGTACATAGATGTGTACATAAACATGGGATACAGACAGATATCTGACATATTTTTTTTTTTTACTTTTGTATTCTTTTAGGATTTAGGATCTGCTACGTTAAAATTAGCAATAAAATAACCCACACGATTTTAAACTTGACAGATGTATTTTCAGAGTAAAATTACCATCAGTAAACAAAATAAAAATATGACAGTTTTGTTCGATACTTGGAGGTTTAATAGCATCTATCTCGATGGTTAAAGTAATACGTTTTGTTAAAAAAAGTACTGAGGAATAGATGAGTTGGGAAAACAAACATTTGTGGTTTATTAAAATTGGTATGTTTTCTTTTAAATTATGAATACGATTTTTTAAATTTGTGTGTTATTCATTAGTTATACTTTATACTGCAGTTAGTTAAAATACAGCAAAGTTTCATCGACTGAGACATCAATGCTGTTAACAAGTCTCTATAAAATAATTCGCCAAGATTGCATGGACTATTTTAGTTTTACAATCAGTATTTAAAATAAATCGTCTAGTGCTTTTAGGTACTTGTTTTCTTCGTGTATCATTTTCAGCGTAGGCCGACGCAGACGACGCAGTTCCTTGGGCAGTCCCTTGCATGAACTCGAGAGTTTAATGTTAGATAAAATTAATACTTACATGATATTATCATATTTATTACAATTGATGAAATTATCTTCCAAATCACATGTACACTTTTTTGATATTTATTTATTATAATTTTATCACTTAAAAACGTTACTGAGACAGAACTTGTGAACCGATCAAGTACAATGTTGTAAGTTTCGGCGCGGCCGAAAGTTTCGGCCGTTTTTTGGCCGAAACCGAAACTTGGGCCGAAACTGGCCGAAACCGAAACCGAAACCGAAACTTCGGTCGGACACTATAGAAAAGATACCCATGTTGATTTTCAGACTTTGTCACCCCCATTTCCCCCTTTATGGGGTTGAATTTTCAAAAAACCTGAAACACGTGTTTACATATTTATTGTTAGGAATACTCCTGTGAAGTTTCAAATAAAACAGTCTAACTAATCTTGCTTCCCTATACAAACTTTGGACCCCCATTTCACCCCCTGAGGGATGATATTTTACACCTGCCACGTTGTATAATAAAATGGTTGTTGTTTTCGTAATCAGCGACCCGATAAACCATAGAAACGATACCCATATTGATTTTCAAACGTTTTCACCCCCATTTCCCCCTTTAAGGAGTTGAATTTTCAAAAAACCTGAAACACGTGTTTACATATTTATTGTTAGGATTACTCCTGTGAAGTTTCAAATAAAACAGTCTAACTAATCTTGTTTCCCTATACAAACTTTGGACCCCCATTTCACCCCCTGGGGGATGATATTTTACACCTGCCACGTTGTATAATAAAATGGTTGTTGTTTTCGTAATCAGCGACCTGATAAACCATAGAAACGATACCCATATTGATTTTCAGACTTTTTCACCCCCATTTCCCCCTTTAAGGAGTTGAATTTTCAAAAAAGCTGAAACACGTGTTTACTCATTTATTGTTAGGAATACTCCGGTAAAGTTTCAAATAAAATAGTCTAACTAATCTTGTTTCCCTATACAAACTTTGGACCCCCATTTCACCCCCTTACGGGGTGAATTTTGAAAAATCCTTTCTTAGTGCACCCCTAGACCTTATAAGGGACCTACATGCCAAATTTGGAAACTCTAGACCCAGCGGTTTAGGCTGTGCGTTGATATGTCAGTCAGTCAGTCAGTCAGTCAGTCAGTTTCTTCTTTTATATATTTAGATAATACAAGCGAAACTTTTTTGTGACTAATATAATTTGGATAGGTTTTAATATGAATTGTTAAGCGTTCGAGCAGCAAAATGTACGATATTATGATAAAAACGCAACGCGCAAAAGTAGCTAAGCGGGTAGGGTGTTCAAAATGGGCTAAACACGACTTCATTGTTAAGAGAATAAGATAATTAGGTCAAAATGAAACTAAATTGTCTCTCTATGTATTTGTAGTGTAGTGAGCGTCACAAATACATGATTTTACTTACTTACTTACTTACTTACTAAACCGCTTTAGGTCATTTTGATCACCCTACCAGCTTAGCTACTTCTGCTGCTGACTGTACCAATCGTCATTAAGCATCGTAGAGCGCCACTAACAGTATGCTGTGGTTGACCATGACGCGCCTCAAATGACACATCTACTGGGATTTACAGCTAGTACAATAACTTCAAAAACAAAAAGCTTTGAACCTTAAAGCATTCCTGATAAAGTCTATGTGCTAATGGCTCTCTTAATGGATATAGGCTCTGTAATTAAAGTTCTAAATTGCTCGGCTATGTCCCGTTAAGGGAAATGCATTGCGAGAATGCTCTGTGGCTTTAGTTTTTCTTTAATGACAATAAATATAGCAGTTTAATGTCGTAAACTAGGTACAGTTCGTGAGCTTTAAGAAAAACCTTCGGGAATCGACGATGACACACAAGGTAATATTGCTGTTCTGCTTTTTCACGTGTCACTGTTGATTGATACCCGAGTCTCTTTCTAAAACCCGAAGGTTCTTCTGAGAGCTCACGGACTGTATATATCGTGTTCCATATCTACCTAACTCCATTTTGATTCTTCTAGACCAGTGGTTCTTAGACTGATAAGTGACCACTCGACAAAATTACTTCCATAACACGGACCACCAAATACTTGGACCTAAAGTAAATACATACCTAATAGGTATATAGTTTAATTTTATATTTTTTTCCTGTACTGGTTTTGTTTTCGAGGTGTTCAATAAAGAGTATTTGTATAGTATTGTATTGTATACCTCAGAAGAATATAGTCAACAAAGTATTCTCCTGTTCATTAGTTCGCGGACCACTTCAGGTGCATGCTTTTAGGGACCACCAGTGACCCGCGGATCGCCGCCGGTTCAAAATCACTGTTCTGGAGGTTTTGTATGTCTCATCGAATGTCTGAAATCATTTTTATGTTAGGCGATTACCACACTGGCGCCGCATGCGGATCTGTCGCCAGTGTGACAATCGCCTTAGAATAAACATTTTTATATTAATATGAATTCAGCTAATTACTTTCAGAAGCAGAAAAATAAAATACTGCTAAATAACTAGGTTATTTATTTATGCTAGGCTGTTAGAATATTTTAGGCGATGAAACAAAAATAAATACACAAACATACATACGACTTTGTTTTATCATCCGCTAAGGCAAAAATCAGTTGATAAAGTTTCTCGTTGCCACCAAAGTTCTATTTAACTCTACTACATTTGCCTCTAACGGCTTGTACAGTCGATTTCAAAGATATGTTTACACTTTTGCACCTTATTACAAAGGAGTAAGGTGAAAAAGTGTAAACATATCTTTGACGTTGACTGTACACAGAAGTTTTGGAAACTAGCAGCTCGTTAAAGCAGAGAGAAGGGAAACGGAAGAGTCATAAATAAAAACAAATTCTGTGACAACTTTGCAGACGACAGTTGTCACAAATTCGAATGCTTATAGCACTTTTTTCAACCGACTTTAAGTTAAGACTTCGAAGGAGGTTCTCAATTAGTCGGGATTCATTTCGCTGTTTTTTATGTATGTTCACCGATTACTCGAAGACGGCTGGATTTATTTGGAAATAGTACATTACACAACTAGGGTGGTAAAACAAAGAAAGCCCGATATCGCAGAAGTTTGCGGCCCGAGCTGCAAGCGAGGGACGTAAATATGCGATCGAGGGCTTTCTTTATTACCTCCCGTGTTGTGTACATCATTTTATGTCTACACTTGGCCAGAAAGCCACTTTATGGCCAGGTGTGGCATAAAATATTTTGTGTTTCAAAGAGTATAAGTAGTATATATAGTTGGTCCAATTGTCATCAAGTTAGGATCTGGAAATGGGATCCTGGAGAAATCGAGGGGATCGTTCGAATATTATATTAGGCACACTTTGATTTGAGTATTTTTTACAGTAGTTCAGGCATTTGCTTTTGGAACGATGGAGTGGATGCTAAGTTAAGTCGGTTCTTTTTGTTTAAAATTATTTTATTTGTACATACATACCACGAAGGTGGCTTAAATAATTCGGCCTTCCTTTATTGAAAGCGTCGTAAATGTTATCACAATTTGATACCTGAATTGTAACTTTTTTGTTAATCATGAATTATTACCATTTAATTACTTACATATAATTCAGATAAATATGACACAGCATTTAATTCTAACTTAAAAATATATATTCCTTGCCTGCATCAACTCGTCGTACACAACTGCATATGTATACTATCAATATTTCCTGCATTTCCATAATAATCGCTAGTTAACTTCGACGACCTGGAGTTCGATTTTTGAATCTCACCGGTGCCTTTTTTTGTATGCAGCCGATGACTATTTAGTACGAAATAAGTCACCCGGTGAGATTCAAAAATCGAACTCCTGGAGTTCGATTTTTGAATCTCACCGGTGCCTTTTTTGTATGCAGCCGATGACTATTTAGTACGAAATAAGTCACCCGGTGAGATTCAAAAATCGAACTCCTGTTAACTCTGAGTTACAAACTGAGGAAAACTCGGGAAGTGCCGTAAATATCATTCCACAACTTTGCAGACTGCAGACGCGTCCTGCTATTATGAATAAATATGAATACGGCCATGTTTGTACGTTTGTGGTTCAGCATACCGTGTAATAATAATTAAAAATCTTTTTATACAAAGTGGGTTTAGTATTGCTTAAAAAAAACAAAGTTACAAATACGTATTGTATTAATTAAGACAATAAAATTTAAGACTAAGGGACACCACACACTTGAGCTGAATGAAGATAATTCATACACAAAATGCATAAATTTATATTCGGTAGCTGATTATTTGTATGGAGGCCATAGACTAAGCAATCATAGACAAATTTAAGTATTATGTATTTAAGTGTTTTGTATATGAATTTTCTTAATTCAGCAGAGGTGTGGTGGTCCCTTAGTTAAAAAATTTTACGAAAATATTTATTTTTATAGACTGCATGACATAATAATATAAAAAAATATTGGTGAATTGGACATAAGCGGTTCGGATAATATTCTTAAAACAATATTGATAATAATATACTTTTGATTAGATATTTTATATATAGTGAATCTAGGTATGCTGTCTAATAAAGTTTGTTGCTCGTGAAAATAATTAAAATGGGTACTGCCTAAAGTGACAGGCCTAAACACTCAGTAGGTAGGGTTCACTACCAGAAAGCTCGTTAGTAGCGGGAACATTATTGTACAAAGCTGCAGAGGGGCAGTTTGCGTTGCGGAACTAAGTTTGAATGCGGTGCGTGGTACTATGCAATAAAACATTTACACTCTTGAGTTTTGAAAGTCAAACATTTTTTGTAGCTTCGTGAATTACTAATCTAAGCACAAGTTTTGACTTTAAATTTGATATTGAGCAGGATATAGGACCTGTCAAAAGTGACGTTTATCACCAGCCAAGAATAAAATTCCCAACAAATCCTGTTTTTTTTTTTCGTTACGTAAATAAATATTATTACGCTAAAAGCACACATTTTTGGGGAATTCATAGACAAAAGCGGAAATTCCATACATTTCATAGGAACGAGGTGCGTTGAGCGGTTTAATAAGAAACTATTCTGTAGCAAATTGAAATGTGACCAATCCCTTCAGAGTCCGAGGCTGGACATTCTGTAATAGCAACTTTCGTCCGTAACTAGAACTTTCGAGCCCTACTCGTAATTAAGAATACAAATCGTTCGTTAATGATGTTCACATAAGTTCAATTACACGCACAAGTAGGCAACTGAATGGGCCATTAGGGCCACGTGCCCGGGCCTTGAGCATGCAGCAAAGAAACGGTTAAGGACTGTTTGTGACCAAATTGTGGGATTCCAGACTTTTTTACACGAATGCATACTAGTATATTTGTTCGGACAAACTATACTTTCTAGACTTATTATATGGATGCATACTAACAGTACATATTATGTAGCTGTAGTTGAGAATACTCATCTACAAATCTTTCGATAATTGGATCCTTCATATTACTTAAGCTTAATCACATGCGCAAACAGACATAGGCTGGTAGGAAGTGGGTGTTTGTAACAAAATTGAAATATTATCGATTTCTTGTAGAATTCCAGACTTTGTTAACTGGATGCATAAGAGTAGGCACGCAGGTAAGTACACATACAGTCAATCAATCATTCTCAAATAGGCTCAATTATATGCACCAGCAGGCAACGGCTGAATGCTAAGGCTGAATGGGCCATTAGGGCCATTTGCCCACACCTGAAATACTAGGGGAAGGGTTTGAGACAAAATAGACACATCTTCATGTGAATGACTTTTTAAATACCTGGATGCATAGGTACTTAAATATAAGTACATACCTACGCAATTAGTAGAAAATACAAACCATCCGTTGATTATTGTCAAATTAGCTCAATATCTTGGGCATGGTAGGCAAGGGCCATTTGGGCCACACCTTGAGCGCTTTATAACTGGCAGACAGGCCGAAGCTAGGACGAGTAGCGACTTGTAACAAATTTTTCGAGTACGAATTCAGATATTTTAACTGGGTGGTTAGAAGAAAGCATCATTTTAGCATCATAATCATTTTTACATTAGCTCAATTAGTCGGGTAAGTAGGCAAGGGCCATTAGGGCCACGAGCGCGTTATAAGCAGTATAAGAAGGGTTAACAAGTGCAAGTGCATATTTTAAATATTTCGATGCTACCGTTTGAATGGTTGGTTAGTTTTAAGTTAAAATATCGCTTTTATATGTGAATCGGTTTAATGTTAATTTGATATTGAACTGAATTAGATCTAATAAAAGAAAAAGTGTTTAGCTTATTCCTTGGCTAACAAATTCATGGCAAAACATTTAAATGACATTGGTTGCTAGAATTACAATGTTTGAAAGATCAAATTAATAACCAAATGCGTAACGTAACAAATGGTTTTAAAGTTCAAATACCGCTACTATATTAACTGTACCTACGTTTATTAATGTTCTTTTTTTAACGGGGTCGTTGTTGGGATGGGAGCAAGACCACGAATTTTGTGTGCCATGTGTACGAGGTGGCACAATTAGGGCCACATTACCGCCACGTGTCTTTAAGTGCTTTTTAATAGACAGAGGAAGGGTTGGCGGTCCTAGAGCAATCAGGTTTGAATCTAGTTAAGGTCAATATAATATGGCTAATTCCGTCATAGGAACTGGCGTCCATGAGTTTACATTTCTTCATTGTAGAAAAAAGAAACCATTTGCTTTTGATAGCTGAAACTGAAAGCAATCGTTGCTTTATCGATAAAATTACTAATTTTGTTTTGTTCGAGAAAAATGCTAAGGGCGGCCACCGACTATCAGCCCGCCTGACGATATCGGCCTGCCAGTTGTTCGGAGCCGGCAAAATTTTTGTTCTAATGGACGGAATCGTCCCGATGTAGCTGATATTTGACGGCCTCCTAGCCTAGTTGGTAGTGACCTTGCCTATGAAGCAGGAGGTCCCGGGTTCGAATCCTGGTCAGGGCATTCAGGTCAGGGATATTTGTTCCTGAGTTATGGATTTTATCTATGTATTTAAGTATTTATCTATATCTATATATTATATATATCGTCGCCTAGTACCCACAACACAAGCCTTATTGAGCTTACCGTGGGACTAGGTTGATTTGTGTAAGATTGTCCTAATATTTATTTATTTATTTATTTGATTTACGTAATGATACCTACTTACATAAGTTTGACGAAAATACACTATCATAGGTGGGTGGTCTGGCTCTTTAATGGGGCCCACCCACTATCAGTCGGCCAGACGATATTGGTCTGTCAGTTGTTAGTAGCTGTCAAATTTTTGTTCTAACTGACATGCCGATATCGTCAGGCGGACTGATAGTCGGTGGGCCCCCTAAGTGAAGTTTTGTGTTCTCCTGAAAGATAAAAAACTGGTACGTAAAGGTAGATAGCACCTTAGGAGGTTCTCTTAATGTTCTGGTTACTGCTCTTGATTATGGTTATTTTGATATTGATGTTAAGGTGCGTTGGGATAAGATAGAAAGGTATTTTTTTAGGGGTAAGATAAAAAGTAGTCTGTAATGCTCCGGAATATGGACGATTTTTTGTCTTACCCCTAAAAAAATACCTTTATATCTTACCCCAATGCACCTTACACATAAAATGACAGAGTATAATGCGCGAGTTAGCACTTTTGTACTCGAAACTCGATGCAAATATCTTACTCGCAGTTTCACAGTAGGTACTGTTACACATTGATCGCTCACTACAATGTGTATCTGTATATTCTGGTTCCCCTATCTTTGGCATAATTTTTTTTGTAATAATTCTGTGTTGCATAACAACTATAAGCATAAATTACTATTAGCATATACTCTTTTGGCATAGTCAAGTTCCGCATATGTACTCTACGCATAAATTTCATCACACGAAGTAACGTTTGGCATAAAGTTAATGTCCGAATTGACGCATGGCATCTTTTTATTTCGCATAATTTTCTTCGTAATAATTCAAAATTGCATAAATTACTTTAAGCATAAATTACTACAAGCATATAATTTTATGGCATAATGAAGTTTCGCATACTTCTATTACGCAAATATATTAATTTATTAGTCACCGAATAATCTATAAGTACATTTAAAGAAAGACGCACGGGTTGGTTGTTTAGGGTCACAGTATACTTAGTCACTGTTCTAACCTAATCCAACCCACGTTTTTGCAGCCGTTTGGGTTGGTTGAGGGTCACAGTTTTAACCTTACCTACCTAACCCACTTTTTAAGCAGCCATTTGATTTGGTTAAGGTTCACAGTTCTCACCTAACCTAACCCACTTTTTTGCAGGCGTTTGGGTTGGTTGAGGGTCACAGTTCTAACCTAACCCACTTTTTGAGCAGCCGTTTGATTTGGTTAAGGATCACAGTTCTAACCTAACCTAACCCACTTTTTTGCAGCCGTTTGAGTTGGTTGAGGGTCACAGTTCTAACCTAACCTAACCCACTTTTTTGCAGCCGTTTGGGTTGGTTGAGGGTCACAGTTCTAACCTAACCTAACCCACTTTTTGTGTAGCCGTTTGATTTGGTTAAAGGTCACAGTTCTAACCAAAGCTAACCCATTTTTTAAATACAGCAGAACCAATAAACCTGCTCATTGTAATTTATGCATAATTTGTTTTCTGCAAAGTAAACATTCGCCTAAAGCCTATTATGCTAAACAGATTATGCTGATTATTATTTTCGGACAGTTGAATATAATGCAAAACAAAATTATTCTTATCAAAAAGCGGCCGTGTGAATATTAGCCGATTTCAAATTCGGATACGCAAACATTTAGCCAATTGTATATTATGCGAACCGATGATTTCTGCAATGTTAATATTCTTCGAAAAACAATTATGCCAAATATGTTATGCCAGATGCGTTTCTGGCCACAGAAGTTATGCCAAATGGATGGAACCCGTATATTCTGTGTAAATCTTATATTACCGACTGCAGATCGTAGGTAGTTTCCGAACTCGGATAACAAGAGGCTTGACCTGAACGGTGACCGGATAAAGTCGGCGCTTAATTGACGACGGCTGGGCCATTTAGACTTTAACTACAGCACAAAAACAAACCTTAACATCTTCGAAACAAAATTCATTTTCCTATGTCGGTGAACACTTGCGCCATTCCGCGCCGCGAAGGTAATTTGAAGCCGTATGGTTAGGATCGAGAAACATATGATTTATGCCAGCGCGTCTGTGTGCGTGTATTACTGCTGTGTGCGCTCAATAAACTGACGCATGCGTACTACTGCTACCGCCATCTGTTGACGGCCACGTGGTTTCGTTGTAAACTTAACCAATCGAAAATAGACCTTGATACGTAAGGACAAGGTTGAAATTCGATTGGTAGACTGTGTTGTTTGTACGCAGGCGCGGAGCAATCGATCCCGTCACCTTGACGTTAATAAATTCATAGCCGGTGAAACCGACAAACTTATACCAGATCTAAATTGAGCTAAATAGAACTTTAAGACAATGGAAGAACGACTTGAAGAAGTGAAAGATGATTGGCTAAGTCTGTACCTACATACGTGACTAGATGTTTTTTGCCGATGTTGATTGATCGAGTATCTTTACGGATATGTCGGTCGTGCGGTATGAATATAAACACGTAATTATACTGGTTTATTATTAGGGTAGGACCAAATTGGGATGCTACTTAGTTATAATGTGTATCCGTCTACTACGGCTGTTTTTACTCTGGAGACTGAGTGGCAGTAAACCTAGAAGGCTCTAACAATATGAATATTATATATATATTTATGAGCAACAATACCTGTATATATACATATATACAGATATTTATAATGTCAACCTTCTCTTACATGAGTACATAGATATCTCGTATTTTTATAACTTCTGCTATTCGTATAACGTTTTCTTCATCCTGTATTCAATGAAATTGTGCAATCTAGCTGATATTTTGGTAACTGGAGAAAATCAGAGCTTTCTACTCGTAAAAAATATTTTTTTTATAAATACTTAAAGGTAAATATACTTCCCATTACAGTCTAAATCCTGGTCATGGCACCAAATTGTATCGCTCCACAAGGTACAATACGAGTAAGATCCATAAATTAAAATGGGTATGATGTTAGATTTCCATATGTTATTTTAAAATTTGGTAAGTAGGATAAGTTGTCTACAGTTTTGACTTGGTGTTAAATATTATTGTGATACACAACAATAAAAATTAGACTAAAAAGGATAAACGATAATAACGTGTTCTCTGCCATTCCTATTGAAATTCTGTAAGACCATGTCTTTCGGTCTTCGTGTCAATGTTCGAATATGTTGCAATTCTATGTAGTATTAAGTCTGAAATCTAAATATACTGAGTTCTGATCTCGCCACTACTTTACTTTACCAAACGCTGATATCATGAGATCATGACCTTGCATGCTGAAATCACGTCATATCACTTGCAGCTTAGGTACCTACCATGTTCTCGTATACGCTTTCTGTTTTTTAATGTTCTCATCTCAACATATTTTTATATCATTTCTACCTGGCTAGTCTTGCAAACAGGCAAGTCGCGTAATTGCATTGGTATAGCGTTGGGACTAGAACCTCTTTGTACTTAGAGATGCTTACGCAGCAGGGGAACACATAAAGGCTGCTAATGATAATGATAACAGAAAATATTACGAGAAAACCAAGTCAACTCTAGTAGACCTTAATTAACTCTGCATTCGTAGACTCCTCCTGCAAAGGATCTTGATATTAGGTGGCAATGCTCCTTAAAATTGCACAAACCGCAAAAAGAAAAACTTACTAAAATGGATTTCTGGGCGTAACAAGAGTTCCAATGTCATTACAGTATAAAATCTCTAAACAATAAAGTCTCTATCAATGACTTAACTGAATATTAAAAGTACTTAAAAATGTAATAAAAATTTAAATCACTAAATAGGATCTAAGCCTGAGGCATAGTGCCGAGGATGCTGGAAAACGCTTCCTCGTCAAATTCTAACATTTATTGTCCGAGGGAAATGCCGGCTCTTTTTTTCCCCAATCAAATCTCAATAAAACAACATAATTTAAATGACAAAAAGATGCACAACATACGTGTGCACAGTTTCCCATATTCTACGCTACATAAAACTTGCGAGGAAATTTTACTGTCGCCATCCCAGTCTATATTTACAGAAACTCGGCCCTCGGGACGTATTTCAATAAACCTATTTGAAACGACGACGCCGACGAACCGCAGAACGCCAGATGTGTCTCGTCCCGCTCCCTTTAGATAAACATAATATTCGTTTGCATTACTAGATATGAATGAGGAATACGATTTTTTTTGTTATTATTACATATTTACTCATTGAATAACGGGAGATGACATCCCTAAGAATTTATTTGCCCCAAAAGTTGTAGTGAAAATCACTACGAGTCTATACTACTCTTTGATTCTGCCACAGCTGTCAAGTGCCAAACATGGCGATGGCGCACAAAATACCTAGTTTCTATATGTTACATCCAGTACAATACATAATTCATCAATGTATTTTCACCTCACTAGCTCGGAAAGCCCTTTTTGTTTGTTTAATATCTATTGTGAAAATCGCTTTTTATCCACATGTGGTGAAAGAGTTTTGACATAAGTGACAAGTGGCTTAAGTGACATTTGACAGCTAACAAAACGTAAAACGTTAAAAGTGCAGAATTTTTAACATCGCAATTAATGAATTGCATCGAGTAAAAACACTTAATACAGTCTTACAACTTTATTTTAATTCATAAATATCAGCATTCAACATTAATCTTCATTCTTTTTGTAAAAACGGATAAATTGTTCTGACAGCCGAATAAGTCTACGTACGAACAAAACGCATCTGACATTTAATAAAACCTTTTACGTCAAAACTTTTCATTTCAATTCATCCATCATATCAACGTTAAATATTCGCATGTTTTTCTAGGTTGTTTTGTTAAAAATTAGTGATTCGAGTGATGAAGAAGTATTAAACACCTGAGGAATTACGGGAAACCGAGCAAAATGCACCCTTTTTCTTATTTTCCTCGCTGTAGTGAGGTGAAAAGTTTTGTGTTATACACGGGTGAAAGTTATTTTACGTCTCGTGTATTAAAGCACTCGCTACGCTCAGGATTCTATTTTTGAACCACTCGCTTCGCTCGTGGTCAATAATAGAATCCTTTCGCTAGCTCGTGTTTCAAATAACACTCGCACGTAAAATACAACTTTCACCCCTTGTATAACAAATAACTATTACTTAAAGCTGACTAAGACTAACACAAACTTAAAACTAGCTAAAACGAAATAGATACACAATACGACTATTACCTACCTCGGGAAACTTATTACGTGGTTTGTTATTGGATTGCACTTTTTGAATTTCTATCCTCAATACCTATGTAAGTGACGCAGATCGCAACGCAATAATCAACCACGAAATAAATTGTTGGATTAAGACTAAAACCGGAGGTTGTGGATATGGAAAAATGTTTGAACATTAAGTTCAAAATGGCCATAGACTTTGAAAAATCAGTGTCTTAACTTCACACAGGAGAACGACGTCTATCAAACCCAAAAGAACAGAAGAATCACATACCTATTCCTAGTAATTTTCCTACTAGTGTCGCTAAATAAGAGGTTATACTTTAAAGACAAACTGCTTCACAATATAATGTAGGTATACTACACTAGAAAGAAGATGCCGAAAAACTGAATACCTAATGCTGCTGTTACAGTGGTGTTAAAAATGTTACATAACACGGAATAACAAGGATGCCGCCATGATGTCATAATCATAATAATGGCCTCCTTGTTACACTATGTTTTGTAACGTTATACATAACATCAGTGTAGCAGCATCATTAAGGATTTCCATTTCCTCAACCGTTTCATTTTAAGCATGCTTGTTAATTAATCACCGATTTTGAACTTCAATCCCCATTCAAAAGGAAGTGGTGTTTACCCTTGTACCCAAAATATATTTTTTTCCTTTTGACTAAATGCCAAAATGTCAATGTGCATCTGTGTGCATCATCAAGAAAGAATTTCTTAAAATGTTAAGTGAATGACGGTAAAGGTTGATTGCATTCTTTTTATTAGTGAAGTTTTAGTCGACTATGAGTTAATCGTAGTTATTTATTTTATTTTTCTACTCCGGTACTTTTATCTGTCAATTATATGGTCCCGCCAACGAATATAAAAGCATGTCTTATGACATTTCAGAAAAGTCTATTTTTGTATATTCTTCATAAAGACCCTAGTGTTATGTGATATTTATTAGTTACTATGTGATAAAAAGCAACTGCTAAAAGCGGTATTAGACATTGCAACCTGCAGGGCCCAATTTGTCAGGTTGGAAGGTGTAATTAAAGGTAGGGCCCTTAGGGAGCTGAAGGAGGGTTAGGGAGAGGCAGGGTACACAACAGATTGGGCCCTACAGGTTGCAATGTCTAATAGCCGTTTAACAGTGGGCGTGCACCTAACAGATAAATAAGAAAAACAACACTAAATTATAACGAAAATCAAAACTGCCAACTAAACAAACGACTGAATTCATATGGTTTGGAACAATAACAAAACTAAAATAATTGCTGCCAACATAAGGAAAAAAGCAAGTAAGTTGATGACATTTGAAAAAAAATATATTACCGTGTCTATGATTACGTTCTTTCAACTGTCATTTGCCATCACTTTTCAACTTCTCGCTCTTTCTTAAAGCAAACTGCGTTTAATTTTGTATTTTATTTAAACCCTAGTCGTAGAAAAAGTAATGTATGCAACGTTGTATAAGTAGTTCAAAAAAGGCTCATGGCGTCTTTATTAACAATTTTCGGCTTCGCCTCAAATTGTTACACTCACCTTTTTTGAACCCTCTTATACAACTATTGCATAAAATACTATTATGCCACACCTGGCCATAAAGTGGCTTTTTCCGCACGCTGCGCGTACGGAAAAAGACGCTTTCTGGCCAAGTGTAGACATAAAATGATGTACACAACACGGGAGGTAATAAAGAAAGCCCTCGATCGCATATTAACGTCCCTCGCTTGCAGCTCGGGCCGGAACCTTCTGCGATCTCGGCCTTTCTTTGTTTTGCCACCCTAGTTGTGTAATGTACTATTATCGTATAGCTACACGTCACTGGATATAGAGAAGCATTTCTTCTCAGTTAGTGTAGGTAGTCCCTTAAATGTTTACCCGTATTATTCTTGAATATAATCTAGATTATTTGATCTTAGAACATAATCGCATAACAAGAAACCAAATCATGGCAATTATTTTATGTAAATAGTTACCTATCATATCTGTTTATCTAGGATTAATAAGTAAGGAGTACCTAAGTAAGTCTCTGTAGAATAGATAGGTATGCTATTGTTTCCTTAATAGGTAATAGCTACCTACCTTTTAAAATATCATCACTACACAAAAAAAGCTTCCGGGATATTCTCAATCTAAGACATTATTATATTATGTTGAAAATATTTCCTCGTGACAAGCATTTATTTCCTTTAACGAAAATAAATTAAAGTTTTAAATATAAGGAAGCGAATTATATTCTTACAGATTTTCTAGTTTTCTTTTACCTAAGATAATACTTGTTTGATTAAAGTACAATCTCTCTTATTTACTCAATATACCCTTGAAACAATACATTTTTGTACCTATTTCTATTTTAAGAAAACGTGGTTTTATTAAGCGGATAATCATATTTTTGGTAAAGGAAATAAATACTTGTCACGAGGAAACATTTTCAAGAAAATAATAATGTCTTGGATTGAGAATATCCCGGAAGCTTTTTTTCCGTGTAATTTATCAAATCATAGGACATCTTACAAAGACATACATTGTTTTTGAGTTCTTATACCTATGTATCGGTAGGTAGGTGTAAGTACCTACAAGCTCATGTTATCTCGCGACATATCAAAATGAAATTAATTACCTCACGCAATTCAGTCACCTGTAATTTCTGATTTTCTGCATCAAAAGCAAAATCTTATGCGTATTGTTAAAGAGTGGCTCGTTCCAAAGATCCTTCCAAAGATCCTAGCGGGTAGAAGTATTTTTTTTCACTCCCCAAATCCAAATAACTTACATTATTTTAATTTAAAATTATTATTCCAAACACTTTCGTAGTTCAATCTCTCATCGTTCATTCCCTTGTGTTTCCACTCCGCCGGTCTAACCTCCCGCTACCAGGATCGCATGAAAGCAAGGAGCTCGTCACGGGAAGGGACCGACGCGTGACGTCACTAGACACGCCCACTGGCCCCTCTACTAGTCGCTAGGAACTGAGGGTTAGCGAGCTAATAGTATTGGGTGGGTGCAAGTTTGTCGAAGAATTATTTCAATTGAATACTTTCTTATTGATTAATTTCATTGCTTCCTAGCAGACATGCGGAAATAAACAGGTGTACATTTTTTCGCGTATTCAAAGTACATATTCAAACACTCATATCCCAGGGGCAAGTTTTTATAGAAACTTCAGAGTAAGATATCGATGTAAAGTACTTCTCTGATTTGACATAGAATGTGGTTATATGTGTATGTTTACAGGCTTTACAGGTACTTATTGTATTAGTAGGTATTTCGAAATTATCAACATAATAAATTTAGGTAGGTAGGATAAGGTAGGCAAGTAACCTGCGTTCAAGTACAAGTATAATATTATAGTTAGATTAGTTAGGTAAGTATACGAAAAGAATAAAGGAGAAATAATGCTGGTGCAGATAGGTAGGTAGTAGGTACCGCCATCTCCGCCTGGGCCTGTCGGGCCCGCGCCCCTCTTTGGCATCCATTTTTTAGCTATACTATACTAGACTAGCCCACCTATCCGGCTCAGTCCCATTATAGATTTAGATTTAGATTTAGATTTATTTATTTCATAATAATAAATTATAGTACAAATGGTCTTAGCCTAATTTATACAAATTTATATTATGTTATGATCGTCAAAGTAGTGTGAATAAACATATTTTGTAGATTGATTACATTTAAATTTCGCAAAATTTCAGATTGAAAAATACATATGTCAATTTGAGATATAATAATAATAAATACAATTTCAGAGATATACTAATACAAAATTAATTTATAATATTGGATGTTAAAATCATATATTCATTCACAGAATATAATGGATTTTCCAATAAAAAGTCTCTCAATCGGCGTTCAAATGCTTCGTCAGATGGTTCAGTTCGCAACTCTGTAGGTAGACGCTCATAAAAAGTTGGTCCAATTACCCTCGGATTTTTGAGTGAAAGTGCCTTGTGACGCGGCACTGCCCTTAGTCTCCCGGTAGATCGGATTTGTATATTCGTAACCTTGACTCGTTTGAACATAGGTAAATGTTTGCGTACAAACATCAGTACTTGAAATAAGTAAAGTGAGTAGTGCGTCATAATGCCATTTTGTTTGTACAGTTTTCTACATGGATGTCGAATATGGACTCCGGCCACTGCTCGAATGGCACGCTTTTGGAGTATCAAGGCTCGCTTGGCGTTGGTAGAATTTCCCCAAATCAATGTACCATAGGATAATAGGGAGTGAAAGTGGGAGAAGTATACATCTTTCAGTGATTTTCGCGGTAGAAGGGGTTGTAGTTTTTTCAGAGCGAAGATGGCACTACTCAATCTTTTGCACAACTCGTCAATGTGGCACTTCCAGCTCAGGGTTGAATCAACTATAAAACCTAAGAATCCGCTCTCAGTACATAATGGCATTGGACTGCTTGCAATACACGAAGGTACTGTAATCCTACGACCCGAAATAAACAGTATGTTGGATTTCGCGACATTCAAGAGCAAACCATTAGATGAAAACCAAACTTGCAGCTGCTTACATGTCTCATGGATTTTCTCAGCAAGCTGTTTATGGGTTTTGGCTTCCACAACGACTGTTGTATCGTCCGCAAAAAGTACGGAGGTGCCGTTTTTAATAAAAAAAAATGGCTGTAATGTAATGATGTGGTATATTTTTAGAACCGCCTCTATTAGCCCTTTCATATGATACCACACACGATAGGTTTTTGAAAATGTGGGGTGGGGATGTTCAGGGGGGTGGTGGGGGAAACGGCACCACTTTCCAGCCTGGCAACATGGACTTTCTTGAAGCCCAGGAGTAGTACTACAAGGACCACAAGTCAAACTGCGGTCTAATACTTAATTATTCATACGACGTTGTACGGGAGAGCCTGCTCTATAGCTATAGCTAACAAAAACCGACTTCAATTTGGGAGGCCGCTGAAAGATTATTGATGGTCAGTCTTAGATTCCATACAATGAAGTGAAAAAAAAAAAATCTTGCTTTATTGTACTTAATACTAAATAAAAGTTATCATCACTTAACTACGTAAGTACACTATTGTAGTAGGGGGTGGAGTTTAATTCCAGAGAGCGGGCGGCTGTAATCAAATAAAGTCTCGGTTTTGTCAGTGAAAAGTCTAATAAGTAGTGCAACATACAGAGTAGTAGTGGTTAGCGTATTGGTAAATTCATTACAAATAAGTGGGGTACAGTCACTGGCAATAATAGGTATCTTCCGACACGCTCTTACCCTACAAATAAGAGCGTGTCAAATATTTTTGCGGCTTTCATGTGGGAAGATACTATTGCCGGTGATTGTACTTACTTACCTGTGCTAGCTCTGACAAATGGCGATAACTATAAATGTAATAGCCGCGCGGGTATGTTTTTTAACATAGCTGCCACAATTATAGCCAGATTTTAAAAATTTAATAGCTTAACTAGCTTGTTTTGTTATGTAGTACACTGCTTTAAAGTTCGACTTATAATTTTGTTGTAAAATGCTAAGGGAACGTACCCAAACTACGTGACCCGTTTAGGGGGGGGGGGGGAGGGGGGTCGTCAAAATACTACTCTAGGTCACAGGGGGGAGGGGGGGAGTCTTAGGTTCTGTCACGTAGTCAATAATTATGCTCAAATCTCGCGCTTCTAATTATAGGTTTCCACGCACTTTTGGCGCCACGCGGCCAGTGTCGTGTTAATAAAAGGCAATAAGTATGCCAAAATATGTTTTTTTGCTTTCTATCTCCAAAACATCACTCTAAACCATATGTGTGAGTTTGACTACGTGACAAATAGGAGGGAGGGGGGGGGGGTCTTGGCAATTACTACGGATGTTCACAGAGGGGGGGGGGGTCAAAAACTGAAAAAATGGGTCACGTACTTTGGGTACGTTCCCTAATATCCGAATATTTTTTTTGTCTGATTTTGGGTTTTCGTTAATAGCTGTTAAACTGTAATATACAGTAGTATATAATGTTTTACAACAATATAGCACATTTAATCTTCTTTCGTTTGATACTACACAAGTGTAGGTGCAGTGCACGATTTGGTTGATATTTGCACTTTTTGCAACGAAGCGGCAGCCATTTTGATGGCGTCATTACTCGGGAGACATTCACCTTCGTCCCCGTCTCTCGGCAGTTTCGGGGTCCTAGACGTCCTAGTGTCTTGCCCAACAACATATCTACTAAAAGTTGGTAACCGTATCCATCTGAACTATCACTTAGGCTCTCTCCCATAACGGAGAGGACTAGTAAGACAAGTCGATTTTTCGACCACCCCGCGTCCTGTGTTGAGCTGGCAACGTTGCATTGTATCCTACTTCTTACTAAAAATGAAATGCGACTTATGCGACATTGTATATGTAGTATATGTACCTTACTTACTTTGGATATTTGGCTAGCCGTAATGTAAATTAATACAGCGAGTCTAGTCAGTAGCCGCCACTTTGACAGTTTTAACTATATATATAGTGATGCAGCGGATATCCGGCCACTATTCGGTACCTATCCGGCCTATCCTGCCACCCTTCTACTATTCGGCCGAATACCGGATAGTTGCATCCGGCCGGAAACCGGATAGTAAAATGACATATAGTCAAGTTTAAAAACGTGATGAAAACATTGTAAACCACCAAGTATTTACTTATCAATAATTAATATTAGTTTATCACGTCACGCGATTGTTCCATTAAATAAAGGGCATATAGGTAACTTTAGGTAGCGTACAATTCCTTGAACAAGTTGCGAGTTGCGACCCCACGAGCTCGAATTAGCTCAACTGTGGGTAAAACTTTAACCCGAATATCCGGATAGCCATCCGGACAAAGGGTCCGCCAGATATTCGGTATTCGGTATCCGATCCGGCCAATCAACTATTTTGCATGTCTAGGTTTAACACTCGGTGTTGGTTATTTTAATAGGATAGGTAGGTTTTGCTTTGTCTTTTTTATTGTGCTTTTATATCTAGCAACTTTTCGCAACAATGTAGGCAGACGCTAATAACTTCATTGTAAATAATCGCAAAGCTAATCGAAAATGACCTTTAAGATCTAATAAACCACTTATACCGACCAACTCCTTTAAAACAACCACTCATCTCTCAACCTATAAAACCATAATCGTTCTAAAAAACCTAAGACGCTCACTTGACCTTCACAGGAAACCAAACCTTAGTCGAAAGACGTAAGGACGTGAGTCGAAGGGCGCGGAGTCGAAGGGCCCGGGGAGGGCGTGGCAGGGGGGCGGGGCGAGGCGCGCGGGCCCGCCCCGAGGAGGGGCAGCGCGCGTGCGCACGCCTTGAGCGCCGCCGATTATTAGTTCATTATAATAATTAGGTTGTTTGTAATAATGTTGATTGTTGCTAGGGAGATAAATGTGTGAGTGTGTGGGTTCGATATTGTGGTATTGTTTTTGTTTAAATATCTTAGTTGATTTTGTGATTGTGAATCCAAACGTGAAAAACTAAGAAGATCTGAAGATTGTCCTATACTATACGTGACTTTGGTGTACACTGTACAGACACCTGGGGCCCGTTTCTCAAAAGCTTGTAACTTGTAATACAAGCGGAAGTCCCTTTCTAGCAAAAGATGTCGAAAAGTGAGATCCGCTTGTATTACAAGTTACAAGCTTTCGAGAAACGGGCCCCTGCCCTGCAATGGTAGGTACCTATCTTGGACAGCGGAGGCCGCATAAATGTGTAATTCGCTCTTTTGGCGCTACTGACTACCAACAGATAGATCGCGTCAGAAACGTTTGCGGCCTTCGTTTTTGAAGATATTATTACAGGGGATTGTACTTAGCTATATTTAATTTTACACAACAGGCATCCACATCCACATGAGATACACTGAGAAAAAAGGACAAGTGTGGAGCGACTTTCGTCACTTCAGGGAGTGATGAAAGTCGCACTTTCGTCACTGTTTTTATTGCAGGGAAGTAGGCTTGTTTGAGCTGCTGAGGTGAAAAAGTATTTGGTGAGAATGGCCTTGTGCGGCGACGCTTTGTCATGATGCAAAAATAGTCCCCACAAACCAGGCCTATAACCGCGAACCACTTCGATCATCGAATCGTCTATTTGCATCACTCTCTTTCGTATATGCAAGAGCGATAGAGACGGGACCATCGTTTTGTCGATTTTCGAACTTCGCGGTAGGCCCTCAGATTTAGGTCGTTTCTGTTTCAAATTAGTTACTAAATACACACGAAAAAAAAAGAATATATTCGCTTCGTTATATTTAAAACTTTATTTTGTTTTCGTTAAAGGAAATAAATACTTGTCACGAGGAAATAAGTATTTTCAACATAATAAAATAATGTCTTAGATTGAAAATATCCCGGAAGCTTTTTTTTCCGTGCAGTAAGCAAACACACTTCAGTATATCACTGAGCAGTGAGCATTCAAATTGGTCATCTAAAGAAATGATAACCACATGACCACTTGCGGAAAAGAATGTGGCCGTTTTTCCTTCACTTCGCCCACCGTTTTATTTATTTATTTATTTTAACTTTATTGCACGATAAAAATAAGTACAAATAGCGGACTTAATGCCTCAAGGTATTCTCTACCGGTCAACTATAGGCCCAAACAGAAACCGTTGACCTGCGTTGGAAGTTCATCGTCTCGAAACGACCAAACTGTCGATTGCCGCTTACTCGGTGGATCGTATTGATAAATCTGATGGCTGCTCTATATTGATGGGCCATCATAGGGACGCAGTTATACGACGGAACGAGATCGCAATATCGTTAGCTCCCTCTAACGAATAGCTTCATCCTTATGATGGCCCATCATGTAGAGGAGCCATACGTCTCGTTTCCAGTATTGATGTTAAAAATGGTCCGCCTTTCGCCCTGGCTAAATTTTTGAAGCATTTTTTGCTCCACGTCACGCGAGCTTGTTTTTGTTCTGCAGTCAATGTGTGACCTGAATCACCCTGTAGATATTAGGTAACTAGTGCACCTAACTAAGTACCTACTATTTCACCAATCAACTGTTTCTTATTACTGAGATGGGAGAAAGGCGGCCAGATTAAAAATTCGATATAGCTACTTAAGTAGGGATATTCAATTGAGATAGAGAATCACTGTTTTTCAAGCCAGAAGGCCATCCATGGTTGCCATTTTATCGCCTATCGCGCCATGTGTCATTTTCGCACTTACATACTTGTTAGAACGTGACAGGCGATAAAAAGTATTAAAAAAAAACCCGACCATATTAGGCTAGCAGGCAAAGCTAAGCATCATAGGCAACGTTTGCAGGAGTTGACGGTAAGTACTATAATCATGACCTAGAGAAATCAGAACACGACTGCGATATTTTTTACTAAAAATCGTTTTGTACCTACTTATGAAGCTAAAAAATAGCTTATAATTGCAACAATTAATATTCATCTCAATCATTATTTATAAACTACTTATAGTCAAATGTACCTGGGTCTGATTCTTTGTTCCTTTTTCCTTATTTATATACAGATACAGGTATATTTTATTTGATCTTTGGTGTATTGCAAATTTACAATACACTTTTTTGGATATATGTAGACAGAGGAAGGCAGGCAGGCAATTGGTTTTGTATGGAGGGTTGGCCGACCACGACTCCCATACAAAAAAATATTTCAGGCCTCTATAATTTCTTTCTCCTCATTTTTCTTGGTCGTAATATGAAAATTCGAAGACTTTCTTAGTCGTAATAGCGTTAGCTATTCAGGTACCTCCCCACATTTTGACGGCTTGTCAAAATTTTAATACTTCGATTCAACGTTTGCATGCGATACAGCTAAGCATTAGGTACTACACGGAGAAAAAAATATTGATCGAATTATACAAACCTAATATAAGTATATCTAAAAGAAGGGAATAAACTCAATTGTTTATTAGTTTTATTACATTTTTTTTCTAAAATAGAAAAGAATAATCATTTCAAGGAAATTATATTAATTTCATGGTATAGGAAATACAAAACAGTTTTACTTAAAGACTGTATACGTTAAAATCCGGCCACGCATGATCTGGTACATCTCCCTTTCGGATACACATTTTCAAGCAGTTCTTTTTTATAAATAATCTGTAATCATAGTAATATATAAGTAATAAAAATAGAATCATATTACAATTGTATGGGTTTGTCTCAGTTTTTACTGAAGGTATTCCATCATATCTTTAATGTTTTGTCCGGCGTTTTTTGATAATCTTCACTCGCTTCCTGCTACAATACCAAAATTGTATTTATATTTTCACAACCGGTTTTATGGTCAATAGAATGTCATCTTACAAAAAAAAAATGTTTTGAAACTCTATTCTACTTGAGGTAGTCAGGAAAACTTTCTACTCCAAGCACTGAAAGTAATTTTTATATGGCAGCCATTTTTTTGTCAAAAAGTCAAACTCACCAAAGTTAGAACACCTCCGAACTATTTCAATCTAAATACACTTAGAAAAATGTTAGCTATGGTGAAAAGAGAATTTAATAAGGTATAATTTGATTTATCTTATTTATAATAAAAAACTATTTTTAACAGGAAAATTTGGTAAACACTGTCAGAACACTGTGGACAACAAAATATAGGCACTGTGGAATATATAGTGATCAAACTCATAGACAACGTAACGTTTATATTATGTTTTCAATTTTATTATGTAGCTTGATAACCCCAAATTATTAATTAGAAGTGTTGGTTGAATATGCACATTCAATAAAAAAGATGTACCATTCCATGCGTGGCCGGATTTTAACGTATACAGTCTGAAATCGTGAAAGTAATATTCTTTACTCGGAATAACAGAGTTGTACAAATGCTATGACACTTTGCTTAAGTTTATAAATGGTGTACTAGCTCCAGTAATTACGTAAAATGACAAGATAATACCGTATGGTTTTAGGAAAAATGTTTTTTTTTGTTATTAGTAAACTTACTATTAGTAAAACTAGAAAACCGTTAGTGTACCTATTTAATACCTAAACTCCTTTTTTTCTACCTGAGGCAGTGGATTTTTCTACTTTTCCTCTATTCCTAAAAATCTGCTAGTCCTGGGATTCACTAAATTTTATTAATGATTAATATTTTTTACTTTCTTTTACAAAAAAATCTCTCCGTGTACCTACGCGTCACAGGAAGTTATTTGTTTCATTTTCCGTTTCAGCAAATGCTAATGGGGAATTTCCATGATATAAGTATTGCAGTCCTGTCGTGGGTAAAGAAAAAGTAGGTAAAGTAAAAATGATGATGTAATGAAATCACTACCTTTATCTACTTTATTAATCATTAAATAAGAAATCGGCGACCGTGAATCTTCGCGTTTTTGCGATACCTAATATCTGATGTAATTAGATTTTAGTTATTTTCCTTTAGCCAATAGATTTTTACAGGAAAATGTTTTCTACCAAAACATATACTTATCTACTTATTAGACGCTTATGAATTATGTGAAAGGTTTAATTATAACATGATATTACGGGATAGGTACCTACTTTATCAATTCATTTATGTATACCTAAACCGAAAAATAATATTAAGAAATTAGATTTATAAAGCAATTGCCTTCTATAAAATAGCTGAACTTTAAACGCCGTCATTTTCCGCCGGTAAAATATCTCAACTCAATTTATCCCATTTCCCCTCAACCTAACCGCTTCTAATTTCACAAAGCAGTCTATCAAGAACCATAAACCGATATTAAAATAATATTTCAAGTGAAATCTTTATCTAAATTGCATTTTAAGTGTAAAATAATTGTAGAAATTCTGTTTCGTCGGGCGAGCGCGGACCGCGCTAGGCCTAAATATCGGAAACTGCGCCCGTATGCTGCGCGCCTGGTAGCACCCGGGCGGCTCTTGCACGCTCTTACACGCTTACAGTGCTTCTATTTGACACAATTACACATTTGCACATTATACTTACACATTATTATTAAAATTACATAATTGTAATGTGTATGATTTGGCTACTTTCCTGTAGATGAATGTTATTGTTTCGTAGCAGTTTTTGAATTATATTTTAGAAAATACGTAGGAGAAATTAGGGATAACATACTTTTACCATTTAATCATCATTATCATAGGTTCAGTGATCATTGTATATTTTGTCTCCACAGTATTCAAGTAACTCTCCTGTAGAAACTTCATGATAATAAATAATTTTTAATGTTTATCTGCCTTGTTAACAAATTGTGTTTTTCAAAGCTTACCTACTGTAAAAAATTGGCGAAAAATCGCCAATAGTATCACTGACCCTACAAGAATATAACTTCTTACAGATAGATATGAATTCAAAGTTCTTTTTAATAAAATGAAGAATGAATTATGTTAATAGTGGATAAACTAGCTTCGAATTTGATGTTTTGGCTCTACCCAATTGTATTTTGACTCTACATGGGAGGTGGCTTAATTTCAGTGTTTTTATATGTACATATAAGTGTGTGTAACTTATCTAATGTGGATGTAAAAAAAAAACGAAAATTCCTAATCAGTGAATAATTGAAAACGTCCGACTTTTATTTATATCTTGCTTCTTCCTAAATCTACTTATTGCTTTCTCTTCAATACCCGGGAATATACATTTACTCGTACCTAAAACCATAGCAATATTAAAATCCCAGTAGGTAGGTACTAAGGTGTTAATACTTAATTCCAATTCCAATTCATACTTACTCTATCAAAATTCGTCGCAACACCTCCCAAAAGCAATAAAATACTGAAAAAACAAAATGTCGTCACAAAATCCCAATTCAAAGCAACAAGCGCTCCTTTCTAATTTATTCTCTTTTCAAATTAAATTCGTCTTTCACGACGCTTTCTCGCGGGTCACGAGCTGCACACCACATCCGTTCTCTTCTGAATGCACAATAGGAATCTCGTTGTCTTGCTTACTCCTGAACGCACCTGTATTCCCCGATCTCTGTCGCGCAGGGCGACGTTGCGAGCTCGCGTAGCCTATGCCATGCGACGCGGTGTGACCTTGTGGACGCGCTCTAGTAGTGCGAACGATGCTTGAAGAGTTTCTGATAATGTTTTAGTAAATAATGCTAAGAACATAATGTTGATTAAATAGTGGTGCAATTACCGTAATACCGTAATATAAATAGGTAATAGATTCTACTGCCTAAGCTAAGGTAGCAATGGCGGCGCGTCAATAGAATACGATTCCAGTCGGCTTGCCAAATTTTCAGTCACCTGGGCAGTTTTCCTAGAGCCCATGACGATTTTTTAAGCCAAATCTGCCAAATTAAGCTCCGGCTTGCCTAAGAAACATTTTCGACCCACCGCCACTGTAAGGTAGGTTTGATCTTTGAGTAAATATCAGGAGTTCGATTTTTGAATCTTACCGGGTGACTTATTTCGTACTAAATAGTCATCGGCTGCATACAAAAAGAGGCACCGGTGAGATTCAAAAATCGAACTCCTGGTCTATTCGAAAAATAAAGTTGTCATTGGTTTGATTTTAATGTGATACTTGTGCCTGTCAAAAGTGATGATTGGCTTAAGTGTCCAGATTATGCTTTTTTATTATAAATTCAAATAAAAAAGGTAATGCTTAGCGTCAGATCTTTACGATGTGTCAAACATTCACGTATATAGTATCAGTTGAAAGAGCATGATTTTATGAATTTTTTTAAACAAAATCGTATATAAGATTATGAACTAGGTATTTTCATGATAAATAGAAGAATATAATTTTGATAAAAAATCCGTAATAACTCATGAATTGATGATAAATAGTCACAAGCGCTGGTAGCCTTGCGGTAAGACGTCCGACTTTCAATCCGGACCCGGAGGTCTCGGGTTCAAACCCCGGCTCGTACCACTGAGTTTTTCGGAACTTATGTACGGAATATCATTTGATATTTACCAGTCGCTTTTCGGTGAAGGAAAACATCGTAAGGAAACCGGACCTAATCCCAAAAAGGCCTAGTTTCCCCTCTGGGTTGGAAGGTCTGATGGCAGTCGCTTTCGTAAAAACTAGTGTCTATGCCAATTCATGGGATTAGGTTGTCAAGCGGACCCCAAGCCGGGATAAACGCTAGGAAGAAGAAGAAGTCATGTTCGTTACAAATTCACATTTTGAACGGTTCAGAATGGAACTGATTATAGTGATTATGTCAGACACTGATCCTGAAGGCGTAGCGTAGATGGGTCGTTCTCTTTTTTTTTAGCGACAACGGCTTTTCCCTTTATCGCTATATAGATGCGGTTTGGAAATTTATTAAAAAAATATATTTTAATTAAGAAACAAGTGTTCAAAGGTTTAACGGCACTTAATTTATCGATTCATTCATTATTTTTCCGCCTTATGTAAAATCCAGCACATGCCCTTTGCGGGGTCTGGATTTCAAAACAAAGACGTTTCTAAAAAACTTATTTACGTCACTCTGGGCGCTAAGTGAGATTTACCGCCCTAGGGCGCAGCGGAAAATCTCACTTCACACCCAGGAGAAGACGTAAAATTAAGTACGCACCACGGGCGGTAATAAGGAAGGCCTCAGATCGCTTGTTTATGGCCCTTACCTTCGGTTCGGGCCACAAACGCCAGCGATCTGAGCCCTTCTTTATTTTACCGCCCTAGGTACGTAATGTACTATTAATACCTACTAATAACCTACCTAATGTCCTAGGGCCGTAATCTAAGTTCAATACTTACATTCAATATAGCTAGCGCCTAAACAAAAAATCAGAGTTCGCTTCAAACTTATTCCGATTTTCGATGCAACTCCTATTCAACTTAAATATTAAGTAGTTGATTATTGTTGTGTGTTGGAGTTATGTTTAAGATAGATCGTATTTTTAATTTATTGTTTATGTAATTTAAAATTAGAATACGTGACCTATTTTACCTAATTATTTAATATAGTCATACTTGTTATGATCATTTTTTGGCCGGATGCTGCACTTCATGAAGAAAGCATGCCGCTTTGCACAGTGACAGTAAGAACCAAACTAAGCGATTTCACTCGCAGCAGCGGCAGTTTCACGCATTAGGAACAGAGATGGCGCCACTTCTTTAAAAAATTTTTAAAAAATTCTACAAGCTAAACTAATAAACCGATTTCAATTTTCTATATCTCAAATGAAAGCTTATTACACACACCATTAATAAAAAAATACGTAAAAAATATATACTAAATACTTTTGGCAAAAAACGGCATTTTAAGTTTTCTTTTCTTACTCGATTGACAGTTTTCACTTGATTTCTTAAAAAAATTGTATGGAACATGAATATTTTAATGCATATATATATTACTGAATAAATAACAAGTACTATAAAAAAAATTGACATAGATACCTCTAATACTTCACGAAATATGAAAATTTGAATGCGAGTATACATTGATTTATTTATTTAATCTTTATTGCACAAAAGGAAAAAACTTAGAGTACAAAAGGCGGACGTAATGCTATAAGGCATTCTCTACCAGTCAACCTTTAGGCGAAGCAGAAAAATTAAAAAAAATCTTTAAAATAAATTTCAAAAAAATTTACGAGCTAAATATGACCAATTTCAATTTTTAATGTATCAAATGAAAGCTTATTATATTTATTTAAGAATAAAAACTAAAGTTATTATGTTGCTTATTAGATATGGCGAATTATTAGAAAAAAACTTTAGCTTTAAGTCTGATAGTGATAGATAACAAATCCGAACAAATCTTTGCGTTTACTACTCACGTTGAAACAATAGGTTAATTTGAAATAAAAGACTGTGTACATAAATATTTTTTTATTGAAACTTAAAAAATGTCCTCTTGGGGTTCACCGGAACATGTAGAACTGAAAAATAAAATGTATTTTGAAGTACTCCTACCATTAAAATGCTAAATAATCACTGATCATACATGGACTGGTTGCTGTAGATTACTGGTGAGTTATTTTTGTGCCTAGTTGATTATCATTAAACCTACAATTTTGTGCCACATCTATAATCAGTGCTCAGCATGCATTATAACACTGCATTGAAAATTACATTAACTTACTTTTGATTTGTACAGCCACCTTTGCATGATTTACACTGGGCTGTGCAAGGTAAGCTGACGCTACGACACCCACAACGCATAGTTTCGCAGCCAGATTAGCAGCCACAATGGTCCAAAAGGTTTAATTGTGACCAAATCGCTGTAACTGCCGACCATTCTGGAATCCAACTCTCGTTTTCCTTAGTCCATCCCCAAGAAGATGGACATGGTATGGAAACTTCTGGTTTCAGAGCGTTTCCCCATATATGGCCCGCTTGATAAGCTGCTCGAAGTGCGTGTTTATAGAGAGCAGCTGATGTAGGTGGCAGACTTGACACGAGCTTGTTTTTTGAAGCAAACAAATGTTTGCGAACTTCATTTACGTTTACGTGTTCCGTTTGGCTATCTTATAACTTGCACGTAAATCTGGAAACAAATTGTAACTAACTATAGCAAAACAATAACACAAATCTAGGATCAATTCATACTAAAACTAAATATGTAGGTACACACGTTTCCAGCTGAGCCATTACTTCTTCAGTGAGGGTTTCCAGAGGGCTTGAAATACATGCGAAAGCTGTAGTTATTTCAGGGTGAGACATCCACGTTTTGAGGCCTGATTTTTTGCCTTTTGAATTAAAGTAGGACGTTGTGTCACACCCTGTAAAAGCATGAAATCCTCGAAGTGCAGTAGATTTGTCTGGACCGAATGTATTAGCTATGCTATGCTCGGCCACGTATCGGAGTTTTTTAGCTGTTCCTGTTAATAACCATAGTTCTTGAAGGCCTTCATCTTTTAATAGCGTAAAATATAATATTAACAACACCAATACATCCATGTCCGAAGAAGTGTTGGTCACAATTAAACCTTTTGGACCATTGTGGCTGCAAATCTGGCTGCGAAACTATGCGTTGTGGGTGTCGTCGCGTCAGCTTACCTTGCACAGCCCAGTGTAAATCATGCAAAGGTGGCTGTAGAAATCAAAAGTAAGTTAATGTAATTGTCAATGCAGTGTTATTATGCATGCTGAGCACTGATTATAGATGTGGCACAAAATTGTAGGTTTAATGATAATCAACTAGGCACAAAAATAACTCACCAGTAATCTACAGCAACCAGTCCATGTATGATCAGTGATTATTTAGCATTTTAATGGTACGAGTACTTCAAAATACATTTTATTTTTCAGTTCTACATGTTCCGGTGAACCCCAAGAGGACATTTTTTAAGTTTTAATAAAAAAATATTTATGTACACAGTCTTTTATTTCAAATTAACCTATTGTTTCAACGTGAGTAGTAAACGCAAAGATTTGTTCGGATTTGTTATCTATCACTATCAGACTTAAAGCTAAAGTTTTTTTCTAATAATTCGCCATATCTAATAAGCAACATAATAACTTTAGTTTTTATTCTTAAATAAATATAATAAGCTTTCATTTGAGACATTAAAAATTGAAATTGGTCATATATTTTAGCTCGTAGAATTTTTTGAAATTTATTTTAAAGATTTTTTTTTAATTTCTCTGCTTCGCCTAAAGGTTGACTGGTAGAGAATGCCTTATAGCATTAAGTCCGCCTTTTGTACTCTAAGTTTTTTCCTTTTGTGCAATAAAGATTAATTGAGATATAGAAAATTGAAATCGGTTCATTAGTTTAGCTTGTAGAATTTTTTAAAATATTTTTTAAAGAAGTGGCGCCATCTCTGTTCCTAATGCGTGAAACTGCCGCTGCTGCGAGTGAAATCGCTTAGTTTGGTTTTTACTATCACTGTGCAAAGCGGCATGCTTTCTTCATGAAGTGCAGCATTTTTTTCATAGCAAGTATGGCTAATACAACTTAACACTGTCCTGGCTAAATAAAAAAGAGACACTTCACAATGTTTTCTTAAGAGTCGCCAGGACGCTCGCGTGAACTCGCGTCCCCATACAAACGTAGTTCAGCTCTCATTTTAAAACAACATGCTTTGGAACTACGAAATTTGGCATGGGCATTCTAGTAGTACAGATCTAGGTCGGTAATTCGTTTTCGTTGCTAAAAATTTTAATACAAAGAAAATGTATTTTCTTTGTATTACAATTTATAGCAACGAAAATGAATTACTGACCTAGATCTGTACTACTAGAATGCCTATGCCAATTTGATTTGGTGGTCAAGTGAGCCCACAGGGCACTCAGCCCGCGGGTTGAGTTGACCATTTTTTTTTTCTACGGATGAACTCGACCCAATGTGTTAACTGAGCCCGCGGGCCCATTCCACCAGTAATTTACAGTTAGAGGTCAGCTCAGCCCGTGGGCTCAAACGGCCACTACCTACCGCTAAGGGCTTACTCAGTCTATGGGCTCAATCAATCAGTATACCTATTACGATTTGGTGGTCAAGTGAGCCCACTGGGCACTCTACCCGCGGGTTGAGTTGAACATACTGCAAATAGGTTTTTTCAGCCCATAAGCTCAATCGGGAAATTTCTACTTTTTCCGTTGTCGTGTATGTAATATAAATACAGGTGATTAATAATACACATACGAAAATTATTCGGACATTTAATATGGTAAAGTTAATAAATACTATAAATGTCGCGCACGAACTGTTTCGCGTCAGCGCCCCAGCAGCCCGCTGTTTCCACCGCAAAAGGGACGAAAATGTAACCCGCGCCCAGAGGAGCATACTTTTGGCGCTTTACCACCGCTTGAGACTCAGCCGCCGCGCCGCTCCAGCTGCGCGCATCGTTTGGCTGATGTGAGAGGCGGCGAAGGTGCTGACACACGTAGCGTCCCACACCAAGCACCGTCCTCTCTCTCACGGCACCAAAGTTAGACCATCTGGTCGCTTGCCATCTGTGCGGCTTAGGCCCGGACGCTCAAGTACAGATGGGACACCAGCCGACCTAAGCGCCCTCTGGACTATGTCATTTAGGGCATGGTGACGCGGATGTCTCCCGACACATTGCCGGCAACTCAATGCATGATGGCCGTCAGCTTCCACCGTGGAACCGGAGATGCATACGTGTGGTTGACACACATCGCAGCCCAAGCGGAGAGCAACGGACACCCGCAATGTGTCACCATCGAGCAAAGTGCCAGGTTGAGGCAATGGCAACGCCTGCAACCACGCCCCTGGGTCTGGCCGCGACACAGCCATAAGTCGTGCACGGTCTACACCCGCCGCACTGCCCACTAGCCACTAGATCGTTAAAAATGGCCTTACACCCTACGTCATCCCACGCGCGCTGGTGTCAGAATAGGGAAGGAGCGGACAGCACGATGTCACCATTGCCGTGCTAACCTAGACTCTGCGCAGCACACGCTCGAAGAATGCCCAGCGTGGCAATCCGAGCGGCAGGTTTCTAGTCCAAGAGGTGGGGCAAGATCTTTCTCCATCCACCCTCATAGCGGCAATGCTGGGCAGAACCTCCGCTTGGGATGCAGCTATTACCTTTTGCGAAGCAGTCATGATCCAAAAGGAAATAGCAGAGCGTGAACGGGAACGTACCGATCCCAATAGAAGAAGGAGGCGGCGACGATAACTTGTCGCCCCTGAGCCCTGTAGCCCGGGCATCAGAATATGGCTACGGTATTCCCTGCCTGTCGTACGAGGCGACTAAAAGGGAACCTTGGGGTAGTCAAGGGTCACAGTACGGGGCTGTGATCCTCAAACAGGCTGAAAACCGTAAGGGCATAACATCAGGGCGGCACCGGCGCGTTCAGTAGAGATCCCGGAGCCGGACCCTCGGGGGGTTTTTAGTCGGTGCGACTCCGACATAACTTTCGCGCTGCCCCGTGGCGCGGAAGTATCCATAAAGGATTTTCCCCTCGACAAAAAAAAAAAGGCTCACGTCCCCCACTCGGCAGATCCGCCTGCGCCCATTGGCCATCGCTAAGGGAAACATTTACCACCGACTCAATGGTTGCCTTAATTACCAAGTCGAAAGTCCCAATATCCTCGGGAAACAACCAAACAAGTGCCGTGCAAGGGGATTTTTGGGACCGCAAAACACTTCTACGTCAAAACTAAAGCAACGTGCGGATTTAAACCTTTGAGACGTTTGCCAGCAAGAATAAGGAGATCCCTACGAGTTTTAAGGGCCTCAGGAACTGAAGAAGGAAAAATGGGTGCAGAAGACAAAAAGAGTCGGTGCTAAGTTTCGTGAGGCCAGGAAGTAAAGCTGAGAAGAAGGAAAGCACGGAAGATGACTGCAGACCACAAGGAAAAATACTCGCACTTCGAGGAATCCACTTCCAGCCCCAAATCCTTCAGGCGCGGCAGCAACACGAGCAAGTCTTGCTCCACCTCCTCTGGCTTGCCCCCAATGGTACCGTCATCGAGGTACCAGACGTTGAGAGGCGACTTTAGCTCGGCAATAGCCTTATGGATTGCAAGGCTGAAAGCGAGTGGACCAAGTGGATCTTCCTACTGAGCGCCCACCTGGGACAAAATGGGGTCAGCTCCATAAAAAAGGTTAGAAGGCGAACAATAGACTTGATGAAGATAAGGATAGAGCGCAGGAATTTTCTCCTTAACCTCGCCCTATAAAACGTCCCTCTCCACCATGTTGAAGGCGTTTTTCAGGTCCAGTTTCAAAATGACGCTGCCGAAATAGCTCCGATAGTTCCAAAGAAAGTCGGAGCGTAACGCTACAGCAGGTATATTGAAAGCAACCAGTTATCCCTCTACAGTTTGAGAACCACTTGCTATCAGTATGAGATTTGAAAGCGGGTTAAGATAAAAAAAATAAGTATTGCCGTCTTATCCCACGAAAAGTCACCGGGTCAAGATAAAAACTCAGTAAATAATAAAGATAATTTAAATCCTCATTGACAGGTGAATAAAATAACAATAACGAGCAAACGTATCAACTCAGAATATTTATAGCTACACTAAAAAGAAGTTACAGAACATAGGGTAAGATAAAAAAAACAGGATTTGATGTCGAAAAATACACCTTGTCGAAAGTTGCCAATCTTATTCCCACCTTTACTTAGCGGACGGAAGTGAAGGGCTCCTGATATCCGTGATACACGCCGATCCGTAGCTACGGGTTCTTAAGCCCGGCGGTACTAAGATCACGAATTTCACGAACACGGCAAGGTACGTACCTCGTACCTGCGTTCGCGTCCGGATTCACGTGACACGCCGTGACACGCCATGATACGTAGCCCGTACCTGCGTGAGCTTCGGGATCGGTTCCCGTTCCGTTGGATACTTAACGCACGTCTCGTTAGGTTCGACACGCCCGGGAGAAAAATAAATAAGGACTAAGTATTATTGAATTGAGTTACCACTTAGTATATTGCATACGGGACGTTCGTCGGACAAACATTTGCGTGTGAATTAAACTTAAATTGTATTTTTTGCATCGATTTGACTATTATAATGGTTATAATATCTAAATCATTTATGGGGTTATTCTGTTTTCTGTATAATCAGCTATTGATTTTAATCAAAACTAGCGACCTGCCCGTTGCATTGCACTAATATAAATATAAGGTGTAAAACATGTGAAAGAAAAAACTATTTATTTAAACCAAAAAAAAAATCCTAGTAAGTATCATTATAATTATGAACTTAAGCAACGCCATGCTACTGGTTGTTATTATTAAATCAAGAAAAGACATTTTTTTCTGTTAAGTATTAATTAAATGAATAAAACATACTTGTAAAAGCTTGCTACTGTCAAAGAATATAACGTAGCCTAAATATAAACAAGGCAATCCTAATTCAAAGAAACAAAAGGGTAAATTTCTGCAAATCTTCGGTAGGTATGATAAAGGTAATACAGGTAAACAAATTCAACAAAAACACATGTACGGGGCCACGGAAACAAAATTCCGCAGCTGCAGTTCTTATCAGTTTCGAACTTTCGGCACATTAAAGAGTACTGTTTATTTCTAGACTGAAGATAATAATGACATATTATTGTTAGAGTGTTTTATTGTATGACTAACAAGCTAAGCCAACCTACCGGGTTTTTTTTTGTAGATAAGAAGTGCAGTTGCACGTGCAGACAAAGATAATAAGATTTGCGAGCGACTTATTAAAATGAAACAAACAATACACATAAGTAGCTGTGGGCTTTACCTTTTGTTTGTGAAGTTGAGAGAAATGACCGCGATATTTTGTTTTACAAATTCGTGGTATTTTTTTATTTAATCTGGAGGAGGCAGTTTAGAATTTTGAACTCACATTCATTGTCATTAGTTACTCCTGACATCACAGTTGGTCTTCAAGTTTTAATTTAGCCGTAAATTTAAAGTTGTTTTTGTTGATGTTTCGTTATTTTTTGTTTTGTTATTGTTAGTGTATGATTAGTGTTACTCTAATAGTGAGTTTAAACTATTAACAATGAAGGGAAGTAGGGTGTGGAGATTTAACCCTTTTATTAAAGTAGCTATTCATTGTAATTAATGTTTGGTTCTTTTAATTTATTACTGATTAATATTTAAAAGGCCGTACTATTGGAAATAATTTTTAATTCAAAAGTAATGAAACGGAATTAGAGCTATGAATAAAAAACTCACGATACATTTTTATTCGTAGCTCTTGGGGACCGCATCGTATCTTCACTCAGCGCCGCGGGCGGACCGAACCGGCGTGTTCTTAAGATACGTGAAGCCGTGATCACGCCTACACGGATCTACACGGATTCACGTACCCTAATTTCACGTAACCGAATGTCACGTGCGGAACGGACCAGAAAACCGTTGCCGTGATTCACGAAACCGGGCGCACGGCTACGGGTTCACGAATCACGGACACGACCGCGAGCCCTAGTCACGGAACCGACTGAAGGGCGGGGAACAGAACAACAAAATGGAGTTCCCAAAAAAGGGCTCAGGAACAAAATATGTGCCAGAAGTTGGGAGCTACAAACGGTTTTTTTACCTCCCCCCATTTTTCATCTAACCCCAACGCACCCTAATAGTAAGCAAGTATCAAGCCCTCACGAAGAACCTATTCAAAACCGTACCTGGTGATAGGTGTAATAATTTTCAACATCGCCGTTACTGGATTTCCATCACGCGTCCAAATACTGCGGTAACCGCTTACCGAGCTGAGTAGACCCTAAAGCAGTATGCTGTGGTTGACTGAGCCCATGGGCTGAGTGAGTCCTTAAGCGGTAGGTAGTATGCGATTGAGCCCACGGACTGAGTTGACCCTTACCGGTAAAATAGTAGTCGACTGGACCCGTGGGATGAGTTGTCCGATTAATGTGGGTCGAGTCATCCACGAAAAAAAAAGAAATGGTCAACTCAGCCCGCGGGCTAAGTTTCTGTGGGCTCATTTGACCACAAAGCGGCCAAATTTCATGGTTCTAAAGCATGTCGTTTTAAAATGAGAGCTGAACTACGTTTGTATGGGGACGCGATCGTCCTGGCGACTCTTAAAAACCACTGCTAGGTATTGTAGTATCTGTATTGTAATTCTTATAGGTACCAGTGGCGGTGGGTCATACTTTTTCTTATAAGGCACGTCGGAGCGTAATTTCTTCATAAGCCGTTGGAAAACTGCTCAGGTGCTTAAAACGTACATAAATAAATAATTTTGATACGTAAAAGTAAGCATTGTAAATTCATAGGTTAACTTTAAATACTTACCTGCTTAAATAAGTAAATATATAGTGTACGAGTAGGTATAACACAAAAATGATATTTTTATTTTGAGCGCATTATTCGCCAACAAACTGTCCTCAGTTTGGCGAAAAAAAAGATGTACCTACCACTTAAGTTTCTCTTTGAAAAAAAAAATTAAAAAAAAAAAAAATTAGGCAAGCTGACGAACTTCGTGTTCTATGGACGAGCCGCCACTAATAGTTACTAATCTATACCTATATGTAGGTACCTATATGACCCTACACTCAGAGCTGGCCACGTCAGATATGACACAATAATGAGAGCAACAAAACCCGTCTAGTTAGATTGCTAATAATTAGTGTCCGACCGAAACATGTTTTTTTGCCGAAACCGAAACCGAAAACGAAGGTTCGGCTCCGGGTGCAGTTTCGGCCGAAACCGAAACCGAAACTTTTATAGACATGTTAAAATCGTTGGGTTAAATGTCAATAAGCCGTTGTAACTTGTACAGAATAGGTGGTATAAAGAAGAACAAGGTTAGTAAGTTTTGATTGATCATCCTCCTAGCGTTTGTGCTGGCGTTTTTCTACGGACTCAACGGAGCCTGGGGTCCACTTGGCAACCTAATCCCATAATTTTTTCTAGTTTGTACACAACTCCAAGTTATATCAGTGTAAGGCATATTTTGATCCCTAAATTCGTTTTGGTTTGTAAAATTTTACATCGCTCTCGTTTGTTATGTAGCCGGGTTACGCATTGTGCGGGTAGATCTTTCACCTTTTTTTTCGCGAAATAAATGCAGAGCACGAAGTATTTTCTAATAAAGGTTTCATATGAATAAACATAAAAAATTATGTAACTTTTTAACAATTGTAATTGTCACAAATCGACCATGTTTTCGTACATAGATATGTACGAAAACATGGGAAACAGACAAATGTCTGACATCAGTTTTTTTTACTTTGGTATTTTTTTAGGATTTAGGATCTGCTACGTTAAAATTAGCAATAAAATAACTCTGACAAATGTATTTTCAGAGTAAAATTACGATCAGTAAACAAAATAAAAATATGACAGTATTCGATACTTGGAGTTAAAGGTTTATAGCATCTATCTCTATGGTTAAAGTATTACGTTTTTTAAAAAAAGTACTGAGAAATATATAAGTCGGAAAAACAAACATTTGTGCTTTATTAAAATTGGTATTGTTTTTCTTTTAAATTATGAATACGATTTTTTAAATTTGTGTGTTATTCATTAGTTTTACTTTACTGCAGTTAGTGTATAACTATACAGCAAAGTTTCATCGACTGAGACATCAATGCTGTTAACAAGTCTCTATAAAATGATTCGCCAAGTTTACATGGACTATTTTAGTTTTACGATCAGTATTTAAAATAAATCGTCTAGTGTTTTTACTTGATTTCTTCGTGTATCATTTTCAGCGTAGGCCGACGCAGTTCCTTGGGAAGTCGTTTGCATGAACTCGAGAGTTTAATGTTAGATAAAATTAGTACTTAAATGATATTATCATATTACAATTGATGAAATAATGTTCAAAATCACATGTACACTTTTTTGATATTTATTTATTATAATTTTTATCACTTAAAGACGTTACTAAGACAGAACTTGTGGAGCGATTAAGTACAATGTTGTAAGTTTCGGCGCGGCCGAAAGTTTCGGCCGTTTTTTGGCCGAAACCGAAACTTGGGCCGAAACACGGTTTTTTGGCCGAAACTGGCCGAAACCGAAACCGAAACCGAAACTTCGGTCGGACACTACTAATAATATCCTTAGTGCTAGATCCGGGAATCTAAATGTATTTATAACAGTCGTGTTAACAAGATACTAACAGACAATGTATAGCATAAACCATTTAAGCTAAGGCTGGATAGAGGAGGACGAGCTGTAGGCAGTCGATGATGCATTAAATATGTCCTTCTCTTCCGCAAGAAAATTGGAAGACCGGAAGAACACTGTATGGGGAGAGCCTGCCGGGACTGTAATATTTTTGCTACAAAACAAGGCAACTGGGCTGAGTGCAATGTGCGGTCGACAGCCCGTCTGCAATCCGGCCGGGCATCCCTACACTTTAACATCTTCATCATCAAACCATTAAAGCTACGAGCCTTGAAATAAGATTTAAGATATACGTATTCAACCCCTTTAATGATTTATTGAAATTTAAACCTAAAGATGATGGAAAAGGAGTTAATATTGTAACGACTACGAGACTACTTAAATTATGGGCTCAAATACCAGATCCTCAATTCGAGTAAGTACTACAACTTATGACTCAAATTACTCATAAAACGACAACTCATAATTATTAAAACCGCAACTGCTATCCCTGCAATTACATTGCCTTTAAACAATGGCGAGCCGTTATTTAAAACCTTCTGCTCTGCTCCACCGAAAATGTCCAGGGAATAATTTCTTCTGCCAACATGCAAACACTGATGCATTAAATCCTTAAGACTAAAGATCCTATCTCCATTTCGCAACAAACAAAGAACAACTTTAATGTAAAGAAATATGGTTTGAATTAGATTTCGTGTGCTTTGTAATGTGTTCAAATTTGGAACGTTATGTTCTTTGTGCTCTATTTTTGACTGCGGTAGGCGGTCGTTGGTAAGGGCCGGTTTTTATGTCCCATGGGAGTTTTTACGAAGCGTCTGGCTTTGGCCCGTGTATCCGGCGATTGTGCTAAAGCCGAGAAAAGTTCAAGGGACGAAAATCGATAAATAATGAGAGTGCATTATTGGGCTACTGACGCTGCTGTTGATGTGTTTATAAAACGCATGGCCGTTAGAGAGTAAGAAACATTTTTTTGTGTCACTAACATATAAAAAAATGGTTTGGGGTAGGAATATGTGTGTGTTTGAGCCAGGCTATAGTATAAAGGATAAATATGGAAGTAACATGGAACTAAACTAAGTTAACTCATCATTCGTTTGCCCTTGTCCCATTTACTTGGGGTCGGCGCAGCATGACTTTTTTTTCCACACATCTCTGTCACCCGTCATCTCATCACTCACCTCCTTTCTTTTCATATCATCTCTCACACAATCCATCCATCTTTTCCTAGGTTTGCCTCTTTTCCTACATCCCTCCACATTCATTCTTAATACCTTTTTCGTAACATGACTTTCATCCCTCCGCATAACATGCCCGTACCACGCTAGGCGATTTGCTCGTAATTTGTCGGTTATGGGTGCAACTTTCAGGTTTCCTCTTATATATTCATTCCTTATCCGATCCATTCTCATCACTCCACACATCCATCTTAGCATTCTCATCTCTGTTACATGCAATCTCTTTTCATCCGTCACCTTATAACCACTAAAGTGCTAAATAAACTGCATTACGAAGATGGACATAAAACATGAATTAAGAAGAATAAGGAAAACCTGGACAAGACAACGAATAAAATAATTTTAAACAAAAAAAGAACCGACTTCACTTTGGATCCGCTATTCCAAGAGGAAGTGGCCGAGTTGCTGTAAAAATTTGTGAAATCAATATAGGTGTGTCTATTATAGTCGAAGAGTTCCCTCGATTTCTCCAGGATTCCATCATCAGATCTAAACCTGGTGACAATGGAATGAACTGTGAAGTATACTCTTTCAAACAAAAAAAAAAAATTCGAAATCAGTCCAGCAGTCTTCGAATAATCGGAGGACATACAGCCTTGGCCAGAAGTGTTGAGCACCAATGCGATTTTCATACAAAACTGGAAAGTTTAGTCCATCGTTTCCATCTTTGTTTAAGTTATTTTGTCAATTAATTTAAACTAATAAGCATGTTTTGTTGAAGTTAGTAGTAACTGCATAGAATATTTGCAATATGTCGCACCGACTTAAATTTACATTTTTGGTACCTTCTGTTTTCATATTTTTTAAGTACCTTGAAAGTGTTATTAAGTGAAGTTTTCTATATTTATAAATAAAATATAACATTTACCGTTACCGTACATTGTTTGAATAGGGAAATAATGCTTAACATCAAAATTGTAAACAAAAAACACCTATGCGCAACACTTCTGGCCAAGGCTGTACATAAAAAAAATCGCAAAAAAAAACAAAGACCCCGACGAATTGAGAACTCCTTCGAAATCATGAAGTCGGTTGAAAATAGAAATAGTTACCTATGCAATGATTATTATTATTTATTCAGGTAATTACAAAAACAATACATTTTGTTACAAAAGTATCGGTAAACCGGCATGGTTTGTCTCGATACCGATTCCGCAGTAATTTATATATATAAGATTGGACAAATTAAAACGATACCTTTTTATGGCATCATAGGTATCTAATCTAACCTATGATGCTAAAAAAAGGTGTAGTGTCCGTGTATATTGCATGTTTGATAAAATATAAAGCGCTATAGGTTAGGTTAGTATGCCAAGGGATGCTATGACGGGAAACCTCCTCAAGTGCCAGGGCCCTTCTCATTCTTTCTTGATCCGGTTGATCCGGGGGAAAGGGAAGGGTTCCTGGACGGTACATCCTGGGGGCAACGGTAAGCGATCTCTTAGTGGACCCCAAGGATTTCTTACCGGTACTGCAAATATCCTGTGTTAGGGGGGTGGGAGGTTCCGCTCAGGGAGTACTCACGTTAGGGAGAGTACTTCTGAGTGTTGGCAGGAGGGAGCCTTTGGGTGAGGGACAGGAATGCCGCTGCCCTCTATACAACTGCGGCCCGTAACCTGTCTAGGCAGAGGGCCTAATGATGATGGACCGGGGGTTAACACCAAGCCGGTGCCGGGTGTTGGCTGCGAGGATTACCACCTCTATAAACAATCGCGAAGACAACCTGAGGGGGTGGAACCCGGGGTTTTTCCACCTCCACCATTGCTAAGTTACGAACAAGTAGGTATAATTAGGACAAAAATTTACTCAGTAGAACATCAGGAATTGGTTCAAAATTCAAATCCCGCTTACTTGCAAACATTTTAATAAACCATAGTTACAAAACAGACCTAGGTGACTCACGTCATATATTATTATGAAAATAAAAAATAAACTATGGAAAGAATCAAATTAAGGACGTTGTGGCACGCTTCATTTAAGAAGAGCGCCTTCAAAACTTTCCTTCCTAAAATAGTTACACCAGCTTTAGTAAATTACCTAACATAAATCTTCAAAGCTATTTAATAGCTTACTATTATGAATTTATGATAAACAGACCGACACTACAAATAGGAAGTCGTAAAACATCACATCAACTCAATAAACATTATGAGCCTAGTAGCGCCATCTGTGATCGCTTCTACAAACTACTTCGTACGCGTTGGGCGCATCTGATTGGCTATTGATGACGTGCCGTCAGTTGGCCGAGGGGGATAGCGCTATATGTGTTTTCTGGTGTGAGAAAGGGATAAAACAATAACAATGCCACATCGATTCGGAAGCGGAGCGACGCGGCACGCGTGGCAACCGTGATAACATTGATAGGGGGCATTTATTGCTGGTGAGCAGTAATCGTGTTTGGGCATGCTAGGGTGCGTTCGGATACCTCGCGTAACGCAAGTAAATTGAGTTTTTAATGAAGATATAAATACACAGATAATATTGTTTCTTCCTTTTTGGAATCTGATGTTTGCAGCATCATCTACGCGTTTATCCTCATCGGCTTACACTTTCCCAACAAGTCAAATAAGCTAATCTTTAATAAACTTCGACGCGATCGTTTCTATGAGGTTTCTATAAGTAGAGTTATTTTTTATCGCACCTCTCTTCAGACCACACTTGTTGCTCCTGACAATTCGTGTGCGTAACTTTGAATCATCCGTGTCCGATTTTGGCCGAACTCACCATACAACAGTATTTACAGGAGTACGGTACGCCGGATAAATTCAATTCAAAAGTTGTGTAATGTAGGTCAGTACCATAGTAGTAGAGCAGCACAGCCTAAGAACTACTAGGCGCTGTGTACTACTAGTACACTATTCGCTACTTGGTCGAGTAGCAGTGCAGGTGACATTTCCTCCTACATTTTGGGTATCTTTAGGTGGCTTTGACATAGATGGCGCGATTGACACGAGCTTAAAAAAGTTCTTAGGCTGTGCTGCTCTACTATATGAGTTACTCTATGTCAGTACCTCTATCACTCAAAAAGCATACCTTCCAAGCATTCTAAGTTGAAGGGCGTAGTTAGATATAATAAGTTTAATACTTACAAGTTTTGTGGTAAACCATACTAAACAAATGCTTTCTTCGAAATTTTTGGGTAGTCAGATACTTACTAGTTTAGCGTAGCACTTATGGCTCCTCTACATGATGGGCCATCATAGGGACGCAACTATGCATTAGAGGGAGCTAACGATATTGCGATCTCGTTCCGTCGTATAGCTGCGTCCCTATGATGGCCCATCATGTAGAGCCAGCCTTATAGCGTACGACCGCTACGCGTGCTACGCCTACGTGTCTATTGTCTACAATGTCTACGCTTACGCAGTATTCGAACTTCAAAATTTTGATCTGTTACAGAATTGTTATCAATCTCATGGTTTCATCAAAACATGTAGTAATTCTGATAACAATGCCACTATAACGTTTAATGGATCGTATTGACGTTAAGCAGTCACATCTTGATAACTAGTATTCCGTTTCTTAACTAGAGTCTAGAACTCATATCGTGATTTTCTTGTATACAAATCCCTTATCTTATCGAAATTGCAGTTGCGCCTTCTACATCTAATAACCCCTAGGGTGACTGGTTGACCAATTTTGTTCATATTTTTATCAATTAATTTTAAATAAGTACTTTAATTTCGCTGTACTGAAGTTAATGTCTGCATTAACTTAAGTTTGTCCTGACCAACTATCAAAAATCAAACAATTCCCAAATGCTCTAGCCAGATTGTAAGATGAAGAAGATTGAAGATTGTAGATGATTGTCAATTGTTTGTAGTGCACAGTGCCTTGGTTGTATAACTGTAATGCTGTGTGTGTTGGTTGTATAACTGTAATGGTGTTAGAACCGGTGGTAGTTTCTTTTCTCTCTGACGTTCATAAGTGCATTGTAATGTGCCTAAATTGAAGAATAAATATCTTTTATCTTTTTATCTTTTAACTTATTTGAATAATAAAATAAAATGAAATAAATAAATAAATAATAATGTAAGATGTAAATTGTAAGATCTTTACTTCGTTTCGTAACGCTTGTTCGTTCGACTATTTGCCGCGAAGTCGATAACTAAATTATAATAAGAGGCGGATAATCAATAAGCCATAGACCACTTCTAAGAAAATCAATAATTATCAAATTGAAATAAAAAAAAAACAATTACAATGAATATTCTTCGAATAAGCCTCCACGTTTCACTTTACGTGGGACGTTCCAAAATTGGACCCTTCCGAAGCTACTTATTTCGAGAAAAGTAACAAAGCCCATTTTAATGAAAGATTTATGAAACTTCGTTGTTTCTTCCTTTGTTGTACTTATATAAAGTAAAGTAAAGTAAAAGTAAAAACGTCTTTATTGCACACCTTAGAATAGGACAATGAACTTAACCTATGATATTACATTTGAAAAAAAGGCAAACAATAGGCGGTCTATAATTATTTTGCAAGATTTTAGGTATGGAAAATAGGATACAAAATAAACAGTCGTTTTTAAAATCAATTGTGGATAATAGGTAGGTATATTTAATTCAAATTGATTAACTAGGTAGATTCCCTAATTTTAGGCATTTTTTACAAATAAATAAGTACTACAGTCGCCATCAAATATATCGTGCGGCCAGGGTACTCAAAAATATCTGAACAAGCACTTTATCGCCTTGACAATAGAGGCGTTGTTCAGATATTTATGACCACCTTGGGCGCTCCGATGTATTTGATGGCGACCTGTACTACATATAAAATGCAACTACACAAAAGATCCCTTTGGGTCGAAGTGTATCCTTACGGGCCCCCGAATACAATAAGATAAGACATATAAAATATTGTAAAGTATGTTTCACGAAAGTTAAGATTCTTTTAGGTACTACAACTACTTCCAAATTTTACAGGCAAAACTAAGCAGACATGCTCACGTAGTTGCTACCCAGTTTAGTTTATCTTACAAATTACATACTAAGTTCCAAACTTTAGTGTTTGCTACTTCGCACTTAGTTTAGTTTGTTACCACTAAGGTTCAAGCTGATTTATCACACAAAACGTACAGTCCGCGAGCTCTCAGAAGAACCTTCGGGTTTTAGAAAGAGACGTCGGGTATCAATCAACAGTGACACGTGACAAAGCAGAACAGCAATATAACCTTCGTGTGTCATCGCCGATTCTCGAAGGTTCTTCTTAAAGCTCACGAACTGTATGTAAACTCCTAGAGATTTATTTCGGACCCGCTGGAATGTAATTTAAATTTAATTGCTTTCGATAACGTAAACACTTTTATGTGTAGGAGCGAATTCATGTTAAATTCAAGACTGATTGACATTCCGCTTGGAAATTTCATATAAATACTTACCCCGTTTTTTTACTACATTTTTATGGAGCATATATCCATACCGCAGCTAGGTAAAATATTATATTTTTAACCGACTTCAAAAAAAGAAGGATCTCAGTTTGACCATACGTTTTTATAAAAACTATTACTTATTGTTCCTGCTCAATTCTTGAAATACCTCTTAAGGTATGCTGAGTAATCTATTATGCGACATGTTCATTAGCAGAGTTAATGAAGCTCGATACTCGATTTAATGTGAATTATGACTGTGAGTGTGACGTCACATTTCACGTACCACAACGCAACTTTAATTTCTTAATTGCAAACATAGCTGACGAAGTTAATTCATTTAAATTTTAATCATCTAGGTACAGTAAAAGTCGTATCATTTTATAAGGCAGTTTTTACACGATTTGTCAAAAATAGCTTTGTGTTTATAACTTACTTAAATTATTGGATCACTCTTAATTATACATCAAGGTAAAAGGCATAATTAGAATTTGTATAGGTATTAGATAAATGCAGAAGCATGAACAATTTATATTGATACCGAATAAAGTTAATTTTAGACAAGATTACGTTTAGATACCATGATTAATGAAAATAAAATTTTATATAGTTAGGTACAAATTCATCGAAACGAGTACCATAAATAAGTTTCGATAATAAGTTCGATCCATAAATATATCCAGTCATATTGTCTTGGAAATAAATTGCCACTTAATCGCCATTTTCCTCGAAACTAAGTTACTAACCACCCAACTTAGCGGTGACGTATTCCAACCAGCAATTAACAAACTTGGCCTGATAACTACATCTAAAGATAGATCACGTCATACACACATACCTACACGAAATTAGCTGTCCTCTTCTCTCTGCGTATAAAAATGTTACTACTCGCAATAAACACTGGTATAAAGCGTTAAGCTGAATTAAATCTTAATACCACTCAATATGGTTGAAATAATTTGAACGCTAGGAAAATGGGTACTGTATCTGCATAAACACAATCACTGAAGCTTTCAATGTGTGAGTGTTTAATTGATCCAGCTAGAGTAAAGTGTCAACAGAGTTATTAGGATTCTGAAGTGATTAAATATCGACGCGTCACGTCCTTTTCTGTCGAGTAGAGATGGAAAGAGACGAGATGTCAGTTGTGGAATGGTTGGCTGGGTAGTCACACCCTCGGTAGTAACGAGACGCGGATCGATCTGCTCCAGCCGGCCGGCTCCACATGGCTGCGCATTTTCGTGGATATCTCTGAGGATATCGAAATTATTTCATATGGCCGTATTACGGTTTCAGGACTTCTGTAAGGCTGGCTCTACATGATGGGCCATCATAGGGACGCAGCTATGCGTTAGAGCGAGCTAACAATATTGCGATCTCGTTCCGTCGAATAGCTGCGTCCCTATGATGGCCCATCATGTAGAGGAGCGATAACGGGGCAGAGCCTAATGAACATATTCCTCAGAAAGACCTTACCTATAGTGGCGTAAAGCATGCGAAAAAAGAAAATACTTTTCTTAACAAAGGATATGAAAAGCTGACTTTGATTAGAATCGTGATAAAGTTAGGAAAAGAAGAAATTTTGGGTTCCTTTATTTCCACTAAGTAGTATATTTAGTACCTAAAGGTACAGGTAACATCCGTACTTATAATAAAACTGGTCATCAGCCACTTAATTTTGTATAGTTACAAATTAAGTAAGTAATATCGAAAACCAAATTGATCGATGGAAATAACGAATACGACGGAATAAATAAAACGATATAAAAAATCTAATGATATCTCAATTGTGAAAATCCGCTTAGTATCCTAGGCTACAGGATGTGTTTAATTTTTAATTTTTAAACCATTACCCTACTTTTTGTTTGCGGCGCAGTCGGGTAAAATGTTGATGTTTGTATAGCTCAAGTACAATTCTATAAACTAAGGTCAAATTCGTAATTTTGAACGTTCCATATCAATGAAATATGCCATGGGAAGTTATTGACCAAACATATCACTTGTACGAGGATTTTCTCTGAGAAAATGCAATTTATTCGCAAACACATATATGATTGTATTGTGCAAAATTTAATAGGCTTTAATGTTGCCCTAGGACATATTTCCGAAGAATACGAGGTTTAAGAGTCAAAGGCGAAATTCTTCGGGATGGACGACATTTTCCAAGGTGCTGGCGATTCCTCGAGGTCCCGGAACATTAAATGGTCTGGACATGAAAATGGGACCTTTTATTAATATACATACCAAATTTCAGGACTGTCCGAGCGATTTTTGGATTTGTCGTATTTTAACCGTATTATATTATGTAGCGATATTTATAAACTTCCGTCAAATCTAAATATCCGTTGACAATTCTTTCCCTCTGCCTTTTAACTTGACATTTAAGTATGTTTTTAAAATTAGACAACTTACAGAGTTTTACTTTGTATAAATTAAAAATGTTGACTTTATCATCGATACACCTTGCATTAAAACTTAGTTACTTAAGTACTACTTTGTTAATATATAATACTAGTTATTTAACCCTTTTTCTAGATCTAAATTATTGCAAAGACGTAGCGTGACTTGAGAAATTTATAATTATAATATAAATAGATTGTGATGCTGCAGCTAGGTAACTTAAAAACTACTTAATATATTAAGCATAGGGAATGCAAACCGGTTATTTTTTATATGAAAATAACCGGTTATTAACCGAAAAACCGGTTATCTTCATACAAAAAAGTAACCGGTTTGCATTCCCTATTTAAGCAGTAACGTTACTTTTAAACTGACAGACATGCACAGGCTAAACATTGAAGGTAGAATTGGATGGAGATAGTTTTGAAAGTTTATGAACTTCTATGGGCTATGTTGCGAGTGGAGGCTGATTAGTAATAAATAATATACCAACACCAACACCCACAGTATTGGTTGAGGCATTCGATCAGGTTTGTAACAATGCTATTTTGCTAACGATGCCATCTTGCAGACTATTACAATGTTAGCGCGATTTTGCTTAGACATTTCGCTCCAAAAAATTACTCAAGCCATAGTTAAAGGCAACGGTATTAAAATCAAAGGCTTTAAATTGCGGCGTGCCTCAAGGCTCAGTGTTATCCCCAGCGCTGTATATGCATATCAATATGACATGACCTACACTAATATCTCCGGACTAATCTAATCGCTTCTCCCCCTTTCATATCGTGACCTCACCCACACAGCCAAACCAGCACCCCTTACACATTGACCTCTCCCGTGGCTACAGCACACCAGAGAATTACTTCTACAACGCTGAACCCCACACATAGCGGCAAAACGCGCGCGATTCTCGCCCCTAAAGCAAGGCTCTGCAATGTGTCCTACATTTACCGATCAGTAAGATAACCTCAAATTTTGAGGATTCGTCTCGGAAAGATCATGTTATTTAATGCGGAGCGATTCACTGACGATTTTGATTGTTATTATTAAGTATTTAGAGGTTAATTTGGTGTGATTTTGGTAGCAGTTAGTGATTGCTGGTAGGTTTTTGTGACAGACGGTGACGGACGGGATGTGCGTGTGGATTTTTTTGAGTGTTAATGTGCTTGTGTTGTGAGAGGTGTAAATGAAAATTCGCTTGTGGCCGAAATGAGCGTGAGTAACTTTGTCGTAACTTAGCACTCTTAAGCTATTTTTAGATTTCAAAGTTTCGAGACATATTGATACTTTACTTTTCAAGTTTTTTTACACTATATTTATTCCAGTAACTTTTTTATTAAGTATTTACACTATTTACTTAATTAACGGAGATTGCTAAGCGACCGTTTTAATTTTTAATACTCCAATGAAATATTTTATCTTATCTGATACTTGTCGCAAAAAACATTGAATATATTATGGGGAGGCCTTTGCCCAGCAGTGGGACACGAAAATAGGCTAATAATAAAAAATATATATATATATATATTATGGGCTTCCATTTTTATCATGTGTACCTATTTAGTAGTAGACTTTCATCATCATCAAAATTTAAGAGCATGGTAGTAGACTTTAGTTAATAATAATCAAGGAAATATTTTACAATTATCAGCTATTAATCTTTTGAATTATATTTTAGCTTAGCAAAAATAAGTGGTTTTGCTAATTTTTTTCATAAAAAAGCAATCAAACACGAGCATAAAGGTACATAAATAATTATTGTAATGGTTATTTTGCCTAGCGAAATAATCAGCATATTTACATTTGGGATTTTAATTAATGCAAATATTATTTCACTTGTATTTCATCTACTCTGTTTCATTAATTTGAAGTTATCAATTGGTTTTCTAACTATTAAAAAAAATCTTTTGTATTGCGTCTTGTAGATAAATCGAATTTGAAATTTTCTGGTTAACACCAGATTACTCCCAATTAAGGCACACATATATTAAAAGAAGAAAAAAGAAAGAAACATTTATTCTAAAAAAAATCACATTGCAGAACAAAAAAAAGGACAGATTACAAGATATAAAATAAAACACGAAACAGCAAATCTGTCTTTCTATTCGTCAGTAATACTCAAATAAAGTTCATTAAACATCCTGTTTACTATCGACAGTCCCTCATTATTTATTTAGGAACTGCGACGAATATGTACGCGACAAAACAAACGGTAATCTACTCGTTCTCGTATATAGGTATGAGTACATGTCAAATATATGTATTGCGTCATGTGTTAAAACCAATATTCACTAAGCTTTGATTAAAATATATATGTTTAGAGAGCTCCAAAATTGTATAGATAGGTATATTTTAATGAATTCATTTATAAAGTGTACATGTACATTTAAATCTGGATGGAGAAAATTGCAAAATTCTATTTTGCTCACTATGCAGGGTGTAACAAAAATACTGGTGATCCGTTTAAGGGCATATTGACATCGTATTGCGACTAAAAAAGTGGGAGAAATTTTTTATGGATGCGATTTTTTTTTGTATGGGCCAATTAATTTTTTGCGCGAAAAAAATTTCCATAATTAGATTAAGATACCATATGCCCTTAAAAGGATCACCAGCATTTTTGTTACACCTTGTAGATAACCACCTATATACCTAATTAAAACATATTGAGCAATACTCGCCCAGAAAATCGTGAGTTAGGTTACTTTTAGGTACTCGTTTGTGTATTACTTAATTATCTTATTTGTTATACAAGAATCGTAGATAAAGGAATTAGAATAATTGCCAACTTTTTGTACCTTAATCTAATATTTTCTTAATTTTCTCAGTCTCGTTACAAAATTTGCCATACATTTTTAGGGTTAATTCTCATTTAAATAATTAAGATAAGATTAGAATAAGGTTTATTTTTTGCTCAATTGTCCTTAAGGTAAAAATCACTTTAGAAGCAGGTAAGTAACATTTTTATGTTTAATACACAGAAAATTACATATTTAGTTATCACGTTGAAACCTGATTTACAGATTTAACCCCAGAACCGCGCAATAAGGAATAATTTCAGTCAATTATCAATTTCCTTAAAGAAAATGAAGCAACATTCGCAAGGTCCATATAAAGTCCCAGGCAAAATAAAGTTATACATATGCGGTGGGGGTTATATTAGGACTCCTTATTGCCGTGTAAAATATTATCGCGGACGTGTTATTGCGACGATCGTCATAAACCGGGTAGGCTTCTTATTTGTGATGTTTTTAGGCTAAAAGTTCCTCATTGTCGGTTGTTAAGGTAGACCTTATTAACAATCGACAAATTGTTACTTTTTAATTGTTAACGGCGTATTTAATCTGTTATTATTGAGTACGTTAGTAAAGATAATTTACGCATTGACGTTTATATTGTTTATACCTAAAATTAAATGTGCAAAGCTTTTAAAAATACACCCGGATATTTTAATAGTAAAAATTTGGGGTGATATTAAATATAATATTTAAAACAGGCCACTTAAATATGTGTCGAATTTCGTTCGATACGTTTCGATTAGTTTACGATGATCATTTTCAAGAGCGTTACCAATGTGATCAATGTTTGAGTCTCAAGAGAGTTTAGAAATTAGTTTAATTTAAAGGGTTGTCGTTATGAGATAAGTTTTCTTTAGATTATATTATTTCTAGTTTCTGATTTATTCCGCATTCGCGATTTAAGTTCACTTGTTTCAAGCTTTATGTAGGTAAACGAATGTAGCTCGACCGGATCATTTTAGCTTAGGATCGGCGACTTACTTGGGAATACAACCCGTTTTTTTTTTATAAAATAATTTTAGAGTTCCCTCGGTTTCGCCAGGATCCCATCATAAACGCTAGGATGATGATGATGATACGGGCTCAAGCTAAATAAAACTGTGTAAAAATAGCAAATTAAAAGTTAGCGCCAAATTATTCTTATTACAGACTTTAATGTGTAAGTAATTAGTTTGTGTTCTAATAGTTTATAACAACATCAGTTTCAGTGAAAAAAAAAAAAAAACTATTTATGTATATTTATGTATAATTTGTATTCGTTTGTTCGCATATGTGGTTGCGATAGTGCGTAGCCTTAGTACCTATTAGTTAAGTATATTGTCACTAACTGTGAGTTTCTATAATTGGCTTCCTGTATTTACTACAATGTATAATGTTTATGTCACAGCTGTAGGATCTCCAAATAAAAAAAAAAAATTAAAAAAAAAATTAAAGATCCCGACGAATTGAGAATCTTCGAAATCTCGAAGTCGGTAGAAAAGACATGGGTTTTAAGGAATTACCCGGAGTATTTCGTACTAATAATATCCCCGTTGCACTTTTTAACAGTTACCACAACTATTGGATTAATATAAGCGCCAATGAAAAAACACAATGTATGCAAAGATGATAACCAAAAATGTCAAAAAATAAATTACGATATAAGAAAAAAATCTACACAAAATTGTAGCCATTTGTAGAGCGAATACCCATATTTCAGACACCCCTCAACGTTTCTTGGGATGCTGAAGGTTATAGAGTGGGATCAGTCTGGCAATAAAAGAAACCTATCAGTCATCTCCGGTTGCGCCTCCATTTCGCTCTATTCTGAAACACGACACGTACTTGTCTTGTTATTTTGGATATCTTCTTAGATATTCTTTATATTTGTTACGTGTACGTGATTTTGATGTACTTTTTTTATAGTATGGCTTACAATCGTTTTCTTTATAACAAATAATAATAAATAAATATTATGGGACAATCTTACACAAATCAACCCAGTCCCACAGTAAGCTCAATAAGGCATGTGTTATGGGTACTAGGGGACGTTATATATAATAGATAGATATAGATAAATACTTAAAAAATGCAATAACGTTAAGCGAAGTTGCGAACAGCAAAAACGAAAATAGACTAAGTAGTATAAATTTGGGATAGGGTAAGTACCTAATTGGATCTTCAACGAATTGCTTTATTATTTACTTCTTATTATACCATTCACAGGATCTAACATACTTATGTAGGTATTTACTACATATCTACGTATTACTTACATCTGTGGTTGACTGGCAGAGAATGCCTTTAGGCATTAAGTCCGCCATTTGTACTTAATTCACATTGTATTTTGTGCAATAAAGTTAAAATAAAAAAAATTACAACATTAATAAATTTAGACATGCATGAGCGCACGCGTCAAAGACGTTAAACCCACTTAGGGCACAAACTGGATAACAAAAAATCAATTTAAACATATTATATTATAGTAGCCAAACATGTAATAATAAATACCAGGGCAACATCAATCATAGGAAGTTGAAAAGCAATTGTCTAACGGTGACAGCTATCAGCCATCTCGGGTTGCGGATTTGCGGTTCAATTTCCCTCAATCGAACACAACACCCGTTATGCCACATCATTGACATAGCTTTTACTGGGGCCATAGCATATGGAAAAGGAGCAGAATTTTAACTGTATATTCTTGATTTGTTACTAACAGCAATTGTCATTTCACTAAAACTTTTCGAGTATCGTACTGACGTTAAGAAACTTCATGATTATTATCTATTTAACGTTAACTTGATAACCAAATGATAACAAGAAAAATATATCCAACGGGCCAATCTTAATCAATATCAAAAATAAATCCAAAACAATATTTTCATCGAAGGTATAACCCTCACACTAATTTTATAGAAGGGGGGCGGGCAGAGACCACTTAGCAGATATACTGACATCGATTAATGAAATTAGTGGGTACTGCATGTAGGCCTTTGAAGTAAGCGGCTATCAGCTTTTCACGTGTTTGCCCGGTACATCTACGGACATTATTAGATTTTGTTTAGTAACGATAGGTCATTAGTAGCTCACTAATTGTACAGGGTGTCCCAGAAACCGACGTCAAGCCGTGAATGGATGATAGACCAAGTTATAACAGTTATCAGAAAAATACAAAAAAAAATCTATCACATGTACTTCAAAAATTATGGTCATTTTAAAAAATTACTAGAATATTCACGCCCTGGGGCCCGTTTCTCAAAAGCTTGTAACTTGTAATACAAGCGGATGTCACTTTTCGATATCTTTTGCTAGAAAGGGACTTCCGCTTGTATTACAAGTTACAAGTTTTTGAGAAATGGGCCCCTGGTCTCTTAACATCTAGTAACGTAAAGTAAGTAGACGTCGATTTCTGGGACACCCTGTATAATAGAAGAACACAAAAGGGTAGAGCCAATTTATTAAAGGTACCGACCTGTTTTGTATACAATACAAATATTCTTTGCAAGCCTCAATAATTTGAACATATTTAAAAGTAGAGATAGTCAACAGACGGTCTTATCGCTAGAGAACGATTTCTTCCAGACAACCTCCCCTAGGTTACTGTGACTGTACTATTGACTAGAGGTATTATCGAAAAATATAAAAAAGGTACCTATTATATCAAATTTTTGTATGAGTTAAGGTAATGCGCCTTTTCTGTGGACATTATAAAATTAATGGACTTTAAAGCCTAATTTTCTTGGTAAACCATCAGGTGCATCTTCTTCTTGAAATCTGTATAGTTGGCATTAGTAGTTATAAATTATAATGTACCCAAATAGTTAACTTTTCTATTGTCCACAGAAAAGTCACCCGTTTTTCTAAATCTTTTTCACCCAACACCAAAGTCGAAACTCACGTACTTGGATACCTAATACTTATTTCGATTATATCTTTATCTTAAAAATATATTTTACAAAAGTTTTCTTTCATATCTTTCTCATCTACAAGATTACGTGAAACCTCTTCGAGTTTTTGGAGAAAACATTTCATTTCCGTGTCTTTAACAAGCTGACGGGAAACTTCGAGGGCTCTTTGTGATAAAAATAATAATCCTTAGCTAAGATGAAGTTACGAGAGTGCCAATATTTATATAAATATCAGGATGAATTTTTTTTCAGTTTTCTATGTATTTGGGTATGTACTTTATTAGTAGTTAGTTTTTTTTCACCAGTGAAAACATGTTTCTGTAGTAAATACTACAGAAACATGTTCTCACTTGTGAAAAAAATAATAATGTAAAAGAATTTGTGACTATTATACACAGATCGACCAAACGCCAAAATAAGCAGAACTTGTATCTACTCGTAGTATATAGGTATGGGCACTAGATGACGCTGATACACCTACTTTTATATATACTAATAATAATAAAGTACATACATACTAGACTTAGCTCACGAGGTAACCACCATGTGGGAGGTTGATTCGGCGATCATTGTGCCAATAGTTGTTTCTGCGAACGGTCTCATAGCGAAGAGTCTCGACCAACATCTTGAGAGACTTTCGCTACGGGGTTGTGGTTGGATCAAGGGTCAGATACAGAAGGCGGTAATTCTAGACACGGCGCGCATAGTCCGAAGGTTCCTCACTCTGCGGCCCTAACCACCGGCAGCCTGGGCCTTGCTCCGTTGCCGGCGGCACCCTAGGATAGGTTTTTTATAATGTTTTTATTTTTTTTGTATGTTTTTGATGAATTTTTGTATTTTACTTTTATAAAAATGTTGTAAAAAACCTACCACTAAGACGAAAAATGAATAAAGAGCATAAAGTACATACTCAGATACATAGAAAACGTCCATAGCTCAGGTAAAAATGTTGTGATAAGTACACAAATACATGCATTATTTTTCTCAAACATGCAATGAAATGTCTTCGTTATGTGCGTCATAATACGCTTCAAAGTGTCACGTTTAGGGCGGATCAACTCCAGAGAACAGGTAACGATTTTCATATAAAATTGACGGCGGGAAGCCAGGAAATATTTTTTTTTTAATTTCCATTCCACATATGTTTGTGGCACAGGATCATGACATTCAGCCATTTAAGGTTATAGGCGATATTTACTTTTTGGTTCATTTGACATTCTGCCACTACTTATGCATATTAAAAAAAAAACAATAATCATCATAATATTAGTTTTCTTCGTTTTTTTTTGAAATTTTTTATTTAAATTTTTTTCCTTTTTCTTGAAAAAAAATTTTTTGCTAATATTTTTTTGTTTTTTTTTAATTTTTTTTTTTATATATTTTTTTTTTATATTTATTTCATTGCATGTTTGAGAAAAGCACTATACATACCTCGGCGTGAAAAGGGGTTGGCAGCCTCGTAACTATCCGGCCTCGCTACGCTCGGCCGTCTATATAACTCAACCGGCAACCCCCTACTTCCCAGCCTCTGTAGTAATGTACTATTTAAGTACCTAAACAGTATTATTATTTTAAATTCCTCTTTTTTAACAATTATATCCGGGAACATGCCACAAATTGGAAACAGAACCGTCAATTACAATAAAAAAAATGAACTGAAAAGACTCTGGAAAACTACAGGATTCGAACCTGCCACCTCTGGTTTCGTAAAACATATTACATAGGTATATTAAACTAGCTGACCCGGCGAACTTCGTACCGCCAACATTTTTTATTTTATTTCTGTTATTTTTATCACTTATTCTGCTGTTCGGGGCAGAGATAAATCTAAAAAATCAAACATAATTAAAATCTATTTAGCCTTTCTTGAGTTATAAATGGTGTAACCTAGGGTATCTTATTAGTAAAAGTAGACGAAGATATATATTTTATGTATGTATTTCCAAAACCGCATCGTCTTCCCAATTTCTTAATTAAAACACACGTAAGTACTGCGATATATTTGATGGTGACTGCATCATCAAATATATCGCAGCAGCCAGGGTACTCAAAAATATCTGAACCTAGTGTCAAGGCGATAAAGTGCATGTTCAGATATTTGTGACCACCTTGGCCGCTCCGATATATCTGATGGCGACTGTATCTATCCCAAAAAAATAACCAAACCGGTAAACGACATACGTTAATTTAAAAAAAAAGGAAACTTTTTCTGATCATTTTCTTTCATTTCTGCAGAAATATGTGTAACCGCCTTTAAATATTCCATTAAACTTTATTTCCGAATGAATCCAAGTTAAAGCTCTTAATTCCCTGGGACCGGGAGTTGGATTAATGGAAGGCAGCGGGGGACGTGCTAATCTTCGTTTAAGATGTACTTGTATAACGTTGATTACAGAGCAATAATTACAAGCATAATTTGCGAAAATACTCATAAGTTTGAAATTAATTTAATATAACTGAAAGAACAAATCAAATTATTTTTAATTAATATTTTTGATTTGTTTATTTTAAGTAGTTACACTACTATATGTATAAATTATATACAGCCTTGGCCAGAAGTGTTGAGCACCAATGCGATTTTCATACAAAACTGGGAAGTTTAGTCCATCGTTTCCATCTTTGTTTAAGTTATTTTGTCAATTAATTTAAACTAATAGGCATGTTTTGTTATTTTTAAGTACCTTGAAAGTGTTATTAAGTGAAGTTTCTATATTTATAAATAAAATATAACATTTACCGTTACCGTACATTGTTAGGATAGGGAAATAATGCTTAACATCAAAATTGTAAACAAAAAACACCTATGCTCAATACTGGCCAAGGCTGTACTTGTATATATGTCATATACAAAGGAAAAAGTGACCAACGCCTCCGGTGCCCAAGGCTGCATACGAACCACTTTTTTCCTTTGTATATGACATCTATACAAGTATATAATTTAATTTAATATGTTTATTATTCAATTTAGGAACATATAAAGCGTTAAAACTAGGTAAAAAAAAAATAAAAAAAAATATTATGGGACAATCTTACACAAATCAACCTAGTCCCACAGTAAGCACAATAAGGCTTGTGTTGTGGGTACTAGACGACGATATTTATAATAGATAGATATACATAAATACTTAAATACATAGAAAACATCCATAACTCAGGAACAAATATCTGTGATAAACACACAAATAAATGCCCTGACCAGGATTCGAACCCGGGACCTCCAGCTTCATAGGCAGGGTCACTACCGACTAGGCTAGGAGGCCGTTATACAATAATAAACAAAAACTTAAATATGAATTAAAAGCTGTTTTAAATCAAAAAACACTAAATTAAAAAATCCCACCGCGGCATGGTACCGTAGATACTGGCAGCATTTCCCCTTTGTATGGCAATACCAATACGTTGGGCAATTTAATTGGCAAGGAACAAACTGAATTCTAGAAAGCTATCTTAAATAAAAAAAACACTAAACTAAAAAATCCCCGCGCGGCATGGTACCGTAGATACTAGCAGCATCTCCCCTTTGTATGGCAATACCAATACGTTGGGCAATTTAATTGGCAAGGAACAAACTGAATTTTAGAAAGCTATCTTAAATAAAAAAAACACTAAACTAAAAAATCCCCCCGCAGCATGGTACCGTAGATACTGGCAGCATTTCCCCTTTGTATGGCAATACCAATACGTTGGGCAATTTAATTGGCAAGGAACAAACTGAATTCTAAAAAGCTATCTTAAATCAAAAAAACACTAAACTAAAAAATCCCCCCGCAGCATGGTACCGTAGATACTGGCAGCATTTCCCCTTTGTATGGCAATACCAATACGTTGGGCAATTAGGAACAAACTGAATTTGAGGAGGCATTACTCAGAAAAGTCATTACAGTTATTTTTTAAGTCATATATTAACGAGTTAATTTTTTTAAGGTAAATCTTGTCACAAACGGAATTTTAACTACCTGTACATTCATAAATACTTTTAAGATGAAGCTAAATAAATATAAAGAATATAATTTTTAATGTAACCTTCTTTTTTCTGTTTTTTTGTTGAATTTTTTAAGTTGTGTGTTTTTTAGTATAGTTTGTGGTGCGTTGTAAACGATTTTTAAATTAAGTTTAGTGGTAATTTTAAGTTGATTTTATATGTATTGATTTGACATGTTTTTAGTGGAATATAAAGTAGTTATCGTTAAAAGATAAAGTATATAAAATAATAATGCTTAAATAACCCCAAAATTCAAAGTTGGAGAACCAAAGTGGTGTGTGTGACATAGTTGGTGATGCTTACCATGAATGTGACTAAATCGCATGACGGCAGGGTAATTAGTGTGACCTCTTTATTGATATAGTGAATCATTCACTGTAAACCGATGTTTTATGTTCGTGACTATTTATACATTCCGTTAAGTTAATCGGTTTAAGGATTTTAAAATCTAAGTCCGACATTTTTTGTCAATAGTTCAATACCTACACTACCTACCTAAAGCCTGACCAGAAATATATGACCATTGTCAAGAGCGCGCTTTTTTTTCTATGTATGTGGTGACAGTTCAGTTTAGTATGAAAATTTTAGATATAACCAGAGACTATAGAGATATAGACGACCACAGCCTAAGAATTTTTTGAAGCTGATGTCGATTGCGCCATCTATGTCAAAGCCACCTAAAGATACCGAATATGTAAGATAAATGTCAGCTGCCTTGCTATTCCACCTAGTAGCTACTAGTGTACTTCTAGTACGCTATTTGTTACTAGGTGGAGTAGCAGTGCAGGTGACATTTTTCTTATATATTCGGTATCTTTAGGTGGCTTTGACATAGATGGCGCAATCGACATGAGCTTCAAAAAGTTCTTAGGCTGTGGTCGTCTTTATCTGTCTAAGTCTAAAGTCTCTGATATAACGGAGGCGTTGAATATTTTATTTGTAAGAATAGCGAAATGTTATTGTGTCTACTTTGTAAGTAACTACGTAGCCTTTTATATAAATTTATTGACACGAAAATCATGCAATCTAGCCAAGCAGAAAGTGGTCTACCACTTTTCGACTCTATCACTTGATGAATAGAGTCGAAAAGTGGTAGACCAATTTTGGCTGACTTATAATTATATACAAATACTTAGTTGAGATAAAATACAAATTTCTAATATTGTAATTGTTCTGAATCTTCGAGACTTAGGTATGTTCTAATAATAAATAATAACTCAGTTTTATAAAAATAACAAAAGACGAAGCGCTAAATTGCGTAACTAGGCGTGAAATAATGGTGAAGAAAAAGTGAGAAATAAAAGTTGTCGGGGCGTGAAATAGGCTTAACCCACTATTTATTACGAGCAGTATCAATGAGGGCTTTAAGCTGGTACCGCCACAGTATTAACGTATAAAGATTTTGACGAAGTTTAGTCAGCCGCAGTATATAGTTTGTATGTAGGTACCTACTTTTTAGGCACTTAGGGATGTCGGCGGGCGATCGTAATGTACCTGTGTAATGTTTTAACGATAGTCACATTAAACCAATGTAAGGTTAGGTTCGTTAGGCTTCTTCAGATGCCCGAAGGGCAAACTGCCCAGAAATAGGAGCCCCGCTTAGCGGGGCTCCGTCGACTTAGGGAACGAGTCAAATATTTTCACGTTTCACGATATGCGTAGGAATTTCACGATATGCCTGATTTTACGATCGGCCGCCGACAGGTACACCAAGATCGGCGTTCGAATTTTAAACATTTATACTAAAACCTACTCGAATGTTACTGTAACGAAAGTATCTAACCCGCTTATTCATACTTAACAGTGTTTGATCGTTTGTCCGTACCCGTAAGTTCGACAAAACGTAATTTTAACTCGCTTCGTTCGTTTCATAAAACCACACTCTTGTTTTAAAGACCCCTATTACGTAACAGTTTCATAAACTACTATTAAGTATGTATGTCGTAGCCCTTTAATGAAAACGTTAAATCCAATTTCCATAACTACAATAAGCAAATACACGAACGAAATTGAAATTTCTTCGCAAACATACCAAGTAGTACCTATTTAATTAAGGCGTTGTTACAGGTTAGGTAAAAAAGTCAGTAACAATGTAATAGAATCTATCCAAGAAGTTAGATGTTCAACAACGTGTTCCAACACACGTAGAATTGTCGATATAACCACTAATTCGACTTACGAGTATACTGGCGACAAATAAGTCCAAATCACGTAGCTATTGAACATTTACCAACATATTCCACATAAATCAAGCGAAAATAGACTTTTTATAAATGACATAAGAGCTTAAATGTACGCACAATTTTCTTGGTTTACAAAGCGACAGGGGAGGCACGGGTTACCAGTTGAATGTCGACATTGACCCAATTTATCCGAGAGGGCATCTATTTGGCCGTGTTCCTAATAAATTCGGTAACATTTCACCTTTCCGTCTCTCGGGTGTTAACCCTTTGAACGCCAAAGCCGTCAAATCACGTGCACGGAAAGTCGTGCCCTCAGCGCCAGGACGTGATATCACGTCCAAATATAACCGGTTTGCATACACTGAAAAAAAAGGGATTGGAGCAAACACGATTTAGTTAACAATTATAATGTAACTTGTTTCCACCTGAGCATATCAAGTACAATGATATCAGCAACCATTTTAATTTGATTACTGCAACATTATCAAAGTTAACAAAAAAACTTGTATGTGGCTATCCAGTCTTAAGTTGATCATATCAAACATGATATTCGCTTGCGATAGGCATGCACACGTTACAGTCTTAATCTAGTCTGAATCAACTTTTTTGAAGTACCTAACTAACAATGAGTGATTGAAACAAATGTCTGCTTTGGTAAGATTAGACAATTTTTTTTATTTGTTTGCCTTTACGATGCGATATCGTTACAGTCAACTACTAAAGATGTTCACGTTTTCAATCACTTTAACTCTATGGCTGCAATAATTTCTAAAGTCATAAGTTTATTTATGCTGTGATCAATTCCATCAAGAAATTTCCAAACAAGCTAAAAGTCCACTTGATTGGCATTCATTTTTTTCAGTAAGCTCGCGCGCGCTGGCGCTCAGGGCACGATTTCTCCGTCCGATGCTTGGCGTTCAAAAGGTTAAAAGCAAATGTAAATTGGTTTTGTTAACAGGAAAGTGAATTGACGTGAAAATATAGGATGCTATGCTGTTAAATATTTGAATACAGTTTCCTTTCTGTAATATTGCTGTGAAGGTGAAGTAATTTAACGTAATATCCGTGAATAGAAAGATTTGTGATGTCCCCTTAGAGTTCTCTCTAAGGGGACATCACAAATCTTTCTCTATTTTTCGGGAATTTTGTTCTTGTACCTATTATAATATTGGGTCTCAGTGGCGGCGCATCCATACAACACGATACCCGTCGGCATGCCTAATTTCTAGGCCTCTGAGCAGTTTACTTACAGCTCATGAACAAAAATTAAGCCCAATTAAGCCTGTTGGGTCTTCAAGTATATTGTAGTTCCTAATAAATGAATCAATTTCTGTAGGTATAATCCCTGAGTAGTTGTAGTCCTACTAAACTGATTACGCTCTTTGTCACATTCATTACCTAAACGGTAAATGGAGGCCACTATTTTCCGCTCTAAAAGACCCACTTTAACGAACGTAGAAAAGGAGTAAGACAAGTTTGATTGACCATTTCTAGCAAAAACATTATGCTAGTGCTAAATATGAAGAACTTCTTAGAGGGTTTCTTTTTTTATGGGGAACTTGAAGGTAGAATATTCTGTTTATATTAAACGGACATTCTGTTATGTATATGCTTCAAAACATTTGTATTTGCTCCCGCGATAACACTACAGTAACCGTCGAGAAGGATTAGGTAATACCGAGCTTTAAATATATATGGTATATATATAATTAAAAAGTACGCAAAATTGGCACAGAAAAAGGGTCCTAAATACTTAAATATTATTTCTTTTGCCGAAGAGAGCCGAGCGAAACTGTACGAGCTATGGTCATTCATTTTATACAAAAATACATGAACATAAGACCCGTTTCATGGCTTTTGTTTGTATAGCTAGTGTAGCCTTAATTATGGGCTTCCTATCTCTTATCAATTTCACACACGAATGCGGTTGCGCGAGTCAAGGCCAGAACCCTTAGTGCAATCATCATATCATAGTGCTCAACACGTTTGAGCCAAAAAATTTACACTCCATTGATAACATGTAAGTACTTACTGGGACAGTGATGAAGACTAAGCTTGAATTTTTATATACATAATTGAGCGCGGCAATCTGACAGCTCCTGGCAATGGCATACAAAATAGAAGATTATTGTAAGAAGCTTAAAACTTACAATTAAACAGCCGCCTATAGCTATTCGGAGCACAATTATTTCTTAGACTTTGCTGCTCTATTAGTTAGCTACTTAATAGGTCTGGTAATACTTTCTTGTTGGTTTACAAAATTAAATTTCAATCAACATATAACAAGTAGAGATATGGATAAAGAGCTTTTTCACGCCACCTGCTCGGAAATGTGGCAAAAGAAGATCAAAATCCAAGCTGGAAACTGGAAAGTAAGCAATTGCTGTAGCATCTGAACAACCACTACAAGAATTGCTATTTTGCAGCAATGAAATGTCATAGTAGAAAAGTAAAATCCAGATGTCATTGCATTGGACCCGCCAATGAGAATCATTTAAAACATTAAAAAGGTCTTTTTTGGCACCACTTTTTCATTCTAAAATAAAATAAGGTTGTTTATCGAACCAATTTACTTGTTTAAAAAAAAGAAACGTCAAAATCATTCAGATCACCCTTAAGGCGTTTTTACCTTTTTAACCGTTTGTGGTTTTCTATCAAAAAGTGGGTAAGGAGTGAACCGGCTATTAGACATGGCAACTTGCAGGGACCAATATTTTGTGTACCCTGCCTCTCCCTCTCCCTCCTTCAGCTCCCTACGGGCCCTACCTTTAATTATACCTACCAACCTGACAGATTGGGCCCTGCAGGTTGCAATGTCCGCCGTTTGAGTCGGATTAAAGCAAACATCGTAAAACGCTTCTTGAAAGTGAAAAAAAAAAGTAATAAAGGTGGAGCGAGAAAAATACATATTGAATTGGATAATGTTTGACTGAAAAACAAGAAAGTTGTATTTATGCAGTAAAAATGAGTTCAATAAGTGTAGAAAATGTTATTAATACGCTGGCGCCCACCGAAATTCAAGAAACTGCACAGGCGTAGAAATTTGTTACCAGTGAAATCGCGTCCTAAATAAGAAGGCCCATGAACGGCATGAACAGTGATATTTTGTATACAATACAATATCCGACGAACAATTCATATTATGGAAGGATGGCGAAAAGAAGCATTTATTTGCAGAAAGTTACATGCTCGTTTACTTTATCGTGTTTGTGAAAAGCATATGAACCGTCAATATACCTATAAATAGTATCTATTAAAGTGTTTGTATATGCCAATTAATTTTTTATTTTATTTCCTCACAGTAGTCGTGAAAAGCACTATGTAATGTCTCGGCCGAAAGCGCTATAGGTGGACTCGTATCTTCGAGGGCCTCCCCTGGCGGGTCGGCCCTCGAACTAACTCGATCCACCTATAGCTTACTTTCCAGCCTCTACAACAATGTACTAGTAGGTTTTCTCTGCACTACTTCACTACACGTGAAGTATTTGTGTGTGTATATTTTCCAACCTTTTGAATAATAAATAGAAATGGTTTATTATAGACAACGTACACTAGCTACATTTGTGAACAGTTTTCCGAGCAGGGCGACATCTGTGAGAGAACCGCTAAACTTCGGAGGAAAGTGGCCTGAAAAGGAAACTGAATTTGCTGAAATGGACCTTCAAGCGTCGAGCATTGAGCCTCGAGGCGTCGAGGTTGTTGTTTTGGGAAACCTCCAGAGATGGCGCTATACTACAGTACTGGAACAGTTTTGAACTTTTATAATTCACAAGTGCGATTTTCATTTTTAGTTAGAGAATATAATATGATCAGTCATAGTAAAAAATCTTTTCTAACAGTTATTGACGATGCGCTAGGTATTATATAGATATTTGTTAATAACACCAAGGAAAGATTATCCAAATTACATTTTTCTTTACCACACTATTGCATTCAACTATTTCAATATCATCTGTCATTTTATAACAGTTTGGTCAATAGATTATGTGAGCATATTCGTAAACAATTTGTAAAAATATGCGTGACCTTGAATTCTAAACGAACGACAAATGGCTAAGACGACGAATGCTATTGACAAAACCGTTATAAAATATGAAGTTATGTAGCAATAATAAAAAGCGATAGCCTGTTAGAGAAAAATAAAACTTGCATTATCTTTTCTTTATGTAGCAAACAAATACGTGTATTATACCTAGCGCCATGCTAACAATTGTTAGAAAATATTTTTCATTATTAGTACTTAACGTATCCTAACGGGGCACAATATAAAATCGGACTTGTGAGTTTTGTCATTTTTATAGGTTAAAAAGGCGTAGTTGTACTCCACTACTAATCGACAAAATCAAGGGAAACTTATCGCGTGCGAGTAAAAACAATATTCATTTGAATCACAGACTACCTAGTCTGTCGTAAAATGATATAAAGCCTGACCAGGAATATAAGACTATTGTCAAGAGGGCTTTTTTTTCTCATGTATATGGTGACAGTTCAGTTTAGTATGAAAAATTTAGTTCTAATGAAATTCCGCAATATGGCGCATAGTCATCGGGTATTACATCGTCGGTGTTACCAAAATCCGGAACAAAAGAGGCTAAGCATTTTGATATTTGGATAATAGGTAAATAGGAACAAACACACAAATCAACCGGCTCTCATTTTTAAAGACTTAAATGCATATTTATTAATTATAACAGCATACAACATGACTATGTTATGTACTTATGTAGTACCTAGTAGCAAGTAGTTAAACACTTTTCTCCTTATTGTCGATGGTGGTAGTGCTGGTGTTTTGGTGATGGTTTTGTGGATTGTAAGACCTGATGTTACCTATGTTTGACATATAAATCAATTGAAATTGAAAAGAAAACTAGTGAATATTGAGCAGTCGTGTAAGTGCGGGTTTCGTTAGTGGGGTTAAGGTAATTTATGCACCATGGGTCCTGTCGGCGGCTGGCAGCTAGTTCATAAGCAACAGGTTATTCTCTTGGCCTACAATTAGGACTTGGTAACCCGTGTTTGTAAGTATGTGAAATAATTTTCATTTTATTATTGAACAAATTAACTGTATTACTATACTAAATAGATTTTGCCCGTGACATCATACATACAACGTGAAATTACACTCTAAAATTATTAACTATAGTAGTCCGCCTCGAACTAAGAACTCGCGATTTACTTGCAAACGAGTTGACCAATATAACAAGACACTAAGGAGGATTTTTTTTCTCCTTCTAGCTCCATAACCACTTGATCGATCCTGGTCATATTACGAACTTACAAATTTTATGTATCTCTGCTACAGCCCCAAAAAGTCGGACAAACTATCGAAATCAAAAAGTAATCCAAATGCCGAGACGTCCCAGTAGCCAGGTGACAGTTCGGTTCGGTCTGGAGTTTTTTGTAAGAGCTCACTTCGCTTACGCTCCGCGAGTTCGATTATTAATTACACCCCTCCCCCGTTTTCATATTATAAAGAGTAACTTGAATCTTATATTTCCATAATTTTCTTTCATTTTATTGAATGGTTACATAGTGCAAATTGCAAAGGGTATCATAAATCAACTGTAAAAATAACATAAAATCTGCAAACCGTAAACAACTCAGGTACACAAACATAACAGCTTTATTGCTCACAAAGCTTATCGGAAACGTCGGACATGTGTCCCGTCCTCGCCATTGTATACCCAGCTTTATAACTATTACCAACTTATTTATACACTCGGTGAAATCGAGAACTAATTGCGCTTACTTAATTATTCGAGCGTTGTGTTTCAATGGCGCCCATTTAAAGTGAATACTTAAGTTGGTATTTAAGTAAGATAATTGTGACGCGGGGCATTGGATGTAGTTGCTGAATGTTGAACGGTGTTACAAAATTATGTATATATTATATTATAACACCGTGATACTCGTATATATTATAAAAGCAGGGAACAATAAGTATTGTTACTCACTAATAGTTGAATAGTTCCCTCGATTTCTCCAGGATCCTATCATCAGATCCAGATCTGGTGACAATGGGACCAACTGTGAAGTATACTCTTTCAAACAAAAAAAGAATTTTCCAAATCGGTCCAGCAGTCTTCGAATAATCGGTGAACATACATAAAAAATTGCAAAAAAAACAAAGATCCCGACGAACTGATAACCTCCTCTGTTCTGGTTCAAGTTCTGGCTTCAATTAATTCATTATACTTAAGGTACCTAATCCAATCCAGTACACGGTTTTAGTATTTTACCTGTATCGCTGTTATGTATCGCTGTGTAACGATTCAATGCGCCTTTGATGTCAGGAGCAGATAATGAAGGGTATGGAGGCTCGATAACTTGATTATTGTGCGCGTATCAAACAGGGGTAGCAATCTATGTTGGTACTCACTTTTTTTTAACCGACTTCTAAAAAGGAGGAGGTTCACAATTCGACTGCTTTTTTTATCATTATTATTTTGTTTGTATGTATGTTACTCGATATCTCCGTGAATCGTGAACCGATTTTCAAATTTTTTTTAATCGAACGGTTATAACCCCTGGATGGTCCCATTGTCACCAAGTCGGAATCTGATGACGGGATCCTGGAGAAATCAAGGAAACTCTTCAACTATTATAGGCACACCTATAGTGATTTCACATTTTTTTGCAGCAACTCGGCCACTTCCTCTTGGAATAGCGGATCCTAAGTGAAATCGGTTCTTTTTTTGTTTAAAATTATTACACTGTTTGTGTGTCCCACCTGACCGAGTGTAATGACTCGCTACTCACTATTGTAAATGCATGGCAAGGTTGTCGTGATTCCTCCTTTTTGGTCAGCCTACCGCGGCTACCTCTAGGGGTCCACTAGCTATTTTCGTTACCTAACATAAGAAAATATTGAAGGTATTTGTGAACGTCGTGTTTAAGTTAAATTAAAAAAATATTATTTTAATATTAACTATCCGGTCCGTCCCTACTCGTATCACCTCTGCTGGTGCAGTATTTCTCTCAGGATCACAGAATAGATGATAGGGCGAAGAGGTTAGTTCGAATACTAGTTTCAGACACGGGTATGTCCTTACGTCCAAAAGAGAGGTATGGGCAGGGGGGTTTCACTATGTCTCTCTCCATTGTACCTGTTTTTTAAATTTCGCGCCCCGTGCCGGCGGCTTAATGAGGGCAGGGTTGGCACATCGCTTATTATCTTATGAGTGCGTACGAGAATAATAGTTTTGTACTAAAATAATAATTAGATTGGGCAAATAGGGTAATAAATCTGATATTTATCTAGTTTTGTATTAAATTTACTGATAGATTAGGTAGATTGAGGCAGATTAGACGCTTACATCTGTAGACCCCTTGATTTATATGAAATACATCGGCTGCGTTCACATATCAAACTTCTTTTTATCTGTAGATACCACGTGCACGGAATGAAGCACGTTGACAACCCTATTTTATTTTTTGCACAGATAACATTTTCATCTCTGTAGCTAAATGTCAAATTCAGGACGGAGAACCTTCTGTACTTGTACTATTCATTATTCTGTGGTATGGGTACTGCGAATGTCATCTCGCTAGGTATCTGTGGTAGGGCACACCACAGCGAATGTCATCTCAATCAAACCTGGAGCAACAGATACAAAAAAAATTACGTGAGGTTTCATTGCTAATGAATGATCTAGGTATACCAGCTAAGTTAGACAACCTTTGGATATAACTTTAAATTTACTAGTAGTCCGCCTCGAAGTGAGAACTCGCGATTTACTTGCAAACGAGTCGACCAATATAACAACACCCTAAGGAGGATTATTTTTCTCCTTCTAGCTCCATAACCACTTGATCGATCCTGCTCATATACGAACTTTACAAATTTTATGTATCTCTGCTACAGCCCCAAGAAATTTCATAAAGATCAGAAAAACGTTACTAAAGTTATCGTCGGACAAACTATCGAAATCAAAAAGCCATCCAAATGCCGAGACGTCCCAGTAGCCAGGTGACAGTTCGGTCTGGAGTTGTTTGTAAGAACTCAGTTCGCTTACGCTCCGCGAGTTCGATAATTAGTTTGACCTCCTACTTATCTTAATTACCATTTAATCCTACTTAATTACAAAGCGCCTCTCCAAATCGTATTTAAACATTCGTTTGACTTAAACGGCAATCCCAAAATGGGCCAACGTCGGCACAAACGTTTAGCAATTAAGCTGTACTCAATTATTATCAGGCTAAAGCTTGATTGATTGCAATCGTGAAACCTCAAAAGCAATCGAAAAGGGTCACTTTGTATGTTACCTGCAATCTGAATAATTCGGTATCATATTGAATAACTTAGGCATTATAAATATATAATATAAAATGACAGGCAAAGTATTTTTACGGAGCATTTTATACAAGAAATTGTCTTGGGGAACTCATCCCAAACTTATTCACTTATTTAATTTAAAAGTAGCATCATGGTAGCTGCTAGCTACCCTCACTGAACCATTTATATAGGTAATCTATCATATAATGTCCTGGACAAGCGACCCATTTTCATTGGTCTTAAGTGTACCTATAATAACCGGATCCTTTAAGTTAGGGAGGCGTGGTTAATTAGTTTGTTGTAGTTATGATGTTGTATGGTCTAACTTATGTAGTTTTGGTAACTAGTTCGAACGTTGTTACCTTGTTACTATAAAGTTTCTAGTTTACATAGGTAAATAGAGGTGAATACGGAGGCATTGCCCATTCATTATTGGAAGTCGATATTATAATTTCATGCTTTATTCAGATAGCACAAGATATATTAGGGTCCATAATAAATAATAATTAAAAATCATACGACAAAATTGCACGAATCAACGTCCTCACTAAAACAAGCTCTGAAAGAATTGAGTTTTAAGGTATTAAATATTAATATATGTAGACTTAAAGTACTTTTTTGCAATAACAAGACTTTAAGCTATCTTACCAAATGCAATTCATGTGCATAATGACATTATTAGCGATTTTCGTTTTCAAATCGTTACCGGATTCTTAACCATTTTTTTTTCCTTTACTTTTTACGAAAATTGCACCCGTGCGAAGCCGTCGCGTCGCGGGTCGCTAGACTCGCTAGTTCTATTCTAAAGTGTTCCGAAACGTCTATGTATTTTGGGACCTTTCTTCTCCAGTATTGTTCGCTTTCATTCACGTAACAGCGGATCATTAGGCGGATCGGTGAAGCGGTCGAGACGTCGCTCGGTGGACTGGCATAGACTTGAAAATCTTGAAATACTCATATTGGATTATAATAAGAATTTCAGAGGTACTGAAAATAGTCATGCAACGAATAGAATAGAACTTTTACAAATACGAACACGAATATTACTTTTGTAATTTTACGAATACGAATACGAATATCACTTTCAATTTGAAAAAGGCACTTATATAATTATTTACATGCCAAATGATTGCCTAGTAACGTATCATTTCATATGGGCAAGTCATTACTTAGAAATAAATAATTTAAAATGGAAATATTTCCAATGTTTGTGTTTTTTCGATGTCATATAATATCGCATATTTTATTATTTAAAAAAAATCCTCGGTCCGGATATGGAATGACTTCCTGCCGTGGTTTTCCCCGCCCGAGACCCAAGTAGCGTATTGGGGGTTATTTAAAAAAGAAATAAATGTTCAACGCATATGTAGCACTCGTGAAGTAGCTGGCATCCATAGACTACGGCGACCGCTAACTATCAAGCAGATAGTATTCCCGTTTGCCAACGACTTAGTATAAAAAAAGTTTACAAGTCTATGGAAACTGATTTTCTGTCTACAGTGCCTCGCAACGCCCTCTGCTCGACCGAGGACGTGCGCAATACGTCCCTTCGACTACAAAGAGATGTATCCAGTATTGGACCTTATTACAACGCAATAAGGTGTAAAAGTGAATAAATCTATTTGTAGTCGACTGTCCATTGAACAAAATAAGGACTCGTCTATTATTCACTATCCAGGATTTCACGTTTGAGGGATTATTATCCTACTGTCAGCTGTATCACAATAGGACCATTTATATCATGTAAATATTGGAAATTACGTTAATTCACGACGTAGCTAAATAACGAAGTTCACAAGGATAATTGAAATAATGCTATCAGAGGTGAAAAGACAACGACTACATGTTAAAAAAAACACTGTCTCACACTTTACTATTTTGTAGAGTTCATTGCGACAAGTGAAGTCCCGTAGATTTTATAGGCATGGAAAGTACCTATAATATAAGTATTATCTATTTATTTCAAAATCGGTAATAATATCCCTTATTTTTTTACACATATAATTTCCCTCTGACTATTTTGATATGTTTTCTGGTATACGCATTAATATGCAATTAAGATATATGATTGCTTTAAAAAACAAGTTCCAACGAATTTCTGACCGTATTTCATTCTTCTCAGGTCGAAGGTTTAGGGATAAAAAATGATAATCATTTTTCCGCATAAATGAATTTTAATATGCCGAAATTGAATAGTAAATATCTTTTATAATTTTCTTAAATAAAAACCCTTCATTTATATGTATTTCTCCAGCAAACAGCGACGGACGACAGCATGAGCGACGATGTGTTCGAGGAGCCGACGCTGCGTGCGCCGGCGCCGCGCGGCACGCCCTCCCCAACAGGTACTAATGAAGGACTCTTTTAAGGTGATACCTGAATTCTCTTAAGACACGCCTATCAGTAAGAGATGTGTTTATGGCTCCCGTGCATGAAAGAAAAAGGTGCAACACGCTTTGTTACCGACACGAAACATATGAGCATCTAATGTTAATCCAAGATGGTTACAATTAACTAATTAACACTTTTGCATATTCTTTTATCATTATATTCCTTCTATGTGAGGTCCCTAACTAATATAATCAGTTTAAGTCCTGACTGAAAAAATATTATACATTTTAAGATTTTTTTATCGTTCTTGGTCAGTTTTTTAAAGTAGCTCGGGCATTTGCTCTTGAGCTGACCAGACACTATCAGTAATAATGACATTAAAATTTCTCTACTCATCCCTCTCATTTTCATTTACATAGAAAAGGACAGGTACAGAAATAATGACATTATTACTGACTGTGTCTGGACGGCTTAGGAAATGTGGAAGCTCAGAGTGTCGGTTTTTTTTTTTTTGGTTAAATTTATTCTTGCCCTTAAAAGACTTCCGTTTTCACCACCTACAGGCTACCGCGACTACCAGCCGGACACGCCCCTCAAGACATTCCAAGACGACAATGTGCCTATACACAAGGTGAGATCCCCTATAAATTAAATGAATAATATACATAAGTATATGAAAATCTTACCCAGACTCACGCTACAGTCCCTAAGCAGAGATTGCACTAAAGGCTAATAAAATAAATAATAAATAAATAAATAAATATAATGGGACAATCTTACACTAATTAACCTAGTCCCACAGTAAGCTCAATAAGGCTTGTATTGTGGGTACTAGGCGACGATATATATAATAGATAGATATAGATAAATACTTAAATACATAGAAAACATCCATAACTCAGGAACAAATATCCGTGATAAACACACAAATAAATGCCCTGACCAGGATTCCAACCCGGGACCTCCTGCTTCATAGGCAGGGTCACTACCCACTAGGCTAGGAGGCTGTTCCGATTAATAAAAAATATACATAAGTTGTATAAATACTTGACGTTTTTAAGTCAAAGGTACAGAGGGTCTTTAATTATTGAGCCATTTACCATTCAAGCTATTTTCTTTTGTTTAATACCGTGAAACGGGGTGACTTTAAAATACAGGGGCGACTTTGAAAAATCGACTTAATCGCCAAAGTATGTATTTTTAATCTCTACACGTCTCGTCTAGTGAAATGTAAGAATGTACTTACAATATTCTAGCCATTTACCAATATAAATTAAGAAAATTGTAAATAATGCCGCTTTTATGACCATTTGAAATCTATCAAAGTAGCCCCAAAATTTCCTAAAGTCACCCCGTTTTACGGTACTGTCGCATGTAGCTTAGAAAACTTTGATTTGTGTAACTAGATATAAGTAAATCATTTTATTGTATTATTTCTATGTCAATGATTAATAAACGTGTAACTTGCTATATACAAAATGTCTAGTTTTAAGTACTATTGTTTGCTCCGTGTTTGATATTTTATGTGTAAATGATAAGAAATTGTATTAATTATAAAACTAAATGTCCTAAATTAAAGTTACCCATCCCTACTCTCATGTAATTAGCCGTAAGATTATTGGTCAATAAAAGTTTGGCATATTCGGCGCATAACGGTCACTAGTTCGGTCACCCCATTGCGTCCATAAAAGAGACCGGGCGACCCAGCTTGTCACTGCTTCTACAACCTTCACTACTGCAACTACTCCAGTCTGCAGCCAGCCGCCGCCGCGGCAACACGCCACTATAAAACATAAATAAGATGTTTTATTCACCACCGCTGCCCTAGACACCCGATGATCCTGAGTGCGCCCCTTTCTTCGTGGTGATCACCGTCTGCACCTCACAGCTGGTCCTTCGAGCACCGGATGAAAGAACTATGAAGAAAGAATAAAGTACGCGCTGAGACAGAAATTTATTTCACGCTCAGAATCATCATCATCATTTGGTGTCCATACACCCGCCCGCTTTAGCGGTAGAGCCCAGGGCTATAACCAGCTTGCTGGACGGACCGTTCGTGTTGAGGCCATACTCCGCGTTCGTGTCCTGGCAACTTTCGTTGCAACGTCACATGGTTGACGTCTTCACACTGCTTTCGGACGCTCTGGCACTTGCACTTAGCCTTTGCGCGAGAATCAGTGCATCAAGGGATTTACGCCCACAAGTGAGTTAGTTGTAAGGTAGGGTCGCTGGCGCTGCACTAGGCAGTGTCAGCCAATAGGTTTTAGGTAGGTAAGGTTAGGGACCCCCACGTGCGTCATTTGCGTAAAAAGAAGCCAGAAAAAAGAAGAAGATGTCCGAACACACGCTGAAGAGGTCTCTTCGCCCACGCAAGCCGCAGGGGGAGCCTGCCGCCACCATGACGCCGCCGTCTGGTAAGACAACCTCCGGCGAAACCAATACATGGGACAAAGGCACCAGCAGCAACCTAGATGACGGTCATAGTGCGTACCCGCCGCCGTCGGCAACAGCGCCGCCGCCGGCGCCCGAATATTCGGACATTTCATACGATGAAAACGAGAAAACGGTAGTTAATCCCCCGGGGGCTTTGTGTAAATCAAACACGCCAACGGGCGAAAAAACCCGCGATTCTCAGTGCCGCGATCGCGATAGTGAAAAAGTGCGCGAAAATAAGTGTATTAGTGTAAGTTGTGACGAAAAGTTGGCTTTGTTGATGGCCGAGTTGGAAGTTCAGAAAGCCACTCTCGCCGTTGCTAATAAACAGGCGGAAACTGCCAAATTACGGCTACAGGTCGCCCAGTATGAGGCGCGATCTGCTAGCGGCAAGACCGTAACTGAAGTCGAATTAGACGAGCAACGAGTGAAGAAGTGGGTCGAACACCAGTCTCAGCTTGACCAAAGTTTTAAATTCCGACCTGGAGTCACAACAGCCCCACGTACTTTCGTGCATAGTGAGCCCGCCGCTCTCGGTAGGCCCGCGCCCCGCGAGTCGCACATAAGCACACATCGTCCGCCGCGAGATGTTTCGAATCATTACGCACCCGTTATGCATAGGCCGCCCGAATTGCCCACTTTCGACGGTAATATTACGGAGTGGATCGCGTTTCGGGCCGAATTCGAGGATACCGCGCCGATGTTTAGTTACGTGAATAACGTCAGCCGAATCCGTAAGGCTTTGAAAGGAGAAGCCAGAATAGCCGTAAAGTCTATTATGTACACCGTACAGGATCCATACGAGATTATGGAAGCCTTAGAAAGGCAATTCGGGGATCCAGAGGAAATCGTGTTGACAGAGCTACACAACGTAAAGCGCATGCCAAGATTAGCCGAAGACAATAGCAATATAGTCTCTTTTGCGGCCCATGTAGCTAACGCCGTAGCTACGATTAAATCCTTAAAACAAGAAAAGTACCTTTACGCGCCAGAACTAGTTAACAAGATTGTTGACAAATTGAACCTCATCGTGAGGTACGAATGGGGTAAATTCAAGCAAGCAAATCGGGACTCGCCCGATTTAGTAGCAATTTCAGAGTTTTTGCTTGAAATTAGTTCTGCCGCGAAAAGAACCAGTCGTCATAGATGGCCGAAGTCGCGAAATACTGTAAACACGGTTTCTTTTGAGCCGGAAAGCCGGTCGGAGCGCTATAACGCCCCCGCCCGCACTCCCGCACCCGCCTTTACCCGCGACTATTCGAGCGACTCTGATGAAAGCTGCCGAGGCACTCGCCCGCGAAGTAACGCAAGTAGGTCTCATACGAGTCATACCGGAGAGTATAGGTCGCCTACGGTAGCACAAACGAAGCCTCGAGAGGCTAAAAAACCCGCGTATACGGGAACCAAACCCAAACATTCGACACCGGCGCAAGCTACGTCGCACAATAAGTGCGTAATATGTAAAAACGGTGAGCATAAAATTGAAAAGTGTCACAAATTTGTAGCCGCGACCGTTGCCGAACGTTGGGATTGGGCAAAAAATGAAAAACTGTGTTATAGATGTCTAGGCGCGTCGCATAGAAATCGCTTTAAGTGTAAGTACGTGGCTTGTGGCGAACAACAGTGCGAAGCGGGGCATCATAAATTACTACACGGTTTGAACGCATCTAACGCGCCCGTGGAAGTAAAAAAAAGTAGTAACGTTAACGCGATTCGGATAGCGCCCACATATTTGAAAATGGTGCCAGTGGAAGTCACGGGACCGTTGGGTACTACGCAAGCCTTAGCTCTGTTAGACGAAGGGGCCGCGCTCAGCCTGATTTTACACGAAACGGCTGACCAAATTTTACCCCGAGAGCGGGGTGAAACGCTTGATATTGAGGGAATCGGGGGAGTAGTTAGCGACCCTGATTCATGCAACGTGCGTTTCGCAATCCGCGGTTATTGTAGTAGGCATCTAGAGATGATGGACGCGCTTACCATTAATCGCATGAACGTAGGAGCGCAAGGCGTCTCCAAAGAAATAGTTGAACAGTGCGATCACTTAACCAGCATTGCCGACGAGCTGTGTTACGATTCCGCCGCGCCTACGATAATTATAGGTCAGGATAATTGGCATTTGATAGTTACGCGTCAAATTATCAGCGGCAAATCGCACCTCCCGGTAGCCAGTTTAACGCGGTTAGGATGGTCATTGCACGGACCACACAAGTCACCACAGGCAACCGTAGCGTTCGTGGGCCACATGGGGCCTCGAACGGCCGATGATGACGCCTTAGCTCTCATGAAAGAACATTTCGACATCGAGTCATTAGGAGTAGTTAAGAAATTGCCTCGGGCCGATCCCGACCAAAGAGCATTAGAGATACTGGAGGCGACATGTGAAAAAATACCCGGGGAAAATAGGTACCGCGCGGGTTTGTTATGGCGTACCGATAACGAAGAATTGCCGAATAATAGAGCGCACGCGTTACGGCGGCTATACAGCCTAGAAAACAAATTGGATCGCGACCCTATTTTGAAAACCGAGTATACCAAGCACATAAATAACCTGCTCGATAAAGGTTACGCCGAAAAAGTAGACTCGCCGCCGCCACAGGACTCTCTTAGGTCGTGGTATTTACCCCATTTCCCGACGTTTCATCCCCAGAGGGGGAAAATGCGTCTGGTTTTCGACGCCGCAGCCACCGCGTACGGAAGGTCGCTGAACACCGCGCTGTTAGCGGGACCCGACCTATTAGAGTCATTGTTCGGCGTGCTAGTACGTTTTAGAGAAGGCAAAATCGCGGTCATTGCCGATGTCAAGGAAATGTTCCTTCAAGTAGAAATAATAGATAGCGATCGTGATGCGTTACGTTTTGTTTGGCGGGGGGAGGACCGCTCAGCCTCTCCGCAAGAATATAGAATGAAAAGGTTAATATTCGGGTCAGCGGCTTCGCCGACGACGGCTTTATACGTCAAAAACAAAAACGCAAACGAACACTCGGAAGAATTTCCGATCGCTGCTGAGAAAACGATAAAAAATACGTATATGGATGACATGTTGACAGCTTTTGACGAAAGCGAAAGCGACGTTAGGCGTATAGTAAATGAGATTTACGAACTTAATTTGCGCGCGTCGTTCGAGCTCCGTGGGTTCGCCTCTAACAACCCAAACGTAATTTCAGACGTAGTACCTAGCAAAGAGGACACGTCCCTGATCGGGGGAGGCGAATGCGAGCGCACATTAGGTTTGAAATGGAACCATAAACGCGACACGTTAGGGTTTAACGTAAATTTACGCAATACGCCCGAAGAAGTGCTCAACGGTATACAGTTGCCCACGAAGCGACAGGTGACGAGTAGCGCAATGTCCATATTCGATCCCATAGGCTATGTTAGTCCGATTTCTGTCCTAGGGAAGGCATTGATGCAGGAAGTCTGGCGAACAGGGATAGGCTGGGATACCACTATACCCGCCTCGCTCGCACCTGCGTGGCAGTCATTCGTGAGCAATATACAGCAACTTAGGGAGCTAGAAATACCGCGATACGTACCTGCGAACAGTAGAGAGGTCGATATGCACGTTTTCTGTGACGCTAGCGAAAAGATATACGCCGCCGCGATATATTTAGTTAGCGAAGGCCCGGACGGCCAAAAGGTCTCAGCCTTAGTAGCCGCCAAAGCACGAGTCGCACCGTTGCGTGTTGTAAGCATCCCGAGGTTAGAATTGCAAAGTTGTGTGCTAGCGACACGGCTAGCCGACACCGTAGTTAAGGAATCCGATTACGTCGTTAAAAACCGGTATTTTTGGAGCGACGCGCGAACGCCGCTCTCTTGGATACGGTCGGATCCACGTCGGTACAAAAGCTTTGTCGCACATAGAGTAGCCGAAATAGAAGACACAACTAAGCGCACCGATTGGCGCTGGGTGCCTAGCGCGCTGAACGTCGCCGACGACGCTACTAAGGGCGTTCCGGCCCAGTTCGGAGCTAACCACCGGTGGTTTATAGGCCCTGATTTTATACGTCAAAACGAGGAGCATTGGCCGCGCGAAAAACCGGTAGAGTCCGTCGTCGAAACGGGCGAAGAACGCGCGCAAAAACCAATCTGCTCCGTTAGTACCGTGAAAAGTAAGTTCGCATACTTACCCGATGTAAGTAGGTTCTCGAAATTCACTAGACTTGTCCGCGCTACGGCCAGAGTCTTGGTTGCTGCCGAGGTATTCAAAGCCAAATTGTCTGTTAATAAGAATCCAGAAACAGAGATGAACAATAGACACATAAGTCTGGCAGAAATACTACTGATCCGACGGAGCCAAAATGAGTCGTATGCTGAAGAGATACGATTGCTGGAAGCCGGGCGAGCCCTACCGAAGAAGTCTTCACTACACCGAGTCGCCATGAAGTTAGACAAGAACGGCATTATAGTGCTAGATGCTCGAATAGACAGAGACGGCGCCCATATACCCGTCCTGCACGCTAAAGAAGCATTTACCAAGCTATTGATCTACCATTTCCACGCTCTTTACAACCATGGAAATCATGCGACGGTGATCAACGAGTTGAAGCAAAGATATTACATAATCGGACTGCGCGGTACGATTCGCTATATAACGAATAAGTGCCAATGGTGTCGGACCTATAAAGGAACTACCCTCAAGGTTCCTGTAGGCGACCTACCGCCAGAGAGGCTCAAGGCGAATCAACCGCCATTTACCGCAGCAGCCGTAGATTTATTCGGTCCCATGCAAATTGTAATAGGCCGCCGAAGAGAAAAGCGATGGGGCGTACTTTATACGTGCCTCACCACTAGAGCCGTACATCTAGAGCTAGCCGCCTCCTTATCGGCAGCCTCTATGATCCTATCGCTACGAAGAATGATATCTCGGCGCGGCGCACCGTCCGTTTTATACTCAGACAACGGAACAAATTTTATCGGTGCAGAACGCGAGCTATCAGAGGCCAAAAACTCTCTGCCCGATAGTCTCAAACAATTTATGACCGAACGACGCATGATCTGGAAAAAGATCCCGCCTGGCAACCCCTCCGCCGGCGGGGCCTGGGAGCGTCTAGTTGGTAGCGTGAAAACAGCTCTGAAAGTCACTCTAAAAGACAGAGCACCCCACGAGGAAGTTCTACACACGCTACTTCTGGAAGCTGAACACCTGGTAAACTCCAGACCATTGACACCAGTGAACCCAGACTTGAATGCCGAAGCGCTCACGCCGAATCACTTTCTCATCGGCCGCTCGAACGCTATGTCACCACTGGGAGTCTTTTCCGACGAGAACCTGAGTCTATCGTCGTGGAAAACAGCTCAAGCACTAGCCGACAACTTCTGGAAACGCTGGATAAAAGAATATCGCCCGAACCTGATGCCGCGATCCAGCGCACACCAGAACGCGCAGAAACTGCACGTAGGCGACGTAGTTATCATAGCCGATGGAACTATGCCGCGAGGTACTTGGCCTAGAGGCGTTATCGCACAACTCTTTCCCGGTCCTGATGGCCACGTAAGAGTAGCCATTGTACGCACTCGCGCAGGAGACGTCCGCCGCCCGGTTTCCAGACTCGTCCTCATTTGCTCCACACCAACAGACGGTGCTGACGCACGTGGGGGAGAATTGTCGCATGTAGCTTAGAAAACTTTGATTTGTGTAACTAGATATAAGTAAATCATTTTATTGTATTATTTCTATGTCAATGATTAATAAACGTGTAACTTGCTATATACAAAATGTCTAGTTTTAAGTACTATTGTTTGCTCCGTGTTTGATATTTTATGTGTAAATGATAAGAAATTGTATTAATTATAAAACTAAATGTCCTAAATTAAAGTTACCCATCCCTACTCTCATGTAATTAGCCGTAAGATTATTGGTCAATAAAAGTTTGGCATATTCGGCGCATAACGGTCACTAGTTCGGTCACCCCATTGCGTCCATAAAAGAGACCGGGCGACCCAGCTTGTCACTGCTTCTACAACCTTCACTACTGCAACTACTCCAGTCTGCAGCCAGCCGCCGCCGCGGCAACACGCCACTATAAAACATAAATAAGATGTTTTATTCACCACCGCTGCCCTAGACACCCGATGATCCTGAGTGCGCCCCTTTCTTCGTGGTGATCACCGTCTGCACCTCACAGGTACTTACTCTATGAAATGTCCAATTTAAAGTGAACCCTATATGGCTCAACAATTAAAGTCCTTGACCGTACATAATAGTTGGTTGTTAATAAAATTTATTTGTTAATGATTTTATAAGCGTTACTGCCTTGTTACCTTTGACTCAAAAATCACATTATCCATTACCCAGGATCCACGCTAAATACACAAATAAGTGCCCTTACCTAGGTTCGAATCCAAGACTTAAATCAGCTCTAGTGATTATGAAGATTTTGCAAAAACACATTATGAGTATATGATAACGAACGGGTGCAGCACGCTATCGCCGCAATTAAATAATAAAAAACGGTTGTCTGTAAAGGCGGTTTACGGACTATAATTTTGCGTGATAACGTAATAAGAAAACTAGAGATGGTAGGGTTTTTGCCGACTACACAATCGGCCGACTAATCGGTTTTCAAATTGCCGATTAATCGGCCGACTAGTCGGCAATGACGATCGTAGGTTTTGGCTAAGGGACAAAACCCACCTGAGCTGAATTCAGCAAATTCATAGACAACATACAAATGGCCTGCATACAAATTTAAGCAACCATAGACAAAACATAGACAAATTTAAGCAACCGTAGACAAATTGTAGCATTTTGTCTATGAATTTCCTTATTTGCTGAACAACACGACGCGTGAGGGTAATTTTTGCACCAAACAGGGCTCGGAAACCGGAATTTGCTCCATAGAAAAAACCGGTTTTTTATTTCGTTCTTTCGTTACTGTTTCATATTTAATCGAAATAGTAGTTTATGTAACTATTACGTAATAGGGGTCCTTAAAACACTCGTGTAATTCAGCTGAGGTGTGTTGTGTCCTGAAACGCTCGTTTCGCTTCGTCCGCCGTGCCATTCTCTTTCACGCGTTCATGACCGCCGCTGGCGCTGGCGTGTTTGATGGCAAAAAGAAAACAAACACTATTACCAAATAGGCACCTTGCTGATTCCCGACACTTACAAGCTGTCCAGTATAAGTGAATCTTTCATACCATTATAACTATGCATAATCAGAGGTCACGTTTACATTGGTGTATTTTAGTCGCGCGCTTGTTAGGCGATGGAAATTAAAGTACCAGGACCTCAGTGAGACGCTTACCAAACGCGTCTCTTTTACAATCCATTATTGCAGAGACCCCTAGATTCGTAACAACTATGCGTAATCGTAGATTATTTTATACTGGTTTTATTGAAACGATCATTCGTTACCTATCTCGCCTACACTACTCTAAATGATATTAGTTGGTCTCTGCCACACTTTGTGCAATGCGCAAAATATGGAAATCTCGCTTACACGCCCGTCTTTAGTATATTGGTGTATCTCTTTTACCCATGAGGCACATGAAGATTATAGCAGTGTGTAACATTTACAAGTGTGTGAGTGCCTGCCGGACCCAGGGGGTTAACATTACGCACACATATACAGTGATGAAAGAGATGTGCGCATGGACATTCGTACGCGTGCAAATGAGAAGCAATGATTCTCTGTCCCTTATCGCGTATGCGTTTTTTTCATAGACATACCACCCATAGACCTGACACGGAAATAATAATACCGTAGACCAAGATTGAACGGGATTGTCTTATTAGACTTTCCATAGATATGACAGAGAAGGCGCTATTATCGTTGATCCTTATCATAGAATCACCCTTGTGATTATTGATTACTTCCAAAAGGCCCTAAGTACAATAGAAACGTTTGTTTCCCTTCACCGCTCTTTGAAGGGTAACAATGAAACCGACTAAATTATGTAGGTTAGTTACGCAAGTTGAAATTCGTTTCCAAATAAGTCGCGTTGCGTGTGTTTCTATCCCTTACGATGATACACGTATGCGGTCTCTAGTTAAATTCTTGCTCTTAGACCTTACGTTTGTGAAATACCAACCCACCTCTTATACGTCCATGGTACTCTAGTCCCTCCATAAAATGAACAGTCATGTTTCTCTTAATCTATCAACTGAAATAGATTGTATATTTGAAAAGTGGTTCTACTTATTGCTACCTATATAATTATATATATTACGTCACTCTGGGCGGTAAGTGAGATTTTACGCCCACGGGCGCAGCGGCAAATCTCACTTCACACCCAGGAGAAGACGTAAAATTGTGTACGCACCACGGGCGGTAATAAAGAAGGCCTCAGATCGCTTGTCTATGGCCCTTACCTTCGGTTCGGGCCACAAATATCCGCGATCAGAGCCGTTCTTTATTTTACCGCCCTAGGTGCGTAATGTACTATAGTACAGTCAGCAGCAAAAGCAGCCAAGCGGGCAGGGTATTCAAAATGAGCTGGACACGACTTTATTGTGTCACCTATCGGTGGTATACAGTACTAATTACTCGTCTTGTTCCATCAATGTTTATTTTACATCCAGGTTTCGAGTTTACCGCATAGATCACTGATTGATACCACTTATCGGTTGTACAGTCGCCATCAAATATATAGGAGCGGCCAAGGTGGTCACAAATATCTGAACAACGCCTTTATTGTCAAGGCGATAAAGTGCATGTTCAGATATTTTTGAGTACCCTGACCGCTCCTATACATTTGATGGCTACTGTATAAAGAACTAATTACGTAAGGTAACATGTAAAGAAAAAAAATAAAAAACATACAAGAAGTGATGAAACACTTTTATAAAGAAATAAAACCAAGAAATAATATCTAAAACATAAAACTAACAAGCAACATTAATAAAAAAATAAAATAACAAAATAAAAAGGAAGATTAAGAAAAAATAAAAAAACAAAATTAAATCCGCTCGTTGAGGATCGAACTCGCGCCGACAGCATAGCAGACAGACATCTTTCCACTGCGCCACGCCCCGATTTGTAGGACTCGACGAAATTAGGCTACATGTCAAGCGGATTTACGGTCTTACCTACTATATGTATTCATTATACCCTGGTACAATCGAAACATAAAATTTTTGACCACGTGGTCCCAGCGGAACGCTACATTTGTTTAAACATGCCACCGTGTTCATCGATTTATAAGACGTTATCACGTCAATAATAATATGTTAGCCTCTATACGTCCCACTGCTGGGCACAGGCCTCCTCTCATGCAAGAGAGGGATCAGGCTATAGTCCCCACGCTGGCCCAAAGCGGGTTGGGAACTTCACATACACCTTTGAATTTCTCCGCGGATGTATGCAGGTTTCCTCACGATGTTTTCCTTCACCGTATAGCGATTGGTAAATATCAAATTATATTTCGTACATAAGTTCCGAAAAACTCATTGGTACGAGAGCCGGGGCAGCAATTAAATAGGTTTAAAAAAAAGAAGCGGGCGATGGAGCGTAGTATATTAGGTGTTCGCAGGACTGATAGAATCAGAAACACGGAACTGCGCTCCAGAACTCGCATTGTAGATGTTGGTGTCAAGACCGCTAAGCTAAAATGGGACTGGGCAGGACACGTTTGCCGCAAGCATCCGGAAAGATGGGCCAAACTTGCTACCGAGTGGCTCCCACAGGACGGCTACCGGGGCAGAGGCAAACCAAAAAAGAGATGGCGAGATGACTTGGACGCGTACTGGAAAGGGTGGTCGAAAATGTCAACCAACAGGGTCGAATGGGGAAAAAGAGGGGAGGCCTTTCTCCAGCAGTGGGCCACTAAATAGGCTAACGAAAAAAAAAAAGAAGTTGTCTCGGGTATTAGTCAAGTGGAGCCTAAGCCTGCGTTTCCACCAGAGATGAGCGAGTATGCGTTGCGATGGAAACGCAGCCTAAAGGGTCCCGGATTGTGCGGTTTAAGGCCATTCCTCGATTCGGACAAGCCACGCCCATCCGTTAGAGACACGTTTATGGCTCCCGTGCACGAAAGAAAGAGATGCAGCGCTCTTAAGGATCAGACTTTTTGACCAAATTACGATAAATAAGCGAATCTATAAAGTTTTGTCTAATTTTGCTTCTGTGACTTTTTAGATAAACCAGAATACCATATTTTTTACTTAGTTATATTGCTTAATCTCTTATAGTTAATGTAAGCTAAACAATAAGGGGAAAAATGACCCAACTTCGGTTTTTTTTTCTATCGAGGCAACTTTCAGCAATCATGTTTCGGCTTGTGCCAAAAACTAGAGATATAGTCTAATAATATACATTCGATAATAAATGCAGTCCCTTTTCCCGTTTAGTCACTAGAGCGTTTGAAAAAAACTATAATTTTTCAAAGTAGCCCCTTAAGAGGAATTTTCTCCCACCACCACTCCGGTTGTCGAATGAACTTAGATTAGATGATATTATATTCTGAAGTTAGATTAGATGATTAAATAAACATATAATCTTACATTTGTATAACATCACTAATATTCATTGTAATATAACCAAAATTCCCGGGCCAATGTTCAGCAATAATCGTATATTTGTTAAACCAAACAAAGGTTTTCATTAAAGGTGTCTAGACTATTCAATTACATATGCAAAATATTGGACGTTGTATTACCCTTTAAAATTTAAATATAAGTATTGAACGAAATATATTTCTCTGACAATTTGTTTGGCGAATCGGTGTAAATACTGTAAATATTTCATCGCTTAGATATAAGTACCGTAAGATGGGGGGAGATGGGATGGTGGGGACAATTGGGCCATGATTGGGGAGAGAAGGGATGACAGAGAAGTGAGTAGGTTTTTTAGGCTACTGCTACGAATTGATTGTAATTCTTATTATCCGATATTGTCGATCCAACAATGTTCCCAGCTCACATTAGTAGGTAATCCCACCTCACCCCATAGTCATGGGTTGAGGTGGGATTATGTGTTTATTGTAAAAGTTATGAAATGGAACTATACAAAATTATTAAAGAATTAAAATGCGGCTGGAACAGTTTTTATATATACCTAAACATCAACGTGTCACATCTAAATATACATTTTTATCGAGGTTTGAATGTCTGTTTTGACCCAACTCACCCCATTTTACGGTACTTACTATGACAAATACTGTGCATTAATATGAAATTTCTTTTATAAAATTTAATATAACTGAATATTTGGGATTCCTAATTAACTAGTTCATATTCATATTTCCGAAACAGTAGGTACTACCTTGTGTCAATTAATTAATAAAACGAGATTCAATCTAAATAGTTACAGTGCGTATAAGTACGAACATAAATACATAAGTGAAAAAAATATAATGAAACTAAACACTAAAAGTCAATAAAAATTAAAATAAGTGTAAAGAAGAAAAATCTCGGCGAAGATCGTCAGTCGGCGAAGATCGGATAGCAAGCAATTACTTACAGCAAATTCTGTTTTTACGAAATGGTAAAATATCTACAAAAAAATGCTATGCAGAATTTGTTGTAATTGCTTGCTATCCGATCTTCGCCGACTGATGGTCTTCGCCGAGTTGACCTTACCTCAAAAAATTAAAATGTCAAGTACGCAATATATACCTGATGCGAAACACAAACTGTTTGTAGGCCTGGTGATGTGTACTTGAATCTATGTATTGTTGGCATTTATTTCTGCCGAACTATAATGCTCCAAATGCGATTTTCCCGAGCGTGACATTTTTCTCGAATATTGGAAAATTTCCATGACTTAAATTTGAATTCTCATTGAATAAAAAAATAAAAACAATACGTATTTTTGAAGCGATTGGTGCATAAATGATTCTTTTCTCGACGTCAATTCAACATTCAAGGTCCATTAGCTAGGGATACACGCACAGATGTGTCCGCCGGATTTGTCCGACGGATATGCCCGGCGAATAGATCCGTCCGTGTATGGTGCTATTTAGATGTGTCCGCAGACAAATCCGTGTCCAATTCGCACCATACACGGACGGGTCTGTCCGCCGGGCATATCCGTCGGACAAATCTGGCGGACACATCTGTGCGTGTATCCCTAGCTATTACAGTGGCAAAGAAGTATTGGATACGGTTAAGTTTATTTTATTTTATCTTTCGTTATGTTTTTATTACTTAGGTGAAAAATTATACATGCAACTCATGGATAAAAACTTTACTTCTTGTGCTTTTGAGGCTCTCTTTAAGGCACTGGTCCCACCGCGAGCTAGTAAGCTATGAGCTATCGGCTATAAACACGAACAAAAGATAAGCACTCTCGTGTAAATAAAAGAAAAACGGCGATATTTATAGCTCACCGCTGGGCGAGTAACTATAAATATCGCCGTGTCTCTTTTATTTACACGGGGGTGCTTATCTTTTGTTCGTGTTTATAGCCGATAGCTCATAGCTTACTAGCTCGCGGTGGGACCAGTGCCTAATACGCTCAATATCCTAAACTAGAATCACTCGGGTATACGAAGTTTCTTCTCTTTTACACACAAATATCTGTTACACGCCTTTATTCTCTTGATACAAATACAGATACAAATACAAATATAGCTACTTCTGCTGCTAATGTAAGTACGTAATCACCAATTTTTGTTTATATATTTCCATTTGTAAATTCTAAATAATGAAACAGCTTAAGTATTTTATCAATCTACCTAAGAATAATATCTAATTGAGTGTGATTTAGTGATTTGACAGCATTTTATATGATTTAGCAAACCACGTTGCAAGGTACGAGTAGTAGTTGTCATATAATTTCATTAAAAATTGTGCTTTAAGAGTACATTCATTTTTTTAAATACAGCCTTGGCCAGAAGTGTTGAGCACCAATGCGATTTTCATACAAAACTGGAAAGTTTAGTCCATCGTTTCCATCTTTGTTTAAGTTATTTTGTCAATTAATTTAAACTAATAGGCATGTTTTGTTGAAGTTAGTAGTAACTGCATAGAATATTTGCAATATGTCGCACCGACTTAAATTTTCATTTTTGGTACCTTCTGTTTTCATATTTTTTAAGTACCTTGAAAGTGTTATTAAGTAAAGTTTTCTATATTTATAAATAAAATATAACATTTACCGTTACCGTACATTGTTAGGCTAGGGAAATAATGCTTAACATCAAAATTGTAAACAAAAAACACCTATGTTCAACACTTCTGGCCAAGGCTGTACATAGGTAAGTATTTGAAGACATATATAAAAATGTATATAAACAGACCTTTGACATTGCTGAAATATCTAATTAGTCTGAAAATGTGAAAAACTTCTGGTAAACAATATTCAAACGTTTCAAATAAGGAAATTTTTATAAAAGTAATTAAATAAATCAAATTTGACTGGGGGAGGGCTATATGAAATTTTTTTATCATTAAATATTTTTATAATAAATAAACGTCTAGGAGAGAAATATTTAATAAAATAATTTGATATTTGTTGTCTTGTTGTAAAATTAGGTACCCTACCTACTTACCAATATTTTGGAACCGGCGGCGGCTTTGTGATTTATTTTCTGTTACAGTAAAACGGCAGCTCTTTGTGGATCGATTGCGCTTTGCTTTGATTGTACCTAGATTCGCCGAATATGGTTTTATTCGTTTTAGACAGGATGCGTACCCAGCTGCTAGTTGTTAGCTGGATAAATTGAAAACAAAACAAAACCGGCCACTTGGAAAGAGTGCGCGTTGGCTACTAAACTAAAACAAGTAAACGTTTCCTTGTTTTTAGTAAACGTGTACTTGTTTTGATTAAACAGTATTGTTTTTCCAAAGAGAAATGTTTTTTGGTGTTAGTAAATACTATTAGTATTACTTGTCCTGGGAACACAGATAACCTCAACCACTAGATACAAGATCGTAAGTACAACTCGAGGTCACCAGACATCGGTGCTCCCACACTAATTTTGTATGAGAGCGCGACCGCTTATTTCAGTTGAGTTATACCGTTTTTGATCATTACTCATGTGAATTAAAAATATCCACAAAAATCTAGTTACTTGTTGTAGAATGCTATTGAGATGTGCTGTTCGAATCGTAGAAATTTACGAATAAAATTGCGCTTATGTGTGGTGACCTCGTGCTCCCTGTAAAAGCTTAATGATGAGGTGTCTGTGTAGTCTGCGCCTGGGAATTACAATTTTTTACTTGTTTCTAGTTATATTTTCTCTCCTTGTATGCCTTCCAAATGACCGAAATATTATTCCGTGGTCGGGACATACATACTAAATAATAAAATTACAGTAATACCGTGATAAAGACTCGGTAACAACAGGCGGTCTTCGAAGCTATTTCTACCAGACAACCTTTGGGTACTAGGAAACTATACCTTATGTTCGTTAAGTAGGTAATTTATTAATCGTTAACTTTAGGCACTGTGTGCTGTAACCACAGTAACAGTAATACTGCAGAACTTTGCAATTTATGTAATTCGAAGATCTCTCCCTCCTCTCTATGTACTACAAAGCTACCAAAAACAAAACTTACACAATTCTCAACTCCAGATTAGCTAAATATAAGAATTTGTAACATGTTCAAGTTAGTTTTAAGTTTAATTAGATCTTGAAGGACAGAACACCTAAGATGAAGTTACTTATTTAACTTTAATAGCGACTAAGAAATAATGTGATTCGAAATATCTAAATATGTGAATGCGTCAAGAATTAATTATTAACCCGCTTATTCATAAACGTGTTTCAAACCTCATTTAACTAAATAACCATTTGTCCTTATCTTTCACTTTGTCAGTTGTGTTTGTTAGAAACGTACAAACAATAATTTAACTAGGTAAATGAGGATTGAATCACAGTTTTCTTCTGTCAGTTTGTCCGTTCGATTTTCAAAAGCATATTTTTACAGACAATACTCCTGGGTGACAGCGGTGTTGGGAAGACGTCGCTCCTGGTCCAGTTCGAAACCGGCAAGTTCCAGGCGGGTAACTTCTCAGCGACGGTCGGGATTGGCTTCACGGTAAGTTTATTATAAGAAAAATCATAGTCAATTTCACGCTTCAATCCTTAGAAAAAGTAAAATTTTGCGAAAAAATTCTGTGTACAGTCAGCAGTAGAAGCATTCAAAATGTTAAATATGATCTTGTAACGCTCTTATTTTCTTAACTGTGTGAAACTCATTTAGGACACCTGGCTTGCTTTGCTAGTTGCTATACCTAGTCTACTATGCTGACTGTACCATCCATCACATCAGTACCTAATTGGATATCAAAGCGCGCAAAAAATATCATAAAATAGATATTATTTATAGAGCTATAAGAGAGTTCACATATTTTTGCGTCTATCATTAATTATGCAGCGTTTTATTACAGACTATACCTAATTAAATATCCTATGAATTATTTGAAACATATTGCAGTCGAACATGATATTATATCTGAAAATATGTTAGCGAATTTATTCACATATTTCATTATCAATTCATCAAATGTTGTAATAGGATGTCCATATCATGTTTGTTGAATACCAACGGGTTTATTTATTGTGCTATCATACTTATATGAAACAATACAGTGTGTCGGAAAACCAGTAAGATTTAATATCTTAGGAGGATGGCAACAGCTAAAATCCAGGGCCGTAGCTAGGGGGGGGCATTAGGGGGCAATGGCCTACCTTAAAATACTAATGCCCCACCTTAAAAACTACAATCGGGTCAAAAATGTATGAAAATAAAGTTAATGCCCTACCTTAAAGTTTGCTATCTTAACTGCAATTCTGGCTATTACGGTCCTGCTAAAATCCCTATTTTTTTAGCGCGAGTGAAAGAAAAACACTGCGTTACGATTACTCGATTAGTATGGGAGCTCATTTCAAATGAATGCATTTGCAAAATGATGTATTAAAAAAAACACTACGCATTTATTGATAAAAATAAGACAATGAAGTTTTTAATATTAGTGTGGTGAAATGTCCTTAATTATAAACGTTTAAGTCAAGAAACTAAAGACATACATCTGTTTGAATTAATTTCTATCGAGCCGATTTCGTCCAATCGTGTATCGGAATTAACAAAGTTCTTCGAAATGTAATGAACATTAACATATTTTTTGTTACTTTTCCGGAATTTGAAGGTCATCGGGTGTTGTCAGCCTCTTACCTTATACCTTATTTCAATATGTGGATTTCAAACCTTTCAATTCGATAACTTTACACATTATTATCTAAGTTTCGAAACTTGATAATGACATTAATGACGCATGTTCGATATGTTCATTTGTCCTTCGGCTTCTCGAACCGGCCTGTTAATGGGATGTAGTAACTCCCCGCTGCTACTTAGTTGTGATAACATGTCAATCTAATCGATTCCTTGTGTAGCTCCTTTGAGTAGTAAACTATACCGCATGTTATACCTATTAAGGTTTTAACGGAAAGTTTTAACGCAATTAAGGTTTTAACGGTAGGTTTTGTTGGGGTGATTCTATTCATGTTTAGTTTTTGCATTTTGTCACTTTGTTATGTCACTTGCGTACAATTCGATAACAAAACACAAAGTGAATTACCAAAAAAGAGTGAAATGCGAATATGTATTGTGTATTATGATATGATAATGTCATTGCTTAAAAACTAATTCTTATTAGGTATATATATATATATATATATATAGGTATATAGCTAGCTAGATACATTAGTGACTGGTAAATACCAGTCACTAATGTATCTAGCTAGCTATATACCTATATATATATATATACCTAATAAGAATTAGTTTTTAAGCAATGACATTATCATATCATATCATATTAGGTAGTAATTTTGGAATAGGCTTCCTGTAATCTTAAGAGGTTTATGTAACAATGTTTGTGTCTTAATCACCGTCCATAAACACCTATCCCCTTATTCATAAACGTCTCTCAGGCCTCAATTAGTTAATGTATGTTGTGTATGTTTCTAAGAAATACAATTGTCAAAGGGACCGATAAGGACATAACATAAAATAACTAATTGAGGCTCTTCTGTTCGTAACGGAGGGTAGTTTGGACGTCTTGGGAAACATTTTTTATTTTTTGCTCATTTAAGTAGTTCAGTGTGTAATATTGATAGCTTATTGTGCGGTGATCTAATAAAAAGTGTGCAGCTAATGAAGAATTTGTCTCAAAACGCGTGTAAACTCTCTGTAGTTAAATGGACAGTTGTCCTGGCATGGCCGCCACGTGTTGTTTGTGAGGAGCAGCTATCACCCTTACAAAGAGCAAGGCTGAAACCGAACAACGTAGCATATATTTATTTAACAAATAAAATGTGATTAACGTCGTCAACTTGTCATTGGCAGAATTCCCATTGCTCATGTGCAAAGGGAGAAAGCCAAATATTAAAAAAAAACTAATTGAGGCCTGAGAGACGTTTATGAATAAGGGGTTTAATTCCTAAATGCCAGTATTTTCCTAAAGTTATTTTCAGGCCTTATACTTCATAAGTCGGCTCATAACTCAATTTGAACTGTGCAGATAATAATGAAAGTTTTGTAACTCCCGTGTCGACAGTCGAGTTTGAGTAAATTAAAAAGTTTTGCCTACAAAAAGGCGAAAAACGAACAAGTTCCTGAGATTATTTTTATCCAATTTTTTGTTTCAAATTATTTAACTTAAAACTTTGGCGCAGAGAAGTATATTTTTTATCACAACTCAATTGTATGCGAAAAATTGACGATCGCGATTGTCCGTAATCCGTTCTCAACAGGCCCAATTTTGTCTAACAAAATAAGCTTAATAACCGCGTAACCGTAGGTCTACCACCGATACGTTTGTAATCACAAATAGAGTTCGTATAACAAAAGGGTCGTGGATTATCCCTGAACTCATAAATAACATTTTTTTTTGGGAAGATATACGAGATAATAAGTAATAATTTTAAACAAAAAAAGAACCGACTTCAGTTAGGTTCCGCCTTTCCAAGACGAAAAAATACTGAAACCACTATAAGTGTGCCTATAATAGTTAAAGAGTTCCCTGGATTTCTCCAGGATCCTATCATCAGATCCGGACCTGTCGGGACCAATCGTAAAGTATATGCTTGCAAATAAAATAAGAATTTACCAAGTCGGTCCAGCCGTCTTCGACTAATCGGTGAACATACATAAAAAAATATCAAAAAAATAAATAAAGGTCCCGACGATTTGAGAACCTCCTTTTTCGAAATCTTGAAGTCTGATGAAAACAAAACTCACCTAGGGCGCTACTGGTACCGTACAAATACTAAAACTACACTTATTTATATGTATACTACACAACGCCTTACATACAAATTTAAATCAATAACCATAGACATATAAAAATAAGAAGACGTGATCCCACGAAGACAAAGCTGTGATTCCATAGTAAGCCGCGGTCTCGTGCACACACATTCACTTTTGACGTTTGAACCAATCACCACTCGTCCGCGAGTTGTATAAGGCTGCCTCTACATGATAGGCCATCATAGGGAAGGGACGCAGCGAGATCGCAATATCGTTAGCTCCCTGTAACGCATAGCTGCGTCTCTATGATGGCCCATCATGTGGAGGTGCCATAATATGTGTGCGTGTCGCGTGTAAACACGAGGAAATCGGCTCACTATTGGAATCACAATGTTGTCCTCTCGGCACCACGGCTTCCTAATTTATTTTATATGTGTATGCCAGTAACAATATTAAACTGTATCTGAAGGGGCGCAAACTCAATTATTCGCAGGACGCAATACAAAGTACCCAAATCCGAATACAAAGCACCGTTTAACTTTGTTAAACGGTAAATCGATGAAGCTTTGTGCTGTATTTGAATTAAATGTAATTACATATTGGGGACTTCAAAATTAAGACAAAGGCCGTCTTCACAATGGACATGTGCATCCACCACGTCGGTGTGTAAGCGGGACGTCGCTATATATATGCTTAGGTCACACCTTAAGCGGTTAATACGCTGTTGTGAATTTCGAATGCGGCGCCAGCTTTGTTAAGGTGAATACCTTCAATATGATCAGGGCCTGTCGCTTCAGAAATGGCATAGGTATATGTTAAGTACTTATATAACCTACTTGAGAAATGTTGACGGGTTTTGGCAGCCTAGCTAGAGGCTATAGCCATGAAAGCTATAGACGGGGGTTTGAATCCAGTCTCGGGCACTTGAAGACTTGGTAACTTTTTCTTTAAGATACCTTTATAGAAAGTATTTAATAAATACAGGGTGTAACAAAAATACTGGTGATCCTTTTAAGGGCATAATTGGTGTACTATAATTATGTATTTTTCTCGCTAAAAAAATTTTGGTTTTGTATGGAGGCCAAAAATTTTTTCTCCTACTTTTTCTTACTCGCAATACGATACCAAATATTCCCTTAAACGGATCACCAGTATTTTTGTTAGAGCTGAGCGTTTTTTTCAATAAGCGTTTCGAAAAACACTTTTTCGTACTGTAACGGAAAAACTGTTTTGTTGTGAGAACAAAAACAGTTTTTTATAAAAACGATCCTACACTTCCTACAGTTTCACGTAAGTCGTACGCAACGACGTAACAGCCGCAATGCAAAACTACACTACACTCAAAACTCAAAAACTATAAAACTATAGTTGTTTAGTTCGTTTTGGCGGAAACGGGATAGACGTTTCGTTCGGTGACGACGGTGACGCACCGGAAAACTAGTTATTTTTGAAACTGTTTTTCAAAACAGTTTTGAGGTAGAAAAAAACAGTTAAGTACGTTTCGTTTCGCCTAAAACTCGTAACGACCCAGCTCTAATTTTTGTTACACCCTATATACTCAAGGTTAAGGTCGGAGCGTAACGTATGAGGTAAAGCCGAAGACGCGAAGGTAAATACGATCAAAACCTCAATTTGAATAACTAATGCGCGCTTTAATCTGCTGATTCTGAATCTGTGTTTGCGTTTAATATCGGTATACAATTTATACAGTGGGTTTATATCTTGCTGATTTTAAGGGCAATTGTGTTTTATAAGTAAATAAAATATAATGAAAACGGATACAATCATATATACCTATAGGATACAAACAACCTCAAACTTACCGGCTTGCAATACCGTATCTTTTGTACGGCCACGGCCAATAGCGGACCAGTATTTACCAATTAATAATAAACATCCCGCACGATTGAAAGACTTCTTTTGTTTGAAGTCGGTAAAAAATTTTCGATTACTTCAAGTCCAGGTTTTTTTAATTTGACTTTTTATTGTTTTATAATATTTTTATGATAAATAAGTAAATACAGTTAAGACTACTTTAAAAAAACTTGACGCAGTAAATATGAATCCCGGCTCGTAACTCTTAGTAGTATCGGAAAATGTGTCGGATTATTTCATCTAAAACCAAAATAGCTGATGTAGCCCAAACAGCGGGCGGGCTGGAATTGGGACTGGGTTGGACACGTGACATGCTACTGCATGCCGGAACATTTGTGGGCTAAAATAACTACCTTTTGGGTCCCACAAACAACCAAACTCGACGTCAGGGCAGACCAAGAAAACGTTGGAGCCGAACTTGACGCCATTCGTGCTGACTGGTGGGGGACTGCTTAAGACCGTGATACGTGGAGGGAGAGGGAGGCCTTTGCCCAGCAGTGGGACAATCTTGGCTCTTATTGCTCCTCTACATGATGGGCCAGCGCTGGGCCAGCGCTGGGCCAGCGCAATGGCCATGCGCGCAACTACACGATGGCGACATTCAGTTGTGATCTATACGTTTTCCAGGATGGACGTGGAAGCATTAGCCGCTGCAGCAATCTATCTATGCGCCATGTACCACCATTATTTTCTTAATGTACTCGTACACAATAATAAAGATTAATAAGAAATAGCGTAGAAGATGACGGATGTTATTTATCCAATGCTTAAATTTAAATTTATGCAAAAACTTTTAAACCCTAATGAAAAAAACATTACTTATCTCTTTCTTAATGAGCCACTATGTTTTTATTGTGTATGTATGAATGTATATATTTTACTATTGGTATTTAATATTATAATTATTTATTTATTTATTTAAGTTGTACTGTATGTAAATGTACTGTACTGTCTGCGTAATGTATGTGTAATTTTATTACTCCTCTAATTAATTAAAAATAAATTTAATGCGTGCATTACCAGTTATAATACCTACGTTCTGTTCTTATATCCCACTACCCTAAGCTTGTCTGGAAGATATCGCTTACAGCGATAAGATCGCCTGTTGCTGTCTTTATTTACATTGTTTTGTTTTCTTTGTGGTGCAATAAAGAATATTTACTTAGGTACTTGAAAAGCTACTTTATTTTCTTTAAATTCTTATTATCAGTTAGGTCCTGATTTTAGTATCTCTATGATTCAAAATAAAAGACATATAATGCATCCCCGATAAAGTTCTAAGAACTTCATAATTTCATGATAAGGCCACGTACTCGTCATTTTTTATTTAAAAAATCGTGTATTAGTTCAGAGATAATAGAGCGCACGCACGTCCGCACCCAATCGCGTTCGAGCACGCACTGAGGAATGGGCCACGTGTGGATGCGCACTGCCATCGCTGGCCCAGTCCCTTTGATGTGCGGTCAAAAAACCGACACCGTGGCCATCGCAGCGCCATCCGCCACGCCATAAGCCATCCGACGCCACTACCCTCTCTACACGCTGGCCCATCATAGTGGGCCAGTGTGATGGGCCATCATGTAGAGCAGCCATTAAATATATAAATAAAAATATTTCATATTTAAGATAGTTTCTGAAAAATTAAATGTTAAGCTTATCAATCTTATCATCCATCCTCCTAGCGTTGTTGCCGGCTTTTAACTGCGGCTCCTTGTAGCCTGGGGTCTGCTCGGTAACCTAATCCCAGATATAGGTGGAGGCACTGGTGTTTACGAAATTGACGACCCTCTTACCTTCCAACTCATAGGCGAAACTAGGCCTTGTTGGGATCGATGTTACCGAAAAGTGACTGGTATATAAATATTTACCTACAAATATCAAATGATATTTCGTGTACAAGTTCCGAAAACCTCAGTGTGTAACCGGCTTTATCCCAAAAATCCAAAACCCTTGTGAATTCAGTTGCGACCTCAGTGTGTACAGTCACCGGCAATAGTATCTTCCTTCATGATGGCCGCAAAAATATGTGACACGCTCTTATGACCCTACAAATAAGAGCGTGTCACATATTTTTGCAGCCTTCATGTAGGAAGATACTTTTGCCGGTGACTGTACCAGCCGGGTTTATCCCAAAATTCCAAAACCCTTGTTTAATTCGTTGCATCCAATAAAATTAAACACAATACACGATAATCGTAGTTGCAAACAATTTGACATTGACACGATAACCGTGTCGACGCGGGGCGGCGGGACGGACCGGGACCTCGCTCCTTCGTCAGTTCGCCACAGGACTCGACGAAGTTCGCATCCCGGGCGCGGGACTTTCGAATTTCGAATCGCGCGCTTAACGGTATTGTTTTGAATTAGTATTGCAAGTGTTTTGTGTTGCCGGAAACGATCTGTGAGTTTTTGCTGGAGGTGTGGATATGGTTTTTGAATTTGGAAACAGGATTTTTTTTGTCATTGCTGTTTTTTTTAATTATCAGATTTATGGACATTTGAAAAGTCAATATTTCGACAATTCCTTCAGATATAATTTAAGAGCCTTTTTTCTGCTTGAACTTCAATAGAAAATGAAAATATTATTCGTCCTCAGACTGTGAAACTTTCATAGACTTTCAGGTTATTCAGAAAAAACTTAGGTTATTCCCTTACAATTTAATTACATTTTAGTCCGTCACAAAGAGAAAGTTGCACAAAGACAAGCTCCTGTTGAGCATAGCTCTCCGTTTCAGAACTCCCTAAACTCTTCCAGTTACTTAATTAATTAATTGTGATAATCCGAAGCAAAAGGGCCCTTACGGCAATTTAATTTAAAAATTGATTTGTTTCCCTTATTTGTATAATTTTAATACATTGGGGAAACAAGTAGCTAGTAACTAAATAAATAAATTTGAACACGTATAAATCGTTATAAGTAAGGACCTAGGTAAGGTCACGGACTTTAATTGTTGAGCCATTTAGGGTTCACTTTACATTGGACACTTCATAGAATAAGTACTAAACAAAAGAAAGTAGCTTGAACCGTAAATGTCTCAACTATTAATAGTACATTACGTACCTAGGGCGGTAAAATAAAGAAGGGCTCAGATCGCTGGCATTTGTGGCCCGAACCGAAGGTAAGGGCCATAAACAAGCGATCTGAGGCCTTCTTTATTACCGCCCGTGGTGCGTACATAATTTTACGTCTTCTCCTGGGTGTGAAGTGTGATTTGCCGCTGCGCCCTAGGGCGGTAAATCTCACTTAGCGCCCAGAGTGACGTAAAATACGTTAAGTACTTAACTCTGAAATGCATATCGTAGGATAGGATACAGTTGACATAAATGAAAAACTGCTTCCAACTTAATTACAAAATCTTCTTAAATAGTTCTCTAAAAATCTAATAAGTATGTCTATTGCATCAGCTTGTAAACCTGATTTTATAAATCCGATTAATTATAGGAGTCGATAGTACATTATATTTATTATGATGCATTTACGAAAAGAGAGTGCGTATTATAACAACGTTGCAATAAACATGAAAGTTGAAAATAACGTAATAAGGTATTCCAAGTGACTTTTTAATGGCCTCCCTGCAGAAGCCGTAATATTATAAAATTTTGTTTGATCTCTTATTCAAAACCTATAAAGCCCGAATCAAAAGTTATTTGAAATAGAAGTTGTGGATAAACTCAGGACACGAGACGAATTATTATTGATTTTCTTATTGCTAAAATTTGACTACTTTGACTTTTCATATCATCTGACCCTTTTATCAGAAAATTATAATGAAGGTTAGTATATACATACATTAAGTAGAAATACCCCAATTGATGTAAGCGGTAAATAATTGCTGACAACGGGCGGCAAGCAACTGGTGGTTTCATACTAGATATACTAGAGATGTTGTGCCTTAGGAGCGCTTTCAGACTGGCGTTTTATACCGTGTATGTAAGTTCTTATTTAATGACTATGTAAATATAAAGTAATTAGTTCCATCCTGCTTATGTACAGTAGCCGAAAAATGTGGTCTACCACCCTACGGTTGAGGTTCGTTTGAATGTCCTGAGACGCCAAGTAGCCCAGTAAAGATACGTTTTTTTCAAACATTAATTTATAATAGCAATTTTTTTGTTTATATAGTTTTAAAATGTCATTCTAAGATGACTGAACGAAAAATCCTACAAACTTTCCATCGGGAAGTAAATATTCATCAAAATATATATGAAGGGTTTCTTTTTTTTGTCTGATTTTCCGTCATCCATAAATAACGTGTCTTAAGGAACCATAATAAATAATAAAATATTGATATATTTATTCAGGCGATTTTTTAGAAATTAATTAAATGAGGATTTTTTCAAGGTCAATTTTTTGTAGGATTTTCTGTCTAAGCAATGATTAACATGACTTTTAAGCCATACAACTAAATACTTCTGCTATTATGAATTATTTCCAAATTTGACATTTTTCCCATACTAGTGAAAAAAAAATGACTGTACTAAAGGTCGTGCATGTTTTAAATAGAGATGCAACGGATAGTGGTTTGGCCGGATACCGGATACCGGATATTCGGCCTGACCCTCCGCCGAATATTCGGTATCCGGCCGCCGAATATTCGGCCGACGGTACTATACCTACAATTTGAGTTTCGCAGGTGCGCGTCGTGCAGGTTTCGACCTGTGTCGTAGTGAACGCTCGTGCGGATACATTCCTAGGAATTCTAGGCAATAAAACGAATTTTATTATGTCAGTACGGAGTACTTAACTTCTTTCAAAAGTACACACGCGCTCGCGTATTTTTGTGTAAAAAACATTTTTTGTATGACTAGTGGGCGACTCTGACTACATCCGGTATCCGGCCGGATAGTACGAAGATATCCGGTATCCGGCCGGATACTAAAATAAGGGCCGGATAGGCCGGATACCGGATAGTAACCGGATATTCGGTGCATCTCTAGTTTTAAACTCCGTTAGAAATAGCAACCTTAGCGATCGTTAGATCTCGCAGAAACTTTTGTCAAAACTGGTAGACCACTTTCTTGGTCGATTGTATCTACTTTAAAAAATGTTATATACTTATATAATACATAAAAAAAATATAATTATTAAAATTTAACAATATTAGTAACCGAATGAAATTAAAAACTTTAATAACTATGTTGAATATAATATAATATTAGTAACCGAATGAAATTAAAAACTTTAATAACTATGTTGTGTATGAAGCGTTGGTAGCCTGACGGTAATGACGTCTGACTTTCAATCCGAAGGAAGCGTTGGTAGCCTGACGGTAATGACGTCTGACTTTCAATCCGAAGGTCCCGGGTTCAAACCCCGGCTCGTACCAATGAGTTTTTCGGAACTTATGTACGAAATATAATTTGATATTTACCAATCGCTATACGGTGAAGGAAAACATCGTGAGGAAACCTGCGTACATCCGCGGAGAAATTCAAAGGTGTATGTGAAGTTCCCAACCCGCTTTGGGCCAGCGTGGGGACTATAGCCTGATCCCTCTCGTGCATGAGAGGAGGCCTGTGCCCAGCAGTGGGACGTATAGAGGCTAACATATTAATAACTATGTTAAGATATGTCTGACAAACTTAATTGATAATTAATAAATCCATATGCGTTGCAGATAAAAATAAAAACATACAGGAAAATACACTTAAATCTTCACTCTCCCTTCTATAACTTATTTAGACAGGTAATATGCGCACCATGTCATATCATATTTATATTAAACAGGAAAAGTAACTACATAAACGTATGAATATTGAAAGAAGTCTCAGAAAATTAGAGTCTTTCCTTGAAAGGAAGTAATTTCCTGGATTTTCTGTGACATGGTAATAACTTGAAGACTGCAAAGAGGCATCGTGTTATATTAAAAATATTTTCGGATAATTCATTATTTTTATGTGCGAATTGGTAGATCATCTCGTTCACCTCATTCCAATTTACAGCTTCTTTTTTTAACTGACTTCAAAAAAGGAGGAGGTTCTCAATTCGACTGATTTTTTTGTTTTTGTATGTATGTTACTCGATATCTCCGTGAATCGTGAACCGATTTTCATTTTTTTTTATTGAATGGGTTCTTTTTTTATTATCGTGTCGAGGTTTGCTTAGTTTTCATATTTGAGATCTCAATAGGCGGCGGTGTTGACAGCCCTGGACGTCGCGTCAGCAGAGGACTTACCGCGAACTACTTCGCTAATCGTTCGTCTTACCTCTCTATCGCTCGTATCAGCAAGAGCGATAGAGATGCCGATTGCTGATAGTCGATTTCGAATTTCGTTGTACGCGGTAAGCTCTTAGGTCGAGCTCCGAGCAGTAGAGTTATGCCATTCTCGAGTATGGGAAAAGTTCTCGCTCGGAAATATTTCCCCTAGTAAATCGAGAACGTTCTCGAGAACGGCACATCTCTAGAGCAGTTATATGAGGAGATGGGTCAGACCAGCAGATGCGCCAGGGTTTGCGATGCCTTGACTTAAAGGCCAGTTGCACCAACCAATTTTAAGTTGACTTACTGATCAACGTTACCCAACCAGCAGAACAGTATAGTTTTAACAGTGCACAGTGTGTTAGAAACCCTCATTTTGTCTCATTCAGTTTTTATTTGAAAAATGCATAGTTCTAATCGTAATAAGCAGCTCACAAATACTCCGGCTTGCCAAAACTTTCTAGTTTTTATGTTATTTGATGTCAAAGTTGACCCGGGTATAGGTGAAGAAAATTGAAAAATAATTTATTGTCATAAAACTAAGCGTCCTATTTTATTTTTGTTAATATGCAAGTATTCCAAATGAAATGCCTAACATTTGTACAAAAAAATATTACTATACCGTGAATAGTTTAGAAGATAAATTAATTTTCATGATCTTTGGTTTTATTTTTTTTACTCCTAGATTCCGCCGTATTAGATCGCGATTCCTACACAAAACGGTTGATTAACACATTTATTTATAGAATTAAAATAACGATCTAATTCTGTAGAATCTAGAAAAAATAAGAATTTTAATTTTTATCCGGGTTTTCGGACCCTAGGGTTGTCACGTTTTAAAATCGACCCGGTGTATATTTGAAATACTAATGTTACTTTTTGTGACAACAGCGTAATATACATATATTCAGGTCTCGTAAAATACGTTTACATTCAAAGTGTCAAAAAATATGTAAAAGGTGGACAAAGCTTTTTGAAGATTTCATCATTGGGATCAGGCACGTGATGAAACTTGTAGCTGCGGCAGGATTATATACTATGGATTTTTTTTGTATCCGGAGTATCCGGACTAATATTTGACTTATTATAAACATGTAATTCAGTGGGGAAATAACACAGGTTATTACCTATACTATTATATATTACATAGTTTTTAACAATTTTGAAGAACGTAATAAATCGAATAAATTCATTTAATTCATTATTATTGTAGCAATTTTATGTGGCAAAAAGTGTGTTGAGGAGTATGGGTGGCTTAATATGACTGTCACTAAGAATTCATGGAGTAAAGATAATAGCCTTATCGCGTGTACAACAATGTCCTCCGAACAAGCAGCAAAGTCGCGCGAGAGCATCACTGCCACAAAACAAATCGGTTGTCAAACATGAGTGATCTGTTACTATATGGCACTATGGCTGAATGGAACCGCAAGACAAAAAAAAAACTTCTTCCATCTGCTGTGTTGGTGAAAGCTATCAACGTGAACGAGAAACAGTGCGGCTTCGTAAAAACTGGAGTCTGCGGAATACTAAAAAATAAATAAAAAAGTAAAAAATAAATAGTATTAAATTTAAATATCAGTTAAAACTTAGTTACGAATTTTGCTTAATACGTTAGTGTCATTTTGTATACAGTCCGATATATTAATCACCGTTCAGATTGAGCGAGGTGATTAGGAAGGCCATACTGAACAACTTTTACAATGGGGCCAACTCCGAGATCAACACCGAGAAAAATTTTGACTTCCCCATAGAAAACGACAACATCTGATGATAATCCGATTAAAATATAACGGGCACCCGGATATACGTAAGTGACAACCCTGACAGAAAGTTTTAAATTGTAATATCTTCTGGATTCCACGGAATTAGATCGTGATTTTAATTCTATACATAAATACATATTTAATCAACCGTTTTGTGTAGGAATCGCGATCTAATACGGCGGAATCTAGGAGTAAAAAAAATAAAACCAAAGATCATGAAAATCAATTTATCTTCTAAACTATTCACGGTATAGTAATATTTTTTTGTACAAATGTTAGGCATTTCATTTGGAATACTTGCATATTAACAAAAATAAAATAGGACGCTTAGTTTTATGACAATAAATTATTTTTCAATTTTCTTCACCTATACCCGGGTCAACTTTGACATCAAATAACATAAAAACTAGAAAGTTTTGGCAAGCCGGAGTATTTGTGAGCTGCTTATTACGATTAGAACTATGCATTTTTCAAATAAAAACTGAATGAGACAAAATGAGGGTTTCTAACACACTGTGCAGTGGTAGGCGGTTTGGTGCAACCGACAATTATAAAGGAGTGAATGGAAAGACAAACACGTACTGCAGTACTGACATACTTAACATACAAGGTTATTTGTTGACAACAAACCTCAAAATGCAAAAAATAAAATAATGCAGTATCTTCTTTCTGAGAATGATACATTATTAGGCTTTCCTTAATAAAATCGCTCCACGTTTGCAACGTCTCATTTTGCATTTTTTCTTATTAAATTCTCTCCACATTTTCAACGTGTAATCAAATCGTGCAAAAATAGCCCTGAAATCCCACAAAGGGTATGCGGCTCTATATGTAAATCAGTTAATAGCCACCGACGTAATACGCGGCTCGTTGCGATTAGGAAATGACGTCTTGAAATCGCAACGGATCCGCAAGTCGCTCCGGTGTGGGAGCTGGACATCGCTACATAATTAAAAGCAAGCATATCACCCACCGAAAAGGACAGAATACACGCAATGCGACTGATTATAAAACACGTTTAAAGATGGCCGATAGCACACCGTAACTAACCTACATAATTTAGTCGGTTTCATTGTTACCCTTCAAAGAGCGATGGAGGGTAATAAACGTTTCTATTGTACTTAGGGCCTTTTGGAAGTAAGGAATAATCACAAGGGTGAGTCTATGATACGGACCAACGATAATAGCGCTTTCTCTGTCATATCTATGGAAAGTGTAATAAGAATTGAACGGGATGGTTCAATCTAGGTATTGTTATTACCATTGCAGGTCTTGGGATAGTATGTCATCGCTACATAACGTTATTGTCTGTCTCGCTTACACATTGAAGCGGCGTGCGGATCCACATCAGTGTGATAACCACCTAAATCCGCTTGTGCATGCGAGGGTATAGATAGTATTCGTATTATGACATTTACTTCCTTGAACTTATACTAAGCCGTGTCCTATTATGCCCGCAGCTCAGAATGCAATTTTGAGACCAGTTACTTTATGTCAGTAATTTTACTCGTATGAACTGAAATGGATATCTGTGATGGATGAACTTGCGTCCCCATACAAACGTAGTTCAGCTCTCATTTTAAAACGACATGCTTTAGAACCACGAAATTTGGCACGGGCATTCTAGTATTACAGATCTATGTCGGTAATTCGTTTTCGTTGCTAAAAATTGTAATACAAAGAAAATATAGCAAAAATAAGTTTTGTATGTAAATCTGTGTCTAGCTGTATTTTCTTTGTATTACAATTTTCAGCAACGAAAATTAATTACCGACATAGATCTGTGACTACTAAAGCATGTCGTTTTAAAATGAGAGCTGAACTACGTTTGTATGGGAACGCGAGCGTCCTGGCGACTCTTAAGTGGTCCAGATTTTATTTATTGCATTGCCATTGATGTTCACAAATTATTTACATTTGCATTTTAATGTGGGCAAAGTTACCCTCAATTGGGTCATAGTAACCCGACTTCACGGCATACATAAACAAACGCAAAGATAAATGTTTTTCCAGTGTAACAATTCACCAACAAAAACAACAATATTGATGATAAAGTTGTTTTAATTGGGACCTTGACCGTCTCAAATCAATTATTTGTTTTCGCGAAGCACTTTCGAACTTTATGACAACCAATCAACAGGCTTTTACAAAACAACAACAGGTTTCAAATGAATTCCGAAAGCGCTCAACAAATTCATCAATACAGAGAGTGGCGGAGTGGTAATACCTGCGGTTTGAAATAAAAGTATCGGCCTGACTTTTTATTCTGAATAAACTATTCTTTATTTAAATATGTACACAATAAAACTACAGAAACAATAAACCTATATATAAAACTAAAATAAACTTATAAATAAAAGATGCTCCCCAAGTCGCCTTCGTGCGTTATGGTACCCAGAACGCTGGCAGCGTTACCTCTTTGGATGGCCAGGCTTATCTTTTGTAATTGTAATTTAGTCTGTAGATATTAGAATCACTACATAGTAAACAAAGTCGCTTCCTGCTGCCTGTCCCTATGTATGCTTAGATCTTTAAAACCACGCAACGGATTTTCATGCGGTTTTTTTAGTAGATAGAGCGCGATTCAAGGGAGGTTTATATGTATACTTGTACCCATGCAAAGCCGGGGCGGGTCGCTAGTTAATTTATAAAGACATCTAGAAAAATATACCACGCGCTTTATTATTCAAACTAAATGTTACTTTAATAGTACATTACGCACCTAGGGCGGTAAAGTAAAGAACGGCTCAGATCGCGGGCATTTGTGGCCCGAACCGCAGGTAAGGGCCATAAACAAGCGACCTGAGGCCTTCTTTATTACCGCCCGTGGTGAGTACACAATTTTACGTCTTCTCCTGGGTGTGAAGTGAGATTTGCCACGGCGCCCGTGGGCGGCAAATCTCACTTACCGCCCAGAGTGACGTAAAAGTACATAATGTACGGTCACGTCTGAAAATAGGTATGGATACATTTAATGTGCCAAAAACATGTATACAATCAAAGACTTAAAAAAAAAAGAAAAAGATATTTATTCTTCAATTTAGGCACATTACAATGCACTTATGAACGTTAGAGAGAAAAGAAACTACCACCGGTTCTAACCCTACACCTCTGACCTGAGAAGTATTACTTATTACCGGCAAGAAACTCGGCGGGACTTATTTTTACGCCTTGATATTTTATAGAGTCGTGGCTACATATTTTTGCCACAATAAATGTATTCATATTTTTTAGTCGTGACTGTACACTTTACACAATTAGTGCCCTTTTTAATTAATTACTAATTTTTCAGATTTTGTAATGAGCTCATCTCATACTAATCGTTACATAGTGACTCTCTTTCACTTCCCTTAAAAAGGTCTGAATACCCGTTGTCTACACTGCCATAAACTCAAAGCCGATTCAATACACAGTTATAATACATAATCTACATAATCCACTACAATATTCTGGTCATTTATTCGTCTTTTACGACCAAATGACGTCATAAGACGTCGTGATCTCTATTCCTATGTTATTTATGATCCATTTATTGCGTCTGCCACTGGTTCAATACTGAAGTAGACGATTGTGAGTCGAACAAGAGTTTATTTAAAGGCAAAATTGTAGTAACTTTATTACATATTACTATACTTATGCGATTGTGGGTTGCCAGAGAGGTTACGTTTTACAAATAGACGAAAGTGGGATTTTAAATGTCTCATTTCAACTATCGTAAATGGGTTACCTCAGGACCAGAAAAGGTGATGGTTGGTGTTTTAATATGGTTTAATGGTGTTTACTAATGATGAGCGAAAGGAGGTCATTTCAGGAATAAGATGTAAATAGATGTTGTCAATATCAGTATAGATGTAACCCCTATTTCATTTACTTGGAAGAAGCTGTACGAATGCATCACGAAGTACATAGTCCAGGGAATAGAACAGTTATTAAGTTAAGCCAGCTTTTGCCTACGCTTTTCCTGAGTATCTCTGATACTCGTATTTTCCTTTATATGTATATTATTACGAGTACGTTTAACATTAACCTGCCTTTAAAAAGTATGAAACTGTTGCGTTCGAAGGAAAGGTTGTTTAGTGACTATAACGGCAACATATTTGCCAGGATTACTACGTCAAACGTACGTACACTCCGTCCGTACATTTCTTCATTATTTTGTATTTAAGAGTCGCCAGGACGCTCGCGTGAACTCGCGTCGCCATACAAACTTAGTTTAGCTCTCATTTTAAAACGACATGCTTTAGAACCACAAAATTTGGCACGGGCATTCTAGCAGTACAGATCTATGTCGGTAATTCGTTTTCGTTGCTAAATTTTTTAATACAAAGAAAATATAGCAAAAATAAGTTTTGTATGTAAATCTGTATCTGGCTGTATTTTCTTTGTATTACAATTTTTTGCAACGAAAACGAATTACCGACATAGATCTGTACTACTAGAATGCCCATGCCAAATTTCGTGGTTCTAAAGCATGTCGTTTTAAAATGAGAGCTAAACTACGTTTGTATGGGAACGCGAGCGTCCTGGCGACTCTTAAGCTGCGTTTCCACCAGGGATGAACGAGCATGCGTTGCGAGTAATGTGTTTGTTCAGGACCAATCCTAAAGCTGTGTTGTGCGACGATAAACAAATGGAGTGATTCTATCGGTTTTCAAAAACACATTACTCGCAACACATCCTTCGCTCACCTCTGGTAGTGAAATATATGAATAACAATGTATGAATGAGGATAAATTCACAATGCAACCACGCAGAAGGCGTTTAAATCGTTAAAAATATGTCTTTGGATATGTCCAAACTCTACACCATAAATAAAAATGTTCGTAAACGTGTGTATTTTCAAAGTAGAATACCACCAATAATAGTATGTTTTTTATCCTGAGCCTGTACCATCAAGATTTTTATACTTATTATAGCTATAGTTTTAGTTTAACAGAGTTTCATTTATACCCATCTTTGACAGTCTGACCAGTGTTGAGCACGCCGTATATTTTCTACCTTGATCTAGCTTTGATAATAATTTTCAATAATCTCAACGTTTTTTTGCTAACAATACTCAATACAGAGCCTGTTTAATATTGTAACCACTAACATAAAAAGCTTCAAGCCAGAAAACATTTACTTTTCCTTGTAAAAAGGTACACCAATGAATTGAGAAAATAATATTAAGTATAATTATGTTCTTGTTTACCAAGACTGCGGGAAAATTAAAAGTTTTATTATTTTATTAACCAGGAGAACATAAAGACCGACTAAGAGTTCATTCTTAGACCAGGTTTTTAATTATGAAAGCAGTTTGTACTTACATAACTTACCTACATAAGATAAACTTCAGAGGGTTTAAATTAAAGTTTCATTTTGCTGGCGGTGTTTTGTTGAAACCGCGCGTTATCTTACACTTTTAACCGTAAGTGCGTAATACCAGAGACTATAGAGATATAGACGACCATAGCCTAAGAACTTTTTGAAGCTCATGTCGATTGCGCCATCTATAGATACCGAATATGTAAGAGAAATGTCACCTGCACAGCTACTCCACGTTCTTAGGTTGTGGTGGTCTATATCTCTATAGTCTCTGGTAATACTTATACGTTGCTTAGGTACCTCTTAGCAACTTACTTCAATATTAGGTAGGTATTAAAAGTGAGTCGCCGCGCGGCTTGATGACAAACTTTCGTGGTCTTGCAAATCAGTAAGGCGGTTCTCACACTGCTGCGGATCCGCATGCGGCGACGGTGTGCGAACGAGATAGCGCTATCTATACACATGCAGAGCGCTATCTCGCTCGCGCACCGGCGCCGCATGCGGATCCGTCGCCAGTGTGATAATCGCCTAAGACGTGTGGGCTTAGTTCTGATACTTGTGATTCTATCAATTTCTTCTCGAAATGTTTTTTAGTGAAGACACTATGTATCAGTACAGTCAGCATCAAAAAATGTAAACATTTCGGCACTTATGTCTGTGGGATAAGACTCAAATTCGTATACATATTATTGATGCTGACTGTACAATGCGCAATTATACAGATAAAATTATCAATCAATAAAATGTAGTTTATTACAATTATTACTTACATACCATTTTGTAAGGTAAGGCTATGTCTAATGTCTATGTAAGGCCTACTGTATGTACTGTATGCCTATGTCTATATAAGCCTACAAAAACTTCTTCGAAAACATTGTGGGTTATTAAATCTACCTTAAATCAGTTAACGCCTTTGTATGGGTATTTAAACAATTCGGTGAGGTTCCAAACCCTTAATCTAAAGGATTATCATTTAAGGGTCATGAAATAACGAGATGGGCCCAATTTGGGCATCCTAAATGCCACCTGAGACAAAATCCCTCTGAAGATAATTTGACGTAAATAGAATAATTATTATACCTACCTAATATACCTATGTACATACCTAATACAAAATTAAGATAATGATTTTAATTATTTTCTGGGATATTATATATTTTTAAGTACAGATTTTACTAATCAACTGAAATACAACGAAGGCGTGTTTTGTTAATAAATTCGCGAACCACTTGTGCCTCCAGGGACAATTGTCCACCAATCGAAAACCACTGATTTAGGAGTACAATCGACCAAAAATGTGGTCTACCACCCTACGGTTGAGGTTCGTTTGAACGTCATGAGACAACAAGGTCGGGCATGTTTTAAACTCCGTTACAAATGTCAACCTTAGCGATCGTTAGATCTCGCAGAAACTTTTGTCAAAACTGGTAGACCACTTCCTTGGTCGACTGTGCATTATAGATAACACTTCAGAAAGTTACAGTACCATAAAAAAAGAATAGAAAATAACATATTAGTCGTTGAAATTAAGCACTGATTAAGTCGTTTTAATTATAACGGGACGAGAGATTGTGGCGAAGGAAATTCCAGGATCTCGAGAGTTGGCGAAAACAATCAAACTTTCGCCGAGGCTCGTTACCCGCCCTCCCACCACTGCAACACTGACCAATGGCGGAAAAAGAAAATTGTTTGCGAATTCATTAACTGCGTTAATTACTGAGTCCGTAATAGGTATGTTTTAATTAGTATCTGAGGGATGGTAAAAAAAAATGTAATATTTATACTCGGCGACTGAAATACTTGAATTGAGATTGTGTTGGCGGAACTACTAGCGCATACTTTTCGATAGAGCTTTTATGGTCCCATATTGTAGCATCCATAACAATGACAGAAAGGATTTCCATACAATATTGTGACACTGTTGCCGTGCCCCGCCCCGCGTGTCGGGCGGGCGCGCGTGGCACAATCCACCGGGAGATCGAAGTTGCTCAATTATATACAAGCAGCAGGTTGTGCACGGTAGGGTTGCCATATGGATAAATGGAATGTCCTGATAAAAATCCGGACATCACCCCAAAAGTCCTGACATTTCTAATAACAGCGATTTAGCGTACTTTTTTTAAACACTACGCCGGTGACACAACAGCCCCATTGATGGTAAGTAGCTACCATAACATATGGCCATTTGCAGCTCCAGGTGCCTCATGTGCGTTGCCAACTCGACTCCTTAGAAAAGAGCATTCACTGTGTTGACAGCTAAAGAGAAAATGTAGTCTCTGTCGTCAACACACCGCATCCTTTCAGAGCTCTGTAAGGTCGCCAGAGAACACAACACTATGAGTAAGGCCTAGTGCTAGGTATTTGGCTGTGATTTTCTGGTGGAAGTACTTCCTCAGTCGGGCTCTGCTCCATATTTGCTCGAGTTTACATTAGCTGAGCTGTGTCCTCACATGACATATATTCGCAGTATCCATACCCTCTTAAAGCTTGAGCTCATAATTATAAATAACATGACTCAGAGTTTATTGGTCAAAAAGTATTCGCGTTCTTTCCCACTTTTTTTTAACATATAGAAACGTTATAGTTCTTGATATACCCAATATTTTTATATTTGTCATTAGAGCAGTTAATTAATGAGTTTGTTGAAGACATTCAACAGTTGTCATTTGTCATTAAGTTGTAGAGCGATTTATTTAAATTCGGCTTTAGGCCTACCAAAAAATGCTTTCGTAATTTGCTTAACTAAATATTATACTGTTTGAAGTTATATACCTACGTACATATTTAATAAAGACTTCATACGATTTTAATAACAAAACATTGTCAAATTCTTTATTGTTTTGTTGAGAATTTAATACTTACACTTTGTATGTAGTTACTTAAATTTTGTAATAAGCGTATAATGAGGTAATTTCTAAAAATCCTGACACTTGCAAAGTCCGGCCGCAATCCGGACAAAGGGTCAAAAATCCTGACATGTCCGGACAAATCCTGACGTATGGCAACCCTGCACGGCATTCGTCGAACTCAATTCTAACCGGCTTGCTTAAGCACTCGTAGAAAAACTATTGTGTGCAACGTTACATAATTAGGTTATGGTAGTTAAGGGTTACCCTTATTATGTAACTGTTGCACAAATTACTATAGTGTATCATAAAGTGACCTGAAGCTAAACGCTCCTGTGTTCTTTACTGTCTCAGGCACATGCCATCTTTAACTTAAGTAATTCGCAATAAAGGGTTACAGTGGAGTGTCAATTATTTGGCATTATCGGGTCGAACACTGGGACTTTTACCTTGCATTCACTTATGGCTCCGTTTCGGCGCTGAAGCGACGGGGTAGATAAACGTATGATATCTTATTTGAAAAAAAGTTTCATTAGCACCGACTTATTTTAACTCCTATTGTTAGTTTAAAAAAATTACAGTTAAAGTGGTGAGGATTGATTTGTGTAAATAATTACTTATTTGTAGGACTAATTTGTCTGTTACATCTTTTCTCTGTACATATTTCCCAAGGGTTCTATTTTTCTAATTAATCTAACCAACAGTTGATTTCGCTGAAAAATGGCCGGGAATATGTCATTTTCAGAATTTTACGCATCCTTCCGCCTGTCAAATAGAAAATTTGTTGAAGAAATTTTGTATCTTAAAATTTAATATAACGTTGGCTAGCCTTAGCGAACCTTATACTAGTACTTATAGCACTAAGCAGAGTATGTTAGGTACTTAGTGAACTTTTAGTTTACGTTTTTTGTACAAGATACAGTCCACGTCAAAGATATGTTTACACTTTTGCACCGTACACCAAGGTTAAAAATTACATGGGCAATTTATGAATAAATCCATTCATAATGTGTCCATGCAATTTTGAATCTCACTGTAAGTACATGTTCCTTTATTAGGGTGCAAAATATAAACAAATATCTTTGACGCGGTCGTGTGTACAGTCAACACCAAAGTTATGTATACACTTTTGCATCTTAGCCCATTATAATAAGTTTCAGATTTGTATATATATTTTTGGCGTTGACTGTACAAGTAACAATCCCTAAGAACACCGAACACCAATAATTTCCACATTGAAGAATCCGAGAATTCCCCTAATTTTGTAAAGGAATTCGGCGCTCAGCTGAGACTCAAATTGGGAATATCTTCAATAATTTATTGAGTTTATTGGCGTGAGTACATTTGAGGGAAAAGCGTGAAATGGCAGAAGCGGAGCAAATATTATCATAATCATGTTTGACTTGGGTCATTTACTGAGAGGAAGGTCAAATAACCTTTTTGAAATTAATTAAATTGTACGGGTATCAATTTCAAGTCAGCAAAGTAGGTATTTTTTTTTACATTTTGAAGCAAGGATCTTTGAAGTAAGGTCCCTGTTAATTATGTTTACCCCTTTTAACAAACTTCGATGAAAATTAATCAAATCTATCTACTTTTGACGTCGAAAAATGATTCATTCAACCCAAAAATTCAATTTCCTTTTAATATCAACTAAATTTAGCGCCATAATTGAAAATCGTGATTATTTATCAAACCCTCGGTTGACATTTTTAATGACAAGAATATTTCAAGATAAATATTAACCGTACCTTATTTACTTGCAGAAAGTGCTCCTTTATAAACATAAGACATTTTCCTGCTAAGTGGAATTTAATTATTTTTCAAGTAACGTTAATGGTGTCTAAGGTAACTTAGGAGGTAAAAATAAACCTACAAGATTTTTATTATATAAAAATTAGATGCTCATCTGCCTTATAAATCTAATATAAATGACTTCAACTCTCTCTTGTATAAATCGATCTAAACTTAAGAGTCGCCAGGACGCTCGCGTTTCCATACAAACGTAGTTTAGCACTCATTTTAAAACGACATGCTTTAGAACCACGAAATTTGGCATGGGCATTCTAGTAGTACAGATCTATGTCGGTAATTCGTTTTCGTTGCTTAAAATTGTAATACGAAGAAAATACAGCCAGATATAGATTTACATACAAAACTTATTTTTGCTATATTTTCTTTGTACTACAATTTTTAGCAACGAAAACGAATTACCGACATAGATCTGTACTGCTAGAATGCCCATGCCAATTTCGTGGTTCTAAAGCCTGTCGTTTTAAAATGAGAGCCAAACTACGTTTGTATGGGAACGCGAGTTCACGCGAGCGTCCTGGCGACTCTTAAGTTATACACAAACGACGATCTTCGACAAAATCGTTTGTCCTTCTCCTTCGTTTTGAAATATGCTTGTTAGAAAAAGACAAAATTAACCGGAGTTTTATTACTAAGAGGGGAAAGTATTGCCAGTCGAGTGGGCTTAATATGTATCGTAATTCAACCCTCATTTTGCCGTTCATAAAATATTGTGAGATTTCCATCCAGGATGGAAATGTAGATAAACACAAGCAGAACAAGCTCAGCGAGCCAGTTATTTTGAGTTTACGTTCGGTCGGACCTACTTCAGTCAAGGAGGGTGGGTATTATTGGGAACTTTCAAAAGCAACATATTTTAGTAGGTATTGTAATTAATTTAAAGAAAGATCGAATAAATTTATTGATATACATATAACAATATGAATAAAAACATTGACAAACTTGACTAGAAAAATTACTAATTAGTTAACGATAATTTTTTTTCTGTTAAACTAAATGATCTGTCTGTTACAACTACAATTCCCTGACAAGAAAAATACATTAAATCAAGCAACATGTTAAAAACTAAAATTAAAATAATATATAGGTATATTACAAAATTACTCACATACAAATGTCCAAAACATAATTACAATCAAAAAGTTCCTTATAACATACCTAACAACAAACCTAAAAACTAGAAACCCCCCCCCCCCCCCCAAGTGTGTATTCCCTGACAATTTATATATGATTCAGTATAAATTAACTGCGATAAGAATAAATAGTTGCCATAGTGGGTAACCTAGAAAATCAAGTCGCATTTTCTTGGTTTTAGCCAATCGAAAATTTCATTTCTAATAAACCAAGCTGCAATACAAAGTCAACCTAATTTATTTATCATATTTAAAGTAGTGAAGAATACAATAATGAATGGTTATAAACTTATATACATGTCATATACAAAGGAGAGATGTATGGAAAAAAAGACATGCCGCGCCGACGACCCCAAGTAAATGGGACAAGGGCAAGCGAATGATGACAAAGGAAAAAGTGTCTACAAATCAAGAATTTGTTTTGTTCTTCAGTAACAATGAATGGTTTTTCAAATATACAAATATTAACTTGATCTTAAATTATTTTAGGACCAATATGTCGGCATACTCGCTGAATGGACTAATGAGCCGGTTCCACGCTTGAACCACGAGTACCAACGTTTCATATAAAGTTAGATTGAATTCAAAAGCAACAAATCCATTTTTAGTGTGGCTTTGCTTAAAACATTCTTTGTTTTTACACTCGAAAACAAAAGTTTCGGGTCACTAGCATTTTCTTGAATATCTCAAAAGATATTAAAGTTTATGTTACTGACCCAAAAATTTTGCTCTCGTGTGTATAACCTAGTTAGTAATATGTGACTTTTTTCCTAATTGTACCTGTATAGGTACAATTAGGAAAAAAGTACTGTACTGTAGTACTACAGTACAAAAGTACACTATTGTTTCCTGTAGTAAGTAAATTTAAACAGGAATGTAAACAGTCGTGCTTTACCGACTGATCCCATGTATTAACCTAGTGCGGTTTAATTCAATTAATTAAGCCGAGTAAGAAACCACAAATATATAAAAGGCACAAATAGAACCGATATTAGAAATTGACACTAATAAAAGTGTTCATTAAATACTAATCATAATAATGTAAAGTTTTAAGAAAGCAACTGATACTATATTAATTAAATTCATTTTTAGGGTTCCGTAGCCAAATAGCAAAAAACGGGACCCTTATAGATTCGTCATGTCTGTCTGTCTGTCTGTCTGTCTGTCTATCTGTCCATCCGTATGTCACAGCCATTTTACTCGGAAACTATAAGACGTATCATTATCTGACTCGCACTTGGCCGGTTTTATTTAATTTATATTTGTTAAGTCAATACTCTTTGTCTTGAAAATAGCATATATTATGACACGTAATAAACGTACACTGCACAGTAAAATTAACGTAAGTTTAAACGGTATGTAATATATATTCGTAATATTTTGTCAAGTCTTATTTTGGTATTAGACATAAAGTAGTACATGTCCGAGTTCTCATCAATACGAGTCATTTTATTATAGATCCAATGAACGGAAACAAAAAAAAACGGTATTGGAATTTGATATACTAGCCAGCAGTGGCGGCAGGTGAAAACTTTTCTTAGGCAAGCTGGAGCTTAATATGCCTTGAAAAAAATTCATGAGCTATAGGAAAACTGCTATGAAAATTAGGCAAGCTGACAAGAATCGTCGAAGTCTTCATTACTTAAACACTAATTCTGTTATATAATCAATTCAAGATTCCTCGAGAGGATGCGAGAAGATCGCTCAGTAAAAAGAGCATATTTGGGTCATCCTAAGTATTGCTGGGCAGACAGGGTAGGAGCTGATCTTCATGAGCTCGGTGCCGGTGAAACCTGGTGTGAAATAGCCCAGGACCGAGCAAATTGGCGTGCTCTTGCTTGTGTCGGAGGCCAAGACTCATTTTGGGTCGTTGCGCGAAATAAGTAAGTAAGTAATGAATTCGGCAATATAAAACGAAAATTACACTTGGACGAATTTAAACCCCTTTTACAGCTCTTTTTGGCAACAGACTGCAGTTTAATTACGCCGGGTAGCCGCGGCCCAGTGAGTGGGAAAAATATCAGTATTGAAAATCGATTGGACTGTACATTTTCAATGAAATAGTACATTACAGCAGAGGCTGGGAAAATAGGGATTTCCGGCCAAGTAGGTATATACGTAGGCGAATAGGGATACGAGGCCGGGAATTCGTCTTTACGCCGAGGCATGTATAGTGCTTTTCTCAAAAAAAATGCGTGGAAATAAGACCTAATACCTAATACTTAAAGCCTAAAAGTCTATCGCTCTCGTGGCCGGCGCCCGCGCGACAGCGACCGCCGTATCAAGTGTCGCTACGGCGCCTGAAACGTGAGACTTCCGAGTCCATTTTCACGAACGTAACGACAACATTTCCGCGCATGTTTGGAAAATGTGGAACACAGGATGGTGGTCTTCCGCTGCTTCTCTTCTGGGAATGGCGGCAGGGGCTGGAGCATCCACATTTCTGCTGTGGCTCCTGTATCGGGTCGCTGTTCCACTGCGGAGTGCGGATGTTCACTCGTCGGCATTTTGAGAACCACTATTAACTACGTATCTAAACATTTAAGTAATTAATTAGTCAATTTAATGTGTCTTATTTTAATATACAACATAGATAGTTTTAACATGAAACCGGATTTTAAACTCTTTTATAACACATTTTTGGCACCAGAATGCTGTGTAATTACTAATTAGGCCAGATTAGACCCGGGTTAGTGAGTGCGAACAAATACGGCTTGCTATTGGAAATCAATAGACAATTTGATGTCAATGAAAATATCTATTACCACTGATAGGCAAAGATAGTTTTGATACGAAAGCGTATGGATTTTAAACCCTTTCATAACCTATTTTCGGCACCAGACTGTATAGTACCTAGTTTAATTAGGCCGAGTTAGCTGCGGTCCAGTGAGTTGGAACAAATATACCGCCGCTATTGGAAATCGAAGGACTATTAGGTGCTAATCAAAGTGTTTACACTAGTCCAGTATTTTGAAGTGCCGTATTTTAGTAGCTGCTAAAAATATACTTAAGGATTTTAGGATCCTCATAGACTTAGTAGTAGTAACAGGTGGTTTCTTCCAGTCAATTTTACGGTTGCAGGAGGTAAATAACAGAGTAACGAGTCGATTTAAAAAGCTGAAATACATGACTGAGGTGTGGATTTGCTAGCGATTTAATTTATGGCGCATAAATCCATCATTTTTTAAATATATTTTAACTCTCACAGCCGAGACGAATTTAATAATGTCACATCGTAATCTGTTAAACGAGGTAGGCTGTATGGGCCAAAGAAATAAACATACATAATTAGTTAGTAATTCCACAGTCGGATAAAAACAGGTAATACTTAAAAACATGAGAGAGCAAAAGATCTCTATTGATGTTTATTTTATTTCTCCAAGCAATATTAAATTCAAGTTATATAATTTATATCTCGCAACTCTTGCGAGGAAGAGTACAATACGATTGTATTAAGAAATTGCAGTTGTATTGTGTATTTTATTTGAAAATATGTTTCCACAGCTATCTAAAAATATAACTACTACAAGATATTGTACTTATAAGCTAAAGCAAACACATTAGTGCCTCGAGCACGAAGAATTGAAAGCTCTTTGCTGCCGTTTTAAGCCGTAAAGCTTTAACATTTTATTCTCGCTGTAGCAAATGTGAATGTGTCCAAGTCGAGTTCTAAAATACATATAAGATTTATCGGCCAAAAATATATGAACACAATCTGAATTGTATGGGATTAAAGTCATGCACAATCGACGTCAAAGATATGTTTACACTTATTCAACTTACTCCTTTGTAATTAGGTGCAAGAGTATAAACAAATCTTTGATATCGAATGTATCTAATTAAGTAATTAATCGCGTTGATATTTTAGAACTTGTCCGATATCGTTTAGCCGCATTTCGGTAAAAACTTAGTAAAACTACATGGGAACTATAGTTTGGCCTAGGGACTGTTATACTTCAAGCATATACTAAGAAAATCATACTGTTTCTTTGTTACGCTAATACCCTTGTTACTAAAATGAGTTTGAGTAAGTAAAGCTTGTTACTTCCACTGTTACTGTACTTTTTGGCCAGCCAGACTATAAAAATTAACGTGCTATTCCTGAGTATCAGTAGTGAGCTTCGATATCTGCCCACTGGATCTGTCTGATAGATATACCCGTCGGACAGATCCTTCAATATATGGCGCAATACAGATCTATCCGCAAAAAGATACTTGTATACCTTGAGTGCTTTTTTAGCAGCGGCTCAATCATTATTATTCCCAGTAGCTAGCAATAACAAAACGTTTCTGTTTTTAATATAATATAAGGTAGTCTATGATTGATTATGCTTCAGTCGCTACCGACAGAGTTATTAAGTTTTCCGTTTGAACTCTATAATCCTCACCAATTCTCCTTCCAGCGAGTTGAAATTTCAGATTCTGTTTGTTATTTTCATTTTCAGGTTTCCGAGACTCTTTGCTAACAATGGTTATTCTGAATTTATTGAGAACTGAACTCGGAATAAATTATTTTTAAAAAGAGACAAAACGAATTAAGAGCAATATCATTTGTGGTTTGTTTGTCATTGCAATACATTATCAATGCGTAACTAAAACTACTTAGAAATATACTTATATTAAAACTAAATTAAAAACTAAATATATACGTTATATATTAGTATTTACTTATATTTATGTACCTTTTTATTATTTTATACCACGACGGTGGCAAACAAGCATACGGCCCACCTGATGGTAAGCAGCTACCGTAGTCTATGGACGCCTGCAACTCCAGAGGTGTCATATGCGCGTTGCCGACCATTACTAAAAGGAGGATTCACTGTGTTGACGCCTAAAGGAACAAGAGGGTCATCGTCGACCTCGTCGTACCTAAGTATTTGTGGTATGGAAGTATGGTATCTACATACACATATATGTATCTAACTGTAACTACATACACACAGAAGCAAAATGACGAGTTATAAAACCATTATCCTTGAAGTCACACGACGACAATCTCACGATTAAGATAATAACTTATAGCAATGCACCGAGGAGAAGTTTCCAAAGTTACGAATTTTTCTATGCGAAATGTTCTCAGAACTTAAATTTCACGAACAATAAAAATTATTCGGGAAGTCGCTGGATACGGCCGTTATCAATTATTTTAACTGTCTGTCTCATTTACGAGTTTAACAAAAATAATACAACCTACTATTTTTTTTTTGATAATTTTGTAAGGAATGTTCTCACTGCAAATTTAATTTAAATTCTCGTGTAAATTCTGGAAATTTCCAAGAATGTTAATGAATTTTTGAGAATGTTCTGCGACTTGTTAAAAATAACACCCCAAAAAGAAAACCAGTAACGTACAGATAATTCATAAAATTAAATAAGATATTTGGACTCAAAGCTTATTTACACGATTCTCATAGTTTCAAACAGCCAATAGGGTTGTCAAATAGTCCCACCTGAAAGCACTATCGTTTTCCCAACAACTAGTTGTTGTAGCCTTCGAGAGTAACTCCAAGACCTGTAAACAATCTGCTAATTAATTTTCAACTAATACGCGCGTTAGACATTGCCTCGACAGATTTAGTTCGAAACTAGTTAACTAATTGGCTAGGATTCTAGCTGTCATGCCAGGTTCTGAACAAGCGTAAACTTCGCAGGGGCTTACCGGAGAACCTTCAATTGTTTCGAGGGTCATGCATGCAACGCAACCTCTGAGCATCATTACACTCGACTTTTGAACTGCGGTTCACTTACCCTTTCGCGACAGTCGCCATCAGATATCGGTGTATATCGGAGCGGTCAAGGTGGTCACAAATATCTGAACAACGCCTCTATTGTCAAGGTGATAAAGTGCATGTTCAGATATTTTTGAGTACTCTGGCCGCTCCGATATATTTGATGGCGACTGTACAAGCTCCATACTCGTCGACTATATGGTCGGTCACCCACCACTAGGGATTTTAATTAATATTTGTTCACCATTATCACTGCATGCGGCTGCACTCACTTGTGTTTAGTCACTACGCGCGACATGTTTCGTAGAGCTTAGGTCTCCAACTCTCCATGCTCAAGCACTAAGAGTGCTATAGGCGAACCGATCCGCGACCCGTCGTTGCGACGCCGCGCCATCGACCCACACATCGAGAGAGTACAGCCACATGCAGTGATAATAGTGTTAATATGTCTCACAAAAGTTTAAATTCAATAATTTTTCATACTGAAAAATCTCGAGTTTTAACAAAAACCGAGTTGTACCATATTTTTATTAAGTTTGACTTTACCCCGTATACAAATTCAATGCTTTAAATCTTGTAAGTTAAATGTGAGCTGGAATTTCTTATAATTCAGTAATTTACACTTTACAGCAATAAAAGAGTGTAACAAAAAAGTTACTTATTTTCATGTAAAAAATAACTGAGTTGCATTAATTAGCAAGTATCATAACAAATCGCAAATGACGAAATAACTTGTTGGTTATGCTTTCATTTCAATATGTCAAATCAATACAGTATATACGGTAAACATCTCTAAACTATTTTGGGGTGCCACAAAACAAAAGAAAGACACTTGGGACCAAATTGGATCCATATTACAATCTGTGGGTACGCACGCTTGGAGTTTGTGCCGTATTTTAACTTTAAACACATACATTTCAGCACAGCTAACTGTAGATCGGCTAGTTTGAAGCAAATAATAAGAAGCACTGACATTTATTTACCTTAGTAATTTCAAGTGAAGATCTTTCAGCAAATATCATCCGTATATAAAAATACAATTTGCACTAGAAAGGAAACTTCTTCTAACTGAGTTCCACGTGTAATTGCTGCAGCTGCTAGATTTTGCAAATATAGCTTTTATTATAACTGAGTTATGGTATAAATTGAAGTACGAAGTCTTGGTTTAAGCGAGGAGGAATCAGTGTAGTCGAGGTTTCTTGTTTTTGATGAAACGTTTTAGTTCATTTTTCTAACCTTTAATTTAACTCTCAGTGTTTGTAAGTTACTTTCTTGTTTAGGTAAATAAAAAGCTAGATTTCAACCCGTTCCTGATGTCTGATCTGATTGAGCTGAAACATGAAATGATATGAAAATTGTCGTTCATTACGGCAGTTCCAAGTTTTGTTCGGTGTTTTGTTGTGTTTGGTCCACAGCGTGATCTGGCTGTACAGTCGCCATCAGATATATCGAAGCGGCCAAGGTGGTCACAAATATCTGAACAACGCCTCTATTGTTAAGCCCATAAAGTGCATGTTCAGATATTTTTGAGTACCTTGGCCGATCTGATATATTTAATGGTGACTGTACATTCTCTACATTGCGGTAGAACCTCGATAGGAAGATAGTCAGAAGGAAAATCGGTAAATCAGTACATTGTTCGTGATATTCATTAATTTTATTTATCAAAATAATTCAAGTCTGCATCGCGAATGTTTTGATTGAGTTCTTTCTACTCTTATAATAAACATTTTGAAAGAATGGACTGAATATCAGAAAAATAAGAATAGTTGATTTTTATCATGAATTTATGAAACAACTTTTGAGTTTTCGAGGTTTTATTGAATTCTGCTTTATGCGAAAAAAAAACTAAAACTGTGGCAGAATTGAAAGGAAAAATGCAATTTATATAGGATTGAGTTTTGACGGGCTTCACATTGGACGTGGGAACTAGGGAATGCAACCCGGGTTTCCGGGTAATACCCGGGTTTTTTCATACAAAAAACCCGGGTTGCAATCCCTAGTGGGAACGCCGCTACGATGTGCGACCGGGATATCGCTATAAGTATACGTATGTGTGTGTAGTGCCTTCTGTCTCGCTTACACACCGGAGCGGCATGCGGGTCCGTGACAGCGTGGTAACCGCGGTTGTCAAGGTGGTAAAATTATTTTATTAGATATTACGGAATTTTACTCGAGACTGTTAATAAGAAAATCTTGGACGTAAATGTCAAAAGATAACCATCTAACTAAATGTATGTGTACAAAAGTGTGTGTTCTATAGGTACAGTCGACGTCAAAAATATGTTTACACTTTTGCACTTTATTAAAATGGAGTAAAGTGCGAAACTAACTAACTATTTTGGCTCGACGATCCAAAGAGAATCTTGGCCTCCGAAATGAGAGCACGCCACCTATCCCGATCCTGAGCGACTTCTTGCCAGTTGTTGACTCGAAGCTGCCGCAGGTCCGCCGCCACACTGAAGAAGAAGAAAGAACTAGAAGAGTTGGTGGCCGGACCCAATATTATAGGCGAAACAAAAGCCCACAGACTTCGCTGGTTCGGTCACCTACAGAGAATGGGTGAGGATTGGGCTGTCAAGAAAGCGTTCTTGGGACGACCGACTGGTCGCCGTCCGGTGGGTCGGCCCAGATATCGTTGGGGAAAGTGCGAAAGTGTAAACATATTTTCACGTCGACTGTACAAAAATCTAGTATAACAAAATTTAAAGGTTGCACCCTGTTTCATCGAAATACGAGTAATACGTTATACAAAAAAATCTATCACATGTTCTTCAAAAATTATGGTCACTTTAAAAATTTACTAGAATATTCACACCCTGGTCTCTTAACTTCTAGTAATTTTTTAAAGTGACCATAATTTTTGAAGAACATGTGATAGATTTTTTTTTTGTATTTTTCTGATAACTGTTATAACTTGGTCTATCATCCATTCACGGCTTGACGTCGATTTCTGGAACACCCTGTATATAAAAAAATAAAAGTAATCAAGTCCCTTGCACAACTTTTTGAGTTATCGGTTATCGCGCTGATTACAGTTTGAAACGATTTAATTTTGAATACATTTTCGTATTTATATTTTTTTTTAATATTTGTTTACATCGTAACAGAAGTTGTGAGTTCTTACGCCTTTTTTACATGTGGAAATGAAGTTATGTTCACATATTTTTGTGTTAATATACTTTAATTTATGACACGGTTTGTAAAGTATATTGTATTACGTTGATTCATTTTTCATTTCATCATTCACGTAACTTATAATAGTTAAAACATATACACAGGATTTTTAATATCCGCTTTTTAAGGTCCACATATTATATTATTTCAGCAAATGTAATGTAAATGCGAGAAAAGGGGAAAAGGATCGCCGGAACGTTGGATAATTAAAAAAACAAATCGAGCAGAAATATAAATACAAAACCGAGACGAATAATAAGTAAAGACTGGTAGTCAGAATAAAAATATAATTTGAAGGACATTTTTCACTGCAATTTATGACATAAATCAAATTAAACAAACGAGTATTATTTAGAAATGAAAAGGTGACACCGAGACAAGTTGACCAGGATTGTTATTAAACCATAAGAAATAAAATAAAACAATCCGATATAATCCGTTCAAAGTTATTTTATTACATGAATAACTATCGCGGCAACCGTAGACAATATCATAAGAAATATTTTTTTTATTACATAATAGCGTTGTTTCCACTTACAAAAAATATATTAAAAATAATTTAAAAATCATTCGGATTATAAGAACATGTAAAACTGCCTTTTGCCTTTTGGCCTCTAATGAGCATATTTTACAAATTTAAAATATCTTATGACAAGCGGTCACGTGCCCGAAGTCGAAACGCCATTGAAGATTCTGATGATGTCAACTAATTTTTTGTTTGACATTGTTGACCGTTAAGACTTACAATAGTTTTCCACATGATAGGAGTACGCTGATGTTTATCTACAGTGACTTTCACAAAATGTTTTTTTTTTTTAATAAAACAGTTCTAGGCAATCTGCTTTATTTTAGAGAAGAAATGGTGCTGCTATTTTAATAGGAATCTGGTTATAATATAACAAAAAGCACTTATTCTATTGCAGTTAACAATTCAAATCTTATATTTATTTTTTTGTAATTTTTCCATATTTAAAGCCCCTTTCTAGGTAAAACATGAATTCTATTCTAGGGTAATGTTTGGTCAATACAGAACGTTAATTAATATGACTTGAGTAAAAAAGATTGAAACAACCCTATTTAATTTAATTTATTCTCTACATAGTTGAATCTTTTACTGTTGCAAAGTATAAATGCAGGATCACCATTTCATACAGATTGACTCACGTAATGCCAATTTTATCATGACAATTAGGACAGTGGCGCCTCGCTCAGATATTGATAGTATTTATTATTTATATATCTTTGTACATGCCAACTTCAAATATAAAGCTGCGGTCAAAAAGCGTCGGTCTGTGTCCGACGGGTGCTTGCGGGTTGTAATCGTCTTTAGCATTTCACTTTGGTCTCTAAAACGGTCACCAGCGCTTTCATTGCTTTCAAGTTCCTGTGACAGCTCTTCATACCAATAAATTAAAGTCTCGGGTGCATTATAATTGACTGCTGTTATCTTACCTCGCTAGCTTACTCGTAAAACCGAAAAATGCCGGTACAAATCCGTTCGTAGAGTCGACGTATTGATCATTTCTTTTCAATGAAAATTATTATTTTTTATTAGCTGACTCATTACGCTACGAGTATGTCGAGTAAAGTGGAAGGCGAAAGACCTAAAGGCCCCCCACCAACTAGGTGGTCTGACCAAGTTAAAAAAGCCACCTCAGGCAAACTCCATGAAGCAGTGAGGGCTACGAGAGATCGAGACCGATGGAGACATATTACCAAAGCTGCTAAACCAAGTGGTCACGATCCTCAGTAATGAAATGAGGGACCGACATGAAGAGAGAGATGTCGAGTATGTCACTTATAGCAACCTTGTCCATCTCTACGAAGTAACAGCTACGGCCTTGGAACGTATCGGATACGTTTTAGGGGTTGTCAAAATCACTTTCGTTTGTTTGCGGCATGACCACAGACAAGATCAAATAATTAACTAGTTTGTACTAAAGTAATAACTAAATTAGGCAAATAAAGTAATATAAATCTGACATTTAACTAGTTTTATAAATTTATTATTAAAATTACTGATAGATTAGGCAGATTGAGGCAGACTGGAGCAAGTCTAGCAATAATACTAATTGCGTACTAGTCAACCCTAGAACGTCGAAAGGTAAAATTGTACGGAGACGTCATGTGTCACCGTTCATCTGTCAAAGTTCTATCTAACACTGAATTGTAGGGAAGATAACCTTCCGTATGAAATACTATTATATTATTCTGAGCTTATAGGTAATATGATTTTTCATATGTCGGAATTGTAGGTAGAATTCCTTACATAGTAAGATTCCGACATCTTAAAGAATTACTACCTTACCCTTGTACAGTCAACGCCAAAAATATGTACACACTTTTCTACCTTAATTGTAATAACGTTCAAAAGTGTATACATATTTTTTGGCGTTGACTGTACTGTATTTACCTTACCTTTGCCTAATTTACACGTTCCAATCTACACGTGTATAACTATTGAACTAATACTATTGAAGCTAATTAGGTTATCCTTTGACACGAGCAATTAATCCCCTTATCCATGTATCACAGACGTAGACACCGTATTATGAAGCTTTTACACAGAGCATGGGAAGTCACAACATATAAACTCAATTTGACTGGTAAAAAATACAGACACAACTGAATTGGTGTTCTAAACTTCCCTAGGTCTTAAAATGAGCAACAGAGAAAAATATAAAAATATTATTGCTTCATGAAATTAAAAACTGTTCTATCACTATACTATTAGGGGTAAGTAGGTACAATTTAAAGTTACGCGTCATAACGTAATGTCTACCTATTCAAATTATGCACATTTGCAATTAAGGTTATTAAAAAGTTTCATGACTAAATATGTGTAGGCGTTATGCGTCATAATGCTAGGCCAAATCTGTTATGTGTAGATCCGACCGGGATCTCGGTTTCTATTGTTGTTCTTATAAAAAATATTGAGTCCAGTTTTTGAATAGATACTAAGGGCCGGTTGCACGAAACTGTCTGTGAACGTAAACGTAATCGTAAAAAAAATCTTGTATGAAAAGTTTGACAGTTTTCTATGGGATGACAGCTCCGTCGCCATATTTTACGTTGATGAGTCTGTTAATTGTGCGTGGTGCAACCCACCCTAAGTATTACATTAACAACAATGAGGACAGTAGACACGTTTGAGGACTGTAGATTTTTATGCGGATATTATCGGAATCGGGCTAGACAAAAAAACAGTTGTCGGTTGGCGCACAAAATTTGTTCTGGATGTCACATCTAGTAGAATACTTAATTGATCAAGGGGCCGTATTCTAACTTTAAAACACGCACAGACACGATCCAACTTCAATGCAAATCCAATACAATAACAACACAATACAGCTTACGACTACACGTCTGAATCAAAAATGATGGAATTTACTTGAAAATTACTGCGTTGCAACTACAATACTACTTCAATATTGGTTGATTATTGGTTGAGGTTGGAGTTATGTTTAAGACAGATTGTGTTGTTAATGTATTGTTTATACATTTTAAAATTAGAATATGGCACCATGTCTAAAGATGTTATTAAATGCTCCATCTGATAGTTTATTCAGTGATTGTGTACAGCCGTTACACCCTATGTACAACGTTACCGCAGACTAATTATTCCTCAAAGGTTCTGTACAACCTCGTTAAGGTTAATTCGTCTTTAAGTAAATTAAATCGCAACATCCTCTAAAGTTGAGGTTCATCATCATCATCTCAGCCATAAGACGTCCACTGCTGAACATAGGCCTCCCCATTTATTAAAGTGGGGGGGGGGGGGTTTGCCATACGCGCCACGTTTGGCAGGCGGGTTGGCGCCCGCAGTTTTTTTTTTATTGGTTATTGTTGTTAAAATTGAGGTTAACTCTCAGATAATTTAATTGCACGCTCTGTCAATCAATTACGATTCCATTGTTTTTTTTTTTGGTGCAATCTTATAAAAATTAACCTAAACTGGAACATCAGAAATTCATTAAAAATACTTAAACATAATTATAGTATTTTAAGATCAATGTGGCTAATTCCGTCATAGGGCCTAATCCGTCTACGAACGTATTCTTGTTTCTTTAGTTTTCAAATAAAAGATTTGCTTTTGATTGCTGAAAACAATAGCAATCCCTGTATTTCCAAATAAATTATCAATTTTGTTCGTTGTTCGAGAAAAACGCTAATAGACGAAATAGCCCCTGACGGAATTAGCCACATTGACTTTAGTGTAAATAAATCGATTAGTATTATTTAGTAGTATTAGATAATCATCGATATTCTTTAAAACACCGTTTTTTCGATTTTGTTTTTCAATAAAAAATCCCCTATTTAGTCGCAGCAAAACAAAAAATCTAAGTTAATAAACAGGATCTGTTATAAAAATAGGCTTTTCTCAAATCTACTATTTACGCCCAGCTGTCACTTTACCGCACAAGCAAACCACACAATGCTTTAAATATAATACGTGGTTATCACACTGATGTGTATTTGTACGTCGATCCGATGAGTGAACGAGACAGTGCTATGCTTACATATCCACCTCCCGCTCGCACACCGATACGGCGTACGAATCCGTATGCAGAAGATGCGCTTTAGGCGATTATCACACTGGTGACGGATCCGCATGCGACGCCGGTGCGCGAGCGAGATAGCGCTCTGCACGTGTATAGCGCTATCTCGCTTGCGCACCGGCGTCGCATGCGGATCCGTCACCAGTGTGATAATCGCCTTAGGTATTAATGGTGCGATCAGAGGGTCTACCGCGAAGTTCGAAAATCGACAAAACGTTGGCCCCGTCTCTATCGCTCTTGCATATACGAAAGAGAGTGATGGAAATTGACGATTCTATGAACGAAGTGCTTCGCGGTTATAGGCCAGGTATGCATGCGAGTGACGAGGCGAATATCGCGCGACTGTCTATCTAGGTACCTATACACATGCGCTCGTGCTCGCGTGGCCGTGGTTGAGTTGTACGGGGAGATGGTTAGGTATGTGAACGGACATTCCTGTTGACATTGACACTCGTGCGCGAATGATTCGTCGAACTATTCGACAAGCTTCGACACGAGTATGCGGAGTACGAACACGCTGGTCGGAACGCTGTATAAAAATGCAATTCTGTTAGCAGACGGGTTTCAAGCGCAGTTGTTTTTCCAACGAGAAGTTGAATTAAGTGGCCGAATGCAACTGTTTTCCTTAATATAATGTTCCTTTTATATCATCGGCCAGGAATTTCTATTTTCCGGGAGTAAACTGCCGGCGGCCTTATGGAAATGTTATCTCTAACAAGATACGTTTCGGTTAATATACTAAAATATCAATATCATGTTATTCGACTGAATATTAATACTTATTCCATTATTTAGTTATGTAAAGTCTTATGTGATGTGCGTAAAGACGTAAACTTACTAGGTATAGGTACCTCTATTGATTACTTTTGCCCCTTAAAGTAAAAATTAATATATTTTAGGGTTCCGTAGCAAAAGAGGCAAAAACTTGCAACCCCTATAGTTTCGTCACGTCCGTCTGTCCGTCCGGCCGTCCATCAGCCATTTTACTCTGAAACTATAAGACGTGTATGTATTTAGACATAAGGTGTATTTTATATGTAAGATGTATTTAGTTATGTAGTTGAATTGATGAAAAAACTTTTTTGGGTAGGCTCTCCATATTGTCTCCTCTATTCTATCTCCATATTTTTTTTTAATTAGCCTAACGTAGTGTCCCACTGCTGGGCAAAGGCCTCTCCCGCTGACTTCCACAACTCTCGGTCCCACGCTTTTTCCGGCCAGGTGCTGAGGAAAGCGTCCATATCGTTCCTCCATCTCTGAGAGATGGATCTCCATAATTAAAATAAGAAAAATTAATATTAACATGTTGCACACTAATCGATAGGTCTTTAAAAATAACATCGAGGTGTATTAGAATATTTTGTGATTAAGAGAATATTTCCAGAAATAATCGCTTGGAGAAATATAAAGTACTGTGTCAACCCACAACCCCCGTAACTTTTAAATCGTAAGTTCAAAAATATGAAAAAAAATTGAAAATGCGTCTTATCGCGGTTCGAGACGCACTTGGTTGTTTTTTTTTACTTTTTACTTGCAATATCAGTAGCTTATTTTATCATAATTCTTTTAAACGTAAAGACAAGTAATTTTGGTCACCTTGTATGGAAATTTATAAACGAAGTAATATCACTCTATCGCAGACTTCTCAAGATTTAAGAAAAAACTTAATAAATCCTAAGATTTTCTTATTTACAAGCCATTTTGTACAAATACTAAACCACTTTAATTTATTTTTATTGACAAAAAACGATCTCATTTCATCGAGCTTTTAAATGAACTCGAGAGTATATTTATTGAGTCGGGTTTAAGTAATTAAAATTAATAAATAAGTAATTTAAATTACCTGAAGAGATCTGAGCTAGATTAAAGTCTAGAACTTGAGCAATCTTTACGCTCGAAGTAAAGTTGTACCTATTAATTAAACAGGTAGCTAAAATTAGTTATGATATATTTTCAATTCGTTTGTATTAACGATATTTTTACTTATTAGAGGTCCAAACTGCTCTAATTAGTACTGAATCATCCTCAGGCCGAGACCACAAAGGGTGTGATCAGAGGAGCTATAAGATTAAATTAGGATTAGGATTAGGGATAAGTTCGCCTTTGTACACACTTACTATATTTTTGTTGGTCATGTACTTGTTTTGTGCAATAAAGTGTTTTACTACTACTACTACTATTACCTATTATTATTAAATTTGAACTTTCGTGAGTCACATTAACATTATAAAATAACACGGTTACACTCACGGCACGGCAAACTTTGTCACAGCGCGCGAAACGCGCCGCGCTACACTTGTGGATGATCCCAGCGTTTTCCCGCCTTATAGAGAAAAGCTACTACGAACAGAGAGTCCACCTAACGGATTCCTGGCTTCTCATATGATACTGATAAATCTCCAAAAACTCGTATATTGTCGTAATGTTTATTTTTTGCAGAATATCCGGCACCTCCAAATCATGAAAAGTAATTGAGACCTTATCCAAACTATTTATTGCCTACTGAGCAAATAAAAATATCTCGTAGGTTCGATTTCAACGGAAATATACGGCTTCGATATGCCAGGTAAACAGATATTTACGGAAAAGGTGGAAAATACACGTTCGGTTCGATTGTTGAATTTCGTTGCCAAAAATACGGTTAATATATTTTTCACCTCACTCGCTCGGAAAACCTCAGTTTATAGTGCAAAATCTGCGTGCAAAAGTCTATTTTATCCGCTAGCGTGCAAAAGCCATTTGAATTTCGAACACGATGATTTTAGTGTATTATGTCTTAAATTTGATTAATTTGATATGTTAAATAAAGGGCTAAATTTCATATGATTATTTTTATATTTTTATTGTTGCTTGCATCTCGCATTTTCCTCGCTGTAGTGAGGTGAAAAGTTGTGTGTTCCACACGGCTGCAAAATTATTTGGCGTCTCGTGTCTTGAAAGCATCGCTACGCTCAGGTATCTATTTTTGAACCGTTCGCTTCCCTCATGGTTCAATCTTAGATTCCCTTCGCTCGCTCAGCTTTCAATTTCAACACTCGCGGCAAATAACCACTTTGCAGCCTTGCATAACAAATAAATATTTAGTCGGTTTGTTTGTCGTCTTTTTTTACTTTTGGGTTCATATATACCCAAATAAAAAAGTACCGCGAGTAAACAATGTTAAACATAAGTTTAGGGGCATTATGGTTTTGATATTGATTGGATATTGTGGAATGAAACAATGGACTCTACTATACTATGAATAGTTAGGGATACACGCACAGATATGCCCGCCGGATTTGTTCCACGGATGTGCCCGGCGGACATCTCCGTGCGTGTATGGCGCGAATTGGACACGGATTTGTCTGCGGACACATCTGAACAGCGTCATACACGAACGGGTCTGTCCGCCGGGCATATCCGTCGGACAAATCCGGCGGACACATCTGTGCGTGTATCCCTGGCTATTGACATAGCCATAACATATAAAAACTGAACCCAGCTATTGCAGACCATTCTGAAAACATTCAATTATCCTGTAAAATAATGCGTTAACGTTGACGCATTATTTTATTTTTTAACTTACATACATATTTCCAAAAACAGAAATCTTGACAATATTTTTTAATATTTTTAATATACTCGTACATATTACGTACATACACTTAGTAGGTTTTGCAAAACAGTGAAGATGAGCCTACCAAAAATATTCCCAATACGTAACTCAATAAAAATACAGGTAATAATAATTTATTTACTTTGTATGTTTTACTAATTAAGTAATTAGATCAGCTTAGTAAAATATACAGGATGTAACAAAAATACTGGTGATCCTTTCAAGGGCATAATTGGTATCGTATTCTAATTATGAAAAAAAAAGGGTTTTGTATGGAGGATTGGCGGTAATGTAATTACTTATACGACATATAAAAGTACGTGTTTAGTCAATCCCTGTGCCCATTAAGACGGTTATATAATTAATTAAAAAAACGTCTACGTGTCTCGTCACCTACTATGCACTATGGTCAGTCATTCGTCATTTGATGATTAGTTTCATATCATACTTTTCTACGGGGTGTCAAATCCAGTCGGGTCAGAATGGGGAAATCAGAAAAAAAGGAAATAAAATCAGACATTTGAGTAAAATTAAGTACATATAACTAGTCCTTTTCTAAAAAACAATTTTCTAAAAATAAGGTATTAGCCAATTCCTAGGGTTTTAAACAGCCTTTCTAAATTATCGGAATTTGTCCTTTCAATTCTCGTCATGAATTGTTAACATCTAAGTATTTAAATATCTATTCAATTCCCTTTCCATCCGATAAACTGAAACACATAGCAAATAGAGCATATGACATTGCATTATCTCGTGCGCATGTGGCTTTTCAAGGCTGGCTAGACCCCCGCAGCTCGTTTTACACTTCATTTACCCACAGCATCCATAAACAATAAGGTGTAGATAGTATAAATTTAAATTGAAGTACTAGCTACGCTATAATAAACAATTAACTATAACCTAGGATTTCAGCATCAGCAGTATGTCATCATCATCGTCTCAGCCATAAGACGTCCACTGCTGAACATAGGCCTCTCCTTTGGACCTCCATAAGTATCGGTCGGAAGCACTATATACTTATTTTTAACTGGATATAAAGGCTGTTTCTCTTTTAACCAGGTATCTCCGCGAGGTAAATATGTAGGTCATACTGAACGACTTTATGCTATAGGAATTAGGACAAACCACCGATAAAAATAGCTCTATTTTTCACATTCATGATTTTTAGACCTGTTTCTAACTATGGGATAAATAATAGGTAATAGGTAGAATTCCTCTGTCACTTCACGAATAATGTTGTCCATCCCTAACCAGGGACCGGAAAACCCCTCTTTAGGCTTAACCCTATCATTTCGGTAACCCAATCAATTTGGTAACCTCATGATACGGTTACCGTATCATGAGGTTACCGAATCATAGTGGTAACAGGTATTGTAGCGGTAACCGTAACCTCTAACACGGTTAACCTCAAAACCCCATCGCGATAGGGTTTTTGTTAAGGGTTTTTATTGGGTTATTCTAACCTGGGTTGTTTATTCTTTCCTACATTTGAATACTATTGAAAGCTAATGTCGAGATTTAACATTTAATGAAACTAGCTAACTACCCGTATAGAGCTATTATCGTAGTAGTCGCGTTGCTCAAGCATGAAAAAAAAAGTAAAGTAAAAATAAAATAAAATAAAAATAAATGATAATATCATAAGAATGAAAAAAAAAGGAAATTTTAAAGTAAAATAAAAATAAAATAAAAAAGAATAAAATAAAAATAAAAATAAAATAAAAATATGATGATAATATCATAAGAATGAAAAAAAAAGAAAATTTTAAAGTAAAATAAAAATAAAATAAAATAGAATAAAATAAAAATAAAATAAAAATAAAATAAAAATAAAATAAAAATAAAATAAAAATAAAATAAAAATAAAATAAAAATAGAATAAAAATAAAATAAAAATAAAATAAAAATAAAATAAAAATAAAATAAAAATAAAATAAAAATAAAATAAAAATAAAATAAAAATAAAATAAAAATAAAATAAAAATAAAATAAAAATAAAATAAAAATAAAATAAAATAAAATAAAAATAAAATAAAAATAAAATAAAAATAAAATAAAAATAAAATAAAAATAAAATAAAAATAAAATAAAAATAAAATAAAAATAAAATGAAAATAAAATGAAAATAAAATGAAAATAAAATGAAAATAAAATGAAAATAAAATGAAAATAAAATAAAAATAAAATGAAAATAAAATGAAAATAAAATGAAAATAAAATAAAAATAAAATAAAAATAGAATAAAAATAGAATAAAAATAAAATAAAAATAGAATAAAAATAGAATAAAAATAGAATAAAAATAGAATAAAAATAGAATAAAAATAGAATAAAAATAGAATAAAAATAGAAAAAAAAATAGAATAAAAATAGAATAAAAATAGAATAAAAATAGAATAAAAATAGAATAAAAATAGAATAAAAATAGAATAAAAATAGAATAAAAATAGAATAAAAATAGAATAAAAATAGAATAAAAATAGAATAAAAATAGAATAAAAATAAAATAAAAATAGAATAAAAATAGAATAAAAATAGAATAAAAATAGAATAAAAATAGAATAAAAATAGAATAAAAATAGAATAAAAATAGAATAAAAATAGAATAAAAATAGAATAAAAATAGAATAAAAATAGAATAAAAAAAATAAAAAAAAATAAAAAATAAAAAAAATTAAAAATACAATAAAAATAAAATAAAAGTAAAATAAAAAAAAAATTAAAAAAAAAATAAAAAAAAAATAAAAAAATAAAAAATAAAAAAATAAAAAAAAATAAAGTAAAAATAAAATAAAAATAAAATAAAAATAAAAATTTTGTTTCTATTGCATGTCATTGAATATATTTTAATAAAATTTTATTATACAATATTTTATTTTTTACTTATTCTATTTTATTCTTTTTTTATATTATATTTTATTATTATTTTCTATTTTTATACTATTTTATTTTTATTTCATATTATTTTATTTTTATTTTTATTTTTAATTTATTTTTATTCTATTTTTATTCTATTTTCATTCTATTTTTATTCTATTTTTATTCTATTTTTATTCTTTTTTTATTTTATTTTTATTCTATTTTTATTCTATTTTTACCCTATTTTTATTTCATTTTTATTTTAATAAGAAAATAGTACATTATTGCAGAGGACGGGAAAGGGAAATTCGTGGATGAGCGATTTTTTCGGACGAAGCGCAGCTGTGTCCGAAAAAATAAGACGAGTCCACGAATTTCTATTCCCGCCGAGGCATATGTACTATATATTTTCTCTAAATGTGCGAGGAAATAAAGTAAAGTAAATGAAATAAATTACAGATTTTGGTTACGTTATTAGCGTGCAATGTCATGAATTAGCTTCCCTCTATAATTTTTTTTTAAAGTATTAAAAACTATGTATACTGCCAATTTTCATTCATATAATATTTAAAAAGAAATTTTCGTCAAAAGCTATTTCAGACAGTATTAAATATGCTCCTTTTATGCAACAGATACAAGATTAAACCTTAAAAATAGTTGTTTTGTCTATGATTGTATTAAGCCTCATTCGCACGATCAGACGCGGTGCTATGACAAAGAACGAGACAACCAAGGTTTTTGATCTAACTATCTCGCTCTATCCTACAGTTTGAAGGGATTGCCGTTCAGACGGTGTATAGACGTCGCTTAAGTATTGGCTGTTTGAAATGATATTTCTTACTCGGATGAAAAGTTTAAAAGGTAAAAAACAATACAGTAATGGATTTTACTAGTCAACGCCTAAAATATGTATACACTTTGAACCTTATTACAATGGAGTAAGGTGCAAAAGTGTATACATATTTATGGCGTTGACAAATTACTTCACGGCCGCTAAAACAGGTAAATAATGATTTTTTTTTTATTCGTTTTGGTAAAAAATGAAGAACTTCATGTACTCATTTTGATACAGTAAGCTGAAAATTTCCGAGCACATTGGAGAAAAAAAATATATATTCATATTTTATTGTACATATACATGTACATACTTGATAATTACAACAATACATTTTAATTCATATGCACATTATGCACGAATCCGTATCCGTAATTTCTCCAAAGTTAGTATAGTAAATAACCAAACGAAATGCAGCCGCGCTCCAATTTCAATTCAACCTAAAAGTACAAATATTGTTAAAGATGAACACAATAAACGACGCGCGACGTTTCCGGCAAAACCTGTTTGTTTGTACTGGGAGCTTAGTTGACCAGCCCCGTGCTCAAAGCCACTACAGCAATTTAATAATGAGCCTAATCTGAGTGTTCGTAAAGATCACATTCGTTTGAGCTGCCTCAATACCCTATGATTCGGTAACCGAATTGATTGGGTTTTTAATGTGGTTAGTGTTACCTTAGGTTAACCTGATCGATACGGTAACCGTATCAATATGGTTACCTCATCATAAGGTTACCGTTATATCAGGGTTTTTAAAACAACCTCAAAAATAACCTTATGAAATACCCAGGTTATGGTAACCGGTTCCGGTCCCTGTCCCTAACTGATGGCTTGTTCTCTTTCTCACTTACATAAACACAGCTTGGAGCTGCCATCAACCGATTAAGTGACATACCACTCCTATAGTCCAGTGACTGTACATGCAAGAATAAAGAGCTTCTTGTAAAAAAACATATTACGTGTATAATATTTTCAGCCCCTCACTTTTTCCACCCGGTATGGCGAGGTGTGAGATTATTAATTTTGAGCGGCTTTGACAGGCACTGAAGCTGAAACACAATGGTTTATTACAAGCTCGTTGAACGTGGCTGTAAGTTAATTAAGGATTATGAAAATACATCGTTTATTTAGATATCAGGGACGTAACAGATGTGGTTTTATCAGAACCGAAAGCGGAATCAGATGTTTTAAATCTAGTTATCGGAACCAGGCCTATAACCGCGAATTCATCGAATCGTCTATTTGCATCACTCTCTTTCGTACATGCAAGAGCGATAGAGACGGGCCATCGTTTTGTCGATTTTCCAACTTCGCGGTAGGCCCTCTGGCCTATAACCGCGAAGCACTTCGTTCATCGAATCGTCTATTTTCATCACTCTCTTTCGTATATGCAAGAGCGATAGAGACGGGGTCATCGTTTTGTCGATTTTCGAACTTCGCGGTAGGCTCTCTGAATCGGAGCCCGAGTGATGATAGCAGCAGAGGGCCTACCGCGAAGTTCGAAAACCGAAAAAACGTTGGTCCCGTCTCTATCGCTCTTGCATATACGAAAGAGAGTGATGCAAATAGACGATCCGATGAACGAAGTGCTTCGCGGTTATAGGTAGCAAGCAAATGACAGGTATAAACCTGTTTTTTTATGTGCCGCTCATTTCACCCCGCTGCGTTGCTATGACATCCGATATAACTTCTGTTTTCAAAGTAATAGAATCGGAACGGGAGCGGATGTATAAAACCAATCGGAAGTTCCGACTAAACGGAACCGGAGCCGGACCTCTGTAAAATCCCTGGTAGATATCTGTTTCTGCGTTATGAATGTATAACTAACTATTTTGGCTTAACGATCCAAAGAGAATCTTGGCCTCCGAAATGAGAGCACGCCACCTATCCCGATCCTGCGCAACTTCTTGCCAGTTGTTGACCCGAAGCTGCAGCAGATCCGCCGCCACACTGTCTCCCCAACGATATCTGGGCCGACAACGCTTTCTTGACAGCCCGATCCTCACCCATTCTCTGTAGGTGACCGAACCAACGAAGTAGTCCTTTCCTGACTGTGTCAAATAGAAAGAGACGGGTAGTCTATGTCGCGCGCGAGATACTGTCGCATCAGTCATGTGCTAGGCGTGCTGTGGGCTTTTATTTCGCCTATAATATTGGGTCCCGCCACCAAGTCTTCTATCTCGTCATTCCGTCGGAATGCCGTTATGAATGTATGCTATGTTGTATATGTAGCTATACCTATATCGTCTACCAGTGTCTACACGTGTAGGAACAAGATCGGCTTAACTTGGGATTATTTGTCGAATAGAATTCTATTAGGATTAGGAGGTCTATTCAAATATTAAACTATGTTATCATCTAATGAGCGGAGCGTAGCTATTGGATTCCTTTTTTAAGTTTTTACGTTTAACTTCTGTCACCTGGCTGTCAGCACGTTTGCATTTCGAAGCTTTTTGATTGTTTTTCGAAATGAAAGGCAGAAGCATAGTTTAATTGTATGTAATTTATTGATTAACATACAAGTTTTAACAAAATTACTGGTGATCCTTTTAACTTTTAAGGCGTAATTGGTATCATATTCCAATTATGAAAAATAAGAAAAATTAAATATCGTGAAAAAGAAATTAGTTTTGTATGGAGGGTTGGCCGTCAGGGCCGACGTAGTTATCGATCCCATTTTTTTTTTCGCGTCCATAACATTTTTCTACTACTTTTTCTTAATCACAAGACGATACCAATTATATTCTTAAACGGATCACCAGTGTTTTTGTTACATCCTGTAGACCTATAAGGCGGAAATAGAATTATCATAGGGATCATATTAAATTCGTTATAATTTATTTTAATGACGAAAAACATCATACTTATAGTTAATTTACTTATTACAGATCCGTAACATAACTATTTTAAAATGAGAATACCGCCCTACGTCGATCTAATGGCATTAAGTCCGCCTTTTTGCATTAGTCCTTTCTTTTGAGCAATGAACATTTGGTATTTTAAGAAAAAAAAATATAAATCACATAATTTTTTTCTTTAAATTTGTCTTCGAGGTCCTATTCAACATCCGATATCGGATCCCATAAAGCACATTTATTTGTTATGTAACTTATGTAAATTTGATAACTAATCCAGAATACAGCCCCAGCCTACGTTAAGCGTTGGTAATATGTACACGGTCAGGGGTGCTGAACGGTGAAAGGTGAGATGATTTATTTGTTGGCAGAGGTAACGAACTCTCTGGCTTCTTACAAAGTTGGTTCTCTTTGAGTTTCAGTAATCCTTAGTTGGACATGGATGCTGAAAATTGAGACGAGCATTATTAACTTATTATTAACTTGAATTTTGAAATAAATATGAATAAAAAACAACGGCTTGAGATAGGAATTGAGATTTAAATGTGTTTTCGTTGGCGATGCCCTGGATTAGCATAGAAACTCTGTGACATAAGAACAAGAACTATTTAGTATATTACAAGTCTCTGCCTTTCAATTTATGAATTAAGTTTTGATGGTTCCCTTCTCTTGGATTGTTTTCCTCATTGCTGAGAGTCATGATACCCATGCGTAATATTGTTTCGGATTGCACACGGAAAAAAATTTTTTTCATGATTTTTTTTTATTATTATTAAAATATTTGTAAGTCCTGGGACATCTTCACTTTTTGCAATCGCAAGAAGTTCATTTGTGGGAATTCCAAGATTTGTTAAATATATATGTAAAGATTTGTTAAATATATAAGTGTTGTTAAATATAGCTAGCACCTGTAATGACAACTGAACTTTTGACATACATTTAGTTGTAACGCCGTTTACAAACGGTTTTGTAATTTTTATAAAAAAAAACAATGCACTGAAGATAAAGGACAAGCGAACTACTTTGGCTATTTCATTTCGAAATTCGGTACGGAATTAATAAAGTTATTTGTTTATAATTTAAAGTTTACTTATAAAGAAAAAACATTTTGGTAAATTTAATAAACCTTAGTTTTGAAGTCCCAATACTTAACATTATAAAATAACGCGGTTACACTCACGGCACTTTAGTCACGTCTTGCGACATGTTTCGGAGAGCCTAGGTCTCCATCTTCAAGCACTAGGAGTGCTACTTGAACCGGCCCGTGGCGCACTGCTGCGCCTCGCGTCGCCGACTGCCGACCTGCGTCCGCTGTTAATATGTCTCACGAAAGTTTAAATTTCCCAATACTTAAGTAACTATATTTATTTGACTATATTTATTGTATTTACTTTCAGAGTCCCTTATCAGTTATCGCTAAAGGGTTGAAACCGTTGGGTTAGACTATAGTTTTCAGAAATTTTAGGCGCATTTAGCGCCTATTCCTTCTGACACTAGTCGGGTTTCCTTCGCAAGCTCCGTAAGAAATAAGACTCTTTAATTTCTGATAGAAACCTGCGCTTGAAGCATAAAGTTCTAAGGGATGATCCATTAATTACGTCACACCAATTTCATGATTTTTTGACCCCTCCCTCCCCCCTTGTCACACTTCGTCACAATTAACTGCACCCCCCCCCCCCCCTTAGTGTGACGTCACATTTAGATTTTTAGTTTAGGATGGCGTTGTAAAATGAGCCTTATCGCCTTAATAATACATTGGCTATTTCAAAAACAATAAATCGTTAAACTCGGCCAGAAATATAGTATCAAATTTATAGGGAAGTAGAGTATTCAAACAATTCCGAGTATGTAGAAAATTTGTTAAGTACAATGTTTGTTAACAATTGAAACATTTTTTTTTAAACTTAGATTTTGTAAAAAAATTGTAAGTGAGGATTGTGAGGTCACAAACATGGAACTCCTCCCTCCCCCTTGTCACGATATGTCACATTTTGTGGACCCCCTCCCCCCCCCCCCCCCCTTTGAGGTGTGATGTAATTAATGGATGATCCCTAATGAGAGTTTCCTAGAATCTCCAAGAATGTCCGTACCATATTAAGAAACTCTTAATATTATATTCATTCTTAATAAGAAACTTGCATTTTGACAGTACTAACTCATTTATTACTTACTATATTTAATATAGGTACCTACTTTTACATTGTAGGGTAACTACACGGAAAAAAAAGCTTCCGGGATATTCTCAATCCAAGACCTTATTATCTTGGATATATTACCTCGTGACAAGTATTTATTTCCTTTACCAAAAATATGATTCTTCGCTTAATAAAACCACGTTTTCTTAAAATATAAATACAAGAATGTATTGTTTCAAGAGTACCTAATAGTAAATAAGAGAGATTGTACTTTAATCAAACAAGTTTTATATTATCTTAGGTAAACGAAAACTAGAAAATCTGTAAGAATATATTCGCTTCGTTATATTTAAAACTTTATTTTATTTTCGTTAAAGGAAATAAATACTTGTCAAGAGGAAATATTTTCAACATAATAAAATAATGTCTTAGTTTGAGAATATCCCGGAAGCTTTTTTTCCGTGTACTTCTAACCAGGGACTGATTTCGTTACGGTAGAAGCGTTACGGTACTGGTATAGAATTACGATACCGCAATGTTTTAAAGGTAGAGCTATAGCGGTTGAAATATTGCGGTACGGTACCGAAATAAAATTACGATATCGCAATTTTTTCGTTACGGTACTTATACCTTAATATAGCGATACTCATACCGTTATGATTTCGGTATCGTTATTTTCATCGCAGAATTTACGAGGTAGGTACTTGTTTGCGGCGGTAAAGCAACTGACCAAGGGTGCGGGATGCGGGGCGCGGGGCAGGTAGCCGGCAAGTATCTACTTGCTCAAGGTCACGGAGGCGCGCTCGGGGATAATTGTAGTGAATTCATTTTAGTCTTCCTCAGTTGAAATTTCGTGAAAGAGTTTATAGTGCTTAATTTTTGATATTAACTCGATGCGGATATGGAACTGTTTTTTTTATGTATACAGTAATTTGGTATAGTATTGCGCGACTAATAAAAAATGGAAGATTTTTTTGACGCGAATTAATTTTAAATTGAATTATTTTTTAAATAACACTAAAATAAAAATAGAATAAAAATAAAATAAAAGTTAAAAAATAAAATAAAAATAAAATAAAAATAAAATAAAAATAAAATAAAAATAAAATAAAAATAAAATAAAAATAAAATAAAAATAAAATAAAAATAAAATAAAAATAAAATAAAAATAAAATAAAAATAAAATAAAAATAAAATAAAAATAAAATAAAAATAAAATAAAAATAAAATAAAAATAAAATAAAAATAAAATAAAAATATAAAAAAATATAATAAAAATAAAATAAAAATAAAATAAAAATAAAATAAAAATAAAATAAAAATAAAATAAAAATAAAATAAAAATAAAATAAAAATAAAATAAAAATAAAATAAAAATAAAATAAAAATAAAATAAAAATAAAATAAAAATAAAATAAAAATAAAATAAAAATAAAATAAAAATAAAATAAAAATAAAATAAAAATCAAATAAAAATAAAATAAAAATAAAATAAAAATAAAATAAAAATAAAATAGAAATAAAATAGAAATAAAATAGAAATATAATAGAAATAAAATAGAAATAAAATAGAAATAAAATAGAAATAAAATAGAAATAAAATAAAATAAAAATAAAATCAAAATAAAATCGCCTATATAAAATAAGCGCTTCAAATAATGACATGAATTGATGAATAATAAATAATATTGATATAAATATCAATTGATATTCCGTAAGTTCCGAAAAACTCCGTAGGGAGTATGAACTAGGGCTTGTGATATACGTGTTACACGCGGAACCGTAGCTATCTTGATATAGTGTTCCCGCGAATCTCGACTTCGGCTCCGCTCGGCTCCGCTCCGCTCGGTTGTTGAAAGAGAGCTTGTGTCGAACGGACCCTTCGCATTATGTGTTATACTCGTGGTCTTTGCATTGATTTGATTCCAGATGTTTTTTTAAGTAATTACATATTGGTATTATTCTGTTCTCTGATAACCAGCCATTATATGAGTTTGTACAAAAAAAACAGAGGTGGGATTGGTGGGATTTTTGAATTTCACCGGTGCCTTTTTTTGTATGCAGCCGATGACTACTTAGTACGAAATAAGCCACCCGATGAGAATCAAAAATCGCATGTGTCGATGTCGGTGAATATGAAAGTTCATCCAAATAAATATATTAATATCTCTAATTAATATTTACTCCCTAGTAAGAAATGCTACAATTTAAAAGTATTTTAAGTGAAACAATAATATACCTACTTTGTTATTCATAAATATTATTACTGGCTGGACAACCGTCTTTCTTCGGTGAAAACACTAAGAAATAGTTGCACGTGCAGATAAAGATAACAAACAATACTTTGCGGGCCATTGATAATGATTACCTTCAAGTAGCTTTGGGTTTTACCTGTTAAGTACCATGTGTTCCTATTGTTTGTGAAATTAAGTGAGAGCAAAAACAATACAGTAATGGATTTTAGTAGTCAACGCTTAAAATATGTATACACTTTTGAACCTTATTACAATGGAGTAAGGTGCAAAAGTATACACTTATTTATGGCGTTGACAAGCAACTTCTCGTCCGCTAAGACAGGACAATATTGATCTTTCGAACTCGCGGAGCGTATGCGAAGTGAGTTCTTACAAACAACTCCAGACCGAACCGAACTGTCACCTGGCTACTGGGACGTCTCGGCATTTGGATGGCTTTTTGATTTCGATAGTTTGTCTGACGATAACTTTAGTTACGTTTATCTGATCTTTATGACATTTCTTGGGGCTGTAGCAGAGATACATAAAATTTGTAAGTTCGTATATGAGCGGGATCGATCAAGTCGCTATGGAGCTAGAAGGAGAAAAAAAATCCTCCTTGGGGTCTTGTTATATTGGTCAACTCGTTTGCAAGTAAATCGCGAGTTCTCAGTTCGAGGCGGACTACTAGTATTTTTTTAAGTTCGTTGTGGTAAAAAATGAAGAACTTCACGTACTAATTTTGCTACAGTAAGGTGAACATTTCCGAGCACATTGGAGAAGATTGTTTTTGTACTCTGAGACAATTGAACACTAACAGTTCAATGCAAATTGATTTCAATTAGAATTAAAATCAATTGACTCATCAAACTGTTACAAATAACTAATAATTGGAAATAATTAATGTTTAGTCTTTTTCAACATTGAAAATTGGTGAAAAGTTTTTAGTGTAGATTCATTAAATAGATAATTGATATTAATAATTATATCAGTGCAGATATGAAGTTGAATGTTAGGTAAATATATTTTTATTATTAATTCTTTATTATTTTATTTATTTTCTTTTAATATTTTAGATTTGTTTTTGATTTCAGTGTTTTATTTTTATTTTATTTTTATTTTATTTTTATTTTATTTTTATTTTATTTTTATTTTATTTTTATTTTATTTTTATTTTATTTTTATTTTATTTTTATTTTATTTTTATTTAATTTTTTTTTTATTTTTATTTTATTTTTATTTTATTTTTATTTTATTTTTATTTTATTTTTATTTTATTTTTATTTTATTTTTATTTTATTTTTATTTTATTTTTATTTTATTTTTATTTTATTTTTATTTTATTTTTATTTTATTTTTATTTTATTTTTATTTTATTTTTATTTTATTTTTATTTTATTTTTATTTTATTTTTATTTTATTTTTATTTTATTTTTATTTTATTTTTATTTTATTTTTATTTTATTTTTATTTTATTTTTATTTTATTTTTATTTTATTTTTATTTTATTTTTATTTTATTTTTATTTTATTTTTATTTTATTTTTATTTTATTTTTATTTTATTTTTATTTTATTTTTATTTTATTTTTATTTTATTTTTATTTTATTTTTATTTTATTTTTATTTAATTTTTATTTAATTTTTATTTTATTTTATTTTTATTTTATTTTTATTTTATTTTTATTTTTATTTTATTTTTATTTTATTTTTATTTAATTTTTATACCTGAAAATGTTTTGTTAAAGGTGTCTTGTACTACTTATGAAATCCTAAAATCAACAAAACATATGCGAATAAAGCGCAACTAACGACAAGAAGCTAACAGCGAATAACTCAAAAATGTGCCGCACTGAACGAAATCAAACAAAATAGGTGCTTAGGGCAAGCACTCAATAACTAACGCTGATTGGTTGTCGCCGGTCAGTCGGCGGGGCATCCTCACCCTCATATACCTCAATCCATACCTTTATGATAACGGTTGAAGTATCGAAAAAAATAGCGGTACCGTTATATTTCTGTACAGAAATATATCGGTTGCGCTATCGAAATCATACCGAAACATGCGGTATGACGTCATACCGTTTTATAAAGGTACCTTTATATTCCGGTTATGCAGTCCCTGCTTCTAACTTAAATATGATGAGGTTCTTAAATCATGTAAATATACGTGATGCAGGCCAGGTACTGAACTGTCATATGCACATTCAATCACATTAAAAACTACTCTTAAGTCTTAAACAAGCTATTCATGCTTAAATAAAAATTGGTCCAATATAGACGTGTGCGCCGCGTCGGCGTGGCGTAGCCGCGCCGTGGGACCCACGCCGCCGCCGCCGCCGCGGATTTCAAAATCCACGCCGTGGGCCAAAATTTCAGGATTCGACAAAAATTAGCCAACGCCAATGTCCGATCAAGGAAAGTCAGATGAACATTTAACGACGTATATTGATGAATTAAACCATAAAAACATCTACAGATAGAAATAGTTATTAGGTTTGGGTTTTTATTCCTCTTAAGGGAGAGACGAGCGAGCAGGTTTCCGCCCAGGTCACTTTGCACAGACCACACCAATCCCTACGCATCTTTATTGAACAGTGTGTACAATGGTAGTCAGAGCTTTTCCTGGCATCTGTGGACTTTAAACAAGCCTTCGACACCATGAAATGGTCCAGCCTGTCGCAGGAGCATATTATCCAAGTTCATCATTCACTCCTTGTACGAAGGTAGTACATGCAGGTTGATCCATGTAAAGGGAACGCTATAAAGATAACTGCCGGGCGGTGTGAAGCAAGGATGCCTCCTATCACCGGCATATCGATGTTATTCGTAATTCTCCTCGATGATGTGATGAGAAAAGTGACTGGAACACCAAGAGGCATTAACTTGGACACTAAGGAGCTGGAAGATCATGATTACGCCGATGACATCGTGCTGATTTTGCTATCTCTAGCCAATCTTAAAGCTAAACTCGAGAGCCTTCAAGAGGAAGAAGTCATGCGCCTGCGAACTGACGTAAAACTGTTGACATGCGACTTGCGAGTAAAATTAGATTGCACGGAACATTTGTTGCTCAAAAACGATCGCCTGGAATCAGATTCTAAATTTGTGTAGGTATCTCGGAAGTACAATAATATATCGATGAGGTGCAGACGAAGGATACATCGAGAGCAGGATTAAGAAGGCAATAGCTGATGTATTTGCTTAACTCAAGCCTGTTTGAGATTCCAACGTGCTTACTCGGCGCATTAAAATCTCCCTCCTCGAATCCATTGTCAAGTCCGTGCTGCTCTTCGGCTGCGAAACCTGGAGGTTGATAAAGGGACTGACACACAAATTACAAGTGTTTTTCAATAAGATCCGCATCTTCTGGCTGAAGATTATAAGAAATGAGGATTTGTGGAGTATGGGTCGTCAGTCTTCTATCACCCAGGAAGTAGCACTATGGAAGTGGAGATGGATCGGACATACTCTTTGAAGAGGAGCATTGAATAATACCAGTATCGCTTTTGAGTGGCTGCCTCAAGATAGAAAGCGAGCCGGCGGCGGACGCCCTGCACACACGTGGCGGAGGTGCGTAGAGATCGAGTTGTGGAGAGGCCAAGACTAAGACGGTTGTTCAGGATAGAAAAGCGTGGAAGGATCTTGTAGAGGCTTTAACCGCTCACTTCCCTTCCCTACGTAACTATAATAGTGTCACCAATCACCAAAACCAAAATCGTATCACCAACAAAATTTGCCAGAGTCAAAGAGAATTAAGTACCTAGAGTGTTCTTTCCATACATGGCTAAATGCGTATATGTAATAAGTTTTAAGCGAGCTTTGCTAAAAGTTATTATTCAAAAGATTACAGCTTAATACGTATTACGATTTAAGTGTGCTTAAAACTTAGTATAAATGAGTTAAACCATACCTCCCATACGACTTATTATTTAATTAGTAGTTTTGCTATGTATGGAGTTAGCAAGTACAAGAGTATTTTCGGTGTCAGGATTGATCCTTAATGCTGAACTGTATGTTTGTACTTACTGCGAGTCAAAAAAGGATCTTAATTTACCAGAATTATGAAAAACATAAACATAAATCCGATTTCCGTAAAGAAAACAAGGATGTGGTGTATTAGAAAAACCCCCCTTAAATTAACAAACAACTTCAAACATTGTTTTATGTTCCCTGTTCGTAAAGTGTTTAATATTTAACATATTTTTAATATGAACATTACGTAGGCAAAAGCGACCTTGACGCCGGCGTGGCGCAACCACGCCGCCAAAAATTACCGGCGCGCCGCCGCCGCGGATTTTTATGGACACGTCTAGTCCAATATAATCAAATTTCTCCTACATGGAACCTCTACACGGAGAATTTTTTTTACTAGAAACAAGTAAAAAAATAGTAATTCCCAGGACAAGTTAACGTTTACTAAAAACAAGTAAAAGTTTACTAAAAACAAGGAAAGGGTTTACTTGTTTTTAGTACACGTTTACTTGTCCTGGGAATTATATCTTTTTACTTATTTCTAGTACAAAAACATTCTCCGTGTAGCTCTCAAACATTGAGACCAACTTTGCAGGTCTGTGAATCCAAGCCCCAAAAAACGTTTCGTCAAAGGAGTCTTGGGTAAAGTAATCAAAGTATCTCGCTTTTTATAGCCATAAAAGGTATCGAAGGCCTCGACTCTTAGAGGTATTTGAACGTCGAGAAATCTAGAAGATTAAATTTGTCCATGTGATTAATTAAATCTTAAAATCAACGAACAGATTTTGGAGCTCGCGAAATAAATTATTATAAACAATAATATACTAGTATACCTAGGTGATAATATGATAATGAGACAAATAACACGACTAATATTAAATAAGATTACTTATATAATATTATTTAAAAGACGTAGTGTGGTATAATATGATGGTTGTCTGCCACCTCGTAGAAAAAAAAACCGTCCAATGTCAAAAAATTGTAAGCCAGTTTATTACATTTTGTAGCTTGATGTAGACCATTTTATTTCCGCATTTGTAAGCCGATTTCTGATCCTAATCCTAATTCAGTCTGTCAATTTTGTGTAAAATATTATAGGAATAGGTGACAAACATCCGTAAGTTGAGAATTGAGATACATCTTCATCCTTACAGGACTTTAATTATGTAATTCTAGGTTAACGTATTTAATTTCTGTAATCGTTATCTAAGTCAGAAGTCATATCATATCCAGTAAGAAGTAGTCAAAGTTAAAACTGATTATATAGGGTACGGCGCACCAGACTGGACCTCTCAGTTGCTAGGGTAAGGATACATTGTTGTGGGCACTTGCCCATAAATTGGATGGCCCGAGATCGCACTAGGAAACCTTTCCAATCAGCGGTAAGTGACTGTAATATAAACCGGCCTTAAAAAGCAAATAAATTGTAACGGTTAAATAAATTCGATTTAGTGTTACTCTTTTATTTTAGTTTTTTTTACTTTTTGGGCCAAGATTTTTACTCGATTTTTGTGTTTATTTCAGTAAAATCAAGCAAGCGATGTTTATTTACTTAGTTTCGACATACCGATTTACATACAATAAGGTGTATTCTGTTCTTTGGGGTTTGAAACATTTATTGAATTTATTTAGATACACAATAGGACTATCTACAACAAACTAAGGTATAAAATTATATAAAAACTTAAATATATAACTAATAAACTATGATAAACTTTGAGGTTGAATTACTTGAATTTAGAAAGGTATTTTCTTATTCATGACATTCAAAAATTAGGGATACACGCACAGATCTGCCCGCCGGATTTCTCTGGCGGATATGCACGGCGGACAGATCCGTCCGTGTATGGCGCGAATTGGACACGGATTTGTCTGCGGACAAATCTGAACAGCGCCATACACGGATGGATCTGTCCGCCGGGCATATCCGCCAGACAAATCCGGCGGTCAAATATATGCGTATATCCCCTAATATAATATACCAAATTAAGAGTCGTGGTATATACTCGTATCTAGGTTATTTTACGACATTTCTCTTTCCACACAGACTCTAACATCAACTCAAACTTCGAGCTAAGAACCAAAACACACAGTTCAAGTAAGAAAGAATATCAAACGTATTGCGAAGCAGTCAGATTTGGATTTTATTTTTATTTTTCATTTTAATTACACAATAGGCAGGTACATGTCTGTCTCTCAAATTGTTTTGATATGCCTTCTTGAAGAACTACGCATTATTGTATATAGTATTTTTAATGTATTTGTAGTACTGTTTTGAAAAAATAAGTCCCGCCGAGTTTCTTGCCGGTAATAAGTAATACTTCTCGGGTCAGAGGTGTAGGGTTAGAACCGGTGGTAGTTTCTTTTTCTCTCTGACGTTCATAAGTGCATTGTAATGTGCCTAAATTGAAGAATAAATATCTTTTATCTTTTTATCTTTTTTTTTTAAATAACCGTTTTATAAAACATTTCGACCAACAATGTTCATTTGATCGAAATACCGACGTAATCTTCTACTCGGGATGATGAGGTTAGCCGTCAAACGGTATTTAACGGTAAACGGTATTTTGCTAAGTATACCTAGTTTTGAGCGCTTCTATTTATCAAGTTTGTTGAAGACAGACAGGTTAACGCAATGAATTTGACTTAAATTACAGGCTTAAATTCTTAAACAAAATATGATGCGTTTATGTGGATTGGCTTGAGAACATTAATGCAAAATCAGACCTGAAAATCAGCTTTAGCTTTACAAAACACTTAAATTAGCAATGTATACTTGATCTAGTTACGTACCCTCCGGGTTGATAATTAGGTTAGATGTCAAACGGGTATTTGGTTAAACATAGTTTTGAGCGCTTGTGTTTACAAAGTTGATTGAAGACAGGATGAAGTTGCCAGATTGACTATTAACATTCTCTTTGCAATTTACTATGTTTTATAAGTACTAAGCAGCTCATAAGAAACAAATCTGTAGGTTTAAAATAGGTACTTTCTTTTAGAATAGTAAGTTAGTTATTAATTAATATTAAATTTCGACGTAGTTAAATATACGGAGGCACTAGACGTAGTTAGTTCTGGTTAATAAATTATAGAACATTAAAAAAGTACTAATCTATAGTATAAATATCAACAAATCGTTACTTGAATTAAATCAATAGAATCGTGACTTTTAAACGTGTTCTTCTCATTGTTTAGTACGAGTATTACTTAACAGCTCAAAAAAGTGGAAGCTTTTTATTTATTGAACTTACTCACAAAATGGGTTTCCTAAGTCTGTAGGGATGTGTATTCCATTTTCCTAGATGTTATTTTCTATTTGTATTTAAACAATACAATCCTGTATTTTTAATTTTTTATCTTACTTAGGAATATACAAATTTACGGTTCTGCAATAAATATACGTAGGTCTTGTTCAAATAAGTGAAACTATAAACAATATATATAAGCTTTGTAAACACAAGATGTTACTTAAGCCCTGTTAATTTCCGGTTGTCTTACTCTAATTGAAGACATTAAAATGAGAAGAGCGACTTTATTAATGTGTACCTAATGAAATTAAATCCCCCTGAATGTCAACCGGGCCGAACTGATTTAGTACAGACTACAGGCTAATTTAATTGTATTTGTCGTACATTGTCATTCACTCATTGGGTATGGAGGCAAAGCACACAAACAATTTATTATAACATACCTTTCAAATAACATATTTAACGAAGTGACCAGCGATAGGGCAGGATATCAAAGGACCATGCACGTAGTAATTAGTTCAATTTGGGACAGACGGCCGCTTTGATGCCCGCTCCATTCATAACCTTGTTTACTACAAAGCTTAGCACATTCGGCGCCGAGAACCCGACTGTCGGTTCGTAGCTACTACGAACTACATGCGACGAATACGTGGCTACGGGCTACGACCACACAGCATGTGTTAGGGTGTATTGATTTAGATTTTCTTGTTAGTTTTTAGTAATTTATATCACATAACTTATGGAAACCTGCAGAAACCTGAAGTAAACTGCGATACGGCAGGATAGCTGAAGGAATTGCACGTAATTAATCTAATTTGGGACAGACGGCCGCTTTGAGGCTCGCGCCATTCGTAACCTTGTTGGCTACAAAGCTATGGTATTATTGATTTAGATTGTCTTATTAGTGTTATGGAAACCTGCAGAAACCTGAAGTAAACTGCGATACGGCAGGATATCTGAAGGAATTGCAAGTAATTAATCCAATTCGGGACAGACGGCCGCTTTGAGGCTCGCTCCATTCGTAACCTTGTTGACTACAAGGGCGTATTGATTAAGATTTGCTATTTATATAAATTCCAGTTTAAAGTTTATGTTAAAAGTTGTACTTTTAAATCTAACTCTGTACCATTTTCTATTGTGTTAAAAATTAGACTTTATTCTGGCATTTATATTGACTGGTAAATTTCACTTTCGTTTCTTTGTAGTCTATATTTCTCCCTAGGGCATGTTACCTGTATTCATTAGATATTTAATCTTACGAATTTTGGACAGGTACATGAAATATCTCGTTAAAATCCTATTGGGAAACAAGTAAATAAACAATTATTTGTTTCGTTTCAAAAGTAATTCAAACAAAAGTTAACGAGTTTATTGATGATTATGATAGTTAAAATAGGAAAACTGAAAGAAAGGTGACCTTTTGATCAATATAAACTGACTAAAAATATTCTTTTTCTGAAGAACTGTAAAACTGGACTATTTAAAATCATCAAGCGCGCATAATGAGAAATGTTTTGTACTAATCTTTTTTTCGAGCACAGTTGAAAGTTCATGAATATATACTTACCTATAGGTAAATGTGTAAATACAAGGAAAATGAATGGAATATAGATAAATAGAACTAAAGCTTGGCTTCGCGATACTCGGGTCATGGTGCCGTAGCCACACGCCCACACGGACCACTGGGCACATCTATTTTAGGCCAATGCTAGTAAATACGCTTACTTTGCTTTTAGTTTTCATTAAATTTATACATAAGATTAACTGTAACTGTATGTATGTATGTGTAAACTCTTTCTTGTACATAAAACACGTAAAAACAACACGATAAATAAAAAATGGAGAAGGGTATCGTTTAAATAGAAATGGTAGTAAAATAACATAGAAACAGCAAGCACGATGGACCATTTCTTAATTTAAAAAATAAATACTTATTGATACGCATTTTAATGGAAAAATAAAAAGAAGCATCCCTATATTCGGCCAAACTTTTTGCATCATACAATGAATAGACATTTTGTATTTTAGCGATCAATGTCAGAGAGTGGAATATCACGAGTTCATCATTTGAATAGTTAATACGTGGACAACTAAAATGAAAATAAATGACACGCGGAGCACGAGCATTTGTGGGTCCTAGTTAAGTATATGTATTTTATGTGGGTAAAATTAATCATACATATAATAAGACTAAACCGTGTTGCTTGGTGTTACACGGTGTCGTAGCCACGTGCGCACACGGACCACTGAGCACGGCTATTTTTGGAGAGCAATGAAATAGATTGCTTGTGTTGCTTTTACGTTAATATTGGATATAGGAGTAGATTTACTGCGAATTTATTAACCCTACTGGTGACGAAAAGTTTTACAAGTTTTGTTTTTTTTACACTGCCTTACAATATTATTATTACTTTCATTTTACAAATAAGTTACAGAATTTTCAAACTAAAGTAAAATGTGCAAAGCAACAGAAAAACGAAGTTTCTTATCTTTTTCTCGACTTTTAATGATAATTACAAATAGGTATTACTTTTTTTCAGCGGTAAAAATAATAAGAGGACTTTTCTTTATATCTCTAAAATATGCAGTAGATCCTCCTTAATACTTAAGGGTCGGTAACGCGCATGTTACACCTCTAGAGTTGCAGGCGTCCTTAGGCTACGCTCCTAACCATCAGACAGGCTATATGCTTGTTTGCCACCGTATAAAGAATATTCTAACCATATTTCACCCTTTATTAAATTTTTCTGCAATTAGCGTTTCCATCCCCAGCCGTGTTTAAATATCATGCTGGAGTTTATTTTGTGAAAGCTGTAGTTCAAAGAGAAATTAATTAAGCTTGTTAAACGTGTGGTTTTACTGAAGGGTATTAAAGTTGGGAGTTGCATTAAAACATTATTAAAATAGTACATTTCAATGCAAGAGCGAAAAGTATTTACGAGGTGTAGCCGCTAAAAGCGTTATTTGTCAGTAGACTTTATACACTATACGGGGTGTTTTTTTCAATAACTATAGCCATATTGTGGGAGGTGATTAGGTAAGTCATACTGAACAACTTTTTCTATAGAGCCAACCCCGAAATAACAAAAAAAATTGGACCCCCATAGAAAACGTTTAACGTCTGATCGGCCGAAATGAAACACCAAAAATAAAATTGAGATTTCGGAGTTGGCCCCATAGTAAAATTTGTTTAGTAAGGCCTACCAAATCACCTCGCACAATATGGCTAGTTATCAGTGGTGGCGCGTCGATAGAATACGATTCCCGTCGGCTTGCCTAATTTTCAGGCATTTGAGCAATTTTCCTACAGCACGCCTAGCACATGAGTGACGCGACAGTATCTCGCGCGCGAGATGGTCTATCCGTCTCTTTTTAAGTGACACAGTCAGAAAATGACGGATAGACTATCTCACGAGCGAGATACTGACGTGTCACTCATGTGCTAGGCGTGCAGGTACTGCAGGTCATGAAGAAATTTAAGGCAAATAAAGTGCCGGCTTGCCTAAGATACATTTTTACCCGCCGCCACTGCTAGTTATTGTAAAATATGTACTTACCTATGTATATCATGACCTGCGATACCTATTATGCAACGTTAAGATTCGTAAATAAATGTTCTGTTTCCAACGTCACGGTATCAAATGACACGTCATGTGCACCGTTCGTATTTAGACTGGACCGCCCGCCGTAGGCTAGGTAATTACCCTCCCTTTTCCAAATATATTGACGATGTGCTGTTGAAGGTAATAGGATATTTTATACTAAAATTTTCAGAATTGATCTTATTTCAGTCCGTAATATTTGTTTCTCCTTTGAGGTTTCACGGGCCTATATATCCGGTCTTTTATATAATAGGTTTGCGTGGGGATAATATACTTACATATAGACGTAGTGGCGGATAATTCTGCTATATATTCGTAAGCACCTCTTAGAACCGATTCCGCTTTTTGGGATTAGATTGTCGAGCGGATCTAAAGCTCGATTGAGCCGTAGCAAAAAACCGGAACGAATTTTAGGTGGATCATGAGAGAAAATTATAAATAAGTGGATAATTCATATTGATACCAATTTTGTAAACGTATGTATAATTGAGAAATGTGCCACCCCATTGCCTTTAAAGAAAACCAGACGGGCATAAAGCGTGCAATTTTGAACTTTAATCATGTTGCTTCAAGATCACTTTTTCAATGGTTATTTTCTGGACGTTACTATTCAAGGGTTAAGTAACTTTAATCATACTTAGAGAACGTTTTTCATTTGTCTTAAACGTTTTTATTACACTTTGAATTAATTTAATAGTAATACCTCATCAATTCGTAATATTTCTGTCTTTTAATATTAAAAAATATTTAACAAAGTATGTTATTATGCTGAATATATTAATAGTTCTCTTATCTATTTCAGGATTATTATTTCACTTAATATATAAACAAATAAATATAGTGTTTTATAAGTGCTAGAGAATTTTGAATGTTATTTGAAGTTTAATTACATGATGCTGTACCGGCAACAGAAATACAGATTAAAAAGATCCTTTGTCTACTGCAGCCATTCTCAACGTGTGTGCCGTGGAGCCCTAGGGCTCCGCAAAGCCTCTGTAAGGGCTCCGCAAAGCCTCTGTAAGGGCTCCGCGATACTTTTAATATTAAGAAAAAAAACATAAACCAGCTCTTCTATCTGTTTAGCACATATAATTTATTTTATAATTTTGGGGCTCAGTCAAATATTTCGTTTTCCAAAATTGTTCCGTCACCAACAAAGTTTGAGAACCACTGGTCTACTGAGATAGGTCCCTATGACAGACAGACCGACGGACAGCGTAGCGACATGAATAAAAATAAAAATAATAGAACAAAGAAGTATTTCGCAAGGAAGCCATTAAGAGTCTCCTCTTTTATTTGTCGGACGTCGTACAGTCGACGTCAAAAATATGTTTACACTTTTGGACCTTATTACAAAGGAGTAAGATGCAAAAGTGTAAACACTAACGTACAGATTCCATATTCACGGCATAAGTATTATATTCGAGCCATAAAAATCGCCTGCCGCTAAATGGTACTTAACAGTGACAAATTAACTCATAAAATATTCGTACAATAAAAGTACCTAAGTAAGTACACCTAATCCTATATTCAGAAGCTCTTACGATCCCCTTTGATACACCTCCCATACCCGTCGGAATCAAAATACAACGAGAATAATGAAATTTATTTGAAACACATACTCGTAGGTACTCACATTAATACTCTCCTTTCATTGAGAAAGCAAAAGAAATCTCATTTATTTGATGAATTATTTTCATTTATTGAATCTGTACCTACACAGATAGAAAAAATCTCTTCAACCAAAGAAACCTATTTGAATCAAGAGATATCCAGTTTCCCATATAAGGAAAAAATAAAATTCTTTATTTTAAGATATAAAATGTTTCAAAGTTTATTACTTAACCTAATAAATTCAATACTTTTCTTTTTAAAATAGCTTAATATTCTCACAAAGAGCGTTTGAATTTTGTTTTTGTATTGTATTTTGTTTTTGTTTTTGTTTTTTTTAAATTGAACTTTATGTGTCTTAGTGCAATACATAAAGAACTTAAGCCAAGAAACTTTGTTTCTTGGATGAAGACTCATAGTTTAAATTGAGAATTGAATTTCTCCACGGAAACAAGAAAACGCATTAGTTCAAGAGCATGTGTTAAGTACTTGATGTAAAATTCGATATTTTCACACCAAGATCTAAAATTTCTTGGCGTATGAAATCGATTACTTGAAACAAACAATAACATTTTCTAAGGCGGTTATCACACTGGCGCGGATCCGCATGCGGCACCGGTGCGCAAGCGAGATAGCGCTCTGGATGTGTATAGCGCTATCTCGCTCGCACACCGGCGCCGCATGCGGATCCGTCGTCAGTGTGATAATCGCCTTAGTGTCTCAGTGCACTATTTAAAAAGCTAGTAGCAGAAACTGTGTTTCTCGGGACTAATCCCAAGAAAGGAAGTTTAACTAAAAGTAGATAATACAAATATAAATTATGATTATTTATATACTCACAATTTATAATCGTATTAACTAGAGCTGAGATTGCTATTATGAATCTCAAATAAGCCCGGGTAAAGCGCCGAGGGTCATGAAGTTACGTCGAACAAACGTTCGCGTGTTCTAACCTACACGCAGAGACATCTATTGATGCGCAGGGTAACTAACGTCCAAAACTTGACTGTTTCAAAGCAAAAATTATGTGCTTCTTCTTTGGAATAGCTGTGGCTCTTGATTGTAGGTTGAAAACATCAAAGCAAAAATTAATCTCTCTTGCCTAAAAACTTAAAAATCTCAAATCAAACTTTTGGCGCTACTTCTTTGAATTAGCTTTGGCTCTTAGCTGTAGATTGAAAACATCAAACCAAGAACTAATCGCTTTTGACGTAAACACATAAAACTGTTAAAGGAAAATTTTGGTGCTTTTTTGCCGTAAATAATTATTATCTTAACTCAAATCATTACTATTCGCTTTAAAAATGGGTAAAGCTAAAGCTGAATAATTTTAAAATCATGATATTTTTAACTCAAGTCATGTTTATTGGTCTAAGGTATTTATTACTCTCTTTAAGAAACCGCGTGCAAGAGAGTTTTGCGTTTTGAATTAAGATATTATTTCTATCTGTGTATTCTGAATTCAAAATATTGTTTTGTTACGGATATACTATTAATTCTAAACAAGTTGTTATTCTGACAATCAATCATATTTCTCAATTATAGTCAATTTGACTAAAACGTTAGAAATGTCACCGTAAAATTGTCAAAACCGTAAGTTTATAATCTTACTAGAGAGATTGTAAACTATCGAAAGATTGTGAACCGTAACGTACTTACATGTTTACAATTTAACGGATTATTTTTCGTTAGATTATAAACTATCGATGATGAACCGTCATAATTTCTCGATAGTTTATAATCTCGCTAGTTAGATTATAAACTAACGGTATTTACAATTTTACGGTGTCATTAAACAATATTTAATTCTGACAGACAGACAGACGTGAGAACTTGCTTACTTCTTACTTTTACCACGTATTATATTCAATATTAATTAATTACCTACTTACTTTACTTTATTACTTAAAAATTAAAGGATGAAAAAGGATTGAAATAAGATATCGCCCTTTAAGATCACTTCATATAAAATCCAAACGCGGAGCGATACTGAAACTGAACCCGATCTCGGATATCAAGTTAACCTAATTATCATAAAGTAGATACTTTACAAATTCTTATTCTTTGAGCCCGGTATTTTGTCTCTAATCTTGTGAAACGTGAAGTGCGCGTCTTTTATGTCTGAGTTGTGATTAAATTTAATACGAGATCAAAGTGTTTAGGGTAAATGGATTCCATGTGACTTTAGTTACGTTTTAGCACTTTTTTTTTCTTAAGGCGAAACGAGCGGCTTTAAGACGTATGTATTAGACATGTAACGAATGTCGGTTTTAGACCATTCGCGAATGCGAATGCGCATATTTGTAATTAATATTCGCGAATGCGAATGCGAATGCGAATATTTGGGTATTCATACATTTCGTAATTTCACCACATTTGTATCGCGGTAACATTTTGTTGACGCAGTTCATAACCGGGCGGCGTATCTTAGGCGGTTATCACACTGGTGCGGATCCGCATGCGGCGCCGGTGTGCAAGCGAGACAGCGCTATACACATGCAGAGCGCTATCTCTCTCGCGCACCGGCGCCGCATGCGGATCCGTCGTCAGTGTGATAATCGCCTTGGCGACGGATCCGCATGCGGCGCCGGTGCTCGAGCGAGACAGCGCTATACACATGCAGAGCGCACCGGCGCCGCTTGCGGATCCATCGCCAAATAAGGTGCTAAAATATTCGCAAAATATTCGCATTCAATTGTGCGAATGCGAATGCGAATATCTAAAAACTAACGAATATTCGCGAATGCGAATGCGAATGCGAATATTCGTTACATGTCTAGTACCTATGTATCTATTTTGCTCAGACCTGTTTAGGTGTAGGTGTATATTAAGGGACTACTTTGAAAAATTATAGGTTTTTTCAAACGCTCTAGTGGGAAACGGGAAAAGGGACTGAATTTATTTTCGAATATATATTGATGGGCGTGGCTTGTCTGAATCGAAGAGCCTTAATGTTTTTTAGAGTTTAAACCCGGAATCCATACTTATATATTCGCTCATGTATCTATGTGTCCGTCTGTTACAGCCTATTTGCTATAAAACTAGTGGACCGGTTGAGTTGAAATTTCATCTTGGAACTGTATAGGTATAGGGGTGTATGAGAAAATAAGTCGAGACTTGTGAAATTATTTATTATTAGATGTAAAGCACTACTATTGATGATGATATGTATTATTATTATACTATACACCAGAAAACCTGTGCAGCTGTGTGTAAACTGTTCATTGTGTTTGAATTAATAAATGTACTATTTACTTAATTACTTATTTAAGTAGGTACTTATATAACAACATTTTAGTGATAATCTCAGAGAAATCTGTGATAATATTCTTGTGGAATGTTTATTTACATGATAAGACAAGTGAATGAATTATCTATACCGGGTGTTTCCTGTAACAGGAGCAAAAAACGTGGATGAGCATTTCTTTTTATTTTTGCCACTTTTCTCGACTTTTTATTTTTTGGTAAGTTTTATGTTTTTTCTAGTCAGAATCGCGAGCTGATTCGATTTATGCCAGAAAAAAATGTGTCCCAAAATTTTTTTTCCTCTTGTGTTACCCTTTGCCATATGTTTTCTATGAAGGTAACACAATAGGAAAAGTAAAAAAAAAAAACAAAAAATGAATGGAGTGTATGGAGTTTTATGGGACATCTTTTTTTATTGCATAAATCGGATCAGCTCGTGATTCTGATCAGGAAAAACATAAAACTTACCAAAAAAGTTTGAGTCAACAAAAGTGGCAAAAATTTTGAGAAACGCTCAGATTCTACTCCTCAAACTAGACAACGTTTGTTCAGCAACTTTTAAAAATAACCGATGGTTTGGTTTTTAGGACATTTTAAAGTTTATTCGAACACGCAATGTATTCCGAATGGCTGTAGGGTGACAAGACTGACAAGCAATGTCAATTAGACGGATTTACCTACATTGGAAATATTATTTAGTATGTATATATGAAAAAGAGACAATCTACAAAATACATATTTTGTAAAAGTTGTTGAGCAAAAGTTTTATTGTTTGAAGAGTAGAATCTACATTTTAATTTATTGCTCTTACAGGAAACAACGTGTATATGCCCCAATATAACTCAAATGATCCCGCTTAAATTAAATTAGGTATATCTACCTTAGCTGTTAATTAAGCGTAAATAACTTGAAATGCGACGTTGGAGAATTTTGTACAGTCGACGTCAAAGTTATGTATACCTACACTTCTGCGCCTTATTACTAATAGATTAAGGTACAAAGTGTAAACATACCTTTGACGCTGATTGTACAGGTAATTAGTGATGAGCTGATGAACATGTTTATTCAATGTCAAACCGCCGATACCACCACATACTATCGATATTAATATTACCTATTTGTTTATGTAGTTCGAGGTCGAGGTGGGCAAGAGGAGCCCTAAGAGGTGAAATTTTTAAAATATGATGTAAAATGGCGTTTTTAATCGTTATAATAGTTATTTTCAGCGCATCCGCTCGGAAAATTAACTCATAAGAATCAACCAAATTAATACTTTCCACTCTAGAGGATAAAATGCAACTTTCCACGCACTTACTAAACGATAAAGTGAGTTTTTCTGAGAGAGTGTTTTAAAAAAAGGATCATATTTTACTGGATGTACAATCTGCTCCAACTTTGGCTCAGCCTACCAGGTACAGTCGCCATCAGATATATCGGAGCGGCCAAGGTGGTCACAAATATCTGAACAACGCCTCTATTGTCAACGCGATAAAGTGCATATTCAGATATTTTTGAGTACCATAGCCGCTCCGATATATTTGATGGCGACTGTACCAAAACAAAATACACAGTTAACATTTTATCGTGCATTGCCCTACGTACGCCGAATTCTACTACTCGATGACGTGGGATTGCCTACAGCCTACTCTTGATCTATTTATAGAAGTATTATATATAGTAACTTGTAATTACCTTCATCTACATAATAATAGTGTATTAAACTTACGCAATATTCATAAGTTCACAACTTGGCTTACGAAGTGCGATACCGAAGTTCACCTTTACCGTGTTACAGGGAACTTTATAGTAAAACTTCACGGGTATTATATATTTAATTAATTACTATTAATATCTGGTAATTACTATTAACATAGGTACCTACTGGTACCTATGTAGTCGATGTTAGTTTTAAAACATATTTATATAAGTATGACGAAGTTGTGATTCTTTATCTCTATCATCATCATCATCAATTATTTAAGAGCTGGGCTCTTGTCGGTGGAGCATTTTCCATGTATCTGTCCTTTGCCTTCTCCTTGATGGCCTGATACGACACGACGTTTATTTACTTTATTTTTTCCTTGACTTAATCCATGTAGGTATGCTATCCTCGGCTTTCCTGACTTCCTTTCTGCTTCAACTCTACCTTCTTCTGATGTTCTTAATTTATATTTATCTCTATACTCAACCAAAAATAAAAATAAATTTAATAACCAATCCACACCTCATTTGAAGATTGAAAGTATCAAAACACTTCATAGTATAAAAACACAAGTGTCAATGAAGTGAAACGAAAAAGTGACATATCATGACAATCATAACCTAAAAACACATCAATTGTCAAAAAACCAGTGAGAATGTGGAACCCAAACGCCATAGACAACCGACAGCTGGAGAAGCGAGTGGTGGTCGGCAGGGTTCGACCGACGTGGGCACGGAACCTTCCAGAGACGAGAGAGGATGAGGATAAGAATGAAGAGATTGGGGTTATGCCGCATAGCGAACCACCGTCCCCGACGGAACCCTGGCAGCAGAGTAAGCAAGAGGATAAATATGATGTTTTTGGGAAGGTGAGTGCTGCCGTACCTATTCATTTAACCTTTTCCACGCCAAAGACGTATATATCGGCACGGGACCACAGGTCCAACGCCAAAGACCGATATATCGGTCACCGACCACAGAGCAAAATAGACCTACATGCACACGCATAAAGTTTAACTTAATTTTTGACATTTAGATGTCGTGGCGTCTGAGTGGTAGGTTTTGCGTTTGACATGGCGTCGAAAAGGTTAAACAGATCTACTTACAGTCCGTAAGCTCTAAAAAGAACCTTCGGGTATTAGAAAGAGACGTCGGGTATCAATCGACAATGATACATGAAAAAGCAGAACAGCAATATTATCTTCGTCATATTGTCATCGCCGATTCCCGAAGGTTCTTCTTAAAGATCACGGATCTTCTCAATTTAAGCGATAGTTTATATGGCTATGGCTATAGTGAATTCATCCTTATTTGTAAATCTAGATATACTCATAGTAATGTCGATTATTTTGACGGTTATTTGTTCGTTACTTCTATTATTGAAGAATTTTTTAGTAGAAATATATTTTTTAATACAGTTGCTCAAAAAAGTGCTTTTCTTGTAGTGGTTTAGCGTGCGGAAAGTTTGATATCGCGCACTAGTGCTTTTTACTTTTCCAGCCAATCACAGCTAATGACAGTGACAGACAGCCAATCACAGCGCCGCACCGCACCGCGCGGAGCGTTCGGATACATGTACTAAAGTAACCTCAAAGTGAATAATTGACAATTTAATAATTTTTTCGCAACTTTATTAAAAACGTCGTTCGATACTCGTGCTTCCGCACTAATATCGAAATGTACTATTTCGCTGGTTACTTGGTTGAATTCAATGTTTTGTGACTATCTTATCTATAATCACAGAGTAAAGTGTGATAATGTCTTTGAGACGTGCTTGTTTACATGATAGGACAAATAAGGATGAATAGAGTATAGCTGCAAAAGAAATGACCAAAGTTGATGATACTGGGGGCCGATTTTTGGCAGACGGACGCTATAATTCAAAAAATTCAAGCTCGAAAATAATTACACACAAAAGTTTGTTGCCAATTTTTTCGCATGGAATTAAATAGTTTAAATAATCATGATTTTAAATTTCCATCACTGTTATTATTAAAACTTAACTTCATCGTTTTATTCAGAGTTTTAAATGTCACTTTCGAGTGCTCGAATCTCAAAAATCACCCCCCTGTTCGTTCACCTAATATCAGCGTTTAACGTTTGTAAATTATCAAGTAAAAACTCTGCATTGGAGTTTGCAGCCACAAATATCTACGTTATTTGTTTAATATTAATTCGGCGTTAATGCTGTCTGTATCCCCATTATACAAATTGAAAAGAAATCGCAGGAAACCGGAAAAGAAACCGGCGGAAAGAAATCGCAGATTTAGAGTCTGTGCGAGAAGAGATGCCCCGCCGTAGAAGGTATAAGTCCGGGGTAAACCACGACACTTCTCTATATTTTATACATTTAATTAGAAATGTGTTTACAAATGGCGGAGTCCAGGCGGACTTCATGCGAACTAACATTCTCCTCCAGTCAACCATGGGGCCAAACACAGAAACTTAACCTAATACAAAAGGTGCTTAGAGAAAGATTAAATAGATTAATTTTATACTTTAAACTGTAGCTCTTTCCGCATAAACTCTAGCGCTAGCGTTCTCCACGAGTCTTTTTTCTATGGAACTTGCCAGTAGGGATGTCACGAATATTCGCATTCGCATTCGTATAATGCGAATATTCGCATCATTTTTGACATTCGTAGCAACATTCGCATTCGCATGAAATGATGCGAATATTTTCCGAATGCGAATGTGGGCAGAACGCATTCTTTTTTGACCGCGCTGACCCGGCCGATGGTCACATGCTTGCTCATACACAGGAAGTGAAAACGACGGTATCACTTGTCTCCTTTTGATCAATAATATAGGACTCCATCTCATATCACGTTTTGTATTTATGAACTATGGAAGCATAAAAATTATGAGCAAGATTAACTTTTTTGAATATACTTCGTAACATTCGTATTCGCATTCGGACATTCGTATCTTGAATATTCGCATTCGCATTCGCATTCGCGAATGTGAGAAAAACGACATTCGTGAAATCCCTGCTTGCCAGCTGTCCTTTTTATAATTTTACACATTCCATAGATAATCAAATTGGCCTTACCCATTTCCATTTAACCCTCCATTTTCCAGGTGATGCTGCTGGGCGACAGCGGCGTCGGGAAGACGTGCATGCTAGTCCGCTTCCGGGACGGCACGTTCCTCGCCGGAAACTACATATCCACCGTCGGCATCGACTTCCGGGTATCGACAATACGTCCGGAATTTCGGACGGGGAGGATATATATTATGATCTTCGAAACAATTGTTTAAAAAATGTTCCAAGTTCCGGTCTTGCATGGATAATGATTTTTCATTGAGCCTTAAATTAAAAAAATGTTAACAAACATGTTTGTTAATAAAACAACAAAGCAATAATATCATGCCCTGGTGTCGTCAACACACTTGACCTTAGGTGTTTGTTCAATATTTTTGTCATACCTTTCTAATCACTAATGTAATGCGATAGGACTTACGACCGATATTAACGGTTTAAATCCGCACGAATTAGTACTTAGGTAGGTACAGTCACGAGCTTTAATTTGTGACCCATTTCCGTTAAATGTTGTTAGAACAATCATAATGCAATAAGGTCGAAACTTTAGTGCAATAATGTTGAATGTCAAGTTAAGACATAAAATGTCTTATCTAATCGACCTATGAAATGATAACCTCTTTGCAAAAAGCTATCATTACGATTTTCTAATTACGACTTTTTTATTTGTTTGTTTTTTTCTTATGGGACCACAGGACCAAAAAGTTATTAACCAAGTTATTGACGAACCCCTAGAAACGTAAAGTTGTCGATGGTAAACATTATCGTCACGAATCATGCTGTCCCTTCTTCACGCATGACAAGTTCTCTTTCGCACTTATGCAAACGTATCGGATATGTTGTGTCAAACTCAAATTTTATGACAGATTTACACTGAGTTGCACCCCCCTGACATTACGACGTTTATTGTTTATTTCAGTGACAGCGTTAACATAATAGCTCTAAATGGCGAAAGTTTGCTACACGATATTCAACCTTAGGTGGGTCCCAAATTAAAGCTCGTGACTGTACCTTCTACTCAGTTCTTGTTCCTATCCTTTGTCAGTGGAGTATTAATTTTAATGATTTTAGCCAAACAATTGAATAAAACCTTTAAAAATAAACTTGAATCTATGATTCCAACTTAATTTTATCTAGGTGGCCATATTCTCGCAAAAAAAGATAACTATCAAGGGTTCCAATTTCAAACGGGCCAGTCGCGGGTGCCCGTGGCCGCTTCGCCGCCACGCCATTGGTGTTTGAACTTTGGCGCGCTTTTTCTGTTCCCGCCCCCTGCCACGTGACAGCTGTGATTGAATCGACTGACTGATTTATTATTGCAATGTTTTTTTTATTTGTGCTCTTTTTGCCGCCTTGATTTATGGCATCTGCCAGTTTTTTCTCCGAGTTATTGATCCATTCATTTTTTAACATGCATTAGGAGCTTAAGTATAAACTTATAAAGCGTTTTTTTGTAGAATACAACTTTATTGAGTACGTATCTGCCTAGCTAGACTGGATATGTTTTTATTGTACTGGATATGTTAATGAAATCGGACTAAAATTCTACATATGTATGTATTTATAAAAGCACTTTTCACCTCACTAGCTCGGAAAGCCCTTTTTGTTTGTTTAATATCTATTGTGAAAATCGCTTTTTATCCACATGTGGTGAAAGAGTTTTGACATAAGTGACAAGTGGCTTAAGTGACATTTGACAGCTAACAAAACGTAAAACGTTAAAAGTGCAGAATTTTTAACATCGCAATTAATGAATTGCATCGAGTAAAAACACTTAATACGGTCTTACAACTTTATTTTAATTCATAAATATCAGCATTCAACATTAATCTTCATTCTTTTTGTAAAAACGGATAAATTGTTCTGACAGCCGAATAAGTCTACGTACGAACAAAACGCATCTGACATTTAATAAAACCTTTTACGTCAAAACTTTTCATTTCAATTCATCCATCATATCAACGTTAAATATTCGCATGTTTTTCTAGGTTGTTTTGTTAAAAATTAGTGATTCGAGTGATGAAGAAGTATTAAACACCTGAGGAATTACGGGAAACCGAGCAAAATGCACCCTTTTTCTTATTTTCCTCGCTGTAGTGAGGTGAAAAGTTTTGTGTTATACACGGGTGAAAGTTATTTTACGTCTCGTGTATTAAAGCACTCGCTACGCTCAGGATTCTATTTTTGAACCACTCGCTTCGCTCGTGGTCAATAATAGAATCCTTTCGCTAGCTCGTGTTTCAAATAACACTCGCACGTAAAATACAACTTTCACCCCTTGTATAACAAATAACTATTAAACTCTAGGGTATAGTAACTACTGTACTGATACGTTACTCTCTACTCTACGCTCTAAACTTTAGGCTCTTGAATCGATCTAGATTAAAATTATCTTCAATTATTCAAAAATGTTAGTTCATATTTATTATGATAGCACAGTAAATACCTAACCCATATATCTTTATATATTTAAATGTATAAAAAAAAATTGTACTGAAAACTTTTAGTACAAGTAGCGCCATCTGTTGCAGAACAAGGTAGTCACGGTCGACGGCATCAAGGTAAAGCTTCAGATTTGGGACACCGCAGGACAGGAGCGCTTTCGTAGCGTCACGCACGCATACTACAGAGATGCACACGGTAAACATTTTTATAATTTCATTATACATATTATGTCCTTACATCTGTATTCCGTTTAAAATGTGTTACACAATTTTCTTTTTGATCCGTAATAAAGAAACTGTTTTTTTTATGTAATTGGCCGTGATTTTTACTCACGAACAGAATATGATACTCCTAGCGCCATCTATTTCAGACTCTGGGAACTAAAATCAGCCTTTTCGTATTTTCCTGCAAATCTTGACCTATTTTTCATATTTGAGCTTGAATTACATAACGGGTTTGCAGTCTAAATATTATACATATATATTGGCTAGGCGATGGTTTGCTGTAAATATTCTGCAGTTGGTGTGCTAATGCAAAAAAAATCTTACTTTATAAATTTCTGCAGGCGAAATTCAAGTAGATTAAAGGAACCGAGATCTATTTTACTGGTCCAAGCAAGTCCAAGATACCTAACTACATGAAAGTCAGCTTCATGGCTTGGCCTCGACCCGTTTGCTTAACAACTAGCACTAGATTATGAACCATAATAAATTGAAGAAATATGGCCCATAATGTCGTTGCAACTCGTCAAACCGGATCGCAGTATCGCACACGTGTGCTTGATTTGGCCACATGAGCTCGACGCTTGACGTTCTGGGCTTAGGCGACCAGTGTAACCGAGACCTCTAGATTCGTATTCACTAAAGTAAATGGCGACGATAACTGTCAAAGGATTGGCCAGATAGGGCCAGCATAGTTTGTAACTAGTATTGTTCTATGGGATTTGGCTTCAGAAAACTAAAAAAGTCATTATGGGTAGGACTGACGAGTACAACCTATCCTATGCTGGATGCTGGCGCTATCTGTGAAAACCTTCGACCGGCGAAGCCGAACTCCATTGGAGCAAAGCAAGGAAATTAGAACTGACTAATAAATTGATAAATTCGAATCTGATGACACTCTTATTCCTTCAGAATTCGGATGTCTCTGGAATTGAAGTCTTTGGATAAACCTGCAGATGTTAAGCATGATAAGCATGTAATCTTCGATTGGGCTAAATTTTTATAAGGTCTTATAGTGTCTCAACTCTATTATACTGGTTAAGTCAGACAAGCTTGAGCTGTCATTTTGGATTTGGTCAGCCAAAAGAACCATGTGTTCACCTAGTCCCGATGTCATTACTGTTTTACTTGCTGTGTGACTTTAAACTTTTCACTTGTAACCGTTCCTACTAAACCGCAGACATCAACGTCAGGCGGTTATACGAGTACCTACATACGTACAAGTGTGAAAGTAGTTCAAAGTCTTGCACCAAATGACAATCTCTCAGTGGAACTTTAAGCAAAAAGGCGCGATCCCCTTTCACAAACAGACCCTATATTTGTAACGCTAACCTCTTAATAAATCCAGTATAATTTGAACCTCAAGACCCCGAACAACTATGGGCACTGGGGATCCCTCTAAATCTTGTCGGTTGAGGCAACGGCTTGTTTGGTTTGGTAGGATTAATTCAGAGCTACCAACTGAGCAGATGTTGTGTAATATGAGAACAACTTCATATGCGGTCATCATAGTCCTTGATTTGAAGTGTTAAGGTGGAGTATCGTGTAGCTAAAATGTTATGTTATCCTGTAATTCCTGTTCTCACCATGCACCAGCGCATGATGTCACGCACAACTTATCGTGCGGTTGTCGTGCGTCTTATTGGGACGTGTTAAGGTGAGTTTTGGTATGGCTAGTTCTTAACTTGTGATTCCTGTTCACAGCGTTGCTGCTGCTATATGACGTCACGAACAAAATCAGCTTCGATAACATTCGGGCCTGGCTCGGGGAGATTCGGGAATACGCGCAGGACGACGTGGTTATCATGTTATTAGGTAAGGAATCCGGGTTTTATTTTCTACAGCACAATTTTTGAATCTTTAATGGGATGAACCTGCTAAGTATTTACAGCAAGAGCATATCAGGTATCTGGATGCAATCGATACTTTTAACGCTATATTTTTCTTACCGAAGACAGGATTTTGGTGCAACGCAGGAAAATTTCCATGATAAAAGCACAAGTTACGCAAGTAAATGTCATGACCAGAATTGGAACCAGAAACCTCGAAAATTATGATCATAAATCATAGCATCTGTGGTATAAAAGTCCAAATGAAGCGTTGAAGGGTTATGGCTACGGATATAAATTGTAAAGCTCCCTCCGCTCCGGCAGACTGACTTTAATTTCCGCTCGAGGATGCGATTGTGAGAGATTTTAGGTTACTTATCTCATCGGTCGATGTTTCTAAGTTTCTATTGATACTAAACTTTATGAATGGTTGTCAAACGCTGGGGACTGGGGTAATGTTACTGATGAAGCTTTAGAACTTTAAATTATATTTGTTGTTAATATTCAAAGCCTAAGATTAAAATTTCTAAGCCAAGTGTATTGCTTTCATTTCGGCGTTTTAACAAACTGTCTTAATCTCAATGAAATTTTTATTTAAGTACAGTCGCCATCAGATATATCGGAGTAGCCAAGGTGGTCACAAGTATCTGAACAACGCCTCTATTGTCAATGCTAGTGCATGTTCAGATATTTTTGAGTAGGTACCTTGGCCGCTCCGATATATTGATGGCGACTGTACGTACCTAGATGTTTACAGAAATAAAAATAACACGAAGCTCTGATCCAGGTTCCTTTTGTCACGAAATAATAATATGTTTTGTCAATCAGGTAAACACGTGGATCTTTATAAGGTCCTAGCATACCTGAGCGTGAGCAGATCATTAATTTCATAGGCGAAGTCTTGGGACAAAAGACCACGGATACCCTAACCGATTGCTCGAAATCCCTTTTTTACCTACCTGATTTGGGTTCTATGGTTGTGGTAGCTATAGGCTTTACGCAACACGCACTCTAGCTATATGCAGTCATAGTGTATAATGCGATGGTAGCCTGGAAAATGCCAGGACCTTTTCTGCGACCATCACACCATACAGTATACTCATGTGTAGTCAATAAATTGTTACGTTTCAATATCAACAATGATTTTTAAACTAAATCATATCATTTCAGGTAACAAATCCGACAGCGGCCTAGAGCGGGCAGTGAGACGAGAAGAAGGGCAGCGCCTAGCTCGAGAATACCAGGTCGCCTTCATGGAGACTTCGGCGAAGACCGGGCTGAACGTGGAGGCAGCGTTCGCCCACGTGGCGAGGGCCCTCGTGGCGAAGGCCAACCCGGCTGACCCGAACCGCCTCGCTGTGCGAGAACCTCCGGTGCAAGAGCAGAGATCCTCGTGTCCACCTTGTACTTAAAACTGTTTCTAAAGAAAAAATTCTGAGCTGGACGTTTGTCTTTCACTTAAAAAAAAAGATTAATTGACTGGGAACCTTCGTTTTTATGGAGACCTCTGCGGAAACCGAGCTGAACATCGAGGCAGCGTTCGCCCACGTGGCGAGGGCGCTCGTCGCGAAGGCGACCCGGCTGAACCGAACCGCCTCGCTGTACGAGAACCTCCGGTGCAAGAGCAGAGGTCCTCGTGTCCACCTTGTACTTAAAACTGTTTCTGAAGAAAAAATTCTGAGCTGGACTTTGTCTTTCACTTAAAAAATAGATTAATCGACTGGGAACCTTCGTTTTTATGGAGACCTCTGCGGAAACATGGCTGAACGTCGAGGCAGCGTTCGCCCACGTGGCGAGGGCGCTCGTGGCGAAGGCCAACCCGGCTAACCCGAACCGCCTCGCTGTGCGAGAACCTCCCGTGCAAGAACAGAGATTCTCGTGTCCACCTTGTACTTAAAGCTGTTTCTGAAGAAAAAAATCTGAGCTGGGCTTTTGTCTTTACTTTTAAAAAAACATTGACTGGGTACCTTCGCCTTTATGGAGACTTCGGCGAAAATCGGGCTAAACGTCGAGGCAGGCGAGGCAGCATTCGCACACTTGGAAAGGGTGCGAAAACTCCCAGTGTAAGGCGCAGAGGTCCTCATGTCCAGCTTTTGAATATGTACTTTATTTCGTTTTGCGTTACGGTAATGGTAAATATCAATTTGTTTCAAAACATCTTTCCAAACTTACTTAAGTGCTGAGTTGGTTCAAACTTTTTAACTGTCGCACAAAAAGGCAAAAAAAACTTTCCATTTGAAAAGCACAATGTACATAATAACTCAAGATACTTAGATATAATGTTTTAATATTGACTTAATGTATAATATATATCAAATTGTTTGTAGCAAAAATTGTACCGAAAGAGTATTACCATTTGGATGTGATCGAGTTATTTTTTTAGTATCTTTGAGCAGACTTTATAACTAATTTAAAAAATGTTTCGACTTTTGTATTTAAAATTTTCTCGTGGATTTTCCCTAAAGTTTTATAATATTTGTGAAGTTATTTTATTAGTTTAAACTTTGACTTGGTGAGTTTGACTCACCAAGTACATGTACATTTCCATTTCTATTTAGATTAAAAAGTGAGCTTCATACAGTTTTTTTGTTTGTCCATTTTGTTACAGTTATATTTATATTGAAACCAAATGTTCAGAAATGGTAATGAGAACTTTTGGAAAAATTAATAAAATGGTAATGAGAACTTTTGATTTGGAGTAACAATAATCCAAACAAATTTTGAATATTCCTATTTTTCGTACTTAAGTAATTCGGCAAGATTTTCACATTTGTATAATCTTACATATCCTATGTGTTTAGAAATTGTACACAAAAGTGAGAAATAAAAATGTTTTACACAGAAGTTTATTTAGGTATATATATATTCTTCCATCAGAAAATAATAAAACATGTTTCCTAGATAAATACACACCTATGCACAGTATTATGTCTTTAACTATGCCAGGACCATATCGTAGCTGTCTAATTATACCAATGTAGGTAATATAATATAAAATAAATAAATAGGTACATATTTAAGGCGCAACAAATTATTCAGCGAAATTCAGCTATCTATAGACATAAATCAGCTGGAAAGCGGAAATATATACTCCTGGCTGAATTTCATCTATGTTCCATACAAAAATTCAGCCACCATAGGCAACATTTCTGTTTTCCTGATTTTTGTCTATGATACTGAACGAATTCCGCTACTTACTTTTCCATGCATGCTTAGAATACATTCGTTTTTTAGGGTTCTGAATTCTGAACCTCTGAGTGGCAAAATGGAACCTAATTACTAAGTTCATACCTACTGTTCATAGGTACTTACCAAAGTTAATAGTTGTCATGTCAATAAGTCAATAATTATTCAAAGTTGTTAGGGACCTAACTGGTGTTGTTAACTAATCAAGTAATCATTCTTAATCAAGTTATCAAATCAAGTTCATAATGTCATATTTTATCCAGAAGTCCAAAAAGGTAGGTTGAATTCCTGCCTACATTATATCCGTTATAGTTTAATAAAATAATTCTGTGTTTTACTTTTATAGATAGGTAGGTATCTTGATAATGATAATGTGATGTATTAAAAAAATTTGTAGATAACTTACCGAAAAATCCGAATGGAAAAAAGTGGCGTAGGTATAATATTTTCGATGATGAACTCACAAATTTTATTACCACTTACGAGTAAGATGGGATGTGAATGATTTTTTATTGAATTTCGAAATTATTCATCACTTTTTTTCATCCGAAATAATGCAAAGTATCCGAATACACGACCTTAGATTAACCGTTATATTTTTTTTATTTACCCACATAGTATTTGACTTACTTGTTCCTTGAATAAATACACTGAGTGTCTATTTTGAATACTTATACCATTATGTACTTAATATTAAGTAAATTACTGCTATGAAACAATAAATTAATTTGTAAATACATTTGTTGTAAAGTATATTCGTTGTGTAAATGTTTTATGTGACATTGTATGTTGCTTGTGTGATTAAATGAATTAAAAATAAAAATTTATTTAAAAATAACTCTTGGTTTTTTTTTCTATTCGCTCAGGTACAGGATTTCATACTTAGCTTCACCCCATATAGGGTGCATCTGCAATAATATCTTTTTAACTACTTATTTCTCACAACTAAGCTTCAAACAATAATAATGCTACATAGGAAAATCTAGTAAGTCGAGACATTGTTAGAATATCTACCTATACGGCAACCATGGGGCGTGAGTCTGATCTGACTCGACTCGACCAGTTTTTTCTTAATTTTTAAAGCGAATCCGTGATATACTTAATAGTAATTTAATATAAAGAGACTCATCCTTTTAGTAAACATACTCTGTTTATATTATACGACCTAACTAAGTGTTTAATTTACCTCCAACCTACCCATATTTTCCAAATGATAGTTCTAACTTAGAAATAGAAATATCTTTTTTCGTGGCATTAGCAAAAGAAAAAATAAATTAGAGATAATACAGTTACACACAAGAACAAATAAATTACAAATAATACAGGCACCGTCTGTGCGGAAAGAGAAATCCCCGCAGAATGTACCTATGAATTTCTTTAAACCGCGAAATCTCTCTCCTCTCGCACAAACCCTACACAAAAAAATCTAATTCAATTGTACTTCGCTTCGACCAGACCATCCGAATTCAAGATTTCATTACTAAAATGGTGACAAATACGTGTATTTATGATATTTTTTCATGCAGCGCACCTACTGAGATGTATAATTAGGAAGATATTTGGGGGTTTTCAGAAAAAAAATACCATAAAAAAACGTAAATTATCCATCCAACAATTATTAGTCAGTTGTGTGATGGTCTATACAGAATGTATTGCAAAATGCGTCACAAAACAGACAAAATAATTTGGGACACTTCTTTATTTTTTAAATCGATAGTCCTCGTGAGTATGAGTAGAACAAAAAAACAAAATTTATTAGTTTTTCCAAAAAAAGTAAATGGTACACTTTTTTCTGAAAATTCCCATGATATTTTTTAAATCAGTTTCTAATGACTAATGACGAAGTTCCAAGATAACAAACATAAAACAAAAATAAAAAATACAAAACGAACTGAGAACCCCTTCTTTTTTTGAAGTCGGTTAAAAAGTAGTAAAAATCACTGGCCCCGTCGTATAGTAGGAATAAAGTATTCCACTTCATTCATAACTTTCATTCATTAGACAAGCCCTCTATGTTGGCAATACTTAACTAATTTAATATTCCTACGAGTTTTATTTTAATATTCAAGCGTTAAATTATATCTAACATTAGAGCTTTCTTCAAAAAACATGAATAACACTTCAAAAGAATTCCGTTATATTTAATAAACTAAGTAAAACTTAAGGTAAAACATATATAACATTCAAACATTTACATTAGAAATCTAAACAGTTTCAAAATTCCCGCCACTTTGATCGAGTTGCCATGTTTTCGGTTGTTTGAAATTTGGCGCTCACATCATGCCGGGTGAAAAAGAGAAAGAAGATTGAACCAGGTTTCGTCAACCTTTTTTAAAAGAATAATTCGGTTTTTATTTGTCGTATTGACCATTTTTAGTATCCGTTTTATTTTTTAAATGTGGTGATACAGACAACTATTATTAGTAAATCATTTTTATGTTAAGATTGTTAATTCGATGATGTAAGATTTTTGATTGATAGAAAGTAAAGTAATTTGTAACGTATTCTTATTATGATAAACTAAGAAAACATTTTTTCACTCCCAAATAATTTTGCTCTTGTATGGAGGGTTGGCCGGCTATGATCACCTGTCCCATACAAAAAAAAAATCTCGTCCAAAATTTTTTTCTTCTTCTTTTTCTTACTCGTAATATGATACTAATTAAGCCTTTTAACGGATCACCAGTATTTTTGTTACATCCTGTTTATATCACTATACTATACACACTAAGGGACAAAACACACCTGAGCTGAATTCAGCAAATCTTTACACTAGTGAAGAGTAAATTATAACACTATGGGTACTAGAGCGTTGGTAGCCTGACGGTAATGACGTCTGACTTTCAATCCGAAGGTCCCGGGTTCAAACCCCGGCTCGTACCAATGAGTTTTTCGGAACTTATGTACGAAATATAATTTGATATTTACCAATCGCTATACGGTGAAGGAAAACATCGTGAGGAAACCTGCATACATCCGCGGAGAAATTCAAAGGTGTATGTGAAGTTCCCAACCCGCTTTGGGCCAGCGTGGGGACTATAGCCTGATCCCTCTCGTGCATGAGAGGAGGCCTGTGCCCAGCAGTGGGACGTATAGAGGCTAACATATATATATGGGTACTAACCCATAGTGTTATTATTTCCTCTTTGGTACTACATATTCTGACAACAGTTAAAGGCGCTAAGTAATAATTTACTTTAAAGCTAGTACTGTTTAAATCATTAGTGAGCTCTTGACTACTAAATGAATTATTTTTACATTCATGTTAAATATTTAAGTTATTGTTTACTGAAATGCCTACGAAATATTCCAACCATTACATTTCTGTATTTATGGGACATGGGAATATGTCTTACATAATTAACAAAGAACACAGCAATAATTTTTAAACGGCGTTTTTAATTCGTATAACTATGTTTAATTTGTCTAATTGTTGTTTTGTTAGAATTTTAAAGAAAACTTAAGTGGGAAAGTCATAAAGTAAATCAGTTCACGATTCATTTTTATAACAATGAAAATTTAATTATAAACAGTGATATTTTGCAACCCGATAGTGCATTATATCTATTACAAATCTCTATCAACTTTAGTAAATACCGTTTTAGTATAAAAGTGTACGTCGTAGAAAAGGTTTACATTTACTGAACGCCGCCATTGTTTGAGCGGGTTATGTTGGTCACCCTGCCGCTATTTTACGCGCACATGCGCAGAACGACAGGTGGTCGGCGACTCGACCCAGCCGTCTCGTCCGAACCTATCGACTTCTCATCCTCATCATCAGGCGCTTTCGTGCTCTAGCAAGAAAGATGTGCAGTGCTTTGTGTTGAAGTGCTCGTGGTGACATGGCGTCTTTTAATTAATTGTTATAGCAGTTCTGGTGTTCAAAATTTAGTTTATTTACGATGAGTGTGAATTATGATCGTGTTTGTAGACTGTGCATGTCATCTCGGGGCGAATTACTGCCGATTTTTCCTACCACCAGTTCGGATGACTCGGAGCCTCTCGTCCTCGCATCAAAAATCAAGGATTGCGTGGCCGTACAAGTAAGTAACGTGTTAAAATAAGTGCAAGTGTGGTGTTTTTAGTGAAAGTAGACCCTCAGTGTACGTGAGAACTCGTCATCCGCCCCGGTTCGTGAATTGACAGCAGCGCATTTAGGTGGAGATGTCGTAAGATCGTCCACCATTTTGTAATGTTCCACGGCTATCGCTCGGCTCGGTGGCCGCGTCGCGTCGCATTCCATGCAGCCGGCGAGGAATGGCGTTATCATGAGGGTCTGGTTTTGGCAATATTCCCGGGGGTCTGGAAGGGAGGGGGTCGGTTTCGCTAGCTAGGCTCGGCGTGGACATCGGGTGTATTGATTTATCGGGCGAGACCAGGCCGGTGCAGCTCGTCCCTCGAGCGGGAGCGGGTGACGGGTCGAGCGTCGGTGTCGGCGTGAGCGCGTTATAGCTGTGTGCGTATATCGAGCGCTAACCCTCGAGGGGCTCGCTGGCTGGCACTCGACTCGCTCCTACTTATTCGGTCGAGGAGCAGCCGTTTGCCGGCGCTCGGATATACCTACGCCTACTTAGTTTCTCTTCGCGCCGTATCTATACTCGAGGCGTTTCTCGCCCGTGCCCATTCTGATGAAACGCGCGCCGCTCTCGGCCTTCATTCTATGATTGCGTATGTTGTTTTTACAGATAAACGAGAATGACGGCCTGCCATCGAATGCCTGCAGGAAATGCGTGGACAACGTCAATAACTGGCACATATTTAAGTCAGTATGTGAAAGGACACAAAACAAACTACAGTCTCTGATTAAAAAAGATGGCAGCCAACTAGAAGAGGTGGGTTTTTCTTCTCATAATTTGAGCTTGGAACTGTCATTCAAATGAATATTTTTTACCAAAATCATAATGATTTTTCAGGTGAATATAAAAAGTGAACCATTATCTGATGAGGCCTATGATGATGGAGTGGTTATTGATGGAGGTTATAATGAGGTATGTTTATAAATCTTGTACATTACTAATTTAGTTGTTTTCTATGATGGTTGTGTAGGTACTGAGTCATGAGTTGTGCTGCCAAGGTCAAATGGGCAGGTCAGGAAGTTAGTTAGAACTGATAAGAGCCTGCTGAGCTGCTAATTACTACAAGCCAATGGAGCTATCTGGGTTATGAGGATAATTTTGTTACATTACTCTCTTGAAATAATCATGCTACGGTTTGATGGCTATTTAAATGTACCCAAACCATAATAATGTCAATTATGATGTGATTTGTTATGCCATGTTCACCAGCAATATTTCTTTAGACACCTCTTTATGTAGGAGTTTGTTCAGAAAGTTTTGAATAATCTTAATAAACATGTATTCATTTAACAGAATATTTATTTAGATGCATATAAACCGAGAGGGTGGTATTTTAGTAAGAATTTGGGAAGATATCAGAATATTACAAGCTTTTGTTTAACTTAGTGTTTGTTATTTAGGTAAAATCTTGCAAGCCAGATTTGAACCAGTTCTTGATGTCTGATTGAGCTGAAATTTAGCATACCGGCGTGACTTTGATGACAATACAATATTTTGGTACCATGGTAAGCTGGTATGATGATGGAGACCAGAGGTCATAAGAACTCTGAGAAGTATAGTCTGCATTAAAAGTTTGGATTTTAAAATTTAATTATTGTCAACTTATTATGGACTCACTAAACAGCTCTTCCTATCATTTCAACATCTTAAAAATTTCTAACTGTTTATACCATGTGGAGAAGAGTTAAGATTCCTTTCTGATACCATTGTGCCTACGGTTTGTTTGATGATGATAACCAGTTTAGTAATTCTTAGTTTATGATGATGGAAATCTTTTCTTTTTACATCAAAGTATTACACTTGCTACTTATAAAATTTTATATTGAATTGTAAATACTCTCTTCTGTCAAGAACTTGCAAGTAAAAACAATACAGGTTTTTCCCTATTATGAGTTAATCAACAATCCAAACGGTTAATTATGAATAAAGTTTATTCCTATGAACTTTCTAGTATAAGAAATATTAATTTAACTCAGTGGTTTTTAACTGGTGGTCCCCAGAAGTACCTGAAGTGGTCTGCGAATGTATGAAAAAAAAATGCAACCCTTTGCCAATTTAATTTGTTAGCAGTATTTACTTCCGAACAGTAAAATAAAGTATAACCCCAACACAATTTCTTAGGCACTGACTAAGAAATTTTGTTGGAGTGGATCCTTAGCACTGAAGGATTGAAAACCACTGATTTAACTAATCCAAATAATAATATTATCAATTATGTACAGTGATAAAATTATATATCTAATATTTCCAGGGCGCAAGTAGCAGTAAGGCACTACCCGAAGGCCCACCAATCTTGGCTTCGCTGGGGCTCACACCGCGGAGTGATAAGGTAAGATTACATGCCTAATATGTCTTATCATGGATGATGAGCATGCTGCTTATCACTATTTGTGTCAGTGTAGGAAAAAGGTCCCACTTTATTGATATGGGGATAACCCCACCCACTTACGGTTGTTTGTAAATACCATACTGCTTATTGATGATTAAATGTGGACGAGTTTAGTGAAAGGCCCGATAAAGTACTATACTTCCTAAAACTGCCAATATACACTATCTACATAGACTTAAATATATAGTAGACGGCCATAGCCTAAGAACTTTTTGAGGCTCCGAGTATTTAGCGCCATCTAGTTCAGAGCCACCTAAACTGAGCCAATATGTATGAGATCTCATACATATTGGCTCAGTTTAGGTGGCTCTGAACTAGATGGCGCTAAATACTCGGAGCCTCAAAAAGTTCTTAGGCTATGGCCGTCTACTATATATTTAAGTCTATGCTATCTATTAGGGTAAGAATGAAGTCTCTACATATGTGTAGTCCAGTGGCGGCCACGAGAATCATAGAACACGATTCCCGTCGGCTTGCCTAAATTTAAGGCGCCTGAGCAGTTTTCCTACAAAATTTTAAGTCAAATTTAGCATGGAGAGGCCAAGGTGGTCAAAAATATCTGAACAACGCCTCTATTGTAAAGGCGATAGAGCGCATGTTCAGATATTTTTAAGCGCCCTGGCCGACTGTATGAAATAATTGTGGACACCATGTTGATGAGACATATCTGCGATTGCATTTTTTTGGTGGATTTTTTTGGTGTTTGTGTTTACGCGCGATATTCACAAATGCGCTGAGTGTATTAGTGATGGGCAAGTTACCGAATGCCGTCTTTTGTATGGGGAATGTTCCCATTTGGTAACTTGCCCATCACTAGCTGAGTGGTGATTGGCTCAAACGGGTTTGAAGAAATAAGGAAGTGTAAATACGAAAAGGTTTATGAAGTATGATCAGGGGGGTACAACTCAGTGTAAATCTGTCAAAAAATTCGAGTTTGACACGACGTATCCGATACGTTTGCATAAGTGCGAAAGAGTACTTGTCATGTGTTAAGAAGGGACAACATGATTCGTGACGTTACGTGCCGTTACAGAGGTCTCTCCGTATTATACTATTATTTACTCTGTGGTATGATGTGAATCACAATTTTGTCATAGCATCGCGGCATCTGAATTTTTTAAATAGATCCATGGTTTTATTGGCTCAAACTGTAAAGTGTAACCAGAAGGCCATATGGTTGTTATTTTATGGCCTATCGCGTCCTGCGTCACTTTCGCACTTACATACTTGTTAGAACGCGACAGCGATGGTGACAGGCGATAAAAATCCGACCATAGTAGGCTAGCAGTACCTAATAGTTTTCTAGGTCAGTTGGATAAAGTATGTGCGCGATGTTTAGTTGGTTGGAAGTATGATGAAAAGAAAAATATAAACAAACATGTAACATTACTACAAGTTTTAAGTCTTTAACATTTTAAAACTCAAAGAGAATCTGGTGTGGTGACGGCCGAAGGCCCTCTTGTCCCTAGCCGTCAACATAGTGAATCCATTATATTGATGGGTTGTCAACGTGCATATGAGACCTCTGGAGCTGAAGGCGTCCATAGGCTACGGTGGCTGCTTACCATCTGGCGGGTTGTATGCTTGTTTGCCATCATTGTGGTATAAAATATGATTTGTGAACATACAGTGTTGTGGGCAGTAAGTAAACTACTTGCTACAGCATCTCCGTAGTACCAATTTTTAATTCTACAAAAAAGTAGTTTACAAGTTTTAAACGGTTGGCAACTAGGGTTTCATTCCTGGGTACCCAGGGCGGGATTTCCCTCGTTCTTGAGACATTTACCAATCGGAAAATATGTACAAGATTTTTGGTGTTGAAAATTAAAGATTTATAGGTATAAATATTTAAAGTCAACGAAATTATAACACGAAAATCTTAAACTAAAATTGGCGACACGCATGAGCAATGGCTGGAGTTTTAGGCGTCAATAGGCTATGGTGGCTTACCATTAAAAAAAAAAAAAAATTAAGAAATGGCTGTTTTGATACTGACATGGTATAAATAATTTAAAACCTACATTATTAATAGGTTCGTACTGGGATGTTCATTTCAATAAAACATTTTTGTAAAACTAGCATTAACTACAGACAACAGTAAACTTGCATTCGGATCTGGGCGGTCGCGACCTGGCATGTTAGTGTGTGTATGTTGGCTGGTCTGTTAGGTAGGTAATTATCAAAATTAGACAAGGACTAGATAAAAATGTTTTTACTTAACATAGATGTTTTTTTTTCAGGGTGTCGAGAGCGAAAAAGACGAGGAAGAGGACGAAGACGAAGACATGAGTATGCTGGAACAGGTCCAGCCGCAGCAGTATACCAAAGCGGTGCCCAACATGCCGGAGGTGTCCATCACCGTCATGCGGCCCACCGGGGAAACCCTGCACGCTCGCCAGGGCATCCAGCAGCTCGCCTCCAAAGACTGCCTCGTGTGCGGCCGCGCCTACAGGTACTCCCACAATGCGCGCCGACACGAGCTCACAGCACACGGCTTCGACAGATACACTAACAAGATTAACCCCCCTAAAAAACCCAAGACCCACCTACAACCTAAACTCAGACTCAACCCGTTCAACCCTAAAGCGCGACTTATGCCCAACCCCATCAGTCACAAGCAGTTCCAAAGGCCGATGCCCACTAGAGTCATGCCTTCGCGCGTCGTCGCCCCACCGAAACCTATACCGATCAAGAACGCCAAACCCGTTCATAACAACTTACCGTACCCGTTGCGTATAAAAGCACTTAAAGATCTCCAAATCAAGAAGAAGGAACCGCAAATTTTGAAGACGCTCCTCACGTCTAAACCCGAACTGCTGGTCTCGGAGCCCGAAATTATAAACTCAGGCCCAGAAAGCCCGGAAACTTTGATATCGGAGCCTGAGATAGCATCATTCCAAGTTGAAACTATTCTGGGTGAACCTGGTTACGACCATAACCAGGAGGAGGACGAGGCCGATGAATCCCAGAATCAAAACCAACATTATGACACAGTCGATATGGAATCTGACAATGAGATTGAAATCGCTCGTCAACAGGAAAATGAGGGCGAAATCGATGAGAACCAAGAAGAACATGATGTAGATGACAACATGCACAATGATGATGACCAGATGGAAGGAGTGGAAGGTGAAATGAGTGAGAACGAGAATGGACAACAAGAGGAAGATGACGAACACGGCGGCAGCCAGGGAGATATCACAATAGACGAGCAAAATGATATCCAAGCTGAACCCGAGGGAGAGAACGGTGACAGTAACGGTGATAAAGAGGAGGAACAGGAAGAAGGCAACGACGCTGAGGACAACGAAAATGAGGAGGACGAGGACCTCCCGCCACCTCTAGCGCCCGTCGTCGAAATTAACGAAGATATGCAAACTAATTCATACAACAGTGAACAAAACGGAGACGAGGAGGAGGAAGCAGACGAATCCGCTGCCAACGAAACCATCGACGAAGACGCCAAGGAGTATGACCCCAACAAAATATACGTCACTAAGACGCAGAGAGACTTCATCAACAAATACAGGGACGTCATACAACAGATCAACACTAAAACATGTCTTTGCTGCAACAAAGAGCATCCGCGCAGAAAAGCTGTCATACAGCACTTGCAGAAAAATGGACACAAAGTACCAAAACACACGTGCTATAACTGTGTTGTAACTTTTGGTCATATTGGCGCATTGCTCAGTCACATGAGAGCCAACGTTTGTACGGACTTGTGGAAGGTCATCTACAATGAGGAGGGAATCACCGACGATCTGGTCATAGAACCCAAAGACAACAAGGTCCAGTACAAGGATATTTTCAATGCTAGGTCGTATGCATGCAAACTGTGCCCGGCTAAATTCCAACTTAAACAGTTTATTCTGAAACACGTTCTGGATGTTCACGAGGACGGCCAGTCCAGAGTTCAGATGGCCTGCGTACACTGCGGATCCAGGTTCAAAGACAGGTCCTTGTGGAAGAGACACATTCGGAACGGAGAGTGTACAGTTTACATCGCATGCGATTTATGCCCTGAGAAATTCGTCAATATTCAAGACTTTAACGACCACGCATTACATGTCCACGCGGGTAGCTTCGATCCTGACAACCAGAAAAATTGCATCGATGGTCGTCCCACAGACTGTCCTCTTTGCGGAAAGAAACACCCCAACTACCCCATCTTGGTGAAACATTTGAAGACCGCTCATGATGAGGACAAACCTCATTACTGCCAGAATTGTGACGCTAAATTTGAAACCAGCGTCGATCTGAACAAGCATATCTACGCCGAACATTCCGATAAAGTGTTAGGAGCACAACCCACTGAGCCAGACATGTCACTGGTCAAGGAAGAAGCGGAGGAATACCACTACTCGTGCACAGAATGCAACGCCATATTCGAAACCGTGGACGCTTGGACTGACCATCAAGTCGCAGAACATAATCAAGTCGCTCATCACTGCGACCAGTGTGAAAAGAAGTTCTTGCGGCCATCCGAGCTAGCGGAACACAAAAATACGCATTTGAGGGTCAAGTTCTATCCCTGCAGCGTCTGCTCCAACTCCTACAGCACGCCTCAGAAGCTGTCTGAACACGTGCAGCAGGCCCACCCTGGTGCTGCCGCGATGGCTGCAGCCGAAACAGAATTCTTTTGTGAAATTTGCATTAGGTCTTTCAAAAGTCGCCAGGCTTATTCCAACCACATGCGTATCCACGCTAAAGTTCCTACCACCAACAGAAAGCCGGGCGAAGGTAAAGGATTCGCTCCGCAGATAATCGGGAAGCCGATCAAGCAGTTCCCCATGATCCAGCCCGGGTTTGCGGCCTTCAAACCTAACATCAATGTTCCGAACGCTCCATACTGCTGCGACATATGCGGGAAGGGCTTCATGCACAAGAAAAATATATGGAAACATAAGAAAGTTCTACACGCGGACATCATCAATGAGAGGAACGACAGTGAGGAAAACACCATGCAAGCATCCACGGAAGAGGACGAATATAATGTTGACGAAAATGGCATCGCGTTGTCTACGCCACAATTCAACAGCTTCAACTTTTCGAACTTTGCTAACAATGCGCAACAACACCAACCGGTGCAACCAACGCCGCCACCGGCGGCGCCTGCTGACGCGCTACCCTTCTCGTGCGAGCTCTGCTTCAAACGGTTCCCGCTAAGAACAAGTCTCTGGAAGCATAAACGCGCAAAGCACGGCATTATTAATGCGAGCGCTTCCGGCAACCCTGAGAACCAGGCGCAACCCTCTCAACCTTCCGAAGGCGGCAGATCCAGTTGCACCATTTGCAAGATTACATTCTCTGATAAAAAATCGTACTATCGGCACAGAAAGAACGTGCACAAGTCCTCGGCACAAATATGTAAAATCTGCGGTAAACCTGTGAACTCCACGTTGGAGCTATACGAGCACTTAAAGGCTGCGCACGCTCGGGAATTATTAGGATATAACGCTAACCAAGGCACAAGTAAAGCACAAGATATATCTCAGGACGCTGAAGTGGAATATGAGGCTGAACCAGAAATCGCAGACCCAAGTGCAGAGTATCAAGCTCGGTACCCATGTGACACGTGTGGAAAACAGTTTGTTGGTCTACTCGCGCTACAGAACCACCAGTGTATTAACCAATCCGTTTCGGAACCACAGACATTCGACTGTGAGATCTGCCATAAGAGTTACACATCGATAGCCGCGTTGAAGAGTCACCGCGGCTGGCATCTGCGCTCACCCGACGGGAAGGCCGCCGCAAACAACAGCGGCCTCTGGATGCCTCAACACAAAGTTACCAGCAAGGTCAGCAAGCATGAGGTCGTCGATCCCTCTCAACTCGCGCGGGTCACTCATTCGACCCCCACCGCGACCACCACGACCAAAAGAAGACTGCCACCCGAAGTAGAAGTCACCGTCGTCAATCCTAACAAAAAATTAAGGTCCGACGATTCTATCGAGCTCGATCAGCAGAACAGTATGCCCGGCGCCTTAGAAGATAGATACTGTACCATTTGTGACAAAGAGTTTACTAAACGCGCGGCTTATCAGCGCCACATGGACGAAGTTCACCAGCCGAATTCAGTGTTCTGTCCCGTGTGCGACAAGAGCTTCACGCGCAAGTCTACTCTGCTCGTGCATATGAAGAAGCATTACGGAGGTGACGGCGAGGGCAGCACGAGTGGGATAGCGCAGGCGGAGGACGAAGGGTTCGCTTGCGACGTTTGCGGCAGCCAGTTTAGCAGCGACAACGCGCTGCGAGCTCATCGAGCGCGGCACCACGCCGAGGAAGAAGAGGAGGAGTCGGACGACGACGGCAGCGTGCCTGTAGCGCAGCCCGGAGAGTTCACCTGCGGCCAGTGCGGCGACGGCGTGGCCACGCCGCGCGACCTCATCGCGCACCGCTCCATGCACGCCACGCCCACCAAGTTCTTCTGCAACATCTGCAAAGTGTACTTCGCGCGAGCGCTGGACCTGTCCTCGCACACTCGCGCCAGGCACGCCGACAACGAGAAGGTTTACTTCCCCTGTGCCATGTGTGAACGCTTCTATATGAACAAGAAGAGTTTGCAGCGACACATCGAGATGGCTCACTGATACTAATCATTGAGCGGAACTGCTTGTAGGGTTAAGTTTAACTGAGTTTGACGATGACTAAAAAGACGCGTTGGGTGGGTTTTTAGGGAGTATTTGCCCAATTGAATTGGTGTACGATTGCTTTAAAACCTTGAGCAGGGTGAGAATCGTGTCTTTGAGGACGTTCTGCCGTCATTCCTTAGATGTTATTTTGTGGATCACTGGGTCTTGATTTTATTATATCTCTGCATTGCTCATTTCTCTTACATTTATTTACGATATTGCTTTGACATTGTTGTATAGAGAGAAAAATACATGTAATGCGTTTAGGTACTTACTTGTCATGACTTTTGGGATATTATTTGTTATAATGTAAGAAATTATTCTCTATATTTTAAACATTGGAATTTCGGGCCAAAATTGTGAAATATAGTCAAAATTAGTCATAAACCAGTGTTAAGACTTGATACGAGTCATGCTTATATACTTGTGTTTTTAAATATTATGGGTAAATTAGGATGGAGCATCAATGTATGGAATGTGCTTTGATTCTGAAATTCCCAATATTGTTAATGCAGACCAGACGAATCCTACGTCACTATATTTTTAATTAAAATAATAATGATATTCATTTGATGGTGATAGTCGTCTAAATTAACAATATCATATGTATGATTTCCATACATTGAATCTTCAGCCTAATAATATTAAAAAAAGACCAATGAGATCGGTCTACTATGAGTTATTTTTGTATTTAAAGTATACATTCGGTTTTACTTTATTCTGTAAATATATTAATAGTTTAATTTAAAATAATACTAAATGATAAATTAGGACTTTTTAGTTAACGAAGCGTACTAAGCGATGACGTTTAAGTTTTATTAAATTGTACTGATTATTTTTAGACATTTCAAGTGTATAGTATTTTATAACTACCACTAAGAGCATAGCGCCTCATCTATGGCTAAAAGTTGTATACTCTGAAGCTATCATAGGTACTTAAAATGGCCTTTGAAATTATGTTAATCTCTTAGTTACCTACATGCGCGTATTTCTCGGGCAAAAGTTCTACTTGGAACTTCAATTAAATCCAACGCATTAACGACGAAATTTAATTGTTCTTTGTGATTAATTGTCCACCGTAATAAATGTACCGTATAGTGGTGAAGGTACATTTTATAAAACGTGTTGATCTGCTCGTGATTGTTTAAAACAGTGGTTCTATAATATTATGCTATAACCCTACAACGATATTGACGATGGGGGCTTAAATATAAACTGATATAAGGTACAGTGGGACAATTCAGACTTCGGGAAAATTTCAACTAAACCGAAATATCTTCCTAACTATAGTGCCAAGATAGCGTTTTTCCGCTATCCAGTCATGGCACTATAGTTAATGTTGTAAAACACGGAAAGTATTTCGATTTAGTTCCATTTTCCACACATTATCTTAGGGATTATAACATCATGCATTTAAATATTGCAAATACATTACATTTTTCAATTTCACTCTTGCCTTGCCTGGTTTGTTAAAAAACTTAACAAACTGAATGGTTTAATTGCATTCTTATATGGAACTTAGTTAATCATATTTGACCATGTAAATATAGTATTTATAAAAGTGATGTCATAATATTCTAATTATAATGTTCCGTTGGCGAATCGAAATGTTTATACTTTTGCACTGTGAATATTTTATACTCCTAGAAGTAATCTTACCACAGATCTTGTAAAACTCATCACTGAATGTGCCAAAGTTTGCGTTATATTATATGAAATCTTTCAATAATAGTGTCTAAGGTTGTTACTGTAATAATGTTGTACATTTACAAATTGATTTGCTAGTACTAATCAGGGATATTAAATGTAGTTTCATCGCAAGATGACAACTAAAACTCATTAATTGCAATTAAGTGTTACTAATACGGTTCATTATGTATTGCTATGAGATTGTGGCAGTAATTAGAAAGTATTGGTTGTCATCCGACGAAATTATATTCTTATTGAATCGACTAAGAATATAGGTACAACATACAAACGTTCAAAAATTGAGTATATTATTTTATTATATTAACCGTTTTCATTCTTGCAAAGTTGCCACTCGATATGATCATTAGGAGATTTACGAGGCGTCAATTATTTCAATGAAATCAAATAATGGTCCATATATTTTTTAACGCATATTTATGCACATGTACGCACATGAATGTTGTACGTCTGATGATGTTATATATAATGTGGTGCCTTTTCATCATTGTTAATCAAGTAAATTAATTATGTTCAAAATAATCAGTGAAACAACGGACAAATTAAAATTAGGCCTGAAAAATACACTAATACATAGGTATTTGTATATTTAAAAATATAATTATTATAATTTATTTAAATTACTTTTACCTAATCAGAAAATTATATTATAGTGCATGTATACTCATATTTGACGGCTTTCTGGAAATATTATTTATTATTTAAAAAAACTTATATCATTTTTTTTACAATCAATCAATGTTTGTAAATTTTGGTCCATCTGAAGTACTGTAAAGAGTATATTTATATAACACAAACTTATCCTAATATTATCCATAGATGAGGTTTACTTTTGTCATCTTTGTGGTTTGATAAATAAAGTGAATTAAATTAATGTATTTTTCTTTTTCTTTGCAACTTCCTACTCTAGAAATCGGTTAAAACTATCTTAAATAAAAGGTCCAACGCTATAGTAAATGACACGTAGTAAAAATACAAATATACATACAACGCGGGCATAGCATATGTCATAACGTAGTAGTTTGGATACCCCAGGGGGCAATTTCTCAAAATCTTGTACCTATTAGTTATAAGCTTCTGAGAAACGGGCCTCTGGTTGACCTCTGGTTACAGACCTAGAATAATAAAATAACTCGACTGGAAATGTCTTCGTCGAGCAAAAATTTTAAAAAATGGCTATATCTGCTATGTTACTCGCTAGACCTCGTAGTCTATTCAAAATCAAAGTTTGATGTGGAAGAGGAGTAGGAGTAGGTAAAAGAAAAAGATCAGAAAGATTTTTTTGGTTTATCAAAACTATGCTGGATGTTCTTTTCTGCAGTAAACATTCTGAATCATGTTTATTCGGATTGACGTAGTTCACCTAGTGCTTAAACGGCTATTAGACATTGCAACCTGCAGGGCCCAATCTGTTGTGTACCCTGCCTCTCCTTCAGCTCCCTACGGGCCCTACCTTTAATTACACCTTCCAACCTGACAGATTCGGGTTTTAACCGTGGTACCACGGCCTTTGTACCACGAGGGACCACGGGTAAAAAAAATTCCCCGTAGACCCACAACACCGAAATGGGACTATGGGTAATTGAAAAGAACCGGGTATGAACTAGGGCTCGCGGTCGTGTCCGTGATTCGTGAACCCGTAGCCGTGCGCCCGGTTTCGTGAATCACGGCAACGGTTTTCTGGTCCGTTCCGCACGTGACATTCGGTTACGTGAAATTAGGGTACGTGAATCCGTGTAGATCCGTGTAGGCGTGATCACGGCTTCACGTATCTTAAGAACACGCCGGTTCGGTCCGCCCGCGGCGTTGAGTGAAGATACGATGCGGTCTCTAAGAGCTACGAATAAAAATGTATCGTGAGTTTTTTATTCATAGCTCTAATTCCGTTTCTTTACTTTTGCATTAAAATTTATTTGCAATAGTACGGTCTTTTAAATATTAATCTTTTAAAAAAATACCACGAATTTGTAAAACAAAATATCGCGGTCACTTCTTTCAAATTCACAAACAAAAGGTAAAGCCCACAGCTACTTATGATGTGTATTATTTGTTTCATTTAAATAAGTCGCTCTCAAATCTTATTATCTTTGTCTGCACGTGCAACTGCACTTCTTATCTACAAAAAAAACCCGGTAGGTTGGCTTAGCTTGTTAGTCATACAATAAAACACTAACAATAATATGTCATTCACCTTCAATCTAGAAATAAACAGTACTCTTTAATGTGCCGAAAGTTGGAAACTGATAAGAACTGCAGCTGCGTAGGTACTTTTCTTTCCGTGGCCCCGTACATGTGTTTTTGTTGAATTTGTTTACCTGTATTACCTTTATCATACCTACCGAAGATTTGCAGAAATTTACCCTTTTGTTTCTTTGAATTAGGATTGCCTTGTTTATATTTAGGCTACGTTATATTCTTTGATAGTAGCAAGCTTTTACAAGTATGGTTCATTCATTTAATTAATACTTAACAGAAAAAATGTCTTCTCTTGATTTAATAATAACAACCAGTAGCATAGCGTTGCTTAAGTTCATAATTATAATGATACTTAGTTACTTACTAGGGAGTTTTACACCTTATATTTATATCGGTGCAATGCAACGGGCAGGTCGCTAGTTTTGACTAAAATTAATAGCTGATTATACAGAAAACAGAATAACCCCATAAATTATTTAGATATAACCATTATAATTATTCAAATCGATGCAAAAAATACAATTTAAGTTTAATTCACACGTAAATGTTTGCCCGACGAACGCCCCGTATTCAATATACTAAGTGGTAACTCAATTCAATAATACTTACTTAGTCCTTATTTATTTTTCTCCCGGGCGTGTCGAACCTACGAGACGTGCGATAAGTATCCAACGGAACCGAGCCCGATGCTCACGCAGGTACGGGCTACGTATCATGGCGTGTCACGGCGTGTCACGTGAATCCGGACGCGAACGCAGGTACGAGGTACGTACCTTGCCGTGTTCGTGAAATTCGTGATCTTAGTACCGCCGGGCTTAAGAACCCGTAGCTACGGATCGGCGTGTATCACGGATATCAGGAGCCCTAGTATGCACTGAAAAAAATAATTTGTTACAAGCAACCAAATTTCGTCTACCAGTAACTTAAAAATAATGACTACAAAACTAAGGCTTATTCTTACCAAAATGTTTTGTTATTTATACATAAACGATGTGTTATTAACAAATGAACTTGATTAACTCTTTACCAAACTTTCGTTATTTATGAAATAGCCAAAGTAGTTTTGTTATCCTTTTTTTTCAGTGTGAACCGTGGTCCCACTGCTATGACCCTCGGTGGATCCACGAGTACTAATTTTGTCCCCATAGACCCACTGCTCGAGAATGGTATTCATTTGCTAGTATTTAAAGGCACAGCAAAAAAAAAAAAACCAAAACCTACCTTGCCTATTAAAAAAAGAATAGTATTTAGAGGCGTAATTTATGACATATCTATTGCTGTGGGACTACGGGAAATATTTATTTTCGAGGAATTACCCGTGGGCCCACGGACAGTTTCGTATTCATAAAGATAACTTAAAACTGGAGCAGTGGGGGAACGGGGAAAATACGGGGAAAAAAAATTCCCGTGGTCCCCCGTGGTACAAAAACCGTGGTACCACGGGTAAAACCCTGACAGATTGGGCCCTGCAGGTTGCAATGTCTAATACCCCTTTTAAAACGCGTACAGACATGGTTCGCAAATCGTATGCTAGATGTTGCTGTTCCGTGCATTTAAAATTATTGAAGCACGTTATTAAGATTTTTCTTAGAATGATGACTCGATATCCAAACGTGTTTTAATTCTCAAATCCTACGCTAGATGTCGCTGTTCCGTACCGTAAAAACCTTGAATTGCGCTATTAATATTTTTCTTCTGACCGAATGAGATGATCCTTCTGACCGATTTCTGCCACAGCGACTGTGCTTCCTGGAGTTCGATTTTTGAATCTCACCGGTGCCTTTTTTGTATGCAGCCGATGACTATTCAGTATGAAATAAGTCACCCGGTGAGAATCAAAAATCGCACCTCTGGAGTGCGATAGGTTCTCTTTTAATATAAATGTTTTTATTTTTATACCTACCATACCGTTCTAAACAGCTATTACGAGAGGTGTTGCTGTTCAACCCTCTGGTGTGCCTTTGAGTACCCGATCTTCCTGTTAAAGAGCACCTTGAACATGTCAGCCCACCTCCTACATAGTTGTATGCTATAGCTGAACTGTTGGCGGACGAGCCTTCAGCTCTTCGCGTTTTTTATCAAGCTTATTTACGACGCTCAATCTCGAATTCGATGTGGTCATGAAGATTCTGAAGATTAAGTTATATATATGATCCTTTACACACTTTAAGCTATAAGTATTCTTCATTATTCTTATGATTACCCTTAGATTTAGATCACAAATGATCCAAGTTGGTCGTAAATAATAAGTATATATATTTATTGATGTCCGACCTAGGGCTCTTTACTGTCACAGTTATCTTATAATTCACCTCATTCTTCATTCATTTTTTATTTAATAAATTTCGCGTAATAAAGGTGACTGTAAGGAGTCAACTATTAGGCATGACGAGCACTAGGACGTTGACCCACCTTATCTGTTTAAATGTGTTACAGGGAATGAAATTAATACACAATAGTAGATTGCACAAAACATTTTAATATAAACTTAAAAAGTCGTACAACAATATGAAAAATTATTATTGACTAATTATATTCACGGGCATGGAGAGCCGCTTTACTATATTATGCAAATTTTATATTATCTTTAACACTTCCATCTAATATATCTTACAAAAGGAAAAAAATAAAAAGTATCTTTAATAAAAATTCTCATTACTCTAAGTTGTATTATTATTAAACTTACATTATAGATTTTATCTACAAAATACTGTAGCACTTTGGCCAGTTTTTCAATCGAGGGACCTCAGTACTTTTACCCAACGTACCTACGAATAATTTAATAAATAGGGTATTAATCAAGTACAAGTTAAAATTATCGTAGGAAATGTAGACGCCTACTGAAATCATACATCTATACTTAATCTAAATCAAAATATAAAAATAGTAAAAAAATAGTTGCACATTTTCTTATTCAGGTACAACTTGTCATTTGTTGTGCATGGAATCGAAAGCGTGTCCACACTGTCCGACGCGGTCCGGTGACCCGCGCGGTGTCCGACACTCCCAAAGACAAGCGGCACTACACTACCCCACTACACCCTCCACTGAAAAACTGAACACCGCCGAGTGAAATATAAAAAAGATAAATAACACATAGTATTTACTTCCATGAATTTGCATGCACCCGTTATTTTATGAATTGAGAAATCTTTTCTATCATTTACACTCAATGTCTTTTATTATAACAATATATTTAATTATAGGTACCATACAGACTAAGGCCGACGCGCGGTCGGCCGGTAATGTACTCGAGGACTAATATCTTCTTAAAAAAATACTGTTAGATTGAAACGTAACTATACCTATAATATATTATGTATATTGTAATAATATTATAAGGTTACAAATAATCGTACGAGTGATGATTACACTAGGTGAGATCTCCGACGCCTTCGGGCGGCCCGCCGCGCCGTCCGACCACGTCCGACCGGATATGCAAACATTTATTACATACGATACGATACGATACGAGTACATACATACCAGTTAGTAGGTACTTTATATAGTTAGTATGAATTATCAATTTCAATATTAAAAATACGTAATTTCTCTATTGGCCTTTCGTTTCCACGTGAAAAATTAGACGAATATCGCGTACGAATATATATTATGTATACATATTTAAATATCAGTATTTCTTAGATCGGAGGACGTATGTATACAGGCTCGCTCTATAGAAGGTACGTCGTAAGCGCACGCGGCCATCCGGCCTCTCGTTCCCTTACCCTACTAATATATCGATATCGAACGAAGACATCAAAAACGTGACTCGGCTTTAAATATTACGAAAATAAATCGCCGGCGAGTCGCGCGGCCGATTATTGCTCCTATCGATAAATTTACACATCGACGTAACGAACGAGAATACAAAAAGTTATGGAAAATCGTACGGATATCACAAGCGGCGGGCGGCGCGGGGCGCCCCCGCGGAAAATAAAAAAATAAATCGCGATTCGCGGCGCGCGTCTCTCTCGTAAAAAAGTAAAGACTCTATGAGCGGGTCGCGCGGGGCGGCTAGCGCGCGTGCGCGGCTCAGTTGGCCAGCAGCAGGTGCGCCGGCGCCGGCGGGTACGGCGGCGCGCCCGCGGCCGGCCCTTCGCGTCGCCCCACGAAGTACGCGGCCGGGTCGGCGGCCGGCGACAGCGCGCGCGACGCCAGCTGCTGCTGCACCGCGCGCTGCTTGATGTAGTTGCTGAACTCGGTGGGCGACATGCGGTTGGCGCGCTTGCTGCTCGTCTTCAGCTTGGTGCTGCCGAACTTGGTCTGCGCGAACGTGGCGGTGGTGAAGGTCAGGGGCTGCGCGCGGAAGGGCGGCGCGGGGGAGAAGGCCGCGGGCGCGGGGGGTGACGGCGCCGCCGCCGGCTCCACGGGCCGGAAGCACTGTGCCTCGGGGTTGAACGCTCGGGTCACCTGAAACCGACAATCATTGAATTGTAGCTTAAAGATTTCTTGGCTGCGAGTCAACGCTATGGCATTGCCTTGGCTTTGGCTCAACATCGGTTCATTTTCTCAATGTCAGTTGGCGTCTCTCTTATGAGAAGCGAGCGGGTTCTACCCAAGCATAACTAAACACATTAAGATTAAGATGCGACAACCACATCCGATTTGAAGGACATATACAGATTACGCAATTAGCTCTATGATGTACATCACTTGACTGGCTGTGCCAACATGCCTCGCCAGATCTTCAAAGCTCGTGACGTTTTTGATGAAGGTGATAAGTCAGGTATAAATAGTGAGTACACTGTATAACTAAGCTACAATACAAATACTCTTTATTGAACACCTCAAAAACAAGACCAGTACAGGAGAAAAAATATAAAATTAAATTAGAGGTAAACAACAGGCGGTCTAAAGCAAAGCGGCGGTAGTAAAGCTACCTAGCTTTACTAGACATTAAATTCTGCGAGGAAAAAGATCGACGCTCTAGCTCAGTGATTCTTAACATTTTGGTGATCTACCACTAGAAATAACGTAATTCCTTGCCAACCACCAAAAACTGGACCATCAACTGTCTAGTCTAAACCTACGAATATTAAGGGCAACTTAAGGGTTGACACGTTTATACTTGACGCCTGACGGACCACTTTAGGTGCTTCCAGGGACCACTGCCAGCTATGCAAGCATGAAACGTCAATAAAGAAAGCTTACCTCTCGGTCGGTCCGCTCGTCAGCCGCTCGCTCGTCACTGCTGAATAGCACCTTCACTGCCCCCTTCTCCCCGATGCGGTACGACACTTCACCTGAAACGAGGAAAACAATTGATATAAGTATAATAATAATATAGGGTACGACTCTTGGGTCTGGGAGAAAGGAATTATTTTCGTGAGTACGGTGGAATCTATATAGTGCTGGAGTTGGCCAATAGGTACTGATCTTGAGTTAGGAACGTTGTGATTTCTCTGTACCAGTAATTATTTAAAATAAAGCCCCTTATTTACGTATCAGTACAGGTTATACATATAAATTGCGGCATTTTCGTCGCCAACATTCGCTTAGTTTAAGGTAGAAGAAGTTTTTCTTCATATCAATCAGGTGACAAGCAAAACTCACTAATTACAAAAAAATAATGAAACGAAAATAAACCTTGCTATGTTGCTAGGTATGGTTCATTATGGCTATGACCTTGTGGTAGTACTTAAGGCCATTTTTTGATTCGGACAAGCCACGCCCATCCGATAGAGACACGTTTATGGCTCCCGTGCACGAAAGAAAGAGATGCAGTGGTCTTAAGGATCAGACAATTTGAACAAACTACGATAAATCAGCGAATCTATAAAGTTTTGTCTAATTTTGCTTCTGTGACTTTTTAGATAAACCAGAATACCATATTTTTGCTTAGTTATATTGCTTAATCTTTTATAGTTTACGTAAGCTAAGAAAAATAAGGTGAAAAAGGACCCAACTTCGGATTTTTTTTTCTATCGAGGCAACTTTCAGCAATCGTGTTTCGGCTTGTACCAAAAACAAGTGTTTTTAGTCTAATAATATATATTCGATATTCAATTCATTTCCTTTTCCCGTTTAGTCACTAGAGCGTTTGAAAAAACCTATAATTTTTCAAAGTAGCCCCTTAATGAGTTTTGTTTGTTACCTGACGGTGACGATATCATCTTTTATACTAGGTAGCTTGGTAACGCTGTCCGCCAATCATAAGAAATTAGGGTAAAGACCGATCTAAAAAACCGCTTCGAGCTTGAGAGCACAGCAAACAGACGAAGCAATTTAGACCCTCAATCCATCCAACCGATCGTACCTAGTTTCAACTAGTTGGGGTCATAATAACTTGTTACGTCCGACCTCGACTTATGTAACAAATAAACAAAATTGCTATTGAACCGTGCTAACTCTACCTTATTCGGTTCAATAGCATACCTGTCGATTCTAAAACTTGATACATCAATGTCATTGGCATTTAGCAAAAGTTGGTAATAATGTAACACTTAGCTCATGCCGACGTTGTTTATGTGAAGTCATGAAATGTGTTGTAAGTTCGTTGACGATGTTAGGCGGTTATCACACTGACGACGGATCCGCATGCGGCGCCGGTTCGCGAGAGAGATAGCGCTCTGCATGTGTATAGCGCTGTCTCGCTCCCACACCGGCGCCGCATGCGGATCCGCACCAGTGTGATAACCGCCTTACGGAGATAGATTATGTTGTCAATTCTCGTGATGAAAGGCGTAATCTAGTTTAGATTTAAATTTGATGAGAGACAAGGTTATCTGAGAAAGGTTACCTATTTTTAAATGTTATTAGGTACTCTGCTCAATGATATCAGACTCATTATTAAAGTATACATTAAACAGTAGGTAAACGTGCACTTGATCGAATGCAAATTTGTCTAAAACAGACTTTCAATATTGAACAACCTTTAAACCATCGCTTTTCAATGGATTTTACTTTTAATGGTAGGTAAATCTTCGCAAGTTAGGCACGCGAACTTCACAACCCACTTATAAAATTGGCACGAATTCATATGTTAAGATAACAATGCTATACCGTAGCCAACTATCTACAATTCCGTATACCTTTACGAACATTAATTGTAGCAATGTTTTCAAGGCCTGCCAAAACTGACCTAGCTTTATTAAATCGCATCACTGAATTGTTTTAACATTAGCTCATAGTGTAGAGTAAAAATTGCGATCGTTAGAGTGTGATTGCGATGCCCAAGGGGAATATTGATTATAAAATATCGTTTCGACACACGCATCGTTTGTATTCATGAGAATCATGAGTCTTTTACGTAATTTTACGTATATTCATGCTACGAGTACACGAAATTTGGTTAATATTAAGGTGTACAATTTGTACTAAAAAAAATATCTTAAAATATGTACAGTCAGCAGCAAAAGTAGCTAAGGGGATAGGGTGTTCAGAATGAGCTGGACACGACTTTATTTTTAAGAGAATAACAGTGTGGGTAGGTCATTTTGAATATCCTACCCGCTTAGCTACTTCTGCTGCAAAACTGCTACTATAGTGCAAAAAATTAGTACTTGGAATCTCGATAGATTAGTTTCAGTGTGAAGTAGTATAATAATTTACCTGGGTCAACCCAGACAGCCAGGTCTCTCGGCAAGTGTTCGAGCACGTCTCTTACTGGAACCCCTGACTCCCGCGCGGCCCGCTCGAGGACAGGGTCCAACGGACCCCCAGTCTTCAGACACCGGAAGGCGGACCCTCTGCAGGGCCGGTCGGGGTACCAGTGACCTCGGAACTTGTCTTTCAACGCCTTTTCGAGTTCCTCGCCGAAGATGTTGACTCGCCGCCGCGGCAGTTTGTTGTATAGGTACGATATGACGAAATTGAGAGCCACTTGAACTTCAATATGCATTTTGGGGGTATCTGCGAACAAGGGAAAATACTCGTTAAAACATGTAAAAGGAAAATAAGACACACACGTGACGTCTCTATTAAAACCGAGATTAATCTACCCAATCTGAATTAATAGCTTATTTCATGTGTTCATTGTGTTTGACAAGGTGTCTGTCTGTTCGTAAAATGTCTTGGTTTATATGGGAGCCAATACATTTTACGACACTTCTATTTCCGCACATACTCTATTGTCACAAAATATAAATTTAATCGATTAACGATATATACTAACACATACATACAGCTACCTCTTTATTGGATGTCGATTAAAAATGACAAATGAAGTAGGTAAATAGGTAAAGTAAAAACAAAACGTTAATTTAAACCGTTCATTTGTTACGTGTACGAGGTAATCGATAAATCGTAATCGTGACGAATCGATGAAATTGAACCGGACGATTACTCGGAACAGTTTGTAGGCGATTTGCAAATCTAATATTTAAATAGTGATTTGCTCGTTTCCAAGGATTCCGATTGCGGTAAAACAGTATTCCGTAAATAATATATCGATAATCGATTGATGAGCTATAACTATAAATAACTAGTTAATGCCAATTGTTATTGTCTACAATATATTTTCATAGGCACTATGCTAATGATAAGTTTATAGTAAGACACACATTAGATTGTACCATGTGATTGGGTGTGATAAATCGCTAATATTATAAGAATATTATTTTTCACCTCACTAGCTCGGAAAGCCCTTTTTGTTTGTTTAATATCTATTGTGAAAATCGCTTTTTATCCACATGTGGTGAAAGAGTTTTGACATAAGTGACAAGTGGCTTAAGTGACATTTGACAGCTAACAAAACGTAAAACGTTAAAAGTGCAGAATTTTTAACATCGCAATTAATGAATTGCATCGAGTAAAAACACTTAATACAGTCTTACAACTTTATTTTAATTCATAAATATCAGCATTCAACATTAATCTTCATTCTTTTTGTAAAAACGGATAAATTGTTCTGACAGCCGAATAAGTCTACGTACGAACAAAACGCATCTGACATTTAATAAAACCTTTTACGTCAAAACTTTTCATTTCAATTCATCCATCATATCAACGTTAAATATTCGCATGTTTTTCTAGATTGTTTTGTTAAAAATTAGTGATTCGAGTGATGAAGAAGTATTAAACACCTGAGGAATTACGGGAAACCGAGCAAAATGCACCCTTTTTCTTATTTTCCTCGCTGTAGTGAGGTGAAAAGTTTTGTGTTATACACGTGTGAAAGTTATTTTACGTCTCGTGTATTAAAGCACTCGCTACGCTCAGGATTCTATTTTTGAACCACTCGCTTCGCTCGTGGTCAATAATAGAATCCTTTCGCTAGCTCGTGTTTCAAATAACACTCGCACGTAAAATACAACTTTCACCACTTGTATAACAAATAACTATATATAAACACGTCATTGTACTAGGTGGAGCATATTCACGAAATGTAGTATTTTGGTTAGACGTGATAAGAGGTCATTAACCCGAATCGTTTAGGATGTCGACAAAAACAAATGTTGGCCGGAGTTTCCTTTCGTAATTAGCTTGGCCTCGATGATGATCGCACACTTAAAAATACAAAAAGCGGCGAAAATATATTTATGTAAAAAACGAAGATATACGAATTTAAATGAATATATTTTAGTACTTAGTCCAATGTGTTCAGAACAGTAGGTACCACGGAATATTACACGATTAAACTAATACTCGTAGTGCTTACTGCAATATCAGTACATTTCATAACTCCACGTGTTAACCCTAACTCATGTTTAGCTTGCAATCCTGTGAGAGCAGGAAGTGGCTATCTGCTAGACTAAGAAAGGAATATAGGTACTATAATATTAAGTCGTAATAAGTTTAGCTCTACTTGTAAAGTTACGGCTAGCACGACCGCTATATTTTGGTCAAGACTTGAAGTTACGACTAACCTCTGTAAGACTAACTTTTATTACTTATTTTCCATTTTATGGAAGTTCAGAAGCGGTATTTGTTTTTGATTTTTAGTGACATGGCCGAGATAACTACTACAAAACATTACTTACACGTAGTCATTGTGTAACAAAACTTTTGTTTCACAAAGCAAATCTTGAATATCAACATTTTTATAGAAGGGTTTTAAAAAACAAAAAAAAACTTAATAACGTAGGTATTCACTAGTCATCTAAATTTAATAAGACAGACGTAAAAAACCTTTCGAATTATCCAAGCCCTGATAAAACTGTTAAATTGTCTTAAACACGTCATTGTAAAGCTTTATTTGAGTTACTTGCTTACTTACATTTTGCGTCATACTTTATAACCACATTAGTTTTACAGAAACTACGCAAATTCCGCCGTAATCTGCAATTTATTACCTCACAGAATTAGGCACATCACATCACACACATGTACGACGTGCGTTCATTGTTTCCACTCTCAACGTAGGTATAATTTATCTAAGGGCTTCAATTACGATCTACTTATACTAGATAATAGTTATCTCGTGTAACTTGACCTCCACATTCATAACATTCACACTTATTCGGTCTTGCTCACGCTCGTCTGATTTTAACGAAGCGCTCGATTCGGTCGGTCCTTTGTGCGTAGCGATTTTCTTAGAATGATCGGCTCTCTTCGCCAAAGTCGTAGCATAGAACGCCTTTTATTCTGTCCCATATTGGGTGCTCTTTGTTTTTTTCGGTATTATAGTATGAGTTGGATGATTACTGTGAATTTTTTATGTGTGAGTCTTATAGCTGTGACGTCATGCGGTATACTCAAAGCGGAACTCTGAGGTTTGGGTTTTTGCAGATTTTAAAATATGTAATCGTTAAACAAAGAATCAAATATTAGATCAGTCATTGGGGCATATTGCCTTACAAAAGGTGGTATAGTTTTTTTGTTAACGGGTATTGGTAGGCTACAGGGTAGTTATTAAGAATCTAGATTTTAGACTTTGAGGGGGGGGGGGGGGGGAGGAAGCTTTGGCCGCCAGCATCTTGGTTTAAAGGTGCCAAAATTCACTATTTTAACCTTGGCGCTTAAACGCGTATCAGTATGACTAAAATGTCTATGAAAGATATAAAGAATATAAAATTGATATAGATCTGTAAGTCTTACAGATATAAAGATTCAGGGGGTTAAAAAGTATAATTTTTGAAAAATCATTAGAAAATCGTTAAATCGTTAAGACTAAATATTTATTGATTAGTGTCATAACTGCTACGTACTAAAAAATCAAACATATCTTCAGGTAAGTAGCAAATTGCGTGTGTGACATCCATTAGCCATTTGGGACATCCCACGAGTCACGAGAGACGTTTTTACAACGCTAAACTATATTCAATTATTGTAACGCGTGGCCACGTGGGCGAACTCTCGGGAAAACGCTTAAGAGAAATTAGTCGTGTCCTTGGAGGATACGCGTTTATTATTGAACATTTTCTCAAAATACTCCTCTTAAATTACGCTTTGAATACTTAGAACTCTACACCGTGTTTTATTTAATTTCTTTTAATTTCAGCATATTTCCTTACTGTAATTGTTATATCGGTCACTAATGTAACTAGGGCATTAGGGTGTTATGAATAATTATAATTATGATTAACTCCACCAAATAATAGAAAATTATGACATGTCAATGTAATTTCGAAAATTAGAAACAAAGGAAGCTTGTTTCATTGACTCAACATACAGGTTATTTCGGTGTCTTAGGGGACGTAAATAATTTACCTTATAATGTACGTTTACGCAATCAGAAAGATAATATTTAACTATATAATATAACCACAAAACTGAACCTAATTAGGATACTGACACTGGTATCTTTGAGAAATAAACTTAAAAAAGAAAAAAAAAATTTAGGATAATCTTACACAAATCAACCTAGTCCCACAGTAAGCTCAATAAGGCTTGTGTTGTGGGTACTAGACGACGATATATATAATAGATAGATATACTAGATAAATACTTAAATACATATAAAACATCCATAACTCAGGAACAAATATCTGTGATAAACACACAAATAAATGCCCTGACCAGGATTCGAACCCGGGACCTCCTGCTTCATAGGCAGGGTCACTACCAACTAGGCTAGGAGGCCGTTATAAATAAATTAATAAATTAAGCTCAGGAATGTACCCTTGCCATAAAAGGAAAAAAAACACGGTGTATATTTGAATGGGAACGCAGTGAACAGCGTTTTACTTTACGGAAAACAAGAAAATCAATGATTGATAAATATGTATATATTATCTACCAATTCTTATTAATAATAATTCACCACACATGCCGATATCCTTCTTTGACATAAAGTTTAAGCTGGTAGGTATTATTGTGTATTCAAGATATCTTTAAAATTTTAAAAATCTTTTAGTTTGTCATAACTAGTTTAATTAGGTACCTTACCTTATGATTCAATTAAGTCGCCGAGAAATTTAAATAGCTAAAAGAGCTTTCGAATTATTTAATTCAAGATCCTTAAAAGAGCATAAAATCTTTTGTTCCGTCCGAGCTGTCCCTTAGCTTGAAGCTTAAACTTCTTAAGCCGGATTACCGTTCTCGACTCCCAAACAAGGTGCCTAATTCAATTATTAACCAGCCCCGGTAACGTCGTAAATTCAACTTGATCGCTTTATATTTACCGCTATTCGTATTTTAGGCTTGTATTCGTGCTTTCAGTCCAATCGAGCCGAACGGCTAACGCGAACCAGTGTAGGTTAAGTATCTTGCTTTGAGATATGGTGGAGGAGACAAATCTATAGAGGTTCTTTAGAAGACGCTGTAAAACACCCTCTGCTCGGATTAAGGATGATGCACGGTGTTCCGGACTGTGTCCAACGCGACACTTCCGAAACTTCACTTTGTATACAGAACATCATGTGACCTCCGAGGATCACGTGACGCTTTCTATACAAAACGGAGTTTCGGAAGTGTCGTGTTGGAGAAGGTCCTGAACACCGTGCATCATCCTTGAAATGATTACTTAAGTACATAATTTTCCTAATTTTATTGTGTGATGCAAACTGAAAGAGGAATGATTTGTAGGATGGGATCAAATAATTTAGACCATTTTCGTCACTAATTGACTAAGCAATCTAAGCATACCCGAAGAGACCATTTTACATTCGTTTGTCCTAACTTGCGACTCTTCCCAATCGCAATAACCAGCTCATGTATTCTCCGTTCCGTTCGACTCTCAAGTTATTTCTCTAAAACGTGACCGTGGTTTTATATGAGCTGGATCCAGACAGATGTAGACTGTAGTGCGAAGCTGTCGGAGGAATTTTAAATTAATTCCCTACCGAGGCAGACTTGTAGAAATGTTGTAATGTTGGTAACGCTGCGGTGAATGGGTGAGAGATCTAAATATTATGAAGAAAAGGGAAAGCTACATCTAGTGGCGATTTTTGATTGTAGCGCAAGTTCTTGTTGCTTGAATTGGCCAGATGTCGCGCTTATCTCTAGGTAGGTACTTAGTTTGCAAATAAACATATAGTCCACCTGAAGGTAGGCGGACACCAATGTAATTATACATTTTACTTGCAGTGGTATCACACACGCGTCGCCGATTCTTTATACAGTTTTAAGATTAAAATGACATTAATATTTGATTATTGATTACTATTCTATAGTTACAGTGTTTGATAAGTTCACAAGTAATTTGTGAGTGTAAAACAGAATCCCAATTAAATTACATACAAGGTGTAACAAAAATACTGGTGATCCTTTTAAGGGCATAATTGGTATCGTATTCTTATTGTGAAAAATTAAGAAAAAATAATTTTCTCGCGAAAAATTTTTTTGGTTTTGTATGGAGGGTTGGCCAGCGGCGACGACTCGCCCCATACAAAAAAAAACTTTTTTCGCGTCCAAAAAATTTTTCTTCTACTTTTTCCTACTCGCAATACGATACCAATTATGCCCTTAAACGGATCACCAGTATTTTTATTACACCCTGTATTTAACTACTTGGAAAAAGGGTCAAAATAGCATCAAGGTTTTTAATTATGAAGCAATGATATCTTCCCAGTACAAACTGACAAGATATCATATTTATCCATATTTTCCTATGGAAATAAAAACATTCGTGTCATCGGATTGGAAAAATATGAACGGCCTAAAAAAATATCTGCCATCAAATCCGCATATAAGGATACTTCTCGATACGAAAACACAAATATTTGTCAACGAAAAGTGTCTGTTACCACTTTATTTCACCCGCTCCTAAAAAATAACTGACCTACGACCTAGGCTATATATATTATGAATAAATTATACTTTGTCGGTATTTGGGAGAGTATTTATATAATTGGATAAAATTCAATTACTATCACTCCAAGGGATAAGTTTAATTTTGTACCTACTTTTTCACATTTTTATTTATTTAGCTCCCGTATATTTGTCTATTTATGCTGTGCATCAAATCTTGTAAGTTAAATTTCAACCACTTCCCGGTGTGTGATTAAGCTGAAATTTGGTATACTTCCTAGGTACAGTCAGCAATACTAGGTACTGTCAGCAATAATAGTGTGTACAATTTTTTTGGGAGTTACTTGTTCAATCTTTTCTAACGGTACTTTCCTGTTTTGTGTAGTTCGGGTCTCTTGAGCAGTGAATATTTTTGCATCGCCTTTATTTTTAAACATTGCTAACTACAAATGATTTTCATGTTGAATGAAACTAGTTTTCTGCTTACTTGTGTAGTTGTGAAGCAAAACAATATACATAAAATGTTTTCGATTTCAATCTACATTATTTTTTCTATCAAATGTTGTGAATGTGAATGCTCTTCGATACTATTACCAGACTACCTGACCCTATACAATAGGTATCTTATGCGAGTAAAGTTTAATAAAGCAGCTGTCATGAGTTTCTGACGAGGGACAAAGGGACACATTATTAATGCAATAAAGAAACTTCACAGGGAATAGGGATCTTAATTAAATAATTCGTCAACGAAACTTGGCTTGCCATAGGTACCCACCTTACTTATTCAGTTTCTCACAGGTAATATATAACAATAATTCTTCTGCTTGTTTGTAGGAAAGTTTCATAAAATAACATTAAATATAAGTTTCATAAATAAACAAAAATGTTGATAGTTCGGTATAAATCTCGCGCCAGCTATATGAATCAGCATACTAATAACCTTAAAACTATACAGGGTGTAACAAAAATACTGGTGATCCGTTTAAGGGCATAAATGGTATCGTATTGCGAGTAAGAAAAAATAAGAAAAAAAATTTTAGACGAGAAAAAATTTTTTTTTTGTATGTGACACGTCTCCCGAGCCGGCCAACCCTCCATACAAAACCAAAAAATAATTAAGCGAATAATTTTTTTTTCTTATTTTTTCATAATTAGAATACGATACCAATTATGCCCTTAAAAGGATCATCAGTATTCTTGTTACACCTTGTGTAGGAGATAGATAAAACAAAAACATACCTCTAAATAGCTTATAAATAGCTAAATAGCTCTAAGCTTGGTTTCCTACTTAATTTTGCTAAGAATTGTCTTCACATATAGGCTACAGCGCCTGTTTGTTCTTATTCCGCATTGTTAACTATTCCTAGTTCTCATTACGTCTTTTAACATTCATCATTGGCCCTTACGTCTCTAGCAGACGATTCATGGCGTAAAATTAGGGAGACACCGTTTTTGGTGTAAATTAGATATTAAGCCTTCTGCAAAATACTTACTTTCACCTGTGTTAAAAATTGTTAATTTAATTTAACTGTTGCATGCTAGCATAAGTAGTTACTAATTCTATATGCCTTTGTACTTTGCAAACACTTTATCAATGCTGTGCATAGTTATAATTGAGTTTCAAACTGCGAGGTGTCATTCTATTGTATAGCAATAACTAATAATGTCTAAGTTTGTAACTTGTTACTGTGCCTTTTTGTAATAAAATAAAATAAAATAAATAAAATAAATAGCTGTTATATTTTCTTAAATTCGTAATCGTAAGTTTTCAGTCCAAGTAAATAAAATAACACTTTCCGAATCGAACCTCGTAAGACAAAGTCATGACCGTCGCCTTCGGCAAAGCATTGTGCAGCTTCACTTTAAGGATAAACAACAAAAACTCGTATCTTGATTGAAAATGCATTCAGAACACGGAGAGAAAAAATTTACTAGAAATAAGTAAAAAATAGTCATTCCCAGGACAAGTAAACGTTTACTAAAAACAAGGAAACTTTTGCTAAAAACAAGTACACGTTTACTAAAAACAAGTAAACTTTACTAAAAACAGGGAAGCGTCTAGTTGTTTTTAGTAAACATTTACTTGTTTTTAGTAAATTGTTTACTTGTCCTGGGAATTACTATTTTTTACTTGTTTCTAGTAAAAATTTCTCTCTGTGAAATAAACCCTTACACCTTTGTAATACGTTCGCATATGCCAGCTTACATGTGAGTTAGTTATGTCTGTGTTGTTATACTTGTTATCAGATAAGGACGCGCAGCCATCATCAGATAGGGTTAAGGGTTTGAAATAAATGGAAGGACCTAGAAACCCTTTCGAGGGTCCGATCCTTTTGGAATTTAAGTCAAGATAGCTTTGTTTAAACAAACTGGGTTTATCGAAGGCCGTTGGGCTGAATTGTAACGGTTGTTTGTGCCGGCTTTAGGGGGTCTTATTTGGCGAAGAAATGTCGCAACTGTAAAATATACTGGACAACATAGATTTCATGTGAACCGTCGTAAAGCAGGTAAAAGAGCCTAGCAAGTGAACAAAGTGATCCTGTAAGGGTTCCGTTTTTTCCTTTCGAGGTACGGAACCCTAAAAACCCCTAAAGAGTAATACTTTAATATTCTTTCGAAGTCATGGAGATCCATTAACAAATTATTGTTAAAAATTCAACACCTAAAATTGGTTTCAAAGTGTTTTATCACAAGTTGCAGGCTAAGCCAGTAAAAGCTAAACATACTATAATGAACTTAAATAAAATATAAAATACCTACAATATATGTACTTAATCTAATCAAGTTGCTCCGTATAGAAAATTCCTCACGTATGCTCATCCGTATTTAAATAAATAGGTACCTAAAGAGGTTACGAAAACACATGAAAAACCTAAGTTATAGGTAACCTACGTCAGTAGAAATGAAATCTGACACCGACAACTAATTAGTACAGTCGCCATTCGCCATCAGATATCTCGGAGTTTTTGGCCATGGTGGTCACAAATATCTGAACAACGCTTCTATTGTCTAGAAGATAATGTGCATATTCAGATATTTTTGAGCTCCGATATATTTGATGGCGAGTGTACATAACATTTTCTTTACACGTGTCCAAACTTATCGTATGCGTAAAACGTTTTAGCTTGCAGACTTCATATACCTACAAATAGGCAATTTCGTTTTTATAGGCATACGAGTACATGGTTTAATCAATTTTCAGCCCTGCCGAGGGTTGCCACGCGGTTAGGAAATAATGAAACTTAAAATATTTCGTAATTTTGAAAAAAAAAAGAATAACATTCATTTTCGTATAAAAAGAGGTACTGTACTTAATAAATACTTACTAATAACTAACATAATTATAGCAATAGTTATAGTACCAGTGATTATTATTAGTAAGTAAATCAGTAGGTAAGGTGTACTTAATCGAAATAATGCCACATCTGAGAACTCTTATCAGAAACGTGCAAATGGCATTTAAAAATATTCAGATAGATATACAAAACCAATGGTATTCAAATTAATGCAAAAATAATCGTGACAATATTTTAAATGATTTTTTTATCAAATCTTGGTTTCTTTAAGATCTCGAATGACAAAATACCTTCAAGGTAATTGTAGGTAATTCATCATACTATTTTACGAGGAAAGTATTTATTCTAACTTTTTTGAACATCAATAAAACATGAAACGTGTTAATTATCCGGGTTTAAGGTAAAACTAATATGTGACAACCCTAATACATCTCGTTACGCTTATGCACGGAACCCTCTATACTTTACGACTGTAGCGTAAGCGTTTCTACTCTGTATCAGACGAGTAAAAAAATAGGACTATCAATCTTTATAAAAACCGGCATTCGTAACTATAGTATGTACTTGTATATAGATATAGCGACACTCAGTGGTAAGTATTTTCGTACTCCGTTCGAGTAGAATTCGTATCAAACATCATCATTTTATGAACTATTTGTGTTGGCTTCTTCACGTTTTTTTTTGTAGAGAAAAACTTTTTATACAAATGTCTGGGATATTATTCTACTATAAACTGAAATGATCATGAACAAAATACAGACCCAATTATGTAAGGTAAAAGTCCTAATACTCGACACACTGATGCCTAATAGTTGACGCTCTGCTGTCATCCTTATATTCAATAACACATGCAGCGCCGGTAACCCAACTATCTGGTTCTCTGTTCGTAGCTACTACGAGCTATATGTAGCAATGTATAAGTTGCAGAACATCCTCAAAAATTCAGAAGCATTCTCGGAAATTTCAGGCAACTTACACGAGAATTAAAATTAAGTCTCCATAGGAACATCCCGTATGGAAAATAACGCAACTTTGGAAACTTCTCCTTAGTGTATTGCTAGCTACATGCGGCGAATATGTGGCTACGTGCTACGAGTGTAGTTCGTAGCACAAAGTGGCACTGAATGTGTTAACTTTTTAGATGATGCGTACTGGGACAGTGACAAGTTTACACTACAACTTTGCAAATAGCAGCAGATTGACAGTCTGTACGATTTACTAATCACCGGCTATATGTATAAATTTTCTCATACATTAGCCAACACAAACGCACGACGTAGTGTATGCTAATCGTGACGATCTAAGCCGCTGCCGACACGCCTCTATTCTGATAACTTATGTAAATAAACAACATCATTTCAGTGAGTGTAGTATGTGACTATCATTTATTACGGAATATTATATCATAAACATTTTTAGTACCTATTTCATTACTTAACATTTTTGCATAAAATAAGTCACACATTATCTATAAACTGCTAACTTCCTTACATGTTTATTAGGAACATTTTCAAACTTTATGTTTTACTTTTTGAGAATACCATTAGAAATTGACATATGCAATTTTTGCAAAGTTGAGTAAAACATGTATGGGGTACAAACTATAATATCTTTCTATGAGTATAGTACAATTTTCTTTTCAATAGTCAAGGTTTCGGGTAGAGAAGACAAAAAAAATTACCACCTTTTGAGATATAGGTAAAAAGTGACAATGCCCGACTACTCAGCGAGAAAATTCAAATGGCACACGTGGGCTGAAAATAAAGGCAGCGAAACCTGGGTATCATTCCAATTCTCACCAAACACAAGTCAAAAGCTTAGGCGGACTAGTATAAGTGCGCTCTCCGCTTACGCATTATTGTTAGGGATCTTAATGTCACGTTTAAGTGGTTATAACATTTACTACAACGGTAGCGTGAAACGGCTGAGTGAACAAAGCCCTTGTCACGGGTAAGGTCGCGATGAGAAATAGCCCGAGCATATGCGAGTCACAAACTGATGCGGTTCAGTTATTGCGCGAATGAGGATTAACCTAGCTAGGAAGCGAAGGTGTACTGCCTTTTTGCCGAATTATGTTTCGTCAAATTTCATTTAGCAACGAACTTTTCGCCGAAGTTTAATTTCGCAAACCAATCCTTGGCATAATTTTACTTCGTAATTTTTTTATTTCGCAAAATTTTATATTGCAAAATTTTACTACGTCAAATTTTATGTGGTAAATAATTGTTTAGCAAATGATTTGTTAAAGCAAATAACATATTGTCAAAGTTTATGTGGTAAATAATTGTGTAGCAATTAGTGCTGCTCCCAGAGATAGGTAGGTTAGGGTTATTTTTTTTATGACCGTAAAAACGAAACTGCTCCCAGAGATAGGTGGGTTAGATTTTTTTTATGACCCTAATAACAAAACTACTCCCAGAGATAGGTAGGTTAGGGGATTTTCTTATGACCCTAAAAACTAAACTACTCCCAGAGATAGGTAGGTTAGGGTTATTTTGTATGGCCCTCAAAACGAAACTGCTCCCAGATGACTTAATACTTTCGTTACGTATCACTTTAACACACATAAACTGAATTATTGAAATTGTGGGATGTAGTAAACAAAAGTACTACCACATAACGAAATATAATGCTTATGTAACTTTGCACCATAAGTACTACAAGATTATGGTATATTACACAGATAGAAATAATATCTTAATTCAAAACGCAAAACTCTCTTGCACGCGGTTTCTTAAAGAGAGTAATAAATACCTTAGACCAATAAACATGACTTGAGTTAAAAATATCATGATTTTTAAAAGAAGATTTAAAATTATTTAGCTTTAACTTTACCTATTTTTAAAGCGAATAGTAATGATTTGGGTTAAGATAATAATTATTTACGGCAAAAAAGCACCAACATTTTCCTTTAAGAGTTTTATGTGTTTACGTAAGATCGATTAGTTCTTGGTTTGATGTTTTCAATCTACAGCTAAGAGCCAAAGCTAATTTAAAGAAGTAGCACCAAAAGTTAGATTTGAGATTTTTAAGTTTTTAGGCAAGAGAGATTAATTTTTGCTTTGATGTTTTCAACTTACAATCAAGAGCCACAGCTATTCCAAAGAAGAAGCACATAATTTTTGCTTTGAAACATTTAAATCTTGGACGTTAGTTACCCTGCGCATCAATAGATGTCTCTGCGTGTAGGTTAGAACACGCGAACGTTTGTTCAACGTAACTTCATGACCCTCGCCGCTTTACCCGGGCTTATTTGAGATTCACAATAGCAATCTCAGCTCTAGTTAATACGATTATAAATTGTGAGTATATAAATAATCATAATTTATATTTGTATTATCTACTTTTAGTTAAACTTCCTTTCTTGGGATTAGTCCCGAGAAACACATTTTCTGCTACTAGGTTTTTAAGTAGTGCACTGAGACACTAAGGCGATTATCACACTGACGACGGATCCGCATGCGGCGCCGGTGTGCGAGCGAGATAGCGCTATACACATGCAGAGCGCTATCTCGCTCGCGCACCGGTGCCGCATGCGGATCCGCGCCAGTGTGATAACCGCCTTAGAAAATGTTATTGTTTGTTTCAAGTAATCGATTTCATACGCCAAGAAATTTTAGATCTTGGTGTGAAAATATCAAATTTTACATCAAGTAACACATGCTCTTGAACTAATGCGATTTCTTGTTTCCGTGGAGAAATTCAATTCTCAATTTAAACTATGAGTCTTCATCCAAGAAACAAAGTTTCTTGGCTTAAGTTCTTTATGTATTGCACTAAGACACATAAAGTTCAATTTAAAAAAAATACAATACAAAAACAAAATTCAAACGCCCTTCGTGAGAATATTAAGCTATTTTAAAAAGAAGATTTTTATATCTCGGATAAAGTATTGAATTTATTAGGTTAAGTAATAAACTTTGAAACATTTTATATCTTAAAATAAAGAATTTTATTTTTTCCTTATATGGGAAACTGGATATCTCTTGATTCAAATAGGTTTCTTTGGTTGAAGAGATTTTTTCTATCTGTGTAGTATTATGCATCATAATATTATGAGAAAAATAACTTACGCCAATCAATACATTCGACAAAACATTAAAAGAGATTTTGAAACATGATCAAGTAAATATTTTGCCAAATAATAATATTCTAAATAATCATTTGCGATATGTTATATATGCCAAAAATTGGTTTGTCATCTGATGATTCTGCCAAATGAAACTATGGGAAAAATAGTTTGGGAAGTGATAATATGCCATAAAGTTTTCGGCGACATATTAGTAAACCGAAGCGAAACATTCACTATAAGTATCTACGTAAGTAGGTAGGCAATACAGAACTTGATTCCCACCGGTTTTACCCTGGTTTTTGAAGAAAAGGAAAGTGAAAATAACTCTGGCTTTCCTCAGAATATTCTTAACGCGCCGCCTCTAGGCTAAGTACGCCAACTTCAGTATACATATACCACGTTGACCATCCGTAGGTACATTCCATACTGACTATGTTAAAAAATGGATATTTATGTTAGTAAAATGTACCAAAGGTACTTGCAAAATGTAAATTTTCTATTGCACAAAAAACGCTTGGTAAGGTTTTGCTATAGGTACTAGCTAAAGTTCTGGCAACCCGTCTATTTAATATCCTCGCAGCACTAATATCTAAGGGCTGATTAAGTACAACCAACAATGAAATTGGTATTATACTAACGCTGCCCGCTAGCACTTATCAATTGGACCAATCATACAACCTATATCAGAGCGAATTCTCCAAGCCAGGCATTTTGCCTACCTAAATATTGTGCCCTGGTTCATTCCAATCGCTAGAACCAGACTAAGAGCGCTCTCTAATTGCACACTTTTCATGGATCTCAAGGTTCCTTTAAACTGGTTCGTGAGACTAGACTTCTGAAACTCATGAGAGTGAGTTCCAGAAGTGTGAAGGTCGGCATAATTAATTTAAGCAACCATTAATCACTAACTTGACGGCAGCTAAGTGATCTCACATTCGTTCAAACAGCTGAACCATTACAGCTATTAACGAGGCTGGAGTATACAGGAAGTATATGAAGTGTAAAGAGCAAATGAGGCGTGTTTCCAAAACCGCCGACTCGATATAAACTAACGCATCGGCCACGAAAACACGCCCCAAGCGATATCGCTAGATGACGCCGTTCACCGTCATACAATAGTTTCAGTACCTATATAATGTGTTCTGTATGCTATTCTTTAAGGTATTTATCTATGGGCCTCTAGTTGCTTGAAAATAAACGTATTTCATTCATTCACTCATACATTAGTTAAAACAAATGTATGACGCTTGGGAGCCGCGTTTGCGTTTGGAATTTTTTTCCGTGTCAGTCGTGTAATGTACAGTTGACGTCAAAGATATGTTTACACTTTCGCACCTTATTACAGAGGAGTGAAAGTGTAAATATATCTTTGACCTCGACTGTCCTAAAAAGAGACTTACTTCAGAGGTGATAAGACCACCTTAGAAAAAAGTACCTTTTATTAAGCTAGTCACAGAAGGCTTTTGAAGTCGATACTTCGTTTAGAACGTGCAATACCTACGTAACGGTCACTATTGATGAGAGTATATTGAAATAGGTGACTGGTTCTGGGTTAAAAACGCGTTTTTATAAGTCAAACATTTTAATTGTATGTACATACTTTTGTAAAATATAGATAATAAATATTGTATTATTAAATGCAATAACTTTTACCATTAATCAACCTGTATCTACAGCTAAAACTTGTCGAATAATGTTATGTCAATAGGGCAATTTCGCCACACAATGCTTAAAACTTGCTGATACCAAGTTCAGCTTGAACTAGACAACGCAATCAATTCACGTAATTAATCAACTGTACAATACAACTTTAAGTTATCTCGACCGAAAACATCTCGATTGAAAGTACCATTAGATAATTGACGTGAGTGATTGCTAGAGTGACTCGCGTCTGCAACATTTAATAAAATATTCTGTTTAGAAAAGATAAAACTAAGCTGTTTACTAAATCATTTTAGTAACTTTAATATGTGTAGATAGTACGCGTTGGGTTTTATGTGTAATAGGTAAGATAAAGCTCTGTCCGTTCTAACCAGCATTTGTTTTTTTGAGATTTCGCGTAAGAAATCAGAATGTTTATGTAGAATGTTGTTAAATATTTAGTTAACACATTCACTGCTATACAACGGGCGTAGTGCTACGCCGTAGCCGATAACTTGGGGTTTTCGCCATGTAATGTTTCGTAGAGGCGTGACGCCAACGTGTCATGATCATGATTAGCACTGAACGGATAAAGACATTATTTTTGTCACTGAAAATAAGTTTTATGCAAAGTAAAGCGACGAACCACCAATTAACCTTGGTAATGTAGCACCGTGTCGATTCCAACAAGAAACGATTTTATTGCGCCGAGTAAGCCACTTCGGAAAGTAATGGAACACTAATGGAACCGCGGAACTACGACATTATACTGCATAAATACTTTATTATGTTTAATGTAGGGTTGCTCTTTTATGTCTGCACAGTAATGTTATTGTTTAATCATTAAACAGCTTTGATAGGGACATCATGGTTTACCTACGATTTTATTATATCGCCGTGCATAAGACATTCACCGCATTTCGACGAGAAGGAATGTTAGTTTAAGATTGATACTTAACGAACATATTTTTTTTTTAATGTCAGAATTATAGGTAGAAATCCCTAGTAAGATTCCTTACGGTACTGTAATTGTAAATAAATGTTATGTCCGATCTGATACTTAAGGGTCTCAATCAGAGCCGGATTAGCCTTTAGTCAAAGTAGGCAACTGCCTAGGGGCCCCGCGTAGCCCTGGGGCCCATCGTGCACAGGAAAAAACTAAAATATTTCATAGAGTGAAAATAAAACTGGAAAATTGGTTTAAATATCCACTAGGGCCCCCGCGTAATGAACATTGGAAAATTAAAATGTTTCATAACGTGAAATATTTGTAGGAAAATTTGTATGTAGGCTAGGGGCCCCGCGTGTGGACATAAAAATGATTCGTTAAATAATATTACTTAATTGCAAAATTTAGGTATGCATAGTGGCTAGGGGCCCCGCTTGTACACACACACAGTGAGGAATGAAAATGTTTCTCAGAGTTTAAATCTCAGTTTAGTTGCTGTTTAGGAAACAGAAAGGGTGCATTTTTTGTTAACACTTTCCGTACCGCAGTTCGCTACGCGCTACGCGCGTAGCCGATCCTAGCGTTTTCCCGCTTTGTAGCGGAAAGCGTCTACGGACAGAGAGCCCGCCTAGCGGGTTCCTGGTCGTGAAAGTGTTTAGTTAAACTTGTAAAAAGTCACACTACTTTTTAGTTCCTTTTACGACTACTTTTTTTTAAAGAAAAATGTATTTAAAGTTTTTAAGTTCCATACAGATATTAATCTTGTTTAGGTCTTTTTCCTTTTTCAACTATAACGAGATAATATTTTCAGTTTTTCGAGCGTCATTTATATAATAATGGTAAAAAAGTACATAAAAACTACAAAAAGTGTATTTAGTGGACTACCTAGTGGTATCCTGCCTTTTCGCCGAAAATTGTGTTGCCAAATTTCACTTGCCAACCAACTTTTCGCAAAAGTTTCATTTGGCCGAATAATTTTTACCAATTAATTATTTCGCAACCGTTTAATTTTCCAACCCCATAGTTGGGAAATGAAAATTACTTCTTCACGTAACGATTATTCTGTGTAGCGGTTTTTCAGAAAATATTGTGGAGTAGTCCTTTTTAGCGGGGACAGCGTTAAATTTTAGGTACCACTCTTTCACGGCGTTGTGTTTTGATCCAAGATTTTATAAATAGTTTTCTTATCCAAAAAAATCTTATAAAAGCATATTCCCGTTTTATGTTCCCGATTCATTCTTCTTCCTCCTAACGTTTGTCCCGGCTTGGGGTCCGCTTAACAACCTAATCCCATGCATTGGCATTGACACTAGTTTTTACGAAAACGACTGCCATCTGACCTTCCAACTCAGAGGGAAAACTAGGATTTATCGGGATTAGGTCCGGTTACATTACGATGTTTTCTTTAACTGGTAAATATCAAATGTTATTCCGTATATTACGTTATGAAAAATGTAGTAGTACGAGCCGGGGTTTGAACCTGAAACCTCCGGATTGAACCCGGGGGAATTTATTGTTTGTATAATTACATACCTAAAAGGGAGGACAAAACAACGTAAAGCAAGTATTTTTGTGGGACTTAGTTACGTACTTGAACTAAGTGATTACACTTAAAAATCCAACCTACTGCAACTAATCCTTGTTGGGTAATCCCAACAAGGATTAGTTTTCCCTCTGGGTTGGAGTGATAGATGGCAGTCACACTCGTAAAAACTAGTGCATGCGGCAATTCATGGGATTGGGTTGCCAAGGGGTTCCCAGACTCCAACGAACTGTGGCAAAAGCTGGGACATAACGATCGAAGGATGATATGAGTTTGCTAAAATGGGGGCCCAAAAACTGTACTGCCTAGGGGCCCCGAAAGTCTTAATCCGGCCCTGGTCTCAATTGGATTGTTGTCGGTTAAAGGTATCTTCAGAAGATTTGAGTGTTAGTATTGGATCATCGTTGCCATGAAATTTTAGCTCCAAACTTCCAACTCCAAACAATTGGCCTAAATCTGAATGCTCTAACTTCAAGCACTTCCGAGAAGACAATTTTCTCGACACACGGCTTTGATAGCATCCCCCGAGAGGGTTGGAACACACTCTTCCTAAATTGGCTATTTGGTCTCGCAGTATATCGTTACAATTAATTCAATGCGCACCCCATTTAACGATATTGCCATATGATTATTTCTAATGCTGAATGTATGTTATTGTCATTTAAACCTGTTTTAATTGAACATACTATTAGATTAGTACCGTTCTTCAATTCCCCGTGGATAATATACATTGACTGATAGATACATTGACGGTTTGTAAATGAATAATTATAAAGTAATCAGTGTCTGCAATGTAACTATTCAATACTTATAAAGAAATTCATGTACACTTTCTCATTGTGGTTGATTTGCTGTCTTTACTTTACACACATAACTTAAACATTGTGATGCAAATGGCCTAATCGAATATGTGCAATGTAAATATATAGAAGTTACTGATTTCATAGTGAGTTTGTTCTTAGTAAATTGAGGTGTAAAATCTAGGGTCTAGTGCAAGTCTCTGAGGTCTTATGAAGATTAGGTAGACATTCGGGTTTAAAATCTCATACTAAACTAGTTTAGAAGTTTCTATAGGTACAAATTGAACCATTTTATTGTCCTTGAGAACATGTTACTAATATCAGCAACGGCCTTTTTCAACTTAACACGTTACAGTAAACTAGTTCACCCCAGGGTACTAGGGTGATTGCCTCTATTCAGTTAGCGAAGATAAACGGGCATGGGGATGTGGTCTCCCTCGACGAAGCTGATTTCATTACCGGCGTGAAAAGTTATCAGCAATCATTTGTAGTTTCTGTTAGCTTTCATTTTGTTATTGGTTATAATAGAAATTGTTTGCTTCATGCGTAGGTATAGTTGTTTATCGAAAAAAAATCCAGCATTTAGTAATTCGATAGTAGGTAAGGTTTTTTTTAATACAAGAATAAGTAATTAGGTTAAGATAGAGATAAGGCAGTGTTTTCCATTTTTCCAAAATTGTGATATCATTTGTAGATATTTGAGCTTAGTATAAAATAAATCTAGTGTCGTACCGTTAACCTACGACATTTACTTTAAGGTTGTTTTCTTGTTAATCTTCTACGAAACTATTCACCCCCAAACTTCAGCCACGTTCTAATTGAATAGCACCTAAAATTACGTTTCTTCGAAAAACTAAAATTGAATTGCCTATTTTCGTAGACGAGGTTAAAGATACGTAATAATAAGTTGCTATCAGAAGCTAGAACTCGTTAAGGCGCTCATCTCGACCCAGAATCGATGCCAGAGACTTATTATCACCCCCTACGAAAACGTTATAGCTAACTGGTAGAAGTGCAACCCTATTTACGCATAGTAGTTACGGATCAGAGGTCACTAGTTACACTGGTTTGCCTTAAATTGATTAGCCTGCGCTCTCTTGGCAATGAAAATATAAGGCAAGCATAGATTCGAGCCCCATTGTACTCCGCATTGTGGAACTTTTTGGGAGACGCTACACACATATTGGCTCTCTTTTACTTTTAAAATAACCAGGTGCCACAGCTTAACTACACACAAGACAACACCCTGAACAAGTTGATTCAATAGCCCATAAGTAATAGAACACGATTTTTGCTCTTAACATGAAAGTCCTTAAGTGAAAAAAGTGGAAACCACTAAATTACATCAATCTCATACGGCGAGGGCCTGTGTAAAGGCTGTTTATCGTAGGTACTGTAGGAAGTAATACATGCTCCATCTATAAGTGTTCTGTGACGGCCAGCCAACGAAACCGAGCGTCGGGGGCGGCCTTTGAGTTCATCTGTCCTATATATCTGTACCAAACGTACCGAGTATCGACCGTGCCCCACTGCCCGAGAACTCGACCACGCTGTTACAGCACTTAGCCCCTTGGAAGAGGCGTCATAATCCCGTGCTTAATCCGATACTGCCTTGAGCTTGGAGTGAATTGGACTTATGTTGGATTTTCTTCTGGATTTCTTGTTTGATGTTATTAAAATGGGCGAACTGAGTGCTTTAGGTAGTAGCTACACCTACGTAGCGTGTTGTAGGTAGTAGCTTAAGAAATAATAGAGATGCATTATCTAAGAGATATTACTATAAGTAAGTGTGTCACTTGATCGATCCTTATGGCTCCAAAATCTGCGTATATACAGTTCAAATATAGAACACGATCATTATTCCGTGCGGCGGTGTCAGTCTTTTTATAGCTCTTGGATGATGTTTTTGTTTCGAGATCCTAATTTTCCGTGTTGATAATACCGAAACTGACTCATAAACCTGCGTAAGCTATATGCCTAAGGAGTTTTTTTACGAGTATTACGAGTAGTAATCTGAGAATTGAGGGAGAGAGGGGATAAATTTATAACTGGAAAAGCACTTATTGCGCAGGAACACGATAAACAATTAAATGTGTTTCTAATTGCAGTTACTGCCGACATGCGTCGTAGAGTAACTTGCTGGTGTTTTTCCATAACTCGGTGAAAACAAAACGTGAGGTCATAATCGTTTTAGTGCGTGTCAAACGTTCCGCCCACAACCATCGGGGCAGAAGTAATCCCTTTATGCGAAATTGTACTGCTTCAAGTTTAGGGCTATCTTAATTTGCTTCGTATCGAATTGGATAAACGAAAAAATGCGATTAGACAAAGTATGTCCTCTTATGACCAATTTAAGGACAACAATGCCGCTGTCTGACCAGTATGAAAACTATTTAAGTAATGTACTTATACGAGAACTATATATAATTCGTTGATCATTGACAAAACCGATGAGTACTTTTTCTAAGAAAAAAATAACACCTCCTTATATCACGAAATAAAGAATGCTCTAAATTAGGTCAATTTCACGTAACAAAACCCCGTTTTATTCGGCCCATACATCGCGGCCTTGCGTCTTACACCTTACAAATGGCATGCATCTATCCCCGTTACGGCGCTCTCACCGCCTAATGGCCTGATGTATTGTAATAGCTTTATAAAAATCCCACCTACACTATCTGCTCTTACTCCGAGATAAGTTAAATGACGTCTGCGTCGATTTGGGGTAATTTCACGTCCGCCATTTTGTCGGGGAGCTTTTAAATACCTAGCAGGGAGCTCGCACTAAGGACTCAATTGGAATAATTTATTCAATGCAGAGTTACCAAAATCTTTGCGAAGATCGTGGCCCAATTAGCAAAGGACCAAATGAGCCCTAATTTTAGGTTGGTTTCATTTACTTAGATTTATATTCTTAAAGGGACAAAATTAGTCTCTGACGATGCTTTAGTAATTAGTGTATTTATTTTCTTAAAGCTAATTTCTGCTTTCATTGAACCATCCAGCCAGTAGACGAATTAAGTAGTCAGTAGTAGCTAATTGGTAGACGGATATAGTGTTTTCAGATTGTATTTTCCTTGACCTTTTTGACGTCGAAAATACTTGAGCGAAAAGAAAAGAAAAGAAAGCGGGTTAGTTTTCTGTAGTAGATAAGATAAATTACTTTAATTTGACGCTTTGTTATATCCAACCATTCTTTAAATATCACAAGTGATGGGGGTTACCATAACGTAGATACATCGTAAAACGTAGGCACTTTGGAAGTACATAACTAGATACCTCAATAACCTTAATCGTTGTGGTACTAGTAGTAGAGTATAATATAGTTTTAACTGTTACGATATTTTAAATTTAGCTTTAAATAAGTTATAATTTATTTTGACGAAAGTTTATCCAACATACAATACAAGTAATATTATAAATAATTGCAAGTGAAAATAAATACGTCAGACGGAAGTTACAAGTAATTACAAAAGTTTCAAGTAAATTATTACGGGCCTAGAAACAAATATATAATTAAGAATTGTTTAAAGAACACGCCAAAGAAGTAATTTACAAGTAAAGTACCTACCAATTACTATTCAATTATTTCGAATTTCCGTATTATTGTTTCCTATTTCGGAATATACAATTTATATATATGTAACTTTCCAAGGAACGGTGAACGTAGTTTTGCTGCGGTACGAAGGCAGATGGTGTTCTGAGATTTTTCAGACATCACTAAAATTCTCCAAAAAATTATGTGTAAATAAAACGCAAATCTATTAATGTTACATTAAAGTGAGTATACCGCTTCTGGAGTTGTGTAATTCGGCTTTGTACGTAAGTAGTTAGGTTTTCTATGAATTGTGGTATACATGTTTTTTCAATAACTAACCATATGGCGCGAGGTGATTTGGTAGGTCATACTGAACAACTTTTGCTACGGGACCAACTCCAAAATCCTAAAAAAAGTTAACTGAAATTTGCCAATTTTTTTTTTGATTGGTTGTTGGTCCCGTAGAAAAAGTTGTTCAGTATGACTTGCATAATATGGCTAGTTATTGAAAACACATCCTGTATACGTAGCAAAGCGTAGTACACTCGAGAGCAAGTTTCGGGTCACTAGCATTTTCTTGAATATCTCAAAAGATATTAATTATTAAGATATTAATTTTCGTCCATGGTGTGTCGTGGGTCCCACTGGGTAATCACGTTCGCCCACCTGTCCGGGTGCATGCGGCAGACATGTCCAGCCCAGTCCCACTTCAGCTTAGCGGTCTTGACACCTACATCTACAACTCGAGTTCTGGAGCGTAGTTCCGTGTTTCTGATTCGATCAGTTCTACGAACACCTAATATACTACGCTCCATAGCCCGCTGGCAAACCTTGAGTTTAGATTTTAGAGCCTCAGTTAATGACCAGGTTTGCGCGACCCGGGCCCGGCCCGGGCAGGCAGACCGAAAAGGAGATGGCGGGACGACTTGGACGCTTTCTACGAAGAATGGTGGCAAAATTCAAACGACCGAGTCGAGTGGAGGAAAAAAGGGGAGGCCTTTGCCCAGCAGTGGGACACTAAACCAGGCTAACGAAAAAAAAAGATATTAATTATAAAGATATTAAAGTTTATGTTACTGTCCCGACATTTTTGCTCTCGAGTGTAGTAGCTTACTTGTAGTATAAATTTTCCTACATTCTGACTTCTGACGAAGGTCAAAGGCGGCCGGGACTAAATAACTACATCAAGACATTAGTTATTCCGTACTTACTTAAACACGCTCATGAATATGCAGCCAAGGTTGCCGCCGGGACTATGGATTGGATGTAAATCAAAACTTTCAAGACTTGAGCATCAATGGAACTGAAGGTCAAGAATTTACATTTAATTAAACAAGATGACATATAAACCTATAAAAAATGACTATATAGATGAAATACTTTCCAGAACTCTACTTTTTACCTCGCCACGTAAACAGCCAAAACCGTCATCAAAGTTACTTAAATAGAATTTAGGTTTCTTGTTCAAGAATTTACCAATGACTACATTAGCTATGGACAGTTTAAAATTATGGACCTCTCCTTACCTCGCTTAGCTTTTTGGCTTCGACTTTTGATCCTTGGAGAATTACGCGCGGGCTTCACGAGGAACTCGGAAAATGATTTAAGGAGGCAATGGGAGACTCGTGCAGGCTTTTCACGCAAAGAATGCTGCCTTGCCTAGGGGTGATAGACACCTTGCCGAAAAGTCGTTTTTAGGTATGTATTTATGTTTTAGTTCGGTTTAGTTTTCATAGTTTTATATTTTTGTGAATGTTATGCGAAATACCTACAAACAATTTTCCTTATTTGGTCGCGTAGGTACTTGATTTTTTAACCGACTTCAATTCCATTGAGGAAGGAGGTTCTGCATTCGGTTTGGTGGTTTTTTTTTATGTATGTTCACCGATTACTCCGAGACCCGTGGTCCGATTTGAGTAATTCTTTTTTGTTTGAAAGGATCTACATCCAAGGTTGTCCCATATTAATATGGTGCTGTTCTGATGATGGGATCCATGAGGAATTGAGGGAACTCCTCAATTTTTAAAGGCACATGTATGGTGATTTGGGTGTTTTCTTAAGCAACTCAAGCATTTTCTCACGAAAACCACCATTTCGATGCAGTGGACCTGATGATGATGATTGTTTTGATGATAATGATAAAGATTTTTTTATGCAGGATGTTCAGCGATTACTCCGAGACCCGTGGTCCAATTTGAATAATATTTTTTTTGATTAAAAGGTTTAGACATGAAAATGTAACACATGAAATCGCATTCACCTTTGCATTATTAGTACCGATGTTTTGTGATGTTCACACTTAAAAGCTGATTTGACCGGTTTGCGGTTTTGTAATTTGTGGCTTGGCACCGACTTCAAACATATCCGTTGGTAACGCATATAAATAATATAATGATTCATTTTATCCTTTTTGAAGTCGGTTTATCTTTTTTTTGTAAAAAGTTTTTTTGAAAATGTATTAATAACTTACAAAAATTATAGAGTAGCTGTTGTTTTCTTTAATGTTTTGATTAAGTACCTGAAACAAAATGTAAATCATTAGCTTAAATTCTTTATGAATAACTTAGAGCTAGATGCTCCTGATGACTCAGGAGCAAATGAAGGACTGACTAGCGTAATTCAGGAGGACTCTTCCCATACAATAAAGTTTAACAAACGTTCTACGGTGATATTTATACGGCTTGGTGCGACTCTTAGTAAGAACTCCTAGACTTATTTTAGTGATTTTACTGGATTTGTTTATGAAAATACATATTCTGATGCTAAGTTATTCTTTAGTTGACAGACATTACTCCTCACCAATGTATACAACGGGATTTCTAGAGATGTGACGACGATTTAAAGACGCACAAATACGGACGTGGGTAGACAGTTTATAAGACACTCGGGTCAACGACTGCTCTATTTAATGTTTACAGACGTTTTATACCCAGCCTTGGGAATTATTTAGACGTGGAAACAGCGCCGATGTGTCTGGGCCCTTGGCTTTGGGCCTAAAACACGACATTTTCAGGTTTTATTACGAAATAACCTTTAATATGTGGAGCAAAGGTTGTTTTTTGCTTGGCCCAGATTGTATTTTTAGTGGAATAAAAAGTGGACAAGCATGAATAAGAATTTTACGAGAGGTTTCAGTCTGGACGCTTATCTAATTTTTATGATAAGATTGACCGATTCCATAACAAAAATTTATAGGGATCGCTGTGTTCAGATATGTCCAAAACATGAAAATGGGTTGTAGATTTGATCTGAATTATTCTTCAAAATATAGATACTTAAATATCTCATTTCCTTTGTCTGTTTATCACAGAATTTTATAATATCATAGGTAAATAACTATGTACATCGTCACCATGTACGCATATTATAAGCTTTATCGTTTTGGATTAAGGTCAGCATGTGTAAAATTGTCTCGATAATTTTCTATCTACATGTTGATTTAAAAGAAGGATGTCCAATTATGACATCTGAATCTTTTGCCTTGGTCAATGATTTAAGACCTAGTCCATATAGCTGAGAACTTTTTCTACCGGTTTGCAAGAAAAAGGAAAGTCAACTTTGCTCCGGCGTTCTATTTTTGAGCCACCGCCACAAATATATAGAAACTTTAAAAAGCAATTGAAAGCGAACGTATGTTTTATATCTACTTTTTCAAAGGCGCACGCAGCGAATCGTGAATTCCCTAGAGTGAGCCTTTTTTACATTATAAAATACACAAAGATCCCGACGAATTGAGAACTCTCTTCGAAATTTTGAAGTCAAATTGAAAAGCGATGACTGCTTCCTAGGCTCTGAAAACATAAACTGTTACAAAGAGCTGCTGCTAACTCAGTTCTCTTCAGAAATAAATATGCTTCAAGTAAATAAGTAAATACTACATATTACTAACTACCACTACTACTACTACACAGAGAGAAAAAAATTACTAGAAATTAGTAAAAAATAGTAATTCCCAGGACAAGTAAACGTTCACTAAAAATAAGGAAACTTTTACTAAAAACAAGTAAACGTTTACTAAAAATAAATAAACTTTACTAAAAACCAGGAAACGGTTACTTGTTTTTAGTAAACGTTTACTCGTTTTTAGTAAATAGTTTACTTGTCCTGGGAATGACTATTTTTTACTTATTTCTAGTAAAAATTTCTCTCCGTGTACTACCGACTACTACTACTAGCGACTATCTTAATTATTGCGTACTTACTTGAATAGTGCTGAATAAGTTATGCTAGCTTCATTAAAAACAACATTAAACTTTTTTAACTCTCAACTTATTTTGGCCCCGCGGTTTTGAGGCAGAGTTGAGCATTGCTAAAAATCATAAATGAAACATCATCAAAATATACAAAGGAAAATTATGTGTTTAATATGTTACACATTCTTTAAATACTATTAGTATTCAGTATACTTTTACTATCACTAAAACACATATATGCAATATGCCATTATATTTTGTATATTGTTATTTTATTAAGTATTTATTAATGAGAGGTGTAGGTACAGTTTGTTATTTATACATTTTACCACCAAAACTGTTCGACTGCAGGTATATTGAATATACTTTTGTCGTTTGTCTTATCATCATATTATTGCAATTATAAATTCAGAGGTAGTATAAACATCTCTTTAGATAGGTATACACTGCGTTCAAGTAAACTAGTTTATTATACAAGAATTCCAAAACCGAAAATAATTTACGAGAATTCTTGTTTTCGTCAACGGATGTAGTATAGTCAACGCCAAAAATATGTTTACACTTTTGAACCAATTTTGGCGTTGAATGTACATCGCCAGCATGTTTAGTTATCGCTATGTAAATTTCACCCAGTTCCACACTTTCGCGGGAGATAGCGATGTGGGTCGGCGCGTTTTGTAATGCGCCAGCGCCGATATCTCGCGGTTTCAGCAGAGTATGGTAGGCCTGTGTTCTACGATTCACTTATATATCTATTTTATTTATATGTTAGTTTCGCTCCATACATAATAAAGATGAGTTATTAACTTCAACTCTCAAAAATGAATAGAACAATGTAAACACTTCGTACATACAGTTGCCATCAGATGTATCGGAGCGGCCAAGGTGGTGTCAAATACCTGAACAACGCCTTTATTGTAAAGGCGATAAGGTGCATGTTTAGATATTTTTGAGTACCGTGGCCGCTCCGATATATCTGATGGCGACTGTACATTCTTACAAATTCATTCCATTATATATTTTTTATATTTTCTCTGTACCTATTCATCAGTGACGGTCCGACAAAAATATTTCAATGTGTAAATATTTCGTAGTGTCGTCCCTTTCAAATCAATCCAAAAAAAAACGGGACGACACTACGATGTTGCCACTTTTTAATTTCTACTCTTTTTGGTCGGAATATACATCCCAATTACAAATACCTATGTGTACTTTTGTAGGTGACATTAAATGTAAATAGTAAATTGTGGTTTGCGTAATAATAAAACGAGATTTTTCCTCAGTAAAACTAAACTGCACAGAATGAATTTATATTATGATTATGACGTACTATTTGCATGCTTTCAATTTTTGCATCAAACTAGTTGTTTGCGTGTGTATTCAATGACAGTTTCAATAATTTTCTGATTGGTGTTTGCCCCGTCATGTCACTGTATTGTCTCCAGGGTCTTCGTATGTCGAACAAACATCCCCATTTGGGAGCAAAGCCTAATTGTGTTTACTGTGGTCAACAATGTTTGTTTGAAATTGGTTATCCTGTCACGTAAAAGTTTGTTTATTGAAGTGATGTTTTTCAACTTGAATTATTTACCTAGAAAACTCCCTTGAGAGTCAAACATATTTATATTATATTATAATACGTAGGTAATTTAAAAACAGGTCACTCATAAGTCATAATTCAAGATCAAAAGCTAAACAAATTTTGAACAATTCGGAGGTACCTTTTGTAATATGTAATTAAATAGTCGCAGTATTCACAATAGTCTGTAATAGTAGTTCTGACAATAGTCTCAATTATTCATGAAAAAACAAGGCAACCCAGTCAATTTTCTTTACTAACCCGAGTAAAATTCGACCTAAAAAATTACGTCCAAAACTATATTAGCTTAACTAAATTCACGAGCCAAGCAAACAATTCTAGTCTACGATAGCAAAATTATTCAGTCTGCGCAATTTTTAAAACTACCTATCAGCCCAAGCTTTGTTATGGATACAGTTGCGGCGTACGTAATACAGTGCGTAGGAGACTGACGTCAGAACTCAGTAATTTCGTGTACATAGTGTAACAATCGTGTAACAAGTGATAAAAGGACACACACGTTTCATTTGACAATGGATAATAGAAACACGTGAGTGCTAAATGGTATGGTAGTTTTTGCTAGCAGTTATTACGATGATGTTACAATATAAGGACATACATACGTACATTTTTTTACTCCTGCGTTCTAATTTGCCAATAAAATGACTGACAGGTATATTCAAAGCATATGGTTTATGAACGTTGTTATAATATGAATCAAAAGTCGATTCTTAGGGATATAATAGGTCTGTTGCCGAGGCGGGCCCCGCGCCGCCGCCAACCGCCGCTGTAGGCAAGGGAGGCGCCGGCACAATCCGCCAGGAGATTGAAGACAATTGTATAGAGGCAGCAGGTTATTCGTCGAACTCAATCCTTACCGGCTTGCCTAGCACTGGTAGAAAAACTATTGTGTGCAACGGTACATAATTAGGTCTTAAAATGCTCGGGTCTGTTTTTACAAAATTCGGGTTCGCCTCATTTTGTAACTTCAACCCTCGAATCTTAAGAACCCTTATTATGTAACAGTTACACAATAGTATTTTGTGCAACAGTTACATAATGAGGGTTCTTAAGATTCGAGGGTCGAAGTTACAAAATGAGGCGAAGCCGAATTTTGTAAAAACAGACCCGAGAATTTTAAGAACCCTATTATGTACCGTTGCACACAATAGTTTTTATACGAGTGCTTAAGCAAGCCGGTAAGAATTGAGTTCGACGAAAGCCGTGCACAACCTACTGCTTCTATGTAATCTCGTAACGTTCGATCTCCCGGTGGATTGTGCCGGCAGCGACACGCAATGCGGGGCCCGACAACAGTTTCACAATATTGTATGGAAATCCTTTCTGTGATTGTTATGGATGCTACAATATGCGACCATAGAAGCTCTATCAAAAAGTATGCGCTAGTAGTTCCGCCACCACAATCTCAATTCGAGTATTACAGTCGCCGAGTATAAAAAATACTATTCTAATATACCTACTCAAGGACAACAAGTAACTCCCAAATAATTTTTTGGCACACACTTTTATTGCTGTAGTACCTAGATAGCATTGTCATGTAAATTATGGTAGTATACGAAAGTGCCACATTGTATGGAATATTATATACCTACAAGATAATCTGTCTTAATTTTCCTTTAGTTTATATTGAAAAAGTAGGGCAACGCAAATTAGGTACTTCTCTGTTAAAATTGGAGCAACCTAACTGCACCTCCGCTTTACATAAAACCATGATATTGAACATAAAATAGGCAAGTCCTTCGTGTGTTTGATTGTCATAATATCTGGTCGCTAAATAAAATTCGGCATATATATTATTAACCATAAAATTTAGAAGACTCCTTCTCTTTTTGGAAAAAATGGGCCTAAGTTATACGTCCTTCGACTGGAGTCGATTGACTACGAATCGCCGCCTAAGAAGTTTTACTTCAGGAAATTGTTTGATCTTCTGATGGAACACGTGAACACTAAACGACAGTTTTTGCCGTAATTATCGCGTGACTATTACAAAGTAGGGATAACTTTATGTAACAAGGAACCGTCTCGTTGATAACAAGCGAAACAGTAATGACATCCGGACACTTTGACCAAAACCAGCGCCCGTTTTTAGTGGCCTTTAAAAATGACAGATTGTTTCTATAACTTTCCATTATCAATTCAATGAAAGTAAGTATCTAATTATATGTACAGCCTTGGCCAGAAGTGTTGAGCATAGGTGTTTTTTGTTTACAATTTTGATGTTAAGCATTATTTCCCTATCCTAACAATGTACGGTAACGGTAAATGTTATACTTTATTTATAAATATAGAAAACTTCACTTAATAACACTTTCACGGTACTTAAAATATGAAAACAGAAGGTACCAAAAATGTAAATTTAAGTCAGTGCGACATATTGCAAATATTCTATGCAGTTACTACTAACTTCAACAAAACATGCCTATTAGTCTAAATTAATTGACAAAATAACTTAAACAAAGATGGAAACGATGGACTAACTTTCCAGTTTTGTATGAAAATCGCATTAGTGCTCAACACTTCTGGCCAAGGCTGTATATAATTACTATATTACACAATACACATGTGTTCGTAAAGTCAGCAAATCCTTCTACATATATGTATGAAGGAGCGCTAAGCGAAAACTTTTGCTAAGTACACAATCAGAGGTGCGATTTTTGATTCTCACCGGGTGACTTATTTCATACTAAATAGTCATCGGCTGCATACAAAAAAGGCACCGGTGAGATTCAAAAATCGAACTCCAGTACAGTACCAAACATTCATTCCGACGGCGATAAGCTCAAAGTTAAGTGACACCAGTCAATACGTCACTTGATGGATGATATCGGAAACTGATAAGATACCAAAACAGGTATTCTAAAACTGGCACCATGATTGATTACCTCTGTCTGTAACAAGGCCTTGTTGTCATGGATTCGCGAGCGCGGGCAAAACGAGATCTTCGACTAAACTTATTTGCTACTAGCGACCCGCCCCGGCTTTCGCACGGGTGCAATTATACATACAAATCTTCCTCTTGAGTCACTCTATCTATTAAAACCGCATCAAAATCCGTTGCGTAGTTTTAAAGATCTAAGCATACATACAGGCACACGGCAGGAAACCACTTTGTTTTATACTATGTAGTGATGTGCATGGTGGGAGTAACGTGAACGATCGCGGTGCACAATGTAACAATAAATTGGGCTCTTGTTAATATCACAATTCAAAATATTTGACATCACCTATAGGGTCAACTGTCAAAATAGTGAACCAGCCAGAGACATTTCATATTAGCAAGGAGTATCTGCCATTAATGTGCCATTAATAAAAAAGAATACACCCCTTTAACCCCCTGCTCAAGAGATGGCGCCACACTCATGCACACAGCGATATTCTCCAGAGGCTCCAGACTCCAGAGTATTTTCTTGAACGATTTGGAGGGCGCTCTTATGCTGGTTAACCTAAGTGATCGATTCTCTTGTGCTCGGTAGGCAATTGGAATCATTTTCAAGGACAATAGAGACTAGCGATGGTATCGCTTACGGTATATTAAACTTCGTTTTAGTACAAATGTGAGGTTGTAGGAAGTACCTAAGACAGTATGTATGACATTTTAAGGGGTTTAATATTTTAGCTAAGGCTTTAAAAGGTAATTAGTATCAATGGAGTATCAAGGTGGTATAGTTATAGTGAGAAAAGTTTTTACATGAGCGTTTATTTATGCCATAGAATTAAGATTGATTTTGGCCTGTAGAAAAACATTTTTCACTATACCTATAACTCGATTATAAAGTACTCACATAAAACGTACACGTACAGTGCTGAGATAAAGCGCAATCGTAGCGTATTCGCTAGATATGGATGTGGACGGACATTTAAGAGTGCGAGGTTTGTAGATCTGACAATGTTTTCATAAAAATTGGGCGCTAGCTCTTCTTCGCGTGAAAATAAAGTTGGGATTGAAATCTGCAGCGAGCGGTAAATCCTCATTGTTTGAAGTTTGGTTGCCTCAGGGATTCCAATTTTCGAACATTTCTGTAGTACCCAGTGGTAGCCTAATTTTTTTGTTTGAATTGTGTTTTTCTAACACCAAGCTAAAATTATTACTAATAATTAGGGATATTATTAGTTTATATTTGAGTACATACAACCATGTTTTACGTTACTAATGTAAAAAACAAACTGAATTGCTATTTCACTCGGATAAAAAAAGATTCTTAACGATTTTACATAAGTACATAATTTATATATCAATAATTTTCAATGTGTCTGAAATGATTTTATATTTATTCGGTTGAGTTGATAACAAACCTATTATAAATAACTAACTTCAACAAAACACCCATAATAATCACTTTATCATCCAAGGCTTTAAATAATCCAAACAATGTAACTAGGTGCCATTGTAGTGATACCAGGGTGACATAAAAGATGGAAATTATATCGGACACAATGCAGCGCGGTGACAATGCTATCGGGGCCGGGGACGGGACTCGGTGTCAAGGCGTTTCCCTTTTTTGATGGACATGCCCTGGATGTCACTTTTAAACATAATTATGCAAACCGTGATCCTGTTGCCATGCGATTGTTTTTTTTTGCGTTACGTATTTTGGAGAGGTAATTAATTTTTGTTAGAATTTTTAAATTATTAATGGCAGTAAAAAACCTTACATTTTTAATGTTTATTGCCCTGTAAAAATATTATGCATACAAAATGTCTCGTGTTCGTGTTGTTAGAGCATTATTAGCATTAGTTTTATGTTACCAAGTTACGTAAGCAAACTATCATCTACCTACTTCATTACAAAAACTACCAAGTTATGGCAAAGCGTGCCGACATTCAAAGACAGTAAAATCTACCATATTACGTGTCAACTCATCACACTGTAAACCAAACCACCTCAGCAAGGACCATAATAATACCTGAACTGTCAATATCACGTTCCTTCAAAATGTAGGTTAACTGACGTCTGTTTTTGGATCTGTTGTAGGTGTCACAGTGCAAAATATTGAACAGAAATTGAGTTATTTAGCGGCAAGTCACCGAAAACCTGCCTGCCTGTTACCCGCTGCGTTAATGGCACGATAGATGGCGCTAGTGCTTTTGCCTGAATCTTTTGAACGTGATTTTGTAAGATACTGCAGTCCAAGTATAAATAGTCCTTGCATCTTCCAAACATAAAATTAAACAGTAACACAACAGACACACAGTAACACTGCGACGTATATCACAGTTGCTAAGCTAATCTACTGTGTCGTTTATCGCTATGCATTCACAGCGGGCTTGTTAAACCAATTATCGCTATGTTAATGTTACTCATAAATATAACTTTACATAAATATGTTTGCGTGTCATGCATACTAATTTTTGTTATTCTGTAACACGCTTGATATTACGGAGTGTTTCAGTCCCCTAAAATAGTTTTAGTTAATGCGTCGTTGATTTGAAATTTGTGTTTGTTTAATGCTCGTGTTTACTGTTTATCTTTGCGTTGTTATATACGGCTTGGGTACCTGTGTACGAGAGACTTTTATGGAATAATATGTTTCACATTTTATGCACAACTTAAACCCTGTAACATCCTGAGATGTGAAATTTATTGCATATTAAATTGTGTTTTTTCTGTAGAACCATTAAAATCTAATTAGGTACAGTCAGTCAAATATATCGTAGCGGCCAGGGTGCTCAAAAATATCTGAACATGCATTTTATCGCCTTGACAATAGATGCGTTGTTCATTATATTTGTGACCACCTTGGGCGTTCCGATATATCTGATAGCGATTGTATCTAAATTTTTACCTATATACAGTTATCAGCAGAAGTAGCTAAGCGGGTAGGGTGCTCAAAATGAGCTAGACACGACTTTGTTAAGAGAATGAGAGCGTGTGTAGGTCATTGTGAACGCTCCACCCGCTTCGCTACTTCTGCCGCTGACTGTACCTACCTACTCAGAAAAATGACGAAATAAATCAACGTAACGTCAACCAATTGCACCAGATACCTACTTCCCGAATAGATTTCACGAAAACATTGTACAGTCGAGGAAATTGATTCTTGAGCATTTCGCGGTTCTAGGAAATTTGGTTTTGTCATACTTATGCTAGGAAATGTCCAATGTAAAGTGAACCGTAAACTGCTAAAGAATATATTTCCTCGACCGTACGATCTAACCGCGTGACCGAGTCATGTGACGTCACATCGCAGCAGGCGCCAGGGGGAACCCGACCGTCTCCCCACCCCACAAGGCACAAAATGCCATAAAGACGATGACGCAACCCCTCCAAATTGCCCCCAGTCTGTACTTTGCATTTCGATGTCAACTTTCACTATTTAAATTTAAACTTTGTCTAGTAGAAATTTAGGTCGCTATTACGTCAAATGTACCCTGAAATAAGAGGTTGGTGGAGTACGAACATTTGCTAAGTACGTGTATCAGTAAGGGGTATTAGTCTCAAGTATATTTGTGTAACAATAATTGGTTAGGGTAAAGTTTCGTACATATTAGTACAATTGGAAAGGGTAACTTTCTGTCCGAAGGAGGGTTTCAATATGGCTTCATATGTTGATAAATTTTCGGCAGAAACATATCAATATTAGTTAAATTAAATGTAGATTAATTTATTATATTAATTTAATTTTAATTAACTTCGTCCGTTCGGCGTCGAGACCCTTGGCCCGTGGGGTCCCAGCGCACATGGTCTCTTCAGAGATCTTTCTAAGAGGTTAGTGGATGCCACTGCATGGTGACCGTAGAGCTGGCAGCTTCCTTGCCTAACGAATTGGTATTGCCATACAAAGGGGAAATGCTGCCAGTATCTACGGTACCATGCCGCGGGGGGATTGTTTAGTTTAGTGTTTTTTTGATTTAAGATAGCTTTTAATTTATATTTAAGTTTTTATTTATTATTGTACCTAGTTTTAACGCGTATATTTACCAAATAAAATTCTTAATGTAGATTGCATCACATTATATCATACAAGGCAAAATGGAATCAATAACAAGTAATTAAAGTAAATGAGTTGAACGAAGTTGCTATGACGCCTGTGTAATTAATATCCTACACGTTTTTCCTTAATTTTTATGCTTCTATTTATAGGTAGAAATATAATGCTTTCATTATGCGTTTATGTCACATTGTGACAAATAAAATAAAAACGTGCCAGCAGAGCTTAAAATATGAAAATATTGCGCGCATTGAGATACAGTTTTGAATTTTTGACAATTGTGTAGAGTGCCCCACGAATCCCACGATGAATATTTTTTAGTATTGGAGGTCCGTAAAATTTTTAGACCTTCACGTCAAAATCAGGGGTCCCGTGCAATATGTTACTACTCTCTGGTTAACCCGGGAGTGCTCGCGCTGGGTCGAAAAGACCCAGAGTAAAATAAAATTTCTCATAGTTTCTAAACCAAACCCCACCTAGTGGCGCCACCTCAAGTAGCTTCGAGTTACATTGTTAGCTGTTACCCCACCCCGCGGCGTTTAGTTCCCGCCCGGCGCTCGCGCAGGACAGACGCTTAAAGTGAGTATGGGTCTTTTCGACCCAGGTGCGACTGTTCGCGTCACATTATTTTTCAGTTTTAGATTTTTTTTATAGTGTGTATTTCTTTGTAGAATGGCACGAAAACGCTTAAATGATCGTATGATTGAGGAGCTACTAGCGGAGGACGATGTCTCGGAGTCTGAATTGTATTGCACATATTCTGGGGGAGGCAGAACTATTGAGCCAACCAGCAGAAGGCCCCGCTTTAGGTATACGTGGAAGGTGCTACATGTGTGTAAATAAGGACAGAAAGACTAAAACTGCATGCCAACACTGCAGAAAGCCAATTTGCCGTGAGCATACTCAATTTTTTTGCTCAAATTGTATAAGTCATAATGATAATGTAGATGCCTAAACGTGGCATACGTAATTTTTTCCCTAAATATTTGATCTCATAGAACTAAAAAAAAAGTCATATGAACGTTTCGTTATTATATCTTTATTTAGAAGATAATTTACTATTTTTTTTTAAAAAGAAGTATAATTTTGTTAGTTTTTTTAAAATAATTCATAATTTAAGTTTATATAGCGCCTATTACCAAAACTTAAAAAAAATGTGTGATCTCAGTATTAAATACATAAATTGTTTATTTTTCAGAGAATTTCCATAATTTAAATAAAACAGATTAATAAATAAGCATTGTTTTATTTTAAAACAAAATTATCCTATTAAACATATATTTTTTTTTTATTGGCTTAAAAAAAATCTGGGTCCTTTCGACCCAGGCGCGAGCGTTCGCATTCGAAAATGGGGTGCGAGCACTCCCGGGTTAAGGCTGCTAGGGGTTGGGTAGTACCATTTCGGGGTTACGGTTCAAAAGATAGATAGGGGGAGACGCTAATTTTGAACTTTCATGCAGAGCTATTATTTACGAAACTATTAGTTTTAGGTACCTAAAAATGTTACCTATAAGACCTCTATTGTTTTTGAAAGACTTATCCAACGATACCCCACCGGCATACCAAATTTCAGCTTTCTAGTGCAAACGGTTACTGAGCTAGACCGCGGACAGACGGACGGAAGGACATGGCGAAACTATAAGGGATAGTTGACTACGGAACTCTAAAAACGAGTCAACAAAGTAAAATGTTCGAATGTTCCTAAGACTCTTCTTACTATTAAATGGTAAGTATAATGAATAATCATGTAAAGCTGACCAGACACTGTCAGTAATAATGACATTATTTCTCTACTCATGCTTTTCATTCTTCATATACATAGAAAGAGACGGGTATAGAAATAATGACAATATTACTGACAGTGTCTGGACCGCTTAAGGTATATTTTCTTAATAATAAATACAATCTTACTTTAGCTAAAACTATTTTCATCCCTACCTACTCCATTAGATGTATTTTTAGGTACTCCTACACACTATCCCCTTTTAGGTGATGATGTGATGAATATTTAGGTATCATTATAATCGCTTAACAAAGACGAGCGTATTTTAGTTGGGATTAAATCGTGACTTTAATAGTCACGATATTACCTATACCGGTACTGTAATGGTACTATAATTAACGACTCTACCATACAATTTGAAGATTCTAAGTGTATTGAAACATGTGACTTTTGTAATACGTGTTTTAATTATGCAAACAATATATCTTAAAGCTATCAAGCGAAAATGAATATTGTAAAAGGTGAAATAATTACAACTCAAATATCGACAAAACAAAACATAAGCATGTCGGTAACAAAACTAATTTCTCCTCTACACGATGGGCCATCATAGGGACGCTATGTGTTAGAGGGAGCTAACGATATCGCGATCTCGTTCTGTTGTTTAGCTGCGTCCTTATGATGGCCCATCATGTAGAGGCAGCCTAACACTGGTTCGGTTCATCCGGGACCTCTTCTCGCTAAAACATTGTCAATGCTTTCTCGGCGTAGGCGTTAGGTAGATCGATCCGACGACTCTAACGTCATTGCTAGCCTAAGCGCTCGGAATCTCTATGATCCTGGCGTCACAACAGGCTTAATAAATTTCTTTTGAAACTTTAAACTGCTAACACTAATAAAACTTACATTTTGTCATAATATCTCGCATATAAATACAGAGTAGTAACTGCTTCAGCTCTTACCAAAATGAACACTGGTCCGGTTCGCCCAAGACCTCGGTGGTCGCGAAAACATTGTTCAATACGAGTTTTCTCGGTGTAGGCGTTACCCAGATCGGTCCGACGTCATCGCTAGCCGAAACACTCTAACTTTATGATCCTGCCGTAACAATAGCCTTAATAAATTGCTTTTGAAACTTTAAACCGCTTTGGCAAGGAATTTCGCTATATATAGCCTTTTGTGTGGATAATGGTGTGATCTCGTTGACAAGTTAGAAGCTAATTTATAATCAATACTTAGATGTAGGTAAATAGTCGTTTCGGTTATTAAATGCTTCCAAGATTATAAATAAAAATTATGGGGATAGAACAAGATGTCAAGGTGTCAAAAAGACATGAATGTCTTTATAGTGTGATACACGTAACGTATCCATCGTGGATCTGCAATTCTGCAGATAAAAATAGTAGGTATGAGTTCTTACTTACTTAAGTATAAATACCTACGCAATATGTCAGCAATATCACTGATTTTCTCCACTCCAATTGATCCTTTTATACAAAGGAATCCTCAATAAAAAAGGAACAGAAATATATAGGCGGAGACATTTCTCAGATAACATATTTTGATTGAAGGAATATTCGCATCCTTTGTCTGGTAACACTGGGATAAATTGGAGATATGGCGGGTAAACGTGACACCGGCAAACTGGGCCATGGAACGTTCGTCCATAATGATTAATGTGGCCATTTATAGGAAATCCCTTGGAGACCCGGGAAAAACTTGATTGATGTAGGCTCGTGGGATAGGTACTGTAATATTTTCCTTTGTTTGCAGTGAGGTTTTAGGATACTTTGGGATGTAATTTATTCGATTTAAACTAATTGATTAACTGTGTAGAAGTTGTGACTGTACCTGCATTAATCACACTGGCGCTGCAACCGCATATTTGGCGGCGGTGTGCAAGCGTGACAGCGCTATACACATGCAGAGCGCTATTTCGTTCTCGCATGCGGGAACCGCGGTGTGAAAGCCGCCTTACACCCTCTCGTGAAACGTAGAGGGGCAGACGCACTACCTGATTTGTAGGTACACAGTATCAGATATATTGTAGCGGCCAAAGGGCCCTAAATATAGGAACAAAGCCGACACCAGCGGCGTATAACTATGGGTTTGTTAGTTTTAGATCCAGGCCAATATACTTATACAGATATTACAGATATGTATAATGCGATAGACGGCCATATTTTGGCATACACAATCAGGGGTTTTATAAAAAAGCGAACCTTTTGTATGTAGTACTACTAACTACTATTTTTGCAGTACTTTTTTTGAAAAAAAAATACGGAAGATCAATATTGTATTTGAGCAGTAAAAGTTTAAGCGCCGGTCTCCAAATAGTACCTTTTAATCTAGTCTATCACATTTATTCTGTAGGTAAAACTAAAATGAAATTTCACGTAACTCCATGGCAGTTAATATCCTAAAAGCGTTATATAACTTACCCCTTTCCACGGCGGAAGCGTTTTTATTTATTTTCGTTACACTGACACAGTGAACAATAAAAGCGAGGTCGCGTCGATGCGTAATGGAGCTATTATTCGCACGAGGGTGGTAAAGTTACCCGTATAATCTGTTTCACCCTTTAATAGAAGTTGTATTTTGCTGTAAATATTTTTTTTCGGAACGTGAAAGTCATTATCGTCGTAAGCCCTTAACATTACTACCTACTAATCCTTTTTTTGCTTTGCCTTGTTTGAAGGATGCTAAAACTAATAATCTTGGAATTGATAGCGTGCAGAGGGTTAGGCTGCGTTTCCACCAGAGATGACCGAGGATGTGTTATGAGTAATGTGTTGTTGAAAACCAATAGAATCGCTTCATATGTTTATTCTCGCACAACACAGCTCTATGATTAGTTCTTAACACATTACTCGCAAAACATCCTCGCTCATCTCTGGTTGAAACGCAGCCGTAGGGTACCATGACTAAGATACGCGCAACTTTTTCTTATTTATAGGAATACGTGACATATAAAATAAGGTTTCAAGAAATCGATTTATTTTATTTAAAACGCACTGAATATTTTTAATCTTGTTGTTTTTAGTCCTAGTTGTCACTTTATTAGTTAAAACTTTAATGCCGCTGTCAAATTTAATAACCTCGAAACTGACATTCAAACGTGACAGCTAAGACGTGGCGTAAGTATTTATATTTCTTAAGAGCTGTTTACTTAAACACTGAACTTAAACATAATTGCCTTGTTAAGGGAATCTTTTCATCTCGGCAACAAAGGCTCTTATCGCTCGATTGTGTTCGTAGCGGCCATCGCACTATTGTATGCAATTCTTTATTGTTAATTCGACGGGGAATGTCAAGTAATCAGTCAAATAATAATTAACAATAATATAAAAAATACGATACATTGTTTCTTGCGTTGTGCGTATAAAATATAACATTTGTGGTTAACACAGTAAAAAATATTAATTTTACCTAAAGTATCATTTTTAAAAGACGTCCGAATATGCCTAAAGTGCTGTTCCTAGTATTCAGTCATCTTTAATAAATATAATTTTACATAAAATGTATCCCTCGATTCAACTCAACAGCGGAGCTACACTCGTACTAGTATATGTTGTACCGTTTATCGTGGATAAGGCATTCGAATCTTTAAAAATAATGTCTATTTTATATTAGATATATTTTATCCACACCGATATGCGATAAATGTTTTCCACGAATCGTGCCGCACGACACATATCACAACAGGTCCGCTTTAAAAGTTTTAAATTGTAGTTGTGACTTTGATTACGTACTTCACAGTAAAGACAATATTTTTTCTTTTTGTGTCTTTTATTTTTTTTAGTATATAATTATGCCGACAACCTAACAGTAAAGGTTAACACGAGCTGTTTTCCGCAACTCGACGTCTTTTAATTGCACCTATTTTGCGTGTCTAAAGCCTAATGGGGCCCACCCACTATCAGTCGGCCTGACGATATTGGCCTGTCAGTTTGGAGCTGTCAAATTTTTGTTCTAACTGACAGGCCCATATCGTCAGGTGAACTGATAGTCGGTGGGCCCCCTAACAGTTGATTGTGCATCTATTTGATAAAATTAAATATGCAAGTTTTAATTATTCAGCATGACCTATTCTTTATCTAAATTGGCACTCGCTGTTGCTACATGTCATGTCGGTCATCATGTCATCACTGACACATGTCTCATGACAAGACACATAGATCATACCCTGCTAATCTGCCTAGGTATTAGTTATAGGTACGAGTAGGTATCACTAACAATGACTGACATTCAACATATAAGTAATCGTTTGCATGAAGAGCTGTCACATATTTTTAAATGTGTGTATAATATCCAACTACAGAGTTTACAAATTAGATAATAATTAACTTATAGCACCTACATTACACTAAATAGAATCCGATATTTGCTGTCTTGCACTCTGTTATACAAAACTAAGTAGGTACCTATATATTAAAGAAAAATAATTTGAAGAACCGTTTTGTAAAGTGTACTCTTTGCTCGCTTAGGTAGATATGTAATGAGTTTTATTACCTATCTCATAAACTCGTAACCCATGAGGGATTCTCACTAGGCTACAAAATCGTCATTATCGTCAATTGAAATTTTAATAAAGTATGGAAGTTATAATTATTTTTTATTTGTTATGATCCGAGCCGAAGAGCATACAATTTGGCTATACGGCGTATCTATGTAATGTACAGTCAGCATCAATAATATGTATACGAATTTGAGTCTTATCCCACAGACATAAGTATAAGACATAAGACTGTACCTATGTTATTTGACTATCGCTTGTATTGTGTCTAATTGGAGTGACGTTACATAAATAAACGCACTTCGATTTTCAAAGTTCGTCGTGGGCTATCTGACCTTGAACACGAAACCCCTCCGTTACTCTTATATAGAGGTGTACCTCTAGTAGTATAGCGATATATCCCTAAACAACGCAAATGCCGGGTCGTTTGTATCGTTTTCTGTCCCTATCGTTCCCTCCCTAATTGCAGTGACAGAAATACAAATAGGTAACTGCACGAACTGCGACACTGAAACTTCAGCGTAGCTTTTTGACCTTGAACATGTAACCCCACCGTAACTAAATAGGTATCGCTAAAAAGTGACGTTACACCGCCAGGTCATTTGTCATCTTGACTCAAAGCTGACCTCGCCAATGTCATGGGCGCAGGGCGTTGTTCGGTCAGTGTTCCGCTGTTTGAATGTTTTATGATGCGACTGAAAATGTTGCGGTGCCTTTTATTAAAGTCTGACGCATTTGTCGAATACGTTTTATCTAGTCTACCCGCGGCTTTATCTGTTTACGCATTACGCACGGACTTGTACATTATAACCAACGTTAGGTTAGGTATATTCTTAAGGAAATTATTTTCCTAATTGGTGATTGGTGAATGGTTTATATTGTACAGTTTGATATATATTATTACAATATTTATTAAACGGTACAATGTAAATTTCAGTAAGCTAAATCACCTTTTAAAAAAGAATATATAATTTAGACACATCTGCGACATGGTACAGTCAGCATCAAATATATTGTAACAGCCAAAGTAGCCAAATAGTTCGTCACACCATACAAAATATATGGTGTGAAGAACTATTTGATCACTTTGGCTGTTACAATATATTTGATGCTGACTGTACATATTTGTATTATTATCATCATGAAACACGAGTACGTTTATAAAAACCTCCCATAAAAACGTATTTCAAGGTCCCATCTCTTCCACATTCTAATTGATATTCCGGTGCACAACCACGTGTCCGAGCTCCTCCCACCCACTGTCACTTCGAAACGACAGCTCCTCATACGTTGGTTATCCAGTCACGCGCGACGTCAAACCGTCACGCAATGGACGTGACATTGCGCCGTGACGTCACAAGGTCATGATGCGATGTGAAATATCAATTCTCACCAATTGTGATGCTGCTAATTCTTCTATAAATACGTTGACTAAAATGCATTAAGTTGAAAAGGAACCAGTAATGCGAATTTTAACTTTCAGGCACGAAAATTAGGTTGGATATTGATGCAGACTGTTACTTAGTCGATATTTTTTGTTTTTGAGCGTTAATTTCGTTTGTTGTTATCGAACTAGTGTTGTACTAACATAAAAGTCGTTACAAGCGGAAATTGAGGCTTATTTATTCATTGCGTAATAATTAAGTACCTACGTTGAAATTTTGCTGAAACTTGGGAAACAATTGAAATAGAAAATTTTTATGCATTTCTAAGTTTGAGATGTACATATTATTATGTGAAAAAAAAAGTTTTAATGTAGGTAACGCGGAAGCAGTTCAAACGTTTATAGGAAAATGACTACTCGAGGTTACTTTTAAAACCATTTAATCAAAATATACAATTATCTAGAAGGAAATACTCTTCCTTGGCAGTCAATGAATACTTAAAACCTAACATATGCCATAAAAGGTAACAATTACCTCACATGTGCTAATATATTCTGAACCTTGCGTAAACATGTTAAGGCCCTAGCTCGTGTGTGTACAGTCGGATTTCTGACCTTTAGCCGGGTCGAGCACTGATTGTAATTAGCGATCAAAGTGTACGCTGAGTAATACATTTTCTTTACTAAGTACCTACGCTTTGAAATGTACTGTAGTCTATATTTAGACTTTTAGTTGATTTATGCGTTTTTGTATCGATTATGACACTGGCATTACCACTCTTGGATACGTAATAGTACATTACACAACTAGGGTGGTAAAACAAAGAAAGGCCGAGATCGCAGAAGTTTGCTGCTCGAGCTGCAAGCGAGGGACGTAAATATGCGATCGAGGGCTTTATTTATTACCTCCCGTGTTGTGTACATCATTTTATGTCTACACTTGGCCAGAAAGCGTCTTTTTCCGTACGCGCAGCGTTCGGAAAAAGCCACTTTATGGCCAGGTGTGGCATAAAGCATATAAGCAGTCTAATATCTGGAAAAGTGTTTTTGATGAAGTGTCTGCCGAAGGAGAGTTGTGTTTTTCGAGAGTACATAATATGTATGTAGGTATGTCTATTTCTTTGGTACGCCCTGCAGCCTTCATCGGATGTGCCGACTTGTGATTTTGACGTGTCATTAAATTGTTCTGGATTATGGGTGTGACGCGGGGCATATTAAAATAGAAATAAAAACAAAAATGGTGTCACTAATTATTTACATGGCTTGCGAATCATGGCAAAAATGTTGTTGCTTTATTAAAATAACTTTGTATGTACTCGTATTTAGTCATCATCTAAATAAATGTGGAGTCCAAATAAGCCTATAATTCAAACCCAAGCCAAGTTTTTTACGAAATAACTAGGTTTAACGAAATAACCTACTCTTTTGACATCCCAACTTAGACGGAAAACTAGGTCGAACTGATACGGACCAAATAAATAAGTAAAAATTAAATAATGCACATTGTGTGACTAACTCTAACCAAATTATTTGTCACGCAAACCGCTATGTAAAACCTAGTTTGGAAAATGCCTCGCCTGTCTGAAAGTCAAGTATTCAGGTAAAATTGCCTGCCATATTCTGACGGTTCCAACAAAAGGAGCAAAGTCAATGTTACTTTTTTGATAGGTAGGTATAAGTACCTACTATGCTTAAGGAGTACAAACGGTAAATATGTAATAATCTATATCAAAAGGTTCCATTTAGGCTCTTACCTACGTCGTAAATTGCACAGATTCGATTTAGTAATTTAGCGATAATGGTAAATTTTCACGTAGACTGTCACGCATTTTACTTGAGTATTTGCGGTAAATTACCGATTAAACGGTAAGTGCTACATACAATTACTGACCAGTTCATTCTATAGGGAATGATGAAATGTAATTTTATGTACGTCGTGCTGTGTATACATATCAAAACAGTAGTAAATAAATAACAGTTGTCAACATTTTTATCGTTCTTATGATAATTTAAATTACCTTGTCATGTTATCCACGTGACATTATGTCATTCGTGATTATGACAAATCCATCTGGCCTGTGTTAAATTCGCATTGTCAGTAAGTCTAACATGACTTATGTTGTCGCGCGGTTCTCCATACTTCGGCGCGATTCGAAGTATGCAGTCGCGCGCGACAACTCATGTCATGCTAAGCCGCAGTGTTTATTAAAGCTAGTTAAAACTAGAGATCTTTTATAAATTCACACATTTGAAGTACTACTGTGCGATCTAAGATTGATATTAAAATAGTTTCTTAAATATTGCAAACATAAAAGCATAATTGCGAAAATATTATACGTTAACTCCATAGGCACATTAAACCAGTGATAATCATAATATTCATAATCCCTTTGTATAGTCTTAATCCTATTAAAACCTAAGGCTATACAAATGGCGGCGTCTGCCAATGTCACATTCATTGATCGTAGTGACTCTCTTGTTTGGTAACAAATAAAACTAGTCACAGAATAGTAATGTCAAAGTAAAATGCAAAGTGTGGTATTAATATTTACGCAGTAAACTCTAATGATGATCCAGCAAACAAATCTTAATGCACTAAATCGATTGAGTGCATAATTAAATCAATACCACGTACGATTAAAAAAATGACCCTGGCACTTAACCGCGTGTGCCAATGTCAGCCATTGATAGCTGGCTCGGTGCGTGACACGATTTTATTTATGTCGCTACGTAGCGGAGTCCCCAAGAGAGCTGTTTAAAGCTAGGCAGACTAGTGTTCTGCCAAACAACGCTTACGAGTTACCCAGTGGCGGAAAAGATGGACGGCGTCCTCAATAGAAAATCGTTCCGAAAACGGTCCTAATGTTCCTTTGTTAGTTATACCTTCACCCCTTTCCTTGGCATAATTTTTTATTTTGATGGTGAATCAAATGACGGCGATAGACACTATCATTTAGAATGGAAGATATACCGGGTGTTTCCTGTAATAGGAGCAATAAATTAAAACGTAGATTCTACTCCTCAAACCAGACAACGTTTGTTCAGCGACTTTTAAAAATAAGTTATGGTTTGATTTTTAGGACACTTTAAAGTTTTTCCGAACACGCAATGAATTCCGACATTGATTATGTTTGCAGGGTGACAAGCAATGTCAAATAGACGGATTTTAACGTACATTGAAAATACTATTTAGTTTGTATGAAAAAGAGGCAATCTACAAAATACACCTATTTTAATTTAAAAGTTGTCTAACAAAAGTGTTGTTGTTTGAGGAGTAGAACTACCATTTAATTTATTGCTCGTGTTACAGGAAACACTCTGTATAAGTAGTCCGTAAACGCGCGACATGATACGTTATTGGTACGTCAATTAGAAGTTTGTAAACATAACCTATTGTTGTATTTTAAAATAATATTTGGTTCATTAGCAAAAGACATGGTTGGACTGATAGAACGTCCCTTATTTGTTTCGAACTTGACATTGAAAACTGTACTAATGAGGAACCTAACTTACAAACTCATACAAACTTACATTGAAACGACTGTTCTCATTTGAAGCATGTTAAGTTTTAATTACCTGAAACAAAACAAATCATCAATTAGCATATTTAAGACTGTTGACAGAAAAAACATTACGTCCATCTTTGAAGGCAGAAGCAATTAACACCATTGCACCTACTTATAAGTAAACACTTGTAATACGAGTTACTAAATGATTACCGAAAAAGCTATGGTAGAAGAGTGCTAGTCGGACCAATTACCAATTAGTTTCTTGGAAGAAGGATGTAAATGACCAATCACATGCCTATACTTCTACGAGCAATCAAAAACATTTTTTTTATCTAAATTCGGCACTATTTTCCGCTTCTCTTCAATCATTTGAAAATGCTTCCCATATTCGCTATGTGCGAAGTGCATGGTGGGGGTAATGTGAACGATCGCAGTGCACAATGTGACAAGAAATTGGGCTCTTGTCAATATCACATTTCAAAATATTTGACATCACCTATAGGATCAACTGTCAAAATGGTGAATCAGCCAGTGACATTTCATATAAGCAAGGAGTATATGCCATTAATAAAAAAGAAGAAACCCCTTTAACCCCCTGCTCAAGAGATGGCGCCACACTCATGCACACAGCGAATAGAGTTCATCTCCTCGCTATCATAACGGTTCGCCACTTTAAATACAGTCTTTTGGTATGAAAGATGAGTGCTGGCACGTTAATAGTTTGAAATTAGAAATTGCCCCTTCTCTCTCAGACAGTCATTCATTTGTTTTAGTAAATAATGAATGAAGGTGTATTTATCGTCAACTCTTTCATCCTAGGTCATCCCTCTCTCACACTACTCAGTACCTCAGTACTTGCTTTATACTACTCAGCAGTAGTATAAAACATAGAATATGAATCCAATTATAGTGACCCTGGAAGTACACGTCGTATCAATGTCAACCATTCATAAATGGCGTAGCTGCGCTCTGATGCGTAACATGTTTTTTGTAATGAGTTCCCATGGATGCATTGCACAGTGCAGATTTAAGTGCCATTGTTTATAGAATAGCTGCTTCCTAAGGACTTGATTTCATTTCGATTTATTTCTAGTACTAGTGCTATGGAGTAGTCTGGTGCTATGGAGGAATCAGCAGGCATCAGTAACCGTTAAAAAAACTGTACCTACTCCAGATCATGTTCACTCGTTACTAAGAACTAAGATTGGTTTATCCTAATTTGAAAACTATTATGTTTCAACAACTAAAATAAATATGGCCCACTGACACGGCGATACACTGATGGCTGCTCTACATGATGGGCCATCACAGGGACGCAGCTATACGACGGAACGAGATCGCAATATCGTTAGCTCCCTCTAACGCATAGCTGCGTCCCTATGATGGCCCATCATGTAGAGGAGCCATGACGTCACTCATAATCAGATTGCAACCAATTTATAGTTACTACCAACCATAGGTATATTGCTTGCATATAACTAGTATAAAATTATTTTGCCACATAGAGTTCAACCTAGGCCGATCAATACGGCACTTCCCTACCTGCGACCTTTTAACGAAAGTATAAGTAAAAAAAATTACTGCGATTTACAAAACCCTTTTAAAATGATTGTAATTTACGAGACACAGTTAAACAACGTTTGACGGATGCATTTTAAGGCCGGGGGAAGTGACCCCATCATTCAATATCCTTGTTTGTGCCAACCGGTCTCATCTGACTACGCACTAGATAACGCAGCAAGCAGATTGCGATCGGCTGAGATAACTTGTGACGTCATGGAAACTGGCACGGTTAAATTTGTGGCACACTTGGCGCTTTTGGACGGTGCTATTTGAAAATAAACCTCTTTCATTAGGCTTTATCTTTGTAATTCACTAATTTTGCATAATGCGAGCAGCAATGTTTATCTTCGTTGTTATGTTATGAGTTTGTATTTGCTTACTGCTTAAGGACACACATAGTCTCATTGGGTGCATTCACAGTGCATTACTCTCAATAATATTTAACAAACTATGTTTATACACTATAGCCGTGAGGTGCCCGGCCTTAGAATTGTCCCCCAACATATCGTCCCGTGGTTGCAGTAGGAATCTGCTAAGGGAATATACCGGGAGATGGGCAGCAGCATCTTCCGAAAGCCTAAACAACAATAAACAAAAAAAACTGCGCGCGCCAACCCGCCTGCCAAGCGTGGCGCGTATGGCAAACCCCCCCTTTAATGTTCAGCAGTGGACGTCTTATGGCTGAGATGATGATGATGATGATTATACACTATATAGTCCTTGATAGCAATTTACGTAGAAATACAAAACTGCATCGATTGGAATATACATAATTATATAGATCTCGAATAGGACCTTTATGTTACCTCAGACTAGCATACTGAAAATAATTGAAGGTAAACAAGTTTTGTTTTCAATAGAATCTTGTTCAAGGTGTATTTAATATATGTATTACAAATTAACAAAACCGAGTTGACGATACGAAAACCCCACGTATTGTTTAAATTGTTAGCAATCGACCGTCACGGTCTATGAACTGAACAATTGACTATCATGAAAACAATCCTAGTTAGAGTACCCTCGCCATCAAATATATCGGAGCGGCCAAGTTACCTAAAAATATCTGAACCTGCACTTTATCGCCTTGGTAATAGAGACGTTGTTCACATATTTGTGACCACCCTGGCCGTTCCGATATATCTAATGGCGACTGTACCTACAGAGTGAAAGAGATTCTTTGACCGTCGTCAAGCGAGGCGAATCACTTCTGTATAAAATTACACAATGTCGTTACAGCTAAACAAATAACTATTTCATTGTCTTTCACTGCGTCACAGACTGCAAAACAGATGAACTACTGACGTAATTTGTTAAAGTGCACACTGACGAGATGTTATAGGTTAGATAGGCTGTACCTACCATACCTAAATAGGTACGTCGCGCTGAAAGAAATACAAACTCGCCCAATTAGAAATATTATTCACCTAAACAGGTTCGTATATTAGGTATCTTAAACTATGATCAGTAATTTAACTAACTAGTCATATATTTTAATTCACAATGCTTATTAATATTTAAACCGAGCCTCAACTGCGCATTTACGATTTCATTAGCAATTTATCAACTGATTCAATGTTTACCAGTTAACATCTGTTCCAACAAGTGCTTGTAAACAATACTGAATACTTGAATAGGTAGGTCTGGAAAACATGAAAAGTCTAACTAACTATAATATAAGTAGTTAAAGCAACGGAGGATGAAAAACCAAGTCCAACGTGAATCAGTTCGGTTTGCACAGGGTGGTTCCACAACATGAAGGGAGCTTAAATACCGTGAGCCATCCGGTTGCCTTGCGGACACTGAAACTACGCGTCATTGCTCTGAATACTTTCGAACTAGACTTTGATCACAGGATTTCAATATTTGAAAGTAAAGTCACTTCGTTACAAATTAACACGACACGAAAAACTGTCGTGAAACATAAAATGTTTGTATAGACTAAAGAAACGCCACATTCACGCACGTTTAAGAAGGAACATGTCACATGATGATGTCAAAAATGTGTACATTATCTCATATTTATTTAGTTAAAAATGTTTGTTAGCAATTTATATATATCACAGTCAGCTACAATTGTCACCACCATCTTACCGGAGTTACTCAGATCTAATACATACCTGCCAATACGGGCTGCGCCCATTTTCGCGTTTGACTTTCCAGGTCATCAAATCAAGTCGAATCGAGCCCTATGTATTTAAATTTAGTTACTTTCATTACGACAGTGATTGAAATATCCGGCGTTTCTGACGGATATTAAATTGACAATTTATGTGAAGTTCTACGCTGGATCGAGGTCAAATGTCAGAAACATGAATTGCTTTTACAAATATAATTTATCTTTTAAATTTAATCATCCCCGTCCTCAAAAGCATTCAGGAAGCGATTGTCTTTTAGCAAGTAATTCTTAGAAAATCTTTAAATGCAGAATTACTAACTTTTAAAAATAACATAGTCTTCTTTAGCTGTACTAAATATCCCATCTACGATATTTAAGGTACTTTCCCTTGATGTCCCATAGTCTTGAGATGCACTGTATATTGTCAATCTCATATAATAAGAAGAGAGAAAACATTAAACCAACTCTTTCCGCCTTCATTAAACATTCACACTGCACCACCAACTTCAAAGAACATGCAGAAATGTTATTAAAAGGCTTGAAAATCGATATTCGGTTCTAGGTCAAGCCTAACATTAGCCTCGCTGCCAAAACGGGATTAGCCTAGATCGATCGCCGGATTCACCCAGACGGCTTATACTTTCAGCCTTTCAACGACCAACGTTTATTTACTTCTATATATGTCTTCTCAATTCTCAACAAACAAGGCTGTGCGACAATATAATACTACTTTTCGGAGTGCGGCGATGATGATAACAAAATTAAGTAAGAAATAAGTATAGAAATTGCAATGTAGGGTAAACACTCAAGTAAATATCCTTGTAATGTTTCTTTTTGCACGCTTTATCAAAATGTTTTTAAGCCAGCCCATTTTCCTAATGTATACAGTGTGTAAACTTTGTACGAGCGAACCTTTTAACGGTGGTTTACATAGGTCATACTCAACAAGTTTCACTATGGAGGTAACCCCAAAATCTCAAAAAAAATTTGGCTTCCTCATACGAAATATCGACACCCAAGCGGCCAAAACGTGAGACTGGCAACAAAAAAAAACACGATTTCGGGGTAGGCTCCATAGTGAAAGTTGTTCAGTATGACCTATATAAACTACCGTTAATAGTATAAGGTTCGCCCGTATAAAATTTACACATTGTATTAAAGATCATAGGTAGTACCAAACTCTCGCTGTCCCTAAATACTCGTATGACTAACGAGATCTAACCAAAATGTCGCCAACTACAGTGATCCGGTGTCACCTGATATCAAATCTCATTAATATGTTTGTGTGTCACATCCTCGTATTCGATATGTACGGAATGCATGGTGGAGGTGACGTGAATAATCGCAGTGCACAATGTGACAAGAAATTAAACTGCAATATTATATTTCAAAATATTTGACATTACCTATGTCACCTCGACTCAGTCAACTGTCAAAATAGTGAATCAACCAGGTACATTTTATATAAGCAAAGAGGCCATAAAACGTACCTAGCCGTAGTTACCTTGGAATAAAATGTCGGCTTCTGGATAAAATGTTTATTAACGTCAAGTAAACAAGTTTTTGATCAATCTTAGTACGACTAAAATAAACAGTGTTTCTAAATGTGAAATATTTTGGGCGTATTTAAATTATTTCGGGCGACAGGCGACATGTTTTCATTTTAATTTTAGTTGTAGAACAGGGCAAGTATTTTATTATCGAGACAGTGTAAATAAACAGGAATTTGTTTAATTAAATAAAGTTGACTATCTGTCTAACTATGAAAATAATACGCAATTCTAAACACGCTTAACGTACAGTCGACCAAGAAAGTGGTCTACCAGTTTTGACAAAAGTTTCTGCGAGATCTAACGATAGCTAAGGTTGACTTTTCTAACGGAATTTAAAGCATGCACGACCTTGTTGTTTCATGACGTTTAAACGAACCTCAACCGTAGGGTGGTAGACCACATTTTTGGCTGACTGTACCTACTTAGGACCTTCAAGTAAGTAAGAACAGGACTAACAATTATAAGTAGGTAGCGCTTTCTACCATTCCGTTCGATCTTGGTATTGACATTACCTTGTCTTGTTTATGCTTATTTTATATAACTATGACAATAATGCATCTTTAAATTATGACATAACTATTATACCACGAGATGGCATCGTAAATATCCGCGGAAGTGTCATGACGGCATATCGTGAGAATCTTGAACATCTGCCAGTAGAAATTGGAAAATTTATACTAAGTGTCCCGTGTCGTTGGCATACGAACAGACAAACACCGGACCGGTGTTATTATTATTACTTTCTCTTCTGTTATTATTACTTAAAGATAAATATATTTTTATTGGTTACATCCAGGTACAACTCAGTTAATTATACCTGGGTATTTTTTTGCGAGCTTACTTAACTGTCATTATTATGCTAAAATATACAGTAACCAATAGTAACAATTTTTGATTAAATTCCAAACTATACGAACATATCTTTCCAGTGAAAATACATCGAGCGTTGGTCGTGTATATGCCTATTACATCGTTTCAAGAGCTCCACAGTAACTTGAGCCCAGTTTCATAGGCCGTAGAGCTGATTGTCGGCGAGCATATGTTTACATACAGCACGCAATCAGGATACAATGATTAATCCCGACGAATGGGCAGGCACAGCTCGTGGATAACTAACCATGAACTGTGTGCTTGTGAGCCGAGTGAAATTCGGACACTCGGTATAGTGTAGGTATGTCTACAATTACTAGCAAGGACTTTTGTGTTTATTTTCTTTTTGTTCAACTTGGCGGGGGTACTGCTGTGCTCCCAAATAGGAATTCTTTTCGGACCAGAAAGTACGGTAACCATTAATTTAGTATGTAAATAGGGATAGGTTTAAGGCTGAGTTTTCATTTATCTTTCAGTGAAAATGAATTTCTTTCATAATATATTGTTATAATGCAAATGCATTATTTGCCTAGTAAGTAATGCAGTTGTTGCCGAATGAAAGCCGGCCATATTTATTTACCTTTATTTTCTTTTTTATTGACACTGATTTTATTATTATGTATCTATAAAATATTTAAGCTTCACTTTCCTTACAGTATATATGTATAGTCATGTAATCAAAATGATCTGCACATACTCTTCTTAACAAAAAGCCGAGAAAAGATAACTTAACACGTAACATAACGACAACACCTCACCCTCTTACTTAGCAATTTAGCAGGCTCTGCTAGCCTAATATTGTCGGGTTTTTATCGCCTGTCACCATAGCTGTCACGCTCTAACAATTAGTAAGTGCGAAAGTGACGCATGACGCGATAGGCGATAAAATAACAACCATGGATAGCCTTCTGATGTCGACAATATAATCATAAACCTTTAAAATGGTTCAGACAGTCGTTCAGTAATCGGTATTCTCAAGTTTATTTTTAGACGTTCAAGTGAGAACGTCTTTAAGATTACCATACAAACAAAGTCCTAATCACTGCAGACTCAATGCTAATTAGAATAATAATACAAGTAGCCGACTATTTGCATTAATTTCAATAATAAAGTAAGCTATAGGCAGAATATTCTGGCTTGATCATTGGAATAAATTATAGGAGTGGTTGAATGATTGAATTAAACTAATTTAAGTCGCTAACGGTTTTGATAACTTTGGGCATACTCCAAGATTAATTTGAGTGTTGGATTTATATTCAAATACAAGTAATAAAATATAGAAATTAGCTAAACGTCAGTTCATGACAGCAAGAGTGACTTACCATGTTTACATCAACTAAAATATCTCCGGAGGCCACTTTTGAAGCCCATTATGAAAGAAAATCATTTGTAAACGATTGTTTTTAATTTGATATTGAAACGTTTGGCTTATTTAGATCACTCTCATGTCAAAAGATATTGAATAGATTGCTTGAAGTCAATACGATAAGTTAAGCTAAATAACAAATCATATATGATAATCAACTCGACTGGAAAATTAACATATTATTCATTGTGCATAAATAAATGGATTTTAAAAGTATTATGTAACATACTTCAGTAGGTGTTATGACCAATACGTTGTTTTTGGCGAGCTTTGTTCTCTAGAGTTGGCTTGTTTTCATATCCTGGGTATAATAAAATAAATAAAAAAGCCTTTATTTCTTGCTTAGTTTCGAAGTACAGTTTAAGTATCTAATGTAATTGTTAGTAATTTTTTTTTGTTTTAATTTTTTATTTTGTTAGTGATAATAGAAAGTATAGTTAATAATTAGTATTTTTTTTCTTAGTACAAAATGTTTGTATAACAATTTTTTTTTCCTGGGTATAGTGAGTATATTATTACGAATAACATATCCGAATTTTATTTTTTATTAAAGTAGTAGGTATTGTCTACTTTAATCTAAGTACGTAACTTAAACAGCGTTGAATTATGTTATTATAAAAACCATGACTATGAGTTATCAGTTAATATATTTTACGTCACTCTGGGCGCTAAGTGAGATTTACTGCCCTAGGGCGCACTGGAAAATCTCACTTCACACCCAGGAGAAGACGTAAAATTATGTACGCACCACGGGCGGTAATAAAGAAGGCCCCAGATCGCTTGTTTATGGCCTTTACCTTCGGTTCGGGCCACAAAAGCCTGCGATCTGAGCCCTTCTTTATTTTACCGCCCTAGGTACGTAATGTACTATTAGTTATATATTATAGGTTTACATGCAACGTTTGGCGTTAATAATACTTAATTACAATTAATATATTGTGTGTGTGAGAGTGTATGTGTACGTGTTACCACGTGTCACATAATTCAAACGATATTAGTCCCTAAATATGCACTGAAACAACGTACAATCGCCATAGGATACGTACGTACGAATGTTGTTACTTATTTTGAAATACAGTCGAAAATTTTTAGATTATTACTCTTTCGAAACGGTGTGAATCAATAAAATATAGCAATTCATTGAGAAAATAGTGGTATCGCGTGTGTATGCCTTATCGCTGCATCTCGGACGTGTTTTCGACCGCACGGTGATATTCCGGTCACGTTATATTGTTTTGTAATTGTTGAAATACACCTTTCACATTTGGAAAGTAAGACCCAATAAGAATGTTCGTAACTTTTTGTAAATAACTAATTTTGTTAAGTATGTTAAAAGAACCACTTTAAACACTTACTATAGTTAGGTCAATAAAAACGTGTCAATTCGTACATACATTTTCATACATCACGTTTTTATTGTCCTCTGTGTGTAAAAACAAGGTTTCCGACTTATTTTTATATTTATAATGTCCAGATGATTCACAGACATTATAGGTTTTGGAAATACAGAAGGAGCATAAAAAAGACCACCATAAGGGTTCCTTTTTCTACCATTTTGGTACGCAACCCTAATTAAGATAAAAATATTAAATTATATTTTTATTGCTGTGTTACAAAGTAAGGTATGTTCGCCTAATAAGAACCGGTTCCTAATAAGAGCCACTAGTTCAAAAATCCCGTTCCCGATACTAAATTGAAATCAAGTCTCGCGCCGATGCTCCTCATTAACCAATTATTGAAGTGCATTGGCATTACTTGGGTTTTACGCCGCCATTCTGTCAGTATGCCTGTCGATGCAGTTCACGTCACGACGCGTAGGTCGTTTTGTATAATTTGTTGGTGTTATTCGATTCATTCAAGGGGTTCTGATTCGTTTTCGCAAGAACTTAACACATGAAAAGGAAAAAGTACCATTTAGGCGTGGATTGTGAAGATATAGGTTATTGAAAGAATTATTTTTTTTGTCAAATTGGATTGGTTTGCTCCGGGATGGCGAAATGCCTAACAAGGACCACCTCCTTGTCGCCAAATAAGGACCAGGTCTTATTAATGTCATGTCTAAAGACTTAATAAGGCCCAAAGGCTAATGACTGAAAATGTTCATAATTATGTTGTTTTATGCTTAAAATAGTTTCACTTAGTAAATATCAATACAATACAAAACTGTGTTTTATTAAAAAACATGAATCAAGTCAATTATTCTGCGTTTAAGTCTGTAGACTTTTTAAGGACCAACAGTACAATCATGTGAATTTTTAGATTAATCCATCGGGAATGACAAAAACAATTGTTACAATTAACAAAAAATATTAAATAAAAAAATTAAATTATGTAGTTTCGGAATTATCTCCGGAACAGGAATGACCCTTATTGAGAACACCAATTCCTAATAAGGTCCATTTAAAAGTTTTTTTAAAACAGTGTTTGTCATTAATTTACTTCGGATTCGTGATTTTTACTTAATGTTTGTACTTCTAATACAGGCAATTTGTATATTTCAAATATTTTTTAAGTTTAAATACTTCTTAAATCAGATTTATAAAGATTTACAAAAACCTGGTCCTTATTAGACGAACTTAGCTTATACAAAACTAAACCTATATTTAGTTTTAAATAGGCGACCGGAAGCAGCATTAATCGAGCCAGACTGAAGCAATCTCTAAAATCTCCTGTAATTAAACTTATACTTAACTCAAACCAATCACTTAAGCAAACCTGTTAAAAGGGAAAATTCAAACAAAAAAACATAACGAGGAAAAGGCCTTCGTACCGTGGCTCGGGCTTGCGTGACTTTGAGAACGTAAATTAGTCCGTAGTTAGAGTAAACTGTCTAAAAGGCATCATCGAGGCTATCGAAGTTCATCGATTTTGTTGTTAAAGTGGACTAATTGCTCTTGAATTTGTGTCTAGTGTCTAAAATTATATTGGGACATGCTTTTTATATCGTTAAGAATAGCTTTTCAAAACATTATAGGTAAGTATTTGAGGCATTATAAAATACTGTTTTGAAAAGCTATTTTTAACATGTCGCAAGACGTGTCTAAAGTGCCGTGAGTGTAACCGTGTTATTTTATAATGTTAATATGTCTCACGAAAGTTTAAATTTAATATTTCAGGAATATCTGAACTTTGGTTGTTTTGTTAAGTACCTATTGAACTTCAGTGAATTAACTTAACCACAGTCAATATATGTATTAAAATAGATTTCTATTAAATTTTAAGCTACGCTTAACTTCTGAAATTGAATAAAATGAATCTGCATTGCTGCCGCTTAACCTATCTTATATTTTAAATAGGCATTAAGTTGAACCTCGAATAAATTTAGTAAAAGCCTTTTAAGTTAGAAATAGACGAATAAAATACCCAACTTGTGAATAAATATCAAGGTAAGGTTTTAGTCTGCAAATTCCCATTTGTGTGGTTAACTACCGAAGTTTTGGAAATACAAATAGACTTCTATAGCGGTCGGTTAAATTATATTAAAACATGCGAAACTGTCTTTTATACACATCGTGTAATAACAACTAATGGAAGACAAAACAGTTTGTTCCGATCTGAGAGTTAAGCCGTTTATTGAAGTGTTTGTGAAACAAACAATAAAATTATAAAGTTAATAGGAAGAACGACGGTACAAGTTCACAAGTTACATAGAATGAGTGAGTGAAATTATAAAGTGAATCTTTTCCGCACGAAATACCTAACACCCATAAAAAAAATATTGATAGCACTTAAAATCAGCAAATAGTGTTCTCCGTTATCTTATGAAAATCTACTGTGTTTTCCGTGTATTTGTTGGTGCTTTTTTATATTTACCAAATTTGTCTAGATTTTTACTATTGCTGACTTTCAAGCGATTTCGTCTGTTTGGGAATGCTGTATTTATAATTTTATTTCCACAGTCTGCTATAAATTATCATAGCTTAATTCGAATTATATCGACCGGAAATGCAACACTAATATTGAGATTATTAAATGGCTATAACGGTTACGTACAAAGTAATTTTAGTTGTAGGTAACCGTATTAGTAGAAGTTTCAAGCTGACAGCAATCAGTCAATAACTAAATGACATTACTAAAAAATCGATTGCGAGCAAGTTAACTACGTTAGTATTAATTAATCTTCGATCGTAAATAGTAATTAAATTGATGTTCAATCAAGGCTTTAGATCACGTTCTATTGATTGGATTCATCCCTATTTGTTTGCGAATTTTTTTAAAAGTGAAAGGATTTTGATCATTAATTATAGGTACATTAGACACTAGATTAGGGTACCTTATAAACATTCCCAAAAAAAATCGAAGGTCGTACGTAAGTACAAGTAATAAACTAATCAAGCAGCTAACTTAACACAAACATTATCTTCGATAAATTTCCTAGTGTCACTACATTATCAATGAAACTCAAAGTTGTCAAACAAAACTTGGTATCCATATTTATAATTAGTAGTGGTGTAATGTGTACCAGTTTTTGTGCATCGTCGTCCGTGTTGGCGTTGAGTCGACCAGGTGATGCCAGCCGGGGGTGCCTTGACACCAATACGTGGCCCATTATGTTAAGCCATTAACAAGCGATAGTGACAGCCGAAAAATACGGTTTTGGATGAGTTGAGTGCTTCTTGAATTCCATGTTAGGGATTCGGTGTATAAACTATATGACAACTGCTTTGTCTATCTTTTTAATATGCTATGAAACTATTCGACGCTTTGTTAATGCACTTATTCATACGCCAAACCAATAGTTAAGAGTAAAATGCTATCCTTCAATCTACGGTGCGGATATTTATATCCATTGCTGGCGCCAAAATGGTTAAAATAGTATAAGTAATTGATGAAATATATTAAACTAAGATTTAAAAAAAGAATAATAAACTGAAATTGTTACTCAGATTAATCCTGGTCACGGCACTAAATATTATGTCCTATTAATATGTCCAAAGTAATAATATTCACAAACAACGAAATACCTAATAAATTACTAGTATTATATACCTAGCAGTATGGGTTTTTTTAACTTGTACATGGAGTGACTTTTATTTTGTCTGATCTGATTACGAATATCACAAGAAAATTGCAAAACTAAATTGGAAATTACTTAGACTGAATAAAAGCTTTTTAAAATGGCTTTCAAAAGCAGGTATCGTATTGCTTAGGTTGGAATATAAGATAACCACTTTTGTATCGACTGCACCATTATTAAAATCAAACAGTGATTATCATGCTCACAGTTCATAAAGGATATAACAAAAATACTGGTGATCCGTTTAAGGGCATAATTTTTATCGTACCTATTACGAATAAGAAAAAGTAGGATTTTTTTTACGCGACAGAAAAAAAATTGTATGGGACACGTCGTGCCAGCCAACCAACCCTCCATACAAAACCAATTTTTTTTCTCAAAAATATCTTTACTTAGTTTTTCATAATTAGAATACGATACCATTTGTGCCCTTAAAAGGATCACTAGCATTTTTATTACACCATGTATGAAAGAATATCAAGTTTTATATCCATTAAGGCTTTTATCAAATTTATTTTCGTAGTTAGTAAGTACCTATTACGTAAATTCAGCTCGATTGATTGATTTAGGAAAACATTCATGTCACGTATGTTTACCATGCGCGTCCCCACTCAAGGCAAAGTGTGTCAATCAATGGTTACAAACACACAAAATGTATCTACTTGTTTGTTAGCTTTGTCGGTAATTTCATAAAGATAATAAATTAAATCGATTACTGTTATTAAGTATACAAGGTGTAACAAAAACACTGGTGATCCTTTAAAGGGCATAATTGGTGTCGTATTCTAATTACGAAAAAGTAAGAAAAAATTTTTTTCGCGCGAAAAAAATTTTGGTTTAGTATGGAGGGTCGGCCAGCTGGGACCACGTGTCACATAGAAAAACAATTTTTTTCGTGTCCAAAAATTTTTTCTCATACTTTTTCTTAGTCCTAATACGATACCAATTATGCCCTTAAACGGATCACCTGTATTTTTGTTACACCCTGTATGTTGGGTTATTATGGTTTTTTCTCCTATTTTTGTGTTGTCTCTTAGATGCTCTCTGTTGTAATATTCATATTTTCCTTTAATTCATATTTCAAGGGAATCGGGCCTATGTAGTTTAAAGCCTGACCATGAATATATTACATTATCAAGAGGGTGCTATTCTCATTTATATGGCAACAGTTCAGTATAGTCAAAAAACATGTTAGTCTATGGTATAATTTCATCTTGATTTGTTTACCTGTCAGCTCTGATGTTAATTTGTAATTGTTTCGTAGCGAAATAGTTTCATTTCCCGAGCGTTTTATTTCAAGCAGTTTATTACATACATTATTCACAATGTTTTGCACTTTAGAGTCGCCAGGACGCTCGCGTTCCCATACAAACGTAGTTTAGCTCTCATTTTAAAACGACATGCTTTAGAACCACGAAATTTGGCATGGGCATTCTAGTAGTACAGATCTATGTCGGTAATTCATTTTTGTTGCAAAAAATTGTAATACAAAGAAAATACAGCCAGATACAGATTTACATACAAAACTTATTTTTGCTATATTTTGTATTACAATTTTTAGCAACGAAAACGAATTACCGACATAGACTGCTAGAATGCCCATGCCAAATTTCGTGGTTCTAAAGCATGTCGTTTTAAAATGAGAGCTGAACTACGTTTGTATGGGGACGCGAGTTCACGCGAGCGTCCTGGCGACTCTTAACTAAGAATAGTTTTGGGCATTTCTTGTGATTTATTATTTAATATTCAACACTTTACTATTATTGAAGGAAACCGCCACAATGACACTGAGTACACTGGCAGCAGTGACAACCTATCCTCAAAATTATTGCCAGTGTAAGAAATTAGTTCCAATGAAATTCCGCAACATGGCGCATGGTCATATTCCTGGTCAGGCTTTAGTTAATGCATTGTGGCGTGTTGCGTTTGTTGTCAAAGACAATGGCACTAATTTAGGCTAACCTTTGTCCATTCCGCTCCGAGGCTGTTTTTATCTCGCGATTTAGGAAGTAGACGTGGGAATTACTGGACCGTTGTGTAGAGGTCGCTAGTTTGGCAGTGAATCGGAAGAGTGCCTTCTTTTTTACGTACATTTGATAGCCTTGGAATAAGGCAGAAAAACGGCATTATACCAACGTCTGTGGCATTGGAGGAATGTCACTCGTCGTATGATTTATGTGCAATACCTGACGGGTTTTGTTATTTGTACGCACGTGTGTAGGCATAGATAAGTATGAACGTGGAACAGTTATAACAATAATTATTGTAATGCAAGAAATTTTTCTTCTTTTTTTTTAAGTTATTTGACTTATGACTTTACCTAATCTACGTGCAAAGAGACGTAGGTCTTATTACAGACAACAACATTTCGTGTTTCTACTGTTTTAATTGCACATATTTGTATATAACATAAATATTATTTTGTATAAGTTATAATTTATAATACTTAGTTTTCCCCCGAATAATGAATTTGAATTAGAATACTAAAGAAATGACTCTAAGATTGGTAAGATGACAATAAAATCGTGTACGGCTATTTGAGTAACGTACAATTTTTTTACAGATATCATATTTTTTTTATAGTTAAATACGTATTTTACACGCAACTTCATGTTGATTTTCAGATTCCAACAGTGAGAGTTAATTAAAGTTTCTCGCCATGGCTAAAATTCGTTGTCGGTTGAAATAATTGCGAAATATACGCGATAAGAGTTTAATAACCGTTTTACGGCACCTGCTCGGCGGAAACCGATAACCGAAGTGAAAACTTTAGGTAAACTAAAAAATATTCATTTTGATACATGAAACCAAGTTTAAGTAAAAAAACGTTTTAAGTAAATAAAAACTACTATTATATTACAGATGTCTAAATTGTTATAGGTACTTATTGTTTAGGAAATTGTCATACGTTAACCGATTGTAGTAAGTAGTAAGTATTATTTAAAATAATATTGTTCACAATACATGTTAAGATACAATTTTGCAGGCGTTAAGATAGAACATTTGGCATTATTTTATTAGCAAACATTAATTTTTCCGAACCAAACTAACATTTAGAAACTTTGTCACCGTCACCGTACATTACATATCATATGGCCAGATCTGTAGATAAGAGTAAACTGAACCCAAACTAGACTAGCAAATGTAAGAATCGGTTTTAATTAACATTGACGCTAACTTTAGCTGACTTTCACTATCAAATAATATGCCTACTAATCCTACTACGAAGATCTTCGTCAAATTAATTCAAAAATAAATAGTTTAGCTATAAAAATAAATGTTGCCGGTAGATGCAGTGCGTACGATTCTAGCCGCGTTGAATGGACGCTGTCCGAACTGCTGCCAACTCGCTTATCACCGTGTCCTGATTTAGATGCCATCTGTAGGTCATGATCATGCCCATCAACAACCAAACACACCTGTCCACTTTGATTTGGTACTCTACCTTTTCAATTTAATAAGAAGTTCATAAACTTGGAAGGAAATATCAAAGTACCTAGTTAATGTAATGTGGGATGACTCGACCTTGTTTTAAGTGCGTACTACTTACGCGGTTAATGTGACTATTCCGTTTAACTATAGTATCCCACGGCAACATTAGCATGACAATAAGAGATGCGCAGCCGGCGAGCACAGCCTTGGCTAAGTGTTATCGCATTAGCTATTCCGCACGTGCCCGTGAAATCTCCCTGAACCACGTGAGATCACTAACGTAAACTTCCAAACGTAAGCGCAGCGTAACGCAAACAGATGCGGCCTTGAACGGACGCCGCTCGAAATACGCGCCGCGTGGAAATAGCCCTATGAAAATACTTGCACGTGACGTTACGTACCTCGCGTCCTGCTGTGTGGAGAAAATCGATGTGCTTACTCGGCGACCCGCGGCCGACTGAGCCACTGTGTCAGGAGTTCGCCCCGCCCGAGCCTGCCCGCTCTATCACAGAGTCGATGTACAAAAATATTTACACATTTATCGCACTTCAACAAAAATACTGGACACTGAAAAAATTAAGGTAATATGTTGCGTGTTTATCGTAGCGCTATGTTGTTAGGAGCGGCGCGTGCGATCAGACCGGAGTGGGGCGGCGGACTGGTCCGGTGCCGGCTCGCAGGCAGCTCGGCGCTGCCTCCTCATGTCCCCGCGCCCCCCGCCCTGTGACGTCGGCTTCAGCCCGCGCGGTGGAAATTAGCAGCTTCCTGAGCGAGGGTCGCAGATGTAGGTCACGGGGACTGGGCCTGCACTTGCCCACTCTAGCGTGCTGTTACACTTGACAAGTTTAAGGACATAGCATTACGATTACGGTCATCTTTGGGACCTATTGACCTGAAACGATGGTGAACGATGGGCATTCGATTGGGATGAGCCATTGATATGCGGCGGACGTTCCATTGTTTTGGGGGTGAGGCTGCGCGTAGCAAAAACCTTCGGTCGTAGGCACCCCGGCGTAGCGCTACGAGCTACGAACGGGAAAGCTACGGCTCACCTTCACGCTAACATTGCATAGTTAAATACGTTTTATGAATTATATTTTTCTTACTTCAATAAGATTACGAATGTCTAGGATTGAAAAAGTTTTACAAGTTCAATTCTTATTTAATTGTATAGCTTCGTTACGTAAGTAAATGCCCATATCAAGTTTATAATAGTTTTGATATTCAAACTATACAGGGTGTAACAAAAATACTGCTGATCCGTTTAAGGGCATAATTGGTATCGTATTGCGAGTAGGAAAAAGTAGGAGAAAATTTTTTTTGACGCGAAAAAACAAATTTGTATGGAACGAGTCGTCCCAGCTGGCCAACCCTCCATACAAAACCAAAAATTTTTTTCGCGAAAAAATTATTTTTTCTTAGTTTTTCACAATAAGAATACGATACTAATTATGCCCTTAAAAGGATCACCAGTATTTTAACTACACCTTGTATAAATACCATACTTGCCTCCTTACTTATGAATTGCATGAAAAAAAACATTATGTATTTTGCGGTGACCTACACTATAAACTTTCTGCAACTATTTGTTTATATACACAATATACATTAATAAAATTTCTCCTCCAATAACACGTCATATATGCAAGGACACTTAGTACAAAGTGTTATGGCGACGTCTTAAAAACGTTTAACCCAATTGCGGCGAGGCTTTTAGCCGAATCAACTTTATATTTCTGCACAATTTTCCTTATTCACTGAGTATTTTTTCAAGACAAATTTAAAAGAGGACCTACCGAAATGTCATGTTGATTTTAATAAAAAACTGAAGCGATTCTCGGTAAAAGGGGAAATTGGTGAACTGGAAAAAGAATTACATTAATATCACTTAACAGAACTTTTTCCAATTTGATTATATCTTACTAATTGAGTATCAGAAGAATGCCAGTCAAGTGGCACTTGGAGTACTTACAATTGAGGAACAAGTTAGCTTTAAAATATATTTCGAGATGAATAAAAAGCTTTAGGTAGTCAAGAATGGCCATGGAATATCTAAGAAATTTACTAGGTTAGTACAGCACAGTTAATAAAGTATAACGCGAGAATGATATTTTACCGCGAGGCGTAATGAAGCGAGTACAGTAAAACTCATTGTATATAGATATTATACCGGGTGCTTCCTGTAATAGGAGCAATAAATTAAAACGTAGATTCTACTCCGCAAACCAGACAACTTTTGTTCAGCGACTTTTAAAAATAACGTATGGTTTGATTTTTAGGACACTTTAAAGTTTTTCCGAACACGCAATGTATTCCGACATTGATTATGTCTGTAAGGTGACAAGCAATGTCAAATAGACGGATTTTAACGTACATTGAAAATACTATTTAGCTTGTATGATAAAGAGGCAATCTACAAAATACATCTTTTTTAAAAGTTGTTGAACAAAAGTGTTGTTATAAACTTGTATAGATGTCATATACAAAGGAAAAAGTGACCAAGTTTATAATTTATACATATAGTAGTGTGACTACTTAAAATAAACAAATCAAAATATTCAATAAAAAATAATTTGATTTGTTCTTTCAGTTTTAAAAGTGTTGTTGTTTGAGGAGTAGAATCTACGTTTTAATTTATTGCTCGTATTACAGGAAACACTCTGTATAATATCGTAAATTCTATCTGCGACGCGGTAACCTACTTACACCCCCAGGTCCTTGGTCCCCGAAGAATTGGAAAATTGAAGCTCCTGTATTGAAAATGAAAAATATTTACCTATTGGTTATTGTAAAATAACTACCTACATAACATTGGGATCTCCTTTTAAGCAACGGATATTATGGTTATGTCAAAAGACGCCGCTGCTCTTTCATGAATGTAAGGTAATGAATAGAATTTGTGTAAATACAAATTACGACCAGGGGGGTGATTTTTGAGATTCGAGTACTGGACATTTACAACTCAGAATAAAACGATGAAATTATGTTTTAAAAAATAACAGCGATAGGAATTTAAAATCATGATGATTTAAAATATTAATTTCATGCGAAAAAATTGGCGGTAAGATTTTGTGTGCGATTATTTTCGAGCTTAAACTTTTTGAATTCGGGCGCCCGAAAGTCAAAAATTGGCCCCCAGTTTTCTTGGGAAATATCATTTGTAAATTTTCAAACTTTTATTGGGAGGAATCGTTTTGTTGGAAAAGGAGTAAAATAGTTCAGACCTATTTTATTCAAATTTATGAGAAGTACTTAATAAATGTGACTTTTTTCTTTTCCATATGAGAAAAACAAAGAATATAAACAATAAACTATACTTTTCTGCTTAATGTAAATGTATGGATCAATGTAATCTAATCGGAAATATTCTTTCACTTTTGGTTGAAAACAAAAACTTTAATATTAAGTACTACTAGAATAACTTATCTCAGTAGAAGAAATGAGGAAATCAAAACCTAGAGAATTCGAAAAAGAGAGGTTTGGCGATTGGTCCATAGAGACGAGGACAGCTTACCAGGATCTACGCCCGGGACATTCGCTTCGTCGCAAATACTACCAACTACGCTAGGTCTTTAAACAATCAACCTAACTTCACCCAAATGACTACAACTTTCAAGGATACAAAATAATAAATTCAATAACCCTTCCCCGGCCTACTTACCCTGCTCAAAGCGTTCGTGGGGCAGACGTGTTTGATAAATGGCCGTTCAATGAGATTCAGGTATTTTTACCCCTTCAAGGGTTTTTCACATAATGAAAGTGTTGTATTTTGGCGGGAATAATTTAAGGAATTTGCTTTTATGTAATTTAGAAGATGACTGGACAAATTACAAGGCTTAAAATACATGACATGAAATGTGTGATTATGATTATAATTAAGCACACGAGTATGTGTATGTATAGGTGTCGCCACGTGAATAGAGGTGAATGATTACAAACACAGCTACATTACGTACTGACTGCAAAAAAAGTGAATGAATGAAAGGAATGAGTGACGTGAATGTAATTAAAATCACGATATATTTTCGGAAATAAGGCAAACAAGCAATATAATGTCAAACCTTTATTTACTTATTCAGACTTCTTCATTTAAATAAAACTTACATTTAAATGAAACAGAAAATGTTGCGAATATCGTTGCAAACATTAAATTATATAATACGAGTGATATGGTTTATGTAAATGAGTAATATTATCCTAAAAAAATCTTACTGTTACTACTTTGTATCAATCTTGCAGTTCACTGTTGAAGTTGCTATATCGGTACGAAAAAAGAACAGTGATTTCAAAAATTCCGCTGTCATGACATGACATATTGTTGTGTGAGTGATTTCAACTCTCGTGGCGATGCCTATATTTACGTACTTCCATAATTAGGTTAGAACCCATTCGACGAATTTAATTTGTTATATATTTGATTAGAATTTGATATTGGATCAAAAGGTATGTTTAGCTTATCCATCCATAAACACGAGGCGCTTTACATTTCGCGCGGCTGTGTGTTATTATGAATAGAATAACATATGAAGATTAAAAATTTAAGGCGTCTTTCACACTGCTGCGGTTTCCGGATGCGGCTCCGGTGCGCGACCGAGGCGCGTGTATAGCGCTGTCACAGTTGCACACCATCGCCGCATGCGGTTGCGGCGCCAGCTATTGTATTGTCCAACTCTACTATAGTATAATTTTTTGAGTGAGTTAATCTGACAACTCCTGGAATACAAACTGGTTCGCAAATGTATGAAAAGTACTGTCAAATAACCACACTCAATTAAAAATTCTTCTATAGTTTAGTATGATTTTCTATTTCAGTGATTGATGCAAGTACTCGTAAGTATAACAGACACAACAATAAGTATTTATATTTGGATGCCATTTTATTAGGCAGGCCTCCTATTCTTCATCCAATACTCTAGTTGTTAGTCCATACTTTTCACCCAATAGCCTAGGTAGTACATTTTAGACTCCATTAACTCTCAATAGTCCTTATACCATGGCGGGTACTGTCTCTGTGTGCGTCCCATGACACGGGCAGGGGCAGCATCCGCTTAGTGCACCCCTAGCTTTACATTAAATTGTCGAAAGGGCCTCTGGGCATTAGCTTCGGCTCCTCATAGGCCTCCCATAGGTCCGGAGCACCATTGTTCCGTGGTCGGGAAAGTATTTATATCAACGAACATAATGTGTACATTAACTACATATATATCAGTCAAAACAAACTTAATCCCAGTGGACATTTTTCTCTAGAGTACCTATTAGTCTCGTAAACTTTGCAAAGACTAATTCACCATTCGGTGTGCATTCGACCGTGTGTTAGGTGTTTAATTTAAAAGTTGAGCAGTGACGGGAGCAAACACCGGGTTACGGGTAATGCTTTCTCGGACCTTATTGAATTCTGTTATTATTTTCGTCAACTTCAAAACTTCGAGTGTCTGTTTTCTAGCTTTTGTTTTGACTAGTTTTATCTTTGTTTACGGTTTTCGTACCTTGTGTAGGTAAAAATGAAGAATGGTTTTGTTTGTGTTCTATTTTTATTACCCACCGTATTTTAGCTTACTTTGTGACAATGACATATTGGATTTACAAGTTTTCCTTGACGAAATATTTCCTGATATTTTCGTGAGATAATCGAAATTGGATATAGGTGACATTGAAAAATACGTAAAATTTTCTTATGTTAAGCTAACAAGATTACGTTATACTCGTTAACCATATTTCACGGCCGTTGATTTTACCGAGTGTAACAAGACAGAGCGGTTATCTTTATTTATTATGGCAGTGCGGAATCTGCATCAAGGCAAGTATATTTGGTACCAAATATAATCAAATCTTGATGCGGGTACGAGTTACTCGTTCGTGTTCATTTCTTCATATTGGTAAAAGAAACTGTCGGTACTTTAGATCGATTACTTATTATGTGGTGATACGTTATTTAGCTGCACGTTTTGTATATAATTCTTTACGACTGGTTAATAAAATATCAATTCGAAAGCAGAAATCACGCTAAACAAGCGTTTCCTTACGGTTAGTTTAACGACAATTTCTCATTTTTCCTATCTTATGGAGCAAATAAAATCACGGAAATCGTACCGACTACGGAATGTAACAATATCAAGCGAGTAAATACCGATACCGGTGGCCCATAATTACGGGCCTCTTAGCTTTATATCCAGTTGAAAAATAAGTACTTAGCAAGTGTTGGTATATTACACGGAAAAAATTGAGTGTTAGCAAAGTACCAATTTGGCTCGGTTAAGATATTTTTGGTTGCATACAACCAAGACATATTTAAAACACGGAATAAAGCTTTGTTAATGACAAACAAGCAATTATTGCTAAATATTCTCGGTTATTTTTACCAATCACTCATTTAAATCCAAATAAGTGTCCTAGTAAATATAACCCTTACCTGATTCTCTTATTTATTTTTAACCAATTTAATGGTATAGTTTCACATACACGTTAGTCAAGTTGACTTCTTTGATTTTAGCAACGAACTTTGCAGGCTCCATGCGAAGCGAGTCACTCGGTTGTAAATAGCAATAACTTATTTATTTCTAGCTGTTTCATTTTCTCAGTGTACAAAAATCCAAGTCTACCTTCCATTCATTCGTTCATTGTATAAATACATTCATTGACTCAATCAATCATTCACTCGATGTCAGTATGATACTCACCTCACTCGAATACAGATCGTTGAACTGTTAACACGCTTTTTCTCTTTACCGACCCTACCTATACCTATAGCAAGTCATAATTATATAGTTATTTTAAAGCAAGTATTTAACAATCACCCTTTTTAATTAATTTATGTTTTATAAAATCTGTGCTTAATTTAATAATCAACGGCTTATACGAAATTTATATGTGTAACTCCAATTCATTAGAAAAACCTCACACCTTTAGTAGATAATTCAATAAATTGTTTTTGACCACTTCAATTTTTATGATTCGTTAGGATTTCTTTAATATGATTTTTTTTTGACATGATTTTGTTTCTTGGTAAATGTTTACACAGATGCAATTAATCGTCACGTACCTTTTAACCATTTCGAAATTTATATCTTCAAATGAATACTAGGACAATGCATATTACAAAATGCCTGTTCAAATAATGCAAGCACCTTAACATTTAAAAAATGTCCTAACATTTCAAAGCCGTGAAAGGAATTTTCGGAACTTTTTACAATATTCAGATTTCTTATTTGAGATTTTTGATTTTTTACTTCCATTGTGGTCATATGGAATTGATACGGACCCTATTTACATTTGATATAAATGCTAATGAGTCAGCTAAAGCCTCCCGTGGTCTGAAATCGTTTTTATTTCACCATATTTTATCTGGATTTTTATTTGGGTCGGACGCTTCAATGTTAAAGATTTATGATTTTACTGTGCGGTTAAATAAATATCTGTATTCGAAAGCTGTATTTGAATTTTATTACAACTTCAATTGGGGTTAAATCCTGTTGGGGATAATTTATGTATTTCACAGGAAAGGATGGCAGGAAGTTTTATTCCAGCCATCAGTTCAGAATTCGTTCTTAAAATCTTTGTAAATGATAAATGATAAATTTTAGGACTTTTTTTAGATAATAGCAAAATAGAAACTCTAGAGAAACTAGGGAATCTAGGGATACAAACACAGTTCTGTCCGTCAGATCTCTCTTACGGGTATCCGCCGGGCTGGCAAATCTGTCGGATCTGTCCATGTCTGTGTTTGTACGCTAAGCTATCCTCCTTGTCCGTTTGTAACATGTAAAATAATGATTTAAAGATGTATTATTTTTCAGTCATAACTAAAAATAGGGTATGCTAAGGCAATTTAAGAACTTAGAGAAGTAATTATGAGCGTAGTTCTCCCAAAAACACGAATCACCGTTAAAATAGCATTTTAATTTAGACCGTTAATTACGTATGTTCATTAATTTCCTCGACATCGAGGATTAATAGCCCGAATTAGACCAGTTAAGCAAACGAATCTCTTCAGAAACTTCTCAAAGTCATACCAAGAGAACTGACGCAATTACGATTTACGATGGCTGGAGAGTGTTTATTGTATTTAAAGTAATGTTTAACTGGGCTATAATTTTAAACAAAAAGAGAACCGACTTCACTTAGGATCCGCTATTCCAAGAGGAAATGGCCGAGTTGCTGTAAAAAATAGTGAAATCACTATAGGTGTGCCTGTATAATAGTTGAAGAGTTCCCTAGATTTTTCCAGGATCCCATCATCAGATCCGGACCTGGTGACAATGGGACCAACTGGGAAGTATGCTCTTTCAAAAAAAAAAATTAAATCGGTCCAGCCGTCTTCGAATAATCGGTGATAATATACGGAAATGTACCAAATTTCAGCTCAATCAGACACCGGGGAGTGGTTTAAATTTAACTTACAAGATTTGATCTATATAATGACACCAATAAATAAACAATAGTACATTACGTACCTAGGGCGGTAAAATAAAGAACGGCTCAGATCACGGGCATTTGTGGCCCGAACCGAAGGTGAGGGCCATAAACAAGTGATCTGAGGCCTTCTTTATTAACGCCCGTGGTACGTACACAATTTTACGTCTTCTCTTGGGTGTGAAGTGAGATTTGCCGCTGCGCCCGTGGGCGGCAAATCTCACTTACCGCCCAGAGTGACGTAAACAAATATACGGGGTCAAAGTTAATAAAACTGTGTAATAAAAGGGAGCCAGGATTCCATTACTACATCGACTTTTATGTTTTTTTTAACAAGATTCCATGATTACGTGATAAATTCATATTAGGTAATTCAGTTTTCAACATTTTTAATGACGATGTGGGGCTCAAAGCTTCTACATATAAGTCACAGTTGAATAATGGCCCTAAATTGAAACGTCCGCGTCTGATGGATGCAACACATCAGCGTGAGTTCGAGGACCGGTGACCTGACCCGTTACCGTTTTGTTCGTCTGATAATCAAATATGAACTGATTTTTTATCAGATATTCGTACCTAACCACAGTGGCGTAGCTAGCATGGGTGTCACCCGGTGCGGATAACCATTAGTGTCACCGCTAATCACGGGGGGGGTTACCTAAAAGTCACCTGAGAGCCTGCGGTGCGGGCCGCCCCCGCCGTCCCCCCTAGCTACGCCACTGCCTAACCATATAAAGCTGCCAGATGCCTTGAATCCACTTACCCATTTTGAATGTTTTTAGCTCATTTACGCGATTGACTGGCTGTGCGACCTGGATTTCGATTTAAAACAGTATTCATTTAATAAAAACCTACAATGTACTCGTAATACGCCATACGATTTAAAAAATAGAGCAATAAATTAAAAAGTAGATTCTACTCCTCAAACAATAAAACTTTGGTTCAACAACATTAAACAAAATATGTAGGTAGTCTATTGTCTCTTTCCAATACAAACTATTTAAATAGTATTTACAATGTACGTTAAAATCCGCCTAATTGACATTGCTTGTCAATCCTTGTCACTCTACAGACGTTATCAATTTCGCAATACATTGCGTGTTCATATAAACTTTAAAATGTCCTAATAATCAAACCATAAATTATTTGTAAAGTTGCTGAACAAACGTTGTCTGGTTTGAGGAGTAGAATCTACGTTTTAATTTATTGCTCCTATTACAAGAAATACTCGGTTTACATGTCTGTAGCTTCTATATGCATTTTCACCGACCTTTCTCAATCTTCCATCAAACTAATTTATGATCATAGGTAACATGGAATCTTAGATTACAATCTGAGAAGTGATGGTGCGTTCTCTGCTTGATAGATGGTAGAGCAATGACGTCGATAATCCCTTGCTTGTAACTCTTGTAAGGCAGTCTACATATTTGCGATTTTTCTCCATCTTTGACTATAGGTACCGTGTGCGTTTGAGAGACTGCCATCTTTTGGTCTTAATCGAAAACTGAAACTCCATGCCAATAGACAGTGCTGCCTCCAACATTTGACTCACGTAGTCCTGCACGTTGTAGGCACTGCCATCTAGTGGACTAATTAGGCAAGTTTAACGTGACATTTGTACTTAGGTTTAAAGAACGTTATTACTCAAAAGAAATTTACATTTCGCTTAATGAGTAAGTTACATAACTTATACTTAAGTATCTAAGAAATTTCAAGAGCATCAGAACATACTTCGCGCCATTAAACACGAGGGTCATGTGCTTCCCTCTTTACGCACATTCCCTATGGTATGGTGCATATTTGCGTTATTACACGTTATCGGCATAACCGAAAATAATAGAAATAGACGTGTATACCGGGTGTTTCCTGTAAGCAATAAATTAAAACGTAGATTCTACTCCTCAAACCAGACAACGTTTGTTCAGCAACTTTTAAAAATAACTTATGGTTTGATTTTTATTTCACTTTAAAGATTATTCGAACACGCAATGTGTTCCGAAATTGATTATGTCTGTAGGGTGACAACGCTGACAAGCAATGTCAATTGGACGGATTTTAACGTACATTGAAAATACTATTTAGTTTGTATGAAAAAGAGACAATCTAAAAAATACATATTTTTTAAAAGTTGTTGAACAAAAGTTTTATTGTTTGAGGAGTAGAATCTACGTTTTAATTTATTGCTCATGTTACAGGAAACACTCTGTATAGTACTGAGATAGTTTGAAAGCTTATTAAGATAGAAAAATATATTGTTTACATAATTATATTGTTTTATTTAGGACATCAACATTTATTACATATTTAACATAACTATGTTTACATAAAAATATAAAAAAATATATTGATTATTCGTGCATGTGTAATATTGTCTTAAATTATAATTTCTGTATCTGTACGAAACATGTAAAATTTTAAATGACGTGTAACATATATGTTATCAATAAAGAATTGAATTGAATTGAAAAAAACGTCTCGGGTAATATTCACGAATCATGTATATTTTTTACCTTTATGAATAGGTACGTACTTTTTTAACGCACTTTTATGCATATTCATTTTTGAGTCACATCACCAAAGCCTCACATAACTGCGAACCTTTGAGTTATGTTAATGGGTTGACAATTAGAATATACTTAATTACAACGCCGATTGTAAGTCAGTATAGTATTGTGTATATTGTTAGTGTGCGGGCAGCCTTATACCCACCACTCCGAGGGATTTTCGAAATATCAAATATCAGTGCTTTCTATTTTATTGGCATAACATGACGGCTTCCTTAATATCAGGTCGATAAGTAAATTAGCCTTAATACGATCATACCTAATTTTTCCTAAGATTGTGAAACCATAGCACCACACACAGTGGAATTCAGCTCAACAATATTGGAAATTTTGTCTACGGTAGCGGAAATTTGTCTATGGCCTCAATTCACAAAATCAGTAATCATAGACATATGAAATGAAATGAAAATGAAATGAAATGAAATTATTATTTAGAGGTATTTCTGCTTCTGTCTGTCTAATGAATAGCTGAATTTCGCTCTAATAAATATGTGGTGCCCCTTATCTAGAATTAAGAAGTGATCCTTCCAGTACGCCTAGCACATGATTGACACGTCAGTATCTCGCGCGCGAGATAGTCTATCCGTCCTTTTCTGACTGTGTGAATTAAAAAGAGACGGGTAGTCTATCTCGCGCGCGAGATACTGTCGCATCAGTCATGTGCTAGGCTCGCAGTAAGTTTTAGTGCCTAGTCCAGATGTCTTAAGATGTAAGATTTTGAAATAAATATGCGAATACTAAACAACACTTAAACGCAGTGTACATTCACTTATGAGGAAAGATCAAAACTTTTCGATTCAACAATAATGAAATAACACACTTTCTTATATACATGGATGATTTAACCTGTGACAGCTTTTCAACGAACAAGGGGGTGATTTGACACACTCAGATTTTACATAAAATCGATACGTTCCAATCTTCGGCCGTAGTTGGATAGTCTGATCCTCCTAGATACGCTTAACCCCGATATTAAGCCAAGCACTCAGAACTAGGTCACCCAGCCTGCATTTATTTACTACACGTACACTTAATTTCATGTAAATTAATCAGCGTATGGGACAAGGATCATATAATTCATGGACTGAATTATTTACACAAAATCGAGTTCTTACAAAATTTTGGCTACACGTCTGTTTTTGGGTTTAGATGCCGCAGTGTCAACGTCAAATCGCACAAAATAATGTAACGGAGACTTGCGTTTCTGATGCTCTAGGTGGCGTTAATGTGTTTGCCTGAATTTCGGAGCGTGATTTTGTATAGATATTGCAGTCCAGATATAACATCCTTTAGGTTTGGGATGAAACAGTAATCTCCTATGAGGAACGTTGTTGTTTGACCAATTTGTATGCTAACCATATTATACCGGGACACGCTATATCGCCCTCCTTTTGTATTTTTAGGTGCTTAAATCGGTTTGATCAAGAGTATGGGGTAGAATTGCGAAATAAGATATTTAATTATTTTTGTTGATCGTCAATAGCTAGGGATACACACATAGATGTGTCCGCCGGATTTGTCCGACGGATATGCCCGGCGGACAGATCTGTTCGTGTATGGCGTTATTCAGATGTGTCCGCAGATAAATCCATGTCCAATTCGCGCCATACACGCACGGATTTGTCCGCCGGGCACATCCGTCGGACAAATCCGGCGGGCATATCAGTGCTTGTATCCCTAGCTAATGTCTAAATTAACAGTTTCTAATTGAAATAACTATTTTAGAAAACATGTCTACTTCCAGAAAATTTATCATTGACTGTAGGTAGGTATAAAAAACGTAAATGAAACACATATTTTGTAGGATACTGTGGTACCTATACCTTTATTAAAGAAGTTACCGTACTTCTAGATTTAAGACCAACCCCTTTCTTATACAATGTGTAAATTTAATACGGGCGTACCTTTTAACGGTAGTTTATATAGGTCATACTGAACAACTTTCACTATGGAGCCTACCCCGAAATCGCGGTTTTTTTTGGCACACTCGTACATTTTGTCGCATGGGTGGCGACATTTTGTATGAGGAAGCCAAATTTTTTTTTTGAGATTTTGGGGTTACTTCCATAGTGAAACTTGTTCAGTATGACCTATGTAAACCACCGTTAAAAGGTTCGCCCGTATTAGATTTACACACGTATAAGAAATATGACGATCGTTATTGCAATGAAATAAAATACACCTGAATCATGAGACCAACAATTTAATGGGACGTACTTATATGGGTTTAGTAAATTAAGAAAAGTTTAATCTAATCTTTTCTATGTTTTTTTATTAAAACGTTAACATTACGTAAGTAACAAATCTGAATCCGTTAAGAGAAGATTTGATAAATGTACAAAAAAAATTACGCATATTTATTTTGTTCCATAGAAATCTGAATTAAGTAGCTCAATCCATTTCCAATTTATCGCCATAAGGTAGGTACTTTAACCACATGTATATTAATCGAAATTCGGGAAAAGCGTTATTCTTCGCCAGCTTCAACGCAGCTGAGCAATTTGTATGCTAACAAAATTATGCTATGACACGCTAAGATAAAACGTGGCATTGTTTTCCTCCGGCTTTTGAAGACATATTAAATTTGCTCATTTTATATGCATATTTGCATATGCTTGTAATAAATATGTTTGTATTTTTCAATTTTAATAGCAGGCATCGTGTCTTGGCCTGAAACTTCGCATTTGCGCTTGAAAAAACAAAAATTGTACCATTTGAAAAAATTGAGGACATTGTACAACGTGGGAGATAAGAGAAATATTGCGAACAAGAATCTAACAGTTGCCCGAACGCATAGCCAAAGGTTTTTATACTGACTTAAAACAAACTTTGTGACAAAATAATAATATGGTAGAATAACGAAATAGTCTTCCGCTGTGCCTTGTAATGGCACGTTTTATGAGCAAGTATGATGAAAAATATTTTATTGATAGTTTTTTATTAATATTAGAAAAATTGTGCAATTGTTGTCGTGCGATTTCTGGGTAAACGATTTTAATATTCGCTATAATGCCTATTATTGTCTTAAGCGTCTCACTAATAATGGAACCAATTGTAGATATTGTTTATTTTTTCCCCGTGACATATAGGTGAAAATGACCGATATTTTTCTAATTAAAAAAACGAGGTATAGTACAAATCATATTACCAGTTATCACCAATACCATAGCGAATTCGCAATTTCCTCAAACAAACTGCAGATTGGTAGTTTTTGCCAAGACCTTAATCTCGGTTTCTTTGATTCAGTTCCTAATGCTCAACGCTCAGTAAAAACAAGTTGAGCATGCTCAATGCACTCGAGGCCAGACAGGTGCATTTCCTTTTCCTAAATAAGGTTCCGTGATAAAAAAACATTAGATAAAAAGTAAGGGCCTTTAGGGCATGTAAAAAGTAAATGATCTTTGGGCATTTAATTTATTGAACCAATGATTTGATGACTATATAGATACGGAAAAAAGGGATTTTTTTTTATATTAGGAAAATCATTTCCGAATTTTTTTGGTCAGTATTTTTTACTATGAGCTATTAGTTTTCATCTTAAACTTAGTTGGATTTTTTAAGATGTCCAAATTGTCTATGAAGCACTCTATAGTAACATTCGGAAGATAAATAAATGTGCCATATATAATGTAAAGTTAACTTTTTTCGTACCTACATAAGCTACGTGCTTGCAAAGGTTTATGGTTTCTTACGGATGGGACCAGATTTAGTAAATTTGTTAGGGGCCAGAGGTACCGGAAGGATACTAGTTTATAAGATCGTGCCATATAATATGCATTATGCATTTTTATTGTCGATTTATTTAAATATTATATGATTTTATAGCATAGTGTTATTAAGTTTCGCTTTGTACATTTTGTTCATTCTAATATTTTACTTTTATAATTTATTTTAATGATAAAAATATACCGCCTTAAAGAAGTGGTAGTGGTACTTAGGTGTCGAACGAAGCTACTTTGTAAACATTGAACTAACTGAATTTAAAATCCAATTTTGACTGAAATTAGTATTTCTAAACAATGATTCAACGACATCGCATTAAAGAAGTTAGGTACTTAGTTAAAACATATTTTTAAAGTTTTTAATTGGATCTAGGTATTATGAGTAACGTCGATCATTTGAACTGTCAGCTTAAATAGTCACTGACATTTTAGAACTTGACTGTACTACTTAATTTTTATAAACTGGTATATGAGTAGTTCGTTAAAAAGTTAAAGGCACATTTAATTGAACAAGCATTCTGAGAATATCTACAAAAGTACAAAATAGTTTTTGTTCTTTTGATTGGTATAACTTAGGTTAAATTTGATATATATTTTTTGACTTGGGGTAACAATAATTAATAATAAATAAACTAAGTTTTTGGGTAGTTAAAATGTATTTTTATATTTTACTTTTGTAAACTAAAATAACCTAACCTAACCTTGTAAACTAACCTAACCTAACCTAACTTAAGAAGAAAAATGAATGAAGGAAATAAATAAATAAAAATATATTTATTTCCTTACACAAACGACATGACATTACATTAATACAAGAAATAACTATAAATACCTAACCAACTTTTATTTATAACTTTACTTTCATTTTATATCGTATATGGGTTTATTGTTTAAAAAAAGTACATAACGTACCAATATGAATATGATAAAACATCAATTACAAACAAAAATTTAATTGGCACATACAACACATTTCACGAGATGAGACGATTAAATGTTGCGTAGTTATTATTATCACTATAAGCTACAGTTATTTTTATCTAACATGTGCGTGATAAGGATAAATTCAGATAACGATAAATTGAGATGCTGATAAAGAACATCGCTGCAGCGCTGGAGTAAATGAATCTCGCAACTAACCGATCATGCAATAAATTTATAGATATTGACTAATACTTACAAAGGAAATGTCCCAATAGGTGATGTTCATTAAAGATTAAAGATAACACATAAGCTTTCAGTACATAACCAAATCGCTTAAGTGGTACTTTTTCACTGTTCTAATATCTAAATGCCATCTTAACTCAATCAAAATAAAAGTGATAGCACGGTGTCAACTATAGGTTCTAGTGCTTAACACGAATATGCTCTATAGCTATTAGCTAACACATACCCTGCTGTCTTGCGAATGTCTGGTTGCATAAAGAACAGGTCAACCAAAATTTAGGGTTTTTAAGGCCACTAAGGGAAGACAAACGCGACCCAATTCTTAATTAATCCCGTTCAGCGGTTAGTTCCAGCCTAATCAGAAAAACAAGCAAACAAAGATCTAATCGCACTCTCGAAGGAAGTTTTTTTTGCATATAAGAAATCAAGGAAATGCACCAACGTCTGGAAACTTCGTTCGCGCCTCAATGGCATCCTTGATTGCTGGTAAATAAGATCTTGACGCAGAAGCGTCAAGTAGGCGTATCCCATTTGTGAAATATGACATCAATTTCGTTTCAATATCAGAAAGTTTACGCAAAGCGCCTGTGAAGGAAATATGCCGTGTTCCATATCTATAGGGTCCATAAATTTTGGGGGGCTTAAATTTTGAGTTAAGCATGGATCTTAGGATACATTATATAAGCTACTTAAAACAATTCGCCTACCAAAAACGAGCATAGGAATCTGTTTTGGGTATTAGATGCCACAGCGCCATCTGTTGAACGGATGTTTAGTCATTTTGACAGCGTCAAATCACCAAACAAAATGTATCGAGATATGACAGCGTTTATCAGGCGATATATGACACTAGCGCGTTTCCTTGAATTATGCGGGACCACGATTTTGTACAAACATTATATACATAGGTATCTATGTAGTACGCAGAATATAATTACTAATGACTGTTATCAACGTGCAGTTTTCGTAGCAAAGTATATGGTTGGCAGAAAAATGTATTCATGTAGGTATATAACCAATAATATTTTTTACTATAAAGTATTAATATCAGGATGTATTTTTTTACATTAGTATACTTTTCACGACCCAGTATACAGGGTGATTTTTCAATAACTAGCCATATTGTGGGAGGTGATTCGGTAAGTCATACGACTCATACTGAACAACTTTTTCTATGGGACCAACCCCGAAATCCCAAAAAAATTTTTGGCCTCCTCATACAAAACGTCAACGTCTGATCAGCTAAATGTATGATACAGCCAATTTTTTCTTTAGATTTGGAGTTGGCCCCATAGTAAAAGTTGTTTAGTATCGCCTACCAAATCACCTCTTACTATGGCTAGTTATTGAAAAAACGTCACACGTTAATCCGTCAAATAACATGCATTCATTTCATATCACGTATAATGAACTCAGGCTAAATATTACGTTATCTGAGTGCATGTAAATCAACCATTTATATTATGGTTTATGGTTTAAGATATTTATTTTCTCAAAAGATTTACATATAAATCACTTACAGAGAAAAACATAATTTATTAATTTGCTTAAAACTAGGTAAGAATAAAATATTGAGGATTGTTATTTATTTATTTAATTGACAGTGCAGTTAATACAATACCCGGATTTTGTAATGACAGATGGAAGCAAGCGATTTACGATTTGCAATGTAAATGTCAAGAGAAAAAAACACAATACTTATAGACACGTCCATAAGTCAAAATGACACCAGCTAAAATACTCGTGAACATTTTTTTTTGCAAACCATACTTTGCTACGAAAACTGCACGTTGATTGATAACGATCACTGATAATTACTTATTTGGTGGGCATGTTGACCGCTTGGAGCGGCATCTGCATAAAAAATCTGATAAGTCTATCATTAAAAGGTTTTTTCTTTTCCTAAATATTAACGATTGACAGTCGCACTATCTATCGAAGCGGCCAAGGTGGTTACAGATATGTGAACGACGCATACCTATATTGTCCAGGCGATGGATTACAATGTTCGGCTATTTCTTAGTACCTCGGCCGCTCCGATTTTGATGGTGTCTGTACATGTTTCACCCTACTATCCACCCGCCAGCCAAACCTGTTTTTTTCCTAAATTGAAACATCTAAGAACGTCAAAAGCCCACGTGAGACCGTGCCATGTACCGTAGCGACGTTGTTTACGGTTTCTTATCGGCATTGCACAACGCCTGTTGATATTAACGCTGTAATGTTACCGTCTCTTACGCAACCGCCGTACCGTTCCCTGGATGTTACTGCAGTCATTGTTGCGTATGATTGGTCGTTTTTTGGAATTGGATCATGATTCATTGAATGTTTTTTTAATTATTTTTTCTCATATTTTTTTACGTGTTCTACAATGTTTCCCATAGCTATTTCCCTCTCTTCTGCTACTTGAAAAATAAATGTCTTTGCTGTAATCGCTACAAAATGCGACTATGTTGGTCGTTCCGCCGTCTCTTTTTTGGTTTGCCTCTGACCTGACCATCTTGTGTGGTCCTTTTTCCTCTAAATATGCAAACGAAAAGGTGTGTGTGTGCGCAGCAGTGTCACCTATTTTGACATTGACCGATATTTTGCATATCTCAATAAAGCAATTAAAAATCCATTTTCTCACCAAGTTATATCGATAAAAATATATGTTTACGCTTGAACACGTGATAAAAAAAGCGATAAGCTATATTGTTACTAACGATACCGATACACGAGAGCGATAGGGCATGCTAAATTGTGCAATATTAATTTTTATTATGTGGCTCGTTCATGATTTAGGCTAAGATTTTGGGTTGACTAGATGCCTATAATTTATAGTTACTAGATGTCCTTGATGATAAGCATAAGTTACGTTGTGGGACTTAAACAGTAGCAAATATTTAAATAGCCTTCTCTGCATACATGTATTAGTTAAATTGCAATGTTTAATTTAGTAATAGACGAGTCGAAAGTGCTTCTTGATAAACTTTGAATATAAAAGTGATCTTGTTTTCGTCTTTGAGATCTTGAATATATATAATTAATTGTTAATGATTAAGTAGTCTCTCCATCTTACAAGAGGGTTAATACACATGACTTACATGAATTTGTTCAGAGCTCATTATTTTCTTATTTATCTAAACGCATATACCTACCTATACATGTATGACAATGATGGGGTTAACACCTTCGTATGGAGGTAGGAAACTAGACTAGACAGAGTAGACAGCTTTTAGGTACAGTCCTCAGAACAAATTTAGTTTTATATTTCGCGGTACAGTCAGCAGTTAAAGTAGCAGAGCGGTGGAGCTGTTTAAGAGTCGCCAGGACGCTCGCATTCCCATACAAACGTAGTTTAGCTCTCATTTTAAAACGACATGCTTTAGTAACACGAAATTTGGCATGGGCATTTTAATAGTAGAGATCTATGTCGGTAATTCGTTTTCGTTGCATAAAATTGTAATACAAAGAAAATACAGCCAGAATCTAAAGTAAATCTGTACATACAAAACTTATTTTTGCTATATTTTCTTTGTATTACAATTTTTAGCAACGAAAACGAATTACCGACATAAGATAACTTCGATCTGTACTGCTAGAATGCCCATTCCAAATTTGAGAGCTGAACTACGTTTGTATGGGGACGCAAGTTCACGCGAGCGTCCTGGCGACTCTTAAATGAAAATGGATATAACATTATAAAGTTCAGAAAATAAGCGCTTTTATTGAGCATCATCATCATCACATCATTTTAGCCATTTGTCGCCCACTGCTGTGCATAGGCCTCTTTTCGAGTAGGTACGCCATTTGTCCCGGTCCTAATCTAATCCAGAAGGTTAAATGTTAAATTTTATTGAGCATCTGAGCATAATTTTGAACACCGTACCCGCTAATTCTACTGCTGTATAGTCACGTTTGAAAATTGGATTCATATTTTAATGTGACAAAAATATGTAGCCACAACGCTGTTACCAAGAAACTCTTTGATATGTTTTTGTCACATTAAATGTGTCCATATTTTTAGAAGTGACCGTATTAATTCTACTTGTATCTGATTCAAGTGCTAACCAGTAATAAATTGATATTGCATACTTTAATATAACGCTATATTTGCTTTGTCAAAGAGAATTAAGTACCTAGAGTGTTCTCTCCATACATGGCTAAATGCGTATATATAATAAGTTTAAAGCGAGCTTTGCTAAAAGTTATTATTCAAAAGATTACAGCTTAATACGTATTACGATTTAAGTGTGCTTAAAACTTAGTAAAAATTAGTTTAACCATACCTCCCATACGACTTATTATTTAATTAGTAGTTTTGCTATGTATGGAGTTAGCAATCTATCTACTCATTTATCTATGGCTTTGTTCAGAAATAAGTTAGGCCGCAATATTGGAGCAGAATTTAATTCCGAAAGGCCAAATATAAATAAATATCAGACCGAACAGATATTTGTACCTTGATATTAAGGCGAATGAACTCATTCTGCTACGGTATTGCTTACGTTGTGTAGCCTAAACAGTGTTATTAAAATCGTAATAAAATACATTTTGGATCGACATTTCAGAAGTAAAAAAAAAATGGGTACCTACATCATTTCAGCTCCCACGCGAGAACGCTACACATATCATTCTATTAATTAGTGTTAAGGTTTTACGTTAAGTTATTGTTAATTTAAATTAGAAACAAACAAAATATTTTACGCAAGCAATTACCTCTGCGAGATTAATTCATACATCCGCTTTGATGTTTTACGCCAACAAATTCGAAGCGGAAATTAAAGGAAAAGTAATTAATAAACAAATCAAACAAAGACAATTACGATTCCAATTTAACAGGAACCCAATCAAGGGAACTTTAGCAGACTCAATTATGACCAGAAATAGGGACACAGACTCACACAGTTATGTATTTGTTATATATTCTGTACACATTATTAATTAGCTTCGGTCGATTTGAATATAGGCCGTGAATAGCAGAACTATCGTTGCAGTCCCACTCTAGCAACTTTTGAAATGGTAATTATATTTTTTTGAGTAAGTAGCAGCAACAGCAGTAAGTTAAAATATATCGAATGCTGGGGCCACATTATTGGGATTCGGCCGAATATTGGTGTTCGTTTCTTTCTCATTTTGTAGCAAAGAGAGGTATGTAACAATATTCGGGCAAATGACCGATAATGTGGACCCAGCATAACAATCATCCACCAACCATTCGTTAAACCATAGAGAAATAAATAAGCTAACTCCATATAATGGCGTGGCTAGGGCGCCCGTTGTAAAACTTACTTATACAATAACTTGTATGTTCTGGAATCGTCATACAAAACAAGAGAGCATAACACAAACAAGACTTGATGAAACAAATACGTTCGGCCAATAACCAGACAAAGCTCATTATTCTATTAAGTTATGCTCGTTATAGTTTGCAGAAGACTCATTTTCAAATAAACAGTACGTATCTAAATTATATCAATATCATATTGGCTGTTAATGCGCTCATTAAATTAGATATGATTTCTTTATTTAAATTATATTAAAGAGAAAGACAGAGTATTTTACACTAGATAAAACTAAAATTTTCACTTAAAGATTGTCAGGTCAAAATTATAAAATAATATATTTATGAAACAATGTCATCAGTTAAAAAGTTTTTTACCTCTGTTGGTATCTTTGAGGGTGTACGATATAGTATTCGCAGAATTAAATGACGCCTGAGGTCATAAAACTTCTCTTTCACACTTGCACCGCCACAGCAAGAGAGAAGGAGATAGCGTTATGAACTCAATCGCCACAATTCTGCGGATACTATAGCATAGTACAGTAATCTTCAGGTCAAACACAGACATTGTTTGTATTTTTTTTTAATTTTCGGGACTGCCCAAATAAGTAAACAATTTTGTAATTAATTCTACCTAACTTTTGGGTTACGTGCCGTACGTTAACATCATCTTTATAATTAAAAGCTTGCATAAAAATTTTGTCAGATGTCTATGGGATGACGGATGTGTTGCCATATATAACGTTTATCAGTTCGTTAATTGTGTGTAACCTGTTTTTATACCGGGGGCCCTATTCTAACTTGAAAACACATTTAGTAACGATCCAACTTCAATACAACTCCAATGTATTAACAAAGCAATACAGCTAGCGCCTAAACGCCTGTAACAGAAATATCAGTATTAAATTTGTTTGAAAATTATTCTAATGCAACTTCAATATTGGTTGTTTATTTGTTGTGTGTTGGAGTTATGATTGAGGTGGATTGTGTTTTTAATGTATAAGAGTTTTAAAATTAGAATACGGCACGGTTGTTTCCTTTAATAGGAGCAATACCAGACAACGTTTGTACAGCAACTTTTAAATATAAGTTATGGTTTAATTTTTAGGACATTTTAAAGTTTATTTGCACACGCAATGTATTCCAAAATTATGTCTGTAGCATGGCAAGACTGACAAGCAATGCCAATTAGATGGATTTTAAGATATTCTTGGAGTAAGTTTTATGCACAAGGGAATCTAGTAACGTATGACTGATGAATTGGTGTTACATTGTTGTTCAATTGTTGTACCTGAATGCGGGATTTAGAACTGCTAAGTGGATTAAATCTTCAACTTAGAGAGCTTTGTTGTTTTGGTGGTGAAATGTCTATAACTTAACGGTAAGTACATATACACCTACAGGGAATTAACTACTGAACTCTTGTAATTAGAGCCGTTGTAATAAGTTAGGGCATGTTCCGATAATTTTGCCATATTATTTGCTTGCAGCACTTTGCACTCCTAAACCCATTTTATAACTATACCTACTCATTTTTTGAATTGATTGCAGTAAACACGCAAAGTTGAGGTGTTTTTGTGCGAGTTTTGTGATGAATTCAAAGCACTTGGCAGCTTGGATGTGGCATGATCTGAAGGGACGTATAGTTAGGTTCCACGTTACTGTTGTTACACTTGAATGATTTTTTTTAAAGGGCGAATTTCTTGCTGACTCAGTATGTTTCGAAAAAAAAATTTAATAAATTAAAAAGTTAGGAAAAGTCTTCTAAGCATTTTCGCGTAGGATATAGGCTACTAAGCTGCCCTGCATACTAGTTAAATATATTCCCTCACTGTATACCCCTGTATATACCTAATTATTATATAAAGGAGAAAACCATTAAAGTAACGTCAAACCTGACTATATGTCCGTGCAGATCATGCCTTTGCTTTGACTTCATCACAAAACTTGCACAAAAAAACACATAAATTTTACGTGTTTGCGTATACTGTCACCTTAAGTTTAAATAATCGTTTAATTTAATTTGGTAGTCAATAATTCATTTTTAATAATCGTTTAATATTGGTATTCAATGGTAATTTTCTTTAATGACCAATGATAGTAAATTAATATTACATATATTTTTATTTTAATGTCTTTTGTGGCGATTGGGCTGATATTGCCATAGACAGAGACGTGGAAGAAAGAGAGGGTGGCCTTTGCCCAGCAGTGGGACACTACAGGCTAATAAATAAAATAAATAAATAACAATTATATTTTAGAAATCAGAATCCGCTTCAAAGACCCATATCGTAGGTACTTCTTCTCGGAAGATTCATCAGGCGTTCGATCACTGTCGCCACTCAATAGCTCTGAGTATCCTTGTAGCGTGGATTTTTGATTTAGCCATTTGAGCACACTTCTCTCGGAACTGTATTGGATCTTGGTACCTACGCTAGCGAGGGGATTTTTAATTTTAAACTGCTTGAGCAGGCTTTGATGAAAAGTAATCTTGGAGTTTTCTAAAATACCTGCTTTTCGTCAATAAAGATAGTAAGAAGTCACATTTATTTTTAAATGTGTTTTTGTCAATGCTTTTTATTAAGGTACTTGTACCTGGCTGAAGTTTTAAATTGGCCTTGTGACCCGTTTACTGATATTTCTAATTTTGTTTTAAGTTTAAAGTCCCTAAAGTTTTAACGGGATATGATTACCTGTTTATCAATGAAATCTATCTATTCTTAAACTTAAAACCAAATAATAACGAAAATTAGACAATCATATTAGATAAGTAGTTTAATTACGCGACTAACTTTAACGTTGTTTCAATTATAAATATCGGTACATGTCGTAAAATATATTTAATATAATGGGCGAAATATATTTTACGTCACTCTGGGCGCTAAGTGAGATTTACCGCCCTAGGGCGCAGCGGCAATTCTCACTCCACACCCAGGAGAAGACGTAAAATTATGTACGCACCACGGGCGGTAAAATAAAGAAGGCCTCAAATCGCTTGTTTATGGCCCTTACCTTCGGTTCGGGCCACATATGCCAGCGATCTGAGCCCTTCTTTATTTTACCGCCCTAGGTACGTAATGTACTATTAAGTACCCGTAATTTCAAAAGAAAACACTCTGATCAGTTTTTAAAATTCGAATACCACCTGTGTACAAAACTGAATACAAACATAACCCCAGTCAGTCGCCGAGTTGATCTAAATTTAATTCCTAATTAATAAATTAAATTGAAACCTTATGCTGATTCTATTTTTAATTAAATTATATTTTATTGGCAGGAGTATAAATAAATTACAAATAAGAGTTAGAAATAAAACTTACCTATTGAAATAGGTAAACCTTGTAATTATAACCATTGTAATTCTACTCGTAGATACAAAGTTTTGTAATTATGATGGCACCATTTTCGTATTTTTCTAAACCTTTACAAAAATATCAAAAGGATGAAAGATGATCACAGCTTGTTTATCTTATCAAAGGAACTGTGTCATGATTGCGGGGAGATTGATGCGATCTCAGGCTTTAGGTACTTTCCATTACGGAGATAATTTGTGTCGCAAAAATATTTTCAATGTTATCTTACTTGTGACATGAAAAATAATAATTATAATATTATTTAGTTAAGTAAAGATATTGTGGATCATAATTTCAACTTTACAAATAATATTATTTTTCATCTCTATACTTATAGAGTGAAGAGAGTATTTTGTTTCGTGTTTCAAATTCTTGTTTATTTTTATTTTTAGCTGACTAGTGAGTACTGAGAAGTACAAATAAAATGAATGAATTTTCGTGTATTCTACTTCAATTTTATATTTTATTTTAAATAATTAATAATGAAGAAATTAATCTGCAAAATATTAAAGCGTAAAATTAGGTTTGTCTGTTCGTCAGGAGGATAATCTTGGCTTTCCGGATTTATTTACTGAGTCCGGGTTTTATAAATGCATTTAATTGATGACACAATGTCATGAGGCCGATTTTAACAAACTATTTACGTTTTTTTTATTTAGTTTTTTACACATGTTTCATGAGGCAAAGTTACTCTCCAATGGAACAAAGTAGCCCGACTTAATTAAATTATACAATTATAAATATATTCAGTTATTTTGATGTTTAGCTGGATGTTCTTATTAATGGTTTTAAATAAGCCAAACAGAGGCAGAACAGATATATAGTTAATATTTGAAATAAGGCAATGTTTAAAAATATTTATTGGGACCAGAAAATTATGATACTGCTTGTAGTGATATTTCAAATAGGTAGTTGAGGTAGCGTGTTACTGAATACGTCCCATTTATTACTTAATCATGAAGACATAACAGTTTAATATTCCCACGTCGTCTTCAATGTTAATTTTAATTGTATTTGCGTTCTTTGAAATATCATTGATCCTCACGTTCGTTCCCGGGCACTCATTCCATTTCCTTCAGATACCTATTAAATAAATTCCAGCTCACCTTCGCTAGAGTGCTGACAATCTACATAAATTATAAACCTGCGCGGTATTCTGTTGGCGTCAAATCAACTCATTATGTACTCTGAACACTTTATTTGATTTGAACTTTATTAGTTTTCATTCATGCCAATCAATTTGATTATTCAAGTCTCATATTAAATATTAGCAATCGGCTTGAGTTACAAAAACAAAATAGAAAAATCAATTTTTGCATACAATTTGTTAACTCGCGACATCTTGTCATTTTCCATACAGTGTACGTCACAAGTAATAGGGTAATTATGATTTACTTACAGTCCGTGAGCTCTAGAAAGAACCTTCGGGTTTTAGAAAGAGACTTCGGGTATCAATCAACATAACAGTGAGACATGAAAAAGCAGAACAGCAATTACCTTGGTGTGTCATCGGCGCTTCCCGAAGGTTCTCCTTAAAACTCACGGAGTGTAGTTTAAGATTAACTTTAATTGAAATGACATATCAATTTTGAATTAAGTATCCAATAATAATTGCGATTAGTTACAGAGTCAAAAAAAGTGGTTCGGCATCACGACCCAGATTTCATCCTGTATATATAATGTCAGAGGACCGACCGTTACCATTACCCGCTAGAAATGTTAGGCAAAAAAATATAAAATTACAAGCGTTTTGTCTCAGTCACGTTAGGACATAGGTACTAAAATTGGGCATAAAAGCAAGATAGTTAATACGCCTCCTTTCAGCTATCAGCTGAGCTCGAATTGCTAAAATTAATACGGTAATAAAACTTACCAAAACTCCAACAAAGGGGAATGAAACAGAAAACTTGCCCGTCAAAATATTTCAGGCACTTACGAAAAAGTTACCATCGTTGTACTAACGGTAAATGTTGACAAATTAAACTTTGGTTCCTTCTGATTTTATGTTATCAACTTTGAAAGCAAAACTCCTTTTTCCTGGCTCCTTTGTCTCTTGAGATCTGACATAAAATAGTTATTTTCACTTTTCGGAATGAAATGGCTTTTGTCGTGCCTGCCGAAAAAGTTACGAATAAGTATTTGGATCAAAAGTTTGAACGTAAATTTTCTTGAGTTTTGATATTTTATTTTCAGATCTTTGGTGCGTCGTGGGGGCAACATCCATCAGTTACTATCCTAGATTTGCCTAGATTGAAAAATAGGTACTTCATTAATTGCTAAACAGTAGATTTCAAAACTTAAAAAATATGTACAAAATATCAATGTGACATTATGCTTATAAATAGATAACTGAACTTAATTAAATGGTTTATCACTGAATAAATATTTCTGATTCTGATTCTGATTCTTTAATCAAATTGTATTTATTTACTTATGAAATTTAGAATTAATCAAAATATTTATTTTAATTTGCCCGTTGCCCATCTGGACCTCGCAGCACTCACTGGATTTTCTTCACCATCTACTTTCCCACAATTATTGCCACCTGACAGAAGAAATGCCTATCTGTATCCAGGGACGTGTAGCCATACGATAAATGAATAATTTTATTTTCAGTCTTTACATAATCGAACAATACGGGACCACGAGGACGATTTCGTTCTCAAAACGTCGGGGGTAATTATTAAATTAATATCCGTGGTATGGGACCAAACATCTTTATTTTTATAATTAATTAATATTGTTAATCTTACTAATCCCAAACCTAGTCCCAGAGTAAGCTCGATAGCGCTTGTGTTGTGGGTAATAGTCGACGATATTTATATTATTGGTATATTTACTTAATACATAGAAAAGTCCCATAACTTAGGAATTAATATCCGTGATTAACAACACACAAATGCCCTTAACAGAATTCGAACCCGGGACATACCACTACCGACTTAACTGTTAAAGCCATGTATGTTACAATACTTACAATGAGATTAATGACAACTATTGTATATACATGATTCGTTTAAATACGAATATGTTACAATGTCAAGTAAATATAAATAATATACCGTTTTTGAACGGTAACGTTCTACTTTGGTAGAACATTGTGTTTATCTGCATTAGAAATTTACATAAATTATTTCAACATTATAATGGCTTCCAAGAAAATAGCTTATTATATGCTTAGTTGTTTTAGACAGGTTTACAAGTGAGTCATAAAGTAGCTCACAAATACTCACATTAATCTCAATGAGATTACATAGAGGCTTATTTAGGAACATTTAATCGAAAACGACTCATCTTATAAAGAAGTTCTAATCAATTATATACTTAATTGATTCATGAACAAGGTCTACATTTAATGCTTTGAGCATAATATTTTGTAATGAGCACACACATTTGCACTGACAAGCTGGAATATATATTTTAAATGGACTTAATATTAAAACTATGAATTATTTAATAGCATTTTATTTATATTCATTACCTTTATACAGGTAAGCGCTGGTAGCCTTTCGGTAAGACGTCTGACTTACTCGGGATCAAACCCCTGCTCGTACCACTGAGATTTCGGAACTTATGTACGGAATATCATTTGATATTTACCAGTCGCTTTTCGGTGAAAGAAAACATCGTCAGGAAACCGGATCTAGTCCCAAAAAGGCCTAGTTTCCCCTCTGGGTTGGAAGGTCACATGGCATGGCAGTCGCTTTCGTAAAAACTAGTGTCTATGCCAATTCATGCGATTAGGTTGTCAAGCGAACCCCAAGCCGAGATAAACAATGATTTCTAATCTTAATGATAATCTTTCTTCTAATGATAAGAAGCTTCCCCGCGACGACGACGGTCTCACACCGGTGTCGAAGAAAAATGGGGCGCGCAAGGCGCCTCGTAAAAGCCAGTGTGGTACTGCGGAACCGGGTGCTACCCCGGGTCTGCGGGTTGCCACACCGAATAAGGCGCTATACGTGTCGCGCCTGCATTTTTCCGCCACGGCAGCAGATGTGGTGGATTACGTTTTGAAGAAGACTGGCTACGAGTTGAGGGTGTTCCAGCTGCGATCGCGCCACTACGTGCACTTCAGCTCGTTTGTGGTGCGCGTGCCGCGGCCGCTGCTGGGGACCATAGAGAGCGTAGGCTTCTGGCCGAAGGGTGTAGTGTTTCGGCGGTTCCGGGGAACGCTGCCAAATATTACACCAGAGCAGGTGGCACAACAGAAAACCGTCGTGTCACCAAAATAATAGTTTTAATTTATAATGTAATATGTATGCTAGTCTATAAGGTATTTATCTATGGGCCACTAGTTGCCTGAAAATAAACGTTTTTCATTTCATTTCATTTCATTTCGGGGTCGTGAAGGAAGAGAACAAGGCATGATACAAAATTGATATTGCTCGTTAATTTCATATCGCCTATTTTTTCAGAAGACAAGTATGTAGACTAAACACATTTTTTTAAATTTAGTCACCCTACTAAGTGACGGTTTGTCGCTTTCCACATACGGCGTATGTCAAAAGTCATAAGGTGACCATGATTTATTTTGTTTAGGTTTATTTTTAAATTGAATAATGAGTTAAAAATAACTAATTCTGTTTTGATTTAATATAATATGATATGCAATATATAATAATGTTGATCTATTCCAAAAAAGATTCCAAATTATTCTTTGGCAACAAAATTATCTCCTCAAGTATGGGCTACCAGCAAGGAGACCCGCTTGGGCCCGCCATTTTTAGTCTAGTTATTCACCCTATAATTGCAAGTCTAAATTCAAAATTTAATCTTTGGTACCTAGATGACGGATCCCTTGGTGGTGACGCTTCAACTGTACTCCAAGACATACAAACTATCATTGAAAAATTTTCTAAAATCGGACTTACATTAAATTTCACAAAATGCGAAATATTTATGCCAGATGACCTCTCGATAGATAAAAAAGGGGAAATTTTAACAAACTTTAATGCAGTTCTTCCTAATATTTCGGTTCTTTCAAAATCATCCCTCACCCTTTTAGGCTCACCAATATTCGATGAATCAGTATCTTCTGTTATCAGCTCCAAATTAAATTTATTTAACAATACATCAGATCTTCTGTTTAAAATTAACCCCCACATGGCCCTCTTTATCATCCGTTTCTGCCTATTCACCCCTAAATTTATGTATTTACTCCGGAGCTGCCCAATTTGGAAATTTCCCGCCACTTTAGCATCCATCGACTCCTCCCTTCAACTCACATTAACCAAAATTCTAAATATTAATTTTGATACCAAGTCATGGACCCAAGCGGTTCTCCCGATAAGATTTGGCGGCCTGGGTGTTCGCACTTCGGCTAGCTCGGCTCTGCCTGCCTTCCTTGCCTCCGCATACGGTTCGCTATCTCTCGTAGGTGTCATTTTAAACCTTCCACAGATAATCGACGATGAGATAGCGAACCTGAAGGAGGCCAGGGAGGCCTGGTGTGAGTCGTGCCCGGGTGCGGACATACCAGTTACACGTCAAATGCAGCGGGCCTGGGACTCCCCCCGCCTAATGGCTGTCCATACTTCGCTTCTCGAAAGTAGTCCGAATGATTCGGAACGTGCCCGCATTCTTGCGGTGTCAGTCCCTGAATCTGGCCACTGGCTTCATGCACTGCCATCGAGGCAGATTGGTACTGTACTGGACTCAAGTACTTTGCGTATAGCGGTATGCTTAAGGCTTGGGTCCAGTATGTGTGTGCCTCACACGTGCGCTTGCGGGAAAGGTGTGGACCAGCTGGGTCGGCATGGCCTTTCATGTACAAGAAGCGCCGGCCGCATGTATCGCCACGGCACCATCAATGACTTGGTCCGCCGCTCGCTTGCCACCGTCTCTGTGCCCGCAATTCTGGAACCCGCTGGTATAGCAAGAGACGATGGCAGGCGGCCCGACGGAGCCACACTGGTGCCGTGGAAATTGGGTAGAGCTCTGGTGTGGGACGCTACGTGCGTTGACACATTTGCGCAGTCCCACATCCAGGCGACCCGTACAAAGGCCGGTGCTGCGGCGGACCAGGCTCAGATTCTCAAGCGCCGCAAATACTCGTTCTTGCTCAAGGACTACGAGTTTGCGGCGCTCGCCGTAGAGACTCTGGGTCCCTGGTCGGCCGACATGAAGGCGTTCATGAGGGCCCTGTCGGCGCGGTTGGTCGACACTACGGGTGACCAAAAGGCTGGCGCTTACCTCTCCCAACGTATCGCTCTAGCGGTACAGAGAGGTAACGCCGCCAGCGTTATAGGGTCAATGCCGCAGGCCGATCTTCTAGACGGGGTATTCTTTTTATAGGTAAGTAATTTTTTTTTTTTTTTTTTTTTTTTTTTTATATTTTTAATTAGTTTTTAGTTGTTATTTAGTTTTAATTTAGTTTTAATTTATTTTAATTTAGTTTATTTTTGTAATTTATGAATGATTTATTAAATTCCTCGTTAAAAAAAGCAAAAAAAGATCGCCATTTTCATTAGGGTCAAATTAGCTTAATCTGATAGCCCATCAGCTGTTCTACCAGCCTAAAAAGTCTTGACGTTGGTTTTAGAGACACTCTACATTTATAACCAGCTTACCACATTACACCGTGTTTTTTTTTTCATTAGCAAGGGTGTATTTCTGAGCCTAAATTAAGTATATTTCTCAAACCACCAGTGTCCTAATTATCTCCAATTCTGAGATAATCGATAGTTCATTTTTGCCTTTCGGATTGCGTAAACCTACATAAATTGTTTTTGTACTCTGAGACACCGTAATAAATGATTCACTTGTGTGTTACGTCAGTATAATAAGCTTCCTTTGTATCTCGTAGTATTATTATGTTTGAAATTACATCGACGTGTCATAAATATTTAATTATTTGGTTGAGTCAATCATAACACCATAATACCCTAGTTACATTAGTGACCGACATAAAAATTAGTCTAAGAAAAACAATCTTATTTAAACAAATTATGCCAATTCTTTTTCTTAATCGTACCTAACCATATGCTGAAATTAAAGGAATAAAAAAAAACACGTCGTATAGTGAACATGTGCCCTACTTGTAGTAGGTACTTGTACTACCTACATCTTGTGCCGTACTGGCATTCCAGCCTCTGTCAGGTTCTATCATTTATGTTCCGTTGTTTTATTTTCTTTCTCGGCGCCGTATAATCAAGCAATGGCATCAAATATTAAGGCAGGGTAGTAAAGACTCCTTCATTTGAAAGAGCTTTTGTGCCATACGAATCCTTTTCACTTAAGATATTTTTCTTTACAGTAGCACAGAGCCCGGCCTTTTGGAGAAACACCTTCAAATGCATTTTTAATATCATTGCGTTTATTTTTTACAGATAACTCAGCCGAATGTTGCTAAGACACTGCAAAAGAAAGCACCATATTACAAGCAAAGGTAAAAAATATATAGGTAGACAATTTTGGAAATATATAATGTAGGTACCGTCAATTGCTACAACTTTGCCAACGATGCTCAACTTTGCCTTGAAAAACACAGAATTTAAGAGTTTATATTAAGTAGGGTTTGCGACTTACATACAAATCCGACGTTCAATATAAACACAGTGTATTTTATTATAAACCTCATACGTAATAATCCCTCCCGGCCATGGCCTAATGCGTGCCATAAAACGGCAGATATCGCGGATGTGAGAAAAGTTACGGGTGCCAATAAATTGTGTATTGACGTTACGGCAGTTATCGGCGGCGGGCTGCCATTGAGGCGAACCAAATGTGAACCAAAAACAACGCTTGGCTGCAAATGGGTTACTAGGGCGGTTGGATAAATGCTTTTTTTGCGAATGGAAGATTATACAATTATTTTTGTTAGAAGAATAATAATTTTACGTCAATTTATTACTACTATTTTACAAGCTGCTATTCGCTTGTAGGTACTTTTCATAGAAATATGAATTCGGCATATTGAAAATATAGTCTGGGAAACCAAATTTGTTAGTAGCAGTAGAACAAATAACTAACCCATGACTTTATAGGGTAGTAGTAAACTAGTAGGAAGAAAAATACAGAATAATTCTCTGTGTATCATAATGTATGTATAATTTAAAATTTCATCTAACGAACGTAGAAAGTATAAATTAAGATATAAACACTGACTTTCGACATGTCAGAGAAATCCTGTAAAATATCACTAATGAAAGATATATAAAAATATCTTTTAATTCCAATCCAGCGAGCGATGAAACGAAAAGAAAACGTACCACCCCCTCGTTATGACTGTAAATAATACAAAATATACTCTCGGATGAGTAGCATTCGATTTCCTCGAAAACGACGAGATAGCAATACACACAGACGCCTACGACATTTATATTTCCCCTAGCAACTCGCAATTTTATTTACACACAATTTATCCTAAAAGCCTACTTTATTTCGGAATCTGACGCCCCATTGACAGCGTGAATGGTCAATCAAATTCCTTTCAAAGTGGAAATTTTGTCACTCTTCTTGTAGACCTGGAGGTTCTTGTGGAAATTCTACGTTATTAAATAAACTATGTACTCACATTATAATAGTTGTAATATTCTATTTAAACTAGATTATTATTTTTACGTGTTTTTAAAGTGGTGCATTCCACTCAAACAATAGTTATTTTTTCAATGTTTTCAAAGTTTGTATTTGATTTAATAACAAACTATTCTATTTAAACTGTCGTACATAAAAATTTCAAAGTACACAGTTTACATATCTTTCATGATAAATCATTCTTAAATGGTTGAAATAATTTCTTTAACATATTTTTAAAACTTCATAAGTACTGCGACGGTTTTTAGCTACCATATATTTTGCAAGATTGGTTATTATGTGTTTTTTGGACCTATAGAATATTGTGACTCAAATAGGTATGGACAGATTGTTAGTTATAAGGTTTTTATTGTGAAATTTTCAAAACAAGATGGTTTTGTAGTTTATCAAATTACACCAGTCTGGCAAATTCACAAAACCAGACGACTATTTGTTATACACAAGTACCTCCGGGCCTAAAAATTGTGCAGGAAACAAGGTCACATATTTTACGACGATGGAAGAAAATGTCTCGTCTTAAATATTCCGTCCGTTGAACTGTTTGCATGAGTACCAGCCGTTTATAGCCAGCCGATATAACTTCATCAAGAACAACTTCTGACATGATACCAGAATTACTTGGCCCGGCTTATCCTTAAAGCGTATTGTTGGGGCGCTTTTGTTATGAAATTAGAAAAGGAAAGTAAGTAGGGTGAAAAGGGTCAGATTTTCGTCCAAAAGTATTAAAACTATATAATCGCATTGATTTTGCCCTTGTATTTATGATAATGCATTTGCTTGATTTTTTATGTGTAATTCTGATTATAAAATTTTGTTGTACGTGTTGTAGGTTGTTACCTAGGCAAGCCAAAAGCTAGGGATACACGCACAGATTTGTCCGCCGGATTTGTCCTACGGATATGCCCGGCGGACAGATCCGTCCGTGTATGGCGCGAATTGGACACGGACATCTAAATAGCGGGGAAAAACATTTATTTACATAACTAAATATACAGAGGTACTACAGTACAAATACTAAACTAATAGCGGGCATATCCGTCGGACAAATCCGGCAGACACATCTGCTCGTGTATCCCTAGCTATTGTGTTTGATTGTCTAGGAATTGAGTTATATGGATGCTAAAATAAAATTATATTATATTATATTATATTATTATGCATAGTAAAATAAAATTTAAAAATCTTAATTGTAGTTATGTTCATATTAAAACGAGAATTACTAATAATGATTTATGTGTTCCATAGAGTTTCGATAATTTCTTTTGAATTAGATATTTGATTAGGACACAAATAAGATCTCTAGAAACTTTGCATTGAAATTAAATCTCAGAAAAACATACAAAAGGTAAGACAATTTATTCATTGTTAGTATACGAAACTCAAAAGGCTCAGTCAAACGAATATGTGAGCAAAGTTTGTGTAGTTCCTTCAATTCGCTTTGCAAATATCACAAGCAGTAAGCACACTGGGCCTCGAACCCAACGCGTACCTATACAAATTCCTATTCAATTGACGTATGTAATCAAAGCAAAGTAAAACTCCACTGGCCGGTTGGGCATACTAACTGCTTGTATTTGCTCGGCTGAAGCAGTATTTGGGTCGCTTCGTTTCGATACAATTTTCTCTTTAAAAAAAATCTAATAGAAAAATCAAAGTACTTAAATGTGTTTAGACTGTTTAGAGACACAAATCGGGGAATTTAAAATAAAAATCGATACAGAGCTGATGGTCACACGGGAGCGCGAGCATTTTTCTGCGAACACCGCCTGCTGCGACAGCGGAAACTGCCCCCTCACTGAGGCCGAAGCCCCCGGAGCCGAAGCTCCCTCTCCCGATGGTAGCGTGCAGGGCGACACCACACGCTGCTCCCTCATGACCTCCGGTCCATCACAGGCTCTGTGGCTAGACAGGTTACGGGACCGCAGTTTTATACAGGACAGCGGCATTCCTATCCCTCGCCCACACTTCTGTGTCCCTGGTAGGCTTACACAAAAAAAATCAAATAAGACATTCGTTAAAATAATCTACGCAGTCCATACGCACTATGCGCCCCTAGTGATGTATTCTAATATGCTGATACCTGCCCAAATAAATAATTATTGTTATACCCATAAAAATTGTTAGTTACAATGTCTTAGGGCCCGTTGCACCAAATCGTCTGGTAACGTCAACGTCATCTTTAAAAAATCTTGTATGAAAAGTTTGACAGTTTTCTATGGGATGACAGCTCCGTCGCCATATTTAACGTTGATGAGTTCGTTCATTTTGCGTGGTGCAATCTACCCTAAGTATACTTTGTGACCATATTCCGTAGGTTGTAAATAACCGAATTGATGACATGAACTCATTTTAGAATGACAGTTGCTCTAGGCATATGCTCAGCAGGAAATTATTAATTAGAGTCCAAGAAAATGTACTAAAAACTTTTTTCTGTTTGTGTTATTTAGTTGGAATTTTGTTGATGAGATCCACTTACTTATTCCACAAAATATATCATACAAAGTACAAGTACGAGCATAGTTCATAGTCTAACTCGAGCGCGAGGTCGATTCTCAAATAAAAATTAAATTAGAATTGTATTGCTTCGTAAGCCACTCTTCCCCGCTAACATAGAAACAAAGTGGCTGTGCTACGTGATGGTATTAACTTGGTGGTCATATCCTAGGTGCATGAAAATTTAAAATTAACAGTTAAGGGTGGAAAGATGGCTGCTGAGATGAAGCCATTTCGTGGTACTTTCACCATCTTTCACGTATTATTTTTTCAATGTATTTCGTTTGTAAAATGTGTCTAATAGGTACACTCATTCTAAAAAAATAACTATAATTAATTCAATTTTATTCTTCAAGGAATATATATTCTGATAATAATTATTTTTATGTTTTTTTTTAAGTGGTGCATTCCACTCAGACTAAAGTTTGTTATTAAATAAATACAAACTATGAAAACATTGAAAAAATAATCAACCCAGCAGGACTTGAACCTGCATCGAAACAAACCATACCATCCATAGCTTAATTGGTAAAGCGATCGAGCCCCGGCAAGGCGTATCGATGCAGGTTCAAGTCCTGCTGGGTTGATTATTTTTTCAATGTTCTCAAAGTTTGTATTTATTTAATAAACAATTCTGATAATAAATCAGTAAAAAGTCGTAATTTATAGTTAGAATACAATTCATGTTTTAATCTGTAGATATAAAACATAATACATACAAATAATACATAGAAATGCCTGGCTGTCTGCCTGCCCGGGGCAAAATTTTCCAATTAATCTCAAATCACAAAGGGGCTGGGATGATGTTTTGTGTAAACTAACCTACACCTCTGTTTTGGACAATAGCACAGGACCCGAACGCGCGCGACTGATGGCCGTGGGCTGCAAGGAGGCTGGCCACTGGCTAAGTGCTTACCCCTCGCCTAATACAGGTACCCATTTGGCAGCGAATACCCTCCGAGTGGCGGTCGGGCTGCGTTTAGGGGTGTCAGTATGCGCGCCTCATAAATGCCTCTATGGTAGTGACGTCGACCGGCTGGGGCACCACGGATTATCCTGGCAACGTAGCGTGGGCCGCTTCTCGCGCCACGCCGCCTTAAACGATATAATCCGTCGGTCTCTTGCCACCGTCAATGTAACTGCAATACTGGAACCTACCGGTATAGCTAGAGACGATGGCAAGAGACCCGACGGCATGTCACTGATACCGTGGAGGATGGGGCGTGTGCTCGTGTGGGACGCTACCTGTGTAGACACGCTGGCGCCGTCCCATCTCCACGGTACCACACGCAAAGTAGGCGCGGCGGCGGAGGAGGCTGAGGCCCGCAAAAGACGCAAATACAGGGGTCTCGACGCCAACTACAACTTTGTTGCATTTGGAGTCGAGACTCTTGGTCCGTGGGGCCCAGCAGCACAGAAATTGTATCGAGAGTTGGCTAAACGGCTGGTCGACGTAACCGGGGATAAACGAGCTGGCAGCTTCCTCGCCCAACGCATAAGTGTTGCGATCCAGCGAGGAAATGCTGCCAGCATCCTCGGCACCATACCACAGGGGCCAACTTTAGATTTAGATTTTTAGTTTTAGATTACTTTATTGTAGGGTTTATTTTATAAGTATGTAGTTTAGTTATATTTTTAGTGATATTTTTAAGTCGTTATATGTACCATTTTAAAGTTTGTAATTAAATGTATTAAAACAATAATAAAGGTATATTGATATCATCTACCACTTTAGGATGTCAAATAAAGTAGGTAATAACAACCATACCATCCATAACTTAATTGGTAAAGCGATCGAGCCCCAGCAAGGTGTATCGATGCAGGTTCAAGTCCTGCTGCTGGGTTGATTACTTTTGTCAATGTTTTTAAAGTTTGTATTTATTTAATAACAAATTTTATATAATACTTAATGTCTGATCTCATTGCATTTCATAGGAATTGAATTACACTTATTGGAATTAGATTTGTATGACATTAAATACATCAGAATGCAGTGGTTCCATGGTTTGAGCAGGAATAATATGATGCCATTATACAGCGACTGCCACACGCGGCTAACTGCTGAAACTAATTACTCAGTTCCTCGGGGACTGTCAATACTGTTAAAACAGCACTTTATTTTGCATTGCACTCGTCATTTTGTTATGTTCATTTATGTATTTACTACACAGAGCTGCTGCTTCATTAAGATGGTGATACGTTAAGACTTATTAAAAAAAAATTACGTCGTGTTAATATATTAGCTTGACAATCGTTATCTATCTTCGGCCTCAAAAAATATGTTTTTTATTAAAGATCGTAACTTTATCATTATTCGCGAAACGGCACGTGCACCGAACCGAAGCATGTTAAGTCACTTCAACAATTATTGTGCTGAGTTATCTTTCTAATGATTCATAGAGGGGCTGAAAATACAAAATCTTTCGCAATATTTTCATAATGGGCTTACGTTATTGTAATTAGGATAATTTAATTTCAAGACCGTTTTCGTTTAGTTTTATTTATGAAAATAAAATAATGAATATGAGGGTTGGTCACCCTTCTACTTGCAATTGTCTCTTCTTGATTGAAGTTAGTGTAAAATGTATTTGTATGATCAGATTTATCAAGAACAGTACGAGGATGAACGGACTTCAAACGTACTTAGTGCCTAGCAGCAAAACAAAACACTATAGAAGTATAACATTAGTGGACCTAGTAATACAAGTATGTCGGAGCGAGATGGCAGTGGCTTGTTGCGGAGCTACGCTATACATATAGGCGCGTTAAGATACCCGTATTTTCCGTGATAAGTTTCGACAATTTTAAAGTTTGATTTGACATCATATATGTATAGAGGGCCTATTTTGGAGCATATTTGTATATGGCGGCAATTGTGTAGCTAGGCTGCTTTAGGTATAAGGTAGGTATTTATGTTTTTTAGGTACAAAACTTTGAATATAGAATTAAAGTTTGAAATTTTACTTTCACTGTGTTTGAAATGTTAAGCGCTACATTTTATTAAATTTGTAGTCATTTTTCGAACGGGATAAACGGTTAAATTAAAATTCGCCCTTCAATCTGTTAATATAGAATTAAAGTTTGTAAAATACTCGATAATAAATCCTAGTCTCTATGCCAATATACATATCAAAAATGTAGAGCATCCTGAAATGTGCTTCAAGAGATATATGCTTTTATTTGTGCAGTAGCGTCAATATTGAATTAAAGTTTGTAAAGATAAGTTTACATCATCGTAAGATGGAATGTAACCAAATTCCAAAAATATAGAAAATTTAATTTATGGGTTTCACGTATAAATGGAAAATACTAGAAAATACTTCAATCCTAAAATCTAAAAATAACAACACGTACCGCGTTCATGTCGGCGCACGGTCGTGACCTTGAGCGCCTCTAGCAAGAGCTAAGTTATCACGAGTGCAAGCGAGAAGTGAAATCGTGGCATTTCATCACTACGCTTACCTAGTTGCATTTTCACAGTTAACGCAGTTCGTTGTGTTTGTATCCGAAGGCACAGTAGTACCGCCGCCAAATCGAGCAAAAACAATATTTGTGGTAGAAGTAATAAGCTGCAAATATTTATTTATTTCATTTCATCTGTATTATATTTAATAAGTAGGATTTATTTGTTTTTCGGGTAGGCGAAAATTTTAAGGCAGATATGAATAGCTAACTAAGTCTCTGGCTTATAATATAAAATAGGTTAGTTTTAACTTATGATAAGATAAAGATAAAAACTGATATAAACAACAAGATGTATCTTTTTTTTACAGTAAACACATGTCATAAAATATTTTAACGTATTAAATAAAGTCTGGATTTAATCGCCTTTACTTTGATTGTTTTCTTGACGTTTCAAACGTGCCGTAAGATCAGGAATAAAGTATACGCGATTAAAGAGGTGAAGTAGGTCATTGCTGGCTGAGTTTTATGTTTTTAATACAAAGTTATAATTTTTATGAAAGTTCATGAAAGTGAAGTCAGATAATTAATCTGAACGCGAACTCTTTTGAATAAAATCGGTTAAGACATTTAAGAGTTATAACTCAAACACATCTAGTAACATGCTCAGTGTAGGGTTCCGTAGTTGCCGACCTGTTACAATTCATTGATTCAAAAGGTCGTTTCTTACGGAAAATTTGGCGGCGCTTACGTCATTTCACTTACCTCCTTTCACTATGGGTTTCTGAGTGATAACTCAAAAACGGCTCAACCGATTTAATTCAATATAGTATTAAGTACCGACAGATATCTTGCACCAAAATTCAAGGGCCATATATGATATAGAAAATAATGTTATGAAAGGTGCCTAAACACGAAGTGAAAAACCGAATTTATCTAGGGATGTAAGCGGACACGTCACACGTGCTAATTTAGAAACCAAACCGAGAGGTTTGTTGCTTACCTATGAGGACGAAACACTCCTTTTTTGGGGTCCGTAGTCAACTGGGAACCCTTATAGTTTCGCCATGTCCGTCTGTCTGTCCGTCAGTCTGTCCGCAGCTTATCTCAGTGATCGTTAGCGCTTGAAAACTCAAATTTTGTATGAGTATGTGAACTAATTACGCAGAAAAAGTGGTAGAATAAAAACTAGAAAAATATTTTTTATTAGAGTACCTCCCTTCCGTACACATGAAGTGGGGGGTGATTTTTTTTCGCTCCAACTCTATCATGTGGGGTATCGTTGGATAGGTCTTTACGTAACTAAAACCTAGGACAAATGTAACACGAATACAAATGAGAAAATGTAAGTAGTATGTATATTCTTGTTCTATTTTTTCATAAAAATACGTCTCTTGCTCTCTTCTAAAATAAATAAGAGTCTAGCTAGATATACAAACAGAATTTTTGTTTAAAGAACACATCTAAGTATATGTTTTAAATTTAGTAGATTACTATTGCATGACTATCTAGCTGAGTATCGCCAAACAAATTTATTTTACTATTAAGTACAGCGGGAATTAGGGATTGCAATCCGGTACTGGATCCGGCAAATTTGGTACCAAAATAGTCCCTAGCGAAAATCCAATTTTATTTTATTTTAAGTAACGTTGTATGCAATTTTTCCCGCCACTGTCATTGTCACTGTCCGCGCTACCGGCACAATGACCCTATGATTTGCAAAGTTTTTTATTTCATTTTTAAATTACCCCTTGAAACACCTGAGGACTTACAACCTACAAAACTTCAGGTCAATCGGTCTAGCGATTTTGGAGCAAATAGAAATTGTGACATTTGTGACTGGACAGAGAACACACAGTGTTCCTTTTTTGGAATTTTGGTAGGGATCTCTAAAATAATTCCATATTTCTGAAATTTACTGCTCCCGTAATTAAAATGATACCTGCAAATTATATACTCAAAATGGCCTGCAAATTATATACTCAAAATGGTTAATTAGGCAAAAACAAATAGCTGGCAACGAATCTTAGTGGGCTTTGAATAATAGTTGCCAGGTTAATATTTTTGTTGCCAACCTATTATTTCATGTTCCCTGTTTATTTTTTGGTCAGCTGTATATTGCTGCCGTTTTTCAATATTATGATGCCACATGTTTGAGGTTTATTTAAATTTATTGTCGCTTAAATATTAATACACAGCCAATTTATATTATTACATGCCTTAGAAAAGCTGCCGATTCATATTTTAGTTGCCCGAAAAATTATAAGCCTTTTTAAATTTCTGTTTGGCGAAACAAGGTACCCCCGAAATAAAAACCAGTGTAGGGTTCCGTAGTTGCCGGCCTGTTATAATACAACATTTAAGGCCATTCCTCGATTCGGACAAGCCATGCCCATCCGTAAGATACACGTTTATGGCTCCCGTGCACGAAAGAAAGAGATGCAGCGCTCTTAAGGATCAGACTTTTTGACCAAACTACGATAAATAAACGAATCTATAAAGTTTTGTCTAATTTTGCTTCTGTGACTTTTTAGATAAACCAGAATACCATATTTTTTACTTAGTTATATTGCTCAATCTCTTATAGTTTACGTAAGCTAAGAAAAATAAAGGGAAAAAGGCCCCAACTTCGGATTTTTTTCTATCGAGGCAACTTTCAGCAATCGTGTTTCGGCTTGTGCCAAAAACAAGAGTATATAGTCTAGTAATATATTATCGAAAATAAATTCAGCCTTTTTCCCGTTTAGTCACGTTTGAAAAAACCTATAATTTTTATTTTATTTCAGGTTACTATTATTTATTTATTTCAGGCTCTAAGCCCATAAGCATGATAGTGATACAGTAATACCTTATTTCTAGTTGTTAGTGTTATTATCTAACTCGCACAGAAAAATAAAGTTTATACTCAACAATAACTTTAGATAAATTAAATTAAATTATAAAATCAAATAAATAAATTTATTTAAACAAATAAGTTAAACAACTTAACAAATGAAAAAAAAAGAATAACTTAGAATTCGATACCTACTTAATTAATATTCAAACTAACAGGCCTGTCACTCATGTGCACCTTATTCCAGTGCCTCACAATTGGACAGTTGTACTTGTTCAGCACGGCATTCAGGAGGCTGTTGGTACTGTCTCTCACTCTAAACAAGACTGAGGCAACACGTTTTCGCAATATAGTTTTAAAGCCATCCGTGTTCGCCTCAAGAAACATGACCGAGGCACTGCACCAGCGAGGCAGCCCCAACAGCACCCTAAAAGCAGCTAAAAGGTAATTTATTAAGGGATATTTGGCGGCGCTTACATCATTTTACTATCCAGCACTCGTCCTTTCACTACGCGTTTTGAGTGATAATTCAAAACCGGCCCAATCGATTTTTTCAATATAGTTTTCATTGAAAGTTCTTATCAGGCCTCACTTCCGTGTTTTTTTTAAGGCAAGATGAAATATTTTCATTTATGTTTTCATTTGAAAGAATTGCACGTAGAATAGACCACGAATGTTTAAAAAAATGAAAATACTATAATTTGTAGTCAAAAAATTACATTACAAACTGACAATTTAAATTTTCGCGCCGAAATGGATCTACAGTTCCTGTGACGTCACTCATGTTTGTCACTAGCCATATTTGTTCGTCCTTGGTTAGTCCCCGTTAAACCTGCTAACAGTGTCAAATTCTGTTTTTTTTTCCTTTAAGCCAAATCCCATAGAACAAAACTAGTGACAGTTGCCAACTCCTTTAGTTTTCACAACAGGAGTGACTTAACCAGACGCTGATTGGTGGATTAAAACACGTTCCGTTTCACATAACTTCAAATCGTAATTATTATTTGAAATTAGTATAAACTAAAGTAAAAACATTACAATAGCTATTAAATGTACCTATTACTTTTTTGATATAATTTTTTTGTAAATCGTATATCCAGCCAAATGTTTTAATCAGAATCCAACCCTGTGATTACCTGCCCCATTGGGAAAATTACAATTGCCTCCTAGGCGCTAACTATAGTCTGTATCTTTAGGTATTTAAATAAAAGTAAACAAACAATTTGTACATTCTCGGGTAGTTATAACATTTATTGGTTAACCAACCAAAAAGAGTATTATACAAAAGCGCCTAGATCTGTCACTGAACGAACGACCTGACTTTAACCTACATTATTTGATCATGTAATGTTTTCATCTACCCTCAACTGGCTTAAGGAGCCATTGGAGGGTAGATTTTGTTTACCTTTATTTAAATACCTAAAAATACAGACTATAGCCGTGCGCTCGGAGTACCAGTGCTAGCGCGATCTCTAATTACGCATTATGTTTCGGATCGCGGTGTCGAGTTATGCTGGTTCTAGAGCGTTTGAGTTGCTTATACTGGGCGCAACCGTAGAGAACAAAGCTTTTTTGTATTAGTTCATATTGAATCTTATTCCGTGGTGTTAATAGTAAAAATTCAATAAACGCTTACATGTGGCCACACCATTTTTTCATATTGGCACGTGCGCTTGCGGTTTTCCAACAAAAGATAAAACACTAAGTGGATGAGGTCAGTTCAAATTATTCAGAGTGTACTGAGCTAGACTGCGAACGGACGGACGGACTGACAAGGCGAAACTATAAGGGCTCCTAGTTAACTACGGAATCCTCAAAAACGCTAAAATTTATACAAATAAATAAATAAAACAATTTTTACTCTCAAATGCTTTGTATGAATAAGTGATGAAATTCAATCAGTATGAAATTCTATGAACATTTCAGTGGCCTATATCTGAATACAGGGTATTTTTTTCAATAACTAGCCATATTTTGCGAGGTAATTTGGTAGGCCATAGGTACTGAACATCTTTTTCCACCATCACATTTTCACATTTTACACCAACTCCATAATCACATTTTTTTTCTGTTTCATATATTTGGTCCGATCAGACGTCGACGTTTTCTATGTGGATGCCAATTTTTTTTGAGATTTTGGGGTTGCGCTCATAGAAAAAGTTGTTCAGTTCAGTATGACCTAACTAATCACCTCTCACAATATGGCAAGTTTTTGGAAAAAACATCCTGTATAAGATCGAACATAAACCTGAAGAAATAACAATCTGTCTATTTAGAATAGCAATTCAGTTTTTTTTTATTTAAAATGTTTATTTCAAAAACAGTCAGTAATAACATCCTAGTAAAATAATAAAGAAAAATTCTAAAAATCATCGGTTTATGACCAACAAGATGCTAAAGGTATTAGTAACAATCAGATTTTTCATTTTAATAAGCAACATACACATTGCAACATTTTCTCGGAATTACTGGTATGATTATACTGTACGAATAATTAAAAGCATGTTTAGTAACTCGTAAAGGTCTTATCGGATAAAAGTATGACATTAATTAGCTCCAAGAAGAAGCTAATTAAAATAACAGTGCCTTTGGTAAATCAACTTAAGCGCAGAAATGTATTTATCATATAAATTAAAGAAATTTAAAAATACGGTGTTCACACATTAGTTGAACTATTTGCGTATTACGTTATCAAGCTACATACTGTGACACTATTCATTTATCAAACTCGGACGAACGCACTACCGTGCCTACATATTGCCCCCACACTGCGCGGCCTTGTCGTCGCCCCGTGATATGCGACGCGCCGCGCGGTAAAGTATAATGGAACAGGTATTTACATGCAATACTTGCATATACCTAGTATTTTAGTGTTCCAGTTATTTTATAGTTCTACATTTGTGCATGAAGGTTTAATTTATTACTATAAACATTCATTATGATTCTTTTGAACTTTAATTCAATATTGACTTAGATAAATGACAAAAAGTTAATATCTGAAGAAGCACGTAGCCCAGGTTTCTAACTTTTTTCGACCACACTAAGCAGTTGATTTTCAGTTTTGTTTTCTTGATAAAATAAACTTTAATTCAATGTTCGAATAAAAATTAGCATTTTTTTATTTTGGCTGGTTCCAGGTGTTCCAGGAGGCTACAAAGTACAAATTAAAAAGATATTTACATCTCTTACGATATGCCACAGAATTTTTAAACTTTAATTCTATATTGAATGATTTGTCAGCAAAAGATTCAAATACCTAAATATTTTTCAAAGCACTATTTTAAAATTTCTACATTTTTAGATAATTGCTCTAGAGCATGAGTTAGACAAGATATCAAATAATATCAAACTTTAATAATATCGAAACCTAATATCGTACCATTACCTGACTAATATCTTAACTGATAGAATTATGATGTCTTTTTGTAATAAGTTACCTTTTAACAAGTTTGGAAAACGATGAGCAGGGTATTGCTCGGGAGTGGTCTTAGTTTGGTCCGTGCAGGTAGTTACTAAAAGTCACGTTTAGATTTACCCGCCTTTAAAGTAAGAAATGCGTCGGTAGTCATTGAAAGTCACGCTTAGACTTACCCGCCTTTGAGGGTATAAAAACCAGTGACAGCAGTACTTGACGATTCATTATCGCTTTGACTGTCATGCGGACAGTATCTTAGTAGTGATTTGGTATTCGTTCAGAATTCATTATGGCTTTGACTGTCATGCAGTCAGTATCGCTTTGGTTGTGACTTAATGACGAGTCGGTTCGGTCGTATAGTAACGGGTGGTATTTTGAGTAGCACACGGACGCAAGCTGGGAACTCTCCTCGTTTTCCTGATGCCTTATAAAATCAGTCAATGCTTTTCGTAGTTAAAGTGTTTAAGATCATTTTGTGATTAGAAAGTATTTGGTGTGTTTGTGATTAGTGTAATCTACCCAATTTAGTCTAGGAATGTTTCAGATAATAAAATAAGTCCCGCTGAGTTTCTTACGCTGGTTCTTCTCAGAAAGGGCTCCCTTCCGAACCGGTGGTAGTTTATTGTCCTCCCATAATCTGGTTTTAAGAGATTTGAAAACAATACAGTTATTAAACCAGTGTTTACGTTTTATTTCATTACCGTGCGTCCGTGTACCTGTGTAATAGTTTAGTGTTAGGCTATCCTGATATTCCTGATAATGTCAGTATTTGAGAGTCCCTAACCAATCCCTAAACACCCGTTGCTGATCCCGGTCATCCGTCTATCCGACCACCACTATCGAGAGAGGCCAGCAGCAGCAGCACCACCCAACCGCTCCGCCGCCCCGGCTTACGACATCAGAAGTTGGGATGAACAAAGTACATGTCCACAAGGAGAGTGCGTGGCTAACACGACACGTGTAAGGTGTAAAAGGAATTTCTTTTGTGGTGAGGTCGAACCATTGCTTTATTTTTATTATTTGGTACCTATTGATTGACTACTCCATTATGATTTTAAGATTTCTATAAAGTTGAATTTGAGGTTTTGCAAAGAAACCATTTTAGTAATTGTGGTATACTTAACTTGGTAACAGACAAGCTAGAATTTGCATTCTAACTTCCATGTCTTTTTATGAACATTACCCGTTTTATGTCGTGCGAACATGTGGTGCCTTAAGTACCTACAATAAAGGAATTTAAACAAATTTTATCACTTTCTAATAACCACGTGACGAATATCATTTCTTCAATGTGAATTGATTTTAACATGTTCTACGCCAGTAAACTTAACGTTACAGATGGGATGTTTTTGTGGCGTGATTTCGGATATTTTTGCTACCACGTGTTTAGGCTACTGGTAAGGTTATGTGTCTTACGCTTAGTGAATAAACCTGGTGAGTTTTACTCATTTTGTAACTTGGTGCCAAATAGTGTGGATCACGTTGTGTGATTTTGACAGCCCTTACGTAAAGTTTTATGCAGTAAATGAAGTTTTTATTAAAAGTGAAACTTAAGGTTGAATTTTAAGGTCCCTACTTTATAATACCTACGTTGTTTTGATTAGGTACGAAATCACATATTTCAGAACGTTGTGCAGTATTTAAACAATTTATGATCAAGTATCATCATTTCTAAACTGTAGTCATTGGCTAAGACTCCTACTTGGGCATACCATGTAAATATGTGCTACTCGTGTAAAAATTAATGTTACAGAATGCTGCAACTATGTACACTATGCTCCTGCCAAGTGAGCGCCGGTTGAGCCTCTGCTGGCGGTATTCGCCTGGTGCCTAAGCCTACACAACTTGCTGGTATCTCAGCAACCTGGAAGCTGGGCAGTGTCATCTGTGCTTTTGCATTGAAAAAAAAGGGACAGGTTTCGTTCCAATTATTTAAAACTTTGACTTAGAGAATAATGACTAAGCATTAAAAATGCTATTGCCTTTAGTAATCCTGTTCGTAAAGTTTGACACATTTGAAAATGATTTTAATTATTTTCTGGGATTTAAGTCCATTCGTAAAATAAAACTCACTTCATTGAAATTGATTTAATAAGAGTTAAAAGAAATTGGCATTGGCAATGTGTAGTTGGTTTTCACTGTTGTACAATACATGCTAACATTTTAGTATGGTTTACATGATTAAACTGATGCCACACAAATTTATGTTCCCAGTTCGCTGCGGTGAAGAACAGCCTCCCTGCAGCTGATTGGCGCCTTTGTCCAGATGGCGCGACGAAAGCTGCCTGGGTGCGCAGCAGATGACTGGTATCGATGCTGTCCTTGGTGTGCAGACGGCAACATGTGTGAAAGCAGTTGTTTACTCGGTGAACAGTTCCCAATTTATTGGGGTTACATTGGGTTACCCGTCAGACATGTTTCGCAATTTAATTTTTCGAAATTTTTGAAAAAGTGTAAAGATGAAGTAATTTTCTTATTGTTGAAGTTGAAATGAGAATTAGCTAGAAAAGTTTGTTGGAGAGTTACGAGTTGCTAAATTACATGTGAAAACTTGACGTTAACCTTAACGTGTTAATTTTTGGTTATTTTTGATGAATAGTAATCAGTCTGAAGGATTTGAAAGCTAATTTGTTAAACAGCACTTGTTTATTTTCGTAACGATTGAAACTGATATGGAAATGATTCAGATTGACGATGATATAACTGATGTAGCTGATTCTAATCGTAGTGATGAAGTTTGTTTATTCATGACGCTCAATGCCTATTTACATAGCCAATGTGCCTTTACTATTCGTAGACGTAGGCGTAAAACACTGGAAGTAGGTTTTTATGTCCTTTTCCGTTGCTGCCACAACTGTGGGTGGCGTGCGTTTGGTTAGTTGCATTGGCTTTGTTATTGTTGGGGGTTGCTAGGTGTAGCATTGAGGGATGACCAGATGGTGGTCCGGTCATTTCTTGAGGGTGGCCTTTGTGACTCAGTTGCTAAGGTGTAGCATCTGCAGTTGCTGGGTCTTGCTAGGTGTAGCATTGCGGGATGACCGGATGGTGGTCGGGTCATTTCTTGAGGGTGGCCTTTGTGACTCAGTTGCTAAGGTGTAGCATCTGCAGTTGCTGGGTCTTGCTAGGTGTAGCATTGCGGGATGACCGGATGGTGGTCGGGTCATTTCTTAAGGGTGGCCTTTGTGACTCAGTTGCTAAGGTGTAGCATCTGCAGTTACTAGGTCTTGCTAGGTGTAGCATTGCGAGATGACCAGATGGTGGTCCGGTCATTTCATGATGATGGTGGTCATTGTAAGCGTTATGGGGAAGCAAAATTTATTATGATGGTGGTCATTGTAAGCGTTATGGGAAGACAAGATTTATTATGATGGTGGTCATTGTGAGCATTATGGAAAAACACGATTTATTATGATGGTGGTCATTTTGAGCAATATGGGGAAACACGATTTTAAAAATTAAAAGTTTGTCATAAAATTTAATGACAAAACGTTGCTTATGACGAAAAGGTGTTTTTTTTTTTATAAGATTTGTGCTGTTCGACAGAGTAGTTTTATGGATTTATGGAGATCAGATATTTTGATCACCAAACTTTTGTTTCTTATCCTTGGTCAGGTAGGCCGAGCGAAAGAGAGCCTTTGCTTTAGAAGTTTTTTTGTCCTTTACAGACACCTCACACTGGGACGTGTGAGACGTCAGGACGGCCGTGTCGGAGCGAGATGGCAGTGGCTTGTTGCGGAGCTACGCTATACATATCTTAACTGATAGAATTATGATGTCTTTTTGTAATAAGTTACCTTTTAACAAGTTTGGAAAACGATGAGCAGGGTATTGCTCGGGAGTGGTCTTAGTTTGGTCCGTGCAGGTAGTTACTAAAAGTCACGTTTAGATTTACCCGCCTTTAAAGTAAGAAATGCGTCGGTAGTCATTGAAAGTCACGCTTAGACTTACCCGCCTTTGAGGGTATAAAAACCAGTGACAGCAGTACTTGACGATTCATTATCGCTTTGACTGTCATGCGGACAGTATCTTAGTAGTGATTTGGTATTCGTTCAGAATTCATTATGGCTTTGACTGTCATGCAGTCAGTATCGCTTTGGTTGTGACTTAATGACGAGTCGGTTCGGTCGTATAGTAACGGGTGGTATTTTGAGTAGCACACGGACGCAAGCTGGGAACTCTCCTCGTTTTCCTGATGCCTTATAAAATCAGTCAATGCTTTTCGTAGTTAAAGTGTTTAAGATCATTTTGTGATTAGAAAGTATTTGGTGTGTTTGTGATTAGTGTAATCTACCCAATTTAGTCTAGGAATGTTTCAGATAATAAAATAAGTCCCGCTGAGTTTCTTACGCTGGTTCTTCTCAGAAAGGGCTCCCTTCCGAACCGGTGGTAGTTTATTGTCCTCCCATAATCTGGTTTTAAGAGATTTGAAAACAATACAGTTATTAAACCAGTGTTTACGTTTTATTTCATTACCGTGCGTCCGTGTACCTGTGTAATAGTTTAGTGTTAGGCTATCCTGATATTCCTGATAATGTCAGTATTTGAGAGTCCCTAACCAATCCCTAAACACCCGTTGCTGATCCCGGTCATCCGTCTATCCGACCACCACTATCGAGAGAGGCCAGCAGCAGCAGCACCACCCAACCGCTCCGCCGCCCCGGCTTACGACATCAGAAGTTGGGATGAACAAAGTACATGTCCACAAGGAGAGTGCGTGGCTAACACGACACGTGTAAGGTGTAAAAGGAATTTCTTTTGTGGTGAGGTCGAACCATTGCTTTATTTTTATTATTTGGTACCTATTGATTGACTACTCCATTATGATTTTAAGATTTCTATAAAGTTGAATTTGAGGTTTTGCAAAGAAACCATTTTAGTAATTGTGGTATACTTAACTTGGTAACAGACAAGCTAGAATTTGCATTCTAACTTCCATGTCTTTTTATGAACATTACCCGTTTTATGTCGTGCGAACATGTGGTGCCTTAAGTACCTACAATAAAGGAATTTAAACAAATTTTATCACTTTCTAATAACCACGTGACGAATATCATTTCTTCAATGTGAATTGATTTTAACATGTTCTACGCCAGTAAACTTAACGTTACAGATGGGATGTTTTTGTGGCGTGATTTCGGATATTTTTGCTACCACGTGTTTAGGCTACTGGTAAGGTTATGTGTCTTACGCTTAGTGAATAAACCTGGTGAGTTTTACTCATTTTGTAACTTGGTGCCAAATAGTGTGGATCACGTTGTGTGATTTTGACAGCCCTTACGTAAAGTTTTATGCAGTAAATGAAGTTTTTATTAAAAGTGAAACTTAAGGTTGAATTTTAAGGTCCCTACTTTATAATACCTACGTTGTTTTGATTAGGTACGAAATCACATATTTCAGAACGTTGTGCAGTATTTAAACAATTTATGATCAAGTATCATCATTTCTAAACTGTAGTCATTGGCTAAGACTCCTACTTGGGCATACCATGTAAATATGTGCTACTCGTGTAAAAATTAATGTTACAGAATGCTGCAACTATGTACACTATGCTCCTGCCAAGTGAGCGCCGGTTGAGCCTCTGCTGGCGGTATTCGCCTGGTGCCTAAGCCTACACAACTTGCTGGTATCTCAGCAACCTGGAAGCTGGGCAGTGTCATCTGTGCTTTTGCATTGAAAAAAAAGGGACAGGTTTCGTTCCAATTATTTAAAACTTTGACTTAGAGAATAATGACTAAGCATTAAAAATGCTATTGCCTTTAGTAATCCTGTTCGTAAAGTTTGACACATTTGAAAATGATTTTAATTATTTTCTGGGATTTAAGTCCATTCGTAAAATAAAACTCACTTCATTGAAATTGATTTAATAAGAGTTAAAAGAAATTGGCATTGGCAATGTGTAGTTGGTTTTCACTGTTGTACAATACATGCTAACATTTTAGTATGGTTTACATGATTAAACTGATGCCACACAAATTTATGTTCCCAGTTCGCTGCGGTGAAGAACAGCCTCCCTGCAGCTGATTGGCGCCTTTGTCCAGATGGCGCGACGAAAGCTGCCTGGGTGCGCAGCAGATGACTGGTATCGATGCTGTCCTTGGTGTGCAGACGGCAACATGTGTGAAAGCAGTTGTTTACTCGGTGAACAGTTCCCAATTTATTGGGGTTACATTGGGTTACCCGTCAGACATGTTTCGCAATTTAATTTTTCGAAATTTTTGAAAAAGTGTAAAGATGAAGTAATTTTCTTATTGTTGAAGTTGAAATGAGAATTAGCTAGAAAAGTTTGTTGGAGAGTTACGAGTTGCTAAATTACATGTGAAAACTTGACGTTAACCTTAACGTGTTAATTTTTGGTTATTTTTGATGAATAGTAATCAGTCTGAAGGATTTGAAAGCTAATTTGTTAAACAGCACTTGTTTATTTTCGTAACGATTGAAACTGATATGGAAATGATTCAGATTGACGATGATATAACTGATGTAGCTGATTCTAATCGTAGTGATGAAGTTTGTTTATTCATGACGCTCAATGCCTATTTACATAGCCAATGTGCCTTTACTATTCGTAGACGTAGGCGTAAAACACTGGAAGTAGGTTTTTATGTCCTTTTCCGTTGCTGCCACAACTGTGGGTGGCGTGCGTTTGGTTAGTTGCATTGGCTTTGTTATTGTTGGGGGTTGCTAGGTGTAGCATTGAGGGATGACCAGATGGTGGTCCGGTCATTTCTTGAGGGTGGCCTTTGTGACTCAGTTGCTAAGGTGTAGCATCTGCAGTTGCTGGGTCTTGCTAGGTGTAGCATTGCGGGATGACCGGATGGTGGTCGGGTCATTTCTTGAGGGTGGCCTTTGTGACTCAGTTGCTAAGGTGTAGCATCTGCAGTTGCTGGGTCTTGCTAGGTGTAGCATTGCGGGATGACCGGATGGTGGTCGGGTCATTTCTTAAGGGTGGCCTTTGTGACTCAGTTGCTAAGGTGTAGCATCTGCAGTTACTAGGTCTTGCTAGGTGTAGCATTGCGAGATGACCAGATGGTGGTCCGGTCATTTCATGATGATGGTGGTCATTGTAAGCGTTATGGGGAAGCAAAATTTATTATGATGGTGGTCATTGTAAGCGTTATGGGAAGACAAGATTTATTATGATGGTGGTCATTGTGAGCATTATGGAAAAACACGATTTATTATGATGGTGGTCATTTTGAGCAATATGGGGAAACACGATTTTAAAAATTAAAAGTTTGTCATAAAATTTAATGACAAAACGTTGCTTATGACGAAAAGGTGTTTTTTTTTTATAAGATTTGTGCTGTTCGACAGAGTAGTTTTATGGATTTATGGAGATCAGATATTTTGATCACCAAACTTTTGTTTCTTATCCTTGGTCAGGTAGGCCGAGCGAAAGAGAGCCTTTGCTTTAGAAGTTTTTTTGTCCTTTACAGACACCTCACACTGGGACGTGTGAGACGTCAGGACGGCCGTGTCGGAGCGAGATGGCAGTGGCTTGTTGCGGAGCTACGCTATACATATCTTAACTGATAGAATTATGATGTCTTTTTGTAATAAGTTACCTTTTAACAAGTTTGGAAAACGATGAGCAGGGTATTGCTCGGGAGTGGTCTTAGTTTGGTCCGTGCAGGTAGTTACTAAAAGTCACGTTTAGATTTACCCGCCTTTAAAGTAAGAAATGCGTCGGTAGTCATTGAAAGTCACGCTTAGACTTACCCGCCTTTGAGGGTATAAAAACCAGTGACAGCAGTACTTGACGATTCATTATCGCTTTGACTGTCATGCGGACAGTATCTTAGTAGTGATTTGGTATTCGTTCAGAATTCATTATGGCTTTGACTGTCATGCAGTCAGTATCGCTTTGGTTGTGACTTAATGACGAGTCGGTTCGGTCGTATAGTAACGGGTGGTATTTTGAGTAGCACACGGACGCAAGCTGGGAACTCTCCTCGTTTTCCTGATGCCTTATAAAATCAGTCAATGCTTTTCGTAGTTAAAGTGTTTAAGATCATTTTGTGATTAGAAAGTATTTGGTGTGTTTGTGATTAGTGTAATCTACCCAATTTAGTCTAGGAATGTTTCAGATAATAAAATAAGTCCCGCTGAGTTTCTTACGCTGGTTCTTCTCAGAAAGGGCTCCCTTCCGAACCGGTGGTAGTTTATTGTCCTCCCATAATCTGGTTTTAAGAGATTTGAAAACAATACAGTTATTAAACCAGTGTTTACGTTTTATTTCATTACCGTGCGTCCGTGTACCTGTGTAATAGTTTAGTGTTAGGCTATCCTGATATTCCTGATAATGTCAGTATTTGAGAGTCCCTAACCAATCCCTAAACACCCGTTGCTGATCCCGGTCATCCGTCTATCCGACCACCACTATCGAGAGAGGCCAGCAGCAGCAGCACCACCCAACCGCTCCGCCGCCCCGGCTTACGACAAGTATAACATTAGTGGACCTAGTATAACATTAATTAGCAGCTTGCCTACTTACCACTCAGGATGATATAAAAAAAACGTTAGCTATCCTTTAAGCTTCCATAAAAACGTGCCAAATGTCCTCATTAGATTTATATAATTCTAACAAAAAACATCGTTAGGCTGAACGGCTATCAATAAAGGCCATTTTCGCAAACGAAACTCCCCGTGTGTTATTCGCCTCGTTGGTTTTTCCATTCAATGCGTCCAGTCCATTTTCCCGGCGTATAGGAACAGGTTAGGTAAGTACTCGAATAGCTTATTGCTCTTGAGTCATATTCAAATATTAAAACTATGATGGTATTGAAAGTAACTGTCAACAAGCGTTTAACGCGAGTGTGTTTGCGTTACATTGCGAGCCCAATTATTTTGTATGGATAAAATTTTAATAACAATTCTAAGTTAGTGGCGGAAGCGAGGAGAGGTCTTTGCCCAGCAGTGGGACACGTATAGGCTACGAAAAAAATTTTCAAAGTAAAAGTTATCTAATTATATTTCTTATGTCCTATTCTAATGACTGTATTCCTTTCCTACACTGTATAGGCATCAAATAGATATTTAAGATCACAGTTCAATACATCTATTTATGTGTGTGAAGTACTAATTGGAAGGGGCTTTCATCCTGTCGCATTGCCTTTGAATATTACACGAATAACGGCGCTCGTTCAACATTGAAGCAATCCGAACACAAAGCTAATGACAACATACATCCGCGAAACGAGCAACGAATCTACGTCATTATTATTTCACACTCCCTGCAAATCCGGGAGAGCTACGGCCCTCCCGGGACCTCATCTACTCTCAAACTTATCTATTATTTAATCTTTTCTCAGGTATGAATGTTCATTAGTCCGAAAATAAGCGCTTTTATGTTCAGCGACCTTTGGAAAAACCGCTTGTATAGGTACATTTAAAATTATACGGAAAATACGAGTTCTAGCGGACCGGACAAATTAAATAGGCTGCGGCATTTTCTACGTTTTGGAAGCAAAAGAAGAAATTTCTTTCAATTCAGAACGCTTATTTATTACGGATACAGTATATCTTTCTTTTCCGGCGTGTTTCGGCAATAAAAATTTAATATAAATATGGCACAAATCCTTGTTAGGTAGGTACTATATTTCAGTTTAAAATATCGATGCGATATTTTGGTCAGAAATAAATAAGCGTAATACACAAATCGTCGTGACCACATGTCATGCGTTTGTTCAAAATTTCGTCAATATTTTATACCCTGTCTGTAATTTTTTTTAAACCATCAGTTATCTCTTAAAATTACATTAGACCAGTTCACCTCTGCATTGGCTTTATACCTACTTTATAGTTACGAATAATTCTCAGATGAAACAACTCAGCACTTTATTTTTGTTGAAACCCGTTCTATATTATTTTAGGATATGTTTTGTTATTGCAGGATACGTAGATTTTACTTGCGGCGGTTCTCGCCAGTAAATAATTGATATTGTTACTAGACTGTTATGGAATATAATGTTGATTTAGCTACCAACGTGTCTCAATTCAACAGAAATATTCTATTACAATATTCATAACATATAAAGTAAGTAACTACCTGGAAAAGTCAAGTTCGATCACGCATTCTTAGAGAATTACGGCAATTTATATACTTATGCAAATAATATAGAGGTACTCATACTTGCCCCTAGCTCCCCAGTTGCCTATCCATATTTTATTTCATTTAGTTACTATATTATTTAACAAATACCTTTACTTGTTCTCTATTTAAGTATTTCCTTCGTAAATATGTAAGTATTTTAAAATATACACGATAGATAAAAAATATCTTGCAAATTTCATAAATACTTGCCTAGACGCTATAGTATAATAAAACTATTTGAAGGACAATTTATGCTGTCATTCTTTAGATAAAAACAGCACAAATCAAAAGCGTTTAGTACAGTCGACGTCAAAGATATGTTTACACTTTTTCACCTTGCCTTTGTATTATAATAAGGTGCAAAAGTGTAAAAATATTTTTGACGTCGACTCTACAAAGACTGTACCTACTACGTTTTTTTGGGATTAGAAAAAACGTGCGATTTTCGTCGTGCGATTTCTGGGAAAACGATTTTAAAACCCTCCATTTGGTCTCTTATCGTCTTAAAGAGTCACTAATAAAGGATACAAGTATTTAATCCTGTTTTAAAATTTTCCCTTATATGACAAAAAAAAACGTAAGATACATGGGCGAAATTAACCGTTATTTTTCTAATTTCAAAAACATTTGGTAGTATAGTATAGGCTCTGTAGTCCACAACAGTTTTTTATTACACAATGTTACACGTATACCTACCAAGCTAGGTAATCTATCTTTGAGACCAGAAATTTGCATGATACACCAACCAACTCAAAGAATAATTAAAATTGTACCCTCAGAACAAACCTTCATTAGCAGGACGAGTATAATAGTTGAATGCACTTGCTACAGAAGTGCATAGGTTCACTGGCTGCCCCGCGGTGCACCGGGAGTCGTTAACCCTGAACTTGCGTCATGCACTTGCACAACCCTAGAGGTATTCTATTACTTTGCAGGATCACGTAATCCTAGTGTTTATAAAAAGACTGCTTAGGGTTGGCGCTTAGGTGAAATTTGTGCTATTTTTAGATTATTAACTATGTTAAATATAGCTTTTTATTTAGGAACGTTTTACGAACTCCACCGTGTACAAAACGTCTTTCTTTATGGGAGTTAGTAAAAAATTATACGGATTGAGTGTCACCTTATTCAAATCCCACAAAATATGGTGGAACATACAATACAAACATACACATATGTGACAGACTATTTATATCACAACTTTTACCCAGTACCTTTTCCTATAATTTGGTAAAAATGACACTAGGTCTTTAAGGCTGCGTTTCCACCAGAGATGAGCGAGGATGTGTTGAGAATGTGTTTTTCAAAACCAATAGAATCACTTCATTTGTTTATCCTCGCCCAACGCAGCTTTAGGATTGGTCCTTAACAAACACATTCCTCGCAACACATCCGCGCTCATCTTTGGTGGAAACGCAGCCACGCTTCGACTTCACTATTTAACTTTTCTCTAAATGAAAATGGAAATGATACTGAACATCACCGTTTTTACTAAAAGGCATCTAAATACTCCCTAGCTCTGGTTATAATTGAAAATCTAATGGAATAGTGGTCTGCATTACAGAAGCGCAATCCTCATCATCATAACAGCGGAATTACCATGCTCCATGCTCATGCTGTTTTGTGTTTTTTTCTGAAATGTTGTTTCTAACCGAATAATAGAGAATACTGTTAATAAATAGCAGTGGCGGTAAGTCAAACAATATCTTAGGCAAGCCGGAGCTTGTATTGACTTAAAATTTCTTCTTGAGCTGTAGCTTAGGCAAGCCAACGGGAATCGTGTTTTATGGACGCGCCGCCATCGCCACTGATAAATAGATATGTATTATGTACACGAAAAATTATCTATATACCATTTTCTCTGAATATTTTTCAGAGCGGACGAAATGTGAGCGTGAGATAGACTAATGAGTCTAATCTATAATTACAAGTCAAAGAAATAACCTAGAGTTCCTTCTTATCTTATCTTTTTTTCCCAAATCCGGCATGTATCATTATTATTGCGCAACAGGAAGAGAAAGTTGACATATTATTAAAAGCGAAACTATCACTAAGGCAAATTATAGTGATTAGATAAATGATTGATCCTAGTAAAATAATAAATATTTAAGTATAAGTCTAGTCCAAGTATTTAATAAATGAGAGTATTTGTATGTTTGTTCTTCCTCTAAGAAGAAACTGCTGAATGGATTTGATTGAAATTTGACACATAATAAAATAAGCTAGAAAGGGAAATAACTAGTTTAATTCTTAACCTGAAATTACCCTTGCCCTAATAATTACCCCTTTGGAGTAAATAACTCTTTACAACGTCTACGAAAAGTCACAATCGAAAGCTAGTAGAGCATATTAACTCATATAAGGTAAAGCCTGACCAGAAATATATGTGACCATGCGCCATGTTGCGGAATTTCATTGGAACAAAATTTATGGTTAAAAGAACTTACCTTAAGTGAATTTCAACCATAATTTTACGAAATATTGCATCCGAGAGATTTAATTATACCATGTAGTCCGTTCTTCGACATACTGCATCGTCACAATTTTAGATATATAAAATAATAAAAAAATTAATTTCCATCATTCGGTTACTCATTCAGTCACCGATCCCGGTCCGCCGCCATCTTTTATGTTCATTTGTTTTAGAGCTAATCACCAAAACTTTTATTCTGCAACATGGGGTACTTTTAACCTTTTGACCGCCATCGTCTGATATATGAGTTTGAAATTGAAAGTTCAATTTTTGACGTACGGCGGTCAAAAGTCTAGTAATGTAAATATGTTAATATGTACCTATCAGGGTTGGGCGGGACATTAAACCTCTCGGATGCAATATTTCGTAAAATTATGGTTGAAATTCACTTAAGGTAAGTTCTTTTAACCATAAATTTTACTTCAATATTGCATCCTCCAGATTTAATTATACCATGTAGATGTTTAGCGCTGGTTGCAGAATGGAAAGCAAACTAGTATTGAATAGTATTCTAATCAATATTTATTATTATGCGCAATTAAATTATGTAATATACAAATAAGCACTAATTACCGTATGCATCTGATTGACTATTACAACATATAGGTACTAAGGTTAGTACACTTTTAATCAATTTTGGTATAAAAAGTAAGGCACATACATTATTATTCTATTACTTATAGGTATCAGCTGTTAATTATAGCCCGAGCAAAAAAACAGTCTTCTTCAATATCTATTAAAGGCTGATTATAAAAACGGGCAAAACAAAGAGAATTTCCCGACCAGCCCACTGTTCTTTTAATGATATCTGTGGAAATACCCGATCTGCTAGCCGACGACGTCGAGGCATGGCGGGTACTGTGGCCTGTGAACGTATTAGTGTCTACTCCACTGCTACTTAGCGTTTGCTTTATCCAGCGACTAATTGTTTGCGAAGTAGCATTATGGATAGGTTTTTTGAATGTAAGGAACAATTTGTTTGAATTTATTGCGGATCTAAAGTTACGAGTCCTTTCAACGTAACAGGACAGCGCCAATGCTGGGCAAATAGTAGGCTTTTCTTTGAAAAAGGGGATAATTAGTCTTGAATTATGTCTGTTAGGCGCGGAAGTTTTAATGATATCAGTTATCCCTATAACGATACGAGACTCATGTATCTGAATATCTGTTACATTGATTAATGATAATGTCTGCACACGTTGTCCTGTAGACAACGCGAGCAGAGTTACCAATTTCTTTGTCAAATTCTCCATTGTTATCGACTCGTTTGGAACATGGTTAGATAGATAATCCAGGACTAAATTAGGGTCCCATATAGAATTATATTTCGGGAAACATGGCTTACTTTTAAATACGCCCTTAAGGAATCTCGAAATACAATCATTATTACAAAGATCCTTGCCTAGAATCAGAGATAAACTGGAACGAAAACAATTTAAAGTTCCATAGCTAGCATTTGCATGAAACTTTTCTGTAAGAAACTTTAAAATCTCATTAACCGAAGCATTATACATGTCAATATTATTAATTTGACAAAATTCAAACCATTGTTTTAACGCTACATTATACTGATTAAGAGTATTCTTAGATAAAGACTGCAACATTATGTCAATACAATCATCTGGTATGCCGTTTTTTATGTAGGCCTGCCGTATAACACTGCGCACGCCAGGGTAAGGCTGCGCCAAAGAGGATGGCATTCTCTGGAAGGAGAAAGTAAAAGATTCTTATTAGGATTAAGATAGATGATTTCTGACTTCACTAACGACAAAAACAGCGGAAACCATGGCTGTCCCGGCCAATATGGGACAACAAGGATGCCCGTGGCTTTATCCTCAACTATTTTACGGAGGCATTTGAGAATGAGCGCAAATGGTGGAAAGGCGTAAAAAAAGTATTTACGCCATGAAAAAGTAAAAGCATCAATTTCATAGGCACTAGGGTCTCGTTTCCAAGACACATATCTTGAGCATTTGTTGTTCAAGCGAGATGCGAACAGATCTATGTCAGGGACGCCTAAGTGATCAGTAATTACTTGAAAACTTTTATGGTTAAGGTCCCATTCTGTGTCAATATTGGTGTGTCTTGAGGCTTGGTCAGCGTCGGTGTTATCGCATGACTTAATGTAAGACGCAAAGACAAAAATACGTCTCTCCTCGCACCACTCCCATATCGTCCTCGTTATTTTATTTAGATGGGGGTATTGTATACCACCCATTCTATTGATGTAGGATATGGCAGTGGTGTTATCGATTCTTAGTAAAATATTCATATTACGACTATATTTACAAAATGACTGTAAACCCAAAAAAGCTGCCAACAGTTCAAGATAATTAATGTGATGTTGAACTTCGTCGGCTGACCAGTGTCCTCTAGTAATTTCGCCATTACACGCGGCTCCCCAGCCACTGAGAGACGAGTCAGTAAATATTTCGAACTGGTAAGTGCCCTTCTGAATATCATTCTTAGCGTTATATTTAATATTAGACCACCATTCAAAATCATCAAGTAAAAATGATTTTAGGACCATTCTACAGTCGTAATCCTCATTAGATTTTTGAAGAGCTAAAAATTTCTCTCTTTCAAAAAGCTTGATATGCGCCCAACCATACGCCACTGCAGGACAAGCGGCTGTAAGAATACCTATGAACTTTGCAAACTCACGTATACTTGAATAAGTTCTACTTTGCATATTTTTTGTAATTTTTATAATTTTTAGGATTTTTTCCTGAGGCAGTTGTAATTGCATATCCTTAGTGTTAATCTCTAAACCTAAAAAATTACAAATTTGAGAAGGATTGAATTTACTTTTCTCAACGTTGATTACAAACCCTAGTTTTTCCAAATTTTTTATTAAAACATGTACAGTGTGTTTGCAAGACTCACGAGTATTTCCGATACATAAAATGTCATCAAGGTAGGCTACTAATATATGGCCTTGACTTCTCAATAATGATAAGAGCGGTTTTAATAGCTTGGTGAAGACAAGAGGAGCCGAAGCCAAACCATTTGGTAAACAATTAAACTCATATAAGTGATCATATCTAAACCTTAGAAACTTTCTATGTGAAGGGTGTATTGGGACCAAAAAATAGGCCTCCTTTAGATCAATTGTGGCCATGTAGGCATCTTTAGATATCAACTTAACAGCTGTACGAATATCTTCCATTTTGAAATGGTGCGTATTAACTGATTTATTTAGTGTTTTTAAGTTCAGAATAAACCGAAACCCGCCGTTACTTTTAGGCGTTAAAAATATAGGTGAAATAATTTGCCCAGGAATATTTTTATGCATTTCGTAATAGCCCCCAATTTAATTAATTTGGGTATAGCTGCATCCATTTGCCTTTTTGAAAATGGAGGATTATTTGGCTCAATACTTTGTGATAATGGTAAAAAAAATGGGAATTTAAATCCATGTACAAATGATAGTACCGTATGGTCGTTGGTAATTGACAACCAATTATCATAAAAATATTGTATACGACCAGCATGCGGTACCTTTAACGCCGACTCCGCTCGTTCGCTCTGCTGGACTGGTGGTAGTGGTGTTGGCGCCCGCGACGCTGACCCGAGGTCGTCCTCCTCGCCGAGGTCGAGGTTTGGGGCTCGTAGTATCTGCCCGTCGTCGGTGCTGATGCAACCTTCGGTTTGTAATGACGAGGAGGAGCTCTCGCGTTTCCCGACTGCTGCGTTGCTTGCTTGCGATGCTGGAACGTCGGGTTGAATGGAAAGGATTTTTTAATCTGTTGACCTGACTTTTCAATATCCTTGGAGCTTTTAATTTTGTCACCTAATTTTTCTCCGAAAAGGAATTCGTCTCTTTTCACTCCTTTAATTGTATTCCAGAACTTCTTGTCTAGCAACGGTACTAGGAGTTTATTCCTGTTTATCGATTCTTCGTAGTGAAGGTCTAACAAAATTTGGGTAACTTCCGAAATTTTTTTGATAATTTCAAGTTTCGTCAGGTCTAATTTTATTAGATCATTTGTTAAATTAGCAAGCCCAGCAATGCCTCGACCCAGTTGATTTTGGGCTTTTTCTAAACGCATATCACGATTTTTTGCAGAATCATTAATAACAGCTGCTACCTCTGGATTCAGCTTGGGTGCGCGAGCTAGTAAAAAATTACTCGGTATAAGCATATTTTCTGCAAGAGACTGCTTAAGCTCCTTGTCCAGCCCGTCCATTAGGATTTTTCCCCAGCGTTCAGAGAGCTCACTAGGAATGGGCTCACCGAGAGGTTCCTCTAACTTTTTTGCCTCCCCCAGCATATTTAAGATCTCTTGGGGAAGTGTCGTAGCTGGTGGTTGAGCAGGGTCTATTGGCAACGAGGCGGCCTCGGCCGGCACCGGCGCGGTGGTTACTGGTGGCAACGGCGGCGCTGGCGTTGCCGCTACCTGTGGCGACGGGGTAGCTGCAGGTTGATTGACCACTGACTGCAACTGTGGTGCCGGGCCAACCATATCATCATAAGTCTCATCCTCCATCAAAGCTTCTTCTCGAAGCCTCCAGTCTTCGCCCGCCTCGCTATATTGACCTTCGAAGTCTGACGACTGCCTATCAGTATAGTAAGGGCTATGTGACGAGCTTGACGTCGAGGCCTCAGATCTTCGGTCCCAATCTAAAATAATAATTAGATTTTGTTACTTTCAGGATGATATCACAGTACCATCACGTCAAGAAAGTAAAAATAAAATAATTGTTCCAGGGCAATATCTCGTATTACCACCTCAAGGATCAAATAATAGGTACAATTTGTGTTCCAGAGCAATATCTCGTATTACTACGTCAAGGAACAAAAAAACATTACAACTGTCAGCATAACATCTCGTGTTACAACGTTAAGACAGTAGGTGTTGCATCTCACAACAGGAAAAGCACTACATAGAAAAAAACACGTACGAAGTCAACTAATTGAAATAACGGGTAGATTTACCTTTGCGCTTATTATGCCGCAATTTATCTTCCAAACGTCGTATCTTGCGACGAATGTCCTTATCACTGTGTTTTTGCTTGCGTTTTCCCATGTTTTGTGCACTTTTTGATGTTTAAATTATAATTTGTAATTATATAGTTCAAGAACGATGTTGACGATGCCGCACACGAAAAACGAATGAACATAAAAGATGGCGGCGGACCGGGATCGGTGACTGAATGAGTAGCCGAATGATGGAAATTATTTTTTTTATTATTTTATATATCTAAAATTGTGACGATGCAGTATGTCGAAGAACGGACTAGGTACATGGTATAATTAAATCTGGAGGATGCAATATTGAAGTAAAATTTTTCATAAATTTCATAATAAACTGAACTGTCACCGAAAAAATTGACAATGGTCATATATTTCTGGCCAGGTTTTACCTACAATGTGTTACTTAATTTACTTAAGTACGGCCCTTGATTATGTCTATTCAATCAAACTGTGAATGGGACTGTGTGAGCTGCTGAGTCGACGTTTGTTGACAGTCAGTCAAGCCAGTGCCGGGTCCCAGCCGTAAATCAATTTACCCTTTGAAGCTATTCCTTTGTTGGACACGTCTTGACCTTCGGTCAGCGTTCAACACTGTGCAAATGCCACAGAGGGATTTCCGATAATTGAATTGGAGGGTATTATTTAATTTAAGTAATAGGATGACATTGTTCTCGTATTAAATTGTATGGTAAATCCAATATCTTTACAGTGTCAATCTTAGTACTTAATACAACAAATATTATGTTCTCAATTTTTCGGTCGCGTTAAAACACGATCCAACTGAAATACAATTCTAATGCATTAACTATGTGTAATACAGACAACGCCTAAACGTCTAAATCAGAATTTGCTTGAAAATTATGCCGATGCAACTCCGATAAAACTTGAATATTAGTTGATTACTTGTTGTAAAACGTAAAAATTTTCATACAAATTAAGAGTCGCCAGGACGCTCGCGTGAACTCGCGTCCCCATACAAACATAGTTTTGCTCTCATTTTAAAACGACGTGCTTTAGAACCACGGAATTTGGCATGGGCATTCTAGTAGTACAGATCTATGTCGGTGATTCGTTTTCGTTGCTAAAAATTGTAACACAAAGAAAACATAGCAAAAATAAGTTTTGTATGTAAATCTGTATCTGGCTGTATTTTCTTTGTATTACAATTTTTAGCAACGAAAACGAATTATCGACATAAATCTGTACTACTAGAATGCCCATGCCAAAATTCGTGGTTCTAAAGCATGTCGTTTTAAAATGAGAGCAAAACTACGTTTGTATGGGAACGCGAGCGTCCTGGCGACTCTTAATTAGACACGCAATGTATGAGTAATAAAACTAATAAATTAAACTTAACAATTGACATGTGATTTTATTGAAATTTCGCTCTTAGTGTCATCCTGACAAGACCGTCAACAATCATGACAAGTGACCTTGTTCGTAAGAAAAGGACTTAACCGCCCTGATATTGCGAAACACTTAGCGAAACATTGCTGCTCGAGATTTTTTTTTTAAATTAATTACTCTTCATTATAAAAGGTAATCGTTATATTCTTTTGATAAAACTGTTAACAGCACTTTAAACTATCGTTACTTAAAACCAATGTCGTTATGAATGACACACACTGTATGTATGGTCTCAACATAAGATAAATAAATAAATCTAGGTACTATTAGAATTTTTATTATGTAATTTTGTTTACCTACTGACGAATTAAAAGTTTACATGTAGATATTTGGTGTGTCTTAAAGATTGAAAAGTTTTGTAAGTAAACAGCGAGCTTACTCCAAATATGACGTGTTACATAACTTACATAAGCGAGCATCGACGTTAGGTTGAGTTGAGATCGTGTCGGCGACCCTGGGCGGACGAAGCCCTGTGCATCTAGTTGTACTACTATTGTAAGTTATGTCATGATTGCGAGTGTTTTGTCTTATTTAGCATAACTTTTTTGAATATTTAAAGAGTCGCTGGGTTGTACACGTTGCTAAAAAAGGGTAGGTACACTTGTACTGTCCGTCTGTTTAGCTAAATCTATTGACACTCTATTTTGGGGTCCAAAGATTGTGTATATCTTTCATGATTTTTAAAGATATCAAAGTTTATGAAATTTCACTGCTTTAACGTTGTCCATTATACAAATACAATTTTTTGTATAGTTTATTTGTTTGTTTAATTTAAGTACATTAAAATGGCAAAGTAGTAAAGATAAAGATCAGGTTTTTGGGATAGTACAAGACATTCATAGTACATAATGGTAAATATGTAATGCTTGCAACTGTTTTCACACGTTTCATAAACAAATTATTTTGTTTTGTATTGAAAAAAACAATCAACTACACTAAAACGTTATTATTTTTGAAGCTTTGGAACTATTTTAGACTGTCTTGTAGCTCAATAAATAAATAAATAAAATTTCGTTTGAAATCCTAGTTATCTTTATTTGTGATATCTATTACCTACAGCTAATCAACGTATCATTTCAAGATACTGAGCCATACAATGTAGAAAACAGAATTTCCTGATAAACAATAGTCATTGTATAGAAAGAAAATTGTGAAATAAGTTTCTTATTGACAAACAGGACAGGTGTCGATATTTGATTATTCACTTCAATAGGCGCCTGAAGAAAATGAGCCCGTACTCAAGTACGGGCTCATTTTCCAATGACAGCTCTGTCAACATAATATGACGCGAGATTTGTTCATATTATAGTCAACGTACGCATAAATTATATAGATATTAAATGATGGCATACCTATGACAATTGTGAGCATGGGAGCAAAATGACATACTTACGGTGAGGACATACGTCCATTGGAATGATTCTAAAGTACTGGTGATACATCTCATCATGTTTTGGCCCTTCCAATCATTATCATAGTAATACCCTGCACCACTGAACCACGATGTGGCTACAAACTTATAGAATTTTAAGTACCTATTCATAGTAAAAAGTGCACACTAGGATCTATTCCAGCAGCGCAAAATAATAATAAATATACTGTACGTACGTGAAGATGTATTTTTAGATTTTTGATCTTTTTATTTATTTACATGCATTGTAAAATATTATAAGCAAAACTGACAAAAACCCATATCGCTATAAAAACCAAATGTCCGAATCAAAGCACTAGACTAAACATAGCAAAGCAGTCTAACCCTATCAGTCACATCTCCAGTGCCACCCGGAGCATGGCGCTGGGGTGAACAGTCGGTTAACTGACCTATAACCGGGCGAACGTTGACGTGAGACTTAGCTAACATAACCTATGATTATATTATAATAACAGTTAGGTTATGCACGCTCAAAGACTGAAGCACTTCAAATAAGTGACTTCGCGTCGTACGCTTGCGCACCAGCAAGCGAGGGTTACGGACGTGAGAATGAGCTGCCGTCACCCGCGCGAGAAAAAGACGAACTGAAATTTTCCAACAACAGTGACAAGATTATAATGATTGCCAATAGAAATAAATATAACGCAATCACTGCTACGTTATGAAGAGCCATAGAAGTTTTAGTGGCAGGAATGTAAATGTCAGAGGGACTTCCCAACGATATCGATATGTGACGATTGGTACAGTCACCGGCAATAGTATCTTCCTATATGAAGGCCGCAAAAATATGTGACACGCTCTTATTTGTAGGGCTATAGGAGCCAGTCACATATTTTTGCGGCCTTCGTGTACGAACATACTATGATTATGATTTTGATTTTGAAAATGCCCAAAATACAGGAGGCATATAAATATAATGTAAGTAAAAATGGAGTGCAGAATTGCCTTTTATAAATTGTATAATGAATGAAGTTTAATAAATAATTTCATATGATGTCAATACATTTTTAACGTTAAATCTAAACATTACAAAAGACGTACATTCACAGATAAGTACATTCTATGTCAGTCGGAAACTCTGAAGGGCACTATTGTTCTCATAATATATTTAATAAATCCAACGATTTAGTTATTTTTGTAACCACTTGGTTAACGTAATATTTCTATAAAACTTATACTGACGTAATGCGGGCGCTTAAATCTAACCGAACGATCTAGTCTTTTTATAACCTCTTACAACACGTCACGTTTACCAGAAAATTATACTTAAGGTGGGTTGCACCACGCACAATTAACAGACTCATCAACGTTAAATATGGCGACGGAGCTGTCATCCCATAGAAAACTGTCAAACTTTTCATACAAGTTTTTTTTTACGATTACGTTTACGTTCACAGACAGTTTGGTGGAACCAGCTCTTAATTTACACAAAACAAAGTCTAATTTACTTAGGGTGGATTGCACCACGCACAATTAACGGGCTCATCAACGTTAAATATGGCGACGGAGCTGTCATCCCATAGAAAACTGTCAAACTTTTCATACAAGCTTTTTTTTACGATTACGTTTACGTTCACAGACAGTTTGGTGCAACCAGCCCTTAATCTACACAAAACAATGTCTAATTTACTTAGGGTGGATTGCACCACGCACAATTAACGGGCTCATCAACGTTAAATATGGTGACGGAGCTGTCATCCCATAGAAAACTGTCAAACTTTTCGTAGAATATTTTTTTATGATTACTTTTACGTTCACAGACAGTTTGGTGCAACCGGCCCTTAGTATTTGACTAAGATAGGAGGTTTTTGAGGTAACCTTGGAAATGCAGTTGCATTTCATGCTCGACGGGGCACTGAACCGTTTAGACAATCTCTGCTTCGCTTCAATTGATGGTGACCTATGATATATAATAATGACAGATGGGCATGTTCTAAAAGTGAAGCACTTAAAATTAGTAAATTCAAACAATTGTCTCCAGTCGCGCACTAGTAAACGAGAGATGCGGACGTGCCAATGAGCTAACGTGGCCCGCGTGAGAAAGAGACAAACTGTAATTTTCTAATAACGGAACTGACAAGATGTAATGATTGTCAATATAGATAAATATAACAGAATCATTGTTAGGTTATGAAATGCATTTGGAAGTATTTGTTCTGCTTATTATGTTAGAGTCCCCACACCCATACTATACCTTTTGACCAGGTTCGATTCCCGGTTATGTATGAGAGTTAATAAAAAAGTTTGAATGTAATTATTATTAAATCTATAATCGACGTCATGGTTCCTAAGAACAGATCTCGCTATCTCTCATAGTTTCCGACTTCTCCATACTGACCCATTTGGATTGTAGACCCGGTATACTACTACTAAGCTGCTACACTACCCATCTATAGTAAAAAATCATTGATGGTGACTGGTGATTTAGACAACGAACCGTTTCGTTGATGCGGTTTAGTTTAGGAAGATTGAGTTGGAACTGGTCATTGTTTTGATACTGATCTAGGTATGGTAACATTTTTACTTTATTTTTACTTTACTTGCTTAATACCACAGTATAAGGAAGGTGGTGTTGTATACCAGTAACCCTCCTATGAACAAATACAAATTCACGATCACTGGCTGTACCAATGTTACGTGCAACGGTAGCACCAAAATGACACGCCCCTTGTTGTATCATGTCTATTTCGGTCGCGTAACTCGCGTCGTCAGTTGTTTTTTTTGCCCGCTGCCCGCTCAGTTTTTTTGTTCGTAGTTGGACTACTCGTTGTGTACTCTGTTATTACGCTGCACCAACCACCATCGATAGACTAACTAATTAGCAGATAACTATGAAACTTTCTTTACAAGTTTATTGCAACCAGTCCTAATGTTTTATTATTAGTCTTACGACTGTAGGTATTTGTTTTTCGTTAATCTAATGATTATTAAATATTAGTTATGGCTATTCCGGATCAGAATATTCCTTTGTTTCATATTTTTCATTTCAGTACTGTAAGTTAGTCTGGTTTTAATTATTAACTTATTTTTAATGAACTATAGTGGGGTCTCGGCGTTGAAAATAATTTTTGTCACATTCAGCGTCGAGACCCTTGGTCCGTGGGGCTCTAGCACTCTGAGTCTCTCTAAAGATCTATTGAAGAGTTTCAGATGTGCTAAAAGAGACCGAAGAGCTGACAGTGGCTATTTTGCTCAAAGGATTAGTTTAGCAATCCAAAGAGGAAATGCTGCCAGCGACTTAGGTACTATGCCGCAGGGACCTCTGTTAGATATGTTTTAGCATAGGCTTAAAGATATAATAGACGGCCACAGCCTGAGAACTTTTTGAAGCTCAAGTCAATTGCGCCCTCTGTCCGAAAGCCCCCTAAAGATACCGAAAATCTAAGAGGAAATGTCACCTGCACTGCTACTCCACCTAGTAACGAAAAGCGTACTAGTAGTACACTAGTAGCTACTAGGTGGAGTAGCAGTGCAGGTGACATTTCCTCTTTCATTTTCGGTATCTTTAGGGGGCTTTCGGACAGAGGGCGCAATTGACTTGAGCTTCAAAAAGTTCTTAGGCTGTGCTGCTCTACTATATAACTTACTCTATGGTTTTAGTTTGGTTTCTAAAGGAGTGTATAGGTTCTAAAAGGATAGGCAACGTGCATATGAATCCTCTGGGGTTACAGACGTCCATAGGCTACGGTAACTGCTTACCATCAGGCGGGTCGTATGTTTGTTTGCCACCGTCGTGGGATAAAAAAAATATTTACGGTTTATAATTTAGATTTATTATAGTTTTAGTTACTTTTAAATTTTACTTTAATTTTTACTTTCTGTGTTAAACATTTACTTGCCAAGAAAGAATAATATTATATATAATTATTAAAATTATTGGCTTTTAGCGTCCCATTTCCCTACTGACAACATGTATTATAAAACAAAAGAATGTTCCTTTATAATTTAATAAAAAAATTCCAGAAATAATAATAGTAATAATTTTGTTCCATGTTCCATTCCTGGAAAGCATCAGATTACGAGTATAAGTAAAGGATTTCTCTTTGTGCCGAAAAAAAAATTCAAAAACCGATGAAGCAGAGCGCGCTTATATTATGAAAATATTAACATAAAATAAAAGATTAATTATGCATCATTTTGTATAATGTTTAAGAAATTATATATCCTAATCCCTCTCGTGCAAGAGAGTAGAACGTATGTACTATAATATTATAGGTACTTAGTAAGTAGGCTAAGATTTTAACTATTATTACTACTCCGATCCGAACAAATGTTTTTTAATATATAATTTTGAGCTACGTTTATGTTTCATAATCATAAAGTACACATGTGACATTTTAATCTCAGTTCTAATAAAATAATATCCTTGGGTTTGGATTGACAATGCTTATGATTATCTTAGAATAATCTTCTTCATCTTCTTCCTCCTAGCGTTTGTCCCGGCTTGGGGTCCGCTTGAAAAAACCATGAATTGGCGTAGACACTAGTTTTTACGAAAGCGACCATCTGACCATCCAACCCAGAGGGGAAACTAGGCCTTTTTGGGATTAAGTCCGGTTACTATACGATGTTTTCCTTCAACGACAAAATTAGGATTATCTCCTTATTGATACAATAACGAAGTGTTGAAGCTGAGTGTAGGCATTCTAGGAGCTGGAAAATTCACAGTTTAAAAAATATATAGGCTAATTTCAGTTGTTTCTACCATTGAAGCGGATTACAGCCAAATGATTAATTAGCTGGAGTGAAGCACTGAACGGTAATAAATAATAACTGAACTAATTGTTAATTAATTACATTTCAATATTAAGTAATTTAAAACGAGTGGCCGTGCCGCGCCCCAAGTCTTTTACTTGATTGGAATCGGGGTAAAAAGGATTTGAATGAAATTAAAGCTCTATTATCCCACTTTTTTCAATGGAATCGTAACCTGATTAAATCTTCCTTGCTATAAATTTAATTTGGACCTTTTTTCAGTAAGTCAATTGCTCCGCTAGGCTGAAATTAAATGTCAGGTCACAGAGTAAATAATAGTATAATACAGAGACACAGAGTAAATAATAGTATAATACAGAGAAACCTCTGTAACGTCACGAATCATGTTGTCCCTTCTTAACACATGACAAGTTCTCTTTCGCACTTATGCAAACGTATCGGATACGTCGTGTCAAACTCAAATTTTTTGACAGATTTACACTGAGTTGTACCCCCCTGACAGAGAGACCTCTGTAATGTCACTTAACGCACAGAGTAAATAATAGTATAACAGAGAGACCTCTGTAATGTCACGTAACGTCACGAATCATGTTGTCCCTTCTTAACGCATGACAAGTTCTCTTTCGCACTTATGCAAACGTATCGGATACGTCGTGTCAAACTCAAATTTTTTGACAGATTTACTTTGAGTTGTACCCCCCTGCTTAACGTCACGAATCATGTTGTCCCTTCTTTTTTTTTTAATGTCATCGCGCTCCTGGCGCATTCAGCCAAACGAGTAAAACGGGGAAACGGAATTAAAGAATAAATAAAAACGGAATAATCGGAATTAAAAAAAAAGGAATGGATCAGGAAATGTATTAAAGTTTAATATTATTAATTGAAATATTGTCCCTTCTTAACGCATGACAAGTTCTTTTTCGCACTTATGCAAACGTATCGGATACGTCGTGTCAAACTCAAATTTACTTTGAGTTGTACCAGGGGGGTACAACTCAAAGTAAATCTGTCAAAAAAATTGAGTTTGACACGACGTATCCGATACGTTTGCATAAGTGCGAAAGAGAACTTGTCATGCGTTAAGAAGGGACAACATGATTCGTGACGTTACGTGACATTACAGAGGTCTCTCTGTATTATATTATACTATTATTTACTCTGTGGTTGTACCCCCCTGAGTCAGGTACCCGATTTGACAGGCGTTAGGTTTTGAAACTGGAAAGATAGAACCGTGTGTGTACGGGGATCTCCATGGCTAGCACATCTTATATTACATTGTTGCGCGACTTTCCATACTTCTAGCAAAAATCAGACTCTTTCCATCTACGTTGCCTTCGTACAATTTTGCGCATAAAGTGGCAAGATTAAGTACCGAACACGGAAGTTCTACGTCGCGTCAAGCTACCTGGTATTGAAGCACTTATCGTGAAACACCAGCTGAGATGGTATGGCCACGTCGTACGCATGGACAGCAGTAGATTGCCTGCAGCAGTGTTCTATGCTGAGCTTTCTTGCGGGAAGCGAAAGCAGGGGGGCAGTACCTGCGGCACAAAGATGTTCTTAAACGCCACCTCACTGCTTGCGGTATACCGTGTGAACGTTGGGAAGAGATGGCGCTGCAGCGGTCGGAATGGCGATCTGACCCGAATGACTGTTTGTCATAAAGTGGAACAATATGAGCATCAGCGTTTGAGAGACCTGGATGCCAGACGGCATAAGAAAGACTCGTCCTAAGCCCACGTACATATACACACACTGACTATGACTATGACTATGACTATGACATACAACCCAGTTGGCCAACTACACTGCGCTTTGTGTGACCGCGTCTTCAAGACAAAGTTTGGCTTTGCAAGTCATACCCGAGCCTTCCATAATCCTGCAAGAAATAATTGACGGAGTCGCTGTCGCCGGATACGGCGTGGAGAGAATGATGACTTCTAGCACGACTTTAAGTATGAGTAAGACAGTTGACAACGTAAGATATGCTAGCCCGCCTAGTATTTAGTAATGAGTCATATGCATTCGGCAAATGTATGTGTAAACTTAACCTTACGGTTTTAAAACCTAACGTCAGGCGTACCTAAGGCAAAACACATACAAGTATACACATGCAAAGCCTGATTCATTAACTGTATCCAGCAACCTGACGTGAAAAACCTAACGTTTGCTTCCTGCTTAAAATAATTATCCAATGTATCCACCTACTTATAATCTTAACATTTTCTCAAAGAGCTCTCTACCTAAAAAAATATCTTATGACATTGTCAAATAATGTCAAATAAAAACAACGTCATAGAACGACATAATAGAACTTCAAAGAAGTTATATTTATTTGCTATTAGTTAAATATAATTTACCGACTTCGTCTACAAGAAATAATAATGAGTGAGGTCAAGCAAAAAAGTAGGATGTCTATCTCCGAAGCCACAAGCAAGCAAGCGCTGGCGGAGAAAGTTAAGTCTTTCAGCAAGATGAGGATCCGGAGACAATCTTACGGCTTTGGCAAGGTGCCTGGCATCGTACCAGTTGGGCCCAGGGGCTCACAGGTAAACAAGTTTACGTTTCCCTTACCATTATTTGATTGAAACTTAGCTTTTCACCGACAACAATTTGATCTATATCGGCTTTACAGCAGCCGCTAAAAACAAAAAGATGTTTGAAGGCATTGAAAATTTCGTCAACTTAGTAACAGAACCCATAGCTTAATTGGTAAAGCGATCGAGCCCCGGCAAGGCGTATCGATGTAGGGTTCGAGTCCCACTGGGTTGATTATTTTTTCAATGTTTTCAAAGTTTGTATTTGAAAACATGTAAAAATAATAATAATAAACATGTTTTGTATTATCGACTATTTTTCAAAAACAATATTTGTGGACGAGTTTAGTGCAAGAGACTGCTTTGTCGATTTACAAGGACACTTTTTTCTTTCACTAATAGATAGATAGTGCATATTGCGTGGTTTTAGAAAGTACTAGTAACTCCATATCGACAAAGTGGTCCCTTTGTCCGTACACTGACACATTTTTCCAAGAATGTTATTACAACGAATGTGGCGAAATGAAACCGAAGGTTGGACTGTTATTATTGATTTTTAAATATTCCATATTAATCATCCATTGAGGTACCTACAATGACTACTTCGCGTTGGTTAGGCGTTACACGCCCTAGAAAAGAGACCTAACTAACCTAACCTAAATTTTGCCGCATGTAAAGTCCGTAAAATGAAAAATTAAAAGTCTTATTTATTTTAACATGATTAAGGCCGTTCCTCGATTTGGACAAGCCACGCCCATCCGTAAGAGACACGTTTATAGCTCCCGTGCACGAAAGAAAGAGATGCAGCTCTCTTAAGGATCTGACTTTTTGACTAAACTACGATAAATAAGCGAATCCATAAAGTTTTGTCTAATTTTGTTTCTGTGACTTTTTAGATAAACCAGAATACCATATTTTTTACTAAGTTATATTGCTCAATCTCTTATAATTTACGTAAGCTAATAAAAATAAGGGGAAAAAGGACACAACATCGGATTTTTTTTCTATCGAGGCAACTTTCAGCAATCGTGTTTCGGCTTGCCATAAACAAGAGTATATAGTCTAATAATAGATATTCGAAAATAAATTCAGTGCCTTTTCCGGTTTAGTCAATAGAGCGTTTTAAAAAACCTATAATTTTTCAAAGTAACAAATAGGTTATAAATATAATATTAATTAGGGTCGCAAGATCTCTACATTACAGAGCTACTAGCTTATTTACAAGCAACATATTTTTTATTATTTATTCCGACCGATACTTATGGAGGTCCAAAAGGGTGGCCTATGTTCAACAGTGGACGTCTTATGGCTGAGATGATGATGATGATGATGATGATATTTTTTAGCTGGGTCTTGAGTTCAAGCGGCCCGTGTTGACGTATTTGCCGACATATCAGATCGAGCCGTCGCGCCCAGTCAAAATCGCCGAAGTTAAGAAAGTTATTGAACAGTTTCTCGATGACAACTTTACAGGACATAAGTATAATGCTCAGGTAATGTCGTTGAAGTAGGTCACGGGGAATAGAGTTTAGCTTTGACCACGAACACTATTTAGCTGCCTTCTCTGTTGAAAAATCTGCCTTATTTATGGTTGTAGGTACAGTCAGCAGAAGTAGCTAAGAGAGTAGTGTTCAAATTTACCTACACACACTCTTATTCTCAGAGTAGTGTCAGGCTCATTTTGAACACCCTACCCGCTTAGCTAGGTACTTGTGCTGTTGACTGTACAGGTTATTTAACGAGAATATTGAATGTGACAAAGCACCATTAAATTTAGCTTTACTAGCGCTATATATACAGTAACACGCATATTTTTTTGCTAACGGTCAAATGGGGTGACCTGAGATAAATTGTTTGTAATTTGACAAATGTAAGACAGTTATAAAAGCTGCATTTTTTTTATCTAACTACATACATATATATTTTTTGGTACTTTAAAGTACCAATTGGTTTGACCTTACTTGCTACATTTAGACTATGACGGAATAGCAATTTCTATAGGTATCAGACGTATTTAAGAACCTAACGGCTGTTCAGTACTGCTAATCCAGATTAATGTAGTTTAGCTGTACTTTCGTTAGAGTTTTTTTCACATTTTCGTGTAGGTACTCTTGCTATACAATAGACTAAATAACAAAACAGTCTATTGGAAGAGAAGCATTTTGTTATATACAATACGGATACAAGAACACATTTCGAGTTTTATGCTGATCATAATTTATCTCGGATCAGCACGCCTAGCACATGAGTGACGCGACTGTATCTCGCGCGCGAGATAGACTACCCGTCTCTTTTTAATTGACACAGTCAGAAAAGGACGGATAGACTATCTCGCGCGCGAGATACTGTCGCGTCACTCATGTGCTAGGCGTGCAGAGGTGTACTAGTACCTAGCAATAGAACGGTGGTGGTTGTTTACTGACGTTCATTCATTATTATATTGTAATTTGCTTAAATTCAGGAATAAAGATCTTTTTTCATCGTGCCTTCCAGGACTCCCCAGCACTAGCTTTACGCTTGTCAAGCGAGATCATGCGAGAGATGAAGACAATGGAATATAGTCGCTACCGCTTTATAGTAGTCGTCACAATCTACCAACGTCGTGCTCAATGCTACAATAACGCGGTAACCTTTCTCTGGGATCACGAAAGAGACACCTACATAGATGTGCAGAGGGTAACCAACACCGCAGCTATCCATGTCACTGCGTTCGCTATCTATTTGGATTAAAGCTCATTTACCCCTATTTTATATACTCAATGTTATAACAGCACCATAACCTATCTCAGCGACGAGTGACACACCTACATATATGCAGAGGGTAACCAACAAGCCCTCTATCCAGGTCACTGCGTTCGCTATCCATTTTGATTAAAGCTCATTTATTCCCTATTTTATATAAATTATACTAGGTACGTTGATGAGTGCTCAGTGTTACCACAGTGCCATAACCTATCTCAGGGACGAGAGAGACACCTACATACATATATATGCAGAAGGTAACCAACAACGTCGGTATCCAGGTCACTGCGCTCACTATCTATTTTAATTAAAGCTCATTTAATCCCTATCTTATATAAACGATACTAGGTACGTCGTTGAGCGCTCAGTGCTACCACAGCATCATAACCTATCTCAGGGTCGAGAAAGACACTTACATACATATATATGCAGAGGGTAACCAACAACGTCGGTATCCAGGTCACTGTGTTCGCTATCTATTTTGATTAAAGCTCATTTAATCCCTATTTTATACAAACGATACTGGGTACGTTGATGAGTGCTCAGTGCTATCACAGCACCATAACCTATCTCAGCGACGAGTGACACGCCTACATATATGCAGAGGGTAACCAACAAGCCCTCTATCCAGGTCACTGCGTTCGCTATCCATTTTGATTGAAGCTCATTTATTCCCTATTTTATATAAATTATACTAGGTACGTTGATGAGTGCTCAGTGTTACCACAGTGCCATAACCTATATCAGGGACGAGAGAGACACCTACATAAATATATATGCAGAGGGTAACCAACAACGTCGATATCCAGGTCACTGCGCTCACTATCTATTTTAATTAAAGCTCATTTAATCCCTATTTTATACAAACGATACTAGGTACGTTGATGAGTGCTTAATGCTACCACAGCACTATAACTTATCTCAGGGACGAGAGAGACACCTACATATATATGCAGAGGGTAACCAACAGCCCCTCTATTCAGGTCACTTCGTTCGCTATCTATTTTGATTAAAGCTCACTTAACCTCCCTTTTATATTTACGAGAAGAGAAATTACTGGAGCTAAATGAGAATAGGATTTGAATCCGTTAGGACCGCAGAATTTATAAATTCTATAGGTAGTTATTCATGACGTAAGAATTCACTGTAGAGTTTTTATTTAAGTGCAGATACTGAATGGTAATCGATTCATATAATATTACATTTAGCCGTAAAAAAAATTAATTTTACTTTATTCAATTACTTAATTTATTTCTTGTATTCTTCATTTTAAAACTTAAGCCAGAACCTATAAAATCATCTAACATTTAGAGGACACATTTCAAGTAAGAAAGAATATCAAACGTATTGCGAAGCAGTCAGATTTGGATTTTATTTTTATTTTTCATTTTAATTACACAATAGGCAGGTACATGTCTGTCTCTCAAGCTGTTTTGATATGCCTTCTTGAAGAACTACGCATTATTGTATATAGTATCTTTAATGTATTTGTAGTACTGTTTTGAAAAAATAAGTCCCGCCGAGTTTCTTGCCGGTAATAAGTAATACTTCTCGGGTCAGAGGTGTAGGGTTAGAACCGGTGGTAGTTTCTTTTCTCTCTGACGTTCATAAGTGCATTGTAATGTGCCTAAATTGAAGAATAAATATCTTTTATCTTTTTTTTTTATTATCTTTTTTAAGCGTTCAGTGTTTTCAGAAAAAAGTGTACCATTTACTTTTTTTGGGAAACCTAAAATTTCTCGGTTATTTCTACTCAAAATCACGAGGACTATGATCGACTTAAATAATTAAAAAGTGTCCAAATTTTTTTGTCCGTTTTTGACGCATTTTCTTATAGGTACATTCTGCATTTTTGGACCGTCACAAAACTGACTGGAAAAATTGGCAATTTTTTTAATGGTTTTTTTTTCTGTAAACCCTCACCTACCTTAGTTTACACACTACCGTTGCCAATGAGATTTCACATTAGTCACATCACTATTCGAAGATGCACATTTTCATATTATAAATTGTTATCAATCAATTATCAATGTATGGTCAACGTCAAAAATATGTTTACACTTTTGCACCTTACACCATTGTGATAAGGTTCAAAAGTGTAATCATATTTCTCAACTGTACCTATTTCCGACCCCTATTTACAGGTTTGTGATTAATTGAATCAATGATAAGGAATGTTGGTTTATTTTAAGACGAAATCACTTTGTGTAGTGGTGACTTGAGATTACTGGGCACAAGTGAATTAGTTAGTGGATTGATTTCGTACTTTGTGTATTTTTATGGAGTAAAATAAATAATTTAGAAATGATACAAGGTTTATTTAACTCTCGTAAGTCATTTTAATAGAATTATTATATGAAATAACTTACATAATTATTTGAGGTCACTGCGCTTTAGAAGAACTTAGACCCCTATTTAAAAAGCACTGAGAGTCCCGAAGTCAATGTTTATTTAATTTATTTATTATTATTTAAATTAAACAAGGTGTTCATTCTTTCTCATACTAGTTCATCATCATCATCCTAGCGTTTATCCCGGTTTGGGGTCCGCTTGACAACCTAATCCCATGAATTGGCGTAGACACTAGTTTTTACGAAAGCGGCTGCCATCTGACCTTCCAACCCAGAGGAGAAACTAGGCCTTTTTGGGATTAGATCCGATTTCCTTACGAAGTTTTCCTTCACCGAAAAGCGACTGGTAAATATCAAATGATATTCCGTACATAAGTTCCGAAAAACTCAGTGGTACGAGCCGGGGTTTGAACCCGAGACCTCCGGATTGAAAGTCTTCCGTCTTACCGCAAGGCTACCAGCGCTCTATCTACCAGCGCTCTTTCTCATACTAGTTATTAAACTAAAAAGATTTAATAAATATCGCTAGTCAAAACAAACATGGACACGTCCTTGAAACAAACGTAAAACTCGTCCCGCACAAACAAGACCTGTTTGCCGAACTTATAACAACGGACAAACACTGAACAACCCGACCTACAGAAATTATAAGAACAAGCTCAAGTGAATTAGTCGAGGAGCCACTTAAGATGTTGTAGAAACGATGGTCCGGATATTTGAGTTCAGCTTTTGATTTGTACCCGGTGACCGGAACTCTGGGTAAGTTTCATCCGATTGTGGAAGTAGTGAGTTCTGTTTGTGTTTCAGATTTGCCTGAGATTTCACTGTAGATAAGGGTACATATTTACAAGGTAAATTACGAAACTAGGTCACTATGGAATAGGAACCTAACAGGCCTACACCCTTAGCACGAGTGTGCCGCGATTATTAGTCGCCGACCAACCCACGCGCGATATAACATATTTGCTACTTTAAAACTAGTAGTACTATTAGTAGTACTATTAGAAAAAGATGGATAGTGCTTTTGATAAAATTTACGAGTTGTCGCGTTACGGCATAGATATACCACCCATAGATCTGACACGGAACTAATAATACCAAGATAGAACGGGATGGTCTTATTACACTTTCAATAGATACGGCAGAGAGGTGCTATTATCGTTGGTCCTTGTCATAGTTTCTATTACCCTCCACGCGTTACTTCTAGCAGTGGAGGGTAACAAACAGATATAATGCGCGATTTCTTCAAGAATTTCTGTGATTGCTACGAGAAAAGCTGTCAGTTTTCCTAGAAAGTTGTGTCGGCTAAGGAAAAGATTGGTAAATTGTTCTGTTTTATGCTGTAGAAGTGATTATGGGCATCTATATATCTATCCCTTATGGGGGTACACGTGTGCGGGCTCTAGTTAATGCTTGCTTTGAGCGTTACGGCATCGCTCCAATAATGTAGCAAATTTCAAGCCAGATACAGAGTGCTGAAGAAAAGTCTAGTAAATATTCCAAGATTTTTTTAAATAATAATAATTGTAAACAAAACCAAATCTATATCTAATACCCTTTTTAAATGTGGTTGTAATACTGCATAGTAAAGATTTTACCTAATTTAAATAAAAAAACAAAAATTGATGATGTAAAGAAACCCATACCATTCCGCGAGATTGGGATCTGCTTGTACGTAAATAAAAGATGAACAAAGTCTAGCCAGGACTTCCAGCTTGGTAGTTCACATAAATAGAAGTTAGTAGAAACAATTTAAGAGTACGCCGAAGTGAGAAAATTGAAAGACTACTAACATCTGAACGAGGTTCAGCGCAATCTCCGTTTCAATTTCGTTTCCTTTAAAATTCATACCTTCATTCGAAGTATTCTCGCAATTGGTTACCGGGCATATTTCTTTTCAATTCGCTTTTGGGTTAGTGCATGAGAAATAGCGTAAGTAATGAGCCTTTTCTAGTGATTGAGAATAAGTAACTTGCAAACTACGTGCTGGGGCCGATTGCATAACAATATCTAATAATATTAGCGGGAGTCTCTTTACAGTCTTATTTATTAGAAAAAGATATCCGCTAATAATATAACTCACAAGTTGTTATGCAAATCGGCCCATGATGATACGATTATTAATTTTACGTCACTCTGGGCGCTAAGTGAGATTTACCGCCCTAGGGCGCATCGGAAAATCTCACTTCACACCCAAGAGAAGACGTAAAATTATGTACGCACCACGGGCGGTAATAACGAAGGCCTCAGATCGCTTGTTTATGGCTCTTACCTTCGGTTCGGGCCACAAATGCCAGCGATCTGAGCCCTTCTTTATTTTACCGCCCTAGGTACGTAATGTACTATTGTTCTTAAATACTTTTCAGCGTACTCAACCTAACCTACTATTCAATAAATTGTGCTCAATCGTATTTATTAACTGGTAGTTTAGTATGCACGATATAATACCTAATTGAATTTAGCTACCTAGTCCACCTACATAATTTCCTTTTCACATGAAGCATTTTTTTTATTCGTTGCGCTGAATACATCAAAACGAATGCTGGAGTAATGAGTAATAGAGCTCGATATTTAAAGGCAAAATAAAAAATAACCATAACCTAACACTAACTATTATACTAACTTGCACAACAAAAATATTCAATTTACATAAAAAGTGTGTAAATCTGATACGGGCGAATCTCTTATCGGTGATTACATAGTATAGGACATAAGAAATGTAATTAGATAACTTTTACTTTTGCAATTAAAATTTTATCTACACACACTCGCGTTAAACGCTCGTTGACAGTTACTTTCAATATCATGTTTATAGTAGGTACTTTGCTTCTGATTAAATTTCCAAAAAATAATGATTGGTTCACAGTTAAGAGTAACTTAAAAAAAACATCTTAATTAATGATTACACTAATGAGTTCTATGTCTGGTGGAATTTATCGCGCGTATTAGATTCACACTGTATTATAACTTAGGTTTATATAGTTTGCTTACTCGTTAGTTAATCCCTAAACTTCATCCCATGTATTTGTGAGCACATATGCAAGTTCACAGCGGACTAAGTCCGGATTAATCAAGCGAACTGGGTTAACAGCTACAATGTAGCCTATTACACGATGCACTAAATCAAGCCAGGAACATTCATGTTCGCGGACGGCCAGGAATGGGAGGAGGTATGCGTTTGCCTTTACTACCCGCTTATACCTTGTGCAATCTAAGAAGCGGTTTTTGACACCTGTCATCTCGGTACATTTTATAGCCTAAATCGATTTTAGGTTATAAAATTACTGAGATGACAGGTGTCAAAAACCGCTTCTTAGATTGCACAAGGTATAGTTGGCTAATGTGTGACAGTCTACATGTAAATGTAACCATTTGGACGAAGGCGCTTACGTCTTATATTGTACAAATTCAATATTGTATTCGAGTAATATATGTGTAAGCGCCGACCGCAAAATGGTACCTTTTTCTGTAGATTGTACAGTCGCCATCGGATATATCGGAGCGGCTAAGATGGTCATTAAAATCTGAAAAACGCCTCTATTGTCAAGGTGATAAAGTGCATGTTCAGATATTTTGAGTACCCTGGCCGCTCTGATATATTTGATGGCGACTGTACCATCCGTGGCTTCACCTGCAAAAAAGTCTTCAAAGAAATTCATAAAAGTACCTACCTAGGCACAGTCGCCATCACAAAAATGTGAACACACCTCTATTACCAAGGCGTTTAATTACATGTTCGGATATTTTTGAGTACCTTGGCCGCTCCGATATATTTAATGGCGACTGCAACAAAATATTGGTCGGACCCTTATTAAATATTTAATGTGTAATCTTCGTGTAATTAAATTGTTATTAAGTGTTTTTAAAAGCGCTTGCTATGGACCGAAATTTCTAACCTGTAATAAAGTTACTAAATTGAAGCGTATAAAAGTCACTAACGATTTATTTACTTGAAGGAAGGAAATTTCCATTCATTAGATGGGTAATGGCTTTAATAAATATTTAAAGGTCACGTTAAGGAAAACGGAATCTACGAACATGATTTCCAAATATATCTATATATTATTGCGTATATTCTATCTATCTATTCAGCCCGTATCCACCCACTGCTTATATGCCTCTTCTTTTTTACGCCACTCTTCTCGGTCCTGTGCCAGTCCCATCCACTGCACACCCTGCCTTATATTATAATGTATTATCTTAGGTAACACAAATATGATTAGGTATATTAGCCCTCAGATTAAACCGAGAGTTTCATTATCAAAAAAATACTGGAAAAGTTTTTACTCTTGTGTCAATATCACGCGAAACTTTAACGGACTCGGAAGTAATATATCATGTACAGTCGCCATCAAATATATCGGAGCAGCCAGGGTACTCAAAAATATATGAACATACGCTTTATCGCCTTGACAATACAGGCGTTGTTCAGATATTTGTGACCACCTTGGCCGCTCCGATATATCTGATGGTGACTGTATGACCATCTTATTAACAATATGTTTTTTGACAGACGCCTAAAAATCTGATTTGTTATGCGTTTCAGTAAGATGAAAGATCTGTCGTGGAAATAACAAAGTTAACGTGCTAATCCACGTGTCTGTGGTTTCTGATGCAAATCTATTACTTGCCGCTAAGGACTAGGAATAGGAATAGATTAAGCGTATTTGAAATGTGGATATGGAGAAGAATGGAAGGAATAAGCTAGAGAGAGAGAAGAACGAACGAAGAAGTGCTGAATGTGGTAGAGGAGAACCGATGCCTACTCAAAACAATTGAAAACAGAAGGGGAAATATGTTAGGACACCTGATACGTCATGATAATTACATAAAAACGATTATTGAAGGGAGAATAGCAAATCGAAGATGCCGAGGAAGACCAAGACGTCCATTTCTAGACTAAACCAAAGAAAAAGCCAATATTATGACGTATCAAGAGCTAAAAACATTAGCGGAGAACAAGACAGAATGGCGATTACTCCACCGACAAGAGCAAGGCTCTTAAAATGATGATGATGATGATGCTAAGGACTAAGGGCGGACGCGGGACGGTCACGTTTCGCATAAAATACACCGGCTCACCGCATTTTATTACTAAATAATTAATCACATCGTCAAAAGCCTCTTAGGTTAATCTCAAGATTCATAAGACTCTTGAATTCTTTGCGAGGATAAGCCGAAATTCTTTGTCTGAATTTTTGTGTTATCACAGTCTGTTTTAGTTTTTTCAAGTAATCAAAACTGTGGACTCAGCCTTTCGTTATTAATTAATATTAAGGCCAGATTTTTCGAATTACGAGTACGTCTGCTATTTAATGTTTGGTATGAGATTTACGGCACTTTAGGCACAATTAACTTTTGCTAGAAAAATAATGATGCTTAATTTTTTGGAAAACATTTACCTTGATTTATTATAGTAGGTATAATTAATTACTTCAGAGACAGTAGAGGAGTTTGTTACATGTAATCGTGCTCGATTGTGTTAAGGGTAATGTAAGGTTTACTTTCATAAATGTAGGTTTGATTTTTATTTTTAAAGCCTTACAATTGTTTTTATGACAGTACATACATAATAACTATAATAAGTACGGTGGTAAAATAAATATCGAGGTAAACATTCTAATTTGTAGTTACTTTGTATTAACTGCACTACCTTTTATTTTATGAGCACATATTTCTTTTGTACATTTTTGTACCTAATTGTTTACTGTATAAGTGAATATGACTACGTTATGAGTAAGTATATTAGCTCTAAGATTATGAGTATAATAGTGTGAAATACTGTCGTGGTAGTAGAAGTCGTAGTCATAACGAAAAAACATGCTCTTGTTAACTTATCGTCGTTATTGACAACTGAAAACTTAAAAATGTTGATATTAAAATTCCTGTGTTCCTTTTTGCGTCGGTTGTCCATAACTCAAGAGTTCGTGCCAATGATACTTAGTTTCCATGGCAATAGCATCGACTACTTACTGCTGTTCAAGTACTGAAATTGAAATTAAATAAAGGGTGAGTGTCCTCTTGAACAATACAGGTATGTTGTTGGTAATATTTTATGCACCTGATAGTTATTTATAACAAGTCTCCAAAAAGAAGCGAATTAATTGATCATAGCGTGATAACTGGAAACAAAGATGTAGACTTCATAGATGAAAAAGAAATTAAGAGTTTACCCACAACTTGCTTAGGATGCCTAGGTATTCGAAGAATATGAATGGAAATTGGTTTAATATAATAATAATAAGATGAAAAATGAATAAAGAGTATATAATTGATTACCAAGTGGGTATCAACAAGAGATTATTTTTAGTATATGATTTTGTGCCATTTAACATAATTGGATAGTTACTACTCGTATTTGTATAGATTTTATTGGACTTTGATGACCAAAGTTCGATAATACTACGTTGAAAAATTATAAGTTTTTCAAACGCTCTATAGACTAAACGGGAAAAGGGACTGAATTTATTTTCGAATATACATATATTATTAGATTATATACTCTTGTATATGGCACAAGCCAAAACACGATTGCTGAAAGTTGCCTCGATAGAAAAAAAATCCGAAGTTGGGTCCTTTTTTCCCTTATTTTTCTTAGCTTACGTAAACTATAAGAGATTAAGCAATATAACTAAGTAAGTAAAAAATATAGTATTGTGGTTTATCTAAAAAGTCACAGAAGCAAAATTAGACAGAACTTTATAGATTCGCTTATTTATCGTTGTTTGGTCAAAAAGTCTGATCTTTAAGAGCGCTGCATCTCTTTCTTTCGTGTACGGAAGCCATAAATGTGTCTCTAACGGACCCATCGGAGGAATGGCCTTAAGATTATATGTTCCAAATGTGATGTTTAGATTCGGCAGGTAGTAGGTAATCCGCGATATTATACGAACATGACACAAACACTAAACTCCACAGGTTGACGACTTCACAACACTGTACCATTTATGACGGCTGGGACATGTAAATACAGTTTAAACATACCGTTCTAAACGGTTATTGCCTTTCTGGATGATTGGACGTTCGAAAATAACGTTAAAGTTAATAGCGGTGAGGTTATTCAGAGTATATTCTGAGGCACGTGCCTTTTTTTACTGCTGACGTCGCTGTGCTAATAACGATGTTTGTGTTAATAGTTATTTAGATGTCAGACGCCAGGACCATATAATACCTGGACTATACAGTATCGCGCTCCATAATTCAGACTCAATAATACCTCGGATAGTGCTAAGGTCTGTATGGTAATAAAAGATCTCGAGCCGTATTCTAACTTTACAACACGCACAGACACGATCCAACTTCAATGCAAATCCAACACAATACAGCTAACGAACGCCTACACGTCTGAATCAAAAATGACGGAATTTGCTTGAAAATTACTGCGATGCAACTACAATACAACTTCAATATTGGTTGATTATTGCTTAAGTGTTGGAGTTATGTTTAAGACAGATTGTGTTGTTAATGTATTGTTTATACATTTTACAATTAGAATACGGCACCTCGTTTTCATGATCATACTATTTTACGTTGGGGAATCTCGAAGAATCGGCAGCATCGTGGAAAACGTCCAACATCCCGAAGAAATTCCGTTTTCTCTAAAAATTTACGCACTCGAAGGAAAAGCAAAGCAGAGGGAAAAGCGGATTTCTTCGGGATGGAGGACATTTTCCAAAGTGAGATTTACGAGTTTTGTAGTTTTAGAGAGTCAAATCGCAGAACAAATATACGTAGGTATAGATATGAAATCAGTTTGATGACCCAAGTGCGTTTGTCTGAATTACGGGTATGAAATTTTGTAAAAACATTGTCAGTACAGGTTTGATATGGTCCTCGATATGTAGATATCAGAAGTAAATTGAATGTCAACATAACCGCGACTGCGACGGTACCTAATGTTTTGCGCTCAGCAGGTCCACTTGGAATCACGATAGGGATCCGTAAGAGTTAGTTGACACTGTCCATAGTACCTTTTGTCGTGTTGCTAAATATTCTATCTTACCATTCTTACCTTGCCTTATTACTCGCCGCCACCGCTCAATGGCCAAACAAAAATCCAAAAATAAAATCGAGCTGAGAGGTTCCAAAACCATCTAGGGAGGATTGGTAGCGTCCCAAAACCAACCAACGGAAATCTAGTTATTTTTTGGTCGCTCTGTATGGATTGAAAAATGTTGAAGAATACATTTGTTTCAAAAATCGTGTTAACGTTGTCCAAGCAGCATCAATTAAGAAAGTTTTAGTTATAAAATATAGGAACCTTCCGTCACCCTGCTACAGCTTTGCCAAAAAAGCTCAACTTTTCTTGGCTTGCCTGGCCTGAAAATATGGTTTTCTTCACTAAACAGCTATTTATATCTTATAATGAGATGGCAGGAAGGCGGCCATGTTTTTAAAGCCAGGCAAAGTTGAGCATCGTAGGCAAAGTTGTAGCAATTGACGGTACCTTTTATGATTAATTTGAAAACAAAGTAAAGTTTTGCAAGAGCTCGATTTTATTTGAACATTTAATTAAGTTGCTACGGCCAAAGTCCACGTCTTTGGACGAATTACGTAGTAGGTACAGTCGCCATCAAATATATCGGACCGGCCAGGGTACTCAAAAATATCTGAAAATGCCTTCACCACCCTTTACACCCATTCCTTTTACACCTTGACAATAGAGGCGTTGTTCAGGTATTTGTGACCGCCCTGGCCGCTCTGATATATCTGATGGCATGGCGACTGTACTTACTAATGTACAGTCAACATCAAATATATTGTAACAGCTAGAGTAGCCAAATAGTTCGTCACACCATACAAAATATATGGCGTGAAAAACTATTTGATCACTTTGGCTGTTACAATATATTATTATTTGATGCTGACTGGACCCTTACAGCTTAAAAGTAAAATCAATTTTCTCGCTCTCTCTGTACGTATCTAAGAATCTATTAAAACTGTGCTATTATTTAACAACGTTCATCCAATCGTGTGATTGCAAAGTTAATCGAAAAATTGAAAAACAAATAGTGAGTTATGAAAACTTATTATTAAAGTCAGACTGATTTGTCCAAACCTAGTTGCAATTCCATAGAGCAAATTTCCAATAAAGACGTATATATTTCAACATATTGTTTTTCAAAATGCTCATTAAAAGGATGCGGAATAGGGTTGATTTTCAAAACAGACGATTCAACGAGTTGTGCGTTTTTAAAAGTTATGTCGTCGAAACCATTTGCATGGAAAATATTCAGACCAGACGGGTGAAATACTAATAAACATTGAAACTTAATGACAATAAACAATACGAGACAAAACTATCTGCTACGACAGATATGGTTGTCTTTGAATATTTGAAAATAAATTAGGTAAATACAGAATACTTTCTTTTAACATGAATAGCATAGGGCATAGGGCGTATATTTAGATAATTTTGAAGGTAAATTTGAAGTGCCTAGGATTCAGAACTATTATGGCGACAGAACTTTAAAGAAAAGACTACCATACACACTGAATAGTTTACCTGAAGACATCCGACTTGAACAAAATAAACGTATATTTAAGAAAAAATTAAAGAAATATTTATTAAATTCACTGCCATAGATTTAAAGTATTAATTGTAATTGTAATATGTATGTTGAAATTTCTTAGAAATTAGATTAAGCATTACTTATGTTTTTTTAAATTTTTCCTGCAGACAAACTGTCAAACAGTTTTGCGGGGATTATGAGTAAGATGTAATCTTTGTTGTTTGATTAATAATAAATAATAATAATAATAATAATTTTTGCTCAGAAATACAATGAAAATGTTAACTCACTCGTTGACAATTTAAAGACAGCGACGGGATACCCAAACACACAAAATTGAGGTGTTTTTGTGCAAGTTTTGTGATGCAATAAAAGCACTCGGGAGCATGGATGTGGCATGATCTGATGGGACATACTTTAGCCCTGGAGGGTAACTTTGGCCTTTGGACTTTACTTGGTTCAGGTTTCATAAATAAATTGAATGAATAGCACATTGCAATGGGTTGAAACCGTTTACGTTTTTATCGTTTTTATTGGACCCTTCTATTATGTGATTTTTATATGGGCCAAAGTAACCTAAATTTGATCAAAGTACCCCGACCTTACGGTATAAAGTCAAGTTTGGTGTGAATATAGTGGTTTTCTCCTGTATATCATAATTAGGTATATACGGGGATGTAAATTGAGGGGACATTTTTAACTAGTTTGTAGGGCAGCTACTAGATCCAGTGCCTTAGAAGACCTTTCCTAACTTTTAATTTATTATAATTGCACTGTTTTTTTTCTAAATTGGTACAGTCAGCTAGAAAATCGTTAAATCAGGAACTTACCGGGTTTACACCTAGAAACATCACCTCCGTAGTCTGTTATACTATCACCTAGGCTACATACTTAGGCCGTTAAGGCAATAATTAATATTAAACATTGGGCGAAGAAGCAAGCTAAATCTTAAAGAACCAAATCACAGTAAACTAGTTATTTTACTTCCTGCCGTTCGTAAACTAAAGACTGTGTACGTTAAAATCCGGCCACGCATGGTATGGTACATCTTTTTATTGAATGTGCATATTCAACCAACACTTCTAATTAATAATTTGGGGTTATCAAGCTACATAATAAAATTTAAAACATAATATAAACGTTACGTTGTCTATGAGTTTGATCCATTGAGTTATAATATAATAGAGGCGCAGACACAAACAAGATTTTCCGAAAATATAGCACAAAATAATGTGTAGCCGGCCAGTGCGAATTATTTAACATCGTTAAGGTTGTATTACAAATTAGAAGAAAGATATGATAAAATTTCACCTGTCATTCATCTGACGTTCAAAAATCACATGGCACATAAGAGCAATGGAGTCGCTCTTGGATCAATTACTTTATTATGTATACTTAATTTGTTTATGAAATTTTTGTAATAAATATTGATAACTTCAAAATTATATCTATTTCGCGTATTAGTTCGTTTTAATAGATTTAAAAAATATATATCACAAGGTCGTATCTGCCTATGTACGTAGTTTTTTGGAGACTACTCGAAAACTCCTTAACCGATAATGCTCAAAATATTTTTTTAGCAATTTATTTCACTAGTGGCGCATAAAATACACCTTGTGTTAAAATTTTATAAGGATACGTCTCAAAATGTCTGTGACATACGGAGGGACGGACGGACGGACAGACGGACATGACGAAACTATAAGGGTTCCGTTTTTGCCAATTTAGCCACGGAACCATAAAAAATGATTCAACATTATAAAATATAATATAATAATAACATTTACTAAATAAGTTTTAATTATTTTCTGACTTTCGTAATTAAACAAAAACAACAACTACTCCACTAGCCTTATTCCTCAATGCTGTCAGTTCGGTTTAAATTTACGAAACCTTCACTTCCTATCGCCAATTGTGCCTATATTAGGTTGACCTTCATGCTGTAGCATTTAAGCTTAATCCCTAGTCTCGCTTACACTGGTAATATTTTAACGAAACGTTTGTTAGTCCTTTGTAAATAGACTCCTCGGAACGATCGGGCTTCGCTCGGCTCGGGCTCGGTTCTCTTCGGCAAAACTTGTCGCGTTGCAACAGCTTTTACTGTGCCACATTTGGAGTGCTGATTTCTTATCTAGTATATATAAAATCATTGGTTTGATCACTATATATTCCACAGTGCCTATATTTTTTTGTCCACAGTGTTCGGACAGTGTTTACCAAATTTTCCTGTTAAAAATAGTTTTTTATTATAAATAAGATGAATCAAATGATACCTTATTAAATTCTCTTTTCACCATAGCTAACATTTTTCTAAGTGTATTTAGATTGAAATAGTTCGGAGGTGTTCTAACTTTGGTGAGTTTGACTTTTTGACAAAAAAATGGCTGCCATATAAAAATTACTTTCAGTGCTTGGAGTAGAAAGTTTTCCTGACTACCTCAAGTACAATAGAGTTTCAAAACATTTTTTTTGTAAGATTACATTCTATTGACCATAAAACCGGTTGTGAAAATATAAATACAATTGTGGTATTGTAGCAGGAAGCGAGTGAAGATTATCAAAAAACGCTGGACAAAACATTAAAGATATGATGAAATACCTTCAGTAAAAACTGAGACAAGCCCATACAATTGTAATATGATTCTATTTTTATTATATATTACTATGATTAGAGATTATTTATAAAAAAGAACTGCTTGAAAATGTGTATCCGAAAGGGAGATGTACCATACCATGCGTGGCCGGATTTTAACGTACACAGTCTTTATTTCACTATTAATTCCTTAACAAGTTCACACACTCACGCTAATAAGTATTTACTCTGGCAGCGCAACGTTAACGTCAACGTGTGCAACTGGAGATATAAAATCACATTCAGTAAGCAATTTACGACCTACAATGTAATGCAATTTCGTCTCTGCAGTTCCCGAGGAATACCAAGTTATTTTTGCGGTTCAGATTGGCGCTGGCGCTACTGAAAAATAAAGTAGAGTAAATTTTATAAGGAGATTTGGTTTCAAATCTTGGCCGCTTGAATTGTTAACTTTGCAGTAGTTCATACGTGCCGTTGGATGACCGCAAGAATGTGTCTGTTATTATAGGGCTTTAGTTCAGGAGAAAGGAAACGTCGGATCAGTATAAATCGTAGATTATTACATATGTTAAATCTGTAGATGTATTTTTATTAGTAAAATCTACAGGAAATATATGAAGCCACAAATGCTCGTATTCCACGTTTTATTTATTTAGTTAACCAGGGATCAACTATTCAAATGATGAACTCATAATTTTGCTACTATCAGGCGTTAATCTTTAACATAGAATAATGATCTATCATTATCACACCGAAATTGTGGGTGGCCTTTCCATTTTTTGATGTGATGCGCCAAGTTAATGTGAAGAAATTAGCACGCGCGTTTTCATATTATTGAAATTACTACTAAAAGCTTAATATTTACTTAGTACAGTACGCGAACAGTTTTGAGCATCAATAATTCACAAGTGTGATTTTCTTTCTCAATTAGAGAATAAAGAAACAGTTTTTGACGTTGCGCTGGGTATTATATTGATATTTGTTAATAACACAAAAAAAGATTATACAATATATAATTTTTTCTTTAACATATGCATTTAACTACTTCAAAATCATCTGTCATTTTAAAACAGTTTGGTCTATAAATGTAAGCATAATCGAAAACAATTTATAAAAATATAAGTGACCTTGACGAATGGCAAATGGTTAAGATGACATATGCTCTCGACAAAATCGTACTAAAATTTGAAGTTATGTTGCAATAATAAAAAGTGATAGCACGGCGGAGAAAAATGAAACTTGCATTATCTTTGTGTAGCAAATAAATATATGTAATACCTAGCGCAATGTTAACATTTGTTAGAGAATATTTTGTATTATTAGTACTTATCCTATTCTAACAGGTAACAAAATAAAATGTTATTTTTATAGGTTAAATTGGCGTTCCCGTACTCCACTAATTCTGTGATAAAATCATTAAGTAAAAGATGAAAAACGGCTGCAAAAAACAAATGACGTAAGCTAACTCACTTTTACCCCCACGTAGTGACGTAAATGATTAATCAAAGTCCGAAGCCTGGTGTAGACTGACGCTACACAACCGCCACAGGGGACGGAGGAAGTTCAATGTCAGCCGATGACCCAAAATTAAAAGTGCTTCTCGTCACGACACCGCATATGGGTCAGGTGCAGGAGAAACCGCGAGGTGCGCGAATCGATGGGGTGGAGGGGAAAATTGAGTTAAGTCGCTTCCTGGTCGATATATTTAATCATTTGCCGCCTGTTAATAAAGATTTAGGAAGGTACACTTACTATTTAAGTCAGATCGTGTAACCGATGGTCATTTAAATAAAGTAAATAAATAAATAATAAAATTAATCAGAAAAAAAAATTGGATAACGTGCACATAGTTGCTATATTTTAAGATTTATATTAAGACTCAATGCAGCCAAAAATAAGGTCTAATAAGTGTAATAATGGATGAATACAAAATATGGGCCACCTTAAAACGGAAACTACACTACAAACCAGACCAGCAACAAATTTTGTATATTAAACAAGCAAAAGCAAAAGCTACTGGGCTTCGCTTCGGTTAGTACGCTTAAAGGAACTTATCTATTATCGATATTCAATTTCAAGTAATTATAACATGTACCTTGGTTTAAGGTGGAAGAGACACGTTAACCAAATATTAGAGTGTAGTCAACAAGATTAAAGTCCTAGTTGTGTTTCTATTGTGTTAGAAGTTCAAAGAGTAAAGATAAAGATAAAGATATATTTATTGGTAACATCCAGGAATAAGTCAGATTATTATTATTATTGTCTTTTTTTTAGTGGTAATGTAATCATTTCACTAAAATTAAAGAAATTTTTTGTAAGTAGCCACGATTCCAGCTTACTTTTAAAGGATTGGTAAGAGTATATAAGAGAGTAGTAGTTCATAAGAGGTGTATAATTTCATTTGCTGTGCGGGGAAGAGTGTAGTATATTCAGTTATTCTTTATTTAAATATTAGCGCATGCGTGAATGCATTCAAGTTTTGACTCACGCTCTTCCGTTGGTTCGGTTTTGCATTGAAGTCTGTAGTAGCTAATTTTAAAGGAAATAAAATATAAATAAGTGTTTGTCAGTGAAGTGATGTGTATCAATTAATTACCGTCCTACTGCGGCACGAGGGTGTGTGACTCAACATATATTTCTAAGTTAATAATAGCAGCAAGAGTTATTCGCTACCTCACGTTACGAGCAAACATCGTTCTACACATGTACATCGTTGTACTTACATATACAGCCTTGGCCAGAAGTGTTGAGCACCAATGCGATTTTCATACAAAACTTAGGTTGTGGCATGTAATACTAGCAAAAAATTAAAACGTAGATTGTACTCCTTAAACAATAAAACTAATGTTCAACAACTTAAAAAAATATTATGTAGTCTATTGTATTATTGTTGTGTTTTATTTTAGTGTGTTGTCTATATTTCATAAAAACTAAATATTATTTTCAATATACGTAAAAACCGTCTAACTGACTGAGGTATAATCAATTTCGCAATACATTGCGTGTTCAGGTAAACTTTAAAATGTACTAAAAATTAAACCGTAAGTATTTTTTAAAATCGCTGAACAAACGTTGTATAGTTTGAGGAGTAGAGTCTACGTTTTAATTTTTTGCTCGTGTTCCACACACTGTATACTTCTAATATAATGTTATAAAAAGTGAGTTACTCCGACGAATGAAAGAAAGCCATTCAAGTTTCGTTCATTCAAGACTATTTAAAGGCGGAAAAAAGTAGGCAATTAATAAAAAAAAATATGATAATTCGCAACAGTATTTCCAGGAGTTGGTCAAACCAGTGGTCTGTTAATTTCTTCGAAAGATTGCCTAGCTCTTTAATTAAACTGTATTTAGTTAATATTTAAGCCCATTTTCAAATAAATAAATACTTATCAGTAATCCTATTAAAAGTTAAACCTATTAGTTTAATCTGAAAATGAATCGAACCTTTATAATTTAACTCAATATATTTTGAAATTGGCATTGTTTCACAAGCACAATTAAACTCTTTACCTTTAAAATATGAGTACTATGATAGAAGAATAAAAAATAAATAAAAGCTATTTAACTAACGACTGCTCTAATTTTAAAACACATTTAGACACGACCCAACTTCAATACAACTCCAATGCAATATAAATAGTATAGCGCCTAAACGTCTGAATCAAAAATATTAAAATTTTCTTGAAAATTATTCCTATGCAACTCCAATACAACTTCAATTGGACTAAGACTTGCCAGGACGAGTCTAGAACTAATCACTCCCAGTATCTGGCGGGCTAGCATATCTTTCGTTGTCGCCTGTCACTTCATACTTCGAGTCGCGCTTGTAGTATGGGGAGTCAAGCAACAACGTAAGATTTTATTTATCGTATGGCTACTCGTCACTGGATGTAGATAGGCATTTCTTCTCTCAGGTGGTAATAGTAGTAGGAATGTCTACATACTCTAGTACGAGGAAAATCCAGTGAGTGCTGCGAAGTCCAGACGGGACATAGTCGGGGGAAGAAAAAAAATACCTTACATTAAATCGTACGCTTTTGGAAGCTTTTTCTGATTATTAAGTAGGGTCCTCAGATTCCCATTATACATTTTTCCCCAGTGACGTCATTGTGCATTTCAGGAAATCGGAGTCATTCTAGACATTGTCTGGAACACTACACTGACTAAATCCTACGCTCGGGATCTATTACTATTATATTTGTTAAAATAAGTGATGACTAACTTAAAGATTTCCCGAGTTGTTTAACCGAGCTTTTGTCGATAAGCTTCATTAAGGGACTTTTTTTCTTTTAATTTATAAAAAAGTGACTTAGAAATTCGAACACAATTCGAAAATTTGGTAGTATGTTACTAATACGGATCTAAGTGTTACAGTAATTTTTCACCACGGTGACACGTTTAGATCCATATTAAAAGAATTTTTTTTAAATTTATTTGGCGTATTCGACCACTTTATTGATACCTACGCTAGTGAATATTTTTTTCATAAATTGACTATTTATTTAACATACATAATGATAAATATATCGGAAATAGACTAAGTGCTTTTCGAGCAATCAATATAAACAGCTAATACTTTAAGGTTCGCATTTTAAAAATTCCCGCCTCCGCGCCAAGGTTACTACGCATCATAGATTCCTTACCTATTTTTATTAGATAGAGCGTATCCGAAGACTTGCAAGTAACACAGATCGGTAAAGAGATTATTTATTACAACTTCAATATTGTCGATACTATAAAATGTCATTATATTTGTCATAAAGACTCTGAAAATTTTGACATTACAATATGAAATTACACATTGGTTAGATATAACCAATCTGTAATTTCATCATATTGTAGTTTTGTACTGATATGAATAATTGAATATACTATATCAGTTGACTAGCTAACGACTGATGCAGTCCTACTATTAGTTCAGTATCTGGGAGACAAGTTCCATATATTAGTCCAATGTCGGCCAATCTCAAAGAAGTCATGCCTAGAGATATGTTTGCTATACCTACTCAAATATAATATCAACAATTATCATTTACACAATTAAAATGGTGTCGGATAGAACCGAGTAATGCCGTTCACACCTGATTTGATGGTCATACCATGAGACATCGTACTTACGCACTTCATAATGCGTAGTCTATGAGGAGTAATCTTTGCCCTGCATGCTTTGCGTGGTGCGTTTGACGTATACCTGTATTTTTGTTGCTAGGATACCGATCGGCGACGGGCTATAGTGTTTGTTTTGAAGATTTCGGCCGGCCGGTGTCATTCTCATTGCGTTCATGTTGGTGTTTACTGCGCGGAAATACTAATTTACATATCTGAGTGAAATATGCAATATCATGAAAGTGCAAAATGGATTGTGTAACAATTTGTTGATTGAAGCTGATACTGTGACTGTGAGAAAAAGTGGACTCGCGACTTTGATTAAATTTAGTCATTTACGAAATTATGGTTTGTCGTTCCTTTTCGAAAGTGTTGACGAGATACGTCTGCATACAAGGTGTAACAAAAATGCTGGTGATCCTTTTAAGGGCATAATTGGTATCGTGTTCTTATTGTGAAAAACTAAGAAAAAAAAATTTTCTCGCGAAAAAAATTTTTTACTTTGTATGGAGGGTTGGCCAGCTGGGACGACTCGCCCCATACAAAAAAATTTTTTCTCCCACTTTTTCCTACTCGCAATACGATACCTATTATGCCCTTAAACGGATCACCAGTATTTTTGTTACACCCTGTATGACATGCAGGAAAAAGTAAATGTATTTGTTTTATTATATTCACCTATGTCACTGACAACACTAGAAGAACTAAAGTACATTTTTGGCAACCTAAACTTCCTTTGAATAAATGGCGCTGCACTAAATATTGTAGCTAATTGTGAAATACTTCCGTTTCTTTACTTAACAATTTTACTATTATGACAAAAATACGCTACCATATAATACATCAAAATAACATTAAGAACAATATCTGCGCAATGTGAATTTAAAAATAATTTAACTACTAATAAATAAACTGAGATCATATTTTTTTCATCCTGTATATTTTCTTAGTACGCATGTACGTTACGCCTTTCCTCGCTTCTTAGATACCTATGACGGTCAATGACCTACATTTGTGCGCGTAAAGTACCTGCGGCCGCGCGTCTAGCCTTGTCCTCCCCGCCCCGTGCCCCGCAGCAATCATGTTTGTTTTATTGATTACTAATTTTACAATTAACGAAAATGCTCAATGTATTAATTGGTGATTTTTTTATATTGTGAAACATATTATTATAGCTAAAAGAAGCATTAAAAATTATGAGCGTAGAATTAATGCGCGTATACGAAAATCAATTAAAATCATTTAATAAATAGCAATAATAAAGTCACCGGCGTAATTTTTTTTTAAACTAAGCGTAATTATTGTCTAGACAATATAGTGAAAAATCACCATTTATATAATTAGTGTTTGATTATTATTGAATTTTCTAAACATTTTTATTTTTTCTATCGTATTCTCCACTTGATAGGTGGTGACTATTTCAAATACTGTTTTAAATATTCAGGTAGTCCCTTGGATAAAAAATCTCTAGCGTAGGATTTAATGTTTGTGGTTAATAAAAATTTTAATTTTCAATATTTTTTTTTAAAAAAAGCACAATGTATTATTTGGGGAAAACTTAATACGTATTTTCAAAAAATGATGTTTTATCAGATCCCAAAGACAAAAATAAGGTACGATTAAATGTGATCTCCTCGAACAATTTAAAGTTTAGTGACGGGACTAACAGTGCAGCTGCCAAGTTTGTTATTCTTTTAGCACAACCTAGGGATCACGTGTAGGGTTGTCTAAGGTATTTCCTATGGACGCAGAGTAACATTGATCCCGATCATAACGTAAGATGTGCTAGCCGTGCTAGTTTCATAGCACACCATTAAAGTGGTATCTATTGGTAAAGCTACACATACACACGTAGCAACCACAGTAGCAACCCCCGAAGTATGAATATTTGGCCACCTCTAATTAAAGCGATCCCGCGCAAACAGTACCGTAAATCAATGATAACGTTATTACCTTGATTAGGAGAACGGGTCAGCGGGCCGCTTGAGCTGATTGATTAATTTGGGCCCCGTTTTATATTCAAGTTCTGACAGAAATGTGATTGGCGTCTTTATCGTGCTTGCTGGAAAGTTGTAATTTACTTTGACGTTTCTTTTTGTCTATATACGGACTTTTACTTTATTAATTTTAGTATCATTTTTATCTTTACTGATTTTATTGCGATATTTACGGGTATACCCGTAAATATCGCAATAAAATATGCATTTACCGTGATTGAAAATTATACTTAAAGAAAGCTGTTTTATAAGTTCAAAATTTTGATAGACATTGGAGCCATTATACCTGGTAATCCCTTGAGTTAAAAGTACATCCCTGACTATTTATTCTACAGATTTTCTCATAAAACCTTCTTAATTTAGAAAATCTACTAAATATGAAACTTTAGCTGGGCCATAACAACAAACACTTAATTTTAATTAGACACCTCATTTATCAAAATCGGCTCAGCACTTTTGACAAAGAAGAGTTATGATTTTCTTTTCATAATTACACAGATAAAACGATAACTTACTTAGAATAGAATGTAAAAACAAATATAAAATACTTAATTATAATTAATTATTATCTATTTGTCTAACCAAAACAGAAACCATTTTTATGTAAAAGAAATCTTATCTTCGCATGGACAAAAACGTATCAGTATTAACAGTAAACAACTAACTTCATCAGAGGTATTTTGCCTGTACACCTAAGTTTATTACTGAATCTCAGAATAAATCTAGAATGCCTAAAAACTACCTAAATGTCATCTTCATTTCATCAATTTATTTGAACCGTAGCTTTAGTGGTCATTCTCTGAAAACGATATGTATTTCTGCATCAACAAAGCTGGAAACAGGATGGAAAATGGCCGCTATCCCAGCCCTTTTATGCCTAACCACTGCTGGAACTAAAGCCACGGGAAGCTTTCTAAATTCAATTAATACTATTAATTCTTACTTTGCAGCAAACTTACTATATTATTAAGAGTATTTTCTTTGTACACCTAAGTTTAAAATAATTCTAGAATGCAATTATCAAAGGTACCCAAAAGTCATCTCCGCTTCAAGTTGTTTGAGGCGTAAGCTAGCTGGTCACTGTCTCTGAATACGATACGCTTAATATTTCCACATCAAGTAACCTCCACGGGCGTGACGGGATGGAAAATGGCCGCCATCCCGGCTCTTTGTGCGTGACCACCGCTGGAATGAAGCCACAGGAAGCCAGCTTTTGAGATTCAATAAACAGATACGTTTCAGTCACATGGTAGAATAAACTAGAAAACCAACTAATTTCAACATTCACTCTTAGAAAGATGTTTCTATTAGTTCTCAACGATAGTTCCAAATAAGCCTATGACCCGATTTATATAAAATAGTATGTGTATCAAAAACGTGTGCATTCGTCTTTAAAGTTTGCCATACGTTACCTAAATATTCAATCTTGCAATTTTTTGCTTCTATAAAATTGGCCTTAAACAATTGAACACTTAGTATAATAGAAGCCAATTAGATTTAGATTTTTTTAGATTTTTCTCGTTCTGGATCGTACTTGGTCCAACAGGTCTCCATTGCATTTCAGCAGGGGAATGCTGCAGGCATTATGGGGACCTTTGAGCCAGGTACGATGCAGGGTGGGTTATTTTAGGTTAAGTGTGTTGTAAGTAGTTTAGTTTTATACGTTTAAGGTAGATTTCTTTAGTATTATAGTATTAGTTTTGTTTTGTTTTATTAGGTATATTTCTTGACATTATGTAGATGATATAATTTAGTTTTATTAATAGCCCAATAAAATTAGGTTTTTTCGAAGAACTAATTGCCCAGCAGACTGGAAATCGTTTTAATACCTGCATGTGGTCCTAAAGGCATGTCATCCGAGTTTGCACCGTTCCAGCAGGTGTGCATAACTTTTGAGCGAATTTTTTGCTCTTCGTCAGTTTTTTTCTTCTAGCTCAAAAACGGTACGTCCGATGGAAAATGTCATACTTTAATATTAAAGAGGGTTAAATTCTGCGTCGAATAAGTATCTTAAACTTCTAATTCGATTCAGTGGTATAGCTGAAATCATAACTTAAAAATCGGGAAAATGTCTAATTTCATTGAAAACTCATAAGTTTGAGTTACATAGCTCATATCTTTGCAAATATTACTCCTGTTGAAAAACCTATAAAATAAAAGTCGTAGGGAATAAAATTTCACGTTATATAGACACCTCAGTTTCACATTCAGTCATTTCCAAAGACTAAATTTGGCATGAATTCAAAATCGTTATTTTTCGTATTTTTTTCTAAGTTGCATACTTTCCATAAATACGAGGTGTTAGGCCTACATTTAATGCATCGTTACAACTAAGAACATTTCATTGCAATTCCTAAAACGTACCCAATAAGAAAATTCTTAATACACCATGTTTTTTTAATGTATGCAATGTACTTTTACCGGACTCAAGCTATCTCTATAAATTTCATCTAAATGAGTTCAGCAGTTATTGATTTGATTGATTCCCAATCGGTCCAATGTAAATAGGGTATTAGGATATTATAATTAACTTAATAAACAAACAATGGAAAATGATGACATGTCAATGTAATTTCGCACAGTCCGAGATACAAAGGAAGCATAATATTGTAATTACTTAACACACAGGTGTAGGTTTTTCTTAGATAAATAAAAAATACATACCGGTGCATCATTTTGTAGTGGGTTCTTAGAGTAAATTAATAATTTAATGTAGGTTTACTTACACAATCACAAAGACAAAAATGAAATATCTCAGAACTGTAGCTAATTAGGAGATTATGACACTAAAATCATTGAAAAATATACTTTAGGCTCAGGCATGTACCCTTGAAATTAATAGAATTAAAATAAAACACGGTGTATTTTTTTTCTTAAATACTTTTTAGAAATTTGCACTGAAATGTTCTCAGTTGTTCAGATGCATTAAATGTAGGCCTCGCACCTCATATTTATGGAAAATATGCAACTTGTAAGAATTTACCAAAAAATAACCATTTTGAATACATACCGAATTTAGTGTTTCAAATGATTGAATTTGAAAATTAAAGTATCCATATAACGTGAAATTGTATTCTCTACAACTTTTATTCTATAAGTTTTTCAACAGGAGTAGTCTGTTTCAAAGATATGTGACATCGAAGTCAAAATATGAGTTTTTCAATTAAATGAGACATTTTCCCTATTTATAACTTTTGATTTTGGCTGTATCGCTGAACCAAATGAGATATTTAATATACTCATTCGACGCAGAATTTAACCCTCTTTAATATTAAAATAACATTATTTCCATCGGACGTACCGTTTTTGAGCTACAAGCACAAAAAATGAAAGAGAGCAAAAGTTTCGCTAAAAAGTTATGCACACCTCCAGAAACGGTGCGAACTCGGATGACATGCCTTTAGGACCACATGCAGGTAAATAAACGATTTCCAGTCTGCTGGGAATTAATTCCCCAAAACGCTTTTTATTGATCTAATTTTATTGGGCTATGACATGTGAAGTTTTTGTATTTCTTTTTAAGTATTGTATGTTTATCATTTAGGTAATGAAACATTTATACATATACTATAAAATTGTGTACCTACATTAGATTTATCTCATCTTTAAGATACCTGATGCAAAAAAATGTTGGTACCCTAGCTAAAATTAGTTTTATAAGGTTGTGAGCATAAAACATTTTTTTATATGCACAATCAGCAGCAAAAGTAGCTAATGGGGTAGGGTATTCACAATGAGCTGGACACGGCTTTATTGTTAAGAGAATAAGAGCGTGTGTAGGTCATTTTGAACACCTCACCCGCCTAGCTATTTCTGCTGCTGGTTGTACTACATCTGCTAAAGAATACTAGGAGTAAATCCCTTTTACAAATACGACTATTTAGAAATTATCTGAACTTCTTTGTTGGTCTAACATGAGTCAATATTGTACTGTATCTAGTTCTTTGGAGCTTCGCCTCATTCCGCATGTTAAATATTTACAATTTCTTGGATCAAACGTTTAAAGGATTGGCTAGGTTCCATCCAGTTGCAGACACATTTCAAAGCACCATATAGCTTCACTGAACAAATTGCTTGAATGAACAAGATTTCTTGATGCCGATAGGATTCTTACAAATTCTATTAGAAATCCTGGGGCATCAAACTTTTCTGGGCACTGGGAAAGGGTAAATTTCCAAAAACAATATGGCCGACCCTAAACAAGCAACTTGACAATATGAAATTATTAACTCGCTTATTTATAAACGTATTTCAAACCTCATTTAACTAAATCATCTTTTGTCCTTATGTGTTACATTGACAGTTGTGTTAGTCAGAAATTGAAAAAAACATAGTTTAACTGTTTAACTAAATGAGGTTTGAAACACGTTTATGAATAAGCGGGTAAGAAATTAATGTTTTACATAAGTATATGTATAAAACCGGTAAGACTTTTTTGAAAATTCAAATTGACCGCCTAATTTCTAAAATACAAAAGACGACATCATTTATTTGGTAAATCAGTAAATGTGAGATAATGATAATAAATACATAATTGTCAACAATTATGGTAATTATTACACTAACCTGTATTTGCACTGGTTTTCGTATCAAATATCGTTGTTTCTACATTCAATAAAGAGCATAATTGTTCTTTCTCAAGCGTGATATACCAACTGGCATCACCAACACTCACCTGCCTTCGGAAAGGATTGATAGTCTTTTTATCACTCATTGGATATCTATGCATCTTCGATCTAATGATATTTTTAACCGACTTCAAAAAAGGAGGAGGTTCTCAATTCGACTAATTTTTTTTTATCATTTTTTTTTTGTATGTATGTTACTCGATATCTCCGTGAATCGTGAACCGATTTTCAAAATTTTTTTAATCGAACGGGTATAACCCCTAGATGATACCAAGTCGGGGTATGATGATGGGATCCTGGAGAAATCGAGGGATCTTTTCAACTATTATAGGCACACCTATAGTCATTTCACTATTTTTTACAGCAACTCGGCCACTTCCTCTTGGAATAGCGGATCCTAAATGAAGTCGGTTCTTTTTTTGTTTAAAATTATCTTTATTTACTAACACATCATTCTAACACCGGTGTCTGAAATAAATATTTTAATTTTCAAGTGTCCCTATTTCTGCAGTTGGCCGTCTTCTAGCCACAAAAAAAAAACTAAAACAACCCTCCACGTTTTCCGTCCGTCCGTCCTATCTTGGTCAAATGATCGGAGTGTCCAGTCACGTCCCTATCTGGTACGGTTTATTTGCCCCTAGAATCGGAATACTAGACGAGCTTATTGCCCCCAGTGCCCGAACAAGATACGTTTTACTTTGGAGCAAAATACGCTTTGTTTTGATTCCGAGTGAAAGTGGAAGACGGATTTACATTTGTATATAGTTTACACTGTTGGGAAACAGATTGGAAAGTGTGAAAGGATGATTGGTCAATATTTTTAAAGATTGTAATCTTAGGGAGTGTTTATTTGAATACAAAATAAAACTTTCGCGCTTTCTATACAAATTAAACGAAATAAAACAACCATCCACCATCTATGTTGTCCGCGACATGACCAGTATAACCTGTGTGAAACGTATCGTATGAAACGAAACAAAAGGCTTGCTTATCATTCATAGTCTAAATGTACATGAATTGTTAGGGTAACGAGCTGATGACTATGCAGAAAGTATTGCATTTTAGTCTTGGTGACGCATTTTTTTGGGAGTTACTTGATAATGAATTATTGTTTATGTATTTTTTCTACTCCGGTACTTTTATCTGTCAATTATATGGTCCCGCCAACGAATATAAAAGCATATCTTATAACATTTCAAAAAAGTCTATCTTGTCTATTTTTCATAAAGACTGCTAACAGTGGTGCCCTGTGAACCCAACAGATAAAAAAGAAAAACAACACTAAATTTACAACGAAAATCAAAACTGCCAACTTAACAAACAACTGAATTCATATGGTTTGGAACAATAACAAAACTAAAATAATTGCTGCCAACATAAAGAAAAAAGCAAGTAAGTTGATAACATTTGAAAAAAAAATTACCGTGTCTATAATTACGTTCTCTCAACTGTCACTCATTTGCCACCACTTTTCAACTTCTCGCTCTTTCTTAAAGCAATCCGCGTTTAATTTTGTGTTTTATTTAATCCCTAGTCGTACAAAAAGTGAAGGGTACACGGAAAGAACATGTCTAGTCACTTTGACAACATTTTCAGTTATAGCGGTTTTAAAGTTTGGAACGATTCAATTAACCATACTATTTTCGTAACTAGATGGTTTTTTATTACTTAAAAAGTGGATTTATTTTAAAAATTCCAGCTGTTACAGAAGTTTTTGCTAAATGTTAATTGCAAGCTCTACATTTTGATACAAAAATCTCATTTTACGAAAAAAGGGACTAGACATGTTCTTTCCGTGTACCCTTCAAGTAATGTATGCAACGTTGTATAAGTAGTTCAAAAAAGGCTCATGGCGTCTTTATTAACAATTTTCGGCTTCGCCTCAAATAAATATTGCATAAAATACTATTGAATAATACGGTACCTTGTACGAATAAGAAGCCCATTGACGATCATTATACTGATTTAAATACGCGCGCTACGCCGTAGCTGTCTACGGCAGTATTGCTACGAGTACTCGTAAACATGACTACAAGGAACTACTTTGAAATTCTTCAAATGATTCAATTTAATTCAATCCAAGCAATTGCAGACTCGGAATTCAAGTCCAGATCTCAATGAAATATTCTGAATAGTTAAGTATAAAAAGAATTATCTTAGATTGGAGAATTATTTGAAACACGGCGCTCGAGGCCTTTTTTTATTTTTTACTCATTTTGTTCGTCCGGGAATCCATTAGTTGGCAAAAAGTTGAAACGAGTTGTAGTTTTTAGCTTCGGAGCTTTCGTTTCTTAGTCGGCGCATTAGTGAGGATGTTATACAATCTATCTTGTTTATATTTTTCTTACAGTAATTAAATAATTGGGTGTATTGTTACCTATATGTATAGTACATTTTATTTATTTATTTAAATTTTATTGAACAAAAGAAAACCTTATCATACAAAGGGCATTTTCTTTTATTTAAGAATCAGTTTCGTGTAATATAGGTTGCGATTAATATTATGTCGTAGGTAGACAGTGAGATGACAAAAACACATTTACTGTAATTCAACACCGTATGTGAAAAATGATTGTGTGCTTAAAAATAACAACATTAATTTAGAAATAAATTGTTTATAGATATATATTTTTTCTCAGTGTTTATGCTCTTTTTTTGTCAAATTATCCTTGACGTAACTATAATTAATTGTTATCAAATAATAAGACGTAAGATACCTAAACACAATTATCACTTTCTATTCATAAGAAATTAACAAGAAGCCGAATTTAACGTAACTACAACTTTGCCTATAATATTACGCCCCATTTACGAGTAATACCTAAGGTTGTGTACGACATAGAATATACTTACATTGAATGAAAGCGCAGACGAGACAATGTAATAACCAAACCAACCATTCAAAACGCCAAAACCAAACTAATCTTATGTAACTACCTACAGCCTTGGCCAGAAGTGTTGAGCACCAATGCGATTTTCATACAAAACTGGAAAGTTTAGTCCATCGTTTCCATCTTTGTTTAAGTTATTTTGTCAATTAATTTAAACTAATAGGCATGTTTTGTTGAATTTAGTAGTAACTGCATAGAATATTTGCAATATGTCGCACCGACTTAAATTTACATTTTTAGTACCTTCTGTTTTCATATTTTTTAAGTACCTTGAAAGTGTTATTAAGTGAAGTTTTCTATATTTATAAATAAAATATAACATTTACCGTTACCGTACATTGTTAGGATAGGGAAATAATGCTTAACATCAAAATTGTAAACAAAAAACACATATGCTCAATACTTCTGGCCAAGGCTGTATCTTCTCGTTTGTCCTTGTCACGGTCTCACACTTCCACTCCTTGTCACACTGTCAAAGTGTGATAATATGTGAGACCTTGTCTCACGTATCACTCTGAGAAAATTCTTACTCTTAGAAGAAAGTTTGACACGTTTTTTTCGGGTTATCGCAACATCGGATATACTATTAATTCGTGGGTATACTAGTAATTAGCTTGACCACTACCGCTGTACCGCTCGCGCCATGCGAGCGTACCGTTACAGCGGTACAGCGGTTGTGGTCAAGCTATAACTAAATTACTTTTCATTGCACTTGCCTACAAATCGTACCATTACACGTAGGCATAGCGGGAGTTATAGAAAAAGGCTTTTTTCCTCGGAATGCTTTTCGTGTTTTTTGGCATTTTTTCTTCGCGAGGTCAGGGTCGCATGTTCCCGTTATTCAAGTAAATTCAGATTCGGACGTCACCTTTATTGCCTAGTTAATGCTTTGAAATTGGATCATAACTTTACGTACTTTAAATTAGAATACGGCCTATTGTAATCTATTCTATGTAGATATTAATATGGTCCGTCTACTTTAGTTATCCTTGCTTTGTACACAGTTACTGGAGCGAGTACACCTGCTCTGTGCTAATATATCATCTAAATTGCTGTAATATTAAATACGCAATTAGCCGCGTCATTGCTGCGAGAGAATTAGCCAGGCCATTACCGAAGTAATTATTATCTAGCTACGGTTATATTGCTTGCGATGAGTGTTATGAAAGTAGCTCTCTGCTATGATTATTGAGGTTAGTATACCACTGTTGTAAGCCGATAATAAAATGTATGTACATTACAATGCCAACAAATCAAAGTAACATAATCACTAGTACTTATTTTGAATCGGTCGGAGACCACCCATTGGGTTGTTACTTTTTACATATGTTTACCTCTACCAGAGTACACTCATTTACGATGAGTAGTTACAACTTCGAATAAAAAAGCGGGAGCGGGGCGAGAGCAAAAAAAAACTGACGACGCGAGTTATGCCGAAGTAGACATGATTAGACATGATACAATGAGGGGTGTGCCAGTGCCACTGTGGGGCTACCGTTGCGCGAAACATGCTTCTACAGCCCTGCGTCCGGAGTTTGAATTGCGAACATGATTTTTTATTTGTTCGTAGATGGGTTACTGGTCTAATAGATCACCTTCTTTATACTGTGCCTCTACTTTTGAAATGAGTTTTCTTTTTCATATTAGTGCTCGTAAACTTACATTTGGTTAACTAAATATGTATTTACCGCTACCAGTTGTTTTTTATTTTAATATTTTAGGCACCTGTATTCGCTATGTGCGCAGTGCATGGTGGGGGTAACGTGAACGATCGCAGAGCACAATGTGGCAAGAAATTGGGCTCTTGTCAATATCAGATTTCAAAATATTTGACATCACCTGTAGGGTGAACTGTTAAAATAGTGAACCAGCCAGTGACATTTCATATAAGCAAAGAGTATATGCAATTAATAAAAAAGAATAAACCCCTTTAACCCCCTGCTCAAAAGATGGCGCCACACTCGTGCACACAGCGAATAATACACAGATTTACAGATTTGAACCACGCATTTCTGAGGTCAATAGAAGAAAAAACATTATATGACTTTATGAAAAAAAAAATTGTTTTTCTTTTTCGTTTTTTTGAATGCTTTTGTACATAATAAGTAAGTCTCATAGGTAAAATTATCGGTTTAAATGAATTTCTTTTTTTTTATAAGAAATAGTTTATACAAAATGTTTATTGTCACTTTGACATCTGTCAATAAAAGATGTATTTAGACTGCGCCCCATTCTGGTGAAATCGCCATCTAAAAATCGTGTTTCGCTAAGTAACAATGAGAAATGTATTTTTTTTAATTGGTCGTAACCAGGTCGTAACTCGGAAACTAGGCAAAATTCAGAAAAGTTTGTATGACATTTTAGTCTTCAATTATGATCAGGAATACGTGGAATACCATGTATGGTTAAGCACAAAATATACTTTTTTTAAATAAAATCATAATATATCTAAAAGTGTTGACTTTATATCATAATCTCCTGTAAGACCGTTCCGTGGAACGTTATTTATTTGTAGCGATAAGAGTCGCGTGACGTCTTGTCTGCTCGAATAAAACTAGTCTGGGATTACGGGCAGCTTATAAGTGACAACCCTACGGATTGGGTGCACTTTTACAAGCAAATTGACAAGTTTATTACATCTTAATCCTTTGCTGTAGTAAAAGGACGTGGCTGGAGTGTATTGCCCTGATAAATTCCTATGTTTTTTTAAAAGTATTTGTACATAATTGAGCAGGGTTTAGCAACGCAACGTATGGTCAGAATTGATTTTTACCTTACTGAAGTGCTTAATACATAAACATAAAATTAAGACATATCTATATTATATGTGTGTGTTTATCTGATCAGTGTGTGCTCGCACATGTCATATTATATTATGTATAGTATATAAGATGCGTCACACACTGAAAGAATTTTGTTTGTTACCAGCAACCAAACTTCGTCTACTAGGTAACTTAAGTTTTGGGACTTCAAACTACAAGGCTTATTACTTACCAACGTGTTTTGTTAGTTATACGTAAACTTTGAGTTATAATCAAATGAATTTTATTAACTCTTTCCCAAATGGTTATTGATGAAATAGGTAACCGAAGTTAGTTCGCTTGTCCTTTTTTTTCAGTGCACACTTAGCCGAGCGGAATTCAGTTCGGATCTTGAAATTGTCTAAAATTTTCCGTGTGGTCGACTAAATTCTGATGAGATACTCGTATTGGGCTAAATTCCGATGGATTTATTGTGTGTTGCGTGGGTTACGCCTTAGCATAAGAGTTCTTACGGGCAGTTGGCAAGGTGTAACAAAAATACTGATGAAGTGATGATCCTTTTAAGGGCAAAACCAAGAAAAAAAAATCTCGCGATAAAATAAATATTTTTGGGTTTTGTTTAGAGGGTTGGCCGGGTGGGACGACGAAATATTTTTCTCCTACTTTTTCTGACTCACAATATAATACCATTTATGCCTTAAACGGATCACCAGTATTTTTTGTTACATCCTGTATGTTGGAGCGGCCAGGGTACTCAAAAATATCTGAACATGCACTTTATCACCTTGACAATAGGCGTTGTTTGGATTTTTGTGACCACTTTGGCCGCTCCAATATATTTGTTGACGACTGTAAGTTATTATGGCATAATGCGAACTACTTCAATGTATATAGCTGATTAATATTGGAATTGTGTTAAGCAAAAAAGTACTATTCGAACCAGTTATAGTTCCAAAAGAAAGCTACTTATGTACTTAGGATTTACATTACAACTTCTGTAGCTATGATCGGAGGTCAATAATATACATAATTCTTCTAATATTCATTGGTACCTAATGCCATTTAGTGGCTCCTCTACATGATGGGCCATCATATAGACGTAGCTATGCGTTAGAGGGAGCTAACGATATCGCGATCTCGTTCCGCCGTATAGCTGCGTCCCTATGGCCCATCATGTAGAGCCAGCTAGCCTAGCGTACACGAAACTACCTTATGGGGGCGCAATCAGGTTTAATTTATTTGTACGCATTTTATTCAGAGCCGAAAGAATTGAATCACCAATGATGCATTCCTGGCACGTTTGCCTTGTATCATGCGGGATGACATTGTAATAAAATAATATTACGGGTCACATTTGCTACAAGTTTTGTCCTGATTTCCTTCAATAGATGGGTAAATTCTTTGGGAAAAATCCTTTTAGCAGTTTAGTAAAGGCGCTACGCGAGTATCTCTTTAATACCGTTTTTTTTAAAATAAATTTTAAGGATTTTAGCAAATGCCATTAAATTAAGAAATGATAATATTGTAAATAAAAAGATGGCCGCAAAAGTTTACTGAATATACAATTTATTTTTTCTGGTGCCTAAACGATTGCGCAGATTTCAATAAAAGATACACCGGGATTTTTAATCAACAAACCAGTGTCCTGGAATAATATTCTAAAATCAATGACGGGGAATACACCCAGGCTAAATAATTTGATGATGAAATTTTACTACAGGTTTTAAGTGGAGGTCAACCAATAGTGGCAGTAATAAAACTTGACACCCTATTGTCTGTGGGATCCTAGATTACATATCTGATAACCTGAGCGAATAAGTATTATTATATTATATCAATGAATTCATTCATAAATTGATAATGCAATTTTGAACCCGATGGTAGTCTCCGTCAATAACACGAAGGTCGCAAAATATGTGTTACGCTCTTATTTGTAGGGTATAATAATAATGTCACATATTTTGCGACCATTGTATAGGAAGATATTATAGCCGGTAATACTTCTCGGGTCAGAGGTGTAGGGTTAGAAACGGTGGTAGTTTCTTTTTCTCTCTGACGTTCATAAGTGCATTGTAATGTGCCTAAATTGAAGAATAAATATCTTTTATCTTTTATCTTTTTTAACTGTACCTATGTGTTCTATAGTCACGATCATTTTAAAACAACACCCCAAAAGCTAAGGACGCAATTTAAGTTAATAGTTACTTCAAAGGTCAGTATTATTTTATAGGTATTATTTGTATTAAAAGTTATACATTAACATCTAAAATAAACAGAACCCACAAAAACACTCTGAATAGGGGAGCAAATTTAATTTAGTTGGATTTAAATCCCGGATTTATTGAACTGAAAGTCGGGGGGATAATTGAATACACCCAACCCCATTGATAAGAATATGTTTCATACCGCAATCCCCTAAAAACCTTACCGAACCCTAATATTCTCAATGTAACCCTTACACTGCCTGGGCCGTAATACCCGCGTATTTTTAGTGACCCATTTCAGCTGCAGGCCGCCCGGGCGCCCTATTGACCCACATGCACGCAGTGACGTCAGAGCGCTGACGTCACGCTCTTTGTGCTCGTATTGAGAACGCGCTTGCCATCTCCAGGGTTAACTTCCCTACCTCTATACTCACGCAACTAAACAGTTAAAAATACATCTTAAGTCTTGCGTATTAAGATAGAAAATTGAAATTGAGTAAATATTTGATACAATGTTTTGAAAGTAAGTGGTCGATTATTCTGTAGTGCCCTTGTCGATGTATGCTGTTTGCCCAGGATATTGGAGGAATGTTTGCACTCACCCTGTTAAGTTTATAAAAACGAAGTGCGTATGTGAATATCAAGGTATATATGTCGTTTTATCTCCCTAGGGCCAAAGTTGAGTTGCCTTTAGTGTAAATAAAGTCGATCAGAGAATCGGTGTTTGAATAACGTTCTGTCTATATGCTGTTACTATTGGCTGTTGTACTTACATTATTTTTTTACATTTTGTGACCCCGTAAAATTGTAAATACCGTTAGTTTATAATCTAACTATCGAAAGATTGTGAACCGTAACGTACTGCTTACAATTTAACGGATTATTTTTCGTTAGATTATAAACTATCGACGAGGAACCGTCATATTGTTGAAACATAAAGCTTCTCGCGCTGATTGGTCGGTCTTCCTTTAAGTGTCTATAAACTTAGCAACCAAAACAGGTGTCAGTGAGAAATGAAAGTGCCATTTAAACAAAAGTCGTTGTTTGGTCGCAGTTCACCTAACACACTCCTCCTCGCTTCGCTCTGAAAACCTACCAATCATCGTGCGAGGGGATTTACGTTTCACAATATGAAGATTCCTCGTCGATATTTTATAATACAATGAAAAATAATCCGTCAAATTGTATGCAGTGCGTTACGGTTCACAATCATTAGATATTTTACAATCTCACTAGTTAGATTATAAACTAACGGTATTCACAACTTTACGGTGTCACATACATACCTACAGTACGTACATTGCCGTACGAATGTCATTCTAAAATACCCGCAGAAAAAAGGGGGGCAACAAAATATAACATACCTAGTAAAATTCGTCAACTGTCAAACCAACCAACCGTTACTACCCCGCTTATTATTTCTAAAAGCCTAAAGGCTAATAAAGTGTGGCGTAACTGTGTCTAAAGCTAAAATCGAACAACATGGGTATAAATCCTTCAAACATGCCACCGGCCAGTGTTTTTAGTAATAAATAAAAATGTAAACTATATTAAAACTCGCTTGTGAGCTAACATACATGTATCCTGGATGCTGTTCTGCCAGGTAGCCGAAAATCCTTTCGCATTAGGTTAGGTTATTATGCTAAATAAATATTTGCGACAAATAGTTATGCGAAACGATATTATGCTATCTGATGATGATGGGAAAAACAGTTTGGGAAGTGATAATTTGCCATACAATTTTAGGTCACATATTTATTGGGCCATCACACACTGAACTACGTAAATTAACCAAAAAATTAAATTACGTCTTCGCCATCTTGAGTTTTGAATGTTCCAAGACGCATAGACCGCATGTCAGTGTTCCATTTTGCAAGTGTCCTACTAGCACTATGTAATCTTTCATAACTTATGCAATAAGTAAAACAAAGTTAACATAAAAACTTTTTACAAAAAAAAGATAAACCGACTTCAAAAAGGATAAAATGAATCATTATATTATTTATATGCGTTACCAACTGATATGTTTGAAGTCGGTGCCAAGCCAAATTTGGAAGAGTTAATACGCACGAGGCGATCTGTTCAGTGAGTTGTTAGTCTTACTATATAACTAATCTAATACGATATGGATTGGTAAGGAATAGGTACATTCGTTTCGACCGTTAACTGTTAAGCAAGTAGGTACAGAAAGTATAGCCATGCGTCTTATGTTTGTTAGGACACTGTTCGGACTATCGGTATCTCGAGCGAAGCCCGTGGTTCGTTTGAATTATTCATCCTTCTTCATCTAAGGTTTGATACGAAGTATACAGGAATTCAATGGCTAGGTTAATTTTTCTATACTCAGATATACCCAGTACACCCACCGTGTCAGTAGAAAAAGGCACGATATTCGAATTTTCTATGGAAGGTCCATCTTAAGCGTCTATGTACATATTTTTTTCTATCTGCCGCCTTTTTCTGATTATTGACAAAGTAAACGTGTATGAGAGTATATATGTATATATACATAGGTACCACATTTCATCAAAATTGGATTAGTTGTTTTAACATGAAAATGTAACAGATAGAATCACATTCACCTTTGCATTATGTACCTATTAGTAAGTACCGATGTTTTGTGATGTTCATACTTGAAGCTGATTTAAATTTTTGGCTTGGCACCGACTTCAAACATATCAGTTGGTAACGCATATAAATAATATAATGATTCATTTTATCCTTTTTGAAGTCGGTTTATCTTTTTTTTTGTAAAAAGTTTTTATTTTTCAAATTTTTGTGGTTATATAATTTATCAAAATCGAACAACGAGTCTCGGAAAAATTGCTAAAGATATATCAAAAAGTTCGTAACACACCCATTCAATCTAAGGAAAGTTCCACGTATCACATGTGGACTTCATCATTAAGTCCACTCCATCAAATTGGTGGTTTTCGAGAGGAAATAAATACACGTGCCTTTAAAAATTGAGGAGTTCCCTCAGTTGCTCATGGGTCCCATCATCAGAACAACACCAGAATAATGTGGGACTATCTTCGAGGTAGATCCTTTTAAACAAAAAAAGTATTATTCTATTCGGACTATTTCTGACCAGGGGTCTTGGAGTAATCGCTGATCATCCCACATTTAAAAAAATCTTCATTATTATCATCAAAACAATCATTATTATCAGGTCCACTCCATCAAATTGGTGGTTCTCGTGAGAAAATGCTTGAGTAGCTTAAGAAAACACCCAAATCATCATACACGTGCCTTTAAAAATTGAGGAGTTCCCTCAGTTGCTCATCGATCCCATCATCAGAACAGCACCAGATTAATGTGGGACCATCTTCAAAATAGTTTCTTCCAAACAAAAAAAGAATCACTCGAATCGGACCACGGGTCTTGGCGTAATCGCTGAACATCCTACATCATCATTATCATCAAAACAATCATCATCATCAGGTCCACCCCATCAAATTGGTGGTTCTCGTGAAAAAATGCTTGAGTAACTTTAGAAAACACACAAATCAACATACATGTGCCTTTAAAAATTGAGGAGTTCCCTCAGTTGCTCATCGATCCCATCATCAGAACAGCACCAGATTATTGTGGGAACATCTTCGAGGTAGTTCCTTCCAAACAAAAAAAGAATCATTCGAATCGGACCACGGGTCTTGGAGTAATCGCTGAACATCCATGTAAAAAAATCTTCATCATTATCATCAAAACAATCATCATCATCATCATCATCATCACCACTCCATTAAATTGGTGATTTTCGTGAGAAAATGCTTCAGTAGCTTAAGAAAACACCCAAATCACCATACAAATGTGCCTTTAAAAATTGAGGAGTTCCCTCAATTCCTCATGGATCCCATCATCAGAACAGCATCAGATTAATATGGGACCAACTTGAATGTAGATTCTTCCAAACAAAAAAAGAATTACCCAAATCGAACCACGGGTCTCGGAATAATCGGTGAACATACATTTAAAAAAAAACACCAAACCGAATGCAGAACCTCCTTCCTCAATGGAATTGAAGTCGGTTAAAAAAATCTAGTCGTAAATATATTACGCCTGTTTCATACAGTTGATGCTAAAATAAAACACTACGTACATATCACGAATGCCATCAGGCCAGCGAGCGTCGGCATCGCTCCATTTTTTTGTTTTATCTCATCTTATCTTCCAAGCTTTATACCTTTATATCTGACTCGCAATACGGCTTAGCTTCTGTAGTGAAACCGTGAAACGATGGATCCCGGAATCCCTCTCGGGTGCTGGGTAACAAAAGGGGATGAATGTTTTTCGACATTCGCCCTTTCTAAATCCGATTAGGATTTTGGGTAAGAGTGGAATAAAAATAAACATTCAATTGAAACTCGACTATTTCAGTAGGCAGAAAAACTTGCTGCATAGCGTGATGGGATTTTCCCTTGTCATGTTTGTGAATTCGACTTTGGCTTTCGTAACGGAACGAATCCTAGCGATATCAATTCATGCGTAGGTACTTTTATTTAACATAAAGTAAATTTGATAATAAAAATAATAAAAATACTACTAAATTTAAACTTTCGTGAGACCACTAATACTATAAAATAAAACTGTTACACTCACGGCACCTTAATCACTTCGAGCGACATGTTTCGGAGAGCCTAGGTCTCCATCTTCAAGCACTAGGAGTGCTATTTGAACCGGCCCGTAGCGCACTGCTGCACGTCGCGCTACGGGCCGGTTCAAGTAGCACCCCTAGTGCTTGAAGATGGAGACCTAGGCTCTCTAGGGTCCCAACAAGATACCTTTCATATTACCTGCAACATAGAAAGATCCTGAAGTGTCTGTACAGTTCATTAAAAAATATATTTATTGGTTGTACTGTATTCAACTCGCGTTCACAGTACATTGATAAGTTGTATTATGAAAGTGAACTTTTAATATATTTCTAAAAGCTAAATTTATCGTCAATTGCTATTCAATTTAAACTTGTTAACAACGCTTTCATAGTGCATTAGGTTCAGCTTAGACTTTCTGAATACTTAATATAAGGTACTAGAGGTATACTTATTTATTATTTTTTTCTTCTTGTCTGAATATAATAAGAAAACCAGCGTTATAGGGTCAATGCCGCAGGCCGATCTTCTAGACGGGGTGTTCTTTTTTAACCGACTTCAATTCCATTGAGGAAGGAGGTTCTGCATTCGGTTTGGTGTTTTTTTTTTATGTATGTTCACCGATTACTCCGAGACCCGTGGTCCGATTTGAGTAATTCTTTTTTTGTTTGAAAGGATCTACACCCAAAATGGTCCCATATTAATATGGTGCTGTTCTGATGATGGGATCCATGAGGAATTGAGGGAACTCCTCAAATTTTAAAGGCACATGTATGGTGATTTGGGTGTTTTCTTAAGCAACTCAAGCATTTTCTTACGAAAACCACCATTTCGATGCAGTGGACCTGATGATGATGATTGTTTTGATGATAATGATGAAGATTTTTTATGCAGGATGTTCAGCGATTACTCCGAGACCCGTGGTCCAATTTGAATAATATTTTTTTTGTTTGAAAGGAACTACCTTGAAGATGATCCCACATTTATCTGGTGCTGTTCTGATGATGGGATTCATGAGCAATTGAGGGAACTCCTCAATTTTTAAAGGCACGTGTATAGTGATTTGGGTGCTTTTTTAAGCCACTCAAGCATTTTCTCACGAAAACCGCCAATTTGGTGGAGTGGACCTGATGATGATGATTGCTTTGATTTTTGATGATATTGATGAAGATTTTTTATATGTAGGATGTTCAGCGATTACTCCGAGACCCGTGATCCAATTTGAATAATTCTTCTTTTGTTTGAAAGGAACTACCTCGAAAATGGTCCCACATTTACCTGGTGCTGTTCTGATGATGAAATCTATGAGCAACTGAGGGAACTCCTTAATTTTCAAAGGCACGTGTATGGTGATTTGGGTGTTTTCTTAAGCTACTCAAGCATTTTCTCACGAAAACCGCCAATATGATGGAGTGGTCCTGATGATGATGATTGTTTTCGTGATAATGATGAAGATTTTTTATGTAGGATGTTCAGCGATTACTCCGAGACCCGTGGTCCGATTTGGACATATCCTTTTTTGTTTGATAGAAACTACTTCGAAGATGGTCCCACATTAACCTGGTGCTGTTCTGATGATGGGATCCGTGAGTAATTGAGAGAACTCGTTAATTTTTAAAGGCACATGTATGTTGATTTGGGTGTTTTCTTAAGCAACTCGAGCATTCCCTCTTGAAAACCACCAATTTGATAGAGATGACCTAATGATGAAGTACACATATTATTATGATACGTGGACCTTTCCTTAGATAGAATGGGTGTATTATGAACTTTTTTATATATCTTTACCGATTATTCCGAGACTTGTTGTTAAATATATAATCACTAAAAATGGAAAAATAAAAACTTTTTACAAAAAAAAGATAAACCGACTTCGAAAAGGATAAAATGAATCATTATATTATTTATATGCGTTACCAACTGATATGTTTGAAGTCGGTGCCAAGCCACAAATTACAAAACCGGTCAAATCAGCTTTAAGTGTGAACATCACAAAACATCGGTACTATAATGCAAAGGTGAATGCGATTTCATGTGTTACATTGTCATGTCTAAACTACTAACCCTATTTTGATGAATAGCGACAACGATATATATATTCTGATACACGTCTGCTTTGTCAATAATCAGAAAAAGGCGGCAAATAGAAAAAAAATGTAGACGCGTAAGATTGACCATCCATATAAAATTTGAATATCGTGACTTTTTACTGACACGGCGTGTGTACTGGGTACATGTGAGTATAGAAAAAATAATCTAGCAATTGAATTCTTTTATACTTCGGATTAAACCTTAGATGAAGAAGGATAAATAATTCAAACCGAACCACGGGCTTCGTTCGACATACGGATAGTCCCAACCCAACAATGTATTAACAAACAAACATAGGACGCATGATTATACTTTCTGTACCTACTTGCCTCACAGTTAACGCGTGGTCGAAACGAATGTATATCTACGTGCGATTCATACCGTATTAGATTAGTTATATAGTAAAAATAACAATTCACTGAACACATCGCCTCGTTCGTATTAACTCTTCCAAATTTGGCTTGGCACCGACTTCAAACATATCAGTTGGTAACGCATATAAATAATACAATGATTCATTTTATCCTTTTTGAAGTCGGTTTATCTTTTTTTTGTAAAAAGTTTTTATATAGGTAAGTTATTATTATTATTATTTTTTTAATACTTTTAATTAGTTTTTAGTTGTTATTTAGTTTTAATTAAGTTTTAATTTATTTTAATTTAGTTTATTTTTGTGATTTATTGGGAAATAAAAATAATTGAGATCTAATAAAAGAAAACCATTAAAAAGGCATTGTTTGAAGTAGGCATGGTAAATATTAGAAAATATATACCCTTATAGAACTAATCATATGCCGTATAAGAGCTGTAAACTATTACTATCATCATAGTGTAACGTTCGGCAGAAGATTTAAATATCCAGGGGACTTGACATTGCATTAATTTAAAACAGTCTGAAACGGGCGTCCTATTTACTTATGTATAATCTTAATCAACGTCAAAACCTCCTTTTTCGGTAGGTAGGTAATTTTATTACTTAGTAATAAAAGTATATTACTATATTTCTTGTACTGCTATTTGTTTTCAATTCGTTTTGCTGATCGGCAATAATTACCCTAATAGTTGTTTAATTAATCACAATTTATTGATTTATATTGCTAAGTACTTGTAGTAGTATATGTAATAGACGCACGTCTAGGTCGAAATAATAACAATTTTCGATAAACATATCTAAATTTTGTTTAAGCTGTAGGTAAAGTGAGAGTTAAAATCAATTTACTTAATTGTATTAGTAACTAGGAGAATCTTCGGAAACATCTAGCAGGATAAATCTCTTGTGATCATAAATAAAACACACGTGACATCGTGCCGAAATCTATGTAAATAATGTATTACTCATACATAAGCATCTGTCTAGTTTTCCATTAGCATCAGAAAGCACAATTTGAATAAAAATATGTTATTTACAAAATGGGCTGTTTTACCTATTTACTGAATAAACAGCACTGGATAAAAAGCTTTTAGGTTATTCATATATCAATACATTGTATACACGTTAAATAAATTTAGTCTATATTTGCAATGAAAATGTAAAGTAATGAAGTAAGAACTAGTGGTTTGAATTTAAATTTGGTTATAGTCTTATAGTACAGGCAGCATCACTTTTATGAACATGTGCTATGGGGCTTATCTTTGTATCACGTAACGTAGCAGAACTTACGGTCCCCGCCCGTACTATTAGGTAAAATTCTCTTTTCTTTTTGAACCATACACAGAAGAAATTTACAGACTATTTTGGTGTATGGATTCTATGGTGAATGCCGTGTATGGCATTGACCTATCCACGTGACTTTGCGTTATCAAGCATGGCAAAACGTATAACGATTAAGGATACCAACTCGCAGCAGACTCATTAGGTATAATTAAAATTTCCTGACTAAAGATATTTTGCCTTACTTTAAGGTGACACACAAAATGCCTAGGGAGTTAACCCTCATATTTTAGTCTCCTGGTGCGCAAAAGCCCGTCTTTATCGCCCATCTAACCTTGAAAGACGCGTTCAGGCGAAATTTTACATATTCCTAGGCTCAGGAGACCTATTTCAGCATCGCATTGCGTACCAACATATTTTTCACACGTAAAATGCTTTTCTTACATTAGGTAATGTGGCAGTGGGTTAGATACAAAATACTGTGAAATACAACTTTTTTTGGTTAACACATTCAGCACCGAGAACCCGACAGTCGGGTTCTCTGTTTGTAGCTACTACGCGCTACACACGAGGAATACCTGGCTACGCGCTACGAGCGTAGCGCGTAGCGCTACGCGTTACGGCAAGTGTACAAATAGATTTTCTTGATGGTTACTAAACTCGGTTACCTGGGTAGCTTTCAATTTGATCTATAATTTTTAGTTTCATTGGTGCTTTCTGCCAAACTACTTCGCCGATCAGTTATATTTACTAGTAAGTTAATACAGTAAGAACCCGCTTAATAAATACGCCATTTTATACCAGTCCCTGCAACTTTACACGAGAAAAAAAGTATTTTCATGTCTTCTCCATCGAGAACAAATCTTCTTCGTCAAAACAATATTGTAAAATGTCTTTATTGAAGTAAAATATATCTTAGGCTGAAGATATAAAATTAGTCCAAGAAAATATTTACTTATATTTAAATAATAATATTTTCGCATTTGTATTCTTGGCGCTTTGGGTCAGCGTGGGGACTATAGCCTGATCCCTCTCGTGCATCAGAGGAGGCCTGTGCCCAGCAGTGGGACATATAGAGGCTAACATATTATATTATATTTTGTATTCTTGGCTGAAAATATCCTTTTTTTCGTGTAGTATCTGTAGGACATTCCGGCATAATACGCGAAGCTTATTACGCGTTTTTGGCTGTAGTGTGTCTTTTCAACGTCGTCGTAAGCGAGTTACTATATTGGCATATTACGTATTTATTTTGAGAATGAAACATTATTACACTTATTTATTTATACCTATACTTTCAATTTTCCCTTGAAAGGTACTCCCGTTCAATCTCGTTACCCCATAGAAGCCTCTCCATGTTATCTTAATTAAATACACCGGCGAAGTAATTGAAACCGACGCTGAAGGTTTCTTGGAATATCTTGGTAATTTTGTAAATATTATGTTAGGTTGGTATAACGATGTTTTTACATTGGAAGTATTTCTCAAACAACTTGATTTATGTCGTTTGAATTGTCGCAAATATTTTTGTTTATTATTGAAGACCTATAAAATTATGATACATTTTTGTAGTAAAGATGTATTTCTCTAATATGTGTATTAAAGAAAAGTACCTAACTATAACTCAAGTCCTGTAGCATTGAGTAATTGTACCATTGGTAAATCCGCTAAAAAAGGGTATCAAACATCGAAAGGCTAGGGTTACCACTTATCATTGTAGTTTACCACATTTACTACCTAAATAATTTATAAAGATTGCTTGATGTATTTTTATATATCTATACAGTCATATATGTTGGCACACTAGGCACAGTCTGCAGCAGAAGAATTAGTAGTAGTAAAGAAGTTTATTGTACCTGCAACAAAAGAACAAAGAAATTCAAGGTAGGAGGAGTCTTAAGAAAATAAGAGCGTATGGAAGTAATTTTTTAATAGATACTTAATTCACCCTCACTAAGCTACTCTTCCTGCTTGCTATAAGTACGTATGTAACTCTGTCAAACGGCAAGTGCTAGCTCCGAATGTTCTAAAAATGTATATTTGAACTTCTTCCAATGTAAGCACTCCAATCTAATAGATACTTATCTTTTACAGCATCTACTAAGGAAAGGGAGTGTGTCATCGAAATAAAACCAATGAACCCGTTTATGGAGGCTACCCGGAGGCTACGCTCCCAGTGTTATGGAACGTAAACTGAAAACGTCTCAGTATGGTTTTCATTCAGTACAAAAGTAAAAGCCTTAAAATTGTATATTTTAAAACTGCAATAAATATATTGTGATGAATGATATTTATAGGTTATACATATTATGTTCTAAAAAATATAAAAAAATGCGTTTTTCCTCTCCGCGGAACTTTTTTTATAATACGGATTTTTAACATTAGAGTAAAATGAAAAAAAAAAGAAAATGTGTAAAACTAACCCTTATACTTCAGTGACGCGAAAAATGACGTTAACTCCACCATTGGAGTTAAAAACAATGGAAACGGTTTCTTACGAAACAACGAAAGAAACCCGATTTTGTTGCTATCAGAATATAAATGTATGCAGATATCTAATTAAATATCATATTCTTTCATATGTCGATCATTAGCTAGGGATACACGCACAGATGTGCCTGCCGGATTTGTCCGACGGATATGCCCGGTGGACAAATCCGTGCGTGTATGGCGCGAATTGGACACGGATTTGTCTGCGGACACATCTGAATAGCGCCATAAATGAACGGATCTGTCCGCCGGGCATATCCGTCGGACAAATCCGGCGGGCACATCTGTGCGTGTATCCCTAGCTAATGTTATCCTCACAGATATATTATTTATCGATCTCCAAATCTCTCGCTCTTCTTAGTCGTAGTTTCCGGTCACAAAGCACTTCATTTCGTAAATCTGTCTCCATTTTTTCCCGACGACATTAGTCGTCGAGAGAGTGCCATAAATATCCCCTCCATTTAGAGACTTGGGATAATGGGGGGCATTAGCGCAATTAGAGTCGTGATGCCCTAATTGTGTCGAAGATTTTGGTCGCCTGTGCATCTACGAGTATCTCTCTAGTATGTTAGGGTAGTACTGAGACCAGCATAACAGAAAAAGATAACTGAAGTGACTAGTAGTCCGCCTCGAACTGAGAACTTGCGATTTCCTTGCAATTAAGATGACCAATATAAGAAGACCCATATGATGATTTTTTCGCACCTTCTAGGGCCATGACCTGTTGATCGATCATACTCATTATACAAACTTTCAAATTATGTTTATCTCTGCTAAAACCCCATCAATTTTCATGAAGATCAGAAAAACATTACTACAGTTATCATCGAAACAACCTCTCAAAATCATAAAGCCATTGAAATGCCGAATCGTCCCAGTAGCCAGAAGTTGTTTGTAAGAACTCGCTTCGCTTCCTCTCCGCTCGTTTGATAATGAAATAAGGTAATGATGGTATCCATAAACATGTGTTAAATCTAAATTGCTGTTGATAATCGTTTATCCCTATCGTCCATTTTAACGTTTTGTTTGATAAAATGAGACAAAATTTTACAAAAGCTTGCTAAGTTTTAAATATCAACAGGGTTGTAAAACTATTCGTTAAACAAATAAATAGAAGTCGGTCATTGCAGACAAAATAGCAGTCCATAGTAAATTGACACTTAGAATTAAAAGTCAATAAGAAAAAAAATACAATTATTTAGCTAAACTTTTTTTTATATGTATTGAAAATAAAAATACAAACTACTTATAAACTAAACTAACACTAAAACCTAAAACATAGTCACAAATAAAAAATGGGCTCCACGTCAGCTCCGATCGGTAGGGTGCCCAGAAGTCCCATCAGCTAAACCAGGTAATTAAAAAACAATAAACCTTTAATTTTATTTTTGTTACGTGCTTAATAAAGCATTTTAATGGCATAAACCTTTGGTATGGTTTACCTACTCAACAAAATCTAAAGTTAACGTAAAACGATTAAAGCAAGGTGTAAGTAAGTTAAACCTGTAATTAGCATAATTACGAAAACAATTTCAAAATAATTCATATTTCATTACAATCTAAGTAAACGTAAACGGCATATTTCGCCACTTCAACCCAAACCACCTGACTTCCCTTTTTGTTAAATTGTTTAATTCCGCAAGTAATTCGTTACGAAACACAATTTCGTTTCCTCACAAACCTTAAGAACACTTAAACATCAACATTTTAGGCCACTTTAGATGTTTTCGGTTCTTCAATTTAACCTGAATCGGTACCAGCAGTCAAGTTTTTTAATCACAAAGTTTGACGGTATCGAATTGCAAATGAAGTCTTTCCCGAGTCTTAGACGTATCGTCTTAAATGTGGAACTTTGTGAATAACTTTGTTCTTACTTAGATCGACGAGTACCTATATTGTTCTTGGAACTCGTAATAATAATATGTTAGCCTCTATACGTCCCACTGCTGGGCACAGGCCTCCTCTCATGCACGGGAGGGATCAGGCTATAGTCCCCACGCTGGCCCAATGCGGGTTGGGAACTTCACATACACCTTTGAATTTCTCCGCGGATGTATGCAGGTTTCCTCACGATGTTTTCCTTCACCGTATAGCGATTGGTAAATATCAAATTATATTTCGTACATAAGTTCCGAAAAACTCATTGGTACGAGCCGGGGTTTGAACCCGGGACCTTCGGATTGAAAGTCAGACGTCGTTACCGTCAGGCTACCAACGCTGATCTCGAATACTTATCTTTAATCTTTATTTAATCAGTACATGGCTTACTAATTATATTAGGATTTTATGTTAAATGTAACTTGAAGCATTGAATTTTAAGTCAGTTTTTCTTGTTACGATAATTTATTAAGTATAAAAAAATTTGTTATAAATTATGACTTGAAAAAGTATGATGATTGATTATACTATAATAGTACATTATGATACAAGTGTGCTAAATTGATCATTACATATGAGGCGCTATTATTACAAGGAAGCCGAGCTATGTAATGATCAGGCACACGCGTTTCATACGACGTTTTTCAACACACTTGCGAGGAAAAAACAGAAAACTGTAAGTAATAACTTTTGATAAATACATTGATTTTCAGAATGCTTACAGGATAGCGGTACCTACTGACTTTGTTAATTAAATTAACTAACCTGTTTTTTGATGTTATTGACTGGATCTATTTCTCTGGAACTCTTTTTCGAAGCATTTCATAAAATCCAACACTTCACATTTATTGTCAAATAAGTTAGAATGTTTCCTTACATGTATTTCTCACTCGATTTTTATGACAACATTTTACTAGTCTGTAGGAATGACATTTTGAAAACATATCCGGACCCGGAGGTTAAATGAACACTAAAGTTGGTTTTTTACTCATTTAAAGTATAAATTGTTTAAATTAATAATAATAAAACACAACTAGAAAAATCTAACAAATAAACTGTAACTTCAAGTAAACTTTTAATATGGCGCCCATTTTTTTGCATTCACGCGCACCTTGAGGCAAAGGTTTATGACAAACAGCCAATACTAAAACATAATTTGTGTTTAAAACATAATCTATTGTGTATTATGAGATTTATGAGTAAAATAATTACCTACTAGAAATGATTATTTTTCACAATTAGGATTTTATAATTTGTATTTTCTCGTAAATGTGTACTATTTTTACTTTTTTTGCCATGCAAACTCCTAATCAGTTTAGAAAAAATAAAAATAATACCCGTCTAAATTTAATCGCCTCTGTCTGCGCACATAAGACTTGGTACTAGAATACCAACGTCACTTGATGGGATTTATTACATTATAGCACTAGTTATATAATTATCGTGAAAAGCACGCGTGTTTAATATCTAGGATTATGAGCCTAAAAGCGGTGGAATAAGTACCTCGTTACAAGCAAGTGTGTTGGAAACTTCTATAACTACTTTTTCTGACTCGCATCTCGCACATATACATAAATATCCATTTATTTCTCGACATAAATATACACGGTCAAAACTAAAATTTAATTCAAAAACCATTAAACACTTTTGGCCTAAAATTACCTATCAACTTATCTTATCTGCCAAGTAAATACCTAAGAGCTTAGTAATCATGACGTCAAAGACAATTACGTGTGACATAGCAAGTTTGTGTAGTGTCTTGTATCCCTATGAATATCTAGGGTGATCGAACGTCTAGCATTGAATGAGATCATCTAAGTTAATAAAAATTCATATATCATATTGCTTACACATCTTACAGTATTTTTAGTATTCATATAGTACTTACTTACAAGTGAGTACTCACTTATACACCAGTACATGGCTTACTAATTTTTTCTAAGACCAAGATATTCGCTTATGTGAGTAGGTAATTATACGTATTAGTTTAGTTTCAGTGAAATTGTTAACGAGCGATAATGTAAACTATAAAAACAGAGAGACAATCTATAAATTATTATATATTATGTTTGTAGGTATACTAGACATGAAGGTCGATCGAGTCGACCTGCCACAGCAAACACACACCGAATATTTCAGCTCTGTGCCTCCAGGCCTTTAGATACAACTCCAAATATTTGAGTTTACATTAATCTTCATTTACTGTTTATTTTTGGTAATGACTAATAAAATTTAAGTACGAGAAAGTCAATATCAAAGACAAATTACTTACATCACGACGATGAGAGATTTAAAAATATAAATCTAACCTTTGCGTAAACAGGCTTCTACAGAAATAGACGAAATGTTATTTCATTCACATAAAGACGCTATTAATATAAAAATAACGATTTCCAGGACTTCACCCACATCTTATAAAATGAAAAGTAAATAAAGTTACGTATATTTACGTACATGAGCGCCCGAATTGTATTTCAGAAGAATCGTAGGCGTTTTCTTGAGATTCTTTGGATAGGTGAGACTCGTTACTGACAAAGTAAAGTGAGGTGCTGAGCCTAGTTCGGTAAGAATAGGTAAGGAATAACAAACAGCAGGTGGCCGGCTTTCAGGATCATTTTCAATTTAGGGTTATCACATCACTGTTACAGGCTGTATAGTGGTACGTACTTTTTTAATACCTATCTTGTTATTTACTATTGAAACAAACATTCCTTTAACATTGTTTAATTAAATCTGTGTAATGTCAGAATTACGTTTCAAATAAAAGTCAATACAAACACATCACCCTGGACGGCTAGCACATCTTGTTGTTGTACGACTCACCATACTTCAAGCGCGACTCGAAGTATGAAGGGATGGTCGACAACGTAAGATATGCTAGCCCTGTCGTCAGCGTCACCATGGTTTTCTCTTATACTGAGCTGATGCTTTGCATGACTGACACTAGAATACTATGATATACGTGTGTAGACGGACATACAGGTACTATGTGTCGACCCGGCCTGGACGTTGATAGTGGGAGCTGACGATATTTCCTTTGATTACTACTACGGACATGAGCCTCGCGTGATTATCCATCTGGTATCTTGGGCTAAATAGTCGCCTCCACCTCCCCTTACAGCGACCCCTTTCCTCACAATGAGTTTACCCTGAGTTCACGGCAGTTGACAAATAACTCGGCTCAAAGATCTCTCTGAGTACTGATACAAGGTAGTAAATACATAAGAGACACATGATCATTATAATAACACTAAGAAAGTCCATGAGCTGATAGAAAAGATAAATCTTAGCACTTACCATTGACTCGTTCGCACACAACCTCCTTTCTTCCCGTCGTTCATGCGTCTACCCTACCATGTACCAATAAAAAATAATCTGTCGATACTTGAAGCGATATTGAGATCGAACGTGACTGCCACCGCCATCTATCGGATACCAATGGCAAGTACGAACTGCTTCGCGTAATTCGCGACAAGCCCGCTGGTCAGTTCCAGCATTTACAAAAAATCTAATAGAAAAATAAGTGGGTATGATGTGTGTTAAATTTAACTTAACACCCATCGGAGTATCTGGTTCTAAACTGTTTGTGTTTTGTTAACAATAATTAATGTTTACTATGTTTTAGTGAAAAAAAAAACAGTATTTTACGTATTTAGAGGTATGTATGAAATAATAAACTATCAACAAAAAATTGATTTAGTTGGTAAGTACCCGCGTATGGACATGGTAAAGTAACAAAAGTTAGTTTGTAAGTATTAAACTTTTCCGCAATATCTTGGAGCGACAACCCTACAGTACAATGGAAGAAGTTTTATTAAGTAAGCCGTCTTTATGAATCTCGGGACACGACCAACTTTGCATATGTGGGTCGGAAAGCAATTCTCGACATGCGAGTTTGTGTCTTGCCAGTTTTACGTTGGTCGTTTCAGATTTCGAAATGTGTTTGCAAACGTTGTTTGTTGTTTATTAGGGACGCAAGTCAAATAACATTTTGAACAATATTGCGTTGAACTTTGGAATTATTGCAGTCCCTAATTAGAATTATAGTACTCTTGCTAGTTCTTTGTTGTGAGGTAGGTACAAAATTTGTAGAAAATACTACATTATTCATAATCGGTCATCATAACCACTTTTTCTACCTCAGTTATCGATACCGAACAACTTTTACTACGGGACCAACCCCGAAATAGCGAAAAAATGTTTGGCTGTTTAATACATTTCGTTCCTGATCACCGATTTTATCATGGTGTAAGAAAAAAAAACAAGGACTTATGAACAACATAGAAAAGCAACTGAAATCGATCCTAAAAATACTAGATCGATCCTGAAAATTATCTTCTTCGAAACCAAATCCTCTTGTTCAAGACGATATTGTTTCGTATATAGTTGGAACCAAATTTGCCTACAAAGTGGTCTTGATTCAAGTAAAATATATCTTGAACTAAAGATATATAATTAGCCCAAAACAATATTTACTTATGTTTATACAATAATATTCTTGCATCGGTATTCTTGGCTGAATATATCCTTTTTTTCCAGAAGATATCCTAGATTAGTATGGTCCCTCAAACAAAATACTAAAACCCATGTGTAACTAAATGAAAAAAAGAAAATAATAGAAAATATTTTAAAATATAGGAAGAAATGACCACGCTAGGTTTTCCCATAAAAAGTTAAGGCTATGTCCCCATGACTGGTCACCATTTTATTCCACCTGTCCTTAAAGACGGTCCTGACGGCGGAATAAAAAATAACTGACCATAACCGCTATGATGGCTCAGCGTTCCTATCCGAAAAGGTTTGTTTTATTATAAGTATAACATACGAGGGGTCCTAATGCCCATGCTCTCTTCAAAGAGATTTCAAAGAGGTTAGTGGATTCCACCGGTGACCGTAGAGCTGGCAGCTTCCTGGCTCAACGTATTGGCATTGCCATACAGAGAGGGAATGCTGCCAGCATCTACGGCACCATGCCGCGGGGGGACTGGTTATTTTAGTATAATATATTTATTTAAGATTAGTTTTTATTTATACTTAAGTTTATTGTTTACTGTTATATTAATAAATATCCTTTAAACATACGAGGAAGTAGGTAGATAGCTAAATAGCTATGTTCCAGTGAACCGCAACGTCTTATTAAATTTATATAAGCTTTTATATATATACTGATTTTTTTTAACTCATAATGTTTGTTAGCTCATTTGCTGTTTAGGTAGAATATTGCGAGCCAGATTTTAACCATGCAATTCCTAATGTCGGATTGAGCTGAAATTTTGCATGCTTACGTTAGTTGGATGACAATACAATATGTATGGCAGAGACTATAGAGATTTAGACGACCACAGCCTAAGAACTTTTTGAAGCTCATGTCGATTGCGCCATCTATGTCAAAGCCCCCTAAAGATACCGAATATGTAAGAGAAATGTCACCTGCACAGCTACTCCACCTAGTAACAAATAGCGTACTAGTAGTACACTAGTAGCTACTAGGTGGAGTAGCAAGGTAGCTGACATATCTCTTTAAAATTTGAATACGGCGGCTATTGCTAGGATAAGTAAGGCACCTAGATACGTCGCTATTGCTGTGTAGCTACCTACATTTAAAAGTTACAGATGGATGACAATGACATATAGTTATAAAATCACTACATTTATAACCTATGTCTATGTAAAATGGATCTATCTGATTTTTACAATGCCAATGCATTAAAAGTTCAAAGAAAAGCTAAAGCAAAGCTAATCTGCGTCGAAAAGTAGACGTAAATTATTGTTGCAGGCGTTGCAGCCCCCATTTACGTCACTTCGGTTAGTTGTTTTCTTAACATCAGCATTCGTTATACCGTGTGCTTAGAAATTGAACCTTTTATTTAGTGATACAAGGTCGTTATTAGAATAAAAATTAGTCATAAAATACGAGGTTGCTGTAGGTAACTAAGCCGCAAGTACAAAATCCGTTGATGCAAAGGCCCGGCCAAGTTGAACCTTGACCCACTTCAGTCCAGGTATTACTAGAGTGAATGGACATTTTTCGTGGTAAGAACATGTCGCATACGCTATTTAACTTTTCAGTAAGCCTTGTGTGAATGTACGTAACCAGATTTTGGCCATGATAATAATGTAAAGTGACTGTGATAAGGTAATTTAATACAGCTCCGAGGCTTTTCAAATAGACTTAAAGACGGGGAGTAAATGATATAACATAATATATTATATTTTGAAAAAGGTACCAATATTGTAGTACTTACCGATTAAATTCAGGGGTCTAATATGTTTGCTTAGAAGAATAAGTATACCTAGGCCTTGAATGTTTTTGCACAACGTACCCTATACAGGGAGTTATAAAAATACTGGCGATCCATTTAAGAGCATAATTAATTGATACCGTATTGCGTCGGACGTCTCCCATATAAAAAAAAATTTAGTGTCGAAAAAAATTTTTTCCTTCTTTTTCTGAGTCGCAATTCCGAGCCGCGGTCAACTCTCCGTACCAAACAAGTTTTTTTCACAACTAATTTTTTCTTACTTTTTCATGATTACGATATCAAACCAATTATGCCCTCAATCGGATCACCAACATTTTTGTTACACCTTGTAAAATTATGATTAGGTAATGTAAGAACTTGGCTATAATATTAATTTTACTTAAATATCCATTAACTATTTTTATTAGCAAACCCGTTGTAAAAACAAATTGTGCCTTTAGCGAAGATTCTATGCTGAATTTCAGTGTGCTGACGAGGAAGTTCATTCCAAGCTAAATTGCTTCCTCTTGCCTCCACAGTGCACAGGCTTTCAGACTCCCAGAAAAATATAACGATTTTACTTAACGGTGTACGAATACAAATTTTCTGGGAGCACATATTTACATGTAACATCCTTAATTTTAAGTTTAAATAATGTGGTCACAGATCAAAAAAATACTTCGTGAATGTGGTGATGCCGGCACTACAAACACATTTGTATGGAAGCCAGAGCTAATTTGGTTTTGCTTTTTCTCCATGAGTAGTAAAAGTACAGAACTGGCTGAATATTAGAATAAACAGTGGGAAAAGATTTTTACGTTTTTTTGGTATTTAGTTGTGGGTAGTAGGCGATTACATAAGTAGTATGGCTTAAATTAATAATATTCGCACCTGAATCTACTTAAGATCACCTTTAGTTTGTACACCTACTTACAAAATATTATGAAATTCTAAGCACAAAAGTTAGTTGGAATATTGAGCACAGCCACAGTATTTTAACACATTCAGCACCGAGAACCCGACAGTCCTGGCTACGCTCGTAGCGCGTAGCCAGGTATTCCTCGTATGTAGCGCATAGTAGCTACGAACAGAGAACCCGACTGTCGGGTTCTCGGTGCTGAATGTGTTAATCACGCCTACGTTTGCAAGTAAACAAGTCTCCTGCAAAAAATGTTTTATTGCTGAATTTAGCTCGTGTTCTTTGCACGTCCAATAAGCCTATTAATTACTTCTTGAGACGTTTCTAATGAGCACTTACTCGATACGGTAGTCTTTTTTCTCACGAGTAGTTCCTTAGAACATCTTCCAACTGCGCCATCAGAATATGTACGAGCTGAAGCTAAATAAAAGTGTGTAATAAACCAACTGGCAAATAAATTGGAAGTGAAAACAAAACGTGTAAAAGGAAAATGCGACAAGACAAAGCTGTGTTTCAAAATTTCCTTCCTCCAACCAGTGTTAGTGATGTATATTGCTATTTGTATACGTACGTGACGAAGTGAGGCTCAGCGACGCTCAACGCTAAGGAAACTGTAAGGCGCAAAGACGTTAATATTTAGACAAGCTATTCGGAACTCAACTAAACTATTCTGAGGATTATGGGCAAAGATCGGTCTGCGTCCTTCGTATAAGTTACGTAATTACTTGATATTATGGATTATATAGATAGAAACCAGGTGAAGCCTCGACTCGGCTTGAGTCGTGGGCCCGAGAAACTCTGAGTCTTTACCCGTACGGTGACTCCGAAATGCTAAGTAAGTACTAAGACCAACATTCTAACACATTATATTATACTCGTTCGTAACTTGAAATATGTTTTATACTAACGTATAGTAGTATTTTTTTAAGATGTCGAAATCTTTTTCATCTTAAAAACATCATACCATACGAGATAATAATAAGTTCCAGAGGCACGGTGTAGGTTTATCGACTTGTTTACCTACATAAATGAAGTCGAATGTTATCATTTACGTACATTATTTTACATGACTGATTTGTTACCATATTATTTTTTCACCCAGCCTACGAAGCTAGAGTTTTTGGGTTGGTATTTCGGAAAGAGCATAAAACTTATTTGTATTTTCGTCGCCTATTCCTAGCTTAGTATGAGCCTATATGCTGATAGGTTTATCTTTGTAACACCCCTACAATTTTTTATTTTATTTATTTATATGTCTATATTATACAAAGCGTCGTTGGCTTAGTGATAGTCATTGGTAAAGTTTTGCTGAAGCCAGATGTTGTTTATGGGCGGCTACGCTCATGTGCCGTTACCGTTAACTGGACTCAGGGCTGACCTACATTGCCTGTAGTTTAGTTTTCTACTGAGATAAAGTATGTGATTTAGTATTTTTTCGGTGACAGGGTATTTACAACTGTTAAAGGATTTTAAGCAAGGTCATACGGCTTGTCCGATTTACTAAGCATAATACTTTAGTTTGTATGTGAAAATGACCACGTAAACCCGTGTTGAAACTCAATGTAAATAAAATTAAAATCGCATTAGACAAATCTTTACTTTGACAACGCTTTTAAATAATGTTATTAGCTAGGGATACACGCACAGATGTGCCCGCCGGATTTGTCCGACGGATATGCCCGGCGAACTAATCCGTGCGTGTATGGCGTGAATTAGACACGGATTTGTCTGCGGACACATATGAATAGTGAATAAATCCGACGGGCACATCTGTACGTGTATCCCTAGCTATTTATAATACGTAAAATTACGTACTCTAACAACAGTCTGATGCGAATAAGATTCTTTAATTGTGTCTGATATCCAGATATAGTATGCTTTTGTGTGTCTTTCCCGACCATGGAACAATGGTGTTCCGGACCTTTGGGACGCGTATGCGGAGCCGAAGCCAACGCGCAGAGGCTCTTTCGACAATTTAATGAAAAGTGAGGGGTACACTAAGCGGATGCTGCCCCTGCCCGTGTCATGGGACTATGCTTTTTATTGTTATGAATGTTATGATACGTTCGCTCAATATTCTAACTTTAAAACACGTTGAAACACAATCCAACTTCAATACAAGAGCGTCTAAATGTCTAATCTGAAATATCAGAATTTGCTTGCAACTGCAATACGACTTCAATACCTATTGGTTGATTATTTTATTTCTAGAATATAAGTAATATCACCATTTATTTCTTGTTTTTAATGTATTTTGTAATTAGCTCTTATTTGGCATTTACAATAAGAACTGGCATCGCACAGTTGCATAAAACCAGGATAAAGAGATTGGACGCTCACTGTAGCTCTCAGGTACAGAGTAATACTCCCATTGGAATGTACCTAAATCAGTTGGAACCAGTGCACGTCAGGACGTCACGTCAGTCGCAGTAGGCCGCGCATCAATCAACGCCCGGCATATGACGTTCAACGCTTTTGGGAAGCATTGTGGGGACTATCATCATCATAAGCTTCTTTCATCAACAGGATGAAGATTACAGTGTCCGTAGAAGAGCGACACTTGCGCAAATGGCTCGTAAGGCCAATGCGCGAGCGACAGCCACGACCGCATATGTGACAGCTAAAAGCTTTAGGTTGCATTTGTACAGAGAGGGCGCACGTGGGCACGTGGTTGAAATCGGTTAAAATTGTATGAATGGCGCTAACTGGCACGGACGCGTGCGACGGATTGGTCTCCCGTTTCGTAAAATAAGGACAAGAAGAGACACATAATGACATAATGTGTAAATACCTACACATAAGTAGAACAATTAATAAAAGTTCGTAAAACAAACCCGACTGCGGAAACTACTGTTGAAGACTGTTAAAACGTAGCTTATGTGCTATAATAATGAATCAATTAACACCTTGTTCACATATACGTAAATACAAACATACATGCAAACAAAACCATAGCCATTCCCTTAACGGGTAAAAAGACAGTACACATGTTACTATGACTGTCAAGTCATTCAATGTGATTTATACAACAAAGCGTGAAGCCATGTGCACTCAATGTGGAATGAACCAGTCTTTGTGCAATGTTCTTCGATGAGATGTCACGGCAGACGTAACGGGGTCGCGCATCCATCAACGTTCGGCCGACAATGACGTTGATCACGCTGGGGAATCGAGCCTGTTTGCTGCAGAAATTACAATAGTTCGTCCCTACCCTAGGGTAGGTCGTACCTAGGTAGGTAGACGTTTTAAAAAATACCTAACGATATTCAGAAGTTAATGAGAAATAATTAAAGACTACGCTTTTGGAACTAGGAGGTTAAGAATCTGATAGAAACAATTTATTTTTGATAATATTTTAATGTGAAGTGATAAGAAGTCATCAAAGCTACGAACCTCCAGCGAATCTTCACAATATTGCCACAAATTCGGAATTTTTGAAGAATATATTAATTTTTTTCACACGACGAAGAAAACGATTGTTATAAAGCAATCTGTACACTTTTTCAAAAGTAGATAAGTCATCATCATCAACAATGAAAAAAATCTAATAACGTTCTTATTACAGCATATACTTATAGAACCCTACACTAATTTAAATTGTTGTAAATTAATGCCTAAACTAAAATATTTTTTAGAGAAACATTGATTTGTACTTAGTCGAATACAAAAAAAAGAAAGGAAGTTTTTCGCGTTATGCTATTCCATCTTATATAAAGCCATCAAACAGAATTACGACTTAGCCTATATTTTAAAGAAAGATATCACTGAACAATGTACGTAATGCGCCCTACTTTTCTTTCTTAAGCTCCTATGTGGACCTTTTTCACAAAAACTCCAGTACAGGCGTCCGTAATAGTGGCCCTAATGGTGATAGATCGCTTTAGCCCGACTTATATTGCCGGTTCTAAAGATAACCGATCCGCCAATATTCGAGATGACAACCAGCGGCTTTGGGAGCATTTCACTCGTTCTGTAATATCTTGAGTATTATCTGCTTATCTATTATTGACGAGTTTGGCCCAGATATCTGCGAATCTAATGCAGATATTTTACATTAATTCAATTTCGTAATGTAAAAGTATAGGTACTTTACATGTAAGTAATCTCTGTAAATGTAGTATTAATTAACTTACAATTGCATTAGTACTCCGCATCGAACTAAAAACTCGCGATTCTTGCCAACTAGTTGACGAGAATAACAAAACTTTTTTAGGCCTTCTGATTCCAGAACTCTCAGCTCACATAAGAATTCTCTAATTACCTACATGAATCTCTACTAAAATCGGAACCGATTTCATGACAATCAGGAAAACGTTACTGAAATTATCGCGGAAGAAACTTCACTTCGAATTCTCTATACAAAGAGGACGTGGCCGAGTTGCTGTAAAAAATAGTGAAATAACTATATAATAGTTGAAGATTTCCCTCGATTTCTCCAGGATCCCATCATCAGATCTCGACCTGGGGGCCGATTTTTGACAGCCGGACGCTCGAATTCAAAAAATTCAAGCTCGAAAATAATCGCACACAAAAGTTTGTCGCCAATTTTTTCGCATGGAATTAATAGTTTAAATAATCATTATTTTAAATTTCTACAGCTTTTATTTTTAACACATAATTTCATCGTTTTATTCAGAGTTTTAAATGTCACTTTCGAGTGCTCGAATCTCAAAAATCACCCCCCTGATAACAATGGGACCATCCGTGAAGTATACTCTTTCAAACAAGAAAAAAAAGAATTTTCCAAAACGGTCCAGCCGTCTTCGAATAATCGATGAACATACATAAAAAAATAGCAAAAAAACAAAGATCCCGACGAATTGATAATCTCCTTCGAAATCTTGAAATCGGTTGAAAAGCCATCGAAATGCACGGCTGCCGCGGACGTCCCAGTTGCCAGCTGACAGTTGGGTTCGAACCGAAGCTGTCTGTAAGAACTTTGCTTCGCTGCGCTCGCTTATTCTGTTGCCTGGTTACTAGAAGATAGTAAAATATTTTATTATTAACTTATACCTACACGTAACTTTTCTTAACATATGTAGATCTTACTTTATTTTGATATATATGAAATTTTGACACGAAGATTAAAAAGTCTTCTGCAGCGAAATTCAAATAACGGTAATAATATAATATAATATAATAAGAGTTAAAAGGGTTAGAATAAATTTAAATAAAGAAAGTAGGCCTAATTGGTTTTCGGGCTTAATAACATTAATGAGATAGATTTCCATTTAAAAAGAAATTTTATTATTAAACTCAGTACAAAATTTTAGTTATAAAACAATACTAAATTTAAATACCTATGTAAAATAAACTACCTACTCAAAAAGCCCCCCTCGAGCTGTACCGGGCGCAAAGGTGCCCATCACACTGGCGGCGTTACCACGTTGGTTGACCGCTCCGATATATTTGATGGCTATGTAATAAAAGTTGAATATAAATGAAAAGCAAACTCTTCCAAGTTGTATATGCATTACTCTGGAATATTAAAGCAGTAGTAATAAAAATAAACTAAACGATGTTTTAATTCGGCATGATAATTTGAGACTTTAATCTGATTTAGTGCACAACAGATACCCAGCATAGACAATTAGTTCATAAATATTAAGAGGCATTAGACAAGCCCAATAATGTAAATTTTCGGTTTTTATGTAAATTAAGCGAGTCGATACAATCTCCGCTCTAATTTATTCTCCGCGTCAACCGAAGATCGTCCTTTATATACTTTAATGTTATTGACATATTTTGTAACATACATCATATTATAATTTATAAAGATTTAGACGGATTATGATACAAAATGATAAAAATATTGTGATTTAAACATTTGATAACAACAGCAGCAGTGAGCAAAACTCACTAAGTTAGTAGTTACTTATTGATTTTCGTTTTTTTTGTAATTACTGTAATTAGTGACTTTTGCTTATCACGTAACGATTTGTGGCGGACTCTCCAGTTTTGTAGTATTACTAGTAGGTACTCTACAGGCTTAGTAAGTTTTTTGGTTCATAATTTGGTAAATAATATCCAGCGTTTTTTTTGTAGATTCAATATTTTTTACCCCATTCCTACATAAGTACTAAATGCTAAAGGTGAAATAAGTCAAGGCACATTTAATATTTTAAAATATTTCTTCGAGAACCGGAGGTGTGCTTTAAGACAAGCTGTAGGAATGATAGTAAATGTATGTTTATGTATTTGAGCCGAAAAGCCATGACGTAGTAGTTCTAGAGTTAGTTCCAAATTTAAGAAAAGTTATAATACGGTTTAACAGAATGTTTTTATCTTTGAGGTAACTGTCCAGATTTATCCGGAATACCGTCCACCAAACTTCTACATTTAATCAGGCCACCGTAACTTGATTATGTAAATGCATTCCCCTTTAATTTGCAAGCTGAACAAATATCTGTATTTTAATTAAGCAGTAAATTACCCAACGAACACAGACTCTGACAAAGTGATATAATTTCGGCAATAATCTAATGCCTGAGGTAATTTTATGCGTACCTATACCTACGCACGCGCCGCGTATTATGTACACAGTTATATGTAATTAATTTACATATTTTCGGGAATATATGGAACAATTTCTCATTAGGATGGCGAATATTCATTTTAGGAATTATTAATGCGGTCGACTTTGTGTTAAAATACACAGGGTATGCATAATGAAATGTTGCTGTGCCCGTAACTGTTAGAGAAATAACTTCAAATATTAATATTACTCATGTCTGAAAACATTCAAGTACCGTAAATGGGGTGAGTAGGGTCAAAACTGACATTCAAACCTCGATAACATTTTATTTTTACATATGCAAACTGAATGGTGTATATAATAAGTGTTCCATTTGTATTTTAGTTTTTTTATTTTATTTTTGGTAGTTCCATTTCATATAATTTGACGTTCCATTTGACGATAAAAAGGAAATCCCACCTCACTCCGTAGTCCCTCGTAATTGGGGTGAGGTGGGTTTTCATACAAAGGTGATTTTTGAAGATTAGCTCCATTTTAAATTGAAATACATCATTTTTGTACCAGTACCCTTAAAATCCCATCTCACCCCCCCCCCCCTTCATCCCTTCTATCCCCATTCATAACCCAACTCTCCTCGTGAACCCTACTCACCCCATTTTACGGTAACTAAAATACTGATTGCAAAATCCGGGTCAAAGTGAAATAAAAAAGACTTTCAAAGAACGTATTACAAGCAGCGTAACTTGACGTAGATTGCGAAAATCTACAGACCTGTATTGATTCGATTTCAATATGATGACGAGGGTGCAACAGGTTCAGTACATATCTCACAAACCAACAATCGTAATTCCAACCAAACTCAATTTTAAATCTTTATAATAAAGTTCATATTTAATTTTATATGGAACACGGAAGCTTTAGCTCTGAATCTAGGTTTCCCGGGACCTGACAGAAAGAGACAGGTAGCTCAAACGAGCTGGGTTTTGCAAATGGGCTGTCAGAGATGCACTCTGACCTTTTCCTTTAAAATTCGCTTTGATGCCTGTAACCAGATTCGTGTTGCATTTTTAAATTTGAACTGGAACTAGAAAACAAAATGCTGGTCGTAAAAAGTGTTCAACTTTGTCTACTTCCTTTTTATTTTGCAGCAAGTGGAAAACTGCAGTGGATTAATGAAAGTTAAACGTAACGTTATTATGCTTTTAATTATATTCGGTTTGTTGCTTTTCTCAGAAAGGAAACTTAGTTTATTTCATAATGCAAAGTAATATAGATTTTTATTTACATACCTACTGCCAATCTTTTCTCTCATCAAACTCCCAAGACAAAGGTTTGAAGGGTCGCCATGACCCAATATTTTTTTCAGGGACTACCACCTATAGGTACACCTTTTATGTACGCTCGCACCGCGTGAGTGGCGGGGCAAATATCGAACGCCATGTTTTTACCTGCATTTATTAACTTTCTTTCCCTTTTTGCGTCGTCATTCCTATTAGCAGAAAATGTTTGATTTTGTAATAACAAAATGCCTTTAAACATAGTAAGCTGTGCTATGATTTAAGACACTCTTGAAGCTTTTTGGCAGTAAAAACATAAATTCTACAAATACATTGTAAGCGCGACAAAAAATTAATCAAGTACGATTTCCACAGGGATCTGATAACAACTTGAAATTACCTTTAAATCCTTCTTGAAGAACGTTACAAGCAAGATTCTAAAAACATTGGAGTGCTACCTACAATCCGTATAAGTAGTTTAGCTATGTTTTTATTTACTATGTATCTATAACTCTTAGTTTCATATAGCGTTCATTGTATGCACCGTAGTGCCCTAAGGTCACTGGGTCACTCATTTCATTTCATTTCCCATTTCAAGATCGCCTGTTAGCTATCCCGGGCTGCTATAAATAGGGATGGCACCTTTGCACTTTGCAACCGTGTAGCGTGCGCCTGTTCTATCGATTAGCCTGTTTGACCTATGCCAATACTGTAGCTGCGGGTAACCCTTTGCTGCTGATTGGATGGATATAAAGGGTAAATAAGCTTAACCTTTCTACGGATTTGCATTAATCAAAACGTTTGTTACTTAAAATAGGATTAGACTAGTGTACAGTCGCCATCAAATATATCGGAGCGGTCAAGGTGGTCACAAATATCTGAACAAGCACTTTATCGCCTTGACAAAAGAGGCGTTGTTTCAAAATATTCTGGTGCTTATTTTCCAGAATTGTGCTCCTTTTGAAAACGCACAGACGTAGAGTGGGTAAGCATGGTTAACCTTATTTTAAAACTTGTGTAATCTTTGAATTTTATACTGTAGAAGTATTTTGAACCTTAGTTGAGTTGACACTACAGCACATAATTATTTTTACTTGTTTTTTTTATGTGGTGGATTCTACTAAAACAGTAATTTGTTATTAAATCAAATACAAACTTTGAAAACATGGCGCTTACGGCTGCTGCTGGTAGATCAAAATAAATGCCCATAGCTTAATTGGTAAAACTGTCGAGCTCCGGCAAGGCCTATCGATGTAAGTTCAAGTCTTGCTTTCAATGTTTTCAAAATTTGTATTTGATTTAATAATAGACACTACAGCACATACACCGGTTTACTAACGTGCGCGTGAGTAGTTATAGTTAATCTAAATGTGTGAAACATCCTCGTTACCAAGATACCGACCGACCATGCAAATTAAGCCGCGGGTGGAAACTAAAGCCTCAGGACTTTATTCATTTAAGTATTATTGCCAAGAAAATCCATACTTATCTTAACAATCATTGTTTAGCAAAAACTATGTTACCGACACGGAAAAAAAGCTTCCGGGATATTTTCAATCCAAGACATTATTATTATCTTGGAAATACTTCCTCGTGACAAGTATTTATTTCGATTACCAAAAATATGATTATTCGCTTAATAAAACCACGTTTTCTTAAAATAGAAATACAAAAATGTATTGTTTCAAGAGTATATTGAGTAAATAAGAGAGATTGTACTTTAATCAAACAAGTATTATCTTAGGTAAAAGAAAACTAGAAAATCTGTAAGAATATATTCGCTTCGTCTTTCTTTCTTTTATTTAGGCAGGTACAAGTATATAAATAAATTACATATATGACTTATAAATAAAACTTACCTATTTAAATAAACCTTAACTAAAAACTAAAATTAAATAAAACTAAAAAATATCAAAGAAATTGGGCCCCTTCGGCATGGTGCCGAGGATGCTGGCAGCATTTCCTCGCTGTATCGCAATACTTATGCGTTGCGCGAGGAAGCTGCCAGCTCTTCGGTCACCCGTAGAGTCAATGACTCTTTTGGCCAACTCTTTAAAAATTTTTAGAGCACTGGGACCCCACGGGCCGAGGGTCTCGACTCCGAAGGGCATGAAACAGTATTCGGGGCCGAGACCCCTGTATTTTAGGTGCTTGTTTCTTTCGGCCGCTTTAGCCGCCGCACCAGCCTCATTACTGGTTCCGGTAAGGTGGGAAGGAGCCAGTGTGTCTACGCAGGTGGCGTCCCACACCAGCACCCTTCCCAACCTCCAAGGAACCAGGGACATGCCGTCCGGTCTCCTACCATCGTCCCTCGCAATGCCGGTTGGCTCTAGCAGAGCTGGCACGTTGGCTGTAGCAAGAGACCGGCGGATTATGTCGTTTAGTGCGGCGTGTCTAGAAAAGCGGCCGGCACTTTTTTGACAAGATAGCCCGTGGTGTCCCAGTTCATCAACGAAGCTACCGCAGGGGCACCTGTGTGCAGCGCAGACATGCACTCCAAGCCGAAGGCAGGTTGCAATGCGGAGAGTGTCGGGCTCGAGGAAGGTTCCGGTGTTTGGCGACGGATAAGCCCGTAACCACTCTCCAGACTCTCTCGTCACCGATGCTAGCAATCTAGCTCGTTCGCGGCCTGTGCTACGGCTAAGGAGTGAATTTATTGAAATTTGGCACATTGTGTCGTCCCAGCTCCTTTGGCAATTTGGCTTAGTTGGGAAATCCTTGCTTGGGCAAGCACAAGACCAAGCTTTTTTGGCTTCCTCCATGCCCGCAGTCTCATAGTTTGAGGGAAACCCTCGTAGTATTTTACCTATGAGACTGGCTGAGCTATGGACGGAAGACAAAAAAGCTGGTAAGGATACACTTGAAATTTTTCGTATCCCAAGCCCACCGTGTCGAATTGGAAGGGATGCTTGGATCCAGGATTGATCGCTGAGCTGGATGTTGAGAATAGATTGCAAAGTAGATTTAATAAGGTCATCTAAAGGTAATAAAATGTTTTGGAATTTCCAAATAGGGCTACAGCGAAGGACGTAAGTCAATTTAGGGACGAAAAGGCAAAATTTAAGAATGGAAATTGCGTAATGAGGGCTTATTTCGAGAAGACTGTTTGTATGGATTTTGAATTTGGAAATTGAGTTTTGTATGTAATTTTGAAAGGAGTCTTCGAAAATAGGGGCTCCTAGGAGGCAAAGTGAGTCGTCATTTACTAATTTTATGTTCGGCGTTAGTATATTAAATTGTCTTTCGATCTCGTTATGATTCAGGATAGTGTTTGGAATGTATAGTTCACATTTACTGAAGTTTAATTCCAAACCAATATTCTTAAAATCGGCCTTGATAGTGGTAAGGTCGGAGATAACCGTATCTACATCACCTCCTAGGGTCCCATCATCCAAATACCAAACATTGAATTTGGAATTTAATTTTTTAATAATAGGGTTAATTGCCAAAGAGAATATTGCTTCGCTTCGTTATATTTAAAACCTTATTTTCTTTCGTTAAAGGAAATAAATACTTGTCACGAGGAAATATTTTCAACCTAATAAAATAATGTCTTAGATTGAGAATATCCCGGTTTTTTTTTCGTGTATTTGTGTTATACTTAGTAAATACGCACTACGCAATAAAGCACTTAATTGCTGTATTTTCAAGTGTGTTAGGAATATACTCGTACTTTTAAATAAAAGAGGAAACAATTTCTAAAGAAAATGAATAAAACACATATGTAAATAGGTTCACGAGTCTTCAATTTCAATGTACAACAAGTTTACGCAAACGGTGCCAGCGACTCAAAACTAGTTGACATTTAATTTCACAGCTTACCTGCCAATTTGCATACCGCCCGTGCCGTAGCCTAATGATATACATTCCAACCTCACAATTTATATAATACAGGATGAATTATCTACACGGACCAGTGACGACAATTATAAATAATAATAAATAAATATTAGGACAATCTTACACAAATCAACCTAGTCCCAAAGTAAGCTCAATAAGGCTTATGTTGTAGGTACTAGGCGACGATATATATAATAGATAGATATACATAAATACTTAAATACATAGAAAACATCAATAACCCAGGAACATTATCTGTGATAAACACACAAATAAATGCCCTGACCAGGATTCGAACCCGGGACCTCCCGCTTCATAGGCAGGGTCACTACCAACTAGGCTAGGAGGCCTTTAAACTATAAGATTCCATGATGCTACTCAGAAATACCTAGTCTTTGAAGACCATTTAATTTATTATAGGCGTAGGGATGTGACGACCCCTTCGCCCACTGGTTTTCACCAGCGCAATCAGTCAACGCAGGGCAGCTTGTTGCGAGCTGTTGGAGAGTAGCGACTCCACGTACCTGAGTGCCCCTGGGGTGCCCTGTTGGATGGTGGGACAGGACATTTGAATACCATTTAATTTATTAATTAAACTTTTTTATTGACGTTGACTGACTTAACAGATTTATTTAAGTAAGTACATACAGTGAGCGAGAACAAAGAAACTAAAAAATAAAATGACGTTGCCATACGATTCTGTTTCTGAAAGCGTTCCTAAGTCTCTTATAACCTAATATAGGGCACTAAAAAAGCCACAAAAGTAATCAGGAAATAGATATCAATCTTTAATTAAAAAGTTATGGGAGGCCCATTTTCAAGACCGTTTTCACGTAGCATCATGGAAACTGCCGTCGCTGAGCCGTTGGAAAAATCCAACCTGTACCTATAGGTATATATTCTTGGCATATTTTATATTCACCTTTTCAAACTCACAATTTCTCAAGTGGAAGACTTTTGAAGCAGAAGCCAAGGAAAGCTGAGGTATTTGTAAAAATTGCGATGTAGTAAAATATGCTTTTGAGAATTTCTTATTAATATTAGGAATACGTAGGTAGGTTTAATAATCGTATGCTTTTAAATACTTATATATTACCTACAGATCCCTTGAAAACCATTATGTGGTACAAATATCTTACTCAGAAAAGCTTAGGTATTATTAGTATTAAATGGAGTGTCTTGGTGATATTGAATTCTTTTTGCCCTAAAAATACAAGTAAGAATAATATAAATGTACTTACTTCGAAATAATTTCTACTTACGGCAAAAATAGTTTTTTTTTTCCAGCTAGCGTTTGATATAAAAATTACAAAGATTCATAGGTCGTATAAATAAGCCATCAGGAATCCTGTAACCCAAACTTCTTTTCCATCCATTTAGGTTTATAAAAAAATATTATTTCATATTGGCTTCTTTCTAGCTTGTAACACTAATTACCTACATACTCAATAGTAGCAACAACCACCCATTTTCATAGCGTTACATCGCATTTAACTACGCTAACCGTTACTAGAGCAAATGTCATAAACAGACCCGGAGCCAACGCAACCGGTAAATCACATATTTATCGCCTATGTGCTTGTTAGTACAAACACACAAAACCGAGCCTAATTTACCGCTGCTTTTGCCGAAATTCACTGTTTAACTTGTAGTAGGGTAGACCGAGGGAAGTCGGGTCACAGGGCGAAACAGGTCAAGTTTAACTAGTTTGTCAAATACATATAGCGTCATCGCGACGAGCGGGAAGGTCAAACCCAACATAGCACGTCTGATTAGCTACCCGCGATCCTATGAATTCGATAATAATAAAAGTTTAAACAAAAAACAAGCCGACTTCACTTAGAATCTGCTATTCCAAGAGGAAATGGCCGAGTTGCTGTAAAAAATAGTGAAATTACTACAGGTGTGTATAATAGTTGAAGAGTTCCCTCGATTTCTCGAGAATTCCATCATCTGATCCGGACCTGGTGACAATGGGGCCAACTGTGAAGTATACTCTTTCAAACAAACAGAATTTTCTGAATCGCTCCAGCCGTCTTTGAATAATCGGTGAATATACATTAAAAAATAGCAAAAAAAAACAAAGATCCCGACGAATTGAGAACCTCCTCCTTCGAAATCTTGAAGTCGGTTGAAAATGCTTCTTGACCCGTTCCACCCTGCGACCCAATTCAACTCTGTCTACCCTAAGCGTATACGTATGTAATATTGGACGGTACGAGTATTCTACATATTCGGTACCAGTGAGCGCTTGTCTTGTGAGCTAAGTTGTCTTGATATAATCAGAAATATGAGAGGAACACAGTGAGAATTTGTTTGTAAATAAAATAAACTTTGAACGATATTTACAAATATGGCTTTGCTGACCGAAATAACTAAGTACATATCTACATTGTCTACTTAAATGAAATAAAAATGTAACAAATGTATGAAAATGTAATAATTTACTATTTTGTGCTGACATTGTAGTACTAATTATAGAAATTGACGTGTAAAATGTATATTATATGATTTTAAGCTAACATGGTCATTTACATTACAAAAACTATTTAAAACGGGATATTTACCATGTGAGTTTTTTGTTGTGAGCTTCCGATATTTCGGCACAGTTGCATGCGCCATTATGACGGAGTAACTGAAGTTGCTGCGAGCGTCAGTTGTGGTCTACCCACACACCATAGCGATCTACCCTCTTTCGAGTTCGCTTTTTTTGTCCGTTGTCATTGCTACTACTACCGTCCGCATTCTCACCTCAAAATGTATTTTTATCAATAAATAGATGAATATTCAAAATATCCGTAAAATAACTTTATAAATAATCGCATATTTCCATACAAAAACACAAGTTAAAATAACTTAGTACCCTCAGATATAAACAGGTTAATGGGAGTCTCACGTGAGGTTTTATAGGTTACAATATCTTTAAAACGACCTTGCCAGTCCATAATTATCTCAGTTTAGTCTTAATGAGCTCCAGGTGGCTAATTATTTAAGTATAATTCAAATGTAACCATTTTATAATTTCGCAAATTATTCTCAAATTGCTGAGTTACTTGGTACTTAAAATCTTAACATCATTTTAGCAAGTTGTGAGCGCTTTAAATAACTGCTGAACTGGTAAAAGTCAAATAAAAGACCAATTTATCATAAACGCGACGTTAATGTTACAATAAATAACTTTTGGTAAGATAGAAGGGAAAAACTAGTTTACGCCTACGAAAGCACAATGGTCCCTTTTATATTTTATCGTGACGTGCCACGGCATGGTAAAACTCTATGGATTCATTTATAAATCGACCATATAGGCTATAGACTTTTTGCTATTTACTAGAGGATTAAATCAACCGGAGTGGCCATGTCTGTCATTTTCTATACAAAAAAAGTCTGCCGATTTTTGTGGGGGAGGAGAACGTCAAATGTATACTATTGTACCTATACGCAACGTCAAAATAGCCTCATCAGATAAACGTCAGTCCATACAATAAGTATGACCAGTGGTCATATATTTTCGCCAGAGTGGAACGCTTTTCAATGGCCTCTCCGGTTGGTTAAATGCTCTAAGCCTACGAAAACACTTTGGTCGCTTTTATACTTTATCGTGACGTGCTAGCTAGGGCACGGTAAAACTCTTTGGATTCATTTATAAATCGACCATAGGCTATATAGACTTTTTCAGCATTTATGAATGAAACCGTAGGCTTTTATCGTGCCAAAGACGAGGAAGTATAAAACGACCATTGTTTTTATTATCACTAAAAAAGTCTTAAAAGGAGTAGACATATTTTTCTACTGAGAGAATTCTAGAATATATTCCTGATATAAAACGTCCTCCGCAAGAAGATCTTTTAACACAAAACATTTTTCCTCCTCCACACAATACAGCTAATTAAAGATGTAATTTAATAGATATATAATATCCTGACCTACGTAACCGAATGAATGAAACGTCCACTCCATAAAGATTCCCTTTGCAAAGCCCCATAAGCCATGAATGCAAACAATCTATAAAATGCTTTACGCACAACCCTGACTCGTTGTACGGGCATTAAGCTGCCGACTTAAATATAGCCTAGCTGACATTACTCGCAGCAGTCTGTGTGGGTCTCGTAATTGAGCCAGGTAGCGACGTGCCGAGACTGCGTAGCCCCGCCCATCCAAATGGTGCACGCGTGTGGGTAAATGCGCGTGTACGCGTGCCCTACTTTTCGAACTAGGGTTGCTACTGGGTAGGGATAATGATGGATTTATTCGCCAGACAGAGTGCTCGGTATTTTTACCGTTTCCAAAATTACAGTGTAGTGTAATAGAACCCTCGACTACGATGTTTTCCTTACGGAAAAGGGGAAGAGAATTTTTACTTATCGTATTTTTTAACGACTTATACCCTGTATATACCTTATATTTCGCCCAATGATTAATTTTTTGGGGTTTGAGATCTGGTAAACAATAATGTTTACGGGGGACCGACGTGATGAAATTTATAAATTATTTATAAAAAAAAATATTTCAAATATTTCGGTTTATAATCCCCCATGATAAGTTTAATTGCTAGTTCTAATTAGTTCTTATTTCCTTCATAGTCAGTAACAGTTTAAAATTTTAATGGATTATTCAATTATATTTATCTTTGATAAAGTTATTATATCCGATTCATAAGATCACATAAATTATAAATTGATACCGTACAATTGCATGCCATTTTCAGGTAAAATTAATAGCCATTAGCTTCAATGACCGCTTTAATTTGCATGTAAATTGCTAATTACCATTTCAGGTCACAATGAAGTGGAAAAAAGGCAGAGCATACAATGGCAGCGTCCCTCACCCACAGCCGGTTGTCTTTCATTTAATGTCAGGGTTCGCGCGATCGATGTAGCCGCCGCCTACGCTGGCCCAGTCCGCATCACGGATCTTGAGGTAAGCGATGGCGGTTACAATTTTTACTATTAATTTATAAAATAGTTTACAAATTATGAGAACATAACAAATAAAACTAACTTAAACTAAAATAAATCTGAATAGTTGATTGTAGTAATAAAACGAAACTAAAACTAATATATATTATATCTAAAACAGGCCCCTGCGGCATGGTACCGAAGACGCTGGCAGCATTTCCTCTCTGGATTTAAGTAGTCACACTACTATATGTTGTAACAATAATAATTTTTACTCCCCCTACCCTTTTCAAAATTCATAATATTTATAGCAGTTGTTTACTTAAACCTGCTGGCAAAATAATAGGATTCCACGGATAGAAGAAAAAGTATCATTTTATTTAGTGTTGCCATTTCCTTAACTTAATTGTCCTTGATCAACTCATATCGCATAGAATTATCCCAAAATTAATACGTTCGCCGTCGTAAATATATTGATAATACCCTTTTAATCTGGTTTTCCTTTAATTAATTAAGCCGGGTTAAAATATACACATTTTAATTTGTTTCGTGTCGACGTCGTAATAGGGATCGAATCTTCTGCACTAGCAACTTTCAGAGGAGCTGTCACTTGCCGTAAACGTCATCAAGACTTGTCTAATTTTCGTCTCGGAGAGGACATTCGTTCCCTTCAAATTATTATCACGTTTCATACGTGCGATGAGTAAGTATTTTGAAATCGAAATGGTATTCGTGGTTGTAGAAAACCCAGTGTTAATTATTTGTGATATTATTTTTAGCGCCAATTTCCGTCGTTTGATGTAGCGGCTGCATCAGCGGTCCACAACCCCGCGATGTTGAAATGGAGACTCCAGGCTTCCCAAATATTAAGCTGGTTCCTTGTCCGTCGTGGGTATGTATTTGCAATTTACTTGCTTTCGTTTTATCTCAAAATTGTACAAGGAATTCTTGTTACTAGATATTAATTATGTTGTCCCTTTCAGGGTTGTGGTTTACCCCTACTACCCCGAGCCTTCGGTCTTCAGAGGCCGGGGCGGGCTTATTACATGGCCATCTTCTTCCTGGCGCTGCTGGCGGAGGCCGCAGCCCATTTATTTTACATAATTAGACCCTGGTCGGCGTGGATCTGAGGCAGGATCGTTCAGTCCCCGTGGCAGCCTGACGTCGTAGTCGTAGGTTCACGTTCCGTTCAGGTCAGAAATACCCAATTTATTTACTTAAACGGCGCCCAATACCCTGGTTAATATAGTTTATTCATGTGGTCTAAGTTACAAATCCGTCCATACAAATATTTAGTCCCAGCCTACGCCCTGGTCTCATGCTACTACCAATTTAATTAAGAGCTTGCCTATATTATTTTAAGAAAGTTAATTTACCTAAATAAATACCTACATAAAGGATGTTATTGAAAGTGAAGCGTGGAAAGTTAAGTTAATATATTATAATTAAATGTACCCGGTTAGTTTTCTTCTAGGTTTACCCTAGATACCATACCCCCCTTTTTTTTATATGTAACAGTGGCGCCCAACGTGGGGCTTGGGACTAAAGGCTTGTGTGACAATGTAATTTAAATAAATTGTGAACATGAGAGGATGGGCTTAGACCACCATGCTTTATTTAGTTGTGTACCTTGTTCGGAGAGATATCATTTTACATTAAATTTCATATTGTTACATTTAATTTTGACCTACCTTGATAACCGTTTTAAGGAGTTATACTTTTACTTATTGTCTTTTAATAGTGTTTGCATTCTTGCCTTTAAAAACTAAGAATTGAATTTGTTTTGTAGAGTGACCTTTGAACCTTGTAGTTACATATAAGGCCGGTACACACTTGGATACTTGTTTAAATTAAAATAATCTTCCATGATGCTAAATTCTTTTTAAATATGTGATATTCTGGTGTCACATAAAACTGTACTGCTAATAATATGATAGGGCTGTGTGCGGAAGTACAGTCAGCACCAAAAATTTATTGCCTAGTTTTACCTTTTCAATATTAAAAAAATGTTTAGTTTAGTATTGTAAACCAGTTTTATGCTTAAGAAAGGGTAAAATATTTAACTTGAATTAATTACTTATATACTGGAAATTAGTGTGGAGTTACTACTTAGGGTAAATGTGGCTGATGGCAGACCTTTTTGAAACTTAAAATTTTACATGATAACTTTTGTTATGTTGCTATTATTGTATGAGGAGTTCATCTACTGAGGTTGTTCAAGTACAGTCATACATAATTATTTGAGTTGTTTTAAAAAAAGTTTTTTTTAAATTTAATTATTACTTGTGCAACAAATTACTATTCTAGTAATGCCTGTCTTTTGTGAAATTTTGTTCCTTCGGGCATACTTAATTATATATAAAATTACAAGAGACTTTGTCTCAGTTAAATTGTAAAGAGCCTAGGCTGGGAATTTACTTACCTTTTATAAATTACTTTCTCCTTTTACCTTTAAACTTGGTGCATATTTTGGAAGTAGGACTTCATATTTTATTATTTTTCTACCCTTAACTTAAATTTATTATAGTAGGTTATAAGGTTGTTCAGATGGGAGAAATAAATATAATTATTATTAACTAAAGTTATGTCGACTTATCATCGAGTTTCCTTAATTAGTGTTAGGCGTAATTATTATTACTTAAAGCTACCTCGACTTCTCATCGAGTTTACTTTCTACTGTTTGTTAGTTGGAGTTGGAAGTACCTATACCTAGTGTTACCTTTTGAGTATTATACTGCTGCTGCTGGGAAATGTTTTCTGCGTTTGTTAAGATGGGAGTTTATTGTTGTTACGTGGGAGTTTCTACCTTACTTGTCGATCGCATTCGGGGTAAACTCGTTAACTGACCGAGTGCGTGGTACTTGTTATGTGTTTTGAGTGGGTGGAGAGGGCACTTTAAACCCTCTTCACGTGGTTACTGTGGAGTGTGGAGTAGGCGTTTTAAACCTACTTCACACTTTCTTCACTTTTCTGTTTCGGGCCATGGTGGATTTTAAACACATGTTCCCTTAACCGTTAGTGTCGTATTCTAGTGCTTTGCGGTAGTGGCCCTAAAACCCTATGCGTGAACACTAGTTTTGTAGTTGGTGGGTGTCTTGTGGTAGTTGCCTTAAAGCACTATTCGTAAGCACCGGTTATCTGTTATCGTTCTATGGTGCCGTCTTGTGGTCGCTTCGGACGCGGACGGGTTGGCGCTTGTGCTCGCTGTAGTTGCGTACCGTGTTGTCTTGTAGTGTATTTTACAGACTGGTCGTCGCTCAGTCACAGTCTGATACGTCGCGTTTTTTTTGTTTAGTGTTTTTCAGATGTAGTAGCGCCCAGACCTTCGTCGAAATAGACCCGGCCTGATAACGCCCTATGTTTAAATTTAATGTTCTTGTCTAGCAGCAGTATGTTTTCTATTTAGTAGTTAGGATTTAGTTTATATTGTGCGTGGGTTCGATTGGGTGCTCTTTTGGCTAGTAGAGAATCCATTTTATTGTACTAGATTTTGGGGAATGTAGCGAGCTGGAGACCAGCTCAAAATTTTGCCTATGTCAAAATTTTACTAGAGAAGGGAGGCACTGTAACAATAATAATTTTTACTCCCCCTACCCTTTTCAAAATTCATAATATTTATAGCAGTTGTTTACTTAAACCTGCTGGCAAAATAATAGGATTCCACGGATAGAAGAAAAAGTATCATTTTATTTAGTGTTGCCATTTCCTTAACTTAATTGTCCTTGATCAACTCATATCGCATAGAATTATCCCAAAATTAATACGTTCGCCGTCGTAAATATATTGATAATACCCTTTTAATCTGGTTTTCCTTTAATTAATTAAGCCGGGTTAAAATATACACATTTTAATTTGTTTCGTGTCGACGTCGTAATAGGGATCGAATCTTCTGCACTAGCAACTTTCAGAGGAGCTGTCACTTGCCGTAAACGTCATCAAGACTTGTCTAATTTTCGTCTCGGAGAGGACATTCGTTCCCTTCAAATTATTATCACGTTTCATACGTGCGATGAGTAAGTATTTTGAAATCGAAATGGTATTCGTGGTTGTAGAAAACCCAGTGTTAATTATTTGTGATATTATTTTTAGCGCCAATTTCCGTCGTTTGATGTAGCGGCTGCATCAGCGGTCCACAACCCCGCGATGTTGAAATGGAGACTCCAGGCTTCCCAAATATTAAGCTGGTTCCTTGTCCGTCGTGGGTATGTATTTGCAATTTACTTGCTTTCGTTTTATCTCAAAATTGTACAAGGAATTCTTGTTACTAGATATTAATTATGTTGTCCCTTTCAGGGTTGTGGTTTACCCCTACTACCCCGAGCCTTCGGTCTTCAGAGGCCGGGGCGGGCTTATTACATGGCCATCTTCTTCCTGGCGCTGCTGGCGGAGGCCGCAGCCCATTTATTTTACATAATTAGACCCTGGTCGGCGTGGATCTGAGGCAGGATCGTTCAGTCCCCGTGGCAGCCTGACGTCGTAGTCGTAGGTTCACGTTCCGTTCAGGTCAGAAATACCCAATTTATTTACTTAAACGGCGCCCAATACCCTGGTTAATATAGTTTATTCATGTGGTCTAAGTTACAAATCCGTCCATACAAATATTTAGTCCCAGCCTACGCCCTGGTCTCATGCTACTACCAATTTAATTAAGAGCTTGCCTATATTATTTTAAGAAAGTTAATTTACCTAAATAAATACCTACATAAAGGATGTTATTGAAAGTGAAGCGTGGAAAGTTAAGTTAATATATTATAATTAAATGTACCCGGTTAGTTTTCTTCTAGGTTTACCCTAGATACCATACCCCCCTTTTTTTTTATATGTAACAATGTATAAATTATAAACTTGTATAGATGTCATATACGAAGGAAAAAGTGACCAACGCCTCCGGTGCCCAAGGCTGGATTCGAACCAGCGTCTTCTGCATTCGCGGCAGACGCGTTAACCAACTTCGCCACCTGGCCACGAAAGCACCGGTAGAAATTTCCCGTGTATATGCAATCTTTGTAAATGCTAAGGCGCATTTGGCCAATCATCTAAGGTACAACATTATGAGTCATAACCTCCATTCTTGAGCTCTTAGGAGTTCATAGAATGCGAGAGAGATGGCGCTGCCAGTCAACAGAACTGAAAGAACAAATCAAATTATTTTTAATGAATATTTTGATTTGTTTTATTTTAAGTAGTCAAGGATTGCTAAACTAATCCTTTGAGCAAGATAGCTGCCAGCTCTTTGGTCTCCAAAAGACTTCTAATTACGTTTGATTAAGGTCAATTTATTTTTGATCGAATCCACTCGAAGAAATTGGGAAAAAGGATCGGGCCACATAAGCTATCGAAGATTGTTAAAACATTACGATATTTTCCACCATGTCCTTCATTGTTTACAAAAGCCTTAGAGAGCTGCGGTATCAACCAGTTGTATAATACTTTCGGTTTTTTTTTTATGAAACATATAGAAAACAAAGGACCAGGTATGGTAGCCAGAAAACGATTCTACAATGGTTCTAGATTCATTATATAGACCTGTTACCTATTCAACATCAGAAAACGAACACTCCTACTCTTTTGTAATAAGTTGCAAAGGTGTAAACATATCTTTGCCGTCAACTGTACATATGTGTTTGTATTGTGTATATTTCAACATGTGCAATACGGGCTGCAACACACGCAGCAGTTTGAAAGTCAATAACTGCAGCTCTACAAAGTTCATACATGTCACGTGCCCGCGCAATGGGAGCAAATGTTAGATGGGTGGATCAACTATTTCTTGCCATAAAGCCCTGTCACACAGGTGACATTTGTTAGATAGCCCAACCAGGGTGAAAAAAAAGTTGATTCATCCAAATACGTATATCTTATATAAAGTTGGCATCTATCTTATTACTATAGAATAAATCTAAACACTAACCCTCTTATTCATAAAAAGTGTTTCAAACCTATTTTCATTAAATGATCATTTAATTTACCCTTATCTGTCAATTTGTCAGTTGTGTTTGTTAGAAAGCAACAGAACATAATTTAACTAAATGAGGTTTACAACACGTTCAGAATGAATAAACTGGGAAACTGCAAATATTTAATATGCAAATCGGCTTTTTTAACACTAAAAGATTTGCTTTTTTTTTAAATTTGTGATATCTTATAAACTGAAATAGATGTCATATACCTACTTCAGAAAAAAGTGACCAAGTCCTCCGGTGTCCGAGTGAGAAGTGTTACTACTTAAAAATTGCAAATCAAAAAATATTCAACAAAATAATTTGATTTGCTTTAAGATTTTGTGATATCTCTTAATATAATTCTAGCCAAGACTTTATTGACTTACATTTTAGGAATACAAAAATAAATATATTTTAAAAACACTAAAATTTTGACTTCCATTTTAGGAATACAAAATTTTTTTTTTTTTTAAAACACTAAAATTTCATGACAATAACGCCCGCTCACTCTCTCAGCTTACACGCTTCATAGCCTACAAACCGGCTCAAATGTAGCGAACGGTTCGAATAGACCCAATGCCTTTGCGTATGCGTTCAAGCACTGAAGGCTTTTAGCAGAATGCGAACTAAGCGCCGCCCGCTCAGCGCATTTAGGAATCCAATTAAGGTTTGAGGAGCTTTTGATGCAGTTTGTATGTTACGAGCATGAAAGAGGATCCCGGGACCGTATTCTAACTTTAAAACACGTTTAGAAACGATCCAACTTCAATACAACTCCAATGTATTAACAACACAATACAGCTAACGCCTAAACGTCTGGCTCAGAGATATCAGAATTTCCTTGAAAATTATTCCAATGCAACTTCAATACAACTACAATATTGGTTCATTATTTGTTGTGTGCTTGAGTTATGTTTGAAATATGTATTGTTTACGTAATTTAAAATTAGAATACGGCACCCTATTTTTTATGCTACTAATATTGAAAGTTTTAAAGTTGCAGAGAACGTTGGTTCGATCCCAGCCCTGGGGGCCGATTTTTGACAGCCGGACGCTCGAATTCAAAAAATTCAAGCTCGAAAATAATCGCACACAAAAGTTTGTCGCCAATTTTTTCGCATGGAATTAATAATTTAAATAATCATTATTTTAAATTTCTATCGCTTTTATTTTTAACACATGCTCGAATCTCAAAAATCACCCCCCTGGGGGCCGATTTTTGACTTTCGAGCGGTCGAATTCAAAGAATTTAAGCTCGAATATAATCGCACACAAAAGTTTTTTGCCATTATTTACACATGAAATTAATAGTATAAATAACAATGATTTTATATTGCTATCTCTGTTATTTTTAAAACATCATTTCTTCGTTTTATTCAGAGTTTTAAATGTCAGATTTGAGCGCTCGAATCTCAAAAATCACCCCCCTGAGCCTTGTACATTTTCCATTGTAATTGACATCTAGGTACATTAACACGCTTATTCATAAACGCCTTACAAGCCTCATTCAGTTAAATTGTGTTTTATCTGTTCCTAACAAACAACTGTCAAAGAGACAGATAAGGACATTTGATACTTACCAGTCGCTTTTCGGTGAAGGAAAACATTGTAAGAAAACCAAACCTAATCCCGATAAGGCCTAGTTTTTCCTCTGAGTTGGAAAGTCAGATGGCACTCACTTGTGTAAAAACTAGTGCCTACGCCATTTCATGGGATTAGGTTCTCAAGCGGGCCCCAAGCCGGAAAAACGCTTGGAGGAAGAATTACATAAGTTTGTCTATTTTTAGTTTCCCTGTGACTTCCTCGTCTACCTTCTGTTATATTCAGAAATGTCGGAAATTATTCTTGATCACGTCCTTTGAACCATTCTGTAAACGACAATACATGGAACATCAAAGGAAGTAAGCATATAAATAATTCCAAAACTCGGAGAGGAAATATAATTTCTCGTAAGCGATGAAGGCGGAATGAATTTCGGTCGTAAAATGAAACTAATTTGCGTGTAACTGTCTCCTTGAAACTTCGCTGTGATATTACGGCTCTATTTCACTTAGTTACTGTTTAAATTGCTAGAATTGTTTTGGTCTAAATAAATCATTTATTTGAAGTAATGCTACCCAATAGGCTAAAGTAGTAAAATTGTAGATAAGTTTATAAAATCGACTCTCAAGTAGATATTAACCGAACAACACTCTCTTGCTGGCATATTTAGAGCGTAACCCCTACCTATGTGGTCGCTAGGGATTGGAATATCGCCCCAGATTGTAGGCTTGACTAATGGATGGCAGACATGTTTTATTTATTTTTCCAACACAACACGTCTGTCTGACCTTGTGACGTCGGTCTGCCGGGAAATGAACATCGATATTTTTTATAAGCCACGCAATAAAGCTCGTTGTTTTCTGTTTTGTTTCATTATCTATTTATAGACACCTAAAACTGAATAAGAGCGACTTTTTTTAATTATTTATTTAAGCGTGTATCAGGAACGGAAAATGCTGCCATTTAATTGAAAAATAATCTCTTTAGCAGTCATGTTCAATCATGTTGCAATAATAATGTTTCGGTACCTATCAGTGGCAACACGTCTATCAAACGTATATAAAACTACAACGATTCCCGCCAGTTTGTCTACATTTCTGACAATTGAGTTGAGTTGGAGTTGCACCAAAGACCTCATTGACGTTACAAGACTAGAGAATTTCTCCGAATTTTCTGACCTTAATTTATTAAAAGCGGAATACGCGGAAGCGGATACTTAAAGGGAAAACCTTTAAATGAATTCACTGAATTAATTTTATCCTCATTCCGGCAAGGTTGAGTTTTTAGGTAGTCTAGCTACAAATACTTTAGGGACTTAATGGTTTTAAATAAAATCAGTTACTGTTTTCCAAAGTTGTGTCATTAATCTTAGTTTTCAGTGCCAAGCTTGGCCTAGGCCTAGGCATCCTGAAGGCTTTGATCTTAATTGTTAAATTACATTTTGATGGGCGCTGAGACGACGTGGGCTGTAAGTTAGATACCTCTATCATTGTTATGTTAATATTACTATTAAAATTTAACATTCATATCTATTTAAAAGTATTTTTATCATTTTGTATTATAACTGGCAAAGCAGGCGACCAAGGGGACCCAGTCCTAAACGCTGGTCCGACCAGGTGGCCGATGTACTCCAGATGCCGATGGCAGAGGCCCTTCACCAAGCAGAAGACCGCAACAAATGGAGGGGCTTACTCGTATTACAACGTTTCCGTCGAAGCCACGATCCTCAGCAGTGAGGGACCAACTTAAGGAGGAGGAGGAAAAAGTATTTTCATACACGCAGCATGTTACATACAGTGTTTAATTTCGTAACCGATTTTTAAAACCTAAACGATGACAAACACAAATACGCTGAAGATTAAAAACGTGTCACACTATGAAATGATAGGAATATGAAAATTACAATCTTGATGTTACCTACATATTTTAAAAAAGCTCTTTTTCTTTCAATAGATGTACATACTCGTATAATGCCAACAACTTTATTTAAACCTTTAGCCTTATTATTCTTTATTTGTAAATAAAAAAAACAGACATATTCATTAACATATTTTAAACACAGGAAATTAAACTTGCTATTTCCAATAGCCCTAGGTGCTGTATTCTGAAATTTAGAATTACCCTTTCTACCTACGAGTACCTAACTTCTGACTGAGCGTTTCACTAACGTTGATTAAAGTGTCTGCCTAATTTATCTTAGTCTAATCAAATAAATCACCTTGTAAGTCTACAATTTGTAGGTGTTTCTCCAAGCTGCGTGACCTTCATCAATTTTTTCTGTTAGGTACTTAAGAATCTAAAGAATGTTAGTTAGGTACAAAGAAAGTATAAAAAAAAAACATTTTTTATCTTAGGAGACAGTTCGAATTTTGTATAAAATACTTCACTAAAATAGAATTGCTGGGAGTAAGGATAATAAATACACCAACAATTTTGAAACAAGACTCCTGTAATTACTAAATATTGCCTTATTTTTTTCTTTAAAGTGTATTCCACCCTGATTTGTTTTTGAAAAGTGAACGAAGGTGTTTTTAGTGAAAGCAGTCGCTTTTCACGGCTAACTAGGTCAACAGCTCCTCGCCTCTCACTAATTAGGAGAGTTCCGTCTCAAAAACTTTTAAGTACTCGGATTTGGTTAGCAACGCAGGTTGGGATTAGTACATCTTTTCAATTACTCTGCTTCAAAGTTTTATGAAGGTATATTATGGTTGTCTAAAGTCAGCATCGGCGTAAAAGACGATAATTAATTAGAGAGAGGGACGGACCTGGGAGACCATTTTTGTTATTTGTAAGTTAGTTTTAATATATTTGACAGGTGTAGTTTTAGCTAATTATTAGAATTTGCAATGTACTCTTGAGATGTTAATTACTAGATACTCTTGTGACTTGTAATCAATTAAAACTGAAAATATCTTAAAACATTTATAAAAAGTTTACAATATAAATCAGTTCTTGCATAAGTGTATTATATTAGAGTTTCGTATATTTTGTCTCGGTTTTTTAAGTAGGTAATAACTTTACTATTCGTGAAACTTACAAAATGTTTGTGAAATTTTGTCCCTACTTTCTGAAGTAGTAATAAATCGTAAACAGACGGACAGCTTTTAAATAGTTATTTCTGCTTTTATATCGTCCCCGATCTTGTAATTTTTTTTATTTTTGAACTAGAACAAAGATTCTTCCATGGTGTACACAATTTTATATTTAAGTATGTAATAAAAATAAATGATGATAAAAATGGGGCTTTTCTAGGCAATTTTATTTTATTATTTTATGACTTAATAAATTACCACATAATCTCCATTTGACATCTAGGTCAAAGCCATGAATCCCACAGATAGGATAATTACGTCTCAGACAAACTTTGCTAATAAATCATGCGAATAGCCCGCAGCCGATCCAAATTGGCGTTAGGGGGAATTAATAGAATATCCCTGGTAGGCAGAATCCACAGAATTCGGCTTTAAACCGCAAAACACTAAACGGCGTCGGCTTTTAATTGATAACATTCCACTGAATCTGCGCATAACTTCGATATAACCAATAAATTAATATTTGAATAGCTTTAAGATATCCGCTATCTACGGTTGCCAGCCGATTTGGTTCGAATAATTTGAAATGTAATGTAAAAACTCTTTATTGAACAAAAACCAGTCAAAAACAACATAATAATAGGAAAACGCAAGTACAAAGGCGAACTCATCCCTTTAAGGGATCTCTTCCAGTTAACCTTTGAGTAGATGAGAAAAGATGTAAATAAAGGTAGACAAATGCGGCAACATATATAACAAGATACGAGAAAGATAGATACTAATATCGATACATAAATAAATACAAAATTATAGGAAAAGCATATATATTACACCAGAGAGGAGTGAGGAGACAATTATAATAACAGAGAAAAGGAACATATAAAACAAATACAAACAAAATACAATAGCAACCAATTAATTAGAGTCTGGCAACCACAATTTCTTTATATTTGTATGTTTGTTTCTGTTAAATATTTGGTAACAAGTTTGTTTACTTACTGTAATATTTATTTAAAGACAATGTTTATATTACATAGCCAAGAAATATTTCACTTTATATTTCAATACTAGCGACCCGCCCCGGCTTCGCACGGGTGCGATTATACATATAAACCTTTCTCTTTGATCACTCTATATATTAAAAAAAACCGCATCAAAACCCGTTTCGTAGTCTTAAAGATCTAAGCATACACAGGGACAGACAGCAGGAAGCGACTTTGTTTTATACTATGTAGTGATTGAGCACTTTGAACAGATCTTTCTAGTTGAAAGCTAAGTATGCCTTGAAAAAATGGCTCCTCATTTTCTTTAACGTTTGTTAATATACTCGTAATTGCTGTAGAAAGTACCTTCAGTACCTATAGGATTCATACGCATGGACCTAAATACATGAATAAAGAATAAAATAATTTAGCATTTCAATGTTCTAGTATCAAAAAACTTGATTAGAAGAAACTACAAAGAGGTCATTAATTCGTGCTTGTCTTTTAATTGGACATTTCTAAGGGTGTGGCCAAGTTACAAAATGAAGCGTTAAATGTAACATTTTAAATATAATTTGCGTTAGGCTGCCACTACATGATAGACCATCATATCATAGGGACGCAGCTATACAACAGAACGAGATCGCAATATCGTTAGCTCCCTCTAACGCATATCTGCGTCCCTATGATGGCCCATCATGTAGAGGAGCCATTAGAGTATTGAACAACTTCTGTTCATTAGGTGCTTCGTTACAGTAACATGCATATCTAGTGATTTAAAACGTGTTATACTGAATAGTTTTAACTACAGGGGAAACCTAGATACCTCAAAACAAAAATTACCTATTTCATACATTTTGGTTTATCACCTCAACAGTAGAAATTTTGCTGACGTTTAGTATGACTGAACCTATACATGTAGGTAGTTAATGTAGATACATATGTCTCCTTCTATTTAAGGTTGACGCTCACCAATAGGCTCACTCGGCACGAGATAGGCGCGGCCCCGGCAGCATTCATATGAAAGCCCATACTGTAACGAATGCTTAACCTTTTGAACGCCAAGAGCCATTAAAGTGGTCGAGTACTGTCGTGCCTACCACGCCAACGACCACTAAAGTGGCTATGGCAGACGCTGTCAAAGCAATGTTACAGATAAGGTTTAAATTCGTTTCTCACTAGTTGAGATGTTGGCGTGTATGCCACATTTTGATGCGAGAGAGACAGCGTTCAAAAGGTTAACTTCATCGAAAAGACGTGGCCTCGGCTTGTTTGCATATGGGCGATAAGACGAGACAAGAACCTAACCTAACCTAACCTAACCTAACCTAACCTAACCTAACCTTAAAAGTTTTGATTTACGATTTTAAGCTAACATGGTCATTAACATTACAATAATTATTTAATACGAGATATTTACCATGTGAGTTTGCTTTTGTGAGCTTCCGATATTTCATCGCATCGGCGAACTGTGCCGTAAATATCCCGTGTTTTTTTTTTCGACAAAAAGAGAGATACAATTGATCAATATCACCTCTCTACCAAACTGCGCAGCAGTTTGTTGGCAGAAAACGTATAAATATTTTACTTACTAAACCTTATAACTTATAAATAGTTTTTTAAAAGTTTTGTCATTCCTTAAAGTGTATAAGCGTAAAGTCGCTTATGCCTTGGACAATACCCCCGTTGGACGAAATTTCCCCAACTTCTGAATTACGCAACGCGCCGTACGTAAACAAATAAATCTGGTCCGTAGAGTGGAAATCATTGCGCACAACTTTCTTCAAATTACTTTACGTGACTTAGTAACACTTTAATTGTTGTTTGCTACAAGTTTTTGAGTTATCGTTGGCGTTTTTAGTAACCCGTTGCCCTTTTCGGAGTTTTATGACCTTACCTATACTGTCTGACTGTAATATTAGTAAAATATTTATTTCATCCAAAAAAATGTACGAGATAAAAGTGATGGTACCTATAGATAATAAAATGCAACATACTAAATGTAACTATATATGTATCACACAGAACATAAAAATGACGGGGCTCACACGGGAAAATCAATCGTTTATTTCACCAAAAATATTGTAACAATTACTAGTACTTACTTACAGTAGTCTAAATCCAGCATTAAAATTCACAAAATAAGAACATATACTACATACAGTATTCAAAAGTTTATTCAAATCCCAAGAATTGGCGTAACTAGGTACTAGTCTTTAAGAAAGCATATGATGTTAATAATGATGTTCCAACTCTAGACGAAAATCAATCTTTTTGGGTGGGCGCAGAACGCGCCCTATTTCACTGTACGTATGAGTAGTAAAGCCAGAATTTGAACTCGCCTCAGGATTGAATGTCAGACGTCCAACGGCCATTACCAACGCTTCAAAACTCAAATCATACGTCTTGCCAATGTAACTTCCATACCGGAGATTTAATATTATATACCTAATTCTAACGACACTTCACACGTTAAGCAGTCAATGGCGTCAAGTCTTTGAACTGTAGGAAGCGCTAAGAAATCAAGTGTACGTATAAGCGCCCATAGAATATTAAAAGCATTTCTTTCCTGTCTCCGTCAGTCGAGTAAAAGCAGAAGTATATAAATTCAACCGAATACAAAATGGAAACAAAATACTGTTCGGGAAACATCCGCCGTCACTAACGAATGGGGCGGAAGTCTCCCACGCGTGTTCGTTATTCTGTAGCAAAAACGTTAAAATGGTATATGCTATATGTAGTTAAATAAATAGATGTCATAACAAAACCAAAATAACAAAAAAGCTAAGTCATAAACGATCTCAAAGTTTTAAAAGTGTTTCAACATGAAAACAAATGAATCATTGAGTTAAATGAAAAAATAAACTATTTCAACCGACTTCATATAACCGTGCATACAAGTGTGTATCATACTCAACTTTTCACAATTAATGTTATCCATATATTATGTTTTATATAAATAGGTAGCCGCTGATGTCAGTAGTAGTCATTTTACCTTTTCTAGGGCACTTTATTTATTTCGGCATTGTTTCCGTATGTACACTTATTTCGTATATGTAATAATATTGAGACTATAAAAACCTAATCAAATCAACATAAGTATTTATCCCAGCACCTGTAAAACCCGGTTACATCCAGAAAGCTTTTGGGACAATCATTTATATGGAGCATTGTCCCCAATTAAGTACAGGTAAAGCCTATCTAATCTTTACCCTGAATGTACTGTACATAAGCCCGGAAATAAGAGCTACATTACATAATGGCGCCCGGTGGTAAAAACTCATTCTGCTTGCGAAAGTATCTAGAGAATCGTGAAGCGCCTTGATATTCTCTAAAAGGAAGTTTCTATTACCTCATCCTACAGACTGTTGCTCCTGATTGCACAATCGCATAAAATCGCGGATTCTTTTAAAACATGACTTAGCTTGGTAGTCCTTGCGTAAAAATACGTCAACTTTTTTATTTGTAGCGTATTTTCGCTCGGGATTTTATTTATGTTTTCCTGTGGAAATTTCGCGTTTGCTCATAGCAAATATTCCGCCCTGTTGGCTTGTGTCGGATTACGGTCTGTGCGTTTAATCAAGTCAGGGGAATAAAACAACGTTATAGTCCTATGAAGGACTTGTCGGCAGTATTTTGCTAAGCTTCCAACAAAAATCTGTTTAGGTTATAAAACTATTAGGTTAGGTGCGTTGGGGCAAGATTGAAAGAGGGGTAGGTATATGCTCCGGAGCATTACAAAATATGGACAATTTTTTGTCTTAACCCTAATAAAAACACCTTTCTATCTTACCCCAACGCACACATACCCACAAGCAAAAGTAAGGCTTATTGCGTAAATGTCATTGATATTAGAATGAACAATAGCTACTAACTAATTTCCAAATGAATTAATAGTAGAGCTTTTACAAGGCTAATGTAACTTTATATAGCAATCTCAATGACAATAAAATCCCAATGGGCTATTATTCTTGAGGCCTAAGACGTATACATTTCAGTGAGTGTCGTACCCTCCATAATGGAAATAGCGCCACAATTCCTAAGGACCTTTCTTAATGCTGCCTACTTTAGGTTAATAGAGCAAACTTGGGGGTTGAAACAAAAACTTTAATTAGGGAACAGGGGTATCGCTGTAAATTCCACAGGGATTCTTTATAAAAAGTAATTGAAAGTATCCCTTGGCAACAATGAAAAATTTCGACTTCACCTCGAGTTCATTATTACAAAGTTTTTATATCGCTATCGAAAGGGTCCCTCAGTCGCCTTTGTGAGCTTTACAAAATGCCCAAAGCGGTTTCTTTACAAACAAAGGATTTTTTTGGGTCGATTAAACTTTCTCAAGGCGATAACGGTACTCGATCCTAAGTATAAAGGAGACGCCATTAAAGTAACACCCTATGATGATCAATGTCCCGTGTAACATTTTAAAATTAGGTTGAGGAACTTGTCTGTTTCATTAAGCTGATCTATTTTCTTTATTACCTTGTGTACATCATTTTATGTTTACACTTGGCCAGAAAGCGTCTTTTTCCGTACGCGCAGCGTGTGGAAAAAGGCCCTTTATGACTGCGGCATAAATTGGTACAGCATTCTAAATGCGTGTAAAAGTATTCTGATGTGTGTTTAATAATTTATATGTATTTACGAGCCCAATTTTGTAGAACAAGATTTAAATATCTCATGTTAGTCAAATAGCGATTTATATATTCAAAGATATCTTTGACACAATTTTATTTAAGTAAAAAAGAGAATGCGAAGTTACTTTTGAACATCACATATTGCCCATAAATTCCAGCTAGGTATCTTTAGGTCGGTAGCAAACTTTTAACAACATGAAATCTCAGGCCTTTGTATATTCCAGGGAGTATGAAAAATAAATTAACTAAGGTACTTACATATTTATTCACAACGTACCTACCTACTGAACAAATATGAATTGGAGTAAAGTAATGAATTATTAGGTATGTTGAACTTTGGTTTCGTCTGTGTACCTGGCCGTGTTGTACATAAATATACAAGGCAATCTTCTTTCATCAGTTTCGCGAAAACCCCAATTTATATGTGAATATAACATCGTTATTGAGATGGAAAAGGTTTCCCCGGGAATCTCCTTCGCGGAGTGAAATGTCAGGAAATTCAATAAAGTGGTAATAAGTGGATTTCTCGCGGAGTCATATTTTCGTCAATTCCTATATAGAAGTCTTTTATTAAAGGTCGACCTTTCGTCTCTTTCGCACTGGTGAGATCCTTGAAAGTATTATGAGAAGCGGGTGAGGTGGAAAATTATTGGTACCTTTAATCCCATATCGTAAAGAAATTTCATTATTGCGACAAGGACGAGAGGTACGCCGGATTTTGCCAAAGTTATTATAATACCTTGGTCTGTGACATATCACAATTTAATCCATTACATAATCGCAACTTCTAAGATTATCGTGAACAAATATTTATTCGATTAAAGTTCTAAAATATGGTCTCACTTTTAGAGTCTTAGGAGATTGATAAGAAATAATTATTATAACGATATGATCCCTACTTTATATACTTATAGAGACAATTAACAGTTATACATACAAGTCTGAGCTCCTAAATTGATGACATACATTGACTAGTGGGTAACTTAAGTTTTGGGACTTTCAAAACTAGGGCTTACCTAGGACACCTAGGACATACCAAAATGTTTTGTTCTTCATAGGTAAACTTTAAGTTTTATAAGCAAATAAACTTTATTAACTGCCGAAGTTTGGTTATTAATGAAATAGCCGAAGTAGTTCGCTTGTCCTTTTTTTATTAGTGTAGGCCACATGCCATGATTAATATTATTTTGACCAAATTACCCGCTTAGACCTGTAGAACTTGAACTAGGGTAGACCGAGGTAAATAGGGCCGCAGCGCGGAACAGGTTAAGAAGCATTTTTATCGAATTCATAAGCTCGCGGATAGCCACGGGCAGCCAGTCAGACGTGCCATGTTGGGATTGACCTTCCCGCACGCGGTGACGCGATCTTATGTATTTGACAAACTAGCTCAACTTTTGACCTGTTTCGCCCTGTGACCCGTTTCGCCTCCCCTACCCCTACCTATCTTCATCTTCGTTACAACAAAAATAGACATCCCTGCGTAGTTGTATCATCATGATGCCATTATTCTCATTTTATTAGGGTCATGTTTCTACTTATTTCGTTGGCAGTAATAAAATGTAAGTGGTCCCTGCGATACCTCATTACATTACTCTGGGTTTATAGATACTTATATTACTTGTACATATTCATCCCCAAACTAACGTTTTATTTACTTATCCAATAAATATGACAAACCAGGCATACAAAATATTTATCGCAATAATATCTTCTTTCGTTACGAGATCGTACATTTTCATACAGTTCTATATATTTTAACGGTTGCAATCAAACATACTGAAAGTGTGGTGATGTTGGTGTGAAACTTACAAGAATATCCTTCGCTATCCTTGCACATGTGTTCAATATTATACTTAAAAAAGTTAAATTATATATATTGAGGATAATACCAAAAGCAAGGTATCTTGCTGGCTGTTTTATCTTTGTCTTTCCATTATGATATATGTTTATGAAATTGACGTGTTCTACTTCTTACTTCACTCTGTGATTGACGCTTGAAATGTTTTCTTGTTAATTGTAATTGAATGTGTTTACTATCGTGTTATTACTTTATATATACTAACCTAAGAGGATAGATCCCCTGCGCCACCCTGACTTCCCTAACAATATACCTACTTCTAAAAAAATATAATATATAATATTCATTGTAAACACGGCAGCGTGATTCGCGGAAACACCAGTATAATTTTAATTATTGGTTGAATCCTTCACCAGATCAGACGACGCAACGGAGCCACGAAGTTACATCGCCTAGCTAGATCGAACTAGTATTAAGTTATTTTATATGTTTTATTTTGTAGATCGCAGTGGTAGTTGGTTTTTACTGTAATGCTGAGTAACTGATTTGAATAAATAAATATATTAATTAATAATGATTTAATAATTAAAATAAGTAGCATTAAGTAAATGTATACCCTTACCCAGTAACAAGTATAATATGATAATTTGTAGAAACGGTGCCGTAACACATTTGGCGCCCCGCCAAAGATCCACTCAGTTCGCGAAACATTGTGAAGAAGGCTAGACTGATTTAAGTGTTCCAACTTTTAACATAGTTATACTACAAGTGCAGCCCAACAACCTAGTTACCTCGTTATCAAACTTATCAAAGAGCTTACTAGAATAAATTATCCTAGCTCCAGGAATTTTGCATAAAATGAATTCAGAAAAGAAGGCTGGAATCTCGTTGAATATAATGAACCTGCGAGAGTACCTGCCTTCTAAGTAATCTAGGTATTCCCTTGCTAATAAACCAGTTATAATACGTATTATAAATTATTTTAGCATATTAACTTTTTTTATTAAGTTTACAATGCATTAGAATATAGACAATTAGTTAAGTGTTTTATTTGCTCCGTCCAAAAAACCAAGTATTTAGGTCAGATCAGGTTTTATGTGAAAGAAAACTTACAGTCGCCATCAGATATATCGGAGCAGCCAAGGTACTCAAGAATATCTGAACATGCACTTTATCGTCTTGATAATAGAAACGTTGATCAGATATTTGTGACCACCTTGGCCGCTCCGATATATCTGATGGCGACTGTACAACAAAATCAAAAGCTATGCTAACGGTTATCTGAAACAGATAAAAGTATTTTAAAAATGGCGTCCAACTGTCCATTGCAGAACCGATTTTATTTTAAAGCGTTTTTACTACAAACGCAGACCCACAATTAGGTAAAACATCTACTATTCGAATGTCCGTTGATATCGAATCGACCGACGTGTTCGCTTCTTACTCGCACTTACTCGTAGCGTATTTTGCTAAGCCGAGCGAAATTTTCGCGAATCATTTGAATCCTTGTCGAAAGCTGAATCAGAGCTTACCGACCAGTCTTCTTTTCGATTTCTTATCTTTATCTAAACACGGATTTAAACATGAACCCTATTATTACAACGTAAAGTTGTTTTTACACTATTTTTATGAATAAGAAATGAGATTGTGACAGTGAACCTCGTTATTCGAGGCACCGGCGAGAACGCCCGATCGATTTGCCTACACAGACACATTTGGAATAAAGCCAAGTGCTATTGCATAGGATTGTGGGGCAAAATCGTATGCCATGACGATTCCGGACGCATTATAAAACTATACGGAGCCACAACGGGCGATATGAAGCAGGAATAGGAACGACATTTTTATTGAATTTGTATTAGAATAGTATTAGGAGAACATCATTTTATATTGATTTCTTAGTGGGTAACTACTTAGGTACATAGTACCTACATGATATAAGATTTTTGACTAGTAAACCAGTCGCTTTTTGGTGAGGGAAAACAAACATAAGAAAAGGGTTGTGCTAATAGTTCAGATGTCAGTCGCTTTCGAAAAAGTAGTACCTATGCCGACTCAGCTTTAGGTTGGCAAGCGGACCCCAGAATATACAAACAGACAGGGCAAAAAGCCGAAGATAATATTGCACGAGCTCGTACATGCACATTTATATTCAATATTAATTTAAAATTAGCATCAAGTAAGTGTAAAGTCAAGCTAGTATTTTTAAAATTAGTAATGCACTAGCTGCCTGTATGGAAATGCACTGGACGCCTGCCACTTGATGGAGACGTTGATACAGCCTGAGTGAAACTCGTAGCCAGGTAGTTAAAGTGCTTTATAGTGCCAAGATAATGTCTATTCTTTCTACGAAACGTTTAGTGTAGGAATATTATTTTAGTTAGGTAGCTTTTTAATTAGATTTGAGTTAAATTTCGTAAAAAATTGATCAACCCAGCGTAGATAGTAGGAAATTATATTACTGACATATTTAGTAAAAGATCCTTATCTCTTAAGTGTTAGCGGAATAGGTAAATACATAATAGGGATTGCTTCCTGTCTGATTTTGTATGGTAACCGAGATTACCCGGTCCCGGTACCATTTTGGCATAGAAAATGAGTTCTGCAAGCACACCCTAAGTCTCTGCATAACAAACGTTATAAACCAATTTTTAAGTTTTCTTTATGTTGTTTGGTTGATCGAGACCGGTACTCTCGAATTTTCGATTTGATTTTATATTGGACGATTGTGATATAAATTCTGAATTCATTAATTTATCTTAATACAAGCTAATAAGCCCTGTAGCGGCGGTATTTTGTGTAACGAAATTGATAATTGTTATAAAAGGGTCAATCAACTATTCTTTGTCAGCGAAATTTCGCATACCTCGACTAATAGTGATAAAAATAAATTATGCGGATTATATTTAACTAAGTTATGCACTTTATATAAAATACAGATAAATATGCTACGAATTGCAATCTCTTCTATCACATTTTAATACGTGATATCTTCGTTAATGCCAGTGACCCAGTGGACATAGGTGTCCCTCACTTTTGTATGAAAATAACGGCTCTTCCGCTGGGTCACCCATTTTTTTAATGAATAATGTATCGTTATTATTTATTTTCCTGAACTGGTATGCGTGTAAAGGATCTTGATTCATGTTGACATTGTTATAACCCACAAAAGTTAAACTAATAATGAATAAGGGCAATTCTCGCAAAAAACAAGAAAAAGTTGATTGACCCAAAAATCTAATATTTATATTATCTAATATTTCTCATTTTTCTCTTATAGTTTCTAGTTGTTTATCGATGTTAAAAAAAAATCAAGCCAACTCTAGCATTAACTAGGTTACTTCTTACCCCAGTCAACAAGAGGGTGTGACCAAAATTCCATGTCAGCTAGTCTGGACGGCCGCCAACTGTGTTATCATGTGAAACAATTCGCACAGGGGCTACCCAGGGACACATTTGCATTGCCTATTCCCAACTAACACGAAACAAAGTCAATCGTGGATTGAATAAATAACATGTACTATGGATTCCATTGTGCAATTAAACAGTCAGTCGTTGCTTTTGTGATGAGATTACAGTCACTTATATTAAAGATAATGCTAGTTATGATTATTGTTTAATAGTTTAGACATATAGATGGTGGCTACTTTAAATGAGACGTTTCAATAATCTGCCTAACTATTTCCTTAACCAACTGCAAAACTTTTTGCATGAATGAAGGCTGCCTTTGGTTTGCATGTGTATTATTGTGTATTGTATTTGAAATGTAGTTTACCTTGCCTCTTTCACTACTCGCCCTAGTATTTACGCGTCCCTGCCATATCAGGGACAAGGTTTTCTGCACGGCTAATTTATAAATCTTTATGCACAACAAATATTATCGTACAACTGGTGCACTTAATATTAAGATATATAATATTTAGAGCATTTTCTACTAGTCAACCTTCGCCTTTTTAATGTATATACCTATTTAATACCCTATATAGTAGTATATAGTTTATTTCGACATTTTAATTACTGACTTAAACCTAAACATAGCGACGAAAGGCGCATTATATTGTTAAATTCCAATACGATACAAGCTTTGACAAATAAAACTTAATCAATTAGGTAGAAAATGTATGTAGTAACTTGAAACAAAACAGACAAATACCTCAAACATTTATTTGAAGAAACAAAATAAGTTTTGACACAAAAATTGTACAGTAAATTACTTTATGAAGATGCCCCTTCAACCAGAACGTAACATACGATAAAGCCAAGACACGTCCAATTTTCGTGACGTGTCGACACCTACATACATGTAATACTTGGGTTGGTACGTGAGCCACCTTTATTTAAGGTAAAGGGTTTGCTACCTGCGAAAAGGTATGGTCGTGACAAACAAAAGCTTGTGATTTTGCAAAATAAATAGACTATTTTGCGGAACAATGATATACGGGTACACTTTCGAATGTGTTTTATGACGGGTCTATAAGTTTTATTGCTAATTTAAATATACAGTTGTTGCTGATTAAAATCACCATTAAAGAGTCTTAGGAACTAATTAAGAAATTATATAATTCCAACATATGCCAGTGCAGCTAGTGCGCAACCCATGGAATCCTTATTTAAGCATGGAAATCGCTATCTCGCTCGCACACCGTCGCCGCGTGCGGAAACCGCAGTATTGTGAAGTGTGATAGCCACCTAAAGTTTCCCCGGAAACTGGCGGATCTCAGGTCACTTTCGACAAACGCAGAATGAATTGAATCCATATTTCTTTTTAAAAAAATAATAGAGAACATATTGTAAGCCTTACGATAAATACATGAATAGTAAAGTAGCTAGAGTGTTCATATCTCCTGAACAAAAAACATTGCAGTACCTATCCTTCTGAAAAGCTGACCGCTAGTTTGCGAGAAACTCGTAAAACTTCACCACAGTACGACCGGGTACGACACCATTCAAGATTCTTTGCCAGGCTCAATAAAATCAGCCTACCATTTTTACAGGACTATGCTCGTAAATCCCCCAGCTCTAAAAAACAAACATTTTCACATGGCCTTGTAGTGTGAATAATTGATACGTTCATTTAAAATACATTAAGCACACCGGACACGATTACGGTCCCTAAAGTGAAGGTACTGAACAGAGGCAATTTCCGCGGCTAACCTCCTACCAAAGGTGAGCGTAAACAACAAATTGGATTGGATGGTTTTATATATACTTGATGTTTTTGTGAACAGGAATTAGGACATTTTTTGTGGAGCAAATTCTTTATGACTAACATTTTCACAGCCAGTACAAATGAAAATTTCTTTTTAATATTTTTATTTATTTGGCCTAGGTCTTTTGATTAGAAAGAGTCAAAGTTACAAGTCCCTGTTTGGAACAATGGTTGACTGGTAGAGAATGCCATTTGGCATTAAGTCCACCATTTGTACATTTTCACTTGTTGTGCAATAAAGTTTAAATAAATAAATAAAGTTGAATAGTTCTATCATCACATTTTCTACTTTTGTTCGTCTTAATAAGATACAAAAACTACGTACTATTTTTATTTAAATAAACTTAGTTAGAATCATTTACTTAATGCTTTACTAGTACATGACATTACATCCCCTAAATGGAGTCTTGTCAGAAAGACAAGTGTTAAATAATAGAAAGTGTTTGAAACGTAATGAAGTTGTTTTTAATGGAAATTTTCACGCTAAATAACCATCAAATAAGAGAGCCTATAATTTTATGTCTAAAGGGTTTAAGTTAGGAAGTAAAGGCAGCTATATAAAACCCTTAACCTACTTATTTTATTCATTGAATCAAATTAAAAAAAATTTTTTATCTAATTTATGGTCACAACTACCTATTCAAAACCACACCGATAAAGCATAATTTAACTTGTTTTTGAAATGAATGAAATGAAATGAAAAACGTTTATTTTCAGGCAACTAGTGGCCCATAGAACCTTATAGACTAGCATACATATTACATTATAAATTAAAACTATTATTTTGGTGACACGACGGTTTTCTGTTGTGCCACCTTCTCTGGTGTAATATTTGGCAGCGTTCCCCGGAACTGCCGAAACACTACACCCTTCGGCCAGAAGCCTGCGCTCTCTATGGTCTCCAGCAGCGGCCGCGGCAGCACGCGCACCACAAACGAGCTGAAGTGCACGTAGTGGCGCGATCGCAGCTGGAACACCCTCAACTCGTAGCCAGTCTTCTTCAAAACGTTATCCGCCACATCTGCTGCCGTGGCGGAAAAATGCAGGCGCGACACGTATAGCGCCTTATTCGGTGTGGCAACCCGCAGACCCGGGGTAGCACCCGGTTCCGCAGTACCACACTGGCTTTTACGAGGCGCCTTGCGCGCCCCATTTTTCTTCGACACCGGTGTGAGACCGTCGTCGTCGCGGGGAAGCTTCTTATCATTAGAAGCGTCAGAATCGGGCACCTTTGAAGGCACTTTGCTCCGTTTTGCAGCAGCAGCAGCGTAGTCGCGACGAGGTGTCGAAGACATACCCACTGGAGCAGCTGACGGGACGGCGATACACGAAGTGCGGGGTGCGGGGGGCGGGCCATCGCGAACGGCGTTAGTGACTGTCGTCATATCGCTCGTTGCTGACCCAGCACTGCACGTACTCGCACGCGCATCGCTACACGCGCCAAAGTCAGTGGCCTCGCGTGACCTACATACCGAAACTGTGTCACGTAGTGTGACTACCTCGGTACGAAGATCACTAATGGTGTTATTAACCACCTCCAACTTCGACTGCACCTCTGCCAGACTTGTCTTCAGGAATGTTATGTCCTTCAGCAGCCTGGTGACGTCGACGTGATCGAAGGAAACCGGCGGCAACCGGTCCAATCGCTTCGCAACGAATGCTGGCACGTCGTCTGGATCTGTCTCATGGAACAGGTTGATTATGTCCTGGAGACTCTTCACACCCCCATCCCTCCGCCGGGATACCATCTGGTCAGCTTTACCGAGCGTCTGGAAGAGCAGCGCCTTGCCACTGCAAATGTCGTCTTCACTAAAACTTGATTTGCAGATCTGCTTGATGCTGGTTTGGTCCAGGTTGCCGATGGCATTCTGTATAAACGCCAGTAACTCATTCGCTATGAGTTGTTGCGAACCCATTGCAAATAAATACGGGCAGCGACCTAAGTCGCGCCGATCGCGAATAATTATATTATTCGATAATATGCAGTGAGTCGCGTCCGTTTCCGAACGCGCATTGCACTGCACCCATTTTTTATACTTTTTTAACAATAACAGCGACACCGATGTTATCCATTTTAGAGATCCCTATTAGGTATGTCAAAACCATACTGTTGACGAAATTACAGATTAGTTACAAACCATGCAAAACCCTCTTTCGTTTTCGAGGCGTTGGACAGCTTTATATATTTGTGTCCCACAGAATCTAGATACACTTAACCCTATGGGCCTTAATTCAGTTTTAGATATAACACAATCTTAACTAAAATTCGTGGCACAATTCGGTAACTTCGTTCCCGAGTGTGTGGTTGCGCCGCGTCGGTTTTAGCTAATGGTATGGGAAACGGATATAATTAATTTTGCCTGAAGGGCAGGATTCGATATTCGTATTTGTGGGGGATTAGATTTTCATTGGATTCCAGTGTGGGTGCGGAACAGATAATTCATACCGATATGCGAGAGGATTTAATGGGACAATTATTTATTGGTGAATATCCGGCGAGCGACATATTCCGCGTTAATTTGTATACATGGAGCGTAATTTAATTACACTTGCGAGTTAAGTATTCTACAAAATATAGTCTTGCACGAAATTTATTATTTTTAATAAAATCCGAAAGAACACTTAAGAGCAAATTTCTACTTATTTCGAGTATCAAACCATCCAAATATGACTAGTTTAAAACTGACTGCTTTGACCGTTAATTAAAATATGATCGAGCTTCGCTACCATTAGTCTAAAAATAATTTGATTGAATTAAATTCGGTTCGTGTTTAATTGTATGTTAACGCAATATCAAACAAATGCAGTTCAATGAAAACCAGATCGAATTAAAATATATACAGATAAACACGATTCAAGCGAAAATGTCCACAGGCCTATCATTTGCCAAGACGCAACTTAATCTCTTCTCTACTGTCCATCTTCCACACAGCACGTCCAGGAGCAGCTAAGGTCTTAAGAGAATTTCTACAGTCACTTGTATTAGGAACTAGAACGGTAGTTAACCGCGGAAGTCATAGGGTGTGAGATGGTTAGGCTCCGATAGTATAATGAATAATAATAATAATAATAATAAAATACTCTTTATTGCACACCTCGATACATGAATTTTCATGAATAATACTTATGTACATACAAGATGCCAACTTATTAATATTTGCACCAGTAACCCGCTAGGCTCTCTGTAACAGGAATACCCTGCAAGGATCGGCAAAGAGCACAGCGCAAACAGTCCATACAAACACCATCTACACCCAACAGCTAGGTTACTGGGTCCGCTCATCAACGGAATTGCATCCAAATTAGTTTGCCGACTACCCCGTGCATCAGCAGTTATCTCTTGATTAGCATACATTGTTATGCACTAGACCGCCGGCCGCCATATTGCATATATTTGCATTGGTTAGCCGCGGAAAGTTATTGTCTGTAACGTTTAGGTTGTTTTGATTTTAATTTGGGATTTTGAGGTATTGTTTATATTTAGTGAGTAGGTAGGCACGGGGTTCCCGTGGATTTTTAATAAATTATGTATAAGAACGTTAATGTTAGCGGACTGATTTATACGTATAAAAAAAACTACATAAAGTATTAGTAAAAAAATCCCAAAATCCAAATCGATTGTTTAGCAAATTACAGTGAAGATGAATTATGGACTTGGATGCCAGGCGGAACATAACATAATGCAATCAGATCATAATGAAATTTAAATATGCATGCCGCTGCTACGCCTCTGTTACGTTGTAGCGCGTAGCAACATCATCGCGAAATGTAACAAAATTATCTTCCAAAGGTTAAGAAAATAAGAACGTGTCTAGGTCATTCTGGCCTACCCACTTAGCTACTTTTGCTGTTGTCTGTACTCAATAAAATAACTACGATGTTTTATGGTGATGTGAGCACATTTAAAACTTTAATTAAAACAGATCGAACAGCAACACAAACTACTGTATAATTACTGTCAGCAACATTACCGCCCAGTTTCATGAAAGTCAGTAATATTCGAGAAACCCCCATCACGGACCTTTTGTTATGACGGTTTTCATATAAGCTTTGCCCTTTCAAGTGAAGGTTCGGAATCCATTAGCATTGTTTCGTTATTATCTCAACGACCCCTAACGAAGTGTCGGTAAGCGGCATTTGGCTGTAATGCTGGGGACAATCTCGTGAAACTTTATTGGCTATTGTTGACTCTATAATATTAACACTACAGTATATCCATTGTAACCTTTTGAATTAACACTATTATGCAAGAAACATTATTGGCCACACAGCAAGAACTATAATATATAATATATATAATAGCCTATCAGTGGCGGCGGGTCAAAATTTTGCTTAGGCAAGCGGGTGCTGAATTTGACTTAAAATTTCTTCGTGAGCTGTAGGAATACTGCTCAGGCGCGTAAAACTTAGGCAAGCGGACGGAGTACTGTTCTATGGACGCGTCGTCACTGTAGCCTATATACGTCCCACTGCTGGGCAGAGGCCTCCTAGCTCAAACTATCTGTTATCAAAAAAAAAGAGGCCTCCTCTCATATACGAGTGAGATCGGGCTATAGTCCCCACGCTAGCCCAAAGCGGGTTGTGGACTACATATACACTTTTGAATTTCTCCGCGGATGTATGCAGGCTTCCAAACGATGTTTTCCTTCACCGTATAGCGATTGGTAAATATCAAAGTATATTTCGTATTTAAGTTCCGAAAAGCTCATTGCTACGAGCCGGGATTTGAACCCAAAACCTTCGGATTGAAAGTCAGACGTTTTACCGTCAGTCTACCAACGCTTATTTAAGCAAGAACTAAGCTTTGTGGTAATAAGAAGGTTACTGGTATACTGCAAACTGCAACTAAGGAGTGGAAAGAGGGTTGAGTGCAAGGTTTGCTGATAAAGCAATTTCATCTAAGTAGTAGATTATATGAGTACACGAGTGATTTACTACATGTTTATAATTATGTAGTCAATCGTTATTGCTTTTGATCACCTACTTACGCGGAAAAAAAGTATCTTCATCGAAAATAAATCCTCATGGTCAAGACAATATTGTTTCGTATATAGGTGGAAACAATTTGCCTAGAAACTGGTCTTGATTTAAGTAAAATGATTTTATTCAAGTTAAATATGTCTTGGGCTAAAGATATATAATTAATCCAATATAATATTTACTAGGATTTATTGGCAGGTACATTCATTTACTTATGTTTAAACAATAATATTCTTGCTTTGGTATTCTTGGCTGAAGATATCCTTTTTCCGTGTACAGTTTTAGCATGTTGGTTAGATAAATTGCTCCTTCGAAGCTATTCACTTGGACACATTTAAATGCTTTCTTCCATTGATTCCGCGAGTTCCTAATAAAAAATACGTCCGCCAAGTACCTACTAGTGTCGGCCCGATATAAATATTTGAAGCTTTTCTCCATGAAATATTGCACATCTAATAAATGGCTAAAAATTACATAAGTCGTGTATCGAGTAAGGACATAAGAATGAGCCTATGCCAACTGGGTTAAAAATGATCAGGAAAACTATATGTGGGTGTAGGTACCCAAATCATAACGTATTAAGTTATACTAATGCTATTACTATGCAGATTAAATTAGAAGAAATTTTTTACTTACCTAAGAGAACAAACAAACAACAAACCTTCTTCAAACCTTTCTTGTTTTAACAAGAAAGATAGGCTCCAAAAGTCCCAACTTTTTTTTACCCAACTATCAAAACTAACGCAAGCTGGCGTTGCCGAAAACGCAAATAAATTGATCATGAAATTTTCATGAAAGTTTCCATGAAGAAAATCATTATTTATTATTAATAGGTAGAAATAATCGTACCAACCGTTTATTATAAGTAGTTATCTATTTACATTTTTCTGTGCTCTGAACCATAAGTTCAGCGTTAAATACTCTTATTGTAAGCTGTAACTGTAACATTACATTACCTTTAGAATGAAGCAGTTAGCAAAGATAAGTGAGTGCTAATAAAAGCTACGCTAGGCACCGCAACTAGGCAAGCTAGCACATCCGGGAACGCGGTCGGGTCAAGGTCACGGCCCGCGATCGATGCAGCTACGCTACGAGCCCCGCGCCCGCGCGCCAGCCTGAATAACCGGTGAGTTAAGGTTTAACTTGGTGTAACTTTAGCTTTAATTTTTACATTTTTACCCGAGTAAAGGGGATGGATGTTCAATAGAGTAAGACTGGCTCTACATTATGGGCCATCATAGGGACGCAGCTATACGACGGAACGAGATTGCAATATCGTTAGCTCTCCCTAACGCATAGATTTGTACATTTTTATCCAATATAAGGATGGACATCTAGATGTTTGTCGAAGGAAAAAAAACACGGCATTCAGAAGTGTTTTTAAACAGTCAACAAGTTCTTAGAAATTGATATATTTCATTTGTCTTTACAGCAATTTGTTTCTGCATTAAAAAGTAAGACTCGCAAACTAGAAATAATGTTATAATTATTCAACTCTTAAAGTGTTATATTGCATACTATGTATCCTTCCATAATTGTTTTGCCTGTATTTTGTTTGATATTTGCATGTTTTTACATTATTTTATTTAATTTTACATATAATGTTTCTTAGTTTTTTTTTATTGTTAATTCAATCGTACTTCCAACTGAGCAACAGAAATGTTAGGTACTATTTATTTGGGGAAACTGTTTGGCTTCTGTATGTATCATCTGATTGATTTTTTGTACTGTATTTGCCTGTTTGTTTCCCAAAGGTTTAAATAAATAAATAAACTTAGTAGTTACCGATATAACATAATTAAGAGTGATGGGATTAAAATGTTGAAATGACGCCGCAGTAACAAGCGTTTCCGAAGAGACGAAGTCACTTCTTATAAGTACTATTTTACTTGTAAATATGTACAAGTAGGTGTAGAGAAGAGACTTTAGAGTCGAATATAATCGGCGAGTTGTTGTTGCTAACTTTAGGTTTAACTCTTATATTTTTTCCTAAGAGACTACAATTTTTTTTGCCACACAAACTAAATGGACGGCGAGGTAAGAAACATTTCCGAAAAGTTAAGAACACATAATATAACTAAAATTTTATATACAAGCACCTATATATAGAATACAACCGGTGAGTTTGAGATTTCTATTGTTGACTGTAATACCTACTCACGACTTGGTTTTATAATTCCAAGAATATTCATTTGCTTTCTCCCTTCGTGTAATTTGTATCATGGAAGAAGCTCCCTTCGTCTTCCTGTTTAATGTTTTTAAGTTGAAATGAAAGACTGCCTATAGAATACAGGCAAAAAAAATCAAAACAAATACCTGTGACTATGACATGCAATATAATCGGCGGCGGTTGGCTACGGCTGTAACAATTGAATTCGAACTGAAATACATTTCAATATAGATGTAATAACAAAGCAATATTGTATTGGATCCAATTAAATGAATTGTTTCATGTCGTTTTGCACAATGCGCTGAATTCCGGTCGATGCCGCCGGGTATTGGAAACGTAACAAAGTGAGAATTTTAGCTTTGGTTCAAACTGTGTGTGTATTGCTAGGTTATAGTGCCGGATTCAAAAATACATTGTTAAACAATACATATAACATAATCTGGGTACTAAGTACTGGGTAGATGTAGTTATAGGTAGGTCTAAGTAGGTATAAGTAGGTATAAGTATTACTAACATAGTCTTCATTAAGGTTTAAATATTACTAACAAAATATGGATCGTTTGTTTGTTCTGAAATAAACAATTTTATTTATTTAATCTATCTCAGACATAACTGGCATAAAACTGTAGTTGTATTGAGATTGCATATAAGAATAATTTTCAAGCAAATTCTGTTAAATGCATTGGAGTTGCCTAAAAGTTGAAAGATAAATTGTATCGCTAAAGTGCCTTTGTGTTGTGCAGATAAGAAAAAAATTAAACATTTGCAGCAAAAATATTACGTTATTTAATTACCTATTCCTTTATTAATTAGAATCACGTATTAATTCAGTAAGTCATTCATTATTTACCTACAATTTCACTCGAGGCAAAGATAACTAAGACGAAATGGAACTAGTTGCTGTAATGAATATCCTTAAAGCCGGTATTACACTGTCCAGGAGTTAATAGAATATATACGATAATGATATAATAAGAATCAATGTGAATCAACCAGGAGTTAATAGAATATACACGATAATGATATAATAAGAATCAATGTATTAAATAGGTAATTATGAAAATACGAATACCAAGGAAAATATATGTAATACGGTTATTAAATAAGGATAAAGGCACACCGAGCAATGAATAAGGTATTTATAGTATAAACCAAATTTGTACCTGCCAAAATACTACTCTACTCTTCTCTTTATGGAGTAATATAATAATACACACTAGAAAAAATAATACCTATTAAGATTATCTCATGTGTTCCACTGAAAAACGAATTCTCCAATGATATTTATTGATTGTAAAATTTTATTAATAGGTAGCCGTTTTTATAATTATTGATGTATGTGAACAGACAATATGGACTCCATATTAGAAGCACAATATTAGGTAAAAGGTATCAGACATAACAGAACAGGACTATGACATAACCAATATCTTCTTATGCCGTGGGGTTTTACTGCATCGATCGATAAAGTGTGATTATATATATTATTGTTTGTCAATATTTTAACCGACTTCAATGAAGGAGGAGTTTCTGCATTCGGTTTATTTTCAATTAGAAAAGACAGCAAGTGTGTAAAAAAGGTTTATCGCTAGACTTAAAGCGAGTCATTGTCTGCCAGGTATCAAGGACGTTGAAGCTGACTCAAAGACTAATGAGACCCCAATTCACTAATCTGAGTTGGGTGAACGTTTCGTGGGATAAATTAACCTTTCAGAGTAAATAAGATTACCGATGTAATTAAGTGTTGATAATTTTCTTCTTCTCACCTTCTTTTGTTATTCTAAAAATTCTATCTATCTCTCTAGATCTCGCCAATTAGTTTGGCGAAATACTAAAATGTTAAATTGGCAATCCACTACGCCGCACAGACAGGTACTTTATGCACGTTTTGTGACTCTTGACCTTTCTATTGTATTACGTGTACCTATGGACAGAGTGTAATATTCCTAGGCATGTTTTGTTATTCATATTTTTATCCTTCTTGTATGATATTTTCCATACAAGAGTACCTAATTACGTAATTGCAATCGTAATATAGTACCTAGTAGCATATCTCACACTCAGTTTTTTACAATAACGCAAAACAGATGAAAGGTCTCTCTTTTCGTAGTTCAATACCAATTAGAAATACAATTATATCTGAATAAAGGCAGAAAAAAATCCAATAGACACGAACGAAAAATTCTAGCCAAGAAAGCAAGCCCCAAGAGTAATTGCAATCGTCGTAATCGTCGATCGGCGATTACCCCAGTAAGCCGCTGAACTAATATCAAAGAGCAAAGGGTGGAAAAAGATGAAATCCCTAGCGCGAACAACGAGAATCAATTCCTCATTAGCACAATCACCAAATCGATTCGCGGATTCAGGTCAGAACTTCCCGGCTATTATTTGTACTTACGTGCCAGATAAACCCATTACGTAATTTAGGTATGTAAGTATTTAAAAAGCTGCGCGGGTAACTAATGGACTTGTTCCAAATTTGCGGAAACTAGAGTAGAGGTACTACCCGTCGAAACTCTGTAATATATTAGTTATTTGGCTTAAGTCATGCGTTATATTAATGATGCTGCAGTCTTTTGTTATGTCGAAATAACATAGGTTATCCAATGTGCAACTGATAATGACTATTTCATTAGGGTATTTTCTGGCGCCTGGTCTAACAACCACGCTAAGCTCGTGAGGTTAATACTCACATCAAATAAATACAAAGCAAAACTGTAATTAATTGAAAACGTTATATAATAAAATATAATGCCTAAATTTACTATTCAGTATACCTACGCCAAAAATTACGTTTTAATTAAAATTATTTATAAATTTAAATTTGTTATACAATGAAATATAGAAATATAGCATAGCAAATATAGCGATGCTAAAGCAAAGTGACTCGGTGACAACAGGAGAATTACATTAACCGAACATTTTTACGGGCTTAACAAATTAATTACGCTGAAATACACAAATAAAACATGTCTGCCAACTTTATGCAATAATAGCTTTCCTCTGTCACAACGTTTTCACAAAAAAGGTGTTTATCTGAAGTTCGGCATTCCATATTTTATTCCGAACGGCGAGAAAGTCTCCATGAGAGAACATAAATTTCGACGCTTCGAGCAGTTTTGCCAATGTTCAGCGTTGTTTTATTCCCGTAGAAAAGCAGCTTTCGTTCAATAAATATTAAAATATCTTATGCTTTGAATACTGACACAACTCATTCAATATGTATGATTTCTGTTATAAAACATCCATCAGCTATTCTTTTTTGCCATTTGCATCGTTAATTTCACGCCGTAACCTTACAACTCAGCGATTTTATTACATGACGTAAATAAATTACCTCAAAATGGGTTTGGCCTATATTAGTTTGCATAAGTCAGCACGATGCTATTATCGTCTAATATCAAAGCAACGTTAATAGAACCCCTACAACGGCGTAACCTTGAAAATTACTTTATTATTACTGTGAACGGGCAACCCTCGTCGGTCATGGTCGCGAATCGACCTCAACATTACGTAAGAGACGTCCGCTCACCTCAGAAGCCGGCGCCCGAATGGCCTTCCATGCGATACGGGAGCCTGGGCCGGTAGAGGGGGATGTTTACCTCCCCCACCCACCGTGCCAGCTGAGCAGAGGCACGCTATATTTAGGTTGCGCTGTAAATATTCGCTCCAAGTACGGAACCCGGGGGGAGGCCGGGAGGCCCTCGCTCCACGAGGCGGCTGAAAGTTGAAAGTTCACCAACGCTCGGCACACGAGTTCTCGCTGTTACGGAACGTTTTCTTTATTTAAATTCTATTGCAACTTGTTCACCGTTGTAGTCTCGACTGAATTCGCAATGCCGTCTAATTTTTCAATGTTGGCCCCGCGAGAACTTTTTTCTCGGTTAGAAGTCGTTCTATTGTTTTCTGGGTTTAATTTGCGAAGTTTCGTACGTGTTTTCTCTAACGACTTTTACGATTATTGCTGTGTTCAATTTGGCTGGGTCGGGGTTGATAATTACAGTGACGTTGCAAATGATGCGATGCGGTGCTCAGTTTTCGCTGCCCATTACCGAGCCAGCCCACTTTTCCCTTTGACAAAATTGAAACGGATTAGGTACTTTTGACCGTAATGGACTGCTCGCGTGCAAATGTAATTTGAGTAGTCATCATTTGAGGCTTAATATTACGTGCGTTTGTTTACATGGACGTAGAGGAAACCACACGATTCATTAAGTAATGAATTTATTCATAAATATGATTTCAATCTAACTTTGCTTTGAAACATGAATTATGTAATTACTTCCTTTACATGAGTGTGAATGCAGTGGGTACCTACTTAGTAATAATTAATAGACAGTGCTGGCTGACACCTAGAAACTGGTCTCGTCTTGTACATACAAATTTTCATAATTAACATAAGAAAATTATAGGCACGTCAGTAAGCTCCCTCAAAAATTGTTAACATTAAAAAGAGGTCGCAATATAATTTGTTTGTTTACAAACTGTTAACAAACAAAAATCCACACCTACCTATATATATAAATGCAATGCAAAGCAAACATGTTACATTGTAGTAAGTGTTATTTGTTACACTTCATAATAATGTAGGTACCTAAAAGCATATACTAGGTAGCAGTTATAATAATACTCGTACTCGTAAAATATGACAGAACTCAAACAATATTTTAGACATTACTTCCCTCCACTGATACACTTTCATTATCATCGTGGTGAACAATCACGTCCCTAGAATCCTTACTCCACGTATACGGCGGCAACTCTTTCGGATACTCCTCATGCTTGGGGTCGTGGAAAGTCACTATGTTGAACACCGGAGCCGTCCCGCCGAAGGCTATGCGGTCTTCATGGCTGGTTATGGCGAGGACCGTACCTTCCGCGGGATACGAACAGGTTATGTAGCGGTTGTGAAGATTGATGATTTCCACGCAGTTGGTACCGCTGCCGCCTATGATGCCGTATTTGGCTTTGCGGTTGTACTGAAAGATGAAGGAGTGTATTATATAACAACGGTACATCAGATTAATATTTGTTTGGCAAACATACATTGGAAGCAGTCAGACATAAGACTTTTTGTTTTTCACGACAAGTTTTTACTGTGTTAGCGAGGTGGAGTGGAAGAGGAGGATCATGAATTATTTACACAATAAAAAGTTATCGTTGAAAATTCTAACAGTATGGCGTCGTTCCAGTATTGGTGGCTATGCATAACTATTTTTCGCATAATTTTATTTGGTATAGGTACTAACCTACCTGACTAAACCTATGCCAAATGAAGATTTGGCCGAATAAAACTATGCGAAACAATAATTTGGTAAACTTTAGTAGGTATGCGTATGCTAACTAAACTTTTTGCGATAAGTTGTTTGAGAAATGAAATTATGCCCAATGATTTTCGGCAAAATGGCAGTAAACCTGCAAAAAAATGCGTAGGTAGGTACGTATAGAATTTCCCATATAAAATTTAATTAAAATTGTGGTATGATATCCTCGCAAATAAATGAAATTACCTACTTATTATTACTTTTAGATCAAGAGTTGGCATCGAGTAGCAGTATTCAGCTTATGCAGGGCAATCTTAAGTGAAAAGATATGTGAGATCATAATGTTGTACCCTGAATTGCCCTACATAAGCCGAATTTTGATACTAGATGTGATTGGGTTGCCTACTGCCTACTCTTGATATAATTAGTTTCGTAGCTCAGTACGTACGACTTTCCATACTTCAGGCGCGACTCGAAGTATGGAGTCGCGCGCGACAACGCATGTCATGCTAAGGCGCCTGCTATTCTTAGTTAGGTACCAGATTCGCTGTTCTCTGCGAGTGACATTTTATGTATAAATAAACTAGCAAGCAAAAATGGCAACTATTTCAATATGTTCAAAAGTTTCAGGATGTTGCATAGTTTTCAGATTTACAACAGAACTATCGCTGTCACAGGCACTAGTTAAAATATCTCGCGAAATGTGAATAAAGGAGAGTTTCGAATTCCACTGTAAATTACACTGAATATTTCTAGTTTTTAATTCAAACTTTACAGTAGTTGGTTAATGTGTTTTAAACATTGTTTAAATACTACCTCGACGTACAACAAGCATTCGGCCTGATGATAGTAAGTCACGATAGTCTGTGGACGGCTGAAACTCGTAGGGTGTACCTATCTGCGCGATTCCGATCCTTTAAAAACCTTTAAGGGCACTTTTTTGTGAAGAACTCTATACTTGTACTTGCTCAAGAAAACCTCGGCTGTCGAACTCATTCGATTGCGGGAGGAAATTCTTCTGAAATCGCACAATCCGCGACCGTTTAGGTTCCTGGGTGTGAGGACGCCCAGCCGAGTGGTGTGGTGGTACAACATCTGATGAGAAACTATTATAATTGCTGTTTAAATTAAACTTACATATCCTAAAACTTGAACGTACACGTGTGCAAACATTATAACATAAAGTAAATACATTTAATTAATTATAGTGTAGAAGTTTGGTCTTATACTTGCGTCTAGATAAACTTAATGGGGTGAGAAGAGAGATTAGTGCGTTTTATGTTGGTTTAATATAAGGCAATTTAAATTACAATATTGCTTATATTCAACTGTTGGCGTAAATTATAATCTGTTATGATTACTATTCGTATGGCTTTATTCCTAATATCGAACTCGCGCAGCGTAAGCGAAGTGAGTTCTTACAAACAACTCCAGACCGAACTGTCACCTGGCTACTGGGACCTCTCGGCATTTGGATGGCTTTTTGATTTACATAGTTTGTCTGACGATAACTTTAGCAACGTTTTTCTGATCTTTATGAAATTTCTGGGGGCTATAGCGGAGATACATAAAATTTGTAAGTTCGTATATGAGCAGGATCGATCAAGTGGTTACGGAGCTAGAAGGAGAAAAAAAATCCTCCTTAGAGTCTTGATATAGGTCAACTCGTTTGCAAGTAAATCGCGAGTTCTCAGTTCTAGGCGGACTACTAGTTAAATTAGAATTATGTGAACAAATACAAAAGTATGCGCCTTTTACACTTACATATCGTAATTCAATTATGGTAAAATCATTCACACTCTCTCACAGTTTCATTCTTCTAGAGTCTGTCCCGGTCTTGCCACGGCTCAATTGAGCCTGGGGTCCGCTCGGAACCTAATCCCAGGAATTGACGTAGGCACTAGTTTTTACGAAAGCGACTGCCATCTGACCTTCCAACCCATAAGGGAAACTAGGCCTTGTTAGGATTAGATCCGATTTCCTTACTATGTTTCCCTTCACCGAAAAGCGACTGGTAAATATCAGATGATATTTCATACATAAGTTCCGAAAAACTCAGTGGTACGAGCCGGGGTTTGAATTGAACCCGAGACCTACGGATTGAAAGTCGTCGTAACTAGGGAATGCAAACCGGTTATTTTTTGTATGAAAATAACCGGTTTTTCGGTTAATAACCGGTTATTTTCATACAAAAAATAACCGGTTTGCATTCCCTAGTCGTAACGTACCGCCAGGCCACCAGCGATTTTCATCACCATTCACACTCCATATGCTTAGATTAAATCCAGAATAGTCCCTTGGTATTTTTAGACCTAGATACTCGTACATATGAACTGACACCATATTGATTAGGCACATGCAGGGTGAAATCTGGGTCGTGATTCTGAAACACTTTTTCTGATCTATAACTGATCGCCGTCATCATATGGTAGTGTTTCATCAAAACAGAATGAAATAAATAATTTATATTTTTCAGGAAAATTTAATCCTAAATGAATGAAATCATAGTCACCCATTAGTTTTGACCTACGCTGTATGGAAAACGACAAAACATCACATTGATTAAGGTGACCAAGTTGTACGCTAAAATTAATTTTCCACTAAACATCTGAAAAATAATCAACAATAATGATAAAAACCTGAGAAAAGCGACAAAATAATATGATTATAATCATCAGGTTTCATCTTTCGGTTCTGTATCATGACTTGATGCTACACGCCCCAGTTTCACCCTGTATCAGTACCTGTTCAAGGACCGATGGAGTGGAGTCCATCTCTTTCGTGCTTATTGATTGCAGCAGGCAACAATGCAATACAAACAGATATCAAATAATGTTGAGGTTTTTTAAAGTTCTAAAAAACCTGTATTATGTATTCCTTGCATAAATAATAAACCAGTATCAAGAAGAGGCTTCATTTACGATCTTACCTTTTGTTGAAATTAATACATTGTTGTACCGGCTTGACTTCCCTTTCTCTCTTGGCGTCTTTATATAACAACAAAAATTTTTACATTTCAAGTTTAAATGTAATTCTACTCGTAAATCAATGAACGCTTTATGATAATCTGGCCAAAGTATTGGGTGCTCCCAGAGCAATTAAGATCTGATATCGAGCCGGGCTCGAAACTACGGAACCAACTTTACCACCAAGAGCCTCAACACAAATCTAACTTGACTGTACAAGACCGAGGATTTGGAAAGTTGGGCAATATTAGCACTTGGGTACATGGCTATCCAAGAATGAAGATTAAAGCGTGCAAATACGTAGCTACGCATTTTCTCAAGGTTCTTCAATAAAGAAGTGCACAGATTTTTAAAGAGCCGGTAACGCATAATATCACAACTCTGGAGTTGCAGGCGTCCATGTGCTTGTGACTGGCAGTATACTTGTGTACCGCCGTTGTGGTATAAAAAAATATCGACTCGCGATGTATGAAAATTTCATGAACTTTCGTCGGGTAGTGTAACAATAACAAAAACGACCCGCATCTCTTTTGACAGTTGCTGAGACTTCAGTTGTCCGCGACCATGACCCCTGTAACCTGTGTCTAAACGTCGGAACTCAAGGTAAAATTAATTAATTTGGAATTAGACCCGTTTTGTTTCGTTTAATATGTGTACAAAGCGCGAAAGTTTTAAAAGTTATCAGAATCAAGTACCTTTTTTGAAGAACCTCAAACTGTAGCCCTCTGGGAAAACCTCGGCAGGGAGTTCATTCCACAGTCGGAGCGTTCGCGGGAGGAAATAAAAAAGGAGTGTATAGGTTCTTAAAGGGTAGGCAACGCGCATGTGAATCCTCTGGGGTTGCAGGCGTCCATAGGCTGCGGTAGCTGCTTACCATCAGGCGGGCTGTATGCTTGTTTGCCGCCGTCGTGGTATAAAAAAAATCAAGTACCTGCTATTCAATACTCAGGTCAGATATATGCGGAATTAAAAGCTCGAACAATATTAGTTACTTAACTCTACTTAAAGCATAATTCATTGTAGCGTTCATTTTTCTTGTAAATGACCTTGTAATTGGCCGCTACTGCTTATCTCTTACCACCCACGGCATGTACAGAGTCGGCGAGAAATTTAAGGAAAACAAACTGCCAAAACCTCAGCAGGTCGCTTGTTCCTGACAGACATCGCTCTCAAATACCCACGTTTATTCTGCGGTAATTGTGTTCTCAAATTAAACAGCGATTCTGATGATGTACTCGAAATGCGTGAAGTTAAGTAAATATGAAGGACTTACTTTGCAAGGGTTTTCACATATGAAGCAAATTAGTTAAATGATGGTTAAACGTACTTATGTATATTTACAATTGCTAAAATTAATAAGGACATCATCATCATCATCATCTCAGCCATAAGACGTACATTGCTGAACATAGGCCTCCCCTTTATAAGGGGGGGTTTGCCATATGCGCCACGCTTGGCAGGCGGGTTGGCGCGCGCCGTTTTTTTGTTTATTGTTGTTTAGGCTAATAAAAACATGACACATGTCAAGCTAATTTATCCATTTATTGACACAATTTAGGAAGTTTGTCTACTTTTTTTTTATGGTTAGTTACTCAGTTAATTCATTATGTTAGGTAGGTCTATAGCTATATGTGCAATTTCTAAACAAGGTACGAGATTTTCAGTAAATATATTTAAATAATCGTAAGACAAGTCAAATATGAAGCACAACATTTCACAATATTAATATATCACTTTGTATTCAAAACATAGACTCGAAAAAGTTAATACATATAATCATAATAGATACATAATCCAGACTTTGTCAAATAATATATGAAATGTGAATTAAATCCTATATTCCATTTAGTCACGCTGTCTGGCTGCGACGTGAAAGCCTCTCCCAGGGCCATCAATCACTTCACCTTAATGTGCTTTTAATGTGTAAAGCCTATATTTGCGAGAGGGTTATAAACTCCGAATTGACGGAGAACTAATAGGTTCTAAACCTGATTTATCACTTTAACCTATAAAGGCTAAATATTTCAGATATTTGAAAAATCCCGAATAGTAAAATTAGGTCCAAAATGTAGATGATAATATCAATAGAAGATTATAGCGCTAAAGTTTCTTCTACCTTTTCAACTAATAATAATATAATATGTTAGCGTCTATACATCCCACTGCTGGGCACAGGCCTCCTCTCATGCACTGCACGAGAGGGATCAGGCTATAGTCCCCACGCTGGCCCAATGCGGGTTGGGAACTTCACATACAGTAGCGATCAAAAGTATTTTGACAATAACAAAAGTTTGAATATTGTACAAGGCAGATTAGGTTTCCCAACTCAGTTTTTGCTATGGTTATTAATGGCTTACGACCTCCTTGAAACACACAAAAAGTTTAGTTTCCTAGAATAATATTATAAACCTGGCCACAGAAACGTAGAATGTACTGGTTCAAAATTATTTTGACATCGTATTCTTTTTCAGTTTTATTGAGAATAGGCTTAAAGAATATAAATATTTTATACATAAATTCAGGCCTAGACTTTATGCAACATGCCCAAATATAAAGAATATTCAAGCGATTTAAAACAAGCCGTTGCAGCTGCACTCAAGAAGGGCAGATCGCAGGCTGACGTTTCGCGAACTTTTCATATATCACGGCAACTGGTTAGTATCTGGAATAAACAATTCAAGGCTCGAAAGAGCGTCAGCAATAAGCCTAGAAGCGGCCGTCCTCGAAAAACCACGTTAAAAACTGACCACGTAATCAAAAAACTGTCTGTAGAAGATCCACGGAAAACTGCAGTGACAATTAAGGATGAACTGAAAGAAAGCTACAACGTAAACATCCATGTTTCTACTGTCAAACGACGCTTAACGGAGCAAGGACTTCATGGTCGACGTCCATCTAAAAAGCCACATATATCGGCAAAAAATAAGAAGGACCGGTTAGCGTTTGCACTTAGGCACAAGTCCTGGACAAGTGCTGAGTGGTCCAAAATTTTGTGGAGTGACGAAAGCAAGTTTAATTTAATGTCGTCGGATGGGATAAAGTATGTACGTCGTCCACATAATAAAAGACACGATGTGCGATACCAAGTACCAACAGTCAAGCATGGTGGTGGTAACGTAATGGTTTGGGGATGTTTTTCTCGCCACGGAGTCGGACCTCTCGTTCGAATTGATGGGATTATGGATCGATTTGTGTATGAAAATATACTTAATACACACATGGTTCCCTATGCCAAAGAAAATATGCCACCTCGCTGGTTATTTCAGCACGATAACGACCCTAAGCATAAATCTAACCATATCAAGGAATTCTTAAAACGTAAAAAAGTCAAGGTTTTTCCGTGGCCGAGTCAAAGTGCTGATCTTAATCCGATAGAGCACTTATGGGAAGAGCTGGATCGCAGAGTGAGACGAAGAAATTATTCCAACAAGGAAGCTTTTTTTCAAGCACTGAAGTCAGAGTGGGCAAATATACCGTATGAACGTATACAGAAGTTGGTGGACTCTATGCAGGCTCGATGTGCTGCTGTTGAAAAGTCCAAAGGATATGCAACCAAGTATTAACCAAAAGTCCAATGTTATACCTTCTTACAAGTCCGGTAAAATAACTTTATTTCATTGTCAAAATACTTTTGAGCGACCGGAAGTGTGTTTTCAAAGATTTTCTTTTAAGATCGTAGTTTATTTTTAGTAATTTAAGTGGAAACGTAAGAAGGATAGAGTCAGAAAATGTAATCACTTACTTATTATTAAATAGTTACTTAAATCATTAAAATATTAAATGATTTTTATTTGTCAAAATACTTATGATCGCTACTGTACACCTTTGATTTTCTCCGCGGATGTATGCAGGTTTCCTCACGATGTTTTCCTTCACCGTATAGCGATTTGTAAATATCAAATTATATTTCGTACATAAGTTCCGAAAAACTCATTGGTACGAGCCGGGGTTTGAACCCGGGACCTTCGCATTGAAAGTCAGACGTCGTTACCGTCAGGCTACCAACGCTTACCAACTCCAAACCTTTCAACTAGGTTATTTATTTTTACATGATTATTATTTATTTTCAATACCGCTTCGCTTAACCTTTTGACCGCTGTCGTCTGATATATAAGACAAAGTGACAACGTGAATGACACCTTCATAAATTATGAGACAGAGTTTAAAACTGAAAGTTAAAAATTTGACGTCAGGCGGTCTAAAGGTTAAGACTTTATAGCCCGGCCACTTATGTAGTTTCAAAATTCAAAGTAGGTGTACAATTTATCTCCAGATATTATTTACCTATATAATAAATACTGTAAAAACCCCTGTAAAAAAGGAAACAAAATGTTTTTACGTAGAGAGTAGGTATGCGCATGTTTTTTGAGTGCAGTAGTACGATTGATACTTCAGTTGATTGAGACTCAATGGAATGTAAAATTGGTGAACCTTGGAGCAAAAGCTGGTACATTTTATAATTGATATTTGTAAAGGATAAATTTTGTTAATTGTCTGAATAGAACTGGCTGTTAATATAAGTAGTTACAGTAAACTCCAAAGATATGTTTACATTTCTGCACTTTATTAGAAAGGAACTGGGTGCAAGTTTAAAAAATACTTTGACGTCGACATCAAACACAGACATGATGAAGCTTGTTTCCAATTGCACCATTAGTAAAAATATTCAAATCACAGGTAAAAAAGACAGATATTTCTTAATTGTCATGTTACGAGTATAATCCTCATTGATGTTGTAAACATCGTCAGTTTATTTCTGGATTTCAGGTAAAGTTTGTCTTAGGCCATTAAGGCACCAAAACACCTGATTATGTCGAGCGTTAAGTTTTTATACAATTATAGAGACTGTCAGCATCTTACCTTAGGTTAGGTACTATGTGGAGCTTAAATTAACAAGGGCTGGCGCCGAATGTCTATGGAAACGTTGACTGTTCCATACCTCTAAAATTCTTGCTCCAGCTTTCATTAATCTACCTATAACTTGAACAGCCCTATGAAGGATCACTATAGATCCAGCTCATTGGCATGCTATGGAAGAAGCCAGTCGAGCAGTGAACATATTGACATACTGGTCCTCCTTCTACTGGACCTCCTTGGGTTTCTGAGCTAGCTGTAGTACTGCTACTACGCTAGCTAAGTGACCCAAGGAGTATCTCAGCCTCACTCGAGATCGCTATTTTGGCGTACCTTACTAGAATTCCAGAACCGACACGCATAGATATACTCTCCGTCCACGTCCGGCCGTCTGTTCTGCACTCGCACGACGGACACCTTCTCCTTAGCGGCGATGTCCCATACTGTCAGAGCTTCTGTGGTTTGCCAGCTGCCTGCTATGCAGATGTTTCTCTGAAATAGAGAAACAATCTAATTATCTCTGGAGTTTCGGGCGTCTGTAGGTTACGGTGACTGCTTATCATTAGATGGGCTGTAAGCTTGTTACCACAAGACAAAAATAATAATGCTGTAACGGGTGTCAATGTCGTATGTATAATTTAATGAAGAGAACTCTTTCTATACTAGGTATTCTCTACCGAGTTTAAAATGAATTGCATATAATATTTTAATACGGATAATAGGATATATTTTATTTGTACGTAGTCTTTAGTTTATAAATATTATATTTAGTCGTTTTATTACATTGACTATTGTATTGTCAATTGTAATTTTCTTTCCTAACTTAAAATTGGTAAGTAGTTACGAATAGATAAGAAAACTAAGATAATGAGACAGAGACAAGGCCTGTATCATGTCTTATACATTTTCACTTATGCCTAAACTGTAATACTTATTATATACTGTCATTTTTATTTAAATCTAATCTCCTCCAAGCTAATCCAATCTCGGCCTAGGGCCTCTTAAGCAAAAATTACTTGTTATCTTATTTCTCAAACCCCTTTACAAAAGCGGGCCCAAAAACTAAAACAAAAGAATAACAACAAAGGTCAACTCTTAACAAAAACTTTCTCTCCAAGTATCCATGTATTGAGTAGTATAGTTTGTAAGGATCCCGAGTTTGCTGGCGGGTCCCTAATTTCCTCGACGTGTCCTATATTGGAAACAACAGGATAATAAAATGTTATCTACTTACCTAAATTGGGGAAAGTCGTCACAGGAGAATTGATTTTAAGAGACCTATTATTACAGATGTTGTTCTATTTAATATACATTTGTTGTTCTATTTAGCAAACAAGTATACGTCCAGCCTGAAGGAAAGCAGCCACTGCAGTCTATGGGTGCATACAACCTCAGGGGTTTCACGTGTAAAGATGTTACTTAACTACTCACATTTAATGTAATACAACGAGTATTACATGAAATGTGTATACATAAGTAAGTAATGTAAGTAGGTATATATCAAAATTATAATCCTGAAAGTTTAAAATCGCTAGCAAGACCACGATAATGGTTCCTTCGTCATCGGTAGATAGGTATTCGCCTTGTACAAAAGTTCGCCTCAAAACTTAGACCAGGTAAAAGCAAACTAAGCAAGATAGCGCTAAGAACTAGGGATGAACATCTCCTTTAAGTATTCAGACAATTCCTCTGGAATAGAAATTAATATGAAATCACAGTAGATTTAATTAAAGTACTCTTTCTAAAAACAAAGTAATGTAGAGGTTGGATAGAAACCTATCAAATATTCTATATTCAAACTAAAAGTCAGTGTAAATAATAAATCATAAATGAAAATCAGTTGCCACCGAGGCTTTAGCCTCGTGGGCTCACGCGCACTCGTATCTTTAAAATCACATAGCTTAACGCGGGCTATTTTCCGCAACTCGACGTCTTTAATTACGTCTATTTTGCGTGGCTAAAATCACATAAAATACATGAAGACTCAAGCATGATCCTTGTGTTTTACTAAGCTACACCATCCCCACGCAGTAACAATTAACATGCATAACATAACACAAGTAACGAAATTCGGGCCCAGCCTACTAGCCTAATATGGTCGGGTTTTTATCGCCTGTCACCTTCTAACAAGTATGTAAATGCGAAAGTGCCACATGATGCGATAGGCGATAAAATCACAACCATGGATGGCCTAATTCATCTAAATTAGTAGAGAAGAACAGTGATTGCATTGCGGAAGAAGTTCAAACTTTGGGCATCAATTTCTACGAGTATCACCACTTTCAATGATGAATCAACTTGCGATTGGCGTTTCATACTTCAAATTTCATAGATCTGTTACCGATAGATATGGGTTTGTATCGTTGAAACTAAAGCACAACACATGGTTTCACTCTTCGGACATGGACATACAACATTTTCTGAACGGACTAAGATCTTGAACGCTGCAAGATACAGTAATAAATAACCTAAGGTCCAGTTTCACTTCCAATTGACAGTCTGTATGGACAGGTCAATGAAGTATTGCGATAAAATTTAGCAAACATGGGTGACAGACAGTTTGGTGCAACCGATCCCAAAGTTGATAGGTGATAGTCTACTGTCTCTAAACCTTGTACTGTGTTAATACAGAACTTTGTCAACTAAGTCTGCTGGGAACCTGTCTGCGCACCGCAAAGCTGAAATCGCTTTACAAACTGAAAGTAATGAAAGTACGAAAATAATATTCTTCAACTCAAAGTACGAACTAAGAGCATCAAACTTTATAACGAGTGTCGAGGCACGACTGAACTCTAGATGAAACACTAGTAGGGCTGCAGTGAGTAAAAAGTTGCATCTTACTTGCAACTATAAAAAAGTCTGGGTAAATTTTTACCAAGCTTTTACACGAAACAGTATATGTATAATTCAATTGTTTAATGTTTTAGAAATAAGAACACTAGCACCATTAGGCGAATGAATGCCTGTACATTACTTTTCTCCTCCCTAGCTCGGAAAGGCCTTTTTTATTATTTAAAAACAGATAGCAAAACTGCATTTTATTCACAACTTCACTTAGGCTCCGCTTTTCCGAAGTGGCCGAGTTGCTGTAAAAAGTACTGAAATCCCCTGTGTGCCTATAATAGTTGAAAGAATTCTCTCGATTTCTCTAGGATCCCATATTCATATCCAATATGAAGACGTCCCATTGTCTTCTGTCTTCTGTCGTCTCTTTCAAACAAAATAAGAAGTTTCACTTCAAAAGAGAAGATCAGCCGTCTTCGAATAATCGGTGAACATACATAACAAATTGCAAAAAAAAAAACAAAGATCCCGACGAATTGAGAACCACCTCCTTCGAAATCTTGAAGTCGGTTGAAGAGGTTCAAAGGTTCATAGGTTGTCTGAAGAGATTGCTTCTTAGCCATAAGCCATGAGACCGCCTTGAATCGCTAGTGTATTGTATTGTAAAACCTACGCTTTGAATGGCTATTGAAATCCGATCTTACTTACACATCCCTAAAGCTTAAGACCAGTAAGTTCCAGCAAAGCAGCAGGAGGGAAGTTTTAATTAAAAGTGCTTTGTATTAGCTTCGCTGGGCACCGCTCAAAATATTAGATAAGCTTAACATATGAGGAGAACAGACTTTGGTACCAGAGCGGTTGTGAAAGTCAGAAGTTTATGGATAGCTTGTTCCGCTAATGGAAACTAATGTGAGATTACATGGTTTCTTTCTAACCTTGTGTCTAGCGGAAATCCGTAAAATAAAATGAGATTTTCGGTAATTACCACATAATAGTCACCATATTCTTCGTCAACTAATAAAATTCACATTATACAGGGTGTAACAAAAATACAGAGTGTAATAAATACGAGTAAGAAGAAAAAGAAGAAAAAATTTCGATACAAAAATTTGTTATTTGTTATACAAAGGAGCAAAGTAGTATTTTCTGTATTTTAACCCCGAGTGTAGAATTGAAAACGAGCTAGCAAATGGATTCTAGGGTTGGTCTAACTCTTTTGTTATAAAAATAGAATAAACGTGCTGCAGATATTTGTGACCACCTTGGCCGCTCCGATATAACTGACAGTAACTGTATCTGCTTATTCATCACAGACATAAAAAAAGATTCCTATGATAAAAAACTATAGAAATCACGTTTCAATGCTGCCTAGAAACTATATAACCCGATAGTTTTGATCCTTAAAATAAATTATTGTTATTAACTAGCAATATTTAGCAACGCTTTCAATCACTTAATTAATTTGCTCTGGGACGTCGAAAGTTATATTAGACAAAGGTCAAGTCAAATATTTTATGGCCATTAAATATAATTACTATGTCTTTTGCTAAATTAATTTGAGCCTGGCGTATAAATTGTCTTTTCTAATCTGTTTCGTTCATAGATTACCTCTAGCATCCTGCAAGATAGAACATAGGTAAGTACTATATTTATTTAAATATAGTAGCAATAAATCATTTTATTTCAATAAGTATACTGCATACATCCGCGGAGAAATTCAAAGGTGTATGTGAAGTTCCCAACCCGCTTTGGGCCAGCGTGGGGACTATAGCCTGATCCCTCTCTTGCATGAGAGGAGGCCTGTGCCCAGCAGTGGGACGTATAGAGGCTAACATATTTTTTTTAATTGTTATTATTTCAATAAGTAATACGTAGTGACCAGCGATTGGTTGGTCTTTTTATTTTTATTTTATATAATTGGGTGGCAAGCTACCCTGTGGAATGTTATGCAACCGAAAACGCGGCACTATATCGGTATACGCGTTGTTTTCGGATATGTTGTACATGTTATGTTGTGTGTGTGTTTGTGTGTGTTAAGTGGCTAAGGAATGAGGGGATTTCGGAAAAAGTAAGAAAGAAGAAAATAATCTCTATTATGATCAAAGAAGGCGACAAGTGAGAAAATTGGCTTAACTTAACAGTTGTTATGCGCCGTTAAAGGATTTCAAATTAACTGGCGCAAACTGGCGGAATGGAGATCATCAAAGGGGATTTCCTCCACGCTGCGCACACTGGCGAGGGAAAATCCCCCACGATACCGTGAGCGCTCGCCAGCGTGGGGCTGGCGGCCGACGCACGTGGGAGGGCCTAGGCGCATGGCGAGGGATGCCGTGGCATACCGGCGCCTACCGCCACGGTATCCTCTGTTTCCATTCACATAGCGTATTAGGATACGATACCGTAAATGCCAGCCAGCGCGCAGCTGATTGCCGGCGCACTCTGGAAGACTCCGGCGCATCCCGGGGGATGCCCTGGCATGCCGGCGCCTACCACCGCGGCATCCTCTATGCATGTTTCTCGATGCTCCGGAAAGATCTCCTTCGTGATGCTCCGAAGCCGCAACGCCGCAACGCTCCGTTATTGAGTGTAAATAAATTTTTAACCGACTTCAAAAAAGTAGGAGATTCTCAATTCGACAGGTTTTCTTTTAACCGACTTAAAAAAAGGGGAGGTTCTCAATTTTTTTATCATTATTATTTTTTTGTATGTATGTTACTCGATATCTCCGTGAATCGTGAACCGATTTTCAATTTTTTTGTTAATCGAGTGAGTTTAACCCCTAGATGGTCCCAAGTTGGGGTCTGATGATGGGATCCTGGAGAAATCGAGGGAACTCTTCAACTATTATAGGCACACCTATAGTGATTTCACTATTTTTTACAGCAACTCTGCCATTTCCTCTTGGAATAGCGGATCCTAAGTGAAGTCGGTTCATTTTTTGTTTAAAATTATAATGTTCTGAGACAGTTCTCGTAGCATTAAAATTGATTCCTTATTGTGATTGAAATAGCAATAATTATACAGTCATTTTATTGGCATGTCCGCTCCTTCAGTTTGCGCAGACCATGCTCCATCTGGTGGAGACATCTATGGTTTTGTTAAATGTTGGGCCTAGTTTGAAGGTTAGACATCAAACAAAAGTTGTTTGCTAAACTCGCAAATTTTCAAACACTATTTATTGTTACCTGTAGAAAACAATTTCGCCTGGAGTTAAACGCAAAATTATCAAATTAAATGTTTCAAAGGTGTGCCTAAAATTATAATTATTTAAATTTCAATTAAGTGACGCAAACTATTCTGACAAATAAAGTTGCTAGGCATTAAAACGAAATACTAAATAAATTAAATATTTAATGACTTAAAGACCAGATAAGACTTATCTTGATTTGACATTTCTCATGGTTTTCTCAAAAAAATATAAGCACAATTGTTTTATCTTATCTTAAAATACGTTATATTTTTTAAGCTTTTTGTAAGCCGAAAAAGACATTCAGTGCTCGTTATAAACTAAATTTGCAGCGCTTATTTGTAGAAGGTTTAAAAATTCAGTCTAAGATACTCACTTTTAAATCAATACTGTCACTGCACACGTTAACCCCTTCGAACGTCATGGTGCACCCAACTTGACATCTTATATCCCAGATCTGTAACAATAACATTAGGCTAGATGAGGCCGTTCTTCAGTTCTTACAAGCCACGCCTATCCGTTAAAGTCACGTTTATGGCTCCCGTGCACGAAAGAAACAGATGCAGTGCCCTTCAGGATCAAACTTTTTGAACAAATAACGAATAATACGAGAATCTATAAACTTTTACCTAATTTTACTTCGGTGAGTTTTTAGGCAAACTAAAATGCCATATTTTTAACTTAGTTGCATTACTTAATATCTTATAGCTTACGTAAGCTAAGGAAATTAAGGGGAAAAAAGACCAAACTTCGTTTTTTTTCTATCTAACATTCTCTCAGCAATCGTGTTTCGGTTTGTGCCGTAAACTCAAAGTGCTCCTAATATTATCAAACAAGCGGGAGCCTAAGCGAAACAAATTCTTACAAACAACTTCTGGCTACTGGGATGTCTCGGCATATCGATGGCTTTTTGATTTTGAAAGTTTGTTCGACGATAACTTTAGTAATATTTTTCTGCTCTTTATGAAATTTGTTGGGTTTGTAGAAGAGATACATAAAATTTGAGAGTTAATTTATGAGCTGGATAGATCAAGGGATTGTGAAATTAGAAGGCGAAAAAAATCTTCATATGGGTCTTGTTATATTGGTCAATTCGTTTGAAAGTATATAAAGTAAATTCTTAGTTCGAGGCGGATTACTAACTACTTAGTTATACAAATTTGTGACGTCACTTACCCTACGTCGTCCCAGAGTACGCCATAGGTACAGTCATCGCCTCACTAGGTATACACTTTTGAACCTTATTCTGCTGTAATAACGTTCAAAAGTGTATACCTAGTGAGGCGTTGTGTGTAGATGTTATTTTCGCGTAAAAAATGTAGCTACTTTTTCCTAATTACAATGCGATACCATGATGCCCTTAAACGGATGATCAGCGCCTTGTATACCACAAGTACCTTCTGAAGCATTACGGGAATCCATAATATTCCATAACGCCGTGCGCAAACGAGATAGAGTTCTTTGTAGACAACGGTGAAAAGGAACGCTTAATAAATAATTTGAGCAGTTAACCGCGGGTGGAATATTTTAATCTCGGCAGGGATGCTTTGAGTCGGCAGGTGGCGTAGGGTTGGCAATTTAATTGTAAAATAAATGGGTTCGTTAAAATACTAATTTTTACATCATTGAAGCAGTTTTCTTCTTTTTACTTTATACTATCTTCTTTAAACATAAGTTGATGTTTTTATTATTTTTAGTTGGCAGTACCGGGTCGTCCATATATTACGTAAGCCAATTTTTGACCCCCTTCCGCCCCTACGTAAATAAAAAATCATCCTCTTGTAAGTAGAAGTAAGATATGATCAACCCCCCCCCCCTAAATTGTCATACGTAGTAAATGAATGGCACCTAGACAGCAAGGGCTATTTATTACTGAAACATTTTATGGTTCCTCAGCCATTCAATATTTCAGATATTTACAAAATTAATTGTAATTTATAATATTATTTTCGAATGTGTTGTCACAAATTGATATAAGTATTTAGGGTTAAATAGAATAGAGCAGCTTTATGTAAATATTTTGGAAATAAATTTTGGGAAGCAAAATTTAAGAACTCCAAATATATAGAACTCATAACAACTTTATTCCTTACGTTCTGATTTCTTTAACGTAAGTTATGTTAAAAGAACATTACCTTGTTAAAAAAAACATAATAACAGCCCTAAGTCACCACACCACAAAACCCTAGGTCATTGCCTCCACTCTCCACAGCCCTAGATCCGCCATGTTTTATGCAGCGCGCGTTTACAAGTTACAAGTTTAGTGGCTTTGTGCCGTTTGTCAACTGCTCGCAGGTATTGCAGTATGAAGACAGCTACGGCTTACGGGTAGGTATGCAGCATGCGAAAGATGTCCTCGAACCATAGATCACACGGACTGAAAATGTCCGTTTCGCACTGCGATCCGATACGCCTAAGTCTACCATAGCCATAGCTAAGCGAATAGTGATCTAAATGATCTTGACATACCTTGATTGTTAAGAAACAAGAACAACTGTTACACTTAACTTGTTCTACTGCTGTACAGTCAGCTCCAGAAGTAGCTAAACGGGTGACGTGTTCAAAATGATTATGGCACGTCTTTATTATTAAGAGGTTTAAGAACATAATCGACTGTGAAAGTCATTTTGCATACCTCACCCGCTAGACTAATACTTATAAGTATACTAGTTGTACCTACTGCTGACTGTACCAAGAGATAATGACGACCGATGGTAGGTACCGAATACCTATCCAAGCACCGCAAAATCAAAGTGTACTAAAGGTTAGGGAAAGCTTTTCCTCTAGCAGGTATACTGAATCTTTCCATTTCTGCGAGAACTTTTTTATTATACATGACAACATTGGCACAAATTATGTTTTCGAGCATAAAATTGAGTTAGGTATATTAACATAAATCCAATAATAAAGTTCATAGGTGAGTGCGGAGAAATTGACATATTTCACCTTTGCTATTTCCTGCTTTGCCCCCGAGGCAATGTCATGTATACTTATATGTAAATATTAAGCTGCATACAGAGGGAACCATTTTATGGCAAAGCCTCGGAGCAACAAGACTTTATTAAACATTCAAAAACTCGGGACAAAATTAAACCAGCGTTTTCTATTGAGTCAAAACCTATCTGAGAACCATTGCTGAAGGCTCACCTAACCTTTGTCGAAAATCGCCAAAAGCCAATTCGTATAAGCCATTTTTGGATATATGTAACTAGCTGTTGACGCTAGCCGCAGAGCAGAGCGTTACGGCCACCATATATAATCTAATTATGTCATTATTTCTATATTCGTCCTTCTATATGAAGGATGATAAGGAAGAGTAGAGAAATAATGTCAATATTAATAAGTTTAATAACACTGTCTGGTGGCCTAAGTTACTTTCTTCCTTCTTTCCATACTTTCAAATTGAACGCTGTCCACTGCGTACGTATCACGGCGTAAATCACAAAATGTCTAACATACATATTAACTTGCATTGAGCATAGAAGGAAAGCAATGAGAATGCTGTGAAATTTAATTGGTACCTCTTTCCCGACCACGGAACAATGCTGTTCCGGACCTTTGGGAGGCGTATGCGGAGCCGAAGCCAACGCGCAGATGCCCTTTCGATAATTTAATGAAAGTGAGGGGTACAATAAGCGGATGCTGCCCCTGCCCGTGTCATTGGACGCACGCAGAGACAGCACCCGCCATTGTGTAGGTAAGGACTACTGAGAGTTAATGGAATCTAAAATGTACTAGGCTATTGGGTGAATAGTATGGACTTAATTAATACCTACCTTATTATAAAATTACGTAATAGCTGGGTATTTTAATACTATCATTGTGTCCCCAAATAAAGTTTGAAAAGGTAAATCCGTAAGTGCAGTCAGCATCAATAGTATCTTCCTACACGAAGGCCGCAAAAATATACAACACGCTCCTATGGCTCTATAAATAAGAGCGTGTCACATATTTTTGCGGCCTTCGTGTAGGAAGATACTATTGATGCTGACTGTACCTACTAGCAAGTAGTATTTGCAGCGATATGTGGTTAAATTTTATCCCATCTGAAAACACCTTTGGTGTACCTATACCTGCTGTATCGTGAAAAGCAACCGCTGCCACGACAGGCTCGTTCCGAAATGTACATTTTCATTTCCTTTTTTTCAGCTGTTTAAATTTGCAAAAGGTTTCAAAAGGTTAAGCGGCAATGTTTAATATTTCCCCAACAAAATAACATTTCTGGCATTTAAGTACACATTTAATTTATAAAAGGCTTTGTACACTTTGCGGCTAAATTAATAAAGGGGATTTCGTTTAACTTAGTTTTTTAAAATAATGGTCGTTAAATTGTTTTTCTTTGCGCAATGTTAGTTTCAAATTGTTCTAGATAATGGAAAATACTTTGAAAACATAATAATTGGACAGGCAAAGGCACATTGAAGCATCTCGTTATAATAAATGGTGTCTATTCTATAAGTGCTGTGAGGGCACTCCATCACCTTTGTTTTTAATTCATGTTGGCATCTAGATCATGTTATGTAGCAAAATATGGCAAAATTTTAATCCTTTTTGATCGGCAAAGAAGTCAAATGACGCGCACGGAAAGTCGTGCCTTACTTATATGTATGTACAATATGTATCACTTTAGTAAAATACAAAAAGGATATGCCCAAAGGCGAGTTTATACCTACTCATGAAAATCTCAGTAAGTGAGTATTTGTCACCTCTAGCAGCTCTATTTTGGCATCAGAATCAGACATCATAGAAGCTTGTAGTTGCCGTTATTTTTATCACTTATCAACCATTTTGTCACGTTATCCACGGATAATTACGTATTTCGTGATAGGTAATAAGATCAATCGTAGGTCTACAGGGTGACTTTCGAAACCGTTCCGACATACCCTGATGGTTTTATCCCACGCCGCGCTCGCGAAAACAAACGGCCTCTCATCGTGACACTTCACGGCGCACACTTGCCCGCAGTGCATGCGTTGTAGCTTCTTTGGGATGAACTGGAGACGCGGCTTGTGAACTTTGTATGTGTGGGACACCTGCAAATGAGTAAAATAGCGATAAGATACGGGTTATTGTGAGTTGAGACGTTCGTTTCATTAGAAGTTTGCAGTGTGATTTGCTTACTAGGTGAAGCACCTAGAATCTATTAGCACCCTACGGGATTTTCAAGCTAAGACTTGATATTTGATACAAGTCATCTCAGTACAAAAATCCGATTTTATGTTATAAAATGTACTAAGATGACAGGTGTCAAATATCAAGTCTAAGCTTGAAAATCCTGTACATGAAATGGCAGAGTCGAGCTTTTTTCCCCTTCATGCAAAACAGGTACGATGGATTTTTGACTACAGACATTCACAGGAAAACTAACAATTAGTATACGTCCCATGCAAAACATCACATGTTGTCACGCCTAGATTATGGGCGACGCAAGCGAACCAATAATCTCTACATTAGAGTCTGTCCGATATAAACCACGATACTTCTCTTTCCAGACAAACTCTACTTGAAAGCGGTGTGCATGTTTTCTTAGAGTCCAAATTTTCTAAAAGACTAGAGCACTACGCTTACGAACAGTTCTAATAATACTGGAGACACCTCGAATAATGCTGGACAGCTAATCATTTATTCGATCTGATGACATTTCAAACCAAAACTCAGATCTGTGCATTCTTAGAAAAAAATGGGTAAATGTAGCTGTAGATGTCACATGCTCGGCCTTGGTCTAGAATGGAATAGGACGCGTGTTCATAATTGGAGAGGCGCTGGAAATAGACAAATTACCTACACGTAGAATTTTCTGCAAGACAAGAAAAAGAAAATTATATAACTGAGTAGAGATATATAAGTGAGTAGTTAGTAGGTATACAATACTAGTCTCGGCCCGCAACTTGAACCGCATTAGAAGGAAATTCAGCGCAGAATTCAGCTGTGTCACCTAAGGGTTGACGCAACTGTTTAATATGTAGATTAATATCGTCGGTTGTAATATGAATTAATGTAACCGCCAAATGACGATTTTTCAGGAGAGGCAAAAAACTAATTTAGCAATCATAAAGTAAGTTGTAACTTTTTAGTTACTTATCCTATTACAATGATGTTTATGCTATTTGTCTTGTATTTGTGAGATCTATTTGATAATTAGTAACTCACTGAGACCACTGCTATAGTTTAGGAAATGGCAGGCGCTTACGCTAATTAATTTTTTATTTTTATGGAGTTACGTTAAGAATTTTATGAAAAAAATTCAAAGTGGTACTAGTATTTTAAGGTAACTCACAAAAAAAGTTATAATGCATAACGTAAGTCACAAGGTTTACAGAATATGGACTTACGCTACAAGGAGTCGAATATTGAAAATTCACACATATTTACTTGAAATAAGGTTGAATTAAAAAAAATGAAACATTTAGTAGTAGTACAACACGATCAAAGTAAGTTTGGACCTGACAGATGATATTCATCCATTTGATATTCTACCTTTACAAAACGGAAATAAAGTCTACGTTCAAAACACGGCACCAAATGGTGTGATGCTTGTAAAGTTGACTTTATGATTATGACAACAAAATGGAGATTCAAGCGTATGAAACTCATCTGTCAATCGCAAACCGACTTTAATACACCTGTATAAGGTTAATAAAAAACACTTTTTGAGTAAGAAATGTAGTTTAATCAAAACAAAAGCTTAAAAGAAATATTTTTCTTAGTCTCCTGACATTTTACAACGCAATATATATATTTTTTTAAGAAACGAACATTTTCCCCTTGAAACAATACAAAATAAACAAAACAAAATTATCTGCTCAATTCGTAACAATCTCTTAATTGAGATGACGTTTTCAAACTAAAGGTATCAACCACATTGTCGGTCGGTTATGAGGTGCTAATGTCATAAATATTTATTCGTAAAAGATCATTATCAACAACCGATAGAGCGGTATTTTTAATCTGAAAACGTTACACAGTTTTTACTTATCTACTCGTATACTGGTTAAAATATAAATAACAAACAATATTACGCAGAAAAATCAAAAGTAACTGCAACATTTCTTAATCCTCATGATCGTCTTACATTTGAGTCAATTGACTACAGTAAAACAAGAAACGCCTACTTATTAATTATAATTATCTCACGTTTATTTACTGCTTACTATATACAAATACTAAGACAATATAAAAAAAATCTTAATTCTCTGCAGATCAGCTTCCTTTCTCTAAAGTAAAACAAACAATTTGTATATTTTTATCTTATTTCTTACTTTTTCTTTATTGATTTTATTACTTTTCCCTTTTCTTGCTTCTTCTCACATTTTCCTGTCGTTATTTTTGCTGCAGTCCGAGTGTTTGTTTTTTTTCTGTTTTTTTCCTTCTGCTGTTAGTGTGTGTTCTGTTTTAGTGGTCACAGTAGCCTTCTCTTGTCTTTCGTTTTTGGGTTTAGTTCCATTAACTTCTCTGCTCTTTCCTTCGATGACACCATCGTTTGTGTCATTGCTCTGGATAATAATTGGCAGACGTTGTGTGTAAAGTTTGGTAGAGTATTCAACTTGTTTGAGTTTCAACCCTGTGGCGTAAATTTGACTGACCTTTTCCTTTTCCCTTTTCTTTCCGTGTCACCTGCGTTGTTTCTTATCCCAACCGTATTTTATAAACTTCTCCATCATCCTTCATTGTGTATTTCACTTCCATTTCATTAACATCTGGTTTCTTGAACGTAACAATCCTTACATCTTTTAGTACTAGTGGTTCCGTGAACCGTAGACTTCGGAGCATTTCCCCCCTTTTTCCCCTCTTTCCCTCTCCCTCGAAACTTTTTTTTTACAACAACCTCTAAGGAAGTGTGGGCTTGACCTTTTTCCCGAAAATGATAAAATGAATAATGATATGATAAATAACGTGACAGCAAACTTCCCCCCTTCTCTCCCTCATTTCCCCCCCAATCAAATAATGGCTCGACAATTTTTGGCAAATAAATCAAGAAACGTACATGCCAAGTTTCATCGAAATCAGATGAAAAATGCGACCTCTAGACCTACACTGACCAACCAATACACACACATCAATCTGTCAAATCGTTTTACCAGTGAAAGCTGACTCAACATGCACCCGCGCGGCCATACGGCCTATCCCTGTGAGTTAAAACGGAGACGTTCGTCGCCTCGCTACGCTCGGCTCCTCAGTCAATTAGCTGCGGGTGATAGGGAAAAGAAAGGGAAAAGGAAAAGGTCAGTCAAATTTATGTATCAGGGTTGAATCTCAAACAAGTTATACTCTACCAAAACTTTACACACAACATCTGCCAATTTCTACAAAAAAAATCAAGGACCTTAAAAATTGTGTGACCAAGAGGTAATACCTAAATCGTTCGTACAGTATTATCTACAACTACCATATAAAGACAAAGTTGATTATTTGGACGACATTATCAGACACAAACGATGGTGACATCGAAGAAAAAAAGCAGAGAAGTTAATGGAGCTAAACCCAAAAACCAAAGAAAAGAGAAGGCTACTGTGACCACTAAAACAGAACACACACTAACAGCAGACGAAAAAAAAAAACAGAAAATAAACAAACACTCGGACTGCAGCAAAAATAACGACAGAAAAAGATGAGAAGAAGCAAGGAAAGGGAAAAATAGTAAAAGCAATAAATAAAAGTAAGAAATAAGATAAAAAAAAAAAACAAATTGTTTGTTTTACTTTAGAGAAAGGAATTAAGATTTTTTTATATTGTCATAGTATTTTTACATAGTAAGCAGTAAATAAACGTGAGATAATTATAATTAATAAGTAGGCGTTTCTTGTTTTACTGTAGTCAATTGACTCAAATGTAAGACGATCATGAGGATTAAGAAATGTTGCAGTTACTTTTGATTTTTCTGCGTAATATTGTTTGTTATTTATATTTTTACCAGTATACGAGTAGATAAGTAAAAACTGTGTAACGTTTTCAGATTAAAAATACCGCACTGTCGTTTGTTGATAATGATCTTTTGCGAATGAATATTTATGACATTAGCACCTTATAACCGACCGACAATGTGGTTGATACCTTTAGTTTGAAAACGTCATCTCAATTAAGAGATTGTTATGAATTGAGCAGATCATTTTGTTTGTTTATTTTGTATTGTTTAAGGGAAAAATGTTCGTTTCTTTAAAAAAAATATTGCGTTATTAAATGTCAGAAGACTAAGAAAAATATTTCTTGTAAGCTTTTGTTTTGATTAAACTAAATTTCTAACTCAAAAACTGTTTTTTTTATTAACCTTATACTTTCAAGCTACATGTTCCATTTTTTTAATTCAACCTTATTACAAGTAAATAAGTGTGAATTTTCAATATTCGACTCCTTGTAGCGTAAGTCCATATTCTGTAAACCTTGTGATGCATAACGTAAGCATTGTTACTTTTTTTGTAAGTTACCTTAAAATACGAGAACCACTTGTGATATTTTTCATAAAATTCTTAACGCAACTCCATAAAAATAAAAAATAAATTAGCGTAAGCGCCTGCCATTTCCTAAACTATAGCAGTGGTCTCAGTGAGTTACTAATTATCAAATAGACCTCACAAATACAAGACAAATAGCATAAACATCATTGCAATAGAATAAATAACTAAAAAGTTACAACATACTTTATGATTGCTCAGTTAGTTTTTTGCCTCTCCTGAAAAAATCGTCATTTGGCGGTAACATTAATTCATATTACAACCGACGATAACAGCAAATCGTAAACAAATGCATGCGCTTATGCGAACAAACATACATTTGTCTCGCTTACGCTCGCCGTCTAAACGTTTTAAAAGAAAGAGATACAATACCAGCTTCTAATCAGTGACTTAGCGTAAGCACAACATTCACTGAAATTGGTAATACAAGCTTAGCGTAATCACCAAAACGTGAGGAATTCGAAACAAAATGATAAGGTAAGAGTCATTAGTTTTACTCCAAGTACGAGAAAGTTAGCGTTACCGCCAAATTTGAGCATTAAGGTAACGTTCCCTTGCAGTAAAGACACTTGAGACAATTATTTCGTTGTTTTTGTAATATTTCCATGTAATGTATATTATACATAATTTGAAAAATTGTTTTAAACCTGATTTGCTTGAAGACCTGTAAATTATAGTCACAAATCCCGGGTATGCGGCGTTTGATGTAAAAGTCATTTCTATTTTTTATTTATTGTTAACGTTAGCGTAACAGTCAAAAATGAAATATATTTTAGAAATCGAATAACGTAAGAGTCATTGTAATGCAAATGACTCTTACATCATTGGTATTTAATAAATTAAGGTGAATACATTAGAAACGAATTACAAATTTATGTTTACGTTAAGATAACTGTCGATGATATTTTGAAACCTTGACATACATTATAAAAAGAAAGGTGAAACTGGATAAAATTGCTGAATTTTTGTTAACGTACTCGACATTTTTTTCGAGATATCAAAATTTTATATACAGCATTCGACAGAGCGGGAAATTTGCAGTCGAACTGTACCTATACTTAACTCAATTTCGTCATTTTGGCGGTTACATTAATTCATATTACAACCGACGATATAGTCAGGTCACAATATCAACTGTGACCAACTCGTATTAAAGGGTTGCAGAGACGTTTAAATGTATAATCTTTCAAAGAGACATAAAGTGGTCTTAAAATCAACTTGAAGTCGGAGTTAAGGGTACATGCGTGGTGAGTTTAAAGGAACATGAGCCCATATCAATATATTAGCGAAATTCAGAATCCTCAAGAATTTATCGAATAGTGAACAAGCCATATTAGACTTTAATACTGAACAAATAAATACGCAAATTTTCAACTATTCCCGATTACGCAAGGGCCAATGGCGACACTTACAATTTTACAGCCAAGGATCCTTTAAATGTAATCCTTGAACGGTGACCCAGTTTTTAAAGGATTAAAGGCTCTCAAGGATACCGTAAACCTTGTAATGTTGAATTTACGGCCAAAGCCATAAACTGAGATTAAGCCGAACGGTTTATTGGGGGCTACATTTTACGCACTCGTAACAAGTGGTCGGGATATAAATAAGATTATTTGAAAATTCTCGTGGGCAATAAAATGAAGAAATGAAGAAAAAGGCGAATTTTCGTAACCAGGTCACCCAGCATTTTTTCAACAACAAAGATTTTAAAAACCTAAACCCGTCTAACTACTAGCTTATAATATTAGTACACTTCTATACTAATATTATAAATCTGTCTATCTGTCTGTTACCCTTCACGCTTAAACAACCTTAACTTAGTTTAAGTCCCTGGGAAGGACAATGGTTTTTATCCCAGAAATAATACCTTAAAGGGGTGGAAGTTTGAATGGAACTGTTGCTCACGGCGAATGTTAATTCTACGCAGATAAAGTCGTGGGTCAAAGCTAGTTAAATTATACCGGCAACCGTCTAGATGAGGTTTAAGTATTAAGGTACTTAAAGAAACAAATAACGCCATAAAAATTGTACCTACTCGTGCAGTTTAAACAGCAAAAGCTAATAACGATAAATTGAACAGCTGTCGAAACCAAACGTATTGTTTACACCATTCCACGTTTTAATATTCAATGAACATAAATCCAGCCTCCCGATTGAGTGCATAAATAAAAGTCGATGCAAGAAACACTAGCTGCCTCTGTTATAGGTTTTTCACTTAAGTATACCCGTATCTGAGCTTTTATGGAAACTATTTGTGATTAAGTTCGTGGTTCAATAAAAATAAAGTAATTCAGCCAATAGCCGTGGGGTGCCCGGCCTTAGAATTGTCCGCCACCATATCGTCCCGTGGTTGCAGTAGTGGTCTGCTAAGGGAATATACCGGGAGATGGGCAGCAGCATCTTCCGAAACGAAAGTCTAAACAAAAAAAAACTTCGCGCGCCCACCCGTCTGCCAAGCGTGGCGCGTATTGCAACCCCCCCCCCCCCCCCCCTTCTTAAAGGGGAGGCCTATGTTCAGCAGTGGACGTCTTGTACGAGATGATGAATTTAGTCAATTGCCTCCACGCTGGTATCCTTGCGGTAAGACGTCCGACTTTCAATCCGGAGGTCTCGGGTTCAAACCACGGCTCGTACCACTGAGTTTTTCGGAACTTATGTACGGAAAGTCATTTGATATTTACCAGTCGGTTTTCGGGGAAGGAAAACATCGTAAGGAAACCGGACCTAATCCCAAAAAGGCCTAGTTTCCCCTCTGGGTTGGAAGGTCAGATGGCAGTCGCTTTCGTAAAACTAGTCTACGCCAATTCATGAGATTAAGTTGTCAAGCGGACCCCAAGCCGAGACAAACGCTAGGAGAAAGAAGAAGTTAAATTTGCCTTCAATGGGCCTAAGATGGTTGCACTTTTATCTGCTGTCAGTCTGTGGTTATCAAATATCAAATTCTACCTCTATAAATACCTAACCTATTTATAAAGAGCGAGTGTCCCTAGATTTGTCAAGTTCAAATAAATACAACTAATACAATAAAATAAGAAAATTTACCGCCCGTGTCTCTATGTCGAAAACTTTGATGGAGGTGTCGCCATAGCCAACGACCATCTTGGTTGAATCCGCGGTTATCCCTAAGGCGAGTGCCGGCGTCCGTTCTGCAATTAAAGGTAAACTTGAATACAGTGAAACCCGGTTAAGTAGGACCTGGATAACTGAGAAAACTCCTTAACTGGGACTAATGTTAAGGTCCCGGCATTTTGACACTGGTTTACCTCTATTAGTGGGACAACTAATACGCGTGAGCAAGATAGCTGCCAGTCACATGTGCCATCTCTGAGTCTCTTCAATAGATCCTTGAAGACTAACTGCCAGGGCCCCACGAACCACGAACCAAAGGGTCTCGACGCCGAATGGGACAACAATATATACGACTCCGAGACCACGTATTTTCCTATCGCTTAGATATGCACAGCGAGCCAAGTAAAATGGGCTACCGGTGTACGGAAGTTAGTGCGACAGTGCGAGTAGTGCGAAGGGACCTAGGGCCGTCACAATACTCACAACAAAAAGTTAGTATTTCGCATCATCTGGGAAAAGCTAGGGCCGTCACTGAGTCAGCTGTATCTATCTACTAGGCTTCTCTAAAAAACATCTACTTACGTATGTTAAATGGAGTAGAGCTGGATGATTGCCCTGGAGCTGCATGATATTGCATCTGCAGGCAGTCCAAGCTTGGATTCGCTTTGATGCCGTAACCCTTTTTTTCATCCTCTACCGCATCCGGAATCTATGACAAAATATATATATATATATATATACGGTACCCAGCAAGAAAACTCCCACAGATACATCTTCATCAAATGTTAATACGTAACTTTCTCATTAACTGTATGTTGGGGTAAGACCGGATCGGGTCAAGACCGGATAATTCAATTTTCTACTAAACTAGAAGAGATTTTCGTTTGCTGGCGACACACCTGCCTAGGCCATCTTGTTGAGCCCCGCACCTCATCCAACCGCGTGGCTTTAAAGCGACAGGTTGTGAGTGACAGCGACAAAAAATCACGACAGTGTTTTTGACGAGTGATCAGGAAATCCGAACTTTCCCGTGGCTACGTATCTCATCAACCAAGGGAGTTTAATCAATTTTTGTGTGTTAATTATCCATATTATCGTTATAATACTTGTTTTATGTAAGTTAGAACTACGAATAACGGCTAGATTAGGCTGTACGATTTAATCCGATCTTCGCCTTGCGGGTCAAGATCGGACTAAATTCATCCGATCTTGACCCGTTTGTAAGTGTATGGAAAAAATCAGCGGTTCTCAAATAGTTAATTTAATGCCGCAAGCCAGTGTTTTTGTTTTAACAGTTTCTGTCATTGTATACAGTTTCTGAACCATTTTATATGGTTTACAGTATGTGTGTAGATAAAGTAATGTAAGTATGTAACTGTAACTTCAAATTGTCTGTTGTTCAGACACTTGTTTGTATTTCTAATAAAAGTTTGAGAAACGTGGATTTACTTTTATTTTGGCGCGGGAAAGATCGGACGTGGTGGCCCTATTTTTAAACTTTTCTCGCTTGTTATTCATGTATTCAATAAAATTCTGAGCTTGTAGTTTTGACAGGAAAAGAACGGATATTTATTTTTAGGAACCATATGCGTAACTGCGCAGAGTTCGGTTTTGAACATAGTCCGATGTTACCCCGCGTACGTCCGATCTTTTCCTATGAAAAAATACACAATGTACTCACTTTAGACTTATATAAAATAAAAACGGTTAGATATATGAGGAATTTAAAAATATGCATTGAAAGTATATTTCATGCTTATTTATGACAAATAATAATAATTCAAGGAATCGTTAGATAAGTTAGTCAAAAAAAATTAAACTCAAGGTCTTACCAAAGTGTCCAAAATTAGTCCGCTCTTACCCCAACATACCTTACACTGAGAAAAATAAGCGGTGAATACTTACCACTAATAAACCATTAACATCAACTGCTTTAAACAGTTCCAGGGGAGCATAACGATCAATGCAGTAAATTTTACTGTTCCGAAAACATTAAATAATGACAGTAAAATTTAATGTTTTGAGTACCTATGAAAATAACTTCACTGTGCGTGCACTTTGAAATTATTTTTTCAGTGTAGAAAGAACGAAAACGCTCTGATTATAAGAGATACTTACTTTTTTTTATAATGATTAATGATTTTATAGTTTTATGTATTTTAGATGTAGTTTTATACTTTACTTTTCTAAAAATGTTATAAATGACCAAGCCTAAGTCGAAAAAAAATAAAATAAAGAGCTATAACAAATAACAAAGACAACTTATTTTGGGTAATAAGAATTTAGCTGATAAAGCTCATTTTGTTCAAGACCGTAAAATTTCATAATAATTTACAAACAGCAACACACTAAAGTGACCATCGATAGACCTTATGATGTTGCAATAGGGATTACAAATGGTCACTTAACAGTGTTGGCGATGGTACTACAAGATAGCAAGTACTTGTTAAGAGTCGCCAAGACGCTCGCGTTCCCATACAAACGTAGTTTAGCTCTCATTTTAAAACGACATGCTTTAGAACCACGAAATTTGGCATGGGCATTCTAGTAATACAGATCTATGTCGGTAATTCATTTTCGTTGCAAAAAATTTTAATACAAAGAAAATACAGCCAGATACAGATTTACATACAAAACTTATTTTTGCTATATTTTCTGCCCATGCCAAATTTCGTGGTTCTAAAGCATGTCGTTTTAAAATGAGAGCTCAACTACGTTTGTATGGGGACGCGAGTTCACGTGAGCGTCCTGGCGACTCTTAAGCAAAGTAGGTACGACAAAAATTCTTACAAAAGGTATTTCGATACGATAAACAGCTCCGTCCAAGCAGGCTGCATAGCAGACTCGTTCCTCCGTGCGACTGTATGTAAGAGTGTATATCGGCTTCGGTGGGAATTGGACGTTTCGCAGAGTGTACAAGGCTGCTCCTGTGTGCCCATGATGCAGCTGGAAATAAGAAAACGTCATTCCTACAGTATAGGACTATATACAGTCGATATATGGGACTAAAAATCACTATGGTATCAATGATGTCCATGATAGACCGCGGACCCGTGAATAACACTCACTTTATCCGTGTTTGAGCCAATCACCGCTTGTCCAAGAGTTGTTGCGTATTAAGTATGTGTGTGTATCCCATATGAACACGAGAAAATCTGCCTATGATGGAAATTATGGAATCACAGCTTTGTCTTCATAGCGCCCCGCGCACTCGGTGTGCGTTGGCCTTAAATTCATCCCTAATATGTCTTTAGACCCGTTCAATGCTTTTGTAGATTGAAGCAGATTACAAGCTGCTTTGTAGGTACCTAATGTTTTCTTGTACCTGCGCACCCAACTCAATTCCTGGGTTCCTGGTTTGGTACGTAAAAATTGCTAACTCTAGTTAGATATCACTACTTTAAACCTTTTAAGATTTAGTAATAATGATATACTTGAAAAATACTATTTTGACTTCTGGACACTCCAGTAGCGAATTTCGAGAACAGCCTACATTGTTTCACACACTCTCAAACCGAATTTCTAAATATTAAACATGAACCGAAGCGAATCCCTACCTAATTGCTCAATTTTACTTTGTTATCAAATCCCCGGCAAGGTATGTTTATGTTGCAATTAATTACTGCGGTACCGATCCACCGCAACAAACAACAAAAGAACAGGTAGATAAGGCAGGTAAGGAGGCTTAACAAAAATTAAGCTCTTCCGTTTTTTTTCTCCGAAACGAGGCGGTTGTATTTTATTATTATCTCCTCTGAAATTAGAATGTACGGCCGCAGAAAGCGCTCGGGGACCAGAGGCGTAACTCAAGAAAGGAAGTAGGTATCTAGGTATAGGCTACGTAAGTAGGTATACATACATTAAGGTTTCCAAATGAAAAAGCTGTTTTTAGTCGATGTTGATACACTTTAGTACCTACCTCCCTGATTAAGTACGGTACTTAAAGTACCTAAATGTTAACCTATATAGCCTATAGGCAACTGTTGCGTTTGGGTAAGATAATTATTTACCTGTGCCCTACCTTAACTACTTATATTTGGGAACAACACAATTGTAAGTCTAGTTGTATGTACAGTCGCCATCCGATATATCTGAGCGGCCAAGGTGGTCACAAATATCTGAACAACGCCTCTAATGTCAAGACGATATATTTGATGGCGGCTGTACTAACAATCTATGGATCTTTGATTCGAAATAAATAAATTGAATTGAATAGAATAGTCCTTACCGTTTTTTAATGGTATAGGTATAATTACTTCCCAAACTACATCAGTTGCCTTACTATTGACTTGAATTGTTAAAATACATAAATAAGTTGGGATTTTTATTCCGTAAACACGCGCTACATTTAATGGTCTCAACCATCTCTTTTGATTTTTTATACTTAAGAGGCTTGTGTACAAAACAAATATTTGAACAAGTAAGGCAAAATTAGCTTGGAAGCATCGACCCATGTTCAATTGAAAGCTCTTGAGATGGTAGTTAGCTCAAGAATTAGATGATAAAATAGGTATATAGACGCTCCTTTCAACCCATCTCCGCTCTGTAATGCAATATCATTCAACTGCTACAACTCAGTCAACTATTACCTACGGTACGGTAAGTATAAAAGGACTGCTAAATTGATACCTACTTCAATATGAAATCCAATTCCACTCTCAAATACTTTTCTCTCTTTACTTTACCACAATCCAATAAAGTCTAATCAATATGCCCTTTTTCAAGCCTCTACCTTCTTATCAATCGTGTTCACCAACCTGTATTAATCCAGTCGAATGACCGGCAATAATATGAGATCCATTAGGAGCATATTCCAAAGCCGTTATATAACCTGATTCCGAATGATACCACCTATTGTACAATATTTCGTTGGTAGTTCCTTTCAGAAATGTTTCGTGGTTTTGTTTTACCCAATGCGTGTCTTCCTTTTGTGTTGGTACTTCGTAGAATAAAGGATACCAAGCGTTAATTGGCTGGTATTCTTGGTCATAATATGATTGAATTTGATTTGCGTAAGTCTCGAGTATGGCGTTTAGTTCGTCCATTTTTCATCCTTCATTTTCGAAGCCTACTAGACGGTGTTTTGGAAGGCATAAGGGCGCTTTCAGGGATGAAAAGCTTCGGCAAACCTACCGGGACGTTTATTATGAGGTGGGACGAGGTACTATAGGTAAAGTAACCAACCTAATTGTAAGCTTTTATACGATTTGTTGAGGTTTTAATCAAGATCTAGATACGTATTTACTAAAGAGAAGCAGGTAGGTACCTGAAGTAGGTAGGTAAATAATAGTAAAAGTAGGTAATTGAAGTTAAATGAGCATTGAGCTATGCTAATTTAAGATATGGAATGGCTATACCGAATTCATCCTTCCTTGTCTTATAATGTAAACAAAACACTTCTCAAAGACATTATAATACTTTTTTTTGGGATTCTCACTTAAAATGTTAATGCATAAGCAATTACTTTACTTAAAGAAACCCACGAAGTATTGAATTTAACCAAGTAACCACTGAAAATTATCATTTATAATAAAATTTTCTTCGATAATCGAACGAATAACCGCCAGAATAACTGACATTACAATGTCTAGCTAGGTTGACACGTTTGTTTACATCTTGTTTACATTAAAAGACAAGTAAGGATAAATTTGGTATAAATAACTTAAAACAAGATTGAGGCATTAGTATTTTCTATGACCCTCCCCCTAGCTACCGTACGGCCCTGCCTTACCTGCCTAAGTCGACATAATATTACATACCTACATAAAATGAATACGGATCTCAAATACCCTATTTTCTGTGCTTATGATAAGTAATGATGTAACAGATAGGTTTAAGTATTCATGTGAAAAGTACTTAATAGTAGTTTATGTAACTGTTACGTAATAGGGATCCTTAAAACACGAGTGTTCGTTCGTTTCATAATAAGATCACACGAGTGTTTTAAGGCCTAATTACGTACAGTTGCCTACACTGCTTTATCTACACACATATTATAAACCCGAAATGATGATTGAATGACTGCCATTGCACGGATTGCACCGCCATCGCCATGGCCAATTCGATTGTGCCGGCGGTCGGAGGGGCGCGTACCGGCGGGCGGGGCCCACCCGGATTTTCATAATGATATCAAATTTTTGCTTATTATTTGATAATAATAACATCGTTATAGATAAGACATTTGTTGTAACTACTAACGAAACAATCTATTTTTATTGTGGATATAATGTGCGGTTTTTGAACGCATCACGGAGGGTTTATGATATGGGTGTAGATAAAATCGGTAAAATATCGAAGACAATTAAAGTTTTAGTTACCTGAATCAGTCCAGTCGAATATCCCACAATTAAATATTCACCATCAGGTGAATACATCATACAAAAAATAAAACCCAATTCCGATAAATAGTAGTACTTGAGCAATTTCTCGTTAGGCGTCATAACAAAGAATCTTTCTTCATTGTCCTGAAGCCAAGCTTCATCGGTTACAGATATTTTCTTTTCAGCAAAGGAAATAAAATCGCTTTTATAGTTGTTATCCACACATTTAGCAAGATCAAAGAATACACGTTCCTTAAACTGCTTAATGAGGGTATCTATATCTGGAACGCTTTTCGACGCATTAAAGCTGTAAGCTGAAGGGACACTAGACATTATTTTATCTTTAATAATTTAATTAAAATTTGTATATTGAAATTCTTGATAGACTATTCGCGCCTTATTTGTATTGTTATTGACATTTGACATATTTTGACACAATCATGATTATTTTGCCACACATTTTGCCAGCATTGCAATGCAAATAGAAATAATTAAAGAAGAACTGCACAGTCGAATCCCACATAGGTACGCTCATTTTCAACAGACTTCGAGGAGGTTCTCAATTCGTCGGGATCTTTGTTTTCAACCGACTTCAAGATTTCGCAGGAGGAGGTTTTGAATTCGTCGGGATCATTGTTTTTTTGCTATGTTCACCGATTATTCGAAGACGGCTGGGCCGATTTGGAAAATTCTTTTTCTGTTTGAAAGAGTATACTTCGCAGTTGGTCCCATTGTCACCAGGTCCATAACAGAATCAAAGATCAGGCCTATAACCGCGAACCACTTCGTTCATCGAATCACTCTCTTTCATATGTGCAAGAGCGATTGAGACAAGGCCAACGTTTTGTCTATCCAGAATCAAAGGCTTTTGTAACTACGAAGTACCTACGAACCTATAAAAAAAATCTGGCTAGTAAGTTGACCCCTAAGAAACTATGAATGGAATCGATTGGCATAAAAAATTGCCTGTGGAAAATATTATGCAAAAGTTTTTATTTTCTACAAATTGTATGAGAAAACTTTTCCACGATTTGTGGCTTTTCTAGCAAACATTTTTTTGGTCCTATACAAGCTTTTAATTCTGGATAGGAATGGGACCACTTGGCATATTTTTTTTGTAAAAATTACCTTTTCCAAAATCTGTAAACGGCAATGCAATCTTCATTATTTTAAAGAGAGGGAAGGTCTTGTAAGACTATTTTCGCGAAGTAGCGCGAATTTAGCTGGCCTCACTGATCCAAAAAGAAAATCCACTCTGTACCTATAAATCCAAAATATTGTCGTTGTCTGTCTCCTTTTATAACCACCGTAAGTATTTGCTAGAATAGAGGATAGAGGCAAACAACGAATACAAAGTTGCAAAAGTTTATAAACTTTTGCAATTTCAATGTTTACCTTTCTTTCTGACAACGTGGTTTGATAGAAAGATAAGAGAAGCAGCAGTTTTATAAAGCTACAAGTTACAATTTACAAGCGGAACTCTCTTTCTAACCCTATGTGTTAGAAAGAGACTTCCGCTTGTAAATTGTAACTTGTAGCTTTATAAAACTGGCCTAGGAAGCTAGTACGGCCTTTACATGCTTTTTTTGTAAACAACATTAAACAATAATTTATAAGGCAATGAAACTAAACTTGTGTGGAAAGGAACGTTGTCGTTGGTATCATTATGTTGGCAGCACATTTCTTTGATGATAAACAGAGAACGACTTATACAATTTCAAGGCGAGTAAGCGAGCTAGCAGCATAGCTCCGATTGTAATCGAAACATTCACATTTCGACGCCATATTGTCATGTCAGACTTTTGACGGTGTATGGTGTATCGCTTGAGAATATAATTTTCTACTAAAAGTTGTTCTATTTCGTGTTTTACAATTCGAGTGCATCTTAATTCCTAAGGTAAGAATATAACCTTCGATTTCATTAAAAGTGAAGCCTTAATTGTTGTAGAAATGCGGAATCGATTGATATATTAAAGTCGGGTGTGGTATTTAGTTCACACGATCCTCTTTTGTAATTGTTTGTTTTGTTTAATGCCCTTTGATTTTAGCCATGGATTGAATAAAACTTACGGCAGGTGGAAGTGTTTAGAATAAAAATGTAAATTGTAGCGTTGTATGTACTTAGTGGTATTAAGAATCGATAGCCGCTGCGTCAGTACATGCCAGTTTTATTGCATTTTCAGACGCTGGGTGCAGGCAGCATCCGGTGAACCATGAGCTATCAGATACCGACTTCACAGAGCCGCACAAGTAAGTATACCAATATCCCGTTAATTAAAATTAAAAACGATTGATGTTTTCATTATCTGTATTGTAATATCTTAGGCACGATATCTAGGTATACTAGAGCTTGTTATGGTGACTCACGTTAATGCTATTGACGGTTTGAACTTTCTGTCTGCTCGTGCTCTAGTGTACCTAGATCTGTATCAACTTATTATACTGTATGTCAAGTGTTTACTGTTAACTTTTGTTTATTAATGACTTGTGATCAAAATATAATTACTTACTTAATGCTTTTCATATTGGTGTAGTCATTATTTCCTGATAACTGATTGAGATTGGTTTTACATCTAATGAAGTGTAGAAAAAGATTTTACTTGTACTAATAAATTTAGTTGTTTTTTAAATACTACAGACCAACTAGCCACCTTGAACTGAGAACTTGTGAACAAGTTGACCATTATACATGTTTTTATAAAATTTTAGTTACATGTGGACAACTGTCATGAACATTATTAGGAAGTTAATAGTAAGAACTTCACTTCAGTATGCTTGCTTGTCCGATAATTGTTTTAATATTATTCCAGTGTCGCACAGTAACTATGGAGGATCTGATGTGCCGATGGCTCCCAGCAAAGAGCAGCAAACTCTGCTGTGGCAGCAGAACTCCTACCTTGTGGATTCTGGTATCAACTCTGGAGCTGCCACTCAGGTAATCACTAGATATCAGCACTGTTGTCGAAGGCAATCTTTTGCTGAATTATTTCATTTTAAAAACTGCCTTTTAAACAAGCCTTGCACGGTAGTGGCCTGTAAAAGATAAGTGATAGAGTATTTCACAATTAATCAGTCCAAATACAGTAAACAATATCTGGCAGTTTTTTTCTACATTAACAGTTTGGTAGATGTCATTTCTATTTTTAATACTATAATGTTTCCATCACCTCAATTGTTGTATTACCTGAATTTAATTTCAAATCTGAAATAAGAACTCACTATGAAAATTCAAAAGTGCCACGAAAATTCCGAACTCTGCACTGGTGATAATACTATTTCTATATGTATTAAAATAACACAATGAAACCTATTTGAGAAGAAATGTAAAGGCTAAAGAAGTTCTATATTAAAAATGAAACTTGTTTACTAGCATTGTATTTCTTACAGGTGCCGTCTCTCACCGGCAAAGAAGATGATGAGATGGAGGGAGACCAGCTCATGTTTGACCTGGACCAAGGGTTCGCCCAGGGGTTTACCCAGGAACAAGTTGAAGGTAAAAACTAATTAGACCTTTTTTTGTAAAGCCATCTCTAGATTACTCGTAGCCACGAGTGATCCACTACCACCACATATGATAGCAGCCAGGGACTGGAAAACCCCTCTATTTGAGTAATCTTTTCGATACGGTTACCTTATCATTTTGTAACTCTAATTATAGGATGACCATATCAAACAGAGTAAACCATTTTCAATGTGATTTTCTGTCAAATATATTAGCAATAGAGATTAAAAGAGCTTGATCAAGGAAACATCATTTGAGGTTTTGATTTGGGTAATCACTTATAGGTAAGTCAATAAAGTGCTTGCCATATTGATAGGGTTTTTAAAAAGAACACTATCAAATACGCAATCTAATACTCTATTATTGGTTACTGCTTTAGGTCCCTGTTTGCAGCAGCTCTAGTTGACGGAATGTGGAGACAGCTTAAACATACATGCTCACTGTTTTGCTTGTTGAAAATGCCGCTTAGCTGCAAGTAATCCATTAACAAAAACCAGCACTACAATTTGACTCTATAAGCACTAGAAAATATAAAATTATCAAGGAAGAGTAATGTAGAAAAAAAAACACAATGGTCTTTACCTGATTACGGTTTTTTTTTCATCATTGACTAGGTTAGATTCAATTGTTTTCAAATGCTACCTATTTTGTTTCATCAGACATGAACCAGCAGCTGTCTCAGACCCGCTCTCAGCGCGTCCGAGCGGCCATGTTCCCAGAGACCCTTGAGGAGGGCATCGAGATCCCCTCCACTCAGCTGGACCCCGCCCAGCCCACCGCTGTCCAGCGCTTGTCGGAGCCTTCGCAGATGCTGAAGCATGCTGTTGTCAACCTGATCAACTATCAGGATGATGCTGATTTGGCTACCAGGTAAATTAGCATGTTTCTTTTTCTCACAGTATTTAGAATACTTTGAGTGACAGAAACTATTCTAAGAAGGAGTTTTTGTTGCATTTTGGACATATTACAGTCAGAACAAGGTTTCGAGTCTAAAATGGGTATCTTAGAGCTTTTGATACTCAATGTATCAACCTAAAACATACATACATTAAACATAGGGAATGGCGGAAGGCGCTTATATATGATACGCTGTACAGATTCTATATTGTATTTGAGCAAGGTACCTTTTGATCTAAACTATTACATACACAAATAAGGAGTACAGAACTTTTTACTTAAATGGATTTGTACAATAGAGTTTCAAAATATCGAACCGATTTATTATCAAAAATAAGTGTACAATGTACACCTTGTTATGGGGTTAAGGTCGTGCACTCATATTTTTGTTCAAAAAATTTAATCCATATTGGAGAACCCGAATGTATCTGTAGGTACTGTAGGTAATTATTCAAAGCTCACCACTACGTAAATAACTATCTTTAATTTTCAGAGCCATTCCTGAGTTGATCAAGCTCCTGAACGACGAAGATCAAGTTGTTGTATCTCAAGCTGCCATGATGGTCCACCAACTCTCCAAGAAGGAGGCCTCCCGCCATGCCATCATGAACTCTCCACAAATGGTGGCAGCCTTGGTCCGCGCCATATCCAACAGCAACGACCTTGAGACCACCAAGGGAGCAGTTGGGACCTTGCATAACTTGTCACACCACCGTCAAGGTTTACTTGCTATCTTCAAGAGTGGTGGAATACCCGCTTTAGTGAAACTGCTAAGCTCTCCGGTAGAATCCGTTTTGTTCTACGCTATCACCACCCTCCATAACTTACTTCTCCATCAAGATGGATCTAAAATGGCCGTCCGCCTTGCTGGTGGTCTTCAGAAGATGGTGGCATTACTTCAGAGGAACAATGTTAAGTTCCTGGCGATTGTGACCGATTGTCTGCAGATCTTGGCCTATGGCAATCAGGAATCGAAATTGATCATCCTCGCGTCCCAGGGACCGATCGAGTTGGTGCGAATCATGCGCTCTTACGATTACGAAAAGCTGTTGTGGACTACATCACGAGTCCTGAAGGTAATTATTATTTTTATTAGCTGTAATATGCATGCTTAGATTTTTGGCTCAAGGTTGTAAACCTTCAGAACATCGGATACAGATCTCGTTACAATTTAGTGACCATTGCAATGACGAAATCCGCCGTGATATACAGTGGAAAGATTGGTAGATTGGTATAATTGAAAGCATGTTGGGGCGGTCTTCCAGAGGAGACAGGTACGATCGACGTCAAATATATGTTTACATTTTTGCACCTTATTTCAAAGGCGTAAGGTGTAAAAAAGTAAACATATATTTGACGTCGACTGTACACCTAGTAAATCCTGTAGTTTTCACAGTTTATTTTTTCATTGTAATGAACATCTGTTGCTAAATAGTTGCTGTAAAGAGGATTTCGCGAGATAAGAGAGACCAACTATGCTATGTCACATGGAAGCTCATGCCAGTTATGCCTTCAATTAATTTATCTGAAGTTTCTAAGATGGTTTTTTTTGTAGGTCCTCTCAGTGTGCTCTAGCAACAAGCCAGCCATTGTTGAGGCTGGTGGTATGCAGGCACTGGCCATGCACCTCGGCAACCCCAGCGGCCGCCTCGTGCAGAACTGCCTTTGGACCTTGAGGAACCTGTCTGATGCTGCCACTAAGGTAAAACAAATATGATGTCGGACAGATTTATGTAGGTCTTCTTGACGTGGATGGTGGTATGCAGGCCTGCCAAATTCATACAGTCATACAGTCTCTAGGCCTTAAGTTAGGGAGTGTTCAAGTTGCCCCCTCCCGTGCTGATTACGTAACGCAATCAGCAAGGGAGGGGGGGGGGGGGGGTCAAAAAATTTCAAAAAAAGCGTTACAGACAAAGGAAAAAACGCGTTACATGGGGTGAGGGGGGGGTCAAAAATCTTCAAAAATTGTGCTACGTAGTTATTGAACGCTCCCTTAATTGTGCTTAAAAAAAAGCACCTTTTACAATCAGAGGGTTTTTATCCTCATTATTTATCATTGGTAATTACTTATTACTCGTAATAATAATATAATATAATATGTTAGCCTCTATACGTCCCACTGCTGGGCACAGGCCTCCTCTCATGCACGAGAGGGATCAGGCTATAGTCCCCACGCTGGCCCAAAGCGGGTTGGGAACTTCACATACACCTTTGAATTTCTCCGCGGATGTATGCAGGTTTCCTCACGATGTTTTCCTTCACCGTATAGCGATTGGTAAATATCAAATTATATTTCGTACATAAGTTCCGAAAAACTCATTGGTACGAGCCGGGGTTTGAACCCGGGACCTTCGGATTGAAAGTCAGACGTCATTACCGTCAGGCTACCAACGCTTATTACTCGTACTTATTATAAATTATTCTTACAGTCAGTATAATTTAAAACGTTAAGTTTCCCTTCACATATAATTTCACAAAACAAGAAATTCAGGAAGAGTATATCATTTACATACGCCATTTATAATTTATAAACGAATTAACTGTACAATGTATTGTATTCAAACCAATTTGTATAACACCGTTAGTTTAAGTATATGAAACAACTTGAATATTGGTGATAGTTGACATTCCCCCAGGTCGAGGGGCTGGAGAACTTGCTCTCCAGCCTGGTCCAAGTGCTGGCGTCCACGGACGTCAACATCGTCACTTGTGCCGCTGGCATCCTGTCCAACTTGACCTGCAACAACCAGCGTAATAAGGTATGTAACGCTAGATTTCTCATTTCTCAATGGATAAGACCATGTAAGAAGTAAGAACACTCAAGTGATGTTTCTCTAGATCTAGATAAAAGGCCTGTGTGAACCCTGAGCCGCGCGAGGTCGCAAGACGGGCCGCTTAGTTATTGTCATCAGCGGCGCACGCTCAGTCGGGTGATTGGTCTTGAATTGTTTTTTTTTACACACTTATTTAGCTTAACCCCGTATATTTGTGTGCTTCAAATCTTTTAAGTTAAATTTCAACCACTTCCTGGTATCTGGTTGGTCTGATATTTCTAAATAAAAGTGTGTGTTCCCCAGGTGACGGTGTGCCAAGCCGGCGGTGTGGACGCGCTGGTCCGCACCGTGGTGTCGGCCGGCGACCGCGAGGAGATCACGGAGCCCGCCGTGTGCGCGCTGCGCCACCTCACGTCGCGCCACGTCGAGAGCGAGATGGCGCAGAACGCCGTGCGTCTGCACTACGGGCTACCGGTAAGTGTGTTGTACTTCCACGTGTAGGAGCTGGCGGTGTGGACGCGCTGATCCGTACAGTAGTATCCGCGACCGCGAGATCACGGTACCCGTCGTGTGCGCGCTGCGCCACCTCACGTCGCGCCACGTCGAGAGCGAGATGGCGCAGAACGCCGTGCGTCTGCACTACGGGCTGCCGGTGAGTGTGCTGTACTTCCACGTGTAGGAGCTGGCGGTGTGGACGCGCTGATCCGTACAGTAGTATCCGCGACCGCGAGATCACGGAACCCGCCGTGTGCGCGCTGCGCCACCTCACGTCGCGCCACGTCGAGAGCGAGATGGCGCAGAACGCCGTGCGTCTGCACTACGGGCTGCCGGTGAGTGTGTTGTACTTCCACGTGTAGGAGCTGGCGGTGTGGACGCGCTGATCCGTACAGTAGTATCCGCGACCGCGAGATCACGGAACCCGCCGTGTGCGCGCTGCGCCACCTCACGTCGCGCCACGTCGAGAGCGAGATGGCGCAGAACGCCGTGCGTCTGCACTACGGGCTACCGGTAAGTGTGTTGTACTTCCACGTGTAGGAGCTGGCGGTGTGGACGCGCTGATCCGTACAGTAGTATCCGCGACCGCGAGATCACGGAGCCCGCCGTGTGCGCGCTGCACCACCTCACGTCGCGCCACGTCGAGAGCGAGATCTCGCAGAACGCCGTGCGTCTGTGCACTACGGGCTGCCGGTGAGTGTGCTGTACTCCCACGTGTAGGAGCTGGCGGTGTGGACACACTGGTCCGCATTGCAGTATCGGCCGGCGATCGCGAGAAGCACGGGTGGAACTGGGAATGTAGGATACGGATTTGGACGGTCGTTATTATTCCGTGATCAGTAGTGGAACTCTCATAGCTATGACGATGTTCATGTTTTAATTTGTTATGCAGGTGATCGTGAAGTTGCTGTCGCCGCCGTCGCGCTGGCCGCTGGTGAAGGCGGTGGTGGGGCTGGTGCGCAACCTGGCGCTGTGCCCGGCCAACCACGCGCCGCTGCGCGAGCACGGCGCTGTGCATCATCTCGTGCGCCTGCTCATGCGCGCCTTCAACGACACGCAGCGGGTGGGACAGCGTTATGTGACGGAGTTAACATTAGAACGGCTTGAGTGGCGAGCTACCGGCATCACCGGAACTATAGAGCAGCGTTCACTGGGGCCACTCCCCATTGTTTATCGTGAACGCGTTGCTAATCGCGCTGTCGGTCGCTGCGGCTCAAACGGCCCTATTTGTATCCTTGTACACTCTACACCTCGCCGCTGTGAGCAGGAAGTGCGGGTCAGAGACTGGAGACAATTTTCCTTATGCTTATATTTCTGCCGCTACTCGCCCTCGGCGCCAGCGCGTGCGAGCGCGGAAGGCAAACCGGTTATGTTTTGGACGTGATATCACGTGATGGCGCTGAGGGCACGACTTTGCGCGTGATTTGACGTGTTTGGCGGTCAAAGGGTTGAGGTATGTCACCTCAAGAAACTCCTTTGTTATTCCAGCAACGCACCTCGGTCCCGGGCGGCACGGGCGCGGGCGCGGGCGCGGGCGCGGGCGGCGCGTACGCGGACGGCGTGCGCATGGAGGAGATCGTGGAGGGCGCCGTCGGGGCCCTGCACATCCTGGCGCGCGAGGGCCTCAACCGCCAGCTCATCCGCCAGCAGAACGTCGTGCCTATCTTCGTGCAGCTGCTCTTCAACGAGATCGAGAACATACAGGTCTGTATGCTCAGCGTCACTACTATTACAAGACCGAGACTTAGATGCTATAATAGGCAAGGTCGTCGCGCAACAAATAGTCGAATATACTTCTCTAAAAGCGACACCGGATTACCGTGACCGTTTGGTCACCGCGTGGTGACTATCAAAGCAGGCCACTTTGTTTTACATAACCATTGATATTTCACAGTGCCAGACAAGTCGGGGTTTGGAGAAAGCAATTTTCGTCCGTATTGATTATACATATCATTGACATGAAAATTTTACACTTAAATTATCAATATTTTTGATCGTCAATAGAAACCGGTGCTATAACGTCTCATTATAATCCCACAGCGCGTGGCAGCCGGAGTGCTGTGCGAGCTGGCGGCCGACAAGGAGGGCGCCGAGATGATCGAGGCGGAGGGCGCCACGGCGCCCCTCACCGAGCTACTGCATTCTCGTAACGAAGGTACAACTTATACTTTTATTTTTTAAAAACGTCACCTTTATTCGGACTGTAAATATCTCTCCTACAGCCTGACTTGCGATTTAGCTAAACGATAATACATATACTAGTAGTCCGCCTCGACCTGAAAACTCGCGATTTCCTTGCAAACTACATGACCAATATAACAAGACCCATGTGATGATTTTTTCGCGCCTTCTAGCTCCATGACTCCTTGATCGATCCTGCTGATAAACGAACTTTCAAATTATATGTATCTCTGCTACAGCCCTATCAAATTTCATGAAGATCAGAAAAACGTTACTAAAGTTATCGTCGAACAAACTCTCAAAATTTAACGGCCTCCATAGCCCAGTTGGTAGTGACCCTGCCTACGAAGCAGGAGGTCCCGGGTTCGAATCCTGGTAAGGGCATCTATTTGTGTGCTAATCTCAAATATTTGTTCCTGAGTTATGGATGTTTTCTATGTATATAAGTATGTATTTATCTATCTAAGTATGTATATCATCGCCTAGCACCCATAGTACAAGCTTTGCTTAGTTTGGGGTTAGGTTGATTTGTGTAAGATTGTCCCCAAATATTTATTTATTTATTTAAAAAAAAAAAAAAAAAAGCCATCGAATATACTACTGCTGACAATACTGAGACGTCCCAGTAGCCAGAAGTTGTTTGTAAGAACTCGCTCCGCTCGTTCGATTATACAGCGCCTCATAACACCTTACTCCGACGGATATAATGTACTCCATGCACAGTAACATACCTAAAATATTTTGGAGCAAAATGATGTACTCGCTTACTGCTCACAAAATAATTAACTAGTAGTTCGCCTCGAACTGAGAACTCGCGATTTATTTGCAAATGAGTTGACCAATATAATAAGACTCTAAGGAGGATTTTTTCTCCTTCTAGCTCCATAATAGCTCCATAACCACTTGATCGATCCTGCTCATATGCAACTCTCAAATTTTATGTATCAGTGCTACAGCCCCATCAAATTTCATAAAGATCAGAAAAACATTACTGAAGTTATCGTCGGACAAACTATCGAAATCAAAAAGCCATCCAAATGCCGAGACGTCCCAGTAGGCAGGTGACAGTTAGGTCTGAAGTTGTTTGAAAGAACTCGCTCCGCTCGTACGATTAAGCATCGCCTACCCAATGTGCTGGGAAGCTGTCCATGCCTAACAATAAAAAAAAACATGCCGTATCATTTCATGCTCTTCCCCAGGAGTAGCGACCTACGCCGCCGCGGTCCTGTTCCGCATGTCCGAGGATAAGCCGCACGACTACAAGAAGAGGCTGTCCATGGAGCTCACCAACTCGCTCTTCCGCGACGACCATCAGATGTGGCCCAACGACCTTGGCATGCAGCCCGACTTACAGGTGAGATAGAAAAAAATTACTGTCGGAAGAGTATCTTAATTTATAGTTCTACTCATCTCAGGTGAATTTTTCGCTGCGAGCCTTATCTTTCAAACAAAGGCCATTGTCTCTATTATCGCAAAGCCACTAGCTACCGAGGTAGCAAATGCCAGTACAACATTCATATTGGAAAACAACCGGTATAGTCATAGTATTAAGGTTAAAATTTAATGTCACTGATATTCAAGATATTACGTCTTGGTAATGTAGGACGATAGACCGCTCCGAAGCGATACGGCACTCATATTATATTGATACTTAGTAATATCTAGAATATCAGTCACATTAAATTTGAACCTTAATACTATGACGATACCAGTTGATTTCCAATATGAATGTTGTACTGGGATTTGGTACCTCGGTAGCTAGTGGCTTTGCGATAATTGAGACAATGGCCTTTGTTTGAAAGATAAGGCTCGCAGCGAAAAATTCACCTGAGATGAATAGAACTATAATTGCAGGCTGTTTTTCCACCCCTAAGCCATATTGTGTGATGTGACCAGGTAGGTCTCATTGAACAACTTTTTCTATGGGACCAATTCCGAAATGCCAAAAGAAATGTTGGCTTCCCCATAGACAACGTCGAAATTTACGGCCGAAATGTATTAAACAGCCAAAAACTTTTTTTTCGGAGATGGTCCCATAATATTAAGTTGTTTAGCATGATTTTCTACTTCGCAAAACATGGCTAAGGGTCATAGAGAAATAATAAGCCTTATAGAGTTCTCACTCCATACAACTGGTTACTAGCCCGCAAGCTTGACATTTTGAAGGCTAGACGGAGGTGTGATTAGGGCAACCGTTGTAAAACCTCGGTATTCACGCCCCCCTGCCCGCTCCCCCTCAACCCCTTAGTCGTCTAGCCTTCAAAATGTCAAGCTTGCGGGCTAATAACCAGTTGTATGGAGTGAGAACTCTATAAGGCTTATTATTTCTCTATGCTAAGGGTTGACAAACGTCCCGTATTTGGACCTTTGATGAACGTCAAAAACGTGGAAATAAATTTATTATTTCATGCGGTTCTGACGGTTGATTCTGAATGATGTAAATTGATGTGTGACGGATGTTTTTCGTGTAGTTAGTTACCCGGCTTTGTCTAGTATTACTATGTGTGAATGCAAAAGACTTATTTGTTCAGTGTGTTGATTTATTTTCAGTTAGTCCACAATTATTCTGAAGTAACATTCCAACATAAAGCTTCGTCCTCTTGTTCTCGTTTTCTACATTCTCGATGAGCAAATTTGTATCGAAACACTTGATAGTCCTCAAACAAATGCGGTAAAAAAGAATGCAAACGCATAAATAAATAAAACAACCCAAATTCAAAGTGGTTGAATGAAGTGTCTTCTAGAAGACGTTATCTATGATAAAAGTTACAGTTGGCTGTACCGTTGAAACTAGATTTGCCCATCAGACTGCGCACCAAATGGGGATGAAGCATAAAGTTTTGACTTGTTTTTAAGTTGGTATTCAACCTCATAATTTTATATCATCTAGTCACGTAGTGTTAGCCCTGTTTTATTTGATTTTGACGGACATTGTCCATTTACTAGGACATGCTCGGGCCCGAGCAGGGATATGAGGGGCTGTACGGTACCCGACCGTCCTTCCACCAGCAAGGTAAGATCTAGACTTTGAAACAGCTTGTTTGACCATTAACGTGTAGATATTTGAAACTTATCACACCCAGTATACTCACCGACTTAACAAGAACGTAGACTAAAGAACTGTAGAAGACGTAGTTAAGGAATATATCATATATATAGATGTTTATGGCTACTGAAATAAAAATTCCGACTTGCCACAGCGCCATACGCGCCATTTTAACTGATTGTTAAACAATGGTGTTCCAGTTCAGTATACGGCAGCCACATCCAGTTTTTTTTTAAATAGCTCTATTATATATTCTAAATACATCTACTAAAGCTTTTTTGTCTATGATACTATATATAAATTCTAAGATAACCAAACTAACAATACGCACAATTTAAACGTAGCATTTAATTTAATTACTAATAAGGTATATGCTTTGCTCCTAGCTACTCTAAAACTATTTGAGCTCGGTTGTTATCCCATTGCTGTTATACTATTATTAGCACTTCCTTAAACTTATCATTATGAAGTGAACATACTACCTCAACTAAAACGATGCATTCATCTATAAAGTTATAGTTGTGTGCTCAACTTTTAGTAAGAATATCTGTGTCACTAAATCAGTTTCAACTAGACAGTGATTATAATTGAAGATCTTGCTACACAAACCATCCTCTTCAATCCATACAAAATATATGGGCGTAAAGGACGACACAATACTCATCTTTTCTTTCTATTACTACAGTTTTTCTATTACATTAGAGTGTTTCCCTTCTGTAATGTTATCAAATATCTACACATTGTTATATTATAAGCACGCGTCGTATAGTATAAATGCTATTTTATAAGCGGGTGTTTAATTATGTTTCTCTCTTCTTTACACGCAGCTTAATCCGGGAGCTATTTATCACTAAGCAGGTGAAGGGAATGTTACTTGTGTTATTGGATGTTTTTATATTTTATTACTAACAATTATAAAACTGTTATTAACTCGTTTGTTTGATTTATATATTATTATTAGAAAATATTAACAACGTGCGGCTGTGAGTGTGTTGTGCTTATGTCAAGTGGACCATAAAATTATAGTTGAATATGACGCCCGCTTTGCTATCTTGATCGCAAGGCATACTTATAGCTATTTTCATTAAGTTTGTATGGAACAAAAACGCACTTAACGATTTTCTATGGGTTTTGGGCTTCAAGCATTGGCGCTTATAAGAATATAAAGCAAAATTGGATAATAATGTGCAAAGTTTCTTGTTGTAAGTTTTAGTTTTTTTTTAATGTCCATGTGTATTCATGTCTTATTTTATTTTTACTCCCAGAGACTATGACTACATATTAAAAAGACGTATATACTTATTTATATAGTACACGGTTTGGCCTTTTCTGAAGAAGTATTGAATACGTCGAAAAACGAATTGTTCTGTTAATGTTAACAAAACTATCTAGGTATTTCATCCATCTCATAGAAATATTATAAAAATCAGTCAATAGAAACCTTTCTATTTTAGTCTCTGGGAATAAAACACCCATTTCTACAGACCAATAATTATAAACCCACTGTTCTAGGATACGATCAAATACCGATAGACTCGATGCAGGGCCTCGAGATAGGCAGCGGCTTCGGCATGGACATGGACATCGGCGACGCCGACGGCGCGGGCGCCGCCGCCGCCGACCTCGCCTTCCCCGAGCCGCCGCACGACAACAACAACGTCGCCGCCTGGTACGACACCGACCTGTAGGCAGACAGACACACCAGTAATAGTACTATCAGCTGCAGAATTGACTACCCAGTTTATGAATGAATTCATTGATAAACTGGGTAGGTAATTCTGCAGCTGATGGTACAGTCAATTTGATTCCTATGCCACTCTAGAACCCTAAGCATTGCTTTGCATAAAGAAGAGAACTTGTCATGCGTTAAGAAAGGACAAAATTCGTGAGATCACAGCAAGACCTCTGTATAGTACTAAGTTACTCTGTGGTTTAGTAGTGGATAGTTACGTTTTTATACGTATGCACGGGCAACTGTGATTATGAAAAGGTTCTATAGTGGCCTGGGACTAAAATTGGTTGAGCGTATATACCTTAGTGCCTTAATAATCCGTATAAAAAAACCGTTGGGACTTGTGTAGCTTTTAGATCCAATTTGATACAATTTTCAACAGTGGACAAAGTTTGTGGGTAGATGTAGATACCATATTATGAACTAAAATGGGAGAAGTTTCAACACTCGAAAGGTCTAATTAGAAACCACAGCTAACTCTAAAATCAGCAGTTACGGAAGGGGAGTGAGGGTGACTCGGCAGTTTAGATTGCCCCGAGTACGGATTATCGAGGCTCTACTGTATAAGCATTCATACGTACAAGTTATTCTGAACCAAGTTTAAAGAGCGTGAAACTTGTGTTTCTTCTGACATTTTGTTTTTTTTTTTAAATGCAGTCGATTGTCAATCGGTAATCAGAAGTGAATATGCTTTCCACGCTGCGCTAAGCTAGCTCTTAGTTCAGGGTGGAGAAATTAAATTACACCGACATGTCGACACATTTCCTAGAGGTAGATCTCAAATCGAAATTTTAATAGAATTGAATTGTAAGAGCATATTGAGGCTCTCTGGATTATGTGAGATTTTCATTTGTATGTATGACCAAGAAACCTGTGATACACAAAGCAGCTTTATGTCAATTCAGTGTTGCCAACATGCATCGTATATGGATTTAAAATATTTATATCATGACTTCATTTGACAAGTATTATAAAAATTCAAATGACATAAAACCGCCTATGAGTTTCAAAATTACTTTGGTGCTAAGTTGAAGAGCTTACTGGATTTTATTATATTCTTAAGCTACTAATCAGAATGACAAATCCACCGATATATTAAAATGATACCGGAAGGTAGCCCTGCGTCGAATATCGGCTAATTACACGCGAGACGAGAGTTTATTCGGAAAATAGGGTAAATCATTTTATAAGGTTTTTGTAGCCTTTAAATTATATAGCCTAAATGTATTAAATTTTCTAGCAATATTAATTTCTTCCTAATCAATGTTTTTAAATTTTTGTTACACCTTTTATACTTGATATCTTTTTTCTATTTAATTATAAAGGATAAGACTGTCCTGTTATCATGTAAGGCGTGTATTTTAAAAGTAAATTTTAGTATTTGACTGCCATTTTTATTTCTATCAAAATGTTTTGATTATAAGGATGCCATCATGGCGGAGTATGGTTGATATAGTATATTGATTTTGTTTAGTATAGTTGAGTATTTGGTTTAATTAAATGATACGTGATTTCTCCGGAGTATAGTTTTAAGCGAATAGTTTGATTTGTCCATCGTTGCTGTAGCAGTGAATATCTCTTAACGGTTGTACGATGTAGGTATAACTCGACGCCAAACAGTTAGGAAGGGTTTTCGCATTTAAACACTAGGTTACAAAAAAGAAAACGGCTTTAAGACTCCACCCTTATTTGACACCATAATCTTAATAGTATTTATGGGTGACCATGAAATGTGTCTGGGATATTTTATTTGCATTCGGTACTTGCTTTCAACCGAGCCTATGATTTAGACAATGCATTTTAACATAGCCCTTGCACGTTCTGTACTTCAAATGTAGAAAATGCACTCGAAAGTAACATGAACCATAGCAGAATGTAATTTTTAGATCATAATCGTTAGACTAAGACTTAAAACCTAGATTTACGTAATCGCCCTCATCTAGGGTTCTCTTATGTAATTTTTTTTATTGATGCGTATTTAATAAACTTTGTCAATGTTTTTATACGTTCGATTATAAAAACATTTCTGAAGTGCGTATGAGATTTTGTGTCCATTTGTGTATGGATAATAAATAAATTTGATTATATAATATTATTTGTTTTTATCATTCATAAACCTCCAGACATACAGTCAGCAGCAAAAGTAGCTATGCGGGTAGGGTGTTCAAAATGACCTACACACGCTCTTATTTCCTTAATAATAAAGTCGTGTCCAGTTCATTTTGAACACCCTACCCGCTTAGCTACTTTTGCTGCTGACTGTACTACCTACATATGTGACGTCCCACGGGTGAAAGTACCTTATGGCGGTTGGCGCTTAAGTTGCGAAGCATCGCATTAGTATTGCAGTGTCGTTAGAAATAGCGTAAGCCCCAACCGCCATAAGGTACCTTTTCTCGTGGAATGTCACATATGTATATTCACATATTCTAATTGCATCCGGCAGTAAGTTTGTATGTAGTTTTACAGAAACGGTAACTCTGCCAAGAATGTGTAAGATCACAAAAAAAGAGTATAGGGCACATACTTAGGTAACCTTTTTACAGGGCTTTCTACGAGTGGTTAAATTTCCAATTTCAATTAGAAGATTATAAAGCAGACCATATTTTGACTCTTGTCGCAGAAAAAGAAATACCAAAATCTTCCAATTTTAAGAAAATTTGCGATTGAACGGGGTAACTGTGGACTTTTCCGTGGAATGCTCCTTATTACCTACACGACTGCCCAAAAAAAGGGGTGTATTTTTTTGTGCTGACTGGACAGTTGGACTTCTTTCAAGGGATTTGAGTATGCACCTTAGGTGCACCAAAGTTGTTCGCATACGTCTGCATTTTATTCTAACATGGATGCCGCGCCGTGCGCGCTGCTGGTCGCCCCGCTCCAGTGTTCATTCAGTTGGTACACAAAGATGCATCATTCAAGATCAGATCCTCATTGGAAGACGGGAAAAATCCGGACGGCTACGGCCAGCTAGTGCAAGAACCACTAGTACCAGTACAATAGTGAATATCGTGACTGAATTCAGGGGAAAAATGCCGCTCTACTCAAAAATCAACTGCAGATCTGAAAATATTGAAGGGGCCCGTACGCGGTATTTGTATGCATACTTTTTGGACTCAGCGTACCTATTGAACGTACCTACAGTTTTGTAAATTGCTACATCTCAGTTTGGGGCGAACTAAACCCTCCCCTCGTATGGGCAATCTAATATGTGCAAAATAGTTTAAAGTTATGTAGGTATAGCAAGATTAGTGCCGCATGCCTCAGTCTAAGTCCTAATTGTGCATAATAACTGCGCACAAAGGTGGGAAGTTACGTCGCGCGGTCTGCGGTCCCACCTGGCTTCGGAACAATTTGTGGGGAGCAAGTTATGCCTGCTGATAGACGTCTTCGAACTATTGTTTTGCGCGTTTTAGGTTCCCATGAGTGGAGAAGTTTTAGATTAGGTATCCTCATGCTGTAGTCCGTATCAATTCATTATTAAGTATTAGTCTTCTTTATTACCTACGCCACTCTGGGCCCTGATGGTTCTGCCAATCTCATCCTCTCAGTGTTCGGTTAAATAACTTTTAACAACTCACCTTAGTTATAATCTGGCAAACGAAATTCGTCGGCAGCTCAGTAGCAAAAGTACCTGTGACAAAGTTTAAACAATTAAATAACAGATTTCTGTTTATTATTATGTTCGACAGTAAATAATAACTACGTAGAAAGCCTCAATCCCGTGACCCTTTATCCCTTTAATTAGTATACCCACAACTATAATTTGGCTAAAACGTTTTGATATTTGCTCAACGTGGAACACATCATTTATTCACACGATACAAATCAACGGATCCAACCCGGCAATCATCGACTTTAATATTATGTTTCAAATGGAGTACCTAAATGGTTTTCGGTCTTCCCGTGAGACCATTCCCATGAGTAATTAGCCGCATATATCGGTGAACTTTATCCTCAGGCTCTAAAGTTCATATTTAGTTGGCTGAATTGAAACCGGTATTTACTGGGAAGTGAGTTGTCGATAATTATCGTAACTGAAACAGTAAGTACAGACAGACGTACAGTCGCCATCAGATATATCGGAGCGTGCAAGGCGGTCACAAATATCTGAAGAACGCCTTTATTGTCTAGGCAATAAAGTGCATGTTCAGATATTTTTGGGTACCCTGGCCGCTCCAATGTGTGAGTTGTAAACTTTAAATTTGAAAATTATATAGAGGATTTATTACAAATTCCGTAGACTTAGGCTGGTATTTACTTAGACCGTTCGGAAAATTACTCGGTATCGCTTTTGCTTCCTTCGATTTCATTCGTTAAAAAAAGTTTTCGTTAAGTAGGCTTATTTTTTATAGAAAAAATAATTTGATGATGAAATAGTTTCGTCTATAATATCATTTGATTTATCTCTGCTGTAAACCTGACATTTGCATAAATGTAAGGCTTGTTAATGTACCTATGTACAGTCGCCACTAGATATATCGGAGCGGCCAAGGTGGTCACAAATATCTAAACATCGCCTCTATTGCCAAGGCGATAAAGTGCATATTCAAATATTTTTGAGTACCGTAGCCGCTCCGATATATTTGATGGCGAATGTACAAATTAAAATGCACTTTACATTTCAACCATATCTCATCATATATTTACATAGATATCTGAATTTACTATGCCAGCGTTCGAACCCAACCCGTCACAAACACGGTTGACGCGGTTCAGATAATCGTGCGGCGTGCCATCTTGCACCCGAAAGGTGCGGTCAGCTCGTCACAACTTTTTCGTTACTCGGAGACACTCAAATGCCGCAAGCGATGGGATTTATATAAATTATTTTAATAAATCTGCATTTGAGTATGGATAAAAAAAACTTTTATTTTCATGAGTGAGCTTGCGACAAAAAAACTTGCATTTAAATCTATATTTGTATGTTTATTTGTATAAAGTGTGAGTAGTTTTCTTATATTTTTTCATTTAGGTACTATTAATGATGTTACTATATGTGAGCGGTAAAATAAGTCATTTCGTTCTCTTTTGTCGGCGCTTGACACCATAATGGAACCTTAAACTATTCGGTATCTAAGTAGGTACAGTCAGCGTCAAATATATTATAACAGCTAGAGTACCCAAATAGTTCGTCACACCATACAAAATATATGTATGGTGTGAAGAAGTTTTTGTTCACTTTGGCTGTTACAATATATTTGACGCTGACTGTACGGTCACGTCTGAAAATATGGATACATTTAATGTGACAAAAACATGTATCCAAGACTTTACGCCTTGGTAATAGAGTCGTGGCTACATATTTTTGTCATATTAAATGTATCCATATTTTCAGACGTGACTGTACCTAAATGTTAAAAGGTCCAACCAATCAAATCTGATTCATATTCATTTCCAATGGCAAACATCCAAAATTAATATTCTATCAATATCTTTGAACAAGACGAATTTAATCCCTTCGACTTGAATTTGAAACCTTCGAGGGTTAAGGGCAGGGTGCGGCCATTACAGAAGTGGAATCTTTAGAGTTATTGACGTCTGATCCAGCGTTTAGGCAATGAAAATGTTACTAGATATAATAGTTTGGTCGATTGATTTTAAGATGTCTCGTAAAAGTAGGACTTGGGTTTATCTTATTTACTTACTTAGGTACTTACTTACTTACTGCGTCTCGTGTTGTGGGATAAATTGATAATAGATACTTTTGTCTTTATATTCATCCTTATGTATGTATCACCTTTCCTTTTCTTACGTAAGGATGTGTTGTTGTTAACGTAAGAAAATTTGTTTTTTACGGACAATTGTAAACTATTGTACAGAAACACGCACGTAAGTATTTCATATCTAACATTTGGCTACGTTAACAAATTGGGAATGTTGTCTAATGGTTCACCCTTGGCGTATATTTCTGTCGACAGGCCATAAATCAACTTGTACGAACTTCACCACGTTATTAAATTGTAATGGCCGGTACACGATCGGAGGCGTGGTATCGAATTAAAGTTGAAAACGTTAAACGTTTTCACCCAAACGTGTATTTAACTTTGCTACTGTCCATTGCACAGTGATGTGAAATAATGGAAATGTTCCCATTTGTTCGGTTTATTAATATTTACGCTAATTCACAAAATATAGCAAACCTCTTGACACATTTTGTCTCTTTCTATTCAATATTTACCCTGGTAAATGAAATGACATGCAATATTTACACTGGTGGTATATGGCGATATAGGCGAGGCAATGGTTACATTTTAGACTTTTGCTAGCCCGTTAACATCGATATGCGTTATTTTTTGTCGTTAACTAATATCGTATTTTTAATTTAAGACATTAATCTGACAGTTTCTGGCTTTCTGCCCAACTTTGTAAATCACTTTGGATGGAGAGAACTGTCACATTACTGTCTTGAATTAAAATACGATATTAAGTACTTATTCTAATCGTGTTTACACATATTAGCAATGTTTATTTCTAAATTACAATATTATGTGCAACAAATATATAAAAAGAAAACTTAAAATCTACCTATAAAACTAAATAATTATAAAACCATAAACTAGGTAAGGTCACCGAGGTCCGACCCTCGCGGAAGAGTTCCCATAATGCTGGCTGCGTTCCCTCTTTGGACGGCTATGCCTATCCGTTGTGCAAGGAACGAGCCAGATCTACGGTCCCCGGTAACCTCAACTAGTTTTTTTGATATATCTGAAATTAATTTCCGGGCGCTTGAGCACCACGGCCCTAGGGTTTCGACAGCGAAAGCCACAAATATATGCTGATTTACAAGAGCGATATATTTACGGCGTTTCGCCGCCTCAGCCACTGCAGCCGCCCCGCCTGCTCTCAGTGAAGTCGTGGAGACATGGGACGGCGCTAGAGTGTCCACGCAATTAGTATATTGTGTTACACTGAAAATTTATATAAATAAAATCTAATCAGTATTTATTAGGCTTAGCCACTCTTTATAATTAATATAATGCACACATTCAGATTTGATTATCTACTATCTGATTCGTTTCACGTGTTTATCGAGTTAATTGTCCACCTGTTTATACCCACAAGTTTTCCCTGGACAACAACTGGGAATGGGAACATTCCCAACGGTACATCCCCCTTAGTCTGACCTGTCGATATGTGGGCGGTTTATGCTATGAAAGGCTTGAGATGTAAAACATGCATTTTCAGTAGTTAATAATACTAGTGTTCCGGAAATATTAGAAAACGACAGTAATTACAGTTATTAAATATGTACATGTTGATGTTAATGAGTAAATACGATTTAATAGTGCAATGTCACATTTTTTGTCTATGTAGTCCACAGTTGGTACCTACTAGTAGGTAGGTAGTAGGTACATGGGGTCAGCTTTTTCTATTCTGAAATTCACATAAACCACAAATGTTTTGCTCGTGATTTTACGACTCTGGACCCCAAATTTCGTTTCGTCCCCCGCACTTTCAGTTTACGACTTTTTAATAAACCTACATTTTAATTCTAGGCGAAGGCATTATGCAGTTTATGACTACATGGATTATACATCCGTGGTCTTAATTAACTAGTCCTGGGTCCGCGTAAGTACGCTCTGGTGCCGTTTATTTTTGGTTTGAATACAAGGTGTTACAAAAGTGCTGGTAAAAAGTTTAAGTGCAGAATAAAAATGGTATCGTAGGTACTAGGTACTCCGAGAAGGAAAAAAGTATTACGATACTTCGCGCTTGTAAAATAGGTATTTAATAAATAATAGTAAAATTGGGTTGGAAGTTAGCAAGACCACCTTTTTGCCTTGGAGTCTAATACTTTTTAACCGACTTCAAAAAAGGAGGAGGTTCTCAATTCGACTGAATTTTTTTTTATCATTTTTTGGTCATTTTTTTTGCATGTATGTTACTCGATATCTCCATGAATCCCGAACCGATTTTCAAATTTTTTTTTAATCGAACGGGTATAACCCTTAGATGGTTCCATTGTCACCAAGTCGGGGTCTGATGATGGGATCCTGGAGAAATCGAGGGAACTCTTCAACTATTATAGGCACACCTATACTATAGTGATTTCACTATTTTTTAAAAGATAAAATATGTTTATTCTTCAATTTAGGCACATTACAATGCACTTATGAACGTCAGAGAGAAAAAGAAACTACCACCGGTTTACAGCAACTCGGCCACTTCCTCTTGGAATAGCGGATCCTAAGTGAAGTAGGTTCTTTTTTTATTTAAAATTATAACGAAAGAAATAATATAACCTGTCTATGGTTACTTACAAGTAAGTTATTTTGATATATGCGATGAGCTACGGCTACGGCGGAAATATTACATAACTAATTTTAGAAAAACACAAAAACGACCTTACCTTTAACTTTTTAAATTAATAAGGTTGGTTACAACGAGAATATCGAGCGGCAGCTGCCAACTGTTACAGGATTAATGCACGAGAGTTTTTACTACTTTTTAAAAGCCGCGGCGGGCAGGATTTTATATTCTGCCTTGAGATAATCTCGGGTCGCTTTATGATGCTGATACTTAGATATTTGGCTGTGTTTGCGGGGAACGTTTAGCCAAGCTGGGTGGACTTGTAATACAAAGTAACGCTGCTGGCATCTGGACAAGTAATGAAAACTCACTTAAACTGTTTTTATACATACTTAGCAAATAAAAGGAAACCCTAATAACATTCTAGTCTAGTTTCAAATGCAGATTATCAACTTATTTGCAGACAGTTTTATATTTAACAAACATCCAAGTTTAAATTTATTGCCGTTCTTCTTCGTGAAAAGGATATACCTAACTTTATGTATTGAAGCAAGGTCACACAATATTAAAGTAGATATAGGTAGGTATACCTACTTTAATATTACCGAGTTACGAGTGTATACAGAGTTTAATTTAAACACATATAGGTAGGTACCTATATGTGTTTAAATTAAGCTCGTATGGTTTCATCGCTAACATTATTACATAACAGTAAGTTGCGAAAATGCGTCGTTGAAGATTAAATACAATGTGTCGCGAATAGCACCGTTATTTATAGGTCAAATAAGTAAATAGATATATTCTAGAGAAATATAAAACAGTACGTCAACTGCTACTTTGCCTACGATACTCAACTTTGCCTGCCCTGAAAAACATAGTTTTCTTTATCAAACAGCTATTAATATTTTATTTCTGACATGGAAGAAAGGCTCTCTCATATCATCTCAGGAATAAGATATAATTAACTATAACCATAAGTATAACTTAGTAAAGAAAATTATTTTTAAAAACTTATGGAATAAATGTTTGGTAATAGCGGTAAAACATTTTTTTAAATACAGTTGCTCAAAAAAGTGCTTTTCTTGTAGTGGTTTAGCGTGCGGAAAGTTTGATATCGCGCACTAGTGCTTTTAACTTTTCCAGCCAAACACAGCTAATGACAGTGACAGACAGCCAATCACAGCGCCGCACCGCACCGCGCGGAGCGTTCGGATACATGTACTAAAGTAACCTCAAAGTGAATAATTGACAATTTTATAATTTTTTCGCAACTGTATTAATAAACGTCGTTCGATACTCGTGCGTAAATGTCATTCTTCACTCGTCCCGAGTACTCGCGATATCTCGGTACTCGTGAAGTAATGACATACTTTCCGCACTAATATCGAAATGTACTATTTTATACCACGACGGCTCGCCTGATGATAAACAGCTGCCGTAGCCTATGGACGCCTGCAACTCTAGAGGGGTCACATGCACGTTGCAGATAAAAAGGAGGATTCACTGTGATGACGGCTAAAGAAACAAGGGGGTCCCTCGTCGTCAACACACTGGGTCCTCTAAGAACTCCCAATTTTACATGGAGTATATGAATATGCACACAATATATTAGAATATCTATCGATAAAATCAGCCGAATGTCAAACTAGCGAACTGCCCAGTAAAGTCTAGTCTAGACAATATCAATTAAATCGTACCCATGGGGTGCCAAAACGGTTAACGATATTCCGGGACCCCGCAAAAACATTTTGACATCGGAAAAACTTCCATGTCTGAACGTCGCGAAGCCTGGAGCTGACATTTGCAATTAGGGGGCAGTGTCCAGTTCACAAAACATTTTGTGTTGACAGTGACCTCTTTTCTAGTGTAACAGGACCTTTTATAAAGGTAAAGGTATTATTTCTTTTATTTATATTTTAAAATTAAAGATTTAAATTTACTTAGGTACATTAAAAAAATACTGGAGGCTAACATAGTATCTACTGAAAGAAATCAGACCGTCCAGGCTTTGTTTTTTTGGGTTGATGGTCAGATGGCGATTGCTTTCGTGAAAACTAGTACCTGAGCCTATTTTTAATAGGATTAGATTGGTAAAAGCGAGCCTCGGCCTTTCGGTATCAACTGGAAAAGCGTTCCGACGAGGAACTTGCAATTAATAGAAAAAGTATAATTACAGAAATAATTTTAACATATCTACACTCTACCTACAAATTCTCCAACACTGAAAAGTCTGATTGATTTGTAACAAGCGACTAAAGGTTTTAACCTAAGGCGATTATCAATTTATCACGCTGGCACCGCAACCGCATGCGGCGACAGTGTGCAAGCGTGAGCGCTATACACATGCAGAGCCCTGTCTCGCTCGTGCACCGGCGCCGCATGCGCAAACCGCAGGCACGCCAGCAGTGTGAAAGCCGCCTAAACTGGTCTACTAGCAGCCAAATTGAAGATAAAGCTTTGTGAATGTTGTTCAGTCCGGTGTCCACTAGCCGCTGCAAACGGAATGTTAATGAAATGCCGACTTGAAGATTTTGGATATTTCGCTGTTGTCTATTTTCATTCGAGTGCTGGAAAGTAGAAAAGTTTATAGGGAACTGCAACAGTCTTTAAGTTTGTTTTTAGGTGACCTAATTTAGGTCTATTTTTATTTATATTTTCACTGCTGGAAGACAGTAGTAGTATAACACTTTATTGTACAACAAATAAAAATACAATAGTAAGAATACATAATATTTGTACAAAGGCGGACTTATCCCTTAAGGGATCTCTTCCAGCCAACCTTTAAAGGCAAGCAATGATAATAAAAGAAGGCAATGATAATAATAATAATATATTCTTTGTTGCACCAAAAATAAAAATTGTACAGTAAGAAAAAGTTTACAATCAACATAGGTAGCAACATGCGGTCTTATAGCTAAAAAGCGATCTCTACCAGGCAACCTTAGGGTAGCAGGAGATTTGATAATAAAAGCTAGGAACGTGGGGTAGTGCACCAAACAAAAGGGAGATAAATACCACAAAAATCTGAATGATCTTCAAATAAAATGCGTGTTTTCAGTATTTCTAGTCAGGCAGCTGTGGGAGTGGCAAAACCTTTAAGGCTGGCTCTACATGATGGGCCATCATAGGGACGCAGCTATACGATGGAACGAGATCGCAATATCGTTAGCTCCCTCTAACGCATAGCCATAAGTGTGTCAACAACTTAGAGCTTGGTCTATGGGTTGAGCTCATCATGGTCGCAGCTCGTTAGGATTAATTATTTGTCTTTTGTTCATTTTCGTGGTTCAGTGTGTAATATAGATAGCTTATTGTGCGGTGATCTAACGAACAAGTGTGCGGATAATGAAGAATTAGTCTTAAAAGGCGTGTAACCATTGATTGGTTCAGAACAACCTGTAGCCTCCTCGAGCCATTTGTAGGGAGCTATCACTCTACAAATAGCAACTAACAAGGCTTATGCCACTTCTACCGAACAACGTTGCCTAAAACTTATTTGATTAAATAAAATACTTATCGATTGAAGACATTGTACCATGCATTGTACCTAAAGATTGAATCTTACAAGCTCTTATTTCCCGCCTTTTTATACTTGACATTGGCTACAGGCAATACCGCCTAAAGTCCATAAGAAGAAAAAAAAAAAAAAAAACTTAGAGCTTTAAACCAAGCGGCGTAGCCATTGACAGGCGTTCCCCTCTGCCGAATGAGTATGACCAGTGGTCATACTCATTGTATGGACTGACGTTTATTTGACGTGGCTATTTTGACATTTCGCATACATTTAACGTTCCCCTCCCCCGCAAAAAACGGCAGGCTTTTTCCGATAGAAATGAGAGCGCGTCTCGCATCCGGTTGGTTTAATAATCAAAGGTCAACAAGCATCATAACTATAAATGTCGTATTTGATTTTTCAGGAGAATACTGCAGAGACTACGATTAAAACAGGTATCTATACGTCGTCCGAGTATCATTGCCTACAAATCATAACAATAGGTACAGTCGCGATCAGATATATCGGAGCGACTAAGGTGGTCACAAATATCTGAATGACGATGACGCCTATTGTCAAGGTAATAAAGATAAAAGCATGTTCAGATATTTTTTTAGTACCCTGGCCGCTCCGATATATTAGATGGCGACTGTACCTACTTATTGAATAGGCTTTTAGTTTTGTTTTTAGTTCCATGGTTAGTAAATTACAATAACAAATACCTAAATCACCACATAACACCTTACCATTTACATAATTACTTAAATAATCAGTGGCGGTGCGTCCATAGAACACGATTCCCGTCGGATTGCTTAAATTTCAGGCGCCTGAGCAGTTTTCCTAGAGCTCATGAAGAAATTTTAACCGGCTTGCCTAAGAAATTTTTTGACCCGCCGCCACTATTTTACATATTAACTTGTATATTTCAATAGGTACAATCGCCAATAATCAAATATTGCGCAACAAAGGCCACAAAATGATTTGTTACCTGCTGGATTATATGATATATTTTGCGTGATTTGTTGTGTAATAGTACATTATTGTCGAGGAGGTGAAGTAGCCCATTGCGGGCTGAGTATTATGTTTAAACGGACGACCGGAACGGGAGTCCGTTTAAGTTAATACGAAGCCGGCAATGGCTCTTCACGCCGAGTCAAATATAGTGCTTTTCTCAAAAATGGTGCAAGAAAATAAAAATAAGTAGGTATGTCAATCGAAATAGATTTTTATATTGATTGTGAACTTTAACATTGAGTATTTTGCCCACAGAGTAGATGGCATTTTTGTTTTAGATAGTTCGTTGAAGTATGCCAGGAAAACAGTTTCAGAAAATGATGAGGCTTGCTTTACTTCTCGCCATTTCATAAAATCCTCGTATGCCTTCATATATTTGTCCTTAGATTTCGCTGGAAACAAGTTATTCATTGCAGAATTCGCCTCTGCTCTTAATTCTGGAGGCGTATATTCCATATTCTCGTCACATGAAGTACGTGGAACTCATTTTCTTTAAATAAATACTTTCACTATTACTACTATTAGTATTTCGTTTACTTCGTTAGCTACTTATAAAATTTTCATAGAAAAAGTAAAAACATTTGCTTTACCGCCTTTTACTTTTTTTTAATATTCAATAGAAGTGTATTTTTCTGCCGAACAACGCCAATCTATTTGAGACAGCTAAAAACACGCGGTACCAACATTATAAATAATTGTAACTCGTTCTCTATTTTGGCTGTTTAGGAACTGTTCCACCTAGTTCTATAGCCGTTACTACTTAAAAAAAAAGTATGTACCTCGACAATAATGGAATTTGTATTGGAAATTTACGGATCGAAATCGAGACTGCAATTTCCGTAACTTTTTAAATTTTTAACTGACCATAAACGAAGCACTTGACCGCCTGATATTAAACCGTAAAAGTCAACCTTGCGGGACATTTTTGAGAAAAAATAGTTATTTATGCTACAAGTGCAGAAAACAAGTAATTGCCGAACGAGTGGCGGTGTGAATTAAAACACGACCGAAGGGAGTGTTTTAACACCGACACGAGTCGCAATTACTTGTTTTATACAAATGTAGCATACAACATTTTACAATGCATTATGCGAGGAAATAAAAGACCTAAAATACCTGTGTAAGAAAGAGGCGGTTTGTTGCTTTTGGTGGTTCTTGTAAAATCTCCGGTTGCGTTAAGCATTTACATCACGGCACTTCAATTTATCACTTATTGAATCCTAAACTGCACTAAGATCGTATAATTGAGTGTCTCACGAATTATTTTATTTACAATTTTTAATAAAAGTCATGCGACGTAATAGTACTAGAGCCCACGACCAAAACCATGTCTCATAGCAAACGGCAAAAACCCTATAAAATCGTTAGATTATATGATTCTGAACCTGACTAGGTGTGTAGTAACGGTCGAAAGTGTAGCAACTGCGTGGGAGGCCATTTCTGCTGTGTCAAAAAAAAAGGCAGTCGGTATTATAGCAATACGTCTGATATTGAAAATGTACATAGATTTTATAATTGTATTACGAAAAAGTTTGTTTTCAGACATTTTGCGCGTAGCATATAGCCTGAGCGCATTATTGAAAATGTCAACAAATTTAGCCGACCTGTATCATAGCAATAGGGGAAGATGGGGAGGCTTCGTACACTTTTTTTTCAGAGCCTTGTAAAACAAAATGTAACAGATATTTTACAATGCAACGAATGCTATGTTATTGTCCATTTATCTGCCTATAATAATAGCGCATTTCTGGCTTGATATAAAGCAACTTGGCCAAGCCATAACGATTTTTCCAAAAAATGGGAACTGTACGAATTCACCCCACCACGCGGGGTAGCTCCGTACACTATTCGTTTCTCCCCGGGATTCGTGATTTTACCAGCTATTTCGCCAGTTTTAATCACTTTTTAAACATATCTTACTGACCTGTTTTTGCAATTATGTTATTCTTGATTTTAACTTACATGGGGTGCATTCGTACAGTATGAAATTACATACATTTTTAGTGTACGAAGGTACCCCAATCCAACGGACCAGAAAAAAATCAAAATAAAAAAAATATCGTTATTATAATCCCAAAAGTATTGTTTAAATAACAATATTTAGCATATATTTACAAACAATACTAAAGCATTTTTTCTAAGTCCATCCAAACTTTTTGGAAACAAAGGCATTCAAAGGAGAACTCAAAATTACTTGCGAGTGGCGAAAACACATATCAGCTCTTTCTGGCGAAATCTTGTACCGCATTGCCATTACTTTTGGAAGGTAGCCTATGCATGTAAGTAGCCATGTTGCATATAAATATGAACGCTTCAGCGTGTTGGATAGCAGAGATATGACCACTGTACGAAGGCTCCCAGTGTACGAATCTACCCTGTCTTCCCCTACGGATATTTTTTTTTTAAACTTTTCGTATTGCTGCCAGGATTACCAAAAACCTGTTTTCAGACACTTTAAGTGTAGCATATACTCCCAAAAACGAAAATAACGTTTCGGAGTCGCCTGGCCGACGCCTTAGCGCTTGTTACGCTCCTGCGGCGGGTACGGCTTTTCGCGTGTTACCTACGCTCCTGCCCCTTTCTTACTATTATACAGCTCACTCGGCAGCTGCTCCAAACGTTGGAAGGACGCTCACTTAGTTCAGTGGCGTGAGGGTTTTGAAATAGGGCAAGCCGAAAGCATGGCCTAAAAATTTAAGGACGTAATCCCGTGACAAAAAGATTGTACCTAATCCCAATGTTGAGTAGCATTCATCGTGTTTTTCAAGACAATTACCGACCATAAACCACTACGAGTTGTGATTTGATTGATTAATGATCAAACCCGACAAATGTGTGTGCACGAGACCGCGACATATACCTATGATGAAGTCACAGTTATGTCTTCGTGTTATCACGTCCCTATATTTTTCTGTTCCATGACCGAAAGATAAGTTTCCGCAGTAAATAAATAAATAAATAAATATTTGGGGACAATCTTACACAAATCAACCTAACCCCAAACTAAGCAAAGCTTGTACTATGAGTGCTAGGCGACGATATACATACTTAGATATATAAATACATACTTATATACATAGAAAACATTCATTTATTTCAGTCCTTCAACTTCAATGTTACGGTTTCGGGTAAATTCTTTGTTAATTATCATCTAATAAATTCAGGGTCGCAACGTATTTACGATTCTCAAAACTCAATACGATTTTTAAATGATATCTGAGTATCGAAAAGTTGTCTGATAGAGAAGGTGCTACACTTAATTTGTCTGATATAAATTTTTTGCACATGTGGACAACTTATTTTATCACGTCCAACAATTTTCAGACATATTGCTATGATACCGATCGGTAAAATTTGTTAACATTTTCAAAACGGTCTCAAAATTTAATGCGTTCACATTTTCGTCTGAAAATTGTTCTGTTCGCATCAAATAACCAAAATTTACTAATATAAAAGATTTTCAGACGTATTGCTATGAGACATTTTTTTTGTCTCATTTTTAATTTTTTTAAGTGATTTTACGGGTTTGCGCTACACCACTAACGTCTGAAGAATATGTTTCCGGTATCTCAGAAGTATCATTCAACTACAGTCTGCAAATCAGACATATTGCTATGATGCAGTTCGGTAAAATTCTTTGACAATTTTGAAAATTCGGTCAGATCAAACGCTACGCGGAAAATGTCTGATATTGGTATTTTCGAGTTCAGGATAATCGTATCTATCGATTTGATGCGGTTTTGGCCGTATTGCTATGAGACAAAAATTTTGGTCGTGGGCTCTCTAACTATAACATTTAACTCATTAACAAGTTCATGTAAAGAAAACATTTCCCGCGGTCAGCCAAATCTTGGGTCAAAACATTAACGTAATAAAATAGATTTAGGTAGTAGATTTAAATATCATAAACTAAAAAGCAAAGCAATGATTATTGCAATTAAAATCAGTAAGTATAAAACATAAGATAAAACTTTTTAAATTTAAAAATAAATGTTCATGTCCAACGGTCCGAATTGAACAAGGAAAACTTACGTAAGATAAAATATGTTTTATTATTATTACTAATATTCTATTTTAATCATATTTCAAATAAAATAATACAAAACCAGGATGTTATACTTTATTTTTGCTTTGGTTGTCTTTATTTTTAAATGAATTGATGTAAAAAAAAAATACAAATACCACGATATTATTTTTTAAACATTAGTTTGGACCAGACGTGCAGACCCAACAAGCGGAGCGCGGACATGCGCGTTGGACGGTAGCGAGCGGTCCTAATTACACCTGAGACATACTTGAGATAAAAATTTGTAACAATATTTTTGTTTATAACTTTCCGGAAAATACATAATTCATTCTGGTTTAATACATATAACAATTATTTCAGGACATGTTTCCTTTATCTAAGATCTACTTAATTGTTTTAAATTAAGGTAGCAACGTAGAGGACTAATATTTCGTTAGGAATCAATAACTCGGGTTGGACTCGATAAATGGAAAATTAAAAAGCTACTTTTCCGCACGTGTGCGGAAAAGAAGCACTTTCTATGCATGTGTGGACCTATACAAAAGAGCACTTTCTGAGCATATGCATTGTAAAAGTAATTTTATTGTTGCACTCGTTTTGTTCTTTTTATTATGAATTTTGCTGCATTGATAAATCTTTATATAATAACATGACTTCGATAATGGAAATTAATGTTTATTTTGCAAGTGAAATTGTGGATATTCAGTCTATTTGGCAAGATTTTTAAGTGTCTGTAAGTCAGGTAGCCGCCGGCGTTCGGAACAGCTACTGTCTTTAAATTGAGATAGGAACAGAAATACCAATGGACAGGACATGATATTTTAAAAATATTAATAAACTAGTTTACTGAATATGTGAAAATATTATATTTATTTAAACTTTATTGCACAATAAAAACAGTACAAACGGAGAACTTAATGCTAAAAGGCAACATATGGATTCATCATAATAATACCTGAGTGAAAGTGGAGCTCAAAAATGTTTGGTACATTATTAAATTATATATTTTATCAACACCGAACTAATAATTGGTGACGTCTTTGTTATATAAATTGTATATAGGCAAAAAGCAGTTATTATAATAATTACTCTTATAACTATTGGCTCAGGGTGTAAGTAGTATAATGTAAGTAATGTGTTCTAATAAGGAAAAACAAAAAAAATATGCAAAAAAAGTTTGGTGTTCGTGTAAGTACAACAACAGAACCCAAAAATACCTATCGTATTAAAAAAAAATCTTCTACCTACTTTCTCCCGACTCTACGCTACTTCTGTTCTTTTGTAACGGCAATTTAAGGGTGGTTATTTTAAAACATTATTCCTGCTGCCTATTTATTACGGCTTATCTCAGTACTTGCGCATAAATTAGAGGGCACGGACGCTGTCGCCTTAAGGTACTCCAAATTCTTCATACCAGTAATTACTTCGCTTTAACTCGATCGTAACGAAATTTCACTTCGATTCTAGGACGGGTCTTAGAATTTGACGATCAAAAAGTATGTCGGCTTTTGTAGTCTTTTGCGTCTTAGGGTCTTGCTAAGCTTTCACTACATTCCAAGAATCTTTTTCTCTTGGAAATAAATTAGTAAGATATGTTCCGGGTAGAAACTAGTAATGTATCTGAATTTTTAATTATGTCAAAATATTTTAGTTAATTAAGTAAAAGGTACAGCAGGTAAATATACCGTCAACTGCTACAACTTTGATTACGGTGCTCAACTTTGCCTGGCTTGATAAACATGGTTTTCTTCACCAAACACCTATTTAAATATATCTTATTCCTGAGATGTCAGAGGGGCGACCATCTCAGGAATAAGATAAAGTAAATAAGGCAAAGTTAAGCATTGTAGGCAAAGTTGTAGCAGTTGACGGTAGTAAAAAGCTGCCAAAATTGCACCACTTTCAAACTATATTTTTAAAACCTGCAGCAAATGATTATTAGCATACCATTTCATCATTATGAATGTTCACAACACTGTGTTCACATCATAGAATTTTGACGGATACCATACGAAATGCACGGCTCAAGTATATCCCAGTCCGCAGTAATAGGTGCTTAAAATTATTCGCTTTCTTGACTCATAACTGCATAGCACTCAATTCAAATTAGGGCAGCCGTAATAAAGGAAAATGAGATTTTTTACGAACGGAAAAGTGTTGTTTTTATAGGACAGGATTTTTCCCTGCTCACACTGATTAGTTCATTTATTCGAGGGGGATTTATTATGATTTCTTTCGTTTATTTCCCTCTTGATAACTTTGTTTTGCTCGTTGCTATGTGGACGTAGTTTTATTATTGTATGGAAATGGTTTTTGTTTTATTGGAGTCGTGTACCTACCTACCTAGAGTTGTGTGGGTAATGTACTTATATATGAAGGGTACACGGAAAGAACATGTCTAGTCACTTTGACAACATTTTGAGTTATAGCGGTTTTAAAGTTTGGAATGATTCAATTAACCATACTATTTCCGTAAATACCTAGATGGTTTTTATGAGTTAAAAATTCCAGCTGTTACAGAAGTTGTTGCTAATAGTTTATTGCAAGCTCTATATTTTGATACATAAATCTCATTTTACGAAAAAAGGAACTAGACGGTTTCTTTCCGTGTACCCTTCATATATGTTTATGTAATTTTTTTAGTCTAGGTATTTGCCATTGTTCATGAATCTATGATCTTTTAGGCCTTATTCAAAACTTTTTTTAATGAGCTATTTTTTATTATTATGATCCATTCCCGACAAATGTAACGATAAATGTATTTTTTGCGGCAATTATGTTTTTGATACAGTAGGATACGTATTAGAAGAACTTTTCTTAAAAAATACCATTATTTGATTTCTAATCAAAACAGGTAAGTACCTACAGATTCTTTCCATCTCAATAAGAGAAAAAATGCCCCAAAATGTTCTTGCGTTTATAAATACTTTCATCATACTGCCATACAAAGTTTGTGGGATGTATACATTAGGAACACAAACTTAAACACATTATTTTACAAACATAAATGTGTATTGTGACTATTACAGGACGATATTATATCAAATCGAACAGAAATTGCTCAAAAACGTTAAAGAAAAGGCCCCTATTTCGGCTATTTCTCCGTTTCAGCTGTTCTTACTTCGTCTGTTTCTTTGGCTTCGCTTCCTCAGCGGCGTACACCACTTGTTAATTAAGTTGGACTCTTTGCTTGTTAAATTTTTTTTCCAGTACGATAAAAATCAGCCGCAGACAAGTAGGCGGTAACGGGAGGCGGAAAAAAGGCAATCACACTGAATTCTTTGTTACCAGCAAACAAACTTCGTCTACGAGTAACTTAAGTTTTAGGCCTTCAAAACTAAGGCTTATTACTTACCAAAGAGTTTTGTTATTTATAAGTAAACATTGATTTATAAGCAAATAATTTAACTCCTTACCGAAGTTCGGTTATATTAATGAAATAGCCGAAGTAGTTCGCTTTTCCTTTTTTTTTCAGTGCAAAACATAGAGTTGTAAAGCACTCTGCCGGAATGGGTTTTAAAACAAATGGCCTCAATGAGTTATGGAATAAGACCTTTTTAAAACTTCGTTCTGTTTTACAACACCTATACATTTAAAATTTGATTATATGCTCCAATATTAAATATTAAAGATTTAATTTTATATTTTTTCTCCTGTACTGGTTTTGTTTTTGAGGTGTTCAATAAAGAGTATTTGTATTGTATTGTATTGTATAAGGATAAAGAAAATTTTATTTGGCATTAACAAGCAGATTTAAATTAGGGAATGCAACCCGGGTACCCGAAAACCCGGGTACCCGGGTACCCGTCTATATTTGGAGTCGGGTAAAACCCGGGTTTTTAACTCATAACCCGGGTTCTACCCGTAATTTAGAAATCGGTAGAAAAATAGGGAAAACGTGAATAAACTTAAAACAAAATGTTCTATTACTTCTGTAACTGTATCCCTACCTTACTATGTGTGTTATAAACTATTACATTAAAATTAAAAGGCATAGCATAAATGGTCCGAACATATTTTACACTTCAATTCTAACTATCGCTTGATAGCTTTAATCAATAATTCCCGTAAAATTTTACTGCACAACCTAAATGAGAGACGAAAGGCGTATATCAGCAAATAAATTTCACCAGAACAAGCCGGATTTGTTAGAGGAAAAGAAACTAGAGAACAGATTCTCATATTGCGCCAGATAATAGAGAAAGCCAGAGAGTTCGACAGACCAACGTACATATGTTTTGTTGACTTTCAGAAGGCATTTGACTCAGTTAAATGGCCGCTGCTGTGGGATGTTCTCTTACGAATGGGCGCTCCCAACAATCTCGTCCATATATTAAGAGGGCTGTATGAGAAGAGAACAACTCTGCGTCAGTAAAAGTGGACAATACAATGTCATGGCCACTCCACCCTTCGGCTGGGGTACGTCAAGGGTGCATACTATCGCCCTTGCTCTTTTCTGTAATCTATACTGAGCACATAATGAGGATAACGCTTGGTTCCAATAGGTGGGAAGAATATCTCCAATCTGCGTTACGCTGACGACATCGACACCACACTCACAGCAACAAGCGAAGTTTGTATAGCAGCGCTATTGCGTCGCGTTGAAACAGTTAGTCTCGAATTCGGTTTGAAGATCAATCGACTAAAAACCAAGATTATGGTCGTGGACCGTAACAACAGCAATAAAGCAAAAACTATTGGAAACTGTGGAGTTGTATCATCATACTATATGTATTGGGGTCACTGGTCTCAAACGGTGGAGGGTCCGAAGATGAAATCAAGCGACGCATAGCAGGTCTGCAATGGAGAAACTCTCGAAGATCTGGAGAGACCGCAATATCACAAGGGCAACTAAGACTCGCCTCGTAAGATCTCTCGTTTTCCCAGTGTTATTTTACGGTGCAGAAACGTGGACAGTAATAGAAAGTGAACGAAAACGCATTGATGCTTTGGAAATGTGGTGCTGGAGGAGAATGCTGCGGATATCGTGGACTCAGCGCCGCACTAATATATCTATATTCCAAGAGCTCAAGGTTAAGCAAAGGCTTTCAGCAATCGTGCACTCTCGCATTCTTAGTTACTTCGGCCACGTGACGCGCAAGGAAGAGTAGAATGGATGGTACAAGACCCAGATTACGCCCCTCAATGCGATGGACTGATCAAGTGAAGGCCCTCACCGGATCACGCTTAAATCTGTGCGTGCGAAATGCACTAAGTAGAGAAGGATGGCGGAGAACTACACAAAATGCCGTACAACGAACTCAATGACCACGACTACTCTGACAAGAGTATACGACTAAGAAGAAGAAGAAGAAGATCTATTGTTACATTTGAATATTTATTTATTTATTTATTTATTTAAACTTAATTGCACAGTAAAGGCGGACTTAATGCCGTAAGGCATTCTCTACCAGTCAACCTTTAGGCCAAACAGAGAAGCATCGTTGGTGCAGGGTATGTAAAGAACACAGAACTAATAATTAAAATATCAAAAATATTCCATATTTCCCGTTAACTATGATATTTCTGATTAATAAACAGAAAGATTAAGTATACCTAACCTAACGTGTTATGCTCTCTCAATTAATATTGTGATTTACAGCTGTTTTAATAGTATAAGTTGTTAAATTTATATATTTCATGTACGAAATCATTGTTTGCCAATTAATAAATGCAAACTCAGCAATCAAAAGTGCATTTTATTACTAAATACCCGTAAAAACGATGAAAACCAATAATAAATAAAAAAAAATTTCAAAACCGGGTATTACCCGGGTACCCGGGTTTTTGAAAATCAAAGTCGGGTAATACCCGGGTACCAAAAATGGCCGGGTATTGCAATCCCTAATTTAAATACATACCTCCATAGCTTTAATTACAATAAATCAATATGTTCAGACATATTGCCTGTCGTTTACGTCTGCTTTAATTTATTGTATTTTCTGTACTGGTTTTCTTTATCAAGTTTAATATAGAGTAATTGTATTGTGTTGTATTACTATCAGAAATAAAGAAAAGAAAATTAACCCAATTCCTTAAATTCATTTCGATTCAGATCGAATTCGTAAACAAAATCCAATCACAAATAAACAATTGTCGACAAAGCACTAACATCAGCATTAACAGTTAACACTAATTCACTTCAGATCGAATAGACAAATAATAACGAAACGCACTCAATCAAGGAATAATGAGGCAGCAGATTAGATAAAATAGTCTCAGCTAACTTGCCGAGACAGGGCATAAATCTCCCCGCGCCAATTACAAGTATATGATCGGTGTATCGAAAGAGACAATGGCCCTGCTGGGAAATAATGGGGCTGGTTGCTGGTTGGTCCCTGCATTTATTTGTAAAGATTATACAATCTTTATTGGGATTTTGGGTGTGAATACAGCACAGAACCTACTCGTGTACGTCATTTCTGAAACATTTTCGTAAAGTCTTTCTTTACTTTATATTCACGTTTATTTGATTCGATTTTGACATCATATGCGAAAGATCTCGCTTGCACCAATAAAAAAGTACGAGTAAAATGCACATCAAGATAAGGAACAAACTTAGAGGTAGATTTATTTATAAAGTTAGAATGCCGCCTTAGATGTTTTAAACTTTGTACATTCTCCATGGACATAAAACATGTCCAATGAGGCCAACGACCTTATTTCTTTCACCTTTCACGTATTTTATTTTAATAATTATTTCTAACATTCATAAGCTAAATATTTCTTGGAAAAGTGAATATTTTTAATCGTTTCGCACATTAAACTTAATCATGTTGTTCTGTCCTTCCGAGGTAAAAGACGAATAGTTCGAAAATGCTTTGAATGCAATGCCAAATTATACAAACCATCTCTACGTAGGTATGCAAGGTTGGAAAGGTGAAGAAAAACGAAAATATAGATTTAAGTGATGTAGATCAAAGTAAACGTTGTAAAATTATTCTTATTATGAAAAGTAATTCCTGAAGCCTGTATTATTTTATGTCGGATTTTTTGTTCGGCATTATAATCTGGCCACGTATAAGCAGCCCCTTGGCGTGAGGGGTCTTAGGATGCGCCAGTTAAATAACCTACAGTAGGCCCAGGCCGCAGCTGCAGTCATATTAAATAATTAAATTAAATGTTCATCGTACTCATTTTAATTTTAATTATAGTAAAATTAATTTAAAATGAGCTCAGGCATACGACGCCGTCGCCGATTTTTTCTTAAATTAAACCAAGTAAGGTTACATTTCTTTGATTTTTCAATCGTAGGAAAGAACTATATGCTTTTTATTGCTGAAGCTAAATACTATAGCTTCTTTGACGAAGAAATTATCAATTTTTCTTACTTGTTCGAGAAAAACGCTAATCGACGGAATTTGACATTGACCTACTTACTTGTTTCTTAAAATATCGTTTTGACAAAATATACATAAAGGTAAGTACTCTCCTCTTTCCGTTTGGTTTGTGACCATTAAATATTTACTCATTTGTGAGCAAAATCAGCTGTTACTTCATATCTCCCTGTGTAGTAGAACATCTTTCATTAGCAAATGTGATGCCGAAAAAAGAAAACTTTATTTTATTTTGCATTGTAAATAATCACGATTATTTGATACCTGGACACTTTTACTGCCTACCTACAGCCAATAGCTGATTTACTGGACATAGGAAAGATAATGACATTAAAAGCTTTAAACCCATCTGGGTTTCAATTTGGGGTAATTATTATTAACATTCGAGCTTTAGTCGCCTTTAAAACTGCATGTTACTGCCATGACTTACTGTATTTCTTTCTCCTCTGTTGCCCACGGTAAAACTTTTAAGTTATTCGTTACAGAAAACCACCTTTGAGGCTTTCATAACTTCGCTAAGTCGCCCGCAGAGCCCGGCATCAAAAATAAGGGTCTGATGATAAAATATCCACTAATACGCTTGGTAAGAATCCAGTTTGTTTACCGTGGTTTGTGGTCAGCGCTTAAGTTGTTTTAAACGTCTTTATACAACCTACGATTGTAGCGAATGGAATATTTTTTCAAAGTGCTTTGCTTGTTATTGGATAAATCTTTTTTTTGGTGTAAAAAATCGGTCTCGATTTCTCAGTGAAAGTTTAGATTTGTTTTTATTCGTTAGATAGCAAATGACAGATTCCCCTCTCGATGACATTGTAAAAAAATATGCCGATTTTTGGAATGAGCAAACATTTGAATATATTACCAAAAATAACGTTTCTCAACTCTAATTATTTATTTACATTATTTTATATAAAGGGGAGAACGTGTATGTTACGGTTGGCTGAAAAATAATTACCACAAAATTCTAATTATTAAGTACCACTTCACACAATACCAAAAACCTTCACCACATAACAATATCAGGCGTACATTGTTACACCTGTAACAAAATGTCAATCAACCAAAGCACTGAGACGTAATGCAATTTGTGTCGCTATTCAAACAATATGCTCATCAATAAGGGCGTAAGTCGCGTACCTTTGTGCGCACTTAGTACTTGTTACTTATTTGGTTGTATAACTTTATAATTGGTGTTGGCTTTCAGGTAACGTGACTGTAATAGAAAATGACGATACGTACGACAGTCAAGGACAATGTGGAGACGGGCGGACGAAGGGTTGACGTAAGTAACTGAATCAAATGTTTGTATATAGCGGTTCCGGTATTTGCCGTATTTGCGAGAAGTTTCTTGTGAAAGTAATTTAAAGTTTACGTAAAGACTAATTTGAAAGGGACATTTTAATTGCTTCGAATAAATATGATTTTAAGGTTTTCTCTGATACGATACTTAGAATTGACCATGGATTTAATTACATTTTGCACCTGACATTACATAGCTACAAGACAAGCCTTTTGAACTGATTATAGGTAGCTCAGTGACGACATGTAAAAAAAGTAAGCCACAGCTAATCTGGCTTTCCATTTCTTCTTGAGCTGTAAAGAAGCTGCTCAAATGTCTGAAGATTAGGAAAGCCGACAGGAATCGAGTTACAACACTATTTAATTACCAGCAAATCTACCTACAAACAAACAATAAAAACAACACAACACAACACACATAACACGCGCACACAATATACAACTCATAACTACAAGATAACTGTGTAAAGGACATTTAAACACATCATAAGATCATCATAAAAAGTAAAACTATAACTGTTACACACTAGTTATCAAGAAATTTACTTTGGTCGCTACTTTAACGTCAACCTCCATAAGGTTTGCATTAGAGTCGCCGTCATCGATACATATATACATATATATAACAGCATAAATCCCGGAATATTAACTGTTCTCTTTACCCCCACGTTGTTTGACTTCAAAAGACGTTAATATAATGTACCCGAGAATCCTTTACAGAGAAACAACGAGAAAATAGTGAAATCGCGACAGTCGACACCAATTTCCGTAGTCTGCGAACTCGATACAACGACTCGATTCGATTGTCGATAGCTCCTTTGTTGATTTCAAGTATCTGGAGGATAATTGAAAACGATTGTTTTGTTTTCTTGAATACCTTACTTAGTTGATTCATTTTTTTGTGCGAGTAATTAATAATTATGAAATGGGAGGTGAATTAAAATCGGTAGTTTTATCAGATATAAGAAAGATAAAATCATGTATTTGAAGGCTGAAACAGAATAACAGCGTTGCAAATTTCTCACATGAAATTTGTAACATTATGCTGAGTCTTTGGCCGGTTCTTTACTGTGCCAATTGTGGAACCTGAATTTTCTGTCTTTATTTAACCTTCCTTTTTCATATGTGTGTTAATGTTCTGTTCTGTAATGTGTACTTTTTTAGAATAAATGTTTTCTTTCTTTCTTTCTTTTTGGGGACAATCTTACACAGATCGACTTAGACTCAAACATAGCTATGCGTGTACCATAGGAATCGAAAGACATATATAGTTCAAAACGTTCTTAAATACATAGAAAATATCCATAACTCAGGAAGTCATTTATATATTCAACCTTTATTGCTCGATACAAGAAAGTACAAGTTTATTATAAGCACACAAATAAATGCCTTGCTGAGATTTGGTAAAACCCAAAACCTCTACGGTTGTAAACAGGTAATCTAGGCTACGAAAACCGTTTAACTTAATTATTTATTCTTAGTGTCCAAACCTAGGAAACGACATCAATTGTAAACGACCTCATAACTATGAGTATAACTATATATTTTTATGATTTTAGATAAGGTAATTTTTTTATAACCTACCTCCCACCTTCCCATCAATGAAAGAGCGTTTTTTTTAAGTGTCTGCATAACTTTATCAGAAACGTCTCTTTGGTCAGTTTTCTGTTGAGTTTATATTTCTGATTTCCTGATTCCATCTCGTCCTCCCGTTTTTAATTATCATACGCTCTCTCTCATGGGTGTAATTACTGTAAAGTAATCACAAGCCGAGAAATCATCTCAGTGCAGCCTGCCGCCGAATGAGATTTATCAGTCTGTTCACTCCTCAAATTCTTGACAGCTAATAATCTTGACTCTAGCTTGGTTAAGACTATAAGAGTCTCTGAAGGTAATTTTAAATACCTCACACGCTAAGCTACTAGTGTCCATTTTTCGTTTTCTGACAGTTTAACAATAGTACATTGTTGTAGAGGCTGGAAAGTAAGCTATAGGTGGATCGAGTTAGTTCGAGGGCCGACCCGCCAGGGGAGGCCCTCGAAGATACGAGTCCACCTATAGCGCTTTCGACCGAGACATTACATAGTGCTTTTCACGACTACTGTGAGGAAATAAAATAAAAAAATAATTGGCATATACAAACACTTTAATAGATACTATTTATAGGTATATTGACGGTTCATATGCTTTTCACAAGCACGATAAAGTAAACGAGCATGTAACTTTCTGCAAATAAATGCTTCTTTTCGCCATCCTTCCATAATATGAATTGTTCGTCGGATATTATATTGTATACAAAATATCACTGTTCATGGGCCTTCTTATTTAGGACGCGATTTCACTGGTAACAAATTTCTACGCCTGTGCAGTTTCTTGAATTTCGGTGGGCGCCAGCGTATTAATAACATTTTCTACACTTATTGAACTCATTTTTACTGCATAAATACAACTTTCTTGTTTTTCAGTCAAACATTATCCAATTCAATATGTATTTTTCTCGCTCCACCTTTATTACTTTTTTTTTCACTTTTAAGACGTTTAAGCGTTTTACGATGTTTGCTTCAATCCGACTCAAACGGCTATTAGACATTGCAACCTGCAGGGCCCAATCTGTCAGGTTGGTGGGTATAATTAAAGGTAGGGACCGTAGGGAGCTGAAGGAGGGAGAGGGAGAGGCAGGGTACACAACAGATTGGGCCCTGCAAGTTGCCATGTCTAATAGCCGGTTCACTCCTTACCCACTTTTTGATAGAAAACCACAAACGGTTAAAAAGGTAAAAACGCCTTAAGGGTGATCTGAATGATTTTGACGTTTCTTTTTTTTAAACAAGTAAATTGGTTCGATAAACAACCTTATTTTATTTTAGAATGAAAAAGTGGTGCCAAAAAAAGACCTTTTTAATGTTTTAAATGATTCTCATTGGCGGGTCCAATGCAATGACATCTGGATTTTACTTTTCTACTATGACATTTCATTGCTGCAAAATAGCAATTCTTGTAGTGGTTGTTCAGATGCTACAGCAATTGCTTACTTTCCAGCTTGGATTTTGATCTTCTTTTGCCACATTTCCGAGCAGGTGGCGTGAAAAAGCCATACTCGTATACTCCAGTAGGATGCAACATTAATTATAGGCTGCTAATTAACTTTTCAAGCGCCGGGAAGTCGTGACCGCGCGGCTACACCTCATATTAAGAGTAAATCCCTCTAAATGCATAAATAATTTAGCCGACAGCGGATTACAGCGTTACCACTTACACCGTAACATTTGTATGTATTTGTTTTACCTACTTGTTGTTAAGATTAACAAAATAGCAAAATTGGTAAAATAAATGTTTTTTTTGAACTCGAAGCATGTAATATTATAAATAAGATCACCCAAAAAAATTGCAAAGGTATGAGTTTCATTTAAATATTTATAAGAAATCAAACTCAGGTAGAACTATTTATAGGTGCAATTAATCTTTTGAATCTACAAATATTAACCATGTTATTAACAACGAATATACCTACGAGTAATAAAGTGTTAGTCAATTTTGTCAACCCGTGTTCTGCGATCTACCGTATTTTTGCGTGCATTTATGTTTCAGTCAATAAATATAACAAACCACCACCCATTATCATCAGTAAAATTCGATAGGTACGTGTTTCGTCTCTCTACAAAGCATTCTCAAATGCTGGGAAAGTTTTCGGTCCGACGTTCGACAACGAAAAAAAACATTTTGTAAGTCATAATATCTCCCGGCTCGGTTCGGTGTGACAGCAACTCCCGTATGAGACGCACGACCCTCGTCTTGCTGCACCATAATCCCCTTAATAGATTCCGACGGCCGCTCACTGTCGTCTAAATAGAGATCTTCATAAACTGCTGGCACGTCATATTTGCATGTCTGTGGTTTCAAGGAAATTTTATAAATTAGTTTTTTTACTGATTTATTTACTTTAGATCATCTATAGACTTACACAAAGAGAAAGAATAAGTAGGTACTTAAAGAAAATTATTTTGAATTCTTTTTAAGGTAAAATTGAAAAGCCATGTGTATACGACATGTATGTAAAAAAATGTATCTTAATAAAAAAATTATTTCATATATAACAAATAAGAGATTTCGACGGCTGTTCACTGTCGTCTGTGATTTGCAAGGAGATTTCGTAAACTTAAATGTTAGGGATTAATTTTTAAATTAATTTATCTTGATTGTTTAGAGATATATACAAAAGGTTGCTCGGATAAAATATATTTAGACATATTTTTATACTGAAATCAGACACTCCTAGTTGTTCTTTGGTCGGTATATTGTAGGAATGTAATAAATTTGATTGAAATCAGAATATAAACTTTTAAATTCTTTGATTCCTTAAATTCCCTTGTCTAAATGAAGAGCAAAATGAAAATCATAGGCAGCCATTTTCTTCATCAATGTACCTACCTACCTTAAAAGCCTTTCGCTGCTTCTAAAGTCCATAAAGCCGTTTTATTATTAACTTCTCAAAATAAACCAGAGCCGATTTTATTTTAGTCAACCCTAACTCATGGGGTGATACATAATTAATTAAGGTTTTTAAGAATATATATATTTAAAGGGTTAATAATATGATTCGGGCCGTGAAAGGGTTAAAGATTGTCACTTGTCACGAAATAATGAACGGAAGAGGGTAAGCGTGTAAGTTTAAATAAATTAGCGAATAAATTAATGTATAGGAAAGCTACTTACAATTTATAAACGACGCATACAAAATCAAAAGTGAATACAAACAAAGTCCTATCTTTATAAAACATATAATATGTAGAAATATTATAATATTATGCATATTGTAAGGATTGGGATTTTAAGAATTTACGTAATTGCATCTACTAACAAATTAAATAATTTTTATCCAATATTAAGTTTTCCTTCTGAGGGAGGTATTGACATCTATGCCAGTTTATAAGCCTTTAATTTTTATTTATTTCATGCCTATACACATCCCATTGCTGGGGAAATGATCTTATGCCCATATCTCAGACCTGCCAGTGACAGTGGGTAGGTACGTCTTATAATACATATATATTATTGTATTCTAGTAGCTTTGTGCATGTATCGGCAACTCGACAATAACAATTTTCGTTTATATTTTTGTACTGGAAATCTAAACAGCTCTTAATCTCTTAACAATAAAGTTGTGTCCAGCTCATTTTGAACACCCTACCTGCTTAGCTACTTCTGCTGCTGCTGCTGACTGTACTGTATAATTCAAAGCAAGGAGTTTGTTCCAACGGTTCCAAGTAAACATCTAGTAAATTGCTGCCGCTTCCTAGAACTGGGAGCTGGGTTCATTCATACTTTGAAAATTTGAACTTGATTTAATATACTGATTTAAACTCACACGATTTTCACTCATTATTTTGACAAATACAGGATTTTTGGGAAACGGGGATTTAATATCACTAGCAAAGCCTGTCGCTCGTATTGATCTGAACAAGATACCCTGGAAGTACGAGTAATGTCAAATAAATGCATTTTTAAACATCTTGGTAATAATGTTTAAACTCTAGTTGATAAAAAAGGTTGTTACTATTAAATAAATATTAAAATGATTCATTAATTCATTCATTCAAACTAATGATTGTGACCTTTATGATAAACTCAAATAGCACATGACATGACATGAACAACTAGCAGTTATATTTTTCGTGATATATTTTTTTTTGTTCAAACAATTATAGCTAAAGATGTATTATATATGTTATTGTACATATATGTTTCTTTATTCGTAAAATTAACTACATATATATTAAGTTTAACAAACTTCGTCGTTAGATTCTGATAGTCCATTGCTCTTCCACGTTCTTAATACTGACGAAAATTGCCGACGACGCAAATAAAAGCGACTCGGAATAAGCCAGGTTTTCTTCAGCAAAATTATACCGACAACTGAAAGGCAAGAGGGAATAACCGACAATTTTTCTCAGAATTACAAGCTCTTAGATAAAGTGTTTGTTCAAGTATATGCTCCGTGTGCCGAATGGTCTGGGTCGCGTTTAAAATTTGTAATAATGGCACTTGAGCTCTTTTAGTTTTAATGCAATCTGTTATAAGGGAAAACATGTGTGCGCTTTAGTAGGGTACTATGTCGTTTTAAGGAAATGTATGTGACGGAGCGCCGCTTTAACTTATTTGTAATGAAAGTACGCATAAGTTAAAGAGACAAGGTACTTAATTTAGGTCTTGTTCTGTACTTTAGAATGTTCTGCTACTCCGTGTGACGACTGTATTTTAAAAGTGTGTATTTGTTAGCTAACTTATTTCAACACCACATCTTATCCTTGAAGTACTATTATGATTAAAACTTCATCATCATCATCTCAGCCATAAGACGTCCACTGCTGAACATAGGCCTCCCCTTTAATAAAGGGGTTGCCATTTTTTTTTGTTTATTGTTGTTTAGGCTTTCGGAAGAAGCTGCTGCCCATCTCCCGGTATATTCCCTTAGCAGACTCCTACTGTAACCACGGGACGATATGGTGGGGGACAATTCTAAGGCCGGGCACCCCACGGCTCATTAAAACTTAAAAAACAACAACATTAGAAATGGTTAATTCTTTGAGATAAATATAGATAACCCATTTGGAATAGATTAAATGAAATTGCCCAAAGATAAATCGTCTGCTGACAATACAAAGTATTTCTTTTAATAATCTATTTGACCTTATAACTTTTGCTCAACAACAAACCAAGTTTTTTGTCAAGCTTCAAAAGACTCGTCCTGCTTACGTCGTCTGGATATTTAAAGCAATTTGCCGTAGGTATTTCTCGGAAACGGCTCGATCAATTTAAAAAAATATTTTTTGTTAGAAAAAGTATACTTTCTAGTTTGCCGCTTAGGATAATTAGTTCGAAGAATCCAAAGGTAACTCACACTTTATTGTTAAGTAATATAAATGAACGGGTAGTTATTTTAAATTTTATAGAAAAAATTGTATAAATTTTTACAAAGATTGCTTGAAAAAAGACTACAGCAAGAAACGTAATATACAAAGACCTCGTTATTTTATGACAAAGTGACTTCAAATTCAACTGAAGCCTTGCAACACGAACTGTTATGTTATACCAGAGACTATAGAGATTTAGACCGCCACAGCCTAAGAACTTTTTGAAGCTCAAGCCAATTGCGCCATCTATGTCAAAGACCCCTAAAGATACCGAAAATGTAAGAGAAATGTCACCTGCACTGCTACTCCACCTAGTAGCTACTAGTGTACTACTAGTACGCTATTTGTTATCTATCTCTATAGTCTCTGGTTATACGAACGAGTAGGTACAGTCAGCAGCAAAAGTAGCTAAGCGGGTAGCGTGTTCAAAATGAGCTTGACACGACTTTATTGTTAAGAGAATAAGAGCTTGTGTAATTTTGAACACCCTACCCGCTTAGCTACTTCTGCTGTTAACTGTACAACTTACAAAAGAAACGAAAAATGTACAATTGGAATAAAGAGGATAGCGAGAACATACATTTCTATTATAACTACGAAGCTCCTAAAGGCCGAGCCACACCTGCAGGCTATCCATGGTTGCCATTTTATCACTTATCGCGTCATGCGTCACTTTCGCACTTACATACTGGTTAGGACGTGATAGCTTTGGTGACAGGCGATAAAAACCCGACCATATTAGGCTAGCTGGTGCCGCATTTTAATTTTAAAGTACATAAACAATACATTACAAAAATATTAAAACATAACTCCAACACTCAACAAATAATATTGAACTAGTTTTGGAGGTGCATTGGAATAATTCTCAAGCAAATGCAGATATTTCTGATTCAGACGTTTAGGCGCTAGCTATACCTATTGCATAGTTGTGCTTGTGAACTTGGATCGTGTCGGCCCCTGCTGCGTTTGCGTAAACGTGCAAAGACGTGCACGTAGACGTGTACGTTTCCACTGCGTTGTAAAATAAGAATTTTCATTTCATAAGACATGTCACACCGCACGCGCACGAGCGCAAGCGGTGTGAGTGTGACACGTCTTATGAGAATTTTTATTTTACAACGCAGTAGGCATGTACAGTCGCCATCCAATCAATCAGAGCGGCCAAGGTACTCAAAAATATCTGAACATGCACTTTATCACCTTGACAATAGAGGCGTTGTTCAAATATTTGTGACCACCTTGGCCGCTCCGATATAACTGATGGCGACTGCACGTGTACGCACACGCAGTCGGTGTGGCATGACCTTTAGGCGTAGAAGTTTCTACGAGCTCGGAGCGTAGCACTGCTTTTCAATGAGTACCTAAAGGTACTTGATGGAACTTAATTAATATTTATTTTCTTTGTGAATTGAAGCGTATTCAGATAGTCGATTTGATATCAATATCAGTTCGTACTTGTAAATAAAATTTATATGTAACTATAGTTCTGTAGGACATTAGCATCGGCGGTTACTAATGTCAGTCAAACGTTACAAATTGATTTCATTTTAGATGTTACTCGCTATTTATCTGTCCCCTATATATTGGAGCGTCAGAGATTTGCTGCAAGTTTTTTTAAGAGTTTTAATAAGATCAATTTCTAAAGTTCGAATCCTGCGCCGTCACTGCTCGAGACAAACGCTAGGAGGATGATAATGTGCATAAGTATATAGGTACGATCAACTAATACTACGCAAGATGTCATAATGAGATCCATAATCTATATTTTATTATAGTTATAAAATAAAAAAGCCAACGGGCAAATGTTTGAAAATAAAAAGCATAATTTGTTTCGTTATCCATTTGTAATTGCACTTTTTATTAGGCCAAAATGGGACTTAATCGCGTACACTTACTTTTATTATTTTCCTGACGTTTCGAGCATATCGTAACGCCCGTGGTCGCAGGCAGAGCATAAAAACATGCTCGAAACGTCAGGAAAATAATAAAACTAGCTAAGTTTAAGCTATCAATTCTCGATTTTGTCGCAATACTTAGTAAAAATCTGTGAATTTAAATCAGTGCACTTTTGTAACAATATTTCACATTTATTTGATAGATCATTCTGTTTATTATTATAAAAATTAAACGGCTATCTATTCGGTTTTTTACTTGAATAATTTTATTTAGCTAGCACGAGCAATATTCAGCAAGTCAAAATTGCTTATCAAAATTAACCAAACGTGTACAGTTTCAGCTAACTTTATTTATCTCGAGATACTTGTTAATACTCTACCCTCGGGATCGGCTGAAGTCTGGCTTCCCTGAATCCCAGAGAGGCTGGACTCGTTGCCCGATTTGTTGGCCGACCACCCGGAACCAAACAAAACAGAGCTCCGCACCCAGTACTTGATTTTCGCAATCCTCTGTAAATGTTAATGCGTGAAGGGGAGAGGCGGTTCAGGATATACGGGTCTTTAGATATGTAGGTGGATAATTTCTCGATTTGATGGGGGGTGTAGGTCGGTGGGAGGGGAAGTGAGAAGCATCTAAGGACAAAACTTGTTTACACTACTTACAGAATTAAATCACTTCGGTCGATGTTTGTTTGCAAGTGGTCCGGTGACTTTGTGTGTTATATTTAGGGATGTTTTCGTATTTATGGGTGTGTGCGTGTTTTCAACCGACTTCAAAAAAAGGAGGTTCTCAGTTCGACCCGTATGTTTGTTTGTTGGTGTGTATGTATGTATGTTTGTTCGCGATTATGAATGTTTATAGTGTTGATGTGTGTTGCGTAATTAAAGATGTTGTGCATGGTTTCTTACAAATAATTAAGATGACATTTTAAATGGAGGTGAAAGCAAAACAAATATATTATTCTAAATACTTATTTATTCGTATAAAATTGTCAATGTTTAATAGCTGGACGCTGATCCTTGGCCGTATTCGCTCAAGTACCTACCTACTTGTATTGCATTGCATCTCTACTGGTTGTTCAGAAAAAAAATGAGAGACCATAGATTTGCCCATCTACGACTAAGTGAGTTGGCGATCTTAGATAGAAGCTACAACTATAGTAACTACAAACTATAGTACAGAAAACTAGTTAAAAAAAATAAAAGCAAGCGTTCGGGGCCTGCGCGGCGGCGCGGCGAGTGCCCACCAAACTTATTTAAAAGTAGGCCAACACACGCCCGCCCTAACTTATTAAAGTACTCTTAATTCGACTCGTTCCAGCCGATAACAATGCAGTAAAGTTATGCACGGCAGTTAGCGCGGGGAGGGGCGCCGCCAATCTTCCGCACGTTGCAGTACAAAACCGAACTTCTTTGTAAGAACACCTCGCAAAACTTTGTTCCAAGTAAACTCGCGGAAACGCCGAAGTCCGCCACCAGCCGGGCCCGCCGCTAGCCGCCTCGCTTGCCGCTCCGCGATACCCCCCGACCCCGCCCCGCCGCGATCGACAACGATCCGCCTCCGACAAACAAACGGACAAGTTTTAATGTTTTGCTCACAAAGTGTATGATTAAACGCGGAGAGCGGCGGAGAGAGCCGGCCGTAAGTTATTGATTTTCCCCGACCGAACCCCTGTCGACTACGCGGCTCGCCGTCCGGTGAGGGAGCACTTCTCGGCCACGTCACTTGCTAACTCATTCAAAATCCGAGGAAAACTACTTTTACACATGAACTGTTTAGTAAAATCACTATTTATTTACCGTAAAAAAGTTTTAGTCGCACATAGAACGTGAGAAATAAGTTTTTTCGGTGGGTTGTTATGAGAAAAGTTGGGGGTTGCTGCGCGACTACACCGCGAGCCGCGCGAGTCGCGCACCCTACAACTTCACGCCGCTCTACGTTCCGAAGTTAACGCAAAGTTCCGCCATTTTGGAACATGCTCACAACCCACTTGTTTTATAAAGAAACTTTTTATTAATTCCTGTGGGCCGCGGAGTGTCAGTAAGATGTTTTGAGGTTATACTGTTGGACGGAAGACGTTATGCTGACTTGGAACTGATGTTTGAGGGCCCCGGGGACCGCGAGCTGGTTGACAGAGAGTGTTTGTGCCGATTTGTGATATTGTTTTGAAGTGTTATCAAGAGTGACGTTTCCCGGATGATGCTCTTGTAATTTGTGTTTACTTCTTCGCTTGTGAGAAGACGCTAAAGGTACTTTTTGGGAGCTGTGTCGCTTCGGACGCATTGATAATGACAGGTGGACAGTGAAAAACTTTGTTTCGATAGTTTTTCCGAAGGTTGGAAAGTTGTGATAGTGAAAAGTTTTTAGACAAAAGTGTTTACGAGTTGGTGGTAACATTAAAAGTGCAATCAGTGAGCGCTGAGCCTCTGTTCCGAGTAAAACTGCCTAGAAATTACCTGGATAAAGTGGATAACGGACTGCAGTGAGACAACTCATGAGAAAACGCTAAAATATCATTAGGTATGTATTTTTATATTATTATTAACGACCTTAAAGCGCGCTGCTACGTTCAAAAACATTCAAAATTGTAGAGATATCACTAGAAACCGAAGAAAGGAAGGAATATTCAAATTTCTAATACCCAATCAAAAACACGAATACGAGATACAGGCGGAACACATTTTCCAGGAAATTATTCTCTACGAATTAATTTTCTCAGAAGAATAAACAAAGTGAGCTTATAGCTTCTCAGAAACGGAATTTTAATTCCAACGCGAAGTAACCTTGCTGCGGGGTGACGACGCGATCAATAACATTTTATCACTTTATTATCTCGTTTAGGAGGCCTATTTTGCAATAAAAACAAAGGTAAGGTAGATAATTATAAAGTTAACGAAAATTATTGTAGTGTATCTAAGCAAGTAGTCTACTTAAAAAACGGTACATAAGTAGATAAATCTGTAAAAGTCAAATAATGTAAACCGTATCTAAAAAGTTGTATTTCCTTGTTTTATAGTAGTCTATTTGTTTTATAACTCAATTTATGAAGACAATACCCTTTACCATTAAAAGGAACAAAAAGGTAATATTGAAGCATTTTATTGGGCCCGCCATTACAAAGTCATTTCAGTAACCGGTCCCAGACTCAGTCCATTGTAGAAGGAAAATCTTTCTACAGTCACGGCTCTCGATGGGATAACGCCAAAGCCTCAGATACGAAAGATCGCATCTTCAGACCCCTCCTCATTCAATTATCAACCCTAATCCATCTGTTTGGAGCGCAATCTCGCACGTCGCCCAAGAAACCTATGAAACTTTGTTAAATAACTTTTCAGATAACTTGAACTCCCTCTATTTGCGCAAAGTTGGAAGCGGTGTTTCACCGCCAGCTAATTTAATCCCTACCCGCTTGTAATAAATGTTGTTTTCGCGTAATACCAATTGGCAAGTTGGTGTGTACGGCTGAGTTGAAAGTTGTGGACTTCGCGAAGCAAAACGCGAACTTTTGCAGAACATTTCAGTGTAGTTAGTACAATGTTATAATGGAAATAAGCACTTCAAAATGGCGTCGTCTGCAGCTGTGTTATAGGTGTAATAATGTATTGATTGGCTTGTTCCCTGCGTTATGTAACAGCTTTGGTGTATTATTAATATCTCATATTTTCAGCCATCAATATTATCTACAGGCCATCGCTCAATGACCTAAAATCCGGCTACTACCCGCTGTCTTAACCCATTTACTGCTAACGTTGTCGTCACGGCTCTACGAAGCATTTTCGCTACATAGCGAGAAACCCATGTTATCGGCTACGGCGTAGCGCTACGCGCGTAGCATAGCAGTGAATGTGTTAAACGATATCTATCCGGTCCCGTTTAATTTTTAGTTCCTTATATTTATTAAAACGTAGATTTTGTAATTTACGTTCCAGTTGTATTAAATACAACGGTAAAAGCAGTTTTAGGTAAGAAACATAAGTTGATTGTATTAGTAATTAAACGATTATAACATCAGCTTTGATTATCTCATAATATTAATTAACATCGCGACGACATTTGGCTGTAACTACCAATTTAGATTAGGATCCCTTTGCTCGACAAACTTGCTATACATTATTATAAATCTTAAATCCCAAAAGTCGTATGTTCTATACAAGTTATATATAGTTACGACGAGTACGATCTGAAATACAGTATGTACTTCGTAACCTAATAGCAGTATAGGTAGTACCAGAGACAAATAAATACGGAATACTGGTAGTCTCACAAAAGGTTACGTTCCATTATTATTGATGTAGATGTTGTAGTAAGTCAGGTCCTAGTTTCGTATAATTTTAAGGCGTTTTCATCTTTAATTTAGCAGTGTTACACATTAACTCTCTATCTTGTCTCTAATAGCTGACTATTACGGCAATACTGTTTCCAACTGAAGGCGAAGTTCTAATGCAAAATATGTAATGAGTCATCACTGTATATTCTGTCCCCAAAACTTATTCGCATTGGTGGAAAAAATGTCTACAGTTTTGGTACGTCGATGCTGAATTTACGCGATACACCTATTTGTACCTATTCGCTGTGTGCATGATTGTGGCGCCATCTCTTGGGCAGGTGGTCAATCTCTTTTTTTCCTTTTTTATAAATAGGTTGTATTCCTTGCTTATATGAAATGTAACTGGCTGATTCACTATTTTGACAGCAGACAGGGGATTTGCAGTTTAATTTCTTGTCACATTGAGCACTGCGATCGTTCTCGTTACCCCCACCATGCACTTCACACATAGCGAATACGAAAAATCTGTAGGTCCGAAAAACAACTTCATGAACTGTTAGTTGCATGTTGCTAGTGGTATCTATGTGGCTATCTACAGTCAGCAGCAGAAGTAGCTTAACAGTTGAGTTGAGGTGTCCAAATGAACTTTACAGTGACACGACTTCATTGTTAACAGAATAAGTGCGCGTTAAGAGTCCGGTAACGATTTGAAAACGAAAATCGCTAATAATGACATTATGCACATGAATTGCATTTGGTACGATAGCTTGAAGTCTTGTTATTGCAAAAAAGTACTTTAGGTCTATATATATTAATATTTAATACCTTAAAACTCGATTCTTACAGAGCATGTTTAGTGAGGACGTTGATTCGTGTAATTTTGTCGTAAGATTTTTAATTATTATTTGTTATGGACCCTAATATGTTTTATATTATCTGAATAAAGCATGAAATGAAGTTTATTTTTGTATTTTTATGTTTGTAAAATACTTTAGTATCTTTCCAAAAATATCACCTAAAATTCGGCAATTTTTAGCAAAATTGCTCTAGCAAAACACACTCTCTCTCAAAAAATATATATGAAAATGAAAAAAACTGTTACACTTATTCCTCAGGCGACTCATTTTCCAATGTATTTATATATTTTACGTACTTATATAACTTAATTTAAATCAATAAAAACCTTACTCTTTTCACCTCTCCAAGCAAAAATCGCGAAACAGGTGTTAGATTAGGGTGAATTATTTATAAATAAAGCATAAAATTAAAAAATCGTTGTATTTATTCCATCCAAAAAGAAACGATCTTTCATAATATGTATACAAAATTATAGAAGTTATGTTAGTTACTGCAAAATCGCATCAAAAAGTTGAGCGAAATCGAAAAAAAACACTACCGGACTCTTAAGGTCACATCACCAAGCTACTTTTACTGCTAACTGTACAGTAACGACGATGATCATGTTTAGTCTTTATTATCCGCTTGTCTCTGTTAGCACTATGCAAATACGTACATAGAACTTGCGCTATCTGGAGTCTGCTCCACAATATTTATCTAGTTACTTAGTTTCCCGAGCGCTACAGAAACCTCTATTCTAATTAAATCACTATCTTTGTGTTCTCCGCACGTGGGTATATTTTATTCAAACACGACATTCTAAAATTTACTGCGAGCAGAATAAACCCTAATAACTTCTCGTTTGTAACGTCGTATGTCTCCTTGAAACTAACATTTGATAAACGAGTCTATCCCGTTGAATTAAGTTTGGAATTTCATTGGGGCGGTAAGTACTGAAGTTATTTGGGAGATGTTCGACTGCTTCTTTTTATTTGTTCAGAACAATAAATTGCTCACAGCTTCACAACTGTCTTTTTACATGACTTAGCGATATTAGGCTAACGTACATAGTATCAAATCGATTTTTATTATCTTTAGCGAGTTTTATCGAGAAACACAATTCTATCAGGGTTAGCGCTCCGTCGGAATTACTTATAATAAAAGATTTGCTGTCTTTCTTCGAATTCCTTATTTTAGAAGTCAGTTTATCCTTTGAAATAAAAGTAGGTATTGTTTTATCATACGAAAATAGAACTGACTATATAAGTATCACTTTGAATGCCATGTAGTGATGGGAAAAGCAATGAATATATTATGTGGTTATAATATTTCTAAAAAAAAGGATTAATCGTATGTTTCTAGTAATTTTAAATTTCCCGACGTTTTGAGCCATTTGCAGCACTCGGGATAGACTAGTATGTCATTGTCAAGATTAAATTACTCATAAACCAGCTACTTGAAGCTTTTGGATTATTAAATCAAGGTTGTACCTGCACATGTCATTTGGGGTGATACGTTACAGATGAGTTCTCGGGCTAATGACTATGGTTTTACAGTCCTGTAATGATTTTGTCTCTTTGAGGTGAACTACTGGATCCCGCATGCTGGTGGTTGGATAAATCCACCTTCTTCATTGAAATCTGGGTGTTTCATTATCCCGATAGCTTCGCGTAGCATTCTGGGGATGTATCGTTGTTCCCTGGCGAGGACTCGAGCTTTGTTAAGGTAGCCACCGACTATCAGTCCGCCTGCAGTCTGCCTGACGATCTCGGCCTGTCAGTTAGAACAAAAATTTGCCGGCCCCGAACAACTGACAGGCCGATATCGTCAGCCTGACTGATAGTCGGTGGCCGCCCTTAAATTTGATGGAGTGGTTGGGGTTGTCAGTTTATATTCGAATAGCGACTTCCTTTATATACTTTAAGCATGTACTTACAATATAACCCAATCAAAGTATGACCCAGTAAGTGCCTATGTACGACATTTGGTTATTTAAGCAGTCTAAAAAGGCACAGAAATAAACTTACCACAAGTGCTTCTCTTTCGCCCTCAGTAAAAATAACGGCCCAATTTTATGATCCTTTCGGTAAAGTATTTTCCAGAAAATAAAGTAGATTATCTCAATAAATTCTCGTTCAAACTTCGTTTCATTCAAATCACTTGCTTTTGTACGACTTCGAAGTTTCTCGATTGATTAATTCAAATGCTAAAGCGGATTTTTGGTTGAAATATGTGAGCATGAAAGTAGTAAACACACTTCGTTATTTGCCAGTCTAGTCGGAATTTTACTAGCCCGCTTTCAAAGCGAATGCAGCTCATAAAACCAGGTGAATAAAGCCGATATTCGAATAAGCTCTATCTAGAAGAATAATGTACGTGTTTTGAACTCGGTCAAACCCTGACAAAGGCAGTTTATATTTAAATAAATGTGTTAGTAAACGTTACTAAAGCGGCCCTATGTAAACGTCACGGTGATAGAAGCGATTCAATAGGTACTTACTAAGAATCTTGACTTGCTTTTGTGGATTTTCATAACATGGGACCCTCAATAATATAGGTAGTACAGTTGACGTCAAAGAAATGTTTACACTTTTGCATCTTAGACTTTTTTAATAAGGTGTAAATAGTGTATATATATCTTTGACGTCGACTGTACCTGTAAGTGTACTTGTATAAGCATGGCTATTTTTATTTTTTTGTGTTGAAATTATGGTACAGTTGACTCAAAAATATGTTTACACTTTCAAACCTCATTGTCAAAAGTGCAAACATATCTTTGACGTCTACGGTACATTGCCATGTAGTTGATACATGAGTTTTTATGCGTAGGTAGGTACTCTATGATATTTACATGGGCCAAAGTTACCCTACATTGAGTCAAAGTAACCCTGCCTTATAGTACCTCAACCTCGCGTTCCACCTAACTCGATTTTTAGGTAATTGAATTTTTTTATAATATCTGATTGCTAAGCAAAAATAGAAACCAATTAAGAGAGCGGGGGCGAGCAACCGTATCTCGTCATTTCACAACGAGAAAGATATTAAATTTATTATTTTTATAACCGGCTTACGCAGAACATTTATTCATTAAAAATAAAGTACAGATACTTTTACAATATTAATTTTATTATCGTGAAGTTATATGAAAAAACTGGCTTAGAGCTTGTTGGGCCATGCTCAGTGTAGGGTTCCGTAGTTGCCGGCCCGTCTCAATACACTCACTCAAAAGGTTGTTTTTTAAAGATATTTTGCTTCACTTACGTCCTTTATACTGTACAATGACATTACAATTTTATTTAGAATAGTTTTCATTGAAAGTAAATATTAGGCCTCACTTTTTGTAAAAGTTACACGTGGAGGGGACGCATTTTTTTAACTTTCGGTGCCATTATTTATGTAATGTTATGAAACTAGATTTAATAAAAAAAATAACATTAGAAATTCCCTATTCTTTTTAAAAGTCCTATCTAACGACATACCACAAAATAGGGATGAAAAGAATAATCTCCAAACTTTTTTTTACTATTTTGTCGGCGTCGTTAATACACGTATCTACTCATACAACATTTCTGCTTTCTAGTGCTAAAATTCCTGAGATAATACGCCACAGACGGACAGACAGACGGATTACTAGGTTTTACTAGGTTTTGGTAACTCCTAAGTATCTAATAAAAACTTGAGATTAACGAAATTAATATAACTTTCGACTACAAATTAGGTAGCGGCAAAGTTGTGTCGAGCACTTTATATTCCCCTCTTCAGTGATTCTCAACGTAATAGTATTATATTATACTATATTAATAGAACGCTGAGCTCAAAGTAGCTTCAATTATTATCTTTCTTAAGCCTTTGACCCATATTCTTGGATATGGGAAAGCAGATTATTACTTTTTAATATCGTTGGGAATGCTGTGGATTCAGTGATTTATGTACAGCGTTTTCGAAACTTTTTTCAAAGCGTTTTATAACACGGTACATAAATATTGCTACTTGGCCACAGAAGCAGGTCATACAATCTGTGTAGAAAAAAAAGACTACAGAGAGTAAAAACTTTCATAAACAAACACAGTAACATTAAGCAATTTTTTTTGCACACGGTCAATGATAAACGATGTACCCAGGCCATCTAGAGTCTCCCAAACTTCTGTCTGGCTTGCCTCATTTATGTGTTGTGTGGGTAGTTTCACTCTATAGATACTAGAAGCCCATATTATGGCGAGCTGCTCTACATGATGGGCCATCATAGGCAGGCAGCTGTACGATGGAACGAGATCGCAATATAGTTAGCTCCCTCTGACGCATAGCTGCATCCCTATGATGGCCCGTCATGTAGAGGAGCCATTATGGTGCCTCCTGTCCTATCCATCGCACAATGAGCCATTTATGGACCATTTTTGGACAACTACGTGTTTAACTTAACTCCTTACGTCATGTTCAAGCGAATATTTGAGAATCTGCTTATGGAGCCAATTAATTCCTTGTTGTCAAGATTTGCCCAAATATTCGTTTTGCATCTCATTCTTTTATTCGGCAAACGAAAGTGAAGCAACACCATTACTCAAACCCAATACACGTAGTCTTGAAATTAAACTCCGCAGCATTCATAGGCTGCTACAGAGCTCTACGAAAATGGTTGACGATTGGATTTTCAGTAAGTCCGTCCAGTTTAACAAGACCCTATATTAAAGTTCATGCTGTAGTGGTATTTGGACTTCTAAAATCTGATGTCATGGTGATGTTACTCGCAATGCATCTCGCTCGCACCAATTAAGTTATTTATGTAGGTGTATGTTCCTACTTATTATTTTACAAGCAATATAATACAATCACATTCATTCCGAGGTTGAATTCAGAATAATAAATTGGGGATTTTTTTAAATTGAAATCGTTTGGTTATTAATTAGTATTACGCGTTGTAAAAAAACATGTGAGCGCGTCCCGTCCGATGGAATCATTTTAATGTATCTTTTGGTTAGCCCATACAGCTTATGTATTCAACACGTTACTGGCAATAACTTCTACAAAATGCCTAAAGATCTGTATGAAATGGTGAGTAATTATCTGTTCAGTTAAATAAATCATTTTTGTCAGCTGAAAAATTAGTCAGCAAGGGTAGGCTAGGTTAGACTAGCTGACCAACCGATTTTTAAACTACCGAAACATTTTTTTTGCAAACCTTTTTAATCATAGCCGTGTAAAATATGGGTCCAACAGTGAACACGTGCCTCGCAAAATGCCTACGCCGCAGAAAAACTACAACGCATTGTCTATGACGCCAGAAAACCTACAGTGCATCAGAAAATTAGTGATGCAAAATGAGCTTGACACGACTTAATTTTCAAAAGAATGAGAGCGTGTGTATAGGGCATTTTGAATACACCACCCGCTTAGCTACTTGTGCTGCTGACTGTACTTAGGTTTTGACATAAACCTATCGTTTTGTTTCAGAATGTCCCGCAAGTCCCGGCAGGGGTACAGCATCCGGCACCTTCTGCAGCTGCCGAATGCCCCCCGCAGCCCGCCCGCCGCGCCGCACCCCCCCGCGCCCTGTATAAAGGTAGGTCCTGGAGGATGATTCGAACTTTACAAATTGATCTCGTTTTGACATTTATTACAGTGCCTTTTTCTTGAATCAGAATAAAAAGAACTAACCTCTTTAAACTTTTAATTTCATCGACTCTGCATTTTAATAAAATCTGTTCCATGGAGAATAATAAAAAAAAACAATAGGGGCGATGACACATGTTGAATTATGCAATTAAATTTAGTTGATAGGATGCAAAATGATCAAAATATCCAAATAAAGCAAACATTAAAAAAATCTATTGAAATGGTTCAAAGATATCGGGCTTCAAAGTTTCAAATTTTTTCGATTTTTGAAAGTACGAAATTTAAAAAACCAATGATACCATTCGATTTCTAACATTTTATTGTGAAATAAATTGTATAGCAACCATATACATAAACGCAACATTTCACTGTAAAAATAGCAATTTCATAATTTTTCCATACTTTAAACAGGGCAAATATGAAGCCATGACGTCACTGCTTCATATCATTTTGTTAGGAGCGTTTTGAGAAACAAATGCAAATCTCAGACTTTAAGTCTTTTTCCTGTCTTTTATGTTGATTTAAGGCAATTGGCCCCATATAGACATTTGATCCTCATAACAAAACGAATCGATTGATACCATGCATGAAAAACATTCATCTAGCCTATTGTCAGGATCCTACTTTAAACTGTTCATGCTATTGGTTGTTTATCCTTATTACAATATGTCTATAAAAGAATTTTTAACTACACAGTTTGATGTCGATGTCGTTGACACGGAAATCTTCACAGTTCTCTTACACTATATAAATAAAAGTACTTATCGCAACAGCGTTACTCTTATTGAAATTCCACTGGATTCCGTTTGAAATACAATAAATAGCTATTGACATTTGAAGTTTGTGGCCGCTCTAAGAAGCTTATTTACGTATAAAACTGAGCTATAAGTCGTGAGCATAGATAAATGAGTAGATAGATTGCTAACTCCATACATAGCAAAACTACTTATTAAATAATAAGTCGTATGGGAGGTATGGTTAAACTTATTTTTACTAAGTTTTAAGCACACTTAAATCGTAATACGTATTAAGCTGTAATCTTTTGAATAATAACTTTTAGCAAAACTTATTATATATATTATACGCATTAAGCCATGTCCGGAGAGAACACTGGTCGTGAGTTATTTTAACACTTTCCGTACCGCGTAGCGCTACGCGCTACGCTCGTAGCACGTAGCCAGGTATTCCTCGTATGTAGCGCGTAGTAGCTACGAACAGAGAACCCGACAGTCGGGTTCTCGGTGCTGAATGTGTTAACACATTAAGCTCCGATAATCCGACTGTCAGTCGGCGTCTCTTTTCGTAGCTACTAGTACGCACTCCATACTACGGGCTACAAGCGTAGCACGTAGCACTAGGCGACACTGAATGTGTTAACCCATTCACTGCTAATGACGACACGTTGTCGTCACGGCTCTACGAAGCATTTTCGCTACATAGCGGGAAACCCATGTTATCGGCTACGGCGTAGCGCTACGCGCGTAGCATAGGAGTGAATACATGTCAGTCGATTACTGCATCAAAGCTTTCTACTACATTGATAGTTTATTGATAAGTAAAACAGCATTAGATTTCTTCATGTTTTCTTGCCATGTGTAGGGGAGGTAGGGTCAAGGACTTTAATTGTTTTGCCATTTAGGGTTCACTTTACATTGGACATTTCATAGAGTAAGTATTAAACAAAAGAAGATAATCGCGTACACTTACTTTTAATTTTCCTGACGTTTCGAGCGTGTCATAACGCTCGTGGTCGCAGGCAGACTGGCGAGGAATCGTATCAGCATCTCCTAGCCGCGCGGGTTTTTCGAACTACCCGCACTTGGTCTTGATTATTCACATTTACGCTAGGGTTGTCACTTTGCCTACACACGACACTCACAACATCCGATGGTTTGGAAATGCACGTATTTCGACGCTTACATTTGCTGATCACTGGATTCCACGAAGAAGAAATCCCCTGCCCCTCGTTCTGGTTGAAGTTTTTATACTTTCTAATTTCAATTGCTTCTCGTAGTTTCCTGCTATAACGACGAGGTTCCGTGGCGTGGTTATAGCAGGAAACTACGAGAAGCAATTGAAATTAGAAAGTATAAAAACTTCAACCAGAACGAGGGGCAGGGGATTTCTTCTTCGTGGAATCCAGTGATCAGCAAATGTAAGCGTCGAAATACGTGCATTTCCAAACCATCGGATGTTGTGAGTGTCGTGTGTAGGCAAAGTGACAACCCTAGCGTAAATGTGAATAATCAAGACCAAGTGCGGGTAGTTCGAAAAACCCGCGCGGCTAGGAGATGCTGATACGATTCCTCGCCAGTCTGCCTGCGACCACGAGCGTTATGACACGCTCGAAACGTCAGGAAAATTAAAAGTAAGTGTACGCGATTAAGTCCCGTGTTTTGTCAAAATAATGAGTGAAAATCGTGTGAGTTTAAATCAGTACAAAAGAAGATAACTTGAACTGAAGTCCGTGACTGTACCCTAATAAACAAATATTTTCGTAGTTTTTATTCTATCACTTTGTCGGCGTGATTAATGCACATAATCATATTTCAGATTTCTAATGGTAAGTCAGTGAGCTAGACCACGGACAGACGGACGGACGGACGGACGAACATGGTAAAACTATAATGGTTCTTATTTGACTACGGAACCCTAAACAAAACTTAAGATAAGAGTGAGTGACACATCACCAATGTTTAACAATAAATAACACACATTATGGAATAATATCAAGTTTCATAAATATCCTCCGCCTTTTAAGCATCAGTATATTTATCATGTTACTCACACAAACGCCATGTCTCTAAGTCACTTTTATACAAAACGTTAACCAAATTCGTCCTGAAATTTCTGAACATTACCTACAGTTTTATTGGATAAATCTTCCTAAATGTATTTATTCGTCGCATTATTCATGTCATAAGCGGTGGCGATTATTACAAATTCAATTTAGTATACAGTAGCCCACTGTGGTCCTTTTAGAGATAAGCTCGCCTTTGTGCATATCTTTTTTGTATTTTACTAATGTTTTACTTGTTTTTAATGCTATACTTGTTTATGTTGAATAAAGTGATACATACATCTATATATAGGTACATATTTTGGTTAAAAAAAACCGGCCAGCTGCGAATCAAACTCGTGCCCTGAAGGTTCCGTATATCACACATTTTTTTTTTGTGAACAAGAAATAAACCATTTTTGGACTTTTTACTTTACTCGGTCTTAACACATTCAGCACCGAGAACCCGACAGTCGGGTTCTCTGTTCGTAGCTACTACGCGCTACATACGAGGAATACCTGGCTACACGCTACGAGCGTAGCGCGTAGTAGCAGGATAGGGTTGGAAAAATTCCCCCCGAGCTTACTTACTTACTGCAAGGCGCAGTGACCCAAAGTGGATCTTGGCCTCCGATACTAAAGATCGCCAGGCTTCGCTGTTCACAGCCGTCGCTGTTCACAGCCGTCTCTTTCCAGTCAACGGCGCCCAGCGCGGTGAGGTCCTTCAGCACCTCGTCTTTCCAGCGGAACCTAGGACTCCCAGGTGCAATATATGGCCCTCGAGCTATTAGTATGAAATTCCAAACGATGCCTTTTTATAAAGATGTAAGCTTTACACTTGGGCCACATGCGAATGATTACATATTCAGTGAGCAACACATACAATACGTTTTATTGACGCGTTTTAATGTATAGAAATGAAAAAGAAATACCTACGTTAACCTCTGTATGTTACTTTAAATAAACTTTTTGGGTACGTACCTTCTATTTAATAAAAAAAATTATAACACAGTTACCAGAATTTTCTCTAAGAAAAACTAAGAGCTGCTATTATTATTCATTTGTTTTTCTCCGTAGGTATTCATAAACCACAACAAGCAAGCCTCACTTAAATATAAATATTATTAAACCCAAACCCAATATAAAATACCTTCTTATGTATAATACCTTCATTATAATTTTATATATTATGTGACATAATTTATGGTTAGCTAGTTGTTAGAATAAATCCTTGAATTGTTAATAAAATGATGTACGTACAAGCATATTTCTTACTATTAAATAGGATTGGAACATTCAATAAAGAACCCGTTAAAATACTGTTGTAAACAATTCTCTTTTATACAATTCAAAGTGCGTAAATAAGAGAAAGAAGCCAATTCCACCCCAAACCCCTTACCGGAATAATCTCTACACGTTTGATATACCATTATTCCACGAATAGGAAAAACGTTTGGTATGCATCAAGGAGCGTGATGTAATGCCTACTAAAGTACCTTGAAGGACAAAGGACTTCGATTGTCTCCAGTGCCTCGTTTTCCACGACAGCAGCGCCCCTAGCGGGAAAAACAGATTTCAAAAGTTACCTAAAACAACGTTTTTATCTAAGCGTTTGCTAAAGTAATTTATTAAAATGCATTAAAAACACTGGCCGCTTGGAAAAGTTAACAAATGAGCCTCGAAGTGCAAAGAAAATAAAAGAAAAGCGAATAAAAACGCGGACATTCTAAATTCAGTGCTGTGGGGATGCAATAGAACAGTTTTTCATTTACACAATCTTGAACGCAAATACTTAGAAACACACCATTCGGAATCGCGGCAACTTTCCCTTTACAACCCTCCAAAGTGGACTACCCTCGCCAGCCAGTTTTCGTAGTCGTTCTCTTGGTTTTGCATAGATGGCGCAGATTTCAATGGTTGTGATAAAATAACAAGTACGTATTATACGATATAGTATTCATATTTAATCACGATTAGATTACTGTGCAATAATTAATAACATACTTTATGTACATGAGAAATAAGAACTTAATTCAGTCATTATTAATTTGAATGACATTCCGGATATAGGTATGTGTCTTTTATTTAGGTACATATGTTTACCAGTTCCCACATTTCAGTGGTCTATTTTTAATGCCTGGATTAAATTCATAGCGATATACATTGATTTATTCTACAAGATGTGACAACTAGAAGAAATATTGTCTGACAATTGTAAATATTGACTGACAGCTATTGAGTTGACAGCTATGACTGAATTAAAGAGTAATATAGACTTGCGGTGAATTTCACTACAACTTTTGAGCCAAAAATATGGGATGTCATATCGTGTTACTCAAAATCAAGTTTGTACTCATATTGTTGGTATTTAAAACTTAGTTTATCAGTATTGAATGCTACATTTTTTAGATGTTTAATACCTACTGATGTAAAACAATTTGATTAGAGAATAGTCTTGTATAAACAAGCACATGTAACGAATTTAATTACTTTGATTATTTTATTTGAATGAATACTTCTCCCTATTCCTAGTATAATATTCATTCTAGAAGAAAGGCGTACATTGCCTGACCCAACTGCAATGATTGAAACACAACAAAAGCCAAACAAACCTATCGTATTCCAAAATACCTAAAGCAAATCAATCAGCCCCGAATTCTTGTAAAAGTATTCCGACCGTTAGAGTATTTACGGAGCAAATCAACTATTTATTTATTGGCTATCGCTTTGATTGTTCGGACGTCGTACAAATACGATTGTCCTGTTTAGAAAGGGGTGGAGTAGGTAGTTGTGTGGATCGTTCTTTGACAATTATTTGGGTAGTCTCGTGTTTACTCTGTAGTTCTTGGGCTTGTATACAATCGAATAATTATTACAAAATATTTTTAATGGAAAATACAGCTTAAAAAAATTAAGTGCAAGCTAAACAAATTTCAAAAAAACACCTCGAACTATAGATAAAATAACCTCACGCTATATCTAATCATTTTACATATACCTAACAAATATAAGGAGCAATGCGCGCTATTGTCTACTTCATAGTAGCTTAGGTAGTGCATGTTTCCAATGTTTCCATTACTTTTAGAGTAAACATGAACTTACGTATATTATTGTCCAAACAACATCGCTGCTTTATAATGACCAAGTCAAGTAAAAGTTTTCTTAAATATCCCCACATAGTCTCATGTCTACAAAAAGGGTTTCACCCTTGCAGCGGGTAATAGTGTAAGACTGCCCTTAGAAGCGTGACCGATGAGCATTGTTTACCTGCCATGTGTACGTAGCTCACCTATGTGTCCACGGAAACAAATCCAAACAGCCAGCAGTTGGTAATACAGTTTAATAAGCACTTGTTGTAAATGCATCACTTGGTTTTTAAATGTTCTAGAGAGGTTAAAATATTGTTTCCAACTGATTTTTATTAGATACCCTACACTTTGCAGACATTACAGTGTAGGGATTTTTGTTATAACCAAAGAGATTTTTTAAACGATTGCAACCTACGCGTTACTTTGCTCTTTTTTCAAAGAATTCATAATGTGGTTTCTAACTGCTTTAAAACGACAGACGATACAGTTCCCGCAAACTTGTTATTGTTGTTTATTACTTATAGTTTACATGTATGGGTTTCAAACCAAACAAAATAAAGTAATTCAATGTTTTCTTTCCCAAGCTCACTGACTTGTTCACCTCGACCAATAAATAACAATTAGTCGTTATGTTTCAATCGCGGGCCGTGCATTACCCGACCGTGAAATATCGTCCGGCCGGTCGCCGGAAAGAAATATCGCCGTCGACGCCGTTCCGGCCAGTGTTGCCACACTTTATGATGAAAACTTTCGATATATCGATAAAATATTTTTTTTAATTATAGCCACGCAGTTAATACCTACTGATGTTTTAATTTTTGTAGATTGCTTTTAGGCCATTTGGATGGTTATATATTTTATCATATAGCTTTGAAGATAATGTGTATTTTTTATAGTAACTGATATGCTGCAACGCTACGCTTCCTACGCCGTAGGCCGGCTGTAGCAGTATCTTTAGTAGAGGGGCGTTATCACTGTGTACCATTAATGACGTGACTTAAACATAACTTATGTCCAAAATTTAAGTACTTATTGAATGCAAATGCCCTGGAAACCTTCCTACTCGTTATAAAATCCGATTGCAGTCAGCGAAACTTTCGCTCTCACTCAGTAGATACCTATACATATTACTGCCCCTAAACCTTCATAATACTTTAGTGCAGACTCTTCTTCTTCTTCCGTGTACTATCCTTTTATTTGGGGTCGGCCCTCCTCGTTTTTTGGTGCCAACCCACTCGATCTTGGGTTGTCTGCCTGTCTGGTTGTCAATCTGTGCCCGTTCCAAATCCTTGGCAACGGTTGTCCACGGCAGACATCACAGTATAATATTCTTATCGATACTGTATCCCAGCACTACGGTTAGTGTTTATAACTGAACAAATCGGCGCGTAAGAGACCGGCCACCCGCCGCGCGCTTAATCACTTAACACTCCGGATTAACGATAAATTTATCGTTCACACCAAAAATGCGACTGTTTCTGCAGCGTTCTGGCACGGAAGGAAAGATTGATGCGATTTGGATGACCTCTTCTTGTTTGCGTGAGTAAAAGCCATGTTAGGACTAGAGTCGAATTGAAGCGATAAGTTGGGTTTAAAAAGATTTACTGTTCTTGTGAAGCTACTCACCTTTAAGAGACTTCTTTAAAGTTCTCCCCCTTAAGACCATAACTTGTTAAACAATATTCTTACATAAAGTTATAAACTGCTATTCACGTTCACGTAAAATCAACAGCAGAAGTCAATAACCAAACGATGTGTTCAAAACGAGCTGGAAACATCTTAATTTTTCGAACACAAGATGGTGTCAAGATTATTTTGAATGACTGGTCCGCTTACCTAGTGCCGCTGCTGAAACTACATTTCTGACAAGAATCTGATTTACCCCACACGTAAATAAGTATGCAGCTGATCTTCATGTTTGTTTGCTATTTTTGGCGAAAGTTAAGTTGGTACTAACCATTCTGGTACGGGTCCAATGAACCTCGTAACAGTGTACGTGTTTAAGGATACACAGTTTCCTTTGCTTTAATTGAATGGAAGCTAACCTTAACGTATTTATAGACGTTAGTCCTTTGTTAAAGTTAGCCTACTTACCTTGTTTGGCAGTTCTCTCCAACTGCAAGAGATGGCGCTACTATTAAAATGTAATGAACGATATTGCTGAAACTATTACACTAACTTTATCATGACATCTGTTACAATTTATTTTATTTATTTATTAGCCTAAAGTAGTGTCCCACTGCTGGACAAAGGCCTCTCCCCTGACTTCCACAACTCTCGGTCCCACGCTTTTTCATCTCTGTTTACAATTTATACTTGTGTTAAAGTAATATATGAGTAATTAGATTTTACTTTTGGTGTCCATTCTCTAACGACTTTTATTCCTACAAAACTACAGCTTCATAACGTCTTTCCAAAATCTAAGTAGCAACAATCAATTACAAACGTCTCTTACGATAACATATAGACACTTTAACCGTCGCTACGGCTCCCCGGCGGGCTATTGCCATAATCGCTCGTGAGTGTGCTGTGCACGCCTACAGGCGATATTGGCAATTCTTCTAGTTAATCGTCGGCAACATGTGTGGAGATAATGTGATGTTTTAGATCATTGATGAAGGTAGTTTTGTGAGGAGATACGAAGACTTTTGCTGTTACCAATCCGTATAAGTATTTATGCATTATTTCTTGATTTTGCTTCGGGCTTGTCCGATTTAGCAATAGTTATTAGATACGTTATGCTTAATAGATCGCGCCGTGGGAGAATCCTATGAAAACGGTAAGTTTTCATCTAGTTTTTTTTAACAAAATTCTTTATTTATGCAACGTCTACGTGTAGAACAAAGTATTGGCGTATTTTGCATGCGAGTCAGTTAAATACGTAACATTTGCTTTAATTCCGAATTACTATTTCGAACTGCGTATTATATGTAGTAAAATGAAATTAAACAGTTTATTAACACTATAAAAAGGCAAGCCAAAAAAAAACAGACTCGGAAAGCTCCTGTTATAATTTTATTTTTAATCATATTCAGATCATTCAAAATAGTTGCCTGAAGCCTAGTCATTACCCTATAGGATTAGGTGCCATTTTCAGAAATTATGGAAATATTTCTGGCATTTTGATAGTTTTTACTTTCACTTACAAGCTGTGACATTCACTGAAAAAAATAATTTGTTACAAGCAACCAAATTTCATCTACCAGTAACCTAAAAATAGTGACTACAAAACTAAGGCTTATTCTTACCAAAATGTTTGGTTATTTATACATAAATAAACTATGTGTTATTAACAAATAAACTTGATTAACTCTTTACCAAACTTTGGCTATTTCATCAATTTTTTTTTCAGTGTTTGAAATGTAAAAACATGACTTCACTTTTTGGAGGATATTATTAAAATTATTCTCTGTACTTCCTGTTAAATTATCAAAATTTGATGGTAATGAACTGGTTTAAAAAAAATTACAAATAATATACCTACCTTAGAACTCCTCTAATAAGATACCTATCAAAGAATAACACAAATCTTACTTGCCTTTACAGCACTACGTATAACTCTATTCCAGATTCTAACATTAAAGTTATTTACTCATACAACATGGCGACATTGTTTTAGCCACTGTAACAATGTATCTCGCATTAACTCGGAGCATTTTGTCTTGAGACTCGAGACGTGACCCTCGCTCTAACGAGTTTTTGAGAGCAACCAACACAGCCGTTCTAAAGGGATTCACACTTTGTAAGTAAGTAAATCGCCCGTTAGGACAGCGGTTGGAAATTTGCAAATAAATATAAGAGACATTTGGAAATAGTTAACAACAAGCCAACCAACCAAGCAAGCAAGCCAACATTATGACGTATCAAGAGCTAAAAACATTAGCGGAGAACAGGACAGAACGGCGATTACTCCACCGACAAGAGCAAGGCTCTTAAAATTATCATGATGATGATAAATTGATAACAAACGTAGTGGTAATAACAAATAAATAAAAAAGTGGGCCGATTTTTGACTTTCGATCGCTCGAATTCAAAGAAATTAAGCTCGAAAATAATCACACGCAAACGATTATCGCCATTATTTTCTCATGAAATTAGTAGTATAAATAATCATGATTTTAAATTCCTACCGCTGTTTTTAAAACATCATTTCTTCGTTTTATTCAGAGTTGTAAATGGCAAATTCGAGCGCTCGAATCTCAAATGGCCTTCATTTTTTATACAAAAAAATGAGTGCTGATTATTTCACGAAAAACCGGGCTTACCGCCGAAAATCGAAATTTCGTTATACCTCTCTATCACACTGTCATGTACGAGTGAAATATACGCAGATAACGAAATTTCGATTTTCGAAGTTTGCGGTGGGCCCTCTGGTCTAGTCAAACATAACTTCGTTTATTTATCAGCGACGATATTCGGATCCGTCAGAGTTGGAAGCCGTCAGAAAAATGAGGGGGGAGGATGAAAAACCAAATCCAACGTGGGTCAGTTCGGTTTGCACAGGGTGGTTCCATAACACGTAGGGAGCTTAAATACCTACCGCGAGCCATTCGATTGCCTCGCGGACACTGAAACTACGCGTCATTGCTCTAAACAATATTTGGCTATAAAACAAACTTGAGTCGCAAATCATTAACATTATTAGGGCTCCGAGTAGGCATCACTTATCTTTACGGGTGAAACCGAGCTATGAATCTTGTTTACTTTCAAGTCTAAGATTCCCTGCCAAGTAACTTTCCACTAGACAATTTATATATTTACACAGCGAAGACGCCATCACGCATTCATTAACCAAAGTTGACTCCAGAATCCCGATGATCCGTCCATTAAGTATTCATCTCGCGACATTAGTGGCGAGCGTTATTAAAACCACCTGTAAATCCTCCTTGCCTCGTACGTGTCGGGGGGTCCCTTCCGCCTTGCGACTTTTGTCTCAAATCTCAGCACGTCTTGGACATCGGGGCCACGTCTTACGGAATTAATAATAAGCCAAGATGCCGCGTGCGGTTTGGGCCGCAATGTGCCGAAATTTCCAACCCTCATTACTGGTCCTCTGCACTCTACGCGCGCTCGAAACTTTGGGCGTTCGCGCCGCGTTCCGGGCTTGTTTATTGGTCTTGTAGACATCTTGGTGCTTGTAGCGAGTTTTAATCGTCGAATAAAGGATGCTGGGAACGTTTGTGATGCTAGCCGTTACCTGATGTTTTGAAATACGGTGCGCTTCCGCACGATTGCCTTAATGATGTTTTGGATTGTCGCAAGCACGTGCTTTGCCATTATTTATTCCTTTAACCGTTCTATAGATTAAATCTTGCAGATTGTATTCTAGCATTTGTAGCCTATTAAATATATTTTGTTTAGTCTTTGTTAAGCCTTAACTTATGTCCTATGAAGACATCAAATAAACTAAGATACTATTTACTAGAAGCGTCGTGGTGTCATTTCCTGAATATTATAGCTTTCTCTGTAAAAGTGGTATTTCATGGTAAATATAGGATAGTTTAAATATTGTAACAGATACGTCGACATGTGTCATATTTGGCCTAACAATGTTAACAAAATTGTTCTATTGTTTTGCGTGTAACATCGCAACCCGGAGGCTATGTAGTGACGAAAACCGCACTCTGTGTCAAAATTGTACACGAATACCTACCTACTGGTTTATTTTTTTGTGGCCATATAGGTTGAACAACATTTTAGAAGCTATCTTCTTTTCATTTACTAGGATACTTACTGTTTTTTATTCTGGTTTTCAATAACTTCTTTTCTACTTACGATCAGTCAAGCGTTGTAAATAAACAACAAACAAGAATTGATTGCCTGATAGTAAATCAAGCAGAATTTATTTTCTTATGTAAATATAAATGTCAAGCTCGCTAACAGTTCCGCTGTTTCCCGCCTTATGAAAGGTAAGCCATTTATTCAAGACGTGCCTGTCCCGCAAGGAAGGGAAATTCATAATAATTTCAAAAGGAGTGGGGTGAAATCATTCCGTAAAATCAAAAGTTGGTCTCAAATTTCAATTACTTATTCGTTCGACGCGTGTGCCGCATGCGAGGGTTCCTTAGGAAATGAAATAATACTTAAACGTGATTTATGGAAGAAATAACATTAATCTATGAACAACGCACTGTTTTCTTGAATACATTTTAAACGTTGTGTAATTATTCACCGAGATTATAAGTATGATGTAGGACTGCTGTATCAATAATTAGATTAGAATTACCATTAAACTTTACACAGGTAATAAGATACGACGCTGGCTAAATCCTCAAGTTGTAGCAGTGTCGCAGAGTTGCGGAAACTTGGAGTATTATCTCAAGGCACCTACGGCCTCCAAACGGCTGCATAACAAATTTTATTTCCCTCCGTAAGGAGCGTCCGCACAAAAACAGAACACGAAAATTGGGCGTTACCGGCGTCCTCCTGTGAATTTATATCGCTCCAAAACAAGAAAACAAAAGTGGAGCCGCGCCAAAGGTACATTATCTTAACAAAGTACAGCAATTAGGTACACGTTCCACATCTGACTCTAATAATTTAAATATGATAAACAAAGTAGGCGAAGAATAAGGCGGGCCCTCGCTTAACTTATTTATAAATTCTTCCCGTAGTTGTGAGACGTTGGGCCGCCGAGGGCCCGGCAACCCTTCCCCCGTATAATGCAATAAAAGGGGCACTCATATAAGTATCACCGCTTTACGTGCACCGAGATAAAGGCTAATCCTCCTCCTTGCGACTGATCTTTGTACTTGCTCATTAGATTTATTATCGCGTCTTAGAAACTTCCCGCCTGAATGCCGACGAAGTCTTCGCAAACTTTATGCTGACTTTTAAAAGCCCCTTGACCTTTTTACTGCCCGTTACTTTTACCCGTCCAGCGGACGGCAACTTATTAATTTAACGTTAATGGTTTATACCTTTGCCTCAAGACGCTTGCGGTTTCTTTACAAAACAAAGCCAAGACAGTTCAATAGGCCACAATTCAGTGCAAATCTAGGGGCGGCTTCAAAGCTATAAAATTACAGATCAGAACTTATCGACCCGGTGGCCTTTATTCAAAGTCAACGGAGCGCACTATCAAAGAAAGTCTACTTAGGAGTTAGCGTCTTAGGGTAGCCAAGTTTCCCGGCAAGGGTTCTCCATGCGGGTGGGGCCCGTTTTTGAATGTAAATAGTGGCGCGGGCCTCGTATGAATTAAATTTCAGTAATTAATGGATGCCGGTGCGTCGAGCCTGGACGAGTTGCGATTAGTAACTACGATAATCAGAGCCTCTATGTTTAATTTAAATGACCACGTAAATGGCTTTGGGGTGCTCATGTCTTCAAATTGATGCGGCAATCAAGTTTTTAAACTTGCCTATTATTTCATTAGATGCTAAACATTTTTTTGAATAATTATTATCTTACATTTGAAAAATCTTGTGTCCATCCAATCCATGGAATTAGGTTGTCAAGCGGACCCCAAGCCGTTAACCGCTAGGAGGCATAAAAAAGAAGAGAGTAACTCAAATATTTTACAATTTAAGTTATCGACATAGTATTTTTGCCTGGGTTTTTAAGCAGTGAATCACCTCACGCGCTTAGAAATCTTTGCTGTTGACTTGTAAACAAGTAACTCTCAAAAAAAATTGTTGGTACACAGTTTTATTGCTGACTGTACTTAGTAGGATTGTCATGTAAACTACGGAAGTAGACCAAATTTCAGCTCAATCAGACACCGGGAAGTGGTTGAAATTTAACTTACAAGATTGATGCATATAATGACATAAACAAATATACGGGGTCAAGCTAAATAAAACTTTGTAATAATTAAAAACACGTCGTGGCATTTTTGAAGTTTTATATAACCGTCAATGTACACTCACACATATTAAAAAATACATTACACATTAAAAACAAGGTTTGTTATTAATTAAAAGCACATACCTCACCCGGACCAAGTGGGGGTCATTTATTAATTATAATGAACCTTGGGGCAGGGGTTGAGGTCAGCTCATGTCAAGAAAGGGAGGCCGTATTTTAAGACGTTGTCATCGCCTTTGCCCGAGGAATGCGTGTTTACATAGGGCGCCCTTTAATTATTTAAAATATGCTCTAAGGTACACACTCTACCCTATATTGGCCTCAAGAATTGGGAAATAAATTACAAGGTTCCTGAGTAGTGCTTGGTATATTCAGTAATACGAAAGTTGTTGATTTAGTACTTCTTATGTCCAAGGAGCTGCATACTTACTAACTTATCATAATTTGTTACGGATAGTTTATCAGCGTGATCTTCTATTGTTATCAAAATGATATCAAAACATGGTGTGATTCTGACAAGTAATGGCAAAAACATATAGTATTGACCAGGAAATAATTTAGTGGAAAAACCACAAATTGAAAACAGCTATCCATTATATTATGAAAAAATCAACGTGGAGAACTCTGGAGCGGAGCATGACAGGAAAAAAATTGTTTTTGAAATTTATTGCACATGATTTCTATAACAAATTGATAAAACATGATATGGCTAAGTAAATAATTACATTTTACAGGTCAAATTCTGTTCAGTATTGAATTAAAATCAAACCAATGACAAAATTTATTCTTCGACTGGTAAAACAATAATAACGAAGCGTTTTTTATATGCTGAGTCTCTGAACGTAATCTTTATACCCAACATTTTTTAACGCCGAAAATGTGTATTTATGATAAATATTCTTTCCCTTCCAGAAATCCTTAATTAAAAAGCACACAATGTCGATACTAAATTCTATATTCATTGTAAAGTTCGTTTTGCTTTACAGAAGATCACAATTACAAACGCTAAAGTTGGGAAGACGCGTCTCGTTTCGGACGTGATCAAAGTGCCAGTGTTCGACAACCCGACACGGTAAGGAGAGACAAGCTGCCTCGTCCTAGAGCCTATTCGAATAATATCTTCTGAAATTGGTAATTATTTAAATTTGATATTGAACTGGATGGACCTGTCAGAAGTGATGTTTGGCTTATTAATATCCTTTTCTTGTGATTGGTTTTTATGTTAGTTAAATATTTTAACGGACTCCTAGCCTAGTCGGTAGTGACCCTGCCTATGAAACAGGAGATCCCGGATTCCAATCCTGGTCAGGGCATTTATTTGTGTGTTTATCACGGATTGTTCCTGCGCTATGGATATTCTCTATGTATTTAAGTATTTATCTACATCTATCTATTATATTATATCGTCATCTAGTACCCATAACACAAGCCTTCTTGAGCTTAATGTGGGACTAGGTTGATTTTTGTAAGATTGGGCCCGTAATGTACTATATACTCGTATAAATCCCCATTCATCGTATAAATCTAGTATAGTATAGTCAGAACACACCAATTTTGCACTGACTTTACAAGCATCTACGTGTAGAGAACCAGAATGAATATATTTATGAAAAAAAAATGGAACGTTGCACATTTTGCACATTTGTTGCAAAGTCCATGCACAGTTTTGTCAGATTATGGTTTAAAAATCGCATTTTTTATTCGGTTTTATTGGAAATCGAACAAAATTCCACTATACCTCATATAAATTTAGTAGATACCAACGCCAACTTTTGGACAACGACTTTCTTTTAAATACAAAGAGAACTATTTATATTTCAATTTCAAATTAAATATTCAGATCGACCGTCTTCACTTAAGTCTATGCATCCATCAAAACTAAGTTCGACAAGCGCCGGTAATTTTCCTTCGGCTATAATTTCACCAGTTGATCATGTGAAACGGTACTTGTTAAATATTCAAAGAAAAGGACTGGGTCGGGTATGTCTCAGGGGCCGAAAAGGCCCCGCGAAGTGGGGTTAACCCGCGAGCGCTCATGCGTAGCTAATTTCCGATTTGTCGGCGAAAGGGTTGACTGATTAGCATCTGACTTGTCACAACGCATCAGATTACCTTTGTTCTCGATGTCGTACCAAATGATTATTTGATTTGTACCATTTCGACTGTGAAATTATTTGTTAATGGCGGAAATCATAAGGTCACGATGTTGTTTTGTTTTGCTCATTAAACTTGAAAAGTACCTATTCTTGTTTGCAATCATATTAAAGAAAAAAATGTATGAATGCTAGCAAACTTGACAGTACTATACTATAGTAGCCCTCAACCAAAGTGACGACCGGGGCCATAAAACCTTGAGCTCGCGTTATCAGTTATCCATTGTGTTGCATTGTGGACTTTTATGGCCCCGGTCGTCACATTGGTTGAGGGCTACTATAACGCCTATGTGTTACGTGTGTGAATTTTGATAACAGGTATAGGTATGTAACCAATGTAACCTGGAATCATTTCCAAATTAAGTCTAAGTTTCAGAAATAAGTCTAAATTTCCAAACATTCCAAATATCTTAACATGTGCAATCAAATTATGTACCATCGGCCTCATAAATAATTGCACGCCGAATTTATGAATTAATTCCTTTTTAAATTGGGTTTGCAATTATGAACCCATAGTAGGTACCTACATATAATTATGTGTAACTAAAACCAACTGTATATTAATAAAAAATACTTTCAGATTAATGAGTAAATACTTATGCATCTATTTATGAATTCAAACTTAAATAAATTCCCATTTGTACTATTAAATAGTAGGGTATTAAGAGTAGGTAAGTCCAGTTCGGAAAGTTTGGCTATAAACGTTTTCAGTGGATGGTTCGTGTGTACAATAAAATATTATTAGTTCTCCCAAATATTTTCGTCTGCGACACGGGGAAGTTTTAGGTAGACATCAAACTGGTAGCGAAGTGAACAATCATTCACTTAGCTGGGAATTTTCTAGAATGTTCTATTAAGTGACGGTAGTTAGGGGGTATGCGATGTTTATGTAAACTCTTTTAGATAATAGAAAACGTCACATACTCGTATGTATCATCAGTCGATTAGTAGTACAGAAAAGTAGTGTCTACTAGTTCTGTATCGAGTCGTGAGTAGCACTGAATACATTTTGATAAGATCAGTTCATAAAACCTGCTCGTAAATAAAATTATTAACTATTTAGAACAATAGCACAGGCAAGTTGCCATGCCTTATCTTGACTTGACCATTAAGCGCTAAAATAAACATATAAAAATTATGCTCAAAAAATTATTTGCAAGCGATTTCAAGTCAGTGTTTAGATCAACATATAAAAATAAAAAGTAGGGTATGTATACAATTTCTATTTTTACCATTGCATTTTTTTAAACCTTGCCTTATATTCATATTCAAAGCGTCACTCTAAAAGTCATGTAACCCATTCCAGTACAAAACTTTAATAAAGCAAGGACAAAACAAAACGGGTTACATCCATCCCGGGCGGATATTCAATTCCGGGACATGTCCAAACTTGACCGAAACAAATATTTATCAGGACCTGTAAGGAATACGTAAAATGACATAAAACATGGCGGCCGGGCCAACAATGCCCAGTGATGGATTATTGCAACTGACCGCCTCTATTTCCTATCGGAATAAGGAATTACCATATGCGCCTCCTGGACTTTGGAGCGACTGGGCACGTTGGTATGGAAAGGGATTCTGTTGGAATAAAAATAAGACCATTTTTTCAACTCTGGGATAAAACGGGTGCAAGTGTCAACTGCAACTCTGCAAGTCCCTTGCAGATAAATCAACACAGCGGGCTTGTTTATTATTTACTTCATAAGGAGTAACATCACTGTACAAGACGAGCGTTAAATGTTATTGTTCTCTCTAACATGACTTGTAAAACTCTTCAGCCAACATAGATTATCCACTTTCTGCGCACGTGTACGTGTACCATTGCCGACACTGTTAACTGACCATTTCTAATCCCTATTGCAACAGCATAATGTCTATCGATGATCAGTTAAGCATGTTGCTGTTTGTACATACATAAAGGAACTATACACACATGTGGATGCCAGAGGTGTAGGATTAGAACCGGTGGTAGTTTCTTTTTTTTCTCTCTGACCTTTGTAGATGTATTGTAAATATTGTATGTGCCTAAATTGAAGAATAATAAATATTTTTTATCTTTTTATGCATAAAATACTAATCTATGCAATCATAAGTAAAAGAACTTATACCAAATTAAAATTAAAATAATCAAAGCGTTAGTAAATCAATCTCATCATCAAATCAGCTCCGTGTTCGTTCATTTTTGCATTGACATGTCGATGTCATATTTATTACAGTCAGATACCAGGACGTGGATGAAATTGTGCGTACCTACTTTTAAAGCAGATAAGTAAATATATGGGGTCAAGCTAAATAAAAGTGTGTCCAAAGAACAGTTTTTGCACAAGCCCATGCTATACCAAGGCGCCCCATCCGGTGGTCGGCGTCGCGGCGTCCGGCTCGACCCTTCAAAAAGTTTGATAATAACACCCGCGCGTAATGTGACAGCCGATACGTCGCCGCTGTGTGCTGGATAATTTCAACTGTCTGGCGAACACGACACTGTCTAATGCTAGTGCGATTAAATGTAGTATAGTTAGAACAAGCTTGCTAGGCACCGATTTTGCAAGTGACCAAATATGGAGAGCTAGTTAGTATACACGTCACAACATGATTCTTATTATATTGGCAGTTACACTACATTTGCCGCTTTAACATCCATGCGGAGAAAGCGTGGTCGGGTGCTATGTTCCATATAGACTGTCTGCAGTTTTCCTGGTCAAATGAAATATTAAACATACTATACCTACCTATGCTGCGCGTAAGCAATAGCTTAGATGCTGCCGAAAATGCTAGTGATTTCTAATAATTTGAAGCACTAGGCTAGATATAAGTGGAGTTGGTTTACCTAGTGGCGAACACTGGCTCAACCTAGTATTTCTGGAAACAATCTTAACCTAAATCTGCTCCATACCAAAAAAACGAGACTATTATATTCTTATTGTGTTCTATTTAAGGTCTACTTTTTAAAATTTTGTATTTAATTGTAAGTCTTGATCTTTCCTTTTTTGTTCTGTAATATGTGTGTTACATTTCTCGTCTTATCTTAAGTACCTATTATTACCTAGTTAGTTACCTACATGTACATAAGTGGTCACTATTGCATCTATGGTGCTATTATCCTAAGAATCACAACTATTAAATGTATTTCAGTTATTTTCCTACATTCACTCACTCTTCACGAACGCAACAAAAGAAAAAAAAACATACTAATGATAAATGAGCCATTCATGAGGTGTTGGCAGCGGCACCGCGTGGGATTACGCGTGTCGTTACCGGCCTAATGTCGCGAAAACGTCCCCCGCGTGACGTGACGTGACGGAAACATACCGCCCACACCATTAACGGACATTAGCACTATTTTTTGAGCGTTGTATAAACTGTGGACGTGTGTAAAGTTAGTTCACATGCCTTGTTTACATGAAGTGATTTACAGCGTATTAGTTAATGTTCAACGATTACACTTTTCATCATGAAAATAGGAAAGCAAGATACGCATCCCCCGTTTAAATTGTCAATTGTTGTATAATGTAAACTACTCTTTCAAAAACTTCTATCTCCTGAGTTGGTTAAGAGAAAACACAGATGAACACTAGCAGAATCCTCCAGTGTAATTAAAAACGAACTAACTTTCCTTACACTGACAAAAATCACTGATCAGTTAATCTTACTGATTATTCAGTAAACTTTACCGTTATCTCAGTACGCTCCCCTATTTATTTTTGTCAGTATAGTCAAACATACTATATTGTAACCATGAGCAAAAATTATCCTTAAAGATTAGCCAAAAAGTTATAATTAATGTTAAAAACCAAGTCACGCATCCTATTGTTCAAATAGCTGTTAATTTTTGCATAATGCAAGCAGTGGACGTGGTTCAGCTAAAAAAACATGCTCAAAATGTTGTCATCGGGATGAAATACTTACCTTTTTAGGTTTCAATTGTATTGACATATTTTGTGGATTATTTTCCTTGAATTTCATTCCTAATATCTCAAATCTCCACCACCAAAGTTGGTTAAGATAAAACATGAGCAAAAACTAGCGGAATCCTCCAGGGCCTTGACGTCATTACGACGAGCTAAGGACCGCATGCATACAGAATGGCTTATCAGTTATGCATAATGTGGAGACCCCGAAGGTGGGCAAAATATTGCACTGGCGTAGACGGGACCTACAGGGTGTGTTGGTTTTCTTGTCACATTTTATTTAGGGATTATTTGTACTACTTAACTTAGATACCTATGTAAAATAAACAAGCAAAGATCTCGACGAATTGAGAACCTCCTCCTTCGAAATCTTGAAGTCAGTTGAAAACACCTAGCTGCATAATTTAAAAAAATATTAAGGTACTTTCCTGCGTCTGTCTGTTTGTCTGTCACGGTTAATTTTCTTTAAAACAACAGCTCCGATTGGGTTGAAATTGGTGAAAATTTACCTTGCAAACTGTAATTCAAACAACCAATTTCACTAAAGCGTTTTATGTACTGTAGTGCCTTACTTGATAGGAATAAGTAAATTATAATCTTAATGAGCCTAGTGCAACTTCTCAAAGCTTCAATTCTCTTTAGATATCAAATAAAAATCAAATGAATGCCAAATTATATTTTTCGAATGGGTCTCCTTTTTTTAACAAGAAATAATCGTGCTGTATACCGAAAAGGCTCCCACGCGCCGCCATGCATGTCAACCTGATGGATTTTGTTTTCAGAATCTATTGCTGTTTTTTATTTGTCATATGCCAAAATAAAACTGACCCATGAATATGAATGGGGCGCGTGTTATGAATGTATTTTGTAAAAGGTTTTTTGTTACATTTGACTGTGTAACGTTTACGAGGATAACTATTTTCGGTACCCAATATCAATTATCTTGCAACTTATTGATAAGTAAACTAAGTTCAAGTTTTTTTAATGACCGTCTCAAATAATTGTTTTGGCGTACAAATATTTTGGATATTTTCTATTGAAAAGAAAAATTATAGCAATTATCAATAAATTGTTAATTTCGTTTTTATTGTATGTATTAGTGTAAAGGTAATTTAATTCTTATTTATTTATTATATAATTCTATGGACATCTGGTCTGAAATAAACTATTTGAATTTGAATTAAAGGTTTATACATAATCCCAAAAAATATAACAAGAGCTAAAGTTCCTTATAAAGTATAACATATTTTTCAACAGGATTTGCATCGTTAGAGTTGAAATTTGTCACATTAAATCCTTACCCGCGACAAATCAAGGAGGAAAAAAGTTAAAAGTACGATAATCTGCAACCCCATCTGGAACAAATGAAGATCATCAGTCAGGCGCGTGCGCTGAGCCGAACCTATCTGCTGCCGAATATATAGGCACGTAATTCGAAAACTTAAAATAATTTATTTAAAAATACCTATTTAAAGTTCGTTCATGTAATTTTGTTCGAATTTCTCTTACGATGTTTCGATCAAGTTATGATGATCGTCAGTCAGATTACTTACGTAGGTAGGTGTTTAACTATTTACTTAATATTACGCGAGTGCCGCTAATTTACCGCTTTCTTGATAATATGTTCAAGTCCGCAAGTGTTTATCATACTTAACAGTAAAAATGGTTTCAATATTAATTGAATGCAACGCTTAGTATTGTAAATCCTTCTTGATATTTGTGTAGCTCTTCAAATTCCTTGTTACTGTTTAGAGTTATTACTGGATATAGTTAGGGAGGCGAGGTAGCTAAATGGCGTAATTCAACGGTGCCGTCGAGACCTATCAAAATCGAAAGATAAAATAATTTCGAAAAGAAAAGCTCGTATGGCAAAAACCATTTTAGCGGGGGGTTTGGCGTGTACGGTTTTTCAAAAATGTTAAAAAAAACAGTTACTTGGGCATTCTCGAGCGCGTCAGATATTCATACTACGTATGCCCCGAGTGCCTCTGATAACAACGGTATACTAATCTGCCGGTTTGCGTGGTGGGGGTAGGCATATAAAGTAGTCAAAAATGCAAAAAAAAAAATTTACTCGAGCGCGTCAGATTTTCGGAAGGGGTGTTAAGTAGGCCCCAAGGAAGCTCCCTTTAAAAAAACTGACGATTTCGGCGTGACGATAAGTTACGATGAATTTTTGAAAATGCAAAAAAAAAAGTTTTTTTGAAATACTCAAGCGCGTCAGATTTTCATAGGGGAGGTTTATCTCGGTATCTTGAAAGCATATTTTTTTAATCTGACAAAAATGTTGGTGGGTTCTCTTATTCTGACCGAAAAAGGTTTAACTTTCAAGTCAAAAAGTTTTAACTTTGGACAAAAATGTATAGACACCTTTTTTGTGTAAAATAAAATTACCTTTTTTGTTTATTTAAACTTTTTTTTGTAAAATGTATCGTTCGCGACTTATATGCCGTAACGCGTTCTTAGGAAGACGAAATGGCTCCTCCACACTTCCGGTCATGCGGAAACCGGCAGATTTTGTATTTTTAGTAAGTTTTAGATTATATTCTTCAAAACAAAATAAAAAAAAATCGCGCTCGAGAATGCCGGATTAACGTTTTTTTTCTACAAGTTCGCGACCCTATAACTCGGCGGCGTCAAGGACTTATCGTCAGATTAGTTAAATTTAGTCTTTAAACACTAAAATCAACCCCCAATATCTTAAACTGACGCGCTGGAGTATTTCAGACTATCCATTTTTTTTGACTAATCTGATCGTCTATCCTAGGCGCGCGTCACTACATATAGAGCTAAATACTTTACAAGGTTGTTCTATTAGGTCTAAGGTATCTCTCATATCTTAAACTGCCACGCTCGAGTATTGCAAAAAATTCCCCTATTCGCCTCCCTAACTAATAGGACTAGAGGCTGTTTGTGTTTGATAGGTCATTTTATATTTTGGTTTCTAAAAAAGGTAGCAAGCACTGTTGCACAAAACATGTATTTTGTATCAAACTTCATGCCACTAAGTTTCATGCATCCACTTCAGTAATCTGACAGATCCTGCTCTACATTTTAAATCACTTTGTATGGAGAGAACTGTCAGATTACTGTCTTGAATAAAAAATACGATATTAGTCAATTAGTATATTTAAGACTTTTAGGAATATATAGTTTATTTTCCAAGTAAAGAAGCGTTTTACATTTATACGTATGATGAATAATAGTAAAAACCTAGCTAAAATTAATTTCTACTTGTGCTAGCACGCAAGTACATATTTGCACTGTGAACGTACATACTGTGGGTACGAGTATTTATCTTATCGCCTTTACTGAAAGCAGAATACTTTTATAAACTCCACCCAAAATTCCTAGTCATTAAATGGTCCAGAATCGACGGATTCCCCATTTAAAAGGTAACTGCAAAACAAATCAGTGTCGCGACACTTTCACTAAAAAGGGCAGTGGATATCAGATCGGTTTCCAATTAACACTGACTCGGGTCTCATTATATTTTTAATTTGGGGGATAATTTGGGGGAGGAATCCCAAATTAAAGCGCGCCGTCAAAGGACAGTGTCATTAGAGCTAAATAATTAAAGAATTCGACCGTCTTCACAGTCGTTAGACGGAATTAAGAAACCGCCGCAACTTCGTAATTTTGATTTAGGTACCTAAGAGCCTGCCTTGATTTTATCGTGGTATCGCCAATTTGTTTTTAATTAAATAAATTAGAAAATAAAATGAAGAAAAGAATTACAATTAAGTATTGAAACATTGAACAGCGAAAGATATCGAACGTGTAAGTAGAATTCATTACTTGGCCTCGAGTAGGATACGAGTATCATGAAATAAATATTATAAAAATAAATGTTACTAGGATACATGAAGTTTCTAAAGCTTTTTAACACTAACCTAAACCCTAAAGATAACTATGACAGTGTGACCAAATCACGAGGATTTTTTGTATGAATATCTTGTGTCTGTTAAAGATGTTAGTAAAAAACTGAAACAATTATCATATCAAACTATACTTTGAAAAAAAAGTAGAAGGTCCGAGTACCCGAGTCCACCGAGACATAGGTGAGACATGGCAAGGTATAATGTCATTTGATTAATTTGAGTTGTAAATAATGCCTGTCAATTTCGTAGCATACAAAGTAACCCATTTAGGCGCGACCAACGCACACTTGGCCCATTTTCGCGTACACAGAATAGACCCACCGTTCCTTACCCCTCGCCACTAGTTTTCAGTTGATAGTGGTAATGAATCTTGTTTGCATGCAAACGGCCCGCGTTCACACGTCTAGACAAAATTGAAATTTACATTCATAAAGTTCAGGAGCAGGATCCTATCCATGTTTAAGTACCAGGAGCGCTGAGTGGTGTGAGGTTCTTGAATAAGGAGGGGTACTTATTTTTCTTAGAGTACGGGAATGACAATACTTAAGCAGTCTGTGTGCATAATAACTTCATGGTGTGCATTGTCGCTATATTTCTTTCGTATGTTCCTCCGTAGCGTCAAAACTAATAAGCCCATTTTGACAACTGAAAAGTAGACCAATGATAGATTTGCCATTTTCATGAATGACATAACGTTTCGTGGTTAGCCACATTGTCACGTTGTCGTGGCAATGTGGCTAAAATTATCATAAGAACGCTACTGCGTGATAATATGACAGTTACCACGCGCTTTTCCCTCATTTAACTACAGATGGAATAAGCTACATTTTTACAGTAAGCAAGAAAAACTTTATAGTACAAAACAACTAAGGAAGGAATATTACGATACAAGGATACATTAAAAAAATACATTTTAACAGACTCCTAAAGTACTACTTATACAGGGTGTCCCAGAAATCGACGTCAAGCCGTGAATGGATGATAGACCAAGTTATAACAGTTATCAGAAAAATACAAAAAAAAATCTATCACATGTTCTTCAAAAATTATGGTCACTAAAAATTTACTAGAATATGGTCTGGACTTTTAACTTCTAGTAAATTTTTAAAGTGACCATAATTTGTGAAGAACATGTGATAGATTTTTTTTTGTATTTTTCTGATAACTGTTATAACTTGGTCTATCACCCATTTACGGCTTGACGTCGATTTCTGGGACACCCTGTATAATATGGATAAATTACTTGTCAAGATAGTTTTTCTTGTTCTGCCTTGTGATATTTATGATCAAAACATTATTACCTATATAAAAAAAAAATCTCCAAAACGATTTGTCATTGCTTTACTCGTACGAACGGAGAAGTTCACTTTAATTACACACTCGCAGTCGATAACCCTAAAGTTTACAGGTTTAATCTAATCAAAGCTAAAAACATCTTGGAGGTAATGTCGCAGGGTTGGGGATAAATCCAGCTCGCAGGGTCTACGGGGCCCTGGGGACAGATTCCAGAGGAGATGACCGCTGAGGTACGGGAGTACTCTTATTATGAGAATCGGTGTAGACGGGCGGGCAAAACGCTGCGATTAGAGTGTGTTCCCGGTACTTGTTTTCTATACAAAACCAGTACTCTAACCGTAATTTCCGCGCCTCGCTATACAAAATCAGCTCCGAAGTATTTCCTAGCTACATTATTAATCGTAGATATCAAGGTATTATTTACTAGGCGACCATGGTTACAAGTAAGAAATGCGACACCAGAATTTTGTAGTAGCTTAGGTTGAGCGATTTTTTTTTCGTGCAATAACATTTACTCTCATAATAATTAATGATTTCTGATAAATAAAAACTTTTTACACTTTCCACACTGCAGTTTGCTACGCTACGCTCGTAACCATTCCCAGTATTTTTCCGCATTGTATAGATAGGAAAGCACCTACGAACACAGATCCCGCCTAGACACTTCCAAGTTAGAGTGGCCCAAAAGCTAAATAAAATAGCCACGATCCCCGTTCAAAAATATCTTTATTTCACTGAATATTATCCTGACACCGGATAAAAAATTGGATTTAAAATGCGTAAAGCTGTTTTCAATCAAGGTTTCTTAAAAACTATTTTTTACACGACAAAATAAACACCATGGAGTTTTAAACGCGGCGTTCAAACCGCTCGTCTGCTCATCCGAGTGTCACAGACAAATAGCTATCCGTGCAATGACTTGGCGGGCAAAGGGTAATACTGTTTACATTTTAATGTAAGAATGAGGTACAAGGTACCGTCGTTAGGGGATCATTTTCACGTTCTATTCAAACGACTCTTCTTCTTTCCACGGACCGTGGTTGATTAAACTAATTAACTTGGTGCTTAATTTTTCGAGTGTTATTTTTTGCTCACTTTTTTAGACTTGAAAAATGATTTGAGAGGGGTCCCCCACACACACGTGTCATAATCGTAGAACTGGGAGTATTCCTCTTTTATAACTTAGTTTATATTTTAGTAGAATGTAAAAAAAAAAAAGTTTATTTGGACTATTGAGCAACTTAATATACCTAGTTGATTGGTTGTTTTTGTTTTAATAAAAGTTTAATAGAATAAAGCAGATACAGTAGATTAGCTATTTTTTTACAAAATAATTTGCGTTTTTTCTGGACTATAATTGTTTTGTATCGATTCATGACGTCAATAATGTATCGACTTTACTATTACACTCTTAATTATATTTAAAAACTTCTATGCTAAACCCGTTTTCATTACTCTTCATTTCATAAATATACGTAACTAAGCGTTCACGTAATCTTATTTACCCAAGCTCCATAGTCATTAATTTTAATGTCTTAACGATGTAATCACATTTAATTTATTATAACGCCGACTTCAATCGAAACGGGCCCAACTCTTTCCAATAGCAATAAAAATATTAAATCAGCTATAAAGGGACCATAACAATTCTAGTTAATATTAATCGTTATTCTTTGCGGACCCTTCCGGGCCGATTTGCTTTATTTTCCCTTCTATTTGTCCCCGAGGATCACTATGATATATTTATTATTACTGAAACCGTTGGAAGACACTCTTGAGATGTATTACTGGTACTTGGGACCCTTATTGGTAATAAGGCGACGTGAAATTGTTTCGTTTATTATTGCTTCCTGATTGGAATGTTGATACGTCGCTGATTACATGACATTATTATAGACAAATCAAATTAATGTTAAACTTTTTCATTTTTATATTAGATTATTGTATACATATAACAAAACCATTGAATTACATCTTTAAATAAATATTATAAACTTATTTAAAAAAATTACACACAAATTACATGTGGTTAAAGAAGCAGGTAACAAACGAAATTGGAGTTATGAGTATTATTGGTTATTGGTATACACGTGTATTTTACATAAGGGTAATAATTAAGCACCTGACTTTCGTCTTTCCAAGACATTACAGTCGAACGAAAAAATATTAAAAAAGTGAAAAACTATCATACTAAATTAACAGCGCTTTGCTGTTACAAAAGAAAACACGTATTAGCTTAGAACAGTAAACGGTTTCCGGAAAATTCCGAGAGATGGCGCCACGAGTCTCGTAGTTTGCAAAACGTTAAAGACATTACAAAGTGAATGAACTACGTTCCGTTGTGTTATCTCAATTATTTTTATATAAGTATCCAAGTAAATTTAATAAGCGGACTCTGTAAATAGAAATGAATAATCTGAATGCACGAAACTTGTAACAAAGACTTGACAAATAGAAAACGAGGCGCGACACCCCGCTAACGACCAAACTGCGTTCTAATCACGGAACGTCAAAAATGGATATTGGAAATTGAATCGCAGATTTCTTTTTCCCTTTGCAAAGGGCGAGGGCCCGTTAAAATGGCCAGATCAACTCAATAAGGGGTATGCGACGTGTTTACTCGGAACCCGCAAGCGGGTTTTTTACATTTTGCCAAACGTTATTTACCCGGTGTCGTAAAGGCATTGTGCCTATGGACAATAGCCAGGGCTGTCATTTCAATCTCTCACCGAGCTCTCACGAGATCGAGAACCAGTATAAGAGCGTTATTTGCATCAGAGACAGCGAGGTCACATCACATTGGTATGGGCGCGAATTCGATTGAACCTCGCTCACGTAAGTACTGTGAATACATTTCAGGAGTATTTCGATCTTTTTTCGTTTGTTCTTTTCCGAATGTCGCTCCGTGTTCGTATTCGTTTCATTTCGATATTCGGCAGTGATACGAGCCACGACGGCTGACAGCTTTGTGTGGGTTTTGCTCTTTTAGTCACGAGTTAAGCAGATACACATAGGCCGGGGACGATGAAAGTTTTTGAATGGAACGAATTTTTAAAGCAAATGTGGTCTGTTGTCGAATATAGAACGAATGTACCTAACATTTAGTTCATCACATAACTAAATAGTTAAAAATATAGACTCCGACTGGTATAAAACGAACTGAATCGAAATATTGTAGGAAACTTTACGACTGCATGAAATCTATCGCGGTATTTATTCCAGTCCAATTATGTAATTCAAGTATTGTTTTTACAGCTTCACTTACAATAAATACTTGCAACCGGTAAAATATTCACTTGAATGAAAATAGGCACTGTACTGACTTTGAAATATACCAGTTGGGTATTGTGAACTTTAAAAAAACATTTAATACACACGCCGCCATGTATTAAAAAAAAAACCAAAATAGAATCGTCTGGTGTAATTGGAAGCACATCGAACCGGCAATCCGAAGGACGCGGGTTCGAATCCGGTGATGTTTCAGAGTTCCTCACAGTTCATTTTTTCATTGTAATTTTCAATTTTTTTTAAACAATATAGAGTTAAAATATAATGATAACAACACTAGGGACATTAATTACATCGTAATATCATTTTGACGTGATGAATGACTGGTCTGGAGGCAGAGCTCGTAATCACTCATTATTTCACGGCACATTACCTTCTCGCGGGAGGTGGAGGTAAAAACGTTTGTCTCATTTAACCCCCGTGACTAACCAGGCACATTAACAGGTTGGAAACAGTATGTCATCCTAGTTGTTGTAGTAAACATATGTACATTTTCATAATAATCAAAGTAACATGATAATATACAATAAATATTGTGTAAACAATTTGACAGTTTCTAGTCAAAGATAGGTAAGTATATCATTGTCGGTTGTCAATAAGGCGTTACTGCCATAAAAATACATTTAGAAATTAACTGTATCAACAACTGACAATGATGTACCACTGATTTAAAAAGTCACAATTAATGATTTGTGTCAGTTGTACTTATAGAAATCATAATTATACTTACCTTACCTATGTAGAGATAATAATTATACTTACCTGGTGCCCGTGAGCATTGCGAGAGATATTAACCACGAATTCCTGAGGTCATAAGAGGTATTAAATGTTATTTGAATGTAGGTCAATTTCGCAAAAAAAAAATTTTTGTTACATTTTTCGTTTTTTTTAAGGTTGTTGAACATAAAAAATAAATGGTATTGGTAAAAGTATCGATTAAAATAAATTAGTACTTACATTTTAATTCGTAAATAAGCAACGTATTCTTTTGCACTTTGATATCTATCTGTCAATAAGGATGTCTAAACTAGATCCCATAAATAGTGAAATGGCCCCTTCAGTTTTAAAGAATCTACTTCTTAACAGTTTAACTTTAACTCCTTCAATGGATGCACGAAAAACATGTATTGTCTTTCTCCTTGGGAAGATAGTTATTTAGTAGATAATTAAGGTACGTTAGTTACTTTAGGTGTTTAACTTAAAACGTAATTAGTCAAAACGTATTTTCTCCACTATTTTAGATCATCTTGTCATAAATTGCTTAGCTACCTATATCGGCTGAATGTCAAACCGAGTCGGCAAGTAACCTTCTAATACAATGTTTACGTGACACAGTGCCATAACAGTTGACACATAAACCAGCATTATTAATATCGTTTTTACGAGCATTAACTGAACGTCTATATTAGTAGTATGCTAATGCTAAGTTTGCGGTAATGCGGTTAGAGCATGATCCGCAGTGCGCAGCGTGCCAACTTCACGACCTTCGGACTCGCAAGTTTCGCCAAGGCGCTAACCTTTGGTCCGGACCTAGAAGTCACCAAACGTGTATACAGCAACTAGAGGCGGAGCCAACCCAGGGCTTAAGCCAGGCTTTTTAATAATAAAGGAGCAATAAAGAGCTCCGTACCCGTTTTCAATAAACACGTTTATCGATTATTCAGTCCGCCGTCCATACTTACAGCTCCGTAGCCCCGCCATAGACAGAGAGTTGGCAAACTAATTCACGACACAGGCATAGCTTGCGTCGACCGGGTGGCTGGAGGTGGTCGCCAGGCGATAGCCGGTGGCCGCGGGGCGGGGGGAGCCCCGCGCGGCGCGGGGCGTGCCTGCCGCTGGGCGGCGCCGACCAATCCTAGTGGCCCACCCACGCAACCCCGCCCACCTTACCTGCGCTACACCATTAAGCCTGGTTTCCTCGTACTTTTTTCGCGGACTTCGCATCCGTTCGCTGGCGCCGTCTTTATTTTATTTTCTCCTTTATGCCTCCTTCCCGCCTCGACTCCTATTTCACGCCCGTCGGCGTAGGTAGAAAAACCTTTTGTGAATACGAATGCTGAGCAGGTATCCTCGCTCGTTAGTTACGCCCGTTATGTAAAGCATCTAAATAAAGGTTCTTTGAAAGGCGTCCGTGTAATGTATGTAGTCGAAGGTTCCGATACTGGCCGGGAATAAGACAAAGGCTAGATTTAATTAAAAACGGCGCGGCAGCCGCAGCACGGAGCCGGGTTTACGAGTGCGGGGGTTGTCGCGCGGCCGTAATAAAGTTTTAACTCTGCATCGATCCGCGAACTTCCCGTGGAAAGTAATCCCGAGCCTTGCTCCACATTTTGTCTCGCTGGCCGTATGCAAGTGTCCCTACAGGGTGAACGATCCCCGCATCGATGAAGTTCAAGTGAACTTGGAAAAAACTTGCTCGAACTTTGTTCGCGGCGCGTGATTAGGAAGACTTAGTTTTGAAGTGTGTTGGGAACTGTTTTTTTATTCAGTTTTGAAAGTGGGTGGCTCAGTTTATGATCCGGGTGAAAGTCGCGATCGATCAGCCGGGGTCAAGTCTGATCAAAGTTAGGGGCTAATAACCGAATTTAATGGGAGGGGAACAGTTGCAGTTTGGCTAACTGCTGGGTCGGCGGGTCGGCCACGTGCTCGCAGTACCTACCCGTGTTGAAATAAACTATACATTCAATCCAGTACGTACCTACTAAATACTGAAATCCATTACCTTTAGCTTATTGTTTTGAAGATATTGCCAGTATTCAAATCAATAAAAACTAAATGTCATAAGTTCATAACTAGACCTAACTAGGTAACATTAAAAATATCAACAAACCTTAACTCTATTAAACGGTTAGCTAACCAAACTTTTTTGTTTTAAAACAAATCGAATTTTAATCACTCGGCACTGGTGGCATATTGCTCTACTTCACAATTCTCAAAACAAAATAAACTTTTTGAACTTCGAAGCATTAGTTCGTAGGTTGTAATTTTTTTGGATCATTGAATGTTTGTTTATTAACCTGTTATTTTATGGCACTTAACTGTTTTATTGAATATTGTACGTGTAGTTTGTCAAACTAATTCTGTCGGTGACAGTATAAAGTAATAGAATAAAACTACATTCATCCCTGTTTTAGGATGATACTTAATATGAAAGTATTACAATCTTTTACTATACTCCAACCTCCAACGCCAAAATATACATATAATATAATACGTTAGCCTATACGTCATTCTGCTGGACACATACCTCCTCTCAACAGGAGAAGGATTCCACACACAAAAATAGAACGGCAATGTTTAGTTTATATACTTGTTATCGCGCACCGAACAAAACAAAAGAGCATATGTTTCGCTTCGAGACGCGATAGTAGAGCGCAAGATGTCGCTGTCGTTATCGATAACGAGCCATCGCGATAAGCGACAAACGTGATGTGGGAACAGGGAGGGATGGGAGACACTCCTGTATATTTGGAAAACGTTTTTTTTTGTGTAGTGAGTTTAATGTAACTTAAATTAATTTCAATAACTGTTACAAAAGAAAGTTACTATAATATCATAACAACTTTCTTTTCAGTCAGGTAACAAGTTAATTTCTGATTTATTTTACAAGGAATGGTGTCATTTTTATCTTGCTTTTGTGGACCCCTTTAAGTCTGTGTAACATATTTTGAAAATATTATATAGGTACATTAAGTTAATATTTGAGATAATTAAGTAAAAAATTGTCTTGTCTATTTATTAAAGATTTCATAAAACTCGATAATCAAGCTATCGTAAAAAAAAGATGCTGTTCATTATATCCAACCTGCAATTTATTTGTACAACAATTCCGCTTATTACATTATCTGACAAGAAATTGCACAAAAATACCCCACACCGCTTCCCCAGCACTCGAGTGCTTCTTATGAGTACAGATAAGAAAAGTTGGGCGCCAGCTGACCAGCGTTTCATTAGATCACAGATTACGCCAGGTTGTATTCAATATGTTGTTGTTTTATTAGTTTCTGCAAGCTGGCAGAGATCAATCAGCATGGACATAAAATGTGGTTGTATTTTGGATGTGTTTTTTCGTATGTGAAAACTGGTATTTTTTTTAAGAATATATAATAATGCTATTTTACTGACGGGTTATATGTTTAAGAATCTAATTTTGGTTTCCAAAATCCTAAATTTGTACCCCTGAATTATACAAGGTATAACAAAAATGCTGATGATCCTTTTATGTTATCGTATTAAAATTATGAAAAACATAGAAAAATAATTCTCACGAAAAAAATTTTTGCTTTTGTACCCTTTGGCCAGCTGGGACGACGCGTCCCATATAAAAAAAAAACAATTTTCGCCTCCAACAATGTTTTCTCGTACTTTTTCTTACTCGCAATACGATACCAATGATGCCCTCAGTAGGCTCAGAAGATTAGTAAGTGTTTATCTTGTCTTTAATTTAGGTTATGAAATTTAAGTCAATCATTAATCACGATACCTACAAGCATTTCTGTCCTACCATAATCTTTATGCTTACAAATACTTGTCAACAAATAAATTGTCTCAATAACAGCGATTGTGACAAATCGCCTTACAGCCCCTTACAGATGTACGTCTTGTACCCATTTGAATAAGGCAAGATGCCGAGTCTTGGCTAATCAATTATTTAGAAGCCTTTCATCTGCATTGGAAATCGTAGGGACGACGGGGTATTCGTCGAAGATTATTTCTGGATATCGGCAATTTCACTGGCGTCCGAAACCGTATTATTTATTGGTATTTTATCAATTGGGATACTTAAAAGTACAGTTACAGAACAAAATAAACAGATTTAAGTCACTATTATTTGGGTTTTAAACAAAGGTTTTTTGTAGTCCAGGACAAAGTTAAGTAAATTGACCTTAGAACAAATAACTTCATCACAAATTAATTGTAATCCCTAAAAAAATAACAACAGTTTTGATCTAACTCAAGTTTTGAAGACATATTTAGCGTATCATCTTTGTGGTCTTGTCTATGCAAACTTGGGTCTTAAAAATGGTCCTCAAAACATGTCGCGTCAAAGAGAATTAAGTACCTAGAGTGTTCTCTCCATACATGGCTAAGTGCGTATATATAATAAGTTTTAAAGCGAGCTTTGCTAAAAGTTATTATTCAAAAGATTACAGCTTAATACGTATTACGATTTAAGTGTGCTTAAAACTTAGTAAAAATGAGTTTAACCATACCTCCCATACGACCTATTATTTAATTAGTAGTTTTGCTATGTATGGAGTTAGCAATCTATCTACTTTCTACACTACATCTTTATCTATGGTCCCGTATATGTGGCATTATCATGAATATTTATATTTATATTTAATCTTTGTATTTTTTTAAATGACAGTATCTATGACTCACTATATTTTCGAAGTAATAATTGTAGTCTTCACTAAATTCCATTCATTAACATGTCTGCTCAAAATGTGGCCCCGAAACTAAGTTCTATGCAAATCTAGTACATTGATTCAAATTGTTAGTCTGAATTTTCAATCAATTAGAAGGGCGAGGTGTGCGGACCGGAGCCGCAACATAATGCTCGTCCGATCCCTTTGAATATTCACCAGCCATCTTTGATGTAGTGAGTTCACGGAAATTATACTGTCTTCGAACTTCTGGGAGCCTGGTAGCGCGTCAATTAGGTGTCGACAGTTTTTAGGTCATAAGTTGCTCACACTAAGTATGTATATACTACTTGTCCAGTACCTATGTGTATAAATGTTCTCGTTCCGTATTTAAAAACATTCTATGGTTTTAGTCTCATGCAAACTAAAAAAACCTTTAAGATTTGTGAACTTTAGAGTGTTAAAATTAATACGAACTTCCTTTTTGTCTTAAAGGATTCCACCGACCGGAGCGGGAGGCGTTCCCTTCTGCCGAGAATATATGACTACTGGTCATGCTTATTGTATGGACTGACGTTTATCTGACGTGGCTATTTTGACGTTACCTATAAATTTGACGTTCCCCTCCGCCGCAAAAATCGGCAGACTTTTTTTGTATAGAAAATGACACACATGGCCACTCCGGCACTAGTTGCATTTAGTAAAACAATATTGTCAATTTTTCTGTTTCAGCTCCAAAAATAACGTTACCAGCAAACATTAGCAGCAAGTAATATATTCAAATATTGTTTTGCTCAATTGTAATCCACGTTAGACTAATAAATCAAGATATACGACTCTTAAGGTAAGGGTAAGTTATTTGTAGTTCATAACCTATCTGCGCAACGGTACACGATAAATCAGGGTAGGCGGTGAGGCATCGCTTCTTATATTAGCCATTGTCTTGGATCGAGGGTAATTAAGCGATTGGGTTAGGGGTTTGACAACAGCGACCGAGTAATCGAGTACTAGTAAATACTCGTACTTGTTCCATATCTGGAAGTCTGGGTAAGTCACTATCGGTACAGCGGCGGTCAAGTTGCTGTCAAATCAGCTAAGATACCAAGAATCGATATCGATGAAATTTTTATTCGATGACTTCCTATTTTTGACACCTAATTTTCTTAATTAGATTTTTAGCAAATAATTCCTGAATGTTAAAATAAAGGGATTTTTTTCATTTCGCTAATGACGACATTGAAAAACTTGTTCTCGACGGAAGGTGAATTTTCTAGCGATTGATGGACAGTGGAAAACTTTGACTGATGAGTGATGATATAAAAAAAGAAAGTAAATACTAGTAATTATGGAATATTTTTAATTTATGATTTCAGCTTTTTCTGCTGCGAGTCTTAATTTTAATTTTCTAATAAATAGTTGACTTAAATTGGTTTACCAAAGTTCATATTTAACTGGCTCACTTACAAAGGCGTAGTAAGTAGGTCCTTAATTATTTTTTGTTTCTGTGGAAGCTCATTAAAGATAGATAGTTTAAACGAGATTATACTTTAAATAAATGATAAATAAATTTCCCTGCTCCTCACTGCAATACTACAACAATATATAATTGAACATGTAAACTCATCCCTATTCTGGGAAGATAACCATTAAGGCTTGGGTCGGCTAGACCTCAATAGCAATATTGATCTAATAAATTATATATGGGGATTATTGAGAATAAGCTATTGAGGTAAACACAACTAGGTTATTTGTGTACCTACTTGGATGTATACGAAACGCTGTGCTACAAGTAGTTTAATATTTTAATTTTATTTATATCTTTATCAATTTTAGATGTAGGATACAATGGCCACATAAATTCTGACTGGATTAGAAGATAGATAAGAGCAATAAGACACTTTCTTTAGTTTTTGTCAGGAAACGTTAATATGTATTATTTCCAATTATTTATAAGAGAAGATTTATAATCTTAACGGAAAGTATGACTCCTTTATTTGCAAAATTATTGGCAATTTATACGATACTTATACAAGTAGGTACCTAATTACTCTAAACTGCAAGACGATAAAGTAACGCTCAAAGATAAATCTGATCGGAGCAAAAGCAAACTAAAGATCTCAAATTCTTCATAAACTTGTTTGTTTAACGCACACTCCGATCTATCTTTCCATCCTTAAAACCACTAAATCGCGACTATAAAATCCTGGCAACATTAAAACTTGCAAGACATTCCGCGTACGGAATGCCGGCCCCAGGAATGCCTGACCGTAAACGTACCGTCCGTTAAGACCGTCGGCATTTAAGACTGAACGTCTTAAGGCCCAACCACATTACAGCGCTAATTGCTTTCGGTGGATGTTTGCTGGCTGGACATTATGTGTGACCCGTAGGGTTGGCTTGCTGTTTACGGTGAATTGGAGGGATCTCCTCCATCAAATCTTACTGTGTTACTATTACAGTGCAAGAGACGCATTGACTCTTGTTGCTGAAATTTTATGGTATATATATATTTTTAATTTAGTTTATTTAATCATTTAACTTGTACATAAATTTAGTAAAAAAAACATAAATATACAACTTATAACTAGACCTAACTTAAAAATTATTGGTACCTAAACTATATGTGCAGATGTCCCCTTGTTGCTTAAGTTTGGATGTACAACAAACATTAAAACACTATATTATTATAAAGCACGTAGATATAGGTATATTGTACCTACTAGAGAAATTTCGATGGGTTTCGTAATGTCTGGGTCGCGAAAGCTGAAGACGCCGGTTCGAATTCAGCTTTGGATACTGAAGCGTTCGGTTACTTTTACTTGAGTAAAATGATATCACCTATCCTTTGTAAAATAATTGAAATTTTTACAATATCCCGTCTAGTGTCACTCTTACAATTTTATCCTGCTTGCTGAAAATTTTCCTACACCTACTATTAATCTCACTTTATCTCGACTTGGAACAATACTTACACATATATATTATAGTCCTTATCTCAACATAATAAGGTTGAAAATTGATCACTTAAGTGCGTCTTCGGTTCACTACCCTAGTCGTAATGGGGTTCAGATTAAATGCACTAAGTTCGCAATGCCCCTCTAAAAGCAAATTGTAGTCGGCGGCAAGGTTTATAATATCATTATCGCGATGTCCAGCTGAGATTAAGAGATACTTTCGATGGGAAAGGGACTGGTGACGACGTCATGTCGAGATTTGGTATCAGGTTTCGGCGTTTGTTCATTTTAATGTTGGCGAAAAAATAAGAACATTGATGTCGATGAATATTAAGTGAAAACTAGTTTAAGACTAAATTCTTACGATTAACTACAAATAATCTAATGAAAATTTAAATATATGGTCACCGGCTCTGATAAAGATGACTATCGGTCGACTAACTAGTCCGCAGCAATACGAATACTAAGTTCCTGTTTACAATTTTATTCTCCTGTAACTGCTCTTATATAGTTTACGGTAACTTGGTATATTTCTATGAATGCTCTAAGTAAGATAATGGCCAAACTGCTCAGTCTTATTGATACCGAATGCCGGTATTCGCCGAAACCATCTATTCACCAAAGTTCACCGAAATCGGCACTCGGTCATTCGGACCGTCGATTTTAAAGGATCGGGGTCTGACGTACAGTACGTGTGGTGTGTCGACTTGGAAACGCTTTCCGAATAAACTTCACCAGGCATTTGGACGCTTTGTTGATCTATTCGCTATCTTTCGGTGTTATGTATCACTATTGAAGTTAGGTGCTGTTACGGACTGTGGATGACAAAATAAACGTTCAAAATATTGACCAGTATAATCATAACACAAGCAGATGTGGTGATTCTACAAGTAGCTAGTAGACATGAGTCACATGAGCTAAGTTTTTTTTTTGCTAACTAAAGCTCTATTCAGCACTGTAGTTGATGATCTAAACACGGAGTATATTTCGATTTAGTTGAAATTAACCCGCAGTCAGGATTGCCCCCTGTACCTTAGATGAAATCACATTTAGCGCTTGACTTCAATTTTATGTGTGATTTCACTTTCTTCAACAGTAATACGTAATAATAAACCCACATAGTAATTTAACTAATGGTTAAAATTATAACATATAAGACAACACTACCTACAACGTATGTATAACAATATCAGTACCGAGAGCTAGAGCGCTCGCGCTCTGTTTTTAGAGAGTTGCTTAAGTTCTGAACAAATTCAGTTGCTTTGGATCTGAAAGCGGACTCAAATCAAACATCATTTAGTTCCGTCTCCAGATTCTAGTGTAGGTATTAGCAGAGTACACCCATTTACATAAGACCATGTAATGAATTCCCTATATCACCTACTCTACCTAAAATTTAAAGCTCTACTATAATAGCTAAAGCTGCTATCTAAATAAAGGCGCTAACTATTGGGAAGTAAAATTTTAAACGAAAGTTAAAACTGAAAGAAAACTTTATTAATTAAAATAATTCTATCAATTAGTACAAGTAGCTTGCTCTGATTTTAAATTGGCACATGATCGTATTTGTCTAATGGAGACCCTTCGTTGTGTGTTTGAAGATTACCCAGGTTCTTTTCGAAAGGTGAAAGTTATCCTAAACATAAATTATAATAAACCCATTCGTGCATTTGCGTACACAATACCTAAATGTAAATCCTGAAACAGTCAATTAAATTAAATTACACTGTACAACATTATATTTAAATAAGTGTGCAATTACCAAAGACCAGTAAAATATAGACATATATATTTTAGAATAAAAGATGAAAAATATATTTAAAAAAAATAAGGGGGTTGGGAGTAGAATATGCTCACGCCACCGCATATTCCAGTCAAAACCATCTCGTCTTTTCCACTTGTGTTCTGCCCTTTTAGGATGAGGAAAGGTTATGGGAATCCGGTATAAGCCACATTCTTCATAAATAAAGATTACCGGTTGGATTAGGGCCTATCTACCTAATCATTCCCTAACCTATGTCCCTTGATGGATACAAGTACTATGTTTAGATTTAACAGCAATTTCTCGACATATGTATAATCTGATAGGTCCGAGGCGACTCAGCAGGATCCGTTGGTTGATGATTATAATGATATTGACTCCGTACTTGATGATCATGGTATAATCCAAATGTTGAGCAGCAGCAGCAATTCATATGAAGATGGTGGCACGTCGTAAAACACGTCGATATACAGTATGTATTGCAGCATGATGTCTGATAATATCCAGTCAATGAAAAAAATATAGCAGGTTTCCTACTCAGTCACCTCGAGCCATACTTTTATAACTGCGCCTCAGCAAAAGTGATAATAAGAATATTCAGCAAGTATATCAGTCTCTGGTGATATGTGTAAATAATTTCCCATAAATTTGTAGATCCACGAACTATTGAAGATCAGCATATGCAGTTTTAATCTTTATATTTATCTATTGAAACTCCAATAGGTCCAGGAAGGTTCAACAGGTTCCATTGCTTGATTCATAGCCAGTATGCAGTAATGTTGTTGAGTAGAGATAATAATATCAGCTTCAGGTGCAATCAGGTTATTCAAATAAATGCAGGAAAATGATGAAACAATTCAAGCTCCGGAACGCCTTCCAATCCCACCTGACCAGATCGTAATTTAGCTCAAATGAAGAATCTCAGCAAAAATGTGATTATTCAAATTAAAGCAAAAGGCACAGCAAGACAGCCTTCCCTGATGAAATCGGTGGGACCCAGTATAGTCCTCCAACGGTGGAACTTTTCGTCCTTCTCCAACGGTGGGGGGATGCCCCATTGATGGGGGTCAACTGAACTGCCTGCCTTGTATGCATCGTCTCATGAGAAGGGTCGAAGGTGCTATGGTTCTACCTGCTCAGCTCGCCGAAGCGCGCTTTGGAGCTTAAGTGCACCAGGCGTGTTGTCACCACTCACATAGGTCATGGAACCGATGAGCTTCCTTAATCAGGCCTTCGACTGGTTCTAATGATGGCATATGTTTCTAATACAAGCGTTCATTCCTAAACTGAGATACTTCAATTGATAGTTTCCAAAACAAATATACTTATATTAGATCCATAAGGCCAGGCCAAAAGCTATACAGATCCACTATAAGCATTCCTAAACCTCTTTAATCTTTATCTATTAGGTTCCCTTTCCTTAAATGTTCACTCCTATTGTCAAATTAAATGATTTTAGACAGAAATATCTTCAAAGGTTAATTTATCACACTTGAGGTTACATACACGTTTTAATTTAATCCTTTAATAAGTACATCATAAATAATATCAATAAATGAAGACAATTGACAAAGTAAATTGTGTCAATTAGTGATAATATAAAAAACTCACCCCCTTTGTTTCTTCTTCTGGAGCTGTTGAGCGGCCGAGGACTTGTTCCAAACTGATCCCTATCCAATGGTGTCCCATTCGTTATATACCTTCCCATTTTACCCCTTCCACACGCTGATGACCATGCTTTCTTAGTCTGCAGACCATTTGGAGAACGATTCTTGCCATGTTTCCCATTTTCAATCTTATTGTCAATTTATAAATTACAAAATCCCTTCTTGCAATCTGTCAGAATGTGGGTATCTTATAATTCTCCGATGCCACAATAAAACAAGTACCTACATTTTTTCCTCGATTCTAATTGATTTGAAACTTTTATCCTATTTTCTAAAATATTGCTTAAAATAATGCAACTATAGAAGAAATCTTCATATAAAAATACAACACACACCCACGTATTAGATAATATGTGCATGATCAAATGATGAGATAGTTCTGAGTTATTTTTCCTTTAGCATGTAACTGAAATTCATAATATCATGTTTAATTGAAATAATTATTACAAAAACCTATTTATTTATTATATTTGTAAATAAAACCCCGCTAATTTAAACTCTTTACTAAAATATAGCTTTTAAAACGTAACTTCAAACAGTGCTTGTTATCTGTCAATCCGAATGACGTCCTGTCATGTGAAATTTTATTCTTCACTGCCGATTTGCATTATGTAAAAGTGTATGAGATCGTTTTTATCAAAATTTGCTTAATTAGTAGGAATGTGTCTCAATAATTGGGTAACTAAAAGAAGCTAATTCTAGAATCTAATGTTGCATTTACTCCCAATGCTGGAACCCTGTTAGTTTTGTTATCTGAAAGTATATTTTAATTCAATACAAGGTAATGTTTGAAGGGTCCCATCTCCTAACATTAGCAATAAATTAGATCCTTGTTATTGTTTGTTTAATAACATTTACCGATCAATCACAGATAGCGCCTTTGAAATGGATCATAGGAAATCGTGCGAACGTTTTTTTAAAAATTGTTTTACTAAAATAGGGTACGGTATGTTACAACCACCTTCCTTATACTGTTGTATTAGGCAGAACACCTACTATATAAAATAATATAATGGTAATAAAACTTCATTTAATTTAAAACTGGTGGCACCATCGTACTTCAAGTACAATAAGAACGACCCAATGCCACGAACTATTGTCAAAATCACCCCAGTACATAATATATTCCATAATTTCCATATAGGTATCGGTTAAAATAAGAACATAGAAAAATTCGAAGTAAAGCTTAATACATTTTTACTCTCTCGAACTCTAGCTGATTACATACATGTGTCATGCTCGTTACCTTTTCTGTCGATAAATTCGAATATTTATAGCATTGTAATTATTTTGCCATTTCTATGTATAAAATACTATATGTAAACTTGCAATTTAGAATCGACTTTAAAACGTAGAATTATTTGCGCTCACGACGTCTCGAATACAAATATTCGTATGGAACTCAAGGGCCGCATGTGTCGTCTTCGTTAGAAAACTTGCCCCGACTGGCGAACTAACTCGTTTCATTCATCGTCTGGCACCGACCGACATGTTTTGATATTTTATCAACTTTACCATAAACTTGCTTAAGTTATTCCTTTTTTTATTCAACTTGTAAAGGAATCTATGTAGCTTTAACGGCAGATGCTTTCAGTTTATTTTCATAATTGTCGTTAGTTTCAAATTACGTTGTAACCTAGTTTTAAAATAAGCACTACTATGATAAAAGGTAAATATGGTGTTTAAGCTTTGCGTATTAGTAACTTAATATTACTTATATTGCAGAAACAAAAGTGACGGACAATCAATATACTCATCATCATCAATTATTTAGGAGCTGGGCTCTTTTCGGTAGAGCAATATCCATGTATGTCTATCCTTTGCCTTCTCCTTGATAACCTGATACGACACGACGTTTATTTTTTGGCTTTCCTGACTTCAATCAATCAATATATATACGACCTATTTGTGTTGATAATCGAAAATACACGCGTGACATTAAGTTTTACTTATTCAACATACGGAATTTAGAAACGCTTTCAAAACGACTGCTATTACTTTTTTGCCTCATAATCACTTTGTGCTTAACATAAAAGAGTTCAGTAAATATCAAAACTATGCAATTGCTCTACACCAACAATCAGTCGTCGAGATATTACATGAGAAGATGTCCAATGCGGCGGGCGGGGCGGGGCAGATATGACATATCTGGGAGCCTTCAGCGCCGCAACACTATGCCAGAACTTAGTCTGCGGCCAGCACACATCTGGTACCAACAAATATACATCCAAGTTTTCAAGTGAAAACGCCCCGGGCGAGGCAGCCTACGCTACAATTATTAGCGACCATTGAAACACGACTATTTACTTAGAACCCACGGCCGGGATTTTTGGATTATGCTGGAGGTTGATTGAGGTCTACGTGACCTCTTTAGCCTTTTAGTTAAGGATTGATTGAATAAAATATGCGTTTTCTTTGTTTTGGTTTGTTCTAAAATAAACCTTGGGTACTCATCAGTAATCATGTATTTTGTTTCAGGTACGTTTGAATGTAGCATCTGCTAATTGCAAACTAGATACCCAGCGGCATTTATGTTCTTCAAAAAAGGTAATTTTCAGATACATAAATAATGTCGCCCGTGCCTAGAGGGTATAACATATTTATTCCTCTGTGACTGATTATAATTAGTATGAGATAAATGTCGATATAATACGGACCCAACCTTATTTCTTTTCAGCATGTTATAAGAACGATAATGGCTTGACTTACTTTTCTATTAAATATTTTATTATGCACCGCCTGGCCGACTATGACGCATAGGATTTCGGTCACGTCACTCCGCCATTCAATTTTCAATGGCAAACATTTGTCCGCCGAGTGTACCTCTCAAATCAAATTTAAAAATATGGATATTTGTATGTAGATTGGACCCTACGTGCGGGTGACAAGTGGACCCAACTGGAGGCTTTGTGTGGACCCACTCAATCTCCCAGTTTCAATAAGCGAGAATATTTTTCCATTTTGTAACGGCTTCATTGAAATGCAATGTCGTGAAAGGAAAACTTTGGAGACGTTTTTAAGTAGGTAGGTATGGTCGCGGTATTTATTTATTTATACTATATTTATTGCACATAAGAAAACCTTACCTTACAAAAAGCGGATGTCAAGTCTAAGGAATTCTCTTCCAATCAAACTTAAGGCAATGCAGAGAGAACGTGGGTAGTGCTGTAAACGGGCAAGAAGAAAAAAAATAGGTTAGAATTTAAATAACTAGCTAATATACTTCCTACGCTTAATATACTTTTTAACACTTGATATCACTTTCTAAATATACAATTTTCAACGAGGTAAGTAACATCTTAATAAATGTAGTTAGGTACTACAGTAATATTTTTAAGGTGAAACATAAACTATTAACAAATCTAAGAAATATTGCCTAAAAAACATTTTTAAATGATGACTGAATTTTACTTCAAATTTTCTTATGTATATAATCAAAACTCTTATACCCAAGTGTAACAATAAAACTCATTTTATTAAGTCCATAGCACATCTCAACAACAAAGTTGTTACGTATCCCCTCAAGGAAAGACCAATGATTCGAATTTATGCTTTATGCAGTGGAAAATGATAAATTTATGTGCGTCCAGTTCCTCCGATACGTCCTGTCTGCTGGTGAGGAGGAAATCTTGATTTTTTATGGTTAGAGCGGCACGTTTGCATAATCTACAACGTCGCCTCTCATTTGCAGACAAAGGCGTCTGCGGACTCAGCGCTTTAATAGAATTGTGGCCGTAAATAAAAAGTGTTTACTTTTTAGTTTGTGAATTTCTTTACATGTAGGGTGGTTTAGTCGATTCTAGAAAGTATCGAAAATAATAATGTTAAGTTATCTTGTGCGATAAACAAATAAAGCCACTCTTTTTTTGCATAAATAACTGCGACTACCTGCTCCACTAATTTGACCTACCATTAAACTTTCCAGATAGACGTCTTGTGTTCAACTGAATTATAATTTATTTGATAAGTTGGGATTTAATATTAGGTCTTTAATTTAACGATGACTTAGAAGTCACTTACTTAGATAGATCTAAGTAAGTAATATACTTTTGAGGCATATTAGACTGGCAAGAATGGTAGGTCGTGACTTAGATACTAAGACTCTTTTGTGTAGGTAACTGTGAAAAGTCGAATAGGTCTCCTGTAAGAAAGTACGTTAAGAACAGTCGCCATCAAATATAGGTACCGGAGCATACTCGTACACTTTATCGCCTTGCAATAGAAGCTTGTTAAGATTTTTTTTACCAACTCACCACCGATATAATATTCTGTACATACAAATCTACAAACAAATTTATCTAGAGAACATTATAGTATTGAACAATAGCGGGAGATAAACAAATTCCGGGCGGCTGAAGACAGATGGCGCGCCGGATCACGCAGGACACGCTCAACCCTTCCTGGATAATATCTTTAAAAGTTCGGGCGCGGGGGAGCCGGCCATCTTTAAATTATGCCGCTAGCAATCAAATATTATTAGCGCGAAAGGAAAAATCGAATGTTTAGTTTTATTTTGTGTTTTATTTTATTTTTTTAACCTTAAGTAGCATCTTAAAGATGTGGCATAATTTTTTTAGAGCTTGATGGCGTACAACTTGTAGCTATGTTTTTAAAGTCGGAGGATGTATTAATAATTCACGGATGCAACTAGTAGATCAAGATGATTTGTGTCCATAGAGGATTCATTAAAATTACTCAAGTTATTCTGATGACCTAAACATTTGCAAGGCCCAAATAGGTTAATTCGACTTACGCAATATTGGAACTAACGAAATCAAATTTCCAAAAGGCCATCAAACGCAAAGGGAAATTCGATTAAGAGTATTTAATTCAAATTGAATTTCAGTGAAAAGATTACACACCATGGGAAGGGATGATTGATTTAATTACTTGCTCCTAAGACGTGTCCTCTTATAATTACGGTTCATTACTTAAGCATCGCTTTATACCGGATAATTACTTAATAGAAGTAACGAGTTATTTCCATCTCGAAGTTTGCTGCAGAAATAGGAGGTAATTAACATTAAACAGGACCGGGAGGCGAATTATAGAGGCCAGATAAATAATGAACAATCAAGAGGCTCTTTTATCATATAAAATAGGAGCCAATAGATCATCTACGTAGATAAAGGGAGCTTTGTCTATATACAAATAAAATTAGCTTGTTTTATTTTTGAATTGTTCTGGAAGTCATCGAATGTGCTAGGTAGTAAGGTAGGTAAGTAAATTTACTTATTTCAAAGGCCTTTTGACTGTGTCGTAACCATAACCCCCTTCCTACTAGTCATTCTAGTCAGTCCTGAGTTAATTTAATAAGAATCTTTTTCTAATACTTGCGTTACAAAACTTCATCATTTCATAATTGTTTGGTGTACATTGTACAATGTTTTAGGCCAATGAAGTGTTTTACTATTTACTACTATTTACTACTAAACATAAGACTCTTTATGATACCGTGCCCTAAAATATTTCAGGCATTATTAGTTCCTGTAATCAAAAACTTATATTAATTTTATACGTAATAATAAACACCTACCCGCAATGGCCTCAATAACACATGATAGATCTGGGATTCTGCAGCGAGTGCAATCGATAATATTGCTCGCAAGGAACTACTATAACTCAATAAGAGCCCGCGGACGTGTATTTATGTGGCCGCCATCTTGAAGAGGATCTGGTGCAACTGCATTGGGATTTAATTGCAAATAAGTTAATCTTATCGTAGATAACAGTTAAAAGTTTGCACATGTTTAGAGTGAGCACATTTTTTATACACGGAGTCTTTGTTGGTGTTTTTATTATTGCTCAAAATAGAATGTTTGGTATACTCGTGGGTAAATAAGCTTACTTATTGAATTTCTGTTCGGTATTGTAAAAGGTACGAACAATATCTAAATACGGAGGTGGCGGGACAACCTGGACGCGTTCGAAAGCGATTAGCAGGATATCGCCGGGGACAGAGACGAGTGGAAATCCAGGAGGGAGGCTTTTGCTCAGCATTGGTACACACCAGTAGGCTAATTAAAAATTTAAAATACTTAAAAAAGCTTATATGGGTCATACACAGCAATTGAATTCCCGTCTTTTTTGTACTACCTATTTTTCTACGTATGATCTTATTTTGTGATCGAACCGTTTTTCACAGAGTGTAAGTGTATGGCCAATATCAAATCTTCTTAAGCTGTAGAATAAAGCAAATGGAAGGCCAGGAACTAAAATATATTTTCGGCCTCTTTTTTAAAATAACAATTGTAACCAAAAAAATATGAAATCTGTAGTTGAAACGTCCCTCGTAGCTCCAAGATATTTAAACAAATATTTCTCTGAATTAAGCCCGGAATGTTCAAATTCTTCAAATGAAGATAACTGCTCGCCTAACATTATTTATTTAGCAAGACATTTGCGAGCGTCTACCTAGAAACAGTAAAATTGTCTTCATCACGAAACTTATCTTTGCCCGCCCGGTGGATCATCTCGGGGAAAAATAGGTTAAAGGGGCCCTTGCCCAGGGGGACGCTGATAAAACTTCGGGACAAAACTTTTGTTTTGACGGAGCACCTTGGAGGGGCTGCGAGCAATTCGGTACAGAAAAACCCATGAATATCGATGTGGGTTGCAGCTTGTACCTGAATTGAGAATAAATAAATAGTGAAACCCAGTTGCTAGGTAGATACTTGACATTTTAATAGTTATTAAATGTCACGTTATTCCTTTAAGACAGGTCCATTCAAATGCATATTTCTTGCGTAAAATTAGTAAAAAATGTTCTACACTTTCGCCACTAAATCAAATTCAATGCGATTCAATAAAAAATGGCAGACGAATAACATAGTTTATGATTTGTTATCAAGTAGGCAATAAAATTGTCGAAGTAAAAGATGGTGCGAAATTTCATTGTGCAAATAGCAAAAAATTTAAATTGCCTACGTAATTCTTTTTATTAGTTTCAAAAAAACAGTACATTAAAACCAATATAGAAAATTGAAACACTATCAAACTGCCGTGCTTGGTGCTCTATAAAATTCCATCTCCTACCCCAGTTCCAAATAAAACAAACAGCGTAGTTTGTAGCAATCAGTGCGTGTATCAGTGTGCCCAGTGGTTCGGACCGCACAAAAAGAGGGTCCAAATGTGAATGGATGTTAACGTGTTTTTTACGACGGCCACGGTCAACATATCGTTTTGTTTGCGTCCGCTGATATCTTTATTTCTGGTTAACCCCTGAATTTCGATTTTTCTTTTTTAGGGTTACGCATGGAGAAAGCATCACCATTCATTATTATTGAAGTATTTGAACGTTTTAGGTATATTTTACGATAGTTCCGTTTTATTGGTTACACTTTTTTCCTCAAACTTAATATTAATGCAATTTTCTAAGACAAATTTATAACTACTTTTTTTCCTTAGATTTCCTCTACACCACAAATAAGATCGTATGAGATTGACAGAGGTAATTTATTTATACGATTTATTGTCATCGCATGAGGGGCAGGGAAAGTCAACATTGACTCGGTGTCGAAGTGTTTGCTCAGTATCAGCCCGTGGCTTTAGTTCGTGCCGTCTTTGTCGGTTCTTTTTGTTAAAAAATTTGCCTTCTTTTACAAAAATTGCGAGTGTTAGGTAGTTCAGAATCAAAGTGCGCTCAATTGAAGGTCTATGAAATTCTAGTTCTAAGATTAACTAAAGTTTGTTTTTTTCTTTGGGATTTTATGCATAATGGATCATTTATGTTTTTTTTTCTTATAGCTTGGTGGTTACTGTTGTACCTAATATCAGTGGCATAGGTAATCTTTGTAGATGTCCTATGCTGCCTCTGCGATACGCTCCCAAATGTAATATATGTATATTTAATACACGTAAATGTAATAATATAAGTAATGTACGTGTTTCATTACAACTGATGTACCAAAAAGAGAATAAAAATGACAGTGATATCGCCAGTCGAGATAAATAAAGGGAATGTGCTCAATTATGACGTGGAGCCATCAAAGCCTCCCCGTACATAATTGTTCTGGCTGCTAGTGATAAATTGACTTCATAACATGAAGCGGCGCTCTTTTTGCCCGCTCACACTGCTTTGCCCGCAAGCGAGCGATAGAACAATGGAGTGAGACTTTTAGGTTTCGGTAACAAAAGTAAAAGAGAGGTTTATGTGGGAATTAATGAATAGTTGAATACTAGTGACGACACTTTCTTCGCACTCGAACTTTATTAAAATCCTCAAAAAGTACCGATTTATTTTTCTTTTCTTTAATCAACCACTACTTATTGAGAGCTGAGAAGTTTCCGACGAGCTTAAACTCAAATGTATTGCGTTGTTTTGGTGCGGAGTTCCCATGGCCACCTTTAGTATCTAGCATAATTAAACCACTATGTTGATACCCTAACGTTCTATTGTCACTGAAGTTACGTTGCAACGTAATATGCGAAATTTTAGATTATTCGAACTTGGTTGGAAGGCTAACAAACATCACAAGTAAGAGGAAATTATTTTAGAATATTAAACGGTAAACGTGTGAAATAGATTATTTCAGTTTTTTTTCCTAAAATTTATTTTTAAATACACAACGTGATGTCAAATGTGGCTATGTTAATAATGGCTAAAAACGCTAGTAAATCTCCATGTAATCGTGCCCGCCCGGGGTCTATTGTCGTGTCGCATTAACGAGAATCGCATCATAACTCCCGATAATCTACGTTTATTGGCTCCGCTCTGCTTTATTACGCTCTTCAAATACGTCGCGATGCGTTATACGTGTGTCGTGTATTATACGTGTGTCGTGTATGATGCAATGGAGCATGACGCTTTAGGTTCGCTGTGGGGGTTAGTCGGAACTTTTAGCTACTTCTGTAGCTAAAAGTTAAAACGATTCTAGAGATTATTTTTACAAGCTTTATACCTAAGTTTAATCAAATTTTACGAGTCTTATGAAATTTAGTGTCACAATTGGGGCCCGGTGGCCAAATTAACTTGAAATTGTAATAAGAATTTGTAGACAAAATAAAATTATTTGGTGCTGTTAGTAGAGGGATTTATATAAATATTAGCTTATTAATCGATTATAGATACGTATACTTTACAACTGTAATACAAATAAAATAAATGTACCTATTATAGTTTTCTTTAATCCGTTCAATTCTAATAACTAGGTTTATTTGATAAAATATTTCTTATACAATACTACACTATTATAGTTATTTTAATTTAAAATATAATAGCCTGGTAAATGAATGCTCAAAAACGGGTCTAGCTGGAAAAGTCGAAAGCAGAAATTTGGACTTTGGAACTTTGTTAAGACTAGTTAGGAGACTAACATACTAAAAGTCCCCAGCCCCCGGAGGTGAGCCCGAGGAGGAGGTAAAGAAGGTCCCGTTTTTTGGTTTTTTGCTTACATCTTTAAAACCATGGGTCATAGACAATTTTGTTGTAGTACATAATTAAAGCTGATAAAATTTTCTACAACTATCATGAATTCACTTTTTACCTAACACTAACGGTTATCCAGAGATGAGCTCCGAAAAACGGACGATTTTGTAAAGTGGGGGGTATTCTCCACAATTCTTGTCATACTAACTGGCAAAAGTTAATCTGGATAAAAAGCCACCCTAGAAATTTCATAAAGAATTAAATTATCGTGTTAGGCAAAAAGTGAATTCATGAGAGTTGTAGACAATTTTATCAGCTTTAATTATGTACTACAACAAAATTTTCTATGACGCATGGTTTTAAAGATATAAGCATTAAACCAAAAAACGGGACCTTCTTTGCCTCCCCCCTCCTCGGGCTCACCTCCGGGGGCTGGGGACTTTTAGTATGTTAGTCTCTTAACTAGTCTTAATAAACTTCCAAAGTCAAAATTTCTGCTTTCCACTTTTCTAGCTAGAATCATTCGTTCACCACAGTATAACCCATATGACGTTCATATTACGGTGTTTATTTGTAAAAACCTACACGGGATTTTAATAAGCTCGTGATTAAAGGTTCTAAGATTTCCGATTTTAAATGCTTCTCTCGATTATATATCTTAACTCCAATCACGATCGAGTATTATACTAAAGACAATTCATTATTAGAGAGCCGTTTCCCGGCCATAATCGGTCGTTATCGCCCTTTTACTGCGCATTTTATGAGCGAAACTATTCACCCAAGAAATGTACTTGCCCTTATCTTGTTATCCTTTGTTAGGGCTAATTACTTTAGTAGCTATCGTTGTTTTATTATTATTACCAGATATTATGTTATGAACGTTTAGGAAACAGAAATTGCGGAAAAGTATAAAAAATATTCGGTTCTTTTTGATATGAAGATTTTTGGTTAGTACTTGACTTGTACAACTGTAGAACAAATCAAATTAATTAAAATATTTTGATTTGTTTATTTTTTAAGTAGTCACACTACTATATAAATTATAAATTTATATAGATGTCGTATATAAAGGAAAAAGAGTTATATAGTAGTGCGACTACTTAAAAAATAAACAAATCAAAATATTTTATACAATAAAATTTGATTTGTTCTTCAGTTGTACTGACGATGACGGCATCGGCAGCGTCATCTCTCTCGCATTCAATGAATTTCTAAGAGTTCGGATTGTAGGTACTCATAATGTTTAACTTAGATGATTGGCCAAAATGCGCCTTAGCATTTACGAAGATTGCGTATACACGAGAAAATTCGACCGGTTCTTCTGTGACTCAGGTGGCCAAGGAATGCAGAAGACACTGGTTCGATCCCAGCCTTGGGCACCAGAGGCCTAGGTCACTTTTTCTGTTGTACATGACATCTATATTTATACTTACTTGACTTGTAATAAAAATTCAGCGGTTACCACTAGCTTTTAATGCATTCACTAAAAATGTTCCGACATAAATTTACGGTACCGCTTTATTTTTTCTAAAGGAAAAAGAAGCCTTTAAGAAACCCCTTTTCTTAGTAAGTTGTAGCTACGTAATAGTTGTTTACAACTCGCTCGTTGCGTTTACAATATATTAGGAGGTTGCAGGCAATAAAAAAGGGGTAAGAAAAAATGAATAAAGCGAGCTACAGTAAAATAAAGGCGAGCGGGAATATATATGACTTCCTTGAGGAAATAATAATGCTGTTTACAATTCATTTGGCTACCTGGCTACCCTCGTCTTTGGAAACAACAGGTTCGGTGTTTCTTCGACCCTCCCTGCGCCGTTTTTTCGGAGGGTCGCGATTTTTATTCTAAACCCTTTGCTTCTCGCCGGAATACAAGCTTAATGACAATTGTCGGGAAAAAGGGTGGAACTGAAAATTTTGATCTTGGAATGCACTCAATTTATTTTGACTAGACGCGTCTCGTGTTTTGAATAAGGTAATCTTATTGTACAGTCACCGGCAATAGTATCTTCCTATCCAAGGCCGCAAAAATATGTAAGACGCTCTTATCTGTAGGGTCATAAGAGCGTGTCACATGTTTTTGCGGCCTTCGTATAGGAAGATACTATTGCTGGTGACTGTACGTAGTCACTTTGAATTTTCGATGTCAATCAACGTCCCACTGCTGAGCACAGGTCTCCTTTAATGTACGAGAATCGTCAATATTTGTGACATTTTCAAGTCAATGTACTAAGATCATTCTCGGATGTTAATAGAGTTTATTTCTAAATTATTTTTATAACATTAACGCCTTATTGACAATTGAACGTCACATTTATACATATAATTAAAATGAGAGAGAATTAATAACAATTGCCTATAGCTAGGCAAAATTATTTTTTGTATTTTATGATTGTCATTTTTGAATGATGTCCTTATTATTCAGGATATATTTTCATCAAGTTATAGAGTTTTATAACATCAGTAGCATTTAACTTACCTTGTTAAACAATAATCGTTTTAGTAAAAATATTCAAGGAGGGAAAATTCCTTTACAGCCTTTTCTTTTGTACCGTAGACTTGATACCGACAAATCACAAGTCCCAGAATAAAAATCAAAGTGTAACAAGGCACCCGGCTTGCTTACATTTAAAAACGTAATTGTAAGTAACCGCTCCCTAGGTTTTATTAATTTACCTCGTTTATTCTTACCCCTGAGACGTCACGTTTTACGAGAAGGAGTAAGAAAGATTTGTTAAAAAATGGTCGCGACTTTTTACAATAAAATATTCATGCGGATTCCGGCGTTGATTTGTTTTTTATAATTTCAAATGATTTTTGTTTTAATTAGCTATAATTTTGTGACGAAATTACTGAAACAGCTGGCCCACTGTGCGTCAATTTATACTAATAGCAACGATATACCTAATTATCTTAAACCTAATGAACAGAAAACATTTCTTAATTTCTATTCTACTTCCTGGTATGTGGTGTCATTTTAGAATTACTTATGATTACTTAGGGTATCGTGCCGCCCTGTTCTCAAAGATGTGTAAAAATGCGCACACATATAAACCCCTTTCCCCTTTCAGTATCTTTATACATATAAAGATACTGAAAAGGGCCCACTTTGTCCATATGGCGTTATTAGTCCTTGTAAATCGACAAAGGCCCTTTCACTAAACTCGTCCACATATTATGTTTACGATGACGACTGTACCAATAAACACTTCAGCTAATTTTCAGCGCATTCGTCAAAAACTCCAACAAGTTACAAAGTTGGCATCCTCCAAGTAATAATTAAACGAAATTTGAAAGCACTAGTTCGAATCGACTAATAGCGTGGAGAGGCTGTCAGCTTAGAAAAGTTTCAGTAACTGAAAGATGCGATCGAGAAATTACGGCCTTTGAATATTAAAGTACCCTTGAGCAGTCTCGAGAGGCTCGAGTCACTTAAAATGCTTGATGAGCAATCGAGTTAGGGACAGAAGACACCGCGGGCAAGTCAAAGGGACTGCGTTATGTTTTTGATACGTTTAGTTGATACGGATGTTAATGGAATTTACGCGTTGCGGATTGGGAAAAAATGCGATTTTTTCACAATTTAAATCTCAAGATTATTGGGTAGTTGTTATACGATTTGGAGAGCTTGCTTGTCTTTAGCCACTGGATTCGATCCTGCTAACGATTCTCGTATTTCAAACCTGTCGACTTTTGCTAATATTAGTGCTATAGAGTGACCTCACTCAAACCAACTTCATATCAAATTGTCCAGTTTGTCTTAGTAAAATGTAAGTTCAGAAATCATTTTAAGAGGATGATAAGAGCTAAATTCCCTTCCTATCTTTTTCAGCGCGTGTGAAAGAGAAACACTGCGTTACGATTAGTATGGGAGCTCATTGCAAATTTTGCAAAATGATGAATTAAAAAAAACTATGCATTAATTGAGAAATTTAAGGCAACGAAGTTTTTAGTATTAGTGTGGTGAAATGTTGTTCTTAATTACAGACATATAAGCCAAGAAACTAAAGACGTGCAATTGTTTTAAGCTAATTTTAGATGTAACTTTGGAATTATTTTCTATCGAGCCGATTTCGTCCAATCGTGTATTGGAATTAACCAAGTTCTTTTAAATATAATGAATATTAACATATTTTTTTTTTACTTTTCCAAAACAAGTAGTTATAGCTATATGACTGTTTAAGTAAAGTCAATTTGAAGGCCATCGGGTCTTGTCAGCCTCTTAAACACAAAACTTTCGTGAGACTCGGGCATATTAATATTTTTAAAGTCAAATACCAAAAATTGTTTTAAAAAATTGTCAAAAATATCCATCAAAGTTCAGGATCTCAGAAATAAATCAAAAATCCTAACAGTTATAAAATGAACATCCGAATGCCCTTTTGCCGGCAAACGAGTCGACCCCAACATTCCTCGGGCTGTCTGCCTCCTTTTTTAAATCCCGGCTCGAGTCGGTAACAAGCCAATAAATCCCGGGATTTTTTCTGGAACCCCCTGGAAGGGTATTAATACGATTACACTCAAATTTACTTAACACCTACGCTAACCCGCTAATGAGGATATTCAATGTAATTTTCTTATCTCGGATACGCCCGGCATTGTAGGGCCCATTTTAATTTGATAATCGCCGAAAAGTGGGTCTTGTGTAAATTTTGTTAGGCTAATTAAATTCGGTATATGATTAATTTTGTGGAGGCTTGATGAATTAAATTGAGCTTGCATTACATTAATTAGTCTAGCCAAAAATACAAGATATGTTGTGTTTATTAGACTTATAATATAATTTTAAAAAATCAATTATTTTTGCTAGTAGTGTATATTATGACCGCTATAAACAAATTCCAACTGATTTTAATGTTTTGATCACGTTTTGATCTTGCTCTAAAATCCAGTTTTATGCATATAATTTATAATCATATTCAAAACAGAGTAATGTGCCTCTAATTTAAAATAAGCATCGTGCATTTTGAAGCATTCCTAATCGTTGTAATGTATATAAATATATATAAGTAATTTATACCATCAATTTAAGTCGTTTTCTCTTATATCTACTGTGTTTGTAACTAATAATGAAAGTCAAGATGCTGAAAATAATTAAAATGACTTAGTTCGTTAGTTGAGCAAACACGGGCGGCAAACAGGATCGGCTGAGCGCGAGGACTCTTTTAATTAATTAAGTGTATGGAGACACACTCGCTGATTAGTTGCGAACTAGACGGAGAGCTGGCCACGTCAGATATGACACAATAATGAGAGCAACGAAACCCCACTAGTTAGTTTGCTATACTATGCTTATTTCTAGATCCGGACATCTGGCAGCTGTAAAGTGGTGGAGGTCAAAGAATGCAAATAACTTGAAGAAAACAAATTCTAGAGTTCTGGATTTGATCCAATATTATGAAAAATTATGTCATTAATTAGATTATATAATATCTAAAAGTTTCGGTTCAGGGAAGTAGTGCCAAATGATGTATAATGTAATTTTTGGTTACTCGCCTACTGTTTTTGTTTCCGCAATAATACACAATGTTTTTTGTTCTAATGTTAAAATATAGGCCCTGTTCTCTGTAAATGACACAACTTCAGCAGTTTTTACCTATTTCGGTATTACTTTTTTCCAACTTAAAAACTTTGTTGGTTATTCACTCTGATCTCCACCCATTAAAAGCTGCCAGATGCCCGGATCTAGTAATAGGGATGGTTATGCAATCTAACTGTACTGGTTACAAACCTCTCATTATTGTGTCACATCAGACGTGGCCAGCTCTTAGACCAAACGGGGCTGGAGGCGCTGGCGCTGGTTTCGAGGATCAGACACATAGTTCTGGAGCGATATTTATAATTTTAAACCATTATTTGTAATCAAAGTTCTTAATATTATAATATTTTGTAAAAAAAAGGCATCTAAACTAATGATGAAAACGTTCATAATGACGTTATGAAATCGCTTCTTGATGTGAATTCGCTTTTCGTATGTTTGTCATGAACTTGATAATAACCAATTAATAACAGGTCAAATTCTATTCAATCATCCTCCTAGTGGTTGTCGGCGGCCATAGCTCAATTTAGCCTTGGGTCCCATTGGCAACCTCATCCCATGAATTGGCGTAGGCTCTACTCTAATCCTGTTCAATATATATATATATATATATATATAGGAAGCGTTGGTAGCCTGACGGTAACGACGTCTGACTTTCAATCCGAAGGTCCCGGGTTCAAACCCCGGCTCGTACCAATGAGTTTTTCGGAACTTATGTACGAAATATAATTTGATATTTACCAATCGCTATACGGTGAAGGAAAACATCGTGAGGAAACCTGCATACATCCGCGGAGAAATTCACAGGTGTATGTGAAGTTCCCAACCCGCTTTGGGCCAGCGTGGGGACTATAGCCTGATCCCTCTCGTGCATGAGAGGAGGCCTGTGCCCAGCAGTGGGACGTATAGAGGCTAACATCCTGTTCAATGTTAAATTAAAATCAAACCAACAAAATATTATATTCCTCGAATAAGCCTCTTGGTTAGAATGTCCTTAGAGTTGAATTAACAAAATATAATTAACTGATTGTTGTGAAGTAGCATTGTCATTAAATTGACAAAGTTTTAATTATACTTAAACTATAATTAAACTTAAACTAATACCTACGAGTGGATATGATATGACTCTTAAACTAATTCCAGCGATAATCATACGTACCCAATTCTTTCGCCTCTACGGAAGTCCATATAGTCATATTATAGTACAGTCAGCAGCAGAAGTAGCTAAGCGGGTAGGGTGTTCAAAATGACCTACACACGCTCTTATTCTCTTAACAATAAAGTCGTGTCCAGCTCATTTTGAACACCCTACCCGCTTAGTTACATTTGCTGCTGACTGGACCAGCTACGACGTAGCGCTACGAGAGTAACTTACAGGTAAATAAGTTGAAAAACAACGCGGAAATATAATATTAATTGATACAGAAAATTGGGCTTCTTGTCGGTGTGAGACTATACAATTATAAATTAATTAAACTTAATCGTACCTTTTTCACAATACATACATATTAAAAGAAGACCAAGTAATTAGTAACACTAATATAAATAATATCTCTGTATCAGAAAAAGTACTTTAGATAAACCAAAGCAGCTTTGGCAAAGGTTTTCCATTCGGTACGTATTAATTTCGTCACACCTATATTATTTGCACGTTTCAATACACGCTGTCACGCCTTATAAGAACTTATCCAACAACTCTAGCGTGTACAACAGTAAGTACACCCTTTCTCGGATTTATGGCCCAATCCATCTCACGCACATGCTTCTAACGGGCCTTATCCCAGGACCACTTACATTATTACTTGCTACAATTGTGATTAAATGCTATTTTAACACACCATATAAGTACTTAATCATAGGTTGCTATTATATAACGATAGCGTTATTTTTGATACAGCCCTAAAGCTAAAGTGCCTGAGCAAGTACGCACTAGGTAGGTAGTATTTCTTTTTTTTTACTTTAGCAGATAAAAATGCAAAAAAAGCTGTAAGCGTTACTGTTTCGCTGGTAATCTAGTACCTGTAGGTGGTTTCGAGCGACCTGTTTTTATATTTTGTGATGGTTTACTCTCCGTCATACACCTTCAAATAATACGATCGAGACACAAACCATTAACCCGCCAGGTACAAATATCACCAAAGTAAATAAATTATCAGGCCCAAGACAGCTAAGATTGTGGGCCTTATTACAAATTCACTTTGGCTTGTTGGGTCTAAATAATCCTGGCCATTAGTGAAATTTACCCTCGAGGAATTCACTAATTACATTTCGATACTAAACACCTGTCATGGGCTCTCAATGGTCAGAGTGATTAGGTTTTCGTGGTTGGCTGACCGACGGTTCGATGCGGCCAATTGATTAGGAACATGCTTCGGTGATGGATGTCCGCAGTTTTGAAAAGGGTGCTTGTTGCGGCGTATTGCTGATATCGGTTGCTTGTTTCATTTGAGCGTGTTGCGTGAAGTTTTAAAAACAGTGAAAACATGGTTGGAATACTCGACATGACCTTAAATTTATTTAGGTTAAAACCAGACCCAAACGCAGGCACTTCCAGGCTGTTACTACAGCGGTCTTCGTCCAATTCGGACATCTAAAAATTCTAGTGATAAGAGATTTGATTTTCATAAAACTTGATAAAGTACCCATATTTTTTGTAAAGTTAGTGGAAACGAAATAATTTTCGTCAACTGCTTCAACTTTGCCTACGATGCTCAACTTTGCCTGGCTTGACACACATGGTTTTCTTCACCAAAAAGCTATTTATATCTTATTTCTGAGATGGCTGCCTTCCTCTCATTTCAGAAATAAGATATAAATAGCTGTTTAGTGAAGAAAACCATGTTTTTCAAGCCAGACAAAGTTAACAGTTGACGGTTTACTGACTTGTTCATAGGTTCATCACATATTAAATATTAATATGTAACTTTTTAATTATCAAAATATGTTTAATGTGTGCTTATTTGAAATAAAATATTGCCCTCAGTCCAAGTGAAATTAGTCATTTCCATATCTTGCCGCGACACAGCTGGCAGCCATTCCTCAGCCCACATGTGACAGCCTCAAGTTGATCTGCGGACCTCGAAGCAATAAATCGCAAATATAAATTATTCAGATTCGTCATCAGATTAATTATTACTATTCCAGAAGGCTCCACGATTAACGGTACGTCACCGGTAAATATGGCAAACACTTATTCCACAATTTATATAGGGGGAGAGTGGGGTAATGGGGACAGTGAGTAATAAATCTAGCGAAGTGATTTGGTACAAAGCACTGGGCCCACGGAGTAAGCTGCTCGGTCAGGAACATCCATTGTAGACCCACACCCGCGGAATCCGATAATGCCTCGGAGATTGTCCCGTCTTTCCTTTAACACCTCTCGATACCGCCCCTTGCCTTGTGTGTTTGTACTGAACACTCAGGGAATGGAATGCTAATAAATAATGTGTTACCTGATCTTATGCTTAGCTATACTTGCTAATTACATTAACAAAAGTGGCGCCAAATGTCTATAAGTCTCGCGCTAACTTTACGAATCAATCAATTTCAAATTGCTTAGATACTTGTAAATTCGAGTACGATATGCTTAAAATGTTGGAGTACTATAATACCGTGTAAGTGGCAATGAAACTGTGTGATACGGTATATTTACTAATCATATTTAAAGACAGCTAATCGATAAACGATTTATAACTTGAAGCTGTGTTGTTTTTGTATCTTATACCAAAAAGTATTTGAACAAGCATACTAAGAGACTTCTCTTTAAACCCCTTACTTATTTTCTGCATTCCTCAAAACGACAATGTAACATACACATTGTGTTCTTGCACATGAGAGAAAGGATTTTAATATGTCAGCGGTGTACCGCGCACCGCGTGTGCGTCCCGACCTAAAGTCGCTCTATAAATCAAGAAGTGAAACTATTTAGTAATTAGATCGTATTTAGGATGGGCCCCAACACCTTCCTTGAGGAGTCTCCCGAAGGGCCCAAAGGTAAGGATCCATTGCCTTTCAAGCACCTCTTTAACGGCTAATATCCTTGGAAAACTGAGATCGTATATTTTATACAATAACCGTTATCTTCAAACGATGCTATCATGTTTACTGCATTTTCGTGTTTTGAGTAATTTAAAATGAGTTTTTCAAAGTAAAGTACAAAACACAAGTATGTGCAGTTTAATTACACGTATTAATCATTTATTAGGTTAACTTACTTATTTAGGTACTTCATTAATTAGGAGTATATTACTACCTAGTTTTTAAAAATATATTCAATTTTGGGTGGTTAGACATACTTAATCCATGAATGTTAAAATAACTTTATGTTAAAGTGGTCTCGCCACCTTTGGGTTTCTGTTAAGTGCCGATTTTAAATCATTGTTTTCAAATAAGTTTTTGATTACGGGAGAGACCCTTAAAAGTTCAAATATTTACATCCAAATTCTAAAGGGACAGAAATTTGTATCAAATACAGTACACGTGTTTCAAAAATTTTACTCGTGTTTTGTTCAAAGTTCTCATCCGGAATTACGAAGTAAAAATATTTATATAACTTTGGTCTTTGGCCTCGAGAACTTCTCTGAATTCATCATTGCCTAGAATATGCTGTTGTTTAAGTTTAAGTGAAGACCGTTTCGTTCTTGTTTTCAGTTAAGTAATAAAATTTACAAAAGATAGTGAAACCAATATCAAATTTGTCATTATTGTTGACTGTTTAGTTGGTAAACAGTACGATTGGTTGTTTTATAATAAGCAATATCCTGTAAACTCTATTTTAGTTAAAAACAAAAACGATTTATTTCCAGTTCTATTTTAATTTGTACCTACCGTCAAATATCTATTATTGTAACGCCATATGATAAATAAATAAGATTATACATTTTTACATTGAAGTTTTAATCTTGATCGACGTGTATTAAATCATATCAAAAACGAAGCGCTTACTATCTACTTACATACTTATATTATAATACCTATTATTAAAACAATATTTCGTCAATTTCTAAAACATTATTTGTACCTAAGCATACCGAGACAAATATTTCTTTGAACTTTTAATTACAACAATCGTTATGCTAAAATAAATACGAAAAATGGAACTTGCAAAATGAAAAATAAAATCCTCTTAACAAAGCAGCATTCTTTTGGCGAAAATGCTTTTGATGTGTACTTAGTGTTTAATAAGTTGATCCTATTACAATGTCCAGGTACGAGTGACGCAGGCGTGGCGTGGCGTCACAATGGAGGTTCGCTAACAAGATTATAACTTGTTTCGTAAATTAATAAAAAGTAGCGGGACATGAGGCGAGTCTCGTTACTCTCGTTCTCTCTAATGTTCTCTTGTTCGTGGGTATTAGGCGCGATAGCGTGTTGTTTTATTTTTGTTGGATCCTTAATAACCTGCTTATACCGTGTGTTTATTGGATATTACCTCAAATTGATATTCAATTTTAAATCGATATTATAGTAAATATTGAGTTAACTCTTAGTTAACACGAGCAATTGGTTTTTTAAGTTTCTTTGGGTCGCAATGTATTTTGTATACACTTATTTGACACATCATCAGTTGTGACATTTTAGGGCAAAATAATCATTTAGGTAGCGATACATTGCGTGCTGAAATATTTTATGTGGAAAAATAAAAGTCGTAAAATTTTAATAAAACATATGGAAGTACTTATGTTATTAGGGTACTAATTACCCTTGGCGTATGAGGTGATATCAAAAATACACGCTGTATACCCTATTTATACAGATATGATTTCATTGTTTATTTGAAGACAATGTATTTTACTATGGCTTATAATGATGTTTTCAAAGATTTGTATGTTTTATAATATGCTTTGGAATTTGAAGAAATTGCAAGCGAATATATAAACTGTAAGGCGTGAATTAGGAATATGAAAACTAATTATCATGCAGAAATGCGAATAGGAAAAAGTGCTTGTATAAGAAACCGCTGGTGCAGAAAAACGGATATGATAAAATACCAGTGTGGAAATTAAAAATCATGCAGAAACGCGGATTGGTAAAAATGCATATATGATAATGGTACGAGTAAGTAGTATAATCCATTGTAACCTCCCCTGCAAAAACAGTTTTCTTATTGTACGAATTAAAGTTGAATATTTTCACGTTCGAATAAATAAGTGTGTGAATAATTGAGCGTGATTGAAAAGTGATAAAACACATATTTCTTATATTGTCTACGTAGTTAATATATCATGCGAGAGTGGCTCGGTGCCGATGACGGAATCCGGGCGCTCTTGTCAGATAATCCCGTGTTAATGAAACAATAAATTCGTATTCCGTTGGCGACAACCTATGACATGTACAGTCAGCTTAGTTATATATTTTAACATTTTGTCGGGTACTGTATATTTTGCTGAATTTTTGGGCTTGTAGGCACGAGTATTTAGTAACAGTCTAGGAAATACCGGAGGAAATTTCTAATTATGAGATATTTTTTGAGTTTATTAAGAAAATGGGTTCATTTTACTCCTACCCCTATTGCATTTTTATACCTACCTGCTTACAAAACGTGGAAGGTTTCAGAATGGGAAAAATCAGATAATAGATAATTAAATACTAAATGTGAATTTTTTTTGGCATCGTTAGTTTAACAAAAATTAAAAATGTATTTATCTTGAGATTTTGACACTGACACGAACATTTAGAACTAAAATCGACACAAAAAATATGGAACTAAACAGTCCACTTTAAGTATTTTCTTGAGATAACTGTACCTGCCCTTATAATAATAGGGGGACGTTCAGAAGTGACGCACGTTGTCTCTCATTAACTTAATATGTTATGGTTTGTACGCGAGCAATATGTGCAAGATGAAATACTTCGCAGATAGGGGGTGATTCATAATTCACAAACTTGACTTAAATCTTTTGTGTTTGACTTACATCTTTCAAAACACGTTGAAGTTTTCGATAAAATTTTGGATAATTTATTAACTATCCAAAATTTATTCAAAATAATTTTGGAAAATTTATTAACTAGATTATGTTTATTTTTTGCCAGTTACTGCTTTTAAACTGGGTAAATTTGTCAAGTACGTGCAAAAAAATGTATGTATTCACACACAAAATGCATGTATTCGTAACTATAAAATATTGTGCTTATTATTTTTAAGACTAAGTACACAGTGCACAAGTTAAATCTAAAGCTTTAAACTTTGCAAGGAACTGTCGTTGCAAAACTGTTCTCAGGATATGGCTTTTTATGGTTTTAAAACTTTCATAAATATATACTTAGTAGGCATATGTAGAGTTGTTTTTATTATTAAAATTACACCTGCTAGACTAGTTTAAATTATTTAAAAGCTCAGCTAGAGGTAATAATTTGTGATAAAGTGAAAAGGCGGCGAGACGTCATTTTATTACTACAGCCTGTCTGTAGGTCATATAAAGTACAGTAGTAAGATATGACACATCCCCACTTGTCAAATACTTACTGGCCCTCGCACGAGTTGACTTCATGTGGGTGCTTAGCGGATCCCAACTAATTTCATGTACAATCCACTCGTCATATACGACTCTATATGTACTTACTACTGGAAAAAATATGTGTGATTCACTGGTAAATGTTTGTGGTTTGTTTTATTTTTGATTAGCTAAAGACGATGAGTCTAATTTTTTCCAACAGCCTGTGGTTCATAATATAAATTATAGCAATAATATGACACGTCCACTCGTCTACTTACTTAACTAGCCCTCACACAAGTTGACGTAATGCGGGTACTTAGCGGACCCCAACTAATTTCATGAACAACCCGCTTGTCATACGACTCACTACTGAAAAAATATGTTGGGTTTGATTCACTGGTCAATGTTTGTGGTTTGTTTGATTTCGTTTCCATTTGCCTGGTCGGACCGAATGAATCTAGATGTATAATAACCTAAACTTTAATTACCAGACATCAACAACAAGCAACAAGTCCGATTGTAAACTCGTGTGCTTTTATAATTCGAATTCGCTTTATTCTGTATGTGTCATTTTTATAACTCCCGCTACGCCTGCGTTTTATTCTTTCCTATCGAGTTACTTAGAATGTTTTTCAATTCACGGAAAATGTGTCATTTTTATAACTCCCGCTACGCCTGCGTGGAATGCCAAGTTTTATGAGCAAGTGTGATAATAAATAATAATAAACATATTATTTCTAAAATTAATTTTGGATTGAAGTACAAACCATTTGATAATTAATACTATGTGCTATATCTAACATACTAAAGTAGCCAGGTATTAAGTCTTTTCAGATTGACTACATTGACAGCTATGGAGTTTAGGCAGTCCGTCAACACATCACTTTACCCCACAGTCTTAGATTAATGAGCGTAGCCTGACGCGCCTTGATGGGATTACGTGAGCCCCAGATTCTTCATACGTTTATTCATCAAATACCAGTTTAAATATGATCTCCGAATGCGCATAATTATAACAGTTGTCCATGTTAATATTAACTGGTTCGCACGAGGCAACGTTTCTGTAAGCAATGCTAATAGTCTCATTCATTTCGATAAGCTTTATTGTGAAGATGCAGTTAATACCCCATGTTATACAATAATATAGCTGTCTTCATTTATTATGAGGACACGCACCAGTAGCACCACAAATTTTATTTTGTCAAAATCTAGTTACTTATTATTATTCTTTAAACTATAACTATATTTTAGCAAACTAAACGTAACAAAATATTTGTACGTAGGTACCATCGGGCTCATAATTGCATGGTCAATTTATCAATGAATTCAAATTGCCCATGCATTTTTGAACCCGATGGTACATATGTATACCTATATTATGCTTGAGATTTTTTACAAAGTATCGATGTTTTACATATCATCAATTTATGTGCACGTAAGACTGGCAACGCACTTGTGACCTCTTTGGCGGTACGGGTGTTCAATGTTGTCTATGGACGGAGGTAATAATTGCTTACCATCAGATCTGATTTGTCGGCTAAGTAAGAAGTTCTACTCGTAGGTACTTGTATAATTGCTTATTATTATTATAAATTGCAAAGATCTTGGTACCTATCTCAATTTTAACTTAGTAGTGCCGTGTACAAAACTACACAGTCCTTGTACGAGTATGTATGTGGCAGGGTCCTGATTCTCTTGGGGCACCATGTTCCCGCGCCTCGTGGATAAGGACTTATGAGTATTGTTACTTACGTTTTAGTTTTTGTGCGTAAATTGAACAAGCGAGTGCGATGTGTTCCAGTACTTCTTATTGGTAGTCACTGACTTTGCATTTCCATATTGATTGACCATATTTACTTATAGTTTAGATGTTGAAGTTCAATATGTGTCAGCGAACTATTTTGGTTTTATTTCATTAATCAATATTTCCAGATATATAAGTACTTTATGTCATTCTACCTTAATCGATTTGATCTTAGTTAGTAATTGTAATCATCCCGCCAGAACTCTCTCTGAATGATAATAGATGTACTCGCTAGTATTATCCAGTGGGGTAAATAAAACCTTATTGATTTAAACAACGACCCATAGTGTAGTCCAGCTTTAATTAGGGCCGCTACCTGCCTATCCTATTAGCAACCCTTGCCCACCTAGGAATTATGATTACGCCAAATCGGCAAGATAACGCTTCGTATTTACTTTGATTCTCGTCGTTAAAAGTTTGTGGGGGCCGACGTGGTCCGTCGTTAGGGCCCTAATGGCCGCCATTTGTCTTGTCCAGCCTTAGTTGTGCCCCGCTAATGAAATTATTGCCGCAACTATACTACGGTTATAAATACCCCAGCGGATGCCACCTTGTTTCGCACTAATGGACCGGTCAAACTGTAAACTGTGTTATCAATGAAATTACAATTAGTGAAGGGATAAAAATGGCTGAGGGTCGGAAGTTGCATTTGCCCCTTTTGTTGATCAGAGGATATGGAAATTACGCGTCCCTTAGTTGAAGTTAGTGCGGTATTTGTACATGATGTTTACATGGTTGTGTTTGTATATTAGTTAATGTTTTTACGAATCAAGTTTCGGTTTAAGGTTTAATCAGTAGGTCCAAGCCTGACAATGGATTAGACTCACTAGTCACTACATTCAGGTTCGTGACATGATTGCATGGAATTTTTACTCAGACATATAATCAGAAATATTTTACCCCATTAAGTTCCAACTTTCACGGGTGAACGATTGGAAGCGGATAAACTTAATAAAAATGAAAATTTTGAAACTTATGGTGCTTGATAAATGCTGGCGTTATTCAGGTTTTCTTTTCGCGATAAACTTAGGATTACGAGTACAGAATACGGATTGATGTTGATGCCGCCACAACATTACTCGTCCAAATGACAGTTTCCGATGAGTTTACAAGTGCGAACTTGCGCGATATGAACACAATAAAATGGCGTCCTCGGCGATCCGGGAATGTGTCGGGACGCCAGCTGCCGAGGACAATCAAAACTTTCCCAAGTGGAATTTTCTGCTTAGCGTCCGGCATATTGCCGCAGACAGTGACCCATGTGCATGTCTTGGAAGGTCTGCTTGAAATTAAACAATTTTCCCGGCCACTATACATAGTTAGGTACCCGTATCGTGCCGTAGTTAGACACGACAGTTGTGCAATCTGGACAATGTTGGTATAAGTATATTTTATACATAGATGTCTGATAATAATCAATTAAACTTTTTTCTTTGCACATTTTGTACATGTCTCTGTTTGGCCCAATGGTTGACTGGTAAATAATGCGATTTTAGTAATTTTTTTTGTATTTTGTGATGGGCTAACAATTATCTGGTAATTTACCAACGGTAATCTGCCTGCTTACCTATATATGTTTGACTTTTGACAAAACCGGTTAGGTTAGGTTAGGTTAGTATACTTGTTTTCTAAAAGCATCTAAATTAATTAGCAATTAAATTAGGTACGGTATTCGGTAAGAAATTCTTTAAAATCCACTCATGAAGGTTTAAACGTTGGAGGGATACAAGTTAAATATTCTTCTGAAACCGCAATTACAACCACATCTGAAACACATAAAATCATAACTAAATATACCTTTGCCTGGGAAGGGATACCACAGAAATGTATTTGTAGATACTTACTCCATTCTTCTCCTGCGAAAAATACTCATATCCCTAATCGTTCAACATCAAACGGAAAAGCCACAGCTTGATATTACACGCATCATTTGAACACTTTCAAAGACATTCCTTGACGGGGAAAAAATTAAAATAACAAAGCACAATACGACGGCCGCGCCTGACATGGCCCGCGAAGTTACCGGATACGGCAAAATTAAAAATTCTTAAAATCTTATGAGCAGAATTGTCAAAGGAAATAATTACATGCATGGAATGCGGCTGTACGTAGTTGAAGTTTATCTATTTATACATACATACATACATATAATCACGCCTGTTTCCCAGAGGGGTAGGCAGAGATCACGGATTTCCATTTGCTCTTTCAAGACCACTAACGTTCTTCATACATGCTCGTCGGTTTAGGGTACTTCTGAACTGGCCTTTTTGTTATATTTCCACGATTTGGTCGAGGAAAGTTCGCCTAGGTCTTCCACTTCCAACTGATCCTTCCACTCTTTTGTCATACACCCTCTTCGTTAATCTTCTTTCATCCATCCTCTCTACATGCCTAAACCATTAGAGAAATAGAATTATGGTCTGATTTACAGAAACTTTGGTCAAGCAAGATATATGTAAATTTGTAATTTTGTCTTCACCTTTTTCGGGATGAACACAGCGCCATTTTTTTTTTATTGAGTCGAACAGATTTAACAGTTAATGTAGAAAAACAACATACAGCAAAAACCTCGGCAAAAATCACAGTCAAAAATTCAGAAAGCAAAATCGCTCACCTGAAATGTCCATTCTTCATTCGCTTCACACAAACCAAAAGCCCAAGTGAGAGGTTCCCGAACACATGATGGATCAGAGGACGCTTTGTGCTTCCAAGCGGTTGCGTCCCAATGCCCCCTCGACACTCGCAGGTTTTAAACGCATTCCACCATTTTGCGGGCCATTAGTTGAGGTGAAAGAGCCGTGATTATGATTGATCGAGCCCACTGTGCTGTTTGACTTGTTGAATGGGGCCCTCACGTGTGTTGGCTTATTTGTCGCGAATTGCAATTTACCAGTTGAGTTCATCGCCCATTGTATTTGTGATGTTATGTGATCACGTGAATGCTGTGAAAACTTTATTCATTATAATCTATAAAACGTGTAGTAACAGTGAAGAATGGCTTTTTGTTTAAGTACATTTCAAAAAAGCATAAAAAAGAAAAAAATCTGAATGTGAGGTGAATTCTAAATCATTCAACTAATTATATTACAATGACTTTATGTCCCTTTTGAAAAGAGGCTCTTGACTTCATCATATGAAGTCATGACTGCTAACTAAATACGAAAAGTAAATCATCCAAAACCATATCACTCACTCAGGAAATTTACACAATATTAATATTACACAATCTTTAGTTCTCAATCGAATGCAATACCACGTTATGGACTGAATAGAACTCCAGTCAATGCATCTATTATAATTGTGAATCGGCACAAGCAGTCGGCGCTTCGGAGCAAATCGAGAATGAACGTAGATTAACTATTGAGAACTCCGGCCAAGTTTACTTCTAAGTTTTGTTTTGAAATTTGGCTGAATCAGATAGTTGAAAACTAATGGATACCTAAAAATACGTGGTTACATTCATCAAAAATATTTGACCTGGAAAGATTGACCCATCTGGGAGATCCATGCATCCTGAGATCACAATAGTATTATGTGCAACAGTTACATAATAAGGGTTCTTAAGATTCGAGGGTCGAAATTACAAAATGAGGCGAAGCCGAATTTTGTAAAAACAGACCGGAGAATTATAAGACCTAATTATGTACCGTTGCACAAAATAGTTTTTCTATGAGTGCTTAAGCAAGCCAGTAAGAATTGAGTTCGACGAATGCCGTGCACAACCTGCTGCTTCTATATAATTGAGTAATTTCGATCTCCCGATGGATTGTGCCATCTTTGGGGCCTCACCCTTGGACTTCCAGGATACTCTGGCCATCGGTTTAAAACTGTTTATCAAATCTCACTGCTTCAGCATTTTATTATGATAAAACTATAATCAAATCTTTCAAACAGCTTGTAGGAAAATATAAAATAAGACTTTTTTTCAAACCTAATATGTTTGCAACAGCAGAAAAGGTACTGTAACCCGGTGCGACGGAAACAATTATTTTTTATCGACACGCACGACTCACGAGCGGGGGACGACACGGGACGGACACCGACGCATTGCACCCGCGGGATCCGGGACAAATAGCGCGACGGATAGCCTGCAGAGGGCCGGGCTGAAGACGGATCGGGTGAGTTCAGAATTCACTAGTTTCTTAAGCTATAATAGCTATATTATACAACAGGTACTCTGCGTTGAACTTTAACCACATATTGTTTTATTTGCACAGGAGCTTGACGTCCATAAAACAGACAAACCTGGTGATCCTTTATACCTACGTAAAGGGAAATAACATGGATATTTTAAAACACCTTATCACTCTTTGAAGAAGTTAATATGACTTTCCTTTTGCAAATATTTTTTTTTGGAAATCTATTGTGAATTAGTTTTAGCAACAAAGATGTTTTCTTTCAAAGCTCATTGTTAAATTCACAAAAAAACAATAGTTACTTAACTAGTATTTAAATAAAATTAACAGTCTAATAAACATCAAATTACTAGTAATTTCTTTTACTTCACAAAAATATTCAAAGATCGAATAATTCCATTAAAACCGTAAATACAACGGTGCAAAAAAAGCATCCTCCGATCCTCGCCCCGCATTGTCTGTTTTTAAAATGAAGTGGCAACGATACCCTGTTCAGTATAAGGAGTACTTATTTCCTCCTTATGCATACAAGATCCTACGCCCGGGGCTCCAAGGGACGGCGACGTCTTTTTATAATCTGTTTACATGTTTCCTCTCTTACCAGATAATCTTTTTGTGTTGATGTTGGTGAAAATGTTTTAGGAATGTGGCGGCTTTTGTGGAGATATTTTCTATGAAAGAACTCTTGAAAATATATCCCAAGTTAGTAACTGATATTTATTTTATTCATTATATGATACTAGTTTAGTGAACTTCAATCATAATAAATATTGGATGACTACCCTATTTGACCTAATAAAGGTGCGTCATAAACAGTCTGCAACCAAAAAAATAGATCTACTGGAGCCTAATTCGGTGGAATATGAACCGTTTAACAAAGTTTAACTGTACATAAAATTTTATTGACCCCCATATGAAATAGTGAAACAATTCCGTCGCGAATCCACGGAGTTTCCCGCGTCATTAGATGCGTTTTTATTGCCCAATGACGATAAACATGTCGTAAGCTATCGACTGAAAACATCCGTAGAATTAGTTCCGTGTATCTATTCGATTATTGCTAAGTATCGAATCCGGCTCCATTTATTTGTTTCACGATTATTGGCGCTTAATGACTCGTTGTAAAAACAAATGACTGGCGATAATGTTTGTTTTGGTAGCGCAGGGAAATGAGTTATTGTTAATTTCCTTGCAAAATGAGAGTTAAATTTTTAATAACAAGGTAATTTTATAAATGAGAATTAAACTGAACTTTTAAGTGATGCACAATCGCAATATTTAATGAAAATAATTCCAATATTTTAGTTGTACGTAAATATTGGTATCTGAAATCTTAAGAAGTTAATCCAAATGTAAAACGCTAAGTATTATTTATTGCTAACAATTTCGCGTACACTGGAAAATATCGCAGTACATTTTTCCCGGCACACTTCTCTGCAGAACTTCTAATTTCTAATGGCCCATTTGCCACTTTGTCAATTGCTCCAATAAATCTGAGTGGCTCCGCGGGCCTGACTTATGACCTGTCTTGGGCTAAATGTCACGACATTCTTTTGTTTAGCGCAGATTTTCAACTGTTTTTTTTTTCCTTTGTATAAAGCCAATTATAGCAGGATGATCAGACGAGTAACCAATGAAATATTTTCCAACTGAGTTTGTTTATTCGTTTCAACATAGAGAAATAATAAGCCTTATAGAGTGGTTACTCCATACAACTGGTTATTAGCGATGTGGCAGGAGGTGTGATTAGGGCACCCGTTGTAAACCCTTGGTATTCACGCCCCCAGCCCGCTCCTCCCTCAACCCCTTAGTCGTCTAGCCTTCAAAATGTCAAGCTTGCGGGCTAATAACCAGTTGTATGGAGTGAGCACTCTATAAGGCTTATTATATCTCTATGGTTTCAATTACCTATAAACCTACCTAATTAATTTCCTATTTTTATATAAACTTTATTTGCTTTATGGCTTCCGAAATATCCACCATGAATGTATAATACAATATTTTTTTGCTTAGGTTGTTTTTATCTAATCCATAATATGGATACTATTTTGGTCATCATAATTATCTTCACCATGTAGCGTGCTTTCATTTTTATGCTAAACGTCCTCTGGGTAGTCAATAATTTTAAATGACAAAATAAGCTCGCCATAGGCAAAGTAAGTCATTGCGGGTCTTTTAGAACGTCAACTAGGTTATCATTTCCATATACACTATACACTGTGTCCAGCGCGCGCTAGTGTCGTGGTCTCGGGAGGCGAACTTCTCAGCTGCTCACTAATTTACCAACCTACGTCTGTGACAACTTATTGATCCTTATCCGTTACAGTATCTTGCTGATGCGTTTATTTTAGCTACTAGTTTGCAATAACATATAATTTTGTATTTGGTTTTTTGCTATTGGCAAATTAAGTCATTGCGGGCCTTATAAAATATTAAGTGGGTTAGCATTTCCATATACAGAGTGTCCAACGGGCGCTGGTACCGTGGTCTCGGGAGGCGATCTTCTCAGCTGCACACTTGTTCACCAGCCTATGTATGTCTGTTGATCCTCATCGGGGCCGGTATCTTGCTAAATAAGAAAAGTACAATTAGCAATAATTTGGAACCATTTTGGAACTTAGTAAGGTAAAGAAAAAGCATAGCAGTATCTAAGAAACGTATGTAAGCAAAAAAAAAGACATTTGTAAAATTTTACTGTCCTTTTTATTTATTTAAACTTTATTGCACATAAAAAGAGTACAAACTTAATGCCAAAATTTTTATTGTATTTTTGTAAGAGAATTAAAAGCTCAATCGTTTAAAGAACTTACATACGTATACAGGGTGTAACAAAAATACTGGTGATTCGTTTAAGGGCGTAATTGGTATCGTATTGCAACTAAGAAAAAGTAGTTGAAATTATTTTTGGACGCGAAATTTTTTTTTCTATGGGACAGGTGGTTCCTGCTGGCCACTCTCCATACTAAAGCAAAAAATTTTTTCGCGAAAAAAATTTTTTTAAATTAAATTATGCCCTTAAAAGGATCACCAGCATTTTCGTTACACCTTGTATGAAGGCTACATAAATAAACGAAAGCCATATTTTCACACGACAACCTACAAACTGTCTAGACGCTTCCAAATATATTTTTGTACACAAAAGTTACCCTACGATAGATTTTAATTAGAAGAAAATTGAACCGAAAGCATCGATTTTGAATCGTTAGTCAAATAATTTTATTGCGTCGCCACCGAAATGAATGGGTTTTTATCCGAACGGCTAAAAGCAAAGTTCGAGCATCGTATTCTATTTTCAAATGTCTTTTTTAACGATCCTCGTATGATTTGTGATGTAGAAATCGCATATTGAAATGATATTTTAGTATACTACATATTAGCCATAATGTTCTGATAATAGAACTCGTAATCATGATTTTATTCATACTGAAAACAGATACAAATATGTTTGTAGCATTAATAAAATACAGGCATTCGTATTTAAAGCAAAGTTTTCAAACGATCCGGCACATACATATAGCGGCTGTTTATTTAAGGCCGACTGCCGGAGCAATTTCGCACTTTAATTCCAGAACGAAATCCCAGTCTTTGGGCTCGCGTTTGTCCGACACATGGACGCGCCGCTTGTCTTTATTCCCTGAATTTTAGATGCCGCTTACGTCAGAGTTAGACTGTGGTTTTCAGGTGGACAGACTACGCAAGTACATTAGAATTGTAAAGTTTGACTCTCTGAAATAGAACTGTCATTTAGTTCGTGGTGATTTTTCAGAGCTAACTTTTAGAGTGGATAGTTCGGGTTCATAAAATTTAATTAAGGCGAGTCATCAGTCACCACGCGGGTCGCGTCTCTGCTGCTCGAAGATAACGGCGGGTCAGGCTGCACCCGCGTCCGCTTGATGAATGTGCCCTTAGCAGACCTCAAATATGCCTCTGTTGACAGCTCCCAGCAATGTTTGAATAAGCTAAGCAATTACACAGCGCCCCTTGCGGAAGATGGCCCTTGATTCGTTAGTCGTGGCCGCAACTTTCGTTCCATTGTCTTCCCTTTGTGCTGAAACTACTCTGAGCCTCATAATCACGCTTCAACTGTTCTTTCGCTTTGCTAATATTTTGTTTAACGAAATCGATCGTTAAACTTGGGCTGCACAATATTCATAAGTTTGTGTTAATACTCCGGACGGACGGTGCGAGTGCAAACAAACCGCGGTTCGCGTTATTAATCATTCACGGCGGGTTGTTATCGAATAGTGGCGGCGTGATGAAGTGGCGGCTGGCCTAATTGTGATCATCTAACTAGGTGTTGACCCACCGCAGCTGACTGCCGGCATCCATAATTCAACTGCGTACTCGGACAGGTAAACCGTCTTTAGCCGAATTAATTTCAACTCAGAATATATAACTTTACAAGAAATTGCTTTTCTGGGACCATTCGTCAAAGACTCCGTCCTCATTATGAAATTGCGTCTGTACTGTTTGCTCCGAGTTGTTACTTTCTGTATCGACATATTAAACTGCCCATATAAAGGCAGCGCTCGTTACACGAAATAGCATTCACCTTCTCACTCCTCATTAAAATTTGTACGACAGCTTCTAAATTCTACTCTTTTCTCCGCACCTCCATTTCAATATACAGGAAAAAGTGGAAGAGCGCTGTGTACGTAGTACCGAGCCGGGCTGGCAAAACTTTTGCCTCCCCACGCCCGAGGGGGGGCAAAAAGTGTTGCCGACGGGTGAGCGTTTATACTTATACCTATGTCAGGGAAAAGTTTTCCGTGTTGCGGGTTGGGGAGTGGGGGAGGGGGGAGGGTGGCGCCTGCGCGCCGCGGCCGCCGCAGCGCTGACGTGACAGTCCTACTCAGGACTCGGCTTCCGACGCAGGGGCTAAGCTCATCGTTTTGCCAAAACCACAGGTTTCACGTAACGTTTGCTGATTTTTATATGATGATGATTTTCAGGTTTCAGTTAATTATATGATGTTTGACCTATTTAAATAAAATCTTGCAGAAGATAATTCATCTTTCATCCGTATTTATTTATGTTAATCTAGGTTACTTGTTTACAAAAATTAAACCATTTTATTTAACAGTATTAAATGTAAAACACAGTAAGTAAATAAAGACATGGTAAGACGCTAGCTTAAATTGAGGACACCGAAGCTCAATCGATACAATCTGCTCCACGCGGCCAAGCAAAGTACTTGACGTAAACTTTTGGCGTCGCCTAAGGAGCTACGCCGTAGCCGCAGCGGGCTCGTAGCCTCTCTGCAGCTGCAATATTTTCCCATCATTATTATGATAAAGTAAGAAAATAGAGTTCTATGTATTTTACATCTTAAGATTGCTAAGTTTATAAATTGTAGTGTTAAATTCATGTTGTTTTTAATTAATACTAGAACGTATAACTAACCGTTTTGACCTCTGACCTTTTGCTTGATTCCATGAAAATATTTTCCAACTTGTTTGACCTACTGAAAAAAATAAAAACACAGACATAATTGGTTTATACCAGTTCCAGCGGCAAGTTCAGTGCACGCGAGCGCCGCAAGTCCGGGTTTGAACTTGAAAACGACTCGCGCGCAACTTTCCAACGGATTTGTTGCGACTTGTTGTTGCTCCGTTTGTTACCAAACTAAATTTGAGTTGCTAAACTAAACTTGTGGATATTTAAAGGGAACTTTTTCACGGAGTCAACGGCCGCCTACACTGTCACCCAGTTTCGGAGTACCTACGGAGTTATGGCAGTTGTTTGCAACTACTTGGACCAGGGGCAGAGGGCTGCAGTCAGAAGGTCAGGGCGCTAATTTGACCTTGCCTACAACTTGTGGGTGCTAGTTTAACTTGCCAATTACAATTGTTCAACTACGTATGCCGCTTCGGTAGGAGGTTTGCAGTACCAGCGGATAATGAAGCCGTGCTGGTGATTAACAGCGAAAATCAAGTATTTTGCCACTTGAAAAGTGTCAACAGACTGATTGAAGCGATCTTTTTATTACTTATTTTACTTTCCCCCTTTTTTCGCCAGTTAGTAATAACTATACAGAGTGTTTTTTCAATAACTAGCCATATTGTGCGAGGTGATTTGGTAGGCCATACTAAACAACTTTTACAATGGGGCCAATATACTCCGAAATCGCTAAAATTTTTTTGCTCTTTCATACATTTCGGCTGATCAGACGTTGACGTTTTCTACGGGGAAGCCAAAAATTTTTTTGGGATTACGGGGTTGGTCCCATAGAAAAAGTTGTTCAGTATGACTTAAGTACTAAATCACCTCCCACAATAAGGCTAGTTATTGAAAAAACATCGTGTATACATGTGACACAACAATATAAAGAAACAACGGATCAATCTAAAAATATATATAAATGTTAATAAAATAAAATAAATATAATTCCCGTTAAGTAAAAAAATATATAAGACTTTTTAATATAATCACAGATCTTATCCCATTTTGCTAATGTTTAGTAAGAGTTTACGAAGAAATTACGAACTGTTACTCCCTTGACTTATGATATGATATGACAACAACAACGTGGTTCAATATGTATATTATGTATTTTCTAATAATATTGTGAATGAAAGGAGGCCTGTGCCCAGCAGTAGGATGTTTTTATATATTTATATTGAATTGCGATTGTTACTAGGATCATTATATTGAGTATAGTTAATTTCATTTCCAAGAAAATCCTTTCTCCCAGATAATGAAGACAAATTGAGTACTCCAGTAATACGCTAAAATATATCAGCAACTCGATCCAATCCAAGTCACTCGCAAACATCTCAAATTACCTGAAGCAAAATTAACAAAATCGGCGCAAAGTCGGAAAGTCGTATCGAGACTTAATTAAGTGAATCTCCTCGGCCGTCAAAGGCTTCAAACAAATTGGCCACGACAAAATAATGCGGTGGATAATGGCCGCTCCGACAGCCGTGGGCGTCGCACCTGACTAGCTAAATTAATTACATCCCCATAAGGAAATATTAACCGGCCGCTTAATAAGCCATTCTTGGATACGCCACAATTAAATTGGGAGGGTCGTGGAGTCATTATTTATAAACAATAATATATCAAAGCGATACGCGCAAGATGGCGCGGCCGCAGCGCCCCGAACATTCTTTAATAAATGGATTGTCTTCACTAATATACCTTTCTTGGAATATTCAAAATATGGCGCGGGAGAGGGTACCTGTTTCGATACTGTCGACACGAAAGACTTTTGTTTAGTTCAGCCAGTCAAGGTGTAGATACAGTTTTTTTTCATTGAAGTGAATTGCGATATGTTCACGTCACGTCATCATGTCATCAACACAAATTCGCATTCCCTTCGAAAAAATATCACTGTAACTACATATGTAAATAAAAAAATATATAAATTTGAAATTGCAACCGTACCATACAAAAATCAATGTGTATAGTTTTTTAATATTATGTAATTGGAAAATAAAAAACAGAAGCATCTAGTACCTATAAAAATGTTCCTAAATGATTTTCTATTGAACAATTTTTCCTAGAAATATTCCTGTGTTCCATACAAACAATATAACTTTGTAAAATATGCAAAAGAATAACCCGTGCCAGCCGCGTAAAAAAGTGTGTTCTTTATTTCAAACAGCGTTCACAACAAGAACGTATATAACTGAATATTACAAGAAAATTCTAGTAGCTCGATGTCTACGTAGCGAGCAAAACACGGCCCAGAGCGTATTTATGGTTATATGACGGGAAAGTTTCCGAGCGTAGGAGCTAAAGCCATCGATTTTCAAAACTTTTTCATGGAAATAAACCTACTTTCGTTGTGAACGTTGCGGCGTTGTGTGCGTGCACGCACACAGCTGCTGCCGGGTCAGAGGTCACAGGCTCCATATCTAGATTGATTAGCTACGGATGAGTTTATTGATGCATGGATAATTTAGAGATAATATAAAAGTTGGGTAAAATAGATGGATTATTTTACGCCCCGTTTTAGACCGGCAAAGAATCCCAGGTAGATTATAGGTAGGTAACAAAATGAAATTAGAATCAAGTTGAATCTAGTTTCTAGGATTTGCTAGCAGTCATTTCAAACAGATAATATATGAAATTGGCTTTTGGCAAACTAGAGCACTACATTATGTTGGCACGTGCCCGTCTCTGACACATCCCGACCATCGACCGCGTGTCGCACCCACACAGGCGCAGCGCTGTACTTGTAATGGGTCCGCAAAGAAAACTTTTAAAAACTTTTGCACCGAGGCAATATGGCTCGTGTTCTCAGCCGCTATATTTTATTTAGGCAACATTAAGCCGTCTCGCTCTGTGACGTGAACACTTGTATTTATCTGAGGGTGTTGGGTATATTTTTGGAAAGAAGCTTGCTGAATTGTGCCATGCCCGGGATACGAGGTAATTATTTTAATTCTACCATTGACGTGTATTTTTTATGAGTTGACGCTGGTTCTCGACATAATAATAATATGTTATGAAGGTATGTTTTTTTTTAATGCAGTATAGGCAGGCGTTTGACCACGATCTCACCTGATGGTAAGTAATGATGCGGTCTAAGTTGGGGCACGCTTACCTATGATATGATATATGATACCTATTTACTCTCGCTTTGAAGAGACCCAGTTGTGATTAATATAATGACTAAAATATTTAGTGAAATCTATAATAACTTTTTAAAATATAGTTGAATGCGGCTTCATATTAGAATCTATTTTAAATTATTCATAAGTCACAAATTTCCTCGTCATAACAATGTACCAATGTACACGGGCAGGGGCAGCATCCGCTTAGTGTACCCCTCTCTTTTCATTAAATTGTCGAAAGGGCCTCTGCGCGTTGGCTTCGGCTCCGCATACGCCTCCCAAAGGTCCGGAACACCATTGTTCCGTGGTCGGGAAAGACATACCAAATCGTATTATTCTATATTTTTCTATTTCCGAGAACGTTTACTTATTATGTATGAAAGCACAAAAAGTCGGGAAAAAAAACAATAAAAATATTTTTTGGTGGAATTGACCTAATCTTGTATAATGTTGTTTCCTTCTTATGGCCTCAGGAATGCGTGGTTATTTTTTTTCTCCCGGACACCGTGTATTATTTACAATCAATCAATAAAACATATTTACCATAGCCAAATAAAAGATATTCTAAAATGACAGAATTGGTTAACCTGGTGAGGCCTCTTATTCTCTAAATAACAAAGTGGTGCTAAGATCATTTGGACGCTAACCCGCTTAGCCACTTGTGCTAGTCAGCAGCAGGTATAAGCAGTCAGATTGTCTTATGTTTTATAGGCTGCCCCAGAATGCAGCATCACGGTCGTTTATCACGATCGCTCCGATCGGGCCTCAGCTGCGTTTTATTGTCGACTCGCAAATTATAATTTTACCTCATTTGTAACTCATATTTTTTACTTCGAATCGGAAATGTTTTGAATTTACGCAGCATTTTTTGTTTACAGAAGAGCTGACTTATCCTTTTTAATTAAGCTTAGGCACATTGCTTAACACGATAAGTATGAACAGCCATGTGTAAATGAGAATATATTTTTATTATATATTTTTTAGACAATTATTGGTACTCCGTAAATTATCCAATCAGGAGTAGAAAATGTTCCAATCTTCATTTTACAAGCATGAAATAATTTTGTGATTATAAAGAGATATACTTATTTTATTTAAATCTCAAAATTATTTGTTGTTAACCTATAAAACAAAAGATACACTTTGATACAAAAGAGCTTCCAAGAATTTAACCATAATGAAAATATCTTAAGTCGTAGCGTTAATTTCAAAAGCTTCCTTATCAAGCCGATGTAAAATTTGAAAAGGTCCGAGTTTCTCTGCTCCTGTTCGTAAATTACCGGGGCATTGTTTTATGCGCTCATTACATAGATTGTTCTCGAATGTTCTAGTGTTCTATGGGGGAGCGCTGTTATGATTTCCAAAGGACGAGGAAAAATTACCTTTCAAGTCATGGGCGGTTTGATTGTTTTAAAATTGGGAGGCGTTATGTTTTATGGGAATGGATTTTTATTAGGGTGTAGGCTCAATTACTTATACTGGTCGGTATTACAAGTGATTCATCTAATGTTTTTAAATAAAGCCTGTCATGTACCGTATTTTTATTTCCCGCATTAAAATTCCGCTACAAAAGGGCCGATTATAAAACTTTCCACGGGATTAGTTAAAAAAACGTTACTTTGCAAATCTGGCGCACGCCATGCAATAAAACCCGACCACTCAAGCGTTAAATCACAGAATTTGCAGTCAAAATACACGAGTCACGTTTGCTGCGACACCAGCGGCGAATGGCATTCCAGCTTTATCTGTGGAATCAATTAATACGGGGCAGGCGGTGCCTGGCTCGAGGCGGGACGGCTCGAGCTGGCTCGTGGCTCGAGCACGAGCCCCGGATGTGGCGATCGGCAGCGCGTCCGGACGCCCAAACGCACGTCACTTCCGCCCTCAGCACGCGGGAAATTCTATTTGTTATTTTAGGGATTTTGAAAGCTTTGCCATGTTGGTTTTGCACGCTTCGGCTATAAAATTTGCCGCTTTAACTTCGTAATGAAACTCGCATTTTGCGAAGTTAGGCGACACTGTTTGATTAGCGAGTTTTAATCACTGCTTTGTGCCAATATGTTATTACATTAAATTGTTTTTTCTTTTCGTTTCAGGTACCCAACAATCTATTACTACGAGTATGTATGTTAACTTTAAAAAACCGGCAACGGATTTGGAGTTTATTGAAATCTTTAATTTTTTATTGTATGGCATGCATAGAAGTTACAGGCTTTGAGGTGGTTAACTTTAAGCCAGGCAACTATGTCGATGTCGGGTGGAGAAATATGATATTTATTTACGTTTCTGTACATCATACATCCAACAAAAGGTACTTACTCACTCAAATATTAGTCATAATTTAAAGTCTTTGCTACACAATTTCATGCTAGTTTACTGCGTATTGCTCCAGCCAGTTTATAAAGCTAATCTAATAAAATCCCCGTGGCAAAAGCGGCGACACGCGCGCTACAGTGTGTGTTGACACTATTTTATTTTACTAATAAACAAGATACTTCTTATTTTAAGACAGTTGATTTAGGTACTGATTTAAATCTGATTTCACTCATACCTAATTTAAATTGATTTCCCTTGCTATGTACGTTTGAAAAAGACTTTGCTTTCACTACAAGGATGTTCAATTATTGATTTATTTGCACCTAAGTATAAAACTCACTGCGTCAAGTCAAGGTAAGTTGGAGAGCCGAAGTTAAAATTATATTTTACCTTTATTATTTGCATTACAGTCAAGGTAGTAGTGGTGCGGTGTCTATGTAATTAACAATTAGTGTAAATAACATAACTCGTTTTTTTATGATCAGAAAAATAACGGTCGGTTTTGCCCATGAATCTTTCTTTCAGCCATGTCAGGGAAAAAACTAAAACTAGACTACTTGTATATGTCTCAGGGAAATAGTTAAAATAGAGATTTTAACAAATGGATTCTCCATTTTAACATCCTGCGTGATTTCGCTCAGGGCCCGTAATTTTCATGCCGATGACAGCAATTTGACGTCACGCTCCATAGAGGCTGATCTCAAATAGTTTTGTGGTAAGTTGTTAATCATTAGTCATCAATCATTTTAATCATGAACAAATGTCTTCAAAAGTACTTTATTTACACGTAGAATAAATAATACCTACTTGATACGTGAAACGTAAATAAAACTATTTGATTTGTTTTATACATACATTTTATTAAATGGTATTGTTAACAACACATTACAATAATTACGTAGAAAACAGAATTCTCTCTAACGTAAAGCACACCATCCTTCTTGCATTAATTCCCACGCAAAGAAAATCTTAAGTCATCTTCGCGTTCATACGTAATGCAATATTCTTAAAAAATCCTTTTGTTTTGTAAACGTATTTTTGTTTGTTGTATCACACATTTGGTTAATAATTCCAACTTCTCTACTAAAAAGAAAATGTATAATTAGGAAATCAGAATTTTTATTTCTCAGTGGCACTTGTAACGTTTTTGAAGTCATTTGTAAATTAATAATTTACAATAAAACTATTTGGGATCATCCTATATGGAGCGTTACGTCAAATTGATGTCATCGGCATGAAAATTACGGGCCCTGTGATTTGATAATATCCCTTAGAGATTTGTTCAAATCTCTGTTTTAATCATTTCCCTGCGACATATACGAGTACATTATTAGACGTTTAGATTCAAATAGGTGAGTTTTGAAATCCTTTTGTCAGAAATCGCATGACGACAATCGCAAGATTTTTCTAATCTTAAAAAACGTAGTATAGTAAATAAATAAATAAATAATAAATTATATACAAATTCAGGATAATCCGCACTTAGAGTTTTCTTTGTCAACAATGCACAGCCGAGGCAGGTGCGGTCGCAGTCGCAGTCACGATTTATTCGGTCGCCGCGCTGTCACGGCACGACCGCTGCAGTCGCATAAATACCACCGGTAATTAGCATTCATCGTGCCAACAGCCGCAGCTTACTTACTTACATAGATTATTATGGATTAAAAACGCTTGAATTCAATTTAAAATTTTATAAGTATTTGAACCTAATTATATTTAAAAGCAACTAGTTTCATTAAAAACTGGATCTTTTGTAGACGACGGTTTTATTGATGAACGAGTACCTACGCTACGACACCTCTGATTTTTAAAAATTCACACTAAATCAGGCCAACTGTCTCATAAGACGAACAGATATCTGTTAACAAATGTTGCAAAATATTACTTTCATGCACAGAAAAAAAAATCTTAATCCAAGATATTCATTCTTGTATATAAGGAAAATTGATAATTTCTTGAACCAAGTATGATTTTGTTGAACCAAGTATGATTTTGTTGATCCAAGATAGAACTTACTTGGATCAAGATATTTTTTACTTTTTTTAAGAAATTATCGGTTTTCCTTATATACAAGAATGAATATCTTGGATTAAGATATCCTTTTATCTGTGTGTAATTATCTTATCAGTAATTTTATGTTAATCAGTAGAATTCTTCGATTTCATAATATAAAAAAATAAACAAAGGAAAAAGTGACCAAGGCCTCTAGTGCCCAGCGTGTCTTTATGTATAACATCTATTTAAAAGTTTATAATTTATAAATTAATGTGTCTATATAAAATAAATAAATCACAGTACTGTAAATAATTTAATTTGTTCTCTGGTAACAATTACTTTTATAAAAGTCGCACAACGTAATCCATTTTACAAAATCAATAAAGCAAAAAGTTACACGATAATATTGGCAAATGCTCTTGCTGCATTTCGCTTTACCACAATACAATGCAAGCTTTTATTCTGCTGCCTCAATTTTTGCTTATCGTGATGTGTATCGATAAGAAATGTTCTACTTTCAGGGTGTAAGATTACATTTTAATGCTGTAGGTACTTAAATAGGGTTTAATTATGTTATATGTAAAACTTACCACGTGTTATTATTTTACTGCAGTGGAATTTGACTTTGTACTACCTGGTAAGTTTACAGTAGAAGTAAGAACTTATTGCAATTACCAACATTAAATTAAAACTGCGATTACATACATTGTTTGTTGCATTATTTGACCGAATGCACGTCGATGTATGACAGCAAAATTATTATAAAAATCGTTTATTTCGAACCAAAATGAAAAAAAAAATATGTTAGTGAACATGTACAGATACTTAAAACTATGTGAGCTATACATACTTAACTTATTTACTACAGTTCGCAAGGCTAAGTTAGTAATATTCGAGTACTACGATTGCTGTGTGCAGTACCTAACTTATGCCAGGACGTTATCTATTACAAATAAAGTTTGCTATTTATACTCCGAACAATCGGAGACCAATAAAAAGGCCATAAAATGCAATTAACGAAACGTAAATAGAAGGGTTGAATCTTTAATGGCTACAATATTTCTATGGATGAAACTATAAAGTATTAATGCAGGCTGCATAATGACAGCTCTCATAAATCTATAGTCGCAATAAAATGGTTGCGTTTTTCGTTTAAGCAATAATATTCAATATTTTGATTGTAACTCGATATATTTTCATGGCCGTCATTATGTTAAGGTGCTCTTACACGGGCGATTTTTCGGGCAATTATTGCCCGGCGATAGGCTGCCGAAACTAATGGAGCAATATGGAGCAATTAATTGAGCAATACGAGGCAATTTCTAGATACAGCGGCAATTATTTCGGCAATCATTGCTCCATTCAGGTGCCTTTACATGGGCAATATTTGGGCAATTTGCCTAGTTTCCCGAATTGCTGCATATGGGGCAATTACATGGAGCAAGAATGGCGCCATACTGGAGCAATGATTGCTCCAAATTGAGCAATATTTCGTATTCTTGAAATTGCTTGATATGGCCGTGACGTCAAAACTGCGGCAATTCGGCAATTTTTATCGCCCGTGTAAGAGCACCTTTAAAATTAAATTATATGCCATTAAAGCAATTCCAATGTTTTTTTTTATCTACCCTAGTGTGTGTATCGGTAGGGTTGCCATACGTCCCGTATATACGGGACTGTCAGCGTATTTAAGCATCGCGTCCCGTATTGTTACCCGACCCGTTTTTGTCCCGTCAAAAATTCGATGCATCAGTCAGTCACCACCGTCAGCACCGGTCCCGAGGTCCCGTATTAGTTCCCAAAATTTATGGCAACCCTATGTATCGGGCAAAAGTCTCCTCTGTCTCCCGTCACTCGTCACGGTTGCGATATGTTCCTATGATAAATTTATTTCATATAATCACATACCTACTCTGTAAACGGTCCCAATAATTATAATATAGTCTGGACATATCTACTGATTGTACCTATCCCAAAAAGTGGGGTAAAATGTTACTGAGTGGAATTCACATTACTAGAGTGCAGCCAGGGTGCAGGCAGTCCGAAAATGTGATGGTGGGAATTCTTAGACATAATGGTAGGAAATAATGAAGTGAAGAAAAAGAGTTTGAGAGAGAGAGGCCTATTTGAACACAAATGACAGATACGCTGTACGCTCGGATAGTGGATAAAAAGAGTATTATTTCTCAGGCAGTGTCCCACACTTAAGGCCGTTCCTCGATTCGGACAAGCCACGCCCATCCGTTAGAGACACGTTTATGGCTCCCGTGCACTAAATAAAGAGATGCAGCGCTCTTAAGCATCAGACTTTTTGACTAAACTACGATAAATAAGCGAATTTTATAAAGTTTTGTGTAATTTTGTTTGTGTGACTTTTTAGATAAACAAGAATACCATATTTTTCACTTAGTTATATTGCTTAATCTCTTACAGTTTACGTAAGCTAAGAAAAATGCAAAAGGACCCAACTTCGGATTTTTTTCTATCGAGGCAACTTTCAGCAATCGTGTTTCGGCTTGTGCCATAAACAAGAGTATAATTAATAATAATATGTATTCGAAAATAAATTCAGTTACTTTTCCCGTTTAGTCAATAGAGCATTTGAAAAAACCTATAATTTTTCAAAGTAGCCCCTTAAATAAAAGATAAAGTACGTTGTTTGGTACCAACAAATGTATTGTCGTTATGGACTTTAAAAAAATACAGGTATGGGTTACTTTAAATTCTCTAGTTTTAGCCGGCTTTATTAGTCCAATTCAACGGTAGCAATAATTGTCTTGATTATGCATAGAAATAGGGTTTATAATGAAATGAATGGTTTTTCCGGTTCCGGTTGTCAAACAGCGAAAACGTTAAAGAGATAGCTCCGTGTTTATCAGTGAAAATAAAATAGTTAACACTCAGTGTCACGTGAAAATCGGATTGTGTCCCATCAAATGGTGCACCAGCTTACCAATCGTCATAAAGTTACGTGCTAAAACGAAGAATTATCACGAAGTGCAATCAATTACAACATCGTATTTCGAGGTTAAGGGATCTGTCAAAGTGCGGACAAAAACAAGTGACGTTACCAAGCAGTGTTGCCAGATACAAATTACACCTACGTTCCAATACACGCAAGAATGAACGCCTCACTGCAGCAACTGTTTGACAGTTTGAAAATAGAAATGAACTTACAACTTACGCAGCAAAGTCACGATCTCAAACAAGAACTTCACTCTTCCATCACGAACACTTTAATGGAAAAGATCGATGTCAAACTTTCACCATTAGTAGAAGAAAATAAGAAACTCTCAGCAAAAATCATAGAATTAGAAGAAAAATTGCACCATCTAGAAAGAAGCGAGAAAGAAAACAACATCATTCTTTTTGGTATGGAGGAAGACGAAGGCTCGACAGAGGAACTATTCGACAAAGTGCGAGATAGGGTGCAAAATGACCTAAAAATAGATCTTTCGTACCAGGACATAAATAAAATCCACAGGATCGGCAGTAAAAACAGAGATGGCAAAGTAAAGGCCAGACCTGTGCGGATTTCCTTTGTTAGAGAGATAATGAAAAGACAAATAATGAAGGCAAGGAAACAATTTAACAATGACATTTATGCAAGCGAAGACTACCCTAGAGAAATTCAAAACAAAAGGAAAGACCTGCAAGTGAAAGTTCAAGAAGAAAGAGAGAAGGGGAACACCGCTTTTATCAACTACGATAAGCTGGTGGTGATACCAGGCAACAAAGATAATAGGAAAAGAATGCCATCAGGGTCGCCTCAGCAAGAAAGTCAACCAAAGAAGCAGCAAGCCACCGAAGTTGGAAAAGCAAATAGGGCCAACGCCTTTGATGTGATGAGAAGCAGAGCAAACTCGCTGTCCCTGTCTGCAGCCGATAAAACAAGTACGAGTAAATGCTAGCAATTAAATACCAGCCGGAAAACACCAAACCAAACACAGTTAAACAAACATAAAACAAACACAACAGGTCCCAAGCCGGCTGGTCACCGTGGGACATCTGACCAAAACCCTCCAACTAACAAAGAAGAAAAAAGGAACAAAGATCAAATTTTTAACATTTTAACATACAATGTGAGGTCGCTAGCCACAACAGAAAGACACCTGGAACTTACACATACCTTAAAAAATATAAACTGGGATGTAATGGGTATCTCAGAAGTTAAAAAGTTTGGGTGCAACATAGAAGAATACCAGGATCATATTCTGTGTTATAAGGGAGAGACTAAGGGTCTACACGGAGTAGGTTTCTTAATAAACAAAAAGCATAAAGAGAAAATAATAAGATTTCAGGGCATATCTCAGCGAGTAGCATCTCTACAACTGGCTCTAGAAAATCTAGACATCACGCTGATCCAAGTGTATGCACCTACAGAAAACTCAACGGAAGAAGAAATCGAGAACTTCTACAATGATATTGACAAAGCTCACCTTTCATCAACCGCAGGAACAATATTAGTCATGGGAGACTTTAATGCCAAAATAGGTTGTCCTAAAGAAAACGAACAACTCACAATGGGTAAATTTGGTATCGGTGAACGAAACGAAAGGGGCGAGCGCCTCATTGAATATGCCATGGAAAACAAGTTATCTATTATGAATACATACTTCAAAAAAAAGCCAAACCGTAAATGGACATGGATATCACCAAACAGCAGAACTAAGAACGAAATAGACTATATATTAGCAAACAACCGTAATTTAATAACAAATGTAGAAGTCTTAAACAATATAACATTTCCATCAGACCACAGACCCCTGAGAGCAACTATACACTTAAAACACCAAAAGAAGAGCAGAAAAAATTACCAACCACCCCCAGCCATTCCCATAACAGAAGCAGAAAAGGAAACCTATGTCAAAGAACTAAAAGCAAGAGTCGACAGTACAAACATACAATACACAAGAGCGCAAACATATTATAATTTTATAGAAAAATCAATAATAGACAGCTATAAGACAAAAAACACAATACCAAACAAGACCCATAACATTTTTAGTAAACAAACAGAAGAACTTATAAAAAGGCGCACGGAACTTTCACTCACAAAAAGGAAAGACAAAAAAACAAAGAATGAACTTAGCAAACTATTCAAAGAGACAAAGAAGGCAATAAGGAAAGACTACAGTCACTACAGACATGAAGTAATTGCAAGAAACCTACACGACTACAGAAGTACAAAGAGAGCTTTCAAAGAGCTAAACACACACAAAACCTGGATACAAAAATTACAGTACAGATCCAAAGAATCATCAACAAGAAAAGACATCAAGAGCCATGCAACTAACTTCTACAGGGAGCTATACAGAAGAAGAGACACCCTAACCACAAGCCATCAAGTCATAGAAGATCCAACAACATACCCTATAGAGCCACTAACTGTAAAGGAGGTACACAACCATATAAAGAAACTGAAAAATGAAAAGAGTCCGGGCCCGGACGGAATCAGCAATGAAGCTATAAAAATAGGTGCAACAGTGCTTGCTTATCATCTGACAGAATTATTCAACCTGGTACTGGATCAGGAAACTGTACCAGATCAGTGGTGTACCTCAGACATAATACTACTGTTCAAAAAGGGAGACCCACTAGATATAGGGAATTACAGGCCGATCAGTTTGCTAGCAAGTATCTATAAACTTTTTACTTCGTTAATCTTAAAAAGAATCACCCAAGACATTGATAATGCACAACCAATTGAGCAAGCTGGCTTCCGCTCAGGATACAGTACCACTGACCACATGCATACCCTACAGCAAATAATGGAAAAATACAATGAGTTTAATAGACCCCTGTATGTAGCATTTATTGATTATAGCAAAGCTTTTGATAGCATAAGCCATAGCTCTATCTGGGATGCTCTTAATAAGTTTAAAGTCAACCAAAAATACATCAACATCATAAGATATATATATAGTAACAGCACCAGCACAGTAAAGCTTGAAACTAGAGGCGAACCGATAACCATTCAAAGAGGAGTGAGACAAGGCGACCCAATGTCACCAAAACTTTTTATCGCTGTTTTAGAGAATATATTCCGCAAGCTCAACTGGTCGAATAAAGGAATCAGAATAGGAAATCGTTATTTGACTCACCTCAGGTTTGCAGATGACATCGCCATACTGGCAGAAACACCGAAAGACCTAGAAGAAATGGTGGAATCCTTAGACCGCGAAAGCTTCAAGGTAGGCCTCGAAATGAATGCTTTGAAAACCAAAATAATGACAAACAGCCGCAAAAGACCCATCTCTATTAGAGGGAAAAGTATAGACTATGTCACCAACTACATATACTTGGGAAAGCAGGTGTCATTTGAAAAAACAAACAATGAAGATGAAGTAGCAAGGAGAATAAACACCTCTTGGAGAAGATTCTGGTCGCTGAAGGAGATATTAAAAGGAAATTACAGTATACACATGAAAAAAGTGATCATGGACACCTGTCTCCTACCATGCCTACTATATGGCTGCCAAACTTGGGTATTTACAGAAAAGGTGAAACATAAAATTCAAACAACACAAAGAGCCATGGAAAGAAGCATCTTAAAAATCAGAAAACAAGATAAAGTACGAAGTGTCAAAATCAGGCAAAAGACGGGAGTCATCGATGCCCTCAGGCATTCACTATCCTTAAAATGGCGATGGGCCGGACATGTTGCGCGCTACTCTGACAGAAGGTGGACCATTCTAGCCACAAAATGGAGAGGACCGTCTGGAAAGAGACGTGTTGGCAGGCCGATACAACGCTGGGCCGAAGATTTAATCAAAGTTGCTGGCAAAAGTTGGGTAACTGAGGCTGCAAATAGAACGCTATGGACGGAGTTGGAGGAGGCCTTCACCCAAAGAGGGGTTCATATCAAGGAAAACTAGGAAAAAAACAAAATTATTTATTTACTTACATATTATTTTATTTATTATTTGCTTACAACTAAAACATGTAATACTTAAGCTTTGATATGAATAAACGGCTTTTTTTTTTTTTTTTTTTTATTTATTAATGAAATGAATAGTCTATGTTTAGTAACTTTAAAATGTAGGAGAACGTTAGACAGTAAACTAATGCTCTACCCTGAGACGCGCTATGGATATGCGTGCTGCCATTTGTAACAAGCTGATATCTCCTTCGAATGCAATAGAGTCATAATTTTCGTAACATGACAAATACGCACAAATTACAATAAATTGCTTGATCCTAGCGACATTTAGTATCACGTGCGTTGTGTAACTGCCTTTCATTAGGGTAGTGTTGACAGAGGATGCGTGCGCGACGCCCGCGCCTGGCACCACTATCGCGCCACCATCGATGACTAATAAATCGAGACTACGCCGTACAAACCAAAAAAACTAACGACTAAACCTTACGACTCTTAACATAAAGCCTATTACAAATTCAGAAAACGCAAACGCATTACCGCGACGTTATAATCACGAGCATTTGAAACAAACTTAAGTTTGCCACCGATAAGTATCTTACGCGTTCGGATATAGGGGTAATTTTAGATTGTGTATCTACACGATATCGAGTTTGCTGTAATCGCGACCACTTCTAGCGAACACTTTCTGAAGTTCACCCCCAAATCGAGCGTCCGACGGAATTATGCCTATCTACTATCGACGGTTGTTTGTGCGTGGGCCGCATTATTTCTTCATTTCCATTTCATGTCATTTTGATTTCTTACTTTCAACATGGGTCACGATATGTATTTTAACCATACGTATGTTCTATTGATTTGTATTTTATTACGCAGATATGTAAGTTATAATAACGTAGTCTGATTAGATAGAATTGATTCAAATAACTTTTCAGCCATCCGTGAATAGCTCTTTTTATATTTTCCCTTTCCAGCCGTGTTAATCACCATAATGATTTTCTTTAAGGAAACTTCAAACATTACTCCAAGAGTGTTTAAAAAGGCACTCCTTTAGATTTTACGCGTAAACCCAGCAAGTAACAATCCGTAAACGCTTTTCTTATTTGGAAAGTCGCAAAAGTTTTATCTCGAAGAGCGGCCGAGCACCTCTCGAGATTACTCATCTCGCAATAGCCGGAGGCAATTAAAAGCAAGGGGTAGTGCTATCATTAACTGGCTCCCGTCTTAACAAGAATATAATGCAATTTTAAAATAATCCCCGCAAAAAAGAAATTAATGCAGGCACCTCGCTGGATTCCCTTTTTATCTTCTTAATTGGTTTTCACATCTTACAGTGTAAAAAATATCGTGTTCTTTGTAATCTCGGGCGATGTTTTAATAAATATAACGAAGTGAGCCGGCCGGGGGAAAAATATCGCCGCCCTTAAATAAACCTTCACACTTGAGAGATCAACGGCTGCGCAAGATTTATCGGGAAGTAATTAAAGACTGGCAACTCCTTCCAGCAATAATTAAAGTAAACTGAACTGTGTATTGTTGACTTTAATTTATATTACGACTTTTTATTAATGAGTATAGGTATTTAATATATGATGATCAAATTAGTTTTTTTTATAACCTCTTTAATCGTCATTAGAAGACGAGGCAATTAGTCAACTAAACTTTCTGTCCCACCTAGTCCGATATTATCTGTGTATTTTTAACTATAAGAAAATGTAAGACAATTTCAATTGTAGTTGGAGCTGAGTAGTAAAGCTAATTTTATTTTTCATAACAACAACCTATTATTATTACCTATTGTTTTTAGCTAGCTAGCTAATAATAAAGCTAATTCTTTTTAAAACTAGATCCCTGTTGTACCCGTTTGGCTTTAATGCTGTCGTTCAATAAATAATAAACATACCAATTACAATTCATATTTTAGTTAGTACATAGACAAAAAACGCTCAATGTCAGCATTTCAAACACGATTTAACTATTATGATGATGCGAAACTTACCACAGTCCATCACAATAAACATTTTGGCAGAATACACTCGTAACGTAGGCAATTGATAAACAATTGTACAGCTTGTTCCTTGGCTCCGGCTCCACTGGCTCCGGATTAATACATTCCGATTCCCTCTTATAATCGCATTTTCTTAGTACGTCTGTGCTTTCAAATATGAATTTTATTCCCACGGAACATGTTTGTTTTTTCTTTTTCGCCGTTTAGTTAGATACGATTTTGTGAAATTATGTGGTCTATTTGTTTCAGCTCTACTCTTCTTAGAAAGGCTCTTAGCGGTTTTTATCGTCGAATTTAGGTAGTTTTAGTCGTTTTCACAAATATGGAATAGTTTTTCTTTGCTAATGTTGACGAGTTTTTTTGTTGGCATTGTTCTAATGCCGCTCTTCTATTGTTATTGCCACAATATTTTATTATGTTATGAAGACGGATATTATTTCTTGGAGTGCCAAACTGTCTACTGTTAAGACTGTATCGAGGAGGGTAAATTTTCAGAATCTGTCAAATTACCCCGATGCACACATGTCCAAACTTCACGCAAACTACCACACTTTTGGGGGGATAGGTCATACACCTCTATTTTTTTTAAGTTGGCATAATAAGTTTGACTACACCTCCTTTGAGAAACTGAACCCGTAGGTTGCATTCCAAGAAGACAGAGAAATAATCAATTTTATCTTGCTTTCCTTGTTTGTCCTGTTTATGTCACATATGACGTATTGAAATGTGATTTGATTTGGTTTGATAATGGACTAAGAGCTGGCCACGTCGTATGTGACACGATAATGAGAGCAACGAAATGTATATAGGTAGACTGCTATGCTATTGCTATTACTTAATCTGGCAGTCTGGCAGCTTTAAACCGGGGGGTGCAGGAGTGGCAGACCAGAAAAGTTGGTAAAAAATCAAGCGAGTGACGCTAAACTTAGACTGTTGGATTTAGTACGATATCGTGGCATTTGATGTATATATTTGGATTATAACGTTGACAAACATGTGAGTTGGGGGGGAAAGAGGCAGGTTGAAGTTAAATGCATTTATACTGGTCGCCTGCGGTTTATTTCATTCCGATGTGTGAAAAATGTTTGAAATTAATCAGGCGCTCGAATAAGACTCGTTAACTGACAGCTTTCCATACCAAAACGATATTACTGATAGTTGTTTCTTAATAGAATATCGACTCTAATGGCTATGATTCTCGGTTTAAGTTGTTATGAAAAATTATGTGACATATAAGGGTTTGTCCTGATAAAGTACTTAGTTTACGAAGCCACATCATAATACAGCTATTCCACGCTAGATTGCGCTGATATCTAAAAGAAAATGATAGATAAGACGTAATACTTCCAATCGCTGACATATCTCAAGCGAGTCAAAGATAATAAACCAATATATAAGCGTGCCGCATCGTTATGACACTCACGGTCTAGTTATACTGGCAATTCAGGAATTCGGCTAGCCAACCTGCACACAATTAGGGAATTAGGAATATAGTGCCGCCTAATTTGTCGATAAAAATATTAAGAATGCCGTTAATGTCCGAAACCAAAACATATAAGACTGTAAATTTTGTGTTTCAATAGGACTATTTGGCGTTAATCTGATCTATCGGTACTTATCGATATTTTATTAAACTAATTTAGGTTGTTAATAATTGTTAAACCGAATCCCTAAGGGATTATTTTGGTGAAAAAAATATTACCTAGGTATATCATACGTTATAGAGCGTGAAGAGGTAACAGACAGACATATTATTTTTATTGGTCATAATAGTCATATCAAACCTTCATCAATGCATAAAAAGTTAAAATACTTACAATTTATTTCTTACGCTGGGTCCTACGTGTGACGTCGCTCCGAAGCGACGCTAAAGAAACGAACAGCCGACCAGCGATTGAAGTGTCCTACGAAGCTACACATCACGCGAACGCGAAGCGGCACGGCGCGAAATGAAGAGAACGCGATTTTGTTTGTTGAACGTTTGTTGAATATATTCGCGCGTATTAGACGCTTATAGAAAATATGAAACAAACGCTCAACAAACAAAATCGCGTTCCCCTCATTTCGCGCCGCGCTGTTTAATGTAATTATTTTAATATGCATATTACTGGTGAATACGTCAGCAAATTAATAGAAAGCGCTGGTAGCCTGGCCATAAGACGTCCGACTACCAAACTGGAGGTCTCAGGTTTCAAACCCCTAACCGTACCGCTGAGTTTTTCGGAAATTTTGTAGGTACGAAATATCATTGCTATTTTCCAGGCGCTATCCAATAAAGGAAATTATCGTGAGGAAACCGGACTTAATCCCCAGTTTCCTCTCGGGGTTGGAAGGGCAGACGGCATTTGCTTTCGTAAAAACGCCAATTCTTGGGAATAGGTTGCCAATTAGACCCCAAGCACAATTGAGTTATGGCAAAAGCCGGAACAAACGCTAGGAGGGGGATGATGATGGCGTATCCAAATTTTTTTTCAAGTATAAAATTTTAAACCAATAAAAAATAATATGTAGGTATGTTACGGGCTGCATAAGTGTTCACTCTTGTTACATAAACATAAATCAGATATGACACAATAATGTCAGATATGACACAATAATGTCAGATATGACACAATAATGTCAGATATGACACAATAATGTCAGATATGACAAAATAATGAGAGCAATTAGCTATAATGCTTATAACATGATTTAAATTTATCAATCTGTAGCTGAAATTTTAATATATTATCAGAATTTTTAACAATTTGATTTTTTTTTTTGACTCCAATTATAATATTTAATTCTATTTTATACTTGACATTTTTGATGAATTTGTGAGATAAGATAAAAGATAAAAGATAAAAGATATTTATTCTTCAATTTAGGCACATTACAATGCACTTATGAACGTCAGAGAGAAAAGAAACTACCACCGGTTCTAACCCTACACCTCTGACCCGAGAAGTATTACTTATTACCGGCAAGAAACTCGGCGGGACTTATTTTTTCAAAACAGTACTACAAATACATTAAAGATACTATATACAATAATGCGTAGTTCTTCAAGAAGGCATATCAAAACAGCTTGAGAGACAGACATGTACCTGCCTATTGTGTAATTAAAATGAAAAATAAAAATAAAATCCAAATCTGACTGCTTCGCAATACGTTTGATATTCTTTCTTACTTGAACTGTGTCCTCTAAATGTTAGATGATTTTATAGATTCTGGTTTGGGCCATGCATATATGTCTGTCATATAGTCCTCGACCCTGTAATAACCCTTTGACATTAAAGTTTTTTTCAAGTATTTCTTAAGAGCGGGAAATGATAGATTCAAAACATCGACGGGTAACTTGTTATAAATATGAATACCCTGGCCAAAAAATGACTTATATGCTTTGCGGACACGACATCGTCTGGTAGCAAGCTTGTTTTTATTTCTAGTGTTATAGCTGTGGATGTCAGAATTCTTCTTGAATGTGTGTATATTCTTTACAACAAAAATAATATTATCATAGATATATTGGGACGCAAGAGTTAAAATATTAATTTCTTTAAATAATTCTCTAATTGATGTACCTGCCTTTAAGTTATACATAAAGCGAATGGCTCTTTTCTGTAAAACAAAAATAGTCTGTATGTCAGCTGCTTTGCCCCAAACCAGAATTCCATATGACATTACACTATGAAAATAACTATAATAAACTAAGCGAGCTGTCTCAATATTAGTCAGTTGTCTAATTTTTCTAACGGCATGAGCGGCTGAACTTAGTCTAAGAGCGAGTTTTTTTATATGAGGACTCCATTGTAAATTTTTGTCCAACGTTGAACCAAGGAACACAGTTTTATCTACTATATCTAAACATTCACCATTTATAACTATATTAGTGTCCATTGGTGCCACGTTTGGCAAAACAAATTGTTAGCGACGTGCTCAAAATGGTTATTTTTTGTTTTTAAAACTTATTTTGTTTTTTATGTTGGTACTCCGACAATTTGTATGGTTTAGCTATAAGTTGAAATTCGAAGGTAGATATACGTGTGACGCAGCGACAAGGTTCCAACGGTCTTTGTTTTTGACCACCAGTCAGTCAGCTTGTCTATCCGCGCGCGACACACGTACATACTGCTCTCACATTAAAATAACGTGGTGTCTGTATCTTTGAAAATAAATAGTTTTTCGTGTCCATTTATGCGCTCGTTTTACTGTGGAACACCTACACCAGTTACAAGTGGTCACTTCGACCGGATTTATGTTCCGTACGCCGGATACGAAAATGGTTCATACGCGCAGTACCACACGCAGGGAGCGTGAGCAAAAAGAAGAAGAGGATAGACAACTTCAGCTACAACTACTTTCTCAGCCAACTGATGGAAATACGCAGAATAATGATGAAACGAAGATTATCGTCCCCTCGTTGAAATTATCGGGTAGCAGCGTAAAATCGGAGCACCGCCCGGTGCAGCCCACGCCCGCGTCGTTCAAGGGGTCAAAGTCCAAGTCGTCATCATCGTCTGTACTGGCTCGGAGAAAACAGCTGGAACTAGAAGCGGCTCAAGAAAAAGCGCGTATCCAAATGGCCCTCATCGACAAGAAGCTTGAGGTTGATTTAGCTAATTTGATGGATGAGGAACAAGAAGAATACAGTCCGCATGATGATACGCACACTGACAAACAGAGTGAAGTGGAAAAGTGGTTGGAACGAAGCCAACGTGAGCTGGAAACCGTCGCACAGCAAGTCCCCGATCATGGTAATCAGCCGGACCTGCCGCGCCCGCCGGCGGCCGTCGACCCCGGTACCTCTAATGGAACGGTACAGCTGCTCGCAAGTGCACTTCAAAACCTAACTGCAAGTTCCGCTAATCAAAGGACTGACAAAAACCTGCTTAGCCGATTATGTACTCCCAGAGACCTACCAAGTTACTCTGGTGACCCGCTGGACTGGCTCCAGTTTAAGCAGGCCTATGAAGAGTCCACCGAAGTGTGCGGATTCAGCCCGAAGGAGAACTTATGGAGACTGATGAAATGTCTACACGGAACTGCGAGGGAAGCAGTTTCAGCTTTAATGGTTACTGCCACGTCACCCGACATAGTGATGAAAACCTTAGAATTGGTATGTGGAAATCCTGAAAGTATTTTAACTAAGATCATGCAAGGATTACGAAAACTACCATCTATGTCGAACGAGTACAGTAAAGACATTGTTTCATTCTCAGTCAAGGTGCAGAACTTCATCGCAGCCGTACATGCAGTCGGCCGCAAAGAGTACCTACACGACGTAAACATGGCTAATATTATTATTTCTAAACTACCAACGGTCATGGTATCAAAATGGTCTGACTACAGTTTTCCGATAATCAGCGAAGGCAAGAAACCACGCTTGGAGATACTTGGAGACTTCCTAAACATCGAAGCAGTCAAAATAACTACTACAGCGAACATTCACGTCATGGATCAGCGCAATAGTTATCAACATCACTCTAAAAACAAAAGTGATAATAATAACGTGAACCGCCAACAAGTTTTAGTGCAAACGACGGCGGCGCGCACGGACAATAAATGTTTATTTTGCCGCGGTGCAAAACATGAGTTAACTGAGTGCAAGATGTTCAAGAAATCATTAACAAAGGACCGGTGGAGGCACGTAAAGCGCCACGGAGTATGCTTCAAGTGCTTAGTGTCACGCCACGAGCGAGAAACCTGCCCCGCGCCCGCTTGTGATAAGAATGGGTGTGGCGAGGCGCATCATCGTCTATTACATTATGCACAAAAACTCGATACTGATAAGGATGCTGCGTCGGAGCCTGCAGACGCTCGGGAACCAGCCGAGTCCAGCCCTCCTGCGGAAACCGTGACCCATATAAAGCTAAGTGATCATAAAACTTATCTAAAGGTGGTGCCGATTAAAATACGCGGACCTAACGGTGTCTTTACGTCAACTGCATTTTTAGACGACGGAAGTAGCATAAGTCTTATTAGTAAATCGTTCGCCGCGCGCGTCGGCCTGCGCGGCCATACTGAGACTATGCGAGTGAGCGGAGCGTGGAGAGATAGCGATTTAGTGTGTAAATCTACAGTTATGGCTATAGACGTGTCTAGTTACAATGGTACTGATGTGTATAATATAAATGTACGGGCTGTTGATAATTTAAATCTCCCGCAGCAAGATTTTAAATCTTTTTATTGTAATAAATATGCCCACATACAAAGCTTAAAAGATAAGTTGTTATTTGACCAGATTTCATGTAAACCTGAAGTGTTAATTGGGCAAGATCACTATAACTTAATTATGCCATTAGATATTTGTGAAGGGAAACCTTTCGAGCCGTACGCTACGCGAACTGTCCTAGGTTGGTCTGTCCATGGGAAAACGCGTGCGCCGCACGGCGACTGCAACCGCGCCGCCCACAGCCTGCTGATAGCGGCAGAGAGCGTCGGCGCCGGCGCGCCGTGCCCGGCCGCTCACGACGACGCGCTGCGCGAACTCCACGAGGACGTAAGACGTTATTTTTCTATTGACTCTCTAGGTGTGTGTAACAAACCTCGTCAAAACAGCGATGACGTCCGTGCTTTAGCCCAATTGGACCGCACGACGACCTTCATCGACGGCAGGTGGCAAGTAGGTCTGCCGTGGCGGGACGAGAACAGCGTGATGCCTGACAGTTACCCTAACGCCCTAAATAGACTAAAGGGGGTCGAAAAGAAAATGGCGGCAAACAGTGAGTATGCACAACGGTATACGGATCGAGTTAATCATTTGTTTACAAATGACTTTGCAAGGGAGGTCGATGACCCTCGGTCTACTTCCCCACACACTTGGTATTTACCCCATCATGGGGTAAATAATTTGAACAAGAAAAAACTGCGTCTAGTTTTCGACTGTTCAGCAAAAAGTAAAGGTAAGTCGCTAAACGATTACCTACTTCAAGGCCCCGACCTACTCGCGTCCCTGTTTGGCATTATGGTACGATTCAGAGAGAACAGGTACGCTGTGGCTGGGGATTTGTGTGACATGTTCCTTAGGGTCAAAATAAGGCCCGAGGACCAGGACGCACTTAGGTTTTTATGGAGGACTGACTCTAAACAGCCAGTCAAAACTTACGCTATGACGTCACTGGTGTTTGGCGCTAATTCATCCCCGTTTATCGCCCAGTACGTAAAGAATAGAAATGCCCGGCGTTACGCGTCTACAATGCCTGCTGCAGTTGCTGCTATCTGCGAGCAACACTACATGGATGATTATTTGGACAGTTTATCAGACGAGACCGCAGCTATACAAATGGTAAAAGATGTGACTTTTATCCACAAACAGGGCGGGTTCGACATGTGCAACTGGACCAGTAACAGTGAGGCGGTACTAGACAGCGTGCCAAAAGAAGCCTTAGGGACTGCAGCCTTAAGGTTCAAATTAGATCGACAGCAAGAAGGCGAGCGAACGCTTGGTCTTATTTGGTACCCCGCTACAGATGAGTTCGGGTTCGACTTGTCACTCAAACGCATACCTAGCGATATAGTTAGCGGTGAGCAAGTACCTACTAAAAGAACGATGCTTCGTGTAATAATGTCGATATTCGACGTGTTCGGCTTCTTATCTCCATTCACTATTCAAGGTAAGATAATGTTACAATCTTTGTGGCAATTATCCATTGGCTGGGACGAAAATATTCCAAATAATATTTTTGTCAAATGGATTGGATGGATCGCTCTTTTGAAAGAAATGCGACACGTACGTATACCTAGATGTTACCTAAGTCCTATAGATACCAGCGGCTTAGGCGACCGAGCGGCGTCGGACAGCGCTACGACGAGCGTAGCGGGTGACCCCTCCCCCGCGCGCTCCGCGCCTCCCGCATCGCCTGCGCACGCTACTACGCCGTGCTACGCGAGCAGTGCTACGCCTAGTCCGCCGGTATCAGCTACGAATACCTATTACGGTAATAATTTAGAGATGCATATTTTTTGTGACGCTTCCGCTAAGGCGATGTGCGCAGTAGCTTACTGGCGCTGGATTTGTAACAATAAAATATGTATCGCTTTTATAGCAACTAAATGCAGAGTCTCACCTGTGAAACCTTTGTTGACTATACCCCGTGCTGAGCTACAAGCGGCTCTAATGGCAGCGAGGCTTGCAGACAGTCTACAAAGGGAACACAGGTTAGTAGTACAGCGCCGTTACTTCTGGAGTGACTCAACCACATATCTTCATTGGGTGAAGAATGATGCGCGCAACTACAAAACGTTCGTAGCAAACCGGTTGGGTGCAATCGATGAGCTCACGCACAGCAATGAATGGCGGTACGTACCTACTAAGTTAAACGTTGCAGATATTGCAACGCGTGAAACTTACGACAACACTCTTTTCGAAAATGAGTGGTTAAGGGGTCCTTCGTTTTTAAGAAGCGATGAGTCTTCCTGGCCGAGTAATATTGTTGTCTCTGCAACTGATGTACCTGAAAAGTCAGAAGTTATAAGTATAATTAATGACTTACCTGCTACATACTTACCTGTCCCGGATCCGGAGCGCTTTTCTTCGTGGCTGCGGCTGTTGAGAAGCACATTTCACGTGCTAGTGTTTATACACAAATGTCGTAAACAGACTTACGATGATTCCGAGCTGATGCGGCGGGCCGAGCTCCTACTTGTCCGTCAAGTGCAAGAGGAGTGCTTTGGTGCGGAGTTATCTGCAATCAGAAAGGGTGTAAGTATTGAAAGAAATAGTCGAATACTTACCTGGTCGCCTTACCTGGACGATTGTGGAGTCCTTCGCTTCGGCGGTCGTATTAATGCTGTACAGGGTGTCTCTGCTAATACAAAAAACCCGATTATTTTGGACGGGCAGCACCATGTTACACGATTGCTCGTGAAGCATTACCACGTCAAGGCTGCACATGATAACCAGGAAACGGTGGTTAACAACCTCAAAGAAAGGTACGCAATCACCCGGATAAGACCAACAGTTAAGCATGTAGCAACGAGATGTATGCTTTGTAGAATACGCAAAGCACAACCACATGTACCTGTTATGGGTGAGTTGCCTCCAGGTAGAATGGCTCATCATCAGAGGCCGTTCACGCACTGCGGCCTAGACCTGTTCGGGCCCATGGAGGTGGTGATTGGCAGAGGGCGCCAAAAGAGGTATGGGGTAATTTTTACCTGCCTCACTGTAAGAGCGATTCATTTGGAGATCGTTCATTCTCTCACCACCGACTCTCTTATTATGGCACTACGCCGAATGGCGGCGCGTCGAGGATGGCCAGCCTGTTTCTACTCGGACAACGGTACCAACCTACGGGGAGCTGATACCGAGCTGAAAAGGTCTGTCCAAGAGCTCGACACCAATGTCATTAACGAATTTACCTTGGTCAATGGATCAAGTTGGAAGTTTATTCCTCCTGCAAGTCCTCATTTTGGTGGGGCGTGGGAGCGCCTCATACGCAGCGTTAAGAAAAGCCTTTCAGTTATTCTTAAAGAGCGTGCGCCGAGGGAGGAAGTACTCAGCACCCTGATGGTGGAGATTGAGAATATGGTTAACAGTCGGCCGCTAACCCACGTCTCTGTGGAACCAGGAAGCGACGAAGCCCTAACGCCGAACCACTTCCTTCTCCACTCATCTCCTAATGTCCCCGCTCTAGGCGCCTTTGACGATTCCGACTTGTTCCTTCGGAAGCAATGGCGGAAGAGCCAAAGGCTAGCCGATATGTTTTGGCAGAGGTGGGTAAAGGAATACTTACCGGAGCTACTTCCCAGGAAGAAATGGAATAAGGAGCAAACTCCACTTAAGGTAGGAGACCTAGTCTTAGTAGTCGACCCAGGAGCACCACGCAACGTGTGGCCGAAGGCGGTCGTCCAGCAGGTGTTTGCAGGTAGAGATGGTCGGATCAGGCTGGTAGAAGTTAAGACCAAATCTGGCATTTTCAAACGGTCTGCGGCGCGCGTCGCTAGAATCCCTTTAGTTAGTGAGTGCTGAGCCAGCACTAGGGTGGGGCGTGTTAGCGACGTGCTCAAAATGGTTATTTTTTGTTTTTAAAACTTATTTTGTTTTTTATGTTGGTACTCCGACAATTTGTGTGGTTTAGCTATAAGTTGAAATTCGAAGGTAGATATACGTGTGACGCAGCGACAAGGTTCCAACGGTCTTTGTTTTTGACCACCAGTCAGTCAGCTTGTCTATCCGCGCGCGACACACGTACATACTGCTCTCACATTAAAATAACGTGGTGTCTGTATCTTTGAAAATAAATAGTTTTTCGTGTCCATTTATGCGCTCGTTTTACTGTGGAACACCTACACCAGTTACACAAATCGAATACATTTAGTTTTCTTAGCATTAAGTAACAGATTGTTAGTAGTAAACCAGTTTAGTACGCCAGCTAGTGTATTGTTAATTACAGATAAATCATTGGATTGCCGTTCAACTTTGAAAATTAAAGATGTATCATCGGCAAACAAAATCATACCACAAAGGTTTTGTACTACACAAGGTAAATCATTTAGGTATATAAACCAAAAACAGGAATGGGCCCAGAATGGAACCCTGTGGCACTCCTAATTTTACTAAAGTCCCTTTAGACTGGGTTTTATTTACAACAACTGTTTGTGTTCTATTGCTAAGGTAAGAAGACATGAGACTCAGGGCATTTTCTGAAAGACCATAGTGTTCTAATTTAAGAATGAGCGTTCTATGATCTACACAATCAAAAGCTTTTGAAAGGTCACAGAATATACCAATTGCATCATAACGTTTGTCTCGCCAAGCATTGAAAATATGTTTAATGAGTTCTGCAGCAGCGTCGGTTGTGGAACGTCCCTTTGTGAAACCAAACTGATTGCTTGTAAGCAGTCCATGTCTGTTGAAGTGCCCCAGTAGATCATTTAACATTATCTTTTCAAAGACTTTACTTAGTACAGGAAGTATCGATATCGGTCGGAAATTATTAAGATCACTAGAATCACCCGATTTAAATAGAGGTATGACTTTACTACATTTCATTAGATCTGGAAAAACACCTTGTGAAACTGAATTGTTATAAATGATGGCTAAGTAAGGCGCTATGTCGTCTATGATATTGCTGATGACTACAACTGATATTCCCCATAAGTCCTCAGTTTTCTTTAAATTGAGTGATTTGAATGACTTTACAATTTTTTCGGAATCCACTAGGTCAAATTCAAAGATCGTATTACATTTCTTAATATTAGCGCAAAGTAAGGAATGAGCTTGAGACGAAGATGATTGTAGGCATTTTGTGGTATTTAATGCTATGTTAGAAAAATAATCTTCGAATGCCGAGGCAACATCGTCATTTGACATGACCTGTTGTTCCTCCGAGACAATATTGACTTGACAATCGCGTGATTTACATTTACCAGCTTCCTTATTAATAATATTCCACACTGTTTTCACCTTGTTGTCCGACATTTTTATTTTTGCACTAGTATAGTTCGCCTTAGCAGTTAAACACACCTTCTTGAAAATTTTTGAATAGTTTATTACATAGTCCAGAAAATCTGAAGTTTTGTTCACTTCTCTCTCTCCATAAAGTTCATAAAGCCTCTTTCTACTTTTATGAATACCTACAGTAGCCCATTCACTAAACTTTGCTTTAGCTTCAGTTTTTGACCCACTAATAGTTCTCAGTTTGAAATGTTTATTAAATTGACAAAGAATCATACTAAACAAATCTTCATACAAATTATTTGACTCATAAAAATGTGAATAAGGCAGTGTGGAGAGATGATTTTGAATTTCTTTTTTGAATAATTCCAAACGATAACCAGTAATGGGTCTATATGTTATAGTTTGTGGAATTTCCTGAATTGGCTTTATAAAAGATGCCCTTTGACCGCTGTGATCAGAATTAAAACAGTTAAATATTTCCTTATCCAGACATTCACAGTTACAATAAATATTATCAAGGCATGTTGCACTAGTGACACCCACCCGGGTAGGTTCAAAGAACAAATTAAACATATTAAACGACTTAAATAAACATAGCAATTTAATAGAATTAATAGAAGATTCAAGCAAATTAACATTAAAATCTCCACAGACTATAAAATGCTTTCGGCAGTTTCGGTTATTAGTCACTAATTTCAGCACATTTTCCATGGTATTTTCAAATGTGTTGAAATCAGCTGCGGCCGCTGTTGGTGGTCTATATACACAAATAACAATATAACTTTCTAATTCTACACAAGAAATTTCTACAATTCTCTCTATGGAATATTTTACAACATCCTTCCGTTCTTTACATTTCAGGCCATTTTTAACAATTATAAGGGAACCACCATGAATGGCAGATTTTCTAGCATAGAAACTGATTAATTTAAAGTTAATAAAATCAAAATTTAAATGTTCTTCTTTTAGCCAATGTTCTGTAATACACATAATTTGTACATCATTATTATCTAAGAATAAACCTATCTCTAACTCTTTGCTGGAAAAACCCTGAATATTCTGATGCACAACATTCATATTCAGATGTTTTCCCGCTGTCCGACAATCTAGTTTAAATGTGAAAAAGTCATTGTGGCGCTGTTCGCTTGCCGAGATCTATTTATAACACTATTATTTCTATTTGGCTCAATATTAAAGGCCAACAAATCAATAAGAGTCGTAGTATATTTCTTCGGCAAAAATATCTTCCCGGGGATTAGCCAAAAGCGCTCAATGAATTTATTTAAATCAAAGAAATGATACTTATTATTGAGAGATATGGAGTTGCACATTAATGAGTTGTAGCGTGATATTTTACTATTGTATTCATAAGGCATATTCTCTGAATATGGCAGTGCACATAAAATAATTTTGCCCACTCCAGATCTCTCAATATCATTTAAAGTTGACATCAGCTTATCTATGCTTTGCTTATCAACATTGAGACTATTTCCCATTAAAATTACCAATGTAGTGCTGTTATCATAACATCCCTTTGAAATAAGGTCACATAAATGGGACAAAGTTATGTTGCGGTAACAGTAATTTGACACTTGTTGTTGTAGTCTAAAGTTCAATAATGGGCCCATTCCTAACCCAATCTCATCAGAGTAAATAACCGTCTTCTTGACAGGTTTATGAACTGCTGGCACAGCAAGCTTAGAGGCGTTGAGGGCCACACTTGGTTCATCAGACACTGTTGGTGGTGTTTGTTCACAACTACAAACTTTACTATTAAGAAGCATCTTGCAACGCTCATCTAAATTATGATTTTCTGCCAACAGTTTCGAAAAAGCCTTAGTATGCTCCTCAACTTGTTTATTACTAGATTCATATCTAAAGGATATTACCGCAAGCTCATCCTTTAACCTATTTATCTCAGCATGCAATTCCTGTAAATTACTTTCTTTGGTCACAAGCTCTAAATGGCAGTTATTTACCCTATTTTTTGTTACCGACAATGCTAATTTAATTTTTTTAATGTTTTTAATGCATGCTTGGCTTTTGATAAGCTTCTGGGTTCTCCTAATATACCTATTTATCTTAACATGCTTCTTCAGCTTTTTGCTACTGTTAAAAAACAATCCACCATTGTTCAACTCTTGATAAACATTATGGAGCCCCGAGGCATTATAGCGCTCCCGTTCACTTCTAAGCAAATCAAGTTCTTCATTTGCGTCACCCAGCTCCTCTTCCAGGTTTGCAATACGCTCTAAGGCCACTTCATGTGTAGATGCACAATGATTAAAAGAGTCCACTATTTTTTGTAGACGGTCCACTTCACAACGAGCCTCAGTCAGCTGTACATCATTGTCTGCAAGCTCCCTTCTCAGTGCTGTGTTTTTGTCTATGATACTCTTGAGCTCCCCTTCGCTATCATCCCTTTCCTGCATCAGCTGATCAGATAAGGCCTTGGCCACCCTAAGGTCTTTTGATGTAGCCTTCACTTGCATCTCTAACTGGCGCGTGTGGGCAAAACACACGACACACAAATCTCCTTAAAGTAGCCAAAACTTCCTTGTTTTGGCTAAAGATATATCCCGACCAAAAAGTGTAGAAATTAAAAACTGGCAACATCGTAGTGTCGTCCCGTTTTCTTAGATTGTTTTGAAAGGGACGACACTAAGATGTTGCCACTTTTTAATTTCTACACATTTTGGTCGGAATATACACTTATCTGCCCCAATATTTTTAGATGAGCGTTTACAATATTAAATTTAGACATTTCAAAAATCGTTTTCCTAGCACAGTACCGACCGATAGTATATCACCTACATTTTTTACGGCACATACATACATTATACTGTATACAGTTAACTTAATATATTCATTAGATCTTTTTTAGTAAAATGCTAAGTCTCCTATTGTAATTCAAAGTATTTAATAGGCATTATTCATCATATATTTATGTAAAATTACTAGTAAAATATGCAATCTACAAACTAACCTATACATATATGCTCATTCAAAAAAACACAAACGTGATATATTATTGGCCGGTACTGTACCTGCAGTAAGTAACTGGATTCAATTTTCAACTCTATGAAAAATAGTTTAATTTTAATTGGTACTTAAATTATTAACGCTAATATATGCACTGATTATTTTGACAAAAACGGGACTTAATTGCATTTTTCTGACGTTTCGGTCAGTAAACGTGTCGTAGCGCTCGTGGTCGCAATCAGGGTGGATGGCGGTGAGTCTGCCTGCGACCATGAGAGCGCTCGAAAATAAAAGTAAGTATACGCGATTAAGTCCCGTTTTTGTCAAAACAATGAGTGAATATTGTGTGAGTTTAAATCAGTACAGTACATATGTAGTGATCACGTGTTTCGTTTGTATGCTCAATCTAATGTGTACATAAGTGTTCCGTTTAGTCCCGACAACAGTTGTGCGCCTCTTGGCGAGCCGATTTCTCTAACCCCCAGTGTAACATGACCGCGAAACTCGTAGCAATAAAGCATACTTATATTGGTTTATTATCTATGACTCACCCGTGCTGGGCCAGCAGTTGGAATTCTAACGTCATACCCGGTCTAATGTTTCGTAGATATCAGCGCAACCTGGCGTGGAATAGCTGTATTATGATGTGGCTTCGTAAACTAAGTACTGTATCAGGACAAACCCTTATATGTCACATAATTTTTCATAACAACTTAAACCGAGAATCATAGCCATTAGAGTCGATATTCTATTAAGAAACAACTATCAGTAATATCGTTTTGGTATGGAAAGCTGTCAGTTAACGAGTCTTATTCGAGCGCCTGATTAATTTCAAACATTTTTCACATATCGGAATGAAATAAACCGCAGGCGACCAGTATAAATGCATTTAACTTCAACCTGCCTCTTTCCCCCCCAACTCACATGTTTGTCAACGTTATAATCCAAATATATACATCAAATGCCACGATATCGTACTAAATCCAACAGTCTAAGTTTAGCGTCACTCGCTTGATTTTTTACCAACTTTTCTGGTCTGCCACTCCTGCACCCCCCGGTTTAAAGCTGCCAGACTGCCAGATTAAGTAATAGCAATAGCATAGCAGTCTACCTATATACATTTCGTTGCTCTCATTATCGTGTCACATACGACGTGGCCAGCTCTCCGTCTATAATGATTTGATGAAATGATTAGTACTTTTTTATTGCGGTTTGAGGTTTGAGATACGACTTTTGTAAAGCTACCTATAAAAGTCACTTAATCGGATTGACAATGCCAATAACCACTCTATACAGCTCTCTATAAGGCGTAAAATCAAATGACTTGTATGTATACCTGTAATAGGAATAGGACGGATTGGACAGTCGCCATGTCGGATATATCGGAGCAGCCAAGGTGGTCACAAGTATCTGAACAAATCCTCTATTATCAAGGCAATAAAGTGCACGTTCAGATATTTTGAGTACGTTGATCGCTCAGATATATTTTACGGCGACTCTACGTAATATCTACAGCTACGGTTTTTATTTTTCTATGCAATATTTTTAAAATGATTATTTTAATTTATACATATTCGTTATTGGTTATTTGGCACTGCATGTCGAACTACACGCAGTAAGCAACATGAAATAAACAATAATTCGACTTTCAATAAATTCAAATTTTATTTTTAACTAACGTTTCGTATACCGCCAACTGTTACAAGTTTGCCTACGATGCACAACTTTGTCTGGCTTGTAAGATATGGTTTTCTTCCCCAAACAGATTTATATTTTATTCCTAATAAGATACAAATAGCTGTTTGGTGAAGAAAACCGTGTTTTTCAAGCCAGGAAAAGTTGTGCATGATAGCCAAAGTTGTATCGATTGACGGTACTTCTTTTATTTTATTTTTTTTTTTCGTGTGGATTTATTTTAGTACAATATTGAAGCCACGGTTGTTTAAATTTATCATATTTCTCAGCGATTTTCTCCCATACAGTGTTGGGGTTTGGGGTGAGGGCGTCTCAGACCGGATATATTATAAAATTATAGTCTTAAATTGTCTGGATTGACCTTACTTGCCGAAAGAATCAGGGACTGTATAATCGAAAAATAAAGGTACAATTTTAAAACGGGATGTACCTCATACCGTTTACTTCGGTATATGGTTTCAGTAGTGAAACCAAAATTTTCTGAACTGAAATATATCGATACCGCTTTTTTTTGCAAAACCTTGAACGTTTTCATAAAGGTATCCTTTGAGCAGGAGTATGCACTACGCGCCGGCTACTACATAGTAAAAGCTACGACCGAAATTTTTGGGATTTTAACAGTAAGAGTAGAAATAGAAACAAGTCATCATGTGATTGTTCACCCTCCTTTCCGGTTCTGTATCCAGATTTGTAAATTTTCACATTTTTATCAGAAATGGTTGAGTTCACAACAAATCTTCCAATGACCGAAATAATCTTTATTAAATTATCTACAGTATTTAAAAAAAAAGTGTATTGTTAGGACGTACAGTTTCCAGTTATTTGTCGCGCATTTTGTGGTACGGTGATATTTAATGATATAATATAAATCATACAAGACAGTACTAGCCACATGAGCAACATGAGAGACATTGGCCAATCAAAAAATGTTTAATAAGTCAAATTAAGGGCTATAAATAGGTCACCTTTTGGTACTCTTTTATGGACATAGCTCGTCCATAGCCAACATCCTGACATTATCTTACTAGGTTTATGATTTTCTTGATTTGCGCGACAAATAAATCGAAAACCATAAGTAGGTAATACATAGTTACCTTTATTTACCACTCAATATACCCTAAACTAATAAAGATACTGTAAATTCATATGACTTTATTGTTACTGTTATTTATTTGGGTGACAAGCAGTTGGTTGGCTATACATCGGAACAAGGGCAAAGATAAGTTTGCATTCACCAATTTATTTTGGAAATTTAACTGGTAATAAAAGTAGTGGCAGACAAAACACACCTTCGGTCAAAATATTATTTAAATACGCTTTATAATTCAAGAATACAATGTCTGCAACATACGGACTCATGGACCGATGACTGATGAGCTAACGAAAAGAAAGGTATGAAGCAACTATAAAAGCTTCTTTTAGCCATTTTGGTTGGTTAACCATGAAAAATATTTATATCACCTCTATTTTGCTTTCGGTTACGCGATCATTCATAGCAAATATGGATATATCCTATAAAATAAAGAAAGAGGAAAAATATTCCCGGGAACATTAGGAATAAGCCTAGGGAATTTACTCGGGAATATTAGGAATTAACATTTTAGTAGATGTTCCAGTAAAGAGTTTTGTGGTCTTAGTTTTAAAATACAATTTATATTCATTCAATAATTTTAAAATTCCCGAATATTCCATCGAGGTACCACCTGGGGAATATTCCCGAGAACAGCATATCACTACTACACCACAGAGATGGGCTTTACAACGCCATAAAGAAGCCAACCGGTAAGATGATTGATAAATTTACAGTATGGCTAGCTCCAGAACTAAATAGTTGCCTTTTAAAATTTTAGTTGTAAGTATACTTGCTTCGTTCAGTCCAGTAAATATGTCGATTTTCACCGAATATTGATGAAATAAAAACTAAATTTTTCGTACAGTCGACTACAAAGAGATGTAGGTATCTAATTTTTCAACTTATTGCGCTGTAATAAAGGTCCAAAAGTGGATACATCTCTTTGTAGTCGACTGTAAACTTAGGTGCCTACCTACTTTTATTATTTCGCCTGTTCCGAACGCGACATTATATACTTTCTTCATCATAGCTATGACTAAATTGTCCCGTAGAGTCTGTCCGGAAAGAAATGTGTCGTAGAATGTATGAGCTTCCATATAAACCACGACACTTCTGTTTCCTGACAAACTCTATAAACTGTATGTAAGTTAAAATCAGAAAACAACAATGTTTATTGTTTTATTTTTTATAAATAGGTACTTTGTATAAAGGTAATAGATTTCAGATAGTTTAGCAGGCACACAATCCGCCGGGATGAAAACTATCACGTAATTCACTGCTCTCAACTGGGTCCTACCAGGAGACGAACTTAGATCTCGTCTTCCGCAGCACTCTGTTAAGAATAAACTATTCAGACGACCTGGAGTGATGTTATGAGCGCTCCAGATGATCGAGAGGCATGGCGTAACTGGCGTGAGCTCATGAAGCCCCTCTGTCCATAAGAACGACCACCGATTCACGTGTCTCTCAATTTGTTTGTGCTACAGGCGGAGACATTCTTCATTACGCATGTGGTGTACAAAGACTCGGTAGATCTGCTGGCTTTGTCATTATTTTAATTTCTTGATCTTATTTTCTTATCTCATCACATGTGCACTCAATCTTTTATATTCTTACAGCAAATTTAGCAAAAAATAAGTCGGTAAAACGGCCAATAAATAATAGGTAACACATTTTTCAAATACTGCGGAAACATTGTATACCTACAGGTAGGTAATTATTTCGCATATACTAAGTAAAATAATTAAAATTTTTAATAAAAATTCCAAAATTTGTGTCATAAGAAAATTGTCAATCAAGTTTATTGACATTCTTACATTTTTTAATGTCGTAATATTATGACCAGCATATTAAACATAAACTCCAGTAAATAAAAGGTAATCCTAAAACTCTTTTCGCATTAAATAGCTTGCGACGAAACGAATTATGAGGATTCGGTAGAAAAGTTTATTTTATTCAATCGTTAGTTGTATTTTTCTAATATTACGACATGTAAACATCAAAAAATATAATTTAATATGACACACGGTCTCTATTTGTTTTCCCTATTCATTTGGAATACATTCTGGCTACTGGTATCCCTTTTCGTGTACATATATGATTTTCTGTCAGAATAATTGTCAAAATGAAATGTCACAGGACGAAAATTGACGACACGTGTGCTTCCAATGAGGCCCACCGGCCATCTGAGTCAAAAACATTATTTGACTGATGTGGCGAATGTATGGGAATTTCACGAAAGCTTATGTTTATGATTGAATTTCTTCGTTGCATTTATAAGGAAAAATATGAATAACACTTTATTCTCTAGTCCATTTATCTGGCTTTCAAAATATCGTTACTATTTAATAAGAATATGCATTTTTAATTCATGTTTTTCCTAAACCGCACAAGCGTATTTTTCAGTTTTTGTACAACTTTACGTCATTGTATTGAAGAAACTACTAATGATAATCGAGTACTAATTACTTTAAATTGTAGACACACTCTTTGTTATAACAATGATATAAATTATATAGATTTTTGTAAAGAATTGTGAACTCAGGAACCTAAACGGCGATTGCTGTTTTGCTGATTTTGGACGACGCCCTCTTAAAGTACACAGTATTTTTAACGTAGGTAAGTATATTTCCTTTCTCAGCCAAGTTTGACCATCCCCAAAAGTTCTTTTTGTTTTAATATAAATTACAGGTAGGTACCTAGATATAGTCCATGTTTAGCTAAATAAACCTAGCTGGCACCCCTGATGCCTTATTATTAAATATAAAAAAGAGTGAAAAGAACTCTTACTGCCCAGCAGTATAATATTCCAAATAGCCGACTAAGTACTCAGGCGCAACTAATTGAATCACAACACTCTTGGCTCGATACAAAGTAATGTAATCCAGTCATAAACCCAACATTAATCCTTCCACTCTGCTATACTGTTGTGTCATCAACGGTAGCCGAAATTTTAATCACCTCGGCCCCCTTCAGGCCCCGCAGGCCCCGCCGGGCCCCGCTGGCCCCCGCCCGGGGGCCGCGACCGCTCCTTACACGATATTCCCATTACTTAGTCCAGGCTATAATAAAATTTAATATAATGCGAGGAAACGGATGCGACCGCGACTGCAACGGATCCAGATTTAAAGTGTGAGGAGAGGACAGATGGTGCTTCGGCGGTATTTTATTTATTTTAAAGTTATTTTGATCGTGCCAGAAATATCTGATCTTAATGAGACGGTTTTAATACTCGTTAATAGTGTTAATACTAAAGTATTGTGCTTTGATATTAATTATGTTAAAAAAAATTCAAAATAACACTATTTATTCCATTTAAGTGTTAGTATAAGTTGATGTGGTACTTTTGTATGTCAAACTAAACTACCTACTTGTAGATTTTTTAAATTCTATTGACTTGTAAGCGATTATACCTACTCAGGATTTGAAATTATTTTTTTTGGCAAATTTTATTTAAGTATTTCTTCTACATTTTAATTTTGCGTTACTATTATACCCTCTTCTAAATATCTATAGAATTCCTAAATACCAAGCTAACCGATAATTAAAAGCAATAAAGCAAGCAGCCACGACTGTTGCCGCGAGCTAAAGGGTTATCCGTTGTGCGTCCATCTTAGGGCCCGGGAAATTGAGAAATGGACCGGGTAACTTAGTTACCGGCTCCCCGTGGCACTGGGTTAGCGAGGATGAAAAATACTGTACTTTAGTATTGACGATAGAAAACACTTGCTATTCGAAAATAAATAAATAAACTATTCGGCTTTGAGTTAATGCTCAACTTGCTCAAGTCAATTCAGCTGGTATTGTGCGCTATGAAATTCAGTGAGTAGTTTGAGTATCGATAAGTCTATAAGTTTTGCTCAACTATTGTTCTGCTCTGTATTGTTTGTTTTGTCGCAATAAATACACAGAAAATAGAAGTACTACACGGAAAAAAAGGATATCTTCAGCCAAAAATACCAATGCGAAAATACTATTGTTTAAACATGAGTATATATTTTCTTGGACTAATTTTATATATTTAGCCCAAGATATATCTGTATTTTACTTCAATAAAGACATTTTACTTGAATAAAGATCACTTTCTAGGCAAATTGTTTTCGTTATATACAAAACAATATTGTTTTGACGAAGAGGATTTGTCTTCGATGAAAATACTTTTTTTCCGTGTACGCTGAATAAAATTAAGTCCAACTAAGATGCATTTTATTATAGTGGCTATTAGAATGTTTGGCATAACAATATATTTATTCACTATATCTAGCTATAAAGGATATGATAACTTTTACTAAGTGCTCTTAGCTTCAACAGACAAGGTCTTAGTAGGCTCATATGCAGTCGCGATGCGTGTTACATTAAACAAGATTTTCATTGTAGCAAACATTTTTTTAGTGTATCTTTGATGATTTTTGGGATTCGAGCGCTCGAATCTGACATTTAAAGCTCTGTCTAAAACAATGAAATGTTTTTTTTGAGTAATAGGAATAAAAATGTTTATTTTTTTAATGATTGTCGTGTGAAACTAACAGCGACAAACTTTTGAGTGCGATTATTTTCGAGCTTAATTTTTTGAATTCATTCGCTCGAATCTCAAAAATCATCCCCCAGGTGACTTAGTTGCTTATAAAAGCTACCTTACACAAAATTATATGAACAAATTTCATGTACTTCGGTAATAAAATGGTTTACTAAAATCCAGACAAACTGAGTATCTAACAATGCGTTAGTAGGTATCGTACTCCTTTACCAGCTACTACTAGCTCGTAACCCTTGTAGCCTTGTACATGTACATGCACAGAGTACAGCTCGTCTAATAAGCCTGCACTCAGGTTAATGAGTTTACTGCATCCTGGAGCGGAACTTTTTAAAAGTACAAGAGTTCTGACGCCCAACCTTTACCAAGGCGTCGGCTATTTAACTAAGTTTCGCTCGAGGCGCTGGTGCCAAGGGGAAATGTTTACCTCAGACGACTAGTAACCGAAGAAAAAAATGAAGTTTTTAAACCGGTGAGGTTATGTGGGAGTTTTGGGTGTACCGTTGTGTTCATATACTGCTAGGGTAAAGTTTGCCTACCAGTACCTGCATAGTTATTTTTTGTTTTTTGAAAATTACTTACATTTATTTGAGGGTAATCTTATCGCCCAAGTTGAATGTACTTACTTATTGTAAATTCACACTTATAGATACTAATAATGATTTTATACGGTGTGTGTCCAACTTAGAATTACTATAAAATTCGTCGACCTGACGATTAAAAAGGCTTGTTTACGTGTGGATGTGACATCTTAAATCGTTCTCAGCCAATTTTGAAAGTTCCGCTTTATGGAAAATCGATTTTATATGTCTATATTAATCTATGGATAGTCTAGATCTGATTTCGGAAAAATAATAATTACGAGGTCATAATTAAATGTAACTTAAAAAACTTCTTGAAATGATTGTCTGGCTTAATTTATTACTCATATTAGATTAACACATAGTATAAATGAAGGATATCACATCATCAGGATTCCTATTTCAAATAACAAACTGTGACATGTGGATGTCCATGTGAAATCACTACGTGTTTGACACATGTATACTAAGTGATTCAAAGAGATCTCACTAGCAAATATATGTACGCTTACCATGAGTTATGAGTATCGAGTGTTCTATCTGTGTATCTTGCTTGTAACATATTAGTGTAAACGAGATGCACAGATAGAAAATTACTCGTTAACGAAAAATGACAATGTCAAACTCGTGGTAGCCGTACTGTTTCCGTTTGCCGAATTCGGCCCAAGAAGGTGTGTTTAAAAATATTAGTATTACTACATAGATCACTATAAAATCTTAATGCCATAAAGCCACTTCGCTCCGGCGCCGCGGTTAATAAACCCAAGTATGAATAAAATAATAATGAATGTCGGCGATGCATCATAGCCGCGTTAATCAGAGGTGGCTCCGTGCATTAGACACGTGCCTGCACGATGCGGTTTCTCAAAATTATCGCTTGATCAATTTCTGTAATAAATTCATATGAGAGCAACGTCGGAACTTTACAAACTGATCATTTGATTTTATTTTGACAAAATTCGCAGCGTGTCAGGTAATTACTTACAGATTAACCCGCTTATTCATAAACGTCTTTCAAACCTCATTTAGTTAAAATGTATTTTATCTGTTTCTAACAAACACAACTGTCAATGTGACAGTTAAGAAAAAAAAAAGATTTAGTTAAATGAGGTTTGCAATATGTTTATGAATAAGCGGGGAAAAGTTTGACTGGTGTTTTTTTAAAGAAAATTAAAAATGTTTTTGTTGTGTCAATGTGTGTAACATAGAAAATTTTTACATATGTGAATGGCACGAAATACATATTAAAATGCTTTAGGTATTTACTGATGCCTCAAAACGCGCGCTCCACAGAAGATGTGTGAGTGCATGCTATTTTAAATTTATACCAGATAATTTTCACTTCACCATATTTTTTTATGAAAATATTGCCGTTGACGTCGCGTCATATAATGGCGAAGGTTTTGTAGAAAAACACTGTACCTACTTATAGTTAATCAACTAAAGTTAATCACTCATGTCATCTCTTTTGCTCCTTAACTTATAATTTACACCCCTATGCTTCGATACGCACCAGCTCCATAACTCCCGGCTTGCACGCTTATTATACTTACACCGCCGACGTCCATGGCATTGCCAATGTCTCCAAGAAACGCAAACACCTCTCAGGCTAATCGCTTAATCAAAATTTATTCCGCACTTTGATTTTAAATTTAGAACGCAACATTTATTACTGGCCCCCTCGCAACCCTTCGCTTCATTATCGCGGATTAAGGCTGCGGAATATGGGCGGTTAGCTTTCTTGATCATATATCTTAGATTCCGATGTTTAGAAATGTGAACCTTACTTTGTTAAAACAGGATTGATTTTGCATTAAAACTATTGAATATGATACGAGGTTCGAGAAACAATTAATCGATGCTTCTTCGATCGATTCTGCGCCAGTATTCATTTTCAATTAAGCGCGAAGTATTTTATTAAGTTTGAGCGCGGATTTGATGAGTTTCCTTAACTAATATTTACAATGGGTGGCGTGCGTGGTGGCTAGATAGCGTCACGCCACCTCACCTGCTTCGAGTTTCCGTGAAATGCTTGACGATATAATCGAATTTAAATCGCTTTATTATAATCGTTTTTAACTAAAACTTACTTACACCACGTACTTGTCAATCGATAACTATGTAGTTATTAAAAAAATAGTACTTATCGACTTCGATAATGTTGTTGATATGTGTATGTTCAAACCACGGTAACTAAATATACTTAGTGAAGAAAATTCGAATAAACTAAATTGGTATAAACACTTCAATGTGTTGAACTTATTTGAAAACATTGTTTGTAATTTCAACAGAGAAATAATAAAATTAGAATCGCAATAACTATTTACATTACTTGTTAAACTAAGACTGTACCAATTATTTTCAGGGTATTTTCCAATTACCATTGCACAACGCAGTGATTTATCGAACTTAATAAATTCAGCGCTCGTATTGTTACAAAATGTTAATTACAAATGTCTCCTGCATTCGACATCGCATTTGAAACACAATTGCAACCTATCATAAAACTTGCAGAATCGATATTCAATTTAAATGAAACTCGCAGATAAATTAATAGATCTTTTCACAAAGCTTTGTTGGTGGCGGAGGTGACTTCAATTTCCTGGCGGCGTCGCTGTAGTGGGTACGGAGGAAAGTTTTGAAGGCATCATGGAATCCGATGCACCTATGCTGTGTTTACACGCCCGTGAGCAAATAGGCTATCGCTTTGTGGCGGTAGACCGGCGGGTCGGACGCGCGGATTACGAGAGAATTAAAATGGATTTCAAACTTTTTATTGTAACTGCGATTATAATGTTAATAGCACGGCCTGGATTGCCATAAGGAATCCTAGTAAAAACGTGATGGCGATATTATGTCAAGTGTGATCAGTTTCAAAATTAGGTATGATATCTTGGTAAATACGTTTTGTACGACGATAAAAACCGCTCACTTTGGTAAAAAGATCTGTACCTATAACAGTTTCTTTCTTTAATAGAGAAAGTCACATGCGATGAGTATTTTAATGTTTTCTAAAATAAACTTAATGATAATGAGACAAGTTATTATAACTAAGGTGGTATAGTAATATCCTATGTTTACTTTCGTTTACTTCTCTGTCCCGACTGAACTCGATGATAAATCTGTTAATCTGTGTGTTTAATAATCCTTAACTGATTTAAATTGGAATATAATATAATATCACTAGATATAAAAATCCAGCTTTGTTCAATAGAACAAAGCGGAAATAAATAGTTGTCACGAGGAAATATTTTCAAGATAATAATAATGTCTTGGATTGAGAATATCCCGGAAGCTTATTTTTCCGTGTACCTTATGCTTTTGACAATAGACGTTCTAGTATGTAAAGTTTTTGAAAAAAAAAATTCGCTACTTTTCCATATAAAAATTTAGTCAGTCAGTTTAGTAACGGCTCATACAGAATGTATGGGAAAATGCGTTACAAAACTGACAAAATAATCTAGGACACCTTTTTTATTATTTAAATCGATAGTCCTCGTGATTCTGAGTAGAAATAACCCAAAATATGTTAGGTTTTCAGAAAAAAGTAAATGGTGCACTTTTTTTCTGAATATGCCCAAATACACCGGCCGTCGGTGATTTGACACTAAATATACTGAAATGAAACCTAACTTTACAATACAATACAATACAATATTCTTTATTGCACCAAAAATAAAAATAAAATTGTACAGTAATAAAAAGTTTAGAATCTACATAGGTAGCAACAGGCGGTCTTATCGCTAAAAAGCGATCTCTACCAGACAACCTAACTTTATATGAGCGTTCGGGCCGCTGCGTTTATTAACCGCCCGTGTGCGCTCCCTAAACCAGGGACTGATTTCGTTACGGTAGAAGCGTTACGGTACTGGTATAGAATTACGATACCGCAATGTTTTAAAGGTAGAGCTATAGCGGTTGAAATATTGCGGTACGGTACCGAAATAAAATTACGATATCGCAATTTTTTCGTTACGGTACTTATACCTTTATATAGCGATACTTATACCGTTATGATTTCGGTATCGTTATTTTCATCGCAGAATTTACGAGGTAGGTACTTGTTTGCGGCGGTAAAGCAACTGACCAAGGGTGCGGGATGCGGGGCGCGGGGCAGGTAGCCGGCAAGTATCTACTTGCTCAAGGTCACGGAGGCGCGCTCGGCGATAATTGTAGTGAATTCATTTTAGTCTTCCTCAGTTGAAATTTCGTGAAAGAGATTATAGTGTAGGTACATTGAATCGATCATTGATATTAACTCGATGCGGATATGGAACTGAATTTTTTTTATGTATAAAGTAATTTGGTATAGTATTGCGCGACTAATAAAAAATTGAAGATTATTTTGACGCGAATGATTTTTTAAATAACACCAAAATAAAAATAAAATAAAAATAAAATAAAAATAAAATAAAAATAAAATAAAAATAAAATATAAATAAAATATAAATAAAATAAAAATAAAATACAAATAAAATAAAAATAAAATAAAATATAAATAAAATAAATATAAAATAAAATAAAAATTAAATCAATTGGTAAATAATGACATGAATTGATGAATAATAAATAATATTGATATAAATATCAATTGATATTCCGTAAGTTCCGAAAAACTCTACCGTAGCTATCTTGATATAGTTGATATAGTGTTCCCGCGAATCTCGACTTCGGCTGCGCTCCGCTCAGCTCCGCTCCGCTCGGTTGTTGAAAGAGAGCTTGTGTCGAACGGACCCTTCGCATAATGTGTTATACTCGTGGTCTTTGCATTGATTTGATTCCAGATGTTTTTTTAAGTAATTACATATTGGTATTATTCTGTTCTCTGATAACCAGCCATTATATGAGTTTGTACACACAACGCCTCACTAGGTATACACTTTTAAACCTTATTCCGCTGTAATAACGTTCAAAAGTGTATACCTAGTAAGGCGTTGTGTGTACAAAAAAACCAGAGGTGGGATTGATGTGATTTTTGAATTTCACCGGTGCCTTTTTTTGTATGCAGCCGATGACTACTTAGTACGAAATAAGCCACCCGATGAGTCGGTGAATATGAAAGTTCATCCAAATAAATATATTAATATCTCTAATTAATATTTACTCCCTAGTAAGAAATGCTACAGGTAGACCAATGCAACAATTTAAAAGTATTTTAAGTGAAATAATAATATACCTACTTTGTTATTCATAAATATTATTACTGGCTGGACAACCGTCTTTCTTCGGTGAAAACACTAAGAAATAGTTGCACATGCAGATAAAGATAACAAACAATAGTTTGCGGGCCATTGATAATGATTACCTTCAAGTAGCTTTGGGTTTTACCTGTTAAGTACCATGTGTTCCTATTGTTTGTGAAGTTAAGTGAGAGCAAAAACAATACAGTAATGGATTTTAGTAGTCAACGCTTAAAATATGTAAACACTTTTGAACCTTATTACAATGGAGTAAGGTGCAAAAGTATACACTTATTTATGGCGTTGACAAGCAACTTCTCGTCCGCTAAGACAGGACAATATTGATCTTTCGAACTCGCGGAGCGTATGCGAAGTGAGTTCTTACAAACAACTCCAGACCGAACCGAACTGTCACCTGGCTACTGGGACGTATCGGCATTTGGATGGCTTTTTGATTTCGATAGTTTGTCTGACGATAACTTTAGTTACGTTTATCTGATCTTTATGACATTTCTGGGGGCTATAGCAGAGATACATAAAATTTGTAAGTTCGTATATGAGCGGGATCGATCAAGTCGCTATGGAGCTAGAAGGAGAAAAAAAATCCTCCTTGGGGTCTTGTTATATTGGTCATATCGTTTGCAAGTAAATCGCGAGTTCTCAGTTCGAGGCGGACTACTAGTATTTTTTTAAGTTCGTTGTGGTAAAAAATGAAGAACTTCACGTACTAATTTTGCTACAGTAAGGTGAACATTTCCGAGCACATTGGAGAAGATTGTTTTTGTACTCTGAGACAATTGAACACTAACAGTTCAATGCAAATTGATTTCAATTAGAATTAAAATCAATTGACTCATCAATCTGTTACAAATAAATAATAATTGGAAATAATTAATGTTTAGTCTTTTTCAACATTGAAAATTGGTGAAAAGTTTTTAGTGTAGATTCATTGAATAGATAATTGATATTAATAATTATATCAGTGCAGATATGAAGTTGAATGTTAGGTAAATATATTTTTATTATAAATTCTTTAATATTTTATTTCTTTTCTTTTAATATTTTAGATTTGTTTTTGATTTCAGTGTTTTATTTTTATTTTATTTTTATTTTATTATTATTTTATTATTATTTTATTATTATTTGTATGTCTTTCCCGACCACGGAACAATGGTGTTCCGGACCTTTGGGAGGCGTATGCGGAGCCGAAGCCAACGCGCAGAGGCCCTTTCGACAATTTAATGAAAAGTGAGGGGTACACTAAGCGGATGCTGCCCCTGCCCGTGTCATGGGACGCACGCAGAGACAGCACCCGCCATGGTGTAAGGACTATTGAGTATTAATGGAGTCTAAAATGTACTAGGCTATTGGGTGAAAAGTAATGGACTGATTAATGGGCTATTGGATGAAGAACCGGACGCCTGCCTAATAAAACGGTATCCAATTTCATTTCCGGCAGACGGTGACTCGCCGTCCGCAAGATGGGCCCCCATAAAAAGCGACATCAAAGATGGCTCAAGGGCAACACCGGTGCGGGAGCTGGGGGTAGAGAGGTGTCACTGGACTTTAAACATATAGCCAACTCGCCACTTAGGTTTCCACATCTACCCTCGAGAACACAGCTCTAACGACCCCACTCTGGACAGCCGGCTAAGGCAAGCCAGAGGCAGGGGACCTGTCCCACCATCCGACAGGGCACCCCAGGGGCACTCAGGTACGTGGAGTCGCTACTCTCCAACAGCTCGCCACAAGCTGCCCTGCGTTGACTGATTGCGCTGGTGAAAACCAGCGGGCGATGGGGTCGTCACATCCCTACGCCTAAAATTATTATTATTATTTTATTATTATTTTATTTTTATTTTATTTTTATTTTATTATTATTTTATTTTTATTTTATTTTTATTTTATTTTTATTTTATTTTTATTTTATTTTTATTTTATTTTTATTTTATTTTTATTTTATTTTTATTTTATTTTATTTTTATTTTATTTTTATTTTATTTTTATTTTATTTTTATTTTATTTTTATTTTATTTTTATTTTATTTTTATTTTATTTTTATTTTATTTTTATTTTATTTTTATTTTATTTTTATTTTATTTTTATTTTATTTTTATTTTATTTTTATTTTATTTTTATTTTATTTTTATTTTATTTTTATTTTATTTTTATTTTATTTTTATTTTATTTTTATTTTATTTTTATTTTATTTTTATTTTATTTTTATTTAATTTTATTTTATTTTTATTTTATTTTTATTTTATTTTTATTTTATTTTTATTTTATTTTTATTTTATTTTTATTTTATTTTTATTTTATTTTTATTTTATTTTTATTTTATTTTTATTTTATTTTTATTTTATTTTTATTTTATTTTTATTTTATTTTTATTTTATTTTTATTTTATTTTTATTTTATTTTTATTTTACTTTTATTTTACTTTTATTTTATTTTTATTTTATTTTTATTTTATTTTTATTTTATTTTTATTTTATTTTTATTTTATTTTTATTTTATTTTTATTTTATTTTTATTTTATTTTTATTTTATTTTTATTTTATTTTTATTTTATTTTTATTTTATTTTTATTTTATTTTTATTTTATTTTTATTTTATTTTTATTTTATTTTTATAACTGAAAATGTTTTGTTAAAAGGTGTCTTGTACTACTTATGAAATCCTAAAATCAACAAAACATATGCGAATAAAGCGCAACTAACGACAAGAAGCTAACAGCGAATAACTCAAAAATGTGCCGCACTGAACGAAATCAAACAAAATAGGTGCTTAGGGCAAGCACTCAATAACTAACGCTGATTGGTTGTCGCCGGTCAGTCGGCGGGGCATCCTCACCCTCATATACCTCAATCCATACCTTTATGATAACGGTTGAAGTATCGAAAAAAATAGCGGTACCGTTATATTTCTGTACAGAAATATATCGGTTGCGCTATCGAAATCATACCGAAACATGCGGTATGACGTCATACCGTTTTATAAAGGTACCTTTATATTCCGGTTATGCAGTCCCTGCCCTAAACGTTGTGTGAATAAATAGACGCTTTGAGTGCAGCGCTGGCTGCATCTAATGCAATTTCCGCCGCAGGTGAGCCTGATAATGCCGTCATTGCGCCCCGCATGAGATAATTCTCTAGTAATGGGCATTTATTTCTATTACGGTATTATTTTATTATTTTTTCCGTATTAAAGCTAGAGTTATTTGTATCCAATTGACGTGTACCAGTAAAGTGTAGGTACCCCGTAGTGCGGCTTATATCTCTCGTTTACGTAATTTTTGAAACTGACAGGCACTGTACACCGATTCAGAAAAAGGCGATGGGTTCCAATAAAATGACAATCTTAGGAAGTTTCTCTTAAATTCTATAACTGTTTAAAAAAAACAAATTAGCCTAACCTAAGTAATTCACCTTCAATTAAAACGAGTTAAGGTTATGTCTTATGAGCAATTTTAGTATTTATTTAGATCAGCCTAGCCATATCCTAGTTTACCCTTTGGGTTGGAAGGTCAGATGGACGCCGCTTTTGTAAAAACTAGTGCATACGCTAATTCATGGGATTAGATTGCCAAGCGGACCCCAGATCCAATTGAGCCGTGGCAAAAGCTGGTTTAAACGCTAGGAAGCTGGACAGATGGAGCCTGGCCATATTCCATTTTAAAAGTTTTAAAACATGGAACACATACACGTCAAAACAAGATGCTCATACTGCTTATGTACAGTCAGCGTCAAATATATTGTAACAGCAAGAGTAGCCAAATAGTTCGTCACACCATACAAAATACATGGTGTGACGAACTATTTGATCACTTTGGCTGTTACAATATATTTGACGCTGACTGTACTCCCTGCTCGTATAATGAACCTTCAAGAAACATTACTGAGCATCGCGTCCATATTTTGGCTTCTGTTAATTCAACGTGACTAGCTTTAAAACGAACAAGACGCTAAAGGCTCATGTTACTTGCATATCCAACATCCCCTCTCATACAAGTTCACTTGCCACATGCCAACATGTATACAGAGTGAAGTTTTACCTTTAGTTTTACCTACTTACCCTAATTAAAATACTTAGTAGGTACCTGCTTTCGTGTCCAAACCCATTCAGCCGTTTGGCGTGATTTAGTAACAAACATCCAAATATAACTAAACTTTTATATTTATGTTATGTATTGCACTTAGGGTCAGTTGCACCAAATCATCTGTTTACGTCAACGTAATCGTTCAAAAAATCTTGTATGAAAAATTTGACAGTTTTCTATGGGATGACCGCTCCGTCGCCATATTTAACGTTGATGAGTCCGTTAATTGTGCATGGTGCAACCCACCCTTAGTTGCGTACACTTTTTGTGTCTAATCAACTTGATACCAATCTAAAGTTATCCATAAAAAAGCGGTTGGTAGATTAGCCTCGGGAGTATAAATTTGCTAGTTCAAAATTAAACTTTATAAATACACTTAGCCGTACTTAAAATCTCTGGACAGCGAGCTGAAAAATTGCATACCAACATTATGAATGAATTCATTCATGAATTGTATGCTTCTGTAGGCAATTTTACAGCTGACAGTACAATCATTATGTGTCAATTCGTTCTTACTCGCACAATTATCAGCAGAAGAAGCTAGCTGAGCTTATTATACAATACCACATACAACCCAAATAATTTGGGTTGCATTGCATACCGTCTAAAACTTTACCCTGTATGCCAACGCTTTCACGTTCCACATTTACCTGGGTGCACGGACGCATCGCTTGATATCCCATTTGTCTGACGAGCTCACGGGACCCGAGTTGCCGTGTTTTAAAGGATCGGAGTAACTTTTCACTCAACGTGCTAATATTGTTATGTTTAATCAATACTCTCAAGGCTTGTTTGTAAGGCTGGTGTTTTGTTACCAGTCTAGCTGGCTACTAATTAGCTGATATAGTTTGGAAGCTGAGCTACTAAGCCACTTGTTATTAATATAACGTCGGCAAAAAATATTTTAGCAATTTTAGAGGTGTTGTTAATGGCACTTTCTTTTAGTCGTGTGTTGTATATGAATATATGAAGTGTTTGCTTATAGTTCAATCTTGTCAAAAATTATTCAAGCCAGCTAAAGAATAAAAGTCATTATTTCTCTTGTTAAAGTATGAAATCCATCGGTAAGGGAAATGTTATGCTACAATACCTCTTAGTGATATGATTGTTGCAATGAAATTTTTTTTGCACAGTTTTAATTAGCTTGACCCCTTATATTTCGTTATTTATTTATTTATTTGCATCAAATCTTGTAAGTTAAATTACAACCACTTCGCGGTGTCTGATTCACAATACTTCTAGGTACAGTCAGAAATATAAGTGTGTACCAAAAATTTGGAGTACTTGTTATTTAGTTACGACGTGTCATTCTTGCTAAATATTAAGCTACAACTCGCCGGGGCTTACCGAGTCCTGCCGGCATCCTTCGCGAACGAAAACTTTTCGAATGGCCGCCTTTATTAAAACCTACAGAGCATATAGCATAACTGGCAGCTATAAGTAACGCGACCGCTCTCTCTACGAACAGTGTTGCCATATAAAATTTGTGAAAACCTGGAATACAATTTCTAAAACTGTGCAGGTTGTTCTTCAAAAATTATATTCTGTACGATTCCATAGCGCGAAAAATCAACAACTTTAATTAGAATGGAATGTATATTTGGTAATATTTAACTATAAACGGAACTGAAAAAACATCAAAAACGGCTTAATCCTAATGATTATCATATTGCGAAATCAATCTTGATGGATTAAATACTCGAAAATCCCAAAATGTATAGTTACTTGTATATTTCAAGTTTGTAAATTATTCAAAAACCAAAATCAGGTCTACAGATTTTGCATTAAATCTGGCAACGCCGGCGAATCCAATATTCACAGCGAGTCGGAAAGTTTTATTATTGCGGCGTAAATATAATGAGTCAGGTGAGGCAGTTCCGTCTGCTGGGATTCAGCGGCCATTGTTGGCTGGAAGATAGCGCCAAATTAACTTATGCCGGGCTAAATTAGTTAGTGGCTGCTTTAAGTCAACTGCAGTCTTAAGTTTTGCGCTTATGATGACGCGGCGATTCACGAGAAGACAAACGAACGTTTTGAAATCAAACATCTTACTTTAACTTTTTGTATGTATGCCAACCGCAACTGGATAGGTGTATCAATGCGCTACAAAGCTGTACCTACCATACAGTGAATGAAGGTATTAGCCACCGTCATCTGCAGAGAAAAGCGATCAACCTACATACAAAGTCCCTTATATATTCTCCTGGAAGAGATCCCTTAAAGGGATAAGTTCGCCTTTGTACACACTTACTATGTTTTTGTTGGTCATGTACTTGTTTTATGCAATAAAGTGTTATACTACTACTACTACATTTTTTTGGAAAACCGTTTACTTTAATTTCGGAAGGCAAAATGACTTCCTCAGATTTTAAGCCGTTGAAAAACAGACAAAAATTATTGTTTCTGTCATATACACCTGTCATATTTTAGGTATGTAGAAATAATTATATTCAGTCGTAAAAACCCTTCTATAAGGATAATGCAATTTTACTTCTTAAAATACTAGTAATGGTTTACACAAACACACTAGCTGAGGTTAGCTTTTCTTAAAATTCCCCAAGCCGCTTTCATATTTAACGTGACAAGGATTACGATACAAAATTTCAACCGTCAACCCAAAAGTGTAATGCAATTAAAATGAAATGTTGAGTGCGACAGAGTCCCAGCTGCGGTGAGACTGCGTTCTGCGGTGAACCTTCGTCACGCCGCGTCAGCTGCCTGCCCAGATAACACCTACGTAATATTGTGCATGAGACTAAATAAAATGAAGTTGGTACATTCGTGGGTGGTTTTTGTTTGTTGTACTAAAAGCTTTTAGAATAGTGAAACGTTTTATGCATATTTAAAAGGATAATATTATTATTATTTAAGAAGAAGTTGTCGAGAGTCTAACCATGAAAACTCTGCACAGACTTTACAAGCCGTGAAGCAGTGAAGAGTTATAAAGCTGGTCACTCTATTTAAATATGTCATGTAAAATCACGTAAATTAATCATGCGTCATTCTAAACTGTGTCATTTGTGGACGAGTTTAGTGCAAGGGACCACTTTGTCGATTTACAAGGACACTTATTTCTTTCACTAATAGATCATGCATATTGCTTTAGAAATTACTAGTAACTCCATATCGACAAGTGGTCCCTTTGTCCTTACATTGACACATTTTCGGATCAAACAAGAAAAGCGGAAGTATATTACCTAAATCGCAATAAGATTTATTATTTACAGATTGAGATTCTTCTGTAATAAAAAGGATACCTTCACAAAATCATAAATCAATGCAATAAGGACACCTACAGCTTAATGCAGTACGCCCCTTACACCTAAGATCCGCGAAACAATATTTAAAGCAGATCGCCGAGCCATAAATCAGTGTGCGCCGGAGCGCATATTTCATACTTAATTCTTTCGTGCTCAGGCTCGCCTAGTTTATGAGCCGTCAGTTCCGCGGTTAGGCCGTTGCATGCACCTGTATCGGTGATCGTTATATAATTAGTACAAAAGTCTTTTTTAATTTTCATTTTGAAGGAAATTCGTAACTGTGGGTTTTTACTTTTAGTGCTCAAAGTCAAGGAATGAAAAGAGGTTTTCTTTCCATGTGAAATGATCTGTTTAATTGTCTTTTAGTTGTGTTTCTGATTCACCCTTTAGTGTTTTTCGAAATATCTTATTATTTGATATTATTTATAGCGGTTATTATTTTTATACCCGTCGTTTTCCGGATCAATTATTACTTGTGCCCTATTTATGACTTATGGATCAAATGTAAAAAATGCTCGAAGTTTAGCTTAGGCTACCAAATACTAAAATACATAACTTTTCACCGTGCATCGCCTCACATAAGCCGAATTCTAATACTACCCGACGAGGTAGGGTTGCCTACGGCCTACTCTTGATCTAATAGGGATTAAGTAAGGATAAGTGAAGGTTCATCAACTAATATCAAGCTAGTGAAAAATATATTTACAAAATATTTTCGTAGGCTTAACTTAAACGTAACAGCTGAAAATTGATTATTATTCCAACAAGATGGTCATAAATCTAATATTTGCGCAAATCTCAGTTGCGCGCTCCCTAGGCACCCATACATCGCCATATCGTTCGACCGAGACGTGTTATTCGGATTCCTTAATACTTTACTTATGTTTCAAGACATTGTAAGACATATTATTTGGACGAGTAACATCTGAAACTGAATTTAAGACCAAAAACGTACAGCTACATATAAGAAAATCTCTAATGGTTGAATTGTGTGGAAGTAAACAAGACGAGTATAAATTTACTGAAAAAAGTCTCTTATTTTTTGTTATTTGGGTAACATATATTGAATTACTCTAATTTTAATTTTTCAAAATTATCAAGTAACGCAGTACAAAATGTGCTGGAGTACAACTCTAGTAGAACTCTACTTCAGTACATTTTGTACTGCGTTATTTTGTAATATTGAAAAATAAAAATAAATACTTAATGAAATTATTTTCAAAATTGCTTTCTTGGGGTTAGATATGAGGGTATCAAGTATCATTTGTGATATATTGCACAAAAAAAAATCTGCCATATCGTATCTGGAGGAGCCCAAACTTGGTATGTTTTGAAAATTATTATTTTTAAATTAAAAAAAAATTGCTGAAATGTAATGATGTGGTATATTTTTAGAACCGCCTCTATTAGCCCTTTCATATGATACCACACACGATAGATTTTTGAAAATATGGGGTGGGGATTTACAGGGGGGTGGGGAAACGGCACCACTTTCCAGCCTGGCAACATGGACTTTCTTGAAGCCCAGGAGTAGTACTACAAGGATCACAAGTCAAACCGCGGTCTAATAATTATTCATACGACGTTGTACGGGAGAGCCTGCTCTATATTGCTTGATTAAAATGCACTAATCCGTACACTCGTATTATCTGACCTTTGTCTGAACAATATTTATAACTCACAGCAAGCGTGGGTAGAAGCAATTAAAATTTCGCCAATTTCGTCTGCGAAAACCCTCACACATTAGTTGATTACTCGATTCCATACGTGGACATGTTAATTACTCAAAATTGCTCCATTCTACGAATCCTTGCATTCATCACAAGCCAAGACGCAAGCCATTGTAGAATTTGTGCAAATTGTGTATAGGCACCGTCCCATGTAAATGATGGACCATCACAATAGTGTTCGAACAAGTTTGGGCGAGCTCTTTGATTTCCAAATTCACACCCCGTTTTACGCCCAGTAATTTTCTTGTCCGAACACAATTTCGGCAGCCGTGGACCCCTCACAATAATAATTTCGCAGCGAAACTATTATAGTCGATCCTCTAGCCAGTAATTAATTTTGCCATAAACTGGCTCAATTGAAGCGTGAAGATTTCGTGTAGGCTGACTCGTCCCTCCGAATTATCTGCAAATGATTATTAATTCACAGTTAGGCTATTTCAAGGTGTTTTTACTAAACTTTGAAAATATGTAGAGCGTTCTGAATTATTCATTGTTAACCTAATTGAGAATACCTAATAAGTTTATACCCGTTAAAGTTCAAGTCTTCCCCTACGCTAGATCTAGACTATTTCAATATTTCGTGTAATTTGCTTTACCATTACTTAATATCTAATTTTCACCTGACCAAAGTAATAACATCGTAGCGTTAAACAATACTCGCCCTTAAAACAAACAGGAAACTGGCAATCGAGTTGAAATTGGCGGAGCACGTCGTGACGTATTACAAAGCCATTCTATACCTGCATGCCGCATATGCAATAAGATACATCACAATACCCGGCGAAGTTTCGAGAACAAAGCCGCAGCTCGCATCCTCCACTTATAATATACAAGTACCTACACCTATTCCTGCATTGTCGAATTCACTTATGATGGAGACACACGGCGGAACAGTTTATTCTGAGTTCGGAAGTTAGTTTAAGATCTCCAAGTAGCTTTAAAACCATTACCTTTGGCACGTAGTTTTTGGAAGCGTTATCCTTTAGTGGTAAAGCAAACAGTTTTATACCTATTATACTGCTCCTAAAATAATAACATGCTGTATTCTTATCTGAAATTACATTCAGTTAAGAAACTTAATTTTATAGTCAGTAAAACGGAACTCACACGCAGTTCCGATCGGCGAAATCGTTTCAGCGTTCTAATTTACTTGTCAACCTTCCCATCAATGGGTTGCCTGCTACCATGGCTCGCGGGCAGTCTAGCCAGTCAGCGTCTAGCACATTCTCACCTGGGGCCCGGACTTGGTAAGACTTCGCAACTTTGACGGGGCTCGGTGGCTGAATTACTGAGACTGCACAATCGATAGCACTTGAATAGCCGCGATAGCGATGTCAATAAACTTAGTTGAATTACGCCTTGAGTAAACTTGGTGTGGCTATTTGCGCTATATCGAGTTTAAGGTAATTGAATCTTTTCATATGTTATTTATGCTATTGGCATGACAACTTTTGACCATTGTCGTAAGTATATAATGGCATAGAAAATATCAACTAGCGCTCCAGCATATTACGCTCAAACCAACTCAAACATTTTTGTACGGCTATATTTAATTCGAATCAAAACATTATCAAAAAGACACCTATATTTTAGATGTTTGGCTTGAAAACCTTCATTTAAACCATGCGCACGAGAAGTTCAAATTTCCACTCAAAACCGTTTCTGAATCTGTGCAAGTGAGCTCTTACACCGAACTAGCGGAACTGCTGATATGTACGGCTGCAAAGTTTGCGAGCGTTTAACCTGTCGTTGGCAGTGGCAGGGAACTCCAGTTTTTACTCCGTCTAATTAACTGGCGAGCCACGCCGTCACGTAACTGCCGCATTCACCATAAATACAGCAAGAAATCGGGACCATCCCCATAAATTCCTCTCGTAAAAGGCTCAGCGATTATGTTAGAGGGTGGTATTAGCAAAGTTTGTCCGATATAGGGGGTAGCCGGGTAGCCCCCCTCTAATACATTTTTCGTTGATGTAACACGATTTCGCGACGGCTCCCAGTTACGTGATGGATTAAGAAGCGGGTTTCGCTGCGGCCGGATTAAGAAGGCTTCGATATTTAGGGCATTGCCGGCTAATATACAATGTTTGCCTGCCGATAGACTTAGCTCGGTAATGCTAAGGATTCGGCGGGAGTTACCCTTACGAAGGTATGAGACGGACCCTACCGAAGTGTTCATATTGGGAATGTAATTTAGGGGATTACCGTTTATGGCTACACTCTACTACTACTTTTTCGCATCCGTTTTCATGCGACTACAGAAATATACTACTTATATTAGAAGAAAAAAAGTTACTTACCTGAAATTCAATTAGCATCTAGAACAAAGTACCGCCATGTTCGCCGCGCACGGCAGCCGATGTTGCCAATAATAATAAATACATTACGCGCGATTGGAGAGGTGATCCCGTTCGTAAACAACGCTCGCTGCCAACTCTTTATTGCCTATCTAACTTTCACTGCTTTTATAATATGGAGACTTACGGGGATAAACATATTTTTCTTCGTCAAAATTATTTTGACGTGTTTTATAGTAGGTACTGTATAAAAAATCTATCCTCATTTGGTTGTTCTTAATACGACACCGATAGTATTTTAATTATTTTACGTTTTATTAAGGTTTTGAAGAAGTAAAACATAAATGTCGTTTACGTCACTCTGGGCGCTAAGTGAGATTTACCGCTATTTTAAATATCAATATTATAATAATATTTATTTAAATCTCACTTCACACCCAGGAGAAGACGTAAAATTATGTACGCACCATGGGCGGTAAAAAGGAGGCCTCAGATCGCTTATTTATGGCCCTTACCTTCGGTTCGGGCCACAAATGCCAGCGATCTGGACCCTTCTTTATTTGACCGCCCTAGGTACGTAATGTACTATTATTGACAACCTTAACGTACAAAGTGACAGAAGCTATTTATTTAAGTTTCAAGTCAATAGATACAGTCAGCAGCAGAAGTAACTAAGTGTAAAATCGTGACATAGTTAACTGTGTCTGAAGATATCACTGTTATTGTCGCAGAAGTTAACAACACCTATATTTACGCAGCCGTTCTAGGATATATTAAGGATTTTAAAATTTAATTACAGTAAAGAAAATATTCTAATCCAAAATTAACTCAGCCATACACAAGCTCCTTCTTACCCTACTCATTAAGACGCACGGCTTTCAGCTTACGCATTGGGCTCCGTATTTCTTACATCGCTATTTGTACTAATTAGAGCAAATTTTACAAATTTCCTTACATCGGCCGACATCTAGAGACTGGCAGCCCCCTAAGCGTATAAATACTGAATAAGCAGTAAACTGTATTACTTCGGCGAACCCTTTTCACTTGGCGAATTAGTAAAAAGCTACCGGGGAGTGAAAATTTTAACTTAAATGCTCCCGTAAGGTACCTGGAGTGTGTTTGACAGTCCGAAGTGATTACATTGCATACCCTTCCTTTTGTTTGTTTTGATTTAGCTTAATTTGATTTGTGACATTTCTCATGTCTCACATGCGTTTGCTTTTAATATGAAATTGCTTTTGTTTCAAGGGTTACTTTAGTAGAGCAAATATTTAATGATTAACAATCCTTATTTATGTGTAATACTTTTAAAAAATATTGGGAAATCTTTAAACAGCCTCTTCATTAATGGCAACAGTACTTTAAAATTTGTTTTATTTTTCATGTTGAGTTTCTTTGTTAGTAATGAGTGGGTAGGTATAAATGTAATCCAACGTAGTCGTATTGAATCGGGTATAGCCAGATCAGATAGTTTAGTTTCTAGTATCCTCCTATGCCGGAAAATTTATGTTCAGATCTTTTTCATTGTATCCACTCGTACTGATAGAAATGCTATCATGATCATATGAATCCACATGAAACGGATATTACCCAAGAATAAACATTTTGACTGTTATCATAATTCTAGCTTGTATAAACAATGTGTCCAGCTCATCTTGTCATTTTATTATGTTCACTTTCGTGAAATGGTAGACAAAACTTCGGACATGACCGAACGCAGGAGAAGAAGGGAGACCTTTGCTCAACAATGAGACACTAAAAAAGTCTACTGACTAAAAATACAAGCTATAACAATCGGCCATAATTAAAAATGCCACACTCGTAAACGAGGCCGTTGCTGTCTAATTAGCAAAAAGTTAATAAACAAAACACGCGCTCTTGACAGTGACAAGCCCCCGTGAAAACGCCAAGATGAAACACGTTTAATTTGCGTGCTCGGAGAGTTATGTGGACGGCCCATACGGGTACGCATAGACAAGCGTGAACTGTTGTAACTACGTACCAATATAATAGAATTTTCAAGGGAAAGAAAGATATGCGGTTAAAATAATTTAGTTACTGTCGCAGCATCACAAAACGAAATGGGATTTATAAGCACAGTGACTTTTAACAAACACGCGTCAAAGTTTCTTAGATCACAAAAACATACATGGTGCTTACTCGAATATCATCATTTTTCTTGCTCGAATTCACTCATAAAAACATTATATTGATAATTATTTAAAAACATTTCAGTCTTTGTAAAAAATAGAATATGTCGAGTAATTTCTGCATATAAGTAGACCTCCATCAACTAAAAACATGTAATGATATGGTGCTCATAACCTTTTTCAACAAAAGCTTAAAATTTTAAGTTATAACTATTTCACTATTTTTCCAAACGCATTTAATAGGAGTCCTTCCAGATCCTTCATGGTTAAAATATGTTTCCAGTAAGTAACTAGACTTCCACAACACAACATAATGTCGCAAAAGGACACTGACACTTTTGGCATCAGTGTTTTTTAAGTGTTTCAACCACTCAAGCTTAAAAGCTCTGACAACGCTCGCATAAAGGCATATAACAATTGATTAAAACATTAATTTGAAAAACCGCTGGTGAACCGTCCATCCCTCACTCCTTCATGTCATGTGTAATTAGTATTCGCAACTCATTTCGGCAAATACGCGGGTAAGCGAATAACAAACTAACTTTCAGCTCGTGTGCGTCCAGTTTAATTATCTCAATGAACCGCATTTAGTCTGTTCGTTTAAATTACTGCTCAATGTTTTCGGTCTTTTTTTACGTATATGCAAATCGTTGAGATGGAAAATAGGCACATAATTGACATGATCGTCTTATCAGGGGTAACGACCTATGCGATTTAGTTGTTAAATTACGAGTTCAGAAGTTTTAAATATGGTCCAAAATAAATAGATATACCTAATGGTATAGAGTGGACGGCTTAAACAGGGGCTTTTAGCATAGAATTTTATTCTGTGATATTATCCCAAAGATTTCCACCAGAGGACAACAGTTCCAAAGGATATCAAGAAGTTATGGACCACTACAACCATATGCTCCATATGCTTAGAACTCTCTACCTATTTTCTGTATCTAGTCTTCTTTATTCTTGATTGGACAGTTAGCCTACCTAATACACACACTAATTACATCTTCCAGTGCGCGGTATCTACTAGGCGGCGCGTCCATAGAATTCAATTCCCGCCGGGTTGCCTAATTTTCCGGCACATTAACAGTTTTCCTATGGCTCATGAAGAAATTTGAAGCCAAAGCTCCGGGTTGCCTAAGAAAATTTTAGACCCGCCGCCGCTGCTAGATAGTGCATAATTATAGCAAAAGCATTCAAAGTTATAGTCGCTTCAATATAAAACCTATGAGCTGCACCTATACTTTTATACATTGATCTCTTCTCTACACATGGCTTCTTTGTATCCTAAACTTTATAATATATTCACCACCGCATAGGCTTGAACTTCGTTCATTAGGTCGCAGGCTTTTGAACGAAATAAAGGGTGATACCAGTAGGGTGCGCCAAATTCGACTATCTTACCACAGTATAAGAGAAAAAAGTAACCTATCTGTAAACACTTAGGATTTTCACACTTGACCTCCAAAGACACAACAACTATATTTATAATAAATGTGGGTAAGTAATATGTGTTATGTCAATTATGTAAGTTAAATCAGGCTACCTTCGTCACGTAAATCGTAATTTTTTTTATTTCCAAGAAAAGCATGGTACAATGTACATTGTACATTTACGAAAAGTCATGTTTATTGGCGGATGTTGCACTTATATCCACTTTTTGTATCAGTTATTTTATGTTATAACTTTATCCTTACTTACTAATCATTATTGTACTTATTGAGTATTTATTTTACTCCCGTTAATTTTGCTCGTCTTGTACGTTTGTTTGAAGATAGACTACTGTATATAAATGTACTCTGGTCTCGCAATACTCGTGTGCGGAACAAATTTGACGTTTCCGTATGTCATAATTTGCATGCAATCAAGCGTTACGATATTACCGCAGCAACTGATATTACCAGTCGCTGTATTACCGTCTTTATGCGTGCGAGTAGTAACAAAACAAGGTAATATTCTGCATAAAGTGTACAGTCAGCATCAACAGTATCTTCCTACACGAAGGCCGTAAAAATATGAGACACGCACTTATTTGTAGAGCCATATGAGCGTGTCACATAGTTTTGCGGCTTTCGTGTAGGAAGATACTAATGATGCTGACTGTGAAGCTGAGAGCCAAGCTTATCTCTATTCTATATTCAAGACAATAGCAATCAAAACGGATACACTACGAGATATATCCTTTTCATTGTTTTTTTGGGCGTATTTTAGAAATAAACGTCGGATAATAAGTAGTAAATATTGACACTTATATTTTAAACCAAAATTTACAAATTCTAATTTAGTCGTCAGTCTTGAACAAATGAAACCGTATATCACAGAAAAGACGTTACGTATAACCAGAGACTATAGAGATATAGACGACCACAGCCTAAGAACTTTTTGAAGCTCATGTCAATTGCGCCATCTATGTCAAAGCCACCTAATGATACCGAGAATGTAAGCGAAATGTCACCTGCACTGCTACTCCACCTAGTAGCTACTAGTGTACTACTAGTAGGCTATTTGTTTTGAAATATCTAAAATTAAGACAGATGAGCTACGTGTCTATAGATATATGAAGGTCCTCAAGTCGAAGCATCCTCCGAAGCAAATCATTAAGACCACCTCACACGACACAAGCAGCGTTGACACATCGATCTGTCAAATTAGTCGGTCTAACGCCACTGTGCGCTCTTAGAAATATCATTCCAATCGCGTACCGAGCAAGGGCAATTTCCAGGAATTGCCAAACCAGTAAAAAACATCTGCTACGGATCTTGAGATCAGGTTACGCACTGTGAAAGCACATAAATTTACTTTGTACTCTTAAGATCGAGGTAATTGAAGTTGACCCTACAGTAAATAAGCAATAACTTCTGTAAGTAAATATTAAACAATAAGGAACCAAGCAGATCCGCCGCCACACTGTCTCCCCAACGCACGCACTCGTGTCGCTGTGTCGCAGCTTCGAGTCAACAACTGGCAAGAAGTTGTCCAGGATCGGGATAGGTGGCGTGCTCTCATTTCGGAGGCCAATATTCTCTTTGGATCGTTGAGCCAAAATAGTTAGTTAAATAGTTAGTTAGTTAAGGAACCAAGAATAGAACCTTACCCACCACTACTAATGGACCCTTCGCTACACTGTACCGGACTGTTTAGCTTGAACTAGCATCGCTCATGCTTTGGCAACGGGAATCCCCAGGCAGGTGCCGAAAGACGGGCGTCGCTAACAAAGCCAATCAGAGGCACACGTCGCCCTAACGGATAATCTATCATAATGACATCGATTTCCCATCTGCCCGCAGAACTTGAACGTGACTGACGCCTGAGCAGCCACGTCTTAGTGCGTGATCTTGTGATCTGAGAGTGATTAAGTGGAATTAGTGTGATTCTGTCTACATATTTTTCCAATTAACTTTGTATTTATATCAAAAATTCTTAATAGGGCATTGTCTTCTTCTTCGCCTTTCTCTGTACTCCAAATCCTTGCAAGTTTTTACCATTTTGTTACAAAAAATGGTACGGACATCCTGCAGTTCCCTTTGATTTCGGTCTCTAGGATTGCGACCATTATTCCCATTTTAATTTTTCTAGTGTAATGCCGTACTTTTTTTTATCGTTACCATAATCTCATTTACTTAAATACTGAGCAATTTGAGCATGTTTATTAGTTTTAACTCATTTACTTAAAACTATGAGAAATTTGAGCATGTTTATTACTTTTAAACAATCTATATGCTATTCCTATGTACTGTTGCAATTATCTTCATTCTAATCGAATACTTAACTACGCTCTTGACCTACCTTCATCTGATAGTATAACCTGTCATTTCTGCACTAGATATTAATTACCAAAATCATTGCACTTTCTTGGTTTTAGTTCTTTAAGATTATCCTAGGTGCAATATCTGTGCTCTCTCTCCCCATATTTGTACATTGTACAAGTGTACATCCCAATTTGACGTGAAGACGTCAACCGGAGGCACGCCCCGCTACGTGTCTAATAAGAGTAATAAGGAGCTCTGCGGCCGCTCATTCCCGACCGTAGACAATATCCCAAAGACTCCTCATTATGAAGAATTTCGAAGACACGTTGTTATTACACATAGGGACTTATCGTCCAGCGTGTGAGTATCGTAATTTGCAAGCGTAAATTTACTGACACATAGTCAAATAATATTTTTTTCTGACAAACACTGAGCAATACCACGCGTACGACACCAGTTGTAGAGTCAATTATAATACTTGTACTGAAACTATTATGTCTCGAACCGCATCATTCGGCTACACCCCATACAGTTTCACACTGATTTTGACCTTAGAATTTTGTTGTTGATATTTTTATTTCCATCGGCATTCGGTGGATGAATTTACGTGGATGGACAGAAATGCTTACTAAATAATTTATATATTTTCGACTTAATGCCCCATCTGTGTCTGAATACGATGTGATCTGCATTGTCGACGCATCGCGATACAATTAACGCTGCGTCGCGTCTCGTGTGGAAGGGCTTTAAGGTTGTTGCCTTTTTGACGCTACTAAATGGCGCATGTTAGTGCTTAAGACGGATTAGTAGTGATAGTGTTTTGCATTATTATTTATGGTGAGTGACAAAGACATAAAATAGTTTAAACATCAATTTGGTATTACTTTTTGCGTTTTGAGTACTAGTCACTGCGTAAAATGTAAATTAAATATTTGAGGAATACAGTTTTTGCTTAAATAAATTTTTTCTTAACACAATGAATCACCGACCATACGATAACTCATAAACTTTTTTGCAAATGCTGTTTTTAACACAATATAAAGCCAAATATTCCTCCTTACTATACGTAGCTTAATAAATCATAAGTCTTTTTAATTGTTAATCTTACTTGGTGGAGTAAAAACTTTGATCAAACATATACCTACTATGTACATTTCAGAATATGATTCATTCATATTTAAAGTACACAAGCTTTTAGTAGTAGAACCAAAATAACTAAAATCTTATTAAATAATATTATTAACGGTGGTCCAGATGTACTACTAATTCCTGGACATTCATCTGATTATAGAACAAATACAGTCAACAGCAGGAAAATGTACACAATTTAGAAAATTATTACAATTCAGTAAAGTGCAAAAGTGTATAATATTAGCGTTGGCATACCTAGAAGTCAGCAGCGTCGTGGCGGTTTCCGCGCCTTTGTGCGCCTCCTAACGACGCCAACACGGGCAACTGGGTTAACACTCTTCTGAAGTGGATGACTTACATATACAAAACTAACTAACTATTCATTGTAATCAACTTACACTCACAAGTTAGTTGTGAGCTTGTGAGATTGACTTTATGAGATTCATTTTGGAAAAACGAAGTTTGCTCCAATAGTTTGTATTTCCTGATTAGTATTTCTACTATGATATAATATAAGTCTCTTTCGAGTATGAGTGAAATGCTGGATCAGAAAGCTCTAGCTCCGGTTCTGTTACCACTTTTTATTTGGGGAAACTAGGATCATTTAGTGTTGGTAAAGACTCGAGTCATTCGAGTCGCCATATCCAAGACTAGACTCAGTTTTTTAGACTCTAGCCATTAAATTAAGCTCGGGTTCTTGAACTTGCGGGGGGACTTGAGCTTTCTATAAGGACTCGAGTCTTCTGTATTTGACTCGAGTGTTTCGTTACGCTCAAGTCTTTTGAAACAACTGAGTTATTATATGAACTCAACAGAGCTCACTTGAGATTACTTACGCGACTTTGTCAAGTACCTAGTGTAGCTATCATTATTTTTTGTTTTGAATTGTCTGTCTGTATGGTTTCCTTCATTTATTACAACACCTATTTTTTTTACCGTGTAGGTATCTTATGAGCGTTATTGCTGGTAAAATAAGAATCTATTTTGACGAAATGAAACAAAAATAGGAAATGACTTGAGTATTTTATTAACCGACTTCGCGAATCTTTCGGAATCTTCGAGATCGTGAATCTTTGTTTTTTTTAAGAATGTTCACTGATTACTCGGAGACTATTCAGCCGATTACAAAATTTTTTTTTTGAAAGGGTAGATTTCATAGTCGGTCCCATTGCCACTGGCAATGCAACCCTGATCTGCTGGCAATTTGCCAGCAGATCAGGGTTGGCACGAAATCTTCGAGAAATCGAGGGAACTAGGTACTTAAAACTGAAGGCGGTTTTTTCGAATTTTAATTGTGCCTAACTGGATGACAGCGACTATTTTCTACGTCTAGAACTATCGGGTATTTTTTATATAATCTTCCTCGGATCTCTAACTGTGTGAAGGTATCCACTTCATCTGGTTTATCGTGGTTCAAACCAAACACCTTCGGTTAATAATGTAATTTCATCATACCTACTAACCGCAACGAAAACAAAATATACACAGACAATGTTAGGGGCAAAAGCTAGTATTAGCGACATTATCATTATGAGTGGACGTATTTTGATAGCCAGTTAGTCATTGATACTTAGGTTAGGTTGCGTTGCCCTTACACTGCTCTAGTCTGTAGACACGGTTGTCAAACTTGCCATTTACGTGATTTACGTCAACTGTAATAAAATTACATACTAAAAGATGACAGTAAAAGTGAAGAGGAAGAAGGTATGTTATGAACCTAAAAAAACCTACTTCTTTCGAGTCTAGACCTTTTCTAAATCATGACATCAATATGTCATTTTCATGTTTGTTTGATTTGTATATAAACTTCAAAAGTGAGTCTTCATTATAGGACTCGAGTCACTTAACAAAGACTACAATTGAAAAGGACTAAGATATTATGATGACTTGAGTTCTGACTGTAGGACTCGATTTAGACTACAAAGAGGACTCGACTGACGACTCAAAAGGCTCGGAAGTCTTTTAAGCTCAGAGTCCCTTAAATACGAGTCGAGTTCTTCAATTTAGACTTAAAGAACTCGAGTCTTTACCAACACTAGGATCATTCGGTTTGGAAACTGGAAAGATAACGTGTGCTACGCCGTAGTCCGTAGCGAGGTCTTCAGATAATTTTTACTTCATAGAAGAAGCAAAATCTGATTAGTACTTCACAGAAGAAGCAAAATTTGTTTATTTAGCTACGTAGATAATTTTTATGTGACAGGGCTACCTCATATAGCCAAAGTGAGTATTTTTTTACTAGTATAGGAAATCACGTTCTTTATTTACTTGATTCGCAGGCGCAGTATGTTTATTCCACAGATTGTTACATAAACCAAAATCAAAACTGTCACTATGCTGACAAACATATCCGCGTCAACCCCCCAGCATAATTAAACGCAACGCTTTCATAAACATCTAATGACACATTCAAAACCCCGTTCCATAAAACCAATCTGCGCACGAAACGAAACCGTTTATATACAAAGCAAACGCCTTCCTATAGTTCTTAAGACTTCTTCTACCTTGTCATAAAAAAGGTCGTATGTGGTAAGGAATGAGTGTTGCGTTATGCCCTTTTTGTGTGATAAAATCAGTCTTCGAGTCATTCAGTCGCATGCAGATCTTGATTAAACACGCCCTGTGTACGCAAGTCTTAATTAAAGATGTGACGTAAGCTCAAAAGAAACTCTGTATTTATTAATTTGCTGTCAATATTTGCATTTAATAAGCAGGCTTAATGGGATGTTTGGTAGCTAAATGAGTGTGATGTTTGATGTATGAATATTATAGAAAATTATTTTGGAAATTAAGGCGTGATAAGTCATATTTGAATCAGTACCTAAGTACGTAGCAATTTGAATTTTAGTCATACAGTCATTAATATGGTTCGTTTAAAAAAGGTACATTTGTATTTTTAGTAATATTTGAAACTCTAAAAACAATTAGGAACAAGTTATTTAAACATCCTGTTTATTTATCGTCTTCTAAATTTGTAGGTCGATTTAAATAAGATTTTGTCACATAAACTGTATTTATTAAAACATACACACAATAAACTACTAGTCGATATAGGGACGTCTAAAATTAAATTATAATTTATAAATTCAAATAGAGTATGCACACAACCTGTCACCGAAGTTCACAAATAATTGCCGCGGCACCTGCGCTCTATGCAAATCGGTTAAGGATCGGAAATTTTATGCACATTATGATAAGAATGCGAAAATGTGCGCTCGCAGGGCTGCCACTAACCTCTAAAACCACGTCACCAATTAAGAATTTACGCATTTTTGTGGTTTTGTGAGACCTACATGGAAAACTTGCTTTAGCAAAGTACCAATTTCGCTCGGTTGTGATATTTTTATACAACCAAGACATATTTAAGAACCGGAATAAAGCTTTGTAAATGACAAACAAGCAATATTATTGCTAAACGTTCTTATAGTTATTTTAACCAAGCACTCATTTGAATCCAAAGAAGTCCTAGTAAATATAACACTTACCTGATTCCCTTATTTATTTTTAACAAATTTAATGATATAGTTTTATATACATACGTTAGCTTAGCCAAGTTGACTTCTTTGATTTTAGCAACCAACTTTGCAGGCTCCTTGCAAAGCGAGTCACTCGGTTGTAAATAGAAAAACTTATTACTAGCTGTTTAATTTTTTTTGCGTATTCTATTAATAGTAAAGTTCAAAGAGCGCTGGTAGCCATGCGGTAAGACGTCCGACTTTCAATCCGGAGGTCTCGGGTTCATCCCCGGCTCGTACCACTGAGTTTTTCGGAACTTATGTACGGAATATCATTTGATATTTACCAGTCGCTTTTCGGTGAAGGAAAACATCGTAAGGAAACCGGATCTAATCCCAAAAAGGCCTAGTTTCCCCTCTGGGTTGGAAGGTCAGATGGCAGTCGCTTTCGTAAAAACTAGTGTCTACCCCAATTCATGGGATTAGGTTGTCAAGCCGACCCCAAACCGGGATAAACGCTAGGATGATGATGATGATTCTATTAATAGTAAAGTTCGTGGTTACAAAAGTAAGATCGTTCAAAACCGATTTTATAATTCTCACAAAAAAGAACTTATAGACAGCAGTAAAATGCATGCACCTGCCTGCTAAAAAGGCACGAATTAAACATAAGAGTTTGTATCAACTTGTATGGTTATCATTTATGGTTACCATAGATCGGAATAATATCTAAAATGCTTTAAAAAAATTCCTTAAAATGTAGACCATACTTAACAATTAGTTTTAAATTTGTAGGCAACCCTACCAACTCCGTTAGACACCGCGTCATCTGATAAACGTGCCCTCCCAATTTCCGCGCGTTCATACATCCCTGTTCGAATAACATTTAGGGTGAAAATATCGGGCATAACTAATTTATTTGCTCCTAGAGCGAGAAAGGTGGCACAATATATTTTAATAACGCACTCTCTGGAGACTCGCCTGATTCCTATAATGAAGCTTGGTAATAGGTATTTTTGCTTCATTGCTGGATACCTCTGTAATTTTAAAGAGGGAAGCTCGTATATTCATATTATAACGCGCGCATTTCGTTAAAAATTTACACGTAGTTGCTCTTGTTGGGGCAATTTAAATGATAGGTATGTAACCAAAAACTGTTTAATCGTTCCGCGGCTGTTTCTAGCTTTTGTGACGGCTGACGGATTTATTTACATAATTTTATGGCTAATTATCGTAACGAAAATGAGAAAATTAAGAACAGATATGATTAAGGTTTTCATCACTTTATTATTCGTTACGATAATAAGCCATATAAATGTATGGCTAATTTTACTAACGAAACTGAAAAATTTGAGGACGGAATAGAAAAAAGATACAAAAATTTTACACAACAATGTCATTGTTGCTACAGGATAGTTATATGGGTATTACATGTGTTTCATCTGAAACAATCTTCTAAATAATCAATATTGTAACGTCGCAAAGGTAGTATTTTTTTTCAAAAGTAAATACACACGTTTTTCTGTAATGCCGTCATAAAAACTAAGAACAACCGACTAGCGAATACAAAATGTTGTTGGTTACATTATCGCCAGACATTTTAGCACGGAAATATAACGGCACGGGTATCAGCAGTGCGATCACGCAGGTCGCGGCCGCAGATTGGATCGAGTTAATTTCGCCCCACAAACAAATTGACAAAGTTTAGAGCGGGGCATATTTCTTCGTACCCGCGGATTCCCGCCAGCGGAAATTAAATTTCACATCCGAACAAGAGCCGAGCGCGTGTCGCGGGGACATCACGGTATTGATAGATTAAACTCCGCTAATACGAGCACAAGACGCGTGTTTGATGTGGTTGGCTGTGACAAGCAGCCTTGATACAACTTTAAACATAAGCGGAAAATTTGGCAAGGGAAGCGGAACGATGCTATAAATGCATGCTGGTTTATATTTACTATTAACAGCAAAACTAATCCGGGTGTGTTCTATCAAAATCGCAATTAAAAGCCCATTTACGGCGGCGGGCTGAGGCGGCCGGGGTCACCTCTAGAAGGACGCACGAATTGGCCATTAGCGGGCTCTTCGGACCTTGTTTACACCGCGCTTGCCCTAATGACGACCTTTGCTCTGCTTCCCTTCGTTAAGGCGAGCGAAAACCTCACACTAAAAGGCGCGGGGACCCGGACTGGACCCGCAGAGACGCGTGAGACAAAGCCGGCCGCAGCCCGCGGGTGCGAACAGGACAAAGCCCGATAGCTTTCGGATTAATGCCCATGTACACTCCTGTTAAAAGGCCAGCCGGCCCACTCGCAGCGCCAGGGTTAACAAGGTTATTACGGGATCATCCCGAGTAACCGGCCTCGTAAAAGTGTTAATTATGTTTCAGAAAATGGAGTTACAGTCGCTTGACGTATGGATTGCGGTGTAAAAATGATATTATCCAGTTCAAGATAAGCCGAGCTTCTGTTCTCTAATTAGGGACATTACCATAAAAGATTTATGGTCAATAAAAACGGTATATCGATGTTTTTTTACCGATGCTAACGACGGCCGGGCGGACGATATACCGGGACATTAAAAACTCTCCAACTCTGTCGAATCCTAATGGACTCCATTGACATAAATGTTTTATTCAATTGGAGCTTGCGCCAAAACAAAAAAAGTATGTCCCCATCATTATGAGTTCGGGAAAGTTTTTGCATTTTACTCGTTACTCGGTAAAGGAAATCGCTGTTGGTTCTTCGGTAAATGTAAGCTAATAAGCTTAACTAATTACGTTAGCAAACTATTTGATTTGATACAAAACCCTTGTTTATTACGGAACGGGGGACCAATTTCCCAATTTCGCTTAACAATTGAATTAACGACTGGCCGCGCACCACGTGTGCAAATTCACTATAAATCCACGCATTAGGTAAAAGCCTTCATTACTTAAGTCCCGTAAAACCCTTATCCCATAACGTTAATAACACAATTACTATAAATCTATCATCGCTGAGCAAACACCGTCCAAATCTCAGCCTAAGCTAATACATTTTGTCCACACCCGTATTCATACTTAACGACTAGGGTCTAGTATTTGCCGAGCACACATGTGGCGCCCGCACGCGCAATATAACCTGTAAGACGGCGGGTCGAGCCCCGGGGTCCTTCCCCAACCCGAGAGGACAGTAATTACGGTAGGCAAATTAAGCAGTAAGGGGCCGGAGTCTGCCCCGTAACGCCCGTGTCCATCTTTGTACTGCAGCCTCGGCGGTTTATTTTAGGTTATTCCACCTCTTATTACAATGATAGCTCGCCTCCCCTGCGGCGCGCTCACCTCCGAAACTGATTTGGGCCCGGCATCAGAGTTTCATTACGGTCTGTCGAAAACAATCCACTCTAAATATCTATTCTTGGGTGCGCGCACTGCGGAATTACATTAGTCTGAGGTGGCGAAGGCTCGACTCAATTTGTTTGGCCGTAATAACGCTACGCTATCAGGTTATAACAAATGAGCTATTGTGAGAGCAAATCGGAGGAAAACAGTTTTGCAGTGTCTGCTTGATATTATAGTCGAGAAGGTCGGTGAGCTTGGGATTGTGAATCACTACATATTAGATTTACTCACTGTAATACTGCGTCGTTTGTCATTTTGCAGTGAATTTGTAGTGTAAAATAGAAACCCTTCGCTGCAGTAACGAGAGTCTTTACGCGTCGAAGACACGGATCGTTTAGATAATCACCCGCTCACGAGCACGTCTTTCGTGGCTTTAAGTTTGTGTAGAAAAGTTTGTGAATGCTCGACCGATTCCCCTTTAAACCCTGAACACCTCGCGTCGCATGTGAGCCTCGCGTGTCCCCGAAGCTTTAAAAGGCGCGCCACTTTCCACAATAGAGCTGCCCATCGTGTCCTTCGGGATTCAGGAGTAAATATAATTTTGTCCATTAAAAAAATCAACAAGCGTTGACCACACTCGACGTGGAGATGGTCACAAAGCGTCTCGTTAGCGTCCGTACGTGCCGCTTGTCACACACTTCAGCCCATCGGCCCTTCGTAAATAATGAGAGAGGGTGGCCCTTGTGCGGGCAAGATGTGTGAGCGGCTTGACGGAGCGGGCACTTGCTGCGTAACCTTTCAAATAGTAAACACGTTTTCAACTGTTTTAGGGGACCCTGCAAATGCTTGCAAAACGAGCGTTGGGAAAATATTCATATTAGATAAGAAAAAAAACCTAATAATAAATATACGACTCTCAAAATAACTGCATTTAATGGTAAAAATGCTTTATTAAACACGTAACAAAAATTAAATTAAAATAAGTAAACTAAACTAATATTAAACTAAACTAAATTAAAACTACATACAATCGCATTTTAAATTGCTTATTCAATCATTGTAGCTCCAACTAAGGAAATCACAAATCATAGTTGTACGTTAAATTCGCTGTTGGTGGAAATGCCACATCCAAGGGTATCTAGTTTACTCCGGTAACCCCTTAGGGAACTAAAACCTACGTGGCCCCGTCGACTTGTCGTCGGCCGGCAAGGCTGAATACCTCTTAGATTGCCCCCGACCTCCTAAATATAGCCGGCCGCCAAACAAGGACTTGTATTAGACGCGTGAAATGGGATTTGCTAACGTAGATGTGCTGCGGAGATATAGAATGCGGTCCGAAGGGATCTTAATAGAATTGCATTAAGATTATTCTATCCATATAAGGACCTAGTATGAAATTCTACAGTACTGCTCCGGACTAAATGAATTAGATTTGCCTCATGTATTAACAACAGATTTTTCCTGCAAATATTTTGTCCTAACTTATTCAAATGGATTATTGCGAACATATTTCATATCCAGTAAAGATAAGTGTCAAATTATTACCTCAATTAATTCAATTCCCACGCTAGAGGGTCGCCATTATTTACTGTTATCTTTTAGGAAATTACCTGAAAAATCGAAGAGTAAAGCTTGCACGGTGCTATTTACATGAATTAGTCGACATTTATGCCTCCGTCGAGACAAACCGCAGCGGCGCCACCTGGCGGGGAGAGTTATTTCCCCGTTACTCGCTCCGCCGCCTCGGGCCCGCGATATCTTTTACAACTCGTATTTATTGAGCCACCCGAAATGTGACCCGGAACACCGCTTAAATTTTTACTTCGGAAATCAGGTTCCTTAGAGAAAAATGGTGGATGTTTGTAATAGCTTTAGAAGTTACATCAGTTACATCAATTGCTAGCTATAATTTTTATTTTGGTAAAATATTTTCTTTTCTTTTCAGAGATCTTGCCTGTGGCTCGTAACTTTTGATAAATCCCGGAATGTGACCCGGAACACCGCTTAAATTTTTAGTTTGGAAATCAGGATCCTTAGAGAAAATTGGTGGATGTTTGTAATAGCTTTAGAAGTTACATCAGTTACATCAATTGCTAGCTATAATTTTTGTTTTGGTAAAATATTTTCTTTTTGTTTACAGAGGTCTTGCCTGTGGCGCGCTACTTTTGACCAATTTCATCATCATCATCATCATCTCAGCCATAAGACTTCCACTGCTGAACATAGGCCTCCCCTTTACATACGGGGGGGTTTGACATACGCGCCACGCTTGGCAGGCGGGTTGGCGCGCGCAGTTTTTTTGTTTATTGTTTGTAGGCTTTCGGAAGATGCTGCTGCCCATCTTCCGGTATATTCCCTTAGCAGACTCCTACTGCAACCACGGGACGATATGGTGGGGGACAATTCTAAGGCCTCCCCACCCCACGGCGTTGACCAATTTAATCATATTTAAATTGAAGTAAATCAAGTGTTAATATCGTCAAAAATATTATGCATTAACTCATGACCTGGCGAGAATAACTCACTTGTTACGTGTGTGGCTGCTTGGGGTGGCTTATCGGGGTATCTTTTAAATAGCTCCTTTGTGTCTAGTCAGACCAAGAAACCTTACTAGTGGCGGTTTACCATTTCGGCAATATGTAATAAGGATCGAAATTTTAATCTTATACCTACCCAGTTTCAGAAAAACAATTTAGCGAGATGCTAGGTATATTTATTCTAAAATCTTCTCGCACGAGTAAGTCTTGAAAAAATACATTTTTTTTATGTATAAGTCAAACTGGACTTTTCCTAATGATGCTAGTTTAATTTTATCAGAAAACAATAAAACATCAATTTAATTGAAGGGACCCCATTATCTGAAGCCTCCTTAAAACACCTCAGTACCAGGCAGCCATGAATGTCAAGGAGCCATGCCGTTTGTCTCCGGCGCACCTCCGCGCGTCCGATTTATGGCACAGTTTTGTGAACTCTTAACCGTTACGTGATCTGCTTCCGAATCCAATTTATGCCCTCCATGGGAAAAGTTGGCGACGCCTATTCTTTACGACTCATCTCTGCTCTGTGCCAGACTTCTATCGTCTTGGTGAATTGTTTTTCAATTTAAATTCGATGCCTGAGCCATCGTTATTTTTAGACCCTGATTTACTGCTTTTCATATTTTTGTATACTATTATAAATGAAAACACTCCAGATGTCTGGTAAAAAACCTACATGGTAATCGTCTAAGTGCTCTTCACTTGTCCCAGTACTTGTCATCTTGACACATTTTGCTATAATGGTGAAGGCAGGGTGTCAGCTATTGGGCATTAACGTGTCGAGCATAAGAATGTTAATTTGGATACTGAAAAAGGAACTTTTTCCAATAAGCTAGCTATGTATATAAATTCAAGAAAAAAATACTTAGTGAAAAAATAATTTGCTGAGTAGATATTACCTACTCTTGTGAAAATATATGAATAAACTGGCACTGCTTAAACATTTCATTAAACATCGCTCAGCGTTATTAAAACGAGGAGCTAGAGACAAATGGAGTGGAAGCCAGATGACCCAAACAAGCAAGGGGTCCAGTCCTAACAAAATACATCCTAAATAATTACCGGCCACAGTCCATTCCTGATTTGCGAAGCTTGCGATTTATCGTGATTTGTTTAATCAATTAGTTTGGGATCGAGAAATCAATACGGTACTGCAAGTATTCCAGGGAATGTATTGGGTATACATATCAGCATGTGTTCATGCTGGATAAAGAATTATTCTAAGTGGAAAAAAAGTTTGGCTTAAAAATAACATTGGTATTGTTATATTATTTAGTTTTATTAATAATTAATCTCCTTATTCCTGTCCTTATTTTTAGCTGACTTCAAGATTTCAAAAGATGATGTTCTTAATTTGGTTGTATGTTGACAGCAGTTGAATGATAGAAGTTGAAGGGGTCCAGCTATGATTACGCCTGCCACCAGGCAGTTTGTATGCTTTTTAGTCACTGGCATGGTATAAAAATCATATTCATTGTACAGGAAAATTTAATAACCGAATTGATTTCACCCAAACGCAACGCAACATCCGTACCGGGAGCACTCCCGGTCACCGATGGGCATTTAGTATTATTATTTATTGACTTCATTCGCCCCGGATTCACTTCACCCCACCCTTCGCAAACAAATCGGAACAAGTAATTATTAAGAATACTGCAAATACGCTGCCCAACTTTATTAGAAATTTTGGGTGTATGTAAATAAGCTTTTGGAAGTATATTATATTTTTGGTAAAATATACCATTGTATAAAGTATATTCGTTCGTTCGGTCATGTTACAGGCAGATTTTTTCAAACTGTATAAAATATAGACTTTATCTTACAAATTTATTATCAAAACTACAATATTTGATAATGATCCTGGAATACTTAGTTTTATTCATACTTAGAAATATTGCTTTCCTTTAACATATTACACCACTAAAATATGTCAGTTTTGGGATGCAAGAGGATCCTAAAGGAAACTTCGTATTAGTTATGCATTGATACTATAGAATATTGACTTGAACGACCTTATTCACTGCAATGAATATTAGTATCGATGCCAACTTCAACGATGCACCGTAACAATAAACAAACACACACAATTTGAACGCACATCGGAAATCGAAGGATTTGTAGTTTTGTTATTTCGCACGGGAGATCCTATTGTTGCACGGATTCGCGTTAAATGGGAGGGAAGTTAGTGTAGGGAGGTGTGCCATCGGCCGAATGGAACAATCTTTGTTTCCTAAGGCTATGCAAGACAACCAATGTCGGTTGACACGTGGGATTGTATAACCCCGTCCGTTTTTCACTGTTTTTGTAAAAGCTGGCGGGGGCAGGGGAGGCCCCGGATAGCTGGTGGTTGGACCGGAACGGTGCCGTCCACCCCAGCAGGCTGCTGCGAATAAATCAGAATCTAATATGGTACGACAAGATTGCTAGAGTTTTCCGTCTTATTGAGCCTTTTTCCTTTGGAAAAATCGGAAGCTTTCGCGTGAACGCGTTAAATTCATTCTTATTTTAATGTAAAATGGAAACTGCCGCCGTCCCTAAACCATGTCTAGGGCTCGTTTTGCTATGTGTGTAGAGTAGACACACATAGCAAAAGGAGACCGCGTGGACGTACATATCACAACACAATTAATCAAGAATTGGGTACAATTTGTCCGTCTTGGCCAATAGGTGCGTGTATTCTTTCAAAGCATTGCTATTTTTGAAAATTTAGTGTAAGGAGTAGGTTAATAATAATGATAAAAAATGCCTTTAACACATGATTGAATAAGTTTGGATATTCCCGTATATGCTGCAAAAGATTTAAACAGCGACCACAATCAAATCAAACTATATGCAAATCATAACACCAGTATACTATAACAGAAGACCTCTCTACACGTGATGAAACGGAAATGTATCAGTCTACTTAGCAAATAGTGCAAGACGGGTGCGGTGGGCCAAATCGCGCGTCTGCGGCCGGCGAGGAATTAATTCCATTGATTGTGCCCGCCGTAATGAGACGGTGAAGGATTTCATGGAAATTTAATACGTGGCTAGTTTGTACGTCTTCGTCATGTAATACGACGTGTTGAGTTTAATTTTAAAGCGATTCATATAAATAAATTAATAGTACATAAATAAATCTGAAATAAATAAATATTTGGGGAAAATCTTACACAAATCAACCTCGTACCAAACTAAGATCAAAGCTTGTACTATGGGTACCATGCTACGATATAACTATTTATTAAGATAAATATATACTTAGATACATAGAAAACACCCATAACCCAGAACAAATGTTCGTGATAAAAACACAAATAAATGCCCTTACCAGGATTCGAACCCGCTGCTTCGTAGGCAGGGTCACTACCGATTGGGCTAGAAAAGTTAAAAGATTGCTATAAGGCTTTAAAATATACATATTATTATTTTTTTTTTTTAAATTAATTTAATTAGTTTTTAGTTGTTATTTAGTTTTAATTTAGTTTTAATTTAGTTTATTTTTGTGATTTATTGGGAAATAAAAATAATTATAACATCGTTACATTGCACAACATAGTTATGTTATGCAATGTGTATTTTAAAGAAAGAAATTTGCAGAGTTCAAAAATCAAAACAATAAAAATAGAAGCAAATGAATTGTTCTGCTGTTCAAATTATTTTTATCCACCCTCTCCATATCACACAACCAAACAATGGTGTTTAGATAACATTTTTTTGCTATAAGTAAATGAACCAATTCAATGTTCTTTCAACTTTTTTCATACCTACTTGAAAAGTAATCTTTTTTTAATTTTTCTGCGAATTTCGTTTAGCAACATTCCCTTTTTAATTGGCCATCTTAATCTGCGCCTTTCATACCAGCCAGTCACTGCAAGGCCACCGCCTCAGTGAGCATGCACGGACCAGCTCCTACTTTGACGTGTGTGTGCCTTATTTCATGCTCCATGGAACATCTTATCGCCGGCGGTCGGGCAAATTATAATTACTAATGCTCGTATGCTCAAAGCTGTTGTTTTTGCGCTTTGAATTTTGGCGTATTAAATCTCTGTTTTGCTGGACTAAGGCTGAAAGGGTTGTGACGGAAATTTTATAATGTGCGCCTCTAAGCAATTTAGTTTGCTTGCAGCAGCGCAGCGTTTATTTATAACATACGTAATGAGGTGTAGTGCTGGCATGTTTGCCGTCATAATTTATATCTAATCGTACAGTTTTCAGAAGGAAAAAAACTAGTTACCCTTAATGAAGTTTAGTCACAGGTCATAATAACTAATTTTGATGAATTATATCGCAAAAAAAATTACTTAAGGTATTTAACAAAGTAATTACTCAATGATGGAAACTTAGTAATTTTACAATAATGTTAGCCTATAAACTTCCCTATGCTGTTTCTTCCCACAGGCCTCCTTTCTTGTACAAGACGGATAGAAACTTACTATTCAGAAATAATCCTAATCATTGTCACGCACCGGTACAAAATCAATCGTGACATTCATTACCGTGAAACGCCCTTCATTGGCGCCGATTCTGGATACATCCACGATTAGACAAATGGCCCTCCAAGCACCGGAATTACCTAAATCGAATAGTTGTTTACATCGTGTCATGGCACGCAATTAAAATTGTTTCGTAGGCACTAAATCATTCGCGGGAAAGTGAACCATCACGGTGCACGGGTGTGCAATAAATTTCCCAATTATAAGGAAATTCCTGAACCACGCCGGGATAAAATTAAATTAATTATCTTTGGTATCGCGAGACGTTAGTGAATTACTTGGCTACCTTGTGAACTGCCAATAATGTTTAAATATTTTCTACATTACTGGCATATTAAAATACAAAAGTATATGATATTACTGTAGGTATCCCTACCATTTGCAATATTTACCTAACGATTTGTGTTACTTTTCTACCCATTTAGTGGTACAAAGAGGTGACGCTTCTTCGAAAGATTTTTGCAATAGATAGAGCTACTGACAACATCGTAGCACTGCGAGATTGTCATACACCCGTAGCGTTTTGTAAAGAAGATAAGATAACATACGTTTCTCGCTATGTAGCAAAGATGCTTTGTAGTGGCGTTTCGACTACGTGTCGGAATTAGCGCTAAATAGTATGAAGTATTATAAAACGTTCATTTTGACGTTCAAACGGCTTCTTAGCCTAGTCGGTAGTGACCCTGCCTATGAAGCAGGAGGTCCCGGGTTCGAATCCTGATCAGGGCATTTATTTGTGTGTTAATCACAGATTTGTTCCTTAGTTATGAATGTTTTCTATGTACTTAAGTACACTCGAGAGCAAAAATTTCGGGGCAGGAACGTAAACTTTAATATCTTTAAAATAAATATCTTTTGAGATATTCAACTGAAACTCATTTATTTCATTCAATAGGCAGCAGGCAGGCTTCGTCAGGAGGATACAAAAATAGCTTCGTCACACAACAACCAATATTTACAAGAAGAAATCCGCCACAGGCTTTGTCAATAGTAGCTACACACTAAAAATTAGTTACACGGACCACCCCGGACTGCGAAGCTGGAAGCTGGTTGAGATATTCAAGAAAATGCTAGTGACCCGAAACTTTTGCTCTTGAGTGTATATATCTATAAAAATTATATATATCGTCGCCCGGACCCGCAACTTAACTTATTGAACTTACCGTAGGCGTAGGTTGATTTATGTAATGTTGTCCCATAATATTTATTTTAAAAAGTCCACTGAATCTCAAATGCAATTGCTATTTTCTGTAAAAGAGAAAAAAACTATCGAAATCAATATTTCAGCTCGTTCTCGTTTTCCGTGATTTCACGATAAGACAAACAACTCATGTTGTAGGGAAGATAAATTACGAAAATGCCGTAATAAGGGGCGTTATTATACCGCCATGTCGCGAGTGTCACAATGTGTACACATTTCGGCACTTAGCTTGTTAATTTGACGATGACTGTCGCGCTGCTATCCGTCATCGCGCGACTGTCGGGGCGTCTTTGCTTGCGCGGGGCGAAAGGGATAAGAAACTGGCGGGGAAAATACTATCAAACTAGAACTTGGTAAGTCAGCCATAAAGATTTTACCAGCGACATAATCTATTTTTATATACAGCATCTCGCTACTCATCGTCGCAGTTACGGGCTAATACAAAGTTAGATAATAAACGCTTGGTAAAAACAGCAGTATTTTATTTAAAACGGAAATAAAAAAATTACTCATCTGCCAAACTGCACAGTAGTTTACACTCTCTTTTTTGTACATTATCAGGTACTTATGCATGTAGTTATGCAATTGTCTGCTTATTATGTTTGCAATGAGAGGTACCTAAGTACCTATTTAGGTACATAATATAGTGGGTTAATTGTTTTAGCTAATGTCAAAACTCATATTTTCTAATGATTGACATAATTTGTAGAAATCTTGCAAGTAATAAAATAGGTAACCCCAATATGCAAGTACTTAGTTATTATTATAAAATAAAACAAAAAACAATTCAATGGCACCAAATTAAAACACATCATTAATATCATTCGTTACACTCGCTCATCGCTTAACAAATGTAATTCTCCTGCTTTGACTCCTAATTGTAAGATCATCCCGCAGTGAACGGGGTGACTGATTATGCGACGATGAGTAGCGATTTTTGCCGCGAACGGGTTAAGTCAAGCTGTTAGTTGGGAAACTTTTCAATTAATGCAAAGGAATTCCACTTAATTTTAAAGAAATTTGTCTTATTACACGCCCATTGCTTGCAACTTTGGCTCAGGGGACCTAATGTTTATTAGTAGGAGTAGAAGTAGTAGTAGCAACAGTAAAACAGTTGTATAAAAAACACAGCAAGAGACATATAACACAAAATATACGTACAAAGGCGAACTTAACCTTTGAAAGATTAATTAATTCCAATTAACTTTTAAATCTGTTCTTCTGGACAACAAATTACCATGTCTTACCGGACACACACGTCACGACACGTCACGATGCGACACACGTCTACTCTATACAAATTCCGCTGATGTGACATATACCGATAATACTTGCTATATTTATTTTCTATAATTACATTTTTTGTATAAATAGGTACATTACGTACAGAGGTACAAGTATTTATGTTGTACTGACTGACAATTTAAATAATTATGTTTTCATCAGTACTCTGAATTAATTCTTCATACTCGTAACTAATCATCATTGTAATTGTTTTTCCAGTTTGTGTTCAGCCTAATGAATTTAAAAATTAAATAATCTAGATTAAATTATTTAACCGCTCTGATAGGTTAAAAGACACGACAAAAAAAATGTATGGTTATAAATTAATTTTCATACACAGGTATTGTTAGAATTCACAGGTTGGTAAGCTAAACAGCTCAGGTTGCGAAGTGAAACAAAGGTCGGCCGATAATTGGACGGGGTCGGTCTGAATGCGCGCTAGACGAGACTTAATTGAGGTTTTCGAGTTGGGCTAATTCGCCCCACCTTCGATCAGCTCCCTGGGGCTGAGGGTCCAGGAGCAAACGGGTTAAGTGAGGTGCGGTAAGACTCGATCTTTTATAAAACACTTACGAATTTAGTCCAATTGTTTTTTTTATTACATAAGTTTTTTTCTTCTTTTATGTCTGCTCAAAGTGCACTGAAATTGAACTAAAAAAACAAAGGATAAGAAAAATTCTAAACTCTAAATTTTATAGCAGAATTTTACACGACACGTCCCCGGGCAACGAAAAAGTCCACTATGATTAAGAATTCCCTCACGTCCCGCCGAACAAAAAGTAACAACTAAATATTTCGGAGACGGCCCGATAGAGGTCGGGTGCGGATAACAAAAAGTAGGGCCGAGGCGGGACCCTCGACACCCGTGCAGATATGATAATCCCAAGTATGTAAAATAGTGAAATTTAAGGCCTTTCCATGTGAAGAATTGTGCTCGTTCGGTAGGCAAATTATTCTAATGCGGCCCTTTTATTCGAGGCACACTCGAGCCGCGGGTCGAGATCCTCCGGCACTCATTTGTATTTCAATAAAACACCACTAAGCCTATCTAAACACAGCTATGAAGCCGATATCGATAGCAGCCAACCGGCCCAATGCCTACAGTTTAAATAAACTTGTTATTACAATGTTTTCAGCCGGCGTATTTTCTCGATTTGTAATCGCTCATCCATCAATCGAGATTTCGATGAATCAATTTGAATACATTGAACTTGTATTATATTCATGGAAGTCTATATAAAGTTAGATCATGAGTACAGTCGCAGGAAACAAAAAACCATTCCCGGTTCGGTCGCATTGTACCAGTCCCCTGATACGGTCGCGGTGCATTTGTGGATATGCCAATTCAAATGTGAAAATAAAAGCGGCGTATCGCGTCCCGGATCCGGCCGTGTCGTCCGATTTGCATGGCGTGGAAAGTTCACAATCGCACGGTCATCAGCCTGCGGGGAGTATAATTCTTCCTCCTCGCGTCTTCCTGTATCTACCCTTGCGAAACCTCTTTTTGTCGGGGTCCGGCCGGCGGCACAATTCTCGATACATAAATTTTCGCGATCGGTCATCCCTTAAAAACAAGTTTAGCTCTTTATCCGGAGGAGAGTAAGTTAAAGAATGGGTCGGCCGTACGTTACCCTCCGATTCGTTACGTATTCAAATTATTTCGCCGTCCTGTTTTGGGTCCATTTGTATTGCTATGTGTACCTACAAATTCCGCACACTTTTGTTAGGGTGGTGCCATTGATTTTGAATGTCTAAATAAGCGTATAAGTTGTAGATGTGCTGGCGATCGGACTAAAAATAAATGTGCTGTCTCGGATAGAATGGTACCGTAGAGGAAGTTAGTCTATGCCTAATTAATTGGAGCGTCATGTGGCTGCGCTAAGACGGGAGGCTACCCCTGACGAGCTTCGACTCGTAGACAGGACTTCCTTTGTTGGAAAGCTGAAATCTAATCCTGATTTTTAGCTAGGAATGTGACATATTTTACCACAAAATCATGAAATAAAAAGCTTTAAGTCTGATCATAATTCAACGTAGATTCACAATTATCACAAACTACTCACTTATTTCATAAAATTTATAGTTTGACTTGAGCGTAAACCGGGCAATAGTACACGCACAACTAGATAAGTAGGTACCTTATATGCCTATTCGATATTTAGGAGCTACAAGAGTGCAGTTGTTTCTCATGCGTATTAGCACAGCGTGCAGCGCCTACGTGTTCCGCTCAGCGCCCGGCTGCCTTTGTCGCCTCATCCGCGTCCACGCCATTCAGAACGACAACGAAAACTTCACCAGCTCAAGATAAAGCCGGCCGCATGCATGCGACACACGTCTACTCTTTACAAATTCCGCTGATGTGGACCCATTCAAACGGCGTGTAAGTTTCGCGTGCGCCCGGCTGAATGCAGTGATAAGTCGCAAGTTGACAATGAGCGAATCGTGAGTTGATTTCGTATTATGCACGAAATTTCAACGGTTTTAGATTCCGAAAGGTAACTCTGCTCGTTTATTAGCGATTGGTTAGCTTATCGTGTTACTGGTGTTTTGAAGTTTTACCGAGCATGAATACGGAATGTGAGTTTCGTACATCCTTGATACACGTACAACCGACACGATAGGTATTTATTCAGCTACCTACGCTTAGAAATTTATGTCATTTCAGGTAACTAAGATATATAGACAATACCTATACGAGTAGTTATTGGAAAAACACTATTGGATTTAGAAATACAACATCAATATTTTAACTACAATTTTTTTCAACAATAAATGAAACTAGATTACATTTGTATTCTATATTACAACGCAAAATGAAAAATAAATACCGAAACTTGCGTCAAAGCACTTAAACGCGCTGCTTCGCAAAAGAGTTAGCATTTCACCGATTGAAAAATCTCAACCCGATTTATTGGTTAAGTCGTATGCCCGGCCATAACAGCGGTTGTTTAGCTAAACCCCGGCTTATTGAATAAGTGCATGAATCACCGGCGCGGTCCGCTGCGTCCCCCGTTTCCCATACAGCCCCATACGTTTGTCCGGCGATGGGACGTCACCGCGCTTTCCGCTACGGAGATAGCATAGCTGGAATATTTTAGAAGCAGTAGGTCCGGTTTTTTATTAAAATTTTACTAATGTGCCGCTTATTATTTGCTACTTTTTAACCGACTGATTCGACTATTATTTTTTCTATGTAGTTATTCGATATCTCCGTGAATCGTGAACCGATTTTAATTTATTTTTTTATTGAACGGTTATAACCCCTAGATGATCCCATTGTCGGGGACCGATGATGATGATGGGAGTCGGGGTCTGATGATGGGATCCTGGATAAATCGAGGGAACCCTTCAACTATTATAGGAACCTATAGTGATTTCACAATTTTTTACAGCAACTCGGCCACTTCCTCTTGGAATAGCGGATCCTAAGTGAAGTCGGTTCTTTTTTTGTTTAAAATGATTATGTTCAGTATTTTCTACTGTGCTGTAATTGTTGAGGTGTGCATTAAGTAAGCATTTATTCATTCATTCAATGTGGAATCTTTTAGTGTCTTCATGTACCTACTTTTATTTGTCAATACACACTACTACAATTTGCATTTTTATGAATCGTGACAGAAACTCACAAAAATAGTGTACTTCATTATAGGCGGATTGAATGGCAGAAAGTTGTATACATATAGTTTTAGTCATAATATGTAAGCAAATTTCCTGAACTACTTTATAAGTATTAGAAATAAATAATTAGTAATAAATCCATACCGATATCGAAACCATAACAATATTAGCCTTAGAAGTTTCATGAGTTTGTGTTTAGTCACGCCATTAGCCTTGGCCTGTTTCCAAGATAGTAGTATTGTACTGTATTGTATTGTAGTAATACTTCTCGTAGATTGGTGACGTGGATTAGGTACCTACCGTTGGTGCTATATTAAATTATATTTTTATTCTTCATCTTTGATTAAAGGTATATTTACTGTTTTGATCAATACTTTACTATTATAATGTTTTATACTCATATTTAGAATATTTAAATACTTACGAGGTGAATTTTTCAAACACTGAAACTTTTAACTGGTTCATGGATTTTAAAATTGTAAAGTTTTTTTTAAATCTTACTTGTACTCTCTCACCTCTGTGATGTCGTGTTTTCATATAAATTTTCACTACAGTGATCGATTCTGGGTTTGGTAAGGTTTATTAATATGTTCAATAAAATAATCATTTTGTTTATTTACTTACCACCCTTTGTCAAACGCAATACCGACATAAGTAATTCTTGTATTTACTACTAAGTTTTTGACTTGCTGTTCTCTTTAAGTTTACTGTGACCGATATTGGACGCTTTTTATCCCGCTAATGCTATCACGACAAGCGACATTGGACACTTTTGTCATGATTATTAGCTTGGAACGTATAATGTCTCCACGCACCACTGATCCGAATCGGAATAGAATCCACTTGGATATGTTTAGTACTTTCAATACACGATAGTTTCCAGAGATGGGTTTTTTTAAATGTCATATTGCTTTTATATTATTTAGAAAATCGTATGATTGTGTGTAGCAAGGCAGGATTTTAGTCGATGCTTAAGGATATGCGGTAGCTTTTAGGGTGCCTATACAAGGTGTAACAAAAACACTGGTGATCCTTTTAAGGGCATAATTGGTATAGTATTTTAATTATGAAAAAGTAAGAAAAAAGTTTTTTTCGCCAAAAAATATTTTGGATTTCTATGGAGGGTTTGGCCAGCTTGGACAACGTGTCCAATACGAAAACAAAAAATTTTCGCGTCCAAAACATTTTTCTTCTACTTTTTCTTACTCGCAATACGATACCAATGATGCCCTTAAACGGATCACCAGTGTTTTTGTTACACTCTGTATGTGAAATCTGTATTTATTTGTTACGGTCGATGTTACCAAAACCATTAACCCTTCATTTGTCTAAGCAACAATCAGTGCGCATGAATTTAAATCCATTGTTTAATACAATAGGTTTAAATTCATTTAACACATTCAGCGCCAAGGGTTAACACATTCAGCGCCAAGAACCGACTGTCGGGTTCTCTGTTCGTAGCTACTACGAGCTACATGTGACGAATACGTGGCTACGGGCTATGACCGTAACGCGTAGCACTAGATGGCACTGAATGTGTTCATATGGTGTAGCGTAGCTGCCTTGATTGTTGTAGTTAGACGTATATGTTTTAGGCGTTGTATGGTAGTCAAATATTTAACAATAATATTTCTGCACATAAATATTGCATCCCATAAGTATATCAAAACATATGTAGCGTTTTCAAGTAAAAGGTACATCATTGTCGGTTGTTAATAGAGTTTCTTTGTAAATTATTTTTATGGTAGTAACGCCTTATTGGCTATTAGGTACTTGAAAATGACACTTACGTTAAACGGGCAACTAGAGTTTATTTATGTGTTTGATGTTTAAAATCGAATAGATGTTGAATATCATTCGACAGGAGCCGTTGTAACTTTTAAGCAGAATAAAAAAAGTAGTGTCCGACCGAAGTTTCGGTTTCGGTTTCGGTTTCGGCCAGTTTCGGCCAAAAAACCGTGTTTCGGCCCAAGTTTCGGTTTCGGCCAAAAAACGGCCGAAACTTTCGGCCGCGCCGAAACTTACAACATTGAGCTTAATCGGTCCACAAGTTCTGTCTCAGTAACGTTTTTAAGTGATAATATAATAATAAATAAATATCAAAAAAGTGTACATATGTGTTTGGAAGATTATTTCATCAATTATAATATGATAATATCATTTAAGTATTAATTTTATCTAACATTAAACTCTCGAGTTCATGCAAGAGACTGCCCAAAGAACTGCGTCGGCCTACGCTGAAATGATACACGAAGAAATCAAGTAAAAACACGAGACGATTTATTTGAAATACTGATTGTAAAATTACAATAGTCCATGCAATCTTGGCGAATTATTTTATAGAGACTTGTTAACAGCATTGATGTCTCTGTCGATGAAACTTTGCTGTATAACTAACTGCAGTATAACTAATGAATAACACACAAATTTAAAAAATCTTATTCATAATTTAAAAGAAAACATACCAATTTTAATAAAGCACAAATGTTTGTTTTTCCAACTCATATATTCTTCGTACTTTTTTTTAACAAAACGTATTACTTTAATCATAGAGATAGATGCTATAAACCTTTAACTCAACAAAACTTTCATATTTTTATTTTGTTTACTGATCGTAATTCTACTCTAAAAATACATCTGTCAAGTTTAAAATCATGTGGGTTATTTATTGCTAATTTTAACGTAGCAGATCCTAAATCTTAAAAAATACCAAAGTAAAAAAACTGATGTCAGACATCTGTCTGTTTCCCACGTTTGCGTACATATCTATGTACGAAAACATGATGGTCGACTTGTGACAATTGTACTTTCAATAAGGGGGGTAAAATTTTACGTTACAGTTGTTAAAAAGTTACATAATTATGTTTATTCATATGAAACCTTTATTAGAAAATATTTCGTGCTCTGCATTTATTTCGCGAAAAAAAAACTGAAAGAAACGAATTTAGGGATCAAAATACGCCTTACACCGAAATAATTTGGAGTTGTGTACAAACTAGAACAAATCATGGGATTAGGTTGCCAAGTGGACCTCAGGCTCCGTTGAGTCCGTGGGAAAACGCCAGCACAAACGCTAGGAGGATGATCAATCAAAACTTACTAACCTTGTTCTTCTTATACCACCTATCCTGTACAAGTTACAACGGCTTATTGACATTTAACTCAACGATTTTAACGTGTCTATAAAAGTTTCGGTTTCGGTTTCGGTTTCGGCCGAAACTGCACCTAGAGCCGAACCTTCGGTTTCGGTTTCGGTTTCGGCAAAAAACGTGTTTCGGTCGGACACTAAAAAAAAGTCAATACCAGTTGCCATATTCTTTTCCTGTGTCTTACCTATAATTGACGACAAGGGTCTACAGGAAAAAAACATTCGGTCCGAAATAGTCGTCCCCAGTGTGCGCCGGCACACGTGCGATCGACGCGGGTCGCCGGCGAGACGCACAAATCATGCGACATTCGGCAGGACCTTTATACGATATTCCAATAGGTCATACTTCGAGCCTTTACAATCATCGATACGTCAAAACTAAGTCAACATGATTCGAGACCCGACACACTTTTTTTGATACAAGAAAGCTTTATGGTCGCATATAATCCTCTACCTAATGTAAATACATCCATATAAAACGATGTTCTTTTTTTGAATTCTTGATTATCACTGTAGCGCTAAAACAGTCAAATATATTTAAAAGTGGCGTTTTTTATTTGAAAGCAGCCGGTTATTACTAGGTTTTTTGGGCGTATTCAATTTTTTTTAAATTATAATTCTTATTCATTTGATTTCGTATAAATTGTTATAACTGAGATTTGAATGTTAAACTTAATAGTTAATAATTTGCAACAAAGAAAGATTTTACTTAACCATGAATAAATTAAATACAAAATATTTTACGTCAGATGGGCAGTAAATATAAATTAACTAACCACGAAACGTAAAAATAGTTAACTGTACATAGTATGTACCTATGATAAATACCTAACAGTGAAATGGCAACAAGTATTGAATGTACCTGTAGACACAGTAATCACGAAGTTTTATTCACATGTTATGCATTTTGAACAGAATCCATCTCGTTCACCGATAGCAGTAAGTAGGTTTGGCTCACATGCCCGAACTTCGGCCTCGCGGGGCGGCATGCCCTCGAATTTGTCAAAGCTAGACTCACTGCAGTCGTTTTTACAACGTAATAAAATATACGAATAAAAATCCGCTCGCGAACCAGCAATAAAATAAAACGCTAACCGTTTTTACGGCGCCGACAATATAATGAAATAATCGTAACGGCCGTCGACGTCATCGAATGGCCCGATAAATCTTCCTCGGGTCATATTGTCCGCAGTCCTCTTGGCAACACTTTAATATCGAGAAATATCATCTCGATAATCGAAGCGGTGCGCACTCGCCGCTGCGTATAAATCACTCCCCCGCACTCGCCTGTCGTTTATTTTTTAGACTTTCCATTTCCAAATAAAGTCCCAGAGCAGCGGGCCAGCACTTCCTCCTTCCGGGGCGGTTTTTATATGATTTGTCGGCTGTCGGCCATTTCCCTTAATATTGTCAATATTTCAAATATTAATTGTTATAAATCAGGGAAGTTTTCGCCGGCGATTTTTATAGCCTCTCTCTGAATTGAATTTCTATTTAATTGTGATCACGTACGACCGTCATAATGGGCGTTTATCGTGTATATAAATGAAAATCGAATCGATGGATGGTACGTCCAAGGGGAAACGTGTTAAATTATGTAGGTACACTTAGCGCGTCAATCCACGCACTACTTTGAAAAAGTTCCGCCCATAAAACATTAACAAGCACTCAAGAAAATTCCCGGGTGCTGCCCCGTTCGTTAAGTAGTGTCAGCCGGTAGTTTTTCCCACCTCGAACTGGCGGCTGTCCACTAGAGGCCGGAGGGTCGCTGTCAACGCGATTGGCGAGCCGATATCTCCCAAGAGTGCCGCCCCGGGCTCGCAGCCTCTCGAGCACGAAGATCATCGCAAAGCCCTCAATTAATGACAAACAATGGCAGCCCTCACGCGCCCAATTTTCAGTTGTCGCTCTCGTTTTGCGCGGTGACAGTTGGCACGGGTCAACCTCTCACGCGACGCTTATTCCCAAAGCTGTTGACTTACATTATTCCGCCCAAACAACTTACTAAACACCTACAGGATGTTGTCTTATGAAAACCGTAACGTTGAATAAATAATGTAACCGACTTTTTCCGAGCCTAAAAACATTGCTCTAAACAATGTACGTGCTCGGTTTTGCAGCTCATTTTAAAACACTAATTAGAATTTGGTTGGTAAAACACAGTATTGTTTTAGAACTCTCAACTAACACAGTTTTCATTTTAAAGCCCCGTTGAACATTAAAATCCTCGCTACAAAGCGTCATGTTACTCCTGGAGCGTAGTTGTCCGTTTTCGTGAGGCCAGATACACGAGTCTCGCGCCGCTCGCTCGCTATCGATCCGCCCCCCGCTCCCTGCGGGGGCTGAAATTTGGGAAAACTTTGAAAGTTTCGCGTCTAATTCAGGAGCACGCACACAAGCTCGCAATCAGCCCAAGTGTCGCACACAGCCGCGCCGGCAGCCTTGTAATTCTTCTACTTGATGCCATACATTTTCAATATCACGTGTCGACAATACCACAATAAAATTAGCTTAAGTAACGCAGAATAATGTAACAGAGTTGTCAAAGGTGAAGTTTCTGTTACTTTGATACGCACGAGTCGGCGGTAGATCAAAGCTGGTGTCATTATCCATTGTGGCGTAAGTGCTTTTGAAAAGAAAACAATTAAGGAGATGAGACGTAGGGTGACCACGGCGTCCTGGCGACAATGGCCCGGAGACGGCCACTTCCTGCTCGCGATCAAAGGGATACTTTTTCAGTTTGTTTAATGACTAACTGAATGGTGGCCATTCATTTAAACCAGCTATGGTCAACGTTTCTACTTAGTATTCAATACTGTCATGTTACATCAACAGTACAATTACAATTTATCAGAATACTAAGTCTTCAGTATATTTCCCACAGTTATTCTAAGTTTAGTTGCAAGAGACCCCTATAGGGATAAGTTTGCTTTCGTACCTATATCTCGTAAGATTGTTTTGTAATATATTTTGTATCCAATAAAGGACTACTAATGCTACTACCTACTGCTACCATCATAATGTTTTGACTTCCGACATGATAATAATTAAATATCAAATTTATTATAAGTACATAATTAATACAATAATTATTTTTAGTCTTAGTGCATGTCTATTGAACACTCTGGAAACATTTAAATAAATTATGTTTAATATCTCTACTCGCATTGTACAGTCACCGGCAATAGTATTTTCCTACATGAAGGCCGCAAAAATATGCTTGTCACATATTTACTGTACAATTGTACAGCGTTTTAGATCCTCTGTATTGTTTTGTAGTTGTATCTATTTATACTCAACCCGTTCCATTCTGTCTATGAAATGTATTTTTCATTTCCTCGTTAATTTATCGCGGGCATAATTTTTAAATATCCTTTGTCGTCACTGCCGTGAGTAAACAGGCTGTTTGTGCTGCAAATAAAGGAATTCCATTCAGCGGGAGCCTTTTGCGGGAACAAAAAATTGGGCCGCTAAATAAAAACAAAACCGCTTTGAAAGCGCAATTAGTGTGATTTAATGGCCATTTAATTATACTATAATTAATGTGATATTTTTTAAGCTTTTGCCCTTTTTAAATTGTTCATCTTTAAGATGACAAAGCATTTTCACTAGTAAATGGGTCACATCGATATTTAACTCGCTATAACCTTATCGATTAAATCGATTTTAGGTTATAAAATGCACTGAGATGACAGGTGTCAAAAACCGCTTCTTAGGTTGCACAAGGTATAAATATATTGTTACTCTGAATAAATCCTTATCTTGTTTTGTGAATAATATGTTAGTATAAGTATATTCGATGAATTTGATATTTCCTATGAATAATAGTTAACGGCTCTTAAAATATAGTTTTATTGCACAGATATATATAGGAGATGCAGTATAATAATTTTAAACAAACAAAAAAGGAACCCGCTTCACTTAAATAGGCTTCGCTTTTTCAAGAGGAAATGCCCAAGTTGCTGTGAAAAATATTGAAATTACTGTATGTGTGTATTAGTTGAAGAGTTCCCTCGATTTCTCCAGGACCCCATCATCGGATCTGGACCTGGTGACAATGAGACCGACTGTGAAATACTCTTTCAAATTAAAACAAGAAATTTTCAAATCGGTCTAGCCGTCTTCGAATAATCGGTGAACATACATTAAAATAAATAGCAAAAAAAAAAACAAAGATCCCGACGAATTGAGAATAACTTCTCATTCGAAATCTTTAAGTCGGTTGAAAAGTCAATGTGTTTAACAAAAAAAAATGTTGAAATCCTTTTAATTGGCGATATCTAAAACGCGAATCGCGATCCCTGTGAGACCAAAATATTAGTTAATCAACAAAAGTATTTTTTACTTATTTTTTTCATTTTTGTAAGTTACCAAACTAATTACGTAACATAAAAGCAATTAAATATAAATCATTGACAATCCCGCTTAAGGCTGCAAACTCTATTCTAATTAACATTCCCATTAGTGTAATGAAAGTGTTCTCTTTTCGTGTTCACATCGTATGATTAACGCAAGTTTCGTCACTCGCTTAATGAAGACAACTTGCCGCTAATTTTATTATGTGAAAGATTGTTTAGAAATTTATTATAGCAATAAGAGATTATTATTTACAAAAAAAAAAGAAAATTAGTTATTTTTTGCTTATTGCCTAATTACTGTATTTTCTTTGAGTAGTGAAAAACTCTTTTTTCTTCAATGTGCTCGGAAAGGTTCACCTTACTGTAGCAAAATGAGTACGTGAAGTTCTTCATTTTTTACCAAAACGAATGAAAAAAAATTAAAATCCTTATTGTCCTGTTTTAGCGGACGCGAAGTAATTTGTCAACGCCATCAATATGTGTACACTTTTGCACCTTACTCCATTGTAATAAGGTTCAAAAGTGTATACATATTTTAGGCGTTGACTAGTAAAATCCATTACTGTATTGTTTTTTACCTTTTAAACTTTTCATCCGACTAACAAATATCATTTCAAACAGCCAATTACTTAAGCGACATCTACACCGTCTGAACGGCAATCCCTTCAGATTATAGGATAGAGCGAGATAGTGAGATCAATAACCTTGGTTGTCTCGTTCTTTGTCATAGCACCGCGTCTGATCGTGCGAATGAGGCTTAATACAATCATAGACAACACAACTTTTTTTAAGGTTTAAAACGGCTATTAGACATTGCAATCTGCAGGGCCCAATCTGTCAGGTTGGAAGGTGTAATTAAAGGTAGGGCCCGTAGGGAGCTGAAGGAGGGGTGGGAGAGGCCGGGTACACAACAGATTGGGCCCTTCAGGTTGCAATGTCTAATAGCCGTTTGATCTTTTACAGTTGTATGAAAGGAGCATATTTAATACTGTCTTAAATAGCTTATGATTATGACGAAAATTTCTTTTTAAATATTATTTGAATGAAAATTGGCAGTATACATAGTGCTTTATACTTAAAAAATATGTTATAGAGGGAAGCTAATTCATGACATTGAACGCTAATAACGTAACCAAAACCTGTAATTTATTTTATTTACTTTACTTTATTTCCTCGCACATTTGGAGAAAAGCACTATATATGCCTCGGCGGGAATAGAAATTCGTGGACTCGTCTTATATTTTCGGACTCAGCCGCGCTTCGTCCGAAAAAATCGCTCGTCCACGAATTTCCCCTTCCCGTCCTCTGCAATAATGTACTATTAGACTGCACATTTGTGGACTAAAAATAATAAATATATGTACCTAATATTTGGATACTTAACCATACATGGTTACGATTTTTCCTGTACTGTGTCGTTTTCATTATATTAAATATTTGTTAATCTTAGTAGAAACTTATCGTTTTTATTAATTTTCACATTTTGTTAAATTTACGTTTAATTTTTTTTTGTTTACGTCACTCGTTTTTGTTTCGATTATTTGTTAAGAACTGTAAATCGGTTAAAAATAGAAATACGTTTAAATTTAAAATTTGTCGATTTATTTCCAAGCCGTAGGATATTAACAGAAATCCGTAGCAAGGGGCAGCAACTAATAGCGTGTTCTTAATTAAACGACGCCGGATTGAGCAGATGGCTTTACACAAGTTAAAAGGTCATGGTTTTTGACTTAATTCCTTGAGATCCTGAGCTCGATATTTATTTATTTAAACTTTATTGCACATAACAAAAAATGTACAAATGGCGGACTTAATGCCTAAAGGCATTCTCTACCAGTCAACCATTGGGCTAAACAGATACATGACAAAAAGGTGCAGAAAAAAGTAAGAGATTGATCAATTAAATTCATCGCAAACTTAGCTACAAAATTAAAAAAAAAGGTAATAAACTACATAAAAATACACAAATAAAAAACTAAAACTATATATACTTTTTTTTTAATAATTCATCATTTATTCATGTCAATAAAATATGTACAAAACCAATAAACCATGAATAAATATATATACTAATATATATTTTATACATATAATATACAGGGTGTAACAAAAATACTGGTGATCCGTTTAAGGGCATAATTCGTATCGTATTACGACTAAGAAAAAGTAGGAGAAAAAATGTTTGGACGCGAATAAAAAAATTTTTTTCTATGGGACGGGTGGTCCGCCGGTCGACCCTCCAAATATTTTTTTTCTTACTCTTTCGTTATTAGAATACGATACCAATTATGCCCTTAAAAGGATCACCAGTATTTTTGTTACACCTTGTATATATGATATTATGCTGAGCAATTCTCATATGAACCATTTTGTTGTTTAATTTGTTTTTATTTAGTGATTCCTACTTTGAGTCCAATGATTTTATATATACTAGATAAGAAATCAGCACTCCAAATGTGGCACAGTAAAAGCCGGTGCAACGCAACTAATTTTGCCGAAGAGAGCCGAGCCCGAGCCGAGCGAAGCCCGATCGTTCCGACGAGTATATTTACAAAGGACTAACAAACGTTTCGTTAAAATATTACCAGTGTAAGTGAGACTAGGGATTAAGCTTAAATGCTACAGCATGAAGGTCAACGAACTATAGGCACAATCGGCGATAGGAAGTAAAGGTTTCGTAAATTTAAACCGAACTGACATCATTGAGGCATAAGGCTAGTGGAGTAGTTGTTGTTTTTTTTAAATTACGAAACTCAGAAAATTATTAAAACTTATTTAGTAAATTTTATTATTATATTATATTTTATAATGTTGAATCATTTTTTATGGATCCGTGGCTAAATTGGCAAAAACGGAACCCTTATAGTTTCGTCATGTCCGTCTGTCCGTCCGTCCGTCCTTCCGTAAGTATGCCACAGACATTTTGAGACGTATCCTTATAACATTTTAACACAAGGTGTATTTTAACACAAGGCGCCACTAGTGAAATTGCTAAAAAAAATATTTGAACATTATCGGTTAAGGAGTTTTTGAGTGATCTCCAAAAAACTACGTACATAGGCAGATACGACCTTATGATATAACTTGTGATTTTTTTAAATAACTCTCTGTTATGCGTGGTCCGACACGAACTTTAGCCGGTTTCTGTAAAATATATCTCAAATGATACCGTAATATCCTCATATCTAATCCCAAGAAAGCAATTATGTAAATATTTTCGTTTATTATTTTTTCATTATTTCAAAGTGTGATCTGTCAATTTTTGAATTAAAGATTTAAAAAGAAAGCATGAAATACTATGTTTACCGAGCTATTGTGTTTCTTTTGATTCTAAATTTGTCTTGAGCATGTACTTCGCCCCCGCATGGGCCGCATGCCTGCTTCCCTTTCTGCTCGCTCGGCGGCCGAAAAACTCAATAACCCTCACCCGCCACCCATTGTGCCCGTACGGTTTACACCGTCAGGAATACGTTAGGTCAGAACGCAAACAAGTAAACATAACCGACCGTGTGCAGTTTTCATTCCATTCTGGAGTCGAATCAGGCAACCGATCTGGGTACCTGACGTTTGCCTACAACTTTTAACATTCGCCTCACAAACTTAGGTAGAAAATCCGTCCGAGAGCATGTCGGGCCCTCCTCAATGTTGGGTTCCGTATTTGCCGGCCCGTCACAATACACAATACACCAAAAACGGTTTAAAACTTAACCTGTTGGAACTATGTCCCTAGTTGTCTACAGAACCCCAAAAAGAATTAGGGGGAAAAAGGTTAGGGGGTCACAATTAAGTATACATAATAAACAAATTAAGTATACATAATAAAGTAATTGATCCAAGAGCGACTCCATTGCTCTTATGTGCCATGTGATTTTTGAACGCCAGATGAATGACAGGTGACATTTTATCATATCTTTCTTCTAATTTGTAATACAACCTTAACGATGTTAAATAATTCGCACTGGCCGGCTACACATTTTTTTGTGCTATATTTTCGGAAAATCTTGTTTGTGTCTGCGCCTCTATTATATTATAACCATGGATATATATGAAGTGGATGAAATACTTCGGTCAAAAAGTGAGGCTGAAAGAGAAGGTTATCTAGGGGATTGTGTCTCGTTTTGACTAAGGAGGTAATGACGTCATCAGACAATCAAAATGTCAATATGTGTCAAATGTCCATCAAATGCATAGATATACCACCCATAGATCTGACACGGAACTAATAATACCAAGATAGAACGGGATGGTCTTATTACACTTTCGATAGATACGGCAGAGAGGTGCTATTTTCGTTGGTCCTTGTCATAGTTTCTATTACCCTCCACGCGTTACTTCTAGCAGTGGAGGGTAACAAACAGATATAATGCGCGATTTCTTCAAGAATTTCTGTGATTGCTACGAGAAAAGCTGTTAGTTTTCCTAGAAAGTTGTGTCGGCTAAGGAAAACATTGGTAAATTGTTCTGTTTTATGCTGTAGAAGTGATTATGGGCATCTATATATCTATCCCTTACGGGGGTACACGTGTGCGGTCTCTAGTTAATGCTTGCTTTGAGATCAAATGTGACAATTTTGTAACGAGTGCGAGTGGGACACCGCCCCCTACTTTATGCTCTCTATGGGAACGTTTTTACTACTTTTTAGGGTTCCGTACCTCAAAAGGAAAAAAAACGGAACCCTTATAGGATCACTTTGTTGTCCGTCTGTCTGTCTGTCTGTCTGTCTGTCTGTCTGTCTGTCAAGACCATTTTTCTCAGGAACGCGTGGAGGTATCGAGCTGAAATTTATACCAAATACTTAGGTCTATTGTCCCTTGAAGCTGTGAAAAAATCAAACTTAAAAGCCAACGCAATCAAAAGATACAGTCGTTTATGCTGCAAATTTTAGAGTTTTCGGAACTCGCAAAACCTACGGGGTACTTCCCGTGAACTCAGAAACTTGAAATTTGGCACGAAGCAACGTCATATAGCATAGACAAAGGAAAAATTATAAAAAGTAGATATTTTTAGTAAAATCATACAAAACTATATATTTAAAATTTTAAATTTACTACCTTTTTCCTCGTAAACGCGTAAAGTTATTAAGTTGAAATTCATGTCAAATACTCAGGGCTATAGGACTTTTCAGATGTAGCAAAACCAAACTTTTATGTCAACGCAATCAAAAGAAATAGCAATTTAAGTTCCATATTTTGAAACTGAGTACTCGCAAGAAACTCAAAACCTAAAGGGTACTTCCCGTAAACTCAGAAACTTGAAACTTGGCACGAAGAAATTTCATGTAGCACAGACAAAGGAAAAATTACGAAAAATATAATTTTTTTGTAAAATCATACAAAAAAATATTTTTAAAATTTTTAACTTACTACCATTTTCCTCGTAAACGCGTGAAGTTATTCAATTGAAATTCATGTCAAATACTCAGGGCTATAGTACCTTTCAGATGTAGCAAAACCAAATTTTTATGTCAACGCAATCAAAAGGAATAGCAATTTAAGTTGCATATTTTGAAACTGAGTACTCGCGAGATACTCAAAACCTAAAGGGTACTTCCCGCAAGCTCAGAATCTTTAAACTTGGCACGAAGAAATTTCATGTAGCACAGACAAAGGAAAAATTACGAAAAATAGAATTTTTTTGTAAAATCATACAAAAAAATATTTTTAATTTTTTTAACTTACTACCATTTTCCTCGTAAACGCGTGAAGTTATTCAATTGAAATTCATGTCAAATACTCAGGGCTATAGTACCTTTCAGATGTAGCAAAACCAAATTTTTATGTCAACGCAATCAAAAGGAATAGCAATTTAAGTTGCATATTTTGAAACTGAGTACTCGCGAGATACTCAAAACCTAAAGGGTACTTCCCGTAAACTCAGAAACTTGAAACTTGGCACGAAGAAACTTCATGTAGCACAGACAAAGGAAAAATTACGAAAAATAGATTTTTTTTGTAAAATCATACAAAAAAATATTTTTAAATTTTTTAACTTACTACCATTTTCCTCGTAAACGCATGAAGTTATTCAATTGAAATTCATGTCAAATACTCATAGCTATAGTACCTTTCAGATGTAGCAAAACCAAATTTTTATGTCAACGCAATCAAAAGGAATAGCAATTTAAGTTGCATATTTTGAAACTGAGTACTCGCGAGATACTCAAAACCTAAAGGGTACTTCCCGCAAGCTCAGAATCTTTAAACTTGGCACGAAGCAACGTCATATAGCACAGACAAAGGAAAAATTATAAAAAGTAGACATTTTTAGTAGAATCATACAAAAAATATTTTTTAAAATTTTAAACTTACTACCTTCTTCTTCGTAAACGCGTAAAGGTATTAAATTGAAATTCATATCAAATACTCAGGTCTATTATACCTTTCAGCTGTGGCAAAAACAAACTTTCATGTCTACGCAATAAAAAAAAAACAATTTAAGTTGCATATTTTGGAGATGAGTACTCGCAAGAAACTCAAAACCTAAAGGGTACTTCCCGTAAACTCAGAAACTTGAAACTTGGCACGAAGAAACTTTATATAGCAAAGACAAAGGAAAAATTACGAAAAGTAGACATTTTTAGTAAAATAGTACTTAAAATATTTTTTTTAATTTTAAACTTACTACCTGTTTCCTCGTAAACGCGTAGAGGTATTGAATTGAAATTCATATCATATACTCAGCTCTATAATATCTTTCTGCTGTAGCAAAACGAAACTTTCATATCCACGCAATCATAAGAAATAGCAATTGTTTTAGGTTTTTACGGAACCCTCGGTGCGCGAGTCCGACTCGCACTTGGCCGGTTTTTATTAATATTCTCCTGTAATCAACTGTTATGCTCGGTAATAAGTTTCAACTGTGGTTAGGGAAAAAGTGTAAGAATTAGATCCACTTTATACAAATTCATGATTATAACTCAATGTTTGAGTCACCAGCTGTTTTGATCCTGAACATAGAAAAAAGTTTTTCAAGACTTTTTTCTATTCCGTTACCATGTTTTCATCAACGGCCATAACGGAATAAAAGTAACAAAATTAAACGCCTGAATCAGAAAAATCGGAATTTGCTTGAAAATTATTCCAATGCAAATCCAATACCAAGTGGTATTGGATAATTATTGCATAATGGTTGATTATTGTTTTGTTGTTGGAGTTATATTTGTGATAGGATGTGTTGTTAAAGTAAGGTCAACCCGGTGAAGACCGTCTCAGTCGGCGAAGATCGGATAGCAAGCAATTACAGCAAAATTCTGCATAGCTTTTTTTTACGAAATCGTAAAACTGTTCTAGAACTTACTTGACCTTCTTGTTTATGTATTTCAAAATAGGGCAGGCAAAATAAGCATATATATGCCATTTTGGCGGCAAATTATGTACATCAATGAAACTTCGTTCATAACTTTATCTTGACACTAGAAATGAGGATCTGCTGAGTCCTACGAAAATTTAGGGGCCCTACCCCTTTTCGGGGGGTATGGGGGGAGGGGAGCTTAAAAACCGGCAAAGTGCGCGCCGGACCACCCATTATAGAGGGTTCCGTACCTTCGATGAAATAAGAACGAAGTAATGCCAAAAGGGCGTATCTACATAAGAAAATTTTTTTTTGGAAATGGCTCAAAAGGTCAAAAACTCAAAAATGGCTCAACCGATAATGTTTAAATTAATATCATAAAAAATAAGTGTTACGTCGTGTCTTCTTGAATTTTTTCATAATTTTTTAACTTATGGTTCAAAAGTTTGAAGGGGAGGACACAATTTTTTTGGCTTTCGAAGCCATTATTTCTGTAAATATTTGCTATTTCAAAAAATGTCTCAAGAAACCTTAATGTTATTTTTAAAGACCTCTCCATTGATATGCAACAAGTTGACATTTGAATATTTTTTTTTGTATTCAAAAATTTCCCACTCGATCATAACTCCCCGATGGGGGTAGGACTACTAAACTTTGATAGGACTCGCCAGATCCTCATTTCTAATGCCAAGATAAATTTAATAAACAATGTTTCATCGATGTACATATTTTGCCTCCAAAATATGCTATTTTTCCTGTATTAAAATTATAATACGCACAAGGTTGTTTAAACAAGTTTAAATAAAATGGCCCATATGGGGAATACTTATGTCCAGAAGTACTTTGACCGAGGTCAATGATGTTTAGTTGTAGTTTATGATGAATGGGAAAGTTTTCCTTTAATTCTACTTCTGTTTTTTGTTCGCATTTTTAATTGACCAAACACGTTTTTAGGGTTCCGTACCTCAAAAGGAAAAAAAACGGAACCCTTATAGGATCACTTTGTTGTCCGTCTGTCTGTCTGTCTGTCTGTCTGTCTGTCTGTCTGTCAAGACCATTTTTCTCAGGAACGCGTGGAGGTATCGAGCTGAAATTTATACCAAATACTTAGGTCTATTGTCCCTTGAAGCTGTGAAAAAATCAAACTTAAAAGCCAACGCAATCAAAAGATACAGTCGTTTATGCTGCAAATTTTAGAGTTTTCGGAACTCGCAAAACCTACGGGGTACTTCCCGTGAACTCAGAAACTTGAAATTTGGCACGAAGCAACGTCATATAGCATAGACAAAGGAAAAATTATAAAAAGTAGATATTTTTAGTAAAATCATACAAAACTATATATTTAAAATTTTAAATTTACTACCTTTTTCCTCGTAAACGCGTAAAGTTATTAAGTTGAAATTCATGTCAAATACTCAGGGCTATAGGACTTTTCAGATGTAGCAAAACCAAACTTTTATGTCAACGCAATCAAAAGAAATAGCAATTTAAGTTCCATATTTTGAAACTGAGTACTCGCAAGAAACTCAAAACCTAAAGGGTACTTCCCGTAAACTCAGAAACTTGAAACTTGGCACGAAGAAATTTCATGTAGCACAGACAAAGGAAAAATTACGAAAAATATAATTTTTTTGTAAAATCATACAAAAAAATATTTTTAAAATTTTTAACTTACTACCATTTTCCTCGTAAACGCATGAAGTTATTCAATTGAAATTCATGTCAAATACTCAGGGCTATAGTACCTTTCAGATGTAGCAAAACCAAATTTTTATGTCAACGCAATCAAAAGGAATAGCAATTTAAGTTGCATATTTTGAAACTGAGTACTCGCGAGATACTCAAAACCTAAAGGGTACTTCCCGCAAGCTCAGAATCTTTAAACTTGGCACGAAGAAATTTCATGTAGCACAGACAAAGGAAAAATTACGAAAAATAGAATTTTTTTGTAAAATCATACCAAAAAAATATTTTTAATTTTTTTAACTTACTACCATTTTCCTCGTAAACGCGTGAAGTTATTCAATTGAAATTCATGTCAAATACTCAGGGCTATAGTACCTTTCAGATGTAGCAAAACCAAATTTTTATGTCAACGCAATCAAAAGGAATAGCAATTTAAGTTGCATATTTTGAAACTGAGTACTCGCGAGATACTCAAAACCTAAAGGGTACTTCCCGTAAACTCAGAAACTTGAAACTTGGCACGAAGAAACTTCATGTAGCACAGACAAAGGAAAAATTACGAAAAATAGATTTTTTTTGTAAAATCATACAAAAAAATATTTTTAAATTTTTTAACTTACTACCATTTTCCTCGTAAACGCATGAAGTTATTCAATTGAAATTCATGTCAAATACTCATAGCTATAGTACCTTTCAGATGTAGCAAAACCAAATTTTTATGTCAACGCAATCAAAAGGAATAGCAATTTAAGTTGCATATTTTGAAACTGAGTACTCGCGAGATACTCAAAACCTAAAGGGTACTTCCCGCAAGCTCAGAATCTTTAAACTTGGCACGAAGCAACGTCATATAGCACAGACAAAGGAAAAATTATAAAAAGTAGACATTTTTAGTAGAATCATACAAAAAATATTTTTTAAAATTTTAAACTTACTACCTTCTTCTTCGTAAACGCGTAAAGGTATTAAATTGAAATTCATATCAAATACTCAGGTCTATTATACCTTTCAGCTGTGGCAAAAACAAACTTTCATGTCTACGCAATAAAAAAAAAACAATTTAAGTTGCATATTTTGGAGATGAGTACTCGCAAGAAACTCAAAACCTAAAGGGTACTTCCCGTAAACTCAGAAACTTGAAACTTGGCACGAAGAAACTTTATATAGCAAAGACAAAGGAAAAATTACGAAAAGTAGACATTTTTAGTAAAATAGTACTTAAAATATTTTTTTTAATTTTAAACTTACTACCTGTTTCCTCGTAAACGCGTAGAGGTATTGAATTGAAATTCATATCATATACTCAGCTCTATAATATCTTTCTGCTGTAGCAAAACGAAACTTTCATATCCACGCAATCATAAGAAATAGCAATTGTTTTAGGTTTTTACGGAACCCTCGGTGCGCGAGTCCGACTCGCACTTGGCCGGTTTTTATTTTCCAAGACCGTTAATTTACAAAAATATCTAGTATTTTTCGTCGTTTTGCTTTTTCGTATCGTGTGGATTACATTCGATTTTGGTTGGGAACTTACCGAAAATCTACCGTTACCGACAAAAAGTTTTCAAGTTGGTAGAAGGTTGAGTGCGATGGTAAAAAATCGGAAAAAATTAATGGCAAGCGAGTCTTCCAGCTTCCAAGGGTATTACATACAAAAAACCTAAATTGTGTAAGTGAATTACTTAATGGCATAGATAAGTGAGTAGATAGATTGCTAACTCCATACATAGCAAAACTACTTATTAAATAGTAAGTCGTATGGTTAAACTCATTTTTACTAAGTTTTAAGCACACTTAAATCGTAATATGTATTAAGCTGTAATCTTTTGAATAATAACTTTTAGCAAAACTCGCTTAAAACTTATTATATGTACGCATTTAGCCATGTATGGAGAGAACACTCTAGGTACTTAATTCTCTTTGTTAATGGTGATATTTAAACACTTTTAGAATATTTTTGTAATTTTCACTACATTTGCATTCCAATTCGTTAATTTGCGAAAACGTTTTTAATTTCAACTAAACGTCCTTCAACGCTTAATTCTGCGCAAATTCACTTTGGTAATTCATAAAATTATATAAAGGCATCGAAGGCCGACCTTCACAAACAAACCACGACTTTATACGGTTTCACTTTAAGTCAAGTTAAAATAAAAACAGTTTTGCTACATAATTTATACTTACATTAATTCTGTTAATGTTGTTGTGTGTTGTGTCTGACGCGGTAAAATAGAAACATACCTAGTGATTGTGGAATATTGGCAGTTGCACTCTTCAATAAAAAATAATGAGCTAACCGCTTCAGTATCTTTTAGTAGGTAAGCTGATAAATAGATTGCTAACACGAATGATCTATACTCTATCAGATAGGACGGGGTTTGTAAAAGCGCGGTGGCAACAAATAAAGCTGTTAGCCGGCATCGGCAGTCGAGACACGCCACGGATCAGGCGCAGCGGCGGGGATTGAGCGGAATATTACTTAGTTTCTGTGGCTGGCTACGAACAACAGCCAGTGTAAGCCTTAACTGTGTTGTAACTTTACATAATCTATTACAAGGCATAAAAAAAGATTAAAACATTGCTTTAAACGAGGCATTTTGATGTGCTTCTCGCTTGAACGGATTGTTTGTTGACACAGAAAGCGCCGAGAACTCGACTGGCAGGTTCTCTGTTCGTAGCTACTACGAGCTACATGCGACGAATACCTGGCTATGGGCTACGACCGTAGCGCGTAGCACTAGGTGGCACTGAATGGTTTAATTATACAAAGCGGAAAATATTGCTATGTCGTCTTAGGTCAAATAAGAAAAGTAAACAAAAACTGCGCTATTTCGTAATTTTTAAAAGTAGTGTTGCAAAAATATATCGTCTACTCCTTTCGTTTCCCTCATCTCACGTGTCCCGGTCCACCTCACAAGAAAACCGACTCGAAGTAATAAGAATAGGTAGGAGTGCCCCATTGAATGATAACTCCGCTCCTTTGTCCCGCCGTCTTGACGAATCGAATTAAAAGGCTTATTGTGTCTACGTGACAGCTCGACCCTCGGCGTTTGAGCGTTTTTGTCTCAACCAAACTAAAATATTACAGGCCATTCACTAGCTCCGAGGGGCCATGGAGGGATCTGCTACTCGAATTTGTACTCAATTTTTAACTCTCCCCGTTAATTAAGAGCTCCTCTTTATTAGCGACAGTCTTAATGCGTTAATTGTCGAAATGCAATCTCGGAAGCGGGACTTTTTAATCATTCAAATGCGTCATATTTTAATTTGGGGAAAGTTTCCAGTTTAAGTGACAAGGATTGTAAGCCCGCTAATGGAATTTGTAAATATTTTTCGCGATGAATTTCAATGTTGTTTGTGAAAGTTAATTTTCGTTTCATATTTCTCTAGTAAAATATCGTGACACTAATGACAACGTGTTTGTTTCAGGCATCCCTCCGGCACCGAATGCCCTCGCCGTCCGACCAAGGTATGCCACATTTAGCCAAAAAACAACCTATTTGTCCGCAAAAAACCACTTCCCTTGTAAGACATCTTAATTATTCATTGCATCCCACGACGCCGTCCAAGGCGAGTCATAAAAATATACTAAAACGTACACGCACATTAATGAGGGCGGTGCAATATTTATACACAAGCCACCCTAATTGGTGGGGTGGAGAGTGGAAAAAATGGGCAATTTCACGTAATGTAATATGTATATTTAAGGTGAAATTCCCGAAGCCGGTGGTTCAGTCGCGGTACTTATTACACGGCACCACTTCAAACGTCTTTCCGCTGCGCTGATGAGCGCGCCGTACGGGAAGTCACTCTACTTATTCGGATGAACAAATCTGCACAAAAATATTTGTTCACCTAGTTTATAAATTAGAGTCTCGTCTTTTTCCGTACGCGCAGCGTGCGGAAAAAGACGCTTTATGGCCAGGTGTGGCATAAAGGAAATTACAGTAGGAATATTTTCTTGGTTGGCTTGGTAAATATTTTTACGTATCATTAGATCGGATTAGATAGTATTTTTTTTAATTAAGTTGAGTGTATATGGTAATTCTGTCTATTTCAAAAATATCTATAAGGCATCTACCTATACGGTCATCAAAATTGTTCATACCTCGATTAAATTCAGGTTTTATTTCTAAAGTGCGAAGTAGAGTATCCCAAGGCACGTCAGTGGTGTAAGTAGCCGGGATTTTATTTTTTCAATATGTTTAGGTGCGCGCTCCCCTCGCCACAATTTCCTCTTGACGGAAACCCTCAATCTAATGATACGGCTCCGTTAAAAAACACAAGGAAATTTAATAACGCCACCACCAACCAGCCTCAGCGAAAACAAAGAAAATTTAATTTCAACGATTCCCACATGCTCAATATCGCTGAGAAGTTGCCCCCTTCAAGGAATTTCACGCAAATTAAAAACGCCTCCGCGGAATTTATTTCAAAGGGCAAGTTTAAATAAAATATTTGCATTGAATGTGTCAGTATATATACAAATCGCATTAATTATCATAAATTACTAGAAGATCAAAATTACTCACTATCACTATTCCAAAACTTTAAATAAAAAATTATTACGAATTTAAAACATTCGTGTCATCCTGGTAAAATGACATTTTGGTAAAATAAGGAATCAATTACGTGAAAAGTAAGTATTCGTTAACATAGCTAATTAACGCTGTCCCCACTCAAATGCAAAGTGACCGCCGAAGGGAAAAACCAACAAGTGACAAAATGCGCATATCACGTTACGGGACCGGTGGCAGTAACAGCCGGAACAAAGCAGCATTTCAAAGGTAAGCAAATTAGTTCCGCACTTAATGATCCGACAAAGCGCGTAAATCTTTTTAAAATGCGCACCCGCTGTTTCCTTCCGTAGGGTAAACAAGGTAAAAAAATATTTGCATAAGCCCCCGCATATATGCAAATGTGGCCCGTGCGAGGAAAGGCGGTGAAAATTGTATCAAATTGTTCCAACGACACGTAGGCTTTGCGGCAATTTGTCAGGCGAGCAATAATTATTTAGCCCCTCCTCTGTGAACGGAATATTATATGCCCCGATTTCTTGAATAATTTTTAAATTTTAACAGGCACCATGTGTTTAGAAAAAATAGACATTGTCGCTATTCTCCACGCGAACTTTATATATTTTCATACATGTTATTAATTTTCTATTATTAAAAACATATAAAAATTCGAGTTACAGTTTCAGTACTATAATTAAACTAATCACATCTACAATTTTTTTAAATGTATCAGTAACTAAAACTTGTTTCTACATTCAACTAACTAACTAACTAAGCTTAAAATATTTCGTTAAGTTTAAAAAAGTTATGCTATTTCAAATCAAAAAATTGGTTCGGCCACGCAAGAAGTGCAATTTGCATAAAAATGGAAAAGCCATTTTAAAACCGGACGTAAATTTCCAGTCAATAAATCGGCCGATGGATGGGTGCTGTGTGATGCGCCGAGCGTGGTAATTGAGCGCTGTATCGGCTTCAGGCCCACCAACTTATCTATGCTGCGTGTCAAGCAATAATAGCCTTATTGTCAACGGTATAGGGATGGAAAGACAGAGACGTGTTGGTGTATCGGTGTGGGCCGAGTGTGGAGTGGACACGCGAATGATAATTGGTGAGTGCGGAATGCCGTCGAATCGCCCATATCGGCCTGGAATTGAGTGCATGGACGTGGAGCACGGATGTTTTAATAGCTGCACTGGAAACGTTGCATTATGTTTGTACCAGGGCACCAATAATCCATAATAAAGGTGAAGACGTGTAGATTTCTATTAAATTTTTTAATCGTTCTGAATCTTCGGTATACTGGCTGTTTTGCTTTTTCGACTGGGGGTAGGTACTCGTAAGTTAATAAAAATAGTGTTTTATTATAAGTGCATGCCTCTCAAAATGATTCCTACTTTTAATCAATCATAACTATTACCTTAATACCTGCGTTAAACAATTATTTCATTTACTTATTAGTTTTTTTTTTCATTCACGGTAGAATAATGTTTGCCATAAACAATTACCACTTTCTTTTTCATTTCCTATAATACAAATCGTTACTACCCATTTTTAGGTACTCTTGAAATTGTAAAATCCAGCCAAATCTAGTTCGTACGTGTTCTGACATCGGTCGAGAGGACATACGCTTGCACGCCCGCAGGGATAAACGCATACGATTACGCGCCACAGGTGGCGTACATTTTTCACGGGCCGGCGTAATTCGGCCCGTGGCCCGTGGCCGACCGATTTGTAGTTCGCGATGCGTGTAGTTGGCGTGGGAAATAGTGCGAAGGGTTAATGTGATGATATTATACTCCTTTTTAGAACTGTGCGTAAATTTATGATTTCAGTGATGGGAATATACTAATTATTCATATTGTTATATCGTTACCTCGAGCAAGAGAAGGTAGACTTTTCAATTTTATAAACTAACACTTTTATTTTTTAACATTACTTACTGCATCTTCGTAAAGTGGACTGGGAGGCCGAAAAAATACTTGATGAGCTCCAAACCAGGTACTGTAACTTATTTTTACCTATTATATATGAAAAATATATATAAGTTGTTGCTGCGGTGCACGGAGTTTTCTATTTCCAGTGTTGATCTTGCAACATATTATAATAGTCGTCGACAATGAGAAACGACTGAACAAACAGTCCTTAACTCCAACAACGTGAGAAAACTTTGAAAATCTCAGAACCTCAAGTGTTCAACATTTTCCCACGGTTATGAGGTCTTAATAGTGCGGCGGTCCTTTATGAAGTCGAGCGGACACAATAACGATAAAGGTGAGCGGAAAATCCGGACAATAAACCTCTGCAAAAAAGCTGAGCGGGGGCCAGCAGGGCAAATAGTTCGTGAAATTTCCAAGGGCCCCTAGTAGTGGGGACTACCGAGGCACTTTACGACGGTCCTCCCAGTAAACCTACCCATTACGTTGGGTTAAAGGATCGTTCTACTCGAGTTATAAAGATGCCGAACGCTCGGCAAGATTTGTTGCCGGATGGATGCAGAAGGGTTGGGTCGGTCGGCATTATGATCATGTCGAGTCAAGAGCTCGTGTCATTTCAGCGAGTCAACACCGTGCGATGGAGAGGGCTTAGCGCTGAGTAGGAAAATGTGAAGCTTGGCTCGTGAATGGGATTTATTTGGATTACCCAACTTCTGGTATACTTCAGGCAGTTATACAAATTGGTTAAATTGTTTATGTTTACAGAATATGCCCTCTACGCTGTTCATATTCTATGCTCAAACCAAACTATAATTAGCACAGGTCGTATCGTAAACGTCATTAAAATCCAACAATCCCAAATACAGCCACCTAGGTCCTTAACAGCGCTCTCAAAAGGCCACATGCCCGTTTCGACGCCATTCTGCCACCTTCCAGTTACGGTCATCCTAAAACTATACGTCTCTTAAGACGATACCTTAAAGTAGAAAGTTGAATGCGATTGCATTTGTGCAAATGCAGGTATTAAGTTGGTGTGCAGGTGAGACGTTGGTGGCTAATTGTACACGGCAGCCGTGACTGTCCAGTATAAACAAGAGGCAAAGGCGTTTACAGTGTTTGCAGTCGGCCCTCACGTAAACAGCTCAGTTTGCTGCCTTTTGCTTGCTGTCTAGTGGCGAGTTGGACCGAGGGCTTGAGTGTTTGCAGTTTGCTAATTGAATTATGCAACTATTCTGTATACGAAAAATACTATATTAATACTAATCTTGAAGGCTTAAATTTGAAACAATAGACTATAGTTATTAATTTAAACGATTCGAGAATCGTGGTCAAAATTATAACAAACATATCCCTAACTTAAGAATAGACTTAACCCTTGCATTCAAATTGATTGTTGACAAACTCCTTCAAACATTGGTAGCTAAAATTGTCCCTTACTAGTTTCCCAAATATTAGGCTGTTAATCATCGCTTCAAAGATAGAACCATGTTTTGCACCCAAAGCGGTTACCGACACAACTAGACTGCGGTCTGGATATCCCGCCCTAGACACGTTTCGGTCAATCCTTTTGACGCGACTCCGCAACCTGCCGTGTGAACTAGCCCTTTGAGCTCGCACCTTCGACCGCAAACGTTTGTGGACAGAGCTTTATGAATGTTGGAGGGAAATCTGTTCCAATTTTGATATTTGGAATTCTTAGTGGCCAGTTTTGTGTGTGTGTGTGTGTGTGTGTGTGTGTGTGTGTGTGTGTGTGTGTGTGTGTGTGTGTGTGTGTGTGTGTGTGTGTGTGTGTGTGTGTGTGTGTGTGTGTGTGTGTGTGTTTGTGTGTGTGGTCTATGCATGCAAGCTTGATCATATTCAGTGTATGGTTTATGTTACGAGTAGGCGTGCAAGTATGATAAAAAAACCTATACCACCACGCTGGCAAACAAGCATACGGCCCGCCTGATGGTAAGAAGTTAACGCAGTTTATGGACGTCTGCACATTATGCACCATGCACACAAGCTTTTGGGACTGGGCTGGTCATAGTGTTCACGTCTGCAGCATGTCGAGCGAGCTGTGGGCCAAGATCGCCACTGAGTATCAGCCCAGTTCAAATCGTAGACCTGGCAGGCCTCGTCAACGATGGCGAGATGAATTAGACTCCTTTTCAAAGAAATGGCCGGACGCTGCACAGCATTGGGAAGATTGGAAAAACCGGGGAAAGGCCTTTGCACAGCAGTGGGACATTACAGGCTCCTAATAATAATAATGATTAAGAAGAAAAATTAGTAAAGGAAATAATAATAATATAGTCATAAAAAGGGTTAAATAGTAGGCAAATAAATATTACGTGAGGCATTTTAGTAACCACGCTCGAACTTGGCTAAAGCGGCTTCACAAAATATGCAGTTTGCTGCATCCCGGCCGCTCGCTGCATTTTACATGAGCCCAACTTCTGCCGATTTCTTCAATATTTTAGTGTGGGAATCCTCTTCCTCATACATAAAACTGAATAACGCTTATACTTTATTCAATCGCGTAAATACACGAAATGTTGTATTTTTACCGACCGCTATTGAGTAGCAATTTGCAATAGCACTCTCGACATTTCAAACTAGTTCTGTTTTAGTAGCAGCATATCGACCACAATTCTCGAATGAACAGCTCTCATATTATCAATAGCGCTCCTGACTGCCTGCAGGAGAATACATTAGCATTGTCTATTAAACGCAGCTCGAGCTCCATTAGAAAACACATTCAATGACGAGATTGCGAGAGTTAATTTCATTTCCTAATACACGGCTCGTATTTGCTCACCATCCTTCCATGTTTGCACGCTAGCGTTCGTTTTACTCCTCAGACAACCATATTTTCCTTTTGTCTAGACGAAATCTTAACGAATATTTAAAGGGTTAATGTATATGAAACACGTAGCGCGAAACAGATACAATTACAGCCGTGTAGCAACACGAATGCGAGTTCGGAACGAGCGGTATCTCCAAATTGCTCATGTAAGACAAAATTAACCCTCGCCCACATTAACGCAGATAAGTCGAGGAGCTCATTTGCGAGCCTTCCGGCCTGTGCTCGTTACATCTTGATATTCTTTACCCCTTCACCGATCCGCGGTTCGGCATTCGGCGTTCGGCGCACCACACGAGCAATAAATGGCGCGGAAGACCCGCTATCGCGCCGCCCGATATCTTCCATCCGAATTAATTTCAGAACCCAGAAACGAAGCAAGTTCGCGGACTTGTTATTTCTACGTGCACCCGAGCGAGAGCACGCGAGTTCTAATCGCGAAGAGTTGCGAGATAAAATGGCGACCCGTAATTACCATAACGCGCCTTTCGAAGATATGTGGAGAATCTTAATGGTACGGTGGCTCCGTAAATAATGGGCTCTTATGGGAAAGTTGGTAAAGAGCACTGTTTCGAATGTAATTTCAGGGGCTTCGTGCCTCACGTGCTTTTAGAATAATGTGCTAAATACGGGGTAGCTACCTTAATGACGGCATTTGTTTTGATATAAAGTTGAACAATGGAGCATTAATGTTCAGTGAAATATTGACTTTTATTACGGTAACAGTAAAATTATTACTTCATTCTAGTGTGCTTATGACCCACTTACCATTATGCCTAAATAATTTATTTCGAGTTACTTTTACTACGTTTTCTATTTTTTTTCAATTAATTAAATATATTTTTAAGTAATCGCCTAACTGTTTGTATATTAAACAGCTAGAAATAAGTACGCACCGTGCTTTGACGATAGCGTGCAAGAACAATTGTTAAACCTTTCTAAGAAACATGTACCTACCTACTCGTAAAACTTCATTCTACGCTTAAAAATAATAATAACAGGACACCTTGTAATAGTTATTTGTGCAACAAGTGAGGAAAATTGGTTTTTCTTGCGAGTGTTGATTTGAGTCCCGAGCAAGCGAAAGATTCTATAATTGAATCACGAGCGGAGCGAGTGATTCTAACTAAGTTAGAATCTTGAGCGTAGCGAGGGATCTCAAGAATACGAGATGTAAAAAAACTTTTCCCTCGTGTGACACATACAACTTTTCAGTAGTGAGAACATATTAAAGTTAAAAAAGCACATTTATTTACATTCCTGAATGAAAGGCATCATCATTATGACGAAAGCTTCTAGAAGCAGAATTTCACTCCCTGGAGTGATGAAAGTCGCACTTTCGTCACTCCAGGGAGTGAGGAAAGTAGGCTTGTTCGAACTGCTGAGGTGAAAAGGGTTTTTTTTAATATAAAGCGATCTTTTTTTAATCTAAATATCTTAGATTATTGGCTCTACTTTTGTAATCATATTTTTACAGTTTATGACTCTTCTCTCCTAATCAGGCGCACCACAAAGCAATTAAAAAATAAAACCTTTCGCATTTATATCAGTGGTAGCCAAATGCAGTCTGAGATTACTTATGAGTTATTACTCATGATTCAGACTCCGCGAGCCCGCGGCGTCTTACCCCTTTCGGGCGATAATTTAACGAGCTCTGTAAAACTAAGTCGCTGCCACAATCCACCATTACGTGTGCATCTTTAGCAGTATTAACTATATCATATCAGCATTCATGCCTGCCCCACTACTAATACTCTAATTTATGCTCAATGAGAAAAAGGGGCATCTCCGTTTAGAAACTTTAACACCAAATGCCAATAACTAAATGTTTCCTGAATTTTAAATAGTATTTCAATATCATTCGAATGCCTACTAGAGAGCAATATTTGAAAGCAGCTGCATTCGAGCGTAAATCAAAGTAATTAAACTAAATATCTTATCTGGTAAATAAAAATCTGGTAAATTGATTATGTGTTTCGGTTCCTATGAACCTATATTTTTTTTTCAACCTACCCACTTCACGAGACAAGATATGTTTTTAAAATAACACAAACGCTGATCCCATTTATTTACAATCATTGAATGTGCATTTTTATTCACGTTTGCTATTATTTCTCCGAACGAGTAGACATATTATTAGTTTAATAGCATCTCTGTCATTAACCTCCTAGCTATTCAAAGCCATCCCTAAATCTAATGAAGCACAATATGCAATTTACGGAACTGCACGAGATTACGCATGAGTTACGAGCCATGCAGCGCTGGTCGCCCGCGGCGTCTTGCTTCTTTCACGACAATTATCAGCCGCGCTTTGTCGTCCCGTTCATTTATGCTTATCTGTGGTAGATTTAAGACGCCAGGGGTATAAAGGAAAATTCATAAAACGTCTTAAATAAATAATGAATACTTAACATGATTTAACCCGTCTGTAAAAAGTATATTTTTATAATTTTCATTGTGTAGTGTGTTGATATTTGTAGTGGCTTATTTTCACCTGCATATTAATAAACAACTGCATTATTCTCCCACACATATTTGCGCACCGTTTAGTTCATTACCAGTAGCGAGCACCTAAATGCGAACCTGCTCCCTCACATTACAGGCATTGTAAATTAGGCACCAAAAACGGTCGCGTTTTCCGCCCGAGCTCCGCGGTTAATATTGTCTCGCTCTTGAAATATGCAGTCTTACCTGAAGTGCCGCTGTAATCGTTGGATATAGTGGCTCGTTTAATCCGAGCTACATCTTCTGGAATGTTCGAGAATGCAGCCAAGATTTGCAAGCAGTGAGATTTGGCCGCGAGCCTGGCTGCGGCTTAATATCAGCTTTAATTCGCGAAGGGATTTGGTGCTATAGAGGAATTTCGGCATCGCAGCATGTTAGTAAAATTAATATGTTGCTGAAATTTCCTTCTTATTTAGTAGAAATAGTAACGATTGAGAATATTCATCAATCACTTGTAAGGAATTTAAAACACCTTTGGCATGTGGGTCGAGGGTAACGCCCACGACACACTCATCACCTGCCTTAAAACTGTAAACGAAACAAAAACTCGTTTACTCACTCGAACCCTTTCAGAGTTGGAGTCGAGCCCTCAGCCCGCTTCTGGCAAACTTGGGCTACAGCAAACAGCCGTCAGCCGTCGTCGATGAAATTGCAAAAATGTAAAAGAGCTAATGTTTGCACACCTTAAACCCCTTCCCGACCCCACGTGCCGGCGTGACGAGCCGGATAAAAGGCTTTAATACACCCTCATCCCTTATTACGAAACTTGAAAAAGACAACAATATAGATCCAATGTGTCGCGGGCGCGGGCAATCATACGCGCATCAAAGGTGACGCGCCTGCGAGCTACCCAAGTGTGGAGACGCCTTTATCGCGCCGTTTTGTGATATCGCTGTGTATGGGAATACCGAGTCAAAGGGCCGCGTTATGACATCTGAAACAATGCAGATTGTGACAATCCCGTTTCCTTCTCATGTGAGGAAATGTTATTTGAATGTTTAATGAGGATCCTGGGTTTATGTGATGTAAGTAGGAATTCGTTACGTCAGTTGCGGAGTTAGTCACACAAGACAATGACATCAGATGAATAGGAATTTATCATATATCTTGTGAGCTTATTTTTCCTACATAACAACGTTTTATTGGTAACTTAGACTTATCGCTGTTATTTATTTATTTATATGTAACGTTTTCATTTCAGTTAATAAATAATCTTTGGTATATTCGTACATTATTATTTAGTTTATCTCTTAATGTATTTTATGGTAATATTTAGTGCCTTATTGACAACCAACAATGATGTATCTTTGACTTCACGTCACATATATGCAAAAAAGACCGATATAATCTCCTAAGTTTCCCGTTTCGTTATATTTTATTTATACAGGACTCTGTTGATAGGTACGAATATTAATTATTGGTGGTATTAATCAAAACTAATAGTTTTCTTGTCCCTTAACTTAAACCCATCGTTTACCATTATGCAGAAGTTCAGAACTGTCTCCATAGCGTGCAAGCTGAAACACATCAAGCAGTCATTACGCCCCTGAAAAATCTCCAGGCTGCTTTGCAAGTCAAACCGCCGGCACTCCCCCGTAAGTGCCGCGACAGCCGCGCGACACTTCCAAATCATCTATAGTCTTTATGAATACTGATTCACGGTAGAGGAGGTGCGGTTAAGGTAACACTAAGGTGAGACTGTAGGTTGTTGGGAACCAGTACGATTACCATGAGTTATGACTAGGGATGTCACGAATATTCGCATTCGCATTCGTATAATGCGAATATTCGCATCATTTTTGACATTCGTATCAACATTCGCATTCGCATCAAATGATGCGAATATTTTTCGAATGCGAATGTTGGTAGAACACATCCTGTTTTGACCGCACTGACCCGGCCCATGGTCATATGCTTGCTCATACACAGGAAGTGAAAACGACGGTATCACTTGACTCCTTTTAATCATTAATATATGTAGGACTCCATCACATGTCATGTTCTGTATTTTTGAGCATAAAAATTATAAGCAAGATTAAGAGTCCGGTAACGATTTGAAAACGAAAATCGCTAATAATGACATCATGCATATGAATTGCATTTGGTATGATAGCTTGAAAAGTCTTGTTATTGCAAAAAAGTACTTAAGGTCGCTATATATTAATATTTAATACCTTAAAACTCAATTCTTACAGAGCTTGTTTAGTGAGGACGTTGATTCATGCAATTTTGTCGAATGATTTTTAATTATTATTTGTTACCAACCCTTATATGTTTTATACTATCTGAATAAACCATGAAGTGAAGTTTATTTTTGTATTTTTATATTTGTAAAATACTTCAATACCTTCCCAAAACTATCACCTAAACTTCGGCAATTTTTAGCAAAATTGCTCTAGCAAAACATACTCTCCCATAAAAAATATATATGAAAATGAAAAAAACTGTTACATTTATTCCTCAGGCGACTTATTTTCCAATGTATTTATATATTTTACGTACTTGTATAACTTAATTTTAATCAATAAAAACCTTACTCTTTTCACCTCTCCAACCAAAAATCGCGAAACAGGTGTTAGATTAAGGTGAATTATTTATAAATGAAACATAAAATTAAAAAATCGTTGTATTTATTCCATTCAAAAAGAAACGATCTTTTATAATATGTATACAAAATTATAGAGGTTATGTTAGTTACTGCAAAATAGCATCAAAAAGTTGAGCGAAATCAAAAAAAAAGTTTACCGGACTCTTAAGTTTTTTGAATCTACTCCGTAACATTCGTATTCGCATTCGCATTCGGGCATTCGCATCCTGAATATTTGCATTCGCATTCGCGAATGTGAGAAAAACGACATTCGTGACATCCCTGGTTATGACATTGACGTATTCGAGAACGAGTATCGAGTGTTCTATCTGTGCATCTTGCTTGTAACGTATTAGTGTAAACGAGATGCACAGATAGAAAATTCGTTACTCGTTAACGAAAAATGTCAATGTCAAACTCATGGTAGCCGTACAGTAAGTAGACTTTGGTAAAATGATGGGTATTTAATGCCTGCATCGTTAAACATAACTATTAATACCTGGCATAAGTTATATATCTTGCAAAAAATACTATTTCTGTTACTATTGCACTAATTATGTAAATTGATATAACGGATATTATTTAAACGGACACACCATATTTTATCTTTATCTCACCATAACTTGGATATCATTTTGCCACATGTTACAGACTGTGTGCGCTGACTTCGTAATGTCCCCCGCATGTAAGAAAAACAATCAATCGCTTCTGCACATCATCACATCGTTAAAGGTTTCAAAATTCTAGTCAAGAACACGCTGATAAAATACCTTCATCTTACTCTTACAGTGTTCGCAAGAAAGTGACAGATGTAAGATTTTCGTGTGAAGTAAAGGAGGTATTAAGGCGGTCGTTACTCGAATTATTCCAGCGACAGCCCGCACCTCAAATTGACATTCAATCAGTGTTGCGACATTGTTTCCCTATCAATCCTTATTGGGAGTGCGCACACGCGCGCCTCGCCGATATGCCGCCATCAAATTGCAATTTGTTTATGAAAATTTATTGTATTCGCCATTACCGCAGGATTCTTTTCCTACGGGAGCGACCCCGCGGAACGAAATCACCTTATTCAATTCCCTTTTTGCATACATCACACGCATCTTGGGGGAACATCGTTTTTGTCTGAACACGTGAATCGCGTTCGGTGCGTGTTCGCTTCTTATTAGTCTGGATTGCGTAAAGGTTTTTCGCAAATCGCCTGCGGGGCTCCGCCGTGTGTACACAAGCTTCCCTCGTGTCTCCTATATTTATCCAAATGTGTAAATCAAAGACGTTTCAATATCAAAACCAGCACCTTGAGCTTAAGGATTAAAAGACACGTAATTTACAATTTGAATGCTTCTTAATGCTACTTTATTTACGAGCACAACATTGTAACGGCGAAACTTCCAGGTTAATGGCTGGTCACACTGCAGCACTGTTCAGGTTAAGTCAAGAGGAGGTGTACACCCCAAACATTACCAGCGAAATCCTCCCTACATTCCTAAACTCCAAAGCATCTAACGAATCACCTGAAAATTTCCCATTCGCATATTCGAAGACATTCATTTATCAGCGGAGAATTAGCGCGTCGCTCGCTCGTCGATGGTAAGTGGCGCGTGCGATATGACACCGCTTCCCTTCTGTTTCGAGGATTTGGGAAAAGAATTGTCGCATATATCATTGTTAATAGGGTGAGGAAAGAGCACTACTTATGCCTAATGCGACAAGGAAACATGCTCCGCGCCGTACGCCCGAATACATTTTCAGAACTGGATTTTCAATGGCAATAAATATGTAAGCGAGCGGCGTACTTTCGTATTTATTAGGTAGGTGGAACCATTTTGGCTGCGTTTATGTGATCAGAACACAGCCGATTTCCTTTGTATTTTGATAATTTCCATAAAAGCTTTAAAGTGCATCGTAAATAGTCTGACGTAATTTAATTTAAGAATCTGGCGATTAATTTGTTTAATTAGGTCTCCATAAAAGCAAAAGGCCGAGCTTCAATATATATTCTAGACCTATTTGGAACTTGATACATCAATGTTACATAGAGTTTAAAATATGGTTGCCTTGCTCTTATACTTTCAAATCTATTACGAACCCAAACCTATTATAGATCAAAATTTTGGTTCACAGCTCCCCTATAAAATATAAGCAGCTCTTTAACTTAAGCCTACACCTGTAACCATAGAAAAATAATACATTAACCCCTTTTTGTTGTGACATAACAGTAAACCGTGACGCGTCGTAAAGATGGCGGAATGACTGCGTAAAAAGCTACGAGCGCGGTAAATACCGACAGGCGATGAAGACAAGCTGGTAACAGTAAACAAGGTACTCGTTCCGCTAAGGAGAATGGTGATTACATTGCCAAAAAATTGTCTTTACACTGAGAAAGTAGTAACAGAAAAATGTCTATGAAATTTGGACATACGTGCCCGAAATTGCACTCAAGGGAAACTAAAGAGATCAGATCACTGGAATCCATCGTAAGGCATACTAGTATTTGCGCTATAATGTTCTTAGTTTTGCTAAAAACATCTGTGTAGGTTTCGGAGGGGTTGAAATGTGTTTAACACAACTTGTGCTTAAAATTGTAAAATTTTATGCTAAGAGCCAAAGCACACGTTTGCTCTCAAAACACACGATAAAATACATGATTACACTGCATTGTGATGCAAATCCGCTGAGCGATTTTTTGTAGAAAAACAGTAAAATGCTTAAAGCTCAGTTCATGAATAGCATCGTACATCATCGTACATTACAGTGTAGGTAGGTAATCATAGCCACACAATTTACAAAAGAGCTTTATGAAACTTAAATTTTTTTTAAGTAAGTAGTTATTATAATATGGCGATAAGTTGTAGGCTATATATGTTACTGTAAAAGCCCGAAGTGCTCTTAGACCTGATGTTACTGGTAAATCCTAGGTTAGGTTTTACCAGTAACATCAGGATTTTACAGCAACTATCTACAGCGGTGTTGCAACTTTTATTATAAAATCTTTTTAAATTGAATTTATTATCGATTCTACCTTCTTTTAACGTCAAAATAAATGGTGATTCTGAAAACTGATCCCAGTAAAACGCTTGACGTATCATTTACACACAAAGCAATTACAAATTGGCATCTGTTGGACATGAACTCTATAACCAATTGATAATATATATTATAAGATAAGGATCATTGTCATTTCTAACAGGTCCAATCCATGTTTAACTGATGTCAAAATGAAATCATTCAACGACAAATTTTATTCTTCCACTAGGCCTCCTGGAGCAAACAACATTATCTGTAGCTCTTAATTTATTATTTCTACAGTTAATGTTATAAAGATATATTATGTCTTAAATTTTCAAAACTGAAGCAGATTATGTAAAATACAGGAAGTATTGTTTCTCGTATGCATACAACGGCGAGTTTATCAAGCACCCCTCGCTAAAACTGTTATATTTTCACCACATGATTATGTAAAAGAATTCCGAGATTTCACGTACGAGGGAAAGAAAATGTATGTCGTTAAGACCCGATTTGCATCTGTACCAGTCCAAAGGGTGTTTTCTCACGCTGAAGCAATGTATTGGGCGGTATTATATGGCGTTGTGGAATAAATTAGGGATGATTTAAAAGCCGCCAATTCGCCTAGCAGACTCTTGACTTCATTATTGTGTTTTTACGATCGCTTTCGAATACCAAAAGTTTCTTTTATTTTACATGGTTAAATACCTGTGTCATTACCGAGACAATTTTCAAAATACTTTTTAATTAATTTATTTATGATTTTTAAATCTAATATCTTCTGAATGATAAGTAAAGGTTTCGTTCTTCCATTAAGGTTTAAATTAGAAAATACAATGTGAAAAAACATACCTAAGCACGTCAATTCTTACGACACCCTAAATTTAATTCTAGTTCCACTGAAATTCCAATCGAAACAAAAAATAATTAAGCAAGGACCAGTTTTAATTACGAAGAGAATTTGCGAGTTTTTGCAACAGATGCGATCGTTACTCGATGTTGTTAAATAAGGCCATTTGTTTAATCTCTCGATCGGCGACAGTTGCTTTGTCCAAATCGTAGCTCGTAATTTAACAACTGTCAAACGATACACCATTTTAATCTTAAGTCTAAAGTCAAAAGAATGGAGCCTACTTTGGCAAAGCCTAGCTCCAAATATTAGTTACTCAAATTAAGAGACATATTTTAACTGAACTTAAATCATCGTCCCGTAAAATAATAAAAGAGGCTAATTTTCCAACTCAGTTAACGACTTCCCCGTCAAGTTAATAACGCAAAACAAATTACAAACAAAATCTTCTAGCAACATCGAAACAATTAATCAAAACGTTCAACCGTTGCAAAAAATTAAAGAAACAATCCTTCCGACTCTGCGAATGCCTTTATTATTATTTAAATCTTCAAAATGAGTCGACAAAACTGCGCGATATAGATATAAGTCTGCAATAACCCATTTAGGAGGATAAGAAAAAGGGATGGTAGTCATTAGCATATAATGACAGTAATTAAAATACACAAATAGTGCTATAAAGAAGGCCCGGCGGTGAAGGGTTGTCTTCATCATTCTCGGCGAGAATTTATACATGGCAAATATTTTCACAGCGGCTCAAGCAAACCGCTGCAAAATTAAGAGCGCCTTTGTTTAATTTATTAATTAATGGACCCACTGGCTGTGACGTAATGAAGATTGTGTAGTCAGCGGTACAGATTACCCCATTTCAATCCAAATAACGCATGCGGGCGCATTCAAACTGCTTGGGTATGCCGAAAAACTTTAATGCCCTGATAATCTAAAGATTTTTTGCTTCGGTGACTGTGCCAATTCAAACACAGCTCAAATTTTATCTCAGTGGGAACGAACGAACGGATCTCGAGACATTATATTTTACTGGATAAAATGCTAGGTAGACGTCATCCGAGCTGACAGCGGAGCTCACGGACAAACCTTCTCGGGGATATAATTTCAATTCATCCGTCAAGTCCGCTCCACCGCCTCGCAGACAATGGCGGCTAATTACGAGTTGTAAGGCTTTATTAACGCAATCGCACAGTTATTAACATAAAAAAATAATATTTACGCGCGCCGGCGCCGGCGAAAGCTCTTAATTTACGAATATTGCGGCATTAGGTTTACTGCGCCCGCCTCAACCCTTCCGTCTTACAAATAATTGCAGTGATGTTACAGAGAGGAATGGGATAACCGACAAGATTAAAGCTCATCAGAGATGTTACGCCCAAGAAAATTTAGCGTTCGAGGTAATAGCCGGCATTTCACTTTGCGCGCCGTGATGCTAATGTTTTACAAGAACGAATTGATATTTCTTGCACGGATTCGCAAATTTTCTCTATTGGCCAGGACATCTTAAATTATCACCTCACAAATTACTCACCCATTGATATTTTAATCAAGATCCATCCCTTCGACGCAAATTTTGATATTAGCATATAAATAGCGAGTAAAATATGACATCAGCATTTTAATTTTTCGATATTACGAAACGATTTACAAATTAGCGGTTAAGAAAAACGCCATAGAAGCCTTAAGAGGGTCGACTTGCCCGCAGATGTTCTATTTAAATGTAAATTTTCTTCGACACGCCGACGACATGGATGAAAAAAATAATTTAGAATCAAAATATTTGACGGGGCCATCAAATACGCAGGAATATTAATAAGAAAAATAGCATGCTAGGAAAAATTCAAAATTGTATAAACCACTGATCAGAATTGTTAATTCTGGCATAACAGGTATCTCATAAATTACAAAAAGACTAATAGAAACGTTGGACCCCCGTTTTTTCTCGTCAAAATTGCAGACAAATCTAAACTTCGTACTCGGAAAAGAAAAATTAACTAAATTTGACAGCAGTATTTAATCTACGCCGCTCACAACAAACACTAGGAGGGTGACAATTGCAGGCACCGGATAAAAAAGAAAAGAAAGAATTCTTTACGCTGTAAAAGGCAACAATAAGAAAAAGAATGATAGAAAAGGGACCGCTGCGGAAGTGGAAGTGACAGATCGCCGACAATGGTGGAAAGTCACACCTCTTGTTTACGGGGCGCCGGGCACGGGCAGAATTAGCCATCATTTACTTAAGTACTTTATATAATTAAGCGGAACTTCCATCGCGGAAGCGAGACGCGAGGGTCGCTATATTCTTTCACGAACGAGTAATTGCGACTATTAGTTGGTCCGTGTCGACCATTTCGTGTCGTACGTGAACCTTTTCGTAGTAACATATAAAACAATGTAAGATCCCCCCTCCTTTTAAGGGCCGCAGAATAGCTTTTTGTTTGCGAATGTTCATTAAATCCCCTTTGCATCTCGAATTAACGAATCGATTATAATTGATTAAGTAGAGCTCCTCGCCAAGGAATGCCACAAAGGAGTCCATTCGGACCACCTCCGAGGAAAACAAAAACACGTTCCCCTCCAGTTTTTGACCGAGCCGTCGAAAGCGAAATCTGGCTTTGTTCATTTACTCGGTAAACCGATAATTTCATTAAACAACAAAGTAGGACTCTTCCAAGCGCTCGGTAAACACGGTAAGAAGCCAATGTCCCCCAGATGGAAAATTCATTTTAAGAAAAAAGAAAACCTAGCGCGGTAAGTCGTCTCTCTTTTGTTTCTTTTTCACTATGTAAAAAAAAATTAGTTTAGTTAACTACAGATTAGCGATTAAAATGAGTTCGAGTAGTATAAAAAGCGCAAAATTCTTCGAAAAATACCGTTGTCCGTAATTTTCCGTTTATTGGGCATCTTAACCCTACAGTGTTCACCGACTCTGCTAATATTGTTCGAAACCTAAAACGGTTGCATTCCGCACGTTAAAAATATCGCAGAGTAATTTGGAGCATTTGGGCGGGCTACTCGCATTAAAGTTAGGTAGCGGCAAATTAAGCCGACCCCCGATATATTGCGTTTGTTCTTTTGAAGCCGCCGGTGAAGGGTTAAGCTAAGAATGCTTTGCTTTTTATAGAAGTCCAATAAACCGAGGGCGAGGTCGAGGGGGTTGGAAATGAGTACACATATGGAGGAACATTTTAGGAGGATACCTATAGCTACATTGATTTTATATCCTGTAACTAAGAAGTCAACGTGACTCATCATTGTATATCTACTTTAAGGGTTTGAACCCTTTTCAATACATTATTTTTAACACATATGAGGCCACAAATACTCGTTACACAAAGCCAATGAATTATACCTCAGTCAGGTAATTAGACCGAAAATACCATTAAATTAATAAATAAAAAACCGAAGCGGACCCCATCGGCTCTCGGGACACAGGCCCCTCTCTCGAATAAATTTATGTAAAAATTTTCATTAATATTTTTGAGGCCGAGCGGCCGCTAGCCCCTGGGAGCGCAATCGAGTTCGCGGTCGCGATGGAAAAATGCAAACCGAAAATTATGGGGCCCTCGCCTTGTATTTGCTTATGAATACCTACCAGGTACGTTCCGCTGGGTATTAATATGTGATACGATACGGAAAAATAAAATTAAAACATTGTTCCGGGGTTCGTGACATAAAGGCGTACACGCCTGCAAAAATTGCGAGCGTATATCCTAGAAACCCTAGTGAATTGGATTGTCACCACAAACATACGACGAAGGAAAATTTATGATACATTTTGAAGTCAAAAGTTTAGAGAACGTGCGATATTTGGCTTGCCCTCGACTTGTAGGACGCACTATGAAAAACGCCCCTCCAGAGACCAACGGCGAGATTATGAAAGATTTGTGAGAGCTCGAGGAGTTTCGAGGGCGCCAGGAATGCCAGATACAAACAGATTTCTTACGGTGCCACTGCAATATCTTGGAAAAGATAGTGGAATACTTTTTCTTCTGTACTTTTGAAAGAAATGTTTAGCTCGATCTTAAAATTTTATAATGAAGTGTAACTAAACGTTGACTTTTGCTTATGTTAATATTAAATCAGAGAAATTAAAATTTATGCATCACTGTCCACAAGACTATATTATATATTATGAGTGACTTAAATTTAATTACTAGTAGTGTTGTTTTATCGTTTACCGATAGCTAGAAAATGTATGAGAATTTGTGTCACATTTCACTGTTAATTATAAATAATGCTTATACCAATCTTGATGTGAGGATAGTAGGTATCAAGTAACAATCTGCAATCTGTGTTTCAAGCCTAAAAATTATAAAATATTTAGATAGATAGATCATATATTGGTAAAAAATAATATTTTACATGTCAAAAGTCTTAAAAATAGGTTACAGTATTCAGAAATTATTTATCAACTTATAGAAATTTCTACATAAAACAAATAATATTTACTGGAATAAATCCGTAATCTTAAACTCCCAAGTCCTAAACCTAAGCCACAATGGAGCCAAAATCAGCGATATCTTGCTCGGCGCCTGTAAATCTTCAGGCATTTTTATATTCGCCTCCCCGCAAGGGCTAAGCTAGTCGCGCCATCCAAGATTATATCTTGACACTTGATGGATGAATGGTTATTGGATCTCTACATTTTTATCATTTTGATACAGTTGGTAGGGCAAGGTGCGCCCTTTTGTGTTTTTTTGCACGGCAGGGGGCATAGTTTACTGAGACGGCTTCTAACTTGTTTGATCGGTTAGTTGAAAGTTTCGAAGGTTCTTCGCGAGGTCACATTAATGTATTTTAAACTTAATACTTTTGCAATACTTCATCGTGGCTGTAAATAGGCAACTGATTTTTATTCCAATATTTAACTGAAAATAGTAAAACTTGAACCTGTTCTTACACTCGGTCTAATTCACTAAAAAGAGGAAAGTCTACTTACCTACTTCCCTTCATATATCTTGCGAAATTTCCCGCTAAATATGAGAAGCGCAATCGGCAATGGTTTGGGAGCGCGTCTGACACGGGACCCGATCGTTTGCACTCTTTACTACACCCCTGTCTCATACTTCACATCATGTGTATGGCTTGCAAAGCAAGAAATATAATAAATTATGATAATTTTATAATAGATTTTGAACACTAAGGGACTCATTTCTATTGTAGGTTTGTTTGTTTATGTTAAGTATGTTTCATTCATCATTTTGGTTGCTAAAAATTGTAATACAAAGAAAATACAGCCAGATACAGATTTACATACAAAACTTATTTTTGCTATATTTTCTTTGTATTACAATTTTTAGCAACGAAAACGAATTACCGACATAGATCTGGTGTTCGATTTTTGAATCTCACCGGTGCCTTTTTTTGTATGCAGCCGATGACTATTTAGTATGAAATAAGTCACCCGGTGAGATTCAAAAATCGAACTCCTGTACTGCTAGAATGCCAAATTTCGTGGTTCTAAAGCATGTCGTTTTGAAATGAGAGCTTAACTACGTTAGTATGGGGATGCAAGTTCACGCGAGCGTCCTAGCGACTCTTAAGAGTGCTTGAAAAAAACATATACCTCCAAAAAGAGTAAACCTCATAAAGTCACCTGACACCTTTAACACCTCGACTGCTGTCGCTACAGTTTTCCGCTCGTTTTCCGCGTCATACGCGATATGCTCTGAAAAATGCGGCCGCGTTAGCGGAAACATATCAATTCAATTTAAGAACGCGCGGGACGCCGTGAAATGGGGCTGTCGTGCTAAATCATGGCCGACGCGATAAACATATCGGAAGGGTTATGTTTTATTAGTCGACACGTTGCGTTTATCTACTCGTGGAAACTGTCTGTAGGAATTTGTTGCAAGAGATGAAGGTTGGCCGAGCGCGGTGCCTGATTGTGGTATCGAAGAATAAGTACTCGCACAAAGTTTGATAAGTTTGGTAACATTCCTTTCATATAAATTATCACTATTATGTTTTACAAATACAATATTCACACAACATGACAGACCAAACTGACTCTGCATTTCACGGTTAGCATGCCAGTTAGTGTGCAGCCGACAGTATCTCGCGATGGTCTGATGAATATAGGTAGAAAGTGACAGATGTCTATCTCGCCTGCGATATACATTGCTGTTGTGCTGATTTTGCAAGCGACAAATAACCAGCATGAACATAAAATGTATACGAAAATTTTATATTTATGGTAGCAGTTCCACATTTTGCCTGTGCAAAGTTCATGCATAGTTATTGGGCTCTGTACAATTTACCAAAAATAATTGGATTACTTAGATACAATTGGCCATTCTAAACTCTCCAGAGGAAGAGAGAACACACTTAAATTGCGCGTGTACTTCGCCAGTCCGTCACCTGGTTCAAGTAATTCGTCACTTTATCACGGTTAAGCTTGTTTCCCAATTAACCCTCCCGTTAATAAGATAGAGCGGCTTCAGTAAAAATTCAGGCGTCATCCGCGTCCCGGAGATAAAAATTAAAAATGCACACGCGGCCGCTACGCCTCAAGGAAAACACGTTTAGTACAGAGGCTTTATAAAATTTTAAAGAAAACGACCGATGAATTTTTAAGATGGAAATTTTATACGCGTCCGTAATTCCTAATTTATAATTGAGTACAAGTAGATATGTAAGGCGAGTATAAATAAGCCACGAAAACTTTATTATTATGAAATAATGCAACGATAAAAGTACTAGTTAAGGAGAACATTCATTAGGTAAATAAAAAGAAAGAATGTTGGTGTATACCCATTATGTCCTTCCTTTGGTCACGTACGGTTCGGTAAGCGGTAAGGTGAGACGAATGCGAAAAAACTATTCCCTTTTGTTCCCCGGCAATCACAAAAGGAAATATATCCGAATATTTCATGTGTGCAAAGTAGCAAAGCAAAACTCCCAAGTCGATCACGCCAGCGGAATATGCAAATTCTTTGCCCGAACTTATCTCAATGCCGAAATTGCAGCAAAATCCAAATTTCATTGCCAAACCGCCGTGTAAAGACAATGCATAGATAGCTACCGATTTAATAACACTCATAATTGAAGCTCGCGTTCTTCCAAACCCATTAGTTGAAGCCAGACTCATCGAGGGCTGGTAATGAACCCGCATTATGAATGCAACGAGGCATCGCCTCGCCGATGCACCGCGAACACACTACGACGAAGAAATTAATTCATTTGCATGTAAAATTTCACCTACGGAACTTGGGAAGATTGGGTAAGATGCGGATCGATGATGCCCGGGCATCGTCTTGTCTTACTTATGTATGAGCTTAATTTCTTGATAGATTTAATGGGTGCTTTTTGTCGTAATTTAATAAAACTTCAGAGCATTGCTAACTTTAACAAGATCGACTAACACGAGACAACACCTGAAAGCATTTAAAGCGTTACTTTGCAACGGGCAGTTTTTATTTTGTAAAGTACCGGAAAGTTTTCTACCCGCTCCTACTGCGTACGTGTGGTGGCCTGATAGCTTCTAATAAGAATAATAGCTATTATAGTTCTAGTGAGTATACTCACTAGAACTATAGTTTATAAACTATTAGGCATATTAGAACTAGGTAAATTATTTGCACTGAGACATTCACAACATTACCACTGCAAAATGCATAAGCAAACTACTCAAAAACTAATCGCAACATAAAAGAAAATTAAGACCAAAAACACTTCCACAGTTATTAGTCGGGAGTTCGTTGACTAGCGGTGCCCTGAGACACCTGCATTACCAAGTCTCACCTAACGACTCCCCTCCTAATTCCAGCTACTCGACTGCCACTTTTTACACTCGTTCCAAGCCTCTTGAGGACAATCGGATGCAAAATGGTGACTTCAATTTGACTTGATTGAGAGGGTTGCTTATGAAATGTTAAATATGCTCTTAGTGTGGCCTGTGATAAAATAAATTAGACAGCGAACAAGCTTTATAAATTGTATCAAACCTACATTAAATTTTAGTTATGTGTAAACAGTTTTGCGTATTAATAATATTGCGTGGTAAATTTTCATTGTATTTGGGACTCGTCGGAAGCGTCGGCATCATGATCCTCAGCTCCTGAGCGTTAGTCCCTGGTGCTTAGGGTTCACTTGGCAATCTAATCCCGAGAATTGGTGTAGGTACCAATTTTTAGGAAACCAACTCTGATCTAAATCAATCTTTCCGTAACTGGAAAGTGACTAGTAAATATCAAATGGTACAGCCATATATACAAGCCTCAACATAAATAATAATAATAAAAAACAGAAACAATACACTAAGTAATATAGTTACGTTACCACGTTTAAGTCTTTGTAATAGTGGCAAAGTTATACGTAGTTTTATTGCTGATTTTCTTGACTTTCATTATAAATCGTAAAATTGTGCTATATTTTTAATACTGTGTTTTTAATTTTAGTAGGTACCTAGCTCAATAATAAATTCTTATAATATTGTTTAAAAGACAATGAGAAAATCCGCCCTTCGAAGACGTCAACGAAAATCGTTCCCTTGGGCACGCACTTATCATAGACATTTACTTTTTTGTCGTCCATAAGATTTGCATAGCAGTAAAATTCTGACTATGGGACCTATGAGCATACTTAGCAAGATCATTCTCAAGGTTTGGGAACGTTGGCATTCTTAAGGAACAAAGTATTTAATTTTGTATGTTAAGTATTTTAAATATTTAGGATTTTGTTTAATACTTACTAATCTACTTAACTGTAAAAAATATCATGACTTGATAACATGATAACCAATCGATAACAATATAAAGAAGATCGCAATATCAAATTATGTAAAATCAAAGTAATGATAAATAGTTAATATTCTTCAAAGTCAGAACAGGCTTCAAAGTCACAAACAGGGATGGCCTATTGCAAAGAATAAATAATGGTACCTAGTCATTTTTTAAGATGTCCGAACCTTACTAGAGATTACTTCGTTCAATTCAGACAACTTAAAAAAATCTTACTATACTTAAAGATGAAAAGATTTTAGACTCGGTTACGTCCTTAAACTACGTCCAGAGGAGAGCTGTGGCGAGCACTGGCTGGCACGCAACTCACGCAGGCATGTGTTGTCTTTCGACGTTTTTTTTTCGTCATTAAATATGCTTTACGTATTTACCTAACTGTTTTATTTAATTTATGGATACTGTTTGGGCACTATGCATATGGACACTATGAATATCTCGTTAAGTGTGATGTGATTCTGAGGTCGGAAACTCTTATCTAACATAAGTATTTCATGACACTTACCATATAAAAAAAACTATGCCTGCCTTGATTTAAGGCAACACCCTCTAACAACTACCATTCCCATGACCTAAGTGCAGCGAATGTCAACGCGCTAAAACATGGAGCAGAGCAGTATTAGAAAATGGGAGATTTATAGCAACTGTGATGTATATATGAATATATGAAGGAATGAACCAATTTCTCCCTGAAAACTATTTTTATAAAAATATTTTATTAAGGTTAGGGTTGTAATTTTAAAGCACCAACTCGTAAAGCAAATTTTCTTTTACACGTTAGAAGAAATATTCGTGAAAATATAATGTTTATAATCTAATTACTGTCACCTTTTTTAATGGCAAAAAAACGTTATTACCGTAATCCTCCTGCTACCATCCCTATATTATATAATGGGGTCCGGGCTTGTGCTCAAGGTGGTCGATGTCTTAATAAGGAGGTATCGGAGCAGCTGTTATGACACCGGCCGAGAGTGTCGTGCAATCAACCGAAAATTTATATTTTTCTACATTGAGAGGAGGAAGACTCTTTATTTTTTAAAGATTCTAGGGATTATCTTGTCCATATTTAGGAAGACATTGCATGTTTTAGTGAAGTTTTTTGATTAATAAAATCTATGGGTTATAGTTTGCTATTTTAATTAGCATGACATATAAAAAAAAATATTGCAACTAAGAATAGTACATTTTAGTGGTTCTACATAAATAGTATAATTACAAAATTGGATGTTTGTCACACGTTGACTTTAGATGCTAAGGTACACTGAGGAATACGCAACTGACTAACTAGATTTACTTTCATAATAATGATTTCTCTCTCTAAGCAACAACTTAATTAACTTAATTCCAACTTCAAATGCAAAGAAATGTGGTCATAAATCGTTATCTCGATTAACCTTCCGAAACCAAAGCGAACCGTAAATCTTCTCCATAGTCGCACATCCCACGGCGATCGCCTCTTGCCGCCCTAGCTTCGGAAAAAAATAGGGGAGATTCCTATCTTGTCGCTTCTAATTTACTTATTCCTTTTTTAAAGACTTATTTACCTTCAAAATCCCATTGTGTCCCGAGCGGGGCTAAGCGGAGATTTCCTCCAGTAATAACGGGAAACTCGCGACGTGTCAAACGAGTTTTTTCTTAAAAAAGCAATAACAATTTACATAAACACCCGGGCCTAGTTAACAGTTAATAAAGGAAACGAGCTCTTAATTGACGAGCTTGTCTCTTAAATGCTTTTGAGATGGAAATTTTGATGGCATATTGTTCTTACAAACACATTTTACACGAGATTTATTTAAATCTATTACTTTTTTGTTTTCTCTTTGACAAATTGACGCAAAAATATGTTAGTTGATTACAATCTCAAATATCTCAAGTAAGCAGTAATCGTTTAGGACACAGTCGTCTAGAATAAAGTAGCTCGAAAACGAATAATACTTTTTATGTTTACATTGAACCACACCGAAACACGAAATGAAATCCCCGGGCTATGAGAGCTGCACACGAGTACGCAATGACCCAAATTTGCTGAAGTTGCCTGACGGAATTGTTTCATTAAAGCGGACCCGAAAGTTTGAGCCGCGAGCGCGTGCTGCGCGCGCGATCGATCCAGTTCATCGCACTCTTCTCTCCGATGCAAGACACAGGGGCAACCCCAATCAAAAGTAAAATTACCCCATCATATTTAACCCCACGACAAGAACACTCGCGCCCAGTTATCAAGTTATCAACCACTTGGCATTACAAACTTTCCCTAATAGTAATCCAAAACAGAGTTCATCCAGTTCAAGGTTGCAATTTAAAGTTTTTGGAAAAGTTCCGTTCCCGCTCACTTTTTTATAAGTATATAAATCTTTTTGCCGGCAAAGTTTCCCAAAGTTTTTGGCCCAGATTGTCATCGATTTTTGTTTGGGGAGTTTGTTTTTTCATTGTTCTTCTTTACTTGTTTAACGGTTAATTCATAAAAACTTTGCCGCCTGCACAATCGATAGCGGTCACAGTTGGTTTGTAAACAAATACCACGCGTTTTGGTCTCTGCATGCGGTAAATATTAACCAAAAAAATTATTTATGAAAAATACAGATAGAGAATATATTGCGATTATGCAACATTCAATGTGGATATATTTGTACACATTTACTAGTTGATTTTTTTTAAGTTACACATTTTTTTTTCAAACACGTTATCATTTACAATTTGCAGTATAGCATAGATCATGATAAAAACTTTATCCGAAGAATACAGCAATAATAACTTACAATTTCCTTTTTATCTCCGCGAAACAATAAACCGCTTAGTGCAGGAATGTGCTAAAAACCCGCATGAATAGCTGCGCTATTTCCAGTCGCTCCATAAATATTGCGTTTTCGCGCCGGCTGTAAATATTTTCCCCATCATAAAGGCTATGCATAGAGGCCGCCGGGCCGGAGGGCTCTCATCACCTCTGAATATTTTCCTACGTATTCTTCCAACCTCTGTCTCGACTTATGTAAATTCGCCCTAACACTTTCGCCGTTTTTCTCGCATTTGCCGCACAATGCAGCACAATTTGATGCTGGATCCTGACATTATCCCCATAAGTGTGCCCTCGACGCGCACGAGGATTTCCAAATGGAAACTGTGATTTGGAGAATTTATTTCGCCGAATTTGAAAGGTACGAGGTGAATCTATTAGCTAACTTTTACGCAAAAGTTTTTTTAGTACCTGCGAAGAATAAAACAAACATTATGATATCGAAGGAATGCAACATTAAATTATTTTTTCATTAATTGCTACTTGCGTAGAGAAAGAAGGCCTAATGAATAACGTCCCCGCTGTCCGTCACGGCTGATTTATTTCATGACTTTTCGGATATGCAAATAACATTAAGATTCAAAGATGTAGGTATCTTCGCCCCCTTAAAAGAAATCCGTGGCGACCGCAGAATGATGCCAATCCTGGGTGAATCTTAATATTTTATGTTGTATTATTTCCCTTTTCTTTTCCTTCCTGATATTATTTATTTCCTTGCCGACAATGAGATTCCCACTTTGGCGCGTAATAAAAGAGAATTATTGTTCATCTTTTTATAGCGAGACGTTTTGTTGGGTTTTATATTAGCGAGATTGAATGACTGCCGATCTAAGACACTCGCACTGTCGGTGTCACGTCATTCATTTTCTTTTTTATTAAAAGTTATTTTCGGAAACAGTCATACTTATGGATGCAGAGCTCAAATGAATACTCATCTAACTTTAATTTAGAACCTGATGACATTTTTATTTAGCTCTTCTTGATCATTTACTCACTGCTAGAGTTCCTGATTCATTTGTATCTCATTAGCCAGCTTTTTGTAATGATTGCCTTTGTGTCGCCTGGTAAATAAATATGGTGGTAAGTTGTTGTTGTGCCTCTTTTACCCAGATCTTCCTGTCTTCAGTTTTCATTAAGGAATACATAATAACTTTTACTATGTCCATAAAAACATTATTTATTTTTTCTTTCATGATAATTCCTAAATAATTTCAATATAAGCCCGATAAAAGACGTGTCAATAAATCAAAATACCTTTAATAACCTTAATAACGATATCAACCAAATAATAATCTATCAACACACACATATCCCAGTGATTAACAAGCCCCGGTGGTACACAAAAAGTGGGAAAAATCGCGAGGTGCGTGGCCCAGGGAGTGATCGGGCCGATGATTGATCGCGAGGCTAATTGGATGATGGATGAACAGGTCGGGATCCAAGACTGCATAGTTTGCTGATGTATCTTACTAGACTAGCGGCAAATTGGACTTGCAGCCGTGGTACTGTGAAGTTGGTATCTTGTTTTGATTTGTACCTACTACAAAGTTCGGTTAAGAAATTTGAAATGAAAAATAGTGCAACATGTAAAATTGCAACGGTTATCGAAATACGGGAGCTCGATATTTTACCTTTTGGATTATATTTTATTAACACTTTTAGATACGTTTTTATAATGTGATTTTTAAAGTGATTTGAAGAAATCTGATCTTATTCTATGGCATTAACATTATATTTTTAAGAAAATAGAACTAATCATTACTTCTTAAAACTTGAATAGTCAGAAAGTACTAACTACTATACAGACTAAACTCATAACAAACTAAGACCACGCTGCTAAATATATAACAGAATTTTGGTAAGTAACTTGTTAAAATACAAAATTACTGTGGAATATGCGTCAATTATTACCCAAATTAGACAGAAGAGTGATCACAAGCCAGTCAAATGTGCACATCTAAACGGCCCAACGTAATGTCGAAATGGTAATTAAATTCCACATTAGCGGTACAAAGCAGAAGATACGCAGAGGAACCTAATTTTCATAGCTGATTAGACTTACCCCACATGGGATCGTGCGATTACGTCACGGCCCTATTCGGGGTATCTGACGATGACGCGCTGACGTTTGGGGGTAACAAATTGAATGACACAAGGTTGCCATGTTTACAATTAGCCCATATATACATTTCAAAATAAACCTTTCTCTCAATTACCTTGCTCTAGGCTCGCAAAATTATATTTTTGTATAAATTATTTTTTATTGCACAAGCACAAAAAAAAAATTATGGCTTAAAATTCATGTAAACTTTTATTCGGTTTTATCAGTAGAATCTACAAAAATAAAGTATCTGTATTAAACATTATATAATCTCAAAATTGCATAAATATTTTTAAGTCAAGAGAAATTATACCCTACTCCAATTATTAATTTCATAAATTTTTTACCTAAAAAAAAGATACTTAAACAATGTCTAAAAATATGTAAGCGTAATCATTAGATTATGAATTCCGGTCATACAATCGATTTTATGGTGGGATTTCCTCGTATCCAATTAAGTATGATTCTAAAATCAATCTATTAATAGGTTAGATAAAACAATGAAAACCTAAAAGTTGTTTATGTCGATCGCACTAGTACGAGTTAAGACATTGACGTTTTCGAGAACGAGTATCGAGTGTTCTATCTGTGCATCTTGCTTTGTAACATATTAGTGTAAACGAGATGCACAGATAGAAAATTCGTTACTCGTTAACGAAAAATGACAATGTCAAACTCGTGGTAACCGTACTGATCATAATTCAAAGCACAACGTTGCACAAGAACACTAATCCCCCATCTCGCTTCGCAATACGGCCTCGCGTACCCCTATCATCTGTCGGTTGCACGTCGACGTCACGTCACGTTTGACGTCCGCAATGAAACGTTACCAAACGCTACGTTTTTCAGGCAAACACTAATTGAACCCTAATTACGTTCTGTTATGAATTTCAGCTGTCTACCTTCGTTTAGACGAGGTAATTATACAATTTCACTGGGGTTTGTTCGGTAGCAAAGCGCAATTTGACAAGGTGACATGAAAACACTTGAACTAAAAGTCACTGGTTTATGGATTAATTTGACATTTGTTTGATCGAATTTCTAAAAAGGGTTCTTCATTTGTAATTTTTGTATCTGCAGAATTCACTTGACACTTTACTTTGACGTCAAACAATACAGAATGAATTTTGTAAGCTTGCTATTATTGAATATGAGTATATGTTCAACAAAAACCGATTTAAATATTTACGTGTTAAATATACTTGTGATAATCAAAAATAACCGAACGGTTATTATATACTTATGGTACAGCAAGTTCAAAACTTCTAAATTGAAATGTAAGTTTCACTTAAATAAATACGTAAATACCCTATGAGAGGGAATTACTGTTCATGTAGGTTATTTGTGTTTGGTTAGTTCTGTTAGTAGGTCATTATTGATTTAGATATAAATATAGAATATTTGAATTCATATAGATTGAGACCTATGCTACTTATTATAAAGTTTGTGAAATAAATACACAAACAAATTTTTCATCTCGTTGGTATTTCAGTGAACAGCCTACGTAGGTACCTAACTACGTATACATAACCCGCTTGATAAATTGCGAAAATAATCATGAATATTGAACATATACAAGAATATACCTCTAGAATTGCAATTTCCGATAGCAATTATAATAACGCTTGACTAAAGCGTATTTATATTTACACAAGTGACGTCGAAATGTAGGGAACGCGCCGCAATTCGCAATGCTCTATACTTACAGGGCAAAGAGGTGCATATAAAAGCTGTCTAGAAAGTTTTCTGTCGCTCGCTGGATCGATACTGAGGTACAGCGCAAGCCACGAGTACCGCAGTTCGTAACAGCTCCTAGCTGGGTTATTATGCCATTTAGAATTATTTTGTTTTTATGTTGCTATTCATTCATTGTACAAGTTTAAGTTTAATAAGATTTGATTAGTGCCGTATTCTAGTTTTAAAATACATAAACAATACAATTAATCTCCAATAATCGACTAATATCGGCGTTGTATGAATCTGATCTTTCTGATTCATTCATTAAGGCGTTATTAGCTGTATTGTGTGGTTAATACATTGGAGTTGGATCGCATTTAAACTTGTTTCAGAGTTAGAATATGGCCCAGCATGTACAAACCATTCTGTAAACTCATGTAGGTTACACGCAGATTTCAAAGGAAAATAAATCACAAAAAAATTCAAAAAAAAACACAACATTTTTACATTTATTGTATGACTAGCTTCTGCCCGCGACTTAATATGACTGATTATTTAATGGCAAAAATGGTTTAGTTAGAAAACATATAAAACTCACTAAGGATCCTTTTCACCACCTTAAAAGATTATTTCTATGATAAAAAAACTATAGGTCTTCCCGGGCACTTTAACTATCTCAATACTGACCTAAAATGGTGCAGTGATTTAAGCGTCAAGAAGTAACACACAGAGAAATAGGCAGACATAATTTCTTCCACATTTTAAATATTAGTAGGGACTTTAAAAACATTGCTTATGCATATTCAAGTTTGAGCCTACACTGACAAAAATAAGTCAGGGAGCGTCCTGAGATTACGGTAATGTTTATCTCAGTATTACGCTCCCTGACTAATTTTTGTCAGTGTATTGATAACAACTAAATCACGGAAATAATAGTGCGGCAGTCAATTGCATTTACAATACGTGGTTATTATTTATTGACCAGAAGCAGTGCGTGGGCGGCAAATTTCATTAGTTCCCCCGAACACGCGCTAAGAAACCTGTCCCTCCGCCTCCTACAGGGACTTGGTCCCAATTATGTATATGATACACTTACACTGCTGGAGAGAGTCAGGAAGAGTATTCCCTGACAATTCCGCATGTAATTTTTACGCAAAATACGTACGTGACTATCGGAAACTCAAAAACATAATGATGACGTATAGGAATTATATCTTAGTTTGCTGCATAACGAGATTTGTTACATTAATAGAACCATATCCTTTGATTTATATTTTCGTTATTCAAGTTTTATTTTGACTAAATAAACATATAGAAAAAAAGCATGAACACACGGTTAATAACTAAAAACAAACGTAATTTTTTACATCTAATAATGACTTAACATACCGATGGTATGCGATACCGAAGACGCTGTCCGCTGGCAACATTATTCGTAGAATTGTCAGATTAAAATGTTTAGCAAGAAGGCTGCCTTCGCTTCAGCCTCTGCCACTGTCACGTCTCTGACCTCCTCGTATATCGGCACCATCGTAAGCACACCATGAGTTGAAACTTAGCTATATCGACTCGCACGCCGACCCGGATTAGAGATTTACGTGTCTTGGCGTGAGCCACGCTATACTTAGCGCATTTTATTCACCCTACACCTCGATACGTGAATATTATCCTTAATATCTATTGTTTTCGTATCTTATATGAATTCTTAGACTTTTAGCTTAAGGAATGACCTAGGAAAAAAAAAGTGAGGGAAAAGTTACTAAAAATGAGCAACAGATTGTTTAAAGACCTAGCTGCTATCAGCTACCTGGGCTTTAAATAGAAGACATATACTCTTCAAATGTTCGCGTTTTGTTACTTACTACACATCGGTAGTGGTGCGTCGGCTTGCCTAAGTTTCAGGCGCCTGAGCAGTTTTGCTACAGCTGATTAAGACATTTTAAGCCATATTCAGCACCGGCTTATTGCCTAAGAAAAATGTTGACCCACTGGCACTGCTACACATATATTATTAGCTAACACTAGAATAGTCTATTGTAAAAAAATAATAATATTTACCTTGATTTTCCATGTTTTGACAGAGATTTCTCTGGTCAATTTGCGAACAACTGACATCTCGGTAAATTACAATACAGAGCAATCAGGGTCATGTATCTCTCTAGACAAGTAGGGGGTAGACATCAAACAATCTAACTACCCGCCACACTTAAGTCCGCGAAAGTGACTAGTGACCACTGTGTCGAAACGTCGAAAGTCAATGTAAATAATTTCGTTATAAATAATAATTTACCTGTCTGGCAATTTGCAGTGAAACTAGTATTTGCTGTGTAACACGTATAATTTTTTAACTTCACAAATAATGATCAAAAAGGTGTCGTATAAAATTTCACACTGTATAAAAAAAGATATTTTCAACGATGTAACAAAAATCAAATTCACACCATATAATAAAGAAAAAAAGGTATCGGTAAGATATTTTGGTACAAAAATATTTTGGTCCTGGGCTAAGTACAGTCGATAACGAAAGTGTTAAAGTTATTATTTAAAATAAGTACTTTGTATATATTAACACACTATATATGGTCCAGCAGGCTTATGATGGCAGTAGTTGTCCGCCGATAACTTGATAAAAAGCTGACAACTTGACACATTGTCATGTTTTGCTGTGTGAATGTGTCAAGTTGTCAGCTTTTTATCAAGTTATCGGCGGACAACTACTGCCATCATAAGCCTGCTGGACTAAGTATAGTCAATAGCGAAAGTGTTAAAGTTGTTATTTAAAATTATGTTAATTATATATTAACAACGTACACAAGTCAATATGTGAAACGCCTGACCAGCATAAAAAGCTTTAAAACGTGTCATCAAGTCATCAAATGTGTCATAAACCAGATCTCGCTGGGCAATAAAAGCCCAGCAAGATTTTTGACCACCTACTCTATCTCTAGAAGCATGCGATACAATAAATTACTTAAAAAAACATCGATAATATATTATGTTACGATCTGGCCGCCTGAATCTTCCTACTAATTTTCGAACCAAACCCTTTCGCTAACCAACCTATCCGAAACAAGAAAGCCATCCTTCCTCAAATCTCTCAGTCATCTGGACTGTATTAAAATTCCCGGCACGTGACCCGTAACCAGTGGTTGATTTGTTTAGGGCGGCCGTACATCGGTCCATAAATCGGGCTTGTCAGCACCGGGGGTTAAGGTGCGGACACACGGGGCGATAAATTAGCCCGCGACGTGTGTGAGTGAATGTAATGTGCAGCCTAGTTTACACGACTAGCGTGGTTTCTAGTTACGCACGTACATACACTGATGGCCTACACAGAAATATCCGTACAACGACTTCTTGTGGCTTACTGCGGTATTTTTACCAAAAGATCTTCTCTTTAATTAATAGTAAAAAAAGTGATTGAATTTAGTAATAATTAATTAAAAGGTCACCTATTTTAAGTTGAATTTAGTATATTACTATTTTCTTAAGTCTGGAATTTAAAGGATAAGTTAGTTACATGTGATCAAATCAAATCAAAATCGTTTATTATTGTTATAGAATCAAATATAACCGAATAAGTAACTAAAATAAAGTTTTTTTTAACATTCAGGGAAATATTTTAAAACAAGTGTTGTTGGAAGTATAAAATTTAAATTGAATTGCAAATGTTAAATATGACGCAATTATTAAACACTTCATAATTCCCGCAACAATCGCGTTTTCATTCAGCAACTAAGCAAACAGCTCCAATATTACCGACCTGGTTCTTTTCACTGAAACTAAAGTGTTTTCAGTACGCTTCTGTTTTCGCCCCGCAATTAAACTTCTTGCAGCGGTGTTTGCAGAGCACCTGAATGGTCGAAAGTTGTGCGGGTGTTCCTTGTTTGCCTGCTAATTATCCCGCTGCAGAGTCGAGTCAGCGGCCAAAGCGCTGACCCGCTCTAAATGATCAGGTCTATTCAAGTGGTGCGACGGCTTCCTGTAGCCATAGCGACCGCCTTCGCTTATTATTGCATTGTATCAGCATTCATAGGCGTCACGTGTGGCCGATACGCTTTAGGGCCCCGAAGCCAGATTTGTCGTCTCCTTTCAAATGAGACGACGGTCCGGCCCGCGACGCGCTAAAATCAAAAGCGCAAAGGGTCACATAATCCGGACCTTTTTGGACGCTACTTGTGTTTGTGTGCATGTCTCGTCTTTTGTCACGTATTCTTAATTAACGCCCGTTGCCAAGCTACCCCGCTCGTCACTTGTATTGATTGCGTAAGGGCTTCTGTATTGTGACGATGATTTTTAATACTGTAGCATGGGAAAGTTGATCGTGTTAAGCGTACGGCGTACGTGTTCGGTAGCGTGAGTTTTCCATTAGGGAAATCGCTTTGTGTTGTTCATTTATTGTCTCAACTTTATTTTATGCTTACATATTATAAAATATTGAAATTTGTGCCAAAATACAGAAGGTATAATACCAACCACTACTTAGTTACTAGTCTTACTAACTAATTTGAGCAAGTGTTCATTTAACTTCAAGACATGACACTAAATTTTGCTAATGCAAACAATCCACTTATCGAAAAAAATAAGATAAGCGATTTGCTTAAAGTATTGTACAAGAAGCCCTCTGTTTGCAGATGGGAAGCCAAGCCTAATAAACCGGCGCTTAACCTCTCACAACAAAGCCGATACAAAGTGAGTGACATCCCGCCCGGAGATTCGCGAAAAAACCCGGCGACGTGTCAAAGACGCCGCCGCGAACCGAGGGGAAATATTTTTTAAATCTTAACTCCTTAGCGAATTGAGAGATTAAGTCCTTTTTGAAGAGGCAACCGGTCCCCGGGGTCGGGCGTGATCATTCCTTCAGATCTCATTTCCTCGGATGCTCTATTTGATTGTTATTTTTGTTGCTTTTCCCGCCGTGCCATCGGCCCGGGATTTGAAGTGACAGTCAACGATTTGCACTTGAGCGCGATAAGTGTTTTCCGACGTTTTTTTATAAGCAGCTTTGTTAGTGCTTTGTTTTTATCGACGGCCCTCATCTATCCTTTAACGAGATAGAAACAATCTCAAATAAATAATAGCGTTTTCTTCAACATGAATATAGCGAGCTGCCTATTATATTTCTGCTTAAATTGGTAGCAGTAATTTTTCACCAACTCTTACAAGTCAGAATTTTATTGAAAGACCAGTCATCTATCTACTGCCGTCAGTTTCGACGGGTTAATACGATTTGGCGGCGAAGAAATTAACCCTCTCCATACAAACGGGATACCGAAACACTGCACAGTCATTTTTCAACCTCCTTCAAGTTTGGAGCACATTTTTGACGTCGCGGCTTCGCAATAATCCATTAAAGTAATACAGATTTTCCATATAAATATTAGAACCCTTTTTAAAAAGTTACTTTTTTATGCCTAAATAAATTCCATGTAAGTAATGCAATGCTTAAAAATTTGTAGAAATTATTTCGATACGTCGTCTCCCCTAAATTGCATTGACTATTCGAACCCTTTCCCTCCTCGGGAGGAGCTAAGGCATTGGTTAATATGCTGTAACAAGTAAAAATTTCATTAAAGAAACCATTACATTTAAACTTATCGGTTTTTATTTTCAATTGACACTATTTACTATAGAATATATGAATTTAGTTAACGATGCCAGTGTAATGGTAACATTTGCGCCATTTAAAATTAATTAATGAGTGTTTATAATGTGTAATGACGAAGCCTTTTGCGTTTTGCGGATTTCATCATTGGTTTGAGTGAGACAAAGCCTGTTGCGGATTTTAATTTGTAGCCACCTGACGAAGCCTACGTTGCGGATGTGTGTATGTTGTAATGTACTTTCATGTCCCCTTTATGAAATAAATAATTTAGATTTAGTAAAAACATAAAGTCTAACGACATAATGCTTTCGTCGCTCAAATGTTATTCGGCCATTAGAATATGTTATAATCCAACTGAATATGCATTTATGCGTATATGCTCCATTGAGTGGATCCGGTAGCCGTGGACAGCCGGCATAAAGCCACAAGAAAATATGCAAATCACTATAAGGCAGTAGGTAAGCGGTGGTAAGCCCCGTAATTATTCACATCGGGTTTGGATCGCGCCCGGAGCGTGCCGTTTCCGCACGCGAATTAAACTGACCCTTAGCAGGCATTTAAATCAAAACACATGTGCTGAGAGCGGACGGCTTAGCCGGCGTTGATTTTCGGATGAAGGCCCCTTTTTTGCGGGTCCCTGCGTCGATTCCTTGGCGGGCGATGATCGATACCCGCCTCCGCCGCCGGCCCGCCCTCCCTCTTAATTAGGACTCGGAATCTGTGGCGGACACACACACACACGAGTCTCGTGCGGGTATAATGTTAATCAACTTTCATTATGCACTAAGGAATTATATGGGTACGCCTGAGGAGTGATTATCCGAGTTAGGGCCGCGTCCCCGACCAAGAAATCATACTTTATTATGATCATTCCGTATTCGGCGAGGCTTTACGGCGGCACCTCGCGGGGCCGCGGCATTAGAATTTACGGCGCATATATCACGCCGTGTTAGAGCATTGTCTACAAAGTAAGCGCGGGATAATTGCCCTTTGTTGCTAGTTACTAGTTGGTCGCCTTTCAGTAATTACCTGTGCGGCACGATTTATTTTTCCTGCCATATCCTGGGATTCTTGGGAAGCACGCCCGCCGTTTAGCCGTCTGATTTGTTGATCATTGCATTTTATATGTGGATATACACAGGTACACTTATCAGACAGAAAAACACTTCCGATGTAAATTCCTTCTACGTCTAAACACGGGCGACCGTAATGATTATATCTACGTCTAGTTACAATATATATGCAAAGGGATAACACAGGGCCTACTCTAAACTAATGCCAATGACCGTGTCCATGTATCTGATAAATGTTGGTATAATCTCAAGCAATCTAATATCAGGTACGTTAAACAAAAGCGAACTTTATGCTGGTTCCAGAGAGACTCAAAATTCAGCATGATATAGGTGTGATAAGGGGCCAAATGAGTCTAGCCACACTACATGGACTCCCACAGACTTGACATCATCAAACACACGCAAAGACTACGTAGCTGCACTACGTAGCTGCACTATTTTACTATTGTAATGTAATGTAAAAACTCTTTATTGTACAAAAACAAGTCAAAAACAATATAATAATAGGAAAACGCAAGTACAAAGGCGAGGAGGTTATTGTTATGTTTATGTACGATTATCTAGTTTATTTTTTACTTTATAAACTTGTATAGATGTCATATACATTTATTTTTTACATTTGCTATTTTTTTAATCAACGTGTTCGCAGCAGTTGTAATTGGTCAAGATGTCATACTGAATTAATATGGAAAAGTCAATAAATTAATGAATACTATTGATTTCTGACTTATTATTGGTTAGGGTTTTGCCATCTCTCGGCCATGTTTTCAGGAAAATGTTGTCGCTATTCCCATACCTTGTGCAGCAGAGAAGCAACTTATTTGCAGACTGTTGTATAAAAACAATTCGTTACTCCGTCCTATCACACTGGAGCCGCAATAGGTGATCAAGACAGCTATATAGGTAGGTACACGTGCAGAGTGTCTGCTCGCACACCGTTACCGCATGCGGAAACCGCAGCAGAATGACAGCCGCTTTAGAGCGTCAATGAATAGTTAACTTGCGTTGCTATGGTCTGTCTAGTAGGCAAGTGGTCTGTGTCCCACTAGCATAATCGTGCTACGTGTTACGAGCCCCATGCTCATAATGCGTGAGATTGGAACTAAGCCCAATCCTTTTGCGCTTACTCGCAGATTAATATCACTTCAGTCATCATTTAATTTAGAACTATACTTATCTAGGGACTCAAATAAATGGTATATGAGACATGAGACCCTTTCCAAATTAAAAAAATATATATATTTATAACGGGTAACTCACTTAATTATGGTCGATTTTTGCTATACATGTTTCAATCAATTTACGATTGTCATAGTCTCCAAAAATCATCCATAATTACGTGAGTGTCCCGTTATAATATTTTCGTTAATATGTTAGAGTCACACGAGAGTTTTAAAATACGTGCAAATTATAACTAATTCTGAAATCAGTGGCTTAACCTTTTAGGGACCCTGAAAGGTTACGCCCCCATAAATACCTATGACAAAAGTCAGCAAAAGGTTGTTCGCGAAACGCTACAGGTACACCCAGGGACCACCAGTGGTCTGGTGGTACTGAAGAACTATAATCTGGATTAATATATTTATAGTACATTGTGCAACATGGGGGGTAAGAGGAATATTACTAACGAGAGTCTAGTTAAATCGCGACGGCTTGCCGGAGCGATTTAAAGACTCGAGTTTGTAATATTCTTACGCCCCGAGTTACACACAATGTTTTTCATCACACTTGCGAGGAAAAAACTAAAATTTAAGCGAAATAATTCTTAAATACGGTGACGTTTCAAACAGGTATTCGATCGCCATTTTGCTTGCGCCGTTGCTTAGCAACGCGGTACAAACATTCCGTGCGTTTTTTATTACGACATTGTTTTCGAACTAGATTTTGCAAAATTATTATAACAATATTTACCAAAATTAATGATAAATACTTGTAAATATTAAAAATAATGAAGAAATATACCGTATTAGTTTTATATACTTTAAAATTTACTTGTAGTCAAGTTTGGGTGACATAACAAAAAACCCTGGCTGAATATAAATGTCCTGAGTCTGAAGTAATGTACGAGTGGGTCAACATTTTTAAAACTAAACCTATAACTCCACACTGTGGAGTTATAAGAATTCCTAACTCCCGCGGGATCAAAGTAGGCCTATGTCCTTCAGTACACCCGCATGAAATAACACCATTTACGAGCAGGTGTGATGAAAAATATATAAATTAGTAACATTACCGTGAGAGTGAAAATGGGAATTAAAGTTTTTCGTTACTAGCATAAGCTGTACGAGTAGCTTACCTACAGTTAAAGAAGAATACGATTTTGGAAAATTATTCTGCAACCCATATAGTGCGTCGCGGTCTTATTGCTAAAAAACGATCTCTTCCAGATAACTCCCATCCATGTCCTTCCATACAAAGTTCACTTAATAGACTTTCTCAGAAGAAGCAAACGCAATCTTTACTGCTCACGAATTCGTTTGTTATCTTAACTTTTAGTTAGCTTTTAGTGTCCCTCTGCTGGGCGCTGGGCAACGGCTTCTTCCCCTTTACCTCCACCTCCCGATTATTCCTTCATAACATAACATAGCTATTGCATAACATCTACACCAGTCTAAGTAACGTGAGCACATTAGGTACAAGGTTACTACGCTGATGTGAAACATCATAAAGCCCTCAAACTTCAATGGGCCTCTAATCGCTCTGGCCTCAAGGAGGGCTCTATTGAACGAGCTAAGGTTATGGGATAAACCTCCAATAAATCTTTCTGTTTGACGGCCCTTTAATTAAGGTGTGTAATAAAATGTAATTGATCAAAGCGAATAGTTTAGACTATAATTTATTAGTGTCCGACCGAAACATGTTTTTTTGCCGAAACCGAAACCGAAAACGAAGGTTCGGCTCTAGGTGCAGTTTCGGCCGAAACCGAAACCGAAACCGAAACTTTTATAGACATGTTAAAATCGTTGAGTTATGTCAATAAGCCGTTGTAACTTGTAAAAGGATAGGTGATATAGAATAGAGTTTTGACTGATCATCTTCCTAGCGTATGTCCCGGCGTTTTCCGACGGGCTCAATTGAGCCTGAGGTCCGCTTGGCAACCTAATCCCATGATATTTTTTTTCTAGTTTATACACAACTCCATGTATTATGGGATCAAAATACGCTTTACACCGATAATACATGGAGAAGCGTATTTTGATCCCTAATTTTCTTTTGGTTAGTAGAATTTTACATCGCTCTCGTTTGTTGTGGTGCCGAGTTACGCATTGTGCGGTTAGATCTTTCAGCTTTTTTTCGCGAAATAAATGCAGAACGCGAAATATTTTCTAACAAAAGTTTCATATGAATGAACATAAATTATGTAACTTTTTGACAAATTTAACGTAAAATTATACCCCAGTTATTGAAAATATAATTGTCACAAGTTGACCATGTTTTCGTACATATCTGTCTGACAACAGTTTTTTTTTACTTTGGTATTTTATACAGTTTAGGATCTGCTACGCTAAAATAGCAATAACATAACTCACACGATTTAAAACTTGACTGATGTATTATGTAGAGTAAAATACGGATCAGTAAACAAAATGAAAATATGACTGTTTTGTTTGATACTTGGAGTCAAAGTCTATAAATAGCATCTATCTCTATGGTTCAAGTAATACATTTTGTTTAAAAAAAAGTACTGAGGAATATTTGAATCGAAAAAACAAACATTTGTGCTTTATTAAAAATTGGTATGTTTTCTATTAAAGTATGAATACGATTTTTTAAATTTGTGTGTTATTTATTAGTTATACTGCAGTTAGTTACACAGCAAAGTTTCATCGACTGAGACATCAATGCTGTTAAATCTCCATAAAATAATTCGCCAAGATTGCATGGACTATTTTAGTTATACAATCCGTATTTAAAATAATACATGAAATGTTTTTATTTGATATCTTCATGTATCATTTTCAGCGTAGGCCGACGCAGTTCCTTGGGCAGTCCCTTGCAGGAACTCGAGGGTTAAATGTTAAATCAAATTAATAAGTACTTATATGATATTTTCATATCACACTCTGATGAAATAATCATCCATATCACATGTACACTTTTTTGATATTTATTTATTATAACTTCATCACTTAGAAACGTTACTGAGACTGAATTTGTGGACCGATTGAGTACAATGTTGTAAGTTTCGGCGCGGCCGAAAGTTTCGGCCGTTTTTTGGCCGAAACCGAAACTTGGGCCGAAACACGGTTTTTTGGCCGAAACTGGCCGAAACCGAAACCGAAACCGAAACTTCGGTCGGACACTATAATTTATTAGCTTAAGCGTTACCATGTGATCGTTATTGATGGCTAAAATTGGACCGGCCTTTTAAACTCATTTCAGTTGAATATTTTTATAGTAATCTTTTTAACCGACTTCAAAAAAGGAGGAGTTTCACAATTCGTCTGCATTTTTGTCCCGGCTTCGGGTTCGCTTGACAACCTAATCCTATGATTTGGCGTAGACACTAGTTTTTACGAAAGCGACTGCCATCTGACTTTTCAACCCAGAGGGGAAACTAGGCCTTTTTGGGATTAAGTCCTGTTTCGTTACGATGCGACTGGTAAATATCAAATGATATTCCGTACATAAGTTCCGAAAAACTAGTGGTACGCGCCCGGGTTTGAACTAGGTATATGGATCTAAATATATTGTAGAGTCGACTTGTAATAAGACCCAAAATTGTGTAAATATCTTTGTAGTCGACTGTACCTAAACAATAAAACATGTGACTACGTCATTCGACCAATGAGCTAATACAATTTTTATCTATGGTATAAATATTTTTAAATAATTTTTTGTTTATGTTAAAAATGTTAAAATTAAATAGACTATAGTCATACCTTTTTTCTGTATGACGCTATTTCCATAGTCATGCAATTATATCATAAACTTATTTATTTTATAACCATACCTGGGATAACTCGGGGCAAGTTCTAGAGATTTGATATCGATAAAAAAAAATTAATACATGAGCTCATTGAACATTCTCGATTACCTACTATAAAGAGGTTCGATGTCATATTATGTGATATCGAGCCTCTTAAGATAATAAAAGTATGCGGATGTCATTTCAATCAAAATGACAATTTACTGTCAGTACCATTCATGTCTTAGAGTAAGAATACGGTTTTTACGAAGTCCAATTTAATCATGCCGCCCAAGAAACATCCACGCCCACGCGAATATTATATTAACTCGTGGATTAGTGAATATCCTGACATTAAACTACGTGAGTCAAAATTATTTTGCACTAAATGCAATGTCAGTTTTCTCCCGAAAAAATATAATGTCACGCGTCACGTTAAATCCGATAGTCATCAAAATATTGCCAAGAAAAATACAGTTTTTCACGAGAACTATTTTAAAATAAACATTTAAATGCATGTTTTAATTTTTTTAATTAAAAAATGACGAGTAAATATGTAATATTTATACCTATATGTAGAATAAAATTTTATGTTGTCATTAGCATCGATATATTTTTTGACGATAAAATATTTTGCTACATCACTTTCGTATAGATGCCCCGAGTTATCCCAGGTATATTTATAACCCATTTAGTGTTTGCGGAGCATTCGAATAACAATACGTAACCATAAGGGGTAACTCCAACCCACGTAATCCATCACACACTGTAGACTTGTAGAGCAACCGTTACACTTTTGATAAATTAATTTTCTTCGCTCTTTTCCAGCTACACTGTGTTAACTCCATATGACCAAAACCACTTACTTGAGACCTACATAGCTTAGCAAATAATAAGGGGTATATTAGTCTCGCTGAAGCTAACAGGTGTCTTGTTAAGTTGGTGATCTTTATGACACCTAACCAGCTAATAAGACCCTCGTTGTTTCGCAGCTAGTAAGATCCTTATTATTGTTGTAAGATTAAGAACGTATCTTGTTACCCTGGTGATGTTACATACGTGTAGGAAAATTCTCGGGCCCTTGAACTAATTTAATAAATGAGGTGTTGCCATTAATTACGCAAAGAACGTCGGGTACAGTCGCCGCTAACACACGAACAGATTAACGAGATTATTAACTCCTTCCGACAAGTCATTCTTTCGCAACGCACCATGACACTTGTGTGAAACTGATATACTCGTACGATCATATCACGTAAAAACTCAATGTTTAACTTTGATAGCTGGTTAAGTGTGTATGACGTTTTTAAACTAGTACAAACTGAATTATAATCGCTTAAAAAATTATAACACTTTGAGGTAATAATAATAACGACCTAAGAAAACAATCTTTGACCAATGAAATGTTAATAGACCACACCCGCTCACTGCTAATTTTTTGGTATGCCTCATACGGCAAAAAGTGGAGCACCTACCCTTAGTAACACCTGTTTGTAAACCAGTTTTCAACAAATATACGTTTTGTATTCTTATTTGTAAAACCCAAAGAATAAAATCATTAAAAATAATATTCTACAGAATAAATATCTTCAACGTTTGTAAAAATGGTTTCGAACCTAAAATAATTTGTTATTGTGAAATGAACTACCGTGCTCGGTTTTCCCAAATGAAGGGCTGAAAGAAAATGACGTTGATATTATTAATCAAATCCCAAAAAAATGGTAGCGTGGGGTTACACTGCACAGGACAGCGACGTGTGATTGATCGTTAATGAAGTGGATAGTTATTAATGGTGCGGTGCCGTAGAGACTTCTTTATTTAGCCACTAACACCTATTAATTGTAATAGAGACGTTACAGTAGTTTGGTATTGCAATCTTTTATTAAACACTAGTGTCCGCTCGCTACAACGTCTGCGTTCAAGTTGTAAAATTGCTAAACGCATTCGCCCTGCTTCTTTCTCTTAGTATTCCATACTTTGAACCAACTTTTCACCTCCTCATGGAGTTAATTACGAGATAAAAAGTATTTTTTTTAGGTTATAATCTCCCTGTCCACGAGAAAAGTATTTTGTACTATTAGTTCAGACTTCTATAAATAAATATTAAAGATATATAGCATATTGCGTCAGTAATTTTCTTATCTAAAAGTGTAACACCGTACAGGTCAACCAATTTGATTTCTATTGCCCTTTAGAACCTGGTCATAATAGCTAATTTAGTAGTGCAGTTATGTTTACACGCCATTATGACAAGTTTCTGTTCGGTCTCAGGTTCATCAAATTAATTGCCTACACAAATAATACCTACATATTCTAAAACCGTCTTGTTACGAGTTGGTGAATGTTGGAAGAAAATTTTAATACTCGAAGCTTCTATAAGCTGGCCTGCTGGAGTTTGCTCAAACTTAACACATGGCTTGGACACACATCTAAACACTGATAATAAATCATCTCCCTAGTAGCATATCAATCAATTTACCAAATTATGATGGGACGGAAAACTGTGCTACCTCTTTCTCATATAACCATTTTAATCCTATAATAAACGAATATTTTTCTCCTCCTACACCACAACACCATTTTATTTTTCAAATTATTTAGAACAAAAAATCTTACACAATAAACTACAATAATATTTTTGTATCTCGGAGTTTTGGCGTTTCCTCCCACGAATGCAAATAAGTAATAATGATTGGAGTGACTTGATTCAACTCACCCTCGAATATTTTGTTTTATTTCAATTAAGCGGCAGTCTCAAAGAGTTCTACCGCGGCAGTCACTCTATCGTCGACGATTTAAACAGATGTCGTGTTAAGGAGGTCCTCTCAGAATATTCGTTCGGAATTTAAATTGCAAATTCGTGCGGTGGCAGGTGCAGCCTCACGATTGAACGACAACCTCTCTTTCTTTCCTAAAGGAAAACACATCACACCGTCTCACGCAAGACGCTCAAAATTAACGAATAATGACCGTCAACAAATAAAACTCGAGCGTTACTAATTACTTGGCGCTCCAGCGAAGAGAGGTAATTCTTGCACTCTATTTCGAAAAGGAAATCTTAAAGCTAATGGCGCTAATTTAAAAAGAGGCCCATGACTGTGATTTTTCTTTCAAACTTTTTGACTCGTGATTTATTGGTTTTGTCTATACGTTTGAAACAGGAAGCGGGCGTATATAAAATGTCAGTCACACACTGGCCCCAAACTAAATAGAGGGTGCGTTCATTATGAGCGGAGTGGTCGCAGGTAGTAGGTCTAAATTAAAGTTTAGCTCGAGCAGTGTGTACAGTGGACGAGTCTTTGGCAGGCAGATCACGAGCCGCGCGGCTTAATGAATGAAGAAATTCCGTGGAGCCCCTCACACGTGCCCGGAGCGCGGCCGGCCCCTCGCATACATTGTAAAGTGCTACTCGGAGATGCTCACTGCTTTAATGATTGAACGTGATTGTAGACGGGCACAAGACAAACGTTATTATAGATAGCTTTTATGTCCTATAAAGATCATCGATCAACAGGCTCGGCGCAGAAAACGCTATTTGCCATTAATGCCAGCAAATTACATTAGAAGGTAAATATAATAAAATAAAGTTAAGGCAATAGAATTCCCCACTAATCTTTGTCGTCTCCGCAGCCGTAGCCGAGTAATTAGCTTTCCAATTTTAAAGAGCGGCCGGGCTCCATCAGTCCTCCCCTGCGCGCCGAATCGATAATAATTAATTATTTTTGACATAATCACAACCAAAATCCATTCTCTTTTTGCTTATTCACGTCCTGATAATAAAACGGGGCGACGCTTTTAAGGCTCGACCGAGTGAAATTGATAAAAAATAAATAAGATCCGCCAAGTTTTCGCCAAGTCAAACAAAATTGTGGGCAAGCGCTATTGGGTGTTGCGTGATTAATTACGTTTCAGATATACCTACCGACGCTCATGGAAAAATACCAAGCCATCTCACTCGTAATGATCATCATCATTACTTAAGAGCATGCTCTACTCGGTGGGGTAATTGCCAATCCACTTTTCTGAACTAGTATTTTGATTTTCGCATACGCTTTCTTCTTCACTTAGCCGATATAAGTAACTTGGCAAGTCTATAGGCTTTTCACTGCCTCTCGTCTCTTCAATCATACGAAACTTAGTGAGATATGAATTCAGTGACATAAACTTGTTAATCGAGGCGTTATGATAAATCGATTTTTCAAATTACGCAATTTAATTAGATGGAATTTTGTATACCAGATAAGTACTAAACTCGTGTTATGACAGTGACTATAAAGTAAGACTACCATCAAAGCATGTCATCTGACGTAATACACGGCTAAAACAATTGGCTATCGATCTGCCCGCGTCCTGGAAGGCCAAACAACTATTAGCGGCACGGGACGGCCCACATCCCAATCTTGGCCATTATGTGTCGTGTCCAATATTGACACAGTCGCGATTGTGCACACGACAGACCCGCGTCAACCCGAGCGGCCCGGAGGATGTCAGGTGCTCGAATCACAACAGACCTTTGAGGTTCGACATTCAATGATAGAATACAATGTCGAAAGAAAGGATTGACAGATATTTTCATCGTATTATTTGTTTTGTTTGCATAGGCAAAAAGGGAAAGCTATTTCAACTAGTTAGGTATTTTAGGTCTAAAGTACGAACATTAAAAATGTTGCGACTTTCATGCAAATCGAGGAAAAAAATAAAGAACAAAATGGACACTTATTGTTAGATATAACAAATTTTGAGCATGTTTGCGATCCATCCTTTCTCTAATACATTACCGATTACCATTATTTAATTCATGAAGGCCATAATATGGCCGTGTTACAATACATTAGGAATGTCATGAACTTCTAGCTGTCAGTTAACAAAATCGAATACAACTCCTGTAACTTTTCTTTGTTTTGTTTTACCTAACCCGCTTGTGTACCGAAATTTTAAAACCCGAAACCTAAAATTTTATGAGAACGGAAAACCGAGTCTTTTTCCATTTTGCAATTCCATTGAAATCCCATCGACCAAAAAACCAGCACAATATCCAAATAAAATCCAATTAACGTTCCCGAAACGCCCTCGCAGAAGAACGCCGAACAAAATACCGGTAAGTTGGCTGTACTTAAAAAATACATAGTGAAAACATTAGGTTGGCCCGGGGCCGCCGTGATTAAACCCAGCGAGGCATGCCTAACGAGCACGGTATGTTTGGACGCCAAGGAATACTTTGCAAGTCGCGGGACAGCGGTTGCGGCACCTGCCCATGTTTATTACAGCTAAGACTCCGCCTGATGTATTGTTTGGTTAGGCTTGGCCTAGTTTACCGAGTTTTTATACTTTCTTAAGATATTTCATAAAGGTAAGTTAACGTGTTTCAAACTGAATTTTGTTTTCATAACATTGGGAGAGTTTTTTATATTATTTTGTGATGAAGTATATTATGAAGTCCATGCTTCTACAATTAAAGCAGCATGGTGCTAATTTGTAAGATAAACCAACCTGAGATCTACAAATAAAAACATCTAGAGGTATTAATAGTGTTGATTACGTATGAAACTTGGACTCTAAGATATCCTTTCATTTGTACTATAGCTATATACCATCGATCGGGTACAGAATTGCATTACCAATTTATGAATGAATTCATAGGTAAATTGGCCATGCAATTCTGAACCCTATAATATCCACCTATACATGTGTCTCTAGCATCTGTTACCAACCTGTATACGTAAACGTTAACTGATTCGGTGAGATTAACATGAACTTTAGGGTACCCCTTGTCTTTTAATTACTTTTTAAGTTTACCGTACTCGTACATATAAATAAGTTGAGCATACCAAAGTCCAGTCTTAAGAGGGTTGAAGGGTTGTCAAAACCGGCAATTTAAATCCGCATCATAATTAATTACAAATCAGTCTTCAGCACTGATATTAAATAATATTTTAAAGGGATAAGTACCGAGCATATAGCTAATGCAAGAAGTTTTTAATTAAAACAGCCGAACGGTAAGAGGCTGGGCTGTAGGGACTATCAACTGATGAATTCTAGAATGTCTTAAGTGAGCTTAAAAGTTGATGTATATGTACCGTTTTAAATGAGTGTATAAGGCTGTATCAGGCATATGCTAAAGCCGAAGTGCAAACATATTTAGGCCCGTGCGCAGCTAATCACTGGACAGGCTTGTGTGCCCACCGCCTTATACCCCTTCGAGCAATATTAATATATTAATTATTTATGGGTGTGTTTGGACAAGCAAGATTGTGTCTTGCATTGATTATATTGAGGTAGTCAAAATGCAGATAGGCATTTTGTATAGAATATTTTATGCAAACATAAACAGAGCATACACAAAAAGAAGAAAAATGTGTCGTATACGATACATTTTTATAAACGACGGTAATTTTAATTTTTGACCACATACTCGTATCGAAATAAGAAATATACCTAAACTAGTATTATATCACATATATTTCTAAATACAATTTTTTTCCGCAGTAAAGAGTTAACTACTGTTGCAACAAGTACAGTTTGTAAAGTAATTGAAATAATAAATAAAAGTACAATGTACGTGATACATAAAATGTTTACAGTATCACAAAAAGCAATTACGTTAAAATTATTCAAATTGTTTAAATGTATATTTACGGGTATACTTAAAACGGGTATACGGGTATACTGTAATAGTAAATACTGATCTTGACTTTGACACATCGAGCACCAGGGAGGCGATTTTTGACTTTAGAGCGCTCGAATTCAATAAAATAAATGTAAAAATTAACGCCCACAAAAGTTTGTCACCATTGTTTTCGAGTAATTTAAAATACAATTTGTTTTATTAATTCCACAACAAAATAACGGTGATGATACTATTGTGTGTGGTTATATCCACCTTTTTTTCGAATGCCGAACGCCCGAAAGTCCGAAATCGCCTCCCAGAAACCCGCTAGACAGGCTCTCTGTATGTACGTGTGATTTCTGCTACAAAGCGCTGGAGTCGGCTACGAGGTATCGCGTAGCGAACTCCAGAACGGAAAGTGTTAAATGTACGCATTTGCGCTCTACTATCCTGTCAATTATAGCTTCACTAAATGCTACGCGTTACGCCGTAGCACGTAGCGATTGAATGTATGCGCGTCCATAGAACACGATTCCCGTAGGCTTGCCTAAGTTTCAGGCACCTGAGTAGTTTTTCTACAGCTCACGAAGAAATTGTAAGGGAAATTCAGCACCGGCTTGCCTAAGAATTTTTTTGATCCACTGCCACAGTTATGCAGTTTAAAAAAACTCGAAAGTATCACTGACAAATCGCCAGATATAGGTAGTTGATGTACAAATAAACAATGACTAAAAGTAATTAAACCACACGACAGTTTAAGAACAGCAAGAGCATTGAAGTACCAAATCAATATACCTAACAAATCAATGTCAAAATTTTATTATATGAGCATGATCCGTAATTTCTCCCACCACCGTTGTACAATTCGTTAACTCTCTTATGTAATGTTTTTTTTTCTCTTTCAGATGCACGTGACTGCGACGAAGAAGCGGCTAACAAGGTAAGTACATCCGCTAAGCTTAAACTAAAAGAACATTTAAAAGCCACTCCGCCCCCACAAGCGCAATCCAAACTTTGGCGACGACTTTATGGCCTCGGCGACCGCCAAAAGTCGTCAGGCAAAAGTCGCCACGCAAAAGTGCAAGCGTGTTTACCCATATATCAACGTTTCTTTTCGATAAGCTCCCCCGCTGCCAATAAAGTGATTAAGTCACAAATCGCGAGGGTGGCCGGGCATTTTTATAATTTCACTGTTTTTCTACTTGTTTGGTTGGATAGAACGGGTGGAGCGAGTGTGTCGTTATATTTTGCTACCAAATGCATGTTGACTTCAGAATTCGTTGTAGCACTTTGTTGTTGCTAGTTACTAAACTAGTATGTAAAATGCTCTCGGTATTATGTTAAAAAAAAACGCTTAAATTATTAAGTACTTCCTTTAAAAAGTTACTTACTTTTTGTATTTTGAAGTAAGTAAGAAATTGTTTTAAGAAAATTTATTTTTTCATCTAGAAGCCATATACGCGCTTATTGAAGTTTTTTTTTTATGAATTTCAATAATGTGTGACGAACAGTCCTTTAATAGAACGTTGTTATTCAGGAATATGCTGTGGATTACATTATTTATTTCCAAGAACTTAATAATTTTCATCGTGTACCCTATTTTATCGATATCAGTCTCTTACCCAATACCCTGCCCTTCGGAACCCCCCGATTGTTAGTTAAAAATAAATTGCCCGATGCGATAGCGTTATAAATTTCATACGTGCTGAGAAATGACATACGGTATTATTTACGACGAAGGTTTTTTTCGGGGAAGCACAAAGACATTGTGACATAATTGAGCCGTTTTGGGGCACGCTACAATTTGCAGCAATTTTCTATGATAAAGAAAGGTTCTGTGAGGGCATGCTTTTCTTTTAATAAGAGAACGTTTTATTTTTTTACAGTGTATGTAATATTCATAGTATCCATGTTGTATGGTACGTTTCTATTTCAATTGTAGATAACTGACTACAGCTGTCATTATTTATTCAATTTTGAACCAGAACCTGGAGACTAAAACGAAAACGATACAAGCATATATCTTTCTTGCGATGCTGTATGGACAATTGTCATGAATAATCTCAAAGCAAGCATTAACTAGAGCCCGCACACGTGTACCCCCGTAAGGGATAGATAATAGATGCCCGTAATCACTTCTACAGCACGAAACAGAACAATTTACCATTGTTTTCCTTAGCCGACACAACGTTCTAGGAAAAATAACAGCTTTTCTCGTAGTAATCACAGAAATTCTTGAAGAAATCGCGAATCATATCTGTTTGTTACCCTCCTCTGCTAGAAGTAACGCGTGGAGGGTAATAAGAACTATGACAAGGACCAAAAATAATAGCACCTCTCTGCCGTACCTATTGAAAGTGTAATAAGCCCATCCATCCCGTTCTACCTTGGTATTATTTACATTACCATGCCTCGTCTATACCTTTTATCCTATGTCTATGTGAATAATAATGGCCACGAAGTACTTGTACACTTCGTTATATTATATAATTATCTGCACTTAATTTATCACAGATATAACGTATTTAGAATGTCTAATTATACAAACAAACACGAACAAATTCGTTAATAACCAGCGCGATTGATATCGTCTGTCATCGGACATTAGCGCTGTCCCGCCCGGCACGCCGCACCGCCGCACCGCCGCACCGCGCTCACGGCTACAGGCGCCATTAGCTCTACAAATGACACTAAAATGAAATCTATTCATTTCCTTTGAGCCGAGTCAATCGTCGGTAAATATTGTTCAATTTCACGCGATCCGAGCATTAGATCTAAAGCTGAAACCCCTTTGCCACAATTCAAGCGAATTTAGACCTTATTTTTTAAGTGGTAAGGCTGTATAAATGTGTAACGTTAGGGAAATCAGAGTTCTCATGGTGACGATTTGTGTTGATAGTGGGAATAAATAGTTCGGTGTCTTCTTTCTTTGATGCCATATATTTTATCTGAGGTATTTAAAACGAAATGCAGTGTTTACGAGAATTTCAAAGACTTGAAGCGTTTTACCGTTTTAAGAATAATTTAATATGACCATTTGCCAACGAGTCCGGCGGAACAGGGGGGCCCGCTCAGCCGCCTGGATTGACTACAAGAAGGCCTATGATTCAGTGCCTCATTCATGGCTGGAGAGGATCTTAGAGCTGTATAAAATTGATGCAGCCTTAAGATCCTTCCTTGGCGCGTGTATGAGGCAGTGGACCACAGTCCTTCGTCAACCAGGAGGCGGGGATGACCCCCCTTGCCCGCAGGACTTTATAAGGATCGAGCGAGGAATATTTCAGGGCGACAGTCTGAGTCCCTTGTGGTTCTGCCTAGCTCTAAATCCGCTCAGCACCCTGCTGAAGGATTCGGGGCTAGGTTGCCGGCTTCGGAGAGAGAGTGAAGTCATATCTCACCTTCTGTACATGGACGATCTCAAATTAAAATTAAAATTAATTTAATTAATTTAATTTTTAATAATTTATATTATATGTATATTATTTTAATTTAATTTAGGTTTAATTGGATTTATTTGTTCAATATGGAAACCATTTCTGGATTAAACAATTTTCATTTCATTTCATTTTCATTTCAAATTATTTGCACCCAATAACCGGGACTTGCTGGAGCTACTAAAAACCACTGAAGTCTTCAGTAGTTCCATCAAGATGGAATTTGGTGTTGATAAATGTGCGGTTATGCATGTACAGCGGGGGAAAGTAGTAAATTCAACAAATTTACAGCTTTCTGAGACGATGACGTTCAGATCTATCTCTGAATCAGAAACCTACAAATACCTTGGTATGTCACAGTCCTTGGGTATTGAGGATGCGGGTATTAAACAGGCGTTGAGGGAGCGCTTCTTCGGTCGGCTGACAAAAGTACTCAATAGTCTTTTGTCAGGTGGCAACAAGGTGCGCGCCTTCAACTCCTGGGTGATGCCCCTACTCACATACTCCTTTGGCATACTAAGGTGGACACAGACTGAGCTGGATGCCCTGGATCGGAGGGTCCGTCAATTGCTCACCACACACCGTATGCTTCACCCACGCTCGTCCGTTATGAGATTGTACATCCCACGGAAGTGTGGAGGTCGCGGCTTTTTAAATGCCAAAAATCTCCACAACCGTGAGGTGTACAATCTCAGGAATTATTTCCTTAACAACGAGTGTGGGATGCATCGTGATGTGGAGGCAATAGATAAGGGCCTCACGCCGCTCTCCTTGGCGAACGAGAACTGGCGCAAACCTGTGGTGCTAAGCACCGAGGATCGCAAGGCGGTATGGAAGAGCAAGGAGCTACACGGGCGGTTCTACGGGGCCCTCACGGGACCCGACGTAGACCTGCTCGCGTCGGTGAACTGGTTACGATTCGGGGACCTCTTTGGAGAAACCGAAGGTTTTGCCTGTGCAATTGCGGACGAAGTTATCATGACGAATAACTACCGGAGATATATCCTGAAGGACGGTACGGTCGACATTTGTCGGGCATGCCGCCGTCCCGGAGAGTCACTCAGGCATATCATCTCCGGTTGTTCCCATCTTGCTAACGGCGAGTACTTGCACAGACATAACCTCGTAGCCAGGATCATACACCAGCAGCTTGCTCTCCTATACGGTCTTGTGGACCACGAAGTGCCGTACTACAAGTACACACCTGCGCCAGTTCTCGAAAATGGTCGTGCCACGCTCTATTGGGATCGATCTATTATCACGGACAGGACTATTGTAGCCAATAAACCTGATATCGTGGTAATAGATCGACCGCAACGCCGGGCCATGCTCGTTGACATCACCGTCCCATGTGACGTGAACCTCGTGAAAGCCGAGAAGGACAAGTCCAGCAAGTACCTAGACTTGGCTCACGAGGTAACCGCCATGTGGGAGGTCGATTCGGCGATCATTGTGCCGATAGTTGTTTCTGCGAACGGTCTCATAGCGAAGAGTCTCGACCAACATCTTGAGAGACTTTCGCTACGGGGTTGTGGTTGGATCAAGGGTCAGATACAGAAGGCGGTAATTCTGGACACGGCGCGCATAGTCCGAAGGTTCCTCACTCTGCGGCCCTAACCACCGGCAGCCTGGGCCTTGCTCCGTTGCCGGCGGCACCCTAGGATAGGTTTTTTATAATGTTTTTATTGTTGTTGTGTGTTTTTGATGTATTTTTGTATTTTACTTTTATAAAAATATTGTAAAAAGCCTACACTAAGATAAAAAATGAATAAAGAATTTAATATACAATAAAATAACAGAATAACAGATTATTTTCTGCCACCTATTTATACGAGTACATACTATTTACTAAATGCAAATGCAAACTGTTATTTTGGAGGGAAAAGGGCACCGAGAAAGACATGGCCTTTCACAGAATGCTATTTCGACTCACGTAACTGTTGCAACCGGCTAACATCAAAATCTCATCTACTCGATATTTTCAACCTAACACAGACTATATTATATTATTTAATTAGCCTAAAATTATCTGCTCGTGTACTGCCATTCATTTTTAGCCCGTCCAATATGACCCCAACCTTTTTACTCAGTAGTACACTAATTTATTTACTGTATTATCATAATGTATCTTTTCACCTCACTAGCTCGGAAAGCCCTTTTTGTTTGTTTAATATCTATTGTGAAAATCGCTTTTTATCCACATGTGGTGAAAGAGTTTTGACATAAGTGACAAGTGGCTTAAGTGACATTTGACAGCTAACAAAACGTAAAACGTTAAAAGTGCAGAATTTTTAACATCGCAATTAATGAATTGCATCGAGTATAAACACTTAATACAGTCTTACAACTTTATTTTAATTCATAAATATCAGTATTCAACATTAATCTTCTTTCTTTTTGTAAAAACGGATAAATTGTTCTGACAGCCGAATAAGTCTACGTACGAACAAAACGCATCTGACATTTAATAAAACCTTTTACGTCAAAACTTTTCATTTCAATTCATCCATCATATCAACGTTAAATATTCGCATGTTTTTCTAGGTTGTTTTGTTAAAAATTAGTGATTCGAGTGATGAAGAAGTATTAAACACCTGAGGAATTACGGGAAACCGACCCTTTTTCTTATTTTCCTCGCTGTAGTGAGGTGAAAAGTTTTGTGTTATACACGGGTGAAAGTTATTTTACGTCTCGTGTATTAAAGCACTCGCTACGCTCAGGATTCTATTTTTGAACCACTCGCTTCGCTCGTGGTCAATAATAGAATCCTTTCGCTAGCTCGTGTTTCAAATAACACTCGCACGTAAAATACAACTTTCACCCCTTGTATAACAAATAACTATTACCTTTTTGTACTAGTTTTTCCTTTATAGCTACGTTGTGAAGGTTAACAGTTAAAACAGACACAGCGCATATTTAGTTCAATTAATTCTTATCGAAGCAAAATATTTACGTCACACTTAATCCTCGTCTATTTTTAATTAATGTAATTTTATAATGTATGTATGTATGTATATATGTGTATGTGTATGACCCGTTTGTTATGTGTATGAAACGTGAAAGTTTTAAAAAGTTATATTTTTAATAAAAAAAAAAAATAAAATAAAATAAAAATCGTTAAAAAAAATGTGTTATGCAATTTGCGTAAGATCTTGTGTTTAAGGATATAAGTATGGATTTAAAAAAAAACAGAATTTTCACATAAATAAATATATACATTTTTATAATTAAGGCAGGACACTTTTTATATGAAATATTGACCCATTTTACTGCTCTTGATTGTAGAAACCTATATAGATGTTTCATCAAATGTCGTTACGCCACAGAGATGTAGCGATACGGCGCGGGCTAATTTGTAACCCCGAGTTTATCTGGGCCTTAACATGCCCTCCCGATGGGTTTCTCAATTTCCATCAATGTCCATCAATTTGTATCGCCAAATTTGACACGAAAAACGTCCGTCCTGAATATTTATCGGCTTTTGTGGATTTTTAGGAACCTGTTAATTTACTTACTCTTTAATATGGACATATGGGTCTCAGAAACATTTGTAAAGCGAGAAAAAATTACTGAATTTTAGGTGCAACTTGTATTGTAATTTTGCAATGAATTTACTATTGAACTACAAGCCGGACTATAATCGGTCAGCCGAGGCTTTTCAGCAAGCTTAGCAAATATCCTTTAGACGATATTTTTTGTTTTGTAAAAAGCAGTCTTTATTAAATGTAAATAAAAAAATCCGCAATTCACTATTTTATTTTCAGAATTAAACTTGACAAATAAAATTAAGGGACTTCAATATCATATTTTTTAATGTGCAGTATATTTTTACAAGTAGGTAAGTTACAACAAAGCTTAGTAGAAGTGTACCCGAAAGCTCATGAGAGGAAAATACGGATATTTGAATGGATCAGGTCAGAGTAACAGACGAGACTACGAAATTAATCATAGAATGAGTTCTGACACCGCAACACCAGCAATATTGCAATCTTTTGTATCATCCACCAACGTGACCTTGACGCCGACGCGAAGATTGATAATGCTGAGCTCGTTAGGCCCCTTTATCACTCTAATTTGAAAAGTTCTATGACGGTTGGAAAATTATTGCGTTTAGACCTTTTCGGTTTGGAAAGGTCATGCAGGAGCCCATCGATTATCAATTTGTGCCCCTGAGACAAATTGCGGGTAGAACTATGATTACAGGCTAACTAGACTGGGGTAAAATATTGGGGGTCTTGGAATTTACATACTGTTTGAGATATACTTTACATATCTGAATACGTTTCTACTCTCACTTTAGTCTCTTATATAAGTCAACCTTTCAATAATATGAAAATAGGTGTTGGTTTTTAGCAGACTAATTTATGTAAATACATAGATAAAATTAAATTATTTTCAACAGCAATGTAGTTTTACTAATTAATGTACTTTCGTATTTTACACTAAGTACATATGAAATATTATTTTACGTAAAAATTAAACAGTATGACAAAATATACTCACCTATTTGTGTGTTGACTGCATTTTTCAAACAATTCTTTCCGGTCCAACGAGGTAAATTGGAATCAAATTGTTTTTTAAATAATATACTTTGCTATGTAATTTTCTACTTACAAGCTGCTCAAAATATGCGTAACAGTGTGGCATTAACGAAAAATTGGCTTTATTACGGAAGTACTCGCCGTCAGTAACCGTCTTGATCAAATAAAAAATTAACTGGTCGAGGGTGACCGTTGCGCCGACAAATAGGTCCGATCACTCAAGTTGTGCCCGCGGAAGGATAACAGCATATGTGAATATCAGCTTTGTAGTGACTTACACCCTTTTTTGTGTGAATGTATAAAGTGCCCCCGGTGGTGAAATCATATGTCCAAACATATTAATTTACTCGATTTGCGTTTTTATCGGATATCAAAAGATATGGGGCGGACATACATTGTAAATCATGTTGAGAACCCATGTATTATTTAATACTGTGCATATCGTAAAGTAATTTATTATTCCAGGTCCAGACAAATTATTAAAAAAACATGAATATTTTTACATAAACTTAAGTAAATACATAGTACGATTCTACTTTGTCCTTCTTTGGTAGATAAAATAACCGTTTCTGTATGATTTCTCAATTCAACAAAATTATACAACTGCATGAAAATTAAAAATCGAATCGGAAAAGACAAAGTTATAAATACGTGTCAATTTTAAAGTGTCCAATAAAATAAACCTTAAGTGGAACCCTGTAAGAATTACAAAACTATGACAATTATTTTCCGATGTGAGTTAAGTTTGGTGATCAGCGCACCCGGCTCTATCACAGCCTTGTGACCGACACAAGCTTTCTCGGAATTTCCTTCAAATTATAAAATCAATTAGGTAGACGGCACCGAGTAAGACTGGAGTTTTTAATCTACCGTGTAGCGTGCAAGATACCTATGTGTTGGTTTTTACGGACTTTTCATTTAAATGAGATAGCATAAGATTTCGGAATATTTGAATCGCTTGATAGTACATATGCTAAGACAAAATTTAACATCAGTAAATTTTTGGAGAGGCTGCAAATTAGCTCGAGTTTTATTGAACGAGTAGTTCACCGAGCTTTACGAATAAAAAAATCAAAACACACTAACAATTTATGGCTGTTACTAAAGTGTATGTTTACTAAGAACTGTCTCATGATGTAGAGCAGATTCTAGTCTCAAGGGTTTTATTTTCAAACTGATATAAAAGAGAAGTAACGAGATTGATTAAGTAATCAATAAACAGAATCTAATAACAGTGATTCAATTAACTTCGTTTCAACAAAATTATTCATCGTCGAGATTTTATAAAACTCGACGTCACGCTCGAACAGTCAAAAACAATACTTATTCAAATGAAACAAAAAGCAATTAACGGAGGAGATATCCCTCCGTCCTCGGAGGATACGAGAGAAGAGATTATTGAAAAAATAATTAATAAATATTTATGGGAAGCCACCTGAGGAACGGCGACACCGGGATCTCAGCTTTATCCAGTGCTCGAGTACGCATCTGCAGCTACAGGGAAAGCGGTTTATTACAAATGCAAAATTTTCCATTCATATTCAAAATTTTATATCCCGATGTGGCCGGGAGAGAGCTAATTTATTCCAGGGGACCGGCTAAGGAGACGTCCCGGCGCCTCGCGTCTTGGGGAGGATTAGGGAAGGGTTGAATGCTGCGAAATTGACAGGTGCCTGTCAAAAATTACAATTAATAATAATTGAGACAATTGCGGACGCGGCTGCGGCCGAGGAGGCTGGAGAACCATGTCTTTATTTGGTGTTTCTTTGTTAGTTATTGAAGCGTACCAAACCGAGTAGACCGACCACAAAATGTCTGAAATATTTATTTCATATAATTTTGCATTTTATTATTTACAAGAAATCTAGGAGGCTAATAAAATATTTTTACATTACAATATATAATTGAGTAAGACACTAAGTTGGACGTAGACATTTATGTGAGATGACAACAGGAAACGACGCTTTTGACACAAATTATCTCAAGCTATATGTTCAAGACATTTTAAATACTATATAATACTACCCATACTACCACAAAACCAAGCATGCTCCTCATATACCAGAGTGAAATCGCCCACAGTTAAAGTACTTGTTTACTCAGTCATCAGTCTGTGGCGCCCGGCAGCTACTCGGCGGGTAAGTGCGGAATAAACCACTCTTACAACGGATTACCGTCTTCTGTAAAACGAGTGATAGATGCTCGCTGTCTCTGGTCACTGTTTATGTGAGCATGATACTAAATGTGGACGACTTTAGTGAAAGGGCCCACTTTGTCGATCTACACGAACACTTATTTTTTTCAATAATAGACAACGTTTGTACATTGTGTAGTTTTAGGATCTACTAATAGATGTTGAATTTGCTTAATAGTTAAAAATCATTCTGGAATGTCTACAGCTGGTTTGAGAAACCCGTGACACCCGTTTTACGGGTTTCCTACGCCTTTAAACATCGCTAATGAAGATTTAATGTCGTTGCAACAAATTAAGGCGGCAACCAGGTGAATGTTAATGTTGCATTAAGGGTTACAGTCTGAGGACGTGATATGCCCATTAAGTCATAAACTTCGTGACAGATTATATTAATGTTCTATTTTGATGTATGGTAATATACGTTATATGGTTTGTAAATGTACCATTACTAATTCGTCATTGCGATTTTACGATCCGTTAGAGAATAGAAATACCGTTTCCGTTTTTATAGCAGTATTTTGGACAGAATGATAAAAAAGCTCGTTCAAATCCAGTCAATCGGTTTACCATATTTGTACTGCCCATTACTGTATTCCCGTTGGTTGCAGGAGCTACCACGCGTAATCAGAGTTTCCTGCCTTGACTATAGGGTTCAAGCGATGTAGCTACACTAACGCTGGATACGCCACTATCCATACATTTTATGATGATGAGATGTATGACCACCGCCACCCTTCGAGCAATAGCACTCGGCACTCTTTTCATAGCGCTCTGGTTGCTTTGATCACGAAAAACGCTCTGACCAAATTCGCTTACAGGCGATCCTCAAGGTTAAACGAATTCGTTTGGAATGTTTTTTTCTTTATGACTTTAGTGTAAACATGGTTAGCTTGAGCTCTTGACTCGAATCGCCTAACAAGCGGCAAGCGATGTGAATCCCCTGACCGGTACTTGGTCATGAAGAGGCGATGTGTGTGAAAAATGCCGCCATCAATAACATGGCTATCAGGGCTCGGGGCTGATTGATTCATGGGTTTGTGAATGGTGATTAATTGGTATGACATATGAATACGTTCGGTGGCTTTTTGAGCCTCTTCCGTGGGAATATAGGGACTGGATTAATATGTCGATTAAATTATTGAGATTGCTGTTGGTGCAAGTATAGGAAATAAGTGTTGCATTTGCATTTGAACGGACAAAAAGTCAAGGGTTTTACATAATTGAAGAACAATTTTATTTCAGTAAAGTTAAAAGTCTGTACTTAATAAATTCTTATGACCTTCGAAAACATGTGTATATTTAATTTGACGCTTTATTAACTGAGTTTAAAATACAGTTTCATTAATTACTCAAACGGAAAACCAAACCACACTATGTAAATTCCTTACTCTGTTAACCTAAGCGCGTATCGTATCGTCCATTACCGCATTGGCCATTTGACAGAGTGCCATCATTTGTCGGGGCTCCAGTGCACTACATGCGTTTCAATAGCGCTGTTGATTTAACGGCCGGAGTGGTGCTCTGCAAATAGTTTCAGTATGAAGGGCGTTTTGATACTGTGTTATAATGAGAACATATGAGTGCCGTAGGGTCAATATCACGAGTGTATAAACTTAGTATGATGTTAAATACTGTTTGAATTTGTTGATCTGGATAGTTTTTTTAAGCTGTTTAATTTGGCATTCTGAAGATATCATTCTAAGATAGACATCAAAATAAGGCTTATTAATATTAACATAGTTAATTGTTAATGGGATATGTATAACAATAAAACAAAAAAATGCTATAGATTAGTTTTTACTTTTTTTAATTGCCCTTTTGACGCATTTCATCGCTAAGTTGTTTAACAACAATGTATCTTTTGAATTAGTAGTTTTGTAATAATGAGTCGAAGTCGTGATATCATTACTTTTTTATTGTTTTTTCCGTCTTCGTTAGATATTACGTAACATTTTTTTATCATTACGCCTTACATTAGCTAACTCAAAACATGGTTGCTTAGGACAGATTTCTAAACATAACGACGCTGCACTTCAGATTGGTAGTCAGATGCAGCTCTCTAAATATACGACGATCTTATTTAAGTTTGCAAATTTATTCGGACCACGTTTTTCAGTGAGCTGATTTAAAACAAATTGCTCTAATTCAAAGACCATCTTATGTACCTATGTATAACGTAAACTGTGGTGCAATTAAAACGGGTCTGAGAAGTAATTACGACGCGAGCGCAGAGTTGTTGTTCCTACTGCTGTCTGAAATGATATGGGAACTTAACACTATGATCTTATTTTGGAATTACTCTTAGTGCATCTTGGTTACGTCAATGGTTCACTAATCCGACCGTGATGTGCTGGAAGTGATATCAAAATAAGATCATTCATTTTATGGTTTGAGGCCGCTCCAGGTCCTTAACAAATATGCGTAACGTTATTGGAGACCACACTTGTGTTGGATCGCTTAACTTGGCGAACGTTCGCTTGTGCGGGTAAATGAGTACCGGGCCAGCTCGGCAATCCTGCGCTCCGAATTCACTTGTGCAATTCCATGGTGAAATTTCCATAGCGTCTGCGTCATAAATATTTTGTCCGATAAACCGTTCGTTCGACAGCCGCGAGGCGTAAGAAAATGTTAATTAACGAATCCATTGTTTTCCCGCCCGGCGGCTCCAAGATGGTGCCGCTTCCGTTTCCGCCGGGCTTTCTTTATGTGCGTTTCCCTTATTTTTACTCGGGGTAGCGGCAGCGGCATTGTGGCGCGGCGCGGTGCGCGGCGGAGTATAATGATTTTAATTTCCTCTAATCAAGAGCCTTCGGCGCGGCTTAAGAATTCTAATCATGCGCAGCCGCTCCGCGGGTGACAGAAACATCAGCACTTATTCTGATTGCGTCGAGTGTGGCGTTGAATAATTAATATGCCTTTATTTTACACCATGCTGCGGCTAAACAAAAGGAGCGCCTTCGTTTATGAATTGTGATGTTTGAAAGCCGCGAATCTCCTATTTTGACAGTTTATTTAAGATGTATTTATATTGAATTTTCACGCCCGCCGTACAATAGATGTTGTGAAATTTCACACTCAAGAGCAAGGAATATGAGTACGTCGACGTCAAATATAATTTTCACTTTTTCACCTTACTCATTTGTAAAAAGGTACAAAAGTGTAAACATATTTTTGACGTCGGCTGTACATGTTTACACAGTAATTTGAAACATAATTTTGTTTTGAGAATAGTTTATTGCATGCGCCTAGTTTTTTATATAAAAATTTTTTTCTAACACAATACTGCTTTAGAATTAATAATAACACAAATTGGAAACTCTGGAAAATCACGGGCTTCGAAATTAAATGAAGTTAAATAAATTGTTCAACAACAATGATGATATGCAATCAGTACTCCAAAAATATACGTACATATACATATTTCTTGTTTGCTTAATTAAATCAAGTACTTAATTTTAAGCTTCCACATCGTAGATTACTACAAACCCTGAATAGAAAAACATAATTTTCTTCCAACACAACCACTTGATTCCAGCGATGTTTGGCTTCGTCCGCAAGCACCGCACCGCACAATTAAGGCAACCCCTTCTGTGCGTACTTAGCATTCTAATCACCCGCGCCACAATACGACGCTTACGCGAATTAAGTGCGAAAATAACAAGATCTCCACGCCGCACTAAATTATGTCACGAAGCGCTTACGTCCGGCACCTTCACAATTTTAGAAAATTTTGATTTGCCAAAGTTTAACCAAACAAAAATATGAAAGTGTATAATCAAACTTGCATGCGTGTGTGTGTGTGTGTGTGTGTGTGTGTGTGTGTGTGTGTGTGTGTGTGTGTGTGTGTGTATCTTTGACATATAGGTATTGTAAATTTGTTAGCGATGTGCTATAAAAAACAAAACTAAGTACTACAATATAGGTACCAGATGATAAATGGCAGCTAATTTGGACAAAACAAGGAACTCCCTATACTCATAACCCCCGAGTAACCAAAGCACAGTGGCAATAAAATGCGAAAAACGATTACAGATCAATGAAGCGCGTACCCTCCGTCAAATAAAGCCGAGTACACACTTCAAATATGCTTTTCTTAATCGTTCTCATAAAACAAAGATCAGCCGACTCCCCCGTGGCAAAAAAAGTAAAAAATCTCCCCACTGCATTGCTCATATCGCGCTATCACTGCGGATTTTTACCGCAAATTGTTTTCCTCCCCTGAATCGATATTGTTTGGATTGGAATTGCTTTGGAACTTAAATTAGTACGTTGGAAAGAACAAAATGGAATTACGAGCGATTCTGCGCACTTGCGGTTCATTTGCCTGTGATGGCGGTCGACGACGATTCTGTTTTACGCTGAGTGCTTAGCGTTATTGGTGTTTACATTTTTGATGCGAATGTTGGTAAGGGAGTAATTTTCATTTATAAATATCGATTGTATCGCTTTTTTGCGTCCTTTTCTTACACCAATTATCCATGCAAGGAACGTAGAAGATGAGCAGCATATATTTACAATACCCCTACATTGACAAATCCAAATATTAGGATCACCTCTAGAATCTCCACATCTCACGGATTTGTGTTTCTCTCTTTCTACGGTTTCTTAATCTTGACCGGAACTGATAGCATTGCCATTTTATCGCCTATCTTTATGCGTGGCTTATCTACTTACATGCCTACTTGTTAGAACTTGACTGTTATGGTAACGATAAAAACCGGACCGTATTTGGCTAGCAGATCGTCATTACACCTGGTTGGAGACTGCTTCCAAACTAAACATATAGCTAAAGGTTGTAAGCTTAGGTAGGTGCCTATAGTCTTATCCTAATTGATGTTTCCACTCGGTAGGTACTAAGTCTGAGTGCTTAGTTTATAGGTACTAAGCTCGCACCTTTCAACTACTTAAAATTAAATGAATCCCCAAATCCAGCGCACTTTACCGCACTTAAAATATAAACCCAAAAACAAATTCCATTTCAACTTTAAAATATTAACCTTCTTAGGGAAAAAGCATGGAAAATCTTGGAGGTTGAATTGGCTTAAAACCTCCCGGCGGATGTGTCATTATAATTTGTAGGGGGAGATGACGGATCCGCCCGGGGCCCGATTACAATACCGTAAGCTATTTTAATCTTAACTTAGTTAAAAATCTTGCGCACGACATTAGCATTAATCACTTTTGACAGTCGAGTAATGGATATTAAGTAATTACGTGCACTTACAGTGAGAATGACGTAATCCTGAAGCAGTATTAGGCTTTGTTTTTTGACAGCTCTTAACATCACAAATTTAACACATAGCTAGCTAGGGAAATTCATATAGATTAGTGCATCAATATATGATAGTGTGCTGTTGATTCTTAACTTTTCTCTTAACTTAGTTACCATTTCACGAAATTGTATGTGATTTCGATTCGCCACGAGTTATCTTCTTTACTAAGATATTTTAGGTTTCCTCATCCGTGGTTAAATATCAAATCCGATTATTAACTGACTACTAATTCATACATACATACACACATTAAAAACACACATACTTAACTTTACATAAACACCTCTTACTTATAACTTACTAAGACCATTTTATCCGACTTTTTGTACTTAAGCAGATAGTTTCTCGGTCATTTAATCAAAATTCTTAGTTTTAATTTTAGCTTTAATATTCATGTATTTCGCTAAGATACCCACGTCACAGGCTCAGCCTAGTGTGGGGATCACTGTATTGCCTCCCACTGTAAAACCAATATATGAAATAAATATATTTTGAATTTGAATTTGACTTACATGCATTTGGAAACAATAGTGCTCTGTGTTATATTCTTTAGCATTCCATCAAAATAAAATAATCGGTATGTAAATCTTTAAAGCAATTATACAACGATAAATCGATTATGATCTAATGAAATGGTTAGAAGGTACCTTATAAAGATTCGTCTCTCCAACCTAAGGCTTTAAGTAAAATTAAATTATTATACAGGAAGAAACAAAGGAGCACGAAATATAAAGCTTAATTGAACGTCGACATTGAGAGATTTCAATTCAATTACTAGACCATATTTAACGAAATCCAATCCCCCTTTCCCTCGAGAAATAATATTATTTATTCACAAAAAATAATACAAAACACGGCATCGGAACTCCGGACGCTGTTGGTTTAGCCGAGATCATTCGATGCAAAAGTTGGATGTAGAGGACGAAGGCAGGAAACTTGGATAAACGAAGCCCTCTAAAAATGATTGATGCCATACAGCGGCGGGGCGCCGCGTCGCTGTACATTTTAAAACGAATAAACGTCGATTTTGAAATTTGAAAATTGGATCATTAGCGCTTTGGCGAGACAATTTAATACCTCCAAATTTTGGTAAATCGTTCACACTTAAACTTATTCATTCACGGTTAATTTAAAACCTAACCTACGTTACCTAATTTACGGTATCTTTACAAAATAAACTATTTCATTGCAGACTTACTCGATTTTTATCAACACTTCCATCGAATATCGTGTGCACCAACCACAATTCGATTTGCCGAACAAAAGCCCGTATGACACCCAAGCAATTTCCTAACGTATTGGAAAATGAACAATTGTTTGAAGACATGTTATTACGGCGTTTAGCCTGCTAACAAGCCTGCGTTTGTTTCTGCTGCATTGTTCTATTCCGCTTTCGAAAAGGTATTCTCATTCACATTTTATGTGGAGATACGTCGTTTTTTAATGGGTCGGTGAAGTGAGTGTAACAATTAGAGAAAGCGGCCGGTAGCGGTAGCGGTGGCACTATCGCGACGACAATGGTCGGACTGCGCTCAATATCTTTATGCTCTTCGGTGGTGCTGTTGCACGGTTGAATGCCTTCTTGGTAAGTACGTTTAAGGACGAATGTAGAGTTAAGAAAGTGTAGTTACTGCCGCATATGCTATGATATGAAATGACTTGAACTGGATATGTATATACAGGTGGGCTCGAGCAACCCGACAGATCTTAACCACGCATTTCTCAGACCAAAAGGAGTAAAAAACGTTATGTGACTTTAGGTGAATCTCGACAAAAAATATTTTTTTTTTTTTTTCAAATATTTAAATGTTTTGTGCACATGAAGATTAAATTAAATATTAATTATAAAATGATCGCATAAAACTAAATGATACATTTTTTCCGAAAAAATTAGTTTATGTATTAACTCTGAAACTAGGCATATTGCAGAAAAGTTTATAGGACATTTTAGTCTCTAAACATGATCAAGAATACACTGTTACAATCTGTCAGTTTTATTGTGCTCATCCTGTATAGGTACTACTATAGTAGTATAACACAACCTTATTTTAGAAATATATTTTTATGTTAAGATTTGATATGATGCCTTTGCTCAGTAAAATATCACTCATATTATCAAGAAATAAATAAAAGTATCCGTAATGTTTTGAATTGATCTTTTTAAATATTACGATTTGACGTACGCCAATGCAATTTTTCAAAAATATTTCACACTTATGTGACACCTTTCTTGGTAGCACACGACATGAAGCCAGGCTCCAACAGTCAACAGCATCTTACCATTTTTTGTCAGTAATACAGCTACTTTAACATAAATGTAATTTGCTAGATCTAACACAATTTGAAGCCCTCACCGCCGGGCGGCGTCGCTTTGTGCCCGCTTCCTCCCGCCCCGTGTTGAATGCAGCGTCTTCACACGCCAAGATAACGCCGCAATTGTTCATATGCGACGTCAAATATGCATAATAGTTACAATTCTACGTAAAAATAATTCTAATATAGACAGCTAATATAATTTTTGAGTAAATTGCTTGTTTTTAAACATTGGTACCAACTAATATTCCGCATACCATCGCATTCAGTATGCTACGCCGTAGCTCGTTGCGATGTCCTCTGGCTATGTACTATGTAGGTAAAGCCGAAGTAAAGCCATTTTTCACTCGATTATTGTCGCGAAATTAATGGACATTTGGTTTCACTTTTTAACATGTAGGCATTTTATGAAACTAGGCTTTTGCTAATTTTGTCGGGATAAGTTCCACTTTGAATTATGACGAAATGAATTAAATATAAAAACTTTAAATAAAAAGCTCAACTTTATTTGGCTTACGGGCTTGGTATAAACTGCAGTGGATCCGACTCGCACTTCTTAGTTTTTTTTAGCTGCAAAAACCAAAAACTTCTCTGTGTTAATCAGAATAGGTATGGCAAAACCAAATACTGTCTATCAACTTACCCGTAATTTACCAAAATGTAAACACGTCTTACGCAAACATTCACACGTAACTCCTGGCGTACAATCCCATTATAACAATCACCTTCCCGTTCATTACGCTCTAAGATACTAAATTTAAATTAACAGCCCCTTGTTAGCTGAACTACATCTGCACTCGAATGAATGCTCATTTCGTAAGCGAAAATCGGAATAGTGTCGCGTTGCTGTGTTATTGTTGAGTTGACTGTCTCGGCGAGCGATTGTCGACCGTACTGAAAGAAAAGGTTATTAATATCATGAAAAGTAAGGTTTGTTGTGGTGTTATTTTTTACATTTAATTACACTAAATAATTACGCTGAGCTTATCGGCGCGCAATAGCGGTAAGTTATCAACGTTTTTTTTTCCGGAGAATATACTGTGTCCCACTGGGCAAAGGCCTCCCCTCGCTTCCGCCACTCGACAACATACATAATACAAATAAATTTTGAACCAACATAATAACTGTCCTAAATCAACTATTTTTATAGTACTGCAAAACTATAATCGAACGAGCGGAGCGTAAGCGAAGATCGTTCTTACAAACAACAACTGTCACCTGGCTACTGGGACGTCTCGGCATTTGGATGGCTTTTTGATTTAGATAGTTTGTCCGACGATAACTTTAGTAACGATTTTCCGATCTTTATGAAATTTGTTGGGGTTGTAGCAGAGACCAACAAAATTTGCCAGTTCGTATATGAGCTGGATTGAGACGGGGGTTCTGAAATTAGAAGGCCTAAAAAGGTTTTGTAAAGAGGTCCTGTTACATTGGTCATCTTATTTGCTACTTTTACGAGCAAGTATGGTTGAGTTTGGTATCAAACGAAAGGTATTGATTAACACTCTCGTCAAATGCTTATTAACTGCTTACTGTTTCATAACAATTAGCAACATAAAATTGATTTCAAAAATATTTTCAAATATATTTTGATTTTGGTGTAAATATTTTGACAACTGACTTTTTTTTTAAATTTATTAGAGCTTTGGCTGCTAGGGCCATCAGCATACTGACATTAACACATTAAACCGGTATTAGACATTGTAACCTGCAGGGCCTAATCTGTCAGGTTGGAAGGTGTAATTAAAGGTAGGGCCCGTAGGGAGCTGAAGGAGGGCTGGGAGAGGCAGGGGCCACAACAGATTGGGCCCTGCAGGTTGCAATGTCTAATAGCCATTTTAGTTAGAGAGAGTTACCATAGACGCATAATGATGGTGACCGAAACCTATATAGGTGGTCCACAGATGAGAACGACATGTCAAAGCAACAGAGTGAGAGGCATATGAGAGGTGGATGTAAATTTAGATGAGACAAAAACTGTCAAATCTGAAGCGATTTCGTCGCGGTAAAATTTTGCACATCAATCGCACTATTTAATATGGACAGCTTCACCGTGATGGTTAGTTGAGAAAAAAATTTTGGTATTTGTAGTAATTCTACTATTGCACATTTATGGCGAAACACAAGATTCGCGAGTTCACAGTTCGGGGCGAACTACTAGTAATAATAATAATAATCTTTGACCAACCAAACTTCAATACTATAGCCCAGAACTCTTTCCATTTATTTGCAATAGCTCCAGCGCCTGCTGGGACCGGTTCACGGGTATCTATTGATGTAGCCGTGAATGGGTTCTAGCAGGTGTAATACATAGCAAATTTCTCCAAAGGGCCTCTGCGTGTTGGATCTGTATCCCCACGTAAGCCTACCAAAAGACCGGGATGTAAAGGCCCGTGATTCTCAAAGGAGATACAAACATAATAATAATAATAATCACAGTCGTTGGGTATTGAGGATGCGGGTATTAAACAGGCGTTGAGGGAGCGCTTCTTCGGTCGGCTGACAAAAGTACTCAATAGTCTTTTGTCAGGTGGCAACAAGGTGCGCGCCTTCAACGCCTGGGTGATGCCCCTACTCACATACTCCTTTGGCATACTAAGGTGGACACAGACCGAGCTGGATGCCCTGGATCGGAGGGTCCGTCTAATGCTCACCACACACCGTATGCTTCACCCACGCTCGTCCGTTATGAGATTGTACATCCCACGGAAGTGTGGAGGTCGCGGCTTTTTAAATGCCAAAAATCTCCACAACCGTGAGGTGTACAATCTCAGGAATTATTTCCTTAACAACGAGTGTGGGATGCATCGTGATGTGGTGGCAATAGATAAGGGCCTCACGCCGCTCTCCTAGGCGAACGAGAACTGGCGCAAACCTGTGGTACTAAGCACCGAGGATCGCAAGGCGGTATGGAAGAGCAAGGAGCTACACGGGCGGTTCTACGGGGCCCTCACGGGACCCGACGTAGACCTGCTCGCGTCGGTGAACTGGCTACGATTCGGGGACCTCTTCGGAGAAACCGAAGGTTTTGCCTGTGCAATTGCGGACGAAGTTATCATGACGAATAACTACCGGAGATATATCCTGAAGGACGGTACGGTCGACATTTGTCGGGCATGCCGCCGTCCCGGAGAGTCACTCAGGCATATCATCTCCGGTTGTTCTCATCTTGCTAACGGCGAGTACTTGCACAGACATAACCTCGTAGCCAGGATTATACACCAGCAGCTTGCTCTCCTATACGGTCTTGTGGCCCACGAAGTGCCGTACTACAAGTACATACCTGCGCCAGTTCTCGAAAATGATCGTGCCACGCTCTATTGGGATCGATCTATAATCACGGACAGGACTATTGTAGCCAATAAGCCTGATATCGTGGTAATAGATCGACCGCAACGCCGGGCCATGCTCGTCGACATCACCGTCCCATGTGACGTGAACCTCGTGAAGGCTGAGAAGGACAAGTCCAGCAAGTACCTAGACTTAGCTCACGAGGTAACCGCCATGTGGGAGGTTGATTCGGCGATCATTGTGCCGATAGTTGTTTCTGCGAACGGTCTCATAGCGAAGAGTCTCGACCAACATCTTGAGAGACTTTCGCTACGGGGTTGTGGTTGGATCAAGGGTCAGATACAGAGGGCGGTAATTCTGGACACGGCGCGCATAGTCCGAAGGTTCCTCACTCTGCGGCCCTAACCACCGGCAGCCTGGGCCTTGCTCCGTTGCCGGCGGCACCCTAGGTTAGGTTTTTTATAATGTTTTTATTGTTTTTGTATATTTTAGATGTATTTTTATATTTTACTTTTGTAAAAATATTATAAAAACCTAACATAAGATTAAAAATAGAAATAAAGAAGATAATAATAAAATTCTTTATTTCAATAACAACTAACAGTTACATTATAAGCAGGTTGAAACATTACACTATTTTATGGTAATAACTAATTTAGTTGTAAAAGGTATACATTATGAGAAGAATGAGTCCTTTACTCCCCGTACTAGTTAAAAACTGTATCACGGTGAAGTAAGATTCGTCACCCGTATGCATATTGTATAAAAGCATGTTATCAGTTAGTTACATTATAGTTGTCTAAAGGAAATTCATGTTTAAATTGTACACCATCATGAGACAAATATTGTCAGCTGAGGGTAGTTTGTATGATATTTAGCATGCCAGCATCTGGTTATTGAAAGTTAACTTAAACGTAAACAAGTAGTATATGCAAACAATACAGATGAATTTCTGGATCGCAAGTGGATGTATTCTTAAAAACTATATCCAGACAAGGTATACAGATGTTTATGTGGATGTGTCTGAGAGTGTATGTGTGTGTGTGTGTGTGTGTGTACGTGAGAAAAAGTGTGACCGTGTGTATGTAAACTGTTACCATGATACTAAACTATTGTTATGTGTAGTCTTGCTCTAAACATTGATTACGTTACTAAAATATTCATCATGAATTCGTCATATTACTAAACAACACAATGTTATATCATAGTAACTAAACAGCAGCTAAAATCTATTTAAAAAATCTACAAAAATTACGTGAGTAACCCGTTATAAATATTTTTTATATGTTAGAGTCTCACGAAAGTTTTATAGTTAAAATAGCAGCTAAATTGTACATCATGTTATGAATAAAAACGATTTCGCTTGGCTTATCTCTGAGAGCCCGACATAGAAACCTACAGCATCAAACGGCACGCTAACCAAATTCCTAATACAGCTGTCATTTAAAACGTCTCCCTATCTTAATGCCTAGACAGAAACAGCCAATTTAGCCGTCTCCGCCGTCTTTATCGTATCTTTAATGAACACTCATAAGCGTACACACTACTTAACGTATTGTGCTGGTTAGACGTTACCTAGCCCGCTGTTTCTCGGAGTGCTTTGTGGGATTTGCGTTTTGTACTCGCGATCGTCATTTGGATCTTTAATTTAACGTTCTAAATTTTAATCAGTAGTTGTTGAGAGTAGTCTGATATTTTAAAAATATAGATTTTCTAGTAATTATAGTTTTAAGTTTAAAATATTTTAAAACCTCGACGATGCTGTCAAATAAGAATGAAGTTCACATAAGGAAAACGTCCTTCGGTCGCATCCACTTTACACAAGAGGTGTCAAGCGTATTGTTGGCACTTTATAAGTTATGAGGAATGATTGAGAAACAGCTCATGTTTCGTATAACACAGTATATTCTGAGAAGTCTCGCAACCTCCACACTAATTACATAACATCGAATAAGTAGAGTTATTATTGCTTGACTTTCTCAGTCAGTTTAAGTAAATTAATAAAAAAACTAGGCACTATGAGTTTATTAACATAATAACCTAAGTACGTAATACAAAATTTTATTCCAGCCGTAACGTGGCAACTTTATCTTCGGGCTTAAACTAACGAAAAAGCTTTGCTCCCCTTTGTACTAAAACAATGTAGGCCTCGCACGGGAAATGCTAATACGGGCCGTTCGGTACAAATTGATACTCGATTGTCGTTCATATAAAACACTCCGCGAGCGAGATCGCCCCATGAATAATAAAGAATTGCCGAACGCCGACGACTAGACGACGCGAGCGACGGCGACGGCTCGCTGCGGCGAACGATAAAAAATACTTGGTAAGAGTAAGATTGTTGTGAAACTTTCATGAATTTCTTAGGGCGAAGTGCATAGGATTACACATATAAATGCTAATTGTCCGAACGCAACTAATATTATAAAGTAACTATATAATAAAAATACGTTATTTATTAACGTATATACGCGTATACGTTGTTTATACGTTTTTTTAACTGCCTCCTAACCTAGTTGGTAGTGACCCTACCTATAAAGGACGTTTTTTATATATTTAAGTATTTATACACTCGAGAGCAAAAATTTCGGGTCAGTAACATAAACTTTAATATCTTTAATATTAATATATTTTGAGATATTCAAGAAAATGCTAGTGACCCGAAACTTTTGCTCTCGAGTATATTTATCATTGCCTAGAAACTACAACACAAGCTTTATTGAGCTTACTGTAGGACTAAGTTGATTTGTGTATGATTGTCCCATAATATTTATTATTTATTGATTTGCCCACAAATTAACTAAAAATATGTACTTAATAAATTAAGCGGAGGTTTTGCTTCATGATCTCCAAAAGACGAGCACTGCTAGACATAGACCTCCCCAAGGATATCTACAATGAATGGTCCCATCCTACCCACACCCAGTGACTACCCGCGACCTCAACCAGGTCATTGGTCCATCTTGCCACGAGCCTACACAACTTGTAACACAATACCAATAGGATAAATCATCATTTTATTTTTTTAACTAAATTCTCATCGTATTGTTACTGATCAACTCTATCGGAGCTGTAAACATGAAAAAATCGTCGCAAGCAGCCGGCACTCAAGCAAAAGGCGCCTATTCACAGCACGTCCACTATAAAACATAACTCCGAATTTCATACAGACCCGTTCTGTTTCCATGTCAAACATCCCCTGACATAAAGTACCCCGGGCGGCAGTAAACCCGCGCCGCTGTTAGCTTTATTGAGATTTTATGACTAAATCAACACTTGAAATCTATAAAAATGTAAAATCATGACGCATAGCTGCCGTTTAGTCATTGATCAACATACGTTTTATTAGATTTTTTTATTCCAAACGAATTCTTATACAAAAAAAATATTTTTATGCTACTCCGAGGTTGACATTGCAATTTGAGGTAGGAAAATATGTATTTTAAAAATGTGACTTTTATTATTTATACTAACCAACTATTATTATAGCTTTCAACATTGACTAAGAGTTTTGTAATCATTTCATAGTAAAATTAAATCTTATACCTACCTACAAGTATATTTTTAAGGATAGTAATGTTATTATGCTGATGTTTCCTCAAAGATGATTAAATAATTAAAATATATCCTACAAGTTGAATTCATATTCGCTCTAAAATATCTACGAACACGACGTCAGTGTACGAGTAGGTAATTATCTTTAATCTTTAAATTAAAAAACTCAATTTAAAACTAGATTACCCTTATTTAAATCGTAGATATTCTTATACGTAATTAGACCCACTGTAACAAATCAAGTGAAATGCGTATAATTAATTGTCATGAAGACACGTAATGACGGTGATCACACGTGATTGCGTAAGTGGAGTCACGAGGTGCGCTTCCGCGACAATTCGGGAATCAGTCGGTGGAATACCGATTGATGTTAATGTGTGGGGAGATAGGTACAGGAGCTACTAAATTTGTGGAGGTAGCAATTAAATTTTTACCTACTTTTAACCTTTTTAATTTTACCAAACCATATTTCATTACGAAGAGAGTTGACGTTGGAAAGAACTGTTTTTTTTTCATTGTTAATAAATGCACATCACACCACACATGCATAAATATATTACTTACATCATTTGATATTGTTTATGAGTGAAGTAATAACATAGTTCTTAAAAAAAATTGACAGTATTTTCTGCTTGCCCTAGATTTAACCAAAGTTTCTTAATTTGTTCAATTTTACTGCAGATAAAATTGTAGCGTAACTAACTAGTAGATTTGCAATAGGTATATTCAAACTTTTATAGATTTCAAGTATGAAACTTATCGGAACTTGGACACGAAAAGAAGAAGAACTTAAAATTTATATCAACATCATTTGGCTGCCAAACATGCCTCTGTATGGCGAATATGGCCCTAGTATACCTAATTACTACAACGCGATAAGGTGAAAAAGTGGATACTTCCCTTTGTAGTCGACTGTATCAGCTGCAGAATTGAGAACCCAATGTATTAATGAATTCATTCATAACGAGGATCCGCATTTAAAAAAAGTACTCTTTTTTTATGCAGACCCTATGCCTACTGTTCCAAATGTGAAATAAGTTTTTAGCCTTTTTTACATCCGATTGTTACAATGGCGCCGCGCGCCGTTAGTAGATACTATCAAAACATCGAATTACTTAGTGTTAACCACAATCGCATAAGGCTAATTCACTAGGTGTGTTTACTCACAATTACCCCTGCCCTGAATACCGCAGGTGTCGACACGGCTTTACATTAACGTTGATTGCTGACAAGCTCACTTGAATTGTGATTATAACTTGCACTCATTATTCGTATTTGGAATGTGCTTTCGTTTTTAGATATTATGTGATACTTTATATTATACTTTATTACACACTTTTTAACCGACTTCAATGCCATAGAAGAACGAGGTTCTGCATTCGGTTTGGTGGTTTTTTTTTGTTAGGATTTAATACGTCCCTTGTATAAGGATGTGAATTATGTAAACATTTTAACAAGAATCATATATAGGTATTGTAAGAGTTCCACTTATAATAATATTTAAAAAAGACCATCTACATATTACCACTTGCGATCCGCCACGTAAAGGAGGAAGATCGACCAAATCTTCTTCCTTTACATCGTATTTTTAAAGTTAGGTAGGAACAAGAATATAAAGTGAATTAAGAATAGATAAAATCAATAGCTTTAATTTGCTTAAACCAAATACTATAAGTATTCTTAACCACAAACATAATGCCAGATCTACATCCCCGAAATGTGTTTACCTCGTACATGCACAATTAGCTTCTCAGATTAACGCACAGGTGTCGACACCACGCTTCATGCTCATAGCTTAACTTAGTGATTTCACTACTCTGTAATAGTGATTTGGCTTCAATAGGGATTAAGCAACCGCTTGATAGTGACAATAATTGGTCATGCTTGCCTACATCAAGTAAATACGAATTTATTCTTTTATTATGTACTTTTTCTTGCTAAGTATCTTTGGCAAAATGACTGTGTTTATTAGTGATCTTTTCAATCGTCTGTATTAAATGTTACGAGTATGTTTGATAATATAGACAAATTTAAAGTACATACTAATTCAACCAAAAACTTTATTAACAAATCTTAGACTATACAATTTTTAGTATTCCTTTTTAGCCCAGAAAATTTACATAAACCAGTGTTATAAGTTGCCGATGCAACACATTTAGTTAACTTATTTATGGTTATACAAAAATAAAATTGTTTATTTTTTTACTAATGTTATATCGAGATCTTCAAGCACAAAATAATGCATGCGTCTTTAAAATTATACAAATGGAAGATCGCAATTTCTGAAAGCAAATGCCTGTCTCATAAGACGCGTCACGATACGCGCGCATATACCTCACGTCGCGTCTCATGCAAATTTATGAGGCGGAGGCAATTTTTAATTACCGATGTGTCTGAGCATCTGTCTGCGATGGTTGTGACGGGCTAAGGCGAGCTACTCACGAGCAGATTATGTTTGATTAGCGTTTTTAACGAAGTATGTGTGCTTCTTACCTGAATTCCTTACCAGGTTGCTCTCAGGTGACAAGGTTGACAACTAATATTTTTCCACAGTAGCACACATTTTAAAGAGACGATCACTTTCCTCCTTAACTCACTCGTAGCGTGTGCGTCCCACCTTAATTCCTTATCAGGCCGTTTGCAAGTGACAATATTTTTCCGTTTCGCTAACGCAAACACTAACACACAATATTTTGAAGAAGCGGTGACATACTTTCTTAACTCTCCATGTGCGTTTCCCCCTCTAACTCCTTACCAGGTCGCTTGCAAATGACAACGCGCGTATTTTCAGATATTTTTCCGTTACCCTAACACAAACATTAACACTCATTTTAAAGAGACAGTGACATTCTTCCCTGACTCGTACCGTGTGCCTCTCACCTTAATTCCTTACCAGGTCGCTTGCAGGTGACAACGCGCGCCGGGGAGCGGTTAAGTGCGCATTTTACGGCTTTTATGCATATTTGATGGCGCCGCCATAATCTCTGTTCTGCCATGTGGGTTGCCGGCTTATGCCGAGGGTTTCTTACGGCGGTCTGAGAAAATGTAGACGGGCTTGTATTAATTGGTTAATGAGGAATTTGTAGGATGACGCAGAAGTATAAGAAATTAATGATATAAAAGTGGTTGCAGGTTTTATATGACATATTGTATCCAAATAATATTGAAAGATTTAAATAATGTTGAAAGTCATAAGTTTTTTAGGTGTCTGGCAGGCCACAGTCAGCTTTTTATAAAACTAAAGAAATGGTGTTTAAAGAGTCGTTTAGTCGTCACTCCGTGGTATAAAAAATGGGAAAATATTATGTAATAAAATAATAGATGTTCGTTTATTAGATAAAGATATAACTAACAACCGTTCCCTAAACTACTAAAATACCGCTAAATTAATTTAAATTCAGAATACTTAATGGGACGCTTAACCGCCGTCGGTACGTAAAGTAAGCCAATCGTAAAATAATAACAGGCATTACTGGTAAGAGCGTATCAATTACTACCCGTAAGCAAACGGCATTACGTGCTCAATATTAAAATCAAATTTACGGAGGCTTTGGTGACATGTGGACCCGTGGTACAGATAGCAGCGACATTCCGTTTGAGTTTCCATGTGGACTGAGGATGTATGACCGCGTTTAGCTAGAACTGTATTTTTTCTAGTAAATGACACTGTTTATATAGTAATCTAACCTGCAGCCATATGGGCCAAATTATCTGTCTGACAGCGTGTATAAAAAACCGCGTTCCTACAAAACTCATCCTACATCTGTTTTCAGTATCAGCGCTACCGCGAACGTCTCAAATCGCAATTGCGTAATCTGCCTCTCTATCTCTCTTATATATTTGAAATAAAGTGATGTAAATAAACCGCCGTGGGGTGCCCGGCCTTAGAATTGTCCCCCACCATATCGTCCCGTGGTTGCAGTAAGAGTCTGCTAAGGGAATATACCGGGAGATGGGCAGCAGCATCTTCCGAAAGCCTAAACAACAATAAACAAAAAAAACTGCGCGCGCCGACTCGCCTGCCAAGCGTGGCGCGTATGGCAAAAAGGGGAGGCCTATGTTCAGCAGTGGACGTCTTATGGCTGAGATGATGATGATGATGATGTAAATAAACGAACAAACGGACGAAGTGATTCGTGATTAAAGGCCAGGCATCTGGCACATTCTTTTGAGTAATTTTAACAAGTTTAATTCGCTGAACAAAATGAATGGAACTGAGTTTTGCGTAAAGGATACGATAGATGGCGCTAGTGCGTTTACTTGAATATAGTGTTATTAGCTTTTTTACCATATGTGCCTTCTATTAACATTGTTTGATAAACGTTCGAACTATGGGTACAGAGATTTCTTCGTTGTAAGCAGGAAAAGCGGCTACGAGCTACGACGTAGCACACTTAATTATACTTAACAGATACCTTAGTACATTCATTGCCGCCTAGCGGGTTCCTGGTCGTGAAAGTGTTAAAATGAATAAAAGGTTGTTTCAAGAAATGTAAAGATTTGGCACGAACCAACTCCAATGTAATAACTACGCAAAACAGCGAGCGCCTAAAAGTCTGGATCAGAAATATCAGAAATTATTTAAAAAATATTCCGATGCAACTCAAATACAACTTCATTATTTATTTTGTTGAGTTATGTATGAGATAGGTAGATTGTGTCTATACCTATGGCACCAGATCACATACAGCTTTTACAAATTTTTCTTTTTACCTTTCAACATCTAAAAATCTGAAATAATCTTTTTGCCAACGCTACCCGCAAGAACTCTGGTCGCGTAACATCAATTAAAATCGCATTTAGAGTCGTCCAGCACGTAATGCCACAATTTCCCGCGATCCGATACCGGCGCTAATACCACACTAATACCACTATTACACGACTACGCTTTGTCAAAACAGCGGCTATTGAAACGTAGGCCGTAATTACGCTTACAACACATTTAAAATCGAGTCAAACCATTATAATTGTATTGACATTCGGTAGCTATCTCTTTGACTTTGTCAATTCCGGTACTTACAATGTTTTCATTATTAACAATTAATAAGTATGATATGAAATAAATTTCTAGTCTACACCACATATTTTTTAAAGAATGTAGACGAACCCCATGACTTGGTAATATGGCCAATGCCCAATGGCCAACGTTTTGCTTCTATGGAATTACGTTATTTGGCAGAACGGCGAAACTACGTTTTTAATTTCCATTCCTTAAGAATGCGCATAGAGTGGCAGCACGTTTAATAAAGCAAATTTCTTTTTTTTTTTCAGAAACAGGAGGATGGGATAGTACACAAACGTTTCAGACCGTCCACTTCGCAAAAGTGAGTACCTACATAATATTATCAGGTTTATTATACCATAAAATGTCCCTGGCTTATGACAGGTACATACCCCCTTATTCATAAACATCTCTCAGGCCATAATTAGGAAAAAAAAACTATATTGTCTTTATCTGTCACTTTGATAGTTGTATTTGTAAGAAACAGGCAAATCATAAAGTAACTAATTGAGGCCTGAAAGACGTTTATGAATAAGGGGGCTAGATATTATTTTAAAAAGTGAAATTCCTATCCATCTTGCTTGTTTTATATAAAGAACAATTATTTTAGGATCAATACTGAACTGAAAATATAATTAATTTAAACAAAAATGCATTTTGAAGTAAATTGATAACCAAAATATAAGACGAGAAAGATCAAGTACAGGACACTTTTACGTTTTCTTAGAAATTTTACAAATCTTAAGTCTGAGAACTTTTAATTGCTATTAAATAATAGAACCCACGTTATGATTTTCATCCACTTTCACAAAATGTTTATGTATAAATCGGAACTCAAGAGCTTTATTCCATTAGCAAAATATATCAAAGTAGTTTCTCCAAGTTAATTTTAGATGAAACTCTGACATATCTTAAATAATTTATAGTCTTGTAGATGCCAATATTCATGCTGTAAGTATAAAAACGATGAAATTCAAGAAAAACTTTGTCGGTCACCTGCCATAAACTGATTAGGATTTTATTTACTTAAAAAGTAAATACTTAGAGATTTTTCGGGATTCGTTTTTGTACTATATCTTTTTATTTGTATATACTCAACAACAACACAAGCCTTATTGAGCTGACCGTGCGACTAGCTCGACGTGTGTAAGACTGCCCCATAATATTTATTTTATTTTTATAATTTGTTATCTAGGCATACAGTCAGCAGCAGAAATAGCTAACCTGGTGCCGTATTCTAATTTTAAAATGTATAAACAATACATTAACAACACAATCTGTCTTAAACATAACTCCAACACTCAATCAACACTCAACCAATATTGAAGTCGTATTGTAGTTGCATCGCAGTAATTTTCAAGCAAATTCCGTCATTTTTGATTCAGACGTGTAGGCGTTAGCTGTGTTGTGTTGTTATTGCATTGGATTTGCATTGAAGTTGGATCGTGTCTGTGCGTGTTTTAAAGTCAGAATACGGCCCCTGTAAATGTGTTCAAAATAATCATAACACAACTTTATTAATTAAAGAACAATATGGGGTGTAGTCATTTTTAACACATTACCTGCCAAGCTACTGCTATTGACATTACATAGTAAATATTCTCGTACAAATAAATTGTATTCAACAACCAACGAGTCACGAAGTCACAACATCGTTACAGTTGCGCCGGGGGCAATTAGCAACCTCCTGCAATTGTCGCACGATATTTACGCATTTATTTATGTCTCGCATAAATATGTGCGCGTGACGCGACTCGCGGCAATTATTGCGTGACTTATTGGCGAAGGAAGATAACACGTACGCCATAAACCAGTTTTAAATGACCCGCGGATCTTTTGAACCACCCCTTTGAGGTTATACTTCAGTTAGAAGCAAGAGGGGTGAGGTAGCTCACGTTGGATTGGTGACAGCGTCACCGCTCGGAGCGGTGGCAGCTTTATCTACGCGTTTGACTCTTGGTCGTGACTTTCCGACTGAGATTTCGCTAATTACACTGATTATGAGACTCGTGCCGCTATTTATCGATGGTCCCCGGGGATTTTAGGAAGAAGTGGGAATCAGTATTAGATACTATTATTTTATAACTTGCAATCCGAGTTTTAATTCTTGGTTTTTCCTAGTTTGACCTTACGACTTTATTGTGAAATACTCTTAGGGCCGGTTGCACCAAACCGTCTGTTAACGTCAACGACATCGTTAAAAAAATCTTGTATGAAAAGTTTGTCACTTTTCTGTGGGATGAAAGCTCCTTCGCCATATTTAAAGTCGATCACTCCGTTAATTATGCGTGGTGCAATCTATTTATTCTTTATGTAACTAAATAGGAACAAATCAAATATCTCGATTAGCTTTTTTTAAGTTTTATTTAGTAAGACTACTATATAAACCTTTTTTGTGTTTAGTAGTGAACAATTACGATGTTTAAGCCTATTTTAACGAAACCTAATCACATTTTTCGTTATGTTATATTAGTTTCATTTGTTTACTGCCTAACTTACTAATAATTGGTTTAACTTTTAGACTGAAATATAGGTATTGTTTCTAAACAAACTATTTTTATACGTATCTACAATTCCGCATAAACTTTTCCAGCTTATTTAAATAGTTTAGACTATTTGTTGCTGTCAGTTAAGTAGTCAGTCCACCAACGTATTCACTGCAGAAACCTACACTGCATGCTCGTTCACAAGTTACTCGCCCCGGGCTGACTGCGTCACACTTTGATCACGGGAATATGTTGCAATTGCACTTAATGTATTACTGTATCCTTCTACCGAATTAAGGACATCATATTCGAAGTATGTAGTTAGATATAAGTTAGGCAATTTGGGAAGGAATAAGTAGATCGATTTTCGAAATCTACCTAATATTACACTATTATACTAGGATCAATTCTGGCAACTATGCTAAAAAGAGAGTTAGCTATAAATGTTTTACATTCGATTTGTAATAATAAAATCCCTAACATTTTAAAAATGAAATAAATTAGAATAATGTTTTTTATATTTCATTGCCAACCCTAGTGCTCCTATGTAATGTTTACATTTTTAAACAACACTTGACAAAAAAAAAAGATTTTAGTGGAAAAAGTAAATGTTCAATTTATATTTCCTAGACTATAATTCATTTCATTCGGTGTTTTTGATAACGCCCTTGTGGTGCCAATATCGTTATTCTTTTAACGTTATGCTCTGTGGTTGTCAATGACTCCAAGCAAGCAAAAGTCGACTGTATGATAACATTACTTTTCAGCCATGTAAAGTTTGTTTGTTTACTATAAAGGTCATTGAACCCGTTTACGAAACTAGGGTTGTAACAGGCAGTATTTTGCGCTCTAACTTCAAAACTAAGCTCTAAGTTGAAAACGGTTAGGAATATGAACATGGTTCATTGGTTTAAAAGTTATTACTAAAGCTAAACAATTCCCCATTTTCGTAAAAGTCCGTCATTTTGATTCATGCTGATAAATACTATTTCTATTCATTTATATATAATTATATATATTTGATAAATATTTATCTTTCTTATTTAGCAGTCGTAAAAAATCTAGCATCGTAACGTTCAGTGTTTATAAAGTGTAGAGTACATAATTATATTTTTATGTGGAGCCTTGTCTTTTGGAACAAACACTACAAAATTGAATCATAAAAGCATCATGTTTGAAATATGCATTCTTAAACGGACAAAATAGGTTCTTGATAGTATAATTCTGAACTACTGACTACATATATGTATGAACAATTAAATTCCATTGCTGTAATTTCTAAACTTACATACCCTATATATAAAGTTAGGAAGCATATCTACTCGTTCAGTTGGAAATTGCCTAAACTCATGTCCAGTGAATAAATTAGTAAAGAAAGAGTTTCCTAACTTCAGCACGCCTGCGCCTCGGGCTAGGCTCAAGCGAAGCGACAATAACAAAGAACTTTGAACAAACTCGACGAAAATTAATCTCACTATAACACCAAAAAGTTAGTTCCGACCTCGACGAGCTCCAAACACCAAATGAAGACACTTAACCCGCGAACTTTCATCCAATAAAACAAAGTTCCGAACAAACGAATGCATTAAAGTCAACCCGCAAACCTGATCCAATCGTAATATCGTACTGGCAGACATCGAAAGTTAGTATGCATTGACTTTGAAAAGTCGTCCAAAACTAAGTTGGGTTATGTTTATGAAACTATTCGGGTGCGGGGGTGTGCCGATACACATGCAAGAACTCGCGCCCAACTCGAGGCATAGTTCGCTAAGTGGAACAGCTGTAAAACAAAGTAGCGAAGGGTCTAGGAACTTGGCGTGTGCGAGTACGCGCGGCCACGTGTCCGCGGCCCGCGGACCCTCGCCTCAACTTTGACAGTTTAATTCGGAGCCGGCCGACGACCGCCATCGATTCTTAAAACAAGTTTAACTAGCTTTAACTAGAGCATGGCGGCGGGATGATAACAGAGCGCCTACCCCGCCCGCGCCCCCTCCGCGTGCAGATAAACTTTTAAAATGACTTTGGAAGCTTTTGAGCTTTTAATCGGTAAAGTTGTACAGACAGACAGTTCGGGCACAATCCTTGAACCGCTTGCGCCGGCGACGGCGGCCGCAAAACTTTGTTTTACAGGACTACTTTTCTTCTTGTTTCAAGGTTGGACTCTTAAAACAAACTCCGGTTCGACGGAGTTCGTGAACTCGGGCGCCAACAATTTACAAATTTCTCTCTTTCATAACAACTAACTGCCGCTCGGCGCCGGCGAAAGTTGTCCTGCGTAGATCTTAATCGCATTGTCTGTTGCGCTGGCGCGCCAGCTGATTGTGACGTCACACTTGCCAACTTTTGCTTTACGACTCGTTCCGACTGGTCACTACATGCGTGGGCCCAACACTTCCCCAAACAGCCGAAGGTGTCTGCAGTATATTAGTGAGTAATCGCGTAGGTGACGAAGGGTCTGTAAACAACCCTCGGACTGGACGCGTTTATTCAATTTATTTAAGTGACATTGATAGCATCGACTGCGGCCAAAAAACTCGTCTGCCGAATTTGACGGCGCGTCCCCTCGGTGTCGTCTTTTTTTCGTTCACGCCTCACCTGTCATAGGCTTCACCTAAAAACATTCATAGGCGTTTAATTTTCAAGCGTTTGCTATTGCTGACGTTAACATACAGTAAGCACTAGCCGCAAAATGTAAGTCCGGAAAATTTTGGTACGAAATTTTCGTGCTGAGAAAATACCTGCATAGGCTTTATGTATTGCCAAATAGATTGTAACATAAGCTGCAGTATTGGATATTGCGCGTAAATTTTACGTAACTAGAAATAAATAGGTTGCGGGTGGGGCGGGCCGTAGTGGGCGAGGCTTGCGCGCGCAGCGCCCCGCGCGGCACCGCGGCCTCGCCCGCGCCCGGCACTCGGCTAGTCCACAAATCGCCGCGGCCCTCGCTCCTCGCACTCGCTACGAGCCTACGTGCGCTACGAGCCGCAACCACAAACTTTACCACGCGCTACGCAGTGCTACGAAGGCGCAGGCCTTCGACATGCAAAAGTCTGTAACGCACTACTAATGTGCCTTCAGTGTAGTGAATAAACTTTTTTTTAGTGACACAGTGCTCTGAAAACTTTAGTGTGTGATGTGGGCCCGTGTTTTATAGCGATGTCGGCTCTCGTCCGACCAGTCTGGTAAGTCGTTAATATTTTCTCGTCAACTATTTTCTTTCGACCAAGGCGAATAGTTGAGCGCGTTTGTTGTTTAAAATTGCGTCGTTAGTGTATCGTGTTTTGCGGTTTCAAAACGGTTTGTTATTTCAGCGTTGCGTCCTACGGTGAAAAACTGAAGAAGTGTCAAGATATAAATAATGAAATCGTTTGCGCACAAATCCCACGCTCGTAAAACCATTTCACGAAATGCTTTCAATCTGTTTTGATGTGAAAATTGAGGTGATTAACCTGGTTAATGTATGCGTATTTGATGTGTAATTAGGGGTTAAATATGGATTAGTGGGGAGTCGTATTTGCCGTTCGCGGTTGATTATTCCTCCCGGTGGCGGCGCGTAATCGAATGAGTCGCGACATTACGCGAATGCGGAATACGTAATTGTTTGACATGATTCTGCTACAAGCAGTTAATTTATGCTTCAAACCACATATTGTACCGTTGATATTTCCTAGCTTATTTTTTATTTTTATTAACTTTAAGAATAAAAAGCTAACTCAGTTCAGAACCCCATACGCTTGAAATTCGGTGCATTTAATAATTATAATTAATATTTCATGAAAATGCTGTACTTCATTGTTACTTTTTTAGCTTCTTATTGGGCTTGGGCAATCTTTAGCCATCTAATTGTTTCGTAACAAAGATATAAAAATGTGGTTATTTGAATGATGTATTAAAAAAATTCTGCATTTATTGAAGTAAACATAGCGAAACTTATTTAAAAACTTTTTTTCACTATAAACTTTAAATGAATGTCAATTACTTATTATATGGAGTCATATATTTTAGACTTCCCTGGGCAAGTATTCATTTAGAAAAAAAGTATGTAACTACCACCAAACTTTGTTAAAATAAATAGAAAAAATATATACTATCATTAGATAGATACCTACAAGCATCTTCTAAAATAAACAGTCTCACCATATTGTTTTGAAAGTCAAAACTTTTACTTTACTTTTAAACTACCATCTACCATTTAGTCATAAGTGTAGGGCTAAATTGTATTAATTTTATTTTCAAGCAAGTTACAATGTACCGCTAAAACCTCAGCAAAAACCCTTAGAACGTTATCTTGTAAATCCTACTTAGAAATGTACACACAAATTGATATAAACATCAAACAGCCACCTCAAAGCAACCCTTGCGTCAGGTGTCGGAGTGTTCGAGCGTGCCCATCTTGATAAGGAGCAAATTGTTTCAGCTGAAGCGGCTTATCTGATCGGCTGTGAGCGTAATTGTGGTATATTTTACACTTACGGTTAGCTTAATGCTTTAATGGGAGAAAATACCGCGTTTGGGAGGCATATGGAGGCTAAGAGTTATCGCTATTTGAAAAGCGGCGACGAATTAAAAGTCTAATAAGCCTTTGGTGTTGTGATTGTTGTCTGCTTTGTTATGATTTTACAATCATAGTATTTACTAACTTGGGCCTAATTAAATAATGTTATAATAAATGTTAAATTTAATACCTAATTTATTCTAATACGGTTAAATAAACAAATAAAATATGCATATACAGGAAATAATCTACCCTTTTGCTGATTAAGAGTAGTGGTTGCTTTTGATTTTATCAGTATTAAGGATTACACTTATTTATTTTACTAATTTTTTCATTTAGAATTTAAAAAAAGAATTTTCAGTCAATAAACAAACTAAACTGCATCATCTAAACAAATAATTACGTACTGATGTGTATTTTTAGTATTTTTACATCAAAATAATTTAAGTAGTTCATGGATTAAACACATATCAAACAAATATCAAAGCAAAATTCATGGATTAAAATAACAACCCACGTAAATAAAAATATTTTACTCACATCCGCTGTACTGTAGTTACAAAAATACTTACTTATTTTTATTTATACCATAAACAAACACTTGTTCCAAACGTATCGATTTTTCGCAACAAAGGGGTAGGAGCAACATGTGAGTGGCTGTGCAATCGATATGCAGCAGCGCAGGCATGGGCACTAGTTCCGTTCGCGTAAGTGGGGTAATAGTCGTGCACTGTGCAAGTGTGCACCCTCGCGAAACACCCAGTACCCACCCTGTAGGGCTGGCGACGTCATTTGATTTTAAATTTTTAAATTGATCTATTTTGGTATATTATATATACATATACCTTTATATGAAAATTTTGATTTGATTTATTACAATTTGTTCAAATAAACTGGAAAATAAATAATTTCTAAGTATGTGTAAATAAGAATGAGGTAAATATTCAGTAAACACTAGCATGTTAGGAATGTTCTGACACTAATGATAGTATGAAAATTAGTTAGTTTACAACTATGTACATATATGAACCTGAGTACTTAAGTAGATTGTAAAAAAGTATACATAGACGTAATCATGCTATATGTCTTTAATTGTTTATCATTTAAGTAACTTACGCATAACGACATTTATAAAAAAAAAACTCATAATACTAACAAAATTCGCTAAAAATAGTTAACTTTTTTGTGTTTTAAAAATTATCTATATTATGGTCTAATTTTTTAGCATTTTTGAATATGTTTTCGTGTTAAAAAATAATTGGCGTGACGAATTTCAAAACCAAACGCGTTATAGCTTTAGTAAATCACTTTGAAAAAAATTGAAAATTATACATATTGTTTCCATTGCAAAATTTTATAGGTCGTACTCGTAGTCTACCAACTATGTTTATTACTGGCCTGATTTTGTAAATTTTCTAGCCAGTTGTCAAAAACGTAAAATGCATTCATTTCCTGTTAGGTTTGCTATACTTCTTCTAAGCATCATATCGTAAAAGGCTTTTAGGCAGTTTCTGCAAACTGCTGCTGATAAACTTAAGTGATATTAATAGCCTCATTATAGTATTTTGTGTTACAAATTTACGATTATATTTCTGTTCATTCTATTAGTGCAACCATACGGCTACCGTATGGTGCTAGAAATAAAATTTTGTTTATTTCTTATTTTAATTAGACCTTTGAGCGCAAATGAAATTTTCTCGATTAAATCGGGTTTTTTTTCTCGGGACTCGTACAATTTGTTAAAGTTTTGTTACCTTATATTTACCAATTTTATCTGTAAATCTAATAGCTACGGAAAATAGTTAAGAATCACACGATTAAGCATAATAATCTGTACCTACCCGTACCTTAAAATGTAACGAGTAGCAGCCCTAGCGAGGGCCCTGCGAGGGTTACGCCGGACCCTCTCGTGCCCGGACACGTATTGCGTGTTACTCATACACGCTGCTTTCCCAGCACTATTACCGTTTATATTCATGTCTAAAGAACAAATGTACGTTCTGACATAACATTACTTCCGTGGCCTACTTAGGATTTAAAAAGAGGAATACTTCATTGACTATAAAACATGTTGAATTTCTAACATAATAGCTTCTTCTTCCTAGCGTTTATCCCGGCTTGGGGTCCGCTTGACAACCTAATCCCATGAATTGGCATAGACACTAGTTTTTACGAAAGCGACTGCCATCAGACCTTCCAACCCAGAGGGGAAACTAGGCCTTTTTGGGATTAGGTCCGGTTTCCTTACGATGTTTTCCTTCACCGAAAAGCGACTGGTAAATATCAAATCATATTCCGTACATAAGTTCCGAAAAACTCAGTGGTACGAGCCGGGGTTCGAACCTGAGACCTCCGGATTGAAAGTCGGACGTCTTACCGCAAGGCTACCAGCGCTTTATTTATAATAGCTATTTATTTGTAATTTTAAGTGTAAGTGTGTAAAGCAGTCCTATAACTAGTGATGCATAGGTATTCGCGGTTGATTGTAATTTCAATCCTTTTGGCACAGATGACTGAATTTTGTAAGAAAATACATTTAAAAAAATATTTATTTATTCGTTTCGTGCGTTAAAAAGAGTGGTAGTTTAAATACACCCTATACTATACGCACCATAAATAAATATTATAACGGGCTTGACACACAGTTTTATAAAGATTTTCCTACCAAGGACACTTACCCGGGCTTACGGGCGAAATTCATTACATTTACCCGTTATAATAATTAATTAATGTAAAGAGTAAATACTTAAACTGTAGACCAGTAATATTTTACGAGTACTCAATATTAGCATCAATAGAAACCGCTACCTACCATTTCTCTTATACATATACTATACTTTCTAGGTCCAATAGGGATGATGAAACATGTTGCATTTAATTACATAAAATTTATAGCAACGCAACATTTCACTGTAAAAAATTGCAATTCCATAATTTTTCCATACTTTAAACAGGGCGACTTATTATAAACTTGTATAGATGTCATATACAAAGGAAAAAGTGACCAACGCCTCCGGTGCCCAAGGCTGGATTCGAACCAGCGTCTTCTGCATTCGCGGCAGACGCGTTAACCAACTTCGCCACCTGGCCACGAAAGCACCGGTCGAATTTCCCCGTGTATATGCAATCTTTGTAAATGCTACGGGGATTTAAAAATAATTTGATTTTGTTCTTTCAGTTCTAGGGCGACTTATTACGTGACGTCACTTTTGCACGTAATTTTGATAAATTACTATTGAAATTCGCAGAGAAAGCTTTCCGGCTTCTACAAAGCTAATTTATGCTCATTGACATATAAGCCAATAACCGGAAACGAAATAGGTCACCATTTAGGTAAAATATCGTTTGCACATATACCTAATTGAATGTATGAATATTTCCCTCTTTTTGCTAGCTTCCTTTATTTTAATGAACCAGTTTTTCTTGCGTTACAACAACCGCAGTATAAGTACAGTCCCCATCAGATATATACGAGCGGTCAAAGTGATCACAAATATATGAAGAACGTCTCTAAGGTGATAAACTGTATGTTCAGATACTTTTGAGTACCTTGGCCGCTCCGATATATTGATGGTGAATGTACCTACAGTGAGAAATCTTGGTCAGTACATAATCACTTATAAACATTTTGTGATTACTCTTTGGCTGCGTAGTAAAATGCCTAAGGTTCATTCCTATGTCAAATATATGTGTTAATATTTATGTAAATAAAACAAGTACCTATAGGTATAGGTTTTATACTTTCTGGGACGCTGTTCAAATTATATTTCCTTTTTCGTGGCAATATCGGTTCAGGTTTTTAAGTCCGGTAACGATTTGAAAACGAAAATCGCCAATTATGAAATTAGTCACATGAATCGTATTTGATAAGATAGCTTGAAGTCTTGTTATTGCAAGAAAGTACTTATGGTCTATATACAGGGTGTCCAGTAAATAATGGATAACCTTCTAACCACCAATAGGCCACCTTAGGCTGGTCCAGAAAATCCACTTTAGGGTTTAGTAAAAGTCCCCTGGTTTTCGAGATTTTCACACTTTTCATAACCGAACCGAATACTTAAAATTATGAAAAGTGTGAAAATCTCTAAAACCAGGGAACTTTTACTAAACCCTAAAGTGGATTTTCTGGACCAGCCTAAGGTGGCCTATTGGTGGTTAGAAGGTTATCCATTATTTACTGGACACCCGGTATACAGCCTTGGCCAGAAGTGTTGAGCACCAATGCGATTTTCATACAAAACTGGAAAGTTTAGTCCATCGTTTCCATCTTTGTTTAAGTTATTTTGTCAATTAATTTAAACTAATAGGCATGTTTTGTTGAAGTTAGTAGTAACTGCATAGAATATTTGCAATATGTCGCACCGACTTAAATTTACATTTTTGGTACCTGTTTTCATATTTTTTAAGTACCTTGAAAGTGTTATAAGGTGAAGTTTTCTATATTTATAAATAAAATATAACATTTACCGTTACCGTACATTGTTAGGATAGGGAAATAATGCTTAGCCATGTATGTTGTGGGAATGAATAAAGAAATTATCTATCTATCTATCTATCTATCTATCTTAACATCAAAATTGTAAACAAAAAACACCTATGCTCAATACTTCTGGCCAAGGCTGTATATACAATCAAATACAAAACAATGAAATACAATAACACTCAATTCTTACAGAGCTTATTTAGTGAGGACGTTGACTGGTGCAATGACAAGTCGTTTAATATTTCATTATCATTTGTTATGGCATGGCCCCTAATATGTTTTATATTATCTGAATAAAGCATAAAGTGACGTTTATTAGTATTTATTTTTGTAAAATACTCTAACATCTTCCTAAAAATATCATCTAAACTTCGGCAATTTCTCATAATATTGCTCTAGCAAAACATTCAAAAACATATATGAAAATGAAAAAAACTGTTCAATTTATTCCTCGGACCAACTATGATGCTACCGTCAACCCTTATATAATAAACCTTAAATATTTTAAGTTATAAAGAGAGGAACCCATTGATTAGTTTAAAATCAGAATACATAGTTACTCTTCATTTGAAGAAAGCTACTAAAGCTTGTAAAGTTAATTTAATAATTTTGTATTATGTGGTTTTTTCCATCTTTCCTTTATTTAAACTAGGGATCGGATACCGATATTTTATACAAATTAATCGGTATTCAATTTCGGTATCTCGGTTGTTAATTTTTTGATAATTGATTATATTTACCTTAATTACATTTCAGAATATGACGTAAACATTGCAAAAGTCGAGCGCTATATTGATTTTTTGTAATACCGGTAACGATCTCTGATCGAAAGATTATTCCCTGATAGCATAACACTTATTAGAATTCAAAAATTCGTAATAAGATATGTTTAAAAAGTTTATTTTGTATAATACCTACCTTAATCTTAACACATATATGTATAATTAAAACTACTCAAAAATCATTATTGATTCATTGTTACTTACAACTGAAGAACAAATCTAATTATTTTAGTTCCGCGAATGCCGAAGACGCTGTTTCGTTTGATCCCAGCGTTGGGCACCGGAGGTCTAGGTCACTTTTTCCTTTGTAAATATATGACATCTATATACGTTTATAATTTTAATTATTACTTATTTTACAACATCAACCAAACCATAAAATAAACATAATTATGAAAACCTCAATCAATCGAATGCCATATGTGTCTGCCTGTGTATTCTGTCTGAGTAATCGTAACGCTTAAACGTTTGAACCGATGTAAATAGCTACGTTTTATTTTATTTTGAAATTAGTTCAAACGTTTCGTAGAGTTTTCTTAATTTTTTATTCATAATAGCTTGACAGAGAGAGACGGTAAGGAAACCCATTTTATTCTCTGGCGCAGTCTAGAATAGGCGGGGTTTCGATTATATGAGAAGTGAAATAGTAGACTTTGTTATATGTAAGTAGTTACAATATCTAAATCAACAAAGTTATTACATAAATACATGATGCACCTATACTGATACAGAGAACCTCATAAAGATAGCTTTTGGATACATTCTTGCATACTCATAATTATGAACACAAACAAATGATTTTGACTTATGCATAGCCATACCATGTACACGACAATCCCACACGCACCCACACACACACCCTCACATACACCCACACACACACACTCACACACACCCACACACACACACACCACACACACACCACACAAACAAATTTTATCTTAGAATGCTATTTGTTAAAGCTAGGTATTTTATGTAACCCAGCAAATGTATGTAACTACATTAATTTTGTTAAAATTTTGTCAAGACTTTTAAGTAATCTCTCCTCCACGGGACAGGCAATGCCTAGTGTGGAGGTCAGCAACAATTGTAAGTACCCCTGTATTTTTTATTTGACCAATAAACAAACAATAACAATTTCATGTCAATTTTACAAGGGAGCAAAATGCTATATTTTGTCAAGGTAGACGTTTGCATTCTTTGACCTCCACCACTTTATAGCTGCTAGATGCCCAGATCTATAAATAAGCATAGTATAGCAAACTGACTAGAGGGGTTTCGTTGCTCTCATTATTGTGTCATATCTGACGCGGCTAGCTCTCCGTCTAACACATCTCCTACAGAGCTTGTTTTGTTAGGATGTTGATTAGTACTAATAACTTGTCATTTGCTTTTGTATGTCCTCTAATATGTTTTACATTAACTGATTAAAGCATGAAAGTTGATTCCTAAATTTTTATTTAATTTCTTAAAATAAAAATGTAGGAATCAAAAGAAAAATTATTATTACCAAAAACACGACCGTTTTTCATCATCATCGACAATTATTATTTTTTTAATTTGCTCTAGTTAAACGTACATGGGTCTAAATATATAAAAATAGTATTCTTTAGACTGTTAAATTTCTAACGTATTTGTACATATACAAGGTGTAACAAAAATACTGGTGATCCTTTTAAGGGAATAATTGGTATCGTATTCTTTTTCTCACTTTTTCCTACTCGCAATAGGATACCAAATATGCCCTTAAACGGATCACCAGTATTTTTGTTATACCCTGTATTTTACATACTAGTACACCATAATGTTTATCACTAATAACCATACTTTCTTCACCTCCCCGAGCAAAAATCGTGACACAGCCGTTAGGTAAAGGTGAATTATTTAATTTATTTATAAATGAAACATTAAATCAAGAAAGTAGCTCACTTATGCAAAACAAAATGAAATTCTTTATTTATTATGAGCGAGAAGCACTTATAACGAGAAGCATTTTTATCCAGGCTCTATCTATTCTTTATGCTACAGAAACGGAATAACTAGTCTTTTATTTCACGTAAATTAGATTACGTGTCATCAAGACACAATATTTTTTTTTTCTTCATAATATATTTTTAAAATAGACCCTAATTAACAAGGCTATTTGATAGAATGGTAAAAAATAATGCTATCCCGCTGCTAATCTAATCCCCGCTGAGAAGGAGCACTCGTTTTCTGAAAAACTATTTTACAAAGTTTTCTGAAAAACCGATGCACAATAATTCGTCAACAACTTTATGAGGAGTAGTTATTAGTCCTTTTAAAATACTCCTGCGTTTTTTTGCCTCTGGCTCAATCACATTTCCTATTATCAGAAAAAACTAATAAGAGTCAAACATGAAAAATTGCGTTACAATTTACTTATTTAAATAAATATATAGTCTACGACGTTCTTTTTTTTCCCCCTTTTTTCCATTTCCTTTTCTTTTCTAATATTGATATATTCTTACAACAAAATAAATTTAATTATCAAATACAGGTGAATCGTATCTGTCAACAAACTATTCAAGTAAGCTCTGATCACAACAATACCACATAGTTCCTCGTGCATTTTAAACAATTATGTAGTAACAAATTCACTTTATCGCAAAAGCGGCTCTTGGCAGGGACTTGTCTGGCTCAAGTGGGCTAAGTAAGCCAAAACTTTACACAACATCTCAGCAAGGTAGATTATGTCCAGTTATCAGGCAGTTCCACTGCGCTATAAACTTCAGCCCGCTAAAGCCATTTAAACGGGAAACTCAATTCGGCCCAAATTGGAAGAGCATTTATCTTTCCCCGGAGTCGATTTAAAAGCAGAATCACGCAGGCACACGACGCTATTATCGCGCGCTCGCGATCCTCAGGCCGCGCCAACTCTATGAATCTAATCCGCGGGATTTACCCGCTGATTTACAGCCGAAGAAGCCCGAGAGCACCCGACGCAACCCGAGGGCGTCTCAAAAGAAAAGTGATAATGTCTTAATCCTACCACACTCGAAACCCCCTCCAATTTTATGGTCGCCCGCGCAGACGGCACGTTTTGATTTATGATTTCAATAATTAAGAATTCTAAGGTGCAATTTGAATTTGAAGCCACGATTTCTGAGGGGGGCAGCGCGTGTTTGTTATTGCCCGGGGCGGAAAGGGTCTCAGATCTTATGGCTTACCTTTCATTTTCCGAGGAATTATGTCGTGTAGCTTTAATTGTGCAATGAGATTGTGCAGAACTTGTGAATCTGCTAAGTCTGCTTGTTTAGATATTTGCTGCACTGTTATCATTTGAAGTATTTTCAGTTATATTCCTGAGTTTTTAAGTGTAAGTAACAATTTGTTTTTCGCGTGAAAACATTTTATTGTATTTTTGTAAGAGAATTATAAGCTCAATCGTTTAAAGAACTTACATACGTATAGCGAGTGTAACAAAAATACTGGTGATTCGGTTAAGGGCGTAATTGGTATCGTATTGCAACTAAGAAAAAGTAGGAGAAAAAATTTTTGGACGCGAAAAAAATTTTTTTTCTATGGGACAGGTGGTCCCAGCTGGCTGACTCTCCAACTAAAGCAAATTTTTTTTTTGCGAAAAAAAACATATTTTCTTAGTTTTTCATAATTAGAAATCGATACCAATTATGCCCTTAAAATTATCACCAGCATTTTTGTTACACCTTGTATAACTGATTTAACAACAATAAATAAAAAGATAAAATATACCTAAAACTACAATGCACTTATGAACGTCAGAGAGAAAAAATGAAATTACCACCGGTGCTAGCCCTATAACTCTGACCCGAGAAGTATTACTTATCTTATTACCGGCAAGAAACTCGGCGGAACTAATTTTTTCAAAACAGTAATACATTCAATCTTAAAGATAATATATACAATAATCCATAGAAAAATCCAAAACAGCTAGAGAGACAGTCAATGTGCCTACCTATTGTGTATGTAAAGAAAAAAATTAAAAATAAAATCCAAATCTAATTGCTTCGCAAAATCTTTGATATCCTTTCTTACCTGAACTGTGTCCTCTATATGCTAGATGATTTTATAGTTTCAGGTTTGGGTAAAATTATTATTCTTATAATCAGACTTATCATACATAGAACTTTAAGTGACACGACTCGTCCTAGGGACTTATATCACGTATAATACTAGTATGTATGTACCTATTATTAATATGCAAGTTGCGTATTATGAAATTAATGTTCATGTGTAATAAACATGGTAATATTATTAAAGTTCATTATGTTAAATTTGATATTTGTTAAAAAAATTAAATCGTTAATGAATACGCACAGAATGTTACGTAAAGAATTTACGCACAGAATTCAGGTTAATTTCTTGGTAATCTTATTATTATCTAGTAAGAAGTGTCGCTTTAATAAATATAACACAGTTATCGATAAACTTAATATTGAAATTTTTAGTTAATCGATAATTTTGCCGCAATTTTTTTTCTGTTTACGACATTTAGCAAATGTTTAGTGATGTATGACAAATTAAAAATAGAGATATTTTTACATTACTTAATTATCGATTTGACGCAGATTAAAGTAAGTATTCCTAATACGCTGTGTTTTATAGCCTCATTACTAGTTATACCTCTACATATACATGCTTCTAAGACAATATCCTCGCGTCCTCATAATCCCTATCAGGCGTAATCTAGGGGCATTACAATTAACGCAGGCCGAGATAACCCGCACTCGCCACCCGCCGATAGGCTGCACTAGTTTAAACCGGTTACACCCTCAGGGTTTATCTAATTACCCTACGCCAACACGTGTAGGGTAGGGTTGTCACCTGGGTTTTATGCAGTCAAAGTTAAATTCTGGTAGTACATACGTGAAAACAGAAAACGACTGACTAAAAGCTACGTCAGGAATAAATTACGGAGGTCGGGCTAAAATTTAGGGCACCTAACCGTCTGTTAACGTCAAAGTCATACTTAAAGTTTGCCTGTTTACAGTGTCTTAACAAGTGTGACAGTCCTCTATGGGATGCTACGCCGTCATATTAGGTTCAAGTCCTACTGGGTTTTTTTTTTTTCAATGTTTGTATTTGATTTAAAGTAGGTTTATATTGTAATTTTTTCTTCTTACCAACAACATACATGTTCAATAACTTCAGTTTCTAAATTATGACAGACATCTTAACTTCTATGTACAATAAATAAATAATATTATAGGACAATCTTACACTAATCAACCTAATCCCACAGTAAGCTCAATAAGGCTTGTGTTATGGGTACTAGGCGACGATATGTACAGGCAAAATTATGCGGTTTCCTCGCGAGCACCCTGTATAATAGATATATATAGATAAGTACTTAAATATATAGAAAACATCCATAACTCAGGAACAAATATCCGTGATAAACACACAAATATATGCCGTTACCAGGATTCGAACCCGCAACCTTCTACTTCATAGGCAGGGTCACTACCGACTAGGAGGCCGAAACAATAAAGTACCGTTTTTTATATTGGCCGCCGAACTGTGGTGTCTAGTCGATATCAGATTGCCAGAAGGTATATTTATTTATTCATTTACCCGCTTATTCATAAACGTGTTTCAAACCTCATTCAGCTAAATTATATTTTGTCTATTTCTAACAAACACCACTGTCAAAGTGACAGATAAGGACAAAAGACGATTTAGTTAAATGAGGTTTGAAATACGTTTATGAATAAGCGGTTTAATCTTTACAACTAACTCAAAGTACAAAAGGCAACTTAATGCCACGAGGCATTCTCTACCAGTCAACTTTGCAAAACAGAAGAGATTTCATCGTATATTATTTTAAATACGTACATAACTGCATACTAAGATTAGTGCAAGACAAGTGTAAATACCTGCTTAAATCTATAAGAGCTGTATCTTTATTTATTAACCGACTTCAAAAAAGGAGGAGGTTCTCAATTCGACTGTTTTTTTTGTATGTATGTTACTCGATATCTCCGTTTTTTAATCGAACGGGTATAACCCCTATATGGTCCAATTGTCACCAAGTCGGGGTCTGATGATGGGATCCTGGAGAAATTGAGGGAACTCTTCAACTATTATAGGCACACCTATAGTGATTTCACTATTTTTTACAGCAACTCGGCCACTTCCTCTTGGAATAGCGGATCCTAAGTGAAGTCGGTTCTTTTTTTTTGTTTAAAATTATTCTACATTTATGTTCAATAAAATTACGATATTGTATATCAAAGTAGTAAAAAGGTTAAAAGGTTACTTCCATTTCAGAGTCATATGTAATAAAATATGTTTCGAGCGTACGTTTTATTACAAGTGTGTTTTAGTACTTTGAGTACCCAGAGCGGATTTCTACTAAATCCTCAGTTGCAAGGTAAATATTTGTAGACTTTTCATCCTGAGCAAATTTTAAAAGATAGAGTTTATTTGGGAAAGTTGGTTTACGGGCGTACTTAATCTATACCTACTACCTTTGGCCAGAAACTACCTTCTTGTGTGCCGTTTCTATTGGCTGTAAATGTGTAAGTATTTCCAAGCAATCCAAACTTTAACATTATAGGTGAACTATAAACTTAATATGCCAAAATTCCGGTTTACATAGGCAATCATTCTTAAAATCGACTCCTTACTGATGTCATCACGTACTTATACATGTTAATTCTTTTAAATATTAAATCATATAGGTAGTGTCAATATCGCCACATTTTATGTATCTATACTTACGGTCCCCTCTGAAAATATGAATACATCTAATGTGTCAAAAAACTAAGTACTATATAGCTCTAATATTTATTTGATCTATTGCAACTATATGTCGATAGACAAACAAAATGTAACCTCACAAACAAACCTCACGTGACAACCCTACCGGTGACTCATCATCAATTATTTAAGAGCTGGGCTCTTGTCGGTGGAGCATTTTGACTACCGGACTCGTTTTCACCCTCAGGTACCGGGGCCGGAGCGCACTTCCAGTGCGTCAAGGACCATCGATTACATCTCGAGGCATATTGCACAACTCCCAAACTGGTCGGCTGTGGAATATTAAAACGTTACCTCAAACCGATGTAAAATGTAACCACACAAACAAACCTCACGTGACAACCCTATCGGTAGTCCGTTTCCACCCTCACGTACCGGGGCCGGAGCGCACTTCCGGTGCGTCAAGGACCATCGATTACATCTCGAGGCATATTGCACAACTCCCAAACTGGTCGGCTGTGGAATATTAAAACGTTACCTCAAACCGATGTAAAATGTAACCACACAAACAAACCTCACGTGACAACCCTATCGGTAGTCCGTTTCCACCCTCACGTACCGGGGCCGGAGCGCACTTCCGGTGCGTCAAGGACCATCGATTACATCTCGAGGCATATTGCACAACTCCCAAACTGGTCGGCTGTGGAATATTAAAACGTTACCTCAAACCGATGTAAAATGTAACCACACAAACAAACCTCACGTGACAACCCTATCAGTAGTCCGTTTCCACCCTCACGTACCGGGGCCGGAGCGCACTTCCGGTGCGTCAAGGACCATCGATTACATCTCGAGGCATATTGCACAACTCCCAAACTGGTCGGCTGTGGAATATTAAAAGGGTGCCTCAAACCGATGTAAAATAACCTCACAAACAACTCAAGTGACAAGCGGTCGTCGCAGCTTTATGCCACGACTCAGTGGAGCCTGGGGTCCGCTTGGCAGCCTATTTCCTGGAATTGCCGTTAAAACCGGTTTATAGAAAAACGACTGCCATCTAACCTTCTAATCCAGAGGGGAAACAAGGTCCTCTACCCCACCATATAGTTCAAAAAATAAAGTTAAACATTTGCTTAATGTCACTCTGTAATTGAGGTAACTTTGCTTCGGAATTTTTCCCTGCTCCGATAAAAGCCATTGAGCGCTGGCCAGTGAAGGAAGACGTGCATAGGATTACTTTATAGGTACAAATTCTGATCTCATTGCAATTCTTGCTAAGTCTGCCGGTGTGAGTCCCTCGATGAAACGTGGCACCAAATATTATGTATGTAATCGAACCAGATTAACTGACCTGATCTGATTAAGTAGGTACTTATTTTTCCTATAAAAACGTGCTGATTTAAGAGATGCTCTGTTTTGACACACTTTTATTAAGCTTCTCTCCGTAAACTGTCGTTGATGTCTGGTAGAGCTGAAATTTGATATACCTGCTTCCATAATTTACTTACATGACAATGCAATAATAAACTAACACGGTCAGCAATAAAATTGTATGCCAAAAAAATGTTTTTAACAGTTAGGTACTTGTTTTCTAACCTAACGAGCCGGAGGAAATCGAGTTATATATATAAATCGCAGCCCGTCCCTCGTCACGTGCTTACGTTAGCACTGGGTCTCATCCGGTGAGTCAAGGACCATCGATTACAATATCTCGAGGTATATTGCACAACTTTCACAACTTCGGCCCGGTCGATACCCGACGGGTGATGGTAGGTAGTAAAGATACGGTTGCGGTATTACCAGTTAGGTACTTGTTTTCTAACCTAACGAGCCGTCGGAAATCGAGTTATATAAATAAATCACAGCCCGTCCCTCTTCACGTGCTTTGCTTACGTTAGCACTGGGTCTCATCCGGTGAGTCAAGGACCATCGATTACAATATCTCGAGGTATATTGCACAACTTTCACAACTTCGGCCCGGTCGATACGCGGCGGATGGTAGGTGGTGAGCTCACCACGTGATATTAGTTCAATCATTTTACGGGCGACTAGTATGGCGAATTGGAAACAAAATAACAGCTAATATTTTTAGTATGACGGATATATAATATCATGATACTAATATTGTTTACGCAATGAAATCCTATTAATTATCGTTATTCAATAACCGCCACAAATATGAAAGTAAAGCCTAACAACTTCCTTTTTAGCCCTCGCCATGTTGCGGATTTTCAATGGAACTAATTTATTTTAATGGCAATGATTTTTGACAACAGACGTTGAAAGTCATTAAATGTCACCGATGTAAACAAATCGCAAATAAATGTACATATTTCAGGATAATAATAGATTTTGCAATCATAATGCCCACAAAATTGTACACCAATGCAAAACAAATAATTTTAAATACATAAAAATACCTGCGACAGAAAAAGGATGAGGGATTCAGTAGCATTCCATTAAACAATGTTGTAAAATTAGTTGTTGATATGACTATTGAAATTAGTTGTTACTAATAGTAGATTGTACAACAAGGGCATAAAGCGATCCATTATCATCCGAAGCAATTTATTGGTCCGAGCGCAGCGAGGACCAATATAGTTGAGGATAAAAATGGTGAATTATGCCCGAGGTATACATTCTGCTTTTCACTTCGATTGCGAGGAAAATTTAAGTTGAGAGCAAATAAATAATTACCTTACACATAAAAGAATATTGATTTCGGCGGCCATATTAATTGTTCTACTACTTTTTGCTCACTCTGTTCGATTAACGTATTATGCGACAGTGCAATTTCAACTTCACTCGACGTCATTATTTATGTTCAATCGTTCAATAATTCGGGTAAATAATATTTTCACTTCAATTTAAACAATAAATTCGCTGTAAAGTAAAAGAACATAAAAAATAACCAACTCCCACCAATTAATTTTTTAATGTTTTTTTTTTAATTTTCATCATGTGAATTTACACTTAGATACTTGTTTTCTGCCAAGTCATAAAACGTTTCAGGGCATTTTGTAACAATAATCAACTCCTATTTTATCTAATTTCATTAATTTAATTATAGAAAACACGGAATTCAAATAATAATACCAAGAATAAAATAAAACAACAAGTTTCAGTAGTCTACGTAATTTTACTGCTTAATTAAATTGTGCAATATATGTTGACTCTGCTTGGCTGTTGAGCCTCATTGTCTTAGTTTTAGAAGAAAATTTTACTTTATGCACTAGAGCACAAAGAGCGATTTTATGTCGTCTACGCACGACTTAAAGTCGAACTTTACGAGCATGAGAAGTGAAAATATGTATAAATATTATTAATTATTGAATTATTATTTTTCCTATTTAAGGCGTCTGTACTCTGTAGTGCTACAATCAAAAATATTAAAAAAAATAGACAACTTGGACAAATGTGCCATTAGGCACAAAATTCATGAATTCTATGCTGTGCGAAAGCAAGTACCAACTGTAAAAACTCTGCTTACCGAATTGACAAAAGATCTTGGTTTTACCGGTAGTAGGGAGTACTTGCTATTGTTATTGCACAGTGTGGGGTTCAAATATAAAAAGTACCTGAAAACATACTTCTACATAGATAAAAGGATATCTTAATCCAAGATATTTCATTCTTGTATATAAGGAAAATCGATAATTTCTTAAATCAAGTAAAAAATATCTTGAACCAAGTAATTTCTATCTTGGATCAACAAAATCATACTTGGTTCAAGAAATTATCGATTTTCCTTATATACAAGAATGAAATATCTTGGATTAAGATATCCTTTTATCTGTGTACAATTCACAAGTACATAATTGTATATCTCTCTCGCTCTTGCACGATGCCAATACACACTGTCCCGACTATTCATGACGTACACGTATTGTTGCTATATGTAACCTGTTTGTAGCGACACTATATCAGGGCTAAAAAGGAACTTAAATTGTCAGGTTTTACTTGTATCAATATTATAATATTAGCGTTTTTCTTGTAGGATTTTAATGAATAAATATATCATTTCTAAGTCTTTTAAAATGTGTAAGACTAAGAACAAACTACCACTTATTACTATTTGTTTTTAACTAACTAGTAGTTCGCCCCGAACTGTGAACTCGCGAATCTTGTGTTTCGGCATAGACGTGCAAAACAAAAGTAGAAATACCTACTAAAAATACCAAAAATGGGGCCAATGGCGGCCAGCCAACCAACAATTTTTCAAATTTGCCGCGCTTTTGTACTGACAGAAATGGTTCGCCAAGCTATAACATTAATTTGTAAATATAGTCCGGCAAACCAAAAAGCGCAGTAACAGTCAGAGTAACATGCTATACCCATCCCTTTTTTAGTAGTGAGTGCCGAGACGTCCCAGTAGCCAGGTGACAGTTGGGTCTGAAGTTGTTTGTAAGAACGAGCGGAGCGTAAGCGAAGATTAGTATTATATTTTGCCCGCGCCGTAAATTATGAGGTTTTGCACGGACACAGTCTCTGGTTTTTCGATTTCAATAGAAATAATATTTAAAAATCGTCATGTTTACAAATAATAATAATAGTACATTGTTGCCCAGGTATCTTCTTCTTCAGGTGCCTCTCCATTACTGAAGGTTGGCAGTCAGCTTCTTAAAATTATCTTTGTCGAGTGCTAATCTGAACAGTTCTTCAACGGTCTTTATCCCCGTCCATTCCCTGATATTACGGAGCCAAGACATCTTGCGTCCTCCAGGTTTACGCTTTCCGGGTACTTGTCCCATCATTATGGTCTGCAAAAGAGAATACTGGTCGTGACGCACTATGTGTCCGAGATAAGCCACCTTTCTTTGCTTTATGGTACGGGCAAGTTCTAGGTTCTTTCGCATTCGGCGTAGAACCTCCACATTCGTCACTTTGTCCGTCCAACTAATATGAAGCATGCTTCGGTAAGACCACATCTCAAAAGCTTCAACTTTTCTGCCCAGGTATAGAAAGTAAGCAATAGATGGACGAGTTAGTTCGCGGGCCGAGCCGCAGGTGAGGCCCGCGAAGATGCGAGTCCATCTATTGCACTTTCTACCGAGGCATTTACTATGTGCTTTTCACGCCTAATGTAAGGAAATATTTATTTGCCATGTCTTGAAATTTTCATACACTTTCTTATATTTATACATTTCGAATCACTGACTTTGCAGTGTTTTGAATTTCCGGCGGTGTAAGATCCATATCCGTACTCGTGTCACTCATTGTTATTTATTTTTATTTCAAATCGTACAGAATTATACACAATTATCTGAATGTTTGTTTCCGATTTAAAGAACAGACGAAAGAGAAGAAATTTTCCTTCCTGCCTTTTCAAATTTTTTATTGTGTCAAAAATGTCAAAAAGAATCGACCATTAGCAGAGTAGAAAGTAAAAAAGGCCGCTAAACACTACATTTTACTTTGCAAATCTACATTGTTTGACTGTTTTTGAATTGTACAACTAAGAACTACTTTCTACTCTCATTTCAATCCATCTTAGGCCATATTTCCGAGCAGTGGCGTGAAAAATTAATGTATGTAATTTTTTTATTTATTTTTTTATCTATTTAACTGCTTTCGGGTGAAAGCTTTGTAGGATTTTTGCATAGTATTAACTAAAAAAATCAGGCTATTATAAATTAATGTTTGACGCAACCGTATCTTTACTGGTTTATATGTTTTCATGCTTTGTGAAGCTTGAAGCTGTAAATTTAATAGAAGAAACTTATTTGTAAGCTAATAACGAGGAATGACGTTCAAAGCTAAACGCAGATGGCGCACAAATACCATACATTTAGGTACCTATATACGAAATCCTAAGAAACACAAACCATAGTTTTTGTTACATGTCATGGATTTTAATAACACTCACCTTTCCGTTTTATATTGATAATCACTAAGGATAAGCGGAGACCCCTAACAAAGGTATTTCATGCACAAAAAGAGACCCAACCTGTATTTTGGTACCTGGTACTGTAATGTAACTTGTAAATATAGCATTTCGACCATTCTACCTACTAGTTAAGTGCTACAATATAATTTATTACAGTTTATAGGCTATATACCATTAAGTATGCTATACAATACACTACAAATTATATGAACAGCATTCTCATACTTCACGTGTTTACGCTTAAACTCCTTACAAATCCGCTTTTAAAGTGAAATAGGTATATTAATAGGTAATAATAATCGTTTAAAAAATATTCCGTATAGTGCTGGAACATCTAAATAATTTAGGATACTCTTTTGCCTGTTTCTTGAAAAACGATCCTGATTTGACGATGTGGGCTGCGAGAGTGTGAAACAAATGTATGAACCTCCTTGTTTAGGTCACGAAAAAATTCTCCACTATGGGGCTGTCCATAAATTACGTCATCGATTTTTGACGATTTTTGACCCCCCCCCCCCCTAAAATCATCCAAAGATTATGCTTCGAATGGCCCCGTTTCCTCCTACGTTATGCTACCATCATCCGATGTCCGGACCCCCCCCCCCTATTTTGAAATGACGTAATTTATGAATAGCCCCTATGCAGCGTTTTTTCTTCAAACAGGCATCAAACACTCCAAGCGTTTTTTTTAAATACGTTAGGTTGCCGAATCATAACCAGACTTATGTATTATAATTAGGTAAATTAAAAGAAGATTCAATTATTTCCCGACTGGTCATCAGAAATCAAAATTGATTATTAGTGGCAGTTGCGGAAATTAGGGATGATGACAGATGTTAAAATTAGTAATGAAATATAGATAAAAGGATGCAAAATGTTCAACACATAAGTATCCTGTTTTAGTAGTCCTATTTTAGGAAGAATTAAAAAAATCTATTGGAACTGCTGAAATAAATCGCGCTTCAAAATTTTACAATTTCTTTAAAGTACGAAATTATAAAAATCAGTGATACCATTTGATTTCTCACATATTACTGGAAAATTAATTGTACGGCATCCCTATACATCAATTTTCCTATACTACAGCAGTGACGTCACTACCACATATCATTTTGTTAGGAGCGTTTTGTGCACCACGTGCAAACATCATATTTTGAATCTCATTTCTGATTTTTGTGTTGCTTTAACGCCATTGGCCATAAAGACATTTGATCCTCACAACAAAACGAATTGATTGATACCATCCATGAAAAAAACATCATGCCTCCGATTTATACGAAAACGATACCAAATTTGGCCTAGTAGCTTAACTGATGTAGTATCAAGATAAAGTTGAGAGTTCCCCCCCTAAAAAATTACACCAAAAATTTTCGTGCCACACTTCTCAAACCCATCCTTGGGTCCTAATGGATCATCATTCCAAAGGAAATCTTTTGTTCACGAAAAGCCGTATTTGACCTTTTTATGCCGTATGCAAACGCAACTACAGTCCGTGAGCTCTAAAAAGAACCTCCGGGTTTTAGAAAGAGACGTCGGGCATCAATCAACGGTGACACATGAAAAAGCAGAACAGCAATATTACCTTCGTGTGTCATCGCCGATTCCCGAAGATTCTTCTTAAAGCTCACCGACTGTATATCGTTTATTTCTTCAAACCAGAGGTCAATAGAACTCTTATTCTTATCCTTATTCTAAATAAATGTCAAGCAAACATGGCTGACTGACAACCGCCCACAAACAAATTGACAAATTTGTAGGCCAAAAAATCATATGACACATAACAAAATATTATTACAAAAATTTGTGTTCACTGAGATATAAGACAAGTAAATAAAAAATATTTTTACTAAAAATTAACATAAATCCCATGTTTAAGTACTTATATAAATTGACTATACTATGGTTGTACTTCATAGGTGCGTGATTGCGAAGCAATGGAGGTGAAATGGTTTGTTAACTTTAATATTGACCTCCGGTTTAAATAATAACGTTGAAACTTTAGCAAACCTTCTTTATAGTAGGTAGGTGTTAGACCTCCTTGGATCACTACAAATATTTCGTTAAGTCAGAACAAACAATCATGGCAACCGATAAACCCTGAAAAAAAATACCGTTTCAGTTGAAGAATTGAAAAACTATGTTTTGACAGAACTGAAAAACTTTCCTGAAAAGTTTCATCTCGTTCACAAAAGTTTATCCCTTTAATTATGCGCATCGTAATCATATCCTGAAAATAACAGAGCAACGGAAATACTGTGTGTACAAAAGTTTTTCACCAAAATAAGAGAATTAGTGCAGCCTCGGTCAATATCTTGAAACACGTGTTTGTCGCTATAGGAAGAAAATCACTCGGAAAATCGGTTGGAGTGCTTTTTGTCGCAAACTTGTATTAGCAAAATTCTTTATGCTTACATTGTGTAAAATTTATGAACTTTTTTTAACTTTTATGCTCGTGTTCAAACTTTTCGACCTACATTCTTGTTCTGCCATGTAAACTTATTTTTGGTCTGAAAGCTCTTGAGTGAAATGGTTTTTACGTGGGAACGATTTTTGTGCAACCAAACATAACAATCAAGTGCTTAAAGTGTTTCAACGTCGATGGGAAACGCCTAGAATCATTTCCGCGTAAAAATACTGTGATTGTGGATGGAAAATCGAATCGCAAGTACAATATTTAAAGTATTTTAATGTTGATATACGTGAATGTATCACGTAACGCGGGGATGAGTCTGACGGAGCCGTTTGTTGCAGGACGGCGCCGCTGAGCGCGCAGTCGTCGCTCGCACACATCAACAAGAGGAGGCTGGAGTTTGGGGTGGATGTAGAGTCATTCAGGATGGCCGACCGGAGAGTGGAGCGCAACAGTAGCGAGGGCTCGATGGACGAGGAGGAAGTGGCCGGCAAACGACGCCGACGTCTCCTAGACGACGAACGCCGAGAAGACGACTTGCGGCGTCGCGTCCACCCTTATCGGCCCGGTCCTGGCAGAAACGACGATGACGAAACAATCCTCCGAGAAACGCAGGCGGCCCTAAAAACACTCTCCGGCAGCTGGTCTAGAGAACAGCCCCAAAACTACAGCGGCGACGAAAACGACGACGCTAACGGTTTCGAAAACCTCTTCGAAGAGAAACAATCGCACAAAATGCTTCCGTCTTCCCCCTCCCCGTCTTCCGACAGCGCAGATGGCTCGCAAAAGAGCTTTTCGCAGCGCCATAGAAGAGAAGAACAAAGTAGAAACGGTTCCATTGAAACTGAAGTACAAATAAAAAAAGTCGCACGCTCAGACCGTGACAAAAGTGACGATGAGTATGAAAAGCACGATAAATATTCCAATCACTACGATGCGCCAAACTTCGACGAACTAGTCGATTCGTCTTCCAATGAACTCGAAATAGATATGTCTGATCGGCATGACGATAAGTACGATGATAGAGAATCTAAGCCGAAGCGTAAAAGTGAGACGATGTCCGTCAACAAGCAGTCTTTATACAACGCTTACAAAGCTGCGACGGCAGCGCTGCCGTATTCGACGCAGTCTGCGTTCAAACCACCCGCGGAGGTGAAGCATCGGCTACACGGAGCGACGTTTCCCAGCGAGCCCTTCGGAGGGTATTCTAACGAACACGACAAGAGCTCAGTAGCGAAGAGCTCGAAGCAGTACACGGTGTTGCAGCCGGCAGGCGCGGGGTCCCGTGCAGCCACAGCACTGCAGGAGGCACGGACCGTTCCCTCTGCCACGCCGACGCGCGACTCCCGGCCGCTCGCCGCGCTCTCCCCGCCGGTCAACAGAGGTACAACCACCTCCAGCGACACACCTAAAACTTCCTTAACGACATTACTATAACGTCGAACTCCTCGCTTTCAACTTAGCCCAAGTTTGTTTCAAGGTCGCTCGATAACTCATAACGTTACCCGCGGCGGAACCTGATGTACTACGGTGTAACCATCTTTCCTAAACTGTCTAGACGATTTATGTGCCTTCTATGAATGGAATGTAGTGTCTGTTCTTACTTGCCGTATAAATTATAGTAGTTTCAAGTAAGAGGTTTCAAAATGGGTTTTATCATTCAAAAGAATCCTTATCTGTCCGAGCAGATGCCAGTCCGTAGCAGACGCTGGCAACAAATCATCCTTCATTTGTAAGATGCCTCTCATAATTTAGTCTACGACGTTACATTGAAGGCTCCACCTACGTGGATATAGTATATAAGACAGTAAAATATTTTCCTCGTATTGTACGATAGCTGGGTTTACGTTAGGGCGACGCGCAATAAAAACGGTCAGGCAGGCGGTGGGCGGGGTTTCGTGCCGCCCCGTTTTTCCTGAAAGAAAAATTGTGAGTCCGCCGCGCAGCCGCCTGACGTTCTTTATTTTTTCTTTTAAGTGTTGTGCGGGGTAGGGTGGGAGCGGGCGGGTGGGCGGCGCCGCGCAGGTACGCCCCGGCCGGCACGCCTGCCCGTATCGATCCACCCACGCCCCCCTGATGATTAGGGAAATACTGATTTGTGCACCGGTCGATTTGTTCGCAGAAGGCAACAAGTGTCCCACGCCCGGCTGCAATGGGCAGGGCCACGTCACCGGTCTCTACACACACCACAGGAGGTGAGTTGATGATTATCATGTATTTCAGTCGTCGATGTAACTACGATTAATAACCGCTGGAATTACCACAGCAACATGCTAAACAAAATACTACGTGGTTCTGAACACCAACTTCTCTCATAACAATTAACCTTGGCAAACTACTAAACTTCAGAGTGAAGGCTAAGGCCTGGTAGAGTTTACACATTGCGCATTAGCTGTTAAGTAAAACTGATCAGAGACGTGTCTTCACGATATTGATTTGTGAACTGTTTGCTCCCCCAGTCTATCAGGATGTCCAAGAAAGGATAAAGTTACACCGGAGAGTAAGTAATGTCATTTTAATGGCTAGTAAAGCTTCTTCGATTTTCTTTGTCATTTTTTTCTTATTAGGACTCGTAGTGTTTTTTCAATGTTCTGTTCCACTTTGTACTTTATTTTTATATTGATTGTTTGCTATTTATTACATAGTTTAGTAATATATACATACATGGCAACCTTGATTTAGCCAATATCAGTAAATAAGTGTAGATACCTACTGTACATGGATCAGTGTAAAGTCTTTTAAATATAATGTAAGATAAAATGTCGAGCCTCGTTTGCTAATAACATATTTATTTATTTATTTAAGATTTTCCACTGATCGTTGTACCATTAAATAGTATTTTAGGGTTGTAACAAAACGGTTTTAAACCTAGACGTTCACAAATAGATAAACTAAATGCTATGACAAAGAAACGTTAAATAATGCCCTTGTTATTTTTATCATTATCTACCATTTCTTTCTCATACAAATAGACTCGTAGCGTTGACCTTACTTTTGCAATATAATTTTTAATAGTACCTATAGATAGATTTCGTTTAGGAAGCGAACTTTTAAAAGTAGCCCTTTTGAGTACGGCCTTGAAAACTTGAATAAAACTTGTTCAAAAGTTTTCAAACTTCTTTTTAAGGTCAACTCGTGAAATCTGCTTCAACTTTACAATAACACTTCTTGGTTGTAAGTTTTCTATTCCTTTTTTCATGGCCGGACTTCATGAATTCAGTTTAGGGAATATTCTAAAATTTAACGCTTCTTTTATTAACGATTATTTTTCCAAATTTAGTATTGGCGTTGCACGAGACGATCTTGAAGTGCCCTACGCCGGGGTGCAACGGCCGCGGCCACGTCAGCTCCAACCGGAGCACTCACCGCTCGTTGTCAGGCTGCCCCACTGCTGCCGCTAGGAAGGCAGCCGCGAGATCCCAGCGTGCTAGACTTACAGGTGAGATCATTCACTGTTCTACTTGTACCAACCGGAGCACTCGCCGCTCGTTATCAGGCTGCCCCACTGCTGCCGCTAGGAAGGCAGCCGCGAGATCCCAGCGTGCTAGACTTACAGGTGAGATCATTCACTGTTCTACTTGTACCAACCGGAGCACTCGCCGCTCGTTGTGAGGCTGCCCCACTGCTGCCGCTAGGAAGGCAGCCGCGAGATCCCAGCGTGCTAGACTTACAGGTGAGATCATTCACTGTTCTACTTGTACCAACCGGAGCACTCGCCGCTCGTTATCAGGCTGCCCCACTGCTGCCGCTAGGAAGGTAGCCGCGAGATCCCAGCGTGCTAGACTTACAGGTGAGGTCATTCACTGTTCTACTTGTACCAAACGGAGCACTCGCCGCTCGTTATCAGGCTGCCCCACTGCTGCCGCTAGGAAGGCAGCCGCGAGATCCCAGCGTGCTAGACTTACAGGTGAGATCATTCACTGTTCTACTTGTACCAACCGGAGCACTCGCCGCTCGTTGTGAGGCTGCCCCACTGCTGCCGCTAGGAAGGCAGCCGCGAGATCCCAGCGTGCTAGACTTACAGGTGAGATCATTCACTGTTCTACTTGTACCAACCGGAGCACTCGCCGCTCGTTATCAGGCTGCCCCACTGCTGCCGCTAGGAAGGTAGCCGCGAGATCCCAGCGTGCTAGACTTACAGGTGAGGTCATTCACTGTTCTACTTGTACCAAACGGAGCACTCGCCGCTCGTTGTCAGGCTGCCCCACTGCTGCCACTAGGAAGGCAGCCGCGAGATCCCAGCGTGCTAGACTTACAGGTGAGGTCATTCACTGTTCTACTTGTACCAAACGGAGCACTCGCCGCTCGTTGTCAGGCTGCCCCACTGCTGCCACTAGGAAGGCAGCCGCGAGATCCCAGCGTGCTAGACTTACAGGTGAGGTCATTCACTGTTCTACTTGTACCAACCGGAGCACTCGCCGCTCGTTGTCAGGCTGCCCCACTGCTGCCACTAGGAAGGCAGCCGCGAGATCCCAGCGTGCTAGACTTACAGGTGAGATCATTCACTGTTCTACTTGTACCAAGCGGAGCACTCGCCGCTCGTTGTCAGGCTGCCCCACTGCTGCCGCTAGGAAGGCAGCCGCGAGTTCCCAGCGTGCTAGACTTACAGGTGAGTTCATTCACTGTTCTACTTGTACCTACCGGAGCACTCACCGCTCGTTGTCAGGCTGTCCCATTGCTGCCACTATAAAGGTAGTTGCTAGATCACAGGAAGACAGGTTCTAGAGCTGATTACTAATGGTCGAAGACTGGTAGCGATTTTAAGACGAAAGAGTAACATAATGGCTGTTTCATCACTCGTTGTCAAAGTGCGTCACTTTTGCTCGAAGATTCAGGCGCGCTAGAGTCACAGGTCAGAAGATTTATTACTAGTACCAATAGTACCTACTATCCGTCCGAGCACTCCCCGCTGTATGTTAGTTTTTTGCTGCTGAAGGGTGCTATAAATAGGTACAGCCACCACGAGATCGCAGGACTTACTGGTAATATTCCAAAACTAATACATTTGTAAAGATTTTATTTTAGTAATTAAAATAATTAAACCTGTAAAAGCAGGGCTTCATATTTATACCACTAACACTAAATAAACCTGTACTCTCTCATGGTAGTTCTGCCCCAAACCTCTTTATCCCCGAGTAAAATTTGTTTATCACGAATGACCAACCTTCTTTTCCCCAGGTCTCCCCACAGTCCCAGCGCCAGCACCAATAACGATTACCATAGAGAACTGCACGCCAACCCGGGAACGCTCGGAAGCGGCGTCGCCGCGCAGCCCCGCCGTGAAGCGCGAGCCCGAGCTGATCGTGCCCAAGCGCGAGGCGGCCGAGCCCGAGCGCGACTCCCCAGGCATGGAGACGCGCCACGCCGGGTACGGCGCGCCGCCCGACCAGAGGTCGCCGTACGAGCGGCCGCCCGACGACCACGTCCGATCCTATAGGTGAGTCGTTCTTCGACCGTGATATTCATTTAGGTCCAATCTAGATACTCCTAGTTCTGAAAGTTGTATTATAGGACACATCTGATCAACCAAACATTAAAGTGGTCCTCTGAATTACTGAAAACTTTATTTTCTTTAGGTTCTAGATTTATTAGACAATGTATTAGGAAAGTTTTAAAATAACCCACTGTCTGTCAGTGTTTATTTTCAATATATTTTTGTTACTTAAAATATACAATTGATGACAGCCAACATGTTTTTGAAACCTACAGTTCTGCAGATTTTTATAGCGTCTGTAATTTTCCGTAGCCAAATGAACGAAGCGCGATACGGTTATGAATCGCGGTGTTACGACGGAGTCCCTGCTTTCGAGCGGTACGACCCCGCGCAGTGTCCCCAACGTCCCTACGGCTGGGAAGAGGAACGCTACCACGACCCCCACCTCCCCACACCCATGAAGACTGACCAGTCCGAGCAGGAGACCAACTCCGGACCCATCTACCCCAGGTAGGCCTAGATAAGGTTAGGGTCAACTATGTGGTAAACGAGACATAAAATCGGGTCTAAATTCTTGGTATGATTGACATAAAAACCCCTTTCCTAGACCAATGTACCACTACGAAGCGAGTAGCGGAGTGGGGGGCGTCGGGGCGGTCGCGATGGGGCCGGGAGTACCGCCCGGTTTCTCAGCCATCAACCTGTCGGTGAAGATCGCGGCGGCGCAAGCGCAGCGGCCGCGCAGTCCGAGTCAGCGCGACCCGCGCGATCCCCGTCCGGCCATAGATCTTTCCACGTCTAGCGGTAGTCCACAGGTGAGAAATCGTGCCCATGGACTAACAAGAGGTCTGCTCCTTCACTGGCAAACGGATACAGCTTTGCGTAAACAATATTATGTAGATAAAGCATCCGACACTTTCAGTCGAGTAGTATCAGAAAGTGACGAATGCGTAGTTGAAAATTTTACTAAACTGCCAATTATGCCTGCCAATTTAAGTAAATCCATGGCTAAATAGAATTTCATTAACTTAAAACCTATAATAAAAAGCGGAAGCCCACTGCGGTATAATTTAACTCCAATGTGAGACTCGTAGGTGTACTGTTTTTTCGTGCCGTTAGATTATAGACAGTCATTTTGAAACGATGCGCATAGAATCTAGCTGGCCGCGCGCCGCAATGGGCTTTTGGCTTTAGGACCTTGCGGCACGTTCGCTTATTCATAACTTGGCTGCCTTAACACGCTTACTAACAGTTTGTTCACCCAGGGTCCGTACGCGTCGCCCGTGTACACGAGCGCCGGCGGCGCCCGCGGCAGCCCTCAGCCAGGCGCCTCCCCGCAGCTGACCGCGAGCCCTCAGGTCCCGAGCCCCCAGGGGCAGACCCTCGACCTTAGTGTGTCACGTTTACCACATAGGTGAGGCTTTCAGTTCTTAGGCTTGTGTTTTGTGTACCCTTATTTGTTGATGGCACCCCACTTGACCGTTTGCCTGAATACTTATTCGCCGGAATAAAGCCGGAATGATAATCGCAACTTCAGAAATACGGACAAGTGAGTTGCCCAACCTTATTGTAACTTGTGTTATTTTAGGGTTTTATTATTTTTATTATTTCTTTATTGGCTTCAGTTACAAGACCTTATAATCTCCAATCTGGACTATATTACATAGTAATTTTTAATTACTACAACAAAGCGCAAAGATGAAAAAAAAATGCTTTTAATAATTATAAAATAATGATTTATTTAGATCCAAATCTAAATCCAATCCATTAACTTATTACGCTACAACGCCAATATTTTCTCCACAAATTCCCTAATAAACGCCCAGATTGAAGAACATCCCTTAACAGTAAGTTAATCACTTGGGAGTAATTTAGTCTAATGGGTGCGATTTGTCACCAGTCGCAGTTTTCCCGGCGGCGTGTCGTACAGCAGAGAATCGACGCCCGACAGCGGAGGCAGCCATCCGTACCTAGAAGCCTACCATAGAGACGCAGCCGGTAAGTCACTACATTATCCAATTAAATATCCATGCGTGCGTCATGTTTGCAAAGTGCTCGCATGCGATTATTGCTTTGCAGGAGCGATTAGCAATCCGAAGCATTTGCAGTATTTGGTTTTCCACTATGTCTTTGACGCACCTTCAACGAAAAACATGGGTGGGTCCAGCTTTCGACGAACGACACGACTTCAACACGATTTTGGCATGAATTTCATCGATCACACTTAACGGTAGTCCGCTAAGTGTGATCGATGAAATTCATGCTTGAAGCGTAACATAAGTATATGGCTGTTATGTTATCCCATTGAGAACTATTATAGAATAACATTGTTATGCATATAGTTATAGCAAACTGAGCAACGCAAGCGTGTAGTAGGTACATATGTTTAAATTCACTTTGATCATAGGCTTATTAGAAGACTAAATATAATATATATTTATTTAATTCGACAATAAGTGTTCGTTGTATTATAAGTGTTCGTTCAACAGTTTAATTGAGTTAATTGGAGTGTTATCCATTAGTAAAATTACAGTGGTAATGTTCATTCTTCATTCACCGTATATTAGAAATTTCGATTGAGTAAACCATTAAAACGAAGATATTTTTACATATCAAACTTCCCAAATTTCATGTACGGTCGCGTCAAAAATATGTTTACACTTGCACCTTATTCCTTTGTAATAAGGTCCAAAATGTAAGCATATTTTTACGTCGACTGTACCACCCTCCACAAGGGGTTAAGACACCCACACGTAAAACACGTCGTACAAATTAAAAGGCGACCGCGATAATCACTCCCCGTACACCCTGTGGCGTGTAGCGAGCAACGCGCCGCGCGGTGTAATGTTGCTAATCTTAGCTGGCAGGCGCTGTGCCATGCCGTTAGTATTCTTGCTGCTTACCGATTGCAAACAAGCGTTCGCTTTTCCCTTGCCAATATAAGTTGGATATTAGAAGGCTTGGAAGGAGACTAGTTTCCTCAACACCCCATTTGTTCAATTTAAACGGGCGGGGAACATAAATACATTTTTTAAAGTTGTAGAATATTTGCAATGCAATTTCAAATCCGTTTAAGTAGAATAACTTAATTACTAGGTATCCAAAACTAAGACTATTATCAAACTGGCGCCGAAACCAACTGCGGCGACGGTGTGCAAGCGTGACAGCGCTATACACATGCTGAGCACTATCTCGCTCGCACCGGCGCTGTATGCGGAAAACGCAGCAGTGTGAAAGCCACCTAACGTCTAAAAGCGCAAATTAACCCCAACTCAGAGATCATTTTACACTGGTTTGTATGAGCCAGCTGGTCGGTTAGGTTTGGTATAGGAAAACCCAGAGCATGTGGTACCTAGCTGATCGACGACGCGGTTCAACTTCGCCATTGGGTGCACATGTGTTTAATATTAAATTATAATTATTACGTACGTTGACTAATGAATGATGTAATTGAAACTTGGATAGCGTACACGCTTTCAAAATAAAGAACGCGCGGCAATGTATTTATATATTGAATTTTCAAAGTTTGTAAAAGTTAATCATTATCTATTGATAAAAAATTTCTCTTAAGGTATTATAATTCATCATTTTTGGAGTAATCTGACAGCTCCTGACATTAGCTGCTGGCAAATGTATGTAAAGTGCTGTCAAATTACTCCATTCAATCATGAATTTTACTTTAATGTACATACGCTCTGGTTTTTACGCAGGGTCTTTCCGCTGTTCTTTCTTTAACCGAGTGCGCTCGCGTGGTCTGGCGTCAGTGGCACGATTTTTCTATCCGATGCTTAGCGGTCAAAGGGTTAAGAACAGTCCATTCCCCAGGTTACGGCGGCGTCAGCCCTCACCCCGTCGCCGGCTACGGCCTCGGGCAGCCGGACTACGCGGCGGCGGCGGCGGCGGCCGGCTACGGCGGCTACCAGTACCAGTGCGGCGCGTACCCGCCGCCGCCGGCGTACCCGCCGCACGCACCGCCGTACTCGCCGCCCTGCTACATGCCCCCGCCGCACGCACCCCACGACAAACCCAAAGACAGCAGGTGAATATTGCAAATTAGTAATTACTAAGAACGCGATAAAAACTGCGAGCGATATCGTTGCGTTGGTCGCTTTTTTGATCGCCATACATTAGTTAAAACAAATGTGAGATATCGCTCGTAAGTCGTAGCGTTTTTCTATAGTCCAAGGATTACAGCAGTTTACACTAAGACGGACCGGTTAATGTTAAGTATAAAGTACCTAGGGTTGCCATACGTCAGGATTTGTCCGGACATGTCAGGATTTTTGACCCTTTGTCAGGATTGCGGCCGGACTTGGCTAGTGTCAGGATTTTTAGAAATTACCTCATTATACCTACGCTTATTACAAAATTTAAGTACATACAAAGTGTAAGTACCTATTCAATTTTCATCAAATCAATAATGAATTTGACAATATTTTGTTATTAAAATCTTTATTAAATATGTACGTATTAAGCATTTTTTGGAAGGCTTAAAGCCGAAAGTTAAATAAGTCGCTCTACAACTTAATGACAACTGTTGAATGTCTTCAACAAACTCATTAATTAACTGCTCTTATGACAGATATAAAAATATTGGGTATATAACTATAACTTTTCTAAATGTAAAAAAATGTGGGAAAGAACGCGAATACTTTTTGACCAATAAACTCTGAGTCATGTTATTTATAATTATGAGTTCAAGCTTTAAGAGGGTATGGGTACTGCGTATAAATGTCATGTAAGGGCACAGCTCAGCTAATGTGAACTCGATCAAATATGGAGTCAGCCCGACTGGGGAAGTACCTCCACATTACAGAAAAATAGCACTAGACCTTACTCAGTGTTGTGTTCTCTGGCGACCTTACAGAGCTCTGAAAGGATGCAGTTTGTTGACGACAGGGACTATATTTTCTCTTTAGCCGTCAACACAGTGAATGCTCTTTTCTAAGGAGTTGGGTCGGCAACACACATGAGGGACCTGGAGCTGCAAGTGTCCATATGTTACGGTAGCTACTTACCATCAAGCAGGCTGTTTGCCACCGGCGTAGTGTTTGGAAAGAGTACGCTAAATCGCTGTTATTAGAAATGTCAGGACTTTTGGGGTGATGTCCGGATTTTTATCAGGACATTCCATTTTTCCATATGGCAACCCTAAAAGTACCTGATATGGAACAGAACCGATGAAGTTAATCGTCCTGTTGAGACCTACCAGTAAAAAAATCGTTACATACCTTTAGTCTAGATAAAGATAAGTATTTGGTCTAACTAGTGTACCTAGTTAATACCATAGCACTCTGTGCTAATATGTATGTGGGGGGGGGGGGGTGCCTATGATTGAGACTAATTTATTTTGGTTGTGTGGGAAGTACCTATGTTGTATTATGTATGTTCATCTACTCCCTTATTGTTTACTAAAAAGGTGTATTAATTAGATAGGTAAAGATGTTTTGATTCTTTTATCCGTGTGTATACAATTATTTTTTATGTGAAGAGAAAGAAAGAAAAAACCAATTAACTCGACAACTGACACGTTAACTGACGATTCTTAAATCTTACTACAGCTACATAATGGTATTATAAAAGTAATAATAATAAATATTGGATGAAACTCAAACAGATCGACCTACAGGTTGAGACCTACGGTTGGGTTCCTATCCTACCTACCTAAAAGCGGTATTAGACATTGCAACATGCAGGGCCCAATCTGTCAGGTTGGAAGGTGTAATTAAAGGTAGGGCCCGTAGGGAGCTGAAGGAGGGGCAGGGAGAGGTAGGGTACACAACAGATTGGGCCCTGCAGGTTGCAATGTGCCATATTCTAATTTTAAAATGTATAAACAATACATTAACAACACAATCTGTTTTAAACATAACTCCAACATTCAACCAATAATTACGGCCCAATGTCTAATAGCCGTTTAATATCTATTCGAAACCTTCGTACCTATTCGACGATTTAGATTTTAGGCGCAACACACACTCGAGATACAAATTAGCCGGAATGCGTATAAATCCAACTTATGGCTGAATTTTGTCTGATGGGCTCCATACAAAAATTCAGTCACCATTAGACAAATTTCCGCCATCATTCAAAAAACAGGAACCCAAAGCTGAATTCAGCTAAGTGTGTGAAGTGCCCACCGACTCGTCCGTCTCTTTCTTAAAGCGGTATTACACATTGCAACCTGCAGGGCCCAATCTGTCAAGTTGGTAGGTGTAATTAAAGGTAGGGCCTGTAGGGAGCTGAAGGAGGGAGAGGGAGAGGCAGGGTACACAACAGATTGGGCCCTGCAGGTTGCAATGTGTAATACCGCTTTTACATCCAATGGACGATATCATGATAATAGGTATTATCGATAAAACTACCGGAAGTGTAACTTTTACTAACAATACTTACCTATCTGGTTAGGCTTGTAGCTTTGTTAGTACCTACATATAATCTACTGATAAAGATTTTATAGGACTTTAGGTTTTACCTATTTAAATATTGAGTGCTTGTATTCCGAAATATTAACAATTATTTAAATAAGTATATACTTTTTGGTAAGTAAAACTACAGACAAAATAAAATTAACCTAAAACTAAAAACTTTTTGGTTAATATATAATATAATTGCAATTAGGTACTTATTATATATTATTTCAATTACATTTAATTGCAATTAAATATAATTACATGTAATTTAATTGGCAATTAATTACAAAATTAATAGTAGCGTGTTTTAAGGACTAATTCCGTACAGTTGCATACACTGCTTTATCTACACACATATTATAAACCCGAAATGATGATTGAATGACTGCCATTGCACGGATTGCACCGCCGTCACTATGACCAACTCGATTGTGCCGGCGGTCGGGAGGCGCGAGCCGGCGGGCGGGGCCCACCCGGATTTTCATAATGATATCGAATTTTTGCTTATTATTTGATAATAATAACATCGTTACAGATAAGACATTTGTTCTAATTACTAACTAAACAATCTATTTTTATGGTGGTTATAACGTGCGGTTTTTGAACGCATCATGGAGGGTGATATGTGATATGGGTGTAGATAAAGTAAGTATTTAAATACGCCATTTACCTGGCCCAACACCCAATAATCAATCTTTGATGTCTTTGATTTATTTTATTTATTTATTTAAATAAGTTTTTTACCTACGTAATCTACCTGTGTATTATATTATGCATGTTATATTCACTATAGCTACTTTATCTACATAATTTAACTTTGAAACTGATACCTACTTTATCCATAATCCAATGCATTATGTTACCTACTATACCTGCTTTGTCTAGTTTCTCCTTTGTGATCTTTATAAATATCCGTTACTCTACATTTTGAATCCCCTATAAACAAAGAATGGTATTTTGCGCCGACTCGCATTATCTTTTTGTGCATTTTGAAGGGCATCTCGAGGAATTTAAACGGCGTTAAATTATATTATAAGCTTTAACTCGGCGAAAGTAACAGGTAGAACTTTTAGCGATCTCGCAAACATTTAAAAAGAAACCCGTAAAGCCTGGCTAATTATAAAGACGGCGAGTCACCTTGATAACGTGACTTGCGAATGTGTTAATCATACTTTAAGCAAAGTTTTAAAACAGCGAAAACAACCTGTTAAACATACTTTTTTTACTCAAAACTTGTGTAACTAATGTAAAAATGGTTAATATAAACGTTTAATAATAAATGCGTACTCAAAACCAAGCGGTTATCGCTATAATATTCTGTAATTGAATTGTGAGTTTTCCTGTGTTGTTGATCAATGACTCGACGCGCGAGTGACGTAAGCGCCGGGCAGCCCTCGCGATCGTGAAGCATCGTGGCCGTCCGGATACTCGCGCCGCTGGCATTCGAGACGCGTGAACGTTGCGTTCAGACGTTTGAATTTTTAACGGTAATTTTATGCAAAACCCAAATGTATTTTAAGAATAACCTTTAAAAGTGCTAAAACTTTTCATAATAAGCGTTAACTAGTGAATCACTGTTTAAATCACGCAGTTTAAACATTGTTTGGATAACTTTTGTGTTTTGACAGCAGTGTGAAGTTCGCGAAGTATCCGAACGCGTGCTAGTCACAGTCGATGGATCAGTCTAAATATACCGGCGCTTGCGCACCACGCTGTGTGCTGCGCGCTAGATAACCACTTGAACGATAAGATATACAAATAATAATATCCGTGCCATTATAGACTTTACGCCGAAGACAACTATGCAACGGAACAGGTATGTGACAATATCAACACTTTACATAACTTCCCAAAACTTTTGCTAACTTTTCAAACTCTGCTAACAAAAGACGTACAAACTTTTGTAAACATTAAACACGCTTCCCGTTGATAGTGATCGTATATTTAGCTGTTAATGGCGACCAGTTCACGCTAATTTATGATTTACAGCGTGCGTTCTAGGTTAATGCCTTGAGTTACTAAAATTGGATACGTTAAGGTCGCATAACAATGCGTCGGCGGAACTTTTTTTTATTATTGTTTGTTAGTTCAGTTCGCCGACCGTAGTAGATGCTTCTTTTCTCTTTGTTTTAAATAGTTTTGTTACTTTTTGTTTTGTTAAGTTGTTATTATTTTGGTAGCTTCCTTCACGAGGACTTTTTCGGTAAACTGGCCTACCGAATACGGATTCCCGAGGCACGGGAGAGGGAGCTGATCCAGTGCCCCGTGGAGGATTGCGACGGCTCCGGGCACATTTCTGGCAACTTCGCGACGCATCGCAGGCAAGCGGCCGGCACACATATTGCCGTAACTAGAATTGGCGTTTCTTTAACCCAAAAACAGCTGACGTTACTGGGGCATTAATAATTTATTACTTTATTTCATTTGTTTTTTCTATTCGTTGCTTTGGCGGCGCCACTGTCTGCGTAGATCTGTTTGATAAAGTTTTATTAGTTTGGCGCGTTACGTAAAAACTTTGTTTACAAGTTTTATTTACTTTTTAATACGCATCGACATTAGTACCTATAGTTTGATAACATAGGTAGCCTGACGGATGTTTGTAATGATATATTTTGTTAGGTTATGTAACCGCGATGAAACTCAAAACCACGTTCCTTGCATTGCATTGCATTATGTCTGTCTGCTCGTCACACGCCTGTTTTTTTCGCACTGTTCAAGGAGCGAACGTAGGTAGGCATTGTCGCACATGTGACATTTGAGGCATTTTTTTTGTTGTGTTTTACCGTTGAAAGAACAAACACAGGCATGTCAAGTTGTCAACAACATTTTTCAATGTAATTTAAGTGTCATTAAGTGCTGGTAATAATTTGGTAACATAATTTTTTTTTATCTCGATCTGATAAGATAGGCAAAGCATAAAACTAATTCAAACAAAATTCCAGAAGTTTTCAACAGTTAGTACGCCATAATTTTATTTGATTGGGATTATGAATGTTGAGTGGTTGTCTTAAGGTTGTTTTTTACAAAGCAGTTTTATACAATAGAAATAAAAACCGTTTCACTCCACCGGCTCCACCCTAGTATGGTCGATGCTGTGACGTCACACCGCTATTTCAATGGAAGCTTACATCTTTCTGAGAAGGGCTGGGAATCAAAGTAACCCCTCTGTACAAACGTGGCCCTCACTTTTACAATAGCTCTTTAGTTACCAAGCGATTATAGGCCTTATTTTTAAATAATCACCACGTGTTTTGCATTGGATTAGTGTAAAAAATAGAGTGCAGGTACTAATTATTCAGGTATGGCAAATACTCAATCGTACTGGGGGCCGATTTTCGACAGCCGGACGCTCGAATTCAAAAAATTCAAGCTCGAAAATAATCGCACACAAAAGTTTGTTGCCAATTTTTTCGCATGGAATTAATAGTTTAAATAATCATGATTTTAAATTTCTATCACTGTTATTTTTAAAACATAATTTCATCGTTTTATTCAGAGTTTCAAATGTCACTTTCGAGTGCTCGATTCTCAAAAATCACCCCCCTGGTATGACAAATGCTCACGTATGCAAAACTTTTAATTTTTTTAAATCGTTCTTTATGCACTAACTGTTCCCGTTTCCAACTCATGCCAGAAACTAGATATACGTCTAGTTATTATTGCCTTTGTCCCGAAGGCAATATTCTGGTAGTGCAATATTACTGTATTAGCGCGGTGCACGCTGCAGTGACAATTGCGCCCCTCGACGGCAATTTGCGCATTTCCGCGCATCCAGCCGAGGCAAATGACACCGTCTAGCCGCTAAACACCTCCCTTCCTGGCGGCAGTTCCCATCATAAGTCCGGTCTCTGTTCACATGTAGTTTTTGTGGAGTGCGAGGTTACATTATACTGGTTAGCTTGAAGCAATGCGAACACCCCTGTAGCTCCGTATAGAGCTACCAAAGTGCCCGATTTCCCCTTTCTTAAATTAATCTGACTCCTCTAGGAGCTTCTGGCGTTTTAAGGAAGCCAGTAAGACGCCATTTGTATAGCGAACTGACTCCTTTAGGAGCCATTCTCGATCTAGGGAAGATGGAGCCGCAAACTAACCGCATCCTGATATCTCTGTTGTGTGAATTCCCCATTATTTAGTCGCACGTTTTGTGCAGCAACCGCGGCTGTCGTGCTGGTAATTAGGATTTAGTGCCTTAGTGTACAGTCAACGCCAAAAATATATACAAACTTGCACGTTCCTCCATTGTAATAAGGTTTAAAAGTGAATACATATTTTTGGCGTTGGCTGTACCTCTTTTATCAAGTTCATATATGTCTGGCGTATTATGCTCTCTCGTGTTTATTGCCTAGTCAATTACATATACTTATACAGGTGTAACGAAAATACTGGTGATCCGTTTAAAGGCATACTTAGCTTACCCTACACCCTAAACCAAGTTCTTTTTCGCGAAAAAAAAATTTTTAGTCTTCCATAATCAGAATACGACGATACCAATTATGCCCTTAAAAGGATCACCAGTATTTTTGTTATACTTTGTATAAACTATAACTTAAAGTATCCAAAACTATAGGTACCTACTAATTATTTCCTTCCTTTTGGGATTTTACCCCCACCAATACTTTACCTCTCGTCTTGTGTCGTAGGTACGTTTACTAAGTTAGGCTTCGTTCACACGGCATTGTCCTGCACATTTTTTTGCAGTATACGTCTTAACGGATAAATAGTGGCACATACTTTGTTCATATATCTAACCATTCACATGGCGTTTGTACTGCAAAAAAACTTACATTCTTTATAAGTTTAAACGGATACTCACCGGCCTCACCGGACTTGTCAAGCAAATCGAATAAACGAATGTGCTCATGCTTGCTCGGAACGCATGAAAATCTACCGTGTGAGCAGCCGACTGGTTGTACGTTTAAAATCAAATACGTGGAAAAACGTGCAGGACGTTGCCGTGTGAACCTAGCCTTACCTATACCAATTACCACATCACTGTTTTGAAAATATGAGGCTTCATATTTTCTAAAGGCTGTTATTTAAACTATATGCAGCGATAACAAAACATAAAGGTAGGTTTGCTAGTAGGTGTATTGATAAAATGAAAGAATGGAATGGAACCAAGGCAGCCTGCCTGACTACCAGACCTATGTTAAGTCAAGTCATGCTTAAGATACGTGTATCTTACCTACTTTTTTTATTGATAATACTCGTAAATGTTTGTCGCAATTATAAAAAATACTAAAATAATATAGATTCACTTAATTAAAAGCCTATGCACCTGTTGTCAAATTTTCAATCATTGACATTTTAGACAGAATATTTTTTGTCTCAGTAATGAGACGATACCGGTGTTTAAAGTACTTTTTACATAACTCCAAATACTGATTATTTTGGTTGCAAATCGCTTACTAATAATGCTACGTATGAGCATAAATTACAAGTTTTCTTACTTTAGTAAAACCTGCATGCACTTTGGTATGTTTCTAATTATACTTTGTATCGATTGTCGTCAAAACAAATGTCTATCGACACATTGGCAAGCTGCGAGGGACAAATAATACAATGAAACGCATTTGCATGTCTTCAAGTCTCATGCCGTATTATTATGCATTGTTATTATCTTTTAAATTCATTTATTAGACATTCCCAATTTGCAGAATATTGAGGAGCGAGACAAATTTTATATAGAGTGACGCTATTTTTAACACGTTCACATAAACATATATGCGTAAGTGTTCTAAATAGTGTTTCATCTCAGTTTATTTATAACTTAATATAAACTAGCGCGTTCCTGCCCATAAAACTCAGATGCATTCGACTATTTTTACTGCCAAGTGCATTGCGGACTGAAATACTTGCTGCACTACGGTTATATATTTTTATTTAATAAGTTAGCATTAAAAACTCGTGTTACTTAGCTCGGCTCTCGATAATTACTTAATAGAAATAAAGTAGGACGTGTGATTAGAGTTCGTCGTTAATTTATGTCAATTAGCCGTTTGTGTAGGTAGGTATATAAGTAAAGTTTAATTAACCCACTTTTCATGCGTGTAAGATATATGGAGAATTTAAAAACTTTTTACAATTAGTGTAGGTATACTTAAAATCTCTTCTCGTCTTAATTAACCTAATTACTCATATAATTAACCTAATTACTCATAGACTATCATTCTACCATGCTCGTAGGCTATGATGTTAAATATGGTATATTAGGTATTCTTAGGTATCTTGCATTAAGATACCTTGAATATTATTGACATTAAAAATTAAAGTCTATAGGTACAAGTTTCTTCGTCGAAAAAAGAATACCAACTTTTTGGGTATATTATTGGAAACTATGTCTCTCTTTCTTTCTCTTTTTTTTATTACTCCTTAAGTATTTAATCCAGCAGGGAGAAACAATAGATAGGAGGTACGAACAAGTTTTACTGAAAATATGGCTCATGAAAATTGGTAACCGGCCAGTCTTATTCCGTAATAAGACTGTCAGAGAAAGTGCTGTATAAGTCGTTCTTACAGGACTTTTATAGGCCATTTTTTCGGGCTGATATTTAGTTACAGAACGAGATATAAAGAGATGTGGTAGCCCTAGGGCTGTGAAATGCAGCTTTAGGACTTAACTGTCCACATTTCCAGATTACATCCAAAACATCACCCGTATCTCCGCTCTTACCCGTCACGCCATTGTAAGCAGTCTTTATATGTGCAGTCTATCGGGGTGTCCGCGCGCCGACCGCTCGCAGCTTCAGCCCCACTCCCAGGAGCTGAAATGTCCCACACCCGGCTGCGATGGCTCCGGCCATGTCACGGGGAACTACTCGTCACACCGCTCGTTGTCGGGCTGCCCGAGGGCCAACAAGCCGAAGAGCAAGCCCCGAGACGGACAGGACTCCGAGCCACTCAGGTCAGTTGGGTTTCTAATGGTACGGGGCCAACCCTGTAACACCCAAGTGTTGCTGGTGCTGGTAACTAATGAGGGTTTTGGTGACGGAAAGGTTTAACTAATAGATGGATGGAGAATACAAGGCATTCTGAGGGTTGAAACTAATGTATGGGTGAATTTGCATTATCCGCCCCTTCATAGTACCACTATCTGCTTATTGTGCTATACCCTAGGTACTCCCATCTTATAGTTACCGGGAAATATATATTATTAAGTACACCTATTTATGATCTTTTTAATGGGTAATATAATAGTATTCTGGTGATAAATCTCTATCACGCTTAATTTCACTCTATCTACATTGTAAGTTGTTGTGATGTAAATATTAAGAAGAGAGCCTTGGACCGTATCCGCTCGTACCTTACCTAATGTTTATTAAGCATTCAGTCATTATTCATGTATGGTATACAAAGCAAGAAAATATTATTCCGAACCGAAACAACTCGCCCGACTGCTTTGTAAACTTGATGTTTCCATCGAATTGCAATAATGCCCCGTAACGAATGTCTATGTAATTTATTTTTACGATAAATTGGTTATTTGCACGCTGCTTAGATGCCCTATACCGGGCTGTGATGGATCTGGCCACGCTACAGGGAAATTCTTATCGCATCGAAGGTAAGATCGTAATGTAGTTGAAAGTAGATGTAATCGTACTTGTAGTTTAAATAGTAGTCATTAAGTAGGTACCTATACTTATACAGTAAGTTAAATAGGTAGTTAGGTACAGATCCGAGTACAATGTATAACTGTGCTGTATTTAGAAGTTGATTCATTCGATACAACTGACTAAGGATCAGTTAGTTTCGGAAAATGTTTTGATCACTTTTATTTACCAACGTGTTTTACGTTGTACCATCGTAGTGGTAGAATGCCATAGACAACTAGTGGCAGAAATCGACTGAATAAACCCAATCTGGTTGAATAACTTACCGAACTCTCAAACTTATTTTCTCCAGTGCATCGGGATGTCCCATTGCGAACCGCAACAAGATGCGAGTTCTAGAAAGCGGAGGAACAGTAGAGCAACATAAAGCAGCCGTGGCAGCCGCGGCTTCGGCCATCAAGTTCGACGGCGTTAACTGCCCGACCCCCGGCTGTGACGGATCCGGGCACATCAACGGGTCATTCTTGACGCATCGCTCGCTATCAGGGTGCCCTGTCGCGGGCGCCGCCACCCCTACACCTCAACCAAAGAAACCAAAGTACCCTGATGATATCACGCCGCTATATCCTAAACCGTATTCAGGTAACTACCATTTAAATATAGTATGCATCTTGCAGCATCTTACTGAAATCCAAGGATTTTTTTTGGCTTCAGACTGAGAGTAAGGTACCTATTAGGGATGTCACGAATATTCATATTCGCATTCGTATAATGCGAATATTCGCATCATTTTTGACATTCGTATCAACATTCGCATTCGCATCAAATGATGCGAATATTTTTCGAATGCGAATGTTGGTAGAACACATCCTGTTTTGACGGCACTGACCCGGCCCATGGTCATATGCTTGCTCATACACAGGATGTGAAAACGACGGTATCATTTGACTCCTTTTGATATTAAGGCCATTCCTCGATTCGGACAAGCCACGCCCATCCATTAGAGACACGTTTATGGCTCCCGTGCACGAAAGAAAGAGATGCAGCGCTCTTAAGGATCAGACTTTTCGACCAAACTATGATAAATAAGCGAATCTATAAAGTTTTGTCTAATTTTGCTTCTGTGACTTTTTAGGTAAACCAGAATACCATATTTTTTACTTAGTTACATTGCTTAATCTCTTATAGTTTACGTACTAAGCCAAGAAAAATAAGGGGAAAAAGGACCCAAGTTCGGATTTTTTTTCTATCGAGGCAACTCTCAGCAATCGTGTTTCGGCTTGTGCCAAAAACAAGAGTATATGGTCTAATAATATATATTGGAAAATAAATTCAGTCCCTTTTCCAGTTTAGACACTACAGCGTTCGAAAAAACCTATAATTTTTCAAAGTAGCCCCTTAATATAGGACTCCATCACATGTCATGTTCTGTATTTTTGAACTATGGAAGCATAAAAATGATAAGCAAGATTTAGTTTTTTGAATCTACTCCCTAACATTCGTATTCGCATTCGCATTCGGACATTCGCATTCTGAATATTCGCATTCGCATTCGCGAATGTGAGAAAAACGACATTCGTGACATCCCTAGTACCTATGCTAGCAGATGATGATGCACTATTCAGTCAGTCAGAATAAAAAAGTCCATACAACAATTTTTACGAAGAGTTACGACTTATGAATCCAGTCTTTTTAGAATCGATTCAATGTGTTGTGAGCAATATGTCCATAAGCCCCTTATTATTTTTCCAGGAATGGAGATGAACATGCAGACGGGGAACGGCGAGGACCTGATGACCCTCGAGCAGGAGATCACGGAGCTGCAGCGCGAGAACGCGCGGGTGGAGTCGCAGATGATGCGACTCAAGTCCGACATCAACGCCATGGAGACACATCTCAGCCACGGAGAGCGGGTAAGAACATATTCCTTTAATAAGACTGCGTTTCTATCAGAGATGAGCGAGGATGCGTTTGTTAGGAATCGAGGCCAAGGCTAGGGAGGACATTATAGGGCAATGTCCTACCTTAAAATTACTAATTAAACTAACGTATGAACATAAAGTAAACATCCTAATATGCCCTACCTTAAATTAGCACTGCCTTATCTTCTGGCTACGGCCCTGTTAGGAACATATATAATGACTTCATCTACTTATCCTCTCACAGCGCAGCGCTATGATTGGTTGTTAACAAACACATTCACACATCCTCGGTCATCTTAGGTGGAAATGCAGCCTTAATGACGCGATTACAGTAGTCCGGTCGTCTTATTCAGTAGATCCTAGACAATTTTGTAGAGCGGCCTTATATTAATCCACCATAGTCGCTGGCTCTAGTTTGACTAAGCATTTCAACATGACGACATTGATTATATGTAAAGATTGTAACACACTGTGTTACTTGGTTCCAGTACCGATCATAATAATGATGGAATACAATGCAATAGGTAAGTGCCAGCGACTGCAAAAAAACTGCGACGTAAAAAAATCGAATCGAATAAGACGACCATGGTTACTGTAACCTTGTGTATTACTGTAACATACATTTAGCTTGTTGCTTCGTCGGTTGATTCAATTAAAAATATTATTATTTTTGTCCGTAAACGTAGATGGTAGTGTCATGGCTCCAAACAAGTCACACGACCAACTTTGAGTGCTACTAACACCATTGTGAGTACCATCAAATTACTTAACGATCCAATAGCCACTCGGGTCTGGAACTCTGAAGAGAATGTCCTCACAGCTATAGCTTTATTATAAGGTCTACAAACTGAAACAACCGTACCAGTCGTATCACCAATTTAAAGTTCCATTCCAACCTTTTATGTGTTCCATTGTTAATCTAAATAGTTTCGAGACGTCAAATCTATAAGTAAATTGCACCCACAACAGATAGGAACGACAAATTGGTGGTAAATTGTTACGACCCTCTTTAGACTATGATCAAACTTATTTTTGTTGTTTTTCTCTTGCAGGAGAGCCAGTTGATATCACAACGGAATAACAACCTCACAGACTACTACGAGAGTCTGCGCAACAACGTGATCACGCTACTGGGGCACGTGAAGCTGCCGGGCGGCGAGTCTGCGCCGGCGTCGGCCGCGGGCGGGCCGCCGCCGCCGCCCGACAAGCCGGCGCACGACAACTTCGACTCCTACCTCACCAAGCTGCAGACCCTCTGCTCGCCCGACGGCTACTGCCCCGACGAGAACCGCCCCATCTACGAAACGGTCAAAAACGCGCTTCAGGACTTCACAGTGCTCCCGACGCCCATTTAAGGTTCACAGAGCGCCGCCGACTCCGAGCGCCAGTGAGCCAGCGAGCGCTTATACGACTGAACTTTAGTGCAAATTGAATTGTGTGCGATTAAGGCGCGCAACACATTCGTTCTAAATTCATAAGCACAGATAAAGCAACAATAATCGTTATGAATTTTGTCTGTGGGCTTCATAAAAAAAATCAGAGCCCATAGACAATATTCAAAACGATTATGATTTGTTTGTCTGAGAGTATTATTCATATTTTGATTTAGAACAATGTGTGATGTCCCTAGTGTTGTGATCGGAGCTACGCGCCAAAGATCGACAGTGTTCGAAAAAACCGGTAGATTAAGTGACGATTCGTGACCGAATTGAACTGAGTACAGTGTCGCTCGCGAGCTATTCTCGGATGTGTTCCGCTAGTAACTACGATGTCTGTTCGTTTTGTAAACCGTTGTATACGATGACTTCTCGGTGACTTCATCACGAAGATTCGCTCTAACTTAATGATAAGATGGACTTAAACATAGGCTTACATACATAACTGAATTTTAACCACCGTTACTCGTATATGCGTAAAGTAAATGTAATTGTTAGGGAAGAAATTTATACTATTGTATGTAAGCGATTTTAGCCCCACAGACACATAACGATTTCAATAATGTAAATATTGTACTTTCAACAAAGATTAATTCGTCTATGGATACAGGCCGCCAGCGGCCAGGGTTTAGTGAAAATTATAAATAAGCTGACTCAGATTTTTATCATAAACCTAGTAGGTGATAAGGACAAGTGTTAAATATTTGTTTAAGTTCTTACCCTGGGATGTGCCAAATGCTTCAGCCGCGGAGCGCCCGGATGCCTATCGAACGAAGTAATTATTCCTTTAAGGACCTTCTAGTCACTTTTTGTAAATAACATTGTGAATATGTAGTTGTTACGTCGTCGGACGTGTACACTAGGACGTAAGATCTCATTAGATCGGGTAAGTTAATTCAGTCATTAATTGATAATTTTAGGACTAAATTAAATTTCTTTGTTAGCCAATGTTCACTTCACTGTGATTATGTTACGTGTTAAGACTTATTTGTTATCTACCTTACGGAATGTGATAGCTGTTCGACTCAAGTTAGTTAATTTGCGATGTATGTTTTTGAGCTTACCACGTGTGCAATCATTGTTTTTCAATTGTAAGTAGGTGACTTTTACACAATTCTGTTTATGATGCGGATTTATTGTTTGTTGTTCTTTATTTCATGCAACCATACATTGGTACACTGAAATCGATACTACCTACTTATATTCGCATTTAAATACTAAAACCTATTACTATGTTACTACTCTGATTGTCATATACGTTTCTGTAATATATTGAGTATGTGTTGTTAAAGAGAATAAAAATAATAAATACCTACCAAGATTATCGTACCAGTTTTTACTTATTGTTTTCCTCCTCTGATTTCCGTTTGGTAGTCATGCTTTGAATGTGGAAAAGTATGACTGTGATAAGCATTTTATATGTAAAAAAGAAACCCCAACCGATGTTTTCTCCAGGGACTATTGAAGTTAGGAATCTTCAAAAAAATTACTTACATTGCAAAATGTAAGTGTATGCATTGCATGCTTTTGTAACGAGGCTTACGACCGGGCGGAGTTAGTCGGCGCGCATTTTATTAGAACCAAAGAAATAAAAGAGTATCAAGAATATGTAAGAAACTTCATTCCATGTTATTCCGCGCCACGCGATGTGCTCGCGTATTCTCGCGACCGTTACTGTTGTCATTAGAAAATGAAACGTAATTGCTGGGTAGAAGGTTCAAATTCCAAAAGTACTGTCCGGTTTCTCTACTAGTCCAAGGTCTAGTCAGGTAATTTCTTTTTTAATTCCACGCCTTTTTAACTGAATAATGGGTTTACTAGATTATATTCATGTAGTGTACGCATGTAAAAAACGTTGATTACCGCTTAGAAATTATAATGAAGGCTTTGTCAGCCGAAAATGGCCAACATACGCGATGCGTCGTTTGAAAATTAGTCTCAAATAATTTTAATTATTTAGACTTGGCAACATTTTACATAAACGTCACAATTCAAAACAAATGTCATTGTCAAAAACATAACCTCTTATAACATTCACTATATCTACACATGTTAGTGTTTACGGTGTTCAAAGTAATTTATTAAATTGTGTGACGCTAAAGTCAACAAGCAGAATGAAACCCGAGGCTATAAAGCCGGATTCTTTAAAAGCAAAGAAGGGCCCGAAGCTAAACTCAATGAAACATAAGCCAAAAGAGAAGGTATGTGTTTTTATGGTAGATTAAAATATCCAGGACTCCAGGAGTCACAAATAAACAGTGAAAGAACCCTTAGCGAGTAGACGCAATTAATTAAATTATGTAAATACTAAAACTAAAGACGTGGGCTATTATACTAAAGCATGGAATACTTTTAAAATTAGCTAACCATTTGAAGTTAACTGGCAGATTTCCTGCCTGCCGGTCTGTCATAATTATCTACCAACAGCATTGGTAACCTCATCATCAGCCTCATGTGTTTTATAAACGTATATAGATGTCATATACAAAGGAAAAAGTGACCAAAGCCTCCGGTGCCCAAGGCAGGGAACATTCTTTAAAAATTGATTTGTTCTTTCAGTTCTCATGAGTTTTGTTTTTTTGTAACAGAAAAGATACTTTGAAATAGACGCTGGTGTCAACAATGAAAAGGACGCTAGTCGAAATGCTGGAAACCAAAAGGAAGAAGTGTATAAAGTTAAGGTTAATAAGCGATTGATGTTCCAGATGAAGCATAAACAGGTAAGTCACTTTTTTAAAGCTGATTACAAGTTCCTATATATTGTAAATATAATGGGACATTCTTACACAAACCCTCCTAGTCCCACAGTAAGCTCAATAAGGTTGTGTTGTTGGTACTAGGCGACATTATATACACAGTCCTTAAGTTTTAAGAAGGACCTTCGGGAATCGGCGATGACACATGAAGGTAATATTGCTGTTCTGCTTTAAAAAGATAAAAGATATTTATTCTTCAAATTAGGCACATTACAATGCACTTATGAACGTCAGAGAGAAAAAGAAACTACCACCGGTTCTAACCCTACACCTCTGACCCGAGAAGTATTATACACATGTAGGCTTGAAAGATGCAAATCCAGCTAAACTAGAAAAAAAATATGTAGTGTCATGTTGCTGCTAGAAAAATGGTTTAATGCTAACGGAATTGTATTGAATACTAACAAAAGTACACTATTGACATACTATTATAGAAATAAAATTGACATTATGAACAATTGTGACATAGGATTAATTAAGGCAACTGACACAGTATTTCTAGGATATCACATTGACAATAAAATAACCCACTCATTTCACACCGACAAAATTTGTAACAAAATTGCTTCTGGTAACTACGCACTTCTTAAACTTAGACCCCTAATCGATAGAAAAACACTTATTATGGCTTATTACGCATTTGTTCATGCTCATCTTAATTATGCACTGACTACTTGGGGCAATGCTGTGGGCATAAAAAGAGTACTGATATCGCAAAAAGATGTTATTAGAACCATATACAGTCGACGTAAAGGAACTTCAGTCAGAGAATACTTTATTAAAAGTAAAATTATGACGGTTGTATCATTATTTATATTTAACAGTTTAGTAGAAATCCACAATAGTAAAAATAATTTTAAAGCAAGGAAAGACATTCATAATTACAATACACGCAATAAAGATAAACTATGCAATCCAGAAACAAATCTAGTCAAAACATTTAAGCAAGGCATCTCTTTAAAAATAACGTTGTACAACCTACTACCGGCTCACATCAGAAATTTAACATATCTAGAATTTAAGAATAAACTAAAAAAAATATTCCAATGTAACCCATTTTACTCAATTGAGGAATTTACAGAAAAAATGAAGCAAAATGATTTTCTCTTATCAATCAAATAATTGTTTATGTACCCACTATATGCATAACTTATGTACGTTTTTACTATGCTAAGAGAATTTTGTTATTTATTATCTAATAATACTATAGATATTGCATGTATTATGACTTGCTAAATGTAACGTACTTTGTTACTTGGCCAAATAAATGAACTTGAACTTGAACTTATTACCGGCAAGAAACTCGGTGGGACTTATTTTTTCAAAACAGTAATACTAATACATTAAAGATACTATATACAATAATACGTAGTTCTTCAAGAAGGCATATCAAAACAGCTTGAGAGACAGACATGTACCAATTGTGTAATTAAAATGAAAAATAAAAATAAAATCCAAATCTGATCTGAATCTGATCTTTTTCATGTGTCACTGTTGATTGATACCCGACGTCTCTTTCTAAAACCCAAAGGTTCTTTTAAGAGCTCACGGACTGTAAAATAGATGGATTTAGATAAATACTTTAATACACAGAAAACATCTGTAAGTCAGGAACAAAAATCCATGTTAAACACAAATAAATGCCCTAACCAGGATTTGAACCTGGGACCTCTTAGGCATAGTCACTACCAACTAGGCTAGGAGGCTGTTAAAAATAAAGTTATCCTTTTGAGTTAACTACTGTTCTTAATGTTCATGATTACATCCTCAAGCAATTAAATTGACAGCAAATTAAACTCAAAATGACCCCCAATTACCACTTTTTAGCAAAAACAAGAGGAACATGCAAATGCTCAGCGCAAGAATCCAATTCAAAATAAGCCCGTCAAAACTAGAAAAAAGAAATTTCCGGGTAAAGCTCCAGTAAACCCTCACAAGTTAGAGCAGCACTCCCGGGGCGAGGGGGTGGGGAAAGGGGTGAGGCATCCATTGCATGCTCATAAACTGAAGAAGAAGGAGAAGATATATAATTATGCGCAAGAGCAGGCGGCCAGGGCGGAAATATTGTTGACTGAGGAGCAGGGGTGAGCAGATTGTAGCTACTTGTTTTATATTTATCCATTCTACTAATATTTGTCCCGTCTTTGTGCCACGGCTGCAGTGCAGGCTCATTCATGCCATTTTGGGTTCACCCAGCATCCTCTAACCCCAGGAATTGACCTAGGTACCTATTTGTTTTTACAATAATTTAAAACAAAAAAAGAACCGACTGCACTTAGGATCTGCTATTCCAAGAGGAAGTGGCCGAGTTGCTGTAAAAAATAGTGAAATCACTATAGGTGTGCCTATAATAGTTGAAGAGTTCCCTCGATTTCTCCAGGATCCCATCATCAGACCCTGACTTGGTGACAATGGGACCATCTAGGGGTTAAACCTGTTCGATTAAAAAAAAATTTTTGAATATCGGTTCACGATTCACGGAGATATGGAGTAACATACATACAAAAAAAAACATAATGATGATAAAAAAAAAAAAACAAATTCAGTCGAATTGAGAACCTCCTCCTTTTTTGAAGTCGGTTAAAAACGACTGCTATCTGACCTTCCCACCCAGAGGGGAACTAGGTCTTATTGAGATTAGGTGCGGTCTCTTCACGAGGTTTTCCATCCCAAAAAGCTGGTATACATGTATTTGTTTTATATTTAGTGATTTTATAAGTACAATCACAGTCAAATATATCGGAGTGGCCAAGGTGGTCACAAATATCTGAACAACACCTCTATTGTCATGGCAATAAAGTGCATGTTCCGATTGAGTACATTGGCCGCTCCGATATATTTAATGGCGACTGCACAACTAAACTAGTAGTGAGTGCAACTTGCAATGAGATTTGTATTATGTAACTTAAGGCTTAACATAATTATGTAACTAGTAAATAAAGTACTCTGTTTAAGACAAAAGTTTGTTGCTTCACAATTTAATTTCACATTTTATAAATTTCAGTTATGTTGAAGTTGGTGAAGATGACAAAACTACAGAAATAACGCAAGACTTGATCAGAGATAATGTGGACATCACTGCAGCTACCAAGATATTTGACCTGAACCTGGACTTTGGTCCTTACAGAATGAAGTACACCCACAATGGTAGACATTTGCTATTGGGCGGTAAGAAAGGACACTTGGCGGCGTTTGATTGGGTCACCAAGAAGTTGCATTGTGAAATCAATGTTATGGAGTCCATACATGATGTCAGGCAAGTTTTACATTAGACACTTAAATATTTTTGTACTAGTTAACGTTAAGCCTAAAAACACGTCTACAAATGATAAATCCGCATAGTTGCAAGCATACGTGCTGCGCGCTTTGCTGCACGTAATCTGCACGTAGCTTAATACCTAGGTACAGTCACGTCTGAAAATATGAATAGATACATATAATGTGACAAAAATATGTAGCCACGACTCTATTACCAAGGCGTAAAGCTTTGAATACATATTTTTGTCTCATTAAATGTATACATGTTAGGCACTCATCATCCTCGTAGCGTTTGTCCCGGCTTTTTTGCCTTGGCTCAATTGAGCTCGAGGGTCCGCTCGACAATCTAATCCCATGAATTTGCGTAGGCACTAGTTTTCGCAAGCAACTGCCATCTCAAGATGTTTTGCTTCACCAAAAAGCGATAGGAGTTAGGCACTATTACTTACTATAGTAGGTATGTTATACAGCACACAGCCATGATCTCATTTCTACGTAATTTTGAAAATATTCGTTGATATTTTTAATTCAGATTTTACCTTCGTCTCTCTTCATAAATTGAAATAATGGTCATGTATTTTTTTATTCTACAGTTGGTTGCATGTAGAAACAATGATGGCTGTAGCCCAGAAGGAGTGGCTCTATATTTATGACAACAATGGCACAGAAATACACTGTGTTAAAAGAATGGACAAGATACTAAGGATGGAGTTTCTCCCATACCACTTCCTCTTGGCTGGTGTTGTAAGTATCCAATATTTTAGATGCTTGTTCTTAGAGAATCTTCAGTATTTTAGTTTAATTAAATATAGGCTCGAGCCGCCCAGAGACCTATACAAATGCCTCCCATTCCATGGCATTTTAAATATTAATTTCAACAGTTCGGAATTTCATTGGACATACATACATACATACATACACGCCTATATCCCAAAAGGGGTAGGCAGAGATCACGGATTTCCATTAGCTACGATCAATGCAGCAAAGCGACTCTCCGTGAGCCACTTCTCGCCCCCGTGAAGAACGAGACGTGATGGGGAACTGCGACTAAATAAATCACCACAGCGGACATTCAAAATTCAACCGGAATTTCATTGGACTTGGCAATTATTTCTATTTAGGCGGCAGGAGGAAAAATATACGAAAACGATCATAGCATCGCAACCACAAACATATTTTTAGAGAATTGGTGTAATATTGATTATATTGTAGAGCTGAACTACTAATAAATTATGTATCTTAGTGTCTAATGACGTGTCTGACCTTTTAGCAGACGAAGTAATGAACCAATTTTGATTAAAATTTGCATAAATAAACAGCTTAATCCAGAGGATTTTTGAAAATTCCACCTTGGAGGGAGAAAATGAAAATTACATCTGATCATATCCCACTGGGGCGGAAGTAAGTATCTGTTTAATTTAACTGTTAATTTATTACAGAATGAATTCGGCTTCATGTCATGGCTGGACGTCTCAATAGGCGAGATCGTAGGCCACTACAACAACCATCTAGGACGAACTGCAGTAATGACACAAAACCCGTACAACGGCACTCTGTGTATAGGCAACTCGCAAGGAGTTGTGTCACTTTGGAGTCCCACAGTGAAGGATCCTTTGGCGAAGATACTGTGCCACAAGTCTCCATTGACGGCTATTGCTGTGGATAACAGAGGCATGTAAGTAATAGAGTATTATTACTACTAGAGTTATATCATACAATATTTTTTTGTAATTTGAGCCAGAAGCTAGAAACACACGCAACCCACGACCTTTAAGGTTATTCTATTCCTGCACAACATTGTTCATCATATTTCTTTCCTTAGTTACAATTAATTATCATAATATTCATATGTAATTGAAAGAGGAGAAGCATTCGAGAACACTTTAATAGCTTTCGCTTGATAGTTCATTTGCAAACGTTTCGTAGAGTACAATCAGTGAAACCATATTCTATTACTAGTATTACTTAGATCCAGATAGAGAACCCTATTACTTATCGACACATTAACTATGAAGTAGCTATTATTAAATTTAAACTTTCGTGAGACATATTAACATTATAAAATAACACGGTTACACTCACGGCACTTTAGTCACGTCTTGCGACATGTTTCGGAGAGCCTAGGTCTCCATCTTCAAGCACTAGGAGTGCTACTTGAACCGGCCCGTGGCGCACTGCTGCGCCTCGCGTCGCCGACTGCCGAGCTGCGTCCGGCACGGCGCGCGGCGCGCAGCGCGCGCTCTGACACAACTTGTTGAGGATGATCTTGCGCCGGCGCTGCTAACGTGTTTTGCAGCGTATTTGGTTCATCCGACATGAGCGCCGTGCCGGACGCAGGTCGGCAGTCGGCGACGCGAGGCGCAGCAGTGCGCCACGGGCCGGTTCAAGTAGCACTCCTAGTGCTTGAAGATGGAGACCTAGGCTCTCCGAAACATGTCGCAAGACGTGACTAAAGTGCCGTATGAAGTAGCTGTTAGCATTATATTAGCGGAGAGTAGTGAATTTTTTCATTGCCTTAATTTATTGAATTTTTTAAGGTACATGGCCACATCAGGAGTAGACCGTAGTCTAAAAATATTCGACATCAGAAACCTGGATGGTCCCGTGCAACATTACAAACTGCGGTGCGCGCCCGTGGACCTGACATTCTCTCAGAAGGACATGCTGGCGGTAGGGCTGGATGACGTCGTCGAAGTATACAAGTAAGTACAGACCAAGCTTAGTATGAAAATATTCGACATCAGAAACCTGGACGGTCCCGTGCAACATTACAAACTGCGGTGCGCGCCCGTGGACCTGACGTTCTCTCAGAACGACATGCTAGCGGTGGGGCTGGACGACGTGGTTGAAGTATACAAGTAAGTATAGACCAAGATTAAGTATGAAAATATTCGACATCAGAAACCTGGACGGCCCCGTGCAACATTACAAACTGCGGTGCGCGCCCGTGGACCTGACGTTCTCTCAGAACGACATGCTGGTGGTGGGGCTGGACGACGTAGTTGAAGTATACAAGTAAGTATAGACCAAGATTAGTATGAAAATATTCGACATCAGAAACCTGGACGGCCCCGTGCAACATTACAAACTGCGGTGCGCGCCCGTGGACCTGACGTTCTCTCAGAAGGAAATGCTGGCCGTGGGGCTGGATGACGTCGTCGAAGTATACAAGTAAGTATAGATCAAGCTTAGTATGAAAATATTCGACATCAGAAACCTGGACGGCCCCGTGCAACATTACAAACTGCGGTGCGCGCCCGTGGACCTGACGTTCTCTCAGAAGGACATGCTGGTAAGTATAGACCAAGCTTAGTATGCTATCAAGGAAGAAAATATTATATTGATGTTTTTTAGGAAGGGTCGTATAACGATCTACTAGCAATAGCTAGGTAATATGCATTTTCTAGTCAAATTTTAAGTTTAATATGCGTACGTTCAATTCTAGTAACTGCTGCTCACAAACTACAGTGAAACCGTACATGAGGCATCGGATGGGGAAGAACATTAGCAATTTCAAATTCTGTCCATATGAAGACGTCTTGGGAATCGGCACGACCAAAGGATTTACGAGCATCATTATACCAGGCAAGCATGGCTCTAACAATATTCCTAACTAGAATGTAAGATAAATCTCGATGGGCCTTCATTATCCACCACTATCGAATTGGGTTGGCCGGTCGAAGGTTCCTACTAGGGATGTCACGAATATTCGCATTCGCATTCGTATAATGCGAATATTCGCATCATTTTTGACATTTCGTATCAACATTCGCATTCGCATCAAATGATGCGAATATTTTCCGAATGCGAATGTAAGCAAAACGCACCCTGTTTTGACGGGTCAGTGCGGTCAAAGCAGGCTGATGTGATGGTCATATGCTTGCTCATACACAGGAAGTGAAAACGACGGCATCACTTGACTCCTTGTGATTAATAATATAGCACTCCATCACAGACCATGTTCTGTATTTTTGAACTATGGAAGCATAAAAGTGATAAGCAAGATTAACTTTTTTGAATCTACTCCGTAACATTCGTATTCGCATTCGCATTCGGACATTCGCATCCTGAATATTCGCACTCGCGAATGTGAAAAAAACGACATTCGTGACATCCCTGGTTCCTACAGATCCTACCAATAATAACAATTTTATTGTTTTTTTTCTGGTGTTGATTTACACATCCCTGACCAAACTATAGCAGAAAATCCTGATTGAAATTCAATTATTTATTATTTATGGTATTTTTGGATGTATGTATATATATATATATATATATAAGAAATACCTCGATCTAACCGCTATATCTGCCGAATCCTACATAAGATCAGACGACGCAACGGAGCCACGCAGTTACGTCGCCTAATTCCAACCAGAGTTTTAAGATTTTCTGTGTATTGTATTTTCTTTTGTAGTTCACAGTGCCTTAGTTTTTTAATTGAATAATAAATAAATAAATATTTCGTTTACAGGCAGTGGAGAGCCAAACTTCGACGCCCTAGAAAGCAATCCGTTCCAGACCAAGAAGCAACGCAAGGAGGCCGAAGTCAAGGCTTTACTGGAGAAAATCCCGCCCGAGCTGATCACGCTCAATCCCTTCGAGGTTGCCGAGGTTGACGTGCCCAGCATGAAGGAACAGATGGAGGCTAAGAAGAAACTACTGGTAAGACCTCTACAGTCTGTCCGAAAAGAGATGGGGCGTCGCAGAATTATAAGCTCTCATATTAACCATGACACTCTCTCTATCCGGACAAACTCTAACTACTATTCATAATAGCATAGACTTAAAGATATAATAGACGGCCACAGTCTAAGAACTTTTTGAGGCTCCAAGACTTTAGCGCCATCTAGTCGAGAGCGACCTAAAGATTACCAAAATGTAAGAGGAAATATCACCTGCTCTGCTACTCCATCTAGGAAGGACCATTGTGGATTCAATTAATAAAGGAATCATTGTTGTTTTCATTACAGTATGTAAAACCGAAAAACGTGGACCTGACTCCTCGACGCAAGAACAAGGGTAAAACGAACATTGCAAGAAAGAAGATTATCCAAGAAGCGGCGAGAAAGGTATAATTTTATCCTTGTATCCCATATTGGGGGTAATAGATTTAGTGCAATTTTTTGAATGCCTGTGCAATTTAATGACTGCCCCCCTTTGCAATGTAACAAATCGAGAATCAATGAAGGCCTCCAATATTTATACAAATCAGTAAAAAGCACCCATTACTCCCGACTTTTAAATTACTTACAATGCTTGTCCCCTTTTCACCCCTATCCAATGTCCTTTCTGGAACTCAAACTACCTCCATGCTAAATTTCATCTTGAAAAGGTAACAGACAAGAACCGCCTTATAGTACGGGCCGTAGTAGTAAGCCTAATGGCACATGTCTTAAGTGATGATGAGTTTCGAAAAAATAGTAAAAAAAAATTTATTTGGCCGAAAGCACAAAAAAGTACCACTTCTGGTGTAAAAAATGGATGGTATTTACCTACGGCATTTGATGATTCTTGTGGCAACAAATTCTGCCAATTCTTTTTTTTTAAACTATTTTTTCGGAACTCGGCATCACTTTTATAAACATGTGACATGGGGCTTATCTTTGTATCACGTAACGTACTATTAGTTGACATTACATACTACTCCAATACCGATGACCAATGACAGTGAATAACACATTATTTTGTTTCAGAAATACGTTGGGGAAGCAATAGAAGCCCAGAAAGCGTCGGAGACACCCCAGCCTCCGCCCAAACCGAAAGTATCTTACGGTGTGCTCGATAGATTCGTATCCAATCCTAAGAAACAGAAAGCTAAGAACAATAAATAAAACATAATTTAAGCTTGACTTAATTTATTTCGAAGACCCTAAAATAACTATCAAAAAACTTGATTTTATTTACACGATCGATTCATTATTTACATACGTCAAATAAAACATGTTTACAAAGAGAACAAATATAAATGTCTTTGAAAAATATTACATAAAAATAAGTCTGTAGAGATCAGTTTCTAAATTAACAAGGAATATCAAAGAGATCACATAAGCCTTCAGAATCACGCAAGGAGAACGAGAAGTCTTGCTTGGTTACGGGAGGACTCAATCGCATTAAATAGTCTGAAAAGGAAATATGTTTTTAGTATAAATAGTAAGTTACTTTATTTATCCTTTAAAAATGATAAGTAAATTCACTTTGGCAAACAGTAATAATATGTTAGCATATACAGGATGGCCAAAAACTAACTGAATTCCCGCTGGCTGTAAGGTTTACTACTAATCCTCCCTAGATGGTTTAGGAACCTCTCAGATCGATTTGATTTTTGGACTTTTGAGCGGCGGCGGTGAGTAATCATCTACACAGAAAAAAAAAGATATCTTAATCCAAGATATTCATTCTTTTATATAAAGAAAATCGATAATTTCTTGAACCAAGTATGATTTTGTTGATCCAAGATAGAACTTACTTGGTTCAAGATATTTTTTACTTGATTTAAGAAATTATCGATTTTCCTTATATACAAGAATGAATATCTTGGATTAAGATATCCTTTTATCTGTGTAGGGAGGATTGGTAGCGTCCCAAAACCTTACAGCCAATGGGAATTTAGTTATTTTTTGGTCACTCTGTATACGTCCCAATATGGACGAGTTAGTTTGAGGGCCTACCCAAACCGAGTGGGTTTGAGGGTTAGGAGAAGCCATTGAATATACGCTTGGCAGAATTTCCATTTTTCATGGCTGCTCTGCATGCTCTACATAGGGACGCAGCTATACGACGGAACGAGATCGCGATATCGTTAGCTCCCTCTAACGCATAGCTGCGTCCCTATGAAGGCCCATCATGTAGAGGAGCCATCAGAGGGATAAAACTATAGTCACCACGCTAACCCAAAGCTGGTTAAGGCCTTCACATATACACTAATCGTTTTAGCCTGTCCGAGTTCGAGTAACTATGTTTACCGTAGTTTCAGGCGCAGAAAACAGAAGTAAGAGGGGAGTCAATCTTCAAGTAGTTTCATGGTTGACTGGCCAAACAATACATTGACAGTTATAGTAAAAAAAAAACATATTAAAACCGTGCGGTGGAAAGTGACGTTGTTTTATTATGCGGTTAATTTCTTATCTCGTCGAAAATGAGATTCATTTCATGGTTACAATCCTTGTTTCTCCGAACAAACTTGATCGTTTTAGAGTTGATCGTCGAATCTATTCATTATTATAATAAAAATAATTAAATAGCAATAAAAATAAATAATATTAGCAACATAATAGTCGTCGCAAATGGGATTTACCTTCACTGTCAAAGGAATGAAAGTTATCTGTAATGTCTTGAACTTCACTGTCCTGCATGGTCACGTCTTCAATATCCTGTGAATAAAATCAAATTAATTGTGGCAGGTGTAATGTTAAGGTTCATATACCTACTACAATAAGGGTAAAAACACACTATTCCCACGTACGCAACGCACGCAATGCAACGTGGGAGAGATTGTGTGCATACTTGTCCCACGTATATGACGTGTATTGACATCAGACGCTAGAAACACACTATATTCACGTACGCAACGTATGCAATACTACGTGGGAATGACGCGCAAGGAGCGTAAGATCTAGAAACACACTGATCGTACGCGTGCGAAAGCGTGTGATATCCCCTCCACGTTCCCAGGCCGATCTGGCGCGACAGATCGAACGTTGCATGGGACGCGTGGCATAGCATCGCGTATATGACAAGTATGTTTCTAAGCATACAAATATCAGGGTCCAGATTTCATAATGCATTGCATACGTTGCGTACGTGGGATCAGTGTGTCCCTACCTTAAGTGCGTCGCTTAATTTCAAACTCTGATAAATCCATCTGTCAGATTATGCGATTTTGGTACTAAGGTATAGGTAGGTTTGGTATAGGTAGGGTAGATCATTGCTGAGAGGGTCGAATGGATTTATCCGAGTTTGAAGTTAACCGACACATAAGGAGTAGTAAGCAGGGAAATTAAACTACTTTTGTTTTTCTTTATCGATCCCTGGGAAAAGAGTTAGACAAAATCTCAGGGCCATAGAGAAATACTTATTGCTTTATGCTGGAGATGCAGGTCCAGGGACCGGAAAACCCCTTCATGATTAATATTTTCCATAGGGTAACCCAATGATATGGTTACCCTATCGTTACGGTAACCATTTTAATAGGGTTAGCCATATTCAATGTGGTTTCCCATCGAATGTCTTAACGATATAGTTTACAATAGCTTGATCGCATTCTAAAAACACTTGATAGGGTAACCTCATTTATTTATTTAAACTTTATTGCACAATAAAAATAAGGCATTCTCTACCAGTCAACCATAGGGCCAAACAGAAATTCGCTAAAGTGGGTGCAATGAGAGAAAACTTGCTGATTTATCCTAGTTAAATAAAATAAAAAGCCCTTTATTTCTCATTAAGTTTTTACAATATTTTATATGAATATATTAAGCTAACAAGTATTTGTATGTGTAGGTAAATTAAGATATTTATGTTATTAATGAGATAACCATTTACTGGTATAGGCCTCCTCCATACGTTGCCACAGTACCCTGTCCTTTGCCTTTCTCGTCCATGTGTTTCCAGCCACTGTAATTATGTCCTCTCTCCATCTAGCTCGTGGTTTATGGGCAGGGCGTTTATTCTGAAGCGGGTACCAGTGGAGCACCTTCTCCGTCCACCTTCCGTCAGTGCAGCGTGCAACATGGCCCGCCCATCTCCATTTTAGTTGGCATGCTAGTCTTGCGGCATCTATAATTTTAGTTTTCCCGCGGATTGACACATTTCTATGTCTGTCACTTAATTTTATGTTTAGCATACTACGTTCCATTGCTCTTTGGGCTACTTGTATTTTATGTATAACTTTGACAACCATACAGTAGAGTCGGCAGAACACAGGAATCCATTACTTTCTTTTTAAGTGACATTTCCAACTTACTTTTAAAAATGTGTTTGAGCGACCAATATTTGTTCCAACCTTTTGTGATTCGCTTCTCGACTTCCTTGACTGTTGCGTTTCGGAAAGATATACATTTATATTTAAAGATTAATCCTAGTTATGACTTATTTATCATTTCGTGTTTTCGATTCGTTAATTGCTTAGATTTGGGTAAGCCAATGATGTGCTTACCGAATTGATAGGGTTTGTAAAAACCACCATATCAAATACCCGATCTATACCCTTTCATTGGTAACCGGTTCCGGTCCCTGCGCATTCAACCTATCTACCATAAAATCAAGCAATTAAAATACAATATATAAATACCTGCTCTTTATCAGAGTCACACAATAAAATGACGCCAACTGGATCTGCAGATTTGACGTGCAAAATGTATTGCTGTTCTCTACCCTGGAATTAAAAAAAAACCGTTTACTTTCGTTATTTTAGTGAATATTAAATTAAAATGAATACCTATGATTCATTCGCATCAGCAGGAAAAAATACGAATCAATTTAAATAACAGAATAAGGGCCGGTTGCACCAAACTGTCTGTGAACGTAAAGGTAATCGTAAAAAAATCTCGTATGAAAAGTTTGACAGTTTTCTATGGGATGACAGCTCCGTCGCCATATTTAACGTTGATGAGTCTGTTAATTGTGCGTGGTGCAACCCACCCTTAGTGGTCAAAACTTCCTGTAGGTTCAGCTACCTGCATATAACTTAAGTTATTAGTCTAGTGCAAAATTAATACTCAGAATATACCTGTGTATTTTTGTACGCATTATTGAACAAGATATTTTTGCAGATGATGGCAATAAGCCAAAAATTGCCTGCTGATATTAATATTTAAAAAGCTGAGTTTATCTAGATAGGAAGTTCAGCCTGAGGATTTTTAAAATGTAAATACCAAAATCCCAGCATTTGCCCATATAAAAAAAACATGGTTTTACTACCCCGCTAGATAATAAGTACAAGAGGTATAAGGTGACTGCTATATTGGCTATTGAACTAAACTGTGTTATTGGCCAAGGCCATGAACTAGAATTAATGAGACCAGAAATACGGGCCATTTCTGGTAAGGTAATTAATTTAGCTAACCAGTTTTTTTTTATTTAGGTCTAAGTAACTAATAGAGCAAACTTACATGGTGTAAGTACACCAAGTAGGGTTTGCACAATAGATCTGAAATGTATGGAAGATCCAGATAATTTCATACATTTTGGATCCAGATTGCAGGAAACATCAAGGTCGTAAAGAAGCCTCATTTTACCTTGCCCGGTGCAGATGCCACAGCCAAGCTCGCACCAATAGGAGCTTCTAGAACGAGCACCTGGTTGTCTTCGTAGCACTGCTCAATATCATTCTTCTTCACGTAAATAAGAGGCTCATTGTCAATGTCCTCCAATACATTTTTAATACTCTGCTCTATCCAATGAATTTGTCTGTAATCATATAAAATATACATATTGTAACATCTTTGTATAATAACACCATGGAAACAATAATGTGTCGCAATTGCCCAGGGGCTGCACAAAGCCCTAATTTTTAATTCAGTGGAGTAATCTGACAACTCCTGGCAAACAAGGATGTTTGCAAATCAGAGGCGTATGTAGCCTAGCTACGGCTAGGTGCTGGTTTCTGGACATTGGTCAGTCAGGTACCGCCCATAAAGCCTTTATGGTGCAGGGCTGGGGTGCCCAATTTTAAAATATGCCCCTATTGCAAATGTATATGAAGTGCAGTCAAATTACTCCGCTCAATAAAAAATTCTACCTTAAAATACAAGCATATCCAATAACAAGATGGGAATATCAAATTCATCGAAACCAGGGGCCATACTGAATGAGTGTTGCAGCAAACACAGGCCAGAGGCCTATGCGTTATGACATACTGAACTAAGGCGGCTATCACACTGTTGCTGTTTCCGCATGCGGCGCCGGTGCGCGAGCGAGATACCGCTCTGCATGTGTATAGCGCTGTCCCACTTAAAACCGTCGCCGCATGCGCTTGCGGTGCCAGTGTGATAGTCGCCTAAGAGACATTTTATAGTTGTAATAATAATTTTAAACAAAAAAAGAACCGACTTCACTTAGGATCCGCTATTCCAAGAGGAAGAAATTCCCTTGATTTCTCCAGAATCCCATCATCAGACCCCGACTTGGTGACAATGGGACCATCTAGGGGTTATACCCGTTCGATTAAAAATAATATTTTAAAATCGGTTCACGATTCACTGAGATATTGAGTAACAAACATACAAAAAAAACTGGCAAAAATATTATAAAAGAACCTAACCTAAGAAAGAAAAGAAAAAAAATTACAAAAAAAATTCAGTCAAATTGACAACCTCCTCCTTTTTTGAAGTCTGTTAATAAAATGAAATGTTTCCATGTTTGGAATAATGTCAATTTAAGGCTGACTGTTCAAAATGTAGTGAGTCACAGTGGATCAATACAATAGCTATAATTCACATTTAAAGCTTAGGTAAGCAAATTAGCAATGATATAAGTAGGTATATGGCTTAGTGCTAAGTGTATCAATCAACATAGTAAATACGGAATAGGCAAACTAGTAGCAGAATATTTATCTGCATTTCATATTTTTATTAAAAAAGCTGTTTGTACAGTCGCCATCAAGTATATTGGAGCGGCCAGGGTACTCAAAAGTTTCTGAGCATTCACTTTATCACCTTGACAATAGAGGCATTCAGATATTCATGACCACCTTGGCCACTCTGATATATCTGAAGGCGACGGAATTAAATTTCAGATAAAAATGCAATCATGGCATATCATTATTTTGGAAGAAGGTGGATCTATACATTTACATTAACAGTACAGTCTCTATCAGAATTGTCTCCTCAAATCTGATATTATAATTTGGTAAATAATTATGTACAAGGGATTAACAAAACAATAAATGATTCAACAGTCAATAAAGTATTAGCTGAGACTAAAAATGCTGGGTTTAACAATAATAATAAAATAAGGTTCCTCTCTCTCCGGCCCTGACCACTGGCAGTCTGGGTCTTGCTCTGCTGCCGGCGGCACCCTAGGTTAGGTTATTTATAATGTTTATTTTTGTGTTTTAGATGTATTTTTATATTTTACTTTCGTAAAAATATTATAAAACCTAACTTAAGAAGAATAATAAATAAAGGAAATAAAATAACATACTTGTCAAGCAATTCCTCACGTTCCTCAAGCTTTCCTAGATGTCTCCGCAGCCGCATTACTTTCTCTCCAATGTCTGATGCATTTCCATCTGGGCCTGCTCCCCTGCAAAGAGATAACCTTAAAATTTGTCACTGTCATAATACAATTACAAAACAGTAAGAATAATCATGAACAACAAAGATATATCTTCATGGATTAACTCACTTCCATTGTATGCTGTTTTTACTTCGTTTTTCTATCAATCCAATACCTTCTAAAACATTTGTTATATCATATATCCGCCTCTTCTGTCTTACAGCCAATAAATCCGTAGCCTGAAATAAATAACAATGTTTCAGAATAATGCTACTGTTCATTCAAAATGTTTATATTCGTGCCAAAATTCATTTGACAGGACCCAGCATTGTACTCACGATTTTCAAGTCCAAGACCCCATCTTTGGCTTTTTGTAATAATGAAACGAATCGTGTCGTTAGAAGACCTAAAGATTTTTCGTAACGTTTGTATATTAAGTCGGTCATCACTGGTTTTACACAATTATAAATAATTTTAATACAACAATCGCCATAGGATTTTGCGTAGCGCGGGGTATATAATGTTGGCAGTACCGGAACTGGCATAGATAATAAATAAAATAACAGTTAATTTAAATATGTCAGCGTCCTAAGAGCATTTTCTTGTTATGTTGGCTAACCTCAATAAACCTTTAAATAATATCGTTTTATTTTATTAATTAAAGACTTGCAGTAAAGTAAGCCTGCAGTCTTATTATAAGTTCCGGTGGTTTTTAAATTATATTACATCATAGGTCCTGAGTTTACGATGGTGTATTCCCAATTTCCCATCAGTCCCCACTTCACCATCCACCAGACAGGGGTAGACACAGATGGGAATCATTCCTTCCCACATGTGCCTGCCGGGGACAGGTCAGGAATAGTTTCCTTCCTTAAATTTTGAATAAATTAAAGTTTAAATGGGAACGAAGCCTAGATATCTGTGCATACCAAGATACAACTTGTACATTATAGATGAATTATCGAGAGCGTGGAATTGCATATGTAGTAGCATTGTTTGTTTACAGGCATTCTATATTTGAATCCGCACACAAAGAGGCACAACACGGTACAACCACTACATATGCAATTCCACGCTCTCGATAATTCAACTATACTATCGCTAAGATATTATTTCTAGAGATGGGCCGACTAGGGTTTTTGCCGACTACACAATCGGCCGACTAATCGGTTTTCAAATTGCCGATTAATCGGCCGACTAGTCGGCAATGCCGATCGTAGGTTTTGGCTAGGTTCGGATGCAATCGGAAACGATCGTTTCGCTTCGTCAGCCGTGCCATTGTCTATCACGCGTTCATGTTTTGACCAGTTTTGTATACGAACCGGGGCTGGCGATGGCGTGTTTGATGGCAAAAAGATAACAAACACTACTTATAAGATTTAAATTTCATAACTAAAAATAAGGGTTAAACTTCTGCCAAGTTCTTATTTTCCTGTAGGTATTAAAGTACCGAATATTCGGCATTTTTTGCCGACTAGTCGCCGACTAATCGCCGACTACAAATGATGCCGAATAGTCGGCTTTCCCGACTAGTCGGCCCATCTCTAATTATTTCTCTTACAATCGACATTATATATATGTATACAATATAATAACAGTACGAAGGCAAGGTAGGCACAGGCTGGGAAATTGGGAATAGTTTCCTTTCCCAACTGTGCCCGCGACGAGGACGGAACCGTTCCCTTCTGTGCCCGCCCCACGTGACCATTAAATATCACGGACCAATGGGAATACACTATCCGTACATCACAGTCGTCTGTTATTTTCAAATTCTGTTACCAAAATATTTACTTTTGAAAAGCATCCGATATTTTATACCAATACAATTTCCAACAAAAGATTAGACAAATCACATCATCATCAAATCCTATGAGATATCATGTCATGTAGTACCTATACTTTAGGTAGACTGCAGTTTATGCCGTAAGACGAGAAGTACCGTGGTTTACTCTACACCACTTCTCTTTCCGCTCAGCCTTTTGGTACGTAGACTGCATAAGTCTGGAGTTTAAAGGTATTTCTATAACTTTTAATGAAACTTAAAAAATAAAAACACAATATGTATTAAAATGCAATGCATATTTTTTATTGTAAATATATTTTTTACACAACACAATCATTTATTTCAGTCATCAGTCATGCTGTTACATGTTTTGTAATCTTTGTTTTTCAACCATATTAGTTAATATGCTGCATTTATCCCTTTCAATTTTTAGCAGTTCCTCTTGTTCCTTTTCCTTTAGTTGCAATTTTTTCAGTTCCAAGGCTTCTTTAACTTCTAATCCTTTTCTTCTTAACTCTAACTCTGTTTCTCTCAATTTTAAACTCCTCTCAAACATTTCATCTCTCCATTGCCTTTGTTCTTCCTGTCTATTGAGATACTCTAACCATTGCTTTTCTAAATTTATTTTGCTTTGCGACCTATCAGCTTCTATACGATTAGCCAATCTTATCTTTCGAAGTTCAATGGTAGCTTTACTTTCATACTGACCTCTCATGTGACTTGGTTCGCACAAGGATAAATTTAAATGGTTTTTTCGAGAATTCTTCTTGCGTTGGAATTGTTCCGAATTAAATGTATCATCTTCATCATCACATTGACCAAAAATATTATTCATTTCTTTGAAGTACTTAAACCTCTTTTGCCCACCATCTACAGCCTGTTTATATTTCTTTGTAAGTGCATTAATCTTCCATCGAACCTGATCTGGAGTCATCTGAAAATAAAATAATTAAGTACCTAGTTGCAAAAAAAGCACTAAAATTCTTAGATACAATAAGTTTGAAAAAGGGTCATTACCTCTATGTTGTAGTTTTTTAAATTATCAGATATAGCCACCCATAATCTAGTCTTCTTTTTTGGAGTTTCAACCATCTCTATGTTTGCCTCGTATAGTTTTAAAAGTGTCAAGGTAGCACTTGTTGTCCACACTGCAGCAGCACCTAGAATGATTGATGTAAAGTAAGTAAAATGTATTATTTCCAATCACAATTTTTAACCAGTTTTTTAAAGGGGTTGTCCGTTGCACTCCAAACTAGGCTATAGATATGATTCGCTACTAAAGGTTGTAGATTTGGGCCAACATAGGCCAATCTAAGAAACGCAGCGATATGCTAGAATGAAGCGCAATTAAATTTACTCTCTCTAACGCATAGCTGCGTCCTTTAGATTGGTCTATTTTATGTTGGCCCAATGGGTGGTAAGGTATTAGACACGTCAGATAAAAGAATTACTAAAATAAAATAACTTACTGTGTTTATCTGAATTTTCGCCAGAGCAATTCATTTCGATCTCTTGACTCATATTATTTGTTAAATTAGATATATTTTTGTAATCTGCTGCTTCTGAATCCGTTTGTTGGTCTGCAGATATGAAATGAAAAAGAATGCATAAGTATTTATTGTCTTGTATAATAATAAATAATTATCATTATAGAATCAGCCATTCAATTGACAAATTATAGAATAGTACATTACACAACTAGGGTGGTAAAACAAAGAAAGGTCGAGATCGCAGAAGTTTGCGGCCCGAGCTGCAAGCGATTGACGTAAATATGCGATCGAGGGCTTTCTTCATTACCTCCCGTATTGTGTACATCATTTTATGTCTACACTTGGCCAGAAAGCGTCTTTTCCGTACGCGCAGCGTGCGGAAAAAGCCACTTTTTGGCCAGGTGTGGCATAAATTTAATTATTGTTTTCAAGTTTCATTTCATTAGTGTTTAATAAAATTAGAAATAGCTAAACTGATTCAATGGCTTTTTTTTTATATCACAAGAAAAAATTAAGAAAACGCAAATACTTACTTTCCTGTAGAATTTCCTCAACAAAACTCTCGTTATTTTCGTCCATAGTTATTTACTAAAACAATAAAATATAAAATGGATATAATTATTACTGAAAGAAAATATTTCGTAATAAATAGCTCGAGTTTTACGACTTTACTATGTAGTGACAACCTGACAACTGTGACAAGCTAGTGATGGACGATGGACTAGTAGTATTTCCCATTCACGAATGAAAATGACCAAAAATAATAATACCTAAGGGTCACCACATACCTAGCGGTTTTCCTCGCGGGATTACCGGAAGTAGCGGAAATTCATAGACAAAATGCTTAATTTGTCTATGGTAGCGGAAATTTGTCTATGGCTTCCATACAAAAAATCTGCTACCATAGACAAATTTCCGCTACCATAGACAAATTTCCGCTACTTCCGCGAGGAAAACCGCTAGGTGTGTGGCGACCCTTAATCAGTGATATTTTTTTTACAAATCGAAATTAGAGTTGACTCTTTATCGAAATTAAATTTAAAAAATTTAAATAAATATGGGTATGAATTATTTTATGGATTAGTATCTATAAAAAAATAATGCATTATATATAATCGTATGGCTTTATTTGGGTATTTAGGCTTGTATGACAATATTAAAATTAAATATGACCTATTAACCGTAAATATCGACTTTTCGACTCAACACAAACTATCGACTTGATTTGACAGTTTTGACTTTTGACACTTCATCTCTTCTTTCTTGACATTGATTTGTTTCTGTTTTGATTTGGTGTTAAATAATTTATCAATTCAACTATTGTAAATTACAATTAATACTGGAAGCCCAATGGCTGATCCTAAAGTTATTATTTACTTAGCAGATACTAAAGTTAATAGCAGTGAAGACAGTGATACAGGAAGCTGGAGTGATGTGTGTAGCCTTAAAGCTGAAGACGATTCATCCGAGTATGAGGGTCATGATGAAAATGATGATACGCTATTTTTTCCATTAATGCAATATTTAATCAGACTGAGACGTCGGAGAGTTGATGATTATCTGCATATCGTTGATTCATGGACGGATGTTGAATTCAAGAATCGGATGAGACTTTCACGAAAGACTGCTTACCGGCTTATTGGTAAAATTCTTTTCGACCCTTCTGCTTTGTTTATTACCAGTATAGTTCTTCCACATCTTTATCCACTATGTTTGTTACAGATGACTTAGAAAAATCTGGATTTATTGCATCACATAAATTTGGATTGAAGCCATTGGAACCTAAGTTATGTTTCTACATTTTCTTGTCATTTATTGCGAATACTGAGCCACTAACACCTATAGCTACTAAATTTGATATCTCTATATCATCAACTTTCAGAGTTATCAGGAGAGTTGTAGCATGGATGTTGACAAAATTAAATGATGCCATTAAATGGCCACAAAATTACATAGAAATTAAAACAATCTGTGATGCTTTTCAATCGAAAAATGGGATTTCTAATACTATAGGAGTTATTGACTGCACTAATATTAAAATAGAAAAACCTAAAAATGCAAGAGACTACTGCAACCCTAAAGGATATTATTCAATCATTTTGCAAGCAACTGTGGATTGCCACATGAGATTTACGAATATTTTTTGTGGTGAGCCAGGCTCTTCAAATTGTGCTCGTGTTTTGAGGAAGTCCCCTTTATACAATACAGCAATGGCTGACAGAGATTCATTATTTCCACATGATACTTTTCTCGTGGGTCATTCTGGTTATCCGGCTCTCCCATGGCTAGTGCCACCATTTCGAGAGAACAAGCGTTTAACACCCCAGCAGAGAGAATATAATACAATACATGCATCTACAAGGAAGATAAGCGATAAAGCTTTTAATTTACTAAAAGGAAGATTTCGCAGAATAAAACTTTTTACTGTGTACAGAAACATAGCTTTTATCACAGACACCGTTGTTGCTGCTTGTATACTACATAATTATTGTATAAATGAAAATGATCACCTTGATGAAAATGAATAAGACTGTTGATCAAGGATGTGGTATATTTTTAATATGCTTTATGTAAGTATATAATAAATATTTGAAGTTTTACTATTCATTTAAAACACGTTTTCTTTGTACATAGTACATACTTATGAATGACCTACTTATAAAAATATTAAGGATTTTATAGAGATAATCAGATTGATACAATTCAACAAAAACTGCTGAGGTATATAATAATCGGAGAAATAATTAAATAAATTACATTACATTCTTACTTTTCAGCTAATAATTTTCTCAATAAATCACACTTTTCTCTTTCAATCCTCAACATTTCCTCCTGTTTTCGCTCTTTTAATTGTAACCGCTTAAAAGCTAATGTTTGCTTCATTTCCAATTCTTTTCGCCTCAATTGAAGTTCTTCTTCTTTCAATTTTAAACTTCTTTCATATCTCTCATCTCTGATTAATTTTTGTTCTTCTTGCCTTCTTAGATATTCAACCCATTGTTTATCTAACTGTATTTTTGCTCTCTGTTCCATCCGTAAATTTCTAAATTGGGTGCCTGTTTTTCTTTTTTTGAATATGGATGGATCTCTGTCTGCATCTTCTTGATTCTGCATTACTCCTGATGATAATCTATATGTCACACTGTCATCACTGAAGCGCCCAAGGATTTGATGCATTTCATTAAAATATTTAAAAGACATTTGTTGACCACTCTCTATGCAATCTTTGTACTTTTTTGTTAGGGCATTTATTTTCCATCTTACTTGGTCTGGAGTAACCTGTAAAATAATAAAAATATGTACTATATATATGTACTATGTAATAGTATTTTAGAATAAGTAATTTTTTGTACAAGTTTTTATTTCATACCTCTACATTTAGTGATCTTAACTCCTCAGCTATAGATTTCCACATTTTAGTTTTCTTTTTTGGATTATCCATCACATGCATTTTGGTTTCATATAAACTTAAAAGCATCAATGTAGCATTTTTAGTCCAAATTACATCTAAAATATAAAAAAATCCGTCAATTTAATTCAAAATGGAAATAATCTTCATTGGTAATTTTTCGAACTGAATACTAATTAGCAAAAAAAAACAAATATTATTTACATACTTTGTTTATTAGCCTCGCTGGGCTCGGGTTCCTCTTGGGGAGGCATATTGGTAATATTATGAGTTTCATTGTAGGTAGGAATGCCCATGTTTGGTTTGTATGGTGATACAGATGTAGTACCTAGAAATTATAAGTTAATAAGTTCTCAGCCAGTCATACATTTTTATAAATACAAATATTTGGTGTTGGTTAAGTTTAGCATTTGACTATAATCTGTTTTAAAGTTGATGCACCATATTTGCATTATTTTTAAGCCACTGTTTTTCCTAAACCAACATGCATATGAATACTTACACTGATTATCTAAAATTGCCAAAACGGCAACATTATTCTCATCCATTTTGTCTGCCAAATCAGTTTTCCAACAAGGCAAATGTGCCAATGCACCGTGCTTAAGCTACTATTGTGCCAGTTGGAAACTTGCAGCTCACACAGGTTCCGTCCATTAACACTTCTGTGTCCGTTTTTGCTGCACTGTGTCGTTGGAGTCCATTGAAATAATATTCTCTGTGTCGACACAAACCAATTCCATTCAGAGAAAGATCACGCAACGCAACTCACAGTGCGCAGCTGTAGATAATTTCTTTCTCCTGTCATTGACAATTTGACTTTCCACACTTGCGCACGGCTGGGCCAATGCCACCCTTCACCTATCGATATCGATACACTCTTCTAGGTAGGTCGTACTCATAAAAATCATTTCCTAAATGTTGGCGGCCATGTATTTTATATCAGATTGTTGCTTTAAGCAGCGTTTTAATGTGTGTCTTAAACAACTCATAATCTATCTTGTCTATGATATCAAATCAAAATGACATGACATTCATGACAGCGAAAGACTGACGTGACATCGGTTCGTGCATTTAACTTTTTTATAAATAAATGATAAATTCAGTAATACTCTCTTGGTAATTACCAAGTATTTAATTCACCAAAAATGGCCAGCTGTGGTGAATATATCAAAAGTCAATTCCCGTTAATGGATGAAGAACTGAAGAAATATGTCGAAGGTGTGTATCTTGAGGTTATGGTCACTGCTGTTCCGTTGTCTACCGACCTGTGAATATAGATGATTAAATTTGTATGATAAGTTGAATGTATATAAACTGTCGTATAAAAGGATCTGGTTTTTATTTGCCGTTAATCTGTCATTCTTTCCGAAGGTGCCATCTAGAAAGTGCATCAATTAAGTTTGATTAAATTGTTGTAGATATCCTGGACAATAGTGCTGGCGAGTTTGAGGATACAGAGGAGGTTTACGAAGCCGTCGGCGAAGTATTACAAGGGATTTCCGAAAAATCTGAAGATGATATTAGGTACATACATCTTATTTACAGCTACATTGATTTTTCACCCAATTGTTTGCATATTCAATAGAATACACCTCTTATTAGGCGTGGCAGTTCACGTGACAATTCAATTACTGGCAGAAAACAAGACACCATACTTTATCTGACAAACTAGGTTTTGACAGGAAAATAGTTATAGTAGAAAATAGCATAAGAAAAAGACAGTATGGTTCTGTCTCCACTGCACTGCAATCTGCAAATTATTTATCAACCATAAAATGTTATTAAATATTATGAAATATTTACAACTTGTAATACTAGTACTTGTACTAACGTGTAGTTTCCCTTCGGGAATGGTTAGATGGCAGATACGTAAAAACTTACACTAATTAATGGACATAGTATGATTTTAAAACAACTTTTATTTGTAGAGAAATATGCGAGACACTCCTGCACATGCTCCAGCCGGATAAGACAAACACTAGCAATGGACCAAGGAAAGTGTTGGACGCCCCCATTCACCTTGCCTCCATGACGTCACAGCAGGAACCCACTGAGGACCTAAAGAGTATATGGCTTCAGACGAGAGATGATAATTTAGTAAGTAATGATTACCTTGACAATTCATTATATTTGTTTTAACAGGCCTAGCATCCTCGCCAGGAAATTTCCGCGTCAAGTAGCATAACCGTGCCTCGGTCGAAGCCGCTCGCACACTTGCCAGCTGAGGCGCGTCTACAGCCACACTGCCTGAGCCAGGGCTCAGAAACCGGCCTTTGCTCCATAGTAAAACCGGTTTTTTCGTTCTTTTGTTACTGTTTCATATTTAATCGAAAAATCCTAAAATATGAAGTAAAAACGGAAATACAACATCGGGTTTTACATAAAAACCATAAAATAATTAAATATATTAGGTTATTACGGGGTTTTTTGCTTTAACCGATTACGAGCCCAGGCCCGAGCTGCTTTCCACGGGAATTCCCTCGCGAGGCTGCTCGACCTTAGTGGATTTGCCTAATGAATATTAGGTCTCAAATTCCTGCTTTTGGTTAGAAAAACAACTAAAACAATAGTGCTCTGTGACTCAAAAGATGTGGAGAGAGATGTTTACATTTGGTTTATGTGGCAAAATTAAGAACAATGTCGAGCAAAGGTGTTTTATAATTACTCAATTAATATTCAAAGGCTTAATTAACTTGCAAGATAATATGGCTTGTTTGATAGCTACTGTAATTTCTAGTTACATATAATATTAGCGGGAAGGAGTCTTTGAATTCTCTTAAAAGGCGCACTCTCTTGTGCTTCCATTATTTTATTAGTATTGTGTACAAGAATAAATTGTTTATTAATAATGTTTCACTATTTTCCTAATTTATATTTATAATTCACAAAATTGATTTTAAAAATTAAGATGTTCTTATATCTTTACATACTAAAATTAATCAAGTAAAACATTTGATTGCAGAAAGTAGATGCTAAGAAGTTAGAAAAAGCAGAGGCCAAGTTGCAACAGAAAAAGGAGAAACAGAAAGAGGGTAAAGCCCCAGTTGCCGCTCCGGTCTTGCAGACCGCCACGGCCTCGCAGGTCACGTCCAAGAAGGACAGCAAACTCGAAGCTAAGGGCAATAACCGGACACAGGATATTAGGATAGAGAACTTTGATATTGCTTATGGTGATAGGTATGTTCATACGTACGTAATTACTCTTAAAAATGCTGCACCAAACTTAGAACTCCATAACATAATGTAATAATATCTGTATAATATCACCATCATCATCATCATCATCATCTCAGCCATTTGGCGCGCGCAGTTTTTTTTTTTTGTTTATTGTTGTTTGGGCTTTCGGAAGATGCTGCTGCCCATCTCCCGGTATATTCCCTTAGCAGACTCCTACTGCAACCACGGGACGATATGGTGAGGTACAATTCTAAGGCCGGGCACCTCACGGCAAAAGCGGCGGCCTCTATAATATAAGAACGTATTTTTGTTGCACTCCAACTTGTAGGAGGGTAACAAAAAGTTTATATTGGACTTAGGGCCTTTTAGTAAGCAATAAGTACAGGACACTATAACAAGGACCAACTGTAATAGCGCCTTCTCTGTCACACCTATGGAATGGTCCATTAAGTTCATTTTCATCAGTCTTGGTATTATTCTCGACCTTGTCCCGACTAATATCCAAAGTCTGTTATTTTCTCTTTCAGGGTTTTATTACAAGGTGCAGATCTCATACTAGCATTCGGCCGCCGCTACGGGCTAGTCGGTCGGAACGGTCTCGGCAAAACCACAGTCCTCCGCATGATCTCAGCCAAGCAGCTGAAGATACCGTCGCACATCTCCATACTGCACGTGGAGCAGGAGGTGGTCGGGGACGACACGGTGGCGCTGCAGAGCGTGCTGGAGTGCGACACTGTGAGGGAGAGGCTGCTGAGGCGGGAGAAGGAAATTACTGCTGCGATTAATACTGGGTAAATTATTCTGGCATTTGAGCCAATTATTGAAAAAATTGACTAAAAAAATTAAATAAAAAATTAAAATAACCATGATGATGACGTGTCGACGTCGACTCCAGTCCTTAGGTATATATGTATTGTAATTAAGACGAAAATTAAATATATTTGAAAGGCGAAAATATATTCTTCTCCTTAATACAAGTAGTTGAAGATACTGTGAGTTTGATCGTCAGAGCTCCCAAGCAGAGATGTCACGAATGTCGTTTTACTCACATTCGCGAATGCGAATGCGAATGCGAATATTCAGGTTCCGAATGTCCGAATGCGAATGCGAATAGTTGCGGAGTAGATTCAAAAAAGTTAATCTTGCTTATCATTGTTATGCTCCCATAGTTCATAATACAGAACATGATATGTGATGGAGTCCTATATTATTGATCAATAAGAGACAAGTGATAACGTCGTTTTCACTTCCTGTGTATGAGCAAGCATATGACCGTCGGCCGGGTCAGCGCGGTCAAAATAGGATGCGTTCTGCCCACATTCGCATTAGGAAAATATTCGCATCATTTCGTGCGAATGCGAATGTTGATACGAATAATGTCAAAAATGATGCGAATATTCGTATTATACGAATGCGAATATTCGTGACATCCCTACTCCCAAGGATGCACTGTTGTAAAGGCGATGGACGGTTCTTGCCTAATCAGTGTCAAGGATGGTATCGGCAAGACCACACTTCGAATGATCTCTTCCAAGCAAAGCAGCTGAAGATATTTCTTCTTGCTTGACCTAATCAGTGCCAAGACAGTCTCGGCAAGACCACAGTCCTCGGATGATCTCATCTAAACTTTGCAAAGCAAGGTGTAGTTTAAAAATAGGTGCGGTTATCTTGTTAGAATACCAATCAGTTCAAGTTGACATTGATATTGATGTTCTGAATATTCGGTAATATAGTTTTCTTTATAACAACATACGAATGTTCACAGATCAACAGACCCAGCGCTATCAGCAGAGCTGACTGAAATCTACGCACAACTGGAAGCGATTGAGGCGGACAAGGCACCTGCTCGAGCGTCTATCATCCTCAGCGGTCTCGGCTTCACACCCGATATGCAAGCTCGGGCAACAAAAACCTTCTCCGGAGGTTGGAGGATGAGGCTGGCTTTAGCCCGGGCACTTTTCTCCAAGTAAGTCATTTTGCTATCGGAACTTCATAATCCTAAATCCTAAGTAACTAGTTTATCAGCTGAGGTTTCAATAATTTGATTTGCTTTAGCAATATAATATTGACGGCCTCCTAGCCTAGTTGGTAGTGACCCTGCCTATGAAGCAGGAGGTCCCGGGTTCGAATCCTGGTCAGGGCAGTTATTTGTGTATTTATCACAGATATTTGTTCCTGAGTTATGGATGTTTTCTATGTATTTAAGTATTTATATATATCTATCTATTATATATATCGTCGCCTAGTACCCGCAACACAAGCCTTATTGAGCTTACTGTGGGACTAGGTTGATTTGTGTAAGATTGTCCTAATATTTATTTATTTATTTATTTATTAATATAGTCAGTCAAAACCATAGCCTTAAAAGGTTCATGCGAAATGTTCAGGTTGCAGAGGCGCACGGCCCTCGTAAAAATAAACTAGTAAAAATTAGATCGGGTTGTTGCGAGCCTAAGGCCGCCACTGGTCAAAACGGTACTCCATGTACCGGAGTGACCGCTTCAACGCGCAACGTCGTTGCCGATCTACACCTAAACACTATAGGATAGCCATGGGCTCTTTTAAATGCTTTCCTTAAACATAATATGCTCAAAATTACAGAAATTTTTTACTAGACTAATAGGCCTAAGTGCGTGGCGTGTATTCGAAATCTATAACACACTTACCTTAAATAAATTACATGTTGGTACAGTCGCCATCAAATAGCAGGTACAGTAGGTACCAAAAATATCTGGACATGCACTTTATCGCCTTGACAACAGAGGCGTTGTTCAGATATTTGTGACCACCTTGGCCGCTCCGGTATATCTGACAATGACTACTATATTTTTTCTCCAGACCCGATCTTCTACTACTCGACGAGCCCACCAACATGTTGGATATAAAAGCCATCATATGGCTTGAGAATTACCTTCAAAACTGGCCAACTACGCTACTCGTGGTATCTCACGACAGAAACTTCTTGGACACCGTGCCCACAGACATCTTACACTTGCACACGCAGAGGATAGACTCTTACAGGTAATTAATAATTTTACATATGAAGTTTAAACATATGGATCATTTGTTTACAATGCATGTGCTCGAAAAGTGCGTTTCCCTTGGAGCCTAGTGCTTTTTGTTTTCTACGGAGCCATATCATGCGGAAAGTAGTACTTTTCCGCACTAGTGCTTTTTGTTTTAATGTAACTAATGCTTGTGCTCTATTGCATTCTGACATTGAAAATTGTACAAATATAATTTTTAATTTTAATAATTAAACTTTTTTGCCATGATATGTTTTTTGATTTACTCGCACAATGCATTGTAAAACATTGTATGATACACGTGCGTAGTTTTTTCTACCAGGAAGAAATAGTAAGGCTAACGGTAAAGCACGTTTTACTAACATGTTTGGTAGAATAAGGAAAGAGCAAATAAATAGCACAAAAAAAATTTACAGTGTCTCAAAAGGTCGTGAATATACGGCAATATGGCGACATTGAGCAGTAAAAAGTTGACCCCCACTAACTAGATAATCCTTAGCGATCATCAGAACTGCTTTCATGAACTGTAGGTAAACTATTTTTCTCAAAAATGCCCCGCAAGGTTGACTTTTACGGTTTAATATCAGGCGGTGAAGTGCTTCGTTTATGGTCAGTTAAAAATTTAAAAAGTTACGGAAATTGCAGTCTCGATTTCGATCCGTAAATTTCCAATACAAATTCCATTATTGTCGAGGTACATACTTTTTTTAAAAGTAGTAACGGCTATAGAACTAGGTGGAACAGTTCCTAAACAGCCAAAATAGAGAACGAGTTACAATTATTTATAATGTTGGTACCGCGTGTTTTTAGCTGTCTCAAATAGATTGGCGTTGTTCGGCAGAAAAACTTGTTTCCAGCGAAATCTAAGGACAAAATTTATTTCGATTGACATACCTACTTATTTTTATTTTCTTGCACCATTTTTGAGAAAAGCACTATATTTGACTCGGCGTGAAGAGCCATTGCCGGCTTCGTATTAACTTAAAAGGACTCCCGTTCCGGTCGTCCGTTTAAACATAATACTCAGCCTGCAATGGGCTACTTCACCTCCTCGACAATAATGTACTATTCGTTTTCCTTATAAAATGTAAAACCCAGTGACTTTATATCTGTATTTATTATTTAACTTCCAGAGGTAACTACGAGCAATTCCACAAAACGAAGACGGAGAAACACAAGAACCAGCAGCGCGAGTGGGAGGCGCAGCAACAGCACAGAGCTCACACGCAAGAGTTCATCGACCGCTTCCGGTACAACGCCAACCGCGCCTCCTCCGTGCAGAGCAAGATCAAGATGCTGGACAAATTGTGAGTACAACAATAGTTCAATACAGCAGAGACCGGGAAAACAGGGATTATAGGCTAAGTTTACGGTTTGACATTATGCCCACGGATTTTATTACTGCACCACTCTCCGTCGGCAAGGTATTCATCGTCACACCCTGGAGCCTAAAGGGTCGCCAACTGTGCGGTTTAAGAGGAATTTCCTCCCGCGATCGCTCTGGCTGTGGAATGAACTCCCTGCTAGCTTTTCCCAAAGGTTCTTCAAAAAAGGACTGTATAGGTTTTTAAAGAGTAGGCAACGCGCATGTAAATCCTGTTGTAACTCAACAGGCGTCCATAAGCCACGGTAACTGAAACACAACCTACCTACGCCCTAAGATCCAATACTTAAAAAGTTTATCGCATTTGGGATCTCTTGGCAGAATATATTATGCGTCGCAAGAGAGAGTCAATGGGACCATTTTTGGGAGTTTGGGGCCTTTACTTTCGGCCTCCCAGACAGAATCTTCGTTCCTGGGGCTCGCAAATATACTGATAAAAAAACAGTGGATTTGCTTTGTTCCGCACCCGCGATGCTTTTGAAATCACCTAAAATGACTGGGGAGATGGGGATTCACAGAGATGATGCCGGCCACTTAGGTTTCCACCATAATCGTTCTTGGGCATATTTGCTATTAACCAAACAAACATATCCCGTTAATATTTTAAAATAATAATCTGCTTAGTTTTTCCAGTATATACGTTAACCGTGGCGTCCTAGCCTAGTTGGTAGTGACTTTGCCTATGAAGCAGGAGGTACCGGGTTCGAATCCTGGTCAGGGCATTTATTTGTGTTTATCACAGATATTTGGTCCTGAGTTGTGGATGTTTTCTATGTATTTAAGTATTTATCTCATCATCATCCTAGCGTTTATCCCGGTTTGGGGTCCGCTTGACAACCTAATCCCATGAATTGGCGTAGACACTAGTTTTTACGAAAGCGACTGCCATCTGACCTTCCAACCCAGAGGGGAAACTAGGCCTTTTTGGGATTAGATCCGGTTTCCTTACGATGTTTTTCCTTCACCGAAAAGCGACTGGTAAATATCAAATGATATTCCGTACATAAGTTCCGAAAAACTCAGTGGTACGAGCCGGGATTTGAACCCGAGACCTCCGGATTGAAAGTCGGACGTCTTACCGCAAGGCTACCAGCGCTCTTTTTTTTTTTTTAAGTATCTCGCTCTATTTAAGTATTTATCTATATCTATCTATTATATATGTCGTCGCTTAGTACCCACAACACAAGCCTTATTGAGCTTACTGTGGGATTAGGTTGATTTGTGTATGATTGTCCTAATATTTATTTATTCGTCCTACTTGGTTGTGAAGAACATGTTTAAATATATATTCATCTCTTTTACAGACCAGAACTAAAGCCAGTAGAGAAGGATATAGAAGTGGTCCTCCGGTTTCCGGAGACGGAGCCCCTGTCTCCGCCCATATTGCAGTTGAACGAAGTCGGTTTCTACTACTCAAAGGACAAGGTCATCTTCACCAACGTCAACCTTGGCGCCACGCTGGAATCTAGGATATGTATTGTGAGTATTAAAAACTGTGTGAAGTTTAGCCTAAATCAGCCTTCTAGTGTTTGTCACGGGGTCCGCTTGGCAACCTAATCCCATGGATTCGCGTAAGCATTATACTTCGTTTTTTTAGATTAGAAAAATTGTCGTGCGATTGTCGTGGTGCGATTTTAGGGAAAACGATTTTGAAATTTGCCATTTTGCTTCTTATTGGATTTTGCCCAGATATGGCTGAAAATGTTTAAGATAAAGTGTCGAAATCGACCGTTATTTTTCTAATTTGAAAAAAACGAGGTATAGTGTTTAAGAAAGCTGGGATGGCAATCCATCAGACCTTCGAATCCAGAGAGGAAGCGAGGCCTTATTGAAATTGGATTCGGTATCCTCACGATGTTTTCCGTCGCCGAAATAGACTGGTAAATATCAAATGATTTTTATACATAAGTTTCTAAAAACTCAGTGGTATGAGCCCGGGTTTGAACCCGAGGCTATCAGCGCTGCGTATTAAATCTAATTAAATGCATTGGTTAACAGTAGATAATATGCCATGAGTTAAACCCCTCGAACGCCCTTGTCCAAAAATTGCTGTTGAAACAATAACCTTGAAATTGACATTAAATGTCCAGTCGGCTTGTGACGGATATGGGACAAGGCGTTCGAGGGGTTAAGTGACCGGCATTTAAAGTCCATACATTCACTTTTGTCAGGGGGGTACAACTCAAAGTAATTCTGTCAAAAAATTTGAGTTTGACACGACATATCCGATACGTTTGCATAAGTGCGAAAGAGAACTTGTCATGCGTTAATAAGGGACAACATGATTCGTGACGTTACGTGACATTACAGAGGTCTCTCTGTATTATACTATTATTTACTCTGTGGTTTTGTACCACTGACATTATGCCAAGCAACTGACAGCTGTCGATCGAGACATCGGTTCTAGATAGCAGATCTATTTGATGAATACATAATAAATCAATTCAGTGATTAAACGTGTCCCAAATTGATTCTGCCTTGAACTGTACCAATACGCTGTAACTAAGTGTAACAATCAAAGATGTCAATTATTACGTAGTATTTGGTGCAAGGTTATGAGACTAATAGTGCTAAACTGTTCGTCATTGGCAAGGTTGATGCAATTTTTCAATATCAATCACGATTTGTGGGAAAACACAAACAAAGGTGGAACGAAATGACATTGACTGATTAGTTTTTGTTAACTTGTAGGTAGTTTCTCGAGTTTGTAATTAGAATAGAATAGAATAGAATAGAATAGAATAGAATAACTTTATTCGTAGACACATACACAAACGAAATACATTGAAAAATAAATAAAATGAAAGTGCCACGAAAAAATTAATAATTAATTATTTGGTAATTAGCTAATTATGATGGCATTTCTATTCTATCATAGTCTTTATGAAATCTAATGCATATATTATTTTTCTTTTTGTTTCTCCGTTTAATGAGAATCGATTAGATAATCTTAGTATTCGAAAAGCAATGTGTATAAGAAATTAATGTATTTTCCAGAAGTAATAGTTTTTAATTCGCTATGTACTTATGAATAACAATCACTTTCGTTACCCCGAAATTTAGCCGAATGACAATAAAGAATTGTAAATAAGATTAAATAAAACTATTTTTACTTACTCTTGAGACGCTTTTAGTTTAGTTTTATTATAAAAATGGCGCACGGCCGATTACATAAAAACTAGGTTTGAATAATTATGATGAGTATGATGACGTTCAGAAAATAGTTTTCATTTCATAATTTTCACTCTGTAATTTATTATTATTATTATTTATTTATTAATAACACAGGTTACAAATTTAATTATATACAGTGCTCCACAAAACTAAATTAAGTTTGACTGTGTATCTACTATTTACTCATGTATCTATATTTCATAGGTGGGCGACAACGGCGCAGGCAAAACGACGTTACTAAAAATAATAATGGGCATATTATCACCCACAAGTGGAGACAGGAATGTCCACCGCGGGCTCAAGTTCGGATACTTCTCGCAGCATCACGTGGACCAGCTCGAGATGAACGTCAACTCCGTGGAGCTGCTGCAGAAGAGCTACCCAGGTACTTAAGGCTGTTTGGTACGATAATGATAATTATCACCCATAAGTGGAGACAGGAATGTCCACCGCGGGCTCAAGTTCGGATACTTCTCGCAGCATCACGTGGACCAGCTCGAGATGAACGTCAACTCCGTGGAGCTGCTGCAGAAGAGCTACCCAGGTACTTAGGCTGTTTAGTACGATAATGATAATTATCACCCACAAGTGGAGACAGGAATATCCACCGCGGGCTCAAGTTCGGATACTTCTCGCAGCATCACGTGGACCAGCTCGAGATGAACGTCAACTCCGTGGAGCTGCTGCAGAAGAGCTACCCAGGTACTGAGGCTGTTTAGTACGATAATGATAATTATCACCCACAAGTGGAGACAACTCCGTGGAGCTGCTGCAGAAGAACTACCCGGTATCAACGATCAATTGCAAGACTAGATTTAGACTGTCTAGGTTTGCTAAGAGCCTTTAAATTGTCCTCGGACTTTGGAAACAGTTACTGCCGCCTAAACCTAAGCCGCCTTCATTTTGAGGAAGTTACAACCAGTTTGCAGTTTGACTATAGCCGTTTTTAAATAATAAAAATAAAGCTTATTTTCGAATTAGGCATAAATAGACTTCTGGCGAAGATAACAAACAGGCTTGATAGAAATTAACGAATTAGCCACAGTATACGTTTTGGGCACCGGGGCCATCTCTATTGTACACAGTAAGAGTTATTGTAGGTCTTTAAAACAGCATTTTTATTAACTTATTTACTTTCCCAGGCAAAACGATAGAAGAATACAGACGGCAACTAGGCAGTTTCGGCGTGAGCGGCGACCTCGCGCTACAAACTATAGCCAGTCTCTCCGGAGGACAGAAGTCTCGAGTGGCCTTCGCCATCATGTGCATGGGCAACCCCAACTTCCTCGTACTGGACGAGCCGACCAATCACTTGGATATTGAGACTATCGAGGCGCTGGGAAAGGGCATTAACAAGTATACGGTAAGTAACAGTAGTTTTCTAGCTGAAGAAACTATATCAAAATAAAGCTAGTCCTTCCTCGATGAACCCATGAATCATTTAGATATTGAGAATATTGAAGCGTTGGCAAGCGAAGGACCGAAGATTTGAGTGCCTTTCAAAATTTGTTAAATTAATCGCTCAGTATTTGTAACAAAAATGAGGAGATACATATTCATAGACGTGTCTAATGATAGTCACGAACCACATTTATCGATTTGACCTTAATCATTCATTCTATTAACCATTAAATGAATGTTGACATACCTACCTACCTACCTAAATGGAATGAATGTTCAATCTATACTTATCTATAGAAATATTTCTGTTTATTGTGATATACACGTGAGTAACCTTTAACCCTTTGAACGCCAAGCATCGGACGGAAAAATCGTGCCCTCAGGCGCCAGCGCGCTCGCAAGGCAAACCGGTTATATTTTGGACGTGATATCACGTCTTGGCGCAGACGGCACGACTTTTCGTGCGCGTGATATGACCGCTTTGGCGGTCAAAGGGTTTACTTTTATAGAGTCTGTTGCACCATGTCGTCTTTTAAGGTCATTCGACGTAAAATTTTTCTTATATGAAGATTTTGACAGTTCTCTATGGGGTCACAGCTGAGCCGCCTATTTTACGTTAATCAGTTCGTGCAACCTAACCTACCCTTAGTATGTCTCACAAATGTTTAAACTTATTTATACTTATATCCTCAGGGCGGCGTGATCCTAGTATCCCACGACGAGCGCCTAATACGAGTGGTCTGCAAAGAGCTCTGGATCTGCGGCAACGGCTCCGTCACCAGCATAGAGGGAGGCTTCGACGAGTATCGCAAGATAGTTGAGAGGGAGCTAGCGGAGCAGAACAAGTAGCATAATAGCACAATGATGGAGTCTGACCAGTTCAGCACTTGAGAGTGAGTCAACTGCAATGTCTGATAGCATAGACTTCAAGAGATAATAGACGGCCATAGTCTAAGAACTTTTTGAAGCTCCAAATATTTAACGCCAGGGCTTGTAACCGGTTAATGCAAAAAACCCCGAAATGATCCAATATATTTAGTTATTTAATTATTTTATGGTTATTATGTAAAACCCGATGTTTCATTATAGTTTTCACTTCAAATTATAGGATTATTCGATTGAGTATAAAACAGTAACGAAAAGAACGAAAAAACAAACCGGTTTTTTACTATGGATATCGGTTACGGTTACAAGCCCTGTTTAACACCATCTAGTTGAGAGCGGCCAAAGGATAGCCAGAATGTAAGATAAAATATCAGCTCCATCTAGTAACGACAAGTGTACTACCAGTACACCGTTACTAGATGGAGGGGACATTTCCTCTTACATTTTGGGTATCTTTAAGTGGCTCTCGGATAGATGGCGTTAGACTAAGTTCTTAGGGTGTGCTGCTCTATTATATAAGTTACTCTATGATGATAGTCTGTCTGGAAACAGAAGTGTCGTAGAATGTATGAGCTCCCTTATAAACCACGACACTTCTCTTTCCGGACAAACTCTAGGGACAAGCATTGAAATAAAATTTGCCACTATAGCAAGGATGTCTCAAGCTTCAAGCAACTTTAGAGGTTGTCGCAACACCTCGTCTTTACCATTATAAATTATAGGTGAAACTTAAAATACGCAACCAGTTTGTAGTAGTAGTTTTGTAATATAACAGTCGAATGGAGATGATTAAGTCACCCCAATCAGACTTGGGCATGTCAAGCTTCACTTTATTGTCGGCAGAAAAAAATACCTAATTATTTACTCTATCTAACGTCATTTAACGTTTAGAAATCGTAAACTTGACAATTCTAGAGTCAAAAGAAAACATTTTAGTGTCATAGTGACATACATTTTTGTATGTATAGTTAATTACTATTATATATCTGTGATCTCTAATTTATACTCTATAATCTAATTAATACGTATAGGTATTATGTTATGAGGTATAGTGGCAGATATTTTTTTATGCTTATCCTATCAGATACAATATCAGTGAAGTGTACTTGTTGGCTAATGCGTGCGGCATGTTTGGTATCATTTTTATTTACCTAATTTAATGTTTCGATTGATGTACGACAGTTTACACGGTTTTAACAACTTTGAGATGCTTTTAAGCCTTTGTATATCTTATACTCTTTGTTTTAAGGTTAAAATTAACGTGTGTCTTCTTTGAGACCCGTTGTCTTACAAATTTTAACAATTTCCTGGTCTACTAGGCGTATAAAGACGAATTAACGTTTATTTATTATTTTATGGCCATTTCATAAGATAGAAGTAGCGTCAGTATCAGATGATATTAGTCATATTGGCATTGTACAGTCGGCTACAAATAAATGTATCCAGTTTTTCACCTTGTTCCGTTGTAATAAGGTCCAAAAGTGGATACATCTTTTTGTACTCGACTGTACCATTAAACTTGGCAACATAGCATTACCTACTAAACAACTGTGCCAATGGTTTGCTTAGTTAGAAAACAATTAAGTTACCTGTGCACTATCACTTGTAAGGTCTCGCAAAGTTAGCGAGCTCTGACTATAACTCATAGAAACCTTTTTAATATGCAACATTTTCGTATTTGACAATGGACTAACCATATTTTCTTACTAAGAGAAGAGAAGACTGTCGACAGTCCAGTAGCGCCCTCATTGGGGGATTTTATTTCGTAATAAACGAAACAATTTCTGTATAATCCCTCATGTTAAGTTGTAGTCCTACTAATTCCGCAACTTTTAATCTTTGTCACATAGTTTCATTTTGCGTATTTTTTGCTTCATTACTGATGAAGCCAAAAGTAAGTAACATAAAACTGTATCACATAGATCTTAAGTTGCGGAATTAGTAGGACTACAACTTAACATGAGGGATTATACAAAAATAGGTTCAGGTTTATTAGGAAACAAAATTCCCATAGAGCGCCACTGGACGTTCGACCCAGTCTTAAAGTAGATTATGGGTAAATTGCGGAAGTTATGGCCAAGTTTGACCGTCGGCCAAAACGGGACCGCCTGTTTGTGACATTAAAACAATACGTTATATTAGGGAATAGTTATTATATCAAACGTCGTGCATTGCAAATGTGACTTTCTAAGCAACTCATATGACGTTTGTGGTGTTCAAGAGAATACTATTTAATGACTGTGTATAAATGCATAAATTATATTATTGTAATATACTTGTAGCGTTTTATTATTTATTACGCTTTTATGTTACGTATTTATATTGCGGTAAGGAACGAAATGAAATGCTGATTATATTATTAATGCAAATTTTTATTTATACCTTCTACCTTCCTGTCTTCTTTAAATAGCATACGATTCCATACAAACCTTGAGTACTCTCCTATCCATGGCAATAAAAAAATATAATTAACTTAAATAAAAATAATATTTACAAATTATAAATCGAATACATAATATACAATTAAAATAGTGACTAATATAGCAACAGAATCAGAGTTAAAATTTTAAAACTCTAAAATGCCGAATTCATTTCAAATGTGGGTACTCAATTCAAGCCAAATTCAACTTTTTTCATGTAAATGCAAGGTTATTTGTTGTATGTACTGTTCAGGATATCGGAGGGCAGTACTACTATTATGCAGAATGACAGACTTACAAAGGTTTACATATCAGCGAGGTATACAAACAATATACCGGTTTAATTATGGCAATTTAAGATTTTGAATAAAAGTTACAAGTAATAAAATAAAATAACACTAGCAGATCACAAACAAATACTCTTAAATTAAATTAATATGTCCAGTTGGCGAAGACAAATGGCGTTTGGATCACTCGGCTCCTACTGATGAGTAAGAGGGGTCGACGTAATAAAATAACGAATAAATTGTTTTGAATAAAGGAAACATGGAATAATTCACTGCTTCGGGCGACGAACTCGCGACTACGAAATACCATCCCACTTCGGGAATGCAATATACCGGTATTTTTGTATGGACCAATTTTGGATCCTACTGGGATTGCCCATACGAAAAATACCGGTATTCCATTCTCTAATTCCACATGAGGCAGTGAGTTTTTCCATTTTTCTTTTATTTCAAACTTGGTACCGTTAGCAGACTTCTCTGCTTATGCAAAATCAAGGAATAAATTATTGATGCTTCTTGCGCCGCGGTTTAGTTTTGTCCGCGTTTCTAAGAACCTCCGCGTACGAGAGCTCTAATTTGCGCAGTTTGTGGATCTCCTGGGACGCGGTGCTCTGCTTGATGTCCCACGAGTCTGTTTCTGGGTTCCATCCTTGGTAGATCTTGCCTGTGCGACCACTGGCACTGGGCGTGGGGGAGTTCATGCTCCTGTTGTAGAACTGTAAGGTCGATCCGTTCCAGTCGGCCTCGCTCGCCCGCACTAATGGGCTGACTTCGATAGGCCGGTAATCCCTTCGTTTTTTGTTCGACGACTTCTGGTAGGTGACCTTGGGTGGCGACGGGAACACGGGAGAGTCCGCGCCCTGTCGCTCCTGGCTGTGTTTCCTGTTGCGATGTCTGGACTTCTTTCTAGTGGCCGCTATGTACTCCAAAGGCTGACGGACCAGGGGAGTCAAAACTCGCTCTTTCTCCTTCTCTTTTTCACTCGCCTTCTCAGATTTTTCAGGCTCCTTTTTATCTTTCGGTTTGGCGGTTTCCTCCACTGGTTTGTTCTCCTTGTTCTCGGTTTCCTTCTTCTTGGCGTGTTCGAGAACGTGTACCTTTTCTTTGAGCGTCGGCGTCTCTGGGGCGGTGATATCGGACACTGGAATCGACTGTTCAGACATGACAGAAGAAAATACGCTCTGCGTGTCGTCGGTGAAGTTTCCTGGGGCTTCCTCATTGGCGGGTGTGACTGGAGGAACTTTTCCTGTATCGTCTAAGAGAGGAAGTTGTTCGCCCTCGTCTTTATTTTCCGCCGCCTTCTTTAAGATTGTGAAGATCTCTTTGAAGAGTTCTCTGTACTCGGGTCGGTTGCGGAAGCGACTGTCCATGGGGCTGACATCGTCGTAGATGCTGAATCTGTAGTCCTCTCCATCGGCGATGGTGCAGAGGAAAGATCCTGGGCGTTCGCGTTCCGTCTGCGTGGCTTTGTTACTGGTTTCATCTGAGAATCCAGAGCTGGAGGTTTCCGCTTCAGAAAAGTCTGGGGTTTGGATGAATTTCTTGCGCGTCTCCGGTTTCTTTTCTTTTGTTTCCTCTCCGTGTCCGCTCTCCTCATCGGTGTCTTTCACACTGAAGTGGCTGAAGTCTCCTGACACCTGGAGCTCGTCCTGCAGGGAGACGGGCCCGGACACAGGTTTGTTCTTGCGGATATTCTTCACCTGGGACAGCTGCACTTCGAGCAGCGCCTCGTACTTCTGGACCAACTCCCGGTAGGGGTTGTCGTGACCGTCCTCCTTGTTGGCCCAAATGCCTTGAAGTAGCTTTTCCTTCGCATTCTGAGGATACATTGAAAAGGATGTTGAGATGACATAGTATTATTTTATTAGTAAAATACCCTGAATACCTATTCCATGATGATGTTTGTTAAGGCATTCTCGATGATAAAATTCGATAAGTATTTTATTGAACAATGAATGTTACTGAAGTGATTTCTACATCATGACAATTACTGAAAATCAAGATTAGGTAATGATATAGATAAAGAATAAGCTACCGTCATTTAGTACGTAAGTACTTAATAGAAATTATTGTCAATGTTCATAGTAACATTGCATAATATGTATATTTAAATGAATGGTAAAGTCAAACTAATGATATTTAAATTATAACTTAAGATGATTAGTCAAACATACACCCATTACTCCACATTTTAATATTAGACACATCACAATTAAATGACAATTGATTAATATTCGTTCTTTTATAAATTTTATTACGTCTCTCGTTGAAGTTGGTTAAGAATTAAGTTAGGTAAGTAAAAGGCCATGCATTTTAGAAGATTGAATCAACTGTTGTGCGTCCCAATACTGTCACAAGCACCTTCACCATTTCGTGCTGAAGTGATACTCCGATTGCTTGTCAAGCGCGGGCGTGACCGCTTGAGAGAACCAGAATAAATAAAAAAAATCGACGACTTGACATTTTTGCCACAATCTGTCAAATTTGTATGAATACCAAAAAACATGGCGCATTATAATATAAGTTCCAACAATCAATCGAAGGTGTTATACTCGGGGTACGAATATTCTGACTTAACGTCTCTATTACTCTTATTCTCTTTGATATAAACTCATGTAAGGGTAGATGTAGTTTTGCCAGGGTCTATCTCACTTCAATCATAGACAGAGGTAATTATAGGTATTGTCTTTTTCTTACGCTAGAACCCTTACTACTAAAAATGGGATGATTGTAGCTTATTGCTTCTACTTTTACTGCACTTGTTGGTTAGCCAGACTATACAGTAGGTACACGTTACACTGGTTAGCTCAAGACCTCGCCCGCACTTACAGCCAATCAGAACACACCGTTTAGTCTAGTAACGTGTCAGTAATGGACGTACCTTCGACTACATACGATAAATCCATAGAAAACTACTGCAAATGCGCTTCATAATGCATATGCAAAGCGTGAGCAACAACATCAGGGGCAGTTGGAAAAGCATTGTCGCCTAGAAACGAGTGAAACATTTCACATGAGAGTTTGTATGGAAACGCTCTGACAGACAAATATCTAATTAGACTTCGCATTTAACTTGTATTTCGTGTTATAACCATTTGAACGCCAAGAACACCTAAAGGTGTCATGGGTTCTCGTGCCCATAGCGCCAAGAGCACCTATAAGTGTCTACTACTTTCAAATAAGGTTTATATTGGCTCGCTTGCGCCGGTGATCTTGGCGTGTCAGTGACGTTTTTTGTCTATGACGTATGGCGTTCAAAGGGTTAACTATGCGTGCCATTGTTTGAGTAGCGTGTGACACATTCTCATAACTATAGGGTTAATCAACATCGGAAGGAATTTGAATTGGTCTTGATCATAAAACCATGTTTGTTTTGCAGAGCATGATCATTGGCACGAGAAGTCACTGCGATTGCGTGGTCTATTTAGAAATATATCTGTCAACGCCATTTATGTATGGCATGCGTTCTAGACGGAGAGCTGGCCACGTCGTATGTGACACGATAATGAGAGCAACGAAATGTATATAGGTAGACTGCTATGCTATTGTTATTACTTAATCTGGCAGTCTGGCAGCTTTAAACCGGGGGGTGCAGGAGTGGCAGACCAGAAAAGTTGGTAAAAAATCAAGCGAGTAACGATAAACTTAGACTGTTGGATTTAGTACGATATCGTGGCATTTGATGTATATATTTGGATTATAACGTTGACAAACATGTGAGTTGGGGGGGAAAGAGGCAGGTTGAAGTTAAATGCATTTATACTGGTCGCCTGCGGTTTATTTCATTCCGATATGTGAAAAATGTTTGAAATTAATCAGGCGCTCGAATAAGACTCGTTAACTGACAGCTTTCCATACCAAAACGATATTACTGATAGTTGTTTCTTAATAGAATATCGACTCTGATGGCTATGATTCTCGGTTTAAGTTGTTATGAAAAATTATGTGACATATAAGGGTTTGTCCTGATAAAGTACTTAGTTTACGAAGCCACATCATAATACAGCTATTCCACGCCAGGTTGCGCTGATATCTACGAAACATTAGACCGGGTATGACGTTACAATTCCAACTGCTGACCCAGCACGGGTGAGTCATAGATAATAAACCAATATAAGTATGCTTTATTGCTACGGGTTTCGCGGTCATGTTACACTGGGGGTTCGAGAAATCGGCTCGCCAAGGGGCGCACAACTGTTGTCGAGACTAAACGGAACACTTATGTACACATTAGATTGAGCATACAAACGAAACACGTGATCACTACATATGTACTGTACTGATTTAAACTCACACAATATTCACTCATTGTTTTGACAAAAACGGGACTTAATCGCGTATACTTACTTCTATTTTCGAGCGCTCTCATGGTCGCAGGCAGACTCACCACCATCCACCCTGATTGCGACCATGAGCGCTACTACACGTTTACTGACCGAAACGTCAGAAAAATGCAATTAAGTCCCGTTTTTGTCAAAATAATCAGTGCATATATTAGCGTTAATAATTTAAGTACAAATTAAAATTAAACTATTTTTCATAGAGTTGAAAATTGAATCCAGTTACTTACTGCAGGTACAGTACCGGTCAATAATATATCACGTTTGTGTTTTTGAATGAGCATATAATATATGTATAGGTTAGTTTGTAGTTGCATATTTTACTAGTAATTTTATATAAATATATGATGAATAATGCCTATTAAATACTTTGAATTACAATACGAGACTTAGCATTTTACTAGAAAAGATCTAATGAATATATTAAGTTAACTATATACAGTATAATGTATGTACAGTCGCCATCAGATATATCGGAGCGGCCAAGGTGGTCACAAATATCTGAACAACGCCTCTATTGTCAAGGCGATAAAGTGCATGTTCAGATATTTTTGAGTACCTTGGCCGCTCCGATATATTTGATGGCGACGTATGTGCCGTAAAAAATGTAGGTGATATACTATCGGTCGGTACTGTGCTAGGAAAACGATTTTTGAAATGTCTAAATTTAATATTGTAAACGCTCATCTAAAAATATTGGGGCAGATAAGTGTATATTCCGACCAATATGTGTAGAAATTAAAAAGTGGCAACACCTTAGTGTCGTCCCTTTCAAAACAATCTAAGAAAACGTGACGACACTACGATGTTGCCAGTTTTTAATTTCTACACTTTTTGGTCGGGATATATCTTTAGCCAAAACTAGGAAGTTTTGGCTACTTTAAGGAGAATTTGTGTGTCGTGTGTTTTGTAGTTTCAAATATTGTACATTACCTACAACCAACTGATGCGGCAGGCGGCTCAATATATATTAAATAAAACAGCATATATGTAAATACCGACTACGAACCTACATAAACGCTCATAGTGCGGAATCTTAGTGAGGTAATCTATGTTGCGCATTGGTAGTATTTATCTAGAATTTTCTATCATTTTGTCACTTGAAATACTCGCTACTCAAATGCTGCGCAAAGTCGATATTTGTATCGATAAAAGTTCAAGTTTAATAGGCTAAGATAGGATAAGGTTGGATAACAATATGTACTTACCGCTCTTGAGATTAAAAAAAAAAAATAAGTTTATTCTAAAATCACGACTGCCCTTTAAACATACTTAGTTCAAAGTTGTTCATGAACGTTTCGCTTAAATAGTACAAATGGCTGTTATTTGATGGGTTAATTTACTTATTATCTAATATAACTTATTAAAACCTTCCGAGTGCGAGTAGGACTCGTGCTCTGAGGATTCCGTACATCACACGAATTTAACAATAACCTAACATTGCTGCACAGTGCACCGAAAAAAAACAGCTACTTACTAAGTATCCGTCAAACTCGCGCCCTATGGGTTCCGTACATCACACCATTTTAACAAGAAAAAAAAATTGGATTAAGGACCCAATTTTTAAAGCTTTTTATTTGTTATGGAACAAGAATCTTTTCCTTTACTTATGCTATAAGACTTACTTTTTGCCAATTTTCGTGATTTTGTTCGCAGGTCTATGGGTTTGTAAGTTCGTAAGCGTTATGATCCGATTTTTCTTGTGATCGAGCCACAAATTAACCCGTCTTCGGACATTATACTTATGATGTACTTTCCTTCTTGCAAAATTTCATGATTCTAATCTATGGGAAGTGCCCTATGGGTTTCTTGGAAAGTTTAGAAAATAAGGTAATCGTTATTAAAATTGCCATATCTTTGGATTGAATTGATTTAGAAGCTTGATTTTATACTACGGTACGCGAACAGTTTTTACGTTTTATAATTGCAAGTGCAATTTTTTTTATTAGAGAATATACAGTATGTCAAATCAAAAAGCGCAGTAATAATCAGAGTAACATGCTATGTGTGTGTTCGTATTATATAGATATTTGTTAATACCACTAAGAAAAGATTAAATAAGATATATTTTTCTTTATCATACTATTGCATTCCACTATTTCAACATCATCTGTCATTTTATAGCAGTTTGGTCTATAGATTATGTGAGCATAGTAGAAAATAATTTATAAAAAAATATAAGTGACCTTAAATTCTAAACGAATGGCACATGGTTAAGATGACATACTTATGCTCTTGGCAAAACCGTTATAAAAGGCGAAGTTATGTTGCACTAATAAAAAGCGATAGCCTGGTGGAGAAAAATAAAACTTGCATAATCTTTTCTCTGTGTAGCAATCAAATACATGTATTATACCTAGCGCAATATTAACAATTGTTAGAAAATATTTTCATTATTAATACTTAACGTATTCTGACAGGTCAGAAAATAAAATCAGACTTGTGAGTTCTTTCATTTTTATAGGTTAAAAAGGCGTTCCAGTACTCCACTATTAGGGATCGGTAGTCAACTATAGTATCCGCAGAATTAAATGGCGGCTGAGTTCATAATGCTGTCTCCTTCTCTCTTGCAGTGGGCGGTCAAGTGTGCAAGAGAAGTTTTATGACCTCAGTCGCCACTTAATTCTGCGGTTACTATAGGAACCCTTACAGTTTCGCTATGGCCGTCTGACCGTCTGTCCATCCTCAGCTTAGGTAAAAACTGCCAAAGTTGTCTCAGTTATATGTACATATAGGACCTATATAGCCAGGGCAACAGAACTCTAGGATTTGTTTTCTTGAAGTGATTTGCATTCTTTAATTGACCTCCACCGTTTTACAGCTGCCAGATGTCCAGATTTATAAATAAGCAATATAGCTAATTGCTCTCATTATTGTGTCATATCTGACATTATTGTATCATATCTGACATTATTATGTCATATCTGATTTATGTTTATGTAACAAGAGTGAACACTTATGCAGCCCGTAACATACATATTATTTTTTATTGGTTTAAAATTTTATACTTGAAAAAGAATTTGGATACGCCATCATCATCCTCCTCCTAGCGTTTGTTCCGGCTTTTGCCATAACTCAATTGTGCTTGGGGTCTAATTGGCAACCTATTCCCAAGAATTGGCGTTTTTACGAAAGCGAATGCCGTCTGCCCTTCCAACCCCGAGAGGAAACTGGGATTAAGTCCGGTTTCCTCACGATAATTTCCTTTATTGGATAGCACCTGGAAAATAGCAATGATATTTCGTACCTACAAAATTTCCGAAAAACTCAGCGGTACGGTTAGGGGTTTGAAACCTGAGACCTCCAGTTTGGTAGTCGGACGTCTTATGGCCAGGCTACCAGCGCTTTCTATTATTTTTTGCTGACGTATTCACCAGTAATATGCATATTAAAATAATTAAATTAAACTGCGCGGCGCGAAATGAGGGGAACGCGTTTTTTTTTTGTTGAGCGTTTGTTTAATATTTTCTATAAGCGTCTAATACGCGCGAATATATTCAACAAACGTTCAACAAACAAAATCGCGTTCTCTTCATTTCGCGCCGTGCCGCTTCGCGTTCGCGTGATGTGTAGCTTCGTAGGACACTTCAATCGCTGGTCGGCTGTTCGTTTCTTTAGCGTCGCTCCGAGTCACACGTAGCACAGCGTAAGAAATAAATTGTAAGTATTTTAACTTTTTATGCATTGATGAAGGTTTCATATGACTATTATGACCAATAAAAATAATATGTCTGTCTGTTACCTCTTCACGCTCTATAACGTATGATATACCTAGGTAATATTTTTTTCACCAAAATAATCCCTTAGGGGTTCGGTTTAACAATTATTAACAACCTAAATTAGTTTAATAAAATATCGATAAGTACGGATAGATCAGATTAACGCCAAATAGTCCTATTGAAACACAAAATTTATATATAAATGTTTTGGTTTCGGACATTAACGGCATTCTTAATATTTTTATCGACAAATTAGGCGGCACTATATTCCTAATTCCCTAATTGTGTGCAGGTTGGCTAGCCGAATTCCTGAATTGCCAGTATAACTAGACCGTGAGTGTCATAACGATGCGGCACACTTATATATTGGTTTATTATCTTTGACTCGCTTGAGATATGTCAGCGATTGGAAGTATTACGTCTTATCTATCATTTCTTTTATATATCAGCGCAATCTAGCGTGGAATAGCTGTATTATGATGTGGCTTCGTAAACTAAGTACTTTATCAGGACAAACCCTTATATGTCACATAATTTTTCATAACATCTTAAACCGAGAATCATAGCCATTAGAGTCGATATTCTATTAAGAAACAACTATCAGTAATATCGTTTTGGTATGGAAAGCTGTCAGTTAACGAGTCTTATTCGAGCGCCTGATTAATTTCAAACATTTTTCACATATCGGAATGAAATAAACCGCAGGCGACCAGTATAAATGCATTTAACTTCAACCTGCCTCTTTCCCCCCCAACTCACATGTTTGTCAACGTTATAATCCAAATATATACATCAAATGCCACGATATCGTACTAAATCCAACAGTCTAAGTTTATCGTTACTCGCTTGATTTTTTACCAACTTTTCTGGTCTGCCACTCCTGCACCCCCCGGTTTAAAGCTGCCAGACTGCCAGATTAAGTAATAATAATAGCATAGCAGTCTACCTATATACATTTCGTTGCTCTCATTATCGTGTCACATACGACGTGGCCAGCTCTTAGTCCATTCTAAACGATGTGAAAGCTGACTCGTGACATTTAAGTGGACTACACACTGTCAACAATTCATTTTCAAAATTGTCAGATCATAATATTAGTCCAGTCGTTAGTATTGTTAATTACTTGCTCATATTTTCGAAAGTGCAGTTAGGTAGGTTCTGATTATGCAAAGATTTTATAGACAGAAAGTTAATAGGACAGAAAGTTATACACAAAAAGAATAAAGAAAGATATAGAGTAGGGATATTTTACATGAGTTTGTACAGACACTTACGTCGAATTTGATTAGTTTGGTGGTAACGAGTTCTTCTCTGGGGCTGTCTTGGACAGAGGGGGAGAGAATGAGAGAGCTGATGGCTGATCTGTCGTCGTCGTCTCCGTCTAGCATGGAGGACATGTCGTCGCCCCGCTCGACGCCTCGTAGACATCTGATGCATAGCTGACCTTGTCTGCAAACGAGACAAGTACATTCTTGACACAATCACGTTTTTGAACTCTATGTGCTATAATTTATTGCCGGAATCATTGCTACGAAGCTGTATTATTAAATTTTGTTCCTTTAACGGCCAGTTAGCGATCGTTTTTCGAATCGGTTGTTTTTAAGCTTATTTTTTATTTAATTCCTTGAAGTAGGTATTACCTACACTGTAGGTTTTTCGGGCTGGAGTAAGGTGCGAAAGTGTAAACATAGTATTGGAATTGACTGTACCTAATTTCATGATGAAATATACTTCTAGAGAATTATAAACTTAAGTAGATTTCGTACGGGTCGTGGATTTCATTTACGATACATGAGGCTACACCGGAAAGCACACATACCTGACTTCTTCTAAGATCGCGAATTCCTCGTGCATCGACTTCGGCTCCTCATTATTATGGTTCCAGTTCCTCAACTGATCCTGCAGCCTGTTGTTCTCCTGTACTATGGACGCCAACTGTTCCTCGAGTTCCGTAACCCGCCTCTGTTCCTGTGCGAACGCTACTTTACTTTCACGTAATTCATCGCTTATCCTTAGTAAGTCCTCATCTTCCTTAGTTAGTTCTGGTAAAGGTGCGATGGTTTTTAGAGGCGTGCTGCTCGCTTCGATTCTTTTCGAATTAGGCGTCGTCTGTTCCGGTTTGATTTCTTTCTCTTTGGGTTTTTCAGTGCTTTCTGGTTTGCGTTCCGCGCGTCGCCTGGCTATCTCTAGTTGGGCTTTTAGGTCGTCGACAGTCTTGTGTAGTTCCTCGCATTTCCCTTCGAGCGTCTCGATGTTCGAGCACAATCTGAAATTGACGGAAGTGGGTGTGTTAAAACAGTCATTTGTTTCTTCACTAAGCCGACACTCTAATGCTGTAGGAGATTAATGTGCATTTATAATAACGAGAAATGTGTACAATGTAGAAAAACAAAGCATCGTGCAACGCTAGTTTGTATTTTATACCATTTTGAAACGTATATTGTAGACTATAGAGTTGTTTATCGATGGAACTTTGTATCCTACGCTACAGTGTTTAAAGTAGTTTTTCGTATGGCTCACGTTTTAATGTGTTTCTTGTCGGCGGCGTGGTCGACGGCGAGCCGGTGGTTGGCGCGCTCCAGGTCCTGGATGCTGACCTCGAGCTGCTCGTAGATTCTCAGTCTTGAGTCGTTCACCTCCCGCAGGGCGACCGTTTGTTTTGTTAGGTACTGGAATTATAAAAAATTTAAATTGTATTCAATTCTTATTTATGGCATGTAGGTAACGTACTCTAAGAAGTTCCCAAAATTTAATGAAAAGAAAAATGTGAGGGAAATTAAAATTAGTGTTACGTCAAACGCAATTTTCTTTCTCTTTTCTACATATTCGTAGTGCCCTAGAGATATCTTAAAATTTATAAAATAACACTAAAGTGGGTGACTTCAACTGACTTGAACTGTCTTTGTTCTAACACTGCTAATTATTCCTTAATAAACTATGAGAACTTAATTAATAAGTGCAGTCATCTGCGTAGCTACTTACTATCTGTTTGCCTACGTACTTATGGCTTACCATGAGTTGCAAAATGGCAAGTTTTTTTCACTTCTCGCCATAGATCTCATAAACTCTATACATCTCGCGCTTAAAATAAAGGACCGACCACACCGGATTATAAATTATACTGACGCGGTGACGCGGCCTTTACACGGCGAACAGACTGATAACAAAAACTAGACGTCGCCTTTCCACGCCTTTGGTGTGGTCGGTTCTTATCCGGCCATTTCAAATGAAGATCCATTGCCGATGTTTGTTTGTTTCAAAACGCCGGCTCGGAGGGCGTAATTACTGTGTAATAAAGCCGAGCCGTTGTCCTCGGACTCCAACTCATTTACGTAACGTCTCGCCGTGGCGTAAAAACTAAATAGCCGCTGTTGTTATAACTAGCCTCCGTTTCTATGCAATAACAACTATAAGCACGTATCAAATACGAGACGTAGATATGCGGTAGGATTAAAAGGATTTTATTTCAGTCTTCTCAGTTATTACTTAATTACGCACGCACTCCAAGTAGTATAGTAGGTACAGTCAGCATCAATAGTATATTCCTACACGAAGGCCGTACAGGTCGTATCCTGGCTCTACAAATAAGAGCGTGTCACATATTTTTGCGGCCTTCGTGTAGGAAGATACTATTGATGCTGACTGTACGTACCTACTTACAGTCGCCATCAAATATATCGGAGCAGCCAAGGTACTCAAAAATATCTGAGCATGCACTTCATCGCCTTGACAATAGAGGCGTTGTTCAGATATTTGTGACCACCTTGGCCGCTCCGATATATGTGATGGCGACTGTACCTACTTCGTATGGTTCATATTTGCTGAGGCAAAATTCATAATTCAGTGGAGTAATTTGAAAGCTCCTGGCAAACAAAGCGGTTGTCAAATGTATGTAAAGTGCTGTGTAATTACTCCACTGAATTATGAATTTTACTTTAGAATTTAGATTATTGTGATGTCGGCGTGTCACTTTTTTCGATATCACAATTTCTTTTTTCTGACTAGTATTCATATTTTAATTTATAGTTATTTGTTACTTTTGTTAAATATTAGCTGATCGTGAAACAGAATTTAACAGAAATGGCAAAATGTCTTATAAATTAAAAAAAACCTCGCCTAATTCATCCGCCTCCAGTACCTATGCTCCCCAGGTTGCTGGCGGCGTTGTCTCTTTGAACCGCCTTAGTGTTTGGGCTAAGAAGGAGCCCGCCCTATAGTGTATTGAATAAATTGCAAAGGTTAAACTTCTTACTTCGATCTCCTGCGTCTGGTCTTCGATGACATTTTGGTGCTGCCGCAGCGCGGTCTCGAGCTCCTTGTTCCGCTCCAACAAGGTCTTGCCCAGCTCCGCCGCGAGCTGCAAGTCTGAAACAATGAAAATACGTTTAAAACTTTATCGAATAGGTACCATGATGGTAAAAAACCACATACTTATTTGATAGTGAAAAGTAGGTTCCTTTAGCTTACACAGGGTAACTTAAAGGGTGCTAACAATAACAACCTTAGAGCATTTAACCAACCAGAGCGGTCATTGACAGGCGTTCCCCTCTGCCGAAAATATATGACCAATTCTCATTGTATGAACTGACGTTTATCTGACGTGACTATTTTGACGTTTCGCATACATTTGACGTTCCCCTCTCCCGCAAAAATCGGCAGACATTTTTTGTATAGAAAATGACAGCCATGGCCGGTCCGGTTGGTTGAATAGTCTAAGCTAACAACAGTATTGCCGACTGTTAAACGTAAAAGTATTAGGGATGCCAATGATTGAGAAATTTGAATAATCATAATGTTGGTAGCTATGTTGACAGTTTGCACGCCTGTTAACGCAACCGGGCCCCTCAAAAGTTTTGGAAATCTACCTAGGTCTAGGTACTTCCTTTGCGCTCTACTGTAAGGTGCCAAGCCCACCCAGTCTGAGTCAAACGACTCAAACTCAAACTACAGCGAATCGGCACAAATAAGGTGAGAGCGACTCTAACGTGCCAGTGAAAGACATGCTCGAGACAAGTAATTATATCGGAATAGCATTACGGGGAGTATTTTCCATGCTTACCGACGTTTACCGGTAGCGAGCACCAGTCAAACCTAAGGAGATCGATAAGCTTATGGATCTCGTGCGTGATCGGATAGCGCTGATGAGCTTTCGTTTAAGTAAGCGATTGTAATAACTTCCCAGTGTTAGTAAATGTCTTAGACCCTGGTTTAAGACATTTAGATGAAGCACGGATAATCACAAATTTAAAACTATAGACGACACACTAAATTCTACCCTAACGCTTTATAATTGCGGCTAGAGTTCCGTGAACTGTACGATCGCATGCTCTTTTGTTTTCCATTCGTCGCGCGTCGCGGCCAGCGCAATGAGATTTTTTCCGCTGACTCACAGCGTCACGTGCAATGACCGGCTACGTCATTCCATAATGCATTGCTGGCTTACTCTTTCCCTTCCTAACCACTACCGCAACTGACCGCGTAACGGAGCATGCTTGTTGATAATGACTCTCGTGAAAGGCTCTATTTTAGGGTAACCTTGTAGGTGGAGAACAAAACGTATTAAATACCGATTTGTTTCTGCTATATCGGGGTCAATGAAAAGGTTTATGCTCTTAAAAGTGTGGTTTTGCTTTGGCTTTTAAAATTTAGGTCATATAGTTTGGCCAGAGTTTGTTCCACTTCAAGCATAGACAGGGAGAATCATACTGTCTTTTTCTAATGCTAGTACTGTCAGTACTAAAAAAGGGATGGGTATAGCATGTTACTCTGACTGTTACTGCGCTTTTGGTTTGCCAGACTATAGTAAGATTTTTTTAAGATGTCCGAATTGTAGGAAGAAATCTCTATAGTAAGATTCGGATATCTTAAAAAATTACTACCATTAGTCAGCTTAGGAATAATAAAGTTAAACACAACAAATGTACAGTCACCGGCAATAGTATCTTCCTACATGAAGGCCGCAAAAATATGTGACACGCTCTTATAGTCCCGCGGCGCTGGCAATATTTTGAGGTATAAGTTTCAACAATTCTAAAGACACTTATTATTGAAGTTGGAAATAGAGTGTGTACATGAGAATGTTTCGGTACGTTTTGTGCCATACTCAACTGTTGCATTTTTTGTAATTCAATAATTTGAGGTTAACTTTTTTAACTTGCCATAACTTGAGTAATAGAATATTAAAGTTAAAAAATATAACTGTTTTGTATTTAAAACAGTTTCATTGTTGTACAAAACCAGTTTGTGTCATTGACGGTCGAGTGCAATTTGATATAGTATGATAACGCTAAAAAACAACGTATAAATAATTAGAGTCCATAAAATTAAGATTAACTATATCATTACCTTAAAATATGTCAATAAAATTAATTTGTGTCAAATTAACCAATGAAAATTTAAATTTCTTGATAATTTCGTGTTTTTTGGCTGTTAGTGTTTTAATAAATTATTAAAGTCATCAGAGTTCACATTCTGATAATCGAAAAGGAATTTCAAACTAGGTATTTCAATTTGTGTCACTGTCATCAATGATATTTCGTCAAAAATTAAAGAGAGTCAATATTCGCCTTCAAAGGTAATAATGGCTGACATCGTCGGTGCGGTGCGTAGAGATAAGCACCTATCTATAGTAGGTATCAATACTTTCAGCTTTAAGTAATGCTATATATCGACGCCGCCGCGAGATTTAAAGGTCAAGTCGCATTAACTTGTCGATTTATATCACACGCGTTTTCGACTGACAACATGCACTTTATTGAGTCGTTAATTAATAATATATTTATTTATATTCTAACGTAATGTCATTTAAAACGAAATTTTCAAATAAACATTTTTATTTTATTTTCTTTACTAAAGTGGGTAACCTTGAATGCACGCATGTTTGACGTACTTCCATAATGACCACTAAAGGTAGACCCCCGGCTCACTTCATAACAAGCTAATCCATGGATCAACCAGGCGCTGGCGCGTGCAGCCATCTTGTATTACCGTATCAATAGTATGTGATGTGCCAGTGCCACGGCACAGCGTCAGTAAGCATCCAGCCGCCGCCATGTAAGGCTGTGTTTCCACCAGAGACGAGAGATGATGTGTTGCGAGTAATGTTTTTTTTTTTGAAAATTAATGGAATCACTTCATTTGTTTATCCTCGTAAAACGCAGACCTAGGATTGGTTCTGAACAAATAAAACACATTATCAACGCATTCTCGCTCATCTCTGGTGGAAACGCAGCCCAAATATTAACTTATCTTTCTTTTTTGCGACAGTTTTCAAAATTTTAGGCTCTGTCCGGAAAAAAGAAGCTCCCCGATACTAATTTGAGGATTTTGTTAGCCTGACAACACAATATAGTTTGACAGTAGAGATCTTGATACTTGAATATGAAAAAGATAATGTAACAACTCGAAAACTGAATTTATCCTTAAATACCTAATATTCTTAAATACGAGTAATGTAGGTGCGAGTCTGTCAGGAAAGAAAAGTGTCGTGGTTTATATGAAAGCTCATATACACTATACAGGATGGATTTTCTTTTTGGGTCAGTGAGGGCAGCTACCAGATCCCGTGCTGCTACATGAAAATGGTCTTAGAAGACCTTCCCTCTTTTTCAAATTAATGAAGGATCGCACGCATTTACAGATTTTGGAAAAAACATACAGGATGCGAGGAAAAGGTCATTTTTGGCGAACTTTTTTTATGATGCCATTTGATGCCATTCCTATCCAGGATCAAAAGCTTGTATATGGGACCAAAAAAAAATTCCGGCTATTTTCCACAAATCGAAGTAACACTTTTCCCGTACATTTTGTACGAAAATTAAAACTTTTATTTTTTACATATTTTTTTTATGCCAATCGATTCCATTCCTGTTCAGTATCAATAGTTTGCATGGGGTCAACTTACGATAATGTACCAAACAGCCACAAATTGAAGAAACTTTTTCCATACATTTACTATGGAGAAAATGTGAAATTTTATTGACATTTTTTAACATGCTAATCAGTCCTTTTAAGGACAATAATTCGGTATCAGAACATCACAGTCAAAGCATTCAAAATAACAAAAAACGGGGATTTTAAATGGAGCGAACATAAATCAAGACGATTATATACTGTGCCGCTTACCCAAAGTTTTGTGGTGCTTAGTCGTGAAAGCCTAAGCAAAGGGGAGCATGTACAGCACCGCAGTATCTACGAGATCAAGGTCGGTCAAGGATAGTTTAAGGCACTGAAACTGTAAGCATATTGATATTTTATCTAAGGACTGTAAACCTTAATTTATAGCGTGTGACCATTAAATCATTTAACTTTGTTGTTTAATTATTACCTAGAAAACCTAGACACACAGGTAGGGTACCTTTCTATTGTCGAATGTAGGGAATGCAACCCGGGTACCCGATTACCCGGGTACCCGGGTACCCGTCTATATTTGGAGTCGGGTAAAACCCGGGTTTTTAACTCATAACCCGGGTATTACCCGTAATTTAGAAATCGGTACAAAAATAGGGAAGCGTTAACGTTCTATTACTTCTGTAACCCTACCTTACTGTGTGTGTTATAACTATTAAATTAAAAGGCATAGCATAAATGGTCCGAACATATTTTACACTTCAATTGGGATTGTTCATATGTTTTACCCCCCATTTTGATATTTTTTTCTGAAACTATAGGCCATTTTAAGATATTAATTTGATTTCTTTAGCTTAAAACAGTTAAAACAGCTTAGTTAATTTATTATAATTAAAATAAAAAATCTGATACCATGTTTGTTAGTTACAGTCTACAGGCTGAATATCATTGACCAAGTCAATAATTCGTATAAAAAAAACCCTTGCTTGTCGTCAACTGTCGCTGTCACGGCAAGATTGAAGTATTGGTTCATGACTTCGCACTTCTCTTGACCGCGAAAAATATACAAATACAAATTTTATTTGTTCTTTTGTTTTGTTTTTTTTTTGTTTTTTATTTGTATTTGTTTTTTTTTAATAAAGCGCAAGAAATAATACACATGGCGCTTAATTTTATAAAAGCCGACTCAAGAAACATACCCAAGTTAGAAAATATCTGTATACCTACTGGAGTAAATCGCATCAAGTTCAAAGTTCGAACTATAATTTCATTGAAATAAGATGAACCAAAATACTTATGTGAGACAGGACAAGGCGATGATTACTTGTAGCTTTTATATATTTTAAAAGATTAGTAATTGATTATTATTGCACTTTTGCCTTATTTTGTGTATACTTACTTTTTCACATAGGTAAATACGTAGAAGCAGTGTTTGTTTACAAATTTCTGTTTACATATTTGACAATGTCGTAGCGTATGACATTGATTTTATTTTTTTAGGAAAACTTACAAAGGTTTTACAAAGAGGTTTTACATGGTGGTTGTGAGGCCAAAGTCATACAAAGGTCATTCATATTTTTGCGAAAATATCCGAATCCACTCAAATATTAATCAAAAGATGATCGATAAACCTAGACCCCGAAATGGTTTTGGAAATATACATTTCCAAAAAAAATTAACAATCCCATTTCTTTTTCTAAACGCTTAACTTATTGGACTTAGTCATGTCATCCCTTTGTTTTTGCCCTGGCCGCCGCGTAGGTAGGCAGCGTAGCGATAAGGGATTTTTAATTAGGTACTTCTATCTATTGTTACATTTTAATTTAATTTAATTTAATATTCCATATTTCCCGTAAATTTTGATATTTCTGATTAATAAACGGAAAGATTAAGTATACCTAACGTCTTATACTCTCTAAATTAATATTATGATTTACAGCTGTTTTAATAGTATAAGTTGTTAAATTTATATATTTCATGTACGAAATCATTGTTTGTCAATTAATAAGTGCAAACTCAGCAATCAAAAGTGCAAGTTATTACTAAATATCCGTAAAAATATCGAAAATCAATAATTAATTAAAATTTTGTTCAAAACCGGGTATTACCCGGGTACCCGGGTTTTTGAAAATCAAAGTCGGGTAATACCCGGGTACCAAAAATGGCCGGGTATTGCATTCCCTAGTCGAATGTGCGACAATAACGCCGGCTGAGACTCACTAGTGAGAAAGAGACGACGCCATCACTCTGTTCTCATGTGTAAAAGAGACAGGTGATAACCCGTAGTTGAAATGTCCTACAAATTAAAAACCCCATAATACCTATGTACCACCTAGTATAAATGCCTAGTAAATAAGTAATAGACAACATAGTAATAATGTTAGCAGTAGAGAAATGCTTGTAATTCTGTTTATTCTGTGTTAATATCAATAAAGTACGTTCACTGATTGGCTCACACGCGATCATCCCCTCCCGGAATGTTTTAGTCACTAGTTGACAGCCCAAAAGTTGGCATATAAGAGAGGCCATTGCGGCCCGAAATTGGTTCCGTCAAGTGAGTTCCAGTGGAGGTGCCTTAACCTGAAGAAGTACGAAGGAAGTTTTATTCCAGTAACCTTGCTTCCCTACAAGTCCACTAGTCTCTACAACGGCGCTGAGCTGTCGCGCCGCTGCGGGCGTCGCCTAACCTTGGCCACCTTCCCGTAACAACTTCCTACGACAGTTTCCCTGTATCTCCTATACTTTAGGATTTCCCCATGCTGGCCCACTTAAAAAAAACAAACTGTATTCTAGGACACTTTTTTTTGCCGGAGGGACTCAATGTATACGGCATCGTGTTTCAAATTAAATAAAGTGGCATTTATTTGATGATAGATACAATCCAGTAAGCGCAACTTTTTGACGTGATAAAGTTTTATATTTTGAAGAACACCGGTAGCATGCACGAAAAAGTGTCACATTCTGTTCCGGTCACGTGGGCGGATCTCCATGGTAATATTACGGCCACAAACCATACGATTGAAAAACGTGCAAAATGACCATAAATGTCTGAACAACGCCTCTATTGTCAGGGCGATAAAGTACATGTTCAGATATTTTTGAGTACGATATATTTGATGGCGACGGTGCTGAATTTTATTTGATTCTTTTCCTGAATAAATTCATTGATAATAATTCAATCCAATTCTTAAATAAAAGTATGCAATTTTTCATCAATGTTTCCTTATGACGTTATCACGCAAAATTATCGTCCGTAAACTGACTTTACAGGCATCCATTTTTTTCACAACAAATTGTCAGAACCAGATAGACATGCAAGTGATCCTAAAATATTCAGAGCAATGACACGTTGTCAGGCTCGCGGTATTTAAGCTCTGAAGTGATGAGAAACCGCCCTGTGAAAAGTGTGAAAACCGAATTGACCCAAACTAGCATTTGTACATATCGTATTTACAAAACTCGAAAAACAAATGCTATCCGATTAAATTCCAATGATTCCAATGATTGTAATTGCATTTTTCCTAAGTTGTCGTCTACCGATCGATAAATTCGATATTTCACAGTGGAAACGGCCGGAAAATTAGGGAATGCAATACCCGGCCATTTTTGGTACCCGGGTATTACCCGACTTTGATTTTCAAAAACCCGGGTACCCGGGTAATACCCGGTTTTGAACAAAATTTTAATTAATTCTTGGTTTTCATTGTTTTTACGGGTATCTACTAATAAAATGCACTTTCGATTGCTGAGTTTGCATTTATTAATTGACAAACAATGATTTCGTACATGAAATATATAAATTTAACAACTTATACTATTAAAACAGCAGAGCATAAGACGTTAGGTATACTTAATCTTTCCGTTTATATGGAATATTAAAAGTAACTAATTAAAAATCCCTTATCGCTACGCCACCTACCTGCGCGGCGGCCAGCGTGCAGCGGCAAAAACAAAGGGATGACATGACTGACTCCAATAAGTTAAGCGTTTAGAAAAAGAAATTCGATTGTAAATTTTTTTCGGAAATTTTTATTTCCAAAACCATTTCGGGGTCTAGCTTTATCGATCTTCTTTTGATTAATATTTCGCAAAATTAAGGGGCTACGTTGAAAAATTATAGATTTTTTCAAACGCTCTAGTAACTAAACGGGAAAAGGGACTGAATTTATTTTCGACTATATATTATTAGACTATATACTCTTGTTTTTGGCACAAGCCGAAACACGATTGCTGAAAGTTGCCTCGATAGAAAAAAAAACCGAATTTGCGTCCTTTTTCCCCTTATTTTTCTTAGCTTACGTAAACTATAAGAGATTAAGCAATGTAACTAAATAAAAATATGGTATTCTGGTTTATCCAAGAAGTCAGAGAACCAAATTTAGACAAAACTTTATAGATTCGCTTATTTATCGTAGTTTGGTCAAAAAGTCTGATCCTTAAGAGCGCTGCATCTCTTTCTTTCGTGCACGGGAGCCATAAACGTGTCTCTAACGGATGGGCGTGGCTTGTCCGAATCGAGGAATGGCCTTAATGAGTGGATTCGGATATTTTCGCAAAAATATGAATGACCTTTGTTTGACTTTGTCCTCACAACCACCATGTAAAACCTCTTAGTAAAACCTTTGTAAGTTTTCCTAAATATATAAAATCAATGTCATACGCTACGATATTGTCAAATATGTAAACAGATATTTGTAAACAAACACTGCCTTTACGTATTTAACTATGTGAAGAAGTAAGTATAGGTACACAAAAATTAAGCCAAAAGTGTAATAATAATCGATTACTAATCTTTTAAAATATATAAAAGCTACAAGTAATCATCGTCTTGTCCTGTCTCACATAAGTATTTTGGTTCATCTTATTTCAATGAAATTATAGCTTGAACTTGATGAGATTTACTCCAGTATATAGATATTTTCTAACTTGGGTATGTTTCTTGAGTCGGCTTTTACAAAATTAAGCGTCATGTGTATTATTTCTTGCGCTTTAAAAATAAAATTTGAATTTGTATATTTTTCGCGGTCAAGAGAAGTGCGAAGTGATGTTTCTTGCCGTGACAGCGACTGTTGACGACATGCTTTTTTTTATACGAATTATTGACTTGGTCAATGATATTCAGCCTGTAGACTGTAACTTACAAACATCGCATCAGATTTTTTATTTTAATTATAATAAAATAACTAAGTTGTTTTAACTGTTTTAAGCTAAAGAAATCAAATTAATATCTTAAAATGGCCTAAATAATAGTTTCAGAATAAATTATCAAAATGGGGGGTAAGACATATGAACAATCCCAATTGAAGTGTAAAATATATTATTAATAGTTATAACACACACAGTAAGGTAGGGTTAGAACATTTTGTTTTAAGTTTATTCACGTTTTCCCTATTTTTCTATCGATTTCTAAATTACGGGTAAAACCCGGGTTATGAATTAAAAACCCGGGTTTTACCCGACCCCAAATATAGACGGGTACCCGGGTACCCGGGTAATCGGGTACCCGGGTTGCATTCCCTACGGAAAATTCGATGGCTCGATAACTGTCACTGTGTAACTGTGTCTGTAACTGTGTGGGATAAGTTCGCCTTTGTACCTATATCTCTTAAAATTGTTTTGTATTTTTCTTTGTGTACAATAAAGTGCTACTACTACTACTACTACTGTGCGGCCTGAGCGGATGGCAATTTTTATCTATACGTGATTTATTTATATCTATACGTGATGAAGAACAAGCATGCTAATTTTCAGGACTGACAACTTAAGAAAAAAAATCTTTGCTCTCGTACAGGACGCCAGATGCACGATGCACCTGAAGGGATGGTTTTAAATTTTATTATATATAAGCAGCGTACATACTTTCCGGCAACCGCAGTTTCAATCGGTTGCTTTGCGATAATATTTTTATACCCCCCCTCTATTTCAGCTCCAGTCCAAGTTGGGTCAGTACGGTTTGCACAGGGCGGTTTCACAACACTTCAGGAGCTTAAATACCGCGAGCCATCCGGTTACCTCTCGGTCGCCTGACTACACGTCTTTGCTTTAACTACAAGAGTTCCGTTTTATTCTAGTACGGACCCTAAAATAAAAATAAAAATTGTTTGACAAAAAAATATGTATCGTTATCAAAGTCTGAATATTTGATACCACCTATCTCAATGCTACAAAACTAGCTGAGAGTTTTTCTCCAAGTGTGCACGACGAACTGTTATTTGAACAACCTTCTTTCTTTATATTTTTAAACCCCTTGTTCCACTTGACTCAAAAAATGGTACGAGGAAGTACAACTACACACACATAAATATAAGACTAAGGTGACCACTTTCTATCAAGCTGGCCTTATGTTTGACAATATAAATAAAAACTTTTTTCAAAAAAAAAAAAAACTGACTTCAAAATAGATAAAATGAATCAATATATTATTTATATGCGTCACCAACTGATATGTTTGATGTCGGTGCAAAGCCAAATTTAGAAGATTTAATACGAATTACGAACGAGGCGATTTGTGTTTACTATATTTTTAATATAATACGGTATGGATTGCACGTTTCGTCTCGACCGTATAGGTACAGAAAGTATAATCTAATATTCGACTTAAAAGACGTGAGTAACCCGTGTTTATTTATTTAATATAAAGTTTCGCTAACGTTATTGTGTGTATAATCAAATAAAAGCCACTTTATTTCATTTGACACAGGATGCTGTATACGTACTTAAATTAGTCGTTTATAGATATATTATTTTTATTTAAGTATAAAATATTATAGGTCTCGAGTTGTTCCATTATTTTTTTCATATTCAAGTATCAATACCTTTATTTCTTTAGTGTCGAACTATACATATAATGTTGTAAACTTAACAAAATCCTCAAATTAGCACCGCGTCGCCCTCAAATCGTACGACACGTCTAAACGTGTTTTAAAGTTAGAAATGTTAGAATACGGCCCCGGCAAGTCACAGTCACGTCACAGTAGATAATAATCTACAGTAGGTAGTTACTCAAATTACACTATGATTTTAGAGTAAGTACTTCAGAGTCTTCAGATGATAAACTTGCTGTCCACAATTTCGTGACATAATTTTATAAAATTAATACCTATATTACAAATTACAAAGCAATATGGTGAAAAAGTGGATACATCTGTTTGTAGTCGACTGTACAAACATATGTATACCAAAACCTATTTAAAACGGGATGTTTACCATGTGAGTTTAAATAGTTTTTGTAATGTTAATGACCATGTTAGCTTAAAATCATATATGTATACCAATATAATATGAGTAATGATAATGATGAAATTTACAACACATAACCATTTTTGAGTACCTATTTTAAAAATGTATTCGATACCTATCTACATCTAAAAGTTTTACCGCTTAATAATCGTACCATTGGAAGTGTTCTTATTATATATTTTTGATGCATTATGGTTTTCAATGAGCATAATTTAATAAGAAAAAGTAAAACAGCACATTAGATTAGTCATTAGTAAATGGTCTAATAAAACCCATCCGTAGGTAGATAAACCTACGTTGGAGACTATACAACTATACTACCTACTATATTATTTATACCTACTGTGGGCGACATGACACCGACGCTCAAGTCTCGACGCGTTGCATGGCAACCAAGGTCAAATCCGTTCTGGACGAACATTTTCGATTCGAAAAATATAACAACTAATCTTACATTAATGTAATATTTAATGAGCGGAAAATTTATTTTTATATTATATTCTGACCTATTGATAAATTATTTATGTTTTCAAATCAATATTTGTTAATTTCTTGTGCGGCGCCATCTATCACGCGCTTTTGTAGATATAAAACCTAAGTTGTTTTATTTGCTGTGGCGTTTTGAGCATGACTGTATGTTTTTTCTACGAAACATTGCATGGAATAACTATAGAGATTCAGATATATTTATTTGTATGTCGTCAAGAAAACGGTGACCGTTTTAACGTTAGAAATCTAGTATAAATTATTGCCACTAAACCGCATTTTTTCGCAGTATATGTAACACAATTTTACCTGAGATTTATAACGCTAGTTATTTCCTAAGAAAGCCAAATACTCGTACATGAACGACTGAAAAGATCGCAGTTTGTCACACCGTCGTTTATTCAGAGTGATACTGATAAGTCGCTAGGTGGCTTGGCCGGACAAGCGCCCCGCCCGCGCCTTACCCTTCCCCGCGCTTGCCCTTTAAGAGCAACAAGTTTTTATTATACAAAATATAATAATTCATTGATTATAACGACACAAATTTTAAACAGGGTTTTGATACGCTTTAATAAAAATATTGATGTAAACTTTAACAACTGTAATATTCTATTGTGCCGCTAACGGGGTCATACAAGAAAAATACTTGAAAATAAATAAATATCATACATGAATATGACACAAATTTATTCGAATAATAGACACCATTTTTTCAGAAAGCGCAGTGCCTACTTGGTCAACTTTAATTTTATATAGGCTTACAATAGCTTACATATTACGTGCCGATTGAACGACAGTATTCCCGTTGACTAAAGTTACACAAAACGCGTGGTTACGTCAGTAACACATTTGCTGTTACAGTGAAAAAAGAATTTTCATCTCTAATTTTCTATTTACTGAATAATGTTTAATGATAGAAATGTCTAAGTTTCTACCTACGCAACAACCTAGGATGACACAAATTATTTTTATTAGCTTAGATAGCTGGCCTGAACTCAGTATGTCAATAAAAGCATCTTTACTATTGTCGAAGCTTCATAATCTATCGCTACGGGTCTATTATCTGTAGGGCCATAAGAGCGTGTCACATATTTTTTCGGCCTTCGTGTAGAAAGATACTACTGCCGGTGACTGTACGCTCGGATGTTAAGTAAGTTGGTAAAGGAAAATTTTGCGCTCCAAAAATTATCACTTGCAGTTTATGACAGTAAGCTAAGCCTAACATTTGTAAACTAAAGCCAATTATGTGCACGTACAATACATTCTCATTATTTTTCTTCAATGTTTCGTTCATTCTTTCATGTAATTAATTTATATATCTATGTCGAACATCGGACCATAGGTACACATGTTTTTGCTTTCACTATACTTATGTTATGTATAATACACTATCATTAATAGCAGTGCTTTAACAATTAAAAACCAATAAGTAAATCTTAAATGTACTTTACATTTATTACACATCTTATGCCGATAGAATATAGATACAGAATTTTTATAAGTATTTATTATTTTTATTTATTCAAAACTATATTTTGAGACTAGAAACTGGAATCAATTATACTTATTTATTAATAATAGTGTAAAACAGTCGCTATCTTCTTCCTCTTTAGCGCTTCTCCCGGCTTGGGGTCCGCTTGACAACTTAATCCCATGAATTGGCGTATTTTCCTTCACCGAAAAGAGTCTGGTAAATAGCAATTTGATTGCTAAGTATTCCGTACATTAAGTTCTGAGAAACTCAGTGAATGAGCCGGGGTTCGAACCCGTGACCCAAAACAGTGGCAATAAAAAAGACAGCAGCCGCATAATTCGACGTTTGATGGGCTCTGTCCACGAACTAAACATGTTCCTAGTTATGAACGATTAATTCATAAATATGCAGTTTTATTACGAGCATTAGCTATGCACCAACGCAATCAGATAACAAACATTTCCTTAAACTTACTTGTAGATATTACGATTTCCACTTAGGAAAAACGTTTCGAATAGTTTCGATGCATTCAATTATACCCATTAGGCCATTACGTAGAGAAAAGCATTAAGTATTTTATTATTACATGGGATATAAAAAATTGGCAGTTGTGTTTGTAAGATTAATACATACACTATGCTACCTAATACCTACAGTTTCAAAATTGGTCATCGTAATTTTATTAACTACAAGTAGTAAGTAAGCAGGTACGAATGAAATAACAGCTTTCGCAATTTGTAGAAGCTCGTCCCTCTCATAAGCAGGGACCGGAACCGGTTACCAATAAAGGGGCTTTAGATAGGGTATTTGATACGGTTGTTTTTACAAACCCTATCAACTCGGTAAGCACGTCATTTGGCTTACCCAAAGGTAAGCGCTTCCCGAATCGAAAAACCCCAATGAGGTTACCCTATCAAGTGTTTTTAGAATGCGATCAAGCTATTGTAAACTCTATCGTTAAGACATTTCAATAGGGAAACCACATTGAGTATGGTTAACCCAATTAAAACGGTTACCGTAAGGATAGGGTAACCCAATGATAGAGTTACCCTATCGATATCATTGGGTTACCGTATCGAAAAGATTAGTCATATGAAGGGGTTTTCCGGTCCCTGCTCATAAGTTTACCCGAATAAATTTAAGATATTCATAAACTAATAAAATGCAACATGCTACTTCGATTATCTTACAATTTGTCCATACATGATCTTATACATACTGGCTGCTCCATTTGTCTGTCTGAGTACTCTGAATCTAAGACTAAGAAAAAATCTCGTGTTTAGTAGCTATGCCAATATTTTTCACTATAACGCCCATAACTTTCATCCATTATTAAAAATTGTGGGATCAAACGTAGCATTATTACAAACATTGTCTTCTCAAATTTGCGAAGTAACTTTCTTATTCGGATCTTTGTTGTATCACACAATGCCTCGGTTACTATCGCTATCACCTATAGCTTAATGGAGGTTAGTATGATAACTTTCTAGCTTCTCAGGCGAAGCTGATCTACTGATTCGGATGCGCTGCCGATGTAATTGTACCCATATTATTAGGTACCTCTATGTTATAATTTATAACTTATAAACATAATGTTGTCGTACTAATAAGTAAGTATATGGATGTTAAAGTCAACCCGACTGCTGTAGATATGTCTGCGCAAGCGATTTTCGATAGTTTTTTAGTGTTGATATGCCCTAGCCCTATGTCGGTCTATGGCAATTAGAGCCGAATCATAAACCAATATAATGACACTTAATTTATGCTACGAGTAGGTACATGAGCACCTGAATTATAAGATTCAAACATTACCATGATAGATAGAGATCGTCACACAGTTCAGAAACTGACATCAGAAACAGAGACATACCTATTAGGCCTTTGGCATTTTCTCCTACTAGTTTTGGTAAGCGGAAGAAGTATAATTTCACTTAGACTAAATAATTCTTTTCGTGTATATTAGGCGAAAATATTTCTTCAAAATGTGTGCTATCTTAGGTAGATATCGATACTTTCTATCAGTTCTCAGGCGAGGCTGATCTAATGATTCGGATGCGCAGGCGCGTAGAAAGTTGCACCCTTTTCACCGAGTCATTTATTGTACTGCAGATTTATGATTTACATTGTTAAGGCTTGTGCTGTGGGGTTTTGAGAACACACTCGTGCGTTTGATTTATAAGGTACCTACGGTATATTTACAACCATATAAATAGTTTTTTTTACTCCTGCATTCTGATTTGGCAATAAAATTACTGACAGGTATATTCAAAGCATATACTTTATGAACGTTGTCATAATATGACCCGAGTCGATTCTTAGGGATATAATGGGTCTGTTGCCGGGGCGGGCCCCGCGCCGCCGCCTCCCGCCGCTGTAGGCAAGGGAGGCGCCGGCACAATCCGCCAGGAGATTGAAGACAATTGTATAGAGAGGCAGCAGGTCATTCGTCGAACTTAATCCTTACCGGCTTGCCTAGCACTCGTAGAAAAACTATTGTGTGCAACGGTACATAATTAGGTCTTAAAATTCTCGGGTCTGCTTTTACAAAATTCAGCTTCGCCTCATTTTGTAACTTCGACCCTCAAATCTTAAGAACCCTTATTATGTAACTGTTGCATTAAATACTATTAGAGTTCGCTGTGGATGTCAGTATTAGAATCACAAACCACTTCGATCGGTGCTACGTATTAGTATTGCCTCTCGATCGCTTTAATACTAGTATGCAAGGGTAATATAAAGTTGGGATAAAGACATTCCATTTATTGAGGTACTTATGTATAGTCAGTTCTGTATGTAATTAATATTAAGTATATTCTTCTGACCGACAAACACGACACGGGACCCTAAAGCATTGTATTGTAGTCAAACGAGAAATTTAAATCGTGTAACCCTTGGGCACACTGAGAATAAATTTAAGCTATTTTAAACTATTGAGCAAGAGCATACACACTTTAGCTAAGTAGGTAGGTAAGTAAGTACCTAAGTAATTTTCTGGACTGCAACTCAAAAGCAGAGCTTACTTAGCTTACTTCTTATCTATCAATATTACATTTGCAAAAGTAATTTTGAAATGCCAGTGAAAAGATTAAAGCTATGTCATAATACAGAATTTAATGCCTAATATTATCGTTTAGGTATAGGTACTAAACGATTTGGGACAAAAGGGTCAATATCCACCTCGACAATATATAGGCGCCCTCTCACTAGCCTTTTCAATAGTTTACATACTTATACGAAAATACAATAGTATAAGATGCGCAATAGTTATACCCGCAACAAAAATATCGTTATATACATATATTAGTGTGGAGTGATCCATCCTTCTGAGACCATGAATAGCAACCTACAAAAATATGTTAATAATTAAAAAAAACTTGTAAAATCTCGACATATTTTTCTTACTAAATACGCAGGTATATAATACCTAAGTAAAAAAATACTATAATTAGTGGTAATAAAAACAACAACGCATATGAGAGATAAATAAGTTCTTTAACTAATAGCCTGTGATTCAGCAAGTACGTACACAGTAAGTTACAAGACCCCAGATACAAAAGTAGGCCAATTTACAAATGTCTCTGAATATTTTAATTGATCAATTAGTAGCCTAATTAAATAGCTTACCAGCTTAGTTCGAAAAGCGTTAAAACGTTCAGTAGCGCAATCTTTGGCATGACTAAATTGCAGCCGAGCCGTTATGCACGTAACTGTGCCGTGAACAAAGAAATTATTAAATTCCATAAAAATAACTTTACGGCAAAGCTTAGATTTCTTATGAATTATTTTAAGTATGAGCGTTTAGAACAGCTGGTTCGCGAAATACGGAAGCCAAATAATAGAGCTGGATATGTAATTGTATGTAATCATGCTGAAATACTAAATAGTAGTAGCCAGCCGTACCTACCTACGGTTTTTGTCATTTCACCGTGTTTATATTATGATAGCTGAAGCTGCTCTGTACCTATTGTTATGAAATTATAGAGGTAAATACGTAAGTATTGTCGTTGTTGTGAAAAGATTTGATAATAGTCGGTCGTCTGTCGAGCCTATACCTATACCTAAGTATTCGATCCGATTTCAATTGAAGGGGTGTGTGAATAGTTGATAGCTCTGATAGCTGATAATAAGTACTAAGGTACCTACGTTTTGTAACTTTAATTCACAAAACTGTACCTGCGCATGATCAATGCATCTTACTGACGTGATTTTCGAATATCTACTCTTTAAACATAACTATTTACTTAGCATGCTTAAAATTATTCGTTTGTAAGAAAGTACCTACCTACGTATACGGGTTTTAAGTGTCTTCATTCGTTTGTATGCAAATTAGTTAGGTAAGACATACTTATACATACATAACTTTTACAAAGTGCCGCGTGAAGGTAAAAATGATAAAGAGTGCAACTATTTATCAGGGAGCATGATAAACTGCCTTATGTTTTTATCGACTGATAGTGATAACATTAATCGAGTTTCAATGTATACTTATTGTAGTACTTAAGGGCAGATTAAATAAGGACTACAAGTGTCCTACTAGGAGGTACCTATTTTAAGAACAAATATAAAACAAGTGCTGGGCATAGAATCACAGAGCAACTGATAATATACGATTTAGATTATACGGAACAAGGTCTGCATCCAGACTGGTTGATTTCACCACAAAAATACAATAAATTAATGAAGAAGTGCTGTAGAGTACAGTATAGACGATACAAAGCGATTCCAAAACGGATGGAAAAGGGAGAGACTTACCCACAAAAGAATTGCATCATGTAGATGTCTATATATTACAATGACATCGAACTTATTTACTTGGGCTTACTATAAATATGTTGGGTACTACCAATGTTTGAAATAGTTGAACGAGGCTACTTAGCTGCTTAACGCCCCGTTGCAGGGCCATACGGGATGTTCAATTAAAGCAAACAGATGCAATTAAACCAATAGAAGAGACCTCGTTTTGTTAATAAAGTGGCTGTGCGACTAAATGGCTTAGACACTAGATAACTTAATGACCTGAAAAACCAAAGTGTCATGTATAATAATCACAAGAAGTACAAAGACGCGGGAGAGAGGTACTTTAAAAATGGGTTTTAAAAATCAATTTTAAGATTAAGGTCACGGCACGGCTATGCAGATAAGTAAGCCAACATAACATTGTTTGGTTTGACGACAATCTTAACATAGCTCAGCCTAATCCAATAGCAATTATAACATAACTCGGGAATGCAACCCGGGTTTTTTTAGTATGAAAATACCCTATACAGAACCACCAGGATCACTACCTACCGACTACGCTAATCCTATCCTCAATCTCTCACTTCACATTAATACCAAATATTACAGCTTCATCATGATGCTGATCATATGCATATGATGATATCAGGTAATGCTCTAGAACGGACCACGAGACTAAACACCCAAATTATTCACCGTTGAAAAAATCAGTCATAATATCCAACGCGGTGGAACAATTTCATGGTGCAATTGGAGGCGTTTCGTGAGCGCAACAGCCAAATGCCTCTCACACAGCCTTGCGCAACTAACCTTCAGTCCCCTGCAGACACTCCAGCTCCACCGTGTAGTCCCACAGGTCCAAGGAGTTGAGCCCGTTCAGCTCCCAGGAGTTGAGCGAGTCGGGCTGCTCCTGTTCCTCGCTCATCTTCCATGGATCACACGCGAACCAAGGTTGACGTCAACTTTTTACTTGGCCTTTTCTGTCATGTTTGACTGACGAGGGGCCGCGGCGTGCCCTCAACGGCGGCGCAACACGGACTGAGCGGCGAACAAACACCGCACCGCATTGCAATTACGATGGCAACGGAACCCAATCCACAATCTCATTTCTTTCGATTACTCGCCGATAGCAAGAAATTAACTAATGTTATCTTACTAATGTAACATGATGAAAAAAAAGTAAAACTTGAGTCGGGTTCGGTGAAAGTGATTCGTCTCGCGGTGCTAAAGCAATCAATCAAGATGCTGGTATGTGTGCAAAATTATGGATATGCTGTCGCTATATGACTATAATGATATCGCTCGATCTTTATTATGCAGATTATCTACCTATGTATAAACTTTCCCGAAGGTCAATGACGTTGCAGTTTATCTATAATTAGCTCAGCCCAGAGTTTTTATTGTCTGTAAATAAAATAGTACGAGAGACTACCTACTTATATAGTTATTACTTAATATATTTGACGCTGACTGTACTTGACGCAAAAGCTAAAAATTTGAAAGACAATTTGTATTCATTTTATACGGCTGTTAGTCACTACGCGCGACATGTTTCGGAGAGCTTTGGTCTCAAGCTTAAATTCAATAAAGACGGATTGATCTACCTACAACATGCACTTATACATGTAGCTGTGACAAAACCGGCTGCTGCAATATATTAAATTTATAATACATAACTAATTAATTTCAAGATAGCGGCTTCCCGGTAGAGGGCGGGTGACAGAACAGGTGCGGGCGCTACGCTACGGCTGATCGCGCCTGACGGCTGACTGCACACGACCTGAATCTCTGTGTATGGCCATCAACCATAGAGTCAAGTGTTATTGTTATATATGGCCTAGTTACGCAATTTAAACGGCTATTAGACATTGCAACCTGCAGGGCCCAATCTGTTGTGTACCCTGCCTCTCCCTTCCCCTCCTTCAGCTCCCTACGGGCCTGCCTTCACTTACACCTTCCAACCTGACGGATTGGGCCCTGCAGGTTGCAATGTCTAATATCGCTTTTAATCAACTGTAGACTAAATTAAGAGCTATTAAGTGGAGTCAAAAACTACCTACTTTTGTTATTGTATCTAATCTGACATCTTTGATACCTCTGCTAATTTAGATCTGTCTACAGTCGTCTCCGTTTTCACTGGTACGACGATTTGCCAGATTGATGTGTGTGTATTGGTTGGTTGGTTGGTTGGTCAGTGTCGGTCTAGAGTTCGCATTTTTCATCCGATTTCGATGAAATGTGCGTTCCTTAAGCCATTTTTTTGATTGGGTGGAAATAGAGGGGGAAAAGGGAGGAAGTTTGCTGTCGCGTTATTTGTGTTCTCCGAACACAAATACTCACAGAACCACTCGTTCTATATTATATTCCACTATTTTGATGGATATTCGGTGCTAATCTGTCGCACGCGCAAAACAAAAGCCTTTGTGACTTGTGACGCTGACGGTACGTCCAGAGGTCGTTGATACGGAACAACAATTATTCACAAAAAAAAACCAATTAGGTAAATATCCTGTTGTCTTAAATATCGTGAGTCAGAAACATCGTAGGTTATTGATAAAGAAAGTGTTAAGGTCCTACTGGGCTGATAACATAAAGGATCATACGATACATGAGATTAGTAATTGGTGGTTTTTATGATTTTAATTTCCATATCAATAAAGAAAAGATATTAGATAATGAGAGATAAGTCTCGATTGCCGGGTTTTGTTATTTATATTTTAAAAGCGTTTAAATTGGTCTGTTCAATTCAAGTCTATTGAAGACTTTCAATGGTCTTTGAGGTTGCAAACTATACAAGCAGTGTCAAGAAGGTCGATAATGTTTTCCATGGCAAATACGGGAGCGGGAAACGCGATCGGAAACTTGGCCGGTGAAAAATGAAAATTTTCAACGGCCAACTTGTGCCGCGCTGATGATAGTGATGATGTTCCCTTAGCTCGCTTATTTGCGAATATAAGCTCCCATATAGGGCGAAAACCCATAAGCTTAAATTAATTGTTAAGAAAGCTTTGTTTGAACAACTGCAATTTACTACATCTTAAAAAAAGAAAAAAGAAAAGAAGGAAAGAAAAAAAAGAAGAAAGAAGAAATTAAAAAAAAAGAAAGAAGAAGAAGGAAGGAAGGAGGGAAAGAGGTCATGATCTCCGCTCTGGGTCGTTCCTCTTGCAGAGGTTGTCAATCGCGATTCAGCGTGGTAATGCTGCAAGCGTTTTGGGAACCTTTGCGTCAGGAACGGCGCGGGGCGGGCTATTTGACTAGTTGGTATGTCAATTATGAGTTTTTGACATTGTAATATGAATTATTTTAATGTAATCTTAAAAATATAATCTAGTCAAACAAAGGTATGCAATTTAATAACTTAAACATATATGTAATGCTAAGATTGTTATACGAGTAAACTCCTTCTCGCTTGGCAAAAAATCTCTGCAAGTCGAGATTATGCTTGCTGAGCCAAATAAATGTAAAACTGTGCCATTTTTATTCATAATAAACAGATTAAATTTTAATTTTTTTTTCTCCAAAATTAAGTAGGTGCCTAGTTTTACTGTACCCAGACAAAATCTATCACTTATATCTCATCTGCATTTATTGTCAGATCGATATCCTCTGAGCTAAGCCCGATCAACTAATACATTGCGCTAATCAATTATCATGCTATTAACCGACGCTCACTACTCTACTAGGATAGGCACCTATTATATAACTAGTGCTTATAAACTTACTTTACAACAAACACAACATTCTTTTATCTAGTACCTAGTGCCAAATAGTTAGTTTAAGTGCCCTGTGCTTGAAATGCGTTAGATTGCACAAAATGCGTACCTACTGGATTATCAAACATAAGTAATGTAACCCACACGATCATTTGTAAGATTGTTGTTGTTATGTTTAGCTTCATCACCACGATAGGTAAACAGAAGCACACGCGCAACTATTGCATGCTACCGAAACGCCGGTTACCCAATACGCGTGTCAGCGTCCGCTTGCATCAATTCACATTCGGGATCGTCGACACACACGACATCCATCTCCATCATGCTTCCCTTGTCACGCACATCGCATCACGCCACTTAACTGGCACAATTCCCAAAATACATACCTACTTACATACATCCATACTTACCTACTTTTAGGTCCAAAGGGGAGGCCTATGTTCAGCAGTGGACGTCTTATGGCTGAGATGATGATGATGATACCTACTTGGATTTTAAAAGCGTCGAGTGTATGAATTGATTGTCATCTGTTATTAATTGGTGACGTAAGTACGACGTCGATTGATTGTATTTGTTCGAACTGTGAAATTTAAGTAGATTTAGGCGATTATCACACTGACGCCGCAATCGCATACGGCGATGCTGTCTAAGCGTGACAGCGCACATGCAGATCGCTATCTCGCTCGCGCACCGGCGCCGCAAGTGGAAACCGCAGCAGTATGAAAACCGCCTTAGGCGCAGTTCAATGGTTCTAAACTACTCCTGATTAAATTGATTTTTCTTCTGTCAGAGTGGAAATCAAGATTTAAATTGTCATTTGTAACATTCCCTAATTCACAAGCGTTTGTTCTTTTTGATCTCTAGGTATATGTATAAATTCACTTCCGTTGTTCAGAGTTCTTAAGACTATTTATACGCATCGATATTTATGAAGATATCATTTCCACCAAGAAGAAGCGTTCTTTTACACGTGTTAGTAGTTTAAATTAATGATTCTCCATTTATTGCCACTCAGACTATTATGTGTAAATTATTTTAAAAGTTTAAGTGCATGATTAGATACTCGGCTCCCGCACTCATACAATAATAGGAGATAACTTTTAATGATTTTGATTAGGTCTTATGCTAGGTAATTTTGGTATTAATATCTACCGGGGTTCATTAGGTTGACTAGGCAAATGTTACCATTGCATAACTCAGTTTCAAAATATTTTGCTCAATACTCGTATCAGTCTAATGCTGCCACGGTATACCGGCCAACCGTATGTGCATTTGAGGTTACTTTATTGTATATCTTGTTGTTAAGAAATAAAGTACACATTAGAACTAGTATGCTGATGGTCATATGGTGGAGATGCTAAGCAAGATTGCAAGGTGCAATCGCTCATCCTTATGAAATTAGTACAATTGGACGGATTACTTATTGTAATCTTGATACTGCGTTTTTTAAAAACTACAGTAATAAGTATGTAGTACAAAGGCGAGCGTATTCTCATTCTCATTCTTTAGGGGTTCTTTTTCATCTAACCATTAAGCAACTGAAAGAAATCTGTCAGACACGGTAGACAAAGATTTGTACATTAATTAGGTCACAGGCATACGTGAAATTTGAAATTAATGAACCACAAACTCCCTGTAATTAAACTGATTGGCTCGGCGAGCCAAAATAGAGTTCGTTCGATGTAGTAGCCACTAATTAAGTAATTATACCACTACGCTCCATTCACGGGGGACGCCATTCATTTGAACACCATTCCCACTCGAACTGGTTTAAGTATTAATAACATTTGTAATATAGATATTATGATCTGAATATTAACTCTTCATGTATAGCTATCTCTCGCTGGTTCTTAAGTGGTGACCACCGGCACCGAACTGAATACAGTGTGGGAAACGTAAAAATAATCCAACAGGGCTTACAACTGATGTATGTCTCTATAAGGGAACTTTGCGATGAGGTTAACGCTTTATTACCTCTTATCTAAAATCGGTATATAGATAAGTTCTAAGTTTTAATCTAGGGAGCACTTATACCTATTTTGTTTAATTCTAAAAAATGCATTTTTGATATGTGTTTTTAACACGGTCAAGCATTTATTAGAGTGACTCCACCATCCATAATCCTTGAATATCTAATTATTTTGCTTACCCATAAGAAAACACGCGTATAAATTAGTGTATTTTGCTTGCAAAGGCCACACGTGCAATTCATGAGGACGGTGTGCGGCCTCCATTAAATAACCACAGTAAATATTACTGATGTCAGTCTGTCTGCTACTGAGCTTCCCTTTCCGATGTCTTCCGGGTAAGGCAATAATAGGCAGAGCACAACAAAATGTTAAGCAGTTTTCTTAAACAAGGAAGCCGAGTTAGCCGCAACAATTCTGCGTTACACTTCCGCAAGCTCTTATAAAGATTTAGAATGCTGCCTTAAAAATATACTTTAAATGTAAACCTATAAGGTGGAATTTTACAAAAAAGCGTTGACGTGGATTACAAGTTTGTGTTAGTTATGTCTCGAAATGTCAGGCCATCACTGGATCGCGCCGCGTGCGCAATTTGTTGAAAGTCGAATCAATTTGTTTTAGAAAGTAGATTGTCTATGGTCTGGCTGTTTGCAAAATAAATTTATTTTAAAATCGAAATGGTTACGGAAATCAAGGGTAGCCTGAAGATGCTATAAGATTATCGATGTGAAGTCAGAGTAAGGAAATAATAGTTATTTCTAAGTTCTACATAAAATACTTAGTAAGAAAGAGTACTGTGTAGTTCATCATCATCATCTCAGCCATAAAACGTCCACTGCTGAACATAGGCCTCCCCTTTAAGGTGGGGTTTGCCATACGCGCCACGCTTGGCAGGCGGGTTGGCGCGCGCAGATGATGAGAGATGATGATGAGATGTAGTTAGTACGATGCATTCCCAAACTATGCCACCCTCAGCCCTTTATGTCGATGGCGGGATAAATGGAAATCATTTCCAAGAAAAAAACAATTCCTATCTGTGCCCACTAGGGACAGATGGGAATATTGGGAATACATCGGAATTTCGAATACAAGCAATTTTTAATAAGGCTATGTACAGTCGACTACTAAGAGATGTAATCACTTTTGGATCTCATAAAAAACGCTATAAGGTCCATCTCTTTGTAGTCGCCTGTACCTATAACTACGTATTTAAGTGTCGCAACACAAATTCCCAGAGTCAGTTACGAAGGGCAGGAAATAATTGACTCAATTGGTTGTGAATTCGTCATCCTCGTGGGACATTCGGACCAATCCGATCTTGCCATTAGCGGCCTTTATTCTCTTAATTGATACTTTTAACAAAAATATTAATTGAATTGAGTGAGTTTGATCAACTTACCTACGTTGCTCTGCCTACATTCCTACTGGAGGCGCATCAAAAATATTCGTAAGCTAGCCGAAGCTCATTATTAGGCTTTCTTTTCTCCGTGGCTATACGAAAAGTGTTCCAGTTTCTGAAAATTAGGCAATCTTGAGTTGTAATTAATAGTGTTATTTGGATCCCTCGCCATTGCTCTCTCATGCCCCAAGTGAAAACTATGGTTGTTTCATTTTACTTAGCTTATTTTTAGCTACACACGAAAGACTTCATAGCAACAAAGCTTAGCAAACAGTGTCTGCAAGTTATTCAAATAACCAAATAACGTACTCCCGAGAGCCCTTTGAACCTGTACTTGTAATGTAAGTGGGGCAACCTTGCGTGCACATCTGTGTTTGTGTTGGTTAAGCGCCAACTGGAGCGCCATGTTTCTCTCCATGCATGCTTGCCATAAGGCTGAGTGGATCATAAAAATAAAGGATATTTTATGTGCGTACCTATGGTTTTATTTTGATCGGCCGCACGTGTTTCGCCGATACACAAAGAGCATTACGATGCCTAAGGTACACCCGGGTAAGACCGGACTATTTTTCGGTAAGTTGGAAGGACGTCACGAAAAAAATCATAAATTAATTCTCACTTAATTTTACCTGCAAATGTCTGATGTGCGTGATAAAAAAGAAATCAAGCTTTCAATATAAATTCACTTGATGCTGCTCAACAAAGTAGCTTAGGAGTAATCGACACTCAAACTTGCACTAAAAATTTTTCAAGACACCCAACCGAAAAACCTTCTTGGCTTAAGATCGGACTAGTATCTAATTTCAATTCTAATGCAAGGAGAATAAGGTGCATACATGGAAAAAATCCGATCTTTAGTTATTAAAAAATATACTATGGAAATACATTTATTTTCGTAACATTTTGGCGGGAACCAAGTTTTAAATTTTTTTTGTCGTCTTTTAGTCCGATCTTATACTTGACTACAGAAAATGGACATTTTGTGGTTCTCAAAGTGTTTCTGGTAAATGATGTAAGTCCGGATCCTACAGTGCAGATATATGGGATGTATAGAATAGATGTGGCTATAGGAATGCAGAAATATGTGTATCAATGAATAAGTCTTTAAGTAATCAACTTTTATTATAATTTATATATTATTAATTAAAGCAGTCAGGAATCATCAAGAATTTTTCCACGTATTACAAAATTAAAGTAATCGACAGGCTAGTTGTACTTACTAATCATCAGTACTTATACTTACTACTCACAGCCGAATATTACAACATGAATAACTAAAAAACCATAAATATCAATTAAATAACCCCTTCTAACGGCTCACGGCAATTTAATTTATTTTCTGAAATCTGTTATATAGTATTTTAATTTTGTATCACTAATGACAATTTGACATTAATGTTTTGCATGTTTTTTTAATTAACTGATATGTGCTATACTTATTTTGAACCTACATGCTTATAAATTGAAACCAATTATCTGTATCTTTTATGTTTTTGTGGGAATAAATGGCTTATAATAATAAAAAATAACGGCTCACATCACAGACTGAACTCAGTTATTCATTTAAAATACACAAATGAAACGAAAAATTTAAAAAGGAAAAATAAACAAAAAAAAATTATTTTAGACGGGTAGGTACAGGTGGTAGGTAGGTAGGTAGGGTAGCTAAGTGAGACTTTAAATTATTTTTTGGCTTTATTGCTTTATAAAAAATACTTATCCCCTTATTCGTAAACGGCCACTAAAGTTAAGAGATCGGTGATAATCGTTTGTCCCTTTCCCTCATATAGGTTGGACGGAATGGGTCAAACGATTATCAGAGGTCTCCTAACTTTACTAGACGTTTATGAATAAGAGGGTTAATAATTAAAGTGAAGAATACTCTACTTTACAATAACCAATTTCAATAATCAAGTCAAACATAAAAAATACAAATAAATAAAACACGGTGTATATTACGTATAAAAAATATTGTATTGTCCATAATATTGTAAGGAAAAACAAAACAACATAAATAATCTACGAACTATAAGAAACTTGAGAACAAGCGAGCAGACTGCTAAATAAAACGGACGCATTTTTGTCTAAGCTGAAATGGAGAGCTACGCTAATGTTCGGTCAACAATGTGCCGCATAAAAAAGTTTGAGAACCAGTGGCGCTATAGGTTATAGTCCGATCTTTAGCTGACAGGTTAAACACCGGATCTCCGTTTATAGCCTTCGTACGCTAAACTCAAATACAGAAACCAAGCCGCCTTACACCTAAACTACCCACTATTTTATTGCAATAATAATATAAAACCATTTACTCCCCCCAAAAACTGATTTTATTTTTTATGTTAAAGATCGGATCTCCTAAAATTCTCGAAAAAATTCACTTTTTTTTTAAACTTTCGTAGCCCACGACTGGTGCGGCTGAGCCGTTGCTGCATAGTGGCGAGAGGGGCGGAGTGAAATGGCGTCATGCATAGTATTGACAGTGTTTAAAAAATACTACTATTTTAGTAGTTATTACGGTCATCCGATCTTACATTAGATCCGATCTTAGCCGAGTGTACCTTAATGGTAGCGGTAGCGAGTAAGCCGAAATCCCACTGAAAGGCACGGCTATGCTTGGCCAACTCTTTTTTTATGAATTTGCTACTTTTAAAAAGAAAAACTTTGTATACCCAGTACTGAATCTCTGCCGCTATATCGAAGAGATGAAAGGCTGATTGCAATGCAAATATCGGACTATTGTTATGTTTAGCGTGAGCCGCAGACGGTTTCAGTCCTAAAACTATGCCTATGATTGAACGACAAGAAAAATCACCTTCGGTCATGACCATGAGTTATAGCAACCCCTATTTAAGTGGTAAATATATGTGGCTATACACTACTCTATTGAGACTTGGGACAAGCGCAAATAAAATGACTTTATATTTGAAGATGAATAAGCCGTGACTTTATCAGTTAAACGACAAAATAGCTCAATTAACTTAACTAACAGTAACAAGTAAAGTAATTAATCATCTTTAAACAAGGCATTATCGAGTATTTGTTTTGATTTTGAGTTATGAAATACAAAGACTTTGATTTATAAATATACTTATTGTCCGGCGATAACCGATAATTAGTTAACTACTAGTTATGTTATTCTTACATTGTTAGATGTAGTACATATAACATACGGTCTAGGTATAATATTAAATAGTAAGCATGTTTTATACAAAGTGACACATTTTCTTTGGTCTCACCCATTTAGTCTTTCGGTCCTACGGATTACCCCTATAAAACTAGGAATAAAAATATAATTAAAAGTGACAACTACCGGGTCCGTGTTGGAAAAACGATGTTAACAGACAGTTAATACGACAATATAATCCTAGAGTCTTTCGCTTAAATATTTGTAGTGTGTAGATACTGTGTAGGTATTACAAAATGAACGAAAGTAATCTGGGATTTACCTAAAAACATATAATATTACATTTTCGAAGCCATACTAAACGTCTCAATGAAAACATACAATATTCGAATACGAAAAATCTATTTGACTGCGCTTCTCCATATTAACTGTATCTCGTAAAACGCGAAAAATAAGTCTGTAACCGGTTGGTCTGCCAGTTCAAGGGTATGATCATGAACGTTCAATGCAACACTGGCGGTCGACTTGACTATGTAGTTAAGTCGTAAAACTGCGGTAATTCAAGTTTCTTCACTTAATTGACTAGTTGTTTTCTAATTCTAAGCTTGTGCTAGTAGAAAACATGAGCAGACATAGACGTACAGGTTTTTTGTTAGGGAGTGTATGAGTAGGCATGTCACCGAGTTTGAATATAATAGGTAAATATATGTGAGATTCCTCACGGCTTTCTTATTAAGTACAATTGTCATTTTGGCAAGGTGCTAAGTTTAGCTAAGTTAGCATAGAAGGATATCTTAACAAAATTTATGCCGTACATACTAATTATGTACGGCATAAATTATACGATCATCACATTTATAAATCCTAACCAGTAAATAATAATTTGCTAATTACCTATTGGTACGTACGTTAAATTATATCTAATTAAAAGAGAATCACTTAGTAATGTAAACAAATGCCTCAACTGAAAAAAAAGAATGCTAAAAAAACACAAATTACTAATTAGTGCTTTCGAATCAATCATTAGGTTAACCGGATAAAACGAGAATAAATAAAACTTTGCACATTGTACCTACATTTTCATAAAAGATCAACCGTTTTCATTGCAGGTATCTACTGTTTAGCCTTGGAACAAGAAAAAAGACTGGAAAGATCATAATAAACGAGTTTTCGATGCACTTGTGCAAATCGAGAGAGGCTGCTGATGTGTCCTTTTGTTTTATTGGCAGTTTTAATTATGCGCATATGTCTCTCACAATGTCACAATGATGTGTGTATGCTCTCTGCTGTGTACTCGTAAAGTTGAAACTACGAGTGGTACAAGTATGTTGGGGCGGGTAAAAGTGTCACCCATTTTAACAATCCTATAGCCAAAATGACCAAAACGGAAGTTCTCGTTTTTATTGTAGGTAGGTAAACCTGTATTTCTACGTGCGTTTAGTTTTTCCTGTATGTCTGAGGGCCTACCGCGAAGTTCGAAAACCGACAAAACGTTGGCCCTGTCTCTATCGCTCTTGCATATACGAAAAAAAGTGATGCAAATAGACGATTCGATGAACGAAGTGGTTCGCGGTTATAGACCTGTAATACCTATACCAGCGTCAGTAGCTAGCGTGTCAAGATAAATTACGAAGACGATGCGTCCATCTTCCATCATCTCTGAATCTTGATATTTAGGTTACCTACTCTGGGTTGTATAACCCACCTAAATGTCAAGACTCAGAGAGAGGTATACACCTAAACTGTAGGTAGGTACCTACCTAATGTTCCTAAACAGCTAATTGTATCTCTAATAATGAGGATAAACGCATAAAGCAACGCGTACATTAGATGGCGTTGTAGGTATTCATTTCATTATGAAAACATCTTTGCATTGAATATGTGAAATATTCATATATGTACAGTCAGCAGCAGAAGTAGCTGAGCGAGTTGTTCAAAACGAGCTTGACACGACATTATTATTAAGAGAATAAGGGTGCTTTCGCTGCTGACTGTACTTACACCACAAAAAAGTTTAAACTTATAGAAGTTACCAAAACAAAAGACATTATGTAGTTGGATTCATTTATAATCTGCGGGTTTTTAACCTTGTAACAATACGCATGATTATCTAGATGAGGTAACTATATTGAGCATGCAGTAACTTATTCCGTTATGCACCATCTGATAAAACGAGTATGTCGAGTATCGGTGAAGAAATATAATCCACGGCTGAAATACGACACCCTGTTGTCTAACGTTACTTATTGATATTCAAACGTGATTTTGCGATTGGAAGTAATGTATGGTTGGCAACTAGTGTCTCCTATTGTTTGGTGAATGGTTACCATGATTAAATAAGCAAATGTAGTTACTAGATAGTAGACTTACTAGTGGTACATTTTTGTTACTAGAAATATACCCAGAAATATATAGTTTAGCCGGTGGAGTCTGCATTAAGCTGTAAACCACAGTATTCGTCCTTGTTTTAGGTAATGCGCGACTCACGTTAATTAGCCAGGTATCCAGATTAATTTATTTTGTTTGGTGCTTTGATCTCCACTAAACAGTACGCTAGTATAGCTATATAATAAAGAAAAGGAAAATAACAATGATCCCGTCGAGTTGAAACCTCCAACCTCCACCTTTGAAATCTTAAAGTCGGTTATAATTATATGGCGCTGAGATTGAGAAGCACAAATCCTACAAAACCAACGATATCTACACAGAAAAAATTAGCTTTAGCAAAGTACCAATTTGGGTCGGTTAAGATATTTTTAGTTGCATACAACCAACCAAGACATATTCAAACCACGGAATAAAGCTTTGTTAATGACAAACAAGCAATTATGTTGTTGGTTATTTTAACCAAGCACTAATTTGGATCCAAATAAGTGTCCTAGTAAATATAACCATTATCCGAATCCCATATTTATTTTTAACAAATTTAATGGTGTAGTTTTACATACACACGTTAGTCAAGTTGACTTCTTTGATTTTAGCAACGAACTTTGCAGGCTCCATGTGCAGCGAGTCACTAGGTTGTAAATAGAAAAAACTTATCTATTTTTAAATCTTTCATTTTTTCAGTGTAGATACCTACCTAACGCAAATAAGCGTAATTAGTCTGGAAAATATTTATGTATTTTCGGTGGTATTGCCGGTACCTTCCCATACAATTTTATAAATTTGGTTAGTCGATGGTCACCACACTCACCACAGATACGGTGAATTTATGGGTCTTACAATTGGAATAGCGATGCTGCAGGTTTCTACAATGTTGTTAATTGAACATGGGCACCTACATCGTAAAATGTCTCGTTATCTACATCTTCACAATATACACACAATACATAAATAAGTATGCAGGATGTTGGGTACATGTACAATTGTGGAGTATGTAGTATGTACTAAGGATGCGGATGATATGGTAAAATCAAAACACTTTTAGGTATAAAAGTGTTTTTATTGATTTATATTTAATAGTTGTAGATAAATCAATATCTAATTTACTAGATCTTTGTGTAGACTAACATCCCGAATAGTGTCAACATGTCTAATCTATCAATCTAGGCGTAGGTGGCAGCAGCAGCAGAACTATAAGTCTTCAAAATTATCTACACACGACTCTATCTTGGGATGATAATGAGAATTATATTGATTCGATAATTATATTTCTACATAATTCCCGTTGCCGACTGTAAGCGCAAGCATATTGGTTTAAACTTTCACGATTTTCTCACAGTTCTAATTCCAATTAAGATGAAATTGAGATTAAGTCCCGTTTTGTTCCAGCAATATGTGGAAATCGTGATAGTTCAAATATGGGCATGATCAACAACAACATACATAGGTACTCAACAACAAGGTAAGTTTGTTATGTTTTAAATGTTAATTACCTGCCACATTTGGTCAAACCATAAAACAACTTAATAAATTACTATTGAAAACAAATTACCTAACTCCTTGTCTTATCATTATCACTTATTAATAACCCATTGATAATAGAACTCGCCTAATAATATTATTATTGTCTAGAATTGTAACCCACACCACCAGGCTATCTGAGCCACGGTCATTTAAGCAATCAATTCAAATATTGTCTTTGTCAACTTGAGTAATGCATCGTTTACTGACAAAGGTTATATTGAAAGCCACACAATGGATGTACAGAGTTCGGTGACTGTAATATGCGCTTGCCAACGGTGTCAGTTAACGTTCCGGGAGGTTAGCAAATTCACAGTATTACATTAGCCCCTGTATTGGCTATGCCAAAGACTAAAGAGTGACGAGCGTGGAGGAAAACTATACTCTGATAAATTGATCCGTTCGTGTATGGCGCTATTCAGATGTGTCCGCAGACAAATCCGTGTCCAATTCGCGCCATACACGCACGGATGTGTCCGCCGGGCATATCCGTCGGACAAATCCGGCGGGCACATCTGTGCGTGTATCCCTAGCTAATGACGTTGGTTAGCGCCTTTGAGACGCATAAATAAAAAACGTTTTCAAGCAAAAAGTAGGGCCAAATAATAACCTGTTGCTAATTTTTCGGTTAGTGTAATTTCGATTGTTACTGCTTACCGGTAGTTAGTTCCGCGTCTTAATTTGTTGTACCTAATACTGCAGGATTCAATAGGTAGGTACACGATGACGATACCTGGAGATTGGGCCACATTCATTAATAGTTGACATTGGACAGACGACAAATCAAAGGGTAGATACTAATAATTCCGACCCAGAATACCCAGAAATTCGTGAGTTTCGTAACTAGTAAGGTACGATACGGTAACTAAATAAGTGCTAATTGGGCTCTTACAACCGCCTACATACCTACCTATTACATATAAATACAACTATAAACAAAGTGAGTTTTATAGGTGTAAGATAAGAAATAAATTAACAACAGGTGTTTAGGTAATAGGTTAAGACGATGACATCAATGTTTTTCTTGAACCGGTATTACTTAGTCACACACCTGTCGTAATACTTAATACTTATTGATTTTTTTTACTTAGGTAGATATTCCATAATACGACAAAAACTAATTAAATTCGGTTTTAAACACGCGTTGAATACTAGGAAAACAAAACACAATTTAATTTAATTCGCAGTGCGCTTGTGAATTTGATCCTCGAGTTTCTGGTAAAAAGAATTATGGAAATCTTTATGAGTTTCAAATTATAAACAACAATTATATGAATCTAAGCAAAAACGGTATGTACTTATAAGACATAAATATATAAATATAGTACCTATTCACTTGTAAAAAATATATTTGCAAAACATCTAGTGAGTTTGATTAAGCGGAAAGATACCGGATATTATGCAAATGTCGATAACAATTTTATCAACTAAGCCATACATTTTATTATTTAATCTATCGTTCGCCAATTATTCACGTAGTATCTGAAAGCAGTCAATTTACATCCGGATTTGTTTTTTGGCAACATTAATCTAATGTTAAAAAGTATTAAAGATTTGTTCTCTTTAGATCTAACTGTACCTAGGTTTAGAGACAGTAACATCTATTTATTCAATTAAATTAAGTTGGCACGAGTTTAAACTTGAATATTAATTAGATTGATGGCATTGATGACGAGATACCTATAAATTCTAAAATATTAACGCAAGGTTAAAAAATAATAGATAAAATGTCTTATGCTCAATTCTGAGTATTGAAAATGGACAACTACTTTTTACGGCTCATACCTAAACTACATATGAATGAATGCAGAAATAATAAATAAGTTATGTTATGACGATATGCCGTTTCTTGAAGAAATAGTACATTACAGCAAAGGCTGGGAAAACAGGGATTTCCGGGCAAGTAGGTATATACGGCCGAGCGTAGCGAGGCCGGATAGGGATACGAGGCCGGGAATCCGTTTTCACGCCGAGGCATGTATAGTGCTTTTCTCAAAATAATGCGTGGAAATAAGACCTAAAACCTAATACTTAAAGCCTAAAAATCTATCGCACTCCGTATCTCTCGGTATAATGCGGGGACCGTGTCGCGGCCGGCGCCCACCCGACAGTGACCGGCCGCGCCCGGCCCGCTCGCGCGGTCGAGCGCGTGGCGGGCGCCGGCTACTTTGCAGGCCTAGGCCTGCAAAGTAGTATGAAAATCCTTTTCATAGCAAGTGTCACTACGGCGCCCGAAACGTGATACTTTCGAGTCTCTTTTCACGAACGTAACGACAACATTTCCGCGCATGTTTGAGAAAAAATAATTAAATAAAGAACAAATGGGCAACATGGCAACAATTAACATTTTTGCATGAGATTATAATTTATTAAAAATTTACGCTTGAGGAACCTAAGTAGGTACGCGTGCAGCCATAGTCACCTTATGTTGTTGCTCAACTTTGTAACTGCATTGATGCACAGCCTTTCGTATTTATGAAACTTATTTAATGCTTTACTAATAGTTCTTTTATCGAACGATTTATATGCACCTAAAGCAGATTTTGCATACTAAATACCTAGTCACATTCCCATTTAAGTTCTAAAAGATCTTAAAGGTTTATTGTATCAATTAATTGTATGTATGTATAGACATAGAAGAGGAGAGGAATTGCCCACTGTGCTAGTTCGGGCTATATAGTTTAAAGTTTACCTACTGCAAGTTGTTTAACGGGCAGACGACCGTCAAATTAACATTGTATAGCAAACATTGCGTGAATTCTGTTAAAGGTGTCCGGCAAAATAAGGGGCGAATTGATCGCTTTTTAACCGGTTGTCTAAAAGACTTATCGATTTTAAAACCCTACAAAAGAGCTAGGGGAGCCGGGGTGAATGTTCGCGACGGCACGCGGTCGTCACAATACGATACCTTAACTTGCCAAAACTGGATACTGTCCCCTTAACCCGGCTACCATTAAGCAATGAGCAGGGTTACTTTGAGGATTTCATTTGGTTGGACTTATACAATGCTCGCTTTCTGTCGTTCCTTAAGGAAAGTTCTAATTCGCTACATAAATAGCAAATTGTATACAATGAAACCCCTTTTTAAACATCACTTAACTTATTCATCCCTCGAAGCTAGTAAAGAACTCGTTATAAAATCGCTTGACGATACCAACTTCGTTAGTGTCACTAATCAGGACTTATTTTTAGCAATGATTAACCAATCGCAATACTATGCAGGTAGGTATCGAACTACAGTATTCGTGTAGCGATTACTTTTATTTCTTTAACTCGTTAACGTCATTTTGGCTGAATAAGAAATAAAATATAAAAAGAATAATAAAAAACATCTTGCAAATTATGTTTTAGATTTGACTATAATAACAAAAAAATAGTGTGACAAAGTTCCGAGGGTTATAAAAGTGCTATTAAAGTATTTTAGGAATAAGTGAAGGTAGTCAGTGAAAAATTATCTAGGCAGTAGTTACACATGTAAACAGCAGCCGTCTGTCATCTGGGAAAAATCAATAACATCTCGTGCCACAGACATTGACGTCGCGTCATACGAACCATGATCTTTGTACTTTGCCTTTTCAATTTGCAAATTAAGTTTTTATGATCTTTTTGTTTTAAATGTGACTCACCGTCGAGCATGCATCGGCGCGACGTCGGATCATCCTCATCAAAGTCCTCCAGCGCCTTAGACTTGGCCTTCGCGATATCCATGGTGTGACCACAAAGACACTACGGCATTTTGCACACACAACACATGCACACGCGGCGTCACTGCGTCAGAGTGGCCAGCTGATTGAAGGGGTCGGCTGCCGACGCGCTATCGCGGCAAACGAACGCAAATAACTGGCTTGATTATGTCGCCTGCACTGTCCGTTCAATGTCAGTATCGACTGTATCAATTCATTATGCGACAGGGCCGCGAAAAGAGGAGTCAAGTGTCGCAAGTGGCTGCGTCGAGTCTGTTCTGCGCTGCCGCGGGCATGCGTCAGTCCTTGGGAATGTACGCATGCGTGAGACTCCGGTATCGACGCGCTATCGCTATGGCGGCGACGGGACGCCAGCGCCACTGACCGTCTATAATAGATGATAATGAGACTAGCTAATTGGTGCCAGCGTTCGTTATCAAGGTCTAAGATAGCGATAAAATTTACAGTTAAATCAGTTCGATTAAGTTTTGTTTAACTGGATCAGGGTTAATTTTATAAATCGCTTAGGTGCTATAAATTGAACCCTACGTTGTTTATAATAAGGTTTAAGTTAACTGAAGGCACTTAAAGCTTAAATGACCAGTATTTTAGTGAACTCAACCTCAGTAACTTTAATGCGCCTACGGTTGGTCGCGCAGCTATTGCCAGCGAATATTTGTTGCTATCTTATACGTGCAGGCGCTATGAGAAAGCAAACAAGTAGTGACTTCTTGTTAACTACCAATTTAAAGAGTTTTTAAGTCCTTACCTACTTTTAAAATAAAGTTTTTCAATTATATATTTTTTAATATTATATGATACTACTGTCAAACTTTGGTACTATATTAACGATTGATTATGAAGGGGGCCTATTCGACTAAATTAAACATCAAGACGTGACTAATGCTCTTTTGTTTCAAAAGTTAAATAAAATGTTAGATGAAGATATATCCTGGAAGCATTTCACAACCCTTCATATTAAATCGAAAAGATGAAATGCGTATTAAATTGAGAACTAACATTCTTTTGGTGAATGGATTTCTATTACAGCCTTAATCGGCCAGCTCTTCCCAAAGGGTTATGAACCTAGCTACTTATAAAGTTTATAAGCAGCTTCTTCTTAATGCCATCTCTTCATTTAAATGGGCCAGTCCCCGGTAAACTTTAAAAAAAAGATGTTTTAAAAGTTTAACGGGGACTTGCTACAGAAGAAATCAGCAGTTTTTGAAGTTTCAAATTTGGTCTATGTATTTTTTTTGGCAAACTATGAGTAGGGATTGCAATTCGGTACCGGATCCGGTAAAATTTGTACTGGATCCGACCAGATCCGGTACTATTTTGTACCGGATTGCAATCCCTAACTACAAGTAATAGTATTAGTTGTGTCCTGAAAGAGTTATCCCCTTTACTGACCCTTGGGCTAGGTAGTATATAGAATCGAATAAAGAAAAAGAACTAAATATAAGCATGTACCTAGTGTACCTACGGTACCTAGGTATCCTACCAGGGTACCATTGTGTGTGTCCGATTTAAATGTGGACTGTATAATTTACTAACAATTATCTATCATGAAACCATGACGGATAGCAATAATAATTTGCAATTTTATTCTATCAACGTGACAATTTTGAAATTAATGTTAAGTTTTACGTTATGATATTTTTGGTCAACATGTTTGAAGGTGGTGAAAAACGTTATAACATGACATCAGCATAGAACTTGTTGTCAATAGGATGATGTCAAGTTTATTCCGGAGTTATATGAGTTCACAAGCGGGGATGCGTATTCAGAAATTTAAAACATGATATTGATTTGCTATAGTCTTGTCTCAATATGGATTATCGCTTATTTATGCAAAGAAAATAAGTTCAGGTTAAGGCCATTCCTGGATTCAAAAAAGCGCATAATTTTTTGCATCCCCTTATATCAAATTTCTATTATATTTTTAAATGTAATAACGGCTTTGGGACTGTAGTGTGACCACTTTCTTACAAAACCCAGGCGATCAATCATACTCCAACAAGGTGTTTTATATCCTCGTTTAGCTGGTTGCTGTGACTACTAATTCTGAGGATAATAGCTCGTGTAACAATCATATTTTAGCTTAACTCCGTAGCTTAGAGGATTTTTAGTCCTTAGCCGACTTTTTTAACGGAACATTTAGGTATGGTAGGTATCTTCGGTATTTATTATTTTGTCTAAGTTACGATTTGACTTAAAAAGATGAAATTAAAAACTGTAATAAATATTTATTCATCCTCCTATCTAGTTGATCACTGTTGCATATCTATATAAATATTTTCTACTTAAATGTAGTCTTAGGATCCAGCTACTATCAGCTCTTAAAATATTGGTAACTTGGTAAGTACCTATGTAATTTGTTTGTTCCTTATATTTTACAAAATTAAATAAGTGGGACTACATTTTGGCCAGTCCTCGCACAAAATTAACACATATTATATGAACCGTTATATGGGGTAACTTGAAACAGGTGGGCTCACTAAAGACAACAGTTTTTAAAGAAAACTAATGTAAGTAGGTTAAAGAAATTAGTGATTTTTCAAAATACAATGAAAGTAAACTTCACATAATTCCCAATTTAGCACTCTTGAAATGGGTCTAAATTGCTTGCCCTTAGTTACCCCGTGAGTCGCTTTTTACCCCATTTGCTGAACATTCTACCTATACTGTATTCGGGAAGCAGTTTGTGTGTATGTTTTTGACGTGATAACGTCTTATAAATCGATGAACACCGGTAGCATTCACGAAAAAGTGTCACGCTGTAGACATCCATGGTAACGTTGTGAACAGATCTCCGTGGTAACGTTACGGCCACGTGATTCACGCAAAATTATCGTCCGTAAACCGACTTTACAGACAACCTTTTTTTAATATGTATGATCAATGGATTACAACAATATACCCATATTATTACCCATAGGACGGCACCTATACATTGGCCTGTTTTGAGCTCATAAGTTTGCTGTAAAAACAACAAAGACCATTAGGTACAGTCACGAGTAAAAGTATCTTCCAACACGAAAGCCGCAAAAATATGTGACACTGTCTTATGGCTCTACAAATAAGAGCGTGTCACATATTTTTGCGGCCTTCGTGTAGGAAAATACTTTTGCCGGTGACTGCTCCGCTGAAGTAAACATACCAAAGTTTTTTCTATAATTGCTTAGTCAACGATTCGACTTGTTTTAGGCAGTAAAAGGCTACATTAAAGTTGACGACTCATAATAACTCATATTATAACCGGATATATTTAAAATATCATTAACCCAGCTTAGACCACTAATAAAGCTCTTTAAGCGAACAAAAATCATAAAGAAGATTATAATCAGTACAACAAAGGAGGCTAATAAATTAATTAGACTCTGTATCGTTACACTTTTAGTTCGATCCACTCGATACACACTTATTGGATACGATAATATCACTATTACACAATCCATTGGTTCGGGGACGACAAATCGACTTGTTATGTGAAGCTTCTTTTATCTCTACCTGACTTTGACTATAACTACCGACTTTATGCTCCACGATGTAAGGTTGATTTTTAAACTATAAAAGCAAATGAGATACGAGGTTGAAAAAGAACCAAAAGGAAATTAATCGCATGAAAGTTTGGCGGACTATTTGTTACGTCCCACAGGGGAGCAACAAAGGTTCTCGCGGGCGTACAATAGTTACATTATTTTACAGCCGAAAGCTTATGTAAGTACTAAACGACTATTAAAGCCAAATTAATGGACCTAATGACTTACATCACTCTCGGACAATGCTGAGTAGTTGAACTGTAACTCATTAATAAAAATAACAATGAGGTTAAATTATATACGTCTTGCCCGCCGGCATCGGCATCTTACTTGCGCTTCCATAAAAACGAGGGATGCCATATTTGCAACAACGATTAATTGAGTTACATGCCTCAGGCATCTACATAATAGAGACATTTATCATACCTAAATTCTACTGCTAACTGATTTATTTCTAAAGCAAGAAATACGATTATAACTTACATAACGCTATCAATGGCACAGCAAGAACACTATTAGATAGAGGCGCCAAGAATCAGTGCTCAATAACGGCTAATGTCTTTATGTTCACGGATTTTCACACGGTTTTAATTACCCTATAAATACTAGAACAATGTTATCGCTGATCTGACTCATTCGCGACGATTTATTAGATAACACTACACGCAATAATCCTTGATTTGACAAGAAAACGCGGTTAAATCATTCGATTATATGTATAGTATTGGGAGCCAATTGAGAATGAAATTATAATGGTGTCGATACTGTCGATTATCTTTTATGATTCAGCGACGCACTAAAAAAATTGTGTAATATAGTGTGAACCTATGCGATTATTACTCGTGAGATAAATAAAGATATTAGTTACTTTTATTAAGTCACGATTGATATTCAATATTTATATGGATCCGCGGCGTTAGCAGCACAAGATATAATTTAAACCATTAAACCGTCCTGAATATTAGATACCGAAATTATGTAACATACGTTAAACATGAAGTTTGGGCCCCGATTAGTACATATACAGTGCTACATCGCAGAAACTCTAATTTAAGAGTTCTTCTGTAAGTTACCCTAATTATTAATTCTCGATAAATTCTACAAGTTAACGCAGCAGTCACCAATGACATTCGCAATTCAGACAATCTGTTACGATGAACAACCAAGCTCAAACAAGGCAACTTCTCAACCGACACCACCTAATTTACATTAAGGTTGGCGACGCAGTTAAACCCCGCTGTGACAACCGAACCTATAAACAAGCAACAACATAGTTTATAGGGCTGCAGGACCTGCAGGACGCCCAGGGCTATCGGTACAGTCGTAAACAGTGTTTGTTATCGCCGGTTTCGTCTGCGACTGTACCTCGGAAAACATTGACATTTGGTATTTTACGACGAAATAAAACTAGCTACGATGGGGATGCGAGTTTATAATCAGGTAAGTTTACTGGACTTGGAAACTGTAGTAAGAAAAATACTACCTAAGTCTTAAACAATAGGGTACTTTCCAGTAGATAAACTTAATTGTTTCGTTGCATTCATAAAATCAAAATTTCAAAAATACACGGGAAAATCCAGGTGTAACATATATGTGTTTGCGCTTTAAATGATTTTATAATGGTTAAAACTGTTAAAAAGGAGATGTATTCATCGTATAGAATTCTGACGTCACAATATTACTTAGTCTCCCGTATAAACTTCATATAACAAATCGTTTTGACGTTTACTAAAGAGTAGCTGATTTGACTTCATAGGAAAGTAGCCTATTGTAACATGAAACTAAGATGGTCCAAAACGTATAGGTATATTTAGTACCTATACATATAGAATAAGTAGGTAGTCCTGTTTATCCCTTTGTTGGACGTAAACATGTTTTGAAGGAAGAATATGAGATCGGATGAGACATAGATAAATATGCGCATTGCCTTGCTATTTACGAAAATAAGGATCTGCTCAATTTCATCACAAGGCTAATAGAGTTGATATAAGCTATGTATATTTAATTATAATCTTACAAGTCATGCATTGACGTCAATAATCAAAAGCTCAAAGGCCACCTTCAAACGAAAACCACTCTAAAGCTCACTGAACTTGACATAATGCTGTGCTCGCGGATTGACGTAACTTTAACGGGTCTTCCTAATATAGGGTTGACGTGTACGTTCTTAAATTAGAATTTAGGTAATAGCTAGGGATACACGCACAGATATGCCCGCCGGATTTGTCCGATGGATGTGTCCGGTGGACAAATCCGTGCGTGTATGGCGCGAATTGGACACGGATTTGTCTGCGGACACATCTGAATAGCGCTATACACGAACGGATCTGCCCGCCGGGTATATCCGTCGAACAAATCCGGCGGACACATCTGTGCGTGTATCCCTAGCTAATGTAAGAATCCATAAAATACCAAAAAGTTAGGTAGGGAAACTTAATTACTGTCTCTTGGCAATTGTTATTCCCATGGTGGAGTCTGCTCAGGGCCGTAGCTAGAATTACAGGGCAGTGCTAATCTATAAAGGTAGGGAATGGCCAATTTTAAGGCAAGGCATTTACTCTATTTTCATAGTTTTTTGAGCGGATTGTATTTTTTAAAAGGTGGGGTATTGCTCCCCCTAGCTACGGCCCTGAGTCTGCTTCGCGTTGATATTGAAATTCAGTTGGTAAATTTTTTTGGTTCTGTTCACGCCTGTAGGTAGACGTAGGTAGTGGTTCAAGTTTTGAGTTCCAAACTAACGAACGTACTTATTTTAATAAAGAACATGATTCATAATCAAAGTCTTATCAGTACAGTAAAGTACGTAACAGTAAAGAACAATCTGAATCTGAATCCTAAACAACACGAATCAAATGATGCGTAAAAAACGTAAGATTGAATGGCGATCAAATGGAAGATAGAGGTATGATTGCACTTCATTAAATGCTTTTTGCTAGATGCGTGTCGATAGTATCGACTCGACACTCGTGCGACTAGAAAACTCGATTGTTCTACATTTACCGCGGATTCTCACTGTCGACTGCCATGTTCTTACGTTTGAGATGCATATGACAGCTGAATTAGCACAGGCAAATAGAGGAAAGCGAAATGAGTTTTACAGGAAATGTGGAGAAGCGTAATGTAGGAAGTGATCAAGTTTCTTACGATTTATCCTGTATTGATGTTTTGTTGTAGAAGAATGAATAGAAGACGCCATATAGGCAACTCTGCAACGACATGCAAGTCAAAAGCTAAAAAAACATCCTATTTATATCCAGATTTTTCGTATTCGGAGTCTAGATTCATAACGGTACTAAAGTGACACCCCACACTTTCTGACTTGACGCAATTTCGGTTGAAGTGGGGTACATCAGAATTTAATATGGTAAAATGCCTTTTGAAAAGGTGTTGGTACTTTTCGCCACTTTTCATTTCCCAAAACTTTTCGCAAAACGATTAATTGGCACACCAATGTTTAGTAACAAAGTGAATTGTCTCGCATATATAGTTTAATTTTAATAGGTTTAGTTAGTATACCAGGTACTTAATTAAATTCAATTATGACCTTCGATGTTTCGCCTGCCTACTTGAAATTATAGGAAATATATATGTTACGGAAATACCCAAAAATTTTGGTCGATATTAAATCCTGTGAAATAACTTTTGACGCTAGGTGGGAGGGTTGTTCAATCTCCAATTACCAAGTTAAAAAAAATCGTGTTTTTACATTAGAAACTATTGATAAATCTGCGCCTGATCAGAGATTTAGGTGATCATTATAGCCCAATGCTTAGTTGAATTTGATTGATGACATGTAATACCAATGCTTGTTACATAACCACCGATAGTGTAGGTGTATCGTTTTCAGGCCCATTTAATAGCAAATCGTACGTAACCGCGAAATAAATGTAAACCTTTCGATGGGTAGTAAAATACCACACAGGCTCCATGAGGCAAGCTGGCTGTCATTTGTGCACGTTGCAAATACCGGATAGACATGTTAATATAAAGTTGTAAAGTGTAAATTACAAGCCAAATGGAGATAGCAAATAGCTAAGCAATCGATTTAAAAGGTGCGTCTAGATCTAGCGAATGTATCACGAGTGCGCTTGTATGTTTGTTGTAGGATTGTAGGTGGCGCACTTTATGCGTGCTTTGCATGAGTTGCGCTATTTTTTTCTTTTATTTGAAACGAGCACACAAGCCGCCTGATAGGAAGCGATTATCGTCTTCCATTAACGTAGGTACTTAACGTAGGCAACATCAAACAAATTGAAAAACTATGGCATTGCGCCAAGGAAACACCTCAGAAGACAGCTCAGAACCTTATGCACGGTTGACACTGTAGGGAGAAACGAGCGGAATGATTGTTTATTTTATTTTTGACAAGATATGACATGTCAAGAAAGTACCTAAGGATATAGGTTGCTCCTTTGGCGAGAGAAGCGATGTAAAAACGAAACGGTAGTACTAATTCCTAAAGTACCTAACCTACATACACCAAAGCACGCAATCTGCAGCGAACATGCTTGCACACTCGCAACTCGCAACGCATTCGTTATGTCTGGACGCACTATTTCAGCATTTTAGCTCCAGGCCATGGTCTGTAGTTAGCGTACCTATAATTATGTCATCGACTCATTATATTTATATCTGACTGTACATCACAAATAGCAGTCGGAACTTAGTGATAATTATTTATTGTAATGTTACAGCTCAGGGCGTAATGGTGAGAGTGGCGATAATCGTAAAACCAAATGTGGGAGGACAGTTGTGTAACAATGGTGTAATGCCTAATGTACGCGTAGGGTAGCAGGGTTATAAACTACGGTTGTTATTTGGGACAATTAGAATATAGTTGTCAGTTACCGCGGACTTCTCATAATGAACAATAATGATAGAAAATAGGCACGAAATTTCCATCACAAAATATGTTTATTTGCTAGTTCTTTATTGAGATATTTTCTTAGTTTCCTTTTTAGCGTCCGTGAACAGCTTACCGAGTTATATTTGGAAAATAATATTAAATAAAATAAATAAATAAATATTTGGGGACAATCTTACACAAAATCAACCTAGTCCCAAACTAAGCAAAGCTTGTACTATGGGTACTAGGCGACGATATACCTACTTATATAGATAAATATATACTTAGATACATAGAAAACACCCATAACTCAGGAACAAATATTCGTGATAAACACACAAATAAATGCCCTGACCAAGATTCGAACCCGGGACCTCCTGCTTCGTAGGCAGGGTCACTATCAACTGGGCTAGGAGGCCGTTATTATTCCGCATATCAAAAAATAGGTACTGGCATGCGTAGCAAATAATCTGAATGCACATGTTATGATGTGAATTTAGATTTTTTTGCTGCATGCATAAGTCAGTATAATAGTTAGTTTATTTTATGGTTATTTTTTGGCGTGATTTTACATATTAGCCCATATTTTTTGCATATGACACTTCTTATTAACAGTCAAGAAAAATACATGAGCTTTTTCAGTTAATTTGTACTTATTAAATGAAGACTACCTATAATTATCTAGGAGGCTCATAGCCTCATATGAAAGCAAGTAGTATTTACTACGTAGTTACAGATAATAGATAGGCCATTACTTTTCTTTATTTTTACATTATTTTTTTGGGAGCTATAGTAGTTCGGAATTTCTAGATTCAGCATTTATAATTTGCTAAATCATATTGCACGGTTATTTCTGTACACACTTATCTGACACTTTCCACTTTGCTCCATCTGAATATAAGTGTCAGCTCTGAAGTTTTGACAGCATACATGTTGAAACAAAATCCGCCGGGTAAGGTATCCGTTCAATTACCCAACGTCCTTGAGCTTTATTCCACATGCTTAATGACTGCTCGTGATATGGCTAACAAGTCAGTTATTGCTATAGTATGGGAAAAATAGCATATTTTGGAGGCAAAATATGTACACCAATGAAACTTTGGTTTATAACTTTATCATGGCACTAGGAATAAGGATCTGCGGAGTCCTATCAAAATTAATGCGTCCTACCCTCATTTTTTTACAAAAACCCTTCATATCTCGCAAAGTATTGATCCTATAAGTATGAGAATGGTCTCATTCGATTTAGCGTAAAAAAAATACATCGAAAATGATACTTCACTTGCCCAGTTTGTAAAATTTTTATTTTTCAAAATGTCCCCCCGTCCATATTTCCCGGTCGGGGGTAGGACGCATAAATTTTGATAGGACTCGGTAGATCCTTATTCCTAGTGCCAAGATAAAGTTATAAAGCAAAGTTTCATTGATGTACATATTTTGCCGCCAAAATGGCATATTTAGTCTTACTTTACCTGTGCTACTAGGGGAGAGGCGATGTCACCGGTGTGTCAAACTTTGATAGATAATCCGCTTCCCGTGGGTTATTGCACACCAATCGTGTGTTGTGTAAGATTATCCCATGATCGCGAGCACATACATGTAAATATTTATAAATATCTGATCCTTTATTACATATACATATTTGATAATTCCGTGAAGGAAAACTTTCATCCAATCCATTTTTTTTGTTAAGACTGTTGTTTACTAAAAAATTGATTGCCCAAATAAGTATTCAATTAATATTGCGTTGTTGTTGTGAATATTCTTAGACATACAATTAAAAACGGCGCGGCGATAGGTACTGTTCTGTCAATATCATCGAGATACAGAATCGGCGATGTCATAAGCTATTATAATTTCAAGTAGAATAGAGCCCCTTATACTATAAGCTTTAACCAAACAGTGCTGTCGTATCGATTAAACGAAAGTAATTATAATTACCTCACAATGGGCTCATTAATCATCGATAAGTATTAAGCCAAAAATGTGGTAATGACTTAGTTGCGTAAGTGTTATGAATTATCTTTAAGATCGAACACCGTTTTTAATTACGTTAGGCTATGGATAAGCTGTTTCCTGTCTATCTATTTAAACTTTTTGTATTTTACACTAGTAGAGAGATCTTCCTACTAGATACTCGACTACTCCGACTACTCGTAGAAGCCCTGATAGCTAGAAGTGTCAGTGCGGTTGATCATAATAGGGGTATGCATGGCTAAGTTTAGTACCTACCTAGTCATTTAGTACCTACGCCATCCAGTAAGTTTCTTGAAACTTTTGTACGAAATATACTTTGATAATCGGTATCAGTGAAATGAAGACAGACATCACAAGCGGAAATATAAAACCGGACTGATCCCAATGAGGTTTAGTTGTACCTGATGTTAGAACTAGCCAGTTTTCGGGCTTCTAAAAAGGTACGATAGCCGACGAGAAGAGCTTCCTGGTATACACATATTTCGTAGAATTTCCAGATTAACACATTTCTGTGGGTATAAGGAGGTCTAACTTACACCTGTAGTGGTCTTAATAAAACAGTAAACAGCCGCCATGTGGATGTTGACGCCTTTAATAACGGTTTTACCTGAAACAATTTTAAATTTGATTAAATTAAAATCAGTTAAATTTGCATAGATAAAGACATAAAAAGGAGGTACAAGCATTCAATTTCAAGTATTCAACGGATGAACATGGGAACATTTATCATTGAGCAACTTTACGTTTATAGCTATATGTACATATACATATATGACACCATATACTAGTGTAAATCCGACTTGGTTATGTACGATGTTGAAGAAATCAAGCAACAGGAACCATTTAGACCGTTAAGGACCGTTTTTACCGTTAAAGTTCTTGTCAGTTCCTGTTAGTGAGTGTCCATTAGATTTTTTATGTTAAGTTTTGGTACCGTAAGCTGTTTAAGCTGTTTTTTGGCAGGACTAGCATAGGTATAGACGGGATTCCTAATAATACAATATTTACTAATACCACGAGAAGGATAATATATTACTAGTACAAGTTGAAGAAATGTTGAACGCAATTTTAACTTTTTGTAGGTACCTAATACTAAATCCACTGAAACTTACGTTTTCAATCGAAACCAATTTTAAGAAAATGCGCAATTTTCAAAATGCAATAACGATCGAGGAAAACTTGCAGAAGGAAAATTTTGTAGCACTGTCTCAAGCAATGCATTTGTTCATTCGACATTTAGCGTAAAATTACTAATACTAATAATAATACTGACGGTGAGTGGCGACACCGCGGACCCCTATTCCAGAGGGCCCTTTCCATCTGGCCCTCGCCTCTGTGCTTGCCTTAACTGGCCGGCCAGAGTGGAGTCGCAAGAGCGGGACCTATGCTCCAGGTTGGAAGTGTAAAATGTCATAACGCCGGCGGCCTGCTGAACGGAACACCGGGAACTGGCTACCGCAGACTCACCTCTCGACAACCTCACAGCCACTCTCAAGTGTTGCGCCGTTGTCGCACCGTGCGTGCGGCCATTGCGGGGCCCACTCAATGAGTTGGCGAGTCACCACCTGTCTTTTACAATTTTGAGACTGATTGTCACGGCAGGTGTCCGCTAGTCTCCTCCCATAACCCAGTATCCAGTCCATCCAAAATTCAAACCAATAGCCTATGACCTTAGTTCCCATCGCAGCACGAAAGTGCTGCACTACAATAGTCTTTGAACCTGGCGGGGACCATCTCCGGATGTATCATATTGTACGCTCGGGGATGGTATCCGCCACGTGTATCCCTTGCTTTTAGATTAAATTGTCTTAAAGGGCGACTGCGCTGTTGGCTTCGGCCCCACGCAGGCCTACCAAAGGTCCGGGACCCCATGGTCCCGAGATATGGCAAAGACATACAAATAATAATAATAATTACTAATGGACACAAAACTTGGACACTATAACTTTTTTTTTATAGTAAGTTCTTGGTATCACGGCCGTGTCATGTCACGAGCGGAGCATAAGCGAAGCGAGTTCTTACAAACAACTAGCTACTAGGACGTCGCGGCATTTCGATTTGATATTGAGAGTTTGTTCGACGATAACTTTAGTGACGTTTATGTGATCTTTATGAAATTTGTTGGGATTGTAGCAAAGACACATACAATTTGAGAGTTCGTATACGAGAAAGATCTATCAAGGGGTTATGGAGCTAGAAGGCGCGAAAAAATCATCACACAGGTCTTGTTATATTGGTCAGCTTGATTGCAAATAAATCGCGAGTTATCAGTTCGGGGCGGACTACTAGTTATTTTTAATTTCGCGTGCTGTCAAAAACGAAGTCAAATAATGTTCCGTTTAACAATGTCCCTGTCAGAGTCACATTGATAAGAGGGAAGAAAGTGTCATCTAATCATGATAAATCTGAATTAATTATCTGCTAGACGTAATAAAAATAAATAAGAAGAAATCGATACGAAGATCAACTGCAGATATATTTATGCATACGCTCTTCGAAAGTTAGTGATTGATTCGTTAGATACTCGTCAGTCTGTCCGAACGTGTCTATAATACTTACAATCAACTATGTTAATTAGCAAATACGTTTCAATCTTAATTTACATGTATATTAGGGTGAAATTTGCTTGCAATTCTGCTTTAGTACGAGTATTTTTTGGTTTTTCTAAGGCATACCTAGCCGTATCCGGTAGCTCATTTAATTTATTACTGACACGCGACTATAGGTTAAGTTGATTATTATTGACAGAGTAATGTGTCTGTACTATGATTAGATGGATATCGAGTAATTTTATAATATACCTATGTTTGTATTCGCCAAAGTATAGCTGAATAAATGGGTAGGTGGTAGAGGTACCTATATTTTAAAATCAATCGTTAATATTCTATATCAATGATTGGAAACGGGGTATTTACCATGTATTGTATATTGGAGTCTTAGTTAATGACCATGTTGGCTTCGAAATTGTTAATATCCTAGCTCCTATACCCTATCCATCCTTGTTTATCTTATCGTGTAGGTAAACAAACATGTGTCAATCTAGACATCATAATGTCATAAATTTAACGGGTTATTCGTCCGTTACTTCGATTATGGAAGAAAATTATTAGCTCACCGAAGGAAGCCCACTAACTGCTCGATAGGAGAAATAATTCGTGTATAGCTGAATTTTGGTGAAGTTGTAGATAAAGGTGTCTTACACAACATACTAAAAGTACTCATAGATAGGGGTGCCGCTAACGGGGAGAAGGGGGTGTAAAGTCCCCTTTTTTGGCTTTTCGTAAATAACTCAGTAGCGGTGGCTCATACGAAAAAATGTTCTTCTACTTAATTAATCCACAAATGATTTTGTACAAAAAAGGTTCTTTACACTTTTTTGCTGAGATCAATGTATAATGAGATTTCGAAGAAATACGATAATCACTTTCAGAAACTTTCGGAGCTTTTATTTACGAAACTATTAGTTTTGTCTAAAAATTGTTTTAGAAAACCCATATTTATATTAAAAGACCTATCCAACGACACCCCACACATTAGGGGGGATTTAAAAAACATAATTTACCCCCCACTTCATGTGTTCGGGAGCTACCCGAAAAAAAAATATTTTTTTAGATTTTGTTTTTAAACTTTGTCTGCGTGTTCAAAACACATACTCATACGAAGTTTAACTATTCTAGTACTAACCATCACTGCGCAAAGCCGTGAACGGATAGACTGGGACAAACGGACAGCGAAACTATAAGGTTAGGAAATTGATTGCAGGCGTCCATAGGCTATGGGAACTGCTTACCATCAGACGGGTCGTATGCTTGTTTGCCACCGTCGTGGCATAAAAAATAAAAAGTAAAAAAATACCCTCTTCAACCTGCTCAGTGATGGTTAGTACTTGAATAGTTAAACTTCGTATGAGTATGTGTTTTGAACACGCAGACAAAGTTTTAAAACAAAATCTGAAAAAATATTATTTTTTAGGGTACCTCCCGAACACATGAAGTGGGGGGTAAATTCTGTTTTTTAATCCACCCCTAATGTGTGGGATATCGTTGGATAGGTATTTTAATATAAATATGGGTTTTCTAAAACAATTTTTAGACAAAACTAATAGTTTCGTAAATAATAGCTCCGAAAGTGATTATCGTATTTCCTCGAAATCTCATTATACATTGATCCCAGCAAAAAAGTGTAAAGAACCTTTTTTGTAGAAAATTATTTGTGGATTAATTAAGTAGAAGAACATTTTTTCATATGAGCCACCGCTACTGAGTTATTTACGAAAAGCCAAAAAAGGGGACCTTTACACCCCCCTCTCCCCGTTAGCGGCACCCCTATCCATGAGTACTTTTAGTATATTGTGTAAGACACCTTTATCTACAACTTCACCAAAATTCAGCTATACACGAATTATTTCCCCTAAGTTTTCCTTCGTTTGGAGGGCTATATATAAGAAATTAAGAAAAATATTTTTCAGTGGTTACTTGGTTGAATTCAATACTTGACTGTGAGTTTTTTAAGTATATAACAATATTTTAATTAATAATACCAGAGAAAACAGTGATAATTTCTTGAAAAAGTGTTTGTTTACAGTGTTTACATGATAAGGATAGATAGGGTATCAGCGGCGGTGGGTCAAATTTTTTCTTAGGCAAGCCGGTGCTGATTTTGGCCTAAAATGTCTTCATGAGCTGTAGACAAACTGCCCAGGCGCCTGAAACTTAGGCAAGCCGGCGGGAATCGTGTTCTATGGACGCGCCGCCACTGTAGGGTATAGATTTAAATACAGTCGCAAATTAAATCTTAGTTCTCTTGCTTTTCCAAAAAGGTGTTTAAAATTCGTTTGGTATATTTACATCAGGTAAATTTGAACATTTAAGGTCAAAAGTCGATGAGCGATCATGAGAATTGCCTGAAAAAAGAAAATTCTACTATAGTACCTGTGACAATAATACTTATACATATGGATTTAGATTAGGTATTGACACAGCAGCAACTATTTAAGTGATCGCTCCATGTTAATTATTTGCATCAACGTAAACCCTCCTACTATGCATCTCTCTTCATTATTGATCATAAAACAAACGTAAACTACACAAAGAAAGTTAACAGAGGCGTCACTTAGCACCCTCTTGCATCAATATTCTAGACTAGCAGAGCGGTCAGACTTAAGGTGCGAGGTACAAACAGCAACAAACCACTGACCATCGTTACATCGGTAGACCTTATGCCGTTGCAATAGGGATTACAATTGTGTTTCAAGGTAGTTGCCGTTTTGGCGTATGTGCAGAATCCCATCTAGATCATTTTAGGTATTTATGACTTACTAGCTTTTTCCCGCAACTTCGTCTGCGTGGAAATAGTAATCCCCCCTTGAGGAATGACTTCTGGATATCAATGATTCTATATCCTTCCCCAGAGCTCAACTTATTTCCAGCGTTCAGCGGCTATTGATTCCCCATACAAACTTCTAGCCCCCTTTTCACCTCCTCTAGGGTTGATTTTCGAGGTGGAAACTATTTTATGTCGTTTCTTGGGACTCAACTTATCTCCGTAGTAATGTTCATCAAAACCGGTTCAGCGTTAAAAAAATCTCGATACACACTTTCAACCCGCTTTTCACCCCCTCCAGGGTTGATTTTCGGGATTAAAACTATCCTATATCCTTTCACGGGACTCAAACTATCTATACAAAATTTCATCAAAATGCGTTCAGCCGTTTTACATGATGCGCGGTCAAATAAACAGACAAAAATTCTAAAACTTTTGGAGCGTGTTCTGTTAACGATTCTAAGTATCCCCAGCCAACTTATTGACTGCATAAATATTTTTACAGTGCATCAAATAGTAAAATTTGATGGGCTCAAATTTTTGGCTATTTAAGCAAATGCATGATTGCTTCACCTTTCCGCGTTTTCCATTATCATAAATACATTTCCTTTTGCTTTATTTCACTTTCATAATTTCCCCAGAATCCTGGGTGTAAACATTATGCCAAGTTACGCAAGATACTTTAATTTCGTGTTATAAAAGTCAGTGGTCTGCAGAAAGCCCAAACCAAAAATTATACCACCCGCTTTCATGAAACCGTTATGGTCCATTAAAAATGCGCTAAGTGTTAATGGCGTTTATAACACCACATTATTATTTAACAAATGTTTAAATAAACAAGAAGAGTTCTCAATGAAACCGCTTATTTCTTTCACTTTCGTAATATCGAAAATTTCAGAGTATGGGTAAACGTATCAGATTCCTATTAGGTTATTCCATTCAAACTTGCGCAAGTATTTTTAATGGTTTTATTTTCTAATATTATCGAATTAAGTTGACATAACCTTGATAGCTATATATAGTGCCCCTTCTTTTCAATGACAGCAACCCATCTCTCTTCTAGTTTGCGAACACCTTGAAATGTGCCGTTTCGATTTCCCTCGTGAATTTCTACCTCTAATGTCCCATAGAGGTCTGACCATTCGTTGAAGCGACGGCCGCTCAGTGCGCGCTTTAAATGGTGAAAACAGCCAAAATCCGGAGGGTTCAGATCAGGGGAATAAGGGGGTTGGTTCCATGTCAGTATGTGGTTCTCCAACAAAAACTTAGAGACAATACGAGCCTTGTGGGGCCTGGCATTATCATGGAGTAGTACAACATCCTTTATTTTATTTTGCATCTTAAACTCCTTGACCACGTCATCTAGAAAGCTAATATAACGATCTGCTGTCACGGTTTCCCCTTCATCATACAAGTGCCAAAAAGCGATACCATTAAAATCCATGGCAACTATCAGCATACGCTTATGTTCAGCTTTTTGTTGACGTGGAACCTGCGGCGGTTCTTCCCCTACCGAAACCCAAAATCGACACTGATCACGTTCGGGAGCTCGGTATAAGAACATCCAACTTTCATCTACCGCCAATGTCCCGTGCAGGTAGTGGGGATGCTGCCTTAGCAGCAGTAAGTTTTGAGAAGCCGCACTACATCGCTCCTCGATAATCTTTTTGGTGGGAACATGGGGTATCCACTTCCCAATCACCTTGTGCATATTTAATGTTTTTGTTAATATGCGGTGTACACTGGTCTCAGGAATCTGAAGTTCACGAGAAAGGTCGGCGACAGTCCAATCTCTCTTTTCGTCCAGTTTGTCTTTTACGGCAGCAATACGATCTTCGTGTTCAGGTGCCAGATTGTGAGGCCCTCCTCGGCCCTCTTCCGTAGAAATTCTACCACTGTGAAAAGCTTTTACCCAAAACTGCACTGTACGCAAAGAGTACGCAGAACCACCTATTGCTTTCACAAGGTCTTTATGAATATCGGTTGCACATTTTCCCAAAAGAACCTCAATCTTAATAAAATTCCGTTGGTCAAACTCACTAATTGAATTTATGAGGTCACTTCGATTCATTTTTAAAGATATCGCAAAAACTTGTTGTTAGCTAGACGCACTGTAAAACACTAAATAATAATCAACTGTTAACATCAACCATTCGCTCAACATGTTACAACAGGAACGAAATAAGTGAGTGCAAGTTTGAATGGAATGACCTAATATCTCCTATGTATAATCAGTTAGTTAAGGTGGTAATTTTTTAATATATCGTAACCTTACTAAGGGTTTCTACCTACAATTCCGACATTAAAAAAATACTATACTATTAGCTATTAGATAACTAATCTAAATTCTGAATAATTTTGTTTGTATTTTGTCAACTTGCAAGAATAAAATTAATAAAATAAAAAATAAAAAAATGTAACAACTGTACAAATTACTTTGTGTACCTAACTAAAAAGGTCACGTTAAATAGATACTGTTGAAGTCAAAGGCAGAAGACTAAGAGCCCCCTACCCTGCAAGATGGTGTGCCCAAATAACTGCAACTATTACTAGTAGTTCGCCCCGAACTGTGAACTCGCGAATCTTGTGTTTCGGCATACACGTGCAAAAGTAGAAATACCTACTAAAAATACCAAAAATGGGGCCAATGGCGGCCAGCCAACCAACAATTTTTCAAATTTGCCGCGCTTTTGTACTGACAGAAATGGTTTGCCAAGCTATAACATTAATTTGTAAATATAGTCCGGCAAACCAAAAAGCGCAGTAACAGTCAGAGTAACATGCTATACCCATCCCTTTTTTAGTAGTGAGAGTACTAGCATTAGAAAAAGACAGTATGATTCTCCCTGTCTATGCTTGAAGTGAAACAAACTCTGGCCAAACTATATTAGTATGTTTTTTTTCTAAACTAACCATCTTGGTGAAATTAAACGTCCGTATTAAATTGTGTGGTTGATGCTCAAAATTTTACCGCGACGAAATCTGTTCAGATTTATTTTGTCAGTTTTTGTCTCATTTAATTTACATCCACCTCTCACTCTGTTACTTTGACATGTCGTTCTCATCTGTGGACACCTATAGGTTTCGGACACCATCATTAAATCATTTTGCGTCTATGGTAAATATGTTAATGTCAGTTGTCAAAATATTTACACCAAAAGCAAAATATAATTGAAAATATTTTTGAAATCTATTTTATGTTGCTAATTATTATGAAACAGTAAGCAGTTAATAAGTATGTATTTGATAAGAGGGTAAATCAATACCTTTCATTTGATACCAAACTCAACCATACTTACTCGTAAAAGTAGCAAATAAGATGACCAACGTAACAAGACCCCTTTCCAAAACCTTTTTAGGCCTTCTAATTTCAGAACCCCCGTATCAATCCAGCTCATATACGAACTCGCAAATTTTGTTGATCTCTGCTACAACCCTAACAAATTTCATAAAGATCAGAAAAACGTTACTAAAGTTATCGTCGGACAAACTATGTAAATCAAAAAGCCATCCAAATGCCGAGACGTCCCAGTAGCCAGGTGACAGTTGGGTCTGAAGTTGTTTGTAAGAACGAGCTTCGCTTACGCTCCGCTCGTTCGATAAAAGTGCACGAAACTATGCGCTTAGCGATGGAAGCCTATGGAGGAGCCTCATCTTCATGATGTCACAATCCTCAGCACTGAGGGAATGACTGATGATGATAATGATGATGAAATAGACACTGACAGCCAATGCACAACAAATCCGTTAAAGGTAGAAAAAATAAATTTGGAACCTACCTAATATTCTTAAAATTTCTTTGGTCTCTTCCCATTTTTTGGAATTTGAAAATTCAAAGGTGGTGAAAAAGTGTTTGAATGTTTAAACGAGTAGAGTAAACGCCCAACTGCCTGTGACTGTTCCAGTAGATTTAATTTTTGAACTTAAGTCCTTCACAATAAAGGTGTCAGCGGGTGTCAACTATTGGAACACTAGGAAGCTAATTCCATTCTATATTTTTCAATTTTATATCTACACAAAAAGTCGCCTTGAATACATTTCCTCAAGATTATGTAGATATTGCACGCATTCCATTCTGTTTAATAATCCGTTAGTAAGTTCCATATTACACTTGTTACACATTACACCTTCACACGCAACCTATAAGAGCATTAACGGCCTTTCCACTTACTATTATTAATCTTCTTTTGCCGTTATTCATCTAACATTAGTACCTACTCGAATTTGTTTTCTCACTATTATAACTTGACCCTACAATATTGCCCATAGATACAGGATATTTACAACGTTCGTTTTATTGTGACGATGATCGTGTAGGATGAAGCCAACCATATTATTATATTCGTACTTGGTCCATGGTAGATTTGTAGTACCCTTAGTTCTGCCTAGAACGACGCGTTTTTCAAAGACTAAAAAAAAAAATTCAAAATCCTGGCAACATAAATACCAATTGTCAGTCTTTAGTTTCGCGCCGTCACGAACGTAACGCGAAATCCGAAAATATCAGTTTTTTAGTGAATTTCAGGAATTTAGACCAGGAATTATGTCTAAAATAATAAATGGAAGCTCCTTGATTTACTTCGAAAAGAATACGTATCATGAAAATCGAAAAACAATGAAATGTTTATGTGATTCTACGACGTGCTTGTGTCATCAAAACAAAGTGCATATCACATACTTAAATTACTATTTCTCGTATATTATTGCGTCCCATTATATACTGCGCTTTCGATAGAAAAACAAACGTTACCTAGATAACAGGGACTTAAAAGGTGATGAATAAGATTTTTTTTTTATCATAACCTCACTAAACCTGCGTTGCAGTACTTTGCAGTTTTAAACACTGTCACTTACGATCTAGTATGTTATACTGGTCAGCCTTCCCGTTGGAAAGGCAATATTTGTTTTAAACACTGTCACTTACGATCTAGTATGTTATACTGGTCAGCCTTCCCGTTGGAAAGGCAATATTTACGAGAAAATAACCCAAAATTTTCAATATTACGAAGATTAGCATTATCACATATTTATGTGTCGTAATGGGTTATGGTGAGACACATCTCATCTTTTTCCCGTTGGGAACTACCCGTTTGTGTGAAACTATAACACAATTTCTAAAAGTGTAATTGTATAACATAATATGTTATATTATGTTTTTCCTCCCGTTGGGAGAGAATGAAGGGTTTCCACATATTACCTATAAATTATTATCGAGAAAGCTTCACCCAAGCAAGCAAGAAATTGGCCACACAGCCCTCAGTCATGAGGATTCGACTTAGAAGAAGGAAATTATCACTACAGGGGTACCTATATATTACCTTTTCATCACTTGTTTTTTGACTTCCTCCCGTTGGGCAAGGATACTTATATTTCAACACATATGTTTAAATCAAGGTGATACCATGGCAACAATTTTAATATTGTTGTTGAAACTCTAAACAGTTGGGTTGGAATGAACACTCATATTTGGAGGATCCCGGATTACCTTACTTTTCACTAATGTGAATAAATTTGATTTTCAAAATTACTTATTATGATCTGAAATGAACTTCAGACTTATAAGTGCATAAGAAAGTTTACTCCAGAAGAACACGCAGAAGAGAATGGAAGAGGAAGAAATAAGGAGGCCCGAATAACAGATTACCTAGACTCTTTTACACTATGTGTAACATATATTTATATTTAATCCAAGAAGACAGTCAGGTAAGCATAGCTTATATTGACTTGGAATTATAATGAGCCTTTTTGAAGTATTTACCACAACAGGAAGTTCCACAGATAAACTTTACCGTCCCTCATATGAGTAGTTTTTATACTTTTTATACTCTTGGATATTGAGGTCAATGACCTTGAACAGGTACTTAATGTTCTTGTATGAACTACAGTATATACCCTATTGTGAACTACAAGTAAAATGAATGCTCAAGAGAGTTAAAAGATCTCTTGTTTTTAAACATTCCTAATATTATTCAAATATGGACTGATGTATGTGGTTTATACAATAAATGGAATGGTACATTCTTTTGGTAAGTACTTACTTGATTTTTAAATGGTCTTGACCCATTTGGTGGTGCAAATCTATCACGACCTAGCCTATGGACGCTAGCGGAACCAACTTCAGTGAAGTCACAAAAGTTTTGCAATACATGCATACATTCATATTATCTTTATAATCATATCATCATAAATAAATCCATACATGTTTATACTATTTAGTAGTCAATAATAATAAGTCAAATGGAGATTACTCCTGTTCTGGCCTTTTTTATTTAAAAATGCTGACTTCTGAGGCGCTTCTTCTACCAAGATTAGTTTAGAACTAATTGTTTCACCACTTTTTAAAGAAAGTTAGGCGAAATATTAAAACAAGCTCTTGTAACAATTTCACATGAATAATACATTCCGAAGCAGTCACAGAACAGGTGAAATATGTGGTAGTTTTTAATGCAAACAAGATTGATGACTGATCAACTTGAAGTAATCACAGAACTACATTTTAATAACAATTTTATAATATGTGTACCTGTACCTACTTGCTAAAATTACATAATTATGGTGGTCAATACTCCAAAAGTCATCAAAAAATGATAGATCCAATATATTTATTTAGTTACACTGATTTTAGAGATTTGTATGGATTGAGGATCTAAAAGCTTTATCAACTTTTATGGTATAAATTATATCCATAGGTGGGTATACACAGGTATCCAAAAATATATACAACCATAATGACTGACAAGTGGGTAAATTAAAAAATGTTTATCCTTTATTGTTGCAAGACACAGAAATATCCATTTGATGTACTTTATCAGTTCATTTTTAATCGACATTGTACCAAAAAATTTTGTGTTCATTATTTTTTATGTAACAGAAACATTTTTAAATATATGTGTAAATATCATACATATTTAGATGCTAAGGAAATTTTAAGTCATCAAGCTTTTTTCTAAGAGAGGTGTTGTGTGGATATAATACCTAGTGTAGGTACCTATCAATAGTGTGTATTCACTATTTATTTATTTTTATCATGTTACACGAGTAAGAGGATTGAAACCTTATAACTGTCCTAGTAAAAGAATTTTAGAATTCCTAAATAATCTCACTCCCTTACAGCGAGGGGTCGGGTCCCAGATGATAAGGCCAGTTAAAATTTAGATTCTTATATAAGAAGATAAGAAGTATCTTGCTTAACTCAAAAATAAAATACCTATACCTACCTTATGAAAGGACAACGAATTGCTGATGGAGGGCAAGTTACTTATGAACTTCACTATCTATTTTTTTCATAAATATATTATGAATGAGTGTCATATTATCAGCACCTGTTGTCAAAATGGCTTGAGAAAAGTACCTACTTAACATTAATGATCTAGGTACCTGCACAATCATGAGCAGGTTGTATTAAGTTGATATATCAACAATATAACAAACTGGAAAAATATAATAAACCTTAATCTGACTAAAACCTCTACATACGGTCTGGATTTTAAAATTGTCATTAAAATAACATGGATATAAAAATTAAAAAATGGTAAAATAATAAGCAGATGATATGATGATAGATATTCTACATATGTTAAATGTAAAAATGACCTTATAGACAGTGAGAACATGGTTCTTTTCTTTGAATACTCTCTCATTTTAAAATAGATGCACTCAAGCCTGATCATATTATAAATATGGTCAACAAAATCATCGCTGATCTGACCGAAAATCAAAATCGAAAATCCATCACTCTGATTGGTTTAGACTTTCGTCTCTTCTTTAAGGATAGTTGTTAAACTGGTAAACATTTATTAGTAGCGGTAACCACCTGGAGAGTGAATATGAATAATCATTAAAGATTGATAGAAGGTTTTTTAAATATATATATATATATTTTTTTTTTAATGATAAATGGATATATACTTTCATAACTCATAACTATAGGTATCATTAAAATAATATACCAACTAGGATGAAGGTATACTGTAAAAGAAAGTGGCCATACCTATAAGTATCATAATTTCATTTCTTTACTTATTTATCGTTTTTAATGATGTCCATATATTAAGAATTGAATATAAAGTATATCAAAATAAATATATGTTGTATATTGACTGATCTATTTGTAGGTAGGTTAGATAAGCTAATAGTCGACCCTGACTCTAGCTTAAATAATATATTTTTACCATACACATAACAACTTGTAGGTACCTACTGTGCTAGTAGCATTTCGCAGGGTAGTGCCACCGCCAAGACGGACAAAATTTACTTATACCGGTATTGCGTCTAACGCAGCTTAACCCTTTACCGAATACGAAACGAAATCATATATGACCGTTATTATTTTCAACTCTATAGACATGTATCAGAGTTCAAATTTGAAAGAATCTTTTTAATATTCATGCGGTAAAGGGCTAAGAGTTATTTATTCAACGGTTCTGTCACATCTACGCATCCAAATTATTGATACACTTGTAACAAAATTAATGAGCGGCTATCGCATAGTGTATGATATTTACAGTTCAAATTGAAGCAATTTTAGTAAATAATAAATATATTTAGATTTTCTTAGATGTAAGGCTACCATACCATAATAATAAGAATTATTTCTAAGAAACTTGTGACACCAAAATATTGACTTTTTTAAAAGTAAAAGCATAGTTTTTAGCTCACAAGTCATATAATAAATATAAAGACTCAATTGAGCACCAAAAAATAATCATAGGTACCGACCACCTACTTCATTTATTAAAAGGTCTTACCTATGACGTACCTTACTAATGATATAGGACATATAGGTAAATCAACTATTCCAGAACTCTTTTACCTTCTCTTAGCGTGTACAAACAGATTAGGATTTATGCACATCATGCTAATTGCCTGATTAAGTACCTACTATAATACTATACTAAACATATAACCTACTCATTATCTACTTGGCCTATCAAACAACATAAGTCTGATTTAGGAAGGTGCCTAGAGCATAAAGAAGCCATATTATTATAAGAATGATATATTAAATATTGGTTATCTTATTTATAATACAAAAATCAGTCTATTGTCAATTTTAGTCAATCATAAGCCCGCATTTGAATCGTCTATTTCCAATGTGAATATTATTAACTTATATTCATTTTTGAAGATGAAAGCCATTAAATGTTTGCCAAGAATACGGGTCACAACTGTTACAAATCTGTGACTATGGGCTAAACTTTACATACTTACAAGTTTCTCATGGAGGTAAATTAAAAAGGATAGTTAGTGTTTTTTGATGTTGATCTCTCTAAACATCTACAAATCTACCATGGACCAAGTACGAATATAATTACAGGATTAAACGAACTTACCTGAAGTGAAGTTCTATCCTGATTATATGAAGTACTTGGTCCATGGTAGGAGCTTCCCTCCCTCCCAAGTTAACATTAATAGTAATAATTTATTATTGTTAACTTCTTCCCCTATTACTTGTTTTATTTAGCTCTAAACTTACTGACAATTGGTATTTATGTTGCCAGGATTTTGAATTTTTTTTTTTAGTCTTTGAAAAACGCGTCGTTCTAGGCAGAACTAAGGGTACTACAAATCTACCATGGACCAAGTACTTCATATAATCAGGATAGAACTTCACTTCAGGTAAGTTCGTTTAATCCTGTAATTATGTACTTACATCATACTGAGCAACTGTTTGTACGGGACCAACCCACAGATAAGGGTACGACTACGTACAGTCGCCTTCAAATATATCGGAGCGGCCATGGCGGTCACAAATATCTGAACAACTTTTTGGATTTATCTCCGCCCCGAATCGCAGGAAATAGGTTTAGGGACGGAATAGGTTTTAATGACTATTAAAATATTGAGAAAAAAATATAGTTGGCGGTACAAAGTTGGCCGGGCCAGCTTGTAGAGACAAAAGTTTATTGGTCCTTTTAAAGAATGTTCTCGTTAGCGTTGTGAATATGGGCCCTGATTGCTCGCATTTTGTCTTAACATTAACATACCTCGTATGTTTATTCAAAATAATTACATTATTACGTCACGCTACAGCGTGTTCGAATGAATTGATTAATGGACTACAGTTTAGAGTAACGACTAGCCATCGATTTATCTGGTTTGGCGTGTTCTGGTTTAATTCAATTATAATTTAAGAAATACATTCGGTGAGATATCTTCACGTAAGATCATACCTAACCTAAACGTCATGACAATGACACCCAAACCTCAGAGAATCCACACACGGTGGATTCCACACCGTGTGATTTTATACATACCTACTGTATGCCTATAGGAATATGCAGGATAGGATGAATAATAATCGTCCGAGATGTTTATGTTTAATAATAATGTTTGATTTCGCCCATGCATCTTTTTTTTACAGCTATATTAGGGAAAAAATTAAGCCAGCATAATTATTTCCATTATTAGTGATTCGTTTCGTTTAAGACAATAAGATACAAACTGAGTTTTAAAATCTTTTTCCCAAAAATCGCAAGACGACAATCGCACGATTTTTCTAATCTCAGAAAACGAACATAGGCGTCATAAGTAGCTGTGCACAATTAGATAACACTAAACAGTCGCGATTAGCGTCTAACTAGACTGACATATATGTCATCGAAATTAGACGCTTTTCAAAACGCATTACCGAACTATTCATTCGCATTCAAATTACATCGATTGAGACACTGATTGACCGATATTGATTATTATCTATAATCGATTAGATTGTGCATTGTGTGTGGTACCTATGCTGTAACCGTTTCAGAATCGCACCATAAGACATTTTGCGAGCAAGCGATATGAGCAAATAATTTGGTAAATTTAGTAAAACTTTACCATAACAATATTATTGTCGGGGTGGTCAGGACAATCGGTGTATACTCGAAGCCGACGATTCATATGTACTTATTAGAATTCGGAATGCGGTGAATTTTAGACGGTTTCATTGATAATCAAATTTTCGATTTCGCTCCCTGACAGTTAATACAAATAACATACGTTACATAGTCGATTTATTAAGTGATATTCCAAAGCCAAGTACCGACACCATGACATAGTAAGGTACCTATCTACTTTTCGCTTAGGTGATATCAAATAATTTTATTTTTATTAAAACATCTCTTACTAATTTATGATTCTATGTAAAGTTTGTTTTATAATGATTATGCTTTTGGCTGACCTATTTTTAAACCGACGATAGTAAATGGAATAATTAGCATAACTGTGTCAATCCTAAGTTAAGTAAGTACAGTAGGTATCCATAGTTTTTTAGACCTCTAAAAAACTATAGATACCTGCCTACTGTACTGCAACCTTGCAATAATGTTGTCAGATCAATATGTAAGTTTTTCATCTATGTTCTCATCGAGTCGATAATCGTGCAGTGCAATTCTGTACAAATTTAAATGTAGGCCTCATTCGAATCGTTCAGTGACATAACGGAAGCGCTCATCCGCACCAATAACATTACCATCTAATATTTCACATGATGTTATGTCAAATCACATTTGGGAAGAGTGCATGATCCGTTAACGCTATTTCAACACTGGTATGTGACTTAAGGCTTGTATGCTATGATGGTTACTAGTTACTACACTTTTTGGTTGGTACATTTAGTGACAAAATAAAATTTGGCACTTAGGCGTCCACTTTGCTAAAAAATTTCTATAGCTATTTGCGCACATAGCGCTGCAGGTCATAAAACGTTAACCATGAGATCAACCCCGAAATCCTGGAACCAAAATTAGCTTTTCTCGCAAGAAATGGTTCTCGACAACCGGATCGGCCGAAAGTACCCTACTCTACTTTATACCTGCTAATAGGATTTAATATATAGGTAAAATCGATACCCGGATTTTGTACACATATTAATTTATAGTTACAAGTTTATGTATCGTGTCACATAATGTTTTAATGTCACAACACGCTGCTATACGCTTAGTTAGCTCATAGAAAATGACACGAAAAACTTGTCAAAAGCATTTCCCGAATCAGTCGGCCATAAGCAGGACGCAAGTGCTCAACAAATATAAAAAGTATAAACGTTGTGGAGTCTTATATACTCTTAAGACCTTTTTATATTATGAGCTGTAGCTTACGTAATTAACCCGGTTCTGTTCACCATATGAGCCGAGCAGTAAGCACCCTACCTTATATGAGAAATACTTCGAAAAATTCTTAACATGCTAATTCAAATTTCAACTTTAGTAACATGGGGAAAGGTACAGTTTATGATAACATTAATAACATTATGCGTATATTATGCGTGGAATGTTGTCAGATTGTGCCCTATTTAATAAAGGTACAAGATACAATTTGAAACCGTAAGTCCTTTTCTAACACAGATTAGGTATTTTGGTTTTCATGAAAGATGTAATATTTTACTTAGAAAATTAATGCCGTTTTAGTGAACACGTAAGTATATTGAATTCGAAAGCACTTGCTAATTTGGAATTAAATAATCCGTGTTACATATGCCTAGTTACTATTAAAAATACAGGTTTTGAAATAATATACCAGAGAAACGATTACCAAGCCACGATCATCGCTTTAATATTTTTAACGTTTGAATCAAATGTAATAACAGGTGCTTAAAATTCACTTTCAAAAGCTAACTGTTCTAAAACTGCTAAGCATTTCAATGGCAATTACGTTCCATTTCTACTGATTCGGCAGTTCATTACTTTCATTATACTAATGACAAAATAATTACACAAAAGGATAAACAACATTTATGACTGTGATGCTTAGCTCCACATATCAACAGACGCATCATCAGGCTGTACACATAGACCTACCATAGAATAGACAGAGGATCAGCGTATACCCGACAGGGACAGCTATATTTTGACAGCTAAGATTTGTGATACCACATGTAAAGAAAATCCCCCATTATTTTACCTTAAAACTAGTTTTCATATTATTATATTTTTCGCCAGATACTAAAATGACAGCTCAATCTGGGCAATCTGACTTAATCAGACTAATCCGACCTTCAAAGTAATTAAAAGCTACATATATGTCTAAGTTACTAACTAAACTACCTGACATAACAATTATTTTAGTAAAACATATTCATTAAATTCTTTGTCAGAGTTTTCGTGAAATTCAATAATTTTACTCACACTTAAAGTTTAAACTTTCAATATTACGTAACCCAAAATTACCCAACTCGATGGGTAAAGTCACTTTAAAAGCACTGGCCACCCTAAACTAGGCCAGTGACAGTGACAGTTCGATGGCAGACACCCGATGGCAGGCAAAAAAAACGCAGGAATTAAGGATTTGAGACAGCGACTGGTAATATACCTAGACTATGAACTCGAGCTGCAAAATGACCCCACAAAAAGTCTGCCGCGGGGGGCGGTGCTTACAAACTCTGCCGCGAGACCGTTTAGTTTACAAATGGCGGTTCTGTGATACGGTGGCAGTGACGTTTGTGAATAAAATCAAATAAATAAATAAATATGCCTTCTTGCGCCGTAAAATGGCGCCAGAGTAGATCTGGTAAACATAATAAAAAAGACGACGTCACTTATCATGCGATGCGTAAGTAAAGCCGAAACCACATTATTATAAATTTATTTTACTCGGATAATTTTATATGGGGATGGTGCTATGCCAACTTTTGAACAACCATTTATTTATTTAATCTTTATTGCACAAAAGAATATCTTATAGTACAAAAGGCGAACTTAATGCCAAGAGGCATTCTCTACCAGTCAACCTTAAGGCAAAGCAGAGAAGTTGTGGGCGGTGCTAATATTAGTTAATCGACATCATACATTTGAAACTTAACTTACAGTACTTACATATATAAGCAATACATACAAAATAAAAATAAAAATAAATATAATATATAAACCATTGAAATGTCTCATGATTATTTACTTATTACTTTTTATTCAGATAAATGTTTTGATTTAAATTAAATATACATGTTTACATCACATATTTCAAAAGACATACAAAGGTGTCAAATCTATTTGAGTTTATTTCATTAATAACTGTCAAGGCAACCAAATAAAATATTACATATTTAATGTTTAGATGTCAAAACGGGTAAAGCGTTTTTCCAGATTTCCATCCAATCCCATTGTCAGGGAAATGTGGACTGCCGCAGTTCGGTTAGAGCGGCACGAGCCAACATGGCAGCCTAGCAAATCTTCAATAATTTGTTCAATACATTTCGCCGAGGACGATCTTTACGTGACTAACAAAGGAAATATGAATGTACTACTAAGGTACTACTAATGACGGCGCTTCAGCAGCTGAAGATTTTATCTTATCTCCATTACTCCTCATCACATGGTTACCTGGCTTAACAATCTCAAAACTGTACTCTGGTTGTATTTCAACTATGCATGCCATACGATTAATAATAAATACTTTTAGTCCGCCTCGAACTGAGAACTCGCGATTTACTTGCAAACAAGCTGACCAATATAACAAGACCCATGTGATCTTTTCGCGCCTTCTAGCTCCGTAACCCTTTGATCGATCCTGCTCATATACGAACTCTCAAATTACATATATGTATCTCTGCTATAACCCCAACAAATTTCATAAATATCAAGAAAACGTTAGGTACTCAAGTTCAATCTTTCAATCGTCGAACGAACTCTCAAAATAAAAGTTATCGAAATGCCGAAACGTCCCAGTAGCCAGAAGCTGTTTGTTAGAGCTCACTTCCCTGACGCTCGGCTCGTTCAATAATAATACTCACTGCGTGTGCACGCTTTTCAGTTATTAAGGTATGATAGAAACGCACTCTGTAATAACATCACTTAATGCTACAGTAAAACACGATAAAGTTATTATCTGCATATTTCGTTAAAATAAAATTCAAACCTATCAATAAAAAAAAGATACATTCGAAGATTGTTCTTTATTTTATGAAACCGTCCACTAATAATGCGTTTCCAATGTCACTTTTGTCTTGTCAATTTCAAGTGTCAGTGCTACGACGAATAACAGTAAATCCTTTTGACATAGACCAATCGTATTTTAAGTAATTGTCGTAATTGAAAACAGACTAATATTTTGACGCGTTTTGATTGGTAGTGTAGTGAGCATGCGTATATCGAGTTGTTTCCCAGTTTCAGGCTGACGGTTTGTTTGAAGCTCGCCGTCCATATTTATTATCAGTTGGGTGAATTTCAACAGGTGCATAATTTACCTAATTTTGGTGGCATTTTTTATTTTTGTAGTTTATGTCTAAATTATGTATCGATAATACGTAACTAGTCACAATCGATATTGTGTAGTAATGGCCCTTCATTATATATAGTAGTTTTAGAGATATTATGATTTTAATAATTTGGTTGCCACCAAAATTGCGTCTACCCACCAAAATTAGATTTACTGGCCTCCAAAATTGTATATCCACACCAAAGTTAGATATTTCTGCAAATTAAAAGTAAATTTAACTAGTTATCAACTGAAAATGAATCTAAGACAAATGTTTTATCATCCGTTTTAATATATTATAATAACAAAGTACAAAAAACTGAACAATCAAGTCAAACAGTAAGTAAAGTATAAAATGCTAATCAACAATGCTTAATCCTTTTTCTTTCAAGAAACAACGTAACTCAGTAAGAAATACTACAAAAATACAATTAAACTACAATCTTACATATTTTTATACTAGCTTATGCCCGTGACTTCGTCTGAGTGGAATTAGTAACCAGGGGGGAAGGAAACCAACCCAACCCAAGGAATGAATTCTGGATATCAACTATTCTATATCATTCCCCAGAGCTCAAACTATCTCCAGCGTTCAACAGTTATTGGTTCCCCATAAAAACTTTCAACCCCGTCTTTAATCCCCTAAAGGGTTGATTTTGGGGTATAAACTAACGTATATTATTTCCCGGAGCTCAAACTTTGAGTAGGGATTGCAATCCGGATTTTATCCGAAAAACCATGTACCCAGTTCATCTTAATCGTCGGTTCAGTGATTACTAATTCGCCATACAAACTTCCAACCTCCTTTTCACCCCCTCTAGGGTTGATTTTCGGGATGAAAACGTCATTTCCCGCGACTCAAACTATCTCTATACAAAATTTCATTAAAATCTGTTTAACTGTTTTCACGTGATGCGCGGTTGAATAAACAGACGAAAAGACAAACAGATAAACAGACAGAAATTCTAAAAACTGTTGGAACGTGTTATGTTTTCGACTTTAAGTACCCCCAGCCAACTTTTTTTCGAATATCTTCAATGTACAGCAAGACTTTCGACCGACTCTTCAGCTTTATTCGTTTATTCGTTATATGTATGTTTAGAAGATTTTATTTGTACACACAACGCCTCACTAGGTATACACTTTTGAACGTTATTACAGAGGAATAAGGTTCAAAAGTGTACTTATACCTAGTGAGGCGTTGTGTGTACCAACTTCACTTTAACTTAAATCTGGCGACAGTTGAGATCTTTGACTCTAAGAGTAAACATAAGTTTACTCGCAATCAATACTTACGCTACTGACATAATTATAGTCTGTATCTTTAGGTATTTAAATAATAGTAAACAAAATCTACCCACAAATGGCTCCTTCAGCCAGTTGAGGGTAGATGACAAACATTATATGATCAAATAATGTAGGTTAAAATCAGGTCGTTCAGTGACAGATCCAGGCGCTTTTGTATTTGGTTATATATATTTTTACTGGTAATAGTGGTAAATTGGTAATCAATGCACTTAGTCAGTAATGCTGTGAATACAAAATATAAATATATGACAGTAAATACAAAATTACTTAGTTTAGGCTCATAAATATCATTTTTGGTTTCCAAATTACCACCAAAACCACCAAAATTAATGCACCAAAATTAGAACCATTGCATAAAAGTGCATTTTAAAAGTAAACCGTATCATTCACTTCAGTTCCAAGTGAATATTTTAAAAAAGAAACTATAAACATGCTTTAAATACAGTTCACACAATAACAACTACTTTTCAGTCATTAGTCAGATACACCACCAAAATTGCATTAAAAACTATTTTAATACACCAAAATTAGATACTTATGCGTTTGCTGGACAGATCTAGTGAGGTACGACACGTGCTTCATCGCTCAGTGCCGGAATGGAACCGAATTAACAGGTTACTATACGTTTGTTAGCCTTGTTGCGTTTCGTTCGACCATAAAATCATTTTTAAAATTTACCACCAAAATTTACTATTTTACCAGGACAACAATGAATGCTAAGTTTAGAGTATGAATTCATGTACTAATCTTCACTTTTATTTTCTTATAATATACGTAGACTAATAACGAGTAAAAGTTTGTGAAGTTTTAGTTAAATCAACGGACGTTATGGTTCTCCTATAGAAATTATTCAAGAAAAATGGATTCAGGACACTACACCAAAATTATAATTGCGGCGAAAAAAAAATTTTTTATAAATATCAATAACTTTTATAACATTTTGCGACTTGGCTTAAGATAATAATTTGTGTAAGGTTTTCAGAAAAAAATATACCATTGTGAAACTATTAGTCCACACTGTCATTATCAGCTCCGCCGTAAAAAAAAATCGCTGAGATATTCACCCAGTTGCTGATTTGAGAGCTTTATGGGGATATAGTTTATTTAAGGCCCAAAAATAATTACTAGGCATTTGTCTTGTTTTTCTTTATTCAAGCCAAATAAACACTTGTTTTTTTTAAAGAAGGTAGAGAAGGTACTTGCTTAGATACCTAATAATAGGGTATTTGAGTTCCAGCAATTTATTACTATGTTAGGTAAGGAGGTCAGAAATTTACCGACCATGTTGAACACGGCAGCTTCAGATTACCAGCAGATAGCGGTTACAAGTAGGTACTATTTAATTAGATTGTAGTCAAACAAGCGGAGAGTCGGACACAGACTGAATTACTTGGGATATAAAGGACAAGTAAACCTATATAGAGGACAAGTACCTACCCAGGTAGGTAATTTATAAGGTCGCTGTTAAGACTGAAAAACAACTTCAATGAAAATAGAAGAGAATGGCAAGAATAATGAATAGATGCTATCCAGGCGGCAACACGCCTAAGAGGAAAAGAATCCCTCTTGGTAGGTACTAGTAGCTTGGTACGATCCTCGAACCTTGTCTTAAATATGACCCATACTTGAATGATTGAACAAATACATACTTTCAATCGTTTTTAGGGCCTTATCACACTTGGGCGAGTTGAAAGCGATGTTTATACAAAACTCGTACGCGGCGAACTCGCGGCGTGTTCGCTTTCGCTCCCATACAAAACTCGCTCGCAAATCGCAAGCGTGATAACGCTCTTGAAGTTTTACGACAAATAAGTACACTCCCTTTAATTCACTCCATTCCATACATATTTCATGATACGTACCGTCAACTGCTACAACTTTTCCTACGATGCACAACTTTGCATGGCTTTAACAAACAGCTATTTATATCTTATTCCTGAGATAGCCGCCTTTCTCCGATCTCAGTAATAAGATAATGCTCACGGTACCTATAGGGATATAGGTTTCATACTAATTCAGTTTCATAATTTTTTTATAAAATTTGCTTGAATTAAGTCAAATAAAAAATACTCTACATTCAATCTATTAATATAATTATAGGTACACAATCAACGCCAACTCATGAGAACTGACCTGAACGCGTGTAGTAACTGATGTAACACAAACAAGGTCGCAACATTATCGAGATTACAATGCATTGTCTCATACTTATTACACCATTGAAACAACGCGAAAATGTATAGTATCTTTGACGTCCGTACGTTTAAATATTCAACGGGTCGCAACGTCTTGTATAATTATCTCATTACAATTCATGCAGACTTATCTCGATAATTATCAGTGTAAACATTATGAAATTAGGCTCACACTTCATTACTTAGGGCAGATAAGGTAGGGCTTCATGAGGTTTCGTGGCGTTTGTATGGGGCGTTGTTGAAATCATATGTGGGACAGAATCATTTGTTTTTGGGATCTTTATTGTCATTATTGCGAAGTAAATATGTAAACTTTATAAATTATATCTTATCGCGTTTGTTCAGGGTTATGAAGTGTGAAAATCGTAGTTTATGTTACAAAAAAATTTTTGATTACATTTTCAAATGCCAGTATTCTAGGCGTGGTATCAATAGAATCTCGATCCTTCCTTCGGAATCGATTCCCAGCACTTTCCCTGCCACCAACATATATATCAAGCTTTCAACGTGGCGGCACGACTGAGACATCGTGACGGGATCGATTGGTAACCGATTAGTTCCACTCTAGTCCTGCACTGGCATAGCTTACCAAGCTATTCGACTCTGACAGACCAGTATAAGTAAATCTCCATCTCTGCATAGTTGGAACGAATCTCTATGCCAGACTCACGTCGATTACTCTGAGTCGAACACTCATTATGCGCCCGGTAAATTATGGGAATAATATCCCTGGACGTTCGTAGCTTTGATCTTGTGACGGATAAATTGTGCTTAGGAATGATTTTACCGTGACGGAGGAAAGTGAGCACTACTTGCATCTGCATTTCAAAAATTGTTGGATTTTGAAATTTATACCACGAAAACAAGGTGTAGAATTGAATGAGTTTTAAAATGCAGATACGGTCACTACGCTTAAGCCTCAGAATGGACGAGTTCCCATCTTCGTTTTATTGATACGGTATGTCGTGATAATGGACCTATTCCTTTGAATACCGTTACGATGAAGGATTGCTTACAGAATCGATAATGCTATCAATACCGTTTACCTACAGCGTTTACAAAGTAAATTGAAGTTAGGAGTAACTTTCGTGCCTACGCTTCTTGAATAGTCTCTGATGAATAGACCATTAAAGTTATTTTGTCCTAGAAAGGTACACGCGTCATGGAAGTACTTTAAATTAATTTGTTCAAGGATTAGTGTTAACAGTTAAAGTTGAGGGTTAGTTTTGTGTGAATACTCAGGATTATGCTTATCTGCATCTCATCAGGGATACGCTCAACAAACTACAAACATTAACACTATCATTAACATTGTTGCAAAACCAGTAATGCCTTCTTGAACTTTTCATTATTTAAATCTAGACAAGCCTTTGATTGAATGCTCTTAATGTTCGCTAAGTTATACGTCTTTAGCGACCATCTTGTTACGCAAGTTGATATGCTAGTTATGTGAGTTTTTGCATCTGATAATGTCGTCAGATAAACGGTGCATATCGTGCCCTCAAACGTGGGAAACTTTCCCGGGATTAAGTGCGGTGTATCGAAAGTTAGACGTGGGGATGTAAAAGTAGAATGATAAAGTGACATACCTAATAATATGCATTTCTTTATATAAGAAAAGAAACGGACGAATCGGAAAATTTTACACTTTAAAGACCTACATTTTTCCTGTTCTTAAATAAATGTACCTAGTGTTTATATATTTTTTCCAACACCGCAATTTATTGATGCTCCTAAAACTGTCATTATCATTAGTATTAACTGTCTGTTAAATGTTAAATTCATATCAATCATAACTAAAAGTGTCAAGTGTTTTGTTTACTTATTTGTAGTATTTACTTTACGGTTGTTTAGACCCTTCTCAGCTGTCAGCTGTTAGTTAGTTAAAAACTTACTTAGTTTTTGTTATCTCAGTTTTTTTTAAATTAATAATTTAAATGTGTTGTGTGAGCTATTAGTACGTTTAGTAACAATTTTATTAACATAATAATGTCGGGTTCATAAGTGCATACCCAATTTCTCAATGAATGCATTCATAAATTGGGTATGCAATTATAAACCTGATGGTACTATCTATTGCCAGCTCTAAACAGTCTAAACTATTGCACGGCACGTGTTAAATATAATAAAATCTGCGCTACAATACAATTGTCTGCAATGCGATCTGCAAGTTTCAGTCTTGATCCAAAAGGATAAACACCTTTAGTAAATTAAATCAGGTGCCGTGAAAGTCCAATCGTGAATCAAACAATTAATTCGAAAGATCATTGTTTCACGGAACTTATCTCCTGGCTAAAGTTCATCTTGCAATGTAAATAGGTTCCAGGCCACAGCAAGACTTTCCCTCAGGCTGAGATACTCTAGCTGATTGTACAGTCCACGTACAGTTAGCCTGAGATATACTAACATATAGATAGAGCATTCACATAATATGCAGCAATACTTACTTAGTACATTTTACCATGTGGAGTAAAGTTTGTTTTATCTTGAACATAAGATTAGAATCAGTTGAAAGAGTGGTATCATTGCGTAGTACCTATTTGTTTATTTATTTATCGATATTCAGGACAACAATAGCCTTAAATAAGAGAATTAATTACATATAAATGGTTACATAACAGATTAAATAAATAAATAAATATTATGGGACAATCTTCCATGAATCAACCTAGTCCCACAGTAAGCTCAATAAGGCTTGTGTTGTAGATACTAGGCGACGATATACACATATAATAAATAAATACAGATAAATACCTACTTTAATACATAGAAAAAACCATAACTCGTAAACAAATATCCGTGGTAAACACAAATAAATACCCTGACCCGGATTCGAACTCGGGACCTCCTGCTTCATAGGCAGGATCAATACAGACTAAGGCTAGGAGGCAGTAAAATATTTTTATATAGGAAATCAGCGGAGTTTCCTAAAATTTTTGGCCATTAAAACCTTGTTTTTGACGGGGAGTCAAATAGGATGGTAAGTTCTTGCTTACGAGTCGCATATTTTGATCCGTATTAAAATTATGGATAGGGGTAATACTTTTTATTCCATTTAAATTATAAGTACCAAGAGACGTATAGTGTAAAGAGATAACATGCATTCGCTTTCCTGTGGAACTCTCAACAAGTCGGAACACAGGTGCTTGTGGAATACTGATTGGCGCGGGCGCGGATGCAGCGCTCAATAGATGTAAGTGGGTCAGTAAGAGCGTAAGAGTATGGAGATATATGTGATTCATGTTCAAAGTGAATATACGCTATGGATGGTTTGTAAGTAAATATAATTTAATTTATTTATTTAATCTTTATTACACAGAAGAAAAATACAACTGTACAACAGGCAGACTTAATGCTATAGAGCATTCTCTACCAGTCAATCTTCGGGCAAAGCAGATAAGTTAATCGAACGAGCGGAGCGTAAGCGAAGCGAAGTTCTTACAAACAACTTCGGACACCACTGTCATCTGGTTACTGGACGTCTCGGCATTTCGATGGCTTTTTGATTTTGAACGTTTGTTCCGCGATAACTTTAGTAATGTTTTTCTGATCTTTATGAAGATTGTTGGGGTTGTAAGAAGCAGAGACACATATAATTTGAGAATATAATATATGAGCAGGATGGATGGATGTTATGGAGTTAGAAGCCGAAAAACTATCTTCACAAGGCTCTTGTTATATTAGTCAATTCGTTTGAAAATAAATCGCTAGTTCTCAGTACGAGGAGGGCTACTAGTTTTTACAATATTCTACACTTGATTCGATTATGTACACTGTGGTAATATTGATCCTAATTTTAATAGTCTAAAATCCGAATTTAGGTACGGGCGGTTTGATTCGATAGTATTTAACAATTTTGATTGTTTGTCGAATTTAATAAAAACGGAACTAAAATTTTACCTTCAGCATTGGCACAGCTCTCATAGCAAATTATGTTATTTCCTAAAACCACTAAACGACAAACAACAACTCAACTTAGGAATCCAACCGCAAGCCCCTGTCGTAATAGACCGGCATTCTGAACACCAACACCTAGTTACTTATCTTAAGATGGAACATAGCAGATAAAATCTCTCGACATGATCTAGTAGAATGCAAGTAGATAAGTGGTTACCGTATGAAATGCAAGTAATGTGTAATTATAAGTGGATACGCAGAAACATCCAGAATGGTAAGGTAGGATGGTTTGGTCCACTCGTAAGGATGGTGTAATTACTCAATGGAAGTAGGGAAAGTGGATGAATATAACTAGAAAGGTAGCTCTTTGGTATGGCTCTTAAACTGTAACGTGGTTTAATTAATTAGGTAATAATAAACAATCTTTAGTTAATTAGGTAGGTATCCCCATAACCTACGAGGTCAAATCGGTGGTGAAAATAACGCGCGCGACACATAATTGTACAACTGATGTGCAGGATACACTCTTATATACTTTCTTTTATTTTTTTTATACATCGCATGCTTGTCATATGGTCTATCAAATTTTGTCATGTTCTAACATAAGGACAACTCTTTATCATAAGTATCATAACACCATCAATATATGAAAACAATTATGCTCTACCTATAATTATATAGAATTAAATACTTTTTACTGCATCACAGATAGGAACAGTTATTGCTAGGATACATAATAATTACTTGACATCTTTACCTACTATATTAATCTTTATAACTGTTATAATCTCTATTTTATCGCGTTGATCACTCGACCGGTAATTCACATAGAAATCATAACCTCTGAGGTCGAACACCGCTTGCACGCGCGACAGGTTGAGCAACAGATGTGCAGGATGTGCAAGCGCACCTGCTTTCTTCCACTCCGCTAGATATCTAACAGTACATATTATAAATCAATTTTCTATTATAAGTTACACACTCCCATATTTTGCCATCTAAGTAAACTGGCCTACCTCCAATTTATACTGAATGACTTTTAAGTAAGCACTTTGTTTTGTATTGGATATTAATTAATAGATAGTCAAGTATGCACGAAAAGATCAAGCAAGTACCTTGGTGCCTGCTGAATGATTTGTCCAGGTGTCGCCGTCGACGGATACGTCTGGGAGGACGTCGTCATCATCATCACATGTTTTGCATGTCATGTCTCATATTTATCTAGATCATTTATTTATTTATAAATTACATAGCAGTTTAGCTTCTTCATCTTATTTACGTTTAGGCAAACGATTTCCTTGTTCAAAATCCTCTCCAAAATTGCAACATTGGCCATGTTCAACGCTAACTGTCCGCTATTCAACATAAGTTGCGATTTTTTACGGAACGAAAGAACTGGTTCTAGCTTTTAGGTATGTAGAAACACCGCTAATAGTCAGACCCAATACCGAAATAGTCGGTTGCAATTTTACCACGCTAGTCTAGAAGTGCTTACACTTCAATAGCAGATTCTATGGCACATTTATCTTTCAACGGCGAGGCAGACTTGCAAGTCTTGCCTTTGTGATTTTCGTTAGTTACCTATATGCGCATCGACTCGAATAGTCGAGTCTTACAGAGGTAAGTTGTTAATTTAGTGGTCAATGCAAACCTGTCACGCGTTGACATAGCTTTTGTCCAATTACTGACCTTCAGACTGAGACGTGAAGACGCTTCATGACTATAGGTATAATCTCATTCACTTATGAGAATAATTGACTGTTGACGGTAAAATAGACGACTCCTAGACAGGCACCTTTGACCGCCGCACGACATTGCTTTAATGCGTAATGAATGAGCTTTTAATTCAACTTCTATGGAGGTATTTATATCATTAAATATTAGGGAAACCTTCAGTAGGGTTACGTCAATAAATAATGTAATTTGCAGATTTAGGAAACAGACCAGGCGATAATTTATTATCGGATTATTAGTTTTTATGGAATTAGTATAACATATAATAGGTAGATAGGTACATTGTGTGTTTATATAGAATATTAACAATTGAAATCCATGAAGAAGAGAATAAATTGCTACTTTTAATAATGTAATACAATGGCGGTGCATGGGTCAACATTTTAAGCAAGCCGGTGCTGAATTTGGCATAAAATTCAATCATGAGCTGTAGGAAAACTACACAAGCGCTCTATGGACGCGCCGCCACTGCTACCTTTAATTTATTTTACCTGTTTCTTAACTTGAAATACAGTTAATAAGTATATTTTAATACGTAGGTGTCTTTCACAACGTGTTAAACATAGCAATGCACTTATTAAGCACAATAAAGCAATTGTTTAAACAATTTACGCAAACCTTCAGATACGTCGCAATTTTTCTGGCCGCTAGGAGGGCAGAGAAAGCCGCCTTTCTAAGATTAATAGCACAACAGCCGTATGTGTATCGGAAATATACTCTGCGATTATTTACGCTGTCAGATACGATGCTGGTATTTTGGTGTACATTCTAGTGTCAATCAGGTGGAATGATTTGAAATGAAGTTTGACATTATTTGTCTACTTGTCACAATACTTGGAGTACCTATAATATGATCGTGGTACCCGTCACAAAACTCGTCTACTTTGGTCTACTTGCACTTCTAAGTCGAATAACATAAAACAAAAAGTGTAGAGAGGGGACTCCCTCTCCCGCGTGTCAGTCGGTTACGGAAGGTACTAAAGACTTTTAGTACCTTCCGTAACCGATGTGTCTTACGGGATTCTATAAATATGGTAAGCCTCTAGTCTAGGTCTGTCCATCAGTGGGCTGTCTCTCAATTCCCATAAACTATAATATACAGGGTAAATATTCCCATGAGTGTGGCCCTATTAACATTATGATACCTAACATGTAAGTTTTTAAAGGAAGGGTTGGAAATTACTCGGATTTTTTATATGTAAGAAGTATTTGGTGGTAGGTAATAATCTTGCTTGCTTGATAACTCCTTTTTATGCGTTTCTTCGCCGATTAGGTATAAGAAAATCCTACTAATAACCCCAACGGAGGAAATATACGAATTAATATTAGCCACAGTCTCTAAAATAAAACTGTAATTTATCGATGTTGCTGTTTAATGAATATTTCTTGATTGGATTTACAATATCTATTTCTTATGATACCTAGCCATATTCCCCTTATTATCAAACAGGCAAATTCTATATTCTATTGTGAGAACACAATAAAAAGATCATTTCAGTAATATTATATAATTTTTAATGGTAAGAACAATAGGTAATAGATTAGATTAGACAATAGGCGTGATTTAGGAACCGGGTGTAGCGATTGTTTCATGATGGCTGCTGTTTTGATACTAGTTTAAAAACCATAATTAACTAAGTCTAAACGTCTAAATGCAAATTCGTGAAATATCGTAGTTATAAAATTGAAACGCTTTTACCGATGTCTCAAACATTATCCCACTACTTACTCGAAAGGAACGGACGTTTTCTATTTTACAAAACGGATTTCTTTTCAGACACTCCCGCTAACTGAAAATTGATAACTTCACATGATAATCTTCGGAGTTGGAAGCAGGTTATCTTAATTAGGTAAGTACTTACAATACTTTCCTTCACAAAAGCTCTAGTGACATTACGGATTACGAAGATAATTTAAGAAATTTTCGAAAATCTTGATCGGGGTTTGAACAAACCTGTCGTAGGTTTGTTCAAACCCCATTGAGCCGTTGAACCATTAACTCCTCATAAAAAAATCGCTATGTACGTAATAATAATAATAAATGTACCTCCGCTTAGTCTACCCCTCACTTTTCATTAAATAGTCGAAAGGACCTCTGCGCGTTGGCTTCGGCTCCACAATCCGCATACGCCTCCCCCAAAGGTCCGGAACACTATTGTTCCGTAGTCGGGAAAGACATACACAAATGTACCTACTATGTAATTGCAATACGTATAGATATATACTTTCCAACTGTGATTCGATAAATGCTGATGGCGATGGGTAGAGCCGATGCATAAGATTGATGGAAATTCCTAGTAAGGAAACTTACGAAAAAGTATGAATTACATTTCTGATTTTGGTTTTATTTTACATACATTACCTGCAGTATTTGTTACACAACGTAGAAACCGATGTCTAATAGTGATGATAATTACCTGGAATAGAAAAGGATTGTTTAATAAACATTAGATACTAGATGATGCATAATTTGACACTCTTAATGGAATTAATGAATTATCCTATAGATGCTAGGGACTCCGAAAGCCTAAGTTTCATACAAAAAACGAGACTGATCATATGATTACATGAAAATTATCTTATAATTATAGTTGTTTCTTCCACGTGACATATTAACGTATCAGTAACTCTGCTGTTAAAAACAGAATAATAAGCAGCAGTATAGTCAATTCCATATGCATAATTATAAAGAATGTATATAAACAAAACCGCGACTTGGCAATTTGGCCAATTAGAGCAGGCTCTCCCGTACAACGTCGTATGAATAATTATTAGACCGCAGTTTGACTTGTGATCCTTGTAGTACTACTCCTGGGCTTCAAGAAAGTCCATGTTGCCAGGCTGGAAAGTGGTGCCGTTTCCCCCACCACCCCCCTGAACATCCCAACCCCACATTTTCAAAAACCACTCAAAAACCTATCGTGTGTGGTATCATATGAAAGGGCTAATAGAGGCGGTTCTAAAAACATATCACATCATTACATTTCAGCCATTTTTTTTAAATAAAACAAAAATAATTTTCAAAACATACCAAGTTTGCGGGCTCCTCCAGATACGATATGGCAGATTTTTTTTGTGCAATATATCACAAATGATACTTGGTACCCTCATATCTAACCCCAAGAAAGCAATTTTGAAAATAATTTCATTAAGTATTTATTTTTTATTTTTCAATATTACAAAATAACGCAGTACAAAATGTACTGAAGTAGAGTTCTACTCCAGTACATTTTGTACTGCGTTACTTGATAATTTTGAAGAATTAAAAAAATATACTAAATGAAGTTATTTTCAAAATTGCTTTCTTGGCGTTAGATATGAGGGTACCAAGTATCATTTGTGATATATTGCACAAAAAAAATCTGCCATATCGTATCTGGAGGAGCCCGCAAACTTGGTATGTTTTGAAAATTATTTTTGTTTTATTTAAAAAAAAATGGCTGAAATGTAATGATGTGATATATTTTTAGAACCGCCTCTATTAGCCCTTTCATATGATACCACACACGATAGGTTTTTGAGTGGTTTTTGAAAATGTGGGGTGGGGATGTTCAGGGGGGTGGTGGGGGAAACGGCACCACTTTCCAGCCTGGCAACATGGACTTTCTTGAAGCCCAGGAGTAGTACTACAAGGATCACAAGTCAAACCGCGGTCTAATAATTATTCATACGACGTTGTACGGGAGAGCCTGCTCTAAATGAGGATTGAGGAACTATCCTTTTTGATCTATTTACGGAATTATGTCATTGGCTGAAATACTGAGTGTTTTGATTGGCCATTCTTTAAAAATGCAAATAGAATAGACTAGAGCAAACAATAGTACATTACGTACCTAGGGCGGTAAAATAAAGAACGGCTCAGATCTCGGGCATTTATGGCCCGAACCGAAGGTAAGGGCCATAAACAAGCGATCTGAGGCCTTCTTTATTACCGCCCGTAGTGCGTACCTACACAATTTTACGTCTTCTCCTGGGCGTGAAATAAGATTTGCCGCTGCGCCCGTGGGCGGCAAATCTCACTTACCGCCCAGAGTCACGTAAAACAAATGAAGTACCTGTTGAATTAACTGTCGTTAATTCTTCAGTCTGTTAAAATTATATTTATTGCTTTTTGATCTAACACGTAATGCACAGATGACTTTTTCCGGTAATTTCCCTTAAAGTTCACTCCCACGATGAACTCGTGCCGCTATAAATATCCGATATGTCGATTCCAGATCTACTTGAGTTATTACGAGTCAGGCGTGGTCACTTGCTTTTAGACTTTCTTTACCATGTTAGGCCGGCCATACCTACCCTCTACAATTGGCCATTTATTTCTGTTCACAACTACGTACGTATTGTCCCGTCTATCAAAATAATAAGCGAAAGGAACCATCGAAAGCCGCAATATGTATCGTAAGTGGTATAGGAAAGTTTCGCCCTAGGTTTAACACTAATATGCGATGTCGTCATATAAGCGACGCTTACACAGTATTACTTTCAGTTCACATCATGTTACAAGACGTTGATTACAAAACTGTATCGCTTTAGCAAACATGCAAATTAAGAGGACGTGCGGCTAAACGGTGGTGTTGGTGAAAATATGCTATTATGTGGGAGGTGACTTAGCATGCATATATATGAAATTACATGATGTTTACTATGATGCGTTCAAAAATGGTCGACTTAAATGATGTAATGTGCTAATGCTAATAGGCATGATATATAAGATCTATCTGGAGCTGTTTAAACATTATTAATCGTGAACATAAATACTAGTAAATTATCAAGATATTTCGGCAAGAAGGTTAATGTACGTTAAATATACAATTAAGGAATTATCTGAACAATTATCTATGTAGTTTAGGATACTAACGTCTAGTGGCACTACAAGTTTAGAATACTATCCCCATATACAAAGTGACGGAAGAGTGCGGCCTTAAATAAAACTACTAACTACTTAGCAATGAAATTATAACTCTGCCTCAATCAAATAATTCAATGATTTCTGGATTTATTTTCACCTCTTTCTTCTCCAAGTGACAAATTAAATAAGTCGAAATTACCTGTATAATTGATAAATAACAATCCTATATAATGTATACATAAAAAGAAACCTAAAATCTACTTATAAAACTCAAATTGAAATTATATTCGTTGATGCTACATTTAGGTGCTCAGATTTTATAAATAATCAAACCCTTTAGTATCGTGTCATACTTGTATGAAAGTTAAGTGAATGAGTTAAAAGCTCCAATACAAACACGAATCAATAGATAAATGACTTTAGAAAAGGCTAAACGGACCAGTTCGTGCATTTCAAGATTTTCAAGTACCTAATAAGGATCTTGTTACGTAACGTCTACGATCGGGTAATCCAAAGTTATTGCAGGTGTCTGCAAGAACTTATTCTAAATTGCTTTCACATCGCGCATTAAGCGTCAATACAGCCGACATTTAGCTCGATTTATAAAGCCTACCTACGTACGTATACAAGAAAGCAAGTGAAACCGCATAACTTATCACAATAACAACGTCCAGCTTTCGCAGTCAGTCATATCAGACGTGGCCAAATAAATCAGCTGCACCATACTCGGATAATAATATGGCATCACTATTTCAAATGATGATAGCGAAATGGCAACTCACATGGCCGACAATCACTCCACAATTGAACGAGCGTAAATAAAAGAACCATAACCGTTTTATCCGGCGCTTATTTTTTGAACAAACCGTAATAACTGCTAACAGCGAGCGCAAGCATGAAAGTGAAATTTTAAGAATGTAAATTGGTGAAATTGTATCTAAAAAATTTACTATTAAAGCCACTTGTGAATAAAATTCACTTTCAATTATGAAGGTTTACTTTACGTCATAAATGTCATAATACCGGCCGGTATTTTTATGGATTACTTTTTGTAACAGAATTATGTATGTGTAGGTACCTATACAATTGTTTGACTCACTCAACCTGATTATACTAATTCTACTGGAAATGTATTTCTAGATCTGACCGACCGAGGAATGTTTTGGTTCCGTGTTCCTGTTACTTTGTAAGCAGCAGTTATGCAGTTCTAAATTCAAGCTCTAGGCTAAATTCAGCCCATTTGGAACCTCGCTCACGTATCCTTCTAGACGGAGTGACATGACACACCTTCAAGCTATTATACCCATTATTACAAAGAAACAAGGTCCACGTATACACAAATTTGTGCCAAAATGAATGTGGGTGGTGAATCCAACGGTCACTTAAGTATGTTGCGAACTCTTCTCGGAACTACTACCTGACGCGAATTTTAATCGAAAGATCTGTTATTTTCAATGAAAAGGAACTCATACACACATATCAATACGATCACTTGACAATAATTACATTATGCTGTAGACAGTAGATTTCTCCAGTGCCTTATTTAGATTTCACTGTAAGCTACATCTAGGATTGTTACATAAAGTACCTATTAAGTAGTAATCTTGATTTATTTGTTTCATGGTTTTCACATTTATCAGTGCAGCCCTAATCCGGAAACGCTGTGGTCCACTTCTTCCGGAATCGCTGCATGTTAAGGTACTGTTAACTGCATTGCCGTAGATAGGAACGCAGACTTTCTATGTAGATACTAGACATGTAACGAATGTCGGTTTTGGAACATTCGCGAATGCGAATGCGAATGCGAATATTTGTAATTAATATTCGCGAATGCGAATGCGAATGCGAATATTTGGGTTTTCATACATTTCGTAATTTCACCACATTTTGCTTGTATCGCGGTAACATTTTATTGACGCAGTTCATAACCGGGCGGCGTATCTTAGGCGATTATCACACTGGCGACGGATCCGCATGCGGCGCCGGTGCGCGTGCGAGACAGCGCTATACACATGCAGAGCGCTGTCTCGCACGCGCACCGGCGCCGCATGCGGATCCATCGCCAGTGTGATAATCGCCTTATCTATCGACGATAGCCTAGGCAAAACGGGTAAAACAGATGTTGCACCTTGTTGTGCTGACATCTAGTGGCTCTAGGTTGAACTAACATAGTGAATATTTGCTTCGATAATAATTTTAAATCATAACACCTACCATTTAAATATAAACTCTAACTGCTGAACCAGAAGGTTCAAATTACCTTAACCCTAGAAAGTGGAGTGCAGAGTAGATATGTCATATGAATTGTATCATTTCAATTCAATTGCAGGGTTTTAAATGTAAGCCAACCGACATAGCGGTAGATAGTGCGATACTTTCTTCCATTTTCGGCACAAATAAGGTGATAAAATATTCGCAAAATATTCGCATTCAATTGTGCGAATGCGAATGCGAATGCGAATATCTAAAAACATGCGAATATTCGCGAATGCGAATGCGAATGCGAATATTCGTTACATGTCTAGTAGATACGGAGATAGGGCGTGGCTTGAAGGTTTAACCTTAACTGTGAATTTACTTTGAACATGGTGGGAGTGGTTTAGATGCTTGCTTGCTACATGATTGTCGGTGCCTTAGATGATGTCTACTGTAATTATTTTACTCAAGTTTTTGTATCGGTAAATGTTATATACTACAGGATTTTTAAACCTTTAGCCATATTGTGTGAAGTGATAAGGAAGACATTACTGAATAAATTTTACTACGGGTAAGGGATCAACCCCGAATTCACGATTCTTTTTACTATTTCGTACATTTAGGTCGATCAGGTGTCGCCGTTTTGTATGGGGAGGCCAACATTTTTTTTTAGATTTCGGGGTGAAGCCCATAGAAAAAGATGATCAGTATGTCTTGCCAAATCAACTCGCACAACATGGCTAATGGTTGACAAACACCACAGGGTATACAGAACGACGTAGCATTACACGTACAAAATGGAACCAACTTATTTACTTCTAATTAGTACAATTTGACCACTCTTCAAGAACTGAATTCTTTATAAAACATAAAATAATCTCTTTATTTCTCATATCAGATATTACTAACAAAAGAAAATTAGAGACAAAGGAAAAACACAATTCTACCGATGATACGTCCTATAGGAACTCCGGAAATAATAGTAAGGCCGACAGATATGCCATGTCAGCCGCAGAAAACACGCAGAAAACTTTTCTCGTCACCAAAACTACCTACGCCGTTACTGTCAAGATTTAAACAGCATTTAGGCACCCTACCTGATGTATGAACCTCTTAAAGATTATTATCGTATTGACCCGATGTTTGTGTTTTATCCAGTTTTGCGTACACGGCCTTTAAAGGCCATGTTGTTACAGAATTTAGATTGAGAGCAAAGGAATGCTTATGAGAGCTGATTTGTTGCAAAACCGCGTCACGACTTTTGGGCTTGGACTTTTGAATATTTTACTTTTAAAGGTGAGTGTTTATCGAATAAGTGGCAGGTTTAGTTAATTTTGTAAACAAACATTATTCAGACATCATGATTATCTCATTAGAGAGATAGAGAGCCAGTAGGTACTTAATGTAGAAACTTACGCAAATAATTGACTGAAGTGTTAAATGTGTCCATCTAGGTACATTAAAAGTAAATAACTTTTCAAATATTAATTTAAGGACTGTGATAATAAAAATACTAAACATAAATTATTTAGTTTATATACGACACATCCGTTGTGATTCGATCTGTGCTTTTGTGACATTATTGTTAGTCGTATGGCACAAGCAGATAAAATATAGGCAATCAGTTAAAATTCAAATATATCAACAACAGTGTGTTCAGCCATGCAGCTGCATGGGTTGTGAGATGAAGCCGGTCTTCTAGTGGTCCAGAGTATGAATGCAGAGGATAGCGCTGGATAATATATTCCATGGTTTGGACCTCTTTACCACATTCACACAAGGTGAGTCCTTCCATCCATGTACAAAAAGTGGTTGTATTGTCCGTGTCCCGTTCTTAGTCTGCTCAAACGACATCATTGCTGTCTAGGAAGATCAAATCCAACTCCAGCAAGTCGACGTGCAGGGTTAACAACTCTTGAGTCTACATAAGTAGCACTTCATTCATTTTCCCAGGCTTCAGACACATCATAGCCTTACACATTCTGAGCATATGGAGGGCGTCGGGACTCCAAGATTGCGACATTGAAAACAAGTGAGTGGAATTTTTGTGACTACCTTACTTGGCATTTGCAATATGCATTACGTGGATTAACTAATTGGAAACATACTTGGCATGATTTACTTATTTACGTGTAGATAATAAAAAATAAATTAAAAAATTTAAAAAACCCGCCTGCGTAAAATACTAAAAGGCCGTAAACAAGGCCAATATACGTTACGAATTTGTTATGTAGTATTGAAAAGCATAAGATACATATTAAATTCTAATGTGGAACATAGCGACATTAAACAGTCGGGACCCATTTGAAATCTAGTTGGCGCAAACCTTCCCTAAAATGGGTCCCGACTGTTTAATGCCGCTATGTTCCACATTAGAATTTAATATGTATCTTATGCTTTTCAATACTACATAACAAATTCGTAACGTATATTGGCCTTGTTTACGGCCTTTTAGTATTTTACGCAGGCGGGTTTTTTAAATTTTTTAATTTATTTTTTATTTCCTACTTTTTAGTATCATGAAAAGTACCTACATGTAATTCTTTTTGCGGGGAGCTCCGCCCCCCGAGCCCCCTTTCTCTGCTGCCCTTCACGTGGTAAGCTCTATCAAAACTCTTTTTCTCCCATCGTAAATGTTCAATGTAACAATGTTTGGTATAATTAGCAAAAGTACGGTATGTCTTTTCTTTATGCGGGGGGCTCCGCCCCCCGAGCCCCCCTTATTTCGCCGTCCATCACGTGTTAATCTCTATCAAACCTCTTTTTCTCCCATTTTAAATGTCCAACCTAAAAATTTTTGGTATTCCACGTAACAATTTTTGGTATAATTAGCAATAGTGCGGTGTGTTATTTCTTTATGCGGGGGGCTCCGCCCCCCGAGCCCCCCTTTTTTACCATCCATTACGTGCTAGACTCAATCAAACCTCTTTTTCTCCCATCTTAAATGTCCAACCTAAAAATTTTTGGTATTCCACGTAACAATTTTTGGTATAATTAGCAATAGTACGGAGTGTTTTTTCTTTATGCGGGAGGCTCCGCCCCCCGAGCCCCCCTTTTTACCGTCCATTACGTGCTAGACTCTTTCAAACCTCTTTTTCTCCCATCTTAAATGTCCAACCTAAAAATTTTTGGTATAATAAGCAATAGTACGGTGTGTTTTTTCTTATCGCGGAGGGCTCCGCCCCCTTAGCCCCCTTTCTCTGCCGCCCATAACGTGGTAAGCTCTATCAAAACTCTTTTTCTCCCATCTTAAATGTCCGACCTAAAAATTTTTGGTATTCCACGTAACAATTTTTGGTATAATTAGCAATAGTACGGAGTGTTTTTTCTTTTTGCGGGGGGCTCCGCCCCCCGAGCCCCCCTTTTTTGCCGTCCATCACGTGTTAAACTCTATCAAACCTCTTTTTCTCCCATTTTAAATGTCCAACCTAAAAATTTTTGGTATTCCACGTAACAATTTTTGGTATAATTAGCATAAGTACGGTGTGTTATTTCTTTATGCGGGGGGCTCCGCCCCCCGAGCCCCCCTTTTTTACCATCCATTGCGTGCTAGACTCAATCAAACCTCTTTTTCTCCCATCTTAAATGTCCGACCTAAAAATTTTTGGTATTCCACGTTACAATTTTTGGTATAATTAGCAATAGTACGGAGTGTTTTTTCTTTATGCGGGAGGCTCCGCCCCCTGAGCCCCCCTTTTTACCGTCCATTACGTGCTAGACTCTTTCAAACCTCTTTTTCTCCCATCTTAAATGTCCAACCTAAAATTTTTTGGTATAATAAGCAATAGTACTGTGTGTTATTTCTTATTGCGTGGGGCTCCGCCCCCGAGCCCCCCTTTCAACGTAACAGTTTTTGATATAATTAGCATTAGTACGGTGTGTTTTATTTTTGCACCTTTTGCTTTTGTACATGTTTTTTTGTATAGGCCCCATGGTTGACTGATAGAAAATACCATTTGGTATGATGTCCACCATTAGGTCTCACAGTTTTGTATTTCGTGCACTATAGTTGAAATAAAAAAAAAGATTCTTATAGGGAGGCAACGCGCATGTGAAACCTCTGGAATTACAGGCGTCCATTGGCTAACCCTAACTGCTTACCATCAGGCGCGTTGTATGAATGTTTGCCACCGCCGTGGTATAAAATTATATAGTGGAAATACAAAGGCATAAGTATTTATTTCCCATACAAAGTTTAAACCCCCCTTAAACCCCCTTAATTCCAAAAAGTTCGTAATTTTTATAGCCTATGTCCTGACCAGAGGTCTGTTGAACCGGCTAGTGAAGTTTTTATCGAAATCGGTTCAGGCGTTTTGACGCCAACTCTCCCCATCCAAACAGACAAACAGACAAAAATTCTAAAAATCGTCGAAACGTGTTCTGTTATCGATTCTAAGAGCTACTAACTCATTTTTTTACTAATATCTCCAATGTACAGATTTTTGACCCTCTTCACCTTTATTATATGTATAGATATGACAATTTTCTGACGCACGTCATTGATTAATCATCGACAAATCATATAGACTAAGATTAGGTGGTAGTGCACCCTACCTAATCGGGTAGCAAGATTCGGCATATATAGGGGGTAGCACCTTAAAAAGTTATGACTTTTAGTATGGGACACTATGAGCCAAACCTGGAGCGTTCGGAATGCAGCCAACTTTTCGGGTACCAAAAAAAGTCAGAAAATACCTCATCGGGTAGCAAGATTCGACATATACAGGGGGTAGCACCTTAAAAAGTTATGACTTTTTGTATGGAACACTATGAGCCAAACCTGGAGCATTCGGAATGCAGCCTGATTTTAGGGTGCCAGAAAATATCGAAAAATACCTCATCGGGTAGCAAGATGAAACTAATGCCAAATGAAAGTACTAATCATCCTGTTAATAAAAAAAATTGGTAGTCGGTCCTAAACCTGGAGCATTTCAAATGCAGCCAACTTTTGTGATCGAACAAAAAACTCATCTGATACCATTACAACGTAGAAATGGCCCCAGAAGATGGTTCAAAAGACATAAACAAGCTTAATTTGATAGAATTTATCAAAAAGTGCCAAAATATTTCAGGTTTACTCACCCAAACTTATCACTTTCGTGATTTGGCTTAATTTTAGGGTACCAGAAGATTTAAAAAAATACCTTATTGAGTAGCACGATAAGATGTATGCCAAATGAAAGGACTTATCATCCTGTTAATTTAAAAAAATAGCAGCGGGGCCTAAACCTGGTACATTCCAAATGCAGCCAACTTTTGTGATCGAACAAAAAACTCATCTGATACCATTACAACGTAGAAATGGCCCCAGAAGATGGTTCAAAGGACATAAACAAGCTTAATTTGATAGAATTTATCAAAAAGTGCCAAAATACATTAGGTTTACTCATCCAAACTTATCACTTTCGTGATTTGGCTTAATTTTAGGGTACCTGAAGATTTAAAAAAATACCTTATTGTGTAGCACGATAATATGTATGCCGAATGAAAGGACTTATCAACCTGTTAATAAAAAAAAAATAGCAGCGGGCCCTAAACCTGGAACATTCCAAATGCAGCCAACTTTTGTGATCGAACAAAAAACTCATCTGATACCATTACAACGTAGAAATGGCCCCAGAAGATGGTTCAAAGGACATAAACAAGCTTAATTTGATAGAATTTATCAAAAAGTGCCAAAATACATTAGGTTTACTCATCCAAACTTATCACTTTCGTGATTTGGCTTAATTTTAGGGTACCTGAAGATTTAAAAAAATACCTTATTGAGTAGCACGATAAGATGTATGCCGAATGAAAGGACTTATCAACCTGTTAATAAAAAAAAAATAGCAGCGGGCCCTAAACCTGGAACATTCCAAATGCAGCCAACTTTTGTGATCAAACAAAAAACTCATCTGATACCATTACAACGTAGAAATGGCCCCAAAAGATGGTTCAAAAGACATAAACAAGCTTAATTTGATAGAATTTATCAAAAAGTGCCAACATATTTCAGGTTTACTCACCCAAACTTATCGCTTTCGTGATTTGGCTTAATTTTAGGGTACCTGAAGATTTAAAAAAATACCTTATTGAGTAGCACGATAATATGTATGCCAAATGAAAGAACTTATCATCCTGTTAATAAAAAAAAATAGCAACGGGTCCTAAACCTGGAACATTTCAAATGCAGCCAACTTTTGTGACCGAACAAAAAACTCATCTGATACCATTACGACGTAGAAATGGCCCCAGAAGATGGTTCAAAAGACATAAACAAGCTTAATTTGATGAAATTTATCAAAAAGTGCCAAAATATATTAGGTTTACTCACCCAAACTTATCACTTTCGTGTTTTGGCTTAATTTTAGGGTACCTGAAGATTTAAAAAAATACCTTATTGAGCAGCACGATAAGATGTATTCCAAATGAAAGCACTTATCATCCTGTTAATAAAAAAAATAGCAGCGGGTCCTAAACCTGGAACATTCCAAATGCAGCCAACTTTTGGCAGCCAACTTTTGTGATCGAACAAAAACTCATCTAAAACCATTACAACGTAGAAATGGCCCCAGAAGATGGTTCAAAGACATAAACAAGCTTAATTTGATGGAATTTATCAAAAAGCGCCAAAATATATTAGGTTTACTCACCCAAACTTATCATTTTCGTGTTTTGGCTTAATTTTGGGGTACCTGAAGATTTACAAAAAATACCTTATTGAGCAGCACGATAAGATGTATGCCAAATGAAAGGACTTATCATTCTGTTAATAAAAAAAAATAGCAGTGGCATCTAAACCTGGAACATTCCAAAGGCAGCCAACTTTTGTGATCGAACAAAAAACTCATCTGATAAGCCAAATCACGAAAGTGATAAGTTTGGGTGAGTAAACTGAATATATTTGGCACTTTTTGATATTTTTTTTTCAAATTAAGCTTGTTTATGTATTTTGAACCATCTTCTGGGGCCATTTCTACGTTTTAACGGTATCAGATGAGTTTTTTGTTCGATCACTAAAGTTGGCTGCAATTGGAATGTACCAGGTTTAGGACCCGCTGCTATTTTTTAAATTAACAGGATGATAAGTCCTTTCATTTGGCATACATCTTATCGTGCTACTCAATAAGGTATTTTTTTTAATCTTCTGGTACCCTAAAATTAAGCCAAATCACGAAAGTGATAAGTTTGGGTGAGTAAACCTAATATATTTTGGCACTTTTTGATAAATTTCATCAAATTAAGCTTGTTTATGTCTTTTGAACCATCTTCTGGGGCCATTTCTATGTTGTAATGGTATCAGATGAGTTTTTTGTTCGGTCACAAAAGTTGGCTGCATTTGGAATGTTCCAGGTTTAGGACCCATTGCTATTTTTTTTTATTAACAGGATGATAAGTTCTTTCATTTGGCATACATATTATCGTGCTACTCAATAAGGTATTTTTTTAAATCTTCAGGTACCCTAAAATTAAGCCAAATCACGAAAGTGATAAGTTTGGGTGAGGAAACCTGAAATATGTTGGCGCTTTTTGATAAATTCTATCAAATTAAGCTTGTTTATGTCTTTTGAACCATCTTCTGGGGCCATTTCTACGTTGTAATGGTATCAGATGAGTTTTTTGTTTGATCACAAAAGTTGGCTGCATTAGGAATGTTCCAGGTTTAGGGCCCGCTGTTATTTTTTTTTATTAACAGGTTGATAAGTTCTTTCATTTGGCATACATATTATCGTGCTACTCAATAAGGTATTTTTTTTAATCTTCAGGTACCCTAAAATTAAGCCAAATCACGAAAGTGATAAGTTTGGATGAGTAAACCTAATGTATTTTGGCACTTTTTGATAAATTCTATCAAATTAAGCTTGTTTATGTCCTTTGAACCATCTTCTGGGGCCATTTCTACGTTGTAATGGTATCAGATGAGTTTTTTGTTCGATCACAAAAGTTGGCTGCATTTGGAATGTACCAGGTTTAGGACCCGCTGCTATTTTTTTAAATTAACAGGATGATAAGTCCTTTCATTTGGCATACATCTTATCGTGCTACTCAATAAGGTATTTTTTTAAATCTTCTGGTACCCTAAAATTAAGCCAAATCACGAAAGTGATAAGTTTGGGTGAGTAAACCTGAAATATTTTGGCACTTTTTGATAAATTCTATCAAATTAAGCTTGTTTATGTCTTTTGAACCATCTTCTGGGGCCATTTCTACGTTGTAATGGTATCAGATGAGTTTTTTGTTCGATCACAAAAGTTGGCTGCATTTGAAATGCTCCAGGTTTAGGACCGACTACCAATTTTTTTTATTAACAGGATGATTAGTACTTTCATTTGGCATTAGTTTCATCTTGCTACCCGATGAGGTATTTTTCGATATTTTCTGGCACCCTAAAATCAGGCTGCATTCCGAATGCTCCAGGTTTGGCTCATAGTGTTCCATACAAAAAGTCATAACTTTTTAAGGTGCTACCCCCTGTATATGTCGAATCTTGCTACCCGATGAGGTATTTTCTGACTTTTTTTGGTACCCGAAAAGTTGGCTGCATTCCGAACGCTCCAGGTTTGGCTCATAGTGTCCCATACTAAAAGTCATAACTTTTTAAGGTGCTACCCCCTATATATGCCGAATCTTGCTACCCGATTAGGTAGGGTGCACTACCACCTAATCTTAGTCTAATAGTCTCCATATCAGAGGATACATACCAGCTCCTTCACTCTTAGTTGAACAAAATATTAACTTGATGTACAGTCGACGTCAAAAAAATGTTTACACTTTTGGACCTTATAAGAAAGGAGTAAAATGCAAAAGTGTAAACATATTTTTGACGTCGACCGTACCTATTACTTGAAATTCACATAAAATGTTTATACTTTTGGACCTTATTAGAAAGGAGTAAGGTGCAAAAGTGTAAACATATTTTTGACGTCGACCGTACCTATTACTTGAAATTCACATAAAATGTTTATACTTTTGGACCTTATTAGAAAGGAGTAAGGTGCAAAAGTGTAAACATATTTTTGATGTCGACCGTACCTTTTACTTGAAATTCACATATTATTATGTTCACGTTAATAATAACAACCTTTATAATATGTTCGTCGTATTTTTGTTATAACTAAATACCTAATAAAATGGAAATGTAAGTAAGATGGTTGCTAAACAATTTTAAATTATAATAATTCCTAAACGGTCATTCAAAATCAAAAATGATGAATGAGACCTCATAATACTTTTCAAAGTTCTAAACAATGATACCCTACTCGGCATAGTACATCAATTTTCATTTTTGAATTTTTTACAATATGACGTCTGACTGCCGTCATATTGAATTTGGATTGCTATTTTGTCTTTAGTGGCACTCGCGCAATCAAGACGAATCGATTGACGTACGAATCATCTAAATCGGCCCTCTCGTTTTGCTTCTAGAGTGCCACAAAGGAACAAACATACATATATAGACTGTTAAACACTATCCCCTCTTTTGCGTCGCGCAGTCGGGGAAAAATGAGCCCATTTCTCTAAAATCCACATTTAGATTTAATATTCAAATATTATATGGTAAGAGTTAAAAGCTATACCATCATATTGTCCCTACCTAAGTGTCAACATTACGAAACTATCGGCATTTGTTTTCCTCGCCAGTCAGATTAATGTGCAACCAGATCAGAAGTATCAGAACCATCGCCCAGGAAATTACGGGACCGTTTCGTAACGTTCCTCCCAGACATCGAATCACAAGTCCCGATAACGAGGTGCTAGCTCGTGACGTTTGAAAGGGAACCGCGATCGTCCGGTCACGATTCGCGTTCGATTTTCGAAAATGTTAACTAGTTGCGTGGGCGCAGAAAGTGAGCGCGAGATTATGAACAGCTGCCATTGTTCGGGAACAGGTGCCGACCATTGGGAGCTCCGTTTTTCTCACGTTTAATTGCGTAACTTCGTATAATATCTTTCTGATGGTGTTATAGGATATGTAATTGAATGATAGGTATCTATGTCAAGATCTTTATATTATTGAATAGTCTGTCTACTGATCCAGCTAAATAAATGACAAGTTTGGATATGTTTAATTCAGCTAGATTGTTACTATTCAATTTATATGGACATTTGGGCAAGTTAGTTAGGTATCTTAATTACTGTACACATCTTAATTTTCTGACAAGTATCTATTCTTTTCTATTGATTAAATAAATCTGTGCGTTTTTTAGTATAACTTGTTTTTTATCAAAGGTGTCAATCCAACGAACAAATATTATAATATTGTGTTACTATTGTCATGCGATATTGTATTGTTCACTAGTCCTCCGTCCGCGTGAGATAAAATACCAATACTTTCGAAGATAACCTTTGCAAAACTAGCTAGGGATATATACGCACAAATCTGGCCGCCGGATTAGTCTGGTGGATATGCCCGGCGGACAGATCCGTCCATGTATGGCGCGAATCGGACACGGATTTGTCTGTCTTATCTGAATAGCACCATAAATGGACTAATCTGTCCGCCGAGTATATCCACCGGACAAAGCCAGCGGGAAGATCTGTGCACGTATCTATTATCCTGTAAGATTTGCGTAATTTTTTATAACCTGTTTCTGTAAATGATTGTTCTGATTTTCAAGCACATTTTCTATACAAATATTTTTGTATCAATTTCGGCGGTATAAGCGTCAAAACATCAAAACTTGTACACTTACGTGGTGGTATACAATACTTATAGCAAATAATTCCAATCCATTTATTAAAATAAAAACTTAAGGTTAAACACCTACCTAATTAGGACTGAAATAAAAAGATGTCGTTAATCAAATTTGGCCGCTCACCGCAGCTGTTTAATCATATTCGTAATAAAATATAATACAAGTGAAGTAGTTATCTAAAACGTTTTCATAAATATACCTAGTTCATGTTTCCACTTGTTACAACAACTACTTTTGTTCGATTGTTTTAGATAATTAAGTATGTCACTAGATAATCTAGATATCGCTATGTAGTTACCCAAATTGGTTTTTGGGCTTAGCAGTATTTTGTACGATATATTTTCTAATATATTAGTATTAGCATTAAAGCGTTTTTAACCATAGCTATTAAAAAATTATAAGTGCTTATAGTATTTTTATTGAGTGTAAAAGTATTTAAAATTTAATTATTAGGTTGGAACCCATTCTAAACCCAAATTAATTTTACAACCTATAATAAAATTGGAAATAATTCAACTAAATAACTACACTTCCGTTTGTGTTTCACCAATTTGTTTTGTATTGTAGGTCACAGCGGATTCTTGTCTAGTCACTTATAGAAAACGATTTGTTTTGGCATTAATGTGTCGTGACTATCGTTATGTTATGTCATACAGACAAGGTACTTTGTGGTGGCCTTCATTTGGAAAGGAGTTGCATAGTTGACTAGTATTCACGTACAATATCCTATTTGCCAGGCGAACTGATTGACGAGATTCTCTGCTGTAATCATTTGAATAGGTACTCGGAAAACATCAATGTCTAAGATTTTGAAATTTTATATAATGACAACTTTCGGAACTCCGGAGTGATTTAATCAGTACCAATGTACTCGTGTAACATAAATAAATTATTGTTTGAGGTTTAACAATTCCCGCTGACCAACACAACTTTAGAAATAAATAAGGTAGGTACGCGATTAGTCCCGTTTCATATGCCCTTGTTGTAAAATTTTACTTCTAAACAGGTACCTACTTATATGATTTATTGGCAGTGAAGTAACAATAAGAATGTTGTCACCTACCGAGTTAGCCAGCCAATTGTCATGTATAATTATGTTTACACGATAAAAGGATATTTTTCAATTTGCTGCAATTTTGCAGATAAAGATAGCAGAGTAAATAAAAAAAACTTGACAGGAAACTATTAAAAAAACTATTACTAAATTATGTTCAGTCACGCCTGATGACATTCAAAGAAATGCTTTAGAGATTATAAATAGAAAACATCGTTAGACGAAGTGTAGACTCGACACATCATGACAACTCTGCGGGGTTTAACTTTGATTGTCATAGGTACGTAAGTTAAACATTGAATTTGAATTAAATACGAGTATATGTTATAGAAATTTTTGTTCGGCATATCAGGTGATAGGTGGCTGTTAAGACCTCTATAAAGTACCTATTATTTTGCTAACAGCCTTTTGTAATTTTTTACTGCGGTTAGTAGGTAAATGTAAAGGATATTAATTTTCCAATTGCGACTGTAATGGCGCCGGAAATTTCAGTACCTATAAATGGAAATGACATTAGGTACTGATGTTCTCGATAAATATTTCCAGCTGTAATATTTATACTTTGCCTACGATGCACAACTAGCAATTGACGCTACCGTAATTGTAGTTAGTACTCAAGAGAGCCGAAATCAGATTTTAACCATACGAATTTATAAATGTTTTGATGGCAGTCGGTATCGTCAATCTTGAACTATTTTGAATTAATTTGTTTGAAATAAATGAATTAATTTATTTACTGTTTCGTCACAAGCTTTTCTAAATTATTATCATTGTAACTTTTAACTAAGTACCTACTGTTTTTACAGTCACATTGTGGTTATGCCCAAATGAAATTCAAGCGAACGGGCGTGGATTACTACGAGGGAATGGCAAAAAGGACACTTGTTACGGACCAATAAACTTGTGCAATAGCATTAAAGATGATGTGACGACAGGAATGGTGATATTATCTGAAGATGGCTCTTTTTGTGTGTGTCAGCCAAAAGAAATAGCCCCCAGACCCATTTATAAAAGTGCACCTAGACCTAGAATTATAATAGACCCACGAGAATAATCGACACAATTAAACTTCAGCGTCGAATGTTGCAGAAATATTTTTATCATTTATGTCAGGTTTATCAGACAAACATTGGAACGATCATACGTATGTCAGCTGTATGTAAACTGCTTGTATAAAATAAATATCCGCAAATAAAATTTAAAATTTGGTACATACAATAATTATTTATCATTAATATTAATAAATTTTTGTATGTCTTTCCCGACCACGGAACAATGGTGTTCCGGACCTTTGGGAGGCGTATGCGGAGCCGAAGCCAACGCGCAGAGGCCCTTTCGACAATTTGATGAAAAGAGAGGAGTACACTAAGCGGATGCTGCCCCTGCCCGTGTCATTGGACGCACACAGAGACAGCATCCGCCATGGTGTAAGGACTATTGAGATTTAATGGAGTCTAAAATCTACTAGGCTTTTGGGTGAATAGTATGGACTGATTAATGGGCTATTGGATGAAGAACCGGACGCCTGCCTAATAAAACGGTATCCAATTTTATTTCCGGCAGACGGTGACTCGCCCTCCGCAAGATGGGCCCCCATAAAAAGCGCCATCAAAGATGGCTCAAGGGCAACACCGGTGCGGGAGCTGGGGGTAGAGAGGTGTCACTGGACTTTAAACATATAGCCAACTCGCCACTTAGGTTTCCACATCTACCCTCGAGAACACAGCTCTAACAACCCCCCTCTGGACAGCCGGCTAAGGCAAGCCAGAGGCAGGGGACCTGTCCCACCATCCGACAGGGCACCCCAGGGGCACTCAGGTACGTGGAGTCGCTACTCTCCAACAGCTCGCCACAAGCTGCCCTGCGTTAATATTGCATATTAATAATATTTTTATCTACGTTTAATTTAATGATCATTTATTACACAAATAAAAAAGTGTACAAAAAGCGGACTTAATGCCTTAACATTTTCTACCAGTGTACATTTTAAAATATTAAATATTGACTTATAATTTTATAATATTATTAAATATTATATTAACATCATCACATCACATCACATTGTTTTCCGGGTTAGGCAAATGTCGATATTGTAAAATTAAAACATACTGTTTGGATATTAAGTGTTAAAATGGCTTCGTTTCCTGAAATATAATCCAATACCATATGTTGTGTCTTTAGTTTAGTTTTTTTTTTTACAAAAAATGCACCACAGTTGTTTTTCCCCACATCTAAGGTTACATGAAGGTAAACAATAGAACTGCGAAACATACGAAATTAACACCTCTGAGGTGACAAAAACTCACGTGGCTCCTATTACATTGAGTGTTTTATATGTGCCTATTCGTGATATTTTTAGTAATTAAAAACTAAAGTGACAAAAGCCGTTTATTGCGATGCTGTGTTTACTGGTGCATACAATACAACAATGTTTCAAAACGTGTCGAATACGTTTTCAATTTGTACTTTTCCTGTTAATTGACCGGCTTCATTAATAACATTTAACAATTATGAACTCATTCCAATTAATAATTTATTCGCATTGAAAACCATGATGATTAGTGCTTACCTACATAAGTACATAATTAAAAATATATCGGTACAGAGTGAATAGAAATAGTGCACATAATTTTTTATTACGAAGCCTAATAACACTGCGATTGTATTGGTTTTTTAACCGACTTCAAAAAAGGAGGAGGTTCTCAATTCGACTGTTTTTTTTTGTATGAATGTTACTCGATGTCTCCGTGAATCGTGAACCGATTTTCTAAATTTTTTTTAATCGAAGGGGTATAACCCCTAGATGGTCCCATTGTCACCAAGTCGGGGTCTGATCATGGGATCCTGGAGAAATCGAGGGAACTCTTCAACTATTATAGATAAACCCCATGGCACCTGTTCATAAAAGTGATGATGAGTTCCGAAAAAATAGTTAAAAAAAATAGAATGGCCGAAAGCACCAAAAAGTACCACTTAAAATGGATGGCATTTACCTACGGCATTGGATATAATATAAAGATGACAGTTGTGGCAACAAATACTTAATAATTTATTTTCGGGTACAGAAAAATCCAGTCTGCCAGTTCCTGCATGGCCGGAAGTGCCTGGCAGACTACTTTAAAAGTAACGAATTTGACTCCAAATTTACATCAACGCGCGTTCGAGTATATCACTAACTATTAAGTATTAACACGCCGTAAAAAACACGCGGTAAATGCGCCAGTGACGCAAACAAACTGCTGGAATGAAAAACTCAGTGTGCATAGGCAAGGTAAAAGTCTATCCTACAAGCTAACACGTGGAGAAATGCACATGATTGAAATAAACGCAATTTTCCCGTACAGTTTTTAAAGGAAAAGTGAGTGAGGATTAGTCTTTTACATACATAGATAAGTTCTCTTCTGATACCAGAATAACCCTGATACCTGGGGGGTGATTTTTGAGATTCGAGTACTCGAAAGTAACATTTACAACTCAGAATAAAACGATGAAATTATGTTTTAAAAATAAAAGCGATAGGAATCATGATTATTTAAACTATTAATTTCATGCGAAAAAATTGGCGGTAAGCTTTTGTGTGCGATTATTTTCAAGCTTAAACTTTTTGAATTCGGGCGCTCGAAAGTCAAAAATTGGCCCCCTGTATAAAAGTTTTCTAGAATTTGAATTACTTCGTCCATGGCACTTTTTTCTACTTTAAATTAATAGGTATACCTACAGAAATTTTGTAGGTAGGTAACACAAGGATAATTTTTCACAAGGATTGTATTGGTTTTTTAACACTCATACTGTGAGTATAATATATATGAGTAAAAGCATGAGTACGCGCTGCGCAGATAAGATAGCACTCTGATCCGGTAGGTCTACTTAAAATCAAATTCCTATCGATTGGCTTCCATGCAGTGAGTAGTGATTTTTCTGTCGTTACTTTGCGGAAATCCATAATATGAGAACAATATTATTGCTTTGCTATTCCGTGGTATAATAGCGTGCTAGTGGAATAGTGCCAACCCGTTATATTTACATGCGTATTTTTGCATGCTATAATGTTGTCGGCCACATCTCCAGCAGCTCCTGAAGATGTCTCGTAGAGAGGCCAAACAGTATACGAATCGATTTTTGGTATTATTGGTGGTGGTTTCTTATATTTAATTGCGTATCTATTTTTGCGGTGGGAGAGTGAGAACATTATGCATGCAAAAATACGCAAGTAAATATAACGGGTTGGCAACTTGGCACTAATCGACTAGCTAGCACGTTATTATATCGCAGAATAGCAAAGTGATATTATTGTTGTTACTTCCATGTAGTGCTTCGGAGTACCTTTTAGAGATCACAAAAACACGAGTCTGCAAGGTCCTATTAGCTCGAACATTATACAGTTTTCTTCATCTTTCTAATTTACATTTTAGTTCACTATATTCGAATAAATTGATATATTTTTCCTAGTTCCAGACCTCTCCACAGTCCATACCCATATTCATCCACTAATCGTATGTGATTGGAATTGTATGTCTAATATAGCTGAATATAGACCCTAATTAACGGGCCGTGTTTGGTCACGCATACAAAATTGTACAAAGATTGAAAATTAATTCTAATTAGCAAGGTAACGCTAAGGCAGTTACATGAAGAAACTGGACTCACCATGGTACCTGGACGAAGAATATTTCTGCTCTTAGCCATAAGTAAGTCAACATTTCATTATTGATTTAAAATCTAAAACTTATTAAACTAGTAGTCCGCCTCGAACTGAGAACTCGCGATTTACTTGCAAACGAGTCGACCAATATAATACGACCCTCGTGAAGATTTTTCTTCGCATTCTAGCTCCATAACCCTTTGATAGATCCTGCTCATATACGAACTCTCAAATTATATGTAACCCTGCTACAACCTCAACAAAATTCATAAAGATCAGAAACACGTTACTCAAGCGGAACAAACTCTCAAAATCAAAAAGCCATCGTAATGCCAAGACGTCCCAGTAGCCAGAAATTATTTGTAAGAACTCACATCGCTTACGCTCCGCTCGTTCGATTAATGATTAAATTATCTACAGCTATATTGTGGCTGGCTCCCGGTCAAAGTCTGCCAAGTCGACGTGCTCCCGAAGAATCAACACAAGATCCTTGCGATGACGCCCACGACCAGCTCTTTTGTGGTAACAACGACGTCACATATTTAAACATGTGCGAGTTCCAAGCAGCTGTAGCCAAAGATCCGACCATAAGAATAGTAGACAATGGAGCATGTCTGTGTGATCCCAAAGATAGCCATGAATGGGATCCGATATGCGCGATGAATGGTCAATCATACGCGAATAACTGCGATTTAGAAAAGGCAAGAAAGTTTGATCCATCGCTGCACATACGCCATCTAGGTTTGTGCAACTCTTTGCTCAAAAGGAACACAATAACTTACAGAGAGCTACAAAAGGTAAAGTTGTGGAGTTCATTCATGCCTGAAGATCTTTTTATATCCCTTAGTAGTCGCGATTTGGCTGACGCTCCTAATGAAGAACATCCTAAAAAACTCGGTAAAAAAAAGACTAATACGAAGAAAAATAAACCCAGCTTTGGTAGACTTCCTCGTTACAAGGGTTAGTAAAAATGGCGCCGGATATTGTCGAAAACTTGTTGTAATAAAGCCAAATACTTCAACGCTTCAACTTATAAATGTTTTATACATCCACCACCTCAAGTATTTGTTCTAAACACATACTGTCCTAGTGAAGTGCATTTAAACGTTTGACATGTTACGCTGTGACATCTATCTTATTCTACCGCACAAGTGCGCCTTATAGCCATGGCTCGTCAAGCATGAAAAAGACCCCATACCACACTTTAGCGTCGACGCAACGGCGGCGATGCGACGTAGTTCAGTCAATAATTTTTTTTTGAATTATAAGTCTGCCTCATCTGAATAGCACCATAAATGGACGAATCTGTCCGCCGAGTATATCCACCGGCACCGGACAAAGCCGGCGGCAAGATCTGTGCACGTATCCTGTAAGATTTGCGTAATTTTTTATAACCTGTTTCTGTAAATGATTGTACTGATTTTCAAGCACATTTTCTATACTTACAAATATTTTTGTATCAATTTCGGCGGTATAAGCGTCATAACATGAAAACTTGTACACGTACGTGGTGGTATATATTACTTATAGCAAATAATTCCAATCCATTAATTAAAATAAAAACTTAAGGTAGGTACCTACACCTACCTAATTAGGACTGAAATAAAAAGATGTCGTTAGTCAAATTTGGCAGCTCACCGCAGCTGTTTAATCATATTCGTAATAAAATATTAGGCTGGCTCTACATGATGTGCCATCATAGGGACGCAGCTATGCGTTAGACGGAGCTAACGATATTGCGATCTCGTTTCGTCGTATAGCTGCGTCCCTATGATGGCCCATCATGTAGAGGAGCTATTATACGAATGAAGTAGTTACAGTAGTTATCTAAAACGTTGTCATAAATATACCTAGTTCATGTTTCCACTTGTTACATTACAACAACTGCTTTTGTTAGATTGTTTTAGATAATTAAGTATGTCACTAGATAATCTAGATATCGCTATATAGTTACCCAAATTGGTATTTGGGTTTAGTAGTATTTTGTATGATATATTTTCTAATATATTAGCATTCAAGCGTTTTTAACCATAAAAAAATAATAAGTGCTTATAGTATTTTTATTCAGTGTAAAAGTATTTAAAATTTAATTATTAGGTCGGAACCCATTCTAAATTCAAATTAATTTTACAACCTATTTATAACAAAATTGGAAATAATTCAACTAAATAACAACACTTCCGTTTGTGTTCCAGTAAATTGTTTTGTATTGTAGGTCACAGCGCGCTGTGTGGAATTTTACATCAAAATCGGACATGCCAATATCCGGAAGTAGTTTATGACACTAATAGATAGCTTTAGGAGTGTTCGACGTAATAGCAAGGTCTGTGTCCGGAAATTAATGATACTTTTTAAGAAATCCATACTAATGTGCCGAGTCGACTTTAAATTTTTTCTAAAAGTGAAATTCTTAATTTTCTCCAAATGCTTTAATTACTGGCTTGAACTTTACTGCTTATCGTCAGTATAAATATACACAGTATTTAGGATTCAAATATAAATATTTCTAAGCCTTAAATAACAAAGATATTGTACTTTATGTAAAAAAAACATAATATCTCTCTTATTACCTTTTGATACTGTAAGCGGAGTTAGTTTCAAGAAAAACATATTATTTTACTTACTTAAAAATCATATCAAAAATTTAATAATTATGGTCACTGGACTTGGAAGTTATTAAAGTTCTAAGTTATTCTGATAATTCTGATCTTTAGGGTTGTCACACGACATTGAGTTTAATAAAACAGAAATCGAATTGCAGTCAAATTTATAATTACTGTAAAATTACCTTACTATGCTCCGGTCATCCAACTGATTATTAGGAGTAGGTTAGTAGGTAGTCTGTAATTGGACCCCATACATATATCAAGGTCTTTCGGTACAACATCACTAAGTACTCCAACTATTGAGAATTATTGGAGGAGTCAACATTAGATACAATTGATAAAAGTTATCTCTACATAAAATAGCATAGTCTGATCCAATTTTACAAGCTTTTATTTATAGTACGGGCGGGACCGTAAGATTTGCTACGTTACGTGATACAAAGATAAACCCCATGGCACATGTTCATAAAAGTGATGCTGAGTTCCGAAAAAATAGTTTAAAAAAAACTTTTTACAAAAAAAAGATACCTGATGTTAAAATCTGATTGCATTTATTTGATAAACCGACTTCAAAAAGGATAAAATGAATCATTATATTATTTATATGCGTTAACAACTGATATGTTTGAAGTCGGTGCCAAGCCAATTTGGAAGAGTTAATACGAACGATGCGATGTGTTCAGTGAATTTTTATTTTTACTAGATAACTAATCTAATACGGTATGAATCGCACGTAGATATACATTCGTTTCGACCATGCGATAACTGTTAGGCAAGTAGGTACAGAAAGTATAATCATGCGTCCTATGTTTGTTTGTTAACACATTGTTGGGACTATCCATATGTCGAACGAAGCCCGTGGTTCGGTTTGAACTATTAAGGAATTCAATGGCTAGATTAATTTTTCTATACTCACATATACCCAGTACACAGTGTACACACGCCGTGTCAGTAAAAAGGCACGATATTCAAATTTTATATGGAAGATCAATCTTACGCGTCTACATTTTTTTTCTATTTGCCGCCTTTTTCTCATTATTGACAAAGCAGACGTGTATCAGAATACATATAGCGTTATCGCATTTCATCAAAATAGGATTAGTAGTTTAGACATGAAAATGCAATACATGAAATCGCATTCACCTTTGCATTATTAGTACCGATGTTTTGTGATGTTCACTCTTGAAGCTGATTTGACGGGTTTTGTAATTTGTGGCTTGGCACCGACTTCAAACATATCAGTTGTTAACGCATATAAATAATATAATGATTCATTTTATCCTTTTTGAAGTAGGTTTATCTTTTTTTTGTAAAAAGTTTTTATTTTTCCATTTTTAGTGGTTATATTTATATTTAACAACAAGTCTCAGAATATTCGGTAAAGACATATAAAAAAGTTCATAATACACCCATTCTATCTAAAGAAAGGTCCACGTATCATAATAATATGTGTACTTCATAATTAGGTCCTCTCTATCAAATTGGTCGTTTTCAAGAGGGGATGCTCGAGTTGCTTAAGAAAACACCCAAATCAACATACATGTGCCTTTAAAAATTGAGAAGTTCTCTCAATCCCTCACGGATCCCATCATCAGAACAGCACCAGATTATTGATGGGACCATCTTCGAGGTAGTTCCTATCAAACAAAAAAAGGGATTGTCCAAATCGGACCACGGGTCTCGGATTAATCGCTGAACATCCTACATAAAAAAATCTTCATCATTATCACGAAAACAATCATCATCATCAGTAGTACCACTCCATCAAATTGGCGGTTTTTGTGAGAAAATGCTTGAGTAGCTTAAGAAAAGACCCAAATCACCATACACGTGCCTTTGAAAATTGAGGAGTTCCCTCAGTTGCTCATAGATTCCATCATCAGAACAGGACCAGATTAATGTGGACCATCGTTGAGGTAGTTTCTTTCAAACAAAAAAATAATTATTCAAATTGGACCAAGGGTCTCGGAGCAATCGCTGAACATCCTACATTTAAAAAATCTTCATCATTATCATCAAAACAATCATCATCATCAGGTCCACTCCATCAAATTGGTGATTTTCGTGAGAAAATGCTTGAGTAGCTTAAAAAAACACCCAAATCACTACACACGTGCCTTTAATAATTGAGGAGTTCCCTCAACTGCCCATGAATCCCATCATCAGAACAGCACCAGATAAATGTGGGACCATCTTCAAGGTAGTTCCTTTCAAACAAAAAAATAATTATTCAAATTGGACCACGGGTCTCGGAGTAATCGCTGAACATCCTGCATAAAAAAAATCTCCATCATTATCATGAAACAATCATCATCATCAGGTCCACTGCATCGAAATGGTGGTTTTCGTGAGAAAATGCTTGAGTTTCTTAAGAAAACACCCAAATCACCATACATGTGCATTTAAAAATTGAGGAGTTCCCTCAATTCCTCATGGATCCCATCATCAGAATAGCACCATATTAATATGGGATTACCTTGGATGTAGATCCTTTCAAACAAAAAAAGAATTACTCAAATCGGACCACGGGTCTCGGAGTCATCGGTGAACATACATAAAAAAAAACACCAAACCGAATGCAGAACCTCCTTCCTCAATGGAATTGAAGTCGGTTAAAAAAATAGAATGGCCGAAAGCACCAAAAAGTACCACTTAAAATGGATGGCATTTGCCTACGGCATTGGATATAATATAAAGATGACAGTTGTGGCAACAAATAAATAATTTATTTTCGGGTAAAGAAAAACCCAGTCTCCCAGTTCCTGCATGGCCGGAAGTGCCCGGCAGACTACTTTAAAAGTAACGAATTTGACTCCAAATTTACATCAACGCGCGTTCGAGTATATCACTAACTATTGACACGCCGTAAAAAACACGCGGTAAATGCGCCAGTGACGCAAACAAACTGCTGGAATGAAAAACTCAATGTGCATAGGCAAGGTAAAAGTCTATCCTACAAGCTAACACGTGAAGAAATGCACATGCTTGAAATAAACGCAATTTTCCCATACAGTTTTTAAAGGAAAAGTGAGTGAGGATTAGTCTTTTACATACATAGATAAGTTCTCTTCTGATACCAGAATGACCCTGATACCTGGGGGGTGATTTTTGAGATTCGAGTACTCGAAAGTAACATTTACAACTCAGAATAAAACGATGAAATTATGTTTTAAAAATAAAAGCGATAGGAATCATGATCATTTAAACTACAAATATCATGCGAAAAAATTGGCGGTAAGCTTTTGTGTGCGATTATTTTCAAGCTTAAACTTTTTGAATTCGGGCGCTCGAAAGTAAAAAATTGGCCCCCTGTATGAAAGTTTTCTAGAATTTGAATTACTTCGTCCATGGCACTTTTTTCTACTTTAAATTAATAGGTATACCTACAGAAATTTTGTAGGTAGGTAACACAAGGATAATTTTTCACAAGGATTGTATTGGTTTTTTAACCCTTATACTGTGAGTATAATATATATGAGTAAAAGCATGAGTACGCGCTGCGCAGATAAGATAGCACTCTGATCCGGTAGGTCTACTTAAAATCAAATTCCTATCGATTGGCTTCCATGCAGTGAGTAGTGATTTTTCTGTCGTTACTTTGCGGAAATCCATAATATGAGAACAATATTATTGCTTTGCTATTCCGTGGTATAATAGCGCGCTAGTGGAATAGTGCCAACCCGTTATATTTACATGCGTATTTTTGCATGCTATAATGTTGTCGGCCACATCTCCAGCAGCTCCTGAAGATGTCTCGTAGAGAGGCCAAACAGTATACGAATCGATTTTTGGTATTATTGGTGGTGGTTTGTTATATTTAATTGCGTATCTATTTTTGCGGTGGGAGAGTGAGAACATTATGCATGCAAAAATACGCAAGTAAATATAACGGGTTGGCAACTTGGCACTAATCGACTAGCTAGCACGTTATTATATCGCAGAATAGCAAAGTGATATTATTGTTGTTAATTCCATGTAGTGCTTCGGAGTACCTTTTAGAGATTACAAAAACACAAGTCTGCAAGGTCCTATTAGCTCGAACATTATACAGTTTTCTTCATCTTTCTAATTTACATTTTGGTTCACTATATTCGAATTTTTTTCCTAGTTCCAGACTTCTCCACAGTCCATACCCATATGCATCCACTAATCGTATGTGATTGGAATTGTATTTCTAATATAGCTGAATATAGACCCTAATTAACGGGCCGTGTTTGGTCACGCATACAAAATTGTACAAAGATTGAAAATTTATTCTAATTAGCAAGGTAACGCTAAGGCAGTTACATGAAGAAACTGGACTCACCATGGTACCTGGACGAAGAATATTTCTGCTCTTACCCATAAGTAAGTCAACATTTCATTATTGATTTAAAATCTAAAACTTATTAAACTAGTAATCCGCCTCGAACTGAGAACTCGCGATTTACTTGCAAACGAGTCGACCAATATAATACGACCCTCGTGAAGATTTTTTTCGCATTTTAGCTCCATAACCCCTTGATAGATCCTGCTCATATACGAACTCTCAAATTATATGTATCCCTGCTACAACCTCAACAAAATTCATAAAGATCAGAAACACGTTACTCAAGCGGAACAAACTCTCAAAATCAAAAAGCCATCGTAATGCCAAGACGTCCCAGTAGCCAGAAATTGTTTGTAAGAACTCACATCGCTTACGCTCAGCTCGTTCAATTAATGATTAAATTATCTACAGCTATATTGTGGCTGGCTCCCGGTCAAAGTCTGCCAAGTCGACGTGCTCCCGAAGAATCAACACAAGATTCTTGCGATGACGCCCACGACCAGCTCTTTTGTGGTAACAACGACGTCACATATTTAAACATGTGCGAGTTCCAAGCAGCTGTAGCCGAAGATCCGAGCATAAGAATAGTAGACAATGGAGCATGTCCGTGTGATCCCAAAGATAGCCATGAATGGGATCCGATATGCGCGATGAATGGTCAATCATACGCGAATAACTGCGATTTAGAAAAGGCAAGAAAGTTTGATCCATCGCTGCACATACGCCATCTAGGTTTGTGCAACTCTTTGCTCAAAAGGAACACAATAACTTACAGGGAGCTACAAAAGGTAAAGTTGTGGAGTTCATTCATGCCTGAAGATCTTTTTATATCCCTTAGTAGTCGCGATTTGGCTGACGCTCCTGCATCTAATGAAGAACATTCTAAAAAACTCGGTAAAAAGAAGAAAAAAAAACCCAGCTTTGGTAAAAGTCATCGTCACAAGGGTTAGTAAAAATGGCGCCGGATATTGTCGAAAACTTGTTTTAATAAAGCCAAATACTTCATGTTATAATTGTTTTATATCCAGTACCTCAAGTATTTGTTCTAAACGCATACTGTCCTAGTGAAGTGCATTTAAACACGATTGACATGTTACGCTGTGACATCTATTTTATTTATTCTACCGCACAAGTGCGCCTTATAGCCATGGCTCGTCAAGCATGAGAAAGTCCCCATACCACACTAATTTAGCGTCGAAGCAACGGCGGCGACGCGACGTAGTTCAGGGGGGTGATTTTTGAGATTCGAGCACTCGAAAGTGACATTTAAAACTCCGAATAAAACGATGACATTATGTTTTAAAATTAACAGCGATAGAAGTTTAAAATCATGATCATTTAAACTATTAATTCCATGCGAAAAAATAGGCGACAAACTTTTGTGTGCGATTATTTTCGAGCTTAAATTTTTTGAATTCGAGCGTCCGGCTGTCAAAAATCGGCCCCCAGTCATTTTACGGGCGGCTAGTATGGCGAATTGGAAATAATTAATAGGTAATATTTTTGGTCTAACTGATATATCATGATACTAGTATTATTTACGCAAAGAAATCCTACTATACCTTATGCAACCTAAGAAGCGGTTTGTTTTTGACACCAGATGACAGGTGTCAAAAACCGCTTCTTATAGGTTTATTATTACTAATAATATTTATTAGGTTGCACAAGGTATAATCTTCGCGACAACACAAATATGTACCTACCACCCATATTACAAGCGTTTTTCTTGTAGGATTTTAATGAATTTATCGTTTCTAAGTATTTTAAAATGTGTTAATAACAAACTACCACTTACTGTTATTACTATTCGTTTTTAATTAATTAGGATATATCGCCGTGTGCCTGCTATACGGCCACAATTCAAAAATTTTAATTTTCTGGATTATTGCAGATTCGTATTCAAAATTGTTCAATTTACGACCTTATTTCGAGAGCCATAGCAAAACAGGTCTTTAAGAGCCTTTTTCTCACAAGTGGCCTTATGCATTTGACCATAAATTGTCAGACGATTCCCTGCAATACAGCCACTTGCCAGCGTTCGCATGTAAACTTGACGGCCCTTTTGAGTTGTGGCTGTATAGCACACGTTTTAAATGAAATTTTTGAGTTGCGTCTTAGAAAATAATAATTAGTTGAGTGATAATTACGATGAATCCCTTTAAATACAAACGGAAATTGGTTGAGTCACAGCAGTAGTTTACTTATTATTACAAAATTACCAGCTCGCCACCGAAACTACCACAACGCAACAAAATGATTAAGCAATGGTTCATCAGTGAGGGTCGTGAGCCTTATTCATATTTTTACCCGTCTGAAGAAAGATAAGTATTGAGCATGTTTTCGAAAAGTGTATATGTATTTAACTAACATTTTATTGTATATAATATTATGTGTGTCTAATTCTATAGCACGCTTTACTGCCAATAGTATGCAACGGATTGTATTGTATGAGGTAAATTACTAACTGTGTTCAGGATGGTTGAATATTATAATAACTGCTTTTATTTTGGGGACTTTGGCGCCAAAAATTAAATCACGTGGAAGGTCGTTACTTCGATATATTTACATTTACTTATTTGATAATGGTAATGACTGTGTTTAATGTTTTTTTTCGGTGTGTGTCGTAGGTATTCAATTTATTTCAATTAAAATGCTTTTATAAAGTATGATATAAACTAGATATAGCTATGTTATTATATGCTTGCTTGTTGTAGATCTAACATTTCGAGGACTACGAGTAGATCTGCTAACACACGTAATGTCACCTCGGACAGTCTCTCTCGTGTGACACCTTTGACAAAAGCAAAGGATTCACCAGAAAACAGAAGTTTTTCCTGTCTTGATTTTGGCCTAGTGAAAAAATTAGCAAGGAACAGGATTGTGTTTTGATTTCTAATTTTATAATATAGTGGGTATTCTAAATACTTTTTCTTTATTTTGAATGTTTTAAAAAAAGAAGTTTCAAAATTTTGTTTGTACAAATTTTATAAAGGACCTTTTAAACAATTAATATTATTTGGTAATGACATGGTATAATGTTGCTGATTATAAGCTAGTTACATATAATTATCGCGTACAGTGATCTTGTTCCTATCAAAGTTGATAAAATAAAGGGTTTTTAACTATTTTGGTGTTTTTATTTATATTTGCATGGTAACCCTTATCCAATAATTTTGTGTTTAAATATGGACGCATCCCAAAATCTTTAAAAAACATTTCTGCAATACGGCCACAACTCTAAATACCTCTCTTTCGGGCCTTGTGTCTCAAAAAATATACATTTCTTTTAAAAAATGGCGTGGGTATAAAGAGGGTTTTAACATTCCGAGTAAAAAAAGGTAAGTTTTAAATTTATAGACCTAAAACTAAAGGAGTAAGAACCTATTAAACACCCTGAACTAACCTCTCAAAACTTTGAGACGCGATTTCTCGAAATAACGTCTTTTTGAGATATGGCAGTGTAGCAGGCACACGGCGATATATCGCCCGCGCCGTACATTTTGTAAACTATGTGGTTTTACATGGACACGGTTTCTGGTTTTTCGATTTCAACAGAAAGAATATTTAAAAATCGTCATGTTTATACTTCGTTTTTTTTCAGATTAGAAAAATCGTGCGATTGTCGTCATGCGATTTTTGGGAAAACAATTTTAAAATTTGCTATTTTGCATCGTATTGGCTTAAGCGTATCACTAATAGTGGAAAAAAGTAGTTTCATTTATATTTTGCCCAGATATGGCTGAAAAAAATACAGCTAAAGTGTCGAAATCGACCGTTATTTTTCTAATCTGAAAAAAACGAGGTATAGGTACAAATAAAAATAATGGATATGTGGATACAAATTTTTTATATATATTTTTTACATATAACTGCTTCCGGGTGAAAACTTTGGGAGGATTTTTGCATATACCTATTATCAATATTTAAATATATAAGAATGAAAAATAAAAATCAGTAAATTAATGCTTGACGCAATCGTATCTACAATATCGTAATCGTATAATACAAAGCTGACAATTCGGAGAGAAACAAACTTAGGTACCACAGTCTACGTAACCGTTGCAGCACTGTGTGTAGAGACGCTCAAAGGCGCCACATCCACAGCTCTGTAGAAAATGGTGATCCGGCCAAGGTCTGGAAGTTTTTGAAAACCTTGGGAGTTGGGAAAACTCAACCTCAATCGATGTTCAATCATAGCGATCTTGACCCTTTAAATGTGCATTTTTCAACATCTCCCTCTTTTAGTGGTCCTGTTAAGCAAGAAACTCTTCACTACCTCTCTTCAATACCACTTCCTAATTCCCCCCCTTTCACTTTTAGCAAATTCACCGACAGTGATGTTGAAAAGAGCGTATTGAGCGTCACCTCTAATGCTGTTGGTGCTGATAGTGTTAGCCGCAACATGATACTTCCTCTACTTGATCTTCTCCTTCCGATAATTACCGGTATCCTTAATTACTCCATCACATCTAGTGTGTTTCCTGTCCAGTGGAAGGATGCCGATATTATCCCCTTACCTAAAAAGTCTAAACCTAGTTCTTTTTCTGACTATCGTCCAATTTCCATTCTTCCCTTTCTATCCAAAGTCTTGGAACGGCTGATACATCAACAGCTGACTTCATTTCTAAATAGAAACGATTTACTTAACCAATATCAGTCTGGTTTCCGCTCTGGCCATAGCACCACTACGGCACTTATCAAGATCACAGATGATATTCGTTGTGGCATGAACGACAGAAAGCTAACTGTGTTAACTCTCTTGGACTTTAGTAACGCTTTTAATACTGTGGATTTTGATATCTTGCTTGCTATCTTGCGTTCTATCCACATATCCCCTGCGGCGCTTGAGTGGTTCTCTAGTTATTTAATTGGCCGCCGTCAAAGAATAAAAGTAGAAGCCTCCCGTTCTTCCTGGTGCAGTACGTTGGCTGGTGTTCCACAGGGCGGCGTGCTGTCACCTTTGTTATTTTCGCTATTTATAAACTCCATCACTCAGAATATTTCTTCAAAGTATCACCTTTATGCTGACGATCTCCAGATCTATAAGCAGGGTGTGCTTGGCGATCTCCCGTCTGCCATGAACAGCATGAATGATGATTTGGCGCGTATTCTGCAATGGAGCACCAATTTTGGTCTAAAAGTAAATCCTGCAAAGACCCAAGTCATCATAATCGGCAGTGGTAAATTAATTCCCCGTGTGGATTATTCAAGTTTACCTCCTATACACTTTGATGGTATCCAGTTACCTCTCGCGAGCCAGGTTAAAAATCTAGGTATTGTTATGGATCGCACTTTATCTTGGATACCTCAAGTGGGAGAGGTGAGTCGCAAGGTGTTTGCTGCTGTCGCTTCTCTTAGAAGACTCCGAAACTTTTTACCCATCGCTACAAAAATTTCGCTGGCCCAAACTCTGCTACTACCGATACTTGACTACGCCGACATCTCGTATCTTGATCTGACGGAAGATCAGCTGAGTAAGCTCGAGCGTATCCAGAATGTATGCATTCGGTTCATATTTGGCTTGCGCAAATATGATCGTGTTTCTAGTTTCCGCACTCAACTCAAGTGGCTCCCTATCCGCCATCGTCGTAACCTTCACATTCTCAGTCTCCTCTTTAGTATACTTTTTAATCCCACTACTCCCCGCTACCTCAAAGAGCGCTTTAGTTACATGAATTCTATCAGGTGCTCTCAAAATTTTATCCTTTGTGTCCCTACTTCCTCTTCCCAATTTTATAATTCTTCGTTTACTTCTCAAGCAGTTCGCTTGTGGAACTCCCTTCCCGTGGACTTAAGGCGGGCTAAATCACTTGGTGCATTCAAAGCCCATGTCAAGGATTACTACTTGACCCTTCCTTAGTGTTTTACTGCTGGTCGTCGTTAATGTTCATGACATTATTACTACTTTTGGCTGATATATATGTATTTATATTTGTGTATATTATATATATATACATATTTATATATGTATCTACATACGTTTGTATTTATTTGTATTTACAAAATGTAATATATGTTCGTATTTATTGATTTATTTATTTATGCATGTCTGATTAGATTAGTATTTCAATGTTCGTGTTTCCACAATAAGTTTTTTTGCACCTCCTTTTAACTTTTCTACTTTATCTTCTCTGCTACCCCAAGGTTGTCTGGAAGAGATCGCTTTTTAGCGATAAGACCGCCTGTTGTTTGCCTCTTTTTTGTTAATTATATCTTTTTCTACTGTGTTGTAATTTTTGAGGTGTGCAATAAAGCATTTATTCATTCATTTATTCATTCATTCATTCATTCATTCATTCATTATCTTTACTGGGTTAACGCTATTTTTTTTTTCATTAGCGCTGCCTAGACGCGGACGTTCAAAAGACGCTAGTGTGGGGTGTTAGTATCTGAGAACGCTGCATGAGAGCCTTAAATTAATCAAAGTTGTGTAAAGATGTTGATCTCTGACTCGAAATGTGGGTCGCCTGTCGTCAATCACATAATTTACATAGCCCAAAGGACACTCGACTAGTCGACTACAACCGTTCAATTTCAAGACCGTTGCAATTTAAATACAATGCAAGATAAAACTGCTTCTAATGATAGCCAACGACTAAAGACACAAGATGAGACATTTGTAACAACAGGTACAAACAGTTGAGTAATAGGTAAGGTAACAGATTGAAATCTCACTTCGCATTGCAGAACATTTTGCTGAACATCTTTTAAATATTTATCAGTTCGGGGCAGAGCAGAGGCGTGGCGGTTATGAAATATCTTCTACTATATACAGAGGGTCTCTTAGCTAAGCTCGAATAATGGCTGTTTAGAATGTTCAAAGCATATTAGTAGTAATTATCTGCTGTGAGTAGTTGTAAAGGCACACGGAAAAAAAAGCTTCCGGGATTTTCTCAATCTAAGACATTATTATATTATGTTGAAAATATTTCCTCGTGACAAGCATTTATTTCCTTTAACGAAAGTAAATTAAAGTTTTAAATGTAACGAAGCGAATTATATTCTTACATATTTTCTAGTTTTCTTTTACCTAAGATAATACTTGTTTGATTAAAGTACAATCTCTCTTATTTACTGAATATACTCTTGAAACAATACATTTTTGTATTTCTATTTTAAGAAAACGTGTTTTTTTAAGCGAAGAATCATATTTCTGGTAAAGGAAATAAATACTTGTCACGAGGAAATATTTTCAAGAAAATAATAATGTCTTGAATTGAGAATATCCCGGAAGCTTTTTTTTCCGTGCACACATCACTGAAACGTGACGTGACACAATATGCCGCCATTTGCATCCATGCCACTGCAACGCATTTGCAATATCACCGAGAAGTTAGGGTTCGACAGAGTGCACTCGGTCTTTCGTTGGTCACCTTAGTTTATGAAATTATATATCACATTATCATATTATGATCTACACGGTCTAAGGGCCTTGAAAACAACGCTGAGGTTCCTCCGTGGCCCTGGGATCAAAAAGTTTGGAAGCCTTTGAACTCCTGATCTTTATCTAGTAGTACCTATTCTGTATTGTGCAGGGACTACACGTATTAAAACACTTTTCTGCTGTAGAACCTAGTTAGATTCAAAAGACATTTACAACCGCTTTTTATTCTGAACTTAATCAAATTCTAATGTATTCATTTTTGCGCTGTTACAGTTCCGTTCACGATGTAAAAACGCACGGTATATTTATTAGTTCCGACGATCATACGACTTTTTAGCTATCTAAGCTACCTATAAGAAACTGAGCATAGTAATTAACAATTATCAACATTGTACGGCATAACGGGTAACACCTACATGGACTCAGATGACCTTAAATTGTAAGTTCCTGTTATTAAAACTAAGCATTGAAGTCACATTAGAAGCCAGAAATCTAACCACTATTACTACCAATATCTTCCACCAAATGGTACTTTAGTAATAGGAGGATTACATGAAACTTTACAAAAATACATATAATACGATATACAGATATAATTTAAAAAAATATATCTTTGATGTGTCTCTTAGGTAAATCAGATATAATCTTTTAAAATTATATCTCTTAAAATTTTAATAGAATCTTTTAAAACTTTAATAGGGCTCCTGGACTAGATTTTCCAGGGATACTGCAGTGTAGAATTATAATTGCCTTGACATAATTACTATTCCCGTAAAGTATACCTATTCGGATGATAACTCGATAAATATATGCATTATAACAATGACAATGTAAGAATAGGTCTGACATTAGACGTGTCACCATTTCACCATCAATGTCTAACGGTGTGCGTCATTAGTTGCAGCCGTGCTTAATTTGGGTGCTGTTTTTCTAACTTGACATGATGTTATGTTTCTTTTAAAAGAACAATGCATTCCTGATTAAGCATATTATTGCGACAAGGAATGTATGAATGTTTTCATCGCTTAAGTAAACTTAAAGACATTCTTCCAATAGCTAATACTTGGAAAACTGTTATAAGTTATAATAACAAAGAATTTTATTATGATATAAAGTACAATATCATTATAAACTATTTAAATGTAGAGGTAACTAAAGCTTCTACATAGTTTAAAGTCACTCCGCACAGACAGAAATTTCTATTGTTGGAGAATAGGTGACAAAAATGAAACCACATCTCGTCACCTTCATGGAAATTTCTCGTTCCCGCCCCAAAAACAATCAATTCATGTTATGCAGCGACCTTTCAACCAGCTACTAGTAAGTAGGTAAGTAATATATTTGGCTCCAAGCAGCGTCGGCATTTGTTTCCGCCCGGTGACACACATTGCCTTATTGCTGGCCCACATTGCTGGTCAGGTGCTGAGGCGTCAAACAAAAGGCAAGTTCAAGTTAATGCGGCATTCAACTGACCACAACGTGAAGAACCACCATTAACTAACTAGCGAAATGTCAACCTTATTACAAGTACAATAAAGATGAAAATATATAAAATAGAAGAAGCGGCGGTGAGGTAAAGGTTTAATAAGACTGGTCAATATAAATATAAGAAGATTATGGACGGATTGTAATGATGGCTGACTTGCAGTATTTTCCCGCGGTCAGTAGGTAAGTATTTCCGTGTTCGATTATTGTAACCCAAAGGTAGACGACAAAAGGGATTGGTATTTTAATTACACTGCATTATACATAGAATTCACAAGGTTTTTGATAGACAATTGGACATATTGATCAGCCTGAACAGTAGTTAACATTGTTTCTAAATTACTGCATTTAGTTGGTAATAATGGTGTAATTCGATCAGTGTTACATAGTCGTGTGAACAGTGGACAATATCTTAATTAAATTATGTATTATGGAACACGCATTGTATTAGTGTATAATTGCATACCCAATTTATGAATGAATTACTTGTGGGTATGCAATTGAGAACCCGATGGTACATGTCTCAGAATTTTTTGAATAACATGATGTACCCGAATCTGTTAGAATGTTGCTCAGACTTATAGCCAAAATCTAAGGACAAATGACCGTAAACTATGTCCAGTCCAGTCATTGGGGATATTTAAAACCTTATTGGGCACTGTCTATAGATTACACAGCGGGACAGTAAACTGAATAAAATCCTTAGCGCCTTTCGATCTTACTGCTTTTATACACTTTACTATTTCTAATTGTAATAGTACTGCTGAAAAAGTTTACGCTACAGTTCAAGTAGCTGAACAAAGAAAACTCAAGCCAGAAATTCAGCTAGATTAATTTTTAGAACGCTTTATTTTTTGTCACTTATCTAGTTATCTGTTTATCTAGATTAATACTTACTTTCCAAGTTTCAGTTGCCATTTTTTTTGCACTTAGCCGCGCACCTTTGTTTAATATAAAGGTGGCCTACTTCGTACTCATCTACTCTGTTGTAGCAAAATGTAAGTGACAATGAAAATTAAAGATTGCAGATAGAACAAAGCGCTTTAGATGAACAATACTTGTTCTCCTTCTTCGCATTGTCTGTGATAATGAGAGCAAACTGTAAAATAAATGAATAAGCACGTAAGTGTGTTAATATTATTTTTACCTCCCTAGCTCGGAAAGGGCCTTTTTTATTCATTAAAAACAAGTAGCAAAACTACATACATTTGGGTAAATCCACGTAAGAGTCTAACGCCAGTTACCAATTATTCGCTCACTGTTTTATTTATGGTACAAATTTAAGTGAAAATATATCTAGGGATCTATTTTATTCTTACCTAGCGATAAATTATCGTTCACAATAGCGTCAGAAATAAATAAACAATGAATGAAATCGTAATTGGCGTTACATTTCCATGGAATTGCCCATTTTATTCACAAGAGTGCAAAGAATATTTGAAATTCGAACGTGTTATTTGTTACTTTTTTAAGGCATTTACATAAAGGCCACTCCAGGCAGGACAGTGTTCGCATTTTTGTAAATGTTTCTTTTCTTTTTTGTTCGCTTCGCTCGTGGTTCAAGCATAGAATTCATTCGCAAGCTCGTGTTTCAATTCCACACTCGCGGTTAACTTAAAATACAACTTTTCTCCCTCATAATTTACTATCTACTTCGGTTTTAGCTAAGTCTTACGTCTTTATGCGTCCCTATTCCTTGGGTACGGAGAGACAACGCGTGGGGCGTGAAATCCTGCATTGTCGCACTTTATATTTTTTCATGTCAACGCAGTACACTACAGCGATACTTACAAGATTCTACACTAGATTCTTAGGAGGCGTTCACACTGGCGTGGCGCCGCAACCGCGCGCGGCCGCCGCCGAACTGCCTATAATTTGGTAGCGGTTTAATCCTCACAAACAAGCTTCTAGTGAATACCGTTATTAATTGTTGGAAGTCGGAATAGGTACATTTATGGATAAGTTTTCTAAGAATTATTGCAAAATACAGTAAATTGCTAGTGAGAGAACTCAGTAATTGCGTGTACTCGTGTAATAAACACTAATGAGGATAATCTTCTAGAATCTGTTTTGCTCAACAACTATTGAACTCTGAACGAGGAAGCAAAGAAAATAAGCTGACGTAAATAGTTATGAAACATATGATATGAACTATATGATGCACATACAAACACATCACCTCTATACGTTTATATTTCACAATTATACGAGTTAATGGAGAGTTACTCGTAGTTTACGATTAAAATTTTAGCTTTACAAAACATAGCCTATGTAAGTACCAAAATCAGGGTCTCCACGGAAGACCAGCGCCAGGGTCCTCAAGGGTCCCTTGGCATGAAGCTGAGTGGAGACCTTTTCAGTCATGCTTTATAAAATACAATTAATGTCAGTGTTATTAGTTAAGTGTTAATTAAGCGTTTAAGCGTTTCTGAATAAAGTTCTTCTATTCTATTCTATTCTATTCTAAAATAAACGCGCAAGGTGTTGGTAATGATCTTGGTATATTTTATTATTAAGTAACCAAAAGAATGTTAACGTTCCTTTAGCAATTTTTGCTGCTAACTGTGCCTCAATCAAATGGCTCCTCTACATGATGGGCCATCATAGGGACGCAGCTATGCGTTAGTTAGAGGGAGCTAACGATATAGCCATCTCGTTCCGTTGTATAGCTGCGTCCCTATGATGGCCCATCATGTAGAGCCAGCCAAACCTATAAATTCGAAGCAATATCAGTTAACATCGCAATATTCGATAGGAATGTGGTCTCTGATTAGTTGACGCTGGGTGCGACCGCCCGTGCTAACATCCTGTCTCGCAGCACCTACTGTATGTTCTAGACAGACAGGTAAATGAAACGTTGAAAATATGTATCTGGCATAAGACATTTAAGGTATTACAGGAAGAAATACATATATAGTTGAATTATCGAGAGCGTGGAATTGCATATGTAGTGGTTGTACCGTGTTGTGCCTCTGTGTGCGGATTCAAATATAGAATGCATTACAAAACAATACTACTACATATGCAATTCCACGCTCTCGATAATTCATCTATACTACCCTATACTACCCACCTCGTTGGATTGCTTTTCGTATTTAAGGCTGAATCACTTGTAATATGTACCTACTGAAGGCGGCTTTCACACTGCTGCGGTTTCCGCATGCGGCGCCGGTGCGCGAATGAGATAGCGCTCTGCACGTGTATAACGCTGTCACGCCGTCGCCGCATGCGGTTGCGGCGCCAGTGTGATAATCGCCTAATCGTCCATTTACGACTTTTTGGACATTCTAGGGTTGTTTTTAAGAATATACATGAAAGAAATTAAGATAGAAATATGGGAATCAACGTATAATTAAGAAACCATGTTAATACGTTATTTCAATCATATAGAGGTTCACATTAGACTCTCGAGTGTTAAGATTTTAAATCGCATTAAGATAAAAATGGTGTGAACTCGAATTTAGTTATTCGAGTTACACATGTTTGCGGAACTTCCTCGCTCGGCTCGTAGCAGTGACCGTAGGGTGGCCATTGACATTAGGGTTTCACATACAAGTTCACTTATCTAAGATGTACGCTCTTACTTACATTTGCCGAAGGTCGAGAATTGCTTGATATGTGCAACAGATATGGGAGGCTGCACCCAAAAACAAAAGGTTATAACCGCCTTTGCTGACCATAAAAAACATTTCCTTTTGATATCGTAGCTTTGGTTGAAAACACACGTGAATGTCTCACGATGTGTCGGGTTACGCAAAGCTTCATGGGAGACGCTTTGGTCTGACTACCAAGCACAGGCAAAACTTTGGCTCTACGGTACCAACATAAGTTAAAGCTCGAGATTCATAACAACTATGCGTTACCAAAGTTCACAGCCAATACTGGATTGTAAGCGGTGAATATTCGGTTTGCTTTTGGAACAAGAGTTTTTAAACCTGCTAAGACAATAGCTACCACAATGGACACCAGTTTTTGTGGGTAACATTACGGTTAAGGGTTGTCGTTGCAAAGTACTACGTAGGTAACTAGAGATGCTTGGGCTTGATAGTGGTAGGTATAATACATTGTTAAACTTTGGAAATTGCTTTTATGGTAGATTATTTACAATAATTGTGCTCAGAATGCAAGTAAATACTTATTTTGTTAAGTTTCAAGTTGAAGACCACAAAAACTAAGCAAAACTTTTTCAGGCTAGGTACCATCGGGTTTAAAAATGCATGGGCAATTTATGAATGAATGCATTGATAAATTAGCGATGGTACATGAGTATATAGGCAACTTTTAGGTTTAGGTTTAGGTTTCAGTTTCTTTCAGGTTTCTTTCATAGACAATTTTGAAATAAGTACTTACGTGTTCGAAAGTCTAGCGTACTACGTTTGTTGACATCAAATATCCTTGAGTGCATTACATTTGAGTATAACTCATTATCCGATTGCACCTACACACACAAAAATTTGTGGAACAAATATAGGTGCTATCGAGGTTGAGGCGCAAAGAGGAACGCCAACTGTTACAATAATGTAGAAATAGTTATTTCCTCACCCTGTATTTTATATTTAGGCACTTCACGATACTTAAAATTTAAAGAATGTCTTAGAACTATTAGAACTTTCTGCTTCTGCCTATCTTAGTTATCATAGCACCACCTGACCATACTCCAGTTAAACTTACAACTATGGTCTACGAGTTATAAGTTATTAGTTAGTTTATAGTTAGTTATTTAATTTAAGTATTTATTTAATTTAAGTTTTATCTACTATTTATAGAACTGTTGTGCTATTGAATTTCGTAATTTAAACAACGATTACACTTAACAATGATATTTGAGTGAGATTTGGATCGTGATTAGTAAATTTCGGACATACCTAGAGTAACTTATATAGTAGAGCAGCACAGCCTAAGAAATTTTTGAAGCTCAAGTCAATCTTTCTTATGGTATCTTTAGGGGGCTTTCGGACAGACGGCGCAATTGACTTGAGCTTCAAAAAGTTCTTAGGCTGTGCTGTTCTACTATATAAGTTACTCTATGTTTCGGACTAACAATAAGTACCTATATTATGTAGTCGAGTGATTTTACTTCATGTGCCTGTAAAGTAAGCTCTTACATACAATTTCCTACCTATTTGAACTTTGAACGTATACCTACATCAAACAATGGCCGCAAGTAAAAATATCCAATAGAATGATAGTTAAATACAAATCGGCCATGCCAACATATTCCCGCTTGTTTTATAAGCTAAATTAATCTCTTTATAATGCTTGGATGGGTTGCAGTCTCAGCCTCCCCGTAAATATATGGATGAATACAGTGGTCACAAGTAGACGGTTAAATTTTAAAAAGTTCTATAGCCATTATCCAGCTGGTTCAAAACTAGACTTTATCCGAAACTGTTAAAGTTCTTATTCAATCTTGTGAGTGAACTCTTTTGAAAAGAAATGTTATACACATGGAAAGTCGTAAAGAAAACACAAATGCCTGTAAAAACTATCGTTAGCGTGCGGTGGAATAATCGTATTCAAATTACATATGCGATGAGCCATTTCTATTTCTATGGGATTCACTCCGATATTATAGTGACTTTGCATTATAATACCTAGGGATACATCACGCGCAGATCTTCCCGTGGGATTAGTTTGGCGGATATGCCCAGTGGACAGATCCGTCCGTGTATGGCGCGAGTTAGATATGAATTTGTTTGCGGATACATTTGAATAGCGCCATATACGGACGGATCTGTCCGCCGGGCATATCCGCTGGATAAATCCGGCGGGCAAGTCTTTGAGTGTATCCCTAGCGAATAGGTATTTGCTAGCATAGTAAACGCGACTGCAGGACGCATTTGTTCTTTTAACTCGGATGTGCAAGGGATTTTTCCTAGAAATTTATATACAATTTAGAGACCCACGACGCCTCGTCTGGTTCTGGTACCTGGTTGTTCATAGGTGGATGTCAGAGTGGTAGGCCAGCAAAACAGCAGTTGGCAAAAATCATGCCAACGTAAGTAGAAAATGCTGAAGGTGCCTTATTTATAGAAGTAACGATTTTTTAAACCAACAAATAACAACCATACCTTGCGTATTATCTGCTCTCAAATTGTGTACTAATTTCCGAGGTCAGCTCTTAGTCTATTATAACCAGTATCTGCTGCCTAACTATCTAAACATGTCCATAGTTCTCCGTCTATACCTAATTAATGCCAGTACTCTGTGAACTGTGTATCGAAGACTACTTGAGATGCACCGAGCAAACGGTAGGTGAAGTCGAGCGTAAATGTTGCATTGCAGATAACGTTAGGTACTTGCCTTACTCAGAAGTACATTTTGATACAAGGCGGTAAGAATGTCATTACTTCATAAGTCCCGAAATATCTTGTGCACCTACCTATTCCTGGATCTGCAACATTAGCTAGGGATACACGCACAGATGTGCCCGCCGGATTTGTCCGACGGACATGCCCGGCGGACAAATCCGTGCGTTTATGGCGCGAATTGGACACGGATTTGTCTGCGGACACATCTGAATAGCGCCATACACGAACGGATCTGTCCGCCGAGCATATCCGTCGGAGAAATCCGGCGGGCACATCTGTGCGTGTATCCCTAGCTACTGACTACCAGTCGACAACGGATAACCCACATACTTATTCGTACCTATAATTTTACCGTCATAATTTGTAGATAGGTAACTTTTTACTTGAGATGTATGTAACATTGAATCGTTTATGAGCAACTCAGACCGCATAAGCAATAAGTATACAATGTGAATAGTTAGTAATAAAAAAAAAACGAAATTATCCCAATTATCGATTATCGATCTTAATGAATGGTTATCGTTATCGTCATCAGACGATTGGTGAGTAATGGACGCCAGTCATCATTAACTGCAATAATTTTCAGAATGTTTGCAGGTTTTCAACTCGGGCGGGTAAGTATTTTTATTTAGCCATTTTTTACGTTCCTTTCTACTAATTGGGCTGCAGGGAGCATAAGTAGATAGAAAAGACATAAAATAATCAGAAAATACCAAAATATCTAGGAGTGGCTATTTTTGAGAAACACTCTAATATTATAATATAAAAAAATCTTTATACTCTTGATGACTAAAATACCAGGCCGTTTTATAAAAGTCCCTTGATTCCGGTTATAAAACACGCCTGCCAAAACTAGTTTCCGGACACATAACGGCCTTTTCGCCATGTCAAGTTCCTTAATATTCAAGTGACGCTATGGTCACAAGTGCCTTCCACATATATAATATATTGGACAGTTATTTGAATTTACTCGACCATGCTTATACTTGTAAGCTTGTAACTAGTGATGTCCCGTGCTCGGGCATAGTAGGAAATTTTCTAAATTTTGATATTTTTTCTATAGAAAAATTTAAACTTATCAGTACAAGTATTTTTATAAAAAATAATTATTCAGGGATGGAAAAATCCAGTAGAATGTGTTTATAATAGTTAGTCTGCTTATAATATCATTAGCTGCGTGCCTCCACCTCCAGCAACATGGCAAAAATAAGCTTTTTATCCGACTTTGGCACAATTTTAGCATCAGTAAAAAGAAGATGGGTGATTTCCACTCAAAAATTATCCGCAATACCCTTAGTTTTCACAGCAGAAGATTTGATGGGAATGTTTAGGGTCATTGATTTTTAATACAAATTTCAATCGAAATAATTATGATTTAACTGTCTAATTTGACATCATACGAAAATGGCGGCAAATAGTACCTACCTACATTATTGCCGAGGTATGGAAAGAAAGGAATTTGAAATTCTGACGAGGTACTTAGGTTCCAGGGCGAGGCTTGCCGAGGCCGTTCTAAGTCAGAGAATTCCTTTTTTCGCTGAGATGTATGTATATAAGCACTATATACAAATATGTAAGGAAATCAAAAAAATATTAGGAAAAATTACAAGTCATTTATTCTGGATAAGTTGTGTTTAATCTGAATCATATTTTTAATCTCTGGAAGTAAAACTAATACCAATTTTAAAAGAACAATCTGTCTTTAGCGATTTTGAAAAACAAAGGTACAAAAATCAAATGTATTAAAAAAAATCACCCTAAATTATCATTGTAACGAGGCACATCACTACTCGTAACGCGATAAAAAACCGTAAATGCCACTTTATTTGACAAGTGACTTTTATTTATGTTATAACATACCACCATTAGCTGCCGTTAGCTTTTTACTATACTAGTTGTTTTGATGTTTGTTTTCAATAATCATTGCTGTGTCGTGGCTTTAATGCGTTTGTGAGTGACGCTAAGTAGGTTTACCTCGTCTAACTATTTACGTTGTGATTGTGCATTACGTTTTGATTGATATCGCCACCACACTACATATGTTATCATCAACAGCCTATGCACAACATATCTAATTAAGTATTCTATTCGCGAGCTTCATTTGCGCATTATCTGGGCGTTTTTAGAAATCATTGTAACTCCACGTTTTGATTGGATTTAGGCTCACCCCACACTTGCGTCTCCCAAGTGACGACGTCGCGCCACCGTAGGTTAGGACTTTGATTATTAAACCAACCGGATGCGACACGCGCTCTCATTTCTATCGGAAAAAGTCTGCCGTTTCTTGCGGGGAACATCAAATATATGCGAAACGTCAAAATAGCCACGTCAAATAAACGTCAGTCCATACAATTAGTATGACAACTGGTCATACATTTTCGGCAGAGGGGAACGCCTGTCAATGGCCACTCCGCTTGGTTTAAAGCTCTAAGGGTTAGGAAGATAAATTTTAGTTTATTCCATGTTTGTTCCTGTGTTGGTACTGTTTATTCTGCTGGGACTCTCCGAGCTTGTCTCCCAATATTTTCAAATTCACTGACGCTACTGTTCCGTAGCCATCGATATACTACTTTTTCTTATAATGGAAAGTCGAAAATACCTACTAGCTACAAATTAGGACTCTTTTCTTTAAGTAGTGGTATATATTACGCTGCTCAAGATTCTGAATAAGAATAACTTACCATTTTTCGGAATTGAAATAAGGAAATAACACTCGAAATTTCGTGTTATTATTTGTAAAAATGCCGAGACCAATTTTATAAGTCACAGCGCGTGTACCACCGCTAACATTGTTAACAGCCCATTTGTAATCCTTATTGCAACGGCATACAGTCCACCAATGGTCAGTTAAGTTTGTTGTTGTTTGTACAGTATACATGGGCAGTATATGTATGTATGACATGCGATGTGGCTTACCAAATTGGTCATAAAACGCTAAACCAAATCGGAAAACCACGCATAACAGCCGTATATCATTGGAAAACTAGTTAGTTGGAAAATTAATTGCACAAAATATAATACATTGGAGCAGTAGGCAATACTAGTATAAAGTTTCAATCGATATAATTATGTCCAATATTATGATGTCGCGACCGTGTTACATTTGTAATGTCATGAGTTGCCAAAAAACATAATCGAATAACGCTCCGCCTGGTGTGTAATAGGAAAACACAGATTTTACGGGAAAGGGAGGCCACCGACTATCAGTCCGCCTGTAGTCCGCCTAACGCCTGACGATATCGGCCTGTCAGTTGTTCGGGGCCGGCAAATTTTTGTTCTAACTGACAGGCCGAGATCGTCAGGCGGACTGCAGGCGGACTGATAGTCGATGGCCGGCTTAAGTACAACAATCGTTAAAGCTTATTGTAAACATATTTCAATAAAACTAAATAGGTATTATTTTATTTTATTTTATTAGATACACTAAACAGATATCATACAAACTCCAATAAAACTAGTAGGCGTAAAATGTCTTATAACTAGTACAATGTCCAAAATGTTTTTCTATTATTATTAAGTTTTTTTCTATTTGTATAACTTTAAGTTAACGTGTGCCGATCAGTCGCCCTTTTTGTCACCACCGTAGCTTTGGGCAGGCTGAAAACCAGCTCTGGAACCGCGTCGTAAAGGCGAGGCGAGGCTTCCAGCCTACAGCTGAGACTGTCCTTTTGTCACGCATTTTTGGTTATAGTTTTGTATACCCAATAATAGTTATAAATATCTAGGTTAAGTTTACATTGTGATCTGGTGTAAAATACCCTAATTGTAATGTGTTTTTTACGTGGCAATAAATGATTTACTTACTTACTTACTTCCTTAATTACAAAGTAAGTGTACCTACACAGCATTATTTACAAGCTAAGCGTAGAAGTTTAAATGTACAATATCTAAGTGCGATTGTTGACCTACCTAAATTTACGTTCCTTATCGTTGAAATAACCAATATATTGAATAAACCTTAACCTTTAGGCTAATTTGAATAAACCAAAAACCGTTGAACTTAATGAAAACCTGCTTAAAATGGAAATCTGCGAAATGAATCACGCTTGGCCCGTACTGGTTCGCCATTGACCGCCATAACCAAAATATGAATTTTAAAATCAATATAAGCCCATGAGATTACATACTTGGGTATATTATATCATTCCAATTACATACCTAACAAGTGCGAGTCGAACATTTGAATCAGGAACCCGTAGTACACTCGCGACGTATTTTCTAGATCTATTACCGGAATGGTGGAAGATATCCCAACAACTTAGAAACTTTAGAATTATTAATTAAGTTGAGTACCTAATTAAACAATACTTTAAATACAACTTGCAATCAGCTTTGTATGTCAAGAGCTGTCAGATAACTACGAGGAAACCTCAATTAAGAACTTAAGTCCAGTAGACTTGTCGACATGTAATAAACATGTGGATACGTTTTTACGGATCTAGAGTTCATGTTACGCTGGTTATCCCAAGAACTAGAATTGCCTGCATTTTCAACCAATGACAATAGGCCACCTGCACCTCAAGATTGGGGGGTCAATGACAGATGCACCAATTAAACGCAGTCGTGAGAACCCGTCGTGTGAACACCGCGTTATTCAATACTAATAGGAACTGTTTAATAAGTTAATAACCCAAATTATACGTATTAGGTTAGAACAATACTGTTACGCGAATGCAATTTGTAATGGATTTTAATTTAATTAAGCGTGATTTACGCGGGTAGATTGCAAGGTCTTAGAGAAATAATGACATTAATTACTGATGAATAAAATAATCGAGGTAGCTAAAGATACTCGTAAGGTACCTAGCACTAGAGACAAATACTTAGCGGCTTCACGGCAATGTAATCTTGGGTTTTTGTGAAAATAATTATATGAGCAGGGGTCGTATACTAGCTTTTAAACACGGTTAGACACTTTAGGCACGATCTAACTTCAATTTACTCCACGCAATAAAACTACTTAGAGCCTAAAGGCCGAACCACACCGACTGCGTGTGCGTAGACGTGCACGTCCCGCTGCGTTGTAAAATAAGAATTCTCATAAGATATGTCACACCGCTTGCGTGGCGGCGCGTGACGTGTGCGTGCGCGTGCGGTGTGACACGTCTTATGAGACTTCTTATTTCAGAACGCAGCGGGACGTGCACGTCTACGTGAACGTGCACGCACATGCAGCCGGTGTGGTTCGGTCTTAATGTCTGAATCAGAAATTTTAGCTTGAAAGTTATTCCGATGCAACTTCAATAAAACTGCAAAAAAAATATTGTGTGTTGGAGTATGTTTGAAATAGACTGTGTTTTTAAACTTTTTAAAGTGAAATAGATGTCATATACTTCAGAAAAAGTGACCAAGTTCTCCGGTGTCCGAGGCCAGATCCGAACTGGCGTCTTCAGCTATCGCGGCTGACGCGCTGACCACTACACCGGTGGTCACACGGCAAAGCACACGGCACACGGAGGTACACGGCACACGGAGGTACACGGCACACGGAGGTACACGGTACACGGAGGTACACGGCACGCGGAGGTACACGGCAAAGTTACAATACTTACAATATCTCGGCGCACATATTAATTATACAAATAAATTGCAGAGCTCTAAGCTCCCACCGATGGCGCCGATGAACAATGTACAGTCGCCATCAAATATATCGGAGCGGCCAAAGGTGGTCACAAATATCTGAATAACGCCTCTATTGTCAAGGCTATTAAGTGCATATTGAAATATTATTGAGTACCTTGGCCGCTCCGATATATTTGATGGCGACTGTAAACAATTCATTATGAGAGCGGTCCCACGAAGAATCGATCACCGGTCTACAATCAGTGCAATCGTAAGGCCAAACGGGTTGGTCGAGTTACGATTTCGAAACCTTTGAACAACTCCTACGATGCACACTATTTATTATCTTTGGTTCATTGCCAACCACGTGGTACAAAATCGTGTCATATGACAACCTTTTTTCATATACCATATGAAAAAATATAGAAATCACCATGCATATGCCTTTGAAGATAAAGGAGATCCATCTGTTCCTCATATGCCTGAATGGCGCCATACATGAACGGATCTGTCCGCCGGGCATACGTAGGGATACTAATCTTGTTTCTAGCACTTTGTTCTGAATTGAATGACATCGCTTGAAGAAAGATTTATGTTTCACAACACCATGGTTGAAATTCCATTTAAATGCAGGGTCTGGTTAGCCTTGTTCACCCACGGCATGGTATCCGGATACGCCGTAGGCATGCCATTGGTAACTATTGATTAATCAATAGTGCAATAAAAACATAGATTAGGACATGTGTGGCTAATTTAAAACGGAATATTGAACGGATTTATTAAATTAAGTTTTATCTTATTGGATATTAGTAATCGTCAGTTTTCTAAGTTGAACCCTATTAGTATTTATTTTCTTTTTTTTTCCTAATTCTTATAATATTTCTACTGTGAATCATGAGCTCTTTTGATATTTAGCCGATAACATGAACTACAATTTTGTGGCGACAATGATGTGAGTATCTTTGACTTCAAAAGCAAATAAGTTTGGGGTACAATTTTATATCGAAATGTCTCAATATCATAGACATAAGATAAAAGGTATAGACGGGGCATGGTAATAGTAATACCAAGATAGAACGGGATGGGCTTATTACACTTTCAATAGGTACGGCAGAGAAGTGCTATTATCGTTGGTCCTTGTCATAGTTCCTATTACCCTCCACGCATTACTTCTACCCGGGAGGGTAACAAACAGATATAACTCGCGATTTTTTCAAGAATTTCTGTGATTGCTACGAGAAAAGCTGTTATTTTTCCTAGAAAGTTGTGTAAGTATGTAACTCAATTTAAAAAGAAAAGGTTCTAATATTATGTTATTAAACAAGTACCTAATATTGCATAAGTTATACTTACTTAGTTGTAAGCTTTACTTATTAGCTTTGCTATGTATTGCTGTGTCCTTACAGGGTTCGTATACTGTATTGTAATATGTTTGCAATAAACGTTTTGAGTTAAGCTAAGGAAAATAATGGTAAATTGTTCTGTTTTGTGCTGTAGTAGTGATTATGGGCATCTAATATAATCTATCCCTTACGGGGGTAGATGTAGATGTCGTGTAGGGACGCCCGGCCGGAATCATACGGGCTGTCGATCGCTGTTCGCGTTCATTCAGCCCAAAACCCCCTTACGGGGGTACGCGTGTGGGGGTCTAGTCAATCAAGTCAATGCTTGCTTTGAGCTCATTATTTGATACCAGCTTTCGGATAGCAAATATAAAAGTCTACGTAGTTATATAACTTACACACACATGTTTATTTACATAGTCGATTCTTATTTTATATTCTTATGAATTCCGCAAAAATAGGATTTGATAAATGGTTTTAGCGTAATAGTCATTAGCCAGTGAGAGCTAAACTTTGGGGCTTTCGCTTCTAAATTGGTATTTATAATCTTTTAATATACACAACTTGTTATCTTGAATCACTTTTATGTGTCTAACGAAGTGCTGATGGTACATTTATAACCAGAGAATTTCGTTGCAAGAAATTATTTAAAATCATAAATTCAACGAGTGTAAGACACCGTTCCGGTGTAATTGAATATCATAACATCAATAATTACTACAATACCGGGTGTTTCCTGTAATAGGAGCAATAAATTAAAACATTTAATCTATTCCTCAAACCAGAAAACTTTTGTTCAGTGACTTTTAAAAATAATTATGGTTTAATTTTTAGGACACTTTAAAGTTTTTTCGAACACGCAATGTATTCCGAAATTGATTATGTCTGTAGGGTGACAAGCAACGTTAAATAAACGGATTTTAACTTACATTGAATTTTCGGAAAAACTTTAAAGTGTCATAAAGATCAAACCATAAGTTAGTTATTTTTAAAAGTCGCTGAATAAACGTTGTCTGGTTTGAGGAGTAGAATCTACGTTTTATTTATTGCTCGTATTACAGAAAACACCCTGTATACTAGTATGTCCGATATATTTGATATATTAAAGAAGTTAGTGCTATCACGATCTACAATGTCCATGTTCATGTATGTATGTAGTTCGTGTTTTGTTTCGTGTAACATTTGTCTTGGATTTATCAGATGATCAAAAGCTATAAACCTTTTTAGACATAGGTACTTATTACTGGTTATGTTCTCGTATTTATCATATCTCCGATTCATTGTTTTAAATATGTACGCTATTTGCTTAAACCTGATTGACTCAATTAAATGCTGCCAGCCAGGGCTTTAAAACGTTACCAATTCACATTATAAAATAACGTTAGGTAACGGTAAAACCATAAAAATACCTTAGTACCGGTAGTAAAAATGTAACGTTACTTAATAACATAACTTTATGGTAACGTTACCCAATTAACGTTACTTTTTATCGGTAAATTTACTTTACATTGCAGGGCTGGCTAACGTTACCCAATTCACATTATAATAACGTTAGTTTTGTAACACTATTTTGATCAGTAATGCTACGTTGCCACACCGCCCTACCAGAAACGCGCGCGCCGCGCTGCGCTAGTTGATTCGCATTGTTGCCACTTCGTGCACTGGCCTCCGTGACACGTTGCCGAGAATCTTAAACCCTACACATTTCGCTCGAGTCGAATGCGGGTGGGTATTGCGCGACGTTTTGTGTTGACTGTTGGTTGGTAACAGTTTGTGACTTGGCTGTGATTAATACAGCTGTGAGTAACAAAAATACTGGTGATCCGCTTAAGGGCTTAATTGGTATCGTATTGCCAGTAAGAAAAAGTAGGAGAAAATTTAATGTTAGTTTAAAAATTTAAAAATGTTAGTTTTAAAATCCAAGATGGCAGCCATATACTTTTTTCTTAAAAATCATCATGGTAGTCGCTTTCGAATAATTCGGGTGTGCAGATTACGAAAATAATGTTAGTTTTAAAATCCAAGATAGCGGCCATATACTTTTTTCTTAAAAATCATCATGGTAGTCGTTTTCGACTAATTCGGGTGTGCAGATTTCGAAAATAATGTCTGTTTTAAAATCCAACTTCCAAGATGGCGGCCATCGACCTTTTTCGTAAAAATCGTCATGGTAGTCGTTTTCGACTAATTCGGGTGTGCAGATTTCGAAAATAATGTTTGTTTTGAAATCCAAGATGGCGGCCATATACTTTTTGTAAAAATCGTCATGGTAGTCGTTTTCGACTAATCCGGGTGTGCAGATTTCGAAAATAATGTCTGTTTTAAAATCCAACTTCCAAGATGGCGGGCATATACTTTTTCGTGAAAATCATCATGGTAGTCGTTTTCAACTAATTCGGGTGTGCAGATTACGAAAATAATGTCTGTTTTAAAATCCAAGATGGCGGCCATCGACCTTTTTCGTAAAAATTGTCATGGTAGTCGTTTTCGACTAATTCGGGTGTGCAGATTTCGAAAATAATGTTTGTTTTGAAATCCAAGATGGCGGCCATATACTTTTTGTAAAAATCGTCATGGTAGTCGTTTTCGACTAATTCGGGTGTGGGGTGTGCAGATTTCAAAAATAATGTCAGTTTTAAAATCCAAGATGGCCGCCATATACTTTTTTAGTAAAAATCGTCATGGTAGTCCTTTTCGAATAATTCGGGTGTGCAGATTTCGAAAATAAAGTGTGTATTAAAATCCATGGCGTTCATGCACTTTTCTTAGAAATCGTTAGGGGTCTTTTGGATTAATTCGGGTATGTAGATTTCCAAAACAGGGACCGTTTTAAAATCCAAGATGGGGGAAATAAACAATTTTGTCAAAATCATCATGGTAGTCCTTTTGGCCTAATTCGGGTGTGTAGATTTCGAAAATTAATGTCTGTTCTGAAATCCAAGATAGCGGACACTTTTTTCAAAAAAAACGACATGTTAGTCGTTTTTTATTAATTCGGGGCAGTAGAATTCAAAAATAAAGACAGTTTTAAAATCCAAGATGGCGGAAATGGTCAATTTTGTCAAAATCGTCATGGTAGTCGTTTTCGATTAATTCAGGGGTGCAGATTTCGAAAATAATATCGGTTTTGAAATCCAAGATGGCTGTCATACAGTTTTTTCGTAAAAATCGTTATGGTACTCGATTTCGACTAATTCGGGTGTGTAGATTTCGAAAATAAAGTCTGTTTTAAATTCCGATTTCAGAAATAATGTAGTATTGAAATCCAAGATGGCGGCTATACATTTTTTTCTTAAAAGTCGTTATTTCGACGTCTACTATCATGATGATTATGACAAAATTGTATATTTTCGCCATCTAAGATTTTGAAACGGTTTTTATTTTCATAATCTACATCCCCGAATTAATCGAGAACACCCATAACGATTTTTAAGAAAAAGCGCATGAACGCCATGGATTTTAAAACAGACATTATTTTCGAAATCTACACTCCCGAATAGACGTGTGCGCCGATTCAAAATTGATCGGCGGCGGCGTTTGTCAAAAAATCGGCGGCGGCGGCGTGTTTTCGGCGTGAAATCGGCGTGACCTTGACTGTCGGCTTTCGTGTGTAAAAATCAAAGTAAATCGTTTTATTTGCTGACCAACTGATCAATTGAATCTGATACAGGTTGCTGGTGGTCTATTACATGTTTTATTTATAAAAGCTGGAAGAAAAAAAACAAAAATTCGTTTTCTATGTAAAACTTGGTGTTGCCAACACCAATTCTTTCTTAAACATAATTGGTTAACATGAATTGATTTTACGTGTACCACGCTGAATGTAGCTCACATATTCAGCGTTGTGCCGATCAAAAATTACATTATATGCCTCTTGGTGCAGTTATAAATTTTCTCCTGACGTCATTCAGGAAAATTTCAAATTCCTTTTCGTGATTTCCCTGGACGACGTCAGTCAGTGTTCATCACCTGCTGAAATGTCTAGAATAGATCAGCGAGAACAGAACAGTCTGTCGTGTATGATACTCGAGTTATTGTACGATTCTGCGAGTGCAGTTTCGCGGTATATATGTGCTACAGGCATTACAATTAGAACTACTCCAGTCAATCGAGTCCTACTGGAGAGATATGTGGTTTGCAGATAGATATGCAGCTTGTTTTGATTCCTTTAATATAATTGAAAGTTTTAAACCAGAAACATAACTCCCAGGAGTTTTCGCCTCATGATTGTTTTTCCTAGATCTGCATTTATATCACCTATCAAGATGACAAAAGATATCTTCTACAGTTTATACTACCCCGAGATTTTTGAATTGATAATTCCTGCTGTTTTTTGATTATTAATGCCATGGTACTCCACTTCAGTTAACTTATTCGCGCTACCTTTTGATCGCCTTCGCCTGATATATGAGACAAAGGTGACAACGCGAATGACAATTGATAGTTCAATTATTGACGTATGGCGGTCAAAAGGTTAATAAGAACACGAATAACCTAGCTACCTCTAGTCTTCTTTGAAGCGGAATATCTTAGTGGGTAGTGTTATAGTCTACAGCATATTCTCTAAAACCAACCTACAAGACGATAATCGTAATTATGCGCATTATGTTGGGTTAATTGAACCTATCTGACAAACATAGTTTGTAGAACGCGTTATAATAATGAGCGTATTGTTAATATCCAATTGTTTAAAATGAGCAATTTGAGTATTAAAATGACAGTCAAGGCCACGCCGATTTCACGCCGATCATTTGTCGGCGGCGGCGGCGTGGCAAAACAGCCCGGCGGCGGCGGCGCGCCGGCGCGGCGCACACGTCTACTCCCGAATTAGTCGAAATCGAGTACCATTACGATTTTTACGACAAAAGTATATGGCCGCCATCTTGGATTTTAAAACAGACATTATTTTCGAAATCTGCACACCCGAATCAGTCGAAAACGGCTACCATGACGATTTTTACAAAAAGTTCGATGACCGCCATCTTGGATTTTAAAACAGTCATTATTTTCGTAATCTGCACACCCGAATTAGTCGAAGACGACTACCATGACGATTATTAAGAAAAAAGTATATGGCCGCCATCTTGGATTTTAAAACAGACATTATTTTCGAAATGTGTTCACTCGAATTAGTCGAAAACGACTACCATGACGATTTTTACCAAAAAGGTGGATGGCCGCCATCTTGGATGTAAAAACTGACATTATTTTCGAAATCTGCACCCCCGAATTAGTCGAAAATGACTACCATAAGATTTTTAAGAAAAAGTATATGGCCTCCATCTTGGATTTTAAAACTGACATTATTTTCGAAATCTGCACACCCAAGTTAGTCGAAAACTACTACCTTGACGATTTTTAAGAAAAAAGTATATGGCCGCCATCTTGGATTTTAAAACTGACATTATTTTCGAAATCTGCACACCCGAATTAGTCGAAAACGACTACCATGACGATTTTTACAAAAAGTTGGATGACCGCCATCTTGGATTTTAAAACAGTCATTATTTTCGAAATCTGCACACCCAAGTTAGTCGAAAACTACTACCATGACGATTTTTAAGAAAAAAGTATATGGCCGCCATCTTGGATTTTAAAACAGACATTATTTTCGAAATCTGCACACCCGAATTAGTCGAAAACTACTACCATGACGATTTTTACAAAAAGTATATGGCTGCCATCTTGGATTTTAAAACTGACATTATTTTCGAAATCTGCATACCCGAATTAGTCGAAAACGACTACCATGACGATTTTTACAAAAACTTGGATGACCGCCATCTTGGATTTTAAAACAGTCATTATTTTCGTAATCTGCACACCCGAATTAGTCGAAAACGACTACCATGACGATTATTAAGAAAAAAGTATATGGCCGCCATCTTGGATTTTAAAACAGACATTATTTTCGAAATCTGCACACTCGAATTAGTCGAAAATAACTACCATAAGATTTTTAAGAAAAAAGTATATGGCCTCTATCTTGGATTTTAAAACAGACATTATTTTCGAAATCTGCACACCCAAGTTAGTCGAAAACTACTACCATGACGATTTTTAAGAAAAAAGTATATGGCCGCCATATTGGATTTTAAAACTGACATTATTTTCGAAACCTGCACACCCGAATTAGTCGAAAACGACTACCATGACGATTTTTACGAAAAAGGTCGATGGCCGCCATCTTGGAAGTTGGATTTTAAAACAGACATTATTTTCGAAACCTGCACACCCGAATTAGTCGAAAACGACTACCATGATGATTTTTAAGAAAAAAGTATATGGCCGCTATCTTGGATTTTAAAACTAACATTATTTTCGTAATCTGCACACCCGAATTATTCGAAAGCGACTACCATGATGATTTTTAAGAAAAAAGTATATGGCTGCCATCTTGGATTTTAAAACTAACATTTTTAAATTTTTAAACTAACATTAAATTTTCTCCTACTTTTTCTTACTGGCAATACGATACCAATTAAGCCCTTAAGCGGATCACCAGTATTTTTGTTACTCACAGCTGTATTAATCACAGCCAAGTCACAAACTGTTACCAACCAACAGTCAACACAAAAAACAGACATTATTTTCGAAATCTACACACCCGAATTAATCAAAAACTACTACGGTAATACCACGACGATTTTTACAAAAAAAATAGCGCAACTGAACCATTAAATAATACATTGCCAAAAAGCAAAAAAATATAATACGTGCCTAAAAAAGAAATACCTAACAATTTTACAACACTATCTTACATCTCCGTACCATAATAATATCGACGCAAGTAAAAGAAAACATCACGAGCGGCAGCGGAACGGAACCCTACACTGAACAATTGAACATGGCCCGACATGCTCTTGGCCGGTTTTTAATAACTCAATTTGGTTTAATCACTCACTAGGACGCCGGCGGCGTCGTACGTGAATGAACACTCGCTCGATATCTAAAGGCCCCAGTACACAGTGGTGAAGGATGGGCCATGCTCCGCCACGCCACTGTGTACACGGGGGTAATGGTGGACAATGGCGGACGATGGCCGGCAGTTGTCGAGCGTGGTGGGCAATCGGGAAGGTGTCGGTTTTTTGGGCACACTTCAAAGGAATCGTGGCGTACCGTGGCCTGTGGTGTGTACACAGTGGCCAATGTTGACACTGACAGTTGGCAGTTTCTATGTAGCTGACGTAAATACGCTGTCAGTTTGACAGCTGGCTGTTGTATATGTATATGCATGTATATGTTTATGCACCATTGTGTAAACACCTACGTGATGGTAGCGCATTGCAAAGCATGGCGGAGCATGGCCCATCCTTCACCACTGTGTACTGGGGCCTTAACGATGGTATCCATCAGTGTATCTAAATAAGGTGCTATGCTACTAACGTTAAATAATAACGTTAAAATTATTTAACGATACCTTTGAGTTAACGTTAGCTCTATGCATTAGCTGGTAACGTTACAATTTTTTTACCGGTAAAAAGTAGTAGAAGTAACGGTAAATGGTTTAACGTTAATAACAACTTAACGTTAAATCTGTTTGACAGTTGTAACGATACCAACTTTTTAACGGTATTTAAAGCCCTGCCTGCCAGCGTCCTCTGCACGATGCCACAGGAGCCCATTTTGGAGATAGATTTTTAGTTTCTAGTATTTTAAGTAAGTTAATTTTAGGTAGTATTTACATAGTTTATTAAAGTTTTTTTTCATATACCTATTTTGTACCAATAAATTACTATAACACATATTGTGAATAACACTGGTGAAAGAAAAAATAATTAAATGCACACTTTTGTATGTACTACATATTTAATGAAATGATTAATTTCTACATTGGAAAATGCGCCATCGATAATAATCAGTTTTTACCCTATTGTTCGTGTAAAATGGCAGATTATATTTTATGTTCTGATGTATGAAAGCATTTCTATTTTAAGTTTTAACTCATATAATCTTTAATTTTTTGCTATATTTTCCTGAAATTATAATAATGATGGATGATTGCATAAAAAAGCTATTGGAATCATCGAACTATAGTTAGCATGATCCGCAACAAAAGTTCGTTTGGAAGAATTCGCTCTTGACCGATAAGAACGCACATTGTAATACCTCTTCTTTTTAAAATTGCGATAAAAAAAAAATCTTTTAACCCATTAAAAGATGTGTGTAATACAGATGATTGTCTAATGTTATGTCTTAATATGTCATGGTCGCGTTTATGTGCGACATAATACAGTTCACGCATCAAAACGTTGATCTAAACAAAAGTGGATATCTAACACCTATCTTCCTACTATCCTAAACCTACCATCTTGAAATGCTCGAGAAGTTTATGATCCGTAGACGTTTGTCCGTTTGCGAGCGTTGCCCGAAAGCGTGTCGCTGTCCGAGTCAACAGCATGTGCAAACATTGGATAACCGCTGCGCCCGCGCCGGCTCGTGCCGTGCTGCGCCTTGCAAGCCAACTAAGCGGAGACTCAACATCAAAATATGTGTATATAGACTATGGACTCGATATTAAGTATCATCGGTATTATGTACTTATTAGTTACTTAATTTAGAACGCAATAAAGACACTGTATATTTACAATATTTACTTTCCAAAATAAAGTTACTAAAACTATTCGAATTGTAATTAAGTTACTTATAAAATAAATTTTAGTAAAAGGATTTATCAATATTATAGATACCAATTTTGTATTTATATCGCTATGTTCCCTAATATTTAGATCAGGAAAGGCAAATTGACATTACATTTATTTATCAATATGAGACTGTGAAATAACCCAACCCCATATGGGTTTTAAGTTTCATAACGATCCCATTTAACAAATACGTTTCGTATTACTGTAGGGTTGGTTAGGTGACTAAAATTACATGATGAGGTCACAAAATAAACGTCCATGGACAAGGAGCTTTAATATTTATTTAGTACTCGTAGTGCGTCATAAGTAACGAATGCAAACCAGGGGGGTGATTTTTGAGATTCGAATACTCGAAAGTGACATTTACAACTCAGAATAAAACGATGAAATTATGTTTTAAAAATAATAGCGATAGGAATTTGAAATCATGAGTATTCAAACTATATTTCATGCAAAAAAATTGGCGGTAAGCTCTTGTGTGCGATTATTTTCGAGCTAAACTTTTTGAATTCGGGCGCTCGAAAGTCAAAAATTGGCCCCCAGTATCTAAAATATTGTATAGAAATTACCGATAAATCGGTAAAGTTACCGGTACACTAATTTAAACTTTCACGGTGTTTTACGTATTATTTTTTTTATTTTCACGTCCTCGAAACATCGAAGGCAATTTTAAAATTATATAATGCGGTTAAGTCCCTTTTGTACAAATAGATTTAAAGTTACCGGTAATTCTCATAAAATAATTTATCGACTGCATTACCATCTCACATGTTATGCACGCTTAAGTATAAGACATCAACGAAAGTTAGTTCTTATTCTTGACCAAAACATTTCGCAGACAATATAGTATTAAGTACTAATTTTTAACTATTAATCTAGACCTTCAAGGAAATATAAATTATTTATCTAGTTCACCTTTAATTGATTGATTCAATGTAGATTCGAAGGTTGTAGTTATCACATCAAGTACTAGCTCAAGACCTAGAAAATGATTTATTATCGCTGCTGATGGTTAATTTCTCATAATTCAGGCCTTCATCCGTTTTATGGGATAAACTTATATCTTTATTTACCCTACTTCAGATTAATTAGTAGATACTTAATGATAATCTCATTTAATAAGAACATTTCTAAAATGTTGTAGGTAAATGTTTAACTATAATGATTTTATTTATTTATTTAATAAGAACAACATTTAACAACATTGGGTACATAAGGAATATGAATGCTGATAAATTAACATATTTATTATAGGTACTTATTTAACAAATGTAGATATCAGGGTATGTACTCGCATATATTTTTTTTAATTTGATTTCAATATTTCGACGTTTTATCTCACTTTAAAGTCGGAATTCCTTTTATTTATTTAGTATTTAGATTAAGAGTCTTGATTTAAACTTGCAATGACCCCGTGACAGATAAAACTCGAAAAAATAATAAATATATTTAAATGGACATAAATAAGGGTGCTTACTGCTTACTTACCGTCAAGTAAACCCAATAAAGAAAACGATATGTCCCTTCTGGTTTTTAAAGATAGTCCAATATTTACTGCTAATTCGGTACTCGTACTTACCTATTCCCGACATATTTTGTCATAGCCAAAAATGAGGATATCAAATCAAACCAAGTCCTTAAATATCCGGAAACCCAAATTAGATCTTAACTTCGCGTATGACCTAGTCGCCCCAATTCTAATTCTCGATAGAGGTTTTGAATACCTAATGTTTCATTATTTCAACCGCAGATTGTTTAGTGTTTATGCCAGCTTGTTGTTACTTTGTTATTGTTAGTTGTTATTGTGCGTGGTATGCACTCACCTCAGTTACGTACGCGTTTCCTTTGACAGCTTATAATTGATAACTAATCGTATTACGCCAATAATTATCACAAGTGTCCGTCATCGTTACCTGTGTGCGATATGATTACGATAGCATCATATCAATATCATACTATACAGTAGGTAGCGTTGATTTGGTATGATAAGGAACAACATTTAAAAACAAAGCGGATCTACGATATACCTAGATACCATTATCTGATTGTTTAAACGTTATGGCATATTAAATTAAAACAACGAAACAATAAATATAAATTAGAGCTTACATTATTTTGAGGGTAGTTTTTCATTATGTCGCTACCTGATTTCTCAGCGTCTGTATTCAACTTATAGTATTTTTCTAAACATTGACGAAATAAAAGTTTATTTCTCTAGATCTAGTGCTTATATTATATTATATGGTTGCGTTAGTAGATAGTCTAAACTCTAGACTCTCTAGTCTAGACTTACCTGATGTGGTCCAGCATTCAGGACACTCCTGGCAGAGCGACTCCCAGTCGAAGGAGAGGTCGTTGAAGCTGGCCATTGTTAACGGCTATACTTCCAGTCCACTCAGTAACATAATATTCAGCTTGCACTAACACTTGTTCACATCCAGTTGCAGTTCACAACCTGTCTCTAAGGTCAGCAGGTATTTGAAAATAATTAGACTCCAAATCTGGCAGTTTATAAAATAATAAAAAAAAACAAAATTGTACTGGCTGGATACACAAGGAGCGGAAATGAAGAGCTTAAAAAATAAAAGAAAACCGCGGCAATGTCGTGTGGGCGTTGGGTTTTCGAATGTACGCGCACGCGCGCAAACGGCCAGCAGAGCACTGCGCGGCAACCGTGCAGGCGTCTCGGGATGCCGCTCGGAACCAGTTCCTGCGCTGAGTTCTTTCGATTTCAATGAACCGAACCGTTAAAACTTTTTTTCTTGTGTGTCGTCTTATCTATCTATCACGTAATATTGCATTGAGCTACACAATGGACAACAGTTGTGATTGTTCGGAATTGGAGCGGATTCGCGAATCGTTTGCAGGTTGCATTTGATAACATCGTCTGTGCATTATCTTGGTTTTTACAGGCTATTTTATTTATGATCTGCTGAAGGTGTCCAATCTATGATGGTATGAACCGGATGTTTATAAGTAGTAAGTAGTAATTACTAGTTTAAGAGCTTATCATTGGGAGTATTCTGACATCTTAATAGTATCTAACTTCCTATCCAGATCTACGTATAAGTTCAAAGTTAGAAAATTATCCCTCTACCGTCAATTGCTACAACTTTTCCTACAATGCACAACTTTGCCACCAAACAGCTATTTATATCTTATTCCTAAGATGGGAGTAAGGTGGCCGTCTCAGGAATATGATATAAATAGCTGTTTGGTGAAGAAAACCATGTTTTTAAAGCCTGACAAAGGGGTTGACGGTACTCAAGTGGTCCAATCCACTGTTCTGTAGGTAACCGAATGGTGTATGTTTGGCACTTAGATCATATCGTGTATGCGTAGGTACTTAGTCATCATTATCGCCAAACCGTGGAAATGTATAATTCGTATTTGCAATTTAGAACTGACTGACTTACTTTGACATGTCATCATGAGCCCGTAGTTAAAGGTCAGTTGTGTGGTAATATAAGATGGTAGCATTGAACATACACGTGGGAAGGACCCAATTTCACTAACAAAAGTCGCAGTGTCCAAATGCTAATATGCCCTAAAAACTATACCGTTTCAATAAACGTTGTATTACGAAGCCTAAGTACGTATTTCTAGAGCTCGGAATGCTATTATTTGGCATTTTTAACGTTTTGTAATTCGAAGCACGTAGAACGGCCGTTAGAGCCGTCCTTAGAATGATGCAAGCCCACGCGCATTTCAAGTGCAAACCAATGATATTTACTATGGATGGGTTATACTCTAACAAAATGTGCATAAAAAATACTTGAAAAGTTATTTCATAACAACCTAGCAATTATTCCGTTATATTTATCTATTTTGACAATAATTACATCTTTGTCACTTTCATTGTTAGAAAATTATGGTTTGTCTCTTTCTCACGCTGGTGACGGCAGCTCATTGGCACGTCCGCATCTCTCGCTTGCCGGTCGGTGCGTGACTAGTGACAATTGTTTGAATTCACTCATTTTAAGGGCTTCACTTTTGGAGCGTGCATAACCCATCTGTCATTATAATATATCGTTGGTGCAAACTACAAGTTTATGTTTGTATACAATATATTCAAAAGAGAAAAGACCTAACTTCTGTAAAGCGTAAAGCAATTACTGGCCTACTCGTATTTCTTGTGAAGTAACTAATTACAAACGTAGTATTTTTACGACATACCTACAATTTATTTTACTAAGTACTAGAATAGTTATACAGACTAAGTAGACTTGTCAGGGGAATTCTAATCATAAAACTTAACACTTGAGCGACCGTGAGCATAAGCAAAGAGCAAAGAGAAATACAATAATGAAAATATTATACAGATTTTGTGCGGTAATGTATGCTTAAGCACGGAGAAGAAATACCAGTTTTCAAATTATAACTTAAAGAAAGTGCGAAAGTAGTGAGAGTTTTTCATATCTACGTGTGCCTTCGTATCAAATTTTCATATATATTCCTGTGATTTGGAGTTCTAGATATTATTAAAAATACGACAAAATCGTATCGCCTCCGCGTTTTTCTTAATTCCGTTTTTCCTTAATTGAGACTTAGGTTTTATTCCTACCTTCTCTATTTACGATTTTCAGCAATTTCGAAAGTTTTCCAGTAAGTAATCAACACTTCACAACTGTTATTCAACATATGATTTAGATTTAGGTATTATGTTTGGTTTTAACACTAGGCATCGTTTTGCATGCATTCTGGTCATCTAAGGCAATGGGTTTTATGTCTAATATTTACTCATTAATTTTCTTTCATCATGCATTGTTTTAAGACCATTGCTTTCACGTACCTTTCCTATGAATGCAGAATGCTAACTTATAACCACTAATAATTATCTTACAGTTTAAATACATTTTTCATCAAGGGGCCCTTGCATCAAACAGTCTGTCACCATTAAATCGTTTGCTATATTTAATTGTATGTGATGCTGTTTATATTTCTCTTCTGAGTTACGTTCATTGTTATCTATTGGTACAACTGGTTCTAAGTGCATTCTAAAATAACGATGAATTTACGAAAATTGCACTGTACCATAAATTATCTAGGTACGGTAATTTAATGTCCGTGTAAATAAAATGCTTTTAAAATCAGGTATTTAATAGCAAACGTAGCAAATGTTACCGGTTTCCCATAAATGCTCGCTTCATAAAGCCTGTGTTTTACAACTGTATCAGTAAGACAGCCCTCCTACAAAACAGCAGTTTGTAATACAAACCTTGTAGGTTTTAATAGTCGCGTAGAACAAAGTAAATTTTACCCAAACAACAAACTAACTGACAAACTCTGCGAGTCAGTTTGAAAGCTTGTAAAAACCTAGAGATATTAATAATTGTAAGTACAGACAAAAAAAAATTTTTTTGGACCTCTAAAATACGGTTAGATTTTTTTTACCTTGCATATAGGATTGAAATATCCGATGATTAAATGAGTTGATAGTTTTACGCGTAACTTTGCACGCGCGATAACTTAACTGTAAAGTTCCAGTGGTTTAAACAACAAATCAAGTTATCTAAGAATAATACTGCTTTCACAGTTTTATGTCAATGAATGTAGCTGTTTCTTCCTGTAGTCACCCCAGATTGTTATACTGTAATTTGATCACGACAATACTTTGCGTTGTGATGGAACAGAATCCACTTAATTGTATTATTCCGGCTTGGATAACAGCAATCCGTCATTAGACTCGAAAGTAATGCACAATTTAATTATTAAGAAAGTTCCATCCGGCAAGGCCCTGCATTTTCATTGGTTGCGCGGACGCAAGTGTATAGAATACGGTTCTCATTTAACCAGTGTAACGTGGTCTCAACTGTCAAGATTCGTTAAGTGTGTTTTCAAGAGATCTTCCTAATATTCGAACATATAAAAAGTAATGAATTAGGTATAAAAACTAAGTATCAGTAATCAGAAAGCACAAACGTCCAAAAGTTAACCGTAAACTGTATGGAAAGTTCCTATTTCCTAGGCGTGAATTTTCATTCCTATACGGCATTAAATTGCTAAAAATAACCAAATTATCGAGTTTGGAAGACTGATTAGAGCTCATATAACTCGTACTAGTCATACCTGGCTTGTCAGTATGGAATCAGAACAGCACCCATTAGTTCTTCCTGATTGGTGCGCCTCCCCTATTCACCAATTAGGTCGCAATACTGGTAGGTATCATAGCGTCTAGAATTAGGTACTTCGTTTTTATTTTTATGACACTAAATAACTAGTAGTCCGCCTCGAACTGAGAACTCGCGATTTACTTGCAAACGAGTTTACCAATATAACAAGACCCCAAGGAGGATTTTTTTTTCTCCTAGCTCCATAACCACTTGATCGATCCTGCTCTTATACGAACTTACAAATTTTATCTCTGCAACAGCCCCAAGAAATTTCATAAAGATCAGGAAAACGTTACTAGAGTTATCGTCGAACAAACTATTGAAATCAAAAAGCCATCCAAATGCCGAGACGTCCCAGTAGCCAGGTGACAGTTCGGTCTGGAGTTGTTTGTAAGAACTCACTTCGCTTACGCTCCGCGAGTTCGATGATGGGGGACAGAGAAAGGTATATGATATTATTTTTGTCTCTCCAACCAGAACGTGTCCGCGAAAAGATGTGTAATAGGTGCTTTACCACGAAACCAGAAAAAGACATTGAGCCGTCTAGTAGCCGGTAAGCTATTGTAATAACGCTTAAGCTCATGTAATTTTAGCACAATTGCAGGTAAAACGCTGGAAGCGGACACGCGAGCTTTGATTAATGAATTTTGTATAATGTTCATCATCTTGTTTGAAAGGTCGCGACTTTCGACCCTTGATACATTTGAAGAGCTTAAACCATACAATGAGATAAACACAGGCGTAATCTTTTGTATTCATAGAGTATATGAAAGTATCATTACCTATCTGTTATTTTACTTATGTATTATTATGTTGTACATCCTTATCACCCGGAAGAATTAGAATCAAAAATATTTACCTATTGTACAAGTAAACTGTGAAGAACAGACCACATGTGCACGTAAGTAGTTGGCTTTGCCAATCGTTAGTAACCTAATCTAAGTATGTCATGTTTATAATACTCATTTTCAAAATCCTTAATCTATAATAGATTAAGGATACTATGTTGTCTGTCTACTTCGTACCTATACAGGGTGGATTTTCTTTTTGGGTCAGTGAGGGGAGCTACCAGATCCCGTGCTGCTACGCGAAAATGGTCTTACAAGACCTTCCCTCGATTTCAAATTAATGAAGATTCGCGTTTACAGATTTTGGAAAAAACATACAGGGTGCGAGAAAAAGGTCATTATTGCCAAACTTTTTTTTTGATGCCATTTGATCCCATTCCTATCCAGGATCAAAAGCTTGTATGGGACCAAAAAAAATTTCCGGCTAGAAAAGCCACAAATCCAGGAAGCATTTTTCCATACATTTTGTATATGAAAATGAAAACTTTTATTTTTCACATGCAATTTTTTGATGCCAGTCGATTCCAATCCTATTCAGTATCAATAGTTTCCATGGGATCAACGTACGGCAATGTATCAAACAGCCACAAATTGAAGTAACTTTTTCCATCCAACTCTGCCCCGAATAGCAGAATAACTATTCAAATATCGGAGAAATAAAATAAAAAAAAGTTGGCGGTACGGAGTGCGCCGGGTCAGTTAGTTTAATATAGCTTAGATATCGGTCTTATTTAATCCTCATTTATTTATTTCTCCTTTTTACAGCTTTCTCTCACAGACAAACCGATCCGTGGCCACATGTGAAGCGATAATAGCAGCGTAACACGGTCGACGTCCTTGAACTGGAGTTACGCGGACGTTATTATGAAATATGCGCGAGACTTGTCGTTGGCGAAACTCAGCGCATTTCACGTGTGCCAAATGTTTCTTATAGAAAGGGGTAATTCCATTCCATATAATTGAGGTAATTTCAGATTTTGATATAGCAATTTGGACGGAATTCAAAACGACGACCACTAGAGTAAAATGCTTCCATCAATTGTTGTGTTGCGGTGCTACGCCTGCAGTTTCGTTTGACATGTCGAGGAAAAAATGCAATAAAAGAATCCTGATAATGAACTATGAAATTAACCAACGCTGTTAGCAGGTAACTGCAAAAACTAACGTATGTTGCGTCATAATATAAAAAAAAACTGAGAGACTGAATTTTGAGTTGCGAAGTTGGCGACAAAATCTATGCCTTTGCATGTAGGTAGTTGTGTATGTCTAACTGTCCCCTACGATGTATTTTATTTACTTATTTAAAGACTAGAGAAGAGAGTAACCCACACTGAAGATGATAGACTACTCCAAAGTCTCTTAACAAATCTACTAATGACAATATCTAATTTCAAAGAAACACGTCATTATTTATTCCTTGAGCGATAGTTATTTGTTTAACTATAACGCAACCTGCACTTTTATCAACAACTCGCAACCTTGATAACACTGCCTCGTTTATCAATCAAAGCTCGAATTGGTTATACAGTCAATTCACACTCGCAAACAGCATATAAATACAATACAGACAGGGCAGGATATAAATAAACCGGACAAGAACTAGTAATTAGAAGCTAGATAGTATATAGTAATCTGATAACAAACGGCAATCAACACTTCGAAATACACCGCCCTGTGCATTATTTGCAATCAAGGTTGCAGTTCTTTCGATACCTACTATAGGTAGTTACATTTAAATCGTTTAATATTGATTTAAGACATCTAAGAAATTGGGGTGGTTGTTTTTAGATCTACAAACAGAAATCACTGTCTTAAAACAATTTCTGGAGTGAGTAAACCTAATTATCGGCCCCAGAGTATCTCAGTAACATACAAATATTATAGGTATCATAGTCTATATGTTGATTTGAGATAGATAGGCGATATCATTATCTACGTTAGATTTAGAAAACCCTAGAGGCATCAAAGGCGTTAGTTTAATCCACGGTTTAAAGGGGTTAGTTTTATCCACGGTGCTCGCATAGGGTTGATGATTAAGTGTCGAAAAACGATAGCATCACATGGCATTAGGTTGGGCCTTAGGGCAGCCTAAAGCCTTATACGGTTTCTTTTGTGCGTATGGTATTATTTTCACGGAACTATAACAATGTTTACCATCGAATTCTAATAATGGGATTCGGAATTAGGTACCTAATAAAACCCAAAATGCACTTTGGGCTTAATTATTTTAACGGCATTTTAAACTGTTCTGGGAGCTTTTACAGAATTTCTCAAGACACTCGTACCGTGATATATTACTGGAATAAACTATTATATAATAACTATTAGACTTAAACGATGCTCATTCTCATAGCCCTTCCTACATAACACCGCGCCGTGACGAATAGCTAAGTGGCCGGTATGTGAGGTACCATGTGTAAGTGTGGAGTAATAGAATCCAACCGGCCGGTGCATCTCTTTGCGTAATTTAGATAGGTACATTGAAATACGAGGAACAAGAACTAGGGGCGCTCTTTTAATTAAATATTTTGGATGGAAACGTTTTTTTAATTTTTATTTTTATTTGAGTGAATAAGATTGCTTTTTGTCTGTAGATTATTTTTGTCGATAAACATCAAGTAATAAATAATAACGTAGACAAGCCTTACATGAACAATTTTAAGAACTGTAGTCATATTTTTCTTTGAGAAGTGACTTGCAGTATTCTATTTGATAGATACACAACACCTTGGTTATAATGTAGGTACCCATAAAAACTAACGTTTTTATTCATTGTGTTAAAACAAGTGAAATACAATTGATGCACTCACTTAAATCTTAATCTATGAACAGGATTTTAGACTAAGTACGCGGTTTCTTATTAAACCGTATGCTGTTTCTGGGGTTTCGTCCACTGCCGTAGCTACCAAACAAAACCTGATTAGCAAACCTCTTATCGAATATAAAGAGCTGTGTGTGTGTGTATGAGTATAGTTTAGGGGTCCCAGTTTTTTTGGCCCAAGGGCCCTTGGTCACCTAGCTACGCCACTGGTTTCGCCTAATTATGTTCGAGAAATGTGACGGTGGAACAGCCTATATTGGATTTAACGATGTTAACGTGGCAATTCAATTTACGCGGACCACAATAAAAGGCGTTTCCAGATAATAAGAACACCGGAGTACGTTTTATAGCAAATAGAACGGCGACCGGCGGTAAACCCCAATCAAAGAGGACACCTTTCCTCAGCGGTAATTTTTCAATACAAAATTCTTGAAAGTTTCCAAGACAATGAAATTTCCCACGCTTTAAAATTTTGGAATCTACTGACATTTTTATACAGGAATTAAACTTTCCATGCCTTAAGTGTTCAATTCCCTATATTTCTTACCAAGTTTTCATGATATTTCGTAAAACATGTCAATTTACATATTTGGAAAGTTACACCAACTTGCACATCTGTAATATCTGTATTTTGACAAAAACGGGACTTAATCGCGTCGACTCTGCCAGCGACCACGAGCGTTACGACACGCTCGAAACGTCAGGAAAGTGTACGCGATTAAGTCTCGTTTATGTTTATTTACTCATTGTCAAAATAATAAAAACCTAATCCGTTATTCTAGGTATACTCTACCATAAATGACCAGGAGGAATATTTACTATGTAAAATTCCTCGTTGACGGGACTACACTAAACCTAGGTTTAGCACATTAGAGTGTAACGGTAACTATTCTCACGGTACGTTTATTGGCTTAACCATTAATGGGCATATGTTTCAAACAGGTTAAATATATATTGCGGATTGCGAGATACAGGTTGCAGCTTTACGTGACATTTAATTTAAAGTAACGAATAGCATTTCTTATCCATAAATGCCGTATCGGCTACATGTGAATTACGCAGTACGCCATGGTGCATTGAGGTCTTTAGTTACAATCATCTGCAGACTGCAATAGTATCTTCCTCAACGAAGGTCGCAAAAATATGTGACACGCTCTTTTTTGTAGGGCCATAAGAGCATGTGACTTATTTTTGTCCTACTCCTACTTGGTAAGGTACTCAAAAATATCTGAATATGCACTTTACCGCTTGATAATAAAGGCGTTGTTCAGATATTTGTGACCACTTTGGCCGCTCCGATATATCTGATGGCGATTGTACATACATACTTAGTTAGACGCGGATTTTGCCCACACGCCGCAGCCGTATCAGTGGGATAACCGCGCGGAAAGGTGATAATCGCGATGCGTCGCGAAATAAATGAGTGATGAGAAATCTAACTTTCTTACTGTTTGACATGACAGCTGTCAACAATTATTAATGAATAAAAGGCGTCACTGTCGCGCACATAGTCAGTTGTTTTATTGTACATTCAAGGCGAAACCTCTGATGGCATGGCATTAAAACGTAGTGAATGTTAAGATTTCCAAGCAAAGGTGCGGTTGTTTACTATGCGGCTCTAGTCTGAGTATTATTAGATGCTATTTATTTATATTAGATTGCGTACAAAACTCAGGGACTCTAGTCTCGTACATACACATACTATTCCGAGCAATGACGCGTAGTCGAAAAACCAAGTCTAAGGTGGGTCAATTCGGGTTGCAAGGGCACGGGTTCCACAACACGTAGGGAGCTTAAATACCGAGTCATCCGGTTGCTTCTCGGTCACTATACCTACGCGCCATTGCTTTAACTACCTATACGTCTTGAAAATTGTACTGACAGCAACGGTTTCGCTAAATTGAAACAGTATTGTTCTTTCTATAAAGTATATCAAAGGAGCAGTAGGAATGTCCATGGGCAACTAGCCCTAAGCGAGGTCCTGTCTAATCAGTCAATCTCCTTTCACAATGTCGGTAAGGGTTGAAAAACACCATGTTTTTTAAATACCACGACGGAAGCAAACAAGCATACGGCCCGACTGATGGTAAGCAGTTACCGTAGCCTATGGATGCCTGCAATCCCAGAGGATTCACATACGCGTTGCCTATTGCCTACCCTACTGTATTAATTACCAGCTAGTTGAATAAACCCACCATGCCGTCTTCATAAGTAATAATCCAAACTACCTGCAATTAGCCCACCATTTTGTATCAGCGTTGTCTTGCCATATTTGCCATTGCCATAATACATTGAATAATGTACCTGAATTACTTCATGCGTTGCCGAATAGAGGCCTATGTTTTATTTACTTATCCATCAACTGCTTACAAAAAGTATGCCAAGTTTTCCCACTGACCCTGATGAGTTTCAATAACATGTTTATGATTCCTTCTATTATTAACCTCAACGCAGGTCGAGGTGTGTTATAAATAGGGAATGCAATACCCGGCCATTTTTGGTACCCGGGTATTACCCGACTTTGATTTTCAAAAACCCGGGTACCCGGGTAATACCCGGTTTTGAACAAAATTTTAATTAATTCTTGGTTTTCATTGTTTTTACGGGTATCTACTAATAAAATGCACTTTCGATTGCTGAGTTTGCATTTATTAATTGACAAACAATGATTTCGTACATGAAATATATAAATTTAACAACTTATACTATTAAAACAGCAGAGCATAAGACGTTAGGTATACTTAATCTTTCCGTTTATATGGAATATTAAAAGTAACTAATTAAAAATCCCTTATCGCTACGCCACCTACCTGCGCGGCGGCCAGCGTGCAGCGGCAAAAACAAAGGGATGACATGACTGACTCCAATAAGTTAAGCGTTTAGAAAAAGAAATTCGATTGTAAATTTTTTTCGGAAATTTTTATTTCCAAAACCATTTCGGGGTCTAGCTTTATCGATCTTCTTTTGATTAATATTTCGCAAAATTAAGGGGCTACGTTGAAAAATTATAGATTTTTTCAAACGCTCTAGTAACTAAACGGGAAAAGGGACTGAATTTATTTTCGACTATATATTATTAGACTATATACTCTTGTTTTTGGCACAAGCCGAAACACGATTGCTGAAAGTTGCCTCGATAGAAAAAAAAACCGAATTTGCGTCCTTTTTCCCCTTATTTTTCTTAGCTTACGTAAACTATAAGAGATTAAGCAATGTAACTAAATAAAAATATGGTATTCTGGTTTATCCAAGAAGTCAGAGAACCAAATTTAGACAAAACTTTATAGATTCGCTTATTTATCGTAGTTTGGTCAAAAAGTCTGATCCTTAAGAGCGCTGCATCTCTTTCTTTCGTGCACGGGAGCCATAAACGTGTCTCTAACGGATGGGCGTGGCTTGTCCGAATCGAGGAATGGCCTTAATGAGTGGATTCGGATATTTTCGCAAAAATATGAATGACCTTTGTTTGACTTTGTCCTCACAACCACCATGTAAAACCTCTTAGTAAAACCTTTGTAAGTTTTCCTAAATATATAAAATCAATGTCATACGCTACGATATTGTCAAATATGTAAACAGATATTTGTAAACAAACACTGCCTTTACGTATTTAACTATGTGAAGAAGTAAGTATAGGTACACAAAAATTAAGCCAAAAGTGTAATAATAATCGATTACTAATCTTTTAAAATATATAAAAGCTACAAGTAATCATCGTCTTGTCCTGTCTCACATAAGTATTTTGGTTCATCTTATTTCAATGAAATTATAGCTTGAACTTGATGAGATTTACTCCAGTATATAGATATTTTCTAACTTGGGTATGTTTCTTGAGTCGGCTTTTACAAAATTAAGCGTCATGTGTATTATTTCTTGCGCTTTAAAAATAAAATTTGAATTTGTATATTTTTCGCGGTCAAGAGAAGTGCGAAGTGATGTTTCTTGCCGTGACAGCGACTGTTGACGACATGCTTTTTTTTATACGAATTATTGACTTGGTCAATGATATTCAGCCTGTAGACTGTAACTTACAAACATCGCATCAGATTTTTTATTTTAATTATAATAAAATAACTAAGTTGTTTTAACTGTTTTAAGCTAAAGAAATCAAATTAATATCTTAAAATGGCCTAAATAATAGTTTCAGAATAAATTATCAAAATGGGGGGTAAGACATATGAACAATCCCAATTGAAGTGTAAAATATATTATTAATAGTTATAACACACACAGTAAGGTAGGGTTAGAACATTTTGTTTTAAGTTTATTCACGTTTTCCCTATTTTTCTATCGATTTCTAAATTACGGGTAAAACCCGGGTTATGAATTAAAAACCCGGGTTTTACCCGACCCCAAATATAGACGGGTACCCGGGTACCCGGGTAATCGGGTACCCGGGTTGCATTCCCTAGTTATAAACACATTTAATATAAGAGGTTCATTTTGTATAGCTGTGTTTAGTACTTACACTACTTACTAGATGTTGAATTTAGGTAAAATTTACAAATATGTGTCACTTTTTATGGAAAGATACCATTTGACGGAAGGCGCATACGTTGTACTTAGAACGGATTCAATATTGCATTCGAGCATTTCATGCGTAAGTGCCCTATATCCATAAATTAGGGAAACTATTATTTATAAGTAAAATTGGCAAATAAAAAGAATATTTGTGATAGATAGAGGATCGTCTGGTGTAATTGGAAGCACGTCGGACCGGCACCCGAAGGACGCGGGTTCGAATCCCGTGATGTTCCAGAGTTCTTCACAGTTCATTTTTTCATTATAATGGACATCTGTTTCCAATTTGGGACATAAAAAGAAAATAAAACTTACCAAATACTTTTATTCACGAAAAGTTTGTACATCGATCAACGTGCATTCAATTTTCATCCTAATCGCAAAGCATTAAGAGCTAGTTTACATTACGTCGTCCTCTTTCCCACAGATAAAAATCCTGAGGTATTCGAGAAGTATTTGGCGTTAGCTTCGTTCACACGCGTCTCTGCTGCTTGTGGGTTCACGATTTCCAAGCCCTGAAACAAAAAAAAATCATCATTAACTCATATTTGGAATTTAATACATTCACCTCTCAAAAGTGGCTCCATCTTTAAAATTAATTAATTTACGTTCCCCATCAATTTATATTATGTTTGGGTCACCGGCACCGATCATCGACTTACATAACTAAAACTAATTCGGCGCACCGACCTATAATGAGTCCTCGTCCTGGCCTCCGACACGAGTTTAGGGGGCCCACCAACTATCAGTCCGCCTGACGATATCGGCCTGTCAGTTACAACGAAAATTTGACAGCTCCGAGCAACCACTGAACGACACAAAACGAACGGCCAATATCGTCAGGCCGACTGATAGTGGGTGGGCCCCATTACACTATTACTACTAAATTTCAAATAAATAGAACCAGTAGTTTCGGAACGAACTGTCTGAAACCCACAGCCACAGACGCGAGTGATCTTATAAGGGTGTAGTTTTTTCTTTTGAGTTCTGGAACCCCGGAAAAAGCAAACGCATAAACTACGGTGACTGTTTACTGTATCAAAGGAATCATAGGAAATTCTCGAATCATTACAAAAAGACGAAGTAGTAATGATGTTCGCGACAGGATGTCAGGCGGGAAATAATGATAACCAATGGAACCGGATGTTGGCTATTTTTACCCGAGTTTTATATTTAAAATCGATTAATTTCAAGCCCAATAAAGTAGTCTCTTAGATTAGATGTGTTAAAATTGATTAAAATTTGTTTATCTGATGAAGAAACTAAATAAGAAATGTTCGTAACGTAACCCACTTGCCACATCTAAAAGTTATAAAAAAAATAATACTTACTAAAATATTTAGAAAACGATAAATATGTATTAGTCAAGAATAATGAGAGACTCGACCCTCCGGCATGTTTATTTTTGTTTCAATAACTAGGTAATGGCTACCTACTTCAAACCGGACTAGCATAGGTTATTTTATTACCTAAAATAAGTATTATTTGACGACTAAAATACCTAGGTATTTGGGTTAAGGGAAATGCTTTTGCTAAGCGCGTTGACCTTAGGGCCAAGTGCTAGTTCAAGTTTTCAGGTCATATTAGAAACCATCATTTCCTATATATACTGTACTGCGGACCAAACCAAATGGGAAATATAATTTATTGCCTTGAATGATGGAACCTGTTTGCTGTTGTCGCTATTAGATAGGTATTAGACGCTTCGCTTGTGGTCCAGGGAAGGGTTGATGGTACCAGGGCACGAGGAAAATCGCCTATGAGGTGGACTGACCAGATAAAAGCGGCAGTAAATGGCTCATCATCACTACACGAGTGCACGAGGAAGGCGGCCATCAGAGGAGAGTGGCGGCGTGTTGTGAAGCTTGCCACCAACACCTGAAGTGATGACCACGACCACTCTGTCAAGAGTGATACCGACAAGGAAGTAGTAGACGCTTCGCACGGCTTAAAGAGGGCCAACGAAGCAGAAACAACATTTTAGTTTCCACGATAATTAAGAAACAACCTAAGAAGGAATAACCCTGGACCCTAAGGATAAGCGAGAAACGCAAGATGGACGCTCTTGAAATGTGGTGCTGGACGAAGATGCTCCGTATTCCATGGACAGCATTTTGCACCAACGAGTCCATTCTTAGAGAGTTCAGGAGGTGGTATTTAAATTACTACTGTATGACAAGAAGTGTATCAATCAGGCTTTCCGGAATTGATAATATAACCATGCAGGTGGTAGTACCGTGGCAAGAGGTCTAGCTGTTATAATCCACTTATAAATAATTTGTGATCATATTTATTTCAATAAGTAAATTTGGACAGCTGCTGGCAAAAATACCTCTCATCATAGTGCCGCCTTTTTTCACCTGCTAGCCTAATATGGTCGAATTTTTATCGCTTGTCACCATAGCTGTCACGTTCTAACAAGTATGTGCGAAAGTGACGCATGACGCGATAGGCGATAAAATGACAACCATGGATGGCCTTCTGGTGAGAAAACACATTACGGAAACCCTCATTATTTCATTAAATGTATATTTATTTTACAGCGACACACAATTCGAATATACAGTTCACTAAATTGGAATAACTACTGAGGAGTATAACCTGCCCCTCTGTTTAGCGTTTGTGGACTACGAGAAAGCCTTCGATTCGATCGAGACTTGGGCTGTACTACAGGCTCTCCAGAGGTGCCAAGTGGACTACCGTTATATCGAGGTAATGAAGTGTTTGTACGAGAACGCCTCTATGTCAGTCCGACTCCAGGACCAGAACTCGAGATCCATACCGCTGCAGCGGGGAGTCAGGCAAGGAGATGTAATTTCTCCAAAACTGTTCACCGCTGCCCTGGAGGACATTTTCAAGGGTTTGGACTGGGGAAGGCTTGGCATCAACATCAACGGCGAGTACATCACTCATCTTCGATTTGCCGACGATATCGTAGTCCTGGCTGAGACCATGGAGGACTTAAGTACGATGCTCGACGACCTCAGTAAAGGCTCTGAGAGGGTTGGTCTAAGGATGAACATGGATAAGACGAAAGTCATGTCTAACGCCCATGTAGTACCAACCCCTATTACAGTCGGAGACTTTACGCTCGAAGTTGTAGACGATTATGTATACCTCGGACAGACAGTCCAGCTAGGTAGGTCCAATTTCGAGAAAGAGGTCAATCGTCGAATCCGTCTCGGTTGGGCAGCGTTTGGGAAGCTGAAACATATCTTTTCGTCCAATATTCCGCAGTGTCTCAAGACGAAAGTCTTTGACCAGTGTGTGTTGCCAGTGATGACCTATGGCTCTGAAACGTGGTCGCTCACAATGGGCCTCATTAAAAAGCTTAAAGTCACCCAAAGAGCAATGGAGAGGGCTATGTTAGGAGTTTCTTTGCGTGACCGTATCAGAAACGATACTATCCGTAGCAGAACCAAAGTAACCGACATAGCCCGTCGGATCGCTAAACTTAAGTGGCAATGGGCAGGGCACATTGCACGGAGAACCGATGGCCGTTGGGGCACTAAGGTTCTCGAATGGCGACCATACACCGGAAGGCGAAGAGCTGGTAGGCCCCCTACAAGGTGGACTGATGACCTGGTGAAGGTCGCTGGAGTCCGCTGGATGCGGATGGCACAGGACCGGTCATTGTGGCGTTCAGTGGGGGAGGCCTATGTCCAGCAGTGGACGTCTTTCGGCTGAAATGATGATGATGATGATGATGAAATTGGAATAACTATACAGTCCCGAATCTTAGGTGGACCATAGGGCTGAATGAACGCAACCGGTGATCGACAGCCTGCTGCCGTTGCTTCCGGCCTGGAGTCCCTACACTACATAAGCCTACATCTTGGTAGACCGCAAGGCAGTCAGTTTGCCATCGTCACATCGGTTAAAAAGTAAGTTGGCTTTCAATGTTATTTTCTTTACTTTATTTGCTCTTATCACGACAGTTTTTTGCTCATTAGGTATATTGTATTAGTAACTATCATCAATCATGACACGCAATGTAACCTAAAGTAGTCGTTAACCTTATAATGTGTTATTCAGCGCTTTCTCGGTTACAACTTCCCCCTCTTTGAATTACTCGAATTACAAGCGCCACCAAGTTTTTAGCGTGATAAACTACGACGGTGGCAAATAAGTGTACAAGCCGCGGGACAATAAGCGAACATCGTAAACTATAAACGTCTGCAACAGAATTTGTAAATACACACAAGTCTAGTGCTATATGGGCATCTTGAAGGAGATATGTAGATCGCATGTCAACACAGTGTCTCGTAAATATGTCACGTAGTAACCTTTTGATAACAAATGGATAATTTGCGAAAATAGTGTGAAATCGCCGAAGAAAGCGTGACATCTGCGCGAAATGTGTTACTTTGGGTGATTAAGACGATTTGCTCTCATTAGCAACGGACCATATAAAACGTTCGAGCTGAAAACTAGACTGATAGTTTGTTTAACTTTTTTACTACCCAATTAAGATATATGCTCAATATCTTTCTATTCATAGGTATGTACGCGAATATAATTTACGAGTTTCGTTACACGTGACAATCAGACGTACAAATCGTATCGAAAATCATTAGTAAGAATGTGGTAACGTAATAAGTCCCTACCCTATATTCACTTGCGGCGGTAATCGTTTGAATTTTTAGTTTAATTCTAAATACTATTTAATAGCATACCGCTCTCAGATTTAACAATATTAATTCATGTCCTTCCTAAAGTAGCTTAATGCACTCGGAACATCAGCAGACGCCGGCGGCCGCGATCTCGCTGATTGGTATCGGTTAACGGTCTGGACGTGGCCGGTCGCTGGGCGGAGGGCAGTAATAGCCCCCTATTTGCAGCTCAGGCCTGGTATTCACAAAACATGTTTAGTTTGACGTGATCTAGTGTTGGCTAAGCTAAGACTCGAGTCATTGGACGGGGCTGGCTGGAAAGGCTCGACCTCAACGAGTACATCAGAATCAGAAGAAATCATAGAAATAGCACTTTTTTACCACTTTCCCTTCGCGTGTCTTAAGGGCTGCACGCATAAAGCGATTTGCACGCGACAAACCTAGGCCTTTAGGCACGCGGGAAACTTTGTCAGGTGATAGTTTGTATGCTATTATAAATAAAAATAAAAAAACATCAGACGACATGATGATAGTTCGTATAAGATATCTTGTGAATAGGCTGGTCGTTTGCACCACAGGTGTGGTTGTGGTCGATTAAGGCGGAATTGGTATATGTTATAAGCGTGGGTTAAACTTTGGATTGTTGGGATGTGGTTGCGTTAAATGCAGGTAAAGCATAATTATCCAGATGCATAGAGCGCGGAGTATGAAGAAATGTAAGTGCCACCATTTGGACCGGTTGTGAATCTTTAACATTATCTAAACCCTGGGAGCGGAGAAAGTATGATGTAATAGAAAATATAAACTGAAATATATATTAACATTAATACAGTTTTTGTTCTGCAGAAGAGGGCTATTCGAGAGATATACAGGATGAAATATAGAGCCTCAGTTAGAGATATGTTTAAGGACATTAATATAATGACAGTGCATAGTCAATATGTCTATGAAAATCTTGTGTATGTACATAAAAACAATGTTAATTTTAGAAAAAACTGTGATATACACAATTATAATTTAAGAAATAAGCATAAACTAGCAGTGCCCTCCACTCGGCTCCATAAAATAAAAGATTCATTCATGGGTAATTGTATAAGGTTTTATAATAAACTTCCGATAGAAATTACCAAATTATCAATCAACAAATTCAAGAACTATGTAAAACGTAAACTTATTTCTAAAGCCTATTATAATATACAAGACTACATGGATGATATAACACCGTGGGATTAAATTGCAATTGAGATTTTCCTTGTGACATAAAATTTTGTTCTAGAATGATTAGTGACTAGTATTTTAATACATTTTTTTTTTTAAAGTTTTGACGATCTTATTGTGAATTTATTATTACTATTTTTGACATATACAACATGTATATATATATTATATTTTTTACAATTGTATCAATATATTGCTCTTAATTATTTAAGATAAATTGTTACTGACGATTCGAAAGTGCTTGTTGCTATGCCTACTTGAATAAAGACAATATTGACTTTGACTTTATATAACACAAGTGCTTAATGCTTTGTAAATGATTTTGTCAAGAACAATGATAACGGGACACTTGGTGTGGATTTTTTAATTTAAAGTGACGTTATAAGATTGCTTTTGAGTATAGTAAAGCTGTCGTCGACTGATTCTGTTGCCAGACTGAAAAGCCAGCAAGACATATCATTTACACATAAATACGGCGGTAGATAATGCTTTATAGCATTAAGTTCCCCTGTTGTATGATTGTGTATTTATTATGTGCAATAAAGTTTGAATAACTAACCATGCAACACCACTATCCTGTAAACTTTCAAATTGTATGTAAATTAATATTGTTTTTACTCATATGTATATCAATAAATTCATTTGTTTAAAAACAAATAAAGATTAAATAAATAAATATTTAGATATTTTCTTAGTAGTGTATGTATACTTATCTATTAGAAATGTGAAAAACTACCTACTGATATTACCAACACTTGATCTAACATCAAACCAAACTAAGCTAATGCATCCATAATAAACTATGGGAAATAGGAATGTTAGATGGAACAAAGCATTATCGTTAAACGGGAGAGCTCATTAGCCATGGTGCTTATGGTTAACCGTAAGCTCGTGGCTTTCTGTCCCGGCGTAAGTCAATTTATAGACAAATGTTGATAGGTAATACTGCGTGTTGTGATTGCTTGAAGTTTTAGTATGATTGACATCGGATAATGTAAAATCACCACATGGAATTGATGAGCCCCATGCCAAGGTTCGTAATTTGGCCGTGTAATGAATGATCGATGTTAGCTCAGCTGACAGCTGGTCGGTAACATCGGTCATATATTACGCGGCCAAATTACGAACAATGGCAAGTAGCTCATCGTTCCCGCGTGGCGACTGTGTTTCATTCTCACGCGCTGAAACCTAAACGGTCGCGCACTGAGCAATTTCCTACAGCGATCGCTCCGGCTGTGGAATGAAATCTCTGTCGAGGTTTTCCAAAGATACTACTTGGAGCTTTTCAAATAAGTGTACAGATTTCTAAATGATCGGCAACGCGCATGTGACACCTCTGGAGTTGCAGGCGTACCTAGGCTGCTTACCATTTGGTGTGACGTATGTTTAACACCGTCGTAGTATTTAAAAAAATGTAGGTATGGGTACCAGATTACATTTTGGACGGCTTTTGAGTTCCTTACGAAAACCGTTGCATACTTAGGGTACCTGCGGAAATAAATTTTGTACCCGATAACTCTACTTGTGATTATCTTGGGTACTTCGTACTTGCCTTGCGAATCTCTAATGAGCACCGTATATTTCGTAATGTTTCCGATCATAATGATAAAAGTACTTACATGGCTAAGTCCGTGTAAGGATTAAATAATGATAAGGATATGCGTTTTAGTAAAGCAGTCATTCTTGCGTAAGTATTTCTTCACCACAAGTTATCTATGGAAGATATATATATATCCATGTGCATATAGGTATAGTCTCGAACCGGGATTTTAAGCCACTTGCCATTGTTCGTAATTTAGGCATGTATTGAATTACACGGCTAAATTACGAACAACGGCAAGTGGCCCAACAATCACGGTTCGCGACTGTACTTCCTAGATATGGCTCAATTTCAAGCCTCTATTGATTTGTGATAAAGTTGTGCGTACAATGTAAATTGCATGCTTCACTATGCACTAACATAAGGGCGTCGCCGATGCCATGCCATAAATACCATGCAAGCTAAACGGTGAAAGTCCTAACCAGATCGCGTTAAATACCATTGGGTAATTTTCTTCACTGGCCACATGCAAAACTAATAGACCTTAATGTCCCTATCATAAGATATTAAATACCTTAATTTGGAATGAGAAAATGAAAATGACACTGATCGAGCCGTGCGGAGTCGCTGTAAAGCTTAATCAGATAACGTGAACATATGCATTAAAAACAAGTGATGATACCTACCTATAGTACCTATACACACTACAAAGAGACAGGCCCGAATTTGACTGGTATTAATAGGCTGAAAAGTCCGAGAATCGATTGTCGAACGTGACGTCACGATAATCCCTAAACGACCGGAGGTAGGTTACTGTCATTATCTCTATACTGCGCTAGGGCCATAGGCAGATTTCTACTGTCTCTGCTTTCCCTAGTACTTTCAATTCACGACTGTTTGCTATACTGTTAATTGAGTCTCGACTGAAATGTATTCAGGCGCAATTATATGTGTAGGTACCTAAGCCTAACACAGACCATTTACATAGATGGTGCATATAAAATATCTGGCAACTATCAAACATTGATGCTCATATGGTCTGTGATTAAATGAAGTGTCGCAGAATTCATTAATTCCAACAACATTTATATTTCTGCACAAAGTCTAGTAAAATCATTTAGTATGAGAGATGGCATTTCTATTTCACTTCTTTTTTGTGAAACGAGGCACTGTACTCATGTAAACTACAAATATCTACAAACGTTGAGTTCTAGAGGTATCCTAACATAGATTGTTGAAGTCGACAACGGAGAACGAAGGCGGCTTTTATACTGCTGCGGTTTCCGCATGCTGCGCCGGTATGCGAGCGAGCTAGCGCTCTGCATGTGTATAGCGCTGTCATGCTTGCACAACGTTGCCGCATACGGTTACGGCGCCAGTGTAATAATCGCTTAAATGAGTGCTGAGCCCTTAGTGTAATCGTTTCACTAACATAACGTAACGTTTGCGTTTGCGTTAGGTCTTAATTTGTATGGGATTTTTAACACAACTCACCAAACAGAATGTATCGAAAACTAAATCGACGAGTATCTATAGAAGTATCTCTACTCGGTGGTTTAGTTTTCGATACGTTCCGCTTGGTGAGTTGTGTTAAAAATCCCATACAAATTAAAACCTAACGCAAATGGTCTAAGAGCTGGCCACGTCAGATGTGACACAATAATGAGAGGTTTGTAACCAGTTACTGGTACTGGTTACCAGTACAGTTAGATTGCATAACCATCCCTATTACTAGATCCGGGCATCTGGCAGCTTTTAATGGGTGGAGATCAGAGTGAATAACCAACAAAGTTTTTAAGTTGGAAAAAAGTAATAGGTACCGAAATAGGTAAAAACTGCTGAAGTTGTGTCATTTATAACAGGGCCTATATTTTATCATTAGAACAAAAAACATTGTGTATTATTGCGGAAACAAAAACAGTAGGCGAGTAACCAAAAATTACATTATACATCATTTGGCACTACTTCCCTCAACCGAAACTTTTAGATATTATATAATCTAATTAATGACATAATTTTTCATAATATTGGATCAAATCCAGAACTCTAGAATTTGTTTTCTTAAAGTTATTTGCATTCTTTGACCTCCATCACTTTACAGCTGCCAGATGTCCGGATCTAGAAATAAGCATAGTATAGCAAACTAACTAGAGGGGTTTCGTTGCTCTCATTATTGTGTCATATCTGACGTGGCCAGCTCTCCGTCTAAAACGCAGTCGTTACGTTCAGTTAGTTAAACGATTAGGTACCATCGGGTTCATAATTGCATGGCCAATTTATCAATGAATTCATTCATAAATTGCCCATGCATTTTTGAACCCGATGGTACACTAAGGGCTCTGCTTGCGAAGTATGATAAAAGTACGAGTGGGCTAGTGAGTAGTAATCTTGTGTTCTTCGTAGAAGCTTCATAAAGCGAAATCTGTGGGAGTTAGTCTATGACTTGTGTTAAGCCGGCAGACGGCGAGTTAAATCAGATTTGGAGTACCCGTTAATGTTGTTGACAGGCAATGAAACATTACTCCGCGTCCAAGGGAAAGTAATTACTTAGGTATTGTACTTATGTTGTTGTAAATGTTTAGATATCGTTTAAATAGCCGAGCGAAAACAACTGACGCGACCATGACGAGTTAAAAAAAGTGAAATCACTATAGGCGTGCCTATAATAGTTGAAGAGTTCCCTCGATTTCTCCAGGATCCCATCATCAGATCTGGATCTGGTAATAATGGGACCAACTGATAAGTATACTCTTTCAAACAAAAAAAAATCCAAATCGGTCCAGCCGTCTTCGAATAATCGGTGACATACATAAAAAAAAGCAAAAAGATAAACAAAGATCCCAACGAATAATATATAGGATATTATTATAGGATACAATATATAGGATAACCTCCTCCTTCGAAATCTTGAAGTCGGTTGAAAAAACTGTATCGTAGCTTTATAAAACAAGACCTGAATGTTCGAAGTCGCAAAAAATACTTTTGACCAAACCATTGGCGACAATGGTGACTAACTTATCTAATTATTCTTATATTAAATTTATTTACGTATTTATTCTTAATCATTAATTATATGTGATCAGGTCAGCAATTTCATACTTGAAACAAACAAGCAGTTAATCTAAACAGCGATCGTAACCTCAATTTTCGACGTTTAGATAAAGCGCCGCGAGACGGCGGACGATGACATGAGATCGTCAACCGTGTGGGAATGTGGACAAACAATGCAAGGATTGAAATTTAAGTTATGGATATTCTCATAGCGAGCGCAGTTATGAAAAAAAAAAATGAAAACACAATACTTAAATTAACTAGAGCCACAATATATTACCTATTAACATTGAAACAGATGAGGTGGTCGAAATATTTTTTTTTCTATTCTAAGATAAATTAATTGGCAATTTTACTTGCATATTATGCAAGAATTATAATCAGTGATATGATCGGTATTTAAATCCTTGTTGAGTTACAAAATAGGTACCTTTAACTAAATGAAATAAAGTTAACCTAAACAATTAAAACGATGTCGTCAACGTAAACCTCACATGGAACAAAATCCTCTTTAAGTCTAATTTAAAAACATGACACACACAATTGATTAACAGCCATGCGTCTTTGCTTAACCAAGTAATTTAGTTAAGCAATCATCTACTTAGTACCTGCCCGCGGCAAAGGACCATCAAAAAGGACTGTCACTCATATATAACTTTCTTACGATTTATTTATAACCATAACTTACGGCATTTGTTTATCATTCCTAGCGGCGTCACAATCCAGTGACAAATTACAGGCATAACTTACCGTGCGCTGAATAGGGTCTAGGCGACGTTTGGTTCAAGGACTATGTTCAAGGCTTGGTCTAATAGCCTAAGCCTAGTCTATGTCTGTGGTTCTCTATCTTTTACCCGCAGAACTGAGACGAGTTTGCAGGCATGTGATGTTGTTCGAATGTAAATTTAAAAAAAAGATTAATCGATATTTAAAATTTTCTGTAAAGGATTTGAGATTCAGCAGTGATGATTTCTAAACAAGTTGTTAGGTAACTCATCAAAACCTTGTTGTTATATTAGTCGGAGGATCGTCAATTTAAAGAAAAGTTAGTTTTCAAACTTTATCTGATAGGATTTATTTGGTAAAATCCAAAAAATATTAGGTATCATAGAGGTAAGTAAGTGTTGCAGATGAAAGCCATTTTTTGTATCGGAAAAACTGAACTGTGAAAAATCTGCTTAAAGCTGCATTACCTAATGAAAAGATAAGGTTGCCCTGAGCTCCCGAGGGACTTGCAATTAAATTCGTTAATATGTATTGTGATTATTTTGGTAAAATTAGTATTTTACCACATTGGCGACACTACCAACTCTAGGCCCTCCTGCAGGTTGAGAACTTCTGGCTCTAAGTGCTAAATCGTCCAAGCAGCGATAGATCAAGCCGGTTCCTTAAGGGCACGATCTGAGATAGCGCTAATGTCTTTACCCTGCCGTAAAACATAATGCCATGCACCGCGAACGCGAACGCGGACGCCAAGAATGTGATGGCATACTTGATGCGTTCCTATTGTAGATAATCTATGGGAGTCTATAGAAGAATGCTTTTTTAATACTGCGATAGTGACAAACCAGCCCGTCAAATTTTAAGCTGTCACTGTATTGCACAGAAACTATTAGTCCGCCTCGAATTGAGAAGTGGCAATTTACTTGCTAACGAGTTGACTCATATATGAAGATTTTTTCGCTCATAAACGAACTCAAATTTTATGTATCTCTGCTACAACCCCAACAAATTACATAAAGATCAGAAAAACGTTAGGTACTAAAGTTATCGTCGAACCTCTCAAAATCAAAAAGACGTCCCAGTAGCCAGGAGTTGTTTGTAAGAGCTCGCTTCGCTTACACTCCCGCTCATTCGATAATAGCATAAACTTGATGGCAGACTGCTATAATAGACGCCGCAGAATCAACTGTTCACAAAGATTCATGGTCACACAGGCATAGGGCATTTTTGAAAACCGTCGAACGAAAAAAAAAGTGAAATTTTCAGTCCACCATAACATCAAGAGTGCGATAGCAGACGATGCGTTGCTTAGGTAGACTTCCTATAAGTAGTCATTTAAGTTCACGATTAAACCTCTGCAGTTATTTAAGTACCAAAAGGTCCTTCGAACCGGACACTTAACGTTTGAATTACGGTATTGTTGTTTTTATACCGTTTAACTCTATTGTACGATTGAAATTACATGTAGATAAGTAGGTAGCAAAAAAAATGCAAATCACAATGGGAAGATGGTAGCGTATTCATATAATGTCTATGTAAATACATAAGTGAATATGTGAGTACGTGAGATAACAGAACGATTACAGCACCACGACAATGCAAATTGTTAACTCGGTACATCGGCATGGTTTTTTTTCTCGAGTATATCATAGATCACTACACCTAGATGCGTGTAAGTCAATTCACGTTCACTATTGGCGCTCCTAAAGCACTAGTAGGTGGAAAACATATGCGACTGATTTAGTTGTAGCACTCGTGTTCCGAAGGACAATTAGCAAGATAAAGATCGCCTTGATGTTATCCATACTCCGCTAGAAGAGAGACTAAGAAGGATAACAGTAAAATATGACATTAGAAAAACGTCTAAGTTTACGGTATGTGCGGGTTTCGTAGATCAAACATATCAACAACACATTCGGTCTAGGGATATACATGAACTGTTGTATTATTAATTAGTGTGGGATGTAACTAAGTGATGTAGCTTAAATCAGTAAGTATGTCTCTTCTCTCACCTCTCTTTCGTTTATAGTTTTCGCGAAAATATACAAACAAATCCATCCGATAACAAAACATGAAGTACCTAAATTACCGGGATTCAAGTCGCTATCCGTGGTGCCCCGAGTCTAGTAAGCTCCACAATGTGGAATCTAACAGGAGGTAGTCTACGATGATACCTAACCCACATTTATGTAATTACCAGACGAGTTCGAATTTTAGATTGTCTGAACACTCGAGTATAGAATTTCATTTGTCACAATATTTTACAACTGAACCTTGGTATCTGGAGCATTTGTTCCGCAATTCATCTGTTATGTTATGAAATTTGCATAAACTTAAAACTTGCGTTACGAAGTTTTCCATTTCCAAGGTCTTACTCTTCACACGCGTTCAGTTCAGAGCTACAATCGGTCGCAATTGTCTTGAAAAGATCGCATTAATTAAGATTCGATCTAACAGTACAATACGCTTTGATGAAAACATAAGAGATAGGATCGTTAATCAAGAGTGCAGACTCTATGAATTCTAAGGTTACTTAGTCAAATGTCTTAATGTCAAAGTCAAAATGTTCTTTACGTCTCTCTGGGCGGTAAGTAAGATTTGCCGTCCACGTGCGCTGCGGCAAATCTCACTTCACACCCAGAAGACGTAAAATTGTGTACGCACCACGGGAGGTAACAAAGAAAGCCTCAGATGGCTTGTTTAAGGCCCTTACCTTCGGTTCGGGCCACAAATCCGCGATCTGAGCCGTTCTTTATTTTACCGCTCTATGAGCGTAATGTACTATTATTCAAGTAGACATAGCAACAAAGCACTTTTGAATCGTCAGTTAGGTACTCAATGTTGTGTTCCTGCTGGTAAGTAAGGTTGCCAGAGATCTTAAAGACAGTGTGTTGACAACGAGGGACCCTCTTGTCCCTTTAGTCGTCACAGTGTATCCTCGTTTATAAAGGATCGGCATACTCCTGTGACACGTCTGAAGTAGCAGGCGTCCGTAGACTACACTAGCTGCTGACCATCAGGCGAACCGTATGCTGGTTTAAGAGTCGCCACGGACGCTCGCGTGAACTCGTGTCCCCATACAAACGTAGTTTAGCTCTCATTTTAAAACGACATGCTTTAGAACCACGAAATTTGGCATGGGCATTCTAGCAGTACAGATCTATGTCGATAATTCGTTTTCGTTGCTAAAAATTGTAACACAAAGAAAACATAGCAAAAATAAGTTTTGTATGTAAATCTGTATCTGGCTGTATTTTCTTTGTATTACAATTTTTAGCAACGAAAACGAATTACCGACATAGATCTGTACTACTAGAATGCCCATGCCAAATTTCGTGGTTCTAAAGCATGTCGTTTTAAAATGAGAGCAAAACTACGTTTGTATGGGAAGGCGAGCGTCCTGGCGACTCTTAACACCGTCTTGGTATAAAAAAAAATCGGGATTTATTGTCCCATTTTTATATCTGATGGGGTGTAGGTCAATAGTAGTGTAGGTATAAAATAGGAATAGAAAAGTACAAAAACCCTATTATTTATAAATAATTCTAGGTCACTAATTAATCGCTACTAATTTAAATCCGTCAAGCGTTAAGGGATGCCGAGCTTGCCATATGTAAATATATATTTACTGAACATAATTTGAAAACAATAGAATCAAATGTACCCGAGGATAAAATAGTGTTTGTAATCGTACAAAAAAGGTTAACCTCTTTCTTTCGCCAATTAAAACAATGGCATGCATTACCATAAATCCCATAAAACTCAATCACTCCGATGTCACTTTCCGATTCACTAAGATAATGGTCCACAGTAGTTAATATATGGCATCATTACATTTTATGGTCGTTTTTGCAATTTGGAAAGGCTGGGAAACTTACGGAACCTTTACAAGCTAAGTGCCATTCAACCTTCTTTCAATTAAATAATAATCAACAATAACCTGAAATGGTGTGAAGGCCGTTGAAGAATACGTGTCTCCTGATGTTGATGGAACACCGATATTTGTGTTTATATTTTTTTCATGATTTCAGCCTCGTGACACTCCGCATTTTCCGATGTATTGCTACAAGTACACGCGCCACCTTAAGTTATAAAATCTAACTGTGCTGATATTTTCAATTCCAGACAGATGCGGCCGTTGCGTTGCGAGACTTATGTTTTTTCGTTGTGGAATACGAACACCTTTGCTGAGCTTCAAATAAATAATAATAAATAATAAATATCTTTTTAATTGAGATTCAGCATAGAAAACTTAACTGTAAAGGAGTGAAGGTCACCTCCGCGGCGGTACCTGACACCTGTCTCCTAATACTCGTAGTCCCTCCAGAAATACTGCTGGTTCTGTTTCTGAAGATTCTGTTGCAGCGTCTTGCTGATTCGCACTTGATCTTCTCGTCTTGAGAAAGACTGAGTAACATGCTTTAAAAAAGCTTCTATAAGTTTAGCCTTAGTTCAACATATAAAACTAACCTGTAAAAGAGTGAAGGCCACAGATGACGCAATACCCGACACTTGTCTCCTCTCTGTCTCTCTCGTAGCCCCTCCATACTGCTGGTTCTGTTTCTGAAAATCTCTCTGCAGCGTCTTGCTGATCCGCACTATGGTCTTAGGAAGGCTGAGTAACACTCTTTAAAAAGCTTTTATAAATTTAGCCTTAATTTCAGCATTTAAAACGAACCTGTAAAGGAGTGAAGGCCACCGATGACGCAGTACCCGACACTTGTCTCCTAACACTCGTAGCCCCTCCATACTGCTGGTTCTGTTTCTGAAGATTCCTTTGCAGTGTCTTGCTGATCCGAACTTTGGTCTTCTCGTCGACTTGAGGGAGACGGACGCGGCCGGTGCTGGACTTGCCGATGGTGCCGCGAGTGTAGCCCAGGTCTTCTTGGTAGGCGTCGTCTTCGATCTGTGAGAAGAATAGATGGTTTAGTTGTGAAAATATTACTTCATATCAATAAGAGCACGTAACTCAGCAGCAGGTTGAAGTAAGCTATTCAAGATGATTAAGGGGCAGTTATTAAATTCACAGCTGTATTGATAAAATAATGTTACACCCAAGACAGTCTAACCTAGAAGAGAGACTTAACCTACTTATGTATATAGTGGATAAAAAACATTTGCCTGATAAAGGTTAACCATTTCCACACAGGTAGAAGCTATACATTCTACTACGCGACGAAAATTAGCCGTCACACAGCTGAATAACAAACGAATGATAGACCAGTGTGGATCTTTATTGAAAGTATTGAAACGTGTGAAGATATGTTTTAAACCTCAGTTTAAATCGCATTTCTATTTATTTTGAGCACAACGAGGTATTTTCCGCTCCTCTTCTCTCAATCGACCCAGTTTTCTACGTACTCAATCTCATAACAACATAAGCGTTAAAGAAACGAATCGATAACTACGAACATCTATTAAGCTATTTCTCCCCTCAATTAACTGCTATAAATCGTTACGCTACGACAGTAAACATCTAGTGCTTCTTTACAGTCCATTCCATTTTAAACCTTAATAACGTAATGGATTAAAGAAATTATCAATCAATTTCGCGTGATGAAAGAGTTATAAAAAACTTTAGCACGCACGATCTACTACCGTATAAACAAAGGAATAACTATATATGGGATGACGATTACATAATGATGAGTATCGTTTAAATCAAAACCATGTTCTCGTGTGTCCAAATAAAGATTGCACGGTCCGTCATGCATAACAACTTGGTTAAGTAAGTTAAGTAATGTTACGCTAAATACTTAGATAAAGGGAATTACAATTTTATCGTTATATCAATAGACGCAATATACGTAATTTGTATTCGACTGGCGCCCACTAGTATTTGGGCTCAACGTATTTAGAAAAAAAATCTAATCTGAGTCAGCAAATGCAAATCCTTTTACCAAATCTTTTTTTTATTAGGACACAGGCAGTATTAGGCGTTTAGGAAAGGATTAATTTACCTAAAGACTAACTAATAAAAATACGTCTTATTTTAAAATGTTATCCAAAAGAAACAAGATAACAACCATTATTTTTCGTTCGGCTCAAGTTTTTGGGGGAAGTCATCCAAAGAACTTTGAAATTGATTATTTTTAATCCTTATTCATCCTTACTTGTCTTATCATGTAAACAAACACTTTTTAATCACTTAAAATGTTGTTATACATATACTTAAACAATAAACTATAACTTAAAGAATCTCATCTAGTATTTCAAGTAATACCTTAAAAATATCATTTCTAATAAAAAAAATCCTCAATAATCGAAGTAACGAACGAATAAATGACATTTCGGCTTCCAAATTGACAGATGTTTGTTTACATGATAAGACAAATAAGGATATATACGGTATAGACAAAACACGTTTCCTCGGATTCTCTCGTTTTGTTTTATTGTACTACGGTTAATCACATCCCGGTCCGTCATTATTTTCATTATCATCACGTAAAATGCATTCGAAAAACGACATGACGTAGAACCATTTCGACCGCGGAAGATAGCGTGTAACAAATTGGTAGAAATGTGCTCTCGTTAACTGTTTATCGTATGGTTAGTATGGTACATTGTATATCACATGCCTGTAATGCATTCGATTCAAATGAAATGAGCCATCGTTAGCGATTTGATATAATTTTGATGAGTTACGATGCGCAATTATGCTTGAGTATTGTGCTTAGCAGATTTATTGGGAATGTGACACACTGTCTATAAGGCTATGATATCAATGGTGATGTGGTGATTCTGACTGCCCTGAACTTGTATCTCGAGTCTGCAGGCTATACATCCCGGATGTACCTACAAAATGTTTGAGGCCTCGACCGCACCCTCTATTGGCAGTACCAACAGCACGCACAGTGTCGCGAGAAAACTCACCGCTACCCCGTGCGTTGACACTCCTCAATGCGCTTCTGGCATCAGCGCCTGAATGTGACTTGTTTGCTTGTAGATGGGTGGTTGTGTGCCGTGAATGCTTGAGATTTTGTGAGTTGATGGATGATAGGTTATCCAGCACTTGTTCATAATCAGTGGAATGTCGTTAGTCTTATTATGTAAATGTTGCTATTAGTATACTTTTAATATATTTAGTTACTCGGCGCATTGGTGCACACTGTAATGCCGACTGTAATGATTTTGTTGTTAAATAAATAAATAAATCAATTGCATATATATCTTACTCGCAAACAGCGATGTTGTTCCATTCGCTAAACATCCTGTTAAAAATTATCGCTCTAATCGGAAATCGTCCGTTTCGAAAAACAAACGGGATGTTTAAATTGGAAAAATAAATTTCTTCAGAACGAGACCTTTTTTTACATTTGCATTGCCGATTATTGAATATAACGGCAATAATGCCACATATACGCCTGTTAATTATGCGCTCTAAAAATTTAATTGATTTTCATGAAGAAACGATGGACAAAAGTAGGTTACTTAGATAAATTTACAGCTTGAATATGTTAACCGGACTCAATGGATAATTTTGTAAGATTGAGTAATATAAAAAAACATCTAAAATTGCTTGTCAATGGCAAAAACCGTGTGTATCATTTTCATAAGCACGGACGCCCGCGGGTCGCGTTCCAGTCTATTTGACACGCGAAAAAATGATCCACGTACAATCCAAGTGCAAGGTTTAATTAAAGAAAACACCAACACCGTGTGTATCTTCCACACAAGCACGGGCTTTCGTTGGTCGCGTTCCGGTTTATGGGTTCATTTGACACGCGGAAAATGATCAATCAACGTACAATTCAAGTGCAAAATAATAAAAAAGCCTAAAACTGTATGACACTGGCCAAAACCGTGTGTATTCACCGCGCAAGCACGGACGTCCGCGGGTCGTGTTCCAGTCTATTTGACACTGAAAAACGATCCACACACTACTTGAGATTCACCCACGGCTCGCCGAGCGCGCCGTCACATTTAGGATTCTGCAAAGTTGGATGCTAATCTAATAAATCGTCTTATCGGTTACCAATTAGGGGTAATTAGTTATGAGACGGATAATGTGAGGAAAGCGTTGATGTTTCGTCAGTTTGAGACGGATGTTTGTTTTTGTTTTTTAGGTAAAATACTACATGGTCTGTATCTCTCTGGAACGTCAATTTTAGGGACAAAATACAGCTGATCTGAATTCAGAAAATTCATAGACAAAATGCTTAAATTTGTCTATGGTTGGTAGTTTAAATTTGTGCCTTAGTAGGTATTCATAAATGTAAAGTATTGGTATTGTTGAAGTTTACTTTGGTTCTTTTTGGTTCAGCTATTAAAGTTATAAAAAATCGGGTAAAAAGTTAGAGACCCCTGTTATAGTGTACAAAGGTTTTTAGATGCATTTATGAGGATTCAGGTGCATTTTTAATGTGTTTTGACGTTCATCACAATGGAATTTACGTTTTAATTTCAAAAAGCTAGCTTGGGTATGTCTCTTAAAATGTTGTAGGTATACAGACAATACATGTTACCCGTGCCGTGCTCCACTTCATATCATAACTTTTAGATTGTTGCAGTTATGATTTTCTAAAAAACGTATTTATTTATGTTACTGCGATTTATATATTACCTAATAAAATAGGTTATACGTGTAGGCGAATGATATGTATAAAGGTTTTTATCGTCAAGTTTTTTTAACTGTGATGTGTTGTGCAAAAAAAAAATGATAAAATCAAATATACTACCAATTACCAATCCGCTAATCCGCTTTTTGCTAACAAACCTCTCTCTTCTCAGAACGTGATAACGAGCGAGCACTCCATCGTAATTGGTTCCTATTTTCATTTCAGCTAGCTTTCTCCATCATGGAATTTTCATTAATACTGGCTTCGGTTTATAATTGATCTCGTAGTGATCGTAATTAAGTGCGATACAGATATGGGTTTGAATTTATTTAACTGCCGGTAACTCTAAGGGAGCGTTCAAGTATTACGTAACGCAATTTTTGAAGATTTTTGACCCCCCCGCTCCCCATGTAACGCGTAATTTCCTGTCTGTAACGCAATTTTTGAATTTTTTTGACTCCCCCTCCCCCCTAGTGTGGTGAACGAGTGATTTTAGCTGGAAGTGTGGAAAGCAGAAATTTTGACTTTGGAACTTTGTTAAGACTAGTTAGGAGACAGATTAACTTTTGCCAGTTAGTATGGCAAGAATTGTGGAGAATACCCCCCACTTTACAAAATCGTCCGTTTTTCGGAGCTCATATCTGGACAACCATTAGTGTTAGGTAAATAGTAAGTTCAGAGTTGTAGAGAATTTTATCAGCTTCAATTATGTACTACAACAAAATTATCTATGACGCATGATTTTAAAGATATAAGCAAAAAACGGGACTTTCTTTACCTCTCCCCTCCTCGGGCTCATCTCCGGGGGCTGGGGACTTTTAGTATGTTAGTCTCCTAACTAGTCTTAACAAAGTTCCAAAGTCAAAATTTTTGCTTTCGACTTTTCCAGCTAGACCCGTTTTTGAGCATTCATTTACCAGGCTACCCCTGTTTGCGTTACGTAATACTTGAACGCTCCCTAAGGTTGGGAGATTACGTGTTGGTTTATAATTGCTTACTATGGGAAACCCTTCTCTGAATGAATTCTACGCCTGACCAGTTATCAGCGGTTTATAAATATTAGGTATGTGTAAACTAAACAATTTTGCTTCAAGGTTCTTACGGATTTACCAAAAATGAAGTTCAATTGTTGAATTGATGATGAATATAATAGCGGTTGCGAATTCTCTACCATCCATACTATTCCGTACTAATACTAGTAGTCCGCCTCGAACTGTGAACTCGCGATTTACTTGCAAACGAGTTGACCAATATAACAAGACCCCAAGGAGGATATTTTTTCTCCTTCTAGCCCCATAACCACTTGTTCGATCCTGCTCATATACGAACTTACAAATTTTATGTATCTCTGCTACAGCCCCAAGAAATTTCATAAAGATCAGAAAAACGTTACTAAAGTTATCGTCGGACAAACTATCGAAATAAAAAAGTCATCCAAATGCCGAGACGCCCCAGTAGCCAGGTGACAGTTCGATCTGGAGTTGTTTGTAAGAACTCACTTCGCTTACGCTCCGCGAGTTCGATCATTAATATAAATGCGAAAGTGTTTGCGAAAGGGGGTGAAAACAGGGGTAGAAGTTTATATAACATTTATTTTTGTATTAAGCTGAACGTCTGCTAACGTCTAATAATGGAACCGGGATTTCCCGGTAATTTCGGTACTTTCGGGAAAAATCTTCTAAAAATTCTGACGTTAATTTTGGTCGTAAAAATTTCATTGTGTAATGTTTTATTTAAATAAACGCGGGCCGGCCAACCGGCGGCTGTGGTCACGGCGGTTGCCCGCCAGACGTCAAGCCGGCCACCAAGGCGCTGAGGGCAGCTACCAGATCCCGTGCTGCTACGCGAAAATGGCCTTAGAAGACCTTCCCTCGATTTCAAATTTATGAAGATTGGCGTTTACAGATTACAGAAAAAACATACAGGGTGCGAGAAAAAGATAATTTTTGTTTTTTTTTAAATTCTTATTTGATCCCATTCCTATCCAGGATCAAAAGCTTGTATGGAACCAAAAAAAAATCCGGTTGGAAAAGCCACAAATCGAGGAAAGCTACCACATACATTTGGTATGAAAAAGAAAACTTTAATTTTTCACGTGCTATTTTTTTATGTCAATCGATCCCATTCCTGTTCAGTATCAATAGTTTCTATAGGATCAACTTACAGTAATGTACCAAAAAGCCACAAATTGAAGAACAATTTTACATACATTTACTGCTTTAAAATCCCTGTTTTCTGATATTATGCTTTTACTGTAATGATGTAATACATTATTAAGGTCCTTAAACGTGTGTGTCTATGTGATAGAAAAATGTAAATTCACATTTTCTATATAGTAAATGTATGATTTTTTTATTTATTTGTGGCTTTTTAGTACATTACCGTTAGTTGGTCCCTAGGAAACTATTGATAATGGATAGGAATGGAATCGATTGGCATAAAAAACAGCACGTGAAAAATAAAAGTTTTCATTTTGATACAAAATATATCGGAAAAAATTTCCTTGATTTGTGGCTCTTCTAGCCGGAGATTTTTTTTGGTCCTATACAAACTTTTGATCTTGGATAGGAATGGGATCCAATGGTTACAAAAAAAGTTTGTCAAAAATGACCTTTTTCTCGCACCTTGAATGTTTTTTCCAAAATCTGTTAACGCAAATCTTCATACATTTGAAATCGAGGGAAGGTCTTCTAAGGCCATTTTCGCGTAGCAGCACGGGATCTGGTTACTGGCGTAGCTGTCCTCACCGCCAGCTTGACGCCTGGCGGGCGATCGCCGTGACCTCGGCCGCCGGTTGGACGGCCCGCGTTTATTTAAAACATTACGCGATGAAATATTTGAACTCCGAAGAATAAATGAGCCCAAAAAAGTAAAAATGTTTTTCCCGAAAATCCCGAAAGTACCGGGATTTTTATTTTCCAGTCCCGGTTCTTTACACGTCTCGAAATCCCGGGAATTCCCGGTACTTTCGGTTCCGGTATTTCCCGGGAGCAAACCCTAAACGATACCACAATGTTTAGAAATAAAGGAAAAAGTAGAAAAATCCACTGCCTCAGACGAGACTCGAATTCGCGACTATATAGAATTGGCGCTAAATTAATATTTACTATTCTGTTTTACTAAGGCGTTATTAATCCCCCAAAAGCTAGTAGTTTATATTCCTTAAAAAGAGTTAATAGGTTTACTCAAATAGTGAGTCAGTTATTGCCTAAAAGTAAAGGTTTTGACCACACTTATTACATTACACTGACGTCAGCATAGTCGAGTTAGTTCGAGTTTTTGCGGAACTCGATTCTTCCTACTCTACTCGATCGGCTTACGTAGACTTTTGTATTGAAAGAATAGGATCGTTTGAAACTATTCTTCAGTGTACTGCCGACATCTATTGCGGCCGTTTGAATCCTACAAAATAAATAGATAACTTTTTTTACTTATTGCACTAGTTTAATACATTACACTCACGTCAGCAAAGTTGAGTCGGTTCGCGTTCTTGCGGAACTCGGTCATGGCGTAGCGTTCCTTCATCTTGCGCACTCGTTTGCCGCCTCGTTTCTTTCTGCTCTGCTCGATCGGCTTCGGTAGAGGCTTCACGAACTTCACTGGAGGTGGTTCCTGAAGAAATAAATTATAGTTACGGAAACTTACTTGCTTTTTATTAGTTTGGCATAGACTATAAAAAAATTGGTACAGTCACCGGCAATAGTATCTTCCTACACGAAGGCTGCATAAATATGTGACACGCTCTCATTTATAGGGCCATAAGAGCGTGTCCCATATCTTTGCAGCCTTCTTGTAGGAAGATACTATTGCCGACTGTACTACATGTGAAGTACAAAATAGTGCAGCCGCATATTTAGTGCTATACTGTCAAATATTAGCGCTCGAAAATACAGTTTCTACTATTTTATAAGCCTTATTTATTCAGTGACTTATGACAGATTAAAAATGTTGTTTTAATATTTATTTCATTGATTCCTGTGGGATAAAAGCCAATACAGCTAGGTATCAAAAAATATAGAATGCCGTACTGCACTATTTACTATTACTATTTTGCAATAGGGACAGCTACTTGCATTTGTTTTACGAATCTTAATATGCGTTTGTTCAAAGTGAAAATTGTGTTGACGCATGTTGAATTATCCATATCTGGATGCGATCTCCATACATTTCGGATCCGGAATGACAATATGAAATCGTGTCAAAACAGTAAGTTTAGTACCTGCAATTTATCCAGTTTCTTTTCAATGCCTTCCCTGAGCTGTCTTCCGATGTGTCCGTCCGTGCTTTCGTGACAGGCGTCCACGCGCGCCGCCAAAATCAGCTTCGTGGACACCAGTTTAGCCGCCTTGTAGCGCAGTTCCTAAAGCAATTTAAACTGGTAAAAAAATATTCAGCATATCAAGACTGACTGACTTACGCAGCAAAAATCTAAAGGCACATCAAAGCTATATTCAGGTGTGAATTTTGATTTCTTGCTGCGCAAAGTATAATTGTTAGGTTATAGTTATCTTTTTTTTGTGCCTTTAAATACTAGGCATTTAAATTTTGTAGATTGTCTTTCTAGTGTAATTTAGAGCCTGGGCACCGCAATGCAACCTGGTAACAAGAATATGCGTAGGCACCGCAATAGTTTTTAGGCCGCAGATTCGACGCACGCGACTGGAAGCGGCGCGTCGAGTCTGCGGCTTGAGTTAAGAGTCGCCAGGACGCTCGCGTGAACTCGCGTCCCCATACAAACGTAGTTCAGCTCTCATTTTAAAACGACATGCTTTAGAACCACGAAATTTGGCATGGGCATTCTAGCAGTACAGATCTATGTCGGTAATTCGTTTTCGTTGCTAAAAATGGTAATACAAAGAAAATATAGCAAAAATAAGTTTTGTATGTAAATCTGTATCTGGCTGTATTTTCTTTGTATTACAATTTTTAGCAACCAAAACGAATTACCGACATAGATCTGTACTACTAGAATGCCCATGCCAAATTTCGTGGTTCTAAAGCATGTCGTTTTAAAATGAGAGCTAAACTACGTTTGTATGGGAACGCGAGCGTCCTGGCGACTCTTAAGTAGTTCAGTTTTCTCACAATCTTTTACTTCAAATAGAAAATGAGATAAATCTGCATGGCGTATCCAGATTATGTGCAGCAGGTTCGACTGTGGGACACCAGATAAAATGTATGTTCGAACTACCTTGCGTAGAAAACTCGTCCACAGTGCGTGCGGTTGTCGTGAACATTCGTGCCTGGACACTTTTTAATATATATGTCGGCAGCCGATCGTAAAATCAGGCAGATCGTAATGTAGTAGTAGTAGTAAAACACTTTATTGCACAAAACAAGTACATGACCATTAAAAACTAAGGTAAATGTGTACAAAGGCGAGCTTATCCCTTAATGTTCCTGTGTAATGTTTTAACAATAGTCACATTAAACCAATGTATAGGTAGGTTAGGTTCGTTAGGTCGCTTCAGATGCCCGAAGAGCAAACTGCCCAGAAATAAGCGGGGCTCCGTCGACTTAGGGAATAAGTCAAAGATTTTCACGTTTCATGATATGCCTAGACAGAATACACATATACATGAACCTGAAGACAACTTACAGGAGTAGTGTCTTGAACTATCTGCGAGAAATAGATGAATCCAGTATGAGGCAGAGATGCGGCCTGCGAGAACCCAGATAAAGTCTTCTTCTGCTGGCCTAGAGGTAGCACATTGCAGGCCGGCATTTTCGATAGCTTTGATAGTCCACCGGCTACACCAAGGATTTTTGCAGCTGTTGATGCCCCTGAAAAATAAGACAAAATCAGTTTCTGTACTAGCTATATACGAAGTCTATGGTGGGAAAATGAATTATTATTAGTTTGTGGAAATATGAAGACACAAGATATCAATAGACTGATTTAACCTCTATCAGTATTTAGGTCAAGTCATTCATTAAAATAATAAATAAATTGGGTTAAAAGGTTAAGCAAAGGTATTTACTTGGTCGCTTTTATACTTACTCACGGTAAAGCTAGTCTATGGTTTCATAAACAGACCATAGGCTAAGACTGTAAAGTTGGTAGCCTATGGGCTATTTATGAATGAAACCATGATGACGTGTTACGGCTACGGCACGATACATTATAAAAGCGACCATTGTCTTCGCATTGTCTTGGCATTTTAGCACAACTCTCCCCAGTATGCAAATCTGCTTGTAAACCTGATCCCGAGTATTCGTACAGACATTAATCTTTACAAAAATGATTGTCATCTCATCTTACAACCTGGAGACAAAGTTAAGTTAACTAGGCAAAAAATTACTTACCAAGGATAGCTGTGATGTTCGGTGCAATAAACGTCATTCTACTTTCCACATACTCATAGATGCTGGACTTGAAATTATTTAAATCACTAGCCATGTCGCAAGCTTCATAGATTTCAGCTAGTTCGTTTTCTGTCAGTATTTTCCTACAAACCAATAAATATTTTATTAGCACAATTCTAGGTAATCTTTTTAATCAGGTGTAGCTAAGAAAATGTGGACGAGTTTAGCGAAAGGTCCCAATTTGTCGGTTCTAGTTTCCAAGCTATGGGCAGTATAGTGAAAACTGACAAAACTTTGGGAATGTAAAACTGTTTTGTGACTGGCGGTGAATCAATATAACTTTTAAGGCTATTACAATAACCAAATAATCAATTCACGAGGTTTTTCATTAGCCATATGACATTGATCTTAGATAATGGATTATTCAAAAGTAATGATAATTATTTAAATAATTACCCTTGTGTAGTAGACGCCGTCACAGACACAATCATAATCGTAGCTTGTGTAAGAAAGCTCTGCAAAGTCTCATTATTCTTAGCCTTGTCCAGGTCATTCCCCAGCTCTTTCACGGTCCGGATGTACTCCAACGGTGTCACAATCAAGGACTCCAGCTCGGGGAAACGTTTCTGGTACTTGTCTCGGACAAATCTGTGGATGATAGCTGGAAAATAAGGTTGAACTTTTACAATTTGGACACTTTTTTGCTTTAATACAACAAGTGTTTGAGAACATAATGTTTGCTGATAAAATATTAGTTTTTTATTCATTGTATTATGAATTTCATTGCTATTATACACAATAAACTTGCAGTTTTACATACTGAAGGTTCAGTTTCTTGAATTAAACCCCGGTTTAGGAATGTCAAACATCTTAAATGTGGCTGTCTCACTCTATTCCAACATATCTTATTTTTGCCTGGCCTGTTTTACTTATGGGCCTATAAATTATTTTGATCTATTGCTTGAGTTTGTTGTATTATGCATAAATGTGTCCATAGTCAAGATAATTGATATAAATTTAAATATAAAATATGCACCTACCAATTTCACCGTCAATTTCCACTGCTATGTTATTTGCTTCTACAATCAATTGGTATTCAGGATCTGATTCCATGAGACCCGTTACCTCAATCTTCTTACGATCATTACCAACATTCTGCTGGATTTCTGTTATAACCTGTACATATAAAATATTAAAAATTATTCAGTAACAAAAGATTGATTACATTATTTATCGTATTTGTTATATAGCATTCACAAAAAGCAAAGTTCACATATTGATTAGTTTAATTTAAAAATGAAGCATGGAAAAACAGCCATTTCTGGAGTGAAACCCTATTGTAGGTAAAGTACAGCAAGCTGCAGAATTGGCTACCCAGTTTATGAATGAATTAATTCATAAACTGGGTACCTTGTTATACAATATGTTGCAACATACCCTTTGTAGGCGGTCCGAGTGCCTCAATTTCGCCAATTCTCTTATGGTGACACTTTTAATGTCTTCTTCCATAGGAATAACAGGATGAGGCACGGCGAATTCGTGATCAACATCTTTGGTTGTTTTGCTTTCAATCGCAGCTTCCAGTTCCCCATCGTCGTTTTCTTCTAAATCAGCGAGTAATTCATCGGCCAAAGACATGATAAGCGGAGGTTCTGACTATGATAGGGATACAAATTTGCTTACACGAAATGTAGTCTTAAAATAAACTTGTCAACACAAAGCTTATGATTATCAAATGAAATTTATATTCTTAGAATATCCACTCACTAGACATAACAATGCAAACACCACACCACGCTGATGACAACATTGACAACACAACTTGACAAGTCCAAAGTCCACTAAACTTTTTTTTACAAGAGTCTATGGTAATATAGTGTTGTGGACGCTGTAATTTTTTTTATCGATATCCCATTAGTCCTTCGATTATCATTTCATGTCGAATGTCATTGAAATTTCTGAACGCAAAATAACTGGCAACACTGAAAACGGTTGGTCAGTCAGTGGTTGCCATTTTCGCTGTCTGTGGAAGGGGCATGCCGAAAGCCTGAAATTTACATTTTCGGCAATTTTGTGGACGTTACAGTGAGTTTGGAACCAAAAAACGTCTAAATGGCGCTAAATCCACAATATGATGCAATTGGAAAAGGATTTGTTCAACAATATTATGCGCTATTCGACGACCCGGCACAACGACCAAATCTGGCAAATTTGTACAACGTGAGTGCTTTGCATTATGAACTGCAGCTAATCTATTTCAATAAGACGTATGGCTTATTCCGTCACGCTTTACAACTTTACTGAAAACTTGACCATGAGATGTTCTGATGTCATCAATATTTTGTTTATAAGATAGATGAATCATCTACGCAATTTCGTCTTGCGGTGCAATGTCCTATATCTGCAGTTAAAGTAGACAACTTTGGAAAGTGGCTCATGTAAATCCTAACGCAAACGTTTTGTTTGACTGCTATAGCACTATGTTATATTGGGACCTATTTTTGATGTTGCAAACTGATATTATGGACAATTTAAATAAAAATTACACCTTGTTCTTATAAAGGACAACCTTTTTTAATATGACAGTATGTTAAAAACTTACCTGCTACTGCCTGACACTTAAGAAGTAACCTAAATACTGCTGCGGGAGGAAACTTATTGGAGAATTGAGATGCCCAAGTTGATATACTGTGGAGTTTTTTTTACCTACCCACCCTACATGGTATAGTCTTTTTTTGCTCATTGCAATGTTAGAGCCCATCTCTTGTAATGCCTTCCGCAATCATGTCCTGAAATCATTCAACAGAATCGCTAATATAAAGTGAGCTAAGATTTGATTAAGAGTGAGCTATTGCATTGAATATTAGTTTTAGAACAGATTTAGTCCGTGAAATTAATTTCTTGTGCCAAATAAACTATTATATCAAAGAAGTTGCATTTAATCATTTTTAATTATTGCTCATTACAGGTAGAAACATCTTTTATGACTTTTGAAGGAGTCCAACTACAAGGTGCTGTTAAAATTATGGAGAAATTAAATGTAAGTGGTAAAAAATTTAATGGGCCATGTATAAACAGCCAAGTTTTGGTATAACTAACTTTGCAGCTAGCAATTAAGAAGTTATGTACAAAATTAATGATAACAATATGCCATGACACCTATTTGCGGTTCTCTAGATTTGTAAAAAGGAATAGTAATAACCACTAATTAAAAAACCACAAGAGCTGACTGCAAAAAAAAAAATCAGTTGCATTGAGAACCTCCTCCTTTTTTGAAGTCGGTTAAAAAGAGCTGAGAGAAGGTAGCTTACAGTTTGGATTTAAGTGGTCCCTTTGACCACCTTGCATTGGACAGAAAAATCGTGCCACTGATGCAGAGGAAAATGCATGTGCACACTCAGTTATATTTTGAATGTGATATCTGATATCATTGGCTGGCTCTTTATGGGAAACTTGAGCCGCAATTCTACCTCCAAAGTGTCAAATGCATGCAGCGTGTGAGCCCTGGTTTGCCGACCCATGCCCAATGCCATAACCAAAGATATGTTTACACGTTGGCACCTTTTTACAAAGGAGCAAAGTGCAAAAGTGTAAACATACCTTTGACGAATGTACATGAATTTAATACATACATTTTATATTTCCAGGGCTTGGGATTCCAAAAGATCGGCAGGTTTATCACATCCATTGACTCACAGCCTATGTTTGATGGTGGTGTTCTAATCAATGTTCTCGGCAGGTTGCAAGTAAGTTTATTTGTTAAAAATATTTGAGCTTGCAATACAGGTATAAATAGTACAAATCATCATGCATATTTCCATCTAATCTTATGACTGAAGTAGAATAAATTACAGATTATAATGTTATCTCTTCCCTGAGGTGATTGACCTTAGCTCATGATAATGACATTAACCTTATAAATAATCTTGTTTGTAATTATTGATCAGCAGGGGAGATAACATATTAAATTATGTTCATTTCTCGTTATTGAAAACTACAAGAGAGAAAAGTAAATACAATAATGCCTTAACACTTTCCGTACCACACTTCGCTACGCGCTACGCTCGTAGCCGATCCTAGCGTTTTCCCGCTTCGTAGCGGAAAGCGCCTACGAAAGGAGAGCCCGCCTAGCGAGTTCCTGGTCGTGAAAGTGTTAACCAAATTCTATATATGTGGACGAGTAGTAAAAGGGCCCACTTTGTTGGTTAACAAGGACACTTCATATAATTAGAAAAAGTTAACATAAGGCGGGCTGCACCATGACAACTAATAAACTGATTTGACGTTAAATATGGCGTTGAATATGTGAAAAACGTGACAAAGTTTTCATGCTTAAAAAATTTACCATTATGGACGTTTTTGTTTGTTAATCGATGGTATGACATCATTAGGGCGTTAGGTGCATTATGAAATGAGCACCATTAGCGAATGAAATCGATAGATGTTTTAAATTACCACATCTAACAACTTGGTACAGTCAACGCCAAAAATATGTACACACTTGCACTTTACTCCATTGTAATAAGGTTCAAAAGTGTATACATATTTTTGGCGTTGACTGTGCCAGCAGGCTTTCGTGACTTTTTAACAGACGGTTTTGGTGCAACTGGCACTAACGCCTATATCTACCTCTCGAAGATCAAGGTAGTATCAAAACTTTTTCTTTTATTTCCAGTGTGACGACGACCCACCGCACTCCTACATGCAGACATTTGTACTAAAAACACTCGGAGACTCCTTCTTCGTTCAACATGACATCTTCCGTCTCTGCATCCACGACGTCGCCTAAAACCTAGGACCAGCCATCGCGAATCAATGTGAAGACCACATTCACTTACCTATTTCAACTAAGCATCCAGTGTATAAACTTCCATAGAAAATCCTAGCCTTATAGTCGTGTACTGTATGGATTCAAGATTCAAGATTTTTATTCATGACGTACACAATATTACAAACAGACAAATACAAATAAAAATAAATAATAAAAACGTATTGGTGTAGCATCACGAAATGGACCCTGCTCAGCAAAATGCTAGTTACCTAGTATGTAAACTAGCGCTGGTCTTCCGTATGGCAGATTAAACTGTGAATGTGTCGATGACTGGTTAAATTGATGTGAACCTTAGGTGGTTTTCACACTGCTGCGGTTTCCGCATGTGGCGTCGGTGCGCGAACGAGATAGCGCTCTGCATGTGTATAGCGCTGTCACGCTTGCACATCGTCGCCGCATGCGGTTGCGGCGCCAATGTGGTAATCGCCTTAATGTATAATATAATATCTTGTACAATGAAATGCGCAAAAGTATCCGACACAACCTTATTCGTAGAGTCATAAGAGTGTGTTTAATATTTTGCTTTTGTAAAGATATTTGAAGGTAGTCACGAACCCGGATTGTTCATAATTTAGCCGTGTTATGAATGACCGATGTTACCGACTAGCTGTCAACTGTCAGTTTACATCGGTAATTTATTATACGGCTAAATTATAATAGCAAGTGGCTCAACAATCCGGTTCGTGACTATACATGTAACGAGAACTATTTAAATGAAATGCATTTCACTATGGTTTGCTCCAATTTAATCAGTACATCTTGTGAATTTTAAAGGTAATTATGCCAAATGTCACTATCGCTTGACTCGCGAGTAGCAATTTTAATGTCGATCAACATTTTCCAATATTCATCACGCTGCAAGTTCATCTTGTTTTGGTTATCTAGGTGTAAGGAACTAGTAATGAATTGCCCAAATGTGAATTTACAAATTAAAAAAAAATGTCGTTTTTGCTTAGATGTAAAAAAAGCTTCAAAAGGGCGTACTCTTCAGTTACGTGTATACATTTTATAATAAATACATTATAATTTTGTAACATTTTGTTTCGTTTAATAGGTTTAATTTACTCATCATTTCTTTTGCATTTCACCTGAAAATGATAAAAGGCCTCTACAAACGTAAGCGACTAGTCACCCGCGATTTTAAATACATTGCGGTTTTTCGCGGCAATGTCTCGAAATCGCTCGCGAGTTTTGTGTCAAAATTGCGCCGCTTGTAGAGGCCATAAAGAAAACGAAAGTTGATGCTAAGACAATCATGTATTAAGTAATAAATAGTCAAAAATTAACAAAAGAACCACTGAAAACAGGTACATTTTTCACCAATCTCAGAATTTAAGACGCTCCTCCCTTTAAATCCTTACACTACGAACACTTAACAAGTTATTTGCATGCACTACCAACGAAACACACAAGGCCCGCCTGCGGGGCCACTTGTCTAAGTGAATGACTAGGTTGCAAAAGTAGACGCTCCTGTAGGCTTGCTCATGCACGCCAACCGACCCGAGTCTTCAAACCGAAACCGCGCTTTACGCTACACGCATTCTGAATTCATAACCACAAGGGAAAAACCTATGAATATAGTCTATGGGCTTTGGTGTTTTTACCGTTAAAAATATCAAAAACCGGCCAAGTGCGGACCACGAATAATGGAGGGTTCCGTACCTACTATCGAAAAAACTAATATCAAAAGGTGGTATGCCTATGAAAGAAGATTTTTGGAGACAACTCGAAAACACCTTAACCTTATCAAACATTATCCAAAACAGTTTTTGTTGAAAGAATATACAATGATGTATCTTCTCAACATTTTACATATTTTTTGGATCTCTGGTTCAAAAGTTACTTTCGGGGTGATTCTTTCTGAAAATATTTAATAAAAAAAAATCAAACAAACCTCAATTTTATTTTCGAAGGCATTGTTTGACGTTCAGCACGTTGATATTTGGTCATAAACTTTTTTTTGCCATTTAGTTACATGTATGGAGTGTTCCCTAAACCTATTATTTAGTGGCATACAAAATACACATGTCAAAATTTTATTAAGATACGTCTTATAATTAGCGGTCCAGACACTCAGTAATAATGTCATTATTTCTATACCAGCCCTTTTCTATGTATATGAAGAATGAAAAGGATGAGTGGACAAATAATGTCATTATTACTGACAGTGTCTGGTCAGCTAAGTGTCCGAGTAAAATGTTTGTGACATACGGACGGACATGACAAAACTATAAGGGTTCCGTTTTTGCCATTTTGGTTACGGAACCCTAAAAACGGATCACTCATGTAATCTCAGTCATGTTTTGCTGGATATATTTCGATCTATTTAGGATGATAATTTTCAAGAGCGGCCACCCGTTGCGACGAGTGATAGTTAAAATATTTGTAACAATTATGCTCTTTTTATCTGTGGTTTTGAATTCAGAAGAAATGCGTGAAGCGCCTTACGTGTAGATCCCTTATAATACTGCATTTTTTGAAGGAGTAACAATTTGCAAAAATATAACTAGATTTCTTGATTATGACTTGACAAAATTCGAGGTTTATTTATCCCACTGCCTTTCCATGTAGTTAAGTATTAATAATATATTGCTTATCAAGCATTAGCAGTTAAAATAAGACTTAGAATAAAATACATTATGACAAGAACCAGGTTTTTCTTGTAGATTAACATTTGTAAATTTGAAAAGCGGTTCGAATATACGAGACTGCTAAAAAGAACCACACAGGGAACTATATATAGGTGAAGACTACAAAGCAGAGATCAAATTAGACATGGCAAGACCGGTTAGGTCACTTTTGTACATTAGCCTCTCTTTGTCGCACTGTTTCATCAAATTTTCGCAATCTGATTAAGGCTGTGGCCATAGACGCAGCGTGCAGCGTCACATTGTATGAATGCCGCTTTGCACAGCAGCCGGCGTCAACGAACAAGGGCTTAATGACACCATTGAAATATAATTATGGCTTATTCTTTTCATACCTGAAAAAATCTAGTTTTAAATCACAACGCAACTTTTTAAATGCAAGTTACTCACTATTTAAACATTTCACGAAACAGTACCACAACATAACGATTTCTTACTCATAGATATCAATAGCGATACTGGAACATTTTAGCTATCAATTTTGTGATTTTCAAGCGATAAAATGTTATTCAAAGATGGCCGGTCTAATGTCTGTGATATAAAAATTAAGTAATTTAATCACAACCTCCAAACTAATAATTAAGAATATATTTTCATAACTGAGCATTATATAACCAAATCAGATTTCTAATTTCCATCATATAGAAAAACAATAGCTTAACTGTTTATAATTTCTAAACATTAAAATGACATTAACATTAATGTGATTATTTTTGAAAATATGCTGTTCAATCGAAATATCAATAATATTATCAAGAAAACAAAACTATCATGGTTTTTTGATGAAAATTATTTTGAATATGATTGTTCAATTATTTTATGTTTTCTCAAAGACATGTACTGCACTTCTGTGTGTATACGCTTATTATTTTATTCATGTGTTACAAAAGAAAGTAACTTTCGTGCTTCAGTTTTTTGCATTGGGTAAGACATGGCATTACTTAAAACGTCATTTTACATCTAGAAATTACAAACCGAGTTCAAATTCAAAATTAAAGTACAAAATCTGTGCACAAAACATTAGACCGGTTCCGCTGGCCGCTTAGGAGCCGCCTTTCTTGCGGCCGCGCGAGCCGGGTAAGGCCACGCCTCGCAACGAGCGCATGGCCATGGCGCGGTTGAAGTGACGCTGTGTTTTATGCTCCTCCGCTTCGCCGTTGTTGTCCACGGACGAGAGGATTACGAGGAGGACGCCCATCACCTGGGAATTAGAGGTTAGTATTAAGTACGTGTACATACAATGGGGTTGGCAACTGTCAAAGTGACATCTTCAAAATTGGTCCCTAGAAAAGCTAAATTTGTATGGCGCGAAGTAGTTTTTATTTATTTTCGCGAAAATGACTCAATATTTTGTCTCGAATTGCTCCGAAATTGAAATCCATCCGTTTTTGGAATACACTAAAATTAAAATGATGTAGATTAACGCCATAGGGAAGGTTTTTGCCTAAGAAAAGCTTTATGCCTGCATACAAGTTAGGGACCATTCATCGTCTGTTTCTTTCTATCATTGTTTGTATCTCTTTCTCTTATTGTATGGAATCTGGAACAGCGCCCTCTGCAAAGGATTTCACCGGCCAACCCCATTAACCACCTACAAATAGTCGAATGAGCGGAGCGTATGCGAAGTGAAATTCTTACAACAACTTCGGATCACAACTGTCAGGTGGGCTACTAAGAGGTCTCAGCATTTCGATGGCTTTTTGATTTTCAGTTTGTTCCGCGATAACTTTAGTAAATTTGTTGGGATTGTAGCAGAGATACACATAATTTGCGAATTCGTATATGCGCAGCATCGAGCGATGGGTTATGGAGCTAGGAGACGAAAAACGATCTTCATCATCATCACGAGGGTCTTGTTACATTGGTCAATTCGTTTGCAAGTAAATGGCGGCCATGTTGGGTTTTCAGTTCGAGGCGGACTACTAGTTATACAGTTGAGAGTACAGTAGAGTCATAGCTTACAGGTATTTATTCCTTTATGATAGATTCTCCAATATCTGCACACACGTACGTTCAAAAAATTATATGTACACCTTATTTGTATTGGTTTAAGGTCGTGAATTGTTGTGTAATTTATCGCTTTTTGTCACGAAAAAACTACATGTGGCTCTTTGGGATATTTTGCTGACGCCTATGTTAGCGGTAGTATACACTACACACTCACCAGACACACAATGATAAGGAGCGTGTACACGTGCACGTTCGCCTCCGGTATATTCTCGATGTCCTTGAGCGCTGTTAGAGCCGGCTCGAAGTCCGGTCTCAGGTCCAGCGCGTGCTTGAGATGTACCGCTGCTTCCTGCAAACAGAAATGATATCATAAAAACGAATTGTGGTTGTAAAAGTTGAGTAATTGGCGGCGCGTCAGGTAGACGGCGTCAGGTACTGTCAGTGTGATCCTAACTGATAATGGCCGTAAGCTTTGAATATCTCCCCGAGCGTGAAGTACTGCTGCCACGCGCTGCGGTCCGGGTGCTGCACTTCGAGCGAGCAGCGCGTCAGGTAGATGGCGTCAGGTACTGCAGTGTGATCATACCTGATAATGGCCGTAAGCTTTGAATATCTCCCCGAGCGTGAAGTACTGCTGCCACGCGCTGCGGTCCGGGTGCTGCACTTCGAGCGAGCAGCGCGTCAGGTAGATGGCGTCAGGTACTGCAGTGTGATCATACCTGATAATGGCCGTAAGCTTTGAATATCTCCCCGAGCGTGAAGTACTGCTGCCACGCGCTGCGGTCCGGGTGCTGCACTTCGAGCGAGCAGCGCGTCAGGTAGATGGCGTCAGGTACTGCAGTGTGATCATACCTGATAATGGCCGTAAGCTTTGAATATCTCCCCGAGCGTGAAGTACTGCTGCCACGCGCTGCGGTCCGGCGGCTGCACTTCGAGCGAGCGGCGCGTCAGGTAGATGGCGTCGTCGAGGTACTGAAGTGTGAATAGTACGCGCGCCAGGTTCAGGAGCACCTGCAAGGAGTAATAGACTTTATTGTAAGCATGTTAAGGTAACATTTTGACAGTACACTATTACCTTTTAAAAAAAGAGAATCATCTTAGATCTCTTTTGTAATTTTCGATTTGTGTGAGTCAACATCGCATTACTACATCTTGGTTTAAAAAATATTTCTAGTTTTATCAGAAATCTGATACGGTATGAATCATTCAAAGGGTCGATTTTAATAAAACCCAAAACATCAAAGCATACGTCTGTAGCATAGGTATTTTAACTCAGTACAGACCATACAGTAACCATGATATTACAAGGACAAAAAACGCGCGAAATTTTTTGAAGTAATTAACCGATTTTCATTTTATTACATAGCATGACCAGACCAGATTGAGAAAGTGCTCCAGATTAAAAACTAGTTTCAATCTTATTGCACTGGGTCAGAAGTGTTAATATTATTATACTCCATAATTAAACATACAAGTGTTGTTTTGCCGCAAGATAAATACAACATTAATTAAGTAACAGCTGAACAAACAGTCATATTTACATTTAGTATTTCTGCCAAGCAATAACTGCATTATAAACCCATAATTAGGCCGAGATAACGATAGTAAAAGACTTATTTAGTTTTATGATAATTAAATTAATTTACTGAATTAGCGGTAATGTAATGCTCGCTGATGATCCGCGAGTCTGGTATTTAATAAAAGGACAGGAGCATTATTTATGGTTGTGATTTATATAGGACAAACTGGTTCCCAAGGATATAGAATTTATGGGCATCTATTGTATATTTTATGTCAGTAAAAAAATTGAACCATTCTTGACCCATTTGTTCAATTTTGTGAAATCGCGTGGTAAATTAAAACGTCAAACATCTACCAGATTGCAACGAGATGTGATTGACGCAATGCGGACAAGTAGTGTGACACCTGACAGGTTAACCTTTTGACCGTCGTGCCCTTAGCACGTGATATCACGTCCAAAATATAACCGAGTATGCTCACGCAAATTTTAGTCTCGTCAGTGGCATGATTTTTGTCCGATGCTTGGTGGTCAAAGCGTTAAGAAACAACGAGAAATAATACATACTTCTGCATTATAAGGCGAAACGGCCAGGGCTCGCCGGAAGCACTCAATGCTCTGTCTAGTGTCACCCTTGATTCTCCAAAAGTTCCCGATTTGGTTGTACAGCTGTACTGACTTTGGTTTCTCTCTCTTAGCTTTCTTCAGTCGCTTCTCCAGAGCATTTATGTCAAGCTCTGTCACACCATTTTTGAAGGACTTCTTTTTTGTAAATATAAGAGCAACCTGAAACGTAAAATAGGAAAATTTAACTCTGTAGGATATTTTGTAAAGTGTAGTTTGTCAAATAGTTACGAAACTAAACTATCACATTAGTTTTATTTTAAAGATTCATTCTTCACAAGTACATAAACAGTAGTGTCCGACCGAAGTTTCGGTTTCGGTTTCGGTTTCGGCCAGTTTCGGCCAAAAAATCGTGTTTCGGCTCAAGTTTCGGTTTCGGCCAAAAAACGGCCGAAACTTTCGGCCGCGCCGAAACTTACAACATTGTACTTAATCGGTCCACAAGTTCTGTCTCAGTAACGATTTTAACTGATAAAATTATAATAAATAAATATCAAAAAAGTGTACATGTGATTTGGAAGATTATTTCATAAATTGTAATATGATAATATCATTTAAGTATTAATTTCATCAAACAGTAAGCTCTCGAGTTCATGCAAGGGACTGCCCAAGGAACTGCGTCGGCCTACGCTGAAAATTATACACGAAGAAATCAAGTAAAAACACTAGATGATTTATTGAATTTAAACTTTCGTGAGACATATTAACACTATTATCACTGCATGCGGCTGTACTCACTTGTGTTTAGTCACTACGCGCGACATGTTTCGGAGAGCTTAGGTCTCCATTCTCAAGCACTAAGAGTGCTAGGCGAACCGATTCACGACCCCGACGTTACGGCTAAGCTCTCCGAAACATGTCGCGCGTAGTGACTAAACACAAGTGAGTACAGCCGCATGCAGTAATAATACTAGATGATTTATTTTAAATACTGATTGTAAAACTAAAATAGTCCATGCAACCTTGGCGAATTATTTTATAGAGACTTGTTAACAGCATTGATGTCTCAGTCGATTAAACTTTGCTGTATAACTAACTGCAATATAACTAATGAATAACACACAAATTTAAAAAATCGTATTCATTATTTTAAAGAAAACATACCAATTTTAATAAAGCACAAATTAATGTTTGTTTTTCCGACTCATATATTCCTCAGTACGTTTTTTTTAAACAATACGTATTATTTAAACCATAGAGATAGATGCTATAAACCTTAATTAAACTCCAAGTATCGAACAAAACTGTCATATTTTTATTTTGTTTATCGTAATTTTACTCTGAAAATACATCTGTGAAGTTTAAAATCGTGTGGATTATTTTATTGCTAATTTTAACGTAGCAGATTTATGTATTTATTTTATCAAAAATCAGATTCAAAACCTAAAAAAATACCAAAGAAAAAAAACTGATGTCAGGCATCTGTCTGTTTCCCATGTTTTCGTACACATCTACATATGTACGAAAACATGGTCGACTTGTGACAATTATACTTTCAATAAGGGGGGAAAAATTTTACGTTAAAGTTGTTAAAAAGTTACATAATTATGTTTATTCATATGAAACCTTTATTAGAAAATATTTCGTGCTCCGCATTTATTTCGCGAAAAAAAAAAGCTGAAATATCTAACCGCACAATGCGTAACTCGGCTACATAACAAACGAGAGCGATGTAAAATTCTACAAACCAAAACGAATTTAAGGATCAAAATACGCCTTACACTGATATAACTTGGAGTTGTTTACAAACTTGAAAAAATCATGGGACTAGGTTGCCAAGTGGACCCCAGGCTCCGTGGAGTCCGTGGGAAAACCCCAGCACAGACGCTAGGAGGATGATCAATAAAAACTTACTAACCTTGTTTTTCTTTATACCACCTATCCTATACAAGTTACAACGGCTTATTGACATTTAACTCAACGATTTTAACATGTCTATAAAAGTTTCGGTTTCGGTTTCGGCCGAAACTGCACTTAGAGCCGAACCTTCGGTTTCGGTTTCGGTTTCGGCAAAAAAACATGTTTCGGTCGGACACTAATAAACAGCGTTTAAGTTAATATCAATTCCTAGGTCATGAACGGATAGTTTGTTTACTCAACTTTACAAACATTCTATGCCAAATTGAAAGGTCGTTTCATTGCCCAACCTGAAGGCCAACATGTATGTTAAAATAATTGCAGGCAATGTTATCACCACAAATTTTTTTTAAGGCCAGGACCATTTAGAATAGAATAGAATAGAAAACATTCCTATTTTATTTAAAGATCATGTCAGTATCTTTTTATGGTTTGATTTCGTTTGGCTTGGTTCCTCGATCAAGTGTGGCAATTCAATATTATTCAATTACATTTATTGTTTATTATTTTTGTCTTATGAGTCGCACTTTTTTTTTGATAGAGTAGCAATATAATATCAGTATATAATTTTAAACAAAAAAAGAACTGACTTCACTTTGGATCCGCTATTCTAAGAGGAAATGGCCGAGTTGCTATAAAAAATAGTGAATCACTATAGGTGTGCCTATAATAGTTGAAGAGTTCCCTCGATTTCTCCAGGACCCCATCATCAGACCCCGACTTGGTGACAATGGGACCATCTAGGGGTTATACCCGTTCAATAAAAAAAAAATTGGAAAATCGGTTCACAATTCAAGGAGATATCGAGTAACATACATACAAAAAATAATCTTCCTCCTAGCGTTTATCCCGGCTTGGGGTCCGCTTGACAACCTAACCCCATGAATTGGCGTAGACACTGGTTTTTACATACAAAAAATAATAATAATTTTTTTTTGTCGAATTGAGATCCTCCTCCTTTTTTGAAGTCTGTTAAAAATAAATGGTAAATTTACCTGTGGCTCAGGAACATTAGGATGCCGATGGCGCCTGGCCACCCCCACAAGGTTGTCATAGTATGTAAAATTGACAGCCTTCCCGCAGTCCAAGTATTCATCGTCTACATCACCATTAGCCTCTGTCAGTGTTGACTCATCCCCGTTTTCGACGCCAGACCTGGTTAACAGGTAAACAATATTATATATATATATATATTATAAGCCTTTTTTTACAATCAGTGACTGTCTTGCTTTGCAGCATAGGCCTCCCCAATATTAATGGGTATCGATAGACAATGGATTCTTTTGTTTTTTCCTTGAATAGGATGATCGTGAACAGTACTTATAAGTTTTGAACTATTTTCCTATTTCAACTATAAAACTCTCGTGAGACTTTAACATATTAAAAATATTTATAATGGGTCACTCACATAATTGATCATCGTAAATTGATCGAAACATGTCGAGCAAAAAGCGACCAAAATTATGTGAGTGACCCATTATAAATATTTTGAACTATCTTCCTATTTAAGAATAATAATGTGATAATAAAACGTCTGTGTATTTATTTAATAATTTGAAATAGTAAAATACTAGAAAAGGCCAGAAGAGAGAATTTAATAAGTAAACCATTATTTTACTTGGTAAAATACAAATTTGAATTCTGGAGTGACTGTTAAGAATAATAAATGTTTTATTTGCGTGTTAATTACTTATTAAAAAAACTTGATAAGGGCAGAATGGAGCAAATAAATAAATACAGTGATTGATTAAGTAGGTATGGTCACGTCTGAAAATATGGATACATATCCAAGACTTTACGCCTTGTAATAGTTGTAATAGAGTTGTGGCTACATATTTTTGTCACATTAAATGTATCTATATATTCAAGTGTGTTTCAAACAATTGAAGTCTAGGGTGATTAACACCATTCATTTCTTAGCCTACTAGAATTCAACAAACTTGAATAATTTATAAAAACTGTATATGGATAATAAAATGTTTTGAGATTTGGCATTAAACAATATGACAATATGATAATATAAAATTTACCTCTGTTGTTCATAGGCCTGGCAGTCAGTACAAAACATATCAAACCCATGCTTTGTCCAAGTATTCCCGTAGTACACAGTGGAGGTTATTATGTTGAATATGGGGTCTTCTTCAGTCATTTTTTGCTTATCAGGGTCATCCTGCTATAAAACGGAGTATTATAGTATTGATGTTTATAAATATAAAATACTTATTAGTGGACTAGTATTTGTTAGCACATCTTCTTCCTCCTAACATTTGTCCCAGCTTTTTTTTGCTCTATTGAGCCCGGGATTCAATCAGCAATCAAATCTGGGGAGTAGGCACTATTTTTACGAAAGCGGCTGCCATCTCACCTTCCATCATGGAGGAGAAACTAGGCCTTGTTGGGATTAGATCTGGTTTCCTCATGATGTTTTCCTTCAACGAGAAGTGACATTTTGTACATAAGTTCCGAAAAAGTCAGTGGTACGAGCCGAGGTTTGAACACGAGAACTTCGGATTGAAAGTCTGAGGTCTTACCACCATGCCACCAGCCCTTACTTATTGGTTGATAGCACATGTTGTAAGCATTATTGGAGAGTGTAACACACTGCAAATAATTGTAATAAAGCTCCAAATAAAACGTTTCATTTTATTTTAGTTTACAATCTACAAATAAGGATTAGGCCCTATATATTTTACCAACACTATATGCTACGTAAATGGATGTTTTCTAAGTTGCACCATTAGTTGTAGGTGTAAAAAGTTGATATTCAAGCGTCTCATAGTCTATATAAATACGTTAAACACACGAGCGGGTTGGAATATATATCGTGGACCTAAACAATGTTGTGCATTGATTATATAAAAGTCGTATTTAAGAATAGAATTAACTGACCTGGGTTAATGTATTGCCGTCAACTATTGTACCTTCTTCAGGATTAAGTTTCCAAATGTTGGATGTACGAGAATTTGTAGCAATAATTTGGAAAGAAAATATGTACAGCACCAAACAAGTCAAGTACGGTAGGTCTCCCATTTCGACCATTCAAGCTGGGATAAAACATGAAAGCTGTTTTCTCATTTAGTTTGGAACTGAACTTTCGGCTGAAATACTATATATTGGGGTCACAATATTGAGAAGTTGATAAATTTATCACAACGAATGAAATAGATCTCCCTTCCTTCTCGTTATTTTGACAAGCATAAATAGCGATTTGTAAAGTTCGGAAACGACAAGTGAAAGTTAATTAAAGCTGTTCAAAATACTCGTAATGTTTTGGATTTTTAGTAAACAATAAATAAAGATACAATAACGTCATATTCAAAAATGTATTTGTTTATGTTATATTTAGTTGGTGTTCACAGAAAAGTTATTTGAACCATTCTAGAAAAATTGTTATGGCAAGGTTTCTGAACGTTCTTCTGAACAAAAAACATAGACAATAAGGGTCGCCACACACCTAGCGGTTTTCCTCGCGGAATTACCGGAAGTAGCGGAAATTTGTCTATGGTAGCGGAAATTTGTCTATGGTAGCAGATTTTTTGTATGGAAGCCATAGACAAATTACCGGAAGTAGAGGAAATGCATAGACAAAATGCTTAATTTGTCTATGAATTTCCGCTACTTCCGGTAATTCCGCGAGGAAAACCGCTAGGTGTGTGGCGACCCTAAGGTGTTGTATACAATCTGACTTCATCACAAAAAAAATATAGTCATTTGATGTAATTTGAAGGGGACACTTTAACGCTATACGAGTGCTACTATTTCTCAAAGCAAGTATTAACTAGAGCCCGCACACGTGTACCCCCGTATGGGATAGATATATAGATGCCCATAATCACTTCTACAGCATAAAACAGAACAATTTACCAATCTTTTCCTTAGCCGACACAACTTTCTAGGAAAACTAACAGCTTTTCTCGTAGCAATCACAGAAATTCTTGAAGAAATCGCGCATTATATCTGTTTGTTACCCTCCACTGCTAGAAGTAACGCGTGGAGGGTAATAGAAACTATGACAAGGACCAACGATAATAGCACCTCTCTGCCGTATCTATTGAAAGTGTAATAAGACCATCCCGTTCTATCTTGGTATTATTAGTTCCGTGTCAGATCTATGGGTGGTATATCTATGTACTATTTACACTTTTCCTTAAAATCCCTAAACATTCAATTTCGTGGTGTATAGTATTTTTTTCATTCCCCGTCGTGAGTCAATGTCGTGAGTCGATACTTAATATTCTATTGTTTATGGCTAGTTCACTGCTGCCACCATCACCAATTCACCATGTCATGTCATGTCATTGTCATTGTCAATGGGGTTGGCAACTGTCAACGGTTTGGCCAGATGGCGCCAGCATAGCTAGGTCCCTTTCGCTAGTATTGTTGTATGGGATTTGGCTTAAAGGCTAGCCCATCCAGGTCAAAATAAATTAAAAAAAAAACGTGATTTTGACACTTTTGTACGACTGACAGGGACCCAGCTATGCTGGCGCCATCTGTAAATACTTTCCACCGGCCAACCCCATTCATTTCAGTGTCTGGCTGGGTGATTGTTTTTGTGGTTTTAGTGTTTAATAGCGTCCTATTTCCACAGTTTTCTACAATCTTTAAATAAATATGAATGATTACTGCATATCATGAAGAAAGAGCGCACTGGCGACAATTGTCGCCCATTCAAATTATGAGTATCCCGAAGATATCATTTGTTGTTTTCTGTTTTAGTGGATTATTTGCTTATAAGCATTTCTTTTCTTTACAGCTCATCAGATCCTCAGTTTAACTGGGATAAGCTTTGAGAGGAGAAGTATTATCGTAAGTTTTGCCTGAGCATAAAGTTGTTTAAATATACAAAACCAAAACAACATTTTTAGGTTATTCTATATCTACAACTTGGTTTCCAGGGTTTTGTTGAGCTGACCGTAGTCCCATTGAAAGACAACTTGAGGTACATAAGACTCAATGCGAAGCAGTGTCGTATATATCGCGTCTGCCTCAATGATAGATATGAAGCGAATTTTCAATATTGTGACCCATTCTTGGATATTTGTCAAGCAGACCCTAACACGTACGTACAAACAAATAAATTAATTCAGTACTCATAACATACTTACATTATATGTTAGTGCAAGGGACCACTTTGTCGATTTACAAGGACACTTTTCTTCTTTCAGTGTGTATTGCATAGTTCTAGAAAGTACTTCTTCTTCTTATTCGTGTAAAGGGATCAGATTTCTTAAGGTTAAACTTAGAAAGTACTAGTAGGGTAAACCACCCTAATATCGGCCCCGTCAACGTTTTTCTGACTTCAACTACACATAATATGTAAACCAGTTAAATTTTGTGTCATGTAATTTTTTTTCCTAGTGTGATATTTAATTGGCTTTCTTTTTGTTACATAATATTAAAAAATAACTTCGTCACATAATTATTATGATTTATTTTATCAAGCCACACCGCTTTTCCCTAACATCGGCCCACGTGTGCCTAAATCCGGCCAGATTTTTGCCTTATATCGGCATATGCAAACAGGATGGTGACACACTGGTTCCAATCAGTGGACAAAATTGGAGATTCAAATTAAAAAATGTGCGCTGTAAATACAATTGTTTATTTTTACGCTGTATATAAATCAGTCTTGAAAAATTCACCCGCCATGATGACAGTTGTTTACAGTAGACCTTTTAAAAATCACACAGATTTGACTTTTGAATTTTAGTGAGCCATTTTCAAATCTAACTAATATTATAAATCGTAAAATTTCAGAACATAACCTAACAATGTATGGGGGCGGGGTCATGATTACAAGAAAAATCTTGATAGCGTGATGTAATGTAATTGATAGGCAGCGCCATCTATCGAAATTTAGAAGCAATGTTTGGATGTTTGATCCTCAATCACGCGATAACGGCTGAACGGATGTCGATGAAACTTGGCATACAGATAGACAATGATATGGATTGAAACAGGATACAACGCGGGCGAAGCCGCGAGCGGCATCTTGTCTTTAATAAATATACAATTGTTTGTTCTTAGTAGGTACCTAATTCAAGGTAAGGGACGGATCGGCAAGCGCAGCGTTACGTTAAGTGAAAACAAAAAAAAAAGTTGAAAACTTATATTAACCACAATTATCTATTTTTAATATTGTTTTTTAACGTTACCAAATAGTATTACTATTAAACAAAGATCTTGTTTTTATTATTTTATTTTACAGCTAAAGCATACAAATCAATATAATGTATCTAAATCAAATTAATTACATATTGTATTGTAACCCAAAAAACAGCAACGAAAGAAGAAAAATATGATTTTGTCCTCAAGTATTCACTTTGACCCACTGTGCATCACAGCTGATTATTATTGCTGTCAAATATCAAAGGAAGCCGCCCCTGCCGGTTTTAGGAATCGTGGGAAAAATATGAATTTCTAATACCGGCCGGGGCGGCCGATAATTAGATTTAGTACCAAAAACCGAGGCCTAAACCCGGCCCCTTAAAAATCACCATTTAGCATGAACATTTTAATGAATTTAGTATGTCAAATGATTCTTTGTTTCAATATCTATCGAAAACAACCAATAAACACCACGTCAAAAGAATATAATACAGCCAAATCGCTTACCCAAGAATGTCCTGCGCAGTCGGGATAGAGGTAAAATTTTGGCGAATTATGACATGTACGCACCGGTCCACTTTCAACGGCCGACTGAAGTGTCGTAAGTGCACCGATCGGCCGCCGTGCCGGTATTGTCTATCGCGTATGAAATAAGGTCTATTTTGGTACATTAATAGCCTAACATTATTGGACCTTTTATAATTTATGCCACGATTTGTGAGACACGGCCGGTATTAGGAGGGGGCTGGATTTAGGGTGGTTTACCCTAACTCCATATCGACAAAGGGGTCAGTTTGTCCGTACATATTATTATTTATTTACTTCAGTAATTATGTCCATATTATTTTGGTGCTAAATGAAACCTGACAAAACATCAATAATTCTAGGCTTGAAAAACGGACCTTAAAGTATGTATAACATGCTCATTATAAACTTTTAAGTTATTTTTAACCGACTTCAATTCCATAGAAGGAGGTTCTGCATTCGGTTTGGTGTTTTTTGGCATAGTCATTTTTGCTATATAAACAAGTCAAACATTAATATTACACAACATTTTAAACAATTTAACATCAACAGGAGATCCCTCGAAGCATTCTCGCAATGCCACCTAGCCGCTGCGCAGAAGATTGACCCAGACCATAATTCCGGAGAGCTCCACATCCAAGTCCCCGACGATGCGGCCCACTTGGTGGGCGAGGGCCGGGGCCTTCGCATTGGCATTGAGTTCTCATTGGAGTCGCCGCAGGGTGGGATGCATTTTGTGGTGCCTGAAGGAGAGGGATCCTTGGTTGAGGTAAGAAATCCAGTTCAGTAGAAATATAATTATTTCTCCAAGGTGTGAAATAAACAACATATTAGTAAAAAACATCCATAATCAAGAATAAAATTTACATATAATGATAATGGATGCTATATTATATATTACAGTATGTATGAATACATACTAAAAAATTTATACTCATATTTTGGTACCTGTTTCTATTCCTATTTATCCAAGCATTGACACAGCAGTATTTTATTTCAGAAATCAGCCCATATGTTCACCTACGGCCACTCCGCTCGCCTCTGGTTCCCCTGCGTTGACAGTTTCGCTGAGCCTTGCACATGGAAGCTAGAGTTTACCGTTGACGAGACTCTGACAGCGGTGTCTTGTGGGGAACTTTTGGATGTTGTGTATACGCCCGATCATAGACGGAAGACATTCCATTATGTTGTGAACACACCGGCTTGCGCGCCTAATATAGCTTTAGCTATTGGGTAAGTCTTCTAAGGTGCATTTTCATAACTGCATTGTAATGAGACTATATTGAAGAATAAATACCATTTACCTGTTTAATATTATTTTCTTTTAAAGTTGTTGTTAATTTCAAATTGGAGTCTATTTATTTCCCATAATGTGTTTTCTTGTAAAACATGCTGAAAGCTACAATAACAAAGCTTGTAGCTTTTGTGAAACAGGCCACTGATTTCAATAGAGACCATTAAACATGAAATGTATGTTTGAGCTGTCTGGCGCGGCAAACATAGAGGCCTTGCGTGAGGCTACTGCGATTGCAATGCATAATCTGGACATGACTATTAACTAACCATCTAGTGAACTATTTACTTTTGGTTAATAATCTGTTTTTGTATTATTTCAGACCCTTCGAGACATTCGTAGATCCATTCATGAATGAAGTGACGCACTACTGCTTGCCGAATATGATGCAAATACTAAAGAACACTGTGAGATACTTACATGAAGCCTTTGAGTTTTATGAGGAGACATTGTCAACTAGGTATCCATATCCGTGCTACAAACAAGTTTTTGTTGATGAGGTAAGTTTTATACAGCAAAATCAAATTGTAAGAAAATGTTAGATTTTAAAGAAGTGATTAATTGGACATTATATTATATGTCATAAATAAATGTATTTTTGAGAGACCTTCATTCATCTCGCCTTTTATTTTCTGTAACAGTTTCTGCTCAAATTTCTAATTTTAATGATCAAATATTGTACAAATCCATCTTTACCTGTTTTTCCTATGCCTTCCACAAAATGAAGGTATTGAAATTTTCTGATTTCCGAAAAAAAAATGTTTTTAGGGTCCATTTACAAAAAACTTGTACATGCAAAATAAATTACTGCCAACAACAAACTTTAATGACAAGCTTATTCTACAAAATACTTTCATGTAAGGTTCACCAGATTGTGCAACCGCTAAAACTTGATTGCAGAAGTGTACATAATTTTTTCGGTTCAATTTTCCAATGCTTTCCAATTTCCAATGCAAATATCATTAATTTTTCCAACAATTTTCTATGTAGTTTAATATATTTCCAGACTGAAGACGACGCCACAGCCTACACCACAATGTCCATCCTAAGCGTCCACCTGCTCCACTCAATAGCCATCATAGACCAAACCTACATCAGCCGGAAAGCGATGGCTCAAGCCGTGGCCGAACAGTTCTTCGGCTGTTTCATTACTATGCAGAACTGGTCGGATCTGTGGCTAGCGAAGGGTATACCGGATTATCTGTGTGGACTGTATTCCAAGAAGTGCTTTGGCAATAATGAGTATAAGTATTGGACGCACCAGGAGTTGCAGGAGGTTAGTTTAGTAGATTTAGGTGTATAAGTAGTAAACGGCATACACATTTTCTGTATCTTAAATGTATTTTGTGTGTATACATCCAAATGCTCATATTATACTCCTAAGTCTGCAACAGATCATAAGTAGGTAGTTGAATAGTTAGTGTCAATAATAAAAAGTAAATCTTTTGCAGGTCGTGACATACGAAGAGCAATATGGCGGCATCGTTCTTGATCCGTGGCAGCCGCCGGCGAGCGGAGCGCGCATTGATGCCAAAGATGTGTTTTATTTCCCAGTCAGAAACGTGCACACCATGTCACCCCGGTATATTGAGGTAGGTTCGCTAATTTATGTTGAGATAGTAAGACGCGTATTTACATGCAATATGGAGGCAGCTCGAAAATAGTGAACATATAGTCTGGCAAACCAAATAGCGCAGTCATAGTAACATGCTATACCCATCCCGTTTTTAGTAGTGAGAGTACTAGCATTAGAAAAAGACAGTTTGATTCTCCCTGTCTATGCTTGAAGTGAAACAAACTCTGGCCAAACTATACATACATGAGCTCACTGGTTTACAGCGGTCGAACATGCCGCGCGCTCCCATTCAACATACAGGTCGTAAGCTTTAAGAAGAACCTTCGGGAATCGGCGATGACTCACGAAGGTAATATTGCTGTTCTGCTTTTTCATGTGTTACTGTTAATTGATACTCGACGTCTCTTTCTAAAACCCGAAGGTTCTTTTTAGAGCTCACGGACTGTAGTAAGACATTGTACATACGAAGCGGAAATCACCTTGTGAGTGGAGAAACTTTAAGTTGAGAATAGTTTACCATTACAAATTAACTGCTGCCGTCAGATTTCGGAACCTTTTGATTATATCGCTGTCGTTTGGTAATTTTAGTCGGCTGTGGATTGGCAAAAAAATTTGGAAACCTAAATCGAAGGGCTAGAAATATTAATTATCAAGACGTAAATTGATAACACTGGTAAATAAAAATGTCTTATTTTGCAGGTGATGCGAAAAAAATCCCACCTAGTTCTCCGAATGTTGGAACAACGTATCGGTCAAGAGTTGCTACTCCAAGTATTCAACAAGCAACTATCTCTCGCCACCAACGCCGCTAACACCAAAATAGGGGGCGGATTATGGGGACATCTCTTGCTGTCTACCAACTTATTTGTGAGGGCCATATTTACGGTGACCGGGAAAGATATGGCCGTGTTTGTTGACCAGTGGGTTAGGACTGGCGGCCATGCCAAGTTTCAGCTGACCTCGGTGTTTAATAGGAAAAGGTAAGTTGACTGATCCACCATTTTCGTCATTAAGAAAAGCGTGAAATTCAAAATTTATATGATTAGCCCTTTTCCCGTCTTAAATTTTAAAATCTGCCGAAGTTACAGAAATTGTTTACCAGAATAATAGTTATTTATTTCCTTCTTAGTCCTTTATTTATCGAACGAGCGGAGCGGAAGCGAAGTGAGTTCTTACAAACAACTTCTGGCTACTGGGACGTCTCGGCATTCCAATTGCTTTTTGATTTTGAGAGTTTTTTCGACTATAACTTTAGTAACGTTTTTCTAATCTTTATGAAATTTGTTCAGGTTGTAGCAGGAATACATAAAATTTAAGAGTTGGTTTATGAGCTGGGTTGTGGACTTTCTTCATCTTCATATGGGTGTTGTAGATGTATTGGTCAACTCGTTTGCAAGTAAATCGCGAGTTCTCAGTTCGAGGCGGACTACTAGTCATATGAAGTTTTCCTAATTATGTTAATGCCTCATAGGCTGTAAACGCTTAAAAAGGTGTGTTATTAGAGATACATTTCTTGCCGTCACAAACAATTTCTTATTTTTGTCTACAGAAACACAGTGGAACTCGAAATCCGACAAGACTGCGTGCACGAGCGCGGCATCCGCAAATACGTCGGTCCTCTACTAGTCCAACTTCAAGAGTTAGACGGGACGTTCAAGCACACGCTTCAGATAGAGAACACGGTGGTCAAGGCGGACATAACGTGCCACAGCAAGAGTAGGAGGAATAAGAAGAAGAAGATTCCGCTGTGTACTGGGGAAGAGGTCGATATGGATCTGTCAGCTATGGAGTAAGTTGTTCTACGACTCTCTCCTCATTGTTTATCCCTGCGTTTTCAGTTGCTGCTTCGGAACCCAGTTGGGCTTCCAATACCGTTTTTTTTTGTAAGTAAATACCGAGTTCCCGGTGTTCCTTCACTTCGCCAGGGTTTTTTAATCCTCGCATCGCATCCTCTTTTCATCCTGTGGGCTATTCATAAATTACGTCATTTCAAAATAGGGGGGGGGTCTGGACATCGGAAGATGGTAGCATAACGTAGGAGGAAACGGGGCCATTCGAAGCATAATATTTGGATGATTTTAGGGGGGGTCAACAATCGTCAAAAATCGATGACGTAATTTATGCACAGCCCCTTACGTGAAACGAATGTGACAAAAAATAACACTTCCTCGTGCTTAATTATTTCCAATATTGACGGAATAATTTATTTTGCAGCGATTCTCCTGTCCTCTGGATCCGCCTGGACCCCGAGATGTCCCTTCTACGCAGCACCGTCATATCTCAACCCGACTACCAATGGCAGTACCAATTGAGACACGAGCGTGACGTCACAGCACAAAGTGAAGCTATCGACGCTTTACACAATTATCCTGAACCGGCAACTAGGAAGGCTCTTACGGATACTATAGAGAATGAGCAGACGTATTATAAGATAAGATGTCGGGCGGCGCATTGTTTGACGAAGGTGAGTCTTATGTGTATAGAAATAAAGTCGAATTTTGCGAGTCCCAGTTCAAAGTGGAGCCATCGATGCTTTACATAACTACCCTGAACCAGCTATAGTATCCACAGAATTAAGTGGCGACTGACTTCATAACGCTGTCTCCTTCTCCTTCTCTCTTGCCGTGGCGGTGCAAGTGTGAAAGGGAAGTTTTATGGCCTCAGTCGCCGCTGGATTCTGCGGATACTATACTAGAAAGGCGTTGACGGATACCATAGAGAATGAGCAGACGTATTATAAAATCAGATGTCGGGCACAACTCAACTCATGCAACTCATCTTATGTATATAGAAATAAAGTCGAATTTTGCGAGTCACAGTTCAAAGTGAAGCGATCGATGCTGTGCTACCCTGAACCGGCTATAGTACCTATCCGCAGAATTAAGTGGCGACAGAGTTCATAACGCTGTCTCCTCCCAGTCCCACTAGCCCAGTCGGTATAGTGACACTAATGACCCTGCCTACGAAGCAGGAGATCCCGGGTTCGAATCCTGGTTAGGGTATTTATTAGTGTATTTGTTCCGGGGTTATGTGTGTTTCGTCGCCTAGTACCCATAGTATAAGCTTTGCTTAGTTTGAGACTAGGTTGATCCGTGTAAGATTGTCCCCCGAATATTTATATATACATTTTTTTAGGTGGCAAACGCAATGATCAGCTCATGGGCGGGCCCGCCGGCCATGCTGACGATATTCCGCAAAATGTTCGGTTCGTTCTCGGCGCCGCACATCATCAAGCAGAACAACTTCGACAACCTACAGCATTATTTCTTGCAGAAGACTATACCGGTCGCTATGGCAGGTCAGGCATCTTTATATTTGTCGGCGGTCGATCGGTAATTCAGGCAGATTTTGAAATTCCTAGGCATTCATTCCAGTCGACGGAGCCCTGCTACGTTGGGCTCCTATTTCTGGGCAGTTTTCTCTTCGGGCAACCTAACGAACCTAACCTACCTATACATTGGTTTAATGTGACTATCGTTAAAACATTACACAGGAGCATTACGATCTGCCTGATTTTACGATCGGCCGCCGACATATCTACTTATCTTGTATTTTTTATTTGTACTATAGAGAGCTTTCGTCGCACTTACGACTATACCACATTATATATAATCGGTGATCAGGAACCAATTTATTTTTATTCAATTATAGGTCCCATAGTAAAAGTTGTTCAGTATCGATAACTGAATTAGAAAAATTGGCTCCTGATCACTTATTATGTATCCATTGGATACATAATAAGTGATCAGGATGTAGCAGTAGTATGTAGCAGGGTGTAAAATAAACCGATGCGCCTTTTGCACATCACCGCAGCGGAATCGACACCGCGGTACCGTGCTACATATTTCGCCTCCAAATCTGAGCGGATCGAGAGCGAATCGTGACCGGAAACGAGACCGCGAAACTGCGACTCACGAATTCGGTCTCGTTTCGCTACCAATCTGCTCATGGTTTACGTCGAAACGTGTAGCGCGGTACCGCGGTATTGGTTCCGCTGCGGAGATGTGCAAAAGCCCATGATTCTACATTGCTAATGGGGTTTCATTCAAAATTATGCTCGTTCACCTGCTTTCAGTTTTTTATCGATCCACAGAAGTCTGAGAATAATATAAACATGCATTTTAGCCACGATTTTCAGAAAAATCTATATTAAAAAAATACTTATATATGCTGTTACTTACAACTACTTTGCTGTACAGTCCGTGAGCTCTACAAAGAACCTTCGGGTTTTAGAAAGAGACATCGGGTATCAATCAACAATGACACATGAAAAAGCAGAACAGCAATATTAACTTAGTGTGTCATCGAAGATTCCCGAAGGTTCTTTTAAAGTTCACGGACTGTAACTCCATCTGTGTTGAGCCTCCAGCGTTTACCTTCTGCCATAAATTGTATTAAAAACCTTTATCGTAAATTCATTATTTTTACACCAGGCCTCCGTAACATCCACGGCATCTGCCCACCAGAAGTGGTGCGGTTCCTCCTCGACTTGTTCAAATACAACGACAACTCCAAGAACCACTTCTCCGACAACTACTATAAAGCAGCTCTAGTCGATGCTTTGACGGCGACGATCACACCGGTCATATCTGTGCTGCAACCGGTAAGGAATTTTAAATTAAGGCAATATTAATTATTATTACAGTCATAGAGTAACTTATACAGGTTGATTCAGTAGACGTGAGCAGGATTAACACTGCTGATTCAGTCAATAACAAGCTATTGTTTGATACCGGTATTAGTGTAATTAGCGCTATTTTTTGTTTGTTTTGTAGGGTGACCATGATTACAGAGAACAAAATTTCTACGTAACAAAAACTAAAAATTCGTTGCTATTTCACTTAAACATGACGGCGTCCGATTCATTATCGTTACCTAAGTATGTAGGGTTGTTCTTGCTCACGTCTCCTGAATCAGGAGACGTGAGCAAGAACAACAGGGTGATTCAGGAGTCCTAAATCACCCTGTATAGTAGAGCAGCACAGCCTAAGATCTTTTTGAAGCTCAAGCCAATCGCGCCATCTGCGTGAAAGCCACCTAAAGATACCCAAAATGTAATGTCAATTGTATTGCTACTACCTACCACCTAGTAGCTACTAGTGTACTACTAGTACGCTATTTGTTGCAGTTTAACTCACGTGTTTTAGTCACAACGCGCGACATGTTTCGGAGAGCCTAGGTCTCTGTTTTTAAGACTATTCGACTTGATTACTTTTCTACTGTCAACTACCATAATGCGACTTTGGTCGATATTTTTACGGCGAAGATCGCACCAGTCATTTCTGTGCTGCAACCAGAATAGTTATTTATTTATTATTACTAATATTGTATTTTAATTATATTTGAAATAAAATAATACAAAACCAGGATATTATACTCTCTTGTTACTTTGGTCGTCTTTATTTTAATTGAACTGATGTAAAAAAAATACAAATACCACGATATTTTTTTTTTAAACATTAGTTTTGACCAGACCCAACAAGCGGAGCGCGGACATGCGCGTTGGACGATAGCGAGCGGTCCTAATTACACCTGAGGCATACTCGAGATAAAAATTAGTAACAACATTTTTGTTTATAACTTTCCGGAAAATACATAATTCATTCTGGTTTAATACAAATAACAATTATTTCAGGACATGTTTACTTTATCTGAGATCTATTTAATTAAATGTTTTAAATTAAGATACCAAAGTAGAGGACTAAGATTTCGTTAGAAATCAATAACTCGGGTTGGACTCGATAAATGGAAATTAAAAAGCTACTTTTCCGCACGTGTGCGGAAAAGAAGCACTTTCTATGCATGTGTGGACCTATACAAAAGAGCACTTTCTGAGCATATGCATTGTAAAATACGTATTTTTTTTGGAAAAAAAAAGTTTCTCAATCCATCTCAAAATGGTTGAGTTACCTATTTAAACAAATCTTGAAATAAAAATAGAAAACAGTTTTTGATGCCTAATTAGGCGGGTGCACACAGGACAATAAAATTTTTTTGCAAAGATCCCGACGAATTGATAACTTCCTCCTTCGAAATCTTGAAGTCGGTTGAAAATGACTGGACCTTGAACATAGTTCGCGCTGCTTCTTGCAAAGAGCAACCCATCTAACCAGTAAATGAGGTTTAAATCAAGTTTACGAGTAATGTTCTTTTTACAGGGTGCCCCAATAACAGCAGACTCTCTCGCAGCAGACACAAAACTAGTTCTAGAAGAGATAACCCGTGTGCTGAATCTGGAGAAAGTGTTGCCGTGCTACAAAAACACAGTGACCGTCAGTTGCCTGCGCTCTATACGGCGGTTACAGCAGTGCGGGCATCTGCCCAGCATACCCACTGTGTTTAGGGCATATGCCCAGTACGGGCAATATGTTGGTAAGTGTCCTTGGTTACATTCAAAGTTAAGAGGAACTTTTTTATAACTTTTTTACTTGTAATAAAAGTTTTAAATGCCGTTTTTAAAAGCTGCGTAACTCTTACGAAATTGAAATATAGAATAGTTTTAAACGAATAGCCATAGTTAATATACATCAAATACTGAAAAGATAATTCCTGTATTGTTTATATCCAGAGAGAAAAATTAAATTAACCACAAAACAAGGACTTCGTTTGCATGGAGAACCGGCCATCAATATTTTTATTCTTAAATTTTAGGATTTTTTAAAATTCAATTTCCATATATTTTGGCAAATATAGGTAAAGGAGTTTAATGAATCAAAATTTATGTACAGTCCACACCAAAAATATGTACACACCTTTGCACCTTACTCCATTTTGTAATAAGGTTCAAAACTGTATCCATATTTTACGGGCGAACACACATACTATTAATAGTATCTTTATCATTTTCATCAGACGTCCGCCTAGCCGCCTTCGAGTGCCTAGTCGACTTCGTCCGCGTCGACGGCAAGCCGGAGGACCTGAGTTCCCTCCTCACGACGGTAGAGAGCGACCCCGACCCGCACGTCCGACACGGCCTCGCTCGGTTGCTGGTCAGCAATCCCCCGTTCGAGAAGGCACAGCGGCATAGGTTGGACACAGAGGCGGTTGTGCACAGGTATTTGAACCTTGTGGTTATAGTATTTGGGTGTGATATTCTCTGTCATATCACGGTAGAGAGCGACCCCGACCCGCTCGTCCGTCATGGCCTCGCTCGGTTGCTGGTCAAGAATCCGCCGTTCGAGAAGGCACAGCGGCATATAGGTTGACCACGGAGGCGGTTGTGTACAGGTATTTGAACCTTATGGTTATAGTATTTGGGCAGGATTTTGTCTGTCATATCACGGTAGAGAGCGACACTGACCCGCTCGTCCGTCACGGCCTCGCTCGGTTGCTGGTCAACAATCCGCCGTTCGAGAAGGCACAGCGGCATAGGTTGGGCATGGAGGCGGTTGTGCACAGGTATTTCAATTTGAACGAACTATTGCTATATAATTAGGGCGTTCGGCTGTTATACCTGTAGTATCCTCTTTGAAGGTAACATACAGGCGGTTGTGCACAATTTAACCTCTTTGGTTAATAGCAAGAAGGCGCAATGTCGCCCTATTCCTATCCTTTCATCTTTAAAGTTTTTTTCATAAAACAGTATAAAAGTTTCTTTTCTCAGCGTTCAATTTCAAGCAATTTATTACACATATTGTTAACGATGTTTTGAACTTGACTACGAATAGTTTTGGCCATTTCTTGTGATTTATTATTTAATATTCATCACTTTACCATTATTTAAGAAAATCGCCACAATGACACTAAAAACAGTGACAACCTATCATTAAAATGATTGCCAGTTCGATTAGTTCCAATGAAATCCTCAACATGGCGCATGGTCATATATTTCTGTCATCATCATCATCATCTTAAGAGCCTTGCTCTTGTCGGCGGAGTAATCGCCATTCAGTCCTGTTCTCCGCTAATGTTTTTAGCTCTTGATACGACATAATGTTGGCTTTTTCTTTGGCTTGGTCTAGAAATGCACGTCTTCCTCGGTCTCTTCTATTTGGTATTCTCTATATATATTTCTGGTCAGGCTTTAATTAACTAATGGGGCCCACCCTCTATCAGTCGGCCTGACAATATTGGCCTGTCAGTTTTTCGGAGCTGTCACATTTTTGTTCTAACTAACAGGCCGATATCTTCAGGCGGACTGATAGTCGGTGGGCCCCTTAGAGGACACATAATCAAATGAAATTAATATCTATTATTTCCCTTTTAGACTATGGAACAACATAAACAGCCACCTATCGAACGACGCGCGTCTCAGATGCGACCTAGTTGATCTCTACTACACTCTGTACGGGCTGAAGAGGCCGATATGCGTGCCTTTGCCTGAGATCCAGGCTATGATGAAACAAATGCAGCACAAAGAGCGAGAGAGGCTGGAGCGGGAAAAGGATAGAGAGAAGGATAGAGAGAGGCTGAGAGAGATTGAGTTGAATAAGCCTGTTATCAAGCAAGAGATTCCTGAGGTATTTTTTCCTTACTTATTGTATCTATAGGTATATCTATCTTATTTTCTTGTAAACTTTGCCAAAGTTAAAAGCGGCTATAAACGTTTGTTCTTGATACATTCTAGCGTGAGGCTGTTAATTGCATTTTAAGTTTCCTATTTGAGGCATGAATGAATGAATGAATGAATGCTTTATTGCACACCTCAAAAATGACAGCACAGTAGAGAAATACAATGAAGAAAAAAAGAGGCAAACAATAGGCGGTCTTATAGTTAATAAGCGATCTCTTCCAGATAACCTTAGGGTAGCGGAGAAGATAAAGTAGAAAAAGTTAATAGGAGGTGCAAAAAACTTACTGAGGAAACACGAACATTCAAATACTAGGATTATCTATGAAAAGGGACCTTATTGTCGATGTTGCTTACCTCGCGCGGCATCGTAATCGACATAAGGTCTCTTTTCATACATAACGTCACATTTGTTTTTTGTCGCATTTCCACGCATTTCTTAAAGAAAAAAAACACACTGCTTGCGTTGAACGTAATTAATCCTGACCTCATATTATAGCCAGGCTTTTTTTATTCTTCTAGTATACAAAAATGTTTTTTTTTGTCAGATTAAATTCGAAGCCGAAGAACCAACTACCGTAGTTCCAAGCGTCGACTCTAACATCATAATGCCGACCCCCATGGAGTTGGACATCAAAACAGATTTGCCTGTTCCTTTGGCTAATATCAAGGAGGAAGACATCAAGATTGACATCACCACCGTCCATGAAATGCCGATCAGAGTGTTTAGTGGCGTAAGTTCAAAAATGATACTCATTTATATAGTTGTAAGGTAGAAACTTGACACGCTGCTATCCGCAGTGAGGGAGTGGGACGCTAGCCCGCTTCATGAGCGCTGGAGGAGCTATCACAAACCTGTCACCACGAGATCGGGGTAAACCGTGGTACAGCCTATGACGGAGTTTTTAATTTTTCTAGATTAATAATTTTAATTTATATTTTAGGTACTATTTTACATTATTTTAATTTAATCTTATTTTAATTTATATATTTATTTTGTACAATATGGAAACTTTATTTCTGGAATAAATAATTTTCATTTTCATTTCATAAACTTTTCATCCGACTAAGAAATATCATTTCAAACAGTCAATTACTAAAGCGACATCTACACCGTCTGAACGGCAATCCCTTCAAACTATAGGATAGAGCGAGATAGTGAGATCAAAAATCTTGTTTGTCTCGTTCTTTGTCATAGCACCGCGTCTGATCGTGCGAATGAGGCTTAATACAATCATAGACAAAACAACTTTTTTAAGGTTTAATATTTTACAGTTGTATGAAATTAGCATATTTAATACTGTCTTAAATAGCTTTTGACGAAAATTTCTTTTTAAATATTATTTGAATGAAAATCGGCAGTATACATAGTGCTTTATACTTAAAAAATATGTTATAGAGGGAAGCTAATTCATGACATAATATTGAACGCTAATAACGTAACCAAAATCTGTAATTTATTTATTTCCTCGCACATTTGGAGAAAAGTATATATGCCTCGGCGGGAATAGAAATTCGTGGACTCGTCTTATTTTTTCGGACTCAGCTGCGCTTCGTCCGAATAAATCGCTCATCCACGAATTTCCCTTTCCCGTCCTCTGCAATAATGTATAGTCTAGGAAATGTGAATTGAACATTTACTTTTTCCACTAAAATCCTTTTTGTAAATATCAAACAAAAGCTAGTTGTAAAAGTGCCACCGTTCTTCAAACAACACAATCAATATTTTTTCAATCCATGAAGGTGATATCAGACGGTTCATTTATTGTTCATTTTCGTGTTTCATTTAGCATCTTTCACTCCAAGTGACACGTCTGAACACAAAATGAAACAAAAATGAAAAATGAATTCATTAATGAAAATATCCAACAGTGTTGGATATTTTCATTCGGCACCTTTCATTCGCATTCCGAATGAACCAAAAATGATCAGTCTGAACACGGAATGAACGTTCACTTTGCCAAAGTGAACGTTTACTTTGGCAAAGTGACTTTGGTTCCCCATTTTCTCGAATCCTGTGAGTAGTATCAAGACGAATATAACAAATATAACCGCATCAAAATGGTGTTCAAGTGAAACGATCAGAATACTTTGTTGTTTTAGAGAATTTTAAAAATTACCAGTGTCTTTGGAACCGCAAACTAGACGAGTAAGTATAAAGACAGAATAATTCTCTCAGCAATGTATCTGAGGCTCCAAATATATTTACAATGCATGAACTCGGAAAGTGCTCTTTTTCAGAGTAAAGTCGTGTACAGAAAGCGATTCTTTGCCGCACACTTGCGGCAAAGGATTTCCATAGTACTTTTCTGCACAACTGGCCGCTTTCACACCGCCACTCGTTCGGAAATTAATTGCTTTCTGCACTTGTAGCATAATTGGTAAAACAAAGAAAGGCCGAGATCGCAGAAGTTTGCCGAGATCGTAAATATTCGATCGAGGGCTTTCTTTATTACCTCCCGTGTTGTGTACATCATTTTATGCCTGCACTTGGCCAGAAAGCGTCTTTTTCCGTACGCGCAGCAATATATATATATTATGGCCAGGTGTGGCATAAATATCTATTCTTCTTGGCAATCCAAGATCTCACCCACCACCTTCTACGCTTTTTTTCTTGCCTTTTCGTTAATTATTTAATTAAGTAATCGCAAACTAAACTTATTCCGAAACGCACAACCCGACATAGTGAATGAAATAACAAGTGAATATTCATTTTTGTCTTTGCGTGTGAACATGGAATGAAAGAAGAATTAAGCATTCATTCCAGTGAACGTTCATTCGAGTGAACCGTCTGATATCACCTTGAGTAGTAGCCATTTCTGCACCCGAGTGTCGTAGCGACTCATAATTAAGCGTTTGTTTTCACTATTCAAGGCTATACTACTTTGAAAATAAGTAGTATAATCGCATGTAAAAAAAATGCACTTTAGTCACTCCGGCTTCCAAGTAAGGATTAGTGCTGTTATGAACAATAGATATGGTTGCTCGACTTCTCATTGTCCGGTAAGTGTTTACGCCGAACAAAAGATTGCAAAGTAGATAAGAAGTTACCAAATTATATTTCTCGAACTATACTATTGTTTAAAGGATCGGCTTCTAAATTCAAAATTTCCGACCCTTGCTCATGATTTTAGAATTTCTTGGCGACCAAAAGGTAAATTCATTGTATTGTTTCATTTGACAGGACGACTCGAAACGGGAGTTTATATCGGACAACGCAGCCCCGCTACCCGGGATACCCGGCTCGTCGGGCCCCGTCGGCTTCGAGCCCGGCATGTTCCGCCGAGACAAGGACGACGTGGGCGCTCCTAAGGTATAGTTTGGCCAGGTCGTGTTTGTGTTTTACTTCAAGCATAAACAGAAAGTTTATTAAGCCCGTCACAGACGGAGCTTACGATATATTATGATATATCTCGATATATTTTACGTACTAGTTGACAGACTCTACCATACCGTAAGATACCGAGCTATAATATATATAATAATATTATAGCTCCGTCTGTGACGGGCTTTACTTTCACTGTTTTCAAGTCCTTTATTATGTAATTTTAGGTAAATATATCATTAAATAAATAGATAACCGGAACCGGTTATTAGAATTTTCAATAATCGGTTATTTATGTTGACAAGATAACCGGTTATAGCCGATTATTTTGGTTTCGGCTATAACCGGTTTGCATTCCCTAGCTGCGGCACAATATCTGTACGTTTATATTTTGGCTCTAGTCGGCTTTCTGTAATTAATCTTGTTCTTAGTACGCTGGAAACGTCTCTCAGTACTCAATAGTAATTTATGTTTCGTCCTTACCTGTCACTTTGCCAGTTATGGTTATTACAAACAGACAACATTTACTAATTGAGGCCTAAGATTCTTTTATGAATATGGGTGTAAGAGTATATTTCGTTTACATTATAACGACCATTATTGTTACAGCCAAAGAAAAAGAAGAAAGATAAGAAGAAGCACAAACACAAGCACAAGCATAAGCACAGCAGCAAAGACAAACCCGGCAAAGACAAGGACCATAAAGACAGGGACCGTTTCCCTCCCCGCCCCCCCTCCAGCACTGACCATCTGAAGATCAAGGAGGAGACGCGGGAGACACTCAGCTCCTTCAGCTCGAGTCAAAGCCCATCTGAGGATATATCATCTATGCCCAGTAATATGAGTTTTTAATTATTAATACCATTGGAAGTTCGACCTGAAACTTATGGATTTAAGGTAGAATTGATGTGTATTATTTCCGTCTTTAAAACTAGAAAATTCGACGTTACTTAGCAATGGTTTAAGAATTGATTTGAACAAGAATATTGAGTGGCGCGAACCGGCGCACAATAATGAATGAAGTAAGCAAAGACTATCCGTAAATTAAGTGAAATTGATGTTAATTAGAAATAAGTGGTAGATGTGTTGTAAGATCTTTGATTTTAAATATATTTTCTATGTAAATTTAAGATGTTTTACTTATTATTCCCTCTCATATTTAGTAAAAATACAATCCTCGAATACAATGAGGGCTACCGTTTTTTTACTCAGTTGGCGCCACTGTAGAAGGTGGTCCGGAAATACAGTTGTATTTTTTTAAAATTACGTTTGTTAAAACCAAATTTACGCTTAAATAATATTTAATACAATAAACACTAGCGCCTCTAGCGGAAATTTCATACGCGATAGTCCTCATTGCTCTTATCATGCTCTTATCGATTATAGAGTATCCGCAGAATTAAGTGGCGACTGAGGTCATAAAACTTCTCTTTCACACTTGCACCGCTACGGCAAGAGAGAAGGAGACAGCGTTATGAACTCAGTCGCCACTTAATTCTGCGGATACTATAAACAGAGACTATAGAGATATAGACGACCACAGTAGAAGACCTAATAGCTACTAGTGTACTACTAGTAGGTACGCTATTTGTTACTAGGTGGAGTAGCAGTGCAGGTGACATTTTCTCTTACAATTTCGGTATCTTTAGGCGGCTTTCGGACAGAGGGCGCAATTGACTTGGATTCAAAAAGTTCTTAGGCTGTGGTCGTCTATATCTCTATAGTCTCTGCTATAAATGAAGAAACGGCCTTGTATTAATAGAAGAGTGATGTAACCATGTCTCGCATTTAACGTAATAAAATCCAATAAGGAGAAAGTAAGATAAAAGTATGCTAATCACAGCTCTATTTCCATAGGTATAATGTTCATTATAGTTTAATAATTGTGTACACCATGTCGCCCCATGTAATGTAAGACTGCGGCTTTGTATCGAGTAGCGCGGCTCAAATTACTATTGTGTTCTAAATGTTCAGTATTGAATGTCATATCGATTGAATTCTAATGAGGGGATCGCAACTTGTTTCGCACTGTTTAAAGCGAGGTTTAGACTAGCAAGTTTACTGGTGGCAAGTACGGACGCAGCTGTATGCTAGAGTGAAATAGTGATATTCATGTCTCATTCTGAGCTATAGCTGCGTCCCTACTTGTCGCAAGTAAACTTGCTAGTCTAGTCTAAACCTCGCTTAAGATAAACTCGCATAGCAAGTTTCCGTATAAATGAATGACTTAAGATTTTTGTGATAGTAAAATGGCTAAATGCTGATGGATGTAAGTATGAGAAGTGTAGTTAATATTATAATTAGTATGACTTCACCGTATCTTTACCAATGTCCTGATTATACACTAGATCTAACCTTACGTCAAAAGTTCACTGGGTGAATAGCTCCTAGCCTAGAGTCGTAAGATAACATTTTATCAACAAGGTGACTGTCTAAGGTACACAATATTATGAATTGTTGGTACCTATCATCACTGGAGGCCTAGGTCACTTTTTCCTTTGTATATGACATCTAAGTTTATAATCGAACGAGCGGAGCGCAAGCGAAACGAGTTCTTACAAACAACTTCTGGCTACTGGGATGTCTCGGTATTATGATGGCATTTTGATTTTGATAGTTTATTCGACGATAACTTTAGTAACGTTTTCCTGATCTTTATTAAATTGTTGGATTGAAGCAGAGACACATACAATTTGAGAGTTCGTTCATGAGCTGGATCGATCAAGGGGTTGTGAACTTAGAAGGCAAAACAAAATCTTCATATGGGTCTTGTAGTTGTACTTATTGGTCAGCTCGTTTGCAAGTAAATCGCGAGTTCTCAGTTCGAGGCGGACTACTAGTTTATATAGTACGAGTAGTGTCTGTCCGAAATTGAAGAAAAATAAATACGCAAACCTGGTACCAGCGTAAGACTTTGTCCCAGTCGCTATTGATACGGCTGCTGGGCCTTGGTGTGCGGAGGCCTGTGACGTCTCCCTCTGCCAGCTGTCTCTAGCGTCGCGCCACAGTTCCGATAGATGGCGACGTAGTGGCGACAAACTGTCAACTTCCATACTACAAGTGCAACTTGTATCAAGCGTTCATATAAGTTCTAAATCACGCTAACGAAGTTACGGATCTCAGTTTGTATAACTGTTTGTATAGCTGGGAGCCGAAACGAGACTTTTGATACTTAATATTTTTTAGTAGGTTACGTAGTATTGATTAATCTGTGTCTACTAGTAGGGTTTTGTCTCAGTACAAATGCGAAAAAAATTGTGCGCATCGAGAAAAAGTTGTGAATTTTTGACCATAGATAGAGTGAGCAAAGATGAATATTTTTTAGTATTGGCGGTTTGTAAAATTTTAGGACCTTCACGTCAAAATCAGGGGTCCCGTGCAATATGTTATTACTCTCTGGTTACGACTGCTAGGGGTTGTTTGGTATCGTTTCCGTGTAAAACAGACATGCAGAATTCATTTCTGATATTAAAAATGTAAAATTTCGTATAAAAAAAAAAGTTGTGCCGCGAGGAAAAACACAATTTTATTTTAATTTTTTTAGAACGTCATATAACTAATATATATCCTTTATTTCAAATAATAAAAAATATTATAAAGAAGCATATTTAATATAGATTATAGAAACATATACATTTTATACACCTTTAATACAAAAAACTTCTGGTTTTTTTTTTTACTTAAGTTGAGTAACGGAAAACTGACGTCGCGTCGTTTGAATTGTGACGTTATAATAAATATGTTTTTATTTATTGTATTTTTTTTATTTCTGCATTTTGTGAAGTTATTATGAATAAAATTTACTAATAACAAGCAATACATGCATTTTAAGGTCAATACGCTACGGATGTTCACGTTCACATTGATTATCGATACTTACTATGGAGAAAACATATACACCACGAAGCAAACATTTTTTTTCGCGTAGTTTTTGTATACTATAAGCCTAAAAATTGTATATATTTAGAAACTACATTAAATATGCTCCTTTATGATATTTTTTATTATTAGAAAAAAAATGATATATATTAGTTATATGACGTTCTAAAAAAAATAAAAAAATGTGTTTTTCCTCGCCACACAACTTTTTGTTTAATAAGAAATTTTACATTTTTAATATCACAAATGAATTCCGCATGTCTGTTTTACACGGAAATGATACCACACAACCCCTAGCAGCCTTAATCATAGAGTAATAACGTATTTCACAGGACCCCTGATTTTGACGTGAAGGTCCAAAAATTTTACGGACCTCCAATACTAAAAAATATTTATCGTGGGCCATTCTATCCATGGTCAAAAATTCACAACTTTTTCTCGATGCGCACAATTTTTACAAATTCGAGCTCTGCTATACTTAAAATAAACAAATAAAAATATTCATTAAAAATTGTTCGATTTGTTCTTCAATTGACTTAGAATAGTTCTACAACAATCTGACTATTTCGTAAAAAAAAAGTTATGCGGAATTTTCTGTAATTTCTTGCTATCCGATCTTCGCCGAGTTGACCTTACTAGTTTAGTAAACAAATAACCTGTTCATAAATCACAATTATTATTAAGTTCCTCAAGATAATAGTTGCATTATTCCCAAGCATTGGTGTGATTACACGACTGACAAAATGAAAACCTGAGAGTTCAAGATATGTGGCGGTTTCCTAAAGTCTAACTTTAGTTTTATCTCATAGTTAATTTATTGAATTCTCTCAATACGTTTGTATATTTAGTGAACTTAAGAATATTCTAGGTCAAGTTTAAATTTCGTTTCAGAAGAATTATATCAAGTTATAATTATAAATAACTAAATTAGTACAATAATTATAACTGTGTAGCTTTTAAGCTACTTGCAAAACCAGTTCGCAAGCAAAAGGTTCAATGGATAAGTTGAACGCAGACATATCGAATAATGGCTTGTTGTTTACTTAAAGTGTAATTATCGCGATTGACTCTTATTAATAAGTCTTTAAGGTCTAATTTAATTGAGTCGCTTCCTTAATGAGAATATACTATGTAGTGTCTGTGTCTGTCGTATTGAGGGCGATTAGTCGAGTTCCAGCCACCCAACATCGATGACATTGGGAGTAGTTATCAATAGTAAAAAGTGATCTACACATACGCGATTACCATCTCGTCTTATCGTTTGAGTTGATAACTTATCAAATTAATCTAGCATCAGAGTTCTGTGATTTTTACGAATATTTTGTGTCTTTTGGGTGCTATTCGTCGTTGGATTAATACCTGTGGTGATGGCTCAGCTTCAAAATGGGCATTCTAAAAAACAGTTGGAAATTGCAATCGTTGGCGGCGGTTTAGTAAGTACCCTTCAAATATTTTTATAACGTTTATGGGTAAATATCACTTAATGGTATCACAAAAACAAGTTTGAGTTTTTCAAATTGAATTATAGCTAAATATTTGGGCATAATGCAGGATGATTTGGGCCATTTGGGGACGTTTTGCATATGGGTCCTGTACCGTAAGGGCTCCTCTAAATGATGGGCCATCATAGGGACGCAGCTATGCGTTAGAGGGAGCTAACGATATCGCGATCTCGTTCCGTTGTATAGCTGCGTCCCTATGATGGCCGGACCAACTCAAGCAGAAGCGACTTCGCAGAGCTGCTGGATCACCCCAGGAGTCAACACATACCTGTGATGGATGCGGCAAGAAATGCCGATCGGCGATTGGTTTATATAGCCATCGCAGTCGATGTAGACTACCACCTCAAAATACCTCCTAGACGCTGCAACTATCATCTGTAAAGATGCTGTGGCCAATGATGGATGATGATGATGGCCCATCATGTAGAGGAGCCATAAGCTTTAGTCAAATACGTTTGTATTTTTGAATTAGGTTTACTTCGTCACTATCAACTTCATGTTTGGTGACAAGGAATATAGTGGTCTAAGAGCTGGCCACGTCAGATATGACACAATAATGAGAGCAATTAAACCTATGTAGTTAGATTGCTTTACCATCCTTATTGCTAGATCCGGGCATCTGGCAGCTTTTAATGGGTGGAGGTCAGAGTGACAGACAAACAAAGTTTCTTCTGGCTTTGATATAATCTAATTAATTACATAATTTCCTATACCATTTAGAGTTTGTATTCGTCAAGTTATTTGCATTCTTTGAGCTCCAACACTTTACATCTGCCAGATGTCCGGATCTAGAAATAAGCATAGTATAGCAAACTAACGACACGAGTCTCGTCGCTCTCATTATTGTGTCATATTTGACGTGGCTAGCTTTTCGTCTACAGGTAGGGTAAGTGACCTATTTATTACACTGTGGTATGAAGGAAGAAGGCCTTGGAGGCTGCTAAGAGGTAATGCGACCACATCGAGTTTCGGCGCTAAAACTAGAATTTTAGAAAATTAAATGCCAAATTAAATGTTTTTGTGCTTGAGGGTGGAGACCTAAGGACTCCGAAACATGTCGCGCGTAGTGACTAAACACCAAGTGAGTACAGCCGCATGCAGTAAATAAATTAAATTAAATTTTAAAATCGTATTTATCATGGTAATTTTGTTTAATTGTAGTAACGTTAGTGAATCTTATTCGAAATATTGTTTTATAGGTCGGTTCTTTGGAAGCTCTGTATTTAGCAAAAAGAGGTCACCGAGTCCATATTTTCGAATACCGCGAAGGTGAGTGACTTTAATTACTTAAATATCATTAATTTATTCATTATTACTTTTATTTAGAGTTTGTATATATGTATATTCCAATTGTTGATAGAAATAGTAATATGTATATTAATAGTGTTAAAGCTGCCTTAAATAAATAATATGAATTTATTCATCAAAATAAATAGTTATGTACGAATTCTAAACATAGTCGATGACATTGAATCTATTTATACCTAATTTTTATGAGAAGAGGCTATGTCACAGAGCGGAATAGTCTCAGGTTTATGACTTAATCCTGCATTCATTATATAGATAATTTTTTTTTAAATTTATGTTATCTTTTTATTGTTTGGATAACGTAACATAACTTTTGAAATATCCATCCAACATAAAAATAATGAATTATGTTATGTCCCATACAACCTACTATATAACCCACCGTGCACATGCACAATCTCCGCAGATTTTTGTGATGCTAATAAAATAAATAAGAAATTTAATTATTCACAGTAAACAGCTTGTCAGTTATGGTTTGCAATTTTATTTATTTATCTCAGATATCCGAAAAACCCCACTGGCCCGGGGCAGGTCTATAAACCTTGCGCTGTCAGTGCGAGGCCGCACAGCCCTCAAGGATGTGGGCCTGGAGGAACACATGATCCAGCAGCACGGGATCCCCATGCGGGCTCGTATGATCCACCGGCTGGATGGCTCGACGTATGCGATACCGTACGACGCCAGAACTAATCAGGTTTGCATCACTACATTTCACAGAATACTTGCGCGGTGTTAAAGTACCTACAGGGCTCATGTTATGTCACTGTCGATCAGCCTACTCGTCTGTCTTGATTAAAACCTAGCATGTACCTTTATTACTTCCCGTTTTTTTAAATAAGGTATTTACCTAACAACAATAATCAAAACTGCTTGTTATTTGTTTCTAGTGCATTTACTCAGTCGGCCGAAACTACCTGAACGGATTGCTGTTAAAAGGTAAAAGTCTTGTTGAATAAATCTGAAGTATCGTCAAAATTAAATTAATTTTGACCCAAAACAAACTTCATACAGCCTTGACCACACAGATACTCATTACTTAAATTAAAATAATGTAAGGAATATTTACCATTTTTTTAGGTACGTTAGGTATGTGAAATCGAACAGTACTCAACCTCAGCACAAGGCAACAAGCGTTGTAACGAGGCCGTTTCATATTTAAATTTTCAGAATCCGAGAATTACGAGCACGTCGAGAGGCATTTCAACCACAAATTGGTCGAAGCCAATTTACGAAAGGGCTCGTTGAAATTCCAGAAGTGAGTATCACGGTGTTGACTTTACGCTTTTCGAGTTGTCAAAAGCTCTGAAAACTGTTACGACTACACGTGAGGGCTTTTACACATAAAATAAAAAAATCACACGTCATTAACGCATCGAACATCCGTGCTAAAGTTAACATCCTAAAACCCGTATATCATTGTTTACTCTTAGTATTACGATCCACAGAGCTTGTCGGTGGCGGTATCAGCCAAAAGGCGTCGGCTGGTGGCTTCAATCACCAACTTCCGATGCCCCTCCCCTTTATAATTATCCAGTCACACGCCTTTAGAATCATCAGTAACATAAATTTCTAGAAACACTACATCTGAATCAAAATACCTTAGAATTTCCCCAAAAGCTCTTAATTTTCGCTATATTAAATAACAAAATAATATATGTACCGGTAGCACCACTTATTAATTCGTGGGTAGTAACCTACTTTGAAAAATAATAGGTTTTTTCAAACGCTCTAGTGACTGAACGGAAAAAGGGACTGAATTTATTTTCGAATATATATTATTAGACTATATACTCTTGTTTTTGGCACAAGCCGAAACACGATTGCTGAAAGTTGCCTCGATAGAAAAAAAATCCCAAGTTGGGTCCTTTTTCCCCTTATTTTTCTCAGCTTACGTAAACTATAAGAGATTAAGCAATACAACTTAGTAAAAAATATGGTATTCTGGTTTATCTAAAAAGTCACAGAAGCAAAATTAGACAAAACTTTATAGATTCGCTTATTTATCGTAGTTTGGTCAAAAAGTCTGATCCCTAAGAGCGCTACATCTCTTTCTTTCGTGCACGGGAGCCATAAACATGTCTCTTACGGATGGGCGTGGCTTGTTCGAATCGAGGTATTTCTCTATTTTCGGTTGGGCCAAGCGTTCCCAAAAGGGTAGCTGCACTCAAAGTGAAGGTATATAGGCCTTTCCCCTGGATTCTGGAAGAAAGGGGGAGATTGCTTGCTGCTTAGGCACAATTGCCCCTACGGCACTCGAACATCTGCCTAAAGCACTGCGCACTGTCATAAAAATGAACGTAATATATTTGTTGCAGGCCCGACAAAGAAACCGTTAATGTCACCGCAGATCTGATAATTGGTGCAGACGGGGCATTTTCAGCAGTCCGGAAATCTATGATGAGCCAGCCCCTTTTCGACTACAGCCAGAAGTATATTGAACACGGATATATGGAGCTGTGCATACCGGCAGATGAAAGTGGTGGAGTAAGTTTACGTTCATCTTCTTTCTCGCCCACTGCTGAGCATAGGCCTCTCGTGTACGCCACTTGCTCCGGTCCTGTGCCAATCTCAGCCAGTAGTTACCAGCTATCTTCCGAATGACGTCTACTCACCGTTACGTTTGACCATAATGTTCTTTGTGATTCGAGACAAGTTGACGTAGTTTACAAGGCCAATACAGCCTTTAAATTTAATACTATCAAAAGAATATGCTACTGATCGCCAGAAAATATTTTTCATCAGTTTGATAGAAGACAATATGCTACATGAATTAGCAGAGCTACTTATACTTACTGTGTGTTTATTCTTTAATTTACGTAGTATGAATCTGTATAGACGGTGTGATATTAATATGCTACCAAACATACCTACAACATATCAATGTTCCTAAAGTTGCACATAAATGAGTACACATTGTAGTACGGTTACAGACTTTATTTTGAGCCATTTAGGGTTCGTTCGACATTGGTTATCTCCTCTCCTAGAGTAAATATTAAACAAAAAAATACCTTGAACCGTAAATGGCTCGACAATTAAAGTACTTAACTATAAATACCTAGGAATTAATATTAAGTACCTTAGTCTCTTACAGATTAAAGGGCGATTAGGTAATCGTATCTTCTACATTATGCTATACCTACTCAATAAAACTCGTTTAAACAACGTTATCATGTATATTGCACAGCTTATAAAGAGAAGATAATGAGTTCAGGCTCTTAATTAAACATTTAACAGGGTTATAATTATAAGAAATCTAAGGCTCTAAGGGAAACATCATGTCCCTTGTCAATTGAAGTCTATGTCATATCTGTTGAAGCAGCCCTTAAAAGTGAGCCAACCATTCTTAGTGTACAAGTCGCCAACAGATATATCGGAGCGACCAAGGTGGTCACAAATATCTACACAACGCCTTTATTGTCAAGTCGATAAAGTGCATGTTCAGATATTTTTGAGTACCTTGGCCGCTCCGATATATTTGATGGCGACTGTACAGTCGCCAACTCGCTATCAGATATATCGGGGCGGCCAAGGTGGTCAAAAATATCTAAACAACGCCTCTAATTGTCAAGGCGATAGAGTGCATGTTCAGATATTTTGAGTACCCTGGCCGCTCCGATATATTTGATGGCGACTGTACGTAAGTTGATTTTGTAGCTAGGAATACGGCTTTATTTCTTTCGATTTATGATAGGTATTTAAGCGAGAAATGAAATTAATTTGTGACTTTTTAATGCTTTTAAGTCTTGTTGTTGACATCAAAATGTGTAAATAGGAATTGTTGACGTATTGTGATAGATTATCACAATAATGACTCGCCAAGTTCATAGCTATAATGAACCATACTGGCAAAATAACAACGTTGATTTTCATTTAGTTATTTTTTGTAGTTAGTGGGTTTTGCTTGTCAGCAGACGATGTTATGTTTAACAATTTACTCTAGATAACGAAATAGATAGAATAATAGATTAGAAGTAAACAGATAAGTTGAATAATATAACAAAGATCCGAGTTGTGATCATATTGTTGCATCACAAGTTGATCACAAGTCGTAACTTTTTGCTTGATATTTAATAGCTATAATTCAATGATGCTTACTTAGTAAGCAGGCCAGACCAATTAGATATTAATAAGTTTAGACTGAGATGGTTTACAGGTACTATTTTTACTACCTACTTTATATTTAAGAGCTACTTCCAATAGTTCCATCCATATAGTATCTGCAAGGCATGAAATTTTACTTATTAGGTAAGCAGAATAAACTCAGTTTGGTCGTTAGTTTCCCGTGGTGGTAAAACTCATGCGGCTGTGGTAGTAGCTAATTTTAGATTTTTTTTGGGCTAGGTAGTTCGGTATATGCTCAGCTACAAATTCTTGTACAGTCGACGTCAAAGATATCGTTACGGACAAAGTTACACAAAAATATGTTTACGCGACTTTATGGCTAAGACAACAAAGTCGTGTAAACATATTATTGTAACTTTGTACATAAATAAATATGTAAGGGGGAAGAGCTCTCCAATAAGAAGGTATTCAATAAGTAATATTGAAATAAAACTATTAGTATGGTATATCAAAATAATAAACCTCTGTTGATGACCACTAGCGCCATCTAGTACCTGTCATGTGTAACATTATGTATACCGTTACTTCAAGAAAATAAATCAGTCTGTTGCGAATATCTGAGGTGTTTCAATAGGTTATGGGCGTTTCCCGTATTTATCAGTTATTTTAAAGTTTAAAATAGATAAAAAGTGCTCGTTTATTCGCGGAAACATGGCTACGAACTATATTGCTAGTGTGCCGAAGTTAAAAGGCAGGGAGAATTACGATGAGTGGAGTTTTGCGGCTGAAAGCTTACTGGTGCTCGATGGAATGGACAAGTACATCAAACCACCGGAGGGATTTGAAATTAAGCCAGCGGAAGATGCAAAAACGAAGGCAAAGTTAATTTTGACTATTGATCCAGCATTGTACGTGCATATCAAGAACACAAAGAGCTCAGCGGAATTATGGACCAAGTTAAAAACCATGTTTGACGACTCTGGTTTCTCGAGAAAAATAACCTTGCTTCGACATTTGATCAACATTAGACTGGAAAACTGTGACTCGATGGCTACATATGTCACACAAATGGTCGAAACAGCTCAAAGGTTAAATGGCACAGGATTTACAATCACCGATGAGTGGGTGGGGTCATTATTATTAGCAGGTTTGTCTGACCGTTATTCTCCAATGATCATGGCAATTGAACATTCGGGTATTTCGATAACTGCAGATGTCATCAAGTCGAAATTACTTGACATGGAAGTGAACGACTCTGAAGTTGGCAGCAGCGCTGCATTCGCAGCGAAGAACAGATTTTACTCTAGCAACACTAAGCCGAAAAATAATGGCGGGCATCGCGGCTTGTCAACGTCAAACAAGACAGTGACAGATACAACAACAAAAGACGTGACTTGCTACAAGTGTAAGGGTAATCATTATCGAAATCAGTGCCCTTTGTTGAAGAAAAACGCTACTAAATGCGTATTTAACGTTGTTTTCCTTAATGGGAACTTTGATAAGGAAGACTTTTACGTTGATTCGGGTGCTAGCGGGCATCTCGTGGTAAACAAAGACTGGGTGAAGAATGGGAACTCCACGTCGTGTTTATCGGAAAGAATCGTCGTGGCCAATAGCACTGAAGTACCAGTTGTGTGTGCCGGCGACGTGGATATTGTTTCGGATTTGGACTATCAAATAACAGTGAAGAACGCGCTATGTGTGCCTAGTTTAACAACAAACTTGTTATCAGTTAGCGAACTGATCAAAAAGGGTAACAAAGTTGACTTTGATGAAAAGCATTGTTACATTCGTGATAAAGATCGTACTTTAGTTGCGATAGCCGACTTAACTAACGGTGTTTACAAGTTGCGGCTACAGAAGCGAAGTTGTTTGTTGGCGGCTCCAGCATGTACTGGACTTGATTGGCACAGGAAACTAGCGCACATTAACAGTCAAGATTTGAACAAGATGCGAAACGGTATCGTCGATGGTGTGTCATATGAAGGTTCCTGTGACATAACCAAAGCTCAATGTGAGACTTGCTGTGAAGGTAAGCAAGCAAGGCTACCTTTTACTCATGTTGGCACAAGAAGTACAGAAGCGTGTCATAGAATACACAGTGATCTCTGTGGGCCAATGGAGATTAATTCATTGAATGGCAGTAGATACTTCATGTTGTTTATTGATGACTACACCAGAATGACATTCATTTATTTTCTCAAACAGAAAAGTGAAGCATTCAGCAAATTTAAAGAGTTTAAGGCATTTGCTGAAAACCAGCAGGGTAAGAAGATAAAGATTTTTCATACGGATCAAGGTTTGGAGTTTTGCAACCGAGAGTTTAAAAATTATCTGAACAATGCTGGTATAGTACATCAGACCACAAACAGTTATACGCCTGAGCAAAATTCAATCTGTGAACGTGCTAATCGCTCCGTGGTTGAGAAAGGAAGATGTCTTCTCTACGATGCAAAGCTGGACAAGAGATTTTGGGCAGAGGCGGCCAGCACCGCAGTTTATCTGAAAAACAGGTCCATTGTGTCGGGATTAGAGAAAACTCCGTATGAACTGTGGTATGGTTCAAAACCTGATTTGAGTCACATCAGATTGTTTGGTAGCAAGGTGATGGTACATATCCCAAAGGAGAAACGCTTAAAGTGGGATAAGAAAGCGACACCACATATCTTGGTGGGATATGGAGAAACTGTGAAAGGTTACAGATTGTATAACCCGAACAAGAAGACCATTGTTACCAGCCGAGACATCATTGTGATGGATGGTGAAATGGATGGCAGAAGTCCAGATGAAGACTTGGCCATCTGGTTACCTAATGAGGAGGCGTCACCAGCCAGTGCGGAGGAGAAGAGCAGCGATTCAGTGGGGGAGTCCTGTCCTGATGTTCCAGAAGTTGAGGAGCATGCTGAGATCTCTTCAGATTCTTCAGTATACGCTGATGGTGATGACACGTTGATAGAACCGCCATCAAATGAAGAGCCAGAAGAACCCGTCCAGAGTACATCAACCCCTGAACCGAAAACTAAGCGACTAAGAAAACAGCCTGATAGGTATGGTTTCAGCAGCATGTGTGTTTCCAGCACTGTTCCAGCATCTGAGGAGATCACATACTCAGAGGCTCTCGAGGGGCCAGAGAAGGAGCAGTGGAAACGTGCCATGGCTGAAGAGTTACAGTCGTTCGAGGACAATGATGTGTGGGAGCTTGTCGAGAGCCCCGGTAATGTGTCTATAGTGAAGTGTCGGTGGGTGTTCAATAAAAAGTTTGATGTGGACAATAATGTGCGTTATCGTGCGCGGCTTGTGGCAAAAGGCTTTACGCAAAAGCCTGGTGTTGACTATACAGACACTTTTTCTCCTGTAGTGCGTCATTCCACTCTGAGACTATTATTTGCTCTTAGTGTTAAGTTAGGAATGAGTATAACGCATTTGGATGTTACTACTGCATTTTTAAATGGTTTTCTAAAAGAAAACATTTATATGTCAATACCTGAAGGTTTTGCAAACAAAAGTGGGGGAAATGTTTTGAAGTTAAAGCGGGCTATTTATGGGTTAAAACAATCTTCCCTAGCATGGTATGAAAGAGTCAAAGATTGTCTTTATAAATTAGGCTTTAAAAACAGTGAATATGAACCTTGTTTGTTTGCAAAAACTAATGGTAAAGTTAAGATTATTGTTGGTTTGTATGTTGACGATTTCCTGATCTTTTCTAACAATGACCATGAAACTGAAAAACTGAAAAATACACTAGGTTCAGAATTTAAGTTAAAAGACCTAGGACCTGTAAGACAGTATTTAGGCATGAGAATAAACATGGATGAAAATAAAAATGTAATAACTGTAGATCAACAACAATATATTCAACAGTTAGTTTGTAAGTTTCAAATGGCTGATTGTAAAGCACAAAGTACTCCAATTGAAACTAAATTAAATTTAGAAAAAACTAAAGATTGTGTACCTGATGTTCCTTATCAGAAATTGATTGGTAGTCTTATGTACTTGGCAGTTCTAACTAGGCCTGACATTGCATATGCTGTCAGCTACCTTAGCCAATTTAATACTTGTTATAGTATGGAACATTATAATTATGCAAAACGTATTTTGCGATACTTGCAGTTAACGAAATCCTACTGTTTAAAATACACTAATAATGATAGTGATTTACAAGGCTTCGTGGACAGTGACTGGGCAAGTGATGCTGTAGATAGGAAATCTTATACTGGTTTCTGCTTTGTTATGTCAGGGTCAGCTATTTCTTGGCAAAGCAGAAAACAGAAGACTGTCAGTCTTTCCAGTACGGAAGCTGAGTACACTGCTCTGTCCGAAGCTTCTAGAGAAGCTGTTTACTTAAGAAACTTGTTGCATGAAATTACAGGAAAAATTAATGTAATTAATTTGCATTGTGATAACCAGAGTGCTTTGAAACTAGCATCTAGTCATCAGAGTCATAACAGATCTAAGCATATAGATGTTCGTTATCACTATGTAAGAGATGTTGTTAAGGATAACTATGTAAATATTAAGTACATTCCTACTGAGGAAATGCCAGCTGATTTGTTGACCAAAGGCTTGTGTTCTGTAAAACATTACAAATTCATGAAAATGCTAGGCATTGTCCCTTTGTAATTTTACCCGACTATGTCTAAACAAAAAAAGTTTTATTTGGCACATATGTATGTAGTGGGTTATTCTGTATTTAATAAGTCTTAAAAGTTCCTAAACCTTGTATATGTTTAGCTTATTTTGATAAGTGGGGGTATTAGTATGGTATATCAAAATAATAAACCTCTGTTGATGACCACTAGCGCCATCTAGTACCTGTCATGTGTAACATTATGTATACCGTTACTTCAAGAAAATAAATCAGTCTGTTGCGAATATCTGAGGTGTTTCAATAAAAACTCTTCATGGTAATAATGAAATACATATACCTAGAATGTAGTGTTCTGGTAATCTACCTACTGCTTCATAGCATAAAAAACTTTAACATTATTAAATCGCACTATAGTTTCAGATGCCAGCCAACTACCTCCACATCTGGCCCAGAGGGAACTTCATGATGATCGCCCTCCCCAACCAAGACAGCTCCTGGACCGTGACCCTCTTCATGCCATTCACTAACTTCAAGACCCTCGATAGCGAGGAGAAACTTCTTCGGTTCTTTGAGAAGTACTTCCCCGATTCCATTCCTTTGATTGGGAAGGAGAAGTTGATTCAGGATTTCTTTGGTGGCTCGCCGTCTCCTTTAGTAGCTGTTAAGGTAAATTCGTTTTTTAAAACGATAAAACTATCTATTTAACTACTTAAGAAATTGAAAGGTAAATTTTAACGTACGTTGGCTCAGAATTAATTGCTCTTCATTGCATATTTTGAACCATTAGGAATTTTTTATTTGGTGCAGTTAAATAAAATTACTCTTAAAGTGCTTTCCTTGAATGTTCTAAATTGTACCTCATAGGTCATACGGTGTCGATGCTCGACGAATAAGTAGTTCGACGTCCAAAACAATGTCCGTTCACATTATTCGTCTACCCGTACAACTCCCCGACGCGAGCACGCGCGCGAATATGCAGCGAATATTAACTCAGAACTCAGAACTCAGAACTTTATTGCATAAAATATTACACGAATATTAACCCTGCAAGGGCACAGCAATATAAGTATACAACAGTATATGTATATACTCGTAAAAGTACAATTTGTTATACGTTATATAATATTAATAATTAGGTACTAACTGAATATAGTAGTATGAGATAACAATAATTCTATGCACTAAATAATAACTATGAGATCCAACACGTCTATTAACTACTTATGTATATTTCTAGAGCTTAGCTCATCCTCGTAAAACTCCTGTAGCGTATAATAAGATTTTCCCATTAAATATTTATACAGGGTTTTCTTAAATATTTTTGGGTTTTCTATTGTTCGTATTGATGTCGGTATTTTATTAAATATTTTAATACACATCATATGTGGTCCAGAGTGAAATATTTTTAAACTAGAAGTAGATAGCGAAAGGTTGTTATCATGACGCAAAAATGGTTTTGTATGGCGGTCTTTTGCTTGTAAGAAAAATGAGCTGTGTGTTTTGACAAAGTTGCAGGCTTCAAAAATGTACAAACAGGTTATTGTTAATATTCCAAGATCCTTAAAATATGTTCTGCAACTTTCCCATGACTTTATATTTATTAAAATTCGAATACACCTCTTTTGAAAAATAAATAAGTTATTGACATTGGTACTGTTACCCCAAAGTAGAACACCATAGCGAATTTGGGAGTGAGCATAGGCGTAATATGCCGAGATGGAAGTTTTTAAATCTGTTGATTTTTTAAATTCTGATAAGGCATATGAAAATCTAGCTAACTTACTGCTTACTGATTGTATATGATCTTTCCAATTTGTATTTGTATCTATCGTCAATCCTAACAAAGGAAAGGCGTCTGTTTGTTCCAGTTTAATATTATTGTATGAAAATTCTATGTTTAAGGGTTGTTTTTGGTAAGGTCTGAACTGCATAATTTTACTTTTGTTTAAATTCAATTCTAAGTTATGATCAGTTAACCATGAGTCAAGTTCAGTTAGGATGTGATTAAGATTAGACTGTAGATCATTTTCATTTTTACATGGAAATACAACTGATATATCATCTGCAAAAAGGACACTGGGTGAATTTATAACACTGGGCAAATCATTAATATATAAAAGAAACAGTAAACATCCTAATACACTGCCCTGGGGTATTGATTTACATATAATAATATCGGTCTTCTACACGGTTATACGGTTTTTTTTACTTTTTAGTGTCGCCCGTACCACGTTGAAGACAAAGCCCTCATAATCGGAGATGCAGCGCACGCCGTCGTCCCATTCTACGGGCAGGGCATGAACGCCGGCTTCGAAGACTGCACACTCCTCGACAAGCTGTTTCAGAAGCACCACGATAGCCTGGCTGAGATATTGGAGGAGTTCTCAACGACTAGGTGGGAGGACACGCACGCGATCAGTGATCTGGCGATGTACAATTATGTAGAGGTGAGTTCGAAGCCTTCAGAATAGGTGACGCAGCCCCGCCGTCATCTCATTCTATGCGCAGGGCATGAACGAGATATCGTAGGAGTTCGCAAGGACTTAGGTGGGAGGACACGCACGCGATCAGTGATCTGGCGATGTACAATTATGTAGAGGTACGTTCGGAGCCCTAAGACAGGACATGAACGCCGGCTTGGAAGACTGCCCACTCCTCGATAAAGCTGTTTCAGAAGCATCACGATATAGCCTGGCGGTGTTATTATAGGAGTTCTCAACGACTAGGAAATTCATAGGTATTTTGATATTTTGTATTTCACGGGACCTTCGTATCGGTAGTGCGAGTCATCTTTTACTTTCATGTAATCGACCAAACCTTGAACCCCAAATTGCTTCGGGTAGTTTTATAATCAAAATACCGATACTTAATTTAATGAAACCCGTCGTCCCGTCGAATGGTAGGATTTGTAAATGAAAGCGTCGAAACATTAATTCCCTCGTTCCCAAACGTTTCAACGGCCTTTTGTGCCTGGCCGTATTCTCTCTCACTGGTTAAAATATCGCGAGAGAGGTATCGTTGACCTTGATATTACAAAGAACCATGCGAAGACCAAGAGTTTTATGAAATGCTCATAAAAACAGGGAAGAATTTATAACGCCTCCTGGGTAGGTAATTTAAAACCATGATCGTCTGTACGTGTGTCCATCCAACCATGTGTGTACCTTTAATACGAATCAGTGTACTTAACTCCCTAAAACTAAACCATGGCCTTTGGTCTCCAATTACACTGGTTTTTGCCTGAGCTATCGACTCGTTCGCGCTTTAGAATTTGGAATGACACGCATATTGTTTACTTTGTTTTTAGCTTGAATCAGGAAATACGGGTTTAATCTAAACGCTTTATGTGATTTTAACCCAGATAGATGGAGCCGTTTATCAAAGGTGAAGCGGTTGAAATATTATGGGATTGTTTTCTGAAATGTTTATTAAGTATGGCTGAAAGAGGTTTAATTATACAATCTAAATCAATGCATTTTTTATGAATAATTAATAATTTGCGGCAACTATCTATGTTACTACTGTTCAATTAGAAAAAAATCCTATACATGTTTTAGTGTAAGTAGGTACTATACTAGGTACTACTGGGCAAGGGCGTCCCCACTTTTTCCCACCCGACGCCGTCGTTCTTATTTGGACACCAATGACACCATGCTGTGTAAAGTCAAACGAGCCCAAGTCATCTTGCCTTCTCCTTTAGGCAATCAATCCTTACTGATATACCTACGACTTAATAAATACCTACGATAAAGGAGATTGCTGTCCCGTCGGTGATTTGAGGGTAAACCGTTTGCTGCTTGTTGCCTCTTCACGCTTCAATCGCTGAGGCGTTTCAGATGAGATTCGATATGGAAATCATTTCAGCCCTAAGAGAAGGACAGAGGATAATTATCATGAAGCACATCCCTTAACGGGTCAAAAGGGGAGGGATCAGAGGGATTAATGTCTTCTCTAATTGAATATTTGCCATACAATTTTAATTCGTTGTTTTATAAATCCATGCAAAGTCACGAACTGAAGCTAGCTTATTTATTTATCTTATTATATAAAATGTTTCTATCGTTCCAGATGCGAGATCTCGTGACGCGACCATCGTACCGCCTCCGCAAGGCCATGGACGACTTCCTCTTCTGGCTAGCACCCAACTTCTGGGTGCCGCTCTACAACTCCGTCACATTCACTACCATGCCGTACAGCCAGTGCGTTAAGAACCGCGAGTGGCAAGACAAGGTACAACATGCATTATTTTCACCTTATTGTACGACCATCGTACCGCCTCCGCAAGGCCATGGACAACTTCCTCTTCTGGCTAGCACCCAACTCCTGGGTGCCGCTCTACAACTCCGTCACATTCATTACCATGCCGTACAGCCAGTGTGTTAAGAACCGCGAATGGCAAGACAAGGTATAACATGCATATATATATTGTTATTGTACTTACTTTTAAGCATAATTTATTACGCTTAATGAGGATAAACGCGCAAAGTGAAATGCATGACCTCGTGACGCGACCATTATACATCAAGGCCATGGACGATTTCTTCTTCTAACTAGCACCCAACTTCTGAGTGCCGCTCTACAACTCCGTCACATTCACTACCATGCCTTACATACAGTACGTTAAGAATCGCGAGTGGCAGGACAAGGATTATTTTCACCTTATTGTACTTTTAAGCATAATTTATCACGCTGAATGGGGATAAACGCGCAAAGATGGATGGCGATGGATGATTTCCTCTTCTAGCTAGCACTCAACTTCTGGGTGCACTCCACAACACATTCACCATCAGTGCGTTAGGAACCGCGGGTGAACAATCGTACGGGGTGACAGGACAAACCTACGATGTGTCTATTATATATACGTGTACTACAACTTGTCCTCTTCTGGTTTGCACCTAACTTCTGGGTGCCGTTCTACGACTCCGTCACATTTACCACCAAGCCGTACAGCCATATATTGACAGTTGCCTTCCCCATTATAGTCCGTATTCGATTAGCTCGGCTCTCATCGGCGAAAGGGGTCCTAATTGGGAGGTTATGTACAACCCCTTTTTCTGTGTCACTTTTGCATGCTGGATGTACAGTATCTTCCTACACGAATGCCGCAAAAATATGTGACACGCTCTTATTTGTACGGCCATAAGAGCGTGTCACATATTTTTGCGGCCTTCGTGTAGGAAGATACTTTTGCCGGTGACCTACCTAATTTCTATATAACATAACATTAGTTCAAATGTAGCCATACATATATTATTGTTTACTGATTGCGTGTTTTTCCTATGTTTCAGGTGTTAACCTATTTCTTTGTGTCCGCGATGTCTTCGGCGGTTCTGGGATACTTCGTTATGTCACGTTAATCCACTTGTATTTGTAACCAGTATTTATGCACTCATTTTAAATAAATCACAATATTTAGACACTGTGTTTTACATATTTTGTTATCAGTAGCGGTGGGTAACTGTATCAAAAAAAAGGAAAGTAAAAAAATTTGTTGTAAGTCACATCCATAACAACCGTACAAAGCAAAGAGAATACCCTATAAATATGGTGTCGGTCATCTTATTACTATTAAAACGCTTTTACAGCCTGTTAAAGAGAGTACTACATAGTTTAGTAACTATAGTAGAATCTTTAAGAAATGATTTTGAATAGTAGATTCGCGCGTTTCACTACTCAGCAGAAATGCAATAGGTATTTAGGTAGTTAGCATTCAGCATAGCAGTCAGCAGCAGAAGTACACACGCTCTTATTCTCTTAACATTAACTTAAAGTCGTATCGAGGCGTATTTTGAACACCCTGCCCGCTTAGGTACTTCTGCTGCTGACTGTACCTGTATCTACTTAGTAAAACATGTTCACTTAAGTTGTTCCAAAGAATCGGCAACACAAGTATAGTAAGAATTTTTTAAGATGTCGGTATTGTAGGTAGAAATCCCTAGTAAGATTCCGACATCTTAAAAAATTACTACCTTAGCTTCACGTGGTGTTCAAATTACCTTCACACACTTGTATTCTTTTAACAAAAATGTCGCGCATAGATCATTTTGCACAACTCGCCCGTATTTCTCTGATGCTGAGTGTATGTTATGGCCTCTACAATCAGCGCAATTTTGCCACAAAACTGGCGCGCGATTTCGAAACGTTGCATCTTGGTAGGTAGGTAGGTGCAACGAAATCAATCGATGGATCAAAAACCGCAATGTATTAAAAATCACAGATGACTACTGGCTTACGTTTGCAGAGGCCTTTACTAAATCAGTGTCTCGCCTAATGAGATGCACTGCATTTTAAACGGCGAATGCAAGCACAGATTGATTTAAAACCGTCGGAAGCGACGCTTTCTCGATGCTTGTGAACCTTGACGTGACAGAGACATAGTTGGTCTAGTGGAATAACCGCTTCGTAATGGCACAGAAAACGACAAAACCGGCAAAGAGCATGTCAAGCTATGCTCAATGCAGGGTTCTGTAGTTGCCGGCCCTTCACAATACATCACACTTACATCCTTTTACTAAAAATTACAAATTATTCCGATAACGCAAAAACGGTTGAGCCGATTTCATTCGATAGGTACAGTCGACGTCAAAGATATGTTTACACTTTATCACCTTATTACAATGGAATAGGGTGAAAAAATGTAAACATACCTATGTTTAATATCGACTGTTCCTACTCACCAAATTTCAGTTTTTTTTGTAAGTAGGTATGTATGAGGATCACTGAGTTAACGGTTCCTATAGTTGCCTACAGAACCCTAAAATGGGTTCATTTCATTTTAATCCATTTAGCTAATAGTAGGTAAGCATGTAGATATACTACTATATTTTAAGATTTTTACTCACGCAGTAGGTACCTCCCGTATTTTTATTTATACCGGAAAAAGTATCATTTTGTCCCTTTTTCTAGATATGAAGTGATGATCAAATTTTATCCAAATTCTTTCAGCCATTTTTGCATGAAGTAGGAAAACCACTCGTTGTTACATTACAGTCCAAAATTTTCTCACAAAAGAAACTTTCATAATGAATTTTAAACGAAATGTTGAAAAAGTTCCTACTTAATTATAACAAGCAATGTTTTACCCTGTGAAAACAGAATGAATGTTTAAAAAGGGCGATCCTTTTAACCCTACTGACCGTGTAAATTCCTAAATATTTGTTACACATGCCAGGGAGTCAAGATTTTGAGTAAACCAGAAAGTATATTAAGTACACAACTACACAACATTCAAAAACTTGAAAAAAACATTGGCAGTTATAGGGTCTGCCGATAGAAGTGAAAACTTTTATTTCCGGACAATATATCAATTTTTGTCTTGGCTTGTGATGCGTTTTTGTTTTCGTGTGAGGGTGTCGGTGACTCGAACCCGTAATATTTCCCCCTACCAAAAGTGCCCAACGCGGCTAAAGAAGTTTTCATTTCAAAAAACCTTTTTGACCTAAGAAATGCGTGGTTAAATCTTGCCGTTTCCTCGCGGGCACCGTGTACCTACAAGATTCATAATTATGCAAGCTTTGCATAGTTTGAAATTAGGTCAATGCGTGTCAGATTGCTCTAAAATATTTATTAATAAGGAGAGCGCTCTTAATACCTACTGGATAATCTAAGCGACTCTCTCGCCCATGCCCGATACGATTGGAATGATGCCCATGAACTTTATTGCACCGACAGCTCTTTGCTTTTATAAATAAACAGGCGCTCAACGAAAGGCTTTGTATTTAATACTAAAACCATAGAGTATAATGAATAGTATACTAAAACCATAGCGAACTTATATAGTAGAGCACAGCCTAAGAACTATTTGAAGCTCAAGTCAATCGCGCCATCTGCGTGAAAGCCCCCTAAAGATCAAAATGTAAGAGGAAATGTCGCTTGCACTGGTACTCCACCTAGTAGCTACTAGGTTACTACTAGTACGCTATTCGTTACTAGGTGGAGTAGCGTGCTGCTCTACTATACAATATGTATAAGTTACTCTATGCTAAAACTTTGAAGGAATACAGGGTGATTCAGGAGACGTGAGCAAGAACAATACTACAAAAACAAAAAATAAATAGCGCTAATTACACCAATACCGGTATCAATCAATAGCTTGTTAATGACTGAATCCACAGTGTTAATCCTACTCACGTCTAATCAACCTGTATTTTACTTATTTTATATTTTGATATTGTTCTTAAAATGTTTTCGGGTGCACTTCGTGAACATCCTACAGTACAATGAACATCGAAAATTTGAAATTTGTTACCTGCTTCTCTAGCTCGTATTAACGTATATAAGTACGACAGAGAGCGAGATAACGAAATTTAGATTTCCGAACGAAACAATTACTCGTACTTAGGTAGTTGAAATTCTACATCGTCTGTGCAGTATAAAACAATTTCTGTATTATTAAAACCACATGCATGCATAGATACCTACACGACATACACGAGAGAGATTCAAAAGCTTTTAGATTTGTATTTAAACTTCCCCTTCAGCAAGACTAAGCGCGCAATGTTTTGTTTGACTGCTAGAGTAGAATTTAACTTCTTCTGTTAATTGCACTGCGTGAAGCAAATGTGAACTATGTTCCACTTTTAAAAACGTGGCATTCTGGACTGGATGTCGGTATCTGTTCGCCTTATTGGCCACGAAACATAGTTCCGCCGCTCATACAGTGTAGAATGTAGTTAAGTTTTACTTTACCTTTTTACTTTACCTTACTTATGGCGGTCGGTATTTGCAGGCGTCTACCGACCACCCAGTGGCGTAGCTAGGTGACCAAAAGTCCTCCTGTGGCAAAAAAACTGGGACTCCTAAACTATACACACACACAGCTCTTTATATTTAATAAAAGGTTTGCTAATCAGGTTTTGGGGGCCCCCAGGCAAGGCCCCGCCTAGCCCTTTGGTAGCTACGCCAGCGCGACCACCATTAGGTACCTATTTAGGGTAGGTTAGGGGCATTATTTATAAAAGTTCGGTCGACCACTTAAACAATGTAAGTAGTACAGTAGCAGAAGAAGCTAAGCGGGTGAGTTGCTCAATAAGAGCTTGACACGGCTTCATTGTAAAATAAGAGCGTATGAAGGTAATTTTGAACACCCCACCCGCTTAGCTATGGCGCGTTCGGTGGTACGTGCATCGTTGAGTCGGGCTTTCAAGGGATTTGGGCACTGTTCACTGAGGCAACTCGCATTTGCTTGCAAAAGTTTAAAACTTCATTGACGTGGCGCTAGCGGGTCAACTCATTTTGCAATGCACCAGTGCATCCTTAGGTTGCTGGCTGAGTGACCGCTCGAGTGGCGACCGTTTGCTTAGCCGGCGACGCGTTCATGGTAAACAAATGAAAATGTATGAACTAGTGAACGCTGCTACAATATTTTTGTTTGCACTTACGCATTTTTGTGCCAGAGAGCTGAGAGAGCCTACCGCGAAGTTCGAAAATCGACAAAACGATGGTCCCGTCTCTATCGCTCTTGCACATACGAAAGAGAGTTATGCAAATAAACGATTCGATGAACGAAGCGCTTCGCGGTTATAGGCCAGAAACTAATTCAAGTTATTTAAGCGCCTGAACAAATGAACACCGAACTTTTAACGCTAAGTTTGTTATGGATGTACATTTTTTGCAGTTTCTCGGTAAATTAAACACAACATGTGTGTAATTTAACTTTTTTAATGCCCGGAGCCGTCCGTGCATTTATTTACATTTAACTACGCAAGTTTCAGTTGCACGGGTTACACCTGTGACACATTTATACGAAGCGTGAGTTGATGTTACGTGTAAAATGATTCAGTGTTTCGTAATTAGTTGATACTAAACAAGGAAATTAAGTTTCAGTGCCTAATAAGTGAGTAAACAATACGATACGTACCAAAACATAACGTACATTTTAGTAAGATATAGGTATTCCACAGTCAGACAGTGATGATGTCTGGACATACTATAGTTATTAAACACGCTTAATACCAAGGTACGATAACCTTACCAGAGTCGTTTTAATTAACAGTTTTCATTCTGAAATTAAGTTGCATCTTAATTCTAGCTGCCGTAATAACAGTTGTCGAATAGGGAATATTACGCAAAACTCTGCGTAGGGGGCGGCACTAGCACATCCAGAGGGCCTACCACGAAACACGAAAATAGGAATTTCGTTACCTGGTTCTCTGTCACTCTTTCATATTCGAGCGATAGAGAGGCACATGCCAAAGTTTCGATTTTCTCGTTTCACGATAGGCCCTTTGTAAACAAACCGCCTTGGTGCGCAAATGACATATTTATTCGTTATAAATTATCTATGAAAACTTGTAAAAAGCTGGTAAGGCCTAGTATGTATTAAAAACTCTATGGTTTACCGGTGTGCTAGTGCTGCACTCTGGTGCCAGAATATTGCAGTATTATCCCCTATTGTAAATAGTTGTTAGTATTTTCCTAAAATATTTTTCGGCTCTCATTAACTGGAACATTGCTTGCTTGAACATTAAGGTGAACCAGGACCCGTAGACTACGATCACTGCAGTAGACGAGATAAGGTTAGAAACGCTACGATGTAAAATGAGTCATACAGAATATGAAAATAAAGTACCAGAAAATTTCTCTTTCATGTAGCTACGCGAAATCTTCAATAGATACCCAGGTATTTACTCAATCCCAGCTATTTACCGCCGCCCATCTACCTGGGTCGTCAGCTATAAATCCTCATTAATGTCACAATAGTTCGTTTTCTTTCCCCGTTGTCAAATGCTGAGCCAATTAATTTGGTCAGGCTACTCGATTCGTCGCAGGATGGAATGCAAGGGGGAACGCCTCGTAATGCTTTTGTAAATTTTTGGAGTAAGGTTAGCCTGCGAAAGTTAGCTATTAGTGAACAGTCTTTAGAATCTGTCTGCCTTTCGTCGCCTACGTCGACTCTTCACGTGCACACCCAGACAATTTGAGAAGCCTTAAACTCACCCGATCAGATGTTTTGGTAAACTTATTTATTAATTAATAAAATATTTATTTCACAGGAAGCTTTTAAATAGGAGATTCACTTATCAGTTACTCAAAAAAATCAAATACCTATGTAACTTCCCAGCTGTTCCTCGAGATTTCTCAAGCTTTTTGTCCACTGATGAGTACTAATGCTTGTTATCGTTTATTTTGATGCGAGATTCGTCAGAGGGTTGGTCGATTGGTATTTTAATTGGCGGTCTGATCAAAGTAGTTTCGGCGGCCGCTGGACATCCCGAGAATTTGAATTCTGCGTCTTTATTATCGCATTTTTATAGAAACTCGGTTTTATTTGGATAACGAAGCTGTTGGGTTAAGAAGCTTTCTCCTTACTCTACTTGTATGAAATCAGGTCATATACTTGGAAAACAGTATTTTTTACTTTTTTTTGCCATATCTATGCATTACGAGTAGTTTAAAAATATGCCCGAACTATCTAAGTCTAGAAAAGTTCTAAAGATTATGTTATGCTCAGCAAAAAATTGTTTCAGTAATTAATTTTATTATGTTAAATTACGTTTTGTAAATTGTTTGAGCTAATAAAAATCAAATTATACATCTAGGTAATTTAAATTACCGTAGTTCTTGTTACGTAGTTTACATGTTAATAAAAGTACCTACCTGCCTGATGGGTATCATTTTCTGTGGTACCTAGAGCATCTTTTTTGAAACCTTTCTAGCAATGAAAATGGGTAACCTTGTGTGGAAATTCTATATACTTTAACTTGTTTTCCTTGCCGTTAAGTATATTTCTAGCCCATAACCCAGTAAGTACTAACCTAAACATCATAAAACACATTTTCGGCTACAATTACGTAGGTACTTACTGACTATAATCGCCAATACTGACTGACGGATAAACCTGCAGCCAACACCCTCGCTCAGCGATCAATCAGGCGAGAAAGCGAATACATGGAACAACTGATCCATTTCGAGATAGTGAGGCACTGATTGAAGAGCATTCCTTGTTCGATGTACGTGTAGAATTTCCAATTGATTTGCACAGAACTATAAGTTCGTTTAACGTATTTGTTATGTAATCAGGTGATACAAAATAATTAAAGGTACGTAACATAAATATTTGTATTCAAAATAATAGTTATTTATTTTAGTGTACAAGTGTCAAATTCCCTTTCACCCCGTCGCTTTTCCTTAGCACTCCCGTGCTTCAAAACCTCATTCATCATCATCATCATCTCAGCCATAAGACGTCCAATGCTGAACATAGGCCTCCTCTTTAAAGGGGGGGTTTACCATACGCGCCACGCTTGGCAGGCGGGTTGGCGCGCGCAGTTTTTTTTGTTTATTATTGTTTAGGCTTTCGGAAGATGCTGCTGCCCATCGCCCGGTATATATCCCTTAGCAGACTCCTACTGCAACCACGGGACGATATGGTGGGGGACCATTCTAAGGCCGGGCACCCCACGGCAAGAAAACCTCATTGTATCTCCTAAATCTACCTGCGTGTTACATTTAATTTAAATATATAAAATATATTTAGCCGTTTTTGCGTGAAGTAGCAACAAATATCCAAATGATTAATCCTAAAATGGAGTGCAGTGATGTTTTGAATGCAAAAAAAACCGGCTAAGAGCATGTCGGGCCATGCTCAGTGTAGGGTTCCGTAGTTGCCGGATATTTGGCGGCGCTTACGTCATTTTAGTTTTACTACGCGGCCCTTATGCCCTTTGACTTTGAAAAACTGCGCAACCGATTTTATTTAATTTAGTTTTTATTGAAAGTACTTATCAGGCATCACTTCTCTGAATTTTTCCAAATTTTTTGGCCAACGGCTCTAAAGTTAGAAGGGGGGCGGCGGTTTTTTTTGTACTTTTAGAGGTATTATTTAGGAAACTATTGATTTTATCCAAAAATTACCTTTATTCTTTTTAAAAGACCTATCCAACGATACCCTATTACACGATAGGGTTGGAGCGAAATAAAATCCACTCTCACCTTATGTATACGACGGGAGTCTATGTATAAAAATATTTTTCCAATTTTTATTCTACCACTTCTCATAATAAATTTCAGCTTTCTAGTGCTAACGGTCCCAGAGCTAGGCCGCGGAGAGACGGACATGGCGAAACTACATATAAGGGTTCCTAGTTGACTACGGAACCCTAAAAACGCACGTAAATTGCCAAGAATCATTTTATTCTCATACGCTATGGATAATAATTTAATAACCTGAAATGGAAGCTTAGTTGCGCTTTTTGAAACTAAATTTTAAATTCCCCAAAACTCCAACTTCCCCCGACCACGGATCAAATCAAAAGTATCAAAACCAAGCTTATTAACCAGACAATTACGAAACCCGTTTGATAAGGATACCCTTTCGTATTAATCGACTTATTGGAGAAACCAATTAACCGGAGTGACCGTGCAATAGATGGCTCAAACAGATAAACGTTTATTTGTACTTTTTGTACGCAGGTGTACGGTCAAAAGGCAGGTAGTTGGCCAAGGTTAACTTTTTAATTAACGCATTGGCTTATTAATATTGGGTGCACCTGTGTTATGGGTAAGCGAACAGGGAGTGAGTTTAGAGAAATGCTCATAGGAATATTTATACATTTTAAGTAGTTACCAGTTGCGGTGCGTAAATAGAATTCGCGGTTCTCATCGGCTTGCCTAAGTTTCAGGCGCTAGAGCACTTTTCCTACGGGAACATGCAAATTTCCCGAAAAACATTACCCCGATTTTTATAATCTCGATTTTTATAATCCCGAATTTTGACAAGTACGAATGTCAAAATTCCGAATTTTGAAATCACGAAAGTAGAAAATCCAGAATGCAATATTTCCGAATATTAGAAGTCCGATTGTTACTTGCTCGAATCCTAAAAATCCCGATTGTCAATTTCCCGAAAAATTTAATTCCGATTTTTTTAATTCCGAAAAACTAATGACCGATCGGGTTTTTGGCTATTCGGTAATACGAATTTCGGTTTTTTTTATATTCGGAATAATGAAATTCGCGCTTGTGTTATTTGTCGATATCTTGGCGGGTAATTAGTTTAAAATGTTTACTTTGCAGAAAACCAATTATGCAGAAATTACAATTAGCAGATTTATTGGTTCTGCTGTAAAAAATGGGTTAATTTTGGTTAGAACTCACCTTTAACTAAATCAAATGGCTGTTCAAAAAGTGGGTTAGGTTAGGTTAGAACTGTGACCCTCAACCAACCCAAACGGCTGCAAAAAAAGTGGGGTAGGTTAGGTTAGAACTGTGACCCTCAACCAACTCAAACGGCTGCAAAAAAAGTGGGTTAGGTTAGGTTAGAACTGTGACCCTCAACCAACCTAAACGGCTGCAAAAAAGTGGGTTAGGTTAGAACTGTGACCCTCAACCAACCTAACGGCTGCAAAAAAGTGGGTTAGGTTGGAACTGTGATCCTTAACCAACCCAAAACGGCTGCAAAAAAGTGGGTTAGGTTAGGTTAGAAGTGTGACCATACTGTGACCCTAAACAACCAACGAAAAAGAAACGGGTTTTTAAAATTTCGGAATAATGTTGAATCGGAATTAATAATTTCGGGATTATGAAAATCGGGATTCGTTGTTTTGAAATTCGGAAATATTGGTTTCGGACTTTTATTGCATCGGCATTTTTAAATTCGGTATTATATGGCTCGGGATTTTAAAAATCGGGCTTTTTACTATTCGGGAATTAAAATATTCGTACTTTAGTTATTCGTAATTTTAACTATCGGAATTTTAATGGGTCGGGCATTACAAAATCGGGATTTTTAAATTCGGGATTTAAAAAATCGGTATAAAGTTTTTCGGGTTTGTGTAGTGTACCCCTTTTCCTACAGCTCATGAAGAAGTTTAAGCCAAATTCAGCACCGGCTAGCCAAAGAAATTTTTTGAATCGCCGCCACTGGTAGGTATATGATATACCTACATCTTTGATGCTTGTTCCAGTGATATCCTGAATTTACCTAAACAAAAAAATGCCGGTTGCTTAAAAATATTTTGCTTTTCAGGCATAAAAAAGTAACTTTGGGTAAATAATAGATCATCTCTTTCAATGAACAGAATAGATTAAAAGGTATTCGTTGTATACACTTTAACTCAAGTGCTTACTTTTGTATCTATATAGTTAGTCTAAATTATATATGTCACCTACCCACTGGTAACACTGGTTTGGTAATAGTCTAATAGTTTTATAGTGCCACCTACTCCACCGCCTCTGGGCCTCACTGAAAATCAGCGTCGCGGAGTGTAGATAGTACCATATGGCGCATTCTGCGACACAAGCCGAGTGAAGTCCATTTAGCGCAAACGAACGCTTTAGTTTGTAATTACTAATTACCTTAAGTTAGTTTTAAGAAAGTGTCCTTGTTTTGTGTTAATAAATGTATTTTCTTTCTTCTTTCTTTCTTTCTTTCTTTCTTTCTTTCTTTCTTATGTTATGTATGTATGTTTGTAAAAGCTGTGCGAAAATCATCAAATATTTCACATATTACCTACATATTACATTTAAACGTCATATTATACGTTTTTATAGCTCGAATAGTTTCAATATTGAATCTGTACAACGTAAGACGTAAGCGCCGGCGCTAAATAATTATTACCACAAATAATTATTATAATAATGACACAAATACCTACTGGCTCTGTAAATACATTTAAATCCCCATTGAAACGACATTTCCATCATGTTAAACCCAACTTTCAGCACCGCTTGTAAAAGAAATAATCAAACGCGGTTCCCATGCCTGTCATTATTTGCCAGCGACAAATTAATAATAAAGACATGTCAAGTTTAAAGTTTAAAGTAACTTTTCCTTCCATATTGTAGATGAAGCTGTCACATTGCTGTGAACGAGGTCTCATAGGGCTCATATCGTTTCTTTATGTTTGTTACACACTTCTATGCAGTTACACATCTTTATTTTTAAGAACCATGAGTGTTTTATTTATTTCAAAAAAATGTGATTAGCATTATCACATGCATATTAATCGCCGGTAGGTATGTGTTGAATAAAATTTTTATCGTAAAATTTTAATTATATATAAAAGTGTCCATAATATATATCCGTAAATTAAGGTGTATTATCCGTTAAAAAAAGATAAATGTAGGTAATGTGCCTTACTGTAAAGTTATAATTACAGTTACTTACACTATAAAAATCTCTATTGTTTTCTTTTCCCATTACCCCTTTGCGTCTTGTTGTTTCTTAGTATATTATATTGTAGTACTTATTCTCGTACGCTATATACTTATAAGTGCATGGCGCCCCTGCCCGTGTCATGGAATTCACGCAAAGACAGCACCCGCCGTGGTGTAATGTCGGTTGACAGTCAATGGATTCTAAAATGTGTCGCTGAACTTCAAACTCGGGTTTCATTCGTCCCTCTAAGCAAATCTCTGCCCTATTACCCTTTCTAAATGCCAAAATTGTATAATCCGACAGATGGATTTATTCGAGTTTGAGTTAAGCGACTCAAATGTACCTAATGGGCTATTACCTACGTGAAAAATATCAACTGGGCTTTTGGAAAATAAACCGAACGTATTTCTAATAAAAAAGTACCCAATGCTAGCAGTTTTTATTATTAACTCGTCTTTATTACAAACAAAGCCATGTGTTGTGTTTGTAAGCTCTCGATGAAATCAGGGAGCACATGTGGTCATAAATTTCTTGACATTGGGAGTGGGGAATATAAATAGACTTTAGATATTATATTGTATCAAGTCGATTGTTAACAATTAGGTATAGGCATTTAATTATTTAGAGAACGGTAATTGCGCTTTGACACTAATTTAAACATCAAAATGAAAAAAAAATGGAAATGTTTTAGTACTTAGGTAACAATTTTTGTTACTTTTTTTTATTTTCAAGGAGTTCAACAAAAATTAGCTTTTGTCATACAAACCTTTACACATGTAAGTTCACGTAATAAAATGTGGAAAATATCCTGAAAGTGGTACTCTTTTAAATCAACCTGTGCGTGTGTGATAATAGTACATTGTTGCCGAGGTACGGAAAGAAAGGAATTTCCTGACGAGGTATTTGGGTGCCAGGGCGAGGCTTGCCGAGGCCTGGCACTAGTTCCGAGTCAGAAAATTCCTGTTTCCGCTGAGGTATACATAGTGCTTTTCTCAAATATAGTGAGGAAATAAAGAAAAATTTTAGGAAAAACAACAAGTATTTTATATTGGAAAAGTTATGTTGATACTGTGTTTTATAATAGGTAATACGGAGGTACTTTTAAGCATAGCATAAATAAACCACACCATGGTTGGCTTCTTGTTTTTTGATAACTGAAATAAGCTAAAACACATTTTCAGGAAAGATATTAGCATTTATGCTCAGCTTTGAATTCATACATACGTCATAAACATAAACCCTTTGTCTCTTGACCTAGCAGGAAGCAAGTAATCCACTATTATTCTTTCAAATTAGGTAGAGCGCTATCAATTTCCGCACTACATTTATTTCTGAAAATCATTATTTAAGTTTATTTTGTACTATAAAGTAAATAAACAACGTAACGAAGTAAATTACCATAACCAACTAACTTTTCCGCTTTTTAAATTTATTTTTAATAAACCATAGACAAGATAGCCCGACACAGTACGCGCATGCGTATTCGCGCGCGCACTTTGTGAAGCCCTCTACACACGGCTGTTTAAATGAATTATTTTGCTTGGCTGAATCCGTTTTTGCCTTGGCCCATTAGATTTATATGAGAATTTTAAAAGTTTAACGCAGCGAAAAAAAATGGAATTTCATACATTCATTTTACTCCTAGGAGTAAAATGAAGCACTTTCCGTGTTCGATTTAGGAATAAAATGCGGCCATTTCCGAGCATGTATGAGAAAAAACATTACTTATATGCAACTGAGACTTAATATTTTCGCGATTTGAAAGTTCAGTCTGACCTTCCAAAGTTGTTTTTTTCCAAAAGTATAAACTTTTCAAAACTTTTAATGGCTGAAAATAATTTCTAGGCTTCTAGAGACATTATAGAAATGTAATAGAGAATTGTCAAATTCTTAGAACTTAACATAACATCATTAACATAATATCTCACTAATTTCAGAGCTGTAGGTATTAATGCAATTCGATTATCAGAGCTAAACCAACAGTTCTGATTATTGGTGATTTACTAACACAATCTCCGTGGCAACGCAAGTGTAATTTGTGTCATTTCGAGCGTGTCGCTAACGCGGTCAGGCCATAATTATGCGGTTAAATGTTAACCAAATGTAGGCAACCACTGTACGCGTAGAGTAGTGAAATGTAACTTTAGAGATTAGAAGAAACTTTAAGCGCGGGACATTAGGGATCATCCATTAATTACATCACACCTCAAGGGGGGGGGGGGGGTTCACAAAATGTGACATATCGTGACAGGGGGGAGGGAGGAGTTCCATGTTTGTGACCTCACAATCCTCACATATATACAACTATAATATACAATTTTTATACAAAATCTAAGTTTAAAAAAAAAACATTTGTTAGCAAACATTGTACTAAACTAATTTTCTGCATACTCGGATTTGTTTGAATACTTTCGTTCCCTATAAATTTGATACTATTTTTCTGGCAATCCTCATAAAAAGTTAGTTTCAAAGTGATGTTGTAATTTTTACCTTACTAAACTAAAAATCTAAATGTGACGTCACGCTAAGGGGGGAGGGCGCAGTTAATTGTGACGAAGTATGACATGGGGGGAGGGAGAGGTCAAAAAATCATGAAATTGGTGTGACGTAATTAATGGATGATCCCTTATTAGATCTTTAGAAAAAATATTAAAAAGCCAAAAAAAGTATTAGATCAACAGTTGGCCGTAACCCTACCTACATCATCGAGTAGCAGAATTCGGGTTATGTAAAGCAATGCACGTTATGTATTTTAGTACTTGGTGGCCTGAGCTGAAGTTGGAGCATCTTCTTCGATTTTTTAATTAGTTTTCGATTACCTACGGTAATTAATAGGTGCTAGGTATTTACTGCTAAAGTTAAAGATACTCATCAATTACACTTTTAACGGAATCTTAATTACGTTTTGTGTATATTATATTTATTTAATTAAGTGTTTTTCTTTTAATAATGTCTGTGTTTTTTGACCCAAAGTTTATTGATACCCACAGAATTCATTAATAATGGTCAATAACTTGTAAAATTTACATTTTAAATATCTAATTAGCTAAGGCGAATCGAATATGTTAATAGTTGCATAAATTAATAGTTGATCCCAGCTGAGAACTAATTAATCAAAATCGTCTCTAAATGTAGCTACATAGTTGCATTTGTTTGAATTGAAGAAAAAATATAAAATCGACTCAATCGACTGTCGAACTTGTGACTCAGGGTTGCCAGCCGACCTCTAACACGGACGTCTCTGATAAATACAAAATTAATCTATATCATTATTTCTATGTTTTTGTTATTAAATAAATACCACCTTTGAAAACATTGAAAAAATAATTAACCCAGCAGGACTTGAACTTGCATCGATACGCCTTGCCGGGGCTCAATCTAGCTGCATTTGAGCCTGACAGGATAAAAAATTCAGTGGTCAAATTAATGCACCAACTCTATTTCCTTTCTGTCGACGTTACACATACCTAACAGTGGTTTTAGTTACCGAAATACGATCACAATATTCACAATCACGAATACCAGATGCTTACTCTAACATAGTTTCTGATTGTCTCCGAACCGAACGATCGGCATCCTATTCACTAAGGTATCGACCTTAGTGGTTTAGGATCCCGGACCGAAGTCCCTTTGAGTCTGTCCGAATATTCACAAAGCAAGCTTTATTGCTTTCCTACCTGGCGTGGAATAGCTAAAACATGGAGAATGTGTACTGTATACATGTATTTATAATATGGCAAAATGGTTCTATTATTTCCAGCTGTTTAACATTTACTGGATAAAAAGGGCTTAATAGCTATTTTTATCAATCTCGAGTTACCGTAACGGATAGTGTTTTTAACACTCTCCACTCTCCGTACCGCGTAGCGCTGCGCGCTACGCTCGTAGCGCGTAGCCAGGTATTCCTCGTATGTAGCGCGTAGTAGCTACGAACAGAGAACCCGACAGTCGGGTTCTCGGTGCTGAATGTGTTAAACATTTAACGCGTAACGAATTATGATTATTTTTTATGTTTGTGTCTGTAAATTGTATTTTTGACAAATATCTATACTGTTACATTTAAGTTTTAAATGAAGTAACTATAAAAAATGTATTTGCGCTTTATATAGAACAAAACCAGAGTCAGTATTTTCATAATTAGGTATGTAGAGATAATGCAAAACATATTTAAATATATTATATACGTGGGTCAGAAAATGCGTTCTGTCCTTTATATATTGCAGTTACATTTCAACAATAAGCGGTCTGCTGACCACAACATTCTTAATCCAGTAACCTTAACCTTACCTTTAAAGCAATATGTTTGATAATTTACATTCGTAGTCAAAATTACAAATTATCGCAAATAACTTACACCCACAATTTCCGCAATGCAAATATCTTAGCAAATGTAAGGCGCAGTCGAAATCACAAATCATCGCCAAATCACACCCACATCTAAAATGAAGCAAATGAGTGAAATGATTGCGAACATGATGTGATTTGAGCGGGCTGCCTATTCCCACACGCACGCAACGCCCGGTAACCATTTTCACGGAATTAATTAGATATGATATAAAAACTCGTGAAAATCGCTCTATAGGGTGCTAGAAACATGATTGGTTGTGTAAACATGAGGTCATTATGGAGTCTTCTATATGTAGATTGTATGAGTTACATTAACGTTACCTACATGAGGAGGTATTAAAAATACTCTTCGGCTGCGGTCTTTAGTCGTTCACTTTTCATTAAACATCTCATATAGTACAGTCAGTAGCAGAATTATCTAAACGAATGAGGTGTTCAAAATGACCTACACGCGCTCTTATTCTCTTAACAATAAAGTCGTGTCCAGCTCATTTTGAACACCTCACCCGCTTAACTACTTCTGCTGCTGACTGTACTTATTAAACGAAGGAAAATAATTTGAACCGTAAATCGCTCACTAATTAAAGTCCGTGACTTTACGTCGGGTTCAGAATTGCATCGCTAATTTATCAATGAATTCATTCACAAATTGATAATGTAATTGTTAACCCAATGGTACAGTCGACTACAAAAAGAAGTATCCACTTTTAGACCTTATTACAACGCAATAAGGTGAAAAAGTGGATACATTTCTTTGTAGTCGACTGTACATAGGTGTAACATTTTTTTATCTTCATATGAATCGTCTCAGAATACCATATATAAAGCTGTAACATTTGTGTTAGTATACAGTTTTTAACTATAGGTAAACTATAAGTATCTTCTTGTACAGTCGCCATCGGATATATTGGAGCGGCCAAGGTGGTCACAAATATCTGAACAACGCCTGTACGGTCAGAGCGTTAAAGTGCATGTTCAGATATTTTTGATTACCTTGGCCGTTCCGATATATTTGATGGTGACTGCTATCATATTATCACATTTTGATACCTATACAACATACATAGATGTCTAGATGTTCAGATGGTCTTAACTTGTACAGTCCAAATATCTGAACAACGCCTCTATTGTCAAGGCGATAAAGTGCTTGATCAGATATTTTTGAGTACCCTGGCCGCTCCGATATATTTGATGGCGACTGTACTTATTATCTTAGCAATCCTGTTTTGAAATTCCTCCAGTTTATCTACTTTTGCTGATAACTTTACCCATTGTAAATTAAAGAAAACTAGGTATCGCATTCATTACGTCACAGACCCCACTTTGATCCTCAAACTTAAAATTTTGGTAAATACTAAGCGAAACTATAAAATAACACGGTTACACTCACGTCACTTTAGTCACTTCTCGCGACATGAAGATGGAGACCTAGGCTCTCCGAAACATGTCGCGCGAAGTGACTAAAGTGACGTGAGTGTAACCGTGTTATTTTATAGTATTAGTATGTCTCACGAAAGTTTAAATTTAATAATACTAAGTGAATGTGGCCACCTTGCGGAGTGCAGAGCCGGGTTCAGGTTCACCAGACTTGCAGACTAACTATGCCGAATCCACTAATGGGGTCCACCCACTATCAGTCGGCCTGACCATATTGGCCTGTCAGCAGCTGCCGATATCGTCAGGCGGACTGATGTCGGTGGGCCCACTCAGCCATACTAATTTAGTTAAAATTACCCCAAAAGTTTAAGATTGAGAAACAAAGTTTAACTTTACCGTTATTAACTTAATAGTTTAGATTTATCTTGTGTAGGTGTGCAACCAGTTACTTTTTAATAATCTTTAGGATATATTATTGTAAAGTTAATGAACGCCAGTCAGTGAGCCACAAAAACAAATTTATTGTCTACCAATGAGGCCGCTGAACGAACGCCGCACACTGGTTCTTTGTCTTGCTGTAACTTCAGAATTACATTTATATGTAAATTCATTCCATGCAGCTCAAATTATAATGATTTATGTGAAGGTATGAGTCAACATGCATTCCTTTGTTTTGTTGAAAAGCTTATTACACATACATAATATAGTATTCGCTATGTGCGAAGTGCATGGTGGGGGTAACGAGAAAGATCGCAGTGCTCAATGTGACAAGAAATGAAACTGCAAATCCCCTGTCTGCTGTCAAAATAGTGAATCAGCCAGTTACATTTCATATAAGCAAGGAATACAACCTATTTATAAAAAAGGAAAAAAAGTGATTGACCACCTGCCCAAGAGATGGCGCCACAATCATGCACACAGCGAATAGTATAATAAGTAAACTAGCGTTTGCTCGGACTTGGTGAGTCCCGACTACCTTAGTACCTTTCCTCCCCCGTTTTCTTTCTGATGAGAAATGTTTTTCGTAATAAAAACTATCTTATGACCTTCTTCAAAACTCAAACTATCTTCATACATAATTTCATCTAAATCGGTTCAGCGGTTTCAGTGTGAAGAGGTAACAAACAGATAGAGTTACTTTCGGATTTATATTCCAAGTATGTAGCAGTGGCACAATTTTTGTTAGGCAAGCCGGTGCTTAATTTGGCTTAAAATTTGTTCATGAGCTGTAGAAAAACTGCTCAGATGCCTGCCTTCAACTTCCAAAGGAATATATTTAAAGTTTAACGTATGTCCGTACATAAAATATAAGAACACAAGACATTGAAGTCCTAGGCAGACCAATTTCATTATTTGATATGAAAATTGCACGTCGCTTTGGCGAAAATTCTACGGACATTTTTGGAACATCTATCTTTAAACATTTCATAACTATTCTTACCATCAGGGAAAATGCAAGAAATGCTCGCTGGTAAAATTGCTGCCATTTTTATTTGAAGTTACCTAGACAATTTGAATCAAGCTAAAAGAAAATATACGTGGAAAATTACTTAGTAATGAGACTAAACTGGCACCCAGCAACTCTTTTAATCTAAGGATATACTCGTATTTTACATGTATTTATGTTTTACTACCAGATTTTACAAAACTCATCAATAGAGCACTGAAAACACTTCACCAGTGCTTGAAATGAAGAGGCAGCGATGATTACAGCACGTCTCATTTCCTATGGATTATGAATCGATAGCCACGCGACTGGAATATCGGATGAGCACCAATCACACTTTGGTCACGCAGGACTGGAGTATCTACTGCATACTACCATTGCATCTAGAATTCTGATTCTAGCGAATCTATTCTGCCATTCTTGTAATGGAATCGTGGCAGGCGTTCATGGTTTCGGGGTTGATCTTACAAGAACTACAGTCCTTTAAAAAGCTTATATTAGCTCGTTCGCCAGAGTCACCAAAAACTTTCAGGTAAAGAAACTCATTATAAATATTTATCCAAGAAGCTTAGAGCACTAACGGAAACTACGTAGTCCAACGACTATCTAAGTAGTTAAATTGTTATTAGCCCTTCTGCCGCAACCGACCAAGAACAATAAAAATAAATGACCAACCAACAAGGCGCGTTTGCATGTTTTATACAAATGTGCAAAGCCGGCAGATTGTATCGAGTGTCCAGTTAATATTGCAGCACTAACCTGTGGGTTATCGAACGACAGAGGGCAGTTGTGCTGTCAGAGACTGCATTCATAGTTACTTGTTGAGAATTCCAATTGGATTGGTGTCGTGGTGGTTGCTTAAACTGACAGAACTGTGTTTGTTTTCATACCTTCAATTCAATGGGAGATGCCGGCTGCCTGATTCAATAAGCTTTTTAGCGTCATGAGTCATGTATGTGATAAGTAACAAAACGCACGATTTTGCAGCCGGCGTTTTGGGCTAATGCTCTAATACAATGTAAGGTAGAATCTGTTTAACGTATACAAAGTAAGCGCTTGCCGCCAAATGGTAGGTACCTACCTTTTCGAAAAACTGTCTGCCCCATGATCTTTAAGACCCGTAGTAGTTCTACCACCAATCTATACAAATTAAGTCTACCAGAGACATCAGAGTATATTCCAACTAGGCCAAAATAAAACATCACATTTCCTTTGGCGGCTCCCTTTGGAATCGCACTATTAAATCCCGTCCGAGTCACTCGCTCTTAAAGCGTAGAGAAATCTAGAGAGAATATTATCCGATACCGTCCAAGGATACTCAAGTAGGTGAAGGCTCTATATTTATAAAAGGTCAGTTCGCGACTTGGTCAAAGAAAAATACAAGAACGTGAACGAAATTTATGTTTTCGCCAGAAGCTCGCGGGGAACTTTTGTTGGACGCCATTGAACTAAGCAGCGAAAAATATTCGTAATTGGTTGTATGTAGACTTGGAGATACATGTTGGCCGTGGCAATTATTTAGGGTACGATTTTATTGACTAAGTACTTAAGCTACAAGAAGTTATGCTGGTGGATGAGCTATAGTGAAGAATACTGGTCCGTTCAGCGCTTAGTATTTTTGTCAAGTAAGTAATGTTAATTTCCAAAACATTGCATTAGAGGTATACTTCATTTCAAATACCACGGCCCGATTGCACTTGAGACGGTCATTGGGCGTTAACAATAGGATTAGTGATAACAAAAGATACCTGGCTAGACCCTTTTGCGGCGTGGTATTTTACACGCAACCTAATGATCTTGATAGTTTAACCTAGTAATCTTTATGAATGTGAACAATATTACATATTAGTTGTCATCTGACTACGTTAGTGATTACACGTATACTGTCAATAACAATGTTTCGACCTTGGGTAACATCCACAATTGACCCGTCTAGTAGTGAAGTTAGTTCGCAGCAACGTAAGAAAAGATTTTTAAGCAAGGACGCCCAAGATGTGGTGACAAGTGTTTATAAAACTTTGTTAAATCGAATGGGCGAAAAAGGTGTAATTAAAGAAACATCGATATTCACCAATGTTCCGGAAAGGACAGTTAAAAGGATTGTCTCATCAGGACCAAGATATCTTCCTCGAACACGAGTAAAAAAATCTTTTACAAAAATTGACAATTTTACAGAAGAATTTGTGAAAAGAACTGTGTACGAATTTTATCGGAAAAATGAAGTTCCAACGCTCACAGAGATTCATCAAACATTATTAACAAGCGAAGTGGGATTTCCATATTCAGAAACGACACTATGGAGACTTTTACGAAATCTTGGTTTTAAATATGGAAAGTTAAATGAAAGAAGAATCATAATGGAAACTTCACGGCTTAAAAAATTAAGAGAAGAATTTATTACCAGTATACGATTAAAGAGGTCTTCAGGAAAAAGTATTGTATATTTGGACGAGACTTGGTTTGATACCCACGATACACTGAAAAAAGGATACAGGGACAATTCTCAAAATTGTTCAACAAATACTCCATGTTCAAGAGGCAAACGTTTAATTATATTGCACGCAGGCACTGAAAATGGTTGGATTCCAAGGGCTCTTCTTGTCTCGAGCAAACATTTGAAAAACTCAAGTGCAGACTATCACGAAGACATGTGTTCGGAATTGTTCGAAAGATGGTTCATGGAGCAGCTTTTACCCAATATCCCTGCCAACAGCGTTATCGTTATGGATAATGCGTCTTATCATAGCCGGCAAGACGAAAAAATTCCCAACACAAATACAAGAAAAGCGGACATAATAGCATTTTTAAGAAGGCGACATGTTACTATACCTGAGAAAATAACTGTTAAGAAGTTGTTGGAAATTGTAGAAAATCAAAAGTTTGAAAAGAAATACGTCATCGACAAAATAGCTGCTGAGGCTGGGCATGAAATTTTAAGGCTTCCACCCTATTATTGTGTATTAAACCCAATCGAGCTTATGTGGAGTCATGTGAAAAAACAAATTCGTAAGACGAACACTACACCAACAGTGGGTGATACCGTAATTCAAAATTTAAGAATTGTGGTAGACACGACGAACCCCACGCTTTGGAAAAGTGCTTGTGAGCACGTCATCAAAGTGGAGAACGAGTTTTTAGCCCACCCTGTGTATCCGGTCATCATAAACACCTGCGAAACATCAAGTTCGGAAGAAAATATATCTGAAAGCGAATGAATCTTATATTTTTTATAATTAATGTACCTACTTACCTATATGTTAAACGTAAATCAATTAAGCTAGTCGTAACTTAAGTTATTTGAATGTCTGTATCTTGTTAATTATTAGACGTTACATGTAATATTGTTCAATTAATATAAAGATACCATGCTATTATAATTAAACAATAATGTAATAAACTAATCGTACGTATTTTTATTTTCAAGTACCAAAATTTCTTAGTCACGCTTTAGTCGCATGCAGATTGCACCGACGCGTGCCAATTTGAAGTGCTCCAAATTAGATAACAAAAGGCAAACATTATGAGCCCCATTGTTAAGTTTCAAGTGCAATCGGGCCTTGGTATTTGAAATGTAGTATACGAGTAAATACGTATTTACTTCGTCTTATCACTATATGACGTGACATGTTTCGGAAAGCTAAGTGCTTAAAGATGAGACGTAGCGTTAGCGACTATCTTCAAGCATTAAGAGTGTCGGCAACTGGTTCACGGCATTCGCTATGATGCCTATATCACGGTGCGCTATTGATTTTTAAATTTTTATAGTTAGTTCATCTCATGAAAGTTTTGAATTCAATAAAGTTCACTCAGTAATGAATGTCTCGGCGGGAGCAATAGATTGCCGAAACAGATCATAACTTAATTCTTATTACAATTGCCAAACCTTTCTCTGCTGATTCTACAATCTGAACAAGTCTTGTTCTAGAAAGATAATTTATACCCGGACTTAAGTCCCCATTTAATTCAATGGATTATTATAAATGGAATTATTCCGATGTCGAGATATTTGCGCTTTGCTCCCGCCAGTTACGTATAATGGATTGGCAACATTACGGTACAACAAAGTAAACTGGTTGTCGGTGCTGGTACATTTCTCAAGCAGGTAAACATTGCTTTTATCTTAAATCAGAATAAATGTCCACAGAGGGCGCGTTTACAATCTGTGATCAGAGAAGGCAAATAGCCAGTTCATCTATTTTGTTCTTGTAACTTTTAAATTGTTATTAAATAATAGGAATAATAAGGGATGGAATGTAATGGTCAGGATAGCAGGAAGCAATTTTTGTAAATAATTTTTCCTGATACTACAGTACATAAGTACTCCCTTTCTTATTTTACTACTTCCACTACTTTTTAACTAGTAAAAGTGATACTTAGTACTCAATTGACATGCAAAATACGCAATAATAGACATTGAGTTGCGGAAAATAACCCTAGTGAACCTTAACCTTACTCAATTGGCTGATCTGCCACTACTAAGGATGATATAGCTGCGATAAAGATTTTAGAGCCATTTAGGAGCAAACACTCACCCGATCATCTATCACCGCCTTTTCTCTAGATTTACGAACTTACTCGTACGGCAAAATGATCACTTGAATAGCGCGACTTACTTAAAGAAGTAAGAAACTTGCATGAAAAAAAAATACATAAAAAAATCCAAGTTTATAAAGTTTTATGGAATTGCCTCACTTATTTCTAGACGCGCTCATTTCAACAGTTGTTCTAAAATCAGAATACAAGTCCGTGTATGATGTAAGTAATTAATATATGTATGCTAAGTCACGTCAAAATAGCGCTATAACGGCTCGCTATCGCCAACGTCCGCATCAAAATCTCGCACTCCGAAATTGCCACCGATGGTGCTTTAATATCCGCAGTTTGCGAACAGTCGGATCGTTATTCGGAATTTAATTAAACGGACAAGTTTTGATCGTGACGATATTTGTGACGGGAATCATTCCACAGATGAAGCGATCTGATTGAATGCTGATATTTGGATAGATGGACGAATTATAGTCCCAGAAGGCGCTACATCTAGCGAGAGGAAATTAAGCCAGTTTTGTGACTAGTTTTAACTAATAACTTAGTAACCGTTTGCAAGAGGCCTTCTCACTTCTATCTATTACTCCGCAACTCCGTACTTTCTTTCACGTAGGTAGGTACGCGTATTTAGATTATGTTTCATAGAATACCCACTCGTGTAAAAAAGTTCATCCAGTTAGGTATAGGTATTCGAAAATCCGATCGTTATTACGAATTTAATTAATCGAACAGACATCGCAATCGCGATTTGTAACGGGCTGGAATATGATACCAATGCAGGTACAGTCAGCTGCAAAAATAATAGTTACGCAAAATAAAACGTGACACGCGTTACATTTTGCAGCGTCTCAAAAATGCTTACTTATTGGTTAAGCTGTATTTGAATACACGAGAATGTGTGAAGAGAATTATGGAATAGCAAACAGTTTCCGGAAACTTCAGAATAACACACAAAAAAGACCATCGACCTAACTCTGAACAAAGTTGTACTATGAGTACGTAGGTACCTACTAGACTAGACGACGATAATAATGAATAATCATGAGGACACAAACAAATGCCCTTACCGGGATTCGAACCTATTGGACTAGTAATCAAAGAAAGTTTCCTTTTTGTAATGTTTCCGACAGGAAATTTAAGGAGCCCACCTATCAGTCCGCCTGATGATATCGGCCTGTCAGTTAGAATAAAAATGTGACAGCTCCGAACAACTGACAGGCCATTTTCGCCAGGCCGACTGATAGAGGGTGGGCCCCATGAGACTTTCCAAGATCTTAAAAAAAAAAGTTTATTGTTTCTGACTGTACATGCGTTATTAGTAATGGAGTTGGTATTGTATCAATATTTTTTGTAAATTTCGTTCTGCTATTGGAATTGGTGCAGCCGTGTTGAAATGTTTCATTAATCAATCCTGGTACGGCAGGGATGCACCTGTTATAAATATTTCAGATATTATGCTGGCGTATACGAGTAAGCATATGGTTTTCATGGAAACAGTAGGCAAGATGCAATGTTTTCATTTATGCTTTCATTTGAGAGAATCGCACGGAGAATAGACCATGAGTGTGTTAAAAAATGAAAACACTATAATTTACAGTCAAAAAATGCTGAAAATCAAAAAATCACAAGTCAAAAAATTACAAACTGACAATTTAAATTTTCGCGCCTAAACGGATCTACAGTTCCTGTGACGTCACTCATGTGTGTGTCACTCGCGATATTTGTTCGTCCTTGATTCGTCCCTGTCAAACCTGCCAATAGCGTCAAATTCTGTTTTGATGCTAGCTCTTTAAGCCAAATCCCATAGAACAACACTAATGACAGTTGCCAACCCCATTAATTGTCATACAGGTGTGACGTCACCAGACGCTGATTGGTGGATTAAAACTAGGGAATGCAACCCGGGTTTTTTTTTAGTATGAAAATACCCGGGTATTACCCGGAAACCCGGGTTACTTCATGCTAAAAAAACCCGGGTTGCAATCCCTAATTAAAACACGTTCCGTTTCACGTCACTTCAAATCATAATTATTGTTTGAAATTAGTATAAATTTAAGTAAAAACTTTACAATAGGTACCTACAGGTACAGTACATATTATGTATTTTTAACGTTTTGATCACAAAATAATGGTAAATATTATAGCTGCATCTTCCCTATTACGTAGTAAGCAAAATTCAACGTCGAAAAGTCTAAATAAATATTGATCAAGAATCCTTACTGCTCAAAATAATTGACAATCTGATAAAGATCTTGTGACCGTCGAATCAGAACGTTGCAAGGCGATCGTAGACGGTTGGGATTTTTATGCAGCAGTGCAAGGCAGAAATACGAAAGAGATACAGTTATACATAAAGTGACTGAATGGCACAAACATATCTTATGGGTAGATACTTACCTATGTGCGCTAAGGACCCTTAAACACAAATTGTAAAACCTTTCAAATCAAAACAGCTTTACATCTAAAACCCATTCCAATTGCAATTAACTATCCTCAATGACAACAACAATTGATATAAATAGCCGTGAGAATTGCACCCCTGACTTCCCCCCGTACAATAGAAAGGCACGGGGCGGGAGAGCAAAACAAAATGTACGTACCATTGTGACGTCGCCATTGCTCGCGTGCCGAGTGGACTTTCCCATGTGCCACATTTCTCGTATCTATCAATAAAAACTCACTCAGTTTTAAACCTTATTTGTATGAAACAAGATACATATTCGAATAACTTTTCAAAGGTAGTTATAGCATTCTTTAGCACTGTATGAGTAGAGGGATCTCTCCTACAGGAAGGTGCCCTTTGGGTAAATGGGACTGTTATTTTGTTTACCCTGTTTCGTCAGACGGGCGTGGGCTATTAGATACTGTATTGGGATTTTTAAATGGATTTGCCTATTGCTAGATACTGGTTGTTGATGTTACCATCGGGTTCAAAAATGTATGGGCAATTTATGAATGAATTCATTGATAAATTGGCCATGCAATTATGAACCCGATGGTACTTATGTTTCTTTATATGTATTAAGAAGTGGTTCAATAATTAAATACTCACCTATACTGTGATACGGGGTACGGGATCTACCAAACCTATAAGTAGGTATGGTTAATTGACGAGCTAAGTCAATTTCCGGAATGAATTTCTTTTTTGAAATATGTACATTATTGACATTAAATTTATTTGACAAAAACAAACACGCCCAGCCCGCACTTTCAGACAATATTATTAAGCTGACCAAATGAATATTTCGATTGTTTACCAATTACAAGAGCAGACCAAACATTGTATGTGGTAACTATTTTGGCCAACGGTAGGGGAATATTTACCACATCTCCACTTAAAATCTATTGTGACTTCAAAGGTTGATTCGCTTTTCAATAAATAGATATACCTGATTATGTGTTATGACCACCATGATGTAATAAGTTATTTAAATAAGTTGAATCTACTCTCTGTACTAGAGTTTGTCCAGAAAATAAAAGTGGTGGTTTGAATGGGAGCTCATACATTCTACGACACTATTCATTCCGGACAGAGTCTGCAATGCACTGCAGCTAACGTAATATATTTTTCACCTCCCTAGCTCGGAAAGGCCTTTTTTATTCTTTAAAAACAGATAGCAAAACTGCATTTTATTCACAAGGGAGCAAAGAATATTTGAAATTCGAACGTGTTGTGGCGGCCTGCTCGCCCGCCACTACCAAGTCCTCGCGCCTACGTGTTGCAGCGCGCGGTTGCCTAGCAACGAGACACACAACACTACGCTACCTAACCGTTATATATGAATTACTCTGCTGATTTTCCCAATTTAATTATTAGTGTTGTATATAACCATCTTGTGTAAATATACTGTAAATACTCCGCCTGCGCATTTATTACTTCAATTAACAACCTGCCGTCCAACTGCTGGTAGGTAACCTTTACTCTACCTATCTACTACAGTGTTATTAGTTAGGTTTTTTCGAACGAAGTTCCTTATCGGACGGTTGGCGGAGAAGTAAAAAAAGTCAAAAAACAAAAAAGTCAAAAATAAAAAAATGTAAAAAAAAGTGAAAAAAGTCAAAAAAGTCAAAAGTCAAAAAAAGTCAAAAAAGTTTTTTAAAAACTCAAAAAAGGACAAACATGTAGTATTTTCCTCGCTTTAGTGAGGTGAAAAGATTTGTGTTACACACGGCTGCAAAGTTATTTTTACGTCTCGTGTGTTGCAACACTCACTACGCTCAGGATTCTATTTTTGAACTACTCGCTTCGCTCAGGATTCTACTTTCGAACCACTCGCTTCGCTCGTGGTTCAACCCTAGAATCCATTCGCTAGCTCGTAGTTCAACCCTAGAATCCATTCGCTAGCTCGTGCTTCAAGTCCACACTCGCGGTTAAAATACAACTTTGCACCCTTGTATAACAAATAACTATTATTATCTACATTTCTGACGGAATTCATCAGAGGAGTGCTTTTGCTACCAGAGTAATCATTTCATAATTACACTGTAACATTTATACATACCTACCCTTCCTCATATGACACTCGCTTTAATGCTTAAAATACGACCTTATTTCTTTTGATAAAAGGATCAATTTTCAAGAATGTATAGTCAGAGATATGAACAAGTTGGGATTTTTAATTCCGCTCTGAATTAAAAACTTATATACATGTTGTGGAATGTCCGATCATGGACAAAATTAAATATCGATACTTAATCAATGAATGACTAAGAGCGGCATGCGAACTTTTTTATTTTACGAAGTTTTAATTACTGTTGGAGTTTGATAAACTACTTTAAATTCGGAATGTCATCATCCTTTTAGCGTTTGTCCGGCCTTTTGTCACGGCTCGATCGAGCTTGGGTTGCTTGGCAACCTAATCCCGTGAATTGACGTAGGCATTCGTTTTTACGAAAAAAACTAGGACTTATAAGAATTGACCTAATGTTTACTCAGAGTGTTTTCCTTCACCGAGAAGCGACAGGTAAAATATCATATGATATCGTTCATACGTTCTGAAAAACTCAGTAGTAGGCGATTATCATACTGGCGACGGATCCGCATGCGGATACCTAGCAGTGGCGGCGGGTCAAAAAATTTCTTAGGTAAGCCAGAGCTTCATTTAGCTTAAAATTTATTCATGAGCTTTAGCTGGAAAACTGCTAAGTTGCCAGATAATTTAATTAGGCAAGCCGGCGGGAATTAGTCCATGGACGCGTCGCCACTGGTACTTAGGAGCTAGTGCTGTATTATTGTTACGTCTCTGTTGTATTGTTAGTGGGTAAGTAGAAGAAGCTTTAGGTACCAATGGCTTCAGATATCTTATATATTATTAATTATTGAACCTACTCAAGAAATTACACGGGAATCAGTTCAGAAACGCTACCTGTAGAGGTGAATAGCCACGCAGACGCCGCGCCGGGCGGACATACGAGAGCATTTTCAATAAGTACATGTGTACCATTTATAACGCTTAACTATTACGTCACGAATAAACATTTTTTTTGTTTTTTCTTTTTATTTTCATTTTTGCTTAAGCTGAAACGGAGACATCGCTCGGTCAATAAATATAGGTAAAACATGAGATAAGATAAGACAAGGTGTACGCCAGGGCTGTCCACTCTCGCCACTGATTTTTAATATTTTTTTGAAACAGCGATTAGGAAAATATTGGATTCGAAAAAAGGGGGTATCAAAATTAACGGGGAAGATTTTTATTTCATACGGTTTGCAGATGATATCGCGGCTCTGGCTGAAACTTCAGCACAACTTGAACAGCTGGTAGCAGAAATGGATAATATATTTGGAGAATTTGGGCTGAAAATCAATATTCAAAAAACAAAAACAATACATACTTCCAAACATAGTAAACCGGTAGAAACTATAAAATTAAGGAATACTACAATTGAAGAAGTCAAGCAATTTAAATATTTAGGCAGTATAATAACATGGGACTCCAGATGTACCTCTGATATAATCGCTCGAATAGCCATAGAAAAAAAGGTTTCAATAGCAAAAAACACTTATTCAGAGCCAAGATATCCAGAAACATAAGGAAACGATTTATAAAAACCTACATCTGGAGCATAGCGCTGTATGGAAGCGAGACGTGGACTCTAACAAAGCAAGACAGAAAGAGACTGGGTGCATTTGAGATGTGGTGTTGGCGAAGAATGGAAGGCATCAGCTGGACAGAACGACGGACGAATAAAGAAGTTCTAGATTTGGTAGGAGAGAAGAGATTTCTTATGAAGACGATTGAGAACAGGAGAGGCAATATGTTAGGGCACCTAATACGACACGACGATTACATTAAAACCATAATAGAAGGGAAAATAAAAGGAAGAAGGCGCCGTGGGAGGCCTAGACGGGCGTTTATAACCCAGGCTAAGGAAAAGGCTAATGTAGTGTCTTATCGGGAGCTTAAAACAATTGCGGAGAGGCGAGATGAGTGGCGGTTACTCCACCGACAAGAGCAAAGCTCTTAAATAGATGATGATGAAAACATGAGATCCGTTTCGGAGTTCACTTCGTTTCCCACATTTTTAATTATAACGCATTTAACTAGGCAATCGCATGTGTAATCCCTAAACTTGTAATTCTGCAGTTCTCAACCGCTCCATAGCGAAACAGCTGAGATTAAACTAATTTCATTCCGCATTTAACTACACAACACTAGACTCCCAAAGGCGTCCATTATTACGCTTCGAGTGAATGACGGGGGCGGAATTAGAGCATCTGCGTTATAAGAATAAGGAAAAGCAGCGTAGACTGTACACTTGATATCGGGTTCTGTTACCACTTTGAGAGAGTAAAATGCCTTTTTCCGTAAGTATGTGGTTGTCTTTACTGAAAAAAAAGGATAAAAGAACTACTTCAGCTATTTGATTATGATCAATAATTCGGTTTAAGTTCGGTTCGGTTTGGTTTCGTTTTCGGTTAACGTATAAATAACAAAACATTTTAGTAAGTAATAAGCCTTAGTTTTGTAGTCACAATTTTTAAGTAACTGGTAGATGAAGTTTGATTGCTTGTAACAATTTTTTTTCAGTGTTTTTTCAATATGTGGATATTCGTGTGTTGTGTCCCATACCCTCACACAAAAATAATATTTATAATATTTTTTAATCTCACATATCAATATGTGGCAAATCATTCTATTGGCCAAATATCTACAATTGTACATTCCGCAGTACACTATGTTCTTTCATATTCAAATTAAATGATGACATTTCTGATAATCATCCCAGAACTTTTTCGTAGGTAAATAATAAAGTAAAGTGAACTGTTGACACGCCCTGATTGTACTAACAGTAACAGAGTGGACATAAAAGTGTCAGCGTTTTATTAATGCCTACATAACGGTTACAATCAAACGGCGTTTGATATACCGGGCTGATGGATGACCGTGAATGGGCTGTGTGTAGATCACTTAAAAATAACAAATGGTGAGCGTAACAAAAATGTGACAATCACAAAATCGATATCGAAATAAATATGTGTAGGAAAACTTTGAGGCACATTATTACGTTTACTTATTTACCTACTTTTTACCCCTAAGTAAACCTATTCTACATAAGTGATTCTTGTGCAAACAAAGGACATTCACGGGAGATTTTACTGGATCAGTTAATATCGTAACGGTTGTTGTTTAGCACTGTGCGCAGCTTAAGTGTGTTGGGTCTCGACTGTATACCTATTCGGTATGCAAAGATTCAGAAGATGTCCCTGGACCCCAGGGTCACCGGTCCTGACTCTAGCCGACTATGTTATCCAGTCTGTGCCAGACTGCCCGGGGCCCGCGGTGCCGAGCCTGCAATCTCGTGATATGAAGACAGGCGCAAACGTATTATCTACGGTCGCTCACTACGTTTGTGTTACATGTGTCCAGTCTGTGTCTGAAGTCTGTGCCAGGCTGCCCGGGGCTCGCGGTGCCGAGCCTGCAATCTCGTGATATGAAGACAGGCGCAAACGTATTATCTGCGCGGCTCAGTCGCTGCCCGCTCGCTCTACTTATGTTGTAGACCATCTGCTTTGAGCTAGCTGCAATTTTTTATTGTCCTATTTGGGTTTCTTTTTTATAGGGAACAAAATTGTTGGATTTATACTCTCGAAAGCAAAAATTTCGGGTCAGTAACATAAACTTTAATATCTTTAAAATGAATATCTTTAATGCTAGTGACCCGAAACTTTTGCTCTCGAGTGTACATTAAAACAGGAAAAAAACAAAATATGTCACATACACTAATGAGGAAAATGAATGTATTTTATGTGTGAATTGTATTGGGCCTTAAATAAATGAATTTATTTATTATTATTGTAATCCATCAAATGACGAGGCTATAGGGTGTGCCAAAGAAATAAATATACATACCTACTTTTGACGAAGCACTAACTCTTTTGATCTCTTGATTTAATGACTTCGTCCTGGAAAAAAGACACACAATTTCACCTCTTCAATTCGGCGGACTTGCCTAAAACAATAAGGATCAAACACCAAAGTGCCTAGTAGTGTGGTGTCGTGTGCTCTCTACAAATCAAACATGCATTGTTCCCAGCATGTTTGCATGTTAATTGTTGCTCCTCTGTTGACTGTTGTTCTAGTTCGTAACCAGCAGTTAGAGATCGAATCAGAAACCAACTAGCAACATACTTACTTGGAGCGGCACAAACTGAGTTTTAGTCTGTATGTTACTCCTTTGTTATTGTTTCACTTCATTTATGCTAGGTTATTAGGTTGAAGGAGTGAGGATTATCAAGATTAACGCGCAATAAACTTGCAGATGGTGCTGTAATCGTTAGAAACATCTTAATGGATATATCAGACCCATATGCGATAGACACGCCTCACACACCTGTAAACGCATGTATAGGGTTCCAAAAAAGATAGTTGATGTCACGTGATTTTTCGTGGCATCTTTCGTTCCAAAATATGTAGGTCATTTTTACTTTTTAATTGGCATTGTTACAATCTTGGTATTGGCTCCAGGTGTTTAGCATCCTGAATTCAAAAATATATCAATGTAAAGAAATGCGAAAAAATATCTAACACAATTTTATTTGCAGAACCATATTTAGCAGACTTCGTTGTACGTACTTTGCAGGTAGTTGCTCTGTACCGCTTTCTTATAATAGCCTAAATTGGCATCGCAGTATTCAAGCAACTGAACATAACTCCCCAAGTTGACATAAGTGCCACTCACGTAGATCCCGTGCATTCTTCAAATAAACGATGTCGGGATTTGGCGAGACTGATGCTTCTAGGGAAGCAGGCAAGGCACGTCTCACGAATGGGATTAACTAGTTCCGTGGATTTAGCTTTAGTTTTGTAGTTTTCTAGCTCGTATTATAGTAAACAAAGTCAACAGCTTCTGTAGTTTTCTTGAAATTATCCGAAGCAAGAAAATTTATTTTAATACACGGGTAAAAAGGATAGAAGGATACGCATTAATTTATGCAGAAATAATTAATTATTTAGAATACATAATTTTTTGTACAGTCGAGGTCATAAATATGTTTACACTTTTTTACCTACTCGAATGCGGTCGCTAACAATTAGTATGCAAACGCATTCGACTAGGTAAAGAAGTGTAAACATATTTATGACCTCGACTGTACATATACAAAATATATACCTCCTGCAAGTCAGGTCTGGGTACATAAAATGAGTCTTCACGCGAATGCATTTTACCATAAAATACAGTGTGTCTCTGTAATAGGAGCAATAAATTAAAACATAGATTCTACTCCTCAAACTACAAAACTTTTGTTCAAAAACTTTAAAAAAATATGTATTTTGTAGATTGTCTCTTTTTCATACAAACTAAATAGTATTTTCAATGAACGTTAAAATCCGTTTAATTGACATTGCTTGTCACCCTACAGACATAGTCAATTTAGGAATACATTGCGTGTTCGAAAAAACTTTAAAGTGTCCTAAAAATCAAACCATACGTTATTTTTAAAAGTCGCTGAACAAACGTTTCCTGGTTTGAGGAGTAGAATCTACGTTTTAATTTATTGCCCCTATTACAGAAACACACTGTATAAAATCTTTGATTCTAATAAACCGAGATACATATTGAGAAACTCTATATAGCTTATGGTCGCTGTCGTTGTCATGTTTTGCCATGTGTACAGATTTGCATGAACTAAATTTGTCTAAATACCAAAATACATATGTCGGCAACCTATGCCTAATTTCCTCCATATTATAGTGACCATTCTAAGGTACAACATTATGAGTTGTTACTTCCAATCACTGGAAGCCTATGTCACTTTTTCCTTTGTATTTGACATCTAAGTTTATAATCGAACGAGCGGAGCGTAAGCGAAGGGTGCCATATTTCAGGTCACTAAGTGTTTAAACAAGTTTAGCCTATTCCAATTCCGTACCAACACAATACTTTTATGCGAGGTGTTTGCGTATCTCGGCCAAAGTTCCGGTAGTTCACCCTCGGCCGCTTCACGTTATAATGGCCGAGATAACTGCTGCTTTTGTTCGGGGCAGCTACTTTAGTCCCGCAATGTCCTTTAAAAGTATCTTTTATTGTATTTCTACTTCTAACTTATCTAACTTGACAAGTTATACGACAACAAGCGTAGCGTGATTTAGAAACGAATAGATATAACTTTAGCTCGTGACTTCGATTGTATTAGGGAATTCTCTAATAAATTTCCTTATATGATCCAGCCACTAAGCCTAAGTTGGCTCACTATATCGTACTATCCTTAATATACCTTATTACTTGATGTTGTCACCTGGCAGTTGTTTATCAGTGGAAGCCAGAGTGACACAGGAAAGTATATTTATTCTTACTCTGAAACAATAACATTTTGATCATTCTTGTATGTGATTTTCTCTCGTATATCTCGGGTTAAAAGTTGCAATAGTTTACGCGCCAGTAATGTACTGGAGTTGCAAAACATCACAAATACTGACTGACAGGACAGGTGTCTCCCAATTACAAATTGTACGTAAGCCCTTCGCCTGACTACCTATTAGGAAATATTTCACAAAGAAATCCGACACTAAAATTAAACTAACTTTCCTAGTCTAGCGTCAATAATACAGATCATATTGGCAAAAATCGCGAGCAATGAGACAAAACGTTGAATAGTTGAGCTAATGCAATCATTAATGTAGTGCACCAACCACACCATCAGACTGATACGTGATAGGAACTCAGTGCCGAGAAATGCGGACGGGACTTTTGATGTTATTAGGTGTTCGCAGCGTCCGCAGACACAGGACAGACTTGCATGCTTTGCTTATTTGGCCCTATGTATTAAACTGGTAGTAGTTTAATGAATTGCTAAACTTAAAAGGTTGATTATCCTGTTTTAATTGTACTTATATAAGTTAGGTAATTTTGTACCTAAAAATTATATGCACCAGCAGTCACCAAATATCGTTGCAGGGGTGTATGGTCGGGCCAGGATCCTGTACCCCCGCCCGACCACATCGTTATATTGGTTACTATGCGGCACAAATTCATGGGACTAGGACTTCGAGAAACAATATAAAGGAAGTATAGACTCGAACAAGTTTTACTGAAAATATGGCTCATGAAAATTTGTAACCGGCCAGCCTTATACCGTAATAAGACTGCCAGAGAAAGTGCTGTATGAGTCTTTCATACATCACTTTTATGGGGAAATTTTTTTGGGCTGCTTGTGTATCTCTATATTATTGATTGGTGGACTAGAAGCACTAAATAGCACCTAAAAATGTTGAATTTGTGCAATCATTTTTCATTATAATGTCGTGGTCGGGCTAATACCTAATAGGTACTACCTATTCATGCACTACTTGACATAATAAATGCATGTCTGTACTGAGCATCATTTCCTTTGAAAATTCAAAACAGAATATCCTATTCAGAAACTGACGCGAATTATATTTTAATCTCTCTATCGTAATCTCGCAACGTACGAGAAGGGTTAGAATTAGACAGTTCTAAGCTCCATGAAAACTTTCAAACGAAAGATAATTAACGCGAACTAGTTCAACATTTTCCTTTCTTTAAATCAAAAGAATACCTTCCTACGCCAAAAGTCCTGGCAACTCGGTCCGATAACGATAAAAATGATTAAGCGAAAAAGATTTCTCTGTTCTGAGGTCTTTTGAAAATACCAAGAGAAAATGTTGACGCTAAATGTTTAGTGGCGTAAGTAATGCTTAGGGAATTTGAGCCATTTTCAAAACGTCTTTGTATGTTGTATCGTACCTTGGCCATATAATTGACACAAACAAATGAATTTAACTCCTCAGAGAATGAATTGATAGAGCAACTTTTGTTTAAATTAATTTTGTCACTGGTAGCTAAACACTACAGTGACGAATTTAATAAACATTGGCGATAAATAATTGCACCGTTCTGAGAACAGCTACTTATAGTGTACTTATGAGCTATATTTATATGGTTTTATTTAATTGTACTCATTTTATTTTATTTTTAATTGAAATATTTGTAATTGTAATATTTTATGGGTATCTTGCCTGCCGAATAAGAATTTACTATTACTATAATAGCGGCTATAGGTTGATGATTTTGGGGCATTCCACGAGATGTCCCGTACAAATGCGTATGTATCTCTTATGGAATGCTTCTTTTAACTGATGTGTAAATGCCTATATTTTAAAGACATTTTCGTGAGAAATGTCAGTGATCAGGAGGCTGGCTCTTTTTGGGCACCATTACCAGATAGAAGTTTGCCATATGGGACAGGAAATCTGGAAGTACAGTCACCGGCAATAATATCGTCCTTCACGAAGGCCACAAAAATTTGTGACACGCTCTTATGGCCATAAGTTACTATTGCCGGTGACTGTACAGTCAGCATCAAATATATTGTAACAGCCAAAGTGATCAAATAGTTCGTCACACCATATATTTTGTATGGTGTGACAAACTATTTGGCTACTCTAGCTGTTACAATATAATATGTATAGTTCAGGCTCTAGGTAGATTCAGCCAGCATAATTTGCTTATAATTGTTGTTTGTATTGTTGCTTATTTCATTTTAAATAAGTTTGTTTTGAAGTGGATACAAAGCGTTTAACAAAGTAGTAGTAGTGACAACAAATAAAGCACTTGGGTGAAATACCTAATTTAGGGAACAGGTAAGTAGGAAAAATTGAGAAATATTTTGCTCTTCTTTTTGCCAGTTTACAAAAAAAACATACAAAATTTAACAGCAACTTTGACCTGTTACTTCGACATCATTACTGGCTTCAGAACTTAACTCGGGACATTCTGTATTTTTACTCCGTTGTGAAAGACAGACCACCCTAACATGACCTTTTGACATACAGCCACGCATATTCAAAGCGAGTAATGAAGAGGGTTAGATTATAATGGTCGAGGGGACTAATGACCTCGGTGAGAGATGAGTGCAATTTGTTATGTTCTCACTGTATTACAGTGTATTAGATAAATTGAAGGGTTAAATTACACGACTATGCTAATTCGTGTAAAACTTTGAATTTTTATTTTTAAGACTGGATACGCTATACCTTTGTTTTGATGATTTTGTCAAGTTTTTTGGTATGATACGCTTGCACATCTTACTATTCCATATTTCGTTTAACAATTGTACCAATTTATGGCCTAAAATGGGGTTTCGAACCCATTTTGTGTATCCGATATTCGCCGACTGACGGTCTTTGCCGAGATGATCTTACAGTAGTACAGTCGCCATCAAATATATCTGAGCGGTCAGGGTAGTCAAAAATATCTGAACATGCACTTTATCGCCTTGAAAATAGAGGCGTTGTTTAGATATTTGTGATCACCTTGGCCGCTCCGATATATCTGATGGCGACTGTACAGTCGTACTACACAAATAAAATAAACAATAATTTGTGAAAAATTACATCTTCACTCGAATTTTAAGATATGTTCGGAAAGCAGGAAGATTTGAACTTTAATGGCGACTTTTTGTGTATTTATGATAAATTGGTAACCTAAAACATACAGATTTAGTACAGTAAAGTCTGTACGAGTAATTTGATGATTCCAATGACGAATGGCGGCCAGTCACCAATTGCGAGGCAAATGAAATCAATCGGTCGATGATTCTCGACATTTATTGACGTAGGTATTAACAGTTACCGATCGGTTGTTCGCCATCGATGTAAATGCTGCGCTGATGTGCATCATTCAATTGTGATTGTGAATGTAATGTTCAAAACTGAATGGTTCAATATTTAAAATTTGCGGCTGTCGCGGTGTTGTTGTTGTAGTCACATTGCGAAATCAAGCAAAATACATGTTTGCCAATATAAAATTGTATAAAATATGTTTAGCAAATTTAATTAGCGCATGTATACAATAAAAGAAAATGCTGTTTTTCTATGGCACATTAGAGTACAGAGCTCGCCTGATGGAAAGAGGGTCTTTCGCGACCTATGGACGCCTGCAACCTCCCAGGGTGTCACATGCGTGTTGCCGACCCTAAAAGCAATTGCAAGAGAAGAGTTTCTGGAAAGCCACGTTCTAACACGCAGGGTCGGCAAGCCCCCATCATCGTATTTAATGCAATCACTAAACTGAAAAAAATATAAAGAAACTGGAGGTTAAAGTTAAAAAAAAGGATACAGTCGAGAAGGTTTGGAAGTAAATATTTGCTCGTTTCTTCTTAACTAAATACCGATATATAGATTTTAACCGACCTTATCTAAACATATAACCGTACAAAGCTCAAAGGCAGAGTTCACGAGAGTACAGTAGTACAGTCGTCATCAGATATATCGGAGCGGCCAAGATGGTCACAAATATCTAAACAACGCCTCTATTGTCAAGGCGATAAAGTGCATGTTCAGATATGTTTGAGTACCGTGGCCGCTCCGATATATTTGATGGCGGCTGTACAGTACACTTCAGCCACTGTTTCGCGGTCCGAATCGCGACCGCAGAATGCTGAACCACAAGCTCGCATACCAACCCTGATTCAAAACGACGTATAACATATTCTGGTTGACAATACTTAAGACCTTTTTACGATGATAAAGTTTTATAACCGCACCTGCATTTAACTGAGAGTTTATGTGTATGGACCCCTTTATAGTGTACAGGTAACTTTATACTGGGCTGTATAAATAATAATTGTTATTATACGCAACTTTGTGGCAGCTTACATGTTGTTAAATCCTGTTTAAGCTTTAATACCACCTAATAAAAGCTTGCCTGTTTAAGATAACATCAAAATTGCGCCCTGTTTGTGACCTGTCTGTACTATTAAACTTAGAAAAGCAGACACTTAACATAGTTGCGATTCAAAAGGCAGTTATCACGCTGCTGCGATTTCGACGGTGTGCAAGCGAGATAGCGCTCTGCAGCTGCTGCTATACAAATGCAGCATTTGTATAGCACTGCCTCGTTCACTGGAGAGAACCACAGTGTGAGATCTACCTAAGTGTACCACACGCTGCGATAGGACGACCTTATTTATGAATAAGACAAAAAAATCTTAACTTGATCCGTTTCTCCCCGCCATCCGATTCTCCTTGGTCTACCCCAACATAGAGGGTTTTTAAAACAACAAGTTTTTAAAATACCCAGATTATTTTCAAGTCCTTACCCGCTAAGCTATTCTGCTACGTCCAGCTATCAAGATTGCAAGGCAAATAGAGCCTTGGGTTGTGGGCGGCGATTCCATTCCACAGAGAACTGCAGTGCGCACGCGATGTTATTGTCAACTCTCCTATTGTACGTCCATTACGTAATCACTCAGGTCAAATATCTGGAGTCGGGATCGGGACGCATCTTAGTACGAGTACTCACAGTAATTTAACCTTAAAACACCGTATCCAGAATTAACAAGTCGAAATAAAATATAATTATAACGCACTTGCGTTGTATGGGAGCCCCCTTAAATAATTATTTTATTCTGTTTTTTATATATACTTAAGAATTTTAAGAAAATTTACAGTTCCAAAAACGGTCCCGTTTAGTCAGACTACGCATATAGACGGTTCCTTTGCAAAAAAAAAAGAAATTGAAATATCTACACAATTTTGAATAAACCTCACAATGTTCGTGACTTTTCTCCAATCCTATCACCTTTTGCTAGCTCCCCTTCCGTAGTTAATGGATTACATTAGTATGTTATACGAGTCTTAAGAAACGTAGTGCTTTCTAACTAAGATATCGACGTCGCGTGCCCACAACTCTGGTCCCGGTAGGGCGCTAATGACCGCCACAATTCTCCTAGATCTACTTGCATCTCGATGGCCCGGGCTTGCAGCTAGCGGTTCGGTCAAGTTACACACACTAGGGTTTACAAATATAAGTCTTATTTCTTCGTGTATAAGGTTTATCTAGTAGCTTCTGGGAATGCTGCCGTAAGATAAAGTTACGCTAAGCTGCATTGACGGTTTTCTGCGGTTACTAACGTAGAAAACTTCTAGCTTTTGCTTGCGAGTTTGGTTATGTATATTTTTTATTTGCAATTTCTTAAAACCTTTTCTTGCTGATATTGGGATTTTCCAATCTCCTCATACAGATTCAGTAGCGGAAATTTCGTCCAAGTCGTTTCATCTAAGCTTGCATAAACATGATGAATAGCAGGATTAGTAGGATATCGGATGTATGAAGCGATGTGCTAACACGCTACTTTGTACTTTATACTAACAAGGCAGATAAAATAACGTAAGTAGTCGATATAAATGTATAGATATATTATGGTGCTACGATCACGACCGTGTCGTAATGCACACCCCCCGCCAATATATTGATCGATAAGTAGTCAATCTGTCAGTGCAGCAAAACATAAATTGCCGGACGTATCAGATCGGCAATGCGAACCCGTCGCTGGTGCGGTGAAAGTCCTCGGATAGGTAATAACAGTTGAAATGTTGTTGCTCCCACTTTCTCGTTTGTACTCGACGTATCAGATCAGATAAGGGAGCAATTAGATCCATTAGCAGATGTTTATGCTGCGAGTACGCGCCAAGTTTTCTTTTCCCATAGTTTTGTTCAAACTACAGCGGTATAGAAAGGTAGCCGTCATCGAAAAAGTGCGGTCCGAAAGATACCATCAAACCAGAGTTAGTTAGTCTCAAGTTATTATAAAGACTAATTGTCGTATAGCATCCTCGGCACCATACCACAGGGGCCAACTTTAGATTTAGATTTTTAGTTTTAGATTACTTTATTGTAGGGTTTATTTTATAAGTATGTAGTTTAGTTATATTTTTAGTGATATTTTTAAGTCGTTATATGTACCATTTTAAAGTTTGTAATTAAATGTATTAAAACATTGTCATATTGGCTTCAATAACATCACACAGGTGGAGCGTAAACTTACCTTCCGTCTTGCAATCTTGCATACGAACATCACCCGGAATAGTTAGTTATTAGCGATAAGACCGCCTGTTGTTTACCTCTAAATTTGCTGTATTTTCTGTACTGTTTCCTTTTTGAGGTGTTCAATAATAGTACATTACGCACCTAGGGCGGTAAAATAAAGAACGTCTCAGATCGCGGATATTTGTGGCCCGAACCGAAGGTAAGGGCCATAGACGAGCGATCTGAGGCCTTCTTTATTGCCGCCCGTGGTGCGTACACAATTTTACGTCTTCTCCTGGGTGTGAAGTGAGTTTTGCCGCTACGCCCGTGGGCGTAATATCTCACTTACCACCCAGAGTGACGTAAAGAGTATTTGTATTGTATTGTATTGTATTGTATTAGGTTAGATGGCTTATAATAATGACTCAGCCATTGCGTCGTAGGTACGACGAAAAACATTATTTTACATATAAATCACAATAAAACCACGGTACTCGACAACACCGGCGCCTTGGGCCATAATGTTTCGTTATACTTTTAAAACGTCAAGGTAAGCTTTGGCTTTAATTGCTGCCTAAGGCTTAACACTCTCAAACGTCTACGACACTCGGTATGTAGCGTGATGAATTAAACGACCATCAATTTGGCTTGTCCACTTAATCATTTTTATAGATGTTTCGTAATCTAAATGATTTGTTAATTGTTTCATTTGTTATTGTTCTCATACTCTTGTGTGTTCGTTTAGTTAAATTACAGGAAGTGGATTGCCTTTAAACTTTACTTTCACATTTCAACCAAAAATGCAAACTATATCTGAACAAGAGCATCAATTATTGGGTAGAGAAACTGGAGCAGGACAAAGAAGAAGCTATAACATAAAAGCGACATAACTGCACCAACCAGCAGTAATATTACATTACGCACCTAGGGCGGTAAAATAAAGAACGGCTCAGATCGCGGGTATTTGTGGCCCGAACCGAAGGTAAGGGCCATAAAGAAGCGATCTGAGACATTCTTTATTACCGCCCGCGGTGCGTACACAATTTTACGTCTTCTCCAGGGTGTGAAGTGAGATTTGCCCCCACGGGCGCTGCGGCAAATCTCACTTACCGCCGAGAGAGACGTAAAAGTATTTAACGTGATATCTTAAGTATTCAGCCATTTACATACAAAAGCTACTTAACGCAAATAATGGGATAAACAGACTCTATAAGTCCCCAAAGTAGTTTAAAAACTATAAAACTTCTGGTACATTATTATCATGTGGAGATAATTACAATATATTATTCCTTGCCGACTTATATTAGAAAAATCTAAATAAAAATTGTTTAGTATTTTATTTATTTATTACACTTCATATCAATAAAAGTAATAAAATTTAAAGATTCAAAGCAAACATATATAACTTATTGATTCATGAATTTATTCAGTGAAATATAAAGTGCGTGTAGAGATAATGACGTACGCTTATTGGTAGAGTCGGTACAGTTTATGAGGCCGCGACGTTTTCTATTAAACTCATAATATTTATGGGCGTTAAATTGCTGGCCTGGAAGTGCGCTTTCCGGTATAAAACCATCATCCTTACTTTATTGCACAACTGGTTTACTTTATGAGCCGATACCATAGAGGATCTACACTTTTAAGTGCTATTGTTTTGCTGTTACAAAATTAAAAATAGACACACCTCTGTGTGTAGGTACAGAGTAGATTCACAAGGCATGTGTCTAAATCTTTGAAATCTATATTTGCTACCCATAAATCAGTCGACTAATATTGCTTATTAATGAATAATATTCAAATAAGCTTAATTATGTAAACGAGAAAATGTCATACATTGCAACCCTCAAATGCAAGCCCTGCGGCTGCAGCTGCAGCTCGTAAAACACCCGCGAGCAAACAAGGCACGTTATTACGTACAGACTAAATATGCCGTACATTTGTAGCAAAGACAAATTAATAATAAAGACTTTGAATAAAAAGTCATAAGGTACAGGAGGACAATTTCTACTGGGGGACAATTTCAACTAAGTCGCAATATCTTATTAAAGTAAGAAATAAACTTTTTTTTCGTGTCCAAAAAAATTTTCTCCTAATTTTCTCACTCGAATTAAACTGACATTTCGCATTTAATATATAATTTATTTCATATTCACGTTGGCTTGTAGTCAGAACCACTATAATGTAGTGACAATTAAATAAAACGGATATAGTACCATATGGTCACAAACTCGAACAACTGATGTGTCTACTGAAAGGATGGAACAGATAAGTATTATATAGTACACAAGGCTCTCATTCAACACCAAACTCGTACCTCGTACTTGCTCTTGATACCGGCCAGGAAATTGATGACAATCCATTAATGTAGCCTAGCTAATGTTTAAATTAGGACCGCGGCACGAAGAAAAAGATAGATGTGATGCAAAATTACCTTATAAAATACACGGGTCTGTCTCTGTCATGTTTGCTAACTACAACAATAATGAAAATCGTGATTTCTTGTCGTCAGTTTTTATTATTTATCTGTCTCTGGCACGAGCTAAACTACTGGACAATTGGACTAACCGCTGTCGCGTGAACTTGTTCGGAATTGCCAGTTCGGGGTTGTGAGGATTTTCAATTGCTGAAATTGAAGCAGTGTTTAAACTCCTATTACTTTGACTGTGCACGTAGATTTTATTTCTAAAAGAGCCTATATACAGGGTGTAACAAAAAAAACTGGTGATCCTTTTAAGGGCATAATTGGTATCGTATTCTAATTATGAAAATGTAAGAAAATTTATTTTACTCGCGATCAATTACCTTCTCGTAATGCTGTAGCGAATATTTTTAGCCCTTAATCTACTAAGAGTGAGGAACCTATTGAACGCAAGAAATAAGGTACCTAATTGATTTGAAGTACCGCTTGGACAATTGGACATATGTAAAGATGTAATAAAACCACGTCGTAAATTGATCTCATGTCCTAGCCAGGGGTATAATTCCTGTGGCTTACAACTTTTGTAATGCGCGAGGGAGTCGACTGCATGTAGTGTCAAAGATGGTTGGTGACACTCATACCAGACACCTGCTGCGGGCCCAATATTGTGATTTTTTATTATTAGTGATGCGTATGGTACATACTACGGACTTGTAGAGGTCACTTTCTCCATTACAATGGCAGGTCATCTAGAATTTTCTGTGTCTCTCTTGAAGTCTTATTTAACGTCAGCGTCGCGTAACGTCAACCCTGATGTCATATCAGAAGTGTATTATTCAGCAAGAGATTTTGTATTAAGCAGAGATCCCCTCTATCTCGGCTAACAATACTGCATCGTTTAGAAAAAAAAAGCTACAAGAACAAAGACTTAAACTTAAACTTTGGGAAAATTAACTGCCTCGGATGAGACTCGTACTTTCGGTAGTTCAGTTGGTAGAGAAGGTTGCCTGACCTTCGCGCGTATAACATGTCCACAGGCAACCGTGTTGAACGAATAGTGCCTAGCCTACGGATTAAGGCCATTCCTCGATTTGGACAAGCCACTCCCATCCGTTAGAGACACGTTTATGGCTCCCGTGCACGAAAGAAAGAGATGCAGCGCTCTTAAGGATCAGACTTTTTGACCAAACTACGATAAAAAAGCGAATCTATAAAGTTTTGTCTAATTTTGCTTCTGTGACTTTTTAGATAAACCAGAAAACCATATTTTTTACTAAGTTATATTGCTTAATCTCTTATAGTTTACGTAAGCTAAGAAAAATAAGGGAAAAAAGGACCCAAATTCAGTTTTTTTTCTATCGAGGCTATTTTCTGCATTCGTGTTTCGGTTTATGCCAAAAACAACAGTATATAGTCTTATAATATATATTCGAAAATAAATTCAGTCCTTTTTCCTGTTTAGTCACTAGAGCGTTTGAAAAAACCTATAATTTTTCAAAGTTCTTAAGGTGAGTCAGATATATGAATCTTATGCACGTCTTTCGATACTCGTGTTTTCATAGGGATATGGTTATAAACAGGTACCGCTTTACTCTGTGGCAGTTATATCGGATCGCTAACCCACTAAGGCTGGAAGTTTTCTCGTTGTTCCTTCAGGAATAACTATGCGTCTGGCTGGCGCCTGATGGCTCATGCATGTTTGCTTCAGACTGCGCACCAAACACAGACTACACAGACACCTCATCATTAAGCTTTTACAGGGAGCGCGAGGTCACCACACATCAGTGCAATTTTATTCGTAAATTTCTACGATTCGAACAGCACATCTCAATAGTATTATACACCAATTTGTAGTATAACAATCCAGGTTCACCCCTGTAACTTGATTTTTGTGGATGTTTTTAATTCACATGAGTAATGATCAAAAACGTTAACTCGATTGAAATAAGCGGTCGCGCTCTCATACAAAATTAGTACGGGAGCACAGATGCGTGGTGACCTCGAGTTGTACTTATGATCTATCTAGTGTTTAAGGTTATCTGTGGCACCAAATTAGCACATATTTTGCAAGGCTCACATAAAGTTTGTAATCGAGCACCGTTTCGGATCTCGAGGTCTCGTTACGGTACGTTTCACTCAAAATCTCGACTCACTCGCACATGCGCAACCGAACCAAATACCCGACTCATGAAGCATATGCGCACCCGCACGTAAAACATGGGTTATGTTCTACGTGCCGCGTCATTGATGACCACTGCCAACTTTTATGACCACTAAACCGTGCTTTTTGAAACAATCCTCGTTTAAATGCGCGCATATGAATTGGAGATGTTACTGTAAGGAGGTTTAACGATAGCTCGTAAACTCAATGCCTATGCCTTGCTGATTACAGTAAGTCCAACGCGCGATCGCGCATGTGAACATGCATAATTAAATAAATTTTCGACGAACACGAGCAAATGTTAAGTAGGTTAGTTTATTTATTATACTCGTAATACGGTTGTGTTTCCAAAACAGACGACACTAAAAGGTATTAGAGGTTCCAACATAATGGGACCTGAATGAGATGAATCACACTTGTTTAATACACTGAAATGAAATTCGTGATAAAAATCTCGATTTTATTAAATGTATGGTTCATCGCGGCTACAATACGCGATTAAATTAATAAAAAACGCACGTTGTATTTTCGTAAATATGTAGGTGAACGTTTGATACAATAATACTTTAGTAGAGTGACTATAAGGATTTTTCTCGTATTATGTCGGTTGAGAATATGAAAATGAAATCGTTTTAATACCTAGATTTGTCCCTAAATTCATGTAATCCGAGTTTCCTCAATCCCAGGAAGTGTGCATTATTTTTAGAAAATGTTTGCTCCTGTGTTGATCCTGACGACCTCATTTCAGCATGTCAACTATTCCTGATAGCCCTATTCACCTTGCTGCCAAAAGTTATGCACACCTGTTGGGATTGGACAAACTCGGATTAATCGCATTTAGGACCAAATGAGGTTATTATAACGATTTTCAGCCTGGTGGGAATTAATTTCTCAAAACGCTTTTTATATGTCTTATTTGCTTAGCCTATTGGTGTTAAGGTTGAATACGACACGAAGACACATTGACTTCCCGTAATCTTTTAAAAACTAAGTAGTTTGGAAATCTTAGTGTCAAAGAAAATCATAGGGCCCTTAAAAATCTAATATTCCAAAAGTATATACAGGCTGTCCCAGAAATCGACGTCAAGCCGTGAATATTCTAGTAAATTTTTAAAGTGACCATAATTTTTGAAGAACATGTGATAGATTTTTTTTTTGTATTTTTCTGATAACTGTTATAACTTGGTCTATCATCCATTCACGGCTTGACGTCGATTTCTGGGACACCCTGTATATGCGAAAGCAAGCCTCGATTTCTCGTCAAAACCGTGCACAAAATTTATCGGCAATGTTAAACTGCACTGCCTTAATGAAGGAGCGTTCATTTTTCAAAACGAGATGTCAGTAAAAGATACATCATAAGCAGCTTCATGTTAAGCCGATGAGACAGGCTCCTGCCGAGCTCTCCGTAATATATTTTAACACTGAGATCGCCCGGCAGGCGGCCTTTATTACCTATAAGTCGTTTTTCACCGTTTGCGAGCATTCTTTTGTTTCCGAACGCTTGAATTCAAAGAGTGACGTGTCTGATTTATTATTGAGAGAATTGTACCAGTAAGTGGAACAGAAATTGTGTTTGATTTACAAGTCAGCCTACAGTTAATTAAATTTCTTGTTCTCTTCGGGTTATCCGATGCAAGTAACTTGTTTACTGAGCCAGCTGAAGATGCATGTAGCATATTAAAGGATAACTTTGGAACTAAACATTTGAGACAGTCCATTTGCTTTCAAATAAGCGACTAGTACATAACTTGGTTTCGAAAGTGGAACTTTGTTTGTCTTCTTCAATTTGCTGAGTGTAGACAGTGGCCAGGCAATCTCCAGGGGCATTGGTTTGGTGTCGGGCAATAAATGTTATTTTTGTTGGCTTTCCTTGTGCCAAGTTGTCCACATCATGTATTCTGAAGTTGTTTTCTACGTGAGGACAAAACATGGTTTGGAAAATCTAAAAATAAGCTCTTAAGCCTGAGGGAAAAGGTTTATAATTTTAAAATGCGGTAAACTGATACGTTTGTCTCGTCTGACGCAATGCAGTCATATGATATATCGCTAGATTTTCATTACGTTTAGGTGCTGCTTTGGTGCTGCATGTTTTGAGGTTTTATTTATGGTTTAAAAGCGTTGCATATCCTAAAGAGAGACACAAATCTTTTGTATTTTAATGGTATTGCCGTGATAAATTCGTACAGCTGCTTTGTTTGCTTATTTTTATTAATTGTGCAAGATTTTAACCTTCATATGACTTTACAAAGTTACAAATTTTGTTTGTATATTTATCTTAAAATCAAGCAACAATATACACCGTGTTTTTTATTTGCTTTAATTGCCAGGGTACATTCCTGAGCTTAGATTAAGTATATTTCTCAAAGACACCAGTGTCGTAATTAGCTCCAGATCTGAGATAATTGATAGTTCACTAACTATGCCAATTTGTTTCCTTAATCGTACCTTACCATAAGCTGAAATTAAAGCAAATAAACAAAACACGTTGTATACCTGTCTTTGCAAAAATATTCTGACAAAAATACCTTGAGTATTTAGTTCCTGGTATAAAAAATAATTGTCTTGTCTAACAAGGAGGGGTATTGACAAAGTTTTCTTGTCACGTGCATACAATTTCCTTTTCGTTTTCGCGCTCTTCCTCGAGCCAATATAGGGTTAATTAACCCGATCCCGTAATTGATGGCTATTTTAATTAAAGCGGGCCAAGACAAGGATAGATGCATCTTTATAATTACCGTATTATCTATGATACGCACGCTGAACGCTGCGTTGTCGACTTCGCTATAAATAAAGATAAAGAAGTAGTAACAAATATACTGGTGGTGATCCTTTTAAGAGGGCGTCGTCCAAAATCAGCAAAACAGCAATCGCCGTTTAGGTTCCTGAGTTCACAATTCTTTACAAAAATCTATATAATTTATATCATTGTTATAACAAAGAGTGTGTCTACAATTTAGAGTAATTAGTACTCGATTATCATTTGTAGTTTCCTCAATACAATGAAGTAAAGTTGTACAAAAACTGAAAAATACGCTTGTGCGGTTTAGGAAAAACATGAATTAAAAATGCATATTCTTATGAAATAGTAATGATATTTTGAAAGCCAGATAAATGGACTAGAGAATAAAGTGTTATTCATATTTTTCCTTATAAATGCAACGAAGAAATTCAATCATAAACATAAACTTTCGTGAAATTCCCATACATTCGCCACATCAGTCAAATAATGTTTTTGACTCAGATGGCCGGTGGGCCTCATTGGAAGCACACGTGTCGTCAAATTTCGTCCTGTGACATTTCATTTTGACAATTATTCTGACAGAAAATCATATATGTACACGAAAAGGGATACCAGTAGCCAGAATGTATTCCAAATGAATAGGGAAAACAAATAGAGACCGTGTGTCATATTAAATTATATTTTTTGATGTTTACATGTCGTAATATTAGTAAAATACAACTAACGATTGAATAAAATAAACTTTTCTACCGAATCCTCATAATTCGTTTCGTCGCAAGCTATTTAATGCGAAAAGAGTTTTAGGATTACCTTTTATTTACTGGAGTTTATGTTTATTATGCTGGTCATAATATTACGACATTAAAAAATGTAAGAATGTCAATAAACTTGATTGACAATTTTCTTATGACACAAATTTTAATTATTTTACTTAGTATATGCGAAATAATTACCTACCTGTAGGTATATAATATTTCCGCAGTATATGAAAAATGTATTACCTATTATTTATTGGCCGTTTTACCGACTTATTTTTTGCTAAATTTGCTGTAAGAATATAAAAGATTGAGTGCACATGTGATGAGATAAGAAAATAAGATCAAGAAATTAAAATAATGACAAAGCCAGCAGATCTGCCGAGTCTTTGTACACCACATGCGTAATGAAGAATGTCTCCGCCTGTAGCACAAACAAATTGAGAGACACGTGAATCGGTGGTCGTTCTTATGGACAGAGGGGCTTCATGAGCTCACGCCAGTTACGCCATGCCTCTCGATCATCTGGAGTGCTCATAACATCACTCCAGGTCGTCTGAATAGTTTATTCTTAACAGAGTGCTGCGGAAGAAGAGATCTAAGTTCGTCTCCTGGTAGGACCCAGTTGAGAGCAGTGAATTACGTGATAGTTTTCATCCCGGCGGATTGTGTGCCTGCTAAACTATCTGAAATCTATTACCTTTATACAAAGTACCTATTTATAAAAAATAAAACAATAAACATTGTTGTTTTCTGATTTTAACTTACATACACTTTATAGAGTTTGTCAGGAAACAGAAGTGTCGTGGTTGATATGGAAGCTCATACATTCTACGACACATTTCTTTCCGGACAGACTCTACGGGACAATTTAGTCATAGCTATGAGCAAGAAAGTAACTTCGCGTTCGGAACAGGCGAAATAATAAAAGTAGGTAGGCACCTAAGTGTACAGTCGACTACAAAGAGATGTATCCACTTTTGGACCTTTATTACAGCGTAATAAGTTGAAAAATTAGATACCTACATCTCTTTGTAGTCGACTGTACGAAAAATTTAGTTTTTATTTCATCAATATTCGGTGAAAATCGACATATTTACTGGACTGAACGAAGCAAGTATACTTACAACTAAAATTTTAAAAGGCAACTATTTAGTTCTGGCTAGCCATACCGTAAATTTATCAATCATCTTACCGGTTGGCTTCTTTATGGCGTTGTAAAGCCCATCTCTGTGGTGTAGTAGTGATATGCTGTTCTCGGGAATATTCCCCAGGTGGTACCTCGATGGAATATTCGTGAATTTTTAAATTATTGAATGAATACAAATTGTATTTTAAAACTAAGACCACAAAACTCTTTACTGGAACATCAAGTACAGGTAACTCCACCTAAAATGTTAATTCCTAATATTCCCGAGTAAATTCCCTAGGCTTATTCCTAATGTTCCCGGGAATATTTTTCCTATGTCTTCTCTTTATAGGATATATCCATATTTGCTATGAATGATCGCGCAACCGAAAGCAAAATAGAGGTGATATAAATATTTTTCATGGTTAACCAACCAAAATGGCTAAAGGAAGCTTTTATAGTTGCTTCATACCTTTCTTTTCATTAGCTCATCAGTCATCGGTCCATGAGTCCGTATGTTGCAGACATTGTATTCTTGAATTATAAAGTGTATTTAAATAATATTCTGACCGAAGGTGTGTTTTGTCTGCCACTACTTTTATTATCAGTTAAATTTCCAAAATAAATTGGTGAATGCAAACTTATCTTTGCCCTTGTTCCGATGTATAGCCAACCAACTGCTTGTCACCCAAATAAATAACAGTAACAATAAAGTCATATGAATTTACAGTATCTTTATTAGTTTAGGGTATATTGAGTGGTAAATAAAGGTAACCATGTATTACTTATGGTTTTCGATATATTTGTCGCGCAAATCAAGAAAATCATAAACCTAGTAAGAGAATGTCAGGATGTTGGCTATGGACGAGCTATGTCCATAAAAGAGTACCAAAAGGTGGCCTATTTATAGCCCTTAATTTGACTTATTAAACATTTTTTGATTGGCCAATGTCTCTCATGTTGCTCATGTGGCTAGTACTGTCTTGTATGATTTATACTACTTATAGCATTAAATATCACCGTACCACAAAATGCGCGACAAATAACTGGAAACTGTACGTCCTAACAATATACTTTTTTTTAATACTGTAGAGAATTTAATAAAGATTATTTCGTTCATTGGAAGATTTGTTGTGAACTCAACCATTTCTGATAAAAATGTGAAAATCTACAAATCTGGATACAGAAGCGGGGAAAGGAGGGTGAACAATCACATGATGACTTGTTTCTATTTCTACTCTTACTGTTAAAATACCAAAAACTTCGGTCGTAGCTTTTAAGCCGGCGCGTAGTGCATACTCCTGCTCAAAGGATACCTTTATGAAAACGTTCAAGGTTTCACAAAAAAAAGCGGTATCGATATATTTCAGTTCAGAAAATGTTGGTTTCACTACGGAAACCATATACCGAAGTAAACGGTATGAGGTACATCCTGTTTTAAAATTGTACCTTTATTTTTCGATTATACAGTCCCTGATTCTTTCGGCGAGTAAGGTCAGACAATTTAAGACTATAATTTTATAATATATCCGTCTGAGATGCCCCCACCCCAAACCCCAACACTGTATGGGAGAGAATCGCTGAGAAATATGATAAATTTAAACAACCGTGCCTTCAATATTGTACTAAAATAAATCCACACGAAAGAAGTACCGTCAATCGCTACAACTTTGACTATGATGCACAACTTTTCCTGGGTTGAAAAACACGGTTTTCTTCACCAAACAGCTATTTGTATCTTATTAGGAATAAAATATAAATCTGTTTGGGGAAGAAAACCATATTTTACAAGCCAGACAAAGTTGTGCATCGTAGGCAAACTTGTAACAGTTGGCGGTATACGAAACGTTAGTTAAAAATAAAATTTGAATTTATTGAAAGTTGAATTATTGTTTATTTCATGTTGCGTACTGCATCTAGTTCGACATGCAGTGCCAAATAACCAATAACGAATATGTATAAATTAAAATAAACATTTTGAAAATATTGCATAGAAAAATAAAAACCGTAGCTGTAGATATTACGTAGAGTCGCCGTAAAATATATACGAGCGATCAACGTACTCAAAATATCTGAACGTGCACTTTATTGCCTTGATAATAGAGGATTTGTTCAGATACTTGTGATCACCTTGGCTGCTCCGATATATCCGACATGGCGACTGTCCAATCCGTCCTATTCCTATTACAGCTATAAATACAGGTCATTTGATTTTACGCCTTATAGAGAGCTGTATAGAGTGGTTATTGGCATTGTCAATCTGATTAAGTGACTTTTATAGGTAGCTTTACAAAAGTCGTATCTCAAACCGCAATATAAAAGTACTAATCAAGTAATCATTTCATCAAATCATTATCAAACCAAATCAAATCACATTTCAATACGTCATATGTGACATAAACAGGACAAACAAGGAAAGCAAGATAAAATTGATTATTTCTCTGTCTTCTTGGAATGCAACCTACGGGTTCAGTTTCTCAAAGGAGGTGTAGTCAAACTTATTATGCCAACTTAAAAAAAATAGAGGTGAATGACCTGTCCCCCCAAAAGTGTGGTAGTGTGCGTGAAGTCTGGACATGTGTGCATCGGGGTAATTTGACAGATTCTGAAAATTTACCCTCCTCGATACAGTCTTAAGCGCATAATTGATATCGTATTATATGTATCAAAAAGTAAGAAAAAATCCAGCGAAAAAATTAATTGGTTATGTATGGAGGATTGGTTGAGACGACGTGTCCATACAATATATTTTTTTCGCATCATAAAACATTTTCCCCAGATTTTTCTTATTCGCAATACGATAAAATTATTCATATATATCACCAGTATTTTTGCTACACCCTATAGAACATAGAAATCGAATGTAGCAAAATTACGCAGATTACGAGTTCAAAATGGTTTAGGTTAGAGGTATACAGGTATTAAGTATCTTGCGTTTACTGTGTTTGTTTAGCTAGTCAGCCCATTTGATTCATCTAAGTTACCTATACGAGATTATCATTTCCATTTTTTAATTTGCTTTAAATTGTTTGTTTAGAGGTGTTACAATTACACATGATATTTTATTAGTTATATAACGTTCTAAAAACTTAAATTTTTTTATGTTCTTCCTCGCCCCGGATTTTTTTTAATATGGATTTTTACTTTTTTAATACCAAAAATGAACTATACTATTAATTCTTCGAAAAAGTCTAGTTTGACTGGCCTATTTTCCTTTTTGTTATTCTTTTATTGTAGGAAGTACTTAGGCATAACAGCATTTTAGTACGTTAGTTCTATTAACATTTATTCTACTCATAACTATTTCTATTATAGTTCTCGTGGATTGCAATACTTTCAAATAAAAATATCAGATATTTTTATAAATAGTTATTCATATCAGAAAGTTTAAAAAAGTTCAGCATTTCGCTAAGAATTTTATTCGCATGCAGAAATTAATTCACCGCCGGTGAATTTAATATAAACATATTCATTCAACATTGCCTTGCCAGACATATTAAGTTCTGATGTCTGTTTTTTTTGCTGTAATGCAAGAGACATTACTTTTTCTACACGTCGACCATACCTATAATGCTTGAATTGAGACTCTGTAGACTAGCGGCTAGCGCATAGGTACTTTTCGATGGAGCTTTCATGTTCGCGTATTTTAGCATCTTTGACGATGCTGAAATGGATTTTCATACAATATTATAGCACGATCCACGTAGTCCTCCTCCAAGACCCGGCACAATTCACCGGAAGATTGAAGTTACTAAATTGTATGGAGGTTGTAAGGCATTCGTCAAGCTTGCCTATTTTGAGAACTCTTGGAAAAAGTATGTATTCAATAGTGACATAATTAAGCTTTTCATTCTCATAGCGTACTTAGGCTACTCAGCGAGCTTCGCGGCCTAAACACGGTACTCGACTGTAAAGTTCTTCATTATGTCACGATACTATTAAGTATACTGAATTACACAAAAAACCAGTCCGCTACTTAATTATTTTCCTGTTCAGTGTGAATAGATCTTTTGAATATTATTACGAGTACATAGTATATTATGGATAGTTTGGGCCTTAGCGCTACAAGCTTTTTTATTTTTAAGAAATAATTTATAATTGCACTCCAAACAAAACTAAAACGATAAATCAGAACCAGTAATTAAACTGGTCTACGCAGTGTATATTCCTCTTCGTACGTCTTTACTGCTTCCTATCCAAGCCTACATGTTAGGACAGATAGCCAGCGGTTAGTCGGTTCGATTACTGCGTTATTTATTACCCAACCGACCAGCTAATTAAACTCAGATAGAAAGTGTATTATAAAACCAGAGCAGTTTATTACGGGTAATCGCTACCCGTTCGGTATATCTGGATGTATTCTTAGTCAGCAATACAGTTCGGCTGGGCAGTGGGCACCAGTATAACAGTGACCTTAACATCGTTCGCAACTTGTTCTAATTAGAATTTCCTTGTGCTGGTTTTCTCTTGCAAACGCTCGCTCACTGCTGTGTTTAGTATGGAATACCGAGACGTTCCAATATCTTGGCGATTCAAAGTCTCAAAAGTTTCAGACCAGTTCCCTCTCCAATAGCGCATAGCTTACACGAATCTCTAGGTCACCTTACACTGGTGCTAGCTAAACTTGACTGGCGCAATTAATGGGCATAAAACGATCTGGTAGCTGTCAGTAGGCTCATATTTCTATGATCCGCATTATGCCACGATATGTTTTGACAGACGAAATACATTATTTTGAAGGCCTTGTTACCTGATGGAATGAACACGGAATAAACAAGCACTTGTCGGTAGAATTGTTTCAAGTAAATAGTTTGAAGGATCGTGTGATTGAGCTAATATCAGATGATTTTTTTCGCTCTGCCAGTCAAAGCTGATTCACCTACTCCATTATAAGCTCTACTATAGCTTAAAAAGTTCTTAAGGAAGTTAAGGTCATTGAAATCATATACGATAGCCTTTGTCGTATAAATTTATTACCTACATTAAAACAATAAGTACTTTGGGTATTTTTTTTACTTAAACGCTGGTTGGGCATAAACCTACATGAATGAGCCAGGTATTTTTTTGCCGAAAGTGTAACTGTTAACGCCAAAAATATCATCACCCCGTCTTTAATGAATTCATTGGCATAAAAATCAAGAAAGTTTTCAGGTATATAAATAAAATCAAACTAAAAATGCAATCTACGATGGTAAATTTATCCATATTTACTAACAATTTATACACGGTTATCTCTTTACTAGATAAAAATAATGATAATTAAGTATTGAAAGTGTATCAATACGCGCGTTCGCTACTGCTACAATTTGTAGCCTCAAGCCAGACTAATGTACCGAGTGTAATCGAGATATAAATCTGAACTGATCATTAAAATAGTTCCCGCCGGTAAGGCACTGGTCCCACCGCGAGCTAGTAAGCTATGAGCTATCGGCTATAAACACGAACAAAAGATAAGCACTCCCGTGTAAATAAAAGAGACACGGCGATATTTATAGTTACTCGCCCAGCGGTGAGCTATAAATATCGCCGTGTCTCTTTTATTTACACGGGAGTGCTTATCTTTTGTTCGTGTTTATAGCCGATAGCTCATAGCTTACTAGCTCGCGGTGGGACCAGTGCCTAAAGCTAATCAAGGAACTGAATCGACTGTTTCAAATACAACTTTAGTTGGTATTGCGACTGTGGCGCCTTAAATTGTTTTAGAATATCCGACTCAACTGTACCACCCACCCATGTGGCAATATTTATGGGGTTTACGGCAATATTGTGAGTAAATTGTAACATTATTTACTGTGAAATATGTGGTTATTTTGTGAAAATACTCGTGAGTACCGTATGGAAGGTTGATTAGATTACTTTATTAGTCAATCAAACAAGTCAATCAAAATGAGTTGATGACCAATAGCATGAGTCCATGCTATTGGTCATCAACTCATCAATCAATGAATTGTTACATCAGGAAATTATTTAAATGTAGTTAAACGTTTTAAGAAAGCATTTGCTAGCAGTACATAATTTAATATAGGTACAGTGAGATCCTTAACTTATGTACAGAGCTCGGAAAGGGTAAGCATTTTTACCTGATCATGAGACTTAATTTACGTCTCTTTAAGAAATTTCCAAGTTAAACTATCTATACCTATATAAATGAAGTAAATACTAGACATGTAATGAATATTCGCATTCGCATTCGCGAATATTCGCATGTTTTTAGATATTCGCATTCGCATTCGCACAATTGAATGCGAATATTTTGCGAATATTTTAGCACCTTATTTGTGCCGAAAATGGAAGAAAGTATCTCACTATCTACCGCTATGTCGGTTGGCTTACATTTAAAACCCTGCAATAGATAGATAGCGCTCTGCATGTGTATAACGCTGTCTCGCTCGCGCACCGGCGCCGCATGCGGATCCGTCGCCAGTGTGATAATCGCCTAAGATACGCCGCCCGGTTATGAACTGCGTCAATAAAATGTTACCGCGATACAAGCAAAATGTGGTGAAATTACGAAATGTATGAAAAACCCAAATATTCGCATTCGCGAATATTAATTACAAATATTCGCATTCGCATTCGCATTCGCGAATGTTCCAAAACCGACATTCGTTACATGTCTAGTAAATACTTAGATCAAGTTGCAAAGCAACTAGAAGTGTTATTATTACTCTTTGTAATCCGTTTTATTGTGCATCTTTCTTCAAATGACTCTGCAAAAAATGTATCTATGCGAACCTCCACTAGTATCTAAAGTATTTTTTGTGATATGTATGCTGTTTGCTAGTTAGTCAATTACTGTAGGAAAAATGTCGATTAGTCGCTACCGCTGCCTGTTCCCACGAAGAACCTTAATCATTGACTGACGATTAGATGTTTTATGCGATTGGCTGCAGTTCAAACTCATTAGATCATTAACTATTCAACCTACTTGTATTTAATGCTCTAGTATTGGATATGGTATTAACGCAGTGGCTATACCAATGCCATGAGTCATTGGAATGAGGGTTTGCGCGATAGAGATTTCCACTAGACGGCAGCACCGTGGCGAGAGGTTTTTTTGACAGCAGCTGTCAAAATCCACCAATCATCATCATCATCATCATCATCTCAGCCATAAGACGTCCACTGCTGAACATAGGCCTCCCCTTTAAAGGGGGGGCTTGCCATACGCGCCACGCTTGGCAGGCGGGTTGGCGCGCGCAGTTTTTTTTGTTTATTCTTGTTTAGGCTTTCGGAAGATCCTGCTGCCCATCTCCTGGTATATTTCCTTAGGAGACTCCTACTGCAACCACGGGACGATATGGTGGGGGACAATTCTAAGGCTGGGCACCCCACGGCTGGCCACCAATCATATTTAATCATATTTTTTGATTGGTGGATTTGACAGCTGCTGTCAAAAAATCCTGTCACGATGGTGCCATCTAGTAAAAAATTTGATTGCGGAATCCGCCATTGGTCGAACGGGTACGTTCCGTTACTTTCAATATCTTTAACGTGCACTATGATCATGTCTCTTGGTTAAAATGGATAGTGTTAAAAAGTTCCAAAACAATAAAAAAATACTAAGTATTTAACTGCTACACAATAAGATAAGTATTTTAATGCTTGAAGAACAAAATAATCAGAATATCTCTTTGAACCTAAAACATGTGTCATCACATCAGTTAAAGGTAAAAGTCTCATATTGTGTTTATGCCGCTGTAAATTTAGTCAACCGTAATCGGGTTGTTGTGCGAAGGTAATATGTGACTTTAATAAAACTAAGCTACTTTTATAAAGGTCGCCGGAAGACGCTGGATGCAAGTCGCTTCCGACCGATACTTATGGAGGTCCAAAGGGGAGGCCTATGTTCAGCAGTGGACGTCTTATGGCTGAGATGATGATGATGATGATGAATAAAGCTAAAACCAAAACAAAAACATAGAATTCCCAATCGCCGGACACAGGCGAGGCGGGCCAATCGTTTTAAATTATATTATTCGATTTGCTACTGAAATAAATACGGATTCGATTAGATTCGTTTGTTTGTTAAACTGAACAACGTCGGCAACAATAAAAGATAACAGAATTGCCCTTCAAATGAAGGGTTTTCGACGCCCTTTAAATAACAATGAGGCAAATGCTGTTATTTTATTCAGCTTATAAAGCTGTTTGAGACACTTAAGTGTTTTATTGAATTACTTTATGACTTGCTTTTTAGGAGTCCTTTAATTACCTAATTAAAGAGTAAGTAGGCACTAGGTATGTAAGTAATCAATTTTGAAGTTTGATCTTGGATTGGGAATGGAACTGGGGATAATAGAATTATCGGATAAAAACTAAACTATAATAATAATCACTACATAGTATAAAACAAAGTCGCTTCCTGCTGTCTGTCCCTATATATGCTCAGATTTTTAAAACTACACAACGGATTTTGATGCGGGTTATTTTGATAGATAGAGTGATTCAATAGGAAGGTTTATATGTATAATTGCCCCCGTGCGAAGTCGGGGCGGGTCGCTAGTAACTAATAAAATAAGGAAAGAAAGTAGGTACGTTATATACTACTTTTACTTGTTTTTGAATAGAAATACATATAATTACACATATCGTCACTACTTTAAAAAAATCGCATCTAACAGCTACTCAATGTTGAAACGTATTAACTCTACATGCATCGCACATATAGTTAACGCATTTTTATGTTGCTTGTCAGAACAAGATACCAGTTTTTTTCAAAGTAGTCACGATATACCCGAAGCCCCGAACCGTACCCGAAAGCTGAAGTTTCAAGTTCCATTTTCAACTTATGTTCTATTTCGTGACATCAACGAAAAAACTTACAGTACTCGTACTAAGGTAAAAAACAAGCGTTCCCGGGTCGGACAGAAATCGTGGCACGAGACACATTGACCGTTCCTTTGTGTCGTTTTATTACGAACGCGGGCGCCCGATTATTTCGTTACACCAAAACAAATCCTTTACTACACCTCACAAGCGAAAACCAAACTTACAACTTGAGCTTAAAGCTTAAAGTCCCAAAACTTAATATCTAATACAGTCTTGCTTATCATTCATGATTCATTTGAATGCAACAGTCAAAAATAAGGTTTAATGGCACGCGATAGGGTTGGTTTTTGTTTGTGTCGTGGGAGTTTTTGCCATGAATGGTAGGTGTTTTATAGAGATAGGCGCAGGGCACCCGCGAGCTGTCACGCGCCGCATATTGTCGACTGTCGACAAAAAGTGGACGGTAAAAAGGTGAGGCGACAGGATGCCGAAGTTGATATACAAAGCTCTGTTCGTTGAACTCTCATATGGGTACATAATGACATGATATGAGATAGTGAAAAATCGATGCTAAATACTCGTACCTATTCCTGCCATCTTAGTACAACTGTGGTTACTATTACACTAAGTAAGTATAAACGCTTGTATTTCAACTTTACTGACCCATTAATAAAATCTTTTAAGAACCAGATGCTGTTGGCCATTGACAAAAGCTCGACAGGCAGAGCATTCCGCTAGAGAACCGTCGACGTAGTTCATTGCAGTTTACCTTTCATCTAGGCTTAAGAAATATAATATTGAAGATTTATTGTAAGAAATAAATACATGTTTACATTTATTAAAGTAATTGAAAAAAAATCTGCGAAGACCTTTAAAAAGTCAGTAACGCTCACTCAGTAAGTTGCAGTTATAGAGTTTTAAGTACTCATTTTAGTGATACAGTAGGTAAGCCAATAATAGGATTCTCAAATGTTGACAAACAACATTCAACTAAAACAGGCATCACTCTCAACGGAACTTTGATGTAAACTCGTTAATGTCTTCTTCAATTTACCTTTCGAATCTTAAGTTTAAAATTAAGTTATCCCAATTTACTAGGCAGAAACGTACATAATTTACGTACCTACATAATAGATACGCCCATATTCATCAATAGATATTATCAGCCGATACAGCAATATGGGCTACTGGGGAACCAATAAACAAACATGGAGTTATTTTTACGGCCGCCTATTTGAGCATTTAGATTAGTATAATTATTAACACCCACAATTTTGGTTAACCAATATTTATGAGAACGGAAAGTTCTAAAGTTGCGATGTGATACGGATAGGGTTTCTGCTCGAGAATTCTCGAGGCGAGAAATCTCGAGAAATTTGTCCTTCGTCGAGACGGGAAAAAAAACCGCAATGCCTCGAGATATCGAGAAATAAATCGCAAGAGCGATAAGTAAAAAAAACACGTGTTTAAAACTTAATGCGTCTAGCTTATGCTGTCTGTGCTCTGTGCTTAACCTGTCGGATGAGTGGGACTGTAGGACCGGCTGTCCAGTCCAGAGTGGGGTCGCTAACTCGCTAGAGCTGCGTTCTCGAGGGTAGATGTGGAAACCTAAGTGGCGAGTTGGCTATATTATATGTTTAAAGTCTAGTGACACCTCTCTACCCCCAGCCCCGCACCGGTGTTGCCCTTGAGCCATCTTTGATGTCGCTTTTTATGGGATCCCATCTTGCGGAGGGCGAGTCACCGTCTGCCGGAATTAAAATTGGATACCGGTTTATTAAGCAGGCGTCCGGTTCTTCACCCAATTGCCCAGTAATTAGCCCATACTATTCACCCAAAAGCCTAGTACATTTTAGACTTCATTAACTGAATAGTTCTTACACCATGGCGGGCGCTGTCTCTGCGTGCATTCCATGACACGGGCACGGGCAGCATCCTTTTAGTGTATCCCTCACTTTTCATTAAATTGTCTAAAGGGCCTTTGCGCGTTGGCTTTGGCTCCGCATACGCCTTCCAAAGGTCCGGAACACCATTGTGGTCCGGAACACCGTGGTCGGAAAAGACCTTCTAAAATTTCTCGAGATACTCGAGAAACTCGAGAAATCGTGGTCGAGAATTCCCGTGCCTCGAGAAATAAAAAAGGTCGAGAAACCAGAAACCCTAGATACGGAATAGTTGAAATGTTACTAGGAATCTACATGTGATGATTGATAGAGTGAGATAAAGTAATAAATTGTCTTGAACTTTGAATAACATATCGTTACGGATCTGGTTTGAAAATTAATTTATCACCTGATAGAGTGGATAGGTGGCGATGAAATGTAGTAAGAAACAAAAAACTTATCTGTCGGCTTAATCTTGAGACTTGAGAGTGTATCGATTGCTATACCAATACTCTATTTCAAAATTCTGGCTGATCGTTATTAACATAATTTAACAAATTTTGGAAGATATCTTTTCTCATTAAAATCATTAAGTAAATACTTAGTAAAAAATAAACATAAATATTCATTATTGAAACTGCTGTTTATTTCACAGTATTCACGGAGGATATTAAAATTAATTAAATAAATTATTAATAAAGTATCAAAGGAATTATTAATGCCATGGTTGCTTTGATGAGACTAAACGTCTTTTAAAAGAACCAAATTGAAAATGGACGCGAAACTGGTTTCTTGAACCTAATTAAGAAGGCGATTCGCAATTTATTTATGGACTATAAAGTAAAGATACACAGGGGCCGCGACGATATAATCTTTTTAGTACCGGGGCTTGGAGAACTTGACTACACATTAACTCGCTTATTCATAAACGTATTGCAAACCTCATTTAACTAAATCATCTTTTGTCCTTATCTGTCACATTGACAGTTGTGTTTGTTAGAAACAGACAAAATATATTTTAACTAAATGAGGTTTGTAACACGTTTATGAATAAGCGGGTTAGTCTTTTCTGTAGTTTTAAAATAAAATAAAGAATGTTTTATTTTATTGTTTGACACAACGTTAATAAGTTGGACATAAAAAATAAATATTAATAAAAGATATTGTCTATACTTATTGTCTTTGCAACACGTAAAAAAATCTAATTGTACATGTGTGGGTACAACCCTTTTTGTGTATCATTCGTTCTCTTATGATATGACACAAAGTACAAAACCCGCCTCATTCACCTAACTCGCACGCTCTTTCGAGGAAAATAGTTCGAACTTCGACTAGTAACGACTCATACGACTACGACTAGAATCATAGGATCCTCAAAACAATTTTCCGTTGAACAATTCTCTTGACGGACACATGAATTCTGTAGCAGATATTGCAGAGCGCGAAATTCAGAAAGCCGTACAAAGCATTCCTAATCCTTTGTACATTGGTGTATATTTTTTATTCCGTTACAAAGTGCATTTGTAATTATGATTGCAGGTGGAAGGCAAAAGCCCCGGTCTGGAGAGATTACACTAGCTTATTGACCGACCCAAAGGAAATAAAGGATGCAGCACTAAAAATATTCTTTTAAATTGGCGACTGTAATGCTTGAATTGAGATTGTGTAGACTGAACTACTAGCGCATACTTTTCTATAGAGCTTTTATGGTCGCATATTGAAGCATCACCAACGATGGCAGAAAGGATTTCCATACAATATTGTAACACTTGACTGTTGCCGAAGCCCGCCCTGCGCCTCTACCGCCGTCAGCGGGGCGCCGGCACAATCCACCGTAAGATCGAAGTTACTCAATTATATAGAAGCAGCAGGTTGTGTAAGACATTCTTCGAACTCAATTTTTACCGGCTTGCCTATTTTAAGCTCTCGTAGATTAATTATACAATAGTGATATAATTAAGCTTTTCAATCTCGTACCTTACTTAGGCCACTCATCAGCAAGCTTCGTGGCCTAAACACGGTACTCGACTGAAAAGCTCTTAATTATGTCACGATTTTATAGAATACTATTTTACGCGAGAGCCTTAATATGAGCAGTCACAATGCCGCCCGTTTTAAAAATGCAAATTTTATTTTCAAGGAAATGTTTTTGTAAAAGGATAAGATTTCGCGGATTTATAGTAGCGCTTGAGGCAACAAAATAAAGCGTCTTCACTTAAAAAATAATACAATTTCGCTTTAATGCTTTTTTGGTTTTCCGAAGCGTTGGATTGCAATTGAGGAATAAATCGGAAGAGTAATATAAACTGTTACAAATAAGCACTTTAAAAAGACTTTATAAAATGATAAAAACTACTTTGGTAATCTTAAATGAGAAAGATAAAAATGATTATATAATGTTGTGGCATATAATACCTACCTAGGTTAAGTACTCGTAGTTACACTTCGAAATCCGAATACAATGTTGAATGTATTTGTGAGATTAGTCACATTATTTCACAATAAGCTATTCAACAAATTTCAACAATCTTCAAGTTCGATTAAGGACATTGTTGGTTAAAGTTAAACCTACGATATGGGAAACAATAGCTTTTAAATTTAAATTGCATACCTATATCAAGATACTGGAAACCAATTAAATGACCCTTTAGTGTAACTCTGTGCTGACGTATATTATTAGATAGGTGATCAAACATTATACCACAATTATACTTCCCTAGCGATTAGAAAACAATAAGAAATTACAATTCGCGCCGGCGCAGCGAGATAACAAGAAACAATAATGAAATGATTTATAGCCCGGAGTTGAGACAATAAGCTATACTTTATATGAGCTTACAATCGGCGCATATAAATCATGCATGAGTTCTTGATCAGAGTATTTTTAGCACAGCACACAAAAATAATTATTTTAAATCATAAGAGCTTGGAAATAATTTTATAACAGTCACTAACTAATCAAACAATGTGTAGTTTTTCACTATTCTATTTTTGTACATGAGAATACGACGTAAATGACATACACATTTGTGAACTCCTTTTCAAAAATGAATTTTCTTTTCGCTTCCATCCTGCATGCAAATTGGTGTCAATTTGCAAGCAATATTTCCCGTATTTTTCTCTGTCAACTCACGCAAGCCGATTTGCCGGTCAATTTGAAAGCCTCGCGTTTCCCGTTGATGCTATCGACTTGCTGACAGGCGACAGTCGGCCCAAGGAATGTTTTCCCGTAGATATTCCATGGTACTAGTTTTTATGCTACCGTGTCGATACTTTGTGCTGTTGCCGACGGAATAGCTGCCAGAACATGGAATTACAAATGGTGAATAAATATTTATGTACGAGAACAAATAAGTTCGACGGGAAAGTGGTACAGAATAATCAATAGAGAGGCTTTGTTGTGTAATGATTTCCTGATAGATACGTGTTCACATCAGGTATCAAAGCCGGTAGTTATTGCTGATTGCGGTACGTGGCTTTGTTTCCTGGATATCGTTGCGAAACAGAAGTCAATGTGGGTTTTGTGCCTTTTGCAGATGTTCTCAAAAGGCAATAAAAAACGGGTTTGTGGAAAATTTATGATACGCTATTAAGCTTTATAATAAAAGTGCCTGTTCTAGAACAGTATTAACATTTCGTAAAAAAAAGCTATGCAGAATTTGTTGTAATTGCTTGCTATCCGATCTTCGCCGACTGAGGGTATTCGCCGAGTTGGAATCTAGAAAATTATGCCATGCCATAAGGGCCAAATTTGCTTAATCCGACAGCGAAGTACCTGATGTTCTATCAGTCCTTTCAGTCTTGACGATGGTTTTAAGGAGACCCTGTAGGTATAATCATATCAGCAGCAGCAGCAGTTACATATTTATATAAGTACTACTTTTAATGTGATCTACTGTTTTAAGGCGATATGTTCAGATTTCTACCAGAAAGCCTGATTAGACCTTCAGCAATTTTTTTCTAATACCGGCTGCTAAATTAGTTTTCGCCGTAATAATGACTAATTAGTCATATCTTATCAAAGCCTAATACAATATCGGCGTTCTTAAAACGAGTTTAATCATAGTCCATTCCTTTGTTGTTATAGCCAAAGTGACTTATCACAACAATCAATTTGCCTTCGTAAGCTGTCTATTTGTTTAATGGCCTGCTATAGACGTGGTAGCCGGCTAAATGTTATCTACTTGTCAATCGCTTCAAGAGAAGCAGTAACCGTTAGCATAGTTTTTTAAATAATATTCTATTTGTACATACGGAATTTGAATCCGGAGATCAAGTGATATGCGCGCTTGGAGAGTAATGCGTCAGGCGGGATAAATGTTCTGTTGTGTCGGAACTTTGTCGTGTATAAATCGTGGTCTATCTGCTACGTTTATGGCGCGGCTTTTAATTCCATTGAGTGTATTAATAGTGAGATAAGAATGAGGGTATTTAAAAGATTATTATCGTGAAGAATTAATATTATGGCCACATACTTGACGCTAGTGGGAGCTTCTACCTACGCTCCTAAGCTTGAGCTGAGTTAGGTATACCAATTCAAGTTAAAAACATCTATCTAGAACCTAGTAAAATGATCTAAATTCCACATTTTAAGGGGCATGAGCCTGTAATAATAATCTTTCATTTTATTTTGATAGTTAAGTTTAAAAAAAAGTACAAGGCCTTAGTCTAAGAAATACTAACATAATAGTTACTCAGGTTTTTTTGACTCATAGTATTAATATTATTTTCACTTGTTGTTATCAAGGTTATTATCGTAGGTTGTCGTTTACATAAAGGCATCAAAACTAAACAACTCACAGTTCAAAACAGATTCCATTTCGTCCTTGAAAGAACCATAGAACGTACTCATCAGACGAGATAAGGGTTCAAGTCCAGGGTGGGCTGAATGAGTGTGTTGGTTATTGACTCGTGCGTCGACCAATCAGTCGCGAGGACGGGGGCAGGTGCGCGCCGGTGCGCGGGAGTCGGGAAAAAAACAAAAGCTGGCAAGTGCGAGCCGAAGTCTGCTCAGAGTTCTGCCACAGATGACTTTAGAATATTACTTTTATAACGAAAGAACTTGAAACCGTGATGCGATTATCATACTATCAACTACAATAATATTACCTATAACTTGCTATTCCGCGATATAATAACGTGCTAGTTGGTTAGTGACAACTAGCAATGTACAAATTGCAGAAATTGCAGAAATGTTTTCGGAAATTTCGGAGAAATTACATGAAAGAAACTTAGAAAGTTCTCTGTGAGAATGATCCCATGAGAACTTTAGCATTTTGTGTTATATATAATATTACACGCCACATATTAGTAAATCAGGCAGGCATAATATTTAAAATGGCGTGTGTTTACGTCGGTCCTGACACGATAAGACGTTTATTAAATTTAAGTTCCAGAGAATATTCTACATAGAAGTTTCGCAACTTATGAAACTTCTCCTCGGTGCATTGCTAGTGACAACCACTAATCAACTAGACCGTTATAGTTTATTATTGTATATTATTGGTATTTTTTAATCGGTTGGCATACATTATAAACAGAAACAAAGGCAACTATAACTTAAGATTAAGACCAGTCAGCCACCATTGAGATATTTTATATGTAAATGTAACTTAAGTTATTATTTGATAGTTTTATCTCCGTAATTGGAGTGCTTTTTTGTAAGCTTTAAGTTGTACCCAACTTGGCATTCCTCTATTTAGCCCTATGGTTGACAGGTAGAGAATGCATTAAGGCATTAAGTCCGCCTTTTGTACCTTTATTATGTGCTATAAAGCTTAAAATAAATAAAGCAATAAATGCAGGTTTACCTCAATTGACACTCCCAGTTCAATATTTATGATAATCGGCCACTCTAAGTATACTTTATGAAAAAAATGCAATAAAAAACAGATACCTAAATAAATAGGTACCTAGGTGCCTTCCTAAATCAAATAATTATTTTAGTAGCCTTATAATTAATTCCTCTTACGGAACCCTAAAAAAACTTAAGCGGAACGTTTATAAATAGCGCCAACGATGCATGTTACCCTTTGAAGAGGATGCTTCGTGTACTGCAGCGGTAAAAAACAAGTCCGAAAAGGTCGGCGGTTCAGGGATAATCATTGTAATTGACTTGTTGAGACAGGGCTGCAGACACGTGTTTGTATGTTTAGGTAGGTATGTGTGAAGGTGTGATGGGCTTTTAATAAGAATGAAACAAAGAAGATTAATTGTGGCGGTAAATGTGGACAACTCGAACGGGTCATGATAAGAGCATGCAATACCGTGTTTTGTATGGTCAATACCGGAATTCAGGTAATTATTAGTTATGATGCCATGCGGTACTCTGAGTTTTTTTAAATAATGCCGCTGAAAAGTCTACCTTCAATTTGGATGTTATCTTTTAAAAAAACAACAGCGAGTGTCGCTTCATGAGCTGTAAAAAAACTGCTCGGATGCCTGTAAATTAAGCAAGCCGATGGGAGATGGGAATCATGTTCCATGGATGCGGCGCCACTGATAGGACCTACTGCTGGGTACAGGCCTCCTCTCGTGCACGAGGGCTATCGGAAATCACAGAAAAATTGTTACTTTTTTTAAAGTTATAGTCCATAAGTTTATTATTATAGGTATGTATACGCGTATACTGTTTATCTGGAATACAGATTAATTTTTTTTGTAATTAACGGTATATCAATTAAAAATAAAAACTAATCTGTAAAACCTAAAAGTTACAAGATACAGCCCAGCAAAATACGCGACAGCATAATAACACCAATTTCAGCAGGTGCATGCAAGGCAATAAATAAATTAGTACCTAGGTAGGTACAGTCAACTGCAGAAGTGGCTAAGCTGGTAGGGTGTTCAAAATGACCTACACACGCTCTTATTCCCTTAACAATAAAGTCGTGTCCATCTCATTTTGAACACCGCGTAGCTACTTTTGCTGCTGCCTGTACTTAAACTACGCTATTACAAAGGATACGAGAGACCATAGGCTATCCTTTATGTTGATTACAAAACTTTAATTTGAGGCCAGGCAGAAACTTTTACTTTTATTTACTTAAAGATATATAATTTTATTATTTAATATTTATGTCAATACAATAGAAAATAAATAAATAACTATAAACTAAAAGCTAGCTAGCTAACCTTACTTAAATAGGATTAGAATACCAAACATTATTACTGTTTGGGAATGAACACTCATGAGAAGTACAAAACTTGTGAACCATTTTATAGTCTTCAAACTTCCCCGTGGAAGCTACAAATAAGTAAAAAGTGAGATTTATAACCAAGGGAATAAAGTTTAAATTGCTTTAATACCAATTTCCTATAGCTCTTGTAGACCTCAATTAAAAGTAATTATTGTCAATAATAGTTTTTGCGTTAGAAATCGTCTCCGATCACAAACCCTTAATGACTGTCGATTATTTTTAATTAGTACGAGAGAATGTGAAAAGCTTGTGGTGAGATCGCGATACAAGTTTTTCTCAATAAGAAATGTCTTCATTCAAGTTTTTTTTGTACTTTGTGACTGTTGAGTGATATCGGACTGAGACTTAACTATACCACCACCAGCACCAAAATATAAAAACTCTATGTTAATTTAACACTGACTAAGCTTGGCTGCTACATTGATTTACATAACTGATGTTAATTTGTATTTAAGCACGCAATTTGTAAAAACTCATTCAAACATAATTATACTTAACGATGTAGTTAATGAGTTTGAAATTTACCCCTCTTATACATAAAGATTAGAAAAGTTCTGGGGACCGATTTTTGACAGCCGGACGCTCGAATTCTAAAAATTCAAGCTCGAAAATAATCACACACAAAAGTTTGTCGCCAATTTTTTCGCATGGAATTAATAGTTTAAATAATCATCATTTTAAATTTCTATCGCTTTTATTTTTAAAACATAATTTCATCGTTTTATTCGGAGTTTTAAATGTCACTTTAGAGTGCTCGAATCTCAAAAATCACCCCCCTGTTATACTTTAGTCTCTTTCTTTACAAACTCGACTGGGGATGTACCTCCACCTTACATAAAATCACAGCTAAATAGCAATAGACCCCTCATTTGTGTTCTTGCCGGAGAATCGTTCGTTAGGCGGCTTTCACACTGCTGCGGCTTCCGCAAGCGGCGCCGGTACGCGAGCGAGACAGCGCTCTACATGTGTATAGTGCTGTCACGCTTGCACACCGTCACCGCATGCGGTTGCGGCGCCAGTGTGATTATCGCCTTTTAGAGAAAATGCAGCGTGTTGAGACGGGGGACACTCTAGTTTATTTAGCCGTCACCGTGAACCTCCCTTTATATTAACTAGTCGGCAACACGGATGTGACGTCCATAGGCTACGATAGCCACTTACCATCAGGCGAGTTGCTTGTTAGCCATCATTGTGGTATTAAAAAAACACATATTTCAAAATGAAGGCTGAGAATGTCAAAGTGTCACGGTCGTCTATTAAATAATTATTAGTTCCTAATGCCAGAACATTCCCGACTACTTAGAATTAGTAATGAAACTTTTCTCACTTTAATTTCAATTTCACGCCCGTGGGAAGCAACGTTTCTTATTAGGACTACAATACATTCTGTTAGCTCGTAATTTCATTAGTCATCATAATGACGTTTTGTATTGAAATCGTGACCGGCAATCATGACCGTGACCGTGGGTGATGATGTCCCATGACCGCTGACTTGTCCTAATGCCACGGAACTAAACAGCCGAATTAGGCTTACAAAAAATGCAACTGTCTCAAGTATGTTACAATACACGTATTTCGAGACTGGGGATTTCAAATGGCACAAATGCCCATATACCAAGTGAGCAAAAAAACTAAATGCAAGTTTGTAAAACGTCATGAGCTTGTATATTTCCTCATCCCATGAAGAACATTCCTATAAATACTATAGGTAGGTAGTAGTGTTACTGTAGGCACCCGTAAATTTATAGAAAAATCTAGAACATTGATAGTTACCAAACTAGTGACCCGTACGTCCTTTTAAGAAGAAAATGCAACTTTTATTATCCCTCCGACATTGGATTTTTTCATTGTAATGGACATCTGTTTCCAATTTGTGGTTTTTTCCGCTAAATAAAAACTAAATTCACTTTAATATATTTTTGAACATGAGTCGACATGCTAAGTTTTACACAGTTTCAATGGACAATTTGATTTTGCCTCCCAACATTGGCACACTTACCTTTGAACTTTACTGTGAAGAGTTACAACAAATAACTAATTTTTTTGAATGCTAAATCAATATTTTAACAATCGAGATAAAATTCTAATTAATGTAGTATTTTTACTGGCTTCGCGGAATTCGAAATCTTCAACATCAATTTGAGCCATTTTTTTAGCTACTAAGAAAATTAACAAACAATTTTAAAGAAAGTGAGTAGGTACTTAAAACCATTTAAACTAACTTCTTACAGAGCGCTATACAAAAGCTGAAAACGTTTTTCTTTTCAGCTAACTGCTCCTTAACTTTAGCCCCTTCTTTTGAAGTGTAAGGCTTTCGTGAACAATACAACACGAAACGGTCTGTGTTGACATGCTGTTGCTCTTTTCTCTAATCTAACAACTACCTCTATTGTTCGGTAAAAAAAATCTTACAGCACAGCAGTGTGCAAAAGGTATTTTAAGCGAAGACAATAGAAGTCAAAATTATTCAGCAGCAACGTTGGGATTATCTCCCTATTTAACCTAAACTTGAAGTGAACGTCAATAAACTTTCAAAGAAAACCGACCTCTACCTCAATTGAGTTTAGGTTCTTAGTTGCTTGAGGATCCTGGCAGCAAGTGATTTTATATTTCGGGCCCCAACGCCCCGGTTGCATTTAAATTATAATGACACAATGAAAATGCTAAATTTGTCGGCGCTAGCCGCGTTTTGGCATTTTGGTTTACCTTTTTCGAGATAAAAGGACGAGTGGATGCGGCCGATTGGGCTCGTGGCTAAAATAGGCCGCACAAGGGATCAATAACACGCCACATGGATCCATACGGGCTTGATTGGCATTTAGGTGGAATAAATAACGTATTGTGACGAAGCTTGAATGCTCTCTGAACTCTTGATTGACTACGCCGCGTTAACTCATTTGTATTCATTCATTCAAGCGCCCTTTTACGATACACGACATGTACTTACATGGCCGAGCACACGCACTGAGTAAAACCACTTGAGTAAAAGCGCTGTCTGATTTGTCTCAAGACAAGTGGTTCTCGGTTTAATCTTTCTCGAATCTTTAAAAGCTTGTATAAACAGACTTTCTATATAAAAGCATCAGTCCGCTGTTAGCAATTTGCGGACGTATCTAGCACTTAGTGGTGCTTATGCGTGGGAACCGCGGTGTTGCGCGTCACGAGACAAGCGAAGATTCACGGTAGTGGAGCGGTAGACAATGACAGGAACCGGCTCGTTCGTTCCGACGATTTGCTATGGAGTGTTCGCGTATACTGTCTATCCACAAATGTTCATTGTTTCATACAACCGGCACAGCGACCCGTGAACACGAATTGTGTATGCGGAAGAGTTCTCACAGTAGCGAAAGTGTGAAAGATGATTGCTTTCTTAAGGTCAATCTCAAACGGTATTAAAAGCGATATTGTTCGTTACTTTATCTTTTAGCTTTGATCATTGTATCACAGTGGGATGTCGATGGTCCGAATATTATTATAAGTGCAATATTATTCAAAAACTTATCGAGTTTATGTAAAATAACTAGAATTATGACTGTGGCTCTATTTTAAGCGTGGGCGTACTTTAATTAAGACAAGGCGTCGACTTCACACATTCTAAAAACCTCACTGCTTCTAGAAGGGTTTAGTTGAGCATCATTATATGTTATAAAGTTTTTATTAATACGGCTCAAGTAAAAAATATATCCCTCCTTAGATTAGTCCTCTCATTTTTGTGATCCGTTTAAGTGCTTAATTGGTATCGTATTGCGAGTAAGAAAAAGTAGAAGTAATATTTTAGGATACTAAAATGGAATGTCGTCACAGCTGGACAACCCTCCATACAAGACCAACATTTTTGGGAAACAATGGGCATTGATGGCGGCGGGAAGAGCTGCGTCTAGCAGCATCTAGAACAGATGCTGCAAGAGTTGCAAGACCTCAGTAAGGCCAGTCTTGAAGTCGGACTCCGAATAAATAGAGCAAAGACCATTAGCGTGAAACATACAGTTATGGTTGGGCAGGAGCAGGAGGATATCCAATATGTTGACGAATACATCTATTAGTATATGTAATTAACCTCTTCTTTTTCAATATACGACCCATTTTTCATCAAAACCATTATTAGTAGTTTGTTGTCTATGTCTAGATAAAATATTTCAGCCTCCTACATTAAAGTATAATCCATGTTATGAACGCCACCAAACTTCTCATAATCGCGCTTACGATTAGTTATAAAAGCTTAAACTAAACAACATCGGCTCCGTGTCTGCAACAGCAATGCCGGGCTTAGCTGCGCAAACACGTGCATGTGATGTGAGTTGCGTGTTTAGGCATTTTCTAATTGGGTACCTAGTCAATTATTGAAAGGAATATTAACTTGGTTTTCTTTTAGCATACTTAGTGCTCGAATTTATAATTGATGGAGATTTTAAGAATTAAATGCCAAGTTTCACTTATTACTCTTATGCGTAGGTATTGTAAAGCCTGCGATACAGCAATTATGTGAGGAGTTTGTTCCGTGTCTGCGAATGCAATGCCCGGCTTAGGTACGCAAACACGTGCATATGAGCGTGTTTAGGCATTTTGTAATAGGGTTGTCAATTTGTGGAAAGGTATAGGTAGGTACTAAATACTACTACTACTATAATAATCTTTGTTTTCGTTGTTACTATCAAATTCGTCCGCTTTTTATATCCCCAGACTAAATAGGTACAATAAAAGTACAGTCAGTAGCAGAAGTAGCTAAGCGGGTGAGGTGTTCAAAATGAGCTTGACACGACTTTATTGTTAAGAAAACACGCCCGCGTGAAGGTTATTTTTGGACACCACACCGTTAAGCTGCTTCTGCTGCTGACTGTACATGGCATAACGTATAATAGTAATATTTATACTTACGGCCTAGTAAAGTATATACTAGGCCGTAAGTAGATGTTTCTAATAATAGCAACATGCTATAAAACGTATTTTATAATAAATAAAAGAAACACTAGGCTTAGAATAATTGGCAAAATACGCGAAACTTAGAATAATCTATATTTGGAAGGGGTTTTTCTAGCATAATGCCGAACAAAATTGTTCAAGAATGTTTCCAATTAATTATATAGCTAGACTTTATCCTCTTTTAGGTTTATAAATATCCTGCCATAAATATTCCGACCTATAATTCTTGATGCCCTTATAAAAGCAGTTTGATTATCTACTTGCTTAAGTAACAATATTTATTGTAATTCATGTAGGTAACTAATAAATTTTTGGTACCTTTCGTTCCCCAATGTTAATTATATTCAACTCAGTAAGATTGCGATTTTTGGCAAGGGCTGCTGGAATACAATAAAGCACGTTCAGTTGCCATCAAATATATCGGAGCGGCCAAGGTGCTCAAAATATCTGAACATGAACTTTATCGCCTCGACAATACGAGTAGAGGCGTTGATTAGATATATCTGTGACCACCTTGGCCGCTCCGATATATCTGATGGCGACCGTACACATTTTATAGATACACTGTTTTCTTTTTTTAAATAATTTGTACAGTGTTCGTGATGCTGTGTTTGTAGAAGTAACTGAAGACTAATTATATTTTTGGAATAAAAGAAAATTGTACCTATTTAACTCTTTAATTATAGAACACTATTTAAACACTATTTATAATTGTGTACAATGTTTTAGTGCAATAAAGTGTTTTACTACTACTACTACTAAACACATTATATACCTACATGTAGTACCAACCGTGTCAAGAAGTTGTTTTACTTTCATAGAAAAATACAATACTTACTTAGTACAAGGGTGTGTACATTTTTGGTCACTTCTGAGACCCATTTAACGAATCGGATTCGACTATACCTTGTGCAATCTAAGAAGCGGTTTTTAAAAAGCGGTAAAATCGATTTTAGGTTATATTTAAAATGTACTGAGATGACAGGTGTCAAAAACTGCTTCTTAGATTGCATTGCACAAGGTATAGCTACCTTTCTTATCTAAAACTTTACGTGTGACTGGTTTTTGGCAGCCCTGGTTTAACCCGCCCGCGTCTGTCGGCAATGAACTATGAAGGGACAAACAGAAGCTTTTAGTTCCGGAAGCATGTTTCTGATTAACTACATACTTTTCAAGGGTCACCGGGTAGGAATACTGTCTCTATTGTCTCTAAATAAATATGAATGATTCTTATGTATTTTTCAAAACATCCTTTATTAAGACGCCTTTATATGTATCTCCATTATTATATCATAATTATCACTATCAGCACTTATGGTAAGTTTATAGTCTTCAAAAATAATAGGTACTGTGTCACACTCAGGTGTTACAAGAACCAGCAGATTAAAATAAAATATACTTTCATTATATGTTCTACGGTTGCCGCGATAGTTATTCATGAAATAAAACAACTTTGAACGGATTATATCGCGTATACTGAATTTTAAATTACATCCCGACGTTTCGAACACTTTACAGCGTTCGTGGTCACGGGTCGACTGAGGAAAACATATTTACCCACATCTAAAATTACAATGTACAAAAAGACTACCCACATGTATAACATTAAATGCAAACAAATAAAGGTGAGTGTACATGCCAGAAGGGCAAATAAAGCTAGTTCTACAATAGCTAATTATCGATCTACTACAAACTTTAATTAATTATTTTTAAAGGTAGCAAACAAACTGTTAAATTTAGAAATTAATAGGTCTACATTATTTTACAAAATAGAGCAATATATGTTAACACTATCCAACGCTATGGCCTCACAGTCGTGTGTCCTGCTTGCTCTTTGATCAAATGAACCACTGGATCCCAAGCCGGTGGTAAAGAAAAGCCCTCCTCCCTGTTGAAGTTTGGATATTTCTTTATCTCAATAGCCTCCCGCAGCATCCTGGGAATATATCGTTTCTCCTTGGCGAGGACTAGAGGATTGTCAAACTTAATTGAGTGATTGGGCTTGTCCATGACATGATCGCAGACTGCAGACCTAGGTCGACGGTGCTTAACATCGGCTACATGTTCCTTCACCCGAGTGGAGATGCTCCGTTTTGTTTGGCCCACATATGACTTCACTACTTTCATTACATGAAATTTTCTGTTTAGTGAAAATGGTCTTTTACATTAAAAATGTGTATTGTGAAAGAGGTATACCTATTAGTTAAGATAGGATTAAGATATTTATGTAAATAAGAATGATATTTAAAGCACTAGGTTGTTACAAGACGTTACATTTTGTAACATCTTCCTTTTGCGTTTTGTTATAATACCACAAAACAAATTGAAACTTAAAAATTAAAAACGCAATACACAACACACTCATTCACAAAGTAGGCCGTGGTCAATTAAAATTATTATGTCAATGACGCACAGTAATAAAGTAACAGTCACTCTTATGGATCCAGTATTAGATAAGACCTGCTCTTACGGTTAAAACGTTAATTAAGAGCGCCATATCTATCGCAGTACGGACATCTGCAGAAAAAGATATGTTCGATGACCGTGGGATCGGCCGCCATCGCCACCGAGTGTGTGGTTCCAATTCGTTTTAGAGCACGGGAGAGATAAGGTTCAGACAACCAGCGTTCGCGCGCTGTTGTAGTAGAAATACACTAAGGAGCAGTGTAAATGGATCACTTTGTATAGTTATTTGTAATAAACGGGACTTAACCGCGTATATAATTTTTAAATTACCTTCGACGTTTCGAGGACGACATTGTCCCCGTGGTCGCGAAGAAAGACTGGCTCCAGTTGACATCAACATCAAGTAGTAGTTGTATAGATCTATTAAAGGTATCGAAGTACAGTACCTAAACTCTTTTCCCGCAAATGTCGCAACTGAGAGTTGTCTCTGTTTACAGTTGCAGAGTTAGGGCCGGTTGCACCAAACCGTCTGTTAACGTCAACGTGATCGTTAAAAAAATCTTGTATGAAAAGTTTGACTGTTTTCTATGGGATGACAGCTCCGTCGTCATATTTAACGTTGATGAGTCCGTTAATTGTGCGTGATGTAACCCACCCTAACTAACTTAGGTATTTGATGTTTTATGCGGGATTTTGCGGCACACTCCTGAGGCTCTCTGGGTTTTCTAAATATTTTGGACGGGAAGCCTTTTTCACCACGAGGTAGCGAGGCCTTTCGAGGGGCGAGGCAGTAGAACATCGCACAGCTAATACCGCCTATTTAAGTCAGCAATTTAGGTGTGTGACGTACTCCAAATTATCTAGACACAATTTTGTTCTCTTAATAATAAGGGCTGGTTGCACCAAACCTACTGTTATCGTTGAAACGTTCGCAAAATTTTATCGTATGGAAGTTTTCATAGTATCCTGCCGGGTGATGCGGATGAATCCGTCAAAAGTGGTTGATGCAACTGGCCCTTCAGTTAGCCTGCTAGTCTGGTCAAATTCATTATGAACACCTAGACAGACTAGCTAGTTCTGCAACTGAATATTCCAGGTTACACTGGTTATTACGAGTTGCCGACGCTCGATACAACGAGAATAAGCAGCCAGATGTTGACGCGCGTAGTAACAAGAACATCGCTCTTTTGTTTTCATTCCGTTAAGTTGATTTAGTGAGTGTGAATGGGAATCTAGGGGTAAAATTCTGAATGTATGAGATGCTCATGTGTGATGAATAGGGTCGCTCTATGAATGGGTTAGGCGCGAGATTCGTGAATCAATGGTATTTAATATGTATTTAAATCTAATTTTTATACCAAGTATGTTGTCATCGGATATTTGAGCAAGTATTTAACGAGACTATTTTACCACAAATTGTAAACAGATATCCATTACAATAAAAAAAGAAAACTGGGAAGAACTCTGGAGCATCACGGGATCCGAACCCGCGTCCTTCGGATTACCTATCTGACGTGCTTCCAATTACACCAGACGATCCTCTATCTATCACAGCGAATTTAGTCTTGTAATGGTGAATGAGTCACTAGCGATTATAACCAGGGGGCCGATTTTTGACAGCCGGACGATCGAATTCAAAAAATTCAAGCTCGAAAATAATCGCACTCAAAAGTTTGTAGCCAATTTTTTCGGATGGAATTAATAGTTTAAATAATCAGTATTTTAAATTTCTATCGCTTTTATTTTTAAAACATAATTTCATCGTTTTATTCAGAGTTTTAAATGTCACTTTCGAGTGCTCGAATCTCAAAAATCACCCCCCAGCGCGCCTAGCACATGAGTGACGCGACAGTATCTCTCGCGCGAGATAGACTACCCGTCACTTTTTAATTGATACAGTCAGAAAAGGACGGATAGACTATCTCGCGCGCGAGATACTGTCGCGTCACTCATGTGCTAGGCGTGCAGGCGGTTTAGCACGACATGCGTTGTCGCGCGCGTTTACAACCTTGAGCCAACTCTAAAGACAGTTATGTTTTACGCATGTAAATCTCCAAAGCCCACAACTCTCCACACACTCAGACTATTTGTCAACTCGTTAAAGTACAAGTTAAAATAATTTTAGCAACCAGTACGAGAAGAAAATATATCTACTGCGTGACGAAATTTTATATACGGTGTTCATTCCTTTTACAAGTTCTGAACATAAATGTATTGATTTTAAATACGCACCGATAGTCGAACCAGGTTTAGACGATGTTAGAACACGTGTCATACAATCAGTGCAGGTGGCTGCGCTTCAGACAATGATGCCAGCTCAGTGGCCCGAGCTGGGCCGTTAACACACTGTGTTGACATGGCTTTGCATTTGTCCTATAACCTGTCAACACAATGAGTCCTATACGTAGAAAGGGTGAGAGGTAAGCAACACAAACGTATTTTGACCCTTTGGAGTCGTAATTACTTATCTATCATTGGCTAATACAAATTTACGATCTATAACTGTTAGCAGTCTGCTTGTTTCATACATCGGTGTTTAAAAAATCTATGAAAAGTCAAAAAATATTTTTCAAAGATAAGGGAGGAGAGCAAGGTAAAATGCGCATATATACCTATATATATAAGTCGTGATTATACGAGTACGACTTTTCCGATGCGAAAAAAAGTCAAACAAAGTAACCAAAGTAAAGTAAGTAAAGTAAGTAGTAAGTAAGTAGTAAGTAAGTAAAGTAAAGTAAGTAAAGTAAGTAGTAAGAGGTAAGTCGACTAATTACCAAATGAAGTGAATTTCTTTTACATTTCTTTATTATGGGAAGCGGACATTTTTCCGCATTGAGAATATTATAAAAATAGACTCAAGAACCATCACGAAAAAATAAGGAAAAATAAAATATTAGGAACGTTATTCGAACTTCAAAACCAGAACTGGTTTGATATTAAAATGATTTTTTTTAATCAAAACTACATCTAAACAAATTGTAATTCCGACAACCAGTGTCACTAAATCGTTTGATATGTACCATCAGCTGCAGAATTGCCTACCCAGTTTATCAATGAATTCATTCATAAACTGGGTAGGCAATTCTGCAGCTGATAGTACCTACTCGTATAGTAATGTTAGCAAGCTCTCTTTGTCTATTTGACAAGAATTTGATATCCAATTGATACGTAAGCCCACTTTTGACTAGTTAAATCGTGGCCCAATCCAGTTCAAGATCAAATTAAAATCAAACCATTAGAAAACAATAGTTTCCGAATAGAACCTTAGGACATATATATATACCGTCCGTGAGCTCTAAAAAAATCCTTCGGGTTTTAGAAAGAGACGTCGGGTATCAATCAATAGTGACACATAAAAAAGCAGAACAGCAATATTACCTTCGTGTGTCATCGCCGATTCCCGAAGGTTCTTCTTAAAACTCACGGAGTGTACGGTCACGTCTGAAAATATGGATACATTTCATTAAATGTATCCATATTTGACGTGACAAAATATGTATCCAAGACTTTACACCTTTGTAATAGAGCCGTGACTACATATTTTTATCACATTAAATGTATACATATTTTTAAACGTGACTGTACTTCCTTTGAAACACGCTGTCGATAGAGTAGTGAATATTTTACTTTTTCTTGCACGGACATTAGTGTAGATTATTAGTCGACTCATCAGAGTAACTCTAGCTGAAACAACATTTTATAGATTCACTTATTACTTATATAGCGATGTAGTGGCCAATTTAATTGCACAGAATGTTGGAAAATATCGTGTTATTCCACATATAGAGTTTGTTGAAACTAACTACTATATTTTTATCAGATAGAGGCGATTAAGTGTACCTAGTATATTAAAAGTATGTTTTCTACAGATGAATCTACATTGCATACTTCATATTCTTCAAATATCATGTAATATTAAGAAAGGATTTGTCATAAGTCAATTCTTACAGGGGTGAAAACGGGGTGAATGTACCATCGGGTTCATAATTGCCCATGCATTTTTGAACCCGATGGTACTTATTCATAAATATTATATCCCATCGCTTTATGCCACATGTTACGGATTCTATTAGGAGTGAAGTAATTCCATTAAAATAAATAAGATAAAATAAAGTGACTCAGTCGCGATACAAATCTTTTGCAAGCGGTATTTAAAATCGAATACCTACTATTGTTCCAAAACTCAGAACCTACTCGTCTTTTTATTCGAACCTGTCTTAAAGCAAAGATTACTATAGAGTTGAAACACACGTGTAGCCAAGAGGGATAGAACATTGGTAATACGACTAATTTGAAAACACCTCTGTAAATTACTGAGCATACTGTAATAAAATATATACTTAATTTAGTCGGGATACTCGAGATATCGTCATTACCTACCAAGCTTTGACGAAAAAGAAAACATAACCGTACTTAGGACGTTTTAGTATTAGGTAATATTAAAAAGTTTCTCAGCCGCATCTAGAGGTATATGACCATCCCGTTCGGTTTCGGTATTATTAATTATTATTGCCATGTCTATGCATTCATCCTAAGTCTAAGGAAGCTATATATTCTCATTAATGAAATATTCGGGCATAGTTTTATTTCCTACACCAGTATCCAATTAATCTCATTAAGGCATTCCCGTCCACGCGTTTCGCAGATTACAAACCCCAAAACATTTAGTCTTCCCATACCTTTGTTTTCTTTATTTCTCGACCTTCTGAAAGAATTTTAATTAAAACTCTTATTGGGTACGCGTAGCTACTTCACATGCAAAACACGCTATAATTATGCATATATAAATTACATAATGAAGAAGTTGAATTATATGCATTAAACTTTATATTCTCAGGGTATAAACGCAGAAGAAATTGTATTAATTAGACATGAACTTGTATTGACTACATAGTATCGTAATTGCACCTAGGACCGGTAATAGGACCATGTTTCTTCCAAGCCTGGAAATAATACGTCTGTGAATACAAACTCTAGTGATCTAAATACTAGTTTGCGGAGATATAAACATCGGCTCGGCGTAAACCCGCGCCACCGGTTGGTCAGAACGTGTTCTTTGGAGTCCGATGGGACAAAAAATAAAATCGATTGCGTCCTTGATGCCGGAGAAATAAAATGTACTGATTATTAGGTGTCAAAGTATAATATTGCCGTTGAGTATGGGACATTTTAATGAAATCAATGTAAGTTCAGCTAACAGCGGAAGTAGCTATGCGGGGGAAATGTTCCAAATGATCTTTACACACTCTTTTTCTCTTAGCAATAAAGTGACAAGATCATTTTAAGCTTCAGCTTAGTAACGTCTGCTGCTGACTGAAAAACTACTAATTAAATAATAACGACTATTTCATAAAAGAAAAATTATTCTCAACCGAAATAAATTAAACTTATCACCAAGTCGGACAGTGTTAAATTGGTGCAGCTGTTAAAAAATATGCACAGGAGAAAAGGAAGAAGCACAGACGAGACGCAACTTTCCAAAAAGCAAAAAAATACGAAACGAATTTGCGTACTTAGTTATGTAGCCGTAATTACGCCGATTGATGTCTTGGTTTAACATAACGATGAAGTGATTGAAGGAATTGTCTCCTCGGTGGTCTTCCATGTCCGAAGCAAATTAATACAAGAATTCGGCTTTTAAAATTCAACGTCGACATCCAATTAATTACGTTCAACGCTCCCAGCACGATGGATGCAATTAAAAAATCGCTTCGTATTTCGGCATGAGCAATCCCTGTATTAGGAGTAATTGAGCTGATGGGCAGAATTGGATACGCTTGATTAGTTAAGTCGTCCTAAATGGGACATGTCGTAAGATCGTGCACAATTCGTCCGTCATACCGACCGGTCCGTGGGACCGTTATTCCTTGGATGGACTGACCAAGCTCCAAGGTCGGTCTTGGTCTTTAAGACTTATTTGTAGTATGTTATATATATATTCCAAAATAATGAGAATAATTCTAAATGGTATATCTTCCCAGTTTGTATTCTGCTTTGTTGTACAAATGTGCATTATTTCTAAAAATGTCCTTCCTTGCACCTATGGTTGATGGCCTCATAGTTTATTAGATAATGCTATTTGGCATTATGTCCGGCATTTTGAACTTCGTGTGAAAAAAAAAATACAAGCACGGACAAAAAAGATTAATGCAAAATTTTCTATTTATCAACTTTTTGAAATACAATGCAGATACAAATACCCATGCTTAGCGCGACGGACTATGACATTACCTAAGTTAATTAGAGAAATGTCAACCATAGGAAAGTAAAGCCTTTACCTTACTAAGTATATAAGTTTAAAATTTCTTAGGTACTTTTACCATAGAACATCAATAATGTTGTATTTTATCTTATCCTCAACATTTGCAACATGTTGGGTACCGGATTGCCGCATTTTCTACCAGAAATTTGAATTTCCAATGTGCAAATAAGCAATTCCTTTTCAATTCATTAACGTGCGGTACACGTCATTTGCTATTGCCAAAAAGCGCCCACCATCCCTATATGACATGCCTTTCCGTCATTCTTTCTCACCTCGTCATCCTCAATATATGCAAGTGTGAAAAGGATGACTGTATCTAATGTTGTAACTGGTGTTATATTATCATATTATCAAATTGTTCCGAGTTTACGCATCGCTGCTTGACACGAGCTTCACCCCCGATCTGATTGATGGCGATGAAATTGGGAGTTTTATCTCAATTCCTTTATCGAAGTGAAAAGTTTAGATTATAATGCACACCATCAATTTTGTTTCTAATCTATGGAACTCAAATGTTAACTTTGTGTTATATATTATTACATTCTGGAAAGCACACACAATTCACAATTCTCTCTCTCTTCCAAGCTATGTGTCCCACATGGTGGTGGGGTCAGCTTTCCGCACTTTTCGTCTCCACTTCGCCCTATCCTCGACGTCTTCTTCGGACACCTGACACTCACTCATATCCTTTAGCACTACGTCCCTCCATCTTGTCTTGGGTTTGCCTCTACCTCTTTTACCCGGGATAGAAAGCCGTAGCGCCAAATTTCCGACGTAGTCGGGTGGCTTCCTCTTTACGTGGCCGTACCATCGCAGCCTACTTTCCTGCATCTTGTCGGCGATGTCGCGCACTCCCAGACTCCCTCGCACGTACTCGTTGCGGATTTTATCGAGCCTGGTAACACCACACATCCACCTCAGCATCTTCATTTCGGCAACTTGGATGGTATGCACGTGCTTTTGTGTAACTGCCCACGTCTCGCTGCCGTACATCAGAACGGGCCGTATAATGGTCTTATAGACCAAGCCTTTCAGTTTGACCGGCATTCTTTTGTCACAAGTCACACCAGTTACTTCCCGCCATTTCAACCATCCAGCGGCTATTCGGTGCTGGATGTTGCATTCTATATCCCCGGACATGTGCATCATACCACCCAGATATTTATACTGTTCGCACATGGTAACACAATTCACAATTATTATTTTTATATCCAGTGGATCAGACGTTAAATGATAAATGATAATAGAAAGGAAATTGTAGATTAAGTATAATTCTGAGTAGGTATAGTAACCCATGCAAAATAAAAGTTTCTTTTTGAATACCACGACGGCGGCAAACAAGTAGACGGCCTGCCTGACGGTAAGCAGCTACCGAGGCTTATGGACGCCACACACAAACATGCGCGTTGCCGACCCTATACAAAAAGGAGGATTACTGTGTTGACGGCTAAAGGAACACGAGGGTCCCTCGTCGTCAACACACTGGGTTCTCTTTAAGCTCTTTGGCAACCTTAATCACCAACAGGAACACAACACTATGAAAGAGAGAAAAGAAAAACGTCTTTTGGACGTACTTTAAGGACATACTCGACCCGGACGTACATAGTTTAAGGACATACGTAGATCCAAAAGAAAGGTAAAGGTAACTAGAAATTAAATATGAATAATTAATCACTGATTAAAATTCCAGAATGCAGACTCGAAGTAAAGAAAAATAAAACCATATGAATCACTCTTGGTGATTTAAATTGCCGCAGTTTTGTACTGTGTTTACTATGATGACTATTGGAGCAAAATAAGTAATATTCATACATAGATATTTTTCCTAAAATTTCCTAAGGCACAGATGTTATCCGGTTTCAAATATATAGCCATTTTGACATAGTCACATAGACATTGAGAACGCACGTCGCACGAGTACGTATTAAGTTTTAAAATTCATTTTTTAATGTAATTTAGTCCACAGAGCTCTCACATTTCACAACTTCTTAAATGGGCCACATTACATGGGTGTCAATCCGATATTATACTCGAAACTGGAATTCAAGGCCAAAAAATCTATGACAGATACGTCAGTGTCATAACCATCATTGTCGCTTATGTCACTGTCAAGTAAACTTTTCAGGTTTCGCCAACCTTTTTATAATATGCTGCTTTATATTGGCCAACATTATCATATTATTTATTCTGTGACATTATCTAAAGAGTGGAGCGTAAGCGAAGTGAAGTACTTACAGACGTACGGATACAACGGAACTGTCAGCTGGCTACCTAGACGTCTCTGCATTTCGATAGATTTTTGATTTTAAATAATTGTTCCACGATAACTTTATAAAATTTCTTGGGGATGCAGCATAGATAATATAATTTGAGTGTTCAAATATGACCAGATTGATCAAGGCGTTATGGTGCTTAAAAGGCGCGAAAAAATCATCATAAAGTGTCTTGTTATATTGGTCCACTCGTTTGCATGTAAATCACGGGTTCTCGGTTCGAAGCGGGCTACTAGTTAAAATAAGGTTTTTGTAAAAAAAAAGGTAGGTATGAACTTTTGTCGCCGACTGTACTCTACTTTCAACAGTAAACTAACACGGAGACAATTCTAACGAACATATTAAACACAATAAGGTTTCGTTTTTGACTTGATGTAGTTCTTAACTTAGTCGTAAATTATTGTACCAAATGTTATGAATACCCGAAGTAATACAAGTGCAATACCAGCTTTGCAACCAAAAATCACGGATGTTTAACTTTTTATTAGGGCGTCTTTTATTTATGTAAAATAAGTAAATACAATTACTTCTTTAAATTATAGGATTGAAATTACCAACAAATAAATTATGCTAGCGTGTTTTTAATAAAAAAGGGAACATACCATTGCACAAACATTTTACTGCAGTGGCAACATTGTAGTAACTTTTTTGGCCTTGAATTACAGTTTCGAGATTAGTGTAATTTGGATGTTAATTCTGTGGTATCGAACCTCATCGGCGCATAATCTAGGAGTTTAATACCGAGTTACGGCCGATCAATAATTTGAGAAAATTGTTACTGACAGGGGGCTTAAATATGTTGGCATTTTTGTAATCTTGAATTTATTTCTGATAAACGTAGTCTACTCAACGATTGATAATATCACAACCTAAGTTCAGTGTCTTAGTAAATCAAGCAGTATTTCAGGTGAGCTTTTCGGATACGACCGATATAGTGAAAAAAGATTACATTTATTGATAAATCTTTCAAGTTATATGGGCAGTAGGCAGGCTGTTATTCAAAAATATAATTACTAATGACTTTATTAACATAATCAGATTGGTAATACGTAGATTAAACTTAGATATAAAACAATACTAAATTTAAATACCTATGTAAAATAAACTACCTACTCAAAAAGCCCCCCTCGAGCTGTACCGGGCGCAAAGGTGGCCATCACACTGGCGGCGTTACCAAGTTGGATGGCGATGGACAACCTTTGCGCCAGGTAATGTACTTAGGTACATGTAAGATATGAGGCACACTCATTAGGTATGTCGTATAGTACCAAGAAATATTTATAAATCTTTTATTAATTCTGTCTTCAATGAAAATACCGAGGTGTTGTTATTTTTTAGTATGTTACATACGATAGCTTGTTAGTGTTTTTTTCCGTACCGACCTAGATTGCGCGTCTGTGACCTATCTGAAAATAGTCTTTACATTTTGTAGCATCATAAATAATATCTGAGTGTCAAGTTTATTCGACCTACATATTTTGCGGTTATAAATCACATGTGGTTACAATTTAATAACAAGGTCCGTTTACTTAGATATGTTTATGCATAATTTGTCTGCGTTGTAATAAGAATGTATATTATAAAAACGCTTACAGCTGGTGAGGTCTTAAAATGATTTTGACGCACTTTAGCTCTAGTTTTCATGACATGGAGATCATGACAAGCATATTTTGAACACCTCCCTCAAGTATGTACCATTTTCTAGGGCTTAGGCTTTTAGGCTTAGGGGTCTTATTGTGATTGTTGTGAGGATAATATTTGGCCAAGATAGCAATTTATAAATAAATAAATTTAGAATAATAATTTTGAGTACGCACATATATGCTATAGAATACTTAGTATGTACACGTACACACAACGCCTCACTAGGTATACACTTTTGAACGTTATTACAGCGGAATAAGGTTCAAAAGTGTATACCTAGTGAGGCGTTGACTGTACCTAATTACTTAGGTATACCAACCATGTTGGCTTAATGCAAAATGATAACAACTTGTGACTTAGGAAAATGGAGAATGCTTGATACCTGTTAACTTAACTGGGTAGGTACCTAATGTGGCCTGTTACTGTGGAAAGCCTATACCAAAACTGCGATTTATTCACATTATGACATTTTAGAAAACTTCACTTGTTTCTAGGATAATCTTTCCGTTTCTTACAAATGTGCAATTTCTATTTCTTGTGAAATCTTACATTTTTTAAAGTTTGCGAAACATACACATTCTGTTGTTCTTACCTTGCAACTGAAGGAAGGTGCGAATGACAACTGTGAATTCAATAGATTATCTGTCAGAGAGTGTCAAGCGCTAGTCACGTCAGATACGACAAAATAATGAGAGCAATTAAACCATCATATTGCATCAAATCCGGAACTCTGGGATTTGCGTTCTTCAAGTTGTTTGCATTCTTTGACCTCCACCACTTTACATCTGCCGGATGTCCGGATCTAGAAATAAGCATAGTATAGAAAACTAACTAGACGGGTTTCGTTGCGCTCATTATTGTGTCATATCTAACGTGGTATCTCCGTCTACTAGGGGTAGTATATTTACCATCAAGTCATTAGATTACTACTTACTACATCAGTCTTTACAGAAATGGGTATTTGATAAACGTTCAGTTTCCGCGTTTGAGTTGATCTGTGCTAAGTGATAAGGAGCAGGCTAGTAAGTGCAGCCGCTATCGGTCATCGAACCCCATTCCTTGCATGCGATTGAAACGAAAGCCGTTACCTACCCAAGGAGTGGCTGCGTCATAGTCGTAGCCAATCAGTAAGGAAACTAAGTTGACTAAGTTGTGCATAATTTGAATGGTCTGTATGACTAGAAAGTTTCAGATATTCGGCGTTAAATCGCAAGAAGTTATTTTCGTGACGTACAAATAATCTTTAGTAGCTGTACAAACAATGTACTTACATTCAATTACTCATCTCGTCGTAATACATTCAACGCTATATACAATTATGAACTTTCTTCGAGTGGAGTATTTGGCGTTAACGATACGTATATCTTAAAATGCTCAATAATCGTCGGCCTAAATCGCATACCTCGTAACTCCATTTTTTTTTAAATCATGTTTTGACACTTTTAGGTATTACTATTCTGAACGCATCTAACGGCAAAACTCTTAAATACCAAAAATAAACCGTTTACGTTTAAAAAGCAAAACAGAAAACCTCGCAACTCCCGACCGCCATTTTGTAAAAGTAATGCCTCGTATCTCCCCCCCGCCACTCCCTTCAGTACAGTTTGCGATGGCGTTGTGACTGCACGTCAGTAAATATTTAGGAAGAAAACGGGTGCTGGATAACAGGTATGTGTAATAAGGTTCTACGATTTTACTGATTGTGTATTCTTGATAGAAATTTATTATATTTAAACACATTAGAATATAGAAAATGTCTTTTGGTTGCACGCCGTGGACATACGAGGTTTGCTTTGCGTGGATCTTTACGCACGAAGATTAGTTACGTGGTTTTCTACGCAAATTATTTAATCTTTTTGTGACTTTGGTCGACACTTTATCTCGTGTTTAAATAATTAATTTATAAATCCCGACGTTTCTAATACAAAGTTATGTCCGTAATGTACGTAACCGATGCCGGTGGTTTTGCCGCTGGTCAAAAGTCATGAAAATGTATGTAGGAAAGAAATTTTAGTAGGTATATAGTTGTGACTTGTTCGAATATAGACATCTGTTTTGTTTTTGTCACTATTTTAATTTATGTTAGGTATATCTAGTCGAACTCAAGTCCCATCTACAAAAAATAGGTGCTTTTACTTAAGTTTTTTTAATTATAACATTGTTTTGTTTTGTAGGCGGATACTAAAATAAATCAACAAAGGAAAGCAAGACTGCAGAAAATATTTTCAAAATTAGACAAAAACGTACCGGATATAGGACGAGGACGTTATGCATGTTACAATTTCGATGTAAACCAATACGACGGATCTTTAACTTTGGTGCAGGAAGAGCACTGTTTATAATATTTTTAGCCTTGAGATAGAGTTGACGTTGTTGATTTTGCTACCCACATTTTTGAAGCCAGAAGAGGCTATTCGGTTTGAAGTTAAATAAAAATTTTTTAATTTGCAAGTTTTTTATTTATTTTTTGTCTACAATTGCCATAATCAGATCAAAAGACTACCCTTTATATTTACGGATTTTTATAACAAAGCTCTTAACTCCCAATTAGCTTTCTAAAATTTTCAAGAAAAACTCGTAACTCCAAATTTTCCAGGTTCAGGTGATTACAAAAAAAATGGTTTTAGGAATTTGAGGGCTAAACTTTACTTAATATTATTTGAAAAAAAAACTAAACAAGTCTTCATGCAAAATTTTTGGTAATCAAGTTTTTTGTGCCTCCTGTAAAATTTGGTCAGTTCACGAGGTTTGCGATTTAGGCCGACGTCATACTGCTTGTTTAGGCTTTAGCACACTAAAAACGATTACTTATTATATTAATAATTTGAACCAGTATATCACCTTAACCACGCGACTATATTCGTGATAATGAAAAACCCATCATTGGCCTACTGTTTTTACACCACTGTGATGTTTCATGTCGCACAAAATATCAGCTCTCGTTATTCCAAACGGAGTACAATCTACGTACACAGTCAATAAAGCCCAACTGGGCCCATTTCTCTTCCGCCACCGTTACATTCCGACAATCTAGCTCAACCAAATAGGTGTGAATTCAGAGGGAAAAATATTTCAAAGCTGTTTACTCCTCGGATATTTTATAGACCGACATATTTTACGCTGATAATGGACTAAGAATTTTTATAAAACAATCAAAACATTTTTTAAATTTTCTGTTAGGTACTCAGTGGATATTTTACAGGTTCCAATCAAAATTTAAATCTAAACTATGTATAATTTCAAGTCTGGAGGCTAACAATTAATTTTGTATTAAGCCGAACGTACCTAACGATACCACAATATAGCTCAGCTGGGCAGAGCGATGGGCATGTTTGTCAGAGTCGCGAGTTTGAGTCTCCCTTTAGGCATTGGATTTTTCTACCTTTCCTTTATTTCAAAAATGACACTTTAGAATTGAAATATATTGAAAATAAGGTCTGCCTCTAAATTAAGTTACAACTAAAACAGGTAAGGTGTATTTTTTTCGTGAAATCGAGTCGTAATTATATTTCCTGTTGTTTTTTATTTAGTATTTTATGTAACCGGAGTAAAAAACCTATGTTGTCAAACATGTACCAGTTAGTTGTCAATTAACAACATTAATTTGATAAATCAAACAACTTTCTCCGCAAGTCGTCGAATAAACGAGCATTTTTATCAATTTCTAATTGCGGAAATAAAGTGATAAATACGTGTTTTGTCACTTTCAATTGTGAGAAAAAACTTTCGATTGGACGGCTATTTGATATCTTAGGCTTATGTCATCTGGTAATTTAGTTACTAGGGAGTACAACAACATACATCTGTAGTGTAGATTCAATACATGTACAAAAATGTAAGTCTCGCAATGCTTTTCTTCCTCCGCAAAAGTACCTACTCATATTGAGATGTAATGAAAAACCAATCCGGTGCCCGTATAACTCAATCCCCAATTCCCCACTGGAGTTTACTAAGACTATTATATTGTGACGCTTTCAATATTAGATGTCTATATTTTTATAATACTATAAATAGAATGACCTGTCGATCGCACGGCTGTACTAAGCTCAATATATTTTAAAAATAAGTGCTTTAAACTTAGCTAAGTTAATGCGATGCTAGTAAAATTTAACATACATGTTTTTACGAAATAAGAGAATACGTGGATAATTCGGTATAATATGTGGTTATAAAAAGGTACTTGTATCGTATCTCTTGGGAGCTAAATACTGCGACACGAACAATTATGAAGCAGAAACAAAACGAGTCTTGTATCGTTGCTCGTTTGTATTTCCCTAATGCCCTGTCGAGATAAAAACATTAGTCCAACGCCACAGTACTTCTACTATGCAGAAGCGAATATAAAACATAATAAGCAAATATGTTTTACACTAGTAGTTTCAACGAAATATTTACTAATACACGCAAATTTTGTGTGTCACCTACAAACTAAGTAAAAATACTAAGCGTTTGAACTACTAGTAAGTAGGTACAAAGCTACCAGTGGCGGCGGGTAATTTTTTTTCTTAGGTAAGCCGGAGCTTAATGTGACTTAAAATTTCTTCATGAGCAATGGAAAAACGGCTCAAGTGCTTAAAACTAGGCAAGCCGATAGGAATCGTGTTCTATGGACGCACCACCACTGAAAGCTACAAACATATAAAATTTCTTATGACACTTAAAGTAAAAAGTTTTTTTTTTTTATATACAGAATATATGTAGATAGAATAAACCAATTTTTTTTAATCACAATTTTACCACAAATTGGAAACAGACTAACAGATTTCAGACCTGAGAATTGCGGTCCACAACGCAACATTTTCTCACAACATCACAACATTTATTCCAGTTTCCAATACCCCGTTGATTTCCAACAATCAGTCAGTTTTTTAATAGTTTAGATATCTTTTCTGCCTTTTAATCCTGTGACCGCAGGACGTATGCACAAACATACAGCAACCGTCGGCGCCGCAGATGACGCGTCCTCTGGCGGAATTTTAATACGTCCCCGTATGGGAAACAAATGAAACCATTTCTCTACGGCTTTCTTCATATCGCATCTCGTCATGCGTGAAAAGGCTGATTTAAATATTCTAATGGCGGCGCTAAAACAAAAGAAGGTGGAGGAGGCAATTTAGAAGCTCTGTTGTTTCTGGAGCATGAGAAAAGTACTGAACAACGCATTTTTTTTCATTAGTTAATATTCGTACTGTCGTTTGAAAAAAAATAAAGAGATGAAACAGAACATAAAACAAAACACACAATGCTTTTAAATATAGGTATTAGTAACAAAATTTGCTGTCATTGATCTGGTCTAAGGTAAGGTAAGGTTTGTTTTATTTAGCGTTTTTATGCACAACATACATATTATTTTCTCAGTAGGTAAACATACAAAATACGCTACTGTTACGCTACTTATTAGCATTTAAAAGTAGCGTAAATGTTTCAATTTTTACGAGTCTAAATTATATTTTGAATCGTGAGCATAACCTAAGTATATATGTATGCAAGCATTATAACTTAAAACTATTAAGATTAAAGTTAATACTGAATTTCTATACAAAATTATGTCCATGAAATAAAATTTATGAACATAAAAATTGCCTGGGAAACATGACTAGTAAAAGTCCCCTGTCACACAGCAGGGGACATGCTTAGCGACAAAATATTTACACCAGCTGTATATATGACATTAAATGTGTTGTTTCTTAAACATTTGCTTAACAAATTCAGCTCAATCTGGCGGCCATGGCACAGTAAACTTATCTCCATTAAAAATACATTAAAGGCGTCAAAAAACCTAAAAGCCCAGCGCAATGATTTAGCAATTCTGCCGCCATTTGCGTGGCAGTGATACGGTGGAAAAAGTCTTATAATTCATATAATTAGGAGCAATATGTTGGATATTGTATTTGTTAATCGTTTTTTATTATTCTTCTTTTACTTTTAACTTACAAGTACCTAAGTACTTAGGTAGGTACTTAAGTACTTTTAACTTTCAATATAAAATGGTTCAGGAACTATCAAGACTTCATATTTACCTGGCAGATCGGTCTCGATTTATCAGCTGTTTATTAGGACCTCGCTCGGGGAGCGAACACGCGCCGCCTTTGGGCTTATCGACACGTATAAAGCACTCTATATTCCTATTGGCTTTCGAACCAGCAGCATAACGACACGTCTTAGACAACTAAAAACATATACAGCGTTTATTTTTCCATATAAAATATTTCATCACGCAATATATCGCTACCTACATGATTACTTTGCCCTAAAATGTCACAACGGATGTAGTGTCAAATAAGTGTATATTACGCAATACATTGCGTAGGTACCGATAAATTAAAAAAAACAATTGCTCTATGTTTATTAAGAGTTAACTCAATATTTATTACAATATCGATTTATAATTTCAAAACTTGCGTCTGGCTTCCATTTGAGGTAATATCAAATAAACATGCGGTATATATATAATACCTAAAACTAGCATAGGTATTACCAATTAGAAAACTATAGATGACGGAGATATCAAAATCACGGAGAGGGATAAACAAATTACCAACGGTGGTTTAGATTACATACATACATAAATAATACCAATAATAAAGTTATATAAATATCTATTACAAGGTATGTAATATCTTGTTAATGGTAGGGTTTTAGCAGTAACTAGTAAACTTTAAAGTACTTGATATTCCTGAAAACCTTAAATGTAAACGTATGAGGAGTATGGATGAGTATTTGATAGACAAATTTTTTTACTCTGTAGATGAATTTATAAATAGATTAGATTGACCCTTATAATACTTTAATACCTGTACCGACCTATAACCTATAATCTGACAAAATGTATTCATATCTACCGGACATACTTATATTGTTTTATTTAGGACATCGACATTTATTATATATTTAACATAACTATGTTTAAATAAAAAAATAAAAAATTGATTATTCGTGCATGTGTAGTATTGTAATATTGTCTTAAATTATAATCTCTGTATTTGTACAAAACATGTTGAATGTTAAATGGCGTGTAACATATATGTTGTTAACATATATAAAGAATTAAATTGAATTGAATTGTATAAATGAGCTCCGCTAATCGTCACTTGTTTTGATTACCACCATTTAAGTATTAAACACTGGTTCGTTTTGAGGCACTTGTAAGGCTAAGCGATGATAATAGCAACCCAGCAAGTTTTAATGGTTACAAGGAAGCCCTGCGGTATGCTTCTGATAAGTTGTAGTGCTTTCTGTACTGGGGTTGCACCTAGACTTGAGGTAATCGGGAGTTTGTAGATTAGGGAAATGGAGCGAGCGCGTGAAGATTATACTAATGGTAATGTTAAGGTAAGTATAGGTTTACTCAAGATTTACGTTAATTTGTTACGAGTTAGTGCCAATACCAACTTACCAACAAAGGGAATAAAACGTTTTATATTATAAAGCAAACACACACATATAACCTCTAGCGACCCACCATAAAAGAAAGATTGGAAGTGAAATTTGAACCAAATGCGTTAGAAAATAGAATTTAATTTCTTATGTTTCGAAATCGAACGAAACAAAACAAAAGCAACTCTGTACCAATTAAAATATAATAATCAAATTTTCATTGAAGATATTTTGTACTAATATTAGCACTTTTAACCTCAGGAGGATAAAATAAATACAGAACAGAGCAAATCTATGATTAGGTGAATCTTAAGGCGTTATTTTTTTTAACGAAATCGTAAACATTTGGACAGCGTTATAACTTATATTTGCTAGTTCGCCCAAATTAGTTAGCAAAATATTATTAGAAGCTTGGGAGATTCTAGAATGGGGACTGTGTTAACGGGCTCTAACAAATTCACTGCGTACCTAAGAATCTTGCACCTGCAAAATAATGTGGATTGTGAACACGCCTACGCCATTCTCACGCTTTTTCCACAATAAACCTACATGTTCATGCCTAAACAATGCCTCTTGTGCATCGTTCGCAGCCAGGAACACATGTTTGGTTCCCACCGCGTCGATATGCGGGCACATTATCCAAGCGGGAGGATTCAGAACAAAAAATTGGATGAAAATTTGATTTCATTATCGCTCTTGCATTGATTATGTACCATGTACACGATGCCGCTGCCGATGCACGTCTTCTACGTCTTCAAATTATATAAAAACACTTAATTTTATACAAGGTCAACTACGCGAAGACCGTCAATCGGCGAAGATCGCATAGCAAGCAATTACAGCAAATTCTGAATAGATTTTTTTTACGAAATGGTAAAACTGTTCTAATCGTTTATCGACCGACTTCGTCTTCGCCGAGTTGACCTTAACATAGAAAACCCTTGGTCGCTCGTCCATTACAGCACAGCCGTATATACCGAGCGTGACGCTCTGATACTCAAATTGAATTGGAATCGTATTTCCATTTCTGATTACGATCTAACACCTGATCGGCTATATTACCCCCCAAAGATTATGTTTCTCAAATTCTACTAGTAATAGCCTTTAATCGGTTTTAAACGGCCTTTGATTGAGAATAATTGGTGATTTGCATATTCTGGTATTTTGTTGGATTCGTAGCTTTTTGTATTGGGCGTAAGCACGTGTGTGGGTTGACAATAAGGTAAACATAAACATGTGTATTTTATTTAGAATCAATAAAGGTAATCTAATATTCTTGACACCAAAAGATCCGATCCTTCTTTATTAATATGAAAACCCAAACCCCGATCGGGATAAAATAAAGGACGTCGAAGTGTCAAAGTGATAAAAACGTCCAAGACATGCGATAGTTTCGAACAGAGGGCAACACATTTTCCTCGTATTTGTGCACAGTATTTCCAAGGCTATAAAGGTGATTTTTCAGTTAGTTTCGTTGCCGATTGTACTACCTTGTTACGTGTAAGGGACTTGTTATCCCCTACTCCAGTTATTGAAGGCAATAAATCCAAATCAGAAGTAAATAATCTACTCAATGACAGCTCGTTATGCTCACTGTTGCGATATATTTCGATGGGGGGCAAATTAATAAAGACAGGTACGATGATATATTTGAAATATTTTCATGTTGAGGATGTCAATGATACTTGAGGCTGATTGATTGCTTTTTATAGAGGGAGGTTTCTACTTGTATATTATTAAACTGTGATAATAAAGCAGAGAGTCTCTTCAGACTCCCATTTCTCTGACTCCAGGGCTCGGAACCATTGTATTTAGGTAATGACTTCGTATTATAAGATCGTTCTATTAAATATGAAAAAGTAAACGAAAGAACGAAAAGAGCGGAAAAAATATCGGTATTTTAGTATGGACCAAGTACCGGTTTGCGAGCGCTGTCTGACTTTGCACTAACTTTCCTAGTGCAATGAGTGGGCGAGTCTGTAACACATATTGTCATTGCAAAAGGTAATACCTACAGAGTTAGCATGGGACTCTATGTAATGTGCATACGCCGCTGACAAGATAACATAAAAGCCAATCATCTAATAATTTTAGCTAGAACCGTAAAGGTTACATTCCATTTGCGGCTGCAGCAGCAATGCTGCTAGCGACAAAACAGCGCGATAATGTAATCGGCAGCATGGCTCGATAATGCTAACGACAATAATGCAGCACGACAATGCTGCCATGCTGGCAACAATATACCGTCGGCAGCAATCACGGAAAATGCATATTTTGTGTTATGTATGTATTTTGTATATTGTTGTGAATTGTAATGTCCCATTGTATTACAGCCAGCATTCTGTTGCAGTCGCAATTGGCACGTTTCCTTTAAAACAACATAGAACTTTTTCCAAACATATCGCTCAAATCCAATTACGGGTCCCTAGTCTATAAAACCAATACACTGGCTAAAATTGGCTGCGACAAAAGTTAGTTGACTTTTTGTTAGGGATAGAAATAGAGGCCAACTGTGATAGTTACTAAACTCAATTTATGGAAGTTATTTCGGCCGAAGCGTATATTATCTGGCTTAGCCGGTCGAAGGGACCCGCTGGGATAAATTGCCAATTTTCAGTTACACCACTTCACACTGTTACCTTTGTAAGTGAATGGAACGTGAGCGTTTTAGTTAGTATAATGTAGTAAATAATGGGCTAAAGTTTTAAAAATGCTTTTTTGCTGAAATATTCTTAGCGTGTTGAAGAGGCTAATAATAGGCTAATAAGTAAGTAAGTATATTGTTCGGATTTCGAAAAAAATTGGTTATTCCTACTCATAATCGTTCGTACCTATTATTGATTTTACTGAGACACAAAAAGTGTCACGTTATTTACAAATACACTTATGTTACTTTTAAATCTTATAGGTAGCGCAATGAAAATTCCAAACATATAAATCAGGAAACTTTTTGTATCTCAGGTAGAATAAATATTCAATTCAATTTGTTTATATTTCAGATAACAAGAGGTCCATTATATGTTAGTTTACCTATTAATTAAAATGTTAGTATTTATGAACTAGCAAGGGACACAGTATTTAATTCTGCACACGATTATGAATAGGAAAGCCCAACATTTTCATCATAACTCTAACAAAACTTGAACTTAGGCTAGTAAAAACGCTTAAATTTATTAGAGTATCTGACCGTATGAATATTTCTCATCAAACACACATTAATCTAATTTAGAAATGTACCCAAAAGCCGCTATCAATCACTTCAAATATGAAATTTCTCACACTTCCCAATCCCCCGACGACGAGCGGCCCATCACGTCCATGGTGAGATGCGGAAAACACTACTAACTACAAAAGGCTGAATCAAAGGATTATAAACCTTATTGATAACATTGCAAGGTTCAGTATCAACGCAAAAAGATGCACCGAATTTTTATTATTTGCAAGTTTGATTAAAGTGAAGCTCAAAGGTAATACGAAACTCGTAAAATGTTTATGTGGAAATATATTACCGTGATGTTGATGACGACCAAGAAAACGTATGATAAATGACTGTTGATGTGCAGTTTTATGCCAGAATTCGATAAGCCCATTGATTAACAGGAGATAACATCCTTAAGAATTTTTTGTCCCAAAAGTTATGGTGAAAATCACTACACCAGTCCTATTGTTTGATTCAGTCATAGCTGTCTACTCACAAACATAGCACACAAAATTTGTTCTAGATGTCACATCTGGTAGGTTCTACCTACATAATATACCAATCGATAATCATAAAGAATTTGTAAGCAATGTTTTTTAAACTGTAGGGTAGTTTTACATAAATAAAGATATCAAAATTTACTAAGGCATTTTAGTCCCCTCCCCAGCGTACATAATGTACATAATCTAATATTTAAGACTCCTTTATGATTTATGAAACAACGGAGATACATTATGTTAAACAAGTATTGAACAATTGAATGGATCCTTCGAATTCAATTTCAGACTAGAATAGTAAATACTTACCTCTCTTCTGCAACGTCTTGACTACAACAAAACGTTATACCTTGTGCAATCTAAGAAGCGGTTTTTGACACCTGTCATCTCAGTACATTTTATAACCTAAAATCGATTTTAGGCTATAAAAGGGACTTGCGGCCATCTTGTCGAGCAAGGTGGTTTGGTTTCGGGAAAAACTTCTTATTTTATGTTCATTTTCGTGATTCAATGTGTAATATAAAGCTTATTCTGCAGTGATTTAACGAACTAGTGAGCAACTAATGAAGAATTAGTCTCGAAACATGTGTAACCCCTGTTTGAGTTAGATATCCGTTAGTCCACGTGCTGTTTGTAGGGAGTAGCTATCTCCTTATAAAAAGCCTAACCTCACCGTACAACGTCCAGCTCTGGGAGCGAAATTTTAATTAATTAACCGTACACTTGTCGTATCTACTTCGACATTGGCAAAATTGTCCCAATATTGTGGACAGAATGCCATATTTTAAAAATTGAATTGGCTATAAAATGTACTGAGATGACAGGTGTCACTAACCGCTTCTTTGATTGCACAAGGTATAAATAAGTTGCAAAAGATTAAAAAAAGTGAGGTTATCTAGGTACTTTAAGGTAAATCGATAATGATACAGCTTTTAAAAAAGAACAGAAACTATTGATTGACAGATTTAATTATTGATATTTGAATTTACCTTATATGTACCATAAAAGTAACTCTAATTTTAAATCTGAAAAGGAATAAAAGTAATTAAAAATCGTTCACAGTATCAGGTTTCACCCTGTATGAAGTTTTGACATTCTCGCCCTACTGGCGACTGCGACCTGTCGAACACACCCGTCTGATTGTCTTGTAAAAAGCAACAAAGTCCTCCGGTGTCCTAGGCCAGATTTGAACTGGCGACTTCAGCTTTCGCGGCTGACAACAATATATGATATTTACAGTTAAATATGTTACAATTTGTGCACTGTCTAAGGTTTCACCCTGTATTATCCTTGGTTCACTTTCGCCATTAGCACATTCACTAATGAAGTAATGACAGCCTCGCCCCACTGCCGACTGCGGCGTGTCGAACACACCCGTCTGATTGTCTTGTACGGAATTAATTTCAATGGAACCTGGGACCCATTCCAATCGCTTACCGAGAATGTTTTACTTGCCTAAAGGCCTCTACAAACGTAAGCGACTCACTCACAGTCACCTGCGATTTTTAATACATTGCGGTTTTAATCCATCGATTCATTTCGTTACATCTACCTAAACGGCAATGTCTAGAAATCACGCAAAATTGCGCCGATTGTAGAGGCCATAATATTTCTTACACAAACCGCAAACCGCAGCAGTGTGAAAGCTGCATTAGATGACTTTCACACAACCGCATGCGGCGCCGGTACGCGAGTGAGCGCTCTGCATATGTATGTATAGCGCTGTCTCGCTTGCACACCGTCGCCGCATGCGGCTGCGGCGCCAGTGTGATAATCGCCTTAGATGGCTATACAGTTGCGGTTTCCGCATGCGGCGACGGTGTGCGAGCAAGATGGCGCGCTGTATGTGTATAGCGCTGACTTGTTTACCTTTCCGGCTATACGGTGCCAGTGTGATTACCTCGTAAGTAAGGTAGACCGGAGTCAATTGAACCATTCGTCCATTATTTGACAATTATACAAAAACATACTTTTGCTTGTACAATATACGTTAAGGGTAATCTGTATCAATCAGTAATCTGTACAACCTAGGCATTGTATATAATGCATCAAATGAGGGTGAACCGCCAAGGCAAAATGTTAAATCCATACTAGACTAGACATTTTATACAATGCGAAATTATTCTATACATACAATCGGACTACGATATCCTTTCATAACTCAACTACAGTCAGCCAGCAGAACACGCACTCATTCTACAAAATGAGTAAAATGACTAAAGTGGTATTTTTAACCTTTTCGACGCCATGTCATACGCAAAACCTACCACTCAGACGCCACGACATCTAAATGTCAAAAATGAAGTTAAACTTTATGTGTGTGCATGTAGGTCTATTTTGCAATGTGGTCGGTGACCGATACATCGGTCTTTGGCGTTGGACCTGTGGTGCCGATATATACACGTCTTTGGCGTGGAAAAGGTTAAATAAGCGAATTAATCTGACAGCTTCTGGCATACTGCTGGCATACAAATTGGGTTGCAAAGTAATACTAGGTGTTGTCCAATAACTTTACTCAATTAAAAATTAAGCTTTAGGTATCCCATACATTTGCATTATATTATACACTTTACTGGTTACAAGTAAAACCTCGACTCGCCAGCGTTCGCGCTATCAATGAGAATAGTTGTCCTGTGCAACTGTTCTGTGCTGGCATTAGAGCAAATTATTTTGATGGCTGGAAATGTAGCATGTAATTACAATTAGTTGAAATATCCACCTATATGTATGTATACTATCGGTAATCCAGTGGGTCGGTGCGTAATGCAATCATTGTAATACAATATCTAATATAAGCCCGTCATTTAATACAATGGCTGGCTCTTAGCAACATACTAATAAAGTTTCTATGTGTAGAGTCGCCATCAAATATATCGGAGCGGCCAAGGTACTCAAAAATATTTTAACATACACTTCTCCTTGGCATGGCCTTGTAATAGAGCCGTTGTTCAGATATTTGTGACCAACTTCGCCGCTCCGATATATCTGATGGCGACTGTATATTTTAGACTGAATAGCCCTTACACCATGGCGGGTGCTGTTTCTGCGTGCGTCCTATGACACGGACAGGGGCAGCATCCGCGTAGTGTACCCCTCACTTTTCATTAAATTGTCGGAAGGGCCTCTGCGCGTCGGCTCCGCATACGCCTCCCAAAGGCCCGGAACACCATTGTTCCGTGGTCGGGAAAGTATCTATGTTATTTATTGCAGGGTTGAAACTACACATACGTACATATTTAACATAATGAAACTTATTTGATGCGGAAAATATAAGAGCAATTTTCTTGATTTACATGGTATCCATCTATAACTAACTATAGTTTTGAGTAGAAAATCATTTCGAGGAAATATTATTCCTAAGATCTATGGATGGCAGTTTATGCTTAAGAGATTTTAGTGTTGCAGTGTTACACTAATTGTTTGGATTAGCTTACCGAGCGAACACCGGGCTTCTTTTAGGATGTAATGTAGATGCCATCAGAAAATTTTATTGCTCTACAGTTTGATAAACGCGTGAATTATAAACTAATTTATAAAGGCTCTACTGAACTGTAACCCCAATAACGTAAAAGGTGAAAGACAGTAACTTATGGCTCCTATTCAATTTCGGTCATAAAATAATTTACCCTGAATCATTTGTCGCATCTCCCTAGTCAGTTACTAGCGTAGTTAAAACTCAAAGTACCACAAAGTAGCTATTTGATTATAGCTCTTTCTCCTTGGATTTAAGGCTCCCCAAAAAGTATAGAGGAAGGTATGTAAGACGCGGAACGCCGTAAAATTGTCGATGCGTGCCGTGTGGTTCTCAAAGGAAGAAGGTGGTAAGATAATGTTCTTCCAATTATTCTTGTTATTTTTGTCGATTGATCTTCAAGGCAGTCTTTGCGAATTGCTAAGCTATTAGGTTTCTTTGAGCTTGATCGGCTCGTGTGTTCTTATTATATTTTATGGTGAATATTATGAACTGTACTGTATCTTGATTATTTTTATTTTTTTAACAAAGATAGTTGTCTTTGACTTAATAGGCATGCTATTTCAAACATTGAACATAGACATGTAAATGTATGAAACAGTCTTTATATTTACAATGTGTGGGTTGGTATCATTGTAAAAGTACCTAGCTTAATTTTATTCATAAAATATACCCATATTAAATATGTTATAATAATTATTATAATACTTTACATAGGTACGGGCCGGTTGCACTTAACCGTCTGTTAACGTCAAAGTCATCGTTGAAAATATTTTATGAAAAGTTTGATAGGTTTCTATGACAGCTCCGACGCCATATTTAACGTTGATTAGTCCGTTAATTGTGCATCACCATGCCTAAAGATTTTTTTTGTATTGAATTACTTACTCGTATACCTACTAAATACTTACTGGGTTAACAGAAACGCAATTCCACGTTGTTTTTTGAAAACACGAATCTTGACAAATAATACAGCTGGTGATGTATAAGTTTCCTATTTAATTGAAAACTTCTCGTTAATAAAAAAAGATAAATAACATTGGACACACAGTGAAAGCTCCAGGTTTTCGTAATAACTTACTTGATCGAAAGTACATATTCGTTTCATCTGAAGACGTGGACCCAATTTGAGGTAATGTTTACAACGGTCGTTTATTCCTTTGTAGGGATGCTGTCTCACCTCAAATGACGACATATTTCTTTTGACTACGACTGAAAACGATTATGTACACTCACCGGCAATAGTATCTTCCTATACGAAGGTCGCAAAAAATATGTTGTGATGACGCGCCCCAGCGCGCACACAACACCGCACCGGCGCAGCAATGCATTCATCGGAGCGACACACCGAGCCAGCGCGCCGCGCGAGCGCACCTCGCCGCGGCCGGCGGCCGACTGAGAGCAGCCGCCCCCTCCCGCGTCTCCGCGCTCCGATTCGCATATAAACGCGCGCGCGCCATACATCGGGGCAGTGGTTCTCACCGCCTCGCGCTGTGAGGATCGCTGTACCCGGTGTGCCAGCCCGTCGTTTCGAGTAGGCACCCGGCTTCCCGCCAACCCTTCCTGCTCACTCTTCCCGATCGCCCCGGATGACCTATAGTGCCAGCTCGTCGTTTCGAGTAAGCACATAGATCATCCTGAGCGTCCCGATCCTGCGCCTGTAGAGTGCCAGCTCGTCGTTTCGAGTAAGCACCTACATTATCCCGTCTCGCACCCCCTCCCCCCTTACGACCGTCGTAAGGGTTGAGGATACCCTGACACACCGTCCGACATAAGCCGCGACCTAGATTAGGGATCCGCGCCGTCCCGCCGCGACTATCCCGAGTCGCTCCCGTGCCGTACCTAGCCTAGGGCATCTAGACGTACCCTTAGGTATACATAAGTAGTTAAGAGTTAGAACTTAAATAAACCGGCATAAAAGCCCGTTGATTTGTTACCAGTACCGATTTGTGTTTCTTTTGATCACCCGACGTTCCCTCTCTCCTCTGAGCTAACTAGGAAACCCGAGGTCCCGTCTGGACTGAGGGAGTTGTATGAGGCCACGCCCACCCCGGTGCGCGTGACCCCATCACATCTGGCGCCCAACGAAATAACTCACAGGAGTCCTATCGGTATCCCGAAAAGAACCGTTGCTCGAGAGGGAATAGGGTCTTTATTTAAAAAAAAAAAAATTTGAGCCAACCATAATAGAAGAGATCCCCGTCAACCAGTCCAGAGACCAGGATTCGAGTTCCCACCCACCCTATCAGATCTAAAACCCGTTTGAGATAACAACACAAGTGACCGATCCAGAAAACCCACTAACCCAGATGTCTACCAGCTGGATATACCGTCTGAAGAAACAAGAACTGGTGGAAGAGGCAACAGAACGTGGCATCCCAACAGAGGGGTTAACGGTAGACGAAATCCGAAAGGGGATAGTGGAAATTATTAAAGAAGAACAAACCGAAACCATGGAAGAAAGAAGCGCAAAAATAATAACGAAACTAATAAAAGAGTGGAACCTGTCATTCAGAACGAAAGACGACGCCATAGAATTCATAGAGAGGTTGGAAGAACTCATTAAGGCGAGCAACATTAAGAAGGAAGACATATTACCAGCGCTACCACGCATCTTACAAGGTAGGGCATTGCTCTGGTACAGGAATAATGTGGGATCATGGACAAACTGGGATAAGTTCCTCGAAGCATTCAAATCATACTACTTCCCAGCCGATTACGAAGAGAATCTCGTGGCAAGAATCATAACAAGAAAACAAAGAGTACAAGAGAAATTCACCGACTACGTAACAGATATACAAACACTAATGCGCAGGTACGGAAACCTGAAAGAGTCAGAAAAGTTGCACCGCATCCATGAAAACATGTTACGTAACTATAAACTGTACATAAAGAAACAAGACTTCGAGAACCTACCAGAACTGATAAAACTCGCGACCGAGTATGAAAACATAAATAGACGTACATATGATACAGACAGCCAGCAATACACCACGAACCATGATAGATGGGGAAACACAAATTACTCCTACAACAAAGAGCCACAAACAAGCCAAGGGGGAGATGGCAGGCCACAGAACAGGCAACAAACACGAGATAAAGGAAAAGAGATAAAGATACAAACGGTACACCCGAAATATGACCCCAAAACCAGCTGCTGGTCATGTGGTAAACCGGGACATAACGCAGACGTCTGCAGAGGAAGACGCCAGATCTTTTGCAGCCAGTGCGGGAAACTAGGAGTACTTAGCAAAACATGTTGCAGAAAAACAACATGGCAAGGACACGAAACAGTAGGAGCAGCCGATAACCCACAACGGGATGACAACAGAATATACGCCGACATAAAAATAATGGGAAAAGAATACCGAGGCCTCATAGACACAGGGGCAACAAACTCTTATATTAACCAACAAACATATGACGAATGCAAGAACATAGCATATCAAGAGAAAGCAAAGACCAGGGAAATAGTACTCGCAAACGGGACCAGAACTAAAGCGCACAATAACATATTAATCGACTTGGAAATCGGAGAAATAAAATTAAAACATTGGTTAAGAGTAATGCCAACAGCAATCGACATCATAATAGGTATGGATGTACTCAAACGCCTGGGAATGTCAATACACTGGTCGGGAGACAGGAGTGAACCGCAGGAAGGCAAGGAGCAGCAAAACCCAACAGAAACTGTCAATAAAGAAGTAACGCCTAATAAAGTAGCCGAAGAAGCAGTTGTTGAGGCAACCACTACAGTTAAAAGTACTGCTACAGCTGTAACTAAAACCTCCGAAAAAGAAACTAAGAAAGTTAACAATGTTGAAACGAAGAACCAAAATAAGAATAATAAGAAGAAAAACAAGAAGAATAAAGAAAAGAAAGCCAGCGACGAAGACGAAATCACTATTCAATTGTCCGATTCAGAGAAAATGGATCTGCTTGAAGATTTGGATGCAAAGAACTTTGACACTGTTAGCTCTAGCGGCTCTGAGAGTTCTGACGATAGTGAGAGTGATGTGAGCCAAGAAAAAAGTGAAAAACAAAATGATATCGATAAGCAAGTTGACAACGAAAAAAGTGAAGCTAATTTAGAAATAATTGAAGAAAAAACAGAAAAGGAAACAGAAATAAGTAAACCTAAAGAAAAAGGAGATAATAAAAAAGATGATGAGATAAGAAGGTATATGTCTAAAATCAATAAAGGAATAGTGGAAATTAATGATCTACCTGTTATAAGTGATGATAATACAAATACGGAAGACAATAAAGAGGACGATTCTAGTGGATCGAACATTGAACACAAACTTAATGAAAAATGTGTTGTTGGTGATGAGACATCTCAGAGTTTAAGTGAAGAAAAAGTAGATAATGCTAGTAACAGTACAGATATAAATGGTACAATAGAAAACACAGGTGACGTAAGTTCTGAAAAGAGTGTTGACAAAGTGGGTAAAACAGATAAATGTGCAAATAACGAGAAAAGTGGCCATAAAACTGAAAGCTTGTCATGCGGACAAACAAAATCAGATAGTGAAATACCGGATAGAAAGAATTCAGAAGTTGAAGCTTCGAATGTTCAACCAGAAATAGTTTGTATATCCCATGACAAAGGCAAGAAGAAGAAAAAAATGAAATCGGGTTTTCGTGGAAAAACTGATGAAAACTTTTATAAAGATAAAGATAACTCGAAAGAAAATGTTACCACTATGATAGAAATAATGGATCACGATGACGATGACGTCGATGACGTGTATGAATATCTAGAAATTTCTGACAACTTATCAGGCTACGAGGTAGATGGGGTAACCGTTTTATACAAAGAACCTACAGCCGAAGAAATAGAAGCATTTTTCACAACAGTGGATAAAATAGACCTAGATAAAGTCGAAACAACGATACCCATACGAAACGAAAACTTACCGACGGAAAATGATACTGGTGACCGTGAAAGTGTATCATGGAAAGATATATATCTAGGAAGTAAGAAGGTTAAACGAGTGGTGACGACATCGAAAATTCCAAATGCTATTAAAAAGGAGAATAAACAGTTAAAGAAGAGATTAGAAGAAGCTAAGAAGGTACAGCTGGCCGAGAAAGGAGTTGAAAAAGAAAAGCCAGCTGATACACCAACAGTTGAAGACGGCACTATTAAACAGTATGAACCTCTACAGGTACTACTACATATGTAGATCCAGTAAAAAAAAAAAAACCAACAGAAACTGAAGATAAACAAAATGAAGAAAAATATTTGAACAAAAAAGAAGAAAGCGTGGCAAGAGAAATGAAGAAGGACGCGAAACAATTGCTTAAAATGTATAAGAGACTATCGAAATTAACTTTGACTTTAACAAATAATAATATGTATATAACGTTAATAGTGTAAAAAAAAAAAGAAAAAAAAAATATATAAGAAAAAAGATATCAGAAAAATATAAGTAAAAAAAAAAAGTTATAAGAAAAAAGGTATCAGAAAAAAAAATATCAAAAAAAAGATATAAAAAAATATATATCAGAAAAAAAAATTAAATAAAGGGGGATAGAGGGGAATAAGAAAAAAGACAGCATGTACTAAAATGGTGATTTTTCCCTATAGGTAAAAATCTCCCGACGGGCGACGGGACTGTGATGACGCGCCCCAGCGCGCACACAACACCGCACCGGCGCAGCAATGCATTCATCGGAGCGACACACCGAGCCAGCGCGCCGCGCGAGCGCACCTCGCCGCGGCCGGCGGCCGACTGAGAGCAGCCGCCCCCTCCCGCGTCTCCGCGCTCCGATTCGCATATAAACGCGCGCGCGCCATACATCGGGGCAGTGGTTCTCACCGCCTCGCGCTGTGAGGATCGCTGTACCCGGTGTGCCAGCCCGTCGTTTCGAGTAGGCACCCGGCTTCCCGCCAACCCTTCCTGCTCACTCTTCCCGATCGCCCCGGATGACCTATAGTGCCAGCTCGTCGTTTCGAGTAAGCACATAGATCATCCTGAGCGTCCCGATCCTGCGCCTGTAGAGTGCCAGCTCGTCGTTTCGAGTAAGCACCTACATTATCCCGTCTCGCACCCCCTCCCCCCTTACGACCGTCGTAAGGGTTGAGGATACCCTGACACACCGTCCGACATAAGCCGCGACCTAGATTAGGGATCCGCGCCGTCCCGCCGCGACTATCCCGAGTCGCTCCCGTGCCGTACCTAGCCTAGGGCATCTAGACGTACCCTTAGGTATACATAAGTAGTTAAGAGTTAGAACTTAAATAAACCGGCATAAAAGCCCGTTGATTTGTTACCAGTACCGATTTGTGTTTCTTTTGATCACCCGACGTTCCCTCTCTCCTCTGAGCTAACTAGGAAACCCGAGGTCCCGTCTGGACTGAGGGAGTTGTATGAGGCCACGCCCACCCCGGTGCGCGTGACCCCATCACAATGTGACACGCTCTTAAGTCCCTACAAATTGGAGCGTGTCTTTTATTTTCAGCCTTCGTGTAGGAAGATACTTACTATTGATGGTGACTGTACTTCCTGCTGAAGTTAGCTTAATATAATTTGAGTTTCAAAAAACATCGCTAATTAGCTTATTAGATTCACGCAAAGATTTGCCCATTGGATCTGCCTGCTGGCGGTTATTCTCGTCGGAAATATTCGACAATGATTCAGATATATCCGTAGATATATCCGTGCCCAATTCTTGCTATACATTAGTGGATCTGTCCACCGGGCACATCCGCTACTCAGATCCGGCGAGCAGTAGGTACCTTAATTTAAATTCCATGTAAGACTCAGATAAAGAGTCGCTAAATTTTGCAATATGAGTGAAAACTGCCTTTTATAATTTTTTATACTTTTTTCTAGCTCGTCATCGGCGGTGGGATAGCTGCATATAGGACTTTTTTTGTCCACGTCTGTGTTATTTGGAGACTGATGAAGCAAGGCTATAAAAGATCATTGTTCCGTGAAGCATTTTGCCAACTGTTGCCATAAATTACGGGAACAGCCAGCCAGTGATTTTCAGTAAAATGCTTTGAAAATGTACACAGATAGAAATAATATCTTAATTCAAAACGCAAAACTCTCTTGCACGCGGTTTCTTAAAGAGAGTAATAAATACCTTAGACCAATAAACATGACTTGAGTTAAAAATATCATGATTTTTAAAAGAAGATTTAAAATTATTTAGCTTTAACTTTACCTATTTTTAAAGCGAATAGTAATGATTTGAGTTAAGTAAATAATTATTTACGGCAAAAAAGCACCAACATTTTCCTTTAAGAGTTTTATGTGTTTACGTAAAATCGATTAGTTCTTGGTTTGATGTTTTCAATCTACAGCTAAGAGCCAAAGCTAATTTAAAGAAGTAGCACCAAAAGTTAGATTTGAGATTTTTAAGTTTTTAGGCAAGAGAGATTAATTTTTGCTTTGATGTTTTCAACTTACAATCAAGAGCCACAGCTATTCTAAAGAAGAAGCACATAATTTTTGCTTTGAAACATTTAAATCTTGGACGTTAGTTACCCTGCGCATCAATAGATGTCTCTGCGTGTAGGTTAGAACACGCGAACGTTTGTTCAACGTAACTTCATGACCCTCGCCGCTTTACCCGGGCTTATTTGAGATTCACAATAGCAATCTCAGCTCTAGTTAATACGATTATAAATTGTGAGTATATAAATAATCATAATTTATATTTGTATTATCTACTTTTAGTTAAACTTCCTTTCTTGGGATTAGTCCCGAGAAACACAGTTTCTGCTACTAGGTTTTTAAGTAGTGCACTGAGACACTAAGGCGATTATCACACTGACGACGGATCCGCATGCGGCGCCGGTGTGCGAGCGAGATAGCGCTATACACATGCAGAGCGCTATCTCGCTCGCGCACCGGTGCCGCATGCGGATCCGCGCCAGTGTGATAACCGCCTTAGAAAATGTTATTGTTTGTTTCAAGTAATCGATTTCATACGCCAAGAAATTTTAGATCTTGGTGTGAAAATATCAAATTTTACATCAAGTAACACATGCTCTTGAACTAATGCGATTTCTTGTTTCCGTGGAGAAATTCAATTCTCAATTTAAACTATGAGTCTTCATCCAAGAAACAAAGTTTCTTGGCTTAAGTTCTTTATGTATTGCAATAAGACACATAAAGTTCAATTTAAAAAAAATACAATACAAAAACAAAATTCAAACGCCCTTCGTGAGAATATTAAGCTATTTTAAAAAGAAGATTTTTATATCTCGGATAAAGTATTGAATTTATTAGGTTAAGTAATAAACTTTGAAACATTTTATATCTTAAAATAAAGAATTTTATTTTTTCCTTATATGGGAAACTGGATATCTCTTGATTCAAATAGGTTTCTTTGGTTGAAGAGATTTTTTCTATCTGTGTAGGCAAATTTCGTTTTAGGACTTGTATTTTAGGTCAGCAGCTTATGAATCACTTATGGTGACCCGTTTTCCCGACCCGTGTGGACGGATCGAATTGGTATTTTTACTTTAATATAAATCATATACAAATGTACCTACACTTTAAATAAAACGTTTTTATTTTCGATACGCTTGGATAATAGTTTTTTCCTTGTTCCTGCTTAAAATAATAAAACAAAATATTTACAGTATACTAAAATAATGCAATATAATTCTTATGCTAAGTGACTAAGAAAAACGTCTTGCAAATGCTTAAATTTGATCTACTACAGGTAGACAATAGATTTACATATCCTCTAGTGAAGCTTCCAATTGGAAACAATTAAATTTTCCAAAACAATGGCAAACTAGAATATAATCTGTTCTACAAAGCACAAGATGGATTGTAAGTGAATCCAACCTATTGTTGTGTCAATATCGGATGCTGTAGGCGGTGAAAATTATCATGTGATATCTGACCAGCCCGAAGACAATAGAATATGCAATAGACCTTATCAAAATCACCAGTCAATTAACTTTTATATTGTTCATGTGGGTCCTATTGTTGGCCAATAAAGGCATGAAGTCGCTAATTTTGGAGACAAGTGCATAATACAGATAGGTCTTCTCCATACAAAAGTGTGTCTGTCTCGAGCTCCGTTGTCGAGTTACGCATTGCCTTGAGTGTCACATCCAAATATTTTTAATGTAACATCAACATATCGCCGTAATGCCGTCTCCTTACCACGGATAACATTCATGTTAATGGTGTGTCCTCATAGGCCCAAAATGTTCGCAATCCTTTACCAAGAAGATTGGCTATGTTTGGTCACTAGCAACAGCAGCACCGGAGTTGAAAGCTGTATCCATGGCCGAATCGGGCCGTCGAGCATTTTATTATCATTTTAAAGGCCAAACCACACCGACTGCGTATGCTGCGTTGTAAAATAAGAATGATCATATGATATGTCACACCGCTCGCGTGACGGCGCGTGACGTGTGCGTTGCGGTATGACATGTCTTATGAGACTTCTTATTTCACAATGCAGCGGGACGTGCACGTGCACGCACACGCAGCCGGTGTGGTTTGGCCTTAAAAGTAAGAATAATCAGAAAACCGACTAAGACATCCATTATCTATCTTTATTTACTGGTCTCTGGTGTTACAATCCCAATTGTAAGAATGTAGGTAGGTATAGGTTGTAGTAATACTACCAAGTAAGCGTTTTTAATGCTATGCGGATGTAACCCGTGAATATAAAGAGAGGGTTACAGCTCCAACCAATTTCGTGTAATGCGGCTATAAAATGCTGATTTCAAATCTACAGCGACGACGCTTCGAATCAAACTGGGGCGGTCCTGAGTATGATTGCATTCTGTTAATTTGCTAGGAAATGTCGGAAGTTGGTTCGAAATTTGGTTTAATTGTCGATAGTTGAGATAAGTTTTTATACGCTCTTGCAGATATAGTATATGCCTAAGATACAGGCGCGGCCTTGTTTAGTCAGGTAGATAATTATGTACCGAGATAATATGTATTTTCTGCTAAATAATATATTATAGATAAATCAATGTGTAATTTCTATGTTGCGATGTTAGTTCCTCCTTCGCGAAAGGGACATACTATTCCAAACGGTAAAATACGGGTTCAAACTCCGGTAGTATCTACAAAGCGTTTGACAATTTTATGACTTCTATGTTGGTGTACACGGGCGTGTATATAGTTGATAAATAAAGCCGTATAAGTACTATTGATAAATTAACATTTATAATTCACCAAACTTTTGAATATCACAATATCACTTGTGCCTACATCGATCGATTCAATTAAAAGTTACTTACTGTAACGCAATATCTTCCTGATCAGTGTTCGGAAATTCCGTGTTCTCATTGTTTCTTTGACCTACTTCCGATATGGAACGTTAAATAAAAAGAAAATTAAAGCTTAACAACGCAGGACAGAGATACAAAGAAATATATTCACAGGATTATGTCATGACATCTGAAATGGAGCAAGCGTATTTGAGTTTGAGCGTGTATTATTAGGATTCTTAGAGCGTGGCTGTTTCTTGATCCACATAAAATGCAAATCATGGCATTCCCACCTTTATTGTAACTATAAAAGGTAGATAGTCCGTTGGCAGAAGTATATTATTCTCTTGACGTGGTGAGCCTTTCAATTTCCAACAATGTTCAGTATGCGAAAATTGTTGTCGACCTTTGTACGTGTTTACTGCCAGGTATCTCGGAGCGTAAGTCAGACAAACTTTAACATAACTCACTCCGTTTATTCATTCATAGTTTGTTGGGACAGCGCATCTTGATGGTGCATAAATTTTGCACCAAGACACAATTAAAACATTACAAGAGCAAGTGTGATGACATTAAAATTGTCAGAAAATATTATATAGGTACTAATTTCTGCTAGAGTCTGACCGGAAAGACAAGTGTCGTGAAATGTATGAGTTTCCATATAAACCACGACAATTCTTTTTCCGGAAAAACTATAATGTATGAATTTTTAATGGATTAAAACGAAAATCTCGTGACTTAGGCGTTCGACCAATGGGGCCAATGACATAGTTCCACATCCGCAAATTCAAAAGCTTTGATTAGATACGTGTTTAACATACGTGTTTGATTAAATTAAGAAACTTTAAAGATGATTTTATAATGAGGAGTACCGGGCCAATAAATAGGTATACCAGCCTTAAATAAAAATACTTAATAGAAAGGCCTACCATATTGGTTTCTGCCATTATTTTACTCAAGGAAGTCCAACCAAGGTAAGTAAAATGTTATTCACGCTCTATTTCTTAAAGCTTAGGGAGATAAAAAACAAACGTTATTGTGTCGAGTCGTCATCAATCTTAGGCCATTAGGCGATTAGATAGAATGCTCTTATTAAATAAATCGATAACTTGCCACCCACGCGAGCATCGATTGATCGAATTGGTTCAACTCCCGAAATCTGGATCCGATAAAACGACCAAGGCTTCATTTTGTTTAATGAGATTAAGCCTTTCCCCATCCATCAACACGTATCGAGCATTAAATAGGTTTGAACATACGAGGGACTTAACATTAATGAAATTCGACCATACTGCGTGTAAAATAAAGTTGAATTTAGTTAATTTGTAGTATATTTTAGTGTCGATATACTTGTTAGGGACTATACAACGTTCCCGCCTTTGAAGCCGAGACATCGATATTAATTAATGCGCATGATTCCGATTGATAGCTGCTGTGCACAAAAAATAATTAATTGATTATTATATTTTAAGGGGTTTAATTAAATTTCGACACAGCAGGAGCATCGGTGCCCTTGGAATTACCTATGAAAAAAGAAAACAAAAAAATCAATACTTATTTGAATCGGACGATACTACTTAGGTACCTACATTAAATATTACCATATTTGAACTATTTGAAGATACAATATACCGTCGCAACTTAGAATTTATCTTATTCTTAGGCCACCATGCAGACACTATCAGTAATAATGTCATTATTTTTGTACCTGTCCTTTCCTAAGTATATTAAGGATGAGAAGGACGATTACCGACAGTGTTTGGTGACCTTTCGCGTGCATAAGTATTGAATCACTAGGTATGCATTGTTTTTCATATGCATCCAATCTTTTTTTTATGATGCTGAAAGTTTTGGTAGCAAATTAAAGCTGGAAGTAGTAGTTCGGAGATTGCGGTGGCCCTTTTGATATGATAATGGGAATTGTTCATCAAAAATACCGGCATACCGCCAGCGTATAAATACATGAATATTTAGGTTAAAAGTAAAAGTGTAGCCACCTACAATAAATACATTCAAAATAAATATGCGTATTTATTGAAAGCTACAGTAATTTAATATCATATTTATTGCGATATTCCATAAATCTGTAAGGTAAAGTAGACCGGGCTCAATCTGACGGCGGCCACTATCATTTATCCATCCAGCTTGACCATTGCGAGCAGCTGCGCTTGCGTTCCAACCGAGGGGCTATTCCAGTCTGCACCTGAAAGTATGTTCGTAGGAATCATAGCAGGTATCAAATGTGCTTTTGAAATATTTACAAAGCGCTTGAAATCAAAGAAATAAATGCTTGGAAATAGTCAATCAATAATTGTAAAATAAGAGAAACGTATTCGAAAAATATAATGTTTATTTAGTTTAGTAAAAGACACTCTAACTCACACTGGATGTATTTTATCTCGTTGTATTGGATATTGTTCATGGTTAACAATCTAAGTACCTACTATTTCTGCAGTAAAGGCTGCTCCCCACCATGGGCCAACAAGGGCCAGTATAAGAGACGCTGACGACGGACTGAGATCGCAATATCGTTTACTCCCTCTACCGCAAAACTGCGTCCCCATGATAATCCATGGTGTAGAGCAGCCTTTAAATATATAGTCGTTTCCTTCCTTTATGATTACACTGCTTGTTACAGAGCTCAATTTCATGTGACGCGATAAAAGCGACGGAACGAGGTCGCTATATCGTTTGCAACTACTTAACGCATAGCTGCGTTTGCAAGAGGAGCCTATATATGATGCAAATGTTGTTTTGGTTGTCTCAACAGGAACATACCTTAGTACTAGCCTTTAGCGTCGCACGCGCACCTCGGCTACATTTTACACGGTTGTTTATTTATGCGCGGCGCGGGCGGGGCCGCGCACGGCGCCCCCTGGCTGCTGTTTATGATCAGCATAGTACTTATGCGTAGAAATCTAGGTTTGTATTCTAACTTTTAGATATGTATCTGTTTGTTTTTAATGTTAAAAGCACAATCTATCCCCAACAACTCCAACCATAAAAGAATCAACCGATATTGGAGTTGTAGAATTTTCATAGCAATTCTGATTCAGCGTTTAGGCGTTAGCTGTATTGCGTGGCTAATGCATTAGAATTATTTTTGCATGAAATTTGGGATGTAAAAATAATCTCGATATTAATTTATAATACTAGTATTTCAAAACTCCATTTCATCGTTTCTGACAGTTAAAGTGCACAAAAATTTAAATTTGCTGCCTCTTATTAAAATATATCATTTTGCACGGTTACCACTGCACAAATTTAGTCTGGGGGAGATTATTTACTGGCTATTATGATAAAACCACTTTTGTTTACCTTTCAAATGTATTTTTGTTTTTATTAATTTTGTACCTAACAACTGTAGCTAGTATGTTAACGCAAGCAGAGGAGGTAACCGGGGCAAAAAGTAAGTATAAAAAGTTTTACTCATAGAAAAACCAGTCCTCCGTTTAGCAGATGAAGAAAGATAGAAGACAATAACAAAAAAATAGGACGTCGTATAAAAGTATTAAGATTATTAATCAGTGTCCTGGAACGCAGGTACAACAAACAAACACAAACACACGAATATATTGCTGTTATTAGAGGAAACAGCAGTACCTACTCTCACTGAAGTACGTTATTTTATCTTGTTAGGATGCTTGAGGGCCATTCCCATTAGATCGGGATAGTCGAAGGGTTAAGAAAACCGTCATGCGTTGCTAACTACAATGGTTATTATTATTACGATGTTTATACACCTTTTATTTTTTCTTCAGATTGATATAAAAGAAATAAACTTTTATTGGCAGGTACAACTACATACTTAAATAAATAACAAATAAGACTTATAAATAAAACTTACCTATTTAAATAAACCTTAACTAAAAACTAGAATTAAATAATTACGATGTTTAATTTCATGTGACATTGTGAGTGTAAGAAGGTACCTACTCGTAAACTGTCGCCAAATCCGTCAACAATAAACTATTTTTACTGACTTTTCCTGTACTACTCTTTTGATTTGCAGAAAATCTAAGATCTCCAACACATATAGAGTAGAGGATAAAATATAAGTACCTATTTAGGAATGGCGTCAACCGTGAATTCCCATGCAATATGCCGATTCAAACTATCTACGTGTTACACTATTAACACTACATGCGGCTATGCTATAGTCACATTTAGTACAGCCGCATGTAATGATAATATTGTTAATATGTCTCATGAAAGTTTAAATTCAATCTACGTCTTAGGCAATGGAATAATTTCAATTCAGGTTATATTTGTGAGCTAGAAAGTTCGACTCGCTTACAATTGCGCTATAAATGGGAACGCGGCATCGCCGCAGCTGCTCGCTATTTTACTTGTAAAAGAGGAATCTCTAAGCGAAACAAATTGCAAGCCTGAGGAAATAATACCAGCTTTTTCCTTACTTCACTAATCGCGTAGTTACATTTAGGTTTCAACCACAGTTGCACTCACTAGGGACTTTAATTGATGTATTTACCTTGTAGTACCTTATTCTAAGTATAATGTAAGTACTAAGTATTGTTATTTACAGTACATCAGCAGCAGCAATAAACATATTTTATTAGGAGCCTGTAATGTCCCACTGCTGGGCAAAGGCTTCCCCCCGGTTTTTCCAATCCTCCCGATTCTGTGCAGCATCCGGCCATTCCATTAAAAAGGAGTCTAATTCGTCTCGCCATCGTTGACGAGGTCTGCCAGGTCCCCGCTTTGAAGTGGGCTGCTACTCGGTGGCGATCTTGGCCCACAGCTCGCTTGGCATGCGGCAGACATGACCAGCACAGTCCCACTTTAGCATGGCCGCTTTCTGAGCTACGTCGACACGACGTTTGTGTTTTGGAGCGCAGCGTGGTGTTTCGGATTTAGGGTTTCTGGTTTCTCGACCTTTTTTATTTCTCGAGGCACGGGAATTCTCGACCAGGATTTCTCGAGTTTCTCGAGTATCTCGAGAAATTTTAGAAGTTCTAATAAAACACTATATTATTTTTTAATTTTATGCTTTATTCGTTTTATGTCTTTCCCGACCACGGAACAATGGTGTTCCGGACCTTTGGGAGGCGTATGCGGAGCCGAAGCCAACGCGCAGAGGGCCTTTCGACAATTTAATGAAAAGTTAGGGGTACACTAAGCGGATGCTGCCCCTGCCCGTGTCATGGTGCACGCAGAGACAGCATCCGCCATGGTGTAAGGACCAAAGAGAATTAAGTACCTAGAATGTTCTCTCCATACATGGCTAAATGCGTATAAGTACCTATATAATAAGTTTTAAGCGAGCTTTGCTAAAAGTTATTATTCATAAGATTACAAATTAATACGTAGGTATTACGATTTAAGTGTGCTTAAAACTTAGTAAAAATGAGTTTAAGCATACCTCCCACACGACTTATTATAGTTATTATTTAATAAGTAGTTTTGCTATGTATTGAGTTAGCAATCTCTCTACTCATTTATCTATGGTAAGGACTATTGAGAGTTAATGGAGTCTAAAAATGTACTAGGCTATTGGGTGAATAGTATGGACTATTTACTGGGCTATGGTCTTTTATAAGTACTTAACAAATAATTAGGTACCTTTTTATTTGTCATTTTTTTACGAGCATATAACTTAAATTAATTCCAATAGCCCATTAAATAATTAAATCTTATCATTACTACTTGACACATCAAGTGTCATACACGTGTTTTTTTTACTTATCGCTCTTGCGATTTATTTCTCGAGTTCTCGAGGCATTGCGTTTTTTTTTCCTGTCTCGACGAAGGACAAATTTCTCGAGATTTCTCGCCTCGAGAATTCTCGAGCAGAAACCCTATTCGGATTCGATCCGTTAATTTTACACCTAATATGCTGCGCTACATGGCTCGCTGGCAAACCCCAAGTTTGGACCTCTGAGATACTGTCAAAGACCAAGTCTGTGCACCTTAGGTGAGAATTGAAAGGATTTACATATCCATAAGCCTCCGCTCAAGTGGAAGCAATAAACAAAGATGTTTAATTAAAAGAAAATGTATAGGACTACAGATCTGTAGCTAGAATCTTATCATGATTACCTTGTTATCTTTAAATACCAATTTACGTGCTTAGTTCTCTATGCGCCATTCGAAAATAAAATATTAAAAATGTACAGGATAGCACAGGAAACAAGTCACATAAGGAATAAAAGTACGAAAGAAAGTTTAATATCAACGCTTTAGAATGATACAATGACACAAGTGTTTGCCTTCCCCTTTGCGTGCGCGGAAAAGGACGATGAGTTCTTTGTGCTCCCAGTGTCCTTTTGATGCCGGTCGGATGTCTTCAAAAAAGAAACTTATATTATAAATACCAGTGCAATAATCGGGAATAAATGCTTTATTGTTTTTTATGCGAGTTAGCGAGACATTCATGAATATAAAACAATGAATATTTACTGTCGACAAAAAAAATAACCTGTCACCCGGAGCTGTAGTCTAACTTTAAAACACATTTAGAAACGATCTAACTTTAATTCAACTCCAATGAAGTAACAACGCAATACAACTAGCGCCTAAACGCCTGAATCAGAAATATCAGAATTTTCTGAATAGAAAATTATTCCAATGCTAATCCAATACAATTACAACTTCAATATTATAGGTAGTTGATTATTTTCTGTGTGTTGGAGTTAAAATATGTTTGAGATGGATTGTGGTTTTAATATACTGTTTAAGTATTTTAAAATTAGAATACGGCACCCATTTTTCAAACGCATATTATATTTGAAATGCGTCATTTTCTTTCATCATTTCATTCATTTATAATGCGTAAATATAAAGATAAAATTTTGTAAGGATCTTTAACAACTATCGTGTGCTCTGACGTAGGTATGTTATGCATGTTTTTACATTACATGCTTATGAATATTTATTGTGGTTCAAAATAACAGGTTCTTAAATGATTTTTTAGCCATTTTGATGATTATGCATCGAGAATAAGATCGTCAGCCACCTCTTCTGATTTTCTGGGGCTGCTTCAGTGTTTGACTATCGTTAAAATAATGCACTTACTTAAAATTTCCTTATCATGTTTTTACATTTTTTATACAGGTTGTAACAAAAATACTGGTGATCCGTTTAAGGGCATATTTGGTATCGTATTGCGAGTAAGAAAAAGTAGTAGAAAAAATGTTTTGGCGTGTAAAAAATGTTTTTTTCTTACTTTTTCATAATTAGAATACAATACCAATTATGCCCTTAAAAGGATTACCTGTATTTTTGTGACACCTTGTATGAAACATCTTCTTGTTTGAATTAACGATTGGTGCAAATTAGTACATACGAATCATACTAGTTCAGTTATAGTAAGTAGTTGAAATATAGTTAGAAGATGTCTCAAATAAAATGTAAAAAATAGCAACAGGAATTGTTGAAAAGTAACTTTTAAGTAAATTCGTAATCGGACGTAAATTAATATGTCAATTACCAACAAGGGCAATAAGTCTGTATGCTTGAATACCTACCAAGTGACACCTAACAATTATCTCAAACCATGATAATTGGTGACGGACGTAGTAATTTGGTCCGACGTGGCGATTAACATATTGCTGCCCACGTCTCCAAATCGATTGGAATCTAATAACAGTGTCTTAAGATAAATTCTTAGTTTTTCTTGTGCAACAGACACTATATTTATAGGAAATATATATATAGGAAATATAGGAAAAAAGATTTAGCATTAAAAATCTTAAGTGCGCTACATGTAAACATTAGGCCGCAATAAGGTCAATTGTGACTCTTGTCCATTTGATAGAGTTAAAATAATAAGTATCAAGAAAATACTGCAGTTTACACACTGCAGCGTTTGCAGTTAGCAGTTTTCATAAGGTACTTGAAAATATAAGTATTTTTTAAATTAAAAATAGATTTCTCGGTAAAACTAGAGGTCTAACTTAAGGTAAGGTGGACAAGATATTGGATAAGCGGGTATTAAAAAAAGTTAATGATGCTGCAAACATACATATACATACCTAATATAGAATAATTACAGACCTAGCTTTAGACATACAATTAAAAAACATACACGCACGATTTTAATTTCAGTTAGGAGCAATCATAAAAAACTTAATGATTCAAATTCGTTGCACACCAACGCTTTTTTAGGTTGTCGCCCGCGGTTACACTGAGGCTATTAAATTATAAGGTGTACTATCAGACCACATAATAAATCTGTCTGAAAGTCATCCGCATCAAACCAAATTGCTTCAATTATAACAATTGACGGCTGGGTTTCAATAGCCGATTCTTTACGGTCGTTTTGTACTTCCTATCGTTTTGTATATTTTAAAAGTTTAAATCCAGTTAGTACACTTTGAACTGAGAACACGCGGTTTATAAAAAAAACGTTATAAGTATGCATTACAAATGCAAATTAATTTACCACCTTAGATTAGATAAACTTTAAAGGACCGAATCATATGGATAATTATATATTATTCAACTTAAAAAAAACACATTAACTTAAAATTTTATCAATGGGACCACTAAGTTTATACGCAAACATACATACTAATTGTAATACTAATTGTAAAAATACAGAAGAGCGAATATATGCTTTCATCCACCAAAATATACCTGGATTTTACAGTTAGGTTAAGATATGTAAAATGTCATATATTATTATATAGTCGTATCGGTTACATCATTTATAACTCGAGGACGGCTGAACCGATTTTAATGATTCTTGATTTTTTGGATTTATCTCCCCCCGACTAGCAGAACAATTTTTAATATATTGAAAAAAAAGTAGTTGACAGTACGAAGTTCGCGGGGACGTTTGTAATTTTGACATAACACGATTTCATAAAATTCTACTAATTACTTATATCTAGAATAATTTCAGTAAAAAGATCATGCGTTGGCGGCTTTATGTTTCAAGAATATGCAGACACATCAGATACTGTTCGCTAAAACATTGAAAATCCAACTCTATTTCAGCGTTTTAAGGTTCTATATTCACTGTAAGGTCCAGCCTTATTTAAAACATCCCTAAGCAAAGAAGCTTCCAGTGCCCAAAATCCTTTCTTTAAGTCCAGTGGTTTCCCACATACTAATGTCCCGTGAATAAGCAAATAGTTGTACAAGATTGGTAATGGTTTTTCGAGTGCTCAGCTAATATTATTATCTCTATAGTTGGTTGCTTCCCGTGTTTAGGTAAACTTTACCAACTATTTCTTTTGGGTTTTTTACACTTGAGATTTTGTGTTGATTTTAAAGAGATCATGGGAATCGCTGCTGTGCGGTGTAATACTTAGGTGCATGAAGTAGATTATAAGTTAAGAAAGAAATGAATAAAACCTAAGAAGAACCTAAGTAACAGATGTATCTACTACCATTTTAAATAATTAGTTAAAGGTACGTCATTGTCGGTTGTTAAAAGAGTTTATTTCTAAACGTTTCTTTTCGGCAGTAACACCTAAATGTCAACCGACAATGACTTATATTTGACTTATAATAAGGCAAATTCAACAGATTATACTATATTTCGTACAGTATCCCGACGTTTCAAACCCTTTTCCAGCCCTTGTAGTCATACGATACGTATAAGAACACTGATACGAGTAAATATAAATGTCACTGTCGAAATCACATTATCCTGGTAAACTGTTAAAATTGCCTTAGATATTCATATATTCAATGAATATTTATCATGGCCACAGAAGAATCATTAGTTAGGGATACACGCACATGTGTGCCCGCCGGATTTGTCCGGCGGCTATGCACGGCGGACAGATCCGTTCATGTATGTAATACATAGCAAATTTCTCCAAAGGGCCTCTGCGTGTTGGATCTGTATCCCCACGTAAGCCTACCAAAAGACCGGGATGTAAAAGCTCGTGATTCTCAAAGGAGATACAAACATAATAATAATAATATATTCTTTATTGTGCACCATAAAGTAAAAATAAGCAAGCAATAATGAAAATTAAAATTAAAACTAGGTAACAACAGGCGGTCTTATCGCTTAATAGCGATCTCTTCCAGACAACCTTAGGTAAGTTAGTGAAATGTATCGACCTTATTAAATTTTCATCCACGTGTAAGTACAGCCTTGGCCAGAAGTGTTGAGCATAGGTGTTTTTTGTTTACAATTTTGATGTTAAGCATTATTTCCCTATCCTAACAATGTACGGTAACGGTAAATGTTATATTTTATTTATAAATATAGAAAACTTCACTTAATAACACTTTTAAGGTACTTAAAAAATATAAAAACAGAAGGTACCAAAAATGTAAATTTAAGTCGGTGCGACATATTGCAAATATTCTATGCAGTTACTACTAACTACAACAAAACATGCCTATTAGTTTAAATTAATTGACAAAATAACTTAAACAAAGATGGAAACGACGGACTAAACTTTCCAGTTTTGTATGAAAATCGCATTGGTGCTCAACACTTCTGGCCAAGGCTGTATATTACATATGCATACTGTACAACCGGTAAACCAGCGTAATTTAAATTTAACTTGACTATGTTTACCTTGTACGCGTATTACCAAGTAATATTTTTATAACAACCCATTTTAACGAACGCTGCAGAAACCCACAATAAGCAGATATTAAAAAATAAATGGGTAATACACGTAATTTCTAGTGAACTCTCGTGTAATGAAAGAAACCGCTTGCGAATAACAGGTTTTTTTAATATTCCACAAACAATAATGCATTCGCGATGTACCACGGATAGTCACGCTTGCATAACGTGGGAAGCCTCTTTGTGATGTTAGAAATCTACATTTCTTTATGGATATTAACATACAAAATGAACAGGCACCGGCATTGTTATTTGATAAGTACATTTGCTTTGCAGCTTTTAATAAACAGTATAAGGGGAATTAGTTTAAAGGTGAATTTAGTATTTAATTAATAGCGATGGAACTTAAACTAAACTTCTACTTATTAAGCTATTTAACATCAGGGGCTACATTTATTTAAGCTATACAGTTTTCTAACTAGATGGGAGGACATAGACGTACTATAGAAAAGACAGAGGATCAGCGTATACCCGACAGGGACAGCTATATTTTGACAGCTAAGATTTGGGATACCACCTGTAAAGAAAATCCCCCACTATTTAACCATAAAATAATAACCATAAATCTAGTTTTAATATTATTATTATTTTCTCCAGATACTAAAATGACAGCTCAATCTGGGCAATCTGACTTAATCAGCCCAATCCGACCTTCAAAGTAATTAAAAGCTAGATATATGTCTAAAGTTACTACCCAAACTACCTAACATAACAATTATTTTAGTAAAACATTTTCATTAAAATGTTTGTCAGAGTTTTCGTCGAATTCAATACTTTTACTCACACTTAAAGTTCAAACTTTCAATATTACGTAACCCAACAATTACCCAATTCTATGGGTAAAGTCACTTTAGAAGCACTGGCCACCCTAAAACAGACCAGTGACAGTGACAGTTCGATGGCAGACACCCGATGGCAGGCAAAAAAAAACGCATACGCGATGAGGGACGGAAAATGTGTCATTGCATCTCATTTGCACGCGTAGGATTGTGTATGCACACATCTCTTTCATCAGTGTATATGTGTGCGTAATGTTACCCCCCTGTAGGAGGACGATATTGAAAAGACACAGTACAATTCTTCTTGCAGGCGTCTATTGGCTACGATAGCTGCTTACCATCAGCCGTATGCTTGTTTGTATAAAAAGTCATATTATAATGATTTTTCCTTCTTTTAGTCTCAGAAATGCGTGGTTAAGATTTTCGGGTTACACTCGAGCCCAAGTTGTATATTGTAAATAGGTTCTTACTTTATTGATTTCAGTCATATGATAGTTTCTATCGAAAAGTGGTTAATATCGACCCTAATACATCAGACGCTTGTCAAAAGTTTCGCATATCATGCGCTCGATTAGAATTCAATCGAGCGATCAGCCGCAAGAAGTGTTCGGAAACGAATATTAGATGCCAATATAATACAATCAATATGACTATATGGCTTTGGATTTTCATTCGCACATATGTGGCTATGGTATGAAGAGTTGTTAAAAGATGATGAGGTTAAACGAAAAACATCGGGCAGATTGCTGAAATCATAATCAAAACAATTTTTTTAATACTTAATGATAAATATTAGATACATACGTACCGTACTATATGTACGGGGGCGAGAAGTGGCTCACGGAGAGCCGTTTTGCTGCATTGATCGTAGCAAATGGAAATCCGTGATCTCTGCCTACCCCTTTTGGGATATAGGCGTGATTGAATGTATGTATGTATGTACATATGTACCGTCAATAGCAGAAGAAACGTATCAATTAAGGCATAAAAATTATCTTTACACGCACTTATTAGCTTAACAATAAAATCGTGCTAAGATCGTTTTCAACACCCGCTAAGCCACTTCTGCTTTGTGGTACAGTCAGCAGCAGAAGTAGCTAGGCGGGTAAGGTGGTCAAAATGACCTACACACGCCATTCTCTTAACATTAAAGTCGTGTCCAGGTCATTTTGAACACTCTACCCACTTAGCTACTTTTGCTGCTGACTGTACTTGCCTACAGTTACTGTATGATGCCTACAGAGAATTTCACGGTTTGGCTGCTGCTAATTGGAGCCAGATGACATGATACGTATTTATTTCAGTAGGTAATAAAAGTTGTGTATCAACAAATTTTAATAGTTTTTGATATAATTTTGACACGTCGAACGGACATTTCAGAATAAGGTTTTTTAATATGTCGATAACATCAAAGACAGTTGGTGAATTGTGTTTCGAAACTAAACATAGAAACAATGAGTGGATGTAATTATTATTTTAATAGAATGGCTTAATGAACTTATGTTGCGAAGTACAGAGTTAATAAAATAGCAATTATTTTTATCAACCGACTTCAATTTCATAGAAGAAGGAGGTTCTGCATTCGGTTTGGTATTTTTTTTAAATAAAGTATTTGGCTTGGACAATCTATGAGCCATTCGGTGTAGTTTAAATTGAATACATACATAACGCTGACTGCGTTTGTTAGCTACCTACTTACAAAAATCTACTAACGACGTTGGGGGGTATCGGTTGGGATCCTGGTTCCTATTTTTTTGTTTTACTAATATTTAGAACCCGAGTTATATTATCTATCTATCCTTAGTTATACAATCGGTTGCACATAATAGAGAAATTACTTAAACAACAAGAAGATAATACTTAAGAAAATAATGCCTTAACTTCGTAAGGCCCAGCCTATGTTTAAGAAATAACAACTCAGTGTCCTTAAAATAGGACATCATATTTTGAATTTTCAGCTTCTGAAACAAGGTCTACCTAATTTTGAACAAAATTTTAACCTCTTCGGCCGTTATCTTGTTGACAAAATTTTGCCGTCCTAAAAATATGCCATTGTATTGGGTCTTACGACGTTAATATTTACAGGGATAATATAGCTAAACGGCCATTATCAATGAATCGGAAGAAAATATCTCTCTAATCTCCATTCGACGACTTTTCCTCTAAAGGCGGCCACCGACTTTTTTTTTTATTCGGCGAGGGAGGTAATACTCATGTATACCATTTAGCCCGTACTAAATGGTTATGTCCGACTCAACTGGGGTCCCAGTCGCCTACGGACTAAACCCTCCCCCGCTTCGTGTTTAGTGTGCTGGAGCTGTAGTGTGCAGGTGGAGTACTATTGAGCTGTGACTGAGACAGCTGGTCCTCGCTATCAATACGGGCGACCAGCTGTCTCACGAGAGGGAGAAAGAGCGCTTTTGGTCGTACAGGTAAGCACGTCGTCGCGCCCTTCTAAAGTAAGTAAATACATAAATAGATATATAATAGCAATTAAGTAAATTTAAATTAGAAGTGTTTTTTTTTATCAGTCCGCCTGCAGTCCGCCTGACGATATCGGCCTGTCAGTTGTTCGGAGCCGGCAAATTTTTGTTCTAACTGACAGGCTGAGATTGTCAGGCGGACTGCAGGCGGATTGATTTCGATTTTGGTATCCACCGGACAATATCGGCCTGTCAGTTGTTCGGAGCTGACAAAATAGATATCTTCCGGCGGACTGATAGTGGGTGGCCGCCTTGACACGCAGTACCGAGTTGCACAGAAAGCTGTACTGACACTTCCTTTTGGTTTTGCCGTAGATATAACAATATACTTAAACAGTTCACGATTGTTTAAATACTTCTTTGACAAAACGCTAGAATTATCCTTAAAAATAAAAACAATATTTAATTTTACTTATAAGCCGGGATTCAATCTGCCGACATAGTGTTAATAAAACATGTCCAACGATGGATTATTTATTACCTGTGTGTACAAACATTTATACCACTAAATCGTTCACAGCATCATCAAGCTTGAATGTGTATTTAAAACTGAAACTAAGCTCAAGCATAATAAAGTCCACTTTTCAAGGATCGCATTCAGAGAGATACGATTCTGCAACAGTAAAACCTCGATTTGTGGCCTAGACTAGTGGGGAAATAAATCTCGTAAAAATAAGGCTTCCTCTGTCCCATTTTGTTGGCTTACGTGCCTGTCATACTGAATTCAATATCGACCGGGGTGTTGAAGGTAACATTATATTTATTAAAGATTTTAGCGTTTTTTGATATCTCATTTGTGAGACAAAGCACCAGGATGACCTTTATATCAATTTGCTTATGTGGGTTATTTTATTTTAAGTTGTCTACTTAAAATCATACGCTCTTTCGATCCTCTTTAGGACAAAAAATGTGTGTTAATTTTTTCTTTCCATTCCGTAACAACTTCTCCATAAACTTCTTATGTTACCACCGTAATGGAAGAAGTTAACCAAAAAATATATGAAATTATGGGACATTATTTCTTGTCCTACTACTATCAGTCACTTTTCGGTGAAGAAACCATGAGGAAACCGGATCTAATCCCAGTAAGGTATATCCTCTCTGGATTGGACGGTCAGATGGCGGTCGCTTTTGTAAAACTAGTGCCTACGCTAATAACTCATGGTATTAGGTTGCCAAGTGGGCCCCAGGCTTAATTGAGCCGTAGCAAAATCTGGGACAAACGCTAGAAGGACGAGAAGATCACTTTTTTTTTTATATGTTCCAATTTTTAGGGTTCTTTTGGTCGGTTTTAGCTGTGCGTTGCCTGCCAGATTCAATAGCTAGGGATACACACACATATATTATCTGCCCGCCGGATCTGTCTGGCGGACATGGCGGATATGTCCGCCGTGCATATCCGTCAGACAAATCCGGCGAGCAGATCTGTGCATATATCCCTAGCTAATGTAACGTGTTTTATTAATTTAGATTACCGCGAATTGATCGCCTTTTATCTTGCTTTTATGTATCTATCACTCCGTATTTCATGCTGTCATCACTGAATTCATTGATCATTCTATTCAATTGTTCCTCATTTGTCAACTCAGCCCTCAGCCACACTCACGCGCTGAATTCACGATACCTCTTGGGTTTAGATACAGTCAGCAGCAAAAGTAGCTAAGCGGGTAGGGTGTTCAAAATTACCTACACGCGCTCTTATTTTCTTAACAACAAAGTCGTGTCAAGCTCATTTTGAACACCCTACCCGCTTAGCTACTTTTGCTGCTGACTGTACTATCGGGTTCAGAATTCCAGAATTCCATGGCCAATTATCAATGAATTCATGCATAAATTGGTAATTATACAATTCTGTACCCGATTGTACAGTCCGTGAGCTTTAAGAAGAACCTTCGGGAATCGGCGATGACACACGAAAGTAATATTGCTGTTCTGCTTTTTCATGTTTCACTGCTGATTGATACCCGACGTCTCTTCCTAAAACCCGAAGGTTCTTTTTACCTAGTGCACGCTAATAGGTATTGGACAAGGCAAATTATTTTTGTAATTAGGTATAAATCTTAATTAGTATGGAAAGCTTATTTTCATTTATTGATTAAAAAATATGCTGATTTTCCTGTGATTAAAATAAGTTATTCAAAATATTCAAATAACATGGTGCTAAATACCAGTAAAAACCTTAACAAGATATCGAATTGCAAAAACAGCCAATTAATATAGCCAAGTAAGTACTTATAACACCTAGCTATGTTGAAACACGAACAGATAAACCCAATTAAGTACTTCATATGTCACCATTTACAAGATAATATATTTTCCAGTTGCTAAATCGCGGTTTTATGTTAAACTAAAGATCCAGTAACTCGATAACACTTATTTATTAACTAGTTAATCTTTTCATCACGTCAGTCTACTTTGATTGGTCGTTAAGATTGTGGAGTGTGCTTAACTGACATAACCGATAGGGTGTCGAATTAGTGTAAATGCATTGAGATTTGAGCCTTATTGATACTGTTATATTGGTTGAAAGTATCGTAATGCCATATCTACTGAATCCGAAAGACTCCGCACCGCATCAAACATTTGCGAAGATCCGCTTCATCCTCCTCCTAGCGTTTGTCGCGGCTTCTAGCCGCGGCTCTATTGCGCATGGAGTCCGCTTGGTAACCTAATCCCAGGAATTAGCATAGGCACTGGTGTTTACGAAAGCGACAGTCATCTGATCTTCCCAGAGGGAAAACTAGACCTTATTTGGATGGAAGGAGGATTAGGTCTGATGTCCTCACGATGCATTTCTCCACCGAAAAGCGACTGGGAAATATCAAATGATTGCAAAGACTTGCTTATTACAGTTTTAAATACTACAGCGTCACGGTAGACAACGAAAACGATTTTCTAGCTGGCTGATAAGAAATATGGTGTTTGCTTAAGATCATACCCCAAAGTAAATTATAAGTACCTACCACGTACAAAGTTCTCACTGTGACGTCATGAATTATGTTACATATCTCTATCTGGAACATACCGTGAATCGAATTCGTCATCACGTTGGATACAATACCCATTGGGACAATAGTGTATCATATAAGATGGTTCATCTAGAAGGTAAATGATCTGTGTCGTTCGGGTAGGATTATGATAACTATCGCTGCGTTTGACACCATGTCATGGTTCATCAAGATAGTGAATTGTCAATGTTATCAGTTAGTAGGAAATGGGGCGCTATCAAATCTTGCATCTTTTCTAACAGTTCCTACGCTGCGGCCATTAGTTTTTTTTTTTGTGTAAACTTTTTTCGCGTGAAATGAAATAGGACGTTTATGAGCAAGTGTGATGAAAAGTATTTCGTAAACTGGAGTCATTTATTTTTCACCTCAGCAGTTCGAACAAGCCTACTTTCCTCACTCCAGGGAGTGAAATTTTGTTTCTAGAAGCTTTTCGTCATAATGATGATGCCTTTCATTCAGGAATGTAAATAAATGTATTTTTTTAACTTTAATATGTTCTCACAAATGAGGTGAAAAGTTGTATGTGTCACACGAGAGGAAAGTTTTTTTTACATCTCGTGTTCTTGAGATCCCTCGCTAATCTTTCGCTTACTCGGGACTCAAAATCAAAACTCGCAAGAATAACCAATTTTCCTCTCTTGTTGCACAAATAACTATACTCCGGTCTGCGGCTGTGTTGTAGCCAGTGCCGTGTACATATAAACTGGTTCTTAAATATTCTATTACCGCCAGTATTTTTATCCTGACTTAATGATTCATCTACGCATGCCAAACACACAACCCATTAGTCGAGTAAATTGTCCCGGAAAAGCACTCAGTTTCCGAGCAAGGGCAGTAAGTAGTAGTTTATCAGCCTAGCACGTTGTGTCTCCGGTCAAAATAAATAAACATGAACGTTCAAGAAGGCCAATTAGTGCGATTGTGGTGTTGGCAGTAGAGCTTCCAATCACGGTATACTGGGATGTCGATATTCCTAGATCCCGCATTCCTACTTACGATACAATTAATTACGTTATGGTTTTTGCGCTTTCTGGCGTTAGACTGATAAATAAGGCGCATCGAGCTATCAAAAGTCTGGATAAAACGCTGAAATATACCGGGTGTTTCCTGTAATAGGAACAATAAATTAAAACGTAGATTCTACTCTTCAAACACTGGTCACCCTGCGGATACAATCAGTAGTAGTATTTCCAATATGTATGTACGTTAAAATCCGTCTAATTGACATTTCAATTACTATTTCATTAGTATGAAAAAGACACACATAACCTATATTGAAAAAAAAGTTATTGAACAAAAGTTTTATTGTTTGAGGAGTAGAATCTACGTTTTAATTTAATGCTCATATTACAGGAAACACCCTGTATGTGCAGAATCCGCTAAGTAGAAAAATCGACATTATGGATTTTTCTACTTTTCCTTACTTCTAAACGTTGCTGAAATATAAGTTTTGCAGACCAAATTCTGTAACTGTATGTAAATGAAAATACAAGCTGATAAGTACTCAATCCATTAATCCATCCATTCATTCATTTTTTGGGGTGACAGTACTAAGCAAAAGTCAGTAGGTATAATTATACCTGCGTATGCTCTCTAAGCAAGAAATAAAATATTTTATGGAAACAAGGATCTTCTAATTTTATCGAGTATCGGTACCGTGCTATTTTGATTTTAATTTTACAAATTGAGAGGAATCTTAAATGTTATGCTTGCTTAAATTTATCAAGTGGCTAATAAAGAATATAATATAACGGGATGCCCTTGATTAAATTCTTAAAGATGCTATCGTCTTAAGTTCATCATGATTCGAATTTTGAGAAATCTGACTCGGAGTCAAGTTATACCTATAGCTCTAAAGTTAAAATACTTAAAATAGAATTAGGTATTGTTTAAATATAATATTAGAAGATAAATTTAATACGTAAAATAATTGTTACAGCGACGTCAAAAATATGTTTAAACTTTTGGACCATATTATAAAAGAGTAAGGTGTAAAAGTGTAAACATATTTTGACGTCGACTGTACATTTTAAAACTTGGTTAAAAGCAAGATCATTATTAAGGTGCTGATAATAAAATTAATGACATATTCTTATCATCTGTATTGAGATTCATCATCATCATATATTTAAGAGCCAGGCTCTTGTCGGTGGAGCAATTTCCATGCCTGTCTGTCATTTGCCTTCTCCTTTACAGCCTGATAGGACACGACGTTTATTTTTTCCTTTACTTGATCCATGTATGCTCTCCTTGGCTTTCCTGGCTTCCTTTCTGCCTCAACTCTACCTTCTATTGAGATTACGTAACTATTATAGCTGGTATACGTAATCAGTTTCCCCCCACTAGTAGGTAAGTAAACCTGCAAATTTACACGTCCGACCGCCACCCTTAATTTATGCGCATGTAATTGCTACTTGCTCGCGGTCTTGCATCGGCGATCTCAGCCACGTTTTCATTAAACTCTCAATTGTTTTTCAATTCTCTTTGCTAAGTAATGTGGGGTGTAATTAGTCGGTATTCTTAGCTAGAATGCACATATAGATGTGTGTATGTTTATAGTTAGCCTATTTTAGTCTGGACAAATCAGAGAACAAGCAGTCCTTGTGCATGCACGTTTGAAACTAATATGTAGTAAGTTTGCAAATTATGAGATAAGGCATGCAGAAATTAAAGGTTAACACAGTAAATAGGCCGCCATATTACATAAATTACTTAATAAAAAAATAAGATGAGCACTTCACGTTATTTTACGCTCAATTCACTAATTATTATGTCTTTAGCATACGACATCTATTAGGTACTCTTTAATATCAACTATTAATAAATTAAACAAAGGTAATACTGTAACTAATATACCTATACCTATGTACTCGTATGGTAGGTATATTCTTCACCATCTCCGGCAAAATTGGAACAGCCTCCAACTCTCCGATCCAAACGCATCAGGTTTTTTGCCGCTGCGCAGGTAATAGGCACGTAATTGCAACTTGCAATGACTTGTTCTGCACCTATTGGCACCTGCCTTTAGCTCCCAGCGTGACTTCTTTCTTTACGGCAAACAAGTTTACCGTCTTTTACTTCTATTTTTAACTTTTACGAGTTTTCTGTTGACTTGAAACAAAACACATTAAACACAAAAATAGAATTAAGTATAATTCTATTTTTGTGTTTAATGTGTTTTGTTTAAGGTTTTGAACGTTTCGTTGATTAATACTGGGATGAGCACCTATAATAGTATTTTATGCAATAGTTGTATAAGACGGTTCAAAAAAGGTGAGGTGAGTGGCGTGTGTAACAATTTGAGGCGAAGCCGAAAATTGTTAATAAAGACGCCATGAGCCTTTTTTGACCTACTTATACAACGTTGCATACATTACTTTTTCTACGACTAGTGATTAAATAAAGCACAAGATTAAACGCAGTTTGCTTTAAGAAATAGCGAGAAGTTGAAAAGTGGTGGCAAATAACAGTTGAGAGAACGTAATCATAGACACGGTAATATTTTTTTTTTCAAATGTCATCAACTTACTTGCTTTAAACGGCTATTAGACATTGCAACCTGCAGGGCCCAATCTGTTGTGTACCCTGCCTCTCCCTGCCCTCCTTCAGCTCCCTACGGGCCCTACATTTAATTACACCTACCAACCTGACAGATTGGGCCCTGCAGGTTGCAATGTCTAATACCGCTTTTTTCCGTATGTTGGCAGCAATTATTTTAGTTTTGTTATTGTTCCAAACCATATGAATTCAGTTGTTTGTTAAGTTGGCAGTTTTGATTTTCGTTGTAAATTTAGTGTTGTTTTTCTTTTTTATCTGTTGGGTTCACAGGGCACCACTGTTAGCAGTTGCTTTTTATCACATAATAACCCTAGGGTCTTTATGAAGAATAGACAAGATAGACTTCTTTTATAATTGTTGGCGGGACTATATAATTGACAGATAAAAGTACCGGAGTAGAAAAACTAATTATTACTATTTCTTAAATTCAGTGAAGTGTAAGTTATATCCTCTTGCCAATCATTAATAGGTTGTTTTTTCTTGGAAACGGCAGAACTATTAGTTGGAACAATAAAAGAAAATGTTATAAAATACAAGATATTATTATTATCTTGTTAAATATAGCTGTTGTTTAAAATGATTAAGCGAGTAGGTTTAGAAATAAACATAATTTTATTTCAGGTTCTTTACGTTAGTTCATATCTAAAAAAAAATTACCTATCAAAGTGTCAACTAAAAACAAGCAAATATAAAATTATGTCTCTCCTCGCATTTCAATAACGCGATGATATATTTTCAAAAATCCTATGCTTTATTTTTAGGGGTTGTGACCCGCGGTCTAGATCATATCTGGTTACACAGATCTCGCTGGCCATTCAGCGTGGCAACGCTGCCAGTGTGATGGGAACTTTTGACCCAGGTACGGTTCGAGACGGGTCCTATAGCTAGCTCCTGTTAGTGGATAAGTATGACGAAGCCTGTATTGTTCGTTCAATCTTACATGTTTATATTAATTGAATTCTAATGAAGACACGCCAATTTGGAAAATAAAATTAATAGACCGATCGAAAGCCATAATGATCGTCACTATTTATTAAATCTTTACACCTCTTTAATGTTGCCATAATTAACAGTTTCACATGTACAACTAATTGGGTATAAGTCATAAATTAGTAGAACCAGGAAACCGAATACGGGGTGCCCGCCGTCAGGTCACCTCTCGTTTATAACAAAAAGGTATATTTTATAGACATGTTAATTGGTTAATGACGCCCAAACTTTTATTTCAACTGGTTTGAAATAAGATACAGCCCATTCCAAAAGAGTAAACGTTATTTAAACCACTAATATTCTGTTTAAATACCAATTTATTAGCATATCGTGAGAATTTAAATTCTACCACGAAAATGGCCGGTGTTGTGTAAAAATTTGAAATTCAAATGAACGTCCTCCCTTGGTGCCATATGGGAGAAATTTGCAGTCGTCAGCAAAATATGACTTATTTACTAATCTACGTAAGTATTAAATTCTAATTTTGCCAAGTATTTACGTTCAATTTCACTGCGTAGTTTTTGTTGCCAATTACGGTATATATAAGTAGGGATAGCAACCATTTATAAACGACATTTGATAATAAACAAAATATTGCGAAAACAAAAAAAAAATATAAGACTAATAAGACCTTTTACTTTTAAATTTGATTTAATTCGGTGTAAATCAATTTAAAACTTTAATATGATTTCCAAATAACCAAATCTAATACACGAATACTAGGTACCTTAATGTACCTGCCTACGTTTTATAGACTTGTAATAACATTATATAATCTTCGTAATGTTTCTTATCTTAATAAACATCTAAAAGCTCATGCGAATTCTTCTTCAGGCTAAACTTAATGGCATTATTAGTCCCCTGAGATTTGCTGAATCTAGTTTATGTTAGGAGATGTTGACCTAGCTTATAAAAATATACATATACTCGTAGTTAAAATATAAAAGCGCACACTGAATAGACCAAAGGAGACGTCAGTAAATTATTGTGTACCTCAATCACCGAATAATTGATTCAACCTTTAACTGTGACTTTGAAATAAAGCGTCGTAAAGTTGTCGTGGTAGGTGGCTGGCCTCTCACTTCTTTTATGATACTTGCACTAAATCACTTGTTTTAGATATATTACCAATCGGCCAAGTCATAAGGTATACTTATATGACCGGAAGATTTCCCAAATAAGATTTTTTACGATATACCTAACAAATACGCACTTAGGAAGAAAGTAACAATCCCAATATAGTTAGGTAGGTACCTATTTAATGTAATACTCGTACTTATAATTCAAACACAGTAGTGATCGATAAATCAAATTATCTATGAGTAGAATAAATGTAGTATCCTTTTCGTAGAAATGTAACACTTAAATAGAAAAACAAAATCCATGAATTGCAAATGTATTGAACAAATTAAAATGGCGTCGTGTGCAAACTGTAATTCTGGGGTATGGGAAAAATACACAACAAATAATATATTATTGCAATTTTTTAATGAGAGTAAGTAAATCTCATTAAAATATAAATTAGGTAATGTAATTTAAAAAGATATCCCGGTATATCATCAGCCTAAATATAAATTTATATTTTGTATGTAGACTTATGGGACAATGAATAATAATGTTTTAGATTTAGACCTATTGGAGTTATCTTTTGGCCATTTCCATCTTTTAGACTATTAGCTCTGTGTTCTCTGTGTCACCGTATCATCGTGCTCCATATCTCGTCATTTGTTTTGTGTCTACCCCAGGTCTAGTAGACCTACTATTTTGGCCCAGCGCAGCGCCATGCCAATTGACCCGATCCTGCGTAACTTCTTGCCAGTTATTGACATGAAGTAGAAACAGATCCGCATCCACACTGTGTCCCTAACGATACCTGGGGCCGTATTCTAACTTTAAAACACGCACAGACACGATCCAACTTCAATGCAAATCCAATACAATAACAACACAATACAGCTTGCGACTACACGTCTGAATCAAAAATGACGGAATTTACTTGAAAATTACTGCGTTGCAACTACAATACTACTTCAATATTGGTTGATTATTGGTTATTATTATCGTATGGCTTTATTGGTTGAGTGTTGAAGTTACGTTTAAAACAGATTGTGTTGTAAATGTATTGTTTATACATTTTAAAATTAGAATATGGCACCTGGGTTGACTTACCGGAAGGCGACCAGAACTTTTTTATTACTAACCTAGGTATTTAAAATTATAAACAAAAAGTTTATGATAAAAGGGCAAGCACCTATAATAATAACCATCAAGACATTGTCGGCATCTGACATTGTAACTTCATGTCTACACCGGCCAATAATTAATTCCCAAGTCCAGTGCATCATTACTCATTGTTAGCCATTGGTCTTTGATCATAATGATCTTAATGATGGGTTGTATTGATTCCTTTCATCATCCATTATTTTGTCCGCGGCTCAGCGTGATATAAAATTAATTGAATATTAGTGTTAGAGCCTTTGAAAACAATAACGCAATATGATCATCGGAAACTAAATGATCATAAAGCACGGATGTATAATTTTATAGTCACCTACAATAATTTCTTAATGAAGGCAATAAAAATATGAGACATGCACGCATAGATGTGACCGCCGGATTTTTCCGGCGGATACGCCCGGCGGACAGATCCATCCATGTATGGCGCGAAGTGAACACGGATTTGTCTGCGGACACATCTGAATAGCGCCATACATGAACGGATCTGTCCGCCGAGCCGTATCTCTAGCTAATTGGGTAATTGGTTCTTTTACCTTTTTTGTAACACATACCGATTTCCAAGAAATATACATTTTTTATAAAGTAGTAAATAAATCGTTTATCCAAGTGAAAGTAACTTAATTAAAAGCGCATAGATAAAATTGTGCATTTTCCAGAAGTCACAAGTTTAAACCTGCAGAGTAGTCCTTAGGCTTAAAACGAAGAATTTGAGTAAGAATTCAGTATCACAAACGTCCTTTAGTGCTTAAACAATAGAATCGTTATCATTTTTATGCAAATTAAATGGAGCTTTCGAGCAAATGGAACATTTATCTGGAGAAAGCCGGACCGCACACGACTAGTACTAGAGGAGCACGCAAATTGCATTAGAGTCCAACCACGTAAGTTTTCACACCAAGTGCTATGTTAGCTGGCTAGTATTATGGATCCGATTGGATAACCAGAGTGAGATAATTTTTAATTGGCATAAAACATTATACTTGTTTCACAATTGTTGTGCTTAGCAAATACTAAATTGATATACAATGGGTTTTGACGGAATCTAATTACAGATACATGTCTTATAGAAACAGTGAGTAGCAAAAGTAGCTAAGCGGGTAGGGTGTTCAAAATGAGCTGGTGATGCATGACTTTATTGTTAAGAGAATAAGAGCGTGTGTAGGTCATTTTGAACACCCTACCAGCTTAGCTACTTCTGCTGCTGACTGTACCATTATCGTCCTTTACCTGTGATTAAATATTTTCAATCTGTTATATAATTATTCTCATCATGTATGTAAAACGAACGAGCGTTATTTTTTATTAAAACTGTTATAAATAACTTAAACCTTTTAATATGAAGTTAGCCATAACCGATACATTATGAAACCGCTAAATGTTGAAGCGTATCGAACGCTTATAAAAGTATTTCAACAGTTTTGAACAAAATAGCGAAGCTCGGAACCGCACCGCCTATTAGTGGCTTTTAGATGAACTTCCAAAGATGTGGTAAGATAAAAGATTTTAAATGAAAGGATTCACGGAGTACGCAAAAGAAATAAACAGTTGGTTAACTTTACATAGTTGCACAATGCATAGTTAATTCGCCGTATGGTGTATCATGGAAGCATGTCGGACCGGCAATCCGAAGGTCTCAGGTTCGATTCCTGTCATGCTCCAGAGTTCTCCACGGTTGATTTTTTCATTATGTGATGGATATCGGTTTCCGATTTGTGTTTTTTTTACACAATGAATTCAAACAGCCACAAAATACCTTCAACCAGTCAGAGTGACTTGTTTGGTGGAAAATGTGGAAATCCTTATTTAGCCGCTGTAAACTCTATGCATAGTGTTTTATTTGGTTGGACCTCGAAACCACGTTTGGTTGAACTCTTTTCCAAGAGATTATGCTATGAGCTTGGAAAAGAGCATTGGTAGTACCTATGGTGATAAGATGTCCAACTTTCAATCCGATGGTATCAGTTTCAAACCCCGGCTGGTAAACATCTGAGTTTTACGTAACTAAGGAAACATCCTAAGGAAACCGGACCTTGAAGTCACAGGCCTAGTTTCCGCTCTGAGATGGAAGGTCGGATGGCAGCAGCTATCGTTAAAACGAATGCCTACGCTAATTCATGGAATTAGATTACCTAGAATATCCCAACATCAATTGGGCCATAGTAAAAGCCGCGATAAACGCACGATCTGCAAAATTGCATGGACACTATGGTGAAAGCTGCGACATTTGTATGAAGTCAGCGTACTGTCAATTATATTTTGTGACGGACAAGTGCTGTGGTTTTTGAACGGGCCTCGGCAATTTCAAGCTCCAAAGACTCGCTTTTTGTCCAATGAACATTGATAAAAGGTGAAATTCTCTTTAATAATAGCATCGAAGTAGGGGTCAACGACTTTATTATGGAGTGTGGTTTCCTATAATGCCTTTTAGGAAATGATATTGATAGCGCGGTTAAATTGACCGTGGAGTTCACTAAGTGTTGCGGTTGTACTGTTCTTTTCTTATTTTTTCGCGGTTTATTGATATTTTAGTATACGTATAGTGAAATGATCATAAAATAATTTATTTATGTAGTTTAATTAAAGACGTCTAGACTTTGATTGTTCTGACAGATTAATATTTGCCGTAGGGAATTGTAATTTACCAACAGGAGTAGGTAAGTACTGTACTGTATCTACTTTCAGTGTAGTTTTTTTATTAACATTATATAAGTACTCAAAGTCATTTTGTGATTAATATATTCACGTTTTTGTGACACACTTTTTCGTTCTTTATGTTTATTTATTTTTTAATTGCAATATAACACAGTGCCCAATATCAATTAAGTAATTTTTTTTTAATTTGTAGCAAATTAATGCCAAACATAGCATCGAATTAAAATTAATATACAGTCAAAACGTTTTATATCGACATCAATTTATAACGAAATAACGAATGTTACGTCTTAGAAATAAATCTCTGGGAAAACTTTTACATTATTATTATAACGCCGTTTATTCCGAAATATCGGATTTAACTAAATATAAATATGGCCTAAATATGGTGGTCCCTTGGATGCCGCCACTAAACGTTTCGACTGTAATAAAAAAAAACACTTTATACATTTAAAATTATTTATAAAAACAATTTAAAACCCACATATGGAAATATATAATATATAATATGCAAAAAGAACAGTATTCTAACTTCTAAGAGTTCTAAAGGGAATTCATAATGGTTACAGCACACATGCGAACTAGCACTCCAAATATCTCACGTAGCAAGGAATGTGCCCACAGCCGCCGCAGTATTTAAATTAAAATCGAACTATTAGAATACATGTTTATGTAAATGGCCGCTAAATGGTCGTTTTGTTTTAAAACGAGTCGTGGCACATTAAACTAATGTGGTCAATAATTTCCCTGGTCGTCGTTGTTCCTGGGTCTTAGATTCCCATAGACTACCTTCTACAGACTGCGTTATAAACAAATATTATGAAAACACAGACATACTATTTATAACAGACATAGTTTTATATCAAATCTTGGTATAAATAATAAAGCACTTGGATACTGCTTCTAAAGTGTTATTTCCTGCTATGCTTATACTTTTTAACTGCCTCACTGCTACTGTCGATTGAATCCCACAAAAACAGAATTATGTATGGCATAAATGTAGGGACAACCTTGGTAAGTAATTTTAGTTGCCATATGTTTATATTGGCCGTTACAAAGGCAAGCAGCGTATATCAAGTATAAAAAAAAACATAGTAAGCTAGAATTTTCTGTGCTTCGTCTAGCGAGCAAGTAATCCATGTCATTACCATAACGACGGCGTCGTGTATCGATAGGTTAGGCCAATAATTATTGTCTTGGAAGGTTAACGTGGACTTTCGGTGTTAAAACTAGTTCAAGTGGTCTTTGTCGCGGACTAAATAAGGACAAGCTCGAATATAAGGGTCAATCGAGGAATTAAACTATGAGGTAAGGACTCTTGATAAACTTAATAAGAAAAGTAGTGGTTATGTGTGAGCCAACCTCGCGACTCCTAGTTTTAATACCTGTCCACATAATTTCATAATAAATGTGACCTGTGTTAGGACTGCCGGATAAGCTCAAGCTGAATCGTAGACGTTTCACTTGAATACTTTGAAAAATTATAGGTTTTTTCAAACGCTGTAGTGACTAAACGGGAAAAGGGACTGAATTTATTTTCGAATATATATTATTAGACTATACACTCTTGTTTTTGGCACAAGCCAAAAAATCTGAAGTTGGGTCCTCTCCTTATTTTTCTTAGCCTACGTAAATTATAACAGATTAAGCAATATAACTAAGCAAAAAATATGGTATTCTAGTTTATCTAAAAATCCATAGAAGCAAAATTAGACAAAACTTTATAGATTCGCTTATTTATTGTAGTTTGGTCAAAAAGTCTAATCCTTAAGAGCGCTGCATCTAGGGTGACCAGACGTCAGGAATTTTCCTGACATGTCAGGAATTTTGGACATATGTCAGGAATGCGGCCGGAACAGGAAAATGTCAGGAATTTTGGACAAATAGAGAAAATTGTATATACTGTAAACTTTTATTTGAATAAAAAATAAATATTATGTAAAAATGTAGTTTTACGTGCATAGAACTTTTTAGTTGCTGGTGTAGCCATAAAAATACGGCTTTTCATGAACAAGAGATTTCTCTCGTCATGATTGTTCCTTAGGACCCAAGGATGGATTTGAGAAGTGGAGCCACCAAGATTTTTGATGTAAATTTTTAGGGGGGCAGGCTCTCAACTTTATCTTGATATCAACAGTTTGGTATCGTCATATGAATCGGTATCATTCTGATACCGATCAAAAACATGTAAAACAAACATATAGTATCGGGACTTTTTGATTAGGTTTTTAGTAGTCGTAATAGTAAAACACTTTGTACAAAGGCGAACATATCCCTTTAAGGGATTTCAAACACCCCCCCCCCCCCCCCCCGCTGCAACTTAATAAAATAAAACAAGCTCGTGTCAGGAATTTGACCCAAAATCAGGAATTTTGTCAGGCCTTTTGAAATTTGTATCTGGTCACCCTAGCTGCATCTCTTTCTTTCGTGCACGGGAGTCATAAACGTGTCTCTAACGGATGGGCGTGGCTTGTCCGAATCGAGGAATGGCCTGCTCGGCCAGTAAAAAAATTAAACAGCCTCTATTTCCGGTCCCATTGCCGGCGACACATTAGGTTAGGTTATTTATATTTCATAAGTATGTTAGGAATAAGATTTATCAATATATCATGAATGAAAAGTGTCATGGTTTACATATATGGGAGCTAATACATTCTACGAAACTATTCTTTCCGGCTAGACTCTACCTACGAATAATCATGTTATAAATATTAACCAAAATGAGACTGACTTACCTAATAGAAAAAACAACTAGGAAATTACTACCATTACTTAGATAATTTCTTACCTCCACGGATAGGTACAGTTTGCACTATAGTAAGTCGAATCTAAAATTGAACAATACAGCGTCAGTAATTTATCGTTGAAAATTATGAGCTAAGTTAACCAATGCACATTGCACGTGCACAAGTTAAATTAATTAAAGCTGGAACGCTCTAAACAACTATTCATTTTATAAGTTAGTTTAGAAACTATACCCCTTCGGTGGACTCTAACGCCGGTTTAAATAAATAGCTAGAATATACGCACGGATCTGCCCGCCGGATTTGTTTGGCGGATATGCCCGGCGGACAGATCCGTCCATGTATGATGCGAATTGGACACGGATTTGTCTGCGAACACATCTGAATAGCGCCATATCCCTAAGTAATATAATATGAGTTCTCAGGTCATGTATGAAGTATGAAATATCATTTGATTCTGATCTTTTTAAAGTAAAAAAAAATCTATATTTTAAAAATCTTACACCGATTACTTGCTTTTTTATTGAAGGAAAGCATTGTAAGCAATACTGCATACTCGTATATCTGCAGAGTAGAAATTTTATCAACTTAACAATATGGACCTACTCTATAAATTCATTAAGATATTGTAACTGTAATAAGAAATAAAATTTCTTTTGTGATATCAAGATAACTAAAAATATGATACTAAATAGGTATCTACGAATTTTCACAATTCACAGATGGCGGTGCTAAAATATCAACTATTTCTTTATTATTACACTCGGTTTTTCTAATTTTACTTAGCCGTTATTTAAAAGAAAGAAACGAAACCCATTAGCTTACCAAGTAATTTATCTTGGTCAACTAGAAATACAGCTTGCAGCGTCTCTGAAAAGACTGTGCTTCTGGTCAACCACAGGCGGTATTTTATCCTAGCCGGCACTAGATAGACCGGTCTAGATTACTGCCGTTTTATATAAAAAGAGCGTATCTTTCCTTGGAACTTGCAAGCTTGTGGCATTTTGTTAACAATGAGGTTACTGGAACTGCATATTATTACATGCGGTTGCAAATTAAAATAAGTAGGGACAAGCGTTGAGTCTGTCATAATGTTATTGCAAAGTATTGAGTCATATTTTATAGTCTAACGATTAATATGGTTGGCCGCATAAGTTGGTAGTTGGATTTTTAGTAGGTACCTAAGTAGGAACTGCACTACTACTAAGCTGCAGTAGCTGAACGGGCAATATGTACAAAATGATTTTGACCTAACTTTGTTCATCTATGTAATATTAAATTTCAAATAACAGAAATATTCCCGGTTTCACAGTGTCCTTAATTGTGTGTAAACTAATTTAGTACAAAATAACTTTGTTTAACTTTGTTAACTTTGTCCAAAAAGGAGATGGCGGGACGATCTGGACGTATTTTGTAGCGAGTGGCGAGAGTATGCACGGTGTACGAGTCTAATTTTACAGTAATACCGCAAATCGATGTACAGTTTAGCCATTTGGCACACGCATACTAGAGGTCAAAACATAAATTTTCATCCGCAGTTCTTAAAAAAAATTCCCTTAGGAGGGGGGTGCTGAATCATCATTTTTTTTGTATGGGAAAAAAAAATATTTTTTTTTCAAAAACCTATCATGTGTGGTATCATATGAAAGGGCTAATAGAGGCGGTTCTAATAATATACCACATCATTATATTTCAGCCATTTTTTTTAAATTAAAACAAAAATAATTTTCAAAACATACCAAGTTTGGGCTCCCCCAGATACGATATGGCTGGTTTTTTTTTGGTACTTTATATCAAAAATGATAATAGATATCCTCATATCTGACCTCAAGAAAGCAATTTTGAAAATAATTTCATTAAGTATTTATTTTTTATTTTTCAATATTACAAAATAACGCAGTACAAAATGTACTGAAGTAGAGTTCTACTCCAGTACATTTTGTACTGCGTTACTTGATAATATTGAAAAATTAAAAAAAAATACTAAATGAAATTATTTTCAAAATTGCTTTCTTGGGGTTAGATATGAGGATATCTATTATCATTTTTGATATAAAGTACCAAAAAAAAACCAGCAATATCGTATCTGGGGGAGCCCAAACTTGGTATGTTTTGAAAATTATTTTTGTTTTAATTAAAAAAAAATGGCTGAAATATAATGATGTGGTATATTATTAGAACCGCCTCTACTAGCCCTTTTATATGATACCACACACGATAGGTTTTTGAAAATATACAAAAAAAATTATGAATCAGCACCCCCCTCCTAAGGGAATTTTTTTTAAGAACTGCGGATGAAAAATTTTGTTTTGACCTCTAGTATGCGTGTGCCAAACGGCTAAACTGTACATCGATTTGCGGTTTCTTTTTGTATACAAGGGGCACTACTAGGCCGTGACGAGTGGCGGAAGCGAGGGGAGGCCTTTGCCCAGCAGTGGGACACAGTATAGGCTACGGAAAAAAAATAACTTTGTTTGAGCTTCACTTTCGCCTTAACACTCCCTAAAGCATTTTATAATGATTATTTTAGTTTACGCGACTTTCAAGCATTTCATCGAATATACCAACTTCAAAAGTAGACACCTTAGTAATATAATATAATAATGCTATCTCGTATTTGTTTATTTACTTACATACAGTAATATGTAACATTCTTACTATTACTTATAATATTTTATAAATACTGTTCTCTCAATAGGCAAAGTGGTTAAGATTTTAATTGTCTATTATTATAAATGTGACTTTGCTCTGTTTATCGCACTAAACCCATTAGATTGGAATAAATCAAATCGCTCGATTCCACGCGTCATAAACGAATTATTGCCGTCCGATATTATGCAGATTGCAGGTCTAAATTCATCTGATTGGTCATGGAATATTAATTTTGATTTACTGATATTGACTATAAATCAAATTATTGCATAGATTGGCGTTTAGTTACTATAGTGTCATAGGTATTTAGTAAGTAAATAGCAACGGCTATAGGTACGTTCAAATGGCTCAAATTCGCTGCTATCGAGCCTGGATGCATTCGCGGTACTTACATTCGGGCAATCTGCTAGCCTATATGGTTGGGTTCTTATCGCCTGACACCATAGGGGTCACGTTCTAAAAAATATGTAAGTGCAAAAGTGATGCTTGACGTGATAGCTGATAAAATGGCAACCTTGCTATCTGTTCTGGATGCACCTTATGTTTCAGGGACAGAAAAACCCGGATTTACAAGTATGATGTTCTAATTTCCTTGCGACACGTTTAAAAGGTAGTACTAGCATTATAGTACTATGGTTAATCGTAAAGTGGAAACATTAAACGTTAAATATGTAATAATTTCAGTACTAGTTAATAACAGTGTCCACTAAACTGAATGCAACCGTAAGCTAGTTGAAAGCGCAGACAGGTGTGGCCTGTTCCAGTTCTGTACTGCATAAAATTGCGTGCATTTTATGCATTATTGATGCTTCGTCTTCGCGAAGTCAGTTCAATTTGGTATATCGATTTACATAGTCATTTTATGATTGTAATGTATATATAACATACATTTATGTACAACATTTCTTACAATAACCTTTTAAGTTAATTATTTTATATGACTTTTGAAACCAATAATAAACTGATGCAAAAATTAATGTTGGTTTATATGACAAATTATTTATTATATATTGAAGAAAGTATAAGAATACCTTATACCTTGCACTTATAACGTAAATATTTTGCATACCGTCGACATGCCACCGAGATGGAAGCATTGTCAAACTTGACAAGATTATATAAAACTTTATTAAAACGTACAAAAGTGATATGTCATTTATTCAAAACTACAGACAAAATAAAAGTAACCTAAAACTAAAAACTTACAAATAAAAAATCTGACCTAGGTGTCGGTCGTGGGGCAGGGTGCCAAGAAGGCTGGCCGCATTTCCGCGCTGGATAGCTATGCTTATCCGCTGCGCGAAACAGTGACCAGCTCTCTGATCACCGGAAGCCTCAATAAGGCGCGCCGATATCTCCAAACAAACTTCAACGTAACTTAAATAAAAACAACAATACCCTGACCAGATTAGTTCAATATTTTGAACCTACAATCAGAAAAGGAAAAATATGGAACCTACATATACTTACATAACAAAAGTTGTTACCGAGGTCATCCGAGTGAGTGAGTGAGTGAGAAAGCAGCTATTATATTCGTACAGGGATAATTTGCTTATTATTCTTATTAACCACATTGAGTAGTCTAACAACATTTCCAAGGGAAACTTTCTTTTAAAACTAATTTCACAACATTTACTTATGCCAAAACTAAAATACTGCAAAAATTGTTGCATTCTATTGCATGCATTCTGCAAACAATAGAATGCAACTAATTTTGAAGTTTAATTTCCGAGGCGATTATGAAATTCTACACTTTAAAATCTCAGTCCGTCTCGGTATAATTGCACTATATTGTGGAGAATGCAGTGCAGGGTGCAGAAATGTAATGAAAATCGTGAGCCAATTGAGCGGTAAGGTTTTTACTTCATGTCATAAACAAAATGTTTCATTAAATATGGTTTTTAAAAACAGTGCAACGAGTTAATGTGTACCTAGACAAAAATTCACTTCAAATTTCGGTTTCATCATTTATAGTTAGGGAGGCGAGGTAGCTAAATGGCGTAATTCAACGGCGCCGTCGAGACCTATCAAAATCGAAAGATAAAATAATTTCGAAAAGAAAAGCTCGTATGGCAAAAACCATTTTAGCGGTGGGTTTGGCGTGTACGGTTTTTCAAAAATGTTAAAAAAAACAGTTACTTGGGCATTTTCGAGTGCGTCAGATATTCATACTACGTATGCCCCGAGTGCCTCTGATAACAACGGTATACTAATCTGCCGGTTTGCGTGGTGGGGGTAGGCATATAAAGTAGTCAAAAATGCAAAAAAAAAAAAATTACTCGAGCGCGTCAGATTTTCGGAAGGGGTGTTAAGTAGGCCCCAAAGAAGCTCCCTTTAAAAAAACTGACGATTTCGGCGTGACGATAAGTTACGATGAATTTTTGAAAATGCAAAAAAAAAAAGTTCTTTTGAAATACTCGAGCGCGTCAGATTTTCATAGGGGAGGTTTATCTCGGTATCCTGAAAGCATATTTTTTTAATCTGACAAAAATGTTGGTGGGTTCTCTTAATCTGACCGAAAAAGGTTTAACTTTCAAGTCAAAAAGTTTTAACTTTGGACAAAAATGTAAAAACACTTTTTTTGTGTAAAATAAAATTACCTTTTTTGTTTATTTAAACTTTTTTTGTAAAATGTGTCGTTCGCGACTTATATGCCGTAACGCGTTCTTAGGAAGACGAAATGGCTCCTCCACACTTCCGGTCATGCGGAAACCGGCAGATTTTGTATTTTTAGTAAGTTTTATATTATATTCTTCAAAACAAAATTAAAAAAAATCGCGCTCGAGAATGCCGGATTAACGTTTTTTTTTTTACAAGTTCGCGACCCTATAACTCGGCGGCGTCAAGGACTTATCGTCAGATTAGTTAAATTTAGTCTTTAAACACTAAAATCAACCCCCAATATCTTAAACTGACGCGCTGGAGTATTTCAGACTATCCATTTTTTTTTACTAATCTGATCGTCTATCCTAGGCGCGCGTCACTACATATAGAGCTAAATACTTTACAAGGTTGTTCTATTAGGTCTAAGGTATCTCACATATCTTAAACTGCCACGCTCGAGTATTGCAGAAAATTCCCCTATTCGCCTCCCTAACTATTAACACTTTGGATACGCATCAAAAGTGCCGTAAACATAAACGACATACGTCAATATCTTGGACGCAAACTGTGGATGTGGGCACGACAGCCTATGACGCTTTTAAGCATCCTTGGCATTGAGGAGGTTAACATTCTTTAAAAATGCATAATATGCTAGTATGTTACATATTATGTAATATACTATAGATAAAAGTTGTTGGTGGTATACTTTAATATCCAGAAGAATGTTTACGAAGTCTGTCTGGAGCGGAACATTAAAACAATTCAATTTAAAATATAATTGGCAATAGTTGCAAAATGTTGGAGTTTATTATTTTGAGCACCGAAACCCCAATGTAATCCCGCGCGATAATCATCTGCGGGATAAATTGGATCTGTAAATTGAACAATTTCATTACTCGGACAAGTGGCCAGACTCGTTATAATGCCACACCCGCTAGCTTGAAGTTCCGCCACATTAATTCACGATTTAAATACCTGACCTGGTGTTTTTCTCATTGCTTCACGGAAAAATGAGCTTTAGCAAAGTGCCAATTAGGCTCGGTTAAGATATTTTTAGTTGCATACAACCAAGACATATTTAAAACACGGAATAAAGCTTTGTTAATGACAAACAAGCAATTATTGCTAAACGTTCTTGGTTGTTTTAACCAAGCACTAATTTGAATCCTAATAAGTGTCCTAGTAAATAACCCTTACCTGAACCCCTTACTTTTTTTATCAAATTTAATGGTGTAGTTGACTGAGGAGCCGAGCGTAGCGAGGCGACGAACGTCTCCGTTTTCACTGGTACGACGATTTGGCATTTTGATGTGTGTGTATTGGTTGGTTAGTTGGTATGTTGGTTGGTCAGTGTCGGTCTAGAGGTCGCATTTTTTATCCGATTTCGATGAAACTTGGCATGTACGTTCCTTGATCTATTTGCCAAAAATTGTCGAGCCATTTTTTTGATTGGGGGGAAAATGAGGGGGGAAAGGGGGAAAGTTTGCTGTCGCGTTATTTATGTTATCCGAAGTCTACGGTTCACAGAACCACTAGTTTTACATACTTATGTTAGCCAAGTTGATTTCTTTGATTTTTGCAATGAACTTTGCAGGCTCCATGCGAAGCGAGTTTCTTGGTTGTAAATAGAAAAATCTTATTTGTTTCTAGCTGTTTCATTTTTTCAGTGTTGTTGCGTAGGTGAGTTAAACGTTCTGGTTAACCATTGTATTCGTAACTGCGAGCTTGTTAAATAGATAAATAATTAAACACATTTTCGCATTTATGCGTTACAAAAATACACTGTGTTAGGAAGCGGCCCAGGAACATGACTCTGTTCTGCCAAAACATTAAACGTTTAAAATAAATTCTCAGGCACTGTGGTCCAAGTTCTAATATACTCTAAACGGATCAAAGGCCAGATAGACATAGCCATATTTAAAAGCGGCTACTATAATAAATTCCGCGTTTTACTGTACAGAAGGTGCGCCAAATGACAATCGCAACCTTGGCTGGGACACTCCTTGGTTGGAATTAGTAGCACGAATTGTATAACTTACGGAAGGAGGTAATTTAGAGTCACGTTAACGTGACTACGGGTCTTGTGAATGCTTTCATTTGAAGCGAAAGTGTTTTGCGCATTATTAGTTTTGGGCACAATTGGAAACTTTTGTGGTCATTTATATCCCATAAGAAGAAAGGTATACAAAATCAAATACCTCATTAATTCATAATATAATAGTTATTAAAGCTTGGGATACACGCACAGATGTACCCGCCGGATTTGTCCGGCGGATATGCCCAGTGGTCAGATCCGTCTATGTATGGCGCTATTTAGATGTGTCCGCAGACAAATCCGTGTCCAATTCGCACCATGGGCGGATGTGTCCGCCGGGCATATTCGCCAGACAAATCCGGCGGGCACATCTGTACGTGTATCCCTAGCTAATGGTAAACAACTGATCTTCATGACACCAAATTGACTTAGTGAGACGGCTATTTTTAGTTACAATAAACTATTTTTTGAAGTAAATACTCACGGTAATTGTGGACAAATCCTAAATTTTACTTTCCTTTTCATATAATATTTCTCGTTTAAACATTTACTAGAGCCAGTCAGTAAACTAACTGCACCACAGCATAATCATTTCCAATGCAGAAATTGTATACCTAGCCAGGTTTTCACTTACCCCAGCTCTAACCACAACCTTGTATGATTTAGGTGCTATAATAATACCTAGGACCGTTACTATAACGGTAGCAGGCATAGATGCTATTAATGAAGGTTTGCTAGTTGGAAATTGTACAAATTATTTCTAAAGTAAAGTTATAAAACGTCTGGGCGATTTAGTTACGCGTGTTAATAATCTGTGCTTCTATCTAGGACATTACTTAGGTAAGTTAAAACGAAGTATAGTATATAATAAATTATTAGTTCTACGTTACGTACAGAAGGGTCACTGGTATGAAACTCGTGTTAGAAGGCATAGAATGTGTCAAAAAAAAATATTTGAAGAGTTTCCTCGATTTCTCCATCATCTAATCCTGACCTGGTGACAACGGGACACTGGTGAAGTGTGAACATACTTAAAAAAAGCAAAAACAAAGATCCTGAGGAATTGAGAACCTCCTAATTCGTAATCTTGAAGTCGGTTGAATATTAAAGATAAATTTATTATTCGAATTCAGTACCAATAAGGCTCCAAAGTAAAAAAGGTTTTAATTATATTAACTTTGCGATATGCATACAATAAAAATGTTATGACCCAAATAACAACGAAATGTGAAAAATCGCAGGTTTTTGCCTCATCATGTTCTCGGAATGTATATAAAGCTTCCCATAAACGAAGTTAATTTCATTCAGTTGAGTTCAATTGGCATGAGCATGATCTTATAGTCGTACTAATAGAGCTTGTTCGGAAAGAGAAGTGACACACACACTCACTTTCCGAACACAGTCTAATACCATCTAGCAATCTCTCTTTCTCCTAGCGTTTGTCCCAGCTTTTTGCTCTATTGAGCCCGGGGTCGGCTTGGCAACCTAGTCCCAGGAATTGGCGTAGGCACTAGTATTTACGAAACTGGATTTAGAGTTGAATTCCAAGTTACACCTAAACTGTGTGCTGTGTGCTAAACCATTGATTTATTACGTGTTCTACTAGGTGTGACATCTAAAACAAATTGATAGCTGTGACAAGAATCAAATAATAGTATAGACTTTTGGGACAAAGAATTTCTTAGGGATATTATCAAGGGATGGATATTACTCAATGTACAAAACTACCAAATAATTTTAAAATATAAACATCATCGTCCGGCACAGTCTTCAAATAACGTTAATATTTATTAAATATTTTAGGACCCTTACCAATTATTAGCTTTAACTACCCATTATAAATTTCAATTAACGATATTGTTTTATTAAAATGAAATTCAGTTATTATTTTGTCAATACGCAAACATACATTTGTCCAATATTGTCGTGCAAAGAGTCATTAATTATGTTCCATAATTATTTGAATGCGAATGTCATACACGTTCATTTGTATTCACAATTCACAAGTGGCAACATGGCGAGGCAAAGTGGGCAGGCAACCTGTTTTTCAACTCGAAAAGGGTTTACAATATTCTCTCTCTAATATTTCATACAGCATTTTATTAATGTGGTAGCAATGCTCTCGGCATCCGACAAAGTAATGCGACATGGTCGTAATTGAGGAAGCACAATACTCGTCCGATTGTGAAGCTTCGTTTTATAGTACTTTGTCACTGCGTTCTTGAACTTCTTGACGATCGTTTATTGAATCTGCATTCATAAATGGCTTTCGTTTGAGTTTGTTGCCGTCTGATTCATCGTGTTTGTCATCGTTGGTATGGTCACATGTTAGTGAAAATATTTAAATGACTGTCATACCATCTACATCATTCAAATATGCTTACACTGTTATAATAAACATATTTTTCCTAGGAGGCATCTGTGAGTTTATTATTATTACCTAACTAAAGTACATATTACGACAATGGTACATAGGACATTAAATCATAGTGATCAATAGCTAGGGATACACACCCAGATGTGCCCGCCGGATTTGTCCGACGGATATGCCCGGCGGCCATATCCGTGCGTGTATGGCGCGAATTGGACACGGATTTGTATGGACACATCTGAATAGCGCTATACACGAATGGATCTGTCCGCCGGGCATATCCGTCATCCGTCGGACAAATCCGGCGGGCACATCTGTGCGTGGATCCCTAGCTATTAGATCGGATCTGCATCTGCAATAGTTACCATGAAGTCCACAAATTTTCATATTTCATTGCTATTTGAGTCATAGGCGTTTTGTTTAATACTAATTGCAATCGCTTCTTTCCCAATACGAGTACAGATAGATAAGATAACACATCACAAAGTCAAGGTAACTAATAGGGTTTTTTACTGTGTATCCTTGTCCCTTATTAATAATGCTAAATGCAATTTGAACTTATAGAAAACGATCAAAATACATGCTACGAGTAGCTCAGCAGTATTTCTAAATTTAATATATCAATTTCAACACGTGTACAGTAAATTTTAAAGCGTCACGATTTCAGAAAACTGCACTGCGGATACTACCGCTATTCAACTATGGCTGTATACATACATAGGCTGCTGTAGGAATATTGCCTGAAAAATGAGAGGGACGTGTGTAAGGACCAGGCCACAAACTAAATAAAGACCGAAGGTTCATTTCACAACATGCTTTTGGGCCTTTTGGATGCAGATTAAAAGAAAAAGTACTTACAATTGCCATAATTAGACATATAAATCGGGATCTTGGCAATTTTTGCACCAACTGCGACAAATTATTTTTTTTTTAAAACTACTTTGCATTTTTCAAAGCTACTAACGCGATGTAGAAATATAATTGCCGTGCCGTGGGGTGCCCGGCCTTAGAATTGTCCCCCACCCAATCGTCCCGTGGTTGCAGTAGGAGACTGCTAAGGGAATATACCGGGAGATGGGCAGCAGCATCTTCCGAAAGCCTAAACAACAATAAACAAAAAACTGCGCGAGCCAACCCGCCTGCCAAGCGTGGCGCGTATGACAAACCCCCCTTAAAGGGGAGGGCTATGTTCAGCAGTGGACGTCTTATGGCTGAGATGATGATGATGATGATGATGATGATGATGAGAAATATAATTCCTATTATTTTCTCGTCAGAAATGGTTATTTACAGGTTATTGTTATAAATAAGCCCAGTAGTTAGCTCTAGAAGCATATTTTGCGTGTTTACGTCAATTCTGGGCAGGCGAAAGCTGGTAAGAAACTGTTTACAGCCAAGCAAAGTGGCATGAATTTGTGTCAGTCCAACCTTTACAGTCAGCCTAGTTCCGAGATAATGAATGGTAAACGTTCTCACCTGTGCTATACTTGTCCAAGACCTTAAGGTTAATATTATAATAGTTAATCTAATGGACCAGATCATGTATAAAATAATAAGTATATCTTAGTTTAGTAAATAACTACACCCAGGTACTTACTACAACCAGGTTGTTCCTTCTATTCTTTCCAAAATTTTCGAAGGAAGTCATTTGCAAGTTTTCGGTAAGTATTTTTTCGAACTTGCGGAGCGTAAGCGAAGTGAGTTCTTACAAACAACTCCAGATCGAACTGTCGTCACCTGGCTAATCCAAATGCCGAGAGGTCCCAGTAGCCAGGTGATAGTTCGGTCTGGAGTTATTTGTAAGAACTCACTTCGCTTACGCTCCGCGAGTTCGATTCATCACCATCATCATCATCATCATCTCAGCCATAAGACGCCCACTGCTGAACATAGGCCTCCCCTTTGGACCTCCATAAGTATCGGTCGGTGCTCAAGCTGGAGCAAAAAGCTTTGGAAACTTAGCAGAAGAAGGCTCCAAATTATAACAGGGGTTTTCACGGGCCACTACGCTGTGAAAGGAGTATTGGCCAGAATGGGATTGTCAGATAATACTGATTGTAGGATGTTAGGTGAAGAGGAAGAGACAATGGAACACTTAATGTGTGAATGTCACGCTCTAGCCAGAAGAGAATGAAGGACTTTGGTACTGGCTATCCAGATCCAGAGGAATTCAAAGCACTGCCCTTGAGCTCCATCATCCAACACATGGAGATGGTTGAGAAAGCTCTCGAGTAGGTGTACTAGGGGCAACTACACAGAAGATCCCTTTGGGTCGAAGTGTATCCTTACGGGCCCCCGAATACAATAAGATAAGATAAGATCGGTCGGAAGCGACTTGCATCCAGCGTCCAAAAACGAAAAAACGTTTAACGTGTTTAGAAAAGTGCTCGAGTGGAGACCACAGACTAGCAAGCGCAGCGTAGGACGTCCACCCACAAGATGGACAGACGACCTTATAAAGGTCGCCGGAGTTCGATTATTTGCAAATTATTAAATATGACGTAAATAAAAACGATTGTGCTAAAAATATTACGGTTAATTAATCTTATTTTTTTATATGACTGTGTTTATAGGTATTTATTTAGTATAAAATGCGAGACACCTAACAGGGTCCGTATTACTATTAACTAAGTAGGTATAAAAAGTCTCCCTTTCTGTTCTTCCTTATTTTGTGAACAAGGACTAGCGATATTGATGGAAGGTCAGCGTTCAATGGATACAAATTGACTTGACACTCACCTCGAGGAGAAAAAATGGCGTCGATATTAGATAACATTGTTATTGGATCATGTTTTGTCTAAGCTCGTTGTTTTACTTCGTAGGTGCAGAGAGGCCCGTATCATGTTTCAATGCCAACGACAATTGTAATTGTATCAGTAGATTATCGATACATTCAATAAACAAATATGTAATTTAATATTGAGTGGGCACAGAAAATCCTAGGGAGTATTTAGGAGCTTCAGGCTTTTTTCCTATTTAGGATTAATTAATAGAAAAAAGACAAAAAAAAAATGGATTTTTCTTTTAACAACAACACTGGCGAAGTAGTTTGACTTTTAAGAGTTTAACTGAATTTTAATACATAATTTTGATAATAATAATAAAGTCGCCAAATTTTTTGAACTTTTTTTTTCATTTTTTTCCCATCGGAGTTAAGACGTTTAATTGAAACTCGATAATGTTTATTTTATAAACCCAAGAAACGATGGATTTTAACTTTACGACACCCATTACCACCTTTATTACCTGGTAGACAGTGCTCGTTTCATAAAAAAATTCGAAGACACAACAAGTGACATAGTTTTATATTTTTTATAAACAACTGACGATTCTAACTATACACCTGTTCTAAACACACCCAGCACAAACGTGACACTGCATTTAGAAACGTTCTGGCACAAGCCGTCATATCTAAACAAAATGGCCGGTGGAGATTGGCAATCTGTGCCGGTAGTGCGGGTGTGGCAGGTCACGACTGCACCCTGGTGGAACATTGCTATTGCTTACTAAGACTGCGCTTCGTGATGACCAGTCTAATTGCTGGTAATGTCCCAGACAGGCATCTTTTACACTGCTGCGGTTTCCGCATGCGGCGCCGATGCGCGAGCGACATAACGCTCTGCGTGTGTATAGAGCTGTCACGCTTGCACACCGTCGCCGCACGCAGCTGCGGCGTCAGTGTGATGTGTGATAAGCGCCTAAGTCTAAGGCCTGAGTGTACGCTCGAGTTAGGCGTCTAGCGGGGCAGAGCGTGCATATTAAACAAATGAAACTCATACTGGTATCCTGAGTCAACGCTGCACAAAGTGTATGGACGCTCGGCCGCATCGCTGCACGACCCGCCGAACGCTCCGCTCCAAGCGTCCACTCAGGCCAGTCAGGCCTTGCACTAATAGCAGGGATAAATCGGTTGTATTTACGCTACAGTCTACATGGTTAGGGGGTACAACATTGAGCAGTAGGGAAATTCGAGCGCTACCCTTGTAAATGTAGCCTGTTGTTTACCTCTAAATTTGCTGTATTTTCTGTACTGTTTCCTTTTTGAGGTGTTAAATAAAGAGTATTTGTATTGTATTGTATTGTAGGTACCTATTTGCAAGGTGGTATCACTGGTACCAGAACCTCCCGACTGTCCAATGATTCTTTACCTCCCCTACGTTATTGAGCTCTGTTTTATCATATTGATAGAAACTAGGGAAGTCAAAATCACCGATAACTGGATTTGCAGGAGTCTATAAACAGCCGGATTTATAGTGGGTTTACGCTTTTACCGGTAAAAAATTTTTTTACTATGATCTGGCAGTAAATTATCTAATCTTATATATCAACATTGCACCCATGCAATTAAAACTGCACGAAGTGTGTGTAGGAACCTGCTCTTCAACAGAAGGATATTATGATGTGACGATCCTCAGTTCTGGGGGAACGACTGACGATGATGATGATGTCAACATTACTGGGCTTATATATTATTAATGCTGCTGTCTGCTGTGCGATTCTTAGTATAGTTTTATGTCATATCATGTCACTATAGGAGTAGGTATCATGACAATTTATGGTATGGTATGAGCTCGGCAAGCAATAATAATGACGCTCCTGCACATTGTCCGGTGCTAGTGAAAGGATACAAATACTTCAATTAGATAAACTGTTAGGTAGAGAATTATGGTGGCTTTCAATCCTTGGCTGTTGTGAGCTGATTATGCTGAAGTATCGAGGCAAAAAGGTCTGCTTACCTTTACGAATTCCTGTCTAAAGTTTTATGCTTGTTCGTTCATTTTGAACTAATCTTTCGGTAAAAAGTTATTTTAGCAATCATTCTTAGAACCACTGTCTTATTATGGACATGACGGCCGCGGCAGAGACCATAGATAATAGACTGGGAGCAAAATCTCAAATTCGCTCTCCTTCTCCATGCGACAGGCAAATGATATTACTTTTGGGCAACCGGGCTTTTTACGTGGTTTAGACCCTGCTGTATCCGAATCGCCGGTTGCCATCAAAGAAACTACAACCAGAAGTGAGATACGGCCAAAAAAAGGACCCGTTTTTTAGCTTTTCTTAAATAACTCGAAAACAGTAGCACCTACCAAAAAATGTTCTTCCACTTAAGTAATCTACATAAAATTCTCTATAAAAAAGGTTCTATGCAGTTTTTTGCTGGGATCAATGTTTAATGAGATATTAAGGGACTAAGATAGACAATAAACATATATACTAATTAGCTTTTTCCCGCGAGTTTGTCTGCGTGGGATTAACATTCGCTATAATAAATTAATGAAATGCCGTAGTATAATCTTACAGCAAAAACAAATTTAACGTATAAGCTTTTTTACGTCTACAGTAAGCAACAATTCCATACCAACTTCAACCCCCCGTTTCATCCCTTTAAAAGATGATTACTGGGATAAAAACTATCTTATATCCTTCCCCACAACTCAAACTATCATCACACCAAATTTCATCTAAATTGGTTCAGCGGTTTAAGCGTGAAGAGGTAAGAGACCCACTGACTAGTCCAAAATTATTAAACTCTCTCTCCTTCTCGACGCGACAGGCAAAGCATATTACTTTTTGTTTACAGAAGGGTCCAAATAGGGTAAAAATCTATTTGGACCCTTCTGAGTTCGAAATTTAAAATATTTTTTACCGGAAGTGAAATATTTAAGGTGGCGGCCAGTATAAACCTAAGCGTCGAAAAATCTATGTTCCTCGTATGGATACCCCATTCATTATGCTTTATTTTTAACGATTGTTATTTTTGGGAATAACAGTTGTAATTATAATATTTTGCAATTGCCATCAAATAATGTTAGACCGGAAGTAAGATATAGAAGATGGTGTCCAGGTCCAGCAAGGCTTCAAAAATGTACTATTCTTTTTTTGGACGGAAATCTCTCGTTTTTTTTATATTATTGTATTATTCTTCAGTGTCACAGTTTTGACCCAAAAGGAGGCTGCGGAGTATATGCGCGAACATGATGTAACTCACTCCTGCAGAAGACCAGGCATGCGGCGATGCTGCCGCCTTTACATTCTTTACACCCACTCTTTACACCTTTACAACAGCTCCATCATTCGCCTGAAAGGTTCCGAGCTAGAAGGCCCTCAAGTATTCCGAGGTGCCGTCAGCGGAGGAGATTGCACGAGCAGAATTACAATGGGCCCGTAAGAGCAACGACGACGGGGTACCGGAGGTCTGCAGACGTGTTCCCAAAACCCCGTCCACAAAGCGCGTGGTGGAATACAGTGTTGACGGCGATTTCTAACTTTAAAGACCAGTATATTTGGAACCATTGCAAATAGGTAATCTTTTTTTTTTAAATACGTGTCATTACAACTGTTATTCCCAAAAATAACAATCGTTAAAAATATGGTATAATCAATGGGGGTATCCATACGAGGAACATAGATTTTTCGTCGCTTAGGTTTATACTGGCCGCCATCTTAAATATTCCACTTCCGGTAAAAAAATTATTTAAATTTCGAACTCAGAAGGGTCCAAATAGGGTAAAAATCCGTGTAAACAAAAAGTAATATGCTTTGCCTGTCGCATCGAGAAGGAGAGAGAGTTTAATAATTTTGGACTAGTCAGTGGGTCTCTTACCTCTTCACGCTTAAACCGCTGAACCAATTTAGATGAAATTTGGTGTGATGATAGTTTGAGTTGTGGGGAAGGATATAAGATAGTTTTTATCCCAGTAATCATCTTTTAAAGGGATGAAACGGGGGGTTGAAGTTGGTATGGAATTGTTGCTTACTGTAGACGTAAAAAAGCTTATACGTTAAATTTATTTTTGCTGTCAGATTAAACTACGGCATTTCATTAATTTATTATAGAGAATGTTAATCCCACGTAGACAAACTCGCGGGAAAAAGCTAATTAGTATATATGTTTATTGTCTATCTTAGTCCCTTAATATCTCATTAAACATTGATCCCAGCAAAAAACTGTATAAAACCTTTTTTATAGAGAATTTTATGTAGATTACTTAAGTGGAAGAACATTTTTTGGTAGGTGCTACTGTTTTCGAGTTATTTAAGAAAAGCTAAAAAACGGGTCCTTTTTTTGGCCGTATCTCACTTCTGGTTGTAGTTTCTTTGATGGCAACCGGCAATTCAGATACAGCAGGGTCTAAACCAGGTAAAAAGCCCGGTTGCCCAAAAGTAATATCGTTTGCTTCTCGACAACGATTTCTTGAAAAAAAAAACCAGACTATAAGTATCTCTACCTTTAAAAATGTCGTCGTTGGCTCGTCAGTAAGTAGGTTCTACGTAAGTAAGGCAGGTATGCAAAAAATTATGAAATACATACTCGTACTTATGTATTTTTTTCTACCGGTTATAAACAAGATGTAAAATTTAAGATAAGTAAACAAATTAATAGTTGTTAATAAACAACAAAAGTAGTGTATGGTTAAGGCTGCGTATCCACCAGATGTTCGAGGATGCGTTGCGAGTAATGTGTTTGTTAACACATTCAACCCGACAGTCGGGTTCTCGGTGCTGAATGTGTTAAGAACCAATCCTAGAGCTGCGTTGTGCGACGATAAACAAATGTAGTGATTCTATTGGTTTTCGAAAACATTAATCCGCAACACATCGTCGCTCATCTCTGGTGGAACCGCAACCTAAAGCTGAAATCAGACACGGGACTACGTGGATTAAGCAACTGTCATAAAAATAACATAGACAGTTTTATTACTTTTTTTTCATTCTTTCTTCTTCAAAGAGAAAATTATTTTTAATGTGTTATGATGTAAATGCAATAAGTACCATTAATTATTAAAACAATGCATGTTTTGTAGCAGTACCAAAAAATTAACTCGTTTATAAGAATACAAGTTCATGACAAATGTCATGGCAAATTATAAACTTATATATATGTCATATATTTACAAGGGAAAGTGGGTCTAGACCTCCGGTACCCAGCGCTGGTCAGGGCCCAGGGGTGGCTGGGCTGTGCGGAGGCCTAGGTTTTTTCTTTGAATATGACATCTATATAAGTTTAATATTTATTTAGTAGTGTGTCTATTTCAGAACGCTGGTAGCCTTGCGGTAAGAAGACGTCCGACTTTCAATCCGGAGGTCTCGGGTTCAAACCACTGAGTTTTTCGGAACTTATGTACGGAATATCATTTGATATTTACCAGTCGCTTTTCGGTGAAGGAAAACATAGTAAGGAAACCGGATCTAATCCCAAAAAGGCCTGGTTTCCCCTCTGGGTTGGAAGGTCAGATGGCAGTCGCTTTCGTAAAAACTAGTGTCTACGCCAAATCATGGGATTAGGTTGTCAAGCGGACCCCAAAACCGGGATAAACGCTAGGACTATGATGATGATGAGTGTGTCTATTTCAAATAAACAAATCAAAATATTAATTAATATAATTTGATTTGTTCTTCAGTTGTCATGGGAAATGCTGAGCGGCACCCATTTTGGTAACTAATGTCATTTTGTAACTAATGTCATTTAATTGTAAAATATGCAAAATATTTACGCAGAATATTTTTATCTTTATATAATTTAATCAATCTTTATCATTTTCATTAAAAAAAAACGGAACAAACTCTGTTGTCGATAAATTATTGTCACTTAACTTAACTCGCATGTCTCTTTGGTAAACTGGTTTTAATTGTCATTGTCTATGCCTCTATGGAGTATATAGCTCTCTAAATTTCAGCCCACGCTCGATTGCTTAGTTCTCAAATTACGAGTAATGTTTTACTTAATGCTGGCCCATTAACTTGGACTCATTAAAAGGGGGTGTACTTCAGTACTTTAAGTAAATTTATTAAGATCTAATTAAGAGTTCCGCGAGCTACGGGGGCGTAGATTATTTTATTATATGCTTAACAGGCATTGCAGTTTATTTACAAGATAAGTTGAACCCTCTTATTCAATTATATATGAAAGGTGCTTTACGGCGGGCTTGGACCTTTAGATTTATATTTTAATAATCCATATGACGTGTAACACATACACACACACACACACACAACACTGTGTCAAAGCCGATCGGTAGAAAATTTGATAAATCTGGACCCCCGGGAATGTAAGAGTCATAATGTCATATTATAAACTAATATCATAGATCTCATATTCTATCTCGATGACTAATATAGGTATAATAAAAATTGTCATAGGCAAGAACTTGAAACAAATTGATAAACTTATTTTCCAACAAATAAGTAAACGTTTTCATTAATTTAATCTATAAATTAACCAATGCAAGACCAATCGTATAAACTTTCTAAAAGTTAAAAATATCCTATGCCATTTTCAAGTTAACTTCTAAATTACCCTTTATATCTTGATAATTAAATTGAATTTCAAGTGCTTCTGTAGTATAAATAAGCAGTTGAGATCAATTACTTCTAGTTTGAAAGCTTAATTATGTTTATACTTACTCATTAATTCTCAAACCAGTCCGTTTAATCGATACGTTTATGGATGGATACATAGAAAACTTTTTAAGTGGTGGTTGGGAAGATAAATAGGGATAATGTCGTCTCTTTATTTTATGACCATGAGTGAGTAGGCAAATGTATAGTTAGGAGATAATGATACATTTTTGTTGAGTGACGCTGTTACTTTATGCTTAAGTGTCGTTTGAACGTTGCGTTAGAACGTTTCTATTATCAAAGTATGTTTCGTTATATTTATAACAACATATTTGTCAAATTTTAAGGTTCTCTCTTTGACGGATTGAGCTGTGAGTTGTGTCTTAACTCGACTGTTTTATGTATTTACGTCACTCTGGGCGCCAAGTGAGATTTACCGCCCTAGAGCGCAGCGGCAAATCTCACTTCACACCCACGAGAAGATGTAAAATTATGTACGCACCACGGGCGGTAATAAGGAAGGCCTCAGATCGCTTGTTTATGGCCCTTACCTTCGGTTCGGGCCACAAATACCCGCGATCTGAGCCCTTCTTTATTTTACCGCCCTAGGTACGTAATGTACTATTAGATTGTTCTTCAATTTCAATTGAAACAGAGATGAACCAATTTTAGTTAGCAGTTGTAGCAATTTGATCATTTTTTATGAAAGTAGGTTCAGTTAGTACCTAAATTAATCGAACAAAAATTATAAAAATATCAAACAAAAACATCATTCACGGCAATCGCCCATGTAATGACTTTAATCGGTCGAGATCCGCTCGTTGCACCACCTCTTTGTGCAGAACCAAATTCTCCCCAAATCCCACACGTCGAATGTATGCTTGTTAGACCTGGCGCTTACGACCTATAGTTGTAATGTTCAGAATTTTGGACGGATTCCAATTACTTGAAGTGACTCTGCACTAATAATCGATTAAAAAAACGATGTTACAGAATGCCAGGTGCTTCTTACCTTACCCACCGCCGCGAGTCGAATTATCGTGACAATCGCTTTAATTAATCATTCAGGCGTCTAAGGAAATTCGTTTAAAACTAATTCGACTAATAAGTTGCTTGAAAAAACGTTTAATAAGTAGATAGATGACAAAGCAGTACTACTTCTAAGAGTTCGAGGTACCTACTGGTACGACCTGCGTGAATAAATAATTTCTTGACTATCGTTGCAATACCTACTTACAATGACGGTCGGTTACGTGCTTCGCTGGTGGAAATATTTTTGTGGTACGTACGTACACTACAAACAAAGAAATGTGTACACTTTTTCACCTTATTGCGTGGTAATAAGGTCTAAAAGTGGATACATGTTTGTGTTTACCTTTTCCATAAAGGGCAACGCATGATTACCTCGGAATGCGGGCTGCAAAATACTAAAATATAACATATATCAAACATGTACCGAGTACAACGATCCGTTAGAAAGTTAGGTCAACTTTAGGTACTCAGAATAACACATCAACTGTAATTTTAGTATAGTATTTCGTGGAGTTCCATTTAATTTGAAGAATATAAATTTGAATCCCATTGTTGCACTGCTGGGCAAAGGCCTCTCCTCTTTTCCGTCACGGCTTGGTGCATGTAACATGTTTCTATTCATTTATTTAGATGATATTTATTAGCTTTCAAAGTAACGTAAAAGTGACTTAACGAAGTTTGAATGAACTTTTGTCTTCGGCGTATCGGACGAAAGGTTAAGTACCTACAAAAGTATTTAGTTACATGATGTATTCGCTGTAACTTTTCCCCTCTTAACACGCATTAACCCCTTCATTTACTGCGAAGATATTTAATACACAAGCAACAGTCTACAGGAAACTATCAATAATGTACCTCATTTAAGAACAAAATTTGTTCATTAATATAATTTCAATTTGATACGCATTATTCATTCAAAAATATATAATTTGAATTTGAAATTAATGTGAGAACGCAAGTCACAATTCTATTGAATACATTTTCTGATAAGGCTCTCATGTCTGGTGGGCATGAGCCAAATAAGATCTGGACTTCAATAGCTCTATACAATAAGTAATTCCTTCAAAATTTTGGCTTGAAATCGAGGCTTTGATTTTTATTGAAATATTTTGATTTTGACTAACTATTTTAAGTTAAATTACCGAAAATGGCTCTGGTGCGTTTTTCAAACTTTTGGGAACACGATTTTTTAAACATATTTTATATCTTTATAATTTTAGAATTTCTGGGGTATTCTACGAGCTGTCTCGTACAAACGCGTTTTTGGCTGTTATCTTTGCAATCTTAATCGAACCACCACCATAAATTAATAATTAATTAATTTTGACCATATTTTGATTCTTTCATCGCAGAAAAAGAAATTCCAAATCCTACCGTTTTCCAGAAAATTTAAATTTGTGTGGGACCTCGGTGGGCTATTCTTTGGAATGCTCCCTTTAGTGGTGGCGCAAAGTGAATACTTTATGAATACTTTCGTGGTATCATTTCATAAGTTAAAGCCACATATTAAAGACGTGGAAGGATGAAATTTCAACTATTTTATTAGCCGTTGAGTTCGAAATTTGACTCTTCACAACGGTTGAGTCAACAGACTTATCACGCTATAAAAGCTGAATAAACATTCCAATGGCTGCATTGAGACACCTTTAGCTGTGATATGGTTTTAGTTGACGGTTTGATACGGCCTACCTACTATTTGAATGAGGCATACATTTTTATGTACAGTCAACGTCTAATATATCGGAGCGGTCAAGGTACTAAAAATATCTGAACATGCACTTTACCGACTTGAAAATAGAGGCGTTGTTCGGATATTTGTGACCACCTTGACCGCTCCGATATATCTGTTGGCGACTGTACATATTTCGTAAATATTGTATGGTTAACAAATATGTTAAATAATAGTAATTTAAAGTTAAAATATTGGAAGAAAAAGAGGGCCGCCTTTGCCCTGCCTTGGGACAGTCTTGGCTCGTAAATGAATGAATGAAATCAATTTTTCTCCCGCATCTGAAACTCGACTACCCCATAAATTCGACTGAACAATCGCATTTATTAACAAAGCTCAAATCTACGTCGGCAACGTTGGTAAGTATAAGCCGCTTACCGCCCGCTTCAAGTGGGGGTAATCCTTAATGCCTTGTTCGCAAAACGTACGCTACGAGCGTTGTCGCTCAACCTGTTTTTGGTGTAGGGTGGACATCGACATTTCAGATGCGACCATCATACGTTGGACGAGAGACAACGCTCAGAGCTTGCGTTACGTCATATACAGGGTGGAAAGATAAATCGGGCCCTGGAGGGAAACTACCTTAAAACAGTTAAAACGTTGAGATAGCTCAATTAACTGAAAAGAAACATTTATTTTTAAAAAGATACATATCTGCATTTACGAATTTTCGAGAAAATGTACAGTTCGCAAAAGAAGCTACTCATTTTGTAATTTTTGTCAAAAACAATTTTTATGACAATTGATGACAATCGATCCTATTTCCAACATGAATTACTTCTTAATACCAACCAAACCAAAATCTGTGAATGCAGTTTTACTTTTTAGGAAATATGCGTATGTTTTTTTTATGTTTCCTTACTGTGAATTGAGCTTTCTCAATGTTTTAAGGTAGTTTCTTTCCCCTCCAGGGCCTGACTTATTTTTCCACCCTGTATAAATAAACAATTAAAAAAATTCGCTATGGTTTCGTGAAAGAGTAATAAAAGAGGGACTACCGCGAACCTCTAAAATAGAAATTTCGTTATCTGCGTCTCGTTCGAATCAGCAAGTGCGATTGAGTAGAAGTAACGAAATTTCGATTTTCGAGGTAGGCGGTAGGCCCTAAGCTTACGAACATTGCTATAACTCCACTTTATAACATCTTCAACTTTTATGTAACGGCATCTTCAGAATAAGGGGTTGTTACTTATTAAATGGCCCTTACCTTTTTACGTTTAAATACTGTTTTGTTCCCATATTAGTTTACAGTCACCGTCAAATATATCGGAGCGGCTAAGGCACTCAAAAATATCTGAACATGCACTTTATCACCTTGAAAATAGAGACGTTGTTCAGATTTTCGTTATTCGGAAATCGAAGTCCCTATAGAAAAACAAGCGAATTAAGAAGGCGAGTCAAAGTGTGTCAAACTGATTAAAATCAGCAATAGTTAGCATTAGAAGTAAGCTATACTATGTAAATTCCCGTGCAAAGCATAGTAAAATTGTCCATTCTTAAAGAAGAGTACAAACATATAGACAATTTGAATGAATACCACCGAAACAGTAGGCTAAGAAATATACCTAATGCACCTAGATTCGTACTACCATCGATTAAAAATGTTTACGGAATGAGAACTAATATCTACATTCTTACAAAAATCATAAATAGCCTTCCAAAACACATACAAGATATATACCTATCCAACTCAAAATGTATTAATAAGGATGTTAGAAATTATTTCTTGTCTTCTAATAATCAAGAATTATGTATTGTAGAAGGTATAAATCCACTGTTGGAAAAAGAAATCATAGTTATACATTAATTAGATAAGTCAGTTCGAACCCTTACTGTAAACAAGCCATAAATGGCTTTAGCAGTTAAGTACTCATGAAACTCTGCGTTAATTTGAATATTTTGAACTTTAATAAATAAAATAAAAAATATCCTAGTTGTGATGTTACTACTAGCGTAAGAAAAATATGTACTTATAGTTCTTTCTGTCTTTGCTCTAAGTAATCAACACCTTGATCAAACTAGTTCCTAACTTTTTTATTTCTAAATAAAGATAAAAAGATAAAAAAAGATAAAAGATGTTTATTCTTCAATTTAGGCACATTACAATGCACTTATAAACGTCAGAGAGAAAAAGAAACTACCACCGGTTCTAACCCTACACCTCTGACCCGAGAAGTATAAATTACTTAATACCGGCAAGAAACTCGGCGGGACTTATTTTGTCAAAACAGTAATACTAATACATTAAAGATACTATATACAATAATGCGTAGTTTTTCAAGAAGGCATATCAAAACAGCTTCAGAGACAGACATGTACCTGCCTATTGTGTAATTAAAATGAAAAATAAAAATAAAATCCAAATCTGACTGCTTCGCAATACGTTTGATATTCTTTCTTACCTGAACTGTGTCCTCTAAATGCTAGATGATTTTATAGATTCTGATAAAATACTGTTAGCCCTCCAAACGAAGGAAAACTTAGGGGAAATAATTCGTGTATAGCTGAATTTTGGTACAGTTGTAGACAAAGGTGTTTTACACAACATACCAAAAGTACCCATGGATAGGGGTGCCGCTAACGGGGAGAGGGGGGTGTAAAGGTCCCCTTTTTTGGGTTTTCGTAAATAACTCAGTAGCGGTGGCTCATACGAAAAAATGTTCTACTACTTAATTAATCCACAAATAATTTTCTACAAAAAAGGTTCTTTACACTTTTTTGCTGGGATCAATGTATAATAAGATTTCGAGGAAATACGATAATCACTTTTTGAAACTTTCGGAGCTATTCTTTACGAAACTATTAGTTTATTATATGTTGTTAGGTCTTTTAATATAAATATGGGTTTTCTAAAACAATTTTTAGATAAAACTAATAGTTTCTTAAATAAAAGCTCCGAAAGTTTCTAAAAGTGATTATCGTATTTCCTCGAAATCTCATTATACATTGATCTCAGCAAAAAAGAGTAAAGAACCTTTTTTGTGTAAAATCATGTGTGGATTAATTAAGTAGAAGAACATTCTTTCGTATGAGCCACCGCTACTGAGTCATTTACGAAAAGCCAAAAAAGGGGACCTTTACACCCCCTCTCCCCGTTAGCGGCACCCCTATCCATGGGTACTTTTAGTATGTTGTGTAAGACACCTTTATCTACAACTTCACCAAAATTCAGCTATACACGAATTATTTCTCCTATCGAGCAGTTAGTGGGCTTCCTTCGGTGAGCTATGTAATCGGTTGAAAATTACTCGAAACGAAACGTCCAAATCTAAACTGGCCGGTTGGGGAGCAGAGGGCCTACCGTGAACTTTCACAATCAAAAATTCGTCATCTGCGTCTCTTTTGCTCATATTCGCAAGTACGACAAAGAGGGAGAAATTTCGATTGTCACGTTCGCAGCAGGCCCGCAGAGCTTAACTGTGCTACGACAATAGGGGATATTACTGCAATGTTCTGCCACCAGAGTGCAGCACTAGCACACCGGTAAACCATAGAGTTCTTAATACATACTAGGCCTTAAACAGTTTTTTACAAGTTTTCATACACAATTTATAACGAATAAATATGTCATTAGTGCACCAAGGCGGTTTGTTTACAAAGGGCCTATCGTGAAACGAGAGAATCGAAATTTTGACACGAAATTTTTATTTTCGTATTTCGTGGTAGGCCCTCTGGATATGCTAGTGCCGCCCCCTACGCAGAGTTTTGCGTAATATTCCCTATGAGGGTTTCCTGAAATCCAGGTGGCGGCACTGACGAGAGGTCTTTTTGACAGCAGCTGTCAAAATCCACCAATCAGAAAAAATGTGATTAAACATGATGGATTATGACAGCTGGACCTCTGGCCACGGTACCACATGGTGAAAAATTCGATTCTGGAAACCCTCATTGGCTTGACAATTGTTGTCTCGTTATTACTTACATAGTTGCGTCAACACATGTCACTCTTCTGTGGCATTTACAAAAACGTAGTAAGATATTGTACTTACAAGTTTACAACCGCTTCCCCACGATTCAGTTGCGTTTATCAACAGTAACTGTTTATTTATTCTGTCCACGTTTTAAATAGGTGCAGACTGGTTGACACAATAGCACATAAATACTATAAGTATTAGTTATATTTGCAGGAACGGTCAAACCTAACGTATGGTACATTTGGTTGTGCATACGAGAAGAGAAAGCGATTTCTAGCTGAAGTTATAACAAAATATATGTCCTAGCTGTCGTTTAGCTGTAATATGGGAGCATACATTTCTTTAAATCGTCTTTTTGGTAATAAACTTTACAGCTCGTGTAGCAAGTTGTATAGGGGATATTTGTATTTTTTTATTCTAGGGTTTTTTTTTAAATAGGTTTCGTTAGTTTTTATTTATTTAATTTACTTTGTTTAGTTTTTAGTATTTATAAGCTCATGACCAAATATTTAGCAATAACTACGTCACTTTGATTATCAAACTTTAAATTATGGGACAATTTTGACTAACTTATGTTACGTTCACCAGAGTTGCAGGATATGCAGAATCCGTCACCACTAATTTAGTTAAAATTATCCCAAAAGTTAAAGTTCGAGAACAAGTGTTGTCTGTGACGTAGTGAGAGCTATACCTGTCTTCTTATACCATACCTTTTGCAAGCTATTGAACCATTTGCAACCACGTAACATGGCAGTGTGTCAGCCAAGTTCGGTGGCTCTCCGATTACGGCTCACAGATCGTGCTCAGTAAATACTTATCCAAGGTGTTAAAAGGTGTCTTTTCATGCTTTATGTTCCATTCAAGCGTCTCTCCGGCCATCTAAGGATCGGACTTGTCGTCGGCATTTCCTAATTTATAGTCAACTTTGGACTAGAACATATGACTGAATGCGAGTTAAACATGTGCTTGGCTTCTGCACTTGAACTGGTATTATATAGGTGTACGTACACGTACATAGGTATGATGTACAGTCACCGGCAATAGTATCTTCCTACACGAATGCCGCAAAAATATGTGACACGCTCTTTTTTGCAGGGCCATAACTATCTTGCCAGACTTAGCCGGGTTCCTATGCATTTCTTTTGCGAGGTATTTAAAATATTTTTTTTCTTTTAGTTTAATAAGACAGCCATTCAGCCCCTCAATATAGTTTCCTGAAATATTTTCAGGTTTTATAGCTTATCTTTTCCCTTTCTTTTATTTTATATAATGATGATCATAGCTTACCTTCCTGTTTTGCGAAATAAAGGTTAAATAAATGTTTGCATTGACATTACTTCTAGAACTAGAAAAAAATAGGTAAGTACCTTAAAATAAAATACATATTGACACTCTAGGATCAAGTAGAAATGGTCAGTACTATATCTGAAAACTTAATGATCAAAATAAATGACTGACTAAGCGAGCGCGGTCAAAAACACGTACCGTTTCGGCTGTCCAAATAGGCACTGCGGGCGGAGGCAGACGGATTATCGCCGCCCACACAACAAAACAGACACACAAACATATTTAAATCAAAAAAGCATTAAGTCGGCTTAAACGCCTATTTCAATCTCATTCTTATTACAAACCAGTTACGTCGAATTTCGTGTGAGCCGAGACGAGTTCAGTGGCATTTCTCATGTTAAGTGCATACATGCATACTTCGCAGATGTCTCTGTAACTTGACTCGAGACGATGAATATGTGGCGGCTATAAAAATGCTATAACATTGAAATAAACGCCAATTAAAAGTCTAACGCATTTCTTCATCGGGAAAGGAAGTCGCTTATGGGAACAGACGTCGCCAAAAAGCTTTTTATATACTTTTTATGTTTATTTAACAGCGGTTCTCACCGATCTCTTCTTGTTATCGGTTTTAATATTGACTTAGGGAATGAAGTGTAAGATAAAAATAAGACGATCCCGAAAGCTGTTGACAGTCGATAGGCGTGTAACTGTAAATATTATGAAAATAAAATAACATGTCATTCAGAAATTGTTTATTTTATAAACAAATAATTATTTTATAAACAAAATTATAACATGACTTGAGAGAAAATTTTAATAACATTTTAATAGCACATTTTGCGTCTACTTTACAATTATTAGCTAATATCACAGACTTTTTTTAAAGACAACAGTTATTTAGTCACCTGCGTAAGTTTTGATAGTGACATTTAAATAATTCTTCGATTTCTCGCTACAGCAAGGTCTTTCATAAAACAATTAGTAACTATATCGGAATAATAATTTAAGTTAGTACGTACTTCGTTTAATTATGACTAAAAAGCTTAAAACTGAATTAGATATTAATTGTAGTTATTGCATTTATACAGAGGTGTTTTATGTCATTAATTAAGATTATAAGCAGCTCAGTGTAAGTTATTTACACAAACGGTTTACAGCAAAATGAGAAACAAGTTAAAAATTATTTTACAATCCATTTTTTTACCACTTAATAATGCTGGGGACTAAACAGTTAACATATTAAAGAAAAAAAAATATAAAGAAATGAAAGCATTCATGTATTGATTGACTACTTTAGAGTTCCATAAATTGTGTTTATACATGCTAATATATATTAAACCCAAAACGGTAATTGTCTCAATCATTAAATAACCAAGTAATTAATTTCTTAAACAAAAAAGACTAAAACAAAAATCCAAAATAAATTATAAATTACATTATACTTCACTTCTAATTAAAGATGACTCGTTTTAAATTAAATATTGTTTTATATATAAAGATTATATGTGTAAGGTAATAAAATATAATGGTAAAAAACAATTACAGCTGTATACAATTTCACTCTAAATGCCATGTCAAATGCCAAGACTTGAACAATAAAAAAATAAAAAGGTTCGAAAATATTTCAGGCGACCTGAGATAAATTATAGAAAAGCTTTTAATAAAGGTGTAACATTCAGCTACATAGACCATCTCAACCTCTAGTTCCTTACGGTTGTTAGTCATCTGGCCTATAGCCGCGAACCACTTCGTTCATCTAATCGTCTATTTTAACCAAGAGTGGTAGAGACGGGGGCCATCGTTTTGTCGATTTTGAAAAATGTCCATAGAAGGTGGACAGTTTTTATTGTCCATGTTTACATAAGAAACTTCGTGGTCACCACACATAAGCGATCTTATACTAATCTAGTATGCGATCTGGACACTACTAATAATATTTTCTAAAATTGGGTTTTAGAGTTACCACGTTTTACACTATTATATTGTAAAATAATGTAGGATGCTACAGGTTTATTCACGAAACAGCTTTCACCAGCACCAGCGTGCGAGCGATGATTCACGAAACGGAGTAAAGCTTGTATCACGAAAAACACGTTACGAACGATATTGGTCGGATTTTTAACACATTCGGCTACAAGCGCATGAAGCACGTATCAACTCCCTTGTGCTGTATTCTAATTTAAAAATATTTAACCAATACATTAAAAACACAATGCATCTCAAACATAACTCCAATACACAACAAATAATCAAAAAACATTGAAGTTTTATTGGAGTTGCATTGGAATAATTTTCAAGCATTTGCTTAATTCTGATTCAGGCATTTAGGCGTTAGCTGTATTGCGCTGTTAATGTATAGGAGTTGTAAATTGGATCGTTTCTATCCGTTTTAAAGTTAGAATACGGCCCTTTGTCAGTTTCACGAAACTAAGCGGCAAATTAAAGCGTGCATTTCGTGAACTTTAGCTTAGCTTTAATTTCGTCAACTATGCATAAGTCTGGTGACGTCTCGCTATTTTTATACTTTTCTTAAAACCATTTATGTAGTCCGTGGTTGGCTATCTCGGACAGAACTTGAAATGCGGGAACAGGAAACAATGCAGAGACAGGAACCTGCAACAATGGCGGACATGTCGTAATTCGCTTTTATCTTTACGGCTTACGGGAAACGAGGTTTTCCTTAAAATGTAAGATCATAAAGTTCATTAGATACTTCACCCCGACAACACATTTGGCCCGTTTTGTCCAAATATTGTGCTGCATTTCTTTCTTTAATATAAATAGCGAAAATATTCTTTTTAAATAATTATAAGATGCGATTGACGTATGTCCTTTCATCTTTACATAGGTACTTAAAGTGTATTCATCCTTACTTGTCTTATCATGTTAATAAACGTCTGTCAGTCTAGACATCTTAATTTCATTTATTTTTCAGATTTCGTCATTCAATACTTTCATTATTGAGGAAAATTTCATTAGCAATTATACTTTCCAGTGGTTACTTGGTTCAGTTCTATACTTTGTAAGGTTCTCTAAGTATATTAAAAACATTTTAAGTGTTAATATTAAAAAAAGGTGTGTCTTCAAGAAATGTTTGTTTTCATGATAAGACAAGTACCTAATAATGAATACACTATAGGTATGTTTGTGTTACAGAAGAATTAACTCACCTGGTGGGATCATACAACGTGTCGAAACCAGGAACGTTGACCACGTTCCACTCTTTCTGGTTTCTGCTGCATCCGAAGGAGACTTGATCCTTCAATTTCTCTGTATCTATGAGTTTCATTTGTTCTAAATGGGAATGAAACTCTGGTATCACCGTCAGATTCGTGTGAATGATGTTTTCTGTGGACAAATAGAAGGCTATTATGATCTGATGAAGATTTTTCTATCAAATTATTTTGGGAGGATCCTTTTAATGACAAAAGTAGTTTTATTCCTTTGTTTTTCTTTGTGATATTTTCATGATATTTTAAGGGCAACGAGCAGTTTGCCTTTGGTGAATGCCCATGCCAAATTTCATGGTTCTAAAGCATGTCGTTTTAAAATGAGAGCTAAACTACGTTTGTATGGGAACGCGAGTTCACGCGAGCGTCCTGGCGACTCTTAATCATGCTTTCAATATTTTTTGACATGAATTATGAGTTTGCTGTAGGGCATGCAATACCGGTATTATTTGTATAGGCAGTCCCGGAATTTGGGTATTAGCCCATACAAGCAACACCGGATTATATGCCTAGTTTGTTTTTTTATAACAAGTTATGTTCTTTTCACCGCGTAACAGGAGTTCAATTTTTGAATCTCACCGGTGCCTTTTTTTGTATGCAGCCGATGACTAATTAGAACGAAATAAGTCACCCGGTGAGATTCAAAAATCGAACTCCAGGAGCGTAATTATATGACACTACTGTATAAAACGCTGAAAAAAAAGTGTCACAGAAACGGTCGAACCAGTTGTACAAACAATATTGCAACTTTATCATGTCGGCCACAAATTAGAAATGAACTAATTCAAATTCTACGGAAGTCCCAAATTGCTTTGCGTCCACAAATTCTAGAATTGGCGACGGCAAGTTTCAAATTTTACACCAAATGTTTGCTAGTTTAAACAACAGAGATGGAATTTATATTTAAATTGGCGTATTCAGTAAAGTTGTGTGTCCATTTTAGTCTGTTACAAACATTTAATATAAAATTACAATAAAGTTTGTTTTTAATTGTGGTCATTAATCATCAAGAATTTAGAGAAAAAAAGGTGGAAAACAAAGACAGAATGATAATAAAACTTAAGTTATAGTAACATCTTACCTATAAGATATCCAAGCGATACGTCATCAGGATATTTAACGTTATCACAAAAACTGATGAACCGCCCACCACTGCAGAAAGAAAGTTTAATGTTAATCTTTCAGTTTATAAAGCCGTATGGTAAACAGAGATTTTAAAGTTATGAGGGATACACGCAATAATCTTAAAACGTAGAGCTCGCAATCAACTAAAATTACTTATAACTTCGGTTACAGGTGTTAATATTAAGAAAATAAAAACATCTAATTGCGAAAAGAGTGTAGTTCATGACATACTTTCCTGTACGGCTACCATGAGTTTGACACTGTAATTTTTCGTTAACGAGTAACGAATTTTCTATCTGTGTATCTTGTTTACACTAATATGTTACAAGCAAGATACACAGATAGAACACTCGATACTCGTTCTCGAAAACGTCAATGTCATAACTCATGGTAAGCGTATTGAAAGAGCGATTATTCCAAATGTTGTCAAAGATGACTAGATAATTGATATTTTATTTTTGTGTGCCCTTCATACATGTGTAAATGTGATAACTAAACTTAATAGAAACAAATATGTTTAACCCATAATTGACTGATCTATACAAACATTTAATTGGTCCATTGCAACATACTGTCATGGTTAATAATATACCTATATGACAGATTGCAGGTCCAGCCATATTTGGCTACAGTACCGTGAAACGGGGTGACTTTAAAATACAGGGGCGACTTTGAAAAATCGACTTAATCGCCAAAGTATGGATTTTCAATCTCTAGACGTCTAGTAAAATGTAAGAATGTATAATATTCTAGCCATTTACCAATATAGATTAAGAAAATTGTAAATAATGCCGCTTTTATGACCATTTGAAGTCTACCAAAGTAGCCCCAAAATTTCCTAAAGTCACCTCATTTTACGGTAAATCATAAACACATAGCTGTTATTAGGTTGGAATGCAACTGGTAGTCAGTTTTAACATCAACTTTGGCAGTAATTCAGACATCGATTTGGAGGGTTGGGGATTCCAACATTAATATAAATATATTGTTAGGGGTTCTAAAGACAATTTATAGGTACATTCTACTTTTACTATTATAGTAATCAATTTCCCTCCAAAAATATTGTCTTGCTAACTTTTTCCGCCAACAGAAAATAATTTTTCAATCGTACTTTTTTTATCCATCCCATCTTTTCTAAATATAGGCAAATGAGAATATCAACAACTTAATGAAATCCATTTATTGCGTATTATTTTCTTTACAGATTTCATTCTTTATGTAATCGACTAAACATTCTCGTCATCTATTAATTACCTACTTGCGATAGTTTAGAGTTCTTATAAATGATTTTTGTATAAAATCATCTAACAGACTATCAATTTTCTGCTTAGTAGTCGTACTAGCGTAGCCATTGTGTATTGGTTGAAGTAAGAGCCCTTGTTCACGATCAACCGTGCTACACGTCAGAGATGAAAGTAATCGGATAATGTCGCTACACGCTAGCTTAGCCCGAAAGTCCGGCAGTATGGCCACTTGACTGCCCGAGAACACTACAGTCACAATAGGGTATCGATTTTATTGTCTGTTTTGATTTTATAAAGAAATTGTTAAATATTTTTTGCCCGTATTAGATTTACATACTGTACTACTAGCTACTAATGTACTACTAGTACGCTATTTGTTACTAGGTGGAGTAGCAGTGCAGGTGACATTTCTTCTTACAATTTCGGTATCTTTAGGCGGCTTTCGGACAGAGGGCGCAATCGACTTGAGCTTCAAAAAGTTCTTAGGCTGTGGTCGTCTATATCTCTATAGTCTCTGTCAGAACTAAGGTTGTAATAGAGACGGGTATGTTGTTGTATAAATAAACCTAAAAACCAAATTTCAGATTCAACGAAAATTTTTTAGCCAAGTCATGTTGCGGAACGCAATTTCACACATTTGAGTTTACATTGATGTACAAATTATGTCTGTCAAATGCCATTGTATTCTGAATAAAGCGCGGCGTGATTTTGCAAATTGTTTTGTATTTATTTTGGAACGATGCCGCTTACAATTTTTATTTTACATTTTCCTGACCTAGGTTAAACTTGATATATATATAGGTATGCACTTTGTAGCTTATGCTGAAAACTCTCCAAGTTAATAAGAAATCACAAAAAAGTAATAATTTTCTTTCTTTATTCGTTACCTTTTCTTTCTAAGATTGACACAATAAAAAGTGCGGCCATGGTGGAAGGCCCTTTAGGCCCGTATCCATTTATTTGCCACCATATCTTAGTAGGCGCACTTGCCCATATTGACTAGGTATATACCTAGCCGCACTTTTTATCGTGTCAATCTTAGAAAGAAAAGGATATGTAAGTACCTAGGTATCGTTTCTCTACTCACCTCGCAAAAGGTAACATTTTTAAAGCCAAACTTCTGCTCAAGCACACTCCAGCACCGCCCGTGCCGAACCAGAACGCATATTTTAGCTGCAACAAATATTTTTGTTACAACTTAATCCAAAATGGCCAGTTTGTAGTTAACCATAAGGGCAAACAGAGATACATATGAATCAAGGAAAGTTGATCACATAAGAAACATGACAAAAATGAATACAGTCTCTTAGAGCTTTAAAAAACATCACTTAGAATCTGTGGGATTTTAACATTATTACCTACGTTGATCTCGAAACTGGAGTTAGTTATTTTGTAGAAATAAATGGCTCTGCCCATTGGGGCAATTTAGCCAATGTCAAAGTGGTGGCAATAAATGTACGGTTAAAAGTTATAAATCTTTTAAAGCTTTACTTTGTACGGCGACACAGCTTTTTGTAAAGTGATAGCTGTATTTTACAAAGAGCACGTGGCGATCAACCACGGAGTTAACATTCGATGATCAAAACATGGTAAGACACGTTTTGAGACTAGTTGTTCATTATCTGCACCACTTATTCGATAGATCACTGCACAATACGCTATCAATATTACACACTGAACAACTTTAGTGAACAAAAAACAAAGAACTATCCCCAAGATCAACCCGCCATGTTGGAATTCAAATGCCATCTCGAAACTGGAATTCAAGTCCAAAAAATCTACGACACATACATCACTGACAAAACTATCAATGTCGCTTATGTCACTGTCAAGTAAACTTTTCAGGTTTCGCCAACCTTTTTAAAATATGCTTCTTTAAATACAATTACTTCTTTAAATTATACGATTGAAATTACCAACAAATAAATTATCTTAGCGTGTTTTTAATAAAAAGAGAATATAAAGCCCTACCAGAAATATATGAGCACGCGCCACATTGCGGAACTTCATTGGAACTAAATTTTTCATACTAAACTGAACGGTCACCATATACATTGAGAAAAAAGCGCCCTCCTGACTATACTCATATATTTCTGGTAGGGCTATACCATTGTACAGACATTTGATTGCAGTGGCAACATTGTAGTAACTTTTTTGGCATTGAATTCCAGCTTCGAGTTAGTGGTAAATATAATTGAATACGTATATCTTTTTACGTCACTCTGGGCGCTAAGTGAGATTTACCGCCCTAGGGCGCAGCGGTAAATCTCACTTCACACCCAGGAGAAGACGTAAAATTATGTACGCACCACAGGCGTTAATAAAAGAGGCCTCAGATCGCTTGTTTATGGCCCTTACCTTCGGTTCGGGCCACAAATGCCAGCGATCTGGGCCCTTCTTAATTTTATTTATTTATTTATTTATTTAAACTTTATTGCACAAAATACAATGTGAATTAAGTAAAAATGGCGGACTTAATGCCTAAAGGCATTCTCTACCTGTCAACCACAGGGCTAAACAAATAAAGGTAAATGAGGTGCAAAGAGAAAAGTAAGAATCTATTAATTTTAAACTTTCGTGACACTAACATATAATATAATATATATAATATAAATAAACTACAAATAAATGTACACAAATAATACAGGTATAAAAACTACACATACATACATATAATATACTACTACATATTTCATAAATACTATATATAATTATTACCGCCCTAGGTACGTAATGCACTATTTCGTCCTTACCTTTGTTGCGCCATACTTCTGGTAGTAGACATGCACAGGCCTGTTCACTGAGTTACGGCCTAAGTACCAGTCTTCTTTGTAATCGTACTTCCGTAGGACTTCGACAAGGCGTGGTACGTTTACGTAGTTGTCGTCGTCGAAGTGGCAGAACCATCTGCAATAAAACTATTTATTAACATTTGGCAAGAGCAATATCAGACCTACTGACAATATAATTGTCTAAACAAAATCGCGTCCCGTAATTAGGGCACAGAATAATATTATAGTATTTCATACAGAAATTCATCTTCCTTACAAAATCAGTGTTTGACAGAACTTTGACAGATGAACGGTGACACATGACGTCTCCATACAATTTTGCTTTTCGACTGTCTAGGGTTGACAAATACGCGATTAGTTTGACTGCTGGACCTGCCCTAATCTGCCTCAATCTTCCTAATCCATCAATAATTGTAACATTAAAATAGATAAATGGCAGATTTATTATCTAATTTATCCAATCTAAGTGTTATTTTAGAAAAAACACCACTACTTAAGTACTTTATCTTATCTATGGTCATAACGCAAACAAACGAAGGGGATTTTGACAACCCCGAAAACGTATCTGATACGTTCCAAAGCCGTAGCTGTCACTTCATGGAGATGGACCCCCCTGATTAGGGTTTACGCGATCGAGATTTGCACTAGATGGCAGCACTGTAGCGACAGGTCTAGCTGTCATAATCCACCAAGCATATTTAATTTCCTTTTTTTTTATAATCGTTTGAGCTCAAGATGGCGGCGGCGTCTTTAGAGTAGTTCTTTGTTTTTTGCTCATTTACGTAGTTCAGTGTGTAATATTGATAGCTTATTGTGCGGTGATCTAACGAACAAATGTTCAGCTAATGAAGAATTAGTCTCAAAACGCGCGTAACCACGTTTTAGTCGAACGAACGGTTATCCGGGGTCTCGGCCGCCCACGTGTTTGTAGGGAGGCTATCACCTTACAATCAGCAAGGCCTCTACCGAACAACGTTGCCTATATTTTATTGTATCTAATAAAAAAAAGTGTGAAACGTAGTCATTGGCAGAATTCCCATTGCTATGACAAAGGGAGAAAGCCATTAAATATAAAAAAATGCCTTTTTTATTGTTGGATTTTGACAGCTGCTGTCAAAAATATCTCTCGCCCTGTGCTGCCATCTACTGAAAAAACTCGATGGCGGAAACCCTCATTGCGGGCACATAACTAGCGCCTTCTTTCGCGTTAGTTATTTCCGTTACTATTAGGGACGACACGTAGGGACTCCCCTACAGCGAACGGAAATATGGCCAGAATTTTTGACAAACACGATTTTATGAAGACACCGTTTAATAACAAATTCCTCGTAAGCTAAATCTACCGGTAACATGATATTAATTTACTTACACTGCAAATTACGTTATATCTCTCAAGAATCCAATTACATTAAAAAAACAAGTACTACTTATGAATTATGATTACGTTATAGGGATCCGGGATAAAATTTTGCCAACCTTGGATTCTAGAATAACTGACGTAAGTTTGCGATTGAAACAAGCATTTTTGTGCCGGCAAGGCCGAATTGCGTCCACTCCGTCCAGCATGTGTAATTAGTGCGGTATAATTTAGTGGCAGTACACTGACGCAAATAACAGGAGCTGCGCGGACGCAGTCCACAGTACTCGTATCAGCAGTAAGGCATGTAATTATAATCCGAAATAATAACAAAAGAAGTTTTACTTTATAATGACATATTTATGAGTTTGGAAAAATTGTGCGATTTCTAGGAAAATTATTTTTAGATAGGTTAAATATGCCTCTTGTTTTGTTAATTAAGCTAATCTTGAAATTTTCTCGTCGTTTTTCTAATCTTAAAGAAAACAGGGTATCGTTTGGCTACTTTTACATTGGACTCCGTAACTTGCGCAGGTATAACAAAACAGCAGTATATAATGATAAGATTTTAAGTTTAACATTTTAACAAACAGTAGTTTGAAAATGAACTGTAAAATAGATAAGTCATATAACAATAGCCACTACATTTTTTTATGTTTGTGTCTATTTTGTGATATCTTTACTACCTTATGACACGAGAATTTCAATATCACAAATTGAAAAAAATTCAAAAACTTATACTTTCACGCTTAACTTTGGCTTATGCCTTGATACGCCTACGTCAATAGACATCGAATACTAAAAAATAACCCGGCCAAGTCCGAGTCGAACTCGCGCACCGAGGGTTCCGGTTTCCGCAATTTTCGCAATTTTTCCTCTATCTGTGCTATACGACGTTGCTTCGTACCAAATTTCAAGTTTCTGAGTTCACGGGATGCACCCCGTAGGTTTTGTGAGTGCCGAAAAACTCTAAAATTTGCAGCATAAACGACTGCATCTTTTGATTGCGTTGGCTTTTTAGTTTGATTTTTTCACAGCACCAAGGGACAATAAACCTGAGTGTTTGATAATAAATTTCAGCTTGATACCTCCACGTGTTCCTGAGAAAAATGGTCTTGACTGACAGACAGACAGACGGACAACAAAGTGATCCTATAAGGGTTCCGTTTTTTCGAGGTACAGAACCTTAAAAAGGTTAAAACTGTTACATATATTCTGTCCACTGTTGCCAAAGGTTGGTCTCGAGTTGTCGACCACATGATTGCAAGGCGTACGACAAACGGCTTTGCCGCCAACTTTATAATCACTATCAGGTTTCTTATACATTGACTGTTTTTTAAACGTATAATCGTTCTCAATCACATTTTTTAAAAGCAACCTTATACTTCGCTAACAGAATTGACATTTAAAAAATAAAATAGACGTACGAGAACTACGAGATTGGAGAAGTGCTGGATTTAAGTGCATGTGATGTATATCGAATCTGGTTTCAGAGTTTAATCGATGAAGCATAACTGGCGAAACAGATGTTTAAGACAAGATTTTTTTTAAACTCAGTTTCGTACTGTTACACTAAAATATAAATTGTAATTCTAACCGCGTTTTATTTGACCCAAAATAATATTTATTTATTTAATACAAAGTTATTAATATATATAAGTATATACCTAACACACAAGAACACAAAATCTCAGGGTTATAGTAGAATCTATAAAATCATCTAACATTTAGAGGACACAGTTCAAGTAAGAAAGAATATCAAACGTATTGCGAAGCAGTCAGATTTGGATTTTATTTTTATTTTTCATTTTAATTACACAATAGGCAGGTACATGTCTGTCTCTCAAGCTGTTTTGATATGCCTTCTTGAAGAACTACGCATTATTGTATATAGTATCTTTAATGTATTTGTAGTACTGTTTTGAAAAAATAAGTCCCGCCGAGTTTCTTGCCGGTAATAAGTAATACTTCTCGGGTCAGAGGTGTAGGGTTAGAACCGGTGGTAGTTTCTTTTCTCTCTGACGTTCATAAGTGCATTGTAATGTGCCTAAATTGAAGAATAAATATCTTTTATCTTTTTTTTTTTTTTACCATGTGCGACCACATGTGATTATGGAAATTTACGCGATTTGGCAGATCGTTAATTAAGTAGGTAAGTCTAATACCGTACAAGAAACGGCCTTAGTTATTTATAAGAGGAATAGTATTAGGCGATTATCACACTGGCGCCGGAACCGCAAGCGGCGACGGTGTGCAAACGTCACAGCGCTATACACATGCAGAAGAGCTATGTAGCCTTGGTGGGAGGCCAAGCCGGTGGGAGTCGTTCTATGGACGCCCCGCTCGTCCATAGAACGACTCCCACCGGCTTGCCTAATTTTCAATAAATCAAACTCTTTTCCACTCTTGTCTTCAACTGTTTGCCTTAAAAATTGTTGACACGCCGCTACTGAATAGACATGTTGTATAACGGCAGGTACGTTACAGTTACGAACCCGGATTGTCGACCCACTTGCCATTGTTCCTAATTTAGCCGTGTAATAAATGACCGATGTAATGGGGTTGACCGGTCGAAAGTATTTACAGATGGCGTCAGTCCTACAAATAGTGTCAAAATCTTGTTTTTTTAACCGACTTCAATTCCATTGAGGAAGGAGGTTCTGCATTCGGTTTGGTGTTTTTTTTTTATGTATGTTCACCGATTACTCCGAGACCCGTGGTCCGATTTGAGTAATTATTTTTTGTTTGAAAGGATCTACATCCAAGGTGGTCCCATATTAATATGGTGCTGTTCTGATGATGGGATCCATGAGGAATTGAGGGAACTCCTCAATTTTTAAAGGCACATGTATGGTGATTTGGGTGTTTTCTTAAGTAACTCAAGCATTTTCTCACGAAAACCACCATTTCGATGCAGTGGACCTCATGATGATGATTGTTTTGATGATAATGATGAAGATTTTTTTATGCAGGATGTTCAGCGATTACTCCGAGACCCGTGGTCCAATTTGAATAATTATTTTTTTGTTTGAAAGGAACTACCTCGAAGATGGTCCCACATTTATCTGGTGCTGTTCTGATGATGGGATCTATGAGGAATTGAGGGAACTCCTCAATTTTTAAAGGCACATGTATGGTGATTTGGGTGTTTTCTTAAGCAACTCAAGCATTTTCTAACGAAAACCACCATTTCGATGCCGTGGACCTGATGATGATGATTGTTTTGATGATAATGATGAAGATTTTTTTATGCAGGATGTTCAGCGATTGCTCCGAGACCCGTGGTCCGATTTGAATAATTCTTTTTTTGTTTGAAAGGAACTACCTCAAAGATGGTCCCACATTAATCTGGTCCTGTTCTGATGATGGAATCTATGAGCAATTGAGGAAGCTCCTCAATTTTTAAAGGCACATGTATGTTGATTTGGGTGCTTTCTTAAGCAACTCGAGCATTCCCTCTTGAAAACCACCAATTTGATAGAGAGGACCTAATGATGAAGTCCACATATGATACGTGGACCTTTCTTTAGATAGAATGGGTGTATTATGAACTTTTTTATATAACTTTACCGATTATTCCGAGACTTTTTGTCCAATCTTGATAAATATATACCTAACCACTAAAAATGGAAAAATAAAAACTTTTTACAAAAAAAAGATAAACCGACTTCAAAAAGGATAAAATGAATCATTATATTATTTATATGCGTTACCAACTGATATGTTTGAAGTCGGTGCCAAGCCACCAATTACAAAACTGGTCAAATCGGCTTTAAGTGTGAACATCACAAAACATCGGTACTAATAATGCAAAGGTGAATGCGATTTCATGTCTAAACTACTAATCCTATTTTGATGAATAGCGACAACGATATATATATATTCTGATACACGTCTGCTTTGTCAATAATCAGAAAAAGGCGGCAAATAGAAAAAAAATGTACACGCGTAAGATTGACCTTCCATATAAAATTTTAATATCGTGCCTTTTTACTGACATGGCGTGTGTACTGGGTACATGTGAGTATAGAAAAAATAAACTAGCAGTTGAATTCCTTTATACTTCGGATTAAACCTTAGATGAAGAAGGATAAATAATTCAAACCGAACCACGGACTTCGTTCGACATACGGATAGTCCCAACAATGTGTTAACAAACAAACATAGGACGCATGATTATTTATACTTTCTGTAGCTACTTGCCTTACAGTTAACGCATGGTCGAAACGAATGTATATCTGATTAGTCATATAGTAAAAATAACAATTCACTGAACACATCGCCTCGTTCGTATTAACTCTTCCAAATTTGGCTTGGCACCGACTTCAAACATATCAGTTGGTAACGCATATAAATAATATAATGATTCATTTTATCCTTTTTGAAGTCGGTTTATCTTTTTTTTGTAAAAAGTTTTTTTTTAAATTTTCTTTGACCTGGATGGGCTAACCTTTAAGCCAAATCCCATACAACAATACTATTGAAAGGGAACCAGCTATGCTGGCGCCATCTGGCCAAACCGTTGACAGTTGCCAACCCCATTGACAGTTGACAGCTAGTCTGTAACATGGGTCATTCATAACACGGCTAAATTACGAACAATGGCAAGTAGCTCAACAATCCGGGTTAGTGAATGTACGTATGAATATTGAATGTAAGGGAATCTGCAGCTAAAGTCAGAGCGGAGACCGTAAATGCCGGAGGAGATTAGGTGTCGGACGAGGGATCCTACGGTCAGGCAACCTTAGGCGCGTTTAAGTGGCCGAACATGGAGTTAAAAGAACACGAACTGCATTAATTAAGTTGACGAGTGTTTAAACTGTAGTGTGACTGTGTTTAAAGTGTAGTGATTAAACATGAATATTAAATCTAAGCGAATGTTTCATTGGGCGAACACAGGGTAAATAGCCAAGCACTGAAATCACTGAATTTTGATTTCTTGGTAACTTATATACAGGATGGATTTTCTTTTTGGGTGAGTTAGGGCAGCTACCAGATCCCACGCTTCTACCTGAAAATGATAATTGAAGACCTTCCATCGATTTCAAAAAGTTTGGCCTCAGAATATTTTGGAAAAAATATACAGGAACCGAGAAAAATTTCATTTTTGACAAACTTTTTTTTAATGCCAATCGATTCCATTCCTATCCAGTATCAATAGTTTCTTAGGAGTCAACTTACGGTAATGTACTAAAAAGCCACAAATTGAAAAAAATTGTGATTAATTTAAAGGCGAACTAAATTTTGCGATGGTCCTGCCTAATCTTATCCTTAACTGGAAAAGGGTTAACCCAATTTTTACCATAATATTGCTTTTGATATATCTATGTGATGTCTTTTTTACGATTGATGCGCCATCCATAACTAAGGGGGCCCACCGACTATCAGTCCGCCTGACGATATCGGACTGTTAGTTAGAACAAAAAATGGACAGCTCCGAACAACTGACAGGCCAGTATCATCAGGCCGACTGATAGTGGGTGAGCCCCATAACAAAGACCCAATTTAAGTGGTACCAGACTCAAAAGGCACATTTACGATCGGGAATTTAAAGAGTCCCCAAAAGCTAACAGCCTCAAGTAAACTCATCTAGACAAATTTAGCTCACTATCCAGGGCCCATAATCCTATTACACCGCCGGCCACCTGGGCCCGATAAAAGATCGTTCTCTGCCAACTAGTGGCCGTTCTTAAATCCTGGCCCGCGCGGGCGCGAATCGCACAGGGATTTCTAAAATTTTCCGACAAAGCCATTATGGGTCTACTAGGTTTTATGAGGTCTTAAATTTGAACATTTGGGTTACACAGCGGCTTTTGATGGCTAACCCAATTTAATAGCGTTTTAGGTCATTGCGTACGTTTACCTACGTAAATTAACGTGTATAAAATAAGATGGTTTTGAAATTTGATCATCCCGCTGTTTCATGAGTTGTGACCTTAAATTAGCAATAAACAATTTTTTCTGCAGTATAAAGGGAGGTTTAGACTAGCAAGTTTACTTGCGGCAAGTAGGGATGCAGCTATGCTAGAATGAAGTAGTGATATTCATGTATCATTCTGAGCTACAGCTGCGTCCCTACCCCTACTTGCCGCAAGTATTTTGCTAGTCTAAACATCGCTTTATATTGTATTTGAATTGACAAAATGGTCAAGTTAGGTACTCAGTTTGTGTAAAATTGCACTCCGTACATTTTAAGGGGTCTATACTCGTAGTTTTGCCATAATTATGAATAATAGATATTAGAAAATAAACAAAGTACATTGGCATACTGTATATAAATATAAATATATGTTTCGTGGACATGCATGAATACATGGGATGCATCTCAAGAACTAAAAATATGCGTTTGTGAGAAAACAAACCCAATAAAACCATCCATCGCCGCTGTGTCAACGCGTGAAAATTATTGTGAGCCCAAAATAATATTGGACTTGCTCTCCAAAAACCATTAACGCTTGTTGTGTGTTTGGACACCGAGGTTCAAGATGAGACCGTGGATTAAATGTTTGAACCAGCATAAGCAAAAAACCTTGAATCGTTCCTAAACAAATTTTGGGAACATTGATGGTGTAATAAGATGGCCATTAAGGGTTTCCTTTGATAATCCAGTCAGCCGTTTTCGTTTGACGATGTTTAAAATGCGAGAGTGATTTAAATTTTCTTGATTTTATGATGGACATCAAATAAAATAAATTATTTGTGATTTCTACTGCGTTGCGTATTACACGCTAATTAGAGGCACATTTAAATTATTTTCATTAGCTGCCTCCATAGATTGATTGTAGTACCTATTCTTATGGCAGCTTTAACTATCATCATATAAAACCCTCGCGTTTTTTAACTAGAAACGTACCTAAAGTTAATTTAATATAATTTCTATTAAAAAAATGTAAATGATTGCTGTCGATGACCTAATGCGGGGTTCTCAGTATCAGTGCACGGAGTCGACGTGAAACTCATCAGACGATCATAAGACCTCTCATACAAAGCGGAAACCCAATATTTACCCGCACAGCTTCTAAAAACAGAAGTTAAGAGCATCTTGTTTTTAATAAAAACAAAAACGATCTCCATATGTGTATGCAGTGCAAACCACCGTGATATTTAACCTAGCCTAAGCTTGTTGAGACGGTGAGATGTGATTTCTCAATTAATTGGAAAGGTAACAACTTACAATATGGAAATGAATTAAATTTACTCGCGAATGAAATTGGTTAGGCCCGTAATTTGCCGTAAAAGGGCTTTGTTTTATGCATTATATTTAATACCGTTCACATATTCAAAGGAATAATGGAATTTCTGGTTATATCTTTTGATAGCAAATATACCATTGTTCCAAAAGTAAACGGTCGCGCAATTAATTGCTTGTCAAGATAAATGCAAAATATTCTTTCGATTCATTGATCTCTCCGATCCTATGGTCAAAGCTATTTTATGCTTCATAATACCATCAAAATCATTTAAAATAGTTTATAACCATTGGTTTATAATATGACGTTTCTAGAACAATAAAATACAAGCAATAATAATGGTGTATTTTTGTTATTAATCCCACGACAAGCCACGCCTTTTTAAAGTACCTACAATTTCCGTTTGATCCAGATTGACGTACACGCAACTTTATTTATAAGCTTGTAAAACTAATTGTAGGCTTTGGTATAATTATACAGATTAATTGTGTTAGTATGTGAGAATCTGCTTTGATTGCATTATAATTGCTTGGTTGTATTAGAATGAGTGATGTGTTGTATCGATGTCTGGTCTCATCGGTCAATGACGTCAGGAGTTATTAAATGATGCACAATATTGTATCAATGCTGTGTGTGTAAATAGCGATATGTCATTGCTAGATGTAAATAATTTGGGGCTCGATGTAAACACATGCATACAAAATTGTTTGTGTCACTAAACAATGGAATAGTTAATGACCGTACCATAGTATTTGTACAATTAAATCCTATCAAAAACATTACCTACATTGTACAAAAATGCCAGTCTCGCTACGCAGTTCTCTTCCTGCAAAAAGTATTGATTATGCGCTGCCTCGGTCATCTCTGCTTGCAGCAGACACACAGCTTGAAGCAGAACCACTTTCGTATAAAGAATATTACTCACTTTTTATTACTTTCTAAGTAGCGATCATATTCGGCCGCCATCTTGCAACAAAGTGCATTTCTAGAATGCGTCGTCGGGCATTTGGTGTTTACCAAGTGGCCATCTGTTGACAAAATAATTATATTCATTATTATGGTATTTTTGTTATATCACATCGGTTGTAAACTAGGATACGCACCTAATGCTAAGCGGTCACCGTACCCTATGGAGGCCTGCGACTCCAGGGGACGATACATTTTTCAGAGCACAACGACTGTTCAAGCGGTAGAACACACATGGTGAGGCAAAGTGTCGCCTAAGGCTTAAGTGCTCAAAAATTAATTAATTAGGCGACATATAATTTTGTTAACAAGGGTATGTAAAGATATCGTTACCAGCTTGGCTACAAGAAATTTTAGGGTAAGATATACATATGTTAGTACGTACTAGGATGTAATAAGGAAGAAAAATCATACCCTAAAATTTCTTGGATATAAAATAGTTAGTAGATACGTAACATAAAAATAAAATATTGTAAAATTAGACAACAATAAAAAAAAATTACCATTAGTAATACATTACAATTTAACGGATTAAGTACTTACTTGTCATATTTTGAAGATATTGATTATCTCCATCGGTGAAAAACCACGTCTGAAACAATAATAATTATTAATTAAATAAAAATAATATTTATTACTTTTATTTTTAGCATGAATCATCTGACTATGAAGTAGGAGTGATACTTGAGAGCCCCGTTTGTCCAAATTGTTATTGTCCGTAAGGTTACAGAATGTTCCAGTACTTACTTCCAGTTATTGTTTAAATTAATTATTATGGTACGTTTTGGTATCTTCTCCGAGATAGAAGACAATCAATGGCATCGCTAGTAAATCTGAATTGGTAAAAATGTGCTATCAAATACATGTTGATCATATTAATAAGAAGTCATACGCAGAAGTTTAACGGCCTCCATAGCCCAGTTGGTAGTGACCCTGCCTACGAAGCAGGAGGTCCCGGGTTCGAATCCTGGTAAGGGCATTTATTTGTGTGCTAATCTCAAATATTTGTTCCTGAGTTATGGATGTTTTCTATGTATATAAGTATGTATTTATATATCTAAGTATGTATATCGTCGCCTAGCACCCATTTTACAAGCTTTGCTTAGTTTGGGGTTAGGTTGATTTGTGTAAGATTGTCCCCAAATATTTATTTATTTTATTTTATTTTTATTTTATACGCGGTATTGAAATATAAATATTACTGTATGTGTTTGTATCTCTGGATCCATAAAAAGAGCACCCTGTTATGCATAATGATTATCTAAGGTTGGCTGTAAGACATCCCACAAGGGATAAGTTCACCTTTGTATACATTTTATGTGTATTTATAATTGCCTCGTGTTATGTACGTGTTTTGAGCAATTACAATTTTCTAATAAAATAAGAAAGTGATACTGATACTACAGTTCGTAGGAAAATTATCTTCGACGTGTATTTTATTTGTAAAAGCGTAAATAATGGAAGTAGAATACACTTTAGCGTTTTGAACGATTAATTAACAACGCAATTGTAAAATAACTCAAAATTCTATGGTATTAAGAACGCACCGTGAAAATTTTCACTTTTTCATGTTTATATATACAGTTCACGAGCTTTAAGAAGAACCTTCGTGAATCGGCGATGACACACGAAGGTAATATTGCTGTTCTGCTTTTTCACGTGTCGCTGTTGATTGATACCCGATGTCTCTTTCTAAAACCCGAAGGTTCTTCTGAGAGCTCACGGGCTGTAATAAGCTATGTATTTATTTTAAGACAATGGACCAAAGGATTAAAACAAAACCAAAAAGCTATAGACTAATGATTTGATAAATGCCTTATTTCTCAAAGTGAATCACTAAATTACAAGAAATAACTATGTAATGATTGCGTAACAGAGTTACCTGTGTGCCAACATTCATCCAAATCTGAACCGTTTCTGCATAAAGGAGGAACAACACCTACATCCCAAGATTTAAACATACATTAAAAACTTTCGCATTTTAGTACAGTATAATATTACACAACAATATAGTATAATATTAGCACACTCACAAGATGGACAGACGACCTTATAAAGGTCGCCGGAAGACACTGGATGCAAGTCGTTTCCGACCGATACTTATGGAGGTCCAAAGGGGAGGCCTATGTTCAGCAGTGGACGTCTTATGGCTGAGATGATGATGATGATGAATATTAGTAAGTCTAAGTATGTTGAAATAAATGATTTCTACAAAATTGCCATTCTAGCTTATATATCCGAATATGTCTCCGGTCTAAGCTACAAGTAATATCGCCACATTAGCATTTGGGGCGGAACGGCCATAATCTTGTTGCCCGCTGACAGAGCACGGCTTGCACCTATGCTCCGTCAATACGTGGAACTAAATTTCCTGAATGGTATCGTACAGTTTGTCCGTAATTTTTAGGGAACTGTAGAAGAATGGAAAACTATAATCACGCTTGTTTGAGTGTGTACGTAATTTGCAGAAAAAATGTACCTTTACTTAGTCCCAACTGTCCCAAAATTTTCATACAAAAAATTCGTTACGTTCATAAAAAAAGTTTAACGAAACTGAGGAATTATCAGTTTCGTTACATTTTTTTATGAACGTAACGAAAATTTTGTATGTAAATTTTGGGACAGTTGGGTCGTTTTTTTTATTCTATCAGACTCGATAGAGCTCATGATTCTGCATGCGATAGACTCAAAATATAAATGAAAAAAAAAGTAAAGGTACATTTTTTCTGCAAATTACTCACGTATGTGTAGATTGTGTAGGAAAGAGACAGTAACTGTGTTATAACATAATTATATTTGTGAGGATTGACGAATGAATACCTACACCGTGCGCTGTTAAAACCCGAAATATTTTAACAGTGTATTCTTGATCATATTTGGAGACTAAAAATGGCCTATAAACTTTTCCAGAATACGCCTAGTTTTAGAATGCATACCGATTTTAAAAAAAACTTTTTTTAATACTAATCAGCACAAAACGCCTTTTTGATGGCGTTGTTGCCACTATGGGGCATGGTTTACTTGCACATCCTTATTGACAGATGACAGGGAACACTTTGCATTTACATTTTTTTTTGAAAAAAAGTACCAATTAGTTTTAGGCGATCATTTTATTTATAACATTTACATGTGCACAAAACATAAAAAAAGAAACAAAGGTTTTTTGGCGAAATTGACCTAAAATCAAATATTGTTTTTTCCTTCTTTTGGTATCAGAAATGCGTGGTTGAGATCTGTTGGGTTTTAACGGTCCACAGTGTATAGTGTAAGTATTAATATATAAAGAGTGTATTGTACTTATTCAACTTACTCGTATAATTCTGAATTAGAGTTACGGTCTTCAAATCTTTTTCGACTGATATTTTTTGTTCAATACATTAAACTGCAAATAATATGAACTTCATATTATTTGCAGGGCAGTTATATTACAAGTTATGTAAAATGTAAGCGGATTTTGGTTTACTATGGTAACATATTGTGATACTAATAAGATTCACACATGTGGTAGTCATTTACGAAAACATGCCTAGATGGATTAGCACAGAAAAAAAGAAGTACCTATTTAATCTATTTAAATTTATGGAACAATACTTATCATGTTCCTTATGTAGGATTTTTTTTACAAAAAACGTCTGTTTACTTTATAATCCATTCACATCCATTACGGATATTACGATATTAGGTAATAAATACATGCCGCATGTATCCGGATAGGTGGGCACGTTTAGCCACCAAGTGGATGCCGCAAAAGAGGCGCGGACGGGGCAGGCCCAAACAGAGATGGCGGAACGATATGGACGCTTTCCTCAGCACCTGGCCGGAAAAAGCGTGGGACCGAGAGTTGTGGAAGTCAGCGGGAGAGGCCTTTGCCCAGCAGTGGGACACTACTTTAGGCTAATAAAAAAAAAGGTAATAAATGAGAATTAGTAAGTACTTTTTACTATGGGGTCATGGTGCATATTTACCGTCTCAAAAAAACGCGGAAACTATATTTCAACATTGACCCTCGAGATTTCCTATGCCCGCGTTTTTCTTTGGGTTCTTCCAGTAATAACAAGTCTTTCAATTCCGCAAATAGCAATAGACACACCTCAGCTTGCTCGCACCATGTTTGCCAACACAAGGTGGTGCACTAGATAAAGGTAAAAGCAAACCAAAGGACGACTCATTGATCTGTTTTTGATAACAAAGGCGGTGATAGCGTGAGTTATGCTGGATTAGATTATTATGGATATATTTTTGTTTTATGTGCCGACTCTATAGAAGGAGTAAAATATTAATTAGATGGTGTAAGTATGTATGAATGCTTCTCCAGCTAATAATTCTTACAACATTTATTACAATTCAGTACTTATATTTAGCTTTGGTATTCTGTTCTTTGCAATATTAGCAAAAATGGGAAGCCATTATAAAAAAAATTGTTATTTATTACCAAGTAGATAACTGTAACGAAAAATCGGCTCAAGTCATATGTTTTTTTGGTGTGACTGACATTTTACTTAAATACCAACTTGTTTTGTAAATGACTACCTACTTAATTATTATTTTTTAACGACTTTTCATTTGAATTAACCGAAAAAGTGTTTATGCTGGCTAATTACCTACGCTAAGCATTGCCATTCGTTTATGTAGGTACTAAGAAGCTTTTTTGAATGCGTACGAAGGTACTTACATAAGAATAGCAAACTATGTTGTTTTTTATTACTTACATTTTTATGTAAAGGTCAAACTTTGAACATGAAACATAAGTTCTTTGAACAAAGTTAAATAAAACAAAAAGAGACGTAGATAAGATATACCCTGCCACCCTTATATATTGTATATAAGGATGGACTTTAAATTTTAAGAACAATTACACAAAATACTCCCCAATATTAGGTCCTGATTAATTATCATCTCTTGAACATAAAGTGTAAACAAATACCCGTCTCAAGGATAACGTGGATGGACTTTAACTTTTAAGAACAATTATGTACCTATTCTGCTTGCGGCTGTTAGTTTTATGTGAATGTATATACTAATTGTAAACAAAAAACTCACGCGCCCTCAAAATTATAGAGATAATTCAATAATTATTGTATATTGTGATTTAGTGGATCGAATCTTTTTTTTTTAGATTGACTCTTTTGTGTTACTTATGCTTCTCTATTTAACAATAAAGTTATTTTGCTACATGTTATTAGTAACTACTTGAGTGTTATAATTGGGAAACATAATAACACCCCATTTTTGGATTTTTAAAGATTGTAGGTTATGGTATTAATGGCGTTCGTAATTTAAACAGCATTAGCTCTTCAAGTACTCGATTTTGAAGCTATATGCTGAACTATGGAAAAAATTGAGTGAGTTTACCAGCCTCGAGTTCAATAGCTGCTGTGTTACAGTATTTAATTTTCGGCTTTATAAAATAGTATGAATACGCTTTTAAACAGATTATACAAAATACTCCCCAACATTAGGTCCTGATTAATTATCATCTCTTGAACTTTAAGTGTAAACAAAATACCCGTCTCAAGGATAACATAACACGAGATAAGCATCAGTTCTCAGAACTTGGAAAGGTGCGTGCTACAATTTCAAAATAACGCAGATAACCTAAAGAAACACGATATCCGGAAACATTTGGACATCCGTTGACAAACAGCTAAGCTATGTTGTCATTACCTGGGTGGGTGTGATTTTGTGCCTTACCTTTTACCTACTTCTGAATTGGAAAATATTAGAATCTGGATATATGTTGAAATAAGAGCTTGCAGTTTGGTTTATGGTTTTAAAGTAATGTATTTAATGTTGTTATTTCGTTACACAGTAGTCGTACAATTATATTCATAAGAACATAATAATACAATTAATTGTGTATAAGACAAGCTAAACAATTAGGTACGACATCGTTGGGTTTTGCATTTTGGCTTTCTAAAAAGTGGACATTTGCTACTTACAACATTTGCCGGTGTCGATATCTATATTCAAAGACAATCTAAACGGGTCCATTCATATGAACTTTCATGTTAGGTAACTAGTTTTCAATGTCTTTGAGTGTAGCGTATTAAATACAACCTCAAAAAATTAAAAATATTCCCACGAAAATTCTAATATTGGGCGCCTAAACAATACGTACTTGATTGTAGTCGTAACAACGGTACAGTTAGCAACATAACATAATTTATTACCGTTTCTAAACAAGACCACGATCCGAAATGCGATCCAGCACGAGCTTTCGATACAAAAGGGCTAATGCAACATCACAATCGGGTCACGTGGCCGGCGCGCGCTCGGCCACGCGCGGGCGCAGCACCCGCACAATATATTTATGCTGGTCCTTCGAGCCGGATTAACGGTCGGTTATGCACGTTCCATGCAGGAAATGCAAGCTGAACGAGCGCTTGACTGAATATGGACCGTTCTCTATTGTTTGTTCTATCTATGACCGTTTTAGAGACAATATTTCGATTTGGATTTCCCAAATCACGATGTTAGTCCGCTAAGTGATAAATGGAATCGCCGGTTTTTTTTGCTGTTGTGTCTTGTCGCATCCCGTATGCTCATGGAATAATAATGTGTTGGAAATTCAAAACGAGTTTATTATAAGTATAGGCACTAATGCTTTTCAGCTTGCTTAAGGATTCATTGCGTATCTTTGCGGAGAAAAGAAAATTTAGTCTTTGTTTTATAAGCAATTCAGAAGCTAATGGCAATATTGACCTGTTGCGGATACTGCCTCCTGCGATTTTTATAAAGTATCACCTTGGTATTGAAAGTGGACTCTTAGGATTGTCTTTCTAATGCCATTTGGTTAAGATATACATACATCCTAGGTTTTATATACCTACTGAATTCGAAGTGACCAAAGGAGCTCATAAAATAATAAAATATTTTAATCTACCTAGTTAGTAAAAGTAAAGGCCAGTATCAGAATATGCACCTGCAAACTTATATTTACCTAATGTTAGTTAATTATGTACTATGTAATATATATGATCCAACATAATATTTCGTAAGAAAAACTGTTGGTTTCTGTGTATCACACGTTCTATCATAATTTATCTACATAATAAGGAGGCTTACTCTTAGCTTTTTGTTCCAAATTTGTCTGACTTTTCAGTAATTCACACCGTCGTTGCTGGTTGATGCTACAATGTTTGATAATAAAAAAAATATTAACTCACGTATTGCAATCTAAATCAAAACCTAAGAACCCAAGGTTAGTCTGAAAATCCGCTTCATTATTGATTAATTGTTTGCTTTCTACCTAAATACAAAGTGCGATTGTCATTATTAATTTGGTGAAGAACTGTATTTTATTTTGTATAGTATTTAATCTTGTATTGTTGTTGATTATGGCCAGTGCAAAGTAAACCTTGGCCTCGCTCAGTAGGTACAAAATCTTGCACTGCAACTTCGGAACAGTCATTAAGATGTTGGCGGGTGATAACTCTTGTAAAAATAAATATTGTTGACCACTAACAAGGTACGAGTAAGTATATACTTTATCTTATTTGAATAATCTTGTTGGTATACTTGTTTTGATATCTTCATTGGACTCTTTAGCCGGGACACCTGACAGATGTCTTAAATAAACAAGTTTGTCATGTGACCTGACTCCTCTTAAGTTATCACGTAAAGAAGAAATTACAATAATCTTACCTGATTTTTTGCCAGTTGAAACCATGTCTTCAAAATCACCGGCAGTCTTGTGTTTTCAAAACGTTTTGTAGTTTTAACACTTATAAACAAATCATCCAAGGTAATGCTTTTCGTCATATCACTATCATTAACACTAGATTTAGTCACTAAGTCTATAGTCAGTTCTTGCACTCGAGCTTCTTGGAAGTTAGCTACACCACCCAGGTACACGAAAAGGGTGCAGTACAAGAAGGCAATGATCGCTGCAGCTTTAATCAGCTTTCGGCTCGCCATATCCGAGCCAAGTTGCGCCAAGGCGCGCATAAGCTCCGAAAAGCTTTGCAACTTGTCACTTATCTGTTGAGCATTATTTACCGAAATGTTATTATCAAAACAGCACGCAAGGAAAAAGCTGTAGTGCTGAGTCCAACAACGGTTACTAACTAATAAAAATGTAGCACAGGGCTTCGAACATGCCCGCGCCTCTGCGCAGCCGCCCCACCACGTGGTGTGAGCGAGAGATCGGATGTGCGGCGCCGCTCGGGGCCTAACTACCTGCGCGCGCGCCGGCCTGCCCTTATATTCTCATCTCTTTCCACACACTCTCCTCTAAGAACCAGTATAGTAAGATCCACTATCACCGAGGGTAAGAAGTGATCGATGATCATACTTTTCTGGATTGAACGAGGCTCGTGTTCAGTAAGTAATGAGATTATCAGCTCCACCATCGCCGGCAGCTACTCCCGAGTCAATGGCAGGAGTAATTGACGCCGATAGTATCGACAACTTTTGAACCATGCTCCTGGGGGCCGATGTTTGACTTTCGAGCAGTCGAATTCTACATCGAGTGATTCAAAATAATCTCACAAATTATTTTCACATGAACCATAATGTAATACTAGTAAAGCCACATAAAGAGTCGAATAAGTAGAGCCATATGTAGCTTTCATTTTAAAATCGAGACCGGACTCTTATTTGTTTTCGAGTGAAAGAGTCGTAAGCCCCAAATGTCAAAAATCGGACCCCTGCTCTTGTATCGTTGGCATAAACAACCAACAATAACTTTTTACTAGATCTAGAATTTTCTTTAACTAAACAAGGCAAAGGGCCAGTTGCAACAACCACTTTTGACGGACTCGTCAACGTCATCCGGCAAAATAGGTAAGACTATGAAATTTTTCATACAATAACACCGTTGCCGGGCGTCAGACCGACAACATCTCCAGCAGCTCTTGAGGATGCCTCGGAGAGGGGCGAAACACTTGTCGAGTTTTGGTATTATTGGTGGTGGTTTGTTGTATTTGTTTGCGTATTTATTTTTGCGGCGGGAGGGTGGGAACATTAATGCATGTAAAAATACGCAAACAAGTATAACGGGCTGTTACTAATTAACTAGCACGTATATACCGCGGAATAGCAAAGCAATATTATTGTAATTTTAACTATCAAACTTTCGTGAGACTCTAACATATTAAAAATATTGACATTGATATTAACATATTAAAATTGATCGAAACATGTCGAGCAAAAATCGACAAAAATTACGTGAGTAACCCGTTATAAATATTTTTAATAATATTATTGTAGTTGATAATAAAATTTTGCGAAAGTTTTAACGGTGACAGAGGATTTGGTGCAACCGTCCCTAGTGCCGGGTTTACTAAGATTGCAACAAACATCAATGTTGCATTTTAGACGACATATGAGTCACATAACTTCAAACTCGGGTAAATCTATTTGTCAGATTATGCGATTTTGGTATTCAGAAAAGGTAATACATACACACATACACATATACATTGCTGAAAGGGTCGAATGGATTTACTCGAGTTTGAAGTTAAGCGTCACATATTTGTTTTTATCGCCATTGCTAAAATCACGTGAAAAACCTGCCGTCGGTTGTTTTCGTTGGTCCCGGTTGCACAAAATAGTGGCGCCTAGCCACTATTTTACGTTAGTGATGTTATGTATCATTATGATAATTAAGTCCTTTGATGATAATATCCAGGAAAGTATGTACTCGTAAGTATTTTTACACCTGAAAAAATAAAACATAACATATGACACCTTGGAAACAATACTCGTAAAAACAACTATGACTAATAGTATTTAGACTATATTACACTATTTATTTACACTAGACCAAGACAAAAGAGGACATAGGACGTATTCTACCACATTATATATTCCTCGACCGTTATTCCCATTTACTTGGGGTCGGCCCTTCTTGTCCATCTTCTCCATTGTACACGATTTTGTGCGGTGTCTTTATTGACGTTTGTGTCTTTGAGGTCTTTCTCGACCGTCGTCAACCAAGTGGAAGGGCGTCTTCCCGGTCCTCTTTGTATCGTCGGCATGTTTAGGGCCTGTTTGACTATGTGGTCTTCAGGACGTCTCTGTACGTGCCCATACCATCGGAGGCGTTTTCTACTACTTTGTCAGCTATAGGTGCGACCTTGAAGCTTCCCCTTATGTAGCTATTGCGGACCCTGTCCATTAGAGTGACACCTCCCGACCAGCGCAACATACGCATCTCCGTGGTGTGAAGTTTCTGGAGATGACTCTTATTGGTTGCCCAACATTCAGATCCGTACAAGATGTCAGGTCTTATTGCGGTTTTGTACATTTTGCCCTTAACTTTAATCGGCATTTTTTCTATCGCACGTTACACCTGTTAGTTGTCGTTACTTTAGCCATCCTGATGTTGTTCTGTGTATTCTACCACGTATTCTACCACATTGAAGGGTTTTTATTGCAGGCAAATTAACATTAACTGGGTAGACTTTTAATGTAGGTTGATTGAGTATCGAAAGAGAATGTAGTTACACATTCAATTCTATACAAGCAATAATTCGTTTAACAGTTAGCGTGTCTATCGGCACATACTCGTACTAGTGGTAAAAAAATCTGTAGAAAATATATTTTTGAGAAGATGAATACACTGTCTGAATGTTGGTGCTATCTTAAAATTATCGGTCACACGTTTCACTTCATCGTATCGCTAATTTGTTTCCATTGAGCAACAAAACATCATTGTTCGCAAGACAGCGGTGAGTCGATGACTACCCACCATACTGTTCGCCTAACTTAAAAACAGCGTAGAAGTATAGAAGCTCATGTGCGCTTACGACCTTTCATTTTTCACTCACGTCAGACGATACCCTCAGTCCAGCCGTGGGTGGTAATGAAATTAAGAGCCAGCCATTGTTGCGTTAAATTCTTCTCAAATGAAATAATAAAAGACGAAATTGCCTACCCGAGATTAACAATGATTTTTGAAAGTTAGTCTCGAGAGACAGAATAAGAATATTGATTCATGCGGCCAAATTTCAATTGTCTCGCTTAATGAGATATGCTTCTTGATTTCCTTTGTTCGTTTCCGCTTTGCATTGTTATCTGAACCTAAGAGTACCTATACTACCTATTTTAATATAACTTTTTCTCCTCTCAAGAGTTTCAGCACCAGCAGACGAAATCGGAACTGCATGATTTTAAGTAAAAATTAAAACGATTTTTTTCTAAGTAGACATTTTAATAAAAAAAATGCCAATGCCTGTGTTTATTTGCCTTAAAAATATATAATGTGTTTAAATAAATTGTAATTTATGGGATTTTTTTATAGTAATTTGTTGCCACCTACGTCATGGATGTGTAAACTCTGAAGCACCAGGGCTTGGTCCTTCGTCGATTAATCGAGCAGAAATATTTGTTCTAATTCCACAGTATTATTAAGTAAACGTTCGTTGTTCACACTCATTCCCATGGTCATGTTTAGAATTACGTTTCTATAAAGACCTAACTCTATACTCGTACACTTACATTTACGTCTGGTCTAGTGGCGTGTGCGCCGCTCATCAGCTTGCTTAGCCCCCGCAATTAGTGATGTGATGGGATAGTTCGGCTTTCTTTCATAATGCCGCGATTACATCCCGTTACTTAAAGCTAGAAGCAACAATAGTAGGTGTATTATAGAAGAGTCGGAAAAAGAGACATTACCGACCAAGTAGGTAAATACAGGAATACGAGGCAGAGAATCCGTTTTCACGCCGAGGTAAGAATGCTTTTCTTAGATATGCATTGAAATAAAGAATAAATATTATTAGAAGTAATGTTAAGTTTCGATCATAAGGCATTTAGTCAACTTGTAAACTTCTATACCAAAAAAACAATTCATGTAAAATTGTGTGTCCAAGACCCCCAAGCTCAGAGGGTTTTCGCTGTAAAAAGGTAATATGCCAGAAAAACACAATCCCCTAAAGGTTTTACTAACCCTACACCTTGGTTAAAACGCATGCCTTAGCCATTTGATATAATAAGTAGATTTAATCATAAGATGCAAGTATAAAGTATTACAGTAACAAAATGCATAGTTTATATGACGTTTGACGTGTAAACACTAAACACTGCCGAAAAGCTGGGTAATACAAATATTAAAATATAGGGAATTCAACGAAAAAAACATACTTAAACTGCAGCAAATCTTCAACACTTTCACTTTAGAGACAAAATACTGTAAAGAGCTGTTTTTTCCTAATTGTATAAAAAAGATCGGGCCTTAACATATAACTAACGGTAAATACATTTGAAATTTAAAAGTTATACAGAAATTTTAAGCCAAATAAAGTAGTTAACAATTTTGAGGAAGATTGTTTTGATTGAATTTGACGGCTGTGAGACTGACAGATGAAGCAGTCACTGTCATGCGCAAGTTTTGTTCAGAAACTTTGCACAGTAATAAATTTAAAACTATTAAGAAATATTGAAGAATTGGAAGATGGAAGCCAGAGGTGCATCATTGGGTAGTTTATGTAATGAAATGTTAGTCTCAGAAGAAAAAAATGGAGTCGACATGATTGTGACACAGAGAAAATTTTATTACAATAAGCAAAACTAACAACGTGTATTTGCGACGTCTTACTCATACCGCATTCAGCATTTTTTTTATTCGACTTATTTCAAGAACAGTACAAGTCCGTGAGCTCTAAAAAGAACCTTCGGGTTTTAGAAAGAGACGACGGGTCAAAGTCAAAGTCAATATTGTCTTTATTCAAGTAGGCATAGCAACAAGCACTTTCGAATCGTCAGTAACAATTTATCTTAAATAATTAAGAGCAATATATTGATACAATTGTAAAAAAAAAAAATATATATATACATGTTGTACTTATATATGTCAAAAATAATAATAATAAATTCACAATAAGATTGTCAAAACTTAAAAAAAAATTGTATTAAAATACTAGTCACTAATCATTCTAGAACAAAATTTTATGTCACAAGGAAAATCTCAATTGCAATTTAATCCCACGGTGTTATATCATCCATGTAGTCTTGTATATTATAATAGGCTTTAGAAATAAGTTTACGTTTTACATAGTTCTTGAATTTGTTGATTGATAATTTGGTAATTTCTATCGGAAGTTTATTATAAAACCTTATACAATTACCCATGAATGAATCTTTTATTTTATGGAGCCGAGTGGAGGGCACTGCTAGTTTATGCTTATTTCTTAAATTATAATTGTGTATATCACAGTTTTTTCTAAAATTAACATTGTTTTTATGTACATACACAAGATTTTCATAGACATATTGACTATGCACTGTCATTATATTAATGTCCTTAAACATATCTCTAACTGAGGCTCTATATTTCATCCTGTATATCTCTCGAATAGCCCTCTTCTGCAGAACAAAAACTGTATTAATGTTAATCTGTGAAGCACTGCCCCAAAGTAAAATACCATATGACATAATGCTATGTTCTAGTTTTAATTTATCGATATCTCATATCTCCGTTTTAACTGGTACCTAGAAAGATGACATTGTGTTTAGGAATAAAATTTATGTATAGGAGAACAAACCGCGTTTCTTGTTAATCTTTAGCTTTATATGTATTTACCTGTCGTTTATGTCCCTAAATCCCGGTGAGTCCTGTTATATTCACATATCACTATTGTTTTCTTTCTTGTTTTTCTTCTACTGTGCCTCCTATTGTCATATGTGTTCTATTTTATCTATTTGTTATGTAATTTTTCCTCCGTGTCCGTGACCTACTTTTTAAGTACAGATATTTTACCACAGAGTAAATAATAGTATAACAGAGAGACCTCTGTAATGTCACGTAACGTCACGAATCATGTTGTCCCTTCTTAACGCATGACAAGTTCTTTTTCGCACTTATGCAAACGTATCGGATACGTCGTGTCAAACTCAAATTTTTTGACAGATTTACTTTGAGTTGTACCCCCCTGATTTTACTACGGAATGCAACATGGCGGCAATAGTAGTATGTTCCTGTCATTCTTGTCAATAAGCCGTGTACGGTGTTTTAGCTATTAGGCGTTTTTCTGCTAGTTTAAGTTGATTAGTGTTTGTTTAAAGTTGTAGCTTAATGTTTAGTTAATTTTTTGAATTAGTGTGACCCGTCTTATTTTCCTTTCCTTGTGTAAGCGTGTGTGATCGCGCCGTCTTTATGCCGTGTCGTCAAAATGGTTGCAACGGAAGACCAGCGCTGGCCTTGCCAGCATTAACGCTGAGTTGCAACCATTTCGTGACAAAGTGTGTGTATTTTTCTGTTTGTTTCCTTTGTATATGTTTGTCATGAATAAATGTTTCTTTCTTTCTTTCTTTCTTTCTATGAAAGTAACCAAAATATACTAATCGGGCTGTTTTCACGTCTGTTAATCGACGTATTTTGCCCACTGCAAAAGCTGCAGAACACAGTCTATTCGAAAGTTTATCAATATGGGGGCCCCATTGAAGCTTAGAGTCTATTGTTAAACCAAGAAAAACGGTACTATCGACTAGTTCCAATTCCTCACCTTTCACAAAGATACTTGCCAACTCGTGCTCAACGTGATTTGTGACAAATTTAATACATTTAGTCTTTTTCTCATTTAACAACAAGTTATTAGCATTGAACCAATTTAGAACTTTAGAAATAGTATTGTTTACATAATTACAAGCTTGTTGCTGTCGGTTGACTTTGAAGACAAGTGAGGTGTCGTCTGCAAACAATACTATATCATGGTGGGTCTTCGTAAGATAAGGCAAGTCATTTATGTAGATAAGGAAGAGGAAAGGCCCCAATATTGACCCTTGTGGTACACCCATTGTGACTAATGACCCGGGTGATCGCTGTCCATTCAAGTCTACCCTTTGTATTCTACCTTGTAAGTAGGATTTAAGTAAATTCAGAGCTGATCCCCGAACTCCATAGTAGTTCAGTTTCCTGATCAATGTTTCGTGACAAACGCAATCAAAAGCCTTGGATAAATCACAGAAGATACCTAAAGCATCTTGTGACTCCTCCCAGGCATCAAAAATATTTTTAATTAGCTCAACACTAGCATCGGTACACGGAAAAAAAGCTTCCGGGATATTCTCAATCTAAGACATTATTACTTTATGTTGAATATAATTCCTCGTGACAAGCATTTATTTCCTTTAACGAAAATAAATTAAAGTTTTAAATATAACGAAGCGAATACATTCTTACAGATTTTCTAGTTTTCTTTTACCCAAGATAATATTTGTTTGATTAAAGTACAATCTCTCTTATTTACTCAATATACTCTTGAAACAATACATTTTAGTATTTCTATTTTAAGAAAACGTGGTTTTATTAAGCGAAGAATCATATTTTTGGCAAAGGAAATAAATACTTGTCAAGAGGAAATATTTGCAAGAAAATAGTAATGTCTTGGATTGAGAATATCCCGGAAGCTTTTTTTTCCGTGTAGTCGAGCGACCCCGCGTAAAACCAAATTGCTTGTTATGCATTAGATTGTTGGTATTAAAATGTTGTATTAATTGCGATAAAACTAGTTTTTCAAAAATTTTACTGAAAGTGGGTAGCACAGAAATAGGTCTAAAATTAGTGGGGTCTGAAGTGCTCCCAGATTTGAATAAAGGTGTTATCTTACTGAATTTCATTAGATCAGGGAACTCACCGCAGTCAACACTTTTGTTAAATACAATTGCCAAGTCAGGCGCTACTATTTCAATTAGGGATTTGACAACATGGACGGAGACTCCCCAGAGATCACAAGTTTTTTTGACATTAATTGATTTAAACGCCTTTATTACATCTGACGTACTAACATGTTCCAAATGGAGATCACTTTTACATACTGGAGCGTAAGTTTCTAAGAAAGTTACAGCAGCCGAAGGTGATGAATTTAAGTGCTTAGTTGTGGATACTGGTACATCGGTGAAAATTTTTTCAAATTCTCTAGCTACTTCCAAACTAGAATCTATAACTTTACCATTAATTTTAAGTCTGAAATCATTAACTGTGTTCTTCGATCGACCAGTCTCCACCTTAATTACTTTCCAGGTGGTTTTTATTATATCTGAACTATTTTTAATTTTTTGGCTTAAATAATTACGCTTAGCTATAAGACAATCTATTTTAAATTTCTTCGAGTATTGTTTGACATGTTCTTTAAATTCATCACTCGTATTAAACCTCCGTTCCTCATACAAAGCATACAGTTCATGCCTACGTTTATGTAGGTCCGCAGTAGCCCACTCACTAAAAACTGGTGCACCACTAACCATAACCGATTTGGCAGTAAATATCGCATTATAATGTTTCATAAAAGTGTGAAAGAATGAATTGTACATGTCATTAGGATTCATATCAGAAGACAGGAAGGGTAGCGCCTGAACTAAACTTAGTTTCATTCTTTCAACACGGTCTGTGGTTACCGGTACACAAGTTATTTGTTTTTTCAAAATATTTTTCCTTATTGTCTTAAATACCATTAGTTGGCCTAAGTGGTCTGATTCTAAATTACTGATTACTGTTTTGAAATGAAATGAAAAACGTTTATTTTCAGGCAACTAGTGGCCCATAGATAAATACCTTATAGACTAGCATACATATACATTATAAATTAAAACTATTATTTTGGTGACACGACGGTTTTCTGTTGTGCCACCTTCTCTGGTGTAATATTTGGCAGCCTTCCCCGGAACCGCCGAAACACTACACCCTTCGGCCAGAAGCCTGCGCTTTCTATGGTCTCCAGCAGCGGCCGCGGCACGCGCACCACAAACGAGCATGAAGTGCACGTAGTGGCGCGATCGCAGCTGGAACACCCTCAACTCGTAGCCAGTTTTCTTCAAAACGTAATCCACCACATCTGCTGCCGTGGCGGAAAAATGCAGGCGCGACACGTATAGCGCCTTATTCAGTGTGGCAACCCGCAGACCCGGGGTAGCACCCGGTTCCGCAGTACCACACTGGCTTTTACGAGGCGCCTTGCGCGCCCCATTTTTCTTCGACACCGGTGTGAGACCGTCGTCGTCGCGGGGAAGCTTCTTATCATTAGAAGCGTCAGAATCGGGCACCTTTGAAGGCACTTTGCTCCGTTTTGCAGCAGCAGCAGCGTAGTCGCGACGAGGTGTCGAAGACATACCCACTGGAGCAGCTGACGGGAGCTATTTGCTGGTAGGAAAAATATCTGTGAAAATGTTATCTATACAGGTGGCGCTCGTAGCAGTCACTCTTGTAGGTTCCATAAATACGTGGTTTAAATTGCTAGATTTGAAAAGATTCAACAATCTGGAACTTATTGTTGAATTTTCCAAAATATTAATATTGAAATCGCCGCAAATAAGTAATTTCTTACTAGAAGTAGCACCTATTTTAAGTAACACAGATTCCATTACATTTTCAAAGAGTTCGAAATTACTTAACGGCGGCCTATACAATCAACGGGGTATCAATCAACAGTTCTTCTTCTTCCTAGCGTTTATCCCGGCTTGGGGTCCGCTTGACAACCTAATCCCATGAATTGGCACAGACACTAGTTTTTACGAAAGCGACTGCCGTCAGACCTTCCAACCCAGAGGGGAAACTGGGCCTTTTTGGGATTAGGTCCGGTTTCCTTACGATGTTTTCCTTCACCGAAAAGCGACTGGTAAATATCAAATGATATTCCGTACATAAGTTCCGAAAAACTGAGTGGTACGAGCCGGGGTTTGAACCCGAGACCTCCGGATTGAAAGTTGGACGTCTTACCGCAAGGCTACCAGCGCTTGTGGTATCAATCAACAGTGACACCATGAAATAGCAGAACAGCAATATGCCAATATTACCTTCGTGTGTCATCGCTGATTCCCGAAGGTTCTTCTTAAAGCTCACGGTTTGTAGTCCCTAAAGAAACGTATTCTTTAACAAGAGTACATTACCCCACAAAAAGCTGTTTAAATGGTTTAATACTATAAACGGCATATTTATAGCAGTTTCGGTGGCAAGTGAACAGATTGGTGACGTCCGGGCGCGGCCGACACCGCCATTATCCAATTTAAATTCATTTATTACGAGCACCGATACGGAGGGAAAGAATTTTGAGCAAGTTGAGAACAAGTATCGTTGTTAATGGAAGTAGATGGATCATGGGCTGAAATTGGAGTGAAATCGCAGATGATTTTAATTAAAAAAAAAGACATACAGCCGAATTAAGAATCTCTTCCTTTTGAAGTCGGTTAAAAATCACTTCTACTCACTGACATGACATGAGTGAAAATTGTGTGAGTTTAAATCAGTAAGTAAATCATATTTTTTATTTTGTTTTCCCATATGCCATCGTTTTTAACCAATTGCTCTAGATCTTATTAATCTTTTATTATCTATTTAGTCTGACAATTTAGTCAATACTTGTGCAATTGACGATATATACATATTATTATTGTGAATATAAACATGCCAAAACATTTAAGCCGCTCTATCAAATCCTTTCATTTTTGAAACGATACCCTGTCAGACTTGTAGCTTAGTACACTGGGCAACTCAAGCAAATTAAAATTCAGTCTATCGAAAACAAGTTTTGTGGTCCACTGTATAAGTAAGAGGATAATAGATAAATCGACATAAGTCGACGTGTGATATGACGGGATCGTCCGGATTAAATTGAGTGTTCTTAATACGTTTATTTCGATACACGCCTGTTTTGTCTGGTATTGGCTCTGATACGATTAAAAAGGATTGAGACATAATTAAATTAACCTAAAGTTTACTTGCATTCTTTTATTTATATACTAATTCAGAAACCGTGAAATGCTTATAGGTGTCAGTCCAAATGATGGCAGGTGTCCATCAAGGTGGGAAGGTAACAATAGGATTTCAAATCGGTATTATACGATAATATACGATAAGACATCGTTACGGGTCTAATTTTGTTATTTAAAGTCAATTGATAAAATAGGTATATTTAGATAAAAAAAACACAAATACTCGGAAAAAAGGATATCTTCAGCTAAGAATACCAATGCAAAAATATAATTGTTTAAACATCGGTAGTGGTGCCGTGGGGTGCTCGACCTTAGAATTGTCCCCCACCATATCGTCCCGTAGTTGCAGTAGGAGTCTGCTAAGGGAATATACCGGGAGATGGGCAGCTGCATCTTCCGAAAGCCTAAACAACAATAAACAATACCACCCCCCCCTTAAGGGGAGGCCTATGTTCAGCAGTGGACGTCTTGTGGCTGAGATGATGATGATGATGAAACATAAACGTAAATGTAGTCATGGACTAATTATATTATATCTTCAGCCCAAGATATATTTTATTTATATTAAGACATTTTACTTCAATCAAGACCACTTTCTAGGCTAATTATATCCACCTATATACGAAACAATATTGTCTTGACCAAGAAGATTTGTCTTCGATAAAGATATTTTTTTCCGGTGTTCAATTTTGGTTCTCATTGCCTACTTCACGTTTCTGCCAGAAAGAACTCATCTACAATCAGTATAATTTAATTTTTCATTAATAGGACAACTTGTTTTATTAAAGAATTTCTATGGTCACCCCCTTGATGTTATATGAATGGGCCACCTGCCGTAGTACTTCTTTATTATTGTTGCCGACTTAATATAATAACCAATGCAATGCAGATATTAGCAAAGTCAAAAATGCTTCATTTTAAAACGGATGTTATCTTACTTACACACGTAAAAAAGTCCCTGGAATTAGTGTTTTGTTAGCCATTATCGTAATCAATTTCAATTATTTAGCACTTTAAGCTGATGTAATTACTATTACGAGAGCAATCACTCCGCAAGCCAAAGTTTTAACTCCTAATACCTCATTAAAATCAAAGTAATAAGCAGATTAACTCCCACTGCTCTGGTAACTTTAGTTGACTTTTCGAACCCTTTTCTGGCGTTCCAATCCACTGACAGATTAATGACCTTTATCAGGACCTTGCGGGTATCCGTTAATTCCCATTGTCTCGTTCGATCCACGTTTAAATAATAAAAGGGACATAAAGTTTTCGGTGACACTTTGATACTTTTGAATCTAACAGTTGTTATTGATTAAACCCAGGTACATATTATTTAAGTATGAAAGTTGCCCAAAAATTCGACATTTACTTTAGGACTTACCATTTAAAAAATGTTGCAAATTTTACCTTAAGTGGTTTTTTTTGTTTTTTGTACGTTGGACACATTGGTTAAGTTATTTGTATGACGGCCACTACTATTTTATAATTCTTAATTACCATTTGTTCTTTTTTCCATGCTTCTATCTCGGTTAATTTTGCATACTGGCTGATTAAAATCTTGTTAGTAAAACTTCAACCAATACCCAGTACCAGATTGAACTGACGTGTGGTAATATTTCGTATCCATATAACAATGCAATAATATGTAAACTAACAAAAAGCTGATCTGATGATGCTGTCATAAGGTGACCTGAAAAAACTGCTCACGGTAATAATGCAATAAGTACATCGAGTAATTCATGTGTAATAGATGTGTAAAAAAAATTCACGGATACACTAACTCAGACTGTAGGGATAAGCCAAAAGAAAAAAAAGAAACTTTTCATATTAGAAAATGGTTGTCGATTACTGTTTAAAACAGGGGTTGGCAACCTTTTAGCAGCCAAGGGCCACATAGTAGCTAACGAATATGACACGGGCCGCACTTTGTTAATAATTTTTGACTTTATCCGGCAAAAGATACCACATTGTCGGTTGTCAATAACGACGACTTTTAATAGGAAGCTCATGCCGCCTGTTGCCGACCCCTGATATAAAATATTGGTCTGCAATTATTTATATATCAATGCAATATTTTTATTGATCTTATTAATTTATAGGAGCCAAGAGTGTCCCACTGCTGGGCAAAGGCCTCCCTCCTTCCCTTCCACGTGTCCCGGTCTTGAGCCGTCTCCCACCAGTTTCTATCGAAGGCGTCAAAGTCGTCTCGCCATCGCCGTCGAAGTTTGCCGCGACCCCGGGTTCGGTTTTGTGGGACCAATGCAATGCAATATTACTAACGAAAAATGCAATATCAATTCAAAATAAACTTTAAGCTGAACTCACTCTTTACCATTTAACTATTTTAACTCTTGGAAATTTCCGACAAAACCATTTAATAAACCATAAAACCAAAAACAATAGCGCACTGTTAGTTGCAGACAGGCAAACAAATGGCCGCAGCCGAAATATTAATAGCTGCCTCACTGAGAAACGACGTTAAAGGCAGACTGCCTGTGGAGATAAACTTTCGTGACGCAAATCAATTAGACGTGTACTCTGTGGGATCCCTGTTGCCTGTTTTATCTGTTTGTATTCAGGTTACATACAATTAATTTTGGGGATATTAAAAGTCGACCGTGATTTGTTTGGTTGTTTGTGAGGTTTTAATGTTTATGTCTTATAACGACACGAAGAAGAAACAATAGTTAAAGCAACTTGTACTTATTGGTCGCTTATACCAGAGACTATAGAGATATTAGACGACCACAGCCTAAGAACTTTTTGAAGCTCATATCGATTGCGCCATCTCTGTCAAAGCCACCTAAAGATACCAAAAATGTAAGAGAAATGTCACCTGCACTGCTACTCCACCTAGTAACAAATAGCGTACGTACTACTGGGTGGAGTAGCACTGCAGGTGACATTTCTCTTACATTTTCGGTATCTTTAGAGGTGGCTTTGACATAGATGGCGCAATCGACATGAGCATCAAAAAGTTCTTAGGCTGTGGTCTTCCATATCTCTATAGTCTCTGCTTATACTTTAGTGCAGATGTCCACAGTATATCGTCAAGATATTACAGGGTAGCTAATTTTTTGGAGTTGTATGAAGACGCTTTAAAGTTTACAGTTGACAATAACAGCATAATCGTGGCCATGCAAGTCCGAATTAAAAGCGGTTACATTCATACAATTTAATACATTAAGCTCGGAGGAACCCACGCAGGGCTAAACATGTCGGTCCCCCGAGTAATCTCCCTGAGGTCCTACTCAACATAAAAGGTTTGATAGGATTCCTTGAGTTGGGATGGCTGGACTAGCCATTCACCCATCACGCAAAATAGGCGCTAGACGTCGAGTTGCGGAAACTTGCCCGTTCTACAATACAATAAATTACATTACATTAACCTCCCCTACATATCGTGATAGTAAAATTTTACAGAAAGGAATTTGAAAAGGTAAGCTTCACGAAGTGAAGATCTTATGCTGCAACCACACTTCGGGTATTCGGCCAAATATTCGTGTTGTCTCTCTTTCTATTTTTATCGTATAGAGAGAGATATAACACGAATATTCGGCCGAATAACCCGAAGTGTGGTGCCAGCATTAAATAAAACCTCGGGCACAACAAAACAGTTAGCTTCACTGTCAACTGGCACGTCCGTGCATTTCCATGGCTTTTTGATTTTGTTTTGAATGTTTGTTGCGCAATTTTAGTAACATTTTTCTGATCTTCTGAATTACAATTAGGGTTGTAGCAGAGATAAATAAATATTATAAGAGAATTCTTATATGAGCGGATTAGGGAGCTCTGGAATTAGCGCCTTAATGGCGCCAACCCACTATCAGTCGGCCTGACGATATTGACAGTTATTTAGAGCTGTCAAATTTTTGTTCTATAGTCTGGCAAACCAAAAGCGCAGTAACAGTCAGAGTAACATGCTATACCCATCCCTTTTTTAGTAGTGAGAGTACTAGCATTAGAAAAAGACAGTATGATTCTCCCTGTCTATGCTTGAAGTGGAACAAACTCTGGCCAAACTATAACTGACAGGCCGATATCGTCAGGCGGACTGATAGTCTGTGGGCCCCCTAATAGTTCCGGTCAACTCGTTTCCAAGAATCGCAAGTTCTTAGTTCGAGGCGGACCACTAGTTATAAAAGCGACCATTTATTTTAGTTCTTCAGACGGTTGAACTAACCCACCTGTCATCGACAAAAGGTTTTCTAAATGTCATTGCGTTCGAAGTGGAGAAGGAGATGGGAGTTATCTAATTCTATAATGAAAATGAAAAAAATTAAATTGAAAATGATTGTTCTTGTATGTTTACGATGATTTATTTAAGTCTCTTGATTACAGCTTTTTATATGGATGTAGTAAGCTAATTTGATAAGCTAAGAATGCAAAAATATCTATTATGCGGTATATAGGAAGATGTAAAAACAAAGTCTTTAAAGCAAATTATATATACTACAATATTTAACAAAAAAGCTATAGATTCAAGCAGAATCTAAATATTAAAATAAAAATTAAGTTCATTGGTAAATGTTTCCATGGCTTTTACTTATACATCTAAGAGATCACACTTGGCTCCGGAACATTATTATATGACTTTAAAACCACTAAAACGTCTAAAATACCGCAAAAAGGCAATGCTACCTTAAGACAAACAAAAAGGTATAGAGATTCATCTTAATTAAAAGATCTTAGTATTTTTTGTGGGCGGCCTTAGTTTAGATTTATTCGCCTGGAAACCGTGGGCAACGCCCACAGGAATTCCTTTTATTATCCCTAACCCTTTACACTAACCTCTACACTATAGCTCTCGAGATAAAGAATGGATGTTGAGAGCGCTTTTTATTTTATACAAAATATGAACGAGGATATTGTACTATTATTTGGTTATTTAACTGTACATATTTTTACACAGAACTGTACGTACCTAGTACTTAATTTTTACATAGGTACATCCCTAAGTAAGGGAATACACTGTATAGCTATTTCTTTAGGTAGATACAGTCGCCATCAAATATATCTGTGCGGCCAAGATGGTGACAAATATCTGAAGAAGCACCTTATCACCTTGACAATAAAGGCGTTGTTTTGATATCTGTGACCACCTTGGCCGCTCCGATATATCTGATGGTGACTGTACTAAGCGGCTGGCCCTGGTGCTTTATTATGTTTTCACCTCAGATACCCCAGCAAAAGTACCTACCTAGCTGCTAAGTTGCAAATAACGCATTGATGTAAATATACAAGAGGAGAAAACTTCATATCAACACAACGTTAGAAGCGTGCCACGCGTCTCGTATCACGACGTACCGACAAAAACGGAGTGTTTATATTCTAAAATGAACTATCGAAGTATATTTATCTCTTTTCCGCTAGGGTATTACCATTGCGCAAGGCAATATTGCCATCTTTGTCTGTCATGGATATCGTGATATTCGCTGTTTCGTACAGTTCGGTGTTGCTACAACATGAAAATATTTCCTAGAAATAATCGATAAATATTTTCAAATATAATAAAATGACATCAGTTATCTATGTTAAAATGTGTAAAGTAAAATGAAAAAAGTGTCTCCACTTAGAACTTTTTCGTTAATTGCTAACAAAATTGTTACCGGTGCTCTTTAAACATGAAACAATTGTGAAAATTTAAAAAGTGGCTACCATCTTGAAACCCTTGTTTCTGGACGGATTGCTTTCAATCTTGATAGGTATCTGAGGTTCTGTGTCATGTGTTTTTATACTTTTATAACGAGCCTAAGCACTTCGTAGGAGTTCTGAATAAAACTTCATATTACATTTATATTTACATTTAATAATAATATAATATTAAGTGTACTACCGTATTGTATTGTAATTGTTCAGTCCGAGGTATAAACCTAACTGCGCAATAAGAAATTTGTAAAATTACAAAGAAATTAAACACCGCTATGTAACACTACTTTTTCCAATTTTGATAACATTTTCATATTGGATAACTACACAAACCCGCATATATCAACTATGGAAGTAATCAGTTCATTATTTTTTTAATAAGGTCGAAATGAAATCGAAATGAAAAATCGCGAACTTTAAAACCTCTTTATCTATATAAATAAAAATGAATCGCCGTTCGTTAGTCGCGCTAAAACTCGAGAACGGCTGAACCGATTTGGCTAATTATAGTCTTGAAATATTCGTGGAAGTCCAGGGAAGGTTTACCCGGTGAGAAAGTATGAAAAAAATTCGAGTAATATACTAAAAAACTAAGATATTGTTCTCCCATACAAACTTATCAACTCGAAAAAACAGTAAGCGCCGCAGGATTTCATACATTTTACGCGTTTCTCTAAGTGATCTCTGCTTTCGTTCGAGAAAGACGGAAGCGCCGCAGGATTTCATGCATCTTACGCTTTAATAGAATAATATGTAATAGGTGTTTGACGAATCACTACATCCGTCCGTCCCTATGTATTGCTTAGATCTTTAAAACTACGCAACGGATTTTGATGAGGTTTTTTTTAATAGATAGATTGATTCAAAAGGAAGGTTTATATGTATAGAATATGCATAATATAGTAAAGAAACACTGATAATTTTAGAGGTTTCTAATGTGAAGTCGTAAATAAACACTTTTTTTTTTCGCTTACATTGCAAACGCTGGCTGAACCCTACTAGATGGATCAAAATAATGTACTACAGTATTGTACACCTTAAAAAGGTCTATAAAAAAGTCCGCGATAGTATATGTCTATCTCTTAAGGATAACCCACAATAACCATTTTTAATCCTTTACATTTTAAGAGAAATAATGGCTTACTTACGAAGCGATTTTAAGCAATACAGTATTGATCCTTATCCAATTAAGTACATTAAGTACATTGTGCATTTAATATAGATCAATATTGCTCTGTACAGCATGTAATTTAAATGAATATTTGCGAAGATACAACAGATTTAAAATGCGGTTGGGGGGCCGGCGGCGTGTGCCTATTAACTTTGTTTCATACTATGTAGCGATAGCATTATATTATGCGTGGGATAGATGAAAAATTTGCAATTCATGTAAACACTGTTTCAAAACAATCATCAACCAGTAAAAAATGTGGGATTCAATTGAATTATTTTTAAACATCTAGCTGACCCGGCGCACTTCGTACCGCCAACTTCGACCGACTACATCGACATCAACTTAGAAAGTCGTGTCGGTTACGCCATTTATATAACTCGAGAACAGCTATACCGAATAGCAGAATAACTATTAAAATACTATCCTTTACCCGCGACTTCGCCCGCGTGAAATTAGTAATCCACCTATCTTTTTAGGGTTCCGTAGCCAAAATGGCAAAAACGGAACCCTTATAGTTTCGCCATGTCCGTCCGTCCGTCCGTCCGTCCGTCCGTCCGTCCGCGGTCTAGCTCAGTGACCGTTAGCACTAGAAAGCTGAAATTTGGTTTTAATATGTGCATTAACCAAGCCGACAAAACGGTAGAATAAAAACGCGAAAAATATATTTTGTTAGGGTACCTCCCGTACACGTGAAGTGGGGGGCGAAATTTTTTTTCGTTTCAACCAAGTTGTGTGGGGTATCGTTGGATAGGTCTTTTAAAAAGAATTAGGGTCTTCTAAAACAGTTTTTGGATAAAACTAATACTTTCGGAAATAATAGCTCCGGAAGTTTAAAACAGGGCGTCCCCCCCCCATCTAACTTTTGAATCGTGGGTCCTAAAATTTTGAAAAAATTCATGAAACTGAGGCTTAATGAGTACCTTCAATGAAAACTATATTGAAATAAATCGGTTTAGCCGTTTTTGAGTTATCATTCAAAAACCCATAGTGAAAGGACGTAAGTAAAAATGACGTAAGCGCCGCCAAATTTCCCGTAAGAAACGACCTTTTGAAATAATGGTCTCAGTTTACGGAACCCTACACTGAGCATGGCCCGACATGCTCTTGGCCGGTTCTACGTTCCCTGACAGTACGTCGACAGGCGTACCCACTGTCACGTGACCAGTGTCACATGACAGTACGTCGACAGGCGTGCCTACTGTCAGCGAACGTGTTAAGGAATTACTTAGGGAAAAAAGTATCCCATGTCCTTCCCCAGAACTAAAACCATCTTCATTCCTCATATAAATCAGTTCAGCGGTTATTGGTTCCCCATACAAACTTCCACCACCCTTTTCACTCCTTTAATAAAAAAGGGAAGATCTCTGGGATAAAAACTGTCCTATGAGGGGGCTTAAACTATCGTCATAACAAATTTCATTCTTATTGGTTAAACCGTTATTTGAGCGGGAAGAGGTAACAGACATACAGACAAACTTTCGCATTTATAATATTAGTAAAGTAGGTATAGATATAGATTGAAGAAATTAAAACAAAGTTTAAAATGCGGTCTATACAAGTGACGTCAATATCGTTGGGAGTCAATAGGAGTGAGTGAAGGCAATGGAAGGGGTGTGAAAGGGTGAAACTGGCGCAGGAGCCATTGGGAATGGGACTAAAGTCGATGGGATTGAAGCAGGAGCCGGTAGGAGAAGGGTGGAAGGGAATAGGAGAGGGTGGGAGAGTGGTACGAGTCAGTAGGAATGAGATAAGAGACTGTACGACTAGCGTAGGAGTGATGAGGTCGATAGGAGTCGGTGGAAGTAGCCGGTACGAAGTCAATATAAATGGGTGGAGACAATGGGAGTGGGTGGGAGATGGCAAAACTGGCGTAGAAGTCGGTGGTAATAAGGTTAGAGTCGATGGGAGTACCGTCGGTGGGAGAAGAGTGGAAGACAGGACGAGAGTGGGAGATGGGTAGATAATAGTAAAAGAGTGGTGGGAGATGGTAGGAATTGGGGTAACAGACTGTACTGACGTAGGAGTGAAGTTGATGTCGATGTAGTCGGTCGAAGTTGGCGGTACGAAGTGCGCCGGGTCAGCTAGTAAGATATAATATACTATAGCATTCAAACAAACCAGAATTTCCCAAAAATACGAGAAATTCAAATAATGTTTTACTGGCAACACTAAGTCTAGAAAATGCCGCTAGTTGATTTTCGTATTTTTTCGTGCTATTTACGACAATTTGAGTGCAGAAACAGTAAACTCACTTGTGAAAGGTTATTCCGTGTTATTTGGTGTGGGTTTCGGACCGCGACGTGCAAGATTTTATGGTACATTTTGCCATTTTCACGGACCAGAATCACTGTCACCGTCAAATTGTCAACTGAGTTGACGTAAGCCTCTCACGAGCCTACAGGCTTCTATCGAGGTACACGCATATGGCCTCTTAATATATCAATGAAATAACGTTCATTGTCTGTACAGTAAGCCACGCAAAGACAATTTTGAACACCTTACCCGCTTAGCTACTTCTGCTGCTGCGTGTACACTATGAGAATCAGTTGACGATTTGTGATAGTCCTCATGAAAAGGTACCATTTAGCGGAAGGAGGTTGCGTCATATGCAGGCGCGATCGCAGCCTGAAATTTGGGGGGGGGGGGGAGGGGGTCACTAATTTTTGAGTGGGTCTTTTTTAATTCAACACGTATGATTTTGAAATGAAAATGAAATGAAATGAAAAACGTTTATTTTGGGGGGGTCCTGTCCCCTGTGACCCCCCCCTCCCCCCGTGGGACCGCGCCTGGTCATATGTTGTATAGATTCAATATTATATTCGAGCAATAAACGTGTAAGCGCCAGCCGTAGACCTTACCTTACACATTTGTGTCAGTGTACGGACAAAGGAACCACTTCGTCGATATGGAGTTACTAGTATTTTCTAAAGCTACGCAATATGCACTATCTATTAGTGAAAGAAAAAAGTGTCCTTGTAATTCGGCAAAGTGGTCCCTTGCACTAAACTCGTCCACATTAAGCAATTTAATACATGCGCCTGCTTAAAATACTACAGCAAAATGTTTAACATGAAATTGCCGTTAATAATATTATGTTCCTTTTTGTACAGTACTTTTTAATACCAATCCACACGACAGTGGAAAACAAACAAAACAGCTGCCTAGCATCAAGTTGTCTTCATAGCCTATGAACGATAGGAGAAATTATCACGTAGGTACTTATTATACATGATGTAACAAAACTAGTGGTGATCCGAATAGTGCATAATTGGTAATGTACTCATATTGAATTGTTTTTTTGTAAACCACTACGGTGGCAAACAAGTATACCGCCCGCCTGATAGTAAGCAGCCAACGCAGCCTGTAACCCCCAAAGATGCCATGCGCGTTGTCGCACACAACACTATGAGTAGGGTCTAGTGCTATTTGGTTGTAGTTTTCTGTAAGGTGGAGGTACTTCCCCAGTCGGGCTCTGCTCTAGATTTGAGCGAGATAACATTCGCTGTGCAGTACCCATGTCCCATACCTCTCTTTTTGACGTAGCTTAAGGACATACATACCCGTGTCCGGACGTAGTTTAAGAACACACGCGGGTCCAAAAAACTCAAATTAAATAAAAAACCGGCCAAATGCGAGACGGGCTCGCGCACGAAGGGTTCCGTATCATCTATAAAAACGGCAAGAAAATCATGTCTGTTGTATGGGAGCCACCTGAAATGATTATTTTATTCTGTATTTATCGTTAAAGCGGCAATATAAATACATCATCTGTAAAGAAATCTGCTGTCTAACTATCACGGTTCATGAGATACAGCCTGGTGACAGACGGACAGCGGTATCTTAGTAATGGGGTCCCGTTTCTACCCTTTGGATACGGAAACCTAAAAACAAAAATTCTTGTGTGGGGCAACAGGTCGATTATTCATCAAAACAATTCAACGCGGCTCCAGGGGGCTGATTTTTGACAGCCGGACGCTCGAATTCAAAAAATTCAAGCTCGAAAATAATCGCACGCATTTTTCTCATGGAATTAATAGTTTAAATAATCATGATTTTAAATTTCTATCGCTGTTATTTTAAAACATAATTTCCTCGTTTTATTCATAGTTTCAAATGTCACTTTCGAGTGCTCTATTCTCAAAAATCACCCCCCAGAACCGAACACTTTCCAGTGAACATTGAATAGAATTAATTTGAATTCCTTGTACATTTAGAATCAGTTCAAAACTCATTGATTTTACTTAGGTAGTCGTAATAAAATTTAATTACCGCTGAGATCTTAGACGCGTCAGCTAATCTCTTATTTATCGAGGCCCGAGGGACTGCGTGGGAGGCATAAACCTATCACTAGGAATATATGGTTTTAACACATAGGTGATATAAGCAGTAACTCAACTATTAAGTATATGAAGGGTACAGGGAAAGAACAGTATAGCGCTGGTAGCCTTGCGGTAAGACGTCTGACTTTCAATCCGGAGGTCTCGGGTTCAAACCCCGGCTCGTACCACTGAGTTTTTCGGAACTTATGTACGGAATATCATTTGATATTTACTAGTCGCTTTTCGGTGAAGGAAAACATCGTAAGGAAACCGGACCTAATCCCAAAAAGGCCTAGTTTCCCCTCTGGGTTGGAAGGTCTGATGGCAGTCGCTTTCGTAAAAACTAGTGTCTATGCCAATTCATGGGATTAGGTTGTCAAGCGGACCCCAAGCCGGGATAAACGCTAGGAAGAAGAAGAAGAGGAAACTAGGCCTTCTTGGGATTAGCTCCCATCGCAAGGTAACCTTTACGATGATTTCCTTCACTGAAAAGCGACTGGTAAATAGCAGATGACATTTCGTACACAACATTTAAAAAACTCAGTGGTACGAATACGAACCGAGGTTTGAAGCCGAGACCTCCGGATCGAAAGTCTGACGTCTTACCGTCGGGTCACCAGCGCTCTTACTACAATGTCGTACCCGTAAATTTTAAAATGAAGATTTTAAATTCCAATATCGATCATATTATAAAAATATCCGTTTAAAATTACATTATTTTTACTCTACATAATTAAATTTTAAGCTGTTACAACAATTAATAATACATTATCACTTGTATTACAAAATATATCAAATAACATGACATTGTTAATTAATTTGATTGTGTTTTATCGGTGCATATAAAAACAAAATTTTCGCTTTTAGTATGTATTGACTAACGTCAAAATGATTTTAAAACTCTTGTTGCTGTTTTGTGTAAGCTTCGTGGCTACCGCAAGACATGGTAAGCAATTTTTTTTTTAATAATCTATGTGTTATTTTCATGCTTATAAATTTTTGTGAATACATTAAATCCATTTATTATGACTGCATATAATGAAAGTTAGGCTTACTTAGACAATTATTTATTACAAGCATGGTAAAACAAAACACAGGTATGTATAGCTATCATTACGTCACAGATACCAGGGGGCCGATTTTTGACAGCCGGACGCTCGAATTCAAAAAATTCAAGCTCGAAAATAATCGCACACAAAAGCTTGTCGCCAATTTTTTCGCATGGAATTAATAGTTTAAATAATCATCACTTTAAATTTCTATCGCTTTTATTTTTACAACATAATTTCATCGTTTTATTCGGAGTTTTAAATGTCACTTTCGAGTGCTCGAATCTCAAAAATCACCCCCCAGATTGATTCTCAAACTTTAAATTTTGAGGTAATTAACTTAATTAGTAGATGTAGCCACCTTGCGGAGTGCAGAGCTACACGAAAAAAAAGCTTCCGGGATATTCTCAATCCAAGACATTATTATTTTCTTGAAAATATTTCCTCGTGACAAGTATTTATTTCCTTTACCAAAAATATGATTCTTCGCTTAATTAAACCACGTTTTCTTAAAATAGAAATATAATAATTTTAAACAAAAAAAGAACCGACTTCACTTAGGATCCGCTATTCCAAGAGGAAGTGGCCGAGTTGCTGTAAAAAATAGTGAAATCACTATAGGTGTGCCTATAATAGTTAAAGAGTTCCCTCGATTTCTCCAGGATCCCATCATCAGATCCCGACTTGGTGACAATGGGACCATCTAGGGGTTATACCTGTTCGATTCTAAAAAAAATGTTGAAAATCGGTTCACGATTCACGGAGATATGGAGTAACATACATACAAAAAAAATATTATGATAAAAAAAAAAAATTCAGTCGAATTGAGAACCTCCTCCTTTTTTGAAGTCGGTTAAAAATGTATTGTTTCAAGAGTATATTGAGTAAATAAGAGAGATTGTGCTTTAATCAAACAAGTAGGTATTATGTTAGGTTACAGAAAACTAGAAAATCTGTAAGAATATAATATTCGCTTCGTTATATTTAAAACTTTAATTTATTTTCGTTAAAGGAAATAAATGCTTGTCACGAGGAAATATATTCAACAAAATATAATAATGTCTTAGATTAAGAATAATTATCCCGGGAGCTTTTTTTGTGTAGATTTAGGTTCACTAAAGTTGCAGATTATGCAAAATCCATGCACTAAGCTACATGTAGAAATTTAGTCAAAAATATTTCTTAAGTTCGAGAATCAAAGCGGTGTTTGTGTTGTAGTGATAGTATACTTTGCTTTGTTTTACCATGATTATTAGGTAAATTGGATAGAGCGACTTCATTTACATTGGCAATTTATTTATTTAAACTTTTTTGCACCACAAGTGATAATGTACAAATGGAGGATCTAAAGTCAAATGGTATTCTCTACCAGTCAACCATTGGGCTAAACAGAGACTTGTAAGTCCATCTTGTTTATTTTGACCTATTTTTGACAAATAATTTCTCATTATTATAAGTAGATTATTGTATTTATACGAAATTAAAAAGAATTATCGGGACATGTTTTCTTCTTACATCATCACCATAATATAAAAGGAACAAATTTGTACTAGTTTTAGTTTGAGTGTGATAGTACAGCTAAAATACTCTTTATCTACACCCATATCATACACCCTTCATGATGCGTTCAAAAACCGCAAGTTATGACCACCATAAAAATAGACTGTTTTGTTAGAAGTTAGAACAAATGTCTTATCTGTAACGATGTTATTATTATCAAATAATAAGCAAAAATTCGATATCATTATGAAAATCCGGCCTGCTCCCCGACAGCCGGCACGCGCCTATCCAACCGCCGGCACGCGCCCTCCCGACCGACACAATCGAGTTGGCCATGGCGGTGCAATCCGTGCAATGGCAGTCATCCATTCATCATTTAGGGTTTATAATATGTGTGTAAATAAAGCAGTATATGCAACTGTACGTAATTAGGCCTTAAAACACTCGTGTGATCTTATTATGAAACTCACTTCGTTCGTTTCATTAAACCACACTCGTGTTTTAAGGACCCCTATTACGTAACAGTTACATAATCTACTATAACAGACAGAATGGATATTAAACTTTAAAAATATTTTTTGTAAACATTTTGTTCGTGACAGTCCCAAATGTTTACCTACATTTTGGCGGGGGGATCAGAACGCAATAAAAAACGTTAAAAAAAAGACTAAATAGAGGATCAGACATTGGGGATCACAACTAACATAAATAACCCATCATAATTTGTCCTAACCTCCTTTATTTTATTAGGATAGTGAATAGTAAAAATCCGATCGGTGTAAAAATATCGGCACTACACGTGATTTTAATTTGTCAATTTTACAGTGAAAACACATACGTCTCCCCTGAAATGGGACAAAACTTATTATCTTGAAGCAACTAAATATTACATGACATCGGGGTTGGTCGAAAACTTAAAATACTGGTAAGATATTTACAATTAAATAAGCCTATTAATTCATGTGTCAAAACTAAGTACAGTCACATTGCGGCCTTCGTGTAGGAAGATACTATTGCCGGTGACTGTACCATAATTTGTTGCATTACTGTTTTTCTATTTATTGCAACCGTATATATGTAGGTCATATTCATATGTAATAAAAATATTCTCATCCTATATTTAATATTTTTAGCAGTTTTGGGCGCTTCCGAACGCTGCAGCTGCAGCACCGATCCTGCTGTTGATCTCAGCGTCAAGATCACACTTCGACGTTATAGTGCTCCCCAGATAGCGGAATTTGTCGGAGTTTTTTGTAAATTGATATTATTATTTAATTAACAGGAAAACACCGTCTAATTCACGGTTGGAAGCTAACGAGGGGGCAGTAATTAAAATCGAAGCAGGCAAGACGTATTCCAGAACAACATATGAGGTACCTATAATCGGGGTTAATAGAAAAGTGAAATCATGTAAACAAACAAAGTAATGCACTTTTAAAGAACAATTTTTATGGTTTCACTTCCTGTTTCCTGTTTACTTATATTAATATTTAGTAAAAATATCCATTATCAGCTTAAGTTATTTACGTTACGTTAGTTACTTAAACAAATTTCTTTGATAATATTTTTTCATGTGTTAAACACTTTTTTTTGCCTAGAAACGAAGCCATATTTGTATACCTTATTTATTTTTCTATTGACAGCGAATATACAAAACTTACAGATTTTTTTTGGTACAGTCCGTCCTCTTCTCAGTATACGAAGGATGAGAAGTACGAGTAAAGAAATAATGTCATTATTACTGACAGTGTCTGGTGGCCTTATGACTTTCGACGTAACTAGTAGTCCGCCTCGAATTGAGAACTCGCGATTTCTTTGCAAACGAAATGGCCAATATAACAAGACCCATGTGAAGTTTTTTTACCTTCTAAGTTCAGAATCCCTTGATCAATCCAGCTCATAAACGAACTCTCAATTTTTTTGTATCTATGCTATAACCCCAACAAAGTTCCTAAAGATAAAAAAACGTTACTAGAGTTATCGTCGAACAAACTGTCAAAATCAAAAAACCACCGAAATGCCGAGACTTCCCAGTAGTTAGCCAGAAGTTGTTTGTAAAAACTCGCTTCGCTTACGCTCCTGCTCATTTGATTAATATTATATGCCACAAAACACTATCAGTGAAAACATTCATTACAATGGTATAAATTGCTTCTCAACATTTAATAACCCATAGTAATGTAAGGCCTAAGCTGACCAGAAATATATGACCATGCGCCTGTTGCGGAATTTCATTAGAACTAATTTTTTCATACTAAACTAAACTGTCACCATATATGGTCAGGCTTTACCAGCATAAATAATTGTAAATTTTTTTACCTATTTGCACAGATTTACCCCGAAACTACAGAGGAAGTGACTAATGAGATAGTTTGCGTTAAAGAAAGGAAACGTTACAGACAAGATGATTTCTTACCCGCCGTCAGTGACATGAGTGAACAAGGTTAGAAAAATACACCTTATTTTTTTAAGTAAAAAAATATACTTGTGCTCCAACTTCTTGTAGTTATGATGTTGAGAAACAGTCAAAAATAGCTATAAGTATTACCAAAACACTGTCTATAATATTGATGTTTTCATTAAGTATTTGTTTTTTTTTTTACCAAATTTTTAAAACCACATTACCACTTGCTGTTCCTAATCTACCGGGTGTTTCCTGTAATAGGAGCAATAAATTAAAACGTAGATTCTACTCCTCAAACCAGACAACGTTTGTTCAGCGACTTTTAAAAATAACGTATGGTTTTATTTATGAGACACTTTAAAGTTTTTCCGAACACGCAATGTATTCCGACATTGATTATGTCTGTAGGGTGACAAGCATTGTCATATAGACGGATTTTAACGTACATTGAAAATACTATTTAGTTTGTATGAAAAAGAGGCAATCTACAAAATACATCTTTTTTTTAAATGGTTGAACAAATATTACAGGAAACACTCTGTATATTATAAGCGTTCAGCACTGCACTAGCTCTTATCGATTGTTAATGTTTAATTAAAATTGTTACTCCATTTTTAATAACGTTAAATAAATATATTAAAAGCGTTCTATATTTTTGATCTAAAGGGTCTGAAAACGTGAGAGGCATCGATTGTGTCAAATTCACAAATACGGGCAAGCCGAAACCACATATGGAGAAATCGTTATGGGCATACTTTAGTAACGTTACCGAAACTTGGGTTCCTGTAAGGTATACATTATATTTTATTTTAAAACGGACCATAAATATTACAATTTTTTTTGGTTTATTTTAGTAATCGTAATTTGGTATGATTAAGGAAACGAATTGGATTATTTTTAATTCTTATTTGTTTAAATTAGTTTTTTTTTCATACAATGATTGTTATATCGGTCACTATACATATTATAACTATGGCTTTAGGGTGTTGTGATTAACTGAACCAAACAATTGAAAATTATGATATGTCAATGTAAGGCAAAAACGGGTACAATAAAGAGAGAGACATAGTGAAGCCCTTGTCAGAGTAGATATATATAAGTTTACGCAATTAGAAAAAAAACTACCATTATTTCAGAAATGGAGCTAATTAGGACACTACCTAGTTTCTTTGAGAAATTATATACTTAATTTAAGTTCAGGAATGCACTCTTGCAGTTAAAGTAAATAAATAAAAAACACGGTGTATTAATAATATGCATGTTATTATTTATTGTTATCTATCTGCCTTTTAAAAAGATTTTTTTAAATAATACTTTTTTCTTATAGAAGTTTTGTTATTGAGAATGGATTGCGATTCAATAGTTTACGGAAACTTAACTTTAAGATGTTCAATATTAACTTGTGTTTAAGTTAATTATCTTGTTTTATATTTTAGGTACAAATCCAAGGTGGTTGATGAATGGCATGGTTACTTGCTTAATTATGAGATGTGGGATTATTCTAATTATAACAACCACGTTGATTTAGACGTTTTTAAAATAAACTGTAAGTTGCTAAAAAAATATTATCTTATAAACCATGATATCAAGGTTTTTCTCGTATTAAATTAGATATTCAATTTAAGTAATAACTATGTTCATACCTTTACACCAGACAGTATCATATATTTATAATAATGACAGATGGGTTATGCACGCCCCAAAAGTGAAGCCCTTAAAATGAGTGAATTCAAAAAAATTACACTAGTCGAGTACCGGCAAACGGGAGATGTGGACGTGCCAATGAGCTGCCGTCACCAGAGTGAGGAAGAGACAAACTATAATTTTCTAACAATGAGAGTGACAAAGATGTAATGATTGTCAAAATAGATAAATACAACGGAATCATTGCTAGGTTATGAAATAACTTTGAAAGTATTTTTATGCACATTTTGTTAGAGTATTAGGTAGGTATATAAAATAAATAGTAAATATCATTGATCAGACATTTTTATGTTAGGCACAACGTTACCTAATTTAATTTTTAGATAATTGCTCAACTATGGAAGATAGTGAAAAAAATATCATACAATCTAATGCTGACTATCGCCTTACCTTAAATCCTGAAGAAATGAAGACATTTGATGATGCATTTTCTAAGTAAGTACCTAAGTATAAAAGTTTTGTTATTGGACTTATTGGCAAGGAGTAAAACCCGCCTGCCAAGCGTGGCGCGTATGGCAAACCCCCCCTTAAAGGGGAGGCCTATGTTCAGCAGTGGACGTCTTATGGCTGAGATGATGATGATGATGTTGAAATGCCAGGGTATAAAAAAAAAGTTATTAGTATACTAATGTAATTAACTGACTCGTCTCAATTTTATGTGTAAAACCGATCAAGTGCATGTCGAACCACACATAATGGATGGTTCTGTGCCTTCAATGAGAAACTAGTACTCAGTAGATAAATGTCATAGATAGATATCTATGACATTAAATAGATATTCATGGCAAGGCAGTCACGTCGATTAAAAAAGTTATTTTTATGACTTTTAGTATAATAAATAAATTAATAAATGTTTTGTATGTTTTTTTAACGCTTTCTTTACTTACTCTAAATTCCAGGTATAAACGTCAATTTGGCAAACAATATGCTAATAAGGAAGAACATGCAATAAGAAAGCGTAATTTCTACAAAAGTTGGAGGTAACGAAACATTTTTATTTATTATGTCCCGTTATCAATATTAATTGTAGTATTTACAACAAGTCTCTATCAGTTTAACGTTTATACACATTATTCTGAGAACTGGATTGAAAGGATCCCTATATAATTATATTACTACAGCTAACTATTCTTTTTAGATTAGTTACTAGTACCAACAGAAAAAATCTAAGTTACAAACTAGCGCTAAACAAACTATCCGATCGTATTGATGAAGAAATTGAGAAATACAAAAATCCTAGCAGTAATAAGCCTAGGAAACCCGGAAATATACCGTTTCCTTATTCAGAGAAGGAAATTAAAAAAGTAGCGGCCACATTACCAAAAGAATACGATTTAAGGGTGGAAGGCCTTGTTGGCCCAGTATTGGGTAAGTTATAGAATCTAATAAATATAATGAAAAATAAAAGGAAATAAAGGGCCAAAGAGTAAGTCAGAACCCTTATTATAATCGTTTCACTAACGTAATATAAATATTGCGTTTGCATTAGGCCTTAATTTGTATGGGATTTTTAACACAGCACACCACGCGGAACGAATCGAAAACTGAATCACCAAGTAGGGATACTTCTATAGATACTAGCACAGATGTGTCCGCCGGATTTGTCCGGCGGATATGCCCAGCGGACACATCCGTCCATGTATGGCGCGAATTGGATACGGATTTGTCTGCGAACATATCTGAATAGCGCCATACACGGACGGATGTCCGCCGGGCATATCCGACGGACAAATCCAGCGGACACATCTGTGCGTGTATCCCTAGCTACTATAGGTGGTTTAGTTTCGATACGTTCCGAATGGTGTTTTGTGTTAAAAATGCCATACAAATTAAGACCCAACGCAAACGCAAATCGTTACCTTACGTCAGTGAAACGATTAATACTAAGCCTCAGTATAATCTTTTCGTTAGTTATTGCGGCTGTACGCGTTCGCAAAAATTTCTGTTTAGGAAATTGATGTCATACTTCAGTCAGTCGATTGAAGTGTAGTTAAGCTATATGTATGTAATTTAGTTACGTTGCTGTATTTAATCGACCGATTTTTATACCTTTCAATGTATATTACATTAAGGTTCTATCATGTTCTAATTGAGGCTTTAGTGTCTAAATATCAAACATGTATTTGTAATGGAGTGTTTATACAATTGCTGGATAATCAACAAATTTCAGACGCGTTAAATGAAGATTGCACGTCGGGTTGGGCCTTTGCTGTAACGGCCGACGTGGAAGGTGCCTTAGCTAGGAGTAACGGAGGTACATGGATGAAGCTCAGTGAACAAGCTCTCATTGATTGCTCTTGGGGGTAATGCATTAAACCTCTACACTTTGTATCGCTTTTTTCTATTTTTTTTATCTATTAATTATTTAATTAAATAATATTTATTTTTAAAAGTTGCTGAACATACGTTGTCTGGTTAGAGGAGTAGGTAGAATCTACGTTTTAATTTATTGCTCCTATTACAGGAAACACCCGGTATACTAACTGGTTTCGTTTGTTTCTCAGATATGGCAATAAAGGTTGTAAGGGTGGAAATATTACCTATTCTTATTCGTGGATAATGAATAATGGCATACCCTTGGAGAAAAGTTATGGCGCATACACTAAACAGGTACTTTAGATCTTTCAAAAAAGTAAAGATGTATTTTTGACCTCTAATAAATAAATAAAATAAAAAGAAAAAACTTACACAAACAACATAAATTACATTCATCATCATCATAATTTTAAGAGCCTTGCTCTTGTCGGTGGAGTACTGGAGGATAAATTACATTAATACAAGAAATTATAAAATTGTGCAGTGGAATGGACTCAGCGAGACCGCTGGTTTTCAGTCTCGAACCATGACTTCATTCTAAAAACTTAAGTAAACAATCAGTTACTAAAAAGTTCGCTGCCAAGACGATAATGAACTGATAACAACAAAATACATGGTCACTACTTTGAAAAAATCTTGTATCTTGTTCTGTCACTCAGAAGAAAAAATTGGTATAATATATATAATATAATTCAAATATAACTATAGCGATGCGTATAGAGTTATGCGTTTCAACTCACAGAAGAAGGTATGAGATAGGTACGAGAGTTTTTCAAAGTAGTGACGATATTTTGGCTTGATTCGTTACATATATATTCACATTTATATTACGTCAACCATATCTACCATATCAATACAAGTATTAACAGTGTTAGTACTTATACCTATGTAGTAGGTATTAACCAATTCCTTTCATGGTGATTGTAGGTTAATTACACGGAAAAAAAAGCTTCCGGGATATTCTCAATCAAAGATATTATTATTTTCTTGAAAATATTTCCTCGTGACAAGTATTTATTTCCTTTACCAAAAATATGATTCTTCGCTTAATAAAACCACGTTTTCTTAAAATATAAATACAAAAAATGTATTGTTTCAAGAGTATATTGAGTAAATAAGAGAGATTGTACTTTAATCAAACAAGTATTATCTTAGGTAAAAGAAAACTAGAAAATCTGTAAGAATATATTCGCTTCGTTATATTTAAAACTTTAATTTATTTTCGTTAAAGGAAATAAATGCTTGTCACGAGGAAATATTTTCAACATAATATAATAATGTCTTAGATTGAGAATATCCCGGAAGCTTTTTTTTCCGTGTAGGAAGGGCAAAAAATTATCATGAGGCTTTCAAAAGGGAAAACAAACTAAAACAAGATAGTACAAGATCAGTGTAAAATGTTTATTTTAAATTCTACTTATTTCAGAATGGCTTTTGTAAGATGGAAAATATGACGCAAACTTATAGTATCAAGGGATATACCGATGTCATACCAAACAGTATTGAGGCGCTCAAGGTAATTATCGCTATTCTTATTTATTTGTAGCATTACTAGTGGCTAACAAAATTAAAGCCCGCAGAGAAGAGGTGGGGGGGGGGGAGGGGGATTGCGGGGGGTTGACGTCGTGTCGACGCCGCGGGCGCTCGGGCGATGTCGACGCTCGGAAGACGCTAGTGTGGGGGTAGCCTTAATTTTGTTAGTCGACATTCGGGAGACGTTCGAAAGACGCTAGTGTTGGGTTAGCCTAAGGTGTGCTGGAACTGCTGGATAATGGATGAATGAGATCTGGAGGACTTTATTTCTTAGATTTTTTGCCTAAGTATATTATAAATAGTCTTTTAGAGTCTCGTTTGGGACACCGACCGAGGCGGTCGTCCCTTCATCCTCTATTGCATTCATAGAATTCCGAAAAGTGAAACAATAGGCGGTCTTTACCATGTGTTTGCACAACGCAACTGCATGCCCGCCGCCCGCCGCGCCACTTTTTGAGGAAGTCGCGAGTTGGTTTTAAATACGCGTTTTCGTTTGGTCTATGTGTTTCTGTTTTCCTTATTTCGCGAAAACTAACATATACCATATCCAGCATATATTATTATGCGTGCGCCCGCGAGTGAATTTAAGGGAGTGTGCGTACGACAGACTGCGCTCGACGCTGCCAGGCTTGACTGCGGCCTGAGAGGATGGCGTCATACGTTACCGTACAAAGACCCGGGTGAGATCTTTCCATAGTTTACTACTCATACTTTGTTTCATAGGTTGTTTTTTATTAGGGCCGGACCCATCTAGGTACTCTTCTGTCAATAAAAATAAGGAAGGATTGAGCAAGGTCCAAACTGTGTCCCGTTTTTACAGAACCTGCATGGTCCCGGTTAAAACCAGTAGCTTCGGCATCTATCTGAGTAGTCTTCTAAACTTCTTCCAAAATACCTATTATGTATGTATGTATGTATGTCTCTTATAAGCTAAACTCCGTAAACGATAATACATGTGCGCGCGCACGACCTTGCCAGTGCTCAAAACTTACCTACATTAAAGCAACGAAATTTCGTTATCAAAAATAAGCATGCACAAGTTCGAAGTGCAAATTCATATCTAAAACCACCACATAATTTAACTAACTAAGACATACGAACTATTAGCTAGCTAAAGAGCATTGCAGGTACATTGCAGTTAACAGATAATAAGAAGTTGCCGTCCAAAGGGTTTCTTGTGGAGCAGTCACAAATCGACACATGTGCACGAGTTCTTAAACAAGCCGAGTGCGGACAGAACAACCCGCAGAACAGTTTGCTATCCGGCAGTTGCGATAGAGTGACACACAAAGCAAAAAATACTGACAATATAAGCCGTAAACTTGAAGAGAAATATATTTAATGGACTTCACGCAACTAACACAACCATCGAGACTTTCTCCAAGAAAGAGCGACAAAAAAAGTTTTTCGTTATGTTCGACGGTCCCGGACCCGAAATCCCCAAACCAAACACGTGCGGGTGCCAATTGAGCCGTTTGGAGTCTTGAGGACAATGGTCATCATAAAGTCGGCTTTTAAATGACAGAGATCCAATGACCGGAACAAAATAAAAAAAAACGTTACCTAAGCGATATGAAATATTTAACTATTTCACAAACTAAAGTTTAGTTGCTAAAGAAATGAAATTGAACAACGCGCTGCACACACGTAATTACAGCCAACAGAAATGCGTTCTGCATGGGAAAATGTGAAAAATATCTTGTGCCTAAATTAAAAAAGCGTTTTATTACTTATAATATTTAAGTTTTCAGTTGTGATTATTATGTTTCCTTTCCGTGAATAACAGTGGAATTGTTAGGTGTATAGCATTGTGAATATACACACAAGTCCATATTGGTTATCAGTCCAGTGTTATTGGTGTTATTGTGTGGGTAAACAGTAGAGTGACAATAGAAAATACTCTATGTTATCTAAATGTGTGCTACAATTTGTTAGAAGAGATTCGTTCAAGTGTTGTTAACTTATTGAATTTTTTATACTCATATATTATTATCAAGTGATTGTGGTTCTCAACTTATATATCTTTCGTGTGTGTGTGTGTCTTTTATCATATATTATATATTTAAGCTAGCTAGGATTCTCACAAGCACCAACAGAGCTAAGCTACGGAAATAAGAACGACATACACCTTAAAGAAACGCAACGTATCCAATGGACCGTCAGAAAATACACGAGAGGCTGGAAAGTCAAGACACTTACGAAAAATAGTCTCATTAACAGAAGGCCAAAACACACTTGCTGCGTTGAGCTATGGCATACCATAACGCATCATAATGGAGAGCAAATGAAAAAGATGGATTCGTGGATTAGCTACTTGAACCAAAGAATAACTTGACCACAACCAGGAAATAACTAGGGCTATTTAGTCCACCTGCTAATCAACAGATCTTAACGCAATGAACGCAACTTATACGCAGTCACTATCCCTTCGTATATATTTACACACAGTATTTATCTATCCTCCTCAAGCTGGGCACGATGCAAGTATTCGGTCTGGTTCTACCTCCTGTCATTCCTAATGTCCCTGACTGCACAAACCCGACAGTCCTATCCTGTATTTATTGGCCCACTGGTTTCTCGGGCAGGAGGGCCAGCTGAGCATACCAGGGCGGCAGACGATGGGATGAGCACACGAGGAAGCCCGGATACACGCCCTATCTCGAATTGGGTTCGTCCGGACAGAGGTCGTTAACCCGCCGAACTCTACGCCTCTGACCGACAGCCTGAACCGTACTAGTACGTTTATTTGAGCTATCTCGGCAAGCCTACTCGTCCCTCCCTCTCTTGTATGACCAGCGCCTCTGCGTCCTTGCAGCAGAACTGCTGGCTGGTGGTGTCACATGACGGTGACGGTGACGGAGTATATTATAAATAGTCTTTTACAATATATTAGTATTCGTAGCCTGGCGGTTAGACGTCCAACTTTCAAATCCGTCCATATATGGCGGTAGCTAGGGAGCTAATGGCATACCTAATACATTATATTATGTTCGTGTTGTGTTTTGTTATTGTTTACTCTACCGGTCTGGTGAATCGTTACAGATCGCATTGATCAACCACGGGCCTGTGTCGGTGAACGTATATGCTGGCTACGGCTTAATGTTTTATGATGGAGGCGTTCTTTATGACGATTCGTGGTATGTACCTTTTACCGTTTAAGGCCTAACCACACCGGCTGCGCTGCGTGTGCGTGTGCGTGCATGTCCCGCTGTGTTGTGAAATAAAAGGTCTCATAAGACATGTCACACCGCACGCGCACGCACACGTCACGCGCCATCACGCAAGCGGCGTGACATGTCTTATTCAAATTATTTTGTTGAATATTTTAATTTGCAGTTTTTAGCAGTAAAACTACTATTATACTACTGAAAAAGTGACCAAGTCCTTCAGTGTCAGGACGTCAGCCACGAAAGCTGAGTACGTCAGTCCAAACCTGGCCTCGGACACCGGAGGACTTCGTCTTAAGTTTATAACGCAGTATTTCGAGGCAAATTATTTGCATTAACTCTAGAAGCAAACAATTAAACTTTATTGTCAATTATTTTAAATATTGAAAGCACCAAGCTTATGGTCAACCTATTCGGAAAGACTTGTTCTGTTTCTGTATAGTACTCTTAATCTTTTTTTTTAATTTTTTTTTGACTAGGGAGTCACCTTTATTCAAATATGTACTACACAATAAATCTTAATTTTTGTAATGTAGAAACTTTCTTGGTGACGGAACTCTTTTGGAAAGCGAAATATTACACGGGTCTATGACGTAGTAGACGTAAGAATAGGGTGACCATGAGACTCAGTAAATAAAAAAATATGTTTACATATTTTTGCATGTTGGTACAGTCGCCATCAGATATATCGGAGCGGCCAAGGTGGTCACAAATATCTGAACAAGGCCTCTAATGTCAAGGTGATAAAGTGCATGTTCAGATATTTGTGAGAACCTTAGCCGCTCCGATATATTTGACGGTGACTGTACATGCACGTGTTTACACTAAACGTAGCAAGTAAGAAACGCCTATTTTTGTTCACGACTTAGGTCCACCCTGTATATTTTAGGTTTTTTTAATATATTTGTTTCATATTTTTTATCAACTTGCCCAGCCGTGCCACGGACGAAACAAAGATTCAAATGACCCTAGTTGGCTATGGAGAAAAAGACGGTGATACTTTCTGGATTCTGAAAAACTCTAAAGGTCCTTACTGGGGAATTGGCGGTTACGTTAACCTGTCTGCGAAAAACAACAACTGCGGAGTAATGAGTGAAGCTACATACGCCGTTGCATAAATAAAAAAAAAATAAAAAAAAACAATAATGTAATGACTAAAATGCGCTTTATGTAGAATGGACTTGTTTTATAAATACACTCGAGAGCAAAAATCTCGGGTCAGTAACATAAACTTTAATATCTTTCAAATGATATTTATTCAAGAAAATGCTAATGACCCGAAACTTTTGCTCTCGAGTGTAGTACGTAGTTATAATTTTTTAGATTTACACGTGGAATGTAACTAGATTAAGGTAAATAAATAATACATATTGCAGCAAATTATTCTGTAATTTTCTTTAACTAAATAGTCGGATTACTAACTAAAAAAAATACAGGGTACTTACAAAAATAATGGTGATCCGTTTAGGTATAAATGATATAGAAAAAAAAAAATGTGAACATCAGTGGCGGCGCGTTCATAGAACACGATTCCCGTCGGCTTGCCTAAGTTTCACGCGCCTGAGCAGTTTTCCTACAGCTCATGAAGAAATTTTAGGCCAAAATCAGCACCGGCTTGCCTAAGAAAAAAATTGACCCGCCGCCACTGGTGAACATCATAATTTTTTTATACCTTCTTCTAAATCAGACTACGATACTATTTATGTCATTAAACGAATTACCAGCATTTTCGTAACATTACATGTATTTAGCAGCGTTTCATCAAATAACAAAGTATTTCTAATACTCTTGTAAGTAGAAAGCTATTGGGTATTGCCATTGCCCGCGGAATAGACTGTAAATATTAACCTGTTAAAAATCTAATCTGTTATTCGATTGATTTTGATTTGACTGAACAGGATGGGAGCATGAGTCAAAACAACCAATATATTGAAATCACCCTTTTGCATAACAAAATATATAGGCTAGATTTTCCAAATGGGTCAGTGAGGGCAGCAGCACTGGATCCCGTGATGCTACGTGAAAATGATCTCAGAAGACTGAGATATGATGATTATGCCACGCTGATGCTGAAACCGTGGACGATAAGGTATATAGATATTCAACTCGTATCTCATAAAAGTCTACGATGTTCACGCTCCGATCCGACCAATCAAAATCAAACATCTTCCTCCTCCCTAGCTTTCCGATGAGATTAGAGCTCTGATAGCGAAAAAGAGTGTGGCAAAGAGTAAATTTAATTTGAAACCCACGCTTAATAACAAGGCCAAATATCACGCTTTACGAAATCGCTGCATTAAATAGGGTGTAGATCGTAAGCATAAATCCAAGATTCATCACCACTGACAAGGCCATAAACGTGTTTTAAATCTTCTCGGTCGAATCACTGTAGATTTGTACGGCACCATCTACGCGAGCCGTTTTTTGGCCAGCAGAAAGCAAATATAGTACCCAGCGAGAGATAAATTTTCTTACACCTAATCTATATATATAAAATCGTTAAACCAGAACGGGATAAAAAACGAGCGAAGTAGCGAGATGGCGCCTTACAAATTTCTAAAAAAGTTTTTGACACGTATCTCGAATACGACGCACGTATGATAAGAAAAAACTATTCAAATATATTATCTACATATTAGAATAGAACTAGAGCATAATAACTATCGCTTTCGATGCGTATTTAATTTACAATAAGCAAAAGAAATTTTCATAACATTCTTCATTTTACGACTATCGGCTATTGTCGGGAACTCTCGGTTGGTTTCGTTTCGAACTTCAAATAACCAAAATTATGTTTGTTATGTTGGTATGCAGTGATTTCGGCCTTTTTTACTCGAAATAAAATAAAAAGTGCTGTCAATGTCAACCATGGTATATGAGTGACTTCTGTCATATTTATTGTATTAATATATTACTAATAATTTGCATTTCGTTGTCTTAAATTTCTTTTCGAGTTATATTATTCAGTTTGACTTTTACGGCTTCGGCAACCATTGCCATTCGTCCGGGGAACGGGCTGCCGAGAAAGGCCAAAAAATAAAAAGTTGATACGTTTATATGAATTCCATCAGTTCAAGGGATGATTTTAGAGATAATAATCAATTCGGGAACTGTTTTCTCGCGTAATACGAGACGACTCGGTCAGGTAAGATTTTTCTTCTTGCTGAAAGTCACCATCAGATATATCGGAGCGGATAAGGTATTCACAAATATCTGAACCATGTAAATTATGTATAATGTAATTAAAGTGCATGTTCAGATATTTTTGAGCGACCTTGGTGGCTACAATATATATCTAATGGCGACTACACATTCATAAAGCAAATGTACAGTCAGTATGAAATAGATAGTGACGGCTAAAGTAGCCAAATATATCGTAATATAACTTTGTTACCATAGAAATAAGGATGTGTTCCGATATAACTATTTGGCGATATATTTGGGTATAGAAGAGACCAAAGCGGCTGAGCTTCCGTGGCCCGGACACAGAGAGAACGGGAGAGGATCGTGCCGTGAAGAGAGCGTACTTGGGACAACGAAATGAGAGACACCCGATTGGACGTCCTAGGTACCGCAGAAACGACGTCCTTGCTCAAGACCTGCTCAACCTCGGCCATAGCGACTGGCGAGAGATATTGCAAGACCGAGAAACATGGCGTGATCTGGTGTCAGAGGCCAGGACTCTTTTTGAGGGTCGTTGCGTCACCGTAGTAAGTATTATTAATATCCGGAAAGGAAAATGGGGACTACTTACGTTTGTATGAAAAGGCGATTTATGGGCGGTGGTCATCCACATTCATCTTAAGGCGAAAATTAATCTAATGAACGTTTTTGCTGACTGGACTAATATGAGCTTATAAAAATAAATAAAAATTTAAAAAAATACAATCTTGCCTTTTTTCAAATGATATTATTTATTGAGAAATATGCGAATTAAGTTATCCAAATAACGGTTATAAATAAGAAGTCCCTATCACAGGTAGGGTGGTAGGGTTGAATACATAATATTTAATGTCGATATTTAACTAAACATAAGACAAACTCTTTATTTCATTTACGCGAGCGGAGCCGCGGGCCCGCCTAGTTCTTTATGAAAAGTTTTCTGAATGATTGTCCCTGAAATCCCTACAGAATTTTCTATCATATTCGCATGACTCATGACTAGGGTGACCAGACGTCAGGAATTTTCCTGACATGTCAGGAATTTTGGACATATGTCAGGAATGCGGCCGGAACAGGAAAATGTCAGGAATTTTGGACAAATAGAGAAAATTGTATATACTGTAAACTTTTATTTGAATAAAAAATAAATATTATGTAAAAATGTAGTTTTACGTGCATAGAACTTTTTAGTTGCTGGTGTAGCCATAAAAATACGGCTTTTCATGAACAAGAGATTTCTCTCGTCATGATTGTTCCTTAGGACCCAAGGATGGATTTGAGAAGTGGAGCCACCAAGATTTTTGATGTAAATTTTTAGGGGGGCAGGCTCTCAACTTTATCTTGATATCAACAGTTTGGTATCGTTGTTACTGTAAAAGCCCGAAGTGCTGTTAAACCTAGGTTTTACCGGTAACACCTAGGTTTTACCAACTTGATTCGGTAAAAGCCCGAAATGTTGAGATAACTTCTTTAATTTTGGACTTTTACCACCGTCGAGTCGGTAAAACCTAGGTTTGACAAAAGCGACCGGTAAATGTTGACAAAATATTTTAGTCCTTGCCTCGTTCTTGTGGAATTCGCCGAAAGTTTGTGTCACAGTGTAAAGACGCTAAATTTGCATCCAGGACCCGCGAGGAACGGCAAATACCTATAGATCAAGCGTCGTATCATCTCATTTTTCTAGGTCTGTAAAGCTGATCTGCTTGAAGGGCAATAACAGTCCCCGAGTAATGCGCTTTATTGGGGATTGTGTTGCAATTCTAAGTGACTAGATTTACCTGCCTGTGTTTGTCCTGCGAAATCGAACGCCGTTAAGGGGACCTTTTTTTTGACAGAGTGGGGAATGCCTTCACGCATCGTCTCCTAGGCCCCGGGAAGGCCTAGTTGGGAGGTATGTGGGACTCGCCGCTCATGACCCCTCTCCTAACGAGAGGGGAAGAGTTGGCCCTACCCACTAAACCCCACCTCGTTCGTTCGGCGTTTCACCCTCTTTGCTGTTAACAAGGGCGCCATGGGTTCGAATAACATGCTACCTTGGCGCCCTAGCTCTAGCACGAGAGGAGGGGGTAATCAGAAACTCTTGATCACCCCCCCCCCCCCCCCCGATCAAGTACTAGGGGCCGTACAATGCGGGTCCCGAACCCGCTGGTCCCACGCCTCAATTAGGGGTCTTGTCTATTAAAGACATGTCGCCTTCGACCTTGCTGTCTGCGCCGGAGAGGCAGCGCATCCGGATTATCTTCCCGTTCCCTCTCCGCCGCCTCCTTCTGTTTCATTACCTGTTCACAGAAGGAGGCCACCGCGTCCCATTTTCTCTCGCTGCCCAGCATAGTTGCTATTAAGCAGTGCAGCGAGAGGTCCGCTATCCTTGTTGCCGCCACAAGGGCCGCTCGTTCTACGGCCCAGCGATTATACCCCTCAAGTGTGTGCTGGGCCGTGTCACCCGCCCCGCCATATTCGGGTTATTGAGGCCCTGGTTCCCTCCCTATTAAATGCAGGTAGTGTCCAAAGCAGCCGTGCCCGGACACCACCTGCGTCATTCTGAACGTCAGGGTCCCCTTCCGCCTGTCTAACCACTCGTCTATTACCGGTAAGGTAGCCCCTATGGTCCGCGTGCCATAGCGGCTAACCTCCAGCACATCCGAAGGCGTTCTGCAGCCCTCCGTGCCACCGTCTCAGCCTCCTTCACGTCTAGGGGCTCCCCTCTCCTTTTCGCCTCCACCTTCTGCTGGTATCTCCCCGCTAATACCACCACGTCTTACTCCCAGGGCGGGGTGCCAGCAAGCAGGCACGCCGCACCTTGAGAGGTAGTGCGGTCCCTAACTATTCTTTGGGTCACCACCCTCTACGGCAGACGGAGCAACGCTCTCGTTCGCTCCGGCAATCTGCCAGCCCAAATTGGTGCTCCGTAGAGCGCCATGCTTCTAACCACTCCCGCATAGAGCCGCCTGCATGGGGCATTAGGCCCACCCATATTGGGTAGTAGGCGGCAGGCAGAGGCTGCACCCACGAGACGGGGAGCCACTCTCGTGAAGTGCTCCTCAAATGTCCACCAGGCGCGGTCCCAGGGGGGGGGGGGTCACATGGGACATGACTTTGGATGCGGTTGGCCAGGATTTGCTTCATCCAGTAGCACTATGCGGGCGGTATCCTACAGGGGAGCCAGGCGGGCGCCGCTCCTTCCGAACTAGACACAATCGTCCCTCCTTCCAACATTCCGGGAACCTCCCCGTCTCCAGGCATTCATCCATTAGGGACCTGAGTCTGTTCCCGAGATGCTTGAGTGCAAGGAAAAGCACTTTCCCCGGCACACCGTCCGACCCTGGCGCTTTGCGTGTGGCTCTCAGCCGCTCTGACGCCCACTCCATTTCGTCGTCGGTGACAGGGGGAACGACGGACCTCCGGGTCCACCGTTGGGGGAGCCATCACCGGTGCATCATAGTCTGGTGCTTCTGGGAACAGGCCTTCCACAACTCTCGGGAGGAGTACTGGCTCCATGGAGTCCATGGGGGGAGCGCACATTTCTTACGCACCATCTTGTATGGCCGCCCCCATGGATCCCTATTGAGGGTTTTCAGAAACTCCTCCCAACCCTCATTCTTCGCCTCTTGGATAGCTTGCTGGAGAGCCCTCTTCTTCTCGGCCATAGAGGTGTGGAGAAGTTCTTCCTCCGCCGCTGTGTGCGTTCTCCTCATCTTGCACCGAGTGTAGGCACGCCGAGCATCATTGCAGGTCTTGCGGAGGATGGCAATCTCCTGGTTCCACCTTCCTTGGCCTTCTGTTCGCCTTCTGTTGCAACTGCCCAGGTGCCGCAGATGTGCTTGCGGCGCGTTCCGCTTTTATTCGCCTCTAGTGGTGGGCGGGACGATCGGCTCTGGGGAGAGGCGGCTCTCGATTCTCTCCAACCTGGTGTTCACCATGTTCCCAATAGAGGAGAACAATTCTCCCGAGAGCTCCTCTTTAAAACTGGCAAAGAGTGTCACCATTTCTGACGTAAGGCGATCAAAATCCGACCCGCTGGGGTCAGCCGCAGGAGTCACCTTCTGCTTTTCAGAGGAAGCCCTTCTGAGAGCCTTCGTCTCCGACCTCATGATCTCCAGCACCTCCCGCATTATCTTGTTGTCCGCCTTGAGGGAGCGAATCTCATCATTCTCCTGCCCCGATTGTAGTTGCTCCATAGCAGACACGATTGCACGGCAGGCGTCGTTAATGGTGCCCCTCACACACCCATGTTCCCCGACTTGGCCGTCTGCTGCAGCACCGTCTGAGCAGCCGAGCGTGCCACCTCTATGGGGTGCTCGCCTTCCCTCAGGGATATCTGGCCATTCCAGGGGTCCTCGTCCTCCGTCTCCTTCTCTTCGGAGTCTTGCCCCACGCTCTTTAATTAGCCTTTTTTTTGGCTCCTCGAGCAGGCAGAATCCTCAGCTTCAGTCGAGGAGCAAATCCTGCTGCGGAAGGCTTCCTTCCCCTACGCGCCGAGTTGATTTTCGGTCCGTTGTCCGGCACCGCATCATCTTTTGCATAAAGGTGAACCCTTTTGCTCCCTGTCGTGAGACCCCTGTGTCCGTCGCGCCCATGGGAGATAATATCCCCTTTCGGGGAAGGCCTCAGTACCGTTTTCTCGACCACGCCCGAAAACATAACGTTTTCCCGCTCAAACAAACCGTCCTTTTGGGACATGCTACCTCCGGGAGGGGGGGAGTAACCTCCCCCCATCGATTCACCAGGCGAAACCACCCCCTCACCGGACAAAATCCCACGAAAAGGCAACCCAAAAATTCTCGTATGAAAAATGGTCAAGAGTGAGTCGGGCCAAATCCGACAAAGTTAAGAAAACGCCGGTTTTCGGCCCTCCACCCTTTTCTCTCTTAGTTTAAAATTCAGCGCAAGGCGTCGAACGATAGAGGAAACTGCCCTATATACGATGATATAAAGCGCGAATTTTTATTTCCCCCCTCTCAAAAGTAACGGCAATTACAAACTTAATTCAAAAGCTAGATTCCCCTCATAAACAGGAATAGCAATCTACGTTCCTTCGAATAACTTCGGAAATATGCATCCTAAAATTATGCAGTAAACGCCGACTGCTAGACCTTGTCAAAACACAATTTAAACGCTATAGAAATAAAAGATAAGATAAGAAAAGAAAAAGATATGAATTTTTTAGAGATCAGCTCTATTGTCCCCAATAACTTTTGAACGCTAAGTCCGAATAAATTTCAAAAAGGTGAAAGATAGTTAACTATAATAGTCTTTACACTGTGACACAAAATTTCGACGAATTCTACAAGAACGTGGCAAGGACAAATATTTTGTCAACATTTACCGGTCGCTTTTGTAAAACCTAGGTTTTACCGACTCGACGGTGGTAAAAGTCCGAAATTAAAGAAGATATCTCAACATTTCGGGCTTTTACCGAATCAAGTTGCTAAAACCCAGGTGTTACCGGTAAAACCTAGGTTTAACAGCACTTCGGGCTTTTACAGTAACATCGTCATATGAATCGGTATCATTCTGATACCGATCAAAAACATGTAAAACAAACATATAGTATCGGGACTTTTTGATTAGGTTTTTAGTAGTCGTAATAGTAAAACACTTTGTACAAAGGCGAACATATCCCTTTAAGGGATTTCAAACACCCCCCCCCCCCCCCCCCCCCGCTGCAACTTAATAAAATAAAACAAGCTCGTGTCAGGAATTTGACCCAAAATCAGGAATTTTGTCAGGCCTTTTGAAATTTGTATCTGGTCACCCTACTCATGACGATCTTCGATAATCAGTTGCCATACAGCCTCGATGTGTTCCTGATTCATAGCGGTTTTCGGACGACCTTCATGCGGTCTACCACCGAGAGTCAAGCAACCGGGCTAAAATTCAAGTAAACTTTGTCACTAAAAACAGTAGTCAGCTCTTCAAAGCCCTAGAGTTATGTTAAACCTCTCTTAAAACTACACAAAATTAGCTCACGAAAATTTTCTTTTCCCATTTTCGCAATTGACTTGTTAACTTCGCTCAACGCTGTACTAAAATGGTTCGGACTTCAAAAAAGGCGGAGGTTTTTGTATGTATGTTACTCGATATCTCCGTGAATCGTGAACCGATTTTCAAAATTTATTTTTTAATCGAACGGGTATAACCCCTAGTTGGTCCCATTGTCACCAAGTCGGGGTCTGATGATGGGATCCTGGAGAAATCGAGGGAACTCTTCAACTATTGTAGGCACACCTATAGTGATTTCACTATTTTTTATAGCAACTCGGCCACTTCCCTTGGAATAGCGGATCCTAAGGGAAGTCGGTTCTTAATTTTTTTTTGTTTAAAATTATTTATTTGTTTTCTAATTCTAAAATGGGACAGTTTCATATGATACTAGATTTAATTTAATAATTTGAGGGAGTTTTGAAAACGACAATTTAAAATGCACTTACTTAATTTATTTATATCTAATCAATGCAACCGATAAACTTTTAGTAGCAACGTATAACATTATTTAGTGTAAATTAGTTCAATTTAAATTATTTTTAATTAAATTGATTGGACGTTAGGATTGTTAATTAATAAAGATTTGGATAAGCAGAGTTTATATAAAATAGAAACGTTTTGTGCAATTGTTTACATACGCACTCAGGATGATTGTAAAAATCAGCGTTTTGCTGTGCCTGGCATATTCGGCTTCTGGCGATCATGGTAAGAAATCTAGTATTAGTAAAGTTCTAGTGCATCATAAACTCTAAGAAATCGAAGTGTCTGTTTAGAATCTAATCTTGCAAACATTCATAAGCACCTAATTAGTAACTTCAGTATTCATTGCGATACCGCCAATACTGTAGAAAGGAACTACCGATATCTCTTAAGTAAGGCCACCTAACCGAGATAGACTAAAGTTACTAATATAGAAAAATGCAGTCGGTGCGATTAAATGTAGTTAAGTGCACAATTTTCAGAGTTACAATGTTTGGCCGCTATGAGTTAATTTTTTTCTTTAGACCCTAAGACCCTTACATTGCTTTTTTTTACTTTATACGGTGCAGTCACAAACAAGGCAAGCAAAGTCCCTCCTTTCGAATGGCCTTCGGAGTATTTCGTAGAAGGAACGAAAAGGTTCGAGTCAACAGGTTATACCTTACACATAAAATACTGGTAAGAACCCAAAAAGTTTGATTTAATTCATTTTAATTAATTGTTCCCTTAATAGCGTTGGTAGCCTTGCGGTAAGACGCCCGACTTTCAATCCGGAGGTCTCGGGTTCCAATCCCGGCACGTACCACTGAGTTTTGCGGAACTTATGTACGGAATATCATTTGATATTTACCAGTCGCTTTTCGGTGAAGGAAAACATCGTAAGGAAACCGGACCTAATCCCAAAAAGGCCTAGTTTCCCCTCTGGGTTGTAAGGTCAGATGGCAGTCGCTTTCGTAACAACTAGTGTCTACGCCAATTTATGGGATTAAGTTGTCAAGCGGACCCCAAGCCGGGATAAACGCTAGGAGGAAGAAGAATTGTTCCCTTAATATGGATTTCTTACCATACATAAGAACATATTTTCTTAAAGAAATTTCTGTATTGTTGCCCACTGTGCATACATAAAAAATTAAGTCTGGACAGCTCTTTTAGTACTGGTGTACTTATTAAAGCTGAGTAGCTATTTTTACCTTATACTTATAAATCGCCGTATACATGACGATGATATGTCTGTTGGATCCAGTTATTTTTTATTAAAGCTATACTAGTACTGTAATACATTGATTAATGTGGAACGCTTGTTACATATAAACATTGCTATGCCTTCCGTAAAATGTACGTTATGTATGCAGCGACGTTAAGTCATCTTTATTTTCTAACCCCAGGCGATCTAATGGCATCTACGCTAGAATAGATGTGGACGACGACGTCAGCAGAGTTTTTCTGAGAAAGGGTTTCGGGACAAAATACGAGGTAATTCATTAATTCATACATTTCAACCGGACCTAGATACATATTCGAAGAGATACGAGGTGAAAATTGTGAAATCAAAACCAACGCGGCAGCCTTTTTGTAAGCAGATGGTTGCTACTGCCTGCCTATGATAGGATGCACGCAGAGACAACACCCCTCATGGTATACGGCATATTAAAGGTCAGGGCACTGGATAAAGGTGGAATTACTATATTACTATTATGTTATTATGGTACATTTCTCCATCACTTTTTATTGACGAAAGGGATACTTCAATGACATTTACAATAATGTAGGTACCTACATAAATGTCACTTAAGTTTAAAGTTAAGTAGATATCATAGTTAATAAATATATGTATGACTTAGAGACTCTCACCTGCAGACAAACTGTGAAAACAGTTTTGCAGGAAACTGCCTTAAATTTAATTTCTGTACTGTGTTGTGATAATAATAATTAAAACAAAATTGCAACCCTATTGCAAAACACGAAGCAAAATGCCGAGTAAGATGAGATAGGTACTAAGTCTTTGTTTATGAGTTTGTGTGATTGCGCACGGGAATAAAATAAATGTGTCTTTATATTACTAAATGTACCCTTTGGGGTGTGGCGCTTACGCTTTTATTGCTCTACAATACAGGATCTATAAAAAGTACCACGCAAGCGCTAACCTCCAAATGTTACCTTTAGCAAAATAATGACACAAATGCAAAGTAACAATGTTGTTTGCTCTTCCTCCAGATCTACCACAAAGGAAACAAAACTAGCTGCAGCAAGGAGAATGGAACTAGCAAGAAAATCATTAACCCATATAATTATTTGCCATCTTTTCAGTATTACAAAAATACAGGTAGGTACTTAAGAATAACGATACTGTACCCCTCACTTTTCATTTAATTGTCGAAAGGGACTCTGCGCGTTGGCTTCGGCTCCGCATACGCCTCCCAAAGGGCCGGAACACCATTGTTCCGTGGTCGGGAAAGACGATGCTGGTATAAGTTTAACTTGTACATGAAACAATAAAATCTTCTTACATAAAATAAATGCCATAGGTAGAGTTCAAATACGAGGGCGAGTATAATAAAAATGCCAATAGGTTACAATTCTACAACTTATTGACAAAATGTTGTCAATTGTGCTTTCGCTTCCAATTTTATGCATTATTTTGTATATTTTCACATAGGTACGTATAACTAAATTTATTTTATACTATTTAGAACTCATTCATTATTGTTATTTTTACATTTAAGTACTACCTTATGATATAAAAGAGGTTGAATAATGAAAAAAAAAATAAACACAATGTACTAATTATTTTGCAGGGTACGAAACCATTAAGGGTGTGCGTTGTGTGAAATTCACTGAAAAGACCAATAACAGAGATAAAAACATGTTCTGGGCGTACGTTAAAAACAATGTCTGGATACCTATGAGGTAATTTTTTTTTATTAAAAAAAAATTGCAACGCGCACATTCTCAATGAGTTTTAATTTTACATAATATTTGTATTACCGTTACCTGTATTTCAGATACAAAAGGCGGTCGAATGATACACACGGAAGTCTCAACGATCATGCGATCTATGACTATATCAACTTTAAGACTTTCGTCAATAAAGAAGTTTTCAACATTTACAAAAGATGTAAGTTTCTACATATTTTTGAAATTAAATTATCATGAAACACGATAAATGTTTACAGTTTAACTCACGCTTATTTATTTAAACGCAGTATGCTTCGTAGTTCCTAGGTGTTCATTATTTTCAAGCAATAAGAGTGCTAGGAAGCTAGGAACCTGTCCACTAACCTCGATCTGTGACGGCTCGTCACCGACTGACAGCCATCGACCGGCGGGGGCGCAACGAGACAAGCACACTCTGATAGAGTCTGTTCGGAAAAAGAAGTGTCGTAAAATGTATGTATCCCCTTAAAAACCACGACACTTTTTTTCCGGACAAACTCTATGGCTTGTTGAAGATGATCTTCCGTCGGCGTTTTTGCAGTGTTTACAGTTATGCACGACGGATCGGAAATGTACGGAAGATTCGTCAGATCCGGATCCAGAACCGGATAATTCCATACATTTTAGATCCGGATTGAGAGCCCGCAGTTTAAGCAGTCAGCAGATGTAGCTTGTTGGGTTGTGTGGTATTAAAAATGAGCTTAACTTTATTGTTGAATGAACAAGAACGTGTTAAGGTTATTTTGAAAACCTTGCCCGTTGAATTTACAACATAATGGGGACACGACGGGCTGCAAAATGGTTGATAAGTCGCTCTGTCAGTGTGTGAGGCGATTGAGGTCGATTAATGTGACAATACAAAATTATTTAAGAAATTTAAAACTACTATATTTTCAGACTCATGCACGAACAAGAAAAATGAAAATAACGAAGGCCATGGGATACAATCACATGATAGCAACCAAGAATATTTAAAACTCACTGATGAAGGTTTAATTGAAGAAATTGATACGTAAGTGATTAAATATTAAATCTTAATTAGTAAAACATTACAAAACACATAAAATATACATCTTGCACTTATTAAAACATTTAAAAAAAAGCAGTATATAAAATATGTAGATAAACACTGAACTGCCAATTTAGTGGCTGGTAATAAATAGGTACATAATAAGCATCTCTTTGAAATAACCACTCTCTCCGTAAGGAAAAGTTACATATCTCTGTTTTTCAGACACTTAAGGGTGCATAACTACGAAAACCTGGAATCAAGATCAGCTGGCAATATCGAACGACGTCCATATTTTCTGAAGGAAACTAAGATGAAAATCAATGCTAAACCGGCGAGTGACGGTTTGCATCTTAAAAGTGCTGCTGTTAAAAGTAAGTCTCGGTTGCCACTAAAGCTATACAAAAATATTATTACATAAATAATAAATAAATAAATATTAGGACAATCTTACACAAATCAACCTAGTCCCACAGTAAGCTCAATAAGGCTTGTGTTGTGGGTACTAGGCGACGATATATATAATAGATAGATATAGATAAATACTTAAATACATAGAAAACATCCATAACTCACGGGACCTCCTGCTTCATAGGCAGGGTCACTACCAACTAGGCTAGGAGGCCGTTAAATTACATCATCTATCATTAGAGGACACAGTTCAGGTAAGAAAGCATATCAAACGTTTTGCTAAACAGTCAGATTTGGATTTAATTTTTTATTTTTCTATTTTAATTGCACAATAGTTAGGCACATTGTCTGTCTCTCAAGCTGTTTTGATATGCCTTCTTGAAGAGTTACGCATTATTGTATATAATAGTATATACTATAATGCATTTAAGATTTAATGTATTACTGTTTTGTAATAATTTTAAACAAAAAAGAGTTTTCTTGTTGTTGGCTAATGATTAATTAAAATTGTAACACTATTTTACGTTAAATAAATCATTTGATTTATATCAAAAAAAAAAAAATTAAACAAAAAAGAACCGACTTCACTTAGGATCCCCTATCCCAAGAGGAAGTGGCCGTGTGCCTATACTAGTTGAAGAGTTCCCTCGATTTCTGCAGGATCCCATCATCAGACCCCGACTTGGTGACAATGGGACCATAGGGGTTATACCCGTTCGATTAAAAAAAAAATTGAAAATCGGTTCACGATTCACGGAGATATCGAGTAACATACGTACAAAAAAAATATAATGATAAAAAAATTCAGTCGAATTGAGAACCTCCTCCTTTTTTGAAGTCGGTTAAAAATCAGTCGAATTGAGAACCTCCTACTTTTTTGAAGTCGGTTAAAAATAAGTCCCGCCGAATTTCTTGCTGGTAATAAGATTTATTATGTTAGTTCGAAGGGCATTTGAAATCAGATTTATAAGTATATTAACTATTATTTCATCATAATATTTATCAGTTGCAATATAGAGCGAATGTTCTCATTATTATTTCTAGCTGCATATTATTTTTGAACTCGATATTTAAGGGTTACAAATTAGGTTAATTAATGTAGGTACTCTTCCATTATAGTTAGGTACGCGTAAATGCAACTAATTAAGAACTTAATGAATCAAAAAAGTTATCGAATCAGTGTAATTGTTAAATCAGTATAATTTAAAAAGTTTTAATAGGTACCTTTTTTTATTTCATAACCAATCACTAGTAAAAAACTGAATTTGATAGGCACACTGTTACAATTAAATATTGATATTTTTGAGTTTTATTCACTACCAGAATAATAATGATTGAGAAAGTTATATTTTTATTTGGCTTTACTTGACTGCGTCCGCGATTTTAAGCCAAGACTATTTATTAAGCTTTTCTTTAAAAAAAAATAGCTGGTCCATCAATGTCAGGATCATCACTTATTTTCATACATATGTACTAAGTTTAGGTTATATATTTATTTTAAGTGTGCTCAAATATCTGTATAATACGGTACGCTTTTTGCCAAACTAAATTAAACCTTATATAGAGCAAGACAGATGTCAATACGAGACTACAAAAACAGGTCTGAAAGTCGTCATTAGTACCATACTCATAATAGTTGCAACATGACTTACAATACATATAGGTGCATATAGACTTTCCCGGCCACGGAACAATGGTACTTCGGACCTTTGGAAGCCGAAACCAACGCGCAGAGGCTCTTTCGACAATTTAATAAACCCTAGGGGATGCTGCCCCTGCCCGTGTCATGGGACGCACGCAGATACAGCACTCGCCATGGTGTAAGGTCTATTGAGAGTTAACGGAGTTTAAAATGTACCTACTAGGCTATAGGGTGAAAAGTATGGACGAAGGCGATTACCACACTGGCGGCGCTGCGGATCCGTCGCCAGTGTGATAATCGCCTAACAACTGATTGTTATGTTAATGAAAACGAGATGCAATGTAATGCCTTATTTTCACTTCACATTAGTTTTTTTTTACCCGGACTACTCGAGATGAGTGAAGTGGTACCCAATACTTAGGTGAAATGGACTATCCATACATTAAAGCTTTTTTTTGTCAGGAAACATCAAAGACGACGACTACCCTGACTTGGAATGGCCTTCAAAAATGAGTATAGAAGCAACAAAGCTGTATTTGACATCGGGTTGGACTGAACATCTGAAATATTGGTAAGACCTCTTTTTCAATCAAAAACAAAGGCTAACTGAAAGAAATAAGTCGCCTATCCTATAAATGAATTCATCGATTAATTTTTATTTACATATTTTTTGATAGTGGCAATTGTAGCAGAAACTATGGAATTGATGTCGGTTAAAAATACGGCTTTTCGCAAATAACAGATTTCCTTTGGCATGATTATTCCCTAGGACCCAAAGATGGTAGAAGCCCAAGGATGGAAATCATTGTTTCAAGAAAATCCGTAATTGACCTTTTTACGTCATGTGGAAACGCAACTTTTTTGATGTTTTATTATATGTAAGTTTAAATATCTGCAAGTCTTCATGCCCCAGTCGAAGCACCCAAGAAGATTGTAGTGCGGTTTTTTTATTTTCTATCGAGTATGTGTATTATATAATAAGCCTTTATTTTACAGGCAGTATAATTTTATCTCTAGACTCGATGCCAACAACGGAGCTGTCACAAAAATCAGAATACCCACAGTCAAAAAAGGTTTCAGAAATGATTTTGAGGTAACCAAAATTCTTTAGTCTCTAAACTTAAGAATTGCCTACACAAAGGTTTACACGAACACCTTTTAATTATATTAATTAATAATTGTAGAGAATGCCTTTAGGCATTAAGTCCGCCATTTGTACTTTATATTTGTATTGTGCAATAAAGTTTAAATAAATAAATAATATTGTTGTAGTATGTCATTATTAGTGTTTAATTCGTAAAGCAACAGACCGGCCTGTAGGCAGTGTCACTATGTCCACTATGATAAAAAATCTTTTAAAGACTCATTGAACTACAACAAAATAATAACATAAATTTACCGTAGTTAAAACAAAGAAACACTGCTCTTAAATTTGTATTATTCCATAGATTCACCCCGAAACTACTGAAGAAGAGACAAATAAGAAAGTTTGTTACCAGACTAAGAAGAAGGGTACTGACGATGAATTAGAAGAAACTATAGACTTTCTTCCGACAACGAGTTATTTGGAACGTGTTGGTAAGAACCATGATTATAGATAGATAGCCAGTTTTTTATTTATAATTAACTAGCGAATGAGGCAAGTCTCACTAATTTGGAAGAGACTGGGCCTAAAAACAGCCTATCTACTCAAATAAACAATTTTGAATAACCACATATCAAAATCAAGTTATTACATCAACCTATAGTTACAAAGGTTTATGGAATGTTAGCACGGAACCCTCGGTGCGCGAGTCCAATTCGTACTAGCCCGATTTTATTTATCTTTATGTTTCATTGAAATGGTACATTCTGCTTTACATCAAATCAGGCGTGGCTTATTTTTTAATATGGTTACCAGTGAAGAAATATTTACTTATGTAAGACGAGTTAATGATCTTTCAAAATTACAGCGGGTATTTTTTTATGAGTAGCTTACATGGAGAAAATATATTTTATATAGTAAGAAAAGGTAGGTACATTAAATGTTTCGTTTTATTAGTAATTTCTGATTTTTTTTAATTACCTACTGCGTAGAAATGTTGTGACAAAAGTCAGTTATCTACTTAATACAATCAGGAAATATTTTGTTAAAGTTAATCGGTTTTTTACGAAAACTTAGATCCAAAGTATGAATAATAAGTTTTTATAATTATTTATAACATACTTATATATTATGATATTTAAAGGAAACGAAGAAGTGAAGGGTGTAGATTGTGTGAAGTTTACTGGAAACTATGGAGAAGATGAGACAGTTAATGAAGAATTGTGGGCTCGCTATGAAAACTCCAGTGAGTCCTGGGTTCCCGTCAGGTACAAGGATATTTCATACATCATACAATACCGCCTATATCCCAAAAGAGGTAGGCAGAGATCACGGATTTCCATTTGCTACGATCAATGCAGCAAAACGGCTCTCCATGAGCCGCTTCTCGCCCCCGTATTTTATTACTTACATATTTATTTTTGAACGTATACAGTCCGTCAGCTTTAAGAAAAACCTTCGAGAATCGGCGATGACACACGATGGTAATATTGCTATTCTGCTTGTTCATGTGTTGATTGATACCCGACGTCTCTTTCTAAAACCCGAAGGTTCTTTTTAAAGCTCATGGACTGTATCTTCGAAGAGAAATATGAAGGGTACACGAAAAGAACATGTCTAGTCACTTTGACAACATTTTGAGTTATAGCGCTTTTAAAGTTTGGAACGATTCAATTAACCATACTATTTTCGTAACTAGATGGTTTTTATGAATTAAAAAGTGGATTTATGTTAAATAATCCAGCTGTTACAGAAGTTGTTGCTAATAGTTCATTGCAAGCTCTACATTTTGATACAAAAATCTCATTTTACGAAAAAAGGGACTAGACATGTTCTTTCCGTGTACCCTTCATATGAGTTTTATGATTATTTAATTTTATTATTTTTTAGATTCGAGGTGCGAACGAGCGATACTCGCCATGGTTATCTAAAAGACCATCAGATTTATGATTTTTTCAACTTTTCCCCTACAGTCAATAAAAGAGTATTTAAACTTTATAAAAACTGTAAGTAACTTTTGACCCTACTTAATGTTTGGTGACATATATAGGTGTGCCCATAATAGTTGAAGAGTTCCCTCGATTTCTCCAGGATCCCACCATCAGATCCAGACTAGGTGACAATGGAACCAACTGTGAAGTATACTCTTTCAAACAAAAAAAAGAATTTTCCAAATCGGTCCAGCCATGTTCGAATCCGGTTGGAACATCCGTTTTGACCCAATTCACCCCAATTTACGGTATTTAGCAGAACCAATTAAGGATGCCAGAAATAAAGGAAAAGTCGAAAAATCCATTGCCTCAGGCAAGACTCAAACTCAAGACTCCGAGATAGTTACATGCCCGTGTTAAACATTTATTTTATTTAAATGGAGTAATTGCGTTTCAGATGAATGTGAAATTAGGGAAAATGACGACGATGATGATAAAAATGATCATCATCGTACAATCGTTACCAATCTTCCAGAATCTAAGACAGCAGAAGAAAAAAATGAACTAGACAAAGCGTTTGATGAGTAAGTAGTGCGATGAAGTGAATGCTGTACTAAATAAAAAAAATAAAGTGAAAACTGACCAATACTTGTGATGTTATTTCAGATACAAGCAAAAATTTAACAAAAAGTACTCTCACCAGTCAGAACACGAAATGAGGAAAAGCATATTTCACGTAAAATGGAGGTTAGATCATCATTTATTTATTTCAACAACACAGGTAACTAATATGTCGTCGATACAAAAGATAACTATTTAGTTTATCAAAAAAAGAAGCAATTTTTTAAAGAGTATATGACTGTAATGTTAACTAAATCTAAGTGTATCTTTATAAGTTTTCCATCATTACACCCATAGATAAGAACAACAAAACCCATCTGGTGAGATTGCTATACTATCCTTATAGCTAGATCCGAGTATCTGGCAGCTTTCAATAGGTAGAGGTCTGAGTTAAAGACTAGCAAAATTTTTAAATTGAAAAATTGTAATACCAAAATAGGTAAAACTACCAAAGTTATCTTAGTTATAAAGGAAAGGGGAATTTCAATATTAGAACAAAACACATTGCGTATTATTACACGGAAACAAACACAGTAGGCGACAAACAAACAAACAATTATATCTCATAATATACAATCAAACCCCGAACTCTAGGTGTTATTTCTTGAAATGGTTTGCATTCTTTGACTTCCACCGCTTTACAGCCGAAATTTCCAGATCTATAAATAAGCATGATAGAGCTGATTAGAGGGGCTTCGTTGCTCAATTATCTGTTTTTTATTCTTAGATTAGTTAAAGATACAAATCGCAAAAATTTAAGCTACAAGTTAGCTTTGAACGAAATGTCTGATCGCACAAAAATCGAAATGAAACGATACAAAGGATTACTCAGAGACAAACCAAGACCCGGTGGCAACATAAGGTTCCCTTATTCTCATGACGAAGTGAAAAAAATTGCAGAGACTTTGCCATCGCACTACGATTTAAGGCTTGAAGGAGTTGTTGGCCCGGTTTTGCGTAAGTTATATTTTTTATCTAGATCTTATCAAAGTCAGCCTTTTGTCACTCTCTGATAAAAAGTTTCTTGTCAGACAGATTTAAAATAAAAATAAAACGCCCAGCCAGAACGCTGTCAACGGCTGGTCACATTTCCACGATAGATAGCGACAATTATTTGATGTGTAAACGAAGTAGGCATCTCAAACTACCGGCCAACCCATTACTTCAAGGACTTAACATGCTGGTTTTAATACCATATATTTTTTAATATCACGACGGTGGCAAACAAGCATATGGCCTGCCTGATCGTAAGCAGCTACCGTAACCTATGGCCGCCTGTAACTCCAGGTTGTACTAATAAAAAAAAAACATTCTTTAGATCAACAGGATTGCGGCTCATGCTGGACTTTTGGTACAACTGCTACTGTGGAGGGAGCTTTGGCAAGAAGCAATGGCGGCATGCTGATATCATTAAGTAATCAAGCCCTCATCGACTGTTCTTGGAAGTAAATATAAATCTTTTTGTATTAAATCCTAGCTAGTAGCTGTTGCTGAAAAAATAACTATTATAATAAATAAAGATACAGAAGGCGGTAATTCTGGACACGGCGCGCATAGTCCGAAGGTTCCTCACTCTGCGGCCCTAACCACCGGCAGCCTGGGCCTTGCTCCGTTGCCGGCGGCACCCTAGGATAGGTTTTTTATAATGTTTTTATTGTTTTTGTGTGTTTTTGATGTACTTTTTGTATTTTACTTTTATAAAAATATTGTAAAAAACCTATACTAAGAAAAAAAATTGAATAAAGAGGAAATAAAATAATAATAATAATATGTTAGCCTCTATACGTCTCACTGCTGGGCACAGGCCTCCTCTCATGCACGAGAGGAATCAGGCTATAGTCCCCACGCTGGCCCAAAGCGGGTTGGAAACTTCACATACACCTTAAAAAATAAATAAACTAATAAGAAAATAACTAAATTATCGTGAAACGAGAAGGGTATTTTTCGACTTTCGAGCGCTCAAATTCAAGGAAATTAAGCTCGAAAATAATTGCAAACATTGCCATTATTATCACATGAAAGTAATAGTTTAAGTAATCGTGATTTTCAATTCCTATGGCTGTTATTTTTAATACACAATTTGATGTTATTATATTATTTGTAGCGGTGGAAATAGTGGCTGTGATGGTGGATATGACGTTCCTGCCTACAAATGGATTATGAAGCATGGCTTGCCTACGGTAGCGGAATATGGAACTTATACAAATCAAGTAATTTTACCAATCCGTTATGTGTGTTGTAGGAAATATGTATCACCAATATAATTATTACTTCAAGACTTAAAAAATGTTATAAAAACCTAACAGCAATTATCACAAAATGTCATAAGCAAGATAATAAAGAAAAAAAAACAAATGTCAGAAATAGCATAGTCTGAAGAAACGAGAGCCACAAAAGAATTAAATGAAGAGTTCTGCCAAAAAATTAGAACATAAGGTCCAGTTAAGTCTGTAGGCGGCTGAATACCATTTTCAATTGAGACGGACATAACCATTTGGTACAGTCCGTAGCAAATGTAGCGAAGCACTTACTGTGTTCAAAATTATACTCACTCTCGTATTCTCTAGGATAATAAAGTAATGCAATGGTTATTTTGAAAACTTTACCCGCATAGCTACTTCTGCTGCTGACTGTACAGGCCCGATGGTATACAATCAGAGTTGGGCAAAAATTAGTCATGTCGATTTTTAGTTTCAATCATGATTAGCTGAAGTTATTACATAAGTAAGACAGATGCTCAGTTAAACTAATGATTTAGTTGATTTAATCATATTTTGATTATGATTAGATTTTGCGTAGCAACTAGCTCCATCATTTTTTCCCTGAAGAAATCTAGTTTCTTATCTGAGACGAGTATATAAATTTAGGATAAATTTAATTTATTTCAAAAGTGGCAACCACGAGCAATATGCATGTTAAATAAATGTAACCCCTATCTTTTCAGAAATTTTACTAACTACAATATTTTTTATTAAAGTACCCATATACAGTGTATAAAAACACTAAATTTTTTACATAATTCTCTAGTTCAATATGTGAAAAGCATAAACATACGCCTCATCCTTGTAGTAATATAAAACAACTTTAAAAATATACCAATCACATTTTTGTCAATCATATTAAATAAATCATGATTGGCGTTAGTTGATTAGCGTTCCTTTAGTTTCAATCAGCACGTTAATATTTTTTTCTAAGCGAGTTTACTTGATTGTTTTGTTGTACAGGACGGGTATTGCAACATTGGAAATATGACAAAGACGTACAAAATTCGTGGTTGGACCAATGTCACTGCACTAAGCGAAGAAGCTCTGAAGGTAACAAATAACTAACTTTAGGTCTAAAACCACTCCTGTTTCCGATGCAATGAGTCAATTAATTAAGAAAGTATTGCATTAAGGGCTTATGTGCGCTTTACCCATCAAGTTTAATACCAAGTTTTCCTGATTTTGCAAGTATTGAAGTATCATTTATGATATATGTATGAAGAAATCGTTCAAATCTGGTCTCGGTACTAATTATATAATATAATAATACAAAACAAGTATCGGAAACACACCCTAACCTTGTCCGTACCTAGAGTAATGAAATGTTGCGTTCGTCAATTCTTGCTATATTTATTTTTATAATAAATTAATAATTATCGGTATTCACCCTTGTTTTTGTGTCACAGGTTGCACTTATAAAACATGGGCCTCTGACAGTTTCCGTTCATGCTAATGATGGTTTCGACAACTACGAAGGAGGAATTCTATACGACTCTACGTGGTAAGGATAAGCAGAGGGACACGATAAAAACGCCCCGAGCGATAACGCTCTACGTTCTCCACCATGTCACGAATGTCGTTTTTCTCACATTCGCGAATGCGAATGCGAATGCGAATATTCAGGATGCGAATGTCCGAATGCGAATACGAATGTTACGGAGTAGATTCAAAAAAGTTAATCTTGCTTATCATTTTCATGCTTCCATAGTTCATAAATACAGAACATGATATGTGATGGAGTCCTATATTATTGATCAAAAGGAGACAAGTGATACCGTCGTTTTCACTTCCTGTGTATGAGCAAGCATATGACCATCGGCCGGGTCGGCGCGGCCAAAACAGGATACAGGATGCGTTCTGCCCACATTCGCATTCGGAAAATATTCGCATCATTTCATCCGAATGCGAATGTTGATACGAATGTCCAAAATGATGCGAATATTGGCATTATACGAATGCGAATGCGAATATTCGTGACATCCCTATTCTCCACGTTCCCGCCATACACTGGTTAAAGGGATCGAGCGATATAGCGCTGAGCTTTTTTTCGCGGCTGAGAAGAAAGCCAATGAATGAGATGGCCAACGGGGCCTAGCCGTTTGAAATTCAGTAGATTGTATATACTTGGGAAAATTCGACCGGTTCCGCCGTGACCGGGTGGTGTAGTGGTCAGCGCGTCAGCCGCGATAGCTGAAGACGCCAGTTCGAATCTGGCCTCGGACACCGGAGGACTTGGTGACTTTTTCTGAAGTATATGACATCTATTTCAGTTTATAGTTTGTTTTAGATGCTCATTAGTCTCATTGCAACTCTTATCCGAATCACTTTCGAATTATGGTACAACAAGAGGAATCATTCAGTTCTTGACAACAACAGAGCAAATCAATAAAAATAAAATAAAAATAATTTGACTTGTACTGGTAATACGACCTCAGAATACAAGTTCATAGAATTGTTTTATTTCAGCAATAGCGATGCAGATAGCTTGAACCATGAGGTGACTCTGGTCGGTTACGGAGAAAAAGACGGTGAATCATACTGGATCATCAAGAACTCGTGGGGTCCGTATTGGGGTATCGACGGTTACATTCACATTTCAACTCGAAACAACAACTGTGGCGTTATGACAGAACCTACTTACGTTGTTATTTAGTAACCCTACTTTAGGTTGGATCAGACTAAATATCGTTGTTTAACTTAAAAGTGTTTCATCCTAATAGGTTTAAAAAAATACTCAATCAGCTGCAGATGTATTTAGTTAAATGGGTGACGTCTTCAAAATGATCTATTTTTGTTATGTACTGGTAATTTTGAACATCTGTCTGATGTCAACTTATTTTATGTAGAAAAAGTAAAATTTTATCATGATAATTAAATGTTAAATGTTTCTATGATTTTTATCTATTAAGTTAGAATTTTCTAAGCACTCAAATTAAAATTGCACGTGGAATTTAACTAACAAATAAAATATTTTACATAATGCATAAATCTATAAAGTTGTTTTCTTTTCTGTTACATTTTTACACGGCCAGTCATCAATAATAATATCACACGCAACAAGGCGCGCAAAATAATACATTCCGATACGAGGTCGGAAATGATGTCATTATTCCACGAGTTCCGAGACATGGTGGACAAAACTCGGGACGAGTGAAGAATGATATTCCGTCCGTTTATCGAACGACGTTTTTCCATACCTACCGTTGCGAAAAATTCTAAAATATAAGTATGACTTTTGAGGTTACTTTAATACTGCAGCTGCTGCTACAGTCACGAATTTCTTCATTAACGTCACCAAGTTGAAAATATTTTTATTAAATATATCTACTTAGCGATAAAAATCAATAAATAAAACCCATATTAAGCATAATTAATGCAAAACAGGTAATTTTATACAATAACCATTTACCCACTTACTTGTTAAGAAGAGGGGGCTATTGCTTTTTGTGGTTCTTGGAAAATATCAGTATTTTACATCACATAACTCGAACTTATCACTCGTTGAATTCAAAACTGAATTAAGATCGCATCATTGAGCTTAACACAAGTCATTTTATATATACCTACCAAAAGAGAGTTCTCAGATTTCGTTGGGAACTAGCAACTCGTGTTGGACTTGATAGCCTCGTTATAGCCATGGAAAAGTGAAAAGCACTAGTGTGAGAAATTAAACTTTCCGCACGCTAAACACTACCAGAAAAGCACGTTTTTGAGCAATTGTGTTAATATATTCTTTAAAAAACCATAATAGGATTGGAAAGGGAACTGTCTGGCAGTCATCTGGCAGTATAAATTACCTTTTAATGTATCTATGTATATGTAATTGTCATTTAATCTAAGTAGGTACTTGTATAATATTGTATATTAAAGAAATTTATAATAATATAAAGCTAAAACTAAACTTAACAAACAAAAACTACTTATACTAGCAACTAATCTAAAATTATGTATAATAATTTTAAACAAAAAAAGAACCGACTTCACTAAGGATCCGCTATTCCAAGAGGAAGTGGCCGAGTTGCTGTAAAAAATAGTGAAATCACTATAGGTGTGCCTATAATAATTGAAAATTCCCTCGATTTCTCCAGGATCCCATCATCAGACCCCGACTTGGTGACAATGGGACCATCTAGGAGTTATAGCCGTTCAATTAAAAAAATAATTTGAAAATCGGTTCACGATTCACGGAGATATCGAGTAACATACATACAAAAAAAATCAGTAGAATTGAGAACCTCTTCCTTTTTTGTTTGAAGTGGGTTAAAAATAAACCTACCTATAAAAATCCCAACTGTCATTTGTTTTTTCATCGTGGCATTGGGTTGACATTTTTGTGTCGCTTTTCCAATGAATTGAACATCGATGCATGATGTTTCACGATATTCGATGTAGCTTTAATTAATCAGCAAGAGAGCTGTGAACGGTTTCCATTAGCATTTGGTGACGAAACCCCATGTTACGACATAGCTACGGCTAGGGGTCACAAAACCGATAGCATTTTAGAAAACCGGTTTTTCGATTTTGTAAACCAGCCAAACATTTTTACATACCGTCAAGTCTGGCAACTTTGCCACTTTTCACAGGTGTTGAAAAGTCATAGTACATTTTTAACCAGAATTCATATGAAACCACTGAAGTATGAATGACGCGACACATAATATATTTATCAACGAGTGCATACATAAGATGGTTTATAAATTAAATGACGGATAACAAGGTTTTACGAGTAAAAAGAAAACTGGCAAAGTTACCTATACCGTGTGGCAACTTTGCCAACTGCATTTTTACGTTGTATAGTAATTTAGTTGTATTTACAATATTAGTAAAGAATATTCAGTATTTAGGATACAATATTTTGGAATTTGATCCTTAATGATATATTATTCCATAAAGAAATACAGCAAAAGTGGCAAAGTCGATCACCCATTTAAGAAAATTTCATAGAAAGTCAGTGAATGTCAGGTGAAGTGGTCAGGGTTGACACAAATGAAAAAATATTAATTATTTAAGTACTTATTTATTTTGTTACATACGAGTAATCAGGTTACATAAGTACTCAGGAAAAACATAAAAGACACCTTAATTAAAATATTATCAAAAACGAAACATAGAAAACTCTTTAAGAGGCCTATCACAGGTCCACTCGTAAATAATTGTGATTACCTAGGTACCTATTTAAACTTGACGATAGACATTTATAAAAGGGCTTCGTCACGAACTGCCTCGTCGCCTCTTAACAAAAGTATTATCGAAACAAAACACTTAGGTATATGTAGTAATTATTACCAATAAAATAAGTATGTCACAGTTAACTTTGAGTTTTCTTTTTTACTTAAACAAAACATACACTCTGTATATGTTATGGACCAAGTGATAAATAGGTCATTATACATAATGCCCGATGCAATATGAGTAGGCAATTTGACAATAACTATTCAAATAATTAAATTGCCCGGGCATTATAAATAATGCCCATCACCTATTCGGCAGAGTAATAAACCTTCGATAATAACTATTCAAACAATGAAATTGTTCGGGCTTTATACGTAATATCCAACAACTATGGGCAAAGTAATAAAAAACATAAAAATTTCACAAAATCAACCTACAACGTCGTGAAAATAGGGGTAATTTTTTATACCACGACGCTGGTAAACAATCATACGGTCTGCCTGATGGTAGGCAGCTACCGTAGCCTATGGATGCCTGTAACTCCAGAGGATTCACATGCGCGTTGCCTACCCTTTAAGAACCTATACACTCCTTTTTTGACAATTACTTACACATATGGAGTGCCCCCTAAAAATTTTTTTTTTTTGCAATTTCTCTACAAAACTAAGAAGCTGCACACACAATACACTTTATGTAAAAATTTGATAATGATACGTGTTATAGTTTCCGAGTAAAATAGCTGTGACATACGGACGGACAGACAGACGGACGGACATGACGAATCTATAAGGGTTCCGTTTTTTGCCATTTGGCTACGGAACCCTAAAAAGTATCTATCTTATGAAAAATGTAATTTAAATTTTTTGCTTGTGTACCAATCCTAGGCCGCTACAAAACATGGCAAAGCTGCCCCCCCATATTAGTCGGCGTGGTCTGGTGACTTTGCCAAAACAATTATCGGACTCAATTCAAACACTACGGCATTTATAAGGTAATCAATTCATTCCTTACCATTTAAATAACATAATATCTAAAATTTACGTACCTGGATGCGTTGTTTATACTCTAAACTTTTTAAAGTTCTTGAGCACTAACTTTTAAGGTTTATGTGAGTGACGAATTTGGAACTGAAATGGTAAGAAAATGGTTGCCGTGGTGTTGTCTCATTCATAATAATTTTGCCAATTGATAACCATATTTTCTACTAAAAGTAGGCACAACACTAAAAAATATACGTTGTCGGTGGTATGAAAGGATTACCTTATGCACTCTGCTGGTGGCAAAGTCAGTAACCCTTGGCAAAGCTGCCAGACTTGACGGTACCTACAATAGGTTTTCACAATTGGCGAAAACCCCAGTTTTACCGGTATTTTCCGTTTCCGGTGAAACAGGTTTTGTGACCTCTCGTACCTCTGTCTATTTGAGGCTTAGTGAATTAAGGCGAGGGCGTGATCATCTCCATGACGATCAACGCGAAGGCTGGCCGACGACCGCGGTTATCGATTTTAATATTGACGCTGTACGATAATTGAAACCGAAAAAAAATATCATTATTTTGACAAAAAAGGGATTTAATCGCGTACATTTATTTTGTAATTTTCCTGGCGTTTCGTGCGTGTCGGGGTCTGCCTGCGACGAATTACAAAAGTATGTGTACGCGATTAAGTCCCGTTTTTGTCAAAAGAATGAGTGATAATCGTGTGAGTGTTAAATCGAAAAAAAATTACCTGCTAGCAAATTCGTACTATATTAGGCATTGGAATGAGCCAGGTGCAAAAAATGTTGCATTTGCATCTGAAGGTTCGAAAACTTTGCACTCGATGGATACCGCATGATTTATCGGAAGACCAAAAACGACTGCGTGTAAACTTGTAAAGCGTTGCCATAAAATGATAAAAAAATTGACGGAGGACAATCAACGGCTGTAAATAACTTCGTGACAGATGACGAATTGAATTAAATGTGAAATAGTCATTGAAAGAACGAAAAGGACGGAAAAAATACCGGTTTCCGAGCCCTGCTTTGAACACCCTAGACGCATAATATTGGTTTTGTCGTGTAAAAAGTGTTTTGTGCAATAAAGCTTTAAAAAAATGTGCTTCAAGTCTCACCACTGCAGTAATAATACGACCATTTTATCAATTTAACGGCTTACCACCTTATTGATAAAATAAACGTCTCTAAGGCTTCAATTATTTATGTTTTGCCTTTTTCAACAAACACAGCTGTCAGAGTGACAGATAACGACATATTATAACATAATTTAACTAATTGAGCTAGAGGCGTTTATGAATAACACATCTTTAAGGCATAACATATATTATAGGCTTTATGAGTTTTAATATCTATGTATATTAATTTTGCCGATAAAATATTATTTTAAGGAATGTTCATAAATATGTTCAGAATAAAAAAACTCGATGTGATTAAATATGGTTTACATACAACGCAAATCTAATCAATGAAAGTGATAAACTTTCAGTTGAAATTTTTCACAATATTTTGGTATTATAAACTTAAATCATTATAAATTCATTTAATTTAAAATAATTTTAATTAACTTGATTGTATGTTAGGTTCATTAAAAGGGATTTGGATCAGCAAAGTTTATATAAAAGAGAGACATTTTGTGCAATTGTTTACATACGCACTCAGGATGATTGTAAAAATCAGCGTTTTGATGTGCCTGGCATATTCCGCTTCTGGCGAACATGGTAAGAAATCTATTATTGGGAAAATTGTTCGAGTGGTAATATATTATGGCTTTTAGACCATACATACTATTTTTCACTTCGGTTGCGAGAAAATGATTAAATGAAATAATATTATTATTATTAAAGGTTGTCTGGAAGAGGTCGCTATTTAGCGACAAGACCGCCAATTGTTTTACCTCTACTTTTCTGTTTGTAACTTGTGTATAGGTACTTTGTTTCTTTAGTTTGAGGTGTGCAATAATAGTTATTTATGCTACAAGTGCAGAAAACAAGTAATTGCCGAACGAGTGGCGGTGTGAATTAAAACACGAGTGTTTTAACACCGACAGGAGTCACAATTACTTGTTTTATACAAATGTAGCATACAGCATTTTACAATGCATTAGGCGAGGAAATAAAATACCTAAAATACCTGTGTAAGAAAGAGGCGGCATGTTGCTTTTGGTGGTTCATGTAAAATCTCCGGTTGCGTTAAGTATTTATATCACGGCACTTGAATTTATCACTTATTGAATCCTAAACTGCACGAAGATCATATAATCAAGCGTCTCACAAATTATTTTATTCACATTTTTTACCCAAAGTCATGCAACGTAACTTGTGACTCATTAACATAAGTTCAAATAAAGAAAACATTTCCCGCGGCATGCCCTCCCATCTCGAACATGATATAATTATTGTTAAATCTACATCATAGAGGGCGCTGTGGGTCTCGATCGTACATTGTAAAATATTTGTCCAACATATTACGTGATGTTTGCAGTGTAATAAATTAAGTACATAATATATGAAATATAAATAACAATTTCTACACAAATTCAGTACATTAATAATTGTGTCTCGAGGGCGGTTTGCATTCGGATTCCAACATGGCGGGTTGATCTTGGGGATAGTTCTTTGTTTTTTGCTCACTAAAGTTATTCAGTGTGTAATATTGATAGCGTATTGTGCAGTGATCTATCGAATAAGTGGTGCATATAATGAAAAACTAGTCTCAAAACGTGTCTTTCCATGTTTTGATCATCGAATGTTAACTCCGTGGTTGATCGCCACGTGCTCTTTGTAAAATACAGCTATCACTTTACAAAAACCTGTTTCACTTTACAAAGTCAAGCTTTAAAAGCTTTTATAACTTTTAATCGACCGTACATTTATCGCCACCACTTTGATATTGGTGATATTGGCTAAATTGCCCCAATGGGCAGAGCCATTTATTTTCACAAAATAAGTAACTTGTGTCTCGAGAGTATTTTTTGTTTTTTGTTCATTTTCGTTGTTCAGTGCGTAATAAATATGTAGCTTATTGTGCAAGGATCTAACGAACAAGTGCCAGCTAATGAAGAATTATACTCGAAACGCGTGTAACCACTGTTTGGGCCAGTCACCGGTTGTCCTGCCTCGGCCGGCACGTGCTGTTTGTAGAAAGAAGCTACCTTTCTACAAAACGCTAGGCCTCACCATACAACATCAAGCTCCAAGAGCAAACTCACAATTAACCGTACACTTGTCGCCACTACTTCGACACTGGCAAAATTGTCCCAATATAATGGGCAGATGCCATTTATTTTCATAAAAGAACTGAAAATCAAAGGATCATGCCGAATTTAGCCTACACTTCAACAAGCATGCTATATATACGACAATTTATAGCAGATTTTTTGCTATTTTGTACATATAATAAATTAAAACGGACACTTCTTAATTACTCAAAGCAAAAATAAAGTACTAAAATCGATATTTGGGTCTTTCCTCGGTATTCTATCGCCATTGACACAATTTCTTCAGGTTGTTATGTGCGCTTTGATTATTAAACCAACCGGATGCGAGACGCGCTCTCATTTCTATCGGAAAAAGTTTGCCGTTTTTTGCGGGGGAGGGGAACGTCAAATGTATGCGAAACGTCAAAATAGCCACGTCAAATAAACGTCAGTCCATACAATGAGTATGACCACTGGTCATACTCATTCGGCAGAGGGGAGCGCCTGTAAATGGCTACTCCGCTTGGTTTAAAGCTCTAAGTGTGTGCATTTTATTTTTAAAAAGTACTCCATATTCAATCCAATAAAATCGTATAAAAGGAAGAGACCTAGATTTTTAAATAAATTAATACGAGTAACCATAGAGTAAGTATACATACTTATTCTATGATTTAAATGTAGTGTTTTTGTATTTATAGGATATAGTCTGGCAAACCAAAAGCGCAGTAACAGTCAGAGTAACATGCTATACCCATCCCTTTTTTAGTAGTGTGAGTACTAGCATTAGAAAAAGACAGTATGATTCTCCCTGTCTATGCTTGAAGTGGAACAAACTCTGGCCAAACTATAGTATGTTATTTTGCTGCAACCAAACGCTTTATTCCATCTTTCGCCACATGAACTGTCAATTATTACATGTCAATGTTTCAAGACAATATAATAAACGTTGTTTCGATTTTCCGTACTAAAGCTAAATAGAGCAGACTCCAATGAGATGTTCGTTTGCAAAAATAGCGGACCACGAAATGTTTTGTGATTCGTCTATCTGCTACCCTCGACATTATAAAAAGCCATGTTGCCACGCGCGCTCATGGTCCTTTGTCATTAAGTCCACTTCCGCCCCTTTACCGCTGCTCAAGACTCGCTGCGCGCGCTTGTGACGTTGCCAGCTCGTCGATAGGGTAGAGAGAGCTTTGGAGACGAAGCAATATGCATTGGGCTGCTCTTATAATACTACCCACAGTACTATATGGGGCGATAGTCTGGTGGCACAGAACCCATGTTAAAGAATACCAAAGACATATATAATGAAGGTACAGAGACTGGCATGCCTGATCGATGATAAAAGGGGGCAATGATAACGACTCCAACACATGCAATGGAGGTAATGCTGGACATGAAATCACTTCATATTGAGGTTGAGGAGAAAGCCACGGAGCAGTGGTACAGAATAAAAGCAAAGAATGGAGAGGGAGCTGCTTGGATTAAAGACATGCACTCATACAAAGAGAGGCGCTGTCAAGAATGGAAAGAGCCGCCCCCACTCTCAGACTACCCAGTTGACACGATTGTTTCCCAGCCAGCAGTTTTACAACTCGTGCTCCCTCCAAATAGCTGTAATTTCCTCCATAAACTTTTTACAGCCCTCCCAGCTAGATTTCTCTCTCAGTTTTGTGTGTACTTATTTCTAATTTCTCTAAATGCATCCCAGCTTTGAGAGTCGTCTTTCCTCAACGCTACCCTCAATGCTCTCCGCGCTCTTCTTAGATTTTTGTACCATGTCAGTGAGGCGCGTATACAGAGGGGGGGGGGGGGGGGGGCAACAGGGGTATCCCCGACACGAAAGTTTTGCATACTACGGGGGCCATAGTATAGGTGCGGCCCACAAGATTTTTTGTGAAGAAATTTTTTTTCGTAATATTTCATCAAAATAAAAGTTATCTATTGGTGTAATGACTTGTATTTTATTTATAACACATACAGGCACCCATACGTACTAATTTGCTTATGAAATTCCATAATTAAAACCAAAAATCTTTGTAATTTACTAATAAAATTTGTGAGGGCGGGGAGGAGAGGGGGGACCACAAAACTGGCTGGCAACATCTGTTAATTGGATCTCTGGGATCCATACAATATATATCAGAAGTCAGAATGAGGTCCGCAATTTTTGCAAACGGGACTCCACTGAGAGTCCGGTCTAAAAGAATAAAGTGTAACTTAAAGCAAATGTGCTTTTTAACCAAAAAAATATATACTCAAACCTTAAAAGTACCTTGACCTAATAACTGAACATATTACACCACGGTACGTCAAAAAAGCCTAAAAACGGACGTCTCATGGCAGTCATGGCTGGATACCTAAACTGGATTTAATATTGAATGGTAAGTATAGGATTATTTAAGTACCTACCAATTTCCTGGGTTAATGCATGAAAACTAAAATAATAATATTCTAAAAATGATAATCTATGAAATTGAAAATGAATCAGTTTGTAAACAACAGTGTTGTAGTGAGGTACATTTCTATTCTACTAACGATATTATCATGTGTATTCATTTCACAGAACGAGATTCACTTCACCGCAATGATGCTGTAGTCGTCTAAGAATGGATTTATTCCTCGTGCTCAGTGCCCTGCCCTCCTCACGAAAAGTGCAACAACTCGAGTTTTGGGTCAAATTGAGTTATATACATATTCAGGTTCAGAATAACGAGTTCTATATTTTCTTCTTAGACAGTTTTAAGGTATCTGTAACGTAAACATGTTTTTTATTATTCAAAACTGCAATATCTGAGGCAATGACTAGTGATTTACTTATGAAGAACGACATAACTGTAGTTATCGCTCTTATGCTTAGTAAAATTGTAATAACAAAGTTAGTCCAATAACTAATCATAAACGCAATAAGTGAAGTTGTTACACTTATGTTTAGGATTGTCTAAATTTTTATGATAAGTTTACTTAATAACAAGGTAATACAACTAAGTTACTGCATTTATGTTTAGGACGATGGGGCAAAGACAGTATAGTTTTACCAATCAAGGTGCAATATGATGTCAAGTTATCGCATTTTTGAGTAGTAAAAGTTCATTGTTCACTGCGGGGCGAGGGGTACGGATAAGTTGCCATTTTGTTCCACGAGCACCCATCAGACGCTGGCGGCGGTGCCAACGAGCCGGTCGATCCCATGTGTTTCACGACGATTTTGGTGTGACGACACATGTGTGTTTATTTGGAATAAAGTTAATTCTTAATTTATGTTCAATATGTATGTAATTGTGTCACATAGTAAACTTCTCTATATTGGTTACAACACTTCTTTTCCCAGTTTTATGCGATCCGAGAAAGGGTTAAATTTCAATAAGATATATTGCATTACGGCGAAATTTACAAAGTTACAAAAATCATAATCCAATCCAAAATGACAATAAACATTTTGTATAAACTATTTCTTCTAAAAAAAATGTAGAAATTCATTTAAACCCATAATTTTATCAATGAGATTTACTTATTATGTACAAAAGCATTCAAAAAACGAAAAAGAAAAACATAAAAAAAAATTTTTTTGGCGTTTTTGACTTATAGTCATATAGTTTTTTTCTTCTATTGACCTCAGAAATGCGTGGTTCAAATCTTTCTGTTTCCTCATGTTACACCGTGTATAATGAATTTTGCAATAGGATCTTAAAATCCAAGTTACGCGACTTTTGTTTGATGCAATAGTCAGTAATGAAAAACTAGTATTATTTACCAAAAGTACTCTAAAAATAAATGTTTAATTTTTTTATAAGTATGAAACAAACTAATTACAATATGTATAAATATACTTACAAAATGACCTATATAAAACTAAATTAGAATTATAAATAAAACTAAATTAAAATAAAAACAAGAAAAATATACCTACCTACCAACCAGAGTCATAAAAAGAATACCCCATCCAGCAGCTCCGATTGTGGCATAGTCCCCATCACGCTAGCGGCGTTTCCCCTTTGTATCGCCAGACTTATTTACTTACTTTATTTATTTACTTTTTTTTAACTTTTTTTATTGTAATCTTATTTCATAATAAAAAACTTTTGCAACAACCATAATAGAAAAAAAAATTAAACACTTTGTCTTACTAATTAAAACTGCAATAAGTAAACTACTTATTGTACTTAAGATTCAAGCATGCAGTACATCACCATACTATAATTGCTTAAAGTAATCGTAATATATTATCTTGAATTACTTACGATAAGTGCAATAAGTAGACTACTTATTGCAGTTATGGCTTGTAATTATATCATGTCTGTATTGGACCATCCTAAGCATAAGTGCGTTTGCTAATTTTTTATAGTATTAATAAGTAAATAAATGATTATAAGGTACGTACAAATAAACTCAATAATATTATCTATTTTTTGGTCAAAGTTTCAAGTCAATAGGATGTGTAATATTGGAGATATCAACTAAACAAATTTAAAATCTTTTACCGCGTTTTTCTCGAAAGTAGCTTGACCCTAGTTATTGCACTTTTCGTTAGGAGGGCAGTGCCGCCATCTGATAACGTCTCTATGTAATCAAGTTGGGATACAAGTCTTGGATACTTAGGCGGGATCGCTTTGGGTGTAGTTGGCTGAGCGTCTGTATCTGTATAGTCTGTGCCCGCGGTCAGCCAAATCTTGGGTCAAAGCATTAACATTAGTGTTATTTAATTTGAAATGTAATAAAATAGATTTAGTTAGTAAAAAGCAAAGCAATGATTATTACAATTGAAATCTGTAGGTCATAAAACATAAGATAAAACTTTTTAAATTTAAAAATAAATGTTCAATTGTTCATGTCCAACGGTCCGAATTGAACAAGGAAAACTTATGTAAGATAAAATATTTTTTATTTATTATTACTAATATTGTATTTTAATTATATTTCAAATAAAATAATACAAAACCAGTATAATATACTTCCTTTTTTAATTTGGTTGTCTTTATTTTTAAATGAATTTATGTAAAAAAATACAAATACCACGATATTATTTTTTAAACATTAGTTTGGACCAGACTCAACAAGCGGAGCGCGGACATGCGCTTTGGGCGGTAGCGGTCCTAATTACACCTGAGGCATACTTGAGATAAAAATTAGTAATATTTTTATTTATAATTTTCCGGAAAATACATAATTCATTCTGGTTTAATACAAATAACAATTATTTCAGGAGATGTTTACTTTATCTAAGATCTATTTAATTAAATGTTTAAAATTAAGGTACCAAAGTAGAGGACTAAGATTTTGTTAGGAATCAATAGCTCGGGTGGGACTCGATAAATGGAAAATTAAAAAGCTACTTTTCCGCACGGGTGCGGAAAAGAAGCACTTTCTATGCATGTGTCTATAACAAAAGAGCACTTTCTGAGCATATGCATTGTAAAGAATATTTATGTTATATTGTGTTGTTATTACTTAAGCACAATGACTAATCTTAAGTGAAAATAATTATGGTTTTACTTGACTGCCCTTTTATTTTTTTAACTGCTTTAACACAGATACAAAATATAAACACCGCGAATAAATGCCAGAGCCATAGAAGATGGTATAATTAGCGCCCATTTCCCAAAGATTTCATCTTTTTTGAATGAAGTATTCTGCGGTACTACTCTAGTACATTGCGGTATTCTGGTTGGTTGATATTAAAAATTATGTTATTTTAATGAGTTAAATTATTTAAACAGTATACGCACCTGAAAAGAACTCAGCGTTCCGATTAACTTCGATATGAGTTGTGGTGATTGGTGGATTTAATATTATATGATATATTATATTTAAAATATTTTGAAAGTTATAATTATATGTACATATTAGCCCTAGAAACGAAATGTTCTGCTTTAGTCTGCCTCGCCTTCGTAAGCCTAAAAAATATTTTTTTGTCAGGAAACATCAAAGACGACGACTACCCGCCCTTGAAATGGCCTAAAATAATCAGTATAGAAGCGACAAAGCTATATCTGACATCGGGTTGGACTGAACATCTGAAATATTGGTAAGACCTCTTTTTCACAGACACAGGCTGACTTTGAAAAAATAAGTCACGTTATTGAATGGATAAATTAATTTTTATTTATAAAGGTTTTTGAGGTACAGGCTGCGGCACGTAACTCTAGCGATGACCGTTCTTGCGCAGAAGTCGAAAATAGGTCGCGCGGGGGGATACAGGGGGTGAAGGGCTATGGAATAACATGAGCAGCAATAACGGTCAGCGCTAGAGTTACGTGCCGCGAGGTATAAATAATACAAGTTTCACGCGTGTATCTCAGTGTCTTTATGTCTGTTTGTCCAAGTATTAGCACCCAAGAGGATGAATCTATTTGAGTGCAGTTTTTTTATTGAAAGTCGTGCCTATTGAGTGCGTATTTGTTTGTGTCATATCATGTCATAAGCTTTTATTTTATAGGAAGTTTAGTAATCTCTCTAGACTTGATGTCAATAACGGAGCTGTCACAAAGATCAGCATACCCGCAGTCAAAAAAGGATACAGATTAGATTTTGAGGTAACTAAATTATTAAGTCCTTAAACTTAAAGATTGCTTACTCAAAGGTTTACACGAACACCTATTATTGCCTATCTTTTGATGAAACTCCATGTGGTGTTTGGCCTAAGAATAGCACGAACCCTAATAGTAGGGTTTTGTCTCAGTACAAATGCGAAAAAAATTGTGCGCATCGAGAAAAAGTTGTGAATTTTTGACCATATATAGAGTGAGCAAAGATGAATATTTTTTAGTATTGGCGGTCTGTAAAATTTTTGGACCTTCACGTCAAAATCAGGGGTCCCGTGCAATATTTTATTACTCTCTGGTTAAGACTGCTAGGGGTTGTTTGGTATCGTTTCCGTGTAAAACAGACATGCAGAATTCATTTCTGATATTAAAAATGTAAAATTTCGTATTAAAAAAAAAGTTGTGCCGCGAGGAAAAACACAATTTTATTTTTATTTTTTTAGAACGTCATATAACTAATATATATCCTTTATTTCAAATAATAAAAAATATTATAAAGAAGCATATTTAATATAGATTATAGAAACATATACATTTTATACACCTTTTATACAAAAAACTTCTGGTTTTTTTTTTACTTAAGTTGAGTAACGGAAAACAGACGTCGCGTCGTTTGAATTGTGACGGTTTATGTTTAAGTTAAGGAGGAAAAATATGTTTTTATTTATTGTATTTTTTTATTTCTGCATTTTGTGCAGTTATTATGAATAAAATTTACTAATAACAAGCAATTCATGCATTTTAAGGTCAATACGCTACGGATGTTCACGTTCACATTGATTATCGATACTTACTATGGAGAAAACATATACACCACGAAGCAAACATTTTTTTTCGCGTAGTTTTTGTATACTATAAGCCTAAAAATTGTATATATTTAGAAACTACATTAAATATGCTCCTTTATAATATTTTTTATTATTAGAAAAAAGAATGATATATATTAGTTATATGACGTTCTAAAAAAAAATAAAAAATTGTGTTTTTCCTCGCCACACAACTTTTTTTTTAATAAGAAATTTTACATTTTTAATATCACAAATGAATTCCGCATGTCTGTTTTACACGGAAATGATACCACACAACCCCTAGCAGCCTTAACCATAGAGTAATAACGTATTTCACAGGACCCCTGATTTTGACGTGAAGGTCCAAAAATTTTACGGACCCCCAATACTAAAAAATATTTATCGTGGGCCATTCTATCCATGGTCAATAATTCACAACTTTTTCTCGATGCGCACAATTTTTACAAATTCGAGCTCTGCTATAAAGCAGGATAAAGGGTGTCGTATGAGGCGACTGAGTTCACAAACAAAGAAAACATTATAAGCTTCGACGTAGCGAAGATAGGTCTCTAAGTATTAGCTTGCAACCCATCTAGGAGCAGGCAAGTCCAAAATCAAACCCGAATCGGAATCACCGTAAGGCGCAAGTAGCGTCCAACCTGAAATAGGTGGCAGATTCCTGCAGCCGACCGACTCCGTACGTATTGGCTCGCCTTTCCTGTAGGTTAAGTCAGTTAGGTTGAGAGGATAATACAGGTGCTGGGCATCATTTCGTTTCCTTAAACGGCCTCCTAGCCTAGTTGATAGTGACCAACTAGGCTAGGAGGCCGTAAGAGGACACTACCCACCCTATGAAACAGGAGATCCCGGTTTCGAATCCTGGTCAGGGCATTTATTTGTGTGTTTATCACAGGATATTTGTTCCTGAGTTATGGATTCTTTCTATGTTTTTAAGTATATATATATATTTTTATATCTATTATATATGTTTCGCCTAGTACCCACAACATAAGTTTTATTGAACTTACTGTGGGAATAGGTTGATTTTTGTAAGATTGTCCTAGTATTTATTAATTATATTTATTTATATCCACGATCCACGACAGCTTCACTAGGTGGGTGACAACACGGGAAGTGGCAGTCATCAGTTATAAGTCCTGCACAAATGGACGTGAGACGCGAGTCTGGACACTGTGGATGCTAGGGGTCACTTTCGACAGTGGAAGGCTCCATCGTAGATCCACCAGTTGATTACCGCCCGCTTTAATCTGGGCAGCCCCCGGAGTGTAAGGTACCAATCCGTCACATTGCCTTCTTGTTCCTTTGAGGTGTAAGAAATACTAGCTCTTGGCTAGATGGCTGGCGTCGTAAATTATCGCACCACGTTCAGAAAAGCAGTTTTGGAATAGGCCCCGCCAATCCATGCGCACTGCAACATGGAATGTCCGAACCATAAGGACAGGCCTCCTGGACAAATATGGAGGTTCTGGTTGCGCACAAGATCTGCGTAAACTGCCAGAGACCTACTTTAACTTTCTTTTGGAAGTTAAAAGACTCTGCTCATGTTCGCGAACACAGATGTCCGGTGTTCGGTTTTGCGGTCCAAAACGATAAACTTAGCGCCTTTGAGACCCCATGCGGCATTTCGTAGCTCATAATGGTCTTGAAACAAAACAGCAACGGTTTTGTTATAACAAAGTTTATAAATTATACGTTTTGAATATACCCGGCAGTCATCTTATTGGCAAATTAGAATGCAGGAGTAGAAAAAAATATTATTCAGTTTGATTAATATTTTTCCCTTTCATCTCTATAAAACGATTTACGGTGTAACAATAGGAAGACACCGTTTTTTGGTGGCTAAATAGACCGCTGCGAGAGCGCCATAACTTGCTGCAGGCCTGACAAGAATAGTAATAGTTGCAGCATCAGCAGTTGGTGCTGAATTGGTTTCATTTCGTTTTTTCCTTTTGTCAACGAGTGTCACGATCCGTCTCGTTGTAATTTACAACCCTCAACAACGCATTTCCGCCACTCCGTCCTTTCCCTGCAGTTTTCTCCCAATTTAGGTGGTCGATGTGAAAGGCAATCATATCCCTCTTAGCGCAGTTTTTAAAACGAAGCAATGGCCGCACAACACTTCACTTTGCATTCGATACTGCACCAAGAAGAATACGGCGTGGTAGTCAAGTGTTTTAATGTTAATAGGTCCGAGGACCCGTTTAATACTTTCATGAATACCACTTATGAAATGAACCCACGATCGGTACATAATTGCATAGTGCGACCGAGATCTGTCCGGTACAAATTGGCAAAGTACCGTGAACTTTTTTAAAGATCAGCCTTAGCCTTTCAAAGTAATTTGTCAGTCTCCGAATCAGGATTCATGTGGTGCTTAAGAGTAGCGTTGCGTTTCGACTCCAACAGAGGCTGCAGATTGTCGACGTTGGCCGAGAATCAGTCCTGAGATTTGGTCTTTACGAATCCAAAAACGTCAGCAAAACTTTCTGTCAGTAGGTACCTAATTTAGTTTTTCAATCTCATACCTTACTTAGGCTACTCAGCAAGCGTCGTGGCCTAAACACGGTACCCGACTGAAAGACTCTTCATCTCTTCTCTGAATCTTACTAGTTTCACTATTGTATAAAATAGTAATTGTTCTAAAGAGTTCGTTTGATAAAAAAACTTGCCCTAAAATTGTGGTATTTATTTCGCAGATTCACCCCGAAACTACTAAAGAAGAAACAAACAAGGAAGTTTGTTACGTGACTAACACTGACGATAGAATTCTAGAACCTACATATTTTTTGCCAATAACCAGGCATTTCGAACGCGTTGGTAAGAACCATGATAGCTAGTTTTTAGGATTCCGTAGCCAAAATGGCAAGAAAAAAACCCTTATATTTTTTAAATTAGAATCTAAACAGCGATTCACAAAATTTTACTAGTTCGGTTTGATTTTTGTACGTTAATGGCAGTGTTATGATTCCTGCCAACCCGATGACACCGTCATTGTAACTACGAAGTATTGTCGTGCTCTTACGTAAAGGATACTTCGGAAATTGTTCAAAATACACGGATTCATTAATTGCGGTCACTGCCGAGCCTGTGTCAACTTCACATGTTAAGTGAATGTTATCCACCATTACAGACTCCAGCATCGGTTCTCCTTGATTAGAACGAATATGATATATTACTTGCTTACCGCCGTCAGCCTCATCCGAGCAACAGTGCAGGAAACTTATAAAATGGACAAATTAGTCACTTCGAGGTCCCATTAGTACTATATATCCGAACAGTCGATAGTCGCGCGGTGCGCTGCGGCGCGGTGATCATGAATCCTGAGCTGTGATTGGCTGTAAAAGTAAAAAGCGCTAGTGCGAGAAATCCAACTTCCCGCATTCTCCTCGAAGAAGATTTTTGTCCTTGTTCGTATTAACTCTTCCAAATTTGGCTTGGCACCGACTTCAAACATATCAGTTGGTAACGCATATAAATAACATAATGATTCATTTTATCCTTTTTGAAGTTGGTTTATCATTGTTTTTGTAAAAAGTTTATATTATAATTTATATTTGTTGTGTTGTAGTTTAACTTATAATATGTTTAAAGCAGGACATGAGTACAATAAAGTTTACCTCAATATATTCAAATTTACGGATAATTATTTTTATCCATGCGACAACACAACCGCACAGACCATAAAGCACACGAAATCTTGTGCAACATACATAATTTTGACCCGTATGATCTCGAACAAATAATTGAAAAAGAGAGCACCTTAGAAACATTCATGAAACATATTATCCACATAATACACACATTAAAGAAATTTAATAATACTTAGTTTAAACGAACACAGAAATAAAATATACAGTACCTAGCAAATAATAAATAGACAAATTAATACAACAGTATATTTAAGGTAGCCCGTATCAATAGCGGGGACCTTTCTATGAAAAGTCCAACGGTCGCCCGTATCCGAAGCGAGGGCCGTTGGAACTAATAATCGTTCCAATAATTTTAAAAAAATGTTTAAAGGAAACGAAGATGTGAAGGGTGTAGATTGTGTGAAGTTTACTGCAAACTATGGACATGATGAGAAAGTTTATGAAGAATTGTGGGTTCGCTATGAAAATTCCAGTGAGTCCTGGGTTCCCGTCAGGTACACTATATCTATATTTATCATTAAATTTGTATATTTTTGAAACAAAATATAAGTTTTAGGTTTATTAAAATGATATATCTTTTTAGATTCGAGTTCCGGACGAGCGACACTCGCCATGGTTATCTAAAAGATCATGTTATTTACGACTTTTTCAATTTTTCCTCCACAGTCGATCACAATGTATTTAATGTTTATAAAAAATGTAAGTAACTTCTTTATCCTCCGAGATATTAGTAAAAAAAAGAGTATGAGGATAACACTACTGAAAATCACTCCAACTAGTTCTAATACTGCCTTAATGTAGACTTTGTCCGGAAAGAATAGTGTCGTAGAATGTAAAGACATGTAGCGAATATCGGTTTTGGAACATTCGCGAATGCGAATGCGAATGCGAATATTTGGGTTTTCATACATTTCGTAATTTCACCACATTTTGCTTGTATCGCGGTAACATTTTATTGACGCAGTTCATAACCGGGCGGTGTATCTTAGGCGATTATCACACTGGCAACGGATCCGCATGCGGCACCGGTGCGCGAGCGAGACAGCGCTATACACATGCAGAGCGCTATCTCGCTCGCGCACCGGCGCCGCATGCGGATCCATCGCCAGTGTGATAATCGCCTTATCTATCGATGATAGCCTAGGCAAAACGGGGAAAACAGATGTTGCACCTTGTTGTGCTGACATCTAGTGGCTCTAGGTTGAACTAACATAGTGAATATTTGCTTCGATAATAATTTTAAATCATAACAGCTACCATTTAAATATAAACTCTAACAGCTGAACCAGAAGGTTCAAATTACCTTAACCCTAGAAAGAGAAGTGCAGAGTAGATATTTCACATGAATTGTATCATTTCAATTCAATTGCAGGGTTTTAAATGTAAGCCAACCGACATAGCGGTAGATAGTGAGATACTTTATTCCATTTTCGGCACAAATAAGGTGCTAAAATATTCGCAAAATATTCGCATTCAATTGTGCGAATGCGAATGCGAATGCGAATATCTAAAAACATGCGAATATTCGCGAATGCGAATGCGAATGCGAATATTCGTTACATTTTTATTCGTTACGTTATTGCCAATGTATGAGCTCCCATATAAACCACGACACTTTCCGGACAAACTCTATACATCAGTAAGGCTGCGTGTCCACCAGAGATGTGAGCGAGGATACGTTGCGAGGGATGTGTTTGTAAAGAACCAATCATAGTGCTGCTACGTTGTGCGATTATAAACAAATGAAGTGATTGTATTGGTCTTCAAAAACACATTACTCGCAACGGGTGCGTCCCATAAGATATAACTACAAAATATATAATTTCATATTAATAACGTTCACAAGATATAATGAACGTTTGCTATAACAACAAAATCTATATTTTTATTAGGAATAACGGTCAATTAATATAACACTCATTTTGTATAATAACTTATCATATAACACTCAAATACTCTAAATTTGTTTAATATAACATACATAACGTATATCGATCATAAGATATACTATCTTTTAGTATAATAATTACAAAATATAATAGCGTATGATATACTAAATAGGTTATAAACTCCATTCCAACCTTTTTCCCCAAAGTGTAATGTTTTCACGGATTTCAAACTAAATCAATAGGTAGAATAGGTAGGTTAGGTTCGTTAGGTAGCTTCAGATGCCCGAAGGGCAAAACGCCCGGAAATAGGAGCCCCGCGAAGCGGGGCTCCGTCTAGTTAAGTTGGGGATTCAATATTTTGAGAATTTTAGAATAGCTAATTAGACTAGCTGCTACTTAAAAAATCGTGTAGACCAGTTGCTTTTAGGCGAGTTGATATGTACACGAGCTGCGATTTAGACAACCCGTTATTCTATACGAGCATTATGTATTTTGGTGTTAGATGTATTGAATATTATACATTATAAATCTAAGGTATTATGAACGTTATACATTATGACCGTTATATACAACGATATTATACTTAAACAACGTTATACTTAACAAAATTAGATATTTTGATGTTATATCAAACGTTCATTATAGACTTTGAACGGTATACAAAACAAGCTTATGCAATATGAGCGTATATAATATGAATATTATACAATAAGTTCTTATATCTTTTATTACTTACCCCTCGCAACACATCCTTGCTAATAAAGAGGTAATTAGGTTATTATACAATCAACGCCAAAAATGTTTGTTGTTTTTATACATTTTTGAACCTTATTTTAATTGAATAATCTGCCAAATTGTGTATATGTTTTAGACGTTGACTAACAGACAAAACCGGTTTTGACATATAATGTAGGTATATACAAAAACTTGATGCGTCATTTCAATATTTACTTATAAACATTGACATGTGCCTGTCAAAAACAAATCTTCTTAAGAAGAAACGAAATACAAATTGTTTTTCTGATGACTTTTTTAGATAATTGCAAACAAAAGGAAAACGACGAAGGTGACGATAAAAATCATGATCATCAAACAATCATTGCCAATAATTTAGAATCTATGACAGCAGAAGAAAAAAATGATCTAGACAAAGCGTTTGATGAGTAAGTGCAGTGAAGTGAATGCATAATCAATAATAATTAAGAATTTTATCTACACCCATATCATAAACCCTCCATGATGCGTTCAAAAACCGTACGTTATAACCACCATAAAAATAGATTGTTTCGTTAGTAGTTAGAACAAATGTAACGATGTTATTATTATCAAATAATAATCAAAAATTTGATTTCATTATGAAAATCCGGGTGGGCCCCGCCCGCCGGCACGCGTCCCTCCGACCGCCGGCACAATCGAGTTGGCCATGGCGATGGCGGTGCAATCCGCGCAATGGCAGTCATTCAATCATCATTTCGGGTTTATAATATGTGTCTAGATAAAGCAGTGTATGCAACTGTACGTAATTAGGCCTTAAAACACTCGTGTGATCTTATTATGAAACTCACTTCGTTCGTTTCATAAAACCACACTCGTGTTTTAAGGACCCCTATTACGTAACAGTTACATAAACTACTATAACACTGACAAATGCTTGTGATGTTATTTCAGATATAAGCAGAAATTTAACAAAAAATACTCTCACCAGGCCGAACACGAAATGAGGAAAAGTATATTTCATGAAAAATGGAGGTTAGACGATAAATAATATTTATTTTATCACAACACACTAATATCGTTGATACAAAAGTAAATTATTTCGAAAAAAATATATCAAATGTAATAAAGTAGGTATAGTACTTAGCATATGTATAGTTGTCAATCTTCATGCAGAGTTGTCAGTCTTTATAACCAATAATTGTTTGTATATGCTTCATAAAAATATGGTCTAAAGGAACCCCAGATTCTAATTCTATTACCAACGTATCTTTATGAAACGATTGCAGAGACATATTAGACTTGTCCTATTTTTCAAAAAATCCATGCCGAGAAGCAAACCATATTACTTTTATGTAGGATACCGAAAAGTAATCGTTTGCCTGTCGCATCAAAAAGGAGAGGGAATTTGAAATTTTGTGACCTATCCATCTAGGCGTGGGACTTTGCGCGATCCACATTTTAACAGTCTCCATTGTAAACTTTTTAAAAGAAAACAATTAATGCTTATCACATTTTTTTATCTTTAGATTGGTTAAGGAGACAAATCGGAAAAATTTAAGCTACACTTTAGCTTTGAATAAAATGTCTGATCGTACAAAAATGGAACTGAAACGATACACAGGATTACTCAGAGACAAACCAAGACCCGGTGGCAACATAAAGTTCCCTTATTCTCATGAGGAAGTGAAAAAAATTGCAGAGACTTTACCATCGCACTACGATTTAAGGCTTGAAGGAGTTGTTGGCGCGGTTTTGCGTAAGTAATTTTTTTTATCTAGATCTTATCAAAGTCAGCCTTTTGTCACTCTCTGATAAATAGGTTGTTCTTGTCCTCTAGCTGGATTTACTAATAAGTAATATTAATAAGTGGTCATCTTAGGGTATTAGATTTAATACCTTGTGTCCTGCAGTCTATAACATTAACATTTTGGTGGAGCATTTACGTTTATAATTATTAAAAAAACAACACATAAGTATTAGATACAATAAAAACATAAAAAACAAATTGCATATTGTAACTCAGTTTAACCTACATAAAATAAGAAATAAAAAAATTTGCTCAGATCGCTGTCAACGGCAGAAGGCTGGTCATATTTCCACGATGTTGTTGTCCTAAGGCACCCCAGTCTTCCTTCCAGCTCAGTCCCGTCGTTCGCAATTCACTCTCGACTGACCGACGCCATGTATGAACTGGGCGCCCAAAACCGCGCTTCTCATTTGGCGGTTTCCAGCCGAAAGCGATGCTCGTCATATTCACTTCTTCTCTTTGTATGGTATGGCCTATCCATCTCCATTTCTGTGTCGCAATCTCAACGTCAATGGGCGTTTGCTGGCATATACTCCACAGGTCCTCGTGACAAATGGTCCTTGGCCAGAACACGCGGAGGATCGACCTCAGGGACTTATTGACGAAGACTTGCAGTTTGCTTCCACGATGGGTAGCGATAATTATTTGTTGTGTAAACGTAAAACGCAAGTAGGCATCCCAAACTAGCGGCCGACCCATACTTCAAGGACTTAACATGCTGGTTGTGCTAATTTTTTTTTAAACATTCTTTAGATCAAGAGGATTGCGGCTCCTGCTGGAGTTTTGCTACAACTGCTGCTGTGGAGGGAGCTTTGGCAAGAAGCAATGGCGGCATGCTGATATCATTAAGTAATCAAGCTCTCGTCGACTGTTCTTGGGAGTAAATATATGTTTTGTATGAAATCCTAGCGGTTGCTGAAAAACAATATTATTATAATGAATAATTAATTTTAAATAACTATATTAACGAAAAACGGCATGAGCAATTTTTGACTTTCGAGCGCTCGAATTCAAGGATATTATGCTCGAAAATAATTGCACACATCGCCATTATATACACATTAAATTAATTAGATTATATTATATAACTCATACTAAAACCTAAAACATACTTACAAATAAAAAATGGGCTCCAGATCAGTACCACTCGGTAGGGTGCTCAGAAGGCTGGCGGGATTGCCGCGTTGGACGGCAATACTGATGCGCTGGGCAAAGTATGCCCCAGCCCTCTGCATTAATAAGGCGCTTAGCTAGCTCCTTATAAATTTTGTGAGCTCCTGGTCCCCACGGCCCAAGCGTCTCCTCCCCAAACGGCTCAAACATGTAACCACTGTCGATGTCTACATATTTGCGCCGCTTGAGGTGTTCAGCAGCATCGGCGGCAGCCGCGGCCTTGGCCGATGTCCCTGGGAGGTGAGACGGCGCGAAGGTATCGACGCATGTGGCATCCCAAACCAAGGGCCGTCCCAACTTCCAGGGAACAAGGGTCATGCCATCTGGCCTTTTACCATCGTCACGCGCTAGACCCGTCGGTTCTAGACCGCTCCGGCGGTGACGAGGGCTCGGCGCAAAATGTCATTTAGACTGGCATGGCGCGACATACGGCCGGCGATCCTAGAGCACGAGAGACCGTGGAGACCAAACTTTGTTACGCTAGCGCCGCAGTGGCACTGATGTGGAGCCACACATGCCGCCCCCAAGCGTAGCGATACGGCGAATCTAAATGAGTGGCTCATGAGAAGTGTGCCAAGATTTCGTGAAGGAAGCGCTTGCAGCCATGAGCCGGACTCCCATTTCGTTCCAGCAAGGAGACGAGCTCGCTCTGCAGGGCTGGTGGCCGTTTCATATAGATTGTCACGTACCAGCGCGTAGAGCGGCTCGTCCCATTTGTGTTGCGAATGGCGCATCTCGGGCAGGTTCTTACTAGAAATTATAAATTATATCATAGTCTAAATAATTGTGATTTTGAATTCCTTTGTTGTTATTTATAATACAACATTTGATGATTTAAATTTCAGAGTCGAGCGCTCGAATCTTAAAAATCGCTCCCCTATTCTCCACGCATAAGAGCCAATAAAAAATGAATTCAAAAATTTCTATTGCATTTATGCACAATAGAAACCAAATTTAAAGTGGTTTGTATGTGTTTACGTCCCATATAGTTGGTGGAGAAGTGCTAGCTATCGACATTTCATTTCATTTATATGGTACTGATTTTCTGAAAATCACAAATGCATTTTTTTACTTTTTATTGTTTACGATTTCGTAATTTTTCCATTTACCTGATTTTTTTAGACAAATAAAATTATTTATTCAGTACTAAACTAACGCATGATTAAATAACGATTATTTTATGATTATATATTTATAGTGATGGTAATAGTGGCTGTGATGGTGGATATTACGTTGCTACCTACAAGTGGATTATGAAGCATGGCTTGCCTACGGTAGCAGAATACGGACCTTACGCAAATCAGGTATCAACAATTTAATTATCACGTTAAGAACTAAAAACCTAACCGGAATTATCACAAAATGTCCCAAGCAAGAGAACATAGAAAAATACAGTCGTAAGAAATTGCATAAGTCTTCATGAAGAGTTTGGTCCGTAGGCAGCCGAAATCATTTCCAGTTGAGAGGGATATAACCATTTGGTACATTCCGCAACAAAAGTAGAGAAGCATTTGAGGTGTTCTAAATAATCCTCACACTTTTGTTCTCTTGAATAATAAAGTCGTGCCAAGGTTATTTTGAAAACGTTAACCTGTTAGCTACTTCTGCTGCTAACTGTACTGGCCCGATGTTATACAACGAAAGTTTTCTCAATTGCCATAAAAAAAAACATCTTTTTAATTCTGTGCATTTCTGTAATATTTCTGTGTATAGAACCGTAAATAGGTCGTATGTAAATGTAAATTGAAATCTGAACTCATTTTAAATTGAAATAACCGGACGAGTACTAAGTCATCATCATATATTTAAGAGCTAGGCTCTTGTCGGTGGAGCAATTTCCATGCCTGTCTGTCATTTGCCTTCTCCTTTACAGCCTGATACGACACGACGTTTATTTTTTCCTTTACTTGATCCATGTATGCTCTCCTTGGCTTTCCTGACTTCCTTTCTGCTTCAACTCTACCTTCTATGATGTTTCTCATGAACTCATCGTGCCGTAGCAGGTGTCCAATTGGATAGGTACCAAAGGCCCTACTCGTAGCTTAGAGTTGCTTTTTGGCTATTAGTTAAAATTTAAAATTAAAGTAGGTATTTTAAGTATTTTTTCTACTGCCGTGCTTTTATCTGTCAATTATATGGCCCCGCAAACGAGTATAAAAGCATGTCTTATACAATTTCAAAAAAGTCTATCTAGTCTATTCTTCATAAACACCCTAGGATTATTATGTGATATAATCCAACTGCTAACAGAGGTGACAACACTAAATTTACAACGAAAATCAAAACTGCCTATTTATCAAACAATTGAATTCATATTATGGTTTGAAATAATAACAAAACTAAAATAATTGCTGCCAACATAAGAAGCTTAAATAAACGCAGCGTTTTTAGAAAAAAAAAACTTTAAAAAATGAAAAGAACCACAGACATACTTTGTAGTTTTTACGTTTCCCATTCGTTTGTGGGGGGCAAACTGCAAACTTTGATAACAATATATTTGAACATGATTTTAACTAACCTCTGTCGCTCTTTGACAATTGATTAAATAACGAATGTTTGTTTGTGTAAGTATTCTTATTATAAAGGTGAAACTTAAATTATTGTTGATTATGTTGACAAAATAACTGCAATATCCATGAAGTGTTCATTTCGCATTTTATGTAAAAGTAAGTGTAATCGTAGAAAAAATATTGTTTGCAACGTCGTATTAGTAGGTCAAAAAATGTTCGTGGCATGTTTCTTAACAATTTTCGCCTACGGCTCAAATTGTTACCCACGCCACTCACCTTTATACAACTGTTGCATAAAATACTATTTAAAACCTGTTTTTATAAGTTAACAAATTTTTTATGGATAATTTTATGCTAATCATTTAAATATATCATTATAGAGTACTAATGCTTTTTTTACAAATATAAGATCATAATACTAAGAAACAATACAATATAACTTACAAAAAAACTTATAAACTAATCATATCTTTTTCGTGTTGTCACAGGACGGGTATTGCAACATTGGAAATATGACAAGGACGCACAAAATTCGTGGTTGGACTAATGTCACTGCACTAAGCGAAGAAGCTCTGAAGGTAACAAAAAACTAACTTAAGGTCTGAAACTACTTCTTTCTCTGTTGAAATGTGTGAATTAATTAAGAAAGTATTTAAGGATTTTACACGTATTTAAGGATAATTTATACAATACATGTATGAAGAAATCGTTGAAATGTGGTCTTGGTCCTAATTATATACCAAATATAATAATAGAAAACGAGTATCGGAAACACACCCCAACCTTTTTGTACCTTTAAATAGGAAATGTTATATTCGTAGATCCTTTCTTTACTTTATAAACATATTATTATGTATTCAAACATTGTAGATATTTTACTTTTGTAAATGTGTCACAGGTTGCACTTATAAAACATGGACCTGTGGCAGTTGCCATTCATGCTAATGATGGTTTCTTTCACTACGACGGAGGAATTCTATACGACACTACATGGTAAGGATGAGCCGATACTGTGGAAAAACGCCCCGAGCAATAACGCTCAACGTTATTCTTGAAAAATCTCAAAGCTAGAACTTATGACAGTCTACTAGCAGGTATATATGTATGTATATATTTATATATATATATGTGTTTATATATTTAATTATATATTTATTAATTTATTTGTTTTATTTATGCAAGTGATACGGTTAAGTATGTATGAATGGGGTTGGCAACTGTCAAAGTGACATCTTCAAAATTGGTCCCTAGAAAAGCTAAATTTGTATGGCGCGAAGTAGTTTTTATTTATTTTCGCGAAAATGACTCAATGTTTTGTCTCGAATTGCTCCGAAATTGAAATCCATCCGTTTTTGGAATACACTAAAATTAAAATGATGTAGATTAACGCCATAGGGAAGGTTTTTGCCTAAGAAAAGCTTTATGCCTGCATACAAGTTAGGGACCATTCATCGTCTGTTTCTTTCTATCATTGTTTGTATCTCTTTCTCTTATTGTATGGAATCTGGAACAGCGCCCTCTGCAAAAGTTTTCACCGGCCAACCCCATTAGTTTATTATTTTAATGATCTAAATCTATTTAGAATGAGCAGCTATATTCAGTTTAAAATATCCCACTTTTGTAATTATTTCCCGCACGTATTACCTTCTTTTAATCTATGTTTTGCCCAACGGTTAACTGGTAGAGAATGCTATTTGGCATTAAGTTCGCCGTTTGTACTCTTTTTATTGTGCAAAAAAGTTTAAATAAAATAAATAAATAAAGGATTCAGCGATATCACGCTGAGTTTTTTTTTCGCGGCTGAGGAGGAAGCTAATTAATAGTTTGTTTGAGTTGTTAATTTAATTTAAGCCATGGGAATGTAGTAATTGCAGCTTCTATCTGAATCACTTTAGGATTATGGTACGAGAGAAATTGTTCTATCATTAACAACAACAGCGCAAATCAATAAATAAACTAAAAATTATTAGATTTATTAACCGACTTCAAAAAAGGAGGATTTTCTCAATTAGACTGATTTTTTTGTGTATGTATGTTACTCGATATCTCCGTGAATCGTGAACCGATTTTCAATTTTTTTTTATCGAACGGGTTTATTGCAAACCATGGTACAATATAATAGTGTAATAATAATACCCTAGATGATCTCATTGTCACCAAGTCGGGGTCTGATGATGGGATCCTGGAGAAATCGAGTGAACTCTTCAACTATTATAGGCACACCTAGAGTGATTTCACTATTTATTACAGCAACTCGGCCTCTTCCTCTTGGAATAGCGGATACTAAGTGAAGTCGGTTCTTTTTCTGTTTATATTTATTTCTAGTAATAATAACTCAGAATACATGTCATAGAATTGTTTTATTTCAGCAAGAGCGATGAAGATAGCTTAAACCATGGGGTGACTCTGGTTGGTTATGGAGAAAAAGACGGTGAATCATACTGGATCCTCAAGAACTCGTGGGGACCGTATTGGGGTATCGACGGTTACATTCACATTTCAACTCGAAACAACAACTGTGGAGTTATGACAGGACCCACTTATGTTGTTGTTTAGTAACCCTACAATTGTGTTAGCTTGGATCAGACTAAATATCGTTGTTTAACTTAAAAGTGTTTCATCCTAGGTTTAATAAATATTCAATCAGCTGCAGATGTATTTAGTTAAATGGGTGAACTATTCAAAATAATCTATTTTTGTTATTGTATAGGTAATTTTGAACATCTCACCAGCTATGCTAATTTATTTCAATATTTTAGTCTGAATATAACTTATTTTATGTAGAAAAAATAAATTTTATCATGAATTGAATGTTAAATGGTTCTATGATTTTTATCTATTAAATTATGACTTTTCTAAGCACTCAAATTAAAATTGCACGTGGTATTTAACTAACAAATAAAATATTTACATAATGCATAAATCTATAAAGTTGTTTTCTTTTCTGTTACATCTTTACACGGCCAGTCATCAATAATAATATCACACGCAACAACGCGCGCAAAATAATACATTCCGATACGAGGTCGGAAATGATGTCATTATTCCACGAGTTCCGAGACATGGTGGACAAAACTCGGGACGAGTGAAGAATGATATTCCGTCCGTTTATCGAACGACGTTTTTCCATACCTACCGTTGCGAAAAATTCTAAAATATAAGTATGACTTTTGAGGTTACTTTAATGCTGCAGCTGCTGCTACAGTCACAAATTTCTACATTAACGTCACCAAGTTGAAAATATTTCTTATTAAATATAATCTACTTAGCGATAAAAATCAATAAATAAAAGCCATATTAAGCATAAGTAATGCAGAACAGGTAATTTTATACAATAACCATTTACCCACTTACTTGTAAAGAAGAGGGGGCTATTGCTTTTTGTGGTTCTAAAAGATAAAAAGATAAAAAATATTTATTCTTCAATTTAGGCACATTACAATGCACTTATGAACGTCAGAGAGAAAAGAAACTACCACCGGTTCTAACCCTACACCTCTGACCCGAGAAGTATTACTTATTACCGGCAAGAAACTCGGCGGGACTTATTTTTTTAAACAGTACTACAAATACATTAAAGATACTATATACAATAATGCGTAGTTCTTCAAGAAGGCATATTAAAACAGCTTGAGAGACAGACATGTACCTGCCTATTGTGTAATTAAAATGAAAAATAAAAATAAAATCTAAATCTGACTGCTTCGCAATACGTTTGATATTCTTTCTTACTTGAACTGTGTCCTCTAAATGTTAGATGATTTTATAGATTCTGGTTTGGGCCATGCATATATGTCTGTCATATAGTCCTCGACCCTGTAATAACCCTTTGACATTAAAGTTTATTTCAAGTATTTCTTAAGAGCGGGAAATGATAGATTCAAAACATCGACGGGTAACTTGTCATAAATATGAATACCCTGGCCAAAAAATGACTTATATGCTTTGCGGTCACGACATCGTCTGATAGCAAGCTTGTTTTTATTTCTAGTGTTATAGCTGTGGATGTCAGAATTCTTCTTGAATGTGTGTATATTCTTTACAACAAAAATAATATTATCATAGATATATTGGGACGCAAGACTTAAAATATTAATTTCTTGGAAAATATCAGTATTTTACATCACATAACTCGAATTTATCACTCGTTGAATTCAAAACTGAATTAAGATCGCATCATTGAGCTTTACACAAGTCATTTTATTTATACCTACCAAAAGAGAGTTCTCAGATTTCGTTGGGAACTAGCAACTCGTGTTGGACTTGATAGCCTCGTGATAGCCATGGAAAAGTGAAATGCACTAGTGCGAGAAATTGAACTTTCCGCACGCTAAACACTACCAGAAAAGCACTTTTTTGAGCAATTGTGTTAAGAAACTTCTTTAAAAAACCATAATAGGATTTGAAAGGGAACTGCCTGGCAGTCATCTGGCAGTATAAATTACCTTTTAATGTAACTGTCATTTAATCTTAGTAGGTAATTGTGTAATATTGTATACCTATTAAAGAAATTTACTTATACTAAATAGCAACTAATCTAAAATTATGTATAATAATTTTAAACAAAAAAGAACCGACTTCACTTAGGATCCGCTATTCCAAGAGGAAGTGGCCGAGTTGCTGTAAAAAATAGTGAAATCACTATAGGTGTGCCTATAATAGTTGAATAGTTCCCTCGATTTCTCCAGGATCCCATCATCAGACTCCGACTTGGTGACAATCGGACCATCTAGTGGTTATACCCGTTCGTTTAAAAAAATAATTTTGAAAATCGGTTCACGATTCACGGAGATATCGAGTAACATACATACAAAAAAAATGATTAAAAAAAATTCAGTCGAATTGAGAACCTCCTCCTGTTTTGTTTGAAGTCGGTTAAAACTAAACCTACATAAAAATTGGGATTTTTATAGGTAGGTTTATTTTATGCCACGATGAAAAACCAAATGACAGTTGGGCTGTCATTTGTTTTTTCATCGTGGCATTGGGTTGACATTTTTGTGTCGCTTTTCCAATGAATTGAACATCGATGCATGATGTTTCACGATATTCGATGTAGCTTTAATTAATCAGCAAGAGAGCTGTCAACGGTTTCCATTAGCATTTGGTGACGAAACCCCATGTTACGACATAGCTACGGCTAGGGGTCACAAAACCGATAGCATTTTAGAAAACCGGTTTTTCGATTTTGTAAACTAGCCAATTGGGTCCCACGCAACGAACCCGGGGTCGCGGCAAACCTCGACGGCGATGGCGGGACGACCTGGACGCCTTGGATCGAGACTGGTTGGAGACGGGTCAGAACAGGGATACGTGGAAAGCGAAGAGGGAGGCCTTTGCTCAGCAGTGGGACACTCTAGGCTCATATAAATATAAATAAATAAAAAAAACTATCCAAACCGCGTGTTACGGTTTTTCAGTGATTTTTACATACAATTAGGTTTTCACAGTTGGCGAAAACCCCAGTTTTATCGGTATTTTCCGTTTCCGGTGAAACCGCTATTGTGACCTCTCGTACAGACCTCCGTCTCTTTGTGGATTAGTGAATTGTAGCGACGGCGTGAATAAGGCGTGATCATCCCATCTCCATGACGATCAACGCGAAGGCCGGCCGGCGACCGCAGTTATCGATTTTAATATTGACGCTGTACGATAACTGATTGAAACCGAAAAAAATTACCTGTCTGCAAATTCGTACTATATTAGGCATTGGAACGAGTAAGGTGCAAAAAATATTGCATTTGCATCTGAAGGTTCGAAAATTTTTCACTCGATGGATACCGCATGATTTATCGGAAGACGAAACGATTGCGTGTAAACTTGTAAAGTGTTGCCACAAAATGATAAAAAAATTGACGGAGGACAATAAACGGCTGTAAATAACATCGTGGTAGGTGACGAAACCTGGGTGTACTGCTTTGAACCGAAAAGAAAAAGTCAATCGGCAGAATCCGTATTTCTTTTTGAAGTAAAAATAAAAACAGTCGGAGCACTGGTAAGGAAATAGTTACTTCTTTGTAATGATGACTTTTAAAATAGCATCCCAGCCTCAGGGCCATAAGATGAAAAATATTATTTACATCATTTACTTGACGTGTTATGCTTTAGGAGGTAGAACTTTAACGAAAACGGTTTACCATTGAATTGTCGACGGACATTTAATCGAATTCATGTCATGGCTTTTCATTTCGGGTTTTTTTAATTCATTTTTTTTTACATGTAAAAATATTTATTCCGCATAAAATTATTTCAATCTAAATATATAAAAGAAGAAACTGACTGACTGACTGACTGACTGACTGACTGACTGACATATCAACGCACAGCCTAAACCGCTGGGTCTAGAGTTTCCAAATTTGGCATGTAGGTCCCTTATAAGGTCTAGGGGTGCACTAAGAAAGGATTTTTCAAAATTCACCCTGTAAGGGGGTGAAATGGGGGTCCAAAGTTTGTATGGGGAAACAAGATTTGTTAGACTATTTTATTTGAAACTTCACCGGAGTATTCCTAACAATAAATGAGTAAACACGTGTTTCAGCTTTTTTGAAAATTTAACTCCTGAAAGGGGGAAATGGGGGTGAAAAAGTCTGAAAATCAATATGGGTATCGTTCCTATGGTTTATCGAGTCGCTGATTACGAAAACAACAACCATATTATCATACAACGTGGCAGGTGTAAAATATCATCCCCCAGGGGGTGAAATGGGGGTCCAAAGTTTGTATAGGGAAACAAGATTAGTTAGACTATTTTATTTGAAACTTCACAGGAGTATTCCTAACAATAAATATGTAAACACGTGTTTCAGGTTTTTTGAAAATTCAACTCCTTAAAGGGGAAAATGGGGGTGAAAAAGTCTGAAAATCAATATGGGTATCGTTTTTATGGTTTATCGGGCCGCTGATTACGAAAACAACAACCATTTTATTATACAACGTGGCAGGTGTAAAATATCATCCCCCAGGGGGTGAAATGGGGGTCCAAAGTTTGTATAGGAAAACAGGATTAGTTAGACTATTTTATTTTAAACTTCACCGGAGTATTTCTAACAATAAATGAGTAAACACGTGTTTCAGCTTTTTTGAAAATTCAACTCCTTAAAGGGGGAAATGGGGGTGAAAAAGTCTGAAACTCAATATGGGTATCGTTTCTATGGTTTATCGGGTCGCTGATTACGAAAACAACAACCATTTTATTATACAACGTGGCAGGTGTAAAATATCATCCCCCAGGGGGTGAAATTGGGGTCCAAAGTTTGTATAGGGAAACAAGATTAGTTAGACTGTTTTATTTGAAACTTCACAGGAGTATTCCTAACAATAAATATGTAAACACGTGTTTCAGGTTTTTTGAAAATTCAACCCCATAAACAGGGAAATGGGGGTGACAAAGTCTGAAAATCAACATGGGTATCTTTTCTATGGTTTATCGGGTCGCTGATTACGAAAACACTAATGATTTTATGATACAACGTGGCGGGCGTGAAATATCATCCCCCTGTTGGGGTGCGAGTGCGATAGGGTTGAAATTACTAAATATGAATATGGGAGTCGTTTTATGGTATTTTGGGACGTTAATTAAGTACGAAAATGGCATCAATTTCGAAATTTTTCTTAAATAAATAATTTTACCTCCGGGAAAGGACATAGGGTAGTTTCTATACCGAAAATCAGCCCTTAAGGGGGTGAAAAGGGGATTGGAAGGTTGTATAGAGAATTTTTAACCGTTGAACCGATTTAAATGAAACTTGATATAATAGATAGTTTGAATCCCGGGAAACGACTAAGGGTTATTTTCATTGAAAAAATTAACCCGTAAAGGGGTGAAAAGAGGGTTGGTAGTTTATATAGGATTTTTTCACAGCTGAACCGATTTAGATGAAACTTGGTATACAGATAGTTTGAGGCCCGGGGAGGAAAAAAAATAGTTTTTTTCGCGAAAACTACCCTTAAAGGTAAAAAAGTTAAGGGGTTGCAGGTTTTTATAGGGAATTTTAAACCGTTGAACCGATTTAGACGAAACTTGGTATATAGTAAGTGTGAATCCCTGCAAATGACTAAGGGTTGTTTTCGTTCCGAAAATCATCCCTTGAAGGAAAAAGGGATTGGAATTTTGATCAGGAAATTTTTAACACTTAGACCGATTTAGATGAAACTTAATGCTAATTAGCATACAGATAGTTTGAGTCCCGAAAAGGAACATAAAATTGTTTTTACCTCGAAAATCAGCCCTAAAGGTTAAGGGTGAAACGGGGGTTGCAAGTTTGCATGGGGAATTTTTAAACGTGAACGATTTAGATGAAACTTTGTATAGAGATAATTTAAGTCCCGAGAACGGACATATAAATAGTTTTCATTTCGAAAATTAACCCTAAGGTTAAGGGGATGAAATGGCGTTGGAGGTTTGAATGGGGAATTTTTAACAGCTGAACCGATTTTGATAAAACTTAGTATAGAGAGTCCCGGGAAGCGAAAAGGATGTTTTTAGGGTTTCGTACCAAAATAGTAGAAAAGGAACCCTTATGGTGCGACTTTGTTTGTAAGTCAGTGACCCAAAGGCAGGCATGTAACGCCAATTTATGAATTTTAAACATTAAGGGGCGGGGGGGGGGGGGATTTGTGGGTAGGTAAATGAGAAATCAAAAAACAAATAACTTTATTGTGTGGCGTATCAAATAAAAGGGCTTAATGTGAGGATCTCTAATTAGTATAATTTTAACATACATAACTTTGAAGTTATTAAAAAAAAAGTGTAAATTAATCAATATCGGAAACTGTTCGACAGAAAAATTTGCAAAAATTACAGATATAATAGTTATTTACGTATAAATTACAGGAAAACTAATAAGAGTGCAGTCAAGCACCAGTCCGACTTAAGACAAAAAAAATCGGGGTACGTGTCCGATTCACACTCAGCCGCCCTATTAATTCTCATGAAATCATTCTGAAAGCGTCTTTTTTCAAAAATGTAATAAAAAAGTTGTTCGTACGAAACCTTTGAGGCGCAAGTAAGATCCGTATTTGCGTGTTTTTTTTTTAATTTCCTAAAATCGTTACTTAAAGTGGTGAAATGGGGGTTAAAAGTTTATATGGGGCATTTTTAAATGTTGAACCGATTTAGATGAAACTTGGTATGGAGATAGTTTGGGTCCTGGGAAGGGGCAAAATTGTATTTATCCCGAAAAACAAAGCTTACGGGGGTGCATAGCAAAGGGGTTGGAAGTTTTATAGAGAATTATTTTCAGTTGAACCGATTTAGATGAAACTTGGTATAGAGATAGTTTGAGTCTCGGAAAACGACATAGGATAGTTTTATCCCGAAAATCAACCCTTTAAGAGGTGAAAAGGGGGTTGAAAGTTTATATGGGGAATTGATAACCGCTGAACCTATTTAGATGATTTGGTATAGAGATAGTTTGAGTTCTGGGGATGGATACATAATAGTTATCCCAGAAGTCATTCCCTAAGAGAGTAAAAATGGGTCAATTACTAATTCTACGCAAAGGAAGTCGCGGGAAAAACTTTTATTCAAGAGTAGAAATCTGCATTAATCATAATGTACGCGGGCGAAGCCGCGGGCAACTGCTAGTTGGTAATATTTCGTTATCGAAACTAAACGCAATCACGTCAGTCGGCTCTCTCTGCACTATTATAGCTATGTGGGTAGTTTCAGATATGAAATTGTTTTTCTGGTCGAATGGTTGATCGTCTGAAGTGATTTAATTACCTGTGTATATTATAGTATTGTGAAAAATAAGTGATACAGAGGAGACACTTGTGTGCGAAGTATTTAAATCAAATAGAGGAGCATTAAACCTGTCTGGTTTCTTGGGGATCACAGTTCTAACCTAACCTAACCCACTTTTGGTAACAGTTCGTTTTCTTGGGGGACGCAGTTCTAACCTAACCCACTTCTGGCAACAGTTTATTTTCTTGGGGGTCGCAGTTCTAACCTAACCTAACCCACTTCTGGCAACAGTTCGTTTTCTTGAGGGGCGCAGTTCTAACCTAACCTAACCCACTTCTGGCAACAGTTCGTTGTCTTGGGGGACGTAGTTCTAACCTAACCCACTTCGGGCAACAGTTCGTTTTCTTGAGGGACGCAGTTCTAACCTAACCTAACCACTTCTGGCAACAGTTCGTTTTCTTGGGGATCACAGTTCTAACCTAACCTAACCCACTTCTAGCAACAGTTAGTTTTCTTGCACGGGACGCAGGGACATATAAAATTGTATTAAGTAATACGTCGAAGAAATGAATTGCAATGTTTTGTAGTTGTGCCAATTAAGATAATTTGAAACAAATCAGCGATTAAGTAATATTCGTTGAATAGTATTTCTACGTAGTAAGATAAATTTAAATAAATATTAGTTGAAATAAAATAAAGCCAAACAATATTACTAGTAGTAAAGTTTCGATGAATCGTTGTCGATGAAATAATATTCGACGAAAAGGTTGTCGACGAAACAAGGGTACACCATTTCAAGACTCTCAACACCGCAGTAACATTACGACCATTTTATCAATTTAACGGCTTACCACCTTAGTGTAAGTCATGAGACTCATGAGTGGACACTCGAAATGGGCGTCCAGCGCGGCGGGGCGTGCGGCGTTCATGTTAAACAAATGAAACTTATACTGGAGTCGAGTCGATGCTGCACAAATTGTATGGATGATCGGCCGCAACGCTGCACGCCCGTCGCCCCGCCGAATGCTATGCTATTAAACCAACCGGATGCGAGACGCGCTCTCATTTCTATCGGAAAAAGTCTGCCGTTTTTTTTGTGGGGGAGGGGAACGTCAAATGTATGCGAAACGTCAAAATAGCCACGTCAAATAAACGTCAGTCCATACAATGAGTATGACGACTGGTCATACTCGTTCGGCAGAGGGGAACGCCTGTCAATGGCTACTGCGCTTGGTTTAAAGCTCTAAGGCTCCGAGCGTCCACTCAGGCTTTGCACTTATTCATAAATGTCTTCCAGGCCTCAATTACTTAATTTATGTTTTGCTTTTTTCTAACAAAATCAACTGGCAGAGTGACAGATAAGGACATATTATAACATAAATTAACTAATTGAGATAGACACGTTTATGCATCAGGGAGTTAATATACACATTTAAGGCATAGGCTTTATGGGTTTAAATATTAATAATATATTAATATTAATACTTAGGCTAGACTTTTGCCGTTAAAATATTTTTTTAAAGAAATGTTGATATTTTCAGAATAATCAAATCATCGAATAAAAAACCTAAATGTGATTAATTATGGTTTATAATGTAAATCTAATCAATGCAAGTGATTAACTTTGAGTTGCACTTTTTACAATATTTTGGTATTATAAACATAAATAATTATAAATTCATTTAATTTTAATTATCTTGTTTGTACGTTAGGTTCATTAAAAAAGATTTGGATAAGCAGAGTTTATATAAAAAAGAAACATTTTGTGCAATTGTGTACATACGCACTCAGGATGATTGTAAAAATCAGCGTTTTGCTGTGCCTGGCATATTCCGCTTCTGGCGAACATGGTAAGAAATCTATTATTGCTAAAGTTTAACTAGTGAATCATAAAGTCTAAGAAGTCGAAGTATCTGTTTAGAATCTAATCTTGCAAACATTCATAAGCACCTTATTAGTACCTTCTGTATTAAGTTATGGAATCAGGCGTTACTTTATGGGAGTCCATGTTGCGGTCTGATTTCCGTTGCCGGCCGTCAGACAGATAACATATCCAGCAGCTCCTGAGAATCCTTTATTATAAAATCATTATTTTTTATTTTATTTCATTTTTTTATCGCAATTGAAGTGAAAAATAGTATGTATGGTCTAAAAGCCATATTACTACTCGAACAATTATACCTCACTTCGTTGGGGAAAATATCTACATGTCGTGGTAATGAGGCTTACTCTAGACCTTTGTCAAAAAATCTACTACCTATACTGCAATGCTGCAATGATATTTTACTATGGAGGGGTTACAACAACAAAGAGCATAAAAAATGCTGCCAAATTTATTTTGATAACCTAACTATAAGTCTGTTATATTTATCTGAATTGACAATCATCACTCGTACATCTTTATCACTCTCGTTGTAGGAACTAAAAAAACACCACATGTTTTGAGAAATGAATTGCGTTTCCTGATTGGTCGATTTTAACATTTCTGTATTTTGGTTGGTTGATATTAAACATAATGTTTTTTTAATTTATTTAAACAGTATGAAACTAAATATAACGTGGTTCAGATTAACATCGATATGAGTTGTGATTGGTGGATTTAATATGATGAAGTGGTCTAATTGGTCAATTTAAAATGTTTTGAAAGTCATTATTGTATGTACATGTTAGCCCTAAGCTGTAAGCTAATGTTCTATTTTAGTCCGCCTTCTTAGGCCTAATATGACACACTTTTTGAGCATGAGAAGTGAAAAAGCTTTATTTTTGTCAGGAAACATCAAAGACGACGACTACCCGCCCTTGAAATGGCCTACAATAATCAGTATAGAAGCAACAAAGCTATATTTGACATCAGGTTGGACTGAACATCTGAAGTATTGGTAAGACCATTTTTCACAGACACGGAGGCTGACTTTGAAAAATAAGTCACCTTATTGAATGGATAAATTAATTTTTACTTATAAAGGTTTTTGAGGTATTATAAGTATCACGCGTGTATCTGAGTGTCTCTATGTCTGTTTGTCCTAGTAATAGCACCCAAGAGGATGAATCTATTTGAGTATTTTTTATTGAAAGGCGTGCCTTTCGAGCGCGTGTTTGTTTGAGTCATATAAATTCATAAGCTTTTATTTTACAGGAAGATTAATATTCTCTCTAGACTTGATGCCAATAACGGAGCTGTTACAAAAATCAGAATACCCGTAGTCGAAAAAGGTTACAGAGTCGAACTTGAGGTAACTAAATTATTTAGCCCCTAAACTTAAAGATTGCCTACATAAATGTTTAAACAGACACCTATTATTGCCTTTTATTTACATAACTAAATATACAGAGGTACTACAGTACAAATACTAAACTAAATTAATAACTAGCTCAAATCTAAACTAGGCCCTTGCGGCATTGTACCAAGGATGCTGGCGGCATTTCCTCGTTGTATCGCAATGCTGATACGCTGTGCGAGGAAACCTTTATTGCCTACCTTTTAATGAAACTCCATGTGGTGTCCGGTTTAAGAATAGCACGAACCACAAAGGGGACTGATTCTCTGCCAACCCTCGGCAGCCTCTGTTGGAGTCGAAACTCGACGCTACTCTTAAGCACCGCATGAATCTTGCGGAGAATTAGGAGATTGACAAATTACTTCGAAAGGCTAAGGCTGATCTTCTAAGAAGTTCACGGTACTTTGCAGTTTTTTAGACTTTCGGAGTCATTATTTCTGAATATATCCACTTACTATGATATGTCTTATAGTTTCCGAGTAAAATGCCTGTGACATACGGACGGACAGACAGACAGACAGCCATGACGAATCTATAAGGGTTCCGTTATTTGCCACTTGGCTACGGAACCCTAAAAACGATATGAAACCAATTCAGCAGCAGCACAAACTGCTTTAAATGACCCTTTTCAGGCTCGAGGCAAGTCATGCCTCTCTCGCATCAGTCTATTCAGCCACCAAAACGGTGTCTCTATATTGACACACCATAAATCGTCTGACAGAGATGAAAGGGAAAAATATTAATCAAACTAATTAATATTTTTTACTACTACTCCTGCATTCAAATTTACCAATAAGATGACTGACGGGTATATTCAAAACGTATAATTTATAAACTTTGTTATAAGATTATTGCTAAGGATGTTCTTAAGGATATAATAACACTTGTCATCCTCCTCCCCGACTGTCCCGTTGCCCTCCTCTCCGATCACCGGCACATTCCACCGAAAAATTGAGGTTACTAAATTGTATAGAATCAGCAAGTTGTAAGTCATTCGTCGAACTCAAATCTTCCCGACTTGCCTATTTTGAATACTCATAGAAAAACTATTGTATACAAAAGTGACCTAATTAAGTTTTTCAATCTCGTACCTTACTTAGCCACTCAGCAAGCTTCATGGCCTGAACGCGGTACCCGGCTGAAAGACTCTTCATTATGTCACTTTTGTATAAAATAGTGAGTGTTGCGGTATGTCATTATTCGTGTGTAGAAATGACACTATAATAAAGATTTCTTTTTATTATAAAAATTGCCCTTAAATTTTGGTATTTCTTCCGCAGATTCACCCCGAAACTACTAAAGAAGAAACAAACAAGAAAGTTTGTTATGGGACTACCGAAAACCGTACTAACGATGAATTATTAGAACCTATAGATTTTTTGCCAATAACCGGTCATTTGGAACGTGTTGGTAAGAACCACGATAGGCAGTATTTAGGGTTCCGTAGCCAAAATGGCAAGAAAAGAACCCTTATAGTTTTTTATTAGAATCTAAACAGCGATGGAGCCCAGTCTAACCAGCTTGGAAGAGAGTGGGCCTAAGAAAGAGCTCAGTGACAGACTATCCACTCAAATAAATTTGATTCAACACATCTAACCTTTGCTTTATCTTAAATAGCTATTAATGATTAGATTTAAAAACAAAATTACACTTGACTTCTTTGATACCTAAAAATAGTGAAAAAAAAACTCAATTTTGCTGCGAGCGTGAGACAAAATGGCCTTGATGTGACCTTAGAAAATAAATGTCAATTCCACGAGCGAGGTTAATATAAACTAGAAATACTCGGAGTCTATTAACGCAATTATTTTATATAATTTATACAAATTTTCATTTTTAAATGCTTACAGCTGTTTCATACAACACTTAAAGCTTCTTTACTTTTAAATAAAATAAGTATAAACGGAAAAATTACAAGATCACGTGAAAAATATTTTTACTGACAACAATCACCCGTATTGTGTGATCAAACAGTAATTACCGAACGCAAATAAAAAAGTTGGCAAATGTCAAAATGGCGGTATAGATATTTTAAAAATATTTAATTTCTTTAGAGTTTTTTATTAACTTACTCTTGAGGTTTTTGAACTCAAATGTAACAATATTATAAGAAAAACAATATTATAAAGATGACTTATGGTGGTCACGACCCTCAGACATGAGGATTCGACTAGGAAGAAGAGAAGGATAAGAAAATACGAGTGAATCTTTAAAGTGACGAAGAACGATCTCTTAGGTATTATTTTTCCATGTCTTTTCACTGCTGAGGTGAAAAATAGTGTGTTCAACACGAGAATAAAGTATTTAAATCTTGTGCTTTTGAGTCCCTCTCTACGAATCTTCCGCTTGCTCAGGAATCGAAATTAGCACTTGAAATAAATATTAACTTTCTTCTCTAATTGTACAAATATTTATCTTATCTTTATGATGATATATTGAAATGACACATTTTGCCTTACATCAATCAGACACAGCCGCCTTTTTTATATGTTAATAGTGATGAAAATTTTGGGTTAGATAAGTTATGGACCTCGAAATTACACGGGGTCATTCGAAAATATTTGAATTACACAAAAAAAAATCTAATTCGTTTTACATAATATAAAAGGAAGTCATATTTCGCGGCAAAAGTCAATTAATACAGTCAGGGAATATCTTGTTTTAAAGTGAACATTTTCTTTTTTTGTAAATACTATGATCCAAAGTAGAAGTAACCAGATATTATAATTTTTATTTTAACTTATACTATGATATTTAAAGGAAACGAAGATGTGAAGGGTGTAGACTGTGTGAAGTTTACTGGTACTCGTAACGATGGAGATGATGAGAAAGTTAATGAAGAATTGTGGGTTCGCTATGAAGATTCCAGTGAGTCCTGGATTCCTGTCAGGTATAATGATATATTTATTTTAAATTTGTATATTTTTGAAACAAAATATGAGTTTTAGGTTTATTAAAGGATATATTGTTTTAGGCTTGAGGTGCGGACGAGCGACACTCGCCATGGTTATCTAAAAGACCATGTTATTTACGACTTTTTCAATTTTTCTCCTAAAGTCAATCGTAATGTATTCAAGGTTTTTGGAAAATGTAAGTAACTTCTTTATCCTCGGAGACCTTAGTGAAAAAAAAGTAAGAGGCACAACACTATTAAAATCACTCCAACTAGTTGTAATACTGCCTGAATACAGAGTCTTTCTGGAAATTATAGTGTCGTAGAATGTATAAGCATATAAACCAGTGTACCAGTACCCAGTACCAACTTCTAGAAATCAGTAAGGCTGCGTTTCCACCAGAGATGAGCGAGGATAACGAATGTGTTTGTTAAGAACGAGTAGTGATGCGTTGTGCGAAGATAAACAAATGAAGTGATTCTATTGGTTTTCAAAAACACATTACTCACAATACATCCTCGCTCATTCCTGGTAAAAACGCAGCCTAATAAAGGGGTAAATAGTTTATTATACAATCAACAACGCCAAAATTAAATATACATATTTGTACCTTATTTCATTTGAATAATGTGCCAAATTGTGTATATATTTTTGACGTTGACTAACAGTTAAAACCAGTTTTGACATATAATGTATCATTTCCATCTTTATTTATAAACATTGACATGTCCCTGTCAAAAACAAAACTACTTAAAAAGAAACGGAATAAAAATTGCTTTTCTGATGACGCTTTTAGATAGTTGCAAACAAAGGGAAAACGACGAAGATGACGATAAAAATCATGATCATCAAACAATCATTGCCAATCATCTAGAATCTATTACTGCAGAAGAAAATAAAGAACTAGACAAAGCGTTTGATGAGTAAGTACAGTGAAGTGAATGCATAATATATATATATATATATTTTTTATTTTTTTATTTCTTTTTATTAGCCTATTTTCGTGTCCCACTGCTGGACAAAGGCCTCCCCTCTTCTCCTCCATTCAGTCCTGTTTGTAGTATTTTCCCGCCATTCTATAAATAATGAGTCCAGGTCATCCCGCCATCTCCTTTTTGGTCTGCCTTTACCCCGGCGGCCGTCTATGGTGTCTCGTGGGTCCCACTCAGTAGCCATTTTGGCCCACCGTTCAGGGTGCATGCGGCAGACATGCCCGGCCCAGCCCAGTCCCACTTTAGCTTAGCGGTCTTGACGCCCACATCTACAATGCGAGTTCTGGAGCGCAGTTCCGTGTTTCTTATTCGGTCAGTTCTTCGAACACCTAATATACTGCGCTCCATCGCTCGTTGACAAACCTTGAGTTTGGACTTTAAAGCTTCTGTTAACGACCAGGTTTGATCACCGTAGGTCAGAATGGGAAAGATGCACATGTAGAGGAGTTTGCGCTTAAGACCCAAAGGAAGGTCACCCTTCATTAGCGCTTTCATGCACGAATCATAATATATAATAATAAAAAAATTGAAACTGACAAATGCTTGTGATTTTATTTCAGATACAAGCAGAAATTTAACAAAAAGTACTCTCACCAGGCAGAACACGAAATGAGGAAAAGTATATTTCATGAAAAATGGAGGTTAGACTTTTATTAATAATTATTTTATGACAACACTCATATCATTGGTATAAAAGTAAATTATTTCATAAAAATATATATCAAATTAAATAAAGTTTGTAACATATTGTTGTCAATCTTCCAACGGCGGGTTTAACGGCCTCCTAGCCAAGTTGGTAGTGACTCTGCCTATGAAGCAGGAGGTCCCGGGTTCGAATCCTGGTCAGGGCATTTATTTGTGTGTTTATCACAGATACTTGTTCCTGAGTTATGGATGTTTTCTATGTATTTAAGTATTTATCTATATCTATCTATTATATATTCGTCGCCCAGTACCCACAACACAAGCCTTATTGAGCTTACTGTGGGACTGGGTTGATTTGTGTAAAATTGTCCCATAATATTTATTTATTTATTTATTTATTTAATCTTCATGCACAGTTGTCAGTCTTTCCAAGCAACTGTTTGTATATCCTTGACAAAAATATGCTCTAAAGGATCCCCGGATTTTAATTATTTCCAACGTATCTTTTTGAAACTATTGCAGACCTATCTAGGCGTTGGACTTTATTACTAATCGTTACTAGGACTCGGTAATCCACATTTAACAGTCTGTATTGTTATCAAATTTCGTTATCTTTAGATTGGTTAAGGAGACAAATCGCAAAAATTTAAGCTACACTTTAGCTTTGAACAAAATGTCTGACCGTACAAAAATGGAATTGAAACGATACAAAGGATTACTCAGAGACAAATCAAGACCCGGTGGCAACATAAGGTTCCCTTATTCTTATGAAGAAGTAAAAAAAATTGCAGAGACTTTGCCATCGCACTACGATTTAAGACTTGAAGGAGTTGTTGGCCCGGTTTTGAGTAAGTTATAGTTTTTATCTAGATCTTATAAAAAATTGTAATACAAAGAAAATATAGCAAAAAAAAAAGTTTTGTATGTAAATCTGTATCTGGCTGTATTTTCTTTGTATTACAATTTTATGCAACGAAAATGAATTACCGACATAGATCTGTACTACTAGAATGCCCATGCCAAATTTCGTGGTTCTAAACCATGTCGTTTTAAAATGAGAGCTAAACTACGTTTGTATGGGAACGCGAGCGTCCTGGCGACTCTTAATAAGTAATATTAATAAGTGGTCATCTTAGGGTATTAGATTTATTACCTTGTTTCTCGCAGTCTACAACATTATCATTTTGAGGTGGGTCCTTTATACCTAATTATCAAAAAAAATTTAGATAGGTACAATAAAAACATAATAAACAAATTGCCTAAACTAACTCAGTTTACGCTACTTAAAATAAGAAATAAAAAAACTAGCTCAGGGGCCGATTTTTGACAGCCGGACGCTCGAATTCAAAAAATTCAAGCTCGAAAATAATCGCACACAAAAGTTTGTCGCTAATTTTTTCGCATGGAATTATTAGCTTAAATAATCATGATTTTAAATTTCTATCGCTGTTATATTTAAAACAAGATTTTATCGTTTTATTCAGAGTTTTAAATGTCACTTTCGAGTGCTCGAATCTCAAAAATCACCCCCCTGGTCGCTGTCAACGGCAGAAGGCTGGCCGTATTTTCACAATATATAGCAATAATTATTTGCTGTGTAAATGCAAGTAGGTATCTCAAACTAGCGGCCGACCCATACTTCAAGGACTTAATATGCTGGTTGTACTAGTAAAATAAAAATAAAAACATTCTTTAGGCCAAGAGGATTGCGGCGCGTGCTGGAGTTTTGGTACAACCGCTGCTGTGGAGGGAGCTTTGGCAAGAAGCAATGGCGGCATGCTGATATCATTAAGTAATCAAGCCCTCATCGACTGTTCTTGGAAGTAACTATATTATTTGTATGAAATCCTAGCGGTTGCGGAAAAACAATATTATTATAATGAATAATCAATTAATTTTGTTTTATATAAATATATTATTAAGTTATCAATTATAAAATAATTAAATTAACGTAAAAAAATATATTTTCAAGAATTTAAGAAAATTTAAGCTCAAAAGTAATTGCACACGTCGCCATTATTTGCACATGATATTATAAATTATATAATAGTTTAAATACTTGTGATTTTAAATTCCTTTGGCTGTTATTTATAAATTTAATAATACACCATTTGATGATTTAAATTCGATGATTGATGAGTCGAGCGCTCGAATCTCAAAAATCGTCCCCCTGTTACGCATAAGAGCCAATGGAAAATGGACTCAAAATTTTCTATCGTATTTTTGCACAATATAATCCCAATTTAAAACGGTTTGTATGTGTTTACGTTCCTTGTAGTTGGTGGAGAAGTGCTAGCTATCGACATTTCATTACATTTATCTGCTACTGATTTTCTGATAATCACAAATGCACTCTTTAACTTTTTATTGTTTATGGGTTTCGTAATTTTTCCAAAATTATTTATTCAGTACTAAACTAACGTATGATTGAATAACGTTTATTTTATTATTAAATATTTATAGCAATGGAAATATTGGCTGTGATGGTGGATATGACGTTTCTGCCTACAAGTGGATTATGAAGCATGGCTTGCCTACGGTTGCGGAATACGGATCTTATACAATTCAGGTATCGCCAATTATAATTATCGCCTCAAGAACTAAAAAAATGTTATGAAAACCCAACCGGAATTATCACAAAATGTAACAAGTAAAGTAATAAAGAAAGAAAAACAGACGTAAGAAATAGAGCCATAAAAGACTTCATGAAGAGTACTGCCAAAAAACGAGAACGTACATTCACAGTCTAATCAGTTTGGTCCGTAGGTGGCTGAATAACATTTCCAACTGAGACGGACATAACCTTTTGGTACATTCCGCAGCAAAAGTATAGAAGCATTTGCGGTGATCTAAACGATCCTCACGCTCTTGTTGCTTGAAAAATGAAAAGTCGAAAAGTCAATGAAATCAGAACTAATTTAAAATTGAAATTACCTTACTAAGTACTAATCCTCCAGTAGTGGGACTGGGACGTATTTAAACTTTATATGCTCTAAATTCACCAAATATCGGTCGCAACGAGCAGCATTTTAAACATTTGCTCAGGATAGGTACCAAAGGCCCTACTCGTAGCTTAGATTCGCCCCTTGACTTTTGGGTAATTTTAAAATTAAAACAGGTGTGTTAGGTATTTTTAAAACCAGTTTGTATAAGTTAACTACTGTTTAATGCATTATTTTATGCTCATCATTTCAATATATCATTATAGAGTACTAATGATTTTTTTTACAATTACATATGATCATAAAACTAAGAAAAAAATACAATATTAGTTAAAAAAAAACTTATAAACTAATCATATCTTTTTCGTATTGTCACAGGACGGGTATTGTAACATTGGAAATATGACAAAGACGTACAAAATTCGTGGTTGGACCAATGTCACTGCACTAAGCGAAGAAGCTCTCAAGGTAAAGAAATTTGCCTCAGGTCTAAAACCACTCCTTTTTCCGATGAAATGATTCAATTAATTACTACTACATACAAAAAAAAATTGCGACTGACCCGGAAAGTTTAATACCAAATGTCCCTTTTAGGGTTTCGTAGGCAAATGGCAAAAAACGGAACCCTTATAGATTCGCTATGTCCGTTTGTCTGTCCGTATGTCACAGCCATTTTACTCGGAAACTATAAGACATATCATTATCAAATTTGTATATGAAGTGTATTGTGTGTGCTGCTACTTAGTTATGTAGTGAAACTGTAAAAAGTATTTTTAGGTACTCCATACACGCAAGTAATTGTCAAAAAATATTTTTTTACTTATAGGTCTTTAAAAATAACATTGAGGTTTTTTTAAACAATAATAATGACTCCGAAAGTCTTTCAACGAAAATTATTTTGAACATTATCGGTTTAGGCGTTTTTGACTTATCTCCAAAAAACGACGTACTTACGCAGATACGACCTTGCGATAATAATTTATTCGATAGTAGCTATGACTGGTTTTTATAAATAATGGTACGGAACCCTTCATGCGCGAGTCCTACTCGCACTTGGCCGGTTGTTTCTGATTTTACAAGTATTTAAGTATCATTTATGATACATGTATGATGAAGAAATTGTTGAAATCTGGTCTCGGTACTAATTATATTATATAATAATAGAAAACGAGTATCGAAAACACACCCAACCTATTTAGCACCTATAAATATGAAATGTTGTAATTCTAGATCCTTTCTTTATGTATGTTTATTATGTATTAAAACATTGTAGACATTTAACTTTTGTATTTGTGTCACAGGTTGCACTTATAAAACATGGGCCTCTGTCAGTTTCGGTTCATGCCTATGATGGCTTCGAAAACTACGACGGAGGAATTCTATACGACACTACGTGGTAAGAATGAGCCGAGACCGTGGAAAAACGCCCCGAGCGATAACGCTTAAGGTTCCCGCCATCATCATCATCATATATTTAAGAGCTAGGCTCGGTGGAGCAATTTCCATGCCTGTCATTTGCCTTCCTCTTTACAGCCTGATACGTCACGATGTTTATTTTTTCCTTTACTTGATCCATGTATGCTTTCCTTGGCTTTTCTGACATCCATTCTGCTTCAACTCTACCTTCTATGATGTTCCCGCCATACATTGGTTGTTAAAGGATATCACGCGGACCTTTTTCCGCGGCTGAGGAGTACAGTTCGTGAGCTTTAAGAAGAACCTTCGGGAATCGGCGATGACACACGAAGGTAATATTGCTGTTCTGCTTTTTCACGTGTCACTGTTGATTGATACCCGACGTCTCTTTCTAAAACTCGAAGGTTCTTCTGAGAGCTCACAGACTGTAAGCTAATGAATAGTTTGTTTGTGTTGTTAATTTAATTTAATTTAAGGGAATGTAGTAATTGCAACTTCTATCCGAATCACTTTAGAATTATGGTATTTATGGTATAGTTGAATTATCGAGAGCGTGGAATTGCATATGTAGTGGTTGTACCGTGTTGTGCCTCTTTGTGTGCGGATTCAAATATAGAATGCCTGTACACAAACAATACTACTACAGGGTTGGGCAGAGTAACTGTCCTAGTTTAAAAGTTGTATAAAAGTTTAAAATAAAAAATAAAAATAAAATAAAAATAAATATTTGGGGACAATCTTACACAAATCAACCTAACCCCAAACTAAGCAATGCTTGTACTATGGGTGCTAGGCGACGATATACATACTTAGATAGATAAATACATACTTATATATATAGAAAACATCCATAACTCAGGAACAAATATTTGAGATTAGCACACAAATAAATGCCCTTACCAGGATTCGAACCCGGGGCCTCCAGCTTCGTAGGCAGGGTCACTACCAACTGGGCTGTGGAGGCCGTTAAAAACAATATAATATGAGATGTTATGTTATTAATTATATTAAACACACTCTATATATTCCACATTAATTGATATGTTTTATTCTCTCTTCCTTAGCTTGTATAATTTTAAGCATCTTGCCATAAAAGGAATTTCACGCGGCACGCAAGTCCTCTTCTGCTTAGTCGTCCCATATTTGACTACCCGACCCTAGAATAAACCCAATAACTAGCCTTATGTCATCTTAATAAAGCTCTGCATATATCCTCATACTGAAATATCGATAGTTAATTAGTTTTCTAAGGATACGTATAGCGTACTTTGTAATGTAAAGAGTCAGCCTCAAATTCCGACTAATGTGGTACATTTCACCATGAAGTTATACCCTGACTGCCTGGCTTTTTGGAATCATCTTATGGCTAATATATCCTCCAGGATATCTCTTAATAAGACACTATACACTCCATTAGTCTGTCGCTTGTCGATCTCCTGTAATTAAAACGTATTTTCTTTGCATAATGGCTGCCGTGCCGCGTGAAATTCCTTTTATGGCAAGATGCTTAAAATTATACAAGCTAAGGAAGAGAGAATAAAACATATCAATTAATGTGGAATATATAGAGTGTGTTAAATATAATTAATAACATAACATCTCATATTATATTGTTTTTAAACTTGTATACAACTTTTAAACTAGGACAGTTACTCTGCCCAACCCTGTACATATGCAATTCCACGCTCTCGATAATTCATCTATACGAGTGCAACGAGAGAAATTGTTCTATCATTGCCAACAACAGCGCAATTTTTACCTATTAATAATAACTCTTGTTACTTTTATTACAGCAAAAGCGATGAAGGTAGCTTGAACCATGAGGTGACTCTGGTTGGTTATGGAGAAAAAGACGGTGAATCATACTGGATCCTCAAGAACTCGTGGGGTCCGTATTGGGGTATCGACGGCTACATTCACATTTCAACTCGAAACAATAACTGTGGCGTTATGACAGAACCCACCTATGTTGTTGTGTAGTAACTCTGCAATTGTGTGTGTGTAAGCTTGGATCAGACTAAATATTCGTTGTTTAACTTAAAAAGGTTTCGCCCTAGGTTTAAATACATATCAAATGCAATCAACGGCAGATGTAGCTAAAGGGTGAGGGTGAGGGTGAGGTATTCAAAATGATCTATTTTTTTATGTACAGGTAATTTTGAACATCTCACCAGCAATGCTACTTTATTTCAATATTTTAGTCTGATTACAACTTATTTTATGTAGAGTAGTATTTATCATGATAATTGAATGTGAAATGGTTCTATGATTTTTATCGATTAAGTTATCAATATTCTAAGCACTCAAATTGAAATTGCACGTGGAATTTAACTAACAAATAAAATATTTTACCTAATGCATAAATCAATATAGTTTTTTTCTGTTAGGTACATCTTTACACGATCAGTCGTCAACAATAATGTCACACACAACAAGGCCCGCAAAAATATAATATAGTATTTTGTGCAACAGTTACATAATGAGGGTTCTTAAGACTCGAGGGTCGAAGTTACAAAATGAGGCGAAGCCGAATTTTGTAAAAACAGACCCGAGAATTTTAAGAACCCTTATCGAACGAGCGGAGCGTAAGCGAAGATCGTTCTTACAAACAACAACCTGTCACCTGGCTACTGGGTCGTCTCGGCATTTGGATGGCTTTTTGATTTCGATAGTTTGTCCGACGATAACTTTAGTAGCGATTTTCCGATCTTTATGAAATTTGTTGGGGTTGTAGCAGAGACCAACAAAATTTGCGAGTTCGTATATGAGCTGGATTGAGACGGGGGTTCTGAAATTAGAAGGCCTAAAAAGGTTTTGTAAAGGGGTCCTGTTACATTGGTCATCTTATTTGCTACTTTTACGAGCAAGTATGGTTGAGTTTGGTATCAAACGAAAGGTATTGATTAACACTCTCGTCAAATCCTAATTAACTGCTTACTGTTTCATAACAATTAGGAACATAAAATTGATTACAAAAATATTTTCAATTATATTTTGATTTTGGTGTAAATATTTTGACAACTGACTTTTTTTTTTATTTATTAGAGCTTTGGCTGCTAGGGCCATCAGCATACTGACATTAACACATTAGTAAAAGAGAGTTACCATAGACGCATAATGATGGTGATCGAAACGGTGGTCCACAGATGAGCACGACATGTCAAAGCAACAGAGTGAGAGGCACGTGAGAGGTGGATTTAAATTTAGATGAGACAAAAACTGTCAAATCTGAAGCGATTTCGTCGCGGTAAAATTTTGCGCATCAACCGCACAATTTAATATGGCCGTTTAGTTTCACAGTGATGGTTATTTGAGAAAAAAATACCCGATACCTATTTTTGGTATTTGTAGTAATTCTACTATTGCACATTTATGGCGAAACACAAGATTCGCGAGTTCACAATTCGGGGCGAACTACTAGTTATGTACCGTTGCACACAATAGTTTTTATACGAGTGCTTAAGCAAGCCGGTAAGAATTGAGTTCGACGAAAGCCGTGCACAACCTACTGCTTCTATGTAATCTCGTAACGTTCTATCTCCCGGTGGATTGTGCCGGCGGCGACACGCAATGCGGGGCCCGACAACAGTTTAAAAATATTGTATGGAAATCCTTTCTGTGATTGTTATGGATGCTACAATATGCGACCATAGAAGCTCTATCAAAAAGTATGCGCTAGTAGTTCCGCCACCACAATCTCAATTCGAGTATTACAGTCGCCGAGTATAAAAATATATTTCTGCTACCTTCGCTTCGTTGTGCACCTGGAAATTAGAAAAAAAGAAAGAAAGAAAATACATTTTTTACGCCACAACATCATAAACATATACATAAGTAGCAAAAATACAAGTTACATATTGAGACATTAAAAAAAGGATAGGTAATTAGGTACCCACTGAATAAAATTATTTTCTTTGTTGGTAAAGCTATGCAGTTGGGCATTCCTCCCGTAAACAAAGCTTCACAATACCTGTTATATTCAGCATTAAAGGCGAAAAAGTTAAACTTAAGCGTGGATTTTCCTTTTCACTAAATTAGCACATTCATTAAAAGTATACGCAAGATTAATTCTTTTAGTAGCGGTCGTTAACAAAGACCCCTTTTTAAGGCGCTGCATTGAAATTTCGGTGCAAAGCAAAGAAACGTCGGGGAAGTAAAAAAGAAAAGGCCCGGTATCTTAATTGAACGACGAAAAGGACTCGACACGACCCATACATTTGTATTAATTGGTGGAATGACAGCGGTTTGACATCTTTGTGCTAATGTGTGGTACATACCTAAAGTAAAATCTTAACTAATTTTATTTCACAGTTCCTTCTATACGTAGTAAAATATATTCATCATCATCATCATCATCATCTCAGCCATAAGACGTCTCCCCATTAAGGGGGGGGGGGGGGGGGGGTTGCCATACGCTCCACGCTTGGCAGGCGGGTTGGCGCGCACAGTTTTTTCATATCGTCCCGTGGTTGCAGTAGGAGTCTGCTAAGGGAATATACCGGGAGATGGGCAATTGGGCAGCAGCATCTTCCGAAAGCCTAAATAACTATAAACAAAAAAAAAAGATTATTATTTATTATTTGTTTTGTGGTCATGTTATACACGCACTTTGTACATACAGTTTTGTATATGCAGGATATAACAAAAAATACTTGTGATTCATTTAAGGGCGTAATTGGTATAGTATTACGACTTAAAAAGAGTAGGAAAAATTTTTTGGACTTGCATTACCTATTAATTTTTCATAATTAGGATACGATACCAATCACACCCTTTAGCGGATTAACAGCATGTTTCATACACCTTGCAGAACGACGACGGGTATATTTTGCTTACGATGTGTCAACGCGGCCCTTTGCACACGTCGTCGTAGATTAATCGTAGCGTAAGCGTATCGTATTAACGGTCACGAATACGATTTGCTTCAACGCTGCGTGTGTGGACTTTTTCGAATATGTATGTGCTCGTATCGCTCCCGTCTTACGCGCGTATTACGATACGCTTACGCTACGACGCAGTGTGCAGCGGCCCTTTTAGACCCGATTTCGTGATTATTCCCCCGTCTTTGTTTGCTCAATAATGAATAAAGAGAACGCTTACACCAGAATATTCAAAATAATACGCAGCATTAAGAAAAAGCATTTGTTTTTTCGCCTAACACTGGCTTTCAGAACAAGAACGTCACATATACCCTTATGATTATATCCACTTAAAGCATTATTCGTCCAATGGAGCACGTAACGGCGCGGTCAGGATAAATGATAAGGGTAGGGTAAGAGGTACGGACAATCGGCATTCGTCGCAAATATAATAGGATATAGAACCTTATTTTTGGATTTCAAACTTTTATATGTGGGAAAACAAGAGAAAAAAGGTTTTTGTAATTCCACCGTGACGTAGATATCAGAATCCTTGATTAGCGCTATTTTAATTTTATTTTTTGTTATAATGAGAACAATTTATTGATTTTACTAATTGTGGAACATACATTATTCCAAATGTTATAGAGGTCCCATAGTTTGCTCCTACTTGGCTTATGTCAAATTCGAAATATTTATTGCCTGAACTATCTTTTCACAACTAACAGCAAAATTTTCCAACTTACGATGCTGTCAATAATATACACCGTGCTTTTTTTATTTCCTTTAATTTCATTATATGGTTAGGTACGATAAAGAAACAAATTGCCATAATAAGTTAAAAAAATTATCTCAGGGTACAAAAACAATTTATGTAGGTTTACGCAATCCGAAAGGCAAAAATTAACAATCGATTATTCATGAACTGGAGCTAATTAGGACACTGGTGTCTTTGAGAAATATACCTACTTAATTTAAGCTCAGAAATTCACCCTTAAAGTTTACAATTAAAGGAATAAAATAATTACATCACAAGAAAAATACACTGTCGTTACATTGATTTTATGTAAGTATACTAGTATGTAGTAGGTACTTACGTAATACATGGTTTGAGTTATACAACAACTTTGTCACCTGCCATTATTTAATGATAATGCCCTGATGACGTAGTAAATGTAACGGGTTGTTTTGGTCCGATTAACCTACATTTATTTATGAACGAGAGTTTGACGTCACGTTTCTCGGTTTTCCTATCAAGTCAGGGACGCCGCAGGGTTACCATGATTGCTAAGTTAAGTCGGGATAACTTTGAGTTATGTATTTTGGATATCTTGTAGGTACCATGAATATATTTTGTATTAAAATTGATAAATTTTCTTTGGCGTTTAATAATTGAAGAAATACATTAATAAATTTCATTTTCAAAGCTGAAATTCGGAAAAAATACTTATTTATTAACCGACTTCAAAAAAGGAGGCGGTTCCCAATTCGACAGATTTTTTTTATCATTATTATTTTTATTTTTTTGTATCTATGCTACTCCATATCATCGTGAATCGTGAACAGATTTTCAAAAAATTTTTTTTAATCGAACGGGTATAAGGGGCATATGGTCCCATTGTCACCAAGTCGGGGTCTGATGATGGGATCCTGGAGAAATCGAGGGAATTCTTCAACTATTATAGGCACACCTATAGTGATTTCACATTTTTTTACAGCAACTCGGCCACTTCCTCTTGGAATAGCGGATCCTTATTGAAGTCGGTTCTTTTTTGTTTAAAATTATTAGGTTCAACGTTGAGGGGAAAGTATGATAATTCATGTAACTAATTATTAAATGTTGAAAATAACAACAATTTGGAATATATATTACTTTCAATAATGTGAAATATAAAATAAAGTGCTACGTAATAACTAATGTAATATATCAACCTAGCCCCAAATTTAAGAACGGTTATTTTCAAATTACATTTACATTTACAAAATTACATTCCTATACCGTATACCTAAATATGATAAACACGATTCGAACATAGAAATCGAATTATTACTTGGAATTTCTCTCAAGACCTTAAAGTATCTCCATCGTATTAAATGTATTTTTAGTTACAATGATTTCGGTTACATAAGTAACATGCAAGGGTAACAATAGTGGCTAACAAAGCTTCTCAGTTGCCCACATAAGATACTTGCTAATATGTAGGCGGGTATTGGTGCCCCAGCGAATCCTATCCAAACTTTCAATGCACTTAACAAGTTTCCCTGAGCGCCTTGGGAAAAGGATAAGCTTATAGGCTCAAGAAGCGATTGCAGCTTTGTCCGGGGAAAACAGCCTGGTTGGCAACCCTACCGGAGCTCCCGCCGGTTCGCAAGTGCGCCGCGCATGCGTCTAAATTGCGCCAATTTCGCGGGCAGCGGCCTCTGCCGGCAGTACCAGTCCTTAGGCACCCCGGGGCAGAGGCGGTGCGTCGCGTCGCTGCAACTGCACGGGATGGCACTAATTTTGAAAATGTCATAGTTCGAAAATGGAACGTGGTTGCCAACCGTCAGCCAGGCTTAGTTAACCTGAGTGTTGTGTTTAGGTTAAGTTTCGGTGTTTAAGAAGATAAGTTGGAATAGTTTGAGGCTTTCAGTAGTTACGTATGTGAGTGTGGCAGAACATAACCTTGACACGTTTCCCGCGCGAAGTTGCCTCTTGTTTTCAGTTGCACTTCAGTAAAAGCGAGAGCCTTATAATTAACATCAACTTTCTCCTAATATACTGTATCAAACCGGTTAATAGTAGAGCTTAGCAGTTATGTGTGGTTTAAATAATATCGTAATTCTACAGTAGTTATAATAGAATGTTGCAAAATTATATGGAAAAATGACATTTTTGTGACCGATTCTGAGAAGAAAGCGGTGCGGCGTTGTCAAAATGAGACTTTATAAGGGTAAGTAAGAAATACCTAGTGAAAGTAAAATTCTTTTCACCTCAGCAGTTCGAACAAGCCTACTTTCCTCAATCCCTGGAGTGACGAATGTGCGACTTTCATCACTCCAGGGAGTGACGAAAGTTGCGACTTTCCTCACTCCAGGGAGTGAAATTTTGTTTCTAGAAGCTTCTCGTCATAATGATGATGCCTTTCATTCAGGGATGTAAATAAATGTGTTATTTTAACTTTAATATGTTCTCACTACTGAGGTGAAAAGTTGTATGTGTCACACGAGAGGAAAGTTTTTTTTACATCTCGTGTTCTTGAGATCCCTCGCTACGCTCAAGATTCAAAATTAGAATCATTCAATTATGGAATCTTCCGCTTACTCGGGACTCAAAATCAACACTCGCAAGAAAAACCAACTTTCCTCTCTTGTTGCACAATAGTACATTACACAACTAGGGTGGTAAAACAAAGAAAGGCCGAGATCGCAGAAGTTTGCGGCCCGAGCTGCAAGCGAGGGATGTAAATATGTGATCGAGGGCTTTCTTTATTACCTCCCGTGTTGTGTACATCATTTTATGTCTACACTTGGCCAGAAAGCCACTTTATGGCCAGGTGTGGCATAAATAACTATTGTATTTATCAAGTATTATATGTACCATGTTTATACTAGGGATTAATATCCACAGTGGCTAGTGGCAAAGATATTCATATTTAAATCTTTAAACACGCGCACAAGAGGACATAATTCTAAATTAACAACAACAATACACACTACAAATATCATAAAAAACTTTATTGCAAACCGAATAGTAAATACTTGGAACAAATTACCCTCTCAAGTTGTAAATTCTAACAGTTGAGTGTTAATCAGTTTAAAAATAGACTCGACAAACTATCTAAAACAGTGAATTAGTGCCTAGTGAACTATGATTTAGACGTATCAGCGCGAGCTGCCTGTCTACAATGATATAATAATATAATATAATAAATATATGGATAAATAAATACATACGGGCCATACATAGAATTAAATATTCGTCAGAAATAGGTACCCAAAAAAGTGCCCTTATCGGGATTCGATTTCAAGACCTCCAGATTCGTAGGCAGGGTCATTATTATTAGTATTACTATGCAGTACCTAAATAATAAATAACATGTATTGATTTTTAAGTCGGTTTGATTTTTTAGGTTTCCGTACCCAAAGGATAAGACCGTCCCTATTACTAAGGCTCCGCTGTCCGTCTGTCCGTCTGTCAATAGGCTGTATTTCATAAACCGTGATAGTTAGACAATTGAAATTTTCACAGATGATGTATTTCTGTTGCCGCTATAACAACAAATACTAAAAAACAGAATAAAAATAAATATTTAAGAGGGCTCTCATACCACAGACATGATTTTTTTGCCGTTTTATATATACAACCTCTATAAAAACTCACTTTTCGCACTTGGCCGGTTTGTTTTCAATTGTTTCTGATACTTTTTTTTATACCACGACTGCAGCAAACAAGCATACAGCCCGCCTGATGGTAAGCAGTTACCATATTTAAGTAAGCCTTCAAAATAATAGCACTCGTATTAAGTCACGTTGCCACGGGACAATTGCCCCTATTTGCCAACGTGATGGGACGTCCCACTGAGGAAGTGACCATCGTGGTCAATTGATTTATAGGCAACAATTGCTACGTCGTCCCAGTTAGTTACAATCAATTCGTAACGTTAATATAGCGCAAATAAAGAGTAGACCGAGTTAAATAGATCGCAGAGAAAAAAAAATAGGTAAAATCCGGGTTTTAACCGTGGTACCACGGCCTTTGTACCACGGGGGACCACGGGTAAAAAAATTTCCCCGTAGACCCACAACACCGAAATGGGACTATGGGTAATTGAAAAGAACCGGGTATTAACCGTGGGCCCACTGCTATGACCCTCAGTGGATCCACGAGTACTAATTTTGTCCCCATAGACCCACTGCTCGAGAATGGTATTCATTTGCTAGTATTTAAAGGCACAGCAAAAAAATAAATAACCAAAACCTACCTTGCCTATTAAAAAAGAATAGTATTTAGAGGCGTAATTTATGACATATCTATTGCTGTGGGACTACGGGAAATATTTATTTTCGAGGAATGACCCGTGGGCCCACGGACAGTTTCGTATTCAAAAAGATAACTTAAAACTGGAGCAGTGGGGTCTACGGGGAAAATACGGGGAAAAAAAATTCCCGTGGTCCCCCGTGGTACAAAAACCGTGGTACCACGGGTAAAACCCTGTAAAATCACTTAGACATGTCTAACTGACTCCTACCTTAATGACAAAAGGCTGACTAAACTTGGCCTAACACTTTTCAGCCACTAACATTGACATTTACGATTAAAAAAGAAAAATCCTTTAAAAGCTTTGTCGCAAGAAGCAATTCAAACTTACTACGGCGAAAAAATAAAGAACAGTCGATAGATTTGATAATTACTCATCTGAATTAAAAATATCCACAAAAACAAATTACAGGGGTGAACCTTGGTTATTATACTACGAATTGGTGTAGAATACTATTGAGATATGCTGTTCGAATCGTAGGAATTTACGAATAAAATTGTGCTTATGTGTGGTGACCTCGTGCTCCCTGTAAAAGCTTAATCATGAGGTGTTTGTGTGTAGTCTGTGCATTAGCACTAATTAATAAATTAAGCTATTAATAAGTAAGTAAAATAGAAAAAGCTGGCAAAAAGTAAGTCAACCTTATTGTTTCATTCTATTCAAAGCCTTAATTTAATTATTCTGCATTTTCTACTAGGGACAAAGCCTGTATCAACCTTGCTCGAATGACTGAATTGTTAAAAGTCACAGACGCTTTATTTCAGGTCATTCATGAAACATAATATGTATTGTATTCAACCTTCAGGCTCGTGTCCCCTAGTTTATCGACTCCCAAAGGTCGCACACAGGTTTTCGACAGGCGACCCCGATTCTCTTAGGTTTGTCGCACACTGCACACGTTTTCATACGATTTTACTAGTGCGAGTAAAAATCCGAACAGTTGTTTTATGCACAACTATAAATAAATAAATATCATGGGACAATCTTACACAAATCAACCTAGTCCCACGTAAGCTCAATATCGATACCGCTTGTGTTGTGGGTACTAGGTGACGATATTATTTAATAGATATAGATACTTAAATACTACTTTTACTAAAGTTTTTCAAAACATATTTTGCGGAGCACCCCTATTAGTAAGTACAATTTTTTGAAGTGCTAAAATTTCCTCTTACAAAAGTTTCACAAGGGAACGCAAACCCACAAGTTGAAAAACACTGCACTATAGTTGCACGTAAATTATATGGGGGTGGGTAAAATGTGCATTTATTAAAGCAAATGTAGCTCTATAATAACCCATACAAAAATATGCAAAGATTAAAATGGCGTGAACTTTACGAAAACCTCAAAAGAAATTCAAAACAAAAACTGATTTGTACAACGACTGCAGTTGCACATACATAAAAAAATCGCACCATTGAACTACTCAAACGCTTGCCAGCAGTGGTTTCCAGTAATTGCCACAGTCCAAAACTTAAACAAAAAATCGCCTATCTACGACTAAAGTATCCAATGTGCGACAGGCCTTACTCAGAAACGAATGAACGAAAGACCTAACGTTTTCAGCGGACTGTGAACCCGTCTCCTTTACGTAACCTTAACTGGGACTCACGACTAATTCATTGACAAATGTTACTTAAGTAAATTTAGGTGTACATTACACGTGAGTTTGTGTAATTGTGTTATTACGACTATGTTAGTCTAAAAGTTTACGCCAGATATGACACAAGTTTGGTAATTAAACTCGTGTGTGGGAGTGTAAGACGTGTAAGTATGGTTGGCTTATGCTTCGCCTACATAATTATGTTTTGTGTTAATTATTTTGACAATAGTATTACTCAAATATTCCAATTTAACTTTAAATCCTGTTATAAACTAATATCCTAAACGTAACAAATGACCACTACTTAAGGAATAAGAATTAGATGTTTCACTGTAGGTACCTTAAGATCAAATACCTTGTCAACTAATCAAGAACATCAAATAGGAAATATTTACCTAATTAGGCCATATCTTTCCAATTATATCCTATTTTGATCAGCTAAATGTAGATTTTGCATGTAGATGCAGGATGTAACAAAAATACTATCTGGTATCGTATTGCGAGTAAGAAAAAGTAAGAAAAAAATTTTTGGACGCGATTTTTTTTTATGGGACACGTCGGCGTCGTCCCAGCATCAGCAGGCAGCAACCCTCCATACAAAACAAAAAATATTTTCGTGAGAATTTTTTTTTCATAGTTTTTCATATCATAATAACAATACGATACCAATTATGCCCTTAAAAGGATCACCAGTAATTTTGTTCATCATTGGCCTCTAACGTCTATGGTAGACGATTAGACGCAATGTCCAAAATCAACTTAGACACTTCCTACCCTTATCCCTTATTCATTCCTTTCCTTTATTTTTGTTACCTCCTGTATATTTATAACAATCATTACTGTCATTGTAAAATCAAACTTAATATCAAACAATTAAAGTTGATGGATGAAAGTGCGACTAAGGAAGCCCTGGAAGCAGTGAACACGACGTCGGTTAAGACGTAATTCAGCGTAAACGTCTCTGAACGGAGTGAGTAATGACAAGGCACAGAAAGTAAATAATATATTCACAAGACGGTAAGTAAAACCGGGGATGTTTTGCCTCATATTAAATACCATTAGGAATGCGTTAGCAACACGTGGATACTTAATTTAAAGTTAATATGGTTGGCAACAAGGTTTTGAGAGGATTTTTTTTGAGGAAGGTAAATTAATCAGAGTTGTCTTAATATTGAGCTCACTCGTGTTTTGAGCATCATGCAGTACATTAAAATAGGAGAAAGATAATTGCGAACAAACATACATACAAACAAACATACGGGTCGAACTGAGAACCTCCTTTTTTTGAAGTCGGTTAAAAATGGGTGGAGGTGTAATTACACATCAATTAAACAAAAATAAATATATATCATTGGTAAATTAGTGAGTTGAAACCTGTTCTAAGCTTTCACGACGTAGCTAAAACATAAAAATATAATAAAGGAACTTTTAAGCAACACAAACTTTTACAGCATAATATTATTCTTTTATTTCCACTTCGTTTAATTTTCTTTTGTAAATGAGAAAATGTTAGGAAAATTTTAAGCGTTACTTAAATTTCTTTGATTATTTTACGTTCGTTTGCTTGGAGAAATGAGCTGTATAAACTCTCGTATTAAAACAAGTACATCTACTAATACCTACTAATTTTACATATTCAGAGATTTAATTCATGATAATATTGAAAATTTGGAATTATCATTCCACTGGGAATATAAAATTTTTGTTCACTGGATTAGAACATTTCGAGAACTTTTAACACTTGGATATCATTAGCTTCTAGCTTGTATACAGGGTGGTACATAACTGTGGACCTTCCCGAGAGTATTGCGTCGTATCAGTGATACAGAGTAGATTTTTAATAGCTAGAATTGTTAATTAAGCAATAAATAATAATTCCTAATTTACGATATTTCAATCGTGGTGACAACCCTATGATCACATTTTGCATCACCACGCATCACACATCAAGGAATTGTTGTCGGGGAGCCTCGGAACTCTACGCTTATTTCCGAGCGTTGACGTAATTATAGCACTATTGTATGAATGACACATAAATGCCAAATCAAATAAATACGAAAATACTCTAATTAATTACTTTTTATTTAACCAGCACTAATATTTTACACACCGCAATATTTACAAACGATGTTCAAACATCCCACCGTGTCTTATAGCGCACGCTGCAGCTCGTGCCATGTCGGTTCACATGCGTTAGGGTACGCTCTTCAACGTTTTTTCGACGCAGAGCATCGAAGACATCAACTAACCTCGCTTTCATTTCGTCTGCAGTTTCGCATTCCGTTTTGTACACAAATCTTTTAATACAGCTCCACAGAAAGAAATTTAAACTAGTTAGATCCGGGGATCTTGGTGCCAGCGGCGGTGCGGTCCAAACACTCCAAACCGGCCCATCCATTGATGGCCAAAGTCGTATCTTCGCAGAGCTTTAGCCGCATTAAAGTTAAATTTCGGATATAAAAAGAGCAAATTTAAGTATCCTCGAGCAATTTTTCACAAACTAACGCATTTTCATTAACGAATATGACATTATAAAGTCAAGATTAATGACAATTACATTCTAACCATAGTGTTGATCTTCAATTCAACTACGCAAATAGGTTCGTTAATAATAGGAAATGAAATTATTAAGTATTTCATATTTTTCATGCAAGTTTTATACCAAAATACAAATGAAACCCAATTATTAAATGAAAAAAATGCTCTTTCAATCTGTGGACCTGGAAACGATTTCAATTTATTTAAAAACAATTTTGTGAAACATATTAAACCTTTATACTTACTACTTTAAACGGCTATTACACATTGCAACCTGCAGGGCCCAATCTGTCAGGTTGGAAGGTGTAATTGAAGGTAGGGCCCGTAGGGAGCTGAAGGAGGGGTAGGAAGAGGCAGAGTACACAACAGATTGGGCCCTGCAGGTTGTAATGTGTAATACGGCTTTATAGTAAACCTAGGGGTTTGTGGTGAAAAAGGTTACGACACATTTTTTTATGACGATTGAGAATTTTTGAGTGATTGTCAATGTCAGCGGTTGCACTGGTTTGTTGTCGTTAGTACTATTTAATATTTAGAAATTACATAAATACCAACTGAAAACCCAAAACTAAACAAGGGAAGCCGTGCTTAGAATCGCTTACCTACATAAATCCGGTGACGATTCTTGCCGAGTAGCCAGAAGACCTAATAATGGGTAGACCTAATAAGGGGGAAAACTTAATATATCTGTCGTAAAGCGATTGTTTACAAGTAAGTTCATTGACCCTGTTATTCTTAGGGTTGGAACTGAGTAGTTTTTTGCATGGATGTTTAAAAGGCTATAACTTGGAAACGGTTGGCCATATTAACATTGTTTCTATGGAGGAACTATAGAGCTAAGGCTAGGCTATCTCCCATTTCTGGAAAGGTCCATCGTCAAATTCCACCCAGTATATCAAAAAGATAAGTAAGATAATGTACCTTAGTACTAAGAATGTGCTACTTGGAGCGTAGTATTAAGATAGCAAATAACATATAGAAACACCAACTAATTTAAACACCAACTTCTCCAGGCACGCCGCGCTCAATGACATTCTACGCCGTTCTCTCTTCTGGAGCCCGCCGGAATTCTAAGGGATGATGACAAGACGCTTATGGGATGTCCTTGGTTCCATGGAAGATGGGCCTGGTGCTGGTATAAGATGCCACATGTGTACATACATCTCATCTCCACGGAACCTCTACCAGAGCCGGCGCGGCTGCAGAGGCGGCTGAGAAATTAAAAATGCCAAAATATACGGATATCGGCGCCCGTGGCCTGTGTGGTCCTTGTGCCCATGTCCTCTTCAAGGATTTGTCAAAGATTTGGCTACTGGTCACAACTGGCGACCATAGGGCTTGCGGTTTCCTCGCCCTATACGTATTGCTATTGCGATACAGCGGGGAAATGCTGCCATCGTCTACGGCACCATGCCGCGGGGCGTTAGTTTATTATAATTTTATTCAAGATTAGGTTTTGGTTTAAATGTAGTTATTTTATAGATTGTACTTGTTTATAAAAAAATGATAAATGATCTATGTAGAGTAAGTGCGAACATTGGACTCTACCTAAACACCTCAAAAACAAAAGTCGCTACAAATACAGCTCGGATACCTATACTAGTCAAGGACGCCCCACTCGAATACGTATATAGTTATATATACCTGGGCAAACAAATATCTTTCAAGCCCACGAGACACAGTGACGAAGTAGGAAGAAGAATAAACATGACTTGGAAAAACTACTGGTACATAAAGAGATACTTAAATCGAAGCTGCCAATAAAAGTAAAGAAAAAAGTAATGGACTCTTGTTTATTGCCCAGCCTCACCTACGGGTCCCAAACTTGGACATATGACAGTAACATAAAAAACAAAATTCAAACATGCCAGCGTGCAATGGAAAGGAGCATCCTTAACATCAAACTTAGACGTACCATCAAAAATGTACGGAAATTCGAAACAAGACGAAAATCATAGATGCTTTACAACACTCGCTGTACCTGAAGTGGATGTGGGCAGGTCATGTGGCCCGCGCACCAAATGACAGGTGGATAAACAAAATAACTGCATGGTCAGGTCCAACCAACTATAGACACAGAGGGCGCCCTAGAGAACGGTGGGCGAACGATATCGAAAAAACTGCCGGAAAAAACTGGAAAACGAAAGCAGGAGATCGAAAATCTTGGAGGCTATTGGAGGAGGCCTATACCCAGAAAGGGGCCTTAGCTTAAATAAGTTACTTTGTAATTGAATTAAAATGTAAACATTAGTTATAGTTAAGGAAATAAAGACTTTATTTATTTATTTATTTTACTTGTTTCGTGTGCAATAAAAAAACATTTATTCAATTTAATTTAGGTACTGGTTTCAGCAATACATATAATAATATATTAGCCTATATACGTCGCGGCCTCACAGGTACGCACAAGTCTCCTCTCATACACGAGAGGGATCGAGCTACAGTCCTCACGCTGGTCCAATGCGGGTTGGGAACTTCACATACACCTTTGAATTTCTTTGCGGATGTATGCAGGTTTCCTCACAATGTTTTCCTTCACCGAATAGCGATCTTGGTAAATATCAAAGTATATTTCGTACATAAATTCCGAAAAACTCATTGGTACGAGCCAGAGTTTGAGCCCGAGAGCTTTGGATTGAAAGTAAGACGTCTTACTGTTGGAAGTGTAACGCTGGCCATCTTTAAAAGACAATTTTGAATTTGTATTTGTCAAGGCCTGTGTTCTATTCTAGTTATCACTCTATGATGTTTTTTCATGTAAACATGTCATGCAAATTTTTATAATAATATATTAAATATTTGCATTCAGTTTCCCACTGCGTTTCACTCAACTCTGCATACTTTCAATAGGTTATGTGCTACACGCAGTGAAGCGTAAATATTTTGTGAAAATATTATTATTTTGCTCGAAATATGGATGAGTATACTAATTCGAAAGTTTCTATGGAGAAGCTTAAGGGCACCATTAACTATCGCGATTGGGCATTTCAAATGCAAAATATACTCGTATTCGAGGATTTGTGGCAATGTATTACAGGAAAATCCGAAACCTCAGGTGAGAACGCTGCCAAATTAGCTCGTAGAGAGGAAAAGGCTCGGGCGAGGCTATGTCTAAGTGTTGAGAAATCGTGCTATCCCCACATTGTGCAGGCGAAAACTGCGAAAGATGTATGGGATGCCTTGAGGAAGGCTTACGATGACACCGGGTTGAACAGGAGATTGTCGTGTCTGCGAACTTTATGCTCGATTAAGCTGGAGCAGTTCGACAGTATGGAAGCGTACGTTAACGAGATCTTGTCACTTGCTGAACAATTGAGTAGCATGAAGAAACCTCTTGACGACGAATTCCTGGCTGCTATTATGCTTCAAGGGTTGCCTCAGGAATATGAGCCTATGATAATGGCTCTGGAGCACTCAAGCATGGACATAACGACGGATATGGTAAAAACTAAACTTCTGCAAGATAAGCGATGGAAAGGGAGCGCTGGTGGCGGTGATGACTGCTTGTTTACACGGAATCGTGGTAATGACAAGACCAGTTCCCGAGGTGAGAAGAAAAATGCCTCAAGTACATCAAAACACGCTAATACCTCGTCAAATACGAATAAGCTGTGGTGTTGGAAGTGTCGTTCGAAAAGCCACGTTAAGAAGGATTGTCCTCAACTGAACCGTAACGGAGCGACGTCGACTTCTATGGTGCTGGCTGCACTTAACACTGATAGTTCGTGGATTATTGATTCTGGCGCGACAGATAACATGTCAGGATGTCAAGAATGGTTCAAAGACCTTGACGATTCGTCTACAAAGGAGGTGTGTGTTGCTAATGGCAAGAAGTTACCAGTTAGTGGGAAAGGTGATGTACATTTTTCAATTAACTCTCGTGGACATACGATAGATACAACATTGAAAGATGTTATGCTTATACCTGACCTTACTGTTAATTTGATATCCGTGTCTACTCTTGCTGAAAAGGGATTTAAGTTTATTTTTGATAATACTGGATGTGACATAATTAAGGCTGGAAAAGTAGTTTTACATGCTAGGAAAGTTGGGAGAGTTTACAGACTTAATTCTGTCGGCAGTGTCAATCTGACAACGTCATCTACCTCTAAGGACATGATGTTATGGCATTCAAGATTAGGGCATCTAAATTTTGACAGCTTGGCATCACTTAGGAAGGAAGCTAATGACATTGATTTTCAGGTTACTACTCAGAAGCAAGTTTGTGATGTATGTCTTAAGGGTAAGCAATCTCGCGCTCCCTTTGTGACAAACCCTAACAAACAGGTGGCTAAGGAGCGGCTGGCGCTCATTCACAGTGACGTCATGGGGCCGATGCCGACCACTTCTCTCGGGGGCAAGCGCTACGTCCTCACGTTCCTAGATGACTACTCCAGGAAGGTGTTTGTCTATCCCATTGCAAAGAAGAGTGATGTGTGTAAGTACACTAAAGATTTTATTAGACTGGTAGAGAATCAGTGTAGTGCTAATGTCAAAGTACTGAGAACAGATAATGGTTCAGAGTACGTTAATGCTGAGTTGACGGACTTTCTTAAAAAGAAAGGTATAGTCCATCAGCTGACGGTACCTTACAGTCCTGAACAGAACGCATGCGCGGAACGTCTTAATCGTTCCTTATGCGACAAGGTCAGATGTCTACTGTTTAACGCAAATCTCGATGACAAGATGTGGGCAGAGGCTGTGAACACAGCTGCCTTTCTTATTAATAGGTCACCGAGCTCAAGACTTTCTGGGAGGTTACCAGAAGAGGTGTGGAGTGGAAATAAAGTGAGCCTTAAGAATCTGCGTGTCTTTGGTTGCGAGGCATTTGCACATGTAGATGACTGTAAACGTAAAAAGTTAGACCCCAAAAGTAAGAGGCTAATATTTTTAGGCTACTGTGAAAACGTTAAAGGATATCGTTTGTTCGACCCTGACAACAACAAGATCGTTATATCACGTGATGTGGTGTTCAACGAGTCTGTGTTTCCAGGTAGACATTCTAAAATAGGGCCAAAACGTGTGTTTGAACCTATTTATCTTACAGGAGGTGGTGATGAGGCGACGACGGAGACTACGCCGGTGGAGGCGGAGCCAGAGTATCTTTTGGCTGAGTCGTCGGATTGCCCACTTGAGGCGGAGCCAGATACAGTTCCTTTCGAATCACCAAATGATCCTGTTGAGGTGGAATGTGAACGCGAGCCTAGTAATGATTCGGTTTTGCCGGAATTGGCACCAGAGTCTACAGGTCAACGATATAACCTACGTCCACGTTTGAATAATACGACTTGTAACATAACTAACGTTTGTAATGTGACAGAGCCCATAGAGCCGCGTACTGTCAAAGAAGCTTTGAGTTGTGAAGATAAAGAGTTATGGCAGAAGGCCATGAAAGAAGAAATCGATTCTTTTGTCTTGCACGGAGCTTGGGAGCTTACTGATAAACCAGTTGACAAGAACGTCGTTAAAAATAAGTGGATTTTTACTCTTAAACGAGACTCAGATGGGAACATTACACGTTACAAGGCACGGTTGGTAGCGAAAGGCTTTACCCAAAGATATGGAGAAGATTTCCATGAAACTTTTTCGCCGGTGGTTCGTCATTGTTCTATTAGATTGTTGCTATCTTTGGCTGTGGAAATGAACCTTAAGATTGATCATTTAGACGTGCAAACAGCATTCCTGAATGGAGAGTTGCAAGAGGAGATCTTTATGCAACAACCGGAAGGTTTCATTTGCCCTGGAAGTGAAAACAAAGTCTATAGACTACGAAAGGCGGTATATGGGTTGAAGCAAGCATCGCGATCCTGGTACCAAAAGGTAAAAGATGTTTTACTATCTTTGGGATACAGACAGTGTAAACAAGAGGACTGCATCTTCACTAAGAGATCAGGTGAGTCGATTGTTTTTATCGCTCTGTATGTTGACGATTTTTTCGTGTTCTACAACGATAAACGTCTGGCTGAGACATTAAAAAGTTCTTTGTTAAAGGTTTTTAAACTCAAAGACTTAGGTCCGGTACGAAACATGTTAGGTATAAAAGTAGAACGTGATGCAACTTCCATTAGACTTAGTCAGGAAAATCGGATTGACAAGTTGTTAGATCGTTTTGGCATGACAGACTGTAAGCCTGTAAAGTCTCCCATGATAACTAATATTAGTTCTGTCATAGAGAGTTCTAATAATGCTACGAATAACATTGTAACGAAGTTTCCGTACCAAGAGTTGATTGGTAGTCTTATGTATTTATGTGTAACTACGCGACCTGACATTTCGTTTGCCGTGTCATATCTCAGTAAATTTAACAGTTGTTATACGGAATTTCACTGGAATCAAGCTAAGCGTATACTGCGATATCTTAAGGGTACTAAACAAAAGACTTTAGTATTTAAGAAGTCGAATGTAGATTCCGTTCTTGAGGGCTATTCTGACGCAGATTGGGCGGCAGATCCTGATCGAAAGTCGTACACCGGGTATGTGTTTAAGTACGGCGGTAATTCGATATCTTGGGGTAGCTACAAACAGTCGTGCATATCGCTTTCGTCGACCGAGGCGGAGTATTGCAGCTTGAGCGAAGCTAGTAGAGAAGCGGTCTTCCTACAAGCACTTATTAGGGAATTGTTAATGACGATTAGTTGTAAAATAGTGATGTATTGCGATAACCAATCTGCTATACAGCTTGCTACCAATCATACTCACCACAGACGGAGCAAGCACATAGAAATAAGATTTCATTACATTAGATATATGTTTAATAAATTTAATGTAGAAATTGTTTACATCCCTACGGATGACATGGTAGCAGATGTGTTTACTAAGCCCCTGGGTTGTGTCAAGCACGAGGTGTTCACTCGTCAGCTTGGTGTGGCATAACGCCATGATGATGCCCACGTTATGGGGGGGTGTTGGAAGTGTAACGCTGGCCATCTTTAAAAGACAATTTTGAATTTGTATTTGTCAAGGCCTGTGTTCTATTCTAGTTATCACTCTATGATGTTTTTTCATGTAAACATGTCATGCAAATTTTTATAATAATATATTAAATATTTGCATTCAGTTTCCCACTGCGTTTCACTCAACTCTGCATACTTTCAATACTTACCGTAAGGCTACCAACACAACGCTGATTTCAGCTATTCAATCAATTTCCACGAGGGGTCGGATTTGGGTCAGTGTTATACGAAAAACTTTTGAGATTAACGGACCAATTTTTCGGGGTGGGGATTATTATTATTGTATCGACCATTCTAATGGGATAGAGTTTTTGTTTTGAAGTAGCATAGGTACTCGTAACATTGACGGGCGATATGAATAACGTATATACATTATACAAATGTATAAAACTGACTGATAGACAACACGGTTTTAACTTGAATATAAAAACTAGACTATAATCGTTAAAGTAACATTTATTTTACAAAAAAACCTTATTTGAATTAAATAAGCAGTCGTATGAAATATAAATTTTCGGAGAAATCATATCGTAATAAACTTCATTGTTGGAACTGAATTGAACAGTCGCGCGGCTTAGGGCCCAAAATTATACCCCGGCCGGTTTTCATTACATATTTCAAGGGTTTAAAATGCAATAATAGCGGCTGACGGTTTCATAGGCACATAAAAAAGAGTAAATCCAGTTAGCGCTTAGGTTTTTATTTACCGCTTGCTGAAATTAGACCAAGAAAAAAGCATATATATCTAATTCATAGTGGAGTTCTCCATGAATTCTCCAATATGTTCTATAGGCACGATTAATTGTACAAAAATATATAAACTCAAGTTTATTTGTATGGGTATAAGGTTATAAACATATAAAAAGAGCGTCCCCCCATCTAACTTTTAAAGTGTGGGTCCAAAAAAATAAAAAAAAATCATGGAAGTGAGACCTCATAAGTACTTTCAACAAAAATAAATAAATAAATACATAAAATACTCTTTTTTGCACACCTCGATACATGAATTTTGACAGAAAAATTTACAAACAAAACTTAAGGTACACAACAGGCGGTCTTAAAAATATTAAATAAAATCAGTTGAGCCGTTTTTGAGTTATCACTCAAAAACACATAGTGAAAGGGCGTAAGTGCTGCCAAGTATCCCTTAACAAACAACCTTTTTGAACGGATGTATTGTAAGAGGCCGGCAACTACGGAACCCTAGCGTGGCCCGACATGCTCTTGGCCAGTTTTTTTATCAACTGTGTTTTCAGCAATAACATTCAAACAAAAGACAGACGCTTTACCCTGCCGATGACGTCACACAGCTTTGTGAATCGGCCCGCGATGAATTGTTCCCAAAATATCTGGAGGTTTAATATCGGGCAGCTTAAAAAGAAAACCACCGTAAAGGTATTCGTTTTATTTCGCGGATATTTGGATTATATAGCTTTCATTGGCGTCTGGTAGGTGAGATTACCTTTCGTACGGTATATTATTTATGAATAGATTGAGCAGGAAGGTTTTGGTCCATAAGATGAAAGTGATTTGTACATAGCCGGTACCTTAACGATAAAGCGTGACTTTCTGAACGTTTCAGGTTCAAACTTATGTATTTTATATGAACTCTGTAAATATATTACATGGAAACCTGCATACCCCCGTGAAAAAATTCAAAGGTAAGTGCGAAGTCCCCAACCCAACTATAAAAAATGTCTCTTTCGTTCATGAGAGGAGTCATGCGTCAAATAGAGTAAAGACCATGAGAAAATCGTGAAGGTTACAGTCAGCAGCAGAAGTAGCTAAACGGGCAATGTTTTCAAAATGATCTTAGCACGACTCAATTATTAAGAAATAAGTGCGTTTGTACAAGGTCTGTCCATCTCCATCTCCACGAAGTGACAGCTACGGCCTTGGAACGTATCGGATACGTTTTCGGGGTTGTCAAAATCCCCTTCATTTATTTGCGGATGACCATAGATAAGATAAAATATTTAAGTAGTAGTTTTATTCTGAAATAACAGTTCGATTGGGAAAATTAGGCAATAAATCTGCCATTTATCTAGTTTTGTGTTAAAATTACTGATGGATTAGGTAGATTGAGTCAGATTGGGGCAGGTTCAGCAATCAAATTAATTGTGTATTTGTTAACCCTATTTCGAAAGGCAAAATTGGATGAAGTTGCCATGTCATGTATCATCGTTCATCTGTGAAAGTTCTGTCAAACACTGATTTTGTACATAAGATAACCTTCTGTATGAAATACTGTAATATTATTCTGTGGTTTGTATCACAATACAAGCAACACACTTAACAATACATATACTGCTACCGTTGTTTGCCTACACGCGTTTGATTAAGCATCAGACTTCAGAGCACACATTGATCAAGTTGAAGGATGTTTTGACTTTGAGAGTGGGGAACGCACCATGTAATCGAAGAGGGTTGGAATGTTGATAAGCTATTATGATGTGTTGACGTTCCGGTAACATTTCAGGATGTTGTACTACTGTATATCAACCATAACATGATTTTCGATGATTGCCACTGAGTGGTAAAATACAAAATGTATTGAGTTCTAATGATAGGTACATATCAATCGAAGGAGAAGGTAAATGATACATATCAATATCAAGAATGCAACATGGAACGGTTTTAAAAATGATTACTAACAATTTATAAAATTTTATCAGTAGATTACAAAAAAACTTTAGCGAAAATGCTCAAAGAACTTTTCCTAAAACACGAGATCCAAATGTGACTGATATTAATGGGGCGAGTCTAAATTTCCACTTTTACTTCCCGAAACTCTTATCTATTTCACCGTCTTTTATTCAGAAGTAGTCTTTGCTGCTCGCTAAACACGGTTCATATTTGGTAAAAAGTATGCCAGCCACATATGTCGTTTAGTAATTGCAATGAATTTTCATGCGGTACTCGAATCGTTGTTCCATATGAATTCATCGCCCACGCAACGCAGGTCAGTCAACATTACATCAGCGTTTTTAAGGAAAAAATGGTTGCCTGTAAAGTTGGTTTACGGACGATAATTTTGTGTAACGTCATAAGAAAACATCAAGAAAAGTTTTTGCTTGGTATTTAATATAAAATAATAATTTGAATGCTAAATGGCAAAAGGGAACTCAGTTTTGTCTTGTCTGTCTGTCCGTACGTGACAGCCATCTTAATCGTAAATTATACAAGCGTATATTGAAGAAATTTAACCATAAGATGCGTTTTAGGTGCCGCTATATTGTTTGTACATGTATAGAAAGGTAAAAAAAATATTTTTGCCTATTTCAGAATTTTTCATATATATCGGTAAGACAATAGTTCTTCATAAATAACACTGAGGTTTGAATTTAACATATTTTTATAAGACAAGTACCACTCCAAAAGTAAAAAAATGTGTCCTTTACCTTTTGATCTGAAGACCCAAAAATTATGGCACTATTCAAGCTGCATAAAATTTGTACAGTTAAGATACGAGTATGTTTAATACCTACACATTTTCAACGTAATTTTTTTTAATCATTATCGGTTGAGCCATTATTGAGTTATCTTCAAAAATCTCTTTTTATTCCAAAATGACATATACAAGTTTTTGCATTAAAAGTACGGAACCCTCCATTATGCGTGGCTTGACACGCAATAGGCCGTTGTTATGTTTTGAAATGTAAGTGTAATATTGAACGTAAACAAAAGGATTCATTGCAGCATAATTAATCATAATAAACAAATAACATCCGACATATTATGAACTTATAACACCCTTTGTAATCAAGCTTCACACATACGAGACTGTAAAAGCTAAATTTCACCTTCAAAAGACTCGGCTAAAGCATTATTGCGCGGAAACTCATTGTGGAATTATGCGTTATTCCGAGTTTGAAACCGAGTCATGATGTCATGAATACTGAGATGGTAACGCTAATCTAAATAAAGCGGCCAAGAATGCGACGAGAAAATGTTTTGAACTGTCGACTTGTTTACTCTGGTGGAGGTTGCGGGGTCTTCGAATCGAATTAATTCAGTTACCGAAATAGCTGTTTCGCTCGAAGGCCATTTGAGATAGCGATGGGATATTAAAAACAATCGATTGACAGGTTTCCAAAAACGAACGGTATAAAATTATGAAGTTTATGTGTGATTTGAAGTTCTGGAGCATCTTGCTGGCATTATGCATATTTTAACAAAAAAATAAGTAGGTACGCGGTGGAAATTTTTCATCAGGCTAAGTAATGTTTGTCAAAATGGACGTAATGGGTTGCGGGGGTGGTCCACTTATCCTTACTTAAAAAAAAATGAGCCAGCTCTTATTAAAAACTGCAACAGGCTTTCTAAACTTATTGATGTAAACGACAATCAGATCTCACGAAGCACTGAACAAGTTATAACTTAGTTGTTGAAACCGTATCCATCGGATCAAATGTACTAGAAGCAATCGAAGTTATGACCCAATAAATTGAACTAGGCAACTGTATCTTTGCGAATCTGTCCGTTGACACTAACTTATTCTTAACTTACAGTCTGACCTAATTTCAGATAGTCGATAAACCCGATCTTGGAATTAGGAGGCTACGCTACGGACTTAAAAGATCGTTGTATGCAGAGCTGAGAGGGGAAGAAATTTGGAAATCCTTTCTTTGATGTTGCTATCGCCTTACAAAGGTTTATCCATTCGATTTTAGGGAAAAAAATATTGAATTATATAATATATATACCAGGAAGATGTTAATCTCCAGTTTTTTAGAATTCTGTAGTCACGTACGCTTGACGTTGATGCTGATCAACTTACACTGGTTAAAACAAGTGAGTGTGCAGATGAGTATTTAGTGGTCCTCGGATTATTTATTAACTCTAATTTGGGAGTATTCACCAGAAAATTCCACTATTGTCCCGTACTAACGTGAATTTTCCGGAAATCGGGTGGCTTTAGAGTTCCGTTTTCTGCGACACAAGAGTCAAAATATCTAGTCACAAATGTCACAATAGTATGTAATTGCAGGAGTAAACATGCGTTTGTACGGGACAGCTCTTGGAATGCCCCATCGGCATGAGTGTAACCTATAAATCATTAGAACAAAGTTATTTTTTATTTATAATTCTTTGCAAGTATTTTGTGATTTGTACCAACTATTGATTAGCTTCTACTTAGCAATTTATTTTCATCTTGTCGAAACCAAGATGAGAGCGTAAGTGACTTTATTCTGTTTAATTCAGGTACTTCGTTTATTTTTTACAGCTTGTGTTTATTAATTCATTTGTGTTTAAGATAAAATACAGTTATGTTTTTTGTAATATTGTTTATATTTGATGTATTTATAGGTTTTACTTATCCAGTAGGTACCATATAAAAGTATTTTGTGCAACAGTTACATAATAAGGGTTCTTAAGATTCGAGGGTCGAAGTTGCAAAATAAGGCAAAGCCGAATTTTGTAAAAACAGACCCGAATATTTGAAGACCTAATTATGTACCGTTATGTACCACAATAGTTTTTCTACGAGTGCTTAAGCGAGCCGGTAAGAATTGAGTTCGACGAATGCCGTGCATAACCTGCTGCTTCTATATAATTGAGTAACTTCGATCTCCCGGTGGATTGTGCCGGCGGCGCCCGCCCGACACGCGGGGCGCGCAGCGCGGGGCGCGCAGCGCGCGGCGCGCAGCGCGGGGCCTGGCAACAGTGTCACAATATTGTATGGAAATCCTTTCTGTCATTGTTATGGATGCTACAATATGCGACCATAAAAGCTCTATCGAAAAGTATGCGCTAATAGTTCCGCCAACATAATCTCAATTCAAGTATTACAGTCGCCGAGTATAAAAATTATATTACGAAACTACCCACTATTTACCCAGTCTCAGGTGATGACAACATTTACATTGTGCGATCTCGGTCCAACCCCCAAGTCCCTGAAGTGTACTTGGCGATTATTGGTAAGTATTTAGGCCCAGAGTTCGGGAAGGAAACGCTAAGGGTCTTTCGTAAATTAAACCCTCAGGAGTAGGTAGTCGAATCAAGCTTATGTGCACTCGAGCAGAGTTTCAAACCGTTCGTGATATATTCAGATAGGTATTAGACATTTTTAGCACACATTTAATATAAAGTTGGAAATGATAAGGCATATGTATGAATAAATATACCTACTGTAAAGAAGCTGACGTGTTAGATATTATGTATTAAGTAATGGTAGGACAATTTTTATTAATAGAGATTATTTTATTTTGTCGTGTTATTTTATTTTTAATGACAACATTTTACTTATTTTTTTTTAGTGCCTTTGGTCCTCACAATTACAATTTATAATTTAATGTCGTTTTGATACCAAAACAAGATCACATTGATAATAAATCATTATTTCAAAGTTAGAATAGCTCTCTTGGTAGGCTAGCCACATGACGCATAATCCTAAACACCCGCTAACACTTCCGTGGCTTCCACTAGAAAGAAAAACGAGTTGCAATTCCTACGAAGGGAATATTTGTTTACATTACGTGCCCGCCCTACATGTCTCATGGCATTTTATTTCGCAAGTAATATTTACCGGCCTTGCCCTCGCTCGGTATTCAAATTTCATGCTATTTGCCTCTGCGTACTTGGCGTTGTTTTAATACTCGCACGGAGTTATTATGTGTGGTTGTAATAATGCTCGCGTGCGCTTATTTAAATTGAAATTTTCTTCATTTTATGCAGCCTTGGTTTTGCTGCTTTTGTAGAAAGTTGCGGTAAAAAGCATTTAAAAAAAAGCTTTATTAAATAGTAAATTAACGTATAAGTTAAATTGTACAGTTGCCATCAAATATATCAGGGCGGCAAGGGTACTCAAAAATATCTGAAGGTGCACTTTATCGCCTTGACTGTAGAGGCGTTGTTCAGATATTTATGACTGTACACACGTTATAGACGCGAATCGTTACATCGCCGATATTTTTTTACAATAATGCTGCACTGCATTCCATATACCATTATATTTTAATTGGCAGTTGCTGTCATAGCAATTTTTAATGAAATTCTATAGTCATATTACCAGCTTCCAGTTTTTAGACCCAACATTCTGGAAAGTAAATAGTTTGAGATTACGGGACAGGTTCACCTGAAAATATCCCTTTGGCGGCAGACAGGTTTATCACAAATCTCGAGGACATCCAAGCCTTTGTTAGTGTCAAGGTAGTGTCGTCGTCGTGCTTATCTGTCCAGCAAGATACAGAGCGATATACCTACTGTTCTTAGTGTCATAATGATATTAGAGAGAATGTTTCTGCTCCTAAGCTAAGAAATATATTTATGTATAATACCAATCTACCTTCTAAATTCGAGGCTAAGGCTTGAAACTTTCGTATTCACTTTAGATTTTAACTTTTGTTTCGAGCCAATAAGCGATGATTGTTTATAAAAATTACCATTTATAAATATTACAATCAGCAATTGCATTGTCATCGTGTTATCATTATTATTTTTAATTGTGCTGTGAACCGGCAAGGAATTTTTTATTACTTAGCTATTTGTAATATAATAATAATACCAAGATTCAGAAGGCGGTAATCCTGGACACGGCGCGCATAGTCCGAAGGTTCCTCTCTCTGCGATTTAGGCATCAACTCGTCACACTAAAATTTTGTTCTAACCGGTCATACTGCCGAAAGCAATAATATTTGTTTCAACCGGTCACAAGTAAATTCAGTTCTATTAAGTCACATAGTAATTTTGTAGCTATTGGTCACACTGAAAATCTGTTCCTATTCGTCATCCCGTCAATAAGTTCTAACTGGTCACAAGGGGGATAGGTACCTAAATTTCGCTAAACCCGCCAATAGTTCTGAGATACTAGATTCACGCACAACCGGCACAACGCACAAGCTGTTCATGCAGTCTACCAGGATCCCCTAGTCAGATCCCCCAGGGGATCCTGCTGAACTCATGAGTTCACCAGGATCCCCCAAAGTGTTTCTTTTCCAAAAACATTCCCTTCACAACTTAACTAGACGGAGCCCCGCTTCGCGGGGCTCCTGTTTCTGGGTAACTTGCCCTTCGGGCATCTGATGCTACCTAACGAACCTAACCTACCTACCTACGCTTTACCCTAGGGGGATCTGACTAGGGGATCCTGGTGGACTACAGCAGACCGACTGTTATATCCATGAATGAGTTTCAAAAGAAGACTATATTCTGTATCCTCCTCGTGACCAGTTAGAACTTATGGGATGACGAATAGGAACAGATTTTCAGTGTGGCCAATAGCTACAAAATTACTATGTGACTTAATAGAACTAAATTTACTTGTGACGGGTTGAAACGAATATTATTGCTTTCGGCAGTATGACCGGTTAGAACAAAATATTGGTGTGACGAGTTGATGCCTAAGGCCTCTCTGCGGCCCTAACCACCGGCAGCCTGGGCCTTGCTCCGTTGCCGGTGGCACCCTAGGTTAGGTTTTTTATAATGTTTTTATAGTTTTTGTATGTTTTTGATGTATTTTTGTATTTTACTTTTATAAAAATATTGTAAATAACCTTACCTGAAAAAAAGATAAATAAAGGAAATAATATTAATAAAATCTGTGTAATTAATATAATATTTAAAAAAGTCGTGTCACGCTACCGGCTCATCAAAAATTCTTCGCTTTGGGGAGTAACATGTCGAGCAATAACGCTCGTCGCTCTAACTTGTTTGTTATATTGTATTGAACGTGATTTAGGTGTATAACCAAGAGCAAGCTAATTCTATGATCATTAACTTACCACTATTGATACTGAACTCTCTGAACCCTGAAACAATCCTTCAAGCATTCGTAGCATCCTAAGCCCGTGTGGCTTGCCGCTAATCAGCATTCCTATTATGGACGAAGCTATGCATGCTAATATCAGCTGAGCGACGCTGGTTAGAGCATGGGATTAAGAGATTGTAATTTAGTAGCATCATCTTAACCATACTAATGAAAGTATTGTGTACCTACGAGTATATTATACATACACTGTTCAATTTTATGTTACCAATTTAGGACTTACGTCTTTTGATACTCCACGACAAAGGACAATCGGGTATTTATTGTTATTGAATGATAAAATCATAAATGAAAACAGTGGGTTTAGTATTTATAGGTTATTTTACATATTTTTATATCACGGCGACATAATTAGGTCATCTATGGATTTGAAAGTTCATCGGTCTTTTTCTTAGATAGCAACAAATACTCGTATTTTCAGTCTGTGAAATTAAATATGTATTATTATCTACGTAGGATTCCGTCCACTTTATAAACAGAACAGCATTTCTGTAAAAATATTATTGTACATTTTTTACAAGTATCATACTTTTATCTCCACTTTGATTTTAATTTTTTGCTCACATCAAATTAATTTAAAACTTTATTATGTTGCTTAAATATATTTTGTACTGTTGGAATAAAGTTTGTAATCCAATAAATTCATCTGAAATGAAAAGCTCGACTTTATAGCTCTGTTTGTTATTTGCCTTATTAAAATAGAATTGGCTGAGAGCCGCGTTCTCTTTTTGACATTGAGCTGTTTATCTGATCATTGTTTTATGAAAATTTATAAAAATGTTGGCAACATTGTTGGTTTTTAAAATATATAATGTATGTATGTATCACTTTATTGCAAATAAACAAGTAAGTATAACATTAAAACATTAGTAAAATACACAAAAGATCACCTCATCACAAAAGGTCAACCTAGGAGAACATGAGAAAGTAATACATACTACATTAGCGAAAGACAAACTATGATCAAAAGAAATCGATAAAATAATAATATGTCAGTAATGAATAATAATGTATCCTCGCATAAAGTGTCGGCATCGTTTTTTTATATAACGAAAAGTGCAAAGTAAAACGAAACTAGAAGGACGTTTCTTGCAGACACTATCGGATATATGTGACATGAAAGCGTACTGGGCCAGACAGCGGCAGACGTCACCGCGGCTGACATTTCCGCGCCCGTCACGATGCTGACAAGTTTCCAATAAGGAACCTGAATGGTCTGTGACGGGTCTGGAAGATGTAATCTGTGAACGATAAATTGGGGAATTGTATATAATGTTACGGATTGGGTGAATACTCGATAATTTTAGACGAGTTATATGTATGCCCAAATGTCTGTCATATACGTAAAAAAGAACATCAAGTAATATTCCTACAGATTATTTTTTCGAATCAATCACATGGGTAAATTATATTTGAGAAAAACAGGAATATTGAAAAACATTTTTTTTGGAAACTTTCCTTAAAGAGAAAACTTTTTCAGTTTAGAAGGTACTTAATAAGGGTAAACGCTATTAAGCACGCAAAAATAAAAGGACAGAGCTACATTTATCTCAAGTCAGAAAAATCAGGTATGAATGAGACTTTCACGGCTTCTTCGAGATGCTCGGAGAAAAAGTTGCCTCGAATAAGTCTCCCAGGAGTTCTGATGATTCAATCTCAGGCTCGCAATTTTACCGGTAAATCGAAATGTGAAGAAAGGTAAAAATATGCAAATGTGTTTCGTGCAGAAGACAATCTCGTCTATTGTGGAGATGCTCCATAATTTCCTCTGGGAGTTGGTAAGGAAGAGGTCTCTATAGGCTAGGTGTTGATTTAGAAAATAAAAAAGCTAGTAGTTAGTATCGTACTTGGTCAAGATACAGGCCCAGCCTAGTTTGGTTGCAGTTGGCCAAGATACAGGCCCAGCTTAGTTTGGTCGCTGATATATAACCTAGACTGTAACAACCTATTTGGTTAAATAAATCATTTTTCATTTTTTTAATACTTTTCACGCTGTTTTGAAGGCTAATTTTTATTCATAGAAGTTAGATTTGATTTTAATGTGTACATGGCTTTTGAAGGATCCCGAAAAACAATAACACAAAACAAAAATAGACAATTAGGAGACCAGAAGCATATTGAATAGATATGTCATATCTGAGGTGAAAATCGATCTTTGAAAACGCCATCCATGATTTAAATAATGTATGGAAACGATTACGTGGATTTTCGGTCGTAGGTAAATGTTCGTAATTCCGATCCGGCCTCTCTATGCTACGGGGCCTACGGGCTATGTGCTCTGATCTCGAGAATTTGGTTAACAAATGGTTAATTACCATGCCGATGAGGTAGTCAACTTCAACATAACTTGTAACCTTTATACCTACTACCGTATACTCAATAATCGCTTATGCAAATGCTATCTACACATCCAATTTTCTTTAACTGACCACTTAGTTACAAAGTACCTGTAGTGCGATCTCGTTCATTTTCCGTGTGTCGCTGTAATTTCCATCTGGCCTGGCGTCGAATTAGCATCCAATTTGCTTAAATGCCGTTAATACGAGCCTAACGCGTTAAATTCAACTCGTTATATCCAACTCGTTACGTTACTTGAAAGGCGAAATGGCCTAAGCGACAAAATGGTAACTTTACAGGAGAGTCGAAAAACCGCGCAATTTTTTGAAAAAAAATTATTATAATTTATTTTATTAGGCGATTTAAAAAAATCTACTTTGTACAAGATTATGGTGGTGTTTTCTATACACTGTATTCAATATATTACCCAAAACAGTATTATTTTAGGATCTAGTGTCGCTTACGCAAATTGATCACAAATTGTGCAGGAGGTAAAATGATCTATGAAATATGCGATGAAAAATGTATGTAAGTAAAAGAGTCTAACCGGAACAATAATCTATAAAATTACTAGGATAAACTATCCAACGGCAAAACATGTCAAATTAATAGTAAGGTCAGATTATACAAAGTCATTATAAGCCAGAAATTAAGTCAAGACAAATAGTCTATGGCTATGAGCGACTATTTTTAACATGGAAATGTTTTATCTATGCTAAAATTTACCTGATATTTTAATTTTCTTATAAATAAAACTCATACCAAAATTCAAGTTATTGATTTAAAAAAAACAACTGTTACGAAAACCAAATGGGTCTTTTATTAAAAGAAACTGAGATTATTCAATTCACTTATTATAGGTACTTCACCTATTTGAGCTAAAAATAATCAAAAAAGTTACTACACTTCACAAATCAAAACAAACAAAGTAAAAGTCAAATAATTTGTTGACAAATATGTCTATCGCCTGATTAGAAGTTTCCAAAGGAATATTTTCGGCTTCTAAAGAAAATTCTTCAGGTTCCCAATTCTGCAACTGTTGTAGAACCGTCTTCAGCTTCTTCAGCATGAGTTTTAAGCTTAAGATTCGATTCCATGATGTGAACTTCTGAGGACAGTTTTATAAAGCTACAAGTTACAATTTACAAGCGGAACTCTCTTTCCAACCCTATGTGTTAGAAAGAAACTTCCGCTTGTAAATTGTAAATTGTAAGGCCTCTGGTCTAGTATGTTCTTGTAAAAGTATTTTCCTATTAATTCTTAATTACTAGTAGTTCTGTTAACCGTAGACTTCGCAGCATTTCCCCCCTTTCCCCCTTTCTCGAAACTTTTTTTTACAACAACCTCTAAGGAAGTGTGGGCTTGACCTTTTACCCGAAAATGATTGAAATCCGTCCATAAATAACGCGACACCAAACTTCCTCCCTTTTCCCCCCCAATCATAAAAATGGCTCGATAATTTTTGGCAAAGAAATCAAGGAACGTCCATTCCAAGTTTCATCGAAATCGGATAAAAAATGCGACCTCTAGACAGACACTAACCAACAAACCAACCAACCAATACCAATACACACACATCAAAATCTGCCAAATCGTCGTACCAGTGAGAGACCCCAACCCCAGTACAGATCCAACACACACCCGCCGTGCGCCCGTGCGGCCTCTCCTTGTGAGTCAAAGTCAAATCGATCGACAGCTCGATCGATTTGAGTAAGTACCTAGTACCTACACGGAGAAATGTACACGCGCGTTGCTTAGAGAGTGACTCGAAGCGTACTGAATTTTGTTTAGATGGCGCTTGCGTATCGCGAACTCCTCCGTGGACAGTGCGTATGCGACACTTAAATATTTTGTATGGGTAATAACCGACTTTACAAATACACTCAGTAGTAGTTAAATAAGGTCTGTTTTATAAAAATATTATAGCTAAAATTGTCTAACCAACTAGCTCATATATAAAAACGATGTGTTTAAAATTGTCTATTCGACGGTCAACACCGGATTTATTTCCAGAAAAAGAGGAATAAGCGAAAGTGGTGTTTCAAAATTATTGCAGGTTAATAGGGATAAGCGACATGACTTTCTATATTACAATTAAGTAAAAGGTGATAACCGACAACACTGCGAATAAAAACGTCGAGGTTTTTTGATCTAAGCCCTTTTTTGTTTTATTTTAGTTATACGTAAAGTTATATAACTGAAATAAAAACATGTTATACGGTAAGGTAAAAAAATATAACCGACAAATGAAAAGAAAGTTGTAATAGAGCCAAACAGTCTAAGTAGCGTTTTGTAAAAATACATTTTATCTAATGGCCAATATTCAAAAACTTGAAAAAAAGACGTCGCTTAGTAACTAAAATAGGTCACTGTATCTAAAAATCACCGATGGGATAAGCGACACGAAAGTCGTCATACGGACATGAGACCCAGCTCATTCGACGCAAAAAAATCTGCTGATTTCAATGGTATATATAACTCAATTTTGCAAAAAGTGTCGCTTATGCCATTTCGCCTTTCAAGCGTCGATATGCAAATGTGTTTCGTGCAGAAGACAATCTCGTCTATTGTGGAGATGCTCCATAATTTCCTCTGGGAGTTGGTAAGGAAGAGGTCTCTATAGGCTAGGTGTTGATTTAGAAAATAAAAAAGCTAGTAGTTAGTATCGTACTTGGTCAAGATACAGGCCCAGCCTAGTTTGGTTGCAGTTGGCCAAGATACAGGCCCAGCTTAGTTTGGTCGCTGATATATAACCTAGACTGTAACAACCTATTTGGTTAAATAAATCATTTTTCATTTTTTTAATACTTTTCACGCTGTTTTGAAGGCTAATTTTTATTCATAGAAGTTAGATTTGATTTTAATGTGTACATGGCTTTTGAAGGATCCCGAAAAACAATAACACAAAACAAAAATAGACAATTAGGAGACCAGAAGCATATTGAATAGATATGTCATATCTGAGGTGAAAATCGATCTTTGAAAACGCCATCCATGATTTAAATAATGTATGGAAACGATTACGTGGATTTTCGGTCGTAGGTAAATGTTCGTAATTCCGATCCGGCCTCTCTATGCTACGGGGCCTACGGGCTATGTGCTCTGATCTCGAGAATTTGGTTAACAAATGGTTAATTACCATGCCGATGAGGTAGTCAACTTCAACATAACTTGTAACCTTTATACCTACTACCGTATACTCAATAATCGCTTATGCAAATGCTATCTACACATCCAATTTTCTTTAACTGACCACTTAGTTACAAAGTACCTGTAGTGCGATCTCGTTCATTTTCCGTGTGTCGCTGTAATTTCCATCTGGCCTGGCGTCGAATTAGCATCCAATTTGCTTAAATGCCGTTAATACGAGCCTAACGCGTTAAATTCAACTCGTTATATCCAACTCGTTACGCCACTTCACTCTTTACATTTCATTCAGAAGTGGGTTTATTTTTGTTGCGAGTCTAAGCGTACAGAAATTGCAATTTGGTGAATATTGTCTATTTTCCAATCGCAGAGGAATTTCAATTTTGAAAGCTTTATCCTCACCATTGCTTTTATACGCTTCAAAAGAATTTACGGGTGCAATACCATTTTCATTGTTTTAACTAAAATAAGTTTTTATTTTAACAAAACCCGTATTCATTGAGTAATTACAGCTCTCGTCTGAAAGAACTAGTCATTTTGAATCCATTTATTGCAAATTCATTGGGTTTGTTACATATTTATTCCGTTTATCAATTATTAAAAAAAAACAGCTTTACGAGTATTTAGGTATCTGGAATTGTTTTACCACATTAATTTAACTATTTTTAACAATAAAACAATTCATAAACTTTTAACCAAAAAAAAAACAGATTTTTTTGCAATAGTCCATTGTTATACAAAAAGTGTTTTAAAACTTCTCAGGAGCTTTTATAAAATATTTACCAGGCAGGACCTTATTTACCTTAAAAAATACAGCAAGATTAACTCGGTACTCCATGTATCGTCCACGCAACCTTATGCGGACATCCCAAGGGACTTCTCAGAGCGATCGCTCTCCAGTATTTCTGCTGCTGCCGTAGACGACACGTGAAATGACATATAGACACGTCATATACGCCGTTAAAGTGCAAAAAATTGAGTCACTTTATATAAATGATGATGAGATAGATAGCTAGCGTCACGTTCTTGTTGTTGGCTAATGTTTAATTAAAATTGTAACACTATTTTACGTTAAATAAATCATTTGAAGAGTGAGATAAGTAACGCGGCTCATAACCTATATAATTTTTAAATCGAGAATAGCATTAGTTAATATGTCGAACAGATTCGAAAGCCGGACATCGTGCATATTGTGCTATTTATTATTTATGTGTGTGACAGTGACATCCCTAGAGTGAAAGTGCTCAAGATGATAAGCAATACCATGTACGGATTATGCGGGTAATACGAAAAACTCGCGTGACTAGAAGTTGTTGATGGTAACTGAAAGCCATTCTTTCTCTGGAATTATGAGGACAGGTCGTTGTCAAAATGTTGGATATCGTAAAACTCATGATATTTTAGATTAGTGTTCCATCTCAAAACTAAGTGACCTAATTTCAATACTCGTGAGTATTTACAGCCCCTTGTCAGATGTAGGGAGTGATAAGTCAGCCGCCATCCGTGGGTATGCGAGATGAAAGCACGCGTTACGTTTGGGATCCTTTGAATGTATTCACAGGTGACGCGGCGTATGTGACGTTTTAGTGGGTACTGTGTTATGCGGCTCAATTCTGACGCAGCATAAATGGTGTTGCAGAATTACTTTAGTATCATTGTAGTTGGTTACCTGCATGTTGTCGTGGGATACAATATTGTATTATACCTGTTGGAAAAACCTTATAGATAGATGCATTTATTTATTTTTATGAGAAAACGACACAGTATTTTATATCTTAAAATAAAATGCATTCACTAGAAGATCGTGACTTACAATAATACAATACACCAAGCAAAAAAAGTACAGTAAAATGTCAGTGGTAAAAATACATAGAATATCAATAGGTACCTATTTTGTGCATGTACAAGTATGTCTAGGGATCCTAGGTAATTTATAAATATAAAATTAAAGAAGTAAATGTCAAAACCTAATAAGAAATAAAGGAAAAAAACGTTATATTTAAAATCATGTATTATTTAGTACAATATAGTTTTACAGATATTGCTGAAAATGCTGAAACACATTGATTAAACTAACCGTAAAATTTGTTCTTATAGGCAGATAAAACATGAACAAAAAAAACACTATTTTATTTAGGTAAAAGATACATAGATTTTTTTTAGATATTTCGGTCGTTATTATAATATTTCCATAGACATCTTACCTATTGTCAAATTTAGATTATTATTTTTCAACGGCATCTTTAAGATTTGTTTTTTTTTTAATGATATGAGAACTATAAAAATCTTGAACAAAAATATTTAAAAAAAAACAATTTGCACATGTTTAATTTCTAACAAATTAGATTTAGAACATGACACTAATCTACCAACATTAGCCCTCATGTCCCATTAATTATACTCGATAATCTAATTGGCATTTGAGACAGTGTTCCGACAGATTAACTGGATGACATCCTGTTTGTACTCAATACATTATGTATGCCATGTGAATGTCTAATTAAACTGGTGATGATTGTGATTATTGTGTTGACGTATTTCTGAACTTCTATTTCTATCTCTTTATATATCGGAGCAGCCAAGGTACTCAAAAATATTTAAAAATGCACTTTATCACCTTGACAACACAGGCGTTGTTCACATATTTGTGACCACCTTGGCCGCTCCGATATATTTGATGGCGACTGTACTAGTGATATACATCATCATTAACATCATTTAAGAGCCAAGCTTCTGTTTGTGGAGTAACAGCCAATGATACGTCATTATGTTGGATTTTTCTTTGGCTTGGTCCAGAAACGCACGTATCGGTTTTCCTTAGCCGCCTAGATCTCTTAGTCATTTTCTTTTTACTTTCAATTACAGTTTTATTTATGTAAACGTCAATGCAAATGTCAAGCAATGTCGTATGAACAATATAGCGATATATCAGAGGTGCGGCTCGCTTGCTTTTTTCTGATGATGCAGTAGCCCCTAACAACTCTGACACACTCACAGCTATCTACAGTAAACACCCACCTTCAGCTACAAACCTTTGTCTTCCTGAACCCCCTCAACCTATCGAACCAAATCTTACAGCCACCCCACAAGATGTAATTGGAGCAGTGATGTCTTTCCCCAATGGCTCCGCAGGAGGCCTGGATGGCCTGACACCCCAGCACCTTAAGGATCTTCTGTGCAGCGGCTGCGGAGAAACTGGGGAAACACTTTTAAAGGACCTGACGGCCCTGGTGAACATCATGCTGGCCGGTCAGGTCCCAGACGATATTAAAGACGTTTTGTATGGAGCAAACCTTTGCGCTTTAACGAAAAAAGATGGCGGTATTCGGCCCATTGCCGTTGGGACAACGCTCCGACGTCTTACCGCCAAGATTGCCTGCCGCTCCATCATTGATCAGCTTGGTTCGGAACTCCAACCTATTCAACTGGGGTTTGGATCTAAAAGTGGATGCGAAGCTGCAGTGCATGCCGTGCGAACGTTCCTCGAACATGAAGCAGGAGAGGTCCTGCTGAAGGTGGATGTTTGCAACGCTTTTAACTCTGTAGACAGGGGCGCCTTGTTGACACAAATAAAAGAAAAAATTCCCCAGACTTATAAATTCCTTTGGCAATGCTATAGTTCCCCGTCCAAATTATTATATAAAACCAATGTTCTAGATTCATGTGTAGGTTGTCAACAAGGCGACCCTCTCGGACCAGCAATTTTCAGTCTCGCCATACACCCCATCATTAAGGAACTAAATTCTAAATTAAACGTGTGGTATCTGGATGACGGTACCCTCGGCGGTGAAGTGACTTCTGTTCTCGAAGATTTCAAAAAGATAATTACAGACTTGAAAACAATTGGCCTCTCACTAAATTTTTCCAAATGCGAACTTTTTATTACCGATTCCTGTCCAAACAAGGAGAATACAATAAACCTTTTTAAAAATCTGGCTCCTGGTATCAAAATTATAAATAAAGAATCACTTCACCTCCTTGGCTGTCCCATTTTGGACCAATCATTTGAAAACTTTGTAGACTCTAAAATTCAAAATTTCAAAGGTACATCACACCGTTTGGCAAAAATTAACATTCACTCCGCTTATTCAATTATAAAACATTGCCTATTTGTGCCAAAATTCACATACATTCTCCGCGCATCCCATCTTTGGAAATACCCTGATTTGGCCTTAAAATTAGATACATTAATAGTAGAAACATTGACATCCATTTTTAACATTTCATTTGACGACAGAACTTGGACCCAGGCTAGCCTACCTATTAGGTTCGGCGGCCTGGGTATCCGCAAAATCACCTGTGTGGCACTACCTGCGTTCCTGTCCTCGGTGCATGGTGCTCAAAGCCTTATAGGAAAAATACTGGCCCCTTCCATTGGGTCCCTGGAGGCTGCACACTGCTCCGAGGCCAGGAACGTTTGGTCTATAACCTGCCCGAACACCGACCTACCTGACCATCCCTGCTCGCAGAGGCGATGGGACGAGCCGCTCTGTCGACTAGTACGGAAACATCTATTAGATACGTCACCTAGTTCGACAGACCGCGCTCGTCTCCTCGCTACTGCAGAGTGGGAGTCGGGTCTCTGGCTAACAGCACTACCGTCTCCCAATATTGGTACACTATTAGACAATACCACCTTCCGCCTCGCAACTTGCTTACGTTTAGGGGCACCAACGAACCATCCGCATCGCTGTCAATGTGGCGTCATGGTGAACAACCTTGGCCACCACGGTCTTTCATGCGTCCGAAGCGCTGGAAGGATCCCCCGCCATGCCAGCATTAACGACGTCATCCGAAGGGCCCTTGTCAGCGCCAAACTGCCGGCAGTCCTGGAGCCTAGCGGTTTGGCCAGGGACGACGGCAAGAGGCCCGACGGCATGACACTGGTGCCTTGGAGTATGGGACGGCCGCTAGTTTGGGACGCTACTTGCGTTGATACCTTGGCACCGTCCCATATTCCAGACACCAAAAATAATGCTGGCGCTGCGGCATCCTCGGCCGAAAACCTCAAGCGCCGCAAGTATGTTGCTCTAGGAAGTAGCTACATATTTGCGGCGTTCGGGGTTGAAACTTTGGGGCCGTGGGGGCCAAGCGCGCGCCGGCTGTACAAAGACCTGTCGGCGCGCCTAATAGAGGCCTCTGGTGACCAGAGGGCTGGCTACTATTTTGCGCAACGAATAGCCATCGCGATTCAGCGTGGCAATACGGCCAGCCTTCTGGGCACCCTGCCCGTTGACAGTGATCTGGGCCAAATTTTTTATCTCTAGTTTTAAGTAGTTTAGATTGTTAGGGTAGGGAATTTGTTTATAATGTTTTTATTTTATTTACTGTTATTAATAAATGAGACATGTTTGCGACTATTCAAAAATAAACTTTTATAGTACAAATGAATAAAAAAAAATATAATTTCGTAAGGTGAATTCCTAAATGCGGCTATTGCTTTTGCTTTGCTATCATCAAAACAGTGTAATTCAGCTATCAGCAAAATTCGATAATTATTATGTTTTTTGGTTTCAGTAATATTTATTTTACTATGTTACACAAGTTCTCAATGAAAACCGCTAATTTACTAAACATATTTCTTGGATACATGGATACATTCTAGCTTATCAGGTCCATAGCAAGCCAAACTAATGCTACACCTCTACGCCGTAGCACGACAAAACGTATTTGACGTTACGTATATTCTCTTTTTGATACGGGCTGCGTAAAAAAATTTAGCACGTTACAAAACATTTCGCGGCAAGCTAATGAGTTTTATATTAGAAGTCAAGAACAAGAACAAAATTCTACATTTTTGTTTATGACCCACATATCTTTACAGACTCTGTATTACAGAGTAAAAGAGTATAATTTATTGCCAACGTCGAAGAATTTCAACGGTGTATGTATTCCGATTGCCTGCAGACGGGTCCGATACTCAGAAAAACCAAAATACTTGTATACTTGAGATTCATGGCAACTATATGTGGCTCAAGACTGCGTAATACTGGTGTTTCTTCAACAATACACCTCTTTTAAATAGAACCTGAGGCACAGTTATCCAAACTTCCAACCACTGCGACATAAACAATGGCGTTTCTCGCTACTTCAGAGACAATTTGCTCATAAAAGTTTGTCGGAAACTGAAAGGGTACACAGAAAATTTTAGGAGATTTTGAAATGAACATGGTTTTAATGATTCATTTATTTGGTGTTTTTATGAGAATGGGGTTAAGATAGCGCACAGCGAGTTCCAAACTTTTGTTGAGGATTTGAGGAATTTTTAGTACTCACATGTAAAAGCGGAGAAGTTTTGTTTAGGTTATACATATACAAGTACTTGTAGGTGTAAAAATATGAAACAAAACTTAAATTATAAAACTAAGTTAATATTAAAATTAACTAAATTAAAACTAAATACAACTATAACAATAGGTATAGTAGATACTAAGGAATGTGTAATTATGAAAATTTATTGAAACAGTAACAGATATGAACATAGCCATAAATAAAAGCACAAATAATATTTTTGTTTAGACTATTTATTAATTGCTTACATAAATAAATGATTATATTGATTTCGATAGATGTCGTCCGTACTCAGTCGACTTTTTTTTCTTTAAAGTCTCCATAATTTTTGAAGTTTATAAAAAATATTAGGTTTCTTTAATACTACCTCAGACGTCAACAAAACAAAACAAAATTAGGGACAAAACACACTTGAGCTGAAATTAAACAAATTCGTAGACAAAATGCTTAAATTTGTCTATGGTTGCTTAAATTTGTCTATAACCTCCATACAAATTTAAGCAACCATAGACAAAATATAGACAAATTTAAGCATTTTGTCTATGAATTTGCTGAATTCAGCTCTGGTGTGTTTTGTCTCTCTTAAGCACCTATCGCAATAAATAAGCAATCTAGTCTTTAAAATGCAACGAAAAATCGGAAAAGAAAACCGTCAGTCCACAATTTTTAACAAAATATTCACCGCACCTTGATTAGGCGACAACTGGCGGCTCCCAAGAGCTTAAAAGATTTATCTTTGACCAGCCTATTAATGCCCCAATACAAAGAAGGAGCATGAAAGGGTGTCATCGCCATCCCGGAAGATTGATGACAGTTTCTCTCAAATATATCCATTCATATTGAGCTCGAATAAAAGTTCACTCCCCGTAGTTATTGCGGAGATGAGCTGGATCCTTAGTTATTGAAAATTATTCTCCATTCGTTGCTGCTGTACTTGCGCGTAGAAAATATTTTTTATTAAAGTAAGGGGAAGATGGAGTAAAAAATGTGATGTTAATACATAGTTGGGAAATATCAAGCATGTGCACTGGCTGTGCGTAATCCTGAAGAGGGTGTCGCCAACACTATGTTGCGCTCAAGTATATTACTAAGTAGTTTTAGTTGTGGTTCAATAAAATATGCAAAAAGTATATTACACATTTTCACCAAAAGTCACGTTGTACGGTTTAGTAAAAAAATATATATAATATACCTTCGCTTCGTATTCATAAAATTTTGCTAATTAGTATTTAATTAAATCGAAAATAGACAAAAGACTATCAATGCCAGACATGTTAAATCAAACGTTACTATAAATTACAGACAATATTAAGTGAATATATTCTGTATCTAATGTTTATGGTTACAAGTAACATAGGTAGGAATCTGAAAAAATAACCAAAGGGACTTCATTAGTAGAACTTAACATCATAACATTTGTAACTACTTTATCACATTCATTGGTAGAAGACACACATGAGGGCATCAAGGGGCCAAATGAATCCATATTGATGAGCTGTTTTGAATTCAAATAGATTGCAGGTGATTCATGTAGTTAATTCCCTCGGAGCTTGGGGAATAATAAATACGATGCCAAGGAAATTGGACTGTTCCGATTAATGCGGCTTAATGTAACTTACGGGTTGGAGATTTTGGAAATGATTTGATGGCAAAATAAAACTGATACAGATAAGTAAGCTTAGTTGTGACTGAATTTTTATACAATAATTTTAGAATAATCGGTGAACATATATTTAAAAAAAATAACAAAAACAATGACCCCGACGAATTGAGGATCTGCTTCTAGAAATCTTGAAGTCGGTTGAAAATAGTACCTAGCTATGACATTGTGTCAGTTATTACTAAGTTCAAATTGTACTGTTTCATGAAGATATTTTTTGGCGAAAAAGTAAGGGGCTTTGAAGATTAGGAGATTAAAACAAATATTTATAGTTGTAACAGGATAAATAAAGTCTTGTTTATATGAAATAACGGGAAAAATCTACTAGGATAAAAATAAAATTGCCCACGCAACCGTGAAAAATCCGACCAACAGAAAATTGAATCAAGTACTGTTGTTCCCCAAATAAACGAAACGGAATTAAAAGCAAACATGGCGGAGAAACTTGTTTGCTTTACGTTTCTAATCAACCTGCTCTCTCGTTACCTTGGCTTTGTTTATTGTAAGACTTGTTGTGCGTTGTGGGACTTGGCAGTGATTCTCTTTAACCGTGGTAGTGCTTGTAAACTTAGGAGGTTCCAGTTTAATATGATCTCAAGACTTGTATAACAATGCTTAACCGCAGAGTGCTTTTAAATTGGTGCTTGACAAATGATTCTTTCTTAACAAGTTATATCATCCTCATGTTTGAGAGCCAAAATAATATAGTTTATTTTGCTTCTTAATTGATTCTTGTACAAAGTCTATCACCACAATATTATCTTATTTGTTCTACATGCAATGTATTATGTTTGTTCCAGAATGCCACATCGCTGTCAAAATAATCTTCATCATCACAATCAAACTGACCGACTGCGACGTCGTCACCGAGACCCCTGGCATTATCACTGAATTTCAAAGGGACTCGTATTCCATAAAAGACATCCCTGAACCAGAAAGCTTGCCCGTGCTCATGGGAAACGATACTCGATGTCGTATCTCAGAGTATCAATGCACTAATAAGAAATGCGTACCGATAAACCGATTCTGTGACGGTAGCAACGACTGTGGGGATTCATCGGATGAACCAAGACACTGCACACGTGAGTTACCTATATTTAATATAATATTAGTTTAAGCGATCTTCAAAATTAAAGCAACAAGTTTATAATTTCTAACATTTTAGGTATATGTAATGACTCCCTTTTATGTCTTTACTTATCTCTCAACATGTAGAAAAGAACAAAGAAAACTTTAAAAATAAAACTAAACATAAATAAAACCTATTCTAAAAGCTGCTGCGCTGACAGCATTTATTCGCTGTATCACAAAAAATACTTCCACGATCAATGCAGCTGCCAGTTATACTGTCACCAGTAAAGTTGTAACTTGATCACTTAAATAGGTTGCTAAGATGTATACGGCACTCATTGCTAATAGTACTTTCTGTTCTTAAAAGCAAAATTAATCTTATTCCAGCTGGACACTTTGACGGAAAAAAGATCTCTTTTTTGCAGATTCATTATTTAAGATTTAGGTCAAGTTCTGCGGAAATAAAATTGAATTACTGCGCCAAGTTGCCAAATGTTGGTAGCGGAACGAGTAAAATTGATAGATAGTCGGTCTCGGCGCGTTTTTAGATTAAACAAATTATTTGCGTGAATTATTTATTTCCAGCTAAGCGATATGAGAGATAATTCGTATAATTGCTTAAGCATATATAATAACAGTCGTAGTGGTATTTACTTAATAGTTATTGGAGTTGCTACTTGCTATTCTAGAAATTTAAAATATTTATCATTTGCTAGGTATGAGGTTCCACTTAACAACTATTCTCACTGACTGAGCGAGGGAAAAGCGTGAGGCGTCTACATTTCATCTTTCATACCCGTTTCTCCGAATATCCCACTGTTCTCTTCTGTAAATTGCATTTCTCAGCCGATTCTCATGAAATTTTCTGAGTAGGTTTGATTATTGTATAGATTTTTATGTCCATACATTTTTACATACTGGAAACCTCCAGAATGGTCTTATCTCACACACAGGAAATATTTGTAAATATTTAAGTACCATCGGGTTCATAATTGCATACCAATTTATGAATTAACTCATTGATAAAATTGGCTATGCAATTATGGTCCGAACGGTAGGTACATCTTTTGTTTAATATAAGTAATTGGCGGTCGTGAGGTCTACAGGTCAAAGAACCACTAAGTTGTACTTGGCATTATCAGGGATGATGGCAAGAGGCCTGATGGGGTGTCTTTGGTTCCTTGGAGCCTGGGACGGATGTTGGTGTGGGATGCTACCTGCGTAGACACACTGGCACCGTCCCACCTCCAACGGACTAACGTAAAAGCGGGCGCAGCGGCGGAAAGCGCCGAAATTTCAAAACGTAACAAATATAAAAGTCTCGGTAGAGAGTACCATTTTGTACCTTTTGGAGTTGAAACTCTAGGTCCATGGGGTCCCAGCGCACACAAGTTTTTTGCAGAAATCGCAAAGCGTCTGGTTGATGTAACTGGTGACCGAAGAGCTGGCGGTTTCCTCGCACAGCGTATCAGCATTGCGATACAACGAGGAAATGCCGCCAGCATCCTTGGTACAATGCCGCAAGGGCCTAGTTTAGATTTGAGCTAGTTATTAATTTAGTTTAGTATTTGTACTGTAGTACCTCTGTATATTTAGTTATGTAAAGTTGTATTTTACATTCTAATAACGAGATCGGTCTATCAATTGTATCTATCTGTCTATCGTATATAAGTGTCTCAATGTCTCTCTTCTCTCTCCTCTCTTCTTCAACCTGTCTCAATGTGTTATATCGTGACTAAAATCTAAATAGCTATCTAATCAGCAACAAGAACACTTACAACCGCAAGTGTTTGCAAATGGAGAAAAAATCGGCTTAAGTAGGTCGGTCGGACATGGTTGCTGTTCCCAATACTTACCGAGCACTCGAGACCGGCAAACGAATATAAATCCAACTTTACACTCTTTTAACAACGCGTTATCATTGAACAAACTTACACTGGTTTATAAGAGGTAAGTGCTTGGTTAGTGGTAACAATGAGAAGCCAGGTGGGTCGATACGAGGAGTGCCGGAATTGGCACGACTCCGAGCCTGACTCTATGCGAGGCCAAATGGCCGGTCAATAATGAATACGCATTACAATTTTTCAGAGTACTCATTACCTTTATTAAAAATTTAAATGTTGTTTAAAATTTGTTTTGCGTGGAATCAGTAATGAGGGTGTTGATAAAGAAAAAATATTCGACACGCTCTTATGGTCCTATAAACAAGAGCGTGTCACATATTTTTTGCGGCCTTCGTGTAGGAAGATACTATTGCCGGTGACTGTACAGTAATTTAGAACAATAGTTAGTAGTAGTCGGAATAGTTCAGAATAGTCAGTGTCTGAAGTGTCTGAAACTGATTATTCTGACTTATTAAAATAGGTAAGGTCAGACGGGATAAAGGGAAACACAGTTCATTTTGTCCCGAGAAAGGGAAACAGACAAACAGTATACAAATTCTATACATGTGTTCCCCTTTCCCGGGGTAGGTACCCCACCTGGCCTTAAAAACTGCAACTGAAACGCTACGGCAAAAGCGTGAACAGACTAAACATCAAATTTCGAATAAGAAATCAATATTTATCTACTTATCTGGGTGATAATATATATGATAGTATATTCTTTAGTAACATTAATACGAGTATGGGAGCTTCAGTATGGAGCTTGATACTTAAATCGTTTAAGACATTGTTAGGCAAAAGAATAAGGCAAGTTTGTATATAAGGTCGGTTTAGAACTGTATAACAATTAAACTGGGAAAAAAATTATACCAATTTTTCCTCTCCACTTTTAAGGTTAAAATTATCCCATTGGAGTGAGTTTCCGTCCGCTACCCGTCAACTTGGGGGTCCCTCGTGACAAGCATAATAGAAATTTATTTTCACTCCTACTGCCTATGGAGAAGTTGCGTTTAATTTTGTATTCAGAAAGGATTTGAATGGATTAATTTTGTAGGCGGTTGAGTAGGTTGAGAATTTTTTAGGGACCAATATTACGTTGGGTTGCAAAATCACTTACCAAGGTAGTCAAGCAAAAAAGTTCCAGTGACACCGTATGGAAGCATAACGATTATTATACTGATAAAAGTAATAGTAAAATTAAATCAAAATTAAAAATAATATCCAAGTATAAAATCCTAAAAATATATGCCTCGCTTCATAACAGCAAAGTTCCTTTGATAAATTATTGCCGACGCCACACGTAAACATATTACCCGACGTAACATCTAATCTTAATCCGTATACCTGATCGAGCCTCAACCTCGACCCTTCGATCGCCGAGAGTAATGGCTGTCTTTACTCCCCTCTTTATTGAAAAAGCACACGAAATGCCTAACGCAATTTCGGCTATTCATTCTTGAAAACGCCTCCTGGGCTCGTAGATCTTGGGGCGCCAGCGACAGATGCTCTAAATGAGCAAGCCGGGGTACTGTGCCACTGTGAGTGTGTGATTTAGCATGCCCTGGTCGCTAATGTAGGAATGAAATTATGAATCCAATTTAATTTTTCCTGATATTATAACGTGGTATATTTTTTGTATCAATACCATTTAACGTAATAGTATATTATTGCAGAGGACGGGAAAGGGAAATTCGTGGACGGAAAGGGAAAAATAAGACGAGTCCACGAATTTCTATTTCCGTCGAGGCATATATAGTGCTTTTCTCCAAATGTGCGAGGAAATAAAGTAAAGTAAATGAAATAAATTACAGGTTTTGGTTACGTTATTAGTGTTCAATGTCATGAATTAGCTTCCCTCTATAACATATTTTTTAAGTATAAAGCACTATGTATACTGCCACTTTTCATTCAAATAATATTTAAAACGAAATTTTCGTCGTAAGCTATTTAAGACACTATTAAATATGCTCCTTTCATACAACTGTAAAAGATTAAACGGCTATTAGACATTGCAACCTGCAGGGCCCAATCTGTTGTGTACCCGGCCTCTCCCACCCCTCCTTCAGCTCCCTACGGGCCCTACCTTTAATTACACCTTCCAACCTGACAGATTGGGCCCTGCAGATTGCAATGTCTAATAGCCGTTTTAAACCTTAAAAAAAGTTGTGTTGTCTATGATTGTATTAAGCCTCATTCGCACGATCAGACGCGGTGCTATGACAAAGAACGAGACAACCAAGGTTTTTGATCTCACTATCTCGCTCTATCCTATAATCTGAAGGGATTGCCGTTCAGACGGTGTAGATGTCGCTTAAATAATTGGCTGTTTGAAATGATATTTGTTAGTCGGATGAAAAGTTTAAAAGGTAAAAAACAATACAGTAATGGATTTTACTAGTCAACGCCTAAAATATGTATACACTTTTGAACCTTATTACAATGGAGTAAGGTGCAAACGTGTACACATATTGATGGCGTTGACAAATTACTTCGCGTCCGCTAAAACAGGACAATAAGGATTTTTATTTTTTTAAATTCGTTTTGGTAAAAAATGAAGAACTTCACGTACTCATTTTGCTACAGTAAGGTGTACCTTTCCGAGCACATTGGAGAAAAGAAAATTAATAGCTTTACTCATATTAAGTCCTGAGGTACTATTTGGTGTAAAAGTTAGTCTTTAACACGTGATTGCATCGAACAAAAATAACAAGCAAGCCGATAAATAACTACATGAAGATCTTTTAAAAATCTTTTAATTTTATCTAGAAAATATATAAAATCCTGTAAACGACGAGGGACGGGAAAATTGCAAGGTTAAATAAAATCCCTTGTCTGTCTTTACTATAGACATATTTTTAGTGTTCACTGCTAATTGCTTTCGTCATTTTAAATATAATCAACTCAACTCATTCAACTCAACGTATTGGCATTGCCATACAGAGAGGGAATGCTGCCAGCATCTACGGCACCATGCCGCGGGGGGACTGGTTATTTTAGTATAATATATTTATTTAAGATTAGTTTTTATTTATACTTAAGTTTATTGTTTACTGTTATATTAATAATAGTTTTTTATTACAATGTAGTGTATATTTTAATAAAAATTAGTTTAATTAATTATCAGTTAATCTTAAATAGCGTTCATTCATAAAAATAAAACATGTCTTCGAGCAAAGAGTTTCTGCTAATGTTATTGAACACGAAATTCCTACCACATTCAGAGTATATAAGTATAATGCAAAACTATTAATTTGGTAATGGGCTAGCGTGCAACATTGAGGCCAAGTTTTCTGCTGCTAGCTTTGAGACTACGGACTAGGAGCGAAATTACATTGCTTAGTCTAAGAGTCATTCTCGTCGCGTCTCGTTTGCATGTTAGTCGAGGTTTAAGTAAACCAGTATAAGAACCATTTTGAAGAACACATTGTATCCTCTTGTATAGAGATCGTATTACATTGGTTCGTGAAAAACCCCAACTTGTCCACCCTCGCGCAATCAATGTGAATAGATGACCAGATTACTGGCAGCCATTGTTCTTTAGCGAACGAAAACTTTACTTTTGCACGAGCCTTGTACGTGGTAATGAGGATAATGCATCGACTAGAGTAAAATCCACAATTCCACGGACTGATTTGACAGCTCCTGGCATACAAAGCGATTGTCAAATGTATGAAAAGAGCTGTCAAATCAGTCCGTGGATTTATGAATTCTACCTTATAATGTGCCTGAAAAATTACATTATGTTAGAGTAAATTCATTTTTGGTAAATACCGACGTAGGTACTTCACAATACAATTATCATTATGGTGCTGCTACACTGATGCTATACAGAGTGTAACAAAAATACTGGTGATCCGTATAAGGGAATTATTGGTATGATATTGCAAGTAATAAAAAATAGGAGAAAATTTTTTTGGACGGGATTTTTTGGGAAAAAGTTAGTTGAGTGCACAATTTAATTGACCAATGACATAATTTATAATAGGTGTAGTAAAACTAGTAAAACTATTTTAATCAAAAATACGGGGTATGAGAGCCAAACAATTTATGAGAGATAGGTCGTCATTTATAAAATAGGGGATATGAGTCGAATTTCAGATCATACCATGTGCAACATTTGTGCTATGTTTGGAGCAGGTACCTATATAGTTTGTCTGATGTTGGGCAAAGGTCCTCTTTCTGCCACTCGTCACAGCTTTATTTCTGAATGTTCATGTTTTTACCATTTTTCAACCGACTTCAAGATTTCGAAGGAGGTTCTCAGTTCGTCGGGATCTTCGTTTTTTTTGCTATTTTATGTGTTTTTCGAAGACGGCTGGACCAATTTGGGTATTTGTTATTTCGTTTGAAAAAGTATACTTTACAGTTGGTCCCACTGTTACCAGGTCCGGGTCTGATGATGGGATTCTGAAGAAATTGAGGGACTATAATAGCCACACCTATAGTGATATCAGTATTTTTATCAGTAACTCTGGGGGGTGATTTTTGAGATTCGAGCACTCGAAATTGACATTTAAAACTCTGAATAAAATGATGAAATTATATTTTAAAAATAACAGCGATATAAATTTAAAATCATGATTATTTAAGCTATTAATTCCATGCGAAAAAATTAGCAACAAACTTTTGTGTGCGATTATTTTAGAGTTTGAATTTTTTGAATTCGAGCGTCCGGCTGTCAAAAATCGGCCCCCTGGTATTTCCTCGTGGAAAAGCGGAGCCAAAGTAAAATCGTTTCTATCTTGTTTAAAATTATTATTGACATAGGTACTTTGACACTATAGTATAACTAAAGGGATATAATAAGACAGGGAACTGATAATAATCAGGTTAGACAATGCGAGGACAAGAGCTCGATCCAATTCGATTCAGTCTCCGTCTCAGAAAAGTGGATTTATTTTGTGATCGTTCTTCCGTCTTCTGACAGTGGGATTGAGTTAATTGTAACTGTATTACTGGAGATTTTTCTATGGGGTTAACCTTTCTGGTGCCGTATTTTAATTTCAAAATACCCGAAAATAAACATAACTCCAACACTCAACAAATAATCAACCAATATTGAAGTTGTATTGTAATTGCATTGGAATAATTCTCAAGCAAATTCTGACTTGTCTTATTCAGATCAGGTGCTAGCTGCAATTATTTTAGCATACAATATGGTAAACCATTACTGGTTTACAAACCTCCTATCCCATCAAAAAATGGGTAGATTCGACTTAAATACTTAAGTCGAATCTACCCATTTTTAATTTTTAACTGTACTATTTATTTGATGAATGAAAGTTAAGTATTTTGGGGATTTTTTAATAGGTACAGGTAGGTTAAATTGTCAATCTCCTTAATTGCAAGCTGAAAATATAGGAGCTTTAGTATTTAATTATTAAAATCATTTTATTAAAATTTGAGAAACTATCTCTTGTTGATGCGTTTTTTTCTTTGAATGGAACGAAATGGAAGAATGCGTTCTTAATTTGATCCATAACATTTTATTAAACTTTCCTTTTCCGTTTCTTTTAACTCCTATACTCGGGTATAAATTGTATACTAATGTCTATGTAGGTAAAATAAATTGAAAAAATTATTCCCTGCCTTCTTCATTATTCGGGTAAAATCCGTTGTTTTCGTATTTTTTTTCTCGAACCTTCCATAATGCTCCAGGTGCACAGGTGCGAGGTTAAACGTAGCAGAAATGCAATTTATCATCCGCATGCTTGGTGCCGTCCCTCGGCATTTTCTTTTATTGCTCAAAGATTTTCCATAATATAACGTGGTATTGTCTTAGTACAGGTAAGCAATTGCGATTTGCAAGCAAGTTTTGTATGGGAGCGAACACGCCGCGAGTTCGCCGCGTGCTAGTTTTGTATAGAAACCGCTTTAAAATCGCTCAAGTGTGATAAGGCCTTCGCTATAGAACTCAATTCCCGCCTTTACTATTTTTTAGGCAATTGAGTAAGTTTCTTACAACTCTCGAATTTAAATTACGTAGAAAGACTGAACTTTGACATTTCCTGGAAATAATAATTATTGAAAGAGATATTATGTGGAAATCATTGAAACACGAGTAACAAGTCACAATTTACTCTCATGTAACATCTTTCATCGTATATTTACTTCATACTCACTTGTATATTTATTTTAGATACTCGCGACATGTTTCGGAGAGCTTAATAGGTCTCCATTCTCAAGCACTAAAAGTTCTGGGTGAACCGATCCACGACCCGTCCCAACGGGGGCGCGCGTATGAAGTGAATATAGCGTTAGAATGTCTTACAAAATTTAACCAATACGTTAGTAAGTTAAACGTTGTAGTGCTCTATACAATAATGCCCAATAGTTGACACCTTGCCGTTACATTTATTACAATGTACATAGAACGGATCTTTAGTTTAAAGATAACATGTGGAGTCGTCATCAAATATATCGGACCGGCTAGCCTTGATAATAGAGGCGTTGTTCAAATATTTGTGACCACCTTGGCCGCACCGATATATCTGATGGCGACTGTACTTAGACAGTGATGAATACTCGAATGTTTACCATTATCTTTTTTGTTTGTTATTTCCCTTAGGTACTCAAATGCTAATAACAATAATTTCGTCACTACTTTGAAGAAAAAAACTCATATCTCACACTTCTTCTCTAAGCAGAAACGCAGTAACTCTATATGCATCGCATACAATAGTTACCACATTTTTCTTTTGAGTGACACAAGAAGATACAAGCTTATTTCAAAGTAGTGACGATTTATTTTGGTCATAAAACTTCTGCTCAACAACATGTCCCAACAACAATCCGACTGACCGTTGGCTACTCTTAGAAGTAATTCTTCTTTAATGTTTATAGTGCAAAGTTCTTATGTTGACCCAGATTTCCTCAATAGAGTACCTAGGAACTAATTTTAACTTGCCCGGCGACGTGTTTATGAAGAAAGTTTTGAAGCTGCTCCATATTTATGGCTATTGTGTCTTGTCTCATCATCCAAGTTTTTAGTTCAATCAGAACATGAAGCTTGGACACTATATTTTTTTTATTAACTTTTGACTTCTAATGCTTTTCGTCAAATTTGTGACTAATTGAAAAGAGAGTATGGATGAGAAGATAGTGGATTGTGTCACAAGGGAGAAAAATTACTTACTTACTTACTTATTTGGCGCAACGACCCAAAATGAGTCTTGGCCTCTGACACAAGAGCACGCCAATTTGCTCGGTCCTGCGCTATTTCACGCTAGGTTTCACCGCCACCGAGCTCATGAAGATCAGCTCCTACGCTGTCTGCCCAGCGATACTTAGGATGACCCAAATATGCTCTTTTTACTGAGCGATCTTCTCCCATCCTCTCGAGAAATTACTAAATATATTTTTATGTGGAAGGCGTACATTCAACGAGGAGTTTAAATGTTAAGACTTGTGATGAATATTATGCTACACATACAAATTTTCACACCATCTATGAGGATAATAATAAAACACTTATCATCTCATTTTTATCTGGTCCAGTCGTTCGTCCAGTCCAGTTGGTCGTTCTAGTTCAGTCTGGATCGGTCCGGTTCGGGCCGGCCCGATCCGGTCTTGTCCTATCTGGTCTGGTATATATGGCCAGTAACGTAAGAATTATATGTATAGCTTATTACTTTATATCAAAAGTAAAGTGCTACTTTGATCCCACTTAGTAGGGAAAAAATATTTTTTTTCGGAATTAGTATATAGAGTTAACAAAATGTATTTTATAAATACCCGTAGCGGTAAGTTAAAAATAGTACGATACTAATTAAAAATATGGTTTATCTTTTCCTGAAACAATGTAAAAACCTTTTGAAATTGTCATACCTCTTACGAATTTTGAAATACAGACCACTGTTACATATCAGAGGCTTGTTAACAGCAACTATTTGGATAACAAGAGCTTAAAAATAATTTTGCTTAAAAAGCAGAGTTGTTAGGTAAGTAACATTAAATAAATATTTAGCTTGAGCTGAAAACTAATTATATTTCTTAGAATCTTGTGAAAAATCCTGTCTATTTTTATCTTCATTAATGAAGAAACCCAGTTTCCTTAATAAAGGCATCTATATTTACGCCGCTCCAAGTTAGATTAAAATCTTAATTTACTTTACGAGCTATTTAAATCCAAAATTTTAACATCCATTTACCGGGAAGTCTGTTCTGAAATTCGTATATCCAGCATAATATAGTTCTGTTGAGGTTGGTGTTATTAATTTTGTACTGGAAAAGCACAATGCTGCCGTCCCTTAGTAGTGAAGTGCCGGTGTAACATTTTCACCCATAAAAATATTTGCGAACGCAAATTTTTCGCTAAATAAATAAAAAAAATGTTCATAAAAGATTTCAAATTGACGTTCAGTATATCTCTTTATAAAATAGGGAATTTACTTATATTACTGATGTTTTATTATTTTTATTGGTACCCAGAGCCGACTAATGGCATTTAAACCTCCATGTTGAAATTTCATTAGGTACGTAATAAATTCGATGACAAAATTTGATCTCATTTTGACCTGGAACTTCCATAATGTATGTCATAGGGTGTTATTAATAAAAATTATATTCCTTTTTGTATTCATTAAGTATATATTTACATAACTAAATATACAGAGGCACTACAGTACAAATACTAAACTATATTAATAACTAGCTCAAATCTAAACTAGGCCCTTGCGGCATTTTGTATTCCTTTTTTATGTTTTAACTGGCCGTTTATTATTATCCCCGAAAAATGTTCTATTAAATTCACCTTTATAGGATGATAGTACTGCGGAAAATTAATGAGGTCAAATATTTTGGTTAATTTCTTCAATCTTAAAGTGGCACATCACTAGTTGGGAGCTAATGACAAGAGAGGTGACTAATAAAATCACGTGGTTCGTTAATTTAAGCCCCTGCGTCGCTAATTTATGAAAAGGTTCAACTTTAAATTGAATTGTAAGCCATTTCGCTCTTGTAACGGTATATAGATAAGGCCAATTTCAAACAAACTTCATTTTAATTTATAGGTAGTTAAGTTTTTTGTGCATACTGCGTTGATGAAATTCACGAGTAGAAAGTGAAATTTTGGTGTAATTAAAGCAAGCCGTCATTTTTCCTATATTTTATGACTGGAAAATAAGATATGGTATGTTTATGTAAGTATTCTATTATTTACAACTGACAATGGAATATCTTAGGGACTTAAAAAAATCAATCCGTCATCCCCAAAACTCGGAAAGCTCCAATCAAGGAGAGTTTTTCCTCCTATTTTCACAATAAACACATGGTTGTTGGGCGGTAAAACGCAGGGTCTTTATTAACGATCACAGCTGAGTACTCGCAATACGTTGACCAGTTTAAATATTACTTCGAAATCCATACGATCCGTGTGTAATCGCGATCACAATTTTCACTGGTTAGCACAGGGCGAATGCTTGGTTACATTTTGTTTGTGATGCGAATAATCCAGGCTACAGCGGATTCAATCCACCATTATTAAGTTTTAATGACGTCGGCCACAATGCCAGGCCTCGGGCGATAAACAAAGGATAATGGGTTCTGTGCTTGTGGTGATAAGATATATAACCGCGAACGCAATCTGGCCTGGCGAGGGCAATGTTATCTCGAGACGACTGAAATTAAACATGAATAAAATTGAAATGAATGAAGGTACAATACAACAAAAGATTGGACAATAAATCTTAATGGGTGCTTTTGGGATGGATTGATACTCTTTTTGTTCGTTTCGTGAAATAAAAAGGTTTGGTTGTGATACTTGTGATAGGTCAAAAGGAACTTAAAGGTTATATAAAAATGAGGGATATGATATGGGTGTGCCTATGCGAGTTTACCTATTCGTACTTATACTAGTTTTTTAGACTACGTATTTAAATTTTAATGTACTTTTAATAAGGTATGAAGAATCTTATAAAATATACATACTAAGACTAGGTTTTCACCAAAACCTGACGAAGTCTGCATGTAAAATCTTAACAGCTACTTTGAACCGAATAATGTTATTTCAATAATATAATCATCACGCTGCAGAAAGAGACAAAACACGGAGCATGAGGGAATAAACTCTTCATCAAGAAGGTGAAAGCGATACATCATCCATAGATTAGGGTAAAATATCCTCGGTTGTCACTCTCTCGACAGTAATTCCTCCTGAGAGTCTAGGCAGGTGACAATCGTTTTTTGTCAACGCCAATATAAACTTAAATTATGTAGGTATGGAAGTATCACGTAACTTTTTTTTTCTTTGCGTTCGACGTCGTCCACAATCAATTGTCATTGGCTCATGGTCTTTTTGCGTTGTTTCTAGCGATAGGCACGTTTCTGAAAGTTTCTGCCTTTTATATGGGGAATCCATTTGGTAATTAATAGTCCCCGTACAAAACAAGGAAACTTTTGTTAACTTGTCCATCACTAGTTCCATTAAAAAAAACTATTATTGTCTGTACATTGTAATTTATAACTTCAATACAAACCAAATGGTTTTCAGTAAACTCCCTACGTTCAACATTAACGTCCAGCGTGCCATTCCAGGCTGCCGTTAAATCGACAATTATTAGTTTTCAATCGTGCTATTTCTGTTCCTGGCTGAACTCTATAAATTTCAAGTTAACAGCGCCTGCTGCAATGTTTACTAATGCTCATAGTTTGCTAGTGAGATTAAAAAGCAATCGGGTTCAATGTGTAACTGCCCCGACTGTCCCCGAGACCCGCTGTAACTACAAAATATTTTCCAGAAAGTATTTCTTCAACTTCTCATCTAGTTTTACGACTATCTAGTAGATATAGATACGATACCTTCATAGATTGCGACGATAAATATGTCAATAAGATAAGTATTAGAATATCTGCAGACAATAGACATAATGTAACGATATCGTTTTCTGTATTTTTGTAGGTAACAATTGCAAATAAAAACTTTAACATTGTGGTATTTGTCCATTATGAAGCCAGTGAACGCTTAGAAATAACTACCTCAACATATAGCAAGTAATTTTCAAATTAAACTAGCACCCAACACACGAAAGTTACCTAAGACTCGAAACTCGATTAAATCTGAGTAACGTATACACGTACGCAACCATTATAATAACATCACATAAACTTTCAAAGAACAGGTCGAAATTTCGTCTCAACGTACGTTCCACTTGTAAATAGGTTGCGAACTTAGCAACAGTATAAGCAAAGGAGTAATAACAACTACAAAATACAACTTCATTTGAAAAACGCTTGAGTAAATCACTTTAGAATTTTCTGTACAAAAATTAATTTGACGTAAGCGAAAATAGCATAAGAAAAAAATATTTTCAGCTGCAGCTGCAGGCGCCAAATCTTGGACTTTTACGAACACTTATTAATATTGTACCAAGTTTAATAGATATTTTCTTCTACAGATACCATACTGCTCATTTAAGCATTAAAACTAATTGCAGAATGTATAAAGTAAAGTATTTGAAATCCAACCCACCAACTTTGTAACTATAAGATAATACAATTTGATTATGGTTTTAATATCCAATTACCTCAGCACTTAGAACTAGCACCTACATTAGCCGCACTTCCTTGGTCCTTGCACACTCTGTCTCACCACGACCTCAGAGTAATATAATTTCAGTACTAAATACCCACCGTGCTAGTGGCAGGGAGTTAATTTAGAACTTCAGCGGGAGTTCTCAACTTGTTTACAGTGCACCAATTCGTAACTACTCCAAAAGAGAAAGGTATTATGTGTGTTTGAGCTACCTACAAATATAAAACCTTTGTCTACCCTAAGCCAGTATGGAAAAAGGTCTTAAGGCATTTTGATAGTCGTTTAGATAAAACATTTTGATTTTACAGCCGATTGAGCGGCAGAGGAAAAGTAATGCAATGCACGTTATTGCATTGTTAACTTTTAACTAGCGTGCTTTTAAAATTGCAGGGATTTACTGTTTATACCAATTTGATTAAAAAATGGAGTTTGCATCTTACCCGTGATTCGTTTTTTATTTCTTTTTACAGAATGATTCTATTGAATTTAGCGTAGTACCGTTGAATTCACTTGACAGAAGCTGTTAGGCTACTGCCAAGAGAATAGCAGTAGAAAAAGGAAAGGAAATTCTAACGTAACGTCCATTTATCAATGTGCTTCTTTCTAATAACATTATGCATGGTACGAGGTGGTTTACAGAGACAGCAGGATAAGAATGATTTACTGTGCCCAAATAAAAAATGGTATCATCACCAGCAGAATATATTGTATCAGCTCCCAATTGATGATAATTTCGAATATGCAAATTGTAGTAATGAAAATTAAAAAAAAAAATTATGTGCTCATTTTATTCTCATAATCTCGAGGTTAGTTATTAAATATATGTAAAACCAATGTGTAAACCACTGATCGATGCGTAAGTACTTACCTAATTCATTATCAAATAGTAAATGTACTACCCACGACTATTCATTCAGGTTTAAAAACGTACCTACCCGAGTAGTTCTATCAGAATGATAAAGCTTTAGCTTTGATATTCTCTTCGGGGATCAAGTTATAAACCCTCATTTATTTCACGGTTTTAATTAAATTGGACGCTTAGTGATCTGGCTTATTCCTTACTTAAGTCACCCTTTACCTCAATTGGCTATTACTAGTCTATAACCATAGGCTTGTTATTTTATTACAAGCTTTTATTTAGTTTTACCTGTCCCGTTGCCTGTAATCAAATCTTGTAAATTTTTGACGCACTTCCCGGGTTCCGATTGAGTTCAAAATTTGCACGCATAAGTATTGCGTGATAATGAAATATAATGATAACATGGAGCTAGTCCGATGATGGAGACCAAAGGTGGGTGGGAATAAGAACTATGTCATAAAACTGATAAAACAATGAATGCTCATTGTGTTAGGTTTTTTTTAGAATCATTTGGTTAAGCACTAGATAAATTTTGCAAGAAAAGAACAGTCTGTGATAAATGTAATTAAATGTGTTAAAAAATGAAATTGTTGACAATAACTTATTTTTGAGTTAAATCAGCTAAATGGTGAATAATTAAAGTAGAGGTTACTTTAATTATTCACTATGTATTGGCTGCGGCTTACTTTCATGTTTGGACAATCTTATTATATATTATTGTTTATTTTTTATGTGCATCAAATCTTTTACGTTAATTTTCAACCACTCCACTTTTATTGTTTTAAATCTCTAATATATAATCAGGACATAACCCTTTTAAAATTTGTTTAGATGCACAATCCACATGATTCACTGTAGTGTTCAATTTTGCGTGGTTGTTATATTAAGATTTTTCTAAGATATCCAAATGTTACTAAAGCGTTTCTTAACTAACTATACAACCAAATTCATATATAAAATACCAATTCAGGATACCTTTTACCTTCGAGTTTCTTGCCAATTGTAACATGCAAATGCAAGGTAGAATTTTTAAATCGCATCTCCATTGTAAATGATTGTAAAGTCGACAGCCGGATGGTTTACTAATAGGGACTAACAGTGTATGCAAATCAGTTGGGGCCTGGCATCCGTAGCGCTGCCACGGAGTAGGAGCTTAATATGGAGCGGCTAGGAACTGCTATGTAGTAATAGGAATCCTGCCTAGTGCATTTACTAACAGCGTTGTCGGGCAAGCTGTGTGTGCTAAAATCAAATTGAACCGTTAGAATTTGAATTTGAGTAGTCTTCGATAATGAAATTGCTTGGCAAGTTTTAAATACGAGTTGCTAAATATTTGGTATCCGAAATGTGTTTTCATTGAAAGACTATATACGTAACCATTTTATTGTATGTTTACGTATTGATTTATGTACGGAACTGAAGAACAAATCAAATTATTTTTAATAAATATTTTGATTTGTTTATTTTAATCAAACATTAACAAAAATTAAATACTCATATACATACCTGTCATATACAAAGTAAAAAATGACCAGGCTTCCGGCGCCCAGGGCTGGGATCGAAGCAGCGTCTTCTGCATTCGTGGCAGACACTCTATCTTCAAACTACCTGGGTCACAGCGGCACCTCCAGAGGTGTCACATGCGACATGCGTATTGCCAATCCTGCACAAAAAGGATTCACTGTGTTGTGTTAAATAATAAATAGTGTTTTTTATAAAAATTATATTCACAATTTTCTTGTTATCACCAGTGGACTTAAAAAATATAAGAATTTCCTTCCTATTTCCTCTTTGATACCTACGTAGCTTACTCTGACACCCTTAAAGTTAACATTCTCTACTCTTAGTAAAGCTTAGTTAGGGTATCAAAGCTTCGTACGAGACTTGGAGCGAGTTTGAATTCACAATCACATCTCCTCTAAATGTATATATTAAGATAGGGAGATCTCTACTAACATGAACCTTTCTTCCTAGATAAATATGTTACGTTGTTATTTATTTATCGTATGGCTACCTGTCACTGGATATAGATAGGCATTTCTTCTCTGGGGTAGTAGTAGTGTAAAAGCAAATTGATGAAGAAAATCCAGTGAGTGCTGCGAGGTCCAGATGGGACGGTGCAGCTGCCTAATTTGTTACTCTTTTAGCACCACCCAGGGATCACGTGTAGTACTGTCGAAGTGACAATAGCAGGGTGACAAATATTATTGAAGGCAAAGACAGAACTACGGCATTCTTATTTTCCATGAGCCGTAGAAATATTAATCACTTGTATATTAAGCAAGCCGATAACAATCGGGTCGTCACTGTTAGGTTATACGTATATAAGTCATCAAAATTGGCATTCTGACATAATAATAATTTGATTAGAATGGAACTCAAAATATATTTCCTAACATTATTTTCGAACGAAGTAGATTTAATACTTACAGTTCATTTTTCAGTTTTTTTTTCTATTGCAATATAACTCTATCCAAGCATAGAAAACTTTTGCATTTTAGTAATTATTACTTTTTATAAGTCCACTTCTATATTTACAGAGGCAGAGTAACTTAATCTTAAAGGTAAAGAGAAATTGTGCAATCATCCACAAAATTAATTAATGTCTTATTTACTCAAAGTTTGCAATTGCTTCAATGAGAAAATACTTTAAACCACTTTAACCTTTGTGTGACTATCAAGCATTATTGGAGCGACGATAGCAATAAAACAAAAATGAAAATATACCTCTATACATTATTGTATCTAGTTACTTTGATATGAATGAGCACCAAGTACAGTTTAGTTTAATTATATATAAAACAAACACGCACAAAGAACTGAACAGTTGTATTAGGGAGCTAATAAAAAGTTAGACTCTGTTTGAACCCGTTAAAAACAAGAGGAGGTAGAACGTTCAGGAAGAACAAATTACACTCTCTCGAGCTCTAGGTTATCGTTGATTAGATTTCAAACTGCGGAGTGCAGATAAAGGCAAAGTTACCATGTTCAATTTCCTTCAGAGGTGTCGGCAGGTATAAATACGAAACTTGTTGCGAAACAACTTTAGCCATCAACTCCGGGGATTCCGCGGAGGAGTTTTGTTCTCGAATTTATAGGTACATTTAGCGTATTTAAACGATATCGGAAAATACCTTAATATTGCATGGTCACGTCTGAAAATATGGATATATTTAAGGTGACAAAAACATGTATGACTTTACTCCTTGGTAAAAGAGTCGAGGCTTCACATTTTTGTCACATTAAACGTATCCATATTTTCAGACATGGCTGTACTCCCTTTCAGCAACTTACATCATACCATCATACCATCATACCAAGTGTTTGATTTCCGCTTCGGAATACAACCATTATTATAGTCAATGAAAACTTATCAATTTTGCGGTGTTCGTTTGAATGCTTTTAACTTTGAAATTAGCGATTTTAATCTGAATTTTGCGGTTGTTTTGATCTGATTTGTTTGTTGTTGAGTTTTCCTTTGTGGTCCCTACACTTGCTGGGTAATGTGTTATGTTTAAAACAAGAAAACTTAATACACAAATTGAAGTGTAAACAAATAAATTCAATGCAAATTGTTAAAAGGTAGGTCTTTCTTGGGTGTTGACTGCTACAGAAAAACACTATCGATTGTTTTGAATATTGATGATATATATTTAATCACTCTGGTAGTCCACGATCAGACTAGAACTGTTTATATAATTAGTAAAAAAAGTTATCACCAGAATATAGATAACATTCTCCCAATTGCTTTAGCACGGAAGGATTTCAAACTGCTGACCTCAGTATTCAAATTTAAAATGGGAATCAACACAAATCTGAGTCGATACTCCTAATGGCTAGCCACATTTGTTTTAAGCTAACCGTTATAAGTGTGACTTCAATCTGCACAACAATGCGTGATTGGAGAGCGCATTTATACTGGTTACGTGTTTGGCTAGCGATCGGAGTAAGATCCCAGGGTGGGTTGGTGCATTCGCATTAGTTATTGAGCGTATGTTAGGCAAACACCCAAGGAAACCAAATTCCTATGATATTAGTAGTGGGGAGTATATTTCTATTAACACCCCCCGCAAACTCTTACTGTACACTTCATTTTAGCCAGTTCATGTGAGTATTCGACTCGCTCACTTGCAGTATGCGATTGGGATTGCTCAGGACGGGAGTAATCGTTGCTGGCTCGATGCCAGTGAGCCGAGAGCCTTTATTCTTCAGACTTTCATCATGAACTTTATTCATAAATCGGTGTTTAAGAACTGAGCCAGTTTACAGCGCGATAGTCGGGGGTTTTATTGAAAAATGAATTATTTAACAAGTTATTTCAATTTGATATTAAACTTGAAAGTGTGAGTTTTCTTACTTGCGCAAATTACAATTGGTGCACAATAATTTAGGAAATTTAAAATAGTAGTCTCTTTGTATGATTTATTAGCATTCATTAAAAAAATAAGTAGTTAAAGTTCAAGTAACGTGTTCGTAGCATATCAATAAAAAATCAAAATTAGAATATATTACAAAACAATACAATACCATATTCTTTATTATTCACCAATAGCAAAAATACAAAATCCGTAAGCCGAATTTATAAACTTCAAAAGAGTATATTGTTTTTCTGTATATTATTTCTGTAGGTACACCGAGTTTCGAACAGCGAGCGTTCAACGCCATTTTTTATAAAAAAAATAGTATCTTCAGTATTATGTAGAAGTTCACATCATGTTGCTGCAAAGATCAAGCAGAGCTAGCTTGATCGGACTCTAAGAAGCTGTTCAATTCAAAAGAAAAAGGAAAGGTAATCAAACCGCCTATCGATTTTACATCTTTGCAATTTCCGACTATGTTCACAGATCAGAACTATCGTGTGTGACCGACATCAGTCTTTTTACGAGCGGCCGTATTCGTAAAACCGTCAGTGAAAAAAATATCTAAGAGAAATTTCATTTTACATTTTATTACCCAACGGTCCATCAAAGGGCTCTTAGCATTTTTACGACTTAAAGTTATATTTCTTATTCCATTGTGATTAAGAGTTACGGAGTTGTCGGAAGACTTGCGAAAATAGCGAATATACTAAGAAAATAGCGAAAATACTAAGAAAATAGCGAAAATAGAAAGCTTATAAGGTTCAGGGCAAAAATGGTGCCATTTTCTAATTTTACAATAAACAATCCATCTGAAATACAACTTCAACGTACATAATAAAAATAATCAACCAATATTTGAGTTGTAGGTATTGAAGTTGCATGAGAATAATTTTCAAGCAAATTCTAATTCAGACGTTTAGGCTAATGCTTTATTGGAGTTGTATTGTAGTAAGATCGTGTCTTAAAGTTCGAATACGGCATTCGGTCCGCATTAAACGTCTATATCATACATATATTTTGGCGAAGGAAACCATCGTGAAGAAACTAAACCTAATCCCAACAACTTTCCTCTTGGATGGTCACTTAGCAGTTGCTACCGTAAAAATCGTAAATTACCTTCGGCAATTCTTGGGTCATCTTTGCTCCTTGGACCCCTAGGTTTCATTAAGCTATGGCAAAAAGCCGGGATAAACGTATACATTGTGGTGACGTATAAAACATTACATTTCTGAATGTGCCTGTATACATTTTCTACGCGACGTTCAATAAGTCAACACCACATTCGATAATATACCTAACGTTCAAAGTTACCTATACATTATACCACCCCAGTAACGAGGTATTATCAGTAACAGCCTTATCCCGGGCTTCGGGCGGAAGCTGGGCCTTCGATAAAACCACCACTTTATAGCTCGGCTCCTTACTGCTCCGTTGTCATTAAATTATGCTACATTTTAGAAAGGTATCTTCACAGGAACAAGGAAACTAAATTAATATTCTTGTGCAGAGATAATGGCAACTCCAATTCGTTTAGTTTCTAGAATGTGTTATTAAGTTTTACCATTAAATTTATTTTTATCAAGAAAATAATAATGTCTTGAATTGAGAATATCCCGGAAGCTTTTTTTTCCGTGTACCTAGAAAAAATGTTTAAAACTCAATTTTTTCTAAACCCTTAGGCAAATCTCAAACTTTCCACAACAAAATCAAATGACAGAGAAGCTGACCAAAACCATACAACATAGAATTTTTTAAATCACAATAGCTAGGGCTCACAGATTTTCCCGCCAGATTAGACCAGGTCAGGTCAGACCAGTGCTAACTAAGATAATGAATTGGCTTAGATATAATTTTGATGACAAAATACGAACACAGCATAATGATAGATAATTTATTACGAATTTCACGATTCAACCACGATTTTAGGCCGCACTTGGCCGCACCCAGTACAAAGAAGAGCCCGCTCATCCCACAGTATCAGCCGGAATCCGGGCCCACACGTGTTTTCACGTGTAAACACGAGATATCCCTGATTTATGTAACGTAACTTTCTTCTGTTGACTACTGATTCGTTTCCTTATCTCACATGCCTCTTATTACTATATTATGTATTTGTCTTATGTAACGGGAGTAGGTTTTCGTGTTGCCATTTCAATTACAATGATTAAGTACATAGTTCTTTTAGATTGGCTGTGTGATTACTAATTAGGATAATTGGGCCTTGTACATTTATTTTTTGGTCAAATGTTACTAAAGACCTCTTTTTGAGTCGGGGGCAGACGGAAATAAGTTTTTTAGGAATCATTCCTATTTTGTAATTGTTTTCACCATATTGAACGCCATACAGGCAGGGATATATGGAAATATACCAAAAACTTCAATATAGGCCGGTATTAAATAATCCTGAGGTTTCCTTTGTATATTATAAATTTATAAACCTATGAATTAATTACGATTCAATTTAAAAATATCGAACTTTGCTTAGTTCGTGCTCTCAAGCGCACTCTTTACCACTTTCCTCGAGACGTGATATTACTGCAATTAAAACGAGACTACTTAAGACCCTAGCATATAAGTCAGTAAGCCATGAAGGTCCATTAAACTCCCCATAAAACGGATCGCTTCCGGCCCATTTGTATATTCTTAACAGGAAGCTCTCAGAGCCCATTAGTTTTAGTTACGGGGTGCTACAGAGGTAGTTCTACAACATATACGGTCGGCGTAAAATATAAGTACACAGTTTTCGCTTAATTACAAGGGTATAAAAGTATATATTTTATATAATATATTATAGATACCACCGTTCACTGCGTATATACTACCATCATCATCATCTCAGCCATAAGACGTCCACTGCTGAACATAGGCCTCCCCTTTAAAGGGGGGATTTGCCATACGCGCCACGCTTGGCAAGCGGGTTGGCGCGCGCAGTTTTTTTGTTTATTGTTTGTACCTAGGCTTTCGGAAGATGCTGCTGCCCATCTCCCAGTATATTCCCTTAGCAGACTCCTACTGCAGCCAACCGTATATACTATGACACATATCAATAAGGCAAAGTAAAATTTGTTATGGACAAAAATCGACAAATTTTTATAAAACGAAAGTATGTTTATTATGGTCTATAGTAAGTAGCTAAGTTATATCAAAAATACATCCTGTAGATTACATGCAAAAGTTTAATTGTTAATTTCAATGTTTATAAAATGACTAAAGTAAAAATCGGTGAACTAACTAGAAATTTTATATGCAACCCACCGTTAACGAAAACATCAAAACACGTTGAACAATAGCTTGATAAAATATTACGTTTACTGTCTGCTGCTAATAAAGCGGTTTTTAAATAACCATTTTCCACTACAGCGATGCGAGCAAACACCTGACTGAAATATAAAATGGCGGAGTAAATTACCGAACCATGCACGCAAATTGCCTAGGTACGGCCATTACGGCAGTTTAAACACGATGGGTCGCTTTCCTGCGCTGCGGCCGCTCATCACTGCTCACTTAGCTCACACTAGTCCAATCAACATATGAGCTGTAAATTATTCAGATTAAACTGCTTGTACAGTCGCCATCAGGTACATCGGGGCGGCCAAGGTGGTGACAAATACTTGAACAACGCCTCTATTAATAAACAGTTAAAATTATTATTATATATTTTTTTATTGTCAAGACAATTTGAGTTCCGTGGCCGCTCCGATGTATTTGATGGCGACTGTACTGGCTGACAATGAAATTCTGATAAAGGCAAAGTGGATGGTAGAAAAATAAAAGTATCTAGTCACAGAGCCTGATCCTATCAGAAACCATAGCCAAGATTATAATCATTTATTGAAAACGCCAATCAAAAAGGTAACATATATCGGTTCTAGAACCGACGGGTCTAGCGCGTGACGATGGTAAAAGGCCAGATGGCATGACCCTGGTTCCCTGGAAGTTGGGACGGCCCTTGGTTTGGGATGCCACATGCGTCGATACCTTCGCGCCGTCTCACCTCCCAGGGACATCAGCCAGGGCCGCGGCTGCCGCCGATGCTGCTGAACACCTCAAGCGGCGCAAATATGTAGACATCGACAGTGGTTACATGTTTGAGCCGTTTTGGGGTGGAGACGCTTGGGCCGTGGGGACCAGGAGCTCACAGAATTTATAAGGAGCTAGCCAAGCGCCTTATTAATGCGACGGGTGACCAGAGGGCTGGGGCATACTTTGCCCAGCGCATCGGTATTGCCGTCCAACGCGGCAATGCCGCCAGCCTTCTGGGCACCCTACCGAGCGGTACTGATCTGGAGCCCATTTTTTATTTGTAAGTATATTTTATAGAGTATTAGTTTAGTTTATATGTAGTTTTTATTTGGAATAAATCTTATTTTACATATATTGGATTGACAAATTTAATGTGAATGAAAAGTGACGTAATAATTTCCAGGTGAATGATTAATTAAAGTTGGCTTTGATCAATAATAATTATTGTCCTACACTAACCTTCAGGTTCCCGACGAGCTACAGAGGCTCTCCGTCCAGGAGAAGAGAACCCAGATTTATAAATCGGTAATTCATTGAAAAATGCCATTAGAGGTGAAAATGGTAATGTCCCGTAAACGGGCTACGGGCTCATTAGGTCATTTGCCGATCATAATTGAATTAGCTCAGGACACGCGACGGAGCGAGCAACAAAGTGCTCTGCGTTCACCTTTCGACGCTCTCACATCAATCCAATTACTCTCGGGATGTGAACCTGTGACCTGGATCGATGCCCTCTTCACGTATTATTTCAGAGATTATCAAATTATTCTTTTATTGATTTATATCTTGGTCTCCTCAAATAACGCTGTACTACGCAGCGTATAGCAAGAAAAAAATACCCTTAGGTATATTATTACTTTTCACCTCACTAGCTTGGAAAGCCATTTTTGTTTGTTTAATATCTATTGTGAAAATCGCTTTTTATCCACATGTGGTGAAAGAGTTTTGACATAAGTGACAAGTGGCTTAAGTGACATTTGACAGCTAACAAAACGTAAAACGTTAAAAGTGCAGAATTTTTAACATCGCAATTAATGAATTGCATCGAGTAAAAACACTTAATACAGTCTTACAACTTTATTTTAATTCATAAATATCAGTATTCAACATTAATCTTCTTTCTTTTTGTAAAAACGGATAAATTGTTCTGACAGCCGAATAAGTCTACGTACGAACAAAACGCATCTGACATTTAATAAAACCTTTTACGTCAAAACTTTTCATTTCAATTCATCCATCATATCAACGTTAAATATTCGCATGTTTTTCTAGGTTGTTTTGTTAAAAATTAGTGATTCGAGTGATGAAGAAGTATTAAACACCTGAGGAATTACGGGAAACCGAGCAAAATGCACCCTTTTTCTTATTTTCCTCGCTGTAGTGAGGTGAAAAGTTTTGTGTTATACACGGGTGAAAGTTATTTTACGTCTCGTGTATTGAAACACTCGCTACGCTCAGGATTCTATTTTTGAACCATATATTATAGGTGCGGAGCACGAAAATATTTAAGACGAAAAAAGTACAGTGGAGCAAACTTTTGGCTCATATTTTAAGCTGTGTTTCGCCAATTGTGTTTGCTCTGGGATTTAAGAGAAACGATTTCACGGGGCCCTCGCGACTTTACGTAGGTGCAGGGTGAAAACTCATCGCATCGTTAAGGGTTGGGTAACGAGGTTTTGTTATTTGAAGTCGGTTTTCTTTTATTGTGCCCGCAGCCCTCGTTTGTTGCGGTCTTGGAAAATACTCTTATTGCGGAATATATTTTTAATATGGAAATGCTTGTGGTGCTGTTAATTTTGTAGAAAAAAATATTCGCTTTGTTATTTTTTCAATAACAATTTTTTTCAACTGATTCTAAAATGACAACTTGACCTGCCCGAATCTGACCCACTGCCTAATTTTTAACCGTTATTTGAGTGAAAACCTACTAACCTACTAACTAGCATAAACTTTATAAGGATTGTACCTGTAATAATCTTATAATATGTATACTGTGACAAAGGTATCGCTGTTGAGTGACCCACTCCTGACTAGAGTGTAAAAGACACTTTTTTCTTATCCATCTTTGGTTATCAAACTCGCTGACATTTATAACACTGCGAGGATAAATAATGTAAACAAAAGCTTTAAAACTGGATTAAAAGTATCATTAATATTCCATTTAAACAACCGTTCCGCAAGCTCATCAATAAAGCAAAGTAAACTTTATGAACGGGCCATAGACGGCAAACGGCAAACAATCCGACGCAAAGTCAGCACTCTTGCGTTGTTCACTTGTTTACGTTAACGCTGCGTCAGTAGAGAAACATTATTTTTGACCCCTGACTGGGCTCACCGAAGTACCCTTCATGTACTTTAGTAGCTGCTGCAGAACTCATTAAACATATTTTCAATGCTTGGCGAGACAAACGTTATGATGCAATTGGTATATTCTGTGACCTTTCAAAAGCTTTTGATTATGTAGATCATAGAACGCTCATTCTTAAATTAGAACACTATGGTCTTTCAGAAAATGCCCTGAGTCTCATGTCTTCTTACCTTAGCAATAGAACACAAACAGTTGTTGTAAATAAAACCCAGTCTAAAGGGACTTTAGTAAAATTAGGAGTGCCACAGGGTTCCATTCTGAGCCCATTCCTGTTTTTGGTTTATATAAATGATTTACCTTGTGTAGTACAAAACCTTTGTGGTATGATTTTGTTTGCCGATGATACATCTTTAATTTTCAAAGTTGAACGGCAATCCAATGATTTATCTGTAATTAACAATACACTAGCTGGCGTACTAAACTGGTTTACTACTAACAATCTGTTACTTAATGCTAAGAAAACTAAATGTATTCGATTTGTTTTGCCAAACGTGGCACCAATGGACACTAATATAGTTATAAATGGTGAATGTTTAGATATAGTAGATAAAACTGTGTTCCTTGGTTCAACGTGACAAAAATTTACAATGGAGTCCTCATATAAAAAAACTCGCTCTTAGACTAAGTTCAGCCGCTCATGCCGTTAGAAAAATTAGACAACTGACTAATATTGAGACAGCTCGCTTAGTTTATTATAGTTATTTTCATAGTGTAATGTCATATGGAATTCTGGTATGGGGCAAAGCAGCTGACATACAGACTATTTTTGTTTTACAGAAAAGAGCCATTCGCTTTATGTATAACTTAAAGGCAGGTACATCAATTAGAGAATTATTTAAAGAAATTAATATTTTAACTCTTGCGTCCCAATATATCTATGATATTATTATTTTTGTTGTAAAGAATATACACACATTCAAGAAGAATTCTGACATCCACAGCTATAACACTAGAAATAAAAACAAGCTTGCTACCAGACGATGTCGTGTCCGCAAAGCATATAAGTCATTTTTTGGCCAGGCCATATTTATAACAAGTTACCCGTCGATGTTTTGAATCTATCATTTCCCGCTCTTAAGAAATACTTGAAAAAAACTTTAATGTCAAAGGGTTATTACAGGGTCGAGGACTATATGACAGACATATATGCATGGCCCAAACCAGAATCTATAAAATCATCTAACATTTAGAGGACACAGTTCAAGTAAGAAAGAATATCAAACGTATTGCGAAGCAGTCAGATTTGGATTTTATTTTTATTTTTCATTTTAATTACACAATAGGCAGGTACATGTCTGTCTCTCAAGCTGTTTTGATATGCCTTCTTGAAGAACTACGCATTATTGTATATAGTATCTTTAATGTATTTGTAGTACTGTTTTGAAAAAATAAGTCCCGCCGAGTTTCTTGCCGGTAATAAGTAATACTTCTCGGGTCAGAGGTGTAGGGTTAGAACCGGTGGTAGTTTCTTTTCTCTCTGACGTTCATAAGTGCATTGTAATGTGCCTAAATTGAAGAATAAATATCTTTTATCTTTTATCATATTTATACTACTAGATATAGGTACAGTCTGTGAGCTTTAAGAAGAACCTTCGGGAATCGGCGATGACACGCGAAAGTAATATTGCTGTTCTGCTTTTTCATTGTGTCACTGTTGATTGATACCCGACGTCTCTTTCTAAAATCCGAAGGTTCTTTTGAGAGCTCACGAACTGTATACAGAACTTACTATTTATGGACATGACATTTTTATTTATATATTCCACGTAGGCTCTGCAGGAGTTAGTAGGTAAGTAATAGTGAGTTTAGGGGATTTTGTATTTTATATTTAAAAAATGTTTTGAAATTTTATTCAAAATACTAAGAATATTGCAAACTTCAGTCAATCTACTTTACCTTTGGGCATTTATTACAGAGATACTCTCGTATGAATATCTGAAAAGTGTCTGCTGATATTGAGTTCCAATTTATTTTATTTGTACCTATGTACCTATCTAGTTCACTAATACAACCAATTTTAGAAAATAGTTATGGCTTGAGTTGGAATAAGTACAACAACTAAAAATTGATACCTATTTTAGACCAATTTTGACTGCGAATCTAGTCTGTCTGGCCACATTGAAAGTAAATAGAGAATAACACGGCTATTGTAAAATGCAGCCTTAACGCGCACTGGCAACACTATTTTGCATATCCCAACACTGGCGGTAGTCAGTTTGTTTTGTTTATCTTTTTTTATTAAAAATGAAAGTTGAGTGTTGATTTTTAACTGAATAAAATTTTTGTGTTCCTTTTTTAAATGCGCGCCTCCACAGCACCTTAAGCCAGTATCGACCGTCCAGTAGCGCCCTCATTAGGGGGATTTTATTTCCTCAGAAACGAATCGATTTCTGTATAATCCCTCATGTCAAGTTTTAGTCTTACTAATTTCGCAACTTTTGGTCTTTGTCACATAGTTTCATTTTGCATATTATTTGCTCCATTACATAAACGGCAAATGGTGGCCACTTTTTTCCGTTTAGGTGATGAAGCCAAAAGTAAATAATATAAAACTGTATCACATAGATCATAAGTTGCGGAATTAGTAGGACTACAACTTAACATGAGGGATTATACAGAAATTGATTCGTTTATTAGAAAACACAATCCCCCTGATGAGGGCACCACTGAACGGTCAACGCAGTCTTAAGGCGGTATTATACACAAATACGTACAATCGATGTGTTTTTGAGCCCGTTTTTTGATGAAAAAAAGAACACTTGGGATCATAGATGTTGCATGATCTGAAGGGACAATGTATTTGGGCCTTGAGGCGTTGGTCCAAAGCACTGACTCGCCACTGCACTTACAAATGTAATCGAGACATAACGCAATTTTCCACTCGTCCGTCACTGCACTATATATAATTGTAATTGGATTACATACGACGGATTGGTTACGTTTTAATTCTTAGCAAAACTACGCATTAAGTCTTTAGGTATTATATATAATCATTTCACTGCGCCATGTACGGCTTTTTGAACAGTAACTGCTAAATGCTTTGAGTTTCTATGCTAGCTAGTCTAAGTTTAGTGGAGTTCACAACTATAAAGGAAGGGTTTGTTTTATGTCATGAGAATATTCCCTAGAAATTTATTGACGAAACATTTAACTTCTTCAATTGATTTCTCTAATAAATCTGCATATTTTTCTTCATTTATTTTTTGTGGAACTCTATTCATTTTCGAGCATGTATTTACCGTATAAGGATTTTTTTTGTGAACCCTATTAACTGAGGTTTAGCATTTTGTTAAGCAGAAACAAAAATATAACAGCAATATTTATGAAGCATTATTTCGAAGAAAAAGATATATTTCAGCATTTTGTGTCGCTGAATAGCCGCGGGCCCAAGTGGGGTTGACTCACATTAAAGGACTCTCCTGTTGGGTATTGTTTTCTTAGTATATTGGAACAAGAACATGGTACATGCTTCTTGCCGAGTGGGCATTGTATACAAGATATCATTACACAATCATAACCATTAACAGTTTTTTTATACTTGTAATATTGGGAACAAACACTGGCGGGAACATGCATCAGGCCGTGACGAGTGGCGGAAGAGAGGGCCTTTGCCCAGCAGTGGGACGTGGGACACAACATAGGCTATATAAAAAATATATATATTGATATGTTATAAAATAGTAATACTTTGATATTTCTTTACCGAAAACATGAAATATTAAACATTGCCAAAGACAATACAGTACATAGACTGCTCTTTTCATTGTAACTATTTAAAACACTTAAAACTAATTATCGTCGCCGGTACCCGAAGTTTCGACTTATTATCGGCAATGGCGCTACTGTGCAGGTTGAAGTTAGACGTTTTTACTGCCATCTGTTGAAAAGTTGATGTACTTCTAACGTTACTGCCATCTGTTGAAAAGTTGATGTACTTTCTACTGTGGCGTAAATGATAAGCGTACAAATGCATGTGTGTGTATGTGTGTGTGTGTGTGTGTGTGTGTTGCGTTGCGTATAAGTCAAGTTGTTAACGTGCGGGATATGAGAAGAACACAAATACCAGTACGGTTACCATGAGTTTGACTTTGTCACTTTTCGTTAACGAGTAACGAATTTACTATCTGTGCATCTCGTTTACACTAATACGTACAAGCAAGATGCACAGATAGAATACTCGATACTCATTTTCGAAAACGTCAATGTCATAACTCATGGTAAGCGTATAGGTACCTATACTTGAGTAGGAAAATAATGGTACTTACTTAAAGCAATGTGTGATGTATGTAACCATACATTTATATCTACATCTAACATATAATAAATTTAAACAAAAAAAGAATCGCTCGCATTAAGCCTATTCCACCTTTCCAAAAGCAAAAATCCGAACTATTGTGAAAAATACTCAAATCACTAAAGATGTGGTGTGCCTATAATATGTGAAGAGTTCTCGATTTCCCCAGGATCCCATCATCAGATCCTGACCTAATGAACAATGGGAATTACTGTGAGGAACAAACAAAACAAAAAAATATTTTCCAAATCGGCTTAAGTAGCCGTCTCCGAATAATCGGTGAACATACAAAAATAAAATTCGAAATCTTGAAGTCAGTTAAAAATACCGTGATGCTCAGAGAAGATTATGCATGGGTTGTAAGTTATTAAAGATCTTGTCTCAGTTCTTATTTTTTTAAAAAAGTATGAAGAATTAAAGAGTTAAATAACAAAATAACAGAAAGTTAATTTCACCTAACAAATAAATAAATCAATTGGGAAGAACCCGGAAACTAATTACACCGGCTGAAAAACCGTCTAAGTTAAAATAAAATTAAGGAAATATTAAGTACCTAAAACTTATAAAAAACTAACGAGCAGCAACAAAAATACATATATAAAAAACAACAAAAGGTTCTCGTTCCTCTGCTGAGGATAGAACCTAGGCCACGTAGACAGACGTAACGTAAGAGACGTATTTACTACGCTACGCCTTAGGTTACAAAACATTTCAAAATTTTGCTAGGTGTTTATCTTCATAATGTTCTACTGCTTGTTATCTCGCACTCTGTGTCTATTCACATAAGGTTCATTTTCCTAATTGATAATTTGGCTTTTGTTTTCTTTCGAAACCGAAGCGCGCGGGCTTTTTTACTCTGTCTTTCGAGCGTCGACGTAAGTGACGCAACGTCGGCGCGACGCTGTTTGTCGAAATTGTCGAGAGGCGTCTCACACATGGCAGGCACAGAGATAAGGATGTGTGGGTTACCGCGAAGTTCGAAAATTGACAAAACGATGGTCCCGTCTCTATCGCTCTTGCATATACGAAAGAGAGTGAGGCCAATAGACGATTCGATGAACGAAGTGGTTCGCAGTTATAGGCCAGGCCTATAACCGCGAAGCACTTCGTTTATCGAATCGTCTATTTGCATCCCTCTCTTTCGTATATGCAAGAGCGATAGAGACGGGACCATCGTTTTGTCGATTTTCGAACTTCGCGGTAGGCCCTCAGGCCTATTGGAACTCTCCCGCGAGGGCTCGGTTGTATACCTACACGCCGCCGGCGGCAGGCGGCACGCACAAGTAGGTAAGTAGGTATTTGAATTGTGAACCGACACCTTTGATTAAAATACTGTATCAAAGACCGACACCCACGCGCTCACCAATGTACAGTCGCGTTCGTTAATATCTACGCGTCCAACCAACTGAACAAAAATATGTGAATACAACCTTATTCGTATGGATGTAAGGTCGTGTATATTTTTGTTCAGTTTGTTGCGTCGATGTTAACGAACTTGACTGTACGTCGGCGACGCCGACGCACCGGTTTTGACAAAAATGACTTCTGCCTACCTACTATACATATTATCTAATTATGTACACCATCCCGTCTTACTGTGTAGTTAATAAGGGTATGCAATAGTAGGTAGGTATAGGGTGCGTTGGGGTAAAATGAAAAATGGGCGAAGATAAAAAACCGTCTTTAGCTCCCAACTTCTGGCACATTTTTTGTTCCTGACCCCTTTATTGGGAACTCCATTTTGTTGTCCCCCGCCCTTCAGTCGGTTCCGTCCGCTAAGTGAGAGTGGAAATGAGTTATTGGCAATTTTCGACAAGGTGTATTTTTCGACATCAAATCCTGTTTTTTTTATCTTACCCCATGTCCTGTAACTTATTTTTCAGTGCAGCTATAAATATTCTGAGTTGATACGTTTGCTCGTTATTGTTATTTTATTCACCTGTCAATGAGAATTTAAAATTATCTTTATTATTTGCTGAGTTTTTATCTTGACCCGGTGACTTTTCTTGGGGTAAGACGGCAATACTATTTTTTTATCTTAACCCGCTTTCAAATCTCATAGTGTTAACAAGTGGTTCTCAAACTGTAGAGTGATAACTTGCTGCTTTCAATATACCTAGGTACTACGAGTAAGCGTAGTACTGTCGAGGTCGTTTATACTACTTCTACAGTACATTAATTAAACTAAACAGGACTCTATTGTAAACTTATTTATATTTTTGTGGTTATGTTTTGAACATGGCAGTAGTTTGAGAACCCTTGTCCACTTCACCGCAAAATGGGGTAAGATTGAAATATCACTTTTTGGAAAATCGAATTTTCTCGGTAATTTATGGCTTTTTTCTAATTTGAAGTAAAGTTTTAAATAGCTACGTTGCCATAGCCTGGAAAAGTATGCATCAAATATACCTACCTGCGATGCGTATAAACGATTTTAAAAACTATTTAGATCTTAACCCATAACCTTTTCATCTTGCCCCACGATTTTTTAAGTCACAAGTGTAACTTTATTCAAAGTTTTTTAATACTTAAAGTACGACAAAAATCTTTTTTTAAATAAAATATAAAGAAAAATATGTTCTCTTTACTAAAATCATAGTTTCATGTAGGTACCTGGTCCTCATGTAGTTTGTATACTATGGAGCTTTCAAGAAAACACTGCTTATCTTGTCGAAAACCCTTTCGGTCTTATCCCAACGCACCCTACTAGGTACTTATGCATAAGACTAAGATATCAGTGGCGGCGCCTTCATACTACCCGAGATTCCCACCAGCTCGGCTTCCCAAACATTTTGCGCTACAAAAGTACGGACACGACACAATACTCATTAATATAATTACGGTCAAACTTCACTTCAGGTAAGTTTGTTTAACCATTAATGAAACACCATTAAAATAATAAATACCCATTACGGAAACACCTTGGATTTGATAATGCTATTTACTATGGCTTTATACATTTCAACCAATCACAGCGCGCACCCACCGCGCCGCGCATGCGAAGGCAGGCTAGCTACCTAATCGACTTCAGCTTCCGTAGTCATTCACAATCTACGCCACAAACATCAAAATTCACACAAAATTCGATACAAAATTTCGGGCAACATGGCCACCGGTAGGTACGTACGGCCGCTCGTCTTGCGGTGAATCACGCTTTATTAGAATTTAATTCTTAAGTATAACGGAATAAGGTTTATATTGGAATATAATTATTCGCACTCTATAACTCATGTCGAACGTGATTTTTTTGTAGGTATGTATTAGACATTTAAAGTGAAATTTTTATTTATCAATTATACGTTTTATAGTAATATGTAGTGCTTGAAATGTGTCGTGTATCGTTGCCGTGCAGGCATATTTCAAGGCCAGTTTGTGTTTTAAAGAATAGGCATTCTGTACTTACCTACGAATAACAAAAAAAACCTAAAAGAAGTAGAACATTCTAGCTCGAGTCTAACTTAAGAAAAAAAAAACAGCCAAGAGCATGTCAGGCCATGCTCAGTGTAGGGTTCCGTAGTTGCCGGCCTGTTACAATACATCCGTTCAAAAAGGTTGTTTGTTAAGGGATACTTGGCGGCGCTTACGTCATTTTACTATGCCGTACCTACGTCCGTTCGGTATGCGTTTTTGACTGATAACTCAAAAACGGCTCAACCGATTTTATTCAATATATTTTTCATTGAAAGTACCTACCTACTTGTTAAGTCTCACTTTCATGATTTAGGTATTTAAATTTTTTTGGACCCACGGTTGAAAAGTTAGATGGGGGGGTGCCCCATTTTGAACTTTCAGAGCTATTATTTACACAACTATTCGTTTTATCCAAAAATAATTTTAGAACACCTCTACTATTTTTGAAAGGCCCATCTAATCTAACGATACCCCACACGACGGGGTCGGAGCGATAAACACCCACCAACTCATGGGTAGCGGAGGTACCCTTAATAAATAATATTTATTCCATCACTTTGTTGGAGTGATTAACGCACACACTCATACCAAATTTCAGCTTTCGAGTGCTAACAGTCACTAAGCTAGAGTGCGGACGGACGGACATGGCGAAACTATAAGGGTAAAGGTAGTTGACTACGGAACCCTCAAAAGTAGGTACTACGCTTTAAAATTAGTCGCCTTGTGTGTATCGGGATCGGGTCTACCGCGAACTTCGAAAACAGACATTTAGATATGTCCGTCTCTATCGCTCTTGCCCATTCTGAAGGAAGTGCTGATGCAATTATAGACGGAGAGCTGGCCACGTCCCACGTCAGATATGACACAGTAACGAGAGCAACGAAACCCCTCTACTTAGTTTGCTATACTATGCTTATTTCTAGATCCGGACATCTGGCAGCTGTAAAGTGGTGGAGGTCAAAGAATGAAAATAACTTGAAGAAAACAAATTCTAGAGTTCTGGGTTTGATCCAATATTATGAAAGATTATGTAATTAATTAGATTATATAATATTAATATTCAAAAGTTTCAGTTGGGGGAAAGTAAATGCCCAATTGATGTATAATGTAATTTTTGGTTACTTGCCTACTGTTTTTGTTTCCGCAATAATACACAATGTTTTTTGTTCTAATGTTAAAATATAGGCCCAGTTCTCTACAAATGACACAACTTCAGCAGTTTGTACCTATTTCGGTATTACTTTTCTCCAACTTAAAAACTCTGTTGGTCTGTCACTCTGATCCCCACCCATTAAAAGCTGCCAGATGCCCGGATCTAGCAATAAGGATGGTTATGCAATCTAACTGGACTGGTTACAACACTCTCATTATTGTCACATCTGACGTGGTCAGCTCTTAGACCATTAGACGATCGAAGATGGTCGAGGTACCTTCAATACGTTCAAAGTAAGTTTGGACTTGACAGATATAATCATCCATTTGATATTCTATCTTAACATAAAGGAAATAAAAACCATGTTCAAAACACGGCACCAACTGGTGTGATGCTCGCAAAGTTGACTTTATGATTACCGTAAAACCCCGTCTCTTCGCTTGGGATACCTATTTTCGCCTATTTTTATAAAAGTTGAAATTCCCGCCTAGTTTTTAGAGCAAGTCAAAACTACTAAATAGAAAGTGTTTTTTATGCATGGCAATATTCTCGCATCAATTGTGGCTAACTTAATAACGCCGTTTATGATCAGTTTAACGTCGGCGGCTATAATAAATGCATGAGAAGAGATAAAGGTAAGCTTTTTCTTTTATTATAATGTACAACTGATGCTCTTTCTTATGGTATGATTATTTTTTACCTAAGTTATGTGTATATGTCGCAATCGATTAACATGTAATTGAGGTGATATTCCGGCCATCTAGAAGCTACACTTCGCCTAGGGTTGTCAATCCAAGTGTGTGATATATTTATGTAATTTTTATTTAGTACTGACTTACTACCTTTTTGATTGTTAAGTAGTGCGAAAATATTGTTGATACTGATAAAAAAATACCTTATTTTTGTTTTAATATGAGCAAGAATTTTTAACATAAGTTGAATTTAGAATTTTTGATAAAGCTGATTGTGATTTAGTATTAAGATAAAAATAGATGATTATTAATAATCTTTCATAATACAGGGTGTAACAAAAATACTAGTGATCCGTTTAAGGGCATATTTGGTATCCTATTGCGAGTAGGAAAAAGTTTTTTTTTTAATCGAAAAAAATGTTTTTGTATGGGACACGTCGTCCCAGCCGGCCAACCCTCCATACAAAACCAAAAAAAATTCGCGAAAAAAAATTGTTTTCTTAGTTTTTCATAATTAGATCGATTAGGCGATTATCATTATCACACTGGCGACGGATCCGCATGCGGCGCCGGTGCGCGAGCGTTATAGCGCTATAAACATGCAGAGCGCTATCTCGCTCGCACATCGGCGCCGCATGCGGATCCGTCGCCAGTGTGATAATGCCGTAGAGATTCAAATGTATAAAAATGATCTGTCAATCGTAAACTGACTTTAATTAAAGTGTACGTCGAAGCACGCGTCGGCGGCGGAGGTCAAGCGCGGGTGAGTGGGGAAGGGAGTTCACCGCACATCTCGCCATTGTAAAGCCTGTGCTAGACGAAGACGGCTGATAGCCGTAGTCTTCTGCCATGTAGCTCGTGGTTGATGCCAAATTCTACATGACCTTTAAACGCCCCTTTGTAGAATTAGGCTTCAACCACGGGCTACATGGAAGAAAATATCTGTTTTCTGCCAAGGTCTCGTGGCAGAAGGCTGCGGCTATCTGCCGTGTAGCACAGGCTTAACTGTGGGAAGTAGGTAGAGGTACTCGTTCATTCGCTGCGGTGTGCGTCAAGGTTCAAATATTGATTTCTAATTGATTATTTAATCGATTACCATAACTACCCTTCATATAGAAATAAAGACAAAAACACAAAAATTCAATACATAGTGTTTTTTTTTTATAAAATTTTCGTAACAGCCTTCGTCGAATGAATAACTAATCATCCCAACTACAATAAATAGCGAAGCAATATTATTGTAGTTGATAATAGTACTTATACTTGTGAGGGTGTTTTCCGTCGCTTATACTATTAAATAAGTATGTATGTATACACTTAAATACATGTGGCCTACTAACTCCACGTCTAAGAAAAGGAATTAAAATGTAATTTGTACCTACTTAGTCAAAATCAATGTTTCAATGTACGATATTATCATTCGGCACCTTTCATTCGCACTCCGAATGAACCAAAAATGATCAGTCTGAACACGGAATGAAAGTTCACTTTGGTTCCCCATTTTTCTCGAATCCTGTGAGTAGTATCAAGACGAATATAACAAATATAACCGCATCAAAATGGTGTTCAAGTGAAACGATCAGAATACTTTATTGTTTTTAGAGAATTTCAAAAATTTCCAGTGTCTTTGGAACCACAAACTAGACGAATAAGTATAAAGACAGAATAATTCTCTCAGCAATGTACCTGAGGCTCCAAATATATTTACAATGCATGAACTCGGAAAGTGCTCTTTTTCAGGGTAATGTCGTGTACAGAAAGCGATTCTTTGCCGCACACTTGCGGCAAAGGATTTTCATAGTACTTTTCTGCACAACTGGCCGGCGCCCGCCCGCCACCGGCCCGCCCGCCACGCGACGCGGTGTACTTCTCTGCGAGACTGCACAGTGCTAGTTATATACTGAACTAAATCCAATTATTACTATTTATTTCATCGCATAATGCATTGTAAAATGTTTTATGCTACATTTGTATAAAACAAGTAAATTCCGACTCGTGTCGGAGTTAAAACACTCCCTTCGGTCGTGTTTTAATTCACACCGCCACTCGTTCGGAAATTACTTGCTTTCTGCACTTGTAGCATAAATATCCCACCACCTACTACGCTCTTTTTCTTGCCTTTTCGTTAATTCTTTAATTAAGTAATCGCAAACTAAACTTATTCCGAGATGCACAACCTCATTAGACTACATGGTGAATGAAATAACAAGTGAATATTCATTTTTGTCTTTGCGTGTGAACATGGAATGAAATAAGAATTAAGCATTCATTCCAATGAACGTTCATTCGAGTGAACCGTCTGATATCACCTTTAGTCTATGTGCGAAGCGCCATCTATCCAAATGCACTGTCAACAGCAAGCTCCTATTGCGACGAAAGTACTATCGTTTCGTACCAATCCGTTGGAGTTACAGTGAGTTGCGAATGATGAAAATTGTTAAATGTTAATATGTTAATTTCGAATGTGGTGTCATGATAATTATAAGCTTTAATACAAAAAAAGTTAAAATGATTATTTACTACAGTAAAGTACGATATTTCGTCGATTGCATCTATTTATTATTTCCAACGAGGCTCTTAACGCCATCTAGCCTGATTTTTTCCTGGTTCATGGGGCCACCAAGGAGATATCAATCTATGTACATTAATTATCTTTGGTCTTATTTAAACTATACATTTCATTGTTCACCTTGGTACTATGGTATATGGTGAGAAAGTGTAAACATATATGTATTTGTTGTTGACTGTACTTTGTGTAGTGGTAGAATTAATTAGTAAGCTGGTTTTGATGAGTGCACATCAACGTATATTTTTTAAACTTATTTCCTTAGGTACCTTACATATGCAGAGAAAATCAAAAATATTTTCTAGGATCAAAACTATAAATCCTTCTATACTAAGTGATACCAGCCCAAGATTATTTGAAATTCCCGCCAAAAGATTGTGTAAAATTTCAGTGGTTAAACTCTAGTCCTAAACCATTACCCTTTAATATTTAATTTAATTTTAATTTTTATTGTAGTTTTAATTATTTCTATAGCATGACATTGACATTTTATTATTGTGACTTATATTAATTTAAGAATTACATTATTATTATTTATATTTTTTTTTGACATCCGCCTATATTACACTTAGTGTAGACATTAGTATATTCAATGACATGCAATAGAAACAACATATTGTACGCCAAACACTGGCTGATAGTGACGCACTATATGTAACTATCTATCATTTCCCATACTCACTTTCGTACAATAAATGATTTGTATTTGTATTTATTTTTTGTTGACGAGTAAAGAACGTGATTTTTGACAACCCTACCGAAAGTACAGTAAATGTATGAAACTAACTTCAGATCGTTACCTGTCTTCGCCTACCATCGTTTTTTGTAAAATATGATTAATTGATTATTATGGAATAGTTTAGGTTAAAAGTCGAAAAACTCGTTAAAAGTTAATAAGATAGCTGGAGGCAACTTCAAATTTTGTCCATAATTGACGCTCCGGAAGCGTGTAGGCGAAGACAGGGCATTTTGCCTATACTTCGCCTACCACCTTCGGAGTCCAATTGTAGCCATTCTGTTGTCCATTAGGGTGTAAATTTGTGAGATATTTTCAAAAAAGTGTCAAAACCCAGGCGAAGTTAGGGGGTTTTACGGTACGACAACAAGGTAGGCGATTATCATTAATATCATTATCACACTGGCGACGGATCCGCATGCGGCGCCGGTGCGCGAGCGATAATAGCGCTATACACATGCAGAGCGCTATCTCGCTCGCACACCGGCGCCGCATGCGGATCCGTCGCCAGTGTGATAATCAGGGCTTGTAAACCGGTAAATTTTTCGCACCGGTTGGAGCCACATTTTGAGAGCCTAACCCATAAGAAGGTTACGCTCGCTCGCAGGGAAGGGAACGAAATCTTTTTACCGGTTAGGGGAGCGATCTCTCCGTGTGACCGAAGACTAGGGTGAATGACCGCTCGGCGCTCGCTTTACCTGATTTGTTTGCTATGGCGATGGTATTACATTTGATTTTTCATTTAGTTGACTATCGTATGCTATCGTCCGTTATTGCCGCAGGGAGCGCCACCGCCGCTGCCGGCGTGTCAACGGTCATTGCTCCCGTATCCAAACACCGAGTTACCGGTTAGAAAAGGCTCCGACATAACGTTCCCAAATCATTTCGTTCGAACGTAACCCAAAAAGAAAAACCGGTTTAACCTCTATAATACTGGTTTATTTGTAACCGGTTACAAGTTCTGGTAATAATGCCGTAGAGATTCAAATGTAGGTATAAAAATGATCTGTCAATCGTAAACTGACTTTAATTAAAGTGTACATCGAACGTCGAAGCACGCGTCGGCGGCGAGGGGCAAGCGCGGGTGAGTGGGGAAGGGAGTTCACCGCACATCGCGCCATTGTAAAGCCTGTGCTAGACGGCTGATAACCACCGCAGTCTTCTGCCATGCCAAATTCTACATGACCTTTAAACGCCCTTTGTAGAATTTGGCTTCAACCACGGGCTACATGGCAGAAAATATCTATTTTCTGCCAAGGTCTCGTGGCAGAAGGCTGCGGCTATCTGCCGTGTAGCACAGGCTTAACTGTGGTAAGTAGGTAGGTAACTAGGTACTCGTTCATTCGCTGCGGTGTGCGTCAAGGTTAAAATATTGATTTCTAATTGATTATTTAATCGATTACCATAACTACCCTTCATATAGAAATAAAGACAAAAACACAAAAATTCAATACATAGTGTTTTTTTATAAAATTTTCGTAACAGCCTTCGTCGAATGAAGAACTAATCATCCCAACTACAATAATATTCCATAACTTACTAATCGTCTTAAAAACATGTTTCTGAGAATTCTTCTGATTCTATCACGAAGCACCACAAATTCCTCCACTTCCTCTTCCTCCGCAAGCAAAGCAAAAATTTCAAACATGTTCTGATGAACATGATGTGATGATTCACGCCCGTCTAATTTCAAGGCTGCGGAAAATCAACTGACCGCTCCAACGCAGAAGACACCGCGTCATGACGTAACGTCGTACCGCGTACGGGAACGGAACGTTCTGTTCTGTTCTGCGTTGCGATTAACAGACTGAAGCTACACTACACTACTTATGCTTGTGAGTTACCGTCGCTTATACTATTAAATAAGTATGTATGTATACACTTCAATACATGTGGCCTACTAACTCCACGTCTCACGCTCGCTCCGACAGTGTTCTCTACGTCACGGGATGAGTTTCACGCGCATCAGCTGTCCGGAAGTCTAACTGCGTACTAAACACGAGATAGCGCTTATCTCTAAACTAACTTTCATGGTGTAGTGATTTGCTAGATTAACAAGTGTTTCCACTTTCAGTGTGTACCTACCTGGTGCTTGTCAGTGTATCTGTGCGATCTGTTGTCTATGCGAAGCGCCATCTATCCAAATACACTGTCAACAGCAAGCTCCTATTGCGACGAAAGTACTGTCGTTTCGTACCAATCCGTTGGAGTTACAGTGAGTTGCGAATGATGAAAATTGTTAAATGTTAATTTTGTTAATTTCGAATGTGGTGTCATGATAATTATAAGCTTTAATACAAAAAAAGTTAAAATGATTATTTACTACAGTAAAGTACGATATTTCGTCGATTGCATCTATTTATTATTTCCAACGAGACTTTTAACGCCATCTAGCCTGATTTTTTCCTGGTTCATGGGGCCACCAAGGAGATATCAATCTATGTACATTAATTTTCTTTGACATTGCTGTGCCGAAATTTATCAGCTATCTAAATATTTACCAAATAAAAAGTGTAAGGATGGAACAATAGTAATTAAAATGTTCAAGGTTTCCACTCAAATAAACAGAGGGAATGATCAAATCTACTTTACTACTAAAAATAAATAAAAAAATCCCAAACTCTTGGACAACAGCCGTTCGTTCGCAAACACCATTACCCCGGTTCGACAGTAAACCGCCCAAGATAAGATGAATAGCTAGCGAGGACGTAAAATGTATATCGAGTGTTTCACTTTGCACGGTCGCGTAAACTCGTGTTTTATGCTGTTTTTTTTTTTAATTTACGTATTATGTATATTTATCAATTTGCAGATATTCCTTGTTCCCGTGGCGTGATGTTTTCTATAAAATGTATATTTAATCAATTTTGACTGCTTCTGAAATATGAAGATTGAATTTTCCTATTGATACATTTTTACTGCTTTTCAGTACATTACTGTCAAATTAATGTATAAGTACTTACCTATCTACATAGTAGGTACTTTCATCGAAAATAATTTTCTGCCGACATAAACCAAATAAATATAGTTACTGAAAGTACAAACCTATTAGAGTAGCAGCCTTTACCTGTTTAGGTCGCTTGTAATTGTAAGTCATCTATTAGGTTTAGTTCTAGAGAGAGTATCTGTAAACTTTTCAGGGTTTGTTTTATAATAATCGTGTAGAACTATATAGGTTAGGTTTATTTTATATCAATCCTAAAATCCTTATAGTTTCAGAAAAAAATTCAGTATGCCAGATGAAACAGTTGGCAAATGAAACAGTTTGGAAAACGTTATTCGGCGAAAAGGCATAGAACCAGTTTTTTGCTATCCTGGCAAGTACAGCATATACTATAACTTATACCTTGACTTGCCGAGGCAAGCTTCACGAGGGCTATTTAAATAAAGAACCGACCGTCTTTTTGCCTACGCATGATTAACGACATCCCGGGTAGGAAGTGTGATGTGTCACGTCCTAACCTTAATGATTTGTGGCTCCTTTACATTCATGTCACCCTGGTACTTCCGAGTCTCAGTGTCTTCCTTTCAACCAGAAAACAGTCCTTAAATAAAATCGTTTGTAGGTGTAGGTCGTGCAATCTTTTACCAGATTTAGCAAGCAACTTACATAATAAAACGAAGTAACTACTGTTTTTTGTATGGATTTACATGACCTGTCTAAAAAGTTACACCGTGAAATTAAGACCTCTTTGAAGCTTATAGTTTAAGCCAGGGAATAGCCTTAGGTACCTATATAGGGCGTACTGCGAGATCCGTAGATAATTATCTGTGTTATTCTCCAGGATACTTATTATTTATCAGTATCACCTTAAAAAGGAATGAGTAGAGTTTTTTCTTGCCACTACACACTTTTTTCAGTTAAGATAAAAAAATCGTCATTCATTATATAAAATATATTTCGCTTTCCGTTGGTTCTATAACATCGATTCATCGACATATTTTACGATATCTCATAGAATAGTTTTGGTTTTGTAAGTTCAAAATTATGTGGTTAATTAAGCTATATTTATAATTTAATCAATGCCCATTCATAAACCCTAACAAAACTGTAATATTCATTCTTGACTAGTTTTAGACTATACATTTTCAGATCACGCAAACTAATTCAGCCATGCACGTTACGGTGGCAATTTTCATAATTTTCTCGTGAGTGCCTCCGTCGTCGTAACTTCAATAAAGTACGTTATTATTTCATAACATAAATAGCTGATATTGCGAGTAGAATGTCAGTTTAAACACGGTTTCAAGTATTAAGTATGCCATTCCCGATAGCCCGTAGTTTCTGATCTAAATGTTATAAACAAATGCGATAAAGTGAGACCGCCGCATCCAGAAAAGTTTTATTTGAAAACATGGTGAATTATATTTTATTTTACTTTGAGGCGATAAAATTCAATAGGTTTGGAATATGGAAAATTGAGACGAAAACGGAAATTACTGGATTAGAAGATTGGAACCCTTTTTACTTTGGCAATCGGGAAGAAGACTTACCTATTTTTTGCTAGTAAACAGGGTGGCTTCACAAAACATAAAATAAAAGGATTTGTTTGCTACCGGAAATTAACGACGATGTTTTTGTAATCCTTAAGAATGAAACAAAAGGCAAATACAAGATTTTTTACAGAATTGGCACTCTTTGGAAAATTTAGATGCGAAAGTAGGAATCGATGCCGTGATGTCACCGCTATTTGCGACTATGTCGACAGTCCAGTTGCGTTCTCATTGGGGGGTATTGTAATTCATAATAAACGAAACAATTTCTGTATAATCCCTCAGTGTTAAGTTGTAAGTAGTGTCTACTGATTGCGCTAGTTTTGGCCTCTGTCACATAGTTTCATTTTGCGTATATTTTGTTTCATGACCTAAACGGCAAATGGTGGCCACTTTTTTCCATTTAGGTGATGAAACCAAAAGTAAGCAATATAGAAGAATAATATAATAGAATAGAAGAAACTTTATTCAGAAACACTTAACTACTATTTAAGCATAGTTTTAACCATATTATTAACATAAATCTGTATCGCATAGATCATAAGTTGCAGAATTATTAGGACTACAACTTAACATGGATTATACAGAAATGGATTCGTTTATTAGGAATCACAATCCCCCTTATGAAGGCGTCACTTTGTTCAGTCGGTATACCCAGAACTCAAGGCTAGAGGCCCACCTGCGTCCGAAATTCGATATCTAGTGCATTTGAGCAACAGAGAGCCTAATATACAAACGAACGAAGAGGTTCGTGGTACCAGGCCATTCTCAATTCCACTGGCCCGATTAAAACTCCCTGGAACAATACGGCGACACATATAACTTTCAGATGCCCCACTGAGAGCTCTCTCTTTGATTGCTACGATACTAATACTTGGGATACGATGCATTTTGAGAACTGCAAGAGAACCGCAGTATTACATGGAATCAAACAACGGTACTAAGTATAATCTACAAATTAAGTTAAGTGTCTTTGAGCAATGTGTTTTCATAAATATTTATTTTTAACTAGTAAAAATAACTTTTTATAAAATATAAAACTACCAAAGGTCAATACATTTTACAAATACAAATTATGATTAAGTATAGCTAAATTACGTATATAAAAATAAATTAAAACTAATATATTCTAAATTAAAACACTACTCTAAACTAGGGAACCCATTCCGAGCCGTCGCGCCGCAAATGTGCCCATCACGCTTGCTGCGTTGCCGCGTTGGATCGCGATGGACAAGCTCTGCAGCAGGAACGAACCGGAGCGGGGTCGGAGGTCAACTTTAACTAGTTGACATTCACCAATCATTCTTCAGTTCTATTGCCACAAACCTGATTTTTTCATAGACTTCTTTTCCTCTCCAAGTGCATTTTAAACTATCCATACAATTGTTTCTGGCACATTATGAACAACCAGCCTCTTTTAAAATAAAACTGCTGTTCAATCGGGATCATCTCCGTTTTATACATATTTCAAGCACCACATACATTTATAAATATCACAATTTCACGTAAACGTAAAGTTTTTAATGTTAAGTAGGTTGTCCTGTGCACTTGCAAACATCAGGTTACCAAGAACTCACAGCGTACGATATGGGACGCGACGCAACCACTTGGCACAGAAGAGCCCTCCAGTTGATGCATTTGGGCTCGGAAAAGCAACGCCATGCGTCAGGAAGCGTTGCCTTTGAGTCGACATTAACAAGACGATTGCAATAGGATTGAAATGTGCATTGCAGGTGACCGTAAAAAAATGCCTCTTAGCGTTAGAGAAGTTCGCTTTTTGTACTTAGAGGTTTTATTTTGTGTAGTTATAGTATACACTGATACAGTTACAAAAATGCTGGTGATCCGTTTAAGGGCATAATTGGTATCGTAATGCGACTAAGAAAAAAAATAGGAGAATATTTTTTTGAACTAATTTTTTTTTGTATGGGACCGGTCGTCCCAGCCGGCCAACCCTCTAGGTATACAAAACCAATTGTTTTGCGAGAAAATAATATTTTCTTGCTTCAGGTGATATTTCCTCTTACATTTTAGGTATCTTTAAGGCGCGATTGACTTTGAGCTTCAAAAATTTCTTGTTCTCCTCTACTATACAGACATATATATAAGTTACTGTATGATATAACGATATAATATTGATGTTATGTAATATTAAATCGACCAGGAGTCGACACGCTGACGCGAAAACCCCATAAACCACAACATTTTCACAATAATCCACAAGCGACCTCAAATTAAACCTAGATATGGTGCTCGAGGCTTTCACCAAACAGTTTCACCAAGCTGCTTATGTTTAGCGACTCTTCATGCACAAAATTAACCCGCTTCTAAAAGTTAGCCAACTAATAATCATACATCGGGGTTTTCGGTGAGGAAATGTTTGAATATCAAGCCAAAGAGTAGGTATTGGCTTAAAAACAGAATGTACTCTAGCAGGTACTCTACCTTTTAATTAATAATTAATTAAAAAACATAGTATACAATATATTATTTTATCTACACCCATATCATAAACCCTCCATGATGCGTTCAAAAACCGCACGTTATAACCACCATAAAAATAGATTGTTTCATTAGTAGTTAGAACAAATGTCTTATGTGTAACGATGTTATTATTATCAAATAATAATCAAAAATTCGATATCATTATGAAAATCCGGGTGCGCCCCGCCCGCCGGCACGCGCCTCCCGACCGCCGGCACAATCGAGTTGGCCATGGCGATAGCAGTGCAATCCATGCAATCGCAGTCATTCAATCATCATTTCGGGTTTATAATATGTTTGTAGATATAGCAGTGTATGCAACTGTACGTAATTAGGCCTTAAAACACTCGTGTGATCTTATTATGAAACTCACTTCGTTCGTTTCATAAAACGACACTCGTGTTTTAAGGACCCCTATTACGTAACAGTTACATAAACTACTAATAATGATACCATTTCCCACAAAAAGAATTCAGTCCTTGAAAATATCAATCTTTGTAGGCGTCTATCTTGACTATCATTTTCCAAATAAAAGATGTTTTTTTGGATGTGTTGATACGTAACATTATGACACCACACGACTTAATTTTTTCTAGTCCCAGGAACCCCATTTGCTATAGTCCAACTCCTACGTGAATTAAAATAAATTTGTATAATCACAGAGAGTTAGGCATTATATGACATTTTCTCAGACTAACCTATCTGTTCTCTACTATTTCTCAAATCGTTTCCACACTGAAAACTCCGATATATGCTAATAATATGCTTGAAAGAGCAATGTGAGTTGTCTATGTGTGGACCGATGTTTGCGTTTCAACCGTCTATTACAGTATTCGACTGCACAGAAAGTGTTTGCAGACAAGTCCGACACGATTGCCCAATGCAAATAAGCCTGCTATCAGTTTTATTACAGTAGAGAGCATTGTTTAAATGTTCGATGTATATTGAAATAGTTTTGTTTACTGGAAACGGGATTGTGTAATGAAAAATTTAAGCTTTTGTGTGGCTCCGGTTCAGTAACGAAATGTGGTTGGGATATCGATATACTACTATTAGCACAGCCCAGTTTTTTGGTTCAGTTGTTGTCCAAACTGTAAAATATTTATCCTATGCAAACCATTGTTAACAAAATAAAAAAGAAATGAAGAGAACTGATTGCTTTTTCTAAATATATTTTCAGTCTTGCAAAATGTATCGATTTGGAGAGGTTTTAGAGTAATATTGCTTGTTGATAAGTAAGTAATTATTTTATCATCAGTCACGTGAAAGACCTTTAAGAAACAGAATTAAATAAATAGGGTTTACCTAATTAAATACCTCATGTTAATGCTCTGTAAAAAACATGTTTTCAATCTCGAGTCATAACTCGGAATATTTACTGGACACCAGCAAACAATATTAACAGACGAAACGAACAAAGCAAAATATTTGGCGCCGACAGAATGGACTCGTATAGCAAATATATGGCGCGGCGATTGAATAACTTCGTACTCATCCGTTTTGATATTGAAAATAGTCGGCCTTTTTAAACTAGGTTAAATGGAGTCGATATTTATAAATACTGTTTTAACTGCATTAATGTTACCTACCTCTAGTATCAAAAGACATTCCCTGCCATTTAGTTAACTAAGCCATTATGTTTCCAGTATTTATTTTTGCATTTTGCCACGCCATACGAGGGATCCGCTTAGAAACCTAACTCCAATTAATTGGCGTGGTTATTTTTTTTACAAAAGCGCCTGCCACCTAAGCTTTCAACGCAAAGGAGAAAAAAACCTCGTAGAGATTAGGTTGGGGTTCCTCATTAAAATTTTACCTTACCGAAAAGAGACAAATAAATATCTAATTATTTCCTACATGTGTTCTGAGAAGCTTAGTGGTAAGTGCCGGGGTTCAAACCCTGAATCATCGTATGAAAAGTCATTACCGTACTGTTGGCTACTTACTTTATTTATAATCTTCTTTAAGTACCGTCGCGTGCTACAACTTTGCGTATGATACACAACTTTTCCCGACTTGAAAAACATGGTTTTCTTCATGAAACAGCTATTCATATCTTATTCCCGAGTTGACTGCCTTTCTCTCATCACAGAAATAAGATATAATAGCTGTTTGGTGAAGAAAACAATATTTTTCAAGCCAGGCAAAGTTGTAGCACGTGATGGTATGAAAAATATTAATCCATCAACCACAATGCTACTCAAATATTAAATTTTGCACGTGTGTACATTACAAGAATGTGTGAAGAAAAATGATCCACATGCAAACAACAGACACTTATTTATTGTTCGGCCAATCAGCCTGAAAGCACTCTAGAGTAGCGAAGAGGCGAGTACAACTTTCCGTTGTATACTTTGATATACGTGTAAGCAATGTATAACCATAGTACAGCTTTTGTATCAGTACGATAATAAACAATTGAGTAACAAAACGATTTAAATACTAGTAGTTTTATAACATATAAAATCTAGTCTGTTATGCTTATACGAGTACACACAAAATGACATTAAATGTGTCTATCGCGAATTAAATTTGTTTACCTTTCATATTTTGACGCAGGGACAAATGACCAATAAAACCCGAGTCATCACGTCAAAGCTCATGGTAAATAAACTGAATTCATGATAGACTGGTCTTATATTAGTTTATATAAAAAGGTGCATAAACAGTGAACAATAAACTTAAATATAAATAAAACGAATCTTATATAATTATTTACTAAAAAACTAATTCCCCCGCGGCATTGTGCCGTAGATGCTGGCAGTATTCCCTCTATGTATGGCAATATTAATACGTTGGGCCAGGAAGCTGCCAGATCTACGGCCAACGGTGGATGGTTTATATAAAATATATAAGTACCTAGTTATAAATATATCAAAAAACGCTCCTGTGACATATTAGCATTTCAATGGATATTCCTCTCGAACGTATCATCAAGTAATTTTTTGTTATTCGTTATTGATCCTCCTTACTTACTAACCTCACATCGGTACAGCTATAAATAGATTGCCGGAGATCTATTCTGTTCGTAGACACATCTGTGTGCGTAATTCTCAAAACACGTTGACTTATTTTTCTACCATTGCATTCTAATCTTCATACTGTAATTAAGCTAATATTATAATAAGCACCAACTAAGTATGGGAATGGTAGGTAACATTTTTATGCTATTCATCTTTCTTACTGTTCAAAATATGTTCACTGTAGTACCAGTAACAGTTCCGCTCCTAAAGAGAACTTTGCTTTGTCTGGAGATGCAGGTCGTTTGTTTTGTAAGGCGGGCGTCGCAAATATTTTCATTGGATTGTGTTCGTACATGGAGCAAGTTATATCGTTTCTATGAAATACTCGTTTCCCCTAAATACAATTTAAAGGCAAATATTTACTTAGAACACATTAAATTCCATATCTTTATTCACGCCCCGAAAGGATGATTTCCATGACGAAAACTATGTTGTCCTTTCCCAGGACTTAATCTTTATACCTACATAATTTCATGTAAAGCGGTTCAGGACTTGAAGAAGTAACAAACAGATAGGAGCTGCCTTCGCATTTAGTAAGGAGGAGGGTTAAAAATAGTTATCGTTTATAGAATATTCGATTCACGTACATCATCATCATCATCGTCATTTTAGTAGTCGTTGCTGCCATATCAGAAGACAGCTCTGCTTTTTGGACAGGACCTAATTTTAAGTAGAGTTTAAAATTGCGTAGATTAACAATATCTTCATGTTTATTACTACCTACCAATAAAAATATTCCGGATTTCTCGTATTTCAATCCTACGTCAATTTCAGCTTTGGTCCAAACGGCGAAATGATGTAAATTACCCCAAACGGTTCGGGGAAAGATAAAGATGTCATGGAACGAGTGATTAATTGGTTCGCAATGTTGTATAATATAATATGTACAGCAGGAAATATTGGAGTCGCAAAATAGCATTGTGTTATTTTCGTCTGAATATAAAAAAAATGAGAAAATCTACAAAAACGAAAATCAGAATACGTTCACTCTTGGAATTTCCCATTTATAACATTGAAATATTATAGGTACCACCAGGCCTATAGCCGCGAACCACTTCGTTCATCGAATCGTCTATTGCATCACTCTCTTTCGAATATGCAAGAGCGATGGAGTCGGCACCACTGAATTGTCGATTTTCGAACTTCGCGGTAGGCCCCCAGTAGAATGAAACTATGGAAGCATTTCATTTTATTATGTATGTGATACTCGTACGTGATACTTTTTTGGAAAATGAAGGTACCATTTGCCGACGAACGACTTCGACAAATGGACACTTTTCTTAAAAAACCGGCCAAGAGCATGTCGGGCCATGCTCAGTGCAGGGTCCGCAAACTGAGACCATTAATTCAAAAGGTCGTTTCTTACGGGAAATTTGGCGGCGCTTACGTCATTTTTACTTACGTCCTATCACTATGGGTTTTTGAGTGATAACTCAAAAACGGCTCAACCGATTTATTTCAATATAGTTTTCATTGAAGGTACTCATTAGTAGGGATTGCAATCCGGATTTTATTTGTATGTTTGTATGGGAAAATCCGGATTTTATCCGAAAAAACGGATTTTCCCTTACAAATAAAATCCGGATTGCAAGCCTCAGTTTCATGATTTTTTTCAAAATTTTAGGACCCACGATTCAAAAGTTAGATGGGGGGACGCCCTGTTTTAGAAGATTTATCCAAATACTGTTTTAAAAGACCCTAATTCTTTTTATAAAGGCTTATCCAACGATACCCCACACAACTTGGTTGGAACGAAAAAAAATTCGCCCCCCACTTCACGTGTACGGGAGGTACCCTAACAAAATATATTTTTCGCGTTTTTATTCTACCTTTTTGTTGGCTTGGTTAATGCACATATTCAAACCAAATTGCAGCTTTCTAGTGCTAACGGTCACTGAGCTAGACAGCGGACGGACGGACGGACAGACGAACATGGCGAAACTATAAGGGTTCCTTTTTGCCATTTTGGCTACGGAACCCTAAAAAGTACTAAAAGAAATTACCAACATACTTAAATAGTTAAACAAATGTGGGCGAGTTTATTGCAAGGGACCACTTTGTCGATTTACAAGGACACTTTATTCTTTCACTAATAGATAATGTATATTGTGTAGCTTTAGAAAGTACTAGTAACTCCAAATTTGAAAAAGTGGTCCCTTTTCTCGTGCAGTGGCACCAATATTAATTCATCATTTTTGTTTGTCCCAGGTTGCAACAAAACTTACTACGGGGACATTGGCCGCACGTATGAACTGGAGCTCCACCGTCCGCGCGAGGATCTCGTGCCGTACGTCTGCCTCCTTACCATCACAGCGCCTGGAGGCGTGCATGGAGACTTAGTTCAGGTATGTTTCATTTCAATATTACGAGATAATCAGCTAATCCGCAAACTTCGTCAAATTAATTCACTAACTTGAGCTAACTTATAGACCCGTCCCGAATCGTACCTACCATCGCCCACACTGTTAACTGCAGCCCATCAGTGGACCTTATGCCTTTTGTAATAAAGTCCAATGTTTAGCAAAAATTTGCGCTATGTCATGTGGGACTTATAAAACCGAACTAAAGGGCATGCAGAATTAATTTACCTCTATTATTATTACAAAATCAAATTCAGACAGATAATCATGCGTGTGAACAGTATTGATCTGTCGTCTGTCATTAATCCCAACTGTCCCAATGTCCCCGTAACTGCGTGTTCGTCTCAGACGTCATGAATATCCAGCAAATTGCTTTTCAGCTGTTATTGATTGCGGCTCAGACGACCTTAGGCACTAATGAATAAACGTGGGGCGTCATTTGTCAAGCGACCACCTATTTGTAGCTTGTATACACTATAGCAACGATAACTATAGCAACGATCTGTATATTGGGAAAGGATTAAGTTATTCCCGAATTATCTTTTACTGTTTTATCTTTTTATCTTTAATAAGTTATCCTATGTACATAACTGATTATAGGTACCTAGTGGACTATTAACATTACTAGGTGAAAATATTTAATTATTTTGTGGTGTGTAATCAAGCAACAGTGTCGAATTTTGATCCCGCCGTCGGCTCTTTGACACCGCTAAGTTACATAACATATCACAGAAGTAAAGGTGTTCTGGTGTTTTGGGTTCTATAACTTACGTCAATTGTTGGCTGAATATAAACATATTTTATTAAATTATTTGAATATTCACATTCACATACACCAGTTGTCCGGATGATGATGTCCAGATATTACCGATATCGGCGATGTCCACTCACTACTATCCTATTTACTAGTTGAAACCATACAATTACTTTAAGAATTACCTTTCCATACGCTTGATAAGGTTTCATCTATTTATAAATTAACATCTAGTGCAGCCCAATTACGCTAAATGTGTAAATGTTACCGTAAATGGCATATGTTCATAAATATTATGCTTGCACTCCATACTTTGCACTTGAAAAGTTGGCACAGAGTAAGCGTGATCGCCTGATCGCTCTTTAAAGAAGCTACTCAAAGTGATATTATATGCACCAAAAATAGACAAAACTATCGGCAAGTCAAATCCGCCCGTGGGTAAATCTTCCCGGGATCCGGGATATGAAGGGAAATATAGTGGAACGCTCTCGGGTACCAAATGGAGGAATATGAAAAATGTGCTGTCAGAAAAGTCGTTTCTTACCACGCTTAGGGCTGGCACTCACGAGCGAAGTGATATTTGAATACTTCATTTTTAGCCGTTGTTTGTTACGTGTGTGAGAGATTTTGCTGACTATGTGAAAATCAAGAGGATGAAATATTTACACTACAGGATACGGGATATTATTAGGCTTTTATATATCATAACGAAACGAACATTAAAAGTTCTTAGTTAAAATGTACCTACATGCCTGTTTTGTAACAACTGATAACTGCATAGGTACTTTGACATCTGCCACAGAAAATATGTCACGCATTTTAAAATACAATTTAAATTAGTTTTAACATATTTTTGTGCTTCAAATCAATCGTTTGCATAAAGTTTTAAGGGCAAATCATCTGTAAGATATATAAATACCCAAACGCATACCTATATTATCTTTGTGTTTCGAAATATGTTTCGTCTCCGTTTGTTTTACGACTTCTGTCAAATAGAAGATGCAATAATTTTATCTGAGGAAATACACCAGTCCTAAGGAATCTTTGGACGTACAGCCCCTGCCAGTACTCCGAAGCGGAAGGCCAAAGATCTAGTCTAGCTGCCACCGCCGCCCGGCCGGGCTGCAGTCGTACACCACGCACATAAACCGACCGCCAACCGTAATAGACTTTAAAGTGGAACCTCAAACGCAGCACACCGCTGGTATCGCGCAGTAACTCAAAGCCTGAGCCCTGCGAATTGCACCTGTACAAGCGTGTTATCCTATTTAAGTGTTATTTTTTTTATTATCCTTTACTTACTTAAGCTTTTAATTTTAGTCTCAGTTTTACTTTTAGATTAATTGTAATTTAGGTATATTTTTAATTTGTATTTTTTAAGACATTGTTGATGCCCCTTTCAACCCTTTCTTGTCCAACCCCAGCTGCTGCATCTCCAGAAAATCGAGTACGCTGTCCCCAATGTCAAGTACCGCACTATTTTAAAGGCTCCCGAGGGCTCAACATACACATCGCAAAGAAACATCGGCCATGCCACAGTCAACCCGCATGTCCCACGCGCACGCTGTCTCAGCCTGCAGTCTCAACGCCTCCTCGTTCACAAGTACCTAACACACCGTTTTGGCAAATCCTAAGTGACTTTAAAAACACGCGCCCAGTTCTAAAACGGATACCGCGGGGTGCCCGCGTTTCCGTCGCCAAATTCCTATCTGATACCATTAAAAATGTAATCTCGTGTAATTCATTTCATAGCTGGGAAAATTTGTTAACATTTTCTTATAAAGTTCTCCATATTGTACCAAATCCAAATTCTAAATCATTAACGCAAAAAGTCAAAGACAACTGTAGTGCTGACATTTCACATTTACCATCAGGACATGGATTTAGGCACCTAACTAATAATTTGTACAAAAAAGTCGAAAGTAAGGTCTCGGATGGCGACATCAAAGGTGCCGCTCGGCTCCTTTTCTCTGATGATGCAGTGGCTCCCGACAATTCAAACACACTTTCAGCCCTTCTTGCTAAGCATCCATCTCCAGACACGAATTTTTCTCTGCCCGACCCACCGCAGCCTAACGACCTCACCCTCACTGCTAGCACTGAGGATGTTTTTGGCGCTATAATGTCCTTTCCTAATGGCTCCGCAGCTGGCCTTGACGGTCTCTCACCACAACACCTGAAAGACCTGCTGTTCTGCGGCTGCGGAGACACTAAGGAAATGCTTTTAAAAGATTTGACGGCTTTAGTAAATATCATGCTGGCAGGTGAAGTTCCTAATGAAATTACAGGAATACTCTACGGAGCCAACTTGTGTGCCCTAACCAAAAAAGATGGTGGAGTTCGCCCGATCGCAGTTGGCACTACTTTACGCCGTCTCACAGCCAAAATTGCTTGCCGCTCCATCCATGATGAACTAAGTTCACTACTTCAACCTGTGCAACTAGGATTCGGGTCTAAGAGCGGCTGCGAAGCCGCTGTACACGCCGTCCGGACTTACATCGAGCACCAGGCAGGGGAGGTTCTGCTGAAGGTGGACATCTCTAACGCTTTCAACTCCGTAGATAGAGTCGCCTTGTTGACACAGATCAAAGACAAAATTCCTATAACTTACAAATTTCTTTGGCAATGTTACAGTACTCCTTCTAAATTATTATACAAATCCAACGTTTTGTCTTCTTCTGTAGGATGTCAACAAGGCGACCCTCTCGGTCCAGCAATTTTTAGCCTTGCCATTCATCCCATAATCCAAGAACTAAATTCAAAATTAAATGTATGGTACTTAGATGATGGCACTCTGGGTGGTGAAGCGACCTCAGTTCTCAGTGACCTAGAACATTTAATAACTGACCTTAAATCAATCGGCCTGTCCCTGAACTTATCCAAATGTGAACTGTTCATTACAGAGTCTTGCGCTAATGAAGAACGCACAATAGAGAAGTTTAAGCAGTTAGCTCCGGGAATTAAAATTATTACAAAAGAGTCGCTTCACCTCCTCGGATGTCCAATTTTGGACCAATCTTTCGAAAATTTCATAAATACCAAAATTCAAAATTTTAAAGCATCTTCACATCGTTTGTCGAAAATTAACATGCATTCGGCGTATTGCATCATTAAACATTGTTTGTTTGTGCCAAAATTTACATACATTCTTCGCGGATCACACTTTTGGAAACACCCTACTTTGATTTCAAATTTGGACGACTTAGTTTTAGGAACGCTCACTTCCATCTTCAACATATCTTTTGGTGAAAGAACATGGTCCCAGGCTAGCTTACCCATTAGATTCGGCGGCCTGGGCATCCGCAAAATTTCTAGTGTGGCGCTACCTGCATTCTTGGCTTCGGTACACGGCGCTCAAAGCCTCATTGGGAAAATTTTAGCCCCATCCGTTGGGGTCCTGGAGGCTGCGCACTCTACCGAAGCCAAGAATGTATGGTCTGTAACATGCCCCAACACGGACCCGCCTGCAAACCCGTGTTCGCAGAGACAGTGGGATGAGCCGCTCTGTCGCCTAACAAAGACGGCACTCTTTAACACGGCGACAAGTCCATCAGATCAGGCTCGTCTCATTGCCACCGCGGAATGGGAGTCGGGTCTGTGGTTGCAGGCACTCCCCTCCCCAACCATAGGCACATTGCTGGACAATACCACCTTCCGTCTAGCCACATCTTTAAGAATAGGGGCACCAACTAATGTACCCCACCGTTGCCAATGCGGAGCCACGGTGGATGGTCTCGGTCACCACGGCCTCTCATGCAGCCGAAGTGCTGGGAGAATTCCTCGACACGCCAGCATCAACGATGTTATCCGAAGGGCCCTTGTTAGTGCCAAGGTGCCGGCAGTCCTCGAACCCAATGGTCTGACCAGGGACGACGGCAAGAGGCCCGACGGAATGACATTGGTGCCTTGGAGTATGGGTCGGCCCCTTGTCTGGGATGCTACTTGCGTAGATACCCTGGCGCCGTCCCACATTCCGGGCACCAAGGTTGATGCTGGTGCGGCTGCATCTTCAGCCGAAGACCGCAAGCGTCGCAAATATGCTGCCCTCGGTAGCAGCTACCTGTTTGCGGCGTTTGGGGTTGAAACCCTGGGGCCGTGGGGGCCAAGTGCGCGTCGACTCCACAAGGAGATATCGGCGCGCCTTATTGAGGCTTCCGGTGACCAGAGGGCTGGTCACTATTTCGCGCAGCGGATAAGCATAGCTATCCAGCGCGGAAATGCGGCCAGCCTTCTGGGCACCCTACCCCACGACCGAGACCTAGGTCAGATTTTTTATTTGTAAGTTTTTAGTTTTAGGTTAATTTTATTTTGTTTGTAGTTTTACTTATCTAAATAAAAAGAACTCACTTATGTTATTTTTTGTACCTATTCGTTTCTGTACGATTTGTCATTTAATTAATAATTTCCGAATTCGGTTTTTAATTATTTACAGTCATTTATAACTCAAAACAGGTCTCGAAAGATTAACCAACGCCTTTCAGACAACATCCTACAAAGCTCTATGTTAATAGAACGGTGTTTCGTGTGTAAATGGCTTTACGTTACTATATCTACCTATAATATTATACATGTAATAATACCAAGCAGTCTGTAGTAGCCTGGGGCAACCGGCTTGTTTCAATCCAACCCTTTGACGTAATATCCGGCCGTCCGATGATGCTTTGTATTAAATGTAGAAGTTACTGTGATATTTGAGGTATAGCAGTGAGTGAACGATTTAGTATCTATTGCTCTGAATTTGAATCGGAAGTAATTCTACCTACTAGAAATTCTACATACATATAAAATATTACCAAAATTGGCTTTAAACTTCAAATGCGAACGTGTATTTGATTATCTAAATCGTGTATAAATTTTGCGATGTCAGCATAAATGTAGTGCATTGAAACCGTACTTTACGGGTTTCATGCAAATGCTTCGTGTCTCACGATAACTCGACCGCTAGCATTATAAACAGTGATTTAGGAGTTGAAAACCAAGCGTTGGTTCAATTTATCAGAATACTTAATTTCAGTAAATACTACGAGCAGGCGTGATTTTATCGCGCCGCCTGTTGCGTACGCCGACGACTCGTAAATATAGGCCCAATAGTTATAAATATAGGTCTAAATATATATGTATAATATAAGGTCTGTATCGGTAGTGCATATAATTACAAAAGCTATCTTATATAAAGGGTGTCCATCTCTACGACGTGACAGCTACGGCCTTAGAACGTATTGGATACCTTTCGTTTGTTTGCGGCATGACCACAGACAAAATAAAATATTTAAGTAGTTTATAGTAGGTAGTAGTTTTGTACTACAATAATAACTAATTGAGAAATTAAGGTAATAAATCAGACATTTATCTAGTTTTGTATTAAAATGATTACGTAATAGATTAGGTAGACTGAGGCAGATTGGAGCCAGTCCAGCAATAATACTTATTGCGTACTTGTCAACCCTAGCACGCCGAAAGGTAAAATTGTATGGAATCGTCAGGTGTCACCGTTCACCTGTCAAAGTTCTGTCAAACACTAATTTTGTTGGGAAGATAACCTTCTGTATGAAATATTATATTATTCTGTGCTTATTTTTTACTTTTAGAATTGTAGGTACGGAAATCAAAATGGAGTTTAAATCAATAGATGTTGGTTTCAATTAGGTTAGGTACATTCTATATTGGCCTTTGACATATACCTTCCCTATTTTACAAAAACTTATTTATGAATTTATATGCAAATTAGTGTTTTTTTAATGGCATGGCTCTGCTCTACTCTGAGTCTGAGCTTTACACAATACATTAACATGTAACAAAAGCTCAAAATTGATAAAACGGCGAGAACAATATTCACGGAAATTAATATTCTAGTGGGAAGGCAATCAAGAGGCATCACAGGATACCAAAACTAATTAAATTACCCAAATTTAATTTTGTTTCATCCGTGAATTTCAGTTACACATTTCAAAGTCTATATTCACAAATCATAACTTAACGTAATAAAATATTATCGAAAATGAATTGTTTAGGCGATCTTGGTCATTCACGAATACAGCTTTATGTGTACAAGTCATTGAGTAACAGGACTAACATCCCTAAGAAAACATTTGTCCCAAAAGTTGTAGTTAAAATAATTACAAGTCTATACTACTCTTTGATTCAATCATAGCTGTTAACCGCCAAATATGGCGCAGAATTTTTTTTCTAGATATCACATCTAGTTTTTTCTACCTACATAATAAATTAATGGTACTGCCATGTTTGATTTATTTTTGAACTGGAATTTCATTTATGTTTCTGAATAACAGGCTTGGACTTTTCAACCGGCAGACACTGTGTTATATTTCATAGTAAAAAACTAAATTCGAAATCATTTATAAACTAAATAGAGATAATAATATCAGTCATTTTTAGTCTGGGCTCTAGTTTTAGATTCGTACTTAAATATCATTATGTTTTATTGATATGCACCACACATGAGACCATCCTAATATTTTTACCAAGGCCAAAACAAGGCCATAAAAGTATAAGTAAATAATGTTTCAAATATTACCTACACTAAATATACCAACGTTTATTTACGATACTACCGTCAATATAGTTTTACCAAATAATCCTACCTTTACCCCTAATCAAACAAACACAGTACAAACCTTTATTCCCTTTGTGCTGTTGCAAAAATAAGTATCCATCTTTTTGCCGCTACACGGCCGACATGTACATTTCAGGTCGATTGGTTCCGTACTTTCCACGTGGAGGAACACGGGCTCACAACGCAGATTTGGTTTGCATTTAGGTTTTGAATGTCGTCATAGTAGAGTAGATAAACACCCAAACATTATGAAACCAATTAAAACATCGGTGGCTTTAGCTAGGGATACACGCAAAGATCTGCCCGCCGGATTTGTCTGGCGGATGCGCCCGGCAGACAGATCCGTCTATGTATGGTGCGAAATGGATACGGATTTGTATGCGGACACATCTGAATAGCAACATACATGGTCCTAATCAAGGTTACATTAGAATGCCCACTAAGAAAGAATTACCAGCTCAAGATAACTAATTTGTTTAATTAATGTTTAAGCAGCGTTTTGTTTTCGAGTTAGTTCCTCGTTGATTACCCATTTCCCTATTTAATTTCTACGGAGTTGCCGGTTAGAACCGTATCCTTTAAAATGCAAGCAATTAGGCGGACTTTCTAGTAACTCGGGAAACTTTATTTTTCACGTCTTTGTTCAACTTTTATTTGATGTACATTCGAATAAATAAACCATTTATAGACTGAGGCAGTCTTTTTGCGTAAAATGTTTTCAATCGTTCACTCTTTGTCATTCCCTTCCCATTTCATGAATTTTTATGAGGTAACTTAAGACTTTTGTTTTTAGATTTAATTCGAAATAAATACAGTGTTCATTTTTTGTTTGAAATATTTTGGATTTAATAAATAGGTCAAGCATTTATTTAGGGACATAAAAAACTATGTTTAACAAACTTAAGTATAAAACTAAAAAACTAAATTAAACTAAATAATCTTAAAATAAACTTCAATAGAAATCTAAAGTAAACTTGCAAAAATGTATGCTACATATGTCGCCTTCGTGGGTCATGGGTACACAGAAGGCTGGCAGCGTTGCTCCTCTGGATGGCCAAGCTTATTCTCTAACAATTTGTCTATTTAAAGATAGAATGTAACACACATCACAGCATAGAATAAGTTTGAACGACATTATTGTAAAGAATCAACGTGTAAGATCATTTAAAACACGTTGCCTACTTACTTATTTCCTTGCTATTCGCTATGTGCGAAGTGCATGGTGGGGGTAACGTGAACGATCACGGCGCACAATGTAACAAGAAATTGGGCTCTTGTCAATATCACATCTCAAAACATTTGACATCACCTATGGGGTCAACTGAAGAATAAATATCTTTTATCTTTTTTTTTACTGTCAAAATGGTGAATCAGCCAGAGACATTTCATATAAGCAAGGAGTATATGCCATTAATAAAAATAAAAAAATCCTTTCAATCCCCTGCTCAATAGATGGCGCCACACTCATGCACACAGCGAATAGGCGTAAAGCCCTAATTGTGGTTACATTAGAATTCCCACTTAGAAAGTATTAGGTACCTGCTCAAGGCATTTAATTTGTTTAATTCATGTTCAAGCAACGTTTTGTTTCCGAGTTAGTTCCTCGTTGATTACCCATTTCCCTGTTTAATTTCCACAGAGTTGCTGGTTAGAACCGTATCCTTTAATTTGCATGCAATTAGACGAACTTTCTAGTAACTCGAGAAACTTTATTTTTCACGTCTTTGTTCTACTTTTATTTTATGTGCATTAGAATGGATGTAACAATTTAAGGATTAGGGCAGTCTTTTTGTGTACATTGCCTTATACTGTTCACTCCGTCATTTTCTTTTATTCTGCTCATGAATTTTTATGGGATAACTTTAGACTTCTGTTTTTAGATCTAATTCAGCATGATTTCACGTTAATTTCCTGTTCAAAATCTTTTTGTACCTGTAAATACTATAAATTGTTAATTAAAATCAATAAGGTGACACTACTTATATAATTTTAAAGTTTAGGATACTTAAATACTAAGTACTCCGTAAAAAAACATTGTGTGGTTTTATGAAACCACGATACAAGTGAAACTTTACTATGTTAGCATGGCGCTTAGAAATTGGTGCCCAATTGGTTTGTCATGCTAGACGTAGAGCTGGAATGACTTGCCAAATGTAATTCATTCATTAAATATGTATAATCGAAATATGTTTCTAAAATTTAGAAAAAAAAAAATCGTCCCACGGGTTTTGAACCCTCGCCCATTCGTTCGTAAGTCTCATGCCATACCACAGTGCCAGCGCTGCAGTTACGCTAAGACGCGAAATATAGATTTGTATACCGCGGTTGACTGCCAACATGACATGAACCATATTGCTTATGAAATAAGCCTCACCTTACTATAAACGAGAATCAGCGTTACATATGTAACGCATGTCGCGCAGAAGAGAGACTTTAAAATTCGAGGCGATGGAATAAAAGTTTCACTTTAAAAAGCGTTGAGACAATGCAACTATATATAACTACTTGCAATTTATACAAGACGTTAAAAATTAAACATGTTAAAAACGTTGACAATTGTGGGATCTTTCCTCTTAATCTATTCGTTAAAATCGATCAAACCAGCTTATCGCAGTTAAATCAAGACTAATACAAATAAAACTGACAATATGACTAAAATTATACCTAGTTTAGTCATATTGTCAGCTAACCTTTGCCATAATCCAAAACTTTTTTTTACACAATCTTACACAAATTAAAATGAAATCGAACAAGAAGTTTTAAAGATAAATGGGAACATTCGATTACATGGCCAAACACACAAACTAACAAACACCTTTTCACCCTGAATACACCGTATCCATTACATCTTCCCCCTTTCTCTTACCTGTAGACAGTAAATCCTCAAACCCGTGCAGTATCGAACACCCGATCCGCGCCCTATCGCCGGCAGCAAGTTACATAAAACTAAGGCACCTATTTAGAAAACAGGTCAGTCCACGCAGTGACCGGAAATCGTGTTTGTTTCTACACGTTAGTCTCTAGTTCAATAAGCAGTGCAGAAAATATAATATGTTTGGTTGAGGATTAAAAATATTGCTAATTTTGCTTGGAGAGAAACTACGCTAATACATAAATATGTGTGGCTTGCCCACAAAATCACGTTACGTAGACAGGTACGTAGGAATGTATGTTATGATATCGTGGCTTTTCGATTAGCCTTATCGATAAACGATTATTATTTGGGACTCAGCCTCTGTGTTGCCATTAGGGCTTGTACCCCAGGAATTCAAATCTGATTGACTATACAAAAAAAAAACTGAAAAATCTCAGTTTTCGCCATACAAAATCAGAACAAGTTGCAAACCCTAATTTCTACGGCCCTTTTTTGTATGGTTCATCATATTTTACAATACTTACCGTGTGTGACCTGTAACACAAGCAAAAAATTAAAACGTAGATTCTACTCCTCAAACAATAAAACTTTAACGGCCTCCATAGCCTAGTTGGTAGTGACCCTGCCTACGAAGCTGGAGGTCCCGGGTTCGAATCCTGGTAAGGGCATTTATTTGTGTGCTAATCTCAAATATTTGTTCCTGAGTTATGGATGTTTTCTATGTATATAAGTATGTATTTATATATCTAAGTATGTATATCGTCGCCTAGCACCCATAGTACAAGCTTTGCTTAGTTTGGGGTTAGGTTGATTTGTGTAAGATTGTCCCCAAATATTTATTTATTTATTATATTTATTTATTTTGTACAACATTAAAGGAAAATGTAGTTTTTAGATTGTCACTTTCCCATACAAACTAAATAGTATTTTCAGTGTACGTTAAAATCCATCTAATTGACATTGCTTGCGACAAAAAATATGGTTTACCACCCTACCGGTTGAGGTTCGTTTGAAGGTCATAAGACAACAAGGTCGTGCATGTATTAAACTCTGTTAGAAATGTCAACCTTAGCGATCGTTAGATCTCGCAGAAACTTTTGTCAAAACTGGTAGACCAGTTTCTTGGTCGACTGTAGGTACATATAAAACTGTTGTTGAACGGAACAAATCATTCCAACCGACAACAGGCACCACAAAGTCTATATGAGCACTAACCTGCGCCGTGTCCGTCGAATCTGGAACTGGGTCAATCGCCATTCGCGTCACCACTGATACAGTGCTATTCAGGCCGGACTCATTAGACCAATGCCATTACTGCTATTGATGTTCACACTACTGAAATGGCAGTGCGGTATGTGGCTGTCAGGGATTGTTAACATAATAAAGATAGGTAGTCTAGGTATTCAAACTGTTTTATAATCTAAATTGTGACGTTCCTGACATATCTTGGCCGGTGGTTTATAAAATTTGGTTTTATGCACGGTCGACCTACAAGTTGACCTTGGTCGGAATGCCTGTTGCCAGCCGTGTAGTATGGACTTTACGGCGTCATTCACACTGTAGGCTATGCGGTATATTATTAATCATTAAGTTTTTTTATATCCTTCCTATTGTACAGTCGCCGTCACATATATCGGAGCGGCCGAGATGGTTACAAATATCTGAACAACGCCTCTATTGTCAAGGCGATAAAGTGCTTGTTCAGATATTTATGAGTGCCCTGGTCGCTCCGATATATTTGATGGTGATTGTACAGAAATATTTAATCTCACCTTTGTACTTTATTACTGAACATACCTAATGCGTAATTAAAAACAATAAACGATCAAAACTGTTACAGACTTACTCTCATTATTTTGTCATTTCTGACGTGGCCAGCTCTTAGTCCATTATTACACGGATACTCGTACAAGTTATATCCAAGCCCAAGTTATGGGTCTAAGTCGCAATTTAACGTAATTTTCGAGATCGGGGCCTACGTAAATGGGCCGTGTTACGCGATCCAATGTAGACACCCTTCCGTCTAGATTTAATAAGACGTTACTTTATACCCTAAAGGACAATGAAAACGGGTTGCCTTGTACAAAATTCTTTAAACATAGTGACGAGTATTTTTATTGACCTCGAGTATTGTTGTTATTGGTGGGATTTTTTTATGAGTATGTAAGTGTTATTCGTTGTCTATTTATAAAAAAAGCTAATAAATAATTCTTATTATTATTCTTATTTTAAAGCGGGAAAAAGAAATTTAATTTAAACTTTCGTGAGACATGCTAACACCATAAAATATGAAGATCTAGGCTCTCATCAACATGTGCCGCGTAGTGACAAATAAACGCCTTAAAAGATGGAGATCTAGGCTCTCCGAAACATGTCGCGCGTAACTACTCGTAGCCACACAAATACACTTTTACAAATTGATTCTAAACTTTTACAAATTGCTTCTTCTTACAACGCAGACGAGGACTCAAAATAACATGTACCTCGATTTGGGCGGAGCAATCATCGCGTAGCCCCACCTCCTTGCGAACTCGGTCACTACGCACTTCGCTCAGATAGAGGTTCGCAGAAAGTTCACTCGGAACAAATTAGATCTCGATATTTTTTGCAGTAGGAGAATCTGCTTTGCGAGACGGTAATTTTTAAACTGAATTTGATTTAGTTTTTGTGAACGATGTTACTTTTTATTGTAAATTACGTACAGTCGACATCAGATATATTATATGGGAGCGGCCAAGGTGGTCAGAAATATATGTACAACGCCTGTATTGTCAAGGCGATAAAGTGCATGTACAAATATTTTTGAGTACACTGGCCGCTTCTATGCATTTGATGGCGACTGTACCTCCTAAGTGAAAGGTACAAATGAGCACATTTTATAATCATAACATGTCGAGCCATGCTCAATGTAAATAAAGGTTCCATAATAACCGGTCCGTCACAAAACTCACAAAACTCACAAAACACCCAATCAAAAGGTCGTTTTATATATGATATTTTGCGGCACTTAAGTCCTTTTAACATGAGTTTTTGAGCTCGAATTCAAAAACGGCTTAACCGATTTTATGCAATATCCTTTACAATATTAATATACTTTTAATATACTTTATATCCGAACATGTACTTTATCGCCTTTAATTTTGAGGTCTTGTTCAGATATTAGTGACTACCTTGGCCGATTTCATATATTTGATGGCGACTGTACTATTCAAGTAATATGCAATGAATGCGTAAGCGCCTACCGCCAAATGGTACCTTTGCCAAAATAATGTCAGAAATATAGTACTAATCGAACGAGCGGAGCGCAAGCGAAGCGAGTTCTTACAAACCACTTCTAGCTACTTATACTGGGACGTCTCGGCATTTCGATGGCTTTTTGATTTTGAGAGTTTGTTCGACGATGACTAGTACCATTTTTCTGATCTTCATGAAATTTGATGGGGTTGTAGCAGAGATACACATAATTTGAGAGTTAAGTAATGGACATTGGCTTGGCATAGCTTGCACACCGTCGCCGCATGCGGTTCTCTCCCTTTATCTATCTACCCACTAGTTACTCAAAAGCAAGTAGGTATCTCTAGTTAAAACTCGCCTTTGCCCAGAGACAGACAACACGCAACGCGACTAATTTCAAAATAATTATGTTCTAAGATGGTAGGCACTAGACAGCCAGTGATCGGAATAGGTAGCGTATATTATTTACCTATTCATACATTTTGGGGCCATCCAGAAATCATGTGATCGTATTTAGCCTATTATTGACCACCATCTATAATTTCTTTGTTTTTCATCCGTTCGTGTTGAAAATCGATATCCGAGAATCTTAAAGGCCTCTCAATACAAAACTGAAGTTAGAATTGAAAACAATGGACGCCATCTTGAATTTCTTCATTTTTTATCCGATCGGTTTGAAATTCGACATGTAAGGATATTTAGGGACCTTTATTACGAATCTGAAGTAAAAATTCCAGAAATTGGGCGCCATCTTGAATTTGTTTATTTTTATCCGATCATGTTGAAAATCGATATCTAAGGATCCGCCAGGCCCCTTAATATGAATCTGAAGTCAAAATTTCAAAAAATGGGCGCCATCTTGATTTTTTTTATATTTTATCCGATCAATTTGAAACTCGATAGCAGAGGATCTTTTTTAAGGCCCCTTACGAATCTGAAGTCAAAATTGCAAAAACTAGCCGCCATCTTAAGTTTTCATTTTCGATCTGTTCGTGATGAAAGTCGATATCTGAGGATCTTAAAGGACTTTCAATATAAGACTGAAGTGAAAATTGCAAAAATGGCCATCTTGCTTTTTTTCATTTAAATAAATAAATATTTGGGGACAATCTTACACAAATCAACCTAGTCCCAAACTAAGCTAAGTTTGTACTATAGGTACCTACTAGGCGACGATATACCTACTTATATAGATAAATATACACGGTGCTCGTGACGATTGCGAGAGATTTTAACAGTGTATTCTTGATCGTAATTGGAGACTAAAATGTCGTACAAACTTTTCTGGAATTCGCCTAGTTTCAGAGTTATTACCAACTAAATAAAAACCCGGCCAAGAGCATGTCGGGCCATGCTCAGTGTAGGGTTCCGTAAACTGAGACCATTAATTCAAAAGGTCGTTTCTTACGGGAAATTTGGCGGCGCGTAGGTACGTAATTTTTACTTACGTCCTTTCACTATGGGTTTTTGAATGATAACTCAAAAACAGCTAAACCGATTTATTTCAATATAGTTTTCATTGAAGGTACTCATCAGGCCTCAGTTAAATGAATTTTTTCAAAATTTTAGGACCCACGATTCAAAAGTTAGATGGGGGGGAACGCCCTGTTTTAAACTTTCGGAGCTATTATTTCCGAGAGTATTAGTTTTATCCAAAAACTGTTTTAGAAGACCCTAATTTTTTTTTAAAAGGATACCCCACACAACTTGGTTGGAACGAAAAAAAATTTCGCCCCCCAATTCACGTGTACGGGAGATACCCTAACAAAATATATTTTTCGCGTTTTTATTCTACCGTTTTGTCGGCTTGGTTAATGCACCTATTCAATCCAAATTTCAGCTTTCTAGTGCTAACGGTCACTGAGCTAGACCGCGGACGGACGGACGGACGGACGGACATGGCGAAACTATAAGGGTTCCGTTTTTGCCATTTTGGCTACGGAACCCTAAAAAACATGTTTTATTGTAACTCAGTGCAAAAAGTTTTTTTGATGGTGATTTCTCTCTTTATGGGGTCTAGTCTAGACATTCATATTGTCAGATATCAAAATGCCAAAGAATAGTTTGCGTAAACCATTTTTTACGGCTAAAAATGCACTAATTTATTTTAGTCAATAGTTTTACCAATAACATATTTTTTTTATGTTCAAATGCATTCAAAAAATTTAAAAAAAAAGCACAAAAAAAATTTTTTTTTGGCGAATCCGACATTTGTTCTTATAACATTTATTACTTCTTATGACCTCAGGGATACGCTGGCAAAATTATGCGGTTTCCTCGCGAGCACCCTGTATACTTAGATACATAGAAAACACCCATAACTCAGGAACAAATATTCTTGATAAACACACAAATAAATGCCCTTACCAGGATTCGAACCCAGGATCTCCTGCTTCGTAGGCAGGGTGACTACCAACTGGGCTAGGAGGCTATTAAATAGTATTATTTTTATCCGATCGGTTTGAAACTCGATATCTGAGGATCTATAAGGCCCCTTGATACGAAACAGAAGTCAAAATATGAAAATAGGCGTCATTTTAAATTTATTTATTCTTGATGCGATCAAGCTTGAATCCAATATCTGAGGATTCGCCAGGCCCCGTAATACGAATCTGAAAAAACTGGCAGCCATCTTGAATTTATTTCTTTTCGATCCGTTCTTGTTGGAACTTGATATCTGAGGATCTTTAGGGACCCCTTTTTTTTCATTTTATTGATTTTTTGCCTGATCGGTTTTAAACTCGATATCTGAGAATCTTTAAGGCCCCTTAATATAAACTGAAGTCAAAATAAGAAAAAACGGTTGCCATCTTGAATTTCTTTATTTTTGATCAGATCAAGTTATAAATCGATATCTGAGGATTCGCCAGGCCCTTTAATACGAAACTTCGTATTAAGAGGCCTATTATAGATCCTCAGACATCGAGTTTCAAATCGATCGGATCAAAAGTGAAGAAAATCAAGATGGCGCCCATTTTTGCAATTTTGACTTCAGTTTTGTATTGAGAGGCCTTTAAGGTCATCAGATATCGATTTTCATCACGAACGGATTGAAAATAACGAAATTCAAGATGGCGGTCCGTTTTTGCAATATTGACTTCAGATTCGTATTAAGGGGCCTTAAGGATCCTCTGCACGCCTAGCACATGAGTGACGAGACAGTATCTCGCGCGCGAGATAGTCTATCCGTCCTTTTCTGACTGTGTCAATTAAAAAGAGACAGGTAGTCTATCCCGCGCGCGAGATACTGTCGCGTCACTCATGTGCTAGGCGTGCTGATACCGAGTTTCAAACCGATCGGATAAAAAATGAAGAAAATCAAGATGGCGCCCATTTTTTTAAATTTTGTCTTCAGATTCATATTATGGGGCCTGGCATATCCTTAGATATCGATTTTCAACATAATCGGATCAAAAATGAATAAACTCAAGATGGCGCCCAATTTAAAAAAAAATCAGATTCGTAATAAGAGGCCCTAAATGTCCTCAAGTATCGGGTTTCAAACCGATCGGATAAAAGGTGAAGAAAGTCAAGACGGCGCCCTTTTTTAAAATTTTGACTTCAGATTCATATTAAGCGGCCTGGCGGATCCTTAGATATCGATTTTCAACATGATCGGATCAAAAATGAACAAACTCAAGATCGCGCCAGATTTTTAATTTTTTTACTTCAGATTCGTAATAAGAGGCCCTAAATATCCTCAAGTATCGGGTTTCAATTCTAGATGGTGGTCAAAAATAGGCCAAATACGATCACATGGTTTCTGGACGACCCCAAAGTTTAGGTAATAATATACGCTACCTATTCCGATCACTGACTGGAACGTATTTTAAAATTAGTCGCGTTGCGTGTTGTCTGTGTCGGGGCAAATACGAGTTTCAACTAGAGATACCTACCTACTTGCTTTGAGTAACTAGTGGGTAGATAGAGGAAGAGAACCGCCTGCGGCTACGGTGTGCAAGCGTGACAGCTTGTTAGGTATAATTGTACCTACTTACCTATAGAAACTTAACTCGCGTCAAAAAAGTTGTCCATCACGCAAATAATCATCTTGTAATTAATACTATTTCTGACATTATTTTGGCAAAGGTACAGTCGACGTCAAAGATATGTTTACACTTTTGCACCTTACTCCTTTGTAATAAAGTTCAAAAGTGTAAACATATTTTTGATGTCGATTGTACCATTAGGCGGTCGGCGCTTATTACGCATTCATTGCATTATTGCTTGAATACAATATTAAATCGGTACAAGATATACGACGTAAGCACTGACCGCCAAATGGTACCTTTGCCAAAATAGTGACACATGTACTTAAGTATCTTATAGTTGTTTATCGCATGATTCGCATTTCTATTTGATTAGTACCTACAAAACTGGCGTGTCTCGCCGTGTGCGCAAGTATAGTGGAAGTGAACTTACTGATGTTTACTCTGTTGTTGAAACGACTACTCTATAACTAAAATAAATATTACACGAGTATTTTTGTATGGAGGTACAAGCTCGATGAACGCAAAAAACATTTTTGTAACCAGATCTACAAATAGAGTGTAATAAAACTAAAAAATAATTAAAGGCACCTTATTTTCGTAAAAATAAGCGCTGACGCCGACAAACAAGAACCCGTCGTTGGCAGTGGCCGCTGACAGACTGATCAAATGTAGTAAAGGATAGCGCTAAGGTAATTCGTGTCGCCGGGAAGGAGCGCGAGCTAGTCTGGAAGCGCGTTTATGAAATGTCGTAAGCGTCATTTCACTTTATGCCATCTCCAGGTAAAAGTAAACAACGAATAAAATTTTCATCCTACAATTCCCTACAACTAGGTAATGGCTTTATCATACTCCAATTTTATCCTTATATTCTTTATAATTGAGCAATAAAATCAGTTTTAGGGTAAAAGAAGACCTGACTTTGAAAAATAAAACTATCGAGGAAATTGTAGCCAATCGTGTTTTCATCCTACAAATCCCTCGGTCATATAGTCATTAATCATTCCTGAAAGTATTAAACTCGTATTCCAAGTATGTTTCGAGAAAATTTAAATCTGCTGAGCACAACCTCAGTCAGGTATCACCTTAAAAGCCAAAAAATTTCATCACGTTCCTAGAGCTTACTTTTTTAATTATATTTGAACAAGTACACTTGTTTATGTTTAAAATATTTTTTTGTACTTCTACTCCTCGCTTTATAGTAGTATAGTACCTGCTGCTTCTTTTTTGTACCAGCATATTGGAAATTGTTGAAAGTTCGGGGACAATGGATTTAGTGTACAAAGCAGAAAGCAATAGATTCTCTCAACCTTGCTTTTGTTCAATTTGAGCGCTACAATCAATTGATCGTTAGAGTAGTTTCAAAGAGCAAGCAGGTACAGTTTTCGCTACTTTCCAGTTAAATTCTTTTAGTACCTACCTATGTTTTTTGCATGCTTTTATTTAACTCCTATTGCCGTATTCTAACCTTCAAATACATTTAAAACATAATATATCTCTATAAGACAACTCCAATCAAACACTCAACCAATAATAAACCAACATTGAAGTTATATTGGAGTTATATCGGAGCACTTGATTCAGACGATTATTTACCTTGGCGTGATTGCTGTATCTATTGCGTAAATGCATTGGATTTAAAGTAAAAATACTATTGTGTAGTTATGTAAAATCTTGCAAGCACGATTATGAGCAGTAGATGGTTTTCTTCCTCTTCTTCTTCAGGCCACGTGGCAAAGTCATCAAAATACCTCGTCTACTCTCCATAAGGCGGCTGTCATCATTTAAAACTTTACACCCTCTTAAAGTATTTCTATTTAATTACTCATATTTGAGAGATATTTAGGCTTTCGGAAGATGCTGCTGCTCATCTCCCGGTATATTCCCTTAGCAGACTCCTACTGCAACCACGGGACGATATGGTGGGGTACAATTCTAAGGCCGGGCACCCCACGGCAATAAACAAAAAAAAAACTGCGCGCGCCAACCCGCCTGCCAAGCGTGGCGCGTATAGCAAACCCCCCCTTTAAAAGGGGAGGCCTATGTTCAGCAGTGGACGTCTTATGGCTGAGATGATGATGATGATGAGAGATATTTCAACTTGTTATTCGCTAGGATTCATTTACTGTAAGGTAAGTACCTATCAACAGTAAACCTTGAAGTACTTAAAAGTCTTAAAACATGTAATTGTATGTTCAGAATACATCAATGTTTACAACTAACATCTACTTAAAGTTGAATTGTAACAGTTAAATTGTTTAGTACTTGTGTAGTATTTTTTGGTTTTTCATCAATATTTTTTGACAACAGGAGATGAAAATAAAGCTGATATCAATCAATACATTTTAAGAATAAACCGTCCCTTGTCCTGTCCATTAGTTAGGACAATTTTGCCAGTGTCAGGAGCGTGACAAAGTACGATTAAATGTAAAAAGTTTCCTCGTAGAACTTGATGTTGTTTGCTAGACGCCATACTTTTTGCAAAGTGATAGCTTTATTTTACAAATAACCACGAGGTGGGCGCGAACCCTGATGGACTTCCGGTTGTTAAGTTTGAAACTTAAACGAATCAATTTCTGTATATAATCCCTCATGTTATGTTGTAGTCCTACTAATTCCGCAACTTATGATCTAAAAAAGTTAGTACGCTAAAAAGAACTATTTTTTACGCTAGCGCAGTTAGTAACAACAAGTCTGTCCCTTTTTGCGGCGTTCCGAATGGAAGCGCTGCGGTCTAGATTAAGGCTAATTCTAGATCATAAATTAGCCAGATCCTGGAAAGAGACAGCGACGACTGCACTTTGCTGCCAACTCCACGTCCCCGGTTAGAACACCGGAGCTTAATTGCTTTGACGATTGCGATATGCCTCATTGCGATGCGTGTTTGAGTTTGGTATTCCAAGACCTTAATCCGCCTTTGGGAGTTAGCCCGCATGTTTGCAACGAATTTGTACATTTTGTACTCCATCTTCACGTAACGACCAATTACTCTTGTATAGGTAATAGCTCAGAATATTTCTAAAGCAACATATTTGAAAGGATTTTTTTTTTCTTCAATTTTTACGCTTCAATAAATCTTTTAAAGATGATCATCAAAATGGGGAGCTTTAATCAAACCCTAACATTTTAACAATCGCCCTTCCCCAATAATATAAAATAAACAGAAACGAAAATGATAAAATGGAAGAAAATTTCTAACGTCTTATTGATGACGTCGATCGCTCGTTCAAAAAAGAACCAATATTATCATTCAAGGAAGGTTTAAATAACCTTTCAAATTCATCGATACGTTTTGCTAAATATTATTTTTTCTTTTCGATTTTTTTTCTTTTTGAATTTTTGAATTTAAGTTTGAATGATAAATAAAATTAAGAAAGAGAATATTAATCAATTTTATTTGCACATAGTTCACGTAAGTAAAGGCAAAGCGACGACGTGTCAATACATTAATTTACGGCCCCAGTAATAGATCGTCGACACCTTTTGACAGAACTTCGTAGCTTTTGTTGACGTTCCTTGTGATGTCCACAGCCGGATTGTCATTGGAAACCATCCACGTGGTCCCACTTTGGCCTCCACGTATGACCTCTATTATGCCAGTGACAGCCGACTCAACCCTACAAAAGAGAAACTCGTAAAAAAATGTTTATGAACCCCACTTACGTTGTCGGAGACGTTACAGCAAAAATCCGATTTTCCCCCGGGGAAAATTCTTTTCGCTCTCAGGGGAAAATGAAATAACAGCTGTCTAATCGCGAGAAAGCCGTTGGCGCGAAGCAAATGTAAGGATTGAGGATTATGGGAAAGGGAATACTCATGTGAAACAGTGGAATTCGCTTTGCGTCTTGATAAATACTGATTTATGTGCGACGTTGTTTTGGGACTTTTGGTGCGTAAGTCGATCGATTTTTTATCCTGTCGTTACTATCGTCATTTTTGCCTTTAAAATTTAATATAAATAAGTAGATTGTTTTACCTTTGTCTTTCATCAGCATGACTTGTTAACGAAGAATCTTTGTCTTCTTTTAAGTTGTTTCTGTGTAGGATTGCCGTATCAGTGGGCCCAAGACATACTGTCATAACTCGCACGTTTGTCTTTGGGTTGTACTGACTTCCCTGTAAAGGTATTAATAAGAATAATGATGCCTATTATTTTATGAAAATGAATATAGCAACAATCTTCGTGGACGGCTATATTTACAAGGTGGGTTTTCAATACATAGCCATTTGGACATACACGTTTTACTACAAGATCTTTTTTGTCTGTTTCATATTCGTTATCGTCATTTCGATTTCGGCCGATTAGATGACGACGTTATTTATTATTGAAAGTTTGGGTTGTTTACATAGACTAAAAGTTGTTCTGTATAAGTCCAACATAATCGCCTCGTTCAATGTAGCTTAAGGAATTTGTAAAAAAAAATTGTACCTATATTTAACAAATATATCATTGAGCCAAGAGCAAAGTTTGCCATGAGACCTGATCAAATGAGTGTGGACAAACTTCGATAATGCAGTTTGGAGGAACTTACCCCAACGGAATTGCTGAAATGAAGCACCGCGGTTTTTGTGGCAGCGTATACAGGTAGCTGACTGTCACCTCTAAGTGCCCATAAGGAAGAAATATTGAGGATTGTACCACCCGCACCTCCTTTGTCAGCCCGCATTAAGTCTAATGCCACTAACGAACTTTGGATTGTGGCTGTCTAAATAGGAAGCAGAAAATTATTACAGAAGGGGAAAATTAATATATTATGTTAGTGCCAAACAGAAGCAATATGAGCAGATAAAGAAAATAATAAGCGCGAGCGTTCTTTGCCAAATTGTTATTGTGGTTAATTGAATTATTGCGGAATTCCATGGTAAGTATAATAAATAAATAAATATATTTATTAGGCGTTATTCAGATATATAAAATGTTTTGCCTACTCAGTTGAAAATATAAGAAACTAATCGTAATAGTTATGTAGAAAGATAGTTTATTTACTTACAAAGTTAATATCAATAATCTTCTTAAAGTACCGCGTCTCATCAGTGTTCAAAACAGCGGCATTATTAACAACACCATCTAGCCGACGATATTTGTCTATAACTTGCGTGAACGCGGAGTTCAGTTGTTTCTCGTCGGCAATATCGCATTTTATGAACTTGGCTCTTAGGGCGCCGAACTTGGTGGAGAGTTCTGCCTCTAGCGCCGCGCCCTCGCGCTCTCTTATGTCGAGGTAAACGACGTGCTGCAATATTGGGGAGATTACTTGTTGTTAACTTGACGTAGGAATGATGTACCTTGTGAACGTTTATAGTACAGTCAGCAGCAGAAGTAGCTAAACGGGTGAGATGTTCAAAATTACCTACACGCGCTCTTATTTTTTATCAATAAAGTCGTGTCCAGCTCATTTTGAATACCTCACCCGTTTAGCTACTTCTACTGCTGACTATACATCTGTAAAATTGTATTTTATTACAGTAAGTACTATTTTTAGTGTTTCATTGTATTCATTTATAGCTACGAGTATGACGGATCACTTAATTAAAAGAATCGACTACGCGAGTATCTAGATAAAAATATATTAAAATTCGCAACAGACTCGAGAGTTAAAGTTAAAACTTAGTTGTCTTCATAATTGAATTTCTGCTGTAATATCTCATTGTGTTTATATGTTGACGTTGCACTGCAATCCATCTCTGTATTTCATCATTTTTAAAATGTAAAGATAATTTTTATTTACCCTTGCATTCTCAGACAATAAGGCCCTTACAACTCCAGCGCCGACTCCGACAGCGCCACCGGTCACCACAAACACTTTCTCGCTAATATTTTCTGAAGATTGAATAACACTAGCCATCTTTAACTTTTCTACAAACAACACTATGCTATTCAATTGTTTATAGATAACTCCATAAAAACGGTGATTGCTGGTTTTTTATCGTGAATAGCTAGTCACGTATAGTATCTTTGATAAGGAATTATCGCTCGATAAGGCTCGTTAAAGCGTCTTTTACGCCCGTAGTTCTTGGACAATGTGTAATAAACAGTAACGAGCGATATTTTCGCATTGCCCCTTTTTATCAGTCATTTGCCTCTGTTGCTGACATGTTGCTGAGACACTTAAGAGTTCAAATGATAAGATAATAACTATTATTTCTCCGTCTGCACTCTGCAGGTGACCTACGCCTTTGAACATTATTTGACCAAAAACAAGTACGAATACAATTGATTTTATAATTAACTTAGGCGTGGCACATTCAGAATTAATGTAAGTATGTATTAACATTTGCGTTACTTAGAGACTGACAGACACCATATAAACTGAGTCGTTGAATCATTCATCAATTAGTTGTGTAAAAATATTTTTATTACCTATATTAAAAATGAAATAAACATATTCTGTGAAGCAGATTGTGTTTATATTTATTATTTTAACTCATAAATTAGTACCAACTTTACCTAGAGATATACATATGATAATTTAGAAAGGTACATGTAAAGCCTCAACCTCAAGGAGCTTATACTTGATTTATTTATATATGAAACTTGATTTTGTCTCACACGTGGCATCAAGAGCAAAATCTTACTTAAATCAACAGCCTCTGTAGTTATGAAAGCATCCCACGAAGGTACCTCAATTCAAGTTGTAATGCGGGATTCATAGATTACCTTAGGAAAACTTCGCATTCTAAGCATTATACGGTGCTCTGCCTGTTCGCCGAAAATTGTATTGCCGGATTTCACTTGCTAACCAACTTTTCGCAGAAGTTTCATTTGGCCGAATTTCATTTCCCAACTTCATATAATCCAACCTAACCTAACCTACACCTAAAACCATAATTAGGTGAACTAAATTGACAGGAGATTTCATAGAAAACTTGTCAAACAACTGTCAGATGTATGAACCCTCCTGTCAATTTAGTCCACCTAATTATGGTTTTAGGTGTAGTAGGTAATTTTCATTTCTTAAATATGCGGCTGGGACATGAAATGTTTGCGAAATAATAATTAGGTATTTGGTTAAAGTTATTCGGCCATATGAAACTACTTCGAAAAGTTGGTTGGCATGTGAAATTCGGCAATACAATTTTCGGCGAAAAGGCAAGATACCATATACAATGTATACGATAATGAATTGTCGACTGTTTTATACTTTTTGATGTTGATATGTTTTTTTTTTGTTATTATTATTCTCTTCATTTTTAATATTACGATACATATACTTCACGCACAATCACACCTCGTACATATAAAAATACCTACTTTTAAAATATATTCTTACTTTGCAATTAACGTGACCTGGGTTTCGGCAGAATATCAGTGTTTTGCTCGAAAGAGTGAAGCGTATAGCTGAGCCGCGAACCCTTTTGTTTTGCTGCAACGCACACAACCTTTATAACTGTGTACCTCATCTGTTGTTTATTTTTTCAACTTATTCTTTTATGTTTTATTGTTATATTTTCACTGTTTTTGTATTGTGTGTTATTGCAGTAATCAAATAAACTCTTTATCTATCTATATATCTATCTATCTAATAAAAAATCATATAAGGTAGAGTAGAAGCAGAAAGAAAGTCAGGAAAGCCAAGAAGAGCATACATGGATCAAGTAAATTAAAAAATTAACGTCGTGTCGTATCAGATTGTAAACGCGAAGGCAAATGACAGAAAGGCATGGAAGTTGGCTCACCGACAAGAGCCTAGCTCGTAAATATATGATAATGACGATGATGATGAATGTAACTAAATAAAAAATTACCTATTGAAGCATCTATGGTGAACTAGAATTTTTTCAAATACTCAATCTAGTGGATTGCGAGTTGCGAGCTGCGGCGGGATCTCAAAGGTTTAGACATGAGGAGAATATGGCAGCTTTCATTTGTTTGTGTTGCGAATTATGTAATGAGAACACCCACGTAATGTGTGTCTAAGGGAATATGAATTTAATTGCGTAGGTAGGTACGTTTGAGCTAAGTACGTGCTTGTGTTAGAATTTGTGATGTGTTTTCTGTAAATGTTGATTGATTTACATAATTATAATCTTAGAGCATTCAACGAACCGGAGCGGCCATTGACAGGCGTACCTCTCTGCCGAAATCATATGACTAGTGGTCATATTCATTGTATGGACGTTTATCTGACTTGGCTATTTGTTACGTACGAATAGCCATACATTTGACGTTCCCCTCCGCGCTCCGCCGCAAAAACGGCAGACTTTTTGTAGAGGAAATGTCAGACATGGCCGCTCCGGTTGGTTGAATTCTCTAAGATTATAATGGTCATTGTGATAAATATTTTAGTTTCACGGTTGTAGACGTTGAAGAAGCGCTGATATCCTGACGGTAAGGGACACCACAAACCTGATCTGAATTCAGCAAATTCATAGACAAAATGCTTAAATTTGTTTATGGTTGCTTAAAATCTGTGGCCTCCATACAAAAAATCTGCTACCATGTGTACCTGGTGTGCGGTGTTCCTAAGAGGTCCTTTAATACGGAGGTCTCTGTGTTAAGCCCCGGTTCGTACCACAGATTTATTCGGCACTTATGTATGAAATATTATTTGATATTTACCAGTCGCTATTCGGTGAATCGTGTGGTAAAAAAGCAATTAGACCCAGTTTCTCGTCTAGGCTGGCTAGGGTCTACTCCATTTCCTGAGATAAGGTTGCCGAGCGGACTTCAGCCTCAATGAAGTCGTGGCAAGATTTCAGCTTACTAAGAATTACGTTGATTGATTTATTTATTATTCGAAAATATACATTAAGTTATACAGTGCCCTGCAAAACAGTTTCCACAGTTTGTATGCAGGTTTATTTAAGTGAGCTTAAAACTTGGTAAGAATAAGTTTAACCATACCTCCCATAAGACTTAAATATATTTTTTTAAGTAGGATTGCTAATATATGGAATGAGTAATGTAATAACTTATCCGTAACATTAACGTTCTCTCTTAATATCCACAAAATGCTCTTTTGATATTTAGATATCTTTAGATATCTTGAGAGCTGTCAAGTCCCGTTTACTCTTAATATTTTACAGTAGACTTTCCCAAGGGTATTTTTTGCGCACAAGTTGATGCTTAAGCTAAATAACAATATTACTCTTTGTTCCCCCTTACAAAAAACGTGACCACGAGGTCTCTCGACATATCCTTTTAAAAAGGGTCCAATCTCATGTATCTACTTCAGACACGCCAATAGTTCAATCTGACCGTGCTCGGGTCGTCTCCTTCACTCTCATTAGATTTGATGACTAGTGAGGAAAAGAGAGATATTCTGATGTGCAATCAACGTCAAATATTGTTATATAATTTTGCACCTTATTCCTTTGTAACAAGGTTAAAAATGTATTTATGTTTTTGATGTCGCTATGATGCGGCAACGTCAAGTGCTCTATTCAGGAGGCAACAATGACGTCTAATAGAGCGGCTAACGACGCCGTCACTTTTGGGTATGATGTAGCTAGTGAGCTATTCGACTGTGTATTTTGGGAAATCATGACATTACATTACAAACATACATATGGCACAAAATCAACGAGACTATAGAACATTCACAATAGGAGCTTAAATTTAAAGAAGTAACTTCTTACAGTCGCCATCAAATATATCGGAGCGGCCAGGGTACTCAAAAATATCTAAACATGCACTTTATTGCCTTGACAATAGAGGCGTTGTTCAGATACTTGTGACCACCTTGGCCACTCCGAAATATCTGATGGCGACTGTACAACGTCTCTTGTTCGGTCGTCTTTAATACGGTCTATTCTTAACTCTACCACATTTTTGTCAATACGTCTACCTCTGTAGGTAATTTGATGAAACAAATATGAACTAGACAATTTTTTGGTGAAATAAAGTCACTAGTATCATAATACCCATAATACGTAATAAGACAACCAAATAATTATACCATAAAACTAATAAACATAAATTGCATAGTCCAAAAGCTCTCAATTATGGTCCAAAATCTTCGTTTAGGTGTTACTTTTATGTAAATAACGCATTTCATATCCAAAACATGTTCATTATTGAATGAAAAAACTTAAATAATAGTAGTTTATGTAACTGTTACGAAATAGGGGTCCTTAAAACACGAGTGTGGTTTTATGAAACGAACGAAGTGAGTTTCATAATAAGATCACACGAGTATTTAAGGCCTAATTACGTACAGTTGCATACACTGCTTTATCTACACACATATAATAAACCCGAAATGATGATTGAATAACTGCCATTGCACGGATTGCACCGCCATCGCCATGGCCAACTCGATTGTGCCGGCGGTCGGAGGGGCGCGTGCCGGCGGGCGGGGCCCATCCCGGATTTTCATAATGAAATCGAATTTTTGCTTATTATTTGATAATAATTACATCGTTACAGATAAGACATTTGTTCTAACTATTAACGAAACAATCTATTTTTATGGTGGTTATAACGTGCGGTTTTTGAACGCATCATGGAGGGTTTATGATATGGGTGTAGATAAAAATAAAAAACAGATCGGGATTGATAGTTTATTACAGTACGACACACCAAGTACAAGGGTAGGGTAGGGGTAGTTACAAGTATTGGACCATAGTTGCAGTACCGACTAAAGTTGGGTGGTTTTACGCTACACTTATAATAAAATTTAAAAGTCATGATAAAATAATTCGCTTTTACTTCTCAACTACTCAAAGGTTAGCTGGAAGAGATCCCTTAAAGGGATAAGTTCGCCTTTGTACTACTTTTGTTTTATTGTGTTGTTTTTACGTGTTTTTTGTACAATAAAGAGTTTATACATACATACATACATACATAATCCAGACGGATTTGAATCATACAAACGACTTCTCTATCAGATAGTAATGCATAAAATCTCACTAGAAAATGTAATGTCAGAAATAAAATTGGAATGGTAAAGATACTCCGTGCCTGGCTTGGCGTTTCATACGTGTCTTTATAAACGTGACCTTTTCACATCGGGAGCTTCAGCTTGCGTTAGGCTGAGTTTTATTCACAGATCATTTGCTTAACTAGATGTATACCTTATTCATCCTTACTTGACTTATCGTGTAAACAAACACTTCGTAAGGATATTATAACACTTTTCTCTGGTATTACCACTTAAAATGTTATAATTATACTTAAAGAAACTCGCATAGTTACTCGATAAGACCGCCAATTGTTTAATTGCTACTTTTCTTTTTTTTGTAACATTTATTTTATGGTGTGCATTACTTCAGAGGCCGTGATTTAAGGACGAGGTTGCGGATAAAACGAGTCCTGCAATCCCTCTTCCGGCCAAGGATTGTATAGTGCTTTTCTCAAACATTGTAAGAAAATATTATAATAAAAATAACTATTAAGTTATTATTAAGTAATCAAGTAAAATGTTTACATTGCGCCTTTTTTATTTTTTAAACTTGACATTTGAAAAAGTTATTCGAGCACCATGTTTAACCGCTTATAAATATAGTTCTTTTTTAATTTTAATGTCGCAAGTATGCTTTCATAGAGAGTGGTCGTTGGCTGTATGTGATATTTCCTTTGTCAGTGTAATGTTAGTAAGCTAATTTAAAAAGTTAGAGCAGCGGACAATAATGTACGCTTCATACTAACTCCATACATTACTTCTTGGCCAAGAAGTAATGTGAGGATCCTTAAGTGAGCAACTTCATGTCTACATTTCGTGACATTAACGCATACATTTCGGAGTATGTTTGAGAAAAGAGTATTTATGTTGTGTTATGTTATAGAATTTAATTCAATCAAGTAACATCTGAAAAATATCATTTCTAATAAAAACCTCAATAATCGAAACCAAGTTCAATACGAATAAACTCAAAAATAAGTGACAAATCTGCTTCTCGATTGACAGACGTTTATTTACATGATAAGACAAGTAAGGATGGATACGGTATAAGATATAAAAAGATGGTTCCAACTATATTTTTCTCCAGCAATTTAAGTCCAAAACTAAGTAGCGGCTCAGGAATCACGCCTCATAAAAAATTCATCAATATATGTCCTATAGTTAGAAGACGGTTAATATTTAGACGGAAGATGGTATATCATAGTTTAGATCAGTGCTTATGAGTTAACTGCACGAATCATACATTATTGAATTTACACTACTATGCGTAGGTACAACGTATAGCCCTCCGACCAGGGCTTGTAACCGGAATTTTTCTCCATAGTAAAAAGCGGTTTTTTTCTCAATCGAAAAATCCTATAATATGAAGTGAAAACACAAATAAAATATTAGGTTTTACATAAAAACCATAAAATAATTAAATATATTGGATCATTTCGGGGTTTTTTGCTTTAACCGGTTACAAGCCCTGCCTCCGACAAAGGGCACCTATTCTGTAAAAATGTCACATATTTGCATAGTACTTATTTAATGATACCGTAATATGTCACTATGTCTGACAATATCTAGCCAACACGGCAAATATGTGTCATTTTTACAGAATAGGTGCCCTTATATATTATATTTATTTATTAATTATTTATTTTATTATTCAAATAAGGTTACACAGCATTACAGCTTATATAATATTCTATGGTGCCTTAAGTGCGGAGTCTATAAGGATAGGGTTTTTATTAGAGCCATGGAAAATTGCGTAGAGGGCGTGAAGGGTGGCCATAGAGGCGTGAAGTGATTTAAAAAAAAGCCTGAATAGCACAATGGGCGGCTGCGATAAAAATATCCGCCCTTATGGAGAAGTGGAGGAGTTATTAACGCTATATTATAACTTACATATTTTTTCCTCGGGAGCAAAAAAATATCATATTTTTTAGTTCAAACCAATATAAGTTTTTTGTAAAATTATTGCGGAATTCAGGAATTGTAAATGCAAAAAGAAACCGCTATTTCAATACCTAGTCAATGATCGCTTCTATACTCCGTCGGCACGGTAAAACTCTATGGTTTCATTCATAAATAAACCTTAGACCATAATGGTCATGAATGAAACCACTGAGTTTTACCGTGCCGTTAACGTGTACGGTAAAGTTTAAAGCAGCCAATAGCAATAGGAAAGCGCACACGGAAAAAAAAGCTTCCGGGATATTCTCAATCTAAGACATTATTATATTATGTTGAAAATATTTCCTCGTGACAAGTATTTATTTCCTTTAACGAAAATAAATTAAAGTTTAAAATATAACGAAGCCAATATATTCTTACAGATTTTCTAGTTTTCTTTTACCTAAGATAATACTTGTTTGATTAAAGTACAATCTCTCTTATTTACTCAATATACTCTTGAAACAATACATTTTTGTGTTTCTATTTTAAGAAAACGTGGTTTTATTAAGCTAATATTCATATTTTTGGTAAAGGAAATAAATTCTTGTCACGAAGAAATATTTCAAGAAAATAATAATGTCTTGGATTGAGAATATTCCGGAAGATTTTTTTTTCATGCAAGTTCATACTTCAAGCGCAACTCGTTTGAAGTATGAACTCGTGCGTTACTCGTCAATATAAGCTAGGCGTACTGATACCTGCTGATAGTGTTTTGAAAACCTAAGTCCGCGTATTTTAGAGCAAAATCGCGCTAAATTTCTCATGGATCCTGGATGTTTATAGCGGCAAAATTAAAAACTGTCATAATTATCATGAAACACATCTCTTTCTAACCGAGGCAAAAATATTCTTATATGTGTCTATCTGTCTAAATAAAGCGCATATCGTATTAAAATTCAAATTCAAAGCACGCAGAACAGTTTAAAAATATACTTTTGCTCTTTTAAAGCTTCGTTGTTATATTATTAAGGAAGAAAAGCGCGAAATGAGTAGAATAATTCCAGCATGTAGACAAAGGCGACCACTTCAGTTGGAATGCGGCCCTGGGAGCCGCAGTGTACTCCGATCAATGAGAAGCTTTTTGGACTGAGTTTCAATAACGAATATAAAAAAACATTGTCAACAGTATTTTCGACGGACGTGCTTCAAAACGGTGTAAATTATATATTAATTTTAAGGATTTTTAATTTATTAATCAGATCTTACAACTAATAGTGCGAGTTAGCATTGGAAATTTAGCACTGTATTTTATTCGTAGCAGTGTATTTAAATTATTTACGTGATTTTTAAAAATACCGAAATACTTTAACGGTCTCGCCTGTAAAAGAATGCGATTTCAGTATTGTTCCTAATCCAAAATTATATCTATTCTTTAAGAACACAAACAGTATGACACAGAGGACAGATCGAACGGTTATTGTTTGGATCAACAGCCTCGTTGACTGGTCTAGTAAGGATTCGCAGGCTTGTGGGGCTAATGACTAATGAGTAAACTGATGTTTGTTACTTGCTTATGTAAACTGAAAACCCTGTTGGTTTATGGAGTTTAGACAGTGACAGTTGTACAGTCGACGTCAAAAATATGTTTACAGTTTTGCACCTTATTACAATGGAGTAACTGTACGTCAGCAGGAGAAGTAGCGTAGTTGAGACATTTAAAATGACCTCTCGCTCTTATGCTATGCTCTTAGCAGTTGAGTCTTGCTAAGTTCATTTTGATCACTTCACCTGCTTATTTACTTTTGATGCTGACTCTACACCATTTGCGCTTTTTGTTCGTACCATTTGATAACTTGGGCCGTATTCTAACTTTAAAACACGTTTCGACACGATCCAACTTCATACAACTCCAATGCATCCACGCAATACACCTGGCGCCTACACATCTGGATCAGAACCATGAAATTGCAACTTCTATATTGGTTGATTGATTTGTTATTATGTTTAAAATAGATTGTGTAATGTTTGTTTATGTACTTATCTTAAAACTAGAATACGGCACCTTGGTATTAAATATTGAAATAGTTAATAATGCCAGTGGTGCCGGGTGCACTGCACAGTCGTTATAGAGGCAACTTACATAGTTAATATCCTACACGATAGGTTACCGTTATTATTCTTCTTCTTCCTAGCGTTCATCCCGGCTTGGGGTCCGCTTGACAACCTAATTCCATGAATTGGCTTAGACACTAGTTTTTACGAAAGCGACTGCCATCAGACCTTCCAACCCAGAGGGGAAACTAGGCCGATTAATTGTATGTTATTATTACACCAAATAATTATAGGTATAATGTTAACTCATCTAATGTAATATTAATTAACCTATCATCACAACAAAGAAACCATGGAGAAAGTAATTCGCTTTACGTAGATTCTTTCGCGATTTGTCATGGACAAGATTTTTAAAATGCACAATATTTTTTATTATTTTTTACTACCTACCTATTACATACATTTTAATGTAATTTTTGTAAGAATCACGTACATGATAAAATGTCTATCAAGTTACAAGTTTTTTAATTGTACCAATTTTTACTTTCTCATTTAAGTACTCGTACAATATTAGGTATGATGGTATGATGTTCGCATGCCGTGAAAAATAACAATTTAATTTCCATTCTGAATATACAGTGCCAGCCAAACATGAAATCGGAGTTGAAATGGAACTTATATGAGTAAAACATCCCAAGCGAAAAACATGTTTACTGGAAGATGTCAACATTTATTAATGTAGAAAATCGTGTTGATTTTCCTCCGTCTAGTTTACTGGAAACGCAAGCAAAGTTAGAAAAACTTCGTATGTCGCAGTTCTTAACTTCGAAAGGACCTAGTTTATTAATAGTTAGAAACAGTTCCGTATGCACAAGTTGCTCTGAAGTCAGAAGTCATTGTCAAACGATTTTTTGAAGCGTATAACATTTTTCTTTATTTCTTTACGGTAACTGGAGATAAGGTACTTCAACCATTTCATTTTGATAGTTGTGATACTTTTGTGGGTTTAATTTACGACCGACTCAGCAGCGATTACGATATAGCCGAATTGATTGTTTGTACCAAAGTCATAGACACTGTGTATTTTGTATAAACATTATAATATTCATTTATTTACATTTTCAGGACGATCAGTGCGTTATATTTTACGTAGGTAGGTACCCATTCCATTTGATCTAAACGTACCACATCAACGTATTGAGACTAAATTAAGCTACCAGCTATCCGATTCAGCCTACCGCTTTCTTAAAATCATGCTCCGATATAAAAGTTCTGAATTCCTCTCATTTCAGTGAAACGAAGCCAAATGTCTCTCTGTAGCGATAACCGTAACAAATAATCGTTTCATATGAACGCAGAGCTTCTATCTGTGGAAATTGGAATCTATAATGGTCGCTTTTAGTAGTAGTATGATGAAAAAGGTGTATCAAGTGTGAGGTGATCAAAAAATGAAGCATACAATAAAAATAATGTGCAGACATAAAATAGGTACAGTCAGCCAAAAATTTGGTCTACCACCCTGTGGTTGAGGAACGTTTGAACGTCATGAGACAACAAGGTCGTGCATGTTTTATTTTAAACTGCGTTATCTTAGATCTCGCAGAAACTTTTGTTAAAACTGGTAGACCACTTTCTTGGTCGACTGTACAATGATAACAGCATTATACAAACAATATAATGGATTTTCCTTGTTTCAGAGATCGTTTTTCAAACATCTGATTTTTATAAATGACAAAAAAAAGTGTATCAAGTGGGACATGATCATGATCATTGATCAAACACTGAAATATACACTAATATAATATTCTGATATAACATGGGATCACTAAAACATAGCATTACACAAACAATATAAAGGATACTTGTTTTTATTCCAAACATCCTTTTTCAAACAGCTGATACTTTAAAGGCATATTATAAAACGAAATTCACTTAGCTGAGCAAACTTTTAATACATTTCCAACGTGTTTATTTGATATGGCAAATTGAAGTCTAGACTGCAATCCAGCTTAGGTTGTAACCTTGCATCCACCCGCATATGTACACTCGGCACGGAAATTGAAATGCCACGACGCGTTTTCGTTGGCGGTAGCACATTTAAATTTCATCAAAGACTCGCGAGAACCATGTCTCGCGACATGAAATTGTATTTTCCACGCGAGTAGAGCGTGTGTGTCGAAAGGCGTCGGGTTGAATTTCGTGTCTTCTCGTTTTGTTTATAAATGTCACTTCCTTTTTGCTTCATCTTGCTTGCTACGGGATATGTTTTGATCCTATCGTAATCGGCTTTAGAGAGTATGATATGACTGTGTCGTATAGACTTACGTACATAAGACTATTATGAGACTAAAATCAGGTTCTCCAAATACTCCAATACCGGTATTTTTGTATAACCAATTTCGGAATTTTCGTATTGCCCATGAAAAAAATACTGGAATTGCAAACCCTAATTAAGGTAAGTAGATATAGTTTATACACTAGATGCCCTCTACGTAATATCAATTAATAAGTAAGTCTTCCAGTACGGGTATTTTTTGTATTGGAAATTCCGGTAATGTACAGAGGGGCAATCTGGACTGCGGGAAACTACAACTAAATCGAAATATCTTCCAAGTTTTATTGTAGGTACTATTGACTAGAGTGGTGATGACGTAAAAGCGCGTTTCCGCTATCCGAATATTATTTGTACTGTAGTTAATGATATAAATCACGGAACATATATCAATCAATTGAAATTTCCCCATAGTCTAGATTGTCCCGCTGTATGTTATACCAAAATGCTCTAATAAGATGGTACGTTATATCTTCGTGGCTAAAGGCAACTTATATAAAAGCAAAAGATGTAAAAAATCTCTGAGCAATCGTCGCTAAAGTACATTCAATCGGCCCGGGCCACAGGAGCCCGCAACAAAATTTGTCTCTTTGTTGCAGCCAAGCATAAATCCTCGACGGAGTCGGATCCTTATCGACACTTTATCCAATAGTTACAGCGGGATGCAATTTGCACCCTCAAATTACGGTTTCCGCGTTGCCTACTTCCTACTTCCGTTTTGGTCAACTGCCTCTGAGCTCTGCATTAAACTGTAACTTCAATGCAAAATAACTTTAGCAAATTGTGGATTCAGTTGAGATTTATTTGCGCTAAGACTGATGTTGGTTTTTCGCGTTAAGGCAGCTCCTGTTTTTACTGGGATTTAAAAATGAGTTAACATGTTTGCGCAGAGCGCATCTTTAGAAAGTAAACGTTTAGTGCTGTTGCTTATGCAACATTGGCTACATTACATTAAAAAAAAGTACATACACCACGTATATTCTCAAACTTTACATTTTGGGGTTTAACTAAATTATAGTGGATGTGGCTTAGTAAATTCTGAATACTCCGCAAGATGGCAATATCATCGAGTTAGTTAAAATTACCCCAAAAAATTTTGCGAAACAAAGTGGTGCCTGCGACCTACCTGGTTTTTTTACCGTGGTTGATACCTTCGACATTGGATAAGATGTTTATGAAAAATATCAAATTATTCTCAAATACAAAAATATTGCAACAATTATTTACTTAAAGTACCTTTATACCGATCGCTTGCCCTGAAAATTGTCTGCAATAATAAGATCAGATTTTTAACTACGCCTTGAAGCAGGGTACAATACAATACAATACAATACAATATTCTTTATTGCACCAAAAATAAAATAAAATTGTACAGTAATAAACCCAGGTGGTACAGGGTACCTATTTACTATATGAAATATTAAAGGGTCATCTTCGAGGACTGACGTATTTAGGTACATACTGCAAGATTTAATTGTGATGTTCTCACAATCTCGTGAAACTGGTGAGATGCACGCGTGGGTTCGAATCCCATCCTCGTCGCCACTGTTAAATAAAAGACGTGTCACTGGGCAAGCATTTATTACACGACTAACGCGACTGAATTCTACCCACTTCCTACATATGTATGCCATATCTATGCGAATATACAACACTATTTTTCTGATTTGCTGTTTTCGTCACTCCTCACCGTCTTTAATATGTGTGACTATGTTACCTTTAAAACATTAAAAATTACCTATGTAAATGTAGAATTTAGAAGTAATCCATTTTTATCAGCTAGCATATGTGTCGTACGTGCCTTGCAATATTAAATACTGTTTTAAGGTTGTACTAATAAAAACGGTGCTTGGCTGGGTAAGGGTCTCATATAAAACGTTGTTTAGGTAAATTCCTCAACCCTTGACAGGCAAACGGCGCGAGCTTTGTAACCAAAATAATTCTTGCATATTCGGAATTGTGGCATATTTCAAGTGTTTGCGTTTGCTGCCATGATATGGGATGGTCAGGACTTTCAGATTGAGCTTTTATAGTACGTTTTAAGTACTGGAAAGGACGGTCATAACAACTATAACGATAAGCTTAAGATTAACCTGGCCGAATGCCTAATATTTTGTTTTTTTTTTAATTGCAGACGGATGTATTGCTTCTGTAATACAGTTTACTATTTAGCTCAGCTAGAACACAATACACGATAAACTTTTGCATTTTCACATTTAAAAGTTGACCACGAATATTTTTCCAAGTTTTAGTTTTTTTTTCTCAAAAATACATTTGTCTTAGTTATTTTTGAAACTGACTGAAAACGAATATTTTTTTGTCTTTACAGGTGTTATTCGACAGTTTCACTCTTGGTCGCTTCACATCCTTCACAGAAGACGGATGTCCCGATGGCTACATGCAGATCCAAGAGGCCAGTAGGCCCCAAGTCGGTGGCTCCTGGTGTGGAACTTCGTGGGGCCCTTCGATATACTACAGCGAAACGAAATCCATAACGCTGATTATACGCTTACTACATCTATCAAAAGAACAGAATAATTACAACTTTGATTTCCGAATGGCATATAAAGTTTTAAGAAGAGAATATGCCACAGTACGATTTGGAGGAACGCCTCCTTCAGGTTGGGAACTTAAATAACATAGAATTTTCTGATATTATGTCGTATTTGCTTATAACATTTTTATTTTTGTCTTTTAGTCTCAATATCAGCTAAATAGAACCATAAACCGTGTAATAAATAGAACGTCACACGGAGATATTACATTACGAGAAAAACAAAAGAAATAGGCTACAAAAAACGTTCACAAATCTCATAACAATTTCTCGTTTCAGAACGTCCTTTTTTCAAGCTCAGGCCTATGCCTTATCCCGTAAACATATCACGGGGTGAAGATACGAACGTCGCAAGAACGACAAAAACGGAGTATTACCTCGGGGATTTGATCTCCGGAACTTATTGCTCGCGGATCTTCAGCGACTGCGATCGTAAAAACTGTAGGCTACAGTCGCCAAATTTCCCAGGCGTTTACCCTAGAAACTTGACCTGCTACTACGCCGTGCGACAACACGAAGTGCCTCAAGGAAAACACGCTTTAATTGTGGTGAAACAGCCGAATGGTCAGCTCGTCTCAATTAGAAGTCAGAAGGCATTGTACGCCGCGTCTCAACAAGAGCGCGGAAACAATGGGCGGGAGCTGAAAGTCTGGCAACAATGCGATGAAGTGCAAGACTATGTTACCGTATACGATGGTTATACGACTAGAGATCCTGTTATTTTGAAGTTTTGTGGCGGCGGCGTGGCCGTACCTGAAGCGATATCGAGCGGACCTGAATTATTAGTTGAATTCACGACATCACCTTTTGGAACATTCTTGCAGCCGGCAACTTTGCAGTCACTGCATGGATTTCAGCTAGAAGTTGAGGTAAGATTAAAAATAAAACCAGTAAGTAAAGCACTTTTTTATACAAATCTGGAACTTCGTTTGCAAAATGACTGAAAAAGTTATCCAAGTGTCAGCGTTTGCTCTACGTCGTGTAATAAATGCAAATTCCGTCCCACCGTCGTCGCTGGCTCCAAAACTATAACCATTCACTGTAAATGCAAATTATACTTTGAAATAGTTTAATGTTATAATCCTAAAGATATTATAACTGAAGTGTATATTCGGGCGACTTAAATTGTGCTTTAATGTTCCATTGCAAAAAAGGTACTAATACTTTATCGTGTCTGTAAAACGATTTTAACGGTGACTTGTTTTTAAACAATTTTAAAGCGGTCTGGTGCTGGTTTGGCTCTACGCCAAATTGCAATTAAGCGAAAAGTTGTTTCAGGATAAGTATTCATTATTAATGATCATTAGCTGCGATGAAGGATCATCTTTTGTAATGTACTATCTATATTAGATATTTTAGATAGCTTCAACGACTATCATACCATATCTAAAACTTTTATAATAATGGGTATGCCTTAGTCCTAATTATTGCTTTGCACTTTAAAATAAGTATTTAGATGTGATTAATCAATGGGGTTGGCAACTGTCAACGGTTTGGCCAGATGGCGCCAGCATAGCTAGGTCCCTTTCACTAGTATTGTTGTATGGGATTTGGCTTAAAGGCTAGCCCATCCAGGTCAAAAAAAATTAAAAAAAAAACGTGATTTTGACACTTTTGTACGACTGACAGGGACCCAGCTATGCTGGCGCCATCTGTAAGTACTTTCCACCGGCCAACCCTATTACACTTGAAATACTTACATACAGAAAAAAAGGCTATAAGTACTACAAATAGGTATCATTATGCTACATATCTGTGTAATTGTGTATGTCTACAAAATAACTTTACAGTAATGTTTCAATGGAAGCGCTCGCACAGTGATGATTTACGACGTATATGTATAATTATGTAAAAAGGTACTTAATACGAATTTGCGATGGTATTAAGTAACCCATTAATCAATTAAGCAATTTAATGTGTCATATAATAACATTATCATTTGAAGGTGTTTGTACCTCATATGTTGCATAAAGAGTTAATATGTATATCATCGGCATCATCGCGTAGAGTTATTTGAAGTGTTCCGTTTCGGGTGAACGGTAATAAATCAAGAAGTGCCCTAGAGACCCCGTTTGGGCTCCGGCCAAAGTGTAATTAGTACCGTCGGCCCGAGCAACACATAATGGGGCAGCGACCAAACTGTATCCGTACATTGTTTAAACTACGAAATTAGGACGCGGCCCCTTTTTGCATTGAAACTTAAAAGCAAATACTGGAGGCACTGTTATTCTACCCCAACGCAAACTTAACCCAAACATGTAGTCTCAGAAAACAATCGGATTCCTCCAATGCCGTTTCCGTTTCATTGGCTTTGATTAACGATTGTGTTCTGTTTGTGCTCATGTAATTAATCTATTTCAGGTTAGATTCGTCGATCAACAGTCCCCGACGTATGCTAAGAACAAAAGAGCTTGTGAGTTCTGGATTAGAGGCACGGGGAGGGGGATTTTGGAACACCCACAGCATTCTCTGCCACCAAACACGACGTGTCTTTATCACATGCAGGGAATCGATACGTCTGGGCCGTCGGGGCGTAACCTTATATACAGGAGACCATCCTTTTCTGCCCCTAGATTCAGAGTGTGGTTCTCCGTATTAAAATTCTACGTAATTAATGCGCTTAATCCTAATTTACCTGAAGACGAGTACTGCGGGAGTCATTTGAATATTTGGGACGGTCCTATGAGAATATCGCCTGGATGCAGCGATATTTTTTGGTAAGTTCAGTGCCCTGCTTTGTGTGTTGAAATGGCTAACGATTCCCAAGGGTTTACCCAGAATACTTAAAAAGGGTTAAATGGATTACCAATTTATAATTTACTCTGTAGGAGTAATGATTTGAAATAAAATTGGATTGCGTAAAAAGGATATTTTTTTTGTATTCGTTCTACCACTTACCATGAACAAAACGATTAAATTATTTAAATTAAACGGCTAAATAAATGTCAAAAATTATATAATCCAGATATTTTATCCCTTTTTTTCAGTGATAAAGAGCGTTCAGTCCAAATGTCCCGCGCGACGTCAGCTCAGTCGGTGATCGTCGGTCGGCCGCCCACTAACGCCACACTCATAGCCCGATTTTGTCGTGAGCGCGCTCCTAGGACTTGTGAGCACGCCATCTTGAGGAGATCCCGAACGTGTGCGCGCACAGAGAGCTTCCTATCGAAGGGAGACTCTCTCACGCTGGAGCTCAAGTTGACACAGGGAACGGCTCTTAAGTAAGTCAAATTATATTTAAAACTTAATATCGACAATCTGTACGCTGACAGTCCGATTCTGATGAAAACAAATCACTTGTGACTGAAAACACTATAGTCAGACTCTGCCCTGACGTGGCAAGTAATAATACCATCAAATTATGAACATTTACATTTATGGTGGATATCCACATTACTCCCCCGCAAAGTCTAAGCAGAGTTTGCTGCGTGTTTGGACTTCAACATTCTGCTAAAACCAATTTTTTTTTTAAATTACAGACCAATATTCTTCAAAGCTTTGTACGAGTTCGTCGACCTCCATCAAGACGGCGAGCCGTGGGGACGCGGTCCGTGTTCCAGAAGATTTTCTTCCCGATCCTTTCCTGAGGCGCCACCAGATCCTCCTGTCACGTTCTCTTCGCCGAGAGATGTCTTCTTGTATGGTCGTGGTGGCTCAAGAAATATAAGGTGAGATTCGCTTTGATATCATCAAATTCCGTACCTATTATTAAATCTTTGAACCTTGATTAAAAAATATTTTTATTTAATAAGGTACTTTAACTCTTTTTTTATTTCTGTGGGTTAAATTTAAATACAATCATGTTAATATCCTAGACCAGATTAAGTGAGGGTCGCACCACGCATTATTAGCCAATTTTAAAAACAGCCGTAGAGCCATTGAAAAATGTCAAACTTTTCGTACTAGTAAATGTTATCGATTACAATGACGTTAACAGATGCTGCGTGCAACTGGTCTTCTGTCAGTCTTCAGATGATTTGATCTGCATTGTATAAAAATCAATGATTGAGCATAATATTTTAACTAGATATTAATGATTTCAATAATCTCATTTCAGTTGCACATACCGTTTCGAAGCCAATCCAGGCGAGGTGATTCGGCTCCGGGTGTGGGGCGTCCGGAGTGGTGGACGTCTTTGCCGCTCGGTTCATTCCGCGCATTCGCCCTGGTATCGCTGTGCTGGGGACCCGACTGCGGCCGTCAGGATCTTCGATAGACTGTGGAGGGACGGTGGGCCAGGGGTACCGAGGGATTGCTTGTGCAGGTACACACAACGCCTCACTAGGTATACACTTTTGAACGTTATTACAGCGGTATAAGGTTCAAAAGTGTATACCTAGTGAGGCGTTGACTGTACGTAAAGCTTTCTTTTAGAATTTTGGAGGAAACTAACAAATAAAGACATTTTTGTATAACCTGTAGGTACAGACATTATTAAAATATAAAAAGTTTATGGTAAATCAAAGTTATCGAAAAATTATTATATCTACCTAAGTATACCAAAATGTGTGATAAAAGGCCTTTGTAAAATCTTCAGTTCATACCTATACCTAATCTAAACTAACCTGCTACTACTTCCGATAAAACAAATCAGTGAGCATAAAACAAACTTACAAACCTTTGGCTTTCAACTTCCAGTGACATCAACGACTACGAATTCACCTCAACCTCAACAATCGCAGAGTTGAAATTCGACGTGGTGAACATGTCAGCCGTGGACGACTTCAGGTCCTTTGGCTTCGAAGCGTCGGTGGAGTTCGTCAGGCTGGAGTCGGTGTGCGAGAGCTCGCACAAAGTGCATGGTGCTAGTGGCGAGCTGAGATTGGCGGCTATGCACCCTGCATCGGAAGCGGTAAGGTTCTTTTTGTGAAGTTGTAGCAATAAACAACTTCAAGTCCTTCGGCTTTGAGGCTTCGGTTGAGTTCGTCAGGCTGGAATCAGTTTGCCGGAGCTCGCACAAAGTGCATGTTGCTAGTGGCAAACTGAGATTGGCGGCTATGCAGTTATGCACCCTGTATCGGAAGCGGTAGAATACATTCTTGACAAGTTGAACAGCATGGATAGCATGTTCGGGTTTATCAACATAACATCGCGACAAAGACAGTGCCCGTCTCTTTCAAATACACGGTGTTGAAAACTAACGGTAGCGTTGCCAAAGTGTTAATTTCATCCGTGTTACATGTAAGTACATCCGCAATTTGGTACTCGCCCCTCTTGCGCAAGTGCTACTACTCCCTTAACTAGGTAAAAATCACCTACATTATTATTAGCCACTATCAAGTTATATCTTGATAAGCCCACGTCATAAATCTATGGTTAAAATGGAAAATACCGATGGGATCTACATGATACAACATTTGGTCACTCATAAAACTTTATCAAATATGCCTATCTATAATAGATTCGATGTTCTTTATACCTCTATATCCTCTCCTTAATACATTTTTCAAATTTCATATTGCAGGAACACTGTGAACACCGTCCGTGGATGATCGACCCGTCACCAGGGCGCTACCTGTACCTGCAAATACAGGGCAGCATCATAAAAGAGCCAGAACTAGACAACTTTACTCTTCTGAACAACATCACCGTGGCGCCAGACATGCGACATTTGTGCAGGACGCAGAATAGAATAGCAGTGTATGCTGGAGGGTTGTCCCCTATCTTCATTTGTCCACAACCTCCTGAAGAACAGGTAGATAATGTTTTTTTATTAGAAATAAACGAGACACCTATTTGATGTAACTGCGTGAGCTATTTTTTATTCCTGTATCAAATAATATTTCAATACAGACACACAAGTACTAGGTTTCGCCAAAAGGGACGAGTTGAAAAAAAATCACGACAATAGTAGATTACCGCGGCAGTATCAAACGTTTTTGTCTAAGTACTTACGAGTACTAAATTGAAATGTGTTCACATTATTTAATTGTACCTGAATGTTAAACTCACTCCAAAAATTAATAAAAGCAGCTCATCTGAAACACTTACATACTTGTAACACAAACACTGGATGAGTAAACAGCGCTGTTAGCAACTGAATTTGAGGGTGTCAAGTATTAAATATCTTAATCGTATTTAAAACAAATCTATAATTGAATTCCAGTGGGAGGATGTTGTGGAGATATTCTCCGAAGGCTGGTCGAAGGAGGTAGACGGTCTGGCGCGTCACGTGCTGGGACCCCCGCCGTCGCCGGACCGCTTCGATCTGGACTGGCCGAGGTCCCTCTCGGTGGAGCTTATTGCGGTTGAACACGGCTCTTACTACGTGTCCTGGCTGGAACTTTCTAGAAGGTAAGATAAATAATTCATAATATTTTCATTTGTTGCACGTATTATCAGTTAACTGAGTCTAAGATCCAACCTCTTTCAAAATCTCAATCAGACTCGTAGAGCAAAAACACAATCTTGCTTGACAATCTTAAGATATCAAAAAATGTAGTGTACGTGTTCTTTGTAACTTTGTACAAAAATCTTTATAAGATCAGGTTTATTGTTGTTTAGACTCCAAGAAGTCCAAGAAATTGTATGTTATTCCTACTTATTTAATATCGTGAACAGAATTGAATCTTTTAGGGCATATAATAATACAAGAAATGGATTTTATTCCAGACATGCCAGCGAAAGAGGCGGCGTTTTCGCCCTATCCGGTGACTGTGAATACCGCTGCGCTTCCCTTGATGCTTGCATAGAGCCGGCATTATGGTGTGACGGCATCGCGCAGTGTCCGCACGGGGAGGACGAGCGGCTGGCTCAGTGCTCCGCGCTGCTGCGGGTCCCGGCGCAGTACGCTGCAGCTATGTTGGCGTTTGCGGTGTTGGCAGCCATGGCTATGGTGAGTAATTAATGTCATTAAACTTAAAGAGGACATCTAAGACCCTAGACCAAGGCTTAGAGCTGGCATTGTTGTGTGACGGCATCGCGCAGTGTCCGGGAGGACGAGCGGCTGGCTCAGTGCTCCACGATGCTGCGGGTCCTGCACTATGTTAGCGGCTACCGCCGTAGTTCGTTTGAATTACGTACCAAAGTTTGAGCACCTATGAACGGTCCGGCCCGGCCGGTCCGGTTGCTTATTGTTATCGAGTGCATGGCTTATCTCTACTCGCATTCCTGATGCGCCGCTTGAGGCATGCTCACTTAATTATATTCGTCTTTGTCTTGCCAATTTGTTTGAGTACTCGCTCCCTCGCACTTATTAGAAACCGTGTTTATGCTATGTCTTGCTGCATTTATTACCAGTTTCGAATAAATCTAATACAGTTTGTACGCTTATCTAAATTAGTTTACTTCTTACACGGCTCGATTACATTGCTACTATTCTATGACTACTTATTTTTTAAATGTAAATGGCTTTAAATAATAACACGGGAAGTATCTACCCCACGATTTACTATCAAAACGTAAGGGGACTTCGATCGAAAACATCTTTATTTCATCGTAACTTGAATATATCGTGTTATGACATAGTTATCTTAACTGAGACGTGGTTATTAGATGGAGTATTTGACACGGAGCTATTTGATGACCGGTACGTCGTCTGGCGGCGCGACCGGGACCCTGAATTAACCGGTCAAAACCGGGGTGGCGGTGTTATTATTGCCACTCGAAAGGATTTCGCAGTTGTACCGCAACCTACCTACCAATCGTCAGCGGAGGACCTCTGGGTTACTCTCTCTATTGGGGGTCGTCACAACTCATCAATGAAACTGCACCTCTGTGTGTTGTACTTGTGTAAACAAAACAATGGTTTTACGTTCTCACAGCAGTTATCAAATTTTCTTAACAGCCTAGGTATAATGCGAGGTTGTGATGATAAATACCTAATAATAGGTGACTTCAATATGAGTAACATTAAGTGGACACAAAATCAATCTGTTTTGATCCCCTCTAATTATAGAACTATTGATGAGTGTAGTTTTATTGATGAATTAAATACGTTGAACCTAAGCCAATATAATGGCGTCTGCAACCAATATGGTAAGTTATTGGATCTAGTTCTGTCAAATGATGTAGTATACGTAAGTGAATGTTCGGACCCCCTTGTACCTATTGACCCGCACCATAAAGCAATATTGGTTTCGATCCATTTCGTAAATATAAGTTGCTTGAAACCCGCTTCTCGAATTAAGTATTTTTATAATAAAGGCGATTATAATTCTATTAATAATGAGTTCACTATGATTAACTGGGAGGATGAATTTCTGCGGCGGTCGTTAGAAGACTCGCTTAGTTTTTTCTATTCCACTTTTAAAAAATTGAGAGCTAAATATATTCCCAGTAAAATATGTCACACTGATACTTTCCCTAGGTGGTACTCGCCCGCGCTCAAAAAAGCTATAAAAGAGAAGTCTAAGTATTTAAAAAAATATCGTACCTACGGTAATAAGTCTGATTTGATATCTTTTAATGTTGTGAGGGACAGAGTTAAAAGACTTGAGCATGATTGTTTTGTTGCATATATTCACCGCCTTGAAAATAATATCGCTAGGGATCCTAAACAATTCTGGGCCTATATAAAGTCGCGTTCTAACTCGCATGGTGTTCCAAGTAGTCTTAAGTATGGCGATCGAGTGGTCAATACAGCTGCAGACATATGTGAAGCCTTTTCTAATTATTTCTATACAACTTTTTCAGCACCTAGCGCAGATCTAAGCTCACGTTTTGACTCCATGCCTAGTTCAATCTCCCATATATGTAATATAACAGTCGACTCAGGAGTTCTTATGAAATTGCTGCTAAAACTGGATCCGTCGAAATCAGCGGGACCGGATGAAATACCGGCCCAATTCCTCATCAATTGCGCAAAAACTATTGTGGTACCATTAACTCTATTGTTTAAACGCTCGTTTGCTGAACGCACTGTCCCTTCGTTATGGAAATCAGCTTACATTACACCCGTCCATAAAAAAGGACCTAAAACTGAAGTTACTAATTACAGACCAATTTCCAAATTATGTATCATTGCTAAGGTTCTTGAAAAACTTGTTCATACTCAAGTATACGAGGCAGTTAGGAATTTCTTTACTCCTAACCAACATGGATTCCTTCAACGCAGGTCTACCGTATCAAATCTGATACTGCTTAACGAGTACGTAACAAAGGCTATGTCTAAAGGTAGTCAAGTAGACGTAGTTTATACAGACTATAGTAAGGCATTCGATAGAATTGACCATAATTTGCTAATTTCTAAGCTTTACAACATGGGTATTCATGGTGATTTGTTGCGATGGTTCTCGTCATATATTGATAACAGATCGCAGGCTGTTGTCATTAATAACTATATGTCTAGCTGGGTAACTGTCCCTAGTGGTGTACCGCAAGGATCTCTGCTGGGGCCATTGCTCTTCAATATTTTTATTAATGATATCAGTGACTGTTTCCATTTTTCTAAATTACTATGTTTTGCGGATGATATGAAAATTTATTCAGAAGTTAAATCTTTAGAAGATTCTGCTCTTATTCAGGACGACCTTACGCGTCTTGTCACATATTGTCAGTCCAACAAATTGGACCTAAATGCATCTAAATGCTTTACCTTAACTTTCTCAAGACAGCGTAGCTTATTTATCCCGACTACTTATAAATTTAATGATTATACGTTAAAAAGGGTACCATGCATGAAGGACTTGGGAATTACCCATGACTCTAAGCTATTATTTGATACACATATTGATAACATTGTGAGTAGTGCTAGTAAGTCATTAGGATTTATTATGCGTAGTTCCCAACATTTTACTCAGGCCAAAACTATAAAGGTCCTTTATTGCACATACGTAAGAAGCAAACTTGAGTATGCATCTCAAATTTGGAACCCGTGCTATAATATATATATCAATCGAATTGAACGTGTACAGAAAAAGTTTATTAAATATCTATGTTTCAAATTGAATTCACCCTATAACTCATCCAATTATGAAAATATATGCAGCAAACATCACATCATCCCTCTGTACAAACGGCGTGAAATCGCTGATATTTTATACATTCTTAACATTACTAATGGTAATATTGATTCTCCCGAACTACTAGCGGAGCTTTCCTTTATTACTCCATCTAGGCCTAGGAGATACTTCCCTCCCCTTTCAATCCCGTTTTCATCCCGTAACTATAGAAAGAATAGCTTTCTTTTACGAGCTGGTAAAAGTTTAAATAAATTGACGAGGGAGCTGGACATTGACGTATTCAATAGCAACATTACAACTGTAAGGCGTAATATGACATGTGAATTCTTCAGGTGAGCATGCTTTGTGCTTTGTACTCAAGTGATTTATGTACTGGTATATAGTTTAAAATAGTTATTTAGATGTAATGTATTAACCATGCTGTTTATGTATAAGTGTCAGATTATGCAGTTTATATTCACTTAGTTAGTAGGTATTAGGTGACAACACGTTGCATAATTTACTGTTTACCACCAATTGTTTCTTGGTATAATGATGCTACTGGTGGGAACCTTTAATTGGCTCTCTGTTACTTACCCATATAGCTACAATATTAGTACTAGCTGTTGGTTCCCCGAATAAATAAATAAATAAATAAATAAATAAATAAATACCTACTCATGTTCAGGAAAAAATTGCTACCAGGGCAGAAATAAACCAAAGAAAAAAGAGTGTTATATGACTCAGGACGCATTCTTTAACTCAAAAAATAACAAAGGTAAAAATTTCAGTAACAGGTTCGAATGGCTCAAAAGTGGGAAGGTTTTTGACTAAAGTACGAGTAGAAAAGAGTGTTTTAGTGGTGTTTACGTAGTTAAACACGAGTATAAAATGTTGTTCTAATACGTGTATATATTGATATTGATCCTTCCGGCCGATTTCGACCAAGGCGACCACTTCAACTCCTAGTTAATCGTTCGGCGCTCATGCGCCCGAAGATGGCTGACGTAGCTGATCTTCGAGGTGAACCTCCGTGCACATTTAGGGCACGTGAGGACACCAGCCAGGTAGTGGTAGTAAATGGTAGCAGGCTGGCGTGCTTTCAACTCGTCGCGTATGGCGTCGAGGTCAACCTTACGCTGCTCCTCGAAATCGCGTACTTTGTCCTTCACCAGCCTGGGCCACTCAGGACGCTGTGCTGCCAAACCTTTCCACTGAGAGATGTTGCATCTTTTCATGTGCCGTTTCTGATCATCTAATACGTGTTACAGGCTTTTGTCTTTATTTTCTCGAATATACAATTTTTATCTTATTTTTAATTACAGTTGGCCGTAGCGCGCAACTGCCGCCGGCGACGCTCCGCGCTCCAGCAGCGCCTCAAGAGTCTCTCCTCAGACACCGCCATCTTTGACGAGAAAGAAGTGATTTGCTGACCAAGCGAGGACTCCGTGCGATACGTGGAAGTAGACCGCGTCACCACTGTGTGACGGGCTTCCCGCGCGGAGTCCTTATGGGCACATGTTGTTTCACTTTCCAAACGCCAGCTCTGAGGATGGAAATGTACTGTTGTTGAGAAAATGCTTGCATGAGGGTCGAATAACGAAAAACTAAAACCATTGAGGTTAGTCATGTCATGTTGGTTAGGTAATTTAGGTATATACAATTTTATGATTTTTCTTTGAGTTACCTTATAGGACTGAGATTTTGGAGTTTCGCTTTTGTCGATAAAAAATGGATTTACCCCTACACGGTCTACACAGAAGCTCCGAGGACTAATATGGGAGGTAATGCTATGGCTCAGTCGGTGCAAATGTTTACACCCAAATGGGGGCTGATTTTTTACTTTTGAGCGCTCCAAATCAAAGATTAAGGTCGAAAAGAATTGTACACAAAAAAAAGATATTCACGATTAAGTATTTTCACAAGAATTCAATAAATCCATAGCAGTTTAAATTCATATAGCAGTTATTCCTAGTCAAAGTAATATTTCATTGTTTCTGACAGAGTTTCCAATGTTCGTTCGCGTCAAGCGTTCTGTTCTCAAAAATTGTCTATTCAAAAACGTATGTAAATTGATTATTTCTTCCTTGTGTTGCTTAACAATTAGTTCCACATACGAGTAAAAAATAAAGAATAAATCGGTAATGCAATAAAAAAAAATCTTAGAGAATTAGACGCGAAGAGATTGTAAGGTTCGACTTGTTGATAGGATTAATGGTTGTGTGAAAGTGTTCACATTTTAGGCACTTTTGGCATGCAACCAATTTTTATTGGATTAGAATTAATAGACGATCTCAATTGATATTTGATAGTAATGCTAATGAATAGTGTTTTTAAAATGGTGAGTCCTCACAGCTGGTTCAGAGTCGAAATTTTTAGTAATGTAAATAAGATTGGGATTAGACGATGAGAATGTTCATACATTTTGGACCAAGTGCAGTCGATCGGTGTTCAAAACTTGGTATAAATTTTAAAAAGTTAGTTAAACTTTCGCTCAAATTTCACATTTCGATTCAGTTTAAATACAAAATAATAAGTCAACGAAAATCAAAAATAGAAACCCAAAAAAAGATATTGAGTGTTTAATTGAAGTAAAGTTTTTTTTTTATATTTACATGTATTTAGATTTTTTGCGTTTATCAGAAACGTTTATTACTTTTGAATAAAACAATAAATGTATTTTTTTATTCAGTTACTTGATCATGTATACCAAAATGAAGTAATACAATCGAAATACAATGAAATATAAAATGCCAAAAAGGCAAAAATAAAGTTTACGCACAATGTATGATTCTGGTGAGTGGCCGATCGACTCTGGCACAATTTGAGTTACGAATCATTGTGATTATTACAACATTTGTACATAAATAGTAAATTTGTAGTAAGTATTGTTCTTATTCGTTACTGATTAGGCACAGATAACATACCAGGAGCTCGATTTTTGAATCTCACCGGGTGACTTATTTCGTACTAAATAGTCATCGGCTGCATACAAAAAAAGGCACCGGTGAGATTCAAAAATCGAACTCCAGGCATCAGATCCGCTACTCTTAAAGTTGGGAAAGAAAGCAAATTCGCTCATTGACAAACGCATGTCAAAATTATGACATTCGGTCTTAATCCACCGTGTACGGGCATGTAGTTTTAATAATTCAGAAGCATATTTTTGCACGAGTGGTGTATCTGATGCACTGTTCCTGTAATCTGTGCATTAGAATGAATATGATATCGTTACGGCAATAATTTTATTTAAAGTTGTTTCATTGGTGCAATTGAAATCATACCCTGTGTTCTGAATAAATTAATTAGTATATGTATACGTGATATAAAACTGCCATTTTTATATAAAATATTGTTCGTGTTGTTATAAATATTACAAAATTTATTTCTGACTCGTTTGTTTTAGCGATTTTTTTATGTAATATATTCTTCAAATATTCCAACTTACCATCTTGAAAAGTCATTCATAATGTAGAAGACCTAATATTGTAATTCATGAAATATCCTATTGTATTGGAAAGGATGTAAATATAACTAAGACTATTCATATCTTAGAAATGTATTGAAGTGATATTGTTTGTTTCCCAGGGAAATTCATAAATTTTACGATATCGCGTTAACTATTAGTGAAAATAAAAATATTTAGCGAATTAATTCAACTAAATGATAACGCAGGATTTTTCAAAAAGCCAAATAAATCGTTTATTAAGATACATTTAAATCTATGATATAGTGTTATCATTTAGTTTGAACTATTATTAGAAATCCGAATAACAATTTGAAAATTTTAGATAGAGAATCATTAAAAAATATTACAGAGTTATAACCTAATCAGAAAATAAGTTGAAAGTTTAAATTATTAAAAATTATTTTTAATCCGCTTTGTTATGTTTATGTTATTTCAGTTTAGGTATACTAAGAATAAGCTAGTGAATTTATTAATTAAGGAGTTATAGTAACACTGGACTTAGAAAATGTTTGTATCGTCTTCCATAATGTATGAGAATTCCGGTTTGTTTTCCCTTCACCTGACCTGGTAATACAAAAATCGAAAATCAAAATTTCGTTATTTCTAGCTCTTTAAGCAAATGCAAATTTAGCAAATGTGACTAGACTTCTTGTGCCCAAGAAAGAGATCGGGTTGCGCCCCTGGGGGACGATTTTTGGCAGCCGAACGCTCGAATTAAAAAAAATTAAGCTCGAAAATAATCGCACACAAAAATTTGTCGCCAATTTTATTGCATGGAATTATTAGTTTAATTAAATAATCAATATTTAAAATTGCCATCGCTGTTATTTTTTAAATATAATTTCATCGTTTTATTCAGAGTTTTAAATGTCACTTTCGAGTGCTCGAATCTCAAAAATCACCCCCCTGAATTGATTCACAGGCAGATCAAATGTCAAGTGATAATATTGTATTTTACACGAGGGTAAAAACCAGGACAGTCCACTAATACAAGTTTGGCGTTGTCTGAATAAAGCTAAGTGTTGTTGTATAAGAAATATTTTGTTGTTTACTCAATATATCTTCTATAAAATAATTGACTGTAATATTTTTTTTACAAATATATATTGAAATGATTATTTCAATAATTATAAACCACATTAACTCTTCCAGGTTATATAGCAACACTTCTGTCAATTTGTTTGAAAAATATCACATTTCAAAATATTTGGCATCACCTATAGGGTTAAATGTCATATAGTGAATCAGCAAGAGATGTTTCATATAATATAAGCAAGGAGTATATGCCATTCATAAAAAAGAAAAAGCCCCTTCAACCCCCTGCTCAAGAGATGGCGCCACACTCGTGAACACACAGCGATACTAAGATTTCTGGAACTCATTCACGTTGACGATAGTCGGAGTGCTGAGGCTGTTTTCGTTCAGTGGATTGTCCTGATTATTGGCCTCGTGAAAATAGCCTATACTTAACGTGTTTTCAGGGTTAGAGACTAAGAAACAATTCACTGCGCCACTTAGCACTTTTGGCTTCTGTTTATTGGCGCGTAGTAAAAATGACACATTTAAATTGCCAAATTAGTTCACTAGATGGCAGGAGCTTCAACGTGCAGGGGTAGGTAAGTCAAATGTTGGAGGCAATACCTTCTATTGGCGTTGAGTAGTTTCTGTTTTCTATTTTGACCACAATATGGCAGACCTTACACCGCATACGGTCCCTGTTGGTACCTTTATAATTTAATGGCGGACAGCGGTTAACTATATGGTCTATATGTCAAACAAGCATGTAGATCCCAGCGCACCCTTTTGGGAGTAAAGCTTTAAAACCTGATTTATTTTGCAACGTGACTAAACGGACATTATAATGGTAACTTTTCAAAGACATTTTAATGAAAGATACGCATCAGGTTTATCCTGGACGACAATAATGATGGATAATAGCTAAGCAGAGATACCTAATTTCACGTTCAAGACATTGATTACGAAGAGTTAAATGATGATTAATAAGGAGTTTTTGAAATAAATTATTTATTGCATGAACTGAGTCTTGTTATTTCCCTACAAACCTGCGGTTATTACCTACTTATTAGGCACACTTGTATAATATTATTGTTCCATTAAAATAGTGTTTGCAATAACAAACAAAACTAAAGTCCCTGTTTTCCAGGGGTGAGTATTAACTGGACACATATGTGAACATATATTTTTAATAGGTAAGTAGCATATCTAGTTATGACAAAATATCTCTGGAGTTATTAGATAAAACACATAAATAACACGCACATGATGTGATATACAGTATAATATACACCCTATATTTTAGGTAATTACATTAAGTTTAACAATTCCATAGACTTAAATATATAGTAGACGGTCATAGCCTAAGAACTTTTTGAGATTCTGAGTATTTAGCGCCATCTAGTTCAGAGCCACCTAAACAGAGCCAATATGTATGAAATAAAACCAGCGCCACCTAGTAACGAATAACGTATTAGTAGTACACTAGTCGTTACTAGGTGGCGCTGATTTTATCTCATACATATTGGCTCATGTTTAGGTGGCTCTGAACCTGATGGCGCTAAATACTCAGAGTCTCAAAAATTTCTTAGGCTATGGCCGTCCACTATATATTTAAGTCTATGACAATTCGTATTTTTATTCCGACAAACAGTCGATATCAACGCCATCTGTACGACATACCGCAAACCATGCAACCGTAAAATCGGAACGACTCGACTCTGCGAACTAGGAGAGGGTGAGTGTAAGATGATCCCAGCTATTGACGAAAGATGGCTACCAGCTTATGAAATAGTAAATTATAATTATTTCGCCGTATTACAGAAACTACTGTAATGAGTCAATGATTCAACGTGGAAATAGTATAATATCGTATTTTTAATTCAAGACAGTAATCTGACAGCTCCTGGTCTACATTGTAAATCACTTTGCATGGAGATAACTGTCAGTTTACTATCTTGATTAAAAATACGATATTTTGGGCTCCTCGTAAACACATTGTATCCAGTAACTATAAGCAGAAGTAACTATAAGGCGATTATCACACTGACGTCGCAATCGCATGCGACGACGGTGTGCAAGCGTGACAGCGCTATACACGCGCAAACCGCTTTCTCGCTCGCGCACCGACGCCGCATGCGAAAACCGCAGCAGTGTGAAAGCCGCTTAAGTTAAAATCGGTCTAGTGTCTATAAAATTCAACAGCTCTGGTACGTAGCAATAAAATAACCACTTGCATCTCACAATAACAGTAATCGCTTATTACTATCGTATCCACTATTTGTGATAGGTAGTTTGGATCAGAAGGTACCGTTTGGCAGCGCTTACACTTTTATTGTTCAAATACAATATTGGATCAGTAGATACAACGTAAGGGCCGACCGCCAAATGGTAGGTACCTTTTCCAAAAAAAATATCACATTTTGTTCAACCTACTTGGTGTCGTTACCGACTTTGATTGAGAAAATAACCGCTCTTTACTACATTGCCGGGTATGAAGTAACAATCTTTTCTATTCTTAATTGTTGCTACACTAATAATAAGTAATAGTACAGTTGCCATCAAATATATCGGAGCGACCAGGGTACTCAAAAATATCTGAACATGCACTTTATCGCCTTGAGAATAGAGGCGTTGTTCAGATATTTGTGACCTTGGCAGCTCCGATATTGGCAGATCTGATGGCGACTGTAAATTTCGATACGAGGTCGGAAAGGATGTCATTAGACAGACACTATACATAGAGATATAGACGGCCACATCCTAAGAGCTTTTTGAAGCTCACTCACCTATTGCTACTCCACCTAGTAGCTACTAGTGTACTACTAGCACGCTATTTGTTACTAGGTGGAGTAGCAGTGCAGGCGACATTTCCTCTTAAAATTTCAGTATCTTTAGGCGGCTTTCGGACAGATGGCGCAATTGACTTGAGCTTCAAAAAGTTTTTAGGCTGTGGTCGTCTATATCTCTATAGTCTGTCTCTGCATTAGGTATACAAGACGTAGGGAGCTTTAAATACCCTGAGCCATCCGGTTGCCTCACGGACAATGAAACTACTTATATGCGTCATTGCTCTGAATAATAGCGGTCTAGACAATAGTGTCAGGTGTATTGTATATTCGGCAATGTAAAACAGTTCACCATTGTAAAGTTCAGTGGGAAATAAATTGTATTTCATTTCATACTTTCCCTGTCAAAAATAACAGGAGTTCAGAGGCCAGTTTTATAAAGCTACAAGTTACAATTTACAAGCGGAAGTCTCTTTCTAACTCATAGGGTTAGAAAGAGAGTTCCGCTTGTAAATTGTAACTTGTAGCTTTATAAAACCGGCCTCAGGGAATAATCCAGCAAATCTCTGAACAAGCATAAACAAAACTCTTAAGTAACCCACTTATCTAGACATGGAACCCGATTCCCATTTTTTATAGCATACTCGACAAAAAGGTAAATTTGTTTATCCCTCGACCCACGTTTGTACAATCTAGTTTTAGACATACGTGGCTTGAAAATTGATCGTGCTACTGCTACTGCACGGCATCTATGTACAGTCGCCATCAAATATATCGGAGCGGCCAGGGTACTCAAAATATCTGATCATGCACTTTATCGCCTTGACAATAGAGGCATTGTTCAGATATTTGTGACCACCTTGGCCGCTCGTATATATGTGATGGCCAATGTACATGCAGTTGAAATACCTCAAAATTATATGCGGAATGTTTTACAGATCCAAAGTACGGGTCGAATGGAGAAAAAAAGGGGAGGCCTTTGCCCAGTAGTGGTACACTGAACCAGGCTAATAAATAAATAAAAAGTACTTGGTATATATATATATCATGCGTATTCGAATTGCTATGGACGCCTGCAATCCTAGATACTACGGTACAGGAACAGTTTTGAACTTTTATAATTCACAAGTGCGATTTTCATTTTTAATTAGAGGATATAATAGGATTAGTCATAGTAAAAAAGATTTTCTAACAGTTTTTGACGATGCGCTAGGTATTATATAGATATTTGTTAATAACACCAAGAAAAGATTATGAAGATTATTATGTGAGCATATTCGTAAACAATTTGTAAAAATATGCGTGACCTTGAATTCCAAACGAATGACAAATTATAGCTAAGACGACGAATACTATTGACAAAACCATTATAAAATGTGAAGTTATGTAGCAATATTAAAAAGCAATAGCTTGGTAGAGAAAAATAAAACTTGCATAATCTTTTCTTTATGTAGCAAACAAATACCTACGTGTATTATACCTATGCGCAATGCTAACAATTGTTAGAATATATTTGTCATTATTAGTACTTAACGTATTCTAACGGGGCACAACATAAAATCAGACTTGTGAGTTTTGTAATGTTTATAGGTTAAAAAGGCGTTTGTGTACTTCACTAAGAGGATTCACATGCGCGTTGCCTACCCTTTAAGAACCTATACATTCCTTTTTTGAAGAACCTCATTCTGTACATGAATATTTATAAATATATACAATTTTTTTTCAAAGTACATTATTATATATTTTATACTTTTTTGTCTGACTCATCTGATTATTATGCAATGGTGTACTTCGTGAATCCCCTGGTGTTTTGTCACTTGTCATATGTTTCATATGTTCCATATTCAATGTATTTATATGGACCTTGATACGCACCTACGTCGTTTTTAGTGACGCTCTGTGAATTTATATTGGAAATTTATATATATTTACATTTAAAAAAACTTTAAAAGAACCTTAAAGCGGGTAGCCAGTACTCATAAATATGAATAAATGAATGAAATTACTTTTTCTGTAACGTTTAGATTTTTATATTAGGTATACAATAAAAATTAAATATAAACTGTTTATTTCGGACCAAAATAATTCATAGAATTGTTAGTATACTTAAATTTAGGTACCGCAATTAGTCATGATATAGAAGAGAGAATTAAGAGTATAATCAGCCTGCAAAAAAGAGGCATAGTAAAAAGCGTCCTGTGGACGCCTGCAACTGCAGAGGTGTCACATGTGCGTTGCCAACCTTTTAATATAAAGGATGATACTGTCGATGACGGCTAAAGAGGCAAGAGGTTCCCCTGTCGCCAACACAGTGCATCCTTTTCAGCTCTTTGGCAACTCGCTCAACTCTTTTCTTTATTTCAGGTCTTTTAGGAGAACAAGATCGTGTGAAGGTTATTTTGAACACCTTACCTGATATACCTGTCCCCGGTAATCTCCGATCTGAAGTTTAAAACGATCTTACAAGTGATATATTTAACATTGATTTACATAATTAAATATACAGAGGCACTACAATACAAATATTAAATTAAATTAATAACTAGCTCAAATCTAAACTAGGCCCTTGCGGCATTGTACCAAGGATGCTGGCGGCATTTCCTCGTTGTATCGCAATGCTGATACGTTGTGCGAGGAAACCGCCAGCAGAGCTCTTTGGTCTGGTTACGTCAACCAGACGCTTCGCGATTTCTACAAAAAGCTTGTGTGCGCTGGGCTCCATGGACCTAGAGTTTCAACTCCAAAAGGTACAAAATGGTACTCTTTACCGAGACTTTTACATTTGTTACGTTTTAAAATTTCGGCGCTTTCGGCCGCTGCGCCCGCTTTTACGTTATAAAATATAAAAGCATATACAATCAACAAACACTACTGGCTGTACTCGCTATATATACATCTCACTACTATGAGGCTATAAACATATCAATCCTAGTTGCAGCGCGTTTCCTAAACGACGGCAATCATCACGCACAGTTCCGGGAATGGCACTGCGCATATACGCCACGGTGCGTCGGCGCAGCTATCACGATGTGATCGCTGATGCGTGGTGCTCGACGAACCATTGTAAAGAGGCATATGAGGATTTAGATTTTTATTTCAATTAATAAGTCAACATATTAATACCTAATTATATATTCACTGCATCTTAATTGTAAATTAACAAATGTTCTGGACAGTTGTTGTTAAGTTACAAATTTAGACATAAGTTGTATGAATGTTAACTCGTATTGTATAAGTTTGTAATTTGTTACTATTTCTGTAAAATAAAATATATATAATAACAGGCTTTCATAAATTGACACTTATTAAAATTCTGAATGGGCCTTAATTTGTACTTGGATATTTGAACAGTCGAAGTCAAAGATATATTTACACTTTTGGACCTTATTACGAAGGAGTAAGGTTCAAAAGTGTAAACATATAGGTATCTTTGACGTTGACTGTACCAACTACAATTTAGCATGACATTTGTGTCAAATGCATTTTTAATGAATTTAAACAATGCCACGCGACTCAGCCGTTATCGTTATAGCCAATTAAAGTCATTGCTTTAATTCCATATGTACAAACAATTTTAGGTCCATAAAATAAAACATGAATGGCATGATAATACAAACGTGTCTCTCAAAAATGCTCCTAATACTCACCTGATAGTTATCTCTATCACCCCCTTCCCCGCCTTAAAATACTTATGAAACAATACGCAATTTCCCGCTAAGTATTTAAAAAGATTTGTGAATTGCCAATAAAGTTTTCATTGGCTAATATAAATATGTATACATTAAACCTCATGCATGGTTAAACTCTGTTGCTGTCATAGCTTGTATACCCCATCTCAGATACCTTATGTCACACCTGCTAAAATGTGGAGTCATTTTGCAGAGCTAATATTATTTCCATGCTTTTTGTCATTCACTGATTTTACCTACCTAATTAAAGTACTATTTTTAATTGAAGACAGTAATCTGACAGCTCTTGCCATACATTGTAAAATACGTTTTATGGCAAGAGCTGTTACTTTAGAAAAATTACCAAGTCACGTGGTTTTGTTGGTTTTAAAAATTCATTTAGAATGTATTGAGCATGTATTGAGAATTATCATTCTCGATCATGTTAAATAAATGTTTTTTTATCATTATAAAACAATGTTTAATTTTTCAACAGCGACTCGCCTGCACTCATACAATACACAATGAACAGCCGACCAGGATAGCCGGTTGCATTCCGTGTTCTCACACTAATATTGTCTGATAGACAACAAGTGTTGTCATACGGCAGTGCATTATATACTCGAAGTCAATGTCACGGAGTGGCTGTAATGCAGCATCCAATCATTGGGGGTTAGATAACAATGGGTTATATAGAAACACGTGTAACTAAACACGTGTTACTTCACTTACACAAGTAAGGTTTGCACAAATTTCCTCTTAGCATGATTTAGCCAGACTTAAGCATTTTATTTTTTAAATGCACCGGTAGGTTTTTCAATTCGATACTCGTAAGTATTAAAAAAAACTTAAAATATATGTGTAAAATATAATTAATTCATTTATTAGGAGACATATAAAATTTAACTTCTGATATTATTTATTCGACACAATTACATTATTTGGCAGTTTAATTCAGTTATTATAAAGTTGCTTAATTGCTTTTTTTACATGTTTCCATTAAGTAAGGGAAATAAAAAAATAAAATATATATTATATCAAGTAAGTTATTTATTTATTTTAAGTCTAATGGAATTTTATGTTTCAAAGCTTTTATGAGCTAGGTCATGGTGCCAAATTGTAACATGAATAATATCTGGTAAAATAATACAATATCTGATAAGAGCCTGCTTAACATGAAATATGTAGAATTAGCCGCCACCTCGCGCAAAATCTTGCGATTTGAATAAAGTAGGAACGTCTCTTACTCATTTCAATTACGCTATTTAAATACTCATATACTGGAATACAAATATTTGACATCACTTTCTGTAGTATCAGGGTAGACGAGATGTACCTATACATCTCATCTACCTATACTACCTATGTTATGTAGCGATGCTCCTTCATCTTAGCGTTTTGTATTCATATATTCCTTTCTGGGATATTAATTAAAAGACGTCTGTAAGTCGAAGTCTTTGTTTACAAAACTGTCCTTCCGCCTTACAATGTTAAGTAAAGAGTATTTATCAATATACGGGTAAACAACCATTACTGGAATGAAAAATGGCTTATGAATAAAGAAGTTACGTACCAGCTCCTGGTTTATTATATTTATATTCACATATCGTTAAATGAATTACAAAAGATAAAGCAAAAATTGGACGCTTTATTTTTTACTTTTAAATGATTGGGTTCTGTTGATTGCAAATAAATAAACTAAACTAAAAAACTAAAAAAAAAACTAAAAAGGAAATCATATGTACGTTGTTGGAAATAATTAGATGCTAGTAAGTAGTAATCCTACTTCACGTTAGAACTGGTCCGAATCATTAAAAAACACTATCTACAGCAGATAAAAGCTGTATCCCTAGCTATTTTGAATTCAGATCTGCCCGCCGGACTTGTCCGCTAGCAATTCATACTTATTTGTTGACTGATCCATCTGGTGGTTTACTCAAAAAAATTTGTATTACGAAATGAGTCAAAATATACGGATTAATGCAAAATACAAATTACACGTAACATAATGGTCAATAGTAACTACCTTAACTGTCTCATATCAATCAATTCAAAATCCTCTGACCTTTGGGTCTAAAACCATCCCAATGTCATAGGAATCTCGAGACCTTAAGGTCTTGCAATTCTTCCGCCAATCATAACCCGGAACGACCCCGAACTATTACGCGCCGAATTTGCCTGTAATCTCTCCGGCCTTTCAAGCGGGCGACAAATATTATCGTAATTGTGGTCCAATGCCGACGGGTTGAGGCCGAACATTTGCGAGACAAATGATCAATTCTTTTAAAATTCCCCTTGATCCTTGTTATCTTTGGACATGAGCAAACAAAACAGGAAAATAACACTGATAATTCCAGTTTAATTACAAATAGCAACATGTCTGACGATATGTAACGAGCTATAAAATTGTGAATTTTTCCGGTGACCAAAAATTTTTGCCCCAAAATAAGACATGACATAAATTTGACGATGACATGCTGTTGATATTATTGTGATTTATTTCGGGAGGGGCCATAACAGCAGCAGTTAGATGATCTAGGTCAAATATTGTGATAATCTTCTATGAGTAACAAGGTCATGATATTTGTTTGCTAAACTGCCTGTTCTCGGAATAAATAAGTCACAGCTGTTAACAAACATTTTAATATAATATTAAAATATATGGACAGATAAACGACTTATAAAAGATAAATATTATTTGGTACACATTTTATTATTTAAGAAATAACATTAAATCATCATTATCATTTATCCTATCACTGTTATAGTACTGTTCCATTGGAACATTTTGACTATTTATTTGTACTGTCTATTATTGGATAAAATTTTAATCAGTTCCAGTAATACATTTTCCAGATTTATTAGGCGACCAACATTCACTGCAATAACAAAAGAAAATTCTCAAGAAATCAATTATAATATCTGTTGGTCTAAAAGTCTTGAATATTCTTGATTCTTCTTGATCTTGAAGACTGGAACGGATGGAAAGATTCACCGATGTTGAGTAAGCGTCGATAGCTCAGTTAGAAAAGAAAATTATTTGTAGATTGGCCATCAAGTTTCTGATCATTTTAAATGTATTAAACGTATAAACATCACTTCTAATACTGCTACAACAATTCTGGTGTAGTGTATAAATAAATCTCCGTCACTTTTACAAAGCCCTATTGAGGTCAATGGCAATAACATAATATGTTAGACCTTAGGTTTGAGAAATCTGGAACGGGCTAATATTTACTTACATACCTATACTGCGTGCGTAGACTGCGTAGGTAATACGCAAAGCAAACTACGTACACTATCCAATCTACGAACTGGTACAGTCACAAAAATAGCTGAACAACGCCTCTATTATTAAGGCGATAAAGTGTATGTTCAGATATTTTTTAATACCTTGGCCGCTCCGATATATGTGATGGCGACTGTATGCATGCTTTACAGGAGCTTTGAAATTATCATGCAATTTTAAAGGTGACAAACTTCCGCCGTCTTCATGATGGCGGCCGGTCTAACTGACCGTAACGTTTAAGTTGTGGTGATGACAAAGGAAAGGACATACCGCGAATAGAAATTTCGCTATTTGCGTCTCTTTCGTTCTAATTGAGCAAGTAATTGGGGAGGGAGATAACGAAATTTCGATGTTCGCGTTCGCGGCAGGCCCTCAGCCCATCAGGGATCAGCCCATGAAGCGAACTTCGGATTCGTTTCTACGTAGGTAAGATCTACTCTCGCTCCATTGGCAACTGTGCTCTTATGGCAACTGTACATTATTGCGGCATTTTATAGATCAGTAATATATACTATTAGAGATGTTTTAATTATTAGAATATAGGAAAAAACATAGACATTACGTGTTGATTTCGAATAAAATAAAAGTTACTTATTTTAATGTATTGTTTAAGTTAGTATTTTAAAGTTGGAATACGGCACATGCTCGCCGCACCGTTCAGTAATTTTAGCGGTGATCGCGTTGCACAGGAGTGGCTACCTACCTACGCGTTCGCTATGCGCACTGGCAGTGAACTTGCGCGAGGTCAGTTATCACAGAGATTTAAGTTACTTATAAGGAAGCACTACATTTTTTACTTCGCTTGGTGTTTTTTTTTATAAAAGTGTACACTGTTGCACGTATAACTATAAATAAAGTAGAAATTAATTTAAAAGTATAAAAATTAGACTTTGACTTTGGATTTTGATAACTTAGTTATTAGTTTTATTAGGAGCGCGTCTGGGGCGTGTAACATGGGCAGGTCGTACGTACCATATGCTTTTTTCATATAACATAATGCTTAAAAAATGTATCATGATTGATATTCTTTGATCACAAGCGGTTAATGCCTTCATAAAAGGCACGTATTTAAGTCAAAGAAAAAAACTAAGTTATAAAACTTACTCACAATGAGGAATATAAAGTGAAAAATACACAGCACTTACTCATTGAAGTTCCCGACTGAGTCGGGAAGCGCTAATCCTGTTAACAAGTAGGTACGTCAGATCGGGAACTGACACCAGCATTAACTGTAAAATATTCCCTATAAAATGTAGGTAAAGTATAACAGGAAATCCGAGGAGTCGACAAACAACAGAATAAATTAAATACGTCGATGTTTTATTTAAGCTCCCGGATGCAACTGGGAGTGATAAAAGGGGCGTTTTTATTCCGTTATTTATTTTATTCCTTTGCATTAATTTTCAAAGCATCAGCGAAGGTCTGGGATGAGATGATTGTGAAAGAATATTGACAGGAGATTTTTTTTACATTAGTACCATTAAAATGTAACAAAGAATTCTAAAATAACCGTAAATTCAGCGATAGGAGTTAATAGTAACTCAAGGGTCTTAAAGAGACAATTTATTGAAGAATGGGGCGAAGGTCTCATAAAGAACCTGATCGTTAAGCTATCGCTAGCCTATTGGAAGCTTTTAGTGCATTAACTGACTGAGTAAATTTTGGTTTGGTTTTTATAAAAAAAAAACTGGTAAGATTCAAACTCTTAAAATTAATGAAAACGTGACACTCTGTATGGAATGATCTAGAAAGTAACAAAAGTAACCCTAAAACCGATATCAAGACTAATAGGGCTGATAGAGCAGCTGATGGGTAGTCAGATTAAATGAATTTGACTCCAATGAAAATGGTATTTATTCTCAAGATATTAACAAAATGACTTATCGTCTTTAAGTCTTAGTGTTGGTTTTAGTGACAACTTGTAAAAAGCTGACTAAGTATAAAACCTCTGTTTCGTTATACCAAACGTGCCTAGGTACATCAGTATGCCACTCCTCAAATAACTACCATTCAGACATCTTTCTACACATTTTACTCTTCAGAACAATAATAATAATAAGACATAAAAACTTTTTACAAAAAAAAGATAAACCGACTTCAAAAAGGATAAAATGAATCATTATATTATTTATATGCGTTACCAACTGATATGTTTGAAGTCGGTGCCAAGCCAAATTTGGAAGAGTTAATACGAACGAGGCGATGTGTTCAGTGAATTGTTATTTTTATTAGATAACTAATCTAATACGGTATGAATCGCACGTAGATATACATTCGTTTCGACCATGCGTTAACTGTTAGGCAAGTAGGTACAGAAAGTATAATCATGCGTCCTATGTTTGTTTGTTAACACATTGTTGGGACTATCCGTATGTCGAACGAAGCCCGTGGTTCGCTTTGAATGATGTATCCTTCTTCATCTAAGGCTTAATCCGAAGTATAAAGGAATTCAATTGCTAGATTAATTTTTCTATACTCACATATACCCAGTACACACGCCGTGTCAGTAAAAAAGGCACGATATTCATATTTTCTATGGAAGGTCAATCTTGTTACGCGTCTACATTTTTTTTTCTATTTGCCGCCTTTTTCTGATTATTGACAAAGCAGACGTGTATCAGAATATATATATCGTTGTCGCATTTCATCAAAATAGGATTAGTAGTTTAGACATGAAAATGTAACACATGAAATCGCATTCACCTTTGCATTATTAGAACCGATGTTTTGTAATGTTCACACTTGAAGCTGATTAGACCGGTTTTGTAATTTGTGGCTTGGCACCGACTTCAAACATATCAGTTGGTAACGCATATAAATAATATAATGATTCATTTTATCCTTTTTGAAGTCGGTTTATCTTTTTTTTGTAAAAAGTTTTTATTTTTCCATTTTTTGTGGTTATATATTTAACAACAAGTCTCGGAATAATCGGTGAAGATATATAAAAAAGTTCATAATACACCCATTCTATTTCAGGAAAGGTCCACGTATCATAATGATATGTGTACTTAATCATTAGGTCCTCTCTATCAAATTGGTGGTTTTCAAGAGGGAATGCTCGAGTTGCTTAAGAAAACAACCAAATCAACATACATGCGCCTTTAAAAATTGAGGAGTTCTCTCAATCCCTCACGGATCTCATCATCAGAACAGCACCAGATTAATGTGGGACCATCTTCGAGGTAGTTCCTATCAAACAAAAAAAAAGGAATTGTCCAAATCGGACCACGGGTCTCGGAGTAATCGCTGATCATCCTACATAAAAAAATCTTCATCATTATCACGAAAACAATCATCATCATCAGTACCACTCCATCAAATTGGCGGTTTTCGTGAGAAAATGCTTGAGTAGCTTAAGAAAACACCCAAATCACCATACACGTGCCTTTAAAAATTGAGGAGTTCCCTCAGTTGCTCATAGATTCCATCATCAGAAGAGGACCAGATTAATGTGGGACTATCTATGAGGTAGTTTCTTTCAAACAAAAAAATAATTATTCAAATTGGACCAAGGGTCTCGGAGCAATCGCTGAACATCCTACATTTAAAAATCTTCATCATTATCATCAAAACAATCATCATCATCAGGTCCACTCCACCAAATTGGTGGTTTTCGTAAGAAACTGCTTGAGTAGCTTAAAAAACCACCCAAATCACTATACCCGTGCCTTTAATAATTGAGGAGTTCCCTCAACTGCTCATGAATCCCGTCATCAGAACAGCACCAGATAAATGTGGGACTATCTTCATGGTAGTTCCTTTCAAACAAAAAAATAATTATTCAAATTGGACGTGGGGTCTCTGAGTAATCGCAAACATCCTACATTTAAAAATCTTCATCATTATCATCAAAACAATCATCATCATCAGGTCCACTGCATCTAAATGGTGGTTTTCGTGAGAAAATGCTTGAGTTGCTAAAGAAAACACCCAAATCACCATACATGTGCCTTTAAAAATTGAGGAGTTCCCTCAATTCCTTATGGATCCCATCATCAGAACAGCACCAGATAAATGAGGGACTATCTTCGAGGTACTTCCTTTCAACCAAAAAAATAATTATTCAAATTGGACCACGGGTCTCGGAGTAATCGCTGAACATCCTGCATAAAAAAATCTTCATCATTATCATTAAAACAATCATCATCATCAGATCCACTGCATCAAAATGGTGGTTTTCGTGAGAAAATGCTTGAGTTTCTTAAGAAAACATCCAAATCACCATACATGTGCCTTTAAAAATTGAGGAGTTCCCTCAATTCCTCATGGATTCCATCATCAGAACAGCACCATATTAATATGGGACCAACTTGGATGTAGATCCTTTCAAACAAAAAAAGATTTACTCAAATCGGACCACGGGTCTCGGAGTAATCGGTGAACATACATTAAAAAAAAACACCAAACCGAATGCAGAACCTCCTTCCTCAATGGAATTGAAGTCGGTTAAAAAGAGAAATAAAGAATATAATAATAATGTTTAACTAAGTATATAACGTGTTACAAAATACTGGTAATTAGTTTGATAATTGGTGACGTACTTATTGTAAAAAAACTAAGAAAAAAAACTTCGCGACGACGACGTGTCTTATACAAAAAATATTTTTTCGCTTCCAAACGGCCTCCATAGCCTTTATTTGTGTGCTAATCTCAAATATTTGTTCCTGAGTTATGGATGTTTTATATGTATATAAGTATGTATTTATATATCTAAGTATGTATATCGTCGCCTAGCACCCATAGTACAAGCTTTGCTTAGTTTGGGGTTAGGTTGATTTGTGTAAGATTGTCCCCAAATATTTATTTATTTATTTAAATATTTTTTTCTCCTTCTTTTACTTACTCGCAATACGACACCTCAGTTATACCTTTGAACGGGTCACCAGTATTTTTGTTACACCCTACATATTGTACTCTGAGAGAAGTACCTATAAATAAATTAATGTGATACCGACTCCATATCATTCTCTGTATCGCCCTTCTTGCAATTTGTCACAGTCAGTTTGGTTTCGTTTACACAACCCCCGGCGGCGACAGCGATGTTTTAATTATAATTAGCAAAATTTAATATCTCCATCCATCTTCAGACATTAACGTAATGTAACTTACTGGAATTCGAATTGTCTTTGTTTAAGTCACCAATATAACACCGATAACCTGCACACCTATAATGGTTTTGTCATTATCATATCATGAATGACATAGTTAATTGTCCGTGAATAACGTGATGGTGACAATTATTATATGAATGATAAATAATACCGCCGCCGAGCTGCTTGTTACTGGGTACTGAACTACTGAAGTTATTTACTACTGATTTTTTCGGAACATAAGTACGAGACATGTACGAAATATCATTCGATATTTAGGTACTAGTCGCTTTTCGGTTAAGGAAAACTCGTGACGAAACTGGACCTAATCCCAATAAGGTCCAGTTTCTCATCTGTTGGAAGGTCCAATGTTAGTCGGTTTCGTAAAAACTAGTGCCTATACCAATTCTTGGGATTATGTTAACGAACGGACCCCAGGCTCAATGGATCCGTGGCAAAAAATCGTTACATTTTTTTTAAACTTGCTTTAATTGGTAAGACTAATACATATCTAACGATATTTTGTATTTACAATATAAAAGTACCAAAAAACTCTCTGGTACGAGCCAGAGATTGAGCCCGAGACCTCCGGGTTGAAATGAAAGCCAGACGTATCGCCAGGCTACCAAGTCTACCAACCCTTAAACAGCAAAATTTTGGTATATATTTTTTTTTATTAAATTAATAAATAACAGTTTACATGCTCCTAAGACGGAGATGGCGGTGGCGGGACGACCTGGACACATATCTTGAAGAATGGCGGGAGTGTGCATTAGATAGGGCTAAATGGCGGGAAGGAGGGGAGGCCTTTGCCCAGCAGTGGGACACCTTAACAGTCTAATAATAGTAATAATAGTTACATGCTCCTAAAAGCCCACCTAGCCTGTCACTTTCAGCAATCGCCAAAGGAGAAGTCATTTCTTATAGCTGTCTCCTTTTTTCATCTGCGCGCACTTGAGTAAGCGCCTTATTATTTTATTATTTACGACTACTTACAAAGTTCCATAATGGCAAAATATTCCATGTGTATAATTCCTTAAACTTACATACTAATTTAAGGAATTACAAAGTAAGTTTAAGGAATTATACAAATGGAACATTTTGCCATGTTGGAACTTTTCTTCTGCACATTAATACCTAAATACAATAGATTGGAGCCAATTTGTGAGGCTGGCTCTACATGATGGGCCATCATAGGGACGCAGCTATACGACAGAACGAGATCGCAATATCGTTAGCTTGCTCTAACGCATAGCTGCGTCCCTATGATGGTCCATCATGTAGAGGAGCCATGACACTTTTAGAAAAACCTTGGCGAAGGATCTTAGGTCGTACGTTATGTTTAGGTATTCAATTACCGATTTAATCCTTACTTGTCTTATCATTTAAACCAACGTCTGTCAATCTAGTTATTCATGTCAGTATCTATAATTATGTAGTATGTGTCAGTCTTTGATTATTAAACCAACCGGATGTGAGACGCGCTCTCATTTCTATCGGAAAAAGTCTGCCGTTTTTTGCGGTGGAGGGGAACGTCAAATGTATGCGAAACGTCAAAATAGCCACGTCAAATAAACGACAGTCCATACAATGAGTATGACCACTGGTCATACTCATTCGGCAGAGGGGAACGCCTGTCAATGGCTACTCCCCTTGGTTTAAAGCTCTAAGGTGTCAGTTATCTTTTATTTTTCAGTGCTTACTTGGTTGAATTCAATACTTTCTGAATTTCTTTGAGTATTTCAGAAGCGGGCGAACTTGGTGAGTTATTTTATATTTAGTTTTGTCATTTAGTGTTATTAATTTATTGATATGATATTTTATGTAACTCAAAAGTGAAAATGTATGCAACTACATTAATTTTGTTTAGACTTTGTCGAGACTTAAATGAATATTTGCTCCACGAGTCAGGCACTGCCTAGTACAACAATTGTACCCCTGTATCTTTTATTTGACCAATAAGTAAACAATTTTCATTTTCATTTTTCAGATATAAAACATTTATTTACATAACTAAATATACAGACAAATACTACAGTACAAATACTAAACTAAACTCAACCCAAAATTTAAGTGACGATCACAGAGAAAAGTGTAATAATATATTTGCGAAGAATTTGTTTGACATAAGTGAGGATAAATTCAGTACAAGTACTACTTTATTCGTCATCTAATATCTGTCAACCGTTTTTTGCTAGAAAATGTTAATCGTTTTTCGTCATTAGCTTAGAAACAAAAACAGTATTCTGAAATATTATAATGTTAGTATTTACCGAATGAAGCATAATATTGGACAGAGAAAAAAACTAACGAGGAAGTGCTGCAAATTGTTGGAGAGAAGAGGAACCTACTGAGAACCATAGAGAATAGACGAGGCAAAATGATAGGTCACTTGATAAGACACGACACTTTCTTTAAAACTATATTAGAAGGCAAGATTGAAGCTAGGAGAGGAAGAGGAAAACCACGAGCAAGCTATACACAACAACTAAAAGAAAAAGCAAATGTCGTGTCTTACAGGGACCTAAAAAGCCTAGCGGAGGACCGCGAAAACTGGCGCATACTCCACCGACAAGAGCCATGCTCTTAAATTTTGATGATGATGATGATTTACCGAATACCGGAAGACGAGATAGACTTTTTATACTAACACGTAAATGATTACTGTGTTTACTGTACCTAAGTAAGGATTCCCAAAAAATGTGTTTATGGTAATCATCTGTATTTAAGGTTATTTAATGATTTAGATAGGCACAGTCACGTTTGAAAATATGGATAGATTTAATGTGACTGCGGCGCAAACTCTTGGATACAGTCATGTTTGTATCATATTAAACGTATCTACAGTGTGTTTCTGTAATAGGAGCAATAAATTAAAACATAGATTCTACTCCTCAAACTACAAAACTTTTGTTCAACAACTTTAAAAAAATATGTATTTTGTAGATTGTCTCTTTTACTTTAATAGTATTTTCAATGAACGTTAAAATCCGTCTAATTGACATTGCTTGTCACCCTACAGACATAGTCAATTTTGGAATACATTGCTTGTTCGAAAAAACTTTAAAGTGTCCTAAAAATCAAACCATACGTTATTTTTAAAAGTCGCTGAACAAACGTTTCCTGGTTTGAGGAGTAGAATCTACGTTTTAATTTATTGCTCCTATTACAGAAACACACTGTATATTTTCAGACGGGACCATACATAAATGTACGTATGTAACATACTTGTATCATCATATCGTCAGGTGACAAGCAAAACTCACTAATTACAAAAAAAAAAAAAAAACGAAAATCAACCTTGTTATGTGGCCATTATGGCTATGAACTTGTGGTTGTACTTAATGAGTTTTGCTTGTCATCTGACGAATATCGTCTTCGTTATTCCGGTTTGATTAAGTTATGTGGAAATAAGAAAAATAATTACGCAAATACCTACAGCGCTCTGAGTGATAAAACAAATTCTGAAACTTATTAACATCATATTGCCTAAATATACATGTATTAAATGGCTTGAAAATACCATATTAAAATAAATAAAAATAAACATGTGCTTGTCCTATGGCAGGTCAAAAATCCTCACTGCTAGACGAGATAGCACACGAACTTGGCCAGTTGGCATTTTATCTCCTACTGCAACATGCGTCACTTTTGTACTTACTGACACCCATGACTTACTGAGATCCATAATGTCAACCATGAGAACCCGACCATCTTAGGCAAGTTGAATAAAAATGTGCGTGCGTGCGTGAAAAATATTTTTGTCCAAGTTTAACGCTAACCATTAAAATTAAATGCGCACATAACTCCTAGAGGTCCAGGTCAGAGTTAAATGGTTCTTACGAGTGTTGAACTCCCTCAATCTTGTAAACAATGGTATTGTATTACTCATGGTTAGCTCTTGAACTCCACCAATAAAGACCTCTATTATCGCAATCGCCATGAAAGTAAAAGCTGGAGGTATCCATCCGGTAGGTATATTATATATATAAGGTTTTATGTTCCATAATACACAGCCACCACTTCCCTTTAAGAGGCCATTTGATGTTGTATATCTTTCTATCGACATACGCGTACAATTTTAAAGTCGTAGGTATTTTTTATTAGATAAGAGCGTGGTAATTTATCTTACATTTTACTTAATATAACTGAAAGAACAAATCAAATTATATTTAATGAATATTTTGATCAGCCTTGGGCACCGGAGGCTTTGGTCACTTTTTCCTTTGTATATGACATCTTAGATACATTTATAATTTACTTAATATAATTAAAAGTTACAGTCTATATTTTGTATTTATGCACATAAAAATCCTGGTCCTGGGACTTTATTTCTGTTTATTTATTACTGATATGTAAATCACTTGAATTATAAATGTTTTTATATATGCTATTTGAAAAATATTATGATATTTAAAAACAAATTCTATGAGCTCTCTATAATGGTTTAGGCTGCTGAGCTGTTCGTTTCCTTAAAATATTTCATTTTTAACCGACTTCAATTCAATAGAAGAAGTAGAGGTTCTGCATTCGGTTTGGTGTTTTTTATGTATGTTTTATGATTTGAAATCGTACTATCGTCGTCTTTTGAGATCAACGAAAAACACGATTTTTTATATAAGTATAATTATTTGCGAGATTAACTCTTTAGTCAATGTCTGTCTTCCTGGCTTCTAGTGCTTCTATGTAGTTCGGTTATGGGGTTATGGAATATTTATGAATCTAATAAAATTTATGTGGCGTTCCATTCCTAAAAGGCCCTTATGCTCATTTTTGGTTGGGGCTTTTTTGTTGTTGTATTAGTTAGCGTATTTAACGTAGATTTAGGATCCATGCTTAATTCAAAATCGAGTATAAGGGCCCTTTAAGTATGGAATTCTGCATAATATTATCTTCCTACTACATTTTATTGCATGATTATATCATGAATGATTCAATTACTTTGATTTTATGAAGCAGATTTATATGAGATGCATTTGAATAATGCAATTATGATATCATTTCCATAAATTAAAATACTCTGCAACTTGGTTTCAGATGATATGTTTCTTAGTTTCTTAAATACATTATATTTAAAATGTTTTAGGTATTTGTCTTAAACTGGATTATTTAATTTGCTTACTGTTTATTTGTGTTGTATCTGACGATTCAGATAATTTTGTCAATAAATACTTAATCCGAATTTTTTATTAATATTGTAGACAACAGGTACCTTTTTATAAAAATATATAAATAAGAAAAGTACTAGTTATATACCAAAAACGGAAGAAAACAGCATTAAACCTAACATGCCATTTGTTTTTTTATGCCTAAACATAACAAGATTTAGAAGTCGTTGCAATAAAAATGTTCCAGACGAGTTTGGTCACTCGGTAGTCGTAAGCTGCTTCTTTTTATTACCATTTGTTTTTCTTTTGTATATTTTGATTGCTGTAATAAAAAACTAAAAGTTTTTTTAATATGGAATGTAATAAACTTTATCTTGAATGACTTCTATTTTTTTATTCAATAGGGATGTAAAATAAGCGGCCTACGGCCTAGTAGCCCGCCAAACGAAGGAAGACTTAGGGGCAATAATTCGTGTAAAGCTAAATTTTAGTTGTAGATAAAGGTGTCTTACACAACATACCAAAAGTACTCGTGGTTAGGGGCGCCGCTAACGGGGAGAGGGGGGTGTAAAGGTCCCTTTTTTGGCTTTTCGTAAATAACTCAGTAGCGGTGGCTCATACGAAAAAATGTTCTTGTACTTAATTAATCCACAAATAATTTTCTACAAAAAAGGTTCTTTACACGTTTTTGCTGGGATCAATGTATAATGAGATTTCGAGGAAATACGATAATCACTTTTTGAAACTTTCGGAGCTATTATTTACGAAACTATTAGTTTTGTATAAAAGTTGTTTTAGAAAACCCATATTTATATTAAAAGACCTATCCAACGACACCTCAAACACTAGGGGTGGAGTAAAAAAAGAATTTACCTCCCACTTCATGTGTTCGGGAGGTACCCCAAAAAATATTATTTTTCAGATTTTGTTTTAAAACTTTGTCGGCGTGTTTTTAACACATACTCATAAGAAGTTTAACTATTCAAGTACTAACCATCACTGAGCAGGTTGAAGAGGGTATTTTTTTATTTTTTATGCAAACAAGCATACGACCCGTCTGATGGTAAGCAGTTCCCATAGCCTATGGACGCCTGCAATCAACTTCCTACCCTTATAGTTTCGCTGTCCGTTTGTCCCAGTCTGTCCATTCACGGCTTTGCGCACTGATGGTTAGTACTAGAATAGTTAAACTTCGTATGAGTATGTGTTTTGAACACGCAGACAAAGTTTTAAAACAAAATCTGAAAAAATATTATTTTTTAGGGTACCTCCCGAGCACATGAAGTGGGGGGTATATTCTGTTTATGAATCCACCCCTAATGTGTGGGGTGTCGTTGGGTAGGTCTTTTAATATAAATATGGGTTTTCTAAAACAATTTTTAGACAAAACTAATAGTTTCGTAAATAATAGCTCCGAAAGTTCCTAAAAGTGATTATCGTATTTCCTCGAAATCTCATTATACCTACATTGATCTCAGCAAAAAAGTGTAAAGAACCTTTGTAGAAAATCATTTGTGGATTAATTAAGTACAAGAACATTTTTTCGTATGAGCCACCGCTACTGAGTTATTTACGAAAAGCCAAAAAGGGGACCTTTACACCCCCATCTCCGCGTTAGCGGCACCCCTATCCATGGGTAGGTACTTTTAGTATGTTGTGTAAGACACTTTTATCTACAACTTCACTAAAATTTAGCTATACACAAATTATTTCCCCTATCGAGCAGTTAGTGGGCTTCCTTCGGTGAGCTATAGATCACAATTATAATATTGTGATCTAGAAGAGGTATTAAAAGTGAAATGAGAAACCTGTATTCTTTAAGCTGGTAAATATTATAATAAATTTAAATACCTATTCACATTAAATAAATAGTTTAAATAATCATGATATTCAATTCCTATCGTTGTTATTTATAACCGACTTCAAAAAAGGAGGAGGTTCTCAATTCGACTGTTTTTTTTAAATATCATTTCTAAATGTCAGATTTGAGTGCTCAATTCTCAAAAATCGCCCGCCAGTGCGAATTACATTTCGTCAACAAAATGTCTCAATTTTAACAAAAACACAAAACCATAATCCCACAAAACCCAACACCTGTTCAAACTATCTAAAAATAGTCACGAATTTGCACTATCGATAGTCATTAGGAGGCAGTCAACCCGGCGGGTAAACGTTTAAATCAATAAGTTAGGAGGTAAGCTGGTCCTAAGCAAATATAATGACTCCACTGCCAACTAGGGAGCCGTTGGAAAACACAGGCCATAAAGAGTCCCCACGTTTGTCTGTTACATGGAGCCATAAGGAAACTGGACTGGATCTTATGATTTTGACCCAGTTTTGGTTTATTGACTTGTGGCTTAGACAACTGAGTTAGTAAATGTGGTAATATTTGCTTACTTTTGATGTGATATCGCTTCTATGGCATTCTATTTGCTTAATAATGTACTTCTACGGCTAATAATAAGTGTCAGTTTTAAGATCTGATGAACCCTTGGCTTAATTAGGTACTGCAATGGCGATCAAGTCTGCTTGCTAATCACATAGGTAAGTATAACAATCACGATTGATATATTTTCGGGTACAGTTACGTGATTAAGACGATTGACAAATTTTTTGATTGACAATCGATTGATGGTGTCGATTTTGTCTTCAAACAATTTGACAGATAAGCTTGAATTGGCCCAAGAATTTGACGTTTGGTTTAAAGTTGCATCAATCATACTTCAAGCTGGCTTGTCAATCACATACAGTATGTCATACCTACGTTATCACCATCAAGTACATATGCTTGTGAAGCATGATTGATCACCTGAGCATCAGTCAGGCAGTGAAACTCAGGTAAGGTACAGTACATTAGCAAATTTTATTAAAATACGATTTGCTTTGGAGCCGTCTCGCTTCAAATAAGTAGGTTTGTATTTATTTTATCGTATCGTGTCCTCTGTCCTGGCATTGTCGTAAAGTTTCATTTCGTCTGATCTTGGAAAATCTCTACCATATAACACAGAATAGCTTCAGTAATATTAGTAATATCCACTATCAAGTACTTTTACGTAATTTAGCGAGAGGCTATTTTTCCACTAAAAATAAACTTTTAGGTTTGGTTATATAAAATATGAAGTCATTCATATGATGCAAACGGACTTCGCCTAATTCGCTGCAGAGTATTTCTGTATCTACGTAACATATTTTAGTACACTTAGATACTAAAATCTGGTTGTGTTTACGTGCAACAATGATTAACAGTCACATGTTAACATCAATTATCCATATTAAGTAAGAAGCAATGTATGTCAAAGTTGCGCCTATCAACTAGATACATACCTAGTCCTTTAAATGAAAGGTTATTTTGGTAAGGGTTATGTTGTATTTTCCTGTCATAATTATCGATTCCTCAGACTCATAATAGGTAACGATGAATCGTAAACATTGCGTAGTAATATGCATAATTGCATAATCTATAATGATGTCTACAAGCAGACTTTATTCATAATGAGGTAATTATTGGAAAATTATTTTACTTTCGACATCTCGGAAATCAGCACGGGTAGTATAGACTGTCTTTACTTGCTTTTCGATGCCCACAGTAATTACATTATCTGAAGTCAAATCTATTCCGTCTGTGTATTTCATTACGTACTGTTTGAAATGCATTGTCTGTGGTATATCAGCATTGCGTTACAATAGCGCCGTTTCTGTATTTCACTCAAGTCCAGCTTCTATATTTGTTTGAGTATAAATGCCCCTTAATAGACAATCTACAGAACTATTTAGGTACAAAATTACATCTTTATAAATCTCTTTATCATTAATATTTTTTGGTTAAGTACCACAGTTATTCATTTCAGAATTTTGAATTAACGTCCCCGTTTCGGGCCCTACCTGACTTGGTCCAGCAAACTTAGCTGGTCGATTCCCGTATAAAGCGCACCAATAACGCTGCAAGTATTCTTCGTAGTATTTTTGGATTAGGTAGGAGCGGAGCCATAATGAGGCATTTTTAGATAGCTAGGTAGTTAGTTTTAAAATAGCGGTTGATTTGTCTGTTTTGTAGTATTTACGATGCTATTTCTTTAAATAAAAAACAGCTTGAACTAATATACAATAGAAAATAATGAAAATAACCTTTCAAATCCTTTTTGTTCTTATCTCTTGAACATTTTCTTCATGTCTGTAAAATCTGGCAGGACACGACCAGTCAATCAATTCTACACAATTTTATAGTTAGTCCTTTCGTTGCATAGTTCACCGGATTTCGGACAAAATATACACTCCAGAACAATGAAAAATAGTCATTTAGTTTTGCTTGGACTATCCGAAGTAATCCCTTCAGAATTTATAATGATTGCATTAAAAGTTGTACACATCCGTTAACTGATCCTTTTCTGATCCTTTTGTGATCCTTTATCAGAATAATGTAAGTAGATTGAAAACTGAAAACCCAAAACGTTGAAAACTTTTCACAAGTTGTATAAATTTTGACTATGTAATTTCCCACACCCGCAGAAACATTTTCAACAGCCAAGAAATTTTGAATAAATTTTATCTTTACCTTAGTCTCGAGTATACACCTTAGTTACCATATTAATAGAGAATTTGTGGACTGCTTTCTATGGTGCTCGCTCTGTCTAAGGCGCCTTGCCCTATACAGTTCAAGGGGCACCGTGCTTTATTAGATTGCATTGTACAATAATGTACAATAATGGGAAAGTAAGCTTAGAAATGCATCGTAATATCTGTTTATCTAAGACATCTTAGTATCCGGGTAGCCCTTACGACCTCGTCCCGGGACCAATTAGATAGTGAGGCAAGAGAAACAAAAAAGTTTTGATTCACATAACTCTAGGTACTGTTAAATTTGGTGTTTTTTTCTTTAACAAGCAAATCATCCTTAATTCTAAATTAATTAGTTGTATTTTCAAGTTGGAGTTACAGATAGATACTTGGGGCGGGATTCCACTTTTGCATTTCAGTTTCAACACAACCCTGTACAGCTATTATAACAACCGTGGACCATTCTTCGACACATAATCAACCCACACAACACAAATTTGATCGAGTCGCATGATTCAGCGTCCAATTGGTTGGTTATGCAGTTCGTAATGTTCGTATCCAACCAATATTTAAAACGTCTTCTATCATTAACAACTTAATAACGTTACCAAAACATTATTTGATTTCAAAAGCGATTCAGCACAGATGTAATGTTACAGATGTTCTGTCTGTCAAATCAAATTCGTATCATTTGCTTATGTCAAATAAAAGGGCTTACAAGTTTATGGTGTCTATACATGGTGCAATTTAAATGCGATTATCGCAAACAATTTTGATACGTTGCCCTATCGTGATTAGTTGCGACAGTGAGATCATTCCTTAAAGCGGTATTACACATTGCAACCTGCAGGGCCCAATCTGTTGTGTACCCTGCCTCTTCCTCCCCCTCCTTCAGCTCCCTAGGGGCCCTACCTTCAATTACACCTTCCAACCTGACAGGTTGGGCCCTGCAGGTTGCAATGTCTAATAGCCGTTTTACTGTGTTCTTTAGGGTCACCACACACCTAGCGGAATTCCTCGCGGAATTAGCGGAAGTAGCGGAAATTCATAGACAAAATGCTTAATTTGTCTATGGTAGCGGAAATTTGTCTATGGCTTCCATACAAAAAATCTGCTACCATAGACAAATTTCCGCTACCATAGACAAATTTCCGCTACTTCCGCTAATTCCGCGAGGAAAACCGCTAGGTGTGTGGTGACCCTTACCTGAGAAAGCGAGGCAAAAGCACCGAGTAAATAATAGTACTATACAGAGAGACCTCTGTAACGTCACGAATCATGTTGTCCCTTCTTAACGCATGGCAAGTTCTCTATGGCACTTGTGCCAACGGGGTACAACTCAAAGTAAATCTGTCAAAAAAATTTAGTGTGCACAAGGACAGAGTAAATAATAGTATAATACAGATAGACCTCTGTAATGTCACGTAACGTCACGAATCATGTTGTCCCTTCTTAACGCATGACAAGTTCTCTTTCGCACTAATGCAAACGTATCGGATACGTCGTGTCAAACTCAAATTTTTTGACAGATTTAAACGTGCCACGGCACGGTAAAACTATGGTTTCATTTATAAGGGTCAAAACAGACCTAGCGGAATTCCTTGCGGAATTAAGCGAATTCATAGACAAAATGCTTAATTTGTCTATGGTAGCGGAAATTTGTCTATGGTAGCAGATTTTTTTTTATGGAAGCCATAGGCAAATTTCCGCTAACATAGACAAATTAAGCATTTTGTCTATGAATTGGCTTAATTCCGCGAGGAATTCCGCTAGGTCTGTTTTGACCCTAAATGGTTAAAATTCTTATATTAGCCTATGGTCGACTTATGAATGAAACCAAATAGTTTTACCGTGCCGTGGCACGTCACGATAAAGTATAAGGCCCAAAACACGCCTGAGCTGAATAAGCCAATTCATAGATAAAATGCTTAAATTTGTCTATGAATGCTTAAATTTGTCTATGGCCTCCATACAAAAAAATCGGCTACCATAGACAAATTTAAGCTACCGTAGACAAATTTAAGCATTTTTTCTATAAATTGGCTTAATTCAGCTCAAGTGTGTTTTGATCCTAAAAGCGATCATTGACAATGTGAAGCAAAACCAACAAGTTATTTTTTACGATTGTGGCGCTCTCTACGCATTACGTATAGTAAGAGTTCGTATATGAGCTGGATCGAACAAGGGGTAATGGATCTAGAAGGTGCGAATAAATCATCATATGGGTCTTGTTATATTGGGGTTCTCGTTTGCAAGGAAATCGCGAGTTCTCAGTTCGAGATGGACTACTAGTTTTAGTAGAACGAGAAAGACATAATACTTTGTATCGTGTACGAACGACGGACTGAACTGCCTTTAGATACCTGCGTTTAGGATTTAGGCACATCACAAACTTGATCTGAATTCAGTACTGAATTCGTCAAATCATAGACAATTGTCTATGGATTGCAAAAATTTGTCTAAGGCAGCTGACGTAAAAGTACAAAACCTCTGCTACCATAGACAAATTTCCGCAATCCATAGGCAGTTGTCTATAATTTGATAAAATCAGTAGGTAATTCAGAATAACTGTGTGATGTACCATCGGGTTCATAATTCCAAGGCCAATTTATCAATGAATTCATTTTAGAACCCGATAGTACCTTAGGCGCTCCATACTAAATCACAGAGTAAATAATAGTATAACAGAGAGACCTCTGTAATGTCACGTAACGTCACGAATCATGTTGTCCCTTCTTAACGCATGACAAGTTCTTTTTCGCACTTATGCAAACGTATCGGATACGTCGTGTCAAACTCAAATTTTTTGACAGATTTACTTTGAGTTGTACCCCCCTGACTAAATACCAGAACCCCGTACACACACGTAACAGCGCCCTTTACAAAAAGTTTTCCCCGGCCTTCCCCGTTATGACAACAAATGCATTTGTGGATTTTACTTTAGTTTTACTTTTTTTGTAGTAAAATTATTTGCTAAATGCGGTTATACTTGACTAAATCATTTAGGAAGCTAACTAGGACAAATGTAACAGGGCCTTAAAGCGGTATTACACATTGCAACCTGCAGGGCCCAATCTGTTGTGTACCCTGCCTCTTCCTAACCCTCCTTCAGCTTCCTACGGGCCCTACCTTCAATTACACCTCCCAATCTGACAGATTGGGCCCTGCAGGTTGCAATGTGTAATACCGCTTTTAATTACTGTCTCTCAGGGGAGTTTATTTTAGAGCGGGCAACATTTTCATAGACAGCCGACAGCCATGTTGCGTAAACGCAGCGTTGCCAGATCTACGAAAAAATCCGTGGATGTACGGATTTTGGCTTTGTGTCCCAGACCTACGGAAATTGTAATAAATTGTAGGAGGTCTTTGTAATTGAACAAATAACTTGAAAGGCACTTTTCGATTAAACGAAAATATATATTTCTGTATTATTTATACACAAACATTGTTTATTTCATGACGGATGGGAGAAGAGTGTCGTTGTCAGTTTTGAATTCCGCAGGCCTTCAAAACTGAGATTCTATATTTAAACAGCTTAGTCAAGCTCGAGTCGATTGCTCATAAAACCTCTATACAATAACAGAAATGATTGTTGAACATACACATCTTATTTATTACCAAAAAATATACAGAGTGTAACAAAAATACTGGTGACCCGTTTAAGGGCATATGTGACAGTGTTTAGTACAGGGTACAACTTTGGGGGTTCTAGTTTCCGAGATATTCGCAATTTTGTGAAGTGGTGAAAAAATACCGATTTTTTTCTTATTCTATAAAACAATTATTAACACCCTAGAAAACATGTACATAAAATAATTACCCGTCAAAAACGTTTATTAAGTACTTTTAGAAGTTCGTAAAGTTTAGTACTGAGGGTACAACTTTGGGACGCGACTTTACAGACGGTAAAACTGAACCTTTTTTCACACTTTAGAGGCTCAGGCCGCGCGGGGGTGACGACATGGGCCGCGCAGGGGTTGGGATCTCCCCCACGGGGTGGGGTGGGGGGGGGGGGGGGGGGTATCGCAGGATCGTACGCATAGCGCATGCATTTCCATACTTTGGGAGCGTTTTGTATAGGCAAACTGATGAACCCTAACATTCCTACAGTAGTCGGATAAATATATTAATAAGGGAGCGTTCAAGTATTACGTAACGCAATCAGGGGAGAGGTCAAAAATTTTCAATAATTGCGTTACACACAAAGGAAGAAACGCGTTACAGGGGGGAGGGGGCGGGTCCAAAAATCTTCAAAAATTGCGTTACGTAATACTTGAACGCTCCCTAATAATAAATTGGTGACATTTCAATTGAGTCGTTAACCACAGAAGTGGCGCCACCATTGTTACGTAGTCAAAACTAGGAACCCTTATAGTTTCGCCATGTCCGTCCGTCCGTCTGTCCGCGGTCTAGCTCAATGACCGATAGCACTAAAAAGCTGAAATTTGGTATGGGTGTGTGCATTAATCACGCCGACTAAGTGGTAGAATATAAACTGAAAAAAAAATTATTAGGGTAACTCCCCTTACACATGAGTTTTTTTTTGCTCCAATCATGTCGTGTGGGGTGAGGTTAGATAGGTATTACAAAAATAGTAGGGGTTCAGTATTCAAAACTATATTCAATAAAATCGGTTGAGCTGTTTTTGAGTTATTACTCAAAAACCGCATAATGAAAGGACGTAAGTGCCGCCAAATTACCCCTTAATAAATGACCTTTTGGAAGGATGTTTTGTAATAGGCTGGTAAAGTACGAAACCCTACACTGAGCATGTCCCGACATGCTTTTGGCCGGTTTTTAATATTTATTTGGCTTTATTTCATAATTTCGTCGCATTTTATTCAATCTGAAAGTTTAGTACCAAAGTTGTACCCTGCCTTAAAATGTAAAAGTGTAGTCGTAGTAAAATATAAACAGTTGCATTATATACGTACATAAGAAGTCAGTTAATAATAATATTATGATTCAGTATGGAAAATATATTTTTTTTTTCTATAAAACCCATATTAAATAGCAATTTTATTACTTGTGTCACTAAACTTTAGTAAACCCCCAAAGTTGTACCCTTTGTTTTTGCCCATACAAAAATAATCATTAAAGTACTAAACTTATTTATCGAAAAATAGACAAAAGTATTGTTATATTCCGCAGATTCTTGTCTAAAATGGTTCCTATTATTATGTTTGTGTGATATTATTCTAAAAAAGTCTTATTAAAGTTGATTTATTAGTATTAAGGTTCAATATAACCTAAGTGTTAACTTTCAAATTAAAATGAAAAATATTTAAAGTACGAAGTTCAAATTTGTTTTATGTCTTTTCTAAAACTTTAACACAACTAATTATGATAATTAATTAGTTGCCCAAGTTATATTTTTTTTATAATTCATCAATAACTTTGAAAATCCTTTGTTCTCTCTTTTGCATGTTCTACCCTCAAAATCTTTCAAACTATAAATGCTACACAGACATGAGGCACGTATTATGAATCCTGAATGTTATCAGATTAGTTTGATATCAATCACTCCGTAACTTCGCAGTAGAAGTATGTTTTTCACGACCATAAACTTCAAATGCGATTTTCTCAACTTGTACATTTCGACAGTTTCAGATTCAAAAAATTATAAAAAAATTGTGGTTGTACTTATAGATCTGGTTCTTTTTTCTTTAGATAGATAATTATATCTAGTTTTAGGAACTATCAATAACTCCATATCCCTAAAGTTGTACCTTTTCAGATTCACAGTCACATATTTGGTATCCTATTGCGAGTAGGAAAAAGTAGGAAAAATTTTTTTTGCCGCGAAAAAAAATATTTTTGTATGGGACACGTCGTCTCAGCCGGCCAACCCTCCATACAAAAGTAAAAAAATTTTTCGCGTAATAAATTTTTTTTCTTACTTTTTCATAATTAGAATACGATACCTATTCCCTTAAAAGGATCACCAGTATTTTTGTTACACCTTGTATACCTACATGGTGCCCGTGAGCATTGCTAGAGATTTTAACCACTAATAATACATGTTATATGAATTTAGGTCAATTTCGCCAAAATATCTTTTTTGTTGCTTTTTTACAATTTGTTGAATGCTTTTGAACATAAAAAATATGTTATTGGTAAAACTATCCATTATAATGAATAGGTACATTTATATTCATAAAAAATGGTTTACGCAAAGTATTCCTTGGCATTTTGATATCTGTCAATATGGATGTCTAGAGTGAAATCACCTTAAAAACTGGCCAAGAGCATGTCGGGCCATGCTCAGTGTAGAGTTCCGTAGTTGCGGGCCTGTTACCATACATCCGTTCAAAAAGGCCATTTGTTAAGCGATACTTGGCGGCGCTTAAGTCATTTCACTTACGCCCTTTCACCATGGGTTTTTAGTGATGACTCAAAAACCGCTCAACCGATTTCAATCAATATAGTTTTCTTTGAAGGTACTTATTAGGCCTCAGTTTCATGATTTTTTTCAATATTTTTGGACCCACGGTTCAAAGGTTAGATAGGGGGGACGCCCTGTTTTAAACTTTCGGAGCTATTATTTACGAAAATATTAGTTTTATCCAAAAACTGTTTTCAAAGACCCTAATTCTTTTTAAAAGTCCTATCCAACGATATCCCACACAACTGGGTTGAAACGAAAAAAAATATTCGCTCCCCACTTCACGTGTACGGGAGGTACCCTAACAAAATATATTTTTCGAGTTTTTATTCTACCATTTTGTCGGCTTGGTTAATGCACATATTCAAACCGAATTTCAGCTTTCTAGTGCTAACAGTCACTGAGCTAGACCGCGGTCGGACGGACGGACGAACGGACAGACGGACATGGCGAAACTATAAGGGTTCCTAGTTAACTACAGAACACTAAAAAAAGCGGTTTGCACTGAGATACAATAATACAATTATGTTCGTTTAATTGGCAGTAACTCTGAAACTAGGCGAAGTCCAGAAAAGTTTATACGACATTTTAGTCATCCATTATGATCAGGAATACACTGTTAAGATCTCTCGCAATACTCACAAGCCTGGCACCGTGTATAATGTAATAGAAGTGGAGCAGCTTTTTGCACATAATGAGATGCAATCCTGATAAAAATGCGGTAGAAAATTGATTCAATTTTTTTTGGACGGAGGTATTGATTTTTTGTCCGGCCGGAAGCCGGAAGGCAGAAAATTGTAGACGGTTTTGTCTTTCGGCTGAATTTGATCTATAGTCGACTGGATTCTGTTGAAATCTGTACATTTAGTACAGCCGAATGAAGCATTCGAAAAAAATCTGTAGAACTACGGATTTTTACAGCGCCGCTACGGAATTCTGCAGATTTTTAGTCTCGCCCTACAGATATTTAAAAATGTCATCTGGCAACACTGCGTAGACGTCACAACACAACACATTCGATTCAAATGATTCTGATCCGATCCAATGAAAAAGGAATAATATACAGATCCGTGTTCTAATCACATACGCGTGTGTATTGTTACAATATAGGTTAGTATAATAATATAGTGAACTTAGGTGACTAGTGAAAGAAACATTCAAGAAAGAATAAAGACTGTTGTCGCTGTCAATCAAATTGATACCTGATGGCGGTTGGCTTTGCTTAAAAAAACACATACTTTACTCTTTGCGTTACACCTAGTGTTATATTAAATATATTCTCCGCGGCTTTGAGTTGAAGAAAAAATGACGGAAAAATAAATCACACATGGCGGCACATCAAAAGAAAAGGCTGACGGACATAATGACGAATAAGAATTAAGGGCGGGCAAGTTTACCGCTAAATTTACTAAAAATAATGGCCAAAAGGAGTGGCAAGAAATAGCCCCATACTAAATTCTATGCCGGGAGCGAATAAAACACAGCGTGGAGAAAGGTAATTAAAACTAACAATATGAAAAAGTATAGTTGTCATTTCCATGGCACCTACCTATTTAATTTTAACATTTCATTATTACTATTATTCTAGTCATGGCAAGACATTTTGTCAAAAATGGAGACAAAATCTGGGGCGATAAATAGAGAGCTCAATAGAACTGGCGTTGGTGGTGCCGGCTCGAGTCTTCAAGGAGGCGGAGGCCAATATAGCATCTTTCATCAACCTTCACTCAATATCGGGCCACTGAGACTCACAGGAGTCAGAAGCCGTGTTCGATTGTAATGTAAGTAGTTACTTTTAAACATTAATGATAATACTTTTCAGTAGAAATGAGAATACAGATTTACATCATGTTCATTATTGTTATGGTGGAATCAGTGTTGACTTATTGTTTTTTTTTTAGTTGACACACATAAATATGCACAAGTAAATATGGAGGCCGAGCCGGAGGACGACTTGACTACCTACTGTTGTTAAAATTGGTAAGTAACACTAATTAATGAGAAAGACCATGTTTCTCAAGCCAGGCAACGCAGTGCATTGTAAAGTCTTCGCCATTGGAACTTGCTAACTATGTAAACAAAAGACGTAACTTTGTTTTGTCACAGTTTCTCCTTGAATTTTCACACCACCTCATCAAGCAACATTGAAACCATACACTATTGAAATGGTTGTTACTGTAAAATACAAAATCATAAAATATATAACTGTATCTTGGATATTTTATTAAAATTTTAATATGGTTTCATAAGTTAGGTTATATGGACCTGACGGAATGACATTTTTGTTTCTTTTAAATTGTACAATTGTCTATGATGGGTAGTGTTGTGACTAAAGTTGGTGATATTTTAAGGCGCTACACACTACCCAACTCAAGCTCTGTTCCTGCCAACGCGGTTATATACACTACTTGGTAGTTTCGACATATATACAAATTAGTTTAACATGTAAATAAATAAGTACCTACTTGTTTTACACTTTCGGTATTTTATTATTCGATATGGTTTGACATAAGTAAACAAGGAAGTAAGAGTCTTGCCCATCACTAGTAAATTCATCATTCAGAGACAATTTCAATATGGTGGTTTGTTTACATAGTTAGCAAGTTCCATTGGCGAAGACTTTAGGCAAAGTTGTAGCAGTTGACGGTACGTTATAGTTTGAGTAATTTTAGGATTATTTCTGAATAAAAAAAAAATCATTTCATTATGCGTTTTCGTCAAAATTTATCGCACCTAAAATAACTTTATATTATCGATCAAGCAAAATACAAATAAAATGTATTCTATTCTAATAATAAATACGAACAAAAAGTTACACACATGAAGCTGATCTGATGATGGATGTCGAAGGTGGCATAGGACTCCTTAACTACTCCACATTATCCGGTCGTGTTTGGGCTTGTTGCATTCGTCTTGGTGATCAGATAGGGATTTCATAAATAAGAGTACAGTCATGCAATAAAAGCTTACCATAAAAATGAAATTTAAGAAAAAAAACTTATTATTTCTTAGTTACTTACTTATATGACATAATAGATAAAATAAGTAGGTATTTATTTATTTATTTATTTAATCTTTATTGCACAAAAGAAAATCTAATAGTACAAAAGGCGAACTTAATGCCAAGAGGCATTCTCTACCAGTCAACCAACAATTCAGGTATAATATACTTATATTGGTAGGTAATATCTTAGGGTCACTACTTTTACCAGAATTAGTACCTATAAGTATTAGAAGAATGTATTAACTGTTTGTTAATAACCATTCTTAAAGATCTGTGGTGGTTTTATATGAAGTTTGGCCCAAGCGAAGTGACCCAGCTTGTGACCCAGCCACATGTTGGCTTTCTATTATACCACAATGGATTGATCTAATGTAAAGTACAGTCGGCCAAAAATGTGCTCTACCACCCTATGGTTGAGGTTTGTTTGAACGTCATGAGAGAACAAGGTTGTGCATGTTTTAAACTCCGTTATAAAAGTTAATTGATGAATGATTTTTGGATGATGAACAGCCTATTGATGTTGGGTGGATTAATATATTTTATGTATAAGTTTTGGGTGTTTGTTTACTCCTCCTTTAAAAAAAAAACTGTGTGTGGCATGTGTATAAACTGTACATAACTAGTTCTTGAAATTCTATGGTCTGGTCTGTGTAGTAAGAAAATTGATTGAAATTGGTTGATCTGTGTAATTTATTTATTTATTCAAATAGTTACACAGCATTACAGTAAAAACCAAGGCACTGCGAACTATACAACATAATAATATAATGTACAACGTAATAACATCCCCTAATATTTATTATTATACAGGGTGGATTTTCTTTTTGGGTCAGTGAGGGCAGCTACCAGATCCCGTGCTGCTACGTGAAAATGGTCTTAGAAGACCTTCCCTCTATTTAAAATTAATGAAGGATCACATTTACAGATTTTGGAAAAAACATACAGGGTGCGAGAAAAAGGTCATTTTTGGCGAACTTTTTTTATGATGCCATTTGATCCCATTCCTATCCAGGATCAAAAGCTTGTATGGGACCAAAAAAAAATTTCCGGCTAGAAAAGCCACAAATCGAGGAAATATTTTCCCATACATTTTGTATGAAAATGAAAACTTTTATTTTTCACATGCAATTTTTTTATACCAGTCGATTCCAATCCTATTCAGTATCAATAGTTTCCATGGGGTCAACTTACGGTAATGTACCAAACAGCCACAAATTGAAGAAACTGGATAGGAATGGGATCAAATGGCATCATAAAAAAAAGTTCGCCAAAAATTACGTTTTTCTCGCACCCTGTATGTTTTTTCCAAAATCTGTAAATGCGATCCTTCATTAACTTGATATAGAGGGAAGGTCTCTTAAGACCATTTTCACGTAACAGCACGGGATCTGGTAGCTCCCCTCACTGACCCAAAAAGAAAATCCACCCTGTATATTTGTAACTAAAGGCTTTAAAATACTTAATTTTTAGTTTCAGATGATGATGCTGCACTGCCCCGCCAAAATAAGGAAGAGGGCAAACAAAAGAAAATTAGTGTAAAACCCGTAATGAAGGGGAAAGTTGAAGAAAAAACTGCTTTTTGAAGCGAAGACTGACTTCTACAAGGCCTGATCTATACATATAATAAAGCTGAAGAGGGTCGAAAGTCTGTACATGGAAGATATTCGAAAAAAAGTTGGCTGGGGATACTAAGAATCGATAACAGAACACGTTCCAACAGTTTTTAGAATTTTTGTCTGTTTATCTGTTTATCTGTTTATCTGTTTGTCTGTTTATCTGTTTGTCTGTTTATTTGACCGCGCATCACGTGAAAACGGCTGAACGGATTTTGATGAAATTTTGTATAGAGATAGTTTGAGTCCCGGGAAAGGACATTGGATAGTTTTCATCCCGAAAATCAACCCTGGAGGGGGTGAAAAGGGGGTTGAAAGTTTGTATGGAGAATTTTTAACCGCTGAACCGATTAAGATGAAAAATAGTATGTAGATAATTTGAGTCCTGGGAAACGACATAGAATAGTTTTCATCCCGAAAATCAACCCTAGAAGGGGTGAAAAAGGGGTTGAAAGTTTGTATGGCGAATAACCGTTGAACGCTGGAGATGCTCTGGGGAAGGATATAGAATAGTTGATATCCAGAATTCATTCCTTAACGAGGGATTACTAATTCCACGCAGACGAAGTCGCGGGCAAAAGCTAGTTGAGAATATGCAGAAGCAGACTGCTGCACTGGAGCAGATTGCTTTGTCTATAAGAGGTCAAAGCAATCTGCTCTAGTGTTTTACACTTACTTTGGGGCTATCCTGTGACTGAAAATTTAATCTGAGTCCAAAGACTGTTAATTTATTTTACTATAGGTACTTAGTTAATTTGTTTGTTAGAAGTGTTAAGAAAAATGGATATTTTTTTATGATAGGATTTATCGGTCTATTATAGGTAGTTCCACTTGAGTTGGTTTATTATATTATATATGTATAGATACTTAACAAAATAGGTTAAAGAAACTTTTTGGTCTATCTTGCAATTCTCTGTTGAACTTGCTATCGGTACAATAAAAGAACAGTAATTTCAAAATCCCGTTGTCATTAGGTAAGGTACATGACAATGTTGTTGTGTGCGTGACTTCAACTCTGGTGAAACTATCTACTTATATACTTATCCTAGGCGGTTGATAAAGAAGTTGTACAGTGGTTGTAGAGGGTAGCTGAGAAGGTTGTTTACCCGCTTCATTTCTGTTTAATAAAATACAAGAGCTGCTTAGCTTCATACAAGCCTCAAGCCACTAACCAATCCTTAACTGACCATAACAACTTCTTACCTACACTGCCTTGTTTAAATGTAGGTATCTCTAAAAATTATTGTTGGGACTATTTTAAGACAAGACTTTAAAATAATTAATAATATATCCCAAATACTGTTGATTTAATTGTTCTGAAGTAACAGTATATTTACATATGTGGTCTTTGTATTACAATTTTTAGCAATGAAAACGAATGTCCAATCTAGATCTGTACTACTAGAATGCCCATGCTAAATTCGTGGTTCTAAAGCATGTCGTTTTAAAATGAGAGCTGAACGACGTTTGTATGGGAACGCGAGCGTCCTGGCGACTCTTAAGGTGGAGTGACCGGGTCAAGAAAAAAAAAACAAGTTTTATGACACGGTTGAAAAGGCCACAAACAGGATTACAGGACTCGATGGGAGGAAGTCATACTATGAGACGGAGAGCTGGCCACGTCAGATATGACACAATAATGAGAGCAACGAAACCCATCTAGTTTGCTACACTATGCTTATTTCTAGATCCGGACATCTGGCAGCTGTAAAGTGGTGGAGGTCAAAGAATGAAAATAACACGAAGAAAACAAATTCTAGAGTTCTGGATTTGATCCAATATTATGAAAAATTATGTTATTAATTAGATTATATAATATCCAAAAGTTTCGGTTGGGGGCAGTAGTGCCAAATGATGTATAATGTAATTTTTGGTTACTTACTCGGCTACTATTGTTTGTTATAATGTTAAAATATAGGCCCTGTTGTCTATAAATGACACAACTTCAGCAGTTTTTACCTATTTCGGTATTACTTTTTTCCAACTTAAAAACTTTGTTGGTCTGTCACTCTGATCTCCACCCATTAAATGCTGCCAGATGCCCGGATCTAACAATAAGGATGGTTATGCAATCTAACTGGACTGGTTACATTACTCTCATTATTGTATCACATCTGACGGTGGCCAGCTCTTAGACCATTTTTTTGTTAAAATTATGATTTGCTATTTTTTTTATGTATGTTCACTGATTGTACGAAGACGGCTGGACCGATTTGGAAAATTCTTTTTTGTTTGAAAGAGTATACTTCACAGTAGGGCCCATTGTCACCAGGTCCGGATCTGATGGAGAAATCGAGGGAACTCTTCAACTATTATAAGCACACCTATAGTGATTTCAGTATTTTTTACAGCAACTCGGGCATTTCCACTTGGAACAGCGGATCCTAAGTGAAGCAGGTTCTTTTTTGTTTAAAATTATTGTTTCTGCAATAATCACAATGTTTTATGTTTTAATGTTAAAATATAGGCCCTGTTCTCTATAAATGATACAACTTCCGCAGTTTTTACCTATTTTGGTATTACTATTTTCCAAATGAAAAAATTTGCTGGTCCGTCACTCTTTACCTCCACCCATTAAAAGCTGCCAGATGTCCGGATCTAGCAATAAAGATGGCAAAGCAGTCTTAACTACATAGGGTTAATTGCTCTGGTTTTCTTGAGATATTTTTAGTCGCAGGTGAAATAAAAATATATAACTATAATGTTGATATGCATTTGTTTTTTGCAACACCTACTTATTTGTTAATTTACAAAGGTTTCCGCTTCCCAAAAGGTTGTCTGGAAGAATTCGCTTTTTAGCGATATGACCGCCAATTGTTTTACCTCTACTTTTCTGTTTGTAAATTGTGTATCTCTGTTTCTTTAATTTGAGGTGTGCAATAATAGTACATTACAGCAGAGGCTGGGAAAATAGGGATTTCAGGCCAAGTAGGTATATACGGCTGAGCGTAGCGAGGCCGGATAGGGATAGGTACGAGGCCGGGAATCCGTTTTCACGCAGAGGCATGTATAGTGCTTTTCTCACAAAAATGCGTGGAAATAAGACCTAAAACTTAAAGTCTAAAAGTCTATCGTACTCGTGGCCGGCGCCCGCGCGGCAGTGACCGGCGACGCCCGCCCCGCCCGCGGAGGCGAGCGCGAAACGGTAGTCTGAAAATCCTTTTCATATCAAGTGTCACTACGGCGCCCGAAACGTGATACTTCCGAGTCTATTTTCACGAACGTAACGACAACATTTCCGCGCATAGTAGGCGCCTAGGCCTGCAAAGTAGCCGGCGCCCGCCACGCGCTCGCCCCCGCGGGCGGGCCGGGCGCCGCCGGTCGCTGTCGCGCGGGCGCCGGCTGCGAGTGCGATAGACTTTTAGGCTTTAAGTATTAGGTTTTAGGTCTTATTTCCACGCATTTTTTTGAGATAAGCACTATACATGCCTCGGCGTGAAAACGGATTCCCGGCCTCGTATCCCTATCCGGCCTCGCTACGCTCGGCCGTATATACCTACTTGGCCGGTAATCCTTATTATCCCAGCCTCTGCTGTAATGTACGGTCACGCTCCGTGATTGTTCAGCCATTTAGGGTTCTAGCTAAATTGGTTGTACAATACTTGCGCTATGGAAGGTCCAATTTAGCTAGAAGCCTAAATGGCTCAACAATCACGGAGCGTGACTGCACTATTAAGTAATAGTCCAACAATGATTAGGTATCCACGACAATTTCAATAGTCTATGAAAATTCGTTATAATGAGTAATTTAATTCTTGTGTTTTATAGTTTGGCCAGAGTTTGTTTCACTTCAAACATAGACAGGGAGAATCATAATGTCTTTTTCTAATGCTAGTACTCTCACTACTAAAAAAGGGATGGGTATAGCATGTTGCTCTGACTGTTACTGCGCTTTTTGGTTTGCCAGACTATATTTGATTTCTCATAGGCCTTAAAACAAGCACAGTAGGTTTCTATTTAATGGCAACTCACAATGACATTACCTACACAATTTCCAGTCCCTTGAGTGATGCTATACAGAGTTTACACCGTATTTCAGTTTCATTTGTGAAATAAATTCATTGACAATTTGATAAAAGCATGGTTTAGATGATTTGACTTCATGTGTGCCACTTTTCTAAGACAATTGGTAGGTACTTACCATTTGCTGCTTATCACAGCAATCGGTCCTAACTAACAGCATCAAATTCTTGTTTTATTTGGAATTTTCAATTTCAATTCAATTTCCTCGCTAGGCGGTGCCTCAGGTGTAGCAACGCCGGCTATGCTAGACCCATCAATATTCCTATCATCAATGCTCAAAATCAATATGATGGTGCCATGACATTTGGGCCAGAGAAAATTGCCAAATGTTGAGGTATCTGTTTCATGATGTTCTAAAAAGGAAGCAATGACGTGGCCTTGGGCTTTGGGGTAAAAAGTTAGATCCTATGAGGGTTTATTTACTTTACCTAACATGAGTATGTACATAAAGTTTTCATATATTTTTACTAATCAGCATAAGTAGGTACCTATGTGGCTGTTCGTATGACTTGTAACATAGGTAGGTATTTATTTATGCCATATCATATTAAAAAGACCGAAGTGATAATAAAAGATTTTTGAAATTTACTTATATGAATGAGACGGGGACAAGCTCACTAGTTAAGCTATTTATATTGATAGTAATCCTGAATAATATTTGTAGAATGACTAGCATGTATCTACTGTAAAGTATTGTTAATAAAATAATAACTATTGTCATAGATCTGTGGTTCATTACATGAAATTAGTTCTCTGGTCAATTAGCTGTCACCTTGGCAACAGGTTCAGTTTACACTATCCTATTTAGAATGAGCCTGCATTGTTACAGGCAATGTTCATGTTGATTATTTATGTCAACTGCTCAGTGGCGGCGGGTCAAAACGTTTCTTAGGCAAGCCAGAGCTTAATTTGGCTTAAAATTTCTTCATGCGCTGTAGGAAAACTGCTCAGGTGCCTGAAAATTAGGCAAGCCGACAGGAATCGTGTTACATGGACGCGCCGCCACTGCAACTGCTACAAAGTAAATAAGGTAACTAACTCGATCATTATATTTTATTGTCAAAATTGAAATAAAGATGGTAAGTAAAATTTTACTTTATTTTTAGTGTGAGACTACCAATTTCATCAAAACTTCCTTGAGCACTAGGTGACATAAAAGGTCAATTCATTTATTTAACCTAAAATGGAGTTACGAATTTAATTAAACATTGACTAACAACAAGACACTAGTGCAGGGCAGAGGTAGACGTGCTGGGTAGGGCAGCACCGTTGATGAAACTGAAGAAATGTTGGGTGGATTTGAATCTCTCCGTGTCCCACAGATACACATGCTGATGGCTCGGATTATCAAAATCATAATTTTGGATCTTAGCCAGCCCAATACAATATTAAGGGATCTGTGCCACCGGTCAGCGATGGCTTCACCAATATGTTTGATGAAGGTGGACATTTGTGGCGCGAAAACTCCATCGATGGATGTAACTTGCGTGAATCTTTTCACAGGCGTTCGAGTATTCTTCTTTTTTTCTCTTCTTAGCGGATTTTAGGACAGATGCTACCTGATGTGAGATGTAAGGGGGAGCGTCGTTGTCTACGACATGTATATCAAATAACGCCTCCCTCTGTGCATCCCAGACGTCTCGGCCACGCGGAAGTCCACTGTCGCCTTTCCCCCAAGTGTGCTGGCATTGCTCACAAATTTCGTTGTGTCGTTGTGTAATTAAATATCTTTGATTTCACATTGTGATCAATTCCAAAGGTAAATTCTAACCTGAAATAGGTAAAAGAACATTGTATAGGTATTATGAATGATTTATAAGTTCAATATTTTGAACGTTGTTGCAGTGTCAACCGTAACTATGAACCCGTTTGGAGCGAGATTAGGATTCAGTACAGTAAAGGGGAGTTATCGAAACTAGCGGTGCCTTCGTTTTGTGATTGGGCGTCTTCTCACAATTTGATGCTTACTAAGCACTGTTTAGATCGACCGCTTTACCTGCTTAGGGCTCTGCAAATAGTAGTAAGCTATTCTGGCGTTTGCTTTACATACCACTCGCGTTGCATTATCCTTTGAAAAAATTTGCTCGTAAGTCCCTATGGATAGGCAATTTAGTAATTTACATTTTTCAGGAATGGCTAAAATTGTTAAATATAGAGCGCAAAGTTTCCGGTTTTGTTCTTGCTTTTTCTTTTCCTTTAGTTTTTAACTTCGTGTGACACTTGTGTCAAGTTTGGCATTTATAGCTGGGTTGCCCTATGAATAAAAATATTTTACCTCAAAAATGTTGGTAGGTATGCGTTCAAACTGCGGTTCAAACCAGTGGCACCCCACTTAACTTTTACATTCTGTCATTTTGCACTTGGTACAACCCATTGCTGTTAGCAATCGTTAAAGAACTCCGATTACCGTAACATTTTGCCTACGTTTACAGGCGGTTTGGTGCAACCCACCCTAAGTCAAAAACTTACAAGCATATTATGACGTATTCAAACTTAGGGTAATTTAATTGAATAGTCTTGCAACACCACGCACGTGGAACGCTGACAGGTCACGAATAAATTAAAAAAAAAAAAAAAAAAGGTCGCTGACAGTAATGACAGTGACATTACGTATTTTACTTGTATTGTTATCGGGTTTATTAAACATAGCTAAATCCTTTTAACAATCTTTCTGCAATGACTGTGTACGCCCGAATCAGACTTAATTTAAAATGTGGTTACAGTGTGTGTACTGAAATGCTAAGGAAATGCATTGTGTTTGAATTGCGTAAGTAATCAATGAACAATGGTAAAAAAGTTAGAATACGGCCCTTGGACAGGTCATGTCATGTTGCACCTAATGATACAAATATAAGTATAGTCAGAAATATTGACCGTTAATGAGCCAGCATTCCTGAGGGTGAGGATACTGGTTCTGAAACCACTATAAACTCGACTGGATATTAAATACGTAAAGAAATGCTGCCAGCCCAGCCTCCTTGGAACGATGTTGCGAGGGCCTTTTTTACGTGTACTTTAGAAGGAGTTTTAAATTATTCCGATTAAATTATTTTCTAAAATGTGTGAATTTATGGTAGATTTTTACCTTTATGCTTCAAATTTGATTGTTTCCCACACCAGTCCTAAGTTTAGTAAGATACCTTACCTACCTTTGGACATAGTTATTAACTTACCTAATTCTCACTTCCAACGTATGCGTAAATTGTCTAATAACTATAGGCAGTTACAAAGCTAAGCCTATTAAATTCCAGTACCCAGCCTATCGCTAGTCATTATTGCCTGTTCTCCGGTATTTCGCCAGAGTTTGAACATTTCGATTGGAAAACGTTTATCAAGCGCCTATGTTCGCTAGTTTTATTTGTTGATCAACAATTCGTTTACGGAATATAAAACATTGTTAGTTTGTAATTGGGTCAGACGGAGCATTTTTCTAGCTTTATTCAGTTTTTCTTCAATATCGCTATCTGGGAAATAGATAGCAATAATCGAACAACTAGTTTATACTATTCTGCCTATTTAAGTGGCCGGTAAACTTATTTTGTGCAATTTCACACCGCAAATTTAAATAAATAAATAATAAAACTTGTGACTATTTTAATGAAGTGTATGTGTTTGCGCAGAATTCAATTAGGGCTTGTTATTAGGTATCCTATTTGCCGTGTCTTGTTAGCATTCTGGCTGAGTGGAGCTATTCACGGCGGACAAAGGACATGATTTGCGGCAGACACGTACCATACAATTGAATTTAAAGATATCATGTCAATGCGTTAACATTGTGGTGGCGTACGGTTTAAAACATAACAGGTGATTATAACCATTTGTTGCGATTATTTGTATCACTAAATTTTTATATTTAATTGTTAAATTTTTAATATTCAGACATAATATATGTCTGAGTCTCACGAAATTTTTGTGTTAAAAACTTAACATGCATTTAAAGTTTTAATCTTCGATTGAATAAATTATCTATAGATTTCCTAGAAAGTTTAGTCAAAGTTAATAGGTAAAGGGCATGAAGGTGGCTTAGTGAGGATCCCTTCAATGCGTCAGAATTCTCAGACAGATCATTTCATTCAGGGACCAGTTATTGCTCATAGTTTCAATACCTGTTTCTGTACTAAAATATAAGAACTTAAAAAAATATCTACCCATATAACCGTATGACGTCTAAATAGTCAAATATAGTCTGACTGGCCAATAAGTGCAGTAACAATGGAAGTAATTAGCTAAACTCATCCCTTTACAGTAGCGAAGGTACTAGCGTAAGAAGGAGACAGTTCAGACAGTATGATTCTTTCTGTCTATGCTTGAAGTAAAACAAACCCTGGCCAAACTATAGTTACTACTTTAGCCTAATTACAAAAATTACCCAACATTCTGAGTGATCAGTTCTGTCAATAAAAACCAAAAAGGTATGAGGGTTGTTTATTCATTCAAAAGTCCATAGGTACTGCAATTAAAAATAAGTAAGCATACATTTATGTTGTTTTGGCTACCGTGTATAATTTAATTTTGCCATATAAGCGATACCTATATCAATTATTTGCATTTCAATACAATCATAAATTAATTGAACAAAAAGACCGGACAGACTTGCTCATCAAGAAATGCATCTCACGGCCAGAGGTGAATGTACAGCGGCGCTGAACTTGACTTACCTTTACATTGCGTCTAAGAACACTTTAACTGCGATATAACCGAAAACAGGAAAGTCGATCACCTGGGGTACTTGTCACGCTTCAAATTACATAACAGGAATACTTAATTTTTAACTTTGTAGGTATGTTTTTTTTTTACATTCGCAGCAGCTGAGTAAATTTAGGGTAGGTAATAGTGATGCGTGAACTAATATCGAAACCTTGAAGTCTCGTTATTCTTAATTACGCCGTTCTAAGAAATGATTTAATGTTATCTCACCAGGCCTAACCTCTGCAATCTGTAAAGTGTCAACATTTCAATGCGATTCCAGGGTGGAGACCGTGAACCTGGCGCACGCGCCTGCTCGCAGCCGTCGGATGAGTCGAGGCCGGTATATAAGCCGGCGCGGGTATACCCGACACCATTCGCAACTGCACAGCCCCGCCGCGAGCTTCCGCGAATCCAGGTCACGTTGACCGCGAACTGAATTGACACAATTGCCACTTGCGATCCTTCCGCAATGTCTTCCATACGTCTCTTGGTCCTCGCGATCGTTCTGCTTCTAGCAACCTCATGTGACAGTGCTCCGTTCTTTGACGCCCTTTACGATGCCATCAACGGCAACGCACGGAGATCATACGGATACAGCGGTTATGGAAATCCCGGTTACGGCTACCAGAACCAATATCCTGGCTACGGGTACAACGGTTACAACGGGTACGGGCAGGAAAGACAACCGAGGAAGCAAGCCGACAAGACGTGGAGGGACATTTGTAAGGTCCATTTCCCAGATTCCATAACAGGAGTGCCGGGAAGATCGGGAGTAGTGTGTCCATTCTGAGGCGCGGATCGCGTGTTCTACGCAATGGAGCGGCTGCTACGGCGCCGAAACATCATGAGGATGGGTTGATCTCAATTTAGAACCACCTTGACGTACAAGAAAAAAAAACAGGATTTTTAAGGAATAAAACAGACTTAAACACATAGCCGGTGGTAAATGGTCTCTAAAGATTACAAATCCTGAGGATGGATTTCTACAACCCAGGTTTTTACCAGTTCGTCTGATATTTCTATTCTTTGACAATTTCATTGAGATCTGACCCATGCCACAGTACAATTTTTTTTTGTGGTTTTAAACCCATTTTTTTATTTCGCATAGTTGGTGATGTAAAAATGACAATAATACTCCGATGACTTCTGCGTCATTGGATGTGATAACCTTGTGATAACGAGTTCACCTATTAGTTTCGATCGATGATACGTTAAGTATAGTTTCTTAAGCGAGACGATTACAGGATGCACAGTGCTAGAACACGCGATGTAAATCTCATGAACACACTAAATTATCTAATTGGCCTTTTTGTACTTAGAAATTATTTAATTGATTTTTTATGCTGTTTCTTCTCAATATTAAAGGTAAGACTCGGAAATTCTGGTTCTTTACCCCTTGTACCCATGGTCGATTTTTTTTCGAAGTGTAAACAAATATTATTTGTGTTTTTATTAACTTTGGTTATTTTAACTAAGTAATTAACACTGTTGGTTGAGCGTGTAGTAAGTTCCAAATCTGTTTGCAGTGATCTATCCTGACAGACGGTAATGTCCAGCTACGTATACGCTGCAATGCATAGTGCCATTACATTGTATTTTGAAATATTAGGTTAAGTTATTAGTTTTAGTACGTGAATAAAATATTTTTGTGTTTAATTGGCTTTTTATTTTAGAAATTTTATTTTTATTTTTGATGCATTTCTGCTTTCCAAGTTTATCTATTTATTTTAATAGGTACAGTCAGCAGCAAAAGTAGCTAAGCGAGTAGGGTGTTCAAAATGATCTAAACACGACTTTATTATTAACAGAATAAGAGCGTGTGTAGGTCATTTTGAACACCCTACCCGCTTAGCTACTTCTGCTGCTGGCTGTACCATCATGCGACGAAATATCATGATTATACGGTCATATCGTATTATATATAAATATTATAGTCTTCTAGTACTTATAATAGTATACGCTTTATTAGATTTATCAAGACAACCTAACCTCACGCAATGGAGGAGATTATAGGATTGTCCTCAAACATTATTTTATAAACAAAAAACACGGAATATTTATTTTACAAGATTGAAACACTATTTAGAACATGCCTCTGTTTCTAATTTACAATCAAGATGTAGAATGTTTATTTGTTATGTAAGTTTATTACTTGCTGTGGTCAATTTTGTTTCTCAATAATTACTTCATTTTCTAGCTCCTACTAGGAATGTATGTGGCGACAAATTTTGCTCAAAGTACTAGACGCTAATTACAGAGGTATTGAGGTATGGGAGTGAATGGTCTTCGAAGTTAATTAATGGTCGATTTGATGTGTTGCCGACTGTTGCCCAACGCTTCCATCATGCTTCATAGAAGCATGTTAGGAAAGATTATGAGAAGGAAAGGTAGGTATTAAATTAATATGACCAACCATGGGACCTATAAATTATACGGACATTATTCCGGCAAGATAAAACTTTGCTTCCATTATTAGCCGATGTCTCGTGTCGTCACATACTAACTTCTCGGGTTTGAACCAATCACAATTGCTTACAAGTTGTATATGTGTGCGTGTCGCGCTTAGACACGAGAAACTGACTCATGATGGAATCAAACCTTTTTTCTTAACATTTTTAAAATACCTACATAACAAATGGTGCTAACAATCTATTAGATTATGTTTGTTTGTTAGGGGTTATGTATTTAAGTCATTACAACAGTTTCGCTTACGTACCTATAAGTTGATGATATAAACGTCATAAAATTAGCAAGCAAGCATATGATAATTTAAATGACTTTTACCGTAAGATGTAACTGTGTACAAAACACGGCGCGTTTGCACTAAGTGTTAAATTCACAATTGTTTCTTACTTAACTAATTAGTCTGACCTAATATTACTTGTTCCATAAATATCAAACGTCGTAACTTGTACGGAGTCTGATAACTGTTACCCCATTTGGTTTTCGTTATACTACTAACAGCTCTCTCGGCTTCATTTATTCTTCACTGCACCAAATGTGTTCAACCCTTGTCATACAAATAATGCAGATTTACAAAAATACAAATAATTTGTTTGTAACATGGTATTGGTTTGTAATAAATAGCGAAAAAAAGTTTAATATAAATGTTCAAAGCCAAGAAAATAATTCAATTTATAATGAACATTATATAAATGAAAGATAAAAACATAAGTACTTAACTGTCCTACTAACGTTAAAATATTGGGTAAAAATTATATTTAAGGTAACATAACACATAGGTGCTGAAAGTGGGTATATCAATACAAGGTCCAAGAGAAACAGACCCACAACTGACACAAATGGGTAACGATTCTCGGCCATACTTCAATTAGGCACAAAAGGTACCTTCCGCATCGCTGTTACGAAATAATCAAAATATGTTTACCAATATTATTTAATATTCATGTTATAATATGCACAGGATTAAAGTTTAGCGATATATTAGATTATACTGAAATTCACTAAAATAGTTTATATCTGATGCTTCAAAATTACTAGTCAGTGTTTACACTTAACTCTACCGATTTGACACCGATAAAGTTTATCTCTGCCACTATTGACATTTATGCTGGTGTTCTGTACGCTTAGCATGAGTTATGACATTGACGTTTTCGAGAACGAGTATCGAGTGTTCTATCTGTGCATCTTGCTTGTAACATATTAGTGTAAACGAGATGCACAGATAGAAAATTCGTTATTCGTTATCGAAAAATGTCAATGTCAAACTCATGGTAGTGCTACTGTTCCACACTTTGTCAATTGGATAGTGCGTGTAAGTTACCTAGTAATTCTTACTATAAGCGAAGTTGGCTTTTTTATATGTTTATTTCTGTATTCTTCAGGTGTAAAAATGCTTTATTAAACACGTAATAAAATTAAATTAAAATAACTAAACTAAACTAATATTGAAATAAACTAAATTAAAACTAAATACAACTACAAATTGACAAAACTACCTAAAAGCTTACCTAAAATCCCAGTTACAATTTTTTTTCTTGTCGATGCCTCAGGTAACCAGAAGGCTGGCAGCTATTTCGGCCAAAAGATAAGCCTGGCCATCCAAAGAGGTAACGCTGCCAGCCTTCTGGGTACCATAACCCACGAAGGCGACTTGGGGAGCATCTTTTATTTATAAGTTTATTTTAGTTTTATATATAGGTTTATTGTTTCTGTAGTTTTATTGTGTACATATTTAAATAAAAACGTTATTTTTTTATAATATAATAAGCATTACACAGTTAAAGTGTCAAAATGCAGCATTTTACATTCACCCGTATTTCTTCATATTTCTTAGAACTATACGGCAAACGTAACTACTATAATTAATGTTAAACGTTTATGTAGGACTTGCGGCCATCTTGTCGAGCAAGGTGGTTTGGTTTCGGGAAAAACTTCTTATTTTATGTTCATTTTCGTGATTCAATGTGTAATATATAGCTTATTCTGCAGTGATTTAACGAACTAGTGAGCAACTAATGAAGAATTAGTCTCGAAACATGTGTAACCCCTGTTTGAGTTAGATATCCGTTAGTCCACGTGCTGTTTGTAGGGAGTAGCTATCTCCTTATAAAAAGCCTAACCTCACCGTACAACGTCCAGCTCTTGGAGCGACTTCGACATTGGCAAAATTGTCCCAATATTGTGGACATAATGCCATATTTTAAAAATTGAATTGAATTGAAACGTTTATGTAACAATATTGAATGATGTTTATCGTAATTAAAAATTATTTATTACGATGTAATAACAATTTTTAACCTTGCCCAGCTAGTTAAAGATAGATTAATAACAAGTATATTCTCATTAAATTTAAACTTTCGTGAGACATATTTAACACGGTTACACGTCACTTTATTCACGTCTCGCGACATGTTTCGGAGAGCCTAGGTCTCCATCTTCAAGCACTAGGAGTGCTACTTGAACCGGCCCTTCAGTATATTCTCGGTAAGCATTTATATTCTTATCTATTATCAACTACTCAAATGGAATCACTCAAACTATTCGTACGAGGCACACTCCAACCTAATAACGGATTCGTCATACTCGGATGTTGTTACATAGGGCGCTAAAGAAATTATTTAATATGTATACAGTTACGATGAAGCTAAAATATTGCATCGCTAAAATATTAAATTAACAGTTTTTGTCATACCGTATAATTCAGATGCATTCCCTAATAGGTAAGACATTTAAGACTCTCACTTAACCTACCTACATACATACCTACTCGTAGTTCACAACTGCTACATAGTATTCCCGATATAGACGAGCCTTTACAAAGTGCAGTGTCGGACCAAGAGTTGGTCAAACTTATGACCGACATAGACTTACTGGAGTACTCGTAAGTTTCCTGATCGGTAAGTGGAGCGCCGAACTGTTGTGTAATCATCCCAAGTACATTGGCTTTATCACAACCTAGGACACTAGCATGAACTTTAAAATTAATAGGAATATTATCAAACGTATTCAACATATACTAATAGTACGCCTCGAACTGAGAACCCGCGATTTACTTGCACGAGTTGACCAATATAACAAAACCCATATGTGGACGAGTTTAGTGCAAGGGACCACTTTGTCGATTTACAAAGACACTTTTTTCTTTCACTAATAGATAGTAGATACGACTATTGCGTAGTTTTAGAAAGTACTAGTAACTCCATATCGACAAAGTGGTCCCTTTGTCCGTATCGATCCAGCTCATAAACAAACTCTCTAATTGTATGTATCTGGGTAATTTGCAGAAAAAATGTACCTTTACTTTTTTTTTATTTCATATATATTTTGAGTCTATCGCATGCAGTATCATGAGCTCTATCGAGTCTGATAGAATAAAAAAAATGACCCAACTGTCCCAAAATTTACATACAAAAAATTCGTTACGTTCATAAAAAAAATGTAACGAAACTGATAATTTCTCAGTTTCGTTACACTTTTTTTATGAACGCAACGAATTTTTTGTATGTAAATTTTGGGACAGTTGGGACTAAGTAAAGGTACATTTTTTCTGCAAATTACCCATCTCTGCTACAACCCCAACAAATTTCATAAAGATCAGAAAAACGTTAAAGTTATCGTCGAACAAACTCTCAAAATCAAAAAGCCATCGAAATGCCGAGACGTCCCAGTAACCAGAAGTTGTTTGTTATACGAGTAGGTACATCTGCATTATAGTCAGTATTTTTAACCGACTTCAAAAAAGGAGGAGGTTCTCAATTCGACTGAATTTTTTTTTTTTTTATCATTATTATTCTCTTTATTTTTCTTTCGTCTTAGGCTAGGTAATTTATAAAATTTTTATAAAAGTAAAATACAAAATACATCTAAAACATACAAAAACAATAAAAACATTATAAAAAACCTAACCTAGGGTGCCGCCAGCAACAGGGCAGGGCCCAGGCTGCCGGTGGTTAGGGCCGCAGAGAGAGGAACCTTCGGACTATGCGCGCCGTGTCCAAGATTACCGCCTTATCATTATTATTATTATTTTTTGTATGTATGTTACTCCATATCTCCGTGAATCGTGAACCGATTTTCAAAAAAATCAGGAAATCAAATCAATCGAACAGGTATAACCCCTAGATGGTCCCATTGTCACCAAGTCAGGGTCTGATGATGGGATCCTGGAGAAATCGAGGGAACTCTTCAACTATTATAGGCACACCTATAGTGATTTCACTATTTTTTACAGCAACTCGGCCACTTCCTCTTGGAATAGCGGATCCTAAGTGAAGTCGGTTCTTTTTTGTTTAAAATTATCTCGGCTCACTTCGGCATTAAAGGTCCGTACCTATCATTCGTATCAGATGTTTTTTAGTAGAATTTATAACAATGAAACTTTTAAAGTTTTTGGCGGTAGTGTATATGTATTTATCTTAACATCATTTTGTATAGTTATACACTGTTATGTGTACAGTCGCCAAATATATCGGAGCGGCCAGGGTACTCAAAAATATCTATCAAGCACTTTGTCGTCTTGATGGCGTTGTTTAGATATTTGTGACCACCTTGGCGGCTCCGATATATTTGGTGGCGACTGTACATAGATGATAGAATATAATCGGTTTTTAACCGAAAAACCAGGATATTTATGGTACGTTTTTTTTGGTGGCTTGCATTCCCTATTCATAGTCAACGTTCACTTACTAAAGTCCCACCAGGCTAACTCGCGCTAACGTTGCTAGCGACAAAGTCTGGAGAGCCATCATAAACGTCAAATTTATATGAATATATTTAACAATTTCTCGGTTCAACGTCTATGCAGAGTTAATGTGGTTGGACTCTATAAGTATGTCTCCTTAATGTAAATATGGTTTTATTATGATAGCTAAGTAAGCGTTTGCCTCACAAAACCAGCATAAGAAATGGATGCAATTGAAGACTACACTTGTTTAAATAGGCTGGTTCGCTTGGCGTTGGTATATTTGCTTAGACTCGTTGTTATGGGAATAGAATCAATATCTCGCACGCTCAGAATTTTAAACAAGCGTAACACTACGAAAACAAAAAGGTCGTTTACACTTGTTTGCAAACGGATAAAATGTAAATAGGTACAGTCACCGGCAATAGTATCTACCTACACGAAGGCCGCACATAATTTTGTCACATATTTTTGCGGCCTTTGTGTAGGAAGATACTATTGCTGATGACTGTAAGTACCTATATATAGTCGGTACATACAGTACCTATATTATTTGTAACTTATACGTAGTTTATACATTATGGATCTTCTATTCCGAGAAAACTCAATAGAATTGGTAATGTCCGTAATGAATACGTTGTCACATGCATCAATTTTATTATATACATAGGTTTATTTTACATATCTCACGCGTTTTTTCAATAAGGCGTTGAATTCGTATTCATAGGTAAGTTCGTATCGTAGAACAAGTTGTGACTACGCCAAATCTTGGAATTAGATTGCCGAGCGGTCATCAGGCTCCATTGAACCGTCGCAAAAAGGCAGGGTTGGAAGATGTTCAGTGTTCACTTATTTATATATAATGTTTTTTTTTACTTTTTGTCTTTGTTGTTCTAGCTAATGATATTAAAGCTTGTTCTCACTATGTTGAAGATTTATGTAAAAAACTGTTTCCTTTTGACGTAAAGCATGAATTGAGTACTAAATTATCACTAAAAGCCATTGTACGGGTATGCCATAGAATACAATTAGGATAATAAAAAATTGTCCTGCGGAAATAAATAAAAAGTATAGACGTCTCACCGATAAAAAAACTAACGATACAAAAACAGCTGAAAAAAATTGGTCCCACAATAGTGCCGCAAGAATCACTCGTGAAGTAGTTTCTCTGACAATCTTATTACGTTATAAGACTGGCTGGTTACAAATTTTCACGAGCCATATTTTCAGTTAATCTTGTCTGAGACTGTACAGTCAGCAGCAGAAATAGCTAAGAGAGTAGGATGTTCAAAATGACCTACACACGCTCTTATTCTCTTAACAATAAAGTCGTGTCCAGCTTTTGAACACCCTACACGCTTAGCTACTTTTTCTGCTGACTGTACCTCCTTTACATTGTTACTCGAAGAGGTGCCTACATTATTGCACAGAATGTGTCACTTTTTAAATATATGTAAAAAATATAAATTCATTCGTGATCATTATTCCTCTAAGGTGGGCCGGCGGTGTCACGCGCCTGGATAAGGTCCGAAATGAATATATACGTGGTTCGTTTAAGGTGGCGCCTATTACCGAAAAGCTCAAGGAAGGCAGAATGAGATGGTACGGTCACGTTATGTGCAGGGACGAAAATTACTCAGTGAGGAAGGCTATGAACATCCCAAACCAATCCAAAGGAAGGGGCAGACGGCCAGCAACGTGGTGGACCAATGTCGACAAAGAGATGGGGACTCAGAACCTAACCACACAGACAACCCAGGATAGATCATCCTGGCGCCTACGTACGAGGAGGCCCGACCCCAGCTAAACTGGGAAATGGGGCTGGACAAAGAAGAAGATCATTATTCCTCTAACCCGTAAGTAACCTAGATTTAAATTTTTCTTATTAAGAAGGAAGCCCATAACCCGACCCTCGAAAATGGAAGTTATGTGATGAGCTCCAGCTGCTACTAAGTTTATTTTATACTTTTTGTAATCAACTACGTAAAAACAAGCCTAACAAATCTAATTTTACCATGTTTATCCATGTTAAAATATGCAAACGTAACGATGCAATTTTTATACTCGAGAAAAGTTACTACATTTTGAACTTTTGTTTTAATATTATTACTTAAGAAAGAGTATAATCTCAGAGCTAGATTAATAACATCGCTATTTTTTTTACTTTGAATAATTAACACACCTAGTGACCAAATTATAATACAGGGTGTTATTTCAATAACTAATAGCCATATTGTGCGAGGTGATTTGGTAGGCCATACTAAACAACTTTTATAATGAGGCCAACCCCGAAATCTCAAAAAAATGTTGGCTGTTTCATACATTTCGGCCGATCAGACGTTGAAGTTTTCTATGGGGAGGCTAAACATTTTTTTGGGATTTCGGGGTTGGCCCGATAAAAAAAGTTGTTCACAATGTTTAGAAATAAAGGAAAAGTACAAAAATCCACTGCCTCAGGCGAACTCGAACTCGCGACTCTGGGAAACATGCCCATCGCTCTGCCAACTGAGCTACTGAGGCTATAACTGATGGCTGCGAATTTCTCCACCACATCCTTTATAAAATAAAATAAAATAAAGGATGTGGTGGAGAAATTCGCAGCCATCAGATATAGTCTCAGTAGCTCAGTTGGCAGAGCGATGGGCATGTTTCCCAGAGTCGCGAGTTCGAGTCTCGCCTGAGGCAGTGGATTTTTCTACTTTTCCTTTATTTCTAAACATTGTGGTATCGTTAGCAGACGTTCTGCTTAATACAAAAATAAAAAGTTGTTCAGTATAAATTACCTAATCACCTCCCACAATATGCCTAGATATTGAAAAAAGATCCTGTATAACATACTAAAAAATAGCAATCGTGCTCCTACGTCATATGCTTTAACTGACATACCTAGTTATATATTCTTTTAATAATATTATTGATAACATAACCTCAATAAACAATTGAGCAACAAAACTAACTCGTAGTTAGCAATAATTCTTATTTACAAGTCTCTATAGATAACATCGCCAAGGGCTGATACCGGTATTTGGTACCGTAAGGGCGCCATACTAAATCGGTTTGTTGTTGTTCAATATTCTCTTAGAATATTTATATAGAGTGGATCATTTACTTCCTACTTGAATTTCCAATATGAGTTGACGAAGATATGTCATATTTATTATTTTTATAAAAGACCTAACTTAAACTCGTAACTTATCAATTGTGTTTTATTTTACAAAAAAGCTCTACACCTGAGATTTACCAATGATTTATTATTTTAATTAAAAGGGTAGGTGGAATATACTGTATGACAGCTCTATAGTCTAGCTAACCAAAATTCTCAGTAAAATTTGAAGTTTAATAAACTACACTCATACCATTTAAAAAAAATTGTAATAGAATAAGAAAAAAGTCAGTATACATATGTTCTTTTCACTCTACGCTTGAAGTTAGAAAGTCCCACGTCAAACTATGTACAATTGACTTCAAAGATATGTTTTACACCTTTCCACCTTACGCCTTTGTAGTAAAGTGCAAAAGTGTAAACATATTTGACGTCGACTGTACCATAAATCAGTGAGAAGCGTTGTAACCACTCTATCTAATCTCCAATCGAACTGTCAAAGTTGGATAACGTAGCGGTCGAAGACAGGATTCATCAATCAAGGTGGATATTCGGCTTATCAGTATCTTGTGGGCATTTCCCAGTTGTCGACAACCCTACCCTATCCGGTGACTTACCTTAGTTCGATAAACTTTTGACTTAGGATTAAATAGTGTTCGATCGTTCTAATCATTGCGTTATTTGTACAAATAAAAGTAATTTGGTGTACATTGTAAGCGCTATATGAAAACTCTTTGAAAAAGCATCTAACAGAACAAGGCTAAGACCAACCGCAAGAAAAAATGGGTAGTTTATTTGAGATAACTGAAATTAGCTTTAGCTACGTTTAGTTACGTTTTAACGTGTAAATTTACTTTTGAAACTATATTTTATCTCCAATGCTGGGTAAAATATTTCTTAATTAAGTACCTATATATTCTTAGCACTAGCTCTTAGGCTAGTAGTTGTCGTGTACTAATTAAAATTTTCACAATTTTCGCACATTATTTTAAGAAAGCGAGATAATAGATACGTCTATAGAAAACTTGACCTAACCAAACATGTCGTAACGTCATTTTAATTGAGAATATGTATTCCTATGTGATAGTGAATTTGTTACTCACCCAACTAATAATAATAGTTTTTTTTCTATGATTAAAATCGGAATGACAGATTCGAAATGGGGGCTATTCATAAATTACGTCATTTCAAAATAGGGATGGGGGGGGGGGACATCTGATGATGGTAGCATAACGTAGGAGGAAACGGGGCCATTCGAAGCATAATCTTTGGATGATTTTAGGGGGGGGGGGTCAAAAATCGTCAAAAATCGATGACGTGATTTATGGACAGCCCCATGTCAGTTTTAATCAATTTTGTTTAGTCATGCTCTCAAGTTACCGCTATATTTTTAAAATAGCAAGTAATGGTACTTATATAATGGTAGGGTATATAAAAACAGTTTTGTTGTGGTATTTGTGGTTTGGTACCATTTTATGGTTGTAACCTAGGAAGCTATTCATACGTTATATCACTGTTGTTGAGGTTATTTGGAAAACATACGTCATAATTATATTATATGCACTTACTTACTCATTCGTCAACCCATAAATTATTGTAGACAAAATCACGAAGTGCAGCTAAATTGTCTTTTAAATAAAAACGGTTTGTAGTTTATAATAGGTAAAATGTATTAGATTAAAAATTGCTTATAACGAAACCATTTAATTTTCGTTATAAGTCTCATTCTGAATCCAAAATTTTCGCGAAAAAAATCGTTTTTTCTTAGTTTTTCATAATTAGAATACGATACCAATAAAATGACCCTTAAAAGGATTACCAGAATTTTTGTTACACCTTGAATAGCTAGGTTATATTTATTTTAGTATGACAAACTTTGATGACGCAGTACCTACCGTGAATAAACTATGACGCGTCTCATGCGTCACAGTGTGATGTGACAGGTGACAGTTTAGTGTAGCGTAATATGCGCGCACAAAGGTAAGCCTTCATTAGTATCTACGGTGAATTTTGCAACTAAAATAATATCAAGGACTTCACATGTGTCAAGTAGTAGGTATACTAATTTCAAATTACACTATTTTCATAAACCGAAATGTACCGCAATACTTTTATTATTATTTATTTAACTAGTTGAAATGTTTTCATGTTCCTATGAATCGAAGGCTCATATTTAACTGACTTTACAATTTCAAATAATTAACTTTTCCCTTAGATACTTTTGTTATATGTACCTACTTGTCCTGGTTATAACCTGCACATGTGTAAAAAAAATTTTTTTCTTAATGTGCTTATCAGAAATAGGAAAATAACCTAAAAATAAATTTATTTAAACATAACCTAGTCATAGATTAATTTGAACATAACATAGTCATCGATTGAATTCCTTATACAAAATAAAAATCTAAATTTTCCTAATAAAGCCTAAGAGATTTGCGTGAAACACAATAGGAACGCCTGCACACGGTATTTAAGCAATGTCTTCCTCTGATCTTAACGGGATTTATTTTTCACAGTAACATGCGGTATTTTCTCATGAAGCTAAAAGTATTATGTACAGATAATACTAATGTATTTACAATGCAAACTGTCACATATACGGTTGGATTGCATTCCGTTATATATGGGTACTGGCAGTAGAGTTGTTGTTCACGTACTTTAAAAAACTTCTTCAGTCTAAATCACAAAACCTGATAAGTATAATTCAATTATATTTAAAAACATGAATTCATTTTGACTTTGAAATACTACACGGAAAAAAAATAGTTTTAGTAAAGTACCAATTTGGCTCGGTTAAGATATTTTTAGTTGCATCTGCATACAACCAAGACATATTTAAGACACGGAATAAAGCTTTGTTAATTACAAACAAGCAATTATTGCTAAACGTTCTTGGTTGTTCTAACCAAGCACTAATTTGAATCCTAATAAGTGTGCTAGTAAGTAAATACAACCCTTACCCTGATTCCTTTATTTATTTTTAACAAATTTAATGGTATAATTTTTACATACGTTAGCCAAGTTGACTTCTTTGATTTTAGCAACGAACTTTGCAAGTTCCATGTGAAGCTCATTCGGTTGTAAGTACCAAAAACTTATTTATTTCTAGCTGTTAAATTTTTTCAGTGTAATAAACATAATTGTAAACAAAAGAACATTTCTGGGTTGCGAGTTAATTGAAATGTAAAACCCCACAACAGCAATCACAATGCAGTGTTCTAAATCAGAATCAAGCAATTTTTAAAAATAAATGTTTTCGAGGTTTCCCTGAGAAATGGGAAAATAATGCTTTGCATTTGAAACACGAGGGATCGTTTTTTATCTCCGGTTGTGACTGTAAGAAATGTAAAGGCCCTTAAAATTCTTTACCCTTGTAAAGCTTGACGTTAGCTAAAGAAAATGTTTTCGGTTGAGTTTTCAGGAAAAATATCTTTTAGAAGGACATTGTGTTAAGAATCGTCTTACATCCCACGGATGCGTCTTAGCGTAAGAAAGGATTTCTTGTTTGTAATGGAATCCTTGTGTGCTGATATTACGGATTCAACTATTTACACGATCGTAAAGCCTTAGATAAAAGTGGCACAAATTCTTAGGAAAGATCCTTTTCATATGATTTGCAACAATAACCCATTATATATTTACTTTTCTGTCTTTGTATAACAAGGCGAGATATTATTTTAGCCCCTATTCCACATGTCACTTATGGAAAGTCATGCGAGATCACTACTTGTTTGTCAGTCATGTCATGACATTTGTCAAAGTGGTTTTACTATTACCGACGATGGTTAAATTTATTCCTTCCAATAGTGTTATCCGTAATGCCTACCAATTTGTCCCCAATCAGTTTTAACCTCAATCCACAATTAGACCGATTTACTTTACGTGGTTTAAGGCTTTAAGTAATGTGTGGTTTCTGTGTAATCAGCTGTAATCAATTCGACTCCAACACTTTCTAGCTAGATTCTATAATTTATTTGTCTACACATTTAGTATTGTGGCTTAAGATTTGACATCTTACTACAGTCAGCATCAATAGTATCTTCCTACACGAAGGCCGAAAAAATATGAGGCACGCTCCTATGGGTCTACAAATAAGAGCGTGTCACATATTTTTGCGGCCTTCGTGTAGGAAGATACTACTGATGCTGGCTGTATCTTTCCTTTTGATTTTAAACCAGGGCCTGCATTAGATATACTCACTTGAAACTGATGATGAGCGTCATGTTAGGAGTACTGTTTCTGTTAAGTCAACATGATCCATGTGTCCTGCTTGCTCTTTGATCAAATGAACCACTGGATCCCAAGCTGGTGGTAAGCCCTCCTCTCTGTTGAAGTTTGGATATTTCTTTATCTCAATAGCCTCCCGCAGCATCCTGGCATCCACGAACGCTGTAAAGTGTTCTTAACGTCGGGATGTAATTTAAATTCAGTATACGCGATATATGTAATCCGTTCAAAGTTGTTTTATTTCATGATCCAACAAGTCAAATTCTCAAACTATTTCTTGATTGACCCTCTGATCGTAAGAGAACAAATCCCTAAACCATTTTCAAACGTCAAAAGACTTCCAAAGCTATATTTTTTTAGTCATATATCAGTCCCTGTCCGGATGAAAAGGGTGACAGAAGTGAATAGACAAATTGGACTGTTACCCGCGACATAAAACAATAAAGTGGTAGTCCCCGGAGCGTTCCTTTCGTCGCGTTCCTGACTCATAAACTTGAATAGGTAATAAATCGGGAGCTCGGGCAGGTGGGTCGGATTAGGAACGTGGTGACGGATTGTGTCGTCGCTCTGTTGACGTGTAGTTTGTAAGATGACAGCTAAGTTTATAGTTTTTCAGCACTGAAAAATATCCTCTAACTAAGGTGCATTTTAGCTTAGTTGCTAATATTTTTTTTTAATAAATGAAATGAAATGAAATGAAAATATTTAGTTCAGACACCAGGTATCCATATTTTGAATAAAAATATATTTATTTACTATATCTAAGATCATGTAGTAGCCGGAACAAAGTCATTTTCTTTAGTTCAACAATATGCACATTGTTTATTATTATCAACGGTCTTTTTTGGAATAATTATTTACTAATTCACAATTTAATAAACGAAAATTGCATATACTAAACTGAACTAAACAACTGGCTTTACTTACCTAATACACACTACTATAATAAATTGATAACTAAGTGCGCTTAGCTTAAACAGACAAGATCTTTGTATGGTCATATGCAGTAGGATGGGGCATTTTTATTTTTGGGTAGGGCTAAAATTATTGGCTTTTTTAATACTTTTTTATCGTGATTTAATTGTTTTATTTATAATATATTTTAGCCCTCTACCGCTGGCTAAAGTTTGATAATTACATAATTTTTTTTTTCGTGTAAATATTAATTAATTTTTTTAAAAGTTTAATTCTGCAGCATTTTAAACACCTTAACCCCTAACACCTTTAACACCTTTTTTTAATTGAATCAACATACATAATTATATTAATTTTTATTTTTATTAATAAATTATATTCCCAACAAAATAAAGGTAAATAAGAAATTAGCATACTCCAATTTTTACCATAAAATGACAACTTAATTGAAATCTGTTTGTTACATTGTTCTAAAGACATAACAAAATAACGATTAAAATTATGTTTATTTTATTTGGAATAAAACATTTTTTTCTTAATGTTCGTAACATAAAAATTTTCAACATTTGGTAGAGGGCTAAAACATGTACCAGTATTTTTTATTAATATTTGTATCATTAATATCTTTCTATAACAAAACGCAACTTTTTAACATCACCCATTATTCATTTTCATGATTTTACAAAATCGACTCACCATATGCAGTCAAGATACGTGATTACATTCAAGCAATCTTCTTCACTTTCTCCTTATGGGTTTAATTATAAATATTTAAGATTATACAGTGTGTCTCTGTAATAGGAGCAATAAATTAAAACATATATTCTACTCCTCAAACCACAAAACTTTTGTTCAACAACTTTAAAAAAATATGTATTTTGTAGATTGTCTCTTTTTCAAACAAACTAAATAGTATTTTCAATGAACGTTAAAATCCGCCTAATTGACATTGCTTGTCATCCTACAGACATAGTCAATTTCGGAATACATTGCGTGTTCGAAAAAACTTTAAAGTTTCCTAGAAATCAAACCATACGTTATTTTTAAAAGTCGCTGAACAAACGTTTCCTGGTTTAAGGAGTAGAATCTACGTTTTAATTTATTGCTCCTATTACAGAGACACTGTAGTTATTACCTATCACCATCTACTAAATAATATGTTTTATTTAAACTACGCTTAGGCGCTAGTTTGATACAGTACTGAAAAAACGTATCTAGTAGTAAAAATCTTGGACAAACACTCCTAATCAAAACCAAAACAGTATGCACATTTTTTAAACAAAACCTTCATAACATTAATCGGAAGCAAACAACAAACACTGATAAAACAAAAATCTATTAGGAAGAAAATGAAAAGCAAAATTGTTTAGCTGCCTTGTCCAAAGAAAAATGGTTTTAAAAATAGCACGAAATCATATATTCATTTTTTTCACGCTGCGCAGCCTGATATTCAATGATTGGGAATGAATCAGCAACTTAGTTTGTGCGTAAATAGGAAACAAATTGCTAGTTTCCGCGCGCTCAAAAAGCAATCAAGTTTTGAAAGTGCACTTGTTCGAATGCGAATTTCATGGCCAGCTCGATAAACCTTACAATAACTTTAGATTGTTAACTAAGGGATGAAAGGCACCGATTTCCGACGAGATATTTTACCAACAATATATCGTCACTACTTAAAAAAAACTCCTTGTTCGGTCACTCAAAAGTACCTAATGTGGTAACTATGTATGCGATGCATAGTTATAGATTTACTGCGTTTCATTTTAAAGAAGAAGTGTGAGATACGAGAGTTATTCAAAGTAGTGAAGATATTATCACTGAAAATTTATTGATCACTGCATGCGGCTGCAATCACTTGTGTTTAGTCACTACGCGCGGCATGTTTCAGAGAGCTTAGGTCTCCTCAAGCACTAAGAGTGCTAGGCGAACCGAAGATATTACTGAATTGCGATTAGAAACGATTGATATGGGTTGATAGCCCATACTAATTTTGACGTAAGGCTTTTTGGTTTCGCTTATTATAAAAGTAAAGGTTTTCCCTAGCTAAATTTATTATAAATCTATGCGAAAAGAACTTGCATATAAGCCTATAACTACAAGATTTTAGTTTTTATCAATCTGTATGACCCAGAAATTTTGCATGATTCAGTAGAAATCTCTTTTAAAAATAACTCGTGAAGTGTAACCAGTAACTTCTCAAAAACTATGGATGACAGGGTTTCAATTCAGATGCAATGGACTTGATGTAAATTTTGATTGGCTATCAGCTACCGTCCAAACCACCGTATCGCTATAAGTCATGGACCGAATAATACATGGACTGTCCGTTTTTTTATATACAATTGCGGTAGCAAACAAGCATACGGCACGCCTGTCCATAAGCTACGGTACTCCAGAGGTGACTCGTGCGCGTTGCCGACCCTTTAGAAAGGAGGGTTCACTGTATTGACAGCTAAAGGGACAAGAAAGTCACCCGTCGTAATACACTGCATCCTCTTTGAGCTTACTCACGGGCAGGAACACAAAAATATCGTAGGGTCTAGAGCTATTTAACTGTGGTTTTCTGAAGGTACTTACTTCCTCAATCGGGCTTTGCTCTTGACTTGAGCGAGACGCTGATTTGAGCTGTGCCCTAACACACATAGCGAAGTGACATTTGCAGTGCCCATACCTCTCTGTTTTCTATACAAAATGGCATCTTATGATTCAGGCTAACGCGCACCATTGAGCGTTTCACTGAAGCGGCAGATCTCGTATCCATACATTAGTTCCCGAACTTGACTTTTTCAAAATAACGGAACTACACTACACTGCTATAAATAACAAACAACAGTCCAATATACGACGCTGCCGCACTTACCGGAAACAAAGCATGAATTATTAGAAACTCAATCTTTTATAGGTACATTGCAGTCCAGTATTATTTTGGTCAATGTCCTAAGTTTTCCAAGTTAGATGTCTATGCTGGATACGGGTCCTGCATGTGACATTGTCTTTTAGCACTGTATTGAGGACGTCGTACCTCGTTTATGTTCCTGTTTACTGATCATCTGTTCAGTTAGTTTCCGCGCGAGTGTAAAGACAAGTCAAGCAGGAGTGCTATTTTGATCAAACATGTTATGACTTGTTATAATAAAATAAAATATGATTATTTTTGCTTCTTATGTTATCCCTGAACTTAAACTAAAACTTGCAATATTCTGACATTTTGCAAAACTCCACAATACATTTATAGGTATCTAGGTAATTTTAATCTATAAGAATAACGTCTACTTGTACACGTTAAATCCATTACTGTACGCATTTAAGTAAGTGTGTGTTAGCGTCCCTTTTTCATATTTCGTACTATTACAATTTTATTCTTGACCTTAAATCCTATGAGAAACGACAACACTGTTGAAAAAAAACTGTCTAACATTTGATCGAATAAGAAGGAGAAAGTTAAATCTAATAGGAATCAAATTCATGTTTTTACTACCCTATCATTATGCGTCCTACTGCTAGGCAAGGATTTATCCCATTGAACTGTGATCCCAGTGACTTGCACTTCATCAAGTCCGGCCAGTTTATTAGGAAATAATTCAAATCAACTCACCATCTCTCTTTGAACATGTCCCGTCCTCGTTTCTCTTGCAGCATCCAATTATTAATAAAATGATAAACTAGTCGCCACTAAATAAGAAAAGAGGCTTTAAGCGCAGGGAACTAAGTAATATGCGTGTAAATTGAAAACGGCTTTATTTTACTATGCACTGGTGGAAGTCATGCGTTCTAATAGGACAGAGCGTTAAAATTTCACGGATTTAATTATGTTCCAAATTTCAAGGTTCCACCGTTAACGGATTTTGCTGTGCGTTGTCTATTAGTCTCTGGTTAAGGCCATTTCTCGATTCGGACAAGCCATGCCCATCCGTTAGAGACACGTTTATGGCTCCCGTGCACGAAAGAAAGAGATCTATAAAGTTTTGGTTAAATTTGGTTCTGTGACTTTTTGGATAAACCAGAATACTATATTTTTTACTTAGTTACATTGCTTAATCTCTTATAGTTTACATAAGCTAAGAAAAATAAGGAGAAAAAGGACCCAACTTCGGATTTTTTTAATCGAGGCAAATTTCAGCAATCGTGTTTCGGCTTGTGCCAAAAACAAGAGTATATAGTCTAATAACATATATTTGAAAATAAATTCAGTCCCTTTTCCCGTTTAGTCCCTAGAGCGTTTGAAAAAACCTATAATTTTTCAAAGTAGCCCCTTAACGTTAAGTACTTATCAGTGGCGGCGCATCCATAGAACACGATTCCCGTCGGCTTGCCTAAGTTTCAGGCGCCTGAGCAGCTTCCCTACAGCTAAGAAGAAATTTTAAGCCATATTCAGCACCGGCTTGCCTAAGAATTTTTTTGACCCACCATCACGGGTATTGTTTTCTAAATTTTGATTAAACAACAGCAGTTTTTCCAATCAAGAGCGCTGGTAGCCTTGCGGTAAGACGTCCGACTTTCAATCCGGAGGTCTCGGGTTCAAACCCCGGCTCGTACCACTGAGTTTTTCGGAACTTATGAACGGAATATCATTTGATATTTACCAGTCGCTTTTCGGTGAAGGAAAACATCGTAAGGAAACCGGATCTAATCCCAAAAAGGCCTAGTTTTCCCTCTGGGTTGGAAGGTCAGATGGCAGTCGCTTTCGTAAAAACTGGTGTCTACGCCAATTCATAGGATTAGGTTGTCAAGCGGACCCCAAACCGGGATAAACGCTAGGATGATGATGATGAACAGCAGTTTTTCCAATATCGCTGCCTATCTCTAAAACATGAAGATCCATCCATTTTGAGCCAATTTTCCGCTGCGTTACGGTCCACGTGAACAGAGGCTTTAAGCCAATTGCAGCTCACTGCAATATGCGTGTAAATTGAAAACGGCTTTATTTGCGTTTGGCTATGGACTGGCGGCAGCCATGCTGAAAGGACAGCGTTAAATGGTGAATATTTCGCATTTTATTTTAACACTCAACGGTTTGCCAATTTGCATTTAATTTGTGGGTAGTTCTGATTGTGTTTTGAAATGTTGACTCACACTTATTACTCAATTTTTTTTCTCCACTTAATGTAACTAACAACTCTGTCTAACTTTTATTCCACTTGGGTATCTTATGTAAGGGGTCACCGCAGTTTATGGAAGCCTGTTACTCTGAGGAGTATTTCTGTAAGATTTATAAGTTTGGACTTTTTCAAATAATTACCAAAACAATCACTTACTCTATGAAGTAGGTACCTAGTGTGAAGTTTAAAATGACGTTATAACATCAAAACATGTATAGTCAGCCCCTAAAGTTAAATTAAAAATTTATTAAACAATTTCTGCACGAGATGCAAATAAAACTTGTGCCGGAAGAGAGCTTCTAAAAAGTTCAGGCAAATTAAATTAAATTTTGCTATTAAATGTGCCAAGGCTCAATAACGATTAATCATTATTAACTAGAGCAGAATCAGGGAAATGACAAGTCTATAAAATGTCGATTTTTAAAACTGAAAAACTTAAAAGCTGCTTTCGGTTTGACTTATTTGATTTTTGTAGGCGACCCATAATAATGACTTCATACCGTCATCTATCGTCTGATTTAAGGATCATTTTGTAACAAAAAAAAACCTATAAAAATCGCTGGTAGCCCAGCTTACGGTAAGTAGCGTATCTCTAATCCCAAATTTCGCACTTCGGTTCGTACAGTCGCCATCAGATATATCGGAGCGGCCAAGGTGGTCAAAAATATCGGAACAGCACCTCTATTGTCAAGGAGGTAAATGCATGTTCTGATAATAATTGTGTTTTTTAGCCGCTCCGATATATTATTATATGAGGATGACTGTACTATGGAGTTTCTCGGAATGTATGTACGAAAACGAAATGACAGTTTTCATTTGATATTTAGCAGTCGCCTTTCGGTAAAAAAACATCGTAAGAGAAACCGACTAATCCCAATAAAGCCTAGTTTTTTTTTTCGAATTTATAAGGTAAGAAACCAGTTCCTAATACACTCGAGAGCAAAAGTTTCAAACGAAATACATTAATTAAGTATTATGAAAATCTTGCACATTGTTGAACGTCCAAACCAAATACACTCGAGATCAAAAATTTCGGGTCACTAGCATTTGCTTGAATATCTGTAAAATGAATATGAGTATAGATAATATTTTGAGATATTCAAAAAAATGCTAGTGACCCGAAATTTTTGATCTCGAGTATATTTGGATTAGACGTTTAACAATGTGCAAGATTTTCATAATACTTAATTAATGTATTTCGTGAGTACTTACAAGACAAGGGGCACATTTTGTTGCGTGAGCAGACCTCGTTAGACATTTTCAACTTAATAATTTATTATAGAATCATTTGAAGTATTTCACGAGATGATATAATTACCATTTCACTCTTAGTATAGGTATGAACTTAGGTTAAATTCGAAATGAGGCTTGGAAGTCTTTAACTATTTATAAATAGGTACATACCTAATAACAGTCACGTAAATGGCTTACATTTTGATATTTTTTATGCAGCATGTAACAAAAATACTGGTGATCCGTTTAAGGGCTTAATTGATATCGTATTCCGCGTTAGAAAAAGAAAGCGTTTTTTTTGTATGGGACATACAAATGTACATCGTTCCAGTCGGTCAACCCTCCATACAAAAGCAATTTTTTTTCGTAAATTTTTGTTCGTGTTTTTTTCATAATGTGAATACGATACCCACTTATGCCCTTAAAAGGATCACCAGCATTTTTGTTACATCTTGAACATTTCTGACATTTAGTTTTTTGGTACATCTTATATGCGTACCTTTAATACGACATTAAATACTTATAAGATTTTAATTTGTAAAGATACGAACCTCGAGAAAGATCCATCATTTTTGACTTAGCGTTTTATTAAAATATGTTTTAGAAGACACTAGCTAGTCCAAGAGACGAAAAGAAAAAACGACAGCACTATTGCAATTTTGTTTACGAATGAACGTAGTAAATACGTACGTTACGTAGTAATACTCGTATTCATGTTGCTATATTATACAAAGAGTTTCTTAAGCCCTTTCTTTTCAATATTAATGCAAGCTCAAACTGGGAATAAACACGCCGCTTAAAAGATTACAATAAAATCTTTGAAAATACGAAAAATGCTAAGGATCTTTTGTGCTTCATTAAAAATATGAGGAATCTGTCAGCGGCTCATCCGCCTATATTACATAAGTATAAATAAAATATACCATAACATGCTACTGAAATTCAACACGTAATTTTCTGTATCTCAAAATCATTTAAGTCCTTAACATTTCATGCAATTACATTCCTTATAACCATAGACCTACAACATAAAATAGAGTAACCATATACATGAACTTCGTTCGTTTTAGCTTCAAGGTACCTACAGATTTGTCTACCGATGCGTTGGGTGACGCATGTGGCGGGAAATCATGGGGCAATGAAGCGTTCATAGCCGGCACGGAGGCTGCGCCTTACCGTGCACTTTGTCAAACTGTGTTATATTCACTGCGGAATGAGATAGGGGTATGCGAATTTAGTTTGTACCGTTTATTAGGCACACAAAGATGCGTATTCGTAAATAAAATAGATTGTGAAGAAATAAAACAACTTTGAACGGATTATATCGCGTATACTGAATTTTAAATTACATCCCGACGTTTCGAACACTTTACAGCGTTCGTGGTCACGGGTCGACTGAGGAAAACATATTTACCCACATCTAAAATTACAATGTACAAAAGACTACCCACATGTATAACATTAAATGCAAACAAATAAAGGTGAGTGTACATGCCAGAAGGGCAAATAAAGCTAGTTCTACAATAGCTAATTATCGATCTACTACAAACTTTAATTAATTAATTTAAAAGGTAGCAAACAAACTGTTAAATTTAGAAATTAATAGGTCTACATTATTTTACAAAATAGAGCAATATATGTTAACACTATCCAACGCTATGGCCTCACAGTCGTGTGTCTTGCTTGCTCTTTGATCAAATGAACCACTGGATCCCAAGCCGGTGGTAAAGAAAAGCCCTCCTCCCTGTTGAAGTTTGGATATTTCTTTATCTCAATAGCCTCCCGCAGCATCCTGGGAATATATCGTTTCTCCTTGGCGAGGACTAGAGGCTTGTCAAACTTAATTGAGTGATTGGGCTTATCCATGACATGATCGCAGACTGCAGACCTAGGTCGACGGTGCTTAACATCGGCTACATGTTCCTTCACCCGAGTGGAGATGCTCCGTTTTGTTTGGCCCACATATGAGAGCCCACACTCACAATCCAGCCTGTAGACTCCTGCAGTTTGCAGAGGGGTGTTACTTTTCACGGGCCTCAGGAATTGTGACATCTTCTTCAACGGCTTGAAATAAGTTTTGATAGATGCCCGCTTCAGTATGTGGCTGATCTTATCGGTAACTCCTCTAACAAAAGGCATGATGGCCGGTTGTCGCTCGACCGTAGGAAGTTTCATCCGAGTCTTCTGATTGAGCCGCGGCACCTTGAGCCCGTTCGCTTGGAGTGCACCCTTGGCATGCCGGAGCTCCGCTGGCAGGTGCCGCTCGTCACATATCCTCTGGGCTCTCTGAAACAAAGAAATGCCTACAGTAGCTAGCTGACTCGGATGGTGGTGTGAACTGCCATTTAGATACCTATCTGTATGAGTTGGTTTTCTATACACAGTACGCCCTAAGGTATTATCAGGATTCCTTATCACAAGTACATCCAAGAAAGAAATCCTTAGGGCGTACTGTGTATAGAAAACCAACTCATACAGATAGGTATCTAAATGGCAGTTCACACCACCATCCGAGTCAGCTAGCTACTGTAGGCATTTCTTTGTTTCAGAGAGCCCAGAGGATATGTGACGAGCGGCACCTGCCAGCGGAGCTCCGGCATGCCAAGGGTGCACTCCAAGCGAACGGGCTCAAGGTGCCGCGGCTCAATCAGAAGACTCGGATGAAACTTCCTACGGTCGAGCGACAACCGGCCATCATGCCTTTTGTTAGAGGAGTTACCGATAAGATCAGCCACATACTGAAGCGGGCATCTATCAAAACTTATTTCAAGCCGTTGAAGAAGATGTCACAATTCCTGAGGCCCGTGAAAAGTAACACCCCTCTGCAAACTGCAGGAGTCTACAGGCTGGATTGTGAGTGTGGGCTCTCATATGTGGGCCAAACAAAACGGAGCATCTCCACTCGGGTGAAGGAACATGTAGCCGATGTTAAGCACCGTCGACCTAGGTCTGCAGTCTGCGATCATGTCATGGATAAGCCCAATCACTCAATTAAGTTTGACAAGCCTCTAGTCCTCGCCAAGGAGAAACGATATATTCCCAGGATGCTGCGGGAGGCTATTGAGATAAAGAAATATCCAAACTTCAACAGGGAGGAGGGCTTTTCTTTACCACCTGCTTGGGATCCAGTGGTTCATTTGATCAAAGAGCAAGCAAGACACACGACTGTGAGGCCATAGCGTTGGATAGTGTTAACATATATTGCTCTATTTTGTAAAATAATGTAGACCTATTAATTTCTAAATTTAACAGTTTGTTTGCTACCTTTTAAATTAATTAATTAAAGTTTGTAGTAGATCGATAATTAGCTATTGTAGAACTAGCTTTATTTGCCCTTCTGGCATGTACACTCACCTTTATTTGTTTGCATTTAATGTTATACATGTGGGTAGTCTTTTGTACATTGTAATTTTAGATGTGGGTAAATATGTTTTCCTCAGTCGACCCGTGACCACGAACGCTGTAAAGTGTTCGAAACGTCGGGATGTAATTTAAAATTCAGTATACGCGATATAATCCGTTCAAAGTTGTTTTATTTCATGAATAACTATCGCGGCAACCGTAGAAGATATTATAGATTGTGAAGGTTATGCTGAAGATTAGAGAAATACATAATGGAACTTGTACACAGTAACAACACGGCATTACCAAAGGTTTGATTATTATGCTTCAATGCTAGACCGAGGCTCCAAATGCTCCGAACAAAAATGATTGGCCTTAGTGATGCAAATAATTCTGATGTGCTTTTAACATAATATTTTGAAGTCTAGTTTATATTATACATATAGTTCACAAAAAGTCCATTTAAGCTATATAAAATATAAACATATTTGCAGCGTCTGTAAACTCGATTCTTCACAATATCGTATTTTTAAACGACTGCACTGCTACCGATGCGACCGGTGCACGGTAATGCATGTGGCGTAAAATGTAGTGGAGGAGGATGCCAATGAGGCGCGCAGCCGGCTCCTTGCACTTCGTAAATCAAGCCGGGTGCACGGTGAAGTGGGCTAATAACTGGGCTGTTCCCGTTGCTTAACGACTGAGAGAAAGGCTGCAATAGAGATAACATAAATAGGACAAGACTTTACCCTTATTCCTTTTTACAACCATCCACGCTTTTATTACAAAGGAAACCACTACTTATCAAGAGCTGAGCAACAATTAATGCGTACTCCGCCTTAAAAAGAGGTGCCGGGCCACAGGATTGCACTCGACGGGCGGCCCGTGCTAATTGCAATCATCCTGAAAATTGTGTTTAAAAAACAAAAACATGCTTTACGAGTAAATCAATCTATAACGAATTTTCTACAAAATAACTTAAGTACTTAAATACTTGATCGACGAGTAAGTTACGATTCGTAACCCGATTTGTCTACCGATGCGTTGGATAAGACATGTGGCGGAAAATGTAGGAGGGCAATGAGGCAACCGCGCTTAGCCTATTATAAAGCGCTTCGCAGCTGGTGAATCAGGACATCTAGCTTAAACTTTTGAGTGTTACTGTTAGAACTTGTTACGAAACTCGGGGTCTAACTAGACTGGGGACAAACTCGCTGTTGAATACAAGAAGCTTTGAGAGTAGATATTCTACTTGTCTAGCACATCTTAAATTGTCGGGTTATATTTAACACAGCACATGGGTACCCAATTGTTCTGAATAGTTACTGAGATTGATATTATTATTCCTACTTTTTTTTACATTACATAAGTACCTAAAAATACATATTTTGTTGTTTATATAGATATAATTTTAAGTACTAAATGAACTATGTTTTATGCCACTCTCTCCTAGAGTATAGAATATACTTAAAATTAAATTCTTAATCATTTTATTTAACAAATTCCTCCTCTGTCTTGGGAAACAATGATAGTCAGTGAAAACTTTATGGTAATTAATTAATATCAAAGCTCGTAAAACAATAACTCCTTTAACCTAGCACATGACTATTAGCCCTCCAAACGAAGGAAAACTTAGGGGAAATAATTCGTGTATAGCTGAATTTTGGTATAGTTGGAGACAAAGGTGTCTTACATAACATACCAAAAGTACTCGTGGTTAGGGGCGCCGCTTACGGGGAGAGGGGGGTGTGAAGGTCCCTTTTTTTGGCTTTTCGTAAATAACTCAGCAGCGGTGGCTCATACGAAAAAATGTTCTTCTACTTAATTAATCCACAAATAATTTTCTACAAAAAAGGTTCTTTACACTTTTTTGCTGGGATCAATGTATAATGAGATTTCGAGGAAATACGATAATCACTTTTTGAAACTTTCGGAGCTATTATTTACGAAACTATTAGTTTTGTCTAAAAGTTGTTTTAGAAAACCCATATTTATATTAAAAGACCTATCCAACGACACCCCAAATACTAGGGGTGGAGTAAAAAAAAGAATTTACCTCCCACTTCATGTGTTCGGGAGGTACCCCAAAAAATAATATTTTTCAGATTTTGTTTTAAAACTTTGTCTGCGTGTTCAAAACACATACTCATACGAAGTTTAACTATTCAAGTACTAACCATCACTGAGCAGGTTGAAGAGGGTATTTTTTTTACTTTTTATTCTTTATGCCACGACGGTGGCAAACAAGCATACGACCCGTCTGATGGTAAGCAGTTCCCATAGCCTATGGACGCCTGCAATCAACTTCCTAACCTTATAGTTTCGCTGACCGTTTGTCCCAGTCTGTTCGTTCACGGCTTTGCGCAGTGATGGTTAGTACTAGAACAGTTAAACTTCGTATGAGTATGTGTTTTGAACACGCAGACAAAGTTTTAAAACAAAATCTGAAAAAATATTATTTTTAGGGTACCTCCCGAACACATGAAGTGGGGGGTAAATTCTGTTTTTTAATCCACCCCTAATGTGTGGGGTATCGTTGGATAGGTCTTTTAATATAAATATGAGTTTTATACAACAATTTTTAGACAAAACTAATAGTTTCGTAAATAATAGCTCCGAAAGTTTCAAAAAGTGATTATCGTATTTCCTCAAAATCTCATTATACATTGATCCCAGCAAAAAAGTGTAAAGAACCTTTTTTGTAGAAAAATATTTGTGGATTAATTAAGTAGAAGAACATTTTTTCGCATGAGCCACCGCTAGTGAGTTATTTACGAAAAGCCAAAAAAGGGGACCTTTACACCCTCCTCTCCCCGTTAGCGGCGCCCCTATCAATGGGTACTTTTAGTATGTTGTGTAAGACACCTTTATCTACAACTTCACCAAAATTCAGCTATACACGAATTATTTCTCCTACCGAGCAGTTAGTGGGCTTCCTTCGGTGAGCTATATAGTAAGTCAAAGTCAAGCAGAATTACAATAAACAGTCAAAGTTGTATAAAATTGAGCATTCTCACTGAACATCCATGAGAGTTCAAAACTTTCAAAAAGTTTCACAAAGCATTGTGTAGAACACGCCTTTGAGTCTTTTTGTTACTATTACTATCAACAAATGAAAGCAGGATGTCTTTAAATAAATGAAAAGGTATCTTTCCGTGAATAAAGGCATTCAATTTGCGACAACTTTAGTGGATTGAAATTGGTTTTTCTATTTTACTAGATGTGACTTTAAGTCTAAGGCCTGAGTGGACGCTCGTGGCGGGGCGTGCAGCGGGGCGGGGCGGGCGGCGTGCATGTCAAACAAAGGACACTCGTACTGGTGTCCTGAGTCGACGCTGCATAAAGTGTATGTACGCTCGCCCGCCCCGCTGCACGCCCCGCTGCACGCCCCGCCACGAGCGTCCACTCAGGCCTTACACTAAGGCGATCTGACTTTGAGCGATATCGCTCGGCGCTCAATACGCAACATTTTTGTTAGCAACCGCCAGGATACGTTTTTCGCCAATGTATGGTGGTCAGCGGGAGAATCTGATCAAAGGAATTAATCCGATATCTGAGCGTTTTTTTGTAGCCGAAAAATACAAAGGTGAAGTAAAAAGGAGACCTTTTTAATAGGCTACTTTCCAATAGATAGACTTAAATGTTTCGTTGCGTCCATAAAATCACACTCATAAAAAGACACGGGAAAATCCAGGTAGACATGTGTTTGCGCTTTAAGTGATTTTAAAGTAAAGTAAAGTAAAAATTCATTTATTGAACGAAAACGGGTTACATAGATGTTGAAATAATAACAGAGTATCTCCATTTTCTACCTCCATGAGGTGTACAATAATTCTTACATCTAACATGCATTAAATACTGGTAGGTATAGCTTAATTGTTAATACATGCAAAATATTCGTTCAAACTATAAAAGCACTTGTCTGTCAGCCATGTATACAGTTTCTTTTTGAATGCTTCCAGTGGCAACTTCTTTAAATCGATAGGAAGATGATTAAAAACTTATAATGGGTAAATTTTTTATAAAGAGATGTATTTATCAAATAGTATTGTGACGTTACAAATTAGTCTCCCATATAAAAACCCTATAAAAAACGTCTAGTTTCCTAATAAAGAGTAGCTGATTTGACTTCATAGGAAAGTAGCCTATTTCGGACTTGATTTGATCTGATTGAAAATGGGAGACCTTAAAGTATTATCTTATACTTCTTATCGAAGTGCATAACCATTCTAGGTTCTGTAACTCCATTGCCAGCGCAACATGTTGCAAGGATCTTGTTTGTTTTGCTGCTATCGAGATCAATGGCGATGATCGGAGAAAATTCTGATAAAGCATTATGCTTGCGGCCAGAGTTAGGTTTTGTTCTAGCTGCTATTATGAAAGCTTGATCTATTGCTATGTCGAACTTAGATGTGGCCGGTTTTTCGTTCGCTTTTCGTCGGTTCATTTTCAGATTTTAATGCGTCTGACGTAGTTTGGTCTATGCTTCTTAACGAAGTCTTTAAGAGTTTTTTTTAAAGTCAAATAATAAGCCTCTGATAGAAATTATTTATGCATATACTTGTCCTTCTGAAGTATTGTTAGATCTGGTGGTAGTTTCTTTTATTCTCTCTGACGTTCATAAGTGCATTGTAATGTGTCTAATTTGAATAATAAATATCTTTTGTTATCTTTAAGAAATTTCATATGTTATTCATCGTATGATATCGATCATTGACTCAACTAAGAGGTAGATTCATTGATAATTGACTCAACATCACGTAATGTACAAAATTTCTTCATGGTTACGTTCATGTATATCCAACCATTACAAAATAAAATTCGTACCCTGAACAACAGAGCTCGTTCATTCACACCTTAAAATGCAGCGAAAAGAGTAGAAATATTTCGCGAATCTGCCGATTGTACGATCCGTGATGATTTCCGCACGTGTTCGGAATTTGCCGCAGCTGAATTTTTCTCGTTTATACGTACCGTCAGCAGCAAAATTAGCTGAGCGACTTTGTCAAAAATCAAACAAGCACAACCTTATCGTTTAGAGAATAAGAGCGTGTGCAGGTCAATCTGAACACTTCATTCGCTTAAGTACTCGTGGGCACTTAAGGACGTAGTGTTTATAAAGGATAAAGTCTCTGGGATTTATTTTTAGAAATCTACTCCATTTTACAACGATAAGTATTATATCGAACGCAATTAGTGACTTAAATCGTTTGTGGAAACTCAAGTTCTTGTTTACGAACGAAGACTTTTTATTTTTTAATAATAGTTTTTTATATGTAAAAAATAACAGGATCGATTTTTTTTAATAACACGGAGAATTTAGGTTACCTCGGTGTTTTTAGGTTTCTTCTGAAGAAAAAATTAGTTAATAAATATTTTCTTCAGATGAAACCCAATATCCTTTAAGAAGGTGGTGTACACTTGGGACCTCAGCTCTGTAAAATAATAAACCGTTGTTTCTAACAATGCACTTGGATATCAACATTACCAAGCGACAATCATCTTACCGAAATTAAAAACCTTGAATCAGTTTTAAAAAAGAAGAACCTACATTAAATCGATTTTTATTCATAAACTTACATACAGCCTTGGCCAGAAGTGTTGAGCACCAATGCGATTTTCATACAAAACTGGAAAGTTTAGTCCATCGTTTCCATCTTTGTTTAAGTTATTTTGTCAATTAATTTAAACTAATAGGCATGTTTTGTTGAAGTTAGTAGTAACTGCATAGAATATTTGCAATATGTCGCACCGACTTAAATTTACATTTTTGGTACCTTCTGTTTTCATATTTTTTAAGTACCTTGAAAGTGTTATTAAGTGAAGTTTTCTATATTTATAAATAAAATATAACATTTACCGTTACCGTACATTGTTAGGATAGGGAAATAATGCTTAACATCAAAATTGTAAACAAAAAACACCTATGCTCAATACTTCTGGCCAAGGCTGTATGTAGATGTCATATACATACAATGTAAAAAGTGACCTAGGCCTCCAAAAAATAGGGATAAAATAATTTGATTTGTTCTTCAGTTGCGATTTTTATTTCTTCCCAAATAAGCTAGTGTCGTTCGAATATCCATTAATTGCATTTAAAAAGGCTATAAGTCGTTGTTGCTCTCCACTTAGCGTTACTAGAGTAGTTGCTTCTGTTGACTGTGACGTCACAGCTTCTGACGTAGCATTATTCTTCCCTAATAGGCTTGTGTTGTTCGAATATCCATTTATTGCATTTAAGAAGGCTATAAGTCGTTGTTGCTCTTCACTCAGCGTTACTAGAGTAGTTGCTTCTGTTGATTGTGATGTCACAGCTTGTGACGTGACATTATTCTTCCCAAATAGGCTAGTGTTGTTCGAATAGCCATTTATTGCCTTTAAAAAGGCTATAAGTCGTTGTTGCTCTTCACTCAGTGTTACCTTACTAGTTGCTTCTGTTGACTGTGACGTCACAGTATTCTTGCCGAATAGGCTGCTGTTGTTCAAATATCCATTTACCTTTAAAAAGGCTATATAGAGTTGTTGTTGTTCTTCACTCGGCGGTACTAGATTAGTTGCTGCTGTTGATTGTGACGTCACATCATTGATTGTCATAAGAACAAATACCAAGAATAGGAGAATGCTCTGAAAACAAAAAAAAAAATGTATGTGTCTCAATACGACAATAATTCGTGTCATTATTTTGGTAAACGTATTATTTCGCGTCCGGCGGTTACGACTTTATTACTCGAATTCGTATTCTCATTCATAAACGTGTTTAGAATCTGATTTAAGTAACTAAATAATTGTTTCCCTTATCTGTCACTGTCACCATTGTGTTTGTTATAAATAGACAAAACTTAATTTAACTAAATGAGGTTTAAACACGTTTATGAATAAGCTGGCTGTACAGTCAACAAAAAATGTGGTTTACCACCCTACGGTTGAAGTTCGTTTAAACGTCATGAGACAACAAGGTCGTATATGTTTTAAACTCCGTTAGAAATGTCAACCTTAGCGATCGTTAGATCTCGCAGAAACTTTTGTCAAAACTGGTAGACCACTTTCTTGGTCGACTGTACAACGTACAACGTAAGCACCGATCGCCAAATAGCACCTTCACCAAAATAATGACATTAATTTTAGTTTTATTCAGAATTCTGGTAGTTATAGTGGTAACTATAACTACCAGAATGACTGGTAAGCCATCAGTGCTATAACCCTTGTTATCTAGACAATATAAATAAACTAAAATCTAAACATATCAATCAAGTGATATGTAGGATATTAAAATAATTAATTGTACCAAGAGTCAGCATTATAAACAAGGGGATATAATAGTATGTCAGAGGGGGTAGATAAGATGTAAAAAAAAATGTTGTAAACATTCATTTCATCCGAATTTTAAACACAAAACTTCCGTGAGAATCAGACATATTATTCGACTTAAAAGACGTGAGCAGTGATTTATTTAATATATTCATTTGATCCAATTCAGCTTTGTCATTTTGCAAACTCTTTTTTAAAGAAAATAAATATTCCACGGCCTCCGTTTGGTCACGATTTTACCACTTTTGTCTATCTCATTATGATAATGTCACTTATTTCCGAATATAAAAGAAGTTATTTAGCAAATTTAATAAAAATGGAAATTTTTATGGGAATTGAAAATATATTTTCCCCTAATTTGCTTATTAAGTTTACATAATTATTATAAATTTTCTCTTTACGGTTACGGCAATAAGACGAAAAATTTGGCAAATTGTTGTTTTTAAAATAAACTGTTTAAAAAAAAACAAAAGACCCAATTAAATTTAATAATCTTAAAAGAATTCAAATGAGTCGAATGAGTTGAATGATGAATGGGTCGAATGGGGAAAGAGAGGGGAGGCCTTTGCCCAGCAGTGGGACACCAAATAGGCTAACGAAAAAAAAAAAAGAATTCAAAGAGAAAAAGAACAAATACACAAACCACAAATATAACAAAAAAAAATAGTGAAGATTTTAAACTTACTTGCAGCGACATAATGTTTGTGTTCTAGACAACAGATACAATAACTGTAATTTATCTCCCACGTAGTATTTAAATCCTGCTATTAGGGTTCAGTACCATATAGTAAAAAAAAGAACCGTTAAGGTGCTAGTCTGTCTATCGCAAAGACAATTTGCTCCAAAACTACAGAATTGGTTGAGCTGTAATTTTGTACACATATTCGTATCTAAGTCAGCAACCTTAGAAAGGCTGAAGTGTAATGTAAATAAAGTAATTTTATACATTGAACTAATTTTGGGATGCTGAAAGAAAAATAAAATGAAGAGTTTTCTATGTATCAAATGAGACGGTTGTGAAAATCCCAAATAGGGATCTTGGAAAAACCAGCTACAATAAAAAAATCCTAGAAAATTTACCTACTTATAGAATACAAGAAAAATAATCATAATCCATCCAATAATAAGATATCTACAAGGTCAAGCGTAAGTCTGACATAAAAAAATATTTGTTAAAATTTGTTAGATGAACGGAACCCTCGCGAGTCCAACTCGCACTTGCCGGTTTTTTTAAGATAAAATTAGTCAATATATTCGCGTGACCAATGATCATCGCATGCGACTATACGTCAAGCGCAACTGTATGCAATCGCGCGCGACACTAAATCCGTGCGCGGACAACCTAGCGTTTAAACAATAGGCGAAAAAACACTATGTTGGTCAACTATTTAGGTCTTGTACTAATTGGCTGGTGGCTATTATCTTGTCAGTCGCATGATTATCATTTGATTGTGGTTTAAAGGCCTCCTAGCTGCCTAGTCGGTAGTGACCCTAGGTAGTGAGTAGTGACCCTACCTGTGGTATATCTATCAATATATAAATATAATTGAGGCAAAAAAAAATATACCTATGAGTACGTTTTTTTGATTTTGAGTTCATATTCAAACCGATTTCAACATTACGTCACTATTTAAAAAAAAACTAGTTTTTTGTTCTGTCACTCAAAAATGTGGTAACTATGTATGAAATGCATTTAGAGTTACTGCATTTCAACTTAGAGAAGAAGTGCGACATACTAGTTTTTTTTTCAAAGTAGTGACGATTACCTAGTTTACCTGTCTAATTATTAAATCATGGTTTGTGTTCTACCTAGACCTCGCTTAAAAGGTTCAACACACGATACGACATCATGTTGTGGCATTTGTACAATGTCAAACAGTTCATTTTTTTTGTAATAAGCCCTTGACAGTAGTCGAACCATGTTTTATTTTTAGCTGACATTCTATAGATATTTAATAATTTTCGGAATAGCTTTCTGATAAAATAGGTTGATGACATAACAGAAACGGCGAAAATGAAAGCTCAGGGATTATTAATAAGTCTTCAATGGGTGCCCATTATAATGGTTTGATTAAAACCGAATAAAGGTCGAGTAGCCAATATCGAACGACTTTGTGGTTTTCAAATTATCTTTAAGAGATTTTTCGCTTATGAAGTGATGAGGCAAAGATATCACGGCAAAAGGGTAAAGTTAAAATGTATCGTTTTTGTTATTATAGAAATAAATGTAAGCTTTGGAAGCGGAAAATTTTATGTGAGAACGCAGGTATTATTATTTTTTATTTGAAGAGGATTAATATTAAGACAAAATAATGTTTTATTTTTAATTTCAATTTATATTGGAAGCATATGCGAGCATAAATAGGTAGGTTGCTAGATTTGAATGAAAATAGAACTTACCTAAATTTTGTGTGAAGGTATAAGAATTCATTATTTGTAAAGATGTTTGAACAGAACAAATTAAAGGAAAAATAATTTCCGAGTTCTTAATTCCGAATTTCAATTTATATTGTAAGGAGGATGCGAAGAAATATTTAGCTATATGAGAAACAGGTAGCTATTTAGTATATTAGAAAAATGTGAGATTAGTAGAACCCAGCGTATTGTACTTCATATGTAACGTTAATTGTATTGACATATCATTTTAAGAGAACAGAAGGGCGTCTATGGTTATCATTTTATCGCCTATCGCGTCATGCGTCACTTTCGCACTTACATACTTGTTAAAACGTGACAGCTATGGTGATAGGCGATAAAAACCCGACCATATTAGGCTAGAAGTTGCTTCCGCGTAAATATATGTTTGTCTTCATTAAACAAAGAACCCACTGCATAATATTGCAACCCACCTGTTTTCGTAGACTGATCGATACAATACTTGGAACCTTTAATGGAACCTTGTTGCGACAAACATCTGATATTTTCTCTTTGAGCATGTCGGTGGTAGAACCAATATTGTCTTAACTTGTAGGTATCTATTGCGGATTTTGTGCTTGACATTGCCACAATACAGTCAAAATTCGGTATGAAAACTCTAGTTTTTTTTTTCTTATTTTTTGAGGCCCTTCTGTAATGTTGAATATCTTATATTTGATCATAATAAGAATCTCCATCCATAGTCCATACAGTTATTGTAAAATATTAAATTGTATCATTAAATTTCAGATTTTTAAGTCCAACCAATGGACCACCAAGTGCTGTGATTGTAAGTTTTCCCCTTTCTTAGTTATCGTGTTCTCCTGAATAAAATTGTAACAACTTTGAATTTGTTAAGATTCTATATAGGTAAGTAAGTACTACATATCAGCTGCAGAATTGCCTACACAGTTTATGAATGAATTAATTCATAATATGGGTATGCAATTTTGCAGCTCACTTTACCTGTATAGAAAAATGTATTTATTTTAATACCTGCTTACTTAGTCAGTAGTAAATATTATTATCTTTTTCTACTGTGTTGTAATTTTTGAGGTGTGCAATAAAGCATTTATTCATTTATTCATTCATTGCAGTACCTACCTAGAGTAGTTAATTATATTTTTATACTCGACGACTACTTTACTTTTCTTTTCTTACTTGAATTGAAATTGTGTAGACGGAACAACTAATTTTAGATTGAGCTTTTATGATCACATATTGTAGTATTGCCAGCGATAGTAGAAAAGATTTTCATACAATATTGTAGTACTGTTGCCGCAGCCCACCCTGCGCCGCCGCGGTCGCCGGCACAATCCGCCAGGATTGAAGTTACTAAATTATATAGAGGCAGCAGGTCTTTCGTCGAACTCGATTCTTACCGGCGTGCCTATATTGAGCACTCGTAGAAAAACTATTGTATATTTTCAATCCCGTACCTTACTTAGGACAAACACGGTACATATCTACTCGACTGAAAAGCTCTTGATTATGTCACGATGTCCCGCCTTATACGTTCTACCTCCTAATAGTCCTAGTAGGTACGAGGAAGATATAAATGAGGAGGCAGAAGAACGGTCAAATTAAAATATTTATTTCCGGACCAGCTCAGTTAATAATGTGGTAAAATGCGTGGTTCGTGCAATATACACTTAAAACCGGATTCTACTAATATCCTGCAGCCGTAGTACTCCCCTGAAGGTGCCAAGATGGTAGACGCGGCGTTTCCAAATCGGCGCTCAATTGAGCGCAACTCTGGAAATGCGTGCCGCTGGGTCAGGGAGTCAGCCAAAAGCGTTGCAAAAGGTAGGCGAGCATGCAGGGAGCCTCAAAAGTGCACTCTGGACTTTGGACCCCAGTTTGGGGTACACTTAAACAATTTTTTTTTTTAACTCTATTTTCCTTTTATTGAGGAACACGTAGGGACGAAGCTAAAATATTCGATTACGATTAAATATATTTCCGTATTAGAGATCGATATTTTCTTCGTGTGCTTTACTCAATTTCAACGGCTTAGTCAAAAAACAAATGACTGCGCGCCATGACACACGTCAATGTAAGATGCATTCGTTTTATGAACGAATGCAACAGATAAGAACATTAGAACGAGTGGATGCTATCCGGAGGTCGCAACATATTTAAAATAATCAGCGTGTTGATGATTTCGTAATCCTATTTTTATTATTTAAGGTAGCATTAATGTAAAGCTAGTGTGTAATATAGTTTTAAGTTGTAAATATTATTTATATTAGGCAAAAAGATCCATTTAAGTTTTTATTTTTATTAAATATGTACGTATAACGTTACAACGATTGTATTAAATACTATTCAAATGCACCTATATGTTTTATTTTCTCGTTCAATAGGTTTGTTTACTGCTCATTTCTATATTGTACCGCAGCGCTCGGATTCTTCTCGAAAATCTCCCGGTTTATTTGACACCGCCGTCAATCCTCAGACATAAACCTAAGCGTTTGAGGGATTTTGAAACACGATGAGCGTCTGAAGCAACAGAAAATGATACTTTTATATTTAAAATAAAGCTCGTGCTTGATAAAATATTTACCCAATGATATAAGATATGCGATGAAGACGTATTATTGCATCTCGCACTCTTGAATTATTAATACGTTGAGCCTGACTTATTCCTATTTTATTTTAATAATTTTATAAAATATATGAAAATCTAGCCTGCTATGCTAGCAGTAGCCTGGCGGGAGGAGGTAGGTCTCGTACAACTGAGTATTTCGAAACTTATGTAAGGTGCGTTGGGGTAAGATAGAAATGTATTTTTTTAGGGATAAGACCAAAAATCGTCCATATTCCGGAGCCTTACAGACTACTTTTTATCTTACCCCTAAAAAAATACCTTTCTATCTTACCCCAACGCACCTTACTGATATTTACCAGGCGAATTTCGATGAAGGAAAAGATCGTAAGGAAACCAGACCTAATCTCGATAAGGCCTAGTGGAAACTAGACTTAGAGGGGAACCTCTGGGTTCGAAGATCAGATGGCAGTTGCTTTTGTAAAAACTAGTGCCTACGCTAATTCATAAGATTAGGTTCCCAAGCCGGGACAAATGCTAGGAGGACGAGTGAGAGATATACAAAATGTTTGGGAGCGTGAGTTTCCATTGAGTGTTCGATTTCTGTTACATTCGGTTTAGATTAAGTCAGAAACAAAGTCCAAATTCTTAAATAATATGTCTCATGAAACCAAACTCAATAACACAACTTGACGTATTAGCAGAGCTCGAATTTGTAAAAATTGTGCGCATCGAGAAAAAGTTGTGAATTTTAAACCATGGATAGAATGGCCCACGATAAATATTTTTTAGTATTGGAGGTCCGTAAAATTTTTGGATCTTCACGTCAAAATCAGGGGTCCTGTGAAATACGTTATTACTCTATGGTTAAGGCTGCTAGGGGTTGTGTGGTATCATTTCCGTGTAAAACAGACATGCGGAATTCATTTGTGATAATAAAAATGAAAAATTTCTTATTAAAAAAAAAAGTTGTGTGGCGAGGAAAACCACAATTTTTTATTTTTTTTTAGAACGTCATATAACTAATATATATCATTTTTTTTTCTAATAATGAAAAATATTATAAAGGAGCATATTTAATGCAGTTTCTAAATATATACAATTTTTAGGCTTATAGTATACAAAAACTACGCGAAAAAAAATGTTTGCTTCGTGGTGTATATGTTTTCTCCATAGTAAGTATCGATAATCATTGTGAACGTGAACATCCGTAGCGTATTGACCTTAAAATGCATGTATTGCTTGTTATTAGTAAATTTTATTCATAATAACTTCACAAAATGCAGAAATAAAAAAATACAATAAATAAAAACATATTTTTCCTCCTTAACTATAACATAAACCGTCACAATTCAAACGACGCGACGTCTGTTTTCCGTTACTCAACTTAAGTAAAAAAAAAAACCAGAAGTTTTTTGTATTAAAGGTGTATAAAATGTATATGTTTCTATAATCTATATTAAATATGCTTCTTTATAATATTTTTTTATTATTTGAAATAAAGGATATATATTAGTTATATGACGTTCTAAAAAAATAAAAATAAAATTGTGTTTTTCCTCGCGGCACAACTTTTTTTTTAATACGAAATTTTACATTTTTAATATCAGAAATGAATTCTGCATGTCTGTTTTACACGGAAACGATACCAAACAACCCCTAGCAGTCTTAACCAGAGAGTAATAACATATTGCACGTGACCCCTGATTTTGACGTGAAGGTCCAAAAATTTTACAGACCGCCAATACTAAAAAAAATTCATCTTTGCTCACTCTATCTATGGTCAAAAATTCACAACTTTTTCTCGATGCGCACAATTGAAGGGATGTTTACAAAAACAACATAACTGCTTTGAGCGGTTGACACTTTTTTAAGAACATTGTTAATCGTTTCAGGTGTCAACCAGTGTAGTCAGTTATGTTGTTTTTGTAAACATCCCTTCAATTTTTTTCGCATTTGTACTGAGCAAAACCCTACTATATATAAGTATACAGGCGAGAAGTTGCCAAAACTTATGATAAATTAAGTACTTTTAAAGCGTTAAAAAACAGGTACTTCCATCCAAACAAGACAATAATTATGAACAAATTTCGGCATACATGAGAGCGTTTAAAATTTAACAAAGGCTATTTCCATTACATTGTACCTTTTTAACATGCAGTTTGCCGCCAATTCAAATATTGTAAGGACTTGTTTTGTCGCTTAAAATGCAAAATCCCGTATAAATGTGGCCAACATTTATATGATGGCCTCAAAGGTCTGACCACGGCGCATTATGAGCGCTATTTGCTGGGTTATAAAAAAACATTATACCTATGAGAGTTGGACATAACTGGGAGTGATAGCGAGCGAGGGAAGTATTTCGTGGAGTTGCAGTGTGTTGCAGTGTACTATCAACTGCAGAATTGCCTACCCAGTTTATGAATGAATTCATTCATAATATGCGTATGCAATTTTGCAGCTCACTGTACTCTATGCAACATTGTGTAATATTTGAGCTACGTAATGTATTTTACTTTTTGGAGTTAGTATAACCATCTGAAGAGATGAAGAACCCCTTTGGCATACAAACTTTATTTATTATCAAAGATTTTTTTTTATAAATTTTGTCCTATTTATAAATAAATTGTGTCATGTGTAGGCAAAGTAACAACCCTTGCGTAAATGTGCTTAGTCGAGACCAAGTGCGGGTAATTCGAAAAACCAGCGGCTAGGAGATGCTGATACAATTCCTCACCAGTCTGCGACCACGAGCGTTACACTTGCGGAAATAAGAGAAACACAGGATACTTTTATAAAAATGAGATATAATATTAATCGAACACCGGTAAGTAAACAGAGGCAACGCATTCGACCGAACGTCAACCATCGAACTACTAGCGCCACACGGTCATCTCAGGAACTAAACATTTTTTTTTAATAAATGGCTTTCTTCCTTTGCACATGAGCAATGAGAATTCTGCCAATGAAAAGTTAACGACGTTAATCTCATTTTATTTGTTAAATAAATATAGGCAACGTTGTTCGGTTTTAGCCTTGCTCTTTGTAAGGGTGATAGCTGCTCCTTACAAACAACACGTGGCGGCCATGCCAGGACAACTGTCCATTAAACTACAGAGAGTTTACACGCGTTTTGAGACTAATTCTTCATTAGCTGCACACTTTGATTAGATCACCGCACAATAAGCTATCAATATTACACACTGAACTACTTAAATGAGCAAAAAATAAAAAAATGTTTCTCAAGACGTCCAAACTACCCTTCGTTACGAACAGAAGTCCCAACTAAACATAAAACCTAAAGTGCTGTCTAAGACAGATTGCATTCAGCCAATATAAAATTTCTATATTCAATAGTTACGACATGCTCGGAACGTCAGGAAAATAATAAATCACTTTTTAGAGTTCCGTAGCCAAAATGGCAAAAAACGGAACCCTTATAGATTCGTCATGTCTGTCTGTCTGTCTGTCTGTCTGTCCGTCCGTATGTCACAGGCATTTTACTCGGAAACTATAAGACGTATCATTTTAATTTTTTTACATAAAGTGTGTTGTGTGTGCTGCTACTTAGTTTTGTAGAGAAATTGCTAAAAAATAAGTTTAGAGGGGGCACTCCATACATGTAATTTTTATTTGCCAAATACAACATGATGCACATCAATCGATGGGTCTCTAAAAATAACATTGAGGTTTCTTTGAACATTTTTTTGATTAAGTGGATATTTTCAGAAATAAACGCTCCGAAAGTGTTAAAAATTATTGTCCCCCCCCCCTGTAACTTTTGAACTGTAAGTCTACAAATTATGAAAAAAATCAAGAAGCTACACCTTTAAATATTCTTTAAAAAAAATATTTTGTACATTATCAGGTTAGGCGTTTTTGAGTTATCACTTATCTCCAAAAAACTACGTACTTAGGCAGATACGATCTTGCGATAATAATTTATTCGATAGTATGTATAGCTACGGCTGGTTTTTATAAATAACGGTACGGAACCCTTCATGCGCGAGTCCGACTCGCACTTGGCCGGTTTTTTTTCTTTTGTTGTGGCTTTTAGTGAATTAGCCAATGTCACGTGGATTAAAAGTTAGGGAAACTGATAGGACTATCAGGTGAAAACAGGTATACGAAAAATTTGGAAAAGAAAGATTTTGTAAAGGATTGGGTTTACAAGAATATTATAAATTGTAGATACTATAATTGTATATAATTTTTTTCTACAAATACAGATAGTATTTTATAAATATCATAAGACTTCACGAAAAGTAATCAATTTATGGATGGGGGAAATGGGATGTGATGTAATACAAGATTCGAAAGAAAATCAGATCGGTCGTAAAGTACACAAGAGACAGTATATTTTTTATCTATTTGCATGTTAATATTTTTAAATATTTGATCCTCGCTTCAATTTCGCTATCACTTTAATATTCTCCGCTTTATGTATGATAAATCTGTATTCGACTCGACTCATAAAAAAATAAGCTACCAATTTACAGCATAATAGAGTGATTTTAATAATATTTTATTGGTCCTAGTATTTTTACTTGAAATAGTTTATTGTGTTAATAAGTAAAATTGCATCAATAACTTTTTTATAAAACAAAAAATATCTAAATATCAAGTCCTAACTCCCCCGTAGGTACAGCCTTGGCCAGAAGTGTTGAGCATAGGTGTTTTTTGTTTACAATTTTGATGTTAAGCATTATTTCCCTATCCTAACAATGTACGGTAACGGTAAATGTTATATTTTATTTATAAATATAGAAAACTTCACTTAATAACACTTTCAAGGTACTTAAAAAATATGAAAACAGAAGGTACCAAAAATGTAAATTTAAGTCGGTGCGACATATTGCAAATATTCTATGCAGTTACTACTAACTTCAACAAAACATGCCTATTAGTTTAAATTAATTGACAAAATAACTTAAACAAAAATGGAAACGATGGACTAAACTTTCCAGTTTTGTATGAAAATCGCATTAGTGCTCAACACTTCTGGCCAAGGCTGTACATTTAGTATTATACGCTGCATACAAAACGTAGCTTCTTTTGAGGGCACTATGGAAATAGTGCACCCAACTATAACTTAAAAAGTATCTAATCAAAGAGTCCGTGATCGTGACTTTTCATAAAGTAAGAGTTCAAAGAACTTTGCTTGTATCGGAAATGGCTGAAAAGCTAAAATCCGTGACTGTATTAGGCAACTACGCTCCCAAGGTATTTTCACAATATCTCAAAAAATTTGGTTACAATTTGACATATTTGCAACAAAATACGTGTTTTTGTTACATTTTAAAACAACACCATTATCAGTAATCTCTGCAATTACGCTTTCATGTTTTTAATGCTTCAGTATCATAAAACGTTTTAAGTCATACTAAATTCACGGTAACCACACTTCAGATGTAACGGAACATGCGTGAACTGTATAGGGAAAGCCTGGTCCCCTTGGTTTTTTTATACCACGTCAGTGGCAAATAAGCATAATGTCCACCTGATTATAGTCAGCTATCGTAGATTATGGACACCAGCAACTCTAGAGGTATCTGTCAAATGTGCCGTTACCGACCCGTTAGATATCAGAAGTACATTCATTTCATAAAACTACACATATAGTTAGTACTAAATATTTGTTTTTTTATTAAAATACAAGGTGTAACAAAAATTTTGGTGATTCTGTTAAGGGCATTGGTATCGTATTTTAATTATGAAAAACAAAACAAAAAAATTTTTTTCGCCAAAAAAATTTTGGTTTTGTATGGGCCGGCTGGGACGACGTGTACCATACAAAACAATTTTTTTTTCGCGCCCAAATTTTTTTTCTCCTATATTTTCTTACTCACGATACGATACCAAGTATGCCCTTAAACGGATCACCAGTATTTTTATTACATCCTGTATAAGAATGCTTCCATATTATTATACAAAATGTAAGAAGAGCTGGGGATAAAGGCAAAATTGGTATCGTTTTCTAATTATGAAAAATCAAGGCAAAAAAGTCCGCGTGAAAAAAAATTATTTTTTATGGAGGGTTTTGCCGTCTGGGACCAAAAAAAAATTTGGCTCCAACATTTTTTTCTCATTCTTTTTCTTTGTTGCAATACGATGCCAACGATGCCCTTAAACGTATCACCACTATTTTTGTAACACCATGTATAATCTCAGTAGGTACACTGTAAGTTATTTGTAGACATTTTGGTTGAAAATATAGGTACTTGCAATTTTTGTTGATGGGCACTATAACCTTACTAAGAACGGAATTTTTGTCACCTTATCCACTACCCATGCCCATTACAAGTTAGAAAAGAAAAGCGGGTTATCGTTATGATTTACTAGTATATCCACCGATATGACTTAAAACCACATGCATATTTTTCTCCACCAAACAGGATCCCATATTGAGTCTTGCACGTCTGCATAGCGTCTAATCCGAGGACATGCTTTTATTTAGGCGGTAGGTATATTACAGAAATCTATAATCAGCATAACCATTTGTTAAAAATTAAGGACCCATAAGTAAAAGTCATTTATGAAAGCTGTCACGAGAGTTGTATAGAACTGTCAATGTTTTTCGAACGTCTCCGTTTTCACTGGTACGACGATTTGGCAGATTGATGTGTGTGTATTGGTTGGTTGGTTGGTCAGTGTCGGTCTAGAGGTCGCATTTTTCATCCGATTTCGATGAAACTTGGCATGTACGTTCCTTGATTTAATTGCCAAAAATTGTCGAGGCATTTTTTTGATTGGGGGAAAAATGAGGGGAAAAAGGGGGGAAGTTTGCTGTCGCGTTATTTATGTTCTCCGAAGTCTACGGTTCACAGAACCACTAGTCATAGACATTCAGCACCAGGTTTTATGAATTCATAGTTCTCCCCAGAGTGCCGTGGATAAGTCCGGCGGTGGGCACAATTTGTCTCTTAAGTCCCTAGTCCCACTGGGATGCCGTAGCGCCGTTGCCAGCCACGGTGGCCAAATAACTGATACTACGGCCACGGTGGCCAAATAACTGATGAATGGCAGGCTCACCTTGCAATGGTTTCGTGACGTAAGGGCGATGCATGTCGCCATGGTTATTCAAATATTTAAGCACAGTGTTGTTATCTTATTGTTGTTTTATTTGGTGGTTTAATTATATTAAAATTATCTACCATGAGTGTCGTTATCGTATCTGTCGCCTCTATTACCTAGTTTTAAGGATTAACTAGGATAAGTAGGTCCCCAATGAAAACCAGGGCCACGGCTTGCCGCGGCATTACGCTGAGTAGGGATCCTATTTTAACGTCTCATTGTGCCTATTTGATTTCCATTTCTAACTCTATTAATGTTTAATTATGTGACGTTAAAATAATCCTTCTTTCTTTCTTTCCATGGCGACCTGGTCGTCGCTTTTCCCTTGCACCTCGCATTTACGATTAGAGATAAAATCGCGAACATTTTCATTTGACAGCTAAACTCGGAGGTCGGAGCTTTACGTCCAAGTGTAAACTGTTTACAGCTGACATTACTCCCTGTTTGTGCTTATCTATCTCCCGTTACAATCTTACGACTATAGAGGTTATTTGGGATATGGCTGTAGAATCCACAGGTTTCGTAGAATCCCTTTTAGCGAACTTTCTTTGCATTTCCTTTACCCAGAAATAGCTTTCGTAAAATTATTGGCAGCATTTTTACTAGACATCAAGTGCTGAGCTAGTGTTGAGAGAATAACCTGGGAAAAAGGTCCGAGTAAATGTGTAAGTCTATATCAAATACAATATTGAATTTGTGCAACGCAAGCGCCTTCCTCCAAATTTCATATTTTCCAAAACGAGTCACAAAGTTGTTTTTACATGCAGACTCCGTAGGTTTTAATTTTATTGATGTCACTTGATAATTTCAACTACGATATTGAAGTAAAGACTGCTGTAAGATTATTTTTTCTTTGTACGGTCACCATCAAATATATCGGAGCGGCCAAGGTCCTCAAAGAAATCTGAACATGCACTTTATCGCCTTGACAATACAGACGTTGTTCAGATATTTGAGACCCCCTTGGCCACTCCGATATATCTGATGGCCACTGTACACGAATCAAAGTCGGATATGGGTCTTTCTGACTCCTGTTATGAATGAATCAACGCCTCCCTCAACTGGATCCGATAAACAAAAAACAAAAAACTTTTTAACGAATTCCTATTTTTCGGTGAAATGTCGAGTTTTTCTGGAAAACAAGGGGTCAAATACACGCTGGGGTATTTTAATTGGCGAAAAGGTATTCGCACTGAAATCGATTTAACTCCACACAAACGTAGCTCCGCCAATGTTTAGCTCGGGTGAGGATTTTTCGGTTTCGATATTTTCAACCAAAAGACATAAGCATATATATTTTCTAGAAATCTAATCGAGTGTAATGTAGATCCAGGGTAGGAGGCCTTTACTTAGGACACTCAAATAGGCTAGATAAGGTAAGATATTGCAGTTATCATGATTAAAATAGTATTGCGTCTCATCGAGGCTACGTGACATAGGTATATTTTTTATTTTGATTTCCTTTAATCATTCGTTTTAAGACTATATAAACTAGTTATACAAAAACACGCAAACACGTGATAATAATATATGTTTACAAAAAATACTAGAAATTGACAATAAACAAAATAAAATTAAAACTAAACAAATAGCAGGTATAATAATAAGTTTTTTTCATTTCATAAGTAAATTGGTATTTATTGCAACAGTTGCAAGTAAATTACGGTACACATAGCGCTCTCAGTTGTTATTTTTTTATGATATGTAAATATGCCTTTACGTATGTATACTTTTGTATCCATCTCATACAGCTTCGTATAATTTTATTCATATTGTTCTAATTTATATTCATTTCATAGAAAATATGAAGTGCCCCGAGAGGCATTGAAATGCTGTGGACAGAGGCTGACCGACGGGATTCAGATAAAAAAGGCATAAAACTAAAATAGCTTTCACTAAAATATGGAATAATTTGCCAGTATTATTTATTTGACTTTACTAGCTCAAGGGTTTTGTTGAATTACTTCAATGGTTAGTTAAATTGTATATACAAGTTAAACCAGGTCTCTTCGCTTTACAAATTCCTTTGACTCCTTCGGCAATTCATGTCTTTAGTTACGGGTACTTACATATTATTCACAAATACGTAGAAAATATAAGAGTGCAAGAGGTTAGTGGCGCTTTAGAGTTGACACTGCCTCAACAGTGACTATATTTTCTCAGATTTAATAAAATATTTCTTTTAGTTCGGTGCTAATGTCTTTATTGAGTTTGTACGTTTATGTTTTTTTTTATCTATGTTTTTTATACGATTCTATTAAGTATAGAAAAAATAGTATATTTTGGAGGCAAAATAAGTACATCAATAAAACTTTGCTTTATATCTTTGTCTTGGCACTAGGAAACCGCAAAATATTGATCGTATAAGTATGAGTAAGGTCTCATTCGATTCAGCGTAAAAAAATACATCGAGAATTATATTTCAATCGTCTAGTTTGATAAATGTGTATTTTTTATGTCTTCCCCCCTTTCATACGCCCCCCGATAGGGGTAGGACGCATAGGTACATTTCGATAGGACTCGGCAGATCTTTATTCCTAGTGCCAAGATAAAGTTATAAAGCAAAGTTTCATTGATGTATGTATTTTCTTCCTGTCAACTCTTAGTTTTGATGCTGTCTCCCATTTTCTAAAACCCTATAAGCTGTCATGTTAAATATAAACACATATTGGTCCACCAAATCAATTCGATATCAAAATAACAGAATTAATAAAAACAATAAGCGATCGCCAAACATCTCAATCAAGCAAACTATCCGTAAAAGTTACATTCAGATATCCAAAACTTTGCTGGGCGGAGTTTGTTCGCGCATGCGTAGTCCATGCGCCGAAGAATGTTGCGTCGCCGTCGACTGCTGATGGCCTGTCGGACCAAACCACGGCAGTACTCGCGAGCCCACGGTGACAGTCGGACACCCCGCCATGCACCCTGGCATACACTCGTGAACTATCCATTTTAGTCATTTAAATATCAAAAGTTAGAGTAAGTTCAGAAAAGTTTGGGAAGAGTATGTTTTGTAACTTTGTCATTTTTTGTTAGTTTAGTCGAAGTTGATTAAGTTATATATTTTTTATTACACTCAGTAATGTATCGATTTAATTCAAGCATGCTAAAAAGTTCAAAAATCTCAATCTGCCTCAATTACCTACCTAGTAAATCATTAGTTAATAAAGGTAAATAAAGCGGTAAACTATCTTTATAAACTAAAACTCAATGAGTCACACTAAAAACCGTTTCTGAAGACTTAATGTAGGTATACGTTTTCTTATTTATTTACATACGCTTATAAATAAAAACTTAAATTTCTTTAGTTCAAGAGATAACATTGAAGCTAAAAATGCAGTATATTTACTAGCAAGAAAATAAACTTACGAACCAAACGCCACAAACAAGCTTAGGCCATTTTGAAATAAAGTAAACAACACATTAATTATGAGCGTAAATATTATAAAAACTGCAACGTTACGATTAGCGTATATCCATGAACGTCCCTATTCACCATACCAACAACTAAAAGATTTACTAAGCTAATCCTAATTATTTAAACTCGTAGGTAATTAAAAACAACAGCAATATCTGTTATATAGGTACAGTGCATAGCACCTAGATTCTACTCCTCAAACAATAAAACTTTTGTTCAACAACTTACAAAAAAACGTAGTCTTTAGATTGTCTCTTTCCCATAAAAACTAAATAGTATTTTCAATGTACGTTAAAATCCATCTAATTGACATTGGTTGCTATTCTTAACACACGACAGACGTAATCAATTTCGCAATACATTGAGTGTTCGAATAAACTTTAAAGTGTAATAAAAATAAAACCCCAAGTTATTTTTAAAAGTGGCTGAACACACGTTGTCTAGCTTGAGGTGTAAAATCTACGTTTTATTTTTTTGCTCGTGTTTACAGGCTACACACGGTATAGTCACCAAACTAACCAAAAACATTAACAGGCTTAAGCTCCCCGTAATTAAAATCAAACAAGTAAAAATTTGCATAACAAACCTAGAGCGGACTTTACAAAACAAACAAAGAAAACCAGAGCTAGCAGAAATCTTGCACCACATAGACCTGTTACGTCAGCGATTCTAATAAATTACACTCCTTTAAACCTAGCATAAAAGCTACAGCGGTTCTAAAACTCATTAACCCTAAAACTGCCTTGTAAGCTTCTTTGGAACACTAGGTGCTGACTTAATATCCCATCGACGCGGTTCCAAGAGAAAATTACCGAAATTATTTTCATGACGTCAACGAAACCTTAATGATGTCATGTAATGACCATAATGACAACATGGGTTTTGAAAGGATGGCGATTTGCGAAAGGGTCTAACTATAGTTCATTTATTTTTAATATTGACGAAGTTCTGTCTATGGTAGTTTTAAACTTTTTTACGTATTAAAAATCTTTGTAAAATATAAAATGCCGTTGGTAATGGGGTTGTCTTTATCCCTTCATTTTGACATATTATTAGAAAGAGACAAAACTTAACAGACTTTTGCTATGTTTTATGAATAGGTTTTCTAAATTATGAACCCGATTTCGACATTTAGTTTAGACAAAATTTAATGTTAAAGAGGTACATCAAAGAAGAGATACATCACAATTATTTTAGCTATTTTATGCTCCACTTTGCGGCGGATTTATTTGGGTATTCTTTGCCCTTTAAATAAATAAACAGTTGGATTTTATAACTATAGTGACTGACAAACAACGCACAGCCGAAACCGATGAAGACGTATGTTTTAAATATCGTGACGTTCCATTCTATTTTTTTACTATTTGATATTACTTTAAAAGAGTGAAAATGTGTAATTTTTTTTGTAATTCACTCTTTTATTAATTTGACTGATGACTTTGACATTTCACATTATAGGTATATATCCTCTAGAAAAAAGATAGGTATTATTGTATTACTAATACGCTTATGGGCTAGAGCCTAAAATAAATTATTAAATAAGCGAGGCATACAATCACAAAATAGTAGTTTATGTAACTGTTACGTAATAGGGGTCCTTAAAACACGAGTGTGGTTTTATGAAACGAACGAAGTGAGTTTCATAATAAGATCACACGAGTGTTTCAAGGCCTAATTACGTACAGTTGCATTCAATGCTTTATCTACACACATATTATAAACCCGAAATGATGATTGAATGACTGCCATTGCACGGATTGCACTGCCATCGCCATGGCCAACTCGATTGTGCCGGCGGTCGGAAGGCGCGTGCCGGCGGGCGGGGCCCACCCGGATTTTCATAATGATATCGAATTTTTGCTTATTATTTGTTAATAATAACATCGTTACAGATAAGACATTTGTTCTAACTACTAACGAAACAATCTATTTTTATGATGGTTATAACGTGCGGTTTTTGAAAGCATCATGGAGGGTTTATGATATGGGTGTAGATAAACGAATTAAAACGGATATTGTACATATATATCTTCATTTACAATACACTTTTTAATACGTTTGTGGGTTATATTATGGGTTCGCCATCAGTTTTTCTCATTCGTTCTGGGTTTTTTTTCTTTTTACTTGCTTTAAGGCCAGAGCTATTTTAGAATAATCCGTATTAGTATTTTGAATACCTACGTAAAGTGTTTAAATACGAGTATTAACATGATGTTATTAAATTCGATTAAAATTATTTTACTATGACTTTATATTATGTAGTTACTTGAAGTCTGAAACCAAATTACTTAAATTACAGTCATGTGAGGCTATTTCGAGTTACTATAATCAGGCATTTGCTTGAAATGTTACTCGAGTAAAGTAAATAAGTAACCTTATTAGTAGTAGTTTCTAGTTGATTTAGGTAAGTAAAAATACTACTTAACTTCAGATTATATCTGCATATAGCAATATGACAAAAAAACAATAAATAATCAAATATAAAGATAATACATACCATTTTTTTTGGCTACATGTTTCTAAAATGTCACTTTTTTTTAAGTCATAATAACAATCGAAGAATATGATTCACGTAGTTCCAAAACCCTTGTAGCTTATCCAAGTTTCACATAGACGAGAGTATATTCAAATCACGACATAACATTTGTGGCACTAACTCAGCTGTCATGAAACTAGATGGAATTCCCAGTTTATGCCGACAACGTCACTCGTTCGACGTTTTACTGATTATTTAAAATATAACCAATGTTAATCAATTAACAAATCAAAAGATGTCAATTAACGTGAAATTTTCAATATATTAGCAATAGAAGAGTATGATTATCATTGATCCAAATAACTTACTTATACAGTAGCTAAGCGGGTAGGCTGTTCAAAATTACCTACACACGCTCTTATTTTCTTAACAATAAAGTCGTGTCCAGCTCATTTTGAGCACCCTACCCGCTTTTGCTGCTGACTATACATATATTTGAACAAAAGACTTTATTCAAATCCCGACATAATATTTGCGGCACCAACTAAATAGGCCATCAAGAAACTATGTGAAAATATCCCCCGCTACTGCCAACGATGCTCGTTCGACATTTCACGTGAGGATGAGCTTCACTCGCCCACGTGGCTGACTCTTTTATTTTACACGGAGCAGTCTACGCATGACTTACAGCTTAGTATTATTTACACTGCATTGAATAAACGACAAGCGTTATAGTTTTTATAACACATTGATCAGTTTGATATTCTATTCAGGAACAAGGTGGCTATGTTTTTGTCTTTTTTAATATCATGGTTGTGGAAAATTAGCATAAAGCCTGCCTGATAGTATGCGGTCCCAGTAGCCTATGGACTCCTGCTCGTCCATGCGCGTTGTTAATCCTTAAAAAAAATTTAAACATTTTTTTTTTTGGAATGCTGGGGCGGCTAAAGTCCCTAGCTAGGATACCTCGACAGAGAATTCATTCAAAAGCCTAATTTGTAATACTTATGTCATGAAAAAATAAATAACTACAAATAAAAGTTAATATTATTAAATTTAAACTTTCGTGAGACATATTAACATTATAAAATAACACGGTTACACTCACGGCATTTTAGGCTATCCGAAACATGTCGCGAGACGTGACTAAAGTGCCGTGAGTGTAACCGTGTTATTTTATAAAAAATATACTGATGTAAATCAAAATGTTGCAGTAACAAGTTCAGTTAAAAATGTCAGATATCAATATCAATATCATATATTCTCAAGTTTCAGTACAATCGGAAGCATATGTGAGTTCCAGTATGGCCTACTTTGCAAACTGAAGTTTGAATTTTCTCTACACTTTTCAGTGCAGCTCTTTATCCAGTTTTTATAGTGAAACAAAAAGAAGATATTTTAGCATTCTCATACATTTTGCATTATAACAATATTCTTCAGTGTGATTACCATAATAAAATACGTGCTATTATGCTGAGTAGCTAATAGCTTTAATATGGATGCTGTGCACTCTCCTTATTGTGTTTGAGCGAAGCTGCAGCATTGAATTCATGAAATACAAGCTAATTTTGTTTTATATACTCAGAAATATGTGCCAAAGTTTGAAATTTTTTCTTGACTCTTAAAACTCTTCACAGAAAATTATATTTTATTAGGTGCAATGCGTTATATCAGCTCTCATAAAAAAATACTAGTAGATGTTACGTTCTAAATAAAATACATATGCTGTGTGCTTTTCTTCCCGCAGACAATTTTAAATATGAAAATAATTCCACAGAACTAACCTTAATCAGAGAGACTAACCTTTACATCTATAATTTGAAACAAAAAAGAACCGACTTCACTTTTCCAAGAGGAAGTGCCCGAGTTGCTGTAAATAAAACTGAAATCACTATAAGTGTGACTATAATAGTTGAAGAGTTCTCTCGGTTGCTCCAAAATCCCATCATCAGATTCAGACCTGGTGACAATGGCACCAACTGTGAGGTACACTCTTTAGAAAAAATCGAAATCGGTCCAGCCGTCTTCGAATAATCGGTGAATAAACATAAAAAAATTAATTTAAAAAAAAAGATTCCGATGAATTGAGCGCCTCCTTTGAAATTTTGAAGTCGGTTGAAAAATAGCTTCTTAATATTCATTACTCCACATGGTCAAAAATTCACAACGTTAACTCGATGGACACAAATATTTCGGTTTCAACCTCTGCTGCTACTTTATTCAGCTTTTAACTAAAATCATCAACTATGTATATTGAAATAGGTATCTGAAAGCTTTTAAAGGCTCCAACGATTCCCTTAGCATAAATATATGCTGTCTTTGTAACATCACAATATATTCATGAGGGCATTTTGTATTTCTTTGTGCATAAAACTAGAGAACTTAGTCGAAAAAGAAAAAATCTAAAGCTATGATAAATATTGTATGGCGTAAAATGTTTGGAGATTCGGGAATCTTCGTCTTTGTAAATGACTTATACACATCAAATTTTTGCACGTGAATACTGTATTTTTTTTTCGTAGGTACTACTTAGAAAAACCCAATTAATGTTTTAAAATACCTAGCCTATTACCAAACGGCTTGGTGCTCAACACGCTCATGCCTATATATTATAATGTACCTCGTATTTCTTCAGATTAGAAAAATAACGGTCGATTTCGACACTATATTTTTTTTAGCCATATCTGGGAAAAATTTAAATAAGACTACTTTTCCACTATTAGTGATACGCTTAATCCAATAAGATACAAAATGGCAAATTTCTAATTCGTTTTCCCAAAAGTCACACGACGACATTCGCACGAATTTTGTATTCTGAAAAAAAAAACGAATGAAGTATTGTAAATGACACCCTTCTGTCACCTTTATTACTAATGACTTACGATTAATGATGGCATGTACTGGGACAGTGGGGAGCACTCAAGGAAACGTACTTTCTGCCTTTCGGAGGTAAAGTTGTAAATACATATTATTTAACACTTTCGCAACCGCGTAGCCTACGCTCGTAGTCCGTAGCCAGGTATTCCTCGTATGTAGCGCGTAGTAGCTACGAACAGAGAACCCGACTGTCGGGTTCTCGGTGCTTAATGTGTTAATAGGCTCCAATTATAGAGATGAACTAGATATTATAAACTTATATAGATGTCATATACAAAGGAAAAAGTGACTTAGGCCAAGTTGGTTAAGGCGTCTGCCGCGAATGCAGAAGACGCTGGTTCGTTCCCAGCCTTGGACACCGGAGGCCTAGGTCATTTTTTCCTTTGTATCTGACATCTATATAAGTTTATAATTTATATATAGTAGTAAGTCTACTTAAATAAACAAATCAAAATATTTATCAAAAATAATTTTTATTGTTCTTCAGATGTACTAGATATTTCTAAAGTAGGTATTTAAATAGTGCTTGTCTGTTAATATTTTGCCAACAAATAATGAACAAAATGAGTATTAAAATTTTCTTACAATGTAATTAAGTACCTAAGCAAATTGATATTTAATTGTAAGATACTTAGGCATAACGCCAGTCCCGTTCGTCAGTGACGGCAATATTATTATTCTTAGAACAGACGATTTAATTAAAATCAAGAATCTGTATTTATTTGCAAACAAGCACAAACAAAGCAATCCAAACGTTTGAAATGCTCAGTTAAAGTTAAAACAGAAGTTAGTGTAAGTTAATTTAGAGCGCTACTTTTCTCCGGCAATTGTTTCGCTCGATTATAGCTCAATTAGTAAATACGTCACGCACAAAAAAGCTAATTTTAATACCTGATTAAAATGCAAGGAACAAAAGGTAATTAACCCAAAAATATACTTAAACACTGTTCAAGAAACATAAGTACCGACAGAACAATGTGATTATTTAGATTTCAATCAAACCAAGGAGTAAAAGTCGATAAAAGTAATTCAGGAAAGTTGGTCACGATAAGACGCCAAGCTTGCTCGCGATCTGTTCTCTTTGTGCCAACTTCTTGATGGGCCATTATTGCCGAGCTTTTGTTTAAAAAAAACATTCTCTCAAAATATTAGCCTAATATTTTTTAAACTTTTTGGAACCAATATTGTACTTAAATAACGGCGTTACCGTCGTGATTTATTAGCGACGTTTTTGATGGAGAAAGAAAACTGAAGAGCACATTTATTTCTTACAAAATTATGTTTTTTTTGTAAATACAAAGTTAAGAACTATGTTAAAGTCAAACGTGTTAAGGCATATTAATGGATCTAAAGAATACCTAGTGGGTATTTGGATTAAAGTATTAGAGAAGTTGTAAGAAGGTACAGAGTTCAAATTTCATTTCACGTTCACAAAAGTGACTTTAAGTACAGTATTTGTGATAAAAATGGTTACATTTTTTTAACTTACCGTGACAGAGGTTATAATATGAGTTAGCGGAAGTCCACACGTATTTATTTAAAAAAAAACGCATTAAACCTCTAGTCTAAACGCGCCCTTAGTGGTTCATCTGCAAATCGTTAACATTGTGTAAACAGTAGTCAAGTCCCGCGGGCAAACTCCGCCGGAAACAAGTGACGGTATCGATGTCGCGACATTGTTTTACACGTCGGCCGTTCTAACATGTTTCACGCTGTATTTAGATTGTATTTAGGGAACTGTTAGACTAGTAGTCAAAGGATGTGTAATAAATAAGTAATTGAAGAGTAAAAAGAAGTTGATTAAAAATCACAAACAGCACGCACGTAAAGGCGTTAATGTGCTCATTATTTACTAGTACTTCAAAACATTTGCTTTACTAACGTTTAAATGTTAAAAACACGTATCATCGGGTTTAGAATTGTATTACCAATTCATGAATGAATTTATTGAAAAACTGGCCTTGTAATTTTGAACCCGATAGTACTCAATTTAAAAAAACTGAAAGAGAGGTATAAATATTTAGAAACAAGTATAAAGGAAGACTTCTTACAACATTTAAACCCTTTATTTTCTCACAGAATTTTGAAAAAAATACAAAAAAAATTGAATTTCAATATTTACGTTCAATATAAAAAAATGTAACATAAAAAGACGACTATTTTTTTTGTAGTAATATATACAAATATAAATACCAAGATGACAAAGATGTATAAAATACAGTGTTACACCCAAACATGTCTCATAAGGCATTATTTAGAAACTTCCAACACGGCTTTATTACCAACTCAAACAAGTCTTGAATATTCATAATAAGTAAACTCCTGACTTAATGGATAAATAGCTGTTCTTCTGTTCTGTTTGTAAGCAAAGTTTTATTAATTCCCTTGTGTCTCCTAAAATACAAAATACATTTCGTCACTGTGCTGGATTCGTTAATTAGGCTTTCTAGGAGAAAACAATTGCGTTTCATTTCGTTTTTAACAGCTACTACAATATAATTGAAATTAATTGTAAGTATTATTTTTGAACTTGGCTTGATACTCTTCATGTGCCCTTACACCTGCCTTAATTTTGTCGGCCAAAAAATTAAGTGACAAAGTTACAGAATGGTGAACTGAATCCCGGAACCAAAGCGTTATAGAAAGAACATGCGAATATTCGAATTCGGTTAAGTAGATGAAATAAAAACAGTACAAGTAACCAGTCAAAATGATGTCCCAACATCTGACGAGTATGTTTGAGCAAATCGGGAACTTCACCAAGAACAATCTAACGCACAACAGCAAGCTGATGAAAGAGAAGGAAAACAAGTCGAATGCGAATCATGTGGGGGAGAAACAGCAGGCGTCTCCCTCGCACAAGCAAGGACATGCGCCGCCGCCGCCGCTGAAGAAGCCTTACAAGCTGAGGAATGTGTGCTCCAAGGCAGAGTCTTATGACACTCTCTATTCCAACAGTATTATGGTAAGTGATTCCAGCTTTCTCAATATTCATCGAAAAAAGAAACTACCAAAATGTAAAGTTATCTTTGAAAGTGATATTTGTTCAATTAATGACTTTATAGACGGAATATCGAAAACATTTATTTCATTCATAATACGTGTGGAAAATTTTAAAATAAGTAAAGAACAAAATACTGACAAATTCTTTTGTTGCATAGTTCGGTACGTGATGTAACATTTCCAATAACGGAAACGTAATTTTACAGTTTAGTTTTAGCGAGAAAATACGCTGAAAACTCTTCAAACAATATTATTTTTAAAATTTTCCCAGCATTTCACGATAATATCATCGTGTGCTTGTAAGCCAATCCTTTTGATAGGTTTTAGTGTATCAACCACAAAGACTGAGAGGTAGATATACAGACAATTTTACATCAAAGGCATACTGCTGTATAATACGGATATTATATATATAAAAAACACAATGTACACGGAAAAAAAAGCTTCCGGGATATTCTCAATTCAAAACATTATTATTATCTTGGAATTATTTCCTCGTGACAAGTATTTATTTTCTTTACCAAAAATATGATTCTTCGCTTAATAAAACCACGTTTTCTTAAAATAGAAATACAAAAATGTATTGTTTCAAGAGTTATTTGAGTAAATAAGAGAGACTGTACTTTAATCAAACAAGTATTACCTTAGGTCAAAGAAACTAGAAAATCTGTAAGAATGTATTCGTTTCGTTATATTTAAAACTTTATTTTATTTTCGTTAAAGGAAATAAATACTTGTCACGAGGAAATATTTTCAACATAATAAAATAATGTCTTAGATTGAGAATATCCCGGGAGCTTTTTTTTCCGTGTACACACTCAATGATGCCGTTATAAAGTTTAGTCATGAGTGTAGTGGTCACTATTACGTTGTTGGATATTACTTAAATGGAACCAAATTAGGATACTTTGATATGAATTGGACGTATCCAAAGAGACGGATACATAGCTTTGTCTATCCTCATTAAATATTAGAAATAAACTAGCAACATCAATTAGAGTCTGTCTAGAAAAAGAATTGTCGTAGTATGTATGAGCTCCCATATAAACCAAAACACTTCTCTTTCCGGACAAACTCTACACTTAAGTATTATGAACCTCTTATGTTTATTATTATATCACTGAACTTAAAATTGGTTAGAATATAACATTGAAAAGAAAACGTAAGGAAAAAGTTAAATTTTGACGCATCTGATTTTCTTTCTTTTTTTTACTATTTTTTAGCTTAGCAAAACTGGGAACCACTTTGTAAATAAGTTAATGGATTATCCACCCCTAGTTTTCAAATGAGTACCTAATAGTCCAGCGTATACATAGCGCCAAGTTCAGGTTTTCCATAAATTACCCATGTAAGACTAATATACAACATTTGAACAGTGTTATTGTTGATGCCTGTTTTACTCTCCAGACCTTGTACCTACACTTTACTACGTAGTTTTAAGCGTAAGCCGATCTCCTTAGAATAACAATTGTTATGGCATGGTCCTTTCCGTTATTTTTCCCAGGAGTCCTACAACTTTAACCTCTTACTGTTTCTTGGATGTCACCGAACCTTGCAACCTCTAAAGGTCAAAGTTTTACACTCCTTTAACACCTACAAGTGATACGAAAGCACCTTTGACTTTAATTTCGTTTTATTGATATTGGTGGTATACTAATATCAATTCCTGAAGCTACAAAATCCTGATTTTATCAAAGATCTGGGGATCCATTGGACTCAGAACGACGAGTCAAGACGTTGACACCCAAGTTTTCATTTTCGCAAAAATTTCGAATTCAATGCGGTACCTATGTGGTGCCATAAACAATCATTAAGAAATAAACACTATTAGCTAACGACATAATGTTCATGTGCCTTGGACTGGAAAAAGTCCCATATATTGCTATAATGAGCCGGTCCATTAAGTTATTAAGTAGTAAAATAGCAACTCAGGACGTTTAAGATTTCATCATGTCCTGAAAAAAAATTCACAATTGACGATGACGCTTCCATGCCACGTATTTCCCCACACTTCTAAAAGTACGAAATGATTAGGTCATCAACGCATTTTGCGTTGTTATCGTGTCGATAACAGAACAACGTTTCTGATTTAGCCACTTCTCTGAAGTTACGCCAGCGATGAGTTTTCCTCTTATCATTTTTGGGAAAACACCGTAACTATTAATGCTCATTGCATTCGCAATCAGAAATAAATAATTATGATAAGTGTGTATGGGTGTGGGTGATATTAAGCAATAATTTCGAAATTTTAAGTTCCCATGTGCATACTTGCAGTGCTGTCCTAAATTACATTTAAAATTTCTTAAAATGTTTGGTACACTATAAACGTTGGATAAATATCAAAACCTTTAATAAACTACGCAATATTTCTGGCTAGGCATTGCAGAGTCGCGCTGCAAAGGCTAGCTTTATGATAATGGCTATTGGGCTGTACATTTTTTGTTCCACTTGATGCTAATTTACATCCATACGCGTTCGGCGAGCGAGCCTTTCTTCATAATAATGTTCACACCGCTCAAGATACCGTGATATCGATTCCCCCATTGTTGTATGTTTTATTTATATCCGAGAAATAATGAATATAAAAGAGATCCCGTTTCGAACCGAAGCAACATTATTCTGTTTGTCTCTATCAATTTGACATAAAACTCGAAAATATGAATGAGACGCGGATCCCAGTATAAGATTAACATGAAATGGTAAGGTAGCGAAACTGAGAGAGCTTGCTTTCTTTATTATGTTACTCATATAGGAACACCGAATATTTTATAATATACTAGAAGAAATACATACAGACAGCAGCAGAGCTAAGTGGGTGATTGATCAAAATGTTCTTGGCACTACTTTATCCTTTAGAGAATACGAGCGTGTAAAGGTAACTTTGAACACTCACTACTCACTCACTCTATACTACTTCTGCTGCCGACTATACGCTGTATGTCCTGGGGGTTAGATTTCATTCTAAGAAAGTTAGCAATAGACTTTACTGGGAAAATTCTCATATTTAGGGTAAAAAATAACCTTATTCATAAATCTATGAGATCCTTCAGGTTTCTTCCACTGATTTGTTTACTAATCCGAGATTTTTCAAATATTAACAGAATACCTACCTAAAACGAATAAAAAAATCATGAGAATTTTTGCTATGCCCCATCCAGCCAGGTGAAATAAAATTCGGTCCAAGGACTCCATAAAACGCCATGGTTTTTTACTAAAAGATGCATTGAATCCGTAAATATTGACAGTATAGTCAGTATATCTTCTAAAGAGAGACTACACGTCCCAGAGCGCAGGTGAGCTACCTATGTAGAAACTCACATAAACAACTGACACTTATGATGCTGAGAACTTAGCACACGCCTTTTTTTGAATTATTATTTGTATGTGATACTTAGTTTATACCTATTATTATTTCCCTGGACTAGAAAGAGAAAAAAAAATCTCTGTTGTAATATGCTACTCTGTTTTTAACGTAGGATAACGTTTCGCCAGAGTTAAATTTAACATAATTATAGAAAAGAGTCTGAAATAGGTAGGTACTCGATTTGTATATTCCCTATCTTTGCGGGTTTTAAAATTATTTAGAATTATAAGAAACCGTTCAATTGTGCCCGTGATTTATAGCCAGACATCGGCCAAATGGATGTCATTGTTGGCAATAATATAGACATGACTCCAAAGATCAATTAATTATTTTTACCTATAATTTAATTTGTATACTTCGTAAAATATTAATCAATAAATTAAACACAGACTTATTGTTTACATGTATTAAAGTAAATAAAAAATATTTTTTATAAATTTTCAGGGGTAAGTCTGTTCCTTTTCTCATCCAAAATATACTTATGAGCTGAAAAATTACCATTTCGACGTCGTATTTTATTTATTTCAATTTTCACCATGAGCTCGGTGGAAAATTGACGATATTCAACAGGCGACAAAAAAATCCATGGCTTTATTTTATTTGTTGAATGATATCTTTCGTGATACACATCTACCATACAAATGAAAGAACCACATAGAATGTCAGTATATTAATGTCAATGTCAAAAAAATAATTTTATTTTAAATAAGGAAATCAAACGAGGTATGATATCTTTCTTTTAATTCTTTTATTATCCAATTTTGAAGTCTAACCCGCTTATTCATAAACGTATTTCAAACCTCATTTAACTAAATCATCTTTTGTCCTTATCTGTCACTTTGACAGCTGTGTTTGTTAGAAACAGACAAAACATTATTTAACTAAATGAGGTTTTCAACACGTTTATGAATAAGCGGGTTAGCAATTATCACTAAGAAATCAATTAATTACATAATTCATTGATCTTTGGAGTCATGTCTATATTATAGCCAACAATGACATCCAGTTGGCCGATCTCTGTAATTATAGCGTTAGTCATGAACGTAGAGGAGCTATGAGTTACGAGTACATATGTAGGTAAACAAAAATATTTTATTGTCACTATCTTATGAAATTTAGAAAAGACTTATTTTGCAACCATTATTACTTTTTCTGAAAATCTTATTCTAAATCAGATTTTGCTGTGATTATTTCTGTTTATCTTTGGTTCAACTCAGGTACAAAAACATATTCCACAGTTTTATGCAAATATTGTTACACACGTTGGAGTTGTTTTGCAAAATAACGAATTATATAACAGTATAAAATATAACATGTCGCGCAGTGTAATATGCAGGTAAACTTGGCTCTTCAAATACCTAAATGTGATTAAGTTAATATTTACTGACAGCAAAAGCTGTGCCTAAAAAAATCCACATTGTAGGTACCTATCAGGATTATGTTATGAATGAGATCGTTAAATTTTTATAGGCCTAAGCCTTAAATCCTTAACTCCGCAGTATTAACAAGTAACATGAAATCACGCGGACAAATTGTTTCCGTTTAACTTTTGCAAAGTCAACTTTATCAGTATCACTGATAAGTCCGAGATCCTGTACAGCCTTATCCGTAGCCATTATTCTAAATGATACTACCATGTAACATGTAAGAATACTACTTGTTTTTACAAGCAAACTTCATAAATGCTATTGAATTTTCCTTTTTTTAAACATAGTTTTTGCGTATGAAATAAAATTTCAAAATAAAGCTTATAACAACACTATAAAAGCATGATAAAAAATATATGGTTGTCTGTAAAGTCGGTTTACGGACGATAATTTTGCGTGATAAGTAATAACGTCATAAGAATTAAAATTGCATACTTTTATTTATGAATTGAATTGAATTATTATCATTATCACTGAATTAATTGAGGAAAAGAATCAAATAAAATGCAGTACCGTCGCCATCAAATATATCGGAGCGGCCAAGGTACTCGAAAATATCTGAACATGAACTTTATCGCCTTGACAATAGAGGCGTTGTTCAGATATTTATGACCAGGTGGTGATTTTTCATCTTTCTCAATCGTATGGCTTGTGACCGTAACGTTACCATGGAGATCTGTCCACGTGACCGGAACGGAACGTCACACTTTTTCATGCATGCTACCGGTGTTCACGATGTATAAGACGTTATCACGTCAAGAAGGCCTTTTTAATACAGTTGCTCAAAAAACTGCTTTTCTTGTAGTGGTTTAGCGTGCGGAAAGTTTGATATCGCGCACTAGTGCTATTTACTTATCCAGCCAATCACAGCTAATGACAGTGACAGACAGCCAATCACAGCGCCGCACCGCACCGCGCGGAGCGTTCGGATACATGTACTAAAGTAACCTCAAAGTGAATAATTGACAATTTTATAATTTTTTCGCAACTGTATTACGTCGTTCGATACTCGTGCGTAAATGTCATTCTTCACTCGTCCCGAGTCTTGCCATACCTCGGTACTCGTGAAGTAATGACATACTTTCCGCACTAATATCGAAATTTACTATTTCAATATTAAACATAAAACGTTAATTCCATGTTGGATGCTTGGTTCTGAGCATGGACAGAAGCATGCTTTCGCACGTAGCGCGGAGTCACGTGACGGCGCACAAAATAGAGTCATTTGCGAGGCTGGGCTTTATTACCCGACGTGGATTTTGACTCGTGACCGACTTGACAACTCAACATGGACAATATTGCGATACGATGCAATCATAATAGGTGACTCGCCTGACAGAATGCTGCCTGCATTATTAAATACGTTTTTCATTTTATTAGTCTTAAACAAAAAAACTAATTGCCATCATTAAGATGAGCCAACTTATTGTCTAATAAAATTTATTAACACATGTACATAAAATAACTAACTAAGGAACGGCAAGGAGCGGGTCGTTTGTTTGAATCATTTGTATAAATGTGTTATATTTCATTTTTATTCCTGTTTTATTGTTACTTGTAAATATTAAATTTAAACTTTCGTGAGACATATTAACATTATTAAATAACACGGTTACACTCACGGCACTTGACTTTTTGTCGCGAGACGTGACTAAAGTGCCGTGAGTGTAACCGTGTTATTTTATAATACTTGTAAATATATTACACTTGGTTATACTTATTGTTCATTTGTTTTATTTATATCTTTTTTTAACACTTTGAGTGCCGGAAACTCACTAAGCGGGCTCTGTTTGTAACAGTATTCCTCTACAAAACGGGAAAACTCTAGAATCAGCCATGACGCTATGAGCGTAGCGTGTAGCGAACTACGAACGGAAAGTGTTAAATTGCTTTTAACCCCGAATTTCTAGTTTGTCATGACGTACTTTAAGTACAACCTAATTAACAACGCATTTTGTTTACAGGATTTGTTGCTTTAACCCTTTGTACACCATACGTCATATTCAAGAACGTCAGTCACACGCCAAGATCACAGACGCAAACGAGCCAATATAAACCTTACTTGATAGTATGAAGGCTACTTCCACAGCGTACGTCATAATACTTATATTTTGGCAGTGTGGTCACGACTACTCTACTCATAATGCCGCATTCTAATTTTAAAATACGTGAACAAAATATTAAAAATACAATTTATCTTAAACATAACTCCAACACTCAACAACTCAACCAATATTGAAGTTGTATTGTAGTTGGATTGGAATAATTTTTAAGCCAATTTTGACATTTCTGATTAAGACGTTTAGGCACTATATATTGCGTATTTAATGCATTGGAGTTGTATTAAAGTTGGATCGTTTCTGAATGTTTTTTAAAGCTCGAATACAACCCATCCCACCTCTAGGTGTTTTTTGCGTTCAAAAGATTAACGAATCAGCTTTTATACAGGGTGAATTTTAAGTCGTGAATCGAAATATGTTTTTCTAACTCTAAACAACGAACAATTTAATGCCCTGACTCTCACTAAAAGCAAACTAGATTTTTTTTTAATAATAGTTTTGTGATTTATTTTTCTTTTAAAGGTGATACTGTGACATAAAAACGGCTGTTTAACATGTTTTTGATGTAAAAGTATATAAATCTAATTTCTCGCTAGGATAAATTACTAAATTTATGCTAATGATAGTTCCGAATCAAAGAGTCAATTCAATTGACTAATTAAAATATCTTAATAAGTCAATGTGATAGCATGAAACCGCCATGAAAAGAAAAATAAATGACAATAACATTACTAAAAAAAAATAAAAAATCCAGTTTGATTTTAGTGAGACTCGGGGCATTAAATAGTTCGTTGTTTATAGAGTTAGAAAAACATATTTCGATTCACGACTTAAAATTCACCCTGTATATGTCACGCGTCCTAGATCTAACGCAACAAATCTAATCCCACGTTGCCCCCGATTAGCTACTGCAATAGACGTCGTTCTTCCCCCATTCAGTTGTCTTTAGACAGGATTACTCGTTGTGGCGATGATAAAGCTGCAGTTAACACAATAAGCTTGAAACTATTGTTGGAATTCAAGAATGAAGGCTTTACTTGCAGCTTGAGATAAGACGGAAAGAGGATTTATTTTATAAATGCGGTTAAGAGTTTATAAGAACAAGCTGCTGGTTTAGGGTTCAGCCAGAAATCACGTGAACATTTTTGACTCCCTTTAATGACATTTGGTCATAAAACACGAGCGAGCTTATATTGGAACATATGAACTGTAAGGTCCGAGTGTTCGTCCCTGTGCCAGTGCATGACATCTACAACACAAGTTATTCGCACTAAAGTTGATAGCGGGGTATCAAGTACTGGGACAATTACCTTAGTAAGTGTGGAATCACGTAAGTTTAAACAGGTACGGTCACGGACTTATTATTGAGCCATTTAGAGTCCACTTTACATTGGATACATCATAGAGTAAGTATTAAACAAAATAAAATAGCTTGACCCGTATATCCCTTTATAAGGCAGCGGTCTCAAAAAAGACCACCTGTAACATCATCTTTTTGTATTTTTTTTCTTGTACAGAATTTTTAGGACTATAGATTGGCGATGAGGCTAGAATTGAGGATTTTTTCAGTCTTGCCCGTTAAAGGGATATAGCTCAACAATTAAAGTCCGTTAGGTACTGTACGCATAGAAAACAAAGTTAGTCTGAAAACACACTTTAAAGTTAGGTTATTTAATATATCTTTAAATATAATGCAGTTGCTTATACAACCTATCGAAATGTATAATATTATCAACAACAAGGGTTTGAAACTAAAATAGACAGGTAAATGTATTATTAGAACTAAATCGTCCTAAACAATTTTTCAAGCAATTTTTCCGGCTACCGTCCCAATGTCTAATAAAAAGGATTTCAGTAAATCTTGTGTGGCGTTTTCTTTTGATCGAACATAAAGAGTTCTCATTTGTTTTTTTACAAAGAACACTGTCAATATCAGAAAAAAAACTGCCGGGCTCTTTATACATTAGGGTCTTTAAATGCAGTTTTTCTTAGAGCGGAAATCGACTTCTGGTTTTTTGCAATAAACGGGGTTTAGGAATCATTGGATTTTCTTGCTAAGTACCTGTCATAGACATAATGCCGGTTGGCGCTTAAGCTACAATACAATACAATATCGAATCTGTACAACAAAGATTTTTTTTAACGATTTCACCTTACTCCTTTGTAATAAGGTGCAAAAGTGTAAACATATATTTGACGTCGACTGTACAACTTTTTACCAATTTACTGACACAATTAACGTTTAAAAATCTTATCATCTTGAAAAGTAAAGTCTTATTAAATAATATTAATTATTACATTTTGGCTCTCGAAATCAGTGACATGACAGTGTATCGTGTCGTGAGCTGATTTGCGCGCACACACACACACACACACACACACACACACACACAGTACAGTAAAATGAATGATCTACGTACAGCCAATTCGTTCAAGAGTAAAAATAAGTAATAAGGCATGCTAAACTAGTCAACTTTTAAGCCTAAAAGAGAATCATTATCGGTGCGTGTAATTAACTGATTGTAATTAACTAAATTAATAATAAAAAAGTTAATATGTTAATATAAATAAATATGAAGTATAATACAACAGTAGCATTACCATATAAGAAACATAATACTATGTATTTGTATGTATGCATGCCGTACATCTGCCGCAGCATGATTGCAAAACCTAATTGCGTGTTTTGTGTGAATTAGAGCAAGGATGCTTGCCTAAACTTTGTCTTGCTCCCAGACTACGTACACAAGATATACACGCTAACTTGGGGTGTATATTACTGTTGTCATATTCAAACTATTAATTAAGTGTAATCTAGTTGTTAACCGACTTCAAAAAAGGAGGAGGTTCTCAATTCGATAAAAAAAAATAACATTTTTTTTGTATGTATGTTACTCGATATCTCCGTGAATCGTGAACCGATTTTAATTTTTTTTTATTGAACGGGTATAACCCCTAGATGGTCCCATTGTCACCAAGTCGGGGTCTGATGATGGGATCCTGGAGAAATCGAGGGAACTCTTCACCTAATACACCTATAGTGATTTCACTATTTTTTACAGCAACTCGGCCACTTCCTCTTGGAATAGCGGATCTTAAATGAAGTCGGTTCTTTTTTTGTTTAAAAATTATTATGATTAAAAGATGCACATGCATATGATATTTGAAGCCCACTCCTGTAAATTACATTGTGTAGTATGACATTGCTAGAAACAAACTTTGGGGAACTAAGGGTATATTATAGGTGTGTTAGCAAAGTACTAACTTGGCTCGGTTAAGATATTTTTAGTTGCATACAACCAAGACATGTTTAAAACACTGAATAAAGCTTTGTTAATGACAAACATGTATATATATTTTTTTACAATTGTATCAATATATTGCTCTTAATTATTTAAGATAAATTGTTACTGACGATTCGAAAGTGCTTGTTGCTATGCCTACTTGAATAAAGACAATAAAAAAAACAAGCAATTATTGCTAAACATTCTTAGGTATTTCAACCAAGCACTAATTTGAATCCAAATAAGTATCCTAGTAAATGTAACCCTTACCTGATTTCCTTATTTATTTTTAACTAATGGAATAGTTAGCCAAGTTGACTTCTTAGATTTTAGCAACGAACTTTGCAGGCTCCATGCGAAGTACTCCAGTAAAGATACGTTTATTTCAAACATTAATTTATAATAGCGATTTTTTTGTTTATAAAATCAAAAATCAAAATCAAAATCAAATGATTTATTTGCTCGAATACAGTCAGGTGGATTTTAATAACATTTTATGTACAGTGTATTCAGCCTGCTAGTGGGCATGCAAATATTATATAATCCTAAAAACTATATTTCTTACGGCTAAGCATGCAGCATGCATGGATAATAACATTAATAACAATTAATAACAAATTATAGGTACTTAATAAAGAAACGGCGTATAATCTAGATATTCTTTGATTGAATAAAATGCATTTTTTATTAAAAAGTCAAATAAATAAGTTTTGAATTGAGGCATGTCAGATTTGATTATTGTGTCTGGTAACTTATTGTACAGTGTGTGTGCCATGCCAAATACACTTTTATCACGCAAGGCTGTGTCTGACTTTGTGCATGTGATTTTATGTCGCTGACGCAAACTTCTAAAAGCAGAGAATTTATGTTTATTTAATTTTACATACATAACTATTTCAAAGATATACAAACAGGGAAATGTCAAAATTTTAAGCTCGATATAGTAACGTTTGCAACAATCACTTTCCTTTAGCCCACACACAGAACGTAAACACTTTCTTTGAGCCTTAAATGCCAAATTTCGGTAAGTCGAATTACCCCAGAACATGATACCATAACGCAATGTGGCTGTTACATATGCATGGTAGGCAGTGAGTACGGCTGCACGACTTACTTTTTTATTTAGGTTGAACAATGCACGCGAATAAGATCTTAACTTCTTACATAAATAATCAACTTGGTTTCGCCACGTTAACTTATTATCTAGACTTAATCCTAAAAATTGTGTATTGTCAGTTTCCTCAATTATATAATTATTATATGTCACAGTTATATTAGTCATTCTATTGAGCCTTTGATAAAAATTCATTATTTTCGTTTTTTCCAAATTTATACGTAGATTATTATGATTAAGCCAATTAATTATTGATTTGAGGGCATTATTTATATTTAATTGACATGTCTGTGGATCATCACCAGTCAGTATTACCGTGCTGTCATCGGCAAAGAGAACCATTGGGTAGTCAACTGCCTGTGGCATGTCATTTATATAAATGAGGAATAACAATGGGCCCAATACGCTTCCTTGTGGTACACCATGAGTGATTTTTCTAAATTTTGATGAATGGGTAACTTCACACTTCGATTTCAAGCTTATATAATCTATTTCAACAACTTGTTTCCTACCATTTAAATATGACTTAAGCAATTCGTGAATATTACCGCGTATTCCATATCTATATAATTTTTGCAATAATATATTATGGTCAACTAGGTCGAAAGCCTTAGTTAAGTCCATGTAGAGTGCGCACACAGGTTTCCCTTTATCCATATTGGTCACTACTACTTGTAATAAATCAAATATAGCCATATTTATTGATTTATTCTTGCGAAAGCCCTTTTGTTCCTGCGCAAATAGGTTGTTTAATTCAAAATATTGACTTATTCGACTGCTAATTACTCTTTCTATAATCTTAGAAAAAATAGGAAGGAGTGCAATAGGCCTGTAGTTGTCCATATTTTCCATGTCACCTTTTTTAAACAGAGGCCGCACAATCGCTACTTTTAGCTTTTCAGGAAAGATGCCCTGCTCTATACACATATTTATTATATAACTAATGGGCAATGATACGATGTGCGCAACTCTTTTAATAATTTTAGTGGATATCCCATCATAACCAGTACTTTTACTGTTTTTTAAGGAAAACATTATATTTAACACCTCTTCTGGGCTTGTTGGTTGCATAAATAAGGAACGTGATGTATTATATGTCAATGTGTTATGTCGATGTAAATTATTATTTAATAAACCATTATTACAATTATTAGTGTCAGTGATTAATTTAACTTGGTCTACAAAATGATTATTAAATTTTTCTGCAATTATTCGAGGGTTAGTTATTAATTTACTATTATGTTTTATATGCGAGATATTGTCCCTAGGATTTAGAATTTTAGTTCTGTTAACAATACTCCAAGTTGCTTTTGATTTATTTGACGAATTCTTTATAAAATAGTCATTTTGAGACTTTTGCGTCAACAGTATAATTTTTCTTAAGCGCTTGGAATATTGCTTAAAAATCCTTTTGTTGCTTTCATTTGGACATGTTCTATATTTCCATAGCAACGCTCTCTTTTTTGCACAACATTTCCTTATCCCGGAAGAAATCCATTTTGGTTTTTTTGTTAGGTGCATTTTTAGTCTAAGAAAAGGAAAACACAGGTTATAAAACAATAGGAATAGGTCTATGAACTTATCATACGCGTCGCTAGCATTATTTTCCATGTATACGCAATTAAAGCTTAAGCTCTGAAGACAATCTTTAAACTTAACTATATTTTCGTTACACACGTCTCTTCTTTTGACATACCAGTAGGATAGAAGACAAGTTTTTTTGACCGGGCAGTTCATTATTTGTGCGGTATGGTCTGATAAAGCAAAGTCAATAACTTCTGTTTTGCCACCTCGAACATTATAAATTATATTATCAATACACGTATTGCTGAGTAGCCGCGTGGGCTCCGTCACGCCTAGTCTAAGATTATAACTAGCGAGTAAGTTCTGAAATTCGATCGAAAATGTGGTTCTTTTCAAAATGTCAATATTAAAGTCGCCACAAATAACAATTTTCTTATTTTTCATATATATTTTATCTAAAATTAATCCTAATCTATTTAAAAATATAGTCATGGTTGTAGAGTCATATTTAGGAACTCGATAGATACAAATTATTACAATTTTTAAATCTATTAACTCTATTGCTGAACATTCCAATAAATTTTGAATAGACAGGTTTACAATATCATGCAGAGTTTTAAATTTCAATTTATTTTTTATCAAAATACATGAGCCACCATTTCTAACTTCTCGGGAGAAGTGGCTTGCCAATTTGAAGTTAGGTATATAGAGTTGCGCTTCGTCACCTGTTTTCATGTTGTGTTCTGTGACACAAAGTATATCTACATTTTTTCCAGAATCAAATAGCTCGTGTAAATGGACGGTAAGTAGATCCGCCTTATTAATCAGACCATTAATGTTTTGGTGCAGAATAAAAATATTAGTAAGCACGAAAAAGATCATTACAAATAGAGTTATCATTTTTATCAATACTGGTACTTTGAATCTGCGGTTTGAGAGGTGTTGTTATCGTTTTTTCGTCATTTAAAACATATCTGTCAATTTCTAGCATATATTGCTTTAGACTCAAAAAAGCAGCTCTAACTCCAAACTGCGTTAGTTTACCAGAGTGGTGTGAAAACATATCGAAGGTTAAGTCACGGTTAGTATCGAATAAATACGCATAATTGTTACTCTGCATATCCATATACAATAAATTCCCTAACATTTCTACTTTGTAATTATGTATAGGTGCTCCACAAATATATGTGGGCAAACAAATTATTTTATTTGTGTGAGTAATATTTGAGAGTGACTCGCGTATGCAGTTTACCAATTGAATGCTGTCTTGGGTGTCACTTAAGTCCTCTTCACCAATAAAAATTATACGATAGTCATTCATAGTAAAATTCTTCAACTTATTTTTTAAACTATTCAATAATACCATAATACTACTATTTGTTGTATTAAAATGACAGTACTTAACATTGTGGTCGAAGGTACGCTCAGTGGCTTTCAAAATGCCACTGTTGTGTTTATTACTTAGAATACATAGTTGTGTTGGTGATAGTGGCTTATTTATAGCAGCTGTGTCCTGTTGAGGAGACCGAGGAGACGGCAGCGGCAGCTCCTGGTCGTCAGTGGAGGGTGCTGGATTTATATGGTTCCTTTCCTTTTCTTGTGATCGATTGAAATCTAATTTTGAACGATTCACGCCTTTTGCAGGTAATTTATTTTTAATTTTTTTGGAAGTCGATGAACATATAAGGGTCAGTTTTTTTATTGTCTGTTCATTTTCGTGTATAACTTTTTTCAAGCTACCATTTTCTAAAATTAGGTTTTGAATTTCCAATTCCGCCGATTGTAATCTTACTTCTAAGTTATTTAATTTAATTTTGTATTCTTCTAATGTCTCCTCACAAGTATTTCGCACACATGGGAGACTTCTGTTAAGAACGCTTGATTCCATCGTTGTATTACTTTCAGATTTGTTAGAAAAGTCTGATTCGTAAGATTGTAAGGAGTTATCAAGTTCAGGCTCTGGTAATAATTTTTGTACTGTTTGCTGTATTTGTAGTTTTTTCCTATAAGTAACGTTATTCTGTGACGGGGTACTATTAGCAGTATGAAAAGTACTTGGCGAACTGGTTATGGTTTCCGTGACTGGACTTGGCTGGCTTAAGGGTAAGTCATCATGTTGTGAAATTGCTTCGGATAATATGACTTCGTTGTCTTTGTCGCACTGCGTGGTGGGTGGCTGCGTAACTGATGACTTTCCAGGCGACGGTGAAGACTTTTCCTTAGCAATGTTTTTTGTTTTGACCGTATTGTCGTTCTTCTTTTTCGGCACATGAGGTTTTTTCTTCAAAACTTGATTTGGTGTATTTGTATTGGGGCGACATTGTAGGCAAACCCATGATTTCTTACTTTCTGTTGTCATTAATAGGAACAATTTTAAAGATCTGCCTGCGCATTGTAAATCATATAAGTTTTTGCAAGTAGAGCATTTAAGAGTATCTTTATCTTGCAAGCTTTCACTTTTATATAGTTTTAAAATGTCATTCTAAGATGACTGAACGAAAAATCCTACAAACTTTCCATCGGGAAGCAAATATTCATCAAAATATATGTAAAGGGTTTCTTTTTTTTGTCTGATTTTCCGTCATCATAAATAAAGGAGCCATAATAAATAATAAAATAATTATATATTTATTTAGGCGATATTTAGAAATTTATTACATGAGGATTTTTTCGTGTTCAAATTGTAGGATTTTCTGTCTACGCAATGATTAACATGACTTTTAAGCCATACAACTAAATACTTCAGCTATTATGAATTATTTCCAAATTTGTCATTTTTCCCATACAAGTGAAAATAAAATGACTGTACTAAAGCGAGTCACTCGATTGTAAATAGCAAAAAAATATTTATTTCTAGCTGTTTCATCTTTTCAGTGTCTCTTTCACATCTCACCCGCTTACCTACTGGTATTTTCTGTACTTGAATCTGTTGACATCTGAATAAGTCTACAATTCTTAAATATTCTGATGTATTTCACACATTCGTGGTACCCATCGATTCATGTACCTATCAGCGGAAATTCAATAAGTCTATTTTGTCAACCAGATCAGGAAAATATTGTTCACGATCGTTTTTATGAAGGCTTTTGTCTGAGGTTTTACTTTTATTTAATAGCTAGCTTTGTTTATCACCGAATATATTTACTTACAAAAATATACGAAGTGCATATTAATTCCATGTCAATGGTGCTACGTTCATCAGTTTGGTACGTTTATTTCATTTACTTTAAAAATAGACAGCCTTTGCATACATACACACATACATACTATGGATTATAAAGACAGTAACTTTAATAAAAACTCACCCAGAGGGTTATTCCATCACGTCGTAAAAACAGCATTTTTGGGGAATACTTTAGTGTAATCATACTTATAATTTCGTGGAAATAATGTTGTAAAAGCCACAGGCTTAAGCTATTATGATTAACGATAATTCTTATAGATAACTATTTTAGAGAGTGTTCTGATGGGTACATATTGTAGATAAAATGTTAGTACTGAATTTAATTGAAAATGAAATGCAAGGGTACGTTAATTTCAATACAAAATAAAGTATTTATTTAAAAGGTTGTGATCTTATACTTAACTAAAAAGTTATTTCTAGTAAGTAAAGCAACATTTATTATAACTACTAACTAAGAAATCTCGACTTAACTGCGGTCACTAAGCAACCCAAAGAGTATTTTGCCTCCACCACCAGAAAGGAACATTTTCTCTATTTTTGCTTCGTTGTTTAATTATAACTTATTTTATCAATTTACGAAAAGCGTAAAAACGAATATTTAAACAAATACGGTGAATATCACAATCAAAAAAATAACTTTAGTGACAGCTCACACTTGCAAAACCTATGACCGTTGGGACCGAAAAGTTCTCGTGTGACGGCCACATACCGGAAGACGCCGCAGGGAGCAGGTAAAGCCTATGTCAAGCAATGAACATCATCTAGCTGATATGATGATGGTAAACTTTATTAAGGCTCTTCTGTCTTTGACAGTCAGGTAAAAATCTTTTAAATCTTTAACATAATCAACGATTTAAAGCGATTTTACAAGAGCCGACGAGATAAACAAGTGGCACGCATTTTTAAGCCATCGATCTCATAATACTGAACGTTGTTTGAGTGCAGCGCACGGGCAGAGTTCCCAACAAACTTGCTGATGTTCCACTGATGGGCTTATGGGATTTCAACTTAGCCGTGTTTCGGATAACAAGGATTAAAAACACATCGGCTCCCACCTAGCTGCAGCTTTTAGACCGACTGAGTAATAGTTTTAAGCCTGAAACAAGCCAACGTTCTATTGTTTACTACACTAAAAGACTTAACACCTTTGTAGAAGATTATTTGGTACTTATTTCAGCTTCTATATATTTAAGACACGCCAACCATTTTGTTCTCCATTTGTTTAATAGTTTTTCTGATATTCAGAGCGTCATTATCAAACATCATTAAAATTGGTACAGCCCTTCTTGAGTTATGGTGTAGGAGATACGACTTTGTTTAATATATACTTATAGATATATATGTAGTTGCGAGAGTAACTTGTTTACCGAAACAATGAAACTATTGAAACATACACATATAATAAAGTACTATTAACAGAGTTGGATATAGGATAGTTTTTATCACGGAAATCTTTTTTTAAAGGCGGAAAGCGAGAAGAAACTTTCTATGAATATAAAGTACTAAGTAGTACACACAAAGTTGAGGGCAATAGTATAATAACCATGAATGAAGAATTGTATGAATGTGATAAAATTACTTTACATCGTAATTAAAAGCAGAAAACATATAAAACCGCAAATCAAGTTTGATGACGTACTTTGTTCTACAAAGTACACCGTAATGTACTTTTCTTCGGAGTCAGCGGGAATCACAGTCTATTTGTCAACGCTGGGATCCAGTCGAGGTTGCTATGAATTGTTACTGAGCGGACTCGAAGGCAATTTCATTCCTTGTAAAATAGATTAGGGTTTTCTATGCCACTGATTGGAACAGGACTTTGTTTAAATAGACACTAAGTAAAATCATAAGAAATACACTTTCCCTCTTGATAAAAACTTTAGTGCTCATAACAAAAGCCAGATTGTGCTTACTGTTGGACTAGGTTGTGTAAAGTTGTCCCATATACTTATTAACATTATTATATATTTGATAAAAACGCATTACAGTCCATGGATAAAGCAAATAACTACGTTTATATGAAGATATGCATAGTAAAGTCAGTTTGCCAGACCAAGTTAAACAGGTTGAAAACCCTTTAAATGATCTAGCTTATGAACAGTCGAAGTCAAACATATGTTTACACTTTTGCACCTTATTATAATGAAGTAAGGTGCAAAAGTGTAAACGTATCTTTGACGTCGACTGTACCATTAAATGTGTGTATGTATGGATCTCTTTATTGCACATACACAGTCAAGCATAACCTCAAAACAACAGTAAAATACATAGAATGCACAAAATCCTATCCTGTTTCCGTTAAGTTAGGCTTAAACGTTATTCATTCGGGAACAATTTTCCTATCTGTGACTAAACCAGCGCGTATTCTTCAAATTCTAACATTATCTTTTGAAATAAAAACCGCATTCTGAAGCCAAGGAAGACTTAACAGGAAAATATGCCAACAATAAAGATAGCATTGAACAGTCGCGCATTCCTTTTGCTTTCGACTTTCTAACGTTTGAATGTCGCTCATTTCTTGTTCGAGCTGAAAATTTCCATATTTTAGTGCACGGGCCAAATAATACCTAGACTGTCAATGTTTATATACAACTCGAGTTCCTCCAAAATTCGGATTAAGTGTAGGTACAATCAGCAGCAGAAGTAGTTAAGCGCTTAGGGTGTTCAAAATGACCTATAGTCTATACACGTCTTATTCTCTTAACAATAAGTCGTGTCCAGCTCATTTTGAACACTCTACCCGCTTAACTACTTTTTCTGCTGACTGTACAGTCACGGACTTTAATTTTATTGTTGAGCCATTTACGGTTCAAGCTATTTTCTTTGGTTTAGTACTTACTCTATGAAAAGTCCAGTGTAAAGTAAACCCTTAATGGCTCGACAATTAAAGTCCGTGACAATACTTTGGTTTTCAGTGTCAGATTCCCCAGCCCCATCTATTAAACGATATTTGAATTACTGAGACAATCTCTAATATCTCTATTTACTTAATAAAATATTGTACTTGTCATTATCTTTATTTCTTTTTCTTCTCAGGTTAGGTATTTATAATATTTTTACAAAGTACTTGTCATTATTATTATTCCTCGGGTCAGATGTGTAGGGTTGAAACCGGTTGTATTTTTCTCTCTCTCTGACGTTTATAAGCATTTAAATGGGCTAAATTAAATAATAAATATTTTTTATCTTAAACATCACATATAAACGTTTCAGTATTTTATGGTCCTTGGTGGGTACAGTCACCAGCAACAGTATCTCCCTACACGAAGGCCGCAAAAATATGTGACACGCTCTTGTGGCCCTGCAAATAAGACCGTGTCACATATTTTTGCGGCCTTCATGTAGAAATATACTATTGCCAGTGACTGTACGTACCATATATCAAAGTAATACCAATTTAGGGACAGCTTCAGCGTGATAGAATGAAATTTGCATTTTGTAGGAGATCGGACGTCGGGTCAATTGGGTGTACTTCTGAATTGAATGCACTCTATGACTGAGAATGTAGTTGGAAGTAAATTACCTAGTGATTTATTCTGAGTGAAGCAGTGTCGAGTTTTTTAACCGAATGTCATAGAAGAAAAGGATATTTTTTACAATTAAGTAGGGAATACAACCAGAAAGTGTTAAGCTGCGTCTACGCTAGGCGAGCCGAGCACGAGCGGAATCGTCCTGGGCGTCGTAGTTTGCGGCTCTAATGTGGACTTAAAATAAAATTAACAAACCAAGCGAGCAAGGGTGATGCAAATTTGTGCTTCGCTCGTGCTCGGCTCGTCTAGCGTAGACGCAGCTTTAAGTTTGAGAATTACCGGTAATTTAGTGCTTTACCGGTTATTAGTAAAAAAAAATTGTACATTTAAGGAGATTATTATGTTTGCTTGTTTATCTAAACTACGAATGAATAAGATCACATTAAGGTATTAAGAATAACTTTTCTTGATAATAAAGTTTAACATTTACCTAAACCAATATGATAAGTTGAGATCAAATGTAGTAGGAAATGCAACCGGTTTTAATTTTGTATAAAAATTACCGGTTAACCAATTAAAAACCGGTATCTCATTCAATATAAAAACTTAACCATAAGGTTTATTGTTGCTTTTACTGCTCAAATACAATATTAAAACCTACCTATAACTTTCACAAACAATTTAATTTATACAATATTTTAAACCTTTGTATTTATTTGTTTTGAAAACTATTTAATTATATCAAATTAATATTAAGCCAATGTAAGTAAGTTTTACAATGAAATAGTACTTAAGTTAGAGAAGAACTTTAATTAACTAAATCCTAGTTTTAAATAAAGATTGGTTTGCAAAACAAGTTTAACACTTTTATACTTCAAAAGTTTACTTAAAATTAATGGTCTTCAAACTTTGAATGAAAGCACTCGATATTTTAGTAACAAAGTAACCAATTCGCCTAAATCTACAGCGTACCCTAATTGGTTCAATTATTACATTTAGACCGATTATTTCCTTCATGCCAATCACTTAGTTTTTTTGAGAAGTACAGTCGGCAACAGTAGTATTCAAAAAATAGATCACGAAATTCTTAAGATAATATTTTTTTGTAAATATGATTCTGATATTATCACCTCATGCAGTTGACTGGACTTCATTTTATTATACGTTTTGCATACAGAATTTAATGATTAGTAATTTGACGCATTCTTTAATTTCACCAGAATTTGAAGAATGTTTTGTATTATTACCCATAGACTAAAGAGACTTTAGTTTGTCTTTCGCACATGCGCATTGCTGGTCTGTGTATTACCCACTCTGGAGCCACACACCTAGTCCACACATCTAGTACAACGCTATAAGTACTATAATAATTTCGAAATGCGCTATTTGGCCACATTTTCATTTCTTCTTCTTCTTCTTTGTCGTATCCTCATGGCTGAGGGACGTGACGATTGTGGACACTTTTCACCAACACTCTCCAGGCCACTCGATCCAGGGCCCGATGCATGCTTGCCTGTAGTGTGGCTTTAGTGATGGATGTTATCCTATCTGCCCAACGAGTAGCCATAGAGCCTTTTCTTCTCGCCCTTGACAAGCGTCCAGTCATTATATGCACATTACATTTTCATTTAACACTAGACCAATCCACAAACAACATTTTCTAATCCTTGCAAATTTGTTCAATATCGACCACGCGCTACGCTCGTGGCTCAATTTTGGAATCTTTCGCTGGCTCGGGTCTCAATAAAAGCACGAGAGGTTAAACATCAACTTTGCCCCATTGTATAATAATGTTTCAAGTTAAGGTAGTATTTTTTTAAGATGTCGTAATCCTACTAGGGATTTCTATAGGTACCCTAAGGCAATTATCACACTGACGACGGATCCGCATGCGGCGCCGGTGCGCGAGAGAGATAGCGCTCTGCATGTGTATAGCGCTGTCTCGCTCGCACACCGGCGCCGCATGCGGATCCGCACCAGTGTGATAACCGCCTAACTCTTTCCTCACAGAGGTAATTGTGAACGGACTAAGAGCCAGCTCTTAGTAAATCCAGCTACGTCAAATATGACACAATAATGAGAGCAATGAAACCTATCAAGTTAGATTTCTTTATCATCCTTATTACTAGATCCAAGCATCTGGCAACTTGTAATGGTGGAGTGCAGAGAGACAGATCAACCAAGTTATTCGGTTGAAAAAAGTAATACCAAGATAGGTAAAAACTGCCGAAATTGTCATTTATAGAGGACAGAGCCTATATTTTAACATTAGAACAAAAAAAAACATTGTTAAACTAACTATAAATTGCATAAGGTACACTTCATTTGGCATTACTTCCCCCAACAGAAACTTCTTACATAATAATCTAATGAATTACACAATTTCCCATAATATTCCATTTGATTTGTTTTCTTCGAATTATTTGCATTTTTTGACCTTCACCACTTTACACCTGCCAGACGTCTGGGTCTAGAAATAACCATAGTTTAGCAAACTAACTAGAGAGGTTTCGTTGCTCTAATTATTGTGTCATATCTGACGTGGCGTGCTCTCCGTCTCGAACCAGTATCTCACACTTGCAAGTTTAATGTGCGGAAGCCGAACTTACGTGCGCCGCTGGAATTTTGAGGAAGTTGCACTTTTCAATTAACACAATGTTCGCGGGAGTAAAATCTTTCATTCATGATCATTTTATACGTTGGAGGTGAAACTAACTTGTTGAAATGCTAAGATATTATTTAATTTGGATTTACTTTATACTATAAAGAATTATTACTTCACAAAAAATTGCTGATTCGTATATTTCCTTACAGCTTGTACATTTTATTAGATGAAGAATGGCTTCTATTACTAAAAATTGACTGTCCGTCTGGCTTTCTGTCAGTCTATGTATCTATAACGTCTGTTTGTCTGTCTATTATCGGGCTTTATCTCAAGAACCGTATAACATTCTAAAAATGTTTAGTTTTTGGCGCTGTAATAATGAAAAAATACTTACAATAAAATATAAATACGGTAGGTATTTTGTTAATTTTTAACATGACACTAAAGGTGGAATAAAAGTTACCTTTGTGATTCATGCTAATGGAAAAAATTAAAAACATAAAAATTAATATAATAGTACCTACGGAAACCTTGGGACACGAATCCGAGTCGCTCTTAACTGGTTTACATAGCTAGATTAACAATAGTATTAAGTAGATACATTTAATAATTGAGCCACTATGTATGTATCTATATTTTTTACCATTAATTAACTTCCACTAAGGACTGTATCGTTTATTATGGGTACAACTTTACTTAGCCGTTTCTTTTTTGTTTTATATTTTTATTTCAAAATCACACATGTGTTTAATCAGTGTTTTAATAAGGTACACATTTCGTCATGGGAGCTCGGCGTAAAGCATATGGTTTGGACGAAATTTACCCAATCCTCTCGAGTAACAATAACGATTTTGGACAAATACTACAAGCCAATTTGCGGTTTGCAAACAAGACAATATCATACAAAAAAAAATCGTACTATGTAAACAGCAATTACACATGATTTGTATAGCGAAACATCTGGACATAGTCTAAGCATTTTTTTTTTCGTTAAAAAAAAAGCTTAGGGTCTGTGCATGGTGTCCTTTTAGAGAATATGGCATGTTACTTACGACAACTCTGACTTTGACATCTAATATAACTATCACGGAGCGTTTCTATCGACCCGCTTTAGCGATGGATCAACGCCATGAATGTCCGTTAGGCTTTGGTTTTTAGCTTATTTTTCTAGCTGTCTCTTTCATTTGGCTTGCATCAAAAATTGAAGGGGTTGCAAAACGTGGGGTGAAAAATCGTATTTTCGTAAAAATAAAAATTCACCACATTTATTCCGCACACTGACTTAGGAATAAAGAGACACGGTCTCATCGCGATTTAGTACCGAAACCAGTGTCGCCACGGTCAAACATGTGTGCATTTCATCTACATATATAATATTGTATGCATTAGGGTTACACACACATAGATCAAGTCCACTACGTGGAGTCTTATACTGTGGTTGGTGCACATACAAGATACATGGATTATAATTACACAATAACCATGTCAACGAACGCTTCCGTGTTTGTGTTCGTATCTCCTTGAGCCAAAAAGTCATATCTTCATACGATATTTTTATCACATACGACTTTTTACTTTAAATGGAAATTTGACAAACATTCAAACCTTCATTCTTCCATTCATTCATTCGATAGAGATGGGAAGTGCAAAAATATTTTCTATCGATACCAAATTTTATAGACTTACTTCGACTTTGAAACTATCTCCTACTAAGGTTAACTAGAATCGATAAGTTCGCCTTTGTACCTACTTCGTTTCTTTCCTACATACATACGTACAGTACGTACCTCGTCTAGTAGTAGTAGTAGTTAAGTTAAGTATGTAGAGCATGACATTTATCTTTACTTCACAAGTCCTGAGATGTCGAGACCGAAGACGAGTGAAAATGGTAAAAAAAAACATATCCGCTAGTGTGTCAAACGACGATTTTCACTAATGTTATAAAAAAATACAATATAACAAATCTTGTTTACTTTGAAATTAATTGAGTAGGTAGGTACAGTCAGCACCAATAGTATCTTCCTACACGAAGACCTACAAATAAGAGCGTGTCACATATATTTGCGGCCTTCGTGTAGGATCTAAGGTAAGAATTATTTTATATTTATTAAAAAACACACCCCGGTGAATTTACTCATTAATTATGTACATCTGACTATGTACATATTTTAAATTTTTACCTAAACTTCAAAACTGAAATCCCCTGCAGAATGTATAATGCTAACTCTTTTCCTTGTTAGCACTGTCTTCACTGATTTAAGTAATTATCATATTTATTCTACCTGTGTCTGACAACCTATTAATCCTAAAATATCATCTAATCGCAAAAATGTATCTAAAATATATGATCTCATCCGGTAGAAAGCATAAAAAATGTGACCAACAAATACTATAGTCACGGAAACGACACGTAAACTGATTTAAAATCAATTACGTATTAGTACATGATTGTGACGTTTTCAAGTCAAAGGTACTTACATAATTATCGGTTGTCAATAAGGCGTTAATGTCTTAAAAGTTCATTTACAAATAAACTTTATTAACAACTGACAATGATTGTACCTTTGACTTGAAATGGTCACAATTACATATATCTTATTTTAGTACACCAAAATATCGATACATTACAATTAAACATATCGACTAATTCGCAGCTCTATTTCGTTCATCACTGACAATATTTTGACACGTTATTTCAAATTTGCGAGTACTGTCATATTCCACATGTTTATTGTCCATTGCGTGGTAGCCTCGATAACATCAAAGGGGAATGTACACAAAACAAGCAATCGATGTCATTTGAATGCCAAGCAATGGAAAACGTATTTTAATATTTTTCGCTCGTATCTTTATTTAAATAAATTGTGATTAGTTTTACCAGTGATAACTAACGTCACAGTTTCGCAAATACACAGTCGTACTGCGGTTTTTACACGTAATTATGGCACAAATCGGCATTTTATTTTGCTATTTATACCATATTGGTTGTCATGCAACTGACAATATATGATCACGTTTCTTGATCGCCTCGATCAAGATTCAGAGACAAGCTTGCAGCTGTCAAACCACTTCTCTTTATAATTCAGATTTCTATGATTCCGCAGCTGCTCAATTGAACAATCATGAAGAGGACACTTGGATAACATGTTTTGGTAGCCTATTAATCTGTTTTTACTTTATATCGTACCAAAGAGTCGGTGAAATAGTCTCAAATTCAGCTCGATAGGCTTGTCCAAATTGTATTTGCTATACGGTATTAAAAGCATCATGAAGTCCCTAAAATAAAAAAATGTCAAACCTTCTTAAATCAGATATTGCTTAAAAATACCCTCAGATCAAACTCTTAGAACATAGTAATACAAAATAATACACATGCTAGCCGTTAGACCAGGTTTTATCTGTACCCATAATTAACGATACAGTCTTTAGGTAGAGGGATAAAATTTCGTTGAATATGTTGAACTTAATTAAGTACTATGTAGAATATTCCTGGCATTTTCAATTATTAAATGTGCTATTAATTACTTTCACTACTAACAAATATTCGCTGTTTAATTGCGTCATTTCTAGCACAACATCCGATGAAATCAAACATTTCACAAACACCTGTACGTTAAAATTTGTTTTGGAATGAATGAAACTACCCTTGTTCTCGTACAATAAATCTTTTTTTTCTATGTATAATGGTAGAAGCTTGTACATGCATAGTTCAGCACCTTACCGTGAGACGCGCCAATAAAAATGATTCAAAGCGAGTGGTCCAATAAAACAAAAAGGTTGCCATTACGAGTGGTTGCTGAGTCCCGTGCATTCAGTATGAGGGGTAGAGTTCCTCCAATAGACTTCGCATTGTATACTAGCTTGTGCATATGACTTTTTGTGCATACAAACAGTGATGTGCCGTGGGAATATTCCCGGGATCTGTACATCGTTACATACAAATCATTTAAAACTTGGACATTGCTTCACCCCCTTATATGTGGTATTTCCAAAATTCTAAACGGAAACCGCAGCAGTGGGAATACCTTTAACGTATGCGACTCACACGCGCAATATACACGTATATACTATCACGTTCAAAATGTAATATTTTTAAACACAAATTGAAACAGTTTTAGTCGAGAGGGTATTTCTACACTGTAGATGAGGTGTTTAATATTGTTTAGTCCGTAAGTTTTCTTTGTTTTATTAGTCTTTAAGTGTTATTTGTTTTTTTAAGTCTTTAAAATGCTACATAATGTTTAAATTGTAAGTTCCTTAAATTTGTTATCTTTCACCAATTTAAAAGGGAACATGCAAATTTCCCGAAAAACATTACCCCGATTTTAATAATCTCGATTTTTATAATCCCGAATTTTGACAAGTACGAATGTCAAAATTCCGAATTTTGAAATCACGAAAGTAGAAAATCCCGAATGCAATATTTCCGAATATTAGAAGTCCGATTGTTACTTGCTCGAATCCTAAAAATCCCGATTGTCAATTTACCGAAAAATTTAATTCCGATTTTTTTAATTCCGAAAAACTAATGACCGATCGGGTTTTTGGCAATTCGGTAATACGAATTTCGGTTTTTTGTATATTCGGAATAATGAAATTCGCGATTGTGTCGATATCTTGGCGGGTTCCAGCTATAGGCACCGTTTACGAATAAACGGACAAAGCGGTCACTTCCCTTACCGATGTAGGTTTGTTAGTTACATTGTGTCCCTTATAGCGGAAATAGAAGCCCCGCGAAGAAGTATAATTTTGTTTTGCATTATATTCAACTGTCAGAAACTAATAATCAGCATAATCTGTTTAGCGTAATAGGCTTTAGGCGAATGTTTACTTTGCAGAAAACCAATTATGCAGAAATTACAATTAGCAGATTTATTGGTTCTGGTAAAAAATGGGTTAATTTTGGTTAGAACTCACCTTTAACTAAATCAAATGGCTGTTCAAAAAGTGGGTTAGGTTAGGTTAGAACTGTGACCTTCAACCAACCCAAATGGCTGCAAAAAAGTGGGTTAGGTTAGGTTAGAACTGTGACCCTCAACCAACTCAAACGGCTGCAAAAAAAGTGGGTTAGGTTAGGTTAGAACTGTGACCCTCAACCAAACCCAAACGGCTGCAAAAAAAGTGGGTTAGGTTAGGTTAGAACTGTGACCCTCAACCAACTCAAACGGCTGCAAAAACGTGGGTTAGGTTAGGTTAGAACTGTGACCCTCAACCAACCTAACGGCTGCAAAAAAGTGGGTTAGGTTAGAACTGTGATCCTTTATCAACCCAAAACAGCTGCAAAAAAGTGGGTTAGGTTAGGTTAGAAGTGTGACAATACTGTGACCCTAAACAACCAACCAAAAAAAAATCGGGTTTTTAAAATTTCGGAATAATGTTGAATCGGAATTAATAATTTCGGGTTTATGACAATCGGGATTCGTTGTTTTGAAATTCGGAAATATTGGTTTCGGACTTTTATTGCATCGGAATTTTTAAATTCGGTATTATATGGTTCGGGATTTTAAAAATCGGGTTTTTTACTATTCGGGAATTAAAATATTCGTACTTTAGTTATTCGTAATTTTAACTATCGGAATTTTAATGGGTCGGGCATTACAAAATCGGGATTTTAAAATTCGGGATTTTAAAAATCGGTAAGAAGTTTTTCGGGATTGTGTAGTGTACCCAATTTAAAAGCGTGTACTTATCAAACACAATCTTGTATTGTTTATGAATAAATACTATGACCAGGGCCCGGAATTAGGTGAGCTAAAATACCTAAAGTTCGCAAGAGGACATAATATAGAGTGGTTACAACTGGATGAAAATAATATTTTATTTGGATTCCGGGTATTCGATATTCGTCCGGGCACTGCAAGTAATAGTCGTAATGATGAAAAATGGTTACATAATAAATCTGAAAATGTTATATATTTTAAATTAGTAATCTGTATTTTCCTATTCATTATCAATGCTTGTCAGAGTGGCGTATTAGCGTCAAAATAGTGAAGGCTACTAGTACTACTTTAGTATATATAGAAAGATAAGGAAACAAGTACTTACGTATCATCCATCCGGTTGTAACCACTCTATATTATGTCCTCTCGCGAACTTTAGGTATTTTAGCTCACCTCATTCCGGGCCCTGACTATGACTATGACTACTAATAATCTATACGTATTGAAAAACAACATTTCATTATATATTAATAGAATACCTTGTGATTCCACAAACTGTTTTTTTAGCATCTCTAAAAAGTATGATCTTAGAGTTATATACACTTGTTGACTATACCTCCTTAACTGTTCACCATCAGTTGGGCCTTATTCATCATTGGAACTTAATTTATGATGACATTTTACTTGCCTGCGTGAATGTAGCTCTGCTATACTAGTTACATGGTCGGTATGGTCGAGCGCTCGTACTCTCTACGTACAAATATAATATGCGACATCTATTGGGGAAAAGATCTGTTTTATAAAGCAATAAAGGAAGCCCTCAAGTTGCACGTCGCGGCCGTATATCACGAGATTCATAACAAAACATTCTGCTTACAAAAAAACTCAAGATACTGAGCGTTTTCAGTCACATTAGACAATTTTACCTTTTTTTTATTTGTGCACTAATGTATACTACTATAGACGTCATTTTCAGGGTTTAATTTATGGTTTTATTATTACCGCAATCACCGCTACCAAATGGCCCGGCCCAGCTGGAAAAAGAAAAATGGGACATCCACGGAAAAGATGGTCAGATGACATTGTAAAAATAGCAGGCAAAGACTGGTTAAGACTAACGCAAGACAGAAGCATGTGGAAGGATCTAGAGGAGGCCTATAACCTGCAAAAGGGGTCCCTTTAAAGTAAAAGAATCTACTACATAAAATATAGATAAATAGATAACAAGATAGAACAGAAAATAATTAGCGTAGCTTTTATATTTATATTAACCTAATTTATTTTTGTCCCTTTTTTAAAATGTTATGTATTAAAATTACTTAGTTTAAAATGTAAATGTTATGTAAGTTAAATGGGAAATAAAGGCTTTTTTATTTTATATTTATTTTATTTTATTTATTACCGCAATTATTTGAAATTCAACGTTATTTAACCAATGTTAATAATTAATTAATAATTCCTTAAAGGGGAGGCCTATGTTCAGCAGTGGACGTCTTATGGTTGAGATGATGATGATGAATAATTAATACACAAACCAAAAATACAGCGTGTTTCCTGTAATAAGAGCAATTAATTAAAATGTAGATTCTAATTTTCAAACAACAATGTTTACAATTAAAAACGTTTGTTCAAAAACTTTTAAAAAATATGTATTTTTTACATTGTCTATTTTTCATACAAACTAAATAGTATTTACAATGTAATTTAAAATTCGTCTAATTGACATTACTTGTTGTCAGTCTTGTCACCCTAGAGACATAATTGATTTCGCAATACATTTACGAATAAAATTTCAAATGTCCTAAAACCAGTTATTATTAAAAAACGCTGAACAAACGTTGTCTGGTTTGAAGAGTATTAGAATCTACGATTTAATATATTGCTTCTATTACAAGAAACAAATATATATATTGATTCAATTTTGTTTAATCTACCTGTTCGCAAATTTAGCTCTATTTTAACATATGTATATTGTCTCTATTGAAGTAAAATATATCTTGGGCTAAAGATATAAAATTTTCATCACACCTGCTCGTAAATGGTGTTATTTCATGCGGGTGTACTGAAGGACAAAGGCCTACTTTGATCCCGCGGGAGTTAGGAATTCTTATAACTCCACAGTGTGGAGTTATAGGTTTAGTTTTAAAAATGTTGACCCACTCGTACATTACTTCAGACTCAGGACATTTATATTCAGCCAGGGTTTTTTGTTATGTCACCCAAACTTGACTACAAGCAAATTTTAAAGTATATAAAACTAATACGGTATATTTCTTCATTATTTTTAATATTTAAAAGTATTTATCATTAATTTTGGTAAATATTGTTATAATAATTTTGCAAAATCTAGTTCGAAAACTATGTCGTAATAAAAAACGCACGGAATGTTTGTACCGCGTTGCTAAGCAACGGCGCAAGCAAAATGGCGATCGAATACCTATTTGAAACGTCACCGTATTTAAGAATTATTTCGCTTAAATTTTAGTTTTTTCCTCGCAAGTGTGATGAAAAACATTGTGTGTAACTCGGGGCGTAAGAATATTACAAACTCGAGTCTTTAAATCGCTCCGGCAAGCCGTCGCGATTTAACTAGACTCTCGTTAGTAATATTCCTCTTACCCCCCATGTTGCACAATGTACTATATTCCAATATAGTATTTTGTGCAATAGTTACATAATAAGGGATCTTAAGATTCGAGGGTCGAAGTTACAAAATGAGACGAAGCCGAATAAACGAAATACGAGTACTTATATGGCAAGTTTTGCGGTACGTAAAATACCCTTCCGTTAAAAACCGATCCCTGATTAACAATACCTATCGACATGACAATTAAAGAGTTAATTTAACACAAGTCAATATTCTGAGGACCGAGATTGAGACAAGCAAACACTGACTTGAAATGTAATTTGACTGTCACATGCAAACAATTGAAATGAACCTGCTACATGTAACATGATGCATAGTGACGTTTCAATTCTACGTCTTTGAGTACAGTCGCCATCAGATATATCGGAGCGGCCAAGGTGGTCACAAATATCTGAACAATGTCTCTATTGTCAAAGCGAAACAGTGCATTTTCAGATATTTTTGAGTACCCACCAATTTATAGTTTTACATGACATGCTGCAACCATAGCCAGCAGACAAAAGAAGTTGATCTAATCACCTGCTACAATCACCGCATTTGGTTTAGACAAGATACTGGGCCCAGGTGTTACGCCAAATTATCTGCTACATTGTTCGTAGTACAGGCTTTCCACGTGCCATGACGTTGAAAATGATGCTACGTGTCTGTGTGTGTGGTTGGAATTGTTATTATTAGATGTCCTAAAGTATTAATAGCTACATAGTAACTTTTGGGGAGGTATTTTTTGATTGCTGCACTATCATTCAGCTCTTTTTTTGTATATACGATATCCTTTTGTTATATTATATTTAACCGAACTTTAAAAAAAATGTTCAAAGTTGCGATTAAAGGATTTGTAATACTTAACTATCAATAGTTTTGTGCTAACTGCGCTAACTAAAATGGCGATCCGAATTTTGTTGTAATATCTTAATTTGTTTTTGATAGGTACGTGCATGTTTTTTTTATACCACGACGGCGGCAAACAAGCATACGGCCCGCCTGATGGTACGGTACGGTAGCCTATGGACGCCTACAACCCCAGATGATGGATGATGATGATGATGATGGATGTTACTCGCGCTTAAATAAATCGAACGTACAAAATAACAATATCAATTATAGATTAAAATTCCGTTTTTATATTCCGTGTTTGTCTCCAATACATATACTGATTAGTTTCATTTGGTGTTGGAACTAATCTGATACTACTTTTTTCATATGAACTATGTTTAAAAACAAAATATCATATAAAAGCTAGCTTTAATAACGAAAGCTTCTGAGTCTAATTAAACTTTTAAGTGCTTTTTGCTTCTATATGCGAACGTTTTCATATTGCAATATTTATTTACCAACAAAACAAAAAAATAATTACTTTGCAGTCATTTTTAAATGTAGATTTAACATTGAAAATAAGCTATTAAAATTGTACAGCTTGACTTACTCTCATTCTGTTAGCTTGTCTTACGAAAATTTAAATTCAATAAAAATTACAAAGAAGAATTATAATATAAGTACAAATAAGATCTAAGTACCTAGACATCTTAATGCTCAATTATCTTATTGTGACACAATTGAAATTAATTTTAATCTTTTTAATAACTTAAAACTTTAATGTAGTGCCATTTTGAATCACAACTGTATACAAATCAGTATAATTTAACAACTAAACCTACTATTTTAATACAGGTATGATTCAAAACGGCGTTATGGTAGTAATTTTTTAAGGTGTGAAAATCTTACTAGAGATTTCTTCCTACGATTCGGACATCTTAAAAAAATCTTACTATACATTAAATTAAAAATAATAATAATGGCCACCTAAACATTTCCTCTTAAAAAAGTAGACGCGAAAATATTTAACACCTAGTTATAACTAATTTATGAGATTAGTAATCCGGTAGGAAAAAAAACATAATAACCAACCATTTCTCATTTCCTTTCCTCTTTCTGCCATCATGCACTTTAACACCTATTTCCATTTAACTACTTACGCTCCTAAGATTCTCTATAGCGCATAAAATAACTTCCTCTGAAGTGGCTTTCGTCTTCAATTAATCGTACTTAATTTTATGGACACTGGCCTTAAGCCACTAAAAGCCCATCTGAGTTTCAAACATTAATGATCGAGCTGTGTCCGGTTGTTAACAAACCCTTAAGAAATCCTTAAGGTTCAACGAAAGAGCTCGTACCCACTAGAAGGAGCATATAAGAGGCTTTCTAAGATACTTACTCATCAAGCATAAGATCGGAACTGCACAATAGAGATCACACGTGATGATTTTTTCAATCGTAAAATTGATAAAAAAGAGCATTCTTATGATAAAATACTGATAATCATAAAACACATTAAAATGGTTACAGTTAACGTCAAAAATATGTTTACACAATCATAATCATATTTATTGGTAATATTCAATTACATGAAAAACTTTTGGAGCTGAATGTCATCTTACATATGACTAATTTTCGTAACAAAATTGAGAAAATTAAGAAAAGCTAAGACAAAGGTACCAGAAGTTTTCGATTTATCTTTTAACCTTCTGAAGACCACTTCGCGTCCTAGTCGTAGCACTTAGCATTACTTACATAGGTCCCAATTAAATTTTGAATATTTTCCAATTTGAAGGACTTAAATTTCAACTACCAAATTTTTAAACCCGGCCATGAGAAGAGTGCTTTGCAATAAAACGAGGTATCTATCGAAGTACAAGTAATCTATAAATTCTACCCAAAAGGCTAAACGTTGTGACGAGAAGGTACGTCAGCCGCAAGGGATTCGCTTCAGTAACAGAGAATCTGGAGGTTAAAGTGTCAATCTGCCACGTTGAGCGTTTGACAAGCAGATAATCAAAGTTTACTAGCGCAAACAGAATTTAATTCAATCTAGGAAATATATATTTGACGCTTGAGGCATAGAATAGGTTGAAGTTACAAATAGATGATTTTTTATTCGGCAATTAAGTCGATGTTTGACAAGCTTATACTAGTAGTGCCCCTTGTATACAAAATAAAGCCGCAAATCGATGTACAGTTTAGCCGTTTGGCACACACATACTAGAGGTCAAAACAAAATTTTTGATCCGCAGTTCTTTAAAAAATTTCCCTTAGGAGGGGGGTGCTGATTCATAATTTTTTTTGTATGAGAAAAAAAAAATTTTTTTTCAAAAACCTATCGTGTGTGTTATCATATGAAAGGGCTAATAGAGGCGGTTCTAAAAATATACCACATCATTACATTTCAGCCATTATTTTTTTATTAAAACGAAAATAATTTTCAAAACATACCAAGTTTGGGCTCCTCCAGATACGATATGGCTGATTATTTTTTTGTACAATATATCACAAATGATACTTTATACCCTCATATCTAACCCCAAGAAAGCAATTTTGAAAATAATTTCTTTTAGTATTTTTTTAAAAATTTTCAAAATTATCAAGTAACGCAGTACAAAATGTACTGGAGTAGAACTCCCGTAGAACTCCACTTCAGTACATTTTGTACTGCGTTATTTTGTAATATTGAAAAATAAAAAATAAATACTTAATGGAATTATTTTCAAAATTGCTTTCTTGGGGTTAGATATGAGGGTATCAAGTATCATTTGTGATATATTGTACAAAAAAATACTCAGCTATATCGTATCTGGAGGAGCCCAAACTTGGTATGTTTTGAAAATTATTTTTGTTTTAATAAAAAAATAATGGCTGAAATGTAATGATGTGGTATATTTTTAGAACCGCCTCTATTAGCCCTTTCATATGACACCACACACGATAGGTTTTTGAAAAAAAATTTTTTTTTTCTCATACAAAAAAAATGATGAATCAGCACCCCCCTCCTAAGGGAAATTTTTTAAAGAACTGCGGATCAAAAATTTTGTTTTGACCTCTAGTATGTGTGTGCCAAACGGCTAAACTGTACATCGATTTGCGGTATCTCTGTAAAATTAGACTCGTGCAGGGTCGACTATAGGTGTAACAAAAATACTGGTGATCCTTTTAACAGCATAATTGGTATCGTATTCTCATTATGAAAAAGTAAGAAAATAAATTTTTCCCGCGAAAAATTTTTTTTATTTTGTATGGAGGGTTGGCCAGCTGACAACGTGTCCCATACAAAACAAAAAATTCTTTCGAGTGAAAAAAAAATTCTCCTTCTTTTTCTTACTGGCAATACGATACCAATTAAGCCCTTAAACGGATCACCGGTATTAGGTAGATTTCGAAAATCGAGTCTACCTATTCATTTCTTCGACACAATCGAATTTTGAAAAAAATTCTTTACAGAAGGTCTAGTTATGACCCCCAGATTCCAAAATGACCACTGGTTCAAAAGTTTATAATTATATATATAAATTATGTATGTATGTATATATCCGCAGCCCGATTTTGTCATCACGATAGCGGTCGCATCTTTGCTCCGATTGCTTTCAAACTTGGTACAAAAATCGCTCTGATTGATACCTAGGACAAGTTTGTGAACGGGCGGAATAGGGCCAAAGGGACGGGAGAGGCCTCACTTTTTATGAAATCAGTTTTTCGGGAATAACTTTTTTCCTATGGAAAATATACCATCCGTTTTTCTTTTATATGGCGTGGGACCTGAATATCTATATTCCCTAAATCATATCTTTAAGAAAATATCGTTAATTTTAGTCGAAATTTAAAAAAAAACCTAAATTTTTCTGGAGAAAATTCATAACTCCTAAACGGTGAATAATTTTATGTCAGCAATATTTTTTATCGAAAGGTCATTTTTTTCTCTAAAATATTCAAAAACTATGTCTGTCGGAAAAATGCAGTTTTCGAAAAAAAAAGAAAAAAAATCTGAAAGTGCGGGTTTTGGCCTTGTTTAGCAGGTCAAAATTCTTGTGCCCAACTTTTACTATTAAATTCATATTAAATATTACATAGGTCGTACGAAAATAAATTGTAAAAAAAACTTTGAACTGGTATCCCATGCGGTACCGTGCAGCGCCCTTATCCATTCATCCACAAGGACAAGATGCGAAATCTACCTGTGCGTTCCCCTTGCGGGGACGGATTTTTTTTTTGTTCCACCCTGTATAGAAATGTTTAATATTAAAACAAGCATGATGTTGTTATTGGACTGATTTTAATGATTGCCTTTACCAAAAATTATTACTAATAGCAAATGACACAAAAGATGTTTGATACCTAACTATGTAAGTATCAAAAAAATACTGTAGTCAGCAGCAGAATTGCAAGTCAAAATGATCTTGAATTGAAACTATCTTTCTTGGTAAAAGAACAAGACCTGCTAAAAAGATAAAGATAAGATAAAATATATTATTTATTCTTAAATTTAGCCACAATAGGAATACTTGCATTGAAAAATATATTTTAGTTTTTTTCCCGTCTTAAAGTTTTGTAAACGGTCACCTTCGTTAGTTTCAAAAATATAAAAACCAAGTTTGCTCAAGTTATAACTCCCAGGAGATTATTAATGCAATCAGCAGAAGTGACTGAAAGTTTTAAAAGTGTAACAAACTGTTAATTAGCGAATTAATTAGGATTGTGTTTTTTTATAAAGCCGTACCTACGTAGATGATTTCTTTGTCCTGGGTTGAGGAGTAGATTTTACGAGGTAAGAACATCTGACGCCACTAAGGTATTAGATGAAAGTCAAAAAGACGCTAGCTTTATTCCACCGCAGGCAGCGGAGGCCTTGCTGACTTTTTCTTTCTGTTTACTATAAAGTCTACTAAACTTTATGAATGTTCTATATGGGTGACCTCTTATTCGCATAAAATGGATTGTCATATTTGCACATGGCATAACACGATTGGCATAATGCCATTTCACATAAAAGTCACTATAATAATGTATATATTCGCCTAATAAGTAATTTTCATAACTATATATGAGCATAAAATGTTCTGGTATAACACGAAGAAGAATAAAATTCAGTTCGCCTAATTTCAATGTGCATAACATATACTAACTCGAACATCTTATCCTACTAATTTAGAAAATCATAACATCCTAGTGCATAAAATATACTAAGTCGAACATTTATTCCTACTAGTTTAGAAAATCCTAACATCCTAGTGCACTACTTAAGTTGAAAATATATTCGTAATAACTTAGAAAATCCGAACATCCTATATGTAGTGCATAACATATACTAAGTCGGACATACTCGTAGTAGGTTTAGGTTAGGTTAGAACTGAGAAACCTCAAAAACCAAACTGTAAAAGTTAGAAGCGATTGGTTAGGTTAAAAGTCTAAGGCGGAAGCAAAGGGAGCCTTGGTAGAGATTATCATGAAAAGGGTGTACCCTTGTTTTGTCGACAACCTTTTCATCGAATATTATTTCATCGACAACGATTCATCGAAACTTTAGTACTAGTAATATTGTTTGGCGTTATTTTATTTCAACTACTATTTATTTAAATTTATCTTACTACGTAGAAATACTATTCAACGAATATTACTCAATCACTCATTTGTTTCAAATTATGTTAATTGGCACAACTACAAAACATTGCAATTAATTTCTTCGACGTATTAATTTAATACAATTTTATAATATATGTCCCTGCGTCCCGCAAGAAAACGAACTGTTGCCAGAAGTGGGTTAGGTTAGGTTAGAACTGCGACCCCCAAGAAAACGAACTGTTGCCAGAAGTGGGTTAGGTTAGGTTAGAACTGCGTCCCTCAAGAAAATAAACTGTTGCCAGAAGTGGGTTAGGTTAGGTTAGAACTGCGACCCCCAAGAAAACGAACTGTTGCCAGAAGTGGGTTAGGTTAGGTTAGAACTGCAAACCCCAAGAAAATGAACTGTGGCCAGAAGTGGGTTAGGTTAGGTTAGAACTGCGTCCCCCTAAAAAACGAACTGTTGCCAAAAGTGAGTTAGGTTAGGTTAGAACTGCGATCCCCAAGAAAACAGACAGGTTTAATGCTCCTCTATTTGATTTAAATTCTTCGCATACAAGTGTCTCCTCTGTATCACTCATTGTTCACCATACTATAATATACACAGGTAATTAAATCACTTCAGACGATCAACCATTCGATCAGAAAAACAATTTCATATCTGAAACTACATAGCTATAATCGTGCAGAGTAGGCCGACTGACGTGATTGCGTTTAGTTTCGATAACGAAATATAACCAATTGAAATAATTTTATGCGGAATAAATATTATTACATGTAAACAAAATGAATTAAAAAAACCCGAAATGAAACAACAGATTTAGGTTTTTCGGATTATGCGTAGTGGAGATTATGAATTACACTACTTTAGAAAAGTAAGTATTATGTCATATTTTATTAGTCGTGTAAGTTATAGGATATTCAGATTTAGGCTTTTTGGGTTATGCGTATGGATGGATTCGATATGGGGATTTTATGACATTTAAACAATAGGACGGAGAACTCTTAGGATTTGCAAGCTTATGCGTATAACCATTAGGACAATCGATCTATTCGGATCAATAGTTATGCCAAACATTGTTATGCCAATGGTTGTTATGCTAAGTAAAAATAGTCAAGATGAATTTATGCGTTCCAATATAGACCCGTTTTATATAACATACTCTATAATTTACTGTTGAATAAAGAGCTACAAAGCTTCATAAAATATTTAAAAGTGTACGGGAAAGTGCTGTGTCCACTTTATACGCTAATAGTCCGTACATACGTAATATATCGAGATCAAACAAGCATGGAAGCTCAAGATAATATGATAAATTAGGTACTCAAGACTTTCGGAAAACACGGTCTTTGTGAAAGCAGAATCGTTCCTTATCGTTTGATAAACTTGTTTTTCGTGTTAAGGCAAAAAATCCATTATTTTGATGTTTTGTTCTGAATTGAAAACTAGACACTTAACAATCTAAAAATATATACGATTATTACTATGATTGTACAATCAGAGAGAGAGAGCCGTTCAAATTATATCTTGGCATGATAATTTCTTTGACATCAAGACTAGACCCTGTCAATATCTTTTCGGCAACCGCCACTACATAGCTGCTTCTACTGCTAACTGTATAGATAACGAGCATTTAACACAATACGTCCTCACATCATTTAGTCACCCTTATATTAGATAATCTACATTGTACATTACATTAGCGACAGTCATTGATGACATCGTCAATATCCCTATGAAGCATTATCATTAATTAAAGGTGTGACGTAACGAGGATCTGCCATTAGCAATGGATCATTTCTGATGCAGATCAAAATATCGGGGGTGGATGATATAATGATAGCTTAAGCAACTTGGCCGTGTTTAAGAACTCACGTATTTTTTCCCGAAGTTGTAGGTATTTAAATTGTAACTACTTAGGTACGTCCAATAAAATCAATAAAAAAAGGAACTTAAATCGGGATCATTTTCATTGCGTTTGTTCAAAGTTTTCCACCACAGTTCAAAAGTAAATAAGGAATAATACAGTATTTTTATTACATACTATAATTTACTGTTATAAAATCACCCCTTTTGCACCAATTTAAACAACTTTACAGAATAAATACACCTCAATAATACAATCTATCATTACTACTATGTATACAATAATAACTTATGTCTCTCATTTAAGTTGACATTATTTTAATAAGTCTGCTTTGTAATTCAAACATGTTACACCAATCTTTACTTCAGTCTGTCAAGTCTCAATTTATCTTTGAGAATTATATCCCAAAGGTAAAAACATTGCACCGGTACCGTGTCCGTTTCTAAGCCTCGTCTTTGCAGTTTGACAGAGATTTGGGTGAAGCTAATGCCAATTTAGTCCAATTTATATTCATGGGCAATAATGAGTCGGGTTTTAATAAATCTAATCAGAAGAGGAGACGAGTCAAATGTTAAGGAAACAGGATACAGCAGGCGCACTGCATTCAGTTTTCAGTCAAAGTTAATCATGATTGTCATTCGTTTTATCCTTGGTTTGAAACAAGAGAGTTATTGAGGTAATTTTATTAGATATATTCTTTAAATTATATTTCGAGAAAAATGTTTTCGTTCCAAATGTAGAAAACCGGCCAAGTGCTAGTCGGACTCGCGCACGAAGGGTTCCGTACCCATTGTCGTAAAAAATCATGTCTGTTATATGATTTAATATTTATTTAAAACTGTTTGTTTAAAAAAAAATGTTACAGTGGCAACAGATGTACATCATCTGTGAAAATTTTAATTGTCTAACTACCACGATTCATGAGATACAAGCTGCTGACAGACAGACAGACAGACAGGCAGACAGACCGACGGATGGAGAGCGGAGTCGTTGTAATAGGATCCCATTTTTACCTTTTGGGTACGGAACCTTAAAAATACACCCTAAGTTATAATTACTTATAATATTTATACGTTGATGACTTTATCAATAGTTGTGGAATCTCAATTCCATCCTAAATTATACATTTAAAGTCTTTACAATGTTTATGTTGAACGTTGTGTTCAATATTTCATTAATTATACAAGATTGTATTAAAAACAAGAAGAGTTTTCATTTATAAAAAGCATTTTGATTTAAATTAATAGGTACCTATCGTATTGCGAGTAAGAAAATGTGCGTAGGAGAAACAATTTTTTGTCGCAATTTTTTTTTTGTATGCCACACAGCGTCTCAGCCGACCAACCCTCCATACAAAACTTTTTTTTTCGCGAGTAAATATTTTTTCACGAGTAAATTTTTTTCTTAGTCAGAATACGATACCAATTTTATTATGCCCTTAAAAGCATCACCAGTATTTTTGTTACACCTTGTATACGCCCAAAAGGTTGAAATAAAATAACCTACTCATCCAAATAGGATTGAGAGTGAGGCCGTAATTTTTAGAGATGATAAGAGAGAGAGATATATACATGGAATGAGACGGGCTCTTTCACAAAATTGTTCCACTGAAATTGTATCCAATGGCGACCGTCCCGTTGTCACATCCTGGGAGAGTCGTCATCTGTTACACCGGATGCTCCGAGAAAATTCCCTTAATTTGCATGCTCTTAAAAAAACGGAGGAAAGGTAAGCCCGATTAATTATGTACAGAGATAAGGCTGTTTCTTCGAAAGGCATTTGCTTAAAGGCTTCGTTTCAGATTCCTTGAATTAATGATTTAATGATGATCTTTTGGAGTTGAGTTCTATTCGCGATTATGGTCATAGTTATGTGCGTATGTTATATTCGGTTCCTCCTTGCTTAGTGACATGATTTTTATCAATTCTACAACAGTCTAAAATAATGCTGTGTTTGTACAGTCGATGTAGACATGTTCACATTTTTCCACCTTTTTACAAAGAAGGTGTACAAGAGGTAAACAAATCTTTTACGTCAACTAGACCTACTTGAGCTTCTATGTAATCGAACGAGCGGGAGCGTAAGCGAAGCGAGTTTTCACTAACAACTTCTGGGACGTCTCGGCATTTCGATGGCTTTTTGATTTTGAGAGTTTGCACGACGATAACTTGAGTAACGTTTTACTGATCTTAATGAAATTTGTTGGGGTTGTAGCAGCAATACATAAAATTTAAGAGTTCCTTTATGAGCTGGAGCGATCAAGGAGTTGCGGACTTAGAAAGCGAAAAAAAACTTCATATGTTGTTATATTGGTCAACTCGTTTGCAAGTAAATCACGAGTTCTCAGTTCGAGGCGGACTACTAGTTAATTCCTCATAACGTCTCCTTCTACATAAATAATGTCACACGAAGTTCGGAGACTAAACACAATGGCCCTCATGCATCAGGGATGCAAAAATCTGCTGTAGCTAATGCATTTTAGAAGAGCGTGGCGGAGACATTGTTAGGCACTCGCTTCAAGCACTGCCATTATAAAGAATCATGTCAGTACCATAGATTTACCACTTAACTTAGGTGGTTTGTAAAGTATTTGAATGCGGGTTTTTGGGTTGGTGGATACTAGTAGACAGTAACTATAGAGCCACAAATGGCAACCTTTATAAAATAAAAAAACCGGCCAAGAGCATGTCGGGCCATGCTCAGTGCAGGTTTCCGTAATTGCCGGCCTGTTACAATTCATTAATTCAGAAGGTCGTTTCTTACGGGAAATTTGGCGGCGCTTAAGTCATTTCGCTTACGTCCTTTCACTATGAGTTTTTGAGTGATAACTCAAAAACGGCTCAACCGATTTAATTCAATATAGTTTCGTTGAAGGTAATTATTAAGCCTCACTTTCATTATTTTTTTCAAATTTTTTCGACCCACGGTTCAAAAGTTAGATGGGGGGGGACGTCCTGTTTTAAACTTTCGGAGCTATTATTTACGAAAATATTAGTTTTATCGAAAATTGTTTTAGAAGACCCTAATTCTTTTTAAAAGACCTATCCAACGATACCATACACAACTGGGTTGGAATGAAAAAAAAAATCTCCCCCCACTTCACGTGTATGGGAGGTACCCTAACAAAATATATTTTTCCAGTTTTTATTCTACCATTTTGTCGGCTTGGTTAAAATTCAAACTATGGCGAAACTATAAGGGTTCCGTTTTTGCCATTTTGGCTACGGAACCCTAAAAAAGGTCGCTATCTGCAGAAACTGACTGAGTGCGAGTTGGACTCGTCCCCGATTTTAACATTCACTAGGGGTTCTTCACAACAGGGGTGTAAAGATTTCTAAAAAGACAGCAATGTGCACTTGACACCTCTGGAGTTGCAGCCCATGGGCATGATTTGACATGACATAGGCTAAGATAGCTGCAGACAGTACCTAAGTATGTATAATAATAAGTATCTCGCATATTTCATTCAACTACCTACATATTTTGTAAGCCTTCTCGTGTACGCTTTCCATCCCAAAGATCCAGTAGTGTATTGTTAGTACACACATAAATAACAATGGTAGGCCGAATGAAGCACTTAAGTGCAATTATTTTGCTATGAATCAAAATACGTACCTCTAAAGGCATTAGCAGTAGAACAGAATTTTATTGTTATGAACTGAATTGTTGCAAAACTGACAAGTGTAAATTTTTAACTGTCTGTGAGATTAATTTAAAGTTTTATTTTGTATGTCTTCTTTATACAAGATGAAACAAAAACACTGGTGATCTTTTTAAGGGCATATTTGGCATTGTAATCCTATTGTGAAAAACAAAGCAAAAAGAATTTCTCGGGAAAAAAATATTTGTTTTGTAAATATTGGGTTGTGCGGCTAGGACGACGTGTCCCATACCAAAAAAAAAATTCTCCTACTTTTTCTTACTCGCAATACGATATCAATTATGCCTTTAAACGGATCACCAGTATTTTTGTTACTATCTATCTATTTCTATCTATTTAGCCCTTTATCCTGAATTAGAGTATGTCCCTAATTTCAGTATGCCGCTTGGCAAAGGCCTCCTCTAGCTCTTTCCAGTGAAGTCTGTCCTGGGCCGCTCTCCTCCAACGAGGGCCCGCTGCAAGGACAAGTTCATCCTCCCATCGTCTTAAAGGCTTACCCTTTTTGTTACACCCTGTACATATTATGTTGTCTGTTTGTATACTTACCGATAAATAAATGTTCATCTTGGAAATAAATTAAGTTTATTAAGTATGTACTTTAAAATTTTTGTCATTCGACAGTATATTGATACTTCGATAAATGCTGCCAAATTTAAACACGCAAGTCTAATAAAGCATCATTAAATAAATGGCATGATCAAAGTATTTCTTTAGCAGCAGAGCTGCTAACATTATTTAGTCACAACAGAGCGGCGACCTAGATGCACTTTACTTAAAATATGCAGACAAATTGTTGTCCGACATGATATGAATATCTGCTTTGTTTTATGCCTTTAGCGAAAATGGCAAAAACGGAAGCTTTGCTTTTAGTATAGCTGCCAAACTTTTACCTACTATTGACTAGACATTACCAAACTTACGAACGCGCTTCATTCAAAACTTATTATTTATCGTATGGCTACACGTCACTGGATATACAGTCCGTGTGCTCTAAGAAGGACCTTCGAGTTTTAGAAAGAGACGTCGGGTATCAATCGGCAGTGACACATGAAAAAGCAGAACAGCAATATTACCTTCGTGTGTCGTCGCCGATTCCCGAAGGTTCTTCTTAAAGCTCACGGACTGTAGAGAGGTATTTCGTCTTTCAGGTGGTATAATAGTAGTGATAAAGTAGTAGGTGGTAAAGCAATTCCAGTGAGTGCAGCGAGGTGCAGATGGGACAGTACTTAGTTCACTTCTTCGTTAGTTCATTGCATAATGAGCCACCAATATAATGCATTAAAAAATACTTATGAGTATATATCATTACTAAATATATTAAGTCTCAACCGAAAGTCTGAGCTAAAATCTTTTCAGTACAGTCGCCATCAGATATATCGGAGCGGCTAAGGTTATCACAAATATTTAAACGTCTCTATTGTCAAGGCGATGAAGTGCATGATCAGATATTTTTGAGTACCTACTATGGCCGCTCCGATATATTTGATGGCGACTGTACCATGTCAAGGCAGTCGCCCTGCATTTTTCTAGTCATTCTTATCTTAAGTATAATAAAAATTTAATGGGTATAAATAATTATTCAAATCTCTTTAAATCAAACCTCGACATCTCAATCTCAATACTAATTGTTTGACCAAATCAAAGGTAAGATACAATTCACATCAGTTCGCGAACTTTTTTCCCTATGCATATTTAAGCAACCGCCATTGTATTTCCTTTTGAGCACATTTAAATTTGGACTGGCCGAATTTAAATGAATAAATCTCAACTTCTCTCCTGTTATTATACTAAAGCCGTGCGATTCTTTTGTATCCGTGCAACTTTTGTAAATTATTTTGAGCTCCTAATAAAAGCGGCGTTTTTAAATTAAAATGTTTTATTTTAAAAGCTACAAGCAATGTTTGAACGATTTAAGAATACCTGTGTATTGTTTGTTTATTAAAGCGTAGTTTTTTAATGAAAATTAAGCCTTTTCTTAAAAGCCAATTAGTATTTTTACCCGCCCATAATAAATAAACGAGAAGAAAGGGCTAATGTCAGCAAACCATGTACACTCGAGAGCAAAAATTTCGGGTCAGTAACATAAACTTCAATATCTTTAAAATTTATATCTTTTGAGATATTCAAGAAAATGTTAGTGACCCGAAACTTTTGCTCTAGAGTGTATTTGTGTCGTTCCATTTTCATCAAAACTACAAAGCTAATTTTGACGAAAGACTTGACATTAATTTACCTTTCTAGTTCCGGTAAGGTAACCATCCTACATTCAAACCGACTTTTCAAAAAATGCATGTTCTGTAAAAAAAAACTTGATTGGGTTTATGTTTTTTATGGTTTTAATACTGTGTATATTCTTCATGAAATGGTTAATAATCTTAATTATACGGTTACCAGTGAAAAAATAGTTTATAGTGCGAAATTTCTTCTTCCCTGCCCCAGTTCTTGAGATATAAGTAGTATTTAAAATGCAACTTTGATTGAAGTGAGTAGGTAATATTCCTGGCATTTCCCTCTCACGTAAGGTTACTGTGTACAAAGCAAGTTATCGTGAAATAATCCCCCAATAATTTAGTTACTTGGCACGCACGGTCTTTGATATAAGACGGCTTTGACACAATATAATTACAACTTTGATGGCTCACTACATTATCCCGTCACGAAATATAATTAAAATGGTAAACCGACATGATACTTGCCGCCCCGGATTTGATTATCTAAGATCACAAACATCCTTGTTAATCAGATTTGTAGTTGGGGATATGATTTTCACACGTTTGCTTGTGGTTACTCAGCTTGCTCATTCAATTTAGAAGTAGATACTACATAGTAGACTCATCGGATTATTCTAGCGACTTCACATACGCTTTTCTTCCAACTCTAGATACTGCACAATACTGAAGTTGCACAGTAGAAATTCACCGCATTGGTTTTTCTTCACATTATTTGATTCTATACAAACGCCTTTTTTCCAATACGCGTTTCTGCACGATTTTTATGTTTCACATTGGTAATTCACCACAACCTTAGTACCATATGTCATGCAACAAATAAGCTATCTATTTACTTTGCGTTAGAAGTCGTTATCCTTACTCTAAACGACGTATTTATTTAAATGTCAGGCGTAAAACTACTTTAAAATAAAAGCATAATATTCTCCATTCTATTCTACATTCATGACAAATCTTTAAATATATCCAGTGCTACATACACTTGTATATTTAGTTTACTAGTTGAACCGTTTTGGCCTTTGAAATGCTACACAAATTAAATAAGTTAGAAATACACGACGGAATCAGATCTGACCGACACTTTCAGACAAAACACTAAACAGTGACCGTGCGGTTGCTGCGATATATAACAGCTATACATGGAAAATATGAACACAAAATTGTATGAAAAGTTGTGTGTGACAAGCAAGTGATCGCTGTTGAGTTTTGATATCTAAAATGCACGTTAATATTGAAACATTCATTTTGATCTTAAACTCCGACGATTTTTTAAGGATATGATCGTCAGCATGGCGGCGATGCGGTACGCCACCCATCACGTCTCGTTCCTCACGTGGGCGAGAAGCGGCTTACGAAGAGCCGTTTTGCTGCATTGATCGTACTGATCGTAGCAAGTGGAAATCCGTGATCTCTGCCTACCCCTTTTGGGATATTGGCGTGATTGTATGTATGACTGTATGATCGTGAAGGTTAAATGTTGAATGAGATATTGGTGGAAAAAGGTTGTATTTTCATAATTTTAACTTGTAAAAAGAACATTATAAGTTAAAAATATCGTAAAATATCTTAATATCTAAACCAAAAACACCTGAACATATTCTCAGGTACGAGAGCATTGCTAAGTTTATCATCACACAAGATCCTAAGCAACATTCATTCTACACTTTAATTCTCAACACAATATTTTGTCCATTGTGTAGACAAAGTGTCAGACAAAATTCCTCCAACACTTTTGTTCTGCGGAAGTTTTGTCGCACTAAGTTTCACAAGACAATGTATTCAAATTCAAATTTAAAATTATATTCCAGCCGAGGATGTGTTGAAATGAAATAGTAGTTTGTTGAGGAAATATTTTGGTGCAGATATTCGGTGATGTTGTTATTTTGAAACAAGCTTTGAGAATGCATGCTTTTAATTTTAGTATTCATAAATTTAAAATCATTATTTGAATTGCATGCATCGATTTGTGGAATAAAATAACTGCTATATACTTTTACTGGATTTGATTCCCGGGTTGGTTAAGCTTGACGAAAAGAATGCAATAAAATAAATGAATGTTTCATTTGATAACCTAAAATAATTTTAAAATTTAAAAGTTAATTTTAGTTCCCCTCCACGGCTCACAATTTTTTCCAGACAGTATTCGCTGTGTGCATGATTGTGGCGCCATCTCTTGGGCAGATGCTCAATCTCTTTTTTTATAGATAAGTTGTATTCCTTGCTTATATGAAATGTCACTGGCTGACTATTTTGGCAGCTGATGGGGGCTTTTGCAGTTTCATTTCTTGTCACATTGTGCACTGCGTGTCACATCGTTCTCGTTACCCCCACCATGCACTTCGCACATAGCGAATATGTCTTATACCATGTGAAGCAGGAGGGCACGTAGGTAAATGATAAAATTTGTGGCAACAACTTGTGGCAACGGCAGCATAGCAAATTGTTTAGCTCAAACAAAATTACTATTTCACCCGGTCCACGTCCGTAAAATAAATATGGTTTGTTTATTTGAATTACCGTGTTAGTTTATGTGGAGTTGAGTCATATTAACACTTGTTCAATGTTTTGTTTCACTGTACAACAATTCTGGGTCAAACCAGAAGAACAACACAATCTGAATTATTTTGAATTTCCAAACATTAGGAGTTTTTATCTCCTTTAACTCCTCTACAGTAAATGCTGTATTTTGTCCTATTATAGCCTAATTTTAGTGATTGACCTGTTCATTACTATTTGTTTATTTGTTCATTATTTTTTTATTTATTTGTCTAGGATTAGTAAGTTAAACTGGCTTGTTGAATATTTTAAAAATATACTCCATTTTCCTTTAAGGGATCACGATTCGGAACCTTAAGGCACCCAGACACCCACGGAGCCACTGGAAACCCTCAGAAAGGTTGTTGTAGTCACAAAACTTACTTCGGCTGATATGACGATGGTGACGAAATTTTTCATGCAGCATTAAAGAAGCAGTGACAACTAAATATGCCAAATATTGTAGCACAACTTTTTTTCCGTACAAATAATGTGTTGCACAGTTAGCCGCCTGACTGTGAAAATCTTAATAAAACTGAGTCACCTTTCTAAAACAAACGCAACTTACAGATTTCCCGTTCCACAATAATACCGTGCACGTTGGATTTACTACCTTCATCTCAGCCCTAAACTTAGCTAAGGGATGTTATTCATTATTATAAACGAGGGTGACCCCTAGTCGAACCAATATAAGTATGAACTCATGTTACGCATTATTGTTATGAATCTATAGATCACGCAAACACTGGTCTTCCTATTCAAGAATCTAGTAAGTGATGTTAATATAAAGCCAGCCTGCGGCCTAGCATTAACTCTCAAGTCCAACAACTATTTTATTGTTCCTTGTAATATTAAAATTACTACCAAAGTTCAACGATTCACATAAAGGGGTTGCAGGTCTCAATATGCTAAGTTTAATACTTGGACTTGTAATGGCGTCATAGAAACCCCCGATTTCATGAAATTGAATATTAATTTTATGCTAATATTGCTTCCCCAGCAAGCCAGCATAAAAGGAGAAAACAAAAGTATTTTAGGTTGTATTAGATTTTTAGTATCGACGCTTTAAAACTAAACTACATAGTTACAGGCATTAAAATCTATAAAATAATGTTGTTTTGTCCCAGTTATGTTTCAATTGAGCATAGATTTTGCTCAGCAATCTTTGTGAAAGCAATAGCCATCAGACCTTCCAATTCAGATGAAGATCTAGGTTTTAGGTCTGATTTCTCACGATATTTTCCTTTACCGACGCCACTCGTTAATATCAAATTGATACTCCGGTATAAGTTCAGAGGAACTCCTGGTTTCCTTTCCAACCAGTTACTTTTTGGAATTAAACTCCCACACCTTACTACCCTTTAACAAAAATAAGTAGATTAACGCATTATATTAAAACGATTTATTTAATATTTAATAAATAAAATGTTGTTCCATCTCCGCCTATAATTTATGGCCCAGGAATCGCGAATTCAAGCACAACGTTAAAATAATCTCACTAAGCGAATTACTCGAGAACATATTGTATGATTTATGTACTCAGCTTTCATTACTTCCAGCCTTAGACGGGTAAATATAATCATCATTTCCAGGCTACGACAAATATATTACGAATCTGTTTACTATATGCCGCAAGTAACAAAACTAGCATGTGTTGTTACTATTCCCATAACGTTACGTCTTTTTAGAATGCGGCAGTAATCAGTATTCTCATGTTTATTGTGTACAAATTTGTAAGTTTGGAGAATAAGGTTGTATGCGACTATGAGCGTCGTAAGGATATCAGAAGTGTATATACTTATGTATTCATTGAGTTACGGCAATTTGAAAGCTCGTAAAAACCAGTGTGCTAAACCTCGCCTTTAATCATTTTGCATCATCATCTAAGAGGATACTTCCGGTTGGTTTAGTTTGGTTTGTTTACGTGAAAACTCTACACGTTGAGTTTTAAGAAATATTTTTGATACTAAGCAGATCTTACATTGGCGACGCATCCTGTGTCAGTGAGCCAGTTTAAAGAAATTTGCATGCGGTTACGGAGGCATGGAGCCTTTTTTTATTCCGCGTTTTCGTCTTGCGGTGCATCATAAAATTTTTTGTCTAATTCACATATGCATTGAGCCAATGTTAGACACGGCTATGCGTTAGAGGGAGCAAGTAATATTGCGGTCACGTTAGCTGCGGCCCTTAGATCGGCCTATGTTGGCACAATGTTTGGGTTGGTTGTCCAAATCCAGCAGTCGTCGGCATCAAATCGACAGTATACATCTTTTACAAACTGGCTTGTCTAAAGCGACAGTTAGAGAAACGATGGGAACTTACAGCCCAGATGTGCAAACAACGTACTATTTAGTGCTTACGTCATCCATCATTTTGGATACGGGGTTTTGTCTCCAGCCTGCCATGTCTCGACGACTCGGCGTGACACAATGTGCGATGTAATGATGTTACTAATATGGGATATAAGCGAAATGTTTCCTAATGGTTTAATTATTGAACATGGTTAAGTACCGGGTTTGAATATTACTCAAAGTAATTTATTATTCAATGCTGTAATTTACAATTAGTGCAACGGGGTTAAGCGCCCATACTACCCATAGATTAAATCGGTTCTATGTTTGCTACTTGGATACTAGACCAAACGGAAGCTCGAACATAAATGATAACATCGCCACAGCTTTGCGCAATCATAAGACCTTAAAATTGAGTAATCACCGAAATCATAGTAACAATTAATGATTTTTAACCGACTTCAAGATTTCGAAGGAGATTTCGAAGTACAATTCGTCGGGAGGTTTGGAGTTTTTGCTATGTTTTTTTTTTATGTATGTTCACCGATTATTCAAAGACGGGTACCGATTTAGAAAATTCTTTTTTTTTTGAAAGGGTATACTTCAAAGTTGGTCTCATTGTCACCAGGTCTAGGTCTGATGGTGGGATCCTGGAGAAATCGGGGGAACTCTTCAACTATTATACACACCTATAGTGATTTCACTATTTTTTACAGCAACTCGGTCACCTCCTCTTGGAATTGCGAATCCTAAGTGAAGCCGGTTCTTTTTTGTTTAAAATTATTACTTAATCAATGCACAAAAATGCACACGAATACAAATTTATCGAATAATTATGTGTCAGTTTACTGTACCATTTTAAGCTCAATGTTTTCCAAGTAAGCTCAATTGCGAAAAGTTTACAACATGAAGCCTTCTTATGTCGAAGAATCTTAACAGCCTTATTCATAGCAGATGCTTCAACAATGATTTAAGGATATACCTACCTACTAAATATGCTGCTTCTAGTTTATGAAGTTCCGTAAAATTGCATTTATAGAGCCTTAATTTTGTCATAATGCATTAACCCTTTAAAGTCACAGATGTCGCTAGTGACTTGTTCACCATTAAGTATATGACTAAATTCACTGGATGGATAGAGGCTTGTCTGGTGTAATTAGAAGCACGTCGGACTGGCAATCCGATCGACGCGGGTTCGAATCCCGTGATGTGCCAGAGTTCTTTACAGTTCATTTTTTCATTTTAATGGTCATCTATTTCCAATTTGTGCTACTTTTCTTTAAAGTTTATACGCCTCCAATGAATGAATGAAACAATTAATAATTTACTGCTTTGCTATCTGCAGATTAGTTATAATATTTAAAAACTCAGATTAATAAGAGACCTCACTCTACAAAAAACCTATAGGTACTAGAGAATACATTTTAACCAAACTGCCAAAACTTACTTTTGATAAGATTTAAACTTAACAAATATTACGACTTAAATAACCATATTAAAAATAAGTTTTAGTTATACCACAGCAATAAGTAAGAATAGTCATATGTTGGTACATAATGAGCACTCTAAGTTTACAAATTTAATCATAAATTAAGTGTAATTAAAACTTAAGTTACAATTCAGAACTTTGCACCAATAACACAAATGACTCCGAAACCTCCCAAAACTTTATCTTTAAATCTTAATTTGTTGGTCAGATGATCTACCTTACCGTAAGCGTCTTTGTAATGCATATTATATTCTATATTATTATTCGTGGCACTGAATTTTTATGAGATACTGAAAACTTAACGTGAAAAGGTAATCCGAGGATAAGAAAACACTTGGGGAATAAATTTAAAACGTCACCCGAATGAAATACCTATTTATCTTTTACCTCTAGAGATTACTGTAAACTGAGCTTTTGAATCGTTTGGTGACATTGTTTTTGTAACCAGATAAATTAATTATTTTAAGCATTTCTATAAAAAAAATTTTTTTTTGATAACTCAATGGGTTAGTGATTTTTTTACTCTTACCTAACATCACCCTTAATTTATAGTCAATCATAGGCGAAACAAATACTAAGTAATATTTCACAACAATACATACATCTCACCTCTACATCGATCTATTGCTAAAATTATTTTAAAATAAATTTACTTAATTTATGTATAGCTACAGCGTAGGTAGTCGGAAATCGCTAGTTATAACATCTATTTGATTAAATACTAAACCAGTATTAAATTATTCAATGCTACGTTCTATGTATAAATAGTAACTTAGAATGAAACTTTTTCTAGAAAATCACAAAACTATTTATTTATTGTTATATATAACATTTATTTACACAATTAAATATACAGAGGCACTACATTACAAATATTAAGCTAAATTAATAACTGGCTCAAATCTAAACTAGGCCCTTGCGGCATCGGCAGTGTACAGTAAGCGTCAGAGATATGTGATCCCCCTCCAGCAATAGACAAATGTGGTCGCTAGTTCGAACCCCAGCAAAAGAATCACACTTTTTGCTTTTTTTTTACTTTTGTTTTATAATCCTGGTTTTAATATTTTTTTACATTACCACAAATATTTATTTTATACGTTTTGTTATTCCTTATTACCTACTCAGTTATTAACTCGGAACATTAAAATTACCCTTTTAATCAATTTTTAACTAGAACAATAATTTCGTTAACTTCACAAGAGTCCGTGCAGCGTGATGGATAGTGTAAAAGACTAGTAAACACTAGGTTCGCGGTTCGAATCTACGTAGAGGATACTTTTTGTATTTTTATACTTGTTCTTTTTTATGTATAATTTATTAACATCCTATTTAATATTTATTTTATTTTTATTTATATGAGCCTAGAGTGTCCCACTGCTGGGCAAAGGCCTCCCTCTTCGCTTTCCACGTATCCCTGTTCTGACCCGTCTCCCACCAGTCTCGATCAAAGGCGTCCAGGTCGTCCCGCCATCGCCGTCGGGGTTTGCCGCGACCCCGGGTTCGATTGCGTGGGACCCAATTGGTGGCTATTTTAGCCCATAAGTCATCCGGCATACGGCAAACGTGTCCTGCCCAATCCCATTTCAGCTTAGCGGCTGTTTCAGCTACGTCAGCTATTTGAGTCTTGGAGCGTAGTACCGTGTTTTTGATGCGATCTATTAGCTTCACGCTTAGAATACTACGCTCCATAGCCCGCTGACAAACCTTGAGTTTAGATTTCTGAACTTTTGTCAAAGACCAAGTCTGTGCTCCGTATGTAAGAATGGGGAGAATACACATGTCCATGAGTTTTCTTTTAAGTGATAGGGGAAGGTTACCCTTCATGTGTTCCTTCATAGACCAAAAGCTCTTCCAGGCATTTTCGGTCCGTCTTGCGACTTCTTTATCTTGCCGGGCCTGGAAAGAGACTACTTGGCCTAGGTACATATACTCATGAACATATGCTATTTCTCCACCATCTACTTCCACTTTTCTTTGTAAGCTATTGGTCATGAGCTTAGTCTTTGACATGTTCATCATTAATCCAACCTCAAGGCTTGCCTTGCTAAGGTCTTGAAGCATAATGCAGAGCTCCGTAGCTGAAGATGAGAACAGGACTATATCGTCGGCAAAACGCAGATTAGTTAATTGCTTTCCACCAACGTCAATTCCCTTGTTGTCCCATCCAGCTGCCAGCTTTCTGAACACTTGTTCAAGGGTACAGTTGAACAGTTTAGGTGATAGCGGATCACCCTGCTTGACTCCCTTTTTTATGTTAAACGACGGTCCGGGAGACTGAAGTTTTATACTGGCGGTGCTAGAGGCATAGATGCTGCGAAGAAGGTGAACATAGGTAATATCTATGCCTTGGTCTTGCAATGCGGTAAATATGGATGTGTGAGTTATACTGTCAAAAGCTTTACTGTAATCTACGAAGGCCAAATACAGAGGGATGTTGAATTCATGGTACTTTTCAATAATTTGGTTCAAGGTTTGTAAGTGGTCTGTGGTGGAAAGTCCTGGTCGAAATCCGGCTTGTTCAGGAGGTTGATTACGATCTAATTGAGCAGATATGCGACGTTCGATAACTTTAATAAACGCTTTATAGAGGTGTGAAACAAGACTGATTGGTCTATAATTATTGATATCGGATTTATCACCTTTCTTGTGTAGTAAAATTATATTTGAGTGACAGAATTTATCGGGGAATTTGCCTGATTTTAAAATGGAATTGAAAAGATTGGTGACATGTGGTAAGAGTGAAGGTTTCCCTATCTTCAGTACCTCGGTCGTGATGCCGTCCTCACCAGGGCTTTTCCCGTATTTCATCTTTGCGAGGGCAAGATGGACTTCGTATTCGGTAATGGGTGTAACGGCATCAGAACATGAGTCTCCAACGGTAGGTTCACCTTCGGGGACTAAATTGTGGTCGGAGTATAGCTGCTTATAGAAGTTAGTGCATATGCTTGTAACTTTCTCTCGGCTACCTTGTTTCACACCTTTATCGTCGCGCAAACATGTAATCCAAGCTTTACCTTTCGTTATACCTTGTTTGGCTATTTTCAAGGAACAGTTCTTTTCTAATGCTACATTTATTAAGCTATTGTTGTATTTTCTAATATCATATCTAATGCTTCGTTTTACTTGTCTGTCAATTAGTTTGTATTGTGTGCCAGTAATATTAGATCGGTGCAGTTCTCGCTCTTTCAGTAAGTTTAAAGTTTCATTAGATAATTTCTTCTGTTTATGATTCTGCTTTTTAATTGTATTGCTTGCAGTTTTAATACATTGCTCTATCTTAAAATACTTTTGATCTACATCATCGGTATTAATGTCGGTTTCTAATAAGCTGAAGGCATTATGTAACTCTAGGTTAAAACGATCTTTATTTAGTATAAGAGCACTTTTGTCCAGTTTCTTAATTTTTGTTACTATCTTGAGCTGCCGGTAAATTTTTGAGTTGAGCTTTAGCTGAATTCGGACGGGCCTGTGGTCTGAACTGTACTGTATATTGTTGATGATTTGAACGTTTTGTACATTTTGCTTGCATGAAGTGGATGTAAGAATGAAATCTATTTCATTTTTAGTTTCACCGTTAGGTGAAATCCATGTCCATCTGCGGTGGGGTTTTTTGTAAAAGAAAGAGTTGCAGATACTCAGATTTTGTCCAAAAGCGAATTGAATAAGGCGGGCACCACGTTAGTTTCGGTTTCCTAAACCATATGGGCCTAGAATGTGGCCATTGTCCGATTCTTCTCTTGGTCCGACTTTGGCGTTGAAGTCGCCGAGTACTATATTCCAAGTACCTCGGTGCTCGTCGCAGGCTCTGTTTAATAAGTCGTAGAACTCTTCGATTTCTTCGTCCGGATGTGATGAAGTGGGGGCGTATACTTGAATTATAGTAACGGTTTCCTTTGCAGTAATTCGGAATTTTAGCACAGCGATGCGCTCGGAATAGGCAATAAACTCTTGTATGTTGTCTTTCCATCGTTTAGCAACCATAAAGCCTATTCCGTTAAGACCACCAGCTTCACCATTGTAAAAGAATATGTTCTCTTCCCGTTCAATAACATTTTCCCCTTCCCTTCTTACTTCAGACAGTCCAATAATATCCCACGAGATGTTTCTAAGTGCATTCTCTAATTCTATAAGTCTTTCCTCTGTACTTAAAGTGCGAACGTTATAAGTGAGGATGTTCAACTTTTTATCAAAATTCCTTTTAACATTTCCTATTTTCGTTTGACGGTTAAGAGGTATCGCCGCCTGGGGATTCTTAGCACCCCAATCTCCAGCGAGATACTGCCCACCGTCATCAGCAGCACCGTCACTGGAGCTGCCAGGCACTTGGGGCCGTTGTTTGGGTTTACGTTTCATAATAATAAAGAGGGGTTTAGACGATTAACTCACCACGCTCGTCCAATGCGTGTTGGTGAGTGGACAGTAGGCCTCCTGACTAGGCTTTTGAGCGCCGCCGTTGACATGCTAGATGTTCTTCCGCCGCCGCTCTGAACTAGTACCCTGCCCTGGCACTAGTTGTCCCAACCAAACCGCATATTATGCGCTCTGAGCTGGCTTTATACACTTAAAAATAAGTGCACGACAGTTTAACGTCTTATCGAGGACGATCTTTTTATTAACTAAAAAGTAGGTATTTAAATACTATTATATTAAATATTGTTTACTAACTGAATAATGGGGGTAATATATATATATATATGACAGTAGATATATTATGCGTGTTCTGTAAACTGATTACTATATATTTAACAACTAAATATTTACTAGTTAAATTATAATGATAATGTGTAGTCAATTATACATCAGTGAAACTTAAAGTTAACAAGTAAAATACCTTTAGCTTAACTCTTACTGTTTAAAATTGTGGTATTGGTGGTCTGCATGCTGTTAAACTTTATAAGGCATTACACTTTGGTTGTTTACTTTAGATTATACCTACATTTTACTTCATTGAGTAGAACCGTAAAAACAAGTTGGGTCATAACTTTTTTTATAAGCAATACCAAACTAGTCGGTTAAAAGTGAAGTGTATAGTTTCCCTTTTCTTTGATTATTTTATTATTTAATTAATTAATATTCTTATTGCATTTAACACAATTTTTCAGTTATACTTTAGACAGAGATGGCGGGACACAGCGGTGGGAGTTGTGGAAATTGCGGGAAGAGGCTTTTAAGTATAAAATGGGCTATTCAAAAAACAATTTCAAAAATGAGTATAGGTTAGACCGCCCCTCGCCCTATTAGTCTGTGTGCCATTATCAATATGTAATACGTAATCTAAACCAGCTATTTAACGTTGCAAAGAGAAACGACATGTTATCAAAGACAACAATAATTCATCTCTTAGCCCGTTACCAATGCAATGCAACCTTACCACAATCTTAGTAAGCATAGGGTATTTCTCCACTAATTAGGTCGAATTCAAACAGCTCCCATTAAAGTTACATTGAAATTTCCTATTAACAGAAACACTTTATTCAGTCATGTCACATCAAATTGACTTGAAATAATACTAATGAAGAAGAATCCATGTTAAAAAAACTACATTAAATGGCTAACAATATGTATGGTTTTTAAGGTAGAAATTAACGAGTTACCTCTTGGAAAAGCCTACTTGTTTAAGCACTATCTTGTTATTTGCAAAAAAACAATATAATTTGTTAGACACTACTTATACAATAGCATTATACCTACTCATTATTTTAAAACTTGCATGGAGTAAATATTTGCCCAATAATGGAGAAATACCAACAACACATTTTTTTTACAATTTTTACTAATAACATAGAGGAAAACCTTTTTTTATCTTCTACCTGTTTTAGCCGGCTTTTCATGCTTGAAACCATGTTTGGTACATTGGTGTTCCTCATCAATTCCCACTTTCTATAAACTTCTTCGTCTAAGTTTTGTCTTGATTTGACTTGTGTAGGGTCCCAGTTAAGCACCATAAATTCTCAATAGGATTAAGGTCAGGGCTTTTAGAAGGCCAATCTAATACAGTGATGTCTGTTTGTAAGGCTAACCACTCTTTCACTATACGGGAACGATGCACTGCACTATTGTCATGCACCAATGATTTATGTCTTGCACTAAATAAATTTGTCCTTCGGGATAGGCGACGCGAACGGAAGGCAACATGACGTCACGTAACACTTCGAGGTATCGCTCGCTGTTCATTCGGCCTCCAACTTCAACGAGCTGCTCGGGCCCCATAGATGACATCCAGCCCCAATACGCTAAAAAAAAATATCATGAGCATACCATAACTTGAAAAACGTAAAACTGAAATCACAGTTTTTTTTAAAGTGCAGGTAATGAAAATTGTATACTTAATATAATATACCCACCTAATGATATCCTTCCGCTTGTTCTAAGGTCTAGCATATTTTTGGGGTCAAATCGCTCTCCACTTCTGCGCCACAATATTTTTCTTCCATCTTTGTCTGACTTAAAATATTTCTCGTCAGTAAATACGATATAACGAATCTCACCCATCTGCGAATCGTATTTCTCTGCAAGTAAAAATAGTATTAAATTTGCTCGTTTATGATGATAAAACTTAAAAAACTCAAATAGCTTTAAAAATAAACATGGCTCTAAGACTATACCTATTACTTCACATAAAAAAGCTGCCGATTAAAACTTTTCCGTTAAATATATTTTTCTATCTTATCCCATATATAGGTAAACACACGACAGTAAATCCTCACAAACAAAATCTGGTGGCTTAACTTATTGATAACATTTTACTTTTTTTACTAAAAAATAAATGTCCCAATGGAGTCACAGGTTACAAACTTACCGTTATATTCAGTACTCGTGTGCTATTTGTTTAATACTTTTGTTCTCTTCCCAAAGAACCACAATTTTATCGAACCATATTGTCATTGAAACACAAAAAAACGGACGGGGGCAGTTATTCAATTGCTTGAAATGCAAAAGGATTGTCGAGAGATCGTAATTGCGTTGCGACACAGGTATGATTCGCACACGCAAATTATGACTTACCCTCAGACAAATTTTCTCCACGAAATAACTAGACGCATTTACTCCAGTAAATTAAACCTTAAAATGTAATTGGTAAAAGTCGTTGTTAGTCGTCTGTGGAAATAAAATGAATAAAAATGAGGGTAGGAAAATATTGATAAACCAAAGACATTGGTAGCCAATCATTTGGCAAACAACATTTCATAAATGTTCATTTCACAAACAACGTTAGGCAAACTAACGATTCCCAAATTAGACATTGTATAAAATTTTGTTTTACAAATAGTTCAAGAGACAAATAATTTGCTTGAAAAAACACTATATTACAAAACGTTATTTGGCAAATTACTCATTTGTTATTCAGGGCAATTAACAAAATAACGCATACTAAAAAACGTTAGTAAAATGCATTACTTGGTAAATACTTCGTTTAATAAATCATCATGGTGTGTATGTCATTCATATTTGTAATAATTACAAATATGAATGACATTTATCTACGAGGACTACGAGTAGGTATTACATTTTTAAACTGATAGATATTTTGTAGTTTAAAAGTTAAGTTTGTTTTTGTTTAATATAACACGGAAGACTATTATTTGAGAGAGCCCAGATAGGTGCGACGACGAGCGAAGCGAGGAGGAGCGTGTTAGGTTAACTGCGACCGTAAAATTATCCATTAATTACTTATATTTCATTGAAAACGAAATTCTTTTATAATATTTTGTCTTGTGTCAAATGCTCTTTTGCCTAGAAATGCAGTTGTCAGTCAGCCATTCTTGTTTACCTTATTTTACTATTGTCCCCAAAAACCAGAACGACTGATTAACCGACTTCAATTAAAGGAGGGTGTTCTCAATTCGTTTGTATTTATTTATTTTACTTATTAAATTGAGTAAAAACAATAATTTATCCATTGACATTTTGCAAAATAACTGATTTTAAAAACGATTTATTCGCGAAATGAACATTTGTTAAATAATAATTTGTCTTTCAATATGTTTATAAAGCGTCCAAGTTACAAAATGTATATTTATCTATTAATGATTTATAAAATGAACATATTTAGCAATGACAGGTTTGTGAAATGAATAGTTTGTGAATTGTTGTTTGTTAAGTGATTATTTGCGAAATGGTGTTTATCAAATGATGATAAACCAAAGACATTACTAATATGATCCAAGACAAGCTTGCAAAACAGGGACGAGTATAGATATAAGTAATAGTTGGAACAGAATATCTATGTTAAGGGACCTCGATGTCGATGGCGCTTACGCCATTATCAGCGATGCTCCAATAAAAATGCAACGATGCGCAACCCGATGCGGCGTAAGCGCCATTGACAATAAAGTCCATTTTTATAGATTTTGTCATAGTTCTCTATTGCCGGTCGGAACTGGTTCATATTTTTGTTGTGTAGTCCATGTGTTACGATAGCCCAGCGGAAAAAAGCCGGACTAATGTATCAGTGAAGCGAATGAGTGTGAGCCGAGGCCCCAGGATCGATCCCAGCTTAGCTGACAAGCAGATTTGAGATATTTCATTTTTGAAAGAATTAAATGACAGTGTGGTAAATGCCGATTCTCGTGTCGAACGAGAGTTCCAGTTTTACACCTAGGGGGGTCACGTATCTCTGACGCTGACTGTACCAAGGATGCTGGCGGTATTTCCTCGTTGTATCGCAATGCTTATACGTTGTGCGAGGAAACCGATTAATTTATTTTTAGCAAACAATATTTTTTTTAAAAACCTATTTCTTATTTCTCTTTCTCCTAAATACATAACTACACCTTCAGCTAGCGACAAATACTAACTTTAAAATGCAACATTTTTTGGGCCTGCAATCAATCGTACCCCTAATGCAGTCCAGCCGGCTTTACGCTCAGTGACATGGGTTTCCAATGTGAGTTGGTAAGAAGAATACAAATGTTCTACCCAATTGTTGTGGAAATAACTAAAGGTTTAAACCCTTATAAATATTCTGCAAGTAGTCAATCGCATCAATCTTCTGAGCATACACATCTTGCTCGCAAGGAGTTGGACTATAATTTACGTCACTCGGGGCGGTTAGTGAGATTTGCCGCCCACGGGTGCAGCGGCTAATCTCACTTCACACCTAAAAGAAGAGAAGACGTAAAATTGTGTACGCACAACGGGCGGTAATAAAGAAGACCTCAGGTCGCTTGTTTATGGCGCTTACCTTCGGTTCGGGCCACAAATACCCGCGATCTGAGCCGTTCTTTATTCTACCCCCCTAGGTGCATAATGTACTATTATACTCGATGACGAAAAAACTTACTTCAAAGGAAGCTCGAATGTAACATTAAAGTTATAACATCTAATCTGGATACCTCGTAACTGTAGTTGGAAAATTTTCGAGCTGTCGGGAAAATTGTAGATCACTTAATGCATCTCCAATCTTGGTAACACCAGCAAAAAGTTCCACACGAAATTGAACCTAACAGCTCATGACATTAGGCTCATCACAAATTGGCCACACTATGTAACTGGTTTGATCTAGTTTCAATTACGGGCCTGAGGCAGTTTTCGGGGCTCAGTGCTTCGTGGTTCCATCCGTTTACGATTTCACGGATCACATGACGTAAGTACATCAGCAAACACACTCAAGTATTACAGTATAAAAACGGATAAATTTGTACCTAAAGTAACCTGTTTTCACCTACCATTTAGAACTTCTAAAATAATACTACAGCGGTCAAACGACTTTTTTTATCCTTAAGATTTAAATTACTAGATACTTAGATTGAAAATAGAAACCTTTTAGATATGCCCTAAACCCTAATATTAGTAAAGTTTGTTTCCTTGATTAAATAAACAAATGAAACTTAAAATTTTACAATAAATTTATAAAATATACTCCTAAGTATTTATATCGTAAACATAATGTTTCTGTGTACTTTATAAATATTATTATTGATTCGAAGAGTTCACACGCTTTGACTATACCTAATTAATTTAGAGCATTTAAGTTTAGTTAATTCAATTAGGTTACAAGTGTTGAAATTAAAAAAAGTCCGAATTGAGAACTTCCTCCGAATCATTAAAGACAAATTGTTTGGACCATACATTACAATCGTACTTTTCTCTTAATTTAAACCTTAACTTTATATTTTATCTCTTTGCAGCTTTGCAAGCAATCTGTAACATAATTCCATTAAAAAAAATACCCAAAACTTAAAACAAAGGAAATAAAAATCCAAGCCCGGAATCCTAAGCCCTCTTCATTATTCATGGGTAAGTATAGTAAAGACTCCAAGTTTCTTAAACGCGCCTTTTTACCGAGTTCACACAAATTCCGAAAGTTATTAAAATTAGACGAACAGATTCCGGTATTAATTTTAATACTGAAGTAGATTTACTTTTTGGTCAATGATTCACAGCTTTATTAGCAGACTTAGTGATTGAGCATAAATAATTCGCTTGTTTACTAGAATTCTTCTTCTTCTTTCGTGTCAATGGTTCCTATATGATGGATGCCCAGAAGGCAGCGGTGTTGACAGCCCTGATCGTCGCGTCCTGAGGGACCTGAGGGTCAAGTTCCGTGCAGGAGTACGGGCATGCGGGGCACGCCAGCAGGTGCGCCATTGTTTGCGCTGCTGTGTCGCAAGCGCATTGGGTGGAGTGGTTACGAAGTAGTCCCCATGCGATCATGTTCTGGAATTTCACATTATCGATAATCAATTATTTGCTATTCAGATTTGCCCATAAGTAAACTTTACAAGTAAGTATAGTAAGATTCGCACCAGTTTGACATGTAGGCACAACATCGACTAATAATATACTTTTTTTTAAATAATTAAAACAAAATAGAACTGACTTCAGTTTTACAAAAGAAAATATCCGAACTACAATAAAAGTATTGAAATCGTTATAGGTGTGCCTATAATATTTTAAGAGTCCTCGGTCTTTCCAGGATCCTGATCTGATAACAATGGACCACCTGTTAAATATATTATAATTAATTAATATATTATACAAAAAAAAGAGTTTTTCAAATCGGTCTAGGTGTCGAATAATCGGTGAACATACATAAAAAAGTAAAAATGAAACAAAGATCCCGATGAATTGAGAACCTCTTCCTTCGAAATCTTGAAGCTGATTGATAAATAATTATAATTAAATATTATGGGACAATCTTACACAAATCAACCTAGTCCTACAGTAAGTTCAATAAGGCTTGTGTTATGGGTACCAGGCGACGATATGTATAATATAATAGAAAAAAAAATACATAGAAATCATACATACCTAACTCAGGAAAAAATATCTGTGAGTAACACACAAATAAATGCCCTTACCAGGATTCGAACCCGGGACCTCCTGCTTCATAGACACTATTGACTGACAGGCCCAGTAGGCTAGGAGGCCGTTGAATTACACGGTACTACGTCGAGTCGTTACATGGTATGTTGCTGTGTTAGGCGGGTTTCACACTGCTGCGGTTTCCGCATGCGTTGCCGGTGCGCGAGCGAGATAGCACTCTGCATGGGTATATAGCGCTGTCACGCGTGCACATCCTCGCTGCATGCGGTTGCGGCGCCAGTGTGATAATCACATTACATTGCGATGTCCTGTCGAATGGTAATTCACGTTTTAAATAGTCCTCGTTGGAAATTAATAATATCACAGTTTCTAAAATATGATGTAAATAATTGTAAAAAATCTGTTGTTATTCAGCATTTCCATTTTGGAACAATAACCCTTTCGAATCGGGCTAATCGCGAGATCAACTGTAATTACAACGAGGCGGGGCCCATCAAACGTCGAACCGAATCCGCAATTTTGTTCCGCGAAATTAGTAGCCGAAATAATTATTGAGATACCTGCAACAAAGGAAAATTCAATGAAAAACGTGTTGTCTGTCCAGTTCTGTTAATTAGATTTTGCCGCCCGTAAAGAAATTAAGTACCAAGCTTTTCGCACGCCATTCAGTATTTTTGTTCTCTGTTATTTATTATTGATTGTAACACTTGTCTTATTTGCCCACATTAATTAACACAGTTCCGAAATTCCTAATTAACAAGGAACAATCGATTGTAACCTACTTGCTGAAAACGAATGACTTGCCGTGAAAACACTTATTGTAACCGATTACCAAACCGAAAATATTCGGCACATGTTTCCGCAGAAATTCTCATTAATTTGTTCCGGCTTCTTAACTAGCCAATTTATCCAGACCCTTGGGGTTCGTGTGTCGTGTACAATAGTCCCTTACTGAGAATGGAATGGCTGTGATCTAACAGGCCAAAGTGATTGGTCAGAGAAATGTGAGGACATCAAAGAAATACGCAGCATTATGTGACGAGACGTCAATTCCCTGAGTCAGGGATCGTAATTACGTTAACATAACACTTCTACACCCTGTTGATTCTGTGCACAAGTGTACACAGAACAGTTATTCCAATGGTTCGCAGAGTATAGAATCGTACACTTAGAAGTCTCAGGTAATATCTAGTTAAGTGCGTTTATGAGTGCGTATAATTATAACGGGTCACGAGGTCATACCTACACTGGGTTGTCAAGCGTTCAACTCATCTATATGCTTAGCAATGAGAACATATAGCCATCTTTCTGCTTACAGAGCAAGGGTGATACAGAGATATTTACTCGAAGCTGCCAGCGGAATAATTATAATTGTGTTAATGTGCTCCATGCCATGCCACGCCTCTGGGAAATAATGAGGCCCGAGCAGTGCAATTATTCTGTTCAGCCAAATATTTCAGAATTAATTGAATTAGCATTTTGAATATTTCACTTTATTAAGCAATTTACCGACATTCAGTTACCGTGCAGTACGGAAAATAGCACTTTGTTTTGCGCTTTTAACTCTTTTACGAAGAATTATAGAGGACCCCTCACAACTGAACGTTACACCCATTAAGTCTTAGATATCTTTCATTTATTGTTCACCTATTGGCCTACCACTATACCACATTTGGTGATATACATCTAGCAGTAGATACACAAATATACTCCGACAGCACAAAAGACATTATCTTAGACTAGTTTTTCGTCCAAGATTTTATTGAACCGCTTTCTTCTCTAATGACAAATGAATACCGCCTGTCTAAGAAATTAAAATGCTACCATCTTCAGTGCTCGCTTTGCATAATTATTTTACAATTCTGTGTAAAAGAACCAAGAAAACGAAGGGTACTTAAGGTTTATTTGATTTACTCTGCGAGTGACCCACGACTTGTAAATGCCGCTAACGAAATACAAACAGACGCCTAAGTCCCGAAACAGATGTCAATCCTTTTAATCTCCCTCTCTCTTTTAATAATAAAGAAATTTAGCTTCATTTTATTCCGCTTAAGTCGTAATCTTGTTAGGTTTAAAGTCAATACCATTTTGTACCCAAAAACGACAGAGGAAGTGCGCATTTAACTGCCTACACAAAAATGGGAGTATAATTAAACAGTGTTTTCTGTATTTTGTCTTCAGATAAATAAAAAAACTCGACATGCTCTAAGGTTCTTTGTAAAATGTCATGAATAATAATTTATTATGTCTCTTTCCGTATCCGACTTGTTAATTTACAGGTATTACAATATACATACAAATCCAGGGCATAATGTTATACAAACTGAATTATTTTCAAAACACTTGTAATTTGCTTCATGATTAATACAAATATCTAATATATTTATCAGGTAGGTACCTATTAGAATTGACTGAATCAATTGGTGTTTTTATTTTATTAAAGTAAATGTGTTCACGACCCATTTTTGTTTTCTTTTTTTTCACGACCTGTTTAAAAATAGGATTAATATCACGACCATATAAAATTCGTGAATAATGTCGCAGGCGTTTATTATGTGATCTGACCCTCTCGAAATAACTACCCTTCAAAAGATGACGCGGCGGCACCTGGGTCCAAAAATAGAGGTATAGGAGGGATGAGTTTTGGAGCGAAAAGCTTGAATATCATGCCTGCACTGCCAGGGTCCCCTTTTCCCAAAATCTTGTAACTTTTAGTACAAGCGGAAGTCCCTATCTAGCATAAGACGTCCGCTTGTATTACAAGTTACAAGCTTTTGAGAAACAGGCCGCAGGTCTTTAACACTTGTTTCACTTCTATCGATTTGAAAATTGTCATAGTGACATTGATGCCACTAAACAAAATGTCTAAATTGTTTTGTTTATCTAAATGAAAATATCTAAAAAATGTAACATACAACCCTGTTATACTGGGCTAGCGATATCATAACATACAACACTACATACAAAGAGTATTTGCGAAGCAGCAACCCTAAGCCTGAGTCCATTTGTCTACAAAGCTGCAGGTATATTTGATTGTGGTTCGCAAACTTGCGCTAATGGTTCACAAATGGAACAGTAATTTCCTGCGAATTGGAACAACTATGTTCGTGGCGCTTAAAAATTGCGAATCTGGATTGTTATTGGAACGAGATTGTTTGTAGGATTAAAATTTCAGTTTTTATTTGTTTTAGATATTTAAGTAACGTTGTAACTATGTAATTTAGGGTTGTAGCAGGAAGCATTCGTTTATGTTTAATAGTACATTTTTAGCTGTTCAATGAACAATCTTCGTACCTTTAAATACATTCGGAGTCATGGCTGGTCCAACAGGTCTCCATCGACATACAGCGTGGCAACGCTACTAGTGTGATGGGGACCTTTGGACCCGGCATGGCTCAGAACGGGTTTTAGTTTTTTTTAAGATTAATTTTTAACGGTACTATTTATTTGATGAATAAAAATTATTAAGTAGGTTGTTGTTATGTTTCGTTATTTTTTTTAAATACATTTGACGGTAGTTCGCCGTGTTCAGATGTCTAAATCTTATTTAACAAATTTCCTCTGAAACCTGCTATTCCAGCCTATCGATAGCTTAAGTACATGAACAATATTAATAATTATTGTTTTGACTACAACATCAAAATTAATTAAAGCCAACAACCATCAAGATTTTTTTTATTTCCCCATCAAAATACTCATTTTTCCGTAAATGGCGACTCCCTTTCCGTACTGATGGCAATAAGATAATACCAATCACCAAATGGCAAAGGTACTCGTTGGTCTGATAAAACTTTTATCTCAACGAAACTTTTCTTGAAACTTATTGGGTACAGTCATCCACAGAAGTGGCTCGCAGAACATGCAGGCGTATAATTTTGACTAAGTATTTCTTTCTTGTAATTTTTTTATGAATAAGTGAGATATAATGTTAAATATAACCTACGGGTTATTAGCTACGGCTAATGTATGCTTGAAACTCCGAAGGAGTCACATGCAAGTTGTCAATCATTTTGAATACTTTACTACTACAAAGTTTTTACAATATCCAACTGCTAACTTACACGAAGTATTTAATATTTTCATTACAAAAAGGTCCCCTAAATCACTTATCTGCTTTAAGCATATCATATAATTCCGCCGCCCAGCCTCTTCGCGACTTAATTACGAACCGGTGTAACTTTGAACGGCACTTACCATACGCGGGCCATACATTATCACTTTACATGTTTACGTAACAAGGACCTGTCGCAATACATGTAGGTAAACGCCATGGACAAGGAGATCTTGGTGTTTTAATACAGTTGTTAAAAAAATGCATTTTTAACACATGTTTAGCTGGCGGTAAGTTTGTTTTAGCGAAATAATACTTTTAATTAGCGTTTTTTTTTTTGTATAAAATGAGTTATTGTGATTATTTTTAAGATGTGTGTGTGTGTGTGTGTGTGTGTGTGTGTGTGTGTGTGTGTTTGTGTGTTTCAATATTACTTAGGTAGAATTGACGAAATTTATAATTATACAAGTATATTCAAACAGTTCTTTATTAATTTATAAACATCTTTATTTAGCATAAAATTGTATAATAGCACAAAATATGGATTAAAAAGTAGAAAAGATCGTACATACAGCCTTGGCCAGAAGTGTTGAGCATAGTTGTTTTTTGTTTACAATTTTGATGTTAAGCATTATTTCCCTATCCTAACAATGTACGGTAACGGTAAATGTTATATTTTATTTATAAATATAGAAAACTTCACTTAATAACACTTTCAAGGTACTTAAAAAATATGAAAACAGAAGGTACCAAAAATGAAAATTTAAGTCGGTGCGTTATATTGCAAATATTCTATGCAGTTACTACTAACTTCAACAAAACATGCCTATTAGTTTAAATTAATTTACAAAATAACTTAAACAAAGATGGAAACGATGGACTAAACTTCCCAGTTTTGTATGAAAATCGCATTGGTGCTCAACACTTCTGGCCAAGGCTGTAAGTACATTTTAAGTGTGCATTTTCGTTCCTCAGTCATAAAGTACAGTTATAAGAAACTACATAAAAATAAACTGATTTTATACTGAAACTGTATTTAGTTTCTTGCAAAACAAGTGTTTTTGCAGATAGTTAAAAACAATCATGATAATGGCAGAGCTGGCTCCGTGATGATTCCCAGGCCTCGTAATCCTCTTAAAACCATCTTTTCCTTGACGAAAAGCAAAATTCTCTAACGAAATAAAAATTTCAATGCATTATTCTTCTTCTTGATATTAAATTTCAACTGTGTAAGGCGGCTTTCACACTGCTGCGATTTCCGCATGCGGTGCCGGTGCGCGAGCGAGATAGCGCTCTGCATGTGTGTAGCGCTGTCACGCTAGCACACCGTCGCCGCATACGGTTGCGGCGCCAGTTGTGATAATCGCCTCAGTTAGGGTGCATCTGTTTTCTATTCATCCATATATGTACGTAAGTATAAAAGTGAAATTTAACGAAGAAATTTGTGTTTCTGCATGTACAGACTGCCTTACAACCCACTACAGACTATATTGTGACTGCACAGTATTCAGTACCTATCCTAAAATTGGGTTTTAGAGATTGGATTGTTTTATCTAAAAATGACCCAGAACCTTGAAACACGAAACATCCGAGTTATAAAATTGGTTAAATCGTTCGTTATTTTGAAAGTCTGACTTAAAATATTACAGCCCTATTGTTTTTTTTTGTAGTGAAACAGAATAGCGTTGAGCTAAAATACAATTATTACTTATACGTTTTGCGAACACGTCAATGTCCTTATCGCCATATCCCGTTGATGTAGGTACTTACTATCAGCTGCAGAATTGCATACCCGGTTTATTCATAATGTGGGTTTGCGGTTTTGCACCTTAAATACTCACCAGTCTCAGAATTCCAACCATATTACAGTATGAAAACGAGTCATTAACAACACCCTAAACCTCATATCTCCCTACTGTAGAACTTCGCGTCCTAAACCTCATATCTCCCTACTGTATATACCATAACATCGCGTTCATCTGTTTCCAACTCGTTTTCAACTGTCACCGTTCTCTCGTCTCCGACACATAATACTAGTACTGCCGCTGCAGTGATGAAATTCATTAGACGGCCTCACAGCACATTCGGAGGCATATTGCACGTAATGCTGACTAACTGGTAGCGTGTGTAATTATTTCTCGCTCATTACCGGGTAATGCTGCCGACTGCGTGAGTCGGGGTTTGTGATTCTTCTCCTAAAAGTAAGATGAGAGAAATGTAAGATTTCTATCCGATTTGAAAAGAACATGCTCATTACATTTCTAGATATAAGTTAAAAAAAAATAGGTTGAGAAAACAGATGTATTTAAATAAATAACTAGTAGGATAATCTTACACAAATCAATCTAGTGTCACAATAAATTCAATAATAACGCTTGTGTTATTCTATCTAAATTCTACCTCGTCGCTCTCTAGCGATAAAACCGCCTGTTGGCTGCTTCTACTTATTAATATGTGTACCTGTTCTATTCTATTGAGATGTCCAAACAATTCTAATTAAAATTTATACATTTTGAAGTATTTCACATAAGTCTGTCCCAGTTCTCATATCCCGATATCGCATGCCAAACTTGTCTTCAATTGTCAGTCACCAGCGATACATAATACTGCCGCTGCAGTGATGAAATACATTAGACGGCGTCCCGGCTCATTCGGAGGCGCGTAATGCTGACTAATGGGTAGCATGTGTAATTATTTCTCGCTCATTAACGCCTACTGCTGACGACTGCGTAAGTCCAGCTGTGTGATTTTTCTAATAACAGGTATTGTCTATCTAATTTGAGAAGAGCATGCTTATTACATAAAATTCTACTTGGTCGCTCAGTAATAGCGCCTGCTGGCTACCTCTACTTATTAATGTGTGTACTGTACTTTTCAATTTTATTGAGGTGTGCAAAAAAGGATATTAAAAGTTTATATACGTTATAACTTAAACGCTTGTCATATCAATATGTCCTAATCGTCATATCCCGCTATTTTTTACCTTAGTATTCATCTATTTTAAACTCATCTTCAACTGTCACTCACCAGCGACACATAATACTGCCGCTGCAGTGATGAAATACATTAGATGGCGTCACGGCACATTCGGAGGCGTATCGCGCGTAATTCTGACTAATGGGTAGCATGTGTAATTATTTCGCGCTCATTAAGGACTACTGCTAACCATGAGTAAGTTAAGATTCTTGATTCCTATTAGAACCAGAATACAAGTGACAATGGTAACTGATTCGTGTTGTTATAATAAAAATAATAAATATCACACAAATCAACCTAGCTCCAACAGTAAGCTCAATAAAGCTTGTCTTGTGGGTACTAACTATATACCCACCGTACGTGGGTAAATATTCTTTTGTTTGATTGGGAGTAACACTGAAACTAGACTGAAACCATAAAAGGTTTATAGGTATGTTAAAATGCATCACATTTAATAACTTACTTCACGACACGAGTAATTGTTCACACCTAATTTATTCTAAAGTTTGATTCTGTTAATTTCTAAAATACTATCCCTTGTAGGGATAAGTTCGCTTATGTACCTCAATTATAATTGTGCCGTAATGAAATGAAAATGAAATGAAATACTTTTATTTTCAGGCAACTAGTGGCCCATAGACAAATACCTACCTTAAAGACATACATAATATATTTTTTGGTGACACGACGTTTTTCTTTTGCGCCACCTTGTCTGGTGTAATATTTGGCAGCGTCCCTCAGAACCGCCGAAACACTACACCCTTTGGCCAGACGCCCGCGCTCTCGATGGTCTCCAGGAGCGGCCGCGGCACGCGCACCACAAACGAGCTGAAGTGCACGTAATGGCGCGATCGCACATCTAATCTGACGCAAATCTGATCGTAATGCTGACGTGTATAATTATTTCTCGCTCACTAACGTAACGGCTGAGACGTCAGACGGTGTTATTACTACTAGAATGGGGTAACGAAAGGATGCATGATTCTAGTCATTATATCCAAAAAACCAACCCTACCCGTGAAATACAAACTATTTTTGATTTTACAGTAAAACCGTGAGAACAAAAATTGTAGGAAATTTGATTCTCCACAAGATTGATCCTCACAATTTTTCTTCTAGGATCGATATTTTTGGAAACTAAATTTAAAAAAAAAGACAAATTTAAAATAATTTTCATCGTCTCGTTTATTTTCAACTTTACGGCATAAATGAAGAGGACTAAACTTAAACTTAAACAGTTTACTTATATGTATTATACATATAATTACAACAACTAATATGTGGTTCCAGTATCATCTTCACTTCAATCTATTTGAAAATAAAATTTAAATAAATATCTAGGTACTAAAATCGTTCGATTTATAACAACAATTTTTATGTATACCTAAATTAAAATCACAATGCTATAAACACATATATTATACTAAAAGCTTACCTAAAACGTTGCCTAATTCTCAAGTATTTGTGAGCAATGTGCAAAGCTACACCCTGTCCGCAAGCAATAGGCTTGCGGTGCACGGCTGGACAATTAGCTTACACCGAAACTGCACGCAGTTGTGCGTTCCGACCAGGCCGTTCATTTCCTATTGGACTTAGAGCTGGCCACGTCAGATATGACACAATAATGAGAGCAACAAAACCCGTCTGGTTAGATTGTTGTACTATCCTTATTGCAAGGTCCGTGCATCTGGCAGCTTTTAATGGGTGGAGCTCAGAGCTATAAGACAAGCAAAATTTTAGAATTGGAAGACAATACAACCAAAATAGGTAAAAACTGCCAAAGTTATCTCAGTTATAAAAGACACAGTCTATATTTTCACATGATACACCTATAAAATTAGTATCACGATGAACTCTAAACGCACTGTAAATAAGCAAATAAGGCAATAATTATTTATGCAACATATTAGGTTAAATAAATATCAATATTTAAATAAAACATACATTCAGTTGTTGGAGAGATAAAACGCATCGTTTGCTTTTTCGTTTTACAAATAATCGTTTAAATTAATCTTCTGCACACAGTAGAAGTAAAACACATGTCAATTAGAGGTTATTTATGATTGTGGTACTCAGCAACAATGATTATAATATAAATGTAATCTAATTATCACACATCACACATGGGGCTCGCATATACTGGAAGACTAAGGGAGCTATCGGAATTCTCTATTATAGGTTATAAGAAATTCGTTTCCAGTTAGATAAGCATATAATTTTAAATCAAATCTCTTAGATGAACAGATCAATAAAATGACTCATCTGCCTCAAAACTTTACCCTGTTATACAGAAAGCCATGGACAGTCGCCATCAAATATATCAGAGCGGCCAAGGTGATCACAAATATCTGAACAACGCCTCTATTGTCTAGGCGATAAAGTGCATGTTCAGATCTTTTTGAGTACCCTGGCCGCTCCGATATATATTATTTGATAGCAACTCGACAGCAGCCGATGGAAACGGTTCTAACACATAAAGTATCGATGCCGCTCCCATCGAGAGAGATCTTAAGAAAGCCCAATTGCCAAAACCGACAATCCGGGCCCGACGGGCCTGGCGCAAAAATGTGAGGAGACGCGACCCCAGATAACGGGAACAGGGACGGACATAGAAGAAGGTAATGAACTACGATCCTCAGTTATGAGGGAACGACTAAAGAGAGAGAGAGGTAATTTTTAAAATAAAGCTTTATTATTGTTTCAAAAACCCGTCAATGTAGAGTAACCATAAATTTTAAAATAAGAAGGCACCTATTTTAAATCTGTAAACATTTTCAAACAAATAATTTTATACTAATAAACGAAAAAAATCCAACAGAGAAGCTAAAAATTTAATAGTGCATGTGAATAGATACCTGTTAATACTAATAATTGTCGTTACTTAGCAAACGTATTTTGTATGCAACAAAGCAAACACATTTTCCGCTCAATCGACCACGAACCATAGTTTTTTCCAATAGTTGGAAGACATGAACGCTTAACAAAAGGTCCAATCCAGATATTATCTAAGACAACGTAATGCGGAGATTTTTTCATCGAACAGCCCTCGGAAGGGCGATACGTGCCTTATCTCAAATCTCACCTCTTGGCACCTGAAATTGCTTATTAATACCCTGACTGCCAATGTGCGAATAAACAGGATGAATTAAAGATAGTATGGTAAATATATACAATATATATATATATATAAAGGACTATGCACCGGCAAAGTTGTTAGCCATGATAAGATTATATAACATATGCTGTCTCGTTTTAATTTCAAAAACTAGGTATCCAAATAATAAACTGAAATACGCTTAAGAAGATATTTAGCAGCACCAAACCGTTAATGTTAAAATTTTCTTCTATTATAAATTGTAATTTTTCTATGGTTGAATGTTTGTTTAAATATGAGTGGCGCAACACGGTGTTTCTGATTCGTAAACGCCAGAAAAATACTCAGCAAATACGTGTATTTTTACGCGAAAAGGGTGTTGCTAGCAACCTCTGAACTTGCTTACAAAGAAAAGTTTCGCGCGTACAAGGTAAGCGTTTTATGTACAGTCGCCTTCAAATATATCGGAGCGGCCAAGGTACTCAAAAATGTCTGAACATGCACTTTATAGCCTTGATATTAGAGGCGTTGTTCAGATATTTGTGACCACCTTGACCGCTCAGATATATCTGATGGCAACTATGAGGGAAATGTTGTTTACTCACGTAGAGGCATTTCATTAAAATAGACTAGCTAATGAACTCAAAGGAAAACAAAGAATTTTCATTATTATTAGATTCTAAAATAAGAATAATAAAATACTAGCGTAATACTTGTCACACCGAAATGGTAACAAAAAAAAACTATTTTATGCCACACCTGGCCACAAAGTGGCTTTTTCCGCACGTTGCGCGTACGGAAAAAGACGCTTTCTGGCCAAGTGTAGACATAAAATCACAACACGGGAGGTAATAAAGAAAGCCCTCGATCGCATATTTCTTCTGATCGAAACTTCTGCGATCTCGGCCTTTCTTTGTTTTACCACCCTAGTTGTGTAATGTACTATTTATTACATGCATGTTTTGTGTTCATGTGTTTCAATATGTGAAATGCATTTGTATTATGAAAATAAATACCGTAACTTTTTAGGGGTAGGTTCGATTAGGACACTAATAAAAATAAAAATAAAATAATTTTGTGGCTTCCAAATATAACCAATTTAACAATTGCTTAGCTGATTAGCAGGGATATAGCTATTATACCTAAACTTCGCGCTCAGTGCCTACGCCGCGTCGATGTTGACCAGTATGGAGGCGGACTCAATTTAATTTTACTAATAAATTTCCCGGGATTTCCCGAAATACCGAAAATTAGAATAACAGCCATACAAATGTATTAAAGTATTTAAATAGACTATTTTAGTTGTTCATATAATCAAAATTTTATGTAATTCATGTGTTTTTCATTTAACTGACAGTACAGTATTAGTTGACATCAAACTAAAGTTGTATTGTTACTTCTAGTAAAAATAATGGTACAAAGGTATGTAAATCAAAACAAAATGTACATACCTATGCAAAAGTAAACAGGTAATCAACGTGGTATATTTGTATTTCCGTCATTGTTTCATGTTTAGCAGGTAAAAAAGGACGGCAAGACCGCAATTACTTGGCATCGGCATACGTATTAACCATTTTCTCATGTTGCATACAATCCCGGGATCCCGGGATTTAAATAATAAAAAATATTATTTTTAAGAAGCCGACTCCATACTTGCTTAGGTTTTTCCGGAATTTTGCTAGTTGTAGGTATAATAGCTCCCGAGTTTCCGATCCCTACTGATTAGTTAAAAGGTTTTAAGAAAAATTAAAATATACCTAACTCACGTCTCTTCACTATGAGTCTCTTTTATGTGAGTGTGAGTGTAACCATTATATTTTATAGAGGTATGCCTCACGAAAGTTTAAAAATAAGAAAAAAATACGTTAAAAAAACTCGTTTCCCTCAACCGTCTGTCATTTACTCACTTTTAGCAAGATCGTGAAAATGATTAGGCCTTCCATTAATCGCGACACTTAGTAAGATCGATGGCATCTTTGATGAATATTTATGTAACCTTCGGACCTGCCGGATATTAATTAGAGCTCGTAGATCACTGGAGCTTGCAGAACTATCTGACGCTGAAAGTGAAAGATGCCAGTTAAACTAGTTTATCGGTCAATCGATGAGATGGGTAATCGGAAGTTCAGAACAGTGTGTAAGTAACAGTGGCGGCCGGTCAAAATATTTAAATAAATAAATATAAATATATATATATATAACGTTCTTTATTGACAGGTATACACCCATATTCAATATTAAAGTAATTTTAAAATAACAATAATAACACAAATTAAAAACTTGTTCAAATGCCTAAACTTACTAGTAGGCAATCACATATAGGAAGAAGTTACTTCCTGTTCCTCTCACGGTGCACGGAAACCCAGTGTTTATATATGGGATTGTCCAGATACCCGGACAGCTCACGGAGAATACCGTTGCTAGATGTTCGTAGACGATTCCAAAAAGAAGCGACGCGGGTACGTATGATGGCAAAGAAGTCGGGAACTTCGGCCATATATCGGGGAAATATTTGTAGGCAAGACGCTTCCAATTTGGCTTTCTTCTTCTCCGTGATCGGTAGGGAACTTACCATACCCAAACGGCTTATTAATTAGGGAAGCCGGTGAGAATCGGATTCTATGGACCCGCCACCACTGGTATGTAAATACCTAAGTATTTTACATATATTAAACTGGGTGGTTTTGTAATGATTTTTTAAATGCACTACTAATCGCTTGAACATCATTTAAACTAATAGGTAGTTTTGTGAGCTTAAGAGTTTATTTTATGTTTCGTTCTGTAAAGAGCCAATTCTAGGCTCCCATTAACGTTGCCTAACAAGCTGGAGGTTCCGGGTTCGAATCCTGAGGTCTTGAGTTATGGATGTTTTTTTTTGTGTATCACGTATATTCCCATATGACAAGATATTATTCTTAGTTTTTCCTTTTTTTCTTTATAGATACTTTAAGATCAGTACTAAACGACGATTGTTATCATTATAGACATGACCGACTTGCTAGCTGTGCGACCTGGATGTTGGTGTAAAATACGTCATACGATCAAATAAATAATTAGTAAACGCAATGAAAGATTTAACATTAATAATTATATACGTAAAACACGGGAAAAAGGTATCTTCATCGAAGACAAATCCTCTTCGTCAAAACAATATTGTTTTGTATATAACGAAAACAATTTGCCTAAAAAGTGATCTTTATTCAAGTAAAATGTCATTATTGAACCAAAAATACATCTTGGGCTAAAGATATAAAATAAGCCCAAGAAAATATTTACTTATGTTTAAACAATAATATTTTGGCATTGGTATTGTTGGCTGAAAATATCTTCTTTTTCCGTGTAGTTAAGTACTTGTACAAGTAAAACCGGGCAGCTCAAATCCGAAATTATTGAGCATGAAAATCGGAATTTCCAAAGTTCAATCGTATTCACGGCCCGAGTTTTCACAATGAAGCGTCCATGGCAACATTATACAATGCGTTTTCTAAAGGCTTATTGAAACGGCTTACTTCGTGATGAACTTTATTAATACAAACGTAAGCGATTTTTAATATATTGCGGTATTTGTACCATCGATTGATTTCGTTGCACCTACCTAAACGTCAATGTCACGAAGTCGCGCGCGAGTTTCGTGTCAAAATTGCGCCGATTGTAGAGGCCATAACATATAATTCTAACTTTAAAACATGTAAGTAGACACGGTCCGAGTTGAATACAACTTCAATGCATTCACTACGCAATACAGCGCTTAAGCGTCTGAATCAGAAATATCAGAACTTGCTTGAAATTTATTCCGATTCAACTTCGATATAACTTTCATATTGTTTCATTATTTGTTGTGTGCCGGGGTTTTTTTTTTGAGATATATTGTGTTTTTAATGTACCATCGGGTTCATAATTGCATAGCCAATTTATCAATGAATTCATATGCATTTCTGAACCCGATGGTACGTCATCATGGCAATATTATACAATGCATTTTCTAAAAACTTATCGAAACGGCTTAGTGCGTGATTAACTTTTATTAATACACGATGTAACTCTAAGTTATAATCAGTCGGGATGTTCGAAGCCTTCAGTGGTTATTTATAGGAGATGGTTATAGAAAAACTTTCAGATGGGGATTATTCGACGTTTCTGATTAAGCTCAAGATTGGTGTGGACTGTCTTATACAGTCGATAACTCCGGAACTATGAAGTATAAAGACTTTGTTTTTGTTTATTATAATTACATACTTAAGTTAACAGGTTATTATTAAAATAAGGTATATGAAACCTTATATTATGCCCAAAAAGTATTAACGTATTTGAAAAGTTATTATATTGTAAATTTAATAAATAATAAACCATAACTGATATTACCTACATTTATTTGTGATGATTATTTCAAAATATACACAATAAAGTCATTATGACAAAAAAAGACCTGTGGTGTTATATCAGTTATATGATATTTGTGACGTTATCAATGAAAAAGAACCTTACTGTCGGTGGCACTTACGCCACTATTAACGGCAACGCAATACGATTACGTAAGCGCCATCGACAATAAGTTCCCTTTTCATAGATAATACCACATTTCACCTCCGAGATTGTGATCCTTCTCATATTAGATCCTTACGGAGATCTTACAATTAAGAAGATGAGCTGATCTTACCATGGAAATGCTAATTCTACGCTGAAGAAGTTAGTATTTTAAATACTCTTACAATATTAAAATTATGTTCTTGTTCCAGGCTATAGCCCTTAGTCGTAATAACACCAAATCATCTACATAGACACATCAAAACAATTTAGACGGTCGTAATCACAAAAAAAGGAGATGGACCCTTATTTCATTACAACTTCGGTACACAGCGAATAAAGCCCAAATAGGGTTTTATGACAAATTATCGTTTAGGATATACTTTTATTTGTTGTTTATAGCTTTGATAAAATTTATGACCACTTAGTTAGGGAACTTCCTTGTACGGCTAGAAAAAACGGAGGGATATTATTTCCAAAGTAAAGAAGTAAAGCAGCCCACGATTTTGGAACAATAAAAAAAAATAGTCAGTAAACATAAAAAATATTAATAAAAAAGTTTTTTTAAATATGTATTTAGTTTTGTGTTATTTGAAAGTACAAATTGGGACGGGTGCCAAGTGCGAATGTTGAAACTGAAGACATCAGTTTGAGTCTGGCTTCGGGCACTAGTGGCTTTGCTCTTGGCGGTTCTTTATAAATATTTAAAAAATGTGCGCAACTTTGATATACATCTGAGTGATTTCTTAGAACCTTTATTACAAGCCACTGGTTAATGTCACTTTTAAACAATAAAACACAGTTATACTTATTTAAACAATAAAAGCACTTTGAAAGGTTTTCACTTAAAGTGCCTAATCTATTCCAGTATTCAGTTTTTTTAAATCTAATTATGCATCTTATAGTTAAAGAGAGTTTGTAAGCTTTGGAAGTAAACACATATATTTAACTTTCGATGCCTTGTTACTGAAGTGTTGTATTAATTTCAATTTAATACCGAGATTTTAGCTAAATTTAAAAAAAAATACCTAAAAACCATGATGTTAATATTGTCATAAATGTCACACATTTCCTGCACACCGCAACAAACGTCTCCTTTTAATTCCGCTTTTCTTCCTGACCCTATTCCACGAGCCGCGGGTGGCAAATGAGCTCATTGTTTGTCCCAGTCCATTTTTTACTCCCACACAGAACTAGTTCGAACACACCGTACAAAGTAAACTCGGGACTCTAAATTTTCGGCGAAAATGAGAAAAGTTATTTGGAAATTTTCGTATTTAGCATACAAAGGAAGAGGAAGTATCCAGAAAATCCGGCCTTTTATTAAAATTTACTATTTCATTTTTAGGGTTCCGTAGTCAAGACATGACATTTTGAACGGATTTATTGTAACAGGCTGGCAAATACGGAACCCTACACTGAGCATGGCCCGACATGCTCTTGGCAGGTTTTAAAAAGAAATTGAATTTAGTTTGTTTTTTATAAGTGTATGAACGTACGTGTTTGGTTATTTATTTGCAATTACGAAACACGTTACTTTCGGCAAAGTGGCCTAAGGAAGAATAAAAAAAAACACCTCTTAAATTTCGTAATAAAAAAATCCCGACACACAATTGCAAGACGCGCGACTAACCCCGATAATGTTAATGTACTAGATTTCCTATAATTCGGTAAAAATAATATTTATACAACAGCATCATATGACCAGAGATCATTATCAACATAATGAGCATATGTAGTCGAAATGCATGACTTAGTACAAATATTGTTGAAGGCACGTGATAAGAAACCACGAGGGTTCTTGTTTGCGCGGTGTATGAACAAATCTATATTTGATTACGATGATAACTTAAAGGGTCCATCGAAGTGCAATGAACCGTGGATTCATTCCAATTTGTGTGTTTACCTGCATATTTCACACTAAAATGCAGGCAGATTTAAAATACAGACATAACTTAGAGTACACAGAGCTATTATAGCGTGTCATGTATTTTAGAGGCCTAATTGTAAATATTTGGCTATGGAGAGATGTATTACAAGGATTTTCTTCAATTTACTAAATTTATTAATGTTAAAAAGAAAGAACATAATATCTTCTACGGTTCTTTACCACCGGCTTGGGATCCAGTGGTTCATTTGATCAAAGAGCAAGCAGGACACACGACTGTGAGGCCATAGCGTTGGATAGGGTTAACATAAATATTGCTCTATTTTGTAAAATAATGTAGACCTATTAATTTCTAAATTTAACAGTTTGTTTGCTACCTTTTAAATTAATTAATTGAAGTTTGTAGTAGATCGATAATTAGCTATTGTAGAAATAGCTTTATTTGCCCTTCTGGCATGTACACTCACCTTTATTTGTTTGCATTTAATGTTATACATGTGGGTAGTCTTTTGTACATTGTAATTTTAGATGTGGGTAAATATGTTTTCCTCAGTCGACCCGTGACCACGAACGCTGTAAAGTGTTCGAAACGTCGGGATGTAATTTAAAATTCAGTATACGCGATATAATCCGTTTAAAGTTGTTTTATTTCGTTAAAAAGAAAGCTTACATTTTTATAAGATGTTGACTGCTTGAGTGGAATGCGAAAGAAGGAAGAAACAGTGTTTCCAACGCAGAGGGCGTCTATATAAATATAAGGGCGTTTTACACTCGAGGATTCAAAATTTACGTAATAGATGGTTAAAGGGGACTCGCATAAAGAAAAACACACTACTATTGCTATTGTTACCAAAAATGTTTGAATATTCAAGATGGGAGAATTTTCCACGATGTGGTTGGTAGAAGAGGGAGGGGGTCGGGGAGCACCCCGCGAAAAAGGAAAAATAACACATCTATTGCTAATTATACCAAAAATTGTTAGGTTAAACATTCAAGATGGGAGAAAAAGAGTTTTGACAGGGTTTATCACGTGCCAGGCCGCAAACAAAGGGGGGCTCGGGGGGGCGGAGCCCCCCGCATAAAAAAAACACACCGTACTATTGCTAATTATACTAAGAATTGTTAGGTTAAACATTAAAGATGGGAGAAAAAGAGTTTTGATAGGGTTTAGCACGTGACAGGCGGCAAAGAAAGGGGGGCTCGGGGGGCGGAGCCCCCCGCATAAAGAAAAAACACCGTAGTATTGCTAATGATAGCAAAAATTGTTAGGTTAATCATTTAAGATGGGAGAAAAAGAGTTTTGATAGGGCTTACCACGGGATAGGTAGTAAACAAGGGAGGCTCGGGGGGCGGAGCCCCCCGCATAAAGAAAACATATCCCGTACTATTGCTAAGTATACCAAGAACTGTTAGGTTAAACATTCAAGATGGGAGAAAAAGAGTTTTGACAGGGTGTATCACGTGACGGGTCGCAATTAAAGGGGGGCTCGGGCATAAAGAAAAAACACCGTAGTATTGCTAATTATACCAAAAATTGTTAGGTTAATCATTTAAGATGGGAGAAAAAGAGTTTTGATAGGGCTTACCACGGGATAGGCGGTAAACAAGGGGGGCTCGGGGGGCGGAGCCCCCCGCATAAAGAAAAAACACCCCGCACTATTGCTAAGTATACCAAGAACTGTTAGGTTAAACATTCAAGATGGGAGAAAAAGGGTTTTGACAGGGTGTATCACGTGACGGGCCTCAATTAAAGGGGGGCTCGGGGGGCGGAGCCCCCCGCATAAAGAAAAAATACCGTAGTATTGCTAATGATACCAAAAATTGGTAGGTTAATCATTTAAGATGGGAGAAAAAGAGTTTTGATAGGGCTTACCACGGAACGGGCGGTAAACAAGGGGGGCTCGGGGGGCGGAGCCCCCCGCATAAAGAAGAAATACCCCGCACTATTGCTAAGTATAGCAAGAATTGTTAGGTTAAACATTCAAGATGGGAGAAAAAGAGTTTTGATAGGGTTTAGTATGTGACGGGCGGCAAAGAAAGGGGGAGCCCCCCGCACAAAGAAAAAATTCACCGAGCTATTGCTAAGTATACCAAGAACTGTTAGGTTAAACATTCAAGATGGGAGAAAAAGAGTTTTGACAGGGTGTATCACGTGACGGGCCGCAATTAAAGGGGGGCTCGGGCATAAAGAAAAAACACCGTAGTATTGCTAATTATACCAAAAATTGTTAGGTTAATCATTTAAGATGGGAGAAAAAGAGTTTTGATAGGGCTTACCACGGGACAGGCGGTAAACAAGGGGGGCTCGGGGGGCGGAGCCCCCCGCATAAAGAAAAAACACCCCGCAGTATTGCTAAGTATACCAAAAATTGTTAGGTTAAACATTCAAGATGGGAGAAAAAGAGTTTTAATAGGGTTTAGCACGTGACGGGCCGTAAAGAAAGGGGGGCTCGGGGAGCGGAGCCCCCCGCATAAAGAAAAAACACCGTAGATTGCTAATGATACCAAAAATTGTTAGGTTAATCATTTAAGATGGGAGAAAAAGAGTTTTGATAGGGCTTAGCACGGGATAGGCGGGAAACAAGGGGGGCTCGGGGGGCGGAGCCCCCCGCATAAAGAAAAAACATCCCGCGCTATTGCTAAGTATACCAAAAATTGTTAGGTTAATAACATTCAAGATGGGAGAAAAAGAGTTTTGATAGGGTTTAGCACGTGACGGGCCGCAAGGAAAGGGGGGCTCGGGGGGCGGAGCCCCCCGCATAAAGAAAAAACACCGCAGATTGCTAATGATACCAAAAATTGTTAGGTTAATCATTTAAGATGGGAGAAAAAGAGTTTTGATAGGGCTTAGCACGGGATAGGCGGACAACAACCATTGCTAAGTATACCGAGAACTCTTAGGTTAAACATTCAAGATGGGATAAAAAGGGTTTTGACAGGGTGTATCACGTGACGGGCTGCAATTAAAAAACACCGTAGTATTGCTAATGATATCAAAAATTGTTAGGTTAATCATTTAAGATGGGAGAAAAAGAGTTTTGATAGGGCTTACCACGGAATAGACGGTAAACAAGGGGGGCTCGGGGGGCGGAGCACCCCGCATAAAGAAAAAATACCCCGTACTATTGCTAAGTATAGCCAGAATTGTTAGGTTAAACATTTAAGATGGGAGAAAAAGAGTTTTGATAAGTTTTAGCACGTGAAAGGCGGTTAAAGGGGGACCACCAGCATAAAGAAAAAACACACTGCGCTATTGCTATTGTTATCAAAATTGGTATGGTTGAATGTTTAGGTTAGGAGCAAGAGTTTGACAGAGTTTTCCACGCGGCAGACGGTACAAGGGGGGCTCGGGGGCGGAGCCCCCCGCATTGGACAAAAACACCGTACCATTGCTATTTTTACCAAAAATGGTAAGGTTGAATATTTCAGATGGGAAGAAAAATGTTTTGATAGAGTTTGCGTTATGGCATAAGCGGCAGAAGGCTTGCATAAACCAAAAACACACAGCACTTTCACTATTAATACCAAAAATGGTTAAGTTGAATATTTAAGACGGAATCAATAACAGTTTTGATAGAGTTTACTACGTGAAAGGCTGCTTGGGGGCCATTTTGCTTACACTTTAACATCAAGGTTGTTTTCTCTGGGACGCTTCGGGTTTTCGACTCTAATTAGTGTTTAGCTGTCGGCCTACGCAGACCTTACCACTAAAGCTGCCTTGCTATTGATACGGATACGATTAAAGATAAGAGGGGACATGCGGGAATCGATCATCAGCAAGGCATCAGTCATGGTCACGGTGACGGTTCTTAGTTAATTCCCGGCTATTGGTTGATTCCCGCACGTCTCCTCTCATCTCCGCCTTAGTGGAAGGGCTGCCTTATTATTGGTCTTTCCACCCTTCGGTTTACTTTTAAGACTTATCATTAATTTGTGTTCGATCTCTGACCTCCTGCTGCACTTTCCTCTGAGATACTTCGGCCGTTCGACTCTACATGACTCTACAAAGGAAGCTCTGACTTTTTAGCTCGCCAGATCTTCCCACTCACATGCTTCTTTTGACCATGGCTGACACAGTCCAATCTTAGACGCTTTCCGTCGATCTTTTGGGATGTCGAAGTTATATGGAAGAAGTCGGTTTTAGCTAAACTGCTAAACTGGCTTTATAAAATTTTATAAGTAGAAAGCGTTCAGCAAAGGACTGTTGAGGATAACGAAAAGTAACAGAATCAACTGCAACACACGCGAGCGAAGCCGCGCGGGTACAGCTAGTATAAATATAAGGGCGTTTTACACTCGAGGATTCAAAATTTATTAGGTGTGTTTCACACACTAATAAATACGAGTACTTATTCTTGATAGTCACACAAATCAATGCTCTTACCGGGGTCCGAACTTGCGACCTCCAGCACCATAAGCAGGTCACTACAACTAGGTTGCGGAAGGCGTTAATTGATTATCATATAATTTTACTTGTAATATAAGTTTCTAGGTAAAAAATATAAACTACAAAATATTTTCAAACGTGGCTCGATATATACCTGTCACGAACTTTAACTAGGTACTTTTCACTCTCTAGACTCTCATGTTCTGTAATATTGAGATATGAGTTACTCACCAAGTTTAAATTAAATCCGGCGGAAAAGGTGAAATCAATAATAGCATATAACTGATATAACATCATTACCAGTCTCTACTACCTTAGAAGTACTATGCTGGTTTCCTCATAGGTACTGTTTTTCCTCAATGAAAAGCCACTTCCTAGTTTAAACTCTTTTAGGGTACCTCCGGTGCACATGAAGTACTTTCGCTCTAACTAGTGTCGTTGACGTTGAATACTTCTTTCAAAAAGAAAAGTCTTCTAAAATATTTTTTTGAATAAAACAAATACTTTCGTAAAATAGCTCCGAAAGTTTAAAAACGGCGACCCCCCTCTCCTTTTGAACTGTGGGTCCAAAATTCATGGAAGTGAGGCCTGATAAGTACTTAAATATATTATTATTATGAATCTGTGTTTTAACTTCTGTGTCTGTGTTTTTCTGGCTTTGGTTTGTTTGCCCTTTGGACTTTCCGTGCTATTTTTATCTTGTTTTTGACGAAACCTGTGGTGGATGCAGTTTTTTTTTATATTTATTATTATAATTATTTTTTATGAATAGTACCTATGATATCACAGTTGAAAGGACAATCAGAGTATAGCCTTGAGGTTGTACAGCTAGATAGGTCAGGAGTGACGGAAACGAAATCTCCAGCTGGTCCAGAATAAGAGTGATGGGAGTAGCACAGAAATATGTGTTCGGTGGTCTTCTCTTTCTCGTCGCACTCACAGAAGCTGCTGGAGGAACCTTCCAGCCCCATTTGTAGGTAAGAGAGTTGCAACAGCCATGCCCAGTCTTCAACCAGGGGGCCGACAAGAAATGATCGCTAATTGTTTTATAGGAAATTAATAGTTTTAATTATCATGATTTTAAATTCCCATCGCTGTTTTTTTAATATCACTTCTTCGTTTTATTAAGAGTTGTAAATGTCAGATTCGAGCGCTTAAATCTCTAAAATCACCCCCTGTTCAGGCGACACCAAACTATATTGAATCAAATCGGTTGAGCCGTTTTTGAGTTATAACTTATAGCATAGTAAAAGGACGTAAGTGCCGCATACGCAAATTACGAAAGTGCCGCAAAATATCCATTAATAAACGACCTCTTGAACGTATGAATTGTAACTAGTAGGCCGGCCATTTGTTTACCTAATACATGTAGGTATTATAACGATTCTCAATCTAATATACTAATATAGTTGCCTTTAAGGATTAGGAATAGTTAGTTGCCTTTAAGGATTTTCAGACAAATTAAGAAAAATTAATATTTTAGGTTTTAAACATATCTATTGCACCTACCTCATAGGAACTGCCTCATTATCATATTATGTTCGAAGTTTATCTTATTGAGCATTATTTCACCTACATAGGTAGTTTAATTATACACTGAGGTAAAACTATCGCTAAAGTTGGTACCTACAGTTGTTGTAATGCATTATCCTGGGGCGGCCACTTGATAGCGTCACGTGTCATACTACGTAGCACTACTCTAAACATACAAATGTCAAAAAATTAATCAGCTCTCTCAAACATCGCAATGCAGGTCATCTTTGCCGGAGCGACAGTATGCAAACACACATGGAAGTCCGTAAGATAAAACTCTTATAAATACAACGAAGACATCTATCCGAGCACAGTGTATCTGCGCTCATGCGCCTTGCATACTGTACTCGTTTGTAAACACTATTTTTATATCTCTCTCTTCTCACTAACACTTTCTTGAATTGAAAATGGCGCCCGGTGTCATCTCCAATACTGATGCCATCATTAACAATTCGCTGGAAGAAATTTCAACCGTCCATGGCGAGACTCTCATAAGCGCTTTGATAGCCAAAGAGCTTTCCCACGAAAAATGTCCTATAGACCACACCAAACTAATTACTAATAAAATATTTAACGACGATGATGGTGTTAAGAGTACTGGGGATGCAAATATAGTTGAAATGAGCGGCAGTGATGATTTTGCCGTTGAAAAAGCTGGTCATGTTGATAGCAAGAACGGCGATGTAGTTCTAAAAGAGCAAAACGGTGTGCATGATTATTTGAACGGAGCATCAGTTAAGAGGAATAAGATGCCGCTTCGTAAAGTTACAAAGCCGAAAGTACTGAAAAATATGGAAACTTACGGTTATCTTTACGATCGTCTCTATGACAGCGGCTGCCCAATGGCGGTAAGTGCATTTTACTTAAAATCTAGAAGAAATTATTTCATCACATTAAGCCAGGCAGCAACAGAATTCTTGCGACGCGCAGTTTGATTCTCAATCATATATAAAATAATTTAATGATATTTATCTAATAAATAGAAATATAGCAATTTCTGACATTTTAAGTTTCACTTAATTATATCACTATATCTTATCTATATAGTCACTATCTGAATAGATTTAATTTGAAGCTTGAAAAATTGTATTTTGTTTTCTACTGATATGCCTAATAGGTACCATATTTATTTCTGATGCTACCAAAAACTATTAAATGACATAATTGACTTTATATACAAAAAAACTCAATAATAAAACAACTTATGCAACTCTTGAAGCAACTAAAGTTATTTCAGTTTTGAAACTGCCATAAAAAAAAATTCGATATCAATGAAATGTGACATAGTTCTTAAAATTAGATTTTTTCCATAAATTAAATTATAAATATGGTTATACATGATTAACATTCGACTCAAAATGATAATATCTCAAACTAAAAGCTCAATACGTCACTAAAGCAGTAGAATCCTTATTAATATAAGTTTTGTTAAATTGACTATAATATTTACCTACCTCACAAAAAGCAATAACACTACTAAGTAAACTAAATATTTAAACATACGAGAGCTTAGATTTCTAGATACGACAACATGGGCAGCATTTGGGCCGAGATAACATAACCAACGACATTATGGAACTCGTTTCAACTTTGCCAATTAAAGCGTTTTAAGCTAAATATGGACGTTATCTTAAATATTGCTCATTTACTGTAACCTACGAATTTGTAGACATTACAGGCCAAGTTCCAATTTTAATTTACGGGTTTAACGGCAATGGGAATAAAACAGGTTATAATTGGTTCCTCTTCCTAGTATCTTTTATTCTTAAACCATACACATTTTTAAAGACTTTCTCTCTCAATTGCACAAAATTTAACTCGGTATAAGAAATTTCTTAAATGTATTATTTATTATTAAATAAGTAATAAATTTCGTAAGTTTACCTTTGTACGTATATGTTGTGTTATAGTCTCTCGCTGTTTTTTTATATAGTAATATATTATGATTGGTATGTGGAAAGTATGGATTTAAAACTGCCGCGACCTCTGTTTTACGCGTTTGTCCTGACTGTTATTTAAAATATTTTTAGGCGTGGTCTACATTTTCATAACCGCATCTTTTCTTGACAGATTACAAGATTTCAAAGGACCTCTTATTAAGGCACACTTATTAAGATTCGGTTATTTCTTATAGTAGGTAACTGGTGCCCCTCCAAAAGCGACATTTACTGATATTTAGCTGCTTTGAAGACGCTTAAATTATAAGTATTATAACATACTGATTTGTAAATCTGTTTTTATTTTTCATAACAACAAACAAACACGAATTATCGTTTCCAGTAAATTATATCTATGTACATGTTACGAACGCACGTTACACTGATTACATTCAACAAGCATGACGGTGTCTCTGATTTTATTACCCCACCGATTTGTGTGTCCTTAACGTAAATGTTTACTCCCGCCACCAATATATGTGAGAACCTATTTTCTATATCAACACTAGATCTAAAGAGCTTGTATTATGCTGGTTTTTATACTTAATATTAAAAATAACAAATATAGGAAAATATCACGTTTTGGTACCTACAAAGTGTCACTGATATTAAACTTTATTTTATTTTCAATGAAGTCAGTATTTATTTGCTCTGAGCTCACGATATTAATATTTTTTCTATGAACCATGATTTAAATTAATTATTTTCAAACTATTCTCATTATCCTCCTTGCGTTTATCCCGGCTATTGCTACGGATCTATTGAGCCTGGAGTCCGCTTGGTAAATTATCCCTTGAATTGGCGTAAGCACAAGTTTTTACGAAAGCGACTACCATCTGACCTTCCAACCCAGAGGGCAAACCCTTATTGGGATTAAGTCCGGTTTACTCACGATGTTCCAGTGAAAAGCGTCTGCTAAATATCAGATGATGTTTCGCACATAAGTTCCAAAAAACTCGGTGATTTGGAACGAGCCGGGATTGAACTCTCCGGATTGAACGTCGAAGCTTAATAAATATTCTAAAACTGTAAATAAACAAATCACTGAAGTTAATCGTATTTTCTAATAAACGAACAGTATTTCGCACAAATAGATGCGGCGCTTCTCCTAACTATTGCATTTGGAAAGATACATTGCGCAGCCTTAGGCGGTTTCGAACTAGGCGGGAATGAATCTCGAACTAAGTTTGTTGGGTAGGCGTTGCGATAACACGATATAGGAAATCGAATGTCGCCGCAAGATTTAATGGTTGAATATTTTTTTGGTATTTATTGATCGTATGGCTACATGTCACTGGACAGGAATTTCTTCCCTCGGGTAGTAGTGGGAAAGCAGATGATGAAGTAAATCCAGTGAGTGCTGCGAGGTCCAGATGGGATAATGTAGCTGCCAAGTTTGTTACTCTTTTACCAACACCCAGGGATCACGTGTAGGGTTGTCTGAAGGTGTTTCCTACGGACGCAGAGTAGCGTTGATCTCCCATTTGATTTTTCGATGGGTTAAAGACGTTTAAATGGTTAAAAGTAAGCTATAAGTTTGCAGTGTGTATTTAGAAAAACCTATTACACTGAGTACAGGAGAAAAATGTTTAGTTATTGTAAGTTTTGCCAACTTTTGGTACACCGTACCTTTAACACTATCGCTGCCAGTAATACGCTAGGTGGGACCAGGTTTCGTATAGGATTTATGGAACTTGGCACTCAAAGTGTTAATCGATTGTTTTAGCATTCGACATGTTGTTGTCTCATTTTGTTTTGTTTCATTGTGTTCCTAGATCTACTGAATACCTATTTATAGCCAGAGTTATAAACTGCTCACTGTAAGGGTTGTTGGTATATTTCTTATCTAAACGTGCTCCAAATATCCTAAATACGACATCTTGACCATCCGTCTTTCCCTGGTTACGATGTTCGACATTTCGCTCACGAAACCATATAGCTTTCGTATGTTTATTGATGGCGTTTGTAATTTCTCACACCGTTATAACATAGCTACAGTCAGCAACAGAAGTAGCTTAACGGGTGAAGTGTCAAAACAAAATTATCATCACTTAATTATTCTCTTGACAACTGATTTTGAACATTCACCTATTAAGTCGGTCAAAAAATAGTCAGACTTTTTAAAATATGAATATCTATGACTGGTACGAAAATCCGTTCAGCAATAATTGTAATGTGACGCAGTTCAAATTTTGTATTCTTGTACGTGCCATCGTCAATACTAACTGTGAATGTGTGCGTGTGTTTAAATAGGTACGATTTGATCTAAACCACTCCTCCGCTTTCTATGGCATTCAGTGGCTACATATCATTTTATTAGCGTAATTGGTTCCCGCCTGAATTATAATACTAGTCTTCATGCACTATATTTACCATATAAATGGAATTCTATTTAACATTAAAAATGGAATTCCGAATACGATTCTATCACAAACGCTGAACGCATAGTCAATTCTTGTATAATTTGCTTCGAGAATTTTATCTTGAATGCATTTCCATTGTGCTCTAAGGATTATTACTATTCCTTTTAGTAGAAACGGTGTTATGGTAGCTTCTATGCAAGTTGAGATCATTTAAAATATCCGTGTGTCAGTATTTTGGTACAGGTACTAATAGGCATTGGTCGAATACAATATTACATCTGTACAATGCCAACCGCCAAATTTAGCCTTTACCAAAATAATGTCACATTCACCTATACCTAAAAACATAGTTTTATAAATAACATTTCAAAAAAGATATATACGCAGAGCGTTTAATTGTTTTATGAAAGCAGGATATTAAAACAAAAACTTTTTCAATAGCAAAATCAGTCACACGTGATCGTTTTGAACAATAACTATCATTATATTGAATTAAAATCCGAATGCAGAACGTAGCTCAACATTCGTTTTGTTGTTTTGTGAATGTGACTAAATTTTTATCCTATAAAATTGGTAAATAAATTTCAATCAGCAGCCAAGTAGGGTTTTCTGTATTTGATTTACTATCGAAAATGGATGAAAACTTACATATACAGCATACTTATCTAAGTTCAATCTTGCTCCAAGTAAAATATATTTGGTGCGATACCTACCTATTTCAAGCTCAAAGCTTTGATAAGCGAACTTCCATGAATGTCAGACCAGAGACGGAATATTAGTAAAATATTTGGAGTCCTTAACTTTCTGAAATATGAACATGCTACGGTAAATATTGGTTTTAAATAATTCGCTCTTTATCCAAATAGCGGCAATATTGCATACGAAAGCCAAATATACATCTAGAATAGTATTTCACTGCATATTTACTTAACGGTAAAACTTTGCTCGTGAACTACGTGCAGGCAGTTCCAATGTCAAATTATTTTTTTAAGAATCTTAGATTACTTTTAAATAATTTGAAATTATAATATTCAAGGCTTTCTTAGAAACTCCATAATTAAATTTGGATGATTGACACTTTTGCCTTTTTGTCCACTCAAGGATATTTTATATCTAATTTTATCATGCTTCATATTTCAGCTTAGATAGAAATATACTCGTAACAGTCGTAACTATGTTGTATATTAAATAAAAAAAATATAGGGGACATTTGTACATAGTTTTTAAGTTAGGCTTAGATAGCGTGATAAGTTGTAGCTGTAAGTTTTTTTTAGTCATGTGTATGTTTTTTGTTGTCCCAATCTATACATATAATAAAGGTGAAGAGGGTCAAAAATCTGTACATTGGAGATATTAGCAAAAAAATGAGTTAGTAGCTCTTAGAATCGATAACAGAACACGTTTCGGCGATTTTTAGAATTTTTGTCTGTTTGTCTGTTTGTCTGTTTGGATGGGGAGAGTTGGCGTCTAAACTCGCAATAAAAAAAACGGTAATATTGCAAATTATACCAAAAACTGCTACGTTGAACATTTGAGATGGGAGAAAAAGAGTTTTGATAGAGTTTACTACGTGATGGACCGCAAAGAAAGGGGGGCTCGGGGGGCGGAGCCCCCCGCATAAAGAAAAAACACACCGTACTATTGCTTATTATACCAAAAATTGTTACGTCGAACATTTGAGATGGGAGAAAAAGAGTTTGATAGAGTTTACTACGTGATGGGCCGCAAAGAAAGGGGGGCTCGGGGGGCGAAGCCCCCCGCATAAAGAAAAAACACACTGTACTATTGCTTATTATACCAAAAATTGTTACGTCGAACATTTGAGATGGGAGAAAAAGAGTTTGATAGAGTTTACTACGTGATGGGTCGCAAAGAAAGGGGGGCTCGGGGGGCGGAGCCCCCCGCATAAAGAAAAAACACACCGTACTATTGCTTATTATACCAAAAATTGTTACGTCGAACATTTGAGATGGGGGAAAATGAGTTTTGATAGAGTTTACTACGGGACGGGCCGCAAAGAGAGGGAGGCTCGGGGGGCGGAGCCCCCCGCATAAAGAAAAAAGACACCGTACTATTGCTTATTATACCAAAAATTGTTACGTTGAACATTTGAAATGGGAGAAAAAGAGTTTTGATAGAGTTAACCACGTTATGGGCGGCAAAAAGTAGGGGGCTCAGGGGGCTCCTCCCTCCGCATACAGAAGAAACACACCGTACTATTGCTTATTATACCAAAAATTGTTAGGTTAGACATTTGAGATGGGAGAAAAAGAGTTTTGATAAAGATTACCATGTGATGGGCGGGATAGAAAGGGGGGCCAAGAAAGAAAAACCACACCGCAATATTGCTTATCATACCAAAAATTCCTAGGTTGAACATTTGAGATGGGAGAAGAAGAGTTTTGAGAGAGTTTACTACGTGATGGGCGGTAAAGAACGGGGGGCAAATAAAATACTGCAAATTATACCAAAAACTGATACGTTGAACATTTGAGATGGGAGAAAAAGAGTTTTGATAGAGTTTACCACGTGATGGGCTGTAAAGAAAGGGGCGCTCGGGGGGCAGAGCCCCCCGCATAAACAAAAAACACACTGTACTATTGCTAATTATACCAAAAATTGTTACGGTGAATATTTGAAATGGGAGAAGAAGAGTTTTGCTAGAGTTAATCACGTGATGGGGGGCAAAAAACGGGGGCTCGGGGGGCGGAGCTCCCCGCATAAACAAAAACACACTGTATTATTGCTAATTTGCCATGGCTGACACAGTCAAATCTCAGACGCTTTCAGTCGATCTTTTGGGATGTCGAAGTTATATGCAAGAAGTCAATTTTAGCTAAACTGCTAAACATACTGTATGAAATATGACATGTAGAAAGCGTTTAGCAATGGCCCTGTTGAGGGTAACGAAAAGTGACAGAACCTACTGCAACGCACGCGAGCGAAGCCGCGCGGGTACAGCTAGTTAAGAATAATTCAGACATCCACTCCACATACCAAAAAAATAGTCTTGCGTTTGAGACTACATTTGAAAGTGAAAATGGAAATGAAAATAGTTTATTGCAGAAACAGATACATGGGTACAGTTTATACTGACCTCCACACTAGGCAGTGCCTGTCCATTTGAACCAGGGTTTTCAACACTTGATAATTTAAGGATAAAGTATTTTACCCGACTGTTGAAGGAGGGTTATTTTTCGACAGTATGAATGTATATTATGTCCAATTTCTTAGGCACTACTACAACCTACATCGTATGACTGATTACGCTGTGTGAAGTATCATTAGATTCTCCTCGGCTTTGGGAGTGACAAAGAGTATATATAAAAATAAAAAACAAAATGGTTTATTTGCGCCCCAAAAGTTAAATGGCTTACAAATTTATACCGCAGTCGGGTTTATTCAACTTAATAATGTAACAAATATTTTTCACCTCACTAGCTCGGAAAGCCCTTTTTGTTTGTTTAATATCTATTGTGAAAATCGCTTTTTATCCACATGTGGTGAAAGAGTTTTGACATAAGTGACAAGTGGCTCAAGTGACATTTGACAGCTAACAAAACGTAAAACGTTAAAAGTGCAGAATTTTTAACATCGCAATTAATGAATTGCATCGAGTAAAAACACTTAATACAGTCTTACAACTTTATTTTAATTCATAAATATCAGCATTCAACATTAATCTTCATTCTTTTTGTATAAACGGATAAATTGTTCTGACAGCCGAATAAGTCTACGTACGAACAAAACGCATCTGACATTTAATAAAACCTTTTACGTCAAAACTTTTCATTTCAATTCATCCATCATATCAACGTTAAATATTCGCATGTTTTTCTAGGTTGTTTTGTTAAAAATTAGTGATTCGAGTGATGAAGAAGTATTAAACACCTGAGGAATTACGGGAAACCGAGCAAAATGCACCCTTTTTCTTATTTTCCTCGCTGTAGTGAGGTGAAAAGTTTTGTGTTATACACGGGTGAAAGTTATTTTACGTCTCGTGTACCTATTAAAGCACTCGCTACGCTCAGGATTCTATTTTTGAACCACTCGCTTCGCTCGTGGTCAATAATAGAATCCTTTCGCTAGCTCGTGTTTCAAATAACACTCGCACGTAAAATACAACTTTCACCCCTTGTATAACAAATAACTATTTTGTTACAGCCAACGCTATGCAACGAGAAGTCGTGTCTTGGCAGCGTCATGGCCATCCCTGGGCGTGGGGATGTGCCCAGAGAACCAGAAGAAGTGCTCAACGATGCCAAGGACTTTTTTGGCCAATACTTTGCCTCTATAAGAAGGTAATATTATTATCATTTTAAGGTTTAACTCACGTATTTTAGAAGTTAGTCATGTTTTGTTACAAGTGTTACGTTTCGGTGGGTTTAGGCCTACATTTTAAAGCAACGAGTGTGCCAGTTCGCATTAGCGTTTCGTCTCGGACTCAAGAATAGATGGACTCAAGATAATTTTAAATGTATGGATACACAATACACACCTAACAGTCGCTTTTGGTAAAGAAAAACATTGCGAGGAAACCTGCATGCATTCGCGAAAAAATTCGAAGTTGTATGTGAAGTCCCATTTCGCTTTTGGCCAGCGTAGAGACTATAGCCCCGCGTTCTTGTAGAAGCCTGGTCTGTGCCAAGAAGTTCGATGTATGTTGCATCCAAACAATATTTTTCATAGGTACTTAAAGGACCGACTCACGTGCTTTTTTTTAAATCGACATAGTGCAGTAATTTTCAAACGCTTTAATATTATATTTGTATATTTCAATCAGAGCAAACACCCCAGCCCACGAAGCACGCTGGAACGCAGTCCAGGAAGAAGTAGCGAAGACTGGCACCTACCAGCTGACTACCACCGAGCTGGTCTTCGGCTGCAAGCTGGCCTGGAGGAACGCCAGCAGGTGTATAGGCAGGATACAGTGGTCCAAGTTGCAGGTATGTTATATTTACACCCAATCTACTATAGAGTCAGTCCGCAAAGATAAGTAAGTGTCGTAGAATTTTTCCCACATACTCGTAAACGACAATACTTATCTACCTGGGCAGACTCTAGCTTTGGAATACTGTTCAGAAGGTAGCTAAGACCGGCACATGACTACCATTGAGCTGCTGTTTGGTTGCAAATTGGCCTGGAGGAATGCCAACCGATGAACAGTATTTTTTACTTCATAATAGGCAGGATACTGCGGTCCGAGCTGCAGTTATGTTATTTAAATTCAACTTAATACAAGAATACTTGGGGTCCCAGCGCACATGCTCTCTTCAGAGACCTTTCTAAGAGGTTAGTGGATGCCACTGGTGACCGTAGAGCTGGCAGCTTCCTTGCCCAACGTATTGGAATTGCCATACAAAGGGGAAATGCTGCCAGTATCTACGGTACCATGCCGCGGGGTGATTTTTTAGTTTAGTGTTTTGACTTAAGATAGCTTTTGATTTATATTTAAGTTTTTGTTTATTATTGTACCTACTTATAACACTTATTATTGATAATAAATTATTCAATTATATACAAGAAGCATTGGAACTCAGTTTAGAAGAAGGTAACGAAGGTTGACATTGCCACCTAATATTAACTTAACTGTATTCTACTACAGCCGACTAAGCGTTAGTAGAGGTTGAGGTAGCTCGCCTTTCGTGCACCTACTGCATTTTGTACATGTAATTCATACAATGATGTAAAGGGTTAATAATATATGAGGTACCTATTTTTTTCGGTTAATCATTTCATAATTAAAATGACGCGCTGAAAATAAAATCTGTCAGCTCTTTCAGCAATAGCATGTGCCAAAGAGCTCAAAGATAATGCAGTGTATTGACGACGGGGGACCATACTATTGGCCCCTTAGCCGTCAACACAGTGATACCTCCTTTATAGTTATTAAAGGGTCGGCAACGCACCTGGGACACCTCTGAAGTTGCATGCGTCCATATTTAGGCTACGATAGCGGCTTCACACCAGGGGCGTAAACGCAAAAGTAATAGGAGGAAAATGCATGCGACACATCGTATTCTGCACTTATTGCGAGGCAAGCAACAGCCACATTACATCGCTAATTCAATTAGCTAATTGTTTCCTCCATTCTGTCCTCAAGTAAAGCAACAAGATGTAAATACGTAAATACATATTAATAATACATTATTTTTTTAATGTACAATTAATGAGTAGTTTTTTTTAACGAAGTATAATTTTTCTGAATTTGCGGTGAGTTCCTATACTATTCGTTACACGGTGTTTCTCTTTCACTCTCGTTCAAAGAGAGGGTGAATATAGATAATACCTGCCTCTTAATTACAAATAAACAAAATTTTCTCAAGCTAAAGGAAATTTCCGATTTAGGCATCAACTGGTCACACCAAAGTTTTGTTCTAACCGGTCATACTGCCGAAACCAATAATATTTGTTTCAACCCGTCACAAGTAAATATAGTTCTATTAAGTCACATAGTAATTTTGTAGCTATTGGTCACACTGAAAATATGTTCCTATTCGTCATCCCGTCAATAAGTTCTAACTGGTCACTGTCACTGTGATACAAAGCGATGGCTATGGCGAAAATCATATCCCTTTACGTTGTTCAGTCAGCAACAACAGCAGCAGTATGCAAATTTATAAAAGTTAGTTATAAAGTATTGATATTATGGTCGTGTATATATATTTTTTACTTGTCATGCTCAAAAAGTTTGTCGTATTAGGCTTACGTAGGTGGACTAAAGTAGTACATTTAACCCCTAGGGCTAATATGTATACATAATTTCGCTTCTCATAGTTCTTATTGTAATGTGCATAAAAAGTCCAATTTCGTAGTCTGCACGGCACCCGGCCCATCCCCGCGAGCCGGGGCCCGCGGCGATGGGCCGGGTGCCGTCCAGAGCAGACTTTATGAAATTCGGTCAAGTTTAACCAAATTTTCACCTTAGATTAGTTAATGTGCGTAATAGTACATTATGATACAAGTGTGCTAAATTGATCATTACATATGAGGCGCTATTGTGCGCACGAACGAAGTGAGTGTGCACAAGGAAGCCGAGCTATGTAATGATCAGGCACACGCGTTTCATACGACGTTTTTCAACACACTTGCGAGGAAAAAACAGAAAACTGTAAGTAATAACTTTTGATAAATACATTGATTTTCAGAATGCTTACAGGATAGCGGTACCTACTGACTTTGTTAATTAAATTAACTAACCTGTTTTTTGATGTTATTGACTGGATCTATTTCTCTGGAACTCTTTTTCGAAGCATTTCATAAAATCCAACACTTCACATTTATTGTCAAATAAGTTAGAATGTTTCCTTACATGTATTTCTCACTCGATTTTTATGACAACATTTTACTAGTCTGTAGGAATGACATTTTGAAAACATATCCGGACCCGGAGGTTAAATGAACACTAAAGTTGGTTTTTTACTCATTTAAAGTATAAATTGTTTAAATTAATAATAATAAAACACAACTAGAAAAATCTAACAAATAAACTGTAACTTCAAGTAAACTTTTAATATGGCGCCCATTTTTTTGCATTCACGCGCACCTTGAGGCAAAGGTTTATGACAAACAGCCAATACTAAAACATAATTTGTGTTTAAAACATAATCTTTTGTGTATTATGAGATTTATGAGTAAAATAATTACTAGAAATGATTATTTTTCACAATTAGGATTTTATAATTTGTACTTTCTCGTAAATGTGTACTATTTTTACTTTTTTGCCATGCAAACTCCTAATCAGTTTAGAAAAAATAAAAATAATACCAGTCTAAATTTAATCGCCTCTGTCTGCGCACATAAGACTTGGTACTAGAATACCAACGTCACTTGATGGGATTTATTACATTATAGCACTAGTTATATAATTATCGTGAAAAGCACGCGTGTTTAATATCTAGGATTATGAGCCTAAAAGCGGTGGAATAAGTACCTCGTTACAAGCAAGTGTGTTGAAAAATAATGATTATTTACGCACATGATGAGAACTATGAGAAGCGAAATTATGTATACATATATATTAGCCCTAGGGGTTAAATGTACTACTTTAGTCCACCTACGTAAGCCTAATACGACAAACTTTTTGAGCATGACAAGTAAAAAATATATATACACGACCATAGTATCAATATCTTATAACTAACTTTTATTAATTTGCATACTGCTGCTGTTTGTTGCTGACTGAACAACGTAAAGGGATATGATTTTCGCCATAGCCATCGCTTTGTATCACAGTGACCAGTTAGAACTTATTGACGGGATGACGAATAGGAACATATTTTCAGTGTGACCAATAGCTACAAAATTACTATGTGACTTAATAGAACTATATTTACTTGTGACGGGTTGAAACAAATATTATTGGTTTCGGCTGTATGGCCGGTTAGAACAAAAGTTTGATGTGACCAGTTGATGCCTAAATCAAATTTCCAATTTCTTTAAATATCCAAGTTGCATAAAAACTAGCAATTTAAAATCTAATTTCAGCTTTAAGCAAAAAAAGAAGCCTACCATGCTAAGTAGAACACTCAAATCAATTTACCTACCTTGTTCTTGTTAGTGGCCCCTAAGTGGCGAGAGCAAAGCAACTAAATGAATTTGCCGACTGTAATGAGAAAACTCCCATTTCGCACTGCAACGGGGAAAAATGGGCAATTAACCAGTAGTTGGTATTTGGGTACCGCAAGTTTGGGAACCTTAGGGAAACTTCAGAACTTATTCATCATCATCATCATCATCTCAGCCATAAGACGTCCATTGCTGAAAATAGGCCTCCCCTTTAAAGGGGGGGTTTGCCAGAACTTATTGAAGATCTCTTATTGCTTCTATGTTATTTCGTAGATACTTAACAAGTTTTAAAAGTGCTTACTATAAACAGAAACTATAGAGATATAGGCATAGACGACCACAGCCTACTATAAATAAAGTGTTAAAAACATTTTAATTTGACGACACTAAATTTTTCATTAATATTGAATTAATTTAAGTAAATTTGTAGTACAGTCGACTACAAAACAACAAAGTGAAAAAGTGAATATATCTGTTTGTAGTCGACTGTTCACTCATAATAAATATAAATAAATGAAACAAGTGGTTTAGATACCTAAGATGCATTTTTTGCGATTTCGTAATAGAAAGCGATAATAGCAATCGGTAATGCGATATTAGTTCGTACAAAATCAGCAACCAATAAGTATTAGTCCTAATAAACGTATAATTATGCTTAGGTTCATGTAATATATATGACACCGTAAAATTGTAAATACCGTTACTTTATAATCTAACTAGCGAGATTGTAAACTATCGAAAAATTGTGAAAACGTACTGCTTACAATTTAACGGATTATTTTTCGTTAGATTATAAACTATCGACTAGGAACCATTATATTGTCAAACGTAAAGCCCCTCGCACCCTGTTTGGTCGGTTTCCGTTAAATCCGTTAAATTGTAAGCAGCACGTTACGGTTCACAATCTTTCGATAGTTTACAATCTCTCTAGTTAGATTATAAACTAACGGTTTTGACAATTTTACGGTGACATATATATTTGCAACATGGGCACACAACACATTGCATACGGTAGTATATACTAACAAATCGTTAAAATATGTGCCTTTAACTAAATATTACCTTAAAATGTAATTAAATCTAGGCCCTCTATTATCTAAATTTGTCTTATCAAGCAGTAGCGTATTTGTTTAAGAGAATTAATCCTCTAATTGTTTCAACAAAACGTTTCGACCGTTTGATATTAAACGGCTTTACTCGTCAATCAACCACGATTTACTTAACAAAGTGAGTAATTACAGACTAGTAACAATAAAGCAATATTAATTATAACACAATTGAGTACTTGTTTTATTTCCGGGAAATTTTGAGACGTAGGCAGCGAAAATTGTTTGTACTTATTGTTTTTTCCAAACTTCATATATTTAGTCTATAAACACATTCACCGGTCCTTATGGCCCTTCAGAAGCTGTTTAATTCCGTCTTACTTGAAGGGAGAACGCCAAAGGCATGGAACAGAGGGGTGGTGGTGTTGTTCTTCAAAAAAGGTGATAGCACCTTGCTGAAGAACTACCGACCCATCACACTTCTGAGCCATGTCTATAAGCTGTTTTCTAGAGTCATTACAAATCGACTCTCGTACAGGTTAGACGACTTCCAGCCTCCCGAACAAGCCGGTTTCCGAAGAGGGTTCAGTACCGTAGACCACATTCATACGCTGCGTCAGGTTATACAGAAGACTGAGGAGTATAACCTGCCCCTCTGTTTAGCGTTTGTGGACTACGAGAAAGCCTTCGATTCGATCGAGACTTGGGCTGTACTACAGGCTCTCCAGAGGTGCCAAGTGGACTACCGTTATATCGAGGTAATGAAGTGTTTGTACGAGAACGCCTCTATGTCAGTCCGACTCCAGGACCAGAACTCGAGATCCATACCGCTGCAGCGGGGAGTCAGGCAAGGAGATGTAATTTCTCCAAAACTGTTCACCGCTGCCCTGGAGGACATTTTCAAGGGTTTGGACTGGGGAAGGCTTGGCATCAACATCAACGGCGAGTACATCACTCATCTTCGATTTGCCGACGATATCGTAGTCCTGGCTGAGACCATGGAGGACTTAAGTACGATGCTCGACGACCTCAGTAAAGGCTCTGAGAGGGTTGGTCTAAGGATGAACATGGATAAGACGAAAGTCATGTCTAACGCCCATGTAGTACCAACCCCTATTACAGTCGGAGACTTTACGCTCGAAGTTGTAGACGATTATGTATACCTCGGACAGACAGTCCAGCTAGGTAGGTCCAATTTCGAGAAAGAGGTCAATCGTCGAATCCGTCTCGGTTGGGCAGCGTTTGGGAAGCTGAAACATATCTTTTCGTCCAATATTCCGCAGTGTCTCAAGACGAAAGTCTTTGACCAGTGTGTGTTGCCAGTGATGACCTATGGCTCTGAAACGTGGTCGCTCACAATGGGCCTCATTAAAAAGCTTAAAGTCACCCAAAGAGCAATGGAGAGGGCTATGTTAGGAGATTCTTTGCGTGACCGTATCAGAAACGATACTATCCGTAGCAGAACCAAAGTAACCGACATAGCCCGTCGGATCGCTAAACTTAAGTGGCAATGGGCAGGGCACATTGCACGGAGAACCGATGGCCGTTGGGGCACTAAGGTTCTCGAATGGCGACCATACACCGGAAGGCGAAGAGTTGGTAGGCCCCCTACAAGGTGGACTGATGACCTGGTGAAGGTCGCTGGAGTCCGCTGGATGCGGGTGGCACAGGACCGGTCATTGTGGCGTTCAGTGGGGGAGGCCTATGTCCAGCAGTGGACGTCTTTCGGCTGAAATGATGATGATGATGAATGAAACACATTCAAACAGAATAGAAATTTCAAGTTTGAAACTCAATATGAAATAGGTTACTTTCCTATGAAGTCAAATCGATCAAATCGAAATCTGTTTAGAAAACGTCAAAATGATTTGTTATATGAAGTTTATACAGGAGACTAATATTGTGACGTCACAAAACTATATTATGAATACATCTTTATAAAAGTTTTAACCGTTATAAAATCATTTAAAGCGCAAACACATGCTACACCTGGATGTTTCCATGTATTTCTGAAATTTTGATTTTATGCATGCAACGAAACAATTAAGTTTATCTACTGGAAAGTACCCTATTGTACAGTCGACGTCAAAGATATGTTTACACTTTTTAACCGACTTCAAAAAAGGAGGAGGTTCTCAATTCGACAGTTTTTTTTTATTAATTTTTTTATTATCATTATTTTTTTATTAATTTTTTGTTTGTATGTTACTCGATATCTCCGTGAATCGTGAACAGGTATAACCTCTAGATGGTCCCATTGTCACCAAGTCGGGTTCTGATGATGGGATCCCGGAGAAATCGAGGGAACTCTTCAACTATTATAGGCACACCTATAGTGAATTCACTATTTTTTACAACAACTCGGCCACTTCCTCTTGGTAAAGCGGATCCTAAATGAAGTCGGTTTTTTTTTTGTTTAAAATTATGTATTTACTCTTTTGTAATAAGGTTCAAAAGTGTAAACATATCTTTGACGTCGACTGTACTTACTCTTTAGGAAATTTTAACTGCTTTTGTAACCTTACTATGTTTCAGATTTTCAAAATTTGATATTTAAACTACTGTTTTCATGTGTTCGTTTAGGTCACTCTTTACCGTTGCAGTATTTTCAAGGGAACCCGGTAAACAGAGCGTAATAAGAGCAGCTTGTCTGCGTGTAACAATATTATCTCATGACAACATAAACTATGTTGTTTTGTTAACCCAACATTCACTCGGATCTAACACATATTTTTTACTTTGTGTGAAAGTTACAAAGTTCGAGTAAGATATAATTTTATGCGTTTATGACTTATCATAATTTTAGAATATTTACCATAGCTGATAAAGCATGTAATTTAGCTTGGATGCTTCATGCTACAATGTTATAGACAATAACGGAACCTATAACGGAACTAAATTTCTTACTAATATAAAATAACCATTTAAAGGTGACACGTATCCAAGTTGACCGACGTCCCTTTATATCCAGTGATCGTAGATTTTCCAGCATTTTTGGTGCCGTACTAGGATTGTTATTATTTTAAGGCTATTAAATTTTGAAACCCAAGTATCAAATAAAATCAATGCCATTTAGAACTAAATAGTAAAGTAGATATATAGTTGATTTTCAACAATTTCAAAAAAAAACGTCATTGCACATGTTTTGCTGGAAAATGTACGATCACTGTGTATATCATACATTGTCCATATAAATGTACTGAAGCTACAAGCTATTACAATTGAAAAATGCTAATTACCTGAGCAAAACAACACTAAATGTAGATAATCGTTTTAAAGAATTAAACTTCAATCTTTCCCAAAGTATTTTAGCATCCTGATTGGCTTTCAAAAACATTAATTCATTCATTCACTCCCATTAATTTAATCAACAGTGGTTAGAAGCTTAAATGAGCGTTTCAGGGCTTAGTGTTAAGTCGTCGACATGATAGCGAGCGATTTGTAATTACCGCTCATGATTGCCAAGCTAATCGGACCGATTTGATGGATTTTGTAGGGCCCATTTCGGCGAGCGAATTAGAGGAATGATTAAGTGAATTTAAACGGGCGATCGTGTAAACAAACCAACATCTTATCATGACTAATTCACATGACAGAGAAAATGATGTTTAGATACAGATTTGTTTACTGTAGCAATGCAAATATTATTTTTTGTTTTATTTTCTTATTGCTACGGCAAGTTAGTCGTTTCTTCAAAGGAAGAGTTTATATTCAATAGATATGTCATGTAATACAATAAATAATCTAAGAGTAATTCAAATGAAATATAACATTTTAATGTTTATTACGTGTTTATTAAAGCATTTTTACCACCCAATAGATGCTATATATAATAAAACATTTTATTTGTATACAGAATATTAACACTTTAATAATTAGTAGGAAACATTTCTTTAGATTGTATATGGTGCACAAAATTATGTTTTTTTTTTTCACTATCCGTTGTTCTAGATACAGTATATTGTCAGACTTCAGTACTGTAGTGCAAGTTACGAGTATATCATGAATGTATGCAGAAAAAATTACCAAGTAATAAAGCGTACCTAAATATTTCAATATTTAAAAAATTATATTATAGCACAATCATACATAAGTCAAGAGAACCATTTTGACTGAGAATACCCGAGAATGAGCTCAATAAAGCGTATGTTGTGGGTAGTGACAACGATATATCAGAAACTATAATAGTCTCTGGATATATATAAGTAGCCAAATACTTAATTAAGTACATGGGCATTAGACATGCATATTGCATAACTTAGCGAGAAATATCCGTGATAAGGACTCGATCCCGCTAAATTTAAACTAAAATATTCCATGTGACGCCACTCTGTACAAGAACCAGAATAGACCTCCTAACCTAACCCGTCGCGTAATAAAATGGTAGTTAATTTATCCGACGCGCACTTGACGCGATGAGCTCCAATATTTACTCACTATTTACTCACTCCACCGAACTAGTGCGAAATAACACTTGTCGTAAACGTCATTTTATTTTATTACACTGTACGATTTCTTACACTTAAATAAATAGATGCGCATAGAAAAACATAGGTAGCTGAAAGTACCTATCTACCAAATTTTAAAACATCTTGTTAAAAACAAAAACAAAAGAAGGTTATTTGAGGTTCTAGTCTGAACTTAAAATAAAACAACATAGAAATAAAAACGCTTAAGAATGGATTTGGAATAAATGAAAATCACATTTCTTATTTAAATAAGGTACACGGTGTACCTTATTTAAATACCGTACACCTGAATTCGTACAAGTTATTCTAAACACGCAGTAGGTAAAGCTATAAAAATATTAAAATAAATAAATTCATGAAGAACCTATTTACATAGACAACAATAATAAAACATAAAGGGGGAGGATAAAAAGGAAGGTCAAACTGTCATTCGGGATGCTCAAGGCGGTTCCACAACACGTCGGGAGCTCAAATACCGCCAGCCATCCGGTTGCCTCGTGGACATTACAACTACGTGTCAATGCTCTTAATTATAGTAGCTAAGGTACCAAATTCTCTAATTAATTTACTTTGATAGGTCTGATTGATGACGCTTCAGTCTGGCGAGTTAAGCATGCAATATGCGCGGAAAACTAACGCATTTCCAAAACTTAGTCAAAATGGTGTCTTCCTATTCGTAATTCAGTCATCATCAGTCGTTCCCTCAAAGCTGAGGATCGTGACATCATGTCCTTCCGCGAAGCTATCCGCGGAGCGTTGTGAGAGGTGTCCGAAGTATCTGAGTATGTGTCGTAATTCAGTATTCAATCCAATTTTAATACAAAGCGTATAAAAGGCGTAACATACAACAAACTTAAGTCCTCCAAGTTTCTTGCCGGTCATACATACGGTACATACATTCTAGGGTCAGTGTCGTAAGGTTAGAACCAGGGTCGCGATTTTACATGGCAAAACTGACAGTTAGAGAAGTGTGATATCACATTTTTTTAACAGCCGAAATCTTTATGGATTCACAAAAGGGTGATATCCAATTATCCAGTTACATCAAAATCAATAGAAACTCTAGCGAGACCTAACTACTGTAAGTTATTTAGTTAGGTGTGGACACTTGTAGACAGATGGATATCACTCTATCTAGTAGCGATTCAACTGTGATATCCACGTGTCACAATTTGGCATGTCGAATAACCCTCCAGTGGTGGTCCAGTTTTCTTTTCATCGGAAAACTCATTCAATTAGCATAAAAAAAAATGTGCATTATCTAAATATGTACTCATTACAATGGATTCAGAGAGAAGTAAACAGACAAATCAATGAAACATTTACACGCGTGTATAACTACATATACGCGTGTAAATGTTTCATTGATTAACATTCCAATTTTGGACGAGAAATTCCGATAGCGCGGGAACCTCGAAAGTTAGTTGTTTAAACCGATGCTCTTTTAACTCATCAATGTGCAATCACATCGCAATATATCGTTTTTTCTGAATTGTATGTATCAGATAGTTAGGTAAGTAGAACTACTTAACTAAATACACTTAGGTTAGGGCCAACAAAAACCGATTACGGGTAACTATGTCGAAGTGACACGTCTTCATTTCCCTCAAGCTCATTTAATAGTAAAATCTTTGATTGTAATATAATTTATGTCAGGCTTATCTGCGATACATGACAGCTATGAAGAAATAACAACATAACTTAAAAAATGTATTAAATAAAAAAAATCTATACTCTAAGTTAAAAATTTGGGAATTTTAAACCTTTTTCAGCCGTAACGAAAAGCACAACTATCGCATCAACACTTTCACACTACCAGGCAAATTCACTATTGGATTGAAGTAAACCTCTCACGTTAAATATTGACAGGAGCACAGTTCATTGGATAGCGTATGTTAACTCACAGGAGCACACAAAATTACCCTTTGCCGATTTCTTTTCCGTCAAGAGTTGCGCTCAAAGTGCTTGTTAAGATCGTCTCAGCTTACAATTTACGATTTTTGCTGCATTTAATGAATGTGATATGTTATAATAGGTAGTACGGATATTAATGAATAACTTAGTAGGTAGAAAAAATAGAGGTAAAAGATGGGATTAAAGTGTTTGTTAAGGTCAGCTAGGTACATATTTAGTTTGTTACAAATTCTGATTGTAATTTATTTGAATTAAGGATTTAATTAAAAGGGATAGTTTTTGTATAAAACTGATTAAAATAAAGACAAATCTAATTTATACCGGGTGTATCTTCTAGTATTTTCAACTCTAAGCTATATTGAAAAAGGAGAGTATGAAGGTAGGGAAAAATACTGCCCTAAAAAAACATAGACAAACACAACAAAATTGCCAAAAATTTCGATTTCAGTGTTGGCCTCATCATAAAAAAAGCTATAGACCTCCTTTAATCACCTTGCGCAATATAAAAACCATTAAAAAAAACAACATATGCATTCAACAAGTTTATTAAGTACATTCCTATTTTTCTTCAACAGGTATTTGACTGCCGACAAGTGACGACCACAAGTGGTATGTTCGAAGCGCTCTGCAACCACATCAAGTATAGCACCAACAAAGGCAACATCAGGTTAGTACATATCCACTTCTCACCACTACAGTTGCCATCAAATATATCGGAGCGGCAAAGGTACTCAAAAATATCTGAACATGTACTTTATCGCCTTGACAAGGCGTTGTCCAGATATTTGTGACCACCTTCGCTGCTCCGTAATATCTGATGGCGACTGTACAACGCCACGGACTATTGTAGTGTGTGTACTACGCCTCACACACACTACAGTGAGTGTGAGGCGTAGTACACACACTACACCATATCACATCTGAACGGATGGCATGGCATGGTTTCCATTTTATTACCTATCCCGTCACGCGTCACTTTCGCACTTACATACTTGTTAGAACGTGACCCGCTATGGTGACAGACGACAAAAATCCGACTATAGTAGGACGACTAGGCTAGCCAGCGACATTAATACTCGTATCTACAGTGTGTTTTTGTAATAGGAGCAATAAATTAAAACGTAGATTCTACTCCTCAAACCAGGAAACGTTTGTTCAGCGACTTTTAAAAATAACGTATGGCTTGATTTTTGGGACACTTTAAAGTTTTTTCGAACACGCAATGTATTCCGAAATTGACTATGTCTGTAGGGTGACAAGCAATGTCAATTAGACGGATTTTAACGTTCATTGAAAATACTATTTAGTTTGTATGAAAAAGAGACAATCTACAAAATACATTTTTTTTAAGTTGTTGAACAAAAGTTTTGTAGTTTGAGGAGTAGAATCTATGTTTTAATTTATTGCTCCTATTACAGAAACACACTGTATATAAAATACTGTTTTCCCAATATTGAAGTAAGGGGAAGGGAGTGGCAACTCCCAGATAAGACAGATACGGCTTTGGCTAGTAGAGACTGCCCTGAAAGAGAAGAGTTGTAGAATGTATGAGCTTCCATAAAAATCACGACACTAATCTTTCCGCACAAACTCTATCCGTTTTTAGTACATTACGCACCTAGGGCGGTAAAATAAAGAACGGCTCAGATCGCGGATATTTGTGGCCCGATCCGAAGGTAAGGGCCATAGACAAGCGATCTGAGGCCTTCTTTATTACCGCCCGTGGTGCGTACACAATTTTACGTCTTCTCCTGGGTGTGAAGTGAGATTTGCCGCTACGCCCGTGGGCGTAATATCTCACTTACCGCCCAGAGTGACGTAAATTTTTATGTGGCTGTCAAAATCCCACTTGCATATTTGCGCCACGATCACAGATAAGATTAAATACTTAAGAATTTTATAATAATAGTTTTGTACTTAAAAATGTTGGACTGGACAGATTTAGGTAATTAATTAGACATTTTCACATTTGTCTAGTTTCGTATGGCGGATCACGGACCGCTTTAATTAGCTCTATTGGTGCTTAAAGATGGATACCGTGGCTTTCCAAAATGTGTCGCACGTGTAGGTAGTGATCAAAAAACCGGCCACGAGCGCGTTGGACTCGCGTACGAAGGGTTCCGTACCATTATCTATAAAACGGCAAACAAACATCTGTTGTATGGGAGCCCCCTTAAATATTTATTTTATTCTGTTTTTAGTCTTTGTTGTTATAGCGGCAACAAATACATCATCTGTGAAAAATTTCAACTGTCTAACTATCACGATTAATGAGATACAGCCCGGTGACAGACGGACAGCGGAGTCTTAGTAATAGGGTCCCGTGTTTACCCGTTGGTTACAGAACCCTAAAAACGTGAATGTAACTGTAAATGCTAGTGTTATAGTAATATTAACCTCCTTCCTTGCCTCTTACATAAACAAACTCCGGTGTGACTTTAGCAACTCAAATAAAACCCCAAGCTACCCTATAGGGAAAAAACAATTTGCTTCATTTAACACTTTTTATTACCGTACCATTGCAGTAGTATGGTAATAAAACACGGTGCCATATTCTAATTTTAAAATGTATAAACAATACATTAACAACACAATCTGTCTTAAACATAACTCCAACACTCAACCAATAATGAACCAATATTGAAGTAGTATTGTAGTTGCAACGCAGTCATTTTCAAGTAAATTCCGTCATTTTTGATTCAGACTTGTAGTCGTAAGCTGTATTGTGTTGTTATTGTATTGGATTTGCATTGAAGTTGGATCGTGTCTGTGCGTGTTTTAAAGTTAGAATACGGCCCACGGGATTACCCTGATTACTTACTAGGTGCGTCATTTTTTACAGTTGCACTCAATGAGTATACTTATAGAGCGTGACCACGGATGTATATTTTTTTTAATAATTAGACTTGCTTAGTCAATTTTTATATAAATATTAAACTCCCTATCCTACTCTGTGGCATTAACATTACGTTATTAAACATTACAATATATGCATATGCTAAGTAGTACTTAGTAGGTCGTTAATATTAAATGGTGTAGTCATAGCTTATGCAATGTTTACCCGTATGTACGAGTATGTGCTATGTTCAGTTTCTTGGAAAATGCAATAAAAAAATTACATGTGTCTTTTGATACGAGTAACATATAGCAATTGAAAACGCTCAACTAGAGTTTGTGCGGAAAGAAAACTCGTCATTTATATGAGACTTAGGGCCGGTTGCACCAAACTGTCTGTGAACGTAAACGTAATCGTAAAAAAATCTTGTATGAAAAGTTCGACAGTTTTCTATGGGATGATAGCTCCGTCGCCATATTTAACGTTGATAAGTCTGTTAATTGTGCGTGGTGCAACCCACCCTTATACTCATACATTTTACGGGACTATGGAACTGTTACCATAGAGACCAATATTTATTTTTTATTTATAAGCCTAGAGTAACCTACTACTGGGCAAAGACCTTCACCTTCCATATATCCCTGTCCTCACCCGTCTCCCACCAGTCTCTATCAAAAGCCTCAAGGTCATCCCGCCATCATCGTCGAGGTTTGCCGCGACCAATCTACTCTCCTTTAATTCATTCACGTACCGAACAAAAACATCGCAAAAAAGGGATAAAATCATCGCAACTATACTCAAAAACATTGTAAAAGGGTAAATTCATATAGTAATTTCAGTACAAGATGACTATTCCAATTCATTATCCTTGAGTATCAATCGATTACCTATATCTCTCTTCAGAAAATGAAGCTGTCATAAATGATTTCCAATCACAGAAAAATGAACTTTACCATATAAATCCTAAGGTCGCTTTTTCAATGTGCAGCAATAAGGTATTCTAAACGTGTTATATTCCCAGGTCCGCCATAACCGTGTTCCCGCAGCGCACAGACGGGCAACACGACTACAGAATATGGAACAGTCAGCTGATCAGTTACGCTGGTTACAAGCAAGCGGACGGCACCGTGCTGGGAGACCCTATGCACTGCGAGTTCACTGAGGTGAGTGTTGATCGCATTTATGACTAGACCGGCTTGAACTGAGAACTCGCTATTTACTTGCGAGTTGGCCAATATAACAAAACCCTTGTGAAGATCGGTCCGCGCCTTCTAGCTCGATAAACTCTTGATCAGCCCTGCTCATATACGAACTCAAAAATTATATTTATCTCTGCTACAACCCCAACCAATTATAAGATCAGAAAAACGTTACTAAAGTTATCGCGGAACAACTATTCGAATTTAAAAAGCCATTGAAATGTACGGACCAATAGCCAGCTGACAGTCCCGTTGTGTCCAAAGTTATTTGTAAGAACTTCACTTCGCTTACGCTTCGCCTGTTCGAAAACATATTATGGATGTCACGAATGTCGTTTCTTTCAGATTCCACACTAGACTCTCGTTTGCAATATTTTTCTTCCTCCTTGTTGGCACAATATATACCTATCTATCTATGTATATAGCACCCACAAAAAAGTCTTCATGAGCTTACTATTATGGGACTCCTTAGATCGATGTCCCATAATATTTATTATTTATAACGTAATTAACAACATATTGCGTTAACTAGTTACTGACAGACTTTGTGTATCCTAAACCGTTGGAGGTATAGTCAGCAGCAGAAGTAGCTAAGCGGGTAGGGTGTTCAAAATTAACTACACCCGCTCTTATTCTCTTAACGATAAAGTCGTGTCCAGCTCATTTTGGACACCCTACCCGCTTAGCAACTTTTGCTGCTGACTGTAGAACCATGAAATTCTAAATATACTCTTCAAATGTAGTGTATGTCCAGAAACTGTTTTTTTTTTTATTAATACCGAAGGGAATGATAATGGAGTTGCGAATCTTTAACAAGAATTACTCGGACTAATTAACTACAATTATACAGTCAACTAAGGTGGTCACCGACTATCAGTCCGCCTGATGATATCGGCCTGTCAGAACAATAATTTGACAGCTCCTAACAACTGACAGCCCAATATCGCCAGGTTGACTGATAGTGGGTGGGCCCCATAACACAGGCAAGTGCAGTCCAAAATCAGAAAATAGTATTTTTTCTACTCCTGCATTCTAATTTGCCAATAAAATGACTGACATGTAAATTCAAAGCATATACTTTATGAACGTTGTCATAATATGACTCAAAAGTCGACTCTTAGGGATATAATGGGTCTGTTGGGCCCCGCACCGGCGCCGCCCGCCGCTGTAGACGAGGCGGGCGCCGATGCAATCCGCCGGGAGACTGAAGACAATTGTATAGAGGCAGCAGGTCATTCGCCGAACTCTATGCTTACCGGCTTGCCTAGCACTCGTAGAAAAACTATTGTGTGCAACGGTACATAATTAGGTCTTAAAATTATCGGATCTGTTTTTACAAAATTCGGCTTCGCCTTATTTTGTAACTTCGACCCTCGAATCTTAAGAACCCTTATTATGTAACTGTTGCACAAAATACTATTATACAATCGTGACATAATAAAGAGCTTTACAGTCAAGTACCGTGTTTAAGGTACGAGATTGAAAGGCTCAATTATACAATATTTTTTCTACGAGTACTCAAATTAGGCAAGTCGGTTAGAATAGAGTTCAATAAATGCATTACAATCTCCTGCCTCTATACAGTGTGTGTCTTTCATAACGACATTGGTTTTAAATAACGATAGTTTAAATTGCTGCTAACAGTTTTATCAAAAGAATATAACGATTACCTTTTATAATTAAGAGTAATTAATTTAAAAAAAATCTCGAGCAGCAATGCTTAATTCGCTAAGTATTTCGCGATAGCAGGGCGGTTAAGTCCTTTTCATACGAACAAGGTCACTTGTCATGATTTTGACGGTCTTGTCAGGATGTCACTAAGAGCGAAATTTCAATGAAATCACATGTCAATTGGTAAGTTTAATTTATTACGAATACATTGCGTGCCTAATTAAATTGTATGAAATTTTATTTTTTTATTTTTTAACTAAATTATGCTAATTTCAGTTCATTAGGAGTTATACTTTCAGCCCTTAAAATTAGTGTCGTTATGAAAGACACACACTGTATAATTGAGTAACTTCCATCTGACCATCTCCCGCGATTGTGTCGAGCGCCGCCCGGCCACGCTACGCGGTCGGGCGGCGCTCGACACCTGAGAGAACTAAAATATTGTATGAAAATCCAAAATGGATTGTCGACAAAACTAAAATAGGTGCCGAATCCCGCCCGGCCACGCGGCGAATATGCGACCATCGAAATGAATGCGCTAGTAGTTCTCTGTACAAAGTCTCAATTCAAGCATTATAGTCGGCGAGTAGAAAAAAGTATTCAAGGTTGCATCGAAAAAGTTGGACACAATAATTAACATCGCATTCCCTAACACCCAAAAGCAATTAATCGAAACAAGCGATTTAATTGCTCTCGAAAATAAACGCTCGATTTTAAAACTGAAACACTTTGAGAACTACATTTCGAATGAATAAACGTTTATTATAGAATTTTTCAAATGCACCTCCAGCTCCAGCCATTTATTTGTTAAAAATTTAAAATACTTAAAGATGATTCGTTTTCATAATCCTTGGTATGCGATTGATACATATAATTGGTATCGTATTCTAATTACGAAAAACTAAGCAAAAAATAAATTTTGTTCGCGGATTTTTTTTTATGGAGGGTTAGTCGACTGGGACGAGTCCCACACATAAAAAAAATTTCGCTTTTCAAAAAAATGTCTTCTATTTTTTCTTAGTCGCAATATGATACCAAATACCAATTATGCTCTTAAACGGATCGCCAGAATTTTTGTTACTGCCAGTCACTAAAAGACTGTTTTATATAAATACAGTGGAAACTGGATAAGTGGAACCTGGGTTAGTGGAAAACCTCTTTAAGCGGACCCAAGTTCTCGGTTCCAGTCCCTTGGCAAGGAATTACCTCTATAAGTGGAATTTTGAGACCTCTATAAGCGGAATCCATTTTTTCAAAATTTTCTTATTTTTACCTCTGTAACTGGAAGCAGCTGTCTCCGAAACCTCTATGAGTGGAATATAATATAACATATTCTCGATATTGAAAGAAATGTGGTAAATTGTGACTCAGGTCAACAAATGAAAATGACAGTTTTTTTTCATTAAAGTACAATCGGTACATTGATTTATTTAACCATACTGGTTCCTCTTGCATAAATAAATATTAGGAGTGATTTTGTTTAAATATAAGTTACTTCATAACAAAGGACACATATTATTTTTTCATACGAGTACTGTGGATTATTTACAGCATTGCTTTTTTTAAAGTCAGGATTACATACCAATTTTTTTACATATCTACTCGTACACACATATTTAATAAAAGATGATTATTTAAGTCTTGATCTAAAAACCATATACGTGGCCTCTATAAGCGACATTACTAGCATCCACAACCTCTGTTAGCGAGAGCCTCTGTAAGTGAGAAAACGTTTTATTTGAACCTGGTTAAGTGGAAAACTGGATGAATGGAAAACCTGGATAAGCGGAACTAAACAGCCGGTCCCTTGCGATTCCACTTATCCAGTTTCCACTTGATAAAGGCATATAAAAAAAACTAAACTCGCATTAGTATAGCAACGTCATACTAAACAACAATTGTACTTGGGGAAGTACAGTGCTTGCCTTTAAATTCGTCAGCTCTTCGTGCATTCAAAGCATTACGTCAGTTAATAAGGCAAGCCTTTGAAATAAAAAACGTAATGTAACCCGCAAGTCAACAATATGCGGTCATGATTAGAATGGAAAATGAAGACGACACAGGGATTTCTGGCTTCCAATGAAGATGTTTGTAAAGCCCGGACTTAGCTAAGCATAATATATGTATATTAATATACCAAATGTATATTATGGCTGCTAATGTGGTCCCTGCCAACTAGATCGTAAAATACATCGTAAGATGCTCGCTATGGTATCCTGCCTTTTCGCCGAAAATTGTTTTGCCGAATATCACTTGCCAACCAACTTTTTGCAGACGTTTCATTTGGCCGAATAACTTTTTCCAAATAATTATTTCGCAACCCCATATTTGGGAAATTAAAATTACCTACTAGGTTGGGTTAGGTTACGTTGGCTATATATAAAGTTGCTAGTTAATGTGTAAAGTTGCGAAATGAAAATCGGTTGGTTGGCAATTGAAATGCGGCAATACAATTTTTGGCGAAAAGCAGAGAAATATTTTTTGGTAGATAACATTTCGTGAGATCAACGTTACTCTGCGTCCATAGAAAACACCTTAGACAACCCTACACGTGATCCTTGGGTGGTGCTAAAAGAGTCAGAAACTTAGCACCTGCACTGTCCCATCTGGACCTCGCAGTACTCACTGGATTTACTTCATCATCTGCTTTCCCACTACTACTACCCCAGAGAAGAAAAGCCTATCTATATCCAGTGACATGCAGCCATACGATAAAAATCGTATTTCTAAAAAAATCACCTAAGTACATCTAATAACCCACTTAATAATGTATCAACCTACACGCCGGCTAACCGAGATCAACAAGTCGTTAAGCCAGTATGATATATCATATACGATCCACATTTTATATTTCCAATACGCCCTTAATATCCCCAAAGAAAACATACTCGATGTATGTCAACATTATTATGGGGCAAATAGAAAACGAATATATGTAAACCTGATTCGGATATAGCGTACATTAATAATCAGCCATAAAGCTTAGGATGATTTTATTTGGTATTAAGGTAACGTAATATATTATGGGACTGTAAAATTGGAGATGAGAACAGTGAAATAGCTAAGTGAAGGTAATATCATTCTTACGACATCTTACTTTTTTTTTAAATAGTTATTAAGGTGCTTCTTATTTTTACTATTTTTTTTTTATTGCCTCATTGTGTTCTTTGACATTAAAGATGATAGCTCTGTTTTTTGTATTAACTAGAATGTTTTAGAAGTCACTACCGCTTGTGGAAAAATTGTTATTATTTCTACTAAGGGCCGGTTGCACCAAGCTGTCTGTGAACGTAAACGTAATCGTAAAAAAAAACTTGTATGAAAAGTTTGACAGTTTTGTATGGGATGACAGCTCCGTCGGCATATCTAACGTTAATGAGTCTGTTAATTGTGCGTGGTGCAACCCACCCTAAGAGTATAAAATACATATATTTTGTTTTAAGTTGTATTTTGCTTTAGTAGACGTATTTGTATGTATCTTTGTAATATTATGATGTCACAAAGCATCAGTAATTTTATTGGGTATTTCTTAGTGGTTTTCTGAAATTAATTTATTCTTAGTGACGTGTCACGTAACACCCGAATAAAAATTTCTACATAACTGACTGGTGCTTTCTAAGATCATAATTATACCTATTACAAAGACAGATGTTAATTTAATACGTCTACTAGCGTAAAATAAAACTTCATTTGTTTTTTACTTTTAGGAGGAGATTTTTTTTCTAAAATGAATTCGGTACCTATACTATTTAAAAAAAGAGAGAATAAGAAGCAGGGGTATATATAACTTGATAGTTCTTCCACCACTAAAAATTTATATCAAAAATCTTGATGGCCCCACTTCTTAAATCCATCCTTGGGTCTTAAGGAATCATCATGCTAAAGGAAATCTTTTATTCACTAAAAGCCGTAATTTATATTTTTATGTCGTGTGCAAATTTTATTTTATTTTATTTTTATTTTTTATTTATTTTATTTGGGATGCTTACTGCCTAATATACATAGGTTAATAAACTTATCAACTAGATGCAAATTACAAGCTTCCAGATATATGTAACTATACTTAATTTAAATTAATAAAGCAATAACATAAACATACAAAGAGTAGTAAAGTTATTTACATTGCAGCATACCTTCTTCTTCTTCCTAATACTATGAAAAAGGCAATAATAAAAAGTTTATATTTTTACATAAAACGTTATTTTTCTATTAAATAAAAGTAACAAAAACGCAATGCATCCGAAAGCTATTAATCTCGTTACTCACTAAAAATCAAATTATCTCTTTGTTAAATACCAAATCATTTTATTTGTTTTGGTACTAGTACGTAACATAGCCATTACATTTTCATTATTCATTACATTACATTTTTTATTTTTTTTTATTAGCCTAAAGTAGTGTCCCACTGCTGGGCAAAGGCCTCTCCCGCTGTTTTCCATAACTCTCGGTCCCCCGCTTATTCATTACATATACCTACTAAATACCGACATATCCTGATTATCAATGCGATAACTGTCAGTACCTATTAAAATGTTTAGGTAGATAAATCACAATCGAAAAGCGTAATTTTCCGGAAACTTTACACAGGAAACTAATATTAATTAAATTAATTATATAATAAATTATTGTCGGGCAAATTTTAATAGTACTTATATTATTTAGAATATCATTGTTCATCTATGAAAAAGACCTAAAGGAAATAATGTTTTAATAAAGTTTATTCAAGTAATTCCCGTGGCGAAATAATAGACAAATAAGGTAAACACTTTTTGTTTATTACGGGTTTGTAAAACATAATGTTTTGCGCAAATTATAAGGAAGCACATAATAATAATATATGTACAGTCCGTGAGCTTTAAGAAGAACCTTCGGGAATCGGCGACGACGCATGAAAGTAATATTGCTATTCTGCTTTAAAAGCAAAAATTTTCCATGTGTTACTGTTGATTGATACCCGACGTCTCTTTCTAAAACCCGAAGGTTCTTTTAAGACCTCACGGACTGTATTTTTACATTACTGTATTTTTTTTTAACGTGAAAGAAACAGTTTTGATAAATAAAAGATCAAGATTTGATAAAATACTACGTATTCAATTAATGCTTTAATACACACTGCATTATCATGATTCTCCCTATAAACCACAATAACTTCCATCCATTGTTTGCGGCCAAAATAAATCATTCCATGTTTGACGTATTCCAATTTACCTGGATTCCCTTTACATTCATCCGCTCTCGATAAAATAATAACCGATAAAGTAGGTACTAACAAGTATTTTGAATTGTATTAACAAATTTTTGAAGATAGTCATTTCCAACAGTTTCCTCCTTATACCAAAAAAACCGGCCAAGAGCATGTCGGGCCATGCTAAGTGTAGGGTTCCGTAAACTGAGACCATTAATTCAAAAGGTCGTTTCTTCCGGGAAATTTGGCGGCGCTTACGTCATTTTTACTTATGTCCTTTCACTATGGGTTTTTGAATGATAACTCAAAAACGGCTCAACCGATTTATTTCAATATAGTTTTCATTGAAGGTACTCATTAGGCCTCAGTTTCATGATTTTTTTCAAAATTTTAGGACCCACGATTCAAAAGTTAGATGGGGGGACGCCCTGTTTTAAACTTTCGGAGCTATTATTTCCGAAAGCATTAGTTTTATCCAAAAACTGCTTTAGAAGACCCTAATTCTTTTTAAATGACCTATCCAACGATACCCCACACAACTTGGTTGGAACGAAAAAAAATTTCGCCCCCCACTTCACGTGTACGGGAGGTACCCTAACAAAATATATTTTTCGCGTTTTTATTCTACCGTTTTGTCGGCTTGGTTAATGCACATATTCAAACCAAATTTCAGCTTTCTAGTGCTAACGGTCACTGAGCTAGACCGCGGACGGACGGACGGACGGACATGGCGAAACTATAAGGGTTCCGTTTTTGCCATTTTGGCTACGGAACCCTAAAAATGACTAAAGACAGCAGCTATGAACAGCAACTATAACTTTTAAACAACCTATTACCGTAAAACGTGCCGGCTTTGGCATACCGTCTCATTTTAAAGTTGCTAATTAAACCCTTAGGGCTTCATTAACCGCTTCCCAGTCTCCTTTAACAGACTATAACCACCCGGATTTCCCAGGAATAATATGCAGAACAGGATTAACTCTAAACAATTGTTCCAGCTTTGCCTGAAACTGGGCTGGAAACCGCCTAGGACCGCTTGGGATATTTTGCCCTTGGTACTATCCGCCAACGGGAAAGACCCCGACTATTTCGAGATCCCCAGAGAACTCATCATGGAGATTCATATGACCCATCCCACGTAAGTATATTGTTTTCTTTAATAAATAAAAGGGCACGTTAGAATTTAGATATCAAATACATTAATTTGGTATCAATGACACATTATTGTTCTTTTATTACAGACTTATTCAATATTGTCTACAGAATTTTGTTATTTAATATTGATAATAATTATATCTGCGTCTGTAAGATATTCTTTACAACGTGAAAATAATTTTGGTAGACATAAATCTAGCAGCAGAAGTAGCTAAGCAAGTGAGGTGTTCAAAATTATTTTGACACTTCATTGTCAAGATGATGGGTTCAATATAAAGTTCATTTAGAACTGCTGACTGTACAGTCAGCGTCAAATATATTGTAACAGTTAAAGTGATCAAATAGTTCGTCACACCATATAATTTGTATGGTGTGACGAACTATTGGATCACTTTGGCTGTTACAATATATTTGACGCTGACTGTACCTAGCTGTAAGTATTTGCATCGGAGCTGAACCCCACAGATTTATGAAGGCGAATAAGCTCTTACTCTGAAAAAAGATTTAATAAACTCGAAAACTCTATTGAAGCCACCTATGAAGTGCGTTTCGGCAAAATAGAAAACAATTTTTCTTCCAAATCGCAATAAGGCCTACAGATGCCTCCGTGGAAATAAAACGCCGGATTTGCATACAAGATGTACGATTTACGACAGCAAACTATGTATTACACGGCTACTTACGAGCAACACGTCGCCCTATCGCCTTCCATCACAGATTTATGCCAACATAAAAAGTCGGGAATGCATATTGTGCCTCACGAGTAAAGGCCTGCAAATAGGCGAAAAGAGCGCCTTGCCCATACAGAACAGATTGCTTATCGTAAAACTGTGGTCCAGTGATCTCCAATCTGCGTTTATGGCCTATAAATCTTTCCCATTCAATAATCTATTGCTTTGATAATAATGTTATCGGGTGCTAATGTAAGTGTAAATAGCGTGATAATTCATAATTGCGTGTTACGCTGTAAGTGAAAGAGGCAGATATTTTCAAGAGATTAACAAGATTATCTCTAGGCATGTTTGGCCTGGCTGTTATGGTTGTTGGGGTTTTATGGCTATTCTGGCTAATGCGATTTCTATTTGTGATATGATTAAATTAAATAGGATTTTTGATCGCTTCGGTTTTAATTAAGATCATCATTATGGGATTACAACGTAGTAAGATTTCTTCTAGATGCAATTTTCCAGCGCTCAAAGTATGAGGATTGAGTAGCAGAATTGCTGATTTGTACATGCACCTTTCTCCTAGAAACAATTTTTTGTTGTCCCCTCAGAATTAATAGTAATTATATTAACTTTCTTGTACTTTAAATTAAAGTCAATCAAACGAATATGCAAATACAACACACAACTACACAATAAAATTTACATGATAGGCAGAAGTAAAGGTATTTCCCATGTAGATATATATTAGCTGCACAATTAAAAATACCAATGAACCACGAAACGCACTGACGAAATGCAATTGGCGCAGATACGAATGGTTCGAAGAGCTGAATCTGCGCTGGTATGCGCTGCCCGCGGTATCCAGCATGCGTTTCGACTGCGGGGGCATCGAGTTCACCGCAAATGCGTTCAACGGCTGGTACATGAGCACCGAAATCGGTTGCAGGAACTTTTGTGACGTCAACCGGCTTAATATGCTTGAGGTAATTTTTGGTATTTTTATTTATACAACAATGAAAATGGGGTTATTTCCTTTAAGTAGTAATGCAGTTTTATTGTCTTTTAGTACTCATCATCATCATCATTGGCCTTTGCGTCTATTGCAGACGATTTAAACATGAACACTTTGGAGACAACGCCTTTGGTGGCTATAAAGACCGATACGGGACTACTAGTACTCATATGCTTAATACAAGATGTAACAAAAATACTGGTGATCCTTTTAAGGGCATAATTGGTATCGTATTCTCATTGTGAAAAACTAAGAAAAAATATTTTTCTCACGAAAAAAATTTTTGGTTTTGTATGGAGGTTTGGCCAGCTGGGACGACTCGTCCCATACAATTTTTTTTTTCGCGTCAAAAAAATTTTTCTCCTACTTTCTCCTACTCGCTATACGAAACCAATTATGCCCTTAAACGGATCACCAGTATTTTTGTTACACCCTGTATGCTTAATACACAGATAAAACACTCGCATAAAAAAGCAAACGTTACAGTTATAGCTACCTACTAATATCGTGTTGTTCCGTAGATCTGATAATTATGAACTGTGACAAATAAAAATTGTGAAACGTTATTAATGATACTAGAAATTGAATATCTTGTTTACACAATTTCAACCTTATTATCAATTTCAAACGCGACGTATTAACGTATATGGACGAGTTAACATAAACGTCAAATGTATATACCTATTAATGATACGTATGACGTTATAATGTAACTTTAGTTCTCCATTTGAGCATTAAAAAGTTGGCAATTTCTTAGTACTTTGGCAATTGTGTAGGTTTATTGGTTCAGACATTTAAGACAACAACTGTTTCATGAATTTACATATCCATATCAACTATACCTAATCATATGTTTTATTCTGAGATAAGGGCATATTATGTGACACACGGGCCAATTTATTTTTCCACCTTATTCAGAAAACGATATAATCGTTAACAGGAAATGGGATAAGCAACAGACGTGACCGGACCCTTGCAGTAATAAAATCATATAAGCGGGGCGTGAGATTATTAGCTTTAAGGAACCATGACTACGTGCTTAACACGTTTTGAAATGCGGGAAACATGGATTGTATTGTCGGTTAACCCGGTTATTCCAATACAGTTTAAATATGCGTAAAAAATACCTGCTGGGTACTTAAAGTGCCCATAGGCAATAGAGGCACAATGTATTGTTTATAGAATACTCTTATTACCGAAACGTTCTTCTCTTCACTCAATCACTTGCTCCCTCTAACGTATAACTGCATCTCTGTGATTGGTTCGGAAACTAACGGTCTTTCCAATATTTCGAATTACTTACGGTACATCATATAAAGGGTACACGGAAAGAACATGTCTATATAGTTCCTTTATTCGTAAAATGAGATTTTTATATAAAAATTTAGAGCTTGCAATGAACTAAGTATTAGCAACAACTTCTGTAACAGCTGGAATTTTTAACATACTTAAATCCACTTTTTAATTCATATAAACCATCTAGTTACGAAAATAGTATGGTCAATTAAATCGTTCCAAACTTTAAAACCGCTATAACTCTAAATGTTTTCAAAGTGACAAGACATGTTCTTTCCGTGTACCCTTCACATCGATACGTATGAGAAAGAAAAAAGTTTTCGAATATGAACTGTAGAGAAATGCTACATACAATATTTGAAGGTATTAGTTGCTATTGACCTAATCTGAAACCATTAACAAGTTACTCCAAATCTCCAATATATTTATAATTAATAGATTGTATATGTTTATCAGAAAGTAGCTCAGAAAATGGGTTGTGACACCAGGACACCAGTGACATTGTGGAAAGACAAGGCTCTAGTTGAAGTGAATGTAGCTGTATTGCACAGCTTCCAGCAACATAATGCCACCATCGTTGACCACCACACCGCTTCTGAGAGCTTCATCAAACATCTTGACAATGAAAACAGACTTCGGTAAGAGATGAAACACCTGAGTATTCACATAGTGTACCTCACCTCACCTCACATAGTTTGGGATCATTTGAACGTTAAGGTCGTTAAGCGAAGTTCTTTAAAAGTTAATTGTGAAGACTAGGCTAGGGCTATCTAATCTGCGACTCAAAAAATAATACCTAAACTACTTTTACCTACTCTATGTTAGGCAAATTAAACCAAAAGCAAGAGTTACTTTACTGTACATTGTACGTACAAAGTAAAAAACTTGTGTAGTAATCTACGCATACACACGCTAAACACCAAACTACCTACCTAATTAATTAGTGATATCCTACTTCAAGACAACTTGACTAATGCGAACGGTAATTGTTAATTAGGCTTAACAATTATAACGATGGCGCGAAATGACGTCACATTCGACATTCGTTTTTTTCTTCACAGTTTCCGGAATCTAAATATCCGTAAATCCGTCCATTATGTAGGCCTCAAGATGGCCTCGCTGGCAAAAACACGAGAATCCGTGGATTTACCTAATTCCAGCCATCACACTGTTTTAAGATCATAAACCTATCATTAAGGTTGTCCTTGCAGACTTGAGAACTAACCAGGAGGCGGCATTTAAATTACAATACATATATTTTATATTGATATCATATTACTCCCATGATTTCGCTCAAGCTTAACTTATTGGTGTGACTGCGATGCATAGAGTAATATCAAATCAATAAAAAAACTTTTAAAGTCTGAATGCCGCTTCAGTTATAAACAAAATAATATTATGCACATGTTGGACGGACATGTAAACATAATGTCATGTGATCTCTCGAGAATTATTTTGGAATCCGGCTCCCATGAAACAATAAATAGATAGTTTATAAACGGGTACTATACTTATAATGTCGGCATACTTAATGTGTAGTTAACACCATATTTGATTTTCCGCGCCTACGCATGACTTGCCGGCCGCAAAGTGTACTAATTAACGTCTACAAATCTGACAATGAATTGACTAAATAGGCATTGTTTGATTAGTTTTATGTAGGTGACTTGAACAGTTTAAGCAAGCCAAGAATACTGATATTTCACAACTTTACGGTACTATTGTGCCTACTTAATTATAATTTAACTAGCCTACACCTAACCTACCTAGGATTTGCATGAAATTAATATTTTTAAAACGTGTTCTTAACTTTATTGTGGAATGTTTAATATCTGCTACAGATCGGGCTGTCCCGCGGATTGGATATGGATAGTTCCGCCAATGTCATCATCCATCACACCAGTATTTCATCAAGAGATGGCGCTATATTATCTCAGGCCTTCCTACGAATATCAGGTCCGTTTCTGTTTCATTCAAAAACCTTTTCTTTTCTAATAATAACTGTGCTAAAATAATATCGCCTAAAGTTTCACTAAATAATTTAGGTCAATTAATACTAAAATCATAATTGAAGAGCCTCATTGGCACTCTATAAAATCAGTAATAAAGTTTAATACATAGTTGACATTATCCCTTACGTAACAAAACCGAACCCTCCACTATCTTGTTCGATTAAGACAACTCGCCAACAATTCACCTATTAACCTCCATCTGCGTAAATTAGGAACCAGCGTGGAAGACCCATCAGTGGCAGAAGTCAAAGCCGATCACCGGGAAGAGGCCGATAAACAGAAAGTTCCACTTTAAGCAGATAGCTCGAGCTGTCAAATTTACATCCAAACTGTTCGGTCGAGCGCTTTCGAAGCGGATTAAGGCGACGGTTTTGTATGCGACCGAAACTGGCAAGTCTGAGCAATACGCCAAGGAGTTAGGAGTCATATTCGGACATGCCTTCAACGCTCAGGTACTTTGTTAGTTTGCTAACTAGATAAAGTACTAGTGAAATGAACGTAGAAGCTAATTTAAGAACTGGTTTTGTTTTAGGTTCATTGCATGGCAGACTACGATATAACTTCAATAGAGCACGAGGCACTTCTTTTGGTTGTGACGTCCACATTTGGGAATGGTGACCCCCCAGAAAACGGCGTGGTGAGTATTTTTTAGCTCGTGTCATGTCGTTATTAAAATGAAATGACTTAACAATACATTTCACACTTCTAGGCTTTTGGAGAACATCTTTGCGAGATATTGTATGCTGATCAAGTTGAAGACATCGGGTAAGAATAAACACAACATTATTTAAATAATTTAAAATTATTCTAGTATTGTTGTAAAAGGCTATTATATACAAACTTGAATATTTTAGGACTCAAAACATGCCGACACCTAAGTCATTTATTAAAGCTAACAGCCAAATGGAATTGCAAAAATTTACGGTTGGGAATCCCAAACAGTTAAATCGATTGGAATCACTTAAAGGTAAGATGAGAATGACTGGCTCTATTACAAATGAAATCTGTAAGTACTAAATGTTGTTTTCTGTTGCCATTAGACTTATTTATGTTATGATATACTCGTGCTTATGACCGTTTAATGGATAAAGCGTGTTTTAGGTTTTTAGATTCGAGCTCCTTTTATACCTAAGACACATATTTCCATTTCCATTTTCCATTGTTATTACTCACAATTATTTACAATTAAGAATGTACATACTTGTAAGCATTATGTACATACTTGTAAGCATTATATCAAAGAATTCTACAAAAAGTCACTATTGTTTTAGGTAGTGCAACTGACACGGTGTCAATTGATAGTTTTGGGCCACTCAGCAACGTTCGTTTTGCTGTATTCGCGCTTGGCTCAAGCGCATACCCTAATTTCTGCAATTTTGGAAAATATGTGGACAAATTACTGGGCGACCTCGGCGGTGAGAGAATCCATGACGTGGCCACTGGTGACGAGATGTGTGGACAAGATCAGGCGTTTAGGAAATGGGCTTCCAGTGTGTTTAATGTATGTATTTTTAATTTCAAAGTAATATATGCGAATTAAATTAAAAAGTACCACTTCAACGTATTTCTTTATTGATTTTAAGGTTGCTTGTGAGACGTTCTGCTTGGACGATGACGAAACACTACAAGAAGCAAAGAGAGCGCTAGGAACGGTAGCACTCAGTGAGCAAACTGTTCGATTTACGCATCCAGAGACCAAACCTCCTACTTTGACAGTTGCGCTGCAATCGACTCTCAACAGACAACTGGTGACTTGCGTTGTTAAGGCAAACAAAGACTTGGGTGATGATTCAGCTGAAAGATCCACTATCTTCATTGACATGGAACCAAAGGTACTATTGAACATAATAGCTATAGATGTTAGCATAAGACGTGTTACCAGATAAATATTGTTATTTTTATCAAACATTGATATATTTTAGGGTGAAATCAAGTATGACCCTGGAGATCATGTTGGAATTATTGCCTGTAATCGTAAAGAACTGGTGGATAGCGTATTAGCACGTTTAATAGACATTGAAGATTATGACGAAGCATTGCAGTTACAACTTATGAAGGAAACGCATACGTCAGCTGGTATGAAAATCACTGCATATTGAAAAACAAGAAGATAAATAAAACTTATGCTATAAGATTGTAATTTTTTAGGACCTGTCAAATCTTGGGAGCCACACGAAAGATTGCCAATAGTGAGCGTGCGAGACTTATTCACACGGTTTCTAGACATCACAACCCCTCCAACAACGATACTGTTGCAGTATTTGGCGACGACCTGCGAAAATGAGGAGGAAAGGACACAACTAAATGTATTAGCTACAGTGAGTAGACAAACAATGATCTTGTGATTTAAGTTTTTCATTTGTTTTCAGATGATGAATAATTGTGATTAATAGACTGATTTAAGGATTTTTTCGTATACTTATCTAGGACCCTGGCGCGTATGAAGACTGGCGCCACTTCCACTTTCCTACACTGCCTGAAGTTTTAGCACAGTTTCCTTCTGCCAGACCAAGCGCATCGCTATTGGCTGCCCTGTTGTCACCTCTGCAACCAAGATTTTATTCAATATCGTCTTCACCAATTGCGCATCCTAAACGACTACATCTTACCGTAGCTGTTGTTACGTACAGAACTCAAGGTAAACTATCCTATCAACCACCCTATCGTATTTAATTTGTGAAATTTAATATGAGTATTCAATTTAAATTTTTGGTAACAGAAGGTGAAGGTCCCGTACACTATGGCGTTTGCTCCAATTATCTTATGGATCGGAAGCCTGGTGATGAAGTATACTTGTTCATTAGAAGGTAGTACCTTAACCATAACTATTTATATAAATTTTACTTGAGAGAGCCGAATACTAAAATATGTTACAAATATTTATTTCCAGCGCGCCGAACTTCCATCTTCCAGAAGACTTGTCCGTTCCATTAATCCTTATAGGGCCTGGAACTGGCATTGCACCTTTCCGAGGTTTTTGGCACCATCGCAGAGCTCTGCTTAACAATCGAAGTAATAATCGCAGTAATGCTGGTCCCGTTTGGCTCTTCTTTGGATGTCGCACAAGAACTATGGATCTATATCGAGAAGAAAAGGAACAAGCTTTAAAAGACAATGTGTTAACCAAAGTGTTCCTTGCATTGTCAAGAGAAAAGTATATTCCAAAGGTATTTAACGACACTCGATATTATTAATAGTACCTACTATTTAATCAAATTCGTTTTCATATATATTTCTCCATGTTAAAATTATTCTTTCTTTTTGTAGATGTATGTTCAAGAGCAAGCTGAACAAGAAGGACAAGAAATTCACGATTTATTAATAAACAGAGGAGCGCACTTTTATGTTTGCGGCGACTGCAAAATGGCCGAGGACGTTAATCAAAAGCTAAAGGGAATCATAATGAAGTACAGCAATATGACTAAAGATCAAGTGCAAAGTTTTATGTTTAAGTTAAAGGTTAGTAAATGCTTGTACCCAAATAACTACAACAACCATTAGACTTGTTAAAGTCTATAAAATGATATAAATCTGGTAGCACAGCCCGCGAACTCGCCAATCCGTTCGAAAAATATAGCAAAATTCCATATAATCTGATCCGCAAAAGGGCAGCGGAGGCTCGCCGTAGCCTTCGGGTAAAAGGGTTCGGAGACCACTTGTGTTGATCTAGATTTTAAATCAACATAATCCTAATATCCTCATGTCACTGATTGCCACCAATTGCAACTGGTTTATGCGTTCTCAGGAGGAGAACCGCTACCACGAAGACATCTTCGGCATCACCCTCCGCACGGCTGAGGTGCACAGCGCTTCGCGAGAGTCGGCTCGACGAAACCGCGTTGCCGCACAACCCTGACGCCGGTCCTCTCGATTTCGGCCCAACTCATTCATCTAGCCAGTAACCTCAACTAACTTCAATTGACGTAGTAATATGAAAACACCAGAATGATGAAAACGTACCAAATAAAAGGAGTGGCTGATGTGAACCTAAATTCAAAATGTAACTCCAACTATACAAAGGCTAAATCTGATAGTACCGAAAAGTTTATGAGGACTTAAGAGTGACAAATAAGCCTGCACTCTATTGGTGTCTTCTAGTGTATTTTTTCTTTCATTTACTGGCAATGTTTTAAATCCGATTCGAATAGTTTTAAATTTATAAACTTATTGCATATTCTGATATGAAGGTCTTGTTTTCTCAGACTGAACTTTTAAGACAACTTAAAAGTATGAGTACAATTTAAGTGTAACTATTTGTATATTATAAAAAATATACAAATAGTAATGAGCCTAAAATGTAATATTGCTAAAGACCATTGATATAAAATTACTTAATGGATTTTAGGAAAGAAAACATCTGTAAATATTGTTATCAGTTAAGCTTAAAATTTAATTTGCGAAGTCAATTAGAATTATAAATACCTACCCGAGTAACACATAACTAACAAGTTTTGGCCAAAAGTTTAATGATCTCTAAATAGGTTGTGCAAAATAAGAAACTATAATTACCTACTTAGTCTCGTTAATTATTAATATCGTTCGCTATTGTCAATGTGACTTAAGTGACTGCACTTTATTTGCTAAATTGTAGCAATAAATGACCAGTTTCCATTTTTCTAAGTGAAATTGTAATATTTTGGAATTAAGTAAAGCAGGGTGTCTGTAAATAAATAACGCACAACGCATTATATTTTCTATATTCTTTAAAAACTATCTACTACTCTAAATAATAATGAAACAACATACGTTGATAAAAGATCAACAATAACAATATTTTTCAATGTAATAAAAGTATTTCAAGCTAAACTATTGTGTCCAATATACAAATTGTATAATGCTTACAATTTAATTTTGAATATCAAAAGACAAACGATATCTTTCATATTTTCTCCTTAGATAGAATAATACAACGATACTTATATTTTAAGCAGTTTATACTAGTTTTTAAGTTGTGTACAGAATATTATATTTATTTATTAATTACACTGTAAATAAATATAAATTAAGTTTTATATGTTAATTGTATATCATTTAATTTAAGCTATCGAAGCTTATTTCCTCGTTATTCTGTCGCTATAGTAATACTGTAATCAATTGAAGAAATTATTTACATCTTTAAATAATAATACTGAATAATAATAATTGGTGTTGAAAAATATGAAAAGTAGTAATGATTAAAAAAACATTTATATCACATCTGTAAAAGTTTACAAAGTATAAGTCACTGACTACTCTTGATATTTATCTTCGCATGGCGTTTTAAGAAACTTGATCAACTTGAACATTTGCGACGATTTGTCTCCATTCTGTGGTATCCAAAAAATGTTCTGTCCTTTTACGCTAGGTGTGAGTGTTGAATTTGTGATCTTGTAAACTAGTTATAAGAAATGTATTCATATTTTCTATTATTCATGTTCCAAGAATTTAATATACAAATAAAATCTTTTCTGATACCTAATATTTCTATATTAAAATATAAATCCTAATGATATCTTATTATTGTAATAACGGGATATTTACAAATAACTGAGTTCATATCTTATAATAGAGTGCACGAATAAAATAATAATAATGTTACTGTCTAAATCATATCACGCAATGTTAAATATAATAATGCACTATTTGAAATAATAAAGACTACTAAAAATGTAACGCTGTCGAATATAAAACTTGAATTTCAATACATTTGTCTGTAATTGATCAAATAAAGTTCCTTCATATTCGAAAATATATATCAACATTGTTTCATTCGGTAACCGGTCTCTAAGAAATTAGTATTGGAATTTATAATGCGAGCACTTTTCCACAGCTCATGAGCACGGGGCAAAAACTAGATGATAACATTTATTTTATTAGAAGGTGCAGTAATAACGCACAGCATATGAAAAAAAAGTAGAAGCCGTGTATATCAAAAGGACAATAAGCTGGCGCAAGATATAGCAGAACAACGATTTAATTTATAGCACCACATCCTCGAGTCGATCGCGTAATGACAATTGAAACTAAGTAGTTTTATCTTAGAGGACCCCTCTGCCGAAAATATATGACCAGTGGTCTTACTTATTGTATGGACTGACGTTTATCTGACGTGGTTATATTGACGTTACGTACACATTTGACGTTCCTATCGATGGCATTCTCATATAATACGTATACCCAAAAATATCTCGTATGTAATTTTTTTTTATTGATTATAGAGGTTTGTATTGTATTTTCTTGCAATTTACGAATTGATTAGTGCTAAACAATCTCTCTAATATTTTTTGCCAACATGTTTGTCCCTAATTTTAGAGCCCTTTATCGTGTCCACTAGCGTTACTTATAAATAATTGTGATTAGGTATCTAAATTTAACGATAGATATTATTATTTAAAGATTAATATTTAAAAAAGAGTCCTATATATTGTATTGGGTATTTAAGTACCATTTGGATCTATTAAAATAGTTTTTAAGTTGCTGGGTTCGTCAATCTAGCCGTCTAAAGTTATAACAGCCATTTTATTATGCTCATAAATCATATAAAATTAAATAATTACAACTATTTACGAGTAGCACTACTGGGCACGCTAAAGGATTCATAAAGGCTTTTTTGCTTCATTCAATGAAATCTTGTAAGGCGCTTTTATACAGGAAAACTATTATAACCATCGCCCTTTAAGAGGAAGTTTTGCACCCCGTTGCTCATTTTCTAAGGAAATAATAAGGAAACTTGTTTTTCTCTTCGACAACAAGTCCATTGCAACAACTTCTGAACCGGGGCATCCCAACTTACAGCAACTGAATTGACGTCTTTGATGGATCATCCCACAACGACGCATATAAATAATTTCCAGGTGTCATAAAATATGCTTAGAAACTCAGTGTCCTAACTGACGTCTGCTGGCAATTTTAGTTGGTAGTAAGTAACTCCCAAAAAAAATGTTGGTACACTTTTATACCTGACTGTACCTAGTGGCACTGTCGTGTACACTACGGAAGTATACCAAATTTCAGCTCAATCAGACACTGGAACGTGGTTGAATTTTAACTTACATGATTTGATGCACATAAATAAATAAACAAACAAATAAGTATACGGGATCAAGCTAAATATGTGTAATAAAAAATTGTTGAGACAGTTGCACCTAGTCCTATTCGAACTTTACAAATTTATTTTATCTTTCATTACTCGCCCAATTTTTTTATTCCGGCCAAAATGTGTAAATTAAAAAGTGGCAACATCGTAGTGTCGTACCTTTCAAATCAAATACAAAGAAAACGGAACGACACTACAATGTTGCCACTTTTTGATTTCTACACTTTTTGGTCGGAATATACATGGAGACTTGCAAGATCCGAGTGATTTCTAAGCGAGATCAATTTATAATGTTCGAATAGACCTCCTAACTAGAATAATCATATATCTTGCCATTCAACCTTTTCTAGGCATTCTTATTTCACGTGAGTGAGGTTGGATACCTTCGTATGACAGTATTCTTTTAATAAATCAAATCTGAGGTAAAATAATTTTACAAAGCAGTTACTTACGTCCTATATACGTATTTGTTTAATTTTGCACTTTTCGTTCCAAAAAGAAACATATACAGCGTGTATTTTTGATATTACCACATAAGCTATGGGTAGTTAGTATAGACCCTAATAAACATATTTCCATATGTTTTATTAAACTTTTACGACTTTTATTTTTCCATATAAAATATTTCAGCACGCAATGTATTGCTCCTACCTGATTACTTTGCCTTTAAAACGTCACAATTGATATGTGTCACATTTGTACTGTATACGCAGTACATTGCTGAGTGAAATAAATTAAAAAATTAATTACTCGGTGTTAATTAACAATTAACTAAATATTTATTGCAATGTCGATTTAAAACATCAAAACCTGCTTCAGGTTTCCTTTTGTGGTAATATCAAATATACACGCGGTATAAGTAGTAAGAAAAATGATATCACCATATCAAATCGCAATTCAGCGCGGGAATGCGGCCTGTGTGATGGGCATCTTGTCTAGAGGATCAAAAGAGTGGTTTTTAAGTAGCTTTATTTATAGGTAATTTTATTTTTAGGTTAATACATTATTACTTAAGTTTTATAGTAATCTCACCATATTAATACTTTTCTAAAATCAGAAACGGTTTAACCTTTTGAACGCTTTTTCTCTCGCATCAAAATGTGGCATACACGCCAATATCTCAACTAGTGACAAACTAATTTAAACCTTATCTGTCAACAGTAAAATTGCTTTGACAGCGTCTGCCATAGCCACTTTAGTGGTTGTTGGCGTGGTAGGCACGACAGTACTCGACCACTTTAATGGCTCTTGGCGTTCAAAAGGTTAAAATATTATTTATCTAATATAACAAAATTCATCAAGTAAGGTTGATGTGGTTAATTCCGTCATATGGACTATTCCGTATATTTCTCTGATTTTCAATCGTAGGCATAAAAAAAACATTTTCTTTTGACAGCTGAAACTAAATGGAATCACTGCTTTATCGATAAAATAATCAATTTTGTTCCTTGTTCGAAACGTTAATGGACGGAATAGCCCCTAGCCTACGGAATTAGCCGCATTAACCTTACTATACATAGTTCAAGATACTAGAATATACTGTCAAATTAAGTAGAAACTTAGATAACAAAAAGCGACAAATAGAGCCTGTTGTTAAAACAATATACATTCAAAGGTCCTATACACTAAAATAATTGAGGACGTAATTACACGTCACTGACCTTTGGTTAATAAACGTGTATTAGTTTTTTTTAATACCTTTACAATCTAGAAGCGCTACCTGCACCTGCCAAGTTGACTTGTAAAGTGTCACTATTATGGCAATACATATGTTTTACAAAAAAAATCTCATCTTTTATAATTAAAGGACAACTTAATAGGTCCGTTGAAAAACATAACGCTCGCCCACAAAATACAATTAAAATAAACTGAATATTTTTTGTAAGCACTACTAAACACAGGGTGTTCCTTTTTTTAGTTTTGATTTTAAAAAACACTTATTCCAAAAAGACATTAGTCTTCGCTCTAGGCATACACATTTTTCGCTAAGAGTTAGGTACGAATAGCAATCAAAAATGCTGATAATGTTTTCTCATTAGTGATACTGCGTAAATACCTCGATTGTAAAGGCAAACATTAACAGGTAAATGAATCACAATCAAAAATAAATTCATACATTTGCAATGAACAATTATCAAAACAAATACTGCTCGAATTCTTCCGAACCTAACTGCGGGCGTTTTCTATTCTTATCGGCAGCCCGCATCATTGTTCAACGGCCTTATTTGATAACTGTACATTCCAATAATAAATCATAATCAGAAGGAAATCAAGCATCATCCTCTCCCGCTAATCTGTGAAGATTATTATTATCTCGTTCAAACATGATTGCGGCCCAATTCTGATCAAAACGTAACCTTGATTTAAAATCATAAAAGAGAAGGGCATTTTATTATTTAATGCGTTATTGACGTTATTGTTAATAAAATTAAGTAAAAACATGTTCTAACCATATAAGCTTTCAATCGTGTGTGCAATATGAATACTATATTTTTTGGAGTACAAATACAGGAATTGTATCTACATTTTTTATTTTCTTTCAATAGCTCAGATGTTAACTATAAGTATGTACCTGCAAATTAAACGGTTTACGAGTAAATATTCGTCCCGTTTTGTTTTTTAATTGCAATTTGATTGTATTTTTCTACATACTACTTACTGCTACTACAAAAAATACGAATAAAACATTTGTATTACCCTATAATGAAGTCTAAAGCCTACATCCAGGCCCGAATAAGTACAATCATGAAAAAAAGTGAGAACTCGCCTAAAGCGGAAACCCCATATTGAACAATCGATAGAAAAATTACAATAAGTAGAGTTTACTTTAGTGAACTAAATAGTGTAACGACGATTCTGTTAAAGTTCCCGTGCAGTTCCAGTGAGCACTACGTAACTAGTGACGTTACAACTTGTTGATATTTTTTGCGCTGTTTATAATGACTACGTTGCCGAGACAACGTCCACTCAGTACTGCTCCGGACGCCGGCCAGCATATATACTATGACCGAGTCAAACATCTTTCAGTTTGAGAAATTTACACGTGCGGAAGGTGTCTCGATAAATGTCCAATTCATTACTCTGCTGTGGTAAGGGTCACGCGGTCCCGCATGACCAGAATAAAGAGACTTTAAAACCGAATAAAACAATTGAAAAAAAGCCGGCCTTCAAAATGGAACCCACTGTCATTAATAAAACTAAAGAAAAAAAAGTTATTGATAAAAAAGAAAAGGTTAAAAATAATTTAGCCGGTAAAATGGAACACGTTGCTGTTAACGGAAATGGTATAATGGCGGGTTGTCCCTTTAGTGGTAACAGTGCTGAAAGTGTTGACAAGAAAAATTTGCGTGTGAAGTTGAACCAGCCGATGAAGCTGCGGAACTACTTGGATGACTCTTTGCAGACCTTAGATGTGCTGCATACCAGGGAGAATGATACCGCTATGATTGTAAGTATTTTAAACATGTATAATTTATTGGTACAACTTAAAAAAATTAAAATTGATAAATTTTGGCAACGGAGCTTTTTGAGTGCCAGAGCGTTAGCTAGGGGCTTACATATTCTGTTGTATTTTAATTTATTACTAAGCACCTTTTCTTGTTCATTTTTATATTTTGTCTGTTTGTGACAAACAAAGTGTCAGATAAGGACAAACGATTATTAATTATTTATAAAGGGGTAACTCTTTCTTAAGTATTTTAAAGGGACTTGTAACTTTACGTATTTATTTGCGTAAGTAAATAAGTAATTATTTATTTCCTTTTTTAAGAAGAGTGATTTCGTGAATTGCTTACATTGAGTCCTATAATAATATATTATCCTAAGTTCTAAAAAACATCTAAATCATCTCCAAATTTAAGAAATGATAACAATCTACATTTACACATGTCGTAAGAACGGTGAGATCATTTGGTTTTTTGAGAAAGCCAAGCAAAAAATCAGTATGCATGTCTTGTTACACGTTAATTTATAGATCAAACAACTTTGACATTAAGGTTGACAATAGAAACGGAACAAAGTACCATGCGCTTGAGTATGTGAAGTTGATTTTCGAAATATAGGGCGAGCACAAAAGCTTTATAATACATATACATTTGAACATTAAGGTATTCATTATAGTCCAAGTTTGTTATGATGCTGCTGCCACATCAAACGTAGTCAATCATCATGCGGAATCTATTGAACACATACCATCAACTCGTCAACAATAATTCAAACAAAAAGTTCAAAAAGCACGCGGCACATCAAACTTCGTCACAGGAAAAGGAGCGAAAGGGGTCATGTAACAAATAAAATTGGGTCATTGTAATCGGACATAATTCTAATAATTTCTTAAAAACAGGTTATAAAAAGGACATGCAAACAAAGTCAGAATGCGCGATATAATTGTAAAGAATTTTCTATGAAAACTTTTTACAACAAGTCCCTCATATTAATTGGTCGGCCATTATATGCAGTCATAATAGACAGATGCTGCTACATGAATCATGTCAACTTGAAGTATACTAGCAAAATCCAATTTTGCTCACTGAATTTAGGCAGCAAAGAACCCTTGTTCGAGCTGCTGTGGTGAAAAAACCATTAGTGGTATTAAATACTAACGTTGAGTAGAACCAATTATTATTATTCCGTCAATAAAGCTCCAACACAAATGATCTAAATAAATTCCGGTTTGCAATACTTTTTTCCCTAAAAAAATAAACAACCGTGTCAAATTCTTGCCACAAATCACCGACCCAGAGCGGCATTCTAACTTTACAGCCATGATTTGTTACAGATTCTTTATCACAATGACCTTGTTTTTTCACGATCATCTAAAGAGATTTTTTTCTCTTTTCTGAAAACCAATCACGTCTGAGTCGTCCGACATACCATTTTGAAGTTTTACAATCCGTTTTGATATATGTGATAAGTGATAATCGACATCCACGGGCCTAATAATAGCAAGCGCATATTTGTTGCCGTTGTACAGATTCAATACAATTTTCAAGCAATAAATAAAGGCGTAAGCGCCGGCTGCCATAAGAGTCCTTTTCATTTGGTTTATTGCTTATATTTGACACGAATTTAATAGCTAACTGAACAGGGAAAGGGAGATCTGGATAAACAAAACATGTTTAATATCATTCAATATCAAATTAAAATCAAATTGGTAACAAATCCCATTCTTTGGTGCCTGATGATTCGGGTAATGAATGATCATAAAATATATTTAGGGATGACGAAACACTACCGAAATCCATAAAAAACGGTCACAGCTACGGTCCATCAAAACATGATGTAACGCAAATCATTGTGCCTAATCACATTGTCGTTATCGACTTGTCAAATCTGAATCTCATGTTTATGGTGGCTCAAACTTGTTTATGATAAGTTTACTATTTGACATGTGTCGAAATTATAATGTGATAGTATTTATAAATATGATTATGTTAGTAAATGTTGTTCATAATTGCTGTAATACAGAGACTATAGAGTTATAGACGACCACAGCCTAAGAACTTTTTGAAGCTCAAGTCAATTGCGCCATCTATGTCAAAGACCCCTAAAGATACCGAAAATGTAAGAGAAATGTCACCTGCACTGCTACTCCGCCTAGTAGCTATTAGTGTACTACTAGTACGCTATTTGTAGCATAGTCTTTTTACCAATATTGTCGTTTTAAAATAAAATATCTAGAATACTTACACATATTAAATTTTTGTTAAAGTTGGTTAGAAAATCGTGTGTCAATCATGCTTACTAACATTGCACATGCTTATTAATAATATTTATATGGTACTAAAAATAGTAAACATACCTATGTGTGTACTAAATGTAAAACTTTTCTTTATTTTTTTTTTGCTTCTTATTATTCTCCTGAGCAACCAATATATATTCCGACCAAAAACTGTAGAAATTAAAAAGTGGCAACATCGTAGTGTCGTCCCCTTCAAATCAATCTAAGAAAACGGGACGACACTACGATGTTGCCACTTTTTAATTTCTACACTTTTTGGTCGAAGTATAAGTGACAATTGGCACGATCTTATTTTCACCCGACGTATAGCTCACCGAAGGAAGCCCACTAACTGCTCGATAGGGGAAATAATTCGTGTATAGCTGAATTTTGGTGAAGTTGTAGATAAAGGTGTCTTACACAACATACTAAAAGTACTCATGGATAGGGGTGCCGCTAACGGGGAGAGGGGGGTGTAAAGGTCCCCTTTTTTTGGCTTTTCGTAAATAACTCAGTAGCGGTGGCTCATACGAAAAAATGTTCTTCTACTTAATTAATCCACAAATGATTTTCTACAAAAAAGGTTCTTTACACTTTTTTGCTGAGATCAATGTATAATGAGATTTCGAGGAAATACGATAATCACTTTTAGAAACTTTCGGAGCTATTATTTACGAAATTATGAGTTTTGTCTAAAAATTGTTTTAGAAAACCCTTATTTATATTAAAAGACCTATCCAACGACACCCCACACATTAGGGGTGGATTAATAAACAGAATTTACTCCCCACTTCATGTGTTCGGGAGGTACCCTAAAAAATAATCTTTTTTCAGATTTTGTTTTAAAACTTTGTTTGCGTGTTCAAAACACATACTCATACGAAGTTTAACTATTCTAGTACTACCCATCACTGCGCAAAGCCGTGAACGGACAGACTGGGACAAACGGACAGCGAAACTATAAGGGTAGGAAGTTGATTGCAGGCGTCCATAGGCTATGGGAACTGCTTACCATCAGACAGGTCGTATGCTTGTTTGCCACCGTCGTGGCATAAAAAATAAAAAGTAAAAAAATACCCTCTTCAACCTGCTCAGTGATGGTTAGTACTAGAATAGTTAAACTTCGTATGAGTATGTGTTTTGAACACGCAGACAAAGTTTTAAAACAAAATCTGAAAAAATATTATTTTTTAGGGTACCTCCCGAACACATGAAGTGGGAGGTAAATTCTGTATTTTAATCCACGCCTAATGTGTGGGGTGTCGCTGGATAGGTCTTTTAATATAAATATGGGTTTTCTAAAACAATTTTTAGACAAAACTAATAGTTTCGTAAATAATAGCTCCGAAAGTTTCTAAAAGTGATTATCGTATTTCCTCGAAATCTCATTATACATTGATCTCAGCAAAAAAGTGTAAAGAACCTTTTTTGTAGAAAATCATTTGTGGATTAATTAAGTAAAAGAACATTTTTTCGTATGAGCCACCGCTACTGAGTTATTTACGAAAAGCCAAAAAAGGGGACCTTTACACCCCCCTCTCCCCGTTAGCGGCACCCCTATCCATGAGTACTTTTAGTATGTTGTGTAAGACACCTTTATCTATAACTTCACCAAAATTCAGCTATACACGAATTATTTCCCCTAAGTTTTCCTTCGTTTGGCGAGCTAGTAATAACAATTGTTTATTTATCTGTCACCATGTCATCAGCTGTCATATTATATTATATATTATCCGTTTATCTTATTCTTTAGTTATATTCTTGTCAGTTTAAGTTACAAATTACAGCAGGTATTTTACCTATGTATATACCTACGTGGGCGTTATTTATGTAAACGTTAACGTAACGTTTCTTTAATTAACGGTTACTAGTAGATTTAGTAAGAATTATTATGCATGGATCTACTCGCAATGTAATGTATTTAGGTACATACATTAAGAACTTTTCCTCGTCTTTGAAACTGTGTACACAATTGATGCTAAATGTTTGTTTTAATTCAGATTACAGCCTTATGAGCTTATTCAGAAACATTTTAATAACATTTACTGTAAATGTGTGAACAGTTTGACGAAGTACGAGTATAAGCTAATCGCAGACAATTTGAGGAGGATGGCAGTAGTACCATCATCACCAGAGGGCCTACCGCGAAGTTCGAAAATCGACAAAGCGATGGTCCCGTCTCTATCGCTCTTGCATATACGAAAGAGAGTGATGCAAATAGACGATTCGATGAACGAAGTGGTTCGCGGTTATAGGCCTGAACTAAAAAGTACAATTGTGTACGCAAAAAGCGTCTAATGTCTGTAGCTATTTTTAAATTAGGTATACGATTATATCATTAAGGTGCAGGTAATTCAAAAGCTAGCCTTCATATTTTTTCCAAAAAACTATCCAGCGCGTGAAAAGATCTCTTAACATTAACTCGATAAATAATTTATATAGGGGTGTGAAACCAAGTAGTACGAAGCAATCAAGTACTTTGTGGCAATAAAAGTAGCACTGTGAATAATCCATTTTGTATTTTCCTCTCAAATAAATAGTTGTTTCTGCTTTGTAGTTATTTGATTTTCCATCTGTGATTTTGACTCTCGTATTTTAGGTATTTACCAAATTATTCTTTCTAAGCTCTTTAGCATTAAAAACCTTTTGGTTGAAAGATACCAACAACTAAGGACGTTGGCTGAACGTTTTGATTGCCGTCTCACTAGCTACTGGGTAGATGTGCTAATAGGCAGAGCTAAGTAGATGTAAATGTAAGTAGTACAATTTAAGTAAATTTTAAGTCAGATGTAAGTACTAACATAGGGTGTAAGTAAAATAAGAATATTGTAACTAACAAAATTATGGATCCTAACGGTCTGAAATAAACTAATTTTATTTTTTATTTTTTTATTATTATTATTTTGTACTACTACAGGCAGCTTATAGCTGATACTTGCATATCAATGTCCACTTGAGTTTTCAAAATTTTGAAAATGATTATCGAGTGTTAAAGGGTCCACTGAGGGTGCACTGACCTGACTGACTGACCTCACAATTCTCGTAAACTGTTCCACACTTTTCACTACGCGGTAAGACAGGAAGTGTCGTCTGGGGTTTGCGTACAAAATTTCAGATTCGCCTCTAATTGATAATTATTAGACTTAGATTTTTACTGAATCAATCTGAAAATATTAAAACAAAAGGAAAGCGTCTGATTTAACAATTATTTAATTTAATAAGGACTTATCTTGGCGTTCATTAAACATAATAGCTGATAGTATAATTAATTACATTTTACTAAATACAGTCAAATTCAAATTTACAATACCCCAATGTTATAAGAGCCATTTTGGAGATAATTGGGCAAATTATTTTATGTGCACAAACACACAACCAGACTGAGAAACAACCTAAATACATAATACCATATCCGTTTCTTCGGAAAGAAAAATATTTATAAGTTAATCAGGTTTTGAAGCATTATTTGTGGAAGCACTATTTATGGGGTTAATTGATGGAAACAAATTGCACTTAACCGCTAAGTGCCTTGAAAATAAACTTTTAAAATACCCGTTCTTCTTGTTATGGATCAGCGACAAGCAAAAACTAGACATGAAGTTAACTAGCTGATAGTTTTAAAAAAGCAGTTGTTCTCAGATGGATGATTAGTAAACGTCTTAATAAAAACTTACTTATTTTTGTACCATATCGGTTACCATTCTTTTTTTTTGCGTTTTGTATCTTAAGTTACCTTTTTGTAGGTGAGACATCAGTAATAAGAAACACAATAGACATGTTCTATACCTACACACAAGTCATATCAAAATAAAACACAAATAGACCGATTGTGCATAAAAAATTAGAAATTGTTTTATTATTGTGCTTTGAAATGAATCGTAGTATATCGCCTCTACAGCATATCGCGCGTACCAAAGAACACCCCGTAACATCTGTTGATGTCAATTACTAGTTTCATTATATGCACAGGCATAAAAATATAATAGGTACACACAACGGTACCTACTCATACCCTAGCACCTGTAGCATTGCCCTATTATATTGCAATGTTACTGGGATCTGTTAAACCAGTTACGATCCCCAGGATCGTACGCCAATAAAAACACAATATCCGTTTAACTAAGACCACGCTCTAGTTAAAGAGATATTTAAGAGGCTGATTAGTATGTTAAATGCATGCATTTTAGAATCGTTTCAACCCTTAGAGGATTTAACCAACCGGAGTGCCCATGTCTGTCATTTTCTATACAAAAATGTCTGATTTAGACTTTCACGGTTTTTTTCGAAACGTCGAAGGTAATTTAAAAAATTATATACGCGGTTAAGTCTCGTTTATTACAAATAATTACAAAAATGTCTGCCGATTTTTGTGGGGGAGGGGAACGTCAAATGTATACGTAACGTCTAAATAGCCACGTCAGATAAACGTCAGTCCATACAATAAGTATGACCACTGGTCATATATTTTGGGCAGAGGGGAACGCCTGTCAATGGCCTCTCCGGTTGGTCTAAGGTTTCAACAGCTGCCAGTTCATTTGTTTCAAATTTATGACATAAAAGTTGCAAATTAATTATAAATATAAACAGTATATTTCAAAAAATGTGTGTTATCTTATTAAAACACGTATGTTACGAATTACGAGAAACTTTTATACCATACATTTGCAGCACAAATGAACCAGCTGAACAACAGAAATGCTTGTAAAATTTTCCCAAGTATTAGGTAAAAATGCACTTATAACTAATTTGTCCGAAACTTAAACACCCTAGCTATGTGACGGCACCTCAGTGTTTCACCACAAAACTTACTAAATAAAAACAACATTATTTATTTCTTAAAGCTTGTAGCTAGTAGTTATTAACAAAGTTAAAATGACGGGAAGCAGTTGTCCGCTAATGTATTATTTACGTGCACAACACCGATAAAAGGTTTTCATGGAATAACCGACTAAAGCAAACTTAGCTTATCATCTATTATATAAAGTAGGTACCTAAAGACTAGTTCCAAGTTAGAACTCCCAACCGACTTTGACTAACTATTGCATTATTATGGAATAGCTAACAGTTACGTAATCAAATAGTAAACTTGATAATTATCCCTTTGCTATTCTGATAAATTATTTAAATATTTGGGTTTGTGTATTCCGTCTTCATTCCGCTAAATTATTGAAACTTCACTTATAACTTGACCAAACAGAATAAGGATTCGACCTAAAGTTTGTCATAATTCTATGGATTAATTTTTTTATGCGTACACATTATTTTATACAAAGTTTTTAAGTAATTTTATTGTACTATAATTTTGACATTCTGTAAAGTTATCATAGTTGATAGTTAACGTAGCGGCGCATACTTAGTTCTGGTACAAATATTAAAATTAACATGAACAACATTTTAACAAATTTACATTTGCAAAAACATGCGAATAAACACACAGGTATATCAAAAATAATAGTTTTATTTTAAAATACCGGCCACGTAATTCCAGACAGTCAAAAAGTTCAAGATAATTTAAATACCGACGATAAGGAATCAAAAGACGGAAGCCGCAAAAGACACTCATTTTAGCAAACAGTGGTCATCGGTATTCGACATAATTTGCTTCGCACACAAGTTATGTTGTTTCCAATAATATTGGTATTGCAATTTAATAACTAAGCTGATATTGTAGGATAACCTTAGGCGGAGTAAATATTATGGTAGGTGCGTACACGTAAGTACATTTACCGCTTATGCTCAATTGAATTTAAATAATAAGTTAGGCTATTTTAAGTAGCTGCCTGGTAATTGAGCCTCTGTGGTACTTTTAATTGTATATTATGTAATTGTATAATATGTTTATTTACACTACTTTGACGATCATAATATAAATTTGTATAAATTAGACTAAGACCATTTGTAGGTACTATAATTTATTATTATGAAATAAATAAATCTAAATCTATAGAAAATGCACTGAGGTAATAGCAGTTTATAAATAACCCTAAATTTTTACACCGTTCATTGGTTACGAGTAAGGTTCCTATTGTCTGTGCTATAACATCGTATTATTTTATGAGAGTATCCCTCATATCACCAAGATCAAATTGCGTTATAATATAATATCCGCCACTGATAAATTTAAACCATACGATTTTCAAACAAACTCGTCAAAGCAATCTGACGACTTTTGTTCATTATCAGACATTGTGCACCAAACCTCAAACGGTTTCAAACTGCGTCAAAAACGTACTCAACCAATCCCAATACAATCAAAAATATACTTTTTGTCAATGAAATAGGGTTTTTTACATGTCAGCGATGAAATAAACGATTAGATAATTAGAAATACGACGTGTTGTATCTACTTTGATCGAATGACGGTTTTTGTTTTTGACTCGCTTTATACTCGTCAACCCGCATCGGATATTGTTCCTTCAAAGGTTTTATCTGTGCTCTAAATATACTTTTTATATCAACAAGTATGTCAATTGATCATGAAAATAATGTGATGTTATCAGCCCTCGCGTGTAACTTCACGGCCAGATTATATTGTGCAAACAAAGTTAGAGTTTGTATAATATAGAGTGACGAAACAAAGTAGGCTTCAATTAGCTCTATCATCAGGGACAAGGGAAAGGGTTAATTGGTGTAAAATTTGAGAATTTGTTACAAAGTTTGGCGATCATTGAATTATATGGTTGTCATGTTAAAACGATTTTGAATTTGAAGTAGTAGCGATCAATTTAAATACAATTTGGTAAGAAGAAGGAAAAAGGTACCGAACTTGTTTTAATTTTAAAATTCAAACAATACATCTCAAACATAACTCCAGCACATAACAAATTTATTATAAATAATATAATCGGCCAATATAGCACTTGTATTGGAGTTGCATCGGAAAAAAAACAAATTCTGACATTTATAATTCAAACGGTAATGAACTAGCTGTATTGCGTAGTTAATGTATTGGAGTTATATTGAAGTTGGAACGTGTCTAAACGTTTTTTGAAGATTGAATACGGCCCCTTTTAAATCATACTATAAACTATGTACAGTCGCTATCAAATATATCGGAGCGGCCAAGGTACTCAAATATATCTAAACATGCACTTTATCGCCTTGACAATAGAGGCGCTGTTCAGATATTTGTGACCACCTTGGCCGCTCCGATTAATCTGATGGCTACTGTACAAGAAAAGGTTGATTTACTCAATTATTCAAGTGATCAATTTTCATTCGACCTTGATCTCAGTTTATGTAAACCAGGATTCCAATTGACTTCGATTACATAGATGCTGATTGTTGAGATAAACAGGTAATTGTGCGACTTTGATGGATTTATTCTATTCGCTTGTGGATATTTCTAACTGATTAAATTATTCATAAACATACACTATAATGCCGTTAATAATTGTTTGTCTCTCTCCGTCGTTTTGATTAATATTACTCATGTAAAAATTACATATAAATAGATGAGTCCAATAAGAAACAATAAAAATATATGACAACGTGCCATAATTTATAATTTCAATATAATAATGAAACCTAGAACGGAATAATCTCAATGGTTAGATTTTTCCCCAAAACCGGGGCCTTAGGATAATGTCATTTTAGAAATTAATACGCGATGACTATGAGGAAAAGGAAAGACATTATTCCTCATCGTATTTAATCACTAAAATGTCTAAACATTATTTTGAAATTTTTATTATTAAATAAAACAACTTTAAACGGATTATATCGCGTATACACCACTTTGCAGCGTTCGTGGTCACGGGATGACTGTAGAAAAATATATTTACCCCCATCTAAAATCCCCCATCATTTTTATTTTGTTCCAGTGCATAACGCCTTTTTGATGGCGCTGTCATCTAAATGGGTTGGTTTAGGCCGCCTAATTGTCAGCTATCAAAGTGGCAAGAAACGCTTTGCATGTTAAACTATTAGTTTTGATGAAACAAAATTAGAATAGGCCTCCAGCTTGCCTAATGTACCAATACATCTTAATCGATAATTTTATCAAGAAAGGCGATTATCACATTGGCGCCGCATACGGAAACCGCAGCAGTGTGAAAGCCACCTTACTTATTATGCACAAAATCATCCAAAAAGATGATAAAAAAGGTAAAAATATAATTTTGGCGTAATCGACTTAAACTCATGTAATGTTTTTTCGTTCTTATGGCCTCAGGAATGCGTGGTTATTTTTCCTTCCTCCTTCCTCTTCGCGGGCACGTGTATGGTGTGTATACCTACTATCTATTTTAAATTAATATCTAATTAACATTACACCAAATAATAACTAAAATATATCATATTTACGCCAAATCTCACTAAGTATCTCAAGTATCAATGTTGGTTTACACAACAATTTTATAATTCCTCATTATAGACTTTTCAAGAAGCGTAGTTACATAAGGTACATTTATGTTTTACAAATTTTGATAACCAAATAACCAACTTGACAAGTTGCCACTGATTAACTGCACGTATTCAAATCAAATCCAACCAAGCATATAAACTACTTCGTACATATTAAACCAGTAATTAAATCACAATCACTGGAATAAATGGACGACTCCGAATGTTCGCGGACAAAGACGGCATAAATATGCAACAGGCGGTCCATTCGGAAGGCACAACTTCATTCTGCCGCACATAGCTTTTAAGCGTAACTACATTTGAAGGGATATTCAGTTTTACACCCTATTTTAATAGGTTAAGGTATAAAAACAAATGATCCTTTGTGTGTGGTTCAGTAATAAGAGTGATGTCGTTCGGCACTAGGTCACGGGACTTGTGTTCGCTAATTCATCAGTAATTTTATAGTTTACACTCCGTTAGTTAAAGGTAGGCTGGCCTTAGCCTAAGGCTTAATCTCATGTACCAGCGGGTTCATAATGACATACTTACCCAATTTATAAACAGAGGTCGTGAAACTCGTGAATTCATTGATAATTTGGGTATGCAATTATGAACATAAAAGAGATGAGAATAAAATTGAAAAATCGTTACATTTTTCCAACAAAATAAGGACATATAAAATTGTTTGATATCTCTATCATACATTTTTATGTGATCTTCGTCCTTCATACAGTTAAAGAAATGTAGCCATATTATCGTACCTAATTAAGGTCTCAGTCAGCAGTGCGATGTAGGTAAATGTGATCAACTAACCACACTAACTAAAGTGCAAGACACGTCTAAGTCACGAAGTTTTATTTTGAAAACATCCAAAATACAACTTTATTGTTATAAATATAAGGTACCTACTTAACTATTGTACATAGCGTTATCACTAATCGATCGGCATGTAAAAGAGCGTTTATAACATACGTGCATCTTACATGACATTTACTAAAGATCCCTGACTACAAATTATTGTAATAAGCCCTAGTAACTTATAAAGAATTCCTTGATGGCGTGGTTTCAAATAAGGTATGTATTGGCAAGGCGACAGCATAGCGACGGCGAATCACTGCAGTTGTCAAAAATGTCAGTTAACAGTTGCAAGTAGGGTTGCCAACCATCCCGCTATATGCGGGACGTCCCGTTTCTGGGGCCCTAGAGCATGCGTCCCGCAAGGGGTCCACGCGGGACGCCGATTGTCCCGTTTTCAGACTAGACTAGATCATCAGTACTTCAGCACCAAAACGAGCGTTGATTTGCATGTTAGAATCATTTTAAAGCGTGTAATTTTACTTGAATATACCGCGAGTAACGCGCGCCAGCGCCAACGCTCACTCGCTCGCTCGACACTCCCTGTCCCTGTCTATGGCGGCTATTATTTAAGGTTGTGATTTGTGAATTTAAGATATTTCTTCTTGGGGGGGGGGTGCATTATTGCAGTGAGTGTGAGGCCGCGTGTAGGTGTCCCGCGGTTTTAAGCCTGGTCCCGCAATGTGATCGTAAATGTACCGCGAATCTCTGAATCACAGTTGGCAACCCTAGTTGCAAGGGCCCGTAGAGTCTGATATACATCACGCGGATCGTATTTATTATTATCATCATAATTGCAGGAATCACACTGACGGCCTATGTAGCTCATGTCGTAGTAACTAGTTATAGTGCCTGTAATACAAATGGAACATAAGCCAGGAACAAATTTCATGACCAATCGCGTCCCAGGCGATAACTTGTGAAGTGGTTAAGGGCGATTTATAATATAGGCTCGTGATGGTCAGATGCCGCTCCGTTGGTGGATTGAGGAACGGCAGCCATTAATAAACTAACGGAGAGGCAGCTGACCTTCACGAGGCTTCATTATAGTTTACCCTTAACCACTTCACAAGTTATTGCCTGGGACGCGATGACCAACGAAATTTGTTCCTGGCTTACGGTCAAAAAGCTGGAGATTCTGGCTTTGAATCTTGGTAAAGACATTGAGTATTTGCTCCCGATTTCTGTATTTATCTATTACAATATTATCTTCACCTAGTACCCACAACTTCCACAAGTCAATCATTTTGAGCTTCTTGAGTGATTCTTAATTCTTCTACATTGTTTGGGTAAGATTATCTGAAAAAATTAAAAAAAAGCGGTAAAAAAACAACCGTTATTTTAATTTTATTGTTGTAAAAATGTAATACATAACAGAAAAAACGTTCATAATTTTGTGTATATACTAAAAAAGTACTGTCGAAATGTCAATTCATATTCTGCGCACACGCGGCCTCTTGAACGCTATCACAACAATCAAACATTTGTCCAGCGTTTGGCGGAAATAATCACGCATAACTACGTATTAGTATCGTGACCAAAAATGGAATTGTGTTGACAGACATGCCCATGTTGTTAGGGTCATTATTCAAGAGTTGCGTGGTTCATATTTTTTATAATTCATGTTTTAAAATCGACACACAATTGGGTAAAAAAGGCCAGGGAGAGTTTTTCATATTATTTAAATATCTGTATGGATTTTGCGGCTAGCACAAGACTGATTTTTTTAGAGCTAGGTATATATTTACTTACTAACTGAACCATTTACAACTTTACTTGAGTGACTTAATAATAATAATGGTCCCATCTTAATATCATTTTCGTATAATATAGAGGTACTCCCCTGGCACTTGGCAGTTGGTGGGGATTATGTCGAGGCATCTCGGGGAGTGACGAGGCAGTTGGTGGTGGGGAGGACTCTGTAGTCGCATAGTATTTGACGTCGACTGTACTGTTTCAAAATATAACAGGTGTGTCACGAGTGCCATAAATGTCGAATTGCGCCCTAGTTTAAGCTGAAGCCTAACGAAAGCCTTTAGAGCGCAAGAGGAGTCTATATTAACGATGCCGGACCGATATTCTACCCTTAAAGTCTTCTTTGTTACGGATCTGTTAATGATATTATCTACTTTTCTTATCAAGGCTGTCATCCGCTGCATAAACTAAGTTACAATTCCGACACCCAATTTTACAAAATCGTTTGACATCTCGTATTGTCGTTAAATACTCGCTAAGCAATCTCATTTTAATATCGATTTAACATGAACTTAAAAACAAATTATAACCAGAAAAGTATAATGATTTGAATAAGCCAATTAAATCATTTTCAACATCAAAATAAAATCAAATTATATCTTTCAAATAAGCCCCCAGATCTCGGACAGCCGAAAGCGGATTATTTGCTTTCCAAGTGAACATAGAGTGCCAGGCGCATTTTGCATGTATCTGTATTGAATCTGTTAACTCGAGGTAGTTGGGACACAAGGACTACTTCAATGAAAATCACTTCCATGTCGGTAAATATACCCTACAACAAGGTGTGTGATACCATAGATATAGGTAATTAGCTCTTCTAGCAGACTTTTGTGTATTTGTGTATTTGTTTATTTGTAAAAAAAACTTACAGGCTAACAGTTTACACCAAAACGCTTGTAAGATAAAATACATTAGTTACATAATATTATATACTGGTAATGTCCACTTAATGAATTAAATAATAAATTTCGTATCATACAAATTATTGAATTAAATTAGAATTGGAATTATAAGGAATAAATGGGAATACAATTAGTGAGATTAATATAGCAAAATTAAAATAATATGTCACAAAAATTCAATTTAAATTACAATAACAAGAAAATAAATAATTATGAACAAAAATCATTATAAAATTATCAAAGCTACAATAAACCGACGAGGCGGTTTGCAAAATATACAATTTTATTTTTTAATTGCGACATGTTATCGGCATATACATCAGCGTCCTGGATTTGTGATAGGAACTCATTTATCAGTGCGATGGCTCTGGCAGTAGGCGCATTACCAGCTCGTTGGGTTCGGTTCTTACCGGTCATTGTAGCCAAAAGGTTACGGCTAAAAATCAACATATCATTTATTGTATGAATACTAGAGTATCGGAGCGATATGTAAGAGCTCGGACAAACCACAATTTGACAAAACTTATTTCAATGAGTAGTAAATATGCTGGCACTTCACATGCCCTTATTTGCCCAAATATTCGAGTTCCTAATATTTCTCTTTACTATGGAATAAGAAAGAAAGGTCAAACAATTATTTAACCACAAATACGCCATGTATTTCAATATTGATAAGTAGATAAATAGGTTCCTCTACTTGAATTTGAATAACAGAGCCAAGTATTTAATTAGTTATTATGTCACATGTAGGTATAGGTACCTATACCTATAGGTAGCTTGATCACAAGCACAACTAAGACACGAGCTGATTAAGTCAATTAAATTTCGACCTTTTTTAATCGACTTTAAGTTATCATTCCAGCGACAAGCCTGCTCCGCTCTGCCTCTGGAGGGTATAATTAATTTACCGACCTGTAACTATAATTTATGATACAGTTCTATTGTATCCATACCAAATTGGTGTCAAGGCAAGAGAACAAAATCACAATGCTACTTTTTGGTACAGTCAGCATCAAAAATATGTACACATTTCGGCACTTATGTCTGTGGGATAAGACTCAAATTCGTATACATATTATTGATGCTGACTGTACCTTAATCTCGCGAACAGATTTACACCGACAATTTGTATACTACAAAATAATACAACATATTTTTTTCTTAATAGCTTTTTAAAACAGACGATGCAGAGTTAAATGTAGGATTAAATACGTTTTCTTCACATTTTGTAGAGATCTACTACTGATAAAATATAATTGGACCCTAAGGTGTTGAAAAAAAGACGACTACTCCGGGAACGAAATTACGGATAGAGGTTGAGAAATCAACCGGTTTACTAACATACTAACATGAAATGGGTTAACTCACAAATGAAGAACTGCGAAATGCCCAGGCGGCTTAGCACGACATGCGTTGTCGCGCGCAACTCCATGCCTGAAGTATGGGGAGTCGCGCCACAACGTAAGTCATGCTAGACGTACAGAACTAGAATAAGGAAAGTGTAGCTAACTAACTAGAGGAAATTCGGTGCTCTCTAAATTGTATCACATTTGTCGGGGTTCCGGCTTAATAAAAAAATTACCCATATGGATAGAGAGCTATATATTCCAACAATAGGAATAACTTCAATGCCTCAACGGATTTCACATTCAAGACGCTACACAGAATTTTTAGAGGAATAGGTACATTCGCCATCAAATATATCGGAGTGGCCAGGGTACTAATACCTGAACATGCACTTTATCGCCTTGACAATAGATGCGTTGTTCAGATATTTGACCACCTTCGCCGCTCCGATATATCTCATGGCGATTGAGCCTACTGAATCGGACTAATTTTTACGGCGTTAAGTTAATTTCCATTTAATATTAAATTTTCCTCGAATCGACAACCGCCAGACATTTTACCCAGTATCGGACCGTCTTGCACTCACGCGCAAATTCCTCGTACCAATAAATTAATAATAACTCACTAACAAGCCGCTCGGAAACTCTTGCGTATTTAACTCGAACGTTTGCTACAGCCCCGCTTTGTTATTAAATTAACACGTGAAGTTCTCACGGCCGTCAGACGACGCCGAAACGTACTTAATCATCGTTATACAACCACTGTTGCCATAGACGCGTAGAAGATAAAGACTGCCACGTTTAGGTGGCTGAACTCTTAATCTCTCTCCCTTCGATCGTTCCCTCATGACTTGGATTGGACATGGAGATGGACAACAAACTCCCAATAGCTTACATGAATGATGGAATACTCGGGAGCTTTTAGGAAACCGGTACTTTTCTGTTCCGTCATCGTTGTCCAGACAGTACTATCTACGAAGTTGACATTTTTAAACTAAGCTAAGTAACTCTGTGAGGAATGCTCTTTTTTTTTGAGCTACATTTTTTTTCATTTCAGACATTTCATCTGAACTTCCATTCACAACATCGTCTTTGGGTACTTTACAATCACAATATCTTTTCTGCACTATGTAGTGTACAATTTAAGTGTCCTATGAAGTAAAAAAACTTTTAAGAGTCAAAGATACTGGTCTGTAAAATTTAGATATAAAGATACTGGTCTGTAAAATTTAGTTGTCTCTGGTTATGCGTTAATGAAGGGCAGCAAATTGGCCCTTGTGGTTAGGTATATGTATGGTATTGACGCGAGAGATTGTTTAAATTACCTGTTACATCAAATTCCGTACTTACCTAGGAGAGAGTCTAATGATCAAAGGAATTGAAGGAAACAATGAACCACAAATTATGTAAGTTCGAATTCCTAACTATCTTGGAACCAAAAAAGGCTGTAGGTAGCAGTGGCGGCGCGTCATAGGACAAGATTCCCGTTTTCCTACAGCTCATGAAGAAATTTTATGGCAAATTCAGCACCGGCTTGCCTGAGAAAATTTCTTACCTACCGCCACTGGTTCTAACTTCTATGTTTATGTTCCTGTTTATTACGTGCCTTTTAGCAACTAACTTGACAAAATAAAATACGTACTGCTGCAGCAGATGGGTGGTTGTATTATTCGAGTTCATCGAGCACCTTTCCCGCTATATACGCTGTACGGTTTCTATTTTTTTTTTTTTGAAAAAATAGCTGTAATTTTATAAGCATAAAAACTTAAATACTCGTGGTAAACACAAATCAATATCCTTACCGGGATTGAACCTAGGATCTCCAGCTTCGCAAGCGGGGTCACTTTCAAGTAAGCAGAGGCTATTTTGGTAAAGTCGTGGCAATATTTCTGCAATTGTTTGGGTAAAGGTACCATTTGGCGAACTTGGTTGAATGTTGTACAGATTCAATGTTGTATTCGAGCAGCTGCAGTGCAATCAAAGCGTAGGCACTGGCCTCCAAATGGTATCTTTAACAAAGTAATGACACATTAAGATGTTATGCGATGCCTAACGGATTTCCGACGTATTAAAAAACGTTCTTAATTTATGTGAGAACTCGATTAGTCTATTTTTATAAATTTAAATTAATAGCTAAAATATACCAGAAGCTTATTAAACTTGTATTTAAAACGCACATATCATAAAAGGTAAGTTCATCTTTATTCATAACCATTAATGGATCGTCTCATTTAAAACTAATATAAAATAGTTCACAAATACCTGCTGAATCACATCACATCTACTCGTTATGAATGCCTAATTAATAAATGAATAATATAATATAATACACCTACTATATCTACTATGAACTACTCATAAATAAGAAAAAGAGATTAATATCACATGTAGGGTTTGCAATTCGGATCCGAAATGTATGAAATTGTCCGAATGTGGATCCGGATCCACGGATCTTCCAATACATATCAGATCTATAGCGCATATAAATATGGGTTTATAATTGCATATCCAAACCCAATTTATCAATGAATCCATTCATAAATAAATTGGGTATACAATTATGAGCCCGATGGTACCTACATACATGTATTTTTTTTAATTATATTTATCTACCTATATTTGATGCACTTAGTTAGTTTAAATTATATTCACGTAATTTACCAACATAATGCACCTAAACATAGTTTTTATTAGTAATTACAATATTAAACCTAAATACAAATATAATAATTATACAAAGAGAGACATAAATAAATGCCTCAATTTCCTCAATTATTTATTGCTAATTAATAACAGCTGATTAAAACATTACGAGGTTTATTCCTCAGTATTTAATATATCAGCTGTTCTCCGTAAGAATACGTACCTACACATAATTTGTACCTACCGCACTTGGGGTCATCTTCAGAAACTTTATATACAGATTTCATATTTTAAACCTCAGCTCTACATATAATAGTAAGCGTAGTAATTGTATGGTATCGAGCGTCTTATCTGATCGGTAACATACATTGTGTTATGTATCTGAATCTCACGATTGACAACTGGTTTCATTTACAAAGTCAAGAGCACCAAGTTCGAAGTAACGGAGTCGTATCATGACGTCACGCAGGCGATCAACCAATCAGCAGCCAGCTCGAGACGGATACGGGAAATACCCTGCGTCCGCGCAAGAGTATAATATAAACTAAACAATGCCTTCTAATTCGATCAAGATAAGAACTCTGTGAAATTTTCTCAACCGGATTTCATTTAAAATTAGATCGATGACAAGTTGTTCACCTTGTGTTGATCAGGGGCCGTATTCTAGTATTCTAACTTCAAAACACATTTAGACGCGATCCAACTTCAATACAACTCCAATAAATTAACTTTGAGTACACAATAAAGCTAGCGCCTAAACGTCTGAATCAGAAATATAGAATTTACTTGAAAATTATTCCAATGCAACCCCAATACAACTTTAGTATTGATTACTGTTGTGTGAGTTATGTTTGAGATAGATTGTGTTTTTTTTTTTTTATTATTCTTTGCGTATTTTAGGGGCCGTATTCTAACATCAAAATACGTGTTGACGATCCAACTTCGATACAACTCCAATGCATTTACTACAGCTAGCGCCTAAATGACTGAATCAGAAATATCGGAATTTGCTTGAAAATTATTCCAATGGTAGTCCAATACAACTTCAATATTGGTTGATTATATTTTGTTTTGTCTTGGAGTTATGTTTGAGATAGATTTTGTTTTTAATGTATTGTTTATGTATTTTAAAATTAGAATATGGCACCAGGTTATACGCACAATTGAAACGAAAAATGATAATGAGGCCGTGCCCGTATTGAAGTTGTGACGTTAACTAACTACGCTCTTTCTAAGAAGCTAGGTAAAGTTGACATCGGAACTGGAGTGAGGCGTAGTTCCAGACTTTAGGCGTAGTGGTAATAATCGCGTGGCAAAATAATAGTAAAAGGCTTTTTGAGTTTATTCTCAGATTCCACGAAATAAAACCAGATTAATTTTTAGAAGAGAAATATTTAACATGACCGATATTGCTTGGTGAGGTAATACTAAAAGCAGGTACGATTGTGGGGAATACTTCAAGGACCTCATGGTGGTGAGAGACCTATTATTGGGTTATATGGGAGAGACTTATCATTGAAAAAGGTGAATGCCAAGTGACCAGCAACCAAACTTCGTCTACCAGTAACTCAAGTTTTGGGACTTAACAACTAAGGCTTATTACTTACCAAAGTGTTCTGTTATTTATACGTAAACTTTGAGTTATAATCAAATAAACTTTAATAACTCCTTACCAAATTTTGGTTATTGATGAAATAGCCGAAGTAGTTCACTTGTCCTTTTTTTCAGTGTTTGGGTATGCTCTAGACCTCTTTCTCCGAATGGTCACTCGAATACCACTTTTTTTATTTAGTTCTATGCTCATCCAGCCGTGTACCAGAAAAAAAAATCCACTGGCACCAGTCCTCCCTTTACTTGAGTTTAATGAGAAGCTTCTTTTAGCAACGTACAAGACACTAATGAATTTCTAGACGCAAGTTTGTAAATTACTTGTTCCTTAGCAACTTTTCAACCGACACGCAAAAGATCCAGCAAAAATAGGTAGGTAGTCTTTACAATCTGAATATGGGAATAAATGAAGAAACTACTTGATGAATCCACTATTATATTGCATCGAAAGAAAGCGCGAATGAATTTATTAAAAAATATTACCAAAGCCTCAGTCTTTTCCGTTTGCATTTGATAATTTGGCTTGAGGAAGTTAAGGTATTTAATGATATTGCTGTTTTCTATTGCAACACGCACGTAAGTAATTTTAATATAAACAATTTGGTATGTATGTATAATAACTCTACAAACAAGTCTTTTCATTCCTACAATCCATATCTAATGTTGAAAATTAATATATTTCCGATTGCAGTTCAGAATAAAGATTATGTTAATTATTTAGGATGTATTGATATATATATGACATGATAGTCTTCATCAATAATTTTAAACAAAAATAGAACCGACTTCACTTAGGCTCTGCTTTTGCAAAAGGAAATGCCCGAGTTGCTGTAAAAAATATTGAAACCACTATAGGTGTTCCGGATCTGGTGATAATGGGACCAACTGTGAAGTATACTCATTCAAATAAAGGAATAATTTTGCAAATCGGTCCAGCCGTCTTCGAATAATCGGTGAACATATATAAAAAAATAAAAAATAAAATAAAAAAACATCCCGACGAATTGAGAACGAATTGAGAAGAGAGAGAAGAGAAATTGAATTTTCCTTTCCTTTGTATATGACATCTATATAAATTTATAATACTGAATTTGTACAACGTACGATGTAAGCACCTTCCACCAAATGGTACCTTTTTAAATAGACTGTCACATATTTATATTCTGAAAACAGTTACGGTTAATTATACACGTTTTATGCTAACACGATACAGCAGGCCCAAAATTAGACCCAACTATTTTTATTTTTTTATTTTAGCATAATCATCATGGTCCACTTAATATAAACGTCGTAATATGTAACCGTGAGTAAGTTTTACCACCCTGATATCATAGGCAATAAATCTACTCATAGATTTGACATCTTAATAGAACACTAACCATAAAATATGCGAAAATATTGGAGTATCATGGCGAAGGTAATCATTAAACCAACAACAACATAACCAACGTTATCTGTTACGTTTGTTTGCGATGCGTGTAACCACAAAATGCTTTTAACTAGGATATTAAAACCTAATCGATATACGGTATTGCAAGCAATTTCTAATACGAGTAGGTAAGTAAACCGTGTTTTACTAAACCGTAATTTTTAATTTTGTAAAGGACTGTAATGTAGGTAGGTATATATTATTAACTTCTACCTACGTATATAGGTTATACTAATATATTCGCAGTACTGTGTGTATTTCCTTACAAATATGTATAATATGTACCTATTGCAAGTGCAAAAATAAGTATCGGAAGAATCGTCTCATACTGTCAAACGACGGTGTAAGAGCGTTAGGACATATTTTTAAGTAATTTGACTAAAACCATATTTTTACTCGTACACTTGACTATAGACACACCTAAATTATTTTTTAAGGCAAAGGTAATTATTTTAGTACGTAGCATTTATTTAGAATATTATGACAAGTTATCAGCGTCAGTTGTATAATTCTATATCTAAAGCAATATGTGGTTGTTGCCACGTATTTTACCGCATAATTTGCATTAGCTGTAATTACTTATCGATAGGCTCCGAGCTTCATTGTATCTCCAAGCATGTAATCAACCCGCGTGTCGGTGTCAATGTGCTATTATATGTGTAGGATGACGTATTGTTGGATTACTATAAGTGGACGAGTTTAGTGCAAGGGACCAATATGTCGATACAAGGACACGTTTTTTTTTCACTATTATCTATTGCGTGATAGGGTGATTGCGGAGGTTTAGTTACTTATTATATACTTAAACGAGTTCCTCGTGCCGTTTCCTGAATGATATGATTTGATAACATACTTATGGGCCTAGACCTGAAATAAATAAATAATTGAAATTGATAACCCTTTATTTTATTTATGGCCCTTTATGAAATTATTAATAAAACAAAAGTTACCTCTTACAGTTAAATGGGCATTGAAGGTGCGCTTACTCGTATTTACATTCTAATATTTGAATAATACGAATTATACATTCTAATACGAATCTGAATAAATTTAAATTTTTGACAGTTCTGAAGTACAGTGTTTATCCCAAATCCGTACGGGGGACTATAGCGTATAGGTACACATTCCAATAGCAATAAATGGCGATAATACTTGCACACAAAAGATCGTCACCAATATATTCGAATGAAATTAATTATTTGAATATGATTTAAAATTTCCTTCGCTGTTATTTGTAAAACTTAATTTCATCGTTTTATTCAGAGTTTTAAATGTCACTTTCGAGTGCTGGAATCTCACAAATCTTACCCCTGGTTCGATCCTACACGGAAAAAAAAGCTTCCGGGATATTCTCAATCTAAGACATTATTATATTATGTTGAAAATATTTCCTCGTGACAAGCATTTATTTCCTTTAACGAAAATAAATTAAAGTTTTAAATATAACGAAGCGAATATATTCTTACAGATTTTCTAGTTTTCTTTTACCTAAGATAATACTTGTTTGATTAAAGTACAATCTCTCTTATTTACTCAATATACTCTTGAAACAATACATTTTTGTATTTCTATTTTAAGAAAACGTGGTTTATTAAGCGAAGAATCATTTTTTTGGTAAAGGAAATAAATACTTGTCACGAGGAAATATTTTCAAGAAAATAATAATGTCTTGGATTGAGAATATCCCGGAAACTTTTTTTTCCGTGTAGCCCTGGGAAACGGTTAGGTACTTTTTTTTCTTTTTATATAACATTTATTTAAGTTAAGCAAATGGGTTAAGGCCTAGACAAGTTACATATGCAAGATGATAATGAAAGATGTCAAAAATCATAATTAATATTAGTATACCATTCAGCTTGTCATATCAACAGGTAGAAGCAAAAAATGCTCAACAAAAAATATCACAATGGATCGATTCTATGAATAATTGTATCAAGGTCCTTCTTTTTTCTTTTGTTTGCGAGTTAAGTATAAGCGTGCGGTTCGTAGGTAAGGTTAATTGGTTTAAATGGTTGAGATACAATTTCTCAATTGAAAGATGCTATTAAAACTTAGTACTTATCCTTCACGTGAATAATCTTTTATAAAAAAAATATTTATGTTAAGTAAACCTGTATGTAGGTTGTCTAATATTTTTAAAATGATATTGTTGTAGTGAAATCGTTTCGCGAAAGTTTTGCGTTTTGGGAACATTGGCGTGTAATGCGTTAGATGGAGCAAACGATATTGCGATCTCTTTCCATCGTATAGCTGCGTCCCTATGATGGCCCATCATGTAGAGCAGCCATTAGAGCAAGACACTACACTACCTACCCGGAACCAATAAAACGGATTCGCAGATTGTAATTGTGAACTCCTCAATGGACTTTTAATTAAACATTGACCCCATTTTTGTAGGGGAGTTTGTGGCTTTTAAAACATGGGATCAAACTAATTTAGTTTTAATTTTATACCTTCCTTAACAAGTAACTTAACACTTACATTTCAGGATTCACGCTGCACGCGCAACGTTTGCTGGGGCAGCGTTATCGACATCCCGCGGCCCGACAACGTGCGCTCCCCTGACGAGATCTACTGCGATGCCGAAAAATTCTTCAAGGAATACTACGCGTCTATACGCAGGTATAGCTGACGTCAATGTTATTTGCACTTTGCACCTTATTACAAAGGAGTAAGGTATTAAAGGTATACAAATAAATAATGGTCCACTGGTGGCAGCGTCGTCAAAATTTGTGATCTGGTGCACGTACGTACAGTCAGCAGAAATTGTTAAGCGGATGAGGTGTCAGAATGAAGTTAACGCATCGTTATTGTCAAGAGAATAACTTACAATTACTAACTGGTGCTAACTGTATGTATGAAATTTAAAAAAAAAACAATTCCATTGAAATTCAAGGTACGATTAGAAAATTAGTAATTTTCTTCTTATTAGACCATTTATGGACCATTGTCCATATTATTTTATTGTCTTAATGTCTATTTCCTTTAAGATTTTTTGCACGTTTATTTCTTTATTCTTGTTCTGAATAGTTTCAGGTAAAAAATCAAACTAGACTACACTTCGTAGGTATATCGTTTGGGGAATTTAAAATCTGCCAAATGAATCACTCCCACAATTTCGGCTCAAACAATGTGACACTCACTGAAGCGAAATGTTTGCCTCAGAAGATTTGCAAACGCTTAGTTCTAGTGCGACACCTACATTTTCGTTTAACATCCATTCATGCATCCACAGGTGTACATTTAGCTTCAAATTTAACACTAATATTAAACATACATACATTCAAAATAGTTTCACGAGCTTTATTTCCTATTAAAACAAAACACTGCTAAAAGTAAAAAGCCGTTAGCGAAAAACCCAAAAGAGTGCGAAACGCAGCGAAAGAGGAGAGCTACTAGTTTGCATAGTGATAACAATTCGTTTTATGAAACCATTTGTAGTTTACATTTCAACTTTAGGATCATTGAACAAGGTTTTAATTACTTTGATAATAATAAGGTAATATTTTCGCAGAGAAAATACGGATGCTCACATGGCTAGGCTGCAGGAAGTGAAGGCCCATTTGGCGAAAAGTGGAACGTACGATTTGAAGAGCCCCGAATTAGTGTACGCGACAAAGCTAGCATGGCGGAACGCGTCGCGATGCATCGGTCGTATACAATGGAAGAAATTACAGGTCAGTAATATTTTCGATATAAATACATAAAATCAAATTATGTAAAATAGGACGTTTCGTATTCTGACGATATCTATGTAACTTCGTTGCGGAATAATAAATGGGGAAAAAATAACTTCGAATGCTCGTGATAACTAGAGCGGACTAAGGGCGGATTGTAGGTACAGTCAGCAGCGAAATCAGCTAAGCGGGTAAGGTGTTTAAAATAGGCTGACACGGTTTTATGTTCTTGACAATAAAGTCGAGTCATGCTCATTTTGAACACTTTACCCGCTTAGCTGATTGCCGACTGTAATATGCAAAGCACTGATTTACAATTAATATGGCTCCGTAGAAAGCGTAAAAAATTTCATACAAGCAAGTTTTAACGATGACGTAATAGACTGTTTCCTGTAATCGGCCTTTTTATTTACTAGTTCGATTAAAACTGCGGTTCAACTGTACCGGGGAAGCGATCAAAATGACTTCCCAGGTTACGAAGGGTCCCGCTGGGCCTGGAACCGCACCGACCGCAAATCATGGCGACCGAGCTGCTACGTGATGCGTTATTGTATGTTATCTGTGGTACTTATTGAGTGGAAATCGACATGTATCACATGTCGACATATATCATGTAAATACGTATTTAATGTACTCGTACTTATGTCCTATTTCATCTCTGAATGGGGCTGTTACTCCATACAATTTATTACCTCAAAACGCACAGTCGCACAGGCGCAATTCAATTTATGTCCTGAGTTTTGCAATGATGGGTCTTGTAATATACAATATTGTAATTACTTTATTTCTTATTCAATAGATTAAAAAAAAAGTACTCTCAGAAGTCTCAGAACACATGGCCATGTAAAACCACCTATGTATAAACCGACGTTAATTTTATATTTCGTAATATGTACAAGAATTTAGCCTCTTGCTTATTTTGTTCGCTTGCTGGTTTTCATTAATAATTTGCAAAAACGGGATCTTCCAATCATTTATAATGTCGAATCTTCATATGACTGGCACTTAATTCCTTTGGGCGAAATACACTAACATGACAAGATCTAGGTGAATATAAAAAAATGTCTGCTTTATTAACTGAAAGTATCTAAGTATTTGTTTGACTAATACAGTTTTTTTATATAATACTTCGATGATTGCGCATTATTTTTGAGCAGTATATTTAGCGCTCTAGAAATAAATACAAATAATATAAAGCAACTCATACGACATATTGCTTCGAGGTAACCGCAAAGAATACATGTAACTTTTAATTAGGATTACAAAGTTAAAGACCGGCGCCAACTTATAATGAGCCTGAGATGGGACGCCATTTGTCTCGCCTTACATTTCACGTTGGCCATTTTGTACTTAAATAAGTTAATTATTTTTATAAGATTCACTCTGGGCGGTAAGTGAGATTAGCCTCCAACAGGCGCCGTGGAAAATCTCACTTCACATCCAGAAAACGTAAAATTGTGTACGCACCAAAGGCGGTAATAAAGAAGGCCTCAGATAGCTTGTTTATGGCCCTTACCTCCGGTTCGGGCCACAAATACCCGGCCGATCTGACCCGTTCTTTAATTTACCACCCTAGGCCCGTTGTACTATTTGTTTTGAATTTTTTAACTTAATTCGTTTCTGTGTGGATTTTTCTCATCTGAGTGTTTTTATTAGGAATAAGTCCGCCTTAAAGAGTGGTTGCATCACGTCGTCGTTACTTAATTTTAATACTTTCGTGGCTTACCTAAGTTGGCTCGACTTGTATAATGATCACAAGAAAATAATGAACAACGTAACATTAAAATTCATATTTTTCCAGGTCTTCGATTGCAGAGAAGTAACAACTGCCAAAGGAATGTTCGAGGCGCTTTGTACTCACATCAAATACGCGACAAATAAAGGAAATATTCGGTAAGAACTCCATTCATCGGATCCAATGTCAGAGCTCACAAATCACTTCTATCTAACATCTAAAGATACCGAACGGTACAAGATCATGATAAAACGTTTGTGCTGAGATAAAAAATGTGATAGTATCGAATTTTGATTTGGTTTTATTGTAAACGTATAACGATTTTACATCAAGGTAACTTCTCGTATTTAACAATAGGTTGGTAGTTTTTTATTTGATGCAATTGTAATGAATGCGGAAATTATTTTATACCAAAAACAAATTTCTAACCACAAACCTCTATATGTTGTATGCTTATATATTAAATAATTTTGGTTGTATCTGTTACATACACCTATGTAATTATACTAATAATTTAATTTATACAACACGTGTTGATAAGAGTTAAAAATGTTATGGTTACGGTGTTTTTGAACGAACTGTATTCTTCTCTAAAATATTTTAATTGTTATAACTGTCTATGTTATATATACTAACATTTTTAGTAAAGTCGCTATCAGATATATCGGAGCAGCCAAGGTGGTCACAAACATCTGCGCAATGCCTCTATTGTCAAGGCGATAAAGTGCATATTCAGATATTTTTGAGTACCCTGGCCGCTTCAATGTATTTGATGGCGACTGTACATGAAATAAATAAAATAACATTATCTTTGGCCAACAGATCGGCGATCACCGTTTTCCCTCAGCGTACAGACGGCAAGCACGACTACAGGATATGGAACCCACAACTCATCAACTACGCTGGATACCAACAAGAAGACGGGACGGTCCTGGGTGACCCGGGCCGAGTGGAGTTTACTAATGTGAGTACTATGTATTAACTATGCTGTACAGTGTAAAACAATATTTTTCACCACAAAATCGAGAGGAAAACATAAATGATACGACGTATTTTAACATTCAAAAGTTATATTAATATTATCTTAGCTAACGTGTAAAAAATAGTTAAAAAGCGTCTCACATGTGGATTAGATGCAAAGAATTTAAAGTGCCGTTTTTGCGCAGGTGCAGTCAATTAGTACCTACCTAAGAGATATGTCGAGAAAATATCATGATCGGACCGTGCCAACGCAACGCATTGTTTAAAAAAATACTAAAGATTGCGTCCACCTACATGAAAACGTGCGTGTAATGATTAAAAAACTTGCAACTTACATTGAGACAGTAGTTATTCTAATAATATTCGAGGCCTACGTAATGCTGAGGCAGGCTAATTCGTGGACGAGTCACATTCGTCGAGGCGATCTAATCAACGTACTCATTTCCTAGCCAATGCGGTTCGGGATTAGGAAATGAACCGAAATATGGCTGTCCATGTCCGGCTTAGCACGACTAATTACCTGACCTGTGATTTCAGTGTACGTTACACGGTCACTGTAGTTGAATTGAATCCGAATGCTCTCGTACAATCGCATTTTAAAATATTTATTATTTAGATATAAAAATGACAACTGCACAATTAGTCCCCTCCATTATGGGAGAGGGCCTAAGTGATAGTTCAGATCTGGATACGGTTACCAACTTTTAGTATGTTGTTGGGCACGACACTAGGACCCCAAAACTGCCGAGAGACGGGGACGTCGATGAATGTCTCCCGTGTAATGACGTCATCAAAATGGCTGCCGCTTCGTTACGAAAAGTGTAAATTTCATCCAAACTGTGCATTGCACCTATACGTGTGTAGTATCAAACGAAAGAAGATTAAATGTGCTATATTGTTGTAATACATTATATACTACTGTATATTAAAGTTTGACAGCTATAAACGAAAACCCAAAATCAGGCTAAAAAATTATTCGGATATTTGCATTTTACAACAAAATTATAAGTCCAACTTTAAAGCCGAGTACTACAATAACAAAAAAGGCTATTTAAGCTATACATTGCTATAAAAATTATTAAAATCTGGTTATAATTGTGGCAGCTATGTTAAAAAACATGTCGGCAGTGCCGAGCTATTTCCTAAGAGAGAAAAAATAACAATTTTCACAATTTACAGAATATCCGCAGAAGCTTCGAGTATATTGTTGGTCAAATAATTTGGAGCCTTTAAATGTCGGAAAAATATCTCTATAGTGATTGAGGTCCAAATAATGACGTTATGAACGTGACCACTACCGAAATTTGTAAAACATAAATTAAAGCTATACCATGACACATACACACATGTGTGTAGCATCGATCGAAAGAATATTAAATTTACTATAATACATACATACATTATTTGTGAAAATAATGTATAGTTTAGGAGTTGTTGACAAAATAAAATATTTTTTTAGGAAAATAAAATGTATATGTTAATTCTGTGGCCAAAGAAAATACAATACACGAATGTTTTGTATAGCATTAAAAACACCAACTATTCAGCTTTAAAACACAGTTTGAATGTATAAAATTTGATAAGAACTATAAAAGTTGTGCTTAAAACTCTAAAGCACACTAACTATTTTACCTACAATGCACTCATACTATGAGAAGCTTGGGCCTAATTATTGACTAGTTTTTTCTAAATTTTGTAAGGATTTAGGGTTCCTTGTCATTAAAGTAAATAAAAAAACCGGCCAAGTGCGAGTTGACTCGCGCTCCGAGGGTTCCATATACATCACACAATTTTAACAATTTGTATTTTTAAGACCAACTTACGCTTGACCGCAGACTAATTAGTGTTTTTTTCTGTAATGTACAGGTAAAGAACTATATTACGTATTTTTTTCTAAAATGTAGGTTCGTCGGTTTCCGGGGGACAGAGAGCAAGGGAAAATTTTTGCCTTATTTCTTAAATTACTTACAAACTATACCTTGTTATATATCAAATGAAAGGATTTGATGTGAAAACTACAACTATATAACTTTTATAATTTAAATTTTAATAGTTTTGAAGTTATTTAAGAAATAAGGCGAAAATTTTCCATTGCTCTCCATCCCCCGGAAACCGACGAACCTACATTTTAGAAAAAGAACCTAATATAGTTTTTTGCCTGTACATTAAAGAAAAAACACTAAAAAGTCTGCGGTCAAGCGTAAGTTGGTCTTAAAAATACAAATTGTTAAAATTGTGTGATGTATATGGAACCCTCGGAGCGCGAGTCAACTCGCACTTGGCCGATTTTTTTATTTACTTTAATGACAAGGAACCCTAAATCCTTACAAAATTTAGAAAAAACTAGTCAATAATTAGGCCCAAGCTTCTCATATTATGAGTGCATTGTAGGTAAAATAGTTAGTGTGCTTTAGAGTTGTAAGCACAACTTTTATAGTTCTTATCAAATTTTATACATTCAAACTGTGTTTTAAAGCTGAATAGTTGGTGTTTTTAATGCTATACAAAACATTCGTGTATTGTATTTTCTTTGGCCACAGAATTAACATATACATTTTATTTTCCTAAAAAAATATTTTATTTTGTCAACAACTCCTAAACTATACATTATTTTCACAAATAATGTATGTATGTATTTGTACGGGACGGTGGCCAAGGTTAGGCGACGCCCGCAGCGGCGCGACAGCTCAGCGCCGTGTAGAGAAGTGGACTGGTAGGGAGGCAAGGTTATTGGAAATAAAACTTCCTTCGTACTTCTTCAGGTTAAGGCACCTCCACTGGAACTCACTTGACGGAACGATTTTACGGCCGCAATGGCCTTTCTTATATGCCAACTTTTGGGCTGTCAACTAGTGACTAATATATCCCGAGAGGGGATAAACGCGTGTGAGCCAATCAGTGAACGTGTCTATCTTTATTGATATTGACACAGAATATAACAGAATTACAAGCATTTCTCTACTGCTAATATATTACAATGTTGTTATAACTTATTTACTAGGCATTTATACTAGGTGGTACATAGGTATTATGGGGAAAAATAATTTGTAGGACATTTCACTACGGGGTATCACCTGTCTCTTTTACACATGAGCGCAGAGTGATGGCGTCGTCTCTTTCTCACTAGTGAGTCTCAGCCGGGGTTTATTGTCGCACAATCGACAATAAAAGTTCCCTACCTATGTGTCTAGGTTTCCTAGGTAATAATTAAACAACAAAGTTAAATGATTTAATGGTCACACGCTATAAATTAAGGTTTACAGTCCTTATATAAAAATGCAATATGCTTACAGTTTCAGTGCCTTAAACTATCCTTGATCGACCTTGATCTCGTGGATACTGCGGTGCTGTACATGCTCCCCTTTGCTTAGGCTTTCACGACTAAGCACCACAAAACTTCGGGTAAGCGACGCAGTATATAATCGTCTTGATTTATGTTCGCTCCATTGATCAGGAACGGTAGAGAAGAATCAACTTTGATGAGGTCGGCTCGTTCACTCGATGATCGGAAGTGAAGGGCCGGGTGCTGATCTGGGAGTCTCCTTCGGAGGCTCGGAGGTCTGGATCGCGCCCAGTGTTTTTCTACGGCGAGTCCTTTTCAAGGCCTTTATCGGGCCCGTCGGGAATCCGTCTGTGTCTGTAGTTACAGGCGGCTTTTCTTTCAGGACTTTTGGCGGGGCAGCGTTGGGCTCCGCCGTCGGCGTCGTGAGTGTAGTGGTGATCGCCCCGCTGTATGTTGGCACGAACCAATCCGTGGGTACGTGAAGTGATGACTGCGTTGTAGTAGCAGTTGGAGGAGCCCGAGTTTCTGAATTTGTACTCAGGGCTCGTGCGCGCGGAGCGGCGTGCGGAGACTGCGCCCTTTCATGGCGCTCGGCGTCTCGCGCAGGTGCTGGAGTCTCTCGATCGGAGCGTTGTAAGGTCCCCGATGTCGGGAGATTAGCTGGGATCCGGGTCAGCTCTGGTTCGTTCCCGGTTAGGAAACGGGCGCTGCGCTCCCATCTGTTCTGAGGCCCATTTGTTAGAGCCTGCAGGAGTAGCAGCGGCGGTGTTTTCGGCCGCACGGGTTGCGGAGCGGCCCACGGCGATATCTTGAGAGCTGCCTTTGTAGCGGTCCATCGACTCTTGCGGCGTTGACCCGGTGACCTTTCGACGCGATTGAAGCTTTGATTGACGCGGCGACGCGGCGGCGATTTTGATTCTACTCGCGCACTCGCGTTATTATTAAAATCGGATTTATTAGGCACTCGCGGAGATCGTTCTTTAACTGGCGATTTCACAGAGTTATTATTCACTCGCGGCGTTTGTTCTTTTAATACGGAACTTGAATCGAGATGCGGTGAACGAACGCTCCCCTTTGTCGCTGCGACGACGGTCGGCTGAGGAGCGGGAACTTTATTTTCGTCGTTGACGTCTCTATCCTTAGACGTCTGGCGCGATTTCTTCCTTTTGTCGCTGGAGTCGCGCTTTTTTCTTTTCGACCCGGTGTCCTTGGTAGGCGGGTCTGGCGGAACCTGCTGGGGTGCTTCCTTAGATGACACTGGAGAGTAGACGTTGATGTCGGGCTCGGTGACTATAATTTCTTCGATCTCGCGGTCGATAGTCTGGTGCAATTGATGCTCGAGAGCCGCTTCTCGTTCGTCGTCTATTTCCGCCTCGATAATAACCACCGCTAGTCTTGCGGCGGCTAATTCTTCGCGGGCCAGAGCTATTTTGTAGGCCCGTTGTCTCGCCGCTCTGCTGGGCCAAGGTCGCCCTCCGAAGTGAGGCGACAACGTGGCCGTTGACGCAGATGCGGTCCGCCTCGTACGCGCCGCTAAGGCGGGCGATACAGCGGAGAGATAGTTGTCCCGGTGTGTGTGGCCTTGATTGTGCCACAACACACCAAGGTCATTGGTGTAAGGCCTGCGATCATCGCTAGGCATAAGCAGGCTGAGGTGAGTTGACGCAGCCTGCGTCGTGGGTGGTGCCGCAGTCGCCGCGTGTCCTTGCAGGGGTGTGGCGATTGCGGGAGACATGGCGGCCGGCGAAAGCGCCGTGGTACTCGTGACCAACGGCGAGCCAGGCTGCACGGTCTGTGTCATCTCGGAGCGCTGCGTGTCCACCCGTTGCGCAGTGTCCTTGTTGATGACATGCGCCCTGTTGATCCGTTGATGCGTGGGCGCTTGGTCAGACGGCCTTGGGCCATCATAACCTTGTGTTTCCGCCAAGGCAATCCCAGTGCAGCCTTGGTTTTGAAGGTCGACTTCCTGAGTCGACTGGCGATAACCCCGGTCTTCCATATCCGGTTCCTGAAGGACCAATGTACGGGACGGTGGCCAAGGTTAGGCGACGCCCGCAGCGGCGCGACAGCTCAGCGCCGTGTAGAGAAGTGGACTGGTAGGGAGGCAAGGTTATTGGAAATAAAACTTCCTTCGTACTTCTTCAGGTTAAGGCACCTCCACTGGAACTCACTTGACGGAACGATTTTACGGCCGCAATGGCCTTTCTTATATGCCAACTTTTGGGCTGTCAACTAGTGACTAATATATCCCGAGAGGGGATAAACGCGTGTGAGCCAATCAGTGAACGTGTCTATCTTTATTGATATTGACACAGAATATAACAGAATTACAAGCATTTCTCTACTGCTAATATATTACAATGTTGTTATAACTTATTTACTAGGCATTTATACTAGGTGGTACATAGGTATTATGGGGAAAAATAATTTGTAGGACATTTCACTACGGGGTATCACCTGTCTCTTTTACACATGAGCGCAGAGTGATGGCGTCGTCTCTTTCTCACTAGTGAGTCTCAGCCGGGGTTTATTGTCGCACAATCGACAATAAAAGTTCCCTACCTATGTGTCTAGGTTTCCTAGGTAATAATTAAACAACAAAGTTAAATGATTTAATGGTCACACGCTATAAATTAAGGTTTACAGTCCTTATATAAAAATGCAATATGCTTACAGTTTCAGTGCCTTAAACTATCCTTGATCGACCTTGATCTCGTGGATACTGCGGTGCTGTACAGTATTATAGTAAATTTAATATGCTTTCGATCGATGCTACACACATGTGTGTATGTGTCATGGTATAGCTTTAATTTATGTTTTACAAATTTCGGTAGTGGTCACGTTCATAACGTCATTATTTGGACCTCAATCACTATAGAGATATTTTTCCGACATTTAAAGGCTCCAAATTATTTGACCAACAATATACTCGAAGCTTCTGCGGATATTCTGTAAATTGTGAAAATTGTTATTTTTTCTCTCTAAGGAAATAGCTCGGCACTGCCGACATGTTTTTTAACATAGCTGCCACAATTATAACCAGATTTTAATAATTTTTATAGCAATGTATAGCTTAAATAGCCTTTTTTGTTATTGTAGTACTCGGCTTTAAAGTTGGACTTATAATTTTGTTGTAAAATGCAAATATCCGAATAATTTTTTAGCCTGATTTTGGGTTTTCGTTTATAGCTGTCAAACTTTAATATACAGTAGTATATAATGTATTACAACAATATAGCACATTTAATTTTCTTTCGTTTGATACTACACACGTATAGGTGCAATGCACAGTTTGGATGAAATTTACACTTTTCGTAACGAAGCGGCAGCCATTTTTATGACGTCATTACTCGAGAGACATTCATCGACGTCCCCGTCTCTCGGCAGTTTTAGGGTCCTGGTGTCATACCCAACAACATACTAAAAGAAGGTAACCGTATCCAGCTCTGAACTATATTCCCATAAGGGAGAGCACTAAATACCGATAATTTTACTCAAATGGTGGTAGTGACGTAGTCCCACAATGGACTCTGTGCTGCCCTACCTGTATTAGATAGATACTGATAAACACTTAAATAAATACAGAAATAGCAATAACTTAACATACCTACCTAAATAGGTCGTGATAATGATAACATACACAAATCAAAATCAAAATCAAAATAATTTATTTGTCCAGCATAGGTTACAGGATGTTACAATTAAATCAGTTTCACTATGTGGCGTCTTACGGCATACAAATTTTGAGAGTTTGGGTCAGCTTCAGGTCTAAAATTTAAGTCACAATTATATAATACTCATATTTACATGTCATTATCATCTAAAAATTCATTTACAGAATAGTAGTTTTTTCGAACTAAGAATAATTTTAACATACTTTTAAATTTATTTAGATGCTGAGCCCTTACCAGGATTTGAGCTCCAGGAGTTCGATTTTTCTCCTTTTGAAGTCCAGATCTACAGCTTAGTAGGCAGGGTTTTCAACTAGATATTTAGACTAGGGGACCCTTTATTTATGCATACATAATTATTCCTAAAAGTAATGTAAGATCAGGGGTGTCCATTATGTCCATCTCCACGAAGTGACAGCTATGGCCTTGGAACGTATCGGATACGTTTCCGAGGCTGCCAAAATCTCCTTTGCTTATTTGCAGCATGACCATATAAGATAAGATATTTAAGTAGTAGTTTTGTTCTAAAATAAGCTATTTATCTTGTTTTGTGTTAAAATTACTGATGGACTATGTAGATTGAGGCAGATTGGGGCAGGTTCAGCAATGAAAGTAATGAAACTAATCGCGTATTTGTCAACCTAACCCTAGACAGTCGGAAAACAAAATTGTATGGAGACGTCATGTGTCACCGTTTAGCTGTCAAAGTTCTGTCAAATATTGAGTTTGGAGGGAAGATGAACATATTCTGTATGAAATACTATTAAATTATATTATTCTGTAGTAATGACTCAAGAGTAAAGTGTGAACATGACTTTTGTTCTGTCATGAAGCCGTATTCTAAATTTAAAACACGTTACGACGCGATCCAACTCCAGCACAACTCCTATAATATTAATTGACTATTTATTGTGTGTTGATTGTTTATGTATTTAAATGGCTCCTCTACATGATGGGCCATCATAGGGACGCAGCTATGCGTTAGAGGGAGCTAACGATATTGCGATCTCGTTCCATCATATAGCTGCATCCCTATGATGGCCCATCATGTAGAGCAGCCATTAAGTTACTATACGGCACTTCTTCTATAGAATTATCGGCGTAAACCCAAGCCCAAGTGATTGCATAAGAAGTTTACATCTTTTTTTTTAACGTAGATTTGCATCAAGCTGGGATGGAAGCCGCCGTATACCATGTGGGACATTCTACCGCTGGTGCTACAGGCCGACGGCAGGGAGCCGGAGTTCTTCGATTTGCCCCGAGATATCGTGCAAGAGGTCCACATGGAACATCCTAAGTAAGTCATCGTTTTCTCTGATCCTAAGAATTTCCACTTGCATCTTTTTTCACATTTCGATTAGCGTTGTGGATATACGAAAGCTTCTAAACAACGTCGTCACAGTTTTAGGCGTAACCCACACTTAAGCGAAATTCAGCGCGGAATTAAGCTATCGTAATCAATAGTCAGCCGGAGAGCGGTAAAATCCAACTTCTGGCTGAATTTTATTTATGGGCTTCACTAATACTTCATTCAAAAATATACTTTAGTCAGCTCGAAACACAAATAATATACGCCGTCTTTTTTTAATTTCCTTTAATTGTGAGGGACATTCTTGAGATTAAATTAAGTATATTTCTCGAAGACACCCGTTTCCTAATTAGATCCAGTTCTGAGTTAATCGATAGTTCATTTTTATCTTTCTGATTGCGTAAACCTACATTAAATTATTTTTTACTCTGAGGCACCGCATTAAATGATGAACCTGTGTGCACGTCAATTAAACATGCTTCCTATGTATCTCAGAGTATTGTATAAGAAAAAAAAAGCTTTTTTTTAACTAATTATGCCAATTCATTTCCTTAAGTACCTAACCAAATGCTGAAATCATCGGAAATATAAAACACGCTGTATATTAGAGACTAATAGACTGCAAACATTAATTTATAGATCGAAAAGATGATTTATTGATGTGTAGGAAGATCCGTAGTAGATATAATATACCGAGAAGTAATACTACTTAATTACATATTTTACGGGGCACCAATGATCGTAAAAAGACAGAAGCGTCATTGTTTTATATGGGCGATGTCGAAAAACGTTTCATTACGTATTGATGTCAAACGTAGGCGAAATGACGATATGATGAGACACGGGATGCGCGAACGTAAACTTGGCAATTAAACTGACGTTAGAGAGGTGATTCAGAAATTAATTTTGTACATGTTAACAATTATTTTGTGTATTTTGCTACTGAAAATAAAATGTAACGTCCTTATTTAGGTTTATCTTCTTGGATGGAAAAGTCTTAAAGCTCGACGTAGACTATGTCAAAATGTGAAATACACGTCATATTTTATTATTTTTTTCTCTATACTTTACTCATTGCAAAGATGTTGTAAAGTTGAGTTCGCGTAATCGGATTCTATGTGAACTATAAAAACGATTCATATTTTTTGCGTTTATAAGTTTGGAAAGCATTATCACCAAGAGAAAGTTGTTTATTTTCATTACAATATTCGTCAACCTTACATAGACTTACTATTGACCTCATAGTTTCCCATAAGGTAACACTTCCGACCCTTCCCGCAAACCGCACCGCAGATTGCCTGACGTTCGTGCCTTGTTGGCATTCCTACGATACAAACTTTACATATATAACTATTCAATACGGTTCATGCCATTGAGTAAGAGGAGATGACATCCCTAAGATTTTTTTGTCCCAATAGTTGTAGTTAAAAATCACTAAAAGTCTATACTAGGTACTCTTTGGTCCTGTCATAGATGTCAACCGCCAAACACGGCGCACAAAATTTGTTCTAGATGTCACATCTAGTACAATAATTAATTAATCAATAGTTTATGCATCTGATTTGATAAGTCATTTAAATTAAACGTAAATAATTAAATACGGAATTCGTAATATTTTTATGGGTAATCGGTGTGATTTTATATTATCATATTTATTCACATAGATATGGACACAATGTATGAATTGAACCAAAAAAAAACCCGGCCAAGTGCGAGTCGGACTCGCGCACCGAGGGTTCCGTAAAAACCTATAACAATTGCTATTTCTTATGATTGCGTGGACATGAAAGTTTCGTTTTGCTACAGCAGAAAGATATTATAAAGCTGAGTATATGTGAATTCCAATTTAATTTAATACCTCTACGCGTTTACGAGGAAATAGGTAGTAAGTTTAAAAATAAAAATAAAAATTATGTACGGTTTTACTAAAAATGTCTACTTTTCGTAATTTTTCCTTTGTCTGTGCTATATGAAGTTTCTTCGTGACAAGTTTCAAGTTTCTGAGTTTACGGGAAGTACCCTTTAGGTTTTGAGTTTCTTGCGAGTACTCAGCTCCAAAATATGCAACTTAAATTGCTATTTCTTTTGATTGCGTTGGTTTAAAAGTTTAGTTTTGCTACAGCTGAAAATTATTACAGACCTGAGTATTTGATATAAATTTCAATTTAATACCTTTACGCGTTTACGAGTAAAAAGGTAGTAAGTTTAAAATTTAAAAAAATATTTTTTGTATGATTCTTTTAAAAATGTCTACTTTTCGTAATTTTTCCTTTGTTTGTGCTATATGAAGTTTTTTCTTGCCAAGTTTCAAGTTTCTGAGTTTACAGGAAGTACCCTTTAGGTTTTGAGTTTCTTGCGAGTGGTGAGTTTCAAAATATGCAACTTAAATTGCTATTTCTTTTGATTGCGTTGTCATAAAAGTTTGGTTTTACTACATCTGAAAGGTCCTATAGCCATGAGTATTTGACATGAATTTCAATTTAATAACTTCACGCGTTTACGAGGAAAATGGTAGTAAGTTTAAAATTTAAAATATATTTTTTTGTGTGATTTTACTAAAAATGTCTACTTTTCGTAATTTTTTCTTTATCTGTGCTATATAAAGTTTCTTCGTGCCAAGTTTCAAGTTTCTGAGTTTACGGGAAGTACCCTTCAGGTTTTGAGTTTCTCGCGAGTACTCAGTTTCAAAATATGCAACTTAAATTGTTATTTCTTTTGATTGCGTTGACATAAAAGTATGGTTTTGCTACATCTGAAAGGTCCTATAGCCCTGAGTATTTGACATGAATATCAACTTCATAACTTCACGCGTTTACGAGGAAAAAGGTAGTAAGTTTAAAATTATAAATATATATTTTTTGTATGATTTTACTAAAAATTTCTACATTTTATAATTTTTCCTTTGTCTATGCTATATTAGAGCTCCCGCTACACGTGTAACACGCGGAAACGAATACCCGTGTACTTAAGACCGGCGGTGCTAAGGAACCGGTTTACACGAACCCGCCAAGATTCGGAAACGTGTCCGGGAAACGTTTCCAGGAGACGTTTCTCAGACACGTTTCCCCGGTTACACGGGTACTTAATACCGGCCCGAACGGTTCCGAAGCTCCGAAGCAGTTAGAGCTGATTCAAATAAGGTTTACTATTGAATGCTCTAATTGTGAACTGCATTATTATGCACCACACACTTGAGCGAAATTCAGCGCGGAATTCAGGCAAAAAAGCTGAATGCCGCTCAAATGTGTGGCGCTCCTTATTATATGAGGTTGAATGGATTCGTATCATATAGATTTACTTTAAAATAAAAATTCTTTACCCAACTCCACAAAAATCATAATTGTTTTGGAGTCCTTTATTACATACCTACAAGGATAATTATTATTATATAATTATATTGAATATTTACGTATGTTAAATAAAATAATATTAAAATTAATTACCATGCATATATTATATAACGAAGTTCACAATCTTACTAATTACGGCGAAAATGTTGTTGTAATTAGTACCATAGTGCACACATTTGAAGTCTAAATTCAAACAACATTTTCGCCGTAATTAGTACGATCGTGAACTTGGGTATCGATATTACAGGTAGGATTAGGTTAGGACGCGTCCAACTGAACAAAAATATGTGAACACGAACTTATACCCATACGAATAAGGTTGTGTTCACATATTAACGGATATTAATGGACTCGACTGTACATTGCCGGAAAGGAGGCAATAATTGCCTCCCGACTTTCTTATTAAAACTTTACACAGTGATAACAGCAAATCAATATAAAATATATATTATACACTGATGTAGGTAATGTAAAAGTACCTATCTGAATTCATAGCTGTAGAGACATAATGCAATAACTAGGTACGAATTTAAGTGAACGATAATATGACTTATTGGGATAAGCTTAGATCATAAAATGGGAAATCCTTTATTTTTACTTGAGTGACTTTCACGCTAACGTCCCGGCGGTGGCGGCGGTCCAGGTAATAAAATTAAATGTGTCATTTTATGACATCTTTTTGTGCGCTATTTTGACCAAAACGTTTTGTTTTCAAATCTTAAATGTAATAATAGTAATAAAGCTTAAAATAGTCGATGTTATAAAGTCAACACGTCTGTAAAAAAACGTTAAAAACATTAAAATTCCCACAAATGTAATAGTTTCGCTGTGGTAATTTAAGAGCACCCTCTACAATACAACTAGAATAAATAAAAATAAATATTCCTAAGAATTTTTCGAATTTTCCTAAGCATCTTGTTATTTTAAAACCCGCAATCAAAGAGGTATATTATAGAGGTATGCCCGGGCTTAAAACTAGGTAATTATCATTGAATTAAAAATAATAGAAGACGGAAATAACCAAAATATCACCATATTTAAATATGATATGAGGATTCTGGTTATTAAAAAAGTTTTGTTTAATAAATTCAACACGTCTAATAAATGTTTAACTACATAATACATATCAAACTAATACAAAATTAATTTGATAGCTAAGTTTTATTTACGATGTTAAACTTCAATGTTTATGCTCTAGTTAGTGATCTATTTGTGCAAAATTTACCTGCTTTTCTATTACCATCATAAAAAGGCACACCCACAGTAACCATTTATTAAATTTCTACTCTACGGACCTCACAATAAGATTCAAAATCACCAAACTCCCCAAATGTATCATATATTCATTCGTACCGTTTGAACGACTCGATCCGTTCGACTCTTACCGCCAAGGACGTTTCCAGATCCGCGTGTATTTAAGACACGGTTTTTTCGACTACACGTTTAACCGTGGACACGGATCTTAATTACACGTTTCTTAATTACACGTGCGAAACGGGCCAGAAAACCGTGTAGCGTGTTATTCGGACACGGGTATTCGAAACGGTTACACGAGACCCGGAAACGACCGCGAGCCCTATGCTATATGACGTTGCTTCGTGCCAAATTTCAAGTTTCTGAGTTCACGGGAAGTACCCCGTAGGTTTTGCGAGTACCGAAAACTCTAAAATTTGCAGCATAAACCACTGTATCTTTTGATTGCGTTGGCTTTTAAGTTTGATTTTTTCACAGCTTCAAGGGACAATAGACCTGAGTATTTGATATAAATTTCAGCTTGATACCTCTAGGCGTTTCTGAGAAAAATGGTCTTGACAGACAGACAGACAGACAGACGGACAACAAAGTGATCCTATAAGGGTTCCGTTTTTTTCCTTTTGAGGTACGGAGCCCTAAAAACGTGTAAATTTTGTCATGTCATGTCACAGAGTTTGTCCCAGTAATCCCAGTATAATGTAGTCGCAGTGGGAGGGGTGCAGTAGTGAATACATCGACGATATACGTCGATGTAATAGTTGCGGATGTAGCCATAAAAATACGGCTTTTCGTGAACAAGTGATTTCCCTCGTCATATTGTTCCTTAGGACCCAAGGATGGATTTGAGAAGTGGAGCCACCAAGATTTTTGATGTAAATTTTTAGAGGGGGAGGCTCTCAACTTTACCTTAATATCTACATCGTTTAAGCTACTAGGCCAAGTTTGGTACTAACCTAACCTATTTTATTTACTAGTTAATATTCTAAATGACTAAATACCTACTCATACTTATTTCTCCTAACTCAGATTCGACTGGTTCAAAGAGCTGGGCCTGCGCTGGTACGCGCTACCGGCCGTCGCCAACATGCGGATGGATTGCGGTGGCCTCGAGTTCACCGCCACCGCCTTCAACGGCTGGTACATGGGCAGCGAGATCGGCTGCCGTAACTTTTGTGACACTAGCCGCCTTAATATTCTTGAAGTTAGTATACTTTGCGTATACAGGGTGACCAAATAAGAACTGAATTCCCAGTGGCTGTAAGGTTTTGAGACGGTACCAATCCTCCCTAGATGGTTTTGGAACCTCTCAGATCGATTTGATTTTTGGATTATTGTATGGCCATTGAGCGGCGGCGGTGAGTAATGGCCATACAAAAGTCCAAAAATCAATTCGATCTGAGAGGTTCCAAAACCATCTAACGGAGGATTGTTAGCGTCACAAAACCTCACAGCCAACGGGAATTTAGTTCTTTTTTGGCCACTCTGCATGTTATCGACTGACAACGTTCCGAAAAGGTCTGGTTATGACTCCTAGAATCTGATCCACACTGTTAGGGTTGTAATTCCAATTCCAAGCTCAACCAGGCATCTCTCAAACAAACTTGTAGGAGTTTGAGTGCACTTACCGATTACCTATAGTTTTTCTGTGTTCCCTGATCAGTGCTGGACAAATAAGGTAAGTGAAATCGGTGACTAAAGAATCAGAAGTGCCCAATCTGATCAGAAGATAGGGGACAACCAAAGCGCATTTCCCTTACTTGACTTCAAGTGCGAAGTACCCATGCTTAGAAATACGTAATGTTTTTGCATATTTTTTTCATATAATTATCATATCATATAGTTTTATTGTACTATAGTAATAGCTGACATTGATATTGATACTCATTAGCCACCTGTAAGGTAGAAGAATTTTCTTATTATAAAACTGGCTTGCGCTTGACTGTTGATCGTAAACAATGGTTTACGATCAACAGCCTGTTGCATCGTAAGAAATGTCTTTGGTTCTTGTATACACATAGAACCTTCATGTCCCATAATCTTGGATCCATTTGCAGACTGTAGCATTAAAAATGGGTCTGGAGACGTCCTCGGCGGTATCTCTCTGGAAGGACCAGGCCGTGGTGGAAATCAACAGAGCCGTGCTCCACAGCTTCCACAGGGACGTCGTCTCCATTGTGGACCACCATTCAGCCTCCGAGCAGTTTATGAAGCATTTGGAAAACGAAAACAAGGCTAGGTAAGTTAAATGATGGATATATTGTATCGTACAGAGCCCGTTAATATTAACAAAAGGAAATTAATTGACAAGCACTTAATGCACTACTTTTTAATCGTTTACTCGTATAGGATAAGATTAGCTGGAGAGATCCCCTGGATAAACGCAATTTTGTACTCTTTTATTTCCTACTTTTTTCGTCCTCATAGTTCTTTATTTTAGCTTTTTTTATACATATTTCCTATTTTTCTTCAGGGGAGGCTGCCCAGCTGACTGGGTTTGGATTGTTCCTCCACTATCGGGGTCCCTAACACAAGTTTTTCATCAAGAAATGGCTAATTATTATATGAAACCGTCGTATGAGTACCAAGTAAGTCTATATTATAATTTTTAGTATTATTTACAAATGGCACAAAATTGTGCACATAACGTTAAAATTTTGAGCTGTGTTCAAAAAGGGTCTAGTAAAAAAAAGCACTAGCCAACGCCTGACCACACATTATACAACGCGACTTTATTATACAAGGTGTAACAAAAATACTGGTGATCCGTTTAAGGGCATTATTAGTATCGTATTGCGAGTAAGAAAAAGTAGAAGAAAAAATTTTTGGACGTCGTCCGACCCGGCCTACCCTCCATAAAAAACCAAACAAATTCCTAGCATAAAAAAAATTTTCTTACTTTTTCAAAATTAGAATATGATACCAATTACGCCCTTAAAAGGATCACCAGTATTTTTGTTACACCTTGTATATATTTCAACAATAAATGTTTATTTTTACCTAATTTTGTTTTCAGGCTGACCCCTGGAAAACACACCAGTGGAATGCACCAGGAGACAAGCCACACCGAAAATTCCACTTCAAGCAAATAGCACGCGCCGTCAAGTTTACATCCAAGCTGTTCACCCAGGCGCTGTCACGCCGCGTCAAGGTCACCATACTCTATGCCACAGAAACAGGCAAATCTGAGCAATATGCCAGAGAATTAGGGACTATATTTGGACACGCTTTTAATGCTCAGGTAATTACCATACAATCAACTCGACATACTTTTCAATAGTCTAAACCCTTTATTCATAAACGGCCACTAAAGTTAAGAGACCGCTGATAATTGTTTGTCCCTTTCCCTCATATAGGTTGGACGGAAAGGGACAAACGATTATCAGAGGCCTCTTAACTTTAGTAGACGTTTATGAATAAGGGGGTAAGAAAATCTGTAGCATAAAATATTAGTACCATCATCATCAGTATCAGGTAGTTTGCCGTTCACTCACTGCTATGCAAATTATGATAGTAATTAATTTTGATACGTTCCACCACTTATGCAATTGATATTTTCTTTCCCAGGTTTTCCCGATGGATGAGTACGACATGTTTTCTATTGAACACGAAACGCTGATTTTGGTCGTGACCTCGACATTTGGCAATGGAGAGCCTCCTGCTAATGGCCAGGTATAACACCATTTAGTTTATTTAGGTATTTCTCCTGTTCTCTTTCCTGGGTAATTCCACGAGACTGTAACGTCAGTTACCAATTATTTCGTGTGTTCTTTGATTAATTCAGCAAATGTAAGTTTTTATATATCTTCCCTATGCCTACAGGTAGATAAATTGACATTTAAATTTGCTTAATCAATCAAAGAATACACGAAAGAATTGGTAACTGACGTTACAGTCTCGTGGAATTACCCTCCTTTGTTTTTAAGAGTGATAAGCATACCCCGGGGTTTTCGGTGCGGGAATGTTATACACTAGCCAAATAACAGGTAAAAACTGTAAAAAACGATACTAATTTAACATTTCTAAGCACATTTGGACCTTACTACCTACGTTTCATTCATAGTTTGGTAATTACTTTACAATAAACAAAGTTATAAATACACGAAATCATTCCCGCACCGAAAACCCCGGGGTATGGTGATAAGATTACTTATAACTGGCCAGAAATTATCTTAAATCGGGAGGACTGGAATTCTAGGGGGGAGGCCTTCGCCCAGCAATGGGACACTTTAAAGGCTAAGAAAAAAAATAAAAATAAAGTTTACTAAAATTAGAATCTAAATGATTTATATGGATAAAGATAGCACCAGACTTCCACTTATTGTATGGAAAACCTACGTTTCAAATGTGTAATTTGGAATATTTGCTTCACAGGATTTCATAGACCATCTTTTCCAAATGCAAAACATGGAAGATGAACTTGATAGTCAGAGTGCTCCAAGTCCAGGGTAAATATGATTTAAAATTACATCGAATTCATAATTTCATACACGAAAATATTAAGGCATATCAATATGTTTTTTTTTTAGTTTCAGGACACCGACACCAAAATCTTTAATGAGGACTAACAGTGTCATGTCACCTACTCCACGAACGGGATGCAAAAGACCTATTTCAAGGGTGGAATCTAATAAAAGTAAGAATATGTTAATACTTTTTAGAGTCCTAGGATCACTAAAAGATTATAATCTAAAAATATTCATATTATAAGTGTCTCATTTTCATACCCCGGGGTTTTCGGTGCGGGAATGATTTCGTGCATTTATAACTTTGTTTATTGTAAAGTAATTACCAAACTATGAATTAAAAGTAGGTAGTAAGGTCCAAATGTGCTTAGAAATGTTAAATTAGTATCGTTTTTTACAGTTTTTACCTGTTATTTGAGCTAGTGTATAACATTCCTGCACCGAAAACCCCGGGGTATGCTCATTTTAAACAGTCGACTCTTTCGAGCCTGGCCCGAGAAGTTCTCGTTATTATAGTTACTATATTTATAGGTACAACTGGGGAATCATCCATCGAAAACCTTGATCCTCTAAGCAATGTAAGCTTCGCAGTGTTTGGCCTGGGATCCAGCGCATATCCCAAATTCGCAAACTTTGCCAAAACTGTCGACAGAGTTTTGGGAGAACTCGGAGGAGAAAGGATCTTGGAAATTGCCACCGGTGATGAAATGTTTGCACAAGAACAAGAATTTAGAGCTTGGTCTTCCAAAATTTTCCAGGTGTGTAAAATAAAGTATTTCAATATAAGGACTAAAATTGATATTGACACAAAATTCCTTGTTTTCCTAGTATACCTACTAAGATCGTATTATTTTAGGTTGCTTGCGAAGTTTTCTGCGTCGAAGAACATATGGCAAATGATGGCAGAAATGCAATTTCTAAACTGCCGTTAACCGAAGAAACGGTCAGGTTCGGTAAATCGTCTATTGATACATCTATAAAGCAAGCGCTTGAAACTACTTACAAGAGACAAATCGTCCCTAGTGTGGTCAAGAACGTCAAACGCCTAGGCGATCACACTGAAGACCGTGAAACCATTTTTGTGGATATGCAACCAAAAGTATGTTATTCATATATCTAATTACTTTATTTGAATTTAGTCTAAACCCTAACAGTTAATTAATTCTAATTTTCGATGTTTTATAGGAAGAGGTAAAATACGACCCAGGAGATCACCTTGGCGTTATGCCATGCAATCGTAAAGATATTGTAAATTCAGTATTGAAAAGACTAAAGGAGACAGATTTTGATGTCCCCGTACAACTACAAGTGATGAAAGAAAAGCTTTCGCCTCTAGGTAAGTCAGGTGTTAACTTATAAGGTAATAAATAAGTGATAATACATATTATTAGAATGACTAATAATTACAATGTCGTTTTTAAGGTTCATCAAAAACTTGGGAGAAACATGAACGCATTCCTGCTACGTCTATACGAGATCTGTTTACTCGTTTCCTGGACATAACTACACCGCCTTCCACAAATGTTTTGAAGTACCTAGCCAACGCTTGTACTGATGAGAAAGACAAAATGACAATAAATGATCTAGTTTCGGTAAGACATCGTAAATTTCTAGCTCATACTTCCTTTCCGTGACTAGAAAATATATGAGAGAGTGTATGATTGAGAGAGTGTCTGAGATAACTACACTTAATAGTGTTAAAATATAACATATGTAGACTATTTTCTCAATTAATTTTCTAGTTTCATGTCTTGTTCACTATGGGCTACTAAACATTGTAAAACGGTCCTTAATACTATGGCGGTTACAACACGCGTAGCTCCGAATGTTTCAATTGCTATATTTATCTAATAAGTGGTGAATGATGTTGGTCACACATATTGTAAACATGTATTAAGATTTTTAACTTAAGCTCTCTTGTAGTGACTGTTTGTTTACTTAAAAAAAAAAAAACATTTATATCCCTAAATATTTTTTGTATCCACTCCACATTTGTAATCCATTCTTGTAAATTAATGAATTAATATTTTCTATTATTTCAGGACTCTGATAAATATCACGAATGGAAACATTTCCACCTTCCCCATTTAGGGGAGGTTTTAGAGCAGTTCCCGTCATGCAAGCCTCAGGGTTCACTCCTTGCTGCTCTTCTCCCTACTTTACAACCAAGATTCTACTCCATATCCTCGTCACCGCTGGCGCATCCAAAACATATTCATCTCACTGTAGCTGTCGTATTTTATAAAGTTCGCAGTGAGTACCTATTTATACATATAATAGTAGAAATATACGAGTAGTATAAAACAATATAAATAAATAGGTAGTATAATTAATACAGTTACAATGCGCGACATGTTTTGGAGGTCATAGGTCTTCATCTTAATCTAGTCACCATAATCTTTTATAGTGTTATTATTTCTAACGAAAATGAATTTCGTGATCTTCTACTTAGTTCTTGTTATATTTCACAGGTGGATCGGGCCCAGTTAATTATGGAGTTTGCTCAAATTATTTGAAGAATCTAAAAGAAAATGAAGAAATATTCGTTTTTACAAGGCGGTAAGTAAATATTCCCATATTCATTTATGTAAAATTGTATATGGTAGGTAAACGACCAACAAAACCATTTAATAACAGGAACAATAGGTAGGTACATAGACATTTGTAAAGAAATCTCCATAATTAAGCTAAGTAAGCAAGTATTGGCTATAAATGTGTCGAGGGCAGTTTTGGTTGATATAATTCTCAACTAGAATTGGCCTCAATATCTATCATATTCCGAAAAATTGGATACACATTTTACTTTTCCTTGTCTATATGACCCATTTATTTAATTAGATAGATAGCGAGTTTAATATTATAATAAATAAATTATTAATCCATTAATTTATTACAGTGCACCAACCTTCCATTTGCCAAAGAGTCTATCGGTACCCCTCATCCTAATTGGGCCTGGTTCTGGCATCGCCCCACTGAGAGGATTTTGGCATCACAGAAAATACCAAATGAAGGAAAAAAGTCGAAAGGAGAAGACCGGACCGGTTTGGTTATTCTTCGGGTGTAGAACCAAGGGAATGGATATATATAGAGTTGAGAAAGAGCAAGCTCTCAGAGAAGGGACTCTTAACAGAGTGTTCTTAGCTCTATCTAGAGAATCTGGGGAGGAAAAGGTAAACATTCATTAATTTACCATATATTTCTGTTGTATACATTTCTAATAAAAATATCTTCTGAAATGTGTTATGCAGTGTACCAATAAGTAAATATTTAGGTAATACATGATCTTATTCAAATTGTTTTGCGTAACATTAATAAAACACAATTAAATAAGAATATTACGTCTAGTGATAGGATAGCGCGAACTGATAGTAGCTAATTATCGATTACATACATGATACTTACATATAATAATGCACGTAATAAAAAGTTTGGATACAAATTGCTTAGTATCAGTCAAGTCATATTACGAAAGCAATTTTCATGCCCGCAATAGATTTTAAACGCCAGAGACAATTTACGAAAATAATACGTTCTATGAAATTGTTTTATACCGAAATAGGTTTAACAATTACCGAGTTGTTTTTACAAATGTGTGTTGTAGATGACTTTAAAACAGTAATTTTCTTAAATAACTAATGGAGGTGATGTTGTTTCAATAACAGACGTTTTGGTTGCAGAAATACGTCCAAGATCACTTAAGAGAAGAGGGTAAAGAAATAATCAGAATGCTCACGGAGGAGGGGGGACACTTCTACGTGTGTGGGGACTGCAAGATGGCGGAGGAGGTGCAGCAGACGTTGAAGCAGATGCTGCAGCAGTATTGCAACTTTTCCGAGCTCGAGGCGGAGCATTTCATTATGAACTTAATGGTAAATTGTCTCTATATTTACATTTTAACGCTTGTCTTTGATATGACTTAATATTTTGGGTTTTTGTACTCAGTCGTAATAAACGTCAACAGCAATAGATATACCATTTTACTTATTACACAAGTACACAATGACGTCAATCGGAGAATTTTATTGAGTACAACTTCGTAACCGGAGTCGCGTTAAACTCGTACCTATCTTTATAAGCATTATAGTAGTTTATGGAACTGTTACGTAATAGGGGTCCTTAAAATACGAGTGTGGTTTTATGAAACGAACGAAGTGAGTTTCATAATAAGATCACACGAGTGTTTTAAGGCCTAATTAGGTACGTACAGTTGCATACACTGCTTTATCTACACACATATTATAAACCCGAAATGATGATTGAATGACTGCTATTGCACGGATTGCACCGCCATCGCCATGGCCAATTCGATTGTGCCGGCGGTCGGAGGGGTGCGTGCCGGCGGGCGGGGCCCATCCCGGATTTTCATAATGAAATCGAATTTTTGATTATTATTTGATAATAATAACATCGTTACAGATAAGGCATTTGTTCTAACTACTAACGAAACAATCTATTTTTATGGTGGTTATAACGTGCGGTTTTTGAACGCATCATTGAGGGTTTATGATATGGGTGTAGATAAACTAATTAATGTGATAGTGGAATAGCACTATTTTTTCTCTTAACATTTAACTTTCTCTTTCCATGTATCCATGCTAAAGAGTAATTTAATACTTATTTTGCTTAAACTTTACTTTCTGACTTCATTTCAGGACGACAACCGATATCATGAAGACATATTCGGCATCGTTTTGCGCACAGCAGAAGTAAACAATGCCTCCAGAGAAACGGCCCGGAGAACTCGACTGGAATCTGGGCAATCTCTATCCTAAATTAAATTTTATTATAAATATGTTTTTAATAACTCGCGGATGGACGGCGTGATGAGATGATCGCAAATGAAAAGTTGTGATAAGGGAACATTATGTTTACATGCAATCATTTTTATTGTAGCCTATTTGAGGTAGAATTTATAATTTGACAGATCAGTATGTAAAGTGCTGTCAGATTACTGCACTGAATTATCAATCCTACTCTAGTACCTATACAAGTATACAGTTTATTCTCTGAAATAGATTTTTTTCTTGGGTTCACCAGATTACAGCGGGTGTGACCTAATAACATATCTTACGTATCTATATTTACACAAGAGATCTGGATGATGCTAACTCAATGCAATCATTTTAGTCCGGTTTACCACATAGTTTAGCGATTGATCTAGAAAATAACATATAGGTTTTTCTTAAGTTTTACTTATATCATGGTTTTATTTTATTTTTGAACTTATTTTTTAAGTTATTATTCAGTATTTAATAAGTGAACTACTTAGATATTTATATACTCCGAATATCAGAGGTCTCCATTTTGATCTTTTTAGTAATTACATTTATTGGCATAAAACAAAATACATGAGTGGATAAAATTAAACTATACCTATAAATAAAAACTAATATTAAAAAAATAAATGCTAATTAAAGTAAAACTTAACTAAAATCTAAAACAAAATAACCCTAAAAAACATCTTTTGATCTTTTTGAATTGAAAAACTAATTGTTGTGTAATTGTAGACGGAGAACTGATTGGATTATTAATTACAATAACATTAAATATATGGTAGTTTAAGGAATAATATTAAGAGTTGTATTATTATTTTACTTAGGGATAATTACTTAGATGTAATGTACCTATTTATTAAGCGCTTTAATTTTTTATTGCAATGACTGAAGCGTGAAGCAAGCCAAATATCAGTAGGTATATATGTATACGGTTTAGATATACACGTGTATATTGTGTATCTTATGTTACACAGCTCATTCAATATGTACACAGACAATAACACGTTTGTGCGTGGCAATGTACTCCAAACATAACCTACGTGACAAAACTAGAAGATTTTGACCCAGCTCTGAATACGAGAAGTAAATACCTAATTCTTAGACAAGATTGCCTAAAAAAAGTATTTTAAAGGCCAATTGAACATGAATACTGGGTACGTCGAGTTTACTCTTAGAAATACTGGTACGGATTCCGGATGATGGAATAAAGTTCACTTCTATAAAGCTTTTAAGGTCGCAAAATGACGCCGTATCCGTAGGCGACGGCAATGTGATAACCGTCTAATGGCTGCTCTACATGATGGGCCATCATAGGGACGCAGCTATACGACGAAACGAGATCGCAATATCGTTAGCTCCTCTAACGTATACCTGCGTCCCTATGACGGCCCATCATGAAGAGGAGCCATAAGATCTAGGACCAGTGCTGAAAACTTTTGATGTGCCGAGAGAAACTGTAAACAAATAATGCATAAATACCCTCATAGATAAAACTACGGTAGAATCTGCTTATAATGACATGGAAGAGAAATGCAAAACACATCATACTAGCCGGACGTCATATAAAACGTAGTCTCAGAAACGTTATAATTGTAATTGCCCTATGGTGATTTTAAAAACTCACTTACAATGGGTAGTGTTAATACATTCAGTTCGTCAATAATAATCTAAACAAAATGTAACGCGTCAGACACCTACCTACTTTATAATTGTAATTGCCCAATGGTGATTTTAAAAACTCACTTACAATGGGTAATGTTAATACATTCAGTTCGTCAATAATAATCTAAACAAAATGTAACGCGTCAGACACCTACCTACTTGACTTCATCACAGGAGAAGTGAAAAAGGTTACGAAACTAACAAAAATGAAGGAAGGTGTCACTGTAACCGGAAATAGGTCTCATAATTTCTTGAAAATAAGTCATATTAACCGATATATCAATAAAAGCGGAGTCATTTATGTCAGTAAGTACAGTTACCGGCAATAGTATCTTCCTACACGAAGGCCGCAAAAATATGTGACACGCTCTTATGGCCCTACAAATAAGAGCGTGTCACATATTTTTGCGGCCTTCGTGTATGAATAATACTATTGCTTGTGACTGTACCTATATCCGGTCTAATTATAAATAATTTTCTATGAAAACTTTGCACCGCAAATACTTCATGTTAAGTGGTTGGTTAATATATATCCGGCGTCATGATAAACGGATTCTACTGTACTCACAATACCACACGGAAAACGTAATTTTCTCGTTTCAAAACGGAAAACGTTTTAGTCTCTTGATATATAACATTATGGTGTATAACATTTCACAAGCATTTCACAAGCATTTCACATGTAGTAAGGTTTGATAACCAAGTTCATGTAAGTTTGCCAAGTGTATTAAGCATTTAAAAATCAAAATCAGTGTAATTTTATATGTTTGTCATAATTTAATTGGGTACATTTGTACTCGCAGAAATTAAATCTTATGAGACAAACTACTTACAAACATAGGTAATTTATTGTATGCCTTTAAAAAAATGTTGGCAAACCTGTATAGTTTGGGACACATACATTTTTAATAATTTTAATAAGAATAAATTTTTACCAAAAACCGGTTGTTTAACTCTTTCTCCTAACAACATGGTCGTAGATCTCAATTTGTGTGTATCTCGGGGAAAAGATTCTCTGTTTCATCGTGTTCTGTCCGGGGTCTTGCTGAGGGTCTGGCCAGATGATCTTGTGGTCGTGGCGGTTTTGGAACAGCAGCCCTTTCTCCGGGTCCATTATCGGCTACAAACAGTGAAAGACAAAAGCCTAGAAATAGAATAACTAGTAGCTCTAAAAATTATGCCATATTATCGGAGATCGGAGACATTACGGGCGCTAGGACAGCAAGACGTTTTAATTTAACTGTGCATAAGGTTTGACGTATACAATGTTATTTAATCCAATTAAAACTTTGAGCAATCACAACTTTTTAAATAGCAGGAATTTGCGTATTGGGTCATATCCAAAGCCGGGGATGTTGATGAAGGGATTTTTCAAGGAATATCAGGAACGTTATAATATGTGTGTATTAGGTATTTGCTCGTAGGCTAAAAATTCTTTATATTTTTAGCGCGTTGATCATGAACTTTTTAGCACCGATAAAAATCACTTGCTTCTAGCTTTTTGGGAACCATATATTCTTTTTTGCTTCTTTTATTTTTCATAGCCTATCATAAATCATAATACATATGCATTTATATTACTTTTAAGTAGTTGCGCTCCTTGTGCAAGCGAAAGGGTATTTTATTATTTTTCATACAAAGGAAAATGAAGGAATAATGTATAAAGGTCACCTTTGATGACTTTGCAGGTATTATTTATTAAGTTTTTTTTATATATATTGATACTGTTTTCTGTAGAGGACAAACATTGACTAGCAAGACTACATTAGAATAGTTTAAATAATACCTTTAAAAATATAGATATCAAAATTTCTTTGATCATAATCAGTAATTGTATTTTGAATTTCAAGCTATGATATTGTACCCATGCACGCATCCTGTGAATATTTTAAGTAAGATCATAGTCGTTGTCAATCGCCAGTTGTAGATTGTTTTTTTATAAACATGTCCTTGCTCACTTATAGTTGAATTATCGAGAGCGTGGAATTGCATATGTAGTGGTTGTACCGTGTTGTGCCTCTTTATGTGCGGATTCAAATATAGAATGCCTGTACACAAACAATACTACTACATATGCAATTCCACGCTCTCGATAATTCATCTATACCTTATTGATGACTGCACTTTGCTCAATTACCTTATAATTCCTGCTCATGTTGCTCCTGACAGTACCATGGCGCCAGTGGTAGTAGCCCAGGTCACTGTCTTTCGGCCACAGCATCTTGTTACCTCTGAAGAAAGGCACCCAGTTCTGTGTTATGAGCCGGTGCGCGTAGTCTATGTAGCCGGAAATCTCGAACCCACCCCTTGTGAAGTGTCGGATGAATATAATCGACTGTGGAATACCAATTGCAATTTAGTACTAAGATATATCCCACAAATCTAATTTATATTATGCATAGCCTATAAAACTCAAATTATTGGCAATAGCGTCATTTTAAAATTCAAGAGTCAAGATTAGTTTACTAGCTCTAGCTAGCAAAGCAAGCTAGGCAAGTTTTGTTGTTCTCTGCTAAGTTCTAACTTAGCAATGAACAACAAAACTTGCCATTCAATAAATTAGCTATCATCTTATCAGTGGCAGCGGTGCAACTGACCTGTAATCCAGCCAGACTAATCGTATAAGGCATTCTTACCGGCTCTTTAAATTTTTGCAGCAGAAGTCATCCAGAAGATTTAGCGTAAATTATTTCCAGGTTACTTAAACGATTTCGTATATATTTGGCACCACATCACTTATGTACTGATATCATGTATTATTTTTAAAATTAGCGCATGTCTCCTTAAGACGGTTGGACTAGAGTGGCTACGTTGCTCGTAATCGTACAAGCAAGTTACCTGCATAATGCCAAGCCGGTTGGCTCTCTCACGGACCGCCAACTCCCGGTTAAAGGGATCACTGACATCAGCACCCTCACTGGCTAGCACGTACGGTTTCACCGTCGGGTATACGATCTCGTGGATAAACGCGCGGCGCTGGTTGAACTCTTTCTCTGACAAGGTATCGCCATTAGCTCTGGGGATATAAACAGCTTACAATTTAGTAATTTGTTAAGGATTTAGGTACATATATGTACATATAACCGGTCGTTATGATCCTGAAAGTAAGATATAGGTTTTATAATTACCTGTATCCCAAAGCAGCAATAGTCCGGGAAGTAGTTAAGCTCCTGAGGTTTCTCAGATCCGCTATTTCTATTAAAGAGTCCAAATAATCCTCCCAATCATCGAAGGCCAGCAACCCCCGGTCCATCTCCACGGACAACGGGTACTCGTTCTTTTTCTCGGCCATAGCCATGTTTGTTTATATTTTTACTAAAATAGGGTAAAATTTATGTCTTTAATAATAATGGTCGGCAAACCAACATGATTAATAGTTGACGTTAAACGAAAATGTGAATTTGACGGACGAGTCATTGTCTCATGATTGTGTCATTGTGGTAAAAAAGGTTATATTATTTTGTTAACATTAAAATATTACGAACTAAAAACGTTCGAACTCTTTTTAGGGTTCCGTACCTCAAAAGGAAAAAACGGAACCCTTATAGGATCACTTTGTTGTCCGTCTGTCTGTCTGTCTGTCTGTCTGTCAAGACCATTTTTCTCAGGAACGCGTGGAGGTATCAAGCTGAAATTTATACCAAATACTCAGGTCTATTGTCCCTTAAAGCTGTGAAAAAATCAAACTTAAAAGCCAACGCAATCAAAAGATACAGTCGTTTATGCTGCAAATTTTAGAGTTTTCGGCACTCGCAAAACCTACGGGGTACTTCCCATGAACTCAGAAACTTGAAATTTGGCACGAAGCAACATCATATAGCATAGACAAAGGAAAAATTATAAAAAGTAGACATTTTTAGTAAAATCATACAAAAATATATAATTACAATTTTAAACTTACTACCTTTGCTCTCGTAAACGCGTGAAGTTATTTAGTTGAAATTCATGTCAAATACTCAGGGCTATAGGACTTTTCAGATGTAGCAAAACCAAACTTTTATGTTAACGCAATCAAAAGAAATAGCAAATTAAGTTGCATCATTTGAAACTGAGTACTCGCAAGAAACTCAAAACCTAAAGGGTACTTCCCGTACACTCAGAAACTTGAAACTTGGCACAAAGAAACTTCATATAGCACAAACAAAGGAAAAATTACGAAATGTAGATTTTTTTTGTAAAATCATTCAAAAAAATATATTTCAAATTTTAAACTTACTACCATTTTCTTCGTAAACGCGTGAACTTATTAAATTGAAATTCATGTCAAATACTCAGGGCTATAGTACCTTTCAGATGTAGCAAAACCAAATCTTTATGTCATGTTTATGTTTTTGTAATCAAAAGGAATAGCAATTTAAGTTCCATATTTTGAAACTGAGTACTCGCGAGAAACTCAAAACCTAAAGGGTACTTCCCGTAAGCTCAGAATCTTGAAACTTGGCACGAAGCAACGTCATATAGCACAGACAAAGGAAAAATTATAAAAAGTAGACATTTTTAGTAGGATCATACGAAAAATATTTTTTTAAATTTTAAACTTACTACCTTCTTCCTCGTAAACGCGTAAAGGTATCAAATTGAAATTCATATCAAATACTTAGGTCTGTAATACCTTTCAGCTGTGGCAAAAACAAACTTTTATGTCAACGCAATCAAAAGAAATAGCAATTTAAGTTGCATATTTTGGAGCTGCGTACTCGCAAGAAACTCAAAACCTAAAGGGTACTTCCCGTAAACTCAGAAACTTGAAACTTGGCACGAAGAAACTTCATATAGCACAGACAAAGGAAAAATTACAAAAAGTAGACATTTTTAGTAAAATCGTACTAAAAATATTTTTTAAAATTTTAAACTTACTACCTGTTTCCTCGTAAACGCGTAGAGGTATTAAATTGAAATTCATATCATATACTCAGCTCTATAATATCTTTCTGCTGTAGCAAAACGAAACTTTCATGTCCACGCAATCATAAGAAATAGCAATTGTTATAGGTTTTTACGGAACCCTCGGTGCGCGAGTCCGACTCGCACTTGGCCGGTTTTTTATTTGTGTATTTGCCAGGTGCCCTATGAAAAATCTTCAGAAACTAGGGGAAAACTGAAACATCTGAAAGAAATGATAAAAATTTGAGTGAGGTAAAATATAATTCTTATATTTAGAACCACACCAAGTGTTTCATAACATGGATCCACCATGGATCCCATTGCCAGTTGTCAGAAGCGCGACGACTGCGAATTTTAACATTGGCCTCATAGCGTTAAAAAATATATTGTACCAATTAATTTTACCTAGGTACATTGTCAGTCAACGAAAGGAATCAATAAATTAATTTAGAGCTCACGCCGTGAGTTGTAAGCAGCTGAGCTGAAAACACGTATTTGGGTCGAAAACAATGAATCTCTGTTTTAAAGCCACGTGTCAAAACTTTGTGTCACATTCTAATACGTTATTGAGTCCCACTTGAGTCCACAAATATTTCAACTCCACTCTAATTGGCATCTTGATACTGTTAAAGGTATATATTACGGACCAAATTCAGTATCAAACTATTTCCAATATACTCAATCTCAAGAATAGTTTGCGGGTGAAGTATGTCCCCTGTTTAAAGCTGCTTAGAGGAACAGAGTCTTGATCCTCTTAGGACAGTCGTTATGTACCTATGTTATAAGGACGGTGTCCACGCGCTCGGTTTTCTGGGAAACCTAACATTTTGTGAATGTGGGTGTTCGAGAGATAGGAATAATGGGAAGCAAACCGCTGTTTGGGGTGTCCATGTATTTTAATTTTTAGGGTACAACCTAATCATTAAAGTACAAAATGCATTCTTATATCCCTTGAGTACTACCTGGCTATGCTAAATATGTCTACCTTTCTTTCTACTATTCATTGACTGAAAATGTGACATTCAATTTTAAAACACGTTATTAAAACAAATATTGGTTACTTACGTTTTTTCCAAAAAGAACAGTGGTGAGTGTAGTTCAACTGAGTGAGTGAAGATGGATAATACTATGTGATTTAACTATAAAAGTAAAATTTACATGTAAGTAGTTCCTTAATAGCATTATCGTGTAACGTTTTCAGGGTTCCGTAGTAAACTTGGAAGCCTTTTAGTTTCGCAATATCTCTCGTGGCAATGTCGCGGCTTTTCTTACTGACCGTTAGGTATTAAGATACAAGAGAAAGGAAGGAAGGAGGAAGGGAGAGGTAAGGAGATTAGGCATGTCAATAAGGCCAACAATTAAATAAAATATAAAATAAAGTACCTAATTTTATAATATTTACAGTTTTTTTCTTGTAAAAAAAACTTATTAGATTGATGTTATTTGTTACCTATTATTGATCAGTTTCAAATTTGTATGTTAAATCATCATAAAACTTGTAGCTACAGCAGTAAGAGAAATTGTATTTTTCTGAGATAATACAGCTTTTTTCTTATAACAAGTCCTAAGTCTTGTGTCATACAAATGGACTGCGTAAACTTAGTAAAACAATTTTTTTTTTTTTAATAATTATCATATAATTGTATACATAGAATGAAATACTAAGAGCATTTGGCAGGTAACTTAAATCTTTTATTTGTGGTTTTGATACTTATTCCTTCTGAATTCTTGGTCACTCCAGAACAAAGAGGTTTCTTAAGGCTACTTCAGAGCGTTAGGCTTGTTACTCGCCTCAGTTGCTGCACAAAAGGTTACTATGTCACTCTATACCGTATCCTTCTTTACTTGTCTTATCATGTAAACAAACGTCTAGAATCATGGGAACAAAAATCTAGAAGCCGAATTCGTTACTTCGATTATTCAGGAAAATTTTATTAGAGATGTGATTTTTTAGGTGTTATTTGATTAATTTTATTGAATTCAATAGGTACTAGGTGAGTTTATTTAAGAAAATAACAACATTTTGAAAAAATCAACAACAAAACATAACAACAAAGTGTAATAATAACCTTAAGAAGTGTTTATTTACGTGATAAATTAAGACAATTAAGGATGAATAAGGTATACATAGGATAGGCATATGGTAGGCAAGTAGCATAGAATATAGATCTATAGAGTAGTATTTAGGAGTTTTAGGACTGTAGAATAAAACCATACAGCTTTCTTGGGTTCAAATCTCGGTAAAAAAATATTGTAATAAAATAATCTAGTAACGTAGGTATTGCACTTACTTATTTCTACTGGGCACAGATAGGTCAAAGAATCTAAGTCAAAGAATCCCTATATCAACCTGGGAATTATTTTTACCTATTTTTACACACACCTTTTTACCTACTGGTAGGTATGCCAATTGTTTCGCTGTAAGTACTACTTTTAACTTAACACTACAAAGTTACCAAAAGATTCACCCGAGTTACGGTCCCATCAAAATCTAAGGACTTACAAATATCACAAAATTCGCCAAAATTAAGACGCAACTCGGGTTCACACGTAATGGCGCAGGAAATTTTTGCGATTGCTATTGAAGAGGCTGTCGAACGCTGGTCGTATTCAGAATAAATTCAACATATTCCCCCAGTATAGTGCCCGAGTAATTCGTTTCTGCTTGAGGTTAAATTTTGGGAAACATTTTTCGTGAAGAGGGTGCTCTAATTTATTTTGAAGCGTTAGGTTTAAATGTGTCTAAAAGATGTTTTCCCTAAAGGCACATGTTCCCTCATTTAATCAATACTAATTTATGTTAAAACTCGTGTTTTAAATGTAATTGCTAATACATATAAGTATCATATCAGCATTGCGATACAACGAGGAAATGCCGCCAGCATCCTTGGTACAAAGCCGCAAGGGCCTAGTTTAGATTTGAGCTAGTTATTAATTTAGTTTAGTATTTGTACTGTAGTACCTCTGTATATTTAGTTATGTAAATAAATGTATTTAGTATAACTTACTCTAGCATATTAAAAGGAAGAATTAAGTGAATACAAAGGTTTTTATAAAAAAAAATATATTTAATTAAATGAGCATAAACAAAATAAAATATTTAATCTAAAACGCAAATTACAAAAGCTGTATTATAACCTATAATTAATACCAGAGACTATTATTTACACAAGTAGTAGACGTTGTGTAGAAACATAAACTAAACAACATATAAGTATTCTAGTTTGAAAGTCGCTCTAGCTTTATTCTTCGTTTTTTGGGATAAGAATAATAGTGAGATTGTAGTCATGAGGTTTCTGGGAAAACGATTATAAAAGTCTCAATGTTGTTGCCTCTTAACGTATGACCAATGATGGGAACAAATATTCTGGTCCCTGATATAGCTGAGAAAAATTAAATTAAATGAACGAAATCGACCGTTATTTTGGTAATTTAAAAAAATATATAGGTAAGGATTGAGATGAATCATTATATTATTTAAAACAAAAATATAAGTAACATACTACAAAAAATAGAGACTAAATAAAAAACTAAACTCGTTCCGGAGAGTAGCCAGGTACTCACCAGAGCGGGGATCGGCTCCGCGGTCTCTTAGACGCCGGGCATACGGCCGCAACAAACTCTTTGGCCTCAGCACACCAGGAGTTCGATTTTTGAATCTCACCGGTGCCTTTTTTTGTATGCAGCCGATGACTATTTAGTAATAAGTCACCCGGTGAGATTCAAAAATCGAACTCCAGGGCCCACCGGTCCCGTGCGGGTACGTCGCGCTTGGCCAGCCCCGTGCTGCCGCTGGCGCCTTGCTTGTACACCGACACTGCGCCTGTTGCCGCCAACTTTACTTTGAGGATTAGTTAAATTCGCCGAGGATCTGATACGCGTGTGCCACGTTGTCGGATATGTCCCGTGCGGGCACATCGCGCGTGACCAGCCGCGTGCTGCCGCTGGCACCTTGTTTGTGTACCGACACCACGCCTATTGCCGCCAACTTTACTTTGAGGATTTGTTAAATTCGCCGAGGATCTGATACGCGCGTGCCACGTTGTCAGTGATGTCCTGTGCGGGCTCATCGCGCGTGACCAGCCACGAGCTGCCGCTGGCACCTTGCTTGTACACCGACACCACGCCTGTTGCCGCCAACTTTACTTTGAGGTTTAGTTAAATTCGCCGAGGATCTGATACGCGCATGCCACGTTGTCGGTGATGTCCCGTGCGGGCTCATCGCGCGTGACCAGCCACGAGCTACCGCTGGCACCTTGCTTGTACACCGACACCACGCCTGTTGCCGCCAACTTTACTTTGAGGTTTAGTTAAATTCGCCGAGGATCTGATATGCGCGTGCCACGTTGTCGGTGATGTCCCGTGCGGGCACATCGCGCGTGACCAGCCACGTGCTGCCGCTGGCGCCTTGCTTGTACACCGACACCACGCCTGTTGCCGCCAACTTTACTTTGAGGTTTAGTTAAATTCGCCGAGGATCTGATACGCGCGTGCCACGTTGTCGGTGATGTCCCGTGCGGGCTCATCGCGCGTGACCAGCCACGTGCTGCCGCTGGCGCCTTGTTTGTATACCGACATCACGCCTGCTGCCGCCGACTCTATTCTGAAAAATGTTTTACAGCGATGAATATAAACAAGTAACTCCCAAAAAAAATTTTGGTACACAGTTTTATTGCTGACTGTACCTAGTAGCATTGCCGTGTAAACTACGGAGGTACCTATACCAAATTTCAGCTCAACCGGACACCGGGAAGTGGTTGAATTTAACTTACAAGATTTGATGCATATAATGACACAAATAATATAAACAGACAAATATACGGGGTCAAGCTAAATAAAACTGTAAAAAACCGGCAAAGTGCGAGTCGAACTCGCGCATGAAGGGTTCCGTACCATTATTTATAAAAACCAGCCGTAGCGAACATAATAAATTATGTTCGCAAGGTCGTATCTGCCTAAGTACGTAGTTTTTTGGAGAAAACTCAAAAACGCCTAAACTGATAATGTTCAAATTAATTTTCGTTGAAAGAATATTTACAGGTGTCTCTTCTTGAATTTTTCCATAATTTTTGGACTTACCGTTCAAAAGTTAAGGGGGGGGGGGGGGGCACAATTTTTTAGACTTTCGGAGTCATTATTTCTGAATATATCCACTTAATCAAAAAATGTTTTAAAAAATATTCAATGTTATTTTTAAAGACCTATCGATTGATGTGCATCATGTTGATAAACCCCCCCCCCCTAAACATATTTTTTTCAGAAATTTTACTAGATAACTAAGTAGCGGCACACACAATACACTTTATGTAAAAATTTAATAATGATACGTCTTATAGTTTCCGAGTAAAATGGCTGTGACATACGGACGAACAGACAGACAGACAGACCGACAGACATGACGAATCTATAAGGGTTCCGTATTTTGCCATTTGGCTACGGAACCCTAAACATGGTCGAAACTGTAACACATAGACAGTATAGTTTTGAGAAATGCAAAGCAAATAGCTCTTACTCTCTCGGACACGGCTCTTTATAATTAATGTATTTAAAAGTAGAATACAAAACACAAGATAAAATAAATTAAAAACATCACGAATGCAAGAACCAGAGCAAGGAACCGCTGGCGTACAGTCTATGCGCGGTGTGTCAAAAATAAATTATTATTATTATTGAAAACGTCTTACTTTTGGTAGGGTTTCGTTGCCAATGCACCAGCGAGAGCATCTGGTGTAACATTTTTATCAAGGGAACCCAGTTTAGTAGGCTTCACTAGCTCGGTATTTGTGGGCCCAAAACATATGGCCAATACTCGCACTCCTGTGTTTGCGAAGTATTTTTGTGTCTGTAAAGCAAATATTTTTTGTATGTAACTTTGTAACTTTTACTGGTGCAAAAACGTAGTAACGTGTACTATTGACATTTTTAAATTATTAATTTATTTTATTTTATTTCGGGCATCAAGAGCAAATAAAAATCATACAAAGCTTAGTAAATAGGGAAAAGCCAATAAAAGATGACAAAAAAATATAACTAACATGCAATAAATAAGTGGAAACATGGGAAACAATAATTATTTCTAATATACATACAGTGTGTAAATCTAATACAAAATTGCAATTAAAATTTTATCCATGCAAAATAATTCGGCCCGCAATGGAATGCAAACACACTCGCGTTAAATGCTTGTTGACAATTACATTCAATACCATGTTAAAGTACATTGCTACTGATAAAACAAATAAAAAAAAAATATTGGGTCACAGTTAAGTGTAAGTTAAAAAACCATCTTAATTAATGATTACACTAATGAGTACTATGTCTGGTTTAATTTATAGCCCGTATTAGATTTACTTTACACACTGTATTATAAATAATACAAGTATTTTTTTCTTTCGTCACCGAAAACCAATCATTTTATTTTTGTTTTGCCGATTTTTACAGTTAATTTTAAAGACGTTTAAATAGTACTTAAGTATAACGGGAAAACCTTGTTAACTTGAAATGTACATGAAAAGTTTGTAAAATATTTCATTTAATTTTTCATGGTTTATTTAAGAGTATTACCCCAATGCAGTTACTGAACTGTAGAACAGCAGCCTTAGTACAATAATACACAGGCATCAAGGGACTTTGCTTCAGCGCCGCTGTCGATGAGATATTTATGACAGTTCCTCCTCTGCCGCCTTCGTCTACTCTCATCAGCTCCAAGGCTTTCAATGTACTCGTTATTACAGCAGTCTGAAAGAAGATTATTTTAGCATCCATGTACTGTCGACGTCAAATGTGTTTACACTTTTGAACCTCATTATACAGGAGTAAGAGCGTTTTCCCATTATCCGATCTAATATCGGATGTCGGATAGGATCATGAAGAAGTCAAACATTTCTGTATTTTTTAAATTAAAATCCGATATCGAATCGAAAGTGAAAAGGCCCTAAGGCGCAAAAGTGTAAACATATAGGTATTGGACGTCGATACACAATATTACTGGCAACTTCAAAATGATTGATCAACAGTTTCTTGTTGTTATATCCCACGACTATAGCCATGCAATGCAACAATGGTACCATACCTACTATGTCAGAAGAAATGATATACCACGTTCTACTAACATTTTTGTTAAGGTTGAATGAATAGCTAATTTGTCTGCGAACACATCTCGATAGCGCCATATTACATGGACGGATTTGTCCGCCGAGCATATCCGCCGGGCCGGACAAATCCGGCGGGCAGATCTGTGCGGGTATCCCTAGCCATTCACCGATTGACAGCCCATCTGCTTGCTACCAATCATCCCTAACACAACATTTATATCACCATTTTAATCACCATTTAATCACCATGTTATGAGTTTATAAGTGAAACATAAGATTTACATAACTAAACTAGTTCATCCCCTGGCCATTGCAAATGTTTGAATATGTGAAGACACCACATATAGTGTTATCCTTCTATATGTAAATGTTTTCTAATATTAATAATTATATATTCGTCTTAATATTGAGGATAAAAAGCTCACTCTCCTTGTGCTCTTAGATTTCAGTAGTGCCTTCAATACGGTCGATTTTGATATTCTTCTGGGTATTCTAAGTAGACTCAACCTTTCTCAAAATGCTCTGTCATGGTTCCATAGTTACCTCCGTGGTAGACGCCAGCGAGTAAGAGTCGACGACAAGGTCTCCGCGTGGTGTGAGCTAGCCGCTGGCGTTCCCCAGGGTGGGGTGCTCTCTCCTCTCCTTTTTTCTATATTTATTGATGGCATTACGAAGTCTTTGAAGTGCAGTTATCATCTTTATGCGGACGATCTGCAGATTTACGCAGCGGCTAACATTGACGATCTCACTTCTCTGTTCCATAAAGTCAATTGCGATCTAGAAAGTATTCGCCACTGGGCATTTAATTTCGGATTAAAGGTTAATGCCGAAAAATCGCAGGCGATTGTTATCGGCAGTCCCCATTTTGTCTCTAAACTTGCTGAGGTGGTGGTACCCAATATTATTTTTGACGGGACATTGATCCCCCTTTCCTCTACTGTGAAAAACTTGGGTATCATCCTAGACCAAACACTCTCTTGGACGCCACATATATCGGAGGTCAGTAGAAGGGTGTTTGCTTCGCTGCACTCTCTGAGGAGACTGCAAAATTTCCTTCCTCTTCCTACTAAAATCACGATTGCTCGCTCTCTCTTACTACCTATCCTAGATTATGGCGACATTGCTTTTGTAGACCTCAGAGAAGAGCTACTCGACAAATTGGAGCGCCTGCAAAATGCCTGCATCAAGTATATATTTGGGTTGCGTAAGTTTGATCATGTGTCCCCCTCTCGTTCTCAACTTGGTTGGCTTCCGATCCGCCGTCGTAGGGATGTGCATGTCCTGTCATTGCTCTTCAACGTACTCTTTAATCCTGCATCTCCTCCGTATCTGTCGGAGAGGTTTCATTATTTGGCTACTGTTAGCGGTCATCGCTTGCGGTCTAGTACACATCTCTCTCTAGCTATTCCGTCAAAACACTCGCGTGTTTACTCTAGGTCGTTCACTGCTTATGCAGTTAAATTGTGGAATGAGTTGCCAGTGGATGTAAGAAAGTCACAGTCTGTTGCCTCACTCAAGGAGAAGTTGAACAAGTTATGGCTAATGGACTCTTAATGTTTTTAATTTGAATTGAATACTTTACATATATATTATATATTTCTACTTTATATATATGTATATATATATATATATTTGTTTATTTATGTGCGTGGTATATAGTCTTATATTTTTATTAATATGTATTATATGTATATAGTTCATGCATATTTTAAGTAGGTTTTTGTGTGGTACATGTTTGTACCTGCGTATTTATTAGGGTTTACTTGAAGCTTTATGTGTTTCCAAACTTTTTCGACCTCTTTAGTGCATAGTTTGCCTTTCACTGTATAGTATTACTCCTTTCTCATTTTCTCATTGGTTGGCTGGAAGAGATCCCTTTTAGGGATAAGCTCGCCTTTGTGCATATCTTTTTGTATTTTACTAATGTTTTAATGTTATACTTGTTTATGTGCAATAAAGTGATACATACATACATACATACATATTCCAGGATTTAGTCGTAAGTCGCACGTTTAGAGCTTGGCTCTAAAAGTAACATATAATAAACTTATGGAATCATTTTCCTATTTCTTTTCTCTCTGCTAAGCCAAGTTGCTAAGACCACACACGTGGACCGCACAATAAATGCTACCATTTCATTACAAGAGAAGGTCTTATCGTAGAGGACAGATCATGAGCACGCCTAGCATATCTGGTCTAAAATTCACTTATAAAACCTAACCCTACTATATTTATAATATGTGTATAATACTGCTGCCATCTGAAAAAAACAATTATAGGAAATGTTATAATAATTCATACAGACAAACGTTCATATTAACCAGAGACTATAGAGATATAGATGACCACAGCCTAAGAACTTTTTGAAGCTCATGTCAATCGCGCCATCTATGTCAAATAAAAATAAAATAAAATAAAAATAAAAATGATTTATTTCAGATCAAATGATCCATAATATGTTAGTATTTATACACTAGACTTATTAACTATGTTAGTTTGAGCATACAAATAGGTAGTTACATACAAGAAAAAGAACAAAAAAAAAAAAAAACGTCACCTATTTCCTATTTGGCCCTTCCGATGGCAACTTCGACCCAGTATTTTGTTAACGGGCAGTCTAGGCTTTCCGACAATATCCTGAGGAGGCTATTTCCACTGCAACGCACTCGCCTAAGTAGAGATCCAACACGCTTGCGTCTGATTGCGAAAAAGTCATCACTTCGCACTTCCGCAAACATGCTGGACGCACTACAGCGCTTCGGCAATCGCAACAGCATCATCAAGATATTGTTATACTGGACTCTCAGTGTGTTGTATGCTCTTTGTGTAAAATTTACCCACAGCCACCTAATGATACAGAAAATGTAAGAGAAATGTCACCTGCACTGCTACTCCACCTAGTAGCTACTAGGTTACTACTAGTACGCTATTTGTTCAAAAAGTTCTTAGGCTGTGGTCGTCTATATCTCTATAGTCTCTGTAATAACTCTAATGGTGGTGACCGTTAAAGAGCATACGGCCACATATTTTTGCAGTCTGCGCAATGCTTATTACTATACCTACCAGTGGCGGAGCGTCCATGGTCCGTAGTTCTTTTACGACAGCTCATGGGGAAAAGGAAAGCCAAATTTAGCCCCGGCTACCCTTAGAATTATTTTGACGCACTGCCACTGATACTTACCACATTTATTGCAATCTCTTTCTTATAAACGTTATCATTCATAATTCCCGCGTTATTGATGACCACGTCTACACTTCCTTGTTCTTTCACCAAGGAGTCGAACGCCGTAAACAGCTGATCGTCATTTGTCACATCGCATTGGTAGAACCGCGTCTTGCCGGGACCGTGTTTCGAGTTAAGTTCATCTTGGAAAGCCAGGCCCGACGTGTCGTCTACGTCAAGGATGGCAACATGCTGAAGACCAAAGGTAAAAGGCAAATTTAAGAGTCGCCAGGACGCTCGCGTGAACTCGCGTCCCCATACAAACGTAGTTCAGCTCTCATTTTAAAACAACGTACCTTAGAACAGCGAAATTTGGTATGGGCATTCTAATATTAAATACAGATCTAGGTCTGAAATTTGTTTTCGTTGCTAAAAATTGTAAGACAAAGAAAATATAGCAAAAACAAGTTTTGTATGTAAATCTGTATCTGACTGTATTTTTTTTGTACTACAATTTTTAGCAACGAAAACCAATTTTTGACCTAGATCTGTACTACTAGAATGCCCATGCCAAATTTCGTGGTTCTAAAGCATGTCGTTTTAAAATGAGAACTGAACTACGTTTGTATGGGAACGCGAGCGTCCAGGCGACTCTTAAGGGTAAATGTTTAGATGTTTCATTGAACACTTCAACATCCGCTGACCACATTAATATTTTTCTCATACTCTAAACTCGTCGAGGGAGCTCTTCAACTTTTATAAGCACACCTATAGTGATTTCACTGATTTCACTATTTTTTACAGCAACTCGGCCACTTCCTCTTGGAATAGCGGTCCTAAGTGAAGTCGGTTCTTTTTTTGTTTAAAATTATTATTTCTGTATTTTTTGTTTTGTATATTTTTATTATTTGTCATATGTTTTTATGACATTAAATTCGAAGTACCTCCTTTACGCGATAGGCAATACAGCTTGCCTGAATACACAACTCCTGAACCATGTAGACCTGAGGAAACTTACTCCACAGCAGGAACTTTCCCCGTGCCAGAGCCGAAGGAGAAAGAACCGCTTCTAGCTGACATTAAATTGTATTGATTGATTTATAATGCACCAAAAATATGTAACAACCTAAAACAGCTTAAAATGATGATGATGAAGTTTTTCCTGAGTTTATTAAAATGATTTCTATGGAAAATGTGATAGTTTTAGTCTATCCGTTTTCATTTCCATAAAGTTTTTTTCAGCATTTATTCTGATCTAAAAAGTAACCTGTGTTTCATTCCTGGTTAAAAAAACACTTACCTTAGCTCCCTCCTCAAGTACCAGCTGCACCACATAAGCACCAATGCCGTTTGCGGCCCCAGTAATCAATACCACCTTATTATACCACTCGTACGACATTCTGGCACTAACGGTAAAACAATACTAACTAGATGTAACAGTGAACAAACCAATTTCTCAGGCAAGACGAAATTACTTAAGCCTTGTGTCAACGTTAATCAGATGTGTAAGAAAGAACAGTTATGATCTTTTTTATTAATAATGCTAACATATCAGCGGGGTCGTAAGGTGCACGCAAGATTATGTTGCATTCACGTAGTGAATTTAGTCATAAAGGCCTCTACAAACGTAAGCGACTAGTCATCTGCGATTTTTAATACATTGCGGTTTTTGATCCGTCGATCTATTTCGTTGCACCTACTTAGACGGCAATGTCTCGAAATCACGAGTTTTGTGTCAAAATTGCGCCGATTGTAGAGGCCATAAAAGTTTTTTTTTATACCACGACGGTGGCAAACAAGCTTACGGCCCTGGTAACGGCCTGATGGTAAGCAGCTACCGTAGCCTATGGACGCCTGCAACTCCAGAGGTGTCACATGCGCGTTGCCGACCCTGTACAAAAAGGAGGATTCACTGTGTTGACGCCTAAAGGCAAAGCCTCTTTGAGCTCTTTGGCAACCTTCCTCACCAGCAGGAACACAACATTATAATAACTAAGGTCTAGTGCTATTTGGCTGTGGTTTTCTGTAAGGTGGAGGTACTTCCCTAGTCGGGCTCTGCTCCAGATTTGAGCGAGATGACATTCGCTGTGCTGTGCCCTACCACACATAGCGAGATGACATTGGTCCTGTAAAACTAAAATTGTAAGGCGGGGAATAGTTTTATTTTATTTAATCGAAAATGACTCACTGTTTCGTCTGTAATTGGACCCCAAGGGAAATATGCAGGTTTCTGAAATACTCTAAAATTAAAATGTAGAAGAACGTTAGAGGATTTTTGCTTAAGAAAGGCCTTCTGGCTGTACCAATACAGGGTGCTCGGAGGAAACCGTATAATTTTGCCAGCGTATTCCTGGTCATAAAAACCATAGATAAATGAGTAGATAGATTGCTAACTCCATACATAGCAAAACTACTAATTAAATAATAAGTCGTATGGGAGGTATGGTTAAACACATTTTTACTAAGTTTTAAGCACACTTAAATCGTAATACGTATTAAGCTGTAATGTTTTGAATAATAACTTTTAACAAAGCTCGCTTAAAACTTATTATATATACGCAATTAGCCATGTATGGAGAGAACACTCTAGGTACTTAATTCTCTTTGTAAAAACTAATAAATGTTATATGAATTTATGTCGAATTCGCCAATTTTGCTTTTTTGCGATTTTTTGAATGCTTTTGAACATAAAATAAATATGTTATTGGTAAAACTATTGACTAAAATAAATTGATGCATTTTTATTCGTAAAAAAATCGTTTACGCAAACTATTCCTTGGCATTTTGATATCTGACAATATGGATGTCTAGACTAGATCCCATAAAGAGTGAAATCACCATCAAAAAAACGTTTTGCACTGAGTTACAATAAAAAATATTTTTTGTTTAATTGGCAGTAACTCTGAAAGTAGGCGAAATCCAGAAAAGTTTATACGACATTTTAGTCTCCAATTATGATCAGGAATACGCTGGCAAAATTATACGGTATCCTCGCGTGCACGCTGTATATTTAGTTTCCTTACATTGTTAAGAACCATTACCATATTTTTTTTGTTTTTGTCTTTTGTTGTATGGAATCTGGAAGAGCGTTATCTACAATAAGTTTTCACCGACATTCTCCATATTAAACCTTAATAGTGCGAACGTGCGAGAAATTTTTCCGTCTGTAAGACTGTCATCGATCGAACCAAGTTGTGCGATTTGGTTCGACGACAACCTTAGTCCGTACACGTCAAGCGGAGCAGCCATTGACAGGCGTTCCCCTCTGCCGAAAATGTATGACCAGTGGTCATACTCATTCTATGGACTGACGTTTATTTGACTTGGCTATTTTGACGTTTCGCATACATTTGACGTTCCCCTCCCCCACAAAAAACGGCAGACTTTTTCCGATACACATGTGAGCGCGTGTCGCATCCGGTTGGTTTAATAAGCAAAGGTACACGTAGACAACCTTAGACTCAAAACACACCTGAGGTAATAATGTATGGAGGCCATAGACAAATTTAAGCTACCATCGACAAAGCTCCATACATTACTGCCTCCATTCCGCTCAAATGTGTGGTGAGCCTTAGTCGGAGTCCGGCCCGAATCAAATCTTCCCGTCTGTTAGCACTACAAGGATGCATAATACAATTATGTCGGTGTGTCTGTTTACCATTCGCTCCATTTCCAGAACACCAGATTTACCTTTTCTTAATTTACTTTAAGGACCTTGAAACTACCAGGACATCACAAAACATTTAATTTCAAGTGTTTTTCAGATTCGTTGACATTTAGCCTCTTTCTACTCGTCAGTGGATTCTAAAGTTTTGGACACTTTTTGTTTTCATGTAGAATTAATAGTACTCGCTATTCTTAATTCCTGACCTAAACCTTCAAATTGACTTTACTTAAACAGTCATATAGCTTTAAATACTTGTTTTGGAAAAGTAAAAAATATATATGTTAATATTCATTATATTTAAAAGAACTTTGTTAATTCCAATACACGATTGGACAAAATCAGCTCGATAGAAAATAATTCCAAAGTTACATCTTAAAATTAGCTTTAAACAGTCGCACGTCTTTAGTTCCTTGGCTTATACGTCTGTAATTAAGGACAAAATTCTACCACACTAATACTAAAAACTTCATTGCCTTATATTTCTCAATTAATGCATAGTTTTTTTTTTAATTCATCATTTTGCAAAATTTGCATTGAGCTCCCATACTAATCGTAATGCAGTGTTTCTCTTTCACTCGCGCTGAAAAAGATAGGAAGGGAATTTAGCTCTTGCCATCCTCTTAAGTAGAAATAACCAAAAAATTACTAGAACTTGCCTTGCCACGATTTTTGAAAACTGCGAGTATAAATGTTAAACTGCGAGTATAAATGTAATTTTGGTTCAAAAGGTTACAAAACTACATTATTAATGTATTCAATTTTTCTCGCCTAGGTGGAACACGTTCTCGTATTTTTGTTGGACAAAATAACCTAATCTTGGTGTTCAAATGGTTAGTTAAATTCTCCGAGGAACTGATATGCGCGCGCCACGTTGGCTGTGATGTTCTGTACCGGCAAGTCGCGCGTGGCGAGCCACGTGCTGCCGCTTTTGGCCTGCTTGTAGGCCGACACCACGCCTGCTGCCGCCGACTCTATCCTGAAAACATTAAACTGTAAGCCTACTTAGATAGAGACAATACAATACAATCTAAACTCGAAAGAAATATACAGTCGCGAACCGGGATTTTTGAGCCACTTGCCAATGTTCGTAATTTTGCCGTGTAATGAATGACTGATGTTACCGACTATCTATCAGCTTTAACTAACACAATAACAATAACATAAGAACATAATCATCACCTTAAAACATAAAATTTCATTAAAAATTATTAAAACTACATCTGCTTTAAGCTAACATAAGTCCTTGTGGCTTCCGAATGACTTGTGTTCTAGTTGAGTAGGTACCTAGTATTATATATATATATATATATATATGTATAATTATATATGTAATTATTATACCTAGGCTTAGATTAAGTAGATAATTTGTTTAGATATTTATTTCCGTACACTAAGTACATAGTGCTTGTTTGTCTATCTTATAGTTTTCTCTCATTTGCTCAAAGGTTAACTGGAAGAGATCCCTTACAGGGATAAGTTCGCCTTTGTACTTTGTTTTCTCTTTTATCATGTTTTATTGTAACTTTTTTATGTACAATAAAGTGTTTACATACATACATACATACATAAGCAAAATTACGAAAATCGGCAACATTTACCACGAGTGAGGTTATTTTTTAACTTGATTACAGAGTGTATACTAACCCGCTTATTCATAAACGTGTTTCAAACCTCATTTAGTTAAAATGTATTTTGTCTGTTTCTAACAAACACAACTGTCAATGTGACAGATAAGGACAAAAGATGATTTAGTTAAATGAGGTTTGCAATACGTTTATGAATAAGCGTGTAGATTGTCTTACTTCTGAATATACACTATCTCTTCCAACACGTCTTCCATGAACTCCGGCGTGACTTTTCTGTTGAGGGAGCCCAGTTTGGTGGATTTAACCAGCTCAGTGGCTGTGGCACCGAAACACACGGTCACCACTCGCACGCCGGTTTGCTCGAAATATTCTTGCTTCTGAAAGTTGATATTACATTTTTATTTTTTTATTTTTTGTGTGTGTGGAATAATTTTGAAGACTCAAATCTTAGTAGTCGTTTATACCAAGGTAGTCGTTTATATTATCTTATACCAAGGTAGTCGTTTTGTATTTTTTTAACATCTTGTGTCTACCTTTAAAATATTTGTATAACGCAGTATATAATTTACATATAACAGTATAGGTAGAACATCAGGCATCAAATGGGTTATGGATGGGTGATTGAGAAATGGTTTAAACCCGTTTGATTCTCAACTTTAACGCAGTCAAAATAAAGTCAGTAAAGTTCTGCCAAATATTTCATTTTTATTATCGAAAGTATTATGTAACACCAATCATTTAAGCCCAACCTCCTTACCTTATCTGTGATCGTAACGGGCACAAGGGGCCAAGGGGTCAATCGCATAGTAGAACTGGTACAAAATAGACTTACCCCGATACAATTACTGAACTGTAAAACAGCGGCCTTCGTAGCAAAATATATGGGTATCAGAGGAGACTGCGACAGCGCAGCTATTGAGGAAATATTTATGACAGTTCCTCCTTTGCCACCTTCGTCTTTTCTCATCAGCTCTAAGGCTTTTAATGTGCTTGTTACTAGAGCAGTCTGAAAAAAGGGCATAAGTAGTTGTATTAATTTAAAAAATAAAAAGAGGCAACGGTACAGCGACAGTCAAAAGGTTAAAAAACGAGTTTACATGTCCCTAAAGGACCTATACTAGGTTACGGTAAGTACCATCGCGCACACTGTTAACTGCCCATCGGTGGACCTAATAAGGTCCACCGATGTACAGTTAAAAGTGTTGCTGTTTGAACGGCAACACTTTATCATCAAACGGTCGGTCGTATCTTTTCTCGGACGTAGCCGTGATTGATACAAAAACAAATAAGTAGGTACCACTATGTTTCGGTAGAAAATTTATTTGCACGATTCAAAATTCAATGTAAAAGGGAACATTTTCCAGAAGCAAGCAGAAACTAAACATGCAGTTTAAAACTTATTTAAAATAGTATTATGCTTCTTACCACGTTAATTTGAATCTCCTTCCTATAGACATTAGGCGCATCATTCATAATCGCAGCATTGTTAATAACTACGTCGATATTCCCATATTCTTTTACCAGAGAGTCGAACGGCGCGAACAGCTGATCGTCGTTGGACACATCGCATTGGTAGAACCTCGCCTTGTCGGGCCCGTACTTGGAGTTGAGCTCGTTTTGCAGAGACACTCCGGACGTCTCGTCTACATCAAGAATGGCAATGTGCTGTAGGTCCAAGGAAAACGATAGTTATAAATTTAACCGCTTTTACTAATTTAGAAGCACTATTACGAATTAAATGATGACAAATTAGTTCGTATAGAAATTTCCATGGGTCCAGGTGTTCCATTTTCATCACCCTTAAGTATAAGTTTTGCAGGGCTTTGTATAACTTCATGTACCGTCAAGTCTGGCAACTTTGCCACTTTTCACAGGTGTTGAAAAGTCATAGTACATTTTTAACGAAAATTCATATGTAACCACTGAGGTATGAATGACGCGACACATAATATATTTATCAACGAGTGCATAAATAAGATGGTTTATAAATTAACTGACGGATAATAAGCTTTTACGAGTTAAAAATAAACTGGCAAAGTTACCTATACCATGTGGCAACTTTGCCAACTGCATTTTTACGTTGTATAGTAATTTAGTTCTATTTACAATATTAGTAAAAAATATTCAGTATTTAGGATACAATAGTTTCGGAATTTGATCCTTAATGATATGTTATTACAAAAAAAGATACAGCAAAAGTGGCAAAGTTGATCACCCATTTAAGAAAATTTCATAGAAAGTCAGTGAATGTGGTCAGGGTTGACACAAATGAAAAAATATTAATTATTTAAGTACTTATTTATTTTGTTACATACGAGTAATCAGGTTACATAAGTACTCAGGAAAAACATAAAAGACACCTTAATTAAAATATTATCAAAAACGAAACATAGAAAACTCTTTAAGAGGCCTATCACAGGTCCACTCGTAAATAATTGTGATTACCTAGGTACCTATTTAAATTTGACGATAGATATTTAAAAAAGGGCTTCGTCACGAACTGCCTCGTCGCCTCTTAACAAAAGTATTATCGAAACAAAACACTTATACATATGTAGTAATTATTACCAATAAAATAAGTATATCACAGTTAACTTTGTGTTTTTTTTTACTTAAACAAAACATACACTCTGTATACAATTGTTAACAACAAAACCAATTTGTGATTCTGATGTTAAAATATAGGCCCTGTTCTCTATAAATGATACAACTTCAGCAGTTTTTGCCTATTTCGGTATAACTTTTTTCCAACTTAAAAACTTTGTTGGTCTGTCACTCTGTGCTCCACCCATTAAAATCTGCCAGATGCCCGGATCTAGCAATAGGGATTGTTATGCAATCTGTTTGGACTGGTTACAAAACTCTCATTATTGTGTCACATCTGACGTGGCCAGCTCTTAGACCATATCGAATAAATTATTATCGCAAGGTCGTATCTGCCTAAGTTCGTAGTTTTTTGGAGATAACTCAAAAACGCCTATACCGATAATGCTCAAAATAATTTTGGTTGAAAGAATATTAAAAGGTGTATCTTCTTGATTTTTTTCATAGTTTTTGGACTTACGGTTCAAAAGTTACAGGGGGAGGGGACACAATTTTTATGACTTTCGGAGCGATTATTTCTGAAAATATCCACTTAATCAAAAAATGTTCAAAGAAATCTCAGTTATTTGAACATTGTTATTTTTAGAGACCTATCGATTGATGTGAATCATGTTGATATTTGGCAAAAAATTTTTTTTGATAATTACTTACACATATGGAGTGCCCCCCTAAAAATATTTTTTTAGCAATTTCTCTACAAAACTAAGTAGCTGCACACACAATACACTTTATGTAAAAATTTGATAATGATACGTCTTATAGTTTCCGAGTAAAATGGCTGTGACATACGGACGGACAGACAGACATGACGAATCTATAAGGGTTCCGTTTTTTGCCATTTGGTATCTATCTTATGAAAAATGTAATTTAAATTTTTTGCCTGTGTACCAACCCTAGGCCGCTACAAAACATGGCAAAGATGCCCTCCCATATTAGTCGGCGTGGTCTGGTAACTTTGCCAAAACAATTATGGGACTCAATTCAAACACTACGGCATTTATAAGGTAATCAATTCATTCCTTACCATTTAAATAACATAATATCTAAAATTTACGTACCTGGATGCGATGTTTATACTCTAAACTTTTTAAAGTTCTTGAGCACTAACTTTTATGATTATGTGAGTGACGAATTTGGAACTGAAATGGTAAGAAAATGGTTGCCGTGGTGTTGTCTCATTCATAATAATTTTGCCAATTGATAACCATATTTTCTACTAAAAGTAGGCACAACACTAAAAAATATACGTTGTCGGTGGTATGAAAGGATTACCTTATGCACTCTGCTGGTGGCAAAGTTAGTAACCCTTGGCAAAGTCGCCAGACTTGACGGTATACTTTTTGATTAATAAACTATCTATCTATCTATCTATCTATCCAAGAAAAGTCCAATGTTAATGTAATTTTATTGTTTTTTTTACTCAATTTGTCTAGTCTATATATTTTTACTGTATATATATTGTACAATTTTGCATGTATTTAACTTAAAGCAAAATAAAATTATGATTCTGATTTACTTCAACTAGGTAAATGGAAAAAATTCTTCACTGCACCTACGTAAAAACTGATATCCCTAGTATATCGTAATCCTAACAATAAATTGTCACTGCGATTAGATATTATTGATGTCATGCTAGCAGATAAATGACTAGGTAAAGATACAAAGATAAAATAAAAGTAAACAGCTAATGCAACAAACTACATTTATAAATGTATTGAAAGATAAGTATAGTAAGAATTATTTAAGATGTCGGAATTGTAGGTAGAAATCCCTAGAAAAATTCCGACATCTTAAAAAATTACTACCATACATAGTACAGTCGACGTCAAAGATATGTGTACACTTTTTCACCTTACGCCTTTGTAATAAGGTGCAAAAGTGTAAACATATCTTTAACGTCGACTGAACCAGAACCCGAGTTTCTTATGTGATAGCTTTGTACAGTCGACGTCAAAGATATGTTTACACTTTTGCACCTTGTTCCTTTGTAATAAAGCTCAAAAGTGTAAACATATATTTGACGACGAGAGTACCTACTTTTGTTTTCTTTCATGGATATGTTACGTTATGATTACCTACTTAATGTACATTCACGAACCCGGATTATTGAGCCACTTGCCAATGTTCGTAATTTAGCCGTGTTTACTGTAATTTAGACTAGCTGTCAACTGTCAGTTACTATACGGCCCAATTACGAACAATGGCAAATGGCTCAAGAATCCGCGTTCGTGATAGTACCGTGAGACGAGGATCTCCTTAGTTAGGTACATATTTGGTACGAACCCTTATACAAATATTAGTGCCTAACTTCATAATATATTAAAAATAATGTAGTTCTTACACAAATCGTAGAGATGTTCTTTTAAAATGTATAAATTTGGACATATAATATATTAACTAAAAAAAATAATAGGCATAATTATAGCATTTAACTAAAGGACGCAAACTTTGATACATAGATAGATAGACAGGTTTTATTCAAAAAGTATACATTAAGTTATACAATGCCCTGCAAAACTGTTTCCACAGTTTGTCTGCAGGTGGGAAAGTGAATTACATAATTACTTAAAGTTATTCTACTTTGCTATGCTACTTATTGCTTGTACATACACTTTATAAACAACTAACAAACTCGCTCATCAATAAACCCATAAGCACTGTCAATTAAAACAAAAAGCGAATCACAAAAATCCGGGCTGACCTTAACTCCCTCCTCAAGAACCTGTCGTACCACAGATGCCCCAATGCCGTTGGCGGCCCCTGTGATCAGCACAACCTTATCTCTCCACGCGTACGACATCCCGCGGCAAATCACAACACAAAACTAACTCGGAATCGCTTAACCATCGTGTCATTATCATTATGTAATCTACAGTCAGCAGCAGAAGTAGCTAAGCGGGTAGGGTGTCCTAAATGACCTACACAGGCTCTTATTCTTTTAACAATATTGTCGTATTCAGCTCATTTTGAACATCCTATATCCTACCCGCTTAGCTACTTTTGCTGCTGATTGTATTCTTAGCATAGTCATATTAAACAATCAGTCGTAAAGTCATTATATTTAGATAAATTCGTCTTTGTTCTAAAATTGCTTTTAGATCAATGATGAGTAGGTAGCTAAATAATGAGCTTCTAATTGCATGGGTGCATACAAAAAAGAAAATGTCGTACCTACTTAATTATGGCCTGCACAACACCGTGTGTATAATTTTTAAGCAATATACCAGTCCTATTTCCTGTATACAGGAAAACAGACTAGCCTAAGCTGACAACGCTGACAATCAATCAAAACATATTATGCAGGCCAATAAAAAAACGTATACCTACAGAGAGTATAGTTATAGTACTAAGTAAATGAGCGACTTGGGTGGGACTGGTTGTTTTTACAACGTTTTAGGAGCATCAAAACATTCCAGTTCTTTACGCACGAACAGATTAACGCCGATTGACCAATCAGATCATACCACGATACGACGTCACTACTCCACTAAATATGTAGTGGGTATATAAATAAGTTAAGTAGCTATATTTTTTCCGTATTCAATTATTCATACGCTATGCAGTCTACGTCTATATCTATGCTTGTAACTTTTTTGTACACCGTATTGTCAGACAAAAGTTAATACTTAGATAAGTTCTCACAATAAGATACAACTAACACAATAGAAGATAAGATAACATTCATACCATTAAAATCCAAGTATAGGCAGTTAAATATAGAATAATCTAAGTATATTACAATGACAATAAATATCTACTCCCGCCTAGCCTCTGGGTTAGAAAGTCAGGTAGCTATCAATTCAATTCGTCAATTCTTGGGCTTAGGTTGTCAAGCGGATCCCCAGCTTAATCATAGGTAGTCCTTACTACATTGGTGAGCTCTCTGATATGGTGATGCCCAACATCCTTTTCGATGGAATTCCCATCCCTTTCTCCTCTACAGTTAAAAATTTGGGTATCACCATGGATGAGACACTTTCCTGGTCTGCTCACACCGCTGAGATCAGTAAAAAGCTATTTGCGTCCCTCCACTCTTTAAAGCGTCTTCAGAATTTCCTTCCGGTTCACACTAAGCTGACTCTTGCTCAATCCCTTCTGCTACCGCTTTACTATAACTTGGTCTATCATCCATTCACGGCTTGACGTCGATTTCTGGGACACCCTGTATTATACTGTGAGTAGACAACGTCCATAACTCTTCTCAATATTCGAACCCAGGACCTCGTCGGAGGCCCTGATTATGCCTACAACTTTGCATGTATTATAGTATAGTACCATTATAGAACGCAAAAATTTCTATTGAACTTCTATTTACGTTTTAAGAATTAACGTCATCAATAACGTATATCGTTAGTCCGTAGGTACTCCGTACAAGTACAATAACCCATCCGATAACATTTCTATTTCAATAACAGTTCATACAATAAGCTACTCATAAATTCAAACAGATTCCTTCAATATCCCGTCGAATGCTGAGTCCTCACCGCGGGCATAATAAAATATCTACACCACGACAAACTTATCCTTCCGGTGGTCAAAAGTGTAACTACACTGGGCACATAGAAATTGTAAGCGTATTCTTACCTGACAGCGACACTCGCGTCGCCTCAAGTAAGTTTGTTGTTGGAGACCTTCGGCACTGGGTTTAGTTGGCCGAAAGTACTAAATCATTCTGAAACCAATTTTTATAATATTGTATATCGATGAAGTTATTGAAGCTGGATTGTTGGTTGATATTTTCAATAATGAATGCGTACAGTCACGCACTTTGCTTGTTGAGTCAATTAGGGTTCAGTTTACATTAAACAGGGGTTAGTTCAGGTAAGAAAGCATATCAAACGTTTTGCAAAGCAGTCAGATTTGGATTTTATTTTTATTTTCCATTTTAATTACACAATTGGCAGGTACATGTCTGACTCTCAAGCTGTTTTGATATGCCTTCTTGAAGAACTACGCATTATTGTATATAGTATCATTAATGTATTAGTATTATTGTTATGAAAAAATAAGTCCCGCCGAGTTTCTTGCCGGTAATTTCACGGGTCAGAGGTGTAGGGTTAGAACCGGTGGTTGTTTCTTTTTCTCTCTGACTTTCATAAGTGCATTGTAATGTGCCTAAATTGAAGAATAATTATCTTTTATCGTTTTTTTAACAAAACAAATAGGTCAACAATTAAAATCCACTATTACACCTACATAAGCAAATTAAGCAACCTATTACTTTTTTGTTTAGTACTTTCAGGTACAGTCCGTGAGCTCTAAAAAGAACCTTCGGGTTTTAGAAAGAGACGTCGGGTATCAATTAACAGTGACACATGAAAAAGCAGAACAGCAATATTCCCTTCGCGTGTCATCGCCGATACCCGAAGGTTCTTCTTAAAGCTCACGGGCTGTATGTATTTATGTAACTAAATACCACAGAGTAACCTATATAATAAAGCAGTACAGTCTAAGAACTTTTTGAAGGTCAGGTAGATGGCGCTTCCAGACATGAGCTTCAAAAAGTTTTTAAACTGTGGCTGTCTATATTATCTATAGTCTCTACTACAAAATACACTTATGACGTCAGTACGTCTAGCATGACTTACGTTGCGGCGCGACTCTCCATAATTCAGGCGCGACTCGAAGTATGGAGTCGCGCGCGACAACGCATGTCATGCTAAGCCGCCAGGTCAGTATTGTCTTATTGTAAGATGTAGAACAGTTTACCCTAATTTTAAAACCACCCTATATTGAGCCCCGAGACAAAGGCGCAAGACGGTTATTTAATAAACTTGATTAAAAGTATTAATTGGAATTCTTTGAAATTATTTAACGAAAAAATTGTTTTGGAAATACTTTGTAAAGTAAATAATTATTACTAAACGAGAAAACAGCACGAGGCGAGTCAAAAATAAGAGTTTACTACAATATTTTTAATTAGTCAACTGCAATTAGAAGTATTAGCTAACATTAGACGGGTCTGTTGTGAATTAAATTTATTTAAGTATGTAAGCATATTTAACATACAAAACGCTAGCTAGTTAGGCAGGTATAGATAGTTTCACCAGAGTTGAAGTCTCGCACACAACAACATTGTCATGTAATGACAGCGGGATTTTGAAATTACTGTTCTTTTATTGTACCGATAGCAAGTTCAACAGAGAATTGCAAGATAGACCAAAAAGTTTCCTTAACCTATTTTGTTTAGTAGGTATTATATAGAACAATTCTTCGACCTTAAACAAAACAGAAACTGGCATAATTATTTTGATCAATTTAATCGTCAGATATGCATAGGTATATGAATATAAAATTAATATCGCCTTGTTTTCATTTATGTAGCTTTTAAAATTGTCTTTACTTATATTTTCATTGCTTTGTTATTTCATTATCAAACCTCTTCAAATATGACTGAAGTAACTGGCACTCGTTACATGGTTGTCATACCTATGGACAACTGCATTCTAAGAGATAAGAAAACTACAGATTCTTATTAGAATAACTACGAAGATAACGAATAATGCTAAGTGACAATGGTTTATAAAAGTATTTTCTTTACTGTTTTTTATACCTATACCTGTTAAAATATATTTTTATTTACATTTACTTTCATTCACTCACTCATTTAAATTCATTCATTCATTTTCTTTGCAATCAGTACTTCATGTAGCTGTGTGTGTAATCATTCACCTCAACTCAAGTGGAACTATCTATACCTAACACTAACGCCTACTACTACAAAACGCTAAAGTTTTAAATGTTAACCGTAGAAGTACTTGGTATTTGGACTGCATTTATTTAATTAAAGGAGGCACTGCCCACATTCAATTATTAAATATCACGTTTTCTTTAAAAAAAAACGAATTTATAAAAATATAACGCTTCATTAGCTAACTTTAGTTTCGATCTTTGTTACATTTTATTCGATATTAAATCTTATAACTTTATTTCATCCTAGGTAGCTAGGGATACATGCACTGATCTGCCCGCCGGATTTGTTCGGCGGATATGCCCGGCGGACACCGTCCTTGTATGGCGGTATTCAGATGTATCCGCAGACAAATCCGTGTCCAATTCGCGCCATACATGGACGGATATCTCCGCCGGGCATATCCGCCAGACAAATCATCAGGCGTAACAGCACGCCTGTCGCTGTGTGGAGCAGTTACGTCGCCTAAATCCAACTAGTTTTAAGTATTTTAAGTATTTCTGTAGTGTCAATTGTTTTTAGTGCACAGTACCTTGGTTGTATAACTGTAATGCTGTGTAATCCCTAGCTATTAAATCCAGATGTTCAAAATATTCTCACGCAACAAGAACCCAATAATAAGAAGAATTTCTATTAAAAAAATGCAATTACCTGCAACAATACATTTCCCATTTGTATTACAAATCAGCACCCAGTAGGGTGTCTACGGTTTTCACCCATCTTAAGAGGATAACAACCGCTAAATTAGGTCCCCGTCTTTTGAAACAGGAGTGAAAGGAAACCATTATGTAACAATTAGGAGAAAAAAGTGTCCCCTAATATTCTTACACTCTTTGTTTGTCAATTTTGACTAAGAGCTGGCCACATTAGCTATGACACAATATTGAGAGCAACAAAACCCATCTGGTTAGATTGCTGTACCATCCTTATTGATAGATCCGGGCATCTGGAAGCTTTTAATGGGTGGAACTCAGAGTTACAGACTAGCGAAATTTTTGAATTGGAAAATAATTCAACCAAAATAGGTAAAAATCTTCCGTATTGTCTTACTTATAGAGGACAGAGTCTATATTTTCATATAAGAACAAAAAACATTGCATATTATTGGGGAAACATAAAAAGTAGACGACAAACTATGAATTATATTATACGTCGTTTGGCAATGATATTTTTTTTTTTTTTTTAATAATTTCTCATAATATTGTATCAAAACTAGAACTGTAGAATTTGTTTTCTTGAAGTGGGTTGCATTCTTTGATCTCCACCACTTTACAGCTGCCAGATGTCCAGATCTATAAATAAGCATAGTATAGAAAACTGACTATAGGGGTTTCATTGATATCTGACGTGGCTAGCTCTCCGTTTATTACAGAAGGTTGAGAAGGTACAGTTCGGCCAGGGACTGTCTCAGTGTCAAGCATAGAAGGAGATAAGGTAATCATACCGTCTTTTTTATGCTATCCACTAAAAATGGAATACCTAAGTATTGCTTATTACTGTTACTGCGCTTTTTGGTCAGCCAAACTATCACTTCATACACAAACACACAATACAACCGGGAAACAACGTGTATACCGATAGCGCCAAGTTTCCCTGCGAGATTCACACCATAAAAAAAGTGTTGAAAACACAACCACGAAAATAACATGCTCAAAAAAGTATGTATGTATGTATATATCACTTTATTGCACATAATCAAGTTTAACAATATTACAACAGTGAAATAAAAATAAAAAAGATTTGCACAAAGGCGAGCTTATCCCTAAAAGGGATCTCTTCCAGCCAACCCATGAGAGAATGAGAAAGGAATAAATACCTAGGAATAGGAATAATAAGGAATATAAAAAATTATTGGAAGCGACGATAACAATGCAACTTATATATTATCTATCACCAATTTCTATTTTTAGTACTTATTAAAGCTAAATATTATTTTATTGAAGAATTGCAGAAAAATGCTAATGCTTTAATAAAATTTCCCTCAGACTTTACAAGGTATTATTACAATGCAGAACGTTCAGCGGTATTGGAGCAGAAACAGTGTGAGATAAGACTGCGGCCGTTTGCAAATATACCATAAGGCACAATAAATATGTAAGTCGTTATTTGAGTAAAAATAATGATAGAAAAAAGGAAAAGAGAAGAGATTTCAATGCACTTGAACAAATTACGTAATATTAGGACACTACACATGGAGATTGCACAGATTTGCCCGCTATTTAGATGTGTCCGCAGACAAATTCGCGTCCAATTCACACCATACATGGACGGATCTGTCCGCCGGGCGTATCCACCAGACAAATCCGACGGGCAAATCTTTGCGTGTATCCCTAGCTATTATGAACTGAATGTGACATGGATTAGTGCCTAGCAGATGTATTACATAGCAAAACTGTCAAAAAGCCACTGCCTGCTGAGCTGAATCCACTTACCTATATCCCCACGCAAGCCTATCAAAGGACCGGTATGTAATGAAACCTAAAAAGGAGACGCAAGTATTCATTAAATTACGATTACGTTAATGATGATGATGAATAATTAGGAATCGACCCCGTTCCTATTTTATCAGTCCTTACTTTTCTAACAGAAATAGTTATAGAATAGAAATAGTTTTATTCGTAACAGAACTTATGAAGACACGATAACAGCAGCCAGTCTACAAACTCACCGTCTGGTGACTTGATTACCACCAAAAGTATTACGCAAACTTGTTTCAATATCATTACTTCCCCGGAACTTTGCCTATTCCCAGCTCTCCGGTGCTACAGGACAGCGGACGAATGCAAAATGTCGCAATGTTATTTGTCAACGTTGTGTGGTCAACCGACGGGGATTTCGCGTTGCGAGGAAAGGGAAAATCCTCAAGTGACAGTTGCTGTGTATTTATAATTAAATTTACTTGGCTTTTTTGTAGTATAGAGGAATCTACAATAATTCAACCTATTAGAAAGTTAAGTAAGATACCGTCTATTCCTGCAACATTGCCTACGATGCTTAACTTTGCCTGGCTAATTCAATGATCACTGTTGAGTGGCCAGCATTTTCAAAATTTCGAAATCAAGTGCATAAAAAGTTGGAGGCTCAAACATCATCATCAAAAGTTAGAGTTATCCATTTTTCACCTGTTATATAAACTTCGCAAATGGTTTGAGATGGGCAGTGGATCTATTTACAGCAGCCGTAGATAAAGTGCGAATTACAATGATAATCGCTAGTCTACATTAGAAGATGTTACCACAAGAAGAAGGTTTTAAGGGAACTTTCCTTGAATATTAGCCTGAGCTAAAGACGGAGCTTTTCCAAACAAATTATCTTATTTGAATAAAAATTCTATTAAGGTACGAAACAATATAAAAACCCTCTCTAAATCCGCGCGAGTTGGCAATCCCCGCATAGTTTTCAAGAATTGTTATGAAAACAATAAAAAGTGAACAACATAAAGAGAATGCTGAAAGTTTTTTCTCGCTAAAAACTCTAACCGTACCTAACTACATAAAAGAGGTGTATATTTGCACCCAAGTCAAATTTAATAGTCATGCTTTATAAACGAATAGAATGATGAGTTTAAAATTTCGTGTTTTAGGCGTACCATATAAACATCCAAAGTATAAAATAAGGGTGTGATCAAATTATTATTATTATTTAATTGGTCTAGCCACGGCTCAATTGAGCCTGGGGTCCGCTCGGCAACCTTATCCCAGGAATTGACGTAGGTTTTACGAAAGCAACTGCCATCTGACCTTCCAACCCAGAGGGGAAACTAGGCCTTGTTAAGATTAGGTCCTTACGATATTTTCCTTCACCGAAAAGTGACTAGGGTAGTTGCCTGACCTATGAATATGAACGTTTGGCCTAAAAATTTTAATAATTGAATCCTGGCCTATTTCCAAGCTCAGGTGTATTTATATTAAAACTTCATCACTTTTCCGAGACTGACATTTAAACTATAAAATAAACTGCTTGCCAAATGCCTACTACGAATTCACTACGACCAAAGCTAATAGCTATTCCGTAAACACATAGCAAGAGTAGCTGACCGAGCTTCAGTTGTAAATGATTTGCACCATTCAACTGAATGTCGTCACGGTTGAACTCGGTTGAACTCGGTCGAAGTCGGCCCGAGGTGCTATCATTTGGACTAAAATCAGTACAAATGATTCCCATTGAAATAAACTTACTTCCATTTAGAAATTTGCTTTGACCAAATTGAATGCAGTGTGTCCTGCATATGATATTAAATAAGTTTGTATTTGTCAATTTTTGACAATAATGTCAACAACAACGTACGATAATTAAATCAAAGTGACCGTAAAAAATATTTTGGTATTAAGCGTCCAACTACAGTCCGTGAGCTTTAAGAAGAACCCTCGGGAATCGGCGATGACACACGAAGGTAATATTGCTGATTTGCTTTTTCATGTGTCACTGTTGATTGATACCCGACGTCTCTATCTAAAACCCGAGTGTTCTTTTTAGAGCTCACGGACTGACCGCTGATTTAACCACAGAATAATATAATAGTATTTCATACAGAAAGTCATCTCCCCTACAAAATCAGTGTTTGACAGAACTTTAAAAGATAAAAGTTGACAGATGACGTTCCCATACAATATTCCCTTTTGAACCACTAAGGTTGGCAAGTACGCAATTAGTATTATTACTGGACCTGCCCCAATCTGCCTCAATCTCCCTAATCTATCAGTAATTTTAATACAAAATTAGATAAACGTCAAATTTATTACCTTATTTGCCCAATCTAATTATTATTTTAATACAAAACTGATACTATAAACTACTTAAATATTTTATCTTGTCTGTGGTCATGCCGCAAATAAACAAAAGGGATTTTGGCAACCCCGAAAACGTATCCGATACGTTCCAAGGCGGTAGCTGTCACTTCGTGGAGATGAACCCCCCTGATTTAACGCTGCATTGACTACCAAATGTGGAACTGTCATCTCAAACGCAATAGATTCATATAAAGTTATGCGTGCGGCTTTCAATTCGAAGGTCGCGGGTTCAGACCCCGGCTCGTATCATCGATTCTTGTTTACTACATATATTTACATGTAATAAATGTTATCTGTGTTGTGTGCCTAATAAACAAATAAAATACCCGCTATTCGACCTTTTCGCTTAAAAAACGATGCAATTATCGTGGACTACAGTCGCTGTCAGAATCTGAATTTACACGCAAGTTGAACAGTAAACTGAAATAACAAATGAGATGCGAAGTAACAAATGAAAGTGTAAATCAGAGTAAAGTTTTAACCGCAGGTTAGTTCGCGAAGCGGATTGCCGCCGACAGCCAACTTAGAGGACGGGTGACAGGTGAATGGGATTTACTACTCGTAGTTAAGGGTTACTCATGTCACACCGTACCGAGCTTGGTACCTCAGGGAAACATCAAATATCTCTCGTATCCCGCTATAATAAGAGTCAACTTTCGGAATTACCCGCCACTTTTTTCTATCGAAATTGTGTCAGTGTTACGGACCAAGGGACCACTTAGTCGATATGGAGTTACTAGTACTTTCTAAAACTACGCAATTATGCACTATCTATTAGTGAAAGAAAAAAGTGTCCTTGGAAATCGACAAAGTGGTCGCATGCACTAAACTCGTCCACATTTAATTAAATCAATCCATTAACAAGTTTACCTACTGTTTGCAATTAGTATTAGTACAGGTCATGTAAACCAATGCTCTCTTGTAATCCTAGTTTAATAATAATCGGTTATAGAAGTTATAGATAATATAATACATAAATTAGGTATCACGTATAAAGGTCGACGTCTCGTACTCACGCACGTTAATGCCCAAAAAGCTCACAAATAAAGATGGCATGTACTGTGGCAGTGACGAGCACTCGTAGGTACGTTTACCTTACCCGTTCCTCAGGTTAAGTTTGGTTATTATGCCCTGATATTGCATTTGAAGTTGCATCCCGACGCAAACAGGCTTGAAGCTTGAAGGCCTATATTCTAATCCATTGTAACGCGCACATTATGTTACGGTGTGATGTAGGACATCTCTCAGCAAGTTGGAGCCACCAGTTCCATTTAGTGTGTTTACCGAGTAAACCGGGTTACAAATTCTGTTTTTACAATGAGTAAAACTCGTAACGTATTTTTTCTACTCGTAGACTATAATTCTTGAATTGTGACTTTGGAGACCGAATCACCGAACTACTAGCGCATACTTTTCGATGGAGCTGTTATGGTCGCATATTTTATTAGCATTCGACTATGCTGAAACGGATGTTCATACAGTACGGTCGGGGAGTCACCACAATCCACCGGGAGATTAAAGTTACAAAATTGTATAAAGGGAGCAGGTTTTAATGCATTTGCCGAACTTTATTCTTATTTGGCTTGCCTATTTTGAGCACTCGTAGTAAAAGTATTGTATACATCATCATCATCATCATCTCAGCCATAAGACGTCCACTGCTGAACATAGGCCTCCCCTTTGGACCTCCATAAGTATCGGTCGGAAGCGACTTGCATCCAGCGTCTTCCGGCGACCTTTATAAGGTCGTCTGTCCATCTTGTATACAGTAGTGACTTAATTAAGCTTTTCAATCTCATACCTTATTTAGGCAACGCAGCAAGCTTTGTGACCTAAACACGGTACTCGACTGAAAAGCTCTTAATTATGTCACGATTGTATAAAATCAATCCCTGAAAATAATCAACTTTGACGCAGATGTAGAGTTTCATAAAAGCCTATAACGTAATCTGCCCAAAAAGATATTGAATTCAGGGTTCACGTTTCAGGGTTTTTTTCAGGGTCATAGTTTTTTTTATATTCCACCAGAACCACTAAACGCCTGAACGAATTGGGGGCGCGAGGTATCTTTAGAATTCTTACGTCATCTTGAATTACATCGGTTATATGACGTCATAACAAAAACAATATAGCACTGCATATACCTACTCCAAATTGCGAGACGCTTAGAAATAAATTTACAAACCTAACAAAACGAAGATTTTTTTCGCTGATTATGGTTTATTATATCTTTAGTAGGTATTTTGTGCTGCTAATGTTTTATTTGCAGCACAAAATACCACAAGTGAGATAAGAATGGGTTGCTTAAATGCATTTTATGAATGAATGAAAAACGTTTATTTTCAGGCAACTAGTGACCCTAGCCTTAAAGACTAGCATACATATTATATTATAAACTAAAACTATTATTTTTGTGACACGACAGTTTTCTGTAGTGCCACGTTGTCTGGTGTAATATTTGGCAGCGTCCCCTGGAGCCGCCGAAACACTACACCCTTCGGCCAGAAGCCCGCGCTCTCGATGGTCTCCAGCAGCGGCCGCGGCACGCGCACCACAAACGAGCTGAAGTGCACGTAATGGCGCGATCGCAGCTGGAACACCCTCAACTCGTAGCCAGCCCACACTGATATTATATATCTTTATAAAATACTACCTTACATCAGTGTGGAACCACCATCACAAATCACAATCAGAACGGCAAATATTCAGTATTTATGCAATGCTCGGCGTGGGCAGTTTATCAACCGGGTCAATTTGGCCCCGAATAAATCATTGCCATCGCCGTGTTTGCGCTCTTAATTAACGTTTCCTGCAAATTGTAAAAATATTGTTTACTTAACAGAGGGATTGAACTGGCATGTTTTTCTATAACGAAAAAAAATATTTAATACTCACATAAATAATATTAATGAATAATTTAATTATGATATTTGATCGCAAGGTGAAAGATGCATAGAGATGGATAAATAAGTCGTGAGTGGGCACAGTAGCTGTTGACAGCCGCTGGTTAGAAAACACACCTCTCCACGGCCTAGGAACAAATGAATACATTTGAATTTATTCATACTGTGGGCGACGCGCACCCTGATTGATACATTTTAATTTTGTATTAGCAATAAATTAGTCATTAAGATTTTAGAAATTAAGGTACTTTAAGATTTTGGTTCGATCTACCCTTTTTTATTTTGTTAATGGCGGCTGAACCAGTCCGCTGCTAGACGCGAGACATTACGCTCGGCTCTGTATACGAATTTGCGAATAAAGTTCTTTGTGGCAGTTATTTTCGGTTTTTCATTGCTCGCGCCAGTGCCTACATCCTACAAAGTGGTCTTCGAACCAGATCATGTACCGTACGCCAGGAAAGATGGAAACACGCAGTGCGAAAGCGCGTCGGGAACATGTCGAACACATGGCGCGCGAGCAACAAAGAGAAAGTGAGGTTATGCTACCGAGCAACGAGGCGACGGCCGAAAGCAACAAACAACCTTTGGATCCCATGGTTAAAAAGTTTTTAACGTGCAAGCTGAATGCAACAGGTAGCATAAAATCGGAACCAGTGCCGCAAAATAAGCAGATTCCTGACATGAAGCCTACCGCGTCATATGTCGGTGCCCTTCCGAGCAGCAAAGGATCACGAACCTCGTCAGCCTCTAAGGAAGCCAAGCGGAAACAATTAATTTTGGAGGCCGCAAAGCAAAAGGCTGCGATTCAAATGGACTTGATTGATAAGACCTTAGACGCACAGTTGGAAGCGCTAGCTAGTGACGAAGAGGACCTAAAGGAATACAGTTCACAGTTCGATGGTGATTTACCTCTTCGCAGCGACATAAATAAGTGGGTTGAACACCAGAGCAACCACACGGAGCCACAGGAGGAGCAGCAACCCCACGACAATGGTGTTACATCGGGCGCGCTGCACATTCCGCTTCAACTACAGATGCCTACACCAATCGTACCCACTGCACATACCGAGCACGCTCAGCCAGGTGCTGCGCTTACCTTGGCACCGCCCGCTGCCGCCGATGGCCCCATTCCGGCAGCACCGCCTGTGCCCGAAGGTACCGTCAGCGCGCTCAATCAAACAGTGCAATTATTAGCCGGCGCCCTAAAGGACTTATCGACCGCTAGCCATCAGGTACCTAATGCCAGTCTACTCAGCCGTATTAGCACGCCTAAGGACCTACCTGAGTTTTCAGGCGATCAGTTAGAATGGCTTCAGTTCAAACAGGCCTACCAGGAGTCTACAGAAGTCTGTAAATTCAGTGACAAAGAAAATTTATGGAGGCTTCGCAAATGTCTTAAAGGAGTCGCACGAGATGCTGTCGCTGCTTTGTTTATCAGCGCCACGTCGCCCGATCGGGTAATGTCGACCTTGGAGCTACGTTTTGGAAACCCCGACAGCATCATTTCTCGCATTTTACAAGACATTAAGAAGCTACAGCCGTTACAACTCGAATATCATAAGGATATAGTTATGTTCGCAGTAAAGGTTCAAAATTTTGTGGAAGCCGTGCGAGCAGTAGGACGCGAGGAGTACCTACAGGGCATGAATATCGTCTCCGTCATCCTGTCCAAGCTGCCCACTGTGCTCATCTCTAAATGGTCAGACTACAGTTTTAAACTAATTAATGACGCGCAGAAATCAAGATTAGTCATTCTATCGGACTTCCTTAATGACGAAGCATTGAAGATTTCTACTACCGCAAGTTTTCTAACTACTACGCGTAGCGATAACTACAAAAACAAGACTAGCGATCATTCGTCTTCACGCACACATACTGTCTTACTACAAACTGAAGAAAGTGATTCAAAATGTTTATTCTGCCGTACAGCTGTACATAAGTTGACAGAATGCAAACAATTCAAGAAGGCGTTGCGAAGAGTGCGATGGCAACACGTCAAGAGACACGGTTTATGTTATAAATGTATTATCTCTAAACATGAACGCGATACGTGCCAAGCCCCTGCGTGCGACAAGGACGGCTGCGGAGCTCCACATCATCGCCTGCTACACTATCCGGTAAACAACAGGGCGCGTGACGTCACGGCGGCGCCCGCGCCACAGCTGAGTGCAAGTGTACCGAATAGTAGTTCCGCGATAAATAAACTCGTGCCGCGCGAATCCGAGTTAAAGCCAGTGACTGAAACTTTGACGAACATAAACGCGACGGACAGCCGAGTGTTGTTGAAAGTAGTACCCGTGAATGTGCATGGACCGAATGGTGTATTTTCAACTACAGCCTTTCTCGATGACGGTTCTTCGGTTAGCTTACTAAGTTCGAGTTTAGCGCGGCGCGCGGGGTTACGCGGACGTACTAGCACACTTCGCACGTGTGGTGCATTTATCGGTAGCGAACTAGAATGCAAATCTACTACTGTGAATGTGGACCTTACGGGTATAGACAATAAGGTGTATAATATAAGAGTTCGTTGTGTCGATGAGTTGAAAATACCGTTGCAATGTCTGTCTGTTTTGAATCATATTAACGCTTCTCACTTTAATGATATTAGAGATAAATTATGTACTTCTGATTCAAAACCCGAGTTGTTGATTGGTCAAGATAACTATAGTTTGTTGTTGCCTTCACAAATAAGGTTAGGTAAATCTAACGAGGGGTGCGCTGCTCTTACTCCCTTAGGCTGGTGTGTACATGGCAAGGTGTTAGTGCCGCAGGGCGTCCGCCCGCCCACACAGGTCGAGTCTAACCTTTTTATTTCAGAAACGGAAGAGACGACGGACGCCTCAGAGGGTCTCGATCTGTTACGACAGATCCACGAAGAGGTCCGCCTGTCCTTCAAGGTAGACACGATGGGCGTGACGTGCGCGCCGCGGCAGAACGCGGAGGACGCGCGCGCGGTGGCTCAGTTGGAGCAGTCCGCGGAGCTGCGCGACGGGCGCTGGCACGTCGGCCTGCCGTGGAAGGACGAGCACTGCACCATGCCAGACTCCTACCCTAGCGCTCTCAGCAGGTTTAAAGGGATCGAAAGGAGAATGGCCAGGGACTCCGGTTTTGCAGAAAGGTACCGGGAGAGGGTAAGTCATTTGCTCCAAAATGATTACGCAATGGAACTCTCAGACACTCAGGTGAGGCCTAAGACATGGTATCTTGCTCATTTTGGAGTAGATAACGTGAACAAGAAACGTCTCCGCTTGGTTTTCGACTCGGCCAATAAGGTAAACGGGCTATGCCTAAACGATTTTTTAATTACAGGTCCCGATTTGTTGTCATCACTATTTGGTATTATGTTACGCTTTAGGGAAAACAAAGTTGGAGTAACCGGTGACATCAAAGACATGTTTTTAAGGATCAAGATGCGGGCTGAAGACCAACATGCTTTAAGGTTCCTGTGGAGAGATAGCCCTACTGAGGACCTAAAAACGTATGTAATGACATCACTTCCCTTTGGTGCTAATTGCAGCCCATTTATAAGTCAGTTTGTAAAAAACTTGAACGCGCGACGGTTTGAGTCGTCTTTTCCAGAAGCTGTCGATGCAATTTGTAACTCACATTACGTCGATGACTATATAGGGAGTTATCCCGACGAAGCCTCGGCCATCAAAATGGTAAGAGATATTAGTACAATCCACAGCGCCGGTGGTTTCGAGATGCGAAACTGGACCAGCAACAGTGTTACAGTTTTGAACAGTCTGCCAAATCAAACCTTAGGCACAGCGGCCGTAAGGTTTAAAGTCGAACAGCAGCACGAAGGTGAGCGAACTCTCGGGCTAATATGGTTTCCCGCCGACGATATGTTGACATTCGACTTATCGTTAAAAAGGATTCCCGAAAGTATCGTCAATGGAGACGAACGTCCTACAAAGCGTCTTATGCTTAGGGTAATTATGTCGATTTTCGATGTCCTAGGATTTTTATCTCCTTTCACCATACAGGGTCGAATTATGCTGCAAGACACCTGGCGGTTAAATGTTGAATGGAATGATTACATTCCTGACGATATTTACAATAAGTGGCGCAAATGGATTGACCTACTTAAGGTAATTAGCAATATACGCATACCTAGGTGCTATCAATCAGCTGCTCGAAATCACGACGGAGATGACAAGTCATCACCAGTGCGAGTAAGCGAGACGCCAGATTCCCCGGCCGGCTTGGTGGGTGGTACCCCGCGCGCGACGTTGCCGCAGTCGGCGCTCGCGCCTGGCAACGGTGCGCCTACGTCATATGCTACGACGGCCTACGAATCCGTAGCGGGACCTACAAGTGCTACGCGGCAGGCAAAGGTAGGTTATAACACTTATAACACTTATAACAATTTACAATTACATTTATTTTGTGATAGTAGTACGCGGGCTATGTGCACTGTTGCATATTGGCGCTGGGAGGTAAATGATCGTATTAAGGTTTCTTTTATCGCTAGTAAATGTAAAGTAATGCCTGTAAAACCTTTAACTGTACCTAAAGCGGAGTTGCAAGCGGCAGTATTGGCGGCAAGGCTAGCTAAAACTATAGGTAAGGAACACAAGCTGATTCCGGAACGGCGATACTTCTGGAGCGACAGTTCTACCGTGTTATTCTGGATACGTAACAATACGCGCACATATAAAACGTTCGAAGCGAACCGACTGGGCGAGATTGATGAGTTATCCCGCGTAGATGAATGGAATTACATACCTACTAAATTAAATGTAGCAGATTTGGCTACGCGGGAGACTTTTGATCACGCTCAACTAGACAAATGGTTCGCGGGCCCGAACTTTTTATATCAAGACGTATCTCTTTGGCCCAAGGACGTTATTTCGTCACAATCAACCGCCGCGATGCCGGAATGTGTTGCTGTCGTACAGGACCCCGCGATTGGACTGCCTGTACCGGACCCACTACGGTTTTCTTCTTGGCTTCGTTTGAAACGGGCCACGGCTACGGTACTGGCGTTCGTCAACAGATGCAAAGGTATGTCGGGTCAGGTCGATTGTGGTACTATGGAACGCGCCGAAAGATTACTGCTCCAACACGCACAGGGAGAATCCTTCGGCGAAGATATCGCTACCATTAAAAATGGTAAGTCATTGCCCCGCAGTAGTAGACTACTTTCTTTGACACCATTGCTCGACGAGCACGGTCTGCTGCGAGTGGGCGGCCGCATCGACGCTGCTACTGAGGTACCTGTTGAAGTTAAGAGGCCGGTGATACTCGACGGTCGGCATCCTGTGGCGAAGTTGATCGTCCGGGATTATCACGTGCAGCTGGCGCATGGGAACCAGGAAACCATCGTCAATGAGGTGAAACAACGGTACTGGATCTTACGATTAAGACCTACAGTTAAGTCAATAGCGTCATCATGTATGTTGTGCAGGATCCGTAAGTGTCAACCACGAGTTCCGCGAATGGGTGACTTACCTCGGGCTCGGATGGCACATCATCAGCGGCCATTCTCGTACTGTGGCTTGGACCTATTCGGCCCGATGGAGGTGGTTGTGGGCCGTCGCCGGGAGAAAAGGTACGGAGTTTTGTTCACCTGCTTGACCGTGCGCGCGATCCATATTGAGCTGGTCTCCTCCCTGACGTCGGACTCGCTCATAATGGCACTGCGTCGAATGGCTGCCAGGCGTGGCTGGCCATCACACCTATATAGTGACAACGGAACAAACCTGCGAGGCGCCTGTACTGAGCTGCAGCGCTCGATGCAGGAGCTGGACGCTGAGGAGCTGAAAAGCTATGGTGTCAACAAGGGTATGAAGTGGACCTTTATCCCTCCCGCCACTCCCCATTGGGGTGGGGCGTGGGAAAGGCTCATTCGTAGCGTAAAGACGTCTCTTAAAGTCGTCTTAAAAGAGCGTGCACCACGGGACGAGGTTCTAAGCAGCTTGATGGCTGAAGTGGAAAATATTGCGAACAGTCGTCCCCTGATGCACGTCTCTGTAGAAAATGGAGGTGTAGAATCTCTAACACCGAACCATTTCCTCCTTGGTACGTCGTCGAACCTGCCTACTATCGGTGCCTTTGACGGCTCTGACCTGTACCTGCGGAAACATTGGCGTACAGCTCAGCGGTTGACCGATATGTATTGGCAGAGGTGGATGAAAGAGATCCTACCCGACCTCTTACCAAGAAGGAAATGGCGTGAAGAACGCAAGCCGCTGCAAGTTGGCGACCTCGTCCTTGTTGTGGACCCGAACTCTCCTCGCAATACGTGGCCGAAGGGCTTGGTCACGCAGGTGTTCGCCGGGAAGGACGGGCGAGTAAGACTGGTGGAGGTAAAGACCTGTACTGGGACTTGGCGCCGGTCTGCGGCACGCGTCGCACCTATCACTTTGGTAGATGAGTGCTAAAGCACTAGGGTGGGGAATGTGGGCGACGCGCACCCTGATTGATACATTTTAATTTTGTATTAGCAATAATTTAGTCATTAAGATTTTAGAAATTAAGGTACTTTAAGATTTTGGTTCGATCTACCCTTTTTTATTTTGTTAATGGCGGCTGAACCAGTCCGCTGCTAGACGCGAGACATTACGCTCGGCTCTGTATACGAATTTGCGAATAAAGTTCTTTGTGGCAGTTATTTTCGGTTTTTCATTGCTCGCGCCAGTGCCTACATCCTACACATACTTTATCGACAATTATATTATAAATTGTTCACATAAATCTATTATGCAAAAATTCAAACCAAATTATTTCATCAAAACAATAGATGAGCAAAGCAGTGCGAGATGTTACAAATTAAACTTTGAAAGCCAGGCCTTAGTAAAAATTAATGCATCAATTTAAATTAGATTTTAGAAAGTTAAATTAAAAATTGAACGGTTCGATTTGTAATCCGAACGCGTCCAGAATGTACAATCAAATGTTAATAAAATAACGTTTTCATTATTAACGCCGGCTCGTTTTTCTCGTGGTCCTCCCGAAGGGTCTCCATAAATTAGAACGTGTGAAAAGCTCTCGCCCTTATAAAAATAATACGGGGCCTTGTAACAAGGAGCTACGAAAGCTGTGATTTATTTGCATAAGTACATAGTACCTACTTTACTTTACTGCCTAATTTTTTGTTGGGCACTGTTTCTTCGAATCATGAAGAAAAAAAAATTATCACTTTGGGTTTCAAAGGGGGAATATAAGTAAATGGGTAAAATTTGGGACAAATATTCCCGATACTCTTATATGTACGGACCCCAAGCCGGCACAAACATTAGGAGGAAAACTACTGGTTTCTCTGTTAGGTGACCTAACAGGTAGTTTAACTAGTTAGGTACGTACATAATATTCTGTGCTCATGCTTAATAGAGTCCGGAAGTCCTAAAATTGTATTGTGTTCTTCTATAAAAAGAATATATTTAAAAAAATCTATACAAAAGTACGTAGCTTATGTAAAAGTCGACTTTAAACCGTTTAGATCATTCTTACCTCCAGGACAGCTATCTCTATAGCGGGTTGTTTTCACAAATAAATAATGGAAGGAAGAGCTTATCCCACTCGCAGTTATCCCAAAACACGTATTGTTTAACCAGCAACTACGTGATGTGCCCGGAACCGAAGAATTAAGCGAGCTACCGTTATTTGAATCCTAAGTTTATTGAGGTAGGGTCCGGTTTCGGATGAGGTAGGGTAAAAGGTTTTGTTTGAGGACGGGAAGCTAAGTATTATGTTGACAATTGACCGCGAATGTGTTTATAATCCGTTATAAGTCAGTGTAAGGCGACATGTCCAACGCTTTTTGCTTTAATGAGTAGGTATGTTTTTGAAACATGTGCAGTAAAAACCCGTTATTTATTACGTATTGACTCTTATTTTAGGACAGTCAAGGACCAAAATATCGATCTAGGCATTTGGACAAATATGTGAACACAAACTTAATTTTTATGTACAGAAGTGCGTGTATATATTTTTCTACTTTGCCAACGTACACTGAAAAAAAAGCTTCCGAGATATTCTCAATCTAAGACATTATTTTATTATGTTGAAAATATTTCCTCGTGGCAAATATTTATTCCCTTTAACGAAAATAAAATAAAATTTTAATTATAACGAAGCGAATATATTCTTACAGGTATTCTAGTTTTCAAACCTAAGATAATACTTGTTTGATTAAAGTACAGTCTCTCTTATTTACTCAATATACTCTTGAAACAATACATTTTTGTATTTCTATTTTAAGAAAACGTGGTTTTATTAAGCGAAGAATAATATTTTTGGTAAAGGAAATAAATACTTATCACGAGGAAATATATCCAAGATAATAATAATGTCTTGGATTGAGAATATCCCGGAAGCTTTTTTTTCCGTGTAGGTACTTAGCTAAGGTACTTATAATAAGCAGCGTAATGAGCAAGTTTAGCCACTTCCAGTAAAAATTGAATATAGAATTCTATAACCGCAATAAAAACATTTAGCAAATACATAAAAAGATCTATTGAGAAGAATAGACCCCGTAATTACTAAAATAAGACACATTAGTCCTTGTATCCCTCGCCCGATATCGGATCGGTCTGCGGTGGGCGCCAATTAATGATTGGTTGTGAGCATTTGCTTAGAGATGCGAAGGCAAATTCACAAGTACAGTCAGCAGCAGAAGTGGCGAAGCGGGTAGGGTGTTCAAAATGACCTACACATGCTCTTATTCTCTTAATAATTAAGTCGTGTCCAACTCATTTTGAACACCCTACCCGCTTAGTTACTTTTGTTGCTGACATACGAGGTATAATTCAATTTAAAGATGTTATCAAAATTAATCCAAACGTATAAATACAGATTTTTATAAAAGTTGTTTAGCCTGCTTATACTTCGATCGGTCTTAAAATCTAATCAAAATTTGTAATTTATTTTGTTTCAAAGCGCATTTTAACGACTGGTGTAGTAATCCCTACTCATAATCAAAGTTAGTTTTATTGATATTTCGTCGCAACTATTTTATAAAACGTCGTTTGAGGCACTTGCGTAAATGTTATTGATATTTATGTATGTCTAGGGAACTAATGACATGATTTCAATGAAAAACCAATTAGATAGGTATGTAACTCAAGCCGATATTTATTTTCTATTGAATGTATATCGAAGCGACGTTTCTCGTCACCTGTCTAACCATAATAACATACACAGTGACAAACTAAATTAAGCGGAAATAAAATGTATTTTTAAGGGACACCATCGGACCGTAACTAATTTCATCAAACAATATACGCCCTTAATGTCAAGGGACAAAGGTCAATATGGCGTGGTTTAATTAAGTCTTGTGAAGTAAAAGTTTTCGGTGTTTGCGAAGTCGTTTCTACAAGTCGCTGCCGTGAAGCACTCAGCAAACATACTGGCCACAATACCGGTAGGACGCGATTCTACATTAGTTTATTAGAACTTGTGTCATTGCCACCGTTGTGATTAGGTTGGAGGGGTTTGAGCTATTTGCTAGTTTAGGATTGAGGTTAGGTAGTTGAGGACTACTTGATCATTATCCTGAATTGTGAACCTCACTTACTTTATTTTCAGCGGCAATTTATTACTACTTACTTACTTACTTTATTTACTAACTAATAGAATCACTTTATTCGTATGAACTTCTAATAACAATGATTTGGCAGTTCTCCAAATAATATGCCACTTTTCACAGAAATAAACAAAACGGTAAATTAAAAATTAAATTAAAAATTAAAATTTGTTTATTTCAGACATAGATGTTCATAAAATGTTAGTAGTAGTACAGACTTAAAAAGCTATGATAAGTATTACACAATTAAATAAGTACCCTTTTTTTTTCTTATATTAAAAAGAGCTTTTAGTTGTAAATATGTCTCGAGCTGTTATTAGAACAAGTCGAATTTATATATCTATCCCGAACTAAACGACTCACATACACACAGTCGTAAGTGTGACATATTGCAATGTAGTTGTGTCTTTTTAAATAGGCAATACTGAACCCTGAGCAAACATCCCGCAGGACATTATTTTTGTGCTTTCTTCGCCACTCGCTGCTTTTCAGTTGCAGGTAATTCCAAGAATATTGAGCAAATATGACGACTCTTTTTCAAAGTTAATAATGTTCAGCGGTATTAATATTTTGATAATAATAAATGAAAATACATGTACCTCTATGTATCTTAGAGGAGAGAGATAAACGAACAGGGTATTCAAAATAATTTTGGCATTTAAACTTGCCCTTGTTGGCATTTGGTTTGGTTTCCTTATTGCGATGATTACTGAAAAGCGATTGGTAATTATCATATAAGATTTCGTACAAAAGTTCCGAAAAACTCAATGGTAAAAGTCGGGGTTGAACCCGCGACCATCGGATTGAAAACCACGGAGCTTACCACCACAATATAAGGAAGGTGGTCGTTTAGTTGTAAATGGGTGTACTCTGCCACTAGGCTACTGTCCTTGTTTTTTTTTTTAAATATGATTTTAAATACTAAGCAGTTTCCGGCACTCTCGGACAAAATCATATTTTAAGTAATAGTTTCTAATGGGTCCTACTTCTAATGAGTGTTGATGAAATTATCTAATGCTCTGCACAAATATTTGAGAACCCATCGCTGCCCAATTATTAAGGCAGTCACTAACTCGATTACAATATTTAGTCAATTGGTTCAAATTATAGTAGGGAGGCTAAAATCAGAATATATACATAAAATAATTTCAAAATAATCTTTATTTATACACCAACCCTTGCAGTATGCGTTACGCGATTGCTTACCTACATTAGGTACTTGCTACGTTCGTTGATATTGTACTCAGGGATCTTAACCGGTATTTTCAATAAATCCCGAAATAATGTGATATTTCAATTATTTTATGGGTTTCATGTAGAACTCAGTATTGTACTTGGGTATTTCCTTGGTATTAATAGATTGCCCCGTTAAAAAAAAAAGAACAAAACGAGAACGAAATTAACCGGTATTTTAGTATGGAGTAAAGAACGGCTCCCGATCCCTGGTTGTACTATAACTAATATAGGCTTAATAGTAATAGGCAGGTACAGACCGTACAGTGAGTAGAAATTAACAGATGAGTAACCTACTAGCTAATAATCGAAATATGTACTTGCACACGGTTTTGTTCACTTAAAAACATAAGTGCTAAGATGATTACGCTCACCTCGCTTGCTTAGCGACTGTTACTAATAGTAGGTACTCACTGATCAAGAGGCACATTAAATTTTTGTGTTCGGCTTTAAAGTTTACTCGTAGCTGGGTCAGTTACAATTTTTTTGTACCTTTGTCTTATTTCTTCTTAACTCTCTCAGTTCCGTTATATTATACATTTATATGGTATTACTAATTATCGTAACGAACATGAGGAAATGATGAAAAGATGAGGTTAAGTTTCATCATTTTCTCATTTTCGTTACGATAATTAGTCACATAAATGTATGGCTAATTTTCGTAACAAAACTGAGAAAATTAAGAAGAAATAAGACAAAGGTATAGTCGACGTCAAAGATATGTTTACACTTTGGAACCTTATTCCTTTGAGATAAGGTGCAAAAGTGTAAATATATCTGTGACGTCGACTGTACAAAAAATTTGCAATCGACACACCTACTTAGGTACTGTCTACTACTTTTTTTCTACAACTGCCTTGAGTAAAGATTTTTAGTCTCATCGCATTGTGAAAACCTCTGCTATTTTCCCCAACCGGACCATTATCGGCATTTTGAGAGACTTGATATTGCTAGGTTTATTCAAATAGATCCACAAATCCTCCTGATTCTTGAGTTAGTTTTATCTAACCCAAACTTTCAAGGATAGTCCCACAGAATCATGCGTCTTTATCGCATTTGTCAAATATCCCTTCCTTCCTGACCTTTGCCTTATCGTACGTATTATTGTTTTGCAAGTTTTTTATAAATGTTATAATTTACACCGAGGGTCACTAACTAGAACATTTTAGAAACGAACCACCTTCACTTAGACTCCACCTTTTCAAAGAAGAATGCCCGAACTACTGTATTTTTTTAAATTAAAAACTACTACTACTATTATAATATTTGAAGAGCTCCTTCGATTTCTCGAGGATCCCTGCATCAGATCCTGGCCTGGGATCCTTAAATGGGACCAGCTATCAAACAAAAAAATAATTTTCTGAATCAGTCCAGTCGTCTTCGATAATCGGTGAATGCAAAAAAATGCAAAAACAAATTCTTGTACCTTCTTACAATTCCTTCGAAATCTTGAAGTCGGTTGAAGACACTAATTTCTTCGGCCTAAACCATTGTCATCATTTGAATCTACCACCAACCCTTTCTTCCTTCTTAATCGTGATTTATTCTAATCAGTAGCTTCCTACTTGCAAACTTTCAAGGATCCCACTAAGACACTCGTCTTCACCACATTTCTCAACCATCCCTTCCTTCCGGACCTTTGCCCGACGTGCGTATTATTTGACGCATTTGTTGCATATTTGTTATAATTTACACCGAGGGTCACGGACTGGCATTGTTGTTCAACTTCGGACGTGCCCCAGAGTTTAAATTAACAACTTCCGACTCCGAGGCTTGCCGCTGACGTGTTCCTTTCGATTTGTTTCTTATTTTAATAATCTTTTCAGTTTACATTTACTTTCGTTATTCTTCAAACACTCATATTCTATACTAGATTGTGTAACAAGGGAGCAAAATGAAATATTTACGGCGAGGGCGCACATTGAATCCCAAACGAAGCGACGGTGCGCTCGGGATTCTAAAATAGACTCCTGAGCGTAGTGAGGGATTCAAGTGTTAACGCCCAAGGTGAAAATAATTTTGCTCCTATGTGACACATACTGCTTTTCACACCCCCTTAGATGAAAATAAAAGACGTTATTGTTGAATCATATTTACTTTCACTTTATACATTTGTGCTTAGTATGCTTCCTGATATAGGAGGAGCCATTCTTGGTATTGTATCAGTAGGATAATGTCGGCACGGGTTAAGGCAGTCTTAGTTCTATAAAAAAATATCATAGCAAAACTGAAGTTAGTCTTAATTTTTCATCAGTAGAATATCCTGGTAAAGGTGAAGGTGGTGTTTGGCATTATCGGAAGAAGTTAGTAAGTCCAGACTCCATTTACACGACAAACACCGCTGAGCTCATGAGATAAGAACAACCTAAAACAAAACAAAAAATATGTTAATTGATTGAACTGTTGGGACTGATCACAATGTTAATAACTAATAACTATACTACCAAGTTATAGTTATTAGTTAAAATAACCTTATTAGCGTTCCGAAAGTGAACCATTTAAAATGTGCAAGTTGCTTAAGCCGAGTGTTGTGGACACACTGGCGAGTCCCCAATTCTATTGCAAACATAGATAAACATAACAAAATCATTGCTAGGTTATGAAATTAGAATTAGTTTTTGATGTCATTAGACTCTAACAGTTAGAGTTATCTTAAGTTAAAAAAATCAAGAACTGTTTACAGGCATTGTAAGCATTAAATGAGTCAATTTACTTACATTCATAGGCAGAGAAACTGAAATCAAATGCTGTGTTTGAATGTTTGATATTATTTGCAATCAAAACTTGAGACTTCTTCGTTTGGTGGCCTTCAGAAATTCATTTCAGAAATGTTGTTAATTTTGTTTAATTATCATTATTTTTGACATGGAGTACCTACATGCTTCAGGGTAGAACTTGGAAGGTAGCAAATCCTTGCAATTAAACCACAAATACCGATTCCGAGAACAATTTTTATGTCTCTAGGTAACCTCAAATATAACGACTTTTCGTATTCCTTTTGTGTGCTTTTAGATCCTTCTGTCTAGATTTGATGGCAACAAATTGGCAATATTACGCACTAATGTTGCGTTTCTTTTCATTCTATAAATTCCGGCGTCATGTTTTCATGTCTTATCGCTCGAATACATTTTATTTTTTCACCTGAATCCGTACAGGGAATATACTTGAATCACTTGCAAACACAGGATGCAGGAACACGGGATTTGTTTTTTCCAAAGTTTCTTTAATAAGATTCATCATAAAACAGAGAATAAATATCAGACCACACCACAGACAACGTATACTTAGATCGAATCGATTGCTACGTCTATTCGTTATTAATTAAAAAATCGATTTGGAAAAATAATATAATGATGCTAACTATTTTTAATCATTAATTATAGTAACGCACCTACTAAATTGAAGTATATTTATGATAAATATGAGTAAAACAGAATTTTATAACGTATAAAAATAGTAATAAATATAAAAAAATATATACACATAATCGATTATAATGAAAGTGTAATCGATTAATATAATAAGACATTTTGTTGCCATGGCGGACTGGCTGAAAAAAAAAAGTAATGTCCTAGAACAGAAAAGTGCCACTTTGTTCCCTCCTAGGAGGGAAGAAAAGGCCCGTATACGAATGGGTGGTGTGAAAAGTGAATTAACACGTTGCATAGATTATTTTTTTATACTCGTCGACTGTATTTAATAGTTGAATTGAGATTGTGTAGACGGAACTACTAGCGCATAGTTTTCGATAGAGCTTTTATGGTCGCATATTGTGACATTGCCAGCGATTATTTAAAAGATAATCACAACTTCACATCCAATGTTTGGGAATCATTGCAAATAAAAAAAAAACACCAATTAAATTAACAGGACGCCTGTAAATACAAGCAATAAACTGGAATATTGTATTTTCCGTATTAAAGGATTTATAGTGTATTCGTTCGACATGTTAGCAATTAGCATACGTCAACGGCCGCACTTACTGCGAATAAATTAATTACAGATTCAGTGAATGCGAAAACAAATATGACGGGATGGATTGCGGCCAATAATGTAAATGAAACATAAACTGCTTTTAGTGGTACATAATAACAGAAACCAAACTACGGTATTCACGGAAAATGTGTGTTGGTGGACTACATGCACTTGAGCCGGTATCTAAACTCCGCGAAACCGTATTAAAGGACGTACAAAATTTTCGTCAGTTGAGTCTGACCGTGATCGCAGACATACAATTTTAAAATGACCTGACACTGAAACTGATGAGAATTTCATATCTAATGTGGTGAATTTAGGTACTTATGTTATCATTATAAATCTTATTTATTTACTTAGGTACTACTTAGAGACTTAGATAGTACTTAAAAGAGACAACAGGCGACCCTGGCGCAGGCAGCTCTCGCACAAAAGATTGCTCTCTCAATACAGCGTGGGAGTGCTGCCTGCATGATGGGCACCCTGCCAGAGGGCTCCGGTTTAGTAAGTTTTAGGAGTATTTTATATGTTACCTAGGTGTTTAATTTATTTTATAAGTAAAGTCAGCAGCAAAAGTAGCTAAGCGGATAGGGTGTTCAAATGAGCTAGACACCACTTTATTGTTAAGATAATAAGAGCGTGTGTAGGTCATTTTGACCACTCTACCCGCTTAGCTACTTCTGCTACTGCCTGTACATTCATATAATTGGAAATACTTGTTGGAAGGAACGTGACATATGGATTCACAAAGCTCAGATCGCGCTCTACCCTACTTAGGTATTTTATCGATATTTCAAGTTATGCCGGAAACGTGCCTTATTATATTACTAACTTAAATATTACCTCAGTTTTTGAGTCTAAAAATTGGGTTTTGCTGGAATATCGGTCGACAAATCGGTGTTGGAAAGTTTTTCAATTTTGATTTCTGATTACGCTGCTTTACGCAAATAAGCTATTTTCATTTTAGATAAAGAGTTTTATAGGATTTACTTATTTTTTTAGGTGAGCGTTTCTCAAAATTCAACGATGAGCTGGCACACCAGAAGATGGACCTGCCCGTGACTACTCGAGGAAAAAAATATATCTTTTCAGGTCCATCTTCTGGTTATCGTTGAATTTTGGGACACGTTGTATTTTAAGAATGTACAAGTCTCCAAAAAAAAATAATTTAAAACATTTAAAAAATTCAAGACTCTTTTAATTTCAAGGCTATTCATAAATAAAGTTACAGCTAAAGCCAATTTATGACTGTATGTATGTACGTATAGTCATTGTAACATACCCTACCCAGTATCTCAACCTATGTCTGAGCTTGTCGACCGAGCATGACTAGGGTTTGCAGGAATATCACGAGTTAGATCATTTGATTGGCTTTTGGCGATCTGTATAAGACATAAACCGTAGGATTTTAAGCAATGATATGGGATAGTTTAAGTTTATGCAACAATGGACATGAGATGATGATGATCAGGATATATGTAGTTGGTACATACGATACAGTAAAAACTTTCCCGACCACGGAACAATGGTGTTCCGGACCCTTGGCGCAGAGGCCCTTTGGACAATTTAATGAAAAATGAGGGGTACACTAAGCGGTTGCTGCCCCTGCCCGTGTCATGGGACGCACGCAGAGACAGCACCCGCCGTGGTGTAGGACTAGAACCTATGTTATAAGAAAATTTGAAAGAAAGAAATTTATGTCACAAAAAAAAATTGGGTTTGTATTGAAGGTTGGCCAGCTGGGACGACGTGTCCCATACAAAAAAAAAATTTTTTTCGCGACAAAAAATTTTTTTTCTCTTACTTTTTCTTACTTGCAATACGATACCAATTAAATAATACCCTTAAACGGATCACCAGTATTTTTGTTACGCACCTTGTATGTATCTCTTAGAGCAGGCTCCAATGAGATGTTCGTTCGCAAAAATAGCGGACCGCGAAATGTTTTGTGATTCGTCTATCTGATACCCTAGACATTAAAAAAAGCCATGTTGCCGCGCGCGCTCATGGTCCTTTGTCATTCAGTCCACCCCCGCCCCTTTACCGCTGCTCAAGACTCGCCGCGCGCGCTTGTGACGTTGCCAACTCGTCGTTAGGGTAGTCTCTCTACTCTCTTTGGAGACGAAGCAATATGCATTGGGCTGCTTTTATAATACTACCCACAGTACTATATGGGGCGATAGTCTGGTGGCACAGAACCCATGTTAAAGAATACCAAAGAGACCTAATGAAGGTACAGAGACTGGCATGCCTGATCGATGATAACGGGGGCAATGATAACGACTCCAACACATGCAATGGAGGTAATGCTGGACATGAAATCACTTCATATTGAGGTGGAGGAGAGAGCCATGGAGCAGTGGTACAGAATAAAAGCAAAGAATGGAGAGAGAGCTGCCAGGATAAAAGACATGCACTCATACAAAGAGAGGCGCTGTCAAGAATGGAAAGAGCCGCCCCCACTCTCAGACTACCCAGTTGACACGATTGTTTCCCAGCCAGCAGTTTTACAACTCGTGCTCCCTCCAAATAGCTGTAATTTCCTCCGTAAACTTTTTACAGCCCTCCCAGCTAGATTTCTCTCTCAGTTTTGTGTACTTATTTCTAATTTCTCTATATGCATCCCAGCTTTGAGAGTCGTCCTTCCTCAACGCTACCCTCATTGCTCTCCGCGTTCTCTTCTTCAATTTTTGTACCATGTCAGTGAGGCGCGTAAACAGAGGGGGGAGGGGGGCAACAGGGGTATCCCCCTTCTCCCCGACATGGAAGTTTTGCATACTACGGGGGTATTAGTATAGGTGCGGCCCACAAGATTTTTTGTGAAGAAAATTTTTTTCGTAACATTTCATCAAAATAAAAGTTATCTATTGGTGTAATGACTTCTATTTTATTTATAACACATATAGGCACCCATACGTACTAATCTGCTAATGAAATTCCATAATTAAAACCAAAAATCTTTGTAATTTACTAATAAAATTTGTGAGAGTAGGGAGGGGAGGGGGGACCACAAAACTGGCTGGCAACATCTGTTAATTGGATGTCTGGGATCCATACAATATATATCAGAAGTCAGAATGAGGTCCGCAATTTTTGCAAACGGGACTCCACTGAGAGTCCGGTCTATCTGCTACAACCCTATCAAATTTTATGAAGATCAGAAAAACATTACTAAAGTTATCGTCAAACACACTCTTAAAATCAAAAAGCCATCGAAATGCCGAGACGTCCCAGTACTCCCAGTAGCCAGAAGTTATTTATAAGAACTCGTTTCGCTTCGCTTACGCTCCCTCGTTCGATTACCAAGACGGTAATAGAGTGCATTTTCAGTTACCTACTTGCATTTACGTGTTCTTAAGTGACACGGAATGATCAACTAGCATGTTTTTAACGTACATCTTCGCGTGCCAGTAATTGATATCTGTCGAGTCGTGCCAAGGACTGCTGTGCCCTATACCACAAAACTTACAATTACAATTTGACAAGTGTCAAGTTACAAATTTGTCATAATACAAGTGCGTGTACCACAAAATTTACAAGTTACATATTTGTACTGGAAAATTCCTACAAATATGTAAATTGTAGCAAATATCTACAATTTACCGTATCACAAAACTTTACATACGTTACATATCTTTTCCGGAAAACGTACAAATTTGTAGCTGACAATTGTTTTGTGCTACATTAGATTGTAGTAATAATTATACATATGTGTAGAATTGTACGTACAAGTTAACAATTCTCTAAACGTTTGTCACACCCTCTTACAACTATATTAAATACTAGTCAATGATTGCTATATAATAAAATTATAATAATTTATCACATTTAGCGACGAACTTTTTGTACCACGAAAGGTTTAGTCCAAGTAGAAGTGATAGTGAAGAAGATTTAATAGTGCGACGTCCTAGGACATATCGAGAACGTATAAATTTATGTTTGACCATAACGGATTTTACATTTAATGAGAGACTCAGAGTAAGTAAATCTACCGTCGAATATCTCCTACAGACTATTGCTGGAAATCTTAGACATCCGACGCGAAAAAGTCACGCTGTTGATCCTAAACAACAGTTACTGACTGTTTTAAGATGGTTAGGCTCAGGTTCCCAATATCACGTCACTGGCGGTGCTCATGGTGTTTCGAAAATGACAATGTCTCGTTCTATTCACGCCGTAAGCACACAAATAGTGGACAAATTACTAGGAAGCGAAGTAAGATGGCCAACAAATGGAAACTCACTTTCTGTAGATTTTATTGCACCATCACATGTAAATTTTCTCAGGGTCGCAGGTATTATAGATGGATCATTAATACCGATAGATGCACCATACCAAAATGAAGCTGGGTTTTTTGATCGTCACGGAGATCATTCTATAAATGTAATGGTTGTCTGTGGACCGAATTTAGATCTTTTTTATGTGAATGTACGATGGCCTGGCGCTGTTCATGATTCGCGGGTTTTAAGGCGCTCATCGTTATGTCAGCAATGGGATTATGGATGGAGACTTTTCCCCAATGCTATTGGGAAACAGTGGATATAAATATTCCAGCCCGCATACCAAGAAACGCAGCATTGGATCGGATCGGATATATAATTGTAGTTGTAACATTACAATTATAATTGACCTGTATATTTACAAATCAACATTCCCACAATTATGTAGCTGTCATGACATACCTTTATTCTTTGTGATACGCTTTAAAAAAAGTGACACATTTGTATACCGCAAATTGTAACGAAAACATATTTGTAATGATTGTGGTACATTTTTTTGTTTACAATTTAACAATTTTGTAGAATTGTGCACTTGTAAAGTTTTGTGGTATAGGGCACTGATTGGCACGCGTCTAAGTTTGGCACGCTTTTTAAGTACCCATTGTCATCGGCATGGTGACATGACAACTTAAATACGGTCATGTCATGAGATTAATAATTTATCTTGTTTACCAACACTACTAAATGCAATACTTTTTAGGTACTTACTATCTTGTGCCCGTGGCTTTGTGCGCTTTAGGCTAACCCGTCGACGCCGCCGCGTCGCCGCTGCGCGGGCGCTCGGGCGACGAGGACGCTCGGAAGACGCTAGTGGGGGTAGTCTAAAACTTCTTCTCATTAAGCCGAGTGCTTTTATTAAATAAGTACCTATAATAGGTAGGTTACTCCACACCTATACGGTAATATGTACCTAACTATTCGAAAAAGCAAACAAATAGGAACCGGACGCCTGCCTAATAAAACGGTATCCAAACAGTAAAAACTTATTATTAAGGCACGCAATTTACGCTTAAATTTTTGGATCTACGTTTAGACTCCTTGAATCATTTTTTATTAAAGAAAATATGTATTTTTGTCGCGTATTTCTAACTGTATCTGATAACCCTAGGCCCACAGCTTCCGTCTCGATCTTATTATAATCTAAATACCTAACGGGGCACGGCCCAAGGCGAGGCTTGGAGCATAAGAGGTTTGTCCAAAATGCAAATACTCAGAGACTGCGGGACAATAGCCGCCGGCTGCTATTCAAGAGATCCCATCACTAAATTCTGGTTGCAAATTTAATGCATGAATTTCATATCTATTTACGTATAAATTATCAGAAATAAGCGAATATGTTGATAATAGGTATTTTTATACTTTCGCTTCCTTGCACCAAAATAAAGCGGTGCTTTAAGCAAAGTTTTGTTTTAAGTTTAATATAGATATAGATGACGTTTTCAAGGTTTGTCTGTATTGGTTTTGGCTAAATTTCAAGTATATTCGGTATATTGGGGATATTGAAGTCTGTGTGGAAAGATGTCGAAGAGTTAATTAGTTTCCATGACACTAAACTCTTTGTACATACACATTAGTTAGGTACCTTTTAATCATATATTAGTCGTAGATATTCACTCTATTATAAAGTATAAACGAGTTGGGCTTAAAACTTAAATTATCTAACTAATATTTAAATTCTTAAATTACATGTAACTCACTAATAGTTGTAAACGCACATTCAATTTGTCTCGTGTCGGCGGCCGATCGTAAGATCAGGCATATCGTGAAATTCCTAGGCATATCGTGAAACGTAAAAATCTGGTTTTTAACTGGCTAACCGTTTATTTGCATACAAAATAAAAGACGGTTGAGAACTAGCCAGTTTATTCACACAAAGCTGCCATTCGAAAAGCACTATTTTCGAATTTCAATCATAAGGTACTATGCATACGGTTGATAATAACATAAGTCCCACTTTAAAACCGGTCTGTGTATTAAAGTGCCCTTTGTTTTTTTCACAACGTGTTTGTTTCCTCAATACAACCTCTCCAACTTTCAGTGAAACTTTTGTAAAAGCAAATGAAATGGGTCACGCCATTGTACTTACAGGCGTGTTCAGAGTTCAGAGGTTCTCACTTTATAAGTCAGCTGATTATGTGAACTATAAATATAGCTTTTTACATCACATACCTCGGAGATGTAGTGAACGATCCCTTGCCATCTTGAAAACGCGGAAATCTCGGAATCCAGGAATTCCTGTTTTTGTATTAATATTAAGCTCCATATCTAAATTTTTTTGCACCTGCTCGTAATTTTCCAGTGTTGTGGTTAGTCAGTGAGTGAGATAGAGAGAGAGAGAGAGAAATCAGTGAGGGAGAAGGGGGGAAATGTTTTTAATCTTAAATAAAAATAATAAAATCCATACACTCCTGTTTGCAATAAATTTTCTGTAGGTATCTTGTTACATACTAGTATAGGACAATAATTTGTCGAGATTTACACTGGCACATTACAAGGGAAATGATTCGCGAGCGTAATCCGTAACGATTGTCAAGTGTATCTTTAGTAAAGCCATATTAAGCTGTAATTCATTTCGTCAGCAATTTGCTCAGCTTTGTGAGTAACACAGTAGTTATTAAGCTTAAGCAGTACAAGCGTGTAAATGGACTATTTTATAATAATAATAAAAATAGTCTTTGATGAAGACGATGAAGTAGAGTTGTTTTGTGTTAATGTTTCAGGGAGCCATATACAGAGTGTTTCCTGTAATACGACCAATAAATTAAAACGTAGATTCTACTCCTCAAACAACAGCACTTTTGTTCAACAACTTTTAAAAAATATGTATTTTGTAGATTGCCTCTTTTTCATACAAACTAAATAGTATTTTCAATGTACGTTAAAATCCGTCTATTTGACATTGCTTGTCATTGTCACCCTTCAGACATAATCAATGTCGGAATACATTGCGTGTTCGGAAAAACTTTAAAGTGTCCTAAAAATCAAACCATAAGTTATTTTTAAAAGTCGCGGAACAAACGTTGTCTGGTTTGAGGAGTAGAATCTACGTTTTAATTTATTGCTCCTATTACAGGAAACACCCGGTATACAGGGTGGCCAAAAAAGAACCAAATTCCCATTGGCTGTAAGGTTTTGGGACACTACTAATCCTCCCTAGATGGTTTTGGAATCTTTCAGATCGATTTGATTTTTGGATTTTTGAAATAAAAATATTTTTTGTATGGCCATTGCGCGGCGGCGGTGAGTAATGGCCATACAAAAGTGCGAAAATCAAATCGACCTAAGAGGTTCCAAAATCATCTTGGGAGGATGGTTAGCGTCCTAAAACCTTACAGCCAACGGGAATTTAGTTCTTTTTTGGTCACTCTGTATAAATATTTAGGATTTCCACCATTTCCATGGCATAAGTTTATACTACCTAGAGCTAAAAACATTGTTATTAGTAGTAGCAATAATGTTGCGTTCACTTAAAAGCTGCTGTCGTGTTTCTTCACAAGAATCACTTTCCAAATAGAGAAGGCAATCGCAGCGTGGCGTCATTTAAGGTAATTATTTCACGACTCAAGGCGGCTTTCTAGATGAGATGCTTAAGTAAGGCTAAACCCACACTAGCGTCTTCCGAACGTCGTCGTCGCCCGAGCGCCCGCTCGACGCCCGAGTCGACGCTCGGGCGACGACGACGCTCGGAAGACGCTAGTGAGTGGTTAGCCTAAAATGTCTTTACTACATAGTACCTATCTAGGTATTCCTCCTTTAAATATTTTCTTCTTTAACTGTGTCATTACCAAAACCATTTCTACCTGTACCGTGTTTATTACTGCAAAGTTATGTTTACTATTCCCATACAGTGTGCGTATCAGTTTTAATTAATGCGATTCGCGGAGTTGTCTCGTATGGTGCTATAAATTGTGTTGTAAACGTTCGTAGCGGTATATCAACACGCTTAGGGCGCCTACGCGTGCTACGGCACTACCTACTTAATTCAGGGGTAGGGCACAATAACTAGGAATACACGCACATATCTGCCCACCGGATTTGTCCGGCGGGTATGCCCGGCGAACAAATCCGTCCGTCCAGATCTGTGCGTATATCCCTAGCTATTGAAATGTACTTAGACTCCGTTCGAGTTTAAAATATGAACTTTATTTTGTTATAACGCTTTCACAGGACGCAGATCTTGTGCACGCCAATAAGTTCGAGGTAATGGTCGAGTATGTTGCTAAAATATTGCGTTGTAACTACTCTTTTATTAACGTTTGCTACAGCCCTACAGATATACAGATATAGCCCTATAGATATAAATTTAAGATTAGTAGTTAAGATCTAAATGTATAATTATGATAAATATCTTATGAAATAAACAGTTTTTTTTTTTTGTTTTTTTTTTTTTTTATATTAGTAGTAGTATACACTGGGACGGCCAGCAAATAAGTTGGACCCTGACACCTGAGTTCTACATCCAGACGATACGAGCTTTGACGCTTGGAAATTTACTATTGTTACGAACAGATTCACGTTTAAAGGTTATTAAGTACAAGAATTCAGTGGTCCCTTTTTCATCACAAATCCAATTCCTGCTCTGCCAATACAGTGTATCCTCAGGAACTTTGCAACCTTAGGGTCTGCCCCCATCTATCGACGCGGAATCGGCTTTCGCCGATAGAAAAAATCTTTATGTCGACGCATTAAGAGCTAACAAGGCACGATTCGGCTCGGCTCGGCTTGGCCGACGGCTGCCGACGCGTCGACGTCTTTTTCGCTCTTATTGCGTCGACATAAAGATTTTTTTCTATCGGCGAAAGCCGATTCCGCGTCGATAGATGGGGGGAGACCCTTACTCACTGTCAAGAACTCGACAGTAGCAAAGATGTAATTAAGATAGATGTGATGATGATAGTAGAGTCACCGAGTAAATAATAGTACTATACACAGAGACCTCTGTGTAACGTCACGAATCATGTTGTCCCTTCTTAACGCATGACAAATTCTCTTTCGCACTTATGCAAACGTATCGGATACGTCGTGTCAAACATTTTTTTTTTTGACAGAGTTACACAAAATACTGTTACTTATAAGATAATTCCAGGAAGTACTATGCAACCAAAGCCTTAAAGCATGTAAACACACACGCAATTTGGCGGTGTGTATTTTGTTCATTCATTAGTGGTGACGTGAATCAACTTAACGAGCGTGTGGATGAGCCCTTAGCCAAACATCTTCGATAAATTTTGTTTGCGACAATATTCTGGTTTGTGAGTCAGTCAATTTCCTTTTACTTCGAGTTTTAACTCTTTCTAGGGGCGTATTTAGAAGTAAATTAATTATAACAAATTCTATCTCGGTCTCTGGGTGGTCCCATATTTATGATTGAAAGTCGGGTGAGACGCTGTATTAAATAAGTAGGTAATTTTATGTCAAATATGAATAAATAAATCATATGGAGCAATCTCACACAAATCAACCTAGTCCCACAGTAAGCTTGTGTTATGGGTACTAGGCGATGATATAATATGTAGATAAATAGTGAAATATATAGGAAATATCCATAACTCAAGTACGTACAAATGTCTGTGATATTGATAAAGACACAAATAAATGCACCAGGGGCGCGATTCGACAAGACAAAAAACGAGACGTGGACGTCACAGTAGAATCGCTAGGTGATAGAGTGATATCCATCTGTCCTCAGATGGACACGCCTAACTGTCAAATTTATAGTAGGTCTCGCTAGAGTGTTTGTCTATGGCTATTAGCCACCATTTTAGATATGTTGACAGGACATTGGGAATCCCATGGCAGAGACTAAAAGGCGGGTTTTTTTATACGAATATAGATAACACCATGTTAGTACTGGAACTGGAGCCCACCCTACTGTACATTTATCAAAAAACTTACCGGTTAGCTTCCATAGCGTTCCGTAGCGTTGTAGAACCCATCTCGGAGATCATGTAAACATACTTAAATTGTGGCTTTATGTATGGAGTCTAGTTGAAAAGCGTTGGTAGCCTGGCGGTTAGACGTCTGACTTTCAATTCGAAGGTCTCGGGTAACCCCCGCTCGTACCAATGAGTTTTTCGGAACTTATATACGAAATATACTTTACTATTTGGTGAAGGAAAACTTCGTGAGGAAACCTGCATACATATACGCGGAGAAATCCAAAGTTGTATGTGAAGTCGCCAATCTGCTTTGGACCAGCACAGCATGGGGACTATAGCTCGATCCCTCTTGTGTATGAAACGAGGCCTGTATCCAGCAGTGGGACATATATAGGCTAACATATTTATTTATTTATTTCGATGGACGCATAAGATGTTAAGATTTTAAATCGTAATTTTTTGCTTTTCTGGTTCTGGGTGGGGCTGCCACGATATTGCAGCGCGTCCGGCATGTTTGCCGAGGCACGAACTGATGGCTTTGCTGCCATTATGAGAAAAAGAAGTGGGATCCTGTTTCGGCTTTGCGGCAGTCTCATCCGTATCTTCGGCGTTGAGATAGCCCTATACTAGCCCGGTCGACGTCAATACACGTTGTTAAAGATAGGATATAAGGAGCGTAATTTAATACGTGTTAGAGTAGTCTTATTAGCTTGGGTACATACACATATTAGATAACATTAAATTATAGGCAAATTACTATAACTAACAAGATGTATGGACTATTTGTCCATAATAAAGTTTTATTTGTTTATTTAATTTATGTTTGAGCTTACCATTCCAAATTTTCACTTCACATTTATGCAGGGGTCCCATGCAAGGACCGGTACCGATTACCAATGAAGGGGTATACGGTTATTATTAACCGACTTCAAAAAAGGAGGAAGTTCTCGATTCGACTGTTTTTTTTTATCATTATTTTTTTATTATTTTTTTGTATGTATGTTACTCGATATCTCCGTGAATCGTAAACTGATTTTCAAATTTTTTTTTATTGAACAGGTATAACCTCTAGATGGTCCCATTGTCACCATGTCGGGGTCTGATGAAGAACTACGCATTATTGTATACTAGCAGTTGCCCGCGGCTTCGCCCGCGTACATTATGATTAATGCAGATTTCTACTCTTGAATAAAGTTTTTCCCCGCGACTTCCTTTGCGTAGAATTAGTAATTGACCCCCCTTTTTACCCTCTTAGGGAATGACTTCTGGGATAACTACTATGTATCCATCCCCAGAATTCAAACTATCACTATACCAAATCATCTAAATAGGTTGAGCGGTTATCAATTTCCCATATAAACTTTCAACCCCCTTTTCACCTCTTAAAGGGTTGATTTTCGGGATAAAACCATCCTATGTCGTTTTCCGAGACTCAAACTATCTCTATAAAACTTCCAACCCCTTTGCTATGCACCCCCGTAAGCGTTGTTTTTCGGGATAAATATAATTTTGCCCCTTCCCGGGACCCAAACTATGTCCATACCAAGTTTCATCTAAATCGGTTCAACATTTAAAAATGCCCCATACAAACTCTTAACCCCCATTTCATCCCTTTAAGTAATGATTTTAGGAAATTAAAAAAACCAGGCAAGCACGGGTCTTACTTGCGCCTCAAAGGTTTCGGACGAACAACTTTTTTATTACATTTTTGAAAAAAGACGCTTTCAGCATGATTTCATGAGAATTTATAGGGCGGCTGAGTGCGAATCGGACTCGTACCCCGATTTTTAATTTATTTTTGTCTTAAGTCGGACTGGTGCTTGACTGCACTCTTATTAGTTTTCCTGTAATTTATACGTAAATAAATATTATATCTGTAATTTTTTCAATTTTTTCTGTCGAACAGTTTCCGATATTGATTAATTTTATGTTAAAGTTATGTATGTTAAAATTATACTAATTAGAGATCCTCATATTAAGCCCTTTTATTTGATACGCCACACAATAAAGTTATTTGATTTTTGATTTCTCATTTATCTACCCACAAATCCCTCCCCCCCCCCCCTTCATGTTTAAAATTTATAAATTGGCGTTACATGCCTGCCTTTAGGTCACTGACTTACAAACAAAGTCGCACCATAAGGGTTCCTTTTCTACCATTTTGGTACGAAACCCTAAAAACATCCTTTTCGCTTCCCGGGACTCTCTATACTAAGATTTATCAAAATCGATTCAGCTGTTAAAAATTCCCCATTCAAACCTCCAACGCCATTTCATCCCCTTAACCTTAGGTTTAATTTTCGAAATAAAAACTATTTTTATGTCCGTTCTCGGGACTTAAACTATCTTTATACAAAGTTTCATCTAAATCATTCACGTTTAAAAATTCCCCATGCAAACTTGCAACCCCCGTTTCACCCTTTTTAACCTTTAGGGCTGATTTTCGAGATATAAACTATTTTATGTTCCTTCTCGGGACTCAAACTATCTGTATTCTAATTAGCATTAAGTTTCATCTGAAATGGTCCAGGTGTTGAAAATTTCCTTAACAAAATTCCAACCCCTTTTTCACTCCTTCAAGGGATGATTTTTGGAATGAAAACAACCCTTAGTCATTTCCAGGTATTCACACTTACTATATACCAAGTTTAGTCTAAATCGGTTCGACGGTTTTAAAATTCCCTATACAAACCTGCAACCCCCGTTTCACCCTTAACTTTTTTACCTTTAAGGGTAGTTTTCGGGAAAAAAACTATTTTTTGTTCCTCCCCGGGCCTCAAACTACCTGTATACCAATTTTCATCTAAATCGGTTCAGCTGTGAAAATATCCTATACAAACTACCAACCCTCTTTTCACCCCTTTACGGGTTAATTTTTTCAATGAAAATAACCCTTATTCGTTTCCCGGGATTCAAACTATCTATTATATCAAGTTTCATTTAAATCGGTTCAACGGTTAAAAATTCTCTATACAACCTTCCAATCCCCTTTTCACCCCCTTAAGGGCTGATTTTCGGTACAGAAACTACCGTATGTCCTTTTTTTTTCACCAAAATTTCGAAATTGATGCCATTTTCGTACTTAATTAACGTCCCAAAATACCAAAAATCGACTCCCATATTGATATTTAGTAATTTCAACCCTATCGCACCCCAACAGGGGGATGATATTTCACGTCCGCCACGTTGTATCATAATATCATTGGTGTTTTCGTAATCAGCGACCCGATAAACCATAGAAACGATACCCTTGTTGATTTTCAGACTTTGTCACCCCCATTTCCCCTTTAAGGGGTTGAATTTTCAAAAAACCTGAAACACGTGTTTACTCATTTATTGTTAGGAATACTCCTGTGAAGTTTCAAATAAAACAGTCTAACTAATCTTGTTTCCCTATACAAACTTTGAACCCCCATTTCACCCCCTGGGGGATGATATTTTACACCTGCCACGTTGTATAATAAAATGGTTGTTGTTTTCGTAATCAGCGACCCGATAAACCATAGAAACGATACTCATATTGATTTTCAGACTTTTTCACCCCCATTTCCCCCTTTAAGGAGTTGAATTTTCAAAATAGCTGAAATACGTGTTTACTCATTTATTGTTAGAAATTCTCCAATTAAGTTTCAAATAAAATAGTCTAACTAATCTTGTTTCCCTATACAAACTTTGGACCCCCATTTCACCCCCTGGGGGATGATATTTTACACCTGCCACGTTGTATAATAAAATGGTTGTTGTTTTCGTAATCAGCGACCCGATAAACCATAGAAACGATACCCATATTGATTTTCAGACTTTTTCACCCCCATTTCCCCCTTTAAGTAGTTGAATTTTCAAAAAAGCTGAAACACGTGTTTACTCATTTATTGTTAGGAATACTCCGGTGAAGTTTCAAATAAAATAGTCTAACCAATCTTGTTTCCCCATACAAACTTTGGACCCCCATTTCACTCCCTTATAGGGTGAATTTTGAAAAATCCTTTCTTAGTGCACCCCTAGACCTTATAAGGGACCTACGTGCCAAATTTGGAAACTCTAGACCCAGCGGTTTAGGCTGTGCGTTGATATGTCAGTCAGTCAGTCAGTCAGTCAGTCAGTTTCTTCTTTTATATATTTAGATAGTATCTTTAATGTATTTGTAGTACTGTTTTGAAAAAATAAGTCCCGCCGAGTTTCTTGCCGGTAATAAGTAATACTTCTCGGGTCAGAGGTGTAGGGTTAGAACCGGTGGTAGTTTCTTTTCTCTCTGACGCTCATAAGTGCATTGTAATGTGCCTAAATTGAAGAATAAATATCTTTTATCTTTTTATCTTTTAGGATCCTGGAAAAATCGAGGGAACTCTTATAGGCACACCTATAGTGATTTCACTATTTTTAACCGACTTCAAAAAAGGAGGAGGTTCTCAATTCGACTGTTTTTAATCATTTTTTTGTATGTATGTTACTCGATATCTCCGTGAATCGTGAACCGATTATCAAATATTTTTTTTAATCGAACGGGTATAACCCCTAGATGGTCCCATTGTCACCAAGTCGGGGTCTGATGATGGGATTCTGGAGAAATAGAGGGAACTCTTCAACTATTATAGGCACACCTATAGTGATTTTACTATTTTTTACAGCAACTCGGCCACTTCTTCTTGGAATAGCGGGTCCTAAGTGAAGTCGGTTCTTTTTTGTTTAAAATTACTACAAATCCTATCAATTCGATAAGCACATCATTGGTTTAACCCAAAGGTAAGCGCTTACCGAAATCGAAAACCCCCAATAAGTTTACCCTATCAAGTGTTTTTAGAATGCGATCAAACTATTGTAAACTATATCGTTAAGACATTCGATAGAGAAATCACATTGAATATGGTTAACCTTATTTAAAATGGTTTCCGTAACAATAGGCTAACCCTAGTGATAGGGTAACCATATCATTATGTAACCATTTAATAGGTTTAATAGGTTTATCCTATCGAAAAGATTAATTAAATGGAGGGGTTTTCTGGGTCTGGTCCCATGCAATATGTTAGTACCCTCTGGTTAAAGCTGCTACGGGTTGTGTGGTGTTATCTTCGTAAAAAAAAAAGACTATATAAGTTATACAATTTTCATACAAAAAACTTCTGTATAAATAATAAAGAAAGAATTGTAAAATGTAGCTTACGTTAAGTATCTTAAACAGAAAACGGACAACATATGAATTTCTTGTAAAAATTCATAAATTTTCAGTACATATTCATAATTTTGTACAAGTTCTATAAGTGGAGCGTAGTTATATTGTTTATTGCTATGCTATAGCTACATAATACAAACTGATAATATATATACAGGTAAACAAATTATGTGATATTAATTTTCAAGCCATAAGATACAATTCATGTGACGTCGAGAAATTACTAGCTTACGGAAATTCTCACCATAAAGGGAGAATTCTCGGTAACATTTTCCTCAAGTAAATTTGACCACGATTAAAACTGGCTTAACTTGAGGTGCTAAAGGCGCTAATAGTAGTTTATGTAACTGTTACGTAATAGGGGTCCTCGTGTGATCTTATTATGAAACTCACTTCGTTCGTTTCATAAAACCACACTCGTGTTTTAAGGCCTAATTACGTACAGTTGCATACACTGCTTTATCTACACACATATTATAAACCCGAAATGATGATTAGATGACTGCAATTGCACGGATTGCACCGCCATCGCTATGGCCAACTCGATTGTGCCGGCGGTCGGGCGGGCGCGTGCCGGCGGGCGGGGCCCGCCCGGATTTTCATAATGAAATCGAATTTTTGATTATTATTTGAAAATAATAACATCGTTACAGATAAGACATTTGTTCTAACTACTAACGAAACAATCTATTTTTATGGTGGTTATAACGTGCGGTTTTTAACGCATCATGGAGGGTTTATGATATGGGTGTAGATAAAGCATTTTATAGCTCGTATTATTAAGCAATAATGTTAATAATTTGCAATTATGTCGATGTGATCGGGTCGGTGGTTATCAGTTAGCGTTACGTTCTTACTTCAGGTACGAAAAAAAAACAACTTTTTGCAGTATTTTTTTCTAAAATGACGAGAATGAAATGGAAGATACGTGGGGGCGGGGCTTATCTTTAGAATAGTTTAGAACGATGTCAATTGCGACACAAGCGGATTTTTACAAAGACATAATGCACTTAAATCTTAGTGTCGCCTGATTGGCGTTCACAATATCAGGCAGAAGAGGGGAAAATACAGGATGTTTGGCACATGACATGACCCAACAAATTTGTTTGGGGTGTGGGTGGTGTCATATCCTTCCTTTCCGTCCTTGGTCGTTCTGGAGATACGATTTTTTAAATATTTTCCTAAATTTCCCAAAATCTGATACTTATTAGAAGCCCCATAACTTATTTTTGTGTGTGGTTTTAAATGCATAATTTGTCTTGTCTTACGTTTTGTCTGTCTTCTTCCAAATATTCGTTTTTTGTTACAAATAAACCACAAAATGAACACAGGGGCCGGTTTAAATCCGATTATATTTATATCAATAAATAAACAATAATGTTGACTTATCGTGCATACATACCAATATTTTGATTAAGAATTAAAATGATATAATGTTGAAAAAGTAAGAATATTTGGAAATTTAAACAATTTTCTCGATAATTACCGCCGCGGAGAATGTTACCGAGAACTTTCCCCTTAAATTCTCTTCGTTTTCGTAAATTTCGGTAACGGCATATCACTTGAGTTGAGTACCCTAAAAGTTCGTAAGCACAATTTTTTTCCTTGTGATTAAACAACAAATTTTAATCTCTTTCGATTTAAGTCTTTAAGACTTATGTTTTTACGATCTCCGAGATTGGCTGTACATCGCTGTGGAAGCCGACCGATAAGATTTTTGATAAATTTACAGTATGGCAGGCTCCAGTACCTATAATGTTTATTTATGTGAAGTATATCAAATGTCAAAAAATTATTTTAGGCATTGACATATAATCATGAAGAAACTTTAAACTGGAGCAATATCAGCCAAAAATATCAATAAGTCAAATATACTCTAATGTGATTACTTTAAGAGGCCTTAGTCCCGTGAACGTTCCTAAATTTCACGATTTCTTACTCGATAGATGGCGTTAGCGCTCAATACACGGCCGCCGGCAATAACAACGACGATACGCACGCTTCAATAGTCTTGATAGTTTTCAACTTCAATTACAAGCAAAATTATTTTTACGCATAAGTTGTACAGACTTTTTATTTTCTTTTACATGGAAGAGAGAATTAAATACGCAACTAAAATCAATAGGCCTGTTGGAGGTACAGTCGCCATCAGATAGATCGGAACGGTGAAGGTGGTTATAAATATCTGAACAACGCCTCTATTGTCAAGGCGATAAAGTGCACGTTCAGATATTTTTGAGTACCTTGGCTGCTCCGATATATTTGATGGCAACTGTACCTTACAGAGTGCATGTACAGTCGCCATCAAATATATCGGAGCGGCCACGGTACTCAAAAATATCTGAACATGCACTTTAATGCCTTGACAATAGAGGCGTTGTTCAGATATTTGTGACCACCTTGGCCGCTCCGATATATCTGATGGCGACTGTACTGTCACCATCAGATATTTTGAAGCGGCCCGACCGGTCATTTGCATTTTACCTAAGTTCGCCATTATATCTGGAGTAGATTTTTTTTATATATGGTGGCAAACTAGCGCACGGCCTGCCTTATGGTAAGAGATGAGGGTAGAGGGTAAGGTCTGATAGTTGTTTTAGGCTAAGGTGAAGGGTGAGGGTGTGAATTTTAAAAATTATATCTGTTTTAAAATCCAAGATGGCGGCCATATACTTTTTTCGTAAAAATCGTCATGGTAGTCGTTTTCGACTAATTCGGGTGTGCAGATTACGAAAATAATGTCTGTTTTAAAATCCAAGATGGCGGCCATATACTTTTTTCGTAAAAATCGTCATGGTAGTCGTTTTCGACTAATTCGGGTGTGCAGATTACGAAAATAATGTCTGTTTTAAAATCAAAGATGGCGGTCATATACTTTTTTCGTAAAAATCGTCATGGTAGTCGTTTTCGACTAATTCGAGTGTGCAGATTACGAAAATAATGTCTGTTTTAAAATCCAAGATGGCGGCCATATACTTTTTTCGTAAAAATCGTCATGGTAGTCGTTTTCGACTAATTCAGGTGTGCAGATTACGAAAATAATGTCTGTTTTAAAATCCAAGATGCCGGCCGTATACTTTTTTCGTAAAAATCGTCATGGTAGTCGTTTTCGACTAATTCGGGTGTGCAGATTACGAAAATAATGTCTGTTTTAAAATCCAAGATGGCGGCCGTATACTTTTTTCGTAAAAATCGTCATGGTAGTCGTTTTCGACTAATTTGGGTGTGCAGATTTCGAAAATAATGTCTGTTTTAAAATCAAAGATGGCGGCCGTATAATTTTTTTGGTAAAAATTGTCATGGTAGTCGTTTTCGACTAATTGATGGGTGCAGATTTCAAAAATAATGTCTGTTTTCAAATCCAAGATGGCGGTCATACATTTTTTGTGAAAAATCGTCATGGTAGTAATTTTCTGATAATTGATGGGTGCAGATTTCGAAAATAATGTCTGTTTTCAAATCCAAGATGGCGGTCATACACTTTTTGTGCAAAAATCGTCATGGTAGTCATTTTCTGCTAATTGATGGGTGCAGATTTCAAATATAATGTCCGTTTTCAATTCCAAGATGGCGGTTATACACTTTTTGTGAAAAATCGTCATGGTAGTCGTTTTCGGCTAATTAGGGGCTATAGATTTCAAAAATCATGTCCGTTTCAAAATCGAAGATGGCGGTCATACACTTTTTGTGAAAAATCGTCATGGTAGTCATTTTCTGCTAATTGATGGGTGCAGATTTCGAAAATAATGTCTGTTTTCAAATCAAAGATGGCGGTCATACACTTTTTGTGAAAAAATCGTCATGGTAGTCATTTTCTGCTAATTGATGGGTGCAGATTTCAAAAATAATGTCTGTTTTCAAATCCAAGATGGCGGTCATACACTTTTTGTGAAAAATCGTCATGGTAGTCGTTTTCAGCTAATTAGGAGCTCTAGATTTAAAAAATTGTCTGTTTTAAAATGCAAGATGGCGGTCATACAGTTTTGGAAAAAATCATCATGGTAGTCATTTTCTGCTAATTGATGGGTGCAGATTTCGAAAATAATGTCTGTTTTCAAATCCAAGATGGCGGTTATACACTTTTTGTGAAAAACCGTCATTTTCTGCTAATTGATGGGTGCAGATTTCGAAAATAATGTCTGTTTTCAAATCTAAGATGGCGGTCATACACTTTTTGTGAAAAAATCGTCATGTTAGTCATTTTCTGCTAATTTATGGGTGCAGATTTCAAAAATAATGTCTGTTTTCAAATCTAAGATGGCGGTCATACACTTTTTGTGAAAAATCGTCATGGTAGTCGTTTTCGGCTAATTAAGAGCTCTAGATTTAAAAAAATATGTCTGTTTAAAAATGCAAGATGGCGGTCATACAGTTTTGGAAAAAAACATCATGGTAGTCATTTTCTGCTAATTGATGGGTGCAGATTTCGAAAATAATGTCTGTTTTCAAATCCAAGATGACGGTCATATACTTTTTGTGTAGAATCGTCATGGTAGTCGTTTTCGGCTAATTAGGGGCTCTAGATTTCAAAAATCATGTCCGTTTCAAAATCCAAGATGGCGGTCTTACACTTTTTGTGAAAAATCGTCATGGTAGTCGTTTTCGGCTAATTAGGGGCTCTAGATTAAAAAAAATCCGTCCCCGCAAGGGGAACGCACAGGTAGATTTCGCATCTTGTCCTTGTGGATGAATAGATAAGGGCGCTGCATGGTACCGCATTGGATACCAGTTCAAAGTTTTTTTTTACAATTTATTTTTGTACGACCTATGTAATATTTAACATGAATTTAACAGTAAAAGTCGGGCACAAGAATTTAGACCTGCTAAACAAGGCCAAAATCCGCACTTTCAGTTTTTTTTTTTTTTTCGAAAACTTCATTTTTCCGACAGACATAGTTTTTGAATATTTTAGAAAAAAAATGACCTTTCGATAAAAAATATTGCTGACATAAAATTATTCACGGTTTAGGAGTTAAGAATTTTCTCCAGAAAAAATTAGGTTTTTTTTTAATTTCGACTAAAATTAACGATATTTTCTTAAAGATATGATTAAAAGAGTTATAGATATTCAGATCACACGCCATATAAAAGAAAAACGGATGGTATATTTTCCATAGGAAAAAAGTTATTTCCGACATAATTTATATATATATAAACTTTTGAACCAGTGGTCATTTTGGAATCTGGGGGTCATAACTAGACCTTCTGTAAAGAATTTTTTTCAAAATTAGATTGTGTCAAAGAAATGAATAGGTAGACTCGATTTTCGAAATATACCTAAAATTATGTCCGTTTCAAAATCCAAGATGGCGGGCATACACTTTTGTGAAAAATCGTCATGGTAGTCGTTTTCGGATAATTAGGGGCTCTAGATTTCCAAAATTATGTCTGTTTCAAAATGACTGACTCCATCATAAGACCTTGGACTTCATCTCAAGCGGAAGTGCTCGTCAAGCTAAGGCTAATGAGCCCAAACACGATGGAGTTGTGATGGGTATATAGCCAGTTCTGGTGACCAACTCCTGACTCCATCATGAGACCCTGGACCTCATCTAAAGCGGGAGTGCTCGTCAAGCTAAGTGTAACGAGCCCAAACACGATGGAGTTGTGATGAGTATATAGGCAGTTCCGGTGACCAACTCCTGGCTCCATCATGAGACCCTGGACCTCATGTAAAGTGGGAGTGCTCGTCAAGCTAAGTATTAGGAGCCCAAACACAATGGAGTTGTGATGAGTAGATAGGCAGTTCCGCTGACCAACTCCTGGCTCCATCATGAGACCCTGGACCTCATGTAAAGCGGAAGTGCTCGTCAAGCTAAGTGTAACGAGCCCAAACACTATGGAGTTGTGATGAGTAGATAGGCAGTTCCGGTGACCAACTCCTGACTCCATCATGAGACCCTGGACCCGATCTCAAGTGAAAGTGCTCGTCAAGCTTAGGCTAATGAGCCCAAACACGATGGAGTTGTGATGAGTATATAGGCAGTTCTAGTGACCAAGCCCTGACTCCATCATGAGACCCTGGACCCGATCTCAAGTGAAAGTGCTCGTCAAGCTAAGGCTAATGAGCCCAAACACTATGGAGTTGTGATGAGTAGATAGGCAGTTCCGGTGACCAACTCCAGACTCCATCATGAGACCCTGGACCTCATCTCAAGTGGGAGTGCTCGTCAAGCTAAGTGTAACGAGCCCAAACACGATGGAGTTGTGATGAGTAGATAGGCAGTTCCGGTGACCAACTCCTGACTCCATCATGAGACCCTGTGCCTCATCTCAAGTGGGAGTGCTCGTCAAGCTAAGTCTAACGAGCCCAAACACGATGGAGTTGTGATGAGTAGATAGGCAGTTCCGGTGATCAACACCTGACTTCATCATGAGACCCTGGACCTCATCTTACGTGATGCTGCTTCTCAAGCTAAGTCTAAGAACCTCAAACACGGTTGAGTTATGCCTAGTAGATAAGGAGTTCCGGTAACCAACTTCTTTCATCAGACCCTGGACTACATCAGGGCTCAAAGTAATAATAAAAAAGTAAACTAAACATAATCAGTGATCAACTAAACCTCAATAAATAAAGTAATAATAAAATAAAGAAAGTAAGGATCTTGGTAATTCATTCGCAGTGCTGCATACTTCTCGCAACTATAGGGCAATGGAAGCAGGTCACTACGTGTTGCCAATACCATAGAAGATTACCCGATTTAGGTGACCTCTGAGTGTAGCTATGTGGCAAACTTACGTAATGCGCGCGGGACGATTTAACACAGGTCCGTCGTCTACGAGCTCTCGTTCCATACTGAGCCAGAGACGGCGGCGCGGTGTGTTTTGTCAAGTTTTGAGGGGATTTAGAGTCATCTTTAAAAAATTCTACCATAAGTAAATTTAGGGTTACAGTAATGATTTTTTTTTTCATGGTAGATGCATAGTTGAACTTTGCTATGTTTATATTTTTAAGGCAGAATAATAATAGGACTTCCGTGAAAAAAATTTAATGTAACCCTGTTTTAATCAAAAAATTACAAGTATTCAGAAAGTATTTTCTCTATTATCCAAGATGAAATTTTAAATTTTTTTGCGGTGGCCGTCTTAAAAATTTTGTGCTGAATGAAATTGTATTCAAATTTTATAAGAAATGTTCTCTATGTTTAAGTTATCCTAAAACAAAACGACATGTTATCTGCAAATTCCGGAAAGGCCTTCCAAGAGAAGCCATGTTTTTCCTAATTTTTGTTCAAAAATGGTATTTTTTTTTCCGGTGGCCGTCTAGATAAAGGTACGGACTATCATATACATAAAAAGTTAAGTTAAAAGCACTAAGTATTTTTGCCATATCCTCAAAAGAAAATTAAGGTTTTCGCAAAATATGCGCGTATAGGGAATAAGGCCTCTTAAGGTTAATTTTCGCTCGACATAGGTGAAGGAGGAAAACGAGCCGAGAGAGATGCTAAAACGGGGAGACCTCTGTCCCTCTCTAAACGTTGCCATTCGGAAAAAAATTAATTATGTGGTAAAAAGTATTTAGCGTGAAATTAATAACAAAAAAAGTTTTTAAATATATTTGATTACAAGAATTACGTATGCCTATCATACTTTTTTATTTTTAACCGACTTCAAAAAAGGAGGAGGTTCTCAATTCGACTGAATTTTTTTTATTATTTTTTTTATCATTTGAATTTTTTGTATTTTTCTTTATTTGTCATTTCTCTTAAGTCAGGTTTTTTACAATATTTTTATAAAAGTAAAATACAAAATACATCTAAAACATACAAAAACAATAAGAACATTATAAAAAACCTAACCTAGGGTGCCGCCGGCAACGGGGCAATTTTTATTATTATTACTTTTTTGTATGTATGTTACTCGATATCTCCGTGAATCGTGAACCGATTTTCAAATATTTTTTTTAATCGAACGGGTATAACTAGGGTTGCCAAACGTCCCGTTTCTGGGCCCTAGAGCATGCGTCCCGCAAGGGGTCCACGCGGGACGCCGATTGTCCCGTTTTCAGACTAGACTAGATACTTCAGCACCAAAACGAGCGTTGATTTGCTTGTTAGAATCATTTTAAAGCGTGTAACTTGAATATACCGCGAGTAACGCGCGCTAACGCCATCAACGCTCACTCGCTCGCTCGACACTCCCTGTCGCTGTGTATGGCGGCTATTATTTAAGGTTGTGATTTCTGAATTTAAGAATATTTCTTCTTGGGGGGGGGGGTGCATTATTGCAGTGAGAGTGAGGCCGCGTGTAGGTGTCCCGCGGTTTTAAGCCTGGTCCCGCAATGTGATCGTAAATGTACCGCGAATCTCTGAATCACAGTTAATTGGCAACCCTAGGTATAACCCCTAGATGGTCCCATTGCCACCAAGTCGGGGTCTGATGATGGGATTCTGGAGAAATCGAGGGAACTCTTCAACTATTATAGGCACATCTATAGTGATTTCACTATTTTTTAAAGCAACTCGGCCACTTCCTCTTGGAATAGCGGATCCTAAGTGAAGTCGGTTCTATTTTTGTTTAAAATTATCGAACTCGCGAAGCGTAAGCGAACTCCAGACCGAATTGTCAACTGGCTACTGGGACGTCTCGGCATTTGGATGGCTTTTTGATTTCGATAGTTTGTCCCACGATAACTTTAGTAACGTTTTTCTGATCTTTGTGAAATTTCTTGGGGCTGTAGCAGAGATACATAAAATTTGTAAGTTCGTATATGAGCAGGATCCATCAAGTGGTTATGGAGCTAGAAGGAGAAAAAAAATCCTCCTTAGGGTCTTCTTATATTGGTTAACTCGTTTGCAAGTAAATCGCGAGTTCTCAGTTCGAGGCGGACTACTAGTTTTAATAAGTTAATAAACTAGCACGAAAAATCTTTAATAATTATTTTATAACTAGTAGTCCGTCTAGTAGTAAGTAAAAATATCGTTAAAAACCTTAAATCTTGAAATAGGGTGTCCGCTTCATATGACTAATGAGACAAGTTTAAGGTTTGAGTTTTGTTCTTTATGAGAATAATAGACCATCTATCTCCGGTTTTGATGCACAGTTGTATTTTGCTGTGCTGTCAGCATTATTTTGATAATCGACTTAAATATTTCTAGAATACCTACCTATGGTGTGTTTTATTTCCTTATGTTTTATTTTTCCAACGATAATAGATAATAGGAGCCTCCACACATCCAGTCAGTAGCAGAAGTAGCTAACGCACTGTTTTCTAAATTCAAACAACACTAACTGCAGCTTTCCCAATGGGTATGTACCTACTAGGGCTTGCAATTGTTTAACGGCCTCCTAGCCTAGTTGGTAGTGACCCTGCCTATGAAGCAGGAGATCCCGGGTTCGAATCCTGGTCAGGGCATTTATTTGTGTGCTAATCACAGATTTTTGTTCCTGAGTTATGGGTGTTTTCTATGTATTTAAGTATTTATCTATATCTATCTATATCGTCACCTAGTAGCCATAAAACAAGCCTTATTGAGCTTACTGTGGGTGGGACTAGGTTGATTTGTGTAAGATTGTCCTAATATTTATTATTATTATTAATTGTCCGGATAATTCCATACAAATTACTATTCAAAATATCCGGATTGCAAGTCCTTGTATGTGCAGTCGCCATCAGATATATCGGAGCGGCCAAGGTAGTCACAAGTATTTGAACAACGCCTCTACTTCCAAGGCGATAAAGTGCATGTTCAGATGTTGAGTAACCTGGCCGGTCCGATATATTTGATGACGCTGTACCTATGACGCGCCGCCGCTGAATCTTGCCAATAAGGTGGTTAGTACAGTATTGCAGTATTTGATGGCGACTGTATCTAATAACCGCCTGCTCACTCTACAGCAAGTTGAGATAGTTGCGTCCTTGTCAGTTCTGTTTTGGTTGTGATTTTCGGATGCGAATGCGTAGGTGGACTAATTGCCAAGACTTTACCGAAACCCTCAGCCCAAAAATGGGAAAAATCATTACGTAGACATAGATAAAAGTAGCAGAGGAATGGTTGTTCGGAAAGATAAGTGTCGTGGCTGATATGAAAGCTCATGCATTCTAACAACACTTCTCTTTCCGAACTTCTACAAAATATCATTATGACCATAGGATTTAAAATGAGTTGAGTACCTACGAATAAAAATTTGTTAGGACTGAATATTATAACACATACTTAGCATTAATTGAACGAGGATTTCCCAAGGAATTCCTAACTTTTGAAATTAACGTGGTCACCCTAATAGAAAGAGGTGAAGATGAAGGTCTCCCCGTGTGCCATCTGCCATCTCACTCGGCTCGTTTTTTCAAGGCCTGTGTATTATCTTGTTTATCTATGGTAAGTATATCTATGAAAATTACTACTCAACTGACAGACGATGACGGCATGGGCGCACAATATGGCGAATTTTTCGGCCGCATTGGGTTTTTACGTAAATACCCGTCTCTCTTTTTGATTATGGATATAGAGGTGAGTTAAAACGAGACGAACATATTTTTATGTGTTTTCATTTTCATATGTCGCGTCCCTTATATACAAATCTCGAATACAGTGCCACCAAAAAGAGTAGAAATTAAAAAGTGGCAACATCGTAGTGTCGTCCCGTTTTTTTAGATTGATTTGAAAGGGACGACACTATGATGTAGCCACTTTTTAATTTCTACTCTTATTGGTGGCACTGTACATATAGATGTCGCTTTCAAATGACTTTTCATAAAATGCTTCAAGGGGGCTGGCTCTCTTTACCTACTTTTACTTACTTTACTATTTGCTACGTGGGATTCCCCTAATATACTGACGTCTACGTCAAAACTAATAAGATGGCGCCCATGCCCATAGAGGCAATCCTCTAGCGAGACGTGTTGATTTTGACGTAGGTGGATATCACTTTTGAGTGATTCCATGGCGATTGTGGCTGTCACAAAAAAGTGATCTCGCAGTGGTCTCGTCAGCTAATGTCAATTATGCCATGTCGAATATGGCTCCAGGAGTTCGATTTTTGAATCTCACCGGGTGACTTATTTCGTACTAAATAGTCATCGGCTGCATACAAAAAAAGGCACCGGTGAGATTCAAAAATCGAACTCCAGGATTCGAACAGGGTCACTACCTCACTACCAACTAGGTTAGGAGGCCGTTAATAGCTAGGGATACATGCACATATGTGTCCGCCGGATTTGTCCGACGGACATGCCCAGCGGACAGATCCGTCCGTGTATGGCGCGAATTCGACACGGATTTGTCTGCGGACACATCTGAATAGCGCCATATACGGAGGGATCTGTCCGCCGGGCATATCCGTCGGACAAATCTGGCGGACACATCTGTGTTCCCTATCCCTAACTATTATCCCTGAGAAATAAAATTATAAATTAGGTAACACCCTTGCTGAGTACCTATATATTAAAACTGGATTATTAATTAATATTAAAGTTGTATTAAATATTACAATCTTGTTACCAGAAGCTTCCAAGAAAAAGTCAAGTATCTTGTTACCGCCCTTAATAAAACGATACTGGGAGTAACTGATTGGTGCATTTTGTTTGCATATCTGATGCCTCATTCATCAACCCCAGTGTTTCTTTGATGAAATTTTTATTATGCTAGCGACGATCCATCACTATTGCCGGGCGAATTTGGACGCACAATTGATTTTCTTATCACTGAAGGATTCTTTGAGTTTTCCGTTAATTTCAGACAGGTGAATGTTTTTTGAACGAATACAAAAGGTTGAGAAGAGGCTGACTCAATTGGTCTCGGCTGGAAAGAGCTGGAAGTAGCCGCTCAAGATCGTGACATATGAAAAACTCTTCTGCGAGCCCTATGTCTCTAATGAGATTCATCATCATCATCACACAAAAGGTACCCTACGTATGCATAGGTATTGCGTTCCTTCTATTTTTGTTAAGACTGTGTCGACCGTCCAGTATATAGCGCCCTCATTGAGCGGATTGTATTTCCTAATACACGTAACAATTTCTGTATAATCCCTCATGTTAACTTGTAGTCCTACTAATTCAGCAACTTTTGGTCTTCGTCACATAGTTTCGTTTTGCGTAGGTATTTTTTGCTTCATTACCTAAACGGCAAATGGTGGCCACTTTTTTCCGTTTAAGTGATGAAGCCAAAGTAAGTAATATGAAACATAAGTTGCGAAATTAGTAGGACTACAACTTAACATGAGGGATTATACAGAAATTGATTCGTTTATTAAGAAACACAATCCCCCTAATGAGGGCGCTACTGAACGGTCGACGCAGTCTTAAAGCTCGTGTACCGCTCTACCAAGTAGGCTATTGGCATACGAATTTCTTCATACAGTTTTCAACTTCATTCTGGGGTATTTTACCTAAGCAACAATATCTAGATGTCAGTACCTAGGTACTACATTATTTGGTGTGGATGATTAATGAGTTACGCTCGGGAATAATTAATTAATGTTGTTTATTTGAAACAGGTACACACAATGAACAGGAAAGGCAAGCAATACGTGAAATTTACGATGGCCTAAATAAAATGAATTGGTATCTTATCTTAGGTTCTCTTACGATAGTCCTTTTGCTGCCGGCTATGTACTTAGGTATGGCCGGCTGTGGCCGATGACCAACTAAGTACCGACTAGTACAGTCAACGCCAGAAATATGTTAACACTGTGCACCTTACTCGTTTGTGATAAGGTTCAAAAATGTGTACATATTTTTAGCGTTGATCGTACCTACTAGAGCCACGTGGGTCGAAATTTATCATATTTCCTACCGTTCATTTATACTATAAATAAAAGCTAATCGGTATGAAATATTATAGTGTCGCATTACAAATTTCGAAAATTTTAAAAACAAGTCTTAAAAAGTCTAGCCTGCTATAATCATATACAGTAACTTGTATAGTATAATAAGCATTCGGTAAAAAAGTGGTTTGAACATTTTCACACATTTGAATATGATTCAAAGCAAGATAAATAAAAACTCGTAATAAACATATTTTATTTATCATCTGGTACAAAGTTAAGATGTCATCTCGCGGTAAATCCCTTGTGGTATGCAACCATCAGGCTTGGAATTCGGAACTTGCAGTCGGAAGTGCATATCGCGTCATTTTACGACTGTTAGTATTTCGTACGGTACACATTTTATCGTTGGCACGCGGGCTCATATGCTGGAAATACGGCAAACATGTGAGACAAGTCGAAATGTTGAGCTACCTTACCTAACTATAGGTACATACCTGAAATACCTATACAATATAGCCTGTTTTTGTTTGAACCTCTTTAATAACTTCAGAAAAAATATTAGATCATTGATTTATTATGTATTTCTACTGAATGGGCTATCTCAAATAAATTTTGTGCGGCATGTTTGGCGGTTGACAACTGTCTGTTGCGTGGCATCATGTCAGTGGTCCAAGAGCAAATGTATGGAATGGACTGCCTGTCACTTATACTTATGGCGAAAAGAAATCCTTTTTTTTCTTTTGTTATTTCTAAACCACTAAAAAAGAACAGCGTTAGAATTAAATCATGGCAGAGGTCATCTATTGCATCTCTATTTTTGTAGGGGTAGATTGTTAACAAATTTACCCCTCTACACTAATACCCGTCTCACAGTACTACCGGTGATTTCATGCACTCCGCGGATTGGAGCCAAAGACTATTGCAACTACTAGACGACGCATACAATGTGTTTCGGGAGACGTGAACAGGATCAATCCTATGGATCCAGTTCATTAAGAAGCTATTGTTTGATACCAGTATTTAAGTGAGATTAACGTAGGTATTTACAAGCTTTTATTTAAATTACAGTGTCAGTTGGTTGGTTGGGTGTAGCATGTACCAAGCCAGCTTTGAACCAGTTTCTGATTGAGCAGAAATTTAGCTTTGCGTACTACTGAGAATACTTCTGTCGAATACCGGATGCTTCATCTGGTCGCAAACTAATTTACTTACTTTTATTTCCGGCGTTTCACGTGCCACGGTCTGGTCATTAAATAAATAAACAAATAAAAATAAATATAATGGGACAATCTTACACAAATCAACCTAGTCCCACAGTAAGCTCAATAAGGCTTGTGTTGTGGGTACTAGGCGACGATATATAAGTATAATAGATAAATACTTAAATACATAGATAACATCCATAACTCAGGAACAAATATCCGTGATAAACACACAAATAAATGCCCTGACCAGGATTCGAACCCGGGACCTCCTGCTTCATTATCACATTTAATAGTATTTTGAAAAAAATATTGAACTTAGGCACTTATCCGTTAACTTTGTCAAAATGAGGTGTCTCAATTATCAGTACTTAGTCTGTGATGGAACCAAAGTGAGCAGTTGTACGACTGGAGTAATTAACTTCCTAACTAATTAATTGTAATTTCTCTCGCGCCCCGTAAATAAGCCTTGATTTGTTGTGTGGCACTTATAAGTTATTTCAGTTTTATTTGTTGGTGAAATTTGTGGAGTAGGTAAAGCTTGCTTAAAATCGTTTGAATATACAACTGTATGGATGAATAAAAAAAACTGCGCGCGCCAACCCGCCTGCCAAGCGTGGCGCGTATAGCAAACCTCCCCTCCCCCAGTGGACGTCTTATGGCTGAGATGATGATGATGATGATGATGGATGAATAATGAGTGAGGAGAAATATTTACTACTTCCTATATGATGCGTTGGCTTCAGCCACGCCCCAAATCGTACATTTCAAATGGGAAAAAAAATTACTGACCCCCTCACTTTAAGACTTTAAGACCTTTATGAGTCGCCAGGACGTACGTAGGTTCGGCTGTCATTTTAAAACGACATGCTTTAGAACCACGAAGTTTGGCATGGGCATTCTAGTAGTACAGATCTATGTCGGTAATTCGTCTTCGTTGCTAAAAATTGTAATACAAAGAAAATACAGCCAGATACAGATTTACATACTAAACTTATTTTTAACCGACTTCAAAAAAGGAGGAGGTTCTCAATTCGACTGAATTTTTTTTTTTTTATCATAATTTTTTTTTTTTTTGTATGTATGTTACTCCATATCTCCGTGAATCGTGAACCGATTTTCAAAATTTTTTTTTGAATCGAACAGGTATAACCCCTAGATGGTCCCATTGTCACCAAGTCGGGATCTGATGATGGGATCCTGGAGAAATCGAGGGAACTCTTCAACTATTATAGGCACACCTATAGTGATTTCACTATTTTTTACAGCAACTCGGCCACTTCCTCTTGGAATAGCGGATCCTAAGTGAAGTCGGTTCTTTTTTTGTTTAAAATTATTACTGTATTTTATTTGTATTACAATATTTAGCAACGAAAACAAATTACCGACATAGATCTTTACTACTACAATGCCCATGACAAATTTCGTGGTTCTAAAGCATGTCGTTTTAAAATGAGAGCTGAACTACGTTTGTATGGGGACGCGAGTTCACGCGAGCGTCCTGGCGATTCTTAAGACTTATTTATGATCTCCGAGATTGGCTCTGCAACGCTATATGGAAGCCAAGCGGTAATAATTTTGATAAATTAACAGTCAGGCCGGCTCCAGTACTATTATGTTGAGCGTTATCATTCCGAATGAGCTCGGTACGGAGCGAAAATTGGTATTAGCCATTGCAATTTGTAGGGCCCAATCTATCATCTCCATATCCCTCCCTCAGTACCCTTAGTGCCCTAACTTTTATTTGGGCCTTACCAATTGCAATATCTAATAGTAACGTTGCTCTACATGATGGGCCATCATAGGGACGCAGCTAGACGACAGAACGAGATCGCAATATCGTTAGCTCCCTCTAACGCATAGCTGCACTATCATCACTCATAAACGCATAGTGAAAGGACGTAAGTGCCGCATAGTAAAATGACGTAAGCGCCGCCAAATATCTCTTAATAAACGACCTCTTGAATGGATTTATTGTATAACAGGCCGGCAAGTACGGAACCCTACACTGAGCATGGCCCGACATTAGCCTGTTTTATATATTAAATTGCTACTTGTTAACCATTTTTTAAATAAAACGAATAATAATGTTCTCGATAAGACCATTTATTTATAGGCACATGACCACTTTAAGTGTATACCTTACATAACATTCATAACAATAATATTTGAAAAAAGTTGGCCACATGTACCACAATATTATTATTTTAAGCCACAGTCACATTGAAGCAGTATAACGACGTATAAACTTACTTGTACTTATGTCTATAAAGGGGTGCTATTAGCATAGAGGTGGGTATAGATCTGAGACAGTAGCCAAGCCAATTGTTTATCGACATGAGAAAAATACTTTATTCGATTCACCCTGCGATCCGATTTTCCTCGGTCTGCCCTATTTAATTCTGGGTTGGCGTTTTTGATTAACAATCTCCACTTGACTAAGCCCTCAGATATATAAATACGAGATATTAGAGGCTGGTACGTCCATGCATATATTATAAAGTTTATATAACAATAGTCATGTTTCGACGCCATTCCCCGTTTATGGAACCAATAGGGGATATTACTGCAATGTTCTGCCACCAGAGTGCAGCACTAGCACATCGGTAAACCATAGAGTTCGTAATACATACTAGGCCTTAAAATGTTTTGTACCAGTTTTCATAGATTATTTATAACGAATAAATATGTCATTTATGCACCAAGGCGGTTTGTTTACAGACGGCCTATCGTGAAACGAAAGAATCGAAATTTTGACTTCTGTCTCTCTATCGCTCTAATATGTAAGAGTGAAAGAGAATTAGGTAACGAAACTTTTATTTTCGTGTTTCGCGGTAGGCCCTCTGGTTGTGCTAGTGCCGCCCCCTACGCAAAGTTTTGCGTAATATTCCCTATTGAGCATACATACAGTCAGCAGCAGAAGGTAGGGTGTTCAAAATGACCTATACACGCTCTTATTTTTTTAACAATAAAGTCGTGTCCAGGTTTTGAACACTCTACGCGCTTAGTTACTTTTGCTGCTGACTCTACATAGTCAAATTAATAATCCATGTTGTAATGCTGTACTTTTTTGCGGGGCAATATTATGCTACACACATCTCTTGTATTCTAGTTAACTATGGTATAAATGCTTTATAATATGAATGAAATATCATTTATAAATGGACACAAGAATTGACATACTGGCGTTTGAACTATATTTAATAATAAACTTTGTAAGTGTAGTTAAAACATATTCGATTTGTAACATTATATTTGTAACAATTAATTATTAAGATTCTTATTAGTGGATCAATTAAAAACACTTATTTCGAAGAATCGAGCTCATTATAACAACAACATAAAATTATACTTTTTTTGATAATGACAAACTGTGATTATTATTAAATAATGAAAAATAGAAAGTGATTCGAGTATTACTTGTTTTATTTTTGTAAATATAGATATAATATAATAAGGCAGCCATTTTTCACATTGTAAATAGACCGAGTTTGACATTAAATGTACATAACTATTAAACTATATCTGTTTTCATTAAAATTTAGTGTTTAATCCTTAAAGAATTAATCCTTCCCATTTCCTCAAAGTTTATTTGGGAGCGTTCCCGTAATGCTTAAATATTGAACTTTTTATTGTTAAAGATTTTCTTTTAATAAATATATACATGTTAAATACAGTTACATATTAAAACATAAAGTGTTAATACTTTATGTTTTAATATGTAACTGTATTTAACATGTATATATGTGGACGAGTTTAGTGCAAGGTACCACTTTGTCGATTTACAAGGACACTTTTTTCTTTCACTAATCACCATCATCTCAGCCATAAGACGTCCACTGCTGAACATAGGCCTCCCCTTTGGACCTCCATAAGTATCGGTCGGAAGCGACTTGCATCCAGCGTCTTCTGGCGACCACTAATACGAATAGATAGTGCATATTGCGTAGTTTTAGAAAGTACTAGTAACTCCATGTCGTCAAAGTGGTCCCTTTGTCCGTACACTGACACATATATTAAAGTAAAAAATAGCTAAGTTTATTAAAAGCAAATCTTGTAAATTCCAAACTAATTATTTGTTGCTTTTGCTGAGCTTTATATTATAAATTGTATACTAAACCCTACTACAACAGCTTATTTTATACTCGACAAAGCGGTTACATAGTTATAAATGCCATTGCTTACAAAAGCGCTCTAAAACTGTATATATTATATAAGAAAGTATATATCAAGGCACATACATAGAGGCATTGCGATCCTTTATATGTCAAAATACCGCATAAAATAATGTGAAGATGTTAACAATCATAAATAAAGCTCGTTTAGTTTTTAAAAGCCATGACATAATAATAATAGGCCTGCTTAGTTTTTGAAGGAGATAATTAAAGATAAAGCTATAATTTTATTATATTAATACTTTACGACTTGGAGAATTCAACCAATCGGGATATGACCAGTGGTCTTATTTATTGTACGGACTGACGTTTATCTGACGTGAATGTTATGTACGAAAAGTCATACATATTTGACGTTCCCCTCCCCCGAAAAAAATCGGCAGGTTTTTTTTGTATAGAAAATTACAGACATGGCCACTCCCGGGTTGAATACTCTAAACTTTACGATCTGCAAAAGCAGATTGGAGTACCTTTCAATTTCAATCGTTTCACCGTACAGCTATAATTATATGTATATCATTGTATAAAACTCTATGAGATGGAATTTGTGAGACAAAATATACAATCAATTGAATCAAGATCATTGAGATTCTTAATTAATGTGGCTTTAGGAGACGCCAGTAATGTTTACACGTAGCACAACACACAGATGTTCATGATATTTAAAAAGAATGAAACTTAATATATGTTGTTGAGATTAATACAAGCCGAGCAGGCCCAGGAAAGTTTTCTTGTAGTGCCCGGAGCAATCGCCCTGGAAATAGATTGAAAAACAATTAATACGTTAATTCGTTAAATACGAAAATTGGCACCACTATCCGTCGAGACTTTTAATAATTTTCAATTTATATTTGCGCGCGTGATTTCCACCCTTATCCTACTTAGACATTGACATATCTAATGTCGCGAACATGTCGGCGATGTCGCCGAGGTCCATGTCCTTCATCGACTAGTACCTTTATATTTCGACTATTACAGTCTCTAGTTCAAGTGTCTCACCTCGATCCAGCTGGCCAGCGACTCGCCATACTTCGCCTGGAACATGTCGGCGATGTCGCCGAGGTCGACCTCGCAGCGCGTGACCATGATGCGGACAAGCTGGTCGTTAGTGTCCATGTCCTTCATCGACTAGTACCTTTATATTTCGACTATTACAGTCTCTAGTTCAAGTGTCTCACCTCGATCCAGCTGGCCAGCGACTCGCCATACTTCGCCTGGAACATGTCGGCGATGTCGCCGAGGTCGACCTCGCAGCGCGTGACCATGATGCGGACAAGCTGGTCGTTAGTGTCCATGTCCTTCATCGACTAGTACCTTTATATTTCGACTATTACAGTCTCTAGTTCAAGTGTCTCACCTCGATCCAGCTGGCCAGCGACTCGCCATACTTCGCCTGGAACATGTCGGCGATGTCGCCGAGGTCGACCTCGCAGCGCGTGACCATGATGCGGACAAGCTGGTCGTTAGTGTCCATGTCCTTCATCGACTAGTACCTTTATATTTCGACTATTACAGTCTCTAGTTCAAGTGTCTCACCTCGATCCAGCTGGCCAGCGACTCGCCATACTTCGCCTGGAACATGTCGGCGATGTCGCCGAGGTCGACCTCGCAGCGCGTGACCATGATGCGGACAAGCTGGTCGTTAGTGTCCATGTCCTTCATCGACTAGTACCTTTATATTTCGACTATTACAGTCTCTAGTTCAAGTGTCTCACCTCGATCCAGCTGGCCAGCGACTCGCCATACTTCGCCTGGAACATGTCGGCGATGTCGCCGAGGTCGACCTCGCAGCGCGTGACCATGATGCGGACAAGCTGGTCGTTAGTGTCCATGTCCTTCATCGACTAGTACCTTTATATTTCGACTATTACAGTCTCTAGTTCAAGTGTCTCACCTCGATCCAGCTGGCCAGCGACTCGCCATACTTCGCCTGGAACATGTCGGCGATGTCGCCGAGGTCGACCTCGCAGCGCGTGACCATGATACGGATGAGCTGGCGGTCGTTGGTGCCCATGCCCTTCATCGACTTGTGGAGGCGCTCGGCGAAGAAGAGCGGCTTGTTGCGGACCACTTTCACTGGAAGCAGATAACAAAGTATTAACCTTTTCGCTGCCATGTCAATAAATGTTGTTCGTGTGTCACACACCAAAACAGAGAGTGCAATAATAAACCTAATGTACCAATGTGTAGGTTCAAATCCTCGATATTATATCAAGTCGTGGCGTGTGGGACACGAAATGTTCTGACTTCAAGTCAATGGCGGCGAATAGGTTAAAAATATCGTTTTCAAAACAATAAGTCGGTATGAGAAGCTACAATATGCCGTGACGTGCCGATACGCTTAGAAAGAATTTTAAGTGATCTTCATGTTTTTTTTTAATAATGGCAATTGCCATGTAAGCAATTTTAAAATAAATGTTTAATCAGCGAGATAATAGTAACTTTCATGAATATTTTTTTTATGCTTATCGACTCAAAATGTATTTACAGTGTTTTCTTTGATTTGTGGCTTTCTTGTGCCCTAAACTGGACGGTCTCCTAAGACATTTTTGATCCGTCATTGAAACAGTATCTCTCTTTCTAGCAACTCCTCCTAGTAAGCCCTCAAGAGATTATAACACTGGTGCCGCAACCGCATGCGGCATGCAGAGCGCTATCTCGCTCGCGCACCGGCGCCGCATGCGGAAACCGCAGCAGTGTGAAAGACGCCTTAAGCATGGTTGGTAGAACCTTACCGATAGCACGGAGAGCCTTCTCCATATCGCCCGAGAACTCGGCCTTGATGGCGTCGTCGATGTCGTGGCCGGTCAGGAACTGGTACTCCTGGAAGATGGCCGCCAGCTGCGCGAACGAGCGCGAGCACAGGACCGCGTTGAACACGGACTCGTCGGTGCCGAGGCGCAGCTCGCCTGCAACATTACACATCAATTTTAAACAAAAAAAGAACCGACTTCACTTAGGATCCGCTATTCCAAGAGGAAGTGGCCGAGTTGCTGGAAAAAAAATATTGAAATCACTATAGGTGTGCCTATAATAGTTGAAGAGTTCCCTCGATTTCTCCAGGTTCCCATCATCAGATCTGGACCTGCTGACAATGGGACCAACTGAGAAGTATACTCTTTCAAACAAAAGAATCATTTTCCAAATCGGTCCATCCGGATCCCGACGAATTGAGAGCCTCCTCATTCGAAGTCTTGAAGTCGGTTGAAAACAGGTACAGTCAGTGATCTTTAAGAAAAACCAGAAACTTTATGAATCGGCGGTAATACACGAAGATAATGCTGTTCTGCTTTTTCGTGTGTCACTGCCGAATGCTGTCTCTTTCTAGAACCCGAAGGTTTTTTTAGAGCTCACGGACTATATAAGATTGGGTCCAATCATCAGCATTCCAAGGTTGTCGCGTACAAACGCGTGTTAACTCTGTTTGATAGTGTTTTAACGGAAAGATTACCATTCTGACCATTTTGACTATTTTGTCGCAGAAAAAGGAACTCTAAAATCTACCAATTTTCATAAAATTCGCGTTTGTACGTGACAACGGTAGACTTTACCGTGGAATGTTCTTTATAAATTTAATTTTGCAATTTCATGCTCGTTTTTGGATGGCGTGTTACCCAAAAGATGGTACAAGACTTGTATCACATAACTAGTTATTTTACATTCATTCAAAATTGTCAAAGCTCAAAATGTCTAGTGCAGAAAATGTTTGCTCTAATGTTATACTTATAAAATCTTGTTAAGACAAGATATGAAGGTCACGACCAGTCGGCCATTACAAATGGATGAACTTACCGGCTTGTAGCAAGCTCCTGGCGTCCTCTCTCGCTTGATCCTGGTTCACGTGGAACTCCTCAGACCTGTTGCCCTGTAAATAACAAAGGTATGTTTTATCGTAATACTAAAGAACTAAATAGCTTACCGTTAAAGGCAAACAACTGCCTTGTTTGCCTGTAAGAAAAATGTCGAAACCAAAGAAATTGCTAAGTAAATAAATTGGTTCTAAAGACCTAAACCGTAGGGTGGGGTCACTAAAAATACAGACCCACAGACACAATTGAATTCTTCATTATCTAAAATATAAGTACCCTACATTCTTGTATAACCTAAAATTAATCTTCCCTGCGCCTTCAATTGTTTATTACGTATTTATTTTTCCAATTTTATTAATTCTCACTCAATATGTGTTGAGTTCAATTGATCGCTCTATTTTTGTTCCGATTATCAGTGTCAATATACGATGAGTCATATATTTAAAGGGGTGAAGATTTAACATCAGTCTTATCATCCGACTTCAGTAGTCACTTCGTCATCAACTCGTCAGTTAGCGAGTCATAGTACATAGTGCGTCATGACGTGATTACGATGTTAATCATCAACTTGGCATTAATTTTTTATTTCTGATTTCATTCGCATAGCCAACGTCGTGACGCAAATGACGCAATCATTCATGTGAACAAATAAAAAATAAATTAAAAAATTAAAAAAACCCGCCTGCGTAAAATACTAAAAGGCCGTAAACAAGGCCAATATACGTTACGAATTTGTTATGTAGTATTGAAAAGCATAAGATACATATTAAATTCTAATGTGGAACATAGCGACATTAAACAGTCGGGACCCATTTGAAATCTAGTTGGCGCAAACCTTCCCTAAAATGGGTCCCGACTGTTTAATGCCGCTATGTTCCACATTAGAAATTAATATGTATCTTATGCTTTTCAATACTACATAACAAATTCGTAACGTATATTGGCCTTGTTTACGGCCTTTTAGTATTTTACGCAGGCGGGTTTTTTTAATTTTTTAATTTATTTTTTATTTCCTACTTTTTAGTATCATGAAAAGTACCTACATGTAATTCTTTTTGCGGGGAGCTCCGCCCCCCGAGCCCCCTTTCTCTGCCGCCCTTCACGTGGTAAGCTCTATCAAAACTCTTTTTCTCCCATCGTAAATGTTCAACGTAACAATGTTTGGTATAATTAGCAAAAGTACGGTATGTCTTTTCTTTATGCGGTGGGCTCCGCCCCCGAGCCCTCCTTATTTCGCCGTCCATCACGTGTTAAACTCTATCAAACCTCTTTTTCTCCCATCTTAAATGTCCAACCTAAAAATTTTTGGTATTCCACGTAACAATTTTTGGTATAATTAGCAATAGTACGCAATGTTTTTTCTTTTTGCGGGGGGCCCCGCCCCCCGAGCCCCCCTTTTTTGCCGCCCATCATTTGGTATACTCTATCAGAACTCTTTTTCTCCCATCTTGAATGTTCCACTTCACAATTTTTGGTATAATTAGCAATAGTACGGTGTGTTATTTCTTTATGCGGGGGGCTCCGCCCCGCGCCCCCCGAGCCCCCCTTTTTTACCATCCATTACGTGCTAGACTCTATCAAACCTCTTTTTCTCCCATCTTAAATGTCCAACCTAAAAATTTTTGGTATTCCACGTAACAATTTTTGGTATAATGAGCAATAGTACGGAGTGTTTTTTCTTATTGCGGTTGGCTCCGCCCCCCCAGCCCCCCTTTTTTTGTCGCCCATCATTTGGTAAACTCTATCAAAACTCTTTTTCTCCCATCTTGAATGTTCCACTTCACAATTTTTGGTATAATTAGCAATAGTACGGTGTGTTATTTCTTTATGCGGGGGGCTCGGCCCCCCGAGCTCCCCTTTTTTACCGTCCATTACGTGCTAGACTCTTTCGAACCTCTTTTTCTCCCATCTTAAATGTCCAACCTAAAAATTTTTGGTATAATAAGCAATAGTACGGTGTGTTTTTTCTTATTGCGGGGGGCTCCGCCCCCTTAGCCCCCCTTTCTCTGCCGCCCATAACGTGGTAAGCTCTATCGAAACTCTTTTTCTCCCATCTTAAATGTCCGACCTAAAAATTTTTGGTATTCCACGTAACAATTTTTGTTATAATTAGCAATAGTACGGAGTGTTTTTTCTTATTGCGGGGGGCTCCGCCCCCCGAGCCCCCCTTTTTTTGCCGCCCATCATTTGGTAAACTCTATCAAAACTCTTTTTCTCCCATCTTAAATGTCCGACCTAAAAATTTTTGGTATTCCACGTAACTATTTTTGGTATAATTAGCAATAGCACGGAGTGTTTTTTCTTTTTGCGGGGGGCTCTGCCCCCCGAGCCCCCCTTTTTTTGCCACCCATCATTGCCGCCCATCATTTGGTAAACTCTGTCAGAACTCTTAAGGTGGTAAGCTCTATCAAAACTCTTTTTCTCCCATCTTAAATGTCCGACCTAAAAATGTTTGGTATTCCACGTAACAATTTTTGGTATAATTAGCAATAGTACGGAGTGTTTTTTCTTTATGCGGGGGGCTCCGCCCCCCGAGCCCCCCTTTTTTACCGTCGATTGGGTGCTAGACTCTTTCAAAACTCTTTTTCTCCCATCTTAAATGTCCAACCTAAAAATTTTTGGTATTCCACGTAACAATTTTTGGTATAATTAGCAATAGTACGGAGTGTTTTTTCTTTATGCGGGGGGCTCCGCCCCCCGAGCCCCTCTTTTTTTCCGTCCATTGCGTGCTAGACTCTTTCAAACCTCTTTTTCTCCTAACTTAAATGCCCAACCTAAAAATTTTTGGTATAATAAGCAATAGTACGGTGTGTTTTTTCTTATTGCAGGGGGCTCCGCCCCCTTAGCCCCTCTTTCTTTGCCGCCCATAACGTGGTAAGCTCTATCAAAACTCTCTTTCTCCCATCTTAAATGTCCGACCTAAAAATTTTTGGTATTCCACGTAACAATTTTTGGTATAATTAGCGATAGTACGGAGTGTTTTTTCTTATTGCGGGGGGCTCCGCCCCCCGAGCCCCCCTTTTTTGCCGCCCATCATTTGGTAAACTCTATCAAAACTCTTTTTCTCCCATCTTGAATGTTCCACTTCACAATTTTTGGTATAATTAGCAATAGTACGGTGTGTTATTTCTTTATGCCCCCCCCTTTTTACCGTCCGTTACGTGCTATTTTCTCCCATCTTAAATGTCCAACCTAAAAATTTTTGGTATAATAAGCAATAGTACGGTGTTTTATTTCTTATTGCGTGGGGCTCCGCCCCCCGAGCCCCCCTTCAACGTAACAGCTTTTGATATAATTAGCAATAGTACGGTGTGTTTTATTTTTGCACCTTTTGCTTTTGTACATGTTTTTTGTATAGGCCCCATGGTTGACTGATAGAAAATACCATTTGGTATGATGTCCACCATTAGGTCTCATAGTTTTGTATTTCGTGCACTATAGTTGAAATAAAAAAAAAGATTCCTATAGGGAGGCAACGCGCATGTGAAACCTCTGGAATTACAGGCATCCATTGGCTAACCCTAACTGCTTACCATCAGGCGCGTTGTATGAATGTTTGCCACCGCCGTGGTATAAAATTATATAGTGGAAATACAAAGGCATAAGTATTTATTTCCCATACAAAGTTTAAACCCCCCTTAAACCCTCTAAATCCAAAAAGTTCGTAATTTTTATAGCCTATGTCCTGACCAGAGGTCTGTTGAACCGGCTAGTGAAGTTTTTATCGAAATCGGTTCAGGCGTTTTGACGCCAACTCTCCCCATTCAAACAGACAAACAGACAAAAATTCTAAAAATCGTCGAAACGTGTTCTGTTATCGATTCTAAGAGCTACTAACTCTTTTTTTTTACTAATATCTCCAATGTACAGATTTTTGACTCTCTTCAGCTTTATTATATGTATATAGATATGACAATTTTCTGACGCACGTCATTGATTAATCATCGACAAGTCATAGTCTCCATATCAGAGGATACATACCAGCTCCTTCACTCTTAGTTGAACAAAATATTAACTTGGACCTTATTAGAAAGGAGTAAAATGCAAAAGTGTAAACATATTTTTGACGTCGACCGTGCCTATTACTTGAAATTCACATAAAATGTTTATACTTTTGGACCTTATTAGAAAGGAGTAAGGTGCATAAGTGTAAACATATTTTTGACGTCGACCGTACCTATTACTTGAAATTCACATAAAATGTTTATACTTTTGGACCTTATTAGAAAGGAGTAAGGTGCAAAAGTGTAAACATATTTTTGATGTCGACCGTACCTTTTACTTGAAATTCACATATTATTATGTTCACGTTAATAATAACAACCTTTATAATATGTTCGTCGTATTTTTGTTATAACTAAATACCTAATAAAATGGAAATGTAAGTAAGATGGTTGCTAAACAATTTTAAATTATAATAATTCCTAAACGGTCATTCAAAATCAAAAATGATGAATGAGACCTCATAATACTTTTCAAAGTTCTAAACAATGATACCCTACTCGGCATAGTACGTCAATTTTCATTTTTGAATTTTTTACAATATGACGTCTGACTGCCGTCATATTGAATTTGGATTGCTATTTTGTCTTTAGTGGCACTCGCGCAATCAAGACGAATCGATTGACGTACGAATCATCTAAATCGGCCCACTCGTTTTGCTTCTAGAGTGCCACAAAGGAACAAACATACATATATAGACTGTTAAACACTATCCCCTCTTTTGCGTCGCGCAGTCGGGGAAAAAATAATCCATTTTGAAGAGTATAGAAGAGATTTTGGAAACGCATCCTGGGTTTTTAATACCCGAAAACCCGGTTTTTTTCATACTAAAACACCCTAAGTTTAATGTTTATGTATTTATTTAAACTTTGTTGTATAAGGAGTATAAATGATGGACTAAATGCCTGAAAGCATTTTCAACCAATAAACAGTTTACGTACTTATATTTATTGTAAAGAAAAAAAATCTTATTATACCGTATAATTATAAACTACTGGTCGAGTAAATAAATAAAGCTAGTATATCTAGATCTCTATACTACTCGTACCTTTGGAATCAGGTACACCAGTATATCTAGATCTCTACAATCAGGTCATAGATAAATGAGTAGATAGATTGCTAACTCCATACATAGCAAAACTACTAATTAAATAATAAGTCGTATGGGAGGTATGGTTTAACTCATTTATACTAAGTTTTAAGCACACTTAAATCGTAATACGTATTAAGCTGTAATCTTTTGAATAATAACTTTTAGCAAAGCTCGCTTAAAACTAATTACATATACGCATTTAGCCATGTATGGAAAGAACACTCTAGGTACTTAATTCTCTTTGAATCAGGTACAATTAGTAATTGTTTTAATAGTTATGCTTGAGAACAAATAAACTTGTTATAAATCTTACCATGCTCAGAGAGGTCATTAGCCTCTTGAAGTTTCCAGACGTATCTCCGCGGAGGTCGTCCTCCAATAGAGTTCCGTACACTGTAAAAAAAACGTTAATTGTAGTGTTTGGCCGTGAACGAAACTTCTTGGTCACCGAGTCTACATTTACATCATTAGTCCCCATCATCTAATTGTCATCCAGTGGTTTTCGAAATGTGATCGTCAGCTACTTTTTTACATTCGCTACATGAATATTAGTGGAATATTAGTATAACTAGGCCCGTTATTGAACGGTGGCCAGTAATTAAAACCTTATACTAAAATGGATTCTGTATATAGGTGAACAGAGTTCATTATTATTATGAGTTGGCCAGTTATTGAACGGTAGCCAGTTACTGGCGATTTACCGTAGTTGTTCGATCATTGTAAATAGTTTTATAAAATTCAGTGGTTTTAATACATATATGAGATAATATAAAATATTGTAAGTTGCGGTAAAATGTAAAAACACTAAAACAGGAACGTATCAATGCAGGAAAAAACATAATTATCATATATTGGAATATATGTACGATACATTATACCAATATGTCTCTAATAAAAGTATTATACCAATATGTCTCTAATAAAAGTATTATACCAATATGTCTCTAATAAAAGTATTATACCAATATGTCTCTAATAAAAGTATTCTAAGTAAATAACCATGTTACATTTATCAATACTAGGTAATTGAACTAACCCACTGTTATCTAAATGGGGTAATGCCATCCATTACATGTACTTACAACCGCCATCAGATATATCCGAGCGGTTAAGAGTCGCCAGGACGCTCGCGTTCCCATACAAACGTAGTTTAGCTCTCATTTTAAAACGACATGCTTTAGAACCACGAAATTTGGCATGGGCATTATAGTAGTACATACAGATCTATGTCAATAATTCGTTTTCGTTGCTAAAAATTGTAATACAAAGAAAATACAGCCAGATACAGATTTACATACAAAACTTATTTTGCTATATTTTCGAGTTCACGCGAGCGTCCTGGCGACTCAAGTGGCCACAAATATTGAGTGCCTTGGCCGCTCCGATATATTTGATGGCGACTGTACTACGTCGTACACGGAGCGGCCAGGGTACTCAAAAATATCTGAACATGCACTTTATTGTTCAGATATTTATGACCACCTTGGACGCTCCGATATATCTGCTGGCGACTGTACCCGCATTATTAAACATACACCGTTGCGCATGATAACAGATAGATAACACGTCAAAAAAAGTACAGCACAGACTTCAGATATCATGCGTCTTATTTCTGCGGCGGTCGGAAGCAATTCATTAACAGGATCAACGGTCCGAGGACAACCCTGGAATCTATTGTTTCACACAATTTTAAGCGAGTTGCCCGCGAAAGGAACTACACTGCAAATGCATTAAATTACTGCAAAACGGATATGATTTAAAAAATGCGACTGGCCCACGGCAATTGCTACAAAGTGCCACATCCTCGTAGAAGGTCAAAAATGATTTGCAAATTTATTAGGTCACATATGATTTGATAATATACTGGGATTTCACAGCTCACTAATAGCTGACTAAGCCTTGAATACTGCGACAGTTATTGAAGAATATCAAAGGTTCCTCAAAATGTTAAGAACCGGAAAAAACATATATGTATGTGAAACTTATTTCAATTTTAACTTTTATTTCCTCATTTTGTAGTAATGTTCGTACTTTTGTAATTTGTGTTATATCCAGTGACATCTACAAAAGCCGTACGATAAATAATAATTGTTGCGAAATAACTTTTCCTTGTATGTGCCACTGGCATTGATTCGATTATAAATTAGTTGTGTGCGGTTGACGTTTGGCATTCTGTATCGCAACTAATTTTGCAATTGAATGCTGAAATATTCAGTTACGCCAAGGAAAATGATGATTTAATTTAAATAAACTGATTAGGTATCACTGCTGTGGTTAACATATAATACATACTACCACAATCCGGCGATTGTAATGCACCAGAGGAAACAAGGATTGATAACTACATACTTAATAAGCTCGTACAAATTCAAGCATGATGTTGTTAGTTGTTACTAAAACTAAATTCAACAAACATAATATATGTTCGCACATCTATTTGCACGCAAAACGTCTACATTTCACTTCACTTTGTGGCATAAATGTGATCGATTATTTCCGGCATTCCAAAAACGACCACTCATTTTCACGAAAACGACTAATTGGGCCCCAATGGCCCCATTATCAGTCGGCCTGACGATATTGGCCTGTCAGTTGTTCGGAGCTGTCAAATTTTTGTTCTAACTGACAGGCCGATATCGTCAGGCGGGCTATCGGCGCTCTAGGCATGCATGCACGGTCACGTGTCACAGGAAATGTTTCGTGTTGAGAGTACATATATAGTAGTTTATGTAACTGTTACGTAATAGGGGTCCTTAAAACACGAGTGTGGTTTTATGAAACGAACGAAGTGAGTTTCATAATAAGATCACACGAGTGTTTTAAGGCCTAATTACGTACAGTTGCATACACTGCTTTATCTACACACATATTATAAACCCGAAATGATGATTGAATCACTGCAATTGCACGGATTGCACGCCATCGCCATGGCAACTCGATTGTGTCGGCGGTCGGGCGGCGCATGCCCGCACCCGGATTTTCATAATGATATCGAATTTTTGCTTATTATTTGGTAATAATAACATCGTTACAGATAACACATTTGTTCTAACTACTAAGAAGACGTTCGAAATTTGAACGTAATTAAGGTATCGGTTACCGATACTAAAATGTAAACATTAAGTTGCAGCCACAGATACTCATATCTAAATATAACATAATAGCGTTTGCTCATCGATCCTGACCATAAAATAGACATATTAGGGTATGGGTGTAGATAAAATTTATTAAACAGCGACTTGAACTTTTGCTAAGGTTAACGTCGTGTTAATTGATTTAAGAGTACACTCTATTTCTGCTCGGCGGCAGCCCTTTCATAAATAAGTTATACTTCCTACCTAATATTACATTACCTACATGTGATTTCGACCTATACAGGTTTGCTTACTCCGTTATCAGAAGTGGGACATGTAAACGTTGCAACATTACAAAGATATAGTCTGGCAAGCAAAAATCCGCAACAGTAGAAGTAATAAGCTGTGCTTATCCCTTTCTAGTGGTGTGATGATGGTCCTAGCATGAGAAAAAGACAGTATGATTCTCTCAATCTCCCATATTCTCATACTAGTACAACACCACTTGAAAGGAAAAAGCATAGCTTATTACGTCTACTGTTGCGGATTTTTGTAATATAGTCTGGCAGAGCGCTCTTGAGCGCGCTTTGCCGTGGGGTGGGCACACAGATAAACTCAACCACTAGATACATCATAAGTACAACTCGGGGTCACCACGCATCAGTGCTCCCGTACTAATTTTGTATGAGAGCGCGACCGCTTATTTCAATTGAGTTAATGTTTTTGATCATTACTCATGTGAATTAAAAATATCTACAAAAATCAAGTTACAGGGGTGGACCTGGATTGTTATACTACAAATTGGTGTATAATACTATTGAGATGTGCTGTTCGAATCGTAGAAGTTTTCGAATAAAATTGCACTGATGCGTGGTGACCTCGTCCTCCATGTAAAAGCTTAATAATGAGGTGTCTGTGTATTCTGTGGGTGGGCAGCAGCATCTTCCGAAAGCCTAAACAACAATAAACAAAAAAAAACTGCGCGCGCCAACCCGCCTGCCGAGCGTGGCGCGTATGGCAAACCCCCCCCCCCCCCCCCTTTTAAAGGGGAGGCCTATGCAGTGGACGTCTTATGCCTGAGATGATGATGATGAGCGCTCTAAATCATAAATATCATAATACACTTACTGGCATTATACGCCTGCTTGATGACCTGGATCTCATGGTTGGACATGGTGCACATGACCTCGATGAGCACGTCCTCATCCGTGCCGATCCCGGCCACGGCGTCGTGTAACTCCTTGGCGTAGAACTGCGGCAACGGCGTCATTAATGCCACTAGAATGTCTTCGAACTTGCCGGTGGTTTCGCTCTTCAAGTCCGAGACGAGATCCTGAAAAGAGAACAAACGTTAGTAGTCCATACATAATTGTTATTATGTTTTAACCTCAGGAAGTGATGAAAGTCGCACTTTCGTCACTGTTTTTATAGCAGGGAAGTAGGCTTGTTCGAGCTGTTGAAGTGAAAATAAATGTGGTTAACTTTACTTCATTCACAGATTCAAAATTATAATTTGTTCACTCATATGCGACTACTACTACTGAGTATCTGAATCGCCTGCTATTAATTGTTCCTATCCTACTTGTGTGTTTCGTGCATGTAACCTTTGGGTGAAATGCAAAATCTGCTAACACAATGAACAAGACTGTCACGCAGGAAAAGTGGACCCAAAAGTACGTATTGGCGTCTAACACGTTATGTATTATATGTATATGAGCACATTGATCTGTAATTGAATACAATTTATTTCATACTAATAAGATATGTTTTATCGTCGTGATTTACACCTCGCTACTCATACTATGTAGTTATTTTCCAATAATTGAGCGGACACTGAATCCCATATTACCTCGATATGGTTTGTGCGAAAAGCAAAGTGTCCTGAATTATATGTATAGGAAATAATTAATACATTTTACGACAGTTCTAACATTTAACAATATTTATCAATATTGTAGGCATATAGCAGCTGAAACACTATTCATAATTATTCATAATAGCAACCAGTAGGTTTTCCTCAACTAGAGTACCGTATTGATTCATCAAAGACTCATCATACATATGAAGCGAAAGTCATTGGACTCCTGCCAACCTATTCTAATGTTTTTCTGGGAAAGACTTTGTTCGTCTCTCCCATGAACAGAAAGTAAAATGGATCCCTGGGATCGATGAAACACCGCTATTTGTATTTTGTTGAACTATTAACCTTCAATTAGGTTAATTGGTACCCGTAATTAAAGCTACATGTACTAGTAATGTACGTAAGTTGCGGTAGACTGAGTTAGTAAATTTAAAATTAGTCTGATTACATTCTGAAGCCGTAGGAACATATCATAGTTGTGTTCATAACATAAATAAGAGACAATTTCTTTGCTTGTCACGGCCATTCAGGCTAATGCACGTGAATCGCACCCACAATGGTCAATGCCGCACGTAGGTACGTAAGTACATTTTGAAGCATATACAACCAATTGCCGCACCTATTACTGCAGCTCGTATATAAATTATTTTAATTACGTATCTATGTTTTGCATAATATTAAGAAAATAATTAATTCATATTAAACAGGCGTCAGTAACCTGAGTAAACAAACAGCGGTATTTTATGATAAGAATCTAATAATAAACGTTATAAACGACGTAACGTAATTTAAGAGTCGCCAGGACGCTCGCGTTCCCATACAAACGTAGTTCAGTTCTCATTTTAAACCAACATGCTTTAGAACCACGAAATTTGGTATGGGCATTCTAGTATTACGGATCTAGGTCTGAAATTTGTTTTCGTTGCTAAAAATAGTAATACAAAGAAAATATAGCAAAAACAAGTTTTGTATGTAAATCTGTATCTGACTCAAACGCAATGCGTAGTCGCTGCTCGTTGCTGCGGCGCGTGAGCACCTGGATTATAGTCTTCTCGTCCGTTCCGAAACCCTTCATCGCCTTGCAGAGGACGGCCGCATCCTAGCGGGCAGGGTTTCACGGAGCCAACTGCGGGTCCCGAAAACGTGTCACTGGCAGAACGGCCAAGCGGAGTGGGACTTCACAAAACCCCTTACCTTTCCGTAGAGCGTCTTGAACTCAAACGCAATGCGTAGTCGCTGCTCGTTGCTGCGGCGCGTGAGCACCTGGATGATGGCCTTCTCGTCCGTTCCGAAACCCTTCATCGCCTTGCGGAGGATGGCCGCATCCTCACGGGGGTCGAAGGGGTTCACGGGGACCACCGTGGGCTTTGACTGAAATCACAGAAGCATTTAAGCACGAGGTTCTGATGTACAGTCGACTACAAAGAGATGTATCTACTTTTTCACCTTATTGCGTTGTAATAAGGTCCAAAAGTGGATACATCTCTTTGTAGTCGACTGTACATATACTATTGCTAGAAATAACATATTTTAGTATTGTGTTTGGTATACCACACCCACGGGAATGTTTAAGGAATCACCTCAATGGAAGGAAGAAAATATGTTTATGTTAATGTAGGTATTTTGTACGTGAGTATGAGTACGCTTTAGGTATGTGTAATGAATATTTTGGTATCAACAACTACACAAAAGTATGATAAGAATGGTACAATTTATACATGATTCTAACTCCTCTTGTGTGCCCTAATGTACCTTCGCGTTCATAATTGCATGGCCAATTTATCAATGAATTCATTCATAAACTGCCCATGCATTTTTGAACCCGATGGTACAATCCAAAGATGTCCTGTGTGTACCTAATGTAATGTATTTTTAACCGACTTCAAAAAAGGAGGAGGTTCTCAATTCGACTGAATTTTTTTTTTTTTTTTTTTTTATCATAATTTTTTTTTTTTTTGTATGTATGTTACTCCATATCTCCGTGAATCGTGAACCGATTTTCAAAATTTTTTTTTGAATCGAACAGGTATAACCCCTAGATGGTCCCATTGTCACCAAGTCGGGATCTGATGATGGGATCCTGGAGAAATCGAGGGAACTCTTCAACTATTATAGGCACACCTATAGTGATTTCACTATTTTTTACAGCAACTCGGCCACTTCCTCTTGGAATAGCGGATCCTAAGTGAAGTCGGTTCTTTTTTGTTTAAAATTATTGTTTAATATAATTTGTGTAAAATCGTCTAAAAGTCTCTCTGGCCCATGTATATTTTAAACTTTGAATTTAGCTAAAGTTTGTGTATTAAAATACCTTTCACGTAATGTAATGAATGAAGTTACTGCAAAAGGATATATCTTTTCACAATGTGGGTGAATATAGCACTAACATACGAGATCCAAATCATCCAATGCCTCATTTATTGCCAAGTAGATAAATGATGTCCAAACAAAACTTGCAACAAGGAAAATTCATCCTAACAGCCTTACATTTAAGGTACTAATTTATAAACTATTATATCCAGGGCTACAGTTAGTAGGGCTTTGTTGTTGGTTCTGAGCGCCAAGGTGAGGGTCAAATCTGTGCAGTGTATATAGATCCTTAGTAACTATTCTTTACGGCCGCCCTAGGGGCGATTTTATGTTTGGATCTATGGAGACATGACATGACATTTAACGAAACTTGTAGCCAAAACCAGTGTTTTTTTAAATATATATTTAATAGTGTAGGAGCCAAGATATAGTATAATGTGGCAATTTATTGCTTCAAAAATCAGGCTATTGGTTCTGAAAAACCCCTTTTAATTGCATACACATCTCAATAGTTTCTACACCAATTTGTAGTATAACAATCCAGGTTCAACCCTCTAACTCGATTTAATAAAAAAACGTTAACTTAACTCAAATAAGCGGTCGCGCTCTCATACAAAATTAGTACGGGAGCACCTTATGTGTGGTGAACTCGAGTTTTACTTATGATCTATCTAGTGGTTAAGGTTATCTGTGGCCCTCTGATAACTTTATTTGACTGAAAGAAATTTTTACAAAAAACACGAGTTAGTTACCAAAGCAAGTGATAACCTTGGTACGAGTAGGTATGTTTGCGAACTTTGTTATCAGTTCTAAAATAATTGGTGGAAGAAACTAAAACCATTAGAATTCAGCCGAATATAAATAAAAATACATTTAATAACTTATATTACAGTAAAGGTACATTTACAAATTCGAAATCGTATATCGTAACTTAAATGACAGTAGGTTCGATTTACTGGCTGAAAAATTAAGACAGCCCATAGGGATCGAGTTTTATATACACTCCAGTGCTAATCATAAACATAGTTGTGGTAGTAATTTTTTAAGATGTCCGAATCTTACTAAAGATTTCTTCCTACAATTCGTACATCTTAAAAAAATCTTACTATACTTAAACCTACTTAATTGCACTAGCACTAAACGGTAGTGCAACAACGCTCAGTTCAGTTCAGCACAAAGTCATGCAGTATGACTTAGAAAATTGCACAATATTAGCATGACGAACAGGCGTCTAGGCTACGTGCTGCCTTTATTCACAAAACCTTTAGTATATACCATTTATAATTGACCCCTAGATTCACTATTATGATGCAATATCCAGGGTGACACTTAGACTGGTTTGATATGGCGTTGATTTCAGTGTTGGGAACAGACCAATGTTTACAATTACAGGTCGTAGATAATGTTAAGTGACTGATAGGTAGATAAGTATCATAATAGGGACAAGATTGCTGTTATTATTATCCGATAATCTTGTTTGTATTTGAAAACTTTTTCGATAAGATCTACAGAGCAAAAAACGTTTTCACAAAATATACCTACCTGCACAAAATGCTTTTGCTTAGTTCAAAGTTGGCTAATATGTAGAGAACGACATGTAGTAATAAGTATATGACCATTTTGTATTTCTAGTTTAAATAAGTAACTATGAATATTAGTTTTTATACATCCATTATCAATTTATAATGTAAGGCCTTCTTATTTACTATTCTGCTACTATAAAAGATTATACTTAACAGCCGATCATACTAATATAGCCTTTTATCACTTTTGCCTTTAAAATTTATTTAAAAAAAATGTATGTTTGGCAATGAGATCTATACTAGTAATAAGCATTTAAAACGACTGTTACTTGTTGCATACAACTCGCAATAGTCAACCTTATGTGAAGGAATGAAAGCTCATTCTAAGCTACTCCTTTTGTCACAAATAGTGGTCTTGATAGTGAAAGCCAATATAATGAATGCAGAAGAGAAGGCTAAGAAGAATATCAGTCTAAGAGCAGTAACTTACACGGGAAGCCATGAAATTACACTCGAAATATAAGGACTTACGAGTAAAATCTCGAAAGTCTGCAAGAGATAAGTACAGTCAGCAGCAGAAGTAGGTAGGGTGTCCAAAATGACCTACACCCGCTCTTATTTTCTTAACAATAAAGTCGTGTCCAGCTCATTTTGAACACCCTACCCGCTTAGCTACTTTTGCTGCTGACTGTACATACTTTTGTCAAAACTCAAAAACCAGAAGAAAGAACAACAGAGAACAGAACATGTACCTTATAACGAAATGACTTGAACCCACGCCGTACGCCAATTGTAGCTCTGTAGGCACTACGCATACTTGAATTTGATGTTACAGAGGACATATCAATAATCTTCTGTAACTTGCACTTTTTAAACTTTTCTTTACCAATACCTATTTACATCAACATCACCTAGCATGAGTAAGGCTTTAAACTGTTTAAGGTTTGAATAAAAAGGTTTTTATTAGGTTTAAATTGGCTACATCCATTGTACCGGGGGCCAGAGTGGAGACTGAATTATTGGCTCGGTGATAAGTGTACAGTGGAGATGAAGTGAGCATAACAATATAATTGCAGTCAACTACTTCTTGAATAGAGCTGACCGTGTGTTCCTGATGCTTACTGAGTGATGGCAAACCAGTTTAACTGAAACGTGGGCATCCATATCTACTGAGGAATTGGAGACTGTGTTATGCTGGATACTGGATGCCTGTTTCGCTTCCCTTGCTTACCTTGCTTAGCAGAGGCCTGTGTGCTTGTAGTTTTTATAGGTATAAACATGTTCAAACTCTCTGAGCCATATGGAACTAGTAAATAGTATTTAATACTTGTTATTCATAGCAATTTTTTGTAAGATGTCTAATTTAATTTCTAGTCATCCTGCTAGCACTGTAAATTAATTAATTAGAGTTGATATATAATGTTGGACAAAAAATGTGGGTTATGTAAATGCTCCTAAGATCTCACTTCAACTACTATAGATAAGACATCATATCAAGATAGGAAAGAGCGAGAGTTTGAAAAATAAGTAATTTTGTGAATTTTTTGAGTAAGGAAGTTACCATTTGAGTTGAGTTGATGAAGTGAGTGTGAATGAAATTCCATAAAAAATTAGTTACAATGAGAATAGAAGTTAGCAAATCAATTGCACATGTAATGTAATAATTGTTTTAAAGGGTTTTTTAATATGTGAATAGATTAGGTTGATAAAGTAACACAATAGGGTTTGTAATTACTTATAGACTAACATTCATTTCAAAATATGGAGCGATGAAAAGTGGTTCAATAAGTAGAAAATAATGGACAGAACTTTGATTGTGCCACTGCAGAAACCTTTACCCTCAAAGCAGTTTAAATATTATGTTAAAGGTTATAGATTCAATAGAAGAATTTTGGAGAGGTAAACACCAGCTTAACCTAATTGTCATTGCTCCAGTATAACAAATAAATAAGAAGCACTTGTTTTGCTTATCACAAATAGAAAAGCCATCAAATTAATGAAAGAATTATAAAGTGGTGATACATAAAGACAAACATACCTTTGGTGTTGGCACAGAGCTTGATTGACCATAAGCATGTTGGCTATGTGGCTGAGAATGGCTTTGAGGGTACCCTTGTTGCACTTGAGGAGCTTGAGCAGCTGGCGGGTAGCCTTGGTAGGCACTAGGGTACCCCTGACGGCCCTGGTTGGCACTAGGGTACCCTTGGGCACTGGGGTACCCTTGGTTGGCACTTTGGTGTCCTTGGGTAGCACTAGGGTACCCCTGGTGAGCACTCGGGTATCCTTGATTAGCACTAGGATAACCTCCTGGTTGTGGGTACCCAGTTTGAGCTGAACTAGGGTATTGAGCATTGGACTGTGGGGTTTGTGGGTAACCAGGCTGTCCTGTGGGATATCCAGGATTGGACTGAGGGTACCCTGAAGGTGGCGCCGGGTACCCCATGGTTGGCATGCCAGGCATAGGCATAGGATTGCCAAATGACTGTGGTGCGGAATTGGTAAATCCTACATTATGCATATACTGCTGCTGAGGATATCCCGTTTGGCCCTTGAAATGAAACAAATATGTAATTTTAATGAAATCCAGTTCTAAATGTGACCTCCATTGTGATAAACATAACAAGATTCGTTTACAATAACTAGAGCCAAGCCAAGAGAAAGTTGACAAAACTCAACACTTACTTGCTGGTAGGGATTCATTTCGGATACAAAAAGCACTCGTTTATCTTAATAACGCACTTCTTAACCACACTTGGTGAATTATCGTAAGGAAATGTGACGTATTTATGAAATTTCGACACAATTTCTTCCCGCGATTTTGCGGTAATTCGGTACGTGCGGGTTTCTCCCAAGCCGCTATTGTGACGTGTGAGTGTGACGAAATTATACGATTTTTATACGTGTGATTCACAGACTTCTTATTGTCAACTAACCAGAGATTGCCTCCAAGCAAAAAGAGCCCGTTTTGTAATGCGATAAAATCTGTTTTAATAATTTAACAAAGGAACTTATTTGGTATTTGTCAGAGATATGACGCATGGTACATCGTTCCATTATCACAATCGACAATCGTGGATAAAGTGCCTTTCCAATATTGAAATAAATATAAATAAATATGGTTTTAATATTTATTATGACAAAACTACTACAGGAATATTATATTAGGATCGTTTTGCAATAATGAGAAACGAAATGGCTGACCTTTTAGTTTTTTATTTTATTTATAAAAGCTCTATTTGTTCTGAACGTACCCTTACTTACTGCCATTGACAGATTTGACAGTGACATGACATTTTAGTGACAGTGACAGTCAGTTTGCTGTTATTGGATTGATTGACGTGTGATTTTTGGGTTTTTGTACGTAATAACACACTAAAAGTAATTATTTATTAATGATATGCACAAAATGAATATCAAACCTGATTTAGGCAGTATCGATAGCTATCAAAAATTATTCTCTAAGTTAGACAACCCTGACGTGGTTTATCAAAATTTTGTTAAGAAGTTGGCCAAGTACCACTTTCAGGTCAAAGCTACAATCCAGGTAAGGAACGAGTTATTTCAACATTATTAGTACCTTAACAAATAATTTATAGTGTAAACTCTAGTACTCTGAGTATTCCTGAGGTGGATATTGCATAGAAACTTATACAGCTGTATATTTTTGAAATATAATTTTCACTATTTATTTACAAATTCCTTACGATCCGTTTATAATTTCAGGATATACTAGAATGTAGAGAATCTATGGAAGCATTGAGTGAACTCAATGAAAAGGGACGGGCGAAGATAAATCTACTAAGAGATGAAATTGAAAATATGGAGTTGTATGGAAAGGAAGCTTTGGATGATAAATATACTGCAGAACTGGCTTCCCAGAGACAGCAACTGGCTATGTATGTATATCATGTCTAATATATTCCTCATAACTGAACTGTGGACACCTTAGGACCTAATTTAGGACTTTTTTTATATACCATGACGGTGGCAAACAAGCATACGCCCCGCCTGATTGGTAAGTAGCTACCGTAGCCTATGGACGTCGCATGTGCATTGGCGACCCTATACAAAAAGGAGAATTCACTGTGTTGATGGCTAAAGGAACAAGGGGGTCCCTCGTTGTCTCAACTACTGTATTTAATTTGTATGATATAAGTGCCTTCTGCCGAATGGTACCTTTTTTAAAAATAAATTTTAAGTGACAAATTAATATAATTGGATTTTATCTTCTACAGCCTTCTTAAGGAGTTCAAAGATGCCAACATCTCCAGCATGTTTGCGATAGAGAAAGCTCAGCGGGAGGACCTGCTTAAATCACCAGAAGGAGCCGACACAGCTCTCAGAAACAGAAAGAAGAAGGTGGACCGTGATGCATTGCTTGAGAAATCTTCAGGTACCTCTTTGTCTCTATCAAAAATCACTGTCTTACTATGTAAGTAGTAAGTTAGAAAAAGCCCTAATAGTGTTGGTAGCAAATATAACTGATATTAATTTTTAGAGTGATTGACCTTGGCAGCTGCACTGTCCCATCTGGACCTCACAGCACTCACTGGAATTTTTTCACCACTCCACATCTACTTTTCCACTACTATTACCACCTGAAAGAAAAAAAAATGGCTCTATATCCAGTGACATGTAGCCGTACAATAAATAAATAGAGTGATTGTAATCACCAATTAGTTTAATTGTATGACTTTATATTATTAAGTATCTCTTTAAGAATACTTTAAGAATTAAAACAATGTTTTACCAATTAACCTTAAATATTTTTCTGGATTTTGAAGTAAAACTTCTCTGCAACCAACTAGTTTTTTGATAGGTGGTATGAGCACGAAAATGTTCTACCTTAGATGATTGGCCAAATGTGCCTTATCATTTGCAAAAATTGCATATACACGGGAAAAATCGACAAGTGCCGCTGTGACTGGGGTAACCTAGGGGTTTGGGCATCTGCTATGAATGCAAAAGACGTTGGTTCGATTCTAGCCCTGGGCACTGGCCTAGAGCACTTTTTCCTCTGTGTATATTTTCCTTTCCATAAAACTCACTGTGCTACTTATGTGTGGAAATGATTCAGTTGTATATGTATCTTATTGTTCATACTCATGACAAGTTTTCGTGTTAAAAATTGCTTGTGTGAGTAAATAATTTTATTTTAATCTTATTTTTTATTTTAACAGTAGTCCAGTCGACGTCAAAGATATCGTTACGGACAAAGTTACAAAAATATGTTTACGCGACTTTATGGCTAAGACAATAAAGTCGTGTAAACATATTTTTGTAACTTTGTCCGTAACGATATCTTTGACGTCGACTGTCCAAGTAACATTGTTACTAAATCTATGATTTATTTTAAATTATGTGTTTTATAACATTGCCAACACTGTTAACTGATCATTTGTAGTCCCTATTGCAACGGCATAAGGTCTATTGCTGGTCAGTGAAGTGTGTTGCTGTTTGTTCAAAAACAATACTGTATGAATTACTGCTATATTTTTCAGGTGTGACGGAGCAGCTGCTACAAATAAGCAGACAGTTGGCCGACACAACACAAAGAAGCCAGAATACACTCGACAGTTTAGTGTCATCCAGCTCTACAGTACATGTAAGATTTTTAGTGGACTAGCTAGCTACGTCAGATATGAGTCCAAACATCGAAGGCTCGTGGCATCTCAGGTAGCATAGTGATGCGACACAACGTTTTTCGTGCGGTATTTTCGATACGATAAAATAACCAATGAGTAAGCTAAACGAGTCTTTGGAAATCGTTTTTAAAATTGAAAAATTATTTTCGTTGCTTAGACTGCACCCAAAAGGTAAACTGGTTTACCAAAAACTAAAAATAGTGTTATCAAAAAATCCAGAATATCGAACAATAAAACATATCAATAACTTGTTACAAAACAAAGAAGTTGAAATCAAGGAAAACATTAACAAAAATACACTGCAACATTACAGTAGAATGTTTTTCTTACCCATTATGTCAGTCGAAGTTGAGAGATCATTTTCGTACACCAAGTGGATTTTTACAGATAGAAGATGTAGAATAACTTCTTACAATTTAGAACAAATATTAATTGTGTATCACGAATGACATATTAAATGGTTGAATTGAAAACAATGTTTTTTTTATATTTGGGTCCTTTATCGACTTGGCTACATCACAAGTCTGTGATAAACGTCAAATGCTACCTGAGATGCCACGAGCTTTCGATGTTTGGATATGACACAATAATGAGAGCAATTAAACCTGTCCTATTTTGCTGTGCCTTTTAACTTATAGCAAAGAGGTATAAATAGAGGAGTACAGTCTGAGAACCTGCCCTCGGCGCCAGCGTCGATACCAGGTCTAAAATATAATCAAGTGCGATTGCGCGCTCGCGCGCTCTGGCGTCAGTGTCACGATTTTTTTGTCCGATGCTGGCGGTCAAAGGATTAAAAATCTCCTTGTCATAGCATGCATGTTCTTGGGGAAAAACGAACGCGGCTCTACACTTTTAATACTTTAAAATGCTAGAAGGTTGATTACTGGTCTAATGATTACTACTATATGATTTTTTTAATGAAATATTTGTATTAAGTACATTTATTACAACCGCCTTGGCACCCGACCCGCACCGCCGCGAGCTCGGCGTCCACTCGTTGTCGAGTTGATGTAGTGAGCGCATGGCCATACAAATAAAAAAAAAGGATACCGATCCGCTCGAGGTGAGGCGGTGCGGGTCGGGTGCCGAGACGGTCTAATGAGCTGTGACCTTAACTCTTTGTAACCTCTTGTTTAATGACCAACTGTATATTTACAGGGAACGCAATCAGAGCTCCATAATACAGCGGGATCCATATCAGAATCCAGCAAGCTGTTGAAGAAATATGGACGTCGCGAGTTCACAGATAAACTTATAATGTTCTTTGCATTCCTCTTTTTCTTGGCTGTGTGTCTGTACATAGTTCAGAAGAGACTGTTTTAGTTCCTGCTATGAGTTTTATTAAATATTATAAAATACTACATTATAGACAAGTGAACTGCAATGGGTGTGCTTTAAACGATAATTCATGTGATCGTTTTTAGACTTTACAAAATAATGCTGCTCGGAGGTTTGTACAGTCGCCATCAAATGTACTCAAAAATATTTGAACATACACTTTATCGCCTAGACAATAGAGGCGTTGTTCAGATATTTGTGACCACCGTGGCCGCTCCGATATATCTGATGGCCACTGTACTTATGTTTTGTTTATGCCTAACTCACGCGAGGCATCTTAAGTTATTCGTGACGAATATCTAGATATTCTATATTGTCAGATGTTAACGATTCGCCCTCTGTAATACATCTGACCACGTGCAGCGCCATCTAGTACGATACAACGATATAGGTTGCCTCATCAATGAACTGATTGAGTGAGAGAAAACGTAAACTTCTAATATCGTATTTTCTGGTATTTTTAATTCAAGACAGTACCTGTCAATACAAATAAGTCACATTTGATTATTATGTTCACACCACCTTTGCATATTTTTATGGAAATCATTTTTCATTTGTCTATGATTTAATGCTGAAGCGTACCTGTATCGCTGCGAAAATAATTGTGTGTTGTTAGAATGTATTTTTTTCAGCATGTGCTGTGTTATTTATATGATGGACTGCTATTTTAACTGTATTTTAATTTATAATGATTATTATGCCTAAGTTTTGCAATTTATTTGTAAATATTTTGTAAATATAGGTCATTTCAATAATATATGTTTTAAAGGATTTTTTCCGTTTTGTTTTTACAATGATAATTCCATTAACCCAGGATGTGTAAGTATCAGAGCTAAATTCATACAGTTTTCGTTATGTTATGAATGTTATTACCAAATACACACAATATGTCACTTTGGGACTTCGACTTTTACTCCAGGTGACAGCACCGTGGCGAAAGGTCTCAGTTCCAGGCAAACTATTACTATTAGACAAAAAAAAAGTAGTTTAATGATATTCATAATCTGAACCCAATTTTGTTCCTCTGGCATAGTTTGTATGTTCTGAGTTACTAATTAATATGAAGAGCCATATTATATCCAAAAAAAAAATGGTCCAGATTCTCTCATGTCTTACTCGCACGTTTTAAGGTGATAAAGTTAATATTTTCCAGATGATAAAATAAAACAATGCAAGGTTTGTTATAAAATATATATTTACAAGATTATTTACCATGACCCTGTGACCTTTCAGCTTTCACGACATACAATTTTTCTACCTAAATAATACCTACCTACCCACTACATAGTGCTTACACCTCTACGAAGAAAAAACGCTCCGCGTGAATCCGTCTACGTACTCTACGTCCACGCTGACGTCATTTCGAAACGTGTTCAACCGACTTCAAGATTTCGAAGGGGGAGGTTCTCAGTTCGTCAGGATCTTTGTTGTTGCTATTTTTTTATGTACACCGATTATTCGAAGATGGCTGGACCGATTTGGACAATTATTTTTTTGTTTAAAAGAGTATGCCTCACAGTTGGTCCCATTGTCACCAAGTGACATGGAATCCTGGAGAAATCGAGGGAACTCTTCAAATAGTGATTTAACTATTTTTTACAGTAGCTCGAACATTTGCTTGTGGAAAGGTTTGGGCTAAGTGAAGTCGGTTCCTTTTTGTTTATAATTATTTTATGACCTTATTCGGCTAACTACTAATTTACATAAATTTAGTGGGTGGATTGCACCACGCCTAAACGAACTGATCAACGTTAAATATGGCGGCGGAGCTGTCATCCCATAGAAAACTGTTCAACTTTTAGTCTGGTTTTACGCCACATTTACGGAAAAACGCTCCAATTTGCCGCTTAATTTCGTGAAACTTAATTGTCACGTCAGAGCGATATCGCACGCAGCGTTTTTTCCATGAAACTCCTGTTTCATGATAACACCAATATGCCTATAAGCAGCAAATTATATTGTCAATTATGCTCGCCCAAAATCTCGTAGGCTCTAAAGACGTTGTCAGTTATGTCTACGGCGGGGAGGTCCCGAGAAGCGATCCAGGTGCTCCCGCTGGCGCCATTCTTGTAGGCATCGATCACCCCCTGGGCTGCTGCTTCCACCCTGTGAGTGTAAACAGTGTTATGGCTCCTCTACATGATGGCCCATCATAGGGACTCAGCTATGCGTTAGAGGGAGCTAACGATATTGCGATCTCGTTCCGTTGTATAGCTGCGTCCCCATGATGGGCCATCATGTAGAGCGAGCCTTAATAGCTTAAGATAAACCATAGTTAAGTACAGTGATATACGTACACTTAATATTTTACGTCTCTCTGGGCGGTAAGTGAGATTTGCCGCCCACGGGCGCTACGGCAAATCTCACTTCACACCCAGGAGAAGACGTAAAATTGTGTACGGACCACGGGCGGTAATAGGTAAAGAAGGCCTGAGATCGCTTGTTTATGGCACAAATACCCGCGATCTGAGCCGTTCTTTATTTTACCGCCCTAGGTGCGTAATGTACTATATAGACACTAGCGATATACCATAGACTTAAAGATATAATAGATGGCCATACTTAGTCTAAGAACTTTTTGAGGATCCAAGTATTTAGCGCCATCTAGTTGAGGATAGCCAAAGAGAGAGGAAATATCAGCTCCATCTAGTAACGACTAGTGTACTACTAGTACGCTATTCGTTACTAGATAGAGGTGATAGTTCCTTTTACATTGTGGGTATCTTTAAGTGGCTCTCAACTAGATGGTGAAGTGTACGGCGTTCAGGGGTATAATGACAACTCAAGAGTCGAGGAAATACTGTTAATTCATTGAGAAAATACTCAGTTTATATACTAAAACACATATGGTAATATACATATGGTTTGATGGATTGAACGATATGTTAGTCATTGTAAATGGAATGTCAAGGTTGGTAGGATACAGATGGAAAGTAGTATCATGTGTTTATCAACTGTGGATCAGATGTGGATCAGCTGTCGATCAGCTGTTACAATGGTGGTCACTACTCACTACAGCTCTCCCCTTTTTTTTTGAGACAAAAAATAGTAAAATATATGAGGATTATTTTTTGGCTTAAGTTAGATTAATTTTCTTATATCTTATGGTTACATATGGGTTCTTAAATTATCTTAGTGAATAAAAACTACAAGCAGTAATAAAATACAAAACTATTTTAAATTTTCACTCAAAATTATTAAACTATCAACTAAAATTAACATAGACAAAAATATTACCATTAGGCACATAATTTTATCATGGTCAGCTCATATACTTTTATAGTGTAATCGTCACTACACTACGTTTGTAAGTCCTTTTAAGTGTAGTAGGGACGTACCTTTGTACAATACGTACTTACATACCTACATATGTTTCTCATAATCATAATTACATGTTTATTTTCATGTTATTAGTAACTTGCAAGTCTAGTCATTTTTTTTTTAAATAATTGACGTCTTTCTTTAATTGTATAACTATGCATCTATAGCGTGCATTAACTTCTGGCTAGGGTACACAACGCATTACGTGGTCGGCCGACCGTACATACAATAAATTATTAAGGATACAAGAAAATTATTTTTATAGCGCGCATACATATTAATATGTATTTTCAGGCAGGTTTTTTAACACAACGGTACACAATGTCCGTCTGTGACCTAACGTGGGTCACGTGCCCAAGGACCTTTACGATTGATAACTCGATCGAATCGTTGTAGTTTCAAGGGTTCTCTGTCTGGCTTGTATCCTGGTATACCCTGCTTACTTTTTATACTCGCTAATAGGTGCTTCTCGAGCTACCCATTATTGCGAGAAGTATAAAAAGAAAAATCATCATAGAGTACAACTCTATGGCGTCTATAAGTTGTCTAGTGACGGCCTCCGAACCGTCCAAGGCTGGTAGCAATGCTACAGCTGTTTTCAGGTTAAAATTGTCGTTTATCGTCATTGTGACCTGCTCTTTGTTGTCTTGCTCGTATTTGGCAATTTTAATGTAAATATCTTCCATTTTTGTGAAATAGAACTAGTCCTAATTTTCTAATATCTTCCTGTAGTGATTTTAATTGGATATATATACCTATATATTTTTTAAATATTAGTCATAATATGAATACGAATTTTTATAGTAAGTATGAAAATATTTACACTACTTACAATAAACACAGTTATGTTTGAATTGTACCTCCAAACATGTTGTGGTCGCTGTTGGCGGAGGGGTAGTGGTAACAGGGCTGGTGCTGATGACGCGCTGCAGGTGCTGCGTAGCCGTGACGCTCTGCTCTGCCTGGTTGGTGTTGCACATCATCGTTGAGTAGCGACGTTGATGAAGCAGTAGCTTGTCGCTCAAATTTTCTCGTTGGACACTTAGGTATGTATCTTCTTCCATATGGCGTATGCAATATTATTAGCATAGCTCTGGTTGTGTAGAGCCCTTGTAGCCTTCCATATCTTCGTTAGGCTTCGGTGGATCTGGTTTTTGCTGACTTTGGCTGGCGCAATGGAGCTGGCTAGCGCAGTGGAGCTGGCTGGCGCAGTGTAGCTGGTTGGCGCAGTGGAGCTGGCTGGCGCAGTGGAGCTGGCTAGCGCAGTGTAGCTGGTTGCCGCAGTGGAGCTAGGTGGCGGCTAGACCGAGGCTGCCTCGAGCAGCCCGACTGGCAAGGTTGCCATGTAGGGTACTGCCTCGAGCAGCCCGACTGGCAGGGTCGCCATGAAGGGTACAGCCTCGGGCAGCCTATCCTGGCAGGGTCGCCATGAAGTGTACGGCGTTCAGGGGTATAATGACAACTCAAGAGTCGAGGAAATACTGTTAATTCATTGAGAAAATACTCAGTTTATATACTAAAACACATATGGTAATATACATATGGTTTGATGGATTGAACGATATGTTAGTCATTGTAAATGGAATGTCAAGGTTGGTAGGATACAGATGGAAAGTAGTATCATGTGTTTATCAACTGTGGATCAGATGTGGATCAGCTGTCGATCAGCTGTTACAATGGTGGTCACTACTCACTACAATGGCATGATAGACTTCAGCTTCAAAAAGTTCTTAGGCTGTGCTGCTATCTATCTATATCTAGAGTCGAAAGTCTGTACATGGAAGATATTCGAAAAAAAGTTGGCTGGGGATACTTAGAATCGATAACAGAACACGTTCCAACAGTTTTTAGAATTTTTGTCTGTTTATTTGACTGCGCATCACGTGAAAACGGCTGAACGGATTTTGATTAAATTTTGTATAGAGATAGTTTGAGTCCTGGGAAAGGACATAGGATAGTTTTCATCCCAAAAATCAACCCTGTAAGGGGTGAAAACGGGGGTTGAAAGTTTGTATGGAGAATTTTTAACCGCTTAACCGATTAAAATGAAAATTAGTATGTAGATAATTTGAGTCCCGGGGAACTACATAGGATAGTTTTCATCCCGTAAATCAACCCTAGAAGGGGTGAAAAAGCAAATCAATAACCGTTGAACGCTGGAGATACTCTGGGGAAGGATATAGAATAGTTGATATCCAGAATTTATTCCTTAAGGGGATTACTAATTCCACGCAGACGAAGTCGCGAGCAAAAGCTAGTATTATATAAGTTACTCTATGGATATACGAACCGTTGTATATGACAATCCTTTATTAGTATGGCTATATTTTCGCCCGTCACGTCCCTGTTTATGGAGCCCAGTTTTTGCTCCCTTATTAGACAGGTGTCGGTAGCGCCGAAACAAACCGCCACAACGCGAACGCCAGTCTTCTCGTAGTAGTCCTCTTTCTGAAATTAATATTATGTAAAGCAGTAAGTATAAGTTATGTATAAAAGCATATAAGTTATGTATAAAAGTAGATACGTTATTTATAAAAGTAGATAAGTATACTATCTATAAAAGTAGATAGTTATAGCTATCTAACCTATGACGAGAATTGCTACCTGTAGGTAATTTAGGTACTTTGTTTAGAAAGAAAATCGTGCCTTTTTAAGGTACCCTATAGTTATTTCGGTTGTGACTCACATTTTAGGTACTCTACACCGTGTTTTGTTTTATTTCCCTTAATTTCAGCAAAATATGGTTAGGTTAGGTTAGACACAGTTAGGTTAGGTTACAATTAAGAAAACAAATTTTTATAATTAGTTTAAAAATATATATTTAGATTTTTTCTTTGAATTATTGTTATATCGGTCACTAATGTAACTAGGATATTAGGGTATTATGATTAACTCAACCAAATAATTATGTAATTTCGAACATTACAATACTCCGAAATATAAAAGAAGCCTTTTTTATTGACGTAATATACAAGTGAATCATTTATTGCGGTGTCTCAGAGTACAAAACAATTTATGTAGGTTTACGCAATCCAAAAGGCAAACATTAACTATCGATTATCTCAGAACTGGAACTAATTAGGACACTGGTGTCTTTGAAAAATATACTTAATTTAATCTCAGGAATACATCCTTGCAATAAAAGGAAATTAAAAAAAACACGGTGTATAGTTATAATAAAGGTACTAAAATATATGTTGTGCGATTTATTGGATAAATATTATATTATACACTTATTAATCTAAGCTATTAAGAAAACTGAACAATAACACTGCGACGTTGGGAAATAAGGTAAATAGTGTACTTTATCTGTAACTAGAATATAATAGAATTATCAATTTATCACTTAGACCTTCGACCCAGTGTGGTTGCGGCAACGCATTGCAAACCATGGCGCATCTACTGCCTACTAGCCTGCCCCGCCTGCCCATATTATTGTTCGGAGCTCGACCTGATGGACGCAACGCCCAGGGCGGTCAACACCGCCGCCTACTGGGAATCACAAGATGATTTTGAAAAAAAAATTGATGATGAACATGAAACTTAACGGAACCTCGACACGAAAAGAAGAAGAATTTATCACTGCATACAAATGTACTCACTTATGTTTAGTCACTACGCGCGACTTGTTTCGGAGAGCTTTAGGTCTCCATCCTCAAGCACTAAGAGTGATAGGCGAACCGATCCACGATCCGTCGTTGCGACGCCGCGGCATGCAGTGATAATAGTGTTAATATGTCCCATGAAAGTTTAAATTCAATAGAATACCTACAATAGAACTTTATTGCAAAATTGAAATGAAAAATTTATTGATATCATTTGTTATAAGTCATACAGTTGTAAATAAATAGTATATATCTTTACATTATAATTTGTAAGTTTGTCCTTAGTAGTAGTTTGTACCTTACTTAGTACCTTAAGTACCTATCTTATCTATAACAGGGGGCCGACTTTTGACGCTCGAGCACTAGAATTCGCCATTTTTTTTGTAAGACATTTGTAGTTCAAATAATCATGCTTTTAAATTCCCATCTCTGTATTTATTTAAAACATGATCATCGTTTTATTCAGAGTTTAAAATGTCATTTTCGAGTGCTCGAATCTCTAAAATTGCCCCCCAGAGCTCTTTGGCTTGAAAGAGCCTCTACTGTTCCGTTATAATATCGGCACCTGGATTACTTCGTACACCGTGAGATCTGCAACTTCTGGAACTATTCTTTATTGGTTCAGCCAAAAATAATAAAAACTACGTACACCGATGCAGTTGCTGAACTGCAGAACAGCCGCCTTGGTGGCGCAGTAGATAGGCATAATGGAGAACTGGCTCAGAGCCGCGATTGAAGCTATGTTGATGACGGTGCCTCCCTTACCGCCTTCGTCTGTACGCATCAGGTCTAGGGCTCTTAACGTGCCGGTGATCAAAGCTGTCTGAAACAGTTTTAAATTTAACCCACTATACATTAAACGTACTTTAAACTTCATCTAGTTAATTTATTTTTGTATTAAGCAGAACGTCTGCTAACGATACCACAATGTTTAGAAATAAAAGGAAAAGTATAGAAAAATCCACTGCCTCAGGCGCGAGTTCCCTCTGCTGTTGTGGAGAACGTAAGAAGTCTGAAATTTCAGTGAACATGAGGACATAACAGAAGAAAGCTGTTTTCCCAAAATCATTTAATCTTAACTTACACTAACTTATATTGAGATCTAATTTAAAACCAAAACGTTGTCCATAGAACTCAATCCCCACTGGACTACACTAACAACATTTAATTGTGACCCTTTCAATATTAGATGTTTTATATTATAATAAATATAATGAGTTGGCAATATAATCTACTTTAGGTTAATATTATGCAATAATACATTATACATGTGGCCTTTTTTAAGATTTTTTTTAAAGTGAGGTAGGTATGTGTCAGTTTTCCATCCATACATATTTATAGTGACTTAAGTTGGACCTACCACGTTAATAGAGATTTCTTTCTTATAAATGTGTGGGGCATCATTCATGATGCCCGCATTGTTGACGACCAGGTCGAGGCCCCCCTGGCCCTCCACGGTAGACTGGAACGCCGCGAACAGCTGATCGTCGCTCGTGACGTCACACTTGTAGAACTTGCTCTTGTTGGCGCCATATTCAGCGTTTAACTCGTTTTGGAACGCTACCCCTGTCGATTCATCGATGTCCAGAATGGCGACATGCTGCGAATTGTTTTTTTTTGTATTTTAAATTACCTACGCTTGTAGGAGTTCTTTGCTTATAGTATGCGGGAAACGCATGATCTGCTACGTTTACGTAAATTTGGGGTCAAACTCGTTACTTTTAAACCAGTCTGCCGGGCACTTCTGGCCATGCAGGAACTGGCAGACTGAGTTTTTCTGTACCTAAATACAAATTGCTGTTTGTTGCCGCAAGTGTCATCCTTATCAAATGACGTAGGTGAATAGAAATACCATCCATTTTTACACCGGAAGTGGTGCTTTTTTGTGCTTTAGGCAATTCTATTTGTTTTTACTATTTTTTCGGCGTGACTCAGCATCACTTTTATGAACAAGTGCCATGGGGCTTAGCTTATCTTTGTATCACGTAACGTAGCAGATGTTACGGTCTCCGCCCGTACTACTATAAATTGTAACCTTATAACTTATCATAAGAAACGTTCCAGTATTAAGTTGGGGTGGTTTAATTATCTTTTCGAAACTGTTGTTGTTTAATTGGTGATCTTTTGTAAAATAAAAACAACATATATGTAGGTATGTACCTTTTTTAATGGACCCGGTACTAACGTAAGAAAAAGACAGTATAGTTCTCTTAGTCTATGCTTGAAGTAAGATAGTCCCTCTCCAGACTATACTGTCTTGTTCGAATGTTCATTTCTCACAAAAAGTCACAATACCTACCTTAGCTCCTTCAGCCAGCAGTAATCTAACTATTCCCGAACCCACGCCGTTGGCGGCGCCAGTCACGAGCGCCACTTTTCCGTTCAAATTGTGCGCCATGCTGCGTGCGCGTCGCTCCAAGCACTTGCACTCAATAAAGATTTACTACAACATCATAATACGCGCAATCCTCCGATTTATAAATCGGTCAAGTGCGAGTCGTTGGAGGGCAATGAATTTATAGAATGTACATACGCCCGGCAGTACAGGTAGTTTAAAAGTAACGAATTTGACTCCGAAACGCCACTTTTGAACCAGTCTGCGGGGCACTTGCGGCCATGCAGGAACTGACAGCATAGCTTGTACCTGTAACTAGTATTGTTGTATGGGATTTGACTTAAAGGGCTAGCATCCAGGTCAGACATTCACAAAAAAAAACAAGCATTAGACACTTTCGGTAGGACTGACAATGACAAGCTATGCTGGCGCGGCTGGCGCCATCTGTAAATACTTCGACCGCTACCCCATATCAAATGCCGTAGGAAAATCTAAATACCATCCATTTTTTAAACCGAAAGTGGTCCTTTATGGTGCTTTCGGCCAATTCTAATTTTTTTCATTCTTTTTTCGAAACTCGGCATCACTTTCATGAATATGAGCCATGGGGCTTATCTTTGTATCACGTAACATAGCAGATCATACGGTCCCCGCCTGTACTACTATCTTAACATTACAGCCATAACCTTAAATTAGGACTGTTTTAAGTGCAACTCTGGCTAATGAGGTGCTCACAATGAACTTCATACGCCCTTGATCTGCTGACAATAATAATCGGGCCAAGATTTTGAACACCTCGCCCGCATAGATATTTCTGTCGCTGACTGTATACCTACTTACCAGCAATGCTCATTTCCAATTAGTCTTTAAACATTTTTTCACGAACCGGGACAGGATTATCGGCACTCTTCCGAATGACCCTGCCATCCGCATTCATGCAATGTCCTGACATATAGCCGAGTTTCACGCCTAATCATAATCAAGTGTTGCGTTATCAATGCGTTGCTATATTTACTTACTCGTAGTAGGGGCATAGTGTTGTGGACTTGGTGTAATCGAGGTGTCTTACGTTAGATACATCTAATGCATATTTATGTACACACTGCAAATAAGTAAAACTAATAAGTACTTACTTACTTACATTTTTATTCATCGGCGAAAAGTAGGAATTTATGGTGTTGCGCAAGATACCTCCAAAATATCTGAACATGCACTTTATTGCCTTGACAATAGAGGCGTTGTTGTTCAGATATTTGAGACCACCTTGGTCGCTCCGATAAATATATCTGATGGCGACTGTACTTGATAGAGCTTTTAACATTGACACGGGTAATGACAGATGAGATAACATCGAACAAGACTGACCCACTTCGGACCCCGATCGTTAGCAACACGGAAAAAAAGCTTCCGGGATATTCTCAATCTAAGACATTATTTTATTATGTTGAAAATATTTCCTCGTGACAATTATTTATTTCCTTTAACGAAAATAAAATAAAGTTTTAAATATAACGAAGCGAATATATTCTTAGGCTGGCTCTACATGATGGGCTATCATAGGGACGCAGCTATACAAAAGAACGAGATCGCGATATCGTTAGCTCCCTCTAACGCATAGCTGCGTCTCTATGATGGCCCATCATGTGGAGGAGCCGTTACAGATTTTCTAGTTTTCTTTTACCTAAGATAATACTTGTTCTCTCTTATTTACTCAATATACTCTTGAAACAATACATTTTTGTATTTCTATTTTAAGAAAACATGGTTTTATTAAGCGAAGAATCATATTTTTTGTAAAGGAAATAAATACTTGTCACGAGGAAATATTTCCAAGATAATAATAATGTCTTGGATTGAGAATATCCCGGAACCTTTTTTTTTCGTGTAGACTTGAGGATAACAAATAAGTGGTCAATAAAAAACATCTGTAGGTATTCTATTGAGACACTACAATACGATTATTTAGAACAGACATGCAACTATAAAGTACGTATTTTATGGAACATTGTGTAATTTCTACGATCAATGCCGTTTTACTACGTGACGGGGCCCTAGGGCACGTAAGAATGTAGGGCCCTTGGATGCTTGAAAATCGGGGGCCTTCAGAGTTCAGGGCGTTCAGGCGCTCAATTAGGAAAAACGTTGACTGTAAAAAAAAGGCATCGGCATAGGTAAACAAGTAATATTAATTAACCTTTTCCACGCCAAATACGTATATATCGGCACCACAGGTCCAACGCCAAAGACCGATATATCGGTCACCGACCACGACCACAGAGCAAAATAGACCTACATGCACACGCAGGCCCAGACTACCGCTATAGGCCAACAAGGCCCGGGCCTAGGGGCCCTGGCAGGCTAGGGGCCCCCAGTCCCAGGTCAAAAGCCTGGTTGACCTTATAAAAAAAGTCAAACATATCAAACATCAAAGTTTTGAAACTATATTAGGTACCTACTTATATTTACATGTTATCTATTAGGTATTTAATTTATAAGTTGTTGGTTTTGTCAATCTTCGTTAATTGAAAAGTTAGAAAAGTTCTTTTAAGATTATTTTCACATTGCATCGCGGGATCTGGTAGCTGCCCTCACTGAACCGTTAAAAAAATCCACCCTTGAGTAACGATAAACTACCTAGATTAGAAATGGAATCATACAGCGAGCTTTCTTCTGGGCAAAAGGAACAAGGACGTCATGATAGTCAATTGCATGCTCAATACTTGGAAAAATAATACGTAAGGAAGATTAAAACCTGCACCAAAACAGTGGCGCCAAAGGGGCAGGAGCTAATTAATCATCGTGGTGCTGTAATGTCACGTCAAACGTTTTGAAATTATCAAAATATATTATCACCAGGCATGATATTTCGATAATATAATACATCTCTATCATAGTGCTGGCGGTGCCAGAAAGGCGCCAAAAATGACAATATTTCTTATAATCGGTAAGTAAGTTAGTAGTAGTAATAACTTTAATGGCTTATCAAATTCCAAATAAAAATGTTTATCAAATGTAAATTAAAATCGTTATTTAGAAAATAATTTTATTGATTCTGTATCAACTAGGAACCGTCTGTCTGTCTGTGGCTTTGCTCAGTGATGGTTAGCACTAGAAAACTAAAATTTAGTATGGTGGTTTTAATCATGCCGACAAAGAGGTAAAACAAAACCTGATAATATATTATTTTTAGGGTACCATTGGATATGTCTTTCAAATATAATAAGGTTCTTTCAAAACATTTTATTGATTAAACTGGATAATAATTTCGTAAATAATAGCTCTGATGGTACTTATAAAAAAGTGCGTCCCTCCTTAACTTTAACTTTTAAACCATGAAAAATTTGGGAAAATTCATGGAAGTACCTATATTAAAAAAAACTAAGTATATTAAATAAAATCGGTTGAGTAGTTTTTCAGGTCTTACTTAATACACTGTGTGAAAATTCTTTGAATAAACGCTTTTGATATTGAATAGATCGAATCGATGGAGAAAAAAAGTTGAAACCGACGTGTTTGTCCATGACTGTTATTTTTTCCAAAATCAGCAAATGTCATGCAATTAAAATGTTGCGTAGTATCACGGGATCTGGTAAAATCCAAATGTGTAATTCTGATGTTTATTATAAAAATAAGGTTACCTGTTTTTTTTTTTGTAATTTAATTTGCCAAAATAAAAAATATTTGTATTCGATATGGGGGAGGGGGGCCCCCCAAACGCCTAGGGCCTAGGGGCCCTGGCGCTCTTAGTCCGGCCCTGTGCACACGCACAAAGTTTAACCTCATTTTTGACATTTAGATGGCGTGGCGTCTGAGTGGTAGGTTTTGCATTTGACATGGCGTCGAAAAGGTTAAAAATCTCGAGATTTGTGTAGGATTTTTATGTAGCTACCTTAGCCTATGGACTCCAGCGTTGTGTTGTGACATACGTTTTACCGACTCTTTATAAAAAAAACCGGCCAAGAGCATGTCGGGCCATGCTCAGTGTAGGGTTCCGTGCCGCCCTGTTACAATTCCCATCGTATCGTACAGTAAGTACCCAAGTCGCCTAGCACTTTCAATTCCTTCTCAATTGCTCAAAGGTTAACTGAAAGAAATCCCTTAAAGGGATAAGTTCGCCTTTGTACGTATTTGCTGTGTTATATATGTCTCGTTGTGTTTTCTTGTACAATATAGTGTGTTACTACTACTACGTTTTTTACGGGAAATTTGGCGGCACTTACGTCATTTCACTTACGTCTTTTACTACGGGTTTTTGAATGATAACTCAAAAACGGCTCAACCGATTAAAATGAATATAGTTTTCATTGAAGGTTAGCTTATTAGGCTCATTTTCATGATTTTTTCAAAACTTTTGGACGGTTTGGACCCCTGTTCTAAAGTTATATGGGGGGGACGCCCTGTGTTAAACTTTCGGAGCTATTATTTACGAAAGTATTAGTTTAACCAAAAACTGTTTTTAAAATCTCTTATTCTTTTTGAAAGACCTATCCAACAATGTCCCACACAACTGGGTTGGAACGAAAAAAAATTTCGCCCCCAATTCACGTGTACGGGAGGTACCTTAATAAAATATATATTATTTCCAGTTTTTATTCTACCATTTTGTCGGCTTGGTTAATGCACATATTCATACCAAATTTCAGCTTTCTAGTGCTAACGGTCATTGAGCTAGACCGCGGACGGACCGCACGGACGGACGAACGGACTTGGCGAAACTATAAGGGTTCCTAGTTGACTACGGAACCCTAAAAAGATATAGGGAAAGATAAAACATCAGAAAAACTAAAACTACTACTAAAGTTATTGTGGAACAAACGCTCAAAATCAAAAAGCCATCAAAATGCATGGACCCAGTAGCCAAAGTTCTGTGTCCGAAGTTATCTACCCTTTAATTGACAAGTTTTATTTTCTCCGTATTTTATGTTTTTTTCTTAACAAGTCTTTTACATCCATTACATATATCTAAAACGTCGCATTCATAGTAATTAGGTATATTACGTAAGTAATTAGTTCTAAGCAACAACGTCGTTTAATACGGCGAAAATGGAGTAACCGTTGTAAAGCGTCTGAAACAAGAAGAAAATTAAATGGTTTGGTTTGAAGAATAAGGGCCATTTGCACCAAACCGTCTGTTAAAGGGGCCACCGACTATCAGTCCGCCTGACGATATTGGTCTGTCAGTTAGAACAAAAATTTGACAGCCTCGAACAACTGACAGGCCAATATCGTCAGGCCGACTGATAGTGGGTGTGCCCCATTAAGAGGATGATGGCAAGAGCTAAATTCCCTCCCTTGGACTAATAAAGGATAAGGACTAGGCATCTCCGTACAGCCAACTGTGATCCAATAATGGCGCCCGTGTTGAATGTGTGCGTAGTGGTGCGTAGAGACCAGTGTTGCCAGTAACACAAATTTTCCCGATTAAGTGTAACATATTTTTGAAAGGAAAAATAAAACAGATTATAATTTATGTTCTTAAATATAATTATATTTAAGAACATAAATTATAATCTAACAACACCAATAATAATTAATAATAATTATATTATAACATGCACCTGCCTTAATAAATCTGATGAAATATATTTCTGAAGAGGCGGATAAATGTTTTTTTTTTTAAATCTAAAGTTACAACTTATTAAAAGTATACGACTACCGTTGAGTGCATATGGCCCATAGACATAGGATGGTATAGACGGGGCATGGTCATAGTAATACCAAGATAAAACGGGATGGTGTTATTACACTTTCAGTAGGTACGGCAAAGAGGTGCTATTATCGTTGGTCCTTGTCATAGTTCCTATTACCTCCCCGCGTTACTTCTAGCAGAGGAGGGTAACAAACAGATATAAGTTGTGCGCAAAAATGGTCTTACGTAACATGGACGACTTCTATACTAAAACCTTCTCCAGAGTATAACAAATACTTTTCTGAAAACCGCATCAAAATCGGTTCAGCCAAACGCGAGATTATCGCGAACAAAGATATATACAAATATAATTTTTAATGCTTATTTATAAATTTTAATGGAAAAAAAAATGGTACTAAAGAATATAATTTGATTACAAAGACATAAAAGTTATTAGCTCTTAGCAAAGAGAATTAGGGTGACAACACACCTAGCGGAATTCCTCGCGGAATTAGCGGAAGTAGCGGAAATTTGTCTATGGTAGCAGAAATTTGTCTATGGTAGCGGAAATTTGTCTATGGTAGCGGAAATTTGTCTATGGCTTCCATACAAAAAATCTGCTACCACAGACAAATTTCCGCTACCATAGACAAATTTCCGCTACTTCCGCTAATTCCGCGAGGAATTCCGCTAGGTGTGTGGTGACCCTTAAGTACCTATAGAGTGTTCTTTCCATACATGGCTAAATGCGTATATGTAATAAGTTTTAAGCGAGCTTTGCTAAAAGTTATTATTCAAAAGATTACAGCTTAAATAGCTTAATACGTATTACGATTTAAGTGTGCTTAAAACTTAGTATAAATGAGTTAAACCATACCTCCCATACGACTTATTATTTAATTAGTAGTTTTGCTATGTATGGAGTTAGCAATCTATCTACTCATTTATCTTTGCTCTTAGGCAATGTGTTAATATTAGTTGAAAATGTGCGTGAAATAAAACATCAAGTTGGGAGCGGGACGTCAACATCGTGTTGACAACATATCGTGGCTATTGTAGACCCCTTTACGTTCGGGAAGTTTCCCTGCTCTACCACCTGGCAACACTGCTGTCGTGAAGTTAATAGTTTACGAATTTACAGATTTTTAATATGATTACGCATTAAAATGTTTATTTATCGATGAAAGGTGACTCCATCCGGTTTTCTCTTACGACCGGTGGCATTTGTGCAGCATTTGAGGACGTACGCCGGCATATTTTAATTATTATTTGTCCGCTCTTTACTGCAGTGACGTTTGGATACGACTGGCGTCGGATGGGCACAAAATTGCTGTGCGTATGTGTGTGTAGCGTGTAACTACGTCCCAAGTAACATTTTAGACTAAAAAGATGCTTAAATTCGCTAGTAAACAGCTTAGAGCTTAAAAACTGATGAATAACGGAGTAGAAAATCTGTTAAAGCTGAACTAGCGCAGAAAAGGTTTCTCTTATACAGTGAGGCTGATTTACCGCTGTATAATGTCGAAAGTATTACTTTTGGCTTTATATTAACATAAAAAAACACCATTATACAGAATTAAGTGCTAAAAAAAGCGAACTGCATTTTTTGAAAACTAAAGCTTTGTAACGGCGGAATAAGAGTATACAATGATGTTATTGTCTGAATAATGGTGTAAACCTACTCGGTTATAATGCCATCACATGAAGCTGTATAATACCTGAATAATGGTTCTATAGAAAGCCTTTATAAAGCTTTAACCTTTACAAGAGTTTTATGTAATGTTATAAGCTGTTTAAAAGCGTATTCATACTATTTTATAAAGCCGAAAATTAAATACTATTACACAGCAGCTATTGAACTCGAGGCTGGTAAACACACTCAATTTTTTCCATAGTTCAGCATATAGCTTCAAAATCGAGTACTTGAAGAGCTAATGCTGTTTAAATTACGAACGCCATTAATAACATAACCTACAATCTTTAAAAATCCTAAAATGGGTTTGTTTTTATGTTTCTCAATTATAACACTTAAGTAGTTACTAATTACATGTAATAAAATAACTTTATTGTTAAATAGAGAAGCATAAGTAACACAAAAGAGTCAATCTAAAAAAAAAGATTCGATCCACTAAATCACAATATACAATAATTATTGAATTATCTCTATAATTTCGAGGGCGCGTGAGTTTTTTGTTTACAATTAGTATATACATTCACATAAAACTAACAGCCGCAAGCAGAATAGGTACAGAATATCGTTTACTACCGCACTTGGTTTAGTTTCCTTTTGTACACTTAATGGATGCGTATATTTTACAAGATGTCTTCGAATTATGACGTTCCAAAGTAGAATAGACACAACTCGGGTAAAAAAATCTCTTATGTAGACTTTTGTCAGTTTACTGCTGTGAATATAGGCATAAAAAGTGTAGCCGAGGAGTATTAGCTGTATAATGGAATTTATTTATGGTGTAAATCAGCCATCACTCAGTAATAATACAGCTGTTAACCAGCTAGATCTACACTTAAAGCTGTAAAATTCGTCGTTAAACAGCTATATCAACACTTAGAGCTGTAAAATTCGTCGTTAAACAGCTATATTAACACTTAGAGCTGTATAATTTGGGGCCCTTTTTGAGGATATAACGGTCTCCAAGCCCGTCAATACAGCCTTTATACAGCAGAAAAATTGGCGGATACAGCTATTATACAGCACAAAATGTTACTTGGGGTGGGCACGGGCACAAATGGAATCACAGTTTGTTGTTAGCAGTGCGTAATCTGATTAATTATTTAAATCTATGTTCCCTCCCTATCTTTTTCAGCGCGAGTGAAAGAGAAACACTGCGTTACGATTAGTATGGGAGCTCATTGCAAATTTTGCAAAATGATGAATTAAAAAAAAACTATGCCTTAATTGAGAAATATAAGGCAATGAAGTTTTTAGTATTAGTGTGGTGGAATGTTGTCCTTAATTACAGACATATAAGCTGTTTAAAGCTAATTTTAAGATGTAACTTTGGAATTCTTTTCTATCGAGCCGATTTCGTCCAATCGTGTATTGGAAATGACAAAGTTCTTTTAAATATAATGAATATGAAACATATTTTTTTTTAATTTTTCCAAAAAAGGAAGTTATAGCTATATGACTGTTTAAAGCGGTATTAGACATTGCAACCTGCAGGGCCCAATCTTTCAGGTTGGAAGGTGTAATTAAAGGTAGGGCCCGCAGGGAGCTGAAAGCGGTATTACACATTGCAACCTGCAGGGCCCAATCTGTCAGGTTGGAAGGTGTAATCGAAGGTAGGGCCTGTAGGGAGCTGAAGGAGGGGTAGGAAGAGGCAGGGTACACAACAGATTGGGCCCTGCAGGTTGCAATGTGTAATACCGCTTTGAAGGAGGGGAAGGGTACACAACAGATTGGGCCCTGCGAGTTGCAATGTCTAATAGCCGTTTTAAGTAAAGTCAACTTGAAGGTCATCGGGTGTTGTCAGCCTCTTAACGTCAACGTCATCGTTAAAAAAATCTTGTATGAGAAGTTAGTCAGTTTTCTATGGGATGACAGCTCCGTCGCCAATTTAACGTTGATGAGTCCGTTAATTGTGCGTGGTGCAACCCATAGATTTAAATAATTAATCAGATTACGCACTGCTAACAACAAACTGTGATTCCATTTGTGCCCGTGCCCACGTAGTTACACGCTACACACACATACGCACAGCAATTTTGTGCCCATCCGACGCCAGTCGTATCCAAACGTCACTGCAGTAAAGAGCGGACAAATAATAATTAAAATATGCCGGCGTACGTCCTCAAATGCTGCACAAATGCCACCGGTCGTAAGAGAAAACCGGATGGAGTCACCTTTCATCGATAAATAAACATTTTAATGCGTAATCATATTAAAAATCTGTAAATTCGTAAACTATTAACTTCACGACAGCAGTGTTGCCAGGTGGTAGAGCAGGGAAACTTCCCGAACGTAAAGGGGTCTACAATAGCCACGATATGTTGTCAACACGATGTTGACGTCCCGCTCCCAACTTGATGTTTTATTTCACGCACATTTTCAACTAATATTAACACATTGCCTAAGAGCAAAGATAAATGAGTAGATAGATTGCTAACTCCATACATAGCAAAACTACTAATTAAATAATAAGTCGTATGGGAGGTATGGTTTAACTCATTTATACTAAGTTTTAAGCACACTTAAATCGTAATACGTATTAAGCTATTTAAGCTGTAATCTTTTGAATAATAACTTTTAGCAAAGCTCGCTTAAAACTTATTACATATACGCATTTAGCCATGTATGGAAAGAACACTCTATAGGTACTTAAGGGTCACCACACACCTAGCGGAATTCCTCGCGGAATTAGCGGAAGTAGCGGAAATTTGTCTATGGTAGCGGAAATTTGTCTGTGGTAGCAGATTTTTTGTATGGAAGCCATAGACAAATTTCCGCTACCATAGACAAATTTCCGCTACCATAGACAAATTTCTGCTACCATAGACAAATTTCCGCTACTTCCGCTAATTCCGCGAGGAATTCCGCTAGGTGTGTTGTCACCCTAATTCTCTTTGCTAAGAGCTAATAACTTTTATGTCTTTGTAATCAAATTATATTCTTTAGTACCATTTTTTTTTCCATTAAAATTTATAAATAAGCATTAAAAATTATATTTGTATATATCTTTGTTCGCGATAATCTCGCGTTTGGCTGAACCGATTTTGATGCGGTTTTCAGAAAAGTATTTGTTATACTCTGGAGAAGGTTTTAGTATAGAAGTCGTCCATGTTACGTAAGACCATTTTTGCGCACAACTTATCCTCCTGGATCCTGGAGGTATCGATTCTGGCAAAAGTGATATTTTCTTCAAAAAGTCGATTAAGTAAGTAACCTATAATGTCGGAAAATTAATAAAAAAAATCATGGCGTTTTCCCTTCGATTTTTCCTTATGTTCTCAGGCGAGTACATGGGGACTTTGTCCTCACTCGAGGTACCAGTATCAAGTAAAAAAATCCTAATATAGTCAACTTAACTTGCATATAAACTTACAAAAAAGACTTATTTGTACTTATGATAGGACAAGCATATAAATTCAGTCTCAAATAAACCGAAATCCTATACCTCATGAATCCACTGTCCTGCATAAATAATACGTTATTGTAGCACAGCCTAACAATATCAGTAACAAAATAAACAATTCTGAAATAAACTATGTACGAGTACAAATGTAACAACGTAAGTTGCATATTAAGATACTAAAAATTTATTAATAACAGTAAATAAAATAAAAACATTATAAACAAATTCCCTACCCTAACAATCTAAACTACTTAAAACTAGAGATAAAAAATTTGGCCCAGATCACTGTCAACGGGTAGGGTGCCCAGAAGGCTGGCCGTATTGCCACGCTGAATCGCGATGGCTATTCGTTGCGCAAAATAGTAGCCAGCCCTCTGGTCACCAGAGGCCTCTATTAGGCGCGCCGACAGGTCTTTGTACAGCCGGCGCGCGCTTGGCCCCCACGGCCCCAAAGTTTCAACCCCGAACGCCGCAAATATGTAGCTACTTCCTAGAGCAACATACTTGCGGCGCTTGAGGTTTTCGGCCGAGGATGCCGCAGCGCCAGCATTATTTTTGGTGTCTGGAATATGGGACGGTGCCAAGGTATCAACGCAAGTAGCGTCCCAAACTAGCGGCCGTCCCATACTCCAAGGCACCAGTGTCATGCCGTCGGGCCTCTTGCCGTCGTCCCTGGCCAAACCGCTAGGCTCCAGGACTGCCGGCAGTTTGGCGCTGACAAGGGCCCTTCGGATGACGTCGTTAATGCTGGCATGGCGGGGGATCCTTCCAGCGCTTCGGACGCATGAAAGACCGTGGTGGCCAAGGTTGTTTACCATGACGCCACATTGACAGCGATGCGGGTGGTTCGTTGGTGCCCCTAAACGTAAGCAAGTTGCGAGGCGGAAGGTGGTATTGTCTAATAGTGTACCAATATTGGGAGACGGTAGTGCTGTTAGCCAGAGACCCGACTCCCACTCTGCAGTAGCGAGGAGACGAGCGCGGTCTGTCGAACTAGGTGACGTATCTATAAATTATCTTTATTATTTATTAATATCAATATAAACTACATATTACTAACTAGAAATAACTGTTACAATTTTCCTTACTAAATAAGTAACTTCAATCTTGATTCTGACATTTCTTAAGACATTTTTTCTTACTGCATAGTTAAGTTTTTAATTAACTAACTTAAATCTTCTGTCTTGCATTTCTTAGGAAATATTTATCTTACCTTATAGCTTAGTTTTTAATCTAGTAATTCAAATCTTTAGTCTTTTTATTAGAACTTTTGTATCTTAAGTTATAGTTTAGTTTTTAGTTCAGTCGTTACCAAAATCAGTCGGTGAGTATTTGTAAATATTTTAAATGTGACACAAATCTGTTCTCCAAAATAATCATCTTTTTTTTATTGTTAAACATAACGAGACTCATAAAAATTTGATAAATATATCGCTATCTTTGTCGTCGCTTTCCGATTCAGATGTACCGGTACCATTACGTTCAAAATTACTTCTGACATAAACATTTTCGCCTTCGGAAAAACAATCGGATTCCTTGAAGTTAAGGTATTCCGCTATTTTAGAGTCCTTTAAGCCTGAAAATCGAAAATAGAACATTGTTAACTTTCATGTTTAATCAAAAAACTGTCAGTATTGAGCCCGGCGGTACTCATACGAGAACATAAATAATTTGTTTAAGTCCGCTTGTACTCGCACGAGTACATAAACTTCAGATCTATATATAGCTAAAGTTTTTAAATTTAACGGAGGAAATCTACTTTGTAACATATGAAATACATCATATATTTACTAATCAAAACCTAACAAAAATATATAATTAGACTTTCAGTGAGATAAATTTGGATTTACTTACCGCGGGGCATGGAGTGGCCGGTAGTGTCAGATGTCTGAGCCGCACTGATCACTGATTGGCCATCTGTGACTCGGTGTTTATTTTATTAGGTTGACAGTTTCGTTCGGAAACGTTCTATGCGTGCAAACTTGTAAAGTTCATTTGACGTTTGACAGGAGATTTTTTTAAATCTTATGTCCTCAAGTGAGGACCGGGGGATCCAGGAGGTTATATCTGTTTGTTACCCTCCTCTGCTAGAAGTAACGCGGGGAGGTAATAGGAACTATGACAAGGACCAACGATAATAGCACCTCTTTGCCGTACCTACTGAAAGTGTAATAACACCATCCCGTTTTATCTTGGTATTACTATGACCATGCCCCGTCTATACCATCCTATGTCTATGGGCCATATGCACTCAACGGTAGTCGTATACTTTTAATAAGTTGTAACTTTAGATTTAAAAAAAAAAACATTTATCCGCCTCTTCAGAAATATATTTCATCAGATTTATTAAGGCAGGTGCATGTTATAATATAATTATTATTAATTATTATTGGTGTTGTTAGATTATAATTTATGTTCTTAAATATAATTATATTTAAGAACATAAATTATAATCTGTTTTATTTTTCCTTTCAAAAATATGTTACACTTAATCGGGAAAATTTGTGTTACTGGCAACACTGGTCTCTACGCACCACTACGCACACATTCAACACGGGCGCCATTATTGGATCACAGTTGGCTGTACGGAGATGCCTAGTCCTTATCCTTTATTAGTCCAAGGTGCAACCCATCCTTATTAAATTTATATTTATCAATAACTAAAACTATCTAAATTATTTATTACCTGACTGTAGGTCTGAATAGACATGGCAACCATGCCTCCAGCACTCAAATACAGTGGCTTTTGAGCTACTCTGAGGAGGATCACCAAATCCTTCTGTAGATCCAACGGCCAAGATATCCATGAAGATTCATATGCCGCCAATGCAAGATTTTCACTCTACAATAGAATTAGATTTTATCCTTGGAAAATATTTTCAGACGGCAAAAGAATGCATCATGCAGACATTTAGTGTAGGGGTGGGTAAAGGCACCCACTATTTTCTGCGCCTGTATACCTAAACAAACGAAAATATTACTTACCTGAATAATCATTTCATTTCCCAAGTAGCAATAGATGTATGCATTCATCAAAGCGACGCATAAAAATGCAAAGAAAGTTGCCAAAAGTGTTTTTTGCTCGAATCCAACCTGAAACAGTGAAACGTGATGAGGATATTCCTGCTTCATATTTATTAGGTAGGTACCAGACAATTGCGCTAAGTTGGAATGTAGGTCTTATAAGTTTATGACGTACCTACCTTTCTGCTCGTAGGTATTTGCCAACTTCATTTATTTTATTACAATTATCATACGTACCATTGTTGCCATTAGAGCGTTGAGGCACAATTCTAAAGTGACTGCTAAGTTCTGGATCAAGAAATACTCTTCGAATATTCTGTTCATATCTTGAGTGTACCTGTAAAATATTCTCATACAACTTCTGATTAATTTAACTTATGTTTTGTAGGTCCACTAAATAGTTTACTAAATGATAATGATGGGAATTTTGATAGGTAAAACCACTTACCCCATCAACCGAACATGTTTTTTCACAATATCTTTAAACTCTTCTCTCACAGCTCTTTCAGTCATTGCAGTAAATTCCAGCGACCTAATTCTGTGTTGCAATTCAACCAGCTGATCGCACAAGTACATTATTAAGCTACACACTATCCCCTGCATGGCAATAGCTCGCCAAATCACCGGGACTACAAAGGTAATGGCTAGCAGTTGAGATGCCGTCAACAAATTCATCTTGCTTTCCATCGGATCGAAAGGCATCCAAGCTTCTACTGACAGTTCGTTATGATACCAAGCTAAAGCACTGAACGCACCAACTACAGATGTACTCAACCCAGTCACAAGTATAATAACCATCAACATCACCTTCTTACGCGCATCAGTTATCTCATCTCCTGAGTTAATGATCTCCGAAATGAGAATCTCAACTTGCCTGCGATTGAAAACGAAAATAGCCACTTTTGCGATAAAATTGTACGCTACCAGACACTTGTCCAAATTGGTCATGAGCAAAACGACGTCATCCTTTATTTGATAGGTTCCGATACCACTAATTATCAAGAAAATGATTGACAATACGTGCGTAGTATACTCGTACATTTTGTACAGAGTTGGGTGTGCTTTAGCCCAAGGATCATCCGGCCATAATCCAACAAGAAACAAATATTTTAAATTGTATGCAAAGAAGTCATCGCTTAGCTCAAACAGAGAACCGAACATTTTGAAATCCTTTTAACTTCTGCATTGAAGATTCATTCATTTTAATACAAATAAGTAGATCGCGAAGGTAGTCAATAAAAGTTTTAATGTTCCTTTTACCAAGTTCAATCAGGTCTAGGTAGTTACCATGCTACTTATGCAATTACTTGGTAACTCGAAAGCTTACGAAGGTCAACATATAACTGCTCAGTAAGTACACCCAGTTATTTAGAAAACTTTAGTACCTAATTTCTAGAAAACTTATCTGCGACTTGGTTTTGTAAGCTTAAGGAAAGGAAATAAGGAGACTGCTTTCATTAAACATTTTAATAGCATTCATAATAAGCAATACTTATCAAGAGAATCCTTCGTGTACGAAAGTAAATTTGGTTTTGCCTCTTGATGTTTGTTTACACTTGTTTCTTAACGATTTAACTAACTTCTTTGGTCCACAGCAATATAGATTTAAGTGATCTCTGTAAAAATATAAATATATACAATTTTAGTCATATCAGAGGAACTAAAAGTGTCAATATACTTAATTAGAAAGTTAATTTCAAGTAAGCTTGGCATCTTTGAACAGTGATTAAGCCATAAATTCCAAAAACAGTACATTTCGCAACTGAGCTGTAAAGCCATTCATTTGAAACAAAAAATATTCTAATTACACTTTTACGGCTTTCAGCGATAATAACAAGAAAGTCTTAAAAGTTTGTAGTGAAACTTACTCAGGGTAAAGATGCACCCAGTATCCGAACAGTCGATCCCAGTGAGGCCGGCCTCTCCTCACCCTGCAGGCTAAATGAGGAAACTCTTTGGCTATATTATAATCTTCACTCACTCTTTCCCTCCTATCGTTCTGTAAATAATCTCGTCTCTTTCTATTCGGAGTGAGAAGAGTCGCTTTCTCATCATTAGTAACTACGTGTGTTAGAGAGCCTTTCTCGTCAATGACTACAACATGCGTTTGTGTTGCATTTTTATCTTTATTTATATTTTTATTAGGTTCGTTTTCAACTGTGTTCGTTACATACAGTTCTAAGTGGAGCCGATCAGGTCTGTTAGCATTTCTGAGTTCTATAAGGGTTTTGGTCGCGAGCTCTGAGAGCCAGGTCAGTTCTTTCTCGTATCGGACTATCCATATCAAGTGGATTCGTCCGGGTAAGCGACTTCTTGGGTTTCTGAAACAACGAATATGATTATGATTAACCTCTTACTTCGTTCATAACAACGAAACAAATCGATATGTTAGTAGGTATATTGTAGGTGCTACCCTAGCGTGATTTCGTCCGTGTGGTCTACAGTTTTACACGGTTGAACACAGTCGTTGCCGCTAAGGGCGCTAAGATGATCCTGGCAGATCTCTCAATAAGAACAGGAGGTAGTGTGAACGTGTGTGTGACGAGAACTGTCCACTATACTGCAATATCACATTACTGTAGTCAACTCACAGCAGCAGGTGACGTAACAACGGCACGACGGGAGTGACGCCGACACCGGCCGCCACGCACACCGCCACTCGCTGCCGCTGCGTCGCCTCCATCGGCGACGAGAACGGGCCGTCCACTAGAATACTGTAATATCACATTACTGGAGACAACTCACAGCAGCATATGATGTAACAACGGCACAAAGGGAGTGACGCCGACGCCGGCCGCCACGCACACCGCCACGCGCCGCCGCCGCGCCGCTTCCATCGGCGACGAGAACGGGCCGTCCACTAGCATACTGTTACATAAATTAGGAATAGTGGTAGTTAAACGGCCGAGTGAGATAAGGCCTTGTGAAATTTAGTATTGGCTTGGAAATCCAGATGTATATCGCAGGGGTTTGACTGTGGTTGATTTCTGCCTATGACAATTTTGGCATGTTTAACATTGTTACCGCCAGAGATCGGACTAATCATCGCAAAACAATTGCAACTCGGAAATAGTTTTTGTTTTGCGAAACAGTTCGAGATCTGATCATCGCTTTTATTATATAGTTCCAATTATTTCACACAATTAGCACAAATGCACGCTTTACTGTGTTTGCTCTTATGTCAATATACCTATCAGTTTTATATTTTAAATGGCTATTGCCTTACACGCAACAGAATTTTAACAAAAGAGTATAAAATGAGTATTATCGAGATGTAAAAAAACTCACTTGATATTGTTGGGTCCCTTATGCAACAGTCTCCTCTCTAGCGCGTCAGTCCAATCGCCCTTCACTCTTATCCAAACAATAAAATTTCTTTGACTAGATGTAGGAACCTGCAATGTAAAATAACAGTTAACCCTTTTCCAGGCGTAGTTAGTACGCGTATATTGACCACACCCGTGGCAAATTAATTAACCTTAAACTTCGGAGTTAAACTTCAAATTAGGTTGGACTATCGCAAAATTTAGCTCGCCTCTACCTATATTAATTATCATAACGTAACTGAAGACTTATTTTGAAGTTATTTGGGATTTTTGAAAAGATCTGTATTCGAGCGGCCTGGAAAAGGGTTAAAGCATAACGCGTAGTTACAGTATCCAAGAAGCAACCCGAAGGATCGCGGTAGTCGCGGTATTTGAGCTACCGAAATGTTGTGGAACCGCCCTGTGCCACCCGAACTGACCCAACTTGAACTCTTATTTTTCGCCTCCCCCCATTTTTTTCCAGCTACCAACACTGACGGATCTATAACGGACTTGCCGGGAACTAGAAATTGTGGGGGGAAAGTAACAAACCAGAAGTTAAGGAACGCGATTTTGTATAGGCATTTTCAATCAATGTCTTATATTATATCATCCTAGATTCAAAGATATACTAACCGCCTAATGCTATTGTTCTCGGGTACTCACTTTTACAACAGTGAACGGGTGCCACTCGAGCCGGGAGATGTCCGGACACTGGAGCAGGATATACTGGCCCGCGCGGCATCGAAAATTGTCCTGGCTCAACGTGAGGCTCAGTGTTCGCCCTGCCATATGAGTTACCTGAAAATGTATTGTTCATGTTGTAACTAATTAGACCCGAAGATTCATACAACTATTCTATTTAGGCGGGGGTGGTACTTAAGGGGCTACTTTGAAAAATTATAGGTTTTTTCAAACGCTCTATTGACTAAACGGGAAAAGGGGCTGAATTTATTTTCGAATATGTATTATTAGACTATATACTCTTGTTTTTGGCACAAGCCGAAACACGATTGCTGAAAGTTGCCTCGATAGAAAAAAAATCCGAAGTTGGGTCCTTTTCCCCCTTATTTTTCTTAGCTTACGTAAACTATAAGAGATTAAACAATATACTTAATTAAAAAATATGGTATTCTGGTTTATCTAAAAAGTCACAGAAACAAAATTACACATTACTTTATAGATTCGCTTATTTATCGTATTTTAGTCAAAAAGTCTGATCCTTAAGAGCGCTGCATCTCTTTCTTTCGTGCACGGGAGCCATAAACGTGTCTCTAACGGATGGGCGTGGCTTGTCCGAATCGAGGAACGGCCTTAATGGTCAGATGGCGCTGTTATGCACAGTCACCGGCAATATTGTCTTCCTATATACACGAAGGCCGCAAAAATATGTGACACGCTCTTATTTGTGAGGCCATATTACTTATTTTTGCGGCCTTCGTTTAAGAAGATACTATTGCCGGTGACTGTACAAGTCTAGCAAGGTTTTTTTCGGGGAATTGAACTCAGACTTACGAGTAGGTATGTACGTAAACGTATCGCACGTATCGTATGTAAACGAATCGCACACACAATATTACAAACTCGAGTCTTTAATTCGCTCCGGCAAGCCGTCGTGATATTTAACTAGACTCTCGTTTGTAATATTCATCTTACGCTCCATGTTGCACATTATTATTAAACAACCCGCCACTAAACAAAAATAATTTTGAAAAGAGAATTTCATTCACATCTCGGTAAAATGTGTAGAGTTTGTCCGGAAAGAAAAGTGTCGTGGTTTATATGGGAGCTCATGGGTCAATCAACTATTCTTTGTCAGCGAAATTTCGCATACCTCGACTAATAGTGATAAAAATAAATTATGCGGATTATATTTAACTAAGTTATGCACTTTATATAAAATACAGATAAACATGCTACGAATTGCAATCTCTTCTATCACATTTTAATACGTTATATCTTCGTTAATGCCAGTGACCCAGTGGACATAGGTGTCCCTCACTTTTGTATGAAAATAACGGCTCTTCCGCTGGGTCACCCATTTTTTTAATGAATAATGTATCGTTATTATTTATTTTCCTGAACTGGTATGCGTGTAAAGGATCTTGATTCATGTTGACATTATAACCCACAAAAGTTAAACTAATAATGAATAAGGGCAATTCTCGCAAAAAACAAGAAAAAGTTGATTGACCCTCATACATTGTACGACACTTTTCTTTTCGGACAGACTCAACTTTATAATTTCCGAACGTACTTAATCTGTAAAATTTTCTTGCTTATATTGTAAAAAGGGATTGGATTATAAAAAGACCAATCACAACTACAACGACATCTTGGACTCAGTTTATTCTAGCCGTCTCTTTCTACTACCGATACAATTATATGTCTATCTCTTTTCGGTAGTGTCTGTCTGTTGAGAAATAGTGTTTGACGTTGTTTTGTATGGAAAGATTTAGAAATAATTAAAGAAAATCAATTCTTACTTAATACTCGTAGAAAAAGTATTGTATACAATAGTGACATAATTAAGCTTTTCAATCTCGTACCTTAATTAGGCCACTCAGTAAGCTTCGTGGCCTTAACGCGGTACTCGACTGTAAAGCTCTTGATTATGTCACTATAGTATAAAATACTATTATATGTTTTTTCCAAATAAACATGCAGGGATCGGGAACTGTTCTTTGCTCCATACTAAAATACCGGTTAATTTCGTTCTCATTCCGTTCTTTAATTTCCTATTTCATTTTTAACGAGGCAATCTAATAACTCCTAGGCAATATCTAAGTACAATACTGAGTTCTACATGAAGCCCATAAAATAATTAAATATATCACATTATTTCGGGGTTTTCTGAAAATACCGGTTAAGATCCCTGTAAACATGACGTCAAATCTTTTTGGAGTCTTTAACAGTATCGTCAGTTAATTCAAGTCACACCACTAATTCATATTCATAGCCTTAAAGTCCAGTAAAATTTTAATACGATTTCAATTCAAAATCACGTTCCGAAAGCCATACTATGCATTCAGATCTACGTAGTTGGGGATTATGCAAAGTTTAATCGGTTATTGGACCAAATCGCAAGCGGGAACGTTGCAATGGCAGAATAACTATACTTAACACTGACAGGATGTATTTATAAAGGCTAGGTCAAATAACCCGACCATCTTTTACCATACGTTACGCGATGCCCAGTTACATAAAGAAATGACGTTTAATACGGAAAATGCTTAGTTCATGAGATTTTTCTTAAAATCTCTGACCAGTCCAAATACTTTCTGGTATAATTTTCGCAATTTAGAAGCAGTGTGGTTATGGTCTTATGGTTTAGTTAGTTTAGCAATTACGCCCAGTCCCAGTTCGTTTCTCGATATCGACTGCGAATACTGCGATAAATGATTGGTATAATTTTCAACCGTGTCACTTTTTCGTACAGAATAGCCTCCTCTCGGTGCGGAAAGCAATATTCTCCGTTGTCCGGATTAAAATATTTTGTTTAAATTGTGTTCTGTGTTAATAATATAGTGTGTTAATATATACAGTGAGTGAATTTAATTAATGATACATGGTTAAAAATTTTTTTTTATACAGTGTGAAATTTTATACGTGAACTTTTTGATAATTATTTGTGAAGTGAAAAATTATACGTATTATGCAGAATGTAATTGTTGCACTGCACTACTGGATAGTCGAAATTGATTATCACTACACCATATATACCTGTCCGTTTTAATAGTACTTTTAATTACCACTATAGCGCGACGTCAGGTGCTGATTACAAGAATTTTCTGCACGAATGAAATTATTTTAACTTTATTAACGAAATTAAAACAGCTAAATTGAACCTTTTTTGATACATGGTTCAGGATTATCACACCCTCCTCGTAGGTACCTACTCAACAGTTAGTAGGTTTCATAGGGGCAGAGACTATAGAGATATAGACCACCGCAGCCTAAGAACTTTTTGAAGCTCCTGTCAATTGCGCCATCTATGTCAAAGACCCCTAAAGATACCGAAAATGTAAGAGAAATGTCACCTGCACAGCTACTCCACCTAGTAACAAATAGCGTACTAGTAGTACACTAGTAGCTACTAGGTAGAGTAGCAGTGCAGGTGACATTTCTTCTTACAATTTCGGTATCTTTAGGGGTCTTTGACATAGATGGCGCAATTGACAGGAGCTTCAAAAAGTTCTTAGGCAGTGGTGGTCTATATCTCTATAGTCTCTGGTGGGGTAACTATAAGCACAAAAAGAGTTAGGTACTTATTCCTTAGATTTTTATTGGAAACATAATCGGCAGTTCTAAAACTAGTAGTAGTAATCTACGTGCCGCTGTAATGCGATGGTAGGTACAAAACTAAAAATATTGAAGCCGATAAATGTTAATTCTGTTTGATTCGAAATAACTTTAGAAGACGCTTATTGTAAAACCTTTACTGAATATACTATTACCTAAGTTTGTAAGCTAAAAAATCTCATTTGCAGTAAGTATTTCAGATAATTTAATAAAATATAATTAATCAACTATACTGTAGAAAAGTCAAGCTAGAAATCAATCGCTTTTTTGTCAGTTTTCGTGAAATACAATTTCCAATTTTACAACGCGTTTTACCTTCTTGCAGATTTCCTCTAAACTAAAAGTTACATTAACTAGTTCCGAAGCTAAACACGAGTATGCTGGCTAGACTCTAAACACTACAGCCGAGTGGATTAAAGCTTTTAGAATTACTCCCCAGTGTAACGGTTAGGTACACTGTAACCGGCATGGAGGTTCATTTTATCAAAATAATGCCCGTTACGGCACCATTAATTTACTAATTTCACTTAATCTATTCCCGGCTATATGAATATTAATTGCCCGATTAATTATACTTTAATGTAGACGCCGTAAACGTTTTATAAACATGCCTCCATTTTGGGGTTTTAACTGTTAAAAGTTAAGGGAATGTTTTATTCTTACGTTTTAGGGTCACAACACACCTAGCGGAATTCCTCGCGGAATTAGCGGAAGTAGCGGAAATTTGTCTATGGTAGCAGATTTTTTGTATGGAAGCCATAGACAAATTTCCGCTTCTTCCGCTAATTCCGCGAGGAACTCCGCTAGGTGTGTTGTGACCCTTAGGGAACGGGAAGCGCAATTTCAGTAGTCACGCACCTACCGACGAGTGCTTCGCAACGACACATTTTTAAATTGCATATAGTCTTAGTCGCCATCAAGCACCTATATCGGAGCGGCCAATGCACTTTTGACAATAGAGGCGTTCCAAACAACAAAATTTAGTTTACCACCTTGGCCGCTCCGATGATGGCGACTTACAAGTCTTACAACTTAGAAACACTTTTAGATGAGGTACCTATTTAATTGATGACTCACCTGTATAATGTCAACTCTCGCTTGGTTTCTCGACAACACCCGCCACAGGAGATCAATGAAAAAACATGCAAGAGGAAACGCCATCCATATCCAAGTCTGAAATTAAAATATAATCCATAATAGTCAATTAAACTAAAATGAAATTAAGAAAGAAATAAATAAAGAGAATTAAAATTAATAATACCTAGTTATAATATAATATAGAGGTACCTACCTACCTATATCTAGTAGGTACTTAAGTACTTTGAAATACCAGAAGTATATTAGCCATATCAGGTACGTAAGTACTAGGTAGTCAGAAGTCCCAGAAGTTCTAAAATTACCACAAAATTTGTATATTAACGGAGATCGCGTGGTTCCGTTCTTCAGGTGCCTAAGTTTGTCACACTGTATTTCATCAACTAAGAACAACACCAACATAAAACTCCAATCATTCCAAGGTACAAAGAAACCCAGGCAAAAGCTATTAGGGACTAAAGTTCCAAAAGTTCCAAAACATTTCCCTTTCCATTACCTTAATTATACCTGCTAGGGCACGCGGCTGGAATATATTTCTAGGCGTAGCTCGTAGGTGTAATAAAATTACAGGAGCACTATTCGACATGACAAAACTGACAGTCGCTAGTGAGACAACCATGATATCACACTTTTGTGACAGCCGAAATTTAAGTCAAAATCAATACAAAACTCTAGCGACACCGACTGTAAATTTCACAGTTATGTGTGGACACGTGTGGAGAGATGGATAGCACTCTATCCAAGTAGCGATTCAAGTGTGATATCCACGTGTCACAGTTAGGCATGTCGAATCGAGGCCCAGGTCAACACCTAAACAGCAAAATATTTACGACTAACTACTTATAGACACAGTGGACTTAGGTAGGTACTTTATTTATGAACTCCATATTTAAACTGTTAATAACTGTAAATGGAGTTTATTTTCTATGAACACACAGTGGACGTCTTTCGGCTGAAATGATGATGATGATGATGAACACATATCACCATAAGAATTTCTAAAAGTACAAAGTGACACTTTTGTTTTGTCTTTGAGAACCTATAGGTTGTTGGCAAATAAGTTCGTCATTGTATTACTGTTACAATTGTCATATGAGTACGTCTCTATTTTAACCATTCAGTGATGTATTCGGCCAATAATAGGCAAATTTTTATACGGGCCGCGATGCCGAAACGCAACAGATAATTACATTCTTCGTCTATTCATTATAACTAACCGAGGTCATTGAAGAATAAATTTAATAGAGGGCGTGATAGGAAGCATCATAAACTACTATGGAATGAGGTATTATTGAAAACCGTAACCAATTTGACCAAAATAGTTTCAAAGACCATTTTACTACTATTGAAACGAATGGACTGCTAACTTGCTCAGCTCTTATTTCGCTTTGGCAATAATATGTAAACATTAAATCCCATTATTCATTAACTTCTGCCAAATCTGAAATGCCATTGATTTGATAGGTAAGGTTTTTCCCATCATAAGGATTTGCTTTTGTAAGAAAAAAAAATACAGCGTTTTGCTAAGGTTTATGAATATGGGGGTAAAATAAAACTGACCGACAAATAACTTTAACTACTCATGTGCAAGGTGTGGAAAGTTTCAAAAAAGTTGGACAAGTTCTCGGAAAATTCCAGAAGCTTTCACAAGAAATATCGGATATTCAAATTTAAGAAACGGAAAGTTTCAATCCCTGTACAAAATTATGAGATGTTTCCAAAATTTTCCTATGTGAAACAATTCCGCATTTTGGAAAGTTTCCGTAGGCACATCAGTAACTTTAACCGATCCACTGTGGCAAAAGTATTCAAGTTTATTACTACGACTTACGAAGAATGTTTCTCAAAAACACTCACCTTTGACTGTATAGGAATGAAAACAGGCGAATCCAATGAAGAGTTATAAATATTATTAGTTTCGTAATCATAATTCAGTCTTTCTTCTGGCAGTAACTCCCTCTTCAGCACGCCGCTGGAAACAAAAGTGATCTCATTGAGAATATTTATTTAAACGTGAACTAAACACTAAGTGCTGAACGTTCGATAAATAATTCACTGAACTGAGAAAACATCCTGTACGTATTACTAACACTGCTATTATTTATTTCGGCATCAAAGCACTATTTCAAATCGATTTTTATGAAAGATCTTGGGTAGGTATTAATAAAATTGCAGAGGCAACTTTAAAAAAATATAGTTAGAAGCTGAATTACTGCTCTTTTTCAAGAGCTCTTTTTTAGCGGCTTCAAAAAAGGAGGAGGTTCTCAATTCGACTGAATATTTATTTTTGTATATATGTTACTCGATATCTCCGTGAATCGTGAACCGATTTTCAAACTGTTTTTTTTTATCGGACGAGTATAACCCCTAAATGGTCCCAATGTCACCAAGTTGGGATCCTGGAGAAATCGAGGGAACTCTTCAGCTATTATAGGCACACCTATAGTGATTTCACTATTTTTTACAGCAACTCGGCCACTTCCTCTTGGAATAGCGGATCCTAAGTGAAGTTCAGTTCTTTTTTGTTTAAAATTATTGATTCTATCTACCAAAAGAGATCAAGTAAATAATAATGGTGCATTTAGATCGGTTTAAATCTGTCCAAGTAACCCCAAGTTTTACTTGCTTTTGTGGTGAAATAAATACGACACAGATAAAAAAACGTATAAAACTTGGAAAACATTTACAATAATCCGATTTTATCCCAACATACCAAAATTTCTTCTTTAAAGAATGTATATAGAGTTAATTAGAGTCCCTTAAGGGGAGGCCTATGTTCAGCAGTGGACGTCTTATGGCTGAGATGATGATGATGATGATGATATGGATTTTTGGATTTTTGGATTTTTGGATTTTTTACTGCCTGTAGACAACATAGCCCTTGGCATACATGATTTCAAGGCCTGCTGATTGAACAAGCTTTAGTACTTTCGTACATTTTATGACTCACGCTTCGATTTTAATAAGCCTTTTGTCATGGCATTGCGTAAGAGGATTTAATACTTGGACAGATGGTTTATGGCCGGCGTTAACAAGCGCTTGAATCAACCGTATTGATTGACATATTTAAACAACGACTATAAAAACTTTGGTATGTGATTGCGAGCATATGACGACAAATTCCTAAAATAAAAGCGTTACTCGTATTTATTATTTATAGGTAAAGTACAAGCAAGGCAGCTTGATTTTGGTAGATATTATTTGAACATGATAAGAGTAAAATGGTATAGAAAAACAGCACAATTTGCACATCACATGGTTCTTCAGAAAAGGATAGGCAACGCACATGTGAATCCTCTGGGGTTGCAGGCGTCCATAGGCTACGGTAACTGCTTACCATCAGGCGGGCCGTATGCTTGTTTGCCGCCGTCGTGGCATAAAAAAAATCATAAACAGTTTTTTCTTTAGATTGGTTGACACTTGAGAGTGGATTGGTATTATACTAAATAACAGTAGGTAGGATTCATTGAATTCTATATTAGAAAAAGTTGACTTCAAAGGATGCACTATCAGCAGAGCCATAAATGGCAAGTAGAGCTGGTGCGTCTACCAAAACGCATTGTAGAGACGTCTCCGTACCACGCGTAGCGATGTCATGCCCATGGCCAGGGTGATGGCTAACATGACCGCGCCTGTCAGGCCTGGTAATGTTGGAACTATGTCCATAAAAAAAGCTTACCTCAAAGGATGCACAATCAGTAGAGCCATAAACGGAATGTAAAGCTGGTGCGTGTACCAAAACGCATTGTAGAGACGTCTCCGTACCACGCGTAGCGATGTCATGCCCATGGCCAGGGTGATGGCTAACATGACCGCGCCTGTCAGGCCTGGTAATGTTGGAACTATGTCCATAAAAAAAGCTTACCTCAAAGGATGCACAATCAATAGAGCCATAAACGGAATGTAAAGCTGGTGCGTGTACCAAAACGCATTGTAGAGACGTCTCCGTACCACGCATAGCGATGTCATGCCTATGGCTAGGGTGATGGCTAACATGACCGCGCATGTCAGGCCTGGTAATATTAGAACTATGTCAATAAAAAAAGCTTACCTCAAAGGATGCACAATCAGCAGAGCCATAAACGGCATGTAAAGCTGGTGCGTGTACCAAAACGCATTGTAGAGACGTCTCCGTACCACGCGTAGCGACGTCATTCCCATGGCTAGGGTGATGGCTAACATGACCGCGCATGTCAGGCCTGGTAATATTAGAACTATGTCAATAAAAAAGCTTACCTCAAAGGATGCACAATCAGCAGAGCCATAAACGGCATGTAAAGCTGGTGCGTGTACCAAAACGCATTGTAGAGACGTCTCCGTACCACGCGTAGCGACGTCATTCCCATGGCCAGGGTGATGGCTAGCATGGCCGCGCCTGTCAGGCCTGCTGGGCTCATTAAGAGCAGAAAAGGGTTCTGGAAGTATAAAAATTCAGTAATTATTTTTCTTATTGTCATAGAGCCGGACTGTTCATTCAGGTCAGGTTGCGTAGGGGAAACAGTAAGTATACAAATTCCATACACTGGTTCCCGTTACCCGGACGTTCCAGTTACCCCAACCTGACCTTATATGCATTATTTTTACACCTCTATTATACTTATACATATCTAATCCCACTAATATTATAAGTTGAGAAAATCTACAACCTTAGTGAGAGTGGCAATATATAGTTCTAATACGAGTTAGTTAGAAGTTCTATATATACAAATGACGTTAAAAACTTCGAAAGTGCGTTGTAGCTGTCTAGCTCTTCACGTGAAATGCATACGCTATAAATGATTGTTACATGCATTAATAAATTACATTTTAGCTTAGAACCTATCTAAGCATGGAATTTTACAGTATTTAATAAAATTTTATAATATTATCGCTCTAAAACTCATAAAACCATGTGGCACAGCGCCCTAACGCCATCTGTTGACACTAATGTGAAGTTATTTCCTGGTACTTGGTAGCAGATTTGCGGTAGAGAGGTGTTGAGGTTGTAATACCTACCAGCAGTTGGGCGGCAGGTTGTTTATAGAAGTAACAAATGCGCAGGCGTAGTATTTACAATTTATTTTCACACAATGGTTATGTATATACAATAATTACAACGCCGATAATAAAATAACTGAAATTGAGAAAATCTGTGGAACGACTTTCAGATTCAACGGCTGCGTAGTGTTGTGTGTATCGTTGCTAGGCAACCGCGGGCGGTCGAGCAGGCCGCCACAGATTCTTAGTATCATGTATTGTATTTAATAATTTTTTAGTGACCCACTAAACATAAAAATCATTAAAACATACTGATGCTAATGTGTTATATTTTTACGCAATTATGGCTGGCTGGATTGTAATAAAAGTAAAGAGATTATTAAATTTATATTCCCGTTATTATTTTAGTGCCCCCTACTGAACTGTAGGTTGCAATGTTTTCTACCGCTTTTCACATCTCAGAGGCCTGAATGTAGATGGTGCTCATATTAGTATTTTAAGTAATTGTGCCGGCTTTTCATGCGTAATAAATTTCCTTCATAACCGGCGTAGCAAAAGGCATTAAAATCGATCGAACCTCTACATATTTAAGAACTTAAAAATAATTACCTATTAAGAAAATAATCGCGTCCTTGCTTGGATTTGACACATTTGGGAGCGACCGTTGAAGGCTCTGGGTCCTTCCGTCGGGGTCAGCCCTTGGTCTCCAAGCCTGAACCTTGCCTTTGTGGCTCGCAAAACAGCATTTACACAGGTTTATTCTTAGTTTATTATTCCCAATGCAGCGTTTTCGTTCATTTTGCCCTTGCTAAAAGGTACTGGGTGGCGGGCACGCTTGATACCTCCTGGCCGGACCATAAATAATATTAACTTTTTAGTTTTAAGGGGGTAAAAGAAGGGTTTAAATATGCATGGTAAATGTAATTATTAATTATTTATACACTGAGTGTTAAGGTCAATTGACAAATTGATTATGGTTTATTTGGAAGAAAAGGATTTAAACATAGAAAATCTAAAAAAAATGGCTACACATAGCGAAATGAACCACAACGCTATCTCTCGCAGGATTGTCACAAAGTTCGTAATTTAGGTGCATACAAAATTCAACTCAAGTTCGTGGCATGCGCCCTAGGTGGCGGGAAATGTTTAAATATTAACTTAAAAATCTATTTGGAGAATTCATGTAAAAGAAAAGCTGTAGATAGCTCGCGGAGTTTCTGTCTTTGGGAAACGAAGCTGCGTTGCAGACATGTTTTTTTGCAAGCGCTGGTACCAAACTTGAACTCAACGCTCTTCTTCGACTGACCAATGAAGGCGCGAAGGCGGAAGCAAAGCTTATCACGCAAAGCCTGAGAAATACCTACATACTGTGTGATCGCTATTTATACCGGTATTTATATGCGAGATTAAAACGCGTCTTGCTTTAACTCACAAAGGCATTACACACTGAATTATTTCCACTAATACCAAGAATTTTTAGGTTTAATATACTGCACTGTCGCTATTTATACCTAAAGTCAGGTTTAATATTTAAGACGGGAGCAAATTTTTATAGAATTTACCACATGATAGTCGGTAAAAGGGAGGGCTTTGGGGGCGCAGCCCCCCGCTCAAAGATATAACACAATATAACTTATATTCAAATCAGGAATGGTGAGGTTGAATGTTTAAGACAGAAGCAAAAAGAATATTGATAGAATTCACCACGTGATAAGCTTGATAGTGGAGTTCGGGGGGGAAGTCCACGCATGAAGAAATAACACACTGCATTATCGCTACATATACCAAAAAAACCGGCCAAGTGCGAGTCGGACTCGCGCACCGAGGGTTCCGTAAAAACCTTAAACAATTTCTATTTCTTATGATTGCGTGGACATGAAAGTTCCGTTTTGCTACAGCAGAAAGATATTATAGAGCTGAGTATATGATATGAATTTGGAAACAGGTAGTAAATTTAAAATTAAAAAAATATTTTAAGTACTATTTTACTAAAAATTTCTACTTTTCGTAATTTTTCGTTTGTCTTTGCTATATGAAGTTTCTTCGTGCCAAGTTTCAAGTTTCTGAGTTTACGGGAAGTACCCTTTAGGTTTTGGGTTTCTTGCGAGTACTCATCTCCAAAATATGCAACTTAAATTGCTGTTTCTTTTGATTGTGTTGACATGAAAGTTTGTTTTTGCCGCAGCTGAAAAATATAATAGACCTGAGTATTTGATATGAATTTCAATTTAATACCTTTACGCGTTTACGAGGAAGAAGGTAGTAAGTTTAAAATTTAAAAAAATATTTTTTGTATGATTCTACTAAAAATGTCTACTTTTTATAATTTTTCCTTTGTCTGTGCTATATGACGTTGCTTCGTGCCAAGTTTAAAGATTCTGAGCTTGCGGGAAGTACCCTTTAGGTTTTGAGTTTCTCGCGAGTACTCAGTTTCATAAATATGCAACTTAAATTGCTATTCCTTTTGATTGCGTTGACTTAAAGATTTAGTTTTGCTACATCTGAAAGGTACTATAGCCCTGAGTATTTGACATGAATTTCAATTTAATAACTTCACGCGTTTACGAGGAAAATGGTAGTAAGTTTAAAATTTAAAATATATTTTTTTGTATGATTTTACAAAAAAAATCTACTTTTCGTAATTTTTCCTTTGTCTGTGCTACATGAAGTTTCTTCGTGCCAAGTTTCAAGTTTCTGAGTTTACGGGAAGTACCCTTTAGGTTTTGAGTTTCTTGCGAGTACTCAGTTTCAAAATATGCAACTTAAATTGCTATTTATTTTGATTGCGTTGAAATAAAAATTTGGTTTTGCTACATCTGAAAAGTCCTATAGCCCTGAGTATTTGGCATGAATTTCAACTTAATAACTTCACGCGTTTACGAGGAAAAAGGTAGTACGTTTAAAATTTTAAATATATATTTTTGTATGATTTTACTAAAAATGTCTACTTTTTGTAATTTTTCCTTTGTCTATGCTATATGACGTTGCTTCATGCCACATTTCAAGTTTCTGAGTTCATGGGAAGTACCCCGTAGGTTTTGCAAGTGCCGAAAACTCTAAAATTTGCAGCATAAACGACTGTATCTTTTGATTGCGTTGGCTTTTAAGTTTGATTTTTTCACAGCTTCAAGGGACAATAGACCTAAGTATTTGGTATAAATTTCAGCTTGATACCTCCACGCGTTCCTGAGAAAAATGGTCTTGACAGACAGACAGACAGACGGACAACAAAGTGATCCTATAAGGGTTCCGTTTTTTTTTCCTTTTGAGGTACGGAACCCTAAAAATTATTGAAAGTTTAAGACAGGAGCAAAAAGAGTTTTCCACTTGATAGGCGGTAAAAGGAGGGCTTGGGGGGCGCAGCCCCCCGCTCAAAGAAATAACATACATACAATTTGTACTCATATCGGAAATGGTGAGGTTGAATGTTCAAAACGGGATCAATAAGTTCCGGAGTCCGGGAGTGCAGCACGTTTAAGGTGTTAAAAAGGGGGCTCAGGGGGCAGAGCCAAAGAAAAAATACACCGATTGATTTATAGTTATTCAAAAAATATTTAGGTTGAATATTTAAGACTGGAGAAAAAAGTCTATTCGTAACAAAAGTGGTTAGGTCAAATGTTAAAGACGGGAGCAATAAGAGTATTGGTAGTGATTACCACTTTATAGGGGGTGAACAGGGGCTCGGGGGCCCCCTCATAAAATAAAGAATTGAACGATTTCTATTCATACCAAAAATGGTTAGTTTGAACGACTAAGACGGGAACAAAAAGAGTAGGTATTATTTGAGTGTTCACTACGTCACAAACGGGAAAAGGAAAAACAAAGGAAGGAAGTATAGGAAAAACAAACTGTAGTATCGCTATTCATCGAGATTTCCGGCCTCCTGGTTCGCTTTTAAGACACGTAGAAGCACTTTACACAGGAACGCTTAGGGTCTTCGACTCTACGCAGAGCTCAGCTTGACCATGGCTTTCGCCCTTCGTCGATTTTAGCTAAACTGCTGAACTGAGTTTTTGACATGTAGAATGCGTTACTTTTAGCAATGGACTGTTTAAGGGTAACGAAAAGTGATAAAGCCTACTGAAACGCGCGAGTGAAACCGCTGGCATAGCTATAAGTATAAATATTTAAAACATGATCGTGTCGGTTACACCATTTATAACTCAAGAACGGCTGAACCGATTGGATTTTTCTCTGCCCTGAATAGTAGAATACTTAATTGACTTATTATATTTTTTAAGAAAAAAACCGACTTCAACGGGGGAGGCCGGTGAAAGATTATTGTAGATGGAGCACTCTTAGATTTCATACAATGAAATAATTTGCTTAACAAACACAGGGAAGAAGACAAATCGCCAAACGTGAACTATGTGTCTTTGAAGAGATCCGCTTCGATCATCATCAGTAGTTCCACTTCATCAAATATCACTCCTTTAAATGTACCTAAATGATTGATTTGTTGATTCAAATCCTAGAATCACTAAGTGTAAGTATGTATGCTTTTAACATTTGAAGAGCTCCCTCGATTCTTCGTGGATCCCATTTCCCATCCTCAGAACTCGAGCTAGACAATAATTTATCTTGAAAATCTTACTTTCTTAACAAACACAGCGAAGAGGACAAATCGCCAAACGAAGTATGTGTTGTTGAAGAGTTCTGTTCTGATCAATTTTGTATTAAGCAGAACGTCTGCTGACGATACCACAATGTTTAGAAAAAAAAGGAAAAGTAGATAAATCCACTGCCTTAGGTGAAATTTTTAACTCGCGACTGGTGGAAAAATTCACAGCCATCAGGTAAGTCTCAGTAGCTCAGTTGGTCAGAGCGATGGGATGTCTCCCAGAGTCGCGAATTCAAATCCCTTTTTCTACTTTTCCTTTATTTCTAAACATTCCGTTCTGATCATCATCAGCAGATCCACTTGATCAAATGTCACTTTTTTGAATGAAAATGCTTGATTTGTTGATAAAAACACAAAAAAACTATACACGGTATCCTTTAAAATTTAAGGAGTTCCCCATTTCCTCATAGATCCCATCATCAGAACTGCGTCTTGACCAGAAATGGCGACAAACACTGGTCAAAACGTAACAATTTAGAAGACATTTCCGTTTTGGAAATAATCTTCTGGATTGGTGCGGTCTGGAAAAGGGTTATACTTATAGTGTACGAGTATGAACGGATTTGAATAGAAATTGCAAAATATATAGTCAGACGATGACATGGATAGGTACCTATTGTCTATCCCAGAATCCCTCATCTAATGAAGTGTCACATTTATTGGAAATTTTGTCAGAATGCGACGTACAATTGTTTTACGCAGACGAAGTCGCGGGTTAAAGCTAGTATTATATATATGGTGTGCGGGCGAGACAGTGCTATGCATATTTATAGCGCTGTCACGCTCGCGCACCGCCGCCGCCGCGCGCGGAAACCGCGTCAGTGTGATAATCGCCTAACGTGAAAAACAACTATATACATAGTAGTTACCGTCAAAAGTATTTATTGAAAAAGTTAACTATAGTTTAGGTGTAGGTTATTGTTGTATAACCTGGTTGGTTGGGTAGGATAGTGATCTATCATCAAACCTCATTCTTAGGACGTTTTAAAATACCTACAAGGTGTTTTTTTCCATAGAACTTACTATACAAAGAAATGGTTTGTAGTCTAGTATTTTTTTAGTTTATGAACTTTTATAGACTTACTTTTGGTTTGAGTTCATGAGCTTTGAAGTTTCAATATTGACACTTTAATTATGTGTATACTTATTTATTCACTGGTATTTAAAAAAAAATCTACAACTTCCATGTCGACTACGACTCTCACAGAACTTGTAAGATTTTCCGATCCATCCACCTGAGGGCCTACCGCGAAGTTCGAAAATTGACAAAACGATGGTCCCGTCTCTATCGCTCTTGCATATACGAAAGAGAGTGATGGAAATATTCGATTCGATGAACGAAGTGCTTCGCGGTTATAGACCTGGATATAATCACGAGACACGTGACGTCACAGCTGCATAATAGCCGTAATAAGGGGTCCTTTGCTTATTCGGATATGGTTACGTCGCCTAATAGGGTCGGTTTATGCAGGCGTAGTCGTCAGAGTTCACTGACTAATTGTAATCCTTAATACATCGTGTTAAAGTCCATTAGTAGTGTATTTTATTAGTAGTAATTTCTATGTTAAGCTTGGAACACGACGCTGAATCATGATGATTCAATTTATCTATTTGAAAGACTATTTACTTAATCAATCTTTCGACAGAACAGTAAACGGGGCTAGTATTTACGACCGCTAATTTTATGGGCAGCTGTTATATCCATTCATTCAATCGTAAGAGGTTAATTTAGAATACGCACAGAGTTTCAAGAACTTTGTTTTAATAAAAAACGTAAATGGAACTGAAAATACTTCATATTCTAGAGCCCATGGTAATGGACGAGCATGATTAGGTAGAGAATTTATAAGTAAGTAACATGACCGATTGCACTTTTATATGCATATAGAAATGCTTATTCGTAAATAGCCTAGCTAGAGCGATGTGCACATAAAAAGAAAAGGAAAGAAGATACCTATATGTATTACTAAAAAAGAAGCGACTAAGAAAGCGCCACGAAATGGCCTCATCTCAGCATGATGGGTAAATTTCACATAAGTTTTAATCGCCAATTCAATTGATAGAAAAATGTCGTTGATAATTCAACATATATGTAGTTTAGTTTATAGTAAATTAGGTATAAGTATAAAGTCTTGCTACGCCCTAGTAGGGTCCATGTCTGTACTGGTTTAACTCTAAGAACACCTTTTATAATCCCACTAGCTTTAACCCGCGACTTCGTCTGCGTAAAACAATTGTACGTCGCATTCTGACAAAATTTCCAATAAATGTGACACTTCATTAGATGAGGGATTCTGGGATAGACAATAGGTACCTATCCATGTCATCGTCTGACTATATATTTTGCAATTTCTATTCAAATCCGTTCATACTCGTACACTATAAGTATAACCCTTTTCCAGACCGCACCAATCCAGAAGATTATTTCCAAAACGGAAATGTCTTCTAAATTGTTACGTTTTGACCAGTGTTTGTCGCCATTTCTGGTCAAGACGCAGTTCTGATGATGGGATCTATGAGGAAATGGGGAACTCCTTAAATTTTAAAGGATACCGTGTATAGTTTTTTTGTGTTTTTATCAACAAATCAAGCATTTTCATTCAAAAAAGTGACATTTGATCAAGTGGATCTGCTGATGATGATCAGAACGGAATGTTTAGAAATAAAGGAAAAGTAGAAAAAGGGATTTGAATTCGCGACTCTGGGAGACATCCCATCGCTCTGACCAACTGAGCTACTGAGACTTACCTGATGGCTGTGAATTTTTCCACCAGTCGCGAGTTAAAAATTTCACCTAAGGCAGTGGATTTATCTACTTTTCCTTTTTTTTCTAAACATTGTGGTATCGTCAGCAGACGTTCTGCTTAATACAAAATTGATCAGAACAGAACTCTTCAACAACACATACTTCGTTTGGCGATTTGTCCTCTTCGCTGTGTTTGTTAAGAAAGTAAGATTTTCAAGATAAATTATTGTCTAGCTCGAGTTCTGAGGATGGGAAATGGGATCCACGAAGAATCGAGGGAGCTCTTCAAATGTTAAAAGCATACATACTTACACTTAGTGATTCTAGGATTTGAATCAACAAATCAATCATTTAGGTACATTTAAAGGAGTGATATTTGATGAAGTGGAACTACTGATGATGATCGAAGCGGATCTCTTCAAAGACACATAGTTCACGTTTGGCGATTTGTCTTCTTCCCTGTGTTTGTTAAGCAAATTATTTCATTGTATGAAATCTAAGAGTGCTCCATCTACAATAATCTTTCACCGGCCTCCCCCGTTGAAGTCGGTTTTTTTCTTAAAAAATATAATAAGTCAATTAAGTATTCTACTATTCAGGGCAGAGAAAAATCCAATCGGTTCAGCCGTTCTTGAGTTATAAATGGTGTAACCGACACGATCATGTTTTAAATATTTATACTTATAGCTATGCCAGCGGTTTCACTCGCGCGTTTCAGTAGGCTTTATCACTTTTCGTTACCCTTAAACAGTCCATTGCTAAAAGTAACGCATTCTACATGTCAAAAACTCAGTTCAGCAGTTTAGCTAAAATCGACGAAGGGCGAAAGCCATGGTCAAGCTGAGCTCTGCGTAGAGTCGAAGACCCTAAGCGTTCCTGTGTAAAGTGCTTCTACGTGTCTTAAAAGCGAACCAGGAGGCCGGAAATCTCGATGAATAGCGATACTACAGTTTGTTTTTCCTATACTTCCTTCCTTTGTTTTTCCTTTTCCCGTTTGTGACGTAGTGAACACTCAAATAATACCTACTCTTTTTGTTCCCGTCTTAGTCGTTCAAACTAACCATTTTTGGTATGAATAGAAATCGTTCAATTCTTTATTTTATGAGGGGGCCCCCGAGCCCCTGTTCACCCCCTATAAAGTGGTAATCACTACCAATACTCTTATTGCTCCCGTCTTTAACATTTGACCTAACCACTTTTGTTACGAATAGACTTTTTTCTCCAGTCTTAAATATTCAACCTAAATATTTTTTGAATAACTATAAATCAATCGGTGTATTTTTTCTTTGGCTCTGCCCCCTGAGCCCCCTTTTTAACACCTTAAACGTGCTGCACTCCCGGACTCCGGAACTTATTGATCCCGTTTTGAACATTCAACCTCACCATTTCCGATATGAGTACAAATTGTATGTATGTTATTTCTTTGAGCGGGGGGCTGCGCCCCCCAAGCCCTCCTTTTACCGCCTATCAAGTGGAAAACTCTTTTTGCTCCTGTCTTAAACTTTCAATAATTTTTAGGGTTCCGTACCTCAAAAGGAAAAAAAAACGGAACCCTTATAGGATCACTTTGTTGTCCGTCTGTCTGTCTGTCTGTCAAGACCATTTTTCTCAGGAACGCGTGGAGGTATCAAGCTGAAATTTATACCAAATACTTAGGTCTATTGTCCCTTGAAGCTGTGAAAAAATCAAACTTAAAAGCCAACGCAATCAAAAGATACAGTCGTTTATGCTGCAAATTTTAGAGTTTTCGGCACTTGCAAAACCTACGGGGTACTTCCCATGAACTCAGAAACTTGAAATGTGGCATGAAGCAACGTCATATAGCATAGACAAAGGAAAAATTACAAAAAGTAGACATTTTTAGTAAAATCATACAAAAATATATATTTAAAATTTTAAACGTACTACCTTTTTCCTCGTAAACGCGTGAAGTTATTAAGTTGAAATTCATGCCAAATACTCAGGGCTATAGGACTTTTCAGATGTAGCAAAACCAAATTTTTATTTCAACGCAATCAAAATAAATAGCAATTTAAGTTGCATATTTTGAAACTGAGTACTCGCAAGAAACTCAAAACCTAAAGGGTACTTCCCGTAAACTCAGAAACTTGAAACTTGGCACGAAGAAACTTCATGTAGCACAGACAAAGGAAAAATTACGAAAAGTAGATTTTTTTTGTAAAATCATACAAAAAAATATATTTTAAATTTTAAACTTACTACCATTTTCCTCGTAAACGCGTGAAGTTATTAAATTGAAATTCATGTCAAATACTCAGGGCTATAGTACCTTTCAGATGTAGCAAAACTAAATCTTTAAGTCAACGCAATCAAAAGGAATAGCAATTTAAGTTGCATATTTATGAAACTGAGTACTCGCGAGAAACTCAAAACCTAAAGGGTACTTCCCGCAAGCTCAGAATCTTTAAACTTGGCACGAAGCAACGTCATATAGCACAGACAAAGGAAAAATTATAAAAAGTAGACATTTTTAGTAGAATCATACAAAAAATATTTTTTTAAATTTTAAACTTACTACCTTCTTCCTCGTAAACGCGTAAAGGTATTAAATTGAAATTCATATCAAATACTCAGGTCTATTATATTTTTCAGCTGCGGCAAAAACAAACTTTCATGTCAACACAATCAAAAGAAACAGCAATTTAAGTTGCATATTTTGGAGATGAGTACTCGCAAGAAACCCAAAACCTAAAGGGTACTTCCCGTAAACTCAGAAACTTGAAACTTGGCACGAAGAAACTTCATATAGCAAAGACAAACGAAAAATTACGAAAAGTAGAAATTTTTAGTAAAATAGTACTTAAAATATTTTTTTAATTTTAAATTTACTACCTGTTTCCAAATTCATATCATATACTCAGCTCTATAATATCTTTCTGCTGTAGCAAAACGGAACTTTCATGTCCACGCAATCATAAGAAATAGAAATTGTTTAAGGTTTTTACGGAACCCTCGGTGCGCGAGTCCGACTCGCACTTGGCCGGTTTTTTTGGTATATGTAGCGATAATGCAGTGTGTTATTTCTTCATGCGTGGACTTCCCCCCCGAACTCCACTATCAAGCTTATCACGTGGTGAATTCTATCAATATTCTTTTTGCTTCTGTCTTAAACATTCAACCTCACCATTCCTGATTTGAATATAAGTTATATTGTGTTATATCTTTGAGCGGGGGGCTGCGCCCCCAAAGCCCTCCCTTTTACCGACTATCATGTGGTAAATTCTATAAAAATTTGCTCCCGTCTTAAATATTAAACCTGACTTTAGGTATAAATAGCGACAGTGCAGTATATTAAACCTAAAAATTCTTGGTATTAGTGGAAATAATTCAGTGTGTAATGCCTTTGTGAGTTAAAGCAAGACGCGTTTTAATCTCGCATATAAATACCGGTATAAATAGCGATCACACAGTATGTAGGTATTTCTCAGGCTTTGCGTGATAAGCTTTGCTTCCGCCTTCGCGCCTTCATTGGTCAGTCGAAGAAGAGCGTTGAGTTCAAGTTTGGTACCAGCGCTTGCAAAAAAACATGTCTGCAACGCAGCTTCGTTTCCCAAAGACAGAAACTCCGCGAGCTATCTACAGCTTTTCTTTTACATGAATTCTCCAAATAGATTTTTAAGTTAATATTTAAACATTTCCCGCCACCTAGGGCGCATGCCACGAACTTGAGTTGAATTTTGTATGCACCTAAATTACGAACTTTGTGACAATCCTGCGAGAGATAGCGTTGTGGTTCATTTCGCTATGTGTAGCCATTTTTTTTAGATTTTCTATGTTTAAATCCTTTTCTTCCAAATAAACCATAATCAATTTGTCAATTGACCTTAACACTCAGTGTATAAATAATTAATAATTACATTTACCATGCATATTTAAACCCTTCTTTTACCCCCTTAAAACTAAAAAGTTAATATTATTTATGGTCCGGCCAGGAGGTATCAAGCGTGCCCGCCACCCAGTACCTTTTAGCAAGGGCAAAATGAACGAAAACGCTGCATTGGGAATAATAAACTAAGAATAAACCTGTGTAAATGCTGTTTTGCGAGCCACAAAGGCAAGGTTCAGGCTTGGAGACCAAGGGCTGACCCCGACGGAAGGACCCAGAGCCTTCAACGGTCGCTCCCAAATGTGTCAAATCCAAGCAAGGACGCGATTATTTTCTTAATAGGTAATTATTTTTAAGTTCTTAAATATGTAGAGGTTCGATCGATTTTAATGCCTTTTGCTACGCCGGTTATGAAGGAAATTTATTACGCATGAAAAGCCGGCACAATTACTTAAAATACTAATATGAGCACCATCTACATTCAGGCCTCTGAGATGTGAAAAGCGGTAGAAAACATTGCAACCTACAGTTCAGTAGGGGGCACTAAAATAATAACGGGAATATAAATTTAATAATCTCTTTACTTTTATTACAATCCAGCCAGCCATAATTGCGTAAAAATATAACACATTAGCATCAGTATGTTTTAATGATTTTTATGTTTAGTGGGTCACTAAAAAATTATTAAATACAATACATGATACTAAGAATCTGTGGCGGCCTGCTCGACCGCCCGCGGTTGCCTAGCAACGATACACACAACACTACGCAGCCGTTGAATCTGAAAGTCGTTCCACAGATTTTCTCAATTTCAGTTATTTTATTATCGGCGTTGTAATTATTGTATATACATAACCATTGTGTGAAAATAAATTGTAAATACTACGCCTGCGCATTTGTTACTTCTATAAACAACCTGCCGCCCAACTGCTGGTAGGTATTACAACCTCAACACCTCTCTACCGCAAATCTGCTACCAAGTACCAGGAAATAACTTCACATTAGTGTCAACAGATGGCGTTAGGGCGCTGTGCCACATGGTTTTATGAGTTTTAGAGCGATAATATTATAAAATTTTATTAAATACTGTAAAATTCCATGCTTAGATAGGTTCTAAGCTAAAATGTAATTTATTAATGCATGTAACAATCATTTATAGCGTATGCATTTCACGTGAAGAGCTAGACAGCTACAACGCACTTTCGAAGTTTTTAACGTCATTTGTATATATAGAACTTCTAACTAACTCGTATTAGAACTATATATTGCCACTCTCACTAAGGTTGTAGATTTTCTCAACTTATAATATTAGTGGGATGGTTGCAAGGAATAAATGATTATTATGATTATGATTATGACTTAAGATTTTTTGTTCTTTTTTTTCTTTACATAAAAGACGCATTAATTGATTTATAAAAAACTTATTCGATAACTAAGTGTGTGTTTTATCAGTCATATATCTGTTGGCGATTGTCAGCTGATCTTCTGATGAGACCATCAAATTGGTATTTAGCGTTCTATGCGAACGCGACGTGTGGCCTGAAGTCGAAACATTTTTTTCAATTTAGTCAAATTACAATGGGTATATTCGGTTCTTACACTCCGTCTAGTAGGAAAATAATCCGTGGCACTAACCTCATTCTTGTAGCCCGCGAAGTTAATTTCCTTCCGAACCTCGTCGTAGTTCGTCGAGAAGTTCCACAGGTTCGCGAAGTGTGAAATGGAATGTATGACTGAAAGGAAGTTTCTTATCAACTTAATGAACAAACAGGTAAAGAAACTATGTAGACAAGTTCTCTGAGACATTAATTAATAATTGGGGGTCCATCCTTCTTTAGAAACAAGAAAAATTTGTTCAGTATAAGTGATATTACAAATTATTTAAGGAACAAATCTGCATCCGTCATCCACACCTTACCAGACTTTTCACACAAAAGTTATCATAATTTTACACGTAAAAGCCCACGGACTTAAACAAGGCGGCTTAAAATTAGGGGGTGACTTTAAAAATCATGTATTTCTGCTATTTAATTATGGGAAAGATCTAAATAAATAGACAGTAAACCTAACTTTGTATTCAAATAAATTAATATGCTAACTAAGCTGGACGATTGTAAAATCACATTTTAAATTTGTTAAAGTCATCCCAATTTACAAATACGAATTCTAAAATCCAACAATTCCTTTTTTTTTCAAAACATACCTTCAGAAGTCATACTGCGGCAAGCTAAGTTATATCACGAAATCTAAATACCACAACGCCTTACTACGAAAACTTAATACGAAACTAGCTCGAAATTCTAAGCAGCTAGGTGCCTACCATTAGCTCCGTCTCAAGAACTTTATGGTGCTCCCAGACCGGGGCCTTTTAGCTCTAAAGTGATTTAGGGCTGTATCGCTTTGTGAAAGCAAACCGTGTTAACTACTCGCCTACTATAAATTTATGGGACGGTATTGATGCATCCCGGGGTACAGGAATTTTATGTAGGTACATGTACTAGTATATAAATCAAAGTGCATTGCATGCATACCGGCTTTATTACACAGTCAATTATGCATATGCACGGATGTCCGATGTAACCGAACGGCTTTGGTATAGCTCGCCGGGATTTATTGATATTTCGGACTTATTGACATTGATACCAGTGGGGTGATAGTCAAGCAAACTATATGTTTTCCCAAATTTGTGGTCAAAGATCGGAAATTGTGACACTGGTTATGGATTCAACTTTTTGCTCCAATTTTTTACCCAAGCTAAGTCGTATGGTTACATTCAAGACAGCATAATGATGCGCTGCACCTACCCAAAAATATTAGCTAGGTTATACACGGAAAAGTCCCCATAGATTCTTATACAAATTTATCCTTCACCTTATACACAGATTCTTGGAATAAGCTTATGTTTTACAGCAATGCTGGCTTAGGTCAGAATTACACGCGCTTTTGAGAAACGCACTATTCGCTGAATATAAAGTGGGTGAACTAGGAAGCCTTTTAGAACTTGTGATACTTACCAGCAAACACAACAAGCGTTATCGCAACGGACATGTGAAAACTCTTCGCATTTTCCAGCCAGAAAAAGAAAAGTCCAGGCCAAAGTTTCGACAAAATTCGATAAAGAACTTGGTTGAGTTTCTTGCAGAGGGGAAGTAAAACAAGTGCACAACATATATTTAGAACCGTTGCAGTCCCACGGGAAATACATAGACCGATCTAAAAACAAAGAAAGCTCGTTGAGTATAAAGCAAAGAGTTTCCCCTGAGGGATAGTGGGTAGAGTAGTGCTTTAAGGACTTTTTTATGGACAAGCGACTTGCGAAGCGTCGAGCTTCACTTAAATTCAAAGTTATGGCTTTAAATTTAACTGGACGTATATGCGTTTTCATATAATACTAGCTGGACGCCACGCTTCGCATGTGCATAAAAGAACCACAAAACTTACCCCCAATATTTCTCTTAAATAGTAAAACTGGCGACTAGTTTGGTAAAACGTAAATGTGGCATAAAACATGTAAATGACTAGTAAGATCCATGATATCTGGAACAAACAAAAAGTGAGTTTTAGTCGTGTCACCCTGCTATTACCGAATGTTAGACGAATCGATCCTTACGTGTCGTGTAGCAATAGAAATAATAGCAAGCAACAGTACACCGGTAATGACGTTTTCTTTCCATTAACTATGCATGTCAATCTACGGTGTATACAGAAGCAAAAATTCAATAACAATAAACATTATTTCAATTCGTTCCGCTGTTCGAAATTGTATTTTTAATATAATTTTATCTCATCAAAATATGTTCAAGAGCTTTGCCTTCAAGGAGTGAAAGTATAGGTATAACAAAAATAATGGATCATTTTCTTAGTATGAAAAAGCAAGAAAAATATTTTCCTCGCGAAAAAAATTGATTTTGTACAAAAGGTTGGCTGACTGGGACAACGTGTCCTATAAAAAAAATCTCCTAGTTTCTCTTACTCGCAACACGATACCAATTATGCCCTTCAACTGATCACCAGCATTTTTGTTAGATCTTATAATATGGTAGGTTAAATTGGGTGGTTTGTTGGGGCTGTTAGAAACAAAAATTTTGTAATTATATTTCGTCTTTTTTTACCTATTTATTTAATAGTAGAAATAAGGCATGGTACCAACTAAAATATTAATTGACTCTAAATAGCCCCAAAAGGTTCTGAAATAAAATAACCCTACAAGATGAAACTCAATATCCATTACAATCCCGGGTAACCCAGTTGAATTGAATTCAAATTATGCACATGTACCTACTAATTTGGTGAATGTATGCACTGTATTCGTAATTTCACAGCTATGCTATACCGTATCTGGAGAATGTACTATAAATTTAGTTAAAATTATAATATAACACAATTTTAAGTGTTTATAACACTTCTAAGTCAGACACGAGTTAACACATTTTTGTAGTCCTTTATACCGGTCTAATGTTTAAGAGTAAGTAGATGCTACAAAGATTTATTGATCGTTGCTTAAAGCATTCTATTTTCCAACAAAGTAGCTAATATTCTTTTTAATTTCACCTATGAATAGGCCCTAGACTAGCACAAGTCAAAGAGAATAGAAAATGTTAAGCTGCAGTGAGCCCGGGCAAGTCAAAATTTTTATTTGTTTCGTTAACCAAATTTTATATAATTGCACGTAATTTTTTTTTAATTACATACCTAATGATATCTTATAAGGTTATCGTCGTATGATGATTTAAGTAGGTACTTATTATATAAGACTAGCTTTTGCCCGCGACTTCGTCTGCGTGGAATTAGTAATTCCTCGTTAAGGAATGAATTCTGGATATCAACTATTCTATATCCTTCCCCAGAGCATCTCCAGCGTTCAACGGTTATTGATTCGCCATACAATCTTTCAGCCCCCTTTTCACCCCTTCTAGGGTTGTTTTTCGGGATGAAAACTATTCTATGTCGTTTCCCGGGACTCAAATTATCTACATACTAATTTTCATCTTAATCGGTTCAGCGGTTAAAAACTCTCCATACAAACTTTCAACCCCCTTTTCACCCCCTCCAGGGTTGATTTTCGGGACTCAAACTATCTCTAAGTATACAAAATTTCATCTAAATCCGTTCAGCCGTTTTCACGTGATGCGCGGTCAAATAAACAGACAAACAGATAAACAGACAAACAGATAAACAGATAAACAAATAAACAGACAAACAGATAAACAGACAAAAATTCTAAAAACTGTTGGAACGTGTTCTGTTATCCATTCTAAGTATCCCCAGCCAACTTTTTTCGAATATCTTCCATGTACAGACTTTCGACCCTCTTCAGCTTTATTATATGTATAGATACTTTATCGAATCGAAGGTTTGATATAGCGGGTCAATCCCACCTAAAGTAGGTATGGCCACGTCTCAAAATAAAGCTGCCGTAGCTATAAGTAGTTATAACAGCGTACTTCAGACAGACACCATTCAGGCCGTGCGTAACTAGGTACATTCTCTATGCACCGCCTTTGAAAGCTCCCATTGAACAACTAAATAGAGCCGATGCGAGGATGACAGCGGATCTGGAGTGTTCCCGCATTAATTAATAGTTGCGACGTGCTACACTATCATTTTCATTTACATGCGTCGACGGCTCGCGGGCTGTCGTGTTCGCGTGACAGCCGGTGATTGCATTTTTGACAAGCTAATTTTTTAAAGGACGTCCGGTCGCCTCTTTCAGATGTTAAAAACGTTTAATTTTAGCTTAATAACTAAGTTTATCTGAATTTAAACTTTCGTGAGACATAATATTAACAATATTATCACAGCATGCGGCTGTAGTACTTACTTGTGTTTAGTGTGTAAACACATTAATAAGTGATACATATTAATAAGTTTATATTTGTATACGTGCATGTTCAGGCGAAATTTATGCCTACCTGCCTTCATTTAACGTACCTATAGGTACCCACAGTAATTTGACTACCAAAATGGATAAATCAAATAAATAAGTACTATACTTACCCAGGCTTTTTACAAAAATCGCTGTTCAAAGTAACCCCATTTAATATTACTATGAAAATGTATTCCGATCACTTTCGCATTATATCATATTATATGAGCTAAATTTTAAAATAGTAATTGTAAACACGCAGGGATTGTTCCTGAAAGTACTAGTACACTAATCCCAGTTGGCCCAGTTTCGTGTTACAGTCGACGTCAAAAATATATTTACACTTTTGCACCTTACTCCTTTGTAATAAGGTCCAAAAGTGTAAACATATTTTTACAATATTCATGGAGTTTAATGACAGGAACAACTACACGTCCACACTATGGGATGCTTCTCACAATGTGAATTTAAATGCAAATATTTTGCTATTCTTCAAACTGAAATAGTTTTTACGTACTTAATTCCATTAAAAGATAACAATATTTGGGATATCTTTTTTTAAACGATTCAAAACGATGTAAGTAAAGTAATTAAGTATCTTTAAGCCGTTTTTATAGATAATGTAATGGTACGGAACCCTTCGTGCGCGAGTCCGACTCGCATTTGGCCGGCCAAAAAATTGTCTGTTGTATGGGAGCTCCCTTAAATAAGAAAGTCCCATGGACAAAGTCATCCTGTATAAAGAAACAAAACTTGATGTACTAGTAGGCTTAAGATATCGGTTATTAATGTTATTATAGCATATTATTTAGCTATGGACACCACTCATGTCGCACCTACTTATACATGGTCTACTTTAGGCGAATGGTGAATGAATTAAAAATCACTTTACGCTCCAGCTCCAGCCTTGGAAGATTCTCAACTCGTGACGATAATTTTATAAATGATGTACATCGACAAACCAAGGAGCAAGTATGTATGTTGTATAATAGATACAATATTACGGTCTGACTCATGAGTTTATTTTATTAGCCACCTACATACATATTATCTCAAGTAAATAGAAATAAATGAAGCAGCAGTTATTTTGGTCAGTTTACAACTTAATTACGAACGCTTGTAAACAGCTGTTGTAACGATTTCATTTTACGATTGTACCTATATTGGTCATCCGCAAAGTTAGGTGGTAGCAATTAATGTTATATACCTACTTCCGCTGATCCTATCAGGAGGCATATTCATATTTCTAATATATGATATTGATATCTTAGTGCAACTCGTATGCGACATTATGTTGGATCCAAGGAGAAAGCAATGAGATCACGTCATGTTATTAAACACTGAAGAGCATTTTTTCCTATTTGAGATTTATTCTAATATATTTATGTACCTATATTTCATCAACGATTGACCGATTGTTTTCATAGAATGCTTTATAAAGAACGCAAAAAATTATATAAGGTCTTTAAGAAAAATAGGTAGATTACTACTAACTTTTTTACGATTTTTTAGTGCGTTTTAATATACTTCTACGCAACACTACCGCTACTTACTTTTGCAAATCGCAAGAAACTTCAGGCAGTTCAGGCAATGTACCAAGTAGAATTATTTAAGAGGATCACGCATAATTCTTATTAGCATATCTCAACGCCTAGCCTGCCAGTTAGTGTAATTGATTAATTGGGTGATATACAACACACAGTGATTCTCCGTACTATGTCACTATGTACAAACTATTCATCATCACGTCTTCGCTCTATTGGATTACATACGCTTGAGATAACAGTTTAAGGAAGCCGATTACTTGCTAACTAAACTATTGATCGCGGTGTTAGCGGAGCATCGGATTATAGCACTTTATAATACCTACAGTTAAATAAATAATCTACTAAAAATACAGTGGAGCTAGGATTTGCAAACTGGTCAAAAGTTTGTTTGGAATCTAGTACCTAGTAGGGTAATTTGCAGAAAAAATGTACCTTTACTTTTTTTTATTAGATATATATTTTGAGTCTATCTTATGCAGAATCGTGAGCTCTATCGAGTCTGATAGAATTAAAAAAATGTCCCAACTGTCCCAAAATTAACATACAAAAAATAATAGACTCAAAATATATATCAAATAAAAAAAAAAAGTAAAAGTACATTTTTTCTGCAAAATACCCAGTAATTAGGGCCTAGTTTAGATTTGAGCTAGTTAATAAATTAGGTTAATATTTGTACTGTAGTGCCACTCTATATTTAATTAAGTCAATAAATGTAATTCCGGTAGTAATTAGGTATAAAAAGAAAAAAAAAAGATATTTATTCTTCAATTTAGGCACATTACAATGCACTATACCTACACCTCTGACCCGAGAAGTATAAATTACTTATTACCGGCAAGATACTCGGCGGGACACATTACATCTTACCCAGGATTTTTGTATGAAATTTTTTTTTTCGCTATTATTCCCTTCCCTACGTCTAGGTTTTGTCTAACGAATGAAGTTTTAGTTTAGGGTTTTTATTATCCTTGATTGTACAAAACATACATACCGTAGGTACGTAGGTACCTATATATAATATATAAGTTTCTACATAGTTATCCAAACAGGCAGTTAAAATGTGTTTATTTAATATCTATTTTAAGATGTCCTCCATCGTGTCATATCGGTAGGTATGTTTAGTTTTAATCTCCGGAACGGAACTTCCTTCCTTAATCACCGTTATAGGGACACCACACACCTGATCTGAATTCAGTAAATTCATAGACAAAATGTTTGAATGTGTATTATGGTTGCTTAAATTTGTCTATAGGCCTTCATACAAATAATCAGCTACCATAGACAAATTTAAGCATTTTGTCTATGAACTTGCTGAATTCAGATCAGTGGTGTCCCATAGAGTATGGCGGTTATCACACTGCTGCGGATCCGGATGCGGCGCCGGTGTGCGAGCGAGATAGCGCTCTGCATGTGTCTAGCGCTATCTCACTCGCGCGCCGGCGCCGCATGCGGATCCGTCGCCAGTGTGATTATCAGTATTATCACCTATAGGTCCGTCTCCGCAAGCTAGGTTAGTTCCAACTCGACGTAATAATTTGCGCCTATTGCGAATTACTGCAGACCAAACGGTATTTTTTTGTTAATTTACTTGCTACAAACTAAATTCCTAAGTAAAACAATCCAAAAATGTACGTTAACCAAATCTGAACATTCCGTACGTGCCGCCTTTTGGAGAATGCAATTGCAACCAAACTATTTCACGCTTAAACATCCCCCAGTTACTGGAAACACGTCCTTTCGCAATAAAGCATAATACATTGCCGGTTTGTAAAGAGCGGTGTTATTACTATGTATGTGCTGATGTGATAATGTATGTGTCATTAAATACTGTGATAGTCTGGCTGGCCGCTGGCGTCACCATGCGATTCTTGGAAAGGTGACCAATTCACAAGTTCGTAGTCTGAACTGCTGCGAGTTTTTGTTTGGGTTAAATTATACAAATTATTAAAAGAGTCCTAATATTAAATTATATTAATACATTGCTCACAGTACAAGCTATATAGATACAAGACCCTCTTAATTAAATTTGTTAAGTATCTAAAGTAATGAGTGTAATGACCTTTAACTTTGGCTTGGTGCACCAAAAAACATAAAAATTAACTTACCAAAAAAATGCGCCTGGTTAAAAATTCATAGAAATCCCGAATTATTGTTGCCATTATACAGTTAACAATTTTGTTAATTTTCCCCTTTTAACTTTTCTCGTAACCGTAATTAAAGTTTCAATCATCACATTTTAAATTTTAATTTATTTCCAATTTTCTTAAAGTTTTCCCGCGCATTTTAGACTCGTGTGTCGGCGTCGAATGCCATGGTGTTTTCAAAATTGGAACCAACGTGTGATATTGTTTGGCTATGACTGCCGTACGGCGGGCACGGGCGACGGTGGCGGTGAGACACGCGTACTGAAACGCGCTGAGATTCGGTAGGTCCATGATAGGTCATCTCATCTCACGACACGACATTATTCATAAACGCAGCTTTATGTTAGGATGATTTGCACAGTGGGTTGCATGCAAAGTTCCATTCACATGCAAAAAGTTCATGCCTTATCAATTATATCATAATTGCTTGTAACTTGTAACTAAGTAAGTGCTGGAAGCTGATAGTTGCTAGGTAGGCGGTTATCACACTGGCGCGGATCCGTCGTCAGTGTGATAATCGCCATAGATAGGTGCATGATGCATGATCATGTTGTACCTAATTGTAATAATCCTGAATCGAGCTCTTAATATTTTTCTCTGTATTATGACCCCCAATCCAATCTCGCTAATCGTTATTTAGTAAAGTAATAAAAAAAACCCATAGACGGCGTTGTTCCGTGAATTATACAGGGTGTAACAAAAATACTGGTGATCCGTTTAAGGACTGTATCGTTAATTATGGGTACAGATAAAACCTGGTCTAACGGCTAGCATGTGTATTATTTTGTATTACTATGTTCTAAGAGTTTGATCTGAGGGTATTTTTAAGCAATATCTGATTTAAGAAGGTTTGAATTTTTTTTATTTTAGGGACTTCATGATGCTTTTAATACCGTATAGCAAATACAATCTGGACAAGCCTATCGAGCTGAATTTGAGACTATTTCACCGACTCTTTGGTACGATTTAAAGTAAAAACAGATTAAAAGGCTACCATAACATGTTATCCAAGTGTCCTCTTCATGATTGTTCAATTGATCAGCTGCGGAATAAATGTGGTGAATTTTTATTTATACGAAAATACGATTTTTTACCCTACGTTTTGCAACCCCTTCAATTTCTGATGCAAGCCAAATGAAAGAGACAGCTAGAAAAATAAGCTAAAAACCAAAGCCTAACGGACATTCATGGCGTTGATCCATCGCTAAAGCGGGTCGATAGAAACGCTCCGTGATAGTTATGTTAGATGTCAAAGTCAGAGTTGTCGTAAGTAACATGCCATATTCTCTAAAAGGCCACCATGCACAGACCCTAAGCTTTTTTTTAACGAAAAAAAATGCTTAGACTATGTCCAGATGTTACGCTATACAAATCATGTGTAATTGCTCTTTACATAGTATGATTTTTTTTGTATGATATTGTCTTGTTTGCAAACCGCAAATTGGTTTGTAGTATTTGTCCAAAATCGTTATTGTTACTCGAGAGGATTGGGTAAATTTCGTCCAAACCATATGCTTTACGTCGAGCTCCCATGACGAAATGTGTACCTTATTAAAGCACTGATTAAACACATGTGTGATTTTGAAATAAAAATATAAAACAAAAAAAAACGGCTAAGTAAAGTTGTACCCATAATAAACGATACAGTCCTTAAGGGCATTATTGGTATCGTATTGCGAGTCATCATCATCATCATCATCATTTCAGCCGAAAGACGTCCACTGCTGGACATAGGCCTCCCCCACTGAACGCCACAATGACCGGTCCTGTGCCACCCGCATCCAGCGGACTCCAGCGACCTTCACCAGGTCATCAGTCCACCTTGTAGGGGGCCTACCAACTCCTCGCCTTCCGGTGTATGGTCGCCATTCGAGAACCTTAGTGCCCCAACGGCCATCGGTTCTCCGTGCAATGTGCCCTGCCCATTGCCACTTAAGTTTAGCGATCCGACGGGCTATGTCGGTTACTTTGGTTCTGCTACGGATAGTATCGTTTCTGATACGGTCACGCAAAGAAACTCCTAACATAGCCCTCTCCATTGCTCTTTGGGTGACTTTAAGCTTTTTAATGAGGCCCATTGTGAGCGACCACGTTTCAGAGCCATAGGTCATCACTGGCAACACACACTGGTCAAAGACTTTCGTCTTGAGACACTGCGGAATATTGGACGAAAAGATATGTTTCAGCTTCCCAAACGCTGCCCAACCGAGACGGATTCGACGATTGACCTCTTTCTCGAAATTATTATTGCGAGTAAGAAAAAGTAAAACAAAAATTTTGTGGACTCGAAAAATATTTTTTTTTTGTATCCCGGCTGGCCAACCCTCCCTCCATACAAAACCAAAATTTTTTTCGCGAAACATATTTTTATTAATAGTTTATCATAATAAGAATGCGATACCAATTATGCCCTTAAAAGGATCACCAGTATTTTTTTACACCTTGTAAATCCTGACTCGCTTTTTATTTTTTCTCTGTAGAAAATATGGAAATCTCTCAATAGCGCGGTTTTAAGGACTGGCCTCAGAGCTATACAGTGTTTACTTAATGTAGTACGCTAGATGGCGCTGTCCCGTGTACTAAACATTGTTATCGCGCTATTAGGTATTGTTTAAATTGTTTTTGTGTTCCTTTTTAGGGTCCGTTCCAAAATGGTAAAAAGGAACCCTTATGGTACGAATGTCTGTCTGTCACAAAGCCAATTTTCTTTGATAAGTACTATGAACAGATATGTAAGTCAGCGTCCCAAAGGCGGACATATTGTAATAGAGAAAGAGTAGGCCGTTGGCAACCCTACCTCATCGAGTAGCAGAATCCGGCTCTTCTTTTCAACCGACTTCAAGATTTCGAAGGAGGAGGTTCTCAATTCGTCGGGATCTTTGCTTGTTTTTTTTTTGCTATTTTCTTTTTTTATGTATTTTCACAGATGATTCGAAGAGAGCTGGACCGATTTGGAAAATAGTTTTTTGTTTGAAAGAGTAATACTTCACAGTTGGTCCCATTGTCACCAGGTCCGGATCTGATGATGGGATCCTGGAGAAATCAGGAACTCTTCAAATATTATAAGCTCACCTATAGTAATTTCAGTATTTTTTACAGCAACTCGAGCATTTCCACTTGGAAAAGCGGATCCTAAGTGAAGTCGCTTCTTTTTGTGTTTAAAGTTAAAGAAAAAGATAAAATATATTTATTCTTATTAAATACATCTTCAAGTAAGAAAAGGTACAATTACTACACAAACTAAAACTATTTGAAAATTGTTTATCTTTTTTTATCTTTGCACGGTAAAAAGTTATATAGGTAGGTACTTTTTTTCCTGGTGAACCAAACCTAGAGCGTTTTGTGCAGTGAGCAAAAACATGATCCTAGTTTTTGGCGAAATCTACTACAATTTGTACAAAACGCTCTAGATTGAGGCTACCAGGAAAAAATACATAACTTTTTACCGTGCATTGCCCTATATACGCCGAATTTGGGACACCACACACCGTAGCTGAATTTTGACACCAAACTCGCGCGCGATTCTGAAACATTGCCGTCTAGGTAGGTTCAACAAAATCAATCGATGAATCGATACGAAAACCGCAATGTATAAAAATCAACCATTATTTCTAGGCCTCTACAGACGACAACGACTAGTCAACAGTTAGGGTCAAAACAGACCTAGCGGAATTCCTTCGGAATTAAGCCAATTCATAGACAAAATGCTTAATTTTGTCTATGGTAGCGGAAATTTGTCTATTCTAGCGGAAATTTGTCTATGGCTTCCATACAAAAAATCAGCTACCATAGACACATTTCCGCTACCATAGACATTTTGTCAATGAATTGGCTTAATTCCGCTGTGCTTCCGCTAGGTGTGTTGTGACCATCAGTTGACATCCCCACTACCAACTTGACGTCTACAGACTTAAGGGACTAGTCACCTGCAGTTTTTAATACATTACGGTTTTTGATCTATCGATTAATTTCGTTGCACCTACCTAGACGGCAACGTCGCGAAATCGCGCGCGAGTTTTGTGTCAAAATTGCGCCGATTGTAGAGGCCATTAGCTGTCAAAATATATCTGTCCCTGTCGGGTATACGCTAGAGTATATGTCTATGCTACTCTAGTCTAGTCTTTGACAGCTAGGCTAGGATGCGTGCTGCTGTTTAATTGTTTATCATTCGTATTTTTTAAATAAAGCGGTGTGTTTTATTATTTGGCCTTTTTAACCATGTTTTAGTAACTAGTGATATACATTAAAGTCAATTTATATGTTAGGAAGATGAATCCGCCTCCCTCACCATGGAAAAGGCCAAGCGAAGTTATGCAGCTGCACAAGTTAAAAAAGCGAAAATTAGCTCTACAGGTACAAATTTATACTTATTTATTACTTTATCTCATATATGCTATGTTAATGTACTTATTGCTTTAATAAAAGAAATTAAAAGTATGTTGTATTGATAATTAGATCAATGTGTGCCAAAATGCCAAATGTCTGAGAGGCGCGGCCCGCCAATTTTTTTTTATATTTAAAAGCGAAATCTTGTGTTTCAAATAGGTATGCTGCGGTTCACAACACAGAAGAAAAAACAATGATATAGGGCCAAAAAGGTCAAAGGACCCTGATGTATGCAATGCTGTTTGTTTATTCAATGTTATCTCTTGCAGGAACGCATGAAACACCCGTCAGTATCATCTAGTGAGGAACCAAGCAGCCAAGAAACCAGTACATTAGATTTTTCTAGGCTCCTGGAGGGAGACAAAAGGAAAAACCCATTTTCAAAGTAAGTTCCTACTGTTCTGTAGGGTAAGTCAGATTGTGCCCCATGTGGACTGGCCGCGTCAGATATGTTACAATAATGAGAGCAACAAAACCCGTCCGGTGCTGGACTGTCCTTATTACTAGATCTGGGCTTCTGGCAAGTTTTAATGGGTGGAGGTCGGAGTTACATACTATCAAAATTTTTGAATTGTAAAATAGTACTACCAGTTCTATTATGTGGAAATTATTGATTGTGAAGATTCTGAGACTACTTTTAGACTCAATTAGCGTACACATGTCATTGTTGTTCACTTAACCTGTTGGTATCTTCTTGATATGATACAACTGTAAAAATTCTTCCATTTTGTATGACAGAAAAGAATACTTTATGAATTTATTCACTTTTGAAGCAAAATAAAAAACGATTGATTGATTAATTTAATCATCCTTTTTACATAACTGAAAATAAGATACAGCCCCCTAATTACAGCCCTGCATGCTAATCACTACATAGTATAAAACAAAGTCGCTTCCCGTTGTCTGTCCCTATGTATGCTTAGATCTTTAAAACTACGTAACGGATTTTGATGCGGTTTTTTTTATTAGATAGAGTGATTCAAGAGGAAGGTTTATATGTATAATTGCACCCGTGCGAAGCCAGGGCGGGTTGCTAGTAATGAATAAATCATGGAACCTTTAATCTTTTTTTGTTTTTTTTTTAATATGGCTTTTACTCCTCACAGTTTTAGCAAGGAGAATTCTGCCAATGTCGGGGTGTAGACTATTGACATCTTTTTATGATATTAAATTATACTTGCAGATCAAACCCTCAGCAAACCAAAAAGGCGAAAACTGACTTCACAGAATTAGACGAGTCAAATGACAAGACCCTGTTTGCTCTCCTGAAACTACCTGCGAAGGTAGAGAAGCCGCCACAGGATTTGGACACGAACAAACTATCTACTTTCTCTAATCTTTTGCAAAAATTTACGGCTGAACACTCTGTAGAACCAGTAAGTACCTACATCACATCATCAACTAAATTTTATTGAATAATTCAACACATAACACATGTCATCGTCCTTACTCTTTTTTATAAATAAAATGTACTGATCATCCAATTTAGGAGGTTGCCGTAAAGAAGTGCAAGCACCTGCCAATAGACTGGGCGCTCAAGTCAAAGCTTAGATTAATGTCACCAAAGCCATTTGCATGGACTGCAAAACTGAAAGCCAGTGAAGAGGCATCCGGAATCACGGGGTATGCAAAGCTCTGTATTGTTTAATAAAGATGTAATTTTTTGTATTGTGTGACTTGTAAATCATTATCATGAATTTAGCCATAGCCATTGGTGATTAAATGATTTGATGATATAGGAGAAAGTCTATTTATAAAGGGGGAAACATCAACATAATCAAGGGCTATAGGTATGCCTTTTTTCAGTCGTTAATATGAACTAAATGAGATTTTTCAAGCAAAATGTCAAGAAATTGCCCAAAATCTAACAGAAACATTCGGATCTAGGTAGTTGCGACCTATTGTCACTGCAATGCAGTCCTGCCAGAAGCTTTCAGATAAATAGCAGCGACAAGCGACTGTGACCCGTCGTTTTCTTATGTAAATGTCGCCATTTTAACTACCACCGCAAGCAGTGCGACCTTGCGACACCATACTGCTTCCTACCTTACCCTATACCTTAAGACAAAATTAATAACCGCCCCTAACACGCCATCACCAGGTTCGTCCGCTGCCTCGACACAACCACCTCGTCCACACTAGACACATCCCCGCGCGCCCGCTTCCACCAGACATGCCTCTACTGGCAGCACCCGCACCTCCCGTGGCTAGGGCTGTTCCCGCGGTCGTCGGGCCGCGTGTCGGCCACCAGCTTCCTGGCCGGCAACGAGGAGGTCAAGCTCGCGCTGCATACCGAGTGGACGGAGAGCTTCCGGTCGCTGTTTCAGGTAGAGAATTTTATGTAACATGGCCAATTTATGAATGAATCCATTTATAATGCGTCCATGCACTTTTGAATCTCACTGTACACGAACACCAATTTGCTAACCATTTTTTTGTCTATTTACTATGTCTGTGTTTACCAATCAATTATTTCTATTCAATTCTTTCTACCTATATTCTCCTGAGATCCTGCAAAGGTTTCAGAATAATGTTTTAAGAGCTATTACATGTGCACCATGGTTTGCAAGAAATACAGAGATACATGAATACCTAAATATGACAACTATCAAAGAAGAAGTAAACAGATATTGTGTGAAATATAAAGAAAGGCTGAAAAACCATACAAACCAACTTGCCAGGGACTTATTCAACACAAACGACAATCCGACCAGACTGAAAAGATGGCAAATACTGCAGCTAGACCAGAGGCACTAATAAATGGCGAACTCTTCTAAATTCAAGAGAGAGAGTATTTAATGTAATACCTCCCCAAAACCTCAACAAAAACAGACAATCTGATTATGGTTTTAGTAGCCGATTGCAGATAATATTGAAGAAAAAAAAAAAAAAAAAAAAAAAAAAAAAAAAAAAAAAAAAAAAACCTATATTCTAAAATAATGCCTTGTTGCAGCTGCTACGAGCGCGGCACTGCCCGTACTTCTACGTGTGTGCGAACACGTTCACGTGCCTGTTCCGTGCCGCCGGCCTGTGCGGGGTGTCAGAGCCCTGCGCGCTCGTCAGCCCCACCACGAGGGGCTTCAGGCAGACGCTGCGGCAAGAAGGTGAGATTAAAACTAGAAGTACCAGAACACTTTATTTTTAAAATCTAACAATATGGATGACGACTGACTATCAGTTGTTATAAACATAAGCTGGACATTACTTGAAATTTGAACACAACTATCCATACTTGAGTAAAGGTATAAATCATCGTTATTATTTTTACCAACAGATGTAGAATTCACGATGCCCCTCCGTCCGGACAAGAAACGGCTGAACACTTCAGACGACGACCGCCCGAAGAACTCGTCGTTCGACAGCTGCTACGATACTATGGACGACACTAACGTCAAGCAAGAGGCTCAGGACGAGGGGTCGGGGGACGAGGATCCTGACGTGTTCCTGTCGCAGCTGGGACTGGAGACGGCTATGCTGAATAGGATTAACAACCAGCAGGTTTGTGATGACATCATTTGTACAGTTGCTACGATACTATGGACGACACGCAAGAAGCGCAAGAAGAGAGGTATTTCAGTATTGTATAGTATTTTCCCGCTGTTCCATATAGAATGCATCCAGGTCGCCCCGCCATCTCCTTTTTGGTCTACCTTTACCCCGGTTTATCCGGTGTCCCGTGAGTGTATATCACTATATACCTAAATTAGTAATAAATAGTATGTTTTATATTAGGCGCGCGTCGTACACACGGCCGAGAGCAGCGTGGACAGCGCGGCGGAGTCCCTGGTGTGCGCGCGCGGCGCCGACGCGCAGGCGCTGTTCAACTTCCTGCTCAACTGCAAGTCCGTCGTGGCCGCCTCCGGCCCGCTCGCCGGCGTGCCGCCCACGCTGCTGGCGCCCACTGCCTTCCATGGCGGCACGCTGCAGTCGCTAAACGTAACACCAACACTTAACTCGTACAATTATCTAAGAAATACGTAGAGTACAACGGCAGAAAATAAGTAGTTTTATCCTAAACTGTTAAAGTACCATATACATATTTGCAACAATTTGATTGGCAACATTTTTTTTTTTAGATAAATTAAGATATACTCGCTGACTGACAATTTGTTTCATAAATATCTTGAGACTATTTAACATTATGAATTTTTGAGCTGCCCTCACTGACTCATTTAGAAAATCCTAAAATAAAAAGTTAAGTTCAGAGCATGACAATAAATAATATTGTGTTTTATCATCAGGTCCGGGAAAGCGTCTTGCACTCTGACAACAAGAAGTACTTCTCAATCGAGCTGCGAGGGCCGATCCTGCCGACCACCATACACTCGCTGTTCGACGTGCTCAAGGATTCCGGCGCACAGTTCAGCGCTACCTTCGCACACCATTCGCCGACTGTGGCTTTCTCGTGGGCAGCTAAAGGCATCGCACAAGGTATGTTAATCTAAAAACGACTCTTTTCTAACATGAATAAGGTTGTTTTTAAAACCAAGTGAAAATGTAGCATTCTGCCCACCACCATACACTCCCTGTTCAACATGCTCAAGGATTCCAGCGCACATTTCAGTGCTGGTTTTTTCGTGAGCGGCCAAAGTCGAAGCTCAAGGTAGCTTGTATGATGATGTAAAACCGACATTAAGAGTCGCCATGACGCTCGCGTGAACTCGCGTCCCCATACAAACGTAGTTCAGCTCTCATTTTAAAACGACATGCTTTAGAACCACGTAATTTGGCATGGGCATTCTAGCAGTACAGATCTATGTCGGTAATTCGTTTTCGTTGCTAATAATTGTAATACAGAGAAAATATAGCAAAAATAAGTTTTGTATGTAAATCTGTATCTGGCTGTACTTTCTTGGCGTCCTGGCGACTCTTAACCTTTTGAATGCCAAGCATCGGACGGAAAAATCGTGCCCTCAGCGCCAGCGCGCAAGGCAACCCGGTTATAGTTTGGATGTGATATCACGTCCTGGCGCTGACGGCACGACTTTCCGTGCGCGTGATATGGCGGCTTTGGCGGTCAAAGGGTTAATACAATAATAAGGCAAAAATCGGTGGCAAACAGAATTATTATTAAAAACTATGACAGCATAAACCGGACTCCATTGCAAAGCTAAAGTGATGTATGTCGTAACTTAAAATTAGTTAACATGCGGTCTTATTGCTAAAAAGCGATTTTTATCATGTGTTTGGGTACCGCGATACCGTCAACTGCTCAAACTTTGCCTGGCTTGAAAAACAATAACTATAGCAGTTTGGTGAAGAAAACGCATATTTTTGAAGCCAAGAAAAATTGTACACCGTAGGCAAAGTTGTAGCAGTTGGCGGTACTTTATCATTTTGAAATTATATTACCAACGCAACAGTGATATTACTATTAATTTTCAGATGAGTCTTCAAAGGAGAATGAGCCCAACCACTTCGCCAAAGCATTCAACAAGGAGAACTTATCAGACTGCGGGATCAGTGAAGAGATGCTCCAGCACTTCTGTTCCTCCGACCCCAGCATAGTGAAGCCCGTGGACAGCGTCAGGTATAACGCCGAAGACAATACGTACACGTGGTGACCTGGTTCCTATCATATTGATGATGTATTTTTGACTGATTTATGTGTGAATTGTATTGAAATGATCATGAATGTAACATATTTTTGTACAAATTGCTTTGTTTCTTTTGCACATTGCCGTAGTAAAGCCAGTAATAGTACATTATTGCAGAGGACGGGAAAGGGAAATTCGTGGATGAGCGATTTTTTCGGACGAAGCGCAGCTGAGTCCGAAAAAATAAGACGAGTCCACGAATTTCTATTCCCGCCGAGGCATATATAGTGCTTTTCTCTAAAAGTGCGAGGAAATAAAGTAAAGTAAATGAAATAAATTACAAATTTTGGTTACGTTATTAGCGTTCAATGTCATGAATTAGCTTCCCTCTATAATTTTTTTATAAAGTATTAAGAACTATGTATACTGACAATTTTCATTCAAATAATATTTAAAAAGAAATTTTCGTCAAAAGCTATTTAAGACAGTATTAAATATGCTCCTTTTATGCAACAGATACAAGATTAAACCTTAAAAATAGTTGTTTTGTCTATGATTGTATTAAAACGGCTATTAGACATTGCAACCTGCAGGGCCCAATCTGTTGTGTACCCTGCCTCTCCCTTCCCTCCTTCAGCTCCCTACGGGCCCTACCTTCAATTACACAGTGACAGATTGGGCCTTGCAGGTTGCAATGTCTAATACTGCTTTAAGCCTCATTCGCACGATCAGACGCGGTGCTATGACAAAGAACGAGACAACCAAGGTTTTTGATCTAACTATCTCGCTCTATCCTACAGTTTGAAGGGATTGCCGTTCAGACGGTGTATAGACGTCGCTTAAGTATTGGCTGTTTGAAATGATATTTCTTAGTCGGATGAAAAGTTTAAAAGGTAAAAAACAATACAGTAATGGATTTTACTAGTCAACGCCTAAAATATGTATACACTTTGAACCCTATTACAATGGAGTAAGGTGCAAAAGTGTATACATATTTATGGCGTTGACAAATTACTTCACGGCCGCTAAAACAGGTAAATAATGATTTTTATTTTTTTTAATTCGTTTTGGTAAAAAATGAAGAACTTCACGTACTCATTTTGCTACAGTAAGCTGAAAATTTCCGAGCACATTGGAGAAAAGGATATTTTTCATTCTAAGTGTAATGCCCTCGTGGACGCTCGTGGCGGGGCGTGCAGCGGGGCGGGGCGGGCGGCGTGCATGTCGAACAAAGGACACTCGTACTGGTGTCCGGAGTCGACGCTGCACAAAGTGTATGGACGCTCGCCCGCCCCGCTGCACGCCCCGCCACGAGCGTCCACGAGGGCATTACACTAAATGTACTCCTTTGTCTATAAATGAAATCGAAACAGACAGCAGGATTTAGACGACAACCCACAACGTGTCTTTTACCACCAAAGACGTTAAATCACGCACACGAAAAGTCGTGCCCTCAGAGCCAGCACGTGATATCCCGTCCAAAATGAAAGCGGTTTGCCTTGCGCGCTGGCGCTGAGAGCACGATTTTCCGTCCGATGCTTGGCGTTCAAAATGCACGAAGCACGACACTTTGAAAGGGTTAATAAGTCACCATAGACATACTGGCGGTGAAAGGGTTAAAACGACGACGTGGTGACCTGTTTATATTTGTGATTGATTTTAGCGTGAAACGATCATAAATGTAATATTTTTGTAGTTTTTGTACATTACTTTGTTCATTGTCGTAAAGCTTTTAGCTTAATTTTCTTCTATTAGGTAGGTTCAGTCGGTCGTCTTTAAGATGAATACGGCACGACAGGATTTAGGCGACAACTCGCTGTCTTTGTGTTCTAGACACGACACCTATGGCGTCCTTGATGTTGAAAGGGTTAAGACAGGGGTTCTCAATATTTTCCAGTCCGCAGCGCATTCGCAAATTTAAAAAATTTTTTTGGCAAAGGTGATGTTGAAATAGGAATAACGACGCCCCTCTGTACTTTCTACGGCGGACAGGGCGCTGCGGCACATAATTTGAGAACCCCTGCGTTAAGAAAGTTGAAATAATACGAGAGTATCACTTAATAATATGATTTATTCATTTCTCATTTTTGGTAAATCAAAAATAATGAATTCATAAAAACAAAAAATCCACAATCACTTATTACATAATATAATATTATCGACATCATACAAGTCAGGATTCAGGATGAAATAAATAGTACTGTGAGTCTGTCAAAACGCCATAAAATATGTTACTTAACGCATAATGTTCTAATCACTATAGTTATCACTTCAACCCAACGTGGAACAGGAATCTTGGAAAGCTTACATCTACAATATTTTATCTATGCGACCATAATTTGCTCACTGAAACAAAAAAATATTATTATGAAAAAAAATATTTGTTAGAAAACTTAATTATATATTTTTAAAGAAACGCAAAGTATAGGCTGATACATATTCGTATCTTAACCTTTTGAACGCCAAGCATATGACGGAAAAATCGTGCCCTCAGCGCCAGCGCGTGCGAGCGCGCAAGGCAAACCCGTTATATTTTGGACGTGATATCACGTCCTGGCGCTGAGGGCACGGACTTTCCGTGCACGTGATTTGACGGCTTTGGCGGTCAAAAGGTTAAAGGAACTTAAAAATCATAGCAAGGAACTAATTTTACTATAATTATTAAATCATATTCTAACTGAAGAAGAAAACAAATGATTTGCATATACACGGGAAGATTCGACCGGTGCCGGGTTAGGGCCGACGTCCCGTATGCAGAAATCGCTAGTTCGATCCCAGCCCTAGGCACCGGAAGCCTAGGTCATTTCTCGTTTGTGTATGACATCTATATAAGTTTATAATTATAATCCATATTGAATGCGAATTAATTGTGTGATAATTACCTGAAGTTGGCCAATTCGATTGCGGTGGTTAATTTACGCGGGTTTATGATTTCTGCGAAAGAAATAATTTCATATTAGTATTCGTAACTATAAAGTCATCAAAGCAGAAGCTAATGTTTGCGCGTTAATTCTCGCGTGTCCCAAGTGACCCCAACCCCTAACTTGAAAGGTTAGATGCTCAACATGGACCATGGTATCGACAGGTCATTTCAGGACTTTGAAGTAAGAGGTTCTCAATCCGTCGCAATCTAATATAGGCCAATCAAATTAGACTTTTTCGAAGAATTAATATCCAGCACGCTGGAAATCATGTGAATACCTTCATTTGCTCCTAAATTCGTGTAATCCGAGTTTGCCCAATCCCAGGAATTGTGCATTCTTTTTGGAAAATTTTGAAAAGTAAAACAAAGATCCCGACGAATTGAGAACCTCCTCCTTCGAAATTTTGAAGTCGGTTGAAAAGTAGTAGTGGTATTGTTGCGACTCACGTTGGAGCTGGAGGTGGCGGTGGCGGGCTGGCCGGGCACGGAGTACTGCGGCCGGAAGTTGGCGAAGTTGGCCGCCGCCGCCGTCGGCGCGAAGCCCGCCAGCGCGCCGCTGCCCGCGAAACCGGCCGGGAACGCCGCCATGGCCGCTGCAAGAGAGACAACTACATCATGACGAGATACACGCAACATACAACTATCGCAGAAGATACGCATTTCGAAAGGTTCCTTTTGAGGATTTCGAAACATCTTTGATCTGCGCATTCGCTTAGTGTTGAATATGGGCACGGAAGTTTTAATATAACACAAATATGATAGTATAATCTTTCCACTTTGGTTATATTCACAAAAATCAAGGTACAGGGGTGAACCGGGATTGTTATACTGCAAATTGGTGTAGAATACTATAGAGATATGCTGTCCGAATCGTAGAAATTTACGACTAAAATTGCTCTGTGTGGTGACCTCGTGCTCTCTGTAAAAGCGTAATGATGAGGTGTCTGTGTAGTGTGTAATGTGTATTGTGTAGTGTGTGGGTATAGGTTACCGGCGGGCACGGGGTTGCCGGCGGTGGCGGCGAGGCGGGACAGGATGGAGCGCTCGGACATCTGCAGGCGCTGCGCCACGGGCGGGATGCGCGCCAGCGTGGCCGGCAGCCGCGACACGTCCGACTTCATGTCCGACAGCAGCTCCTCCAGCTGGTTCAGCACCTGCACAACACACACACACAAGTGTAAAATACACTAATTACAAACAGATATCTATTATAATGAAAAAATCAACCATGGAAAACATTGGGGCCTGCAGTATTCGAACCTGAGACCTTCGGATTGCCGGTCTGACGTGCTTCCAATTACACCAGTCTTCCCAGTTCAAAGTAATCAAGTCGCAGCGACATCTGTACCTTAAGTTTAGAAGGTTTACAACCTTTGAGCCAGCTCTAAAGCCGCTAGCGCACGCGCTAGCCAGCCTTCCGACTTCACAACTCTCCGTCGTATTAATTAAGTTACACACAAGTGTAATAACTGTTACACTAAAGCGAAGCGCAGCGTAAGTGAAGCGCGTTAAAATGCGTGTCGTTTCAACTATGTAAATGTGCAAAAGGCATAAGGGATCAAACGAAATAATCGTATCGATAGTGTCACGTCACGTACCTTGTGCAGCACGGCGTTGGCCGGCTTGTTGCCCGCGAGCGACTCCTTGCTGAGGTGCTGGTGGGACTCGGCGAGGCACTCCACCTCGGCGAAGCGCGCGTTGAGCGACATGGCGGGGTGGTTCGGGTCCTGCGTCAGGTTCAGGTACGCCGCTCGCCGGAGTTGCTCTTCGATCACCAACGCTTGCTCCAAAAGCTAGGAAAAAATAGAACAGAATTTAAATGATTTCTAACTCGAAAACATTCACTGGCATTATATATGGCGTATACACCAAATAGTTTTTTGTGTTTTCCCAATCCTTAGCAATATTGAATGAGGTCATTAGATACACATACTACAACATTTATGTATAACTAAAGGTAAAAATAAATACCTTCTATAAGATACATGATTATCCATGTGAAGTGAAATGCTAACCTTGAACCTCCTCGCGAGGAACTTGTTCTTGATCTCGAGGAAGTTGCCCTTGCCCACGTCCATCTTGAAGGGCTCGTTGATGATGGCGAAGCGCAAGTCGTTCTGTATGTCCTGCCAGCGGCCGTAGCCGTGCGTGACGATGCCGGCCAGCAGCCAGTAGTCGTGGCGGCGGTGCCAGATCTCGTACTCGCGGCCCGGCGCCGCGGCGCGCTCCTCGTTCAGCCACAGCGTGTGGAGCTCCGTGAAGCCGCCGTCCGCGATGTTGAACATGAACTTACGTCGCTCCACCTAGGGAATCAATCGATTATAAGGCAATGATATTTACTATATCATAGTTATATGGTCGATAAATTCGACAGTTAGTCGAAAAGCATCACCTAAAGTTAATGTGCCACTGTCCATTGTTGCAGAGGTTGGAAATTTTGCTATAGATGGACGAGTAAATTCGAGCTTGAAGATATGTGTTTCGGCCGAGGCGTTGTCTCTTTTTTACGACCACTGCGATGAATTTCAGTGATTAGAAAATAAAGATAAATAATTAAATATTGATTTCCTGTTTTTGCCATAAACCTGTTAACAGTTTAAAGTCTATTCTCATTTAGCGCACGATTACAATTTCTATTTCACATCAATATCAAGTATCATTGGGGCAATATCTTATATTGAAAAAAATATGTTAAGGGATTTTAGATTACTAACCTTGAGATCATCCTCCTCCTTGACCAGCACGACATCATCATCGTCGTCCTCTTTCTTCTCATCTTTGCTCGGCTTCTCTGAGGCCTCAGAGTCCGCCTTCTCACTCTTCTTATCTTCCTCCTTCTTATCATCTTCTTTCGGCTCCTCTTTAGGCTTCTCCTTCTCGGCATCTTCTTGGGCTTCCTCTTTTACTTCTTCCTTGGGTTTCTCCTCTTCCTTAGGAGGTTCCTCGTCGACGGACATGCGACGCTCCGGTTCAGGTTTAGCTTCAACCGGTTCCTCTTTGGGAGTCTCTTTGTCTGCAGATTTCTCTGGTTCCTCCTTGTCGCTGGTGTCCATCGGCTCGTCTTTAGGTTCTTTGTCGGACTTTTCCTCTTTGGGCGCTTCCTCTTTTTCTTTGTCGTTGTTTTCTGTAGCGGGAGCGGCCGCCGATGAGGGTGCCGGTGAAGGCGCGGCGGAGGTGATGGGTGTAGCGGTGGAAGGCGCGGGGCTGGCAGCGGTGCTCTCTCCAGCGCCTGCGATCTTCACTGGCTCAACTGGTTTGCGGATTAGCTCTGGCATGCTGTAGTAACCATTAATGTGTTCGAACTCTTGCACCTTCTTCCTTATCAAGCTCATGACACCGATCCTGGTTAGCACGTGCTGCCGCGACAGCCCCTCGCGAGGCACACCATCGGCAAAGGTCTCCGCATTGTCGGCGCCGGGCTCGCAAAGATGCCTCATAAATAGTGATACGTAAGCTTTGAAGTTCCTCTCTGATTTGCCTCGGAGATCTCTCACTAGCCATTGCGAGTTGAACGCGTCTTGCGGCGGCATACCGTATCGCATGATAGCGTTGAGGAAGGACTTCCTTTGGCGAGCGTTGAAGCCGAGCACTTCCATGTTTCCGCCGACGCGAGCGAGCAGCGGAGGCAGCGGTCGGTCGCGCTCCTCGCGTCTCTCGAGACGTCGCTTGCTGCGGCGACTGAGGAGATCTCCGTTGTCATTCTTTTCATCGAAATCGTCATCTTCTTTATCGTCCTCGCTGCCCTGGGAGAAGTCGGAGTTGTAGTCCGAGCCGTTCTCCTGCCACGTCGAGTCCTCTCTGTTCTCTGTCTGCGCGACGCTTCCGTCGTTGTAGTTGACCTGTTTGCGCACTCGCTTGCCTTTACCGAGAGTCCGCGCCTGGTCTTCTTGGTGCTGCTCGTAATGGTGTCGCAGTAGTTTGATCCAGTACGCCGGGTCTGTATTCTCGGCTTCTTGCTTGATGATTTCTGTGTCGACTTCCTCCTCGTTTTCGCCTTCCTTTGTAGAGTAGCTGGCAACTTTGAAGGAACTGAGATATTCGTTGGCCCATGATTCCTTAGATTCGATACCCTCTTTCGACCGATCGAGCAGGTCTGAAACTGCTTTGTCATCGTAATGGATAGCTTCTTCTTTGCCCTCTTCTTCTTTGAACAACTCTTCGGTACCAAATCGGAGAATATCGTCCAATTCTTGTTTGGTGAAGTTGGCGCCCTTGCCGCCCATGCCGGGTCTTACGACCAAGTGAGTCAACATCATCTTCCTCTTGGCAACCTGCGTGACTCGCTCCTCGACACTGTTGCGGGTGACGAAGCGATAGATCATCACTTTGTTCGCCTGACCGATACGATGGGCGCGAGAGAACGCCTGAATGTCGTTATGGGGATTCCAGTCGGAATCGTAAATGATAACGGTGTCGGCGGTGGCCAGATTGATACCGAGACCACCTGCTCGGGTAGACAGTAAGAACACGAACTGTTGAGCGCCGGGAGCATTGAATCTATCGATGGCTTCCTGACGGGTCGGCCCGGTGATGCCACCGTCAATTCTCTCATACTTGTAACCAGCGCCTTCTAAGAAATCTTCGAGGATATCCAACATTTTCGTCATCTGTGAGAAAATAAGAACTCTGTGGCCTTGCTCCTTGAGCTTCTGTAACATTTTAGCCAACAGGACCAGTTTTCCTGAAGCTTTTATTAAAGCAGACGTATCGTAGTTTCCGTGTGATCCCAGCGGAGCTTCCTCGGCCGCTACAGGGAAGAGATAAGGATGATTGCAGCATTTCTTCAAATCCATCATCACATTCAACAGGGACACCGTCTGACCACCGCTCTTCGGGTTCAGAGCCTCGTAATTCCTCGTCAAAATGTATTTATAATATTTTTTCTGCATGGGAGACAGTTCGACGCGCACGATGAACTCCGACTTTGTGGGCATGTTCTTGAGCACGTCGGCCTTGAGTCGCCGCAGCATATGCGGCCCCAGCATTTCGTGAAGCCTCTTGACTTGCTCCTCTTTCGAAACGTCCGCGAACTCGTTCTGGAACGCGGCGAGATCGTTAAACTTGTCCTTGTTTAAGAAATTCAAAAGATGGAACAACTCCTCGAGATTGTTCTGGAGGGGAGTACCGGTGAGCAAAAGCTTGTAGTTGATGTGGTAGCCGGCCAGCAGCCTGAAGAATTTAGACTGGTTGCTCTTCAGCCTGTGGGCTTCGTCTACTACGAGCACGGCCCAGTCGATCGAGCCGAGACACGTAGCGTCGATCGAGACCAACTCGTACGAAGTCAGTAGAACGTTAAACTTGACCTGCGACTTGATCTTGGACGGTCGGCCGCCTCTGTTGGCGCCATCGTCGAACGTCAGCTCGTTCTCCCTGATGACCGCTCGCGAGTCCTTGTCGCCGACGTAGGTGATGCAGTAGAGATCGGGCGCCCACAGTTCGAACTCTCTCTCCCAGTTGATAATGGTGGAGAGCGGCACGGAGACGAGGAAGGGGCCCTTGCAGTGTCCCTCCTTGAAGAGGGAGTAGAGGAAGGTGACGGTCTGGATGGTCTTGCCGAGCCCCATCTCGTCGGCGAGGATGGTGTCGATGCCCTGTCCCCAGGAGTAGCGCAGCCAGTTGAGGCCCTCGAGCTGGTAGGGGTGCAGCTGCATGCCGGTCTCGTACACGAACGGGGGTTGCTCCTCGTACTTCTTGTTGAGGTTGGAGCAGGGCTTCTCGGGCGGCGGCGTGTACTTGCAGCCGGCCAGCTTCACCTGCATGCCGCTGCTGCTCTCGTCGTCGTCGATGGGGTCGCGGGTCTTACTCTTGCGTCCGGCCTTCTTGCCTTTGCTTCCCTTCGATTTGCCTTCCGAAGTGATGTAGGCCCGCATATCCTGTAATCAACAATACATTAAAGTCGATGCACACCACATGCATATGCAGCACAGCACAGCTCAACCAGAAACAAAACGAGCTTTTATAGGAGATGCAACCCTTCACTGTTCTGCATCTGTAATCCTTGATTAGCCTTTACATTGCTTACTAACTGTTCCCGCGACTTGGAAGAAAAACTACCCTAAATGTTGCTCCAGAGTACAAATTGTTCGTATATAAAATTTCATGAAATTCTGTGTAGTAGATTTTGCTATATAGACAGATTTCGCCTTACGCGTATGTTAAAGTAATAATAGAATAGTAACCTGATAATATTCAACGGCCTGCTTGAGGCCCGCAATGTCGGCGTGCTCGGACTCCCAGGTGGCCTGGTCGTAGGAGAGGTCGCGCCACTTCAGCAGGTAGTAGGTGGTGCCGTCGCGCGACGTGCGGTGGTTGATCACGCGGTGCACGATCAGCCACTCCGGCTTTACGCCGTATCTGGTACAACAAACTCAATTAAACATCCCATAGTTAAAGAAATAGCGAGTAGTAGAAAAACTACACCTTCGAAAATAATGACAAGAGTTCAAAACGAGATAAATAAGATTAATGGATAATAAATATCTGGTTTTTTTTAAAGTAAAGTAGGTATGTGTTAGGACTGTAAATTTTCCGTCCGTACTTATTTATGTATATTTATTATTATCAAGTTTATCCTAAAATAAACGCTAAAAGTAAACAATAAAACTTAAAGAATAAACTGTAAATAGAAAATGTTATCTTTAAAGTTTTTCCCAATTACCAGTTTAGTCAGGTTGACGGCAAATTCAACCTGGACGGGAAACAGGCATAACTACATTATTTCCGTCAGGCATGTCTAACCTGTAGTACTTCTCCTCGAGTGCCTTCTCGTCCGAGTCCTGGCCCTGCTTGCTCTTGAGGCGCTTGTATCTGCCGTCCTGCTCGTCGAGCGGCTCTTCCAGTTTCGGTGGTTCCTCGGTGTCGTATTTGCGCATGTAGTACCGGTACATCAGCGGATGGAACACGTCCAACTGTGAACGTAGTGACAATTGAAAAGCCAATTCGATTTATTGTTCTTTTTTATAAAATAAAGTCACACACAACAGAACATTAAATGTAGTCAAGAAACAAGGATCTTGTTTATTGTTACCATACCTGCAGCTCCGAGATCCAGCTGCAGTGCCAGTAGGAGCGCTCGAGCCACTTGACGAAGAACTCGCGCGAGCGCGGCGCCTTGGACTTGGCCGAGGGCTCCTTCCAGCGCCATGTTAGGATCTTGTGCACTTTGCCATCTATTGGTGGACACTGAAGAAAAATAAACAGTAAATAGAATTGTGAATAAGATTTGCGATCCGGTTTAGTCATATATGAACTTAAATCTGGATCCGTATGCTACTGTGCTCGCCTAAAAGACAGTCTAATTCTATAGTTTCATAGTAATAAGCTGTGTTTTAAACTTGAACGGCAGTATGTCGTTCCAGACCCGTTCATAAATGACGTCTTAGATTTTGGGCGATTTTTAGATTTTATTTTTACCTAATCATAAATAAAAATGGCGTACTTATCTAAAAAAAGTATTGAGAACAAAACATTTCAGTCATCATCACATCTCTCACATAGTGCAGTCACGTTTTCCTTGGCTAACCTATGAAAAGTAGGGTATACTCACACTGCAGCGAGGACATTTCCACTCTCCGTCCGGTACCTCCTCGAGCGGTGGGTTGAGGCAGAACCGATGGTAGGCCGACGGGCAGGAGTCGCAGCAGAGTAGCTCGCCGCCATCCTTACAAATCCTGCGACCATCAATTAGTATTAGAAAATTCCTTCACATTTGCATATACTATACCAAATTCCAGTTTTGCGCAGCAGGATAAAACTTTGAGAAATTAAACCTTATTATAATCTGGATTACAACAGATGAAACCATTCGTTTGAATTTTTCAATCCATTAATCGAGAGCGGATTCTTGCGGTACAGTCCGTGAGTTTTAAGAAGAACCTTCTGGAATCGGCGATGACACACGAAGGTAATATTGCTGTTCTGCTTTTTCATGTGTCACTGTTGATTGATACCCGATGTCTGTTTCTAAAACCCGGAGGTTCTTTTTAGAGCTCAGCAGGACTGTACCGCGGTCTCAATTTCGCCACGGAGATGTGCGAATTCCCTGAAGGATTTAGTATATACAGACTACACAGACATTTCATCATTAAGCTTTTAGAGGGAGCACTAGATCACCAGACATAAGCGCAATTATATTCGTAAATTTCTACGATTCGAACAGCACATCTCAATAGTATTCTACACCAATTTGTAGTAAAACAATCCAGGTTAACCCCTGTAACTTGATTTTTGTGGATATTTTAAATTTACATGACTAATGATCAAAAACGTTAACTCAACTGAAATAAGCGGTCGCGCTCTCATACTAAATTAGTACGGGAGCACTGTGTGGTGATCTCGAGTTGTACTTGTGATCTATGTAGTGGTTGAGGTTATCTGTGAGTTTATATAAAAAGGAATTTAGAATGATAAAGGTATAGACCTGCAGAACTCCTGGTGCTCGTCGTCATCCTCCTGGTCCTGGTTGCCCTCGGCCTCGCAGTGCGGACACGACCAGCGGCCCTCGGGCGTCTCCTCCAGCTCGGGCTCCAGGCACACCAGGTGGTAGGCGCGCGGGCACGTGTCGCACAGGATGATCTCGCCGCCTTGTTGGCACACCTAAACGCGAAAGTGTCAAATGAAAACTCTTATTATACGTTATCTAGAATCGTTCGTAGCGAGGTCTGTGAATCATTTCCAACCACGACCATTCTTCTTTATAATTGTCCTATTATAATTGAAGTTCAGTTCAAGTGATAATAATTTTGTGGAAAGTTTCTACGAAAGATAAATGCACGCAGGCATAAAGAATCGTGGCTTTATTTATTAATGTTGTGCCCGTAGCTGACATCAAACCTAGATACTTACGAGAACGTAGATAGATAGTAGTGTGTCTATTTAAAAATATACAGATCTAAATATTTATTAAAATAATTTGATTTGTTCCATAGTTAACATAGTCTGATTAACCAAAAAGTGCAGTAACAGTAGAAACAATAAGCTATACTTATCTCTTTTTAGTGGTAAGAAAACAAACGTAAGAAAAAGAGAGTACCATTCACTCTGTCTATGCTTGAAGTGAGACAGACCTTGCGAAAGTATATGATTTGTGGCTAAGACCTTCCTTACTGCTAAGTCGGGGAGAGAGTGAGAAGCAAGAGTTACCTCACAATAGTCCTGGTGCTCCTGCTCGCCCTCCGCGCCGTCGGGGAACTTGTTGGTGGTCTTGAGTTTGTTCCTCTTCTTCTTGCTCTTGTTGCCAATCTTGGTCTTGGCTTTCTTCCTTGGTGCCTGTAACACATGTGTCATTTAATAATCGAGTAGTACAACAAATAGAAAAGTGAGTTGTTGCGGAGATTTTCAGACGCTGCACATTTATGTAACGAATTACACTAAATATGAAAGGGAAAATAGGCCTTTCATCTTGTTTAATCCGACTTTGGCACCTGCGCCTCGAGATAGACCGAGGTTTCTCGCACTTATAGCCCTGTGTACCCATACTAAAGTTTCTAAATAATTGCGACCCTCATTTACTTTAAACCGATTTTTTACGAAGTTGGCTTGTTGTGAAGTAGCAGTGCAGGTGACATTTCCTCTTACATTTTGGGTATCTTTAGGAGGCTTTCGGACCGAGGGCGCAATTGACTTGAGCTTTAAAAAGTAGTTAGGTTGTCTGCGCTGCTCTACTATATATGTTACTGTATGTTAGTTAGTACAACATACCGGCGTGCCGTCGTCGGCGGGCGCGGCGGCGACGTCGCCGGCGGCGGGCGCGGGCGCGGGCTTGGGCTCCTCGGCCTCGGCCAGCATCTGCTCGAACTCCGCGTCCGACTCCGAGTTGGCCCCCGCGCTGCCCTCGGGGTCCTCCTCCTGTGACGAATGGATCTAAATAAGTGTGGGAGGTAAAGTTAAGTACTGTTTGTAACTTTGTTCACGCCGTCACGCGTTATTAGCTATATTAAAAAGCGAAGACCACCACCGTGCCAACTTCGACTGAAACATCACTAAAAATAAGAGCAATTTGGATTAGAAAATTCATTTTAAGCGTAGTAATCTTGTCAAATATATTCAGATAAAATATTGAAATGATCATTAGCCTCATGCAAATGATTTATATCACTCCGAGAGTAAGTACAATTCACCACCCACTCACGCAGCGGCAAATCTTACTTCACAGTCAGGAGAAGACGTATAATTGTGTACCCACCACGGGTGGTAGGTAATAAAGAATGCTTCAAATTGCTTTCTTATAGCCCTCACCTTCGGTTCAGGCCACAAATGCACGCGATCTGAACCATTATTTAGCTTAGCGTTGCGGCCTCACTTACGCGGCGCAGACGTATCTAGACTAGAGATGCACCGAATATCCGGTTACTATCCGGTATCCGGCCTATCCGGCCCTTATTTTAGTATCCGGCCGGATACCGGATATCTTCGTACTATCCGGCCGGATACCGGATGTAGTCAGAGTCGCCCACTAGTCATACAAAAATTTTTTTTACACAAAAATACGCGAGCGCGTGTGTACTTTTGAAAGAAGTTACTCCGTACTGACATAATAAAATTCGTTTTGTTGCCTAGAATTCCTAGGAATGTATACGCCCGAACGTTCACTACGACAGAAGTCGAAACCTGCACGACGCGCACCTGCGAAACTCAAATTGTAGGTATAGTACCGCCGGCCGAATATTCGGCGGCCGGATACCGAATATTCGGCGGAGGGTCAGGCCGAATATCCGGTATCCGGTATCCGGCCAAACCACTATCCGTTGCATCTCTAATCTAGACTAGACTAGATAAGGTACTCACGCTGCTGGTCCGCTTGCGCTTGCTGAACTTGATCTTGAGCGTGGGCACCTTGGGCTTGCGGCCGGGCTTGCCGCGCGCGGCGTGCTTGGCCTTGCGGCCTCGCTTGCGCGGCGCCGGCGTGCCGTCGCTGTCGGCCTCCTCTTCTTCTTCTTCAACATCGTCGACTGTGTCGTCGTTCTGAAACAAAACACAGTTAATTCATACTCTCGGACTGTCATTGACAAACTCAAATTTGAAACATCTGGGTCCTAGGCACGGGCAACGCGTCTAAGACCACGAAAACAAAACATTACGAGCATTTATTTTAATCAATGTATGGTGGACGGTGGGAGCGTTGAGCTATACCGCTCGAAGCCTTTTTTGCCTTTGAAAGCGCTCCTGTGTGACATAATGAAGCGAAATGTGGTAAAACTGTGCCGTTTAGAGAATCTACAAACTTAAACTTTAAAGTCTTAATATACATATAACAGCTTAGAAAAACTTATATCAATTTCAGTGACTTTTGATAAAACCATGTAAATACCTTTGGCTCCTTAGGCGGGCGTCCAGGCCTAGACTTGGGCACATAGTCGGAGGCCGTGGAGGTGTTGGTGTTCTCCTCCGAGCCCATGTTGGAGCCGCCGCCCAGGTTCGGGTTGGTCTCGCAGAACAGCCGCCACTTGGCCGCCACCAGCATCATCAGTTTCGACACTGGTACCTAATGTCAAATATAAACATGTTAAAGACGTAAAAAGTTAAGGCTTAGTTACACTCGAACGCGATGATAGCGGGGCGTTAGCGCAGCGCGACACCGTTTTACCTAATGCAACGACTTAAAAAAGCATACATTCAGACGTCAGCATCGTGCCCCGCTCACGCCACGTCGGCATCGCACATGAGTGTGACGGAGCCTTTAGGCCAATGACATTAACAATAGCATCAATAGGCCCTAAAATAACATCGAAAGAATAAATTAATAATTACACATTCAGGGACACGTTTTACGGAAGTACATTTAAGAAATGCCAAATACAAGTAACACATCAAATGTGACGATGTTTTGGAAAAGGTACCATTTGGCGGAAGTCACTTACGTTGTACAAATTTAAATTGTAAATGGTACCTTTCAATCTAGACTATCACAAATGTTATTGTAGTATCTGTATTATGAAGAAAGATTAAGTAACAGACCATCTCTAAAACAATGCACAATAGGCTTGATTCCTATATACAAATTTAATAGGGATGATGACACATGTTGAATTATGCAATAAAATTTCAAGGATGCAAAATGATCAAAATATCCAAATAAAGTAAACATTAAAAAAATCTATTGAAATGGTTCAAAGATATAAAGCCTTAAAAATTTCAAAATTTTAGATGTTTTAAAGTACCTACGAAATTCTAAAAACCATTCGATTTTTAACATTTTATTGTGAAATAAATTGTATAGCAACCATATACATAAACGCATCATTTCACTGTAAAAATAGCAATTTCATAATTTTCCATACTTTAATTAAACATGGCAACTATGAAGCCGTGACGTCACTGCTTCATATCATTTTGTTAGGAGCGTTTTAAGAAATAAATGCAAATCTCAGACTTTAAGTCTCTTTTCTGTCTTTTATGTTGATTTAAGGCAATTGGCCCCATACAGACATTTGATCCTCTCGCAACAAAACGAATCGATTGATACCATGCATGAAAAAAAATCATCAAGCCTATTGTTTCACAGCGACCGTGAAATCAAATTTACGCAAACAGCAAGATGGAACATGTCATATGCGCTTTTCAACATTCAACTATAATAATATGGTCTTCAAATAAGTACATTACTACATACCTTAGGGTTTTCTTTGACCAGCAACGGTCGGACGTGTTGCTGGAACAGCTTGTAAGACGTCAAGTTCTCAAGATCAGCGTCCGTGTACTGTACATCCACGTCCGCGAGCCCGAACGAGGAGCAAACTTCCTCGACAGTCGGCATGCCTGCAAAATACGGCACTTTACAACCTAGAACAGGGGTTTTCAAAGTGGGGGGCGCAACCACATTTTAAGGGGGGCGCGGGGCTTCGGGAAATTTGAATACGATTAACTAAGTCCTTATTTAACCATCACCACGAAGTGAAGGGGGGCGTGGGAATTTCATTTAAGGCAGCAGGGGGCGTTTTTTGTACTAAGTAGATTTTATAATTGAAAGAAAAATTGAAAAATTCACAGCATTGAGCAAGACTCGTATTTGCGACCTCTCGGAACACCGGTCCGATCGCACTACCAACTGTGCTATCGACACTTACTCAACCTCGGTGAATCTTTTCATCGGTTCCTTCATTTTCGTTTTCAAATCGTTACCGGACTCTTAATAGCTTGCGACACATCAGTCAGTAAAAGAAAAAATAATAAGTACCGTCAAATCTGGCAACTTTGCCACTATACACAGGTGTTGAAAAGTCATAGTACATTTTTAACCAGAATTCATATGAAACCATTGAAGTATGAATGACGCAACACATAGTATATTTATCAACGAATGCATAAATAAGATGGTTTTTAAATTAAATGACGGATAATAAGGTCGCACGCCTAAAAAAGAAACTGGCAAAGATACCTATACCATGTGGCAACTTTGCCAACTGTATTTTTACTTTCTAAATAAATTTATTTGTATTTACAATATTAGTAAAGAATATTCAGTAGTTAGGATACAATAGTTTTGGAATTTGATCCTGCATGACATCTTTACACACAATAAACCACGGCAAAAGTGGCAAAGTTGATCACCCATTCAAGAAAATTTCATAGAAAGTCAGTAAATGTGGTCAGGGTTGACACAAATGAAAAAATATTATTTATTTAAGTACTTATTTATTTATTTACTTACATACGAGTAATCAGGTTATATAAGTACTCTTAAAAAACATAAAAAACACTTTGATAAAAATATTATCAACAAAATAGAAACATAGAAAACTCTTTAAGAGGCCTATCAAAGGTCCACTCGTAATAATAGAGTAATGTAATTTGTCTCCCGCTCCACGTTTGATGAAAAGTATAAAAAGGACATATCTAATCAAAAATTTAATTGGGTGCCCTCTTTTTCGCATAAAATGGATTGTCATATTTGCACATGGCATAACACGATTGGCATAATGCCATATCACATAAAAGTCATTATAATAATGCATATATTCGCCTAATAAGTAATTTTCATAACGTTATATGAGCGTAAAATGTTTTGGTATAACATGAAGAAGAATAAAATTCAGTTCGCCTAATTTCAATGTGCATAACATATACTAACTCGAACATCTTATCCTACTAATTTAGAAAATCATAACATCCTAGTGCATAAAATATACTAAATCGAATATTTATTCCTACTAAGAAAACTGAGGACTTATGGGGAATATCAGTTGTAGTCATCAGCAATATCATAGACGACATAGCGCCTTACTTAGCCATCATTTATAACAATTCAGTTTCACAAGGTGTTTTTCCAGATCTAATGAAATGTAGTAAAGTCATACCTCTATTTAAATCGGGTGATTCTAGTGATCTAAATAATTTCCGACCGATATCGATACTTCCTGTACTAAGTAAAGTCTTTGAAAAGATAATGTTAAATGATCTACTGGGGCACTTCAACAGACATGGACTGCTTACAAGCAATCAGTTTGGTTTCACAAAGGGACGTTCCACAACCGACGCTGCTGCAGAACTCATTAAACATATTTTCAATGCTTGGCGAGACAAACGTTATGATGCAATTGGTATATTCTGTGACCTTTCAAAAGCTTTTGATTGTGTAGATCATAGAACGCTCATTCTTAAATTAGAACACTATGGTCTTTCAGAAAATGCCCTGAGTCTCATGTCTTCTTACCTTAGCAATAGAACACAAACAGTTGTTGTAAATAAAACCCAGTCTAAAGGGACTTTAGTAAAATTAGGAGTGCCACAGGGTTCCATTCTGGGCCCATTCCTGTTTTTGGTTTATATAAATGATTTACCTTGTGTAGTACAAAACCTTTGTGGTATGATTTTGTTTGCCGATGATACATCTTTAATTTTCAAAGTTGAACGGCAATCCAATGATTTATCTGTAATTAACAATACACTAGCTGGCGTACTAAACTGGTTTACTACTAACAATCTGTTACTTAATGCTAAGAAAACTAAATGTATTCGATTTGTTTTGCCAAACGTGGCACCAATGGACACTAATATAGTTATAAATGGTGAATGTTTAGATATAGTAGATAAAACTGTGTTCCTTGGTTCAACGTTGGACAAAAATTTACAATGGAGTCCTCATATAAAAAAACTCGCTCTTAGACTAAGTTCAGCCGCTCATGCCGTTAGAAAAATTAGACAACTGACTAATATTGAGACAGCTCGCTTAGTTTATTATAGTTATTTTCATAGTGTAATGTCATATGGAATTCTGGTTTGGGGCAAAGCAGCTGACATACAGACTATTTTTGTTTTACAGAAAAGAGCCATTCGCTTTATGTATAACTTAAAGGCAGGTACATCAATTAGAGAATTATTTAAAAAAATTAATATTTTAACTCTTGCGTCCCAATATATCTAGGATAATATTATTTTTGTTGTAAAGAATATACACACATTCAAGAAGAATTCTGACATCCACAGCTATAACACTAGAAATAAAAACAAGCTTGCTACCAGACGATGTCGTGTCCGCAAAGCATATAAGTCATTTGTTGGCCAGGGTATTCATATTTATAACAAGTTACCCGTCGATGTTTTGAATCTATCATTTCCCGCTCTTAAGAAATACTTGAAAAAAACTTTAATGTCAAAGGGTTATTACAGGGTCGAGGACTATATGACAGACATATATGCATGGCCCAAACCAGAATCTATAAAATCATCTAACATTTAGAGGACACAGTTCAAGTAAGAAAGAATATCAAACGTATTGCGAAGCAGTCAGATTTGGATTTTATTTTTATTTTTCATTTTAATTACACAATAGGCAGGTACATGTCTGTCTCTCAAGCTGTTTTGATATGCCTTCTTGAAGAACTACGCATTATTGTATATAGTATCTTTAATGTATTTGTAGTACTGTTTTGAAAAAATAAGTCCCGCCGAGTTTCTTGCCGGTAATAAGTAATACTTCTCGGGTCAGAGGTGTAGGGTTAGAACCGGTGGTAGTTTCTTTTCTCTCTGACGTTCATAAGTGCATTGTAATGTGCCTAAATTGAAGAATAAATATCTTTTATCTTTTTATCTTTACTAGTTTAGAAAATCCTAACATCCTAGTGCACTACTTAAGTCGAAAATATATTCTTACTAACTTAGAAAATCCGAACATCCTATACGTAGTGCATAACATATACTAAGTCGGACATACTCGTACATATACATATGTTCCTATTCATTTAGAAACTCCTAACAACCTTATACTGAACCTTAAAAAACATACTGTTTACAGAAAAGTAGGTTAAGGTAAGGCTAGAACTGTGATAACAACCGAATTGCGTCAGAAAGTAGGTTTAGGTTAGGTTAGAACTGCGAAACATCAAAAACCAAAGTATAAAAGTTAGAAGCGATTGGTTAGGTTAAAAGTCTAAGGCGGAAGCAAAGGGAGCCTTGGTAGAGATTATCATGAAAAGGGTGTACCCTTGTTTTGTCGACAACCTTTTCATCGACAACGATTCATCGAAACTTTAGTACCAGTAATATTGTTTGGCGTTGTTTTATTTCAACTACTATTTATTTAAATTTATCTTACGAAGTAGAAATACCATTCAACGAATATTAATTAATCGCTCATTTGTTTCAAATTATGTTAATTCGCACAACTACAAAACATTTCAATTCATTTCTTCGACGTATTACTTTAATACAATTTTATAATATTATGTCCCTGCGTCCCGCAAGAAAACGAACTGTTGCCAGAAGTGGGTTAGGTTAGAACTGCGACCCCCAAGAAAACGAACTGTTGCCAGAAGTGGGTTAGGTTAGGTTAGAACTGCGTCCCTCAAGAAAATAAACTGTTGCCAAAAGTGGGTTAGGTTAGAACTGCGACCCCCAAGAAAATGAACTGTTGTCAGAAGTGGGTTAGGTTAGGTTAGAACTGCGCCCCTCAAGAAAATAAACTGTTGCCAGAAGTGGGTTAGGTTAGGTTAGAACTGCAAACCCCAAGAAAACGAACTGTGGCCAGAAGTGGGTTAGGTTAGGTTAGAACTGCGTCCCCCAAAAAAACGAACTGTTGCCAAAAGTGGGTTAGGTTAGGTTAGAACTGCGATCCCCAAGAAAACAGACAGGTTTAATGCTCCTCTATTTGATTTAAATTCTTCGCATACAAGTGTCTCCTCTGTATCACTCATTTTTCACCATACTATAATATACACAGGTAATTAAATCACTTCAGACGATCAACCATTCGATCAGAAAAACAATTTCATATCTGAAACTACCCTACAGCTATAATCGTGCAGAGTGAGCCGACTGACGTGATTGCGTTTAGTTTCGATAACAAAATATAACCAATTGAAATAATTTTATGCGGAATAATATTATTACATGTAAAAAACCCGAAATGAAAAGCCATGACATGAATTTCATTGAAATAAGTCAACTACCAATTAAAAGACCTCGAAATTACAAAGAAACAACAGATTTAGGCTTTTCGGATTATGCGTAGTGGAGATTATGAATTAGACTACTTTAGAAAAGTAAGTATTATGTCATATTTTATTAGTCGTGTAAGTTTTAGGATATTCAGATTTAGGCTTTTTGGGTTATGCGTATGGATGGATTCGATACGGGGATTTTATGACATTTAACCAATAGGACGGAGAACTCTTAGGATTTGCAAGCTTATGCGTATAACCATTAGGACAATCGATCTATTCGGATCAATAGTTATGCCAAACGTTGTTATGCCAATGGTTATTATGCTAAGTAAAAATAGTCAAGATGAATTTATGCGTTCCAATATAGACCCAATTTAATTTAAATTTTTTGCTTGTGTACAACCCTAGGCCTCTACAAAACATGGCAAAGATGCCCCCCCATATGAGCTGGCGTGGTCCGGTAACTTTGCCAACAAAATTATGAGACTCAATTCAAACACTGCGGCATCTACAAGGTAATCAATCCATTCCTTACCATTTAAATAACATAATATCTAAAATTTACGTAACTGGACTCAATGTTTACACTCTAAACTTTTTAAAGTTCTTGAGCACTAACTTTTATGATTATGTGAGTGACGAATTTGAAACTGAAATGGTAAGAAAATGGCTGCCGTGGTGTTGCCTCATTCGTATTAATTTTGCCAATTGATAACCATTTTTTCTCCTAAAAGTAGGCACAACACTAAAAAATATACGTTGTCGGTGGTATGAAAGGATTACCTTATGCACTCTGCTGGTGGCAAAGTTAGTAACCCTTGGCAAAGTTGCCAGATTTGACGGTACCTACGAAAACGATGTACAATTGACTGCCATAACTGAACATAATACGAGCAAACACCTCGCAATTAAGATACCAACGTAAAATACACATGCTGTGACTTAGGAAGGTGTTCCTAATTATCATATTGACAGTTGATAGAATCAAAGAATGTACTTTCATATATGAATATAGTTTAGCCAGCGACTATTTTACTCCAAGTATAGGCAGAGAGCATCATACTACCTCTTTTTTTTATTATGAGACTGACCATTGATTAACCCTAGTCTCACCTGATGGAATGTGAAGACAGAGCCTAAGATGGAGCTCACCGGTTCAGTAATAGCCTATTCACTCTTGCTTTAAAGAGACCGAGATCGTATTTGTCAGGGAATACAGATGACGGCAGCATATTCCATTCCTTGGCAGTCCGCTATTTTATTGCGCTTTTTGGCCAGCCAGACTTCAGACTTAACGCATTGTGGCTTTTTTTGCTAATTTGTAAGGGTTTTTACCAACATTCCATAAAAGAAAACGTGTCTATTCCATGAACTCAGAAATCCTAAAATTATATGAAAAAGTAAATAGAAGTTTCGTCTCGATTAATTAGTTTTTATCAAAAAAGAGACACAATGGCTGTGAGAGCGTAGAGGCTACGCGAGTACAATACCAATGCTCTATAATTGTTAGTCTAGCCCCGTCGAACTGAGGTCATCGACCCCGACCTTCAGCACGCCAATACTTCCATTAGATTTCATCGCGGGAGCGAATCGGTCAGCATAATTGCTATCTAATCTAATGTCGGATGAAATGGGATTTAGTATGATGGGAAAATAATCGAGGTTGGTTTTTGTAAACAGGTCAATAGTAAATTAACGGAATATGATGTTTAATGATGTCAAATATATAAATAGTCGAACCAATTTGTAATCCAAATAGTTTTAGTTTGTATTGGAAATTTAACATAAAAAATCTCTCATACTCAGCTCTACTCTACATTCCTAAACTTTAAAAGATAGCTAAAAGCCATCAAATACATCTTGAAACAACTAGGTCGGCATTTTTCTTAGCGAGCATTTCGCGAGAGTCGTATGACGTGTGAATCAAAGATTGATACAAGATTTTAGGTACAAACTACTTAAAGAAGATTCCAATCACTCACGCCGAAGTGTCAATGTGTACCTATAGTACAGTCAAGGAATTTGATTCGCGTACCGTCTTAAGTCTAAATTACTGATGACAATTAATAGTACTAAGGGCTATGTTTCTTCGCTTGCTTAAAGAAATATAAGCCTTATGATATTCTGACATTTCAAGCAATAAATCAACGAAACGGTACGCGAATCAAATTCCTTGACTGTACAGGCGCCATCAGCGAAGGTGGTCACAAATATCTGCACAACGCCTCTATTGTCAAGACGATAGAATGATTTCGTACAACTTTTCAGACCTTAGCCCGCAAAGTAACCTAAGCGTCAAAAATAGCGGCAATTTCTACGAACAGCTGATTTCGATTATTTTTTTCGTGCCAGATTATCCGTATCGTATCTGAAGTAAGATAATAATAGAAGTTTACGAGTTAATGCCTTACGAACAGAACTTTTTTTTATAATGTTACAAATACACATCATTTATTGTACGAAAGTGAGTATAGAAAATGATAGACAGTTACATAGGTCGTCACTATCAGGGTCGCGTTTTATAAAGTTACAATTTACAATTTCGCTGTTTGCCTCTCTTTCTATCCAATATGTGTGCTAGAAAGAGAGGCAAAAAGCGAAATTGTAAATTGTAACTTTATAAAACGCGACCCAGCCAGTGTTAGGCGTACAATATGTTGTTTCTATTGCATGTCATTGAATATCTAACATTGTTTATACTAATGTCAACACTAATTATAATATAGGCGGAGTTCAAAAAAAATTTATTAAACAATAATGTAATTCTTAAATTATTCTTTATTTCACTGAACATTTGAGAAAATGTCGGCCTCGTATTCCTATCCGGCCTCGCTACACTCGTCTATACCGACTAGGCGGGTATAGATGGCTTAGTGTTATGCTTGCTGCCGCGGCCCTTCCGTGACTTCTTGCTCGTCATGATAGCGTAGTCAGTCACCTCCCGTTCAACCTGAAACATGTATCAACTCACCAGAGCCCGAGTCAGAAGCGGCGGGTGTAGATGAAGTAGTCTTGTGCTTGCTGCCGCGTTCCTTGCGCTACTTCTTGCTCGTCATATTAACGTAGTCACTGTCACCTCCTTCAACCTGAACTTTGTATCAACTCACCAGAGCCCGAGTCAGAAGCGGCGGGTGTAGATGGAGTAGTGTTGTGCTTGCTGCCGCGACCCTTGCGCGACTTCTTGCTCGTCATGGCGCTTAGCGCGTAGTCACTGTCACCTTCCGCCTCGATCTCCAACCCGAACTCGTCATCCTGGACAAATATATAGAGCAGGCTTCAATGAGATGTTCGTTTGCAAAAATAGCGGACCGCGAAATGTTTTGTGATTCGTCTATCTGGTACCCTCGACATTATAAAAAGCCATGTTGCCACGCGCGCTCATGGTCCTTTGTCATTCAGTCCACCCCCGCCCCTTTACCGCTGCTCAAGACTCGCCGCGCGCGCTTGTGACGTTGCCAACTCGTCGATAGGGTAGAGAGAGCTTTGGAGACGAAGCAATATGCATTGGGCTGCTTTTATAATACTACCCACAGTACTACATATATGGGGCGATAGTCTGGTGGCACACCCCATGTTAAAGAATACCAAAGGTACAGAGACTGGCATGCCTGATCGATGATAACGGGGGCAATGATAACGACTCCAACACATGCAATGGAGGTAATGCTGGACATGAAATCACTTCATATTGAGGTGGAGGAGAGAGCCACGGAGCAGTGGTACAGAATAAAAGCAAAGAATGGAGAGAGAGCTGCCAGGATAAAAGACATGCACTCATACAAAGAGAGGCGCTGTCAAGAATGGAAAGAGCCGCCCCCACTCTCAGACTACCCAGTTGACACGATTGTTTCCCAGCCAGCAGTTTTACAACTCGTGCTCCCTCCAAATAGCTGTAATTTCCTCCGTAAATTTTTTACAGCCCTCCGAGCTAGATTTCTCTCTCAGTTTTGTGTACTTATTTCTAATTTCTCTATATGCATCCCAGCTTTGAGAGTCGTCCTTCCTCAACGCTACCCTCATTGCTCTCCGCGTTCTCTTCTTAAATTTTTGTACCATGTCAGTGAGGCGCGTATACAGAGGAGGGGGGAGGGGGGCAACAGGGGTATCCCCCCTCTCCCCGACATGGAAGTTTTGCATACTACGGGGGTATTAATTAGTATAGGTGCGGCCCACAAGATTTTTTGTGGAGAAAATTTTTTTCGTAACATTTCATCAAAATAAAAGTTGTCTATTGGTGTAATGACTTCTATTTTATTTATAACACATATAGGCACCCATACGTACTAATCTGCTAATGAAATTCCATAATTAAAACCAAAAATCTTTGTAATTTACTAATAACATTTGTGAGAGTAGGGAGGGGAGGGGGGACCACAAAACTGGCTGGCAACATCTGTTAATTGGATGTCTGGGATCCATACAATATATATCAGAAGTCAGAATGAGGTCCGCAATTTATGCAAACGGGACTCCACTGAGAGTCCGGTCTAATACATATAAGGGTGAACCAAATTTTTCTTGTCACTTATATGCCCTTTCTACATATAAATGGTCATCCAAAACATGTTAATAAATCATGGTACAATCTACTGGATTGTTGTCTGACTGACAAGAAAAAATATAAACAAAAAGAAAATAGTTCATCTACCCAGGAGTCCTAATAGGTACATTCTGAGCATTTCAAAATAGTAGTCAGTAATTATTAAGAGCTTACGTGTGATTACAAACCTTTGTTACATTTAACTTTAGAAATTCCGTAAAGCTCTTTAAATTGCATCAAAAGGTTTCATATATATACTTTATATTCATGCCAATAGCTTTTTTCTAAAACCCTTTACAACTTTTTGAGTCACTTTATAAAGTGAAGTAAATCAACCTTTTACCGCATAAAAACCCATGTATTGGACAAGACAATATCCAGAAACAGCGCCGCAGCGGTCGGAATGGCGATCTACTGTTTGTCATAAAGTGGAACAATATGAGCATCAGCGTTTGAGAGACCTGGATGCCAGACGGCATATAAGAAAGACTCGTCCTAAGCCCACGTACATATACACATACAACCCAGCTGGCCAACTACACTGCGCTTTGTGTGACCGCGTCTTCAAGACAAAGTTTGGCTTTGCAAGTCATACCCGAGCCTTCCATAATCCTGCAAGAAGTAATTGACGGAGTCGCTGTCGCCGGATACGGCGTGGAGAAAATGATGATGATCCAGAAACAAGTTGAAGGATTTAAATGAATCTTGTTTCAACATGCCATACACTTCAATGATGTCATCATTGGATTGGATAAATCTAGAGGACCAATGAAGGTAACTAGATGCAGCCTTGGCACTGTAAGATTTCAACTGAATTAATTTTCATGTTGACTCAATCACTAAGCTATAATACCTACTGATATGATTTGCAAGTGTTTCCTTGTTATTTTATCTAAAATAATTATAGGGCAGATGCCCCGGTTTTGGCCACTTTAAGGAAAGTTTGTCCATTCAGACGTCCGTCATTTTGAGTCAATAAGGAATTATGACATTCTTTATGTACGGATTCATTAAAAATACATTACTTTCTTTATATAAATCTCCGCTGTAAATATTCTGACATTAGATCTTATTTTTTTTATGAATGAAATGTCAAAAGGGGGCCCAGGAGCCAGTTTCGGCCACTTTCTTTCATGTCTCCTAACAACTGAATGACACCTGAAACATGACAGATGACAGTGCCATCTATACTGCCATAATGTACTCTTATATCAACTAAAAACCACAGACTTGTAAATTTGTCTATGCCTTAATAAAGTTGAAAGTGGCCAAAACCGGCACAGTGGCCAAAACCGGGGCATCTGCCCTAGAACAGGTGTTGAATTGTAAAATCAAGGCATTAAGTATAAGGATAAATATTAGTCTCGCTGACTAATTTTGGTTTTACTTAAGCACAAACATATAGGAATAGTGATTTCACTATAGTTTGCAATGATTGTATTTGAGATTTGATTTTCTGTTTTTTTTTATTGAAAGTGCGTAGGCAAATTCATGTATTTATATTAAAGATATGTTATACGTTAGCCTATGTATGTCCCAAAGTTGTTCACAGGCCTCCTCTCATGCACGGGAAGGATTAATATTTAAGTGAAAGCAAAACATAAGAGTTCTCAATAGCAGTGTCTACACCTGGCGCATCGCCTCGCGAGGAAATTGCCGCGCGCGGCAGCTGGGCTAGTGTGTACGTGCCTCGCCCGAGGCATTGCGGCCACGCGTGCGTTTGTCTCGGCCGAGGCACGTCCACACCAGCCGAGCTGCCACGCGCGGCAATTACCTCGCGAGGCGGTATGTCAGATGTAGACACGGCAAATCACTTAAATATATCTTAAATCGGTCGATTTATGTGAAATTTAGCAATCTGGATTAGAGTACTTTTATACCAAAAGTTATCTGATAGAACTACAGGAAGTACAAGGGAATAGAACAGCACAGAAGTACAGTCAGCAGCAGAAGTAACTAAACAAACTCAAAATAGTCTTGGCACTGCTTTATTATTAGGATAATAAGAGTGTGTTAAGGTCATTTTGAAGATGTCACTTGCTCAGATACTTTTGCTGCTGACTGTACTAATAGGAAAGGATTCATAACAACTTCCATGAATATAAAGCTGGTATACTAGAAATGCGGTATAATTTAGTGAAAAGGCCCACTATTTTAATTTACATGGTCACTACATTCTTTCAGTAATAGATAATATAGGTAGGTATATTGTGTAGTTTAAGGAAGTACTAATAACTCCATACCGGGACAGTGGGCCCTTTTTCCGTGCACTGACATGAATAAAAATACTTACATCTTCACTTTCATTCTTCCTCTTCTTCTTTTTCTTTCTGCCCTTCTTGTCTTCTCCACGGGCCTTTCTTTTCTTTCCCTTCTTCTTCTTTCGGCCATCTTCTGGAGAGTAGTCATCATCCTCCTACAGAAAATTTATGTTGTATTGTTTACAAAATAAATAAAATTGAGCAATAATACAGAAAACTCAGATGTTGAGAAAAATTACTACAGATGCTTTTAAAGACTTTTTGACCCATATGCAAACAACAAAGATTTTTAAAATAATGAAATTGGGTTTATTTGTTTTTATAGTGTCTATATTATATATATTTAACTCAAGGAAATGTCAAGGACCTACTAAAGGTCCAAAAAAACAGTGTTATCAAGTACTTTTGTTTACAAATAAACCAATGCTGGATATTTAAGAACTGTATTACCAGAAAACCTAAAAATAAAATTAACCTCTCACCTTAGGTGGTGCTTCATCACTTTCCCCAGAATTTTCATTCTGACCTTCACCTTCCTCCACGTCCTCGTCTCCTAAAAACGAAATAAAATAAACTGGTCAAACCACTGCAACCATGCTTCCCACCTGTCCCGCACCGGCAAACCCACGAGAACCCAGTATTTTCCGAAACACGCGCGCGCCTAGCGGTTAAGGTCACTAATCCCTTTGTTTGGCGGCGTCCATTTTGTTAAGTAGTAATGAGCAGAATTGCATGTTCTTTTCTGTCACGAACTGCCACTCACAAAATATTTACAACCCACCGAAAACAATTACACCATAAAACTGCACTTTTAGATGCTTCTAATTCTTACGTAGCCGTTTGTTGCTGTTTGTTGTTAACACTTCAATTTGAAAGCCAAAATCTTCAAAATTTTAATTGCTTATACCGCAAGTAAACACATGATACCGCTATTCGCGGCTTACCTATGACAAGCTAATAGATATTCAACGTTTACCTGCAAATGAACCGTCTACTTCATCATCTGAAGCCATTTAGATCACTATTTAACACAACCAGGGATAATATTAGATATTTAGGTCTAGAAAAGATAGAGGACGCGCAGTTTCGCGACAAATGGTAATTAATTCAGAAATTGATGCCGCCTTCACTACGAGGAGAAGACTGGCACCATTTGTTGTCTCGCTTGCACAAGAAAAAAAGAAGAAATTTTAGGGATACCACATGAACTGCAATATAATCTACTAAAGATAAAAGATATTATCTTAAGGGTGACAACACACCTAGCGGAATTCCTCGCGGAATTAGCGGAAGTAGCGGAAATTTGTCTATGGCTTCCATACAAAAAATCTGCTACCAGAGACAAATTTCTGCTACCATAGACAAATTTCCGCTACTTCCGCTAATTCCGCGAGATTCCGCTAGGTCTGTTGTGACCCTAAATTTTACTTATGAAGTCTGCAATCGGCGCAATTTTGATACAATTCTCGCGCGCGATTTTGAGACATTGCACGAGACAGTGAACTAACGTATACAATTAGGGTCACAACAGACCTAGCGGAAAACCTCGCGGAATTAGCGGAAGTAGCGGAAATTTGTCTATGGTAGCGAAAATTTGTCTATGGGTCGCCACACACCTAGCGGTTTTCCTCGCGGAATTACCGGAAGTAGCGGAAATTCATAGACAAATTAAGCATTTTGTCTATGAATTTCCTCTACTTCCGGTAATTTGTCTATGGCTTCCATACAAAAAATCTGCTACCATAGACAAATTTCCGCTACTTCCGGTAATTCCGCGAGGAAAACCGCTAGGTGTGTGGCGACCCTTAGGTAGCGGAAATTTGTCTATGGATTCCATACAAAAAATCTGCTACCATAGACAAATTTCCGCTAATTCCGCGAGGAATTCCGCTAGGTGTGTTGTCACCCTTATTGATTATTTGTTTCGGCGTCCAGTCTCAGCCGCTGCCCCACCACTTGATATAAGGGTCACAACAGACCTAGCGGAATTCCTCGCGGAATTAGCGGAAGTAGCGGAAATTTGTCTATGGTAGCGGAAATTTGTCTATGGCCTCCATACAAAAAATCTGCTACCATAGACAAATTTCCGCTACCATAGACAAATTTCCGCTACTTCCGCTAATTCCGCGAGGAATTCCGCTAGGTGTGTTGTTACCCTTATGTTTAATTTTGAAGAATTCTAATATTTATCCTCATATTTAATGTATCGTAGTTATGAGTAATAAAGTATCTCAAAGTGAAACCTATAACATGACGTTCATTAAGGATATTTAACATTTTATCATTGCAAATTCCATGCAAAGTTAGCGTGGTTAAACTCTAATAGTTATTTCTGCCCAGCTGACCAAAACTACCATTGAAACTGTTTTTTTTTACAATGGTATCATTCGGTTCATGTCACTTTTAAGGGGTCTATACTCAGCGCAATTTCGACGCAAAAATCGCCGGCGCCTTCGATACGTTGCCGTCTAGTTAGGTGCAACGAAATCAATCGATGGGTCAAAAACCGCAATGTATTCAAAATAGCAGTCGATTAGTTGCGAGGTCAGTACAGCGCCTTATTTTTATGGTTTGTCTATTGTTTTATCTGTAAGTTGGTAAACCATATTTTATTTAATAAAATTTTGTTCAAAGCCGACCCCCTTGACGCTTAAAGAATCTGTGCAAGGAAAAAAGAATAAACAAATCCTTCATTTAAATATTTAATTGAATTTTGGGATGAAAATACCTCATTTTATATAAAGCTTTGTGAAAATGAACGCTTTACTAGATTATGGTACATCATCGGGCAGTTCTGATGAGGATAACGAAGAATCTCCAGACGAAAAGTGAGTTTATTTAATGCATAGTTGCAAAGCACTCTTGCACAATCTTGATATCTACACGCTTTCGTAACCTACGTATCTATTAATGAGCATGAGACAATGAGCGTAATATTTGATGGGATTACTTAATGTTTTTTTGCAGACCCGCTGAGGATGCTTCGAAACCAAAGTTACCTAAACCAACACTTGGAGAGAGCTCGTTACATACCTCCGTTTTTTCGAATCCATTCGTCGAAGCAGAATTGGCCAAAGCAGCTATATTGGAGAAACACGTCAAAATGGTATATGTTGACTTTCTATTGCTTTTGAACTAAATTCGAAGACTAAAACCAGATTATGTAAATATCCGCAGCAAAGCTGATATTGGTCAGCCAGAGGACATGAAAAATGAGACCATCATTATTGTAGTGTATCGAAATATGAGGGTACCCTGCAAAACCCTGTTTATATTATACAACATTTGCTATATTTACAACAAAGTACGAGGATTATAAAAACCTAGTTGTTGTTCAGACAGCTTTTTTAAACTAGGTGCAAATGTAGGAAAGCTTTGTATCAAATTGTGCATACAATCGTCAAGTACATCGGCCATTACTGTTAAGGTTCCAGGCAAAGACAACACCCAGATGATCAACGGAAAGAAAATATGCTGGAACTACCGGAAGGGGAGGTGTCGATTTGGACACAACTGCAAATATGCACATGATTCCGATATTCAGAAGACTGCTGAGGAGCTTCAGGCAGAGAAGCAGGTAAAGGGATATTAACCCTTTGACCGCCAAAGATGTAAAATTACATGCATGGAACGTCATGCTCTCAGCACCATTGCATGAAATCACATTTAATAGCTGCATCAGTGGTGTCATTTTTCTGTCCGATGCTTGACAGTCAAAGGGTTAAGTGACAATCTTACACAGGGTAAACTCAGTTAGGCTTGTGTTATGGGCAGTAGAATAATATCTGCTTCTTTCATTCCAGAAACTGAAAACGGTTGTTTGTGAAGGCTCAGGAACAATGACTTCTGCTCCACCACCGCAGGTGGTTTTGGAAACGAATGAGGAAGATACATGGGAGGGTGAAGCCGACAGAAAAAAGCTGAAGAGACCTGGCCTCAGCCAGGGTTTAGTGCCAGGCAAGAAAGTCATAAAAATGTACAAAGAACAAAAAATTCGGGATACCATTAAAAAGTCTTGAATGCAATAGATACACTTTTATTTATTTCAAGTATATAGGGTAATTCTCTAATCTAATTATTACTGGCCATAACTTTCGTCATCATTTGCTTAAGCCAGGTTTACATTTGTCCGACGTGTTGTGTCGTGACGCGTCAGAAGGGTAATCGTTTCCATACATTGAATATGGTTGCGTTTACATTTATCTGACGTATTGTTCATCAGACAAATGTAAACTCAACCATATTAATGGTATAGAACCGATTACCCTTCTGACGTGACACGACACAACACGTCAGACAAATGTAAACCTGGATTTATACTATTTGAATGTATGTACATATATTTCATATAACGATATGATGATGATGATAATGTGTAGTTCTTGTCCATGTAATGAAGTTAGAATTGGTAAATTTTATCTAGATCCCTTATAAGTCTTATAACGCAATTTTATTAAGATTCGCCCAGTAAATGGACGGTGGCCAGTAATAGGCAATTTACCCTATCAGTCATTCCCTATAGTGATGAATGAGACTCGAGTTCCTTAAGGCTTTTCATTGTTTGACACACCTCTACTCAAAAATAAAGACTGCAGCTCAGTCATTTAACAAAACGTCGTTTCCTAAAGGCTTAAAAAAATAAAACTGACTCTTTAGTTTACACTTATTTTTTAAGCAGCTCAAGTCCTTAAGGCACTTTGGGTCCTGCCCTACCTAAAATCTACAATAAGTGGCTCGAAAATGGTATAATGCCCTACTCCAACTCTGGCTACGGCCCTACATTATCCTCCTACCGCCCAAAGACCTATTTAAAGGTATCGCCGGAGTTGGTACCACACCAAGCAGAATGACAATTACAACTTATGGGCGCCCACTATGCTTTTCGATCTAAGAATGAATATAAGTTGACTTCAAATTTGCCAATATTTTTTGACCAATTGAAATCACTTCCACACAAACAAAGTCGCTTCCTGAAGCCAGTTTTATAAAGCTACAAGTTACAATTTACAAGCGGAAGTCACTTTCTAACACAGGGTTAGAAAGAGAGTTCCGCTTGTAAATTGTAACTTGTAGCTTTATAAAACTGGCCTCTGCTGTCTCTCCCTATTCTCAATTACACATATTAATCCATGGTCCCTATGTATGCTTAGATCTTTAAAACTACGCTTTTGATGCGGTTTTTTTTTTTAATAGATTGATTCAAGAGGAAGGTTTTATGTATAATTGCACCCGTGCGAAGCCAGTGCGGGTCGCTAGTTTAGAATAAAATTGTAAATTTAGTGTCCATCCAATTTTATGGAATGGGAGCTGGTCTGATGATGGAGATCCAAGGTAGCCATAGGAATTTGGGACAAAAACTTGAGAATTTAATGTAAAAATTAGATTTGGTTTGTTAGTTGTTGGGCTATTTCCCTAGTCACAGTTGAACCACGTTGAACCTTATTACTGAGCAAAACAGTCGTTCATAGGTGGATAGTAAAAACGGTCCGATAGAGAGCATAATGTATGGGGCGGTGTCTCACTTGCACTCGTTACAAAATTGTCACAATGGTCACATTTGACACATTGAAATTTTGATTGTCTGATGACGTCATTACCTCCTTAGTCGAAACGAGACACGGTCCCCAAGATAACCCTGTATTTCGGCCTCACTTTGTGACCGAAGAGACTCCAAAAGTATACTTTAAAATTATATTAACTAGTAGTCCGCCTCGAACTGAGAACTCGCGATTGACTTGCAAACGAGTTGACCAATATAACAAGACCCTTCGGAGGATTTTTTTCCCTTTAATCACTTGATCGATCCTGCTCATATACGAACTTACAAATGTTATGTACCTCTGCTTCAGCCCCAAGAAATTTCATACAGATCAGAAAAACGTTACTAAAGTTATCGTCAGACAAACTATCGAAATCAAAAAGCCTTCCAAATGCCGAGACGTCCCAGTAGCCAGGTGACAGTTCGGTCTGGAGTTGTTTGTAAGAACTCACTTCGCTTACGCTCCGCGAGTTCGATGATAACTTCATGAGGACGTAGACCATACGCAGACGCAGCTCTGCGTTTTAGAGTGGGCCGTAGACAACCCTTCCTCATCGAGTAGCAGAATTCGGCTTATGTAGGGCGATGCACGGTGAAAAGTTATGAATTTTAGTACTTGGTAGCCTAAGCAAACCTTGGAGAGCATTTTGTACAGTACGAGTACAGTCAGTAAAACCATTATAACGACCTAGCAAATTGAACCTTATGCCGTCGCAGGGTTCCCTACGGCCTACTCTTGATCTATTAGAGGGAGCAAATGATATGGCGATCTCGTTTCGTCCTATAGTCACGTATAGCTGCATTTCTTAGACCGGTCCATGATGGAAAGGCCATTAAAACAGTCAATCACTAGTGTAGTCTATTGGGAACTAAAATAAAAAAAGTTGCAAGGTCGCATTTTTCTTTAATCAAGAAGATAGCAAGAGATTTTTACGTCCAAAAAGCTTACATTATTCACTCACTTGGCGTCAGATTTTACAGCCAACTCTGGTGGTATAATTATCAATCGTAACATTACATAGCACAGCCATCTAGATAGCCTGGACCGCAGCCAAGCTCCGGGCTGAGCACTGTTGGAGTAATACTCACATCTTAATTATAAATAACACTACTGACGGCTTCAATACTTTATAAGTTACTATAAAATGATCTCTATTTGATTCCGACACAACAAAAATATCTTTTTAGACGACATCGATTTCTACACCAATTACTATGCCACACAAATAGTAACTCTGTCACAAAAATAAATTATCTAGCATATGGATTTCATTGGTAAAAGGCCACTATAATTATAAGGGGTGCATTTGTACATTATCTGATTGAAGTTCACGTTGGACCCCTAAAACGACTTCAAGTAAACAATCTACTGTCACGTTACAACACCAAGACATATAAATTTACTAGTCAATCTACAAATCAAATAACTGGTGGTGTTTTGATTCCATATAAAATTTCATTCTATTCGAGTTTGCCTTTTAATGTCTTAAAACAACAAAACAAATGCTATATTGTATCAGGTAAAATAAAACCTAAAATACTTTAATCTAAACATTCGGCAATAATACTAAGCCCATAATATTATTGCAATAATTAAGTACTACAAGTTTATTTGCATGTGATAGATGATATAAACACGAAATATATTCAAATATACAACTTGTTGTAAAGGCACAAACAATATTAAGCTGTCTTAAGTATCCTGCGTCACTTTAAGTGCATCGTGTATTTCATTTGATACATAGTTTATATAAAAAATAGTTTCATTTGGCAATTTATACAATTATAAATTCATTCATAACTAATAAGTACAAGTTTTATACATCATGGGTATTATTACTGTTTCTTCAATTATTTTAAAGTTCCCGCCTGACATCACATTACAGTACACAGAGTAGTGGAAAAAGACAAATTATAGTCCTAAATATTAGCTAGATCACCGAGAGGCGCTTTATATCTTAAGAGCGACCTTTTTAGGAATCTTTGGTGACGGGAGATCCATGGAGTGGCCGTCGGCGAGGCCGTTGACTTCGTGGTGGCCGTTTATCTCGCCACACCCGTTGACTTTCGCATGACCGTTCAACTTTTCATGGCCATTGACCTTACACGCATGCCCATTGAGCTTGTCTTTCAACGACCACTTAGCCTGCCCTGATAAACCAAAAGAAAACCACGTTTAGCCCCTCGCATTGTCATCTGAACACTGGCGGAATAATGTTAGTCACATCGCATGGAACACTAAACTTTCTATCGTTGGTTGTAACCACTGGGTTTGTTAGTCGCTGCCGGAAAATTCGTGGTGTCCAAATCATCGGTATCGCTCGAATGGCTATCGGACAACTTGTGCCCCAGAATAACAGCTTTCGAATCTGTAAAATTACGCGTCTTTAATATTTTGAGGACGCCATCGCGGGGCGAGAGGAACGACGGCACTTGCACGACACTCACTACGGTGCGGGACATTGAAAGTGCTACTAAAGTTCAACTGAATAAGGAGAGGTAAAAATTGTCTATCAACTAATAATGCTCTACACTAATGTGACTAGCTAGTCTATCACCATTACGCCAGTGTTTAGATTCTATATTATGATCATGCAAACGAGTAATGCTATAAATAATTAAGTTGTAACTAGAATATAATTGAAATGTTCGCTATGGACAGAAGGGTTTCGTTTTTATTGGAGATACGAAACCCTAAAAAGAAAGTCAACTTTTGTCGAGTTACTCAAACTCAACCTCTGCAAATCATGTTTTCGATATTTGGAATAATGTTGAGCGGAGATCAGCAACAATTTCTCAGCAATATGTGTCTAGCAACTATAAATGTCTTGCACTATTAAAATAAAACCGTAGTCCACATTATTAAATTGCCAGCTGTATATTGCTGAAAACTGTCGTTACAGGTGGAATTCAACGCAATCATTGGTCGCTTTTATACGTTTCCGTGGACGTCCACGGCACGATAAAACTCTATGATTTCATTCATAAATAGTGTGAAGTCTATGGTCTATTTGTGAAATAACCATAGTTTTACTGTGACATGACCACGGCATGATAAAGTATAAGAGCGATTATTCACTCTGATGACGATGGCATAGTCTCATGATTATAATTCCTACCACAAAAGAGAGAGCTGACAACTTTGTGACAAATTCGTAATTTTGAAAGTTCCATATCAATGAAATATGCCATGGGAAGGTATTGACCAAACATATCACTTGTACGAGGATTTTCTCTGAGAAAATGCAATTTATTCGCAAACACATATATGACTGACAACTTTGTGACAGAATAAAGTTAATCTGAATACTCAACTTTAATTATTATTCTAGATTTTAGGGGAATAAAACTTTGAATTCCACCCATGATTTTAAATGGATTCTTGAAACAATCGGATTCAGGAAGAGATGGAGATGACAAAGGATGAAAAACGTCGGGATGAAATAAAAGCACATCAAGAACTCACCATGGCACTCAGTGCCCGCGTCTTTTTGGCCCGCATAGTACCTTTTTGAGGTCTTCCAGTCTTCCTTCAGCGACAAATTGTACATGGAGAAGGCGGGGTCTCCCGTGACCTCGCGCTCGATGGTCAGGAACTTCGGCAGTGACTCCAGCAGCGCGTCCTGGTCGTACGACGCACTGTACGTCTCCAGGAGGAACATGCCTCGGCACCTGCAAAGTTTACACATTTTTAAACAACCATTATAGTGAAGATATATAAAAATGTATAATACGACCTAAGTACTACTCTATCACTACGAAGTCAAGCCCATGCCAAAATTTACCTGAGTAAAGCCGAGCTGCTATTTTTGTTCGAGGTCGTAAATAATAATTCTAAATAACAATAATTTTATTGTCATTAATGCATATATACTAAGAACACATATAAATAGATAGAGATAACAGGAGTAGCGCTTGCAATTCGGATATTTCGAATAGTAATTTGTATGGAATTATCCGGATAGCATTCGTATCAACCAGATAATTGCAAGCTTTAAACAGAACGACATAATTACATTTATATTATGCAGAGACGTCTGCTAACGATATCACAATCTCACGCACTTGTACTTGCACACCTAAGGCGCGAATTACACTCATAAGGCGTAAGGCATAAGGCGCAGCGCAGGCACGATGCCGCCTTATGTATGACTTGTTCATACAAAATATAGGTAGGCGACGCCGACGTGGTCATAAACTATACACAAGCGGCGCACCTCCAGGCGGCATCGTGCCTGCTTCGCGCCTTATGCCTTACGCCGTATGAGTGTAATTCGCGCTTAAGGCGCATTCGAAGAACATGATGGAAAAATTCGCAACCAATGGGTAAGTCTCGGCAAAGGATATCCCGGCAACGCGAGTGCAGCCTCACCCAAAGCAGTGAATTTTTCCATTTTATTTGCAACATAACAAAACCACAAATCACCTCGGATGCGTCGGCTGCCGGTACACGTCCAGCTGGTAGTACTGGTTGTTGAAGATGAAGCAGCGCCGCTTCTTAAATATCGTGAAGTGCGCGTCGTCGCGCTGCGGGAGCATGTTGAGGTAGTCGCGGTGCGACAGCTGCGTGCGCACCTCCACCGACTGCCCGTTGGGGTGGAACTTCCGGAGCGTGTGTATATACGACCAGTGGCCCTTCTGACCGCGCTTCCGAAGCCTGACTTGCGCTTTCCGGACGTCACTTTGCAAGTAGTTATGCACGACATCGAAGTCTTGGAAGGCGGGGAACGCGGAGTCCGGCGGCAACGGTCCCTTGACGAGGAACTTGCGTTTCTTGGAGTTAACGTTGAGCCGGTCGCCGGTCTCGATGCCGATCTTCTGGCACACGCAGGCGATGAGCCGGTTCATCTTCTTGTCGAAGTCGGTGGAGTTGTCGATGACGTCGAAGTAGGGGTGGCCGATCCAGGCGGCGGCCGCGTTGTAGTCCAGCTCGCGCGCCAGCTCCACGCCCTCCGAGCGGCACGCGTGGTCCTGGAAACGAACGGAACTGTTAAATAGCCACTCACTAATAAAAATCATTACTGATTTTAAAAAAACACTTAGAAATTTTATTACTTTGTAAGAGTAATATAAAATTTCAATAAATACATTATTAAAACTATAAAGCATTTATAAAAACAGGTAACACAAAAGGAAAGAAAAGTCTGGGGCATTTTTACATCCTATTATTTGAGAGTAGAATTAACATACATTTACAGAAAATAACACAATTATAAAAAGGAGGATCTTTATTTCAGGAACGCTGAATTTGGCTTTCTTTTGCTTCATACTCTTGCTTGCAGGTATAGTAAAACTGCTCTACTATCTGATAATTAGACAAGCTGGTAAGAATAGAGTTATATGGACGCCCACCGCTGTTTACTATTTGCATGTTTAATTTGAGGTGTTGAATGAATGACGTCAGTACACTAATTCTTTGTTTTCATATTTTGCAACCTTGAAACGGGACGATCACGATACGGTTATCTTCACGTGGTCGTGATGTGAGCATGTCGATAACACTTTATCGTCGCGAAAATGGCTATAAGCCAACAATATGTCAATGTCATATTAGGTGGAAACATTGCTTGCATTTTGCGCAGGCTCAGTTTGAATCATGCGATTATAAGATTGAAGTTATAAGGGGCTAACACAATCGGCATCGATTTAGTTTGTCAAGCTATCATCCTTTTCTTTCGTTCTGTACTAACTATATATCTATATACAATTATGTATATAGATATTTACCATGTGACGAAATGCGGTCTAGTATACAATCCCATATGTCACTATAATTAGGAATCACGAAATTTAATTACTTTTTTAAGTACAGTCGCCATCAATTATATCGGAGCGCCCACGGTGCGGTACTCAAAAACATATGAACAAGCACCTTATCGCAGTTATCGCCTTGACAATAAAGGCGTTGTCCAGATATTTGTGACCACCTTGGCCGCTCCGATATATCTGATGGCGACTGTACATATACTTAATACCTGCACAAACTATCAAGACCTCATGTCGTTGTAATTGTTTTGATAACAAATCCATTACCTTTCCACACAATGGGGTTTTCCCTGAACAATTGTAAGTACTTGGCCTTCGCAGAGGCTTAAATCTATTTAGAATTATCAATATTATCTAAAATCGGAATGTTCCGGATTTACTTATCTTGGCCCGCCGAGGCAGGATTATTTGTGTTATGATGATTTTATCTAGAAAGCTATGGAGTGCGCCAAGCACGGCTTTGACGTATGTGTAACTAATAGTAGCGAACATAGCATAAGAGTGACTTTTCATTTTGTCATCAGGTCATCACTTAGTTAAATCATATAGTTAAAAAAATTATCGAAATACCCTATTGGATGTTCAGTAACTAGTCGCCACACTGGTACTGCTTGTTTCCACCAGAAATGTGTGACGATGTACAACGTATGATGTGATTGTTAGCCTATAGAATTACTTACATATCCTCGGTGTAATGAAATTATTCTATTGGTTCATATTAACAAACGCATCCCTTGTTACGCATCCCCGCACCTCTTTGATCGAAAAACGCAGCAACTTTTTTATATTTTCCTAAACTATAAGACCCCGTTCCCATTTGTCGGATGTCGGTCTTTCAATCGGGTGTCGGCGCCTCATACAAAATCGTGTCGGACAAGTGTGAATAGCTTCATATAAAATGTTCTGCCACTGGAACGACCGATTAAAATCCGGATCCGACATCCGACAATTCGTAAATCCCAAAGGGCTAAAATACCAAAGTTAAGACAGGACAACAGACAATATGAAATCTTTTCTAATTACCTTTGTGGAGTAGAAGTCTTCCGCGCCATTGGCAGCAGAGACCATGTGCACGATGTGGTTGTACGTCCCTCAGCTCCATGCTGTTCCAGCTGTTGGCGTTCAGCATCGCCTCCCACGTCTCCTTTGATATAACACAGGCTGTACAAATCTTTACTTTACCTCTGTAGAGTAGAAGTCTTCCGCGCCATTGGCAGCAGAGACCATATGCACGATGTGGTTGTACCGGTTGTCTCTCAGCTCCACGCTGTGCGAGCTGTTGGCGTTCAGCATCGCCTCTCACTCTCACGTCTCCTTTGATATAACACAGACTGTACAAATCTTTACTAATTACCTCTGTGGAGTAGAAGTCTTCCGCGCCATTGGCAGCAGAGACCATGTGCACGATGTGGTTGTACCTGTTGTCTCTCAGCTCCACGCTGTTCCAGCTGTTGGCGTTCAGCATCGCCTCCCACTTCTCCTTTGATATAACTGGAATGAAAATAATAGTGAATTAGAAAAAGGCAAAAAAAAACTAGCTGCAACTCAGATGTGTGACCATTGTGACCAACTGAGTACTGCCCTCCAGTCCATAAGGCTTCCAATCCCAGGATTTTTTATAAATTGCAATTGGAAGCCCTACTCGAGGAGCCTGAAGAAGAATGACCAGCGAATTCGAAACTTGTCACACTAATAGTCACAAAAAATGTGAGTTAAACAGTTAAGTATATTTTATATTAATGGCGGTGTGACTCACGACAGTTAACAATATTTCAAGTCAAAATGCTTTTGCATGTTTACTTAGAACTGTTGTTCAGTTAGTAGTCGTCATATCTAATCACATATAGAAAAAACCACAACTGAAGCTTTTTTGTTCTTTTGTTTAGTTAATCAATGGTTTTTTCATAACAACAACTATGACTTCAAAAATGTTTTTATTTTTAATTAAAGTATGATACTCGGAAAACATAATCAGGGATGTCACGAATGTCGTTTTTCTCACATTCGCGAATGCGAATATTCAGGATGCGAATGTCCGAATGCGAATGCGAATACAAATGTTACGGAGTAGATTCAGAAAATTTAATCTTGCTTATCATTTTTATACTTCCATAGTTCAAAAATACAGAACATCAAATGTCATGGAGTCCTGTATTATTGATCAAAAGGAGTCAAGTGATACCGTCGTTTTCACTTCCTGTGTATGAGCAAGCATATGACCATGGGCCGGGTCAGTGCGGTCAAATCAGGATGTTTTCTACCAACATTCGCATTCGAAAAATATTCGCATCATTTGATGCGAATGCGAATGTTGATACGAATGTCAAAAATGATGCGAATATTCGCATTATACGAATGCGAATATTCGTGACATCCCTAAACATAATAACGGCAAAGTACCCGGTTGACAAACATGTAATAGGAGGCAGGTTTGATTTACCAAGTAATAGTAGTACCTCTACCTACTGTCTGAATATTGCTGATTCACCACTTAAAGGGTAATCCCAGCTCCCTTAAGAGCACTGAGTAATGACTGCTCTACATGATGTGCCAGCATAGGGACGCAGCTATACGACGGAACGAGATCGCAATATCGTTAGCTCGCTCTAACGCATAGCTGCGTCCCTATGATGGCCCATCATGTAGAGGAGCCCTAACATAGTAGTAGGTAAGCTAATAATTAATTATGTACAGCCTTGGCCAGAAGTGTTGAGCACTAATGCGATTTTCATACAAAACTGGAAAGTTTAGTCCATCGTTTCCATCTTTGTTTAAGTTATTTTGTCAATTAATTTAAACTAATAGGCATGTTTTGTTGAAGTTAGTAGTAACTGCATAGAATATTTGCAATATGTCGCACCGACTTAAATTAACATTTTTGGTACCTTCTGTTTTCATATTTTTTAAGTACCTTGAAAGTGTTATTAAGTGAAGTTTTCTATATTTATAAATAAAATATAACATTTACCGTTACCGTACATTGTTAGGATAGGGAAATAATGCTTAACATCAAAATTGTAAACAAAAAACACCTATGCTCAACACTTCTGGCCAAGGCTGTATTTCAGAGCATTTCATAGCTACGATTATTCGTTATTACTTAGGATGGATTGCACCACACACAATTAATGAACTGATCAGCGTTAAATATGGCGCAGCTGTCATCCAACAGAAAAATTTCAAACTTTTCATACAAGCAATTTTTAATTATAACGATGACATTAACAGAACAGACGGTTTGGTGCAACCTGCTATTAGTCTACCCTTCCAAACGGGTCCAGTGACCACGTGTGCACCGGCAGAACGCATCCGGTCGTCCGATAACCGGTCCCGGATAAACGACCTTGAACCGACCACAATGTATATAAATACTTGAGGCGTCTTCAACACAACAACCTCTTCCAAAATTTAAAACAAAAAAAGAACCGACTTCACTTAGGATCCACTATTCCAAGAGGAAGTGGCCGAGTTGCTGTAAAAAATAGTGAAATCACTATAGGTGTGCCTATAATAGTTGAAGAGTTCCCTCGATTTCTCCAGGATCCCATCATCAGACCCTGACTTGGTGACAATGGGACCATCTAGGGGTTATACCTGTTCGATTAAAAAAAAAAAATTTGAAAATCGGTTCACGATTCACGGAGATATGGAGTAACATACATACAAAAAAAAACATAATAATGATAAAAAAAAAAAACAGTCGAATTGAGAACCTCCTCCTTTTTTGAAGTCGGTTAAAAATAAGCAAGGCTTTCCTTCTAGAGACGGCTCCGTTGGCGTCGTACCTATGTCTTGTCCTTACTTTTCTACGGAAAGTAAACTAATAATATAGTGAACTACTAACGTCAGACATTTTAGAATGTAAATATTATTGTTAGTTGCGCCATTTAAATTTATAACCTTAGAGAGAGATGTAAACACTTCAAACCATAAAAGATAGTTTAAAATAGTAAACAACAAATCAGCTCTTGGTGGAATCACAACTGAACGACATGAACACATGGATACCTAGATAAAACCGATTCTTGTAGCATTAACAGTCGCAAGTGAATATAATGAGTAATGAGATTTTGTTTTATCAGCTGTACGAGAACATTTTACTTGTTGAATCATACCTACACATGTACAAGTTGTGGTATATTTGTAAAACGTAAGAACGCAGGTGATGTAACGCTTTATTCTATTCTTGTGAGAAAACAACATTTTTCTGGTATTCTTCCATCGATCGACATATTCAAGATATCTAATAGATTTATTGTATAGCATCATAATAAACATTACATCTGAACAATTTAGTAGCTACTTTATCTCTGTCTACTTATCTTATGATTTATCTTATCTCTCTTTACTATCAAGTCATAAAGGCTTTCAATGACTATTACTACTGTCCTAGTCGTCACTAATTCGAGTTTGTCTAAAAGCTTCAAAAAATATACGCGCTTCATTAATTATATATATACTCGTACTTGTTCGTATTTGTTTCCTTCAGCACATACTCGTAATTCAACAAATTCATTTTAAAAAGTACTCTACACTTTTGACTAAGCAAAGTTATTGTGACGTTTTATTTATCGATTGTATCTTTATCAAGATCGATTTCCAACTGACCAATTTAAAGGTCGGGAGGTTGTGCTGTACCTTACCTTACCTAAGGCAAAGTTTTTTTTTTATCTTTGTAGAATACCTTTGAGGCGGGTGTGTTCGAAAGTATAATAGCATAGCTTCGTATTCTCAAGTCAAGGAAGGCAAAAGGTTCTCTCATTTTTGAGTAACGATCAGAGTAAAGAACAAACTAAGTTTCCGAATTCGCTATTTAGTGGTAGTTTCTGATGTATTTTGTTAGGTGCGCAATTAAGAATAATCGTATTGTAAGCACTTACATGCACTCGCGTCCATAGCACCCCTGTCGCAGATGATCAGACAATTCCGCTGACACGTCCTGCCCAGCTCGAAGAATGTGTTCTCGATCTGAATCATGGTCTTCAGCAGGTTCTCTTGGAATTTTGTCGCTGTAACAAGGAAATAAATAATTAGAAATAAGGCAAATAGGTATTCTGTTGACTTTGTAGTAACGGTCAGATGATTTATCGGAATGGTTTTGTCAGAAGTAAAGGCTATCAGTCCGCCTAACGATATCGGCCTGTCAGTTGTTCGGAGCCGGCAATTTATTGTTCTAACTGACAGGCTGAGATCGTCAGGCGGAATGCAGGCAGACTGATAGTCGGTGGCCGCCTTTAGTGTTATTGCCACAGTTTGTTTGCATGTTAAAGTGGTCTAGAAATATTTAGCAAGTGTGGGTACTAGAACATCACTCTTTGGTTCGTGCAAAGCCCTGATGTCTGACTGGCGCAGTACGCTGTCCGGTGGTGATAGGAGACCAAATCTTAAGCATGATCTCACGTAGGTAAGTAACAGCTGACCGGTTGAATCCCCAGTATGCTTCTAACTAGTAAGTAGTAACTAAAGCTTCAATGCACAGTTTAATGCATTGTCAATCTTACTTTCAAGCGACGTGATGTGATAACATATGTTATTTGAAAGTCGTTCAGGACGTGTCCAGAGATTTGTTCATTCAAATTTATAACGCTAATGGCGTTTGAATAAAAGCCAAAACACAATGAGTGTTTCTAATGCGGCAATTACAATGGAAATAAGATGGTATTCCTTTGCCAAGACACCATACATTCATAGCTGATTTCTATGTTTTAGCAAACTATTATGAAGTATAGAAGATAATGAGCTAACGGTGCTATCGGACCAGCTCTACAGCTATTGATTGAAGTACCGAATAAAAAGGAAGGAAGCATCGTCACATGCATTCGAATAATATAATTTGGAATCATTACAACAAATTAAATATGTAATACTCGTATGAAATAATGATAATGCAATTCAATATCAGTTGCTCAACAAAAAACGATCTATAATGGATTTTTCCTGTTTCTGTTACGCCTAGTCATGAAGTTACTCATTTATCCGTTAATAAGGGTCAGTGATCATACAATTACCAGTATACAGCTACTTACTTAATGGCTGTAATATTATCCACTTTAGTTAATTTGCGGAACTGGTCACGTTTTACAGAAACGTGGGAGACGTAGGTATAAACTTAGATATTTACAGTCGGTTTAGTATCCATATCTAAGTGACGGCAACCTACATATTATTTATGCCACATCCTATGTAGTAGTGTAAGTGTAGATAAGTGTAAGATAAAAATATTAGTGAAGTAGATGACTTGGACTAGTTGAAGAAGCTACATCACTTAGGATTTTTTTTGCAGGATCTTCACTGAGCAAGCGCCATTAAGCACAAAAATGATCAGTTAAAGATATCAGAATACTTACAAACTATGCTACAGACAACATGATTATATTCTGAATCTGATGATGATTGGCTTGCAGTGTTTAGAATCTCACTTTTCCTATACTCGTGAAGAGCAGTTAAGTCAAAGTAGCTCCAGATCTCCGGCTTGCTCATGCATATTTTTGAGAAAGTTGTTTAATTGACCGGTACTTGCTGACAGCAGAGAAATGATTTTCCTTAAAAAACAACGAAGTTTCGCGGGGAATGGGAGCATCAACTAAGAAAAGTTACCGCAACTAAGTGCTGAGTAATATTGTAGTGTATTCACCCCAGTTGGGTGAAGGATCGCAGCCATTTTGCCAGTATACTGCCAATTTGTCCTTTTGTCTCTATGATTCACAAATGGAAGAAACGCTCTAGTTGGTTTTTATGTTCAAGGTCTTAAAAACAAGATAATTTGTTGACAAGATCGTAAACATAGATTTAACTATCCTGATACTACATAAAAAAATATTTACACAATTTCTTCTTATTAAAAGTCAACTGCCTGTCGTAAGCAAAAGCAATACATAATTTGATTATAGATAGATTGAATACAATTATCGACACGTGTTCTTTTAGGTTTCTTTTGTTATACAATGCTTCATTTCCAAGTAGTATCCAACGTGAAATATGCGTGAAAAATTTAAACTTAAGTATGAAATGTTTAATTTTTCACGCAGTTTGTTCATGTGTATGCAGGTAAATTAGACAAATTCACAAATTCTACAAGACGCATTCGTGAGATATAAAAACAGCATAACAAGACAGTTCCTGACGATTACAAGAATGATATAAAACTGGCATCATCGCGTAATAACACGCATGCGCATATTTAAACAAAACCACGTGCGGCGTGACGTAAGCGCCGGCGGCGCGCGCGCCGCGGATCGCATTATCACCTACAAATCACCGGTAACGACCGACACACCATGCTTGGCATTGTTACTAATGCCAAAACTCACAGGCCAACGACAATTTGCAACACAATACAAGTTCGTAGATGTACTATTAGGAACTTATTAAATAACGAACGTAGTCAAATTTGGAAACAACGATATCAATTTAATTTTAATCTCAGTAGGTCGTGTTCTGGTTCCCCTATTTGTACGAGAGTGGTCAATGAGTTTAGGTAAAACGATGTTGGCATAATACTTAAAAATCGAGTAGGTAGGTAAGTAAAGGGGCCTCTAACTCAGATGTGAGAATCTTTTACAGCTTGGGTTTTCCGCAATGTTTTTTTTATCTGGGTTAAATCTTGAAATTGCTACGTGTCTACACTATAGTGTCATATCATAACTCACCGTCGAAAGACTACTTAACTCTTAACTTCCTAAATATACGATTGGGAACTTAATTAAAATACAGTCGCAACGTGAGAATGCTGGCAAGATTCTTGGTTGGTTTTTCCGCGACTCCGACAACTATTTGCCGGGTCATTATTTTTCATGCGAGGTCAATTGAGTAATTCGTTTTATGAATAACTCGTATATGTACTGATTTAAACTCACACGATTTTCACTCATTATTTTGACAAAACACGGGACTTAATCGCGTACACTTACTTTTAATTTTCCTGACGTTTCGAGCGTGTCATAACGCTCGTGGTCGCAGGCAGACTGGCGAGGAATCGTATCAGCATCTCCTAGCCGCGCGGGTTTTTCGAACTACCCGCACTTGGTCTTGATTATTCACATTTACGCTAGGGTTGTCACTTTGCCTACACACGACACTCACAACATCCGATGGTTTGGAAATGCACGTATTTCGACGCTTACATTTGCTGATCACTGGATTCCACGAAGAAGAAATCCCCTGCCCCTCGTTCTGGTTGAAGTTTTTATACTTTCTAATTTCAATTGCTTCTCGTAGTTTCCTGCTATAACGACGAGGTTCCGTGGAGAGCACTTTTGGATTATGGAGCTCAATCCAGTGGTTTGGTCCAGATTCTAACAAATGTTCAGCCACCGCAGATTTGTTAACTTGCCGATTTTTGACTGCTGTGATATGTTCCTTGACCCTTTCCGCTATTGTGCGTTTGGTTTCCCCAATATAGGAACTACCACAGCTACAATCAATCTTATAAACGCCCGGTGTTTGATAAGGGATAACATCCTTTGCTGACCTTAAATGCCCAGACACCTTGGATAACGGCATATACACGGTTTGTATTGAGTACTTCCCTAGTTCTTCAGCAAATGTAAGCGTCGAAATACGTGCATTTCCAAACCATCGGATGTTGTGAGTGTCGTGTGTAGGCAAAGTGACAACCCTAGCGTAAATGTGAATAATCAAGACCAAGTGCGGGTAGTTCGAAAAACCCGCGCGGCTAGGAGATGCTGATACGATTCCTCGCCAGTCTGCCTGCGACCACGAGCGTTATGACACGCTCGAAACGTCAGGAAAATTAAAAGTAAGTGTACGCGATTAAGTCCCGTGTTTTGTCAAAATAATAACTCGTATATCCTGGTAATTAAAGCTTACGAAGGGTCAAGCTACTTGTTTTTATAGTTTTGTTTATCCTAAGCTAGACTAGACGAGAGAAGTGCTGAGGTTTTAGGAAAATTCATACCGCTAAAACATGTACCTGATTCCTAAATTCAAAATTCTTTGAAATTATTTTACAGAAAAACAGTAATCATTTCAACGAGCTGTTAGTAGAATTATCGGCTAAAAGGCACATTTAGCAAATCCCGAACAAACGGGGTTTTTATTAATGTCTTCCTTAAAGAAAACGTACGTTGAATGTTTCGGCCTCTAAGACACTACTTCATTGGAAATAGTACGTCTATCGGCACTTATAGTCACCGTTGGATTGATATCTCTGACGTGCGATCTATTTTGCAGCCAATTCAATAAGGATAACATCTAATGGTAATTGATTGGAAAACATTAAGTGAACACAATGAAAAAACATGGTGATGTTTACAGTTACAAAACAAACGAAGCGTGGTTTCGTACATAACCAACTGGAAAATATCTACTTAATGAATGTGTTGGCAACTAATTTAAATGTTTATAGAAACACGAGCATTAGAAGCGGTGTCTAATGATTACTCGCGTGTACTGGTTACAAGTGAAGTACATGATTAAAAATCTCGTGCGATCTCGTTTCTGTAAGACGATTCCCATTTCAGCAAGATTCTGAGGGCGTCGTCATCCATTGTGCATTGTAATGGTTTGTCACCGCGCCAACATCTCACACACGTACAGTGATACATGTACTATACATACATTCGCATAAGACTACTGGGAAATGAAATTATTCCAATAGCGCGGCGGAGTGTCGACTCGGCACTTACCGTCTCGAGTGCACTTACAAGTAAGTGCGCTCCTATGTACCGACCTACCGACGTCTAAGCCCTCAGAAGAAGTCTTCAAAAGTAACCTCCAAGAAACTCTGCTTCGACGATTTGGGCATGTCAGAAATAGGTGCAGAAATATGTGTGCAAGTTGGCATTTGGGGTTTGGAAGAGAGCATACAGAAACAAGGTTGAGAGCTTTACTTGATTCTCGCCGGAAAATTATGTACCAATTACCTAAAAACACGTAAGAACCCTGAACTCCTGTAGGATGATGAACACTAATGTCCAAGATCGAAAGAGCACGATTACAGGACAAAAGTCACAAAGATGAAGAGTTACTGTTAATGAAGGGTTGGGACCTCCGACCAAGACTTAGACCAAGTCCAGTGTTATCCCATCGACGTGCTGTGACAGAAATGATGTAAATATATTGTAGTAATCTTAGAGGATTTAACCAACCGAAGCGGCCATTGACAGGCGTTCCTCTCTGCCGAAAATATATGGCCAGTTGTCATACTTATTGTATGGACTGACGTTTATCTGGCGTGGCTATTTTGACGTTACGTATACATTTGACGTTCCCCTCCCCCGCAAAAATCGGCAGACTTTTTTTGTATAAAAAAATGACAGGCGTGGCCACTCAGGTTGGTTGAATCCTCTAAGGTAGTAATGGGCGGTTCTGACATGGACATGACAGAGTCAAATAATAGCGCGTCGGTCCATTAAAATCGCAGCCAAAATCGTAAAATATTGTGACAAAGATAATGAATACATTTTACTCATTATTACAATGGAACAGAGTGCTAATTGAATACATTTTTGTACGCAAACTTGGCCAAAATTAGCAAAAGTTTTGGCACTTCCGATAGCCCATTAGCGATCTTTTGTAAAATAAAAGAAAGTCATCATCGGCATAGCTGAAGATAAGTCGTATAGCAGCAATTATAAAAATTATAGTAATGTAAAACAAAGCAATCATTATTAAGAGTTTTTAACCCCAGAACTCAAAGCCACAAACATAGAAAGAAACCTGACCTACTGTAATGCTATTGTTAAAAGATCTACTCGACAACTACAGATACCTCAGCGAAGCGCATGTTTATCTGCAAAAAAAAAACACAAATACATTCGAGTTTTTTTTTTTAAAACAAGGTGCAGACATGTGTCGAAATATTCCGATTGTCATGTGACAAGTAGAAGGCTGGCATTATTTCGGGCATTATTCGATACGTTTTCAAAGTCCGCGAGGCGCGGCCGTGATGTCTGGTAGAGTTTTATTTTCGGCCACCTTGCCAATGAACTCCGAACAACGGGTCTTATTAATATGATCGGATCGGTTACATAATCTGTGAGTAAATATAGTGAATATTAGTGAATTATCAATCCTTATCGTTAGCAATGACATGAATATACTCGAAATGGCAACGATTTTATGCACGACAATAATATCAGTTCTAACAATAATGAATCAGGAGGATTTGAGCTGGGACCATGAGAGCAAATGTCGCTCTTGAAAAATTAGAGGTAATTTGAAACTTAAGTACGCCGTTAAGTCCCGTTTCAGTACAAATCAATTCAAAATGTTAAACATAACTCATTGATAACCAGTGATCGGCGAAAAGGATGCCACACCGCGGGAATTCAACTAGACATAGTATTATGGATGTGCCGTTTCGCCCGCGATACCAATTAAACTGCTCGAAAATATACGTGTTTGTATTATGTTTAATACAATGAATCAGTGTCGGTTACGACTTGTAATAATTAGTAGTCCGCCCCGAACTAAGAACTCGCTCGTTGACCAGTAAAATAATGGTTTGTTATTTTAATTTTATAGAGACCAAAAAAAACAAAAAATAATATGCGAAATAAATAATTTAATTTAAAATACTTACCTTACGAATGTTTGTGAAAATTACTGTAATTTTATTTTTCTATCCCGCAAATGCCGCGGCATATCCATACTAGCATAATGATTGACGTCATTCACCCCGTGTGGAATCCTTTTCGCCGATCACTGTTGATAACGATTACTTATTTTCCTCCCTCGGTTGTGGAGTTATTTTATTATAAAAGCTAGCTAAAGCCTAGTAGTCTACACGGAAGCCAGACATGAGACATTGGGAACGACGTTTTTATACCTACTGGCAAACATCTCTAAATTAATAAAGAAAAAAAAAAGTTTAGTGCTCCGTGCCGAGACGGCGGACGTCAGCTGCGTAGATTCAAGGAGAGATTTACGAGGCATTGAAAACAATCGTAACATTTTATTTACATTTTACATGCCACGATCAGCGTTCGAATAGAATCGTCGTAAAATTACTTTGTGATGGAAACTGCACTGCAGTGATTTTGATTCATAAATATTTTGCGCTACGATTATTCAGTCTTACGTTAAGTTGACTCGTGTACAATGGGATTCATGAAAATTTATAATTATTTAAACGACTTACATGCTCAAACAGTTTGTATTATTTATGGGCGTACACATAGAAGCCATAAAACAGCGTCAGACTACTACAGTACTCAGAATTATATCTAAAACGCTAAGTTAACATTGATAATGTCGTTGATAACATTCGTGACCGTGAACTTTTTCAGGCATCCGCCATCACTAGATTACAACAATCTACGCATACACAATACAAAACAGTATGTGTTTCGTATATGTTTACGAAAACGCTTCAAACAATTCCGCAAGTACTTATATAAGAAATAGGTTATGTAAAATGGCGGAAGACTTAGGAAACGTTATCATTCGACTGTGCACTTCAAAGGATTGCTTGTCTCAGAAGGAAAATACAATTTCCTGCTTCCTATAAAAAGTTTTCCTGTTCGAGAAACAATTAGGCGAATTTAATTTAACAAAATGAAGGAAATAAGTATCTATTGAAACACAAGGAAAATCTTAGAGCACGATTTAATCAAAGAGAACATTCTTGATAAAGGCAAAGTAAAATCAATTGTTTAATTTTTTAGTCAGTCGTATTTCAGGATCAGGTCAAGGTTGAAGTATTGAAGAAAAATAAGGTTGTTTTTGTTAGACCTTTCTAACAAAAACAACCTTAGTACTAGATTATTGATAGTGTTCCTAAAGGTCAAACGTTAACGTTACTTTCGTACAAGGACGAGGCTATGTGTATGAAAGTTTTACGACTAAGTATCGTAATCAAACACAATCCATTAGAAGCCCAAAAGTGCCGGCGTGGCTACAATCTTGAAATATTATGACGGGACCAACATACAGTGGGTAATAAGTTGTGATTTATCATTTTATTGGCCAGTTTAAACTGGTTCGAAGTCCAGAGTAGTTATTCGTAATGCTTATCATAGCAACCAATATAATGACTAATGAGTGATCTGCGATAATGCATAACTGTTACGGATTCGGAGACCAAGTTATACTAGGTAGGACCTACAGCAGAGACAAAATAAAGAAGCACAGCAGGCGTGCAGGTCACTGTTATCATTGAGTAATCTTTACTTATGTTATGAGTTGCTAATTACTTAGTCTGAAATGTCGATGACATTTGTATTTGAATCAAAAGGCAGGCAGCTCAAAAACTGATGTATGTATCGGTACACCGATTCAGTAGCGTTTTTAATTTTGGACATACAATTAAGTGCTAGTATGTCATATTTGGCAATGTAATGATGCCGTCGTACTTTTCATTTCAAAAGAATCAGATTCAAAGGATATAAAGCGTAATTTATACGGACATGTCGCGTGTTTTGATTCCGTTAGAATCGAATCATCGTCAACTTTCGTGCATTGTTCGATTTCCATTACTGGAACTAAATTACCCACAATGGCTAAGTTATTACAGCTTGTACAAAAACAAACATTGGTATAATTTGCATCGATCGCTTAGTAGCCATTATCATTAACTACCGTACCATTTGCGGATTGAGCAATCAATTAATTTCTTAGTGTTACCACTGTTCCGCAGTTATTTTACTTCTTAATTAGAATTAAATGAGCATATTTTCAGGCATGTAATTAAGGTCTACAGCGTGCCTCTAAATATATTGCGAATCCATAATATGACCGACAAAAACTGTTAAGAAAAGTCTCTCTAAAATTTTAACAAATGAGTCCATGAGAAGGCTAAAAATCCTGCACATCTAAACCATTTGATTTTCTTGGGCCTGTTATGCTGTCTGCCCAGTAGGTACAACCATGCACAAGCATCATTACTTGTTCAAGTCGAGGATAACTTTGCGAGGTTTGCGAGGACGGATGTCTACAAGGTGGCATAATATTATCAAGCTTGTGTATCCGAGGACAAGCCACATGATCCTAGACCATGTCAAACGAAGGGTAAGTGAGTACATAACAATTGGCACTTTTCTAAGCGGCTATAATAGAAAACTGTCAATGTACTCTAAACTCACGTGGACTGCGGAAAATGATGTCAGACTCTGAAATTACAATCGCTTTGAATGGAGTAAGTCCTGACGGGAGGCCGGACAGATATTCGTGAATATGAATTAACTTGGCAATGTTCCTATGAACATTGGCCTGAGCCACACGCCTCCAATGACGTATGCGGGACGCTTTTGTACGGCGTATTAAGACGTATTAACAGCCTATAATTACAGCTAATTAGCAAGTCGAGCGTTACTACAGTCAATTAGATTAATATACGGCTGTTTGTATTTTTCTGTGACATCTGTGTTTACGGATTTCGGTAAAGTATCTACCTAACACGTGTAGACTGTAAACGTTTTACAGTGTGTTTTATCATTATCACTATATAATTAGTTAGGTTTAGGGTTTTTCATCCTTTTAGGTGTTATTTTATTTTTCTTTAAATAATTATATTCCTGATGTTAACGTAAGTTTTGTACTTACTACACTCTGTCATGTATTTATAAAGCGGTATTTATTAAAAATAGAACCTGTAATTGGTATCAAATTTTAGCGCAACGACTACTAATGATCAGACCATCAGGCGACTGATAGTTAACTAATACAAGTAATAACACGTGTCACATGTGAGAACAAAGGCGTCGTTAATGATAATAATGATGATGACAGAACTGACTATAATGAGCGGACATGGACACCAAATCCCAGTAGCCGACAATGCCAAGACGAACCGCCGGTATTCATTTACGTATACCATAGATAGCATAACAATGTTAGGAGCATCGCACACGACGACTTCTTTCACCAATGCTGTCACGCTAACTCTTAGGCCACGAAACAAAAGAGTAGAGCGATATCGCTGGACGTTCCCACCACCATATGGTGGTGCTACTGGTGAGTGGTGATCGATGGGAGCATCTAGACGGTTTTTTCCGTAGCTCTTGAGTAAAGGCATACTCCCAGTACTGATTTTGTTTGATGGAACAAGAAAGTTCTCGGGTATTGCGTAGAAAACTACCATACCGAGAGCGTGCAATACACTTTTCCTAAACTGCAGTTCGGCCTTCGGCCAACTGGTAGCGAAAAGAAGTCGTATGCGAGCGATGTAAGGACACTAAGGACTTATAAACGTAACATGACTCTACTCGAATATAGCTCTTAATGAGTTGGTTTAAAGGCTCATGAGCATCTCTAGTTTAGCTCGTTACAGGTTCCAACTCACCGCTGCTACCCTGTGTGGCCTGGGCGACAGCCGCGGCGGTGCAACGTTTGCAAGCCGTCTGGCATACATCGCCTGTAACACTTCGAGCTACAACATCATTAATAAAGATACACTCTGTAGCAGTGCCGTGATATGAAGCAGTGAATAGTGTGGAACTAGCTCTACGTTTCTTTATACATAGATATTAGATTGTTCACATTGTGTTTACTGAATTGCTATGACCAACTGTGAGCTCCATAATCTGACGAGATTATAACATATCGGAATGTAAAAATTGTAAAATTTTCGCTTAATTCAACACCAAGCCAGGTTAGAAGTGTTAGAACTAAATAAAAGCTTGTAAACTTTCAATAAAGATTTCTTCTAAAGTTTAAACTCCGCCATGACATGAATTACAGTGAAACTAGATCTAAAAAGTCATAGGAATCTGGCGCAAGGCCCCACAACTATATAAGATTAGATTGCGAAACAGACATAAGGCTAGAAAAAGTAAACGTTTTGTCAACAATACAAATAGGTTCTTTTGTTGCGTTGATTGACCACGTTTTTCATTTTGTCTAATTGAACTATTCAGACAGCGCAACCTTCATTACTTCTACCAATTTTATGTCAATAACCCCATTAATAGAATGACATTTCGTAATACCTATTGCGTGCCCTTTTGTTTACAACCTCGTCAAAAATTCCTGACGGCAGAATTCTTAAAGAGAAGCATAAATAATATTTTGTTGAACGTTTATATATAATATTATTATGTATAATTTACCATTAAACGCCAATAGGTTGGAAACGATTCTTTTGTTATGTTAATACGTAACACGCGTCACAATTGTTGATATTCTTTGCACAAAATCTAAATATAGTGCGAAAGGTAAACATGTATGTAACTTAATATACATCTGTCAAACGGAAGTTGATAAAATTGATAACAATATTGAGAAATGTAGAGCTAGAGAGCTATTTTACAAGTCCTATATATCCCCATGTCCAAGATATTCATAACTAATAAAAAAAAACTAAGTAAAAAAAGTTTCCGGGGGGAATTCTTATTTTGAACGCGCATAGTTTACATATAACGTTAATATTGAATATGAATAATATGATTATGATTAAAGACTTCCAAGATGAAAAAATAGGCTTCGGGATCTTGATAACCGTATTTGTGATAAATCCCAATACGGTTATTGCAACATTTGCAACCTCTATCAAGCGGCAGGGGTTTATGGGTAATAAATGGGCAATAGACAGATAAGAAGAATAACCGAGGCAGTTAGTGGATATGAAATGAAAGATTTTGAAGCAAAATTTTTGTAAGTTGTAGGAAGGATATCTATTGCAGTCATAGTTAGAACTTTAATCGTTAATCAATAATAATCTTAACATATTGAAGTCGGTTAGTAAAATTACGTATCGATTGGTATCAAAACCAATGATATTAGAAATATAAGTACTTTCACTTCTAAATCATGTCAGCCCAGGACCTGAAATTAAATCGCTGAAGCGGTTGGAGTCTTCAAATTAGTGTATCATAATACTTTTATTTCATTCATCTACTAAGTTACGAGTACATGTATTAGTTGACATGTATTTCTGCACAGATTTCACGCTTTTTGACACGCTACGCCTCGACACACAAATACAACGATCCGTGAGACTTGTAATAAAAGTTATTCACGCTGAATGGAACTTTACAAAGGTAATTCAACGTAAAAACAACGACTGACTGAAGCCTATGTATGCTCCAATATGCTCGGCTATAGGGGAGCGTGAAACGCGAGGAAGTTTGTAATTATTAATCACTTTTGACGTGTTTGCGTCGGGTGAAGTATGTTGCGGTAGATTTAATATGAAAAATATTATGAAAACAACGAGGTGCCCTCGGATATTTGGTCACGCCCGATAAATTAATGTTAACCGCTTATTTAGATCAAAGAATAAGACGCAGTTCAGGTACGGCCCCACCTCTCAATATGTTCGACATTGTGTAGTTTATTAAGCGGTCCAAGATTTATGTCAGTTAAGATTATTTTTACAATACATTGTATAAAATTGATTGCTATCAAGACGATGTTGCAAAATGAGCGCAAATGGTCTTACATACACGATGACGGTTAGGATAGAGCGAAGGAGAGAACAGGGCTTTAGAAAATGAACTATGGACCCCATAATAGTAGGTGAGGATGGAAACAGGATAAACGGTAAGTTGTAAGAGAACGTACAAAATTCGGTGATCTGTAGATAGATCATCGTAAAGCAGGGCAAGTATAAATACATTATTTAGTGTACCCATTCTTATTTGAAATGTCAGTGACAGTATTTGGAACTCAACCGTCGGACACTACGTGATACTAGGCGCCTCGTCGCCCTTAATGATAGACTGGCATGTCTAATCTATTGATTTACTAACTGTGATTTATAGTAAATATATTGCAATATACCAAGTCACGTAAAGTACCTTCTATAGTAAATGATTGCGTTCTAACAACGCATACGTAAACCCATATTCCCATATATCACAATAATTGACGTGAATCGATCGACAGTTGTAATCTACATTAACTAAAAAACAGAAAAATATAATAGAAACCCGACCAAGCTAACTAAAACGGAGGTTTAGCCGTTTTAGTTAGCTACAACTATTTATTTTCGCTCAGATATCCAAAAAGGAACTTGGTCTCCGAAACGAGAGCACCTGGCTCGAACCTGCGTAGCTTCCTGCCAATGACTGGGTTGAAGCTGAAACAAATCCGCCTCCACACTGAACCTCTGTACATGAACTTAAATATTTAGAAGTTCCTAACGTTAACTTCATTTTCCCCAATCATGTATCGATATAGAGAAAGAAAGAGACCCTGTATCTATCTCTTTAAATAGATTACCTATCGCAGCGCGCGAGCAATTCAATCTCCGCCTAACAATTCCATTATTATCCACCGTGCTTGCAACATTTTATTTCAAGACACGCCGTGAACGTGACCGTGAGCGTCACACGGACACGTTAACGTGAAAACATGGAAGCCCCGTAACTATCCCGCAAACTAACGCGGCTAATTCTATTTTTATAAGAAGATTACGATGGAAAATGTTTTATGCAAAGGGGAAGGGGTGTAGGGTGGTGATGGTGAAGTTTTCTATGATTACATAAGGCGAGGTACTGCAGTGGATGCATTTATTAATATTAAGTGACATTATTAATACTAAGCGATAGTCAATGACTCAATGTTTACGTAAGCAAATGTCGATACATATTTATGTTTCAGTAAAGCTGCTCTTGTTTTGGTAAACAATTTTTAATACGACTAATGGAAAGAAGTAGGCAATTCGAAGCTCTTGGGACTAGTGATTTAGTAATAAAAAACAGCCAAATTAAAAACGGTTGTCGGCTAGAAAACCCTAAAACAAAATTATAAAAAAAAAACTCAGATGTTGTTTAGCAAAGTCTTGGTTTTTTAGTATAACTACTATCAGTAACTGATAGGCATAATCTTCAAAATATTTCTGTATACTGTAACCTAGCTAGAACATTGAAAGAACTACCATAATAATTAATAATACATTATTCGTAAACTTCGTCGTGTATTAAGTTGCCCATTTCCCCTAAAATTGGAGCGAAATATGAGCTAAAGTTTACAGCCAAAAATAAATAAAACTGGGTAATTTGATTTATTCTTAAAGGAAAAATAAACTTTAAATACGTTTGTACTAACTTGTTTCATTTATTGAGAAGCTTCTTTCTCAACATTATGCTCAAAGGAAGATCGTGTCTGAAGGTCTCATCTCAAAGGTAATTAAGATTCAGAATTGTGTACCCTAATTGGGTCAGAAGCCATTGATCCTCGCTAATCTCCGTTACACAAAGTCAAAGATAAGTTTCCAATTTTGTACCCTATTACTTGGTAATAAGGTGATAAACGTATAGATATATTTGGCGTCAACCGTACAACGCTGGCAATCTCTTCGGAACAGCTCGCTGAGAATAGTCCAATGAGCCGGGAACCAAAATAAAACGAGTAACCGCTCAATTGTGGATTTTACACAAAATTATGTCACATAAGATTTCGCGGAGCATTGTATGGAAAAAATATATCTATGAGGATAATCTACATTTAGTTTCATATGCCTACAGAAAAACTACCTCTTGGAGAATAATGACCTGAAACCTTTTTCGTATTTTGAGCCTCGGCTTCGTTATCTTTTGTCAACTCAGTAAGCGTCGTGACGCTCATCAGGAGACTACATATCTACTTGATACTAGTACCTATGGCAGCATTTATCAAATTGAATATAAGGTTTTTGGCGTACTTGCTGTTTTCCAATAGCGCTAACACAACTACATTCTAGGGACGTCCTTTAAATAGATAGCTTTCCGAAATTTTATACTAATCCGAATATGGGAAATTCGACTTCACTCGGCTACGACCTTTAGACGCCAACCGTAATATTAAAGTGAAGTCACCCAGACTTCGGCCCTTATGACTTGGCAATGCGAGAGATAAAATCGAAACTGCGAGGTTACCGTTGGGAATAGGTATGAATTATTATCGCATTCTTATCTTCAAAGGTTATAAGACTTATAAGCTATAATGACAACGAGGTCCACGTTCATGACAATCATAACTGATAGACGGGCTCGTGGCTAGGGGGTTATCGCATAACCAAAATACTTGAGTCTACAAAATATGATATCGATATCTAAAAGGGAACGCAAAATAGGACGGCAGTAATAGTAATAGCACAACTGGGGTGTTGTTGCAAATACTTCCCGAGTATGGGCGAATTCATTAGTGATGCCAACCAGCGAAATTGACCTCAAGAACTATATTAACTAGAGCCTTTACTAGTTCTAGTAGTCCTCGCTCGATTACTCACTCGCGAACTTTAAGCGGTTGGAATAACGCCTGCAAATGACTTTATCGTTTGTGGACAGACTTATCATTATCCAAAAATAATATTACGTAGTAAACGGGTCAGTATTTCGCAATATAAATGCAATTACCGACTTGGCACAGAGAATGGCCGCTGTCGCCCATCTCACATGTCTGAAACGTCATAACTTGGTGGTATGGAGTGATATTAACACTTCATACGTGAACGTAAGGTGTTAAAATAAAGCGTGATTAATTATTTTTGAAGACGTCATCAGATCAATTATTCGCAGTTATTGAACGGTAACCTCCGGTAAACCAGCGTAAGTGTAACTTCAGAGACCCGTAACAATTAAACGTAATTGGTTATCAATAATCATAGGTCAACTCACTTGTTCACTGGAAACAAGATTCGGAAAGCAATGGAGCTGACTCGAATGACTCATACATAGCATTCACGTCAATTGACGAACTTGAGTAGAACAGCATGCAAAAAATATCTGTGTCACAAAATAGAGGTCATTGAAAACGGATATAATTATCATAAAGCTACGTACTATTTAGAAGACCAGAAACAGCAAATTGCTAGTACGGGTATTGTAAGTTACAAAGGTACTAAAATATGACGAGATGTGATGTGAGCCCTCTTATTCAATGAAGGGTAGGAACACTAGGAACTCTTTTACTTTGCGCTCCGGAGAATATGAATAAAAAATAGATACCTGCTGCATAATAGAACAAAGACATTTGGCACCTAGTTTTACCTTTAAAAAATATACTTGCGTAACGAAGCAAATATCTACTACGCTAGAGCTTCAACTTTCAAAACTTCTCTACTTACGAAGTGCCGGCTTTTATCAATGACGATCTCAAGACTCAACAAACAAGGGTCATTGACTTCGATTTGAATTTCAAATATCGAATGCATATTTAATCCGTGATTTTATTTTTTTAATTTATTATAGCTTTGGACCAGGTTTTTTATCCGTGATCAAGGTCGTCTATGGTTACGTATAATTTTTGATGAAAACTATTTCTGGCCGGAAGGTGATAATGGCGCGAAAGGCTGACTATCCATGACGTCTCACTGTGTATAGTGTCTATGGTAACGTATAATTTTGGAGGGAAACTATTTTGGGCGGGAGGGCGTGACAATGCCGCGAAAAATCTTGTGATTTATCTTGGCAAGTCTTTAGTAAACATAGAACTGTAGTATTTCCGGCCGGCATTTCACAATTCACATGAAAGACTAGGTAATGGTAAATAATTATGATTGGTAGAGTTCCAAAGGTAATACAGCTAATACATACATTACTACTGTTCTATTCAATATACAATGTATTTATTGGTTTGCAGTTTCATAATAGGTACTTACTAAGATACCTAAGTGGTATCTGACGTAAGACTATCTACCATAGGTTTATGCAATATACGAATTTTGAATCAATACCAATTGTTCAATATTCACAGGAAACAATACATGCATGTCTGTGACAAACATACATAAACGGAAATATGATTGTACAAACAACTTTGTTACCCAACCTTTTACTGTTCTAGAATCAGAAGTTCCGTAATAATTGAAGTAGGTTCAGACTTCAGAGTTTAGACACCCAATTGGTAGGCTATTTTAAGCAGCTATAGCAATGAATGGCATGAAGGCACACATTATTACTTGTGTACGAAAACATTTGACGATTTTTTTTCTATAAAAATAATAAAAGTCAAATGGAATGTAATCAAATTAAACTCACCTTCATCTGGCGTGAGATCTGCAAATTTCACCCCTCCACTGCAAAAAAAAGAAACACATAAAATGACGACATATTCATGGTCTTACAGTACTGTTTTAAATAAATTTTATATCAAATTCCCAACATATTCATTGGAGCAGGCATACAAAATTACAACAGCTGTTGATTTATCAATCATCTGTTGGTAATATTATATACCTACAGACAAGTAAACTCAAAATACAGTAAAGTGAACCATTATTTGCAGTCCAAATATGCATTAGATCAGTGCATTGTTCAACGTTTGGGTTTCAAACTTGAATAATATAACTAACATTTAAAATGTAACTAAAAATAAAATAAAATGATATAATTTCCAATCCTATTTTTAAAAGAAGGGTTAAATATGTTCTATGTTTATGAAACCTGTTATTTGTTTATATTGCTCAACGCAAAACAAACAAATATTAGGTACCTAATTACAAGTGATCATGACCTTGACGTTTAAAATGCTTTAATGAGTCAATGGTTACACAGCTAATATGATAAAAGTAGCCTATCTACAGTAACAAGTTAATCCTCTATCAATATTATATTTTAATTATAATAGTATCATTGCTTCATTAAAAACAACTTCCAGAGATTCTTTCAAAGTCTGAACCATATTTATTTAATTGTAATCTTTTCTAGTTGGAACTTAACAACCATAGTGTTTTGTGTCCTGCTGATATGAACAACCAGTTCACTTCTGGTTGAATATTACACAATAATTTGTTTAGTTACAAAATTATTGCAAAATAATTATCTCACAACAGAACACTCTGATGAATAGCGAACCATTTTGGAAGTGGTTTGAAATAACAAAATGTTCAATTTTGAAACCCAAAGCACAATTTTTCGTAACATGCACTGTATCAATTTGTGTAGGTTACACTTCGTACCTGAGGAGGACGGTAGCCGTTTCCGGCACCCGGAACACCTGCAAATAAACACAACGTGGATCGACGATCTTTGCGGATCCCCAAACGGAGAAGCCAATACAACATGACCTAAGCAGCCACTTTTAGACAATAAAATAGAACTGTCTAGTGCTATCACAGCTGGTACATTACATAAATTATTGTTTTCAATTAATTTTTAAACCAAGACAATAAACAGATGTGCCAAATACTTGAGAGCTTCCTATAATGTTAAAATTAAATATCAGCAGTTGCAATAATAGAAATGAACTTCAATTAGGTATATTTTTTTAATAGTACAAACAAGAATATCTAAATTATTTGGTTTATATTCATTTGGTACATATCAGTCGAAAATCTCGCTACGAAATTAATGACACTATTTCTAAAATCTATTGATGTATAATTATGTAAACTTCTGAATGACATCAATGAATTGTCACAATTTAATTTTATTCACTACTAGGTTAACTTTTACTTGAGTGGCCTAGTGACAAAATAGATTAAGCAAAGTTTATAAATAAAATAAAATAGTAAAGTGTGTTACATGCTCACCTTCCATCCCAAGTTCTCGAAGAACGTACATAGACGAGATTGTCCGGTAGTTTTGCCGCCACAGGGTCCTAAAATATTTCATGAAACCATTTCAGTATGAGGAATAATCTCCACGTGTTGCTTTTAAAATAAACTTTACCGAGGGGTAACTACCCCTAACCTGATATTCCTAAAAATCACTGAGATATATCCAACCAACTGTACTGTAACCTAAGGAACACAACAATTAAACCATGAAAATTAAAATAAATAAGGCTAAATTAAAACACGAAACTCACCTCCAGTAAGTACTAGCTTGTAGACGATTTTCTGCGTCTGGTTCGCCATTTTGTGTAAGCACATTAATATGGATTTAAATTAAATTACACGACTATTGTTACTAAACACATAAATATCATAAAAATATTGAATTTACAAAAGTATTAAAAGCCATCACAGTACGACACGCAGCGCCTGTCAGGCGTGCGAAAATAAAATGAATGAGATTATGATTAGAACGAGAGTACCAAGACTACCAAGCGACGTGAACGAATGGAGAAGTCTATAGTCTATGCTAAAAACGTGGCTTTGCATATCAAAATGTACTTTATGTAGGTTACATAAGGTATGGTTTAGTGTGAAAAGCAATAAATAATCAACGACAACAATTGATTTTTCCAAAGCTTATGTACACCATATCTAATTTCTTTACTAAATAAAGGGATTGATACACAGAAGAAGAAGTCCGCCCTATTTTATTTTTTATACATTGTAAAATGATTGTAACACTTGTATGGGGAGAACTAACCGTCAGATTACTATATTTGAATAAAACGATTTAATAGCCGTGCTCCATGTGACGCACTGCCTCGCGAGGAAATTGCCGCGCGTGCGTTTGCCTCGGCCGAGACACGTTCACACTAGACGAGCTGCCAGTTGCCACGCGCGGCAATTTCCTCGCGAGGCGGTGCGCTAGGTGTAGCCACGGCTAATGAGTATATATACTAATACCAAAACCATTTAAATTAAAAACCAATATTACGTGGCATTTTAGTTATCTTACTCAATTTAATAAGATCACAAAAATATGAAAAAACTTAGTATTTATTTCATCCGTAAAACAGAGTACTAAATAAGGTGAACTTATACACATTCATTAGGCAACACCTAAATGATTTAACATAACATTACAATCACTACTACTCCTATTTAAGAGCTGGCTATTGTCTATCACAGTTATATTCAAATACATATTAGGGCACCCATCATTGGAATTTCTCTCTTTTTCTATGAAAAGCATCATCATTGGTATTGTTTGCCAGTATTTGCCCAGGCAACGGTTCCTTTTCTCAATATAATGAGTCTCTTTTATGTATGATGTAGCCTGTTCGACATCATCTGAAACAAAAACACAGATTTTTTTCTAAATATTAAAGTATTAACAGTCACAGGTTTTAATTGTTGAGCCTTAAATGTCTTAAAAAATGTACAGAAAACTTAGCCAAATGATACCTTCTAGATTAGCATTTTCTTGGTCCACCCACCGAGTTTGTATGTTCACACAAACTATCGCAATGTTCCAATGTTTCCCCAAGTATCTTGCATAGTTGACAAAGTTGTTCAATAATGATAAACCTGGAAGCATTTTTTATGTAAAATAAATACTATATGCATTATAATTATATTGTTACCAAAAAGATAATGGTAGTTGATCCTTTGATTACTGTTTTAAGTATTTATTTTTGTTCTTCTACCACAAGTTCATAGCCATAATGAACCATACTGACAACAAGGTTGATTTTCGTTAATTTTTTTTTGTAATTAGTGAGTTTTGCTTGTCAGCTCACCTGACGATTTATAGTAAAGCTGTTGATGTTGTGTTGCTGAAATTGTTTTGTATTTTTCTTTGTGTACAATAAAATGCTACTACTACTACTACTAAAGCCAATAAGCCATAGCTGAAAGATTAGAAATAAGTGCTACTTTCTTTTATTGAAAACCAGCCATTTTAATTTATATGAACTGTTTACATAGACCACTAAATAGTAAAAAATATTTTCTTACCAAGTTTATTATCATCACCTAAATATTGAAACATAAGTGAAGGCAATGAATCAATTATAACAAGTGCTAAGTTTTCAACACCTATAGTCTGGTTTTTAAGTTTCTTGAGGAAATCCAATAGCTCGTCCATTGTCCAAACATGAACTATTTTTATTTTGATCATTATCAATGCCATATCCTGAAATATTTACAACATATTTTGTATGCATACAGTGAACACCATTTAATTATCATTTATAATAGAGAGGGACATTATTCTAGAACACTACACCCAATGTTTTATGGAAAAATGTTTTCAAGTCAAAGGTACATCATTGTCAGTTGTCAATAAGGTGTTCCTGCCATAAATATTCATTATGAAATGATCTTTATTAACAAGCAACAATGATGTACCTTTGATTTGATAACGTCGCAAATGTCCCATTATTGTATATAATATCTAATTAATATGACAACTTAATTTCTGAATACCTTATGTGAATAACCGCAAGCATCTAATATCTTTTGTACCCTCACAGCGGAGAAGTCTCCTTTCGTGTCTATATAAATTACACTACTGTCTGAATTCTTGACACAGTTTATGGCTAGTTGTAGGCACAGCTGTGTTTTTCCGGAATCGGCAAGACCACAAAGCTCTGTAATATAACCTATTGGTATTCCACCGCCCGTAGCAGCATCTAAACTGAAGAAAAATAAGACAGTAAGACAGCGGTTGTATTAATTACAACAATCAGTAGTAAATAGAAAACTTGTTTACCTGAGAATACCAGTGTTCAAACATTTCCTTTTTTCTAATGTATCAAGTTTTAATGAACCAAATTTTATTAGAGGAGCCGCATATTTGTTTAAAATAGCGTTTCTAATGGCCAAGATTTGAGGGAGATTTAATTTTGTGAGAGTCGATAACTTTTCTGCGTCCTCTTGTAGGAACTCCAAAATTGTAGTAATGCGATTTTGTGCCAAAGTTTTTAGCACATTCCCAGATAAGTAAGCATGCTCCTCGGCTTTCAATCTTTGCATTTTTTCAGTACCTTCTGTTAATAAGATCAAAGAGAATATAATATAGTATGAATAAGACAAGTTTTACTAAACGTAAACTGAATTCAGATACTTTCAGTTTGTTTTCAGTCTTCAAAATTCAAATATTTTGCTAATTTGACACTGACCACTGACAGTGACGTAGTGAACACCATAGACGATCACTAGACGACATGTGTGAATCTAGTATATATCGTAGTTCGTACAAAAAGTACTAATTTAATTTAATCTTCAAATTTAAAAAAAAAAGTACCTAGCAACCGGTAAACACGCACCAAAATAGACCTCTCATATAAAATTAATTTTAAAACTCTTGAATGCTGCAAATCTAGTTCTAAAATATAAGTGTGCATTTTTAAACATTGTGCATTTAATATATTTTCTCCGCGGAGGCCGCAGACCGCAGGCCTAACTCGAGAGGAGCACCATAGCGCGGCTCGACAGATATGACATTAATGTCAGTTAGGAAAACATCGATATTGTTTACATAGTCTCCTATTTCAATAAGATTTATGTTGTGTTATTGATTTTGATGACTGGCCCTCCGTGCCTGCATACGTACACCGTGCATATCTTGAAGAAGCAGTTATTTTAGGAGAGTGCACCAATTACTCACACATCTACCAGTTACCGGTTTCCTGAGGAAATACAGCGGATTTTGCACCTAAAGAGCTCAATACCACAGAGGGTTTCCCCTTATCAAGCGCAAGTGCTTGGAGCACAAGAAGCCCCCATCTAATAAGCACCGTATATCTGTTTTTATGATCTTTACTAATTTAGTTAAGTATTTAGTACTCCGTGTGTTTTTCTATTAATTTTAAGTGTTGTTTAAGTAGTTTTTGTCTCTTGAGGTATTGTTGATGCCCCTCGTAAGCCTTTCTTGTCCTTCACGAACTACTGCATCGCCAGAAAACCGTCTTCGTTGCCCTGAATGCATTGAGCCGCGTTTTTTTAAAGGCTCTAGAGGCCTTAACATTCATATTGCCAAAAAACACCGCTCTTGCCTAACTCAACCCTCATCTTCCTTACTGTCACATTCACAGACAAATGTTCCGGCACCTTCACATTCCCAGTTACCGAATCACACGAGACCAGACATACCTTTTCACCAAATTCTATGTGATCTAAAAAGTTCTCGCCCGGTATTAAAACGCATACCACGAGGCGCCCGCATATCAGTTTCCAAATCTTTAAGTGACACCATCAAAACAATTCTCTGTGAAAACTCAACACAAAACTGGGAACATTTGTTAACATTCACCTTTAAAGTATTACATATAAATTCAAATCAAAATTCAAAATCGCTAACCCAAAAAGTCAAGGATAATTGTTGCAAGGATAAGTCGTTTCATCATAATCCCGACAATTTTAGAAATTCCACTTACAATTTATTTAAAACAGTTGAAAGTAAGGTAGCTGATGGCGATATCAGAGGTGCGGCTCGCTTGCTTTTTTCTGATGATGCAGTAGCCCCTAACAACTCTGACACACTCACAGCTCTCTACAGTAAACACCCACCTTCAGCTACAAACCTTTGTCTTCCTGAACCCCCTCAACCTATCGAACCAAATCTTACAGCCACCCCACAAGATGTAATTGGAGCAGTGATGTCTTTCCCCAATGGCTCCGCAGGAGGCCTGGATGGCCTGACACCCCAGCACCTTAAGGATCTTCTGTGCAGCGGCTGCGGAGAAACTGGGGAAACACTTTTAAAGGACCTGACGGCCCTGGTGAACATCATGCTGGCCGGTCAGGTCCCAGACGATATTAAAGACGTTTTGTATGGAGCAAACCTTTGCGCTTTAACGAAAAAAGATGGCGGTATTCGGCCCATTGCCGTTGGGACAACGCTCCGACGTCTTACCGCCAAGATTGCCTGCCGCTCCATCATTGATCAGCTTGGTTCGGAACTCCAACCTATTCAACTGGGGTTCGGATCTAAGAGTGGATGCGAAGCTGCAGTGCATGCCGTGCGAACGTTCCTCGAACATGAAGCAGGAGAGGTCCTGCTGAAGGTGGATGTTTGCAACGCTTTTAACTCTGTAGACAGGGGCGCCTTGTTGACACAAATAAAAGAAAAAATTCCCCAGACTTATAAATTCCTTTGGCAATGCTATAGTTCCCCGTCCAAATTATTATATAAAACCAATGTTCTAGATTCATGTGTAGGTTGTCAACAAGGCGACCCTCTCGGACCAGCAATTTTCAGTCTCGCCATACACCCCATCATTAAGGAACTAAATTCTAAATTAAACGTGTGGTATCTGGATGACGGTACCCTCGGCGGTGAAGTGACTTCTGTTCTCGAAGATTTCAAAAAGATAATTACAGACTTGAAAACAATTGGCCTCTCACTAAATTTTTCCAAATGCGAACTTTTTATTACCGATTCCTGTCCAAACAAGGAGAATACAATAGACCTTTTTAAAAATCTGGCTCCTGGTATCAAAATTATAAATAAAGAATCACTTCACCTCCTTGGCTGTCCCATTTTGGACCAATCATTTGAAAACTTTGTAGACTCTAAAATTCAAAATTTCAAAGGTACATCACACCGTTTGGCAAAAATTAACATTCACTCCGCTTATTCAATTATAAAACATTGCCTATTTGTGCCAAAATTCACATACATTCTCCGCGCATCCCATCTTTGGAAATACCCTGATTTGGCCTTAAAATTAGATACATTAATAGTAGAAACATTGACATCCATTTTTAACATTTCATTTGACGACAGAACTTGGACCCAGGCTAGCCTACCTATTAGGTTCGGCGGCCTGGGTATCCGCAAAATCACCTGTGTGGCACTACCTGCGTTCCTGTCCTCGGTGCATGGTGCTCAAAGCCTTATAGGAAAAATACTGGCCCCTTCCATTGGGTCCCTGGAGGCTGCACACTGCTCCGAGGCCAGGAACGTTTGGTCTATAACCTGCCCGAACACCGACCTACCTGACCATCCCTGCTCGCAGAGGCGATGGGACGAGCCGCTCTGTCGACTAGTACGGAAACATCTATTAGATACGTCACCTAGTTCGACAGACCGCGCTCGTCTCCTCGCTACTGCAGAGTGGGAGTCGGGTCTCTGGCTAACAGCACTACCGTCTCCCAATATTGGTACACTATTAGACAATACCACCTTCCGCCTCGCAACTTGCTTACGTTTAGGGGCACCAACGAACCACCCGCATCGCTGTCAATGTGGCGTCATGGTGAACAACCTTGGCCACCACGGTCTTTCATGCGTCCGAAGCGCTGGAAGGATCCCCCGCCATGCCAGCATTAACGACGTCATCCGAAGGGCCCTTGTCAGCGCCAAACTGCCGGCAGTCCTGGAGCCTAGCGGTTTGGCCAGGGACGACGGCAAGAGGCCCGACGGCATGACACTGGTGCCTTGGAGTATGGGACGGCCGCTAGTTTGGGACGCTACTTGCGTTGATACCTTGGCACCGTCCCATATTCCAGACACCAAAAATAATGCTGGCGCTGCGGCATCCTCGGCCGAAAACCTCAAGCGCCGCAAGTATGTTGCTCTAGGAAGTAGCTACATATTTGCGGCGTTCGGGGTTGAAACTTTGGGGCCGTGGGGGCCAAGCGCGCGCCGGCTGTACAAAGACCTGTCGGCGCGCCTAATAGAGGCCTCTGGTGACCAGAGGGCTGGCTACTATTTTGCGCAACGAATAGCCATCGCGATTCAGCGTGGCAATACGGCCAGCCTTCTGGGCACCCTGCCCGTTGACAGTGATCTGGGCCAAATTTTTTATCTCTAGTTTTAAGTAGTTTAGATTGTTAGGGTAGGGAATTTGTTTATAATGTTTTTATTTTATTTACTGTTATTAATAACTATTTAATAGTTCGTACTAAAATCAGTCTAACCAACATTACCACAATTCAACCTGTGCCAGTGGAACTTGGTTTGCGATTGGTAGAATTGACTACATGCTCCGCGCTAATCCCGCCGACGCCCGCCATTTGTGTTTGCTGTCAAAAGAAACAGACGGATGTCGTGAATATTTTTTAAAGGAGATCGACACATACTTAATTTAGATATTCTTATAATTAGTTAAGTTTATAATTTAGTTTTTACAACCATGTCTTTACAGCTCGATAAAGACGCTTTCTTCCGACGTATGAAAAAGCTTTATTCTGCGTGGAAGGTTGGTTACATTTGTGTGTTCCAAAATATACCGTTTTCAACATGTTTTACTCATATTATTCATTTTATAGAGTGCTGCAGCCGATTCAAAAAGTGAAGATGCATTGGCCAAAGTTGATTGTATCGTCTCATGCGTTGGGGTTGACGAGGAAACACTCTACAGCAAGTCTACAGCTTTACAGGTTTGCTACAATTGAAAGCATTATACGCTGGTCCATTTCTTTTCAATATATTAAGAAATTGCGTTGTTTGTTTAGGGTGACCTAACTATATGCGCAGTTAGTACCCAAATTAAGTTTTTTCTCTTATAAAATGGTGTAAGCATGCTTGTGCGCGAAAGCCTATTGCGCACGTGCCGTCTCTGTTCTGCAACGTTCGAACCGTAGTGAGCGATAGAGACAGCACACTTGAACTGGAAAAATTCAGTAAACATAAACATGTAAAAATCAACACTGATGATTTTAAAATATTGGTAGGTCCCCGTTGTTCTCTTCATTACTTTACATTACTTTTAGCTTGAATTTATTCTCTAAGAAAAGCTTACTTACTCTTTTAAAAATTCAGTAAGTAATACTGATAAAAGCATGGATTTGGGGATTGTACACATACATATTGCAGCCTAAATGGTGCTTGACTGTTTCACAATATTGGCCAATAGTATTTTTTTATAAAATTAATGTCCAGAGGGCCTACCGCGAAGTTCGAAAATCGATAATACGATGGTCCCGTCTCTATCGCTCTTGCATATACGAAAGAGAGTGATGGAAATAGACAATTGGATGAATGAAGTGCTTCACGCTTATAGGCCAGGGTATGAATGTGACACTTTTCCGGAAAAGGTACCATATGGCGAAAGGTGCTATTGTACAGATTCAATATTGTATTCAAGCAACAAAAGCATAAGCACCAACCAACCAATTTTACCATATCTGAAAAATTTACACAAATAGGCATGTTCACACCTGGCGCACCGCCTCGCGCGTGGCAGCTCGGCTAGTGTCTCGCCCGAGGTATTGCGGCCGCGTGTGCGTTTGTGTCAACCTTAAGGTGGTAATTTTTTTAAATGTCCGAATCTTAGTAAAGAGTTCTACTTACAATTCCAACATCTTAAAAAAATCATACCTACTATCCTTTTTAGCCAGAACTTGCTCAAATGTTTCAGACTTGGCTATTTGGCTACGAGCTGCCAGACACAATTACAGTCCTCACAGAAGATGCCATGTGTTTTCTGGCCAGCAAGAAGAAAATAGATTTCCTCAAGCCCATAGAAAATGCTAAAGAAGACTCGGACCTACCTCCGGCTAAATTACTTGTGCGAGACAGAGTAAGTATCTTTATTCTATAATTTATCTATTAATTTTTAGGTCAATACATCTATTACTTTATTGACCCAAAAATTCGAATAAATAAAAACTACTAATAACAAAAATAATTTCTTCAAATAAGCAATATTTTGTTTGAGGTCCTCATACCATCTTATTTATTTTAAAGATTGTGGTACAATTAGCAGACTTAACACAATTTTCATCTTTTGTAGGATGCTGTTAATACTCATATCAACAGCATACAAGTATTAACAGCATCATACACATGATAGACATAAAAAGGGCAGTGTGTTTTCCTTGATTTCTATAAACATTGTAGCATCATATAAATGTTGCATAACTGTTGTATATGTCAGTAATATTATACTAGCTTTTACTATTCACGATTCGTAAATAAACATGTCTTATTAAATTACATTATAATATTTATAATTTTCTTAACAGACAGATAAAGACAAAGAAAACATCAACAAACTAATACAGGAGATGAAAAAATCAAAAAATGGCAAAGCAGTAGGTCTATTCGTCAAAGATAATTTCCCCGGAGAATTCTGTGAAAGCTGGAAAGCCGCACTCAAGGCTGAGAAGTTCGAGAATGTCGACGTCAGCGCGTCATTCGCTAATCTCATGGCAACAAAAGAAGATTCAGAGATCATCACAGTGAAGAAAGCTTGTATGGTCACAGTAGATGTGTTTACAAAGTATTTAAAAGATCAAATTATGGAAATTATTGATTCAGATAAGGTGAGTTGAAAACTATTGCTATTGTCAATGGAGGTCAGACCTTACAATGTATAGATTTACTTGTAGATATAAAAACTTAAGGCTAAGGTAAGGTTAACACGGGCTGTTTTCCGTAACTCGACTTCTATACATTGCGCCTATTTTGCGTGTAAGGACTTAAATATTCACAACTGGGAATCAAATCATCAAAAATCTAATGGGAATTCAATTATTACTTTGTGCTTGGTTGGTTCATAGTTTTCAATGTTTGTATTTATTTAACATAACAAACTAAAACTTATAATCTTTACAGAAAGTAAAACATACAAAACTAGCAGAAGGCGTGGAAGCCGCAATATCAGACAAGAAATACGTTACAGGCGTCGACACGAGCCAAGTAGACATGTGCTATCCTGCCATCATACAATCCGGAGGCCACTACAGTCTCAAATTTAGTGCGCTCTCCGACAAAAACCATCTACACTTCGGTGCAATAGTGTGCTCTCTAGGCGCTAGATATAAATCCTACTGCGCTAACATCGTCCGTACGTTGCTGGTCAATCCTTCAGACGAGATTCAGAGCAATTATAATTTCTTGCTGAATTTGGAAGAGGAGGTGATGAAGAAATTGGTGGCCGGAGCGAAGTTGTCAGCGGTTTATGAGGCCGGGCTGGAACTGGCCAAGAAAGAGAAGCCAAACTTGGTGGATAATCTCACAAAGTCATTTGGGTGAGTAGAGATACTAGAGATCTGTGATATTTTATCTACACACTAGACAAACGTCCACCAGTTGTAACAGATGCTATACCACAGAACAAGATCAATATATAGCTTTTATTTAACTCACAGTCTTTGTCAGTTAATTTGTTGTTTAGGTAACATCTTGCAAGCCAGATTTAAACCAGATCCTGGTGTCTGATATGGTTGAGCTGAAATTTAGCATACTACTTGGATGGAAATACAATATTTTGGTACTATCAAGCTGGTCTGATGATGGAGACCGAAGGTCGTCATAAGAACTGTGATAATACAGGATGTTTTTTCAATAACTAGCCATATTATGCGATTTAATTTGGTAGGCCATACTAAACAATTTTTTCTATGGGGCCAACTCCAAAATCTCAAATATTTTTTTGGCTGTTTCATACATTTCAGCCGATCAGACGTTGACGTTATGTATGGGGACGCCAAAAATATTTCTGGGATTTCGAGATTGGTCCCATAGAAAAAGTTGTTCCGTATGACTTACCTAATTGCCTCCCACAATATGGCTAGTTACTGAAAAAACACCCTGTATAATGGAAGTTTTATTGCTCGGATGTTAGAATCATCTTATTCAGCAGTAGGTAACAAATTATTTTTTTGGTTTAGGTTTTCAATGGGTATAGAATTCCGAGAGAGCTCCATCGTCATTGGCCCAAAGACGAATGTGGTGGCTAAAAAGGGCATGGTGTTCAACATCAACATTGGCCTCTCCAATCTTACAAATAGTGCTGCCACGGACAAAGAAGGAAAGGTAAGGTTTTAGATTTAACTAGCTTTTGCTCGCGACTTCATCTGTGTGGGATTAACTTCGCCATAAGGAATTAATGTATATATGCTATTTTACGTCTACAGTGAGCAACAATTCCATACAAATTGCACCCCCTTATACGAATGATTTCTGGGATAAAGACTATCCTACATCCTTCCCTGGGACTCAAAATATCTTCATACCAAATTTCATCTAAGTCGGTTCACCGGTTTAAGCGTGAAGGTATAACAGACATACACGCTTTCGCATTTATAATATTAGTCTGGATAAACTGGAATATTGGCTTCATGGCAGAATGATTAATTGCGAGTATGCTAGGGCTGGACTGTTTTAAGTTTTTAATCGAACCATCTGCTTTCACGGCAGACACCTTAACCTCAAGGGTATAATGCCTACAAAAGAAGACTAAGTGGATGAGCTCAGTTCAAATAATTTAAAGTATAACCGCGTACGCATCAAAATTTTTTCGTGTAATGCAAATGCAATTTGTTTGCAGACATACGCGTTGTTTATCGGAGACACAGTCCTCGTTAACGAAGAACAGCCGGCGTCCCTTCTCACACAATCCAAGAAGAAAATTAAAAACATTGGCATCTTCCTCAAGGACGACGATGAAGACGAAGAAGACGAGAAGGAGAACAAAACTGAGATACTCGGTGAGTTGTGACTTTAAGTGTTGGCGTGGCTTACTAATGTGCAAATTGCGGAAAGTTTAAAAAAGATGGAGACTGCTCGGAAAATTCCAGAAAATTTCACAAGAGGTACAAGAAATTTCAATTTAAGGAATGGAATATTTCAATTGTCATACTAAAATATGAGAAAATTCCGAAATTTTCTTCATGTCACTAAATTTCACTATTTTGTAAAGTATCCGTCAGCACATCAGTAGTGTGACTACTGTGACTGTATGGACTAGTATGGAGCATTACATGGGCCTTCTCAAACTTTTATTATTAGATTAGAAAAATAACGGTTGAATTCGCCAGTGTATCTTAATTTTTTTCAGCCGTATCAGGGAACATTTTCAACGAGTACTTGTTTCCATTATTAGTGAGTTGCCTGAGGCAAAAAATGGCGATTATTTAAAATGTACCAGTAATCGCAAGATTTTTCTAATCTTAAAAAAACAAAGTAAGTGTTAGTGTGCGGTGGCGAGCGCTGCAAGAGATTTGAGAAGCATTAATTGAGACTAGTTTGCATTTGCTTGCTAACGACGCTGTGCCGATCACGTCGACCTTTGCTGCCGCTCTATCGTTTTCCTCAGTTATGATTAATACTATACTTGTATTTTTAATTCATTACTTTAGTCACAGAAAAGGAACTCCTATACTTATCCTGATCGACAGTTGTAGACGATTCTGTGTAATGATCCATATGAAAAAATCTTGTTACTTTAATTGCTTATATTATAAGATAAGGCTGATATTAAGTGAGGTAGAAACCCACAGATAAAATTGTTTCAATATTATTAGAACTTGGCTAAATACAACTTGTGATATTAAAAGTTCTTTGAATTTTAATTGGCAGAAATATTCGTAAACAAATATATTCATTGTTGTTTATAATTTACGTTTAAATAGCGTTTCTAAAGGTTTAATAATATGTGAGTCTAGATTAAAAGGGACCATTTGGTTGGCAGCCAGTACTTACGATTTTTACAAAATTCAATTTACAACGTGAGCAATTTCTGCCAAATGGTACCTTTTCCAAGTGTCGCATATAGCGCCGATCGTGCATTAACAATAGCTGTGTGATTTATTCTGTTTTATTTACTTACATGCAATCATGGACGGATAGAGAATGGAGGTGAGTTTCACGAGATATATTGGCAACCCTACATTAGCATGCGACAACTGCACGGCGCGTAGATTTTAATAACTATAAAGAAGCCTGGAACATTACGTACCTGCTGAACCCCAGTCATTGCAGACAATGTAATAAAATAATATTTTACTTGATTAGTGGGCGTTCATAAATTATGGCTTACATTTTGGGCAATTTTTCGACCCCCCGCCCTTTCCCATCTGGTGAGATTTTTCAATATCCTCTCTCCCAGCCTCCAATACTCACGTTAGATTTTTCTGAGTTAAAGTTTTAGTTGAGCTAGGTACGTTATTCTGAGCTGGGTTAGATACTTAAATATGTTGGATTTATAACAAAATAATGTATTGGCCCTCACCTCAGAGTCCTCTAGAGTTGAAATTCACCCATAAAACGAATTTTCTATTAATTTTACAGTATTTTTTTGTGAAAAATTACGTCATATTTTCGACCCTAAACAACTAACGTAAATAATGAACGCCTTCTTATCATACTATCCCTTTACAAATTGGACTACTACTAATAGTATATTCTGATCCAAGGCAGAAATAAACTAAACAAAATATTACATATAAGCTAAATTAATTAAATGCTCCTTATTTATCGCTTCTGGTTTTCGCGACTCCAAATCATAACTTCCCAAACGAATTACAGGCAGAGGAAAACGCACAGCCGTCATAGAGTCTAAACTCCGCACGGAACACTCTTCCGAAGAAAAACGTAAAGAGCATCAAAGAGAGCTCGCGATAGCCCTCAATGAAAAAGCTAAGGAGCGCTTGGCGAAACAGTCCGGTGGCAAGGATAACGAGAAGATACGCAAGAGTACCGTGTCGTATAAGAGCGTCAGTCAGATGCCGCGGGAGAACGAAGTTAAGGAGCTCAAACTTTATGTTGGTAAGTACTTTGCAGAGATTCCACATATCAGTTTATAGATCACAAATAAATGTTAAAAGCATTAAAGGGAGCTCGCGATAGCCCTCAATGAGAAAGCTAAGGAGCGCTTGGCGAAACAGTCCGGTGGCAAGGATAACGAGAAGATACGCAAGAGTACCGTGTCCTACAAGAGCGTCAGTCAGATGCCGCGGGAGAACGAAGTTAAGGAGCTCAAACTTTATGTTGGTAAGTACTTTGCAGAGATTCCACATATCAGTTTATAGATCACAAATAAATGTTAAAAGCATTAAAGGGAGCTCGCGATAGCCCTCAATGAGAAAGCTAAGGAGCGCTTGGCGAAACAGTCCGGTGGCAAGGATAACGAGAAGATACGCAAGAGTACCGTGTCGTATAAGAGCGTCAGTCAGATGCCGCGGGAGAACGAAGTTAAGGAGCTCAAACTTTATGTTGGTAAGTACTTTAGAGTGATTCCATATATCAGTTTATAGAACACAGAGACACGTGAAGAGCATTAAAGGGAGCACGCGATAGCCCTCAATGAGAAAGCTAAGGAGCGCTTGGCGAAACAGTCCGGTGGCAAGGATAACGACAACTACAAAATTCTTTCAGGTTGCTAAAAGGAACTCATGTTAAAAGCTTGAAATGTGTTGAAATATCTCCTATACATCAACTCAATGCTTTCAGAGTGCCCGTTCCACGCCTGATTCGCAGGCCAGACTGTATCTTGATGTATTTCCAGATATCAGTCAAAAGTACTGCATCTTTACCTATTAAAATTTTCATCAAAAATCTGCACCATATTAGTTGAAAAGTGTACATAATTTAATTTAGTATTACTCATTTTTCAGATCGTAAATACGAAACGGTAATCCTGCCCGTATTCGGCGTACCGGTACCATTCCACATCTCCACCATCAAGAACATCTCCCAGTCCGTGGAGGGCGACTACACGTACCTGCGTATCAACTTCTTCCACCCTGGAGCCACTATGGGGCGGAACGAGGGCGGCAACTACGCTCAGCCAGACGCCACCTTCGTTAAAGAAGTGTAAGTATAATTCCACATCTTCACCATCAAGAACATCTCCCAGTCCGCGGAGGGCGACTACACGTACCTGCGTATCAACTTCTTCCACCCTGGAGCCACTATGGGGCGGAACGAGGGCGGCAACTACGCTCAGCCAGACGCCAACTTCGTTAAAGAAGTGTAAGTATAATTCCACATCTCCACCATCAATAACATCTCTCAATCCGTAGAGGGCGACTACACGTACCTGCGTATCAACTTCTTCCACCCTGGAGCCACTATAGGGCGGAACGAGGGCGGGAACTACGCTTAGCCAGACGCCACCTTCGTTAGAGAAGTGTTAGTATAATTCCACATCTCCACCATCAAGAACATCTTCCAGTCAGTGGAGGGCGACTACACGTACCTGCGTATCAACTTCTTCCACCCTGGAGCCACCATGGGGCGGAACGAGGGCGGGAACTATGCTTAGCCAGACGCCACCTTCGTTAAAAAAGTGTAATTATAATTCCACATCTCCACCATCAAGATCACCTCCCAGTCCGTAGAGGGCGACTACACGTACCTGCGTATCACTTGTCGGTTTCGTATCGAAGGCTACTCCGGTGGGAGAGGAGAAGAAAAACTGTCAAATAACAAGTTCCTGCTCACACTGCCTAGAACTTCCGAGGCAAAACGCTCGCCCGCTAAGAAAACACTTACTGATCGTCAGTGGTGCTTTGGTCTAAGTTAGTTTCCGATTATGCCAATTCTGCAGCTAATGGCCCTCAATGTAGTCTCTTTGATTAGCAGTGGCGGCGCGTCCATAGAACACGATTCCCGTCGGCTTGCCTAAGTTTCAGGCGCCTGAGCAGTTTTCCTACAGCTCATGAAGAAATTTAAAGCCAAATGCAGCACCGGCTTGCCTAAGACAAATTTTGACCCACCGCTACTGTTGATTAGTAAAACCAGCATATTAATGAGGATCTTCTCGTATTACAGAACATACCGCAGTACAAACACAAAAGAACCCGGCGAGATCTCCCCACCGTCAGCCAACCTCAACACCGGCTTCCGACTCATCAAAGAAGTACAAAAGAAATTCAAAACGAGAGAGGCAGAGGAACGCGAAAAGGAAGACTTGGTCAAACAAGACACACTAGTGCTATCCCAGAGCAAGGGAAACCCAAAACTAAAGGATCTATACATCAGACCTAATATAGTTACTAAGAGAATGAGCGGATCACTTGAGGCACATACAAATGGATTCAGATTTACTTCAGTGAGAGGCGACAAAGTGGACATACTGTATAATAATATAAAGAATGCGTTCTTCCAACCCTGTGACGGAGAGATGATCATATTGCTACATTTCCATTTGAAGCATGCTATTATGTTTGGTAAGAATTTAAAATAATTATTTTTGAGTGTTATAAAGGTCGCCGGAAGACGCTGGATGCAAGTCGCTTCCGACCGATACTTACGGAGGTCCAAAGGGGAGGCCTATGTTCAGCAGTGGACGTCTTATGGCTGAGATGATGATGATGAGTGTTGGTTTCACGGAAATTGACTTGAAAGTGCTACATGCTACACGCAAACCGCGGTTAGCCGATCCCTGTTGGAACTGCGCAGAAACATCTTACCTATAGATGTCGCTTTAGTCTTCAAGTTGAACCTTTCAATCATTTGTTAAGTGGACTTGCCCATGTGTACAGTCACGGAGGCATTTACGGTTCAAGATATTTTTTTTATTTGTTAGTTACACTATGACGCGTCCAATCTAAAGCGAACACTAAATAGCTCAACCTACAGTAGACGATCGTAGTGAAATGGTCATGTTCTTAACATATTTGATTTTTAAGGTAAAAAGAAACACGTGGACGTCCAGTTCTACACAGAAGTGGGCGAGATCACGACGGATCTCGGCAAACACCAGCACATGCACGACCGCGACGACCTGGCGGCCGAGCAGAGCGAGCGAGAGCTGCGCCACAAGCTCAAGGTGGCCTTCAAGAGCTTCTGCGAGAGGGTCGAGAACATGACCAAGCAGGAGATCGAGTTTGATACGCCGTTCAGGTGAGTCTCTTTTACTCTGTAGTAACTAGAAAGAGAGGGTTATATTTGGCAACTGCACAATAGTTGCTTGATTACAATGCAACTATTTTGCAGTTGAACAATAGTGAGATTCCGCGGATGTGGACATATTTACCGCGCGAGCAATCTCGAAATTACAAACATGTTCACTAATTTGCCGCGGTCGAACATAATGCGTATAATTTGGACACCATAGTAAATTGTAACCTTATTTTCTACTAAGAAGCCAACTCACGTTGCACTAAATAGCACCACAGTCGCTTGACAAAAACGTTCTATAGGGCGGGAGCGGTTCACGACATGCACGCGAACCTCAATTTACCAGAACTGGAACACGCCTTTAGTTCATTTACTAGTGCATAAAATACCCGATAATAACGGCTATTTAACCTTTGGTATGTCGGAACGTGGATCCATAGAATCCCGTTATACTACCGGAAGCGGTTTTTGGAAATTGTGACGGAACGCGAATCCGCGCCGGCACACAGCCATATTGTAATTCCAGCAGCCGCGTTATACCAAAGGTTAACAAACAAAACTGTATCTTAATGTTAACCCCTTGTACTAAAACCCAAATCTTCACAGAGAGCTCGGTTTCCCCGGAGCCCCGTTCCGCAGCACCGTGCTCCTGCAACCGACCTCCGGAGCCCTCGTCAACCTCACCGAGTGGCCGCCCTTCGTCATCGCACTCGAAGATGTCGAGCTGGTACACTTCGAGCGAGTGCAGTTCCATCTGAAGAACTTCGACATGGTGTTCGTGTTTAAAGATTACGCGAAGAAGGTGGCGATGGTGAACGCTGTGCCGATGAACATGCTGGATCATGTCAAGGAGTGGCTCAAGTGAGTTCTTAGTCAAGTTAAAACAAGTATTTAACTCGTTTCAGTTACGAAGTGACCGTAGTTTTTGGTTTTTAAATTGTATTGTATTGTACTAGGCGTAGCATACAAAATAAGTAGCGGTCGCCACATATTGGTTATATACCGTCATTTTACAATCTCCGTAATATAAAATGTTCAGTGAGATTTAAATTTCTAAACTTTAGTGTATTTGTTTCCCAGTTCATGCGACATCCGCTATTCGGAGGGTATTCAATCTCTAAACTGGACCAAGGTCATGAAGACCATCACGGACGACATCGAGGGCTTCTTCGACAACGGTGGCTGGTCCTTCCTCGACCCCGAGTCTGATGAGGAGGGTGCTGCTCAAGTGAGTAAAAATAAAAAAAATGAGGCAATCTAATTTCGATGAATAACTACTAACTAAAGGATAGGCTTTATTTTTAATTTAGGCACATTACAATGCACTTATGAACGCCAGAGATGGTAAAAAAAACTACCTGAAGGTTAAGGAACAGAGGTTAAGATCGTAATTCGGCCCTGATCGGAGAGTCCCTTACCAATGACGACTTTTAATCGCGACGCAAATGGCGCAGCAATCGTCACAGCACCCATGCGCAGGAGTAACAGGTTCAGACTTTAAAAAAATAGATCTCTTGCTATTACAGCGGAGTGGAAGATACACCGTAGATACAACAAAATTGTGTATGACAAAAAACATTTGGAATTCGGTTTCTATTCTCATTATAGTCATTACAATTTTCCACATATTAACAGTATCGCATTTGCCCCACAGAAAGCCGACGAAGATTCGGAAGAGGAGGACGACGCGTACGAGCCGACCGACGTGGAGTCCGAGGAGGAGTCCGACGACGACTCCGAGTACGACTCCGAGGCGTCCGACGTGTCGGACGGCTCCAGTGAAGGAGACGGTGAGACTGCTGTCTAAAATATTGTAGTCAGTAGATAGGAGGACGACGCGTAGGAGCCGAACGACGTGGAGTCCGAGGATAAATCCGAAGACTATTCAGAGTACGACTCCGAGGCGTTCCGACGTGTCAGACGACTCCAGTGAAGGTGACGGTGAGATTGCTGTCTAAAAATATTGTAGTCGTTGGTAGACAGAGAATTTGTAACTTGTTCCCATTTTTAAAGCTGGCATAGATTGGGTATTGGGTCAAGTTAAACTAAGTGTAAATCAAATAATACAGTTACCACAAGCAATATCCCAAATATACATGTTAATTTCACAGAAGAGGAAGAGGAATCCGGCAAGGACTGGTCAGATCTAGAGCGCGAGGCCGCCGAGGAGGACAAGGAGCGCAACTACGAGCGCGGAGACGACGCCTTCAGCCGCAAGCGCAAGGGCGGCCACGCCGTGTCGCGGTACGACGACAAGAAGTCCAAGAACGACAAGAACAAGAGCTCCAGCTCCAACCACAAGAGCTCCAGTTCGAACCATAAGAGCTCGAGTTCCAACCACAAGAGCTCAAGTCACAAGAGCCCGTCGAAACATAGCAGCAGCAGGTAAGGTTCTTCAATAGTCGAACTCGCGGAGCGTAAGCGAAGTGAGTTCTTACAAACAACTCCAGACCGAACTGTCACCTGGCTACTGGGACGTACTCGGCATTTGGATGGCTTTTTGATTTCGTTAGTTCGTCTGACGATAACTTTAGTTACGTTTTTCTGATCTTTATGAAATTTCTTGGGGCTGTAGCAGAGATACATAAAATTTGTAAGTTTGTATTGAGCAGGATCGATCAAGTGGCTACGGAGCTAGAAGGAGAAAAAAAATCCTCCTTGGGGTCTTGTTATATTGGTCAACTCGTTTGCAAGTAAATCGCGAGTTCTCAGTTCGAGGCGGACTACTAGTTAGATAAAATGTAGTGCTGTATGTGCAAGGGATGCCCAAGAGCGCCAGCTCTTAATCTTAAGATTTCATTTTTCTTCTTCATTGTACAGTCAGCAACAGCTCTGTATAAAATAAAAACTGTTTTTTATTTTCAGCCCGTCAAAGAACCGCGACAAGCACCACAAGTCGTCGCACTCGTCGCGCGACCACAAGTCCAGTAGCCACAAGTCCAACGGCGACAAGCGCCACTCCGGCGACCGCCACAAGCGCTCCCGCGACGACTCGCGCGAGGAACGCAGCTCCAAGAAACACAAGTGAGTCTTACACATAACCTCCCTCAAGCTTGTTCCCGGCTCAGTGTGTCACCAATGCTTAGTATTCGGACCTTGTCTAGCCCCGTTAGGCCTTGGGTTGTCTGACCACCCGTCGCCGGCGGCCGGCGACCGACGCCATACAAACATCCGATCGAATCCGATGTTTTGTATGGCGTCGGTCGCCGGCCGCCGGCGACGGGTGGTCAGAAAACCCAAGGCCTTAGGGTCAACAATTTTATCTGCATTTGGCATATGTCTTTCGTCTACGCCTTACGTTACGTCAGTTGCGTTAAGCTAGGAGCGATAAACTTAAACCTTATTCCTTGCAATACTTATCTTGTCCACATAGTTTCGTGATAACATAATTAGTAATAATATGTGACGGTCTACATCAAAAGGTAAAGTTACTACATATTTGGCAGCCGGCGCTTAAGATTTTCTCGAATACAATAGTACAACGTACGACGTAAGCCCGTTAACTTTTGATGTAGACTGTCACATATAGAGTTACTAGTTACTACTCTACAGTGACGGTGGGCAAAGAGAATTAAGTACCTAGAGTGTTCTTTCCATACATGGCTAAATGCGTATATGTAATAAGTTTTAAGCGAGCTTTGCTAAAAGTTATTATTCAAAAGATTACAGCTTAATACGTATTACGATTTAACCTTTTCAACGCTTTCTCTCTCGCATCAAAATGTGGCATACACGCCAACATTTCAACTAGTGAGATACTAATTTAAGCCTTATCTGTCAACAGTAAAATTGATTTGACAGCGTCTGCCATAGCCTTTTTAGTGGTTGTTGGCGTGGTAGGCACGACAGTAGTCGACCACTTTAATGGCTCTTGGCGTTGAAAAGGTTAAGTGTGCTTACCTCCCATACGACTTATTATTTAATTAGTAGTTTTGCTATGTATGGAGTTAGCAATCTATCTACTCATTTATCTATGCGGTGGGTCAACATTTTTCTTAGGCAAGCCGGTGCTAAATTTGGTTTAACTTCATGAGCTGTTGGAAATCTGCTCAGGCACCTGAAACTTAGGCAAGCCGACGGGAATCGTGTTCTATGGACGCGCCGCCACTGCTACTCTATATAGTGTCTTATAAAAGTCATAAAATATCTATTTGTTGTTTCAGGAAATAAGAAGCTATGTAGCGAAGTTAACCGGTCTCAATCTGCGCACGACTCGCGTCATACTTCATTTGTAACTGTTAGTTAACCATGTCCGTCTGTATGTTCAAAATCAGGTTGCCTGTTTGTATGTATGTAGATTCATTTGATTCCATTACGTTAATTTATGAAAACACTTGAAATAAATGTAAGATTTTATTATCTGCACGTTTTATTTCTGTCAATGATGCGCGATAAATAAATAACAATAAGTTAGTGTAACAAATCTCGTTAACTGATTTATTAACTTATCACAAGCGCACTAAATTCTCATAATTAATTGTACATTATTTACAGTAAAAATACTTTTCTACAGCCTTGTAGATATAATCCGAACACGGAATTTTGTAGTTTGAACAAAACACATTCTGGCATCTAAACTTTTAAAAGTAAGTGAAACTTCAAGTTTCTTAAATCGACTATAGCCTCGTGCCGCCTGATGTAGCATGTACCATCGGGTACAAAAATGCATGGGCAATTTGTGAATGAATTCATTAATAAATTGGCCATGCAATTATGAACCCGATGGTACATTATATTGGAAAGGGAATTCAGACCATTTGTAAGTGCTCTAAAGTGCATTTTCCTTTGTTTCCATAAATATGAAACCAAGGAAACTCAACTCTATTTTCCAAGTAAATTATTTACGGTTGACGGCACGAGGATAGAGTTAGTGGTAATAACCTCATTGTTACGTGACAATAAAAAATTGTCCTCCATCTCTTTCTATTCAGTAGAGCAAATAAGAAATGGCAAAGTAAACAAAACAGGACAACGCCATTTCAGTCTGGTGCCATCGTCAATTACACTGTCCTATGTATTCGTAACGTCACAAAAAAAACCGTGTTCATACTTCTTATTTATCTAAATCGCTTTCCTGTGCGGCCACAACAGGCCCCCGCGGTATGACCGTGATTCCCGGTAATTTATTGACATCTATGTTCTTCACGGTGTCCTTTTGCTCCTGTCCGTCCCCGGCGCTCCAGTACTTCTTATTGACTAACATTAGCAACATCAGGGCCGGTAGGTGTATCAGAGAGAACCTGAACAGTTTTCTGGAGCTACCACTGTCGGATTTTTTGTAGAAGTCATAGGCTGAAACAAAAGAAAACAAACCAATTAGGGTAAATCGCTAGTAACTGGCCACTGTTCAATAACAGGCCACCTCATACTAATTATGAACTCTGTGCATCTATAAACATAATTCATTTTAGTATAATATAAGGTTTTAATTACTTGCCACCTTTCAACAACAGGCCAAGTTATACTAAAATGAATTCTGTCAGTAGGTAAATAGAGTTCATTCTTAGTATGAGTGGCGAGTTACTGAACGGTGGCCAGTTACTGGCGATTTACCCTACTTATATTACTAATAGTCAAACTTCGTAGATATATATTTTTTACTTTATTTCATCACATATTTGGAGATATGCACTTTAGGGTTTCGTCCAAAATAATCGCTCATCCACGATACAATTGAAATGGTAATATTTTTAAACATCGAAATGAGTCGTAGTATATTAGTAAATTATTTAAAGTGGTCAACTGATGAATGACTGATTATCCAGCCAAATAACTAGCATCGGCCACTAGCACGCAGCTCGCCAAACAAACACTGCCGTGAGGTATTGGTAAAATGCCAATAAGGAACTACGACATCAGATCGCACGAATGTTATATTATACTTACATACAATTATGTGTTAAGCACATGTTCGGCTGATTTATGACTTATTCACTTTTATAATGAGAATAATAAAAACATTCTCATTTGTACAGACTGTTCATAAGTATTTTACTAATTATCGCCGTTTCCTACAGTAAAAATCCTGGTTAGCGTATGATGATTTCTGTTTGGATAATTTTGCAAGTCAGTGGGCGTTGTTCCGTGTAGTGTCTTGGATGTCGTTACGACGTGACTTTGATCTCTATCTAGTAAACAATAAGTGTAAGGCCTGAGTGGACGCTCGTGGCGGGGCGGGTAGCGGGGCGGGCCAGCGTCCATACACTTTGTGCAGCGTGGACTCAGGACACCAGTACGAGTGTCCTTTGTTCGACATACACGCCGCCCGCCCCGCCCCGCTGCACGCCCCGCCACGAGCGTCCACGAGGGCCTTACACTAAGGTTCACTTCAGCACAACATACCTACGTACATAAAGTAGACATTAAGGGGCAGCGATTCTAACGCGAACCACGTGTTGGTAACACCGAGGTAGGAGGAGGCGCGACACGTTGCGGTTACGACGCGACTTCGATCTTTATCTAGTCTAGTATGTCATAAGGTTCAGTTCACAACATACCTAAGTACATAAAGTAGACGTTAAGGGGCAGCGATTCTAACGCGAACCACGTGTTGGTGACGCCGAGGTAGGAGGAGGCGAGGCACGTTGCGGTGATCACGCCGGTGTGTCGGAGCGCCACTCGCCTGCATAACGCTGTAATAATACAATAGGTATTTTATCACACTGCATCTTCATATGGGTCTTGTCATATTGGTCAATTCGTTGGAAAATAAATCGCGAGTTCTCAGTTCGAGTTGGACTACTAGTTAGTGTTAGACCTGAGTGGACGATCGCTCGGCGGGGCGTGCAGCGTGGCGGGCAAGCGTCCATACACTTTGTGCAGCGTCGACTCAGGACACCAGTATGAGTTTCCTTTTTTATTATGCACGCCGTTGGACGCCCAACTAGAGGGTCCACTCAGGCTACACTTAGCGTGTCAAACCGTATGACAGGTCGGCCAAGCTACTAATGAGGGGACACTAAGCTTCAGTAATGAATGAGAATACAGACCCGGGTCGGTGACGGCCATCATCCTGTAGCCGGCGCGGGAGTAGTCGGGGCGCAGGTTCCACGAGAGCGCGTTGAAGTGCGGGAACTGCCACGAGTACAGCACCGCGCCCAGCACCAGCGCGCCCGCGTCCAGCGTGCCCGCGCACCCCGCCCAGCCCATCAGCGGGGGGATCGCGCCCACTGGGAACATCACATACAAGGGTACAGATTAGGAGGGTCTCCACAGAGAGAGCAGCCGGGCGTAGACACGACCCATCCTCGCGCGGCAGCGTGCTTAAATGCGTCCTAACCGCGACTGAGGCCGCCTTTGAGCGTGTGAAATCGGAATAGATCGGGTACACCGAGTAGCAGTAGCATTATTATATTAACTGCAACTAACCCACAGATCCGTGCCAAGTGTTAAGTATGGACATCCTCTTCATCGGCGTGTAGACTGACGTGTAGAGTATAAGGTTGCCAGCCTCCAGCGCGACTGTTAACGGGTTAACGCCGAAATACAGTAAGAGACCAGTAGCATTATTATATTAACTGCAACTAACCCACAGATCCGAGCCAAGTGTTAAGTATGGACATCCTCTTCATCGGCGTGTAGACTGACGTGTAGAGTATAAGGTTGCCAGCCTCCAGCACGACTGTTAACGGGTTAACGCCGAAATACAGTAAGAGACCAGTAGCATTATTATATTAACTGCAACTAACCCACAGATCCGAGCCAAGTGTTAAGTATGGACATCCTCTTCATCGGCGTGTAGACTGACGTGTAGAGTATAAGGTTGCCAGCCTCCAGCACGACTGTTAACGGGTTAACGCCGAAATACAGTAAGAGACCAGTAGCATTATTATATTAACTGCAACTAACCCACAGATCCGAGCCAAGTGTTAAGTATGGACATCCTCTTCATCGGCGTGTAGACTGACGTGTAGAGTATAAGGTTGCCAGCCCCCAGCGCGGCTGTTAACGGGTTAACACCGAAGTACAGCAAGCTGAGGCCCGTGGCACTGGTGACGGCCGCGAAGCCCGCTGCGTGTATTGGCCTGTAAATAATGGTAATTTCAGTGCCCATGAAATGAATATTGATAGTACTGGATTTACTGTTTCGACGTTTGGCGTACCTTTAGTGTTAGTACCAACCCTGGTTACCCTAGTGGTTTTAGATAATGTATGTGCGTCAAATATTTTTTGTGGGTTTTAAAATGAAAAGGTTCTTTCAGTGTCCCTGTATAGGTAGTGTACACTGCCCTGCTGATATTGTGAGATCACATTATTTTATTATTGCTCCTGAAGTTTCGAACGTGACGTTATAATGATAGCAGGCCATCTGGTGAGGAATTGTATTATTTTTTAAATATAAATATAAATTTATTTCATTCAACCCTGTAGTAATACAATATGTAGAGGGGTTGAGACTTTCTAGTGGGTATGGTGTACCTGTGTCAGAAAGTCTCGCTCTTCCAAAAGGTTAATAGTACATTTAAAACGTTATTGTGAATCTAGATTGAGTAGTATAAGTATGAGTATTGTTACACTGAGTATCTTAAGAACTAAACTTAACTAAAATATAAGCTAAAGTGTGTGTGTGTGTGTGTGTGTGTGTGTGTGTCTGGCGGCGCGTGTGCTCACAATAGTGTTCTTAAATTTATAATATGAAATTATACATTAAGATTTTGTCTAGTGCTTAATTTTTTTTTTTTTTTATCTGACATGAAATGAAATGATGTTCCTATTTTATTTATTTATGAATCATTTTTTCTGTCTGACTGTAGTCTAGTTTATACAACCAATCCCTAAGTATTTGTTTACATTCATATACATTTTTTGGATAAATATTAATGTATCAGCATCTTCTAGCTGCGATTAAGACCAAACTCACTAGAACGGAATGAGGATAAAAACCAACAGACCTGGCGTTTTCCTGAGGTTTAGAGACTGAAAGTAGATTGTATGGATTTGACATTTCCAAATCATAACTAACAGCAGGTTTGGTTCTTTGCAATTGCGACGCCATCTGCATATTTTTGGGCGTTTATCCTTATCACTGCGCGTGCAAAAGAGATAGGAGATGGAGTGTCAATGTACGAAATTGTTCGTGCTTCGCATTCTTATTTTAGCTGTGACTACGACGGAACTTACTGCAACAGCCCCTTGACCAGCACCCTGTTCTTGGTCCTGGACATCTGCGCGTCGAACGGCACCTCGTGGTACTGGTTGACGGAGTTGGCGGCGGCCGACACCAGCCCCGTGCCGGCCGCGCACATCAGGAACGTGGTCGGGCAGAACGGCGCCGGCGCCAGCGCGTAGCCCGCCATTGATGTCATTACTACTAGGGCTGTAGACATTCAGAGGGGGTGTTTAGACATTCAGTAAAATCTGTTAAGCCCAATATACACATTGGGCCAACATTGGCCCAACTAAAGGACAATGTGAGGGGACAATAATAGTTATATGTATGATAAAACAGTCCAATGAAAATTATTAAATAACCAATTGGAATTACAGATTACATTCTTTATGATCTCACCAGTCTTAGGTATTATTTCTCCAAAAATTTTTACAAGACACCTATAGCATCCATCATGTGATGTGAAGTATTCATATAATTCTTTTAATTTATACATATGTATATGAACAATCATAATAATATACTATGACACCTGAGAAATTTGCTTTATTTTGTATACTTTTCACTTTAGCAATAACTTGTTTTATGATGTGTAAATTTGTTTCTCATTTCAAAAGCAGATGCTTTCACTAGTCCACAGCCGGGTCTACACCTGACGCACTGCCTTAGACGTGCCTCGCCCGAGGCATTGCAACTGCACATGCGTTTGCCTCGGACGAGGCACATCCAATTTCCTCGCGAGGCAGTGCGTCAGGTGGAGACGGAGACACAGCTAACTAAAAAAAAAACTTACATGTTAATCTAAACTTCGACAGCATCATGCAGTACTGGCCAACATTATTGGTCCTGTCATGAGCCGGGGTCTCCTTCCACACTCGGGTGTCCTCATTCTTAGCCTTTTTAGCCGGAGTAGCGGTTTGACTCTGTGTGGTGAGTGGGAGTTTGCTCTGCCAGCTGGTTGATGTTGATATCCTAACCAGTTGTTGTGATAGCGTGCCATTCTGTAATAAAAATGAAACTTATGTTTGGGTGAATAAATTTCATTATTGTATAGCACAAATGTATTGAACCGGTATACTAAACCCAGATAAGGGTGAGTACAATGGAGACAGTTGGAGGAGGCCTATGCCTTATGACACCCCCAACTTAGGGATATATTATAGTATAAATATCTAGATGAAATGGAATGTTTACATGTTTGGAATACATGGTTTTATTATTGCTATACTAAACCAGGATAAATAAACAGGTAAACACTTAACACAAAGTACCTATTCCGAGAAAATGGGTAGAGAAAATCATGTGTTTAATTTTCCTTATTATTACAAACTATGCAATGGAAATGATGTTACAGTTCGTTAAATGGAAACAGCAATGTTCACTGCATAACCCGGTAGTGCGTTTTTTTACTTACACTTTTTTTCATGAGCACAGACTTAGTAGAGATACCGGCCACTCCATGCTTAAGGCAGAAGGTGCAATGCAGCACCTTTATGTAAGACATATTGCCCTTTTTAACGCTTCACGTCAACATCCTGAAAAATAATAAACATTCAGTCATCATCATAGACTGCATACCGCAGATAACAGATTAAATATCAAGACAAATAACTCGTAATTTTTAGCGACGTATCTACATTATGAACATGATTATGGTTTAACAATAACCTATTAACTATATTACACAATAAATAATCCCAATCAATAACAACAGCAATAGTAATGAAACACATTACAAACATTCACTAACACAAATTGTTTAGAAATAAATACTTTTTCTTACTTATAAAGAATTATGCGACAGTTAAGATGTTATATAATGCTATGTTTATAATCAATTTTTAAAAAAGTTACAGAATTAATTGATTTTATAAACATTTGAGGTTATTTAGGTAATCATGAAGGACGAGGGCAACACGATAAGAAAAACGTCACAAAATTGGTGCGGTGCCATCATATGATGGTTTTTTTATGTGCAATCATGTAAAATTCATTGCTACCAACATACAGAAGAACCAAGCCGAACTGAAGGGGTCCATGCTTGGCGCAATTTCAACGCAAAAATCGCCGGCAATTTCGATACGTGGCCGTCTAATCTGATATCTTTTGTTTCATTCGTACATCATTCCATTTCATTTTGTTGTGCTGATAAGTTGTTACATCTACAGAGGTCCCCACCTCATTCTTGGGGAAATGACACTGTTGGTTGAGAAGGGCAACATTTTCTTTTTGTTTTTATTTTGATTCTATTGGGGTTCGAATACGGAAGTAGGTGGTTTGTTTCTCGGTTCCTTTCGTACTGCATCGTATGAACTCGTTGACGAACGTATTGTGAAATGTCTAATTGTTTTTTTCGAACAACAATACGATAATGAATGTCTAAATTATGGTGATGAACCGTTTGGATCCGGAATAAGGAAAGTAAATCCCTAAATATGGCCTCGCGAGGAGACAAAGGGAATGGAAATGGCGAGGAGCAGATTGTGGAGGTAATTGTTGGCCTAGATTTTGATGAACAGTTAGGGGATGTGTTATGACAGTTTGGTATGATTTTAGACGTTGGCGGAGGTGTTCCGCTGCTTCATCTGTATGGAGAAGCTGGTGGATGCACACCTGTGCCCGCACTGCTCCAAGCTGTGTTGTTATGCCTGCGTACGGCGGTGGTTGACGGAGCAGCGCTCGCAGTGCCCTCACTGCCGCGCCTCCCTGCACTTACATGAGCTGGTCAACTGCCGCTGGGTTGAGGAGGTCACGCAGCAGATAGAGACCATGCAGCAGACCAACTCTGCCACCCAGAGAGAGAGCTTTAGAGACAGGTTAGTAAACAAATTTTGTTGCTATGGAGCACTTTCCAATGTATTGTTAGTGTGAAAGGAATTGTGTTGTTTTCATCCTTGACCTTTCTTTACTATGTAGAAAGATATAATCTAATTGGAATTCAAAAGTAGTATTATTCATAATACTTATGTATTTGGTAATAAAAAAAAAATACCAGACAATAAAGTAAATATTTATGTTTTTAGTTAATTTCATAAAACACTGGTTTAGTCTGTTATATTAAGTAGGAGCTGACCCAGGAATTTTTTTATTGCTGATTTTTTATTTCCCCAATATTTTTATATTATTCTGCTATTTGGGGCGGAGATAAGTCCAAAAAAGTCAAACACCATTAAAATCGGCTTAGCCATTCTTAAGTTATGAATGGTGAACCAACATGACTTTTTTCTCTAGATTTTAGATAGATGATTGTTATACCACATTCGGATGTTATTGTTTTAAAATATGACAAGACAGATATTTATACAAATTTTAACACTGAATGTCATATCCAAAAATGCCACTCCATGCCAAAATTCTGGATGCAAGCAAGCCAATATAAACCTTACTTGAAAGTATGAAGGTCACTTTGAGAGTGTACACCATAGTGCTTAGAGGTGTCCTAGGCGCTGTGATTGTGACTATTTAGTACTTAGTAAGTTAAATAAAAAACTCTTAAAATGTATGATGATATTTTAGATGCCCAACACATCAAGAAAAACTGACGGTATACTGTTGGACGTGCCGGCGGTGCATCTGCCACCAGTGCGCGCTGTGGGGCGGCACCCACTCCGGCCACACTTTCAAGCCTCTTGAGGAGGTTTACGAGCAACATGTGACCCAGATCCGGGATGAGGTGTCGCAGCTGAGACGGAGGCTTATGGAGCTGATTAGTTTGGTGCAGGATGTGGTGAGTGAATTACTATTTACAATGGAAAACGTCATTTATTTATTTGAAAAAAATCTGGTTCCCTCAATGCAGTAAAAACTGGAAGGCCTTTTGTTGTTGCCATCACCTCACAGAATCTCAGGCATTCACTTCTCACAGCCGCCCATTGCCAAGCAATCAGATCGCACTCTGGTGATGATGCCAACGCATTCAGTTGTGGGAGGATGTGAACCAGTGGGGAATTCAAGCGCTTACACATATGACATTTAAATCATCATCATCAACCTTCCAGCATTTATCCCGGCTTTGAGCATGGGGTCTGCTTGGCAATATAATCCCTTGAATTGGCATAGGCACTAGTTTTTACGAAAACGACTGCCATCTGCCTAGATACTAGACAGTACACTAGAGTGTTCACTCCAGACAACTGGTTATTGATATAATAATAACCACTGATTATTTATCTGTGTTATGAATACATGTTATGAAATCCAAATGAAATAAAGTGGATTTCAATGCAAGTACAAAGAATTGAAAGTGTGCAAATGTGTCACAAAACATATTTTTTGCAAATGTTTAGTATTGGTGTTGAGAAGTAGCAGCTCTCACTGACCCTGTGACCTCTTTTGTGAATGCATTGTGCTGTGTATGCACAAACATACACTTATATTTGAAAAGGATGTATTTTTAGGTGTGGGAAAGATTGTTTTTAAATTTTAGTACATATGTAATTTCAGTTCACACAGTCATACACTTTTATTATCATAACATGTGATATTGATGTACTTACAGGGTGTAACAAAAATACTGGTGATCCGTTGAACGGCAATTGGTATCATATTGTGAGTAAAAAAAGTATGAGACAAAATTTTTTGGACGCGAAAAAAACAATTTTTTTTGTATAGGACACGTCATCAGATCACATCATCACAGCCGGCCAACGCTCCATACAAAATCAATTTTTTTCTTACTTTTTCATAATTAAAATATGATACACTTTAAGCCCTTAAAAGGATCACCAGTATTTTTGTTACACCTTGTATATCAAGAGTGTTTTGAGAACTTTCAGATAGCACGAGATCATATTCAATAAATCTTCATAATTCGTATCGTAATCGTATTCTTTTTTATAATTACAATAAACAATAATAGTTTCTTCTTACTTTACCATATATGTTTTAACCATGCTCGCGTACTTGCAAGTGCAAGTCTTATGAACACCATTATTATAGTCTATCATTTTCCCGGTGATAATATTACTATCTTTTTAGGAGCGCAATGTGGAATCAGTCCGAGCGGCGAAAGACGAGCGGGTCCGCGAGATCCGCAACGCCGTAGAGCTGATGATCTCCCGCCTGGACTCCGCGCTCAAGGCCAAACTGCTCACGCTGATGGGCCAGAAGAACAGCCTCACCCAGGAGACGGAGCAGCTCGAGCATCTGCTGCAGGAGATTGAGCACCAGCTGCACGCCAGCACTAGGTACAGTCACCTACATCCACAGTCATATATATGAGGTAAAAGACGAGCGTGTCCGCAAGATCCGCAACGCCGTAGTGCTAATATATCAATATGCGCCGTAAAAAAACGCGCCGACGACGCGCGTTCCGAAAAGTGCGTTTAACAAACGCGGTGTGCAAAGAACCATCGATACAAACCTGCCGTAAGAAAGCGCGCCGTCGACGCGCCGTAAAAAAACGCGGTGTGCAATGGCCCTTATTTGAATCTGCTCTTTCTGCCATTCATTAATAAAAAGTATATGAATGAAATGGTAGAATAAGGATATGAACTACACTCATCAAATTAACATAAACATTCTTACATCTTCCTAATCGGAAGACAAATATTTCATTAGCATTATAACAAGGCTAATAATTTACACAATTATGTATTACATTCCAATGCTATAAAAGGTAGCTAAAAACTGGTAGAGAATGCTTTATCGCATTAAGGCGGCTTTCACATTGCTGCGGTTTCCGCATGCGGCGCCGGTGCGCGAGCGAGGTAGCGCTTTGCATGTGTATAGCGTTGTCACGCTTGCACACCGTCGCCGCAAGCGGTTTTGGCGTCAGTGTGATAATCGCCTAACTCCGCCTTTTGTGCTTCAAGAATTTTCTTTTGCGCAATGAAGTTTAAATAAATAAACCTCTTTTTTCAACAGATCTGAGCTAATCGCGAAGAGTAGTGACCTGTCAAAGATGATTCATCAAGTGCGGAAGAAACCTATGGCGAGCTTCGTTACTGCCCCGGTGCCCGCGGACTTCCATAGGTAAGCCTATTATGTTGGTGGTGGCTTGCATACATTTTACGTAATCGTCAGGTGACAAGCAAAACTCACTAATTACAAAAAATATATATTAAACGAAAATCAACTTTGTTATGTTGCCAGTATGGTGCATTATGGCTATGAACTTGTGGTAGTACTTAGTGAGTTTTGCTTGTTCTGAACTAGCAGGACACGGCTCAAACTGCGTCAGAGGTATGTATTTTGCCATTCGTTGGGCTTATTAATAATTACGTCATACTTTTAGCAGACTGCCGAAGGAGGGTTATGCTCTTCGAGAGTATGTAATACGAGGTTAGGATTCTGGTGGCATTTTTAGCACAAGCAGTGCAGTGGAGTCGCCATTGTATTTGTTTAGATTTGAATAAATGAATAACTGAATCATAAAGCCATATATTATGTAGATTTCAAAATATTACATGTAAATAAATTTTACTATTTAACTAAAATGATTATGTATTCAAGACCTTGAACAACTTGCAACTGTGCCAATTAAAGTTTCAAAATCTTGCATGTTATCTTCATCTGATGTTTAATGGTTGTCAAGATTATGAAAAGCATACACTATGGCAATTTGTTCCATATTCACTGGCGTTATACGATTTCTCAACTTGTGAAAAATCCATTTGTGTGTCGAGAAAGATCTCTCTACATCCACCGATGTTAACGTAGCATTCCTCAGAATTTGAGCATGATTGGCAAAATCAACCATGTCTCTCACTACTGAATCAATTTACTTGTATGTAACTAATAAATTTTATTATGCATTATTGATTTATCATTTCTCAATCATTTATTCATTCATTCATTCAAAAAAATATAACAACGACTCCATTTGCTCTTTGTTCACCCAATGCCACCAAAATTCCTAACTCTAGTAATATGTATGTCTATTGCTTTGGCACGGCCTACAGCTTACACTGTTACACGGATTGCAACGTGTAAGGTGGCAATCGATTTGTTCCTATTTAGGATTTAGCAAAAAAACGTACAAAAACAATATAACAAGGTTCAATTTGGTACATTGATAAATTTAACCTGACGTTGTCAGTTTTGCTAAAGGAGACGCTGAGAAACATTTTACTGTTTCACTCCTTAGTTTGTATGAAAAAGAAAAAAATCTACAAAATACATATAAGTTGTTAAACAAAAGTTTTAGTGTTTGAGGAGTGTAGATTCTACTCCTCAAACACTAAACCTTTTTTAATTTATTGCTCTTATTACAGGAAATACCCTGTATGAGTATGAGTACAATGTTTTCGAAATTAGAGGAAAACAAATAAAAAGATGCGCCCAACGTGGGGCTCGAACCCACGACCCTGAGATTAAGAGTCTCATGCTCTACCGACTGAGCTAGCCGGGCTGTTGCGTACAGTGACAAAATTAGCATTTAGGGTCCTTTAATCCTTTATAGGGCAATGGTCTCAAAAAAGACCACTTGTAACATCATCTTTTTGTATTTTTTTCTTGTACAGAATTTTTAGGACTATAGATTGGCGATGAGGCTAGAATCGAGGATTTTTTTCAGTCTTGCCCGTTAAAGGGTTAAAAATGTTCCAAAAATATATTTTTACAAGGCGAATGTCATATAGAAATGAAGATAGTAGGTACTCGAAAGTCAGAACCCTTCATTATTCATCAGTATGAAAAGCGGAACACTTTCGTTTATTAGTCTGGTACAAAAAGATGCGCCCAACGTGGGGCTCGAACCCACGACCCTGAGATTAAGAGTCTCATGCTCTACCGACTGAGCTAGCCGGGCTATTGCGTACGATGACGAAATTACCATTTAGTTACGACATGACAGTTAAAAATTGTTTTTGTTTCTAGAATCAGATACTACAGATAATATAGACAGCCACAGTCTAAGAACTTTTTGAAGCTCATGTAATTTTTCTTCTTCCTGTTTTTATATTGCGTCGCAGTGACATCTACGAACGAATAGCGTACCGTAGTAAAGCTAGGTTTTATACCTTTAGGTGGATTTCGAGTAGATGGCGCTATCAGATATGACCTTCAAAAAGTTCTTAGACTGTGCTGATCTACTATATATAAGTTACTCTATGCTAGAATATAATACAAAAAAACCGGCCAAGAGCATGTCGGGCCATGCTCAGTGTAGGGTTCCGTAGATGCCGGCTTGTTACCATACATCCGTTCAAAAAGGTCATTTGTGAAGGGATGCTTGGCGGCTGATGAGTGATAACTAAAAACTCACAACTGGGTTGAAACGAAAAAAAAAATTCGCCCACCCACTTCAGGTGTACGGGAGGTACCCTAACAAAATATATTTTTCGAGTTTTTATTCCACCATTTTGTCGGCTTGGTTAATTCACATATTCAAATAGTGCTAACGATAGCGGTAAACCCCGAAATTCGGTAAAATGCTGCAAATGGTGTTAAAAGTATGAAAATCAGAATGATTGATCTTTAAGCCATATGGATCAATTCGGCCCGTAGCGGTAAAAAAAAATTAAAAAAACCGAGAGGAGTTATGACGTCATCCTTTTTTTGTATGGGGAATTACATTTGAGGATATTAAGTATCATTCAAAAATATTCGACGTTATCGTATCTGCAGGAGCGCAAACTTGGTATGTTTCGAAAATGAATTTTATTATAATTTAAAACAAGTGACTAAAATGTAATGATGTGATATATTTTTAGAATCAGCTCAAAAAGCCCTTTCATTTGATACCACACACGGTAGGTTTCAGAAGAAACATTTTTTTCCCCCATACAAAAAAAAGGCGTCATAACTCCTCTCGGTTTTTTTATTTTTTTTACCGCTACAGGTCAAATTGATTACCGTCACCTCGGGGTACTTTGGCCAAATTCAGGATACTTTGGCCCATATAAAAAACACATATAGAAGAGTCTAATAAAAAAGATAAATACGTTATCGGTTAGTTTTAATCAGCCTCATGGCAATTTGCCATTAATTCAATTCTTTTATGAAGCCTGAACCAAGTAAATTCCAAAGGCCAAAGTTACCCTCCAGGGCTAAAGTACCCCGAGGTTACGGTATATGGCCTAAAAACCAATTGTTTTCATGCTTTTAACACCATTTGCTGCGTTTTTAGGCGTACCGCTAGGACTAAAACCAAATTTTAGCTTTCTAGTGCTAACGGTCACGGTGCGGTAAGACGTCCGACTTTCAATCCGGAGGTCTCGGGTTCAAACCCCGGCTCGTACCACTGAGTTTTTCGGAACTTATGTACGGAATATCATTTGATATTTACCAGTCGCTTTTCGGTGAAGGAAAACATCGTAAGGAAACCGGACCTAATCCCAAAAAGGCCTAGTTTCCCCTCTGGGTTGGAAGGTCGGATGGCAGTCGCTTTCGTAAAAACTAGTGTCTATGCCAATTCATGGGATTAGGTTGTCAAGCGGACCCCAAGCCGGGATAAACGCTAGGAAGAAGAGTGCTAACGGTCACTGAGCTAGACCGCGGACGGACGGACGGAGTTCCTAGTTGACTACGGAACCCTAAAAAGGGTATCGCGGCTGTGAGGTACAAAGCCAGAAAGAGGTTAAATAGGTAATTAGTGCCTAATCATAATGTGCTATTCTTATTATAGTCCATATATAAATTTTCACTCGCATTACAAAATAGAACATTAAGATAACATCAATGTGGTTAACCTCATCATGAAGACACTGGACTGGTAGTGCATAAGTTACTGTATCTTCCAGTGTCATACATAAAATAGTAACTCATTTCTATATATCAAAGTATATATTTTATCTATATAAGTAGTTATATCGTTGCCTAGTACCCATAGTACAAACTTTGCTTAGTTTGGGACTAGGTTGATATGTGTAAAGAAGTCCCCAAAATATTTATTAATATTTATTTTTTGCACAGTATTTGCTTTGCATTCCTTTCTCTTGTATGGTCTTAAACCTAAAGTAAAAGAAATCTTATTTCATACAAAAATATAGCTAAAATTATCTTTGAAGACCTTGACTCTTGTCACGCGACTTGCGTGCGTAGGAACGTAATTGAATAGACGTAAATAAAGTCCTGTTGTCACGCGAATTAGAACGAATGTTACTGATATCGAAGATACAGTCGCCATCAAATATATCGGAGCAGCCAAAGTACCCAAAAATATTTGAACATGCACTTTATCGCCTTGACAATAGAGGCGTTGTTCAGGTATTTGTGACCACCTTGGCCGCTCCGATGTATCTGATGGCGAATGTACAAGCGACATGACCGTGATTTGACGATTATAATATCTATTTCACTTCTCATGCTCAAAAAGTGAGTAGTGTCTGAAAGCCATATTACCACTCGAACAATTTCCCCTCACTTCGTTCGGGAAAATGACCACCTCGTGGTAATATAGCTTACTTGAGACCCTTGTCAAACAATCTACTAAATGCCCCATTTTGACGATACGATTTTCGTTATTATATTTCAGCGTATGAATGAGCGCATTGACATTTGTTATGTCGTCGAAAATGTTAATATGCGTCCACGGACCAGTAGAGAACCGGATAATACTTTTACTCTATTTCCCTAACCACAGCTGAACATAGAGTAGAGCAGCACAGTCTAAGAACTTTTTGAAGCTCATGTCTGATAGCGCCATGTACTCGAAATCCGCCTAAAGGTATAAAAAATAAATAAAAAAAATCTAGCTTCCCAGATGTCACTGCAACGCAATGTCATTTTTTCCTCCTATTTGTATATTATACCTTTAGGTGGATTTCGAAGAGATGGCGCTATCAGACATGAGACATGAGCTTCAAAAAGTTCTTAGACTGAGGCAGTCTATATTATCTATAGTGTCTGTTATTACTTTAATGAATGAATGAATTAATGAATGCATTTATTTCAAGTAACTTTGACTCATACATTTTTGTTAGTATAATCCTTAACGTAATGTTAGTAAGTAAGTTTTTTTTAAACTTTATAACTAAAGTTAAAAACTACATTGAACATAAAAAATAAGATTAGAAATTAATTACTTATTATTAATTACTTATTTAGATCAAAATTGATATATCATTAATATAACTTATTGTCATACCCCGGGGTTTTCGGTGCGGGAATGTTATACACTAGCCAAATAACAGGTAAAAACTGTAAAAAACGATACAAATTTAACATTTCTAAGCACATTTGGACCTTACTACCTACTTTTAATTCATAGTTTGGTAATTACTTTACAATAAACAAAGTTATAAATACACGAAATCATTCCCGCACCGAAAACCCCGGGGTATGCTTATTATCTATTTTGATCTAAATTTTGCAAATGCCATTATTTGCCCAACCTAGTGCAACTGGATTGGGCAGTCATACTTATCTGCAATGACGTTTAGAATGCTGTTGGCACTGTTGCGGCATCGGCAAAGCATCGAAACGATTTTTTTCCGCAAAATGGCGTGAAAATCGTCCGTTCGTGCCTCGGCGAACATACCTGAGGCACTGCACCATCTAGGTAGTCCCAACAACATTCTAAATGCATTGTTGTACTGAATACGCAGGGCATTATAGGCTCTTTTAGTATACTTAACCCACAGGCTGAAGATGCAGGAGTAAAATGACTGGCAAAATGCCTTGAAAAGTAAGATTTTAACCTCTTTTGTGCATCGAGCAAACCTGCGAGCTAGCATATTCGACCTAACTGCCAATGCTCTGCGCTCGCGTTCAATATCCAGGTCATCGGTTAAATCATGGGTTATAATGTGACCTAGATATTTGAACTTAATATAATCAATGAATTATAATTTATATATAAGCCTTAGTTTACATATAAGCACTCATAATATGTTTTCATAGTTTTATATTGGATTTTGTGTGTTCTCCAACTTTCTCTTCTTGTTCGCATGTGTGTATGCGTTAGTAGGCTAGCATTAGTTTAAACTATATCGTTATTACCTGTGAGTTCCTTTAATTGGCTTTCTGTGTATATTAGGTTGTATTACTGTAATTTAAAAGCTGTTGGTTCTCCTTAACATAAATAAATAAATAAATTACCTAGAAAAACAGTCGTTCATAGGTGACTAGAAAAAACGGTCCGATAGACAACATAATATAGGGGGCGCGGTGTCTCACTCGCACTCGTTACAAAATTTACATTTTAACTTGTTGGCATTATTGTCTGATGACGTCATTACCTCCTTTATGCACAATAAATAGTAACTCAGTACAGTTTGTTTGTGTTGAACAGCGAGATCGTCCCGAGCTACGACAGCAGTACCTTCCCGCTGACCAACTTCACACAACTCCAGCACGCGGCTGCGCCCGTCTACTCCGCCCCTCTGCACGTCAACGGGCTGTGTTGGCGTCTCAAGGTTTATCCGGATGGCAATGGAGTTGTGAGGGGGAACTACTTATCAGTGTTTTTGGAACTGAGCGCCGGTTTGCCGGAGACTTCCAAGTGAGTTGAAGTCCTATGACACCATTCTACTCTTTCTTAAGAGCATGACTATTTTGTATAAAACTTAGGTACATTTTCTACTGCATCTTACAATGGCTGGCTTTTTCAATAATCTTTGAATTCGTTCGCAGATACGAGTACCGAGTGGAGATGCTCCACCAAGTATCCCGTGACCCGTCCAAGAACATCGTGCGCGAGTTCGCATCCGACTTCGAGGTCGGCGAGTGCTGGGGCTACAACCGGTTCTTCCGGCTCGACCTGCTGGCAAGCGAGGGCTACCTCAACCCGGACACGGATACCCTTATACTGAGGTGAGATGCCGAGGTGCAAGCAAGAACGGTGAGGTGAGGCGGTGTAAGTGAAGTTTTTGTCATCCTAAGGTAGGTATTCCAGAGGTGCAGAGGGCCTTCGTAAACTCGCGCCACGCCTTCCTATCGTTAGCGATCTTTCTATAGTAGAAAAAAAACATGTAAACTTGTTGTTATTCTAAGTTTACTGCCGACAGGTTCCAAGTGCGGCCGCCGACGTTCTACCAGCGCTGCCGCGACCAGCAGTGGTACATCAACCAGCTCATCAACATGCGTAGCCAACATATCCTACAGATTAATGATCTCAAAGAGGTACTTTCTCAATTTAATATAGATTACACATATTGAAAAAAAAATTTTTTAGCGTTTATCATTTTATCAACATTCTCTTGACTGATCTCATTTCTAGCCTTTTAATTACCATTGTAGTCCAAGACAAGTTGCAGTTGCTCCCATATAGAAAATTAATGTTCATAGACAATAGAGTGAACAGATTGACATTCTATAAAACCTTAAAATGCGAATGTTGGAGGTTTATTGCGACCCCAGAATAAACGCACAAAATATTACGCAGACGGCGTTGCAATCTTTTCGATTAGAGTTTTCGCGTGTTGTGTACAAAGTAGATTCCATGTTTATGAAATATGAATTAGACATTTGTATAATCATAATTCAGAAACAAAAGACAGTAATCGTCCCCAATGTCCCCATATAATCTGTCGATTTTTTTCCTCAGCGCCTTTCGCTCGAAATGTCCCGCAACTCAATGGCGGCCACCCGCGCGCCCGCCACCGCAGCGCCCAGCGCTCCGGCCTCCGACGCCGACAACCCGGCGCAGAACAAGCCGGTGGACGGCAACACCGTCAGCGACGCCTTGCTGTTCGCTCCGCAGTGGAAGTACACGCCGCACGCGAGCATGAGCGGCCAGCGGTTGATGAGCCCAGGTTTGTTTGATTAAAAATGAGAACCTTGGAGCTACGTACTATTGATTGTGACAAATAACTTGGTTTGGACCACTACAATATTACTGTTGATAATGGTAGCTCAAATTTCAGCATCTTTTTTCACTTAGTTTATTTATCAGGATCCCTGACGCCTATCCTGTTCGAAGAGTCCCGCAACAACGACGTGTCGTCGGCCGGCGCGTGCTACGGCGACTACGCCGTCGACCGACGCCTGCCCCTCAACCTACCTTCCACGTCCAGGTACAGACAGAAATATCAGGATCCCTGACAGCATTGTTTGAAGAGTCTCCAAAAATGTAAAAAAAGTCTGAAAAAGGAGCAAAAAATTATTAATAAAACCTTCCAAACAGAATATCAACGAGTGTTTCGTGTGTTGGTGTAGGTCGGTGAACTCGCTCGGTGGCGGCGGCGCGGACAACATGGCGCTGGTGAGCCTGCACACGCTGCTGAGCGCCGCCGCGCCGCCGCGCGCGCCCTCGCGCGTGCCCAGCAAGCTGCCGCGCGACAAGCACGCGCCCAACAAGGACGACCTCGCCGGTGGGTATTCTGTGCACCCTTGCACTACGTCTCATCCGGATTTTTCAACGGACTTCCAGGTTTCGGAGGTTTTTAATTCGTCGGTATCTCTGTTTTGGTTATATTTTTTATGTATGTTTACCGATTATTCGAAGACGGCTGGACTGATTTGATTATATTTTTTGTTTGAAATTGTACAGTTGAAAGTTGTTCCCATTGTCAGAATCTGACGATAGGATCTAGGAGAAATAAGAACCCTTCAAATATTATACACATCTATATTGATTTGAACATTTTTTTTACAGTAGCTCGTAAAGTAGTCGTATGAATGTTACCTAATCTGAAATTGTTTTGTTACAGCAGTGGCTTCTGTCCCGGTGGCGGAGACCCCCCACACAGAGGCGGCCCTGTGCGCGTCCATGTCGTCACCGGAGCTGAACGCGTGCGCGGGGTCGGGGGCGGGGGCGGGGGGGGAGTGCGTGCGGGAGCGCAGGGGCGGGGGCGGAGGCGCCGCGCTCGCCGCCCGCGCAGCCCCCGCTCGCCTCCGAGTCCAGCAGCGACGCGGGGGTCAGTACATGAGTATACAGCCATATATAAGGCCATGTGGTAGACAAGCCAAACGAGAGTTTCTTAAAAAAATTAGCACAAAATTTTCAGAAACATATTTTTTTTAAGAAACGCCCAGACAGTGCGACACACGTGACCTGGCTTGGTACTTTGTCTGTGGTCCAGCTTTCTATCAGACCAAGACGGAGCTTGACTCGGATTCTTAATCTTAATTTTGCCGACATAACAACATTTATTTATTTATTTACTTAAACTTAATTTCAGACATGGCAAATTAAATTATATTAAATCAAACGTACATTTTAAATTAGTTTTTCCTGTTTTTAATTTCCTTTGCAGTCTTTTAAGCCAAATATCATAGAACAACCGTTGACAGTTGCCTTCCCCATTATTCGTAGGACCTGATGTTCAGCGAACTGGAAGTGTTCACGGACGAGAACAACCCGTGCCACGCCGACGACAACTCCAACTCCAACGAGGAGAACGACGTTGACGAGGAAACCATGTCGGGTGAGAATACTTGTATATGCGTGTGTACACCTGGCGCACCGCCTCGCGAGGAAATTGCCGCGCGCGGCAGCTCGGCTAGTGTGGACGTGCCTCGCCCGAGGCATTGCGGCCGCGTGTACGTTTGCCTCAGCCGAGGCACGTCCGCACTAGCCGAGCTGCCGCGCGCGGCAATTTCCTCGTGAGGCGGTACGCCAGGTGTAAACACTCCTTATGGCTTTTTTTAAATATGTATTTCAGCGATTTCCAATTCTGTCTTTAATTTTAACGTTTTTAAAATAATAGGCGGTATCAATAAGTACGTTTAGCACATACAATCTTCCTTTCGTACCTTCTATTTGTAATACAATGTGTCCTTTCCCAAAATATCCACCTACCAAACAAAAACTCTGATGAATCCTCCGGTTCCTCACCTTTCGCATGTCGCATATGATCCATGTAAAAATATTTTTTTTGATAATAAGAAATCATCGTTTACGTGTATAAGACGGAACATGCCAGGTAATATTAAATAGGCTATCTATTAATCCAGGCTATGACCACAGTTTGTTTTTTTTAAGGTATTTTACGGAGGCGAAATAATATCGTTTGTTTTTTTTTCTGCTCATACAGCCTTTGACGCCATGTTGCAGATTTGTTTCGGACGACCTAAAAAAAGGGCTTCTGCTTGTATCTCAAGTTAAAAGCTTTGTTTATGATAACGAAAAGCTAGGCGCGGGAGCAGGCAATTCAATTATTGTTTCACGAGTCTGTCTCGTTTTAATATCTGTATACATAGGGTAAACTTTACTAAAGTCGGCTCTCCACCAATTTTTTTTTGAAGTCTACGGGGATAGCTGTGTTTGAAAAACTAGGGGTCAACGAAATTGTTGAAAGTACAGACTTAAATGGGCCAATCATCGGGTTGTTTATACACGCGGAGCGCGGAGGGGAGTTACCGGTTGAATCATTAGAGTTTTACGGGCATTACACTACCCTAAATTAGGCCCTGAGGGCAGGATCGCCGCAATACGTTAGATATCTCAGGTTAGGTGTCTAACGTATACTGCGTCCCTGTCGTTAGGGCCTGATAAAGGGTAATGGGCATTACCCCCCATAAATCCCAGCCTTCCCTGTCTCCCCTCCCCTCCAGACGTGTCGTCGGGCACGGGCACGGGCACGGGCACGTCGGGCAGCTGGTGCGCCGAGCGCCCGCGCCGCGTGTACTGCGCGTTCCGGCCGCGCCGCCGCGCCGTGCCGTACTCGGCGCGCCGCCAGCGCCCGCAGCGCCCGCAGCAGGACCAATAACACGCACACCTACCTCACCTAGCCGCACGCTAGCCAAACCTCGGCAGGAGCACAATCACAAAAAATATATTAGCTGGAAGCAACGAATGCATATCCTCCGCGTGTTATTTAGTTGGTAATAAACTCGTGAAAATTCAGCCAAAAATTTCAGAAAATCTCGTGTCTGGGCCGGAAGTTAATCAAAGTCAAACTAAAGTTATATAATTTGCGATAATGTCTTATGGATTTTTTCGTGCACTCAACCGTATTCGAGATACATACATGGCAATTGGGATGACCAGATCTGCTTTCCGGTTTTACGGGATCCGAGGTTAAAATACGGGACAAATACTGTACCGCATTGATTTTGCCAACGGGACAGTGAAAAATTCGTGCCTGAAATACAGGACATGTGGTTACCCTAAATACGCTACTTTTAAGAGCAGGTACGGACACGCAAGTTTTGTATACAAAGGTGCCGACCCCAAGATTTTTGTGTTGAGTGCCTCCCCTGAATGAAATCCTGCATCCGCGCCTGTTTAAGAGCATGCTGAGGTTTGGAAAGTGTGTAATACCGTAGAAAATATAATATCATTCAATATTACCTGGCACTTGTTTTTTTTAAACAACCAAATGCGTTGTTGCAAGAGGTCAAATTATAATTCAGTTGATTTGATGATCAATCAATCGCAATTTGGCACTAGCCATCTGTTAAAAAATACTAATAATGTCATTTGAACTTAGACAATAACAAACAATATCATAGAGTTGTCGAGTTATGTTATGTTATGATACTTATAATTTTAAATTTCAGTTAAGTGTATAACAAATATAATGCATAAAATCCGCCTTTGGTATGTACCTCAATAATTAATTCGTAAACCATAAAAGCGTATATGTTTAAAAAATTGGGGGGGGGGGGGGGGGGGGGGGTGCACTCCATACGTTTAACAAAATGTTTTCATTGCATCATGTTGCAAATCAGTCGATAGGCCTGTATATTAAATCACTTTGAGATTTCTTACAACATTGTTAACTAGTAGTCCACCTCTAACTGAGAACTCGCGATTTACTTGCAAACGAATTGACCAAAATAACAAGACTTTTTTTCGCCTTCTAATCCCTTGATCGGCTCATAAACGAACTCTCTAATTTTATGTATCTCTGCTACAACTCCAACAAATTTCATGAAGATCAGAAAAACGTTACTAAAGTTATTGTCGAGCAAACTCTCAAAATCAAAAAGCCACGGAAATGCCGAGATGTCCCAGTAGCCAGAAGTTGTTTGTAAGAACTCGCTTCGCTTACGCTCCGCTCGTTGGACTAAGTAAATATTTTCTGAGATAATCGGCCCGAAAGTTTAAAAAATGTCAACTGAAATAGATGTCATATACTTCAGAAAAAGTGACCAAGTCCTATTTCAGTTTATAATTTATATAGTAGTGTGACTACTTGAAAATTGCAAACAAAATAAAAAAAATTCAACAAAATAATTTGATTTGCTTAAAGATTCTAAAAAATCTGACGTAAAATAATAACGCAGTACACATATAATTTAAAAAATCAGGTACACCTTATTAGATGCAATGTCTCCTCGTAATAATGACGACTTCAGTATATCACCATAATTATGCGAAGTCGCCGTGTTAATATTATGTTTTTATAATTGTTATATACATTTTTGAGGACTTTTTGTATGTTTAAGCGCTGATCAGTGTTGACAAATTTTAAACCTTTTCTGCATGGAGGAATATTTACCAGCGACGGCGCGTCTTAAATTTGCCGTCTAAACTAAAGATGCCGTTGCTCCATATGTACATTTTGCACCTTTAAGCATTATTAAAGGCCAACTGTTAACGTTAATTGTGACGTTTTTAAGTCATCATTGTCGGTTGTTAATAAAGTTTTTTTTATGTGATTTGTATGGCAGCAACGCCTTATTGGCTCAACCGACAATGGTGTACCTTTGATCTGAAGACATCACAATTGACTATACGATTTTAATGCTCGGTAGTAATCTACCATAATACACTATTCACGAGTTATTTTCTAATATAATATATGTCGGATATTACTTGTTACATCCAAGTGATGAAAAATATGTTCAATATTATAAATACAATGATTATATCATACCACTTTTATTTCATTTACTATTCTTAAAGTTGCTAGTGAGTATAATTCAATGGTTTTCTATTAATTTTATATATTTATATACTTAGTTATTCAATATTTTTAATTTACAATTTTTGACAAATTTACGGGCCATTTCACCAGCGATGATAAAATATCTGGCACATGTTTCAAAAATGGAACAGCGTTAGACCAAACTCTTCTTCTTTATGCTAAAAAAAATACATTCAAAAGCTTCCAGAGCGCAAAATTCCTTTCTAATTTTGGACCGTATTTTTATCGCCTATCATTGAATTGTTCCTTGTGTCTACAGGTGAAAATGATATAGAAGGTGCATGCGCGCTGCCGTCCGCCGCCAGCTCCGACATCATCAGCCGACTGCTGTGCGCCGTGCACGGCGTGCCCGAGGCGCGCCAGGACGAGCAGCACGCGGACATGCTGCTGCTCAACCTGATGCGGATGAACCCCCTCACGTCCAAGTCTAAACACAGTGAGTTGTGTGTTACATTACCAGCCGACTGTTGTGCGCCGTGCACGGCGTGCCCGAGGCGCGCCAGGACGAGCAGCACGCGGACATGTTGCTGCTCAACCTGATGCGGATGAACCCCCTCACGTCCAAGTCTAAACACAGTGAGTTGTGTGTTACATTACCAGCCGACTGCTGTGCGCCGTGCACGGCGTGCCCGAGGCGCGCCAGGACGAGCAGCACGCGGACATGCTGCTGCTCAACCTGATGCGGATGAACCCCATCACGTCCAAGTCTAAACACAGTGAGTTGTGTGTTACATTACCAGCCGACTGCTGTGCGCCGTGCACGGCGTGCCCGAGGCGCGCCAGGACGAGCAGCACGCGGACATGCTGCTGCTCAACCTGATGCGGATGAACCCCCTCACGTCCAAGTCTAAACACAGTGAGTTGTGTGTTACATCACCAGCCGACTGTTGTGCGCCGTGCACGGCGTGCCCGAGGCGCGCCAGGACGAGCAGCACGCGGACATGCTGCTGCTCAACCTGATGCGGATGAACCCCCTCACGTCCAAGTCTAAACACAGTGAGTTGTGTGTTACATTACCAGCCGACTGCTGTGCGCCGTGCACTGCGTGCCCGAGGCGCGCCAGGACGAGCAGCACGCGGACATGCTGCTGCTCAACCTGATGCGGATGAACCCCCTCACGTCCAAGTCTAAACACAGTGAGTTGTGTGTTACATCACCAGCCGACTGTTGTGCGCCGTGCACGGCGTGCCCGAGGCGCGCCAGGACGAGCAGCACGCGGACATGCTGCTACTCAACCTGATGCGGATGAACCCCCTCACGTCCAAGTCTAAACACAGTGAGTTGTGTGTTACATTACCAGCCGACTGCTATGCGCCGTGCACGGCGTGCCCGAGGCGCGCCAGGACGAGCAGCACGCGGACATGCTGCTACTCAACCTGATGCGGATGAACCCCCTCACGTCCAAGTCTAAACACAGTGAGTTGTATAGTATAACTGAAGATTTTTTTACAGAAAAATCAATACTGGATGGTTGAATGTCTGATGGATTGGAATTTCAGATGGTATGGTGCATCGCTTTGACTTTAGTTAGACCATGTGACTTTTGGTGACTAGAGTTTAAAAAGCATTATTTTCCAGGTCCAAAACCAACATCCGAGTACACCGACCCCGTCCCGACGTCCGACACGTCAACGAAGCGCCACTGGGCGCCGTGCGGCGGGGGCGCGGGCGGGGGCGCGCGCGGGCAGAGCGCCCCCGCTGCGGCGGCGGCGGCGGCGGGCGGGCCCCGGCGCGCGGCGCAGCGAGCTCGGCGCCCGCCGCGCCCGTCCGCGTCGCCCGGCCAGCTGCGCCGCGTCGCCGACTCCAGACCCGTTTGCGGTAACTACCACAAACCATAACCACACCCGCATCGATATCACGGCCGTTCCAGTGATGTAGCGTGTTCCGGAATCCACGCCATTTCAACCGGATTCAAAATTTTGAAGGGAGGAAATCTTCAATTCAGGATATTTGTTTTTCCATTATTTTTTTAAATATTTGTTCAATTGTTCACCAATTATTTGAAGCTGCCTTCAACTTGTTTGAACAGATATCCGTGATCCGTTGTATCAGGTCTGGATTTGATGATGATACCGTAGAAAACTCAAGGGAGCTATTCAAATATTATAAGCGCAACTTTAGTAATATTGTCATTTTTATAATTGCTTGGAATCTTCTAAAGGTAGAGTAGTCTACGTGAAGTCGGTTCTTCTTTCTTTAAAATGAATATGTACTCACGGATACGTTGTATTGCAGGAGCGGTGGGCTGTTTCCTAAGTCCGCCGGGCACGCCGGAGCGCGCTCAGCCCTCGCCCGCCAGCAGCGAGTACAACTGGCCGTGCGTCACGTCTCCCACGGAGATAGTCGCCAATGTGGACTCCATGCTCGACTATAACGTGAGTATATTTACTGAGCTCTCCCTGACCAAGAGCTGGTAGCCTGGCGGTAAGACTAAGTACTGTCAATCTGGTGGTCTGTAATCCGAAATCCAGGCTCGTAACCATTGAGATTTTTGGATTTCTAAATATATATTTTTTCCAAATTTCTTCTAAATATACAGTTGCTTTTCGGTGAAGGAAAATATCGTGTGGAAACCGGACCTAATTCCAATAAGGTTTAGTTTTCCCTCTAAGTAGAAAGTCCAAATGGCAGTCGCTTTCGTAAAATCTAGTGTCTACGTCATTTCTTAGGGAACTCCAGAGTCTTCAGACTCAATTGAGATGTGGCAAAAAGTCACTACATACACTGGTGGACATATACTAGTAGTTCGCGGTCCGGACGCTAACGGGTAGCGAAGGTGTTCTTTTCAACCGAGTTCAAGATTTTAAGGAGAAAGTTCTCAATTTGTCGGGATTTTTTTTTTGCTATAATTTTTTAATGTTTGTTCACCGATTATTCGAAGACGGCTGGACCGATTGGGAAAATTCTTTTTTTGTTTGAAGAGTCTTCACAGTTGGTCCGATTGTCACCAGGTCCGGATCTGATGATGGGATCCTGGAGAAATCAAGGGATTTTTCAACTATTATAGGCACATCTATAGTGATTTCACTATTTTTTACAGCAACTCGGCCATTTCCCATTGGAAAAGCGGAGCCTAAGTGAAGGTTCTTTTTTGTTTAAAATTATTAAAACATTGTTTTTTTTATTTCCAGGACACGATCTTCGACTTCCTGCTGAACAGCCTGTCGATCTCGTCGCCGGGCGAGGCGCGGCCCGCCACGCCGCCGGTGGCCCCGTGGTGCCCGCCGCCGCCGCACAAGCACGACGCCGAGCCCGAGTGACGTCACCGCCGCCGCCGCCACCGCCTACAGCTACACTGACCGCCCGCCTTGTAGCGTAACACGCGAGGGGGTTTTCAGAAAAAAAAATCAGTTATATACAAAAAGTCAGTTTTGAGACGCGTGAAAAATGTGTCACACGACTGATAAAACATTTGGGACGATTATTAGTATTTAAATCTATAATTTCTCGTTATTCTGAATAGAAATAACCCAAAATTTGTTAAGTAAATAATTTTAAACAAAAAACCGACTTAGGATCCGCTATTCCAAGAGGAAGTGGCCGAGTTGCTGTAAAAAATAGTGAAATCACTATAGGTGTGCCTATAATAGTTGAAAGAGTTCCCTCGATTTCTCCAGGATCCCATCATCAGACCCTGACTTGGTGACAATGGGATCATCTAGGGGTTATACCAGTTCGATTAAAAAAAAATTGAAAATCGGTTCACGATTCACGGAAATATCGAGTAACATACATACAAAAAAAAGATAATAAAAATAAATCTGTCGAATTGAGAACCTCCTCCTTTTTTGAAGTCGGTTAAAAAAAATTATATGGTACACATTTTTCTTAAAATACCCAATAACATGCGCACTTGCGCAGGTGACTTCGTAATCGCAAACATCTTGTTGATTACGGTTTAGAATTGTCAAATACATACAGTCTATGGTACGGAATCTCTAGGTCTTAGAAAAACGTCAGAAATGGTTCCACATTGACAATGAGGCTAGTGTGGACCTGCCGGCGAGGCATTGCGGCCGCCTGTGCGTTTGCCTCGGCCGAGGCACATCCACACTCGCCGAGCTGCCTCGCGCGGAAATTTCCTCGCGAGGCGGTGCGCCAGGTGTGGTGACGGCACGGCTAATGGCGATTATAAAGCAATGTGCGTACCAACTTGTCGGCGTTTTTGAGCGTAAGCCTCGATAATGTCCGTTATACAAATCTGGCTGCCTGGACAATCATATGGTAATAAACTCGGGAATGATGCGCTGAGCCCGCAATATGAAGGCTAGAATATATTCTTAGCGGATATGGCAGTTTCAGTAACCCGTTAATAAATATTAGATATTTATTTTTATTGACAAACTGTGCTAATACAGCATGATGCCTGATATTTCGCAGATATTTAACTTGCGTGTGCATTAATCATAACTTCGAATTGATTTATAGACTTAAAGTTATAACAATAGGGTTAATATTCGAAAAAATTATCAGATTCCTAAAATTGGCAGAGAATACGCTTTAATTCAGGGGTGGATTTAGCTAATGTTATACACGTGCCGGGTTTAGATCAATATTCTTAAAATAATGATGACAGTTACTAGCGCTATCCTTAAAGGGTCGCTCACACCGGTGTCCCATGTACGCTGCGATGTATTGTGATTTTATCATACATTTTTCTCCGTAAATGATGCGGCTACGTCTTTTGAGCTGACCCCTAAAGGAATGAGTTATGTTTGCAGACGCGCTGCCGATTTTAGTCGTATATTAGTATGCACGCAGCTAAAGATATACCCCATTATTTATAAACGTCTTATAAGCCTCATTCATACATATATTGCTGGAGCGTTTATCTGGAAATTACTCCCTTATATTCTTTGCACTACCTATAGTATGTACTTGTTAACGTCAATGAGTTATTTATTTCCTACAACCCAAAGGTTGTATGCTTTTTAGCGATAAGACATGTTATGGTGCAAAATAGAATGTTAGATACTATACTTATCTAACTGAGGCTTCTAAGACGTTTATAAAAGAGGGGTTATGGTTTATGAAAACCCAGCACGGTCGAAGTACACCTAATCTTACGTGAAATGTCCGTATAGATTAGTGAGTATTATTTGTTGATGGTATTCTGTAGTGATGCTTCTTCGTGGGAAGTACTTTTCATATACAGATGCCGATTGTGTCGCTTGTTTCCGAATTATAATCGATATAAATCTCGTAGTATACTCAAGATTAAGCTTTGAAACAGTGTTCATGAATGTTCTTGCATTTCTGGTGGCATTTTAAAAACGACGTTCGAGATAGTTGTGCAGTGTAATCGATATTACTGAAACGCGATTACAATAAGGGCCTTATCACACTTGAGCGATTACTATACAAAACTCTTACACGGTGAACTCGCGGCGGGCTCGCAAATCGCAAGTGTGATAACGCTCTAAGGTTAGAGTTGACAGATTTCCCATATACTTACGTCAAAATTAGTACGGGTTGACATCTAACTCAATTGTGTTCTCATCGCGGTTCAGTAATATAAATATATGTATATGGTAACGTTCGTCGTCTCGTGTGACCTGTTTCATACCATATCATACGTTTGTTTATTATCGCTTTGTCTGTTTGTACTGAATGTGTGTGTAGTCGAAGATTTTCGATACTCGGTAGGTTGGTGACTATCGTCATTGTCAATGACAAGTGATTAACGGTATTATAGTGTATTTTGTATGATTACTCAACGGAGGCAAGACTGTACGTGTGGCGAAAATATATATTTTGTTATGGGCATTTGTTGGAAGACTCAACATTGTAAAAGATCTCTGTTTATTAATTAAAAGGTGTTTCGACATGATTCTAGAAAGAGTTGATTGTATATTTTTTAATAACACGAATTTAATATATATATTAGAATTTATATATATAATGATTCTCCGTAATAATTGGTGGTATTTATAGAGAGAACGTTCTCGTTCGTTCGTTCGTTTTGTATGGGGAATTGGAGAACGGCACAACTCGAGTGGTATTCGTTATATTAAATGGCTAGATAGACAATTGATAGTTTAACTGTAGCTATATTGCTTGTATACCGGATGTTTATTTCATTCAGGTCCTTCGCAAGTTTTATTTAGATATATTATAGATTTAAACGCAGCTTAGTGTGGCATAGCTTACTTGTACTCATTGGTGTCTACAGCATCGTACAGTCAGCAGCAGAAGTAGCTAAGCGGATAGGGTGGCCAAAATGAACTTGACACGACTTTATTGTTAAGAGAATAAGAGCGTGTGTAGGTCATTTTGAACACCTCACGCGTTTAGCTACTTCTGCTGCTGACTGCACTTTGTATAACAATTAATTCACTTGACAATATGTGTTCTGAAGGCCCTCGTAAATTTAATATATTTGAAATGTTTGTTATAGTTTTGGTGGAATGGTGGCCTGACTTATATTTTGCCACTGAAATTTCTCAAAGTGCTCATTAAAAAATATCTACATACTTGTAATTACAATACAATTGATTGGTTGCATCATCTTTATAGACAAGCAATATTGTAGTTTGTCTATGAAATTCAAGGTTTGGCGCTAAGGGGTAAATATTTAAATAAGTAGCTATTTTCAATGGCTGGCAATTTTGTCAAGTTTTTGTAACCATCCTGAGTGAGTGAGTTATCCATGACTGGTATAATCACCATGGTATGGTGAATGCTGTAACCGGTTAGCATATTTTAACATTATTTTGATGATTTTATTGCGTAAACTTTTCTGACGTAACGTTAACATTGCGTTAGGTACGTTCGTCGCGTCGCAGGACGACCCATAGAAGCGTCTACAAAAATAATAGTCAGAAAATACAAAAACTTGTCAAAATTTGCAGCCTCTACAGTATTTCTGATCAGAATTTATAGTCAATATTCAGTAGATAGTTGTTAGTTTAGTAAAATGATTCGACTGAAGAGTTCAAACGCGTGTGATCCTAAAGATTATTTGTAGGTGGTTGATGGCTTCGTATGAACGTACATTTTACTGTTTAAAAGTATAATAGTAGTTTATGTAACTGTTACGTAATAGGGGTCCTTAAAACACGAGTGTGGTTTTCTCACTCACTCACTTCGTTCGTTTCATAATAAGATCACACGAGTGTTTTAAAGGTTGAGTACCCCAAAAATGGGGCACACAAAAGGACAAATAAAAAAAATTACAAGGTCAACTGTAGTGAATTACCTATTGAATATAGTTGCAAATTTACTCTTTATTTATAATAATACTCGAATTTCAGTTCAACTTCAGAATGGAACGAATCATACAAACTTTTGGTAACCAGGACACGTGACACTTTGCACGACATTATTATCGTATATTTTAGTGGCACAATACCCTGTTATTCGATGATTAGCTGCTAATATACCTCTAACAGGATATTTTTTGTGGAATAACTTTTAGTATAGACAAACCATTTCGATTTGCCTTAGTTTAGGCTGATCCGCGAATAGTACCCTACAGGCACTGTCAGCGACTCAATTATGATCCTACCCCTCACCTCAGATACTGCTATAGAGAAGTGACTACTTACTAATGCCACCAAAACAGTAACAATGAGCTATGGCTTCAGATCATAAGTTCTAATCGTTCTCAAAGATCCATTTATATTACATTTCTTTGATTATTCTTCCTCTCGTATGTAAATTATCGCCTACTCATGCCATGATTATCAATACCTAGCTAGACCTATAAATAATGAGGACACTAAGCATTATTTTTAGCTCATAATCTTTAAGAATATATTATTAAGTCATTACACGCAAAGTTTTTTTATTTGGTATTAGTTTAAATTTGTTTTTGTGCAGGTTCAATCATCATTCATTGAACGCACTCAAACTTTGGTCAAAATTATTGTACATCATTTCTGCGCCACGTTTTGAACAAAATAAATTTGGTTTAGCATCTCCCTTGGCAGCAAATACAGCATTGTAAGCTCCTAATTTAAGTTGACTTCACTTTTTTGTGTAAGTTTGCGATTTTTGTATCTTTTTGCAAAATAAACCGAGAAAGGTCTCGATTTTACATAAGAAAGCTGTACTGCCACATGCTTCGCTTTTTGCCGTTACTTAATATCTCTTTATTTATTTTTTCGGCTATCATCCTGTTAAATAGCCCCTCTGCAATATTTTAATACCAAATAGGCAACTTATTTTAGGCTATAGACTTTTTTTGCACATCTTTATAACCAACACGATTTTTCTAAGGGTTTTCGTGCAAATTGACTTCAGTCCTTTAATGTTTAGAGCTCATTTTCATGAAAACCAATTATAGATTTAATAACTATGGTCATACTTTTTATTGGTAATGTTGTAGCGATTATAATTTTAGTACACAAAAAAATCTATACTGCCCAAGTTAAGAAGCATAACAATAAATGTGTGCCCCGATTTTGGGGTACTCAACCTTTAAGGCCTAATTACGTACAGTTGCATACACTGCTTTACCTACATACATATTATAAACCCGAAATGTCGCGTTCTAAAACTGTTAAAATGGCTGCCATTTCACAGATTGCATCGCCATGGCCAACTCGATTGTGTCGGCGGGGCGCGTGCGGCGGTCGGAGGATCGCGCGGCGCGGCTGCCGGATTTTCATAATGATATCGAATTTTTGCTTATTATTTGATAATGATAACATCGTTACAGATAAGACATTTGTTCTAACTTCTAACAAAACAGTCTCTTTTTATGGTGGTCATAACGTGCGGTTTTTGAACGCATCATGGAGGGTTTATGATATGGGTGTAGATAAAGACTGTAAAAGCCTACAATAAGTTGTTACAATTGTTAAGTTCTCAGTCTGGACATCGTATTAGCTCAGCGGTCCAGTATGTAATCTATTTCTGGATAAATAAAATCTGGGCCGAACGTATACTTTTCTATTCTTATTTCGTCGGGTGACAACCAAGTTCATAGTCATAATTAACCGTACAGTCAGCAGCAGAAGTAACTAAGCGAGTGGGGTGTGCAAAATGACCTACACACGCTCTTATTCTCTTAACAATTAAGTCGTGTCAGGCTTATTTTGATCAACTTACCCGCTTAGCTACTTTTGCTGCTGACTGTACTAGTAATGAAACAAGGTTGATTTTCATTAATTTATTTTTTTGAAATATATTTGGTTGTATCCTCAGGATTTGGTCTTGTGCCCACAAATATGTGTCTTGGTTAAATTGACATAAGGTTTAATTTTGCTTAACTCGTTTAAAACATTATCTAAGGGTGTAAAGCGTAAACCCATTTATATTCGAGAGAGTGATTGAATAACTGAGCTAATAATACTGGTTTTGATTGAGTAAAGCTGACCTTACAATACATTTTCAATTGTTTATATAACGTTAACAAAAATATAAAATATCTGTTATAAGTTGCAATATATTTATCAAGAAGACATTACATATGAGTGTATGCAGGGGATTGCTTAATAAACAATGATAACATATGTATGCCTTTGATTTTACGTAAGAACCTATTAGTTTATCATATTCTCTATAGGGCCAGGCGGGAATAATCATTAAGAGTCGCCAGGACGCTCGCGTTCCCATACAAACGTAGTTTAGCTCTCATTTTAAAACGACATGCTTTAGAACCACGAAATTTGGCATGGGCATTCTAGTAGTACAGATCTATGTCGGTAATTCGTTTTCGTTGCAAACAATTGCAATACAAAGAAAATACAGCCAGATACAGATATACATACAAAACTTATTTTTGCTATATTTTCTTTGTATTACAATTTTTAGCAACGAAAACGAATTACCGACAACAGATCTGTACTGCTAGAATGCCCATGCCAAATGTCGTGTTTCTAAAGCATGTTGTTTTAAAATGAGAGCTGAACTACGTTTGTATGGGGACGCGAGTTCACGCGAGCGTCCTGGCGACTCTTAAGGCGCTTATGTTCTTCTTGAATTAAGAAAGTTTGAAAAAAAAAACTTTTTAACTTCCTTTGTCAGGCGAGATTAAATTCTCAGAATAATAATAAAAAATCTGTAGCACTCGATTTCGATAAACATGAAGTATTATTAATAAATTACTACTGAGTTCTGATTTACAATCCATATATTACTGCAACTCCGTTACGAGTGTTACGACCTATCATAGTTAAATTAAAGCCTGACCAGAAATATATGGCTATTGTCAAGAGGACGCTTTTTTCTCATGTGACAGGTGACAGTTCAGTTTGTATGAAAAATTTAGATCCAATGAAATTCCGCAACATGGCCACAGAGTAAATAATAGTAATACAGAGAGACCTCTGTAATGTCACGTAACGTCACGAATCATGTTGTCCCTTCTTAACGCATGACAAGTTCTTTTTCGCACTTATGCAAACGTATCGGATACGTCGTGTCAAACTCAAATTTTTTGACAGATTTACTTTGAGTTGTACCCCCCTGACATGGCGCAGGGACATATATTTCTGGTCAGGGTTCAGGAGTTCGATTTTTGAATCTCATCGGTTGACTTATTTCGTACTAAATAGTCATCGGCTGCATACAAAACAAGTCACCGGTGAGATTCAAAAATCGAACACCTGTGCCCTATACCACAAAACTTTACAAGTGCACAATTCTACAAAATTGTTAAATTGTAAACAATAAAATGTACCACAATCATTACAAATATGTTTTCGTTACAATTTGCGGTATACAAATGTGTCACTTTTTGTAAAGCGTATCACAAAGAATAAAGCTATGTCATGACAGCTACATAATTGTAGGATTGTTGATTTGTAAATATACAGGTCAGTAATTGTAATGTTACAACTACAATTATATATCCGATCCGATCCAATGCTGCGTTTCTTGGTATGCGGGCTGGAATATTTGGGGTTATTAACCACTTTTTTAAACTACAGCCTTGGCCAGAAGTATTGAGCATAGGTGTTTTTTGTTTACAATTTTGATGTTAAGCATTATTTCCCTATCCTAACAAAGTACGGTAACGGTAAATGTTATATTTTATTTATAAATATAGAAAACTTCACTTAATAACACTTTCAAGGTACTTAAAAAATATGAAAACAGAAGGTACCAAAAATGTAAATTTAAGTCGGTGCGACATATTGCAAATATTCTATGCAGTTACTACTAACTTCAACAAAACATGCCTATTAGTTTAAATTAATTGACAAAATAACTTAAACAAAGATGGAAACGATGGACTAAACTTTCCAGTTTTGTATGAAAATCGCATTGGTGCTCAACACTTCTGGCCAAGGCTGTATATCCACTGTCTCCCAATATTAAAGCATTGGGAAAAGGTCTCCATCCATAATCCCATTGCTGACATAACGATGAGCGCCTTAAAACCCGCGAATCATGAACAGCGCCAGGCCATCGTACATTCGCATAAAAAAGATCTAAATTCGGTCCACAGACAACCATTACATTTATAGAATGATCTCCGTGACGATCAACAAACCCAGCTTCATTTTGGTATGGTGCATCTATCGGTACTAATGATCCATCTATAATTCCTGCGACCCTGGGAAAATTTACATGTGATGGTGCAATAAAATCTTCAGAAAGTGAGTTTCCATTTGTTGGCCATCTTACTTCGCTTCCTAGTAATTTGTCCACTATTTGTGTGCATACGGCGTGAATAGAACGAGACATTGTCATTTTCGAAACACCATGAGCATCGCCAGTGACGTGATATTGAGAACCTGAGCCTATATAACCATCTTAAAACAGTCAGTAGGATGTCTAAGATTTCCAGCAATAGTATGTAGGAGATATTCGACGGTAGATTTACTTACTCTGAGTCTCTCATTAAATGTAAAATCCGTTATGGTCAGACATAAATCTATACGTTCTCGATATGTCCTAGGACGTCGCATTATTAAATCTTCAAGACACTATCACTTCTACTTGGACTAAACATTTCGTGGTACAAAAAGTTCGTCGCTAAATGTGATAAATTATTATAATTTTATTATATAGCAATCATTGACTAGTATTTAATATAGTTGTAAGAGGGTGTGACAAACGTTTAGAGAATTGTTAACTTGTACGTACAATTCTTCACATATGTATAATTATTACTACAATCTAATGTAGCACGAAACAATTGTCAGCTACAAATTTGTACGTTTTCCGGAAAAGATATGTAACGTATGTAAAGTTTTGTGATACGGTAAATTGTAGATATTTGCTACAATTTACATATTTGTAGGAATTTTCCAGTACAAATATGTAACTTGTAAATTTTGTGGTACACACACTTGTATTATGACAAATTTGTAACTTGACACTTGTCAAATTGTAATTGTAAGTTTTGTGGTATAGGGCACTGGTAGTTGATCGACTGACTTTTAATTCACTTTATTTTCTACCTGTCTACCTGATTTTTAGATATCTATCTGTATCTGTCAACCATAAACTAGTGTGTAAATTGCTTGTACTTATTTACAAACGGGTATATGTATAGGTGTAAGGTAGTTTGTGTTAGGTATGTGTAGGTACTATGTGTAGGTATAACAGAAAAGAAACAAAGGTTTAAATTGATTCAGTATTTTATTCCATTGCTCCAAAATATACACAATGACAATGAATATTGTAACGTGAATCAGACCACGTTTGCAAAATGTCTTACGGTATTTATTTGAATTTCATAGCTGATTACACGAAGGACATGAATTAGATTACTTGAATACAATTCTCTTGCAAGCAGACACTCGAGCGAGACATGTCTTTTATATGTATGTACCTAACGAGCAGGCGGAAGCGCCGTCCGATCCGACCCGGCCCGGTCCGGTCCGGTCCGATCCGACCCGCCCCTACCGCCATCTACCGTCTACTTACAATATGACGCAGTTACAATTAGTAAATTCAATGTTCCTACATTAAAAAGATATATTTACAAATAAAACTTTAAAGGAACGCTTTGCAAACATTCAACAAACTTGAGATCGCCTTAACGTAAAGATGGTATAAAATTTTCAAAATAGTTAATGAACGAAAGTCTAAAACATCATTTTGCCGATGTATTTTATTTACAAAATATAGTTACAATTTTAAAAAGAAATTGCCGAATCACGTTTTACAGCTTTCGCAAATAAATAACAATTGAATTTAGCCTAAAATACTTCTCTTTGATAAACAAAACAATAAAAAATAATTGCATTCAACAAAGCTACGATAACAAATTTAATATAAATTAATGATAAAAAGAAATGTACAATTTATACAAAGCTAGAGAATCACTATTATTATCACTGTAGGAGTGTTACGTCGGTTAGTCGATACGGGCGGGCCGCGCGCCCGGCTACTAGAGTATAGTAAACATGTTCCGCGTCTCTCGCCGACGCCGACGCCGCGGCCTGCTGACGCCGGCGTCCAGGGAGACGCTCAATGCGTCCACTATTTACAATACAAGTCGCACTTTGTAATATTTAAAAACTAAGTTTTTACAATTTCTAATTCCAATAGTCTTCTAAAATATTTGTTTAGTATGTAGGTACATAATGTTGTTAAGAAAACGGGTCTACTAGGTAACTTTATTAAGAAGATCTATTATATTCTGAGAATTGTGCATATTAAGTCAAATCCGCTACAACTATTGCAAAGGCAAGTAGGTGATGTATGCGTTTATTTATTTTTATAATTCCTTTCAATAATGTATTCTTTTATTTATTATAATCCCTATCAATATAACTCGACGAGTACCTAGTAACCTAGTATGTAATTCTTACCGATAATGCTTAAAGTTACGTGGTGTTATAGTAGTCTGGTCACATGTACACCAAATCGGGTACATATACTTAAACTATACGCCTGGGCGTAGTATCTAATTAACATTCATTGTATGTATGTACTATCTATTTACTACTAGCACTAATATTAGTTGTATTATGCTCGTTTGCACTTTCATGGTCAGCTAGCGCCCCACAACTCCTTATGAAGTAGTTTCAAACATGCACAGGGAGTTATTAAATAAATCGGGGGCGAAGCGACGTTACAAGGTACAGTGCGTATTGCCTCGATATGGTGAGTAACTCAGTAGTTCGTTGATACATAATCCTTCCATTCCTTTCAGAGTCGCGCCTTCACTCTAGTATGCTCCTCGCATTCTCAATATTGATGATATCCTTATCATTCTTTGGCATTATTTAGTGAGCTTAAATTCTCTATTGGGGCATTGCCACGTTTGGAAGTTTGCACCATAAATTCATAAGCTAGCACGTCATTGGAGCTATAAATATTAGACTCCATCAGGCCAAGCGTGGCACTGCCCCAATGCCGGCCGCCGCCAACCGATCCTTGGAGATCAAGAACCTCGTTTTCTTTGTTTGGTCCTCGGTCGTCGAAGGGTGGCCAGCCGTCGCGGCATTCGCCTTCATTTGTTAACAATTTGTTTCTTTCCTTAACATTTTTCCTATTCAAGTACCTAAATTGTATTGCACTGTACGATTTTTCTCAATGAGTAAACGTTGTCTTATGTCTCATGTACAATATTAACTTATGTCTTTGTTACTTTAATACAAGTTTCGAATATTTTTATTACTTATATATGATTTTTTTTGATACTATAATGTAAATGACTTTTGAGTATTAGCTTTTTCATACTATATATATAATTAGATATTTTGTGACCTAATCTATTCAGTCAATTGAGTCGAATCAAAATAATAGCCTCTCTCGATGCGAAAGTTCCTGTTAGTATAAGATATAAATATAGTAGGTACGGCATGTAATCAGATTTTAAAACATATATTTTCTTGATTTTCGGTACCCAAATTTTTGATTCACCCACTTCATTAGAAAAAAACTACTTAGATATAAAATAAACAGCACCACCCGAACAATAGGCACCCATAGTAGAGTCCAGTTAGCGAAGAAACGACGTACTTCGAAGCCCATTCATCATGCGATGCTTAGGTCTATAGACGCCTAAATATCTAGAAACGGCTTAAAGTTTTTGTCGAAACCGGTCCCCCGCCGAGCGCGGCCGGGGGCCTCACTTCAGTCTTTACCAGTGATGCGCCACAACACAGTCAAATCGATGCGGTTGCCGATAACGATTTCGACCCGCGAAAGTCCGCAGCTTCGACTCGAACGGCACTTGGTACACGGCCAGCGGTCCTGTACTCGTACATCTACAAGGAGTGCGCCTCGTGTCAGACGTGGCTCTCGAGCGGCGGGCGCGGCGGCGGCACGAGCGGCGCGGGCCAGGCGGGCGCGGGCGCGGCGGCGGTGAGGTCGGGCGACGACGTGCGCGTGTGGCGCGCGCTCCAGCCGTCCTTGTCGAAGTCCTTGGTGCCGCCCACCGTGTGCCGCCGCTTGATGCCGCGCTCCGGCATGCCGTTCTTGCGCTTCAGCTTCGTGGAGCGCCACGCGCCCTCGCGCCGGCGCACGATGTTCCACTCGCCCTTCTCGAGCTTGCTCAGCCGCTCGCCCTTGTTCAGCGACTCCGAGCGCTGCAGGCGCGACTCCACGCGGCAGTTGAGGCTCTCGGAGCGCAGCACGCGCGCCTCGCTCCGCTCGGGGTCCCTGTTCAGAGACTCGGACCGTTTCAGCTTGGAGCAGTCTACGTCTTTTTCGCTGTCGTTTTCTAGCGCGGCGCTGTTGCGTTTCACGCACTCCGGATTGGAGAGCCGGAGGCCGTTTTTGTAAGCGGAGGGGTAGAGCAGCCGATCGATGGTCTTGTCGTTGTCGGGCATCGTCTCGGACACTTGCGAGCGGGTGTCGACGTCCTTCTCGTCCTCGGTGCTGCGAGCCTCGTCGTTCTTTTTTGGAATGATGCAGTTCTCCTTCTCCGAGTCGTCATCGTCGTGCGCGCGGCGCGGGCCGGGGTGGGGGCGGGGGACGGGCCAGCGCGCGTCGGGCTCGTCGCTGGAGGAGGAGGAGTGGCGCAGGTCGCGCGCGAGCCACGCGGCCTTGAGCTCCTGCGCGCGCGCGGCGGGCGACACGCGCTCGTCGCGCTCGCTGTGCTCGGACGGCGAGCTGGACGACGACTTGCCCTCGGTCTCCGGCTCGTCCGGCTCGGGCTCGTCCGCGTACGGGATGCTGCCGTCGTCCAGCGGCGACGAGTTGTTTAGCGTGCGCAGCTTCTGGTCGAACGTGCTCGTCAGAGATGACACCAAGTCTCCGGTTCCTACGACAAATCGGGTCAAAAGTTAGTTTCATCGAAGCGGTCGTTTATTAGCGATTTAGTATAGAGAAGATATATTTAGACGAGCCACTCGTCTAGAGGTACCTTCGGACACGAATACTGAAGCGTGTTAAGGTTGCACGTTAAGAGCGTGACGATGTGGTGAGATGATGGTCGGTATGAACATGAATGGCGGTCGCTCGGTCGTCGGATGCTCGAGCATGAAGCCGTGCTGTCAGCAGCCGTCGGTTCTAAGCGTTAGTTTTGATCGGAGCCGCTATTCGTTCGCATGGTCCGTCAATTTACTTGTTTAAACAACTTGTCAACTTCACCTGACTTCTCTCAACGGAAGTTAAATCTGTACATCAATAAATTCGTGAAATCATTGGTTTGCGTCAGAGCTGCCAGTGAAGTCGACTGTTTTTTTTACAACAAATTGAGCGGAGATGCGAACAAATCGTCCGTGTTAACGGAGCCGAATGCGTACACGCAGCACGCACACACTTGCAACACGCACGCTCACATTCCTATACCTTTTAGTGTGGACAAAAGAAAGGGATTGCTGTGTCTATTCTCTGACGTCAGTACTGCACACCTAGTGGGCAAATAGTAGATATTTTTTATTGACTGAACGAAAGGAAATAATGGATATGGCCAAGTCAAATCAGTTGAATGTGAGGGAGTTGCGATTTTCTTTTTATACTCTTTTAATTCGAGGGACTTCAATGTCTTCATTTAGAGAGTTGCTTAGGTCTTATCACAAGATTGTTTTATCTACTGTTACTTAAGAATTAAATTATTTCACTATTATGTAAAACCTTTGCTTAGACTCATATTCGCTTCGTCTCTCACAGGAGAAATGGTGACTCACCATCGATGGAGAAGCTCTGTAGCGTGTGTGTGTGCCGCGAGAGCTCTTGGCGACCGCGGCCCAACACTGATATGGACTCCATCTCCACTCTGAAAACAAACAACATAAAGAAATTAAGTCTGTCATTTTGATTCAGGGATTTTAACATTGGTTGTTATATTTGGTTACCAATCCTGAGGCTGTAGGATAACAAACGGTTTAAAATCGGTAATAAATGACTCGTAGGTACTAACTTGTTTCCTCCCTGGTTGAACCTGTGCGGCAAGCCGTCGTAGTCGGCGAGGGAGGTGGTGAGGTGCGCGGGCGGCGACGTGAGCGGCGAGTGCGGCGGGGAGGCGCCGGGCGACGCCTCGGGCCGCTTGTCGGGCTCCGCCCACTTCTTGTCGGACGGCTTGGAGCGCGGCTTGCGCTGGATCTTGCGGTTGGCCGCGGAGATGATCGAGGATACGATGTCGCGGGTCGACACGTCTTTCCCTGGAGAAAGTGCATTTGTTAATACGTTCAATAGTCAGGGAGGTTTAAGAGTGCAAAAATGATTCGTAGTAAGACCGCAGAAGGGAAAGACCAAACAGGAGGTGGGTAAATTCTGTTAAGAAAGACCTGGAATGCTGCAATGTATCTGAAGCCACGTCGAACAGGGCAAAGTGGAAGTAGAAAACGAGGAAGGCAGATCCCATTATCTGGGAATAATAAAGCCAAGTGAAAAGTGGTATACCGGGGTAAATAAAAAACTCAGCGTTCCAATTATCTTCGATATGAGTTGCGATTGGTGTATTTAATGTCGTGAAGTGTTCTGATTGGTCAATTTAAAATGTTTTGTAAGTCATAATTTTGTAGGGGCTAAATGTACCTACTACTATACTTTAGTCCGCCTTCGTAAGCACACTTTTTGAGCATGAGAAGTGAAAATTATTTTTATGTTATTTTCCTTTACATACGGCAATATCCTACGTCATGCAAGAATTAAATTTGCAATAAAAACTTTTCCTCGAAATTATATTTCTGTAAGCCATTAATGGGACAAACTGAAAGAAAATAGTGAAGAGAGATGACATCCAGGCAAGAATGGATGAGACTAGCGGTTTTACACTGAACGTTAATATGCTCAAGATGAATTGTCCCGTTAATAAGTGACTGGTGAAAGATTACCGCGGATGTTGTGTTTGGCAAAGGTGGTTGGCTCGGTGCCATGTTGGTTACCTTCGATCTTCTTGACGTTGTGGATGAGGAGGTCTCGGGAGGGCGCGGGGGCGGGGGACATGTCCTCCGCCGTCGTCGGCGGTTCCACCGGGGGCTCGCCTTCCTCCTCCTCGAAATACCAGTCATACTGCAATAAAAAACAATCATTGGAGTGACTGACAGACGTGAGACGGGAAATACTGGTGATTGAGATCGTCATTACTTGAATATAACCGGTTGAGTTCGAGACGGACTCAAGCCTTTAGAGTTCAGTATATCACATAATTTGAACGAACACTGCTGAGGGCCAAACTTTGACTTTTCCGTTGAAGAACTGTTCCCTCTGTCCATACATTGACTCAGGTCGCGGTTACATTACAAAATTTACAAACTGCTAATAAGTTTGCAATCGCAAATTTTTTTTATTTGCTATTAGGTATGTGCTTATATCATGAAAGTTGGCAAGAAGAAAAGTCTACGAGTAAGACTTTTCTTCTTGCCAAATTTCATGATTTAATAGAACTATGGCAAGTACCCTATAGGTTTTGATTCCCCTGCCAAGTGTTGAAAAAGGCTCAAATTGCTTTATCAAAGGATTTGCATTGACTTAGAAGCTTCATATTTTTACTGCTTCGAGGGGCCGCAGACAAATATTCGCTGATAATTTCAACTTGATATCTCCACGCATTCTTTAGAAAAAGTGTCGTGACACTCGTGACAGACAAACATGAACAAAGTGATTCTATAAGTGTGCCGTTTTTTTCCTTTTGAGGCACAGAATTCTAAAAATTGTGTGAAAGTAAAAATAGTTACTCACGTGAGACAGAAAAGACTCGATGATGCGACACTGACTGGACATGTCATTGACCATCGCGAGCATGTCGTCGCTGGCCCCGCGCACCAACGTTGGCCCAAACACGATGGCCAAGTTCCGCGCCTCCATCTTGTTGTGTGACGAGTGCGCGACCACCTTGCGCAAATGTTGGATCAGGTACTTGAGTGTTTCGTAGTGAGCGTCGGGCAGGGCGTGGACGAGACGGCGTAGCTCCCGAGCTCTTTCTGGTGAGCGATCGGCCGCTGAAAACGCAAGAAAAAATTCTAGAAGCAAGATAACTGAATATTTGTCGAGTGATGTCCCGGTTTGAGAGGTACCATTCATCACGGCTTGCGGTGGGTACCTACTAATAACTCGCACTCGCTACAACTAAGACGAAAAGCCGCGGCTCATTGCCAACAATTTGCTAAAATTAATGAGAGTCTGGATAGGAACAGTTTTCATTAGGTTTTCGGCGAACTTCAGAGAATGCATGTAGAATTTAATTTGTTACCAATTGCAAAAAATCTGGTAACGTGAGCAAAAAAATCTTTAAAAGTCGTTAGCATGAATTTAATTCTTGTTGTAGGTGGTAATCTTAATTGAGTTCTTAATTGCAAGAAGACATCTGGCATTCCGGTTGGTGAACAAGTGAGTTCTCCTTCGAAATAATTAATAATTTAGGGCACACGTGTCGGTTAAATGTTAGGTATGAAATACACAGCATATATTATCTAATTATTTACTACCTAACCTAATCAACTTACATAAACATTATATGCTTGTCCAAGTTTTACGAGTAAAGTGCTTCTGAATCTCGTGCGTCACGTTGTTTGAGGGTTTTTATTCCTAGTACAGTTTTTTAACGGTTGATTTCTAAAGCCCACTCTACCCTAGTACCTAATTACTTCGCATACAGTAGGTATCTAAGTATTATACTCCTAAAATATTTCATTCAGATTCGGTATTTGACAGGACTAAAATACTAATCGTGTATAGATATAGGTAGGTATTGTTACCAATAAACGCGGGATACAGGTCAGCCGTGAGCAGCGGGTCGGGCAGTCGCCGGAGATAGGCCTTGAGCAGACTGGAGGCGACGTGCACGTCGGCCCAGCGCGCGTCGCCCTCCGGCGGCGGCTCGCCGCGGTCCAGCGCCGCCGCCAGCGCCGCCACGCCGGCCGCGTTGCCCGGCACGCGGTACACACCCACGGTGCGGAGACCGAATGCCTGAGGAAAAGGGGAACAATATTAAGGAAAGTTTTTGAAAGCGAGGAGCTTCATCAGCTTAAATAATTATTGGTTTTTAGATCGAGCAAATTGGGCTGAACGTCCAATGTGAAAAGAAAATATCGTCAATGATTATTGAGATGAAATCTAAACGAAAGTTTGCTTAGGTTTCGGCCGAAAGAACCGAACCGACCTGTATACCTAATTGATTTGCCTAAGTGTGTTAAAATAGTATTCGCTTGCAATTTGACCTGCCAAGAGGCGATAATTAAAAAAAAGTGTTGATCATACCTCCACAGCATGTGCTGGCAGGGTGACTGCTCTGGGCACCAACGGGTGCTCCGGGTCCGTGGGGCAGCGCTCTAGCGGAGCCCCGAGCCACCCCGAGGTAGGCGCGGGCACAGCCGCGGCTCCTCCGCCGTGCATGCGGCGTAGCTGCTTCGCCATGCGGCCCTTCCATGTTTTGTTCTTCGGTGACGATGGCAGGGTTGGGGTTGGTGGACCTGGGAAATTAAGAAACATTAAAATCCAGGCCATGTTTGCTGAATAGTGGATAGTTAGCTAATACTGGATAGTATTTTTGATTAGTTAGTTTTGAGAAAGACCTTTAAAAAAACAGATACTTATGACTCTAAAATTTCTGACATGAACTAGCGAACCTTGGGCTCGGAAGCAACCTGACAGATGGCCTGTCGCATTAATACGAGTGGCTGTTGGCAATGTATGGATGTAGAAAACACAAAACCACAAAAATGGATTAAAATGGATGAGATCCGTAGAGCAGAAGACATACTTAGCTACGGATGTAACGTGATAAAGTCAAAGATGAGAGAGAAAGAGAGTGACTCACCCGTGGGTGACCTGTTGCGGCCGATCTTCTTGCTGCGCTGCGGAGGCAGTGGCGAGGGGCAGTCGGGCTGCGCGGGCGCCGGCTCCGCGGGCGGCGGCTCGGCGGAGTGCCGGCGTAGCGCCGCCAGCCAGCGCTGTGCGTCTTCTGGCCCCTCCGCCTGATACACAACGTTTGATTAGTTCAAGTTGGTAGGACAATTTGCGAGAATAGCGGAAAAATACAAAGATTGTGTAATAGAATATTCTCCTGACGACCGGCGTCCTACACGTACATATTTAGGCTCCAATTAAGTTCTGGCACCTTGTCAATTAAACTAAGTTAAAATTAAGCTGGCAAATTCTGAAACCCAATAATCAGGTGGATATAAAGAGGTTGCGCAGGCAGCATAGCGATGCTGGGGCTTCTGACATCAACTTTTCCTGCCAGAAGCGTGGAAATTCGTGTCGTTCCTGTATCGGTCTTTATAGCCACCAAAGGCGTTGTCTCCACAGTGTTCATGTTTAAATGGTCTGTAATGGACGCAAAGGCCAATGATGATATAGCAAAGCAAAAGTATCGCAAAATTCCCTAACTTCAAGATACAAGGTGCCAGCTCTTTGCGTTCTGTGTGGATCTACAGCGCTACTGCAGGCTTTGTAACCTTTCGCCTAGGAAGCTCACCTGTAGCAGCAGCTCTGCGCCGGCGGCAGTGGTGACGCGCACCACGTGTTTCCGCTTGGTGTAGTCATCGGCTAGTGCTGCCAGAGAGTACCGCATGTCGAGTGTGTCGCGCGAGCTCTCCGCGCCCGGTGTGGACCCGCTCACTGCGCCAGGGCTCTGTAACAACAAAACAATAGATAAGTATTGCGCTGACAGACTGTAATCTAATTTGTGTTTCTTGTAGTTATGTTAAGAGTTGGTATTAACAACTTGCAATTCTTTACGTCGATCGAAAACGGACCACTTGCGTCAGTCGGAAATTATACTTTTTTGTAGGCATATTTAAATGTTAATTGGCAAGTAATATACTTTACCGACAAATACCAAGAAATAGAGGTAATTGATTATCTCTGTAGGTATGACGATAACACCTGCGCCTAGTAAAACATCAAATCTAATAATATATTACCAGAAAACTACTTATTAGTTTATGATCATAATTATCACAACTGCATGTAGATTTAAAGTAATGCTTTTAGAAACTACGCCCAAAAACAAGTTAGCGGATCTAGTCACGTACTCACGGATCTAATCTAAAAAGTTCACTTTCACCCCTAATTACAGGCACCGCTGAATAGACGTGAATCAGACAAGTGCTCGAGATTTCGGCTCCATTATCTCCGTGAAGGCGGCATTAATCAAGCGAGCGAGACGCGGACTCGGTCACTGGCTTATTAAACCGACAATAAAAAGGCCAAGTGCGTGTCGCGCGCGAGGTTCCTTACGCAAATACGCAGAATTAAACATCTTTCCATTAAGTACTGCGATTGAAGTGAGTTTCGGAACATATCATTTTGATTGTGTTTTTATTTTGTTTACGGATATGTCTCCTACTTTTTGCTAATATGGATAATTCCTATCTGAATGTGTTACGACACTTATGAAAGTACCTTGTACTAAAAAACTTCTAATATATTTGAATCGGAGGTCTTGCTATACTTTCATCGTAATAACTACGTACCTACTGTTGCCAAGACAAGATGAAACGTGAACGCAGACTACAACTAATACACACCGCAGATAAGATTGACACTAAATTGATGTGCATTAGAGAGTTAAGTAATATTGACTTAGAAGTTGTCAATAATTACTTTTAGATTGAAGCGGTTCGGTGTTCTTTGAAGCTAATTAGATAAGAGTATCAAGTAGTTATAGTGTTACAGTAAACAAATGACGTTTTTAATAAGAAACTTGGGATCCCTAATAAAGTATGTCTGTGCCGGTGGCGCCTACGCTCCATTAACGATGTATTGATGCTTTGTATAGATCTGGGTAAGTAGCTTAGATATTGTCTGTTTGCGCCGTAGGCCAGGCCGCGGAGCGCGGAAATCGAAAGTGCAAACGACCGAATGCGGCCGCGGTCGTCTTCCGCGGCCCTCCGCTGATAACGATCAGTATAATTACAAGAATATTTCATGTGACGGATATTAATGGCCCTTTCGTTTTTAGACGGCCTTTAACTCAATAACAATGCTCGAAACAAACGGCTTTAACTTACACCAAATTATTTCGCGGACGTATTTTTTAATTTATATATTTAACAGTGAAAGCCCGTATGGTATACGTAGTCCAAGCTAAATGATATGCTCTGTAATGGTTGTTAACCTTTCGTGAGTTGATATAATCAACGAGCATGTCGATCTCATTGTTAACGTGAGAAAGAGTCGCGATCATCATTTGACAGCTCCATTAGCTCGTTGACATTGTCTACCTGTCAAAAGGCTAACGATTCGGTAACGACCAGCTCATGAAACTACTTTTAACAAAGAGATTTCTATTTTGCGGATTTTTCTAGAAAGTTACCGATAATCATACTCTCGACGAAACATTAGAAATGACTAAACTTGCAGTTTAATTTTGCAACACACTTTTACTCTGTCATACTCATAAACAAAAAAACAGGTTTGTTTTTGGTGACAACATTACACGATCGTAACCTATTGAGACGACTGCAATTAGCAGGTCAGCGGCGCGTCAGAACTCAGAAGTGGGACGCTGACGTAACGAGCGTCGGCGCGAGGGCCGCGCACGCGCACCTCCGCAGGAAACGCACTAACTAGGGGCAAATTAGCAGGGACCCTTAACGAGCATACTTGACTTGGTTAAATTAAACCTGATGCAAGACTCCGACCGCAGTCATTACGTAGAAAGTAAACGAAAGAAATTCGAAACTAGTAAAAGCAGTTGACCTGGTAGATATCCAGGCAGGAGTGGCGCCTGAAGCGTCGATATGTAATAACATGTTACTTCTAGGTCAATTGGCTATGCCTTCAAATGATAGTTATTGAGAGACGCTTTATCGCCCCCGCATTACCTACACGAGAGAATTGCACGACTCTTAATGGTTTAACGATGTCTTCGAGTTGGTATTAATTGATTTAGTGTCTCGCCGTCGGATTGGGGTCTATGTCAAAACAAGCTATATTGGATATTTAATCACTTTCTCAGCAATTAAATTTTAACCGTCACTTTTATTGCAAACTGACCTGTGTCAATACCTATGAATCATATGTCTCGGCAATAAGAATGAGCTTCCATGCGAGGATTTCTCGAGGGAGTATGATAAAGATGTTTTTACCTACTGTCATTATAAGTCTTCAAGTATTTAAGGGCAGACAACGCATATGTGACATCCAGCTAGGTCCTAAAGAAAAGTGCAATATAAGTAAATTAACTACTCAAACAATTTAACTTTTGATCAACAACTTAAAAAAAAAAAATTTGGTCAAAATAAAATGGACAAAGATTATTAATATCCACAGCGCAGGCTACTTAATCTAAAAAATAAACATGTTTGTTTTGTATATTGTTTTGTATATGTTTGTGCGATGTTACTTATACTCTTATACCTACCTATAAACGACAATTTGAACGTTCACAAGCTCACCAGTAAATCTGTGTACCAGAGCGTCATGATTTGGCTGCAGTCCACAATCGTCACAAATCACAATACGTCTCGGTGTTTATATCCTGCACAACATGCACCTTCAGTTCCCAAGCCCGCACTGCACATCCAGGAGGTTCACACGAAAACACCGGCAATAAGCGCGGGCAACGACCCAAACTTCCGAAATATCGCCGATGATTGACACGGATCGTTTTGAAAGTGCTCCGTTATGTCTCACTGTAAATCATTCGTCGGCAGTTATCACGATTAAAATGTCGATGCGTGAAATGGTAATGAAATAGAATTTCCGGAAGCGCCGTTGTGCGTGCGGGCGGGCGGCGCGCGCGCGTCTGAAGGACTGCGCGCGGAGAAAGTGATCCCGCAGACTCCGCGCCGTCTGCCAAATCGCCGTTTTCACGGTTCGGAAATTGATGGCTTTTTCCGGACAGCTCGCTCACCACGTCGGTTGCATGTTGCAATTTATATTGTCTACCTAACTAAATACATGTGTGCATAGAGTTATTTCCCCGAAACATACTTGGACATTCCTAAAATAATTGAAACGTTACAGAGAAACAGATTGAAGACCATTTTTGTTTGAAAGTTTTTTTCAGTATAATTAAATAACTGCCTACCTAAGGTTTCTTATCTTAAATCGAATGAAATAAAAAATATAACAACATATGTAGGTACTTTTCTGCCAACAAAAACATCATTTTAATTTACAAGTCAGTTGATGGAAAACCAACCTTCATTCGTAGTTTTCATTTCGAGATTGTTTCTTTGTTGTAATTTACGGTCAGCCGCGACGTGAACGAGCGTCGCGGTCATAAATTCATCCGCAGCGAACGATACCGATTTGTCATACTTTTCCTCTGCCACCAGTAATTGAGAGAGTTCAACTTTTACACTACACGCTTGACTGCAATAAAAATTAGAGAATTGACGCTTGTAATACCTATTCATAAATGTCTATTTAAACAAAAGATCTAGCAATTGGGTGCCAAGCCATAGATCGTTGTCAGTGGCATCTGGAGAAATCACCGGTTATCCCAACACGATTTTCAGTGAATTCTGACTACTATCCAAAATTCCCTAGTGTTTAAGTTCACTAAAGCGTGACAAATTCCTGAATCCTATGACGACAGTGAAATAATTAATGCCAACACACATTCGAAGAAGCAGGTATCTAATTTCGGAACTGTCTAGAGAAATTTCTCAAATATGCAAATTATTTAAAGTGGTTTTCCTTAAGATAAAATAGTACGTATCAAATATATATTTGGTTCAATTAAAAGTAACTAAAACGAATATAAATCTAAATAGTTAATTCTAAAAATAAAACTAAACTAAAACTAAAATAACCCATAATTATAAAACATAAAAGACTTAAAAATCTGTACATATTTACAGGTAAAAAACTGGCTCAAGTTCGGAGCCCGACGGGAGGGTGCCCAGAAGGCTGGCGGAGTTGCCACGCTGAATGGCGATTCCTATGCGCTGGGCAAGGAAAGCCTATTTGGTTAGATGTAAGTAAGTATAGCTAGGTTGCACTTATCCTAATCATTAAACCGTCAAAAGTTTTCTGCCGTAACACAGCAAGTGCACGGTAGCTGAGTCACGGTTCATAGACATTCTTACACAATAACGGACACAAATTATGTGCTTATGTGTAAGTACAAATCATGCAGAGGTCACTGATGGTGTAGCTAATGACATTTAGTAAAAATAAAAAATAGATAAAATTAAAACGAAAATCCTCCTTTGTAAATAGACCTGCTTGTACAAAATAGGTTCTAGAAACCTTGTTTAGCAATGATTTACAAGTTTAGCTTTCTGAAGTTGCGAAAATAGGTGGACACTTCCAAAGTCGTAAAATATCGGAAAATGCCGCCGCGTAACTATTTATTTACTTCCTAATATATTTCGGGCGAGAGACGAAGATGATTGACGGTGAAGTAAATAGCCCATTAGGTCACCATTACTTGGACATTTTCAACGATGCTTTCTTTGAAATAAGTAACTTGTTTCCGGAACATTTGCATTTCTATTTTACGTAACTAAATATTGCGGCATTACGCTCTGCACTTTGGGCTGACATTTTATCTAATTGAAACCGCTGAGTGCCGAATGAACAATAAAACTTTGCTACGATCGGATGACTCAACGCCGTTTTACGACTGCAAAAGTGGTCTGGAAGGCTTCGCTATAATAATTTTGGTAAATATGAGTCACTGCATTGCGTAACCAGCTAGAAAGCCTGTAGGCTACTTAAGAGTGCAATTTTGCGTGAAAGATCGTCATAGATATCTTCGGTAATCGATTGTGCATTGCATAATGTATAACCTAGACTGCGTATTGTAATTTTACTATTTCTTTTTTTCAGGCTCGAATGTGGAGCAACGTCCTGTAGACAGCCGTTTAAGATGCTATGATTCATAGAGCTTCACTGTCGCAAGTAGGTGGGTAATTAAACACGTTAGTTAGCATACTCTAACAGTCGGTGAAAACATCGATACTTGGAAAATACCGAAGGCTTTACAAGGGACAGTTTGCGCAAACTGTGTGCTTTCTGTATACAATGTGTAAGTAGTTATGGTCGCATCCGGCTCTTGTGGACGAGGATGGTCTGAAGTGTTACAGAACGCAGAACCAGACGTCCCGATATCGGTGGGTTGCGTCAGGTGCGCGCGTCACGGTTGCATTTGGGTCAGATTCTTCATACAATCATAGTTTACGGCCTATTTTTGTTTTAAAAAACGTTATGAGATAACGTAGCAGCAGTTGCTAAATCAACTACACTGCAGATAACATAGAGCTTTTTAGCAAGCTTCAGTGTACTGTCAAAAACAGCGTCCTTGGCCTATATTTACCTAAATGGGCTATCAATTTAGATAAGAAAAATAAAAAGCAATACTTCATGTCCTCGTAAACTAACATTAGGTACTGAAAATGTTTGCCCTAAAACTAAGTACACAAAAGCGACAGACCTCTCATTTTTGATGTAAAATAAGATGACATGGTGATTGAATTCTTTTATTTTTATTTTGTATTAATTTTTTATGTTTCTTTTTTATGTACTAATCATTAATTTAAAAGTATTGTATTACTAACAATTTTATTTATGGACCCAGAGTCTGCAATAAATATGTGAATTGAAAAACTAGTTAAGGCTAAATATTGAGTTCTCATTAACTAAGGCACATAAAAATCTGATTTTGACCCAAATAAAAGATTGTAACTCTCAAAACAGTCCACTTGAAGACTCTTTCGTCGAGCAAATTCAATTAACGTCCACACTTGTGACACATTACGTATTAGTCAGTACACTGCATGGTGCCACGTTCGACGCCCCGTCGATTGCATAAATTGCATTACTCATAATACCGAACACTGTCTGCCAGTTGGCAGTAAAATTAGATTTACCCACAGTCTAAAAATAAACGCAAGTAACGTTACTACTACGAGATTGCAAAAGTATAGGTACAGAATAAATCCTTACCTTAATCATGTAAACAAACGTGTGTCATGTCATGTCAATCTAGATCTAGAGACCGTAATGTCATTAATTTATCAGGTTATACGGTTTTTTACTTCAATTATTGAAGAAAACTTTATTAAAACTTATATTTTTAGTGGTTAACTTAGTTGAATTTAATCTTTGTAAGTTTCTTTAAGTATATAATAGCATTTCAAGTGATAACCCCAGAAAAAAGCGTGATAATTACTCTGAAAAGTGTTTGTTTACAATTACATGATAAGACAAGTAAGGACGAATTATGTATAGGTAAGCATTAATTTGATAATCATCAAAGACATGTTAGAGGTAGGCAAACAAGCTTATTACGCTCGTTATTAAGGTCAAGCTTTGATGTAGATATGATTAATATAGCAAGGTACACGTAATACTAAGTCAATTTGTCAAATCGGTCATTGGCACGGTTGCTTCCAACGAAACCACAACTCACGATAAAATACTAATAGAATTAGGAAGTAGGTACGACGTTAAGTTATAACCAAACTCATTATGTCAGAAACACGTATTATATTTATTGATTGCTACAGATAAATTTATAAGAGTTGACACGAGTTTGTATAAACATAAGATGACAATAACGACTATTGTGAATTCGTGGATATATATATATAACTAAAGTTCGGGTTGCCGCATCGCTCATTTCATATTACCGAAGTGCAAAATCTGTTAGTGAAGTGTCTTAGTTGTATCTACAAACAAAAGCCGACAGCGATTCGCAATTTTTTGTTATTATGCGATACTTAAGAAAACGAGGCGATCAGTGATAGCCTCCTTTCAAGTAGGTATATTAGTATTATTTTGCTAGTAAAACGATAGCGTTGTGCAACGTGCCGCATGTTAATCACCACGCTGCCCCACTTACAGCTTTGTGATTTTAAATGCCGAAAATAATTTATTATTACGTTTTCAGAACAAACGTACTGTATATCAGGTCACGGATAAAAATAACCGAAGTTTAGTGTCATTGTATAATGCTTGAAAGAAAATACGCTAACGTGTATATGCTTGTAAGTATATAAATTATCATCTATCCGTCGGCAAAGAGTCACGTTAGTTTATGATAGTAAAAAATTACATTGTTACACGGAAAAAAAAGCTTCCGGGATATTCTCAATCCAAGACATTATTATTTTCTTGAAAATATTTCCTCGTGACAAGTATTTATTTCCTTTACCAAAAATATGATTCTTCGCTTCATAAAACCACGTTTTCTTAAAATGGAAATACAAAAATGTATTGTTTCAAGAGTATATTGAGTAAATAAGAGAGATTGTACTTTAATCAAACAAGTATTATCTTAGGTAAAAGAAAACTAGAAAATCTGTAAGAATATATTCGCTTCGTTATATTTAAAACTTTAATTTATTTTCGTTAAAGGAAATAAATGCTTGTCACTAGGAAATATTATCAACATAATATAATAATGTCTTAGATTGAGAATATCCCGGAAGCTTTTTTTTCCGTGTAGTTCGTATAGTCTCACCTGTCAGGCGCCGAAATCCCGAACATCGCGCTTACAAAATACGACCGTCAGTTTTGCAAAAAATACTTACAGCCCATATCGAACTTTGGTTCGCAGGCACATCCCTAGGGAGATATTTCTATTGCGCTCTCTTCTTCTACAGTATCAGTTATTCTGATGGATATATTGCAAATATTTACGAGCACGTTTCCATACTGTCACCACTGTCTTCGAGTTTGCGTGTGTGCAACGAGGCGTGCGCCGGCGACCCCGAAACGCATCGTTCGCGCTTCACCGGAACACGATCTCTCGGATGCTTGTGTAGCTTTGATGTGTCTACTGATTACATGTGTTTATTATACGCAGTGTCAGTACCAATGATACAACTGTTTCTTACACATTTGCTTGAGCATTTGACAGCTATTCATGCTCTACTTAATTTGGTTGAGGTTCTGCGGATTTAACCATTAAAATGCTTACCCTTATCGTTAAAATATCAGCCAAAAGACGTTTTATAACATAATACCGTGGTAAGCAGTATTCTGCAATATTTATGTTTTTTTTAATAGTCTGCCCAGAAAGAGAAGTGTCGTAGAATGTATGAGGCGTCAAATAAGCCACGATACTGTCTTCAATCATAAGTGTTCCACTGCTGGGCACATTGTACAAGACCTCATGGGCAATTGCCTCCATAATACCCCAAAGGTGATTGATTTTTTATACTAAATTAAACAGGTACGTAACTTGTTAATTTGCGAATATAGGAAAGTGAGAAAATAGGCAGTCATGTTTAGCAATGCAAAGGCAGGTTTGAATACTTTGAATGCTAACACCTATTCAGCATCCACATCCTTCTCGCGCTGTTTGTTTCCGTCAATCCATTGTAATACGACACCTGGCATGAATCATGAATTGCGGTTAAATAAATATGCAATTAGGTAGAAAGTAAACAATAATTGGCAATGCATTCGGCCCACTCGGGCTTTCATGCGGAACCGCCTGGAAGCGATGTGGGAGTGATTGTCTTGCCGGTTATGTATTGCATTGTGCGGTTAGCGTTATGGAGTAATATCATTTAACATAATCGATGTAGACATGACGAACTCAATGAGGTTCAAAAGTGAAGTCATGCTGAAATTATAGAAACGTAGGTATACCTACCTGCCTTGTTTGCACAGCTTGCTTGAATGTGAAGGTTCGAATAAAAAACACAAGAAGACGTAAAATTTACGTCATTTGCTATTTTTTGTCCTTTCAAAGGGACATCTTTTAGAGATCTACCTATATATGTAAAGTACCTAATGCAGTCTGAAACTCCATTGAGCACTATTTAGAACTAACTTTGATTCTTATTAAGAAGTTCTTAAGAGTTTACGATTTTTTAAGTCGTCTTTTAAATCAAAGATCAAACGTATCTTCCCTGATGTTTATACAAACAAACGAGATTTTATCGATCTTTAAAAAAAAGAGTTCTATTTCGGGAATATAAATATAATCAAACATTCATATTTCAAAGCGAGTTCACGACCTTTCAACAACTTTTATGATTGTGTATAGAATATGTAAATACTTTCTACTTACTGATTTCGTATAAGTATGTAAAATACTCGGAATTACATTTCTATATATGCAAATACTTCTTTCAGTTAAGTTTCTTACCTTATTCGCTTCCAGTAGATATATTTCCTAGGCAATAGTGGGTCATTCACCCCGGCAGCGGACGGACGCGTTGCACTGCTGCGTCCACGCATAGCATAGACAAGTGATGGTGGGATAAACGATAAAGCGCGGACACCGCTGAATGCCGAGCATGGCGAGCATGGCGAGCTCAGCCAGCGCACACGTTTGGCACGAACGAGATCCTATCGACGTAGCTAGAATGTTACTTTATTTAAATGTAAGCAGTAGTAAAAAGGGATTTATACTTTAATCGCGTATGGTAATAAAGTTTCAATAGATTCTCAGTATACTCTACAAAAACACGATCAGCCGTTGAATTAGATCTGAACAGTACTTTAATACGATAAGCAGTTGATGGATTTGTACTAACTTTTACGACAGGACAACAACCTCGGGCCATAGAATTTATATCACATTCTTAGACAGCTAGGCAACTTATAGAAATATCCGCCGCTCGTTTTTTTCTCGAGGTAAGAAAGGCAACTGCGGCTTCCCGGACTAGTGGTAACTGTTGACGTCCTGTTACATACACTTTAGAATTTATAAATTAATATCTTATGAAATATGTTTTTTTTATGGACATTTATTAGATAAGTATGTGTGTAGCAATAAAGTTCACGTTCCTACTAATATGTAAGATAGCTTAGAAGATTGTTGTGGAATATTTTCTATGTAATTTGAGAATACGGAAGTTAAGTTTGAAGAAGCGTATCTCTCAAGTTTATAAGTATTATAAAACCATTAAATTAAGTAACGTAGTGAGAAGCGTAAAATTAATCGCACGATAGGTTATCGATGAAGAAATCTTTGAAGGAAAACACCGTTAACACCAATAAAGAAGTTTATTACCAAAATTACCATAAATGCTACATTGTCATTGGACACATGCAAAGCTAGTTCAATCAATCAGTTAACGGATGTTTTTTCCAAACGACTGAGCAGACATCTGAAACTTTGTGTTGAAGAGTGTCAATATATGTTACTCACCAAAACTTTCTTCTCCTACTTGCTCGTATACTACGTAGGTATTTAACTAATGTTTAATACTTACTGTTCTTACATGTCATGCACAGTAAACTAACATGTGGAAAACACAGATCCGTTGCAATTATTTACGCAAAGTTTTTCCACGCAACCGTAATTTGAAACAAATGAACACAAATAGTGCACGTAGCAGCTTGCACGCCGCATCGCAGACACTCGGTCTGGCGGATCCGCCATATCGCTCGCTACAAATAAAAGAGCAAATCACTAAACAAACAGCTCCTATTATAGACTCAATGTACTTATTCTTAAGATTGAAATTTCAAGTTATTTGATTTGAAACTTAATCCATTTCAAATGTAACGCCCGTTCAAACCAAACGCATCAAACAAAATGACCATTTGCTTAATTAATACTTTATAGTAGGCACCTTATGGTTTAAATTGGAATGACATAAATAACCGATAAAGTGTATTTCAGCATTGAAGTTGATCGCGCCATATGGCCGATGATCATTTTATGGATCGCCATATTTGCCTGCTCTTGCAATTGCTCGAGTGCCGAGTGTTTGCTTTTGATTGAATGGATGTTATGTACCTACCACAACAGTTCTTGTAAGTTTTCGGATTACTCACATGATATTTGTAACACTCATTTCATATTCAGAAAGCTTATCAAACACAATAATTTAATTTAAAATCTGCTGTCGCTCATTTGGAAAGAAAGGCATGTGATGTTCACTCAGACAATGTAAATAATAATGACAATATTTTTGTTAGGTAGTACCTTCTATAACTTTATTAATGCACCACGAAGTGCAAACTAATCAACCGTGACTGCCGCTATTCCGTTGTTCACAATGCAATTAAAGAAAAAGTAGCGGAAATTTCACAGCTGTTCAAGTGTCCGCTATGATACAAAACATGGTCTAATAGACTTTAATGGCGTGTTCCGCGTGTGCATTTTCATCGGCGCTCGCGCCGGCATCCGTTCTGAGAACGCGCGGTCCGCGGACCGGGCTCTGACGGACAGACGGACAGACGCACAATGTACAATGGAGTGATGGACGGACGCCGACATCGACAACCACGGTGGGGGCCATTGATGATGTTCGATAAAATGCCCCGCGATTGTCATTTGTTTTGTTGATCTTGCCCACCGCTACTGAACTAGGAAACCGGTTGGACATACGTATAGTATACTCTGCGAATCACTATTGTTGTGCCTGCGGAGTTTAAAACATCAGGGAAGGGCGTGTCATTTTGTTTATCTTTAGCTGTAAGATATCTCTAAAAGTAACTAAACCAGTTCACTGAGCCACCTGTAATTGCCCCTTGGAATTAATGTTTTCGCAGATCAATTAGAATGAATCACGCTAACGGCCAACTCCATCGCCTCCATTACAGCCTCACAATTTGTTGTTCAAATCTAATTTCAAATTCGAATTATCAAAACCAGTATTAGGTCAATGGCAGATACATAATTCTGACAGGGCGTTTTCGAAATAGCTGGATCTGATTTAAGAAACACTTAGGAGGCGATGCCAAAGAAATCACCAATAAAATGTAGTAACGTGAGTGACGTTTGTTTACGACAAGCGGCGCCAGAGTTGCGAAATAGAAAATCGACAAGTCCCATGACGTTCGATCAAATAATGTATTGAGTGCGTATTAGGCTCAAATAGATTTACGGCCTTTTGGATTTGGAGATTTGTACGCCGCGTACGCATAACGCCACCCGCCGAGGAAAGCTATAGAATTTCGTAACGCAAATATCGTAATAGCTGCCTGATTGACAATCCGATTGGTTTTGGTCAAACGGCTAACTAGCTGTGAAGGTGATAAACGCTTAGTTAACTCTTTAAAGATTTGATATGTCTTTCAAAATATTACATTTCGAAATAATTCCGAAATCCTTTCGGTATAATGTCAGACATGGTCTATGGAGCAAGATTAACACATGCACTGCCCCCGACGCACATGTGCGTCCACCGTCATACAAGTTTGTTCCTAGGCCACGCCCCCTGGCAGTGAATGCGTTAACGCTTGTATGAAATCCTCATACTCTTGTTCCTTTCCCGGCCTATATTGTTGGTCTTACTTGACATAATTTAAAAAGTGTAGCAAACGGTGGAAAAAGTATGACTACGCTACGTAAGTGTACCAATTAGTTGGTTAAGTATAGGATAAAAGAATACTTACTCGATAAAGACTGTGCACGTTGAAATCCGGCCACGCATGGCATGGTACATCTCCCTTTCGGATACACATTTTCAAGCAGTTCTTTTTTATAAATAATCTCTAATCATAGTAGTATATAATAAAAATAGAATCATATTAAAATTGTATGGGCTTGTCTCAGTTTTTACTGAAGGTATTTCATCATATCTTTAATGTTTTGTCCAGCGTTTTTTGATAATCTTCACTCGCTTCCTGCTACAATACCACAATTGTATTTATATTTTCACAACCGGTTTTATGGTCAATAGAATGTCATCTTACAAAAAAAAATGTTTTGAAACTCTATTCTACTTGAGGTAGTCAGGAAAACTTTCTACTCCAAGCACTGAAAGTAATTTTTATATGGCAGCCATTTTTTTGTCAAAAAGTCAAACTCACCAAAGTTAGAACACCTCCGAACTATTTCAATCTAAATACACTTAGAAAAATGTTAGCTATGGTGAAAAGAGAATTTAATAAGGTATCATTTGATTCATCTTATTTATAATAAAAAACTATTTTTAACAGGAAAATTTGGTAAACACTGTCAGAACACTGTGGACAAAAAAATATAGGCACTGTGGAATATATAGTGATCAAACTCATAGACAACGTAACGTTTACATTATGTTTTAAACTTTATTATGTAGCTTGATAACCCCAAATTATTAATTAGAAGTGTTGGTTGAATATGCACATTCAATAAAAAGATGTATCACACCATGCGCGGCCGGATTTCAACGTGCACAGTCTTTATATGAATAATGAATCTGTTTGTCCAGTGAATCATTATAGATACATATCGCTGCCGTAGAGGATCATCAAGAAGTTCTTTAAGGACTGATCGTAAGCAAGCGCAAAAAACCCATTAGATTCTCCTTAATGAGATGCCACCATGTGAGTAACCTCACTACTATTGAAACTCGGGCGACTTCGACTACTCGTAGAGTCGAGTTAGTATATTTTTAGAAATGGAATTGGTAAATAACTTTGCTAAGGATGTGGATTGATTAAAAAATTCTGACTCCAGCTTCCTACTCGCTATCTCATCATTAAAATGTGCACAAGATATACATATAGTATGTTTTGCTATCTAAATACGAATAATAATTAAGAAATCGAGAATAATGCGGGTTCGCATTTAGTAGCGAGTCCATAAGCAGACGCGATGCGCATCGCATAGTCGTCACATACTAATTGATTTGCGATTCGATACTTGGAAGGCTGCCCCAGCGCAGCCCGTCTGAATGTAAACTGTACAAGCATTATGAAACCAATCGCGCATGTCATGTCTCGTGACATAACCCAGGTCACCGACGGCGGCTGACAAATAAGAAATGCGTTGTGTAGGCGATCGTTTGACAAAATATCTATAAGTAATAAAACTCGGAAAGTAATGGTCGTGTTTCACAATACCCAACTAAATAAGCAGCTACACCGCTCGTGGCATTTAGAGCACTCTAGATCAGATAAATAAAATCAATATGTACGCCGGCCAAACGAGAGCAGTTCAAACGCTGTCATCGTAACTTGCATTTTTCGAACTCAAACGTTAATATTTCAAAATGGTTACGTAAGTCAACGGGGAACAATATCGTGCGAACTTCCCGTATACTATCGATGCTCGATCTGTTCGCTAATCGACTCTTAAAACCTAAAAGCTATCAATCGAAAGAATAAATTACGGCATCGGCTAGCTATCGGCCAGTGTTGAAAAATAGTCAAGTGAGGTGAGGCAAGAGTTGTTCGATCTTCATTTTCTCAGCGACAGTAATGGATTGCTACTGATAAGTATGCCATTAAGAGTCTGTGGGAAACATCGAAACTTGCTGGAATGGCGTAACTGCAAGTTGATACATGCCGCCACCGTTACGATTGGAATAATATACTGTCACCGATTTAGATAGTGAATCACGAAGGGGTGCAATACAAAATTCAGCATACTAAAGACCATTGGCACGCGTGCGGTAACAATAAAATAACAATACAATTTCTACCTCAAACTATTCAAGGATGAATTCCGATTGCGTGCCCTGCTGGATCATTAGCAGGTGGATCACGCGCGTGCGCCGCCACTATGGCGTCATATCCTCCACAGAATTGGTCTGACAATTAATAAAAGAATTGCGCGCGAAGGCAGCGCTATGTTCGGTAATGGACGGCAGTTTTTGACGCGGCAAGCTCTCCGAAGACGGACCGGCAGCAAAAAGTTTGCAACGTCACTGTTGCGAACCGGCATTGCTTCGTATTTCGAAGCGACGTACATATTCGTTGGTATTTTAATTCTAATTATAATCCGCATGTCTTAGGAATCCATGGACATTAACTTTAATTTAAATTACCCGTCGCAAAAAACTACTCGCACTCGGTAAGAAGCGATATAGTTTTCAATTCAATACTCGTTTAAACTATTTGCGTGCTCATCTCACAGCCTGCAAAGGTTAGGTATTTCTTTTTCAATTTCTGATACGAGTTGGACCCGGCTGACCCGGAAGAGCTCTAAATACCATCAATAATTCTGTTACCATTCGGAATTGATTCTAAAGGTCGATTTTCAAATAAAAAACCTGTCAAATCCTTCGTCACCAATCGGGTTTGAGTATAATGGAACGAAAATAAGCTTTATACGGCGTCGAGTGCGTAGTTAGGACCTGTGTGACGTCACTCGGTCCTCGGCTGACAGGCTTATCCCGGCTGTCATCTCTCGCCCATTATGTGCCAATAGACATGTGACCTCTGCAGGCAGCATGCAAGGCCGCATGAACTTTCCTTTTAAATGATGAACAATAATTATTGAGTATCGATAGCTTGGAGTCGGCTCTTCAGAACGACAATTGTTTTTGATGGCCGTGAAGTTCATTCTCATGCAGCTTTAAAGCTCCACTATCGTGGTGACATTGTTTTGGCTAAGATAAGGAGCCGCTGTCTTCATATTGTACACTCAGGCACTATACGTCAAGCGTCATGTTGTACTGAAGATTTATACGCTTTGTGGCACGACATTGACGAATATATTTGTCGGAAACGGTGAAACAAATACCCGCTTTTGATTAAGCGCATTGTGATGGCACGAGATGCAGACGCACAACAATACCCCTGAGTAAAGTCATTATGATGCTATGAACACTGTTGTCAATTACTTTCACTAGAAATAATTATGCCGCTTTCAATATTTAATAAGCAAGGTCGTCGACCGCCGAGGGATTTTACTTTGGAATAAATTTTATTATGAATTTTATTATTAATATGAACACCTTAAGATTTTAATAAAATTGATGAAAACCAAATAATAGAAATATTCGTTAGCGATTTAAGGAATGTTTTCATCTGCGGAAATGCTCAATAAGCGGGGCATCGACCTTTTTCATTTCCTCAAAGGTAGGTACCTACTATAAATTGCTTTCAGTTTTCTGTGAAAAGAAGGTTCAATCACCGAGTTTTTTGATAATAATATTGCGATTTTTATTAGCTACCTACTCGTAAAGCTTACAAAGAAACTTGCATTTTTTATAGCTACTTAAAACGTTACAAAATGTTTGGAAATTTTTTTTTTTTTTTTACTTTTTGATAAAACATATGGGACTTCGGCATCGCTATCAAAATAGCTCTAGTCATGTTATACCACAGTCGCGCCTATCACGAAGACCTCGGCTCTTAAGTGCAGATCGCGAACACCAAACGGTCGTGTAAGCAAGTGGTAAGGACATGTGCTGAGCACGAGCGCTCAAGTGCCCGTCTGAGAGCATCCTTTGTACAACCCGGTACTAGCATCCAAGGAACAATGCACTAACAACACCCCGTGTAATATGTTGTTACGATCTATTTATTGCACGATCGTGTGGCACAGGGACGTGACTGTGAAAGATAATTATGAAGAGGAAAGAAGCTACGTGAAAATGAGTGGACTTCTTGCAGTTACAAAGAGTTCATTTTCGCGTGTTTCGTGCTTTATATGCGATTTTCAGTTTACGGGCGATTGTTTTGTTAGATATTTAAATACACGTACCTATGTATAAGTTGTGTCTAGTGTGCTGTAAACGTAAAGAGAATCATAAAACACATTTCATGATTTACAACTAAATTTTAAAATGTGTGATTTACCATTTCAAGATTTACTACTAAATCTTGAAATGTGTGCAGCCTAAAGTAGTGTTTATAAATTCAATTTTTACTTAAGAATGAACAATCTAATCAGAAAGGTTCCGAGTTTTTGCCAATAAAGTAGATGCAGATAAATAAACGGAACCAACTTTTCTTCGCTAAACAATGACATGTCACAGGCGCTTCCTTAATCAATTATTAATGAGCATTAACATATTATACCCCATTCAATAAGATTTTCGCATCATTTGTTTAAGTAAAACATTAGGGTTACACATGTAAGGCTTGCGCCACTGTTAACTAGGCCGTAATAATGCTACCATCTTAAGACAACACGTCATATAAGTGTTGCTTACTTTACGCACATATGCCTTTTTAGGCCGGAAAAGGAATGGGTCGGAGACCACGCTAACTACGTTGTGTAACGTACACATCTAGGCTCAAACCACAAGCTAAAGGTACTCCTCGGAACCGCATGGTCAGTGCAATGGTTACATATATATAAATGTACGTCTGACAAACCGCTACTATGGATGTGGAAATCTCCCACATATTGAATGAACGAATTCTGGTCTGCGGTCGAATGTGAATTTCACAAGGAATGTGTGTCTAATAATGTGTTATTAGTTAGCAGTTGTGAGCTCGTTGCGTATTAATTGTATGGTATTATAGTTAGCGGTCTCATTAGAGTAGTGTAGCATTAACAGCGGACGTAAGCGGTTATTACAAGCTAGTTTAACTGCATATTACTCTGTAGAAGTTGTACAAAAAGTTTGTAGAAGTGGAGCGTATAACCGTTGTATTTACCTTAAATTCAAAGGTCTCTAGACCTGCTTTCCCTAGCCGTAATTAAAGTCCCTGAAGTAGCGTATTTCCCGCTTCTTCTTTTATTTTGTAACGTGACAACGACCGCGACTGAATCCCTTTAGACAAATAAAGCTGCTATTTATATCTCTAAAAATAGACGCTCTCAACCTAACTTGCAACGATATTACTTCATAAAACTATTCCAATTTAGCACGAAGAAAAGTTAATTTATCTTGAAAATATCAAGGGTCACAAACATTGTTAAACCGTACGGGTTCGGAGATAGGAGTTCCAATCGTTGGCTTTTATGGGGTCAAGAGCAGAGATAAGATCGGTAAAGCCACAGATAACCTCAACCACTAGATAGATCGTAAGCACAACTCGGGGTCACCACACATAGGTGCTCCCGTACTAATTTTGTATGAGAGCGCGACCGCTTATTTCAGTTGAGTTACCGTTTTTGATCATTACTCATGTGAATTAAAAATATCCACAAAAATCTAGTTACAGGGGTGATCCTGAATTGTTATACTACAAATTGGTGTAGAATGCTATTGAGATGTGCTGTTCGAATCGTAGAAATTTACGAATAAAATTGCGCTTATGTGTGGTGACCTCGTGCTCCCTGTAAAAGCTTAATGATGAGGTGTCTGTGTAGTCTGTGGGTAAAGCACACCTGGAACCTTTTTAACATGCAAATACTGTGGTTACCATACAAACAAGACCAAATCGACTTTATTTTGTATCTACAGTTCAATATTGGTTTCATAAGTAAAATTTTTATGGTCAATCAACTTTGGTTGTTTTATTAAAATATTTACAATATAATTGTAGAATCAATAATAAGTATAAAATAAAATCACAATATGATAATATTATCGATGTGCTCAAAATATTGACAAAGGACGCATAGAAAAATCGATCTTTGTTGTCACCAAACATGGAACATTTGCTTATCGATATCCAGGAATTTTAGTTGTTTGCATATAATGTATTTGCTCTGCCTTTGCGTCGCGATAAAATATCGAAAAACGTGCCCTCGCCTAAAGCATATTTCAGAGTGACAATGACGTATTCCTTATGACGAGCGAGTTGGATTAAAGATATTACCAAAAAAGTTAAGAGTCCGGTAGTGTTTTTTTTCGATTTCGCTCAACTTTTTGATGCGATTTTGCAGTAACTAACATAACTTCTATAATTTTGTATACATATTATGAAATATCGTTTCTTTTTGGATGGAATAAATACAACGATTTTTTAATTTTATGCTTTATTTATAAATAATTCACCCTAATCTAACACCTGTTTCGCGATTTTTGCTTGGAGAGGTGAAAAGAGTAAGGTTTTTATTGATTTAAATTAAGTTATATAAGTACGTAAAATATATAAATACATTGGAAAATGAGTCGCCTGAGGAATAAGTGTAACAGTTTTTTTCATTTTCATATATATTTTTTGAGAGAGAGTGTGTTTTGCTAGAGCAATTTTGCTAAAAATTGCCGAATTTTAGGTGATATTTTTGGAAAGATACTAAAGTATTTTACAAACATAAAAATACAAAAATAAACTTCATTTCATGCTTTATTCAGATAATATAAAACATATTAGGGTCCATAACAAATAATAATTAAAAATCTTACGACAAAATTACACGAATCAACGTCCTCACTAAACATGCTCTGTAAGAATCGAGTTTTAAGGTATTAAATATTAATATATATAGACCTAAAGTACATTTTTGCAATAACAAGACTTCAAGCTATCGTACCGAATGCAATTCATGTGCATAATGTCATTATTAGCGATTTTCGTTTTCAAATCGTTACCGGACTCTTAAGTTGCACACAATGTCGGGTAATACTTTTGTAGCTATTTGTAACTATTAGCATCACTTTCGCTGAAATCATCAGTGAATATTGCAAAATTCTCTAAACAATGAGTGTGAGATGATACAAGACAATGCTTATCTCGATATGATGATACAGTACGATCATTTGTTACTTTTTTGACGTGGAAAGCAATGCGTGGATCGTATTGTGTTTTTGTTTCTTAAAAACCACAAACATGCTGCGAGACGATAGTGGGTGTCGATTGCTATTTCATGTTTGTTAGTTCGATGCTATAGGTTTTATCGCCGAAGTATCGCATGACAGTCATCAAAGTAGGCATTGTTGGAGATCAAAAAGAGAGGGAAATCGTAATGCACGCTTTAATGGCACCGCTATTGTTTTGATGTTAGGAGCTGAAGCCGGTGCTACTTTCACTTGCAGCTATAATTTAGAACAAGATGAATTAACTGTGAATTTGGTGATGCATTCCACGTGTCGAAGGATGAAGTGATATATTTTTAATTTTAAGTATTTCTTTTGATGTTATTCCTTGTGGTTTCGCTCGCCTTTTCATTTTTGATTATTATTAACCGGAAATCAAATTAAGTGTTCCGACTGCCGCCATAAAGTCTGCAATATTGTTGTAGCGTATCATGAGTATCATGACTTATCGGTTGGTAACGTAAAAAGCAGGAAAACCGCGAGGCCCGAGGGCGGAAAACTAATGTTTACAACATCGTTAAGTTCAGTATAGAGACGTTAAAAAACTCACGTCAGCTTCGCGGCCGAATCCGTTAATTACACGCGTATGAAAACATAAACAGTTCCTCAACGAACCTTGACATATTAGTTTTACTGGTGCGTGGGATACGATTTTATTTATATGCACTCGGTTCAAAATTAACGTCTCGTTAGGCGCGGATGAACGGCGACGCCTGCATTTATTTTAGGGGCAATCAGTTACATCACAAAGTAAATACTTTATTTACAAACTAAGGCAGCAACACTGTAACGCTTGTAATTATTATTTTAAAGATCGATTTTTATGAATCTGTACAGTGCTTAGAATCATGTTTTAAGGAAAACGTCACTAAGATGAATGATTTTGTAGTGACTTAAGTAGTAGTTAATAGATTGATAAACTGTTTGTGTTTATGCAAATGGCTTTATGTGACATGAGCTCTCGGGTTATGCAATAGTACATTACGTACCTAGGGCGGTAAAATAAAGAAGGGCTCAGATCGCTGGCATTTGTGGCCCGAACCGAAGGTAAGGGCCATAAACAAGCGATCTGAGGCGTTCCTTATTACCGCCCGTGGTGCGTACATAATTTTACGTCTTCTCCTGGGTGTGAAGTGAGATTTTCTGCTGCGCCCTAGGGCGGTAAATCTCACTTAGCGCCCACAGTGACGTAAATTAAATATTATTTGTCGGTAGGTATATCGGTGGCTCGTTTGAATGTTTCTACGCGTATAGATTTTTATTCTTGCTAATTTGCTAATCGACCCGTTTAGGCTTAGAGCTTTAAACCAAGCGGAGTAGCCATTGACAGTGGTCATACTCATTGTATGGACTGACGTTTATTTGACGTGGCTGTTTTGACGTTTCGCATACATTTGACGTTCCCCTCCCCCGCAGAAAACGTCAGACTTTTTCCGATAGAAGAGAGTGCGTCTCGCATGCGGTTGGTTTAATAATCAAAGCGTTTAGGGGATGAATCAACAAAGTTTACGAATTAACACACAGTGAACACGCGTTTTAAAATGTAGGCATTTGCTGGACAAGTGCGATTATTGCTGTAATTAGATTGTAAGAATTCGCTATGTTCGCGCTACACTGGCTCTATGGAAATATGCATTCATTACTGTATTTGTAACTACTTTTACGAATTGGTTATCGTTTTTAATACCTACTATTTAATTTTAGTAAAATTCATTTATATTAAAAAATATGATTAGGATTAGGTTGTCAATCAAGCGGACCCCAAAACCGGGATAAACGCTAGGATGATGATGATGATTTATATTAAAAAATGTTAAAATTAAAGATAATTTAAGAACGTTATTAGCAGTTGTCTGTGTACGAGTATGTAACGATATCTTCAATCATTTACGGATGTTATATTTCCTTCCGCCGAGGTAGAACATTTGCTACAGGGTGAGCCTTTGTATGATCCCAAATCTAGATAATAGAGCTTAAATACCCACATTACTTCGTCGAACGCTTATAATTTCGCAAATTACGTAAACAGTCTCAGGCACTTGACGCCCGAGATGTTAGAACCAGTTCCCGGGCCAACCAGTTCTGCCGCGAGCAAGGTCCCGACATAGACCCGGCTCCTGCGCCGGCGCCGACCGTTGCCACCAACCCGTTCTAGGCTCAGGCATTTGTGTGAATATTGGCACTTATCTGTTTTTGCGAGTTTGGTATTGATTCCTAAATATTCTTAACTTTTTAACAGGTACATTTTCTCTAGGCCTAAATAATTACAAATACACTAGTACTACATACCGTTCTCATTTCAAAATAAATATTGCTTCAAGCAACCTTAACAGGAAGCGGTCTGAAGGGTGGCAACCCTTGTTTTATTAGGTCTTTATTAGATTCACCTAATCTGATGGGAATAAAAATACGAAAAAACAGATAGGTACAGGAATTTGTAATGGTATCTCGGGCTATCCCACATTCTTTTGACAAAACGGATAAAACAAAATGGCCGACTTTACGACGCGATCAACCGCGGCTAAATTATACCGACACAGGACCGATGAAAACATGAGATACATCTCGGAAGCTCCATGAACTTAATAATGCGAATTTACGTTTTCGGACATAATAAAAATACGTTGTGGTTTTTGTCTGACACAATAAATCGCTCGCCGCTGCATTATTCATGCGTTCGTTTGTGGAGGCAATAATAACCCAGTATTCCCTTTAGCATATGCGAAATATTTCATGTAATTATCGAACTTCGCTGGGACTACGTAATGGTTTTGTGTAACATCTGTTTTACAATGCAACAGATGCTTAGAGCGCTATAAAATTGCTCATTAGTTAGTTTTACGGCCGTTAAGAGAGTTAAAATAATCGATAATTACAAGTTAGATATCTTCTTGTTAAATTTGTCTAATATTTTAAGCCTCATTACGCCATTCTCATTATGTAATGGAATGATTAATCTCATGCAATCATCTATTATAGGATAAACAAAAGTTTTATGCAAGCTATTGAATGAAGCGTGTCTTAATAAAAATCCTTTGTATCAAGACAGATGTTATTAATTCATTAAATCGCTGTCTCAACAGTGCTTCAAACAAAACTTTCCTTTAACCCATTTAACTTCATACAAATGTTTAACTTGACATGATATAGGCAACCCAAGTATCCACACTAGCGTGTACACTAAGAAAGCAGACTATTCCCGACAAGAGTTAGTAGTAGCACTGCTAGTTAATATAAGGAAGCCACACTGGGACGAATGCCGCCAAAGGGTGTACTCTTCTCGTGACCACCGCTTGTCCACCGCGTGACGCTATGGCGTAACTCTTTGAGTGACGTGACGTAGGGGGTGAGATAATCGACATTCGTTACGGCATATACACATTTCTAACGCTAGTCTGTATTTAATGAACATCTGTTTTTCATTAGTATTAAGTACATTAATGTTTTATAGCCGCATGTGGTCATATGCGGGAGCTTTTAAGCGTCTAGTGTTTACTAACGCAAAATTACAGCTGTTATAAAATAATGTATATTAAATATCACTCGATCCTAAGGACTACATTAGAGTAGTCATAATTATTACTTACAACATTCTACATTTCTTTGATTGAACTGATTCCCATCCGCGAGTCATAACAAAAGTAGGCCGCAGATCTACAAGTAACACGCATAGATCCTTTCTATAAATAAACAAAATGTAATAAATTACGATTATTATAACGCCCCCGTTATCTTTACAAGGAACAATATTGTGTATAATTTACGGCGTTTAATAACATTTCGGCCCTACTGAGCTATAAAGGTTACATTAACACCAGACTTAACAGGGAAGTTGTTAACCTAGTAAAGTGTACCTCGCTTATACAGCTACTAGCTGTTTATAGCTACATCAAGTTTAATGTGACATAATCTTCGCAGGTACGGGGTCACTAAGGTAACTTTGATAATAGATGTTTGAAAGTCAAACATTTGGGACACTGCCCAGGTTAGAGACGCGATGGAAGTTTAATAATTTGTTTGTTAAAGAATAATTATCGAGAGAGTATGCAAATTGAAATAATTTTGTAACTTGAATGTGCGAATTGGGTTTTAAATTGTTTGACTATACTAATATATCTACTTAATATATTCTAGGACCTAGGCAATCATCTGCATATTGCATGATTAAAACGGATTAACATATTAGGAATCATCAATCATTATTATTCTATTTTACCGGCGGAGCATTGAAAACCCATTGTACAGTCAGCATCAATAGTATAGTGATAAATAAGTAAATAAAAATAAAAATGGAATGAACTATTACTACTTATAAATCACCAAACTATATATAAACTTATAAATAAACAAGGCAAGAGCTTAAAGCTCTTCCTTTAAGTTTACTAAGTTTACATAATAACATAAATGGTTAGTAAAAATCTACTCGTACTTATGACAATAAAAACCGTCCCTGTCAAAATAAAGTAACAAACAAATATAACAATCATAATCTCATTCAATCTGTCAAAACATACCCACGATCCCGTGGATCCCCAGCGCTTAAGCCTCTTCCCGAAAATGGTCTGACACTGCGACAGGCACGACACCGACGCGGCCGGCTGGATCTTACCACCGAAGTCCCTGTCCAATGTCATCTTATACCACCAACACAGTCACTTGCAATGTTCACATACACAACAATAATCAGCTGATCGTCTTTTATTTTTCACCGAACGTCATTAGTCTTTTGTTTTTAACGAAATAATTAAATGTTCTTTGATTGTCTTTTGTTTTGTCAGATAGTCTTATGTTTTTTCGCGTAGCACACACGTTTGTACACGCTCGCGCGTTCGCGGCGCGTGCGTTCGTGTCGGCTGCGTGGCGAAGAGTGCCGGTGGCGGTGGCGGCCGATCGGGCGAACCTCGGGAAACTCGCCCGGCCGCCCTGCGAACTGGGGCGGTTTGGGCGCTTACTGGAATCGTATTAGTGTCGTATAGGTGTCGGGATTGACGTAATGACGTACGTATCTGATGTTTGGGAAGAGCTGTAATATTCTAGGTGGGGTTTATGTCTAAAAACGAAATTGGTTATAGGCTAAAGCCACGACCCATTTGGTAGCCATACCTACGTTTGTTTATACTTTTACTTAGAATCATCTCTAATAAATCTATGCTTAATAAATGTTTACAGTTAAAGCTGATCCATTTAATAATTGACTTCGCATTCTATAGACGCATTTTTAATAAGCCAGGGCAAAGTTAATTGACAGCTGTCAATAAAAAAGTTTCAGTATTTTTGCACTGTTAAGTTACTTAAACGAACGACCAGAAATACTAATTGGCATGGAATAGAAACAGCATCTCTCGATTTTAGAATTTGATCAATGTAATTGATCGCTTTAAGCATATGTATATAGGGTAAATCGCCAGTAACTGGCCACCGCAACCTAAAAATGAACACTATTTACCTACAGACAGAATTCATTTTAGTATAACTGGGCCTGTCGTTGAAAGGTGACAAGTAAGTAATTAAAACCTTATACTAAAATGAATTTTGTTTATAGGTGCACAGAGTTCATAATTAGAATAATTAGTATGAGGTGGCCAGTTACTGAACGGTGGCTTGTTACTAGCGATTTACCCTATAAGAGGAGTCTCTTTATACTTCTCCGAGCGATAAACTGAATAGCTCGCACTCCCTTATTCTGGCACTGAGTTAAACTCACACGATTTTCATGGCTCCTCTACATGATAGGCCATCATAGGGACGGAGCTATGCGTTAGAGGGAGCTAACGATATTGCGATCTCCTTCCGTCGTATAGCTGCGTCCCTATGATGGCCCATCATGTAGAGCCAGCCTCACTCATTATTTTGTTACAAACGGGACTCTGGGATTCATTGACCAAACACATTCCTCGCAACGCATCGTCGCTCATCTCTGAAAACGCAGCCTTAAAGGGGTGAACGATGTTGAAAGCTTATAAAGCTTTTAAAGTCGTGGGTGGAAGTTAGCCTAAGCCAATTACACATCGCTAAAACAAACGTCTCAAGCAGGAAAAGTACTCTGAATTTACGACTAATCTGACATTTCACTAACCATAAAGCCTTAATGGAAACCATCCTAACAGGTAATTAACATTTACAGACCTTTTCACATTTCAATAGTTATGGCGGGTTTGCAGGCCACGCCCCTTCCGGAAATAGCCCGCGGATCCCACATCCGGTCGGGGGTGGCACGTGCCTGACGCATTGGCAATCCGCAGATCACGCGCACAAGATGGAGCATCACCCAGATTTGGTTCAACGCGCTTCAACTGATCTATGTCACTGGGAGGCAAACACAGTAGAGTAGGAACATCTCTTCTTCTTAGTCGTATACTCTTGTCATGGTCATCAGTTATGGTCATCGAGGTCGTTGTACGGCATTTTGTTTAGTTTTTAGTAGGAACATCCCAGACTAATAAATCTGGTGCTGAAGAGTCCTAGAATTTCACCGGGACACCTTCTCTTCACAAAACTCGTAACGCTTCAAGGGCATAGCCGACGTCAAATTAAAAAAATAATAATGACGGAGAATAATGTGTCAAAGTGCTAAAGCCAGATCCATTTTCGGGGTTTAAGAATGAAAGCAGTTAAAGATGTTACGATTGCTGGTCGATGCTAATCCAGACTAGATGACCTAGATGTTCCTTTGCAGCTTGTATCCTCACTGTTTAACGATCTGCGTATGTATTTTCAGAGATACCTAATGTATCTATTTACAGTACATTACATAAACTACTTTAGTATGACGACTCCCGCACTTATGTTTTAAATATAGTCACACGATTTGCGTTTGATAATGTGCCTTGTAACTTATTTTATGAGTATAAGAGCCGAACGCAAATGTACCTACATATTTTAGTTATAGTATGATTTTTTAAGATTTCCGAATTGTAGGTAGAAATCCTTAGTAAGATCCTGACATCTTAAAAAAGTACCTTACCCACAACATACAATCTACGGGAGGTAATCAAGGCCAAAATCCTAGCCTTGCCAATATGCCAGTGCCAATATCGTTAACGACAAATCAGATCGGAGCGAGCCTGGAATTAATGGCATAGTTAATGTCGAAGCGGGATTACGAAAGGTTTTTGTAATTTCAAATTGAACCTGGCTAGATGGAAGGCATTTTAATGAAGAAAATATACTGTGTTTTTCAATAAGGGAGGTATTAAAAATTCCCACAAAAACACGCGAGTGAATATAGGTATATCTGGCTAGGATTTGTATGTTCCAGTGTAAATCCTTGACAAAAAATTAGTGTAGTTTACTTGTATATAATTTATTCTGTTTAGTGGCAATAAATCATTTCATTTTAATTTTTTTTATTTTTCATTTTCAAATACTGGGATTGTCAAAGGATTTTTTTCGTATGTCTGCAACTCCGCAATAAACTGATTACAGTGATTACCGTAAGGAGTTTTTAAATACATTCCTAAACACGTAAATTTTGTTTCAAACACCATTAACCTTCCCACTGAATAGGAATAGCAAAACAAAAAAGACAAGTTATGGAATCAGGCGTTACTTTACGGAAATCCATATTATCAACTACAATATTACTTTGCAAGCTTTTGCGCAGAATAGCAAAGTAATATTATTGTAGTTTAAACAAAAAAGATGTTAATAGGTGAGTAGCAATGAAGACGCATATTTACGATGTTTATTTTTTGCCGTGACTAGTCGAAAACACAAAAAAATATTTGTAACAGCCGGCCTCCCATTTCCCTCGACCCTGACATTGGGCACGCGATGCACAAATTCCGCCGATACCCGATACCGGCGAATTGTGTTGTTGTTTGCGAAACGTAGTGGAATGGCATTTATATTAATTAATGGCTCCAACGGAGCATTCGGACTAATTAATTCGATCAGATAAAACGGAAACTGATGAAATTTTCCGCGGCGCGACCTTCGGAGTGCCGGCGTCTAGTAGGTAAATAGTTAAGCTAATAAGCCAGTCGTAACTTGACAGGCTAAAACGCCCCGAGTAATTGAGAAGTGTATTTTAAGCCAGATTTACGTTTTATTGCTAAACAATTTATATATCAGGTCTTCTTTGAAATTTGATTCAGGAAATATACAGATATATATTTTTTATACCACGACGGCGGCAATCAAGCATACGGGCCGCATGGTGGTAAGCAATTACCGTATATAGCCTATGGACGGCTGCAATTCAAGAGGATTCACATGCGCGTTGCCTACCCTTTACAAACCTATACACTCCTTTTTTGAACCTCATACTGTAGTAGCCCTCATATTTTTCGTATATTAGCAACAAACATTGAATTACCTCTAAATTATCAATAGGTAAGAGTAAAGGCCTTACCGGTTACACTTTTATTGCATTTCTATAGACATGCCTAACTGTATTTTAATCTAAAGAAACCTTAACAATTTAAATCGCCAGAGTTGAGACAGATATACGAAGTGTCAATCTTAAGTCATTTAAAATTCACGGTCCACCACTGCTTGTCGTTGAGCAGTTATGGCGTGTCCTCACATTCATCAGCGTATTGACAAAGAGGAAAACGTGTGATAAATTATAAGGTATCACCTATGCGTTGCCATATCATGGCGATGTATAATAAGATGGCGACCTTTCTGCTGTTTGTGCTTAAAGTAGCTATAATAATCACGATGTATTTTTTAAACCAATAAAGTGTCCCTCTGCTAGGCAAAGGCTTCCCCCTAGATTTCCTGGCTAGTTATTCAAAAATGCACCCAAGTTGTCCCTTCATCTCCTTATACAATATACAAATCAAGATTTTCTTTTACACAGATATCGTGTAGTGATTCTATAGTCAATATACATATAATTGTACTATTTGAATTACGAGAAGCACCTAGTGTCCTATCGTGTCAAGGGCACCTTAGTATTCCGACTAGACAACTAGCACACCCATACTCATCTTAATCAAGATTATACGGTGGCATCCATCAAGATACAATTACACTAATTCTCGTAAAAAGCCAGTGTTATGGCATAAGCTGGGCGCAGCGATTGCGAAATGGCGCGAGGTCGGCCATTAATTTGGATTTGCCTTGTGATTGTTTAATGATTACGTTCTTCGTTTCCTGCAACACCTGCTGAAGAACATTTTAAATATATTCTTGATAGAAACACAGGAAAGAACTGGCTACTTAAGTAGTACGTCTTTGTTACTGGTTAAATTATACTTAGGATAATGATTTATAGGTAAAGTAGCACGGCTTATTATATTCATTATGAAACAACGAAATAATATAATTGTATAGTATACCGAAATTACCTTTTGAGTACTGTGATTTACAAAACATAATTTAGCGTAAGAAATTAGTTTTACTAGTATTTTACCGAAACCGCTTGTTTATTAATTACTTGAAAGATTACTTTAGACGTAAAAATAAACCAAATTAATATTTAAAATATTTATAATAAATTCTAAAAAACCTATTAAGTTTCAAACGGACAAAAGGTTATCGGAAAACTGAATAATACAAAATGGCGTAGACTGTTAATTAAAAAAAGTGTTCAGATTACGAGGTTGCTTAAGTTTTTGCAGTGTTTCTATTTAAGTATAGCCGGCTGAAAGTACGAAGCAATAATATTTTACATATTGACAGACTTTAAAATTAGGCTTGTTTTTGTAAATGGGAGTCAGTTTATATTCAAATCGTACACGCCGGAGCGTCAGAGCTTATTTTAGAAAAAAAAATCCGGAACGCAAGTTTACAAAAAAGTGTGTTTTGTCTATATATAAGTATGAGCGCAATATTCAATTCCCGAAATTTCCATCTTCTGATGCATCTTCCTGAACATAAATCTTATTACAGACTGTTATTTTATTTTTTAAAGGAACCATGATTTCTTGAAAGAAATTTCCTCATACAACTCATCAACTGTGTTTGGTTTTATTTTACCGATAGCTTCAGAAGCTCGTTTTAGCCCTGATATAATTTACATATTTATGTTATAATAAATATCGATAGTAGGCAATCCAGATAGGCAAATTAAGGTAACTGGAATCTAACAGAGGTAAATTAACTATTATTGCTTATAATTAGCCATGATTTAGTTACACGACCATTATTATTAATAGTTATGGATTCACATACCAGGATTTAAATTCAAATGTTAGTCCTATGAAGATAATTTTGACGATATAGTTTAAGAAAGTAAATAGAACACGTTCCGAAATTTAAAAGATGATGAATTTATAAAATCACGAAACAGAGTAATTTACTTTTTTTTAATTAAAAGGAAACAGTGTACCAGTATATATTTTGATAGGCATAGTAAAAAAAATTCAAGTAATACATCACATTCACCAGACACGGTTTACTGTTGCTTTACGCGTCACCTTAACGTTGCCATCCGTTACTCGGCTGCATTTCGACCTCTTTAGTCGAAGTTAGATTACGCCCTTCTATATTAACATTGTTTATGTCTAAGTTCGTGGATCTACAGCGCATTGTAACCGTTCGGTCACGAGCGAGCTTGGAGCGTGAGCAAAGCCTAGGCCTTCTTTGGGCTAGGCTAGACGGCGCGGCGCGTGGGAGGCCTAGGTCACGGGCCCACGCCGCACCTGCCTCAACCAAGCACAGATTTTCCAAAACGACATAAACCTATTTTACTGGTTAATACAAAACCAACCTTAAAATTAGCCACACTTACGGTACATTTTTGAAATAGAGTCACGCAATGAATAAGCCGCTTTGGAAAGTTCTGAACTTAAAATTCATGGGTTTCTTAAGGTATTGTAATACAGTCAAGTTGTTAGAGTGCTGCAAGGTCTAACAGTTTCTGATGAGATGATAGTTTAGCAGGAATGTGTTTAAATCATAGGAAATATAGTTGTAACCGCTACACCTCAATACATTAGAACTTTGGAACTAAATAGTGCTGTAGGAGAGACAAATTAGAAAGACCGTCAGTCTTTCTCGTTTATCTAAATCTGTCACTACACTCATATTATGGTTACCATTGCCAAAAACTCAAAAAAAATAAAATCTAGTTAAATTAAATATTAACCTAAAGAAACAATAAATTATAGTATTCGCCAGCGATCAGGCGTGTATTCGAGTAGCCGTAGACATATATCACCGCACGTCACACGATCTCCACGTGGAGTATAAATAAAGTAGACATTTAAACGTGCGATAAATATCACTAACGCGCCTATAACTGTGCTTTGTCTTATTTTGAACGCTGATTAATTATTATACGAGATATTTCACAAGGTGATGGGCTAACAGCGCGAGTTGGGGAGCGATTTAGTATACGTTCGAATGTTTTGACTGAATAACGCGGAACGAAATGTTTGTTTTGGTTTTATTTAAGACACTTTCCTAAAATAAATGTAAGTTTTAATTAAAAATACTTTTAGAATCGTTCGAGTCGATTAATTTTATTTTATTTTATTTTAATTAGTCACGAGCGCTTTGTTGTAAATCTTTTCTAACAATCGAATCTTTCATGTCGTTATTGATTTTAATATTTAATACACATGTGATTTTAGTCGCCGGTGCAGACGACAACAAAGGGCATTATACGGATTTTAGTGATGATGGGATCCCCTTTTGCATAGTGAGACCTTAGGACCCATAGAACATTTTAGGAAGCAGAGCCATCTAAATTTATGGTGCGGTGGGGGTAAAAGGGGGGGAGATTTCTTTTATCAACACATAGATTGAAAACTATAAGTCTTAGCAACATACTTCAAAGGCAAAAATTGTAGAGAATTTTATGAACAATATATCCTTTATTGAAAGTTTTGTAGTAACTTTAACCGTTTTTATTAAAAATATGAAAGACTGAAATTGGGACACAAAAGTATGGGGGAGGGACGGAAGCACCTACTGGACGACTTGTTTTCACTTATATTTTAAATTCTTCGTGTTCTAAAGGCAAAAGGTTGACTTTGAATGCGTAGCTGCAATATCCTCCCAAGGTGACTTCTGCCTTTGAAACTATATCGAAGCCACTGAAAGAATTAACTGCCCGAAAATATTGTGAATGTTCCCAGATATGAGGCTGTGTAGTGTATAATTGAATAGAGGATATAGAAAAAGAGAATGAATATTAGGTACCAGTGGCGGCGCGTCCATAGAACATGATTACCGTCGGCTTGCCTAAGTTTCAGGCGCCTGAGCAGTTTTCCTACAGCTCATGAAGACATTTTAAGCCAAATTCGGCACTGGCTTGCCTAAGAAAAAATTTAACCTACCGCCACTGTTAGGTACCTACTTGTTTTTTTAAATGCTATAGTCTTTTTTCCTAGCGGTTGTCCCGGTTGGGGTCCGTTTGACAACCAAATCCCATGAATTGGCGTAGGCACTACTTTTTATGAAAGTGACTGCCATAATCTTAACTTCCGACCCAGAGGGGAAACTAGGGCCTATCGGAATTAAATTTGGTTTCCTTACGAAGTTTTCCTTCACCGAAAAAGCGACTGGTATTTCCTGCTACTGGTATTCCTTGCGGTACTATCGCCAACACTGGCTATTTTGACTATTTTTTTAACCCCTATTGCAACGGCATAAGGTCTATCGACGGCGTGTTGCTGTTTGTACGAGCCATGGTTTGAACCCGATACCTTATACCCGGATTGAAAATCGGACGTCTTAGCGCCAGGTTCAATTTTTATTATTATTAAATATAATAGTAATTTATTTTTAATTTGTATGTCTTTCTTATATGATACCATTATTTGTAAAACATATTATTAGGTAAGCGTTAGAGCTCCAATTAAGTTGTTTTTCATACATAATGAGATTGTTGTTGAAAGTAGGTTTACTTATATATTTTTTTTCGTTAAAAATATTGAAATAAACTTATAATTTGTATAATTTTTATAAAGGGGAATGACAGGACTATAACATAAAATATTTTCGTCGCGTTACGACCATAATTAAAAAAGATATAGACATTTATTCAAAAAAACCTCAAACGTCGATTTCATATTTCTTATATTTTCTTAGTTTTTTTATATGGAAAGGTATAAGTAAAATACCAAAAATGAATTCGGCATCCTTGCTTCACACGAAAACGATATCAAACTTGACTATATAGCTCTACTTTTTTTTTAATGAATTTTGGGGGGCAACCCCCACATTCCAAAAAACTTGCATCAAAATTTTTTATGGCTCCTCTTCTTAAAGCATTGCTTGTATCTTAAGTACTAACTCTGCACAAGGAAATTCCATCATCATCATTTTCCGTATAATTAAGTGAACACCACCGACTATTTGTCATTGTCACAATAAGCACATACTTACTAGTTTTAATGTATGTGGTAGGTGTATGTAAAAGTTAGTTAATTTATTTAATACAAGTAAGTACCTATACAAAGCAATTTGTTTACCTATTCTAAAATAAAATAACAGAGTGAATTAATGTTGTTTGGGAGCATTTTACTAAATTTTCTACTAAATAATTTGTACCGTTTAAATACGAATTATGTGGAGGATGGAATGATTTTATTCTGCGACAAAGGACCTCATAAAATGCTCAAGAAATGTTTTCTGAATTATACCTCACTCAGAAAAAAACTCTAATACATACACAGAGACGGAAAAACAAATGCTATGGTAGTATTTCTTTAAGATGTCCGAATCTTACTAGAGATTTCTTCCTACAATTTGGACATCTTAAATAAATCTTACTATACCTACATTATCAGTTAGATCTGCGACAACCCTGACAATTTCTTGTCCAGCGATACAAAGTGTTACTATTTTGATACAAACCTGCGCCTAGTTACTACCCAAACGTAACAGAACCCTTCCCGGCCTTCTGCAAACCTTGTTATCACTTCCAAACCGGCACATCCGAGAATAACAATATAATTTTAAAACGGCTTCCGACTGACGTACATTTTAAAAATAGGATGAAGATTTATTAGTGACAAGGTCCCGGTATGCAGGTGCGTGACATCACGATGGAACTGTTCCTACGAACTAGCAAAGAAATTTCATTACTTATGTGCCTCTCTATCGCTCGAATATGCGAATTCAATGATAAATAACACAATTTAGATTTCCCCTACATTTAGAAGAGAATCTGTGTGCTCCAACTATTTGCTGGCTGGGAAAAAATACGCTAAATCATACCGAACCATATGTAGTACTCGCATAGGATTCACATGTATTTACCTGAAACAAAAAATAATACATTGTTACAACATTGTCATATAAATTTAATTTTAAAGACTGACAAAGTACCTACATTATATGTCCGTTCAAAAGTGTTGCCGCTAACCTATTGCATAGCAAGGTGGGAACTTCAAAGTAAATCTTGAAGTACCTGTGTAGTAATAATGAATATACTACCATAATTTTTACGGTACTTATAGTAAATTAAGAGGTGCTTCAATTGAATATTAATCAGTGTTATTGTATTCGTGTTTATTTCGTGTACTATTGGCTAAGCTGCCGTTCAGCACGTATCTGACCCCGTGGCTGTTAATCAATTGTCCGTGTCCATACACTTTCTCTGTTAAACGTCTACGAAATGTAGGCAACGTCGGACATCAATCTACAGCCTTGGCCAGAAGTGTTGAGCATAGGTGTTTTTTGTTTACAATTTTGATGTTAAGCATTATTTCCCAATCCTAACAATGTACGGTAACGGTAAATGTTATATTTTATTTATAAATATAGAAAACTTCACTTAATAACACTTTCAAGGTACTTAAAAAATATGAAAACAGAAGTTACCAAAAATGTAAATTTAAGTCGGTGCGACATATTGCAAATATTTTATGCAGTTACTACTAACTTCAACAAAACATGCCTATTAGTTTAAATTAATTGACAAAATAACTTAAACAAAGATGGAAACGATGGACTAAACTTTCCAGTTTTGTATGAAAATCGCATTAGTGCTCAACACTTCTGGCCAAGGCTGTACATAGATTTCGCGTGCAGTGGGCGATGATTTACCCACTTTTACAGAATTACACTTCGCTAGGTTTTTTAGGAATCAATGTGAAGAAAATATTAGAGATACGTTTCATACATCAGTGAACCAGTAATAAGCATGGAAATCGTATATAAGAGCTAGTATAAAGCTTTAAATATCTGGAGCATTTTTGGGAACCGTCTTTGTATTGAGGACTTTGCCCATATCTTTATTTCGTCGAAGTCGATAGACATACAAAACTGAGTTTGTATTTATTTACGTAACGTATTAAACGAATAAATAAATGAGTTAACATAAAAATTAAGCAAACCACGAAATGTTATATTATAGTTATGGTATGTTATAATATTTAGTAGCGACAAAATGCGAGGTATTCGGCTTGAATTAAGTACCTTCGTTGTTAATAGTTGAGCTTTAAATTTTATGGTATGGTTTATATTTGGAATAAAGTATAGTTCCTTATAATGCCAACCACTTCAAAAGTAAAACTTAAATAGGACAAAATCCAGCTTTCTTCTATGCTTCCTTCATTTCGATTGCAACTACTACCTACCGACTTTTTAAGTTCAGTTATATTTATATGTAAAATTGATGTCTTTATAAAGGTCATATGTATGTATCCAGGTTATTTGCTAAAAAAAACAACGTTTTTCTTTTAATAATAAGACGTCAATATAAGTTAAGAGTTAAAAAAAACAAAAGAGTTTCATCTCAACTGTTTGTGAAGACGAGTTATTGCTAACTACCAATTATATTGCCGTCTGCCTTTAAGAATTTGTAATATCAGCAATTGTTTTCATATTTAACCCACTAGCGAGCGCTGTATATTCTGTGTATTACATGATTTTGATTGAAAACGATTGTTCATAAATTCATATTACGTACACTACTTACAGGTACATAGAAAGGGAGACGAAGGGCGCGAACTAAATGTCAAATGATAAATTACGTCGTGACATCAGACGCGGCGTCGCGTCGCGGTCTCAAGGATGTCTGTTTTGAGGAACAAAAGCTAGTCTTGTACCGCCTGGGGACAATTCGAACAATATCATTTCTTAAAGGGTGCAATTTGATAGGATGTCTGTTGCGAGGTTCCGCTTGTTTTGATCACCTTTTCTTGTTATAAATTGATTTGAATGATATTTGCTTAACGTCAATATAATACGATACTTCAAACGTTGGTTGTCGGATACCATAGGTGTATAAACACACGAAAAGACTCAAACGAGATTTACGAATAATATGGCATGAGGAATCCGGTTATATTCACAAAGCCTATGGTTTCGACCGCAACCACGTGACAAGTGTAACCTATCTTCCGTATTTATTACGTTCACACTTATACGGCAGTCTTACGTCGGTTTTTTAACGAAGGTTCGTTTGGTCCTTTGTAATAGCAATTTCTTTAAAACGATCGACTCTCTACGGCAAAGGGCGTCGTATAGGACGCCTTATCCTCTGGCACTTTTTGCGTGTTGACACTGCTGATTGTGATTCTTGGTCGGTTTTTTTCTGCTAGCCAAAGGCCTCTCGCATTGATTTCCACAACTCTCGGTGTTGTGCTTTTTCCGCCCAGGTGTCGAGGAAAGCATCCAAATCGTTCCGCTCGGAAGGGAAGATCATATTGAAAACAATTGGGTAACAAATTAATATGTACAGTTAGAGTACCGTTCCTGATCACAACTTATTAATTGAACGATGTTAATAACAGGCATGCCAATGCCATTTCTAAGTTATATAATAATTATAATATTGGGCCATATTGAATATTACATAGTGTACTTGAGTCAAAGAGAACAAGTAAGGTGACATTTAACTCTGTCTCGGATTGTACTTAATTTATGTTATGAGATGTGTGTCGATATCGTCTGAATAATGAAAACATAAAAATCCGTTAATTTCAAATAAAACTGCTTAAAGGCATATCAAATCGACTAGTAATAACCAAAAGGCACAAAGAAACTTCTTAATTTAGTTTTCAGAAATTAACTTTGTGCAATAAAATGCGCAAATAAAATGCATCTTTTTGCGAAGAAATCCAATACCGCGTGGAAATCCTCCAAATAGAAATCGTAATAAGAGCCATGCCCAACAGTGGGATGTATTTAGGCTGGTGCTTGATAACAATTTCGATTATAGATCCCCTTCCTGCCTTTCTTTTATATAAGGTAATAAGGTTACTTTTGCGTCTCCCCCAGTGACGCAGACCCCGAGAGAGGTTAATTGAAAGGCCCTAGGAGGCTGTATTGAATCACAACGTGACGTATTTCAGCTAATAGAAATTGAGAAATATGTAGGACAGGTAAATGAGGTTTGAAGAGAATTTAATTTCACCTTCGAACTTTCCTGAAAACATGAAGAGTGAATGTCAAAGGGGACTTAGTTGATTGGAGCATTTTGAGCACGTTATTTCTACTCGATTAAAAAGGGTAATGATTTCAAGAAAGATATATTTACCATATAGATAGAAATGATAGAATACCGTAATGCAGTGTTTACACGAAGCCACCTGAAAGTCAATTGAATATTGTCTAACCTAACTAAATACAATCAAACAGTTTTTAAGTCAGCCCATTGATAATAATAAAATGTTAGTGATTTAATGTCTTGGACTGGCTAGATTGTCATATCATAATTTATTGGATTCGTGTAAAGGAGCTATTTTGGCTTGTTTTTGCCTATGTAGGCATTAATAACATTATTACTATCTTATCTTATTTTTACCTTTAAGTAGGTACATACAGCTACATTAGAATTCAGATTCGGGTCCATGAAAAATAAAAGTTAGAAAACTGTGTGTTTCGTTGTTACCACGAGATGAAGGCCAGGAAGCTGTATAAGAGTGATATTGACGTCACGTCGAACCTGTATAAAAATGATTACAATGTTTCACGTTTTTGCGAACGCGGTCTGCACGTGGTCTCAACAAAAGAAATTGACAACGTGACCGGACACTATGGAAAATTCAAACTCATTTTTTTATAGCTATCGAACCATCTAGTCAAGGAAATGTTTGTTAAACAGTTTTTTTTCTTCTTTGTCCCATATACATATCTCCGTTGATTAAATATACCCTACTTTTTACTATTATATCTAAAACAAATTAATTTACGTAAACGTAAAACAGAAACAGATTTCTAATTTAAAATTTTATAAATATATTTCAGTAAACTAACTGCATAGATTATTATTTAAATAAATAAATATAAATATTTGGGGGACAATCTTACACAAATCAACCCAATCCCAAACTAAGCAAAGCTTGTGCTATGGATGCTAGGCGACGATATACGTACTTAGATATATAAATACATACTTAGATATACATAGAATTAGTTGCACAGCTCGTAAGGCTGTTCGTTCCTTCTATAGCTCGAGCCAGATTCAATTTTCGACCTAGAGATCTGAATTTAATCGCTATGCCTGACACACGCACTGTTTCCCATAGCCAATCTCCACTGGTTCGTGCTCTACAATACCTTAGCGCGCTCCTCGCATCAGCACCGGAATGTGATATTTTTGCGAGTAGTTGGATGTTTTTGCGTGAAGCGTGTATGAGGTTCTGTGAGGCGATGGATAAACGTGAATCTTCTGTATTCTAGGTTTGTTATTATTGATATTTTTTATCTTGTTATTGTTGTTGTACTAGTTAGTACACCTTTAATAGTTTAATGTTGTATAGCATATTGTAAGGTATATAGTTATATACATTTGTCTTAAATTTCACAGTGCATTAGTACTAACTGTCATGCTGTGTAAATGATTTTTACAATAAAAAATAAAATAAAAATAATAGAAAACATCCATAACTCAGGAACAAATATTTGAGATTAGCACACAAATAAATGCCCTTACCAGGATTCGAACCCGGGACCTCCAGCTTCGTAGGCAGGGCCACTACCAACTAGGCTATGGAGGCCGTTATTTATTTCGTTTCGTTCGTTATTATTTTGTAATTTTATTTATTTATTTTATACCACAAACACCGCAAATAAGTAAATGGCATGCCTGATATTTTGCAGAACTTAATAATTTTGAAAAACAATTTACTTCTTATATACGTAATAACGGGACCAGAACGGTGAATGTTATTGCATTAATAGGTGTGTTGTAAGTTTTACTTCTGAATTTGCTGAATATGTTTGTTGTCATTTTTATTTACCTTGTAAGCGCTTTGGTTTTTACTGTAAGCAGTGCAAGCTTATTTGTGAGAATAAACGAATTGAATTGAATTGCAGGGCTAACCAAATAGAACCAAATCAAATTTTAATCTAGCTTTTTAATATGACTCTATTGTACACGACTGTTCAATTTCCTGAGTTTAACAGTGAGCTGCTACTGAACGCTACTTGTAAAAGCATCTCCATCACAAATAGCGATCCTGTGGCCAACTGGCCACCATGGCCTACTTCACGGCCGCAGCTCTAACCTAACCTAACCACGCGTAACACGCGTAACGTCCAGCAAAACGCGCGCAATTATTTTTACTCGCGAATGTAGGTTACATGTAAACAATAAACAGTCAAAATAGACATATATTTTTAACGCACCTTGGTTTTTTTGTTAGATAAACTAGTTTTGTGTCAGACTAACGTGTCACAGGCGGACGGAGTTCAATGAAGGGGAAATGGTTATGAGTTTTCGCATAATTTAGCATGCCACTTCATTTTAAAACTGGAGCCTTCTGTTATGCACTGTTGGGTTGCTCTCCTTGAATTCAATATGAAACTAAAATTGAATTTTAAATGTGTTTATAGTTATTATGAGCCAACTTCAAGGGCGGTAAGATAAAAATGGTAGAATGAAAAACACTAAAACTATTGTTGTTAATACTTTTTATTACAGACATACATAAAAACATCTGCGATTACAACGCTAAATAGGAATATTGATATTAATAATTGAGACATTTTTAATTTTTACATTGAGCAACTACAACTACACAGCAGACGCAGCAAGGTGGTTCGTTGCCTTTTGTTTAATTTGGCTCCATATCACAAAGTGACACAAGACTATTCTTCATAATCAATTTACGATTCTAATCTCATTACGCTTAGCTAACAGACTAAAATATTGCAGTGTCACAAGTAAAGGGGTCAAGTTTGTTTCACAAGCTTCCAAATATCGAGTGCGCTTGTATGCTAATACGTTGTGCAAGCGCGTGGGCGATCGGATCAGGAAGCGATCGGCCGACAACCGTTATGTAACTATTTATCGGACGCGGAGTACGAACGCGAATCTTATTTAGTCTAGCTCTGATCTAGGTCTGAGGCTTAAATTCGCCTTTCGCGGAAACAGAAATACTTGAAAGGCAGGCTTGGGTGCATATATATGTACTCCGTTTTGACGTGATATGGCCAATCCATTCATCTAACGGGAGGCGCGTCGAATGTTAAAATGTACGGATAAACTCCGAGACGTTATCTGATAGGGAATCGAGATTACTAGATGACTATGGAACCGGCCGTCATTTGTTTTCAGTTTATTATTAACATGAAAAGCATTCGAATGAAAAGATAACCATCTTCAGCAAGTTTCACAAAAGTTCCCATTACGCATCCAATGAGTTCCGAGACGTAATCCTCCGGCCTTCGTCTATGGCGCGATTTTCACACGGAAGATTTCCTACCGGATCAAAGTTTGTTTTTCCTGTCAATGAAGTATTTATTACTATTCCCGTTCATAAAAATAAGTGTTGAAACAAATTATTTTTATCACTCTAACTTCGTATACGGATTTATTTAGAAATAGAACCCAAACACATGTTTACGAGTACTTAAGCACGTTAGTGAGTTTTACAAACGTAAACTATATACGCTCTATATTTTTAGACTTCTATCAAACTGAGTACATTCGCCGGCAATAGTATCTTCCTACACGAAGGCCGCAAAAATATGTGACACGGTCTTATTTATAGTTGCGCGTTCGTGTAGGAAGATACTATTGCCGGTGACTGTACCTGTCTACAGTTACTATGAAATATATAAATATAAAGAGAAGCGATCGAGCCCCGGCATGGAGTATCGATGCAGGTTCAAGTCCTGCTGGGTTGATAATTTTTTCAATGTTTTCAAAGTATTTATTTAATAATAAACTAGAATTAATTCATATTTCGAATACGAGTTATGGACTTGATTCATGAATCATGATCGATGACAGGGCGCGAATATCTGAAAGTGAAAATTGCGTAAAGCATAGTCGCAAAGGTGTCGTTGACAGCTCTAACGACGAGAAGATGAGTGACGTAATGGTTATGATAAAGCGATTAGCGATTATCGAGAATCGTAATCGATTTGACAATCGGTTCAAGTTCGGGCGGACTCGGGACTGTGGCGTGGGTCAGGGAGCCCCTGGGGCTTTAGGTTACGATTTACATTTCCTAATAATCCTACGCAAATAATGAAGTAATTAATAAGTACAATAAAACCTATTAATTATTTTACTAAACATTCTCTAGGAAATGATGTTAAAGCCATTACATATTTATATTATTAGTCTATTTAATTTATATTTACTAATATTTTTATTTATATATTAGTAAATATAAAGAATTAGAGAGTAAATTATTTCGGAAAGTAAGTTAACCTTTACGGAGCAGTTTAATCCTATTCCTAGGTACAGTCGACGTCAAAGATATGTTTCCACTTTTCACCTTACTCCCTTGTAGAGCAAAAGTGTAAATATATCTTTAACGTCGACTGTACCTACTCCACGTGCTCTGACGAACATGTAAGGTCGGCAGCACACGACACAAGCACTTAAACCCAGACGGTTTTGCAATCAACAAAGAGACATAAAGCTGAGCTTTCTAATTTGAACTTTAGAGTTAAGGTTAGTATAGAAAATTTTCTTTTAAAAATAAAATAGACGATATTTTAAGCACAAGATTGGTTCCCAACGTAGATACTTCATTCATAATCCGCTTCTCTTAGCAAAGGCGCCGTAAATGACTTATTTAGTTAAACGTGTCTATTTAAAGACTGAAGCCAAAACACTTGCAAATCATCTGAGACAGCGCTAACACCAGTAATCATTTCACTCGCAGTTTTATTGCAATCACGAAATTAAACAAATGACACTCGCTCGTAAACAAGTATTTGCGAACGCTTTGTCTAAATCGAATAAAGACACTTCCTGTGTTTAAAGAGATAAGCAGATAAAAAGAGACAAGTAGTTAAAACAGATTGCCAATATCAACAATAAACAGCATTCCACGTTGTTCTTACACCAAGCACTACTGGTCGAGCTCTCCGGCCTACAATTTTACATTTTGAACACTAGACAGCAATGTTATCTAAAAAACTGTACGGCGAGGGCTAAAAAAGATCAAAGCTCTTTACAGTGAATAGACTACGGTAAAGTGACGGCATACTTATACAATAACGAAGAGGCAGGTTTGCAATTCGTATAGACTGTAAATCTTTATTATTTACATATCTGTTTTCGTAATGCAAACGTGAGTGTATAGTAACATGTGGTTTTGAGAAATATATTGAATCGTTGATTGTCGGCGAGCTGTTACAATAGTACATTACGCACCTAGGGCGGTAAAATAAAGAACGTCTCAGATCGCGGATATTTGTGGCCCGAACCGAAGGTAAGGGCCATAGACGAGCGATCTGAGGCCTTCTTTATTACCGCCCGTGGTGCGTACACAATTTTACGTCTTCTCCTGGGTGTGAAGTGAGTTTTGCCGCTACGCCCGTGGGCGTAATATCTCACTTACCGCCCAGAGTGACGTAAATTATTTAATTGCCCTTCTCTTGATGTAATTTGTTGTCTGCAGGCTTTAAGTCTTTGTTTCGTATGATATGACATTTAGTTTTTACCTTTGCATTTCTAATATATTTCTAATAGCAAAACGTGTATTCTGACTATATAAAATTACGTTTTATAAATTATTTTTTATTTATTAAGATTGCCAAGCATATCATTAGGTAAATTAAAATTATTTCTACGAGACTTCTTTTTCCAGACAATATCTAATAATTTCAAATGCTATGTAAGAATGTGAGACAAGGTCGTATTTATATAAGAAAAAATCGTCAACCACCCTTAACATTCTATCCCATGGAACCCTAGGCCACCAATTCAATTTGGGATTCCGTCGACATGTTCTTTCAAAATTAAATTGCGTGTAAGGGTCGCAACCCTGGAGCGAGCCGCTATTTTCGTCCCTAATTGCCCGAAGAACTCTAATTGTTTCGTGGTGACGTCACAAAGGCTAGTTGATACAGTCACAGAAAACAGCAATAAATATATAGTTGACAAAATATAACTATGCACTCAGTCAAACTCATTATAATACTTATAACTATCAGATATTGCTAAACTAGAAAGTCTATTATGGTGGAAAATGTTGGCCGAGTATATAACGTATCCTTTCATTAGTGCCTAAATCATTTTGCTATTAAAATACGTAGGTATGAAGCCAGTATGAATAAATCGATACACGCGGTGTATTTTTCTCGTTTAATGTACAATGTTCTGTGCTGTGTTCATTACTTAACGACGGTTAACTGGTAGAGCCTTTTGGCATTAAAGTTTAAATAAATAAAACGGCATATGTAGTAGGTAGGATAATACCTTGCGTCTATTATAGTTACGTCAAATATATTGTAACAGCTAGAGTAGCCAAATAGTTCGTCACACAATACAAAATATATGGTGTGACGAACTATTTGATCACTTTGGTTGTTACAATATATTTGACGCTGACTGTACCTTTTGGTCGGACGTTGCAGGCACTTTCGTCTTAGCTCTAAAATACTGGTAATTTGGCTACATAACTATAGTAATAAACTAATAAACTAGCCCACAACAATCTCTGACGTCAAAGGATATCAGTTCAGTCATTTTACGGGCGGCTAGTATGGCGAATTTGAAAATAATTGATTATAGCTAATTACTGGATATATTTATTACCTACTAATAAAGTAATAATACAGATTACAATACATACAGCCTTGGCCAGAAGTGTTGAGCACCAATGCGATTTTCATACAAAACTGGAAAGTTTAGTCCATTGTTTCCATCTTTGTTTAAGTTATTTTGTCAATTAATTTAAACTAATAGGCATGTTTTGTTGAAGTTAGTAGTAACTGCATAGAATATTTGCAATATGTCGCACCGACTTAAATTTACATTTTTGGTACCTTCTGTTCTCATATTTTTTAAGTACCTTGAAAGTGTTATTAAGTGAATTTTTCTATATTTATAAATAAAATATAACATTTACCGTTACCGTACATTGTTAGGATAGGGAAATAATGCTTAACATCAAAATCGTAAACAAAAAACACCTATGCTCAACACTTCTGGCCAAGGCTGTATAGTACGTGCTAACAAAATAAAATAGCTAATATTTTTAGTGTAACGGATATATCATGATACTTATTATTTACGCAATTAAATCCTCTAAGTATCGTTATTCACTAACCGTCACAAATATGTACACACATATAACAAGCGTTTTTCTTGTATGATTTTAATGAATATATCATTTCTAAGTCTTTTAAAATGTGTAAGAACAAATACCACTTATTTGTTTTTAACTAGTCAGTGGTAAATTCACAAATTTTGTTTATATTCTTTAAAATTAAAATGGAATATAAGACTCTGTGTTTTTATTATGACAAAATTAGCTTAAACTTACTTTTATTATTGTCCTAACGTTTCGAGCGTGTCGTAACGCTCGTGGTCGCAGGCAGACAGGCTTTTTGTTTTTGTTTCAGTTTATATCTTAGTGGTTTGTATTTTCTATATCTTTTAAATACTTTAAAAGCTCAGATAAGTAACTAGCCGATTAGATAAGTGTTTTTTTGTAAGCAGAAAAGGTGTCTAGACGTATCTGCATTTGTTGCAGAAAGCCTCTATTGACGTCAGAACATTTCAGAGGTCAGGTAAATAGTAGACGGAGTAATTAGATTTAAGCTGGTTGAAGTTAATTTTCATTTATCCGTATTAAATAAGTTACTTTTTTCGGTTTGCCGTTGTTATTTAATGGGTAATCTCAAAATAGATTTGTCTACGCCGAAATTAAAATTGGTCTAAGTTTAGTGAAATACTTACAATTCGGTGTTATTCGTCTTAGTTTTTGTACAGTAACAAAATTCAGTCTAATTTTAGGACTGAAAGTCATAGCAAGGTTATATAGAGCTGGTTAAACGTCTGAAATATGAACAAGAATATGATCCTGTTTTTATCAACAGGATCCTTAAATTCTTTGTTAGTAAGTAATTACTCAATTTTTTTCATCTACATATTTATAGAAACGTCTGCGTTCAACTATTTCAAAATAGAATTAATCTTAAACTTTCCCAAGCATAAAAAAGTGTAGGTATGTATGTATATGTAGCATGTAGCAGGTACATATGTGACTTGAAATATAATAATGAATTCCAATTGTTCGAACGAGTGAGTTCAACGACAACTTGAGTTCAATTTGTTAAGAAAACCAAGTTATATTGCTTCGTCAGAAATACGAGACTGAGGTGAATCCCCTCTGAAATACCATTTAGATGTTAAGCCCCATTAAGCCTTTTACTTAAGTTGTAGGTACATATTACATTAGTATACAGTTATTTGGCAATTTATGAGGTGAAAGGGATAAATAGCCCACGCAGGTTACTTCTTAAATTTAAAACTTGGCTTTGTGTCTATACTGTTATCCACAGAAAAACGCCAAAAATAATCTGATGTTATAAAAAAATTGGTAAAATATTTTTTGATTTATGTTACGGTTATGATTTTAGCATTCTACAACATGTACCTATGTTAAACGTAAATGGAAATTCAAAAAATATTGACACGTTGTTTTTTATTGTTAATAGTCGTGTCAAGCTAATTGAACTTGGCTACTTCTGCTGCTGAATGAATCTTTGTGTGTTTTGAAACCAAACCTCGAAGATAATTTTGTTTATCCAGATGTCAAATTTTAGTCCTCAAAATGCCAATCAATGACCAGCGTTTTAACGATAACTCTTCATGTTCGCGATTAAAATATTCAAGTAAAACTGCAATTCTTCAAGTTATGGGGTACCACCGTGTTTCTGTAGCTAATGCACTTATAAATAAAAATTAAATTGCTAATAAATAGGCCTTTTAAGTGACATTATTACCAAGATTATATTAGTAGATAATCATTAGCACACTACCCCATATAAGTGACAGAAAATGAAGTCGCAACGATTTGTGATAATGATAATGTCCGTCCATTTATATTGCACATTACTGGTTATGCAGAGAAACTTTAACGGTACAGCAATGTGTTTAATACAAGAATATTAACCATAGTAGTTAGGTGTCCCTATTTATTGAATAGGGACTTTATTTTTATGGTTTACCTAACATACTGAATGGAAAATTCATCACCAGAAATAAAAATGTCATCCATAATTTTAAACAAAAAAGAACCGACTTCACTTGGACTCCACCTTTCTAAAAGGTAATAGCCGAGCTAGTGTCAAAATAAATCACTATTGTATTTGAAGAATTCCCTCGATTTTTCCAGAATCCCATCATCAGATCCGCATCTGCTTACAATGGGACCAACTGTGAAGTACTCATACTCTTTCAAACAAAAAAGAATTTTCCTCATCGATCGGTCCAGCCTTCTTCGAATAATCGGTGAACGTGAAGATACATAAAAAAAATAGCAAGAACAAAGATCCCGACGAATTGAGAACCTCCTTCTTCGAAAGCTTGAAATCGGTTGAAAATAGTGTCTCTTGTCGAATTAAACTATTTACGTTCCATGAATTACCTACGAATGGTTTACTAATCGAGAATGCCAAGGCAATATAAAACGTTTGTACTATCTTTTATTGTGCAATAAAGGTTAAATAAATAATTGTAACCATTACAGGGAGAAGCTAGGAAGCGAAAGGATCGCATTTCAACATTAACCCGTGCGCCGAAAAGGGAATCAGAATGTAGGTTTATAGTTTGTAAGAAGCGACGCTAAGCCCGTTCGCTGAAATCGTAAAGTAATAAATTCCCGAACGGAATTATGCATATAATCCAGGCATGCCTACCCGTTTTGATCTGCGATTAATTACCGTTGGACTAAGTTTATATCTCGGTGCCAAATTTGTGTCACGTGAATTAATATAGTGCAAACCACATTGCAGATTTGCAGATTTTACTTGAACTACAAATTACAAGTAGGTATCTAAGACTATATAAGGTCATAATTAACATTTTCGATGCTAAAATGAATGAATATGATACTTCACACACTCAACTTCAACTCTTTGTGGAGGTTTTCCCAAGAATAGTATGGGGCACTTAAAAAATTACTGTACAGTTTAATATAGAGTCGGCAACGCGGATGTCCACCTTTGAAGTTGCAGGCGTCTATAGTCTACGGTGGCTGCTTACCATCAGGCGGGCCGCATGTTTGTTTATCACCGTCGTGGTATAAGAAAATCAGAAATTTGATCTTTCTTTGCAATAAGATTTCAGAGGGTTTCGGTAAAACAAAAAAAGGCAAGCATACCAAGTATTCGTTCCTTGTTATTGTTTTGTCTCCATAAATGACAATAAATGCATCCAAGAGTGCAAAGATCATAAATCTCAGTCGCATCGAATAAGCGGAGTTGAGTGCTAGTCCAGGAAGAGTTTTATTTACGGCCGATGTCGCTTGCATTGTCCACCGCAAACATAGCATTTTCCGGCTCGTTCTAAATTCTAATTGTTCTCTTTGTTACGTCCGCACTTTAAATTAATGTCAGTGGGTCACCCGCCCCCTACCTTTTCTTCTTATTCCGAAACATTCTGAAAATTGCGTTGATTTCTCACTAAGACGTCCTCAATTTATTGCTGGTCCTTTTCACGCGAAAATCAAAAGTTTTTGTAGGGCGGATGCCTCGGGTTGAGTAATCATGATTCAGAAATTGTTTCCAGATTAAAATATTTCCGTTCACGAGTTTCTGCGACTAGGCCTAATTAGCGGTTGAAGACACCGAACTATAATTACCGATGTTGGGACGCCTATAACAAACATTGTTAATTTCGGATGAGCAAATAGCGAGCTTTATAAATAGATATCGTTGCAAAATGTGTGGCCGAGTTATGTCAGAAAGTCTGCGTGAGCGCGGGGGCATGTCGCGGTGTTAACGGCCGCGAACTGTCATCACAACATACGATCATGGTACAGTCGCCATCAGATATATCGGAGCGGCCAAGGTGGACACCAATATCTGAACAACACCTCTATTGTCAAGGCGATAAAGTGCATGTTGAGATATTAATTAAGTACTTTGGCCGCTCCGATATATCTGATGGCGACTGTACGTAGTGCCCCATCATTGTGCCATCGCGTGCCAACTTAATCAACGAGAATGAAGCCGTATCCCGGTCCCAGCCTCTCTCACTGCGCTTTAAGAAAAATGGAACTCATTGATGAATAAATCGCTTCAAGTAAACTGTTCTATTTTGGGCGCGAAACGTGGCATTCAAATACGCCGTCTAGAAATATGTACATAGAAAATTTGGGTGCGGAGAAGGCGCGCTTCCTAAAGAGACTCTCGCAAACACGCCCCCGCGCGAGGCCTAATTACCGCCACACTGTGATTCTCATTCACTTCGCCGTTTAATTTAATAACAAAATGCAAATTTAACCGTTATAAATAGACGCCGCTCGCGAAATTATAATAAATGGATAATAAATCCCTCGGCTAGTCAACCGCTGTTATAGTTAGTCGACCTAGCACTAAACTATATAGATACTCTATTGGCTGTTAACATAACAAGAGGTTCTTGCGTATTCTCGTATAATCTAAAACGAGGTTTGGATGCACTCACTAAAACGTTTATTGTATTGTTAATATTAGGTTGGGTCATGGTTATGTAAAGAATAGCTTTTATTACTCAAATAAAACTATGAATGCAAGCCAACACTTAGTGAAAATTAACAAAGTTCTATGGCTGTGAAAATTGTTTTGTTTCTACACAGATGCGCGTCGATGAAATTCAAGTTGCATCAGTAGCGTATAATTTGGACTGTTTGTGTTACAAAACGGCGGTACATTGATATAGATCTGCGGGTGCGGTCCGATTCGTACTCGCAGCCTAAACATTGAATCAGTCGCCGGGATTGACGTACTCGCTGCAAATGTTGCAACGGTTTGTATACATTATTTTGTTCTATATTTCGTGCTCCTAAAATCACCAGTCGATATAAAAAAGATACAAAAGATAAAAGATATTTATTCTTCAATTTAGGCACATTGCAATGCAGTTATGAACGTCAGACGAAACTGAAAAAATACTCTCCCACATGACAGTTGGGGTATCAGTTACGTAGTTTTTATAGACTGTATAATTGAATCAGGTCGCATGTAATAAACATAGTAGTCCAGTAGGTGACCAAGCACAGCGATTACAATAGCATTTAAATAGGTCTCCACTCTCCAAACTCATCGTCTGAACTCTTAAATTCGATAGATTAACATCTTCTCGTAACAAGTGTTATCCACTCAATAAATGTCACTAATACCCGTCTAATTAACTCAAAATTAGTACATAAACGGAAAACGTAAACAGACGAGAGGGAAGCAGGTCGATGGGTCGTTAAATGAGTGTTTTAACGGTTATATTTTTGTTTGGTTTGGATTGCGAGAGGTATACAGCGGCGGCCGGGTTACGTCAGGAGACGTCACGACGCGCCGCACTCATTTAGGTTTTGAAGGACTCTGGAGTCTGAAGGAGGGCTCTCTGACCACACGGTGACCTCAAAATGAAAATGACCCACGTTGGTTGATAAATAAAGAAATTGAAATTGATTACACACGGCGTATTAGGCAGTTTACTTTTAGACGTGTTTTATTGAGCGAACCAATGAAACCTAAACATTTTCAAGACTAGTGTTAGTTTACGTATCGAACTAGTAAAATTACTGTATAATAACACGATTGCATTCAGTTTGCTTTGTGAAAAAACCAAAAACTTAAATACCTCTATACGAAAGGTTAGCCTCAACTCAGCTCACCTCAATACCGATACAACAACTAATAACTCTCGTATTCCAAAGGACCCTGAATTAGAGCAAGTTTTGTGAGTAAACTATTAATGTATGGAAGTTTCATACTCCGTCACTGTCCCAAGTTAGTGGCTCCAGTTTCGGTGAGCAGCTTCCAGTGACACTCGAGCGTGATCGAGCGGTGTGGGAAGTGGGACCCTGCTCTAAATTTAGTGCTATGTTAATTATAAATGATGCCGAAGATTATGCTTTAATTAATTAATTCATAAATGTTTAATCTATTTTTAGGCTAGTTATACTCGTAAAGGTATACGTAGGAAATATTTTTAGAATGACCTATTCGAAATTTATAAGTTTATCTACACATGTATTGTATTGTATACATGTATAAAAACTTCCAAATCTATACCAGAATGCTTGTGTATTTGTGGAGAAGAAAAGACTTGAAACATAAAAAAATATAAATTATACGAATGACTTCACCCAAACAAACCTACTTTGGTTTTATGCGGTGAAATAACAGTTGAATAAATATTGTGTTAATCTGAAAATTAGTTAATGATTACGAGTTTTAAGTTGGTTAATGATGATATAAAAAATCACTAGAGTGATATTCAACGTTAAAAGGTACGTACAATACTCACTTTTGCGGCAGAGTATTTATTGTGATCCGCGTTATGGGATGAAAATAGGAATGCACCTATTTATGTTTATGTAATCCTTCTTGAAAATTATTATTTTTTAGTTACTTTTTATGCTTCTTCCAATTTTAACACTGCCTTATACCTAAGCATTTTCGTTTACTAGTTTATACTTGTCAGTATTATGATACGATATGGTAATTTGTACATAATAGGTCTGCTAATTGTTTTACAATATAACTAGCGATGTATGCTTATTAGAAAATTGTAAGACAAATGAACACATGACCTACAATTACACCGTCAATTTTAAGAAAAAGTTCTTAAGCAACTTGTCGGAAAATTCACAAAATAACGAATCTGATTATACTTCGCCTTATTACCGGTTCATCGCAATTGGTGCCTCATTTAATCTGGGTTACGATAATATTGTAGGATTTAAGTCGCCCGATGAGAGCGCAGATCGCACTCACAATATACTGCCATGTATTTACAGTTATATTGCACAATTTTTCTTTTCTTCTTAAGAAGTGCGGCTTGCGCTTGTTGAAGTCGCTGAGGGATTGATCACGTCATTACGCTTTTCAGCGTAAATGATGTTAACAATAAAATAAAAGAAATTAATTTAAATGAAATATTTACATTTTTAAAATGGATATACAAACTATGTATCTAGTAAAAGTATAAATTGTAAACTGACTCGTATGCTTCGAAATCATAAGACGCTGGTTCGATTACTACCCTAACCATCGGAGGTGTTTATTTCATACGTAAGTTTTTATTTCATACTCGTAGGTTCTGTAATGCATGACAACTTTTACAACTAGTTTGTATATAATGTAATATGTTCAATAATTATTGATTGCGACGGATACCGCCAAATATTTTTTTATATAAGCATATTTGTAATTTATTCTGTAGTTTCTGAGATAGTCTCGCCTGTAAACAAATATCAACAGTTGCTATGTTTATTATATTAGTTAAGCCATTGATTCAAACATATTCATTAAATCTATAAGCCTATCAGCGACGTCCATCAAAATATTCAGTAGGCGAAAATGTTAATGAGCCAACATTTAAACCTCAAGGATCGTAGTGAACGGCTCTCCAAACATTACAAAGTTCCGACTACATACCTGTATGAATCTGATTAGTATCGTTCTTTGTTGCCGTGTTGATTTAATTACTTTTAATATACATTTTTAGTTTAAATTAAACGTACATACTGGGTAAAGTTAGTTTAACAAACTTAGTTCGGGGTATGCTTGAAATACATAATTTCATTTATCAACTAGGGTATATGAAATTAACCCCAGGTATGACTTTTATGTACACTTTTGATATTTGTTATATTGGCATATAAAAGATGCACAATTCAAATAAAAATAACACATACCTACAGTCAGCAGCAAAAGTACCTAAAAGGGTGTTCAAAATTACCTACACACGCTCTTATTCTCTTAACAATAAAGTCGTGTCCAGCTCATTTTGAACACCTCACCCGCTTAGCTACTTTTGCTTACTGTGATTTTCGTTGAGAACATACGGACGTATGGATTGACAGACATTGGGACATTTGGGACAGCTAACCATTACGAAATAAAAGGGGTTCAATATCTGCCAGTTCTGCTACAGTCCTTCAATAATGATAAGAACATTGCAAGTGTCAAGACTATTAAGGCCGCCCGTATGTTCCAGTAAATTGTTTTGCTGAAATTAAATGAGGAAATTGATGAAACGTGTTACAGAATGCACTCAAGCGCATACCTCACGCATTACTCCTCCGATTTAATCCTAAACGGCGTAAAACACTTTTCTTCCTTAACACTTTAAACCTTTTAAAAATCAGCCCGAAATTACTGCATTAGCCACGCAAGAATGCGTTTCGAGAAAAAATAATGTTTGAAAAAGCATTTTCGGATAATATTCTGAGAATCGGCTGTGGAGGTTGTCGAGTTCAGTATTTATAGGGTTCGTCGGTGGGTCGCGACACTAATTGGATTTATCACACCGTCTGTCTGTCACACTTTGACCAGTCTAAATATATATACCGAATTTTGGTTAACACTTTGGAAAGAATTGATTGAAGTTCAGAATGTACTCTTAATGAATAATGATAGTCAAGCAAGCTGCCTCTGGAATTGTAAATTATGACGTCTCCTGAACGTAACTAATTTAGCTCAGAAAAAATATACCGTCAGTATTATGTTACGATTGCTTTTTTGCACACAGTACGTAAGTCAACCATATCTACCGCTGACTGTAAACTAACTAAAAATAAACTAAAAATAACTAATTACGTCGAAATGACAAATTTCTGTCACATAACTTTTATCATTCAAGTAAACTGTTTAACTAAACAGCTAACTTTAAACTACACTCATCAAACTCCACCAAAGATTAAGATATTCCCTTCGCAATATGAAATTTTAACAACAGCGGTTAATTAATGGATTTGTTTTGTTAACTTAAACAATTCCGCAAGCATTTGGTAATTATAAACAAGTTAGGGGGTTATTGGCCCGAGTCCTGCGTTAATATCCTCTGATCAAATAGTATTGAACAATCTCGGAGGTCGTGACCTGACGTTGACAGGGGTGTGACGAGAACACTAGCTTTAGTCTGTGGTTTCACATGTAGAGCCTACTATGAGCTGATTTATTACCACTAAAATATCATCTATATATAAATTACTCTTTCTGTTTTGGTTATTAGTAGAAAAATACTTAAGGAATTAACTAAGTCCACCATTTGTATCATCGTGTATTATAACAAATATAAAATAAATGAATGAATAATCGGTGGAAACAGCATACTAAACCTTAACCACATTTTCCTTTATTTTTAAACATTGTGGAATACCACAATGTTCAAAAATAAACAATAATTAACAATAGTTAGCAGACGATTCTGCTTAACACATAATTAATTTAGGATGCTAAATCTCTAGCATCGCAAAGAAGCTCGGGTCGGTAGGATTTGGGCTGTGTACCTATGCTTGCAGTCTAAAAGTGAAGATGTTTTCTGATAATGAGACTCATAAAAAAAGAAAATCGATTATAATAGCAGTAGCTAATTATTAGCAAGCAAGCCTTAGGTATACGAAAATATCTAATTTGAACATATCTTTTCGAATTTGATTGTGCTTTAATTTCGCAATCAATACACAAACTGACGAATTCATGAATATTCGTGAGGATGATTTGACATAACAGGAAGGCCGGATGGGTGAGTGAACCTTATAGAGCAAATTCAATAGCTTTTCATAAAGTTATGCCGATACAAACTCAAAGTAGACATAAGCCTTTAAGCTAACTTAGCCTGGAACTTGAGACATTGTTTCAGTCGATTATGTTAAGCAATTGAAATTTAACGGCATAATAGCAAAGCTATGTGTTCAATGAACTTTACTTTGGCTATATTGTATATTCCTCTATGAAAAGCTTGTTTTATTATAAGTACAAACGATATCGGACGTTTTGAATAAAATCTGCGTTAATTATATAAATATTCTCATTACTACCTCAAGAAACCTAACCGGAGTGATAAAAGCGATCGACCGATGGGTAAGTTTTGTTAGTTAAAACTTCGTTCATTAGTCTCATTACTTGCTGTTCTAATAGTAAGGACTAAGGACCTAAGAAGTTTAGCTTACTCGTGTCATTGGAACTAGATATACTTTCTGATTTGAAAACAGAGCACTAGTCTTTGACCGAGTTTCCTTACGACCTAATAGTCTGGAGTTCTACCTACGAATAACTAAGTCCAAAGTCAAAATGCTTAACTAAGTATATATAGGAATATGAGCACTGTGAAGTCCGGTCCGTCAAGCAGAATAACAACTACCTAAAAATACGCTCTTTTATCGTTACAACATTACGTGTTTCCAAAAATAGTTCAGAAATAGATGTGACGTAAAAACTATATATAAAAATCGACAACCCCTATCCTCGCGTTGCGGTAAGGATCATAATAAAAATAACCATTCTTAACCTTCAGAAGCTCGCATCTAAACTCAGTAGTGCGAAACAAAAAGCAACCTTGTTATGTACAAAATATAGTTGAGATTTATAAGTTAGGTAATAGCCTGTTGTGAGAAAGGTAGAAGTCGCTCAAGGTCCGAAGAACCTCGGAAAGCTCTCGCCGATAAAAGCTCTGCAGGATAATAATAGTTACCGAGAGGTTATATTGAATACCTTTCATAGAAATTGACTTGATTGAATAGACTTCTGTAGAAATGTCTATATTTAGGTAGATGCTATTACAATGTAACGTAAAACGTAAGCAGAGCGTTACTAACATCTTGTGGCTATTGGTTAACAGGTGTTCCACGGGAAAAGTTAGCTGTTGCTAAAGTTGCTACTGGACAATAAGCTAGCTTTTATCTGGAAGTGTCGAAAATGGCATACTTATTGTGGCGATTTATATCCACAGTATCTAATCAGAAATATTTACGTCCCAACCCTTGGTTAATAATTTACTATTAATGTTATACAACACAACAATTGCCTGAAATTATGTATCTACCAAATCAAGGGTCCATATTTATCGCTGTTAATAAAATTAGTAGTGAATATATATAAAATAGTATACGATACATAAGTACGAAAGAGAACTTGTCATGTGTTAAGAAAGAAGGGACAGCATAATTCGTGACGTCACAGTAAGACCATGTATAGTACCTACTATTATTTATCTATTATGCGATCAAAAGCTCACTGCATTACCTACAAATATTACCATGTGTAGCCACCGTCCTAAATATAGTTAAGAAATTGTGAATTAAACTAATATTGTATGTATTTTAGGTATTCGTAGGTAGGTCGAGCAAACTGCATAGCTGCACAAACATCACGAAAATATCCAATTGCATGTTGCATTTTAGTATTTTGGTAGCAGGCTATTTGAAGCTACTCTTTGCAGTTTGTCATAACACTATTATGTAGCCACACGTGCCAACAGTGAGAATAACAAAAACAAACCACATTTACTATACAAACTAACAGGCGAAAGTTAGAGAATACACTATAAAAGTTTTGATAATTACCTATAGTAGGGTTTTGTCTCAGTACAAATGCGAAAAAAATTGTGCGCATCGAGAAAAAGTTGTGAATTTTTGACCATAGATAGAGTGAGCAAAGATGAATATTTTTTAGTATTGGCGGTCTGTAAAATTTTTGGACCTTCACGTCAAAATCAGGGGTCCCGTGCAATATGTTATTACTCTCTGGTTAAGACTGCTAGGGGTTGTTTGGTATAGTTTCCGTGTAAAACAGACATGCAGAATTCATTTCTGATATTAAAAATGTAAAATTTCGTATTAAAAAAAAAGTTATGCCGCAAGGAAAAACACAATTTTATTTTTATTTTTTTAGAACGTCATATAACTAATATATATCCTTTATTTCAAATAATAAAAAAATATTATAAAGAAGCATATTTAATATAGATTATAGAAACATATACATTTTATACACCTTTAATACAAAAAACTTCTGTTTTTTTTTTTACTTAAGTTGAATAACGGAAAACAGACGTCGCGTTGTTTGAATTGTGACGGTTTATGTTAAAGTTAAGGAGGAAAAATATGTTTTTATATATTGTATTTTTTTATTTCTGCATTTTGTGAAGTTATTATGAATAAAATTTACTAATAACAAGCAATACATGCATTTTAAGGTCAATACGCTACGGATGTTCACGTTCACATTGATTATCGATACTTACTATGGAGAAAACATATACACCACGAAGCAAACATTTTTTTCGCGTAGTTTTTGTATACTATAAGCCTAAAAATTGTATATATTTAGAAACTACATTAAATATGCTCTTTTATAATATTTTTTATTATTAGAAAAAAATTATATATATTAGTTATATGACGTTCTAAAAAAAAAATAAAAAATTGTGTTTTTCCTCGCCACACAACTTTTTTTTTAATAAGAAATTTTACATTTTTAATATCACAAATGAATTCCGCATGTCTGTTTTACACGGAAATGATACCACACAACCCCTAGCAGCCTTAACCATAGAGTAATAACGTATTTCACAGGACCCCTGATTTTGACGTGAAGGTCCAAAAATTTTACGGACCTCCAATACTAAAAAATATTTATCGTGGTGGCCCACGATAAATCACTATCCATGGTCAAAAATTCACAACTTTTTCTCGATGCGCACAATTTTTACAAATTCGAGCTCTGCTACTATGTAAAATGAATGAATATAATAGTAGTTTATGTAACTGTTACGTAATAAGGGTCCTTAAAACACGAGTGTGGTTTTATGAAACGAACGAAGTGAGTTTCATAATGAGATCACACGAAAGTTTTAAGGCCTAATTACGTACAGTTGCATACACTGCTTTATCTACTCTCATATCATAAACCCTCCATGATGCGTTCAAAAACCGCACGTTATAACCACCATAAAAATAGATTGTTTCGTTAGTAGTTACTGTAGTTAGAACAAACGTCTTATCTGTAGCGATGTTATTATTATCAAATAATAAGCAAAAATAGGATAGGGTTTATGATATGGGTGCAGATAAAAGCCTAAAGTGCAATTAGGATAAACGCGTAAAGAAACGTGTCAATGGTACGAAATAAAAAAAAATGGATATGTTAAATCCTCACACATATAGAAAAAATGGATCGCGCGATTATGATACGACTTATTGTTAACGCTTCTTTGGCGCTTACCTATAATCATAGAGTAACATATATAATAGAGCAGTACAGTCTAAGAACTTTTTGAAGCTCATGTCTGAAAGCGCCATCTAGTCCAGAATCCCCTAAAGGTAGCTCGTAAGTGGGAAAAAAGCTAGCTTTTACTACGGTACGCTATTCGTCCCTAGATGTAGCTGCGACGCAATATAAAAATAGGCCGAAAAAAAGACATTTCGTCGACTAGATGAGCTTCAAAAAGTTCTTAGACTGTGGATGTCTATATTATCTATAAGTCTCTGCTATAACGAATGGACTGGCAATATGTCTATTGACTTCAATAATAGAACCTAAAATCCTGTCAAGAAAACTGACTTTTTTTTTTACATAATTTGCTTTGAAATAATTTATTATAATGGATCCTAAAATTTTCAATTTCTTAATATTTGCATAAGAAACGAACATTATCTCCTATGTACAAGTTCCTATCTCAGGCTCGTATACTTATGATTTCTACCTGAAACCTCATGTACAGTCGCCATCAAATATATCGGAGCGGCCAGGGTACTCAAACATATCTGAACATGCACTTTATTGCCCTGATAATAGAGGCGTTGTTCAGATATTTCTGACCACCTTGGCCGCTCCGATATATCTTATGGCGACTGTACTAGTCGACTACAGTCGCATTAAACAACTCTGCTTCAAACAGTTACACAGGTTAATTCATTTATAAATTCAATTAGTTTTAAACTTTAATCATATATGTTGTACGTCAGCTACAAAAACAATCATGCAAATATCAAACACCTCCAAATTAAGTCCACCAAAACATTGCATTAAATCTACATAAGTAATTGAGTGAACCTAAACAAACGCGACCGCGGCTCAGTCTATTTATTCCCACCCTTCTATAATTAGCACAAGCCCTCTGATTATAATTTATGCGTTTGCGATTCAGTTTTATTTATAGCCTTGAAGCCTTCAGTGAGTTCAGTGAGCATTTGACTTTCGGAAGGACTTTATCTGATCCCTTGTTCAAATACGAATTTTAAAGCGTAAGCATTCCTTTGTCTATATTAACAAATACGTAGTGACGCAACTACAATATGTTAAAACCCTTTCAACGCCATTAGTAATTGACAAAAATGCACGCCAAAATCACTGGCGTAAGCAAGCCTAACTTGTTTTGAAGATTACCTACTTTGACAGTGTACCTACGCCATAAAACCTATGCTCTTGGCGTCGTGGGCACGAGAATTCACGACACCTTTAGGCGTTCTCGGCGTTCAAAAGGTTAATGTACCTCGGGACAAATTGTATTTAATTCTAAACTCGAACATATGATGAAAATACGATGTCAAATTCTACTATTTGTAATACATCATTATCATAACAATTGGATTCAACACTTCTGATGATACGTAACGACCATGTCATAAATTTTTCGATGTCACAAAGTTTTGTAAAGCAAAATCCTTAAAGTTATTTCCCTCGCGATCGGATATTATAACTCACTTCAATTATTGTAAATGTGTCAATGAACATCGCTCATTCTCTTGATTTAAACGGGAATAATTTAGCAAAATTAGCTTTCTGCGCATGTGTATCGTGTAAATAACTGTTTGCTCAAGAAGGTAAAGCGACAAAAACGAGATTTATTTAATAGGAGCAGTAAGCGCTCTTTAAGATCGAGCTCACAATTTCTGAATTTGCTTCATACGAAACTGTTGATTGTGCTTAGTTTGCAATTTCTCTGCAGAAGATATTTTTGTAAATGTAAGTACGTAACAACTATTATATACCTAGGTAATTAGGTATAGCCAAATGTAGATCACTGCATATTGTAAACAATATACGCTAGTTGTCTAATTTATTTTAAACCTAAAATGCGATGGACACCATCAATAAATGAAAATGTCATGCGAGCGTACTTTGGCGCTACAGTGGGGGGAACACAACTATCCGCTTACCGATCCAAGATGCTGCCTCTGTTTCAGGCTCTCGAACCTACCATCACCGTTTCGGCATAGCGAAGAGTCTCGATCAACACCTCGAGAGACTCTCGCTAGGTGGCTGGATCAAGGGTCAGATGCAGAAGGCGGTGGTCATGGATACGGCGCGGATAGTCCGCCGGTTCCTCTCACTGCGGCCCTAACCACCGGCAGCCTGGGCCCTGCCCTGTTGCCGGCGGGAACCTAGGTTAGGTTTTTTTATAATGTGTTTATATTTTATATTGTATTTTGTATGTTGTATTTTATATTACTTTTATATTCATATTATAAAAACCCTAGCCTAAGATTTTAAATGAATAAAGAGATAAATAAGTATCCCGAAATTGTGTTAAAAGCCATAATATTATAGCCATTAGTTGAGATTGTGTTTCTCACTCTCTTCACAGTAGATAAATCTTTCAGTGGTCATATTACCTACTATCGGAAAATACATCAACAACTTCCGTAATATACTTATGTTCGTGGAAGCTTTTCAACTACTATACAATGAAATGTTAAAAGCGCATCTAGCAAGAATGCTGTAAATCACAAAATGAAGTATTAATACCGAGAACCGTGAAAATACTACAGCCACCAACGTCGTTCTTTAAATAGATCGTTTACTTTTAAGATCGAGACCGATATATTTTCCATGCAATCACCTTAAAAGTTACGTTAAGAGTACTTCTAATCTGATCTAGGAATAGATAGATAGATAGCGTAAACTATACTTTTAGTCATGGCTACGACATAAACTGCTTGAGAAATCAAAAGAACCGCATGCAAACATTTTTGGACCTCAGTAGATCAATGATGGATTTGTTATTATGTATCTTGAAAGGCAGAATGCCAATGCCGTGTATAGTACGTGACAATGTGTTTGAAAATATCATATGAATATTTAAATGGCGTGAACAGAACATTTGAATTAAAAAACAATTTCTATCTACTACTCTACTACTGAAATATCTATATTATATATTAGCTAGTTATTAATTTAGTTTAGTGTTTGTACTGTAGTGCCTCTGTATATTTAGTTATTTAAATAAATGTATACCATAAATTATGTTGTACCTCATTCATAGTAGGTTGTAACAATGATGTATTGCGCCGTAGCTACCCGTGACGTCACATCAACTTGGGCTATTGTAATATTGTTATTAAGTTACTTGGGAACAGTTGAAATGTTCCGTTTATGTACCTAACGAATTTAGCGGCGTATTTCCAATTTGGGTCAGACTTGTTTGAGATAAAATATGTGGACCCACGCTTTGGTTTCGGTGGAAAGTTGTTAAAAGTACTAGATATACAGTCAAGGATTTCCACGTCCTCTCGTCGGTCGTCATACAAATCAGACGCCTAAGATTTTTTTAATCCAATAACTTACCTACGAAGTTTTGTTATTATAAGTATCCCGAGAAACCCGAAAAACTCTTCCAAAAAGCTTACCTGTAAGAGAAAAATGCATTTATTAGTTAACGAAGAATAGGTAAACTGATATATAAACGATATAATTAACAAATTAATAGGCGCGTCATTGCTGCTTCTAGTAAAATTCCTTTAGTAATGTTTGTCCTTTGATAAAAATATGTTTACGTGAAAAACTGTACTTTCCACGCATCCAAGAAAAACGCACATTGTTGAAATATGATACGTCCTACACGGCGCAGCAAGACTTCGTTCATTAATTTATTTTATGAGAGGCGAACAACAAGGTTCCTAGTGTATACGACAAAGGGGAAGATTCCCTTGTTTATGATATAATTTATGTTTATACATTGAATAATAATGTCATTCACAACCTACTTATTCTAGGTTTTTTTTATAAATACAGTAGAAGCCGCTTAGTGTGGTCACGTTTAATACTATTTCTCGCATAATATGCTATTTTATATCAATCCCTGCTGCTTAGAGTCAACACAAAGTCTCGCATATACGCTTTACCGTTTAAGATGTACATACATACATACATACAATCACGCCTATATCCCAAAAGGGGTAGGCAGAGATCACGGATTTCCACCTGCTACGATCAATGCAGCAGAACGGCTCTCCGTGAGCCACTTCTGGCCCCTGTGAAGAACGAGACGTGATGGGTGGTGAACCGCATCGCCGCCATGCGGATGACTATTAATTAAATAAATCACCACAGCGTTCTCACGAGCAGTAGGAATCAGAGGTTTCCTTATCCCTTATCCCTTAGTCGCCTCTTACGACGCCCGCGGGAAGAGACGGGGTGGCACTATTCTAAAGCCGGGGCCACACAGCAGATAAGTAAGGGGGTAAGCAGGTAAGTTTAAGATGTGTTTTACTGTAAGTGCTACCTACTTATTTTTACGTAGGAAGGTAAGCGCACACACCCTGTGTATGATTTTTTAGCGAGAACTTAGCGGAAAATATAAAATAGTAAGGAAAATTTTAAGAACAAATAATCGCTTTTAATTAATTAAGAAACTAATTAAGTAAATTTGCAGAGCTTTCCCGTCTCACTTTGTGCCAAAAACTCCCGGTGGCCTAATTAAGTTCTCATTACCCTCCCCTCCCACAACCGATCTCATTTCCCTTCTACGGTTACTTCCGTTTTAAGACTCCGTGTTAGAGCTGCAACAATATTACTAGGACATTTCACTTTCTGTTACGGCCTATTATGGAGTTTTACTATCAGTAAATACAACGGAAAACCATCGGACATCCCGCTGTTAGACTAGCACGGGACTTGAGCATACACCGTACTTATCATAACACGCAATCAAACTTAATATTACTAGAAACCGCTAATAAATAAACGGCAAGTATCGTCGTCACCACAATCGTCAACTTTATTAACAGGTTCGGAAATAATATTATTCGTTTTCTTCCTCTTAGACGTAACTTTTCCGATCCGAATCCCACGTAATGATATTTTACTATAATAGTATAACTTCTGAGATAACTAATCTTGCGTAATATATTAATTAGTCCGGCGTATAGGAAGTAAACACCAGCTCACTGTCTTCATCGGCTGCGCAACCGCGCATCAGTCATGCTCACGAGCATAATATTTACATAGGGGAAGACGGTCACCGTCTCACTGGGTCGGCTAGGCGATCCATCTACAGTCTGCACCCAATTTCAAGCAAAAAAACTGAAATACTCCTACATTATTGGATTAAACCCTTGCTACTCACGCTTCAAGGTGATGTCTGGCCGCAACAAACTAATATGATAATTTTGCCAAAAAGAATCGCTCATATGATCCACTCCGGAAAACACTTGCGCGAGGAAGTGAATTTAAAACACATCGAGTTCGTTTACGCTTCGCAAAAGTGCGGTCGTTTTTATAAAAGATTTCCTGATCCAATATGGAGATAGATAAACAAGTTTCGAGATTTTTGGCTCATCGTGTGAGGCATGATTTAATTTTATTGGCGCTCCGTCTAGGCTTCCTTGTGTTGTTTTGTTACGCCAGTTTCTCCATGTCCCAATTTGTAGGAAATTATGAACACAAACGTTGCGCTGACATGGATTCTTTACTACAGTAATTCAGCCGCGAAGTGGTGAGCACTGGAGATTAATTTTTTGATCGAGATTTTACGTCATTCTTCCATAAGTTAAGTAATAAGGTTCAGAAGGATTAAAAAAAACAGCGTACGATACGTCTTTTTAGAATGTTACTGTATTACGCCACTGTGATGGACAGAATGGCGATTTGATTAATGGTTTCAGAGTAATTACGCAATGACCCAAAATCGATTGCGTCCTGTCACCCGTTATGGATGGCCTTTTCTTTGTAAACAACCCCGATTTTTGGGTCAGCCGTGGTCAGGTTTTGAGGCTAAAGGAAAATTTGTCTTGCGCCGCGGGGGTAGGCTGAAAAATGCCAAGTTAAACTAATAGCGTCATGTACCTAACGTCCTGGTAACACGATATCATGTTGTAAAAAAAACGATAAACCTACTTAAATCTAAGTAATTAGCAATGAAAACACGGTATGTTAATCATTAATAAATTGTTTTTGTGACTAGAGGCCTGCAGTTTCACTGGACATTAACATGACTTGCTTCGAATATAAAACCTATCTGAGAAAATTTCGGGCCTCATTCCATTTTGGTATTTTCGTATCCCTACATTTTTATTCGCTTATTGACTGAGGAGCCGAGCGTAGCGAGGCGACGAACGTCTCCGTTTTCACTGGTACGACGATTTAACAGATTGATGTGTATGTATTGGTTGGTTGGTTGGTTGGTTGGTTGGTCAGTGTCGGTCTAGAGGTCGCATTTTTCATCCGATTTCGATGAAACTTGGCATGTACGTTCCTTGATTTATTTGCCAGAAATTGTCGAGCCATTTTTTTGGTTGGGAGGAAAATGAGGGGGGAAAGGGGGGAAGTTTGCTGTCGCGTTATTTACGTTCTCCGAAGTCTACGGTTCACAGAACCACTAGTTCATAAATGTGTTACAAGCCTAGCTCATTCAAGTTGTTTTGTCTGTCTCTAATAAACACAACCGTCAAAGTGACAGATGACAAACGAAATAAGCTATTAGTTAAATGAGCTTCGAAATCGTAAGACCTTGGGTTAATGCTTTGAGGTTTCGTTTCTATATTCTTCAAGTCACGTGTAATATTTTTTAATCAACCCTTTCCATTGTCTCCATAGCTAAGTGTTCTACAACGAAAGTGTAACGCCGACCCGAAGTGGGTCTTTGGAGATTGATTCGGCGATGTAGGCTGTGGAAACGTCCCTAGTCCATAGTTACTGCGACGCTTAGCACAACCTCCTTACATGCATTTGGAAATTTGAGTGATCGCAGACCTTGTTCATAGGTAATAAAGTACACATTCGTGCTAGTTTTCAGGAGTACTTAAGGTAGAAATACTGTACGAGTCGACCCACTCTCGTAAGTTAAGTGTTTGTTTTGACACCCGGCCCGTTAATACTTGATTCGATTCAAGGTTAACAAAGAGTGATTGGGTGAGAGCAAACTCTTTTTGTGTTACACACTCTCTTCTTATTAACTTAATTGGCTACGATTGTTTATTTTTATTTACTGTTAGTCTGGTAGTAAGAGTTGTTTATTGTGCGTCATTGCAAATGTTCGTCTGCGCAGAATTTATTAATTGCACTTCGATACCCTTGTATGTTTCTATTTCAATATCTTTTGAGATAATTTTGGGGCATAAATATTTAATTTTTCCTTCTATATCAAATTACACATGTACAACATTAGAATGGAGAATAGATAACAAAAATATCGAGGACGGTATCGCTAAATTGCGGTAAAAACACCCCATTCCACATTTAAATCAAATTCTCGTTAAAAGCTAAGAAAATAGATATTTTTCGCGACGCAGTCATTTGTTTGGCGAAATAAGTCAAGGGAAACACCCGGATCTGTCAGGCGGACACGCTAGAATTAGGTAACAAATGAAACGTTAATCTCTCGCGAAATTGAATAATCCGTTACAGAATCTACAGTAATAGGTTGAGATAAATGGGTCGTTGACGCAAATATGCGTGGAGAGTCGAGAAATGCAATGAGGGCACGCAGGAATGCGGTTGAACTGAACGTAAGCCGCTTAACTCAAACTTATGACAACCGAGATCAAAATATGTATTAAGTGATAATTTTATGCAGTCTGCGCGCCCGTGTTTTTCTTGGTATTAAAAGCTCTTTGTTTATATGCTAATTAGTATTTTAAGGACAATATTTGTTTTTAATTACGCTACTCATTTAAATAATTGCAAGTACTGGAGAAACTCTTGAACTGAAATACAACATTTTTATTTATCTTTCTCCTTACCTACTTTTGATAATTGCATTTTGCTGATTGCTTTTGCGTACACTTAAAATCAATAAAAAAGGTAGGTCACAATTCAGTTAGTAAATTATATAACCGTACAGTTTTATTGACATTAAGTGTAGTTTATTTTCATAGTTTTCCTGTCCCTAAGAATCTGCTGGATGTAATAAAAAAGCAATTCCCAGTTGATCAAAAGTTAATCGATTGGAATTTGGAATCTATCTACCGATAGTTCGCAGAAACTAGACAGCACTTGTGTTAACATGCGGTCTGCCAAATAGTGGAAATTGTTTAGTGTTTGATGCAGAATCTAGTTTACTCAGTGTTCTCGAATTCGGTCTCTGGTTGAGATACAATTGTACTTACATCAATACAAGTTTTGCACAGAGGTCTAGATCCCTGTACTTTATCTCAAGTATATTGAAAAAAATATAATCTGCGGGCGTATAATGGACGGGATTACACGAGTGATAAAGTAAACGCCACTGTCATTGTTATTTAGAGATTTGCTCATTGTATCCGTACTGACAGGTTTTTAACCTTTTCGACGCCATGTCAAACGCAAAACCTTCCACTCAGACGCCACGACGTCTAAATGTCAAAAATGAAGTTAAACTTTATGCGTGTGCATGTAGGTCTATTTTGCTCTGTGGTCGGTGACCGATATATCCGTCTTTGGCGTTGGACCTGTGCTGCCGATATATACGTCTTTGGCGTGGAAAAGGTTAAACGTATATTTCACGTCAAAGCACTTTTGATGTATCACAAAAAGGTCCCTCTTGGGGAGTCTAATCGAACCTACTAAGCAAATGAAAAGACAAGAGGGAAACAAAACAATGAAGCAAAGCCAGGCACGCGCACGCGCCCGACACGCGCGTGGAAATGTTTCACCACGCTCCTTCGGATCTGGGGCAATGTCTGTTGGCGGGTTTCTGATCACCTAAAGAAATGTTTTTCAACCTTTTTCATGATGCGACCGATTAAGTTGAAAAGAAATGGCAACCATCACGCAAACAATTTTGAGAACGTCTATCCTCTGTTATTTGCAAACCGATTGTTTTTTCTTATCACTGCTCTATGACACCACTTTACGTACAAAAGCACTGATCATATTTAGTTCCTACAAATGATACCCTTGTACTATGTGAAGGAAATAAAAATTGTTTGTTTTCAAAAATACTAGCTAAGCCGAGAAAAAATCTACGTGTGTGTGTTTGAAGCCTACCTTATGTGCTGCATATTTAACACATGAACATGCCACCAGAGCGCGGCCTAGGTACTGATAAGTACTCTTTTAATACTGAAAATGGTAATACTGAAGAAGCCTTCTTTTACGCATTTAAATAATGCCGACGTTTTTTTCTCCAAAATACCAAACGCTAAAAGGACTGCGTAATCTGAACCTAACAAGCATGAAAGGCTAGAGGGTGACTAAACGATCAGATTAGAGCGTTTTTAGGACAACCCCCTAGATGTTGTGCCAACCCAAATAGCAGCGTAATATGTTACGACACACAAGTGACACAAAAACGGAGAAAACATCTATTCCGGACGGTCTTTCCCGAAAAATTTGCGAAGATTAAGAGATTAACTAGTCGCCGCTCCCATCTTGATGTGCCAGAATTTGTGTAGAAAATAAAAATAATTGGTAAAACACAAGCATTTAAAATCTTCATATATTAAAAATTCGCCATCTACGTATCTTGATAACTTAGTTTGCAGCTAAAGCTTTAAATGATTAAAAAATAACCTCTAAAATCTTTGTAGTTAATAGTTATTTAATTGAAGGAGACCTGCCTACGAATGGTATCGATGGTGTATATATTAATAAAACGGATAAATATTAAGTTATCAGTGCTCTACCTAAAATTAAACCATTAATTAGTCCTAGACATCAAATGGGAGGGGGGTGGGAAGGGGGGGTTTGGGAGATCGCTTTTCACGCGACAAATAATAGTCTAATAATAAACATCTACATAGTAAGGTGCGAGACGAATGTTAGAAAGACGTGTCGACGGAATAGGTAATTTTATACGATAGCACATTAACCTTCCTACGAAACGTAACGTTGTTTTCCTCTTTCCAAGAAAAACATTTTAAAATAATGGAATAAGTAGATTGAGAGCCAATATTCGATGAATGGATTCGGGCTTACGCGATCATCTCGCTATTTTCGTCCATGAATTGTCATTCCATTCGGGTCCGACATATTGCCATTATTCAATGTTACGTATTTCAGGCGAATTCGGAATAATTGCTGGACATGCTATGTTCATTAAATTTGTACACAGGCTTTTGTTTTGTTATTAACCGTACGTGTATGTAAATATTTGTACAATTCAATTTGACGTACCTAACGATAAAATAAGTATGTGGTTTTATTACCGTAAGGTCTTATAATTTCTTGGTACAGTCGACGTCAAAAATACGTTTACACTTTCGGACCTTATTACAAAGGAGTAAGGTACAAAAGTGTAAACATATTTTTGACGTCGACCGAACACATTGCACTATTACTGGGATTTATTTTCAGCTTTCTTGTGAAGTATATGAAATTTACTTACTCGTATATTTGAATGATGTACGTACGCTATTCTATATAAAGTTATAAAAGATTTCATTTAATTAGTGCGTTTTTAAGTGTTGAATTTTCCGAGAATTCATTTGTAGGTGTCCCAGAGAATTTCAAACAAGGTTAAACTTAGTTTCATTACAATATTCTAAAGACGAGTCGCCTAAATTAATCAAAGTTAAGGACAAAGTAAGAACGTTCTTAAAATAGATTCATTAGACCAAGTTACATCAATAAGATCAGAGTATCGTCATTAAAAACTTGACGAAAGTTTGCCTTACTTCCATTGCCGAAACAAACGTCCAGGCCCCGGACAATCCAATTAAAACAAAATCAAAATTACGGCATTACGGCACGAGTGTTTATCCTTTTCGACAATAAGGTGCCGAAATACGATTTGAATGTCGCTGAACAATATGGAAGAGCGTAAAGTAGGTTAAACTTTAGTACACCTAAGTCATTATGGAGTGACGCGGCGTAAATTATTCATTTGAGAGGAAACGGGGCCGTCAGGAGTGGTTCAGGTGGAAATGGGTCGCGGAATCCGAACCCTCGACGCGGTCTGTTAACTGCGATATAATAACTTCTTGAGGAAAGTGGTAATGAGTCCACGCGTGCACATTCCCGTTGCTGTAGGTAGCACAGTATAATAACCAGTGCTTAATTAGACCTTTTAAATAAGGGATGTTAGGGTGTTAATAGGTGTCATAGAATATTTCTAAATTTTCCACACGAAAAAATTTTTATATATCTCAAGTATTTTCATCGAAGATAAATCCTCTTCGTCAAAACAATATTGTTTTTTATATAACGAAAACAATTTGCATAGAAAGTAATCTTTATTCAAGTAAAATGTCTTGTAAAATATATCTTGAGCTAAAGATATAAAATTAGTCCAAGAAAATATTTACTTATGTTTAAACAATAATATTTTCGCACTGGTATTCTTGGCTAAAAATATCCTTTTTTTTCCGTGCAGAAACTCGTAAAAAAATACCTACGTCATCAATTTACCTCTGAAAGTTTAAAGGTTTACGTCAGATGCCCTGAAAGTCGCCAACGCCAAAAACCTGCAATTTTCCTTTTCCCCGTTAATTGCTTCGTGGGAACGACGATTAGTACGATTACGATTACCTACCTACGTACTAACGATTAAATACAAGTAGGTTTGGGATATCCCGATACCTCCAACGAAATCATTGAAGTTATAAGGAATGGATTATAAAGTCTCATCGAAGAAAGGCAATAGGTATACCGTATCCATCCTTACTTGACTATCATATAAACAAACGTCTGTCAATCTAGAAGCCGACATGTCATTTATTTTTGAGTTATACATTAGTTACTTCATTTGTTTTTTTTTAATTAGAAGTTATATGTTTAGGTGTTACTTGATTGAATTCAATACTAGGTGTGTTTCTTTTAGTATATAACAACGTTTTAAATGATAATACCAGATAAAAATGTAATAATAACACTAAGAAGTGTGTGTTTTCATGATAAGACGATTAAGGATGAATATTGTATAGCTCTACACGTGACACACATTCTAATAACTGATAAAATTATAATACTGTCTTCGGAACAACAAGTCTCAATAAGTACACTCGAGAGCAAAAGTTTCGGATCACTAGCATTTTCTTGAATATCTCAAAAGATATTAATTTTAAAGATATTCATTTTAAAGATATTAAAGTTTATGTTACTGACACGAAATTTGTGCTCTCGAGTGTATTTAGAGCTTTACGTTTAAAATTGGGTCGCGATCTAGCGACCTTCAATCGAAGCTCGAAGCTTATTAAAGCCCAATTAATAGCGACATACATTTTTATCGTTCGTAAGATCTTTACACACTTCCTGCCCATTCGTCGCATGCCGTGATTTAACGGACAGTCGCCTTAACAAATCGCTACACTTCGCGTAAGTGGAAAAATGTAGGACGGCATTTCTCAATGCTCGGTACAGGGTTGAGTCGAGACACTAAGTAGCCTGCTCACTAGTCAGCTGTAAATATAGATAACGAAATTTGACCACCCTCTTAGTTTCTAAATACATTTAAACCGTGACCCACATACTTAGTGTGTATTTCGAAAGTATTTCAAACATGTTTTATATAAGCTTTTATAATGGCTATCGGTTTGATCATTGGAAGAATTTTTCACAAGAATTTAATAAAGCTGCGGTCACGGGCTTCGGTCAGCCTATTGTCTTAACACTTCGCCGTTAACCCGCTTCATTGCCCCTTGCAATATCGACGACCGCCAACGACACTATAAACTCCCTTTAATGACTCCAATTTAATCTTTAGCGCGTTTAATTTAAAGCGAAACGTTGTTATTATTGATAGATAAAGTAGCGATTTTTTGTTGATGGCCGCGACACATGTATTTTCGGGTAAGTCGAGGGCCCCGGTCGCACCCTATATGGCACCCGCACCACACACGACGTTGCCGATTACGCAAAATCGAAACACCGCCCTCAAATTAAGCAGCCGCCGACTCTGCTTAACGACCTGCCTCAACACCGTAGGAAGTGATTCTTGTTTATTTTAATAATTGCCGTGACAGGAAGTCGGAACCAGCCGCGGGCCCGCGAAGGCGGCGCGTTTAATAAGAGGGCGCGCCTCACACGTTCTCCAAAATAAAGCAATTTGACTGGTGACAGGCGATTTTGTCTGCCTGATGGACGGGCGCCGGCCAAGAAGGCATTTTGAACTTTACACTGCACAGTTTAAGGCATCAGGTGACCATTGATAATCTGATGCAGTTCGACGCCTAATTGACACATCTCCGAAATCGAATCGAGTGTTCGTTAAAATGACATTTATATTTTGTGGAATTATGACGATGATAGTCATTGATGGTTATCGCGGCACGTTCACCCCGACATCGGAGGTGAAAGCCCTCTCGTTGTCAACTACAGATGATTGAAAAACGAAATAGATTGAATGTCGTTCGCAAAGGAAGCGGTGGAACGTTTGGCGTAAACTTTCCGTCGGCGGTTTTTCACCCCGAGGTGTTTAAATCATATTCCACGCGAACTGCCACGTTTACGTTCGCGCCTCTTACGATCTAATGATTTGTTTTTATAGCAGGAAGTAGATTTTCTCGAGCTTGTAGAGAAAGTAATGTTCATATATTATACTTATTTCTGTTGGGTTTGTGGAGCGGACGAGCCGGAGCTGCGTTGGTGTCTCCAAGGTCGGGTACTATAAATAGTTCTTGTCCCACCGCTCTGCTTCAGGCCATCCAGCCAGCTCCTGACTCGAGTTAAGCCTCTTTTTGTTCTTAATTTAATTTTATAGAGAATAATACGGCTACACGTGTGCACTGTTACTCGTGTAACAAAAAAGAAGTGGATATTAGCTTACTTTGCATACGTTACTCTACTCAGTTACAATGCTACTGACAATCACATTAATTTTAGGCTTAGTAACCTCTATGGTCAGTGTTAAAGTATTGTTCAAACGACACTATTAATAAATGATTAAAATTGTCAAATAAGATAATGATGTGAAAATTCCCACGGCACAAAAAACATGCATTGTCCACTGAAGTTGGTAATAAATTATCTTTCACTAATTATACGGACTCATAAAAAACAGTAAAATGAAGTACAGATAACCTAATTGGCTATTACCTTACTGAATTGTTTAATATAAACCCCTTAGTTAAACTAAAGTTGCGATTTGTGTACCTAAATTTTCGTAATAATGTTTGACCAAACCGTCAAACTAACTTAGGTAGGTACTCTGTAAATGTAAATATCCGTTAGAACTAGATATAGCCGAAAACGGTTTACAAATTCAACATATCTCATTTTTTTGCACGTTAATTTATATAAGAAAGATGAAAAAGCTATTTTAGGACCTTAAATTGCAAGCATGTAACTGAAATACCTACCCACATTTATTCAGTTTTAATTTAAAGCGTCAGGTTGCGCCACTCTGCGTTTGAACTCCAGCTAGTGCTTTGACAGAGTTGCACTGCAGGCTTAAATATAAATCGCCTGCAGCAAAAGCTCATTTAAAAATAGAAGTGGAAACTCCAGATAATAAAATGTTACAGAGAATATCAATTCCACTTTTAATCCGGTGTCAACTTTTCTATTATCGCCTAGGGATTTGAAATTGTATGCGAGTCACAGCTGCCTAAAATAAATAGTATTTCTAGGTATTTTTTGTAGATTATGCTTGGTTTATAATGTCTGATCAGACATGTAGGTACGAGATATGTTTAACTACTTATACCATAACAAACCAATATGAAGATTGTCAGCAAAGACAAAAGGACAAAAGATGTATTTTCTCCTTAACGATAAACGTATTTGTCACAGCTATTTTCAGTTTATTGTCATTGAGTTAACGTTATTTTGACGCGTTTATTTCCAACAACAATGGATCCACTATGTAACAAAGCAGTTATTTCTGCTGAGGTCGCGTACCTACGCCAAAATTCCTTGCACCTGGCTGACATTGGGCGATGACGCGCAAGACAATGGCTGCCAGGATGGCTATCGAAGTATCAACGCGTCATCGATACAGGTTCACCACCATACCTGTGCTGTTGACTACTACCCTCGCTCTATTGTCATAAAGCTTATTTTCTTTAATCAGTAGCTGAGATAAGTTGGTAGTTAAGTGCGCGATTGATCGACGCCCGCGCACTCACTGCCATTTTAGGACTTTCCCTGTAAGCCGCGTGAACAATCCATCCTTTTTTTGTAGCATCGCTTCATAAACTGCTTGAAATACTTAATGAAGTAAGCGAATTCTTTTCATTGTTCTTTCTTAACATTGAACGTATTTAATACCTCTTCTTAATTTTATGTTATAATCCATCCAGCTACTTCCACCTTACTGCCTAATTGCCTTAGGTGCATATACCTACTGTGAAATATAAAATATTTTTTTGTCCCAAAAAATTATTTGCTTTGGTTAACTATGGCAAATTTTTCTTTAAGGATCGAATAACGGTATAATTTTCATACATATTAACCGGTATTCAATTTCGGTATCTCGGTTCATAATGAATATTTTGGAATATTTTTTGGATAATTTCATTATTTATTACGTTTACCTAAATTACATTTCAGAATATCACATACACATTGCAAAAGTCGGGCGCTAATCAGATTTTCTGTGATACCGGTAGCGATCCCTGCTTTAAACATCATTCAAAAACAAAATTAATCTAATTTACAAACGTTCCAAAATCTGTTTAAAAAAACGAACAAGTAGTCTCTAAAATATTACTTTTCTACGCGCAAAGAACTATCGATCAAGCTCGCAGGATTTCAATTACAAGCCCGATTGTAACCCACAGGCCGCGACTGTTTATCGAGATCCCTTGCGCCGGCGCAGCTTCGCGTGCGAAAAGGGAATTAGCGATCTGAGGATTACGCACAAATTGCAACTGATATTTTATCGTACGTCTTTTCATGTTTTATGATCTGTGACAAAGGATAACAGCGAATTTATTCGAAAGGAAAATGAAGATGGGTTTGTTGACTCATTGCACTTTTTGTTTAGTCCTATTTCTAATTCAGGCTTCTATTAAAAACTGACCAGAAATATATGACCATGCGCCATGTTGCGGAATTTCATAGGAACAAAATACATGAGAAGAAAGCGCCCTCTTGTTAATGTTCATATATCAGGCTCAGGTCAGGCTTTACATCAAATTGGCACTTGATCATAAGGAACATCATTAGGTATATAGGTTGTTAATATTTACCTAACATTTTTATAGAGTTCCCTTTGGCAATATTATAATGTTTAAGTACAAGTAACTAAATAACAAAAAGGTAATATATGTTACATTTAAAAAAAGACTGTTCCCATTGTACCATCAACTTTACACTTGACAATGACGATGTTGCTACTTTAATATTATAAACTTTTTTTAAACTTGCGTTATTATAGTATTAACAGACTTAATCGGCAAAAATGCAACTATCTCTAACAAAGGTATGCCGCATGTCGTAAGCAAGAGTGCAACAACCATACCGTGACTGGATGTGTCGGGTTTTGACATCAGAATCGGGTTGGATCAGCGATGGCGAAGGTATACCGCATTACACGGTGCATTACCAAGCGGACAAATAACTAAACGACCGGGTGCTGCACTTTTTTCTATTTAAGAGTCGCCAGGACGCTCGCGTGAACTCGCGTCCCCATACAAACGTAGTTCAGCTCTCATTTTAAAACGACATGCTTTAGAACCACGAAATTTGGCATGGGCATTCTAGCAGTACAGATCTATGTCGGTAATTCGTTTTCGTTGCTAAAAATTGTAATACAAAGAAAATATAGCAAAAATAAGTTTTGTATGTAAATCTGTATCTGGCTGTATTTTCTTTGTATTACAATTTTTAGCAACCAAAACGAATGACCGACATAGATCTGTACTACTAGAATGCCCATGCCAAATTTCGTGGTTCTAAAGCATGTCGTTTTAAAATGAGAGCTAAGCTACGTTTGTATGGGAACGCGAGCGTCCTGGCGACTCTTAACAAGGTGAAAAATGTAGATATAAACATATGTTTGACATCCATCTACCGTATTGGCTCAATTGCAGTAGCTACACTACGCATTACGTACAAATGTGTATACTGATTTTGAATGTGCTTATAATTTTACGGGCATCTAAAATATGAATCGGCAACTTTTCTAAGGCATATAATAATATAAATTGGCTGTGTATTAATATTTTAGCGACATTAAATTAAAATAAGCATCAAACATGTGGCATCAATATCATTGAAAAACGGCAGCAAAATATAGCACACCAAAAATTATCAGGGAACTTAAAATAATAGGTTGGCATCTAAAATATTAACTTCGCATCTATTATTCAAAGCAGGCTTGTTTTAAATATTTGTTGCCAGCTATTTGTTTTTACCTAATTAACCATAATGAGTGTACCAGTTGCAGGTATCATTTTAATTACGGGAGCAGTAAAATTTCAATAAACTGGAATATTTTTAGGGTTCTGGACCAAAATGTTAAAAAAGGAACGATTGACAGTGAAATATTGCGTGCATGATTGCAATATGTACAATCCATTTTAGTATGACTGGCCAGTTATTGAAGGGTGGCCAATTTAAAACATACTAAAAACCGACCAAGAGCATATCGGGCCATGCCCGGCCATGCCGGTTCCGTAGTTGAAGGAATGTTACAATTCATCCGTTCAAAAAGGTCGTTTGTTAAGGGATACTTGGCGGCGCTTACATCATTATACTACGCCGCACTCACGTCCTTTTGCTTTGCGTTTTTGAGTGATAACTCAAAAACGGCTCAACCGATTTTATTCAATATAGTTTTCATTGAAAGTACTTGTTAAGCCTCACATGATTTTTTTTTTAATTTTTTTGGACCCACGGTGCAAAAGTTAGATTGGGGGGACGCCCTACTTTGAACTTTCAGAGCTATTATTTACAAAACAATTCGTTTTATCCAAAAAGTGTTCTTTTTCAAACACCTCGACTATTTTTAAAAGACCTATCCAACGGATCCAATTTGGATAGGGGGCCACACGACAGGGTTGGAGCGAAAAAATATTCACCCTTGTGAGTTGGGTCACATGTGTAGGAGAGGTACCCTAATAAAAATATTTTTCAGTTTTTATTCTATTATTTTGTTGGCGTGATTAACGCACATAGTCATACCAAATTTCAGCTTTCTAGTGCTATCAGTCACTGAGCTAGACCTTGGACGGACGGACGGACGGAAAGACGGACATGGCGAAACTATAAGGGTTCCTAGTTGACTAAGGAACCCTAAAAATGACTGATTCACATTTTCTATTAACTGGGTAGGTATTTAGGTAATACTTATACAAAGTCTATATAATCAATGAAATTTGGTACTAGATATCTGACAGTAGATACCTACCTACTTCTAGGTACCTACCTACCAATATTCATAGACCCCAGTAACTTTTTAAGAATCCTTTTTATCTTATAATTACTGCTCGTGTAAAGTTGCCCGTTGTACTTATATTGAACATTTAACGCATTTTAATTGCTTCCTAAATATTTTAAAAGATGCTGATTTTTAAATTAATAGGTGATCGTTTTCTATTTAAAAAAGGCTTCTTAAATTGCTTCCCAGTTACTAATTCAGTTGTCAATATAATTATTTGATACCTGGCTATAGTTAAACAATACCTGTAAAAGCATTAAAATACAGATCATATTGAAATAATTAGTCGCCTCGAATTAGTCGCCAACCTAATAATTTTGGTACCCATTTTTATTTTTTATAGCTGTATAAAATACAATTATTTAGCAGCCCGGTTAAATACATGCCTTTTGAATGTACACGTTAGGAGCTTATTATGTGTGCACTCTCAAAAAACAAAAAAACCAATGACATGTTTTTCTAACATAATGTATTGTTGTAGACAAGTCTATCTAAAAATAACATAATATATCGTATTTCTACACGCGGTTGTTCTTTTAAAACACACCTTGTAAACATTTTAAACTGAGAATTTATAAGGTTTTGTGTCTGGAAACATATTGAAAGCATTGTAATTTAAGCGTCTATTCCATTTATCTCAGCGTAGAGCGTCGACGCTTCACAAATTAATCAATACAGGCATTCAAAATCAGTATACACACTAAGATAATGAAAAATACTTGACCAACAGCCAAAACGGCCTAATACATTAATTTCTTACTTATAGCAAACTCGTACCTTCTTCAGCCGTAAACTTGGAAAATAAATCTTGTTACTTGCAAATAGGGTTACGTTTTAAATGAGGTCAGCAGCGTTGTACGCGTGTCTGAAAGTGTGGAGATGAAATATATGCGAGTGCAATTTTCATATATTAGTCGGAGCCTGGGGCGAGACGCTTCTCGCGCGCTTGACCTTGTAGACCTGTTGCCATAGACTTTTATAGGCGATAGCGACGGAATAAAAAACTCAATATTGTAGGTATAGAACAAACGAGCGCTAATATATTCATGCGCGAGTGTGACCGGGGTAAAGTACGAAGAAAAAAATGGCTACCTACTTAAAGATATTTACAGTAAGTAGATCAATATAGGTAGAGATACAACGGATATCCGGCCACGGCCACTCTTCGATATCCGATCTATTGGGGCACAATTATTTGACCAATACCGGATAGCTGCGACCTGTTCGGCCGAATACCGGATAGTTGTGTTGCGTACTATTCGGCCGGGCTGGATACCGGGTAGTAAAATGACACATAAGCAAGTTTAAAAACGGAATGAATAGGTACAAGTAAACCACCAGAAAAATATTTACCAATTATTAATATATCTGTTTCCACGTGACGTTATTCAACAAAGGGCATGACCTTTAGGTACCTTACAATTTCTTGAACACGTGCTCGAATTAGCTTAACCTGTAGGTAAAATTTTTGGCCGAATATCCGGCTAAAAGGTCCACCGGATATCCGGTATCCAGCCAAATATCAGTGCTTTAAATATGATAATGAAATATTAACTGAAATTTCGCAGCTCTCGACTTGGTGAGTATTTATTAATACTTTATTTACTCCTTTTCGCCCTCTGTACGGCGCAAATCTCGTGTAGGTATTCGACATTCAAAGGGTGGAAAAGCCATATATATAATATAACATACACGTGCAATGTTCAGGAGTGAGCTATTTTTAACCTCACGTCCAATATGTTCGACAGAATTTCATTTTCAGACATATTCCCTAAGGGACATCGTATTGTATTATATTTTATTGTACCATGTTCTTTTTAAGTTATGATTTTTTTCCTTTTGAAATAAGATATTACCTATTATTTTTTTATTTTACTTATGTTTGCTTCGGAACGGTGTCATAATGATACCTTAAATGAATTCGGCATCCCCGATTCCAAACTTGGCCTAGTAGCTTAGATAATTGACGAAAAAATTGCATCAATAAACTTGGTGGCTTCACTTGTCAAATCCATTCTTGGGTCCTAAGGAACAATCATGACGGGGAAATCTTTTGTTCACGAAAAGCCGTATTTGACTTTTTATGTCATGTGCAAGCACAACTACGAGTAATACTATAAATTGAAATTGAAAATATTGTAGGCAACCGTGAACTGACCGTGAATTTTGATCCAATTTACAAACATGTCCGAGTAAATGAGGATTTTTGGTGGTGTTAATTTAATGTCTTAGATTTTCTAGAATGATTTGTCTGAATAGGTTATTTCAATGTGAAACATCACAAAAAAACGCTACTCATGCAGAAACTTGTTATATGTACTTTTACATATCTATGTACAGTTGCCATCGGATATGTAGTAGCGGCAAATGTGGTCACAAATATTTGAACAACGCCTCTATTGTCAAGGTGATAAAGTCCATGTTTAGTTACTTTTGAGTACCCTGGCCGCTCCGTTATATATGATGGCGACTGTACAAGTATTACGGACGTTTGAGTGTATACGAATTTAAATACGAATAGAGTACGAATAGTAGTATTAGAAACGGAGTATTAATCATAGCAAATATACATGGTGAATACCTTCGTTCCTAGTACTTGATAATATTTCGATGATACTTATTTACTTAATAGATGTTATCGCTAGAAGGAGCAACTAAAGGAGACAGCATGGTTCTCATTACCAAAAACAAACTAACTATACTTAAAATAGTTTCAAATTGTTTTAGCTGCATTTGAATGGCTCACCCACGTGTAGTAAATACACGTCAACGACATCGACAGTACTAAGGCGGACGTTTTCATTTCTGTTTCCTACATATCCCGAAGATACTTAGCAGCACGGACAGTGTGGGAGTCCGGAGATAGCCAGCTTTTGAGCGATTTATTACCAACTCATACAAGCCAGTACAAGGTACTTACTCCCAGAGATCGTGGAAAATATGTAAAGGGTCAATATGGTGACATAAGTTTATTTAAATATTTCACTAAAACATCTCATCATCATCATCTCATCTCAGCGTTTATCATGGATGCAACCGCAGGCACTTCTTCCGATTCGATTTTCTTTGAGTTTAGAAGTTATTCTCAATTGTAAGACCGTTGGCTTTAACTTAATAAATACAAATCGCTAACTTTGTACAATCACGGTTGTAAACAATTTGTATTATCTTGATCTTTAACTTTTCGTTCGCCTACAACGCCTATAACTTTATTACGTATCAAAAGTTTGAACAAGTTAATCAATTGAGATGGTACAATAAAACTTTACAGTAAGAATAGTGTATTGACTTGACTTATAATCAATGATCGGATTTTAGGGTGCAACACGGGTTTTTTTTTACCTCAATAATTATGCTAATATGGATAATCATCGGAATTTTAGAACCCACGTTATTTACTTTAGTTAAATACATTTCATTAACGTTTCAACGTTTTAACAACTATATTCGCATCACAAGTATCTATGTAATCCGCCGTGTTGCACCCTAAAATCCGATCACTGCTTAATGCAATAAATGTTTATTGCTACTCAGAGATTTCGTTAAGTGTCAAGTTTATAAATATGTAAACACGGCTCTTATTTGCCTAAATGATATTATGCAAATGATGCTCGAAACTTGATTACATTATATTACACATTAATGAAAAACTGACTTGATAAGTATTGCTTGACACGATTGAATTGGTAGTTTATGCTAAACCGTTTAGTTTTTATTACGGTAATTAAAGGGCTGGTTTAGTATTTGTAGTTAAACTACTTAATCAAGTTTGACAGCTAATTATCACGATCGTGTCGTGTGTGCTAGTATGTATACTTCGAAGAAAAACTGTCAAAATCGATCGTTGTCCGCATGATTCGAAGCTAAAAGTACAAATACATGCAAATAAAATTACACATGCGTATTTATTTAGATTATTCATTGCGAAAGGAGCAAGGAAACGCCGCCGGAGCGCATCGCATGGATCCAAATAATAAAACTATGTCGGTTGAAGGCATTACGACATCATTTTGCAACCAAGTGTAGTATCGGGAACGTGTGTTTAACAATTCAATTGAACGCCTTCGGTGAAACGAATGAAATACAGCTTTATGCGTAAACATTACTATAAAACTGATGTCTTACTCGTGTAGATGCTAGATGTGTTCAGTTCCTACAGAAGAAATATCTGCCATATAAAATAGGTAAAACACGAATCTAAATAGCTACACAATGAACGTAATATGAATTTCGTGCTTCAGGAAACCCAAATAATTCGTTTTAAAGATAGAAGTAAAAGAAAGCAATTAAGGTCAATACAATTACAAATGTTCAAAATAAACTCGATATAGACTTTTTATATGAGTAAGCCAGTAATGTTGTCAGACACTAATGAAGTATCCAATAAAAATCCAGGCGTTTGCAGACGCTCGCTTCCGATGTTCGTTTATGATCGCGGCGCAATTAAATGGCTGGTTAAATAAAAACACGTGTAGAATTTGAATGTGGCGGTTCTGGAAAACAATAAACGATGTCAACATTACGAGAAGAGATCCTGAAATAATCGCCACCAGCCACCACCTTACCATACGCATTCCGCGTCATATACGACACTTCATTTTGTATCCGAGGATCATGTGACACTTTCTATACAAAATTAAGTGTCGGAAGTATCGTGTAGGACGCGGAATTTTACAGCGTTTATCCTTAACCGTCGTTCATAAAAAAATTGCAAATATCTGCCAAATTTTGTTTCTTTCTGAGATGATTCACAATTGTTAAAATGATGGATAAGGAGAAACAATTAGGAACAGCGATTTCGGTCTGATACATAACATTTTAGTATCACAACAACATAAAATCTGTGGTACAATTTGCTGGCAATATGTTTGGGTAAGCTTTTCTGCAGTAGCTGTATTACTTCAAAGTATACAACTGTTGGGTTATTTGCGTTGCAAAACTGACTCGTATTTTTGCTATCGAAAAATAAAGAGAGAAATCGTTTATAAATGTTAGAATGCCCATTTATTTACGCTACCTATATATAGATAATATGTCTGATATGCGCATATTTCAATTTAATTGATCCTAAACACGATTCAACATTATTTATTTCAACATCCCAAAGGGCTATGAAATAGCTTTCTATATAAATTTCTATCAATTCAAACCTCATACGATATTTACGCTATGGTTATGACAGATTTATGATGTTTTCCTTATTGCAAGTATCCATTAAAGTGAGACTAGTATGAATTTTGAATCGGAGAAAATATTTGCAAACATATGTCACCGTTTTATGTATGTCAGAGACTTTCTCCCATCTTCCTAAGATGAAAACACTGCAGTTGACTGGCGTAACGTTATTAATACTCCTGTACTAACGTCTTCATTTCCCAGAAAATCTCAATCGCTTCGGTTAGGTTCGTGAAAGCGCAATAAAGGAACATTTACACTATTCTGAATTTAATTGCGCTGGCTACAAGGATGTGCGTAGCCACTGGAAGGATATCGGCCCGGGCGTTAATACTACTGGGAAATAGATGAACTTAATAGAGACGTAGGACGTATTTCGTGGAATAGACATGTCCTTTGATAGTTAATGTTTAGAATAAATTATGCAGGAAATGTGCGTCTATGGAAGTGTGTTTTATTTTTATGATACTTGGCTGGTAGGCAGGGTTAATAGCTCATTTTAATTTCGGTAGGATTATCGCCTCTGGACATTAAGATTTCCGCCTCTGATTCACCTGTTTTGGATTTTAAGTTAAACATAACAATTTTTACAAACACTTTTCTGAATGACTCCACATTATTGTGATGTAAGTAAGATGTAATAATAATACCTCTTATTTCGAAAGTTAATAATTTGGCCCCCTCTTCTCCTGCTATTATTTCAGTCTATTCCCTTCTTCATAAAACTTAGTAACTCGTACGCCTAATAGTCAAAATGAAGTATAAGGACAAACGATGACAGTTTGGTGGCAACCGTCATTTTACGAGTATATGATGCTATAGCTAGGGCTGCCATTTCCAAATTCGCCGAACCCGGACAATAATTTCAAAAACCCGGACAATTGGCGTAAATCGCACTTTTTCCCCGGACGTGTCCAAATACTCCAAATCAATAATGGCACTAAATAATTAAATTCAATGGGTTGTTTCCTCACATAAAAAGTTTCCGGGTTTTCCCCGGACACTTATCGAAAACCCCCCCGGACGCACCCCGGACGGCCTCCAAACTAGGACATATCCAGGGAAACCCGGACGGATGGCAGCCCTAGCTATAGCCCCTGCTGCGTTGCTATCCCCGACAACCTGCTACAATCATAGGTTTGCTGCATTGATAAATGTAGGTATATGAAAAACGTCATAATTTATTTCACGATTAGCTTCAGCGAACTCAATAACAATAAAAATATATATGTAGATATATTTTTGGTATCAGGAAAACACCCAAAATGTAGAGTAAAATACATGGGCAAATTGCGCTCGCGTTTAATCGGTCAATCGACGTGACATTTACGTCGGCTTTCCGAAAGGCCGCCGCGCCGAAAATATATCACCTGACGATTTATGGTCTGACGCGACCACGGATGAGTGACGTTGGCAGCAGCCTTCCTCGGCCACCGAGGAGCGCATGCGACAATCACACTTCAATGGCACTTTTGGTGAAAAAATTCGGACATTTTATATTTTAAAAGGTGCCAGCAGTTTCAGGCATGGACGAAGAATAAAATTCGTAATGAACCCCATAAGCAAAATCATGAACTCGAGGTTTTGTGCGTGGTAGCGTGGATATAGCATGTTTTGGAGGGCCATAATGTATTTAGTTTGGTTTCGAGTTAGTGCTTGTATAATTATGTATAAGGTACAATTGACGTTAAAAAAATATATGTTTACACTTTTGGACCTTATTACAAATGAGTAAGGTGCAAAAGTGTAAACATATTTTTGACGTCGACCATACATAATAAATATAAAGTTAGTAGGGCAACCAATTTGATTCGGCGCCGTTACGTGAAAATGGTTTATGGAGACCTTCCCCATATTTTTTTTATAATTTATGATGTATTATTTAATTTGTTTAGACATGTATTCTTAATTTATTTGTTTAACATTATTTTGTCTTAAAACTTTTTCCGTATTTCGGAAGAACATTGCTATTCTCTCGTTCGCAATATATCTATTGCACAATGTACTACTGTAGTATGGCGTGTCCGCCCTGTGATGACACTAGGTATTTTCGTAAGGAAGTTCGTTCGTCATAGTCAGTAACCGTGGGCCAGGTGCGCGAGCGCATATGGCTCGCTGCCTTATCTTAGATAGATCAATATAATCGGGATCCTAATTAACGCTGCTCACGTTGGAATTCATTATTATGTTTTAATTATTCATTTGGCAACGAATTCTACAGCGGTTAACGAAGTAATAAACACTATATAGTAGAAACTAGGGAAGATAAATAAAAGAGGATAAAGAAAGTTAAAATACGAACTTCTTTAACTAACCTAGTCGGTAGTGTACCCTGCCTATGGAAGCAGGAGGTCCCGGGGCTGGTCAAGGCATTATTTGTGTGTTTATCACGGATATTTGTTCCTGAGTTATGGGTGTTTTCTATGTATTTAAGTATTTATCTATATCTATCTATTATAATTATATCGTCGCCTAGTACTCACACCACAAGCCTTATTAAGCTTACTGTGGGACTAGGTTGATTTGTGTAAGATTGTCCTAATATTTATTTATTTACTGTAGGACTAGGTTGATTTGTGTAATTGTGTAACATTGTCCCATAATAATAATTTATTTCTTACAAGAAATCAACCAAGTTCAATAAAGCGAATGGCATTGTGATTTTTTTTGTGTATTTCAGTACAAGCTCATTATTTTTGTACCTAAATATTAGTAATCCTTTTCGATTAACTGTAGGCGGTTGTAAAAATGTAGGTGGCTGTGGACACATACGTTTTTACGCAGGATTGGGGTAGAATAATTAAAGTTAATGATATTTACGCCTAAATTGGGTATACAGGAAAAAACAAGTTGGAAAATTTCCGAGAAAGCTACTACGCAAACTACATTTTACGACGCAAAATATATTTCACGTTCCTTTTTCGTAAACAAAACTATTTCTTTAATAAATAGCATCGCCGTCGATTGAAAATATTTGTCTTTTGACACTTGATGCCCTTTATTTACGGTAGAGACGTAATTGATTAAAAACCTTATTGTGATAAGGGTTTGGTTGTTTTCATAAAAATACCGCAGCCGCCACATAGGTATTACCTACACGATCGCAATTAAATGTATAACGATACAAATATCTTCTTACACAAACATACGTACTTGTTTTGTGTAGTATAGATGTACATAAAAGCATACATTGCAGACCACTTAAAAAAATAGAAAGGCAGACATACCCTTAATTTGTAATGATTCATTAGACAAAAATCAACATGTCACCAAGCCTAGGAACGTAAAAATAGCCACAAAAAACAAAAATAGGAATCCAAGAAACATAGAAATTCAGTTTGACGTAAGTAATTCCCGGGTTTTCCAACCACAATACTATTTCCACTATTCGTCGAAACTTTGAGTAGATCATTTTACAATCTTAGAGCCGCAAAATTTAACGATGAGTGAAAGATTACCGCTAGCGTAAAAACTTGTGAAACGTCTCATGTAAAAAAAATGTGACGTGACTCCCAATCTAACGGCAGATTTCTTTAATAGGTATCATAATAAAAATTATCATCGCGAAATTATTTACGAGTTCAAAAAACTGTTAGGACTATTGCGAAATAGTAAGAGTACATTTGTCAGAACGTAAAGATGTCTTCCGGAAACTATGAATACCTATGTCATTGCGTCTTCGGTTTTCCCAATCTTAACGCAGCCATGCTATCTATAAACTGGAGCCCACTCGAAAACCATCCACCCGTTATATTTATAATACATATACAATGACAAATCGATCATTGGATTGGATATCTTGATATTAGCAGGTATTGAGATCGTGCCCGTTGATGAGGCTGTACGAATATGCAGGAGACTTATGTTATGCCCCATATAGTACACACATAAACATCAGCCCAAGGAAACACGAAAAAATCCTCTGAAACATGGACTTCTGTATTCAACAATGACCTGTACGCGGTTGTCATGCTGGCTGGGTGAACGAGACATCGCTTTACACATGCAGAGCGCTATCTCGCTCGTACAAGAACTGACGAATGACGAAGGTTGACGAAGAGAGCTGATCCCAAATTAATTAGGATATGGCTAGGTTAATAGCCCATTATAAAAGACAGAATAAACACTAACCTGGCTGGGATGGTGTCTGTAGAGATGCAGCTTGGTCCCGTGCAGCACCGCCCACTCCTGCTTCCACGATCTGTCGCTCGCACGCTGGAAAAAGATCATATTTAATACGGGAAAACTATACGTACCGCCATCAGATATATCTGAGCGGCCAAGGTGGTCACAAATATCTGAACAACGCCTTAAATGTCAAGGCGATAAGGTGCTTGTTCAGATATTTTTGAGTACCGTGGCCGCTCCGATATATTTAATGGTGACTGTACACTTGGAGACGAAACAAAATGATGTACTTGCGGATAAAAGCGGAAATTTGCAGGACCTCTATTCGACTCGACTAAGTGTAACACTAACATATGTCACCTCTATTGCGATTGTATTGCGGCTCTATTGCGATGGTATTGCTGTTGGTTTTATCTGTCACATTAACAGTAGGTATCGCTCACAGAGGACCGATCTCTTTATGCGTAGTCGTTCTTAGGATAGAGGCGCCCTTGTCTATAGTTTCTATAGGAATCGACCGTGTTAGTATATTTGACAAATAATCGTCTTAGCTGTCAGATATCTGTGCTAATAGCGTTGGGGTACACAGATCGATACATTTATACATATTTTGATGAGATAATCTGAAAAATCATTCTAATCATTCAGCAGTAATACTACGCAAGAACTAAATGTAACAAGGGTTTGTATAATAATGAGTATTTATGGAACTTTTGTCATGATATACCTACTTCATCCATTTATATAAAATTATTCTCTTGCTTAGAATCTGATAAGGTTAGCTCCGCAAATCTCAAACTGATACTGGCGCTAACGGGGCGCAAAGCGCAAGGGTGATACAAGCATCTTAGGTCCAACCACGCGTCTAGTCCTACCAGCGCTCGCACATGCGCATTGCTGATCTGTGATTTTGACGTAAGTACCTATCTCACTTTAGTGAAGCTTTGCGTCACTCAAAAATGAGATATGGCGGAGGTGTTGTGGTGCTATTGCATGACACTGTCATTTATGCACAGTCGAATAGCCCTCCAGAGCACATGTTCATCTTACTAGCCGCTAGATTTGTGCTAGACCATAATGAATTATGTTTATGATATAAGTTATTGTCAATTTAGATATCAGTTTTTAAATTAAACAAACTTTCATTTTTGTCAGCACATTTCCTTGCCCTCAATAATTTTCACTGCTTTCGAGTGGAAATTACTTAGAATGGTCCGAAAAACTAAAGAAAGTTGTCAACTGTCACCTCCCTGCTTGCTCCGAAAATTCTAATCACTCTCTAGAAGTCCAGATTCTCAGGGCTGTCCAAAACAACGATGCTAACTAGATAAGTAGGTATGATTCAATTTTCACCTTTCCGTTGCTAACTACCATCTTGATCTGCACATTTCCCTGCACGTCTCCTTCGATGGCCTCCACGGCGCTTTCGCTGGTTCCCTCCCCCGTCTTTTCAGGGCTGTCCCAAACAAAATAAACATTTATTACTTAGGTTATTAAAAACTTTGGGACAATCATGGGTGCTTTAGATAAAGCTAATGATTTTTTTAAACAAATGATATATGAAGATAAATTACATGGTATACGATTATAACGGCTGATGCAAATATGACGCAATTTACAAATTTAATTAATTACGTATATCGGCTTTATAATGCGTTTTTTGTAAACACATTCTGGCAAACACTTTGTCGATAATTTGAATTAGTAGCATGATTGTTAGAATTAAGTAGGACTCTAAGGGAGTTATTCTATATAATATAACAAACAAACATATAACAATTTTAAATATAGCTAATAGTTATAATAACGCTTATATCTAGACATAAAACGGCTATTAAACACAACGGTCATGCTAAACAAGTAATACTAAAACATATAAACACAATATCACAATCCAGTCTTCATTCATCTATCTATGCATGAGTATCTAAAACACATAACTTATGTGTCAAAGTAGCTACGTACAGTCGCCAACAGATATATCGGAGCGGCCAAGGTGGTCACAAATATCAGAACAACGCCTCTATTGTCAAGGCGATAGATGCACTCCATATTTTTGAGTACCCTGGCCGCTCACTATATTTGATGGCAACTGTACAGTCGAGTTCTAAAATGTCGATGCAATTAATTGTACAAAAATGTACACGACCTTAAATCCATACAAATAAACTTGTGTTCGTATATCTTTGTCCAATAAATGGTAACCATGTTTTAGAAATTCGACTGTCCGTACATTATAATTTTCTTAATATTGAGGCACGAGGAATATTGTGTGTTGATCTGCGTAGTAGAGTCAGCAGCAGAAATAGCTAGGTGGGTGATGTGTCCAAAATAATCTTGACACGACTTAATTAATAAGAAAACAAATACGTGTCAACATCGTTTTGATCACCGCTTCCGCGTAGCAATGTCTACTTTTGACTGTACCTACTTCTGCTAGAAAGTATTTTATTCTATATTTTGAAAGCAAACAATCAGTCATGCGCGCAAATTACTTCATGCGTTATATTCGGGTACTACATGAATTTGTTGTGTTTTTTGTTTAAATTATTTTATGATAGTTAAGAGTCAAAAGTTACTGTGTTTCAGGACACGACTTTAATTTTGGACAGAAACAAAATGAAATTACACTTTACAATTTACGAGTCAGAAGTTAAATGATTTTGAAATTATCGCCCGTTGAGCTAGTTTTATTTGTCAGCTTATAATAGTTTGTATAAATAAGCGTATTTTCACTTTAATTTCTGTTTGTTATCGAATGATTCGAGCAAGACCAAGACTTGACGTTGACCAAACACCGATGCTCCCAGCATCCATGGGGCCACATCTCCACTCAAAACTCCAACTAGCAGCGCCATCTGTTGCTGTAAACGTGAACTATGCACACATTGTCATAAGCGCCACCTAGCGTTGGCCGCCGGGACCGCGGCGTCATGCGACGTACCGCACTGGGAGCGACGCGTGGGGGTCGAATATGCGCAGCAGCGGGGTAATGTCTTCGGTGAACCGAGGAGGGCGCCACTTGCGGTATACACTGTTTGTTGTTTGAACTCAACTTTAAAACCTATTTGTTGTTATTTTGCTCTGTAGATTTGGTTGTGTGTTAAACAAGTGCAAATTCCGAATGAGGAATCTGAAGTTCAATTAGATTGGATGAAAAAATCGTCACTCGAAAAAAGCACTTATTTAGAGAACGATTCTTCAATGATATATTTGGTTATGTAAGTACTAATACTGTTTAGGAATTCAAATAGTGGTTATATACTATCTACATAACATAAAAAAGGACAATAAATCTATCTACAGTTCATATATGGGGTAGTTACAAATGCTACAATATAACATAAACTAAAGGACAATTCAAGTTATTGACAGACAATGACAATGTATTCTACATCTTGCACTAATATGTATAATATCAATGTTAGAACAGAACCATTAAATATAATAAAATATCCTTACATTGAAACATAAACGTCATTAGTAGTTTAATATGACTACTACCAAATGAATACCAAAAGATTTTGTATTATACTAAAAGAAAATAGTGCCTCGTAAACTATATCAAATATGAATTTTGCCTCATGTAGGTTTAGCTGTTTATTTCAATTTCAATGAGGCTAACGCGTACAGATTATACAAGTTATTTACCTTTCACGTGGAGTCCTTAGATCTTTAATCATGAAGCAAAAATCATAGAGTAATCGTTTGAGCGTGGATTGGAACGTACCTTCTCAAAGAATGATCGGCGTCGGGCTCCGGATCGCTGTCCAGGTGAAGCCGGTCTCCCCACGTGGCCTTCAGGTAGGACACGCGGCGCATCGCGCGCTCTTCCTCTGCTAACAAGTTAATATACCTATAAATAACTATGGGTAGAAATATTTGAAAACTATGACTAATTAATTATATATGATCTACGTCACAATTGATGGAATGATTGAATCTTACTAAATAGTTGTGATGTTGACAGTGCGGGATAAAATTAGGCACCTAGGCATTTCGTTTAATGTTTAGGTTAAATATTTGTCAAAAGGAATATATGGAACTTTAAACTTATTATGGACAACTACAAAATACTATTATGAACAACAGCCACGTTAGTTTTATATATAAAAAATAGGAAGAGGCCATTTATCTAAATCTTGACAATTATCTAATCTGTCCTATGATTACAAGCGATTACCTACTCCCGTAGCCAAAATAAACATCGTTTATTCGATTTCGGGAAATCAAATCTCTTTTAAGTATATCTAAATGTAATATTAGTTTAAATTTGTTTTAAATAGTGTTGAAAATACTGACCACCAAGTTGAGCATCTTTCTTCTGTCTCCGTGTCACCAAGTCGTCAGCAAAACCTGTCGATGGAACACTCGTTTAGGGACAAATCGTGCAACATTCAATGACACCATTAGTACATTAGACACCGATGTTCACGAACGATTAGTCGGCATTAGTAGCACACCTAGAAGCACACTCATCATTCCGTTAGTACGAAGAGAAGGTTAGACCGGTCGCTCCCTCTTTAGTTCCAAAGCAATGTCGGAAGGGAAGACACCGCCTTGAAGCGTTCTTTATGCAGGACGTTTGGAAATTTGATAGGTTATTTACTTATTGATTTGATGGCAAGTTTAGTTTTTTGTTTTAGTTAGTAGAACGAATTAACTCGTCCACAATTAGCAGATTTAGGAGCTTAAAGAATTTGTCGTGCTGGATGCAGATTTTTGCAACGCGACAAATACTTTTTTGGGATTAGCGAGTCGCTTTAGAAACCCCAAAGAAAAAAAGGAGCGATCGGTAATTCGACTTAGCACCGCAGACTTGCCATCACATCTAACGTAGTTAATTCGAAACCCAGCTTTAGAGAGGGAGCGAGAGCATTCCAAGAAGAATCAGCGTGTTGTCGAGCTGGACCTGAGTCGGCGGGCGTGCTGGGCGTGGGCGACGGCGAGGCGGCCGAGCTGGCCGGGGACGCCGGCGCCAGGCTCAGCTGCGTGGGCCGCACGGCGCCCGCGCCGGCGCCGGGCAGGGACACCCGGTTCATGGCCTCCATTTGCTCCCTGTTCAGCCCCATGCGTCTCTTCGCGTGACTGCCATCTTGGGGTAACAGTGCTATTAGAGGTGCTGGAAGCTCCGCGTGTATGCTTACTTGTGCTACGTTTTTATAGATAACCTCGTACGAACGTCCAAAATCGAACTGCTTAAGATGTCTGCTAGTCACCTCTATAAAACAGGCGCTTTTGGAATTTAGTTTTTGTGGATATTAGATAAGATCAGATGCTATAGTTATACGCGATAGTCCACAGGCGATTCAATTCGGGTTTATTCATAAGTATAAGTACACATAATGCGAATGGCTTGAAAAAATACGTTTCAGATATTAAAAACGCAGCACAATGTAAAGTTTGATAGGTAATCGTTTGATTGAGATACTTACCCATAAATGTACACGATTATCGTTCTAAATTGCGGTTGGTAAATTAAAAAAGTGGGGGTGAAGTGAAAATTGTGTTCTAGTAAAGTGATATAAAAACTTAGAAAAAGATTTTGTAAGTTAATTACCTGTGGCATGATGTCTTCTAATGGGCAATCCTTCACTGCCTGTACTGTTAGACCTTGTTCGCATTTGAACCTTTTCTGTTTCTGAAACCAAACAGAATACCTATATGAGTTCCTATGTTACTTTATATTTAATTGTTGTAAGTAATAGAACACGGTAGGTTAGGTCAGGTGAGTTTAGAGAAACATAGTCTGTGGTGTTTTCATACAAATTTATTCAAAAGTCTTAATTTTACCAAGTTATTCGGTTAAGTTGGAGTTAGAAGACTTACCCCACCTAACGTTACATTGATCACGTCTGTCTTTTCATATAATTTGGGTAAGTACCTCCACAGTTTCAAGAGCAAAAATGACCAAGAGGGTGATTTTTGAGATTCGAGCACTCGAAAGTGACATTTACAACTCAGAATAAAACGATGAAATTATGTTTTAAAAATAACAGCGATAGGAATTTAAAATCTTGAGTATTTGAACTATTAATTTCATGCGAAAAAATTAGCGGTAAGCTTTTGTGTGCGATTATTTTCGAGCTTAATTTTTTTGAATTCGGGCGCTCGAAAGTCAAAAATTGGCCCCCAAGCAAGATAATAACATATTTAAAAATAAGATAATTACAATGCCGCAAGGGCCTAGTTTAGATTTGAGCTAGTTATTAATTTAGTTTAGTATTTGTACTGTATTACCGGGAACATATTTTTCAGGTGGCGGACAATGCAGGTATTTGCTGCCGGTGATCATCAGCTGGTTGCCCGACAAACTGCCGCCGAGCGCTATCTCATGCTCTAAATCTGCAATAAAATACCAGTGGTTAACAAAATTTTCAAAAGCAACAGAGCAGTATATCTCGAAAGCGAGTTAATGAATTGACATTTAAAGACTTATACCTTGTGCAATCTAAGAAGCGGTTTTCGACACCTGTCATCTGTCATTTTATAACCTAAAATCGATTTTAGGCTATAAAATGTACTGAGATGACAGATGTCAAAAACCGCTTCTTATATTGCACAAGGTATAGTGAGATAATATTTGCAAGAAAAGCAAATATAAAACTGGACAGAATTTGACTCGCTCGCAATCGCTTGTTGGTTATTCATGGTCTTATAGCTTTTGTTTGAATGCTCATTAGATTATCTAATAGCCATTTCTATTGTACAATCTCAAGCACAACAATAAGCTGCAATTATTGTAGGCTGAATCAATAACACCCTTGCCAGAGTACGACACGTAGGAACGGGGAGGTATTACATAGCTGCATAGTTAAAAAGACACCGCGTGGTCCACGTGTTTGCACTCAATGCAGACTACAAGTTGCGATTTACTACAATAAAAGAAATGAGAAAAGAGTAGCCTCACCTTGTTGAGGTTGTACGTCGAGCGACCTAGCTTCCCTTCTGGCCGTCCTGGTCTCGAACTCTTTCCTCCGTAGCGCGACGCTTGGCTCTAGCCGAGTCGTCGACATACGCGCCAGCTCGCTTCGAGCGACTTCTGTACGCCTCTCACCGCCGCCTCGAGCCTCCTCGAGCTGCCTCGTCCGGGCCGTCACTAGCTGGAGTTCGGGGACTGGATATCTAGAACAGCAAAGAACTGGTTAAGAAAGAGGCACTAATGAAGTACTTGATCACAGACTGGTACTGGAAAGCAGAGAATTACCGCAGCAAAGACCGCAGATTATTAGTTCTTGATCTTGACACTAGGCAAGGGAGTTAAGTACATAAGGGAATTCGGACCCATAGTCCGACGATAAACTAAATACGTTAGGGCTTCGAATGGAAAGATTATCTTTAAGTACCTGCTATCCTGGTTGCTAGCCGCAGCCTCCTGATATTCAGGAGAAGATCCATTATTCATCGACCCATTATTGCTTGGCGTCGTCTCCTGTATTTTCGATAGTGTCGCCACAAATTGACTCTTGTCCTGTTTTAGCCTCTGTTTGTCGTTAGGAGTTCCGTTAACTTCTCCGTAACCGCTGTACGTTCCGCTGTCAACGCTCGCTGAGCAATCATCTCTCTTGATTTCTTGTGGGGGTAACGAGGGTGGGGGTGAAGCTGCGAGAGGAGGGGAAGAAGGGGGAGGCCACGCAGGTTTCTGTAACTTCTGTGGCCTCGCGTAGAACTCCTTTTGTTTGATGGGCGGTGGGACGTCGGGGGTGACCCAACCGGTGGGTTGGCTCGGTCGTCTGAGGAAGGCCTCTTTCTGTTCGAGACTCTTTCGTATTCGGGATAAGATAATCGAGTCGTCTAGTTCTCTGCCGGTTAGGGTTGAGTTCGAGTCGAAGGAGCCGAGGCTGTCTTTGCTTTCTGTGGCCGATGATGGTAGCGATGTGTCTGATTCTCTTCTACTGTAACAAGAACAATAAATATGAGTATTTTAATTTAAGTTCCCGTAAACTTGCTCAACCTAATACTTTTTAAATGTGCACAACTTGCACAGCATTGATTTTCCAATAAAAAAATTGTGGAAAAGGTCCATCAGCTGTTTGTATTCCAAAGATTACGGAGTCACCCCAGGAAAAGATTAGCTCCTAATTGATTTAGTGTACTAGAAGAACAGCAGCTATGCAGCTGATCATAGACGATCACTTACGAAATGGCTGATATGGGTTACGAAATATTTACCTATCATGCAACAAATGGTGGGGTGTAGTGGGTAGCCGCGGCACGTCATACCGCGAGGGTGTCAACGACGCCACGCTCGCGTACTCCGGGTCCTCCCGCCGCGGGGCCTGCGGGGCCGGCAGCGCGGCCCTGGGCCTTCGATACGCGTCGAACAGGCGCGACTCGTGCTCAGTTATAGGAGCAGGCATTTCAATCTGCCGCTGGTTCGACTCGGGGTTGTAGGCGGCTTCGCTGAAATACTGGAAGGAATATGCGAGCGTTATTATTTGTTGTCTGTAGGTACTGTTAACCGGAATCGTGTAGATGAGTAACATCACTAGCGCTTGGGCCCATCCCTAGCGCTTGACAGCGGGGAAAACAGAGATCGCTTGTGCACGTAATGGCGTTGGTTGCGTTTTCAAGACGGAATCTCGTGAAATATGTGGTTAGTGCTTGAAATCTCTTACAGTACAGATATTTAGTAAAATGTAGGATTGTTTGTCTTAACTTTTAATGAATTGTTATACTCATGTAAGCCTCGGAAAAGATTTATTTTATTTTATTTTATTTAATCTTTATTGCACAAAAAGAAAACTTATCGTACAAAAGGCGGACTTAATGCCATAAGGCATTCTCTACCAGTCAACCTTAGATTAAGATTATTCTTCTAATAAAACAAAAGCACAAAGACGTTTGAGACAGGTTACACAATTTCAGTGTTATGTACTAAGTCATTGACTCCTTGATGATGGTAGGCATGCCAACAAATCTTAATAGAAAGAAAGAACTACGCACCATTTAAAAAAGATCGTTGCGCTGTAAAATCGTCTGCCTCAGATAGGCTCAGCTCTTTGCAACGTGATATTATAAATTAAGGACAATAACCCGAAGATAAGTACATTATCCGCTTCACTTTTTCATAACAAACGTCGTTGGTGACCGTACCGTCATCTCGTTGACGAACAGCAGATTGTTCCCTAGTATTTTTACACTCTATGTAGATATCATTACTTACCCTCTGCAACAGATCGTGGTCTCTCGGCACAACCGTCAGCCTGAGCGAGAAGGGTTCCCGCTGCGCCAGCTGCACGACCCTCGCATACGGCGCCCGGCTCCGGCCGCAGGCCACCGGCTCGCCGTTGACGGCCAGCACGCGGTCGCCCGCGCGGAGCCCCGCCGCCGCCGCCGGCCCGCCCGGCCGCACGGACCTTACGAAGATCGTGTCCATGGGAGCGCCGACCGCGCCCACCGCGAGGTGGCGCGCATCCTCGTACAACTCCTGGAAACAGTTACAAGGATGTTGTTGACTAGGCAAGGTATATAATTTTAACAAGGTATACAAATAAAGAACTGACTTCACTTAGGAACCGCTATTCCAAGAGGAAGTGGCCGAGTTGCATTAAAAAATAGTTAAATCAATATAGGTGTTCCTGTAATAGTTGAAGAGTTCCCTCAATTTCTCCAGGACCCGATCATCGGATCTGAACCTGGTGACAATGGGACCAACTGTAAAAGCAGTTTCAAACAAAAAAAGAATATTTCAAATCGATCCAGCCGTCTTCGAATAATCGGTGAACATACATAAAAAAATAGCAAAAGAAAAACAAAGATTCCGACGAATTGATAACCTCCTCCTTCGAAATCTTAAAGTCGGTGGATAAATTGTCAATATATGTATGTGGGTAGATAAAAATGTAGAGGATGTTGTAGCGGCATGCAAGAAAATAACAAATCAGTCTATAATCAGCTGTGGTGGTTTCATTGCACTTCCAAGTACTTTATATGGCGCAGTCGGTAGGATAGCGGTCAACTGTAATACTGTTATTTTTGTTATGTAGTTCTTGGATTTTCAATGTTTCTCTTTGCCTTGCACCTCCACCTACTCATCCGATTATATACGACCAGATTTCTGCTTCCCAAAGGTAGTCTAGAAGAGAACAAGTAATAGCTTTGGCGGCCGATTAACCCTTTGACCGCTAAGCATCGGACGGATAAATTGTACCCTCAGCGCCACAGCGCAACTCGTTTATATTTTGGACGTGATATTACGGGCTGGCGCTGCGTTCCGTGTGCGCGATTTGACGTCTTTGGCGGTCAAAGGATTTAGGCTTGATTACCCATAATAACTTGGGTATTGTTTTAAGAATCGCTCTAGTAAAAGCCAAAGTATTTCCATGATAAAACTGTTATTCCGAGAGATCCATTGCTTGACTGTGCAGGACGCACTTCATAATAGCAGGAGCCAGAGTATATGCTGAGAAAGCGTAAGTCAAAAATTACCCTACAATCCCTACATCATCACTTAACGATGCCAGTTGTGTACTAACCTGCAGTGAATCTGGTGGGTAGACTACCAGGTGCCGCAAAGTGAATCCGAAACCGTGGCGGGCGTCCGGACGCTGGATGACGATGGTGCGTGGCGCGGCGGCGAGCGAGGCGGGCGGCGCGGGCGCAGACGTCGGCGGGGGCAGGGCCAGCGGGGGGTGAGCGACCGGTGGGGGCTGAGGACAAGAAGAGACACTTACATTAATTTTGGATTCATAACTATAGGTTCTTATTCGCCATTCCCGTTTTATTTTCGACAGTTAAACAGAGAAACGAGACGTAGTAGCTTTTTACCATTATCATGATTGCGATAGGGGAATAAATAATAAATAAATAAAGAGTAAACATAAGCAAGGTAAACCACTTGGAAAAGTTTTTTGTTGATATTATTGACATAACCCTTAACCCTTTGAAGTTAACCCTTTTTTCTGTTAACGAAAAATATTAAGCGCAATAAAAATCAAAGAAAAACGTGGTCAGTTAAACCTTGATTAACAATACAAACTATTTATGAATAATTCAAAAAAACGAAGGTCCAATAACAGCTATTGTATTCGTATTGGGTTGTACGCAACCGCGTATTGTTAATATTGTTATCTGCCAACTATGATAAAAAATGTCCGTTGAAGAGTTATTTTGTCAAATATTTCGAGCTTTTCCTGGTTCCACATTCAATTCGATAACAAAATGATCGATTTGCAGTGTTATGTCACGTTTGTATTTCAGTAAATCAAAACAACGCTAATTTTACTTTGTAAAGATTTTTATTTTGTAGCTTACTATGTATTTTTATATACAGGGTGATCAAACATCCCTTCATGATGAGAAGGCGGTAAGGAAAAGGAAATTACATGTCGGCACATAACATCTTCAGGCATCACCGCAATCTTATTGAGAGGCGCCAAACACTAAAACAAGTGTCAACAAACACTATCTTCCTTGTAAGAAAATATACGTTAGCACTAGATCCGCGACTTTTACGCTATTCTCCAAGTATAGGAGTTATAATCCTTGCTACACCAAACTACAAGTCTTGAGCTATTCTCATCGCCCATCTACTTGAACAAGTAAACTAGTAGTAGTAGCCTGACTTCGAAACCCAAATACGAATACCATTTACGCTGGTTATCCTGTAGCACATATTCCGCTTCGCACGAAGTAATAGCCACAACATGGTCAGCTTATCAGAACAGGTACGGGAACTAATTTACCACGGAGTGACACCGGCAGTCACAACTCGAAACGCGAATGGCGGATATCATAAATATAAGGCTGCTACATCTTTCGAGTTACTAATCTACCGCAACATTCCAATAAGGGAAGATTGATGATGCCTTGGTTAACGAAGGAATATAGTTTTATGGCGGCGGTGTTGTGGGGGTTATTATAGAAAAGCTTACACATTAGAGTAAAATTTAAGTGCTTTCTAGGTTTAATCTAAGGACGTTATTTTGTAAACCTAAAATTTAAAAACTGACTGACAGTAGTGGCAGCCCATAATTTTTTGTTATTCTAAACCTAATAAGTCGGAAAAGCTCTACTTAATCACGATCCACTGCCCAATAAGACACAGCCATGGTCATCGTAATTTAGATTGCAGTTCGATGACAATAATAATATGACACTTATTTAAATAATGTACCGAGGTGACCACACAAGACTACATCCCTAGCCCGCGGCTTTACGCCCACACCTGTCAACGCATGATAGCTCGGATAAATAGCGGATCAGCTGCTAATCGTACTAATGAAGCGGATTGTACAGTTGACGTCAAATATATGTTTACACTTTTGGACCTTACTCCTTTGTAATAAGGTGCAAAAGTGTAAACATATCTTTGACGTCGACTGTACACAACTCGCAATATTTTTGAACACTTTTGCACCTTCTTCCCTTGAAATAAAGGCGAAAAATGCATACAAATCTTTGACGTCGACTGTGTTCAGAGTAGTGTAGGATACTATATGTATAGCCGCGACTTTATTCCTGTGCGATAAATACTATTTTTAAAATTAAATTCGAATTGATAGCGTAAATTTCAAAACTAAAAACCTCATCTGTACTCCTTCGCAATAAAGACTATTTAATAATATTCGTGAAAGGATAGTTAAGTATCCGTTGCAAGGATATTTCTTTTGAAACGGAGCAAGCGTCCTTTACGATGACAGTCGTATATTAACCACAGTCAGGATTATTTAAATAAGCCTTGACGCTGTCAGTTCGTTAAGTCTACTTCAACTCCCATCGGATACGCCAGAATAAGGAGAATCTGACATGTCCTTTGAAATAAAAGTTCTTAAGCCCTTACCTGGAAGGATCCGGCTATGGAGTTGTTTAATTGCGTACGACATGGCTAAAAAATTTGAGTAGAACTTTGAGTTTATGAATTACACTGGAACGACATGAAAAATGGAAGGGATGTTTACAAAAACAACATAACTGCTTAGAGCGGTTGACACTTTTTTAAGAACATTGTTAATCGTTTCAGGTGTCAACCAGTGTAGTCAGTTATGTTGTTTTTGTAAACATCCCTTCAATTCATATCTACAGATGAATTATACTACAGGCCAATAGTCAAATCGGTGGTTGTATTTCGATGAAACACATACCTGCGTCCTCCATGGTTTGAATGGTATCGGCTAAAAACATTATATTAACAAAGATATAATCGCACCTTGTATCCCAAAAATAATGTCCTATTACAGAAAGTTGCTTTTTTTAGAAATATACTGGAAAGTAAGTTTCATGGAACTCTCAAAAAATATTGAATTCTCTAACTAACTATGCGTAATCCCAAGTGCGGGAGCGCCTTAACCATTATCAGACAAAAAAATCCAGTTAACGCATCGAAGCCACACAATCGCGGCGTATAAAGCACGAGTGGAAGCATCGAGTTACACGATTACGGTCAGACTCTTTCCGGCTTTGTAGGGTTTTTACAGCTGTCTGTGGCCCAGAGCATCGATTTAGTGGCAAGTTTAATATATTTTTATCTTGAGAGGGTTGAATTGGTGGTTTGATTTTGGAAATTAAATTTATACAATTCGGAATAGAAAGTCCTTTATGAGATGGTACCGAAATTGACTGATTGAAGTAACTTGAAATACTTATACCGCGTGTTTATTTGATATTACCTCAAATGGAAGGCAGACGTAAGTATTGAAATTAAAAATAGATATTGTAATAAATATTGAGTTAACTCTTAGTTAACATAGAGCTTATTTGACACATCATCAAATGTGACATTTTAGGGCAAAATAGTCATGTAGGTAGCGATATATTGCGTGCTGAAATATTTTATATGGAAAAATAAAAGTCGTAAAATTTTAATAAAACATATGGAAGTATGTTCATTAGGGTCTATACTAACTACCCTTGGCGTATGAGGTAATATAAAAATATACGCTGTATACAAAGCTAAATTAAAATAACGATTGTTAGTGATATATATGGTCCGTAGTATCGTGCTCCTGCAGGTTACAATGCTTCTAAAAAAAGAATTAAGGAATACTTTGGTTAATAAAATATTTTTACTTGTTTTTTTACTTAGGTAAGACATGCGCTTCTATAAGTTGCATTTATTGCATATTGTATGTAAATGTTATTTAATAAATTAACGTAACGTCCAGGGTACAGGACTGCATAACTCCCATTAGCATACTGATATCAGATACAAATAATTATGATATCAGATATTACTGATAGAACGTAATGATGGTAACACGCGCATGCTATTTCCTCGTTTTGAACACCGTAAATCATGTAACTTGACAACATATTGCTCGCCGGGTCAGCCTTTGACTAGTAATAGGTATTTAAATTTACTGCCCAGAGTCAACAGTTTAGTGGGACCGTAAAGTTTGTGTTATTGGTGTGATTAGTTGTCTGAACGCATCTTTATCTTGTCACACGTATATGATAAGAGATGAATTAAATAACTGCAGCGCTGATTCATTACTAGACTGCCGAAGATTTAAGACCAGACGAGATATTCTTTTTTTTTGGTCTCTGGGATCCAAGCGGTCGTTATAAATCCTGGTATATTGCAAGTTAGCCCTAGAAGGATGGAAGGATAAGTAGTAAGAGGCAAAACATCGTAAAACAAATGAATGAAGTATACTGCGAAGTAATTACATTAGTCGTTTTAAGCACAACTAGGAACACAATCAATAATTGAACAATAAACAAACTTCCACAGATTTCCAACGACACAGCAGCAGTGCCAATGCGAAAGTCCTATAAAACGCCTAACAATATTACCTGTGATAATATCTTCGCGATTACATCCCATGAAACTTTCCTCCGCGTCGGTAATTATGTAAATCAGTTATGCTAAGTGAGTCCGCGGGGCGTAATATACATGAAAAAACGCTAAATGGCTGATAAGGACTGTGTTTGGCCCGAGTCCGGCTAGCCGGGGATCATAGCACGCCTACTGCAAATTGCATGCATTTTAGCACGATCGACCCACTACTTTTTGTTATAACTGTGATGCCGTAGGGTTGTCGCGGATAATTAATATTGACAACTGATGGATGTGTATATAGCCTTCTTCGCAAGACACGAAAATGCCTAACAAGCCTCAAACTTTGTCACTCAAAATGATGAGATTTCTGATGAATTTTCATGACTTTTTCATAATCAAAACTAGATAACAATTAAATGTTACACATGTTGCTAGAGATTATATACTTTGTTATTATATTGTAACAACATTTTACGTATTACAACATTGTATCAACCCTCGGCGTGAACTCGTAAAAATTTATCACCCACTAAATGTCCGCAGTCTGTAATCTCAACAATCTGACTCGGGCACAAAAACTAGAGCTATGAAAGGAAACGTTATTTCACCTCTAAACCAATTTATTTGTAATGTCAAACGAAGTGTTGCAAGTTTGTAGCTAGTAATAGTAGCTCTTCAGTTGAAAAACTGTGTATGGTTGTCCCTTGACAATATAAATACAAATAATAACATCGCAAGCAATGTAATGGAACTTAGACAAGTGAGCCCTGTCACTATAATGTGGTTACTTTTTAAAGACTCCAGACCAAAATTAGCATAGCCACGTTACGATTTAAATAATAAGTCTTTAACAGACTACATGGTATTTTAGAATTAAATAATGTAACACTTATTTCATCTGATTCGGGACTCTATGAAGCTCTGAATGAGTGAGTAACTAAGTTACGTTTCGAGCCGACATATTCCACATAGCAATGCATTGTTTTTTTATTATTCAAAAACGGTTGATAATGTTGTTAGCGAGTAATTAAGAAAAACAATTTATAAAAGACATTATATCCATAATTTATTAGGATCGCTCAAAGCGCACAAATTAATAATGTAAGCTGTTTAAGCGTTCGCGTAATTTATATGGCTTCAAGCAATCACTGGCTGTTAGAGGGATTGATTTAACACCAGGAAACTACGGCCCAGTAATGCGCAGTCAAACATTCACTGGCTTAATTGGACAGGCGGTGATAGGACCCGAGGAATGCTATCGGCGTAGTGTAGCATTACAGTGGCCAGCATTATAACTTTAAAATGATTTGGTACGGATTTGTAAGCAAAATGATTGAAATGATGTTTTGGCATAAAACGACATCTCAGCATATTGTGATTCTGTTAACCAATTCTACTAAATGTTAGCTGCAATCTTAATCAATAATATAAAAACATTAGTATTAATAAATGTCAATGTACTAATTCATGATTCTTTATAATCTATCAAAAAATTCATTGATCAACACCAGTACAGCATCTACTAAAAAGGGAGTTCTTACATTACATTATCTTAGATTGTATTTTCATTGTTGTATCAAATGTTTTTTTTTTCATTTTACATAGCTATGTCCTTAACTTATGTCACGGTAATTACTACCTAAGTACTACAATACATTAGAAGTCAATGTACTGTTATTATCTTTTAACTATTAAGTACCCGGCGAGCTAGGCTAAATTCTTAGGGATTAAGTTTTGGAACCGACACCATAATATTGCAATTATAGCACTTCTGACAGGTAATAGCTGTTTATTAGCTGCCAGTGGCAATAAAGCCAGTTTTCTACCATACCACGTTCACTTCAAATACTATTGTTTATTATATTATAAAATATAATGTAATCAATATCTTTACCGATACTCTAATATTCTTAGTGTACGTACGTACTTCAACTTTACTTAATACTTACAATAAGAAAACAAAGTATTTTTAATACGTATAGCGAATGATCTAAAAATGTTAATCCGATTAATTTATGATACGATTAGAGGAGCAACATAATTTGCCTTTAATGTTTTTAAGCATCAGCTACTAGTGTTACAACTAACATAAAGTGACAAATTCACCATAAAAATTAGTTGGCCGGATACAACCTTGTATCCAGCGATATTTTAGAACTGGATGCACTCTCGATGCTCTTAAGCCTACTTACATTCTAGTGACGTAAATCCGAGCACCGCAAAATGGCACTAAAATAAACTCAACCTTGAGACACGTGTCACGGCACTTCCAGTGACTATCCAGGTGAGCTAAAACCTCAAAAATATCACGTTTCCTACTCGATAAATGGCCTGAGGCGTGACATTTGATCCACCGTTTCACGCTGTATATTAAAATGTTGTGTTGTGAGGCACCAAGTCCTGTGCAATTAAGATTCAGTTCGAGGCTATTTCATTGTAATCGGTTACAGAGCACGGGCGACTTTGTAAAATCCAACTGTAATACATTTACACTGGTACGGTAGACATTAGGCAAGTATGTACATACAACGTGCCATTTATTTATCGTATGGCTACACGTCACTGGATATAGAGAGACATTTCTTCTTTCAGGTAGTAATAGTTGTAGGAAAGTAGATGTTGAAGAAATTCCAGTGAGTGCAGCTGCCAAGTTTGTTACTCTTTTAGCACCACCTAGGGATCACGTGTAGGGCTTTCTAAGGTGTTTCCTACGGACGCAGAGTAACATTGAGCCCACAACGTGCCATGTCACGTCACGTCACGTCGACAACAAGCTACGAACCGGGTGGATTTCGCTGGGACGAGGCTAGAATGGTCACTTAAGATGAGCTTGGGACGGCTCTCTGCACATTAGGGAAACAACAACGTAATTTTCAAAATAAATCATGCCGACTTCCCATACAAAGTTACGCTGTGATCACTTGATCAGCACAAGGCTTCCACCAAATACCAAGGCCTTGTTCGTCTGCAGTTAGTAGACAATAGAAATGTACCTCTAAGTACACGGTCTGCACATGTGTTTTGAAAACTGTTGCGCCGCAAAATTGCGACTTTGTGCAATCCATTGTTCCTATTTTGATTTGTGCAATAAACTAAGATTACATACACGTATGCCTTACGATTTTAAGTAAAGATAATAGGTCTCATAATGGCTATTGGTAATTTTTATTAGTCTTTATTCTGTTTCGTAACGGCAATTGACTTTTATATTATAATCGTTTGATTGACGTAAGGTATAATTTTAAACCGGCTATGATAATTTTATAAACAAAAACAAAAAAGCAAAAAGTCGTAACGTAAAGCCTACTTTTCAAACCACTTTTTTCTAATCTACTGACTTTATGGGGCTAGACGGTCATAGTCTCACAACAGCCAGCTTGTCGCCGCTCGTAACTCCTTATAAGGCCGGAACTTAGCCCGACCTTCGGCCATTAGTTCATAGTGGCCTTTATACAGACAGCAGCATAACTAGCTAAGCGGGTGAGGTGTTCAAAATGACCTACACGCGCTTACTCTCTTATAAATAAAGTCGTGTTCAGCTTATTTTGAACACTTGAATCGCTTAGGTACTTCTGCTGCTGCTAGCTAGCTATTAAGTATCGTCGCATGGCACTGTTTATAACTTCGGTTAAGTGTAAAAAATAACACCCAAAAGCAGAGAATTTGGGTCACTTCTCTTAGATCAGTCAAAAACTCTGACTTATTACTTTCGGCTAGCAGCTGCCTAAAATAAGGCGCACGCCTGATGAGAACCATGCTTTTTAGAAAGCTTTTATTAAAAAGAGAACCGAATTCTGACGCGTGCAGAACAATGAGTTACCTATCTAAACTTATTGCCCGCAGCTTTTCGCTGTAGAAAACTGATTGCGAAGAATACTATATGTCACACCAGCCTAGTCTCTAATCTTTGTAAATACGCCACAAAAAGGGTAGATGACAATTGTAGGAACGCTAATAGCCTTGTTATATTAATAAAACTTCTGGTCCTTTTAGGTGCTAGCGGAAAAGCACTGAAAAGGCTAGGTCAAGCAGATGGCGTCGAGTATCCCATTGCACACAGCTTCTATCTTCGTCGGATTTATCTGGTTTATATTTTATTTTAATTTACCCACCCACCACTATAGTCTAGGCTCTGTACCAGCCAGCGTGTCGCCGCATCTCCTTATAAAGCCTGGGCTTAGCTCGACCTTCGGTCGTTGGCCGTCGCTAATTACATTACCTACACTTTCAACAACGAAATGTAATATCGTCAAAGACTAGTATATATTTGCAGACTGAATAAACTAAGACTGATTAAAATAAACTAAAAAAAAATAACTGAAGTCAAGTCTCCCAAGTCTGGCTAGCTAAGGTTCTCTGAAAATTTAAGGTGTATAACATTGTCATCTCTCTTAATCAATTCAGTGTTTCTTCGCTCTTTGCATTATCGATATCTCATCCTTCTTGTAGTCCAAAGCGAGGTTTTTGCAAAAAAAATGAACTTGTCTCTACAATCACGGAAACTTCACCGAGACAACTATATGCCACAGAGATGACATTCTCGATTGCAATTACTCAGCATTGCATGGTTAAGTTTCAATATTCATTTTCCATTCACTTATGTTGTCGGTGCGTGGTATTAAGTAGTACAAATAGTTGGATAATGAGGTGTTGTTTTAATTTAATTATGTTATCACATCGACGAAATGCGCTTCCTAGCGCCTGGGATTTCAAGGGCTGAGTTATCGAATATGTATTTAAAGTATCAAGAAGTGTCCGTCAAAAATTGTTTATGTACAAAATCTTCTTTACTTACATTTATAAATTGGCTCTGAGCTCTGCTATCACGGTCATTTGAAATGCACTAAAACGTACCTATAATAAATAAGTACGTAGTTTAGATATTGAATTGGTATCATATTGATACAAATCTAAGATTAATATTACTTTGTAAAAATCAATAGTTTCCGGAAGGCGTACTTACACGTAAAACCGGCAAATCACCGCTCATTTTGTCGTTAACCTGAAATTTATTTATCGTAAAATTTTATGGGCGTTTGATTTACAGCTTATTTGATAATCTGTATTGGTTAAATTTCAACCTGCTGGAATATGTTATTCCGTGCGAGTACTTTCATCAAACGTAAGTACTGTTTTTAAGAAAAGTAAACAAATGAAAACACGTGACGTGACTTTTGGCCAATGAACTATCTTTATGTCACTGGCACACTAAGAGACTTTGTTGTTTGTTTAAAATCTTGCAAATAAGTACCTATATTTACCACAAATAATTTTATTTATTTGGGCTGGGCTGCAGATTTAGCTTGCTTAAAAAAAAACAAAAAAAAGCTTGAAAAACACAACCATCGCTTTGACAGGCAGGCAAACCCTTCACACAAACCTTTGATCGTAATAAAACTAGATTTCCAGTGGTCGTCAATCACCAATCCCGCTCGGTAACCGTTTTCTACAAGTTAATAGCTGTGGGAGAGATCTTATCACTAAATTGATCTGGTTTGCAATCGCTGGCGCAGGGCTAAAGAATTGCCGTGGAAAAATTGTTGTAACTATTTGCAATCTTGGTACTTCTATCGGTTTGTGCTTGTAGCCTACTTTCGAAGTTTTAATTCCACCTTTACTGGAACTCATCTATTCGTCTAAATGTCTAGAATGACCTGGCAATCCTCCTATTACTGATGGAAAATTATTGCAGACACTCTTAGTTTAGCTTTCTGTTTTGAATTAAAAGAAAAATGAAAAATAAGGAAAAAGAAAAAAAATGTTTTTGTTACCACATTGCGTGTGTCATTTGTTTTAACTAAAACACAGACAAAAATATGGGAACAGGAACTAGTTAAAGCTAAGAGCAGCGACACCTAATGCTGCTGGTATAAGAGCTAAATGTAATAAATATATGATCACCAATATCTTAACGATTGTATTGTTATGTCCCACATTACATTGTAAGACGCACAATTTGCGTGTGTTAAATTCCCAGCTTAGAAAATGCACTAATAGCGATATTAAGGCGCGTTGTGTGCGTCTTAATACCGCTAATCGCGAGTAATGCGTGTGAACCTTCAGACATAAAGGATGCCCCGGGTCTCTGGGCAAATCGTTTTGCAATTATGGCATAGCTTTCCCTGGGGCCTGGCTGCTAATAGATCATTAGATTGATTAAAGTTGTTCTGTGAGGTTACAGTGAAAAAGTTATTTCGTTCACGAATCACGATATCAATTGGGTTTACTTAAAAATATATTAACTTGATTCTTTGCGACAGTATACCTGTATAATTAGTCCGGAAAGCAGTGTCGTGGTTTACATGGGAACTCATACATTCTACGACACATCTCAGATATCATCAATGACATCAATGAATTGAGACTTGAGACCACGAACAATGACAGGATGACAAGACAAGAATTTGCTTTATTAAAACACCAAATTAAAAAGCCTCTCAACCGTTGCATTTAAAAATGGGATGGCTACCCAACTCAGTTGACTTAAATATTGTGTCCAAATGTTTACATAAATTACAAAAAATCACAACAAAATAGCAATGACATTGATCCATTTGATCCTACCCATAAAAAACGTCTCAGTAAACTACGGTTGCACTTGGCCATAGGCACTCCGTCATTACCGGTCATAAACGCCGACCGCACAGCGTTTGTGTAAAAACCAATAATCAGCCGGCGACTTTCGATTTCCACCAATCCCGTGTCGGCTCTCACCGCCGATTAGCTGTCATTTGCCGGTCTGTCATTATTTTGATTATAGAACGATCGTATGTGACGATCGGGCGGTTGTATAGTAGGTTTAATTAGATATAGAACACCAAATGTGGTTGAGCAAGATTGCTCTAGTTCTAATGTGGATTACACTTAACACAACGCAATCAAAGTACTTAACCTCACAGAAATAGCTACGAATCATTGAGTTATATATTAACTCAATTCTACGAATATAGTAGCGTGAGGCTAATAATCGAGCAAACTGAGATTTTCCTCAGTAAATAATGCATTGTGCATTTTAAGTATGACTTAATATTAGAAGTGATGAAAGTTTAAATTATTTACTGCCACTTAACGTCAAAATCAATCACAGTAAGCAATGAGTTTGATCATAAATTGAACAGTAATTACTATGTCTGAGATTTATAATGAAATATTTTCTGAACATCAATTGCCTTATCACGTCAGCTTTAAGGTGCATATTCTAAGCACATTTAGACGGCTACTGTATTACTTGACACATTAAGTAGCTGTACAAACTGAAAGATAATGGATGTTAAAATGTATCTTACCTACCTATATATTATATAAATATTTTATATTGATTAATTTAAGAAACGAGTTAAAATATTCGGTTGAAAGCAAAAAATCTAACTTATTTATTTGTAACAAACTGTTGAATATATCCTTATAATTTATAATGTTTCTGTTAGGCCAAATCTATTTAACTGATTGAGATTTTTTTATGCATTAAGGCCGCTACTTGTGTTTACTTATATTATCATGAAGCACTGTGCAATAAAGTATAATATTCAAGTACCTAAATAAATTCCCGCCACTCTGAGATTGGGTGCACCATGTTTAACTTCACTAATTATCATTTTACACAGTCAGGCACTTAATTTGGTACACACTATTGTCACTACAAGGAAATTCACTATACTTAAATCACAGAATCTTGTACAGCCTGGGCACCGAATTGACAACACTTATCAGGTAGCAAATCAATGTATTTCTGTCTGGTTCACAGATTAAATTACTTATTAGCGCGACAGCCACTCACTTTATTTACCACTCGCAACCACTATCTGATAACGTCAATTACTTTGAGTACAGTCAGCAAAATAAACTTGTAAAGGTACTATAGAAGCTTATTGCAAAGGCGTACTTACGAGTATAAACACATAAAAATTTACGCTGTTAAAAATCAAGGTAAAATGGATGATAATACTGTATCTGACGAGACTCCTCGTACTCGGCTTGGATACCAACCCGTGGCTCTACCGAACTACGAGTAGGACAACACGCAACGTAACTAATGCGTACCTATACTTAGGTCTCGGTAGTTTGACTTGTACGGCCAGATATGTGCCAGGCCAGGGTGACCAGATGTCTTGTATTTTACGGGTTATCCCGTATTTCAGTCACGAATTTTTCACCGTCCCGTAATTTCGGTTTAAAGACATTTATTTCCCATAAGAAATTACATTTCACTTACATGAGAAATTTTAATAGGTAAATCTTAATCCTAGTTTATAGAAAGTGGGCAATCGGACATAGGTACATACCTTACAAATGACTCCACTTGAGAGTAGCACAATCACTAGACAATAATTAGCATTTAAAGGGCATACGATTACTTTCTTCACAACCACTTATTAACAATACGTATTAATGCTGAACACGAGTAAAATGGTTACATTACAACTAAGTAATTTAACGAAACTAATACCGGACACCACAATGCATCAGTTGTCCCCTGTCCCGTATTTAAAGCTCGAATCCCATATTTTCAATGCAGTTGTCCCATTAAACCGGAAATCAGATCTGGTCACCCTACAGATATCCCAGTGTCGTAAGTTTCAGTGTCGCCCGAGATAGTGAATTTTCCCTTTATTTTTAATACTGTGATATCGTTAGCAGACGTGTCTTAAATAATAATAATTTACAAATGTATTTATATTGCTGATTGTACCCAATCATTTCAAATGGTCATTATCAAGGGAATCGATTTGATTGCTGTCTCATAGGCAAAGTATCTAGGTAAAGATGGAGATACATAAGTGGACATGGTGTATATATATTATATTATAAGATGTCCACGTAGATGTACATGTAAAATGACAGCTGTAAGAACTATATTGGAGTACCTACTACTACCTACTACATGTATACTTACACAACATAACTAGATAACGTGTTTTTAACCGAATTCGAACAACAGATTACAGCAGGTAATTGCAGCAATCTGTGAAAGGTACTAAGAAAGATACTAAAACAAAAAATGTACAGGTAGAGGCTTCGATGGCGAAATAAGACCATTTTAAAATATTTAATATGGGATAAGCTTGCCACAAAGTTGTTGACTAAAAGATATATAAAAGTTATATAAGTACATGGGTGCATGATGTATAGATATAAAAGCAAGAAGTAAACGAGGCACAGGACCTGCGGGTAAAAACTAACAACATATAACATACGTCCCATTGTAACTATATCTCTGCCTAAAGCGACACACACGCGTCATAACATAACTGACAGCACCCGTGACGGCGTGTATATGGGTCGTCGATCCCCGTCGCAACGGACAAGTAGAGAGTGTTCATAGAATCTCATAAATCACTGTGACTGACGGTGACGATGCTAGGCTCCGTGCGTAGGCTGGATATATTACCTAATTTTAGGTACCTACACTAGATAAGTAAAATAAGACGACGCGGTGCTGTGAAGCTGAAGACAAAATTCTGATTCCATAATAAGCCGATTTCCTTGTGTTTACGTTCGACACGCGCACATACAACTCGTGGACGAGCGGTGATTCGTGCAAACGTCAAAAGTGTGTGTGTGTGCACAAGATTGCGGCTCATTATGGAATCACAATTTTATTTTCATGGGACCACGTTTTCGTATTTAATTTGTCCATGGTACCTACACTAGATTGCACTGAAATAGGCAGAATAACAACTTGACTGACACGAGTCACGAGTAGTTGCGTAGTGATTAAAAAAAAAGTGTAGTACCTTAATTTTGAAGCATAATCTTGACCACAATAAAAACAAATCCTTAGCTATCTCAATTCACGCCATACAAGTTTCAAGTTATTTAATCAGACGAGAGATTAACGATATTTAGTTAACTGCAAAAATGATGATAAACGCGCAAGTCAACGGGCAGAAAAAAGTATGTTTACTTGGTTTTGATTCCAAAATTACTCTGTTGGAACCAATTAGGTAACTATAATCTGTGGATTACTTGTAGAAACTCATTGTATTAAAATAAGCCTTTGCAATTGATTACTAAAGGATTATTCCACGCAAATCAATGTTCCATTTTCGGCTTCTTTGCACCTCCAATACGTATTTATTTTCTATTTTCTCGTACGATATTGTAGCAGACTGGTAGGCTTTCGTTTTCACTGGCTAATGACAGTTTGGTGTGACTGGACGTCATTACAGCACAACACTGTCAACCGCCGCTAATGAGATTATGGCCGACATCCACCGACTGGCCGGAGATATGGAAACTGGTATATTTCTTAGATATCACGTAAATTGCTGTTACACTGTCGAGATATGGGGTTTGTTTTGGTGAAGGAGAGTATAGAGTATCTTGGGCAGAGTATGTTTTTATACCCAAACAAGCACTTGACCACAACCTCATCGGATTGTAAGTGAAAATCTGAAGTCGAGGATGATGCATTGCTCTAAATAAATCTAATAATCCAGCATGCATCCTTTACAACTTATTTCAAAAATACTATTACATATATTATGCTATTCTATTATATATTTATATTATTATTCTATTAAATTTTTTAGCTGTCAATACAGCGAATCGTCCTTTTTGCAAAGGATCGGCAAACCGCATGTGACACCTCTGGAGTTGCAGGCGTCCATATGCTACAGTAGCTGCTTACCATCAGGTGGGCCGTATGCTTGTTTGCCACCAACGTGGTATAAAAAAAACGATAAATGACACGAATTGCTTACGAAGGTATTTTGTAATACTTAATTGTTATTTTATTGTTAGGTACTGAAATAAACTAAATATACAGAACTTAAAACAGGTAAATTTACTAATAAAAAGATATAAAAGCCAACAGGAGCACACGCATAATATGTGTTAGTTGCTTTCTAGCCTCATAAATCTAGTAAACGAAGTACATTACATATCCCATTCGCAGTGTCACAGCAGAATCTAACAAGCTCTCACGTTCAGAGTAAATGACTGAAATTTATAGGAAATTGCGCTTGCATATTACATACCCGCTAATAGTCAAGTATTTAATTGGCAAAAATAGACCTTACCTAGTTACAATTAGGTTCCCAATGGTAGTAAACAGTGGTGACGATACGAGTCAAGGAGACTAGAACCAATGGAGTTTCCATTCTTACCAGATTGAAGTAGAATTATTTAACCCGTGCTGCTAACCACAGCTGTAGCTATTTCAGATTGTATTAAAACATGCGTAGTGATATTATCAGTAACGTTGAATTCGCTTGAACTGTTAACCTGTTAGCTAGTTGTTAAGCCACTGTCAAGAGAATAACCCGGGAAAAAAGTACGTGGCCTCATGAAATAGCCGTCTCGCGCTTCAAATTGGTATTAAATGCAAACTCCATTGCTTCTTAACTTAATACGTGAATGTACTAGCAGTGGGGTTACACTGTCTCTATCCATTGTACCTGTTTTTTAAATTTCGCGCCCCGTGCCGGCGGCTTAATGAGGGCAGGGTTGGCACATCGCTTATTATCTTATGGGTGCGTACGAGAATAATAGTTTATAGTAGTAGTTTTGTACTAAAATTATAATTAGATTGGGCAAAGAAGGTACTAAATCTGATATTTATCTAGTTTTGTATTAAATTTACTGATAGATTAGGTAGATTGAGGCAGGTTGACTAGACGCTTACATCTGTAGACCCCTTGATTTATATGAAATACATCGGCTGCGTTCACATAAAACTTTATTATTTTTATCTGTAGATACCACGTGCACGGAATGAAGCACGTTGACAACCCTTTTTTATTTTTTGCACAGATAACATTTTCATCCCTGTAGCTAAATGTCAAATTCAGGACGGAGAACCTTCTGTACTTGTACCTACTATTCATTATTCTGTGGTACTAGGTAGTCTAGGTATCAGAGATTCGCCCGTATTAGATTTACACATATACATATAAGAGTGACAAGTAGTCAACGCAGGCGCAGGGCTGACGTGCCGCAAACATCACGGCTGGTCTTATTTACTGGGAATTCGTATCACTGAATCTTTGATCACCCAAACTGATTCAGTTATAGATCTATGATATTAATTCTTTATAACGGTTTCGCCTCTGGAAGGAAAAGTAAAGAGTGTTAACTTCTTTTACCTAAGTTACTCAAGGTAAGATGTTTAAGTAAGGATTTTCTACCTCCGACCGCCGATTTCCATTTTTCGTGTCATTTGATTGATTTCTTGATTTTTATATATGTCAAAAACAATAGAAATAATAAATTTGCATTACAAAAACATGTAAAAAGTTTGTATAAAAAGTTAAGTTAACTATAAAACGCCATTGCCATGCAGTTTCATGTTATCGTGTGCATGTATCTTCTTTACGACATGGTAGGTACTTACACGTTCTATTTATTCGTGTGATCTATAAGATATACTAAAATACATCGTAATAAACAATTTCACATTATACATCGGATATCGAAATTGTACCTATATCTATTTGATGGTGCAATATAATTTAAATTACGAAATCTACTCGCAACTGTCCACTTATGAAATATAGTTTCCGGGGTCGCAATTAGTATGGACAATAAAGTATTAGAAAACGTCCTTGCTAGAAACATAAATTACTTGCTGGACGCGCGTTAAATTATGAGCATCGTTTATGTACAGTTGACAATAATTTAACACCGTACAAGTGTACAGTCACTTACGATAATATCTTGCCCAACGCGGGAAAATATGTGACACGATCTTAGCGAGTGAAGCGTGTCATATATTTTTACACGATATATGTCAGTAATATATCCTTGCAAGTGACAGTGTATCAGAGTAGAAATTTTATTCAAAATGATGGAAGTTTGGCTACTAACGTCGTGCGTTCAAATTTCTGCGAGGTACTTAGTACTAATTAGTTTTCTAAAACGTACATGTAAACCATCAAATGAAATACCTACAACCGTCGGTCTTCCGTGAAGGAAAACAACATGAAGAAACCGGACTAATACTAATATTAGGCCCAATAAGTTTTTTCCCTAAGGATGACAAGGAATAAGTTCCAACGTGTTAGACATTTTCGTAAAAGCCTGAGCCAATTCTTAGGATTAGATCAGGTTAACATAAACGAATCCCAGTGGGTCAGTGGTAACTGCAGTTATCAAGGTTTATAAAATGACAGTTCTCGACATTTTTGTCGTTCATATAATAGTCAATCACGTTGTCACGTTACCCACGCGACATTATGTCATTCGTGATAATGACCAGCTCACAGAGTCGTAGGATGCAAGCGATATAGCGTTGAGGACGGAACTTGCAGCTGACTCTACCAACGGATCGCAGTCGCATGATGGATCTTCAGACGTGTCTCCGTGTGATAAACGCCCGGCGATGTTTCAACTCCACGCTTCATTAACATTTAGAAATGCGCCCATTTCCCGCCAATGTATCACGCGCATGTAGATCGCAATAAGATACAAACGTCTTGTACGGTATGAAAAGAACCCTTAACGTAGTTAGAGCTCGCTAAGGTTAATCTCTAAAAATGTCGATTAGTTATTAACTTATTATATATGGTCAGAATTTCGACTTGCGCATAGTGGCCTACACGGGAAAAAGCATATCTTCAACCAAGAATACCAATGCAAGAATGTTATTGTTTAAATATAAGTAAATATTGCCTGTGACTAATTTGTATATCTTTAGTCCAAGATATATTTTACTTAAATAAAGACACTTTACTTGAATCAAGACCACTTTCTAGGCAGATTGTTTCCAACTGTATACGAAACAATATTGTCTTGACTAAGAAGATGTGTGCCTCCGATGATATATTTTTCCGTGTAGAAAGTCGCCTAATAATATTTTAGGATTTTCAAAAATTACTATATTATGGTATTGACCTTGAACCTCATGGCTTCTTGCATTGCAAGTTTTGCGGTGGCTACAACTTATTTCTTCACAAAGTTAACTGGCCCGCAGATTTAATCCACTCCATCAGTATTTAGTAGGCACCGCGAAATGCATCTGCGCCTGCTCCGAAAATACTCAAAGTTGACACACATAAATAATATTTAGCGGTGTAAATAGAATTTCAGTTAACGTCCGACTCCACAGTGACGTACGGAGTTTACGATGAGAGCTATTACAGGCTGCGTGTATGTTCTCAATGGTTGCGCGAGTGCAGGCAAGTCCAGTAGTATGCGAGTCTTAAGAAAGACTCATACTTCGATCAGGAAAAAAGATCTTGATGTACCCGTAAGCACTGGGTCAGTATGACGTGACCGCAGGATCCCTGATAATGTGCAATGTTCGTCAAGTCGAAACGCTGGGCCTTATTGGGATTAGTAAAGTTTTCTTCCAGTTTCTTAATATTTTGGGATACTCTAAAACCGATTCGATCAAGCAAAGCTTGTGCTATGGGAACTGGGCAATATAAAAGAATAGATAAGTAAATTATAGCTTTATAGTTAAGATTAGTACCGACACGGTTGATAAACGACACTCTATTTAATACTAGTTCTAGTGAATTCACCTATGTTCTGCATGCGATTTGTATGACACACAATAAACATGTTGGACAGACTTATAGGTTTTTCACGCGTCTGTTATAAGTGTATAGTATTCGATATTTAAATTTAAATTTTGCAGACTGATGATGTGTGAGAAACGCTTCAATATTTTAATTCTGTGCCGTTTGTGTTACTGCCACATCAAAGCGGCGAGAGGAACAAAACAATTGAATATTTGAGATTTTTTAAATGAACCTATAAATTAACTGCTATAATACAATGAAATCTGTGTCTGATGGAATTGATTCGCAGTGAACCCTTAGTTGGGCTCCATTAGTATGCAATCGAAGCTGCTAATATGCCTATATGAGGATACGCAATCATTAGATTAGCATAATATCGCAGTCATTACAATATTATTAAATTATTAAGTACACTACAAATTATTAACAGTTATTATCGCATTAACGCAGTAGATACCCGTCTTTACGATACGAATAACCATCATACATATATTATTGACCATTAGCACTTTCTCCGCTACGAACCAGCTAGATTTTCTAAAGGATTTGAAGAGCTGAAACCCGGAAAACACTCAATCGGCAAAACCGGTATCATTTTGTCACATCACTAGCCACCGAGACGAAAGTGAGTTCGTGCGTAACAGCACTCAGAATCAATATCGTGTGATCGTAAACTCTCGAAATACCGCCCCGGGTTCGGGTCCCGGCGTGAACTGTGTAACGCAATTGGCGCGGTTATATTCGGACATGTTCTTAACGTAGAGTAAGGTCGCATGTGCGTCTAGTCAAAAAGAACCTTATACACAAAACTTTAGTGATACTTAAGGTGGCCACCGACTATAAATCCGCCTGCAGTCCGCCTGACGATCTTAAGCTTTTAAGTTTTTAAGTTGAATAAGCCCCTCAATATGGAGCGAAACATGTCGAGCAATATTTGACTTAAAAGACGTGAGTTACCCGTGATTATTTATTTAAGAACCTTATAGATCCAGAGTAGGCCGTAGGCAACCCTATCTTATCGAGTAGCAGAATTCGGCTTGTGTAGTAATTCAGTAATTTACGGTGCAAAGATATGTATTTTAGTACTTGGTAGCCTGAGCTAACCGGAGTTCCAACTTTGGCTCAAGCTACCAGGTACTAAAACACATAACATTTTATCGTGCATAGCCCTACATAATCCGAATTCTGCTACCCAATGCGGTAGGGTTGCCTATAGCATCTTCTTGATCTATTAGGCTGTTTCTGTATCTAAGCCAAAATGAGGTTTAATTTGATAGTGTATAGTTGGTACAGTCACCATCAGATATATCGGAGAGGCAAATATCTGAACAACGCCTCTTTTGTTAAGGCGATAGAGTGCATGTTCAGATATTTTTGAGTACCCTGGCCGCTTCGATATATTTGATGGCGACTGTACCTACCGACATGAGCGCATGGCGATATGTACCTCATATATCTTTGATATTAGGATACTTGCATGAAATTGTAAGGAATCAAACTATTTGTCAATTTGACATGGTTTCATGATGGCCCAGGGCTGCATTTTGCTGAGTGCACGATATGCATATTATGTGCGTAATAGCTTTTGCCACTGGACTTTTTACAAGTATCGTGACACCGTGTCACGCGATATACAACTACTGTCTTTTTCTTACACTTATTGCGAAAGAAAATGTTTATCTACAGTACCAATCTTGTTTAGTTCTTATGGGTGATAAAGATTTCGTTTAAAAAAATAACCAAAAGGTATCAATATCAACCGACAACACGGTAGTAATATAACAAACATCCACAGCGGTATTTCTGCTTGTAATCAAAGAATTTAAGCTTGTAAACACTCCGTCCACATTAAAGTCGTAAAATACAATTATACTTAACGTCCCAGCATTACGCGGCACATTGTCTCAAGAATCCCGAGATGAATTACCTGAAACCAAGAACAACAACATAAGTACATTAAGTACACCTTCGCTAATTGGAGGAAGTGTGGAGTGTGGAATAAGGGCGTAACTGCGAATGGTAAAGGGCAGCCTCGTTGCCCTCACTAATGGCTAATTGCGCGTTACGACACACATTACAGGCCTCTACTCTCAAACCCTTCTACTTTGCAATTCAAAATTATAGCGATCAAAGTCGCATGTGCGCTTAGGGCGTTTTAGCAGAAAATAATGTGCGCGGATTACGAAAAGTACGGATGATTAATGTGATTATTGTTATTAAAGTCTGTTATTGGCCTTGGCGCGGAATAAAATTATTGTTTAAATAAACTATACGAAAAAAAAATACTCTACCTAAGTGTGCTAAAAATATAACAGGAAAGGAAACGTGCAATGCATATCAGTTAAGTAACAATAATTGAATTTTGCAATAAAATAAATCAACAAAACATTACACTCCATAACACCTTTAGCTAACTGCGATTGTCGTTTTATGGCATCGTAATAAGTAATAACATGAAACCCACGTACTTAAATACAGAAATAACACTTCGTAATAAGTAAGAAATGGGCTATTTTAAAATAGTGACGCATAATACGTTGAAATTTCCGCACTTTATCGGGAACATTACTACCGTGTATTGCTTAATACGTTATATATATTAGTAGGCGATATGAAATATAAAATTTCGATATTCAGTTTTTTTTATATGTTTAATAATATCTATATTTAGGTACTTAATACAAACATATTTTATTAGAGTTTTATTCGCTTGAGTGTCCTTAATGTTACGTAAAACTTAAACCATCACAAGAATTTAATTAAAAAACCAAAGCATTTCACATGGTCTCCTTTTAGAACATGCATAGTTTCGAATTCAATGAGTAGGAAACTTTTTATTTCAACTTAGCCACGGTAGGGCTAAAATATTGAAAAAGGACAAGTTATGTACGCACTCACTTATCTTATCCGCATAATAAAGTGGATGCTTAAAAAACAAAACGTAGAAAATGACAAGTGCAGTGACTGCAGAATAACCCCTCTCAAAACGAAGATTATTACTCTGTATTAAATTAAATTGCATACACACATAAACACTCTGCGCATTACACGGAAACTCACTTAGTTCCCAGTAGTTCAGTGCAAACGGCTTTTAAGCTAACCTTCACGAAATATATTTAGAAAAGTCATTCGGCATAATTACTGCGACAGTTCGCTATTCAGGTCACCGGGATTATTTGTGGCTTACATTTTAGATGTCAACGTCATTCAATGAAGTATGTTCTAAATTTTAAAAAGTTACATTATACTTTGACTAATTATAAAGTGTCTAAAAAGCTTTTTTGTTGGACGTTACGAGGATCTGTTGAAAGTATGATTATTATTCAAAATCATAAATTCTAAACATGAATTTCAAATGCAGTATTCATTATATCATGGCTATTATTCATCATTACGAACGGATCGAATTCAGTCTAGCACATAACTGACGTAATATCCAAAACAAAACTAGATACCTACAGTTCATTCACACGCCCACGCTGAGCTCATTCAATCCTTCATATTATTACGTACAAAAGGACGTATATTCAGCATGAGAGGTATAAACAAGTTTGCTAATTACACCTTTATTTTTAATGAAATAAGGTACACATAAAGTAGCATGTGCCATCGCTGAAATGTCACTTGCGACATGCGCACAAGCATCACACAGCATACTCTGTTGCAGACACTCCACTTCTTAATGAATTAATGCCCCTACATTAATGTCAAATAGCCCATTCGCGGGTGGAATGCGGAATGACTCCCCGCAATTGATATTATCCACTTAGCAGAGCTTCTGTTGATATGTTAAGGTTGTGGTGTAAGTGTAACTGCAGCCGAGCTACGTTACATACCGCCGAGATGATCTAGTTGTCTGTAATAGTTTTTGCTAGGATTTCTCATGATAATGATGATATAAATCACTCCCATGTAGTGTGATGCCCCGACTGCCTCAAGGTGATTGTTCCTGATCCTGTTGGGATAGGATAGGTAAATATACTGTGCAGTCAGGGTAAGTAATAAAAGATATAAGAACTTATTGTATAATATTCATATTCTATACGCTCATATTGTATAAGCTTGTTTTGTATACCGTTCAAAGTCTATAATGAACGTTTGATATAACATCAAAATATCTAATTTTGTTAAGTATAACGTTGTTTAAGTATAATATCGTTGTATATAATGGTCATAATGTATAACGTTCATAATACCTTAGATTTATAATGTATAATATTCAATACATCTAACACCAAAATACATAATGCTCGTATAGAATAACGGGTTGTCTAAATCGCAGCTCGTGTACATATCAACTCGCCTAAAAGCAACTGGTCTACACGATTTTTTAAGTAGCAGCTCGTCTAATTAGCTATTCTAAAATTCTCAAAATGTTGAATCCTCAACTTAACTAGACGGAGCCCCGCTTCGCGGGGCTCCTATTTCCGGGCGGTTTGCCCTTCGGGCATCTGAAGCTACCTAACGAACCTAACCTACCTATTGATTTAGTTTGATATCCGTGAAAACATTACACTTTGGGGAAAAAGGTTGGAATGGAGTTATAACCTATTTAGTATATCATACGCTATTATATTTTATAATTATTATATTAAAAGATAGTATATATTATGATCGATATACGTTATGTATGTTATATTAACTAAATTTAGAGTATTTGAGTGTTATATGATAAGTTATTATACAAAATGAGTATTATATTAATTGACCGTTATTCCTAATAAAAATATTGATTTTGTTGTTATAGCAAACGTTCATTATATCTTGTGAACGTTATTAATATGAAATTATATATTTTGTAGTTATATCTTATGGGACGCACCCGTGCAGTCATCGTCAAATTTATGATTTTTTTTTTGATAAATTGGCCATGCAATTTTGAACTTGATGGTACATATGGTTGTCAGGTCTTCGGAGTGTATGACCCGATACAATGCAAATTTTTCATAGGGTTTCAAACATAGGATAGGTAAACCTAGTAAGGTAAATATTTAGCACGTTTACAACTACAATCGCCGTGATTTACGTTATAGGTTTGATTGAACAACCATTGATTTATTTATAATGAACAAACCATTACCAATTTCACGAGTCCTCCATAGCAATGATGCCAATGATATCACGCCCTACAAGCTATTATTGTCCGAATGATCGCTGCATGTCATGGCTTGCGACACGGACAGGACAGGACAGCGTCTGCGCAACGTATGTCGCAACGCGATCCAGCGCCATCTAACAGCTTAATAGAATAGCGACGATTGCACCGGGACACATGAGAGCTGAGCACTGTTGAGAAGAAGTATTACTAAACCGCTATTAGAAAAGGATTGAAATAGCTGCCAATCCATATTAATTCCGACTTCTGCAAATCTGTCAAGTCTTATCCTATTCTCATCTTGGTTTAGTATACCTATCACTGCTGGATATAATTGAAGCGATGTTTACAAAAACAACATAACTGACTACACTGGTTGACACCTGAAACTATTAACAATGTTCTTAAAAAAGTGTCAACCGCTCTAGGCAGTTATGTTGTTTTTGTAAACATCCCTTCATTTGACTTCAAGCTAGTTTGTATTGGTCACAGCTCATACCTCAAGTGGAAAAAAGTAGAACAATAGTATTTTGTGCAACAGTTACATAATGAGGGTTCTTAAGATTCGAGGGTCGAAGTTACAAAATGGGGCGAAGCCGAATTTTGTAAAAACAGACCCGAGAATTTTAAGAACCCTTATTATGTACCGTTGCACACAATAGTTTTTATACGAGTGCTTAAGCAAGCCGGTAAGAATTGAGTTCGACGAAAGCCGTGCACAACCTACTGCTTCTATGTAATCTCGTAACGTTCGATCTCCCGGTGGATTGTGCCGGCGGCGACACGCAATGCGGGGCCCGACAACAGTTTCACAATATTGTATGGAAATCCTTTCTGTCATTGTTATGGATGCTACAATATGCGACCATAGAAGCTCTATCGAAAAGTATGCGCTAGTAGTTCCGCCACCACAATCTCAATTCGATTATTACAGTCGCCGAGTATAAAAAAAAGTTTTTGAGTTCTCCTGTCTATTAGTAAAAAAATTAAATGAGTGCAGTCTGGATTTGACAAATAAATGTGGCCCTAGTGAAGAAGGGTACAAGTCAAAATGGCTCAGAGAATAAGGGTACAAGTGCCGTACATTTTATAGGACGTGTGCCTCTATTCGCTGAGCCATTTTGACTTGTATCCTTTTTCACTAGGGCCACAGGATTATACATATATGCAAAAAGGCAACTTACATATTTATAAATCTAATGGGTATTTCCCTTGGGTTTTCAAAATAACAACAGATTTTTTGTATCAGTTAAGAAAATACATGTTCTCAATCTCGCTTTGACGCGATGCATCCTATCTGCCTAGTATCGAGTGTTCTATCTGTGCATCTTGCTTGTAACATATTAGTGTAAACAAGAAAATACATGTTCTCAATCTCGCTTTGACGCGATGCATCCTATCTGCCTAGTATCGAGTGTTCTATCTGTGCATCTTGCTTGTAACATATTAGTGTAAACAAGAGGCTCGACCACGAGTCACCCAAATAAGCCCAACTCGGGAGACGGTCACGTATCCGTCAATTATTTGTATGGTGATTTTGTGCAGAGCCTCTAGCGGTCACTTATAGAACTAAAAATTACTGCCATACCATGAGTCAAATTATCCTTTACGCTATTCGCTAACGGAAAGTCGTTAATGTAAATTTCAATCGTTTACAAAGTGACGTGACATGACAATAAGCTTCACATCCTTCACACCCTTTGACTATTAAACCAACCGGACCGGCCATACCTGTCATTGTCTATACAAAAAAAGTCTGCCGATTTTTGCGGGGGAGGGGAACGTCAAATGTATGCAAAACGTGAAAATAGCCACGTCAGATAAACGTCAGTCCATAGACAGGCGTTCTGCTCTGCCAAAAATGTATGACCAGTGGTCATACTCATTGTATGGACTGAAGTTTATTTGACGTGGCTATTTTGACGTTTCGCATACATTTCACGTTCCCCTCCCCCGCAACAAACAAACGGCAGACTTTTTCCGGTAGAAATGAGAGCGCGTGTCGCATCCGGTTGGTTTAATAATCAAAGACCGAAAGAGATTGTAGGTAAACCAAAAAGGTTTTACTTCCTAAGTCGAACGAGTACCAGTCATTATAACTTCGTGGCACAAATATATTAAATTTAGGTACTTTTTAGGGTTCCGTAGCCAAAATGGCAAAAACGGAACCCTTATAGTTTCGCCATGTCCGTCCGTCCGTCCGCCCCCCCCCCCCATCTAACTTTTGAATCGTCAGTCCTAAAATTTTGAAAAAAATCATGAACCTGAGGCCTAATGAGTACAGTCACCGGCAATAGTATCTTCCTACGCGAAGGCCTCAAAAATATATGACACGCTCTTATGATCGTACAAATAAGAGCGTGTCACATATTTTTGCGGCCTTCGCGTAGGAAGATACTATTGCCGGTGACTGTACCTACCTTCAATGAAAACTATATTGAAATAAATCGGTTTAGCCGTTTTTGAGTTATCACTCAAAAACCCATAGTGAAAGGTCGTAAGTAAAAATGACGTAAGCGCCGCCAAATTTCCCGTAAGAAACGACCTTTTGAATTAATTGTCTTTGTTTACGGAACCCTACACTGAGCATGGCCCGACTTGGTCTTGGCCGGTTTTTTCGTTTATTTTCGCTCGGCTCGACTCAGGTCAAAGAGGAAAATTAATCCCATTAGGTAGCAACATGCTTACTATCGATACACATTGACATTTTGATTTTCAGATGGCGTCATTACGAGGTCATTAACGCCTTAGTCAAAACGAGACGCAGTTTCCTTTATTGCGCTCTCTTTCCTCACTTTGTGGCCGCAGAGTATACTCCAGTGCATAGATATAGTATATACAAGTATAGATGTGCAACCGAGCGACCGGGGGTATGAGAAAGACTATCATGACGTTATACTGTGCACAAATATGGGGTTGCCAGGGTAGCAAAAAAAATTCCACTAAAATGTCGTCGAAATCGTTGCAAGTACTTGACTCCGTAGTGACTGCAATGTGTGAGTCGCCATTTTGGCATAGGATCATAACATAAATAATCGCGAAAATAATTAGTCTCGAGCTCTCGAGTCAATAGAATGCTGCATTTCGGTGTTGCACAATTGGTTTGTTGAAATTAAAACATTACTTTTCATTATTGACGATTTAAATGTTTTATTTGCATAATTTGGCTTTGAATGCAATTTGCCAATTTACGCTTACGAGTATAAGAGGGTGTACAAATGACTTTTTTGAAATCGTCAAGTTTTGGGTGACGTCTAATATGTCATTAATTTTATTGTCAATGAATTACAGCGATACATGTAAATAAATTGAGTTTATTTTATTGGCGATAAGATAGACGCCGAACAATTCGCGCAGTTTTTGAGCGTTCAACAAGCGCAACAAGAACAAATATTAAAAATTCTAAGCATCGCACTTGCGAACACCGCGACACGAACAGGAGCTAGTTCCTCACACCCGGACACAACGAACAGCGTGACGAGCGCCAACACTTCCGTGCAGGAATCTAAATTTTGCAAGTTTCTTCGTCCGTTGGAAATCTGCAAATATCAAATTGCTTGAAAATACCCCTATATATGGGGAAATTTTTAGGGTTTTTTTTTTCTTCTTGTAGGCAACCCTATAATCCGACCAATTTATTGGACTTGTATAATACTAAGCTGGCTGTCTAATATATCTGTACTACGCAATTTGAGCGGTTTGCATGTCAAAAGTCGCGAAGTTGTTTTGAAAATCATTTATAGATTTTTCGTGTTTTATCAAGTTTTTTTATGATACAACTAATAAATTAACTCAGCAACTTGGTTCTTGTGAAATTTGAGAAGGAAATAAGTGATCAAAATACAGAAAACTTGTACTTACGCATGAAATGTAACATTAGCTTCTTTTTGATCGGTTCGGCTTTTGCAGAATGCAGACAAATATACAGAACACAAACATCCCACCATTGTTTAAAGCACAAACAAACACCACACATCTGTTATTTGGCCGCTCATGTGCTAGAAACAAGTAATTAATAAGTAATTATTCGACAAAACCTTTGTTTACTTTTCGTCATAATACGACCAATTTGTGTTGTTCACTTGAGTAGATCAAAGTATGAAGTGTGCCATAACCCGACCATGAACAAAAGTCCGGTCGGTGATAAGGACAAAACATGATACTCTTTTCTATTTCCTCTTGTAGGAATCGCAATTAGGCTATCTTTCTCTTTCAATGTCAAATAAAAGCGTGTCAGCAGGGGGGTACAACTCAAAGTAAATCTGTCAAAAAATTTGAGTTTGACACGACGTATCCGATAGGTACGTTTGCATAAGTGCGAAAGAGAACTTGTCATGCGTTAAGAAGGGACAACATGATTCGTGACATTACAGAGGTCTCTCTGTATTATACTATTATTTACTCTGTGGTGTCAGGCCCTTGCTCCCATAGATATACCACCCATAGCACAGAGTAAATAATAGTATAACAGAGAGACCTCTGTAATGTCACGTAACGTCACGAAGCATGTTGTCCCTTCTTAACGCATGACAAGTATACGTCGTGTCAAACTCAAATTTTTTGACAGATTTACTTTGAGTTGTACCCCCCTGCCCATAGATCTGACACGGAACTAATAATACCAAGATAGAACGGGATGGTCTTATTACACTTTCAATAGATACGGCAGAGAGGTGCTATTATCGTTAGTCCTTGTCATAGTTTCTATTACCCTCCACGCGTTACTTCTAGCAGTGGAGGGTAACAAACAGATATAATGCGCGATTTCTTCAAGAATTTCTGTGATTGCTACGAGAAAAGCTGTTAGTTTTCCTAGAAAGTTGTGTCGGCTAAGGAAAAGATTGGTAAATTGTTCTGTTTTATGCTGTAGAAGTGATTATGGGCATCTATATATCTATCCCATACGGGGGTACACGTGTGCGGGCTCTAGTTAATGCTTGCTTTGAGCTTGCTCCAGTGTACCTCTATCTCCTTTCCTACTTAAACTTCGTCGAGCTAAAATAATCCTAAATCTAATATTAACAGAGTCAATTTTACATTAAGTGTTGGTATTTTTGACAGTACTTGCTTCAGTTTAGTAAGTACCTATAGAACCTTCTTTCTGAAGGATTGGAACTCCAGGAAAATAAAATGAGCAGTGAATAATAACTCGCATGGAACTCGTAAAAATGTACCCACTTTTTGTGGGTGTTACATATGCTTACTAATAGAAATTAGTTTTATGTAGTAAACTACATAAAACTAAATATGCTATTACAAATATAAAAAGTATTTAATACTAGTATATTCTTTGACTGAGGAGCCGAGCGTAGCGAGGCGACGAACGTCTCCGTTTTCACTGGTACGACGATTTGGCAGATTGATGTGTGTGTATTGGTTGGTTGGTTGGTTGGTTGGTTAGTGTCGGTCTAGAGGTCGCATTTTTCGTCCGATTTTGATGAAACTTGACATGTACGTTCCTTGATTTATTTTCCAAAAATTGATGAGGCATTTTTTTGATTGGGGGAAAATGGGGGGAAAAGGGGGGAAGTTTGCTGTCGCGTTTTTTATGTTCTCCGAAGTCTACGGTTCACAGAACCACTAGTCTTATTGTCCTTCGAAATAATGTTAAACTAAAGTATAAATTGTATGTATTTATACTTTCTCCGACTAATAGTGGTATCATGTGTTTAAAGAAATTACGGATAAATAGGATTCTGTATTAGACCTTAATGCATATTCATTGTCAACTGTTTGTTTAAAAAACCGGCCAAGGGCATGTCGGGTCATGATCAGTGTAGGGTTCCGTAGTCGCCGGCCCGTTACAATTCATTAATTCTAAAGGTCGTTTCTTACGGGAAATTTGGCGGTGCTTACGTCATTTCAATAGGTTTTTAGAGTGATAACTCAAAAACGGCTCTACCGATTTAATTCAATATAGTTTTCATTGGAAAATTTTTGGACCCACGGTTCAAAAGTTAGATGGGGGGGGGGGGTGTTTTAAAATTTCGGAGCTATTATTTGCGAAAATATTAGTTTTCTCCAAAAACTCTTTCAAAAGACCCTAAAAAAAAAATTCGCCCCCCACTTCACGTGGTCACATATATTTTTCCAGTTTTTATTCTACTATTGTTGGCTTGGTTAATGCACATATTCAAACCAAATTTCACCTTTCTAGTGCCAACGGTCACTGAGCTAGACCGCGGACGGACGGACGGACATGGCGAAACTACATATAAGGGTTCCTAGTTGACTACGGAACCCTAAAAAAATCATCCGCTGGCTGTATCGCACTGAATAGACCCTCAACTAGTCATATGAATATATATATCAGTGTTAGTGTTCCATAATTATATATATATGATCTTTAGGGCCTCAGCACAGCTGACGGTCTTTTTACCTCGATACACCCGATACAGCAGGGTAACGATTTTTCAGCGCCTGAAACGTCTGAATCAGACGATCAAAATTTGCTTGAAAATTATTCAAAATCCAATACAACTCCAATATTACAACTTCATTATTAGTTAATTATTTGCTGTGTGATGGAGTTATGTTTGCGATAAATCATTAATTTTAATGAATTGTTTATGTATTTTGAAACTAGAATACGGCAGCTGATGGGACGCGATTGGTCATGGATTGGATAGTTTCTGGCTTACGGTTCATGTAGCCGGGAAATACTTACAAGCTATGATAGTAAGCTATTTATTTTAGTAAAAGCGTGCATGACTTTTATTGCTTGAAATGTTATTTTAGTCAATCAAAACATCGCAATCCCAACTTTTTTTCAAACAGAGAAATCATGTAGTATACAGTGTATGGCCCATAACGCGGGCGAAGGATTGAAACGTAGATTCTACTTCTCAAACTGAACAACGTTTGGTCAGCGACTTTTAAAAATAGTTTACGGTTTGATTTTTAGTACATATTAAAGTATACCTGAACACGTAATGTAATGAGATATTGATTATGTCTGTAGGGTGACAAGACTGACAAGCAATGTCCATTAGACGGATTTTAACGTACATTGAAAATAATATTTATTACGTCACTCTGGGCGATAAGTGAGATTTTACGCCCATGGGCGCAGCGGCAAATCTCACTTCACACCCAGGAGAAGACGTAAAATTATGTACGCACCACGGGCGGTAATAAGGAAGGCCTCAGATCGCTTGTTTATGGCCCTTACCTTCGGTTCGGGCCACAAATACCCGCGATCTGAGCCCCTCCTTATTTTACCGCCCTAGGTGCGTAATGTACTATTTCGTATGAAAAAGAGACAATCTAAAAACTACATATTTTTTAAAAGTTGTTGAACAATAGTTTTATTGCTTGAGGAGTACAATCTACGTTTGAATTTTTCGCTCGTGTTTTGGGCCACACACTGTATATGTATAGGTATTTTGTCATATTCAAAGCCAAGGAAGGAGGCGGAGAGCGATAACTGTTAGGACTCCGCCCATCCATCCATATATTTATTTCGTCGTAGATATAAAGAAAGCCAAATCTGAAATCTGAAAAAGTACAAATAACACTTCTAGTTTAAAACGTCGTAGAACTATTACGTCCATATGTAAAGTGTTAGGTGATTCTTAATTTATTTGGTTATTTTGTCAATGTCAGTTCGACTTTCAGTGATCATAGGTTTTTTCCTTATTTTTAAGGTTTATTGTATGATCACAAGAATATATCTGCCGGGCTTTCAGGACGTCGCTGACAAACTATAAAATAAGCCTTGCGCTACGACATGTTGGCGAAGGTTTTCATTTATTTACCACCTATGAAACATATATAGCTGTCGTAGCTGTCGTTGGCGTCGAGGTATTTGATCCGTGAATCAAGAGGCCCGGAGCCCCACGGCCTCACGACCAGGGGGACACTATTACTAATAAACCACTAAGAAACGCACAGGGGAAGCCATTGCTGCTGGCCGCCGGTTTTTATAACACGACGCGGGCGGTATGCCCATACCGCTTTATTTTTATTTATCAGCTACATGTAATTGTTAATAGGTAGGTAGTTATAACCCCGGACGCCGGCTGTCGACGACGTGCCACGACCACATGCTCACATACTTCGGACACCTCTCACGACGTTCCTCGGATAGCTTGGAGAGAATAATCATGACGGGAAAAGTTGAAGGCACAAGACTTAGAGGCCCTCCCCCCGCAAGATGGAGTGCCCAAATCACTGCACCCATGCAATTAAAACTGCAAGAAGCCATGCGCTTAGCGAGGGATAGAAGCCTATGGAGGAACCTGATCTTCAACAGAAGGACATGATGTCACGATCCTCAGCTCTGAGGGAACGACTAATGATGAGTTATAAGATTCTAGTTTGTGAAAGTGTTACTATATAAAAGGCTGTTTAACAATAAATAAATCTTTAATATAACTATCTATGTACATTATAATTTCAAAGTGCCCTGTATAAATCTGGATTTTAATGAAGTCAAAGTATTGTATTGGGTTTTGATGCAATAATTCGAAGACCCCGGCGTGTAACTCAGTTGTCACTTCTTGTCTTGAATATAAAACAATACACTTTTCTGGGGAAAATGGTAGGTATGCCTTGAATCAATCATATCTTAATGATGCACAACTTGCACAAGAACCTGTAAAAGATGTTTCAACATTATTGGTTATTTTTCACAGTTTCATTGAAGCTATTATGATTGGAAATTGAATGTGAAATTGAATATGACATCAAATTTTAACAACTTACCTTTTGTATTCATTTTGAGGTTGGTATTTTTTCATTGTCTGTTAATTAATAAATCTTAAATATATTCCGCAGTCTCTTTCTTGTGTCTAGATTTCTTTTCTAAAATTATTCTTACTGAAGTAGGTATTGATGTGGAAGTGTCAGTTTCACATATCGGCTTGAATTTTACGGTTTCTTTTTCTAGTTCCAGTTATTCAACTGTGCAGTCTTCTTAACAATTTTTACTTAAAATAAGGCTTTGTCGATATTATTTCGTCAACTAACAATATATAACACAATAAATACGAATGTATTTCACCGTTTTCACCATGTTTTGACATCTCATTGACATCTCACTATAGAATTTGGTAGTGAAAGAGTTTTCTACAGTCGATACAGTAATTTTCGGTGACGTAAGTCAAATTTGTGTCTCATGGTACCGTTTTAATAAAACCTATCGAAAATAAACTGTGCTGCCATAGAGCTTTTGTATTTCTTGCTGTCGAAACTGATGGAAAACGTGACTAACGTGAGGGAAACGATTCGAAGCCCGTTTATACTTGAAGGTGTGAGGACAGATACGCAAAATTTATGACCTGACTCATACTAGAGGCTAAGATGCACAGATAGAAAATTCGTTACTCGTTAACGAAAAATGTCAATGTTAAACTCATGGTAGTGTCAATGTTAAACTGATAGGCCGATACTGGAACGTTAAATTTGGCCTTAAAAAATTATAACTCACAAGTCCGATTTTATTTTATTATCAGTACGAGTACAATGAGCACTAACGGCGAAATTTTTTTTCTAACTGTTTTCGAGGGTGTTGTAGGTAAAATATAGGTATTTGTTTGCGACACTCGTAAATTCAAGATAAGATAATTCGAGTGGTATTTCTTTTCATTCGACTATCGGATTTAACTATATGAATGTACCCTGACATTTGCTAACAGATTTACCAATGGCCGTATTTATTTAAATTTAAAAGAAATAAAAAAAAATATACTTCCTCCAAAAGATAATTTAAGTGGTATATGTTAACTGAAATATATTAAAAACTATCAAAGGCGAGTAATAGATTTGATTTATAACACATTATTCAATAGATTATTTTTTAATGAACAATTGAATTTTTAAAGCGTTCTAATAGCTATATAAGAAATCTCCGAAATTTTCAAGTGGGCGCATTCTGTTCATTATCTTTATACTAAAACTTGCATCAAAATTCTAACGATTTTATCAATCGCTCGAAGTTTTCTGAACTTATCAGTTCTAAACATAATCCAAACGCGCGGAGATTAAAGCGGGAGTCTATCGCGTCATGGCATGGTGCTAGCGGCGGGGCCAATCACGACGCGCCGCGCGCTGTTGCCTGACCGCTGCGCGCCATTGCCTGTCTGCTGTTTCCATGGTAACCCAGTAAGCACGCGAATATTGTATCTTTACGTTTGGTCCACAGAGTGAATAATATGACTGCCTAATGCGAAGCTTGGTTTGATAATGATTACTATAAAGTGCGATGTTTTTTTTGTTGAGAGCATGCCCCTCTATGGTGCGAATGAATGAAAAAGCAGACATTCCTACTTTTTCACTTCTCATGCTCTAAAAGTCTGTCGTACATTTAAGCTCTAGTGCTAATATGTATACATAATTTCACTTCTCATAGTTCTTATTGTTATGTCCTTTAAGTCTAATTTCGTAAAGTCTGTATAGTATGTATGACTATGGTCTAAAACCCATATTACCACAAGAACAATTTTTCCTCACTTGATTCGGGAAAATAACCACCTAGTGGTAATATGGCTTACTTTAGACCCTTGTCAAACAATCTACTATTTTCTGAAAAATGTATTTTTTTAATGAAATGAAATGTTTATTTGTATAACACAGGTGGTACAAATAGAGTCTTAATTTACAAAGGTGCTCTGTGTTTTGCCTATTGGCATACAAAATTATTGTTGTATTGTTCCATATATATTCGGAAGGAAATAGTATACTCTGGAGGCAATCGGCCTGTTTGGAGAAAAGTCGTCGACATCTCTTCTAAATACCTAAAACTGGTATACATGTGTTCCCCGTGGTCTTCAGAATACGAATTGACTGGTTTTAGTTTATGGAGGGGGGGATACGAAAAAAGTGAGGGAAATATGGCGGACGACCATCATCGAAATTTGTTCACAACTCGAATCATATCGGACCGATCGATTTGTGTGAGATGTCATCTGAAAGACCATTAAAGTACTATAGTTGTTTCTAAATAGAGGCAGTCATCACATTAGTCGTTTACGAAATATTTGAAAAAATATGAATTTTTTACCGTGCCTGTTTAGATAAAGTAGTGATAAAACATGCTTATAACGCAATAAATAAAGTATGTATTATTATAAAGTAGACGGGAAAATGTATGAGCTTTCAAAAAACTAGCGTGTGGCGGTCGATCGACGTCTTATTTTCATTATTGCTCGGAATTTATTTTATGGATCAAATCCTGATGAGTATCATTTGAATGCATTTTAAATTTACTATAATAGGTTAATTTAGGTCTGAGATGTAAAATTAACAGTTTTTAGATTTTTTTTTGAAAACGTAACATTTTTACCTAATAGACTGGTGGAAAAAGGCTTGTTTGCAGAAAAGTCGTCGATATCTCTTCCAAATACCTAAAACGGGTATGGATATGGTCCTCCTTGTCTCCAGGATATGAATTGATCAATTTTATTTTAAGAGGAGGGGGCGAGTCGAAAAAAGGAGGGGGGAAAGATGGTGGCCGACCGTCATCGAAATTTATTTACATCTCGAGTCCTATGGAACCGAAAGATTCGTGTGTAAATATTATTTAATGTACTATAATTGATTGTAAATAACCGTAGTCATCAATGCAGTCGTTTACAAAACAAAACATTTGAAAATAACATTAATTGCGGTAAAGTTACAATTTATTGAGCTATAAACATGTATTATTAGTACTTACGCCAACATGCACGGTAAAAAATCATACTTTTTCAAATATTTTGTATAGGGCTAAAGTGATCTTCTTCTTCCTAGCGTTTGTCCCGGCTTGGGGTCCGCTTGACAACCTAATTCCATGAATTGGCATAGACACTAGTTTTTACGAAAGCGACTGCCATCAGACCTTCCAACCCAGAGGGGAAACTAGGCCTTTTTGGGATTAGGTCCGGTTTCCTTACGATGTTTTCCTTCACCGAAAAGCGACTGGTAAATATCAAATGATATTCCGTACATAAGTTCCGAAAAACTCAGTGGTACGAGCCGGGGTTTGAACCCGAGACCTCCGGATTGAAAGTCGGACGTCTTACCGCAAGGCTACCAGCGCTTCAAGGGCTAAAGCGCGTATAGGGCTAAAGTGATGACTACAATTATTCAAAAACAATTATAGTACTTTTAATGATCTTTAAAATTGCATCTCAAACGAATATATCGGTCCCATAGACCGAAATGTGAACATATTTCAATGACGATCGGACACCATCTTTACCGCGTCCGGTTATTGACTCCCCCCCCCCCCCTCTATTAAATAAAACTGGCCAATTCATGTCCATCCATCACAATGAGGAATATATCCATACCAGTTTTAGGTATTTGGAAGAAATGTCGATGATGACTTTTCTTCAAATATGCCCGTTTCTTCCAGTCTATTAGAGTAAATACATATGTTACAATCCTAAAAAAATGGTTAATTTTGCAACTTCTTCAAAGACTCGACTTCAAAGAACTGATTATTTCAGTAAATTTAAAATAATTTCAAATGACACAAATCACGAATTGATCCGTTAAATAGATTCTGATAAATACGACGACGGTCGGCTGCCATTGTAAGACGAAACGTAGTGACCCATTCTGAACAAAATTCATCAATACTCCGTTATATAGTATTACATAGGGTAGCCAATCATTTGGCAAACAACATTTCATAAAATATTCATATCACAAACAAAATAAAATATTCATTTCACAATGATTCCCATAAATAATTTTATATATTATTGTTTCACAAATAGTTCAAAAGACAAATTATTTGCTTGCAAAAACACTATATTACAAAACTATGCTATTCAGGGCAATTAACAAAATAACGCATGGTAAAACGTTAGTAAAATGCATTATTTGGTACCTAAATTCTTCGTTTAATAATCTCATGGTGTGTATGCCATTTATCCGTGTATTATCTACGAGTACAACATTTTAAAAATATATTTTGTACTTTAAAAGTTAAGTTTGTTTTTGTTGAATATTATCACGGACAATTCTATGATTTGAGAGAGCCCAGATAGATGCGACGACGAGCAAAGCGAGGAGGAGCGTGGTAGATTAACTGCGACCTTACAGTTCTAGTAACTTACATATGTCGGGGTTAATAGAAATGTAAAATACCCGTAATGTCAACATACCCATTTATCTTAATTGCTTCGCAATCACTTATTTTTAAAAAACAGTCACGGCTTTATTGTCAATTTTTACACATAAAATTACCATTTTCATTTAGTTTTAGTAAAAATATCCATGAATTACTTATATTTCAGTGAAAACGAAATTCTTTTATAATATTTTGTCTTGTGTCAAATGCTATTTTTGCTTAGAAATACAGTTGTCAGTCAGCCATTCTTGTTTATCTTATTTTACTATTGTCCCTAAATTTATCCGGAACCGACTTATTAACCGACTTCAATTAAGGGAGGGAGTTCTCAATTAGTTTGCATTTATTTATTGTACTCATTATATTCAGTAAAAAACAATAATTTATCTATTGCCATTTTGCAAAATAACGGATTTTAAAAACGATTTATTCACGAAATGAACGTTGGTTAAATAATAATTTGTCTTACAATATGTTTATAAAGCGTCCAAGTTACTAAATGTGTATTTGTCTAATAATGATTTATAAAAATATGAACATATTTAGCAATGACTTGTTGAAACGAATTGTTGTTTGTTCAGTGATTATTTGCGAAATGTTATTTATCAAATGAATCATTATCAAAACGAAAGCTCATAAAATTTCCCGTATATTTTGTCATAACATTAATTGTGGTAAAGTTATAATTTATTGAGTTATAAGCATGTTTTGTCAGTATTTACGCAAACATGCACGATAAAGAAAACATATTTTTGTTAAATAAGTATTTTGTAAAAGACTAAAGTGATGACTACGGTTATTTATAAACAATTGTAGTACATTTAACAATCTTTCGAATGACATCTCATACGAATCGTTTGGTCTCATAGGACTCCAGAAGTAAAAATAATCGATGACGTTCGGCCGCCATCTGCCTAGGGAATGCAACCCGGGTACCCGAAAACCCGGGTACCCGGGTACCTATCTATATTTGGAGTCGGGTAAAACCCGGGTTTTTAACTCACAACCCGGGTTTTACCCGTAATTTAGAAATCGGTAGAAAAATAGGGTAAAACGTGAATAAACTTAAAACAAAATGTTCTATTACTTCTGTAACTGTATCCCTACCTTACTGTGTGTGTTATAACTATTAAATTAAAATTAAAAGGCATAGCATAAATGGTCCGAACTTATTTTACACTTCAATTCTAACTATCGCTTGATAGCTTTAATCAATCATTCCAGTAAAATTTTACTGCACAGCCTAAATGAGAGACAAAAAGCGTATATCAGCAAATAAATCGCACCAGAACAAGCCGGATTTGTTAGAGATAGGGATTGCAATCCAGCACCATTTTCAATCCAGCTGGATTTTTGATGGATTGACATAAATCCAGCTGGATCCAGCGCGGATCCAGCACCTATATCTTTATTTACTAGTAAACCAGTTTTTTGTATTAAAAATGCCATATTCGCATTATTATTTTCTATAGGAGTCTTGCTACAATATAAACGTGTTCATTATCTTCGTTTCACGTACGGTACGTAACCTTGCCTTGAAAGGTCTCCAAAATAGGTGTTAAGTTACTCCGAATTCTTCAACGCGCCCTATGCAAATAACGTGTTCAATTCAATGACAAAGTGTGTGCAGTGTATAACTTGCTATAATTAAAAACGCAATAGGTAAAGCACTCACGCATCAAAAACTTTTCATTTCTATATACTTTACAAATATTATACATACTTCTTTAGTGACTAATAGCTCCTCCATGCATTTCGGTACCTATACGACTTGCAGCATTCTATCATGTTTGAATGTTTGACTATTTGAAAGTAGTTATTTATACGGACATAATATCTGTTTTTTTCCGATATGTTGGTTACTAGAGTCGTTTTTAATAATATATGCTTATAATTCATTCAACTATGTATAATATTAATGAAGACGCTGCTTTCCTATAGAAGTAAGTACATCCTAATTAATAGGTTAAATTGTTAGGTATGGAAATTACTTTAACAAATTATAATATTCGGATTAACAAACATCCTTCTACATCACTTTATGACGAAAATACAAAAAACCAATTGAAAAGTGTCAAAGGTTTACATGTATATTTGACACGAATCACATTCACATGGATCACTACTATCACATGGCTAATAAAACAATTGAATTTGACTATTGAACAGAACAACACAATACTGTAAAAGTTTACGGTTTGACTACTTAACGTGTAGTTTACAGGTTTCTACAGATGAATTTAACTTTTGAATATATAAATTAAAACAATTTGCTTGGTTTTTACCTAATACGGTGCTGGAAATGTAGGTTTTTGCCCCATTATTTGGAAATCTATGACTTGCGGATCCGCAGCGCTGGATCCAGCATTCGGTGCTGGATCCAGCAGACCGAAAAAAGCGCTGGATCCAGCTGGATTGCTGGATGCTGGATCCAGCAATTGCAATCCCTAGTTAGAGAAAAAGAAACTAGAGAACAGATTCTCATATTGCGCCAGATAGAAGAGAAAGCCAGAGAGTTCGACAGACCAACGTACATATGTTTTGTTGACTTTCAGAAGGCATTTGACTCAGTTAAATGGCCGCTACTGTGGGATGTTCTCTTACGAATGGGCGCTCCCAACAATCTCGTCCATATATTAAGAGGGCTGTATGAGAACAACTCCGCGTCAGTAAAAGTGGACAATACAATGTCAGAGCCACTCCACCCTTCGGCTGGGGTACGTCAAGGGTGCATACTATCGCCCTTGCCTTGCTCTTTTCTGCAATCTATACTGAGCACATAATGAGGATAACGCTTGAAGGCTGGACGGATGGTATTCCAATAGGTGGGAAGAATATCTCCAATCTGTGTTACGCTGACGACATCGACACCACACTCACAGCAACAAGCGAAGATTGTATATCAGCGCTATTGCGTCGCGTTGAAACAGTTAGTCTCGAATTCGGTTTGAAGATCAACCGACTAAAAACCAAGATGATGGTCGTGGACCGTAACAACAGCAATAAGGCAAAAACTATTGGAAACTGTGGAGTTGTATCATCATACTATATGTATTGGGGTCACTGGTCTCAAACGGTGGAGGCTCCGAAGATGAAATCAAGCGACGCATAGCAACAACTAGGTCTGCAATGGAGAAACTCTAGAAGATCTGGAGAGACCGCAATATCAAAAGGGCAACTAAGACTCGCCTCGTAAGATCTCTCGTTTTCCTAGTGTTATTTTACGCTGCAGAAACGTGGACAGTAAGAGAAAGTGAACGAAAACGCATTGATGCTTTGGAAATGTGGTGCTGGAGGAGACTGCTGCGGATATCGTGGACTCAGCGCCGATATATCTATACTCCAAGAGCTCAAGGTTAAAGGCTTTCAGCAATCGTGCACTCTCGCATTCTTAGTTACTTCGGCCACGTGACGCGCAAGGAAGACGACGCCATGGAGAGACTTGTTGTTCAGGGTAGAGTGGATGGTACAAGACCCAGATTACGCCCCTCAATGCGATGAAGTGATCAAGTGAAGGCCCTCACCGGATCACGTTTAAATCTGTGCGTGCGAAATGCACTAAGTAGAGAAGGATGGCGGAGAACTACACAAAATGCTGCACAACGACCTCAATGACCACGACTACTCTGACAAGAGTATACGGCTAAGAAGAAGAAGAAGATCTATTGTTACATTTGAATATTCCATATTTCCCGTTAACTTCGATATTTCTGATTAATAAACAGTAAGTATACCTAACCTAACGTCTTATGCTCTCTAAATTAATATTGTGATTTACAGCTGTTTTAATAGTATAAGTTGTTAAATTTATATATTTAATGTACGAAATCATTGTTTGTCAATTAATAAATGCGAAATCAGCAATCAAAAGTGCTTACTAAATACCCGTAAAAACGATGAAAACCAATAATTAATAAAAAAATTGTTCAAAACCGGGTATTACCCGGGTTTTTGAAAATCAAAGTCGGTACCCGGGTACCAAAAATGGCCGGAAATTGCATTCCCTACATCTGACCTTCCCCCCCCCCCCCTCCATAAACTAAAACCCGTCAATTCGTAGTCAGGAGACTACGAGGAACACATCCATACCAGTTTTAGGCATTTAGAAGAGATGACTACGAAAATCGTGAAGAAGACGACTTTTGTTTAATTTGCCTCTAGACTATTATGGCAGGCTTACGAAACTCCCGCGCGGCCTCGGTTAAATACCTATGCGCCGGAGCCTGCCACGACCCGCCGGCGGGACGGTTAGTCAGTGAACCGAAAAGTCTATGCCAATAAGCCCACTCATGCTTTTAAAGAGGAAATTCGACGCTGCATTGGAGAAATTCAGCCGTGTCTATGCAAAATGGTCATAGATAATTTTGACAAAAGAGTGCGTATGTGCCAGCAAAGCCTAGGAGGACATTTGCCTGTCGTATTTATTCCACAAATAACCCAATTTTATGTATTTCAAGATTTTATATGCAAATATATTATAACGATAACGAAAAAAATGTGTTTTTCATCAACTTCAAATCTTGCGTCCTTTTTGGGACACTCTTTATAACCTTGTTTCATTCGATCAAACCTAACTTTAAATAAAGTATTTTCTGATAAAACATTAAAAGTAAACCAAGAAAAAAATACTTTTATTTCAATACTGTGGGCTACCGCAATTCGTATTCAAAAGTAAAAACATTGCCTGGCCCGGTTAAGGGTTTATCATAATGTTGTATGAAAGGTGAATGACAAGCTACGGCGCGTCGTGATTGGTGGACCCGCTCCTGCTGACCGCGCTTTAGACTGCCGCGCAAATCTCCTTGCGTTCAAATGACGAATTGAACTGATAAGCTCGTGCACTGTTCAGCTATTGATGAATTCGTTAGTTTTTGTGTATATACATTACTATAACGATAATAAACTAAACACGCTGACTTGGAAATTTTCTAAATTTCTTTTATGGTCAAGACAACGCTTTTTAAAATTCAAATGCTTAAATAAAATCGATCTATTGATGAATCTATTATAAATTAAACTGATAGTTATCTTTGATAGCTTTCAATACATTTCAGTAATCATAAAACACTTTAGTAATCTTTTTGTGAAAAAAATTTTTTTTTCAGCCTTTTAAATTATCCTGAAACAAACTCTTGACAAATGCGTTAGTAAATGACAGTTGATGTTCAAACAGTTAAATAGGATTATATCATGAAGAAACTTACCGCTTGTATAATCTTACCTTGAATTAATAAGGCCTGCTAACAAATACCTACTTTATACCTAAATCTACGTCAAGATCCGATATATTTTTTTATAATGAGTAGTTCTCAGAGTATTCTAACAGACTACAAAAAATAGCGCACTTGTGAGTTATAAAAGTTAATTCTGTATTTGTACCCCACTATGATGTCTAGTCGGTGATACATCAACAACAACAAAATACGTAGTCTTTGTGCGGCATAAGACCACGTATAAAGCCATCGTTAAGGCGTAACGAACCTTAATACGCTGTGATCGTTAGAATCGATTTGACATCCTACGAGGTTATGAAACGTTATCAATCCCTTTATTCAATAAAAGACGCCGTCTCCAACAATAGCTTTACAATGGGCGTCAACTAAATCTCAATCCATGTCTTACAGCCGAGTACAAGCCGTAAAACGTTACGAGCAAGGAATCTAGAGCGGATTAACGCAGTTAAAACCGAAGCGTTGCGTAAACGCATCAGGAGAAAGTGACGCACAGGCATTATCCCGAACAAAGCGACACCTGTGTTCCTATTTCGAAATTAACTTGAAAATGGAACCTATCGACTCACGAGCGCTAGCCGCCCGAACTAAAAACGCAGTATGATTGTATGATTTTGAAATAGGAGTACAACCTTTTCAGTAAAAGCAGAACAACATCGATGCGGTCATAACTTAAAGCTTAGAAAGCTAAATCCTAGCTGCCCTTCGGATCGAATGCCGTAAATAACGGCGTCTAGCCATTATCCGTCTTTACTCCAGATTCTGACGTGACACTAATTCGCATTGTTGCTGCTAGTGAAATATTACTGAATGAAGCGGTGATTTATGCTAAGAGAATGGTTTCGGAAATGGTTAAGTTTGTAATTTTAAAATGACTATCTCTTGAAAGCGCTCTGTGATAGTTTATGGTTTGGTACCGTATATCTGAACATGCACTTTAACGCCTCGAGAATAGAGGCGTTGTTCATATAGTTACTTCGATATATCAGGTGACGACTGTACAAAGAACATCATGAAAGAAAACGAATACGCAGTTAGTATTCATTACATCATTATTACCTTCAGTACCGAAAATCCTCTCCGAAGGGCGTCTCTCCTTTACTGAAGCAACCGTAGCTATCTGACGTCAATCCGTCTCGATGTATTTCTAAAGTCTAATTGTAATGGTGAGTAATACAGACCGACAAATAAAACACTCGACACCGTTTGAAGTCCGCCGGTATAATCAGTAGGATTAGATCAATAAAGATGTTATTATGTCCGAATTTATGCGGGTGAAAAATTATTTTACACCTACTCAGTTAGGTAATGAAGACATAGAAAGAAATTTATGAGCTTGTCAAAATGAAAAGCAAGATAAGCTTCATGGACACATCTAAATATAATTAGTGATATAAGAAAAAAATCCTAGGAAGATAAATAAGTATCTTGGTTGTTTGATTGTAGAGAGTAAAATCATGAATATATACATCACGATAATTATGAAAGGAAGAGTAATTTGGTGTAAAATCTAAAACAACGATCTATTACTGACTGATTCTCAAAGATTTCTGCCAATATAAAAAAAACCGTAGCTATAAACGTAGATGTTTTGGACAGATAGACACACATCTTATATATAATCCCTCTTTTTTCATCAACATTTAAATGTTGTATTAGTTTTGAAGTGCTATAAAAAATAAATTCATTATACAACACATAAGTCTCGATAAACAAAACTTACTTCTGCCTTCGGTTTACTACAGTTTACATCACTTTAAAGTCTTTAAACCCCCCACAAATCACGATAAATCTATTCACCCAACCTATATCTCCCAACATCAGAGGCGTGAGAGCCATTTACAGAAGTGTCGTATTACGCAGATTCCTCGGGATTACGCGTAACGAAACGTAACGCGTAATAAAATATAACATAACGACGCTTACGCAACTGTAGAGCAACTTGAACTTTAAAATGGTCAATGTCACAACGAAGATGGGACCGAAAAGGCGTTGACATACGTTAATGTGGGTTGGTGTCATGTCGGTGTCAATCGATTTTTATTTTGATAAGGGTATTGATTTCACGAGGTGGGTATTTTACTTGACGAGTTATTTGTGACAGAAGGAAAGGTGCCTTGTGCATGAACTTTAACTCCAGTTTATTTTCTTTGTCGATGTTTGGAATAGGGTGGAATTACATTTGACAGGCACAAGGCACAAGTGATATCATTACATTATTGTGATTCCTATCACAAGGTTCCAAATGGTAGGATGTAGGCCATAAACTTACATAACCCATTTGTTACCCAAGTGAAAACATTTATTTCATGAACATGAGGTTTAGTAATTAGTTTCACTTGGCCTGTGAGAAAGGCTCTATTGATCAGTAGCAGCAAAAACTTCACGTAGGTATCTTACAGATATCCTACTCTACGTCAATTGAAAGTATCGAAACCAATATGCCGTGTATGAAGATACCTACATCATATATGCGATATGCTCGAGTAACTCTATCTTCAGTAGTCATTTTTCCCCACACCACCCGAGTAACAGAATCGTGCGTGGGTTCAACACCCTCGCGAGATCCACGCTTTTGAAACAATTGCTTGTGACAGCTCGATTCGTCACTGTTTTTGTGAAGCGACGTGACTGAACATCGCGCGGTTTATGTGCAAATGACTTAAGTTAAAGTTTAAATGTTACTGTAAAATCAATCTTAACATGAAGACATACAAACCTTCATTGCATGTAAGTGTAAAGTTAGATTCTAATCGTGACATTGTGTGAGTAACTGAGCCTAATTTGCATTTTGCAAATAAAATAGTTTTACATTTAGATATAAATATTTCACCTATTGCAGAATACAGGGCTGGACAAATATAAAGTTTAATGCCTTATAGTATTATTTATCAGTCAACTATAGCGAGAAACAAAAGATGTCGTACCTGTGTGCTGAACTAAAACAAATGAATAGCACAATCTTTTGTATAGTATGCATTGTTGAAGATCCAAATGAAAGAACGCTTCCAGTCAACCGGACATCTAAAAAATTCTTATTCTTCTTAATTATTTTGTTTACTTTAATTGGTTAATCCAAAATGTTATATGTCTGTTTAATTGCTGCTATTGCGTATAAGCTGAAGAGAATCCAAGTGTAGGTACCTATAATTATTTTAGGCAGAGGCGTGCACTGCGTAGTTAATGTAGTTATCGCTACTTAGCTTCAAAGGCGAATTGGCTGCGCATTCCGCGAGACGAGATTAGGTAAGGTTAGTTATGATTTATAGTTTTCAGAAATAGAACTTTATGCCTACATAAAATTCTGTCAAAACCGCATATCCGTAGTTTCTGCGAGAATGACGTACAAAATGTCCCCGACCGATATGTTGAACAGAAAATGTTAGGGCTGGTTATATGAGTCTACTGCTGCATTGAACATAGGCCTCTTTTATGGCGCGTTACTGGGCTCGATTTTCAGGTCTCCCCCAATCTGTATACACCAGCTTATAAGTAGATATCATCGCCCTACTTTGCTCTTAATACAGGACGACAAGCACCGTCGATGTGAGGTCACGCGGTCTCCAATCAAGAACCAGCGCCCCCCAGGGTATTGATATCGACGTGATATTACGAGTATTACTGTGATTTTCACATACAGTCAACAGCAGAAGTGGCTAAGCGAGCCAGGTCTTCAAAATTATCTTGACTCGCTCCACATTTTTATATTGTTGTTTTTTGTGTTGTTGTTGTGTTTTATATTGTTGAAGTCGTGTCAAGTTCATTTTGAACACTACTCCTGCTGACCTACTTCTGTTGTTTCTTTTCCTTGTATTTCCATGTATTTGCTTTAGATTTAAATGTGACATGTACATCGAAGGTGTCTCTTCAAATAAGAAACAGAGCTAATAGCGCAGTTTAAGGATTAGATATAGGTGGGCCAAATAACGCTTTTTGCATTATGTTGCATTTCAAAATTATTTATATCACGGCATAAAACTTCTATAAATTTGAAATCCCTTGAGGTGAAACTTGGCATCTTCTATAGATATAGACTTCATTAGCAATAGCTGTGGGTAATTCTATAAATACAACCCTCGTTAGCAGCGAACTAATTATTTTGATCAATGCAGATTTACAGCGAAAATCACCTAGCATTAGTTCAACAGTAGGCGTCGATCAGCTGTTAAGTCCCAAGGTCGCTATGGCCGCTGCTGGCTCAGGTCCAAGCTATATGTCTACGGACGCTGATTCATGGCCCGGTCTGAATATGTTACTGTCACTGAGATCACCAGCTTTTGGGATGTTGTCTTTGCTTGTGATATGAGACTATTGTTAGTCACAGTCGCAGTGAATTAAACTGCTCGTTGACGCAGTTTGCTGATCGCGAAGTCATAGTTAGACTTATGCGCTTGAGTTGTTAAAGCTATCCAATAGCAATGGCAATAAAAGTTTTGTGAGTCATAGTCTATAAGAAGCTATATACCTACAAGTGTAGTAAGTACGTGTAAGTGTGCAGCGATAGTATGTAGTAAAACTGACAGATGTCTATCTCGTATGCGAGAACTGTTGATGAACAAATGTGCTCACCGTGCAAAGGAGTCTTATGTAGTTATGAGCAAAGTACTTCTAGCTTAGTTACATTAGAGATTTAAAAAGGTGTGATCCTTTTTTATCACATTACAAAACTGACTTTTTATCTTAAAAGTCATCCCAAGAACCCACCTTGATCAATACTTTTTCTGTATAAATTGTGTTATAACACCGAGCATCGTTAAAGGCATCTAACAATACTCGTAATGCATGTATCGGAGGTTATCTAACCTCTAAAGACCATCTGGCTCGCGAAAGCCCACATACTAACCCCGCTATCCAATCGACGTAATCGCCCAACATGTTTCAACGACATGTAACGTTTCGGAAACGTCGGAGTTGGTGCTGAATATGTATGCTGATCAAATACAACCGGAGGAGATAGACTAAAAAGGGCAAGTATTTTAATGTCTACATTAACTGTCGAACGTCATCGGGTCAAGTGTAGGGATGCGAAGCAGTATATTGTTGGTTAACAGGCTTTAGTAATACTTTTTTTAAACCACGACGGTGGAAAACAAGCATACGGCCCATCTGATGGGAAGCAGCTACCGTAGCCTATGGACGCATGCAACTCCAGAAGTCACATGCGCGTTGCAAAAAGAGGATTCACATCTCTCAACCTCGTATAAGGGCAGATATTCGCCGGTTGTAAATTACACGCGTACAGAATGCACGTTACTAGTGCATTTGACACAGAACCGCCATTTAATGGCCATATAATAATGCATGTAGGTATGACACAATTGTTGTCAGAATCGGCACAAAATGTAACACCTAAGTTGCACAGTCGCAAATCTCTAAAGCTCGTATAAGGGCAGATAGTCACCGGTTGTAAATTACACGCGTACACGGAAAAAATAGTGTGTTAGCAAAGTACCAATTTGGCTCGGTTAAAATATTTTTGGTTATATACAACCAAGTCTTATTTAAATCACGCAATTAAGCTTTGTTAATTACAAACAAGCAATTATTGCTAACTATTCTTGGTTATTTTTACCAAGCACTTATTTAAATCCAAATAAGTGTCCTAGTAAATATAACCCTTCCCTGATTCCCTTATTTATTTTTAACTAATTTAATGGTGTAGTTTCACATACGTAAGTTAGCCAAGTTGACTTCTTTGATTAAAGCAACGAACTTTGCAGGCTCCATGCGAAGCGAGTCACTCGGTTGTAAATAGCAAAAACTTATTTATTTCTAGCCGTTTCATTTTCTCAGTGTACAGAATGCACGTTACTAGTGCATTTGACACAGAAGTCACAGAACGGCCATTTAATGGCCATATTAATGCATGAAGGTATGACACAATTATTGTCAGAATCGGCACAAAATGCAACCCCTAAGTTGCACAGTCGCACATCTCTAAAGCTCGTATAAGGGCAGATAGTCACCGGTTGTAAATTACACGCGTACAGAATGCACGTTACTAGTGCATTTGACACAGAACGGCCATTTAATGGCCATATAATAATGCATGAAGGTATGACACAATTGTTGTCAGAATCGGCACAAAATGTAACACCTAAGTTGCACAGTCGCAAATCTCTAAAGCTCGTATAAGGGCAGATAGTCACCGGTTGTAAATTACACGCGTACAGAATGCACGTTACTAGTGCATTTGACACAGAACGGCCATTTAATGGCCATATAATAATGCATGAAGGTATGACACAATTGTTGTCAGAATCGGCACAAAATGTAACACCTAAGTTGCACAGTCGCACATCTCTAAAGCTCGTATAAGGGCAGATAGTCACCGGTTGTAAATTACACGCGTACAGAATGCACGTTACTAGTGCATTTGACACAGAAGTCACAGAACGGCCATTTAATGGCCATATTAATGCATGAAGGTATGACACAATTGTTGTCAGAATCGGCACAAAATGCAACCCCTAAGTTGCACAGTCGCACATCTCTAAAGCTCGTATAAGGGCAGATAGTCACCGGTTGTAAATTACACGCGTACGGAATGCACGTTACTAGTGCACTTGACACAAAACAGCCATTTAATGGCTGCATAATGTAGGTACGTGTATCGACATACTGGGATAAGCTCAGAACAGGGCTTTTTATGCATGTAGGTGGAAATTTGATATTTTTACAGAATAAAAAGAAATGTTGCAATATTGTTTTTATTGTATTTTTTAATTATGTATTGATAATAGTTTGAAGCTTGACAGAATTCGTTATTTAAATTAATACTCATAAGTATGTATAAAAAATTACATTTTCCCATTTTGGTAACCTATCAAATGTTTCGTATTGTGTTTTCTTATGGCGTTATTCATAAACTTCTATAAAATATAAATTGATTGAATGTCAAACCTACAAGTACTTACTATACATAATAAATACTAAAGCCGGCGACCGACTATCAGTCCGCCTGCAGTCCGCCTGACGATCTCGGCCTGTCAGTTAGAACAAAAATTTGCCGGCTCCGAACAACTGACAGGCCGATATCGTCAGACAGACTGCAGGCAGACTGATAATCGGTGGCCACCCTAACAAATAAAAAATAAATAAAAAATAGTCAATCTAATACACGACCTTACGTCACTTTATACACAGTTTCCGTTAAACATTACGTATCTAAACTATAAAATTATCGATTATGGGATGTATCATCACTAAAGTATATTTTATTAGTTTACTAAATAAACTCTATAACATAAACTAATACTAAGATACTCAATAACATGCCGAGAATACATTACCAACACTCATTCATGATGTCTTAACAATAATATCGAAGGCCTATTATGCTAATTCTGTGCGCGGGCGTTCGATATCTGATTGAATTAGCAATATAGATCACCTCCCGTGGACACCGTAGATGAAGCGTGTCATTTGATGCATTTATACACCTTCCGCCTAGATGTAAATGTAGTGCAGGGACCTATGGGTGGTCTGGCTGGCCGCCAGGCTGTCGATAGCTGATTGCGTTTATTCAGTACAAAAAAATATTGAATGCAAAAATATAGATACACATGTTAAATTCCATACCTGACAATTCAATGTTTAAACTTACTTAGCTGTTGTACTTACTTAACGCTACTTTTCTTTAGGGGGAGAGTGTAGCCATATCTTATTATCTATAACTAGCATATGATATTATATCATCATATAGATCATCACTAGTTTTCTAAATCAATATGAGGAACGCCATGAGCTGCACAATTCAATCGTACCTTATACCATTTCATACAATTATTTTAATTAGTTTGCTACAGCTTAATATTTAAAATAAGCCCTGGTAAAACATTTTCTCTTTTTTCATTTTCATTGTCTTTATTAGAACACCAATGCATGTTTCTGTGACTTTGTAGCACAAGCGGTCTTGTATGCTCAAGGCCTCATGCTCTATCTCGTATGTATGTGATCTATGATTAGCAAGCATACTACGGTACTCTTACGCAAGGGGTCGTTGACCCGCGAACTTGAACTGGCATTTTTTGTTCCTAATTTAAAATCTATTTCAAAAAGGTCGCATGTACAGGACTATTTATAATAACGGTGTCCTTAGGCAAAGCGTATCACACACGTCTTATAGGCAATAAGGCACTATACTTAAAAATCGCACTTATTGTCTCATAGTAAAGTGGTAGTTATTGCATGAGAATATGAGAAACATATGTCATTTTAAAATAAGATGAAATTTGCTTTGAATATTAATGCGGAATGATGAATTGCTAATGGGATTATAAAAAAAATATTCTGATATGTTTTTCTTTGATACAGTGTTAAGCTGTTTTAATGGAGATGATGTCATATATAATATGCGTATTATTTTCCTTATGGCATTTATTAAAAGTGTAGACAGCAGTGATCCAGTTTGGTATAAAAATAATATATTACGAGCCAAAAATATTAGGATAGTCGGGGGCAACTTTGTTGCTGATATGATTATACACTGAATGTTGTTATATGTTACACAGTATAACATCCGTGTAGCAGCAGCATTTATTTCGTGTCCTGTGGCAAATGTGACCAAATTTCTGAAAATTAGGCAAGCCGATGAGAACCGACTTCTATAGACGCCTCCAGTCCCTGAAAATGCATTCCCATCATCATAGTCCGGTGTCTCGTACATAGAGTTTTGAAGGTATTTTAACACGAAGGTGACAAATAGTCCCGTCTATGATGGTAAGCAACTACCGTAGCCTATGACAACGGACAATATAGAGCGAGCATGGACCTAATTTTCCTTTTTTTAACAAAAGGATAAGGTTTTATTTTATATTGTCCCTAAATAGGCACGTCAGGCGATATGTACGACGATACGTATTGTCCATTTCTTTACCTTTATTTCCTTAGACTTAACATACCAACTGCATTCTACATGATTCTACTAAGCCCCCATTTACATACGTTTAATTTAAGCCCTATTAATTGGACACATTTAAGACCAATTACATAAGAACCTTAACTCCGTTAAGACGAATGGCGCGCGATGTCTCCCGATAGCGTCAATTAAGCCGGCCATATACGACGATCAATCTTACCCGGTTATCACACATGTAAGGAGAGTGTTACATAAACTACAAGCATTTTATGGGCGCGAGCGCATAATGAATTTCTCTTGTTTACACTTCATTTGATTAAAGACGAGATGATAGCGCGAAGCGGCCGACAAAATACGAGTGTTATGACAAATTGATACAGCTAGATAAACTTGCCGCTCTATATGAAATTAAAATGTTTATTTAGTACAAAAAAGAAACACACATATAAGACAAAGCTAAAAATGATACACTCGAGAGCAAAAGTTTCGGGTCACCAGCATTTTCTTGAATATCTCAAAAGATATTAATTTTAAAGATATTCATTTTAAATATATAAAAGTTTATGTTACTGACCCGAAATTTTTGCTCTCGAGTGTAGTCCAATACATGCGGTTTTCAGTTTATCTCATTCATGCTTCAGGGTTGAGACATACAAAATTAAAACACCAAATTTCAAGTTAATTGGGTGGAAAAGCTTTCTCGCATGTAACTAATCCGATGCTGGAAAAGCTAGGAATATATTCATTTATTGAATTGCAGCAACGGTTATGACTACGACCAAGGTTATTAGCAAGGAAAATGTCAACTACTGATAAGACATTAATAAGGATAATAAATAAGAAACCAAAGGCCGAGCATGTAAACGTAATTGACATAAAAAAAATGACAAGCCAACCCGGAGCGTAATAAAATTATTATCCCATTTAAAACTTCATTACTACTATAAATGTTGTCTAGCGTAAAAAATGGATGCACAGTTAAGGCAAGAGTAGCATGAATTGTCACGTGTTAGTCGTGATTTGTACTATCATCAACTAGAATTATATTACCATCTGTCCTACAACATCTCTCAATTCTCTACTCTATCTAATAAGAAATAATGTTGCATTTTCCGAGTATGTGCAAGGGAATAGAGGTGTCAGTAAAGTACACTAGGTTTGCCTATTACAGCCAAACCGGTGGCCGGCAATTGGCAACTTTACTTCAAGCCTGATTGATGGATCGACTGACCAGGCGAAACCAGGTACTACTGAATAGATTTCTAGAGAAACTGTTTACTTTTCTCGACATGTGAGGCTCATTGGCTTTTAAAGTGATAAATTCAGTTTGTGGTCTATCTTATTAAGTAATCTTTGACCTCAATCTTTAAATCTACTATCTCTAGAGTACAACAATGCCATAAGAAGCATCCAAGAGCAGAAAAAGGCTTGTAAAAAAGGACAAAACTATGAATTATACACAAAAGGACACATGTTCTCAACTTTATTGCCGGCCACAAAGAATCCCTGACACAACAAAAAAACTCTCTGAGTGTCCAAGTTGGAACTAAACTTATTCATCCGACTTTATTCATAAACGAGAAATACAATACGCATCTCAGACGGTAAAAGAGAGGAAATTATCAGTGATATCGTATATCAAACGCCAGTGGAGCGAGTGGCCAGAAAGAAAGCCAATCTGTGTTGTCAAACGGTGGCAACTAATGTCATGTTTTGATTAAAAGCGACGAGATGCAGCGGGCGTCGGATTACGATCTGGACAGCGGATGGGAGGTGAATGATCGTGGTGATGATACTGTTGATTTGACATTGTAATTTTAAATCAAACATGTACTTAGAGCTTTTCCTTTAGACTCTTGCATTTATTAATTTTTCAACCTAGTAAATATCATATTTTGAAACATGAAAAACACAATTCACATTGTTCATGGTTTTAGATTTGATAAACTACTTTAATGATGCATACTAAATCGGACCTATGTGCCCGTCATAGCAGCGAAAGACTTATGCTTTGCTCTTTGGAATGTCATAATCTTTTGCCATTAGAACCATTAGTTTACGAGATCTGGATCAGCTCTGATATGGAGAGATTGATTTAACTGTCCGTCCTTACATTTTTCTCTTTCAATTATATCATCAAATAGTGTTTGTAATTTTAAAAGTAGCTCTATGCCGGGATCACACAGGGTAAAGTGTGTGACTGACGTAAAGATTTCTTCTCTCCAACGAACCTAGTTACAAGACATTCATCAGTTTCATCACATTATCCCGTCCACTGAATCGCTTTCCTCTTATTACTTGTAAGAGTGGTTGGAAAGTAGGTCGGATAAGAGCGTCAGATGTCGTGCCTTCAGCCCTATATGGGCAGACGGTTTCCGATCTTCGGTGCCACCGGGTTTGTATGTTTTTATGCGATGAGGAAAATAATGTATTGACAGATAAGGAGCTCTGATGATCATATTACTAAGGGAAAGTTCGCGAAGTTTCTAGCGAATATAATAACTGTTTGCGATAATTTGCAGTGAATCTTATGACTAACCATTAAACAGTTACGTAAAACTAATAAAATCAATTTTAGTGTTGTACTTGGTTATGACGATGAGCGTGGGTTATCGATAAACATCATCCCATCGTAATGCGTGTCGTGGCCGGGCTCCGACGCAGATATCCGTCGTAAACATAATCGGTCGTAAATCACTTATTCAACTTTGTTTAGACATTATTCATTAAACGCTTTATCGGGTACTAAACAGTTGTTTTACGGCTGTGAATTCGCGATGAACGAGCGACTCGTAAACGACTAAACCTATTTGTTTTCCGCTTGTGATTTTCGCAAGATCGTAATATCAATCTTCTGCATTGAGATTGCGCCAGCCAATTCCATAGAGGAAATTACCAGCCTATAAATAAACCCGTAAATTTACGCTCATTCAAATCGTTATCGCACGCATTTGCTTATTTAGCAAACTCTAATTGGCGGTGACGTAGAATTCACTAACCGAAAGACGTAACTAACTATTTCCCTTCGTAAGCTCATGTTACTTTATGGATCTGCACGGGAATTTAACCTTTATAACGGGTAGATTAATAAGATCTGTTCGAAGGTAGCTCGAACTGTTTACATACGCATTTCGAAATAACCTGGCGGTAGATCAAAGATAGCGGAGCAGACGCAATTAGTGAGTTATTAAGGGCGCCCGCAGGCGAATAGCGGCGGCCAAATCGCCCGGAAAAATAGCTTTATTAGCGCAATTGCGTGTGACAGTGCGCATATAAATTGTGCGAGGAATTAACAAGGCATCGATTAGCGAGCGCGCAATTATCGTTAGTCGGAGGAACCGGTGCGAGCGTAACGAGGACAGCACTAAACTTGCTTTCTTAAAGTGGACAAAATATGTCTAGATATGTCCGCAGATTGTAAGTACTTGTATTGCACCTTACCTACCAGACTAGTCTGTCAAAATGACTTGTTTGGATTTTGCGATGACGATGATTTGCGATGTTATTATGACATTATGGTGGCATCCTTGTTACACTGTGTTTTATAACATCGGTGTAGGGCCACCATTAATCCCGCCTGTCCTGAACCTTGCGAGCATGTTATCATCTGAGATTAGCACTCGTCAGTGCCATTGTTCGGTCAGCGTATCTTTAATTCTATTAGAATATCCAAACACTTTCTGCTATCAACCGTGAATATAGGCCACAAGCTAATGCGTCCTGCTGATAAATTCACTCTCGCGAAAGTTTCTCGATAGGACCCAAGTCTACTCTACGAACATAATTTGGTATTGATAACATTTTGATTTAATATTAATCAAGATTTTCACCTGTCTCAATGATTATGATCATAACGTCTTCATATCAAGAACGTGTCAAATAAATATTAAAATAAGATTGCTTTAAACCAACGCAATACGTAAAATATTTAAGTGTCATTTTTTGTCAGAAACAAAATTTGTTTTTAATGTAATTATAATATATGACAAATGAAAAGAATATTCATAAAAAAGCAAATAAACAAAGAGTAGGCCGTAGGCTACCAGGTGCAATACAAAACTCTTTAACGGACATTGCCCTAGAGAAGCCGAATCCTGCCACTCGATGGGGTAGGGTTGCCAACTACCTATTCTCCGTCTATAAGCTCGTGCTCGGAAATTGATTTGCAGCCATCGCAGCCGTCACACCTTCACTTCCGTTTGATCGGCCATCGTGCACAACGGAGAAATAAGGCCATCCATTTATTATGCATCTAGTACGGATTACTTCTACAATCAATACAGCTACTACAGCCGATAAGACTTTCGATGTGACATATAGTGCGGCAAAGAAGGCAAACATAGCTTCACCGATAGTACCTATAGCTCGTGTTTTTAAAATAGTAAAGTAAATAGATTACGCATCGCATTTCCCATGGGTATAAAAAATTGGAAACCCTTTAATTCCACAAAAATACTTTTAATAATTAGTGCCCTTGCTCATGAAATTCAGACAAACTGTTAAATTTTCTCCCTTGCTAACAAACACAAAATGATACATGGATAGAGATTTACTATTGCAAACGGCATTTTAGATTTGATAGTCGTGTATGAATAACCCATAATATACTTTTGTATAATCTCATATGTTATTCTATAAATTCCAAAAATCATTAAAAAAATATGCATTTGTTATGTGGACGGATGAAACCGCGATGTTACGTCGACGCGTACGCAGTGGACCCCGAAATTACAACACTCGGAGCGAAACCAATGCATAATCGTTATTCACTACCAATCCCATTATTTTTTACTCTGTTCTACTTATTTTATTGGAATTCGTAAATCGAAGTTATGCTACATATTTGCTACATTTATTTTTACAGTAACGTAGCTTATTTGTAGTATTTTTAGTTATCGCGTTTTCAAAGTACCTGATGGTGAAGTCGGTTGTCGACGTCGCAAGCATCAGCATCTTACAAACCTAGTAAAACACCATCTTATATCTAATTACAAACAAAATCTAACACGAGTTTCATTAAGTGAGAATATAGCTTGAGTTAGCGAAATGCTAATACAAAAAAAGTGTCGTGTCATACCATTTCCAAAAACATTCCTCACGCTCGAACGTAAAAACAACTTTTTGCTACCTCATAAAAAACACTTCGAGCAGATCTATGGTGTACTCAATGAGGCTCCGTAAAAAGCTTTGTACTCTAGGTTCAACGACACCTCACACCATGATTCATAGCCATCTGACTATCTTCATTTATCTCCATTTGGAAACGGAACGGCTACATAGGAACACCATAAAAAACCTAATCAATTTTAATGATGTTTTCGGTACATGCCCTTATGTTTTTGCGAGGTTTTTTACTACGGTCCGTTTCAAGGTTGGTTCCGTGACTTCGGACATGCGGTCACGACCGTAGAGCTTTTAATCACGAGCTTTTTGGATTAATTAATATACATTTATTAGTTTCCTGTAGTAATTTCTTAATACCTTTGAACCTACATACATCTTATTATTTATGACAGGTATTTCCTGCGGTGCTCTTGACATTTTGTCTATTTAAAATAAAGTGGGTAAAACAATTGGGACTGCGAATAATTTTAAATGAACATTAGGCTAAAACGAGAACTATTTAATTTCTTTCTAATTCAATTCAGATGTACAATCAAGAGTAATAGTAAGAATATAAGAGTAGTAAGAGGCTGTCTGGAAGAGATCGCTCTCTAGCGATAAAACTGCAGGCAGTCAACAAACTGCCTCTACTTTTTAGTATCTGTATTGTAATGCACTGAGTTGAGAAAAAGTCTCTAAGCTATTTATAGCGAATTGTATCTTTGAGGCAAAACAAATCGTAGGCTACCTACCCATTTTCTGAAGCAGCCAACAGGAGAAACTTTATGTCAATTATGATTAGATATTTATAATTTATTACGTTGGTCGTATGTATAATACGAAAGACAATTACTAACAATGCTCTAGTCTAGACAATAAATGATAATTGGCCACTATGATACGCGGATACAACGATCATTAAAAGGTGTGACATCACGCGTCAAATTGTCTAGCGGTCGCGAACAATGGCTTGATTGATCGAATGAGCTTTCAAATGTCCGCCATTTTTAAAATGGTGATATTGTTGATGGGTGATGAATAAAAAATTGTGGTCATGTCTTGGTAATTTTTATCCATCAATCTCTCACTACTATTACTCAATTGTGTTTTGTTTTCGATTGTTTAAATCGTTTAAGTGACAAGTCGAAAAAAGGCCTTTACATATATGGGTACCAACCAATGTTTTTCTTAACGCTGTATTGAATTCCTATATACAGATATCATGAAGTTAGTAAGATACCATGATAAGTGCGGGTAATAGCAACTATGGGAAAATTGGAACTGGTTCGGAAAACTAAGTGGCGAGCAATAAGGATAGAGCCGGCATTCTTATAAAAGGCGTATATTCCATGCTGTGGGACATGAAACTTACTGTGTGTTACTGTGTTAGAATGGCAGTGAATTTTTCATCATCATCATCTCAGGCATGGAGGGGGGGGGGGGAGGGGGGGTTGTCATACGCGCCACGCTTGGCAGGCGGGTTGGCGCGCGCAGTTTATTTCGTTTTTTGTTTGTAGGCTGCTGCCCATCTCCCTGTATATTCCCTTAGCAGACTCCTACTGCAACCACGGGACGATATGGTGGGGGACAATTCTAAGGCCGGGCAGGTCCTTAAGGCATTTACAGTTTTAATTTCCCCATGGCTGCAGTTTTAATTTCACCAAAACTGACCTTATAAGAATTTGTCCGGTTCGTGCAAAATATTTCACATAAACACTCTCTTTTCAAAACCCCTCCATTAAATTTCAAACTTCATGAACTATACCGAATTTCAAATAATTACTTTCATGCAACACGCAACACAAAGTGGCCCTTATTGTTAGAGCATCAGATAACAAAGTTGAATGAGGCGGAGGTAATTATGGAGCAATTTCGAGTATTGTGTTAGGGCCGACGACAATGAGAGAGTATGTGGTAATGGCGGTGGATAATAATGTAGCGGGGTGTCGCAACAAATCACTTTCTTTTATTCACATTAGTGTTTGCGGCTAGCAATGCATTGAAGAGACTAACATCAGCGCTGATGAGGAGTTGATATAATTTTATTGGTTGTACAGTCGCCATCAGATATATAGAAGCGGCCAAGGTGGTCTCTAATATCTGAACAACGTCTCAAGGCGATATAGTACATGTTCAGATATGTTTGAGTACCGTATACCGCTCCGATATATTAGATGACGACTGTACATACACTATGCGAAAAACCCATAAACATGATACGAATAAGGAGTTAAATGTCATGTCATTAAAAGCATGAAACACGAATGTAAATGTTATGTTAAATAAAACGTATCATCATTGCGTTAATATAATCACATTTAGCAATATCAGGTACAATTCTATAAATACTCTTCTTCTATTTATAGGCGAAATTACTAGTTTGCATTTGCAACGTCTACTCGTTTCATATTAATAGCGCCTACAATGACCACGGGCGATAACATATCGTAGTTTATGTCATTTGAGTCATTTCGCAAAGCGGGTTCAGTCTTGTTTACATCTGCCAGTGTTCTGTCATTAGCCGGAGAGCCGGTTTGCATATCCTGAGTAGGAACAATCCCATTTGATTGGCTTTCTGAATGTATAATAAGTAAAATTATTATAACAGAGGCGGTTCTGGTCGCGTCGAGTTTGACTGAGACCCATTAAAAAGAAAGTGGCACGGATATGAGAGGTTATTCCTTGTAATAGGAATTGAATATCGGTTCTAAATTATCCAATTAATTGCGGTACAAGAATCGTGGATGGAATGAGCGATAGCGCCAAGGAAGTCGGTTTTCTATTCATCTTCTCACGTCGGGTTTGCTTCGATATGAAAACCCATCAAAATGTGTAATTGTTTATCAAACTATGAAAGAGTGCTAAACAAACCATTTCTCTGAAGTTTATAAAAGCGAAATTTTAAAAATATCAGAGTTCGTTGCCCCCGCCACGTGGCCGTGCGTAAACAAATGTTTTACATGGTACAAATTAATAACATTTCGAGCAGGAAACCCTTGAGATGTTAAATATAGGGTCTTGCGCAGACGCCGCGGCGCGTGCTGAGCGTGGATGTTTATATCGATGGACACGGAGTTTTGCGTCGAGAGAACTGTTCAAAATAACCTAAGTTTACTCAACTTGCGTGCAAGTAACTTAATTTGAAAATACATTGTAACTAACTGTAAACATTTGTTAGTAACATTTTATTTTCCCACTGCGTGACTATAATTGCAGTTACCATCCGGACAAAGCCTTACTATTAACGTGAAAGTATATTTGTGCAGGCATTTATTTGAACATGATACTTGACGTAACAATGACTACAGTCGCCATCAAATACATCGGAGCGGCCGAGGTACTCAAAAATGAACATACACTTTATCGCCTTGAGAATGCGAGGCGTTGTTCAGATATTTGTGACCACCTTGGCCGCTCCGATATATCCGATGGCATCTATACCATCAGGTTCATAATTGCATGGCCAATTGATCAATGAATTCATTCATAAATTGCCCATGCATTTTTGAACCCGATGGTACATAATACATAAGACGTACCTAAATACATACCGATCTACATACGTTCATCGCAATGCCTCCAAAATTCATCCATTAGCATTTACCTGCAAACAAACAACAAACATTAGTTCACATGCAACTGTTAAACAATACAATTTTAACAATTAGGAACAAGTTACGAATGAAATTCAAAATACAGTCAGCAGCTGAAGTTGCTAAGACGATGAAACCAACACATGAAGACTTACAAGAGAAATAATAAGTAGGGACATATGTTTTGTAATTGGAAGTAATAAGACTAATGAGATTATTGGGTTTACATGAAGTGACACGTATTTAATCTTCTTATTATAGGTTCCGGTAACATGAGCAATTGAGCAAGGTAATGCTTTCTGTTAAACTATCTATCTATCTCGGGTCTTCCACACTTTCGATATTATGGAAAGTGGGGGGAGCTGTATCAGAGCTGAGCTCTCTTCAGCTGTTTTTTGTTCGGCTTTTTTTTGAGGGGAACCGGACTCCTTAAAAGGTATTCTTTTTTTGGGGGGCATTCTATTGCAATGCATAACGGCTGGCATCGAGCCGGGTTTTTTTCGAGTTTTCCTTCTCTGTTGCCATCTCTTCCGTCGTTCAGCAGGAGGACCACGTGCAGGCGAGACAGCTGGGGCACTAAGATGTAGGTCGTACTCCTCCTCCCGTCTTAATACAAGGCATTACCCTGATGGAGAACTGACCCCAACGAGGGCCTAGTTTCCCCTTGGTTGGAAGGTTAGAAGGCGCTAACTTTCGGCATAACGACAATTATTGAGATTAGGTTTCAGAGTGGATTGGTGGACCCCGAGCTCTACTGAGCTGTGGCAAAAAGCTGAGATAGACGGTACATCTCACCCATAAAAAAGATGTCGATTAAAAAAAACTTAATGCAACGAACAGGTAACGTTAAAAAGCTCTGAATAGCACACAAGACTGCCTTTAATACGGATATGTAATATATCGGAGCGGCCAAGGTACTCAAAAATATTTGAACATAGACTTTATCGCCTTGACAATAGAGGTTTCGTTCAAATATTTCTAACTACCTTGGCCAGTCCGTTATATCTGATGGCGACTGTACTCGTAAGTCAGTGGCTAAGCAAAAATCATATCTAGACCAAAACCAGCAGGTTGCAGACGCCGCGTGGGAAAGGGTCAATGCCAGAGTGCCGCGGGCCGGCGCCGGCGCCGCTCCGGATGCTACGGACGTGCCGCGCATTGCTGCTTTATGGCCCATATCCTCACGCGACCTGGCCGACCCTGGATGATCCCGAAGGTATGCGCTTGTGGTTCGGTTTACATTCACAGCATTAAAGTCGCAGAGTAGAAAAAGGTAGCGTAATCAGGGATCTCTGAAAATGTTGTGGGCATATTCTCTTGTCAATTTTACGAGTCAGATAATTTCTGTTTTTGCATTTGATGGCATATAGTTCAGTTCATATCCTCAAGCGACTTAGCAAACTCTAGAGAATCTCCGTTGATCTTTTAAATTTTTCGGAAAAAGGTACATTCATAGTTGTCTGTGGAAGCTCTATGGTCCGTAATGACTCCGTATGCTGTGAACGTTTGCCACTATCAGAGGATCACCTAACTAATTCATCAGTGCTTATGCTCCAAAGTCGATATTATCAAGAAAGTTAAGGTTCGAACGTGTGTATGATTTTGGTTATCTATTTGAAGTTTCAAATAGAATCATTTACGAGCATCGTTTACAATATAATTTATGTTACGTTTACGCTTATTTAAGAAAAATCTGTCTGGAGTTATTAGATTTGATTGTGACGTTAGCTTTTGTTCTTACTTATTCTTATCGATTAATTTTATCTGTTTTTTTTTAAATTAATTATAATATCAAACCAGGTACAATTATCAGATTCTATAATCTTAGTGATTATTGCAGAAAACTACCAGACTGGGATATGCGCCCACGGACCGCAGATATATTTTTTCTATGATACTGTCTCCTTACCTGTAGCATTATACTGTCCAGGCGAAGATTTACTACTGTATGAAAGGGTTTATTTTCAATCAACCGCACCGCAATAAAGTATCCGCTACCAACACCACTGATTTACATACATTCTAGCAATACAGGATATGCAAACTTTGTAACTCTTTATGCATCCGCATAAGTTTCATTTTCCTCTATCATAAGCACCTTTATTTACATATCGATTGATTTAGCAAAGAAATGCAGTGAACGACGACGTTATGTCTTAGACATAATGGCATACTATAGCGTAACATAAAGGCATTTTGAAGTTTGCAGCTCCAGGCATGGACGTGCATATCTTTTGATCTCCCAAGTGCAGGGATGTTATTCCAATCAGCTGCCCAGCGCGTGTAAGTTGGTGTGGGGCAGACTAGTCAAAGGGTGGTCTTTGGTTACCTATAGTTGTTAAGGAGCTCGAGGTCACTTAACACAGGATAGATGTGAGATTTAGAGTCGCATGCGCTCGCGCAACGGATCCAATATGCGTAGTGAATTCATTAGTGGCCGGTAGATTGAATGTGTGTAAATAGAGCGGAAGCTCTATACTTAAGGCGGCGTGATAGCTTGCGATGTTAATAATAGTATGGCGATTTGTTTCTATACAACTATACCGTTATATGAGACTGAGATTGTATGATTTAGTATGAGCTGTGGCGATCTAGATAGTTTCTGGCGGATTTATCACGCGCGAATGGAAAGTATTGTTGTGCAATATTAATTTCTTATTCTCTTCTGTCAGTCTTGATCTTAATTTAAAATTTTGTAAAAAGCGTTTATATCAACATAAGTGCTCATACTATAATTCCAGTTTGACTTTGAATTGATCGATCCAGTTTCATAATTGTTAATTTATAATTAATATGTAGGCAACATCCGCAATATCCGGATGTTTACATATGGTAAACAATATGTTATTCATATTCATGGAATTTATACATAATATACCGCAAATAAATTTTCCTCGAACAGTGAAATTTCAATGCAACTCACTATCATTAAATGCATTCTCGTAACAGAAGCCTCACTAATTACCTAGTATTATTTATCAACCAAGCATATGAATGCTAAAATGATTATAAAACCCAACCCAGACTGTGTAAAAAAAGAATTCAGAGTAAAATCCACGGTAGTAAAAGAAATATTCAGCGCCGCGTGAATATAAAATCTTTTGCAAGCCTACGGTCGGTGCTAGCAAAACAAAATCGACACGTAGCGCTCTCTGGCTTGTTCCTCGTTAAAAATGCAGCTAGGAAAAATGCATCATCATTTTAAAAATAGAATCGCGAAGCCAGCCAGCTCTTCACTCTTTTGTGCTATCTCTCGACATTGCCATTGTTTCATCTTACCGAGCTTTAGCCTCAAGCTGACACGTTTTAAGAACGATAAGCTCTATAATAAAAATATTTACATGCCTACCTATACAGAATTTTAAACTTAAGGAGTGAAAATATTGCGCTTCATAGTTACTTCACAGCTACATTCGTGAATACATTTAAAAGGATTAAAAAAAAGTATACACACTTTTAAGATATTCCCCTCCAAAGGAAGAGAAATTGCTGATAATCTTTACTTAAATATGTTCTACACGCACTCCAGTTGAGTACCTAAGTTTCTTGAAATGAAAACAGTTGAGATGAACACTAGTGAGGCGATATGTTTGGCAAGTTATAGTTAAACATCGGTATCAACGTTCAAATTTCGTGGCAATGTACGGTTGGCAGAAAAATAAATACAAACAAATCACTTAGTATTTTTAACCTTTATTTTGTATATGTAAATAAAAAAGCCCCTAAATAGTACATTTCCTAATTAGGGTGGTAAAACAAAGAAAGGCCGCGCAATCGCAATTGTTGCGGCCCAAGCTGCAAGCGAGGGACGTAATTATGCGATCGAGGGCTTTCTTTATTACCTCCCGTGTTGGAAAAATATGTGCACATTTGGCCAGAAAGCGGCTCTATCCGTACGCGTAGAGTGCGGAAAAAGCCACTTTATGTCCAGGTGTGGCATACAATATTTTACGAGTTAGAATAGATCACTAAAATTTGTTCCATAGATTTTGCTGTCAATCTTTGACGTCTGTAAGAATATATTATATCCATTTTAAATGACTAAAAGATCTTTCCACGCTGACTGAGGTAATAGGAAGGTATGTCAAGCATTGAAAATTTTGCACACAGTTTTTATTTACACTTTCTGGTATTTCAGCCTCGTTGTTTTTAGATAGTTGGTTAATTATTTGTACAGTCTTATAACCAGGATTTTTCTTTAATACACTTTTTAATTTAAAATAAACTTTTCTGGCATTTTGATGTAACCTTAACGTTGATATTTTTTTTTGCAAACCATGAACAATGTTTAATGATTAGGCTGAAATACCAGAAAGTGTAAATAAAAACTGTGTGCAAAATTTTCAATGCTTGACATACCTTCCTATTACCTCAGTCAGCGTGGAAAGATCTTTTAGTCATTTAAAATGGATATATTCTTACAGACGTCAAAGATTGACAGCAAAATCTATGGAACAAATTTTAGTGATCTATTCTAACTCGTAAAATATTGTATGCCACACCTGGACATAAAGTGGCTTTTTCCGCACGCTACGCGTACGGATAGAGCCGCTTTCTGGCCAAATGTGCACATATTTTTCCAACACGGGAGGTAATAAAGAAAGCCCTCGATCGCATAATTACGTCCCTCGCTTGCAGCTTGGGCCGCAACAATTGCGATTGCGCGGCCTTTCTTTGTTTTACCACCCTAATTAGGAAATGTACTATTTAGGGGCTTTTTTATTTACATATACAAAATAAAGGTTAAAAATACTAAGTGATTTGTTTGTATTTATTTTTCTGCCAACCGTACATTGTCACGAAATTTGAACGTTGATACCGATGTTTAGTTATAGTAGTAGGGCACTGAAGAGAGTGAAGAGTCTGGGTACAGACAAGTGGGTAGAGGGGCAACGACCCGCCTTGTCGTAGGTCGCGATAAAAATATTGTCCGGTGATGTCAGCCTAACGTAACTATTGTTTTAGGCGATACGACACAGTTATAAGGTCAAATATGTTCTACATAGATATGAGTTGAGTCTATAAAAACTGGAGATAAAATAACAATCGAATTTGGTTTTATACCTTTTTAGTGGACAACGACAAATTTAATGATTTCCCGCTTGTAGAAACCTAAAACAAACTGCCTATTATATGCGAGATGTGTAATGGGGGAAGCTATTACGAGTAGAAGCGACGTGGCAAAAAAGTGAACTTTTGTGGGTTCACACTCGGTAACATTGTTGATTGGCTGAATACAAATGAATTAAGCATTAATCTCTCAAAGACACACGTAGTCCAGTTCCATTCCGTGTATAGATCAGCATTGCCAATTAATATTAATTATAATGCAGAATCTATTGATTTATCAAACAATTCAAAATTTCTTGGGTTATTAATTGATAGTAATTGTGGTTGGAAGCAACATATAGAGGATCTCTGTAGTAAACTTTATAGATTTTTATTTCCATTACGTAGAGTTGTATATAATTCATCAGAAAAGGCAGGTATTTTGGCATATTTTGGATATGTACAATCATTGCTTTGCTATGGTATTATTTTTTGGGGTAATTCTACTGATTGGCTTAAGGCATTTAAAATTCAAAAGCGATGTGTTAGGGCACTCTGTGGTGCTTCACAGCGCGATCCTTGTAGACCGTTATTTATTAGGTATAAAATATTACCTCTACCTTGTTTGTATATTAAAGAGGTGGCAATGTTTGTTAAAAAACATATACATTTGTTTGAAACCTTTGCCAAATATAATAGAAATTTTCGAAACAATAATAAATTAGTCAGTGTATATACCCACAGCACAGCTTTCTACAGATCCTGTATTTATTTTATGTCAATAAAAGTATTTAATTGTATTCCGGATGAATTTAAGAGTCTGGACGATGAAAAATTTAAAAAGAAAATTAATGAATGGTTACTAAGTAGAATGTTTTACACGACTAATGATTTTTTAGAAAATAAAGGCAATTTGTAATTTCAATTACATCTATAAAACCTAGTTAAGTATTTCAACTAATTGTTAACATGTTCTTATTAGGTAAGCTCTTTAACACTTGTATATTATTTAAATTTTACTATTGTATCCTTTTGACATTGAACTTCACAATTATTTTAGCTCTAAGATATATTGTACACCATTAAAATGGTAGGCTATGGTTTTAGCACTTACCTCTATGTAACACCTGTTTATGCACCTATAGTCTCAATAAATATATTTTGATTTTGATTTTTGATTTTTACATTTCTACAATATATTTTTGGCAACTGTTATAATGAATGTGCCCCATAGTCATCACGCCTTTCTTAGCCCGGTTGTTATGGATTGTGATCAATTTTCTGAGTTTGAATCTCGGTAGTAGATATATTGGATATAATCGTATAAAAAAAGAATAAGCCAAGTTTTATGGATATTTAAAACCATTTAACGTAAAACCACTCTGTTTTCAACACTAACGAGATAACGCAGGACATTTTATGATGTTCATATGATCATGTTTTTGGAAAGCTTTCGGCAATAACACTCACAGATACACCTAAAACATTGACAATGGACGCAATTTGGTGAACAATACAAATAGTCGTTAATCCTCGGAAAGAGATTACGGCGCCATTTGCGTCATAGGGGGGAAGTGGACGGTCATCAACACCCTGCTGTGTGGAAAGAGGGCCACGAGTTTTGTATGTCACTAGTCTGTCATAGAAAAAGATACATTTTGGTATCGCAATAACAATATGAAACTGAGCTGTTGTTTGCCTCTTTTTATGTTCATCGTGTAATTTCTACTGTATTGTAATTTGTGAGGTGTGCAAAGTTCATTCGTTCATTCAGATCTTAGCAATGTTTATTTGTTGCACACAACACTGGTTTTATACGATTTCAGATTCGTGAGATGGGATGGAGATAAACAACTTACAATTATAATCATCATCAATGTTTTGCCTTTTTCAGCTACCTTTGACGTCTGAATTTACGCGAGACAATCAGAAATATATTTTTTATTTATAACCTTTGCTAATAATAATATGTATATGTATCAGTGCAGTGTACGGATAAAGGGACCACATTGTCGATATGGAGTTACAAGTACTTTCTAAAAGTACGCAATATGCACTATCCATTAGTGAAAGAAAAAAGTGTCCTTGTAAATCGGTCCCTTGCACTAAACTCGTCCACATATTTTTTTATAACAGAAGCAAAAGAGCAATTGCTTGAGTCGATTAAGCTACAACTCAATAAACAGCCACAAGTTAGTTTACAACGTACGTTTATGGAACCGTTTAATAATAACGAAGAAGCGCATAATAACATCGCTGTTAAGCGGCGTTCAGTGCAGTGCATAAACTAATGGTCAATTGATCCTCCAGATCGTCCAGTTATTACTGCCAGCAACATAAATATCTACACATTTAAGGACTGTACTGTTCTATTTTATTGAGGTGTGCAATAAAGAATATTTTGATTTGATTTGATTTGATTTGACCTTATCTGTTAAGAAATAAAGCACAAAAATGTCTGCAAATGTATGTTGCTGACATACTCATAATAAATTCAAGTAAGCATGGGCTAAATAAAGGCAATAACTTACGTCTACGTCTCAGCAGGTGATGTACATTTATTTGTATAAAAATATATGGAATTATAGCACAAGGGAGCTATAAGGAATAAAGAAATGATGTTTGCCGTGTGAACTTAGGTTGTCGCCTAGATATGAAGTGTCATATAATTTTCTGCTTGTTCCAACAGAAATACAATCTAATTTTATATTATACCTTGCTTTGAATCATATCTCCATAAATGCACTACATATTTAGGTAAATAAAAAAAACTCCTAAATATTCAGAAAAACCAAACAATGCGCCGTAAGTATGTACAAAGAACTCCATATAAATATACCTACTCGTATAGGTTGAAAGCATGAAAGTAAGAGGGCCTTGTTTAGCCTAGCCACCTTAATGGCCGCTATCCCTCACTGCAAGGGACATTAATATGCAAGTGCTTTAATTAAAAATGCAATTAACAAGACTCGTCCAAGAGCCCTTTAGCAGCGAATGTTTTTAAGGTATTTAATTGGGTAAAAAGGCATTGTTGGTACTGGTTTTTAACTAACTACCCAATTCGTGATCTGAAGCGTGAACGTCATAGTAATTAACGGAGTGTCCGTAAAAAGGGGTCAATGGATTTATTTTTAAACGTCCATTGATGAAGTTACACTTTGTACGCCATGGCGGATATTCGATAAAAAGCGATAGATTTTCTCACACTTTAAACTATTTCACAGTTAAGCTCGAAAAGTAGGAATGTAGCTTAGTTCAATTTAGCATGCGAAAATACCTATACATTTACGAAAACTGAAAACACAATTGTTTTTAATACACACGCATGCACGTTTCGCTCGCAAATTGTTTTAAATATACAAGTAAACCTTTTTTTAAATACATATTAAAAACAAAATCAAAGTCCACTGCACGTTGGACCATCATATTAAATGCACATTTCCCCTCTACCGGGTATGTGACAAGAGGCTACAAGTGGCATTGTGTACAATAGGCCCCTTTGACATTACAGCACCCTTTAGTAGAGACCATCTTAAATATTGCTCTTGAAGCCTATTCAGTAAAGTGCGCCTACTGTGCGTAGCAATATCGCCATTGTTGTGTTTCTAATACATTTTCTTTATTATGATGGCACTTAAACGTATGCATCGTAGCGGTAAAATTGGTACATAAATATTCGAAATGCTCAGCTAGGTCACCACCATTTTTACCATAATCATCATGCACTTTTAAATTAGTAAAATAATCATAATTGCAGTATCACAAAGTGTCTTAAAACTAGGTAAGTTTTAAAACATGTCAAACTGAGCATCACGTTAAAAATATTTAACAAAAATCGAAAGTAACATCCTTAAAAGGGTGTGTTTATAAGTATACTTACAACAGTAAGTAGTTGTTGCGCATACATCTGTTTTTTGTAACGCATTAGAACACCAATCAACACACACTAAACTACAAACAAAATGGCCGCCAACGGACATTTACCGGGAGCACAGAGGTACGTGCATTTTTTAAAAATAACCAGAGCTACCAACCTACAAGTAAAAGGCACCGCTTGTCCTTAGAATTGTCGTATTTAATTCCAATATCCAAATCGAGTGACATTAAAAAAGTTGTCGTATACATTTGGATTATAAAATGGTGTAAGTAAGTACAGATGGATGTATCGATTTCCTATAAAATGTTACTTTACGTAATTAAATGTACAGGCTGATGTGATACTTATAATAGGTAAGTATGTACGTGTTTTCTCCGATTGCCGTTACCAGATCATAACCAGAAGTGTTCGAATGCAGGAAATGTTCTTTTACGCTCATACCCCGCCTCATTAGTTGCCATAATAAGTTTAGTGTTTTACGTTGTTTTGCTTTTAGGTATCTACTACTATTTTGGTATTCAAATTTTATTTGTCTTTGCGGTTAAGTGATTACTCATTTTATTAACAATTCATTTAATCAGAGGTTCAAGCATTTTTTTGTCTCTGGTCATAAGTAAAAAAAATCTTGCCGAATATGCGAAAACATTACATATTTATTTGATAACTTGACATTACGCACAGTATTTTCACGGTACGAACATAAATATAGTAATATGCTAAAACAAAGTACTCTGAGAAGATATTACATTACAAGAATACGTTATAAAGCAATTACTATCGCTTAAATGTATTTATAGAAGCATAGTTCGCACTCACTCAATCACATTGTGACTCACTGTTTCCAAGCTAATGAGGTTTCGGTACATTTGAGCTGCTAAAATAAACCTTAATCTCATGGGATACGGTCTGTCGATTGTCATAGGCCATTATTTTATAAGGCAATAAATAATAATGGATCGTCTTCGACCTTCGTGGGTTAGTCAGCGTTGGTGTTGTTCAGTATAAAAGAGACCTTAGGCTGATAGGCGGTTAAAGTCGCCATGCGTCGTATTTTAACTGGGAATCATTAAAAACACCGTAAGCACCAATGGATTTATTATATAATTTTAAAAACACATTACGACATTTAACATATGCCTCTAGGCACCTACTTGTTTTTGTCAAAAGTTTTTTACAGTAAATTTATGTGGTGGGAGACCACATCTTCTGCAATATAACGCGTCTCAGTTTGTTAAAAAAATGGGTACCTTAATACCAGCACTATCAATCAGCTATAAAACAATTATTATTTATTATGGAGTTAAAAATATATAGCAGGAACGACAAAGAGTATATAATAAACAAATAAAAAATTGGTACAGCTGCAGATCAGATACCATATTTTTTATTAAATCAACAATTTTTTATACATAATGATGTGGGAAACACTTACCCCAAAACACTTGTATGAAGTAAAAAGTGTAAAAACATACATACGTAGTTTTTGCTCTAGAAATAGTATCGTAAGCGTAACAAAGCTACGTAATAATGGATCCACACGCGAGTGAAAAAACGTTGCCGGCAGGTGCACCGATGCGTTACCTCGCTGCGATTCCAACCGTTTATGGCGGAACACACTCCCTCATTCAACGTTTTACTGGTTATAAGTGATCGTATATTTTCCAGCAAAACTGGTGCGACATGCGATCATTGGAGTGATCGTAGATTTTTCAGCATTTTTGGTGCAGTGCTACTAGGGCATTTTATACCAGTTATACTTAATTGAGCTTAGGTTTAAATAAAAAGAGGCTACAGTGCCTACAGTCCTAAAAAAGGCTTAAAGCCCTTAAAAAGACTAAAACTACAAAACCTACAAAAAAAGCCTATAGCCTTTTTAAAGACTAAAGGCCTTATTTAGACCACCAGCTCTTCGAAACCCATTTCATTAAGCCAGCCCCAAAAAGAGCTCCGGAGCTCTAAAATTTGGGCTAAAAGGGCTCGAGTCCTATGAAACACTAAGTGCTAAGGTTATTATTATTTTGAGTCTATAAAATTGTTAAAACAAGTATCAAGTAAAATCAAAGCCACTTAGAACTAAGTAATAATGTAGAGATGGTTGATAATTAAATAACAAAGTCACAAAAAAAATTCATTGCATCGGTTTTGCTGTAAAATGTACGATCACTGGACTTATATTATATGTAGTTCTAGTACAGTCAGCAGCAGATGTAGCTTAGCGGGTGGAGTGTTTAAAATGTCACTCTTATTTTCTTAACAATAAAGTCGTGTCAAGCTCGTTTTAAACACCCCACCTGCTTAGCTATACTTCTGCTGCTGACTGTAAACACTCGCATGATAATTATTATACTCATTATATAATTAGTATATTGGCAGATGAATTATCTAAGTATATCCGTCTAAATAGTAACTCTTGGATGCGAGCAAGAGAGCAAATTACTTGTCTGTTTCTTTAGTTACCAGCCGTTACCTACATATTCCTATAATCCAGCTAGCAGAAAAACGCATAATTAAACTTAATCTTATCTATGTAACATTTAATTAATCACAAAATAAATCGACAGATTTTATAGCTACTTTTATCCAACAACTGTGACTATATAAAAAGTATGTTTTAAGATAAAGCTTCGATAAAAGCGATCACTTTAAGCCCGCAGGCTAGTGCTACCGACGTGACCGATTTTTTACCCTCCACCATTGACTTGTACGGCGTTACCTTCGGCTTATAATTTCTCGACCGTTACTGACGAAACTCATTGTGTGTCGGTATTGGCTAAATGATTAACCTTTTTCAGCGAATTCGAATCGTCGGGTAAAAATTATCGGATGACAAGTTGGCTTTAATATTGAAAACCATATTCCAAGAATGACACAAAGCTGGTACATTGTTCAGATAAGTAGGACACAATAAATATTCAATATGTAGGTACTTGTACTTTATTTTATACGCAGAATTTGAATATGAGTACCTAAATAAACAAACGTGTTTTTTTATTGAATTGGCATCTCACTTCCCAGTACACTGACATCAAAATGTACAATTGTGATCGAATGCATAAGTGAAATTCTTTAGAAATTAAGAAATTTAACTATTTTTACGATGCATTGTTTCATTTGTTTTTGCCAAGTATGTATACATTTTTGTGTGCAATAAATCAATTATGACCATATCTTAAGCAGAGTCATTAACCAATAAGTCGAATTGGTGGTCAATAAAATATAATCCAGAAAAAAAGCCTCAAAGCTGTCACTTAAGTCATATTTTGAACGTTATTACGCAAATCACCCGTCAAAAGCTGTGTAAGAGCAGGTGCGCGGGCGCCGTTAATTGCACACGAAATGGCTTCACTGACGTTAATACGGTAATTAGACTTAACACTGATAATTGGAGATTAATTTAATCGAGAGCGTGAAATTTTCGAGAAATAGTTGTTGCACTGGTGATCCGTTACTTGATATTTAGTTACTTATATCATTTTATAGGGCCGCCGATACAGACGGACTGCTCATGATAGACACTGTTACGATTTACAAGCAGCTTCTGCATACTCATTGAAAAATAAATTTCGGAAAGAGATTTGATTTTAAGTAATTGTTGGTTATTTAGGTTATAGTAGGTAAGTCGGTGTATGTAAGTTAACAAAACACACATTATATTTAGGACCAACTGGTACAAGCGATTTAGCCCCATTTGATTTAGAACACTGCCCTCACAAATTTTCAATTAAAAGCTGTACTTTTCACACCCTTTTAAATATTAACCCTTTAAACGTCATGTCAAACGCATGTTGACGAGCCCCCACACATCCATTGATACGAGCTTCACAACCAAACGTGCGCGTGCGACGTGACTCATGCTCTGAATTGGTGAGATCAGCATTGTCAATCATCGTTCGTTTTATTCCGTGGGACTGAGCTACTGTGTTTGATTTAGTTTTTAATTAACACAAGCATCGTAGACAATGTGGCAGAAACAGATTAAAGTCATGTCTCGAGGAGAGTGTTTATATAAATTTCAACGGTACGAGGTAGAAAACTACTCTTAGATGGTACTTACCTCTGTACCATCGGGTTGAGCACTGCATGGCTAATTTATCAATGAATTCATTCATAAATCGGCCTTGCAATTCTGAATCCGATGTTACCTGATGTACATTGAGTTTAATCCATATCTTTAAATTTAAATTGTTATACTCTTGAAGACTGACATAATGATGAAAATTTACTTTACGACTCGACTCCAAGGATTACCTTCTTAAAATGGAGTTGGCCGGTCGAAAGTTTTTACAAATGGCGCCAGCATAGCTTGTACCTACATGTCAGTCCTACCAATAAATAGTGTCAAATTCTTATTCATTTTTTTTCTGACCTCGATGGGCTAGCATTTAAGCCAAATCCCATACAACAATACTAGTGAGAGGTACAAGATACGCTGGCACCATCTGGCCAATCCGTTGACAGTTGCCAACTCCATGGAGAAACCTACAATTATAAGTAACTAAACAGTGTAACATGTTCGTTAGTACAATTAGTACTTGCAAAGTTAAATTATAATGGATACTGTGAATGAGTTACAGCAAGTGGACGTTTATTGCTTATTAATCTAAATAGGAAGTTTCATAATACCAAGTGTAATTTCACAGCAGACTGAATATTTAACAACAAAATCAGTGAAAGCGGGGTTAGCATGGCGGGTGAAGTGCATTACAGTTATCTAAATTAACTACTATACTTTGTTGGCCATTCGTTATTACTCGGACAATGAGATTGTGCTAGAGTTAACGCTGCGGAAAATTTGCCAGAGTCGAACGTAGTTAACAACGTTTTTCATGTTGTCAGGCGTAATCGTTTCAATGGAGAAAGGAGAATAAGTAACAACGTAGTTACTCAAGACCTACTTTGACTAAATTGAAACAATTGTGTTGAAAACATACAAACATACAGTATTTTAGAAATACGGTTCTTCACATACCTAGATTTGATTGGACTTATTAGATAGAAAATCGATTTATGATTATGATTATGTTGCAAGTCACAAAGCATCTACAGAAGCATCTTTCTCAGCGCTCATTTTAATTATAAAAAATACGGCTAGAATATCTGTGATTATACAATCACAGATATTCTAGCCGTATTTTTTATTTTTATTTCAGTTTCATGTCTAGAATTCATTGTATCATAAGTACTTTGTAACATACCACAAGTTATCTAGACATCTTCTGACCATATGTATTGAGCATTGGTAAGGCAGAATCATTTCAGACTTACGATTACTTACGACAATTATTTATCATCTAGATTTGTAAATCTACAAGATAAATCTGAAATTAAATTGATAGTAGATATATTCATACAAAAAGTTATCTTATCTAGTTAACACACCACCAGACAAAGTAAAGCGGCTCATCCCAAAAAAGTAGTCAAGGGCTTATACCAAGTTACTATAAGGCCATAGAGGTTGAACCGGAATATCTTGCTCAACAAAAATGGCATTGCCAATTTAATAAAAGCTTATTCAGGTATCGATAACCAAGAAATAATCGTTTGATTCAAACTTCACGTTAACATGATAACCGACGTAGCATTTTATATGACTATACCACTAATATGACCCAATAGTAATATTAATTGGACTCAAAATAGATCAGCGGAGGCGCAATGAGAATTAATTTGTGGTTTATGCGCAGATACTGGAATAACGATACTAAGCTAAAATATACTTGAGATTCTTCACAATAGAATCTTAAGACGTTGACTTTAGGTCGTATTCGGTAGTAAAGATACAAAGTAGGTATTCGTGCAATATGAGTATTAATTCTCATCAACACGGCTTTGAGGCGTCTGGCGCCTCAGATCATGTGTTTAGTATGGATTTAGGTGACACGTCGTTGTAAATTGTCTGTATTTTATTTAAAGGACATAAATAAATTTGTAATGTGATTATTATGAACCCATATTCTGTAATGCATAACAACTTATTAATGAAGGAGTATAATAAGGCATTCAATTCAGAATCAACAATTTGACCTAAAATAGAAATTACTAAAGGCAATAAAGTGCACAATAGAAAACTAAAATGACTAAATGTATTAGGAATAGCTGAAAGTAACACGAATGTGCTAACAGTAGATTCTTGTGTAAATAAAACGATAAACATATCACAAAAACACTATATTCGCAAAAAACTTAAAACAGTTGTTTTAACAGTGGCTGAACAAGTATTTCACCTGAAAATGATTTGTAAGGGAAATTTCCTACAAGCAATAAAGCTGAAGCAAAAAGTGGAACGGATTGACTTACAAAACCAAAATCTATTCTTTATGACGAAAGGCCATGCATGTATGCAGCGGTGTCGTCAGTTTTATTACCGGATTGATCAATCATAGCGTTATTAACAGTTTAGTGTTTCATGCATGATAGACATCAATTATGTTCGACAGTTTGGAACTAACATTTGTTTTTTAAAGAATTAATTATACATGTTTGTCAACATTACAAAACATACTTGTAATGATTTATTGACATCGACTTCGAGAAACCGTACAAGCTTAGTAAATATCCGTTTCAAGTATAGTATTTCAAGTCCGTCTAAATTATGTCAAAAGGATTAGTCACCGATCTTAAAACTATACTTGGGCAATATCCTTTCAAACTCATTTCATTATTTAGGCGATTTCAAAATGAGCATCCGATTACGTTTCCATGTTTGTCCAATGATTCACCGGGTACCTGTCGACCAGCATTTAAAACATATTGCAAAGATCTTATTTCATTAACGTAGAGCCTATTATCGCTTGGATTAGATCAGAGATAATTTGGCGTTGCGCGCACGTGGTCACGCGTAATGCAAACGATGTGCGCGAAAACGTGCCCATCACGCCTGTTTGTGGTGCGGACACTGCGGACTTATCATAACATAATATGACAAGTGTTGTGGTCATCGTGCATTTGTAAATGATTATGTACTGCAGCTCGGTATGAACGTAAGAATATTAGTACATTACGTACCTAGGGCGGTAAAATAAAGAACGGCTCGGATCGCGGGCATTTGTGGCCCGAACCGAAGGTAAGGGCCATAAACAAGTGATCTGAGGCCTTCTTTATTACCGCCCGTGGTGCGTACACAATTTTACGTCTTCTCCTGGGTGTGAAGTGAGATTTGCCGCTGCGTCCGATTTACCGCCCACAGTGACGTAAATATATTTACATATCTCTGTAAATACACGTACAGTTAACATCAAAAGACTAAATACTATGACATAATTACCAAATAGATTTTTGAAATGGCTTTTGGACTTCGCTCAAATTCGGGAGAAAAGTAATAAATAGGTTAGCGGTATAAAAAATATCATCATAATTTAATAAGCTATGGTAACGACACAAAAGAAGCGTGCTTCTGAATTGAATTACATTAACATAACCGTAAGTTACTCATTAACAAATTGCGCAAATATAGTATTACGATGAAGTGGTTCGACGACCCCGATGTTTTGTATTTTAAAATTAGGAACAAGAACAAAAAAGGCCCATGCGTAATAATTAGCTACTTAACAAACAGAGCTGAACCGAGCGCGGAAGTTGAAAATTCAACGACCACTTTAATGGTAATTTGGTAGATTAGGATGATTTGTTAGATAATGTTTATACTACTGATGGCGCTGAAATGTAGGTACTTTAGGAAAATTTGAATATGGAAGAAATCGAATCAGGTAATTTGTAAACAAATATAGGGGAAAACGACGTCTCAAAAATACATGCACAATTCCTACATGTAACAGTCAAAAACTTATAGAAAATCGTTTGTATGAACTCGTGAAAAGAAGAGACAATGATAATGCAAAAGTTCACCTAGTCTGCGAAACCACTAAAAAATTAATTTAAGAAGGACGAGGAGACTCAATTCCAATTATGGGTTCCAATTCTTCCTTAGGACAGCAACAAGTTTCTAAAATTACTTGCTGGCTAGAAACGCTAGAACTGAAGCACATGTGGTAGGAGCAACGAACGGAAAGCGTATCTACATACTACATATGTTTATGTAAAATACCAAACAGTGAAGCCGAACGGCTAAACGCAACTGTTTTGTGTTATTCGGAACCGAATGTTAAAACATGCAAATGTAGCCTTTGTAAATAGTAAAAGTCAACTATTCTTTATAAATGACTGTTTGGTATAATTTGTAGGGCATTCAGGTGGAAAGGTGAGTTGGTAAAGCGAATATTAGATTAGTTGGAATTTTTCTATAATTTTTGTAGATGTCAACTATTCAAAATGATTAGGCATACCGCAAGGCGAGCTTCTCGGTCCATAACGTTATGTCACTGCCCAAAGAAAGTTTGAGTAAATACCGGACATGTACATATTATCATAACCAAACTGTTGTTCCATACCGTGATTTAAATACGTAATACTAAAAGTAGGAAGCCTTACTATTAAGTTACATAATAAGCGTAAAATATTCATGTATTGTTATAACAGCTATTAAGAATACTTGATGTTTTTTGACAGTATAATGCGGAGGGCGTTTAGGCGTCACCTGTATCTGTTAGTTATCATTGCTATCTCGTTTAAGAAGAATCAAGTCACGCTACAGTGTTACCAGAGTATACAGATACTAAGAGTAAACTAGCTCTAACGAGGAATTTTCGTAACGTCATGTTCACCGCCGTACAGTCCAGCAACGGATGTTAGCTTGTAGAGCATCTCTATACGGAAAAAAGAGCTTCCGGGATATTCTCAATCTAAGACATTATTATATTATGTTGAAAATATTTCCTCGTGACAAGCATTTATTTCCTTTTTTTTTCGTGTACGTGTAATGCGCGACCTTACAAAGTCTGTATTTGAAAATGGAATAATCTTTATAAATCTACTTTGATGATACTCCAGTGAGTCCAGTGCAACGACTCCTCGTAACACTGGTTGCACAATGCTGTGTGTTGGGAGCTTTAATTGGCTGACTGTACGATAGAGGCTTCGCTCGATTGAAAATTAATTATTTTGACGCTGTCAGTGGTCGATTTAACAACACTGGTAACAAGATTCGATGTTCAGATTACGATTGCGTATTGTAAACAACAATTAAAACTCATCAAGTTAGGCAACGCAAAGTTGAACAAACTTACTGAATGCATATGAAGAAGTAATAAATTAATGCGTTGGACATTAAAGAATAATGTTTCCTTTTATGCGACACTAACGACAACGCAAAGTGCGTAAGTTTGATAGAAATGAAATGTAACAAAAGTTCAATGAACTTGGGGCCATTCATCATAATCGCGTAAACGCTATCCGATTCAACCGCAGCAATTCAATAGGATCGCAGATCGTCGACCTTTAAGGAAAAGGTAAAAACGATAAAAAATCTGGAATAGCTGCCATTAATCATGAAAGGCTCTACGAACGCTTCCATTCAGAATTGCATGAAGACACTTTCGCCTAAGAACTCGTAAATCATTATCTTTATATGAAATTGTTGGAAGTATCTCTTTTACATATCTTCGTCAGTTTAACGTAGTTAGATAACAAAAGATAATATTGCCAACAAGACTAAGTTGAAGAGCAGCAATACTGAGGACCCATTTCTAAAACGTTTATAAATAACAGTGTTTGTCCACGAGTTATATAATTATTTGTTTATAAAATTGCCTTTAGTACAGACACATTCAATTTATTCAAAATAATAAGGTTAATCTTATCAAACTTGATTACGATGCCACGTTTATAAGAAATTTATAGTATAATTGTGTTTAATAAATTCATGTGGTTCATGTGTTTAATAAATTCAGCTCTCGACAATTAGAATGACAATATTTTGCTGAGCACCTAACTCAAGAATGCCACTGTCCTGACTCAGAAGCCAATAGATTTCGTGGTGAATACAAATGGCCCAAAATAAAACAACTGACACATTACGTGACTCACAAATGCAAGTTAGCATGACATTTTAAATATAGTAAGTAGCTTAATCCCTTGCGGTGTTTTGTAACGTGGAGAGAATTTAAAGCAGATACCTTGTCTGAATGAGATGATTTGTCAAAGGCGAGAAATAAATGTCGGCAATCAGACGACAAAACGCTTCATGATGCGTTATATAATGTGAGGCAATGCCGTAGTTTTGATGTTGACATGATTAAATTGAATTCATTTAAAGTCATATTTTCGATTTGTGTGTTGTCGATTGAGTTTCAAGTTTGTGGCATTTGTGTGCGTGACGTGCAATTTCAATGGCACTTTCTAGATGAATTACATTAAGATTATATATTTACTATCTACAGACAACCTATTTAATTCCTAGAGATCTTAGGCAACCTTGTCATAGTAGCTAGTATAGTAGTGCATAGTTCTATTTAGACTTATCAACAGGAAACTATCATTACAATACTACAACAAGGATCTACAGTTATTGAATTTAAACTTTCGTGAGACATATTAACATGCATGCGGCTGTACTCACTTGTGTTCACTTGTGTTGTGTTAAGCTCTCCGAAACATGTCGCGCGTAGTGACTAAACACAAGTGAGTACAGCCGCACGCAGTGATAATAGGTTCTACAGTGCCTTAGGAATCAAATTGGTTATGGAAATAATAAATACAGACCCTTATATTAATTTCTCTTCTTATAAATCAATGTTATTCAGTTTGAAGGAAGTAAACAAATCTTTAATTTTCATTATAAACTGTCCCGACCAGAAGAGCAGCCTGTACCTGCACTCTGCAGGCTCTTATTGAAACTCAGATCAACGATACCTCGAATTGAAATTACTTCGAACCTTTTTAAATCTGATAAAGGACAATGTTTCTGATTTCAGTGGCCCGATAACCTCTGCATCCAGCGTTTTTATTATTCCGCAATCATTTGGCAACAATACGTAGTCGAGAGGTGAACGACCCCGTTACGCGCAGTATTGTGCAAAAATTGACTCACAAACCTGCATTGTTCAAAATTTCGATGCTGCGAACTACTTTGTGCAATGTACCTGTAACAAAAAAATGCATAATAAGTACCAACGCTCGATGTACAAATTTTGAACAAGAAAAATGAAATAGAGTTAAAAGACAATACTCAGAGAATAAACCCTAAGAACAGAGAGATTATCTCATTATTATCAAACAAAACACAAGCGGGGAATTTTATGAATGAAATAAATATTTGCGCTTCGAATGAGTAAACAAACCACTCGTTCATGGTTGCATCATTTTCCTCCATCTTCAAATGTTTCATTGATCATGCGATATGGTAGGGGAAGTAATAACCTAAAGTTAGACATGAATCAAGATAGCTTAGCCTGAATATGGATGCTAGGGAATATGCTCGGTGCCATGAAATCTATTTATGCATGTATTAAAATTTTGTCGGAATAGTTAATCTATTGTGTAATTATGTATGCAGATCTTGGTGATAGTACCTCATGCATATTTCTATCATACTATCGTGCAATTTGTGCATAATAGACTATGTTTGATTTCTTTTTCATTGATATTACCGAGAATAGATGTTAAAACTGCTGTGACTGGAAATAAGTAAGCACATGTCTTCGTGTGAATGGCATTCTATCACATCAACATGTACAAATAAGCATTTTGACGTCAGTAGGTAGGTAGTAGGTAATATCGGGTTCAGAATGGCATGGCCAATTTATCAATGAATTCGTTCATAAATTGGTAATGCAATTCTAAATCCGATGGTACATTGGCTATTACATCTTTCTTTTTGTCGGATTTTGGTGAGAGTGAGAGTGATCGATAAACAACCTATACTTTTCTCTGTCGCGCATTAAAAAGTATCCCACAAAAATGTAGATGTAAAAGGCCCTTACTCGTAGGATATTTCACTTAGGTACATATTCGATACGTTTTGGTGAATCTTTGCGTTGTTCAGTTACCTACTTAAAGACCTAAGAATGACTTTGGTCCCTAAAGATGTTATATATGTTTATACGCCTTTTAAGCATTGAATAGCATACTGTCCGCACTCCATGAGGTAATGTTTACAACGATCCTCAATGTTTAAGCGAGCACTTAAGGTGATTAGTGTCAATTTGCAGTGCGTAAACTATTCTTCCAAGCCAGTGGGAATGCTTTGTAAATTCACAAATAAGCTTGAGAGGCTGGAGAGTAAAATCAACCTTGCCCAGTTGCGAAAGGAAAAGCATAGAAGAAGCATTGTGTGCATTAACTGTTTCTAAACTTTTCCTGTTCGTTATGGTGCCCAGAAGCGAGTTAGTCACCGTCACCGTCACCGTCATGTGACACCACCAGCCAGCAGTTCTGCTGCAAGGACGCAGAGGCGCTGGTCATACAAGAGAGGCAGGGATGAGTAGGCTTGCCGAAATAGCTCAAATAAACTTACTAGTACGGTTCAGACCCAGAAGCGAGATAGTATTAAATATTGAGAATTATTTTTTGTTGAATGAAGTTTTAAATGCGTGGATGCGTTAAGTCAAAACAAACGTCGTCGCGGTTCGTTTTGACTACGATAATTTATAGAGATCCAAGATTAGTAATCCCCGACGTAAACTAAACGAATCAGAAAACATACAAGCTGAATAAGCCACCTAAATCACAACGGTCCACAATTTATAGTCCACAGAGGATCTATTTTCGCGCAAGGGCCGTCGCAACGTGACCAGAATTTCCTTATTCACTGACGCAATCACTATAAATAGAAAGAATACCTAAGATATCTGGATAACAACTTTTATCTCGACAATAACATAATATAGTAACAATAACAGTAAGCTATCTCCGAGCACGTACGAAATCACTTTTGACGTCCATGTCCCTACTCAGTCCATTTAATCCTGGCTAGCGGTGACCTTGTAGTATGTGTAACGTAACTTGTGTTTTTCGTGCCGCTGGTGCTATTACCTTTGTTTGAAGATGGACTACTCTGTATTAAATCTACTCTGATAGTGGCGTAACGGAGGATTCCAAATAGCAATTTACCAATCGCGATACAATCTGCATCACTTATTATACTTTTACTTCCAATCGTTTTATCTGCCGGAACTGAATGCTTTTCACCTGTTTCTGGTACGTTTTGCAATGATTGAATTGATTTTGCTGTCAAGTATGCACCGCGGGTCATTATTAACTATGTAGAAGCTGATATTGAAACTGATATTTATCTTTCAGTTCTTTTTCACAATTATTTTCTGTAATCTTGAACAGATTTCTGCAACTGTATTATACACAAAATTGCTTATACTGCTTAGATTTTACGAGAAATGACATGAGTGGCAATACCCTTAACGAAACAAAACACCAAGGATCTCGCAAAGCGTACTAGAAAATGTTTGAAAACTGTTCCTTGGCAAAGCACCATCAGTGTCCGAACATTCAAGTATGTAGTCATGAACATGAACATAGGTACCACACCAGCCAGGGACATGACTGCTCCGGACCAGCTGGCATACCGGGGGGCACAAATTTGTAAGGAGACACGCTCTGGGATGGGAAGGGACGAGTTACCACCGCGGCCGTTACCCACAATCGACCGGCTATGCAGCCTTAAGCCAATATTGGAAGGTACCCTACCCCTCCTAGGTTATGTTGTTGAAGGAGAGCGTTGGTGAAGCAGTGTCTGAACATTCAAGTATGATAAAAACTAAGATGTAAAAGAAATACGATTCCATCATTAATCGTAGAATACTAGAGACAGATAAGTCCGTGAGACTTAATTCAAACGTGTTTAGTTCATAATAAAAACTAAATAACACTTCAAACTTCTTTGCCAAGTCACTTATCTCCCCATTCATGTCAGCTTAATGCATCCAATTCACACCATTGTGACTATCCAAGTAATTAATGTGGAGTTGTTGAGTAAACAAATATACGCCGGGCTGTCAGCGAGCGTTTGCCTGCGCCTGCGTCTGCGACTGCAAGTCACTGTGCACAAAAGAATTGTTTAATGGGCACGATTTTGGACGTTGAAATTTGGGCGGATAAGGTACAAGTCACAAGCGGGTGGCATACTGCAAGAAAACTTGGTCAAAAATTGTGAGTAACAAGAGAGTAGAATACTTCCAAGCCTAAGGCTGAGTGTCCACCAGGAATAAGCGAAGGTGCATTGCGAGGAATGTGTTTTTTATGAACTAATCCTAGAGCTGCATTGTGTGAGGATAGGCATCGAATGATTTGCTTCATAAAGGCATATTCATCGCATCGCAACGCATTTTCGCTTATCACTGGTGAAAACGCAGCCTTATTGTAAGGAACATAACTACAATGTTATATTTGCATGTTAGTCCCCTCCGTTATGGGAGAGGGCCTAAGTGATAGTTCAGATCTGGATACGGTTACCAACGTTTAGTATGTTGTTGGGCACGACACTAGGACCCCAAAACTGCCGAGAGACGGGGACGTCGATGAATGTCTCCCGTGTAATGACGTCATCAAAATGGCTGCCGCTTTGTTGCGAAAAGTGTAAATTTCATCCAAACTGTGCATTGCACCTATACGTGTGTAGTATCAAACGAAAGAATATTAAATGTGCTATATTGTTGTAATACATTATATACTACTGTATATTACAGTTTGACAGCTATAAACGAAAACCCAAAATCAGGCTAAAAAATAATTCGGATATTTGCATTTTACAACAAAATTATAAGTCCAACTTTAAAGCCGAGTACTACAATAACAAAACAGGCTATTTAAGCTATACATTGCTATAAAAATTATTAAAATCTGGTAATAATTGTGGCAGCTATGTTAAAAAACATGTCGGCACTGCCGAGTTATTTCCTTAGAGTGAAAAAATAACAATTTTCACAATTTACAGAATATCCGCAGAAGCTTCGAGTATATTGTTGGTCAAATAATTTGGAGCCCCTTAATGTCGGAAAAATATCTCTATAGTGACTGAGGTCCAAATAATGACGTCATGAACGTGACCGCTACCGAAATTTGTAAAACATAAATTAAAGCTATACCATGTCACATACATACATGTGTGTAGCATCGATCGAAAGCTTATTGAATTTACTACAATACATACATACATTATTTGTGAAAATAATGTATAGTTTAGGAGTTGTTGACAAAATAAAATATTCTTTTAGGAAAATAAAATGTATATGTTAATTCTGTGGCCAAATAAAACACAATACACTAATGTTTTGTATAGCATTAAAATCACCAACTATTCAGCTTTAAAACACAGTTTGAATTTATAAAATTTGATAAGAACTATAAAAGTTGTGCTTACAACTCTAAAGCACACTAACTATTTTACCTACAATGCACTCATACTATGAGAAGCTTGGGCCTAATTATTGACTAGTTTTTTCTAAATTTTGTAAGGATTTAGGGTTCCTTGTCATTAAAGTAAATAAAAAAATCGGCCAAGTGCGAGTTGACTCGCGCTCCGAGGGTTCCATATACATCACACAATTTTAACAATTTGTATTTTTAAGACCAACTTACGCTTGACCGCAGACTTATTAGTGTTTTTTTCTGTAATGTACAGGTAAAGAACTATATTACGTATTTTTTTCTAAAATGTAGGTTCGTCGGTTTCCGGGGGACAGAGAGCAATGGAAAATTTTTGCCTTATTTCTTAAATTACTTACAAACTATACCTTGTTATATATCAAATGAAAGGATTTGATGCGAAAACTACAAATATATAACTTTTATAATTTAAATGTTAATAGTTTTGAAGTTATTTAAGAAATAAGGCTAAAATTTTCCATTGCTCTCCGTCCCCCGGAAACCGACGAACCTACATTTTAGAAAAAAAAAACCTAATATAGTTTTTTGCCTGTACATTAAAGAAAAAAACACTAAAAAGTCTGCGGTCAAGCGTAAGTTGGTCTTAAAAATACAAATTGTTAAAATTGTGTGATGTATATGGAACCCTCGGAGCGCGAGTCAACTCGCACTTGGCCGATTTTTTTATTTACTTTAATGACAAGGAACCCTAAATCCTTACAAAATTTAGAAAAAACTAGTCAATAATTAGGCCCAAGCTTCTCATAGTATGAGTGCATTGTAGGTAAAATAGTTAGTGTGCTTTAGAGTTGTAGGCACAACTTTTATAGTTTTTATCAAATTTTATACATTCAAACTGTGTTTTAAAGCTGAATAGTTGGTGTTTTTAATGCTATACAAAACATTCGTGTATTGTATTTTCTTTGGCCACAGAATTAACATATACATTTTATTTTCCTAAAAAAATATTTTATTTTGTCAACAACTCCTAAACTGTACATTATTTTCACAAATAATGTATGTATGTATTATAGTAAATTAAATAAGCTTTCGATCGATGCTACACACATGTGTGTATGTGACATGGTATAGCTTTAATTTATGTTTTACAAATTTCGGTAGTGGTCACGTTCATAACGTCATTATTTGGACCTCAATCACTATAGAGATATTTTTCCGACATTTAAGGGCTCCAAATTATTTGACCAACAATATACTCGAAGCTTCTGCGGATATTCTGTAAATTGTGAAAATTGTTATTTTTTCTCTCTAAGGAAATAGCTCGGCACTGCCGACATGTTTTTTAACATAGCTGCCACAATTATTACCAGATTTTAATAGTTTTTATAGCAATGTATAGCTTAAATAGCCTGTTTTGTTATTGTAGTACTCGGCTTTAAAGTTGGACTTATAATTTTGTTGTAAAATGCAAATATCCGAATTATTTTTTAGCCTGATTTTGGGTTTTCGTTTATAGCTGTCAAACTGTAATATACAGTAGTATATAATGTATTACAACAATATAGCACATTTAATATTCTTTCGTTTGATACTACACACGTATAGGTGCAATGCACAGTTTGGATGAAATTTACACTTTTCGTAACGAAGCGGCAGCCATTTTTATGACGTCATTACTCGAGAGACATTCATCGACGTCCCGGTCTCTGGGCAGTTTTGGGGTCCTAGTGTCGTGCCCAACAACATACTAAAAGAAGGTAACCGTATCCAGCTCTGAACTATATTCCCATAAGGGAGAGCACTATGTTTGAGAAAACGTATTTTATATACACGCAACACTCAAGACAAAGCACCAGTAAAACAGCGTAACAAAAGTGGCAATAAAAAAGTAATAGATAGTGAGCCTATATTTGGCTATGATTGAATACTGTTATCACTTATCACTATCACGATGAAGTGCCGGTATATCAGCAATTGAATTAGATCCAATGTAATTTTACGTGTCGGTAATCACAAATTTACAGATATTTTCTTGTACTATCTCGAACGGCCGGAAGCAATTTTCAATAGAACGGTTTGAACAGATTTCAATTTTAAGACTGAGCCTAATTGAGATGGTTTATAAGATTACGGTTTTCTGTATTATGCTTATTTTAACATCAAAATCATCGTTTTGGCTGATTTTGACCATGGCGACTGAATTTCTACCGGCTAGGTAAAGCTATTATGCAGTAAGTATCGCAAGATCGCAACAAATTTAGTCCCAAACTGGGAGACACTAACCTCACGGTCTGTAACCAAATGATAGAGCTGCACAAGAGGATAATACCTAGGTCCTTTTGGTCTTCACCGACGTTTCGCATACCTTGCACCACTCGATACACTTCCCGATACCGCACGTTACGAAACATCGCGATATAATCGCAGTTCCGATGACTTTGCTCTTCAATTCGGTAATAAAATTACGCTTACGTAAACAAAGCTTGTCGAACTTTCTTCGGACCAGATCTCATCGCAGCGCTCCAGATACACATTCTACTGGTTTCTTATCAGGTTCTATGGGGCTATTATGTAAGCACATACAAACCATCAAATTAGTAATTCGTCATTGTCAGTTACACTCCAAAATGTTTGTACTTGTTTTGTACTTCTATATAAAGAGTAGATGCTTATAAAAACATGTTTTTTTACTTTGCTGTTATAAAGTTTTTAACTATGTAAGTCTACTTTGTCGATTATAGTCTATAATTTTGCAGTGATAGAGATGGGCCCTAAACTAAATATTCTAACAATGCCCTGGGATTTACCACACAAGATCGACTTGCCTTTTCAATGTGGATGAGTGTTGTGTGTTAAACAAGCCGTATATTGTACGTTAGTCAATTGTTTGTTCACTTGTCTCACAACTAAATGATTGATTTGTTTTTGTTAATCACGTAACTCGAAACTGACACACATTGTATGTGTCATGTTCAATGTTACACGCATTTATATTGGGCAAAACGGTTTCTTTATTCGTACAATTACAATTATCTCTAATTGGCGGTGTGGCAACGTTATTACGGTTCTTAAACACGTATTTATTTATTTTATAGGCCGATAAAGGGTTCAATGTGTAAATCGACATGTAAGTGTAACGTAATATGTACACTTACATCAAGTACAGTCACCGGCAAAAGTATCTTCCTACACGAAGGCCGCAATAATATGTGCCACCCTCTTATGGAGCTACAAATAAGAGCGTGTCACATATTTTTGCGGCTTTCGTGTAGGAAGATACTTTTGCCGGTGACTGTACCTGTAGCTTAAAACCACTAACTACTGCATTTTCTCTTACTTTCTTGATTGTCGTTAGTCTAAATTAACTTAAGATTATTTTTAACCGACTTCAAAAAAGGAGGAGGTTCTCAATTCGACTGATTTTTTTTTTTTATCATAATTTTTTTTTTGTATGTATGTTACTCCATATCTCCGTGAATCGTGAACCGATTTTCAAAATACCTGTTCGATTTTCAAAATTTTTAATCGAACAGGTATAACCCCTAGATGGTCCAATTGTCACCAAGTCGGGATCTGATGATGGGATCCTGGAGAAATCGAGGGAACTCTTCAACTATTATAGGCACACCTATAGTGATTTCACTATTTTTTACAGCAACTCGGCCACTTCCTCTTGGAATAGCGGATCCTAAGTGAAGTCGGTTCTTTTTTTGTTTAAAATTATTCAAGAAATATATTCCTATTTTATTACAAGAATAAATTACTTGTGTAATTATTGAATACCTAAAACATGCTTGAACTGAATACTGTTAGGTATTTAATAAGGTAAATTTACGATGTCACAAAAAAGTAATTTGCACAAAACATCTCTTAAGCAGCTGTATATATAGGGCTTGTTTAAATTTAAATGCCTTGTCGGGCGGGATTCCCTGAGACAGTTTTGACACTTTCTAAGCGAACCGTGTGTTGTGTTCGAATGTATTAGTATTAGCCGCGTTGCGCTCGCGCACAGGAGCCGGTCGTGAGTCACGCAGACGACGAACACGTTAATTGTTACATTCGCAAGCCCGATGCGGGGTGATCGCTCGGAGAACACACGTTGCATCGGTTTCTTTGATGTACAACATGATAAAAGCGTGAATCTGATGCATGCACGTATGAATTGTTACTATTTTGACGCAGGGACTTTCATCTTAATAATAACCTTGGTACTGACAACCGGTAATTTACTTTTACAGTGTTGAAAAGTCGGTTCAAACATGCAAAACTCGCAAGCATTCGTGATATTCTCACGCAATGATACATCTTTGTTATATAAACAATCTGCTAACAATAAGCAAAGTTATGTTGTTAATTGTGTTCAAATAACGTTCCGCATTTTCTAGGATGTGATTATTGCTATGAAACATTCGTAAACATGCACACAGGAATATAATTATGAAACGAAAATGATACTGTTTACATAACACCACAGACTGAAGGTCGTGACGTAAGAGAATTAATGGACAGTGGATCGTTATTGACAATGCTATCTACCTCAGCAAGCCCGAGTAATGTGCTCCCGCTGATTATTAATGTGCTGTGATAAACCACGTGGATGATGCCAAAGGTTATTTTGATAACGGAGGGTTACGTGAAATACTCGTATGAACGTAATATTATTAATATACTGACTGAAAGCATAAATCTTATACGCCCAAAGAAATTGCCATTCGAAATGAATTCGTATGTAGGTATGATACGTTACGTTTTGGAATAGCAAAAAATCTGACTTCAACATTTAATAATTTGTGTTTTGATATACTACTGTTCGGATAAAACTTAATGATAGCAATGAAAGTTTTATTGTTTTCGCTATTTAAGATTTCAATGCCGTGTCATAATCATAAATGAATAATGTAGTAAAGTAAATTTATTTCCGACTAGATATTTTGCCAACAAGAAACTACGGCATACTAAAATTTACTAAAGTGAATTCAGCGAATTCTAACGTCCTTATACAAAATGAGGAAAATTTAGCAATTTCAAGAGAGGCAAATGTCTCATTACCTTACCTACAAGTAGAACGTACTCTCAGCTGCTAGTTCCATGCTATTCTTAACAATAACTCTTTTCTCATCTTTTTATCCGCTAAACCAGGGGTTGGCAAACCCGTGGCTCGTGAGCATCTAAGAATTAAAAGTAATGGAACGTTCCAAGAAAAATTGTGACTCTGACACTGTTTTTGCTTTCAAGTTTGCCAACCTCTGCACTAAACGTTTTGTTGCATCCAAGCCGCAGCGCAAACGACCCGCGCACGATTTTAGGTCAAGGCAGCCAGGGATCGCGGATCATTACAAATTGCGTTCGCGATCCGGAACAAAGGTTACCCTAATGCCACCATGACATATTCTTGCCAAGATGCGCCTTTTGTAATAAACGGGGGACAAGTTCAAGCTTTGCTAATGTCAAAGACTTGTATTTATGGACTTGATCTATTTATATGCAAAGTTTAAGCGGCTGCATCGCGAAGATAATTGAGAGGGAGAAATGAAGATCTATTAAAGGACGTCTAGTGCATCGTTGACAATTGTCTGGGCCATTAATTAAGTACGGGAATGGCCATATGTTCAAAGAACACTTAAGGATACAGTCTAGCTGCCCTTATTAACTGCAATATGCTAAATAATACTTTTTATGGAGCCCATTTACCCATGTGAAGAATTTAAAGAATTCTTATTTGCAGTCATAAGTAACTCATACGGGCTTATTTATTTGTGCTACATGATTATTAATGTAAATTGTTTTCTTCTGTGATAAAGAAAGTGATACGGCACCAAATAATTGAAAACTGAACAAGAGCTCCTATCATTAATGTGTAAGGTAGATATACCGGGTGTTTCCTGTAATAGGAGCAATAAATTAAGACGTAGATTCTACTCCTCAAACCAGACAACGTTTGTTCAGCAACTTTTAAAAATAACTTATGGTTTGATTTTTATTTCACTTTAAAGATTATTCGAACACGCAATGTATTCCGAAATTGATTATGTCTTTAGGGTGACAAGGCTGACAAGCAATGTCAATTGGACGGATTTTAACGTACATTGAAAATACTATTTAGTTTGTGTGAAAAAGAGACAATCTAAAAAATACATATTTTTTAAAAGTAGTTGAACAAAAGTTTTATTGTTTGAGGAGTAGAATTTACGTTTTAATTTATTGCTCATGTTACAGGAAACACTCTGTAGAAACATAATTATAACATGCCGTCTCCGGTACCTATACTATAAAAAGTTATATTTACAAAGTTCAACCATGATATTATAAACAATCTAGGTCGCAGCGCGACGGAGCTAAGATTTGCATCAAAGCCCTAAAATAACTATGCCGCCGGCGTCAGCATTTTAATGCTAGATTTGGCTAGATTGCAAGTTTTCGCAATGCTAAACCTTGCATGTAACAAACCACTGAGCAATCAGTCACTAAATTACTGGATAATAGTGACCGTGGGAATAATAATTGAAAACTATGGGAATGGTCACTATAGCTATTCAAAATGACTTGGACACGTAACGCTTGGTAGGCACAGACCTTTGAGTTCACAACTACTATGCATAATGAAAGCCAAAGATACACTGGTCATATAACGGATTCTTTCATGAACTGCCTTTTAGTCGTGAGATCAAATTTACGGTAGCCTGGAAAAGTTGAATGGAAACGATAATATTGATTCTAGGAAGATTTGTTGAAAGGAAAGAACAATAGTGGATGATAGACAGCGTCATGTTTTCACACAAAATGTTGACCTATTGAAGAGAACAATGTCTGGTACAATAAGGTTAAGAAATAAAGACCTATTCAATTACCCGTAGCGTTTGCCCTACATTAGATTTACAAAAATAATACCTTTCATAAATACGCATTTTTTGTTTACATACGATGCATTGAATTAACCTACACAGAGAAACACAAAATCAACACTAGTATTACAAACCAGAGAGTGAAGTAAGTACATTATTTGTATTAGTTATGTTAGTATTAATAACAGGTTCGGAAAAGTCCCATATAACGGGGATTTTTCTCTGTAGGTTCATGTCAGTTGAAAACTATCTACCAGGAATTTCCTAGGTGTTCCTGTTACTGTCAATTAAAGCAAGCTGTTTACCGGGCGCTTTTGGACGCGATTCAATGCTAACTGGTTGCAGTCCAAATATTTACGTAGTCGGTGTTGGAGGATGTTTGCAAACTCCCGTATTTTGGTTTCGGGAAAACATAGGCTCTAATAGAGGTGAAGGCACATTTAAACGGGCAGCTAATAGGAAATATAGAAATGAAAATGCATTGTTTACCGACCGGTTACCATACTATAAGTATGTATTTAAATACCTAATTACGTATGTCAAAAAAATTATGATAAAGCAATGCGAAATATAGAGAGCTCTTTTACATACATACTGACTGAAAATTGTTTAGGTACCCAAATTGTATTTCCCCCGTATCGTACCTACGTATCTTTCTAACATACCTAATAACAAAGAAAGACAAAGAAAAATTGGTGACAAAAATATCTTAACCTTTTGTAATTGCAAAGTTATAGGTGAAGTTAAAACTTATGCAACAGGATATATACGATGACTCACAGAAGTTACAGACAATACTACATCCAGACAAAAGTATCCATACATTTTACCCCACTGACGGTGTCCCCGCTATTTAAAAACGCACCGATCCATGGGAACGTGGCAACAGGTGATGCAGCATGTGCAGTCACGGTTCTCGGGCAGCGAGGGTTACACTTGCATTGCAATACCAGCGAAAACTACCTTTATGTCGATGCAATAAGAACTGACGTATCGATGGATAAGTGTGTCGATTTGTACACCATGTTGTCGAAAAGGGCGTAAGTGTGTACAGTTTTTAATTAACATACGTATTTTAAGGCGAGTATAAAGATCTGAGATGGGAGTAGTAGGGTGTGCGGCGGACTGTGTCCTCAAGGGAGGTTGTGCTAAGGCATGCTGAAAGCGGGTGGAGGTATTTTTGCTTTGATGTCGTTATAATGTAGGGTTGACATAAATTCTAACTGTAACCCCTATGACCTTTATACGTACGTATATTGTTAGCTGATAGTAAACTTGGAATTCGTTGTATACAATTTGGTATATGATTCTAAATTTTGATAAACCGTATGACGGAACGGAAGCAGCCCCTTAGAGAAATCCCCTAAAAAGTTCCCCCACGTCACTCCATGTGTCGCGATCGAGCTATTAAGGATGGCAGTCGGTAGCTGTGACGAATGGGAAATATCGAGCACATATTTGTTATTGTTACTTATTTAATTATTGAGTTTTAGTATTGTAGGTAATTTGGTGCTGTTAAAGATAAGGACAGATGATTATTTGTCAAATGAGGTTTGAGACATGTTAGTGAATAAGCGGGTCATTTATACCATTATCTCACATATTATAGGTACGAGAAACTTCACGGTTATGAATTATACCTTTGTAAAAGTAGAAGGACTGCTACACGCATCGTCAACGTCTGATTAGAACAGTATAAATTAAAATACCTACGATATACATAAAATTGCTGTGCTGCACCGTTTAAAATATACCTTTAAGGCTATATACAACCCCAGAAACCAATCAAACATGCGTAACATAGCGTTGCACATGTCAAGTGATCATAGGCTCATAGCGTAGCGATGAGCTCATATGCGTACAATGAAATCACCAATTAAATCATTGCAATTACCTACGTATCCTGCAAGTAAGTAGTAATTAGTTTGTATAAGCAAATATCGGAATGCGGTAAACAATGAATGTTTGTTGTGGGCAGAACTGATTATAGAATGGTGTTTGAATTTTAATTAGTGGTTAGGTGAAAATAATTGTATGGTATTATAGACAAGTTTGTAAATAAGCGTTATAGGAAGCAATAAAAACAGATGGAGGAAGATTTTACCCTAAAGAGGATCACGTGATATCCATAGTAAGTACCAAAAAATAAATTGCAACGAAATAAAACGGAGTTACCTTTTCGCCTAAGTGCGCGCAAAGAGTCATTATTTTATTAATTTATTTAATGGACGAAATTGGTTACAAAGGCGAGGTTTAGACTAGCAAGTTTACTTGCTGCAAGTAGTAACGCAGCTATATGCAAGAATGAACTAGTGATATTCATGTCTCATTCTGTACTATAGCTTCGTCCCTACTTGCCGCAAGTAAACTTGCTAGTCTAAACCTCGCTTTATATTTACGCAGAAGCTAAGACTCAAAATGTGACGTTCTTAAGTCAAAAGTATATGATTGTCGGTAATAGAGTTTATTTCTAAACGAGTTTTTATGACAGTAACGCCTTATTAACAACCGTATTGTAACGTCAGAAATAATAAGTAATATATTATAGTATTTTATGCAATAGTTGTATAAGAGGGTTCAAAAAAGGTGAGTGGCGTGTGTAACAATTTGAGGCGAAGCCGAAAATTGTTAATAAAGACGCCATGAGCCTTTTTTGACCTACTTATACAACGTTGCATACATTACTTTTTTCTACGACTAGTGATTAAATAATACACAAGATTAAACGCAGTTTGCTTTAAGAAATAGCGAGAAGTTGAAAAGTGATGGCAAATGACAGTTGAGAGAACGTAATCATAGACACGGTAATTTTTTTTTTCAAATGTCATCAACTTACTTTTTTCCTTATGTTGGCAGCAATTATTTTAGTTTTGTTATTGTTCCAAACCATATGAATTCAGTTATTTGTTAAGTTGGCAGTTTTGATTTTCGTTGTAAATTTAGTGTTGCTTTTCTTTTTTATCTGTACGGTTCACAGGGCACCACTGTTAGCAGTTGCTTTTTATCACATAATAACCCTAGGGTCTTTATGAAGAATAGACAAGATAAACTTTTTTGAAATGTCATAATACATGCTTTTATATTCGTTGGCGGGGCCATATAATTGACAGATAAAAGTACCGGAGTAGAAAAAAGTATTTGCAGAACATGTTGTCGAAGGCCATAAACATTCGTGTGATAAGGCATGCACTGCATATTTCTATTGTACGTGTAAAAGCACTCTTGTGATTACGCTTCACAATAGGCCATAAACGTAATGTACCAATCTTCAAATACCTACGTTTTGCAAATAATTTTCGCTTTTTTTACTGCCTTTATTTAGTTTGTGAGAATCTAAAATAAAACGCATCAGGGGAGCGTTCCTGGTGGGTTACCGCGAAGTTCGAAAATCGACAAAACGATGGTCCCGTCTCTATCGCTCTTGCATATACGAAAGAGAGCGATGCAGATAGACGATTCGATGAACGAAGTGCTTCGCGGTTATAGGCCTGATCTCCGCCCTCGCGCACAATGCACAATACGCATGCGATGCACCGGTGCATAATAATGCCAATCAGAACAGAAATGACGTAAGGACCATTAAAACAGGGTGGTTTTGGAGATGACATCTATTCTTGCTAAATTTTCAACTGCAATTTTACTACATTTAGCATGGATGCTATCATCCATAGTAAAATACATAGCAGAAATAGTATTAAAAAGTGTATTATTTATTTATGTTTGTTAACTACATATATTTTTCTATCTTCAATTTGTATCTAATGCTGTGACATAAAATTGAAAGTACAACTTTTCTGTTATTAATTATTATATCCAATATTGACGTTAGTTTTGTTAAGTTCCCCTTTGAATCCATATTTTTTTATACAGGTTGGCCAAAAAAGAACTAAATTCCCGTTGGCTGTTTTACTAAATTGATTTCTTTTTTGGTCACTTTCTATACATACATACTTATATCACGGTTAAATTATCACCATGTATACGTATAATAGCGCGTAAGCTTCTTTAAAACCAGGGCACCAGAATATTTTATTCCACTTTTTATTTCTAACAAAAGCCGTTGCACAAAACAATTGACCCACGAATTGCCCCGTTCCGTCTTTATCATTCGCAGCGTGCGCGAGGGGGACGACAGCAGTGTCTGTTGACTAACAGCAACAGTTTTAGCCAACTAAATTTGAATCTTACGTATTTGTAATAAAGTTCAAGATTTGACAATAAACAGTGTGGCGATCTGGCGATTGAATAAGAGGGTTACGCTTTATAGTCTTCAACAAAGAGGTGACGAAATTAATCATCGCTGGGCGAAGTGTCATTCGTGTTTTACGATATATTTTTAGCGGTATCGATATCGTTCAATTTATTTAGGTCAACTTGACGTAACCATTGCAGTTCTCAAATCAATTTTTGTCTCAAAATATTATAGGTTTATATCAAGTTTTCGCTTATCATCACCTACTTACCTATATGTATGTCTTCATGATTTCTGTCAGTCTAGACAACGCGACTTTTTTATATTTTTTTATCTGTAAGACTAATAAGTGGCCTAACCCTAAAAGGTTTAACCAATGGTCATGATACTCATGATTAGGGCATGCAATACCGGTATAGGTTGTATGGGCAATCCCGGAATTCCGGTATTAGCCCATACATGCAATACCGGTATTGCATGCCCTACTCATGATCAATGTTGTTCTCCGTTGGCGAAGCTTATGACGAGCCGAGTGAATTTAGAAAATGCACATGCACATTCATCAAACTCAATTCAACAGTTCATTGATTACAAATTTACATGTTCATTCGAAATCCAGCTCATTCTCACGCAACGCATATTCTGCAAAATCACATTTTCCGCACACTAATAAACACATCAGTTGCACATAAAACGCACACAGCACACACGTGCCGGGCACGCGTCGGCGACCCTCCGGTCCTCTGACCCTCTGGCCCTTATGAGGGGGCCTCCTGTGATGTCATTGTGTATGGCGATACTGGAGGTACGATTATGTGTGTGTACGTTATCTCTACGACGGATAGATGGTAGATAAGAAGTTGTAAAGATGGTATGCTTTATGTAGAGCTGTGGTTATTGGCATAGTAAAAATATAAGTACAAGGTTTAAATTGTAATGCGAGTGTTTTGCTCTTTTAAGTAAATGTTTCTACTGTAAAAGTTTTATCTAATTGGAGCCATTCATTCACTCTCCTTTTTTAAGACCTAAATTACATAATTTAAATATATGACACATGTCGTAATTCCATTTGAAAATTGTCTTAATATCGTAATAGCAAAAACTTCTTTAAGTGGAATGTATCACTTAAAGCACAAGTTACAATATAATAATTATAACAAATTTGTGGATAGAGATAGAATTGAAAAAGGCAAAACGTTATCCGGATTCTAAATGGCATTTTCACCGTTGATATGGGGTAAACAAATCAACAAGTTATTGTATAAAATTACAATAAAGATTCCAGGAGGATGATTTACGCTCATCCTCGCCGACAGTTCCAAAATACAGGACAAATCACATTACAAGCCCGTAAAGGGCCCTGGCTAGGGTGACCAGACGTCAGGAATTTTCCTGACATGTCAGGAATTTTAGATATATGTCAGGAATGCGGCCGGAAAAGGGAAATGTCAGGAATTTTCGACAAATAGACTAAACAATAAAATTCTATACACTGTAAACTATTATTTAAATAAAATAAAAAAGTTACCTATGTGAAAATTTCGTTTTACGAGCATAGAACTTTTGCTAAATTTAAAAATAAACACTTAAAGAAAACTTTGGTTTAGAATTGAGATCCGCTTTTATTCGCATTTACCTATAAGTACAAAACGTTAACTACGAGGGTGAATCAAAAAGAAATTAGAAACGCTATGATATCATGAAATTACAGATATCCTGTTATTTTTTACTATTAGGCATCCTCTTTATTAGTTTATCTGCATATTCAGTATTAAAAAATCTGGAATAGGTACTAATTTTCCTTTTTTTTAGTTAGTTTTTAGTTAGTTTATCGCTAGTACAGCCAAATTATAGGAGATTTTTAAGAACTTTGACTTGACAATATAAAAAAGTTTTCAAACAAACGTTAATTAGTTCTAGGCTCCATATAGACCCCCCCCCCCCCCCCCCCGCGGCCGCAACGTATTAAAAATACGCGAGTCCCGTTAGCTCAAGCTCGTGTCAGGAATTTTGGCCAAAAATCAGGAATTTTGTCAGGCCTTTCGAAATTTGTATCTGGTCACCCTAGCCCTGGCGGACGTTACCACGTTATAAATTTTCCTTCACCATTGTACTGCAATAGGCAATAAATTGACACCCTGTATGGCTAGGATAGGCAACCCTTTATTTAAATCCTTCTAAACTGATCTTTCATTCTAAAAGGGCTTAACTGTGTCACAAGTAACAATATTTTAATGCCTTGTTAGGGCTTGTGCACAAATCACGCGAGGTTCGAAAGGGGGGGGGGGGGTGTCCCGAAAAAATCACGATAGATCACGTGGGGGGTGGGGGGGTACATGGAGACCTCACGTGTATTTTCTATAATGAACGAAGCCGTGAAAAATATAAAAAACTAAGGGATCGTAATGACAAAATAGGCCGACCAACGCGCATTCTAACGCGGCAAACTATAGCGAGATCCCAAAGACGATGTCGAAGGATGTATGCCCGCTACCTGCCTGCCTGAAGATGTGTGCCCTGTTGTAACGTTTAGAGACGAACCAGAACAATCCCTGGACCGACGAATGATTTAATTTCAAAACAGGTTTAATTATATTAATAAATATGTATATTTTACTGCGCTATAAGCCAAACGGTAAAAAACGGAACCCTTATAGATTCGTCATGTCTGTCCGTCCGTATGTCACAGCCATTTTACTCGGAAACTATAAGACGTATCATTATCAAATTTTTACATAAAGTGTATTCTGTGTGCTGCTACTTAGATATGTAGGTAAATTTCTGAAAAAAAAAACATTTTAGAGGGGGCACTCCATACATGCAAGTAATTGTCAAAAAATATTTTTTTACCAAATATCAACATGATGCACATCAATCGATAGGTCTTTAGAAATAACATTGAGGTTTTTAAAAAAAAAAATGATTAAGTGGATATATTCAGAAATAATGACTCCGAAAGTCAAAAAAATTGAACCTTATTTAAGTCCAAATATTATGGAAAAATTCAAGAAGATACACTTTTGAATATTCTTTCAACGAACATTTTTGAGTTATCTCCAAAAAACTGGCAGGCAGATACGACCTTGCGATATTAATTTATTCGATAGTAGCTACGGCCGGTTTTTATAGATAATGGTACGGAACCCTTCATGCGCGAGTCCGACTCGCACTTGGCCGGTTTTTTTTCTTGTACCCGTCAGTAGCACCTGTAATATAAATGTAATAAAAGCTAAAATTAAATCGGCGAATGTAGAACTTTGAAAAACCATACCTATTACCTCAAAATAAGAGTCAACTTTTCAGAGATAGTAGTAAAAATTACACAAATACATTTGTGCATCAACGGATACTAAATATATGGCAAATATAACATCACATTAATTGCGAAAATAGAAAAATAAACAAGATTTTCGAATATTTAATTTCAAAATTAGGTCGAGTAAAAAAAATTCAATAAATATACGCGAGGTTAGGTGGGGGAGGGGGGGGGGGGAGCTTAGAACCTCACCAAAGATCACCAGGGGGGGAGGGGGGGGGTCAAAAAGTAGCCAAAAAAACCTCGCGTGATTTGTGCACAAGCCCTTAGCCACGTCATGGCTTCCTCCATGTAGATTTTATAAGAGAGTAAGTAACATTGCACGCTCGTAATTCATTCTCTAATGCACGTTCTGAACTTTATATCAATTACTTACAGTCTAAATCATCCTGCCAAAAAGATCATATATTTGTACCTAGCTTTGCGATTGTAACTTTTTAACGCGCATGAAAGAGAGATGCAGTTTTAATATGGAATATTACGGGCGATGCAATTTATTGCAAAGCGAGGGGCAGGGGGAAATGTTCGATTTGCTTTTGAATTACCATCACAATCGAAATCCAAGTTTTAAAAAGGGGTGAGCACTTTCGATTGTGAACATTATTGATTTCCTTTTGCAATATTTTTAAAAGCACCTGATGCGCAGAATCACTATTTTTTTATACAACGACGGTGGCAAACAAGCATACGGCCCATCTGATGGTAATCGGCTACTGTAGCTTATGGACGCCTGCAAATCCAGAAGTGTCACATGCGCGAGGCTGACCCTTTAAAAACAGGAGGATTCACTGTGTTGACGGCTAAAGGAACAAGGGAGGTCCCTCGTCGTCAACACACTTGGTCTTCTTTGAGCTCTTAGTTGACTATTGTGAACTCAAACGACAATGTAAATTCGCTAAAGTGAAAACGAGTTCTTTACATCGCAAGACACGAATTATGTTATGGCTGCTTATTTTTTGTGCCAAATCTTGGCGACTAAAACCACAACAACAAGATGACAATACATTACTTGGGTATATATTTTATCCATCTTCATATTTTTCATATTTTTAGTGTAAGTGTAACAAGTCCATTTCAGTTATAGTTTATGTTGGTTCCGGGTTCGATTCCCCGCTGAACACGCCAGCCACGATAATCGGTCCACGCGGAGCGCCTGCGCAGCGGAAGCGTGATCCGCATGTAATTAAACCGCATCCTGTGCTAACTGTAACTATGCCACTGTTAACCTGTGGCTGCTTTTGAAACTAGTGGAACAATGTCATATGTTTGACGTCTACAGTACAGTGTGTATGGAGATTAAAAAGCAATTGTTTCAAATGTTCAAAAACGCTTGATTCTGAATGTCGCGCAAGAACTTTCTGTTCGAAATAATACAAATATTAGGATTGAGTCACTTGAACATCGAGGTAAGTGCAGAAATACTGCAGTCTCTTCGGGTCAGTGAGCAACGGCATTGGCCCTAATCGACAACAATGGTCGTAAGTAGCGATTAAAGCTCAAATATTTATTCTACATTGACAAGTGGGTCCATAGCTCTTTGACTATATCAACACAGGTACCTACCCTTAATTTTCAAATTTCAATATCGAAAGTAGAGATACAAATAGTCATTTTCTACTAATAATAATCAAAATGATATAATATAATAACGGCTATAAATGACTATATAACTTTGTATTTTTATCTAATAGCTATCAACTCCCATCAACTTTTGGCGGAGTTGCAATTTGATTGTCTCATACTTAGCATCCTTGAAAGTGATGTGATATATAACAGAGATATGAACAAATAAAGCGACATATCATTTGGTAATAACGTAAGGTTACGCTCCAGTAATCTCGAGGTTAGATCGATAATGTTTCGACTGTGCCTACTATAGAAAGTTATCGAATAATTTATCGCATCGGACATAAACAGACAGTGAGTCTGATCAAGCAAGTGCCAACAATGTCGTACAGCGTAGTGCTGCGGTTAATGTTGACTTACTATTCAATGAGGTACACCGAACCTCAATTCTTAGGTATATGTAACTATTCATATTTTGAGTCGAATACTATGGGTATAAAGACACAGTTTATATGAAATATGATCAATATTGTGTTAATATATTGAGTAATTGACTCATTGATGTTGACAGGTTTTACCAGAGTAAAGAAATCGTGAAATTACTATACCAATATGAATGACTTAGCTAACCGCAAAACCTTGACTTTAGGCGACACAAATGTACACGAAACTAGAATTGTTGAATCATACAAATTAACACTACACTGTCATAAATATGCTTTATACCTAGATGTTAAGCCTCTAACCTCATAGTACTACGAGTAGAGATAACGAAAGGTAAACAATTATCTATTAATGAAAACAAGCATGAGCGATGTCTCGTAACTCTGTTCCGTAAAGATGATGGCAAACAAACGTAGTACTGATGACTCCATGGAAAATTTACCCTGACAAATGCTATTGATGTAAGAGCTACGACGAAAGCTTATACGAATACTAAAAGTGTCCAGTTAACTTTATTAAGTTAACGTAAACTTTTAACTCAAAAAGGTCTTCGAAAATGAGGAAATCAACTCAAAATTAACCCTAGGTACAACACTATACTAATACTTTGATTGAGTTGGTTCTCAGCAGCCATGACCCGCCTCCGGGCAGAAGAATCGCGACCACTGGCGAACAGACTCACCTACATACTATGATGAGATAATAACGTGTTACTGACTCGCTCGGCAATTGTTCCATTTAAAGTACTGTGAAATTGGATGAGTAAACTGATGTTATTCTTGGAAATTACAAATCAGAATTGATAACAGGGTGTAAACGAGAAGAACTATTACTTAGGTCAGATTAAGTACCTTTCGAATGGCAGACGGTCAGCTAAGTGAATAATAAAGAACGTGAAGCGTTGTCGCGCGCGACTCCATTTTCAAGTCGCGCCTGTATGGAGAGTCGCGCGACAATGTAAGTCACGCTTAGGGCATCTCTAAATTCGCCGAACCCGGACAATAATTTAAAAAACCCGGACATTTGGCGTAAATCATATTTTTTCCCCGGATGTCTCCAAATCAGCACTAAATAATTAAATTCAATGGATTGTTTCCTCACATAAAAAGTGTCCGGGTTTACCCGGGACACTTATTGAAAACCCCCCCCCCCCCCCCAGGACTGCCTCCAAAATAGGACAAATCCGGGGAAACCCGGACGGATGGCAGCCCTAGACTCACGCTAGACGTACTGGTTTTGAAAATCGATCACATATTCCGTTTTCGTTACACGATGGAATCAAAGTGTCGGATTATGTACTCATCAGGTTAATTTACTTTGATCCGTTGTAAATCCATTTTCTGCTAGTAGCAGCATGATCAGCATCTACTTCCATGTTCTTTGATAGTTATGATGAGTGACATGCTTAAATACATACGTTATTTTAACAAGGAACCTGTCTTTGCGCAGTAAGTTCAGGGAACATATTATCTGCCCGATAACGTATCTACAACTGATAATGTATCGGCTTATTGTTAAATGCTCAATTGCATTACAACTATTACATTACAAAATGGCGTATGTAAACAAAGGATCATGAACACATATACTTGTACGGAATTGCAAAGAATCTAGCTTTAGGTGGCGGTGACAAATATATTTTCGCAAAACAAGTCGCAGGCGCTGATATAAATGATTGAGATGTGTTGGAAATACACTGGCGCTTTTATGGAAAACTATAAAAAAATGTGTCATCAAAAATGTATATTTGTGTACTCAATGGGCAAAAGTTAAAAGAGGGTCGATGAAAAAAATATTTCGTAAACAAAAACGTAGTATATTTCATTTCAAAACTCCGCCAGTCAAGCACAGTATGTAACTTCAATTCAAAAGAAGAGAAAAAAGATCAGCACCAATTCAAAAGGCGAGGCGAGCGTACATGTTTTTTACATCAGTTGGGGAGTGCATACAATTTTACTATCTTCTGACTGAACGGCCTTCTTTGTATTTTGCTTAAACAAAAAAAGTTTCGGTTTTAAAAAGTAGCATGATTCCTCGGCCTTTTAACATTATAGGCTTAAAGTCTGTGACTCCATATCATCAATGAAATGTGGTTTATACACAAAAAATGCTTAGCTCTGATCAACATTTTGAATACAACTGTTCAAACAACATCTATAACTGTGACTTACGTTTGAGTCGTGTAATTTACCCCGATGTAGGCGCGAATAATTACAATACGGTTAAAACGGAACATTTTTTGCTCTGCCAAAGGTTGACGACCATTTCGGGGAAGCGGATTACATTGGCTAAGGCCCGTTCGTCTAAAACGTGTTCTTTGTACTTTGAGAGGCACTTCAACGCACGCCAATGTCACTAATCTACCTAAGATAGAATGCAAGTGGTAACAAACCAACAATATAGCCATATTTTTTTCAGTGCGTCCTTGTAAGTTTGGAGAATATCCAAGAACAGCCAATGCGTGGGTTTAGCTAGTACTTGATTGAGTAGCGAAACCATTATCCTTGGATATGCTGAAGATAAAGCACATTGACATTGCTAGTTTTCTACATTTTCCAATTTGTATTGGAATCGCAAATGTAACTTCTTATAATGATTAGTCTTGTTAAATCCTTCGAAAACTGGCCAGCACATTGTACAGATAACTTTTTGCGATGATCGAGCAAAACTCTGGGTTTTCCAATAACCAATTCACTATAGAACCATTTCAAAGGTTACTGTTTGCCCTTTCGTTTTTTTATGCTACAAGTGAACTGCGAACTAAGTTGCAAATCCGGCTCACAAATAATATGAAACTATAGAAGCTAGCCTCAAAAGACTTGATGAACTAAACAGCCATTCAGACATACTCTGTATTCATTTCATTCATTACCCAAAGGAACTTTAATGCTCATGCGCGAAGTGGGTCGCTCCCTCGAGTTTCTAAACCTAACAAAAGATTATGAATCTTATCATCAAGCAGTAGGATATTAGTTCGATTGTCAGGTTAAAGCATCTTAATGAAACAAGTTTAATTAAATGAAACTTTAATAATGTTATGACGGAGTTTGTCGTAACTTTGGACATTCATGCAGCAGTCAGTACGTCTTGCAACGAGACAGGTATCAAGTTACCAGATAAAATGAACTACTAAACTTTAAGGAATATGGTTTCATAATTGTTTTATATTAAACATCCATCTCCATGTACACTTCAGAAATAATGAAAACGAAGCACGCAAGCCCTATTGACGCAATCAAACCAAGGATCAAGGTTCGCTTTAAGGGCAGAGCTAGTGGCAACATCACTCGAGCAATAACGATCGTAAAATATAAAGCAATAAGGCACACCTAATATACAACTCAGGAAGTCACATTTCAAACGAGAAGTGATCCAGGTTCTTGAATCAGTGGTATTGTATGAAAGGCAAGGCCGCGGGCGTGCGCGGGCGCTTAGCGCTAGAGTTATAAATCAGCATCAGTGGAGAGGCAAGTAATTTGTTTATTCAAATGCTCCCGTATCATTTGGAGCCCGCATGTCAACGGCATCGAATCGACATTCAGCGAATTGAATAATTGGAAGTAGAGGACCTCGTGACTTTCATCGGTTTACAATAACGGAGTTATCGTTTGTAATTTCCATGATGCGGTGATAAGATAGTGTGCATAGCCTGCGAATACAGGAATATTGTGTGGGTTGTTTTGTTGTTCTTCTGGAAACGGAACAATCGAAAGTTGATGAGACTTTCTTTATTCCTGCGAATCCGTTGCTATACGACAACACCTCCGTTCTTTATTATGAAGACGTGATTCCGCTTACACAGTATAATACACAGAATCTACACCGTGCATCTGCTGTTCCCTGATTTGCTGCATCAAAATATTGATGAGTCAATTTCATTAAAACTTGTTGAAATACAAGGCTTTCTTCAGTTATTTTGGTCTTCAAATATCTAATTGATTGCTATGAAACATCAATGGTAGTTCATAGTAGTTATAATTATAGCAGTTAATCGATTCCGTAAAACTTCAACTAGAAAAATTAGGGCCAAGGCATTCAAACGTTCCCCCTTTCTTAGCACCTTGGCGGCCTACATTACAACTCGAGCGTCAAATGATTGATCGATTATATTTTCGAGTCAAATTGACAGCTAGTCAGTCACTGTCGTCACTGACCGTCAGTGTCAAATGATGAAGAACCGCCGGCCGGGGGCGGGTCCCCGACCTTGTCTGACATATGGAGGGTAGATAAAGTAAAAAACAATAAGCACATTGATATTTTATACACGCAATATCGTAGCATCAGTCTTTTGCGCAAAAACTTTATATAGCCATTTACAATCCTTTATATTTACTCGCCTACAGCTTCTAAAAGAAGCAATAGACACCAAATAGCAGTAGCGGTGCGTCCATAGAACACGATTCCCGTCGGCTTGCCTAAGTTTCAGGTGCCTGAGCAGTTTTCCCACTTTAACCCACTGCCATTGCCAAATAGAGATATAAAACCGATATAAAATGTGATTAGATTACCTAAGACAGACGAGAGAAATCTGTCTTTCAGATGCTTTTTATACGCGAATATTTTAAAGCTATATACTAACAAACACATTATATAACGTCGTCGGTGTGAAACTCCTAATTAACGACCAATATAATTAAACTATCGTAAAAGTATTTCTATGCGAGTTAATTAACATATTAAGGAAACTAGTCATTAATTGGTAATAAAATTTCTAACATTTCAACGCGCCAAGACATGTGACTCATCGTCGCTCAAGGACAGAGTTCCAAAATTAGAGCACCATCGCAAAACATACAAACACGTCGAAAGTCAACACTGTTAGCCACAACGGGTTACACCCCCCGCTGTGCTCGTGTTAATTGCCAGTGTCGTGAGAGTGTCGTGTCGCCGTCGTGACCGACGGCGCCAACACGACACGACAACTCACCGACATCGATATAAATGGGTTTGCAGTTCATGCGATCATTACACGGCTTCGAGCCGTTTGAACACGAAACACGGCCGGGTCGTAGATTCGTGGTATTCGAGTTCAAAAGTCAGGAGTTAACTAAGGGAATGTGTTGATTTATCCTCTCCGGCACCGAGACCGGCATGTCGGTGTTTGCCCAGTGAATTTAACACTTGTAACACTGTTTTAATTTTAGGTTAGGTACACACAACGCAGCTTGGCACAGATGCACTTTTGGTTACAAAACGTGAGAGCATCGTAAATGTTTCAAAACAAAAGCATAAATCCTATATTTGTTATGAGACGTGATAAATTTGCTGACGACATTCGCTTTACTAGAGTCGCGGTAATGCTCTAATTGCATTTCCTAGAACCTTGGCGAAGTACTTTTTTGTTAAAATGAAGAGCCATCCAGATGATTCAGGTAAACAGGTCAAGAGGAAAGTACGAGTATGTAGGTTTGTGCAATTTCTTTATAGTTGTTGGATAGTTTGTATGACAAATCGAAAAGTAAAATGAAACGGTAACTTGTTCAGTTTAATACCAATGGTATTAAAAAGCGTATAATAATAATGCGGAGGGAAAACTAAGCAGGCCCGACATTGGCCATTTAGAAATAGTTAGTCCCTGAGAAACCAAGGTATTTATCACTAACTACTAGTGTCAAATAAAACTAAACACGACTTGCGAGAGCCTCCGGAAATGTTAGATGTCCTGCGCCTGAGTGATGAGCGCAACTACTAGCCTAGCACCAGACACGGAGTCGGCAATGCTGGGTTAATTAATGAATAATGGATGCACCGCAATAATTCAAGAGTTTCTCCATTCCTGCCCGTGGGTGTACGATGAGCAATCGAGGAAGCGATGATTTGCGATTTAGATGTATGTGACTTATGGCCCATAAACATGTCAGCTACAGACGAGGCTAATAAACATTGTGTCCAATAAAGCAAAGCGATTCGCGAACAAACACTAACTTACATCCACAGCGACATTGCAAGAGAATCAGGCATTCTACTAACGCGGTCTCGAAGTTCGCTCGGCTCCATAAAAAGGAATTTTCTCTTTTCTCGCAGCTAATCTGTTCGCAGAAAAATCTTTATGTGTTTTTAATTAATTGCTTAGCACTAACATCGGTGGAACAGCACACGAAAACGCACTCTATTCCGAAACGGATACAGGCCACCCTATCAATTAATCGGCCGAGTTGCGGTGTCAATATAAATTAATTTCTGCCTTAGAACCGACAGTTCGACTTAATTTGCTAGGGTTCTGCGTATGCTAGCAAGGCGGTACAGGTTGCGACACCTTTCGCCGTGAGTGCACTAATATGGGGAGGGCCAGCTGCCTTTTTTTTCAATGATACCATAAAAGAGCTCGTGCGCCTCACCTGGACTAGCCAGGTTTTTGCGCAGCATTGTAAGATCGCGATATAAAATCTTGCGGCCGTATCAAAAACGATGGCAAAAAACGATAGTAACATTAGAAGGTAATGGCGAATGTAAACTTTAACTTACACTTTCTAGTAACTAAAAGCATTGACAGGCATAATGTTGAGTGACTGAAGTAAAAGAAAGTTGAGTGTTTGTAAACTTAGATAAACGTTCGATGAACGTTATTTACATTGTTACGAGCGTTAGTTACGAGCCGAGAATGGTGAGAACGATAACAGTAGACAATCAAATGAGCAAACAGTTTGTGTCTTCGCGACAAACCGCTAATCGGCTGCTCTAATGTGTTCTCGCGTTAGGTTGATGATCTCTGAGATAAAAGTTTATTGATTTAACAAACGCACTTATTCAATGCAATAGTTCCATATATGTAAGTTATCTTTGGATTTATTGTCGAAAGGAACCTTAAGAATTAAGGCAGCGAGTGTCAAGCAGCCTAGATACCCTTAACATTTTTTCTCCATGTATGTAATAGAAACCAGGGTAGACTTTCTCGGAAGCGGTTTAGAAGCGTTTAACACACATTCCCGGTTTAAGGGGCTGCCACGGCTTGTTATTACCGAGAACCTGGATTTATGATTAACTTTACCGTTAAAACACGCCGCCTAAGTGACTGGGGCATAAATGTCACGACATTTAAATATCTAGACCACGATACAACGCCGTTACCGACAGGGATTTAGACGTGTTTTCGAGCCTTTTTAAAAAGCCATTAGACTGATCAGTTTGGACATGGACGACGACGCAAACCTGATTACTAAATAACTCTGCCTCCATAAATCATGTGACAAATCAATTTATTTATAGTAATAAATCTATGCTATTAAAACTTCGTAATAAATCTAGTAAAACGGTCATTTCTTTATTTAATATGCAACGTAATATTCGGAGTAATAAAATAGACAAGGCATTTAAGTAAGTAATTAGCATTTTCCTGTCTACACTGATGATTAATTGAAATTGTATTATAAAATACCAGCATCGGCTGTGCCTTTTAAGGTATTCCGTCTGTCCTTTTGGGATATGTGTTTGCCAGGCGGCATTCCGAATAAAACCTGCCAATTACGCGGGATGGAAACACTGGGTCGGTTTTTTATTCCTTGAAAACCGTTATTCTGCTTCGACAATCGTAAACTACCAGTTCTTCCTTCCATATACGAACTGCCTTGTTCCGATTTTCTAGCACCATCACACTTGTCCAGTTTTTCGTCCGGCCCTAAATGTTACACTAAAATGTTAAGTGCATTTCATTCGGAAGAGTGCCAGATCGTCTGTTTAACTTGTGCGCATTGTCATCGGTTCGACGTTTTTACCGATAACCGACCTCTTAACCAATATTTACAGTCATTAAATCTTTAGCCAAAACAAATGAGACCTCAATAGTTTTTGTGCCTCGGCAAACGAATTAATTGCAAATAATTATTCAACGCGAACCAAATGAGGTAAAGCCGGGAGATTGATTTGCCGAAACTAAAACTGACACAAGGCTGTTCACGGATTAAGCGAAATTGCGACTTGATATGGGATCAGAAAGTGAAACCAAATCGGTATCTAATTAGTATGATTAGTCAAGCCTGAATGGGTCCCCGGTCGTGCCCGGTCACCGTGGATTTCTCGCTTCAATTTTTTGGCGACATGACATGAATAATTAAGCATTATTTTGGTAGAGCGAGCGCATTGTTCGGTAGCTGCTGGCCTCATGACACCAATAAATATCCTTGTTCACAATGTGCACTTCGTATTCGTAAAACCTCTTCTATTGTGTCAATATTGATTTAGCAAGACGACGACCGAAGAACATTAGATGCATTTCTTTTCAAAGGAGGATGAACAAAAGACTCGCTTGACCAATCGGAAACCGTCGGTGATTATGATTACTTTTGTTTAGCCGCAGCGAGTAATTATCCGCTTACAAAATACAGGCTGAGGTTACGAAAACGAAACGAGAGCCGGTATAACAGACGAGTGTAGCGTAAATGGTTCATAGAAACTATTAATAAACGTAACAATGAGTTGCCTCGCGTTTGATGCGAGCAGCACCCGCGTCATAGCCTCGGCCGTCACTCGTAAAACTAATTTCAGTTCCAGCATCGCGAGAACCGATACGCTGCAACCGCTGAGAAATACACCAGAACACGGGGCTGCATCTAAATACACCGCAAGGTTGCAGATTTACTAGCACGCCCGAAACTCTGAGATGCAAAAGCGAGTCACTATAAAATTGCTAACAAGTTATTTTCACCGCAACTGCAATGTGCACTGCATAAATATAGTGTTATGGCCGTCCGACATCGGGTCAAGCACCGTTGCCACTGCAAATGACGCGATTTTATTCTGCAAATACAACTCGCGTCTGCCCCAAGTTCGATTGTAAAAGTGGATCAAACCTTGGCATCCGTGATGTCCTGGCAAAAGGCCAACCGCCTGCGATTGAATGAGTGACGATTCGCAAAGACGAAAAAAACCTAGGGGTAGACAGTCACGTTCGATCTATTTTGGGGAGGTCGAAATTTCTGAAGAGCTCCCTGACTCAGTGGCGCCGCCACTTGAGAGTCTAAAACTAGAGAAATGCATACGCGTGCTAGATAAAGATGGCACTTCAATATTAGGGCTGTACCTGCAAATGTTCGTTAATAGTTGGGTTTGTTTTGGACTGAGGAGCTCCTGTTAGAGAGTGTGTCAAACGTGACCAGGGAGGCAAAGGCCCCTTGTGGGAGTCACGTACGCGGCGCGCTGTCTGACGGAGTCGCTGATAAGAATTAATCGACAGCAAGAGTCAGGAGTTATCATTTGTCATCAGATAGACAGATCTCTTCACTCATTTGGACATTCCAGACAGGTAAATATGCTCAACGAAACAAGAAATCGTGGTGCAATGCAATGCAGTGCAAATGATATTTCGGTTTTGGTTTACATAAATTATCCAGATTTAAATTACAAATATTCTCTTGTGGTAAGTAAAACCACAAACCAGCTTTTAGGAAAGCCTGTGTCATATTCTTTCATTGAACTGGATAGCTTATGTCATGTCAATACTGTAATATTCCCTTTTCTAAATAAAGTAATAACAAAAGTAATGTTAAATTACTCATGATATTAAAGTAGGTTTAAAGACGAGTCATTATTTTCTCACAAGAAATTGCCTTTGCAGTTTGCAGTTACATCTCCACGCAAAGAGAACGATGTAATATTAGCTTAATTAATGATAAAAACCACTATATATCTTAAATTTGATCATTAGCATTACTCAGAACTTGTATTTAGGTCGGGTCATCCATCGCACGATGTTGACGCCCAACAGAAACAATAACGCTTTGTATCGGATTAACCGGCTGATATAGGAGTTAACACAACTAAACAGCATAGATAACGTAGTTCGTAATTGTGCCCTTGAAACTACGAGATAACGAGCCATAGATAATAACAGACTCAGACTCCGTCCATGTTGACCTTGACTCAGACAGCTCAAAATGATTTAAGTTTATTACTGTGTGAAAAAATGTACAGCGTATGTTGCAATCTGCTAATTACAATACATATAGAACAGAGACCGATCTAAATTATAGTCGGAATTCCAATGTATATTTAAGAATAATATAAAACCCGTGTAACATTGTTTTAGTTTTTTAATATAAGACGGAAAGTATGTGTGCAAAAAAATAGAAATAGCGAAATAGCGTGTCGACGCCAAAGATTGTGCAGCGATAACTAACGTTCTGGCTTCAGTAATGACTTCGTTATAATGCGTTTTATAATGATGATGAAAATTCAATGATCATTGTTATTTGAACGAGTTGATTTACCGTTATGAATGATAAGTATGATAACTATAGTATAGCATTGAGGGGCAATTAAACAATCGTTGAGAGTCAAGACAATAGACACACGCATCTTGAAAACACGTTGACTCTTATTGGCGATGAACTATAAAGTTAAAACGTTTCTATGCTAAGTTGCAAAATTGAAATCTATGCCTATTAGATTTATAAATGTTTCTTACTACTATATTATGTCCACGTTTACTATTACAGTGACATGTATAGGTCGAACGTCGTTTCTGCCTTTGGTCCTTTGAACCGGATAAAAACGTTAAAAAATTGCGTAAACAGGAATATTCCTGACTGACTGATAAAGCCGTTAAATCGCTGTTGAAGTACGAATGGGACGCACTAATAATATAAATATCAGGCAGGCGGAACGGAATGGTCCGATAAGCGGCAAAGCTGGAGATAAGCCTGAAAAACATCGGTTTTATAGCTGTTTCCTGCAAATTTACATTTGCATTTAGAAGGTTCAGATTTCGCTCACCTTAGCAGCGGGGATGTTGGCGTTCATCCAACTGTGGATTCGGACGCTTTGGCTGTCGCCGAAACTCGTGCACCGACAAATTCTTCAGAACATGAGAGTTTATATCCCTTCAACACAAGCACACAAAAACTAAGCACGTTAACACAATCGGTTTGGCTTCTTGATAAACACTACAGAACCAACAATGGTCTTTCACATCACGTCAAATATTTGCGCAGTCACAGGTGTACGTGTAGCAATCGGAGCATTCGTCGCCGGTAACACGTGCGCTCTCGACGGCTAGCCGCGAACAACAAGATAGGTACGCGAGCGCGCGGCGCTACGCCCCTCCACGACCGCTGTACGCACGGAGCACAGCGAGACTGACGGACCGCGGTCCCGGCCCGAAGGCCCCAAGCATCTTCCCAACCCCAACCGAACCCTGCCGCTTCCATCCACAGACATATTTTTTCCCCCAACAAAAACACGACCAACCCGTGCAGGACAAGTTTGCGTTTTAGTCTTGGATTCCGACCGCTTTTTCCATGCATCGCCCAAGTAATTATTCACGCCGTTTACGACGCGTAAACAGTAATCTATTCGATTATTCTCATGCGAATGTAAGGGCTTGTAACTATGCAGAATATGCCGATAAATTAGAACAAGTTTAAACGCGATTTATTGATAGATGTCACCGGTGGCATGAAAGTAAAAGCGCATTAGTCGGTCAGTGGCCTGCATATCGTTTTTGATATGAGCTCAGTAAGTTACGGCATTTGTGGATTTTCCCGTTACGTCGTCATCATGGTAAAGGTCGATGTCTAATAGGTTGTAACTGAGAAAGTGTGCCACATCCTGAAACTGAGTTAATGGATGGGTAATGACGGGCATCAGTGTGCCGCTAGGCGCTAGGATCACGTAGGAGCAACGGTACCCGCCGTCTGCTACGATATGCATGCTCGCTTATTTGAATAATCGCAGCACATGGCTGGGTTTCAAGAACAACCAAAAGGAGGTTGATAACTATAAGGTTTCTAAACAAATTAAGCCGCTTCATTCATGAATAAACTTACCGACACAAACATTGGATGTTTGTGCCGCTCCATAAATGGAAGAGCATTGCAGTCTTTGATTTAATAACTAATATTCATATCTCGATGAATCTCCGATTATCGAACACGCTAAAGGAAATCTTAATTATAATGTTGGCAAAGAATTCAAGCGCGCAGAATGCATCGTCTTGACTTGTAACGATTGAAACGATAATGTCTCCCATAGACGAGAGATGCATGAAAGCAGATACAATTAAATAGGAATCCAGAGGACCCAGTCACATCGCAGCGTATTAATCACTGGTTATTTGACTAAATAAGAGATGACCAAATTCGCAACGTCCTGGTGCAGTGAAGGTGTGTTTGTATTTGTCCGGTTGTTTGCGGCGAGGTCGTTTGAAGAGCTCCTGAGAGCGTTCGGTCGATGTAGAGTATTCCATCTCGTTACACAGTTTGGTATGTTCTGTAGAGCAATTATTGATTTATTACGTTGAAATACGATGTCTGATTGCTCGGACTTTATACGTTTCAAAATTGTATTACTTTATCATGTAGTTTCTTTATGGACTATGGATGACGAAATGCCACGCGACGCGTGGTGTGATTAGATAAGATTGTTTTATTTTCATATTTTATGGAATGTTGATGGCTCCGGTATGTCAAAAGCTTACGTTGGTTTCGAAAATAATTGATCATAAAATTTTACAGCTTAGGCTATAGTTTAATGACGTATAAAATTTAAGCCGTATATTTTTATCCTCTTATATTTTCCGTCTTACTGCTCATAGTATATTGTGGCTGTATTAACATAAAGTAAGCTTTACATGCCATCGCGCCCTATAAAGTGAACGGTACCGTTGCAAAAACCCTTTAAAACGCGATTTTTGTCGTGCGATGGTAACTTTCTCCCATTGTTTTATCGGAGGTGTCGAGTCGCGATTTATCGGGCACGCATCGTTTGACAACGGCGACACGACGCGGGAATCGAACCCAAGACTAACAAAGGCATAAACAAGTTTCTCCGCGACCCTACCAAGGATTAATGAAGCTTTTCAATAGGAAAGAATAAAACTTGAGAGAATAAGACCCGCACTTCTGCCTTAACTCTAAAAGATAGGCACAATATTCATGTTTCATAAAGTCTTGTTACCTTTCAACTGTAGCAGACAGTGAGATCGAGCTAAGGGATTTGTATTCAAGCGGCTACCAATGATGCTTATAAATAGACTAACGAGAGACTAAGTTCATTCTTTAAGAAAGCCTAGTTGCAAACCCACGCACAACCTTCGGAGAAACAAGAGCAAGACTAGACCTTTCGCAACGACATTTCAAACGTAACCGTCTCTGGGTTCCATTTTCAAAACGGAAATAGCATATCACGTAGCGGTGATAATGTCACCAATTAATAGAGACTGTGCTAGCGCATTACAAATTCACAGACGAGATTGCATTAATCAGGGAACTCGCCTCTAACTTGAGCTACACATTCGTAACAATCATGTTGCAGTGGTTCGTCTACAGCCTTTAGTTCTGATAGTTCTGACGTGGATTTCTTTGTGAATTGCATCCTGCAGTGTTATTAGATTTGCATGCGAGCGCTCCAGCTTACAGAAAAACCAGTTTTGACTACAGTCAAAACCACCATGACCCATGGTGTACCCGTCTACAGACGGGTACACCATGGAATGGAAGGTTCTATTTAAACTGGTTAACCCGAGCTTTTCATTCGCCCGCGTTTGGTAAACAATCGGAATGATTTCCAGAAGTCGCAGTAGCAAAACATTTATTTCCCCGGCTAATTGATTTTGCATACACTAACGAATCGCGGAAATATATGCGGATCCGCGATTAGGTCACATCCGTGACCTTTGCGACTTGTAAATAAAGGCATAATTGACAGCGGCTTGGTCCGACCCCAAGAGTGCAGTTGTTGCATACATTTTGGATCTGTTTTGTGTGTGTATCTTCGATTTTATTATTCATTCAGAGAGCCCAAAATCTGCTTGACTTAAAAATGCTTTTAACAATTTAATTTGACATCAAAATTGAAACTTGTTTTGATTTGGCCAAATGAAACTGGAAAATATATTTTTTTGTAGTCTTTGACTTGATTTTTTTATTGTTGCAGGCAGATTAGAATCTATCTGCTTTCAGTACATGTATTCCAACATTTTTGTGTACCTATAACTATCAAGAAATATAACATAAATGAATGTAACAAATTACGAGTACCAATAATATGTGATATTATTAATTATGGTAATAAAGGCAAAATTCGGAGGCCAGCGCTTACGTCGTACTTTGTACAGATTCAATATTGTATTCGAGCTTACACTACACAATTGGTACCTTTACCAAAATAATGATATATTATTGATTATTTAGCCAGCTTTCGTCGACTCTTAATTTCATTAACCTTCGCGTCGGTTTTCCAATTAGCCCGTATCTCGACTCGCGCGCATCCGAGCGTGCCGCACGACCGCTCCCGCGCACGCAGTCTTCGCCTGTGGCGTCATCGAGCGGTTTTTGTGTAGTGAGGTGAATGAGATGACAGGGTAGCCTAAGTTGGCCTAGTTCAGCGACATTTTAGTTTTATCTAATTATAATAAAATTTTCGTACCTTTTGTAAATTTTCTCGTACTCGTGCGTACGTGAGTGTGCCGTTCTTTAGTCGCAGTAGTGTCATTTGATAACTCTCATCAGGCCTACTGCGAATTACGAAAAACGAAATTTCGTTGTCTCCGTTTCTATCGCTCTGACATATTCGGAACAGAGTGATGCAAATAGACGATTTGACGAACAAAGTGGTTCGCGGTTATAGACCAAGATGGAGGTGGACTGCTGTTCCCGTATTTCTGCTGTTACAGCGTAACATCAAATAGTAAAGGCTATCTGATAACAGTTTTTCTGCCGGGTCTTTATCCTATACATAGGGGCTATTCATAAATTACGTCATTTCAAAATAGGGGGGGGGGGGTCTGGACATCGGATGATGGTACCATCATTTTAAGCATAATATTTGGATGATTTTAGGGGGGGGGGGGTCAAAAATCGTCAAAAATTGATGACGTAATTTATGGACAGCCCCATATACTGTCTACTGAAGTCTGAACTTTATGTTCCGGCTGTACAAGTCGACACCAAAAAAAAGTAAAGGAAAGAGAAAAATAACACTGAAGGACTGAAAAGAGGAGAACCTCTTACGAGCTTTTTTAATTCTACGTAATTTGAAGTGGCATATACCTACCTAATTGGTGCAAAAATATTTATAGCTGTAATTATGATAGATCTATATGGTCCATTAAAATAAGAGAGCCAGTCGTCCGTGTGAAATATAATTCTTAAATAGTACCTACTTAAAAATATACTAATTGTAATCCATCTGTTTACTGACTTCGCCCAACACCACATATATTTACAAAACCGAATATTAGAGCGTCTAGACAAAACATTTAAACTTGTACATATTTTAACAGTCACCGGACACATTTGTCACTAGTTGCAATAAAACATCAATTACAGAATGATGTATCACAGCGCACCAAACTGTTGTGACAGTGGACTTTTTACTCGGCCCAGCGAGTTATCTTTGAAATTTATTGTAGCGAAACTACGGGCACAAAACATGTTGCATCCACACTTCGTTCCTTGAAACAATAATGTCATATGTGTATTTACAATTCCTAAACATGCATTGAACAAGGGGCTCTGTGATTAGTTAGGTAGTTTTTTGTTAAAGATTGTTATATTTAAGTAGCTTAATTTACGTATGCGTATTTTAGGGATAGCCTAGCAGGGACCACATCACCTTATAGGGTCAATATAATTACGGCTTGTTAAGATCTTGACTTAGACTGAACTTGACTTAAGACTTGTGTTTTTATGTCCTTCAAACCGCACTCTACAAGAATATAAGTAGGACTTGCGGCCATCTTGTCGAGCAAGGTGGTTTGGTTTCGGGAAAAACTTCTTATTTTATGTTCATTTTCGTGATTCAATGTGTAATATATAGCTTATTCTGCAGTGATTTAACGAACTAGTGAGCAACTAATGAAGAATTAGTCTCGAAACATGTGTAACCCCTGTTTGAGTTAGATATCCGTTAGTCCACGTGCTGTTTGTAGGGAGTAGCTATCTCCTTATAAAAAGCCTAACCTCACCGTACAACGTCCAGCTCTTGGAGCGAAATTTTAATTAATTAACCGTACATTTGTCGTATCTACTTCGACATTGGCAAAATTGTCCCAATATTGTGGACAGAATGCCATATTTTAAAAATTGAATTGAAAGAATATAAGTAAGCCATATGGTTGTCTACTTGCTAATCTAAAACCCCGTAGCAACATTACTATCAGACATTCAAATATGACAACGATATGGCCCCAAGCTGCGAGCACTAGACGTCTGCCCTTGACGCCTGAGCTATATATTACAGCTTTACATCCACCGAGACGATTAATTCTCCACCAGTCACCCTGAATCACTATAAAGAAGGTATAAATTTTGAACCAAAATAAAATCACATAGCAATTTATTCGCCAAAGAAATTGGTTGAAAATAAGCTGTAAAAATTACCTGAGACCTTGTATCGGGTTTCTCACTTTCGATTGAGCGGAACTGAGTCATCGCTAATTGGTCTTTTCTTTAAGTTGGCTACACACTCGGCGGAATCCAAACAACCGTACTCCGTTAGGTGAATATGAAAGTTATTAGGACTGTGTCGACCGTCCAGTAGCGCCCTCATTGGGTGGATTGTATTTTGTAATAAACGAATCAATTTCTTTGTCGACGCAGTCTTAAGACTAAACCTCTTTCACTATCACTATTCCGCAAAATACGAACTTTTCTTTATGATAATTATTCCCTTTTGTAATGTTGGCGAACAAAAAAGAAAGACGATCTAGTCGATGTACTCGAATTTACGTGCAGTCGCCATCAGATATATGGAAGCGGCCAAGGTGGTCATAAATATCTGAACAACGCCCCTATTGTCAAGGCGATAAAGTGCATGTTCAGATATTTTTGAGTACCCTGGGCGCTCCGATATATTTGATGGCGACTGTACTAAGCCGTGACTAGCAGGCAGTAGCGACAAAAGAGAGTATATGCCATTACCCTGGGATAACATTATATAAAGTTAAGATAGGTAAAAAAAAATTTTGACTGTACAATAAAATTTCAGGAGTCACCCTACATACCTACACATTTAACTCACGCTGTGTGTTTAGGTAAATGTACAAAATGAAAAACACTAAAAATTAAGAACATTTGCATACATTATTTATGTAAAGCAAGTCGTTTAAGTCGTCAGTGTATAGCAAGCTTAAAGTAACAGCATGGGGGACTTCGTAAAGCATGAAAATGTCTGTAATTAGTTGACAGCTCGAAAATTTTACTGACAACTAAGTCAGCTTTTTAAAACTGGAGCAAATCAGCAAATGAAAATAATGAGCCGATATATATTTAAAAAAATCATATGGAAGTCAAGTCAATAGATCAAAAAAGGTTAAGTAAATATTATTTTAGGTGTGCCCTACACCACTCCAATTCATTTGTTAAATTCCTTTCAAAGTTCACAGTGCCAGTTCTCAAATTGTAAACATTGCAACCTACACACAAGCATTCATGTTATTTCGGTACAAGCACAACTTACCATAGATCACTAAAATCGGGCCGCTTGTATATTTCTATTCTAAGTGACTAGCTACTATTGATACTTAGCGTTAGTTTACAAACCTGTGAATTCTTGGACGACGCCAAATGCCTTACAGCCTACGAGTTGAGATGAGTGTTTGGCAAGTCATGTGAAGCCGATAAGTGGCATCATAACATAATACACTCGAGTTCGTGTGAGTATTTACTCTATAGTTTTTTTACGGTTTATGCTAATGACAGTAACACACTTGATTCTTGTAATAATAATATGTTAGCCTCTATACGTCCCACTGCTGGGCACAGGCCTCCTCTCATGCACGAGAGGGATCAGGCTATAGTCCCCACGCTGGCCCAAAGCGGGTTGGGAACTTCACATACACCTTTGAATTTCTCCGCGGATGTATGCAGGTTTCATCACGATGTTTTCCTTCACCGTATAGCGATTGGTAAATATCAAATTATATTTCGTACATAAGTTCCGAAAAACTCATTGGTACGAGCCGGGGTTTGAACCCGGGACCTTCGGATTGAAAGTCAGACGTCGTTACCGTCAGGCTACCAACGCTAAATTGATTCTTGTATTTTGTGTAAATATGACTGTGTCAATTTTGTTTAATTTCAATTTCAATTTCGTTTATTCTCACACATAAGATTACAGTAAAGACCAAAGCGCTTACACGGTAAATAAAAATAACAACAAACATATTCAACAAATTCGGAAATAAAATCTATACAATACACTACATTAAGAATGAGATGCAAGACGAGTCCAATAATATAGCAAATATATCATTAATTTGAATACTAAACACGTTCATTTGCGTCTTTAAAATATGTAGTTTGGCCTTGATAGTTAATGCATATCACATGTGAAGTGGCAAAACAATCTAAACTCATTTTGGGCAGGCATTATTTTGGAACACATACAATTATTATTACTCAATCATCATTTTCTCCACGCCGTATCCGGCGACAGCGACTCCGTCAATTATTTCTTGCAGGATTATGGAAGGCTCGGGTATGACTTGCAAAGCCAAACTTTGTCTTGAAGACGCGGTCAATAATGTGTCAGTGTCACACACAGTAGTAGCAGTATTCAAAGTGATTGTAAATGCTTGCAGATTATAACACCTTTATTATAACAAAAACTTAATCGCGAATGAGTGAAAATCAGTACATTGTTACACTTTATTACTATTATATAGGTATTCAATTCATAATCTTACTGTGGATAAAGAGTAACCTGCTTATTCATAAATGTATTTGACGTATTTCAAACTGCCAAAGTGACAGATAAGGATAAACGATAATTTAGTTAAATGAGGTTTGAAACACGTTTATGAAATAAGTGGGTACAAATACAAGGAAATTATTGTAGAGCTTATCTCTGTGCAGCCAAAACCAAAAATGATTAATATGTACTCACAGCACGCAGTAATCCATTTGCATACCTGCAATTAAAAATATAAATATCAAAATATGCATACAAATAATTACAATAAATCTTTACTGATCATGATTTGCCTTATAGCGATTTGAATTTGATTGTTTTCAATTCTAAAAACGACCCAAATGAACAATAATGAAGCAATAATTCATTCTTGTTTAAAAAAAATCCACTATGTCCCTTAAGTTGCATAACGTCTCGATTGAAACGGAATCGAGAGCGATCGCGTTTCTAATCAATTCAAAATTTGATTTATGCCGATAATCCATTCATAATTTATCTGTAATTAAGCGTGTGGTCACTGGCCGCAGCGGCCACCCATTCTTGGGTGAAGACCAATTATGTTGTGCAACCGGACTAATTTGATAATTTTAATTAGATAATGGGCATTGGTGTTACGGTATATTTTTCATACCACGACGGTGGCAAACAAGCATACGGCTGATGGTAAGCAACTACCGTATCCTATGGACGTTTGCAACTTCAGAGGTGTCACATGCGCGTTGCCGACCCTTTGCAAAAAGGAGGATTCATTGTGTGTGTGGATATTAAGTAGTAAGTAAAAGTGTAAACGATAGATATCGAGACTGGAATCTTTTATCTATTACGGAAAGGGTATAGTTTAAGTAGAAGATTAGTGTTGAAAAAGAAAGAATGATGAAGGTTATCCATCTACAAATGCATAAAATAGCTACAGCCCAGATTCCACCCGCGGGCATTAAAAAACGCTCGACTTCGAATCCTAGAGAAGCGAAAAACCTAACACCAACTGTTTACCGATCATACTCTAGTTTTTCAATGAATACACAATCAGAAACCTATTCAAGTTAGACTATGTCCTTGATCTCCTATTTAGCTTATTGTGTAGTATTGTTTTGATTTACGCACTGGAGTATGTTTGTACGTGGGAAGGACATGAGGCGCGTCGCTCCGTCCATATTGAAATGCAAATACGTACGCGTACAGCAGCACAACACTTGTCTTATTCTTCACTGGACATACAGTTTTATATCTCGACAATGTATGCACGAATGAAGAGCAGGGCCGAGTGCGACCGCATTGACATTGAGACGGTCGAAAGTCATTCATTGCTCCGAATCAATTGACCGCAAATGTTTTTTCCGGAGTATTCTTTCAAGATTAGTGCCGCAAATTAGCTTATCAAATGTAGCAAGTCAACTCTATTCATATAGCAAAACTCATCTGTTAAGCGAGATGACCAGTGACATGAACATGACCATGCAGCATTGTTGTTGTGTAGAAGACCAGCTACCAGCTGAGGGTGTTCCAGCTGCGATCGCGCCATTACGTGCACTTCAGCTCGTTTGTGGTGCGCGTGCCGCGCTGCTGCCGAAGACCATCGAGAGCGCGGGCTTTGGCCGAAGGGTGTAGTAGTGTTTCGGCGGTTCCGGGGGACGCTGCTAAATATTACACCGGAGAAGGTGCCGTATTCTAATTGTAAAATGTATAAACAATACATTAACAACACAATGTGTCTTAAACATAACTCCAACGCTCAACCAATAATCAACCAATATTGAAGTTGTATTGTAGTTGCATCGCAGTAATTTTCAAGCAAATTCCGTCATTTTTGATTCAGACGTGTAGGCGTTAGCTGTATTGTGTTGTTATTGCATTGGATTTGCATTGAAGTTGGATCGTGTCTGTGCGTGTTTTAAAGTTAGAATACGGCCCCAGGTGGCACAACAGAAAACCGTCACGTCACCAAAATAATAGTTTTAGTTCATAATGTTAAAAGATCTTCAATTCTGTAACACAGTTTATTTTATTATCCTAACTCTCAACACGACTTCACATAGTTCCCTCGTATTTTGGCTCTGACGTTTATTCCCAGACCCCTCTTGCGTTTTGTCTCTGCAGTACCCCGGTGCGTTTTGTTTCTAGCGCCTGGTGAGAGTGGTGATAACTTTTTAATTGGATAACTCCTATTTAATTATGAAATTAGCTAATAATAATATAATATGTATGCTAGTCTTTAAGGTATTTATCTATGGGCTACTAGTCGCCTGAAAATAAACTTTTTCATTTCATTTCATTGTTGAAAAGTTAGTGATGGCGCAGTACCTAACTTGTTGGGTTTCAGACAGGTCGGTCAATAATTATTCGGTCATAATAAAAGTAACATTTTAATACAAAATATTACATTTAACTGTCACGACTTTGATTAACGGTGACGAGTCATGGTGTCATTGACGGAACACGGAACCCAAACGGATTGATCAACGTCAGTTAACAGAAACCCATATTTACGGTTAAGTATCCATAAATATCCGTAATTTCATCAGTCTCACGAAATTAGCTGAGCCCTCGTTAACTGGCCGTAATGTACTTTTTATGGCGTATTATTTATCTCATGGGGGATTTGTGTGTGCAATTTTAAGGAAGTAAGATGTTTATGTTATCAATTATAACTGCAAGTTTCGTTCGATACAGAAGTACCTTCCGCGTCAGGGTTTTTTGTTATTTTTAAATCAATACATGCAAAGTAAAGTTCACAACTTTAAGTGACTCATTCCCAAAGCCAAAGAAATTAAACGATGATTTACAGCGTGTATTTTTGATATTACCACATAAGCTATGGGTAGTTAGTATAGACCCTAATAAACATACTTCCACATGTTTTATTAAAATTTTACGACTTTTATTTTTCCATATAAACTAGTAGTTCGCCCCGAACTGTGAACTCGCGAATCTTGTGTTTCGCCCCCACCTCTCACATGCCTCTCACTCTGTTGCTTTGACATGTCGTTCTCATCTGTTGACCACCTATATAGGTTTCGGTCACCATCATTATGCGTCTATGGTAACTCTCTCTAACTAATGTGTTAATGTCAGTATGCTGATGGCCCTAGCAGCCAAAGCTCTAATAAATTTAAAAAAAAGTCAGTTGTCAAAATATTTACACCAAAATCAAAATATAATTGAAAATATTTTTGAAATCAACTTTATGTTGTTAATTGTTATGAAACAGTAAGCAGTTAATAAGGATTTGACGAGAGTGTTAATCAATACCTTTCGTTTGATACCAAACTCAACCATACTTGCTCGTAAAAGTAGAAAATAAGATGACCAATGTAACAGGACCCCTTCACAAAACCTTTTTAGGCCTTCTAATTTCAGAACCCCCGTCTCAATCCAGCTCATATACGAACTCGCAAATTTTGTTGGTCTCTGCTACAACCCCAACAAATTTCATAAAGATCGGAAAATCGTTACTAAAGTTATCGTCGGACAAACTATCTAAATCAAAAAGCCATCCAAATGCCGAGACGTCCCAGTAGCCAGATGACAGTTGTTGTTTGTAAGAACGATCTTCGCTTACGCTCCGCTCGTTCGAATATTTCAGCACGCAATGTATTGCTCCTACCTGATTAACCTGATTACTTTGCCTTTAAAACGTCACAATTGATATGTGTCACATTGTACTGTATACGCAGTACATTGCTGAGTGAAATAAATTAAAAAATTAATTACTCGGTGTTAATTAACAATTAACTAAATATTTATTGCAATGTCGATTTAAAACATCAAAACCTGCTTTTGGTTTCCTTTTGTGATAATATCAAATATACACGCGGTATAAGGTAAACTCTAACATTTTGCCTGTATATATTTCCTCATAGTATTCAATCAATACACGTTCACCACAGAAAATAAACATGCATTTTTCTCTCATGAGCACGAAAATACTGTCCTCTTGTAAAATAATGTACAAGCTTTTCTGTCCTTTTTGAGAAAACATTGAAATAGAAATACGTTTATTTGCTAGAATGCAGGTAATAAAATATTACGATTGTGACAGGCTGAACGCGCCATATGAACGAGAGCATTAGAGCAACCCAAAGATACAAAAATAGTAGGAGGAAATGACATTGAACTGCAGCGCCATCTAGTAACGCTACTGGAGTTTTATGTGGTTGAGTTGACATTAGGTTTCATCATCATCATCATCATATCAGCCATAAGACGTCCACTGCTGAACATAGGCCTCCCCTTTATTAAAGGGGGGGTTTGCAATACGCGCCACGCTTGGCAGGCGGGCTAGCGCGCGCAGTTTTTTTGTTTATTGTTTGTAGGCTTTCGGAAGATGCTGCTGCCCATCTTCCCGTATATTCCTTTAGCACTCCTACTGCAACCACGGGACAATATGGTGGGGACAATTCTAAGGCCGGGCGCCCCACGGCTGACGACATTAGGTTTCAATTCTATATAAAAAAGGAAAGGGTATATTAAATACATGCCAGTAAGTACTATATAGTCATGTCTTCGGGTGGCGATACCTACCTCTATGTAAACCCGATACCCGATAACTCCAGTAGGTATGGAAAATAGACAAGTGACGAAGTCGTCCAGGTATTGTTTAAAATGTTCAAATTCCAGACCCAGACAGCTCGGAACACATGTAAATGAGCACCAGCAACCAGTTACACGCAGCCATATTGTTCATGAATGAACGATTTAAAACCATTCTGACATTTTCAAGTTTTGATTTACGTCGAGCGACGTGTCCTCGTCCCAGACGCCATGTTTAAAACAGTTGGCAAAAAAAGTTGTCAAGTTTGTTTAACAAAATTCCTGGGTTTCGAGGATAGTCGATGAAAATGTCGCAGACCGAAAAGTAAACTAAAATGGTCAAGGTCCCTTTGTGACCGAAAATGAGGAAAAAAACGAACAACCAAAAATGAGCTTTAATGTTTCTACATACAGATGGTTATGGAGAAAGACATTTTGGGACACGATCTTCATTTTTTGTAAACAATAACATATGCACATGCCGGGAATAGCTACGGACTCATATTTTGCAATGCGCATTCCATTTGGATTCATCGAAACAAATATTTTGCAAACTAAGATTCCTCAGGGCTTTTAAATAAAATTACATTCTTGTTACCATAAATTAAACTTGTTTATACGAAACAGGGTTTTTAACGAATAACAATATAATAACTTAACTATGGATTGCATTTCTGTATACGTTAAATGGGCAAAGAATTCATTCTCAAATTATTGAGCAGTTCGATGAAACATACTGGCCCGTAAGACTACCGATTAATCAGAATACTTATTTAATTGGCCTTTTTATTAACTACTCGTGCCAAATATAAAGTTTTTGTTCAAGACACGCTCACTCAGACGGACAATAAAACCGTTTTATGATGTATAAAATCATATGGGATTGGCCCCGATTCAGGTAAAGGAAAAGGGCCATTATGCTTGTTTTATTGCAAACAAATGCCTTTTAATTGGCGGATACGGCGACAATTGGCTTTTCTAAAATTTGCAGCCGCGATATCAGAGTATTGATAGAGCGCGCACGCTCGGGGTCGCGTGATATGCCAGCGGCGCAGCATCGCGCCGCCATCTCTCACACAATTCTTATTGTTTTTAATTGATTACGACAAACGATGTATGCTTTTAGCGCACTCGCGTGTTCATAAAACACCGCGAACGCTACACATTAAGATAAGCGTAATTCGAATCTGCATCAATCAGTCTTAAGTAGCCGCTCGTTACAAATTACCGCAATGAGCCATCATCTCGGTCGATAAATCACGTTTCACGGTTTTCGACAATTTCCCTTAATTGGTCTCGTTACCCAATCGCGTGCGGCGCGATCTCGCGATACCGTGTGTGGCCGCCCTTTGCCCAAATCAGCAGGGTGATCTCGGCGACACTGACCGGACACGAGAAGTAATTAGCGCCTCGGACCACACACCGGCACCCGGCATCGGGCACTTTCATCCTCGCCCGAGCCTCTGGGTCGCGTGAATCACGATCCGCGGATGCAAATGTATTACCGACCGCACCCGGTTGACAACGATATAAAATAACTCGCCGGGTGTAACTAACACGGTAACATGACAGGAACAGTGTCGCGAGGAATTTTATTCCGCTAGAGCGCTGGCGCCCGCGAGAGGTGTTTTCGCTCGAGCTGTGTCCGGTTGTAACATAAATCATCGGAAGACACGACCGCTGACGCAACAATGCGTCGAATTAGAATAAATTGCATAATTGGCCTCGAATTATCAGTGAAAGCGAGGAATCGTCGCACGACGAATGTGTAATATCGGACTAATGACTGTACCGTCGGATTGTGCTCCTGCGTCGTAGAAAGCTCGCATTATTTATTATTTATGAACAGATGAAACCATTGTCGGCCGCGATGAGTGATTTACAATGATGTCCGTCGCGGACCGGACACTTAATTACAGGCGCCTTTCTTTAATGCACCGCGGTACCTAACGACAAATTAAGCTTAATCAAAGAGTAATAAGGTCCATAACTGTTTTATAATTAAATCAATACCGTGATTATACCTTGGCATATTCCACCAAGGTTCGTGATGCTTTCGTTAATTTCTAATAATGATTCCTTGTCAGTGATTAATAGGCGTACCGTTGATTAGTTCCGTATAAAGCTTCCTCTTGATTAATAATATAAATTTATTAGCAAAATTATTTCCTACATTACAGAGAAATTGTTTCGTATCATGAATGAACGACTATTATTATAGTTGATGATATTATATAAATCGAAGGCCAGAATGGTAGCAGTGAAACCCAATGCCGCAACAAGCTATTGCACGCAGGTACATAAAGTCATTGCACTTGTTTTCAAGATCATCTAGGACGCACGCGTGGGAAACACAGCTTTGTTCAATAAGACGTTATGTGTGAAACTTGCGGTTGACTCATGATCTAAATAAAATAATAACGTTACATCATAGCGAACCAAGTTTATTAAGATCCTAGGCCAGATAAAGGGAATGTAAAGGGAGAAAAACCAAATTGTTTCGGCACCGCAATTACTTGCTATCGTTTGGAAATCCACAGGTTCTATTGCAAAATAATAAGCATTGTTGGAACGTTGCATGTCAAAAGGGCGATTTCGTATTAACAGTTTATCTCGGCCAGTAAATAATGGGCTAGCGTGATCACGCGACCTAAACAGATCAAAGGGTCATTCTGATTTGGTCAAGTGCCCGAGAAAGAAAAAGTTCATGTCAAACGTGATTGGCTGGGGTATCATTATAACAATTTAAGAATTACGAGACTCATTACCTAGTTCAAAATAATTAGCAGGTACAGGAAGGTCCGTAGCATCATGAGACTTTTGACCTGGTTATGAAACTAAACGTTTCGGTTTCTGTTTTCAATGCGTAATGCTTTCATTGTGTTGTCGGTAAGTTATACTTACCATCATATTTACGATATTTGAAATCATGGTTACACCATTTTCATTTTGCAAAACTGCATAAAAAGATACTGATGAACACGTAAATATTACAACTTATATACAAGGTATAACAAAAATACTGGAGATCATTTTAAGGGCATAATTGGTATCGTATTCTAATTATGATAAACTAACGAATAAAACGTATTTTTTTCGTAAAAAACATTTTTGGTTTGGTATGGAGGGTTGGCCAGCTAGGACGACGTGTCCCATACAAAAAAAAAATATTTTTCGCGTCCAAAAAATTTTTCTCCTACTTTTTCTTACTCGCAATACGAATGCTCGTAAACGGATCACCAGTTTTTTTGTTACACCCTGTATATTGTTCTTTATTTAGGAAAGTATAAGATCAGGAGTAGCTATGTTTTCTGTAAATCTGATACGTACCTACATACTTATTGTTGCGGATAAAAAAACTAAAGTGATAGAAGATACGTACGATGATGGAGTAACGGTGAATACCTACTTTTGCCACCTTTGGTCAGTCTCTCATCTCTCAGTCTTATAGTATTCGTCCAAATATAGCTCACTGACGATCGGATCATGAAGTGCCATAATACTGTAGATCAATAGCAGTATACCTTTAATGGATTATTTAATTAACTGCGCCAGTCATTTGCATCGTGTAAAAGCGAAAAAACCTACTCATTAATACCTTCTTGAACTCATTGAGATTTTTTAAAATGATTATATCATAAACATAATTGGTACATTTTTTGCACTTTTGCCGAATGTATATATGTTTAGAAGACAGTGATTCTATTATGATGAAATTGAAATCGAAATTATACGCGTAAGGGTTGTCGGGCGCTGAGAGCTTGAAAAAACAAGTTCGTATCTAACGGTAATGTTACAAAAATCACCTTTCATAGAATTAAACAATTATACTTTTATTTGCCAAATAAAAAAGCTCGCAAACTATAAATGTTAGCAGTTTAACGGAGATGCGAATCCATTAAAAATGAGGTTAAATGTGCAGTAACGTAAGGCACGCCACGCGCGAACGGTAATCAAGATCCATCATTATCGTCATGTTCCCCGTATTGGCGTCGCTACGGGCAAGATAAGCTGACTTCTCATGTTGTAATTGCTTGTTTATTTACTTATTTAAACTTTATTGCACACATAATAAAAATGCATGTACAAATAGCGGACATAATACCAAACAACATTAAGATTCGTACCGAATCAAATTCAGAACTCAAGGAATTGTATTTTTCAAGTGATTTGCATTTCTGACCTCCACTGATAAACAGCTGCCAGATGCCCACCTGCCCGGATCTAGTATTAAGGATAGCATAGGAGTTTCGTTACTCTCGTTATTGTGTCACATTTTCCGCGTCTAGCTTACCGTCTATAACAGACAGGGTTACTTTGCATAATATTTATGTTAAAGTTAAAATTACACACAAATTGCAAAACTCTTTGAAGATAATCGTAACTTAATCTGTAATAAGTATGTTGCTATTTGTGCGGCTAAACCTATGTTATTCTCTAGACCCTCTAGGGTAAGTTTAGCTAGGGTGTAATTTTAGGGTTTAACTGTTTAGGTAACTCAATAGATATATAAGCCTTTAGTGAGTTAACATTTACGCTTGAATCGTCACTTTTAGCCCAGTAATTTTGACACTCGTAATACCCAAGAAATTATTCTAGCGCAAAATCAACATGGGTCAGCAAAGTTCTATGTAACATAACCAGACACGCATCTGGGTCAAATAATTTCTTTATATTAAATAACAACTATAAATCTCTTTCGGACTCCACGCTCCATAGACTAGTTAATATTTTCGCAAGCAATAACCGTGGCATAAACTTTTAGCAATCGCCTTTCAAATCGTATGATTTACAGCGAAAAATATAATCGGACGAAGACGTGTTCCAACTGGGGCACGCCAAAACTTCTGTATACAATCGACAAAAAAGATATGTTTATATTTTTGTCTTTGTTACAATGGAATAAGCTTTAAAATATAAATGTGTATGTGCCGCCGACCGTACGATTTTAACACCTCCCGCTAACACGGAGCTGTGCGTCCTTACTAACGGCGCGGGCGCAGGGTGGCTCGAAAGTCGCCACATTAATTTTGTTAGCACCGCCACGATTTTAATTGCTACTCAATTGATAACATTAATACGAATCCAGTTGTGTAACATTATTAATGGTTGTTGGTTCTAACCGTGGAAATCGATGAGCTTTTTACGAACCGTGTTTTTTTCGTTTGATGATCGTATTTTTTAACTAGGAATGAAAGTGGAAGTTTGCAATGTAAACAAACGTTCGGAAATTTTATTGATAGGCGAATACAAATTAGAAAAATATAGGAACCAACTAAAATACATGCTCCTGAGATATTTACATACATAGTAACTTCTAGTCTTTCCAACTAAGCATGCCCGCGTTTTTTTTAAATTTATTTTAAGAGTCCGGTAACGATTTGAAAACGAAAATCGCTAATAATAACATTATACACATGAATTGCATTTGGTACGATAGCTTGAAGTCTTGTTATTGCAAAAAAGTACTTTAGGTCTATTTATATTAATATTTAATACCTTAAAACTCGATTCTTACAGAGCATGTTTAGTGAGGACGTTGATTCATGTAATTTTGTCGTACGATTTTTAATTATTATTTGTTATGGACCCTAATATATTTTATACTATCTGAATAAAGCATAAAATGAAGTTTATTTTTGTATTTTTATGTTTGCAAAATACTTTAGTATCTTTCCAAAAATATCACCTAAACTTCGGCAATTTTTAGCAAAACACACTCTCTCTCAAAAAATTTATATGAAAATGAAAAAAACTGTTACACTTATTCCTCAGGCGACTCATTTTCCAATGTATTTATATATTTTACATACTTATATAACTTAATTTAAATCAATAAAAACCTTACTCTTTTCACCTCTCCAAGCAAAAATCGCGAAACAGGTGTTAGATTAGGGTGAATTATTTATAAATAAAGCATAAAATTAAAAAATCGTTGTATTTATTCCATCCAAAAAGAAACGATCTTTCATAATATGTATACAAAATTATAGAAGTTATGTTAGTTACTGCGAAATCGCATCAAAAAGTTGAGCGAAATCGAAAAAAAACATTACCGGACTCTTAAGATTTGACAAGACAGCAGTTAGGACCAGGGGAAGAACTAATATTAGGGTAGTTCTTCTTCTAATAAATGAAATCGGAAAGAGACTTCCGCTAAACGTATTTACAAGTTGTTATGTAATAAGTCCCTGATATGACAATTTGGCCTGAGCCGGTACTACTCTATGAAATTTGTAGAAGCAAGTTTGATTTCAGGACAAATTTGTAATTTGCCAAAGTGGCAACTAATGTGAAATCTTACTGAAATATGCTATAAAACTACAAAGTGGCGCAGAAGTAAAATTGGTTGACTGTATTGAAAATGTTGTTTGCCCATTTATACAGAGACGTGAATTCGGTCGCATGATTGCCTAATTTTATTCATACTTGTATTTGTCTGCAAAGGTTTCACGGCATAGATCCTGACCGATCGGGCTGACCTTAAGGGCCATATCGAAATTAAGCGTGACACGGCGGCAGCCCACACAGCTCGCTTGCGCCATTCCTCGTGTCTACCGGGTTCGATACCCGACGTAGACAATACGTCTACGATATATTTTATAATTTCATATCAATTTTGTAGCGACTGGTTGGCGCAGTAAAATTAGAACGCTTAGAATTCCGCAGGGTGGTTCGGCCCCTCTAAAGGAAATCGATCATTATCATATCATGAGCCAGAAAATAAATGATATATACATATTTGATAGATAACTTATTAATAACTCATTTTTCTTAGTGTAAGTATAATAATGTATTGTTTTTGTATGTTTTTGATGTATTTTTGTATTTTACTTTTGTAAAAATATTATAAAAACCTAATTTAAGAACAAAAATAAATAAAGAATATAATAATAATATGTTAGCCTCTATACGTCCCACTGCTGGGCACAGGCCTCCTCTCATGCAAGAGAGGGATCAGGCTATAGTCCCCACGCTGGCCCAAAGCGGGTTGGGAACTTCACATACACCTTTGAATTTTTCCGCGGATGTATGCAGGTTTCCTCACGATGTTTTCCTTCACCGTATAGCGATTAGTAAATATCAAATTATATTTCGTACATAAGTTCCGAAAAACTCATTGGTACGAGCCGGGGTTTGAACCCGGGACCTTCGGATTGAAAGTCAGACGTTGTTACCGTCAGGCTACCAACGCTATATATAAGTATAGTTAAGGAAATATTATTTACGCCGCTTACACGCTTACAATATTATTTAGTTACGATGGTTATTGAATAACTTGTATAACGAATTGGTGTCAAACATAGCTATATTGATATCTACTGGATTCCATGTAATTTTCCTGTTAATATGTTCAAATTAATGTCCATATATGTTTATACTAAGGATGCGAGCTTATATCTGCACAATTGTACCTAAATTTTAAGTGAAAAAATTATTTGCTAACCACTGTAATCGCCATTTGATAAATAAATAAATATACTACAATTTTCACAATATGTTAATGCCAACTGATTCCATTAGTAAGCATTAAACCCTCTTACAGATAAAACACGGTAGGTATGCTTGGGTACAACAATACAAAAAGATATAGGTAATTAAAAGAAAACGGTTTTCACACAATTGCAACAGGATTCCTAATACTATTCTTGAAACATTACTCTTTCCAATTCCGGTACCGAAATGCCAGTCAAACGTTTCGATTACTTGAGTTTACTTCGCGGCTATCAAAATATGACTCAACAGCAACACCACTAATGTTCTGCACAACATTTGTAAAAATTACTACATGCCAATCGATATTCAACTATCCACCAACGGTGTAGGATTTAAATTTAATAGTGAGGTCTCGCAAATGGTAATACGATTACACGGTATCGATTAAAGATCACCCACACAATCTGTCAAACAATATCAGTACCGCAAAGCGTGGCAAAGCCGACGTTTTGTACACGTTTATGTAACGCCGAATAGATTATTATATGATTATTTTAACTGGTATAAGCATTCGAAATTGCCGTGTTCTTCGCATTATTGTAACTAGATGGGTGACTGTAATAGCATTAATTTTAATTTAATTTGACTAAATTGTATACTTTCTTTTCAACTAGTCCATTTGACCCGTGACCTTATATGTATAGTCAAACTTTTAATGGTGTATTGTAAATAGATAAACCTATATTTAGATATAACCGTTATACTATAATAGCCTTCACATTATGTTATGTCTTGTCACAATAAGTATCGTTTGATATGGCAAAAAAGCTTTGCGTAAAAGGAAAATGTCATGAGATTAGGAGGTAAGTGAAAGTAGAATCCCTAATCTGCGATAGGCACACATGAGGAGGTTCTCTATGGCAATGCTAATCAGGGATAGGTAGCTATATTAACTAATCTTATTAATATTTATTAAAAGTCCATTGCCTTGTCTTGGTCCGTAGATTTTAATAACGAGGAATACTCAAAACAAATTTTAAAGGTAAACACTTGTTAACTTTTCCATCAATTATATTGTTGTAACTCTGTGTTAGCTAATCCCGCTATTAGCTCACCGAAGGAAGCCCACTAACTGCTCGATAGTGGAAATAATTCGTGTATAGCTGAATTTTTGTGAAGTTGTAGATAAAGGTGTCTTACACAACATACTAAAAGTACTCATGGATAGGGGTGCCGCTAACGGGGAGAGGGGGGTGTAAAGGTCCCCTTTTTTGGCTTTTCGTAAATAACTCAGTAGCGGTGGCTCATACGAAAAAATGTTCTTCTACTTAATTAATCTACAAATGATTTTCTACAGAAAAGGTTCTTTACACTTTTTTGCTGAGATCAATGTATAATGAGATTTCGAGGAAACACGATAATCACTTTTAGAAACTTTCGGAGCTATTATTTACGAAACTATGAGTTTTGTCTAAAAACTGTTTTAGAAACCCATTTATATTAAAAGACCTATCCAACGACACCCCACACATTAGGGGTGGATTAATAAACATAATTTACTCCCCACTTCATGTGTTCGAGAGGTACCCTAAAAAATAATCTTTTTTCAGATTTTGTTTTAAAACTTTGTTTGCGTGTTCAAAACACATACTCATACGAAGTTTAAATATTCTAGTACTAACCATCACTGCGCAAAGCCGTGAACGGACAGACTGGGACAAACGGACAGCGAAACTATAAGGGTAGGAAGTTGATTGCAGGCGTCCATAGGCTATGGGAACTGCTTACCATCAGACAGGTCGTATGCTTGTTTGCCACCGTCGTGGCATAAAAAATAAAAAGTAAAAATATACCCTCTTTAACCTGCTCAGTGATGGTTAGTACTAGAATAATTCAACTTCGTATGAGTATGTGTTTTGAACACGCAGACAAAGTTTTAAAACAAAATCTGAAAAAATATTATTTTTTAGGGTACCTCCCGAACACATGAAGTGGGGGGTAAATTCTGTATTTTAATCCACGCCTAATGTGTGGGGTGTCGTTGGATAGGTCTTTTAATATAAATATGGGTTTTCTAAAACAATTTTTAGACGAAACTCATAGTTTTGTAAATTATAGCTCCGAAAGTTTCTAAAAGTGATTATCGTATTTCCTCGAAATCTCATTATACATTGATCTCAGCAAAAAAGTGTAAAGAACCTTTTTTGTAGAAAATCATTTGTGGATTAATTAAGTACAAGAACATTTTTTCGTATGAGCCACCGCTACTGAGTTATTTACGAAGAGCCAAAAAAGGGGACCTTTACACCCCCCTCTCCCCGTTAGCGGCACCCCTATCCATGAGTACTTTTAGTATGTTGTGTAAGACACCTTTATCTACAACTTCACCAAAATTCAGCTATACACGAATTATTTCCCCTAAGTTTTCCTTCGTTTGGCGAGCTATATTGGTTATAAGGTAATTTGGTACTATCATCATCGACTTGTTGTTCACATGTTCCTTACATATTTTAACACCTCTCTAATTATCACGTGAAGTCTTTAGTCGATGCCGATGTGCAAATGAGGTAACAGTAATTCAGACAATGTATGCATCAGAAGAATTATCAGGTGAGCTCCATATTATTATATATTGAGGTTTCCCGAAATATTCAGCTTATGTTTCTTTGAAAATGAAGTGAACAGGTTTTTAAGAAAGAAAAAGAAAAATTTATTTTACTTTTTTGAATTTTTTTAACTAAGATTTTCGTAGGTACTTATATTACCATTTTTAAACGGTCGGTTAAATGTATGTGATATACAAGGTGTAACAAAAATACTGGTGATCCTTTTAAGGGCATAATTGGTATCGCATTCTTATTTATTATGAAAAACTATTATGAATCAATTTTTTTTCGCAAAAAAAATTTCGGTTTTGTATGGATTGTTGGCCGGCCGGGATGACGTGTCCCATATAAAAAAAAAAGTTTTTTTCTACTTTTTCTTACTCGCAATACGATACCAATAATGCCCTTAAACGGATCACCAGTATTTTTGTTACACCCTGTATTTGGAGCTTAAAACGTCCATAGTACGTTACGGTAGCCAGTTATCATCATCAGGGTAGCTGTATGTTTGCTACCGTAGTTGTATGATATCACATTGAATTAGCAACGAAAACTCTTATATAATTAAATAAAAATAATATAAATAAACAATAAGAGAAGGTCAAAGGGTGATAGCAGACTGAATCATTTAATTATCTAGTCATGTTACATGGAGGCCTAATAAGAGTAAAATACAAGGGTCAAAGGAGAACATATCGCTCGACCAGAGACTATAGAGATATAGATGACCACAGCCTAAGAACTTTTTGAAGCTCAAGTCGATTGCGCCCTCTGTCCGAAAGCCGCCTAGATACCGAATTTGTAAGAAGAAATGACACCTGCACTGCTACTCCACCTAGTAGCTACTAGTGTACTACTAGTACGCTATTTGTCACTAGGTGGCGTAGCAGTCCAGGTGACATTTCTTCTTACAAATTCGGTATCTTTATGCGGCTTTCGGTCAGAGGGCGCAATCGACTTGAGCTTCAAAAAGTTCTTAGGCTGTGGTGGTCTATATCTCTATAGTCTCTGGCTCGACAGAGACCCGAGCGGCAATTCGTCTATTACATATGTTGAATAGATAAGGCAAAAAGGTCATGTAAGGTTGTGTGCACTCTGCTTGGAGCTTATATTTGCAATTAATATTTTTTTAGCATATTATACATATACTGACACGTTTTCTAGGCTTTTGTTAAGCTTTGATAACAGTAGTATGCCTAGAGAAACTCGTTCCAATTCCCAATCTATCAAAGGTATAATATATAATAATACATTCATTTAGCGTACATAGTTCATCCTTAGTTATTCAAAGTTCAGACCGGCCGCAGTTCGAGAGTGAAAGCCTGCGCACACGCGCCGTATCAAATTAGTCGCAGAAATCTACATATCGCGGCGTCGGCGCGAATTATCAAGACAGCGAAAGTGTGAATATAGTCTCATATTATATATCAATAATATGTTTCTTGCTAATAATCGAAACAACATAAGCGACCTAACTCTAGTAGCATAGGTACATTAATAAGGTTAAACGCAAAACGTTCACGATTTTACCTAATTTATTACATATTATTGAGTTATGTTGTCGAGATACTTATGTTAATAATATATTCAGAGGATATTTATTTATTTCACCAATATCACGATTCTATCAAGAACCTGTTCTTTTAATATCGATGATTTCTCTCAAACTCGACCGCTGTGTGTTTAAAAAAACGTGACTTAAACTGAACACGTTTTTTTTGTAGTATTCTGCATTATTTCTTGCTGACAGCGTTATTTTATTACAATTCATTCTCCTTGTGTTTTTGTTAGGAGTCAAGTTTAATTTTTGTCAAGTTTTTTATCAGAGAATCGTAAAAGAAACGATTTAATCAACCGAGTTGTCCGTCATAAAAACCCTGCAAACATTTTTCTTAACTTATCCAACACCATAAAATGAATTGCACAGCTGTATAAAGCGTATAGTAACATTCTGCGCAAACACAGTATCATAAAAGTATAAAAAGAAACACGTCGTTTTTCTTTACACTGAATCGGTAATGCCACCCAAAGCGTATAATTTCCGATCGACATCTACATACAAAATCATTGTTTCCTTCACTGCACCAATCGTAGATCAACGATAATATATTGCGCTTCCAAAACCGCTCACCGATTAAGATGTCTTTGTACTGCGGAACTCGAAAACAATAAAGATCGAGATAAATATCTCGATTAAAATAATCGGGCTGGCCTTTAGCCCGATCCGTCATTCGAATATCGTACGTTTACCATCTTCAATTCCCATTTTGTTTACTTAACAATCGTAAATGTAAACTTTATTTCGATTGCCATAGAAGTCAGTTTCCTTTGGATTAACTGCATAAGATACGTGGTTGCTATATTGAACGTTGGATATATCTATATTCAGGCTGAAAAAAATGACGTGCGTCAAAGGCCATATAAGGCCCGCTGGCGGCGCTGACAGAAAAATTGCTAGGCCACGGGTACCCATTGTTCCATGGAACAAGACGTATCGAGGATGATTTCACTTTTCTTTCGTATGTAGGTACGTCAGATTTATGATGTTATGGTTTTGTAATTTATGTCTTAATGTTGGTGGAGGATATTGTAGTTTTTTAATATCTTTTGAAATAATAAATGTGGCAGATAATTGCATGGAGTCATATTTTCATACTACAAATGCAAATAAATAAAAGTATTGCCTGAAGTTTTGCTCCGATCTTGCAAGTTTATGGCGAATAAAATGACGAATAATGAAACATCTGTTCAATGGTAAAACAATAACTTCTTATAGTTATGTATATTTATGAAAAAAAAATAGACCAAGTCCGCGTTTTTTCCAACCGATTGATTGAATAAAATACAAGCATATAAAATCTTGTCTTTTAGTCAAAAATATGTGCAGTCACTACGTCTCTTTGGGTACCCCATATCTCGCGCTTTCATAAACTGGGCACTCTTAAATACGCCATATCTCGCCCAATTAAAACGGGCTTTACCCACAATAGGTTTCACTGCTCAGTTTTCTCCTATCCGGTTCTGTCTACTGTCTATAGTGAACCGCATCCCACCGGTGGGCGTCGGTTTAATTGAACCAGCGATCGCCCACGGGGGTGGCTCTGACTCAGCGGTTGTGACGTTATTGTTTTTCACCGGCACGTTTGATCCAGACTGATTGCGAAATGGTCCCGTCGATGGTCTCTTGCGATCGATATTAAGCAAGTCTATACAACATCGCGTTCATCCTAAATTCAGGCTGTACAGTCGCCATGAGATATATCGGAGCGGTCAAGGTGGGCACAAATATCTGAACAACGTCTCTATTGTCTAGGCGATAAAGTGCATGTTCAGATATTCTTGTGTACCTTGGCCGCTCCGATATATTTGTACCTCCACGTTCGCAATACCAATGTATTGAAATGAATGAAGTCACACACAAGTCAACTCAAGTGAATGATTTAACAGTGTCAAATCGTACTACTGTAACTGGATTGAATTTAGATATACATATTTAAATGCTCAGATACTTACAACTGGTTGGGATGAGTCCAAAAGCTTTATTATACAGGGTTACATTTTAGTGGTTGTTTTCCCGTTGCCAGGGAGATTTTGGGAGTATACTGAGTAACTTTTACTATGGGACCAACCCCGAAATCGCGAAAAAAAAATTGGTTATTTCATACATTTGGGCTGGTGCAGCTGGTCCATTTTGTATGGGAGGGTAAATTTTTTTTCGTGATTTCATGAATGGTCCCATTTTAAAAGTTGCTTAGTATACTCCCAAAATCTCCCTGGCATCGGGAAAACAACCACTAAAATTTCACCATGTATATTAAATTATTCATGTTACTTTTGCATAGTACACACAACCTGACATAAATTTAATAGAAAGTGTAAGTACACAAGGTATAAAATAAGGCTATTCAGCTTTTATAGTGAATATAACAACAGTTTTATGTGTCTTTAAAAGAACATAAACCCAGTTACCTACCCCTTATTTATTATATGCTAGATAGGCTAGTATAGGGAGACCCCAATATCCGTATTTTTTGTATAGCCAATACCGGAATTACAGATGAATTGCAACCACAATTGGCCACTGACCATAGTGACCAATGTGACCATGGTTACATTTTGCATTCGATCGAATTCATAATTACATATTGTATGCAAAACAACAACTCTGATTTATCGGATCGTATTAAATTTAATATTAAATCGGATCCGGGTGCCCCATATATTTAAGGCAAATTATTTTTCTTATCGGTTTCTTTCCTCGTTATTATATGGATGGTATTGATAAATGTTTTATGTACAGTCTACGCCATATATATGTATACATTTGTACCTTATTCCATTGTAATAAGCTTCAAAAGTGTATACATATTTTAGGCGTTAACTGTACGTATATTATGACGACGTCTTCCAACTCCGACGATTTGTAACAACAGACACATAACACGACTACTTAAATGTGCAAATTAAAACAAATAAGGTGTAACGGGGCCCCGGGGCACTCACAACTGCGGGAAATTTTAACTATTTAAAATAAAATATCGTCTATTTTTTTACTTATTGCACAGTATAGAATATACAGTTACAAAAGGCGGGCTTAATGCCGTAAGGCATTCTCTGCCAGTCACCCTTTAGGCCAAACAGAGAAGCATCGTTGGTGCAGGGTATGTAAAGAACACAGAACTAATAATTAAAATATCAAAAATTTTACCTAATTTAAATAAGCATATAAATAAATATATATCAATAAGATATAAAAATACATGGATAGTATAATATATACATAATAAATACAAAATATATACATGTATAAATTGTCTATGTTTTACATAATTATTTAACTGTAGAGGTATCTAATCTATCTATGTCCGGATACCGGAAAAGCGCTTTGCCGCATTTATAAATGGCAGTGAACTATATACATTATAATTTAAAACAAAAAAAGAACCGACTTCACTTAGGATCTGCTATTCCAAGAGGAAGTGGCCGAGTTGCTGTAAAAAATAGTGAAATCACTATAGGTGTGCCTATAATAGTTGAAGAGTTCCCTCGATTTCTCCAGGATCCCATCATCAGACCCTGACTTGGTGACAATGGGACCATCTAGGGGTTATACCTGTTCGATTAAAAAAAAATTTTGAAAATCAGTTCACGATTCACGGAGATATGGAGGAGTAGCATACATACAAAAAAAACATAATGATGATATAAAAAAAAAAATTCAGTCGAATTGAGAACCTCCTCCTTTTTTGAAGTCGGTTAAAAAGTGGAGTCAAACAACAGGCGTTTTCTTCCAAACAACCTTAAAAATACAAACATCTATTTTGGTATGTACACTGTCTACAGTTTTCAGTTTCAGTCACTTTGTAATTACTTAAGTTACTTAGCAATCGTCTGCCAGTGTAAACCTGCGCGCGCGATGATTATCGCCGCCCGTGCTTTCTGCAGTTTCTATCATCTATTACTTCTGTTTTAATATGAAGGTAATCTGTTATTTTATTGATATTGCTATGTGCACTTACAGATGTCGTGCGCAACGGAGAGAAACGAGTTGCTGTTTCTTCAATTATCTTTACTTACATTGTAAATTAGGTTTTTCAGCGGAAGCAGTGTGGGAAGGCCACCAACAAAGTCCTATGATCCGAATGGACACTGTCCAGGTGCTGTATTCTAATTTTAAAAACATAAACTATACATTTAAAAAAATCTACAACAAAATCAACCAATACTGAAGTTGCATAGGAATAATTTTCAAGCCAATTCTAATATTTCTGATTTAGACGTTTAGCAGGCGCTAGCTGTATTATTTATTTCTTTGGGTCGCCTCTAGATGTACTTTAAAGTTAGAATAAGGGGCCCAGTTGTTAAAGAAATCCTAGAAAAGTTTTTGCTCACGAGTACGTCTTTCATTTGATATAATAATGGAGATATAGACATGAGTCTAAAAGTTCAGTCTTAATAAAATTCACTAAATGTGGTTAAAATATACGATTTTCTATATGCGGGACAGATAATAAAATGTTAACCCAATTACCTATGTGTATCAATTCTGCAACGTATCATGAATAAATCACCTACTTTAAATTTGAGCGCTGTGATTGCTAAACCATTATGACTATCGCGCAAAGTGAAGGCAGTTCAATATTAAACATTATATTTAAGTACACTAACGCGTAAGTTCAACCTCGAAAGATAAGTATAGGTTAGTGTGGTCTCATTTAAACGTAAAAGTGAAGCAGAATGTGTTTGCCGTTAGAATATGTAACAGTTACCCAAAAACATAAATGGGCACAAGTGTACTAACTAACGTACTTTAAGTAACGTTTGCAAATTTTGTATGTTACAATTACCTACCCATTTTTATAAAACATTTTATTTATTTACTGTAAATTGTTAAGTACATAAAATTACTAGAAAACTCTGATCCAAATCGTTACTTTCTGTAAAAATTATAATTTCGTTTAGGTACGTATCTAACGGCCTTATGACCTAGTCGGGTCGGGAGTGACCCAGCCTAACAAGCCGGAGGTCCTGGGTTGGAATTCTGGTAAGGGTATTTATTTACACACATATTTGTTTCTGAGTTTTTTACGTAGGTTTATTTATTTATATCTACGTGTCTATTAGGTATAGCCTTATATTGGCGTCTGGTACATTACAACACAAACTTTATTCAGTTTACTAATGAGGTAGATTTACGTAAGATTCTCTTACTTAATTATTTATTTACGCGTTGCTCCAAAAAAGGCTGGGTATTCGAGTGGAGCCCTTAATGTGGGAATAGGGAATAGTTATTACAGCTATTTATAGCTCTTCGTGTTTATGTGTCTGCTCAAAGTAACCACATGAACAATCTCAGGTTTTGCCGGCGGACCGCGGTCGCCTTTAATTCTGGCCTCCCGGTTCTCACAACTACAAAGGATTGTTTATTTTTACATCTATTCGCGTTACTTTTAATTTATGACTTATTCAAAGAATAAACTATTCCATCCAACTACTAACAGTCACCTCACAACATGAGTATCACAACAAAATGTCAAGCAAACTACAGGATAAAAGAGCTCGATCCAATCCATTAATTTATAGAAAAATATAGTTTCCTACTAACAAATTTACAGCTCAATTTGAGGGGCAAATTAATACTAAAATTAGATCGGGATATAAGGAAGCGTGAAGTGCGTCAGATGCGTGAAACGGCGAGTCGTATCGTAAATCGGGACACATCAAAGCTTGCGCAGGCACGGCGCGGAGGCAGGAGCACAGATATGTTAAAGTATGGATCGCACACACTTAACGGTATGTACCTACTACTAGTACTACTAACAATAATGTATGCGGTGTTTCTACCCATTTATGATCAGATAACTGGCTATTTATTTGAAATACAATATGCAGAAATTCAACTGGTAAATTGATATATCATTACTTTTTAACAATCTGAAACCGCTTTTCTGTATACGAATGTTTTCGAGCATTACATTTACATATTCGCTATGTGCATGAGTGTGGCGCCATCTCTTGAGCAGGGGGTTAAAGGGTTTTTTTCTTTTTTATTAATGGCATATCCTTCTTGCTTATATCAAATGTCTCTGGCTGATTCACTATTTTGACAGTTGACCCTATAGGTGATGTCAAATATTTTGAAATGTGATATTGACAAGAGCCCAATTTATTGCTATTTTGTGCACTGCGATCGTTCACGTTACCCCCACCATGCACTTCGCACATAGCGAATAGAACACAAGACGTCATAGATACATGTCTGGGCACAACAGCGTAACGCGTGACGCTTGTGACGTAACGCGTGGGCCTCACTGTTTATAAACATTTGGTTAAATACAAGTACGCCTCTAACCACTTTCGATATGCAAATGAACAACACTATTAAATGTAAATTGTCTCAAGAAGCGCCAAGCACTTAGCAGTGACGATGTTGCTAATGGCAGGAAAGGGTCGTAACTGACCAACGACCATACGCGGCAGTTGACAACGGTCTGGTAATGATAATGTTTACAGAGGTCAGTTAAAACTGGTTGTTCATTTATAAGTAAAGATTAAAATGCAAACTATTGGGACTAGTTTATTAATCCTTTCTTGTTACAGTAAGTAGGTATATTTAAGCGGGATCCGAATTATTCATTGAGAGTTTCATATTTTTACAGTGCGTGAGCTCTCAGAAGAACCTTCGAGTTTTAGAAAGAGACGTCGGGTATCAATCAACAGTGACACATGAAAAAGCAGAACAGCAATATTGTCTACGTGTGTCATCGCCGATTCCCGAAGGTTCTTCTAAATGCTTACAGACTGTACTGTTTTCGATGCCGTGCATACCACGAATATCGAAAGATCAATAAACTTTATTGTGTATTATATACCATCTTTAAATTTCTAGGTTTAAAGAGCCCTTTTTACGTTCTAAAGAGATGGCAGGTAAAGAGAAATTCGACTTCCCTTTCCTTTTATTTGTCTTACTTTTAACTAAATCTTGGTTTTCGACGAAAAACGATTTTCTCTTCTACGAGTCTCATTTATTTTAAAAGAATGTTATGTAGGTAATACCTACAGTATCCATTGTGAATTTTGTAATGTTTCCTAGACCTACCTTACTTAAGTTCATCTTACGACAGGCGAACACGATATCCAGAAATTATGTATGCCTTCCTCAGTTCATTTCATCATATTTCATAACAACTAAAAATGTCACTAGAGCCTATAGAACCTTTCAACTAGCTTATCCTGTCTATATTTAACGCCGCTAAAAGCCATTAGGAAACAGTTGGACATTAAATGAATAGATAAAAGCTGGTCCAGTACCGCACAGATGGCTAGGCGAGATAATCTGGGCTCATCTAGATACAAACCTAAATGTCACTGCGCAGCCCGTGAAAGCAAAGCAAAATGGCAGCGGCAATTTCTCTTGTCATTTTGCAAATGAGTTTTGCACATCATTTAGAAATTAAATCTGCTGCTGAAATGGTGGGGTGAAGTTAACTTTCCGGTCGTAGCGGTAAGCATAGAGCTTTAAGAAGAAAGCTATTTAAATAAGAAATCACGAAAATATTTTTAGTTGATGAAACCAACTGACACTGTTGTTGTTAGTTCACGTTTAGCCCAGTAAAGATATTTTTTTTTTCAAACATTAATTTATAATAGCAATTTTTTTGTTTATATAGTTGTGCATATATGTATGCAACATTGTGTCTATTTATTTATACATTAGGTGTCATAATGACAAAATTAACATTAATTAAATTCACGAGTTGCAATATCGAACCAGAATAGGACTTACGATCATAAGCCGATCAATATGTAGATTCAATATCATACGGTTATTCAGATCAAATCTAGGTTTCACCATTCGATTTTAATAACATTATCTATCTTAGGCAACTAAAACTTGTTTTTTTTTAATTAATAATCAACTGTCAACCTTAATACTAGTATTTATGATTTTAATTATGAATATTAATCTCTTGAGAATTGCTTCTGTAACTCTTTAGGGTTAGATTAATCAAGTTGGTATAAAATTCATAACCTGCTGGGTTTCATGAACTTTACAGGAAATTAGATATTAATAATAGTTCTCTCTCTTAGTAAATGCCAACTGCCCGGTGAATATGTGAACGGCGACTTATTTTTCCTGTTATCAACATTGTAACAGATAAGCTTTTGAGTACCTCTACCTTCTAATGTATTTTCGCACTTGATAATATTTTATGTCACTCTCCTAGCGTTTGTACCGGTCTTGCCACGGCTCAATTGAGCCTGAGGTCCGCTCGGCAACCTAATCCCAGGAATTGACGTAGGCACTAGTTTTTATGTTTGTTGTTTTTGTTGATAATATTTTTTGTGTAATATAAAAATAGTGCTTCTAACCAGTTTAGCATGTATATAGAGTAGAGTCCATATTTTAGTATCTACTTACTTGACATTAAAATAGCTTTTCAGTTTCAAGAAGCATGTAGTTTGTTTGAAGAGATACATAAACTATTTTCTTTACTCTGAAGCGTATTTTATTTAAACTTTATTGAACAATAAAAATAAGTAAAATATTAACCAAGCGTATCTGATAGAGATTAGTAATTTAAACTATGTTCAGAAAAAATAATATAAAATTGTATACAATTTCATACATGTGTATTTTAAAGTAGGTAGTATCATTGCAAGTTGTGGTGTACCTGAAAAAAAAACAATGATAAAATGTGCATTAATTAAAATATCACCAGGGAGTTTGTTGTTAACTGCATGTTACTAAAATAATATTTTCAATCCTGGTGCCAATGGAACCATCAAAGCATATGTAAATTACTGTTCTGTAAGGGGGCCCACCGACTATCAGTCCACCTGACGATATCGGCCTGTCGGAACAAAAATTTGACAGCTCCGAACAACTGACAGGACAATATCGTCAGGCCGACTGATAGTGGGTGGGGCCCATAAGAAACGCGAGTCATATGCGATCCGTTCGAGAGTCAAATACCCTGATGAATCATTAAAAATATATAATTATTGTTATTCTAAATAAAATGGAAGAAAGCTGTGCTCGATTTCATAATAAATTATTTTGACATTACTTGTGTTTCATTTGATGCGCTCAAATAAATAGAGCCAGGCCCAGTATGTATTGTATAGTCGCTGTATCTTCACGTTATTTAGAGGAATCATTTATTTTCTCGTCAATACTTCGAGCTACTGACGTTGTTTGGGATCCTATGCACAAATACAGCCGAAAAACACCCGTTTGAACCTCGCTAAGGTGCGACGTCAGTCATCCTTTATTAACTGCATAACGATGTACAGTCGCCATATATTGGAGCGGCCAAGGTGGTCACAAATATCTGAACAACGCCTCTATTGTCAAGGCGATACAGTGCATATTCAGATAATTTTAAGTACCGTGGCCGCTCCGATATATTTGATGGCGACTGTACATAATACGACAGCTGACAGTGAAACCTAAGCTGAAGGTACTTAATGAGCCATTTCGTATTTAGTCGTGTGAATAAATACATTTGCACCTTTCTCTCGTGCTTTACGACATTGGGGAGCTTCTTTATAGCAACTTCAAAGATTTCTATTATGTCTCATTTTGATACGGCTATGAATATAAATGTGATAGCAGAAAGTGAATATCTTAGAAATCTATTATACGTTGATAAACAATGAATTACGTACCTACCTAGAAACCGTACCGTGGTAAATTAAAGATTTTTTAATGCGTTAATTAGATTTCTGAAGCTTATCAATAGAAATACTAAGAGACATGATCTAATACTGCTAGTAGAAAATCAGGTTCTGGTACCGGAGGAAAAGGTTTTCCGTAAGACCTTGAGACGTAACAAAAAAACACCTGAAATGAAAATGGAGCAAAAATAACACTTGTTTTGCTCACCATATATTTCTCATCGCCAAGTTGCGAGGTCATGCTTCGTTCTAACGACGAAATTCTCATCTTTCCTTTTTTATTGTCATTTATTTAGCAAATAGACAGCTCTATCAAGTAAACATTTTTTTTTTAAATATCTGTGCGAATTAGCCACGGAGCAACTAGTTGCGCAACAAAAACTGTAAGCACAGTTTACAGGTCTTTAAGCAGTATAACCCGGAAACGGCGTTATTCATAGTTCTGTGGGCCGGCGCTCGCGCTGTCCATTCATTACTAAAAGGTCGTAACCACAATGTTTTACTTATGAAGATGTTACCTTTCATGCTTCAAAGTGATGTAACCTTTCGACAGCTTTAGATATTAATGCTTGCGCGTTACTCTGACGAACTGGAGGTGCTATAACTCATGGTAAAGATCATTTTAGTACTTTGTTACGTATGTAACAACTTAGTTGTGTCAGATGCCACATACTTAAAGTACCGTCACCGTCACCGTCATCCGTCACCGTCATGTGACACCACCAGCCAGCAGTTCTGCTGCAAGGACGCAGAGGCGCTGGTCATACAAGAGAGGGAGGGACGAGTAGGCTTGCCGAGATAGCTCAAATAAACGTACTAGTACGGTTCAGGCCGTCGGTCAGAGGCGTAGAGTTCGGCGGGTTAACGACCTCTGTCCGGACAAACCCAATCCGAGATATGGCGTGTATCCGGGCTTCCTCGTGTGCTCATCCCATCGTCTGCCGCCCTGGTATGCTCAGCTGGCCCTCCTGCCCGAGAAACCGGTGGGCCAATAAATACAGGATAGGACTGTCGGGTTTGTGCAGTCAGGGACATTAGGAATGACAGGAGGTAGAACCAGACCGAATACTTGCATCGTGCCCAGCTTGAGGAGGATAGATAAATACTGTGTGTAAATATATACGAAGGGATAGTGACTGCGTATAAGTTGCGTTCATTGCGTCTGTTGATTAGCAGGTGGGCTAAATAGCCCTAGTTATTTCCTGGTTGTGGTCAAGTTATTCTTTGGTTCAGGTAGCTAATCCACGAATCCATCTTTTTCATTTGCTCTCCGTCATACCATAGCTCAACGCAGCAAGTGTGTTTTGGCCTTCTGTTAATGAGACTATTTTTCGTAAGAATCTTGACTTTCCAGCCTCTCGTGTATTTTCTGACGGTCCATTGGATACGTTGCGTTTCTTTAAGGTGTATGTCGTTCTTATTTCCTTAGCTTAGCTCTGTTGGTGCTTGTGAGAATCCTAGCTAGCTTAAATATATAATATATGATAAAAGACACACACACACGAAAAATATATAAGTTGAGAACCACAATCACTTGATAATAATATATGAGTATAAAAAATTCAATAAGTTAAAAGCACTTGAACGAATCTCTTCTAACATATTGTAGGCATTGTAGCACACATTCGGATAACATAGAGTATTTTCTATTGTCACTCTACTGTTTACCCACACAATAACACCAATAACACTGGACTGAACACCAATAACACTGGACTTGTAACCAATATGGATTTATGTGTATATTCACAATGCTATACACTTAACAATTCCACTGTTATTCACGGAAAGGAAACATAATAATCACAACTGAAAACTGAAATATTATGAGTAATAAAACGCTTTTTTAATTTAGGCACAAGATATTTTTCACATTTTCCCATGCAGAACGCATTTCTGTTGGCTGTACTTACGTACCGTGTGTAGCGCGTTGTTCAATTTCATTTCTTTAGCAACTAAACTTTAGTTTGTGAAATAGTTAAATATTTCATATCGCTTAGGTAACGTTTTTTTATTTTGTTCCGGTCATTGGATCTCTGTCATTTAAAAGCCGACTTTATGATGACCATTGTCCTCAAGACTCCAAACGGCTCAACTGGCAACCGCACGTGTTTGGGGATTTCGGGTCCGGGACCGTCGAACATAACGAAAAACTTTTTTTTGTCGCTCTTTCTTGGAGAAAGTCTCGATGGTTGTGTTAATTGCATAAAGTCCATTAAATATATTTCTCTTCAAGTTTACAGCTTATATTGTCAGTATTTTTTTGCTTTGTGTGTCACTCTATCGCAACTGCCGGATAGCAAACTGTTCTGCCTGGTATACCTGGCCTATAACCGCGAAGCACTTCGTTCATCGAATCGTCTATTTGCATCACTCTCCCTCACATATGCAAGAGCGATAGAGACGGGGCCATCGTTTTGTCGATTCTCGAACTTCGCGGTAGCCCTCTGTTCTGTCCGCACTCGGCTTGTTTGAGAACTCGTGCACATGTGTCGATTTGTGACTGCTCCACATAAAACCCTTTGGACGGCAACTTCTTATTATCTGCTAACTGCAATGTACCTGCAATGCTCTTTAGCTAGCTAATAGTTCGTATGTCTTAGTTAGTTAAATTATGTGGTGCTTTTAGATATGAATTTGCACTTCGAACTTGTGCATGCTTATTTTTGATAACGAAATTTCGTTGCTTTAATGTAGGTAAGTTTTGAGCACTGGCAAGGTCGTGCGCGCGCACATGTATTATCGTTTACGGAGTTTAGCTTATGAGAGACATACATACATACATACATAATAGGTATTTTGGAAAAAGTTTAAAGGACTACTCAGATAGATACCGAAGCTACCGGTTTTAACAGGTTCTGTAAAAACGGGACACTGTTTGGACCTTGCTCAATCCTTCCTTATTTTTATTGACAGAAGAGTACCTAGATGGGTCCGGCCCTAATAAAAAACAACATATGAAACAAAGTATGAGTAGTAAACTATGGAAAGATCTCACCCGGGTCTTTGTACGGTAACGTATGACGCCATCCTCTCAGGCCGCAGTCAAGCCTGGCAGCGTCGAGCGCAGTCTGTCGTACGCACACTCCCTTAAATTCACTCCAGGGCGCACGCATAATAATACATGCTGGATATGGTATATGTTAGTTTTCGCGAAATAAAGAACATAGACCAAATGAAAACGCGTATTTAAAACCGATTCGCGACTTCCTCAAAAAGTGGCGCTGCGGGCGGCGGGCATGCAGTTGCGTTGTGCAAACACATGGTAAAGACCGCCTATTGTTTCACTTTTCGGAATTCTATGAATGCAATAGAGGATGAAGGGACGACCGCCTCGGTCGGTGTCCCAAACGAGACTCAGATGCCACATACTTAAAGTACCGAAGATAATATATGACTTTTGTGTAGATGATTAAATACATACTCGTAATATGATATGAGAGACCGTAGCCAAGATGACAATCGTTTAGACGCCAAAAAATTAAAAAATGTATCGGCATTGATGCGCAATAATTATTTAAATAGAAATAATCATAAAATAATAAGATAAGAGGTCGCTAAAATAAGTTATATGTTCACATTATTTCCAGACTAGTCCAGTTAGATATTCCAAAAATGATTTCCTGACATTTAAATTAAACAAAAAAGCTTAGAAGTGAGATTTTACTGGTATACCTTTCAAATATATGAAATACAATAACATTGGAATTCTAGGCTAGATAACACTTGGTTGTTGTCGTTTACCTATGCTTACTGAGAGCTACATACTCGACCCTTCGTAGATGTTTATCTACTAAATAAAACTTATAACAAAATCAATATAGCCAAACTGAATACATAACTATGAAAATAAATGATATCAAGTCCAAGTTTCCAAGTTTAAGTGGTCGCTAATCGCCTTTGCGCGGGCGCACAGTAAATCAACATCGGCGCAAGGTACCTGTCTTTTAGCTAAGCTGTATTTATGTGGTAGCTTCGCGTATATCGCCAAAGGAACTCGGCCAACTTAATCGTATTATGTCGTTCGGTTTTGAGTAATGATTTGAGTACCTAGGGTATAGTTTTCAGTTACGCAATAGTATTAAATATCTCATTCACTTATTCATAAAAAGAAAATTTACATTTTACAAATTATAGCCACTTAAGATTCAACGAATGAAAGGTAACATAAGTTACAAACAAATTAATATTTAGGAAATTTATACAATAAAAAAATCACAATATAAGAAAATAATAGATTACCTAATAAAATAAGTTATCAGAGGCCAGAAATGTAAGGATTACCGTCCAAATAGTTACCGATGGATTGGTATACTCTTACGACGCCGAAAATCGATTTACACGACGTGTGCATTTCTCGAAAAAATAATTACCTATGTCGCGGCTGAAAGCTAGATCTAAATAAGATTTGTACAGTCACCGGCAATAGTATCTTCCTACCCTACATGAAGGCCGCAAAAATGTGTGACACACTCTTATGGCCCTAGAAATAAGAGCGTGTCACATATTTTTGCGGCCTTCGTATAGGAAGATATTATTGCCGGTGACTGTACTTGGAAAAAAAAGTATCTTCATCGAGACAAATCCTCTTTCTCAAAACAATATTGTTTTGTATATAACGAAAACAATTTGCCTAGAAAATTATCATTGAAGCAAAATATATCTTAGGCCAAAGATATAAAATTAGTCCAAGAAAATATTTACGCAATAATGTATACGTTTAAATAATAATATTTTCGCTTTGGTATTCTTGCCTGAAGGTATTATTTTTTCCGTGTACCGTTTATTTTTTTTAATATCCTTTTGCATCAAATAAATGATTTCTCACTCAATAATATCCAATAAACTCTACAAAACTAGCTACCACTTAATAGAAACAGAGATGAAATGCAGGACAATACCAGCGCACTCCAGTTCCACAACTTTCATAAGAGGGTGTGCCTCGTTCTGAATGTAATTTGCAGAAATACATTACAAATTAGCTTGTTTACATTACGAGCGCCATATCAATGCAACTAAATATTAAGTAAGAAAACAGAAATATGGGCTCTATTTGAATTTCAATCAGTTATAGTCTGTCCGGAAAGAAAAGTGTCGTAGAATGTAAGAGCTCCCATATAAACCACGACACTTTTCTTTCCGGACAGATTCTACCAATACCAATAAAAGATTTATTTATTGGCCGTATATTCAAAATAAAACAATTATTTTACGATAAGTCTTTTGATTTAAAAATATCTAAATGGTTCCATATCATAACATAGGTACTTATTTAATTTAAAAAATTGCGACTCATTATTTATTGATAATTTTTAAACACAGAATAGGCTAAAATACGATCATAAAATAATAATGGATCTCTTCCAGTTAAATTTTGAGCAATTATCGTGCTTATAAGTTATAATAATTTCAGTTTGCGATTGCTTTCATATGCAACTTCCGATATCAAAACTACAGGGTGTAACAAAAATACTGGTGATCCGTTTAAGGGCATAATTGGTATCGTATTGTGAGTAAGGAAAATAAAGCAAAAATTTTTTTGGACGCGAAAATTTTTTTTTGTATGGGACACATTGTCTCAGCCGACCAATCCTCCATACAAAACCAATTTTTTTGTCGAAAAAATTTTCTTTCATAGTTTTTCATTATTAGAATACGATACCGTTTATGCCCTTAAAAGGATCACCAGTATTTTTGTTACACCTTGTATAATTCGTATGAAGTTATGCTTCAGCACAATACCACGTCCATAAGACATGAAGAATATGAAGATATGAAGTCCCTGTGTATTGCCGAAGGGTGGCAATATTTACTGTATCGCGGACGCAGCCATATCACTTGAAGAACAGGAAACACGATGCACTGGGGTGTTATTACAATGGCTTACACATAGGCGAGTCGTAGGCCCACACGGGCCAGTTTAGCTTCGAGCTATCGCTCTCACATAATATATATGGTAATAATATATAATTACATCACACGCCATTGCCGCGGCGCGAAGTCTATGCTTGGTTGTTACAAATATCTAAGCCACAGTCACAAAAGGATTTGATGAACTTGACAAAAACAGAAGAAGATTTTGTAGTGCTAGATCTCCACATTCAAGAATCACAATGTTTGTCATTTTTTAAACACACACACACACACACACACACAAAAATGGCATTCTGCCGTCGGACTTTGCAGACATCGGAGAAATGCGGACCGCCTCTCCATGCCATTTTGACTTCGACCTTATGCTGCAACAATAATTTGCAGAAGCTGATGTGGCATGTGGCCAATAACACACATGGCTCACATTACACTGGTTTACTCGGAGAATCGACTGACAACCATATATGCTAAATCAGAATGCACAGTTTGGTCATCCTGACCGGCGCCTGACTATTTCCGGGTACACGTAGTCGTATCGTGTAATAACTAAGATAAAACGCACTAAGCTTTTCTGAAATATCACGCATAGGTACAGTCAGTCGGAGAATAAACTAAGCGGGTGTGTTTAATGATCTGAACACTATTATTGAGAGAATAAAAGTGTGTGGAAATTTTAAACTCCTGCTACTACTTTTTTATACTATGACGGTGGCAAACAAGCATACGCCTCCGCCTGATGGCAAGCAGGCTCCTGCTGACTGTATAATTTTTACGTATTTTTACGAACGTATCCCAGGCTTCCTTATACGATAAGGCACTAGGTACTTTATTTTGCAATACTTATATCTTTATAATTATGTATTTGTAGTACTGTTTTGAAAAAATAAGTCCCGCCGAGTTTCTTGCCGGTAATAAGTAATACTTCTCGGGTCAGAGGTGTAGGGTTAGAACCGGTGGTAGTTTCTTTTCTCTCTGACGTTCATAAGTGCATTGTAATGTGCCTAAATTGAAGAATAAATATCTTTTATCTTCTTTTTTTTTTTTTTTTTTTATATTGTAAAAAGGGAGGAAAATGGCTATTCAAAAACCTAGTCAAATGTATTTTCATATGTTTTACCTTAAATCTTGATTAAATGTCTACAGTGTTAGTGTAATATTAGTTCCTAATTTCTATAGAATATGATAAGTACATACTTTTTTGTAAAGAATCAAGACCATACCAAACCATGAACAAAATGAGGTAAAAGCAATAGACCCGTCAGCAGTGTCAGCAGTGCTAGCAATGTCAGCAGTGTCAGCACGTTAGCAGTGTCAGCAGTATCAGCAGTGTCAGCACGTCAGTAGTGTCAGCAGTGTCAGCAGTGTCAGCAGTGCCGATGTGATCCCACCCGGTGCCAGACCGGTGCACCAGCCAGTCCAGCCACTGATTCACTAGCATGATACTCCGCCGCTAAAGAGAATAATTTATCGACATTTCGTGAACACCTTATTTACATCGAAAGAGAAGATTTAACGTGTAATTGTTAAAGGTTAATTTATAATGTATTCATGCATCTGAGCTCGTTGTTAACAGTGAAGTATGTTGGTTTTTTAAATTTACTCAAGTAGTATGTGGAATGAAAAATGATAACTTCAAAACTGCATCACATATCTCCTTTGTAGCAAAATAAATATTGAATTCGTTCTCGTTACGATCACTTCACAAACCTGCGTATCCTATCCCTGCCAAGTATGGCAATCCTTCAACTCGCGATTTTCAGCCACACAAATATCGATAAATTTAAACGTAAAGGCATAGTGACGTCATACATGAGATCGCCTGGTTGCACCGTTTCACAGACTCACTAGGTCAGAACAGTCGGTGTACATACCTACGTCACGAGTCCTGCGATATACAACATACAGCATAAGAGGAGCACCATCTCACCAATCATTTAAAAGTAAGTTAGTTTTTTTAACTTTAGTGAAATGGTGAACCTACAATAAACTTTGTGAAATTGTTAAAATTATTAATATTATTTTATAAAATATGGACATCATGTTATTTTTATGTTACATTATTAATTTATTACTACAAAATTGTACCTGACTTGTGCCTATATGTTACTAATAAAATTTACCTTATCTTATCTTATCTAGTTTTCTCAAAGGTTACCAGGAATTCATTTCTATATTTTGTGTTTAACGGTTATAAATAAAAATATATTTATGTTACATATGTATTTACTTGACTATTAATCACGGCTATGCAATCACGCGTCGGTCCGGCGAGCACTTGTCTTGATCACTCTTACACAACAAACAATACAAGTTCATAGAATAGAACAGCGTCAAGGAAATCAATATACAACTCACTCGGATTGAGATATCGGCTGCACGCACGAAAACCAAGTGATTAAACCAATGCCCAGCTTTCACCGAGATTGTATGCAAACTGGCGTCATTTAAATAAACAGTACATAAATTGACCGCAAGGCAGGATCATGCCCAAATACGCTACCGTATTCAGCTTAAAAGGATTTTAAGATAATGTGTTAAAATCACAATTTATTCTACTTTATCGGATCATTGATAAAATTTCGTTAATGTGTATATTTTGGACTTGCGCAATATAATTCGAAAACTGTGTCCTTTTCGGCATTGCTTGAATTGATGTTTTCGAGTTATTAATTTTCGAAGTTGACTTTACATTTATTTATTTATTTATTTTATTTAAACTTTATTGCACAAAAGAAATACACAATCGTACAACAGGCGGACTTAATGCTATAAAGCATTCTCTACCAGTGAACCATCACAGTCAGTTACATCTTAAAAAGTAAAATTTGTCCGCAAAAATAAATATGTTAAGAGGAGTAGGAGTTTTTTCTTTATATTTTATAAATTTGATGTAAGTATATATTCAAATAGAAGAAATGTAGACTTAGAGTTATATAATACACTTTTCACTCAAGGTAGTCAAGAACCTCTATAAAATACAGATAAGATATAATTACAAATTACCTAAGATATTTCTATACCACTTACTAACTGATAGCAATATGATTATTGCCTTCGCCCACAACTTTTAATTACCCAGTACGAGGTATTAATAGTACTTGTTGACTATTTACTATACGAGCAAAATACAGAAAATGTGAGAAAGTACAGTCGACGTCAAATATATGTATCCACTTTTGGACCTTATTACAACGCAATAAGGTGAAAAAGTGGATACATCTCTTTGTAGTCGACTGTACAAATCTGGTTGCATAGTTGGCAATCATAAGTCAATGTTTCAATTAATGCCTTCTGCTAGTATTTATAAAAATTTCGGATCCTATAAGAAAGGCCCGGATACCAACTATTCAGCCGTAGGCCATTTTCTCCTAAGTAAAATGTCTGATATCTGCCCTAGCTCCCAAAATTCATCCGAGGCCAAATGTCACTTAGAGTCTGGATACAAACTCTTTTTTATATAGTGCAAGCGGAACATAATATTAATTACAAAATAGCAAACTAAGTATGAGTTAAATGAAGGTCAACGATCGCTCTGACCACTCTGACCACATACTTCGGTAAAGTATCAAATCTGAAAACAAGTGGTGGTACGATAGCAAGGTTCAATATTTATTTTTTAATAAAAACCTTCGGATTCAAGCCAGGCCGGAATGTACTAGTATTTAGTCAATAGAAAACCGAATCGGAAGCACGACATAACACTGGATCCAAGAATCCGGATGCATATAGTCCGAGCCTTATCGTAGTTATTAGTTAATGACACTGCCCAGATTAAAACAAGTCCGACAAATTGATACCTCGTCGCTCCCACGTTTAAGGCCGCGACTGTTCAATACATATTTGTGTCACAAACCAGCTATATTGATTGCAACCACTTTTAGCGAAACGCTTAGCTTGTTAGCGTTATCAATTCCGTATTAATCACTGATGCCGCGGACCGAATGATGGCCATAAGTCATGAAGAAAGCGATAGTTGTTTGTGTCTGTTCGGTAGCTATTGATTTGTGCCTTCTGGTCCTGTGTGGTCATTATTATTGTAGGGTATAAGCTACTTTCAGTTTATATTGTATAATAATATAATTTATTAATGTTGGGAATTAATTACTTTGGTGGTTGATAACATAATACTTAACTACTTACTTACTAATATATTGTAGATTATTTTCTTTAAGACATAAGTAAATAAAAGTAGAATGCAAAGTTATAAAAATATATAAATAATGTTAGTATAATCACCATTAACTTCTTAATTTACATACATACATACATATAATTACGAGTAAGTGCAACGAAATGAAATTTGAAAATTATTAGCATTTAATTGTTACTTTAAAAATTATGTGATACCTATGCTTGAGTAACCAAGCGTAAACTCTTTAAAAATATTAAACAATTCGAGTTTATCATGGATATGAAAATTATAAGAGTCAGTATTTAGTAAGTCAGATTTAACTAAAACTAAAAGCGAGTTATAAAATGTAACATTTTTTAAATGAATGATACTGAGACTTATGGTAACTCAGCCGGATGGTCTCGGAAGAGGAGACTATGATAGAGAAAGTGTTGAGACTAAGGGCCGGTTGCACCAAACTGTCTGTGAACGTAAACCTAATCGTAAAAAAAATCTTGTATGAAAAGTTTGACAGTTTTCTATGGGATGACAGCTCCGTCGCCATATTTAACGTTGATGAGTCCGGTAATAAAAACACGCAACACATCCTCGCTCATCTCTGGTGGAAACGCAGCCTTTGGTGTGGGTTTGCCTGTCCCAGCTCAGTTTAGCATGAGTGGTAGAGAGTAGCAGAGGCGGCGGAGTGTGTCAGACATCACACCACACCGAATACACCACGAACCTTGTTATTGAGCGCCCTACAATATAAACACCAACTTCCGCCGCCCCACTTAGCAAAGATAAATAATAATTAAAATTAGGCAGTGTCAAGTGGACTGGACCGCGCGAGGTCGTGACATAGCCCCCGAAAAGGATGCGAGTTCTTGACATTCCTTGGACTTTCGTTTTCACGGTGGAATCTAAGGCCGTTCCTTACTCAACCTCGCGCTAATAGACTAGGTTTATCGTTCAGTCGGGTCACTTTTTCATTTAAGTCGCTTTGATGTAGTTGAGGATTAGAGTCCGTTTTGATTGTTTTGCTTGAAAATGACTTAAGATGTTAGCTGTGAGACGCTGTGTGCTTTGGTAGTTCACTAAATTAGGAATTTTATACCCTTGTAATGTGCTAGTACACAATGTAACTTTATAAAATAGAAGGTTAAAAAACAAAACGTAGACATACCAACGAAAGCCTTTTATATCACTCCAACTGTAGTACCCTGACAATGACAAACTGCCATGTGCAATGCGCTTAAAAAGGCACTCACTCGGCCACTTTGAGACGCCCGTTTTGACAATTTATTTATAGCTCGCCATAAGTCCATGCTTTAGTTAATATCCCGTAATAAACTATTACAAAATGCCGTTTACGACGCAAGAGCGTCTATTACAACCATTGTTGGCTACTGGTTGCGCAAAGAAAACAGAAAACCGTATGGCGACGTATGATGGTAATATATGGCTTGGTGTTGTGTGCTTGACGTTGATTATCTTGGACTGTTAATGTATCTTAATGCCAAATAAATTAAAGGTAACTATTAAACTAGCAAGTCAAGAGTTAAATAAGTATTTTGAAGAAGTTAATAGGGTATGCTAACAAAGCCAAAAATCTTGATTTAGTTAGGTAACAAAAATCAAACATGAAAAGCATGCAATTTATGTATTCCTTCTCAATGAAATTTCGTGTTTAAAATGTTCATTTACGTAAAGGTTTCGTGAATTTGGATAGTTTTAGTTTTTTTTTACTTCTAATTAAAGGAACTGTTGTTTCCCATACAAAGGCACAGGTATGATGTTTCCGAGATATTTCAATTACCGCAGTTTTGGAAAATTCCTGTAAGTTCATCAGTTCGTGTTATAAAATCATATTTTTGTATCATTATGAAAGTATTCTACCAGCAAAACTGTATTTTCGTACGAACAAGAACCATATCTCCTTTGTACCTACTCCTCCTACGCTACGCAAATAAATTGGTCTAAAAAAATCTACTAATCTACTTAGGCATTTCACAGAATCTGCCCAGAGCCGCAGCTGTGTTCGGAGAAACCATCTCGATCGGAGATCACACGCAGGGGAACCATTCGTGACGGCATCTAGTACAACTAAACTAAACGAAACAATGCGCGTCATACGTAAATATTATTATAATAAACTTGCAATTGATTCGTAAACGCTTCGATTACGCATTGTTTGAATATGAAAATCATGTTTACGTAATAGTTTGGTAATTGGTAAACTTTTACAATAGAATTAGTAAAGAAAGTTTTAATAGTTTCCACAAAATAGCGTCTATTATTGTAGTCACTTAAGTTTCATCATAGCAAAACTAACAAACACACCTTCTCTCGGTTTTTAATACTACACTGTCTAGACAAGCGAACTGTTGACAAACAGGTGAATAACGTCATATGTACTCAACGCTTCAGGGTAATTCCACGAGACTGTAACGTCAGTTACCAATTCTTTCGTGTGTACTTTGATTAATTAAACTAAAAGTGTCCATATATCTACCTGTAGGCAGGTAGGTATATATGATCAATTACATTTACTGAATGAATCAAAGAACACACGAAACAATTGGTAACTGACGTTACAGTCTCGTGGACCAAACCCTTCACAGTAAAACATTTGGGCATCTTGTAGTGCTATCAAATAGTATGCACTGTTATATTTTCAGATGTATAACAACAGCTCATTTGTATTGTATAAACGTTTATTATGATAAGTATTCAAGTATATCGCGGGAGGTTTCCGCAAGATAAAATATTAAAAGCTACAGTGTAATACGGAACTGTAGGAATAAAATTATTTCACCAGTAAACAATAAATTATTCTCTTTCACGCTGTTTTGTTACTTTGTGTTTGAGTGCAGGTAATTCAATAAACAATCAGTAAGCTATCTCCGATACGTCCATAAATCATCAGAGAAGTAAAATCGACAGACGCGGAAACGTTCAGAGCATAAATAATAAAATCACTTTAAAAGTCATCTTATTTCATGTCTTGCACGTGTGTTTTAATAACTGATGGTAATATTATGCGTAGTCAATTTTGGGTGGGTGGTCGGGCCGAGGCCGACAATGCCCATGGAAAATACATTAATTTCATATTAGGTAAGTCAGGATTCAGCTGTCGGTCAACGGTTGTTTCATGGGAGCCACGAGTCCACGGCGGTTGACGTAGCTTTTGGGGTTATTCAGAAGTGGGATGGATGGTTGTAAAGTTATTCAGATTTAAATATACTTTGGATTTAATATATGACTGCAATCCATAACTACAAGCATACGCTTAAGTTTAAATATAAAAAAAATTGTGTTTGAATAGTGCATTTTGGACATCTTGATCGCTTTTGCTACATAACTCGACTAGTCCTGCATTATCATTAGGTCTGTAACTAATAATTGACAATATTTAGGAACACACAGCAGACTCATCAGATGACGATGATTGAAAGAAAAAAATGTGCCAGACAAACTCTCCCTGTGTTGATGCCATAAAATGAAATCATAAATCGTAAGTATATGCAAATTAAGCTTATTCCCAAGTAAGATTCATAAGCATATCGTAAACCGCTGAAGGATCTCAAAACTAATTTACCGCTGGCCGAAGTGCGTGAGAGTCACTTTCGCTGTCCTTATACTCTCCCGCGCATCGTGTCTGGCCCTTTTCGGTGCCGCCGTATATAGAACCACGGTTGATATGGTTTTGATAATTATGCCTCGGTTTACTAGAAAGTTTGCGGTTGTATTTGCTAAATGAGGCGTATAAATGCTGTATTAAAAAGATATAAAATGAAATGTGTTCTTGTACAATGTATAATGAATGGTACATTAGATTAAACACATTTAATTTCACCAGGCATTTGCCGTCGACCATTTCTTGTAATATACAGAATGTAAAAAAAATACTGGTGATCCGCTTTAAGGGCTTAATTGGTATCTATTGCGAGTAAGAAAAAGTAGGAGAAAAAATATTTGGGCAAGAAAAATATTTTCTTTTTGTATGGGGCACGTCGTCACAGCTGGCAAACCTTCCATACAAAACCATTTTTTAAAAGGACCACCAGTATTTTTGTTACACCTTGTATAGGTAAATACGTACCTAAAGACGATGGCTTAAATAGCGAATCGAACATAGGAAAGCTTACTAATAGAAAAAGGAAATATTAACCTTTAATTTTACGAAAATCAACGCAATATGTAAATTATTTACTACAATCTCTGTGCATTAAATTTCCAGTCACATTACTCTAATGCAGGCCATAACGCAGGCTTTCGCATTGAATTCATCATAAAATTTGATTGCACTCGCTTTCACTGCCCTTAAAGGTGCGTGGACATGATGTCACTGGCTCCTATTTAGGACTGACGATTTGCTGCGGCAACATGGTTTAATATAGCGTTTCACACGGCTCTAAATTTTAATCAGCGCTTTGTTCTTACAAACTTTGTGATTTCAATAAGGGCATTTTGACCGAGAAACATTATTGGCCGTTTGTGACAGTTTTCCACTTTTATGGAGAGCACAAGAGTTAGAGATCTTTTCTTTAATTAGCTGTATCTATACCTAAATATAGTATATTTATTCAATACACCTATGTCAAGATAATGTAGGTATAATTTAATACTGCTTCAATATATACACGCATTATAATTTATAATACAGACATTCGCTTCTTTGAATTCCATAATACTATAATGCAATATTTTGTTTTTGTTTAGATTAATCAACTAATCACTCATCGCTTAATCATGATCTTTCATTACATGTGTAAGAAAAACTTTACATTGAATTCCATCTAAATTAAGTTCTCAAGTAACTAACAACTAATTCTGCAGTATTGTCTAAAGAGCTTATTTTTACTGGAAACTTCTGCTGTAACGATCTTTCGTTATGAAACAAAGTAGTGGAAGTTGAATTTCTGCCAATCTCATTACTGTTAGCATATTTCTTTTGCAATTGTAATACGTTACTTACTTATATGCCGTGGCGCCAACAACTTGTCATCACAAAAAGTTGTTTGCTACAAATGCTTCGCAAAAACTCGATCGATACCCCGCAGAGAACAATTGTAATAGATATGACTATCTTCCGAACAATGGCGGGCAGGTACTGAATCACACGGCGCAATAGTTTTATTTCACAAAGGTCACCGGCGCAGGTGAAAAAGTTCATGGTAGATGCAAAATTGGATGGCATTTGCTGTGCAGATTCGATTGGTAAAACAAAGAGGGTTTGTAAGACATTAAAGTATATCCTTGCTTAAATATTAGACCATTCTTTTATAGAGAAAGATTATAATTTTCAAGGCGAAGCAAAGGTCACTTTTAACGAGGAATATTAAACTTAAGATAGCAATAAAGTTTATGCGCATTGTACAGTCGCCATCGGAGCGGCCAAGGTGGTCACAAATATCTGAACAACGCCTTGTCAGGCGATAAGGTGCTTGTTCAGATATTTTTGAGTACCGTGGCGATAAAGTGCCATCACGTGGTCTTGCAATGATGTTTAAGTACCTTGGGAAAAGTGCCACATATCTCTTACTACATACATCTTATCATATGTTTGATAAATTTATAAAATATATCACTATATTCAAACTAACCACGAAAAAAATACGTATTTATGTAAAACGAATCGTTTTCTTTTGGTAGATCAGCGGAAGCATATTTTACGGAAAATGGACTGCGTTACAAATCAAAACGATACAAACTATAACAAAACTTCCGATTGAATAATGAATTAAACAAGTTAAAAATTACGGACTTAATAGCTTACAGTGACTAAAATATCAATTCATTGCCAAAACCTTCAATATTTTCGGCTACCTATTTATTACTTGCACTTATTTAACAGCCGACCTATCGTACACGGAAGTTCTTATAAGTGCTCCCGCAGACGTTAGATCAAAGATAACGATTAACGTCTATATATTTGATTGGATAATGCAATTTAATTATCGTACATTAAACCCGTAATCACGGCGCTGAGTGACTTGTCCAATAAAATGCCTGGAGCATTTAATGAGCTGGAAGTAGTAACTTGGAATTGTTTGAGTTATGTTTATAGCAAGTTGAATTACGATTTGCGATTATTATACGACTTGGAAATAAACATGTACATTTTTTTATTGATGTATAATAGTTTTTTTGTGCAACAGTTACATAATAAGGGTTCTTAAGATTCGAGGGTCGAAGTTACAAAATGAGGCGAAGCCGAATTTTGTAAAAACAGACCCGAGAATTTTAAGACCTAATTATGTACCGTTGCACACAATAGTTTTTCTACGAGTGCTAGGCAAGCCGGTAAGCATTGAGTTCGACGAATGACCTGCTGCCTCTATACAATTGTCTTCAATCTCCCGGCGGATTGAGCCGGCGCACGCCTCGTCTACAGCGACGGGTGGCGCCATTGCGGGGCCTATCATATCAGACCCATTATATCCCTAAGAATCGACTTTTGAGTCATCTTATGACAACGTTCATAAAGTATATGCTTTGAATATACATGTCAGTCATTTTATTGGCAAATTAGAATGCAGGAGTAGAAAAAATATTTTCTTTCATCAACTATAATTACCTACAAAGCTAACTCGTGTTGTACTTTTGTACCTAGTCGAATGCGTTTGCATACTAATTGTTAGCGACCGCATTCGAGTAGGTAAAAAAGTGTAAACATATTTATGACCTCGACTGTACCTACTTCTCAAAGTCACGTAGTAGTGGTAGGTGTACGCAAAAGAAACCGCAAATCGATGTACAGTTTAGCAGTTTGGTACACACATACTAGAGGTCGAATCAATTGTTTTGACCCGCAGTTCTTAAGAAAAATCTCTTAGGAGGAGGGTGCTGACTGCTGATTCATATTTTTTTTGTATGGGATTTTTTTTTCAAAAACCTATTGTGTGTGGTTGGTATATGAAATGGCTTTTTAAGGCGGTTCTAAAAATATACCACATCATTACATTTCAGCCATTTTTTTTAAATTCAAACAAAAATTATTTTCAAAACATACCGCTCGTTAGATTCAGACTAAACGTAAGTTAACTAATTGAGGCATGAGAGACCTTTATGCATAAGGGGGGGTCTTTAATAATCAGTTTTACTACTTTTAAACGTTTTCCCTGTTTAAAAAAACTGTAGTTCGTAGTAGACTTCCAATGAAATTCATCGACATCGACGGAGTTGGATAAAAAATGGCGCGAAACACTCAAACCGGTCGTTCGATATTCAAAATTGGAGCGAATCGGAATACCACAGTCTTTTGTTTATGGTCATTGTGCAAGCGCATGTAAGTACGGCGAACAACGAAAACCTTTTTTCTCTCGTTAAACTTGCAACAATGGCTCAAGTAAATGGATGTGGTATCATCCAGATCAGAAATATATAAACGTATTTTGTCTTATTACATCGAAATAAGGTGCAAATTCGTAAACAAATATTTGGCGTTGACTGACCAAACAGAATATTGCATGCTTTGTTTTATGTTGTATCTGCCCTTTAATTTCGATTTACTGGGAATGTTTTTTTTAAATGAATGTGAATGTATTTTACATACATAGCAACTAATTTACATCAAGGAAAACACAAGAATCTGTAATGTAGCTTTTTAGTGACTTTCTTAGGTTTGTGGGAATTCGGAATATTTTGCCCAGAAAAAATTGGCTTTGTGTTTTCTCACAGTTTGCTCATGAAAGCGAGTTCTGTGCGAATTTACCAAGTCTTGTATGTTCTGTGGTAAACTGTGGAATTCTCGTTTCACAAAATAAAGGACCTCAAAGCAGATGCGACAAAGGTGTCACCATAAAAATGTCGGGTACTTATCTGCATTTTATCTTATGATCAGTCTAAACATAAGTACGCATAGAGTGGTCATTTTGAAGTCTGTCTAAAGGACTGAGGAAGAAGAATAAGCTGGCAGGGGACGCCCGCCCGTTGTAAAACTTGATATTCACGCCTTATCTCATTCTCTCAGTGCCCTAACCAAAATATAATGTCGAGCTTTCGGGTTAATAACCAGTTGTATGAGAGTGAGCTCTCTATGCTTACTTGTTTCTCTATGGTCTAGGTTTGTAGCTGCAACAACTGCAGTTTTCTTAATTTAATTCTAAAAGAAGTTACATGCTGATTTGCTCTTTAAAAAAAAGTAACATTGAACGATGGAGGTGCACAAGACATCGTCTAGACGTAGGATGAATAGAAGGGTGTCAGACAACTATGATCCCGGATAATGTAGGGTTCGAGGGGAATAAGGATACTAAGCCGTCAAACATGCAAAGCATTACTGTCACTGCTGCGACGTTCATTTAGGTATAGTTCAACTGTATAAATTGTAAATGTGTGTTTTCATGATAAATAATATTTATATATCTGTTATAACGGAAAAACAGCTGTAAAACATAAAGCGGATGATTATAGAAGGTTTTTAAACCGTTATCTATTGAAAACCCTCTAGCTATTAAGCTGTTTGTATCAAATAAGACGATTATAGTAACTTATACTGTCAATTATAGTATTACAAGAACTCATAATATAAAAAAATATATATATTCTGGTTTTACTATAAACTTTTTCTATGGTGCCTTTTTGATTATTTATTACTCCGTTAATTTATAGTCATAATTATGCAAATACGGTTTAAGTTGCTGGTTATTACTGTAATTAGGATTATCTGCTTACCATCAATAAAATCATAACGAAATGAACTGGACCGTACCTGAAACAAAAACAAGGAAAACGGTTATTTGCCAATAAAATTACTATTATCGAAATAAACTTAATAAACACATTACAATTTATGATATGTTTTAAGGACCCATAAATTATACTTGTATGCCTTCTCAGCGGGCGTGCTATTTTATATTACAAACAAATGAATAGCAAGTACAAGGCTTTGTTAAAAAGATAGTAAAACCTGAAATAAGACCAAACGGTCTTATTCTGCTGGGACCAGTCCACGCATTTAAATTCTTGGTGCACTTTTGTTGGAACTCTTTCAATTGTCGTTTTATTACATGTTAGATACTTGCAGGCTTTATTTAAAAGGAAAAGTGGTTCGAAGAATCCGTGTTTTGCAGATAATGGGGTATGGTAAATTGTCCGATGAGTGTTTGGTGAATGGTAAATGTTGGTGAAGAATTACAGTGGTACAGTCGGCCAAAAATGCGGTCTACCACCCTACGGTTGAGGTTCGTTTAAACGTCATAAGACAACAAGGTCGTGCATGTTTTAAACTCTTAGCGATCGTTAGATCTCGCAGAAACTCTTGTCAAAACTGGTAGACCACTTTCTTGGTCGACTGTACGTAATAGAAGTTATAGAAAAACTTAATTAAAAATCAGGCATTTTAGTGGCACAATGTGTTTTAAGCTTAAAACAAGTTAACCATAATAAGTAACCGATAAAATTACTACGTTTACGATTAAAAATATGCGTATCATGAAAAAATGTTTAGAAAGGAGTTGAATTAGCATAAAGCTGCAGTAAATTTGCTACACCCCTGATTTTCAATCGGGCTCTAATATTATGTTGAAAAGGTGTATAATGTTGATATATTTTTTTTAAATGTCAGACTGCAAAAAAAATTAACTTAAATTAGGGCAGATATATATTACTAAATAATCCATATCAACCAGACTATCCAGAGGCGATTTAAAGTTTACCCATGCAGCTAATGCGTTTCAAGATTTTCAGGTAGATGAGGTAGTTCTATTTTCATTTTTGATCTTTTATGTGTGCTGAATTATAGGATAATACTCCACTGCAAATTACAGAGCTAATATATCACTCGGTACAAAAACCAACATACCGCTCTGTTATCGACAAGGTAAACTCGACAAATAACAACACTATGCATATATCGCGACCGGGCTATTCATCTCACCTCTCGACAAATCCTTTACCGATGGCGAGGGGATAAATCACGAGATATCAGTGACAAACGGCCGCGAGTTGCGGCGATGAAGTGAGAATCACTGTGCTCAGAGATGGAAGATTTGGCGTTCGAATGTTGTACAATAGGTTAGTTTTCTTTGTTACGGCCTCCATAGCCCAGTTGGTAGTGACCCTGCCTACGAAGCTGGAGGTCCCGGGTTCGAATCCTGGTAAGGGCATTTATTTGTGTGCTAATCTCAAATATTTGTTCCTGAGTTATGGATGTTTTCTATGTATATAAGTATGTATTTATATATCTAAGTATGTATATCGTCGCCTAGCACCCATAGTACAAGCTTTGCTTAGTTTGGGGTTAGGTTGATTTGTGTAAGATTGTCCCCAAAATATTTATTTATTTTTATTTATTTTTACTTATTTCATGTAAAACACCCACTCCCAGGCATGTATCACATTCACAGACCTTTCACAAACCTAATAAACCTAATCAACTGTTTTCTCGTCATCTTTGTGGTCTTCTTGCTCATTATGATCTAAATACACCTTTGCAGTTAATTCTCTAATTTCACTAAATAAAGAGGACTCCAGAAAACTGAGTTGTGCTGAAAAAATGCCATATAACATTCACAAATCCACATAACTCCAATAAATACACAATGCGCTTATTGTGTTGCTGCGCAGGAGCAGCCCGTTATACTTCCAGTTGTAAGTTGTAACTATAAGCGTTTATAAGCGTTCGCCTCACTGAAGCTAGCATTGTGTAATCTCCCATCAGGTCCCTAGAAAGTGGCCCGTGAACATTCTGAAGAACGTAGTCCAATAAACTGTTTAAGATCCACTTCATAGCCTCGGTGCCACGAAATGATCGAGGGTCAGAGAGGCCTCGGTCTGTCTGACCCTTGGTCATTTCGTGGCACCAACTCCGGGGAGTTGGCATGAAGACCTAGACACATATATATCAGTTCTATCACAACGGCCGGCCTGGCCGCCAATTGCCCAATGGCTCGAGACGGAAGGAGATCGGACGAGGCCTTTGCCCAGCAAGAGGGTACACTATATGTCAAATTTCCTAATACAGATTAAGACCCCCTTAACATTGTGCACAAAATCCAGGGTGCACTTCACACACCCAAATACCAACATAAATGCTACATGATATTGAACATGCATTACACTGGTTCCTTCGAGACAAACCTTGCCTGTACTCGGTGGGCGTTAGTAACATAGCAGCAGCGCGTGCGCTAATGCGACAGACATTAATATCACCCGCTTAATCCAAAAGGTCATATCTTCAAAAGTTTCAAAGTAATATAAGGCCTTTCTATGTTAGGGTGGGAGAAATGTCGCGCCCCTGTGGGTCTGCAGCTTGTTTGACACAGATCCACTGTCTGGAGTAATTGGGGCTTCGTGTCTGGCCACCGGCTTAACATAATTACGAGCTTAAAAGTTGTATAAAGAGTTTGTTTGAAATTCTGATATCAAGGGAGAAGACTTTTCAAAGCTGTTAAGAACTTAAAATGTAAAGTGCCGTGACCAATGCGACGGTAGGCGGTGAAATGACAACCAAATTCATCCATTCTGAGTTGCTTATCAAATCATAACATAACATTTACAAGGATATAAGTTCGATTTTCCGCAATTCTACTAGAATTTTACAAAATAATTCACTCATCACTCCACGTTCCGTATAAGCAACTGACGATAAGCGAAATACTTGTACAAAAAAGCGAAATTTAATAATCGGCTAGAAAATAGGATCACGTAATAAATTACACGAGTACCTACAAAAAAAATTCTTACGAAATTCGACCAGTCTCAACTCAAAACATTTATTTTATTGTGACATTGTATTAAAAATTGAACTCTATTGTATTGTTATTAAGTGATTAATTTTCAGCTTGAAAATCTAATAAGATGCGAGGTTTGAATAGTTATTGGATGAATTATGTTTTGGCGCACGTTCGCGTGGCGCTGATTTTGGGAAATTCAATTTACTGGCACAAATTGTTTGCTGCGTTTATTTGACGGAGGTAAATACGTTAGGTAATTTCCGCTGAGTAAGGATGCTAAATGAAAACCTTCTGGTAAAGTCGCCATCAGATATATCGGAGCGGCCAAGGTGTTCACAAATATCCGAACAATGCCTCTATATAGAGGTGCATGTTCCGATATTTTTGAGTACCTTGGCCGCTCCGATATATTTGATGGCCACTGTACAATGGTAACAAGCAAAGGAAAGCGCAAGGTGTTAATTACATGGTAGAGTAATTTAGGAAATTTGAAAATGGGCAGAGACGCATTTTGGTGGTGGGAAACTTAAATTCGGCCATTCTATATGATCTCAGTAGCTCAAGAGAGTTGTGATGCACTTTGTAAGTATATCTACTTTATTATCATAAAGAAGATTCGGATGGTCTATAGCGTCATTTGTTATAATGATTTTGAGTCGCAAAGGAATATATCATCGACGAGTACTGTACATGGCTTGGAAACCGACGTATTGAGGCCCAGATATGATGTTCCGATGCTGGCGAGACCTCGCTCCGAGGCTGCTCAAAATTCGAAAGTACTCCAAACAATATGCCGATACCATCGCCATTTAATTAACCAAGACAACGTGACACATATGGCCTCTTTTTATTTTATATAAGTACGTATATAGGTATTTATTTTATATAGGTACTTTAACCCTTTTACCGTCAAATATGTCAAATCACGCCGGCAAATCGTGCCAGCGCGTAATATCACGTGGCGTTTGTTACCAACTAGGCTACACAGAGGCCGTAAAAGTAGATATTTATAGTATTTTAGAGTGAATTTATAGGCCTACGAAACTTGAAAAAATCGAATCCCAGAATAACTAGACTTTTCTGCTGTGTATTTCTGGTATAAGTATAAATATTTGGTAGGTATATTATATTATTATATGTCAGTCAACCTATTAAACAACTATGTCAAAACAATGGATGCTGCGAATATATAGAATAGTCAGAACGAAGAAACAAAATCACCTGCTTTTACCAAGCCTTGATTTAGCAACATCGTGTATAAAACAAAAACGCTGTTGTCATACTGATGCATAAAGTGTAGTGTCAATGAAGCTTGATAATGATAATAAGAGCTGATTTATGTTTGTGAACGACAGAGGAAGTAGTTCAGATCACTGGTGTAATATGAAGCCATGAAATTGATAAGAATCATGAAAAACTTGTCACATGACGTCTACGGTGTCATTGAAGCTTGATTTATGTTCGTGTAATAAGTCGCCATCAAATATATCGGAGCGGCTAGGGTACTCAAAAATATCTGAACATGCACTTTATCTTGACAACAGAGGCTTTGTTCAGATATTTGTGATTACCATGGCAGCTCCGATATATCAGATGGTGATGGTACGAAACATCCTGTATACAGTGTGACAAACCTTATTACGCACGACATAGAAAGGAAGCCGAGTACCATATCTAGCATATTTGTTACTAAATGCAAACATTATGCAATTGAAGATAAGAGTCCAAGAAACTCTCACTTGTCTCCGCGTTGAACAGAAGCATTACAGCATCAGCAGTGTCCTTTGCTAAAAAGATAGACTACCTCACATAGAATCCGCAATAGGAAATATATAACAGCACAATGCCTGATCCGGCCAAAGAGAAGAACAGCTAATAGTTTTATAATGACGGTATAGGTGACTTCTTCTAAGTCGAATCCTCATCTCATACGTGACCACCATAAGTCGTTCTACGCTGTAATAAGTCACTTTGAGTTCGGACAACCCTGAGTTTGGATAATAATTCTTGATTGGCAAGTTATGCAAACACGTTGTGACCACAAGTCGTCTTAAATATGCGACATCTATAAGGGTGTGTTCTGCGGTTAAACGGCTAACATTTAAATTGGCCGAACAATGGGCAGCACCTGTTTCTGCGACTTATCGCTCGCGATATCGCGATCTGCGATCAGATCGATTGTACGGCGCGAGCGCAGTTAAGTCCGCTTTACACCGAGCTAGTTCGCAAATGTGCTAACCAAGTAGCTGTCCTAGTCAGTAGTTAATGCAGTAAAGGTTACAGAATTTATATTTAATATAACTAGTAGTCCGCCTCGAACTGAGAACTCACGATTTACTTGCAAACGAGTTGACCAATATAACAAGACCCCAAGGAGGATTTCTTTTCTCCTTCTAGCTCCATAACCACTTGATCGATCCTGCTCATATACGAACTTACAAATTTAATGTATCTCTGCTACAGACCCAAGAAATTTCATAAAGATCAGAAAAACGTTACTAAAGTTATCGTCGGACAAACTATCGAAATCAAAAAGCCATCCAAATGCCGAGACGTCCCAGTAGCCAGGTGACAGTTGGGTCTGGAGTTGTTTGTAAGAACTCACTTCGCTTACGCTCCGCGAGTTCGATTACATGTCCCGTGGTTGCAGTAGGAGTCTGCTAAGGGAATATACCGGGAGATGGACAGCAGCATCTTCCGAAAGCCTAAACAACAATAAACAAAAAAAACTGCGCGCGCCACGCCAACCCGCCTGCCAAGCGTGGCGCGTATGGCAAACCCCCCCTAAAGGGGAGGCCTATGTTCAGCAGTGGACGTCTTATGGCTGAGATGATGATGATGATGATAAATACTCGAACAACGATAAAAGGTAAAAAGTGCTAAACACGCCTTACATTCTACACGCAGTGTTCAAATAATATTGTTTCTTGAACTGAATCCGAATAACGATGTTCTTTAAACTTATTGAACACATATTTTAGTTTAGCTATAGATGACTGGTAGAGAACGCAATTTTGCATAAGTTCAGATTAAGTAACTTTGTATCTTGTGTAATAAAGTTTAAATAAATACTACATATTGTTAACAAGTGGCGGCTCGTCCATACAATACGATTCCCGTCGGCTTGCCTAATTTTCAGGCGTTTGAGCATCCCTCATGGAGAAGTTTAAGCCAAATAAAGCTCCGGCTTGCCTAAAAATTTTTTTACCCGCCGACACTGTTAACAACACAAATTGATGTAGATTCAAATTATTTACTGGCATGCAAGTAAATAATGACAGTAACTTTCCACTGTGACGGTAGAAGCTCGCACCATTCGACAGGCGTTAACTGGCCGGTATGCCACCAAAATCTTACCATCTTGAACCTTATCCTAACGCGATAAGTTCTACCAGTGGTCAGCCAAGTGAGCTGTTACTATATTGCTTGTGTTGCTAGTAAATACCTCCAGGTTTTCACCGTGCTCCGAACTGTCCACTTATTTTAGTAATGCGGCGTTGAACTTTGAGGTTTGTGGGAAATATGTGGTATTTTACGAAGTAGGAGCCAATTAAAATTCGATTAAATTAAAGGAAGATGTTTCAACTCGGACTTTACATAACACACGCACAAAAACACACACATGTGCTTGATTTATTGGAGTAACTTACATTTTTGACCACAAAATCAAACAAGGAAAGGGTTTCCACTATACCAGCGTTAAGGCACTTATCTAAAAGATTTTCGTTCCAAACAATCGCAAAAAAATCAGTATTCTTGGGTTCTGAATATTCAGAAATTATTGATTTTCCATAATTATCCTATAGTAAATAGTGCAAAACGTCTCCGTTTGTTCTGCACAATTCTCGGTCTAGTGCTTTTTCCGGCTAGGTGTCCACCTAAGGAAAGTATCCAAAATCCAAATCGTTCCGCCACTATATTGGGGCCTGCCCCGACCTTGGTTCTTTTGCGGCATCCAATTGATGGTTGCCTGAAAAGAATGAATTGAATGTCTAATAAATTTTATATCAGGCAGACAAGCAAAAAAAAAAAAAGCGCTGGTAGCCTTGCGGTAAGACGTCCGACTTTCAATCCGGAGGTCTCGGGTTCAAACCCCGGCTCGTACCACTGAGTTTTTCGGAACTTATGTACGGAATATCATTTGATATTTACCAGTCGCTTTTCGGTGAAGGAAAACATCGTAAGGAAACCGGACCTAATCCCAAAAAGGCCTAGTTTCCCCTCTGGGTTGGAAGGTCAGATGGCAGTCGGTTTCGTAAAAACTAGTGTCTACGCCAATTCATGGGATTAGGTTGTCAAGCGGACCCCAAGCCGGGATAAACGCTAGGAGAAAGAGGTAGACAAGCAAAAAAAAGGCCGAGATAGCTCCAGCTTGCCTAGTAATATTTTTGACAAGCCGCCACTGTTAAATTCCTATATCCATCATCATTTCACTAATGAGAGAAAGGATTCAAATGCTTTACATAATATCTGGTGAGTAGAAACGATAAAAGATGAAATAAAATGTATGTATCCTAAACTGGAACGTGAATTAATGGGCAAACTAATCGCCGGAAGAGGCGCGTACTACTGTCAATGTATTAATCATTTAATTAAGACAGCCCTACTATTGCAACGCAGGCGAGAGAGTTTCGAGTGAGTTGTAATCGATATTATATAGATGACTCTATCGTGGTAATTTGGAGGTGATTAAGGTTTTAGTTTACTGGTTCATATTCTTATTTTATTAGTTATTACCTTGATTATAACTGGTTCAGTAATATAGTGCATAAGTAATAGGTATTACCATCAAAAAAATCATCAAAAACAGTTCAGCATATTCGTAGGTAATCGTTTATTCTTATCATGGGTTATTGTTTAACATGATCAGATATACAGGGTGGAAAGATAAGTCGGGCCCTGGAGGGAAACTACCTTAAAACGTTGAGATAGCTCAATTAACTGAAAGGAAACATTCTTTTATTTTTAAAAAGAGACATATCTGCATTTACAAATTTTCGAGATAATGTACAATTCACAAAAAAACTACTCATTTTGTAATTTTTGTCAAAAATAATTTTTATGACAATTCATATCAAACGATCCTATTTCCAACAAGAATACAAACTTCTTAATACCAACCAAATTTACGACACAAGAGAAGCCATAAATAATGAAAAAAGAAAAATCATACAATTTTAGTACCGAAAAAAGGGAAAATTAGAAAAAAATCTGTGAATGCAGTTTTACTTTTTAGGAAGGTTCTCTGCCTTTTCGCCGAAAATTGTATTGCCGAATTTCACTTTCCAACCAACTTTTCGCAGAAGTTTCATTTGGCCAAATTTCATTTCCCAACTTTACATAATCCAACCTAACCTAACCCAACCTGGTAAGTAATTTTTATTTCCCAACTATGGGGTTGGGAAATGAAATGGGTGCGAAATAATTATTTGGTAAACGTTTTTCGGCCAAATGAAACTTCTGCGAAAAGTTGGTTGGCAAGTGAAATTCGGCAATACAATTTTCGGCGAAAAGGCAGGATACCTTTTAGGAAAAATAAAGGAATGTTTCCTTTCAGTGTATTGAGCTATCTCAACATTTTAAGGTAGTTTCCCTCCAGGGCCCGACTTATCTTTCCACCCTGTATATGTCAAAGTAAAATTTAAAACAACATACAAAAAAGACATAAAAAAATACATATCATAAAAAACCTAACCTAAGATCCGTCGGCAATGGGGTAGGGGGTGTAGACTGGTAAATATTTAAAAAATCTAGAGTTTTCTACACGTTTAATCAGCAGATCGACTTGGTAAGTTATTTCGTGGTAGGGGCTAATAGAGAATTAAGCAATTCGCGTTTTGGCCAAACATGTTTTATTTTTGCCCGAAGCCGGTATCAAAAGGAAACAGTGACACGAGATTACCACGCTCGATTTATTATGTAATCCGTTTTATTGCACGTATTTGACAGGAAATAAATACATGTTAATGTTAATTTCTTGCCAAGATGTGATCAATCAACATAATTTAAGCAGCCGATGTCTTACTTTGTTGTGCTGAAATCGCTTTTAAAGCTGCTCTGTGGGCAGAGGCATACACGGAATGAAACTAAAATAGATCTTAAATCGAGATAATTACCTACTGTTCCAAATTTAATTTAATGTTTTGAAATAATTTTGAAGCATGAAAGATGAAAGGTCAGAATTTTCTGAAATCGTATAATAAATTAATGGATTGGAATTGATTGTATAATTTGAAATATAAACATTGAATTAAATTGGAAAATTAACTAAAAATTCAATCAGAACACATACTTAATTCGAGTAGGTAATGAGTGCACCTTACAAGTAGTTTAATTTAAATTAATATTATTAAGAGCCAAGAGTGTCCCACTGCTGGGCAAAGGCCTCCTCCTCTTTCTGTCACGTATCCCGGTCTTGAGCAGTCTTCCACCAGTCAGCCCGAAAGGTAGAAATTTAATGTAGATTAAAATGGCTACGTATTACCGAAAACAACTTACAATAGGTAAATATTCTTAGTGCTCGACACGCTAATGACCAATAGTTGACACCCTGCTGTCACACCAGAATTGGGAATGACTTAAGTTTAAATATAACATGTACCTACTGGGACAGTGACAAGCAGTCAGACGTTTATTTCTACAAAATGTTACTACTCAATCGATATCAACAAAAATAAATAATCAATCAGACATTGACCGATAAGTATAGCTTAAGGACAATGAATCAAAATCAAATCAAACTCCGTCTGATTAACAATCGTTACAAAAAATAATATATCTATTGGATTCCTAGAAACTTAAGTCATCTAGAAATTAACATACCTATAGCTTCGATTGTTCGACGGTTCATATTTCAGCAAAAAACTGACATTAAAGCCTTTAAGCGAACAAAAGGAGTGAAAGCATATTAAGAACGTCTCGGCGTAGCGTCCGCAGACAAATTAACGGCGCGCAATAAAATTAGCAAGATCCCAATGAATGATTTAGATTTACGATTTAGTTTATGCCTGGTGAAATTCTACTTAGGTTGATGGTCTGGCTTTCTACGTTCTTATTATTATAGGAAAAGGTATGAAATAACGATGATTTAATTCTATTTATGAGATATAAATCCGTTGGAGCGGTAATCTTTAAGTGAAATAGCAGCTAAAATTGTGCATTAATTTATAAAGAATAGGACATTCTTAAGCGTTAAAATGTTTTGTGTATAAGCAAGACTCAAGAAATATTTTGTGTCTCGGTCTTTTCGTTTTTTTTTGTAATCCAAACATGCAAGTATTTTTTTATAAATTCATAGTTTTCTATCAAGCCCAAAATACTCGTAGTGCATTAGGGCGGCCACCGACTATCACTCCGCCCGCATGCAGGCCGCCTGACGATATCGGCCTGTCAGTTGTTCGGAGCCGGCAAATGTTTGGTCTAATTGACAGGCCGAGACCGTCAGGCGGACTGCAGACGGACTGATAGTCGGTGGCCGGCTTTAAAATTGGCCACACCCGGCAATGACAGTGATATGTGATACCTAATGTGACTTATTTAACTAGCACATTATTTTTTGTTACTTTTTTGCTGGCAGTATATCCAGTGACGAGAGTTCACCGAATATTGACCTCAACCCAAATATCCTCGTCAGACAACAATAAACAATCAGTCCTAGACAATAATTATCTCGCCCCAAAACATATCACTATGACGTCTGACATCATATCACAATTTAACACTTTGTAGCTTTTATGGGCCAAATCAACTGCACAGTTTCTTGGCTATTTATTTGGTAAAAGCAGCTTTGATCAATTAGTTTTAAAGATCAATTTTATTAAAAACTTGAGGAACGTTACGATGAAGCAGAAGTAGTGAATAGATATCCTATCGCCCATCGGGACGACTATTTGAACGATATTAATTATTATCTGCCATTGATCTTCGTTATCTGGGTTTTTTTTGTAGACGTTGATTATTTTTGTATCCAAATGTCCATAAATATCCGTACTGATTTAGGATTTTTTTTCCAAAAAAAAAACAACAAAATAAACACATCTTCAATTGACAGCTGAAATCAAAGCATTTACTTACCATTGCTAAAGATAATAATCACGAAAAGAAATATGAAAACTAACAATTTCTGGCTCATTAGGCAAGCGAAAGCAATGCACATTATGCACGAGACAAAATAACATATGTAATATCTTAACAACCTTTAATCTTATGTCATCTTCGCCATATTTTCTAACGATTAGAGAGTAAAATCCTTTTTTTGTACTGCTATTCATCTTGTGTGTTTGCCATGGGTCTTGATTTAAGCCGACGTTTTTACGGACATTTAATCTCTCACGGTTAAAGCATATCGTAAAAGTAATACAACAGAAAGTTTAAGTAGAAAATAGCCTAGTGCATTTATCAGTAATAGTCTATTCCATTTATTTAATAGCCGTCTTTGATGTCGATATGTAATTGAAATGTCAAACATTACGCTAATTGCACGAAATGAAATGAACACAAGTAAATCAAGCAATAGCCAAAGAACTACATATATACAACTCTAAAGAACTACAAAACTTTCAAAAGTAACCATAAAGTAAATATTATTTAAGCAACCAAAAAAATTTAGAATAACTATTCTCAGAATGACCAAAAAAAGGCTTGTTATTATTATCTTGGCAAATCGCGCTTTCGCTTCACTTGTAGTATTTTGGCAACTTTTTACATTCTATTATGCTTAACGAGGCCTGCTAGATGGAGTGCATGATTATAACGATAATTCTGCTTGGCCCGTAGGTACAGTCGCCGTCAAATAAAAGTATACATTGTAGTCTTTATTGCTGTCAAATAGGGTTCAAAATTAAGATGTAACTTTAGTGTCGACGGTGCGAATACCTACTTTAGTATTTCGAGTCATTATTGCTTAGGTTTTATGATACTTTCCTCGACTAGTGATAAAATTTATGAGGTAATGTTATTAGGTACCTACCTAAGTTGATTGCATTATTCTTACTTGTACAAAAAGATTTCTCCTTCATTTTGCAAAGCATTGTAATAATTATTTGAACGCAGTCTCTATAGTTTATAAAATAAAAACATACGTTTACCTTTTCCTTACTCAGCATTCAGAAAAAATCCCCAGCAAGGAGCAACTTTTTGAAAATGTATTGATTAAATGTTTTTTTTTTAAAGAGAATAGTATTTTTTTTAAATCAATTGTGTAAATACTGCCATCTTAATCTGTTGTTAATTTGTGATCGGATTTTAAGGTGCAACACGCTTTTTTTTACCTCAAAAATTATGCTAAAATGGATAATCTCCGGGATCTTAGGACCCACTTTTTATTCTAGTTACATCAAATATATTTTAACGTTTTAACAACTAAGTATATTCGCAAAATAAGTGCATATATTCCGCCGTGTTGGGCCTTAGAATCCGATCACTGGTAATTAGACTCAAAACTATTCCTCTTATCCTAAAAAGCCACACGCGAAGATACTAAATATGTAGTTCTATGGAATCATAATGTAACTATTTAACAGCACATCCTGATCCTGCTATATTTATGGACCTATTTATAGCAACTTCGCCGACTTCCTTCAATAAACTCCACGCTTTAGGCTCGGGCACCCGAAGTCGACACGGCCACTCAGATGCGGAATCCCATTTTAATAGCCTTAGCATAGCACCGACTATTGCATTAAGGTCTAATTTGCAAGAAGGTTTTACGACACTTTAATATACAACTTTAAGGAAATAATAATATAAGGACATATAAACAAATATACCAAACTAAAACCTGGAGAGTTAAATGAACATTGAGATACAGCCTTGGCCAGAAGTGTTGAGCATAGGTGTTTTTTGTTTACAATTTTGATGTTAAGCATTATTTCCCTATCCTAACAATGTACGGTTACGGTAAATGTTATATTTTATTTATAAATATAGAAAACTTCACTTAATAACACTTTCAAGGTACTTAAAAAATATGAAAACAGAAGGTACCAAAAATGTAAATTTAAGTCGGTGCGACATATTGCAAATATTCTATGCAGTTACTACTAACTTCAACAAAACATGCCTGTTAGTTTAAAGTAATTGACAAAATAACTTAAACAAAGATGGAAACGATGGACTAAACTTTCCAGTTTTGTATGAAAATCGCATTGGTGCTCAACAGTTCTGGCCAAGGCTGTAGGTGGGACAATGTATATGAATGAAGCAAAAGCAGTCTGTATTTTTTAAAACCATCTTCTTATCATGGATAGTCTTTAAGTTAAAATAATATGAATCGAGCAAACTGAGAGTAGGTATAAATAAAGTTTTTTCTTGAACAGTGAATCTACAAAGAAGGCCTGATTTGTTTCATAGATATATACAATAACTTACTTTCAAAGCATAAGAGATACTTAAACCAGACTATGAATATAGCACTTACATCGCATCCACTCTGATAAACCGTTAGATATTTGAGGCTATACAAATATATGTAATTGGGTACCTCTGACGTTTTCAGCTCTTGGTGTAACACGTTGTATTTTAGGCTTACCGAAGTACCTACTACCTAGAGGCATATTTACACGGATATCAGCTTTGGTCGCGTAGGCGCAGCGAACGATAAATCGACGGCTAACGGCGCAGAAATGGATGAACCCAGACATTCACAATAACTGCGCAAGCGTTGACTACTCGAGCTATAATCTAGGCACAAAGAAACCAATGTTACATGGTCTACAGATATGTTGCTTGTTACACTGCGACATATGTGTTTGGAGAGCGGTTTTAGCGTTCAACATGTTTGCAAGCGATTGGAGTGATTCCTGATTCGCTTTTGTTAATGCAAAACGGTGTTTAGGATAATAATATTGTTGTTTTAAGTAGAAAGGCTTTTATCTTCAGTAATAATCTGCGCAAGAGATGGTGTTGTGGGCTTTGACAGGAGTGTAACTTGATAGTCCCTTAGGGAAACTGCTCGAGGTTCGAGGTTAGAGGCCAAAGTACCTAAGCCGCTTAAGCTGAACATTTCCTGACCCATAATGCATTTAGGTAATTAATACTAAGTTGAATTTGCAGCACGACGATGTTAACTCACAGCCTGTGAAAGTCAGATTATAGCAAAACTATAAACTTATATGAGTGAATCCTGTATTTCCATTAGGGTTTTATTTGTGATGCCATAAAATAAACAACATTTAAAACACAATAAAATTACCGTTCAAAAATTGGCTCTGCAACATCGAGTAACAGGAGATGACATTCCTAAGATTTTTTTGTCCCGAAAGTTGTAGTGGACACCACAACAAGTATATACTACTCTTTGATTTTGTCACAGCTGCCAACCGCCAAACATGGCGCACAAAATTTCTTCTAGATGTCAGATCTATATCATATACATAATAAACCAATGCTCTGCAAGAATTTTCTTGGAAAACATTACGATAAATTACATTAAAAGATGAGCTGTCCGCTTTATTTATTTTTTATTGCTATAACGAATTCTGTATAGAGGTACTACATACTTAATAGGATTTTACTTTCCTTTCATCAATTTCCTTTTTCTCTTGCAAGAGAGGAGTGTGTGATATGTATAAGATAAACACATTATTATGGATTACTTTTCAGACATACTGCTGGCATAGAATATTTGTGTATTTTTCTCCCTTGAGTGTAAAAATCACGGATTAGAATGAACCAGCCACGTCCCGCCGCATTTACCTTGCGCCTGCGCCGAGATAAACGGCCGAACGTCACTCTGAGCTTGATGCAGTGCGTATTACGGCCCGGAAAATCGTATTGTGATTATTATACGGTGAATTGTCTGCAATAGTTTATTGTTAGAAATTTGTTCGATTGTAAACGACGGTAGCATTCGTATATTATTTCGTTTAACTTTTTTACACATACCATAAAGCGACACTTATCATGTAATATATATTCACATAAAATTTACAAAGAGCATTTAGCAAGATTTTATATAATAGCTCTGGAAAGTGTTATAGTCAGTTTTATTGTTACGTTAATTTACACGGCTAATAAAAAATACATAAGTAAATTTTACTGTCTAACCATATTAATCAACGAAGCCCATTATTTAACCATAATACTGTAATAGTATTATTTTTAGTAAATTGGCAAATAAAGAACGAGTTCATTACCTTGCCGACGGCTACAATGCATTTTATTTTTACCTGTTACAGCTGTTCAATACCACTATTTAGTTTGTGATTATCTTTGTAGAAAGATAGGTACTAGTATCTATTGACCTCGATTCGGTGTCATTATGCTATAATCTGTGTCTAAATTAGCAGCAAATACAGTTAGGCAACACAATAACAAGAGCTGCGCCGATATAGTTTCGCCTTAATCGATAGACTTGATCGATATTACTCGATACACTTGATTCGCTCCGATAAAATCTACAAAGTTGACCATATAATCGGCTGTACTAGAATAACGATGCCACATTATAGTCAAGTAATGGCTTAATCAAGACGTAGAAAGCTATACCATATTGAAACATTTATGCAATGAATTAATACAGTCACAATTCGTTTGTTGTATAAAGAACCCTATCAAAAGCGATCGACATTAATGACCGGGAAATGGCTATTAATTAATTATCTAAGTAAGTCAATATTTTGCGTGTTCTTAGACACTTCAATTATTTAATAAGCATTGTGCTATTAATTGTTACTGTAATTAACTAAATATACATTTTCAATTAAAGTAAATTATAGGTATAATTCGACCATAAAAGATCTATCAGCAATTTTGCAAACAGTTTTCACGGTGCTTTAATAAAAAAAGATTCCAATCATCAACGGATTATAAAACAGCATTCATTAAGAAAACTGATAAACGCAACGGTCCACTAATCATCTCCTCAAAAACAAAGACTAATAAAGTAGTCCGATCCAAACACGTTACGCAAAACCTCCTTAAATGTAACGAGCAATGTTGATTCATCTATAAGTGTAATAATTCATAGGCAATTTGCAACTTCCTCGTGTTCTGATGAGGACTTTCTCGAGTGGGCGAAACAACCGGCGTAATTAATGCAACTGCGTACAGCTGAGCATCGGGATATCGCCGATACAAATATATATTATTGTGTAAGAAAGGAGAGGAGAATGTGTGGTGCGGAAATTGAAAATTCGCGGTTTTGAATCTTGATTCTAAATTGACGTCATCACATATTATCATATCATCATCATATTATATATGCAACATATTAGCATCTCCCATGGCACACTATTGAGTTTGATCGTCAGCTCTCCTCCAATCTGCGACCGCTGCCTTACGATTATTCCACCCATCATGCTCAGGACAGCAAGTAGTGACTAAAAACTATTATAAAAATAAAATGAATAAACATCTGACACTGGTATTAAAAAAAAAGGAAATAATTAAAACTATTATGTTCAGAATTCGGTAAATACTATCAATAACCAAAATTAAAACACGGATTCGCGATTCGGAATTTCATTCTTATCCTCATTACGATTTTATAATATCGTGCTATATATGTAAATCATAATCTATCAGGTTTAAAAAACACATCAAATGTTCTGGTACTGTCACCGGCAATAGTATCTTCTTAGGTACATGAAGGCCGCAAAAATATGCTACACGCTCTTATGGCCCTACAAATAAGAGCGTGTCACATATTTTTGCGGCCTTCGTGTAGGAAGACACTATTGCCGGTGACTGTACCAACTCGTATCGGAAGCCAAGATTCACTGCGGGTTCCTAAGCCAGGGGAGGAAGTAGGTACGGGTAAGCAAGTAACCTTCTGTAACCTTCAACTTTTTTAAATCACCCATAATTAAATAATAACTAATTGGCAAGCTAAGCGTATTTCCCCCATTTCACACCTGCCTGATTCCGGGTGTAAAAACATAATTGATTCAATGTTAGATTGATCATGGTGTGGAAATATCAAGCACTAACTAACCACGCGTGCCAAATCATGTTTATTTTAATTGCCCGTGTTTTTATCGGAAACATTTATAATGGTTGTATTTGGTATTTTAAGTAGCGTGCGAGGTTTTTGTGCTATTATTGAGCTATCCTTGGAACTTTGGAAGGTTGGAATGGTAAAAGACAGAATTATGGTGTTTTTATGGAATTCTCATGGGAAACGGAAGCATGGTCGTTTAGCTATACACGAGGCGAAAACTTGTATAATACATGGAGTGAAATCAGGGGACATTCAAAAGCTTCCGAAATTGAGCCACGAGAGTAGCGAGCGTGCGAGAGCCTCAAGGCACGAGAGGTTAAACAAACTTTGCTGCTGAGTACAATACATTTCTCCACACCAATGCGAAGGAAATACAAGCTGTAAAGCAGCGGTTCTCAAACTTTATCGGTGACGGAACCCTTTTGGAAAGCGAAATATGTGACGGAGCCCCAAAATTAAAAAAAAAAAATTATATATGGTCGTCAGACAGAAGAGCTGGTTATTTCTTTTCTCAATTTTAAAAGTATTCTCGCGGAGCACTAAGGGTCCGCGGAGCAGACTTTGAGAATAGCTGCTGTAATTTTTACAAATGCAATCAATATTAATGGCATTCAATATTTATCTTTCAAAATCATATCCAACAATATAACGCAAAAAATCGCCTACACGTGTATTTAGTATGAATTTTATAAGATGTCCAAATGTTACTCGGTTGCAGTTTCATGAAAGTAACAATTTTGTTTTCGCACCTTAGCTTCTCTAAACGTAATAGTTTGCTGCAACCATTTGCTGATCGGTAGGTGCCAAGTCAATTTGTATAGATAACTCACCTGCTGACCTCTGGTAGCGCGATCGAACCTTTTATAGCCTTGTATCGTTATCTGCTCCATCTCAAGATTCTCAGGCGACTCCGTCCGTGCCGTTTACTATATTCATTAGAAATCATAATTAAAAGAGAAATCAACCCATGTCCCATTAGCATCAATGGATGAGATTGGGATCTGCTATTGGTTTGTTTATTAAAGTGCCTATAGTACTAGAAAGGCTGGGAAATAACAGGCATGAAATCTATTGATCAACAAAACTCTTCGCTTCACTTTTAAAGGCGATGTACTGAGGTTAAAATTAGTACTACTCTAATATGATTTTTCTACAGGAACGCATTGCTTATACTCGTACGTATTCGCTATTACTCAGCTCACAATACAATTAATTTATTAGGTACCTCATACTGTGAATCACAAACAAGTCCAATTACATCACAGATAATATCAGATGATCGCAAAAACTTTTCCCCCTCGGTCTTTCCCAACAGTCATTTTTCCTTGTCAAGCATCATAACATTCGTAGATACAATCAACTCGGACTCCCTATAAGGAGTTATTACTTTTATTGTTCAAAACAAGATGCATTTAGGACTTATTTGGGGAGGGAAATTGTTCTAAATGCAAACAATGGAATCGGGGTTTTACACAGGATCAGTCACGAATTGACACTTGCACGCGGTACTATTATAAAGTAGGGCTTTCAACGAAGAGTTTTTAGTATTCAAATATGACGATATGTGTTAGCTTTGTGACAGGTACTAGGATCGGGACAGGTGACGTGCTCTCGTTCTGGAGGCCAAGACCCTTTTTGGATCCTGAGCCACATTTGTTAGTCGATACTTACTAACAAATTAAATAAAATTGGCTATGTTCGGCTAGGTACTCCAGGCAAAAGTTTTTGCGCAGCAGCTGCGCCTTGATAAATTGTGTGACTCCTGTTCTGCATAAGGCTGGCGGTTAGCATATTTAGCCATTTATTATACTCGTAATCTTAATTTTGGCATATAAGAAAAAGCGCCATCTTAATACGTGTTGTCTACACAATATAGCAACTGCAGTAATAAGGCTACATAAAATTTAATAAATTATTTATTTAGAATCACCAGCCCTGGTTGGTGCAAGAGCCGTGCGACGCCAGACGCCACTTCCTAAAAGTTTGACACCTTACGAAACACGACCAATAAATTACCTAATTGCATAAGTTTCGTCGATTCCCGAACAACCGTTTCTTAGCACGATCATTAATTAGCAGAAATGTTACAGCGGAGAGGTGGTGAAAGCATTGTTTCAAGTTGACCCAGGCTAGGCACAATGGTGGTGGGAAGAACGTAGGAGGCGTGGGTAGGTACTGTGCATAATTATCAAAACCAGCGTACAGAGAACCACCCCCCTAGTAACCTTCAAACATTCACAGGGAACCAAGGAGATGTTAACAGGCCCGTTTATAGTGGAAGCAATTTAGTAAAGGAACGAAACGCCGTTAATTTGTCCCGGATGGAAATCATCGAGTTATCCGTGAAATCGATTCGTATTTGTCTTATAAAATGCTTAGGATAATCGGAGCTATGAATTATTTATTTTTTCTTGGTTCTAAATTGAGTGATCATTTAGGGCAGGTTAAATTAATGGTATGCCGGAGTAGATTGTTTGCTTCACTGTTACAAACTGTTATCGATTAATAGAATTACGTTGTGCCTGTTCCGATAGAATCTGCTACAAATTATCAAAATTTAGACAAGGAATGTATAGACAATATAGACATGTATCATAGAAATTTAATTGTAGCTAGGCTTAAATTATCTATTGTGGAATGGAGTACTGGTTGAAATGTTAGGAGTTTAATACATCTACCTTTTTGTTTGGACGCTTTTCGGTGAGAGGGAGAGAGAAATAATAAAAGTAATCCATGTAATATAAAAAGTGTCGGATAACAAGGTAAATGTCATAAATGCCCTTTAAGATAATTTCTTAGAGAGATATTGCCTTTCGATTTCTACAAAAGTTGTTATGGTAAACGTATGCAAACTTTTAAAGTAAATAATGATAAATGACATGTTTTTATCCAACTGATTTGATAATCTTCCTCTTTTTCAAGTCAGTTTAACAAAATGTAATAGTCAGTTGCAGAATGCAGACCCAAATAAAAAAGGCGGTCGCGCGATCTAGATTTTTACGTCAGTCAGACTGAAGTCTGCGATGACTCGTTACGATATCGATAGCCAGGAGGATTACGTTGTATAACAGCAACACACGTGACCATTGTTCAGCCTTATATCATTGCAGTAAGACTTACGACTGGAGTCAACTGTGCCGATGGTATAATAGCGATGCCCCGCTCAGATAAGAGCCAGTCGTGGGCGTCCCCACATGACATGCAATGCAATCAGTATGTTGACTTAATGCAAATTTTTGATTTGAGCTTTAGACACTTTGTTCTGATCTTACTAGCCACGCCCTATCGCGCGATAGAGAGCGAGCGCGATTGTTACTAAGTACCTATATGTGATGATATGATGATATTATTTGGCGAAGACACAAGATGAAGAATAAGACAATCGCTAATCGACAACATCAATCGAAATGCAAACAATAGAACGAAAAGTCACGGTTAATTCCATACATTATTTATTTCGCTAGTTCCGCAGTAATTTATTCTAACGAGTTGGTAGTAAAAAATATGAACATGTAACAAATATGTTCAAAGAAACAGGTCAACACCACTAAAGATCTCTAGCTGTGCTCATTTCCTGGTTATCATTGTCCGCAAATGTAAAGCTTGTAAATGTCAAGGTACTGGCTAAAATAACTCTCCTGTGCCGCTCGGAAATGAGCGAATACCGAACGGAACTGGTGCGAAACGGCGACGTGCGAAACGGGAACACACCTTCATTTATTATTAATTATTATAGTCTGTTCGGAAAGAGAAGAGTCCGAGAATGTATGAGCTCCTATACATATAAACCAACGACACTTTCCTTTCCGGACAAACTATATGTATTGTAGTGCGTAAACAGCTAAAGTAAGGACATTAAAAATCTGTTTAACAATGTTTGTTGTATTTTGTGGTATTTATTGTTTCAAAGCTAGCTTACATTGTTAAGTGAATGTTGCAGTAAACTAGGCTGTTAGCAAAAAAAGTCACCATAATCAAAGAAAAAATTACTTACTAGATATTATATGAATGGCGTCTAGATTAAGTTTTGTTTGTTTGTTTTGCCGTATGTATTACCTGAAACAAATAAAAAAACCAATGAGTATACATTATGAACATAATTATTTTTAAACATACAAAATTATTGTGAGCACTTAGCACCAAATCATCATATAATAGCTTCTAGATCATTTTGACGTATTTCCTCAAGATAATTTTGACCACTATATAAGATCCAGCATAATTAATACCAGGAACCGGGAATTCCCGATTATTTCCATAGAAAATCAGAACCGAAAGCATTCCCTCGCTCATATAGAGGAAATTAGTACAGTCAGCAGCAAATGTAGCTGCCGAATTACGGTGGTCAAAATAGGCTTGACACGACTTTATTGTTAAGAGAATAAGAGTGTTTGGTCATTTTGAACATCACATACGCTTAGCTACTTCCGCTGCTGACTGTACCTTGGTATATTTTGCCTGTACAACTAAAAGCAAATAGGTACGGTACCTTATAATGACGTCGTAGACCAAATTCTAACCCCGGAACCCAATACAAATATAGCGTGAAACTAAAAGTTGACACGTCAAGCACCCCGCAACCTTGTATCGAGTGTGAACTTGCCCGCGGAAACGTAAGGGCGCCATTTGTTCCCAAGGGCAAGGGTAAGGGTAAGGTCAAGGTGGTATACCTACTGGTATAGATTACCCTTCTTAGAGTCCGCAGCATGAAGCTACCAAGTGTTGTCACTTGGTAGCTGACAATGAGTGAGTGAGTGAGTGAGTGCCTGCAGCCGAGCTCATCTTTTCGACGCCATGACATATGTCAATGCGCTTGTTCATACGCCCAACCAAAATAGTTCAGCGGGCCCTACCGCGAACTTCGAATATCGAAATCTCTGTCGCTCTTGCATATTCGAAGGACAGTCATAATGCAATGAACGATCGAAAGGACGAAGTGGTTCGCGGTTATATATCAGAACAAAACGTATGGTATCTTGAGAGATACGTACGTCGTTGGTCGTTGGCGTTGAACCCGGTGCGGTTATATCCGTTGTTCGGGTCGAAAAGGTTAGGTTTACCAACTGTAGATCCAAAGGTAATATGTAAATAAGTTTGGAGTCTAGCTCGCATCGTGTATTTCGTTTCGTTTCTCTGAACTTTTGTAAATATAATTTTAATTCGATATTTGTCTATGCGGAGGACACGTCTGGAGTAAAACTAGTAAAAAAATACAATTGGGGTATGATACGTACGTAGTATGTTGTTGAAAGCGCCTATGCCTAATATCGTCGCTGCGCGTGCAAAAGTCGCTATGTGAATTTTGTCGATTTTTGGTTTTTAATGCCATTATGATCCTTATTTCAATACACATATGCTCCGAAAATCCTGTCAGGCTAATTTCAGTATTTCAGGTATTGACAAATCTAGCTATGTGATGTTCATACATTGAATGCGCCTACTATAATCGCTAAGTGAAATAAATCACATAACGATTTTCGGTCGCCATAAAAACCATTTTTAGAATGCGCCTGATATGTGATTCTTGACACATAGCGATATTTTCCGCATAAATTAACCAGAAATGTTCACCCACTATGTAGCATTTTGCACATAGCGATATTTTTGTACTAGTTTGGATCGCTATTATGTTCGTAGACGCGACGCGAGACGTTGTTTTACGGTACATAGCGAGATTTTTCTATAGTACCTATATTCAGTCTACCGCATGTTACACTTGTATCTGCTTGTATCTACCTTCAAATAAAATAAACATGTTTTCTAGTAAACCATTAATGCCATCACTGGCAGTTCAATCGAATTATTTTGGTAAATAAACGGGTACTTTGACAATATAGTTGCTGTGGGTCTACGTTTAAAAGTGTTTGTTACTCGTAGCAGTTTAAGGTATAAGTGAATGGAATCTTATTAAGATTAAAATGTAATTTTCTTGAACTTATTTATCCCAACCATACACTAAATAGTTATTCTTCTTCTTTCCATATGAAGGTATCAAAACTTTAAACCTAATTATTTTTTACCAATTATGGTTAAATGGTTTGCCACCTCTTATCTCCGGGAAGTAGCTTTCATGAAGTCTTCTATAGTACACATACTTGGATACAGGGAACATTGCATCACTATGTTGCGTTGTTTGAAGATCGTCATTTTGCATCTCTGTGTTCCGGGCTGATTCCCTATTTAAGAAGATTGCCTTTTGATCGGCCAACTCTCAACCTTAGTCTGTTTAGAGACTTCTACGCCACCGTTGGATGTCGATAATCCCGCCGTTTCTTTTCGCGTTCTACAGTTGTGTCAAGTCCTTATGTATGTGAGGAGGAGCTATTCCGCTCATTTGGTAATGATGATCGCATTTGGTAAGTTTAATGCATCCGGTGATTAGTCTACAGGTTTCGTTGAGAGCAGTATCTATCTGATTCACGTGTGCAGAATTCTTTTTCACTGGGTATGGATACTCTGCAACTGAGAAACTTGACGCAAGTGCGGTAGTGCTGAGGGTATGTAGAGGTAAAACCCATGTGGTGTCAGTGATCCGAAAAATGATGTTATTTGTTGCCGTCACTTTCTGTTTTGTATCAAGGCAGTATGATATTATAGTCAGGGATCTGTCTAGCGTTATGCCCCTGATATTTGGGAGCGAAGGTGATAATCCAGTCGACAACCCTCCCAAACAATGCATAATTATTTATTGCATGTTTTTAAAGTGGGGCATACTACTCAGACAATCAATCGACCTCCCAAACTATGTTGTCCTCCCAAGCTGTCTCGTGCCTGTATATTTTTGAGTTGAAAAATATATACCTATGCCTAAGCTGGGTTTGGTCTGAGTTGATATCTCCTGGTAGTAAGTAGAACGTCTCTGTCTCTGCCTCCTCGAAAGAGTAGGCAAAGGCCTTTTCGTCGAAAATTATATTGCCGAACTTCACTTGACAACCAACTTTTCGCAGAAGTTTCATTTGGCCGAATTTCATTTCCCAACTTTACATAATCCATCTAACCTAACCCAACCTAGGAAGTAACTTCTGCGAAAAGTTGGTTGACAAGTGAAATTCGGTAATACAACTTTCGGCGAAAAGGCAGGATACCAGAAGGGTTTAACGTTAGCCTTTATGGCTTGACCGTTTCTAGAAATGTTGAATAATGCTGTTCAAATAATAATTCAATAGGGTGATTCAAGTAGGTACGAGACATATATATTACGGCAAAAAAATGCTTTCGTACGTGTACACTAAAAGTCTTTCGGATTTAATTATTATTTGCCAGACCAGAACGTATTGAAAACGTGTCTGGAAGGAGATGTTTCTATTTGATAAAAAAATACCTTTAGCTACGGATTCTTTCTAATTATCGAAAGAGATAGGTAATGAAAGTAACATGAAAATCCGAAGATTGATCGTACTTACTGATATTTCATTATAACTATTTGTCTAACCATAACTTTCTGTTTTTTTTAAATACCTAACTAATATCATTTCATAAAATAACTATGTGACAATAACGCATACAAATTGAATACGCTCCTAAATAATTTAATATAGCTATGTGATGTAATTACGGATTATACTCAATGACGCCCCTGACAGACACGAGTCCATATTCATACTCCAGGAAACGAGGCGTAATATTTTTTGAACCATGAAATATTTCCGATTCATCATTGTAGGATATGATTAATTTTTAATGCAACATTTTTTTGGTTGATAATAATAAGTAGTAGGAGAAGGTATATAATTAAATAAAAATAGAACTTTTAATGGAAAAAGTAATTAAATATATTATGTATAATCAGTAATGTTTTAAACAAAGTCATATTTTTAATAAAGCTTCCCACTTTCCCCCAATGATTGTGAAGTTAAACTAGGTAGCTAATACTCTTAATTAATACATTTCGCATTCTTACTCGTAACATATACATTGTTCAATAAAAAGTGACATGTTGAAATACATAATACATATTACAACAACTTATTTCGTACAGTTTGTTTTAGTATAATTAACACAAAAATTTGTGTTATTAGACTGATGGCAAGACACATAGAGATTATTATGACTCAAACAAAAATCGCTATGTGCCAGATTTATCAACATGTATTTATTTTGATTTATTTAAACACGATTATTTTTCCAGAACAAACGTAAAGTATGTAAAAGAGTGCTTATTTTCACCAAAAAAATATTCATGTACTTATGTGAAAGCAGTATCGAAAAAAATAGTTTTTTGTGTCTCCTGTAAAGTAGGTTAAAAACACATGGCGACTTTTGCACGCGCAGCGACGATATGCATTGCATCATATTGATCGCGAGCCCTGCGAGTCGTTCCAAACGCTTCATCTATATGGTAAGATCTATGCCTACAAAATACTCTTAGTAAATCGTATTAGTTCTTAAGGTTTTTGCACTACAGTCCATTTTTGTTTGACGTATGTTAGTTGCTTGGGAGTTATTAGATCGATTTCTTGTACAATAACAGTTTCAATTCATGAGTATGAATTTTTTATTATAAACGATTTCCAGTGGTTCTCAATAGGATATCAGCTTTAATTTTCCTTTGAAGTTCGCATCTGTCTACCTACAGTACTTACCTACCTAATACCGACTGCACTATACAATATAGTGCAGTGCTGGAAAAGGCCTTCCATAAGGATCTTCACGAAGACCGGCCCTTAGTTAAGTATAGTAAGATTTTTTTAAGATGTCCGAATTGTGGGAAGAGATCTCTAGTAGAATAAGAATATCTTAAAAAATGACTACCTTACATTTGTCTAAGGCCGCGGACTTTATGCACCCGGCCTTACGGTCGATTGTTGTGGTTAATAAGGCCAAATATACAATTCCCCTTTAAGCACAGGAGAGCTCGGTCAAGTTATACTGGTGATTAACTCGATTCGCCTTCGTTTCTATAACAATTAGAAATTCAAGGCCAGGCTAGTCAAGGCCGTTTTGTCAGGGCAGGAAAGTGGGGTAGAGTGGGGATGGGCCGAAACAGGGTCGACTAGAAATAGGCCGTAAAGGCTCGGTCTGGCTAATAGGAAACAGCACGCTAGCTTTTACAACAGTAGGTATAGTACGGTATTATAAGATGCCCGAATTGTAGGTAGAAATTCCGACATCTTAAAAGAATACTACCTGCTATCGCTTCACCGGCGACTTTGTTTGTGGGATTCGGTCTCTATCATTATAAGTAGGATTTATAAAGAAGCCTACATATTAATATGCACCGAATTCAGCTGTATCATAGACTTAAATATATAGTAGACGGCCATAGCCTAAGAACTTTTTGAGGCTCCGAGTATTTAGCGCCATCTAGTTCAGAGCCACCTGAACAGAGAATCTCTTTTTCGGTTGTCGATAAGGCGGGCGCTACTGTAACGAAAATTCATTTATAAATAAACCTTATCAACAATCGACAATGAGGTACTTTTGAAAATGTCACAAATACAGTTATCATCCAGAAAACAAAATATTTTCGGTATGGACTTTACGTTCATTTTCTCCTCGTATTGCTTCCATACTCATCATACTCGTACACTCAAGTCCCATACTTACACACAAACTCATTAACCGGATCATTTTATATGGAAACTTGGAAGCTACAAAGTGACCCATTTGTATAGACAGGATAGTGGTACTGCTAAATAGCTCCTATCCTATTAGTTATGTTATGTTATTATATAGTCCTGTGACTGTGACATATGATATGGTAAACTTTGTTTCACAGAGTTTTACATTTGGCCCATACATTACAACTTACATTTTGTACAAAAATGACGTCTGCAATAACCACCAAGCTGTAATGAAAACCATACATAAGGTTCCACCATTAAATGTTTAAACATTTCCTTTGTACTTTTTACAGCAATTATGTACGCATGTAAGTTATAGCGAGAGCAATAACTATGATAATTAATATTCGATTGTAAACATGAATGGAGCAAAAAATTCACGTCGTAAATACAATGGACGGTGGCCCTGATGGCTGGATTTATTAATATTACATAGTTCGTTAAGTATTTCATACAATACACGATACTTATTTGCAGTAATTTAACTTAATACTACTACCGTATATTTTGCCATATATCCAACCAATTTAAACTGATTAATTAATTTTAATTTTAAATAATTATTTTTATTTTTTAGGATCCGTAATATCCGAAATATCCGGATCCTGGACACAGCAGGTACCTGAACCGAAATTTGGCGGGTATCCGGATTGTATGATAAACATGAACAACCCTAACATTAATGTTTTGTAAATAATTTGATAAATATTATTGAAATTAACCAATTTAAATAGTTGGTAGTCAGTCCTTTGTCATACTTTGGACGGATCCAAACTATGAAGATTCTTAAGCACCAAGCCTTTAAACACTACTTAGATACCTACGCAATGAACTACGCTACGTAAAAAATAAACAAATAAAAGGAAAATACTAATGGTAGGAATTCTCAGACAACATGATTAAGATTTATATTTACACACTACCAATGTCTACCATAAATGGAAATGACATATTTTAGGAGACAATTACTGTTTGATTCTACTTGAAAGTCTTATTACAGAAGGATCTATATTGTATTTTTTGACGTCTTTAGACGTGGCATTTGTCGCCAACTTTTCGTCGACTAGCTAAACTTAGGCGGTTGCTAGTTAAGGTACTGTTTGAAACAGTAATTGCGTTGATATCGTGATTTAAATCGTAATGTTCGAGATCAATAGCTTCCGTCAGTTTGTTGGCGGGTACTTTGTTGAAATGAATTGCAAGTTATAATTGATGGTTCTTTCGTCAAGAGTTCGATACAGTACCGAATATGAGCATTGAGCAGTCAGCTCACTACACAATACAAGGTGTAACAAAAGTACTGGTGATCCTTTTAAGGGCATAATTGGTATCGAATTCTCATTATGAAAAAGTATGAAATAAAAATTTCTACGCGAAAAAATCAATTGGTTTTGTATGGAGGGTTGGCTAGCTGGGAAGTGTCGCAGACAAAAGAAATGTAGTAGTGTTGCGATTCTGATGGTAAGGTTCCAGAACTTTAAGAAATGCACTGTATTGATGATGACCTGCATTAATAAACCACGGCACAAAATGCACGGTACTTTTAAAACGAAATACAGACGTATGGAATGCAAAAAATGACCGCTGCGCAGTCGAAATTATGAATTAAGAAACAATGGGGAATGCAAATTGCACTCGCTTTTGTTTTTATGAATTCTGTTCGTTTTATTTATTGTCAGCGTGTTCTGGGTAAGTACTTACATGTGTATGGTGTCTAAAGTATGGAGCCATTTTCTGCCTTATGACAATGAAATACGGTGCAAGATAGCTTTAGAGTCAAATTTACACACATTTGGAGAGAATTCAAAAGATGTATTGTATTTATATTGTAGCCTGGTAAACTCGAAAGGGATCGTAATTTTACGGGTACCACACAGTCCCATTATAGTGTGTGTAGATTTCAAAGAATGCATGTACAACTCCTCACATCTGTTGAACACGCTAACTCGACAACAAAGGGTTGATGACAGCCCTTTTCTATAACATAAAAAAATTCTAGTCGTCATAGTACGGCCGCCAACTTTTGGGCACTGATAGTCCAAGTCTAGTGCACTCCACGGTCAATGGTAGGTACCCGCTGGTTCTCAAGTAAGGATGTTTGTTTTAGAACGCGATGGACTATCTAAGCAAACTACTTCTACTCTGCAAAGCTATTAACTTTTTATGTGCCAAAAGCGCTGGCGCCGAAAAGATAACAACCCACTTGAACCAGCCATTTTTACTATCGACCATTAAAACACCATTAAAATATGCAACTAACAGCGTTCCAAATACAAAGTCATTGACCCAAAACGGGTTATCAAATGATTCATAAAGGTTGCATCACATTTGCAGTCAACCTTTCACTGCACCGTATGCAGGCAATCATTTAAGCTATTAGTCGAATTTCGTGCTGTCGGCGGGTGAAAGCGGCTACCGGGCTTGAGCGCGGTTGAAGACATGGACGGGAGCGGGGACAGGACAGATATCAGATTCTGAAGAAACTGAGAAGATATCTTTGCTGGAGAAGCTATAATTCTTACTTATCTTATCGAGAAATCAGATGGCTGATGGTGGTAGTAAGTAAAACACTTTATTGCTCTAAAACATTGTACACGACACAATTGTAAAAATATTTGTACGAAAGCAAACTTATCCCTTACGGCGACCTTAAGACACCTCGACCTCAACCTTTAAAGAAAGGATGTCGTTGGAGCTGTTAGAGTGTCAATTACGGAAAGTACACTACAGGGCAACCCCCAACAATATTATTCTGCTACGTAAAAAGGTTACTGACACTAGGAGCTGCTGGACGTAGTCTGTGCAGGACCGCACTTGGTGTCAATCGATTGGGGGTTGAATTCAGAATCTGCCTTTATTTGCGTTCGGGAACTACGATTTAGTGAAGTGGGACTGCTGAAAACGACCAAAATGGGGCTCCTCATCATCATCATCATCTCAGCCATAAGACGTCCACTGCTGAATAGCTGCATAGGCCTACCCTTTGGACCTCCCATTAAAAGGGGGGCTCCTCAACGATACGTATTTCACATTATAGCGATTTTTGTTAAAAAACAACTAACGCCGACGCAGCTCACTTACTTAACATAAAACACCACTAATGCTATAAAATGGTTTTCGAAACCTCGCAATGACTCGCGTGCATGTCTGAGTGTTAGTTTTTGCGGATGCGATATTGCCATCTGACCTTTCCAGTCAGGGGGAAACTATTGGGGTTAAGTAGGCTATTGGGGTAAGTGGGCCCGTTCGAGGAAAACACGTCCGTATAAATAAATAGAGATAGCTTGTGACTTGTGCGGCGCGCGCGCGTGCTACGCTCCAGCCCGCGATGCTTATCGCCTATTTATGGCTGCATTAACTTGTAAAAACCCTATAATTTCGCTTCTCAATTGCGCGGTGAAAAATGTCCCCAGGCCGGCACGCACGTAGATAATCTCGATGATTCGTCTATCGATATGGCGTTCGATATTATCGGTTCTGTTTTACGCCGTTTATGAGACCACCGCTTTTGTGTAAGTGGACGCTTATCAAGATTTTAAGTATTTGCTGGTTGATTTGAAAGTTGTGTTTTATTTTTTGACTTCATACAAGATATCTGTTTACTTCAAGGTTTTGACTATTGTCAGTTTAGTTTTCCGCAGTAGGTATTTTTTAATCAATAAAAAGACGAAGAGTAGGTACGTACGTGTGCCAAAGGAGAATTAATTGCTACTAGAATAGTCTAAGACCATTACTCATAAGTTTAGTTTAACATTCTATTACTATTAAAAAAGAAAACATCGTTAATAAGTTCGTAAAAGTTCCACATTTCCTTAGTACAAACAAAAACGGTGCGTAAAAAACAAAACCTAGATGCAGATATACTAACATAAATCTAGCAAACAATGGCGAAGAAACGGAAACGGCTAATGCAGAGTGCAGCGGAGCGAGGAGCTAGGGCACGCGGTAAAAGTCAGGGGGCTTCCTGAGTTCCATAGAATCAGAAAATAATGGACTCTCAGAACCAATTAAGAGATATGTTTGACTTAATCAGGTGTTCAACTTTAGTTCCAATCAGTGGTTGCGTCCGTTCCCGACTCCATCTCCAATTCGATTTCCGGCAGTTTACCTAATTTCCAGACAGTTCAGTAGGTTTACCTGAAGCAAAAGGAAAGCCAAATCAGAATATGTCAACGCATTGCCATCGCCACTAGCTCTCAGAATCTCGACAGCATTGATTGATCTCTAGACATATCTATCCAATTATTTTAGGTTTAAAACAAAGGGAATATTATTGGATTCGTGTTTACTTATCGATGATCTAACACATAAATCAATTTACAGTCAATAGTAAAACAATCCGTGATGGCGGAGCCACCGTCACGCACCTCGTGTCGGGCCCGATCATAAACGAAGCTAGCGGGTATGAATCAAGCGATGAAAGCTCGTGGGAGTCCGCCGACTTCCTGGCCCGCCTACGGTAAGCAATAAGCTTGATAGTGGGAAAAAGGATTTCATTCACAATCCATCAATATCTTGAACTTTTCAAAATACTGATAAATTGTGTAGTTGCGCGGATTTTTATCTAGTTATTTAAGTTATTTCAGCCTTATTCCTAATTATATTATTATTATTAGGTATATGACACCTACAGTACTCGTACACAGTGACACAGTTATATGTGTATAACACCCCTTACCTTACGTGTAATTAGAATTAGGCTACGTTGCTATTTGCACCGCAGCCTTAAATATCGGCTATTCAGATCTCCGTGCGCTTTTCTTAAATCAGAAGTTTACGCATCATTTTTATTGCATTCACTTTGAATGTTATAAACTTGCACAATAATAGAATAAAATATTAAATCAATATAACATACTATAAAAGCTCGTGATTAATTTTAATGTACTTGGAAGTACTACTTGTGTTTGATGTAATTGGTTGTTTGATGGCCGCACAGGTACTAAATTCTTCTCGTTTCCTTTATAATCTTTATATTCCTACGCCCACAATCAGTAGCGTGCTGTGTCCGCAACCACAGATAAAATATATCCTGCACTCAGCTGTAAGCTTTAATTAGGTGTCAGGCGGAAATGAGGATACTGATATACGGACACCGATGGTGGATAAAGATGGTATCTAACTTTTATAGGCAAGGCAGGTGTATTGTGTATCCTTGTTGTGAGATGCAGTTATCTTATAGGTATTGAGTAATTATAAAGGTTTGTCAATACCAGCGTGCTCTCAAGTGCTTTCCGCGTTTTCAAATACCCTTCCACTAAATGCATGTATCATATGTTACATTTTGGACGAAAATTCGTGACTTTATGTCATGCAAGATAAGTTTATACATAATTGAAGTAGGTACATGTAATTGGTAAGTCAAATAAAAAGGCTTTTAAAACAACATTGACAACACAATACTGTCCGTTAACAAATGATGTCGACTGTCATTTAAATACCGCAAGTTGGAAGCGTAGTCGCGGATATTTTGGTCCCTGTCAATCTTAACTTTTGACATTTTAAATATCAATACACCTACGTCGATGTTTGTCGATACAAATAAGAATCATCATCATCTCAGCCATAAGACGTCCACTGCTGAACATAGGCCTCCCCTTTCGACCTCCATAAGTTATTAATTAATTAATGGAACTTATCATTGGGGTTTGCCATACGCGCCACGCTTGGCAGGCGGGTTGGCGCGCGCAGTTTTTTTTTGTTTATTGTTGTTTACACAGATAGAAAAAATCTCTTCAACCAAAGAAACCTATTTGAATCAAGAGATATCCAGTTTCCCATATAAGGAAAAAATAAAATTCTTTATTTTAAGATATAAAATGTTTCAAAGTTTATTACTTAACCTAATAAATTCAATACTTTATCCGAGATATAAAAATCTTCTTTTGAAAATAGCTTAATATTCTCACGAAGGGCGTTTGAATTTTGTTTTTGTATTGTATTTTTTTTTAATTGAACTTTATGTGTCTTAGTGCAATACATAAAGAACTTAAGCCAAGAAACTTTGTTTCTTGGATGAAGACTCATAGTTTAAATTGAGAATTGAATTTCTCCACGGAAACAAGAAAACGCATTAGTTCAACAGCATGTGTTACTTGATGTAAAATTTGATATTTTCACACCAAGAGCTAAAATTTCTTGGCGTATGAAATCGATTACTTGAAACAAACAATAACATTTTCTAAGGCGGTTATCACACTGGCGCGGATCCGCATGCGGCACCGGTGCGCGAGCGAGATAGCGCTCTGCATGTGTATAGCGCTATCTCGCTCGCACACCGGCGCCGCATGCGGATCCGTCGTCAGTGTGATAATCGCCTTAGTGTCTCAGTGCACTACTTAAAAAGCTAGTAGCAGAAACTGTGTTTCTCGGGACTAATCCCAAGAAAGGAAGTTTAACTAAAAGTAGATAATACAAATATAAATTATGATTATTTATATACTCACAATTTATAATCGTATTAACTAGAGCTGAGATTGCTATTGTGAATCTCAAATAAGCCCGGGTAAAGCACCGAGGGTCATAAAGTTACGTCGAACAGACGTTCGCGTGTTCTAACCTACACGCAGAGACAATTATTGATGCGCAGGGTAACTAACGTCCAAGACTTAAATGTTTCAAAGCAAAAATTATGTGCTTCTTCTTTGGAATAGCTGTGGCTCTTGATTGTAGGTTGAAAACATCAAAGCAAAAATTAATCTCTCTTGCCTAAAAACTTAAAAATCTCAAATAAAACTTTTGGCGCTACTTCTTTGAATTAGCTTTGGCTCTTAGCTGTAGATTGAAAACATCAAACCAAGAACTAATCGCTTTTGAAGTAAACACATAAAACTCTTAAAGGAAAATTTTGGTGCTTTTTTGCCGTATATAATTATTATCTTAACTCAAATCATTACTATTCGCTTTAAAAATGGGTAAAGCTAAAGCTGAATAATTTTAATTCTTCTTTTAAAAATCATGATATTTTTAACTCAAGTCATGTTTATTGGTCTAAGGTATTTATTACTCTCTTTAAGAAACCGCGTGCAAGAGAGTTTTGCGTTTTGAATTAAGATATTATTTCTATCTGTGTAGGCTTTTGGAAGATACTGCAAATAAGAATACAAACTTATTTTATTTAAAAAGACTTTAACCGCTTTATTAGGACAAACCTTATTTAAAATTAGCTTAAAATAACAACACCAATCGTAACTAAAGTTTTATAAGAAAACACAAACGTAATCTAACCAAGCCCACGGCATACAGGTGGTCGGTATGGACCCAGTATTGACCTCCCAACCTCAGATAGCATTTGTACTCAAGCGCAATTTTATTCAAATCCGTTATCTATCATACTTAATTCCTTATTTGAAAGTCGATTACAAACATGTCGCAATATACATAATTTCATACAATTTCCTTTCAAGAGTTTCACTGGTAAGTGAATGTAGAAGATTGGCATCAAGGGCAGCGGGAAAGGGAGCGCGATAGGGTCAGGAGTGAGTTCTCACTAGAAAAGGCGGGCAGATAACAAAAAGCGCTGGGAACTGATACGTATCGTTCTAGGTAGTAAGCAGAGACAAGTCAACAATACTTAGTACTTACTTAAGTTTTCATTTAAAGGGCCGTTATACCCAAATCAGGAAATTTAAGTGTTACCTGTAAGTTTCCATGAAAACAAAGAACGTGGTATAGTTACTTATAAGTAGGTTGCGAACTTCGTACCGAACGTGCTTTTCTGTCAAACTTGCAGAAAAATATCTCGAATTCCCAATTTTGATTACCCTGTCGCCTTAAAGTTGTTTCAAGAATTGTTCTAAATTTAATGAGAAAGGTCTTTGTTCCATATTTTTTGTAAGATACTTTGAACTTTGTGTAACGCAACGCAACTATTTATTTGAATCTTTTACTTATCACTTTCGCAGATATCTACTCATGGCGATCAATGCGCTAAACAACAATTTAAAAAAAGCGTCTTTAGGAGTCTATATAATTTATTAGTCTTTGACAATAAAGTATTTCCTTTAACGTGGCGCGAATCTACTTTCAAAACAGAACAGAATATGTTAGCGTTTTATAGTATCAACACTTTTGTTAAAATCAGGATACCAAAACTGGGAACGCAAGAAAAAGGTTTGACTATTTTATAAGTAGTTTCTTTCTTCGTATTTTTTACTATAACTATTACAAAAAGAAGTTTCAAAATGTGTTTTTCAATGACACCTTTAAGGCAAGTTAAGGGTTTTTAGTATAGTAATGTCATCCTTATAATTAATATTTAAAAGTTAAGTCAAAATTTAAGATATTTTATATGCGCACCACGTGTTCCGTGTAAGAGCTGACCCACTCGTGAAACCGCGAATTCGCAACGAGTGAAGATCGTTTTACTCGCCCGCGATAAGCCCCGGAATTTCGCGGTCCATTTTGATCATAGACATACAATATAAGGTATAGACAGGACATGGTGATAATAATACCAAGATAGAACGGGATGGTCTTATTAAATTTTCAATAGGTATGACAGAGAAGTTGCCATTTTTTGTTCGTCCTTATCATAGACTCACGGCTTTATGTCACCCTCCACCGTAAGTACTTTCTATGAGTGGAGGGTCATGAACACATTTAATTCGCGTTTTCTTGCAAAATATCTGTATTTGCTAGGTGAAACCCAAATATATTTCGTGGAAAGTTGTGCCAGCTACGGAAAACAATGGTTAATTGTTGTGTTTTGAGCTGTAGAAGTGATTATCGCCGATATTACGACAACATAACCTTTCACAGGTAAGTACCACATTTTACAGTTTACTCCTGTTGTTTAGTGTATAAATAGTATCCTACAATCTATTACGCGCTATAATCTTGTTAATAAATCTATTCTCGTGAAGAATAATACATAAAATCGTAAAGGTAAATAAAACATTCGAGAACATATTAACCGACTAATTTATGAACGCGGTTAGCCGTATAGCTGTCAGTAATTTAGAACCGCATAAGCAATTTAGTCGCATTACATACGCCTTAGGGATACCAGTGCGTGATTTTTATACTTACCCTAATATTGAGGTATTTTTTGTTTTAAAAAGATCATCATTTCATATCATTGGCAAAAATTTATTTAAATAAAGATGTTGATATCTGCCAGTAATAAAATTTTCCTGTTTTATTTTTCCATACTAAAGAAATTAGAATGTAACAATAGTTATTTGTTATACAAGTGGTGAAAGTTGTATTTTACGTGCGAGTGTTATTTGAAACACGAGCTAGCGAAAGGATTTTATTATTGACCACGAGCGAAGCGAGTGGTTCAAAAATAGAATCCTGAGCGTAGCGAGTTCTTTAATACACGAGACGTAAAATAACTTTCACACGTGTATAACACAAAACTTTTCACCTCACTACAGCGAGGAAAATAAGAAAAAGGGTGCATTTTGCTCGGTTTCCCATAATTCCTCAGGTGTTTAATACTTCTTCATCACTCGAATCACTAATTTTTAACAAAACAATCTAGAAAAACATGCGAATATTTAACGTTGATATGATGGATGAATTGAAATGAAAAGTTTTGACGTAAAAGGTTTTATTAAATGTCAGATGCGTTTTGTTCGTACGTAGACTTGTTCGGCTGTCAGAACAATTTATCCGTTTTTACAAAAAGAATGAAGATTAATGTTGAATGCTGATATTTATGAATTAAAATAAAGTTGTAAGACTGTATTAAGTGTTTTTACTCGATGCAATTCATTAATTGCGATGTTAAAAATTCTGCACTTTTAACGTTTTACGTTTTGTTAGCTGTCAAATGTCACTTAAGCCACTTGTCACTTATGTCAAAACTCTTTCACCACATGTGGATAAAAAGCGATTTTCACAATAGATAATAAACAAACAAAAAGGGCTTTCCGAGCTAGTGAGGTGAAAAATTAATTCCTAGTGTTGGTTTTGCTATGGCTCAGTAAGTCTGGGGTATGCTTGGCATCCTAAGTCCAAGATTGGTACTAACTAGTTATAATGAAAGCGAAAAGATCTTCCACCTGATTTGATTTCCTTGCAATATTTTTGTTCACCGTAAAGGAACTGAAATAACAAATGAAAGTTCGATCATAAGTTTCGAAAATCTTAATATACAAGTTGGGTTTGGAACAGCGACCTTAAAAATGAAATTGCTATACAGGATGTAGCAAAAATATTCATGATCCGTTCAAGGGCATTAGCATGGTATCGTATTGCGAGTTTGGAAAAGTAGGTTGAAGAAAAAAAAAACGCGAAATTTTTTTTTATGTGCGGAACAAATTACTATTGTGTCCGTAGTCGACACAACTTTCTGACAAAACCATCAGGTTTTCTCGTAGTAAATACGCTAATTTCATCTGTTCGTTACCCTCCACTGTCAAAAAATAGGTGAGACTAGGACTAACGATAACAGCTCGCTTCTCTGTCACACCTGTTGAAAGTTTGATAAGACCATCCCGTTCAATCTTGGTATTATTATTTATTTATTTCCATGTCAGGTCTATGGGTGGTATGTCTATGTTCACATCGCTCCGGGCCTGCCCGGAGTGCTCGGTGCTCGCTATATGAAATAATGGGGTAATTTTCTCTTACTGGTATCCCCACGAGTTAGACGTCATCATGACGTCATCTATGTCTATCCCTTACGGTGCTACGCGGTGTCAGGCCCTTGATTTCGATATAGATAAGGCAGTGACAAGGGTAATTGAATTTTACGGTTAACTTTTATTTATGAAATGTAGCTTTTAAAAGTTTCTGATTTCTTATTGATAATACGGATAAATGCGCAAATCAACGCGCAAATAGCGCTGACATTCATTACTTTTTAATTTATTATGTATCATCATCATCATCATCGTCATCATCATCATCAGCCTGTATCAGTCCACTGCTGGATATAGGCCTCTCCCATGGCACGCCACTGAGCTCGATCTTCAGCTCTCCTCTTCCAATCTGTACCCGCCACCTTACGAATATCATCGCCCCACCTTGCTGCAGGACGCCAAGCACTGCGTGTGCTTTCATACGGTCTCCACTCAAGAACCAGCTTTCCCCAACGACCATTGGTTCTTCGGCATATGTGGCCTGCCCACTGCCACTTCAGCTTGCTTATTCGCTGAGCTATGTCGGTAACCTTGGTTCTGACTAATAACCTCGTTCCGGATTTGATTTTTATTATGTATGCTAGTCTTTAAGATATTTATCTATGGGCCACTAGTTGTCTGAAAATAAAAGTATTTCATTTTATTTCATTATCAAAAAAGTGGTTGTCAGAAAAGTAGCTGTGATTAGAATCACTTCCAAACTGATGTTCTAACCAGTTTCGCCGGTTGGACAGAGGCATAGAGCCATTATTCCGTTTTTGAAGTTGCAACCCTGAACGACTTAGGTACGTTCCTCTCGCTAACCTTACCATTACGATCCATGTACTGACAGTCAATCTTTACTAAGAACTGACCATAACTTTATTGCATTTTATATGTAGGTATTAATGTTTACTAACTTTAGGATCTTACCTATAATCCTAGTTGGTCGGAATAAATGTCTTGAATTGAATCGAATACATGAAATGGCGGAATACCTAAAACAACAATGTGCTATTACGCAAGATCAAAACGCAATGAAAGTGAGTTTAAGTACACGTAAAGCACAAACAACAATAGTTTTCTCCAAACAAATTAGCAACAATCGCGTCTAAATCACCGTACATCGTTTAACACTTAAGCTATCAAAATATCTAGCGAATTGCTGCTTACTTCACTTCCTGAGTAGTGAACCCATTGAGACCTACCCAGTGTTACCCACATTAACGTTTGAAATACGCCAGCGTAAAGCCGGTTACCCACTGTCAGTTTTTACTGACATTCTTCATTGATGACATTTAACCTAATCATTACAGTCATTTTACAGGAGTAAGGATGTCGAAGACCGGGCAAAGTGGAGAAGGTTAAGCAGGAAAGCGGACCCTGGCACTAGGCCGGGAAAACGCTAAGCCGAAGAAGATTACAGTCATTTCACACTCATTCGAGTAGCGAAGCGAACGACGATCGCAGATATTTCTGTATTTACACACTCGTATTTGCGTGTTTTTTTATGTGTCGGTCACGGCCACGATACGCATTTTCCAAGCGTGCAGGCTCGACGCTCCTCTCCTGTAAACAACTGGTCATGAGATAACCAGTCAAATTATTTAATCAGTCAGTAATAATGACATTATTCCTCTACTCATTCTTCTCATCGTTCATATACATACAAAAGGACGGGTACAGAAATAATGACATTATTACTGATAGTATCTGGACCGCTTTAGGTGTTAAACTGTCGTCCTTGACAATAAGAAACCTGGTATCCTACTCTCGATCAATTCTAACTGGACCTCACAACTGATCATGGGATGATCAATGATCAGTCAAATTTATTTAGTCACAAATGGTAAAACTGAACAACACTCTATTTCCATTTAAGGGTACTTCTCCCACAGCTAGAAGTTCTCTGTACCGACTCCGCATACTTAAGCAACACAGCGGCCTTACCATCACACTGACGAAAGTAGCCATTTGCAATAATTTGCATCAGGAAGTCAGATAATGCGACCGGGGTGGTCGGTCGACATATAAAACCACCCATTGGAACCGACGCTAATATCTCGTAAGGAAATATAAAATCTAGCCCAGATCGTTCAAAAGCCATTTACATATGATTTCAAATGGTTGTTATTGAATAATAATACAGTTGAACCTCGTTTAGTAGAACCTACAGTGAGTAAAATAAAATACGAAATTAAATGCTAACTCAATTACTTAACCCTGTTAAAAAGAAGTATGTAACAAACCATTAATATGTAATTATGTAACTCTTACATTATACTCTATTGTACTCTTACACTATAGTCAAGTCTTTTTTTTTACCATAACTCGATGCATATATTAAAACTGACTAAAACATACGGATTATGAAAAAAAATCTGTACCTTGTTTTATTGCTTCTAATTATAACATATCTTGAAGTAAGTAACTAACTAAATAACCTTTGTGGTACCGTAACGTACTTAATGTGTTTGAGCATTTACCTCCAGGTAAGAACTTTTCAAAACTTTTCTGAAACGTTGAAGGCAAACCCGTTAACATTTTTAAGCAACTCTTGAGATTCGTGTTATCGAGGTTCCACTCAACTTGCGCTTATTCAAGCTATATTGAGTTCGCAAATCTCATAGAACGTGGAAGTCGTGTTTCATTTTCTGGCTTAATGTCTTAACTAGAAACTCAAACATGGTATTTTCCTATAAACGGGGGTATTTACACTAATACCGAGTTACGGGGAACGTGAATAGAACATGATATTCAAACGCAATGAGTGAGGTATTGGAATATGCTGTTGTAAGAGGACTTTGTATTTATTGTTGGGTAAACAATAATGTTTGCTAATTAACGTACATTTTAAACATATCACACGGAAAATAAAGCTTCCGGGATATTCTCAATCTAAGACATTATTATATTATGTTGAAAATATTTCCTCGTGACAAGCATTTTTTTCCTTTAACGAAAATAAATTAAAGTTTTAAATATAACGAAGCGAATATATTCTTACAGATTTTCTAGTTTTCTTTTACCTAAGATAATACTTGTTTGATTAAAGTACAATCTCTCTTATTTACTCAATATACTCTTGGAACAATACATTTTTGTATTTCTATTTTAAGAAAACGTGGTATTATTGAGCGAAGAATCATATTTTTGGTAAAGGAAATTAATACTTGTCACGAGGAAATATTTTCAAGAAAATAATAATGACTTGGATTGAGAATATCCCGGAAGCTTTTTTTTCCGTGCACTCAGTAGATGTTTTAAAATGGTTTAAGTTCTTAGTAGAAAAGCAGTCAAATAAATTATGTTTAAAAGGTTACCTATTTATGTATTATAAGATTATTTATTGACTAGGTAAAGGAAATTAATTAAATAAGTGTAAAAAAGGTTTAATATTTACAGTGTTTATATATGCCTAATGAGTTAATAGTAACCTGATGTTGAATTGAATTGAATTCGGATGTTGGCATGGTAAAATAATGAGCTGCTAAATATGGAATAGATATTGTCTATTTTGCGTAACTAAGAGTATATAAATTCCCAATAAAAATAAAACGTAGCAGGAAAATTGAGGGTAGTCAGATCGGGTTGTGTTGTGTAAATAAAAATAAATAAGTAGAAAAGTTTACTTAGGTATCAAAAAGAATAGGTACAAAATATTTATGTAATATCGGTGTGGTATGTTTCAAGAGATATACTTACGTTGCTTTACAGGCCGAAAATCTCATACATAAATCTAAACTGCCTTCAAATCTAGCAAACCAGTTCCCAAACAGAGGTCAGTAGTATCAATGCACCATAAATTATATTGATTTAACACCACACGAATGCACATATCAGCTACAGCAAATTTCAATTCGACAATGCAAATCGGTACCGATCGGGGTAATAAATAAAGCGGTACATATAAAATCGGTAGCGACTACTGTCGACATAATAAGGTTATTTATGGGTTCGGCTTATCTGTTGACCGTACGAGTGAAACAATGGGACAGCACTGGATGTTGGACAATTGCGGTTGAGGAATAAGGAGTTCCTAAGGTATTTCAATTGCTAGATAAGATAAGTTTTTGTTGCACGGGTATTGGAGATATTTAGAAACGGCTATGATGTAGTTCGACTTTAGAAATGGGTAAAAACTAGGCCGTTATCCCTTTTTATTGGCTTTCGCCAATGACCAACTCTTTGCTACTGCTTATTTTAATTTAATACGTTATAGCTAATCATTATTATGTTATTTAAGTTTTATTATGAATAAAGTACATTTGCTACTTAACTACATCTAAATGCAATGTGGATGCTAAATAGTTTACATTCGATATCAGGTAGATTTTAATAAAGTTGGTCATAATGATCACCTCATAGTTTTAAGTTTAGAAAGCTGGTCAATCGAGGAATAACAAAACTCTAGATTTAAAACTTCCTTTCCATGTATTACGAAATGGCACTTAGCACTTAGCTTAATGACTACCGTAATACTTGTTAAATCTAATACCTAACTATAGACACAGTTAATTAAGGCGATGTTGGTTTAAAAAGTGGATAGTTATATGGTTTAAAAAGTAGATAGCGTAACTATGTAATTCATTATGTCAATTATGCTAATGAAAGAATATAAACAATAAAAACGTGATTCCGCCTTTCTGAAACCAATAACATAATTCCTACCTCATTGCATTGACCAAACGACTAGTTCAACTAGTTTTGTTTGTATATAATGTGTAAGTACCTACATCCTTTAAAATGCATAGGTATAGTACCGATTAACTTTTTTTTCTCAAACATGCTCGGAAATGGCCGCATTTTATTCCTAAATCGAACACGGAAAGTGCTTCATTTTACTCCTAGGAGTAAAATGAATGTATGAAATTCCATTTTTTTCCGCTGCGTTAAACTTTTAAAATTCTCATATTTGCATATAAATCTAATGGGCCAAGGCAAAAACGGATTCAGCCAAGCAAAATAATTCATTTAAACAGCCGTGTGTAGAGGGCTTCACAAAGTGCGCGCGCGAATACGCATGCGCGTACTGTGTCGGGCCATCTTGTCTATGGTTTATTAAAAATTAATTTAAAAAGCGGAAAAGTTAGTTGGTTATGGTAATTTACTTCGTTACGTTGTTTATTTACTTTATAGTACAAAATAAACTTAAATAATGATTTTCAGAAATGAATGTAGTGCGGAAATTGATAGCGCTCTACCTAATTTGAAAGAATAATAGTGGATTACTTGCTTCCTGCTAGGTCAAGAGACAAAGGGTTTATGTTTATGACGTATGTATGAATTCGAAGATGAGCATAAATGCTAATATCTTTTCTGAAAATGTGTTTTAGCTTATTTCAGTTATCAAAAAACAAGAAGCCAACTATGGTGTGGTTTATTTATGTAAAAGTACCTCCGTATTACCTATTATAAAACACAGTATCAACATAACTTTTCCAATATAAAATACTTGTTGTTTTTCCTAAAATTTTTCTTTATTTCCTCACATATTTGAGAAAAGCACTGTGTATATACCTCAGCGGAAACAGGAATTTTCTGACTCGGAACTAGTGCCAGTCCTCGGCAAGCCTCGCCCTGGCACCCAAGTACCTCGTCAGAAAATTCCTTTCTTTCCGTATCTCGGCAACAATGTACTATGTATTTTATAAGTTTCAAACTATGGCTTACAATTTTTTAATGCAAATGCTCCTCTATTCCTTCACAGCTTTTTAGACTAACAACGTTACCGGTTAGCGCATTGGACTAAATTAGGCAGACCTCTCTCAGAATTGCTGGCATAAAACTTTCACAGAGAAAGACAGACGCCAGGAATTAGTGTTAGTTAACTTTATGACCTAAATACTATGTGGGGCGGGCTTCAATAATGCGAAACATAGGTACTTACTAGAACATACACGGAAAAAGTATCTTCATCGAAGACAAATCCTCTTCGTCAAAACAATAGTAGATTGTACAACAAGTGCATAAAACGCACCATTTTACGCGAGGCGTTTACGAGCGTAAAATGGGTTTTATGGACGAGTTATACACTCTACTTTTTACTTCGATTGTGAGGAAATAAAAAGAATATGAATTTCTTTCATAAGAAGTTTCACTTTATGCTGGGTATAGGCGGACTAAAACTCAATTTTATGCACAAGTGCATAAAAAATTTACTTCTTCTAAGGCTATTTTGACAATGGCAATTTTTTATGCACTTGTGCATAAAATTGAGTTTTAGTCCGCCTATACCCAGCATAAAGTGAAACTTTACGAGCATGAGAAGTAAAAAATTGTTTTGTATATAACGAAAACAATTTGCCTAGAAAGTGATTTTTATTTAAGTAAAATGTCTTTAATGAAGTAAATTATATCTTGGACTAAAGATATCAAATTAGTCCAAGAAAATATTTAGTTATGTTTAAACAATAATATTTTCGCATTGGTATTCTTGGCTGAAGATATCCTTTTTTTTCCTTGTAGGCATGTAGGTTAATATGATCTAAAAAAAAATTAAATGTCCGTATTTATTACGCGATTGCAGTAGCGATTCCTTACTAAAAGTTATTGAACAAAACGTAATATAGCATGTAGAAATAAAGTCACCCGGCGTCTTTTCTAAACCACACTTAAAAGAATTAAATTGCCAATCTAAAATAAGTACCAATAATTAAATATGATTAGCGTGGAGATCCCAGAGACATTAATAACAACTAATCACTAACATTCGCCCACTTAACGCGGAAGTGACGTAACACGTACCGTGTTTAGGACTCATTTGAGCAATTTCCTTCTTATCATAACAGGAACTCTTAGCTGACCATCGGAGGACCTTAAGTCAATGCAATAAGGTTTGTTTATACCTAGTCAGTTAATGTTGCGGACGATTGTACGTTGAAAGATAGTGTTTTATGCGCCGTGTCCGTCATTAGATAATGTGGCTATGAAGAAAATTGCCGGCTGCGCCCACGCAACTAAATATTCCTTCGTTGACCGCGAATAGGGGCTAGATTCAGAAACGAAAATTTGGTAGTATTTTTTCTTGTCAAACTGTTCGCCGACTATTTTCCCTCAGTCATCAGGATCGATCTCAATTAAATGAAATAAATGTCATATGTGTCAGAAGGCCTTATAAAAAAACGGTCCTGTGAAACACAAATATTCAATGAAATAATTTGATTTTCACGATCACTGTGCTATGTTATCGAAGATGTTTTTTTCTTTAATTGAAAATTTTGAAAAAATATTGACCTCTGGAGTTGCAGGCGTTCATAGGCTACGGTAGCGGCTTACCACCAGGAGGGCCGTATGCTTGTTTACCACTGTCGTGGTATTAAAAAAAACTGTCATTCTTGAAATAATGTAATGCAACCCATCCTATAATTTAATTTAAGTAGCTTACCGACCAATCGAGTAAAACTGAAGCAGTCAGTGCTACCAGTTCTAAAACTGCATAAAATGCTCCGAGCATCCCTAAGGCCAAGTTTGGCTGGTCATTTAAGTGACACGTGGCGTCAATACAATTTCGATACAAGTTTAATGCGTCCAATCTAGAATAAGGCCCTCCGCTCCGGTCGTTTCGAACGTTGATCTTTTGTTTGAGAGATTTTCTCCACTATTTCGCTACACGAACGTACTTACATTGATTTACTTAGATTTATGGACCAAGGTAATGGTTATGATGAATGAGCTGGGACTTTATATTATAGTTTTCATAACAATATTATTACAGTAGCTACGAGTATAGGTTCATAATGAGTTAATGACATTTGTTAATTTATTAAAAAGAAACAAAATTTTCGCATTTTAATGAGTTTTTAAAATAAACCTGACTTTGTCCGTCCATTAAAAAAAAGATATTCGTAATATTATCCTACATACATATTTCAAATAAAAAGTAGGTTAGGTACCTGGGCGTTTTCACAAAACGTTGTTGGTTTTCGTGTTTTTGAAATTTTAACAATTTTTTGGATATTCCTCCTTAGAATCGAGAGTACTATTCATTCTGCTAGGAAATGAAAAGTGTCCCAAAATTTTCATACAATTTTTATGTTCCATTACGCTACTTTCATATAAGTGCCCATAGAAAAGTAGCGTAAGAGGAACAGGACACTTTTAATTTCATAGTGGAGTTGATAGTACTCACGATTCTGAGTAGGAATATGCAAAAAATTCTTATATTTTCAAAAATGTGAAAACTAACAACTTTTTGTGAAAACGCTCACCTACATAAGTTTGAAAAGCGGGTATTTTGACTCCCCGGCAACTGCACACCGCAAGCGCTTGAAAAATACCCGTATCTATTGTTTACAATTGAAGGTCAGCACTGCAGTTTACAAAATAAATGAAAACAAGTGAAATCCTTATCACTGCACATAACATCAGTCAATGTAAGCAGTGTACGAGATATCCCGATACAGTCGTGGCCGGCTGAATCAATAGCGGGCGGTCGTGCGCAAAGTGGGCGTTTAACCTCTGACAGCGATATTCTTAGCAGTTGCGGGCACATGCGTGAGCGCAAAAGAAAAATTGAAGCTTGGTGTATCTTCACTAGAATTAATAAACGGGGATCAATGTTACTTTGCGTCCGTAGGAAACACCTTCGACAACCCTACATACACGTGATCCCTGGGTGGTGCTAAAAGAGTAACAAACTAGGCAGGTGCATTGTCCCAATTGGACCTCGCAGCACTTACTGGATTTTTTTCATCATCTGCTTTCTCACTACTATTTACCCCAGAGAAGAAATGCCTATCTATATGCAGTGACATGTAGCCATAGGATAACTAAAATACTGGACTTAAGAAAGAGCTATATATAGTGTCTCTCTCTGTCAAAACAACGTTCTTGGGTCGACCGACTGGTCGCCGTCCGGCGGGTTGGCCCAGGTATGACAGTGTGACGGCGGACCTGCTGCAGCTTCGCGTCAATAATTAGCAAGAAGTTGCGCAGGATCAGGACAGGTAGCATGCTCTCATTTCAGAGGCCAATGTTCCCTTTGGATCATTGATACAAAATAGTTAGTTATAGAGTCTCTACCACTCCATACCTAGCAATAGACTTAATCTTGAGGCGCCACTTGTTCCGCTGATAAGCTTTATCTGGAGGAGTAAGGCCGAGCTCCATCATGTCATGTGTCATGTCTCTCAAGGCATTGTTCAGGACCTCTCATGGTTTATACCATAGAGGCCTTATGGCCCTTATAACCAACCCTATTGTACCAAACCGTCTGGAACCGTCCGTCCGTTTTCAGCTTGGGAAAAAATTTGTTCATATGTTAGGTAAACTGGCGGAATTGGCACAAAAGACCTGAGACAATTAGATTTGTTTTTTTTTTTCATATTTGAATACAACACGAACAGGTTATGTAATAAATCGGGGCTCGCGATTTCTAAAACTCACCGACCCACTAGTTTGTAGGATGCCCCTCGATCGTCCTCGTTAAGCGATAGGAATGTCAAGCGCAGCGCCGGCGCAGGGCACGCGTGAAGCTATCGATCATGGCCGTATCGCTGAATTAACCTAATACAGCCACTGGGACCCATTCAGATGATTTATTGTCCGCTAGTGACATTGCCAATTTCTTTCCAGGTCTTATTAGGTGTTTTTCCTAAGGTATATGTGTTAATAGGAAAAGGTGTTCCATATCAAGAAATAATGAATGATCTGGTCATAGCGATTGCTGAGTTTTGTCGGACATTTACTGTTGGGCATTTCTCTTTTTTTTTTACTAATAATTAAGGTCGTTTGGCCGCAGTTATGGGCCAGTTACGACATGGGTAGACTGTGTCAGTCTCGCGGCCTGAAGGGCCGCGAGGCTGCCCAAGTAGGAGAAGAGAGAGAAAGGATAGAGAGAAGATATGAAAGAGACAGATGAAGTACAGAGAAGAGTAGATTACAGTTAAAAAACAAAACAAAAGACTATCTGGCCTATAGGATGGTCTAGGGTTGGTGTTGGAATGGCCAACCAAGAGTAGCCGGTCTATTTTTCCTTTCATGAGGCCTTTTGTAGTCGAAGTTGAAAGTACTCGTAGAATCGTGCAAGTTGAATAGAATTTTATAGCTCAAAAATACGAGAGTTTGTGCACTGTGTAGGGTTACAAAATAAGAATAGATAGACAATATTCAGAGTCAGATTTACAAAACGAAACAATTTGTAATCTTGGTGTACTTATTAGGCGAGTCAACATAGGTCGCATTTGTTGCCAAGCTACTTTCGATATCCAACATCTTATAGAAAATTTTACATCGTCAAAATGTGACCATAATGATAATATATCATAACTCCCGTTAAAACTAGTTGAGTATGAGTCTCAACGCTCTAATATAGCCATGCTTTGACACATGAGGAGAAATTTCATGTTTAGTGAGACATAACATCATTTAACGCCTAGCGTGAGAGATAATGACATACATCGTGTATCTACGATCTGACATGGTTTAGCAAAATCGATAGTATTTTCTAGTAAAACTGACATGTTATGTTGTTTAAACAGCGACGTGTAGAGAAAATGGAGGACACTACCAAACAACATGTATAGTCAGCAGCAAAAGTAGCAAAGCATATTCAAAATTATCTTCTCTAGACTTTATTGGTAAGACAATAATAACAGCCGTTAAAGGTCATTTGACCGTCCGCTTTTACTGACTGTACAATATCTCTAAACATTGTGCAACCCATCAACCGATTCGACATCACCCATTGGGTCACCGTAAACTAATGTGACGCGTACAAATCGCCCTGCGCAGCGTCATGGACGCCAATTTAGACCCCGACTTAACCTGACCCCACAGATATATTTGTACATAGACGCATCATACTCACATTACATTACCCACCTATATTACGAGCAAAAGATTTTTCAAATTTATATTCCACGTACTTAGGTATAAATAAAAAATAAAAATATTTTATGGTTTTGCGTCGATTCTATTGTAATTTTTCAGATTTAAGAAAAATAGGAGTACTTAATCCTAATGACCTTTTCTAGTCGCATTTTAAGAATTTAAGTATGTTTGTCCATAAATTTGCACATCATACAACTGTATACACACGTCGGTAATATTTCCAATATGGGTGTATTGGGTATATGCAGTAAGTATCTCGTTCGCATTTTATAACGCGTTTTATACGATTCGCTATCTGCATCACTTTCTAGCAACCATATTAGTTAGAATTAGAAAGAGAGGCAAACACCGAAATTATAAATGAATAAGCTTTACTAAACGCCCTAATAGCACTAGTAAAGCCGTGCAAGCATTTGTTTCTGTTATCAATAGTGACACACGATATCTGATTATATGTCTGTGGCTGACCCCGCGTCATAGGAATCGTGATGCTCAGCCATTATTTGCATGTCGATCGAAGCTGTTAAATTTATAGTACACGTGGGACCGGCCAAGTGTTCTCGTCGGCGGCGCGAGCGCAAGCGAATACAGTTCCTCGGAAAACAGTATAACGTGACCTCAGACGCATAGCTATTTATCATTATGAGTACCCGTATAGATATTTTACATATTTTTGAAATCTATTGAATCTATTGGTTATCCAAGACAAATTACAAATAAAGCAGATATATGTGTACATATACCTTTTTTTATCAAAGTGGCCGCAAAACAAAAGGCATCTTTTCGCTTGAGTGTTAACAAAAACTCACTACACCAAAGTATTTCATGTAGTTAAACTTGTCATATAATTGACATTTTAAGATACTAGACGTCACGCCACATTTAGCAAATACAAATACTGATTTTTTTAAACGAATCATAAAATAATTATGATGCGATATATGTGGCAGTGTACGGACAAAGGGACCACTTTGTCGATATGGAGTTACTAGTACTATCTAAAACTACGCAATATGCACTATTTATTAGTGAAAGAAAAAATGATTCTTGTAAATCGACAAAGTGGTCCCTTGCACTAAACTCGTCCACATATGTATTCTAATAAATACTTGGCTGCGATGTGATTTCTAGCGATGAAAAGTATATCTTTCCCGACCACGGAACAATGGTGTTCCGGACCTTTGGGAGGCGTGTGCGGAGCCGAAGCCAACGCGAAGAGGCCCTTTCGACAATTTAATGAAAATTGAGGGGTACACTAAGCGGACTCGCCCCTGCCCGTGTCATGGGACGCACGCAGAGACAGCACCCGCCATGGTGTAAGGACTATTGAGAGTTAATGGAGTCTAAAATGTACTAGGCTATTGGGAAAGGTACATATATATTCGTTTATTTCTTTTGGTTTTACATACTTAGTAAAATCGTCTAACCAAGATCGAGCTGAGTGATCATTGATCAACTCGCGCGCATTAGGATGCTATTGGAATGACGTTATTGGGCGGAAGCGCACCTTTAGACGATGATAGTGTTGTACCACGTAAATCATTGGCAATGTCTGCTTTGTATTGAGAAAGTCGGGATTATAGTAAGTGGAGGTTACTTTCAAGCTACTTGGTGCTGAGTTTTACGAAATTGGTACGATTTCTCGTCTCATTCATCTCCTTTAAAATTTTCATTAGTTTTATTTATCACACACCCGCGACTGGTATCTCCTATAATATAGATCCATAAGAATAATGTACAAACCTTCATGAATTTTATGGTATACGGAAAGGATTTCATTGTACTTACTTACTTACTGCAGTGGCGCAGCGACCCAAAGTGCATCTTGGCCTCCGATACTAAAGATCGCCAGGCTTATCTGTTCACAGCCGTCTCTGTCCAGTCATTGTAAGTATTGTAAGTATACTAAAAATGGTTACACTATCTACAACTTCACTCAGGTGTTTTTTCCTGATCGATGCTTACAAAGATAAAAGGATATCTTAATCCAAGATATTTCATTCTTGTATATAAGGAAAATCGATAATTTCTTGAACCAAGTATGATTTTGTTGATCCAAGATAGAACTTACTTGGTTCAAGATATTTTTTACTTGATTTAAGAAATTATCGATTTTCCTTATATACAAGAATGAAATATCTTGGATTAAGATATCCTTTTATCTGTGTAAGAATAGTGAGGACAGTTATTGTCCGTGTGTTAAAAGACTACTTAAATCAATTTGAGATCGCTGCAAATCCAAAACCTCGTCTGAATAATTGTGGAGAAATGTGCCTGTTTTCTAAACTTACTGGTTATTTTACCATTGTCTATGTCTCCGATCCAGTAAAACCCGGTCACTGTCTAGCAAAAACTGTACCTAATGAAGCGAATGCCTGACAAGGGAACAAGGGGGACGTAAGACAGGGAGACAGAGCGTCACTCAAGATGACGCCTTGATATAGAACTAGTTTAAGTTTCAGTTGTCGAGTTGGCCAATTAAGGGGTTTTGTTTTTTTAGGTATGAGGCTTCAGGGTTAGTCACCCTTTGACAGCCATCAATGTCATCATGTGATGTATGATTCTCACAACTAGACCTTTCATTAAATACATAAATGTCACACTCATTCATGTTTACATTAAATTAATTAATGTTACATGTCTGCCTCTTACATATGCGTTCAAAATTTCAAATGTCCAGTAGTTTTGGGGAAAAAATAATCTGTGACGAACAGAGTAACCATAAGGGTTCTTTTTTTACCATTATGGTACGGAATCCCTAAAAAAGAAAGCCAGATTAATTCCAACTTTTCTACAATCTAGTTTGACGCACCGTCATTGCGTGTTTTAAACTTCGATGTACAAAAGTCGTTACCAAAAAACGGTTTACATTCAACAGAATGTCAATTAACAAAATAAACAATGCGCAAACGCAACTGGGGTACTGTGCCATCGTGACTGTAATTACATTCGATTACTGAGTGCGAGCCGAAAACTCATGACAACCATCAGTGACTCGTGACACTGGGCCGCCTGACAACTCGACTCGGCCAAACCATTGAAATACGCGGCTGCGGCTTGTTTGAATTATAAAAAACAAATCTTGTAAGGATATTTATGTGTGTTCAGTAATTCCGCCTTAAGAGTCCGGTAACGATTTGAAAACGAAAATCGCTAATAATGACATTATGCACATGAATTGCATTTGGTACGATAGCTTGAAGTCTTGTTATTGCAAAAAAGTACTTTAGGTCTATATATATTAATATTTAATACCTTAAAACTCGATTCTTACAGAGCATGTTTAGTGAGGACGTTGATTCGTGTAATTTTGTCGTAAGATTTTTAATTATTATTTGTTATGGACCCTAATATGTTTTATATTATCTGAATAAAGCATGAAATGAAGTTTATTTTTGTATTTTTATGTTTGTAAAATACTTTAGTATCTTTCCAAAAATATCACCTAAAATTCGGAAATTTTTAGCAAAATTGCTCTAGCAAAACACACTCTCTCTCAAAAAATATATATGAAAATGAAAAAAACTGTTACACTTATTCCTCAGGCGACTCATTTTCCAATGTATTTATATATTTTACGTACTTATATAACTTAATTTAAATCAATAAAAACCTTACTCTTTTCACCTCTCCAAGCAAAAATCGCGAAACAGGTGTTAAGCCCGCTCTACACTCGCGCGCGAAGTCGCTCCGTGAATTCACGTGAAATGCCGCGAACAATGCGATTCTTAAGCGTGAACACCATCTACACTCGCGTTTTGCGGCTTTCGCGGGCGTTCGCGGCGCGAGTGTAGAGCGGGCTTTAGATTAGGGTGAATTATTTATAAATAAAGCATAAAATTAAAAAATCGTTGTATTTATTCCATCCAAAAAGAAACGATCTTTCATAATATGTATACAAAATTATAGAAGTTATGTTAGTTACTGCAAAATCGCATCAAAAAGTTGAGCGAAATCGAAAAAAAACACTACCGGACTCTTAAGGGTAGAATGACATACGGGTAATGACACTATTGTGACGTTACGTAATCTGGAAGTTGTAGTTCAATCAATGACAGATAGGGACACGCGGTCGTCAACCAGGCTTCTACCGACATGTGTGGAGGTGTGGACATAAGACAGGATATGTAGTGCTACCTGCGGTAGTATCTTACATAATGAAGCACCACATTTTTTTGGTAGAGATAGTGCAAGATATTATCGCAGGTGACTGTCAACTTGGATGGTATTGGATCCCTTACACCCATAATTCGTGCTTATATTCTATTTAAACTATTGCATATTAGGTTATTAGGAAATAAACCCAAATATTTAGTACATAGGACTGAATTTTGCTTGCTCTTCTGTTAATAGACAGTAAAATGCGAAATAAAGTTAAGCGCAAAATTCTTTAAAAAAAGCAACTCTATCAGCAGAATCAATTACGTATGTATGTTCCTGACTACAAAGGCTAGATAAAAAGGCATTCTAAATCCATTAAGACAATTATAAATTCAAGCAAATCATATATTGAAGACAATTATACATTCAAGCAAATCATATATTCAAGACAATTATAAATTCAAGCAAATCATCGCACAGAGCGTAAAAGCGATAAAATAAATACGCAAATCCTATGTGGTACAAAACGCAAACTTTCTGCGTAGAATGTTAACATTTTTTTTATATTTTACTATTGAGTACCTACCGGTACTTACCACGGTTTTGGGTGGATTCCCACAAATCGTAGTCAGGCTCGTTGTCTTTAATTTTACCTAAAACAAAAAATGTTATTATTAGTAAAGCAAACAATCAGAAAATCAGCTCTTACAATCTGCTCAAACTATTGAAGTGCAGTTATATTATATTGTATTTCCAGAAATAATAAACGATACGATATATTGTAGGTTCATATCATTTTAAATAGTTTAGGCAAGGCAACAATATTTATTTAAACACGATTTACCCTTAAAACTCATAGATAATTCTGTAAATCGCTATCGCTATCGCTCATCGCTATTAGGTACTCATCGCTCTTGTCGGTCATTTGCGCCGTTCGAGAGAGCAGAAACGCATCATCTCAGACGAGATTGCAAGCGATACTAATTGATAATTAGTAGCGTTACCGACCACGGCGTCTTCAGACATGTAGACGTTCCTAGACATGTAGACTTGTGCCCATTTTTATATAATAGTAGTTTATGTAACTGTTATGTAATAAGGGTCCTTAATATACGAGTGTGTTTTTAATCAAGGGTACTTAAAATATAAAACAAGCCGCAGACGAGTTTCATAATAAGATCACACGAGTGTTATAAGGCCTAATTAGCTAATTACGTACAGTTGCATACACTGCTTTATTTACACACATATTATAAATCCGAAATGACACGTTCGGAAACCCTTAGAATCACCGCCATTGCACCGCCATGGCCAACTCAATTGTAGCGGCGGTCAAGGGGCAGGCTAATCGCGGTCGGGGAGCAGGAATCGATTTTCATTGCGTTACCCGTTATACGATGTGGTAATGAATTTTCATACTTTTTACCCACAGTTACAGATAATACTCCTTCGCGACTACAGCAGTGTAATAGGTCATCAAATCCCAGATTGTGTTTTTCCTTGAAGTCAATTTACTAATATGTAGTTATTTTAACCGCCCAAAAACGATCATTCGTAACATTTACAAGACACTTGTGAAACAACAGCCCCGAGCTCCACTTCAATACATCAAACGACTAATTGGACATATCCTTAACCTACACGACAGATATCGATCGATCCTAAATCAACGTTTGGCAAGCAACGTTTCGCCAGACCAGACCAGAGGACACGCACATTTGTAGAAACATATACTTACATTACGTACAAACGTACATTTTCATGAAATAGAAAATTAATACACGTGTTAAATTTAATTGGCAGTTTACCACTGCCTTTTCAAAAGGCTGAAGATGCCCCCCTTACACTTGATTTATTATATTAATTTGATTTTGTCATGACTACATTGGAATTTAATTAATCGATCGATAAAATAAATGTTAGTAAGAATAATTTCCATCAAAAAAAGAACCGACTTCACTTAGGATCCGCTATTCCAAGAGGAAGTGGCCGAGTTGCTGTAAAAATAGTGAAATCACTATAGGTGTGCCTATAATAGTTGAAGATTTCCCTCGATTTCTCCAGGATCCCATCATCAGACCCCGACTTGGTGACAATGGAACAATCTAGGGGATATACCCATTCGATAAAAAAAAAATTGAAAATCGGTTCACGATTCACGGAGATATCGACTATCGAGTAACATACATACATAAAAAAATGATAATAAAGTCTTTTTTGAAGTCGGTTAAAAACGACAGATAAAGACAGACAAATAAGAGAAAAGTTCACATACTAAGCCTGAAAATGAGGGCAAACACTTAAAATATCATTACCGATGCGCTGACATACAATCGATATTGAAATGCTATTTATGCCATTGGGTAATAACCAAAACAAACATTCCGACAGCGATGATTTAAGCATTAACACATTGAGAACTCCATTCAACGGTTACGTCACATCGGGTTCACTTGTCAGAACTGTCAGATTTGTAATTGTAATTGAATTAACATTTAGACTGGTAATTGTGATACGGTATCCGTCTTCATTGCGGATTCAAATGTCAAGAGGCGAGTGGCAAAATGCTATACTGTCTTGCTTAGATACCTACTGTATTCACATTCAGTGAATGGTAAATTCTGAAAATGACAGCATACATACAGTTAATAGCTAAATATCCATGCAATTTTAGTGCTATTGCGCACAAGTTGAAGCACTAGGTATAGAAAAAGCTCGTTATTTTTTTGCAACTCAGTGCGAGCACTTTGCGCTAATGTTGACATTAGATTGGCGTCATATTCTGCATGCCTCTAGTAGCAACAAAGTTGTAAAGTATTTCTCGTGAACATCTTGACTCAAGATAGTCAGGAATAAAATAGTAAATAAAATACACATAGATAAGGTGTCGTGATGTGTTGACAGCGTTCGGTTTCTACTGTTAATATTAGGTTTGTAACACTTAAATAAAATAAATAAATAAATATTATGGGACAATCTTACACAAATCAACCCGTCCCACAGTAAGCTCAATAAGGCTTGTGTTGTGGGTACTAGGCGACGATATAAATAATAGATAGATATAGATAAATACTTAAATACATAGAAAACATCCATAACTCAGGAACAAGTATCTGTGATAAACACACAAATAAATGCCCTGACCAGGATTCGAACCAGGGACCTCCTGCTTCAAAGGCAGGGTCATTACCAACTTGGCTAGGAGGCCGTTACACCTGAACTAAATGATAACTGCATTTCGGAACTAAAAATAATGTACTTATCATCATAAATCATAATCAAAAACTTTTATGAACTTATAAACATTGCTCTACGTAAAGCGAAAAACAAACAAACTTGTCATTTCCTTAGCTTAGGTAGAATTTCAATGAAGAATGAGACGTGGTTTTTAAAAATCTGTTAGATTTTTCTTTAGACTTAGTTTACAATACTATACATAGTGGGCAGGACTTATAGTTGTGCCATACATCAGAATAAATGCTATCTTAGAAACTTTAATTAATTTAAACAGGGCTAATAAATAGTGTAGGTACGTTCTTTATCCTCAGCCGCCTCGAGCAACGGACAGGTTAATAGATTTCTTCATCACAAGAGCTAAAGATGCATTCAGATTTTAAAAATATTAAGATAATTTGATATAGTATGGATGATTCCTCTCTTGCTAATGTCCATACTACGTTCGTACAAGATTCAGCAAGATAACATATTGAATTAAGATATATATCTTAAATCAATATGTTACTTGAAAAATCAGAATATGTCTCTTGTGTCTGCACACTTCGGCTGTTTGAATAATTTTAATTACAACAATCTAGGGTATTTCTTTCGCTACGTTTGCTTGTATTTTATGTGCTTTGATTATCGCTTTCACATAAGAATACAACTGGTGTTCCTGATATTAAATCTTTTAAGGTACATCATTGTCGGTAGTTAATAAAGTTTATTTCTAAATGAATTATTATGGCAGTCATGCCTACCTATTGACAACCGACAATGATGTACCATCGGGTTCAAAAATGCATGGGCAATTTGTGAATGAATTCATTGATAAATTGGCCATGCAACTATGAACCCGATGGTACCTTTTACTTGAAAACTGCACATCTTAGCTCAGTTTGAATCTTTTGAGTGCAAGTTAAAGCACTATAGAAAAAAAAACGTTTTACGTCACATTTTTAGGAATCGGTATCAATAGCACAATGTTTGCAATTCATTTCGATACATTTAATTTTAGAATACGCATAAATTATAATGCATTGTATTAAAACTCTTTCTAGTACGATAAACATTTCGTATAGGTACTATATTACGAGCCAATTTGTAAAATTGCAATCTTAATAGGCATATTGTTTAGTTAGGCAAACCTACACCTTCGATTTCAATAAAATATACGAGTATGTTATCATGCAAGTATCTGTATTATACATAAAGTTTAATTAACTACACAGTAAAAGATAAGCAAAACTACCACACACTTGCAACGTTGTATCTTGCAAATTAATTCAGAATTCTCTAATAAAAGTCTGATCGTAATTATACTGATTGCAAATGACGATTTTGTATTCTAAAATGAAACAAGAACGTGAGAAATAAACTGTGTGTTTGCATGCACATGCAAATTTGTTCGTAAGTGATCCGCAAACTAACTAAATGTATTTAGAGTTTAGACTGTTGAGGTTGTATATACATAGTTTTGATATGCGTTATTGTTTATGTTTATATATTGTTTTATTTTTGTATTTTTGAAGCCTGTCATATATTGTTTTTTCAGTACTTTAGCTCATAGTGTCAAATGCTGGTTTTTATTTCTCCCATAAACTAACCCTATTAAGCTATCGAAGCCTCAATAAAATGCATCCGGATTGTAAACATCATTTTTAATATGAAGAACAGCGGGAGCTTGGCTCAAGGCGTCGATGGCTTGTTTATAGGGTTTTGAAGCTTATGCTTATGCACAGCTTGCATGTAGCATTATGCCAAGTTGTAAATTTTTATTTAGTAAAGGAAATGGGAAAAAATCACCAATTAAGCCGAGATTATAACTCACAAATCCGCGGTGAATATTGTTCTACATATTCTTCATTATTAATATTATCTCTACATGCGGCTGTACAGTCGACGTCAAAGATACGTTTATACTTTTGTACCTTATTACAATCGAGTAGGGTGCAAAAGTGTAAAAATATCTTTGACGTCAACTATACTTACTTGTGTTTAGTCACTATGATGCATGCGGCATGTAGTGATAATAGCGTTAATATGTCTCGCGAAAGTTTAAATTCAATATTCTTCATTATTTACGCGCTTTGTATAAAGGAGCTGCCTAGTATCTATCGTATCTTGCTACCTTTGACGTCTCCAGTCGTAGATAATACGAATTATAACAACAATCCGTTAAACATTAACACCTAGTTTTTCTCATTCACCACGAGTTTGAACACAATATTTTATAGGAAAATAAATCATTGAGAATGTTTGAAGGCAACTTTCAGATGTTGCAGTTCATCATATCAGGTGGACCGAGCGAAGTGAACGGTTGAATGGTTTGAAACGCAGAGTGGAGCTCTAGAAAGCTGCAGTATTTCACGATGCAGCTTCGTTTATTAATAAATAGGCCCTAGAGGGTCACGAGAGTTTGCATCTGCTCGATTAAATGATAAATCTTTATCTATTTTTTTTAACACTTTTCTTGATTAAATCAGGACTTTCCCTAAAACATAAGAGCCAAATACTAAGGTAGGTAAGAACACGTATCTATAGAATGCTAAGAAAAACACATACTTATATCTTTTGAACAGACAGACAGACGGACAACAAAGTGATCCTATAAGGGTTTAGTTTTTTCCTTTCGAGGTACGGAACTCTAAAAAATAGGTAATTTACGCAAAATAAGTGTGTAATAATGATACCTATAAATCTTTCTACTAAGAGTTTTGTTTTTCTAACTAGAAAAACTCAACACCTTGACGTAACTTTAGCACTTTTTTCGTACTAATTTATAACAATATCAGAAACCAACTAAACCGGATCCTACGAGTATGTACAATATATTCAATACATTGTTGCTTACAAAATACTGTTCAAGATGACTGTAACAGTCTTGTTGACTGGTTTCATTATTGTAATGCCTTACACTACCCAATGTCCATTTAAAGGCACAAACAGTAACATACTACTTTGCATACTTGTTTTTTTTTATGCTGCCGTTGTGTAAACACTGCCATTACGGTCGCGATAAACATAACAAAGATAATAATCTCTGCTTGAAAAATCGATATTTTTATTGATTATAACCGAAGATACAATCTGATGACTCACCATTGGCATTAACAGAATATAGTAACCAACAGGTAGAGTTTATTATACTTCAGGGTACTGTATACTGTTTTAAATATTACAGGACTTTTTTTGACTGTAGACAAACAATAGTATTTTGTGCAACAGTTACATAATGAGGGTTCTTAAGACTCGAGGGTCGAAGTTACAAAATGAGGCGAAGCCGAATTTTGTAAAAACAGACCCGAGAATTTTAAGAACCCTTATTATGTACCGTTGCACACAATAGTTTTTATACGAGTGCTTAAGCAAGCCGGTAAGAAATGAGTTCGATGAAAGCCGTGCACAACCTACTGCTTCTATGTAATTGAGTAACGTTCGATCTCCCGGTGGATTGTGCCGGCGGCGACACGCAATGCGGGGCCCGACAACAGTTTCACAATATTGTATGGAAATCCTTTCTGTGATTGTTATGGATGCTACAATATGCGACCATACAAGCTCTATCAAAAAGTATGCGCTAGTAGTTCCGCCACCACAATCTCAATTCGAGTATTACAGTCGCCGAGTATAAAAAAAGCATTTATAGTCCACACTAATATGAGCACCACAAGTTCCAGTACTAAAAGATCTTAGAGCCGATACAAAAGAGAAGCTTACCAAAAAACCAGACCGGATTTCCGGAATACGGTGTTAAGTCTAAAAATCCACTGCCTTAGGCACTGATCCCACCGCGAGCTAGTAAGCTATGAGCTATCGGCTATAAACACGAACAAAAGATAAGCACTCTCGTGTAAATAAAAGAGACACTGCGATATTTATAGTTACTCGCCCAGCGGTGAGCTATAAATATCGCCGTGTCTCTTTTATTTACACGGGAGTGCTTATCTTTTGTTCGTGTTTATAGCCGATAGCTCATAGCTTACTAGCTCGCGGTGGGACCAGTGCCTTAGGCGAGACTCGAACTCGCGACTCTGGGATACATGCCACTCTGGCCAACTGAGTACCAAATAAGATTCAGTTGCTCAGTTGGACAAAGTGACGGGCATGTATCCCAGAATCGCGAGTTTGAGTTTCGCCCGAGGCAGTGGATTTTTCTACTTTTCCTTTATTACTAAGCATTATTACTACATTAATTAAATTATTAATGTATACTTACATAATAAATTTATAACGGTGTATAAGCGTCGGTATGGCGGATATATTTTCTGTTCGATTGTTTAAAATTATATTATTACTCACTAAAGTATCCGATAAATATCAAACCTTTACAAAAACTACCTCAAAGATATTTTTATTTATTACTTTCGCATCAACTTCGAACATGTATGGTCACCGAAATGCCATAAAGATAATTGCAAATAATTCGCGTCACATATTGTTCGGTTCAGGAAGCCCATTTCGAGCGGGAAGGCATTATCGTGCCATCACGTTAAAAGCAGGCCGTGTTATTGCTGGCTGCGCAAGCGCCGGTGACTCAGCTTTTAGGAAGAACCAGTGGGATTAAGATTGAATACGCAGCAAATTGCCATAAATAAAATAAAAAACAAAAACTCTCTGTACAAGTTGTAATTCTCCCCCCACTATCAACTTGGGAATATGCGTAATCTTACAGGTGTCTTGTACGAAAGTTACGAGTCCTCTGACTACATTCGACGCCTGAGGCGGCTTTCACGCTGTTGCGATTTCCGCATGCGGCACCGGTACGCGAGCGAGATAGCGCTCTGCATGTGTATAGCGCTGTCACGTTTGCACACCATCACCGCATCCGGTTGCGGCGCCAGTAATGATAATCGCCTAACGTCGTAAAGCATTTGAGATAATACCTAACCTACCCCATATTGTTATCATTGATTATTATGGAGTGCGTCTTTCATTATTTTAGGGATAAAAAATCATCCAGCGGAGTTCATTCTTCAAGTAGCAAACCTGTGTTCAAATTACAAGCTGATACTTCTCCTGCAAACGTAACTAGAAAAGATAGCAGATTTAATGAAATCTAACATTGAGCAAGATTAATGTACCAGCTGTCTCAGTAGCTCGCGATAACGGCAGGCATTTTTTTAGTCGTGTCAAACACGAAAGTTCAATCGGAGTCGATTTACATAATCGAATTATGACATTAATCATCGGGTTTCCTGCCCATTGAGTCGGAAGTACGCTTTGCTTGTCAGTTTCAATTTACTACGATGTATGGTGTAGAGAAAAAAGCGTCAAAGGGAGTTAGTAAATAAAAGAGCAAAATTTAGTTATTTACTTTAACTGCATTAGCTTTAAAAATATTTGACAAAGCTTTTAACAGAATTCATAGACGACTGCAAGAGTTCTATCATCGTGCCGGAAACGACGCGACGAATTTTCTCTGTTACTCTACTCTGCAGTAAGGACAGTGAGGTACACTTAACGTAACAGATACTTGCCTTTAACGGGAAGATTAAGCTATAAGTTACCTCGAACTAGGCGGAGCGTGCGTATCCTGATGAGATATAAAATAAATTTATACTAAAACCTTGAAACTTAACCCCAACGCAACCAAAATAATTCTACCATCTCTGTTGTTTACATCGACGACAATTATATATTGACAAGATTTCTTACAGCCGCTTTGTTACCCCTGTAACGTCTATACAAAAGCCAATAACTGGTAATAAAGCCAAATTAACCTTCAGCATGGTTATAGTATTTGTAGGTTGCTCATTTACGTACAAAATATAAATGCATTTTGTCTAGAAGAATTGTTACCCAGTTGATATGAGCAGCAATCTACATATTGATATTATTGAGTTGCGCAATTAAAAACACAATTTCTAGAAGGGAGCTTATGGTTTGGAAATTTTATTTTAGATTTAAATAAGCAGGCTCAGATTTTAATCTCACTTTTAAAACTGTAAGGGATCAGTGTTGCTTAAGAATACTTTACGACTCCTCAAAAGAAAATCCCTGTCGTAATAATTGTAATAAACGTCCCGAGTTTCATTTTCAGAGATTACCAATCGTAATCAGAAAGTTTGTGATAATAATCCGGATGCGTATTTGTAATAATCGTAAAAGTACTGGCATAATAAACTGGTACGAGTAATAAGGTGTTTATAGTGATTATACTACCATATTAGGAAACAACAGGGGGTCTTTACTTATCAGAGTGATTTGGTCAGCTGTTTCTTATAAAGTTTATTTTCAGAAAAAAACATTTTTGTGACGAGTTTTTATTACTAAGGCTAGTACACTAGCGTCTTTCGAGCGTCGACGCGACGTCGCCCGAGCGTCGGCGTCTCACCAGCGTCGACGCGGCGTCGCCGCTGCGTGGGCGCTCGGGCGACGACGACGCTCGGAAGACGCTAGTGTGGGGGTAGCCTAACTGTACTTTTCTTTGCCCAAACACCACGGGATAATGTTGAGTAGTTGAGTTCCTGTAGCCACCTTCCAGCTCCATCATCAGATCAGCTTTATCTCCATGTCATAATGATATTATATTTTCATCCGACTAACACACGCATGCAAAATTTCAGTGCAATTGGAAAACTTGACGTGGGTCAAATTTCACTTGCAATATCTGATTATAGACAACGGGAGAGGTGGAAATAAATAAAACTTTGTAAACTAAAATACTGGCAAGAATAACGGTAACAACCCCATTAACGAATTTGTTTATTTTGGTCAGCACTAACAGCTAAACTAAACATGCTAACCTATACATAGGTATTATATAAGACATAACTTATGCCTAACATGCAATAAACAAGCTTAATAGTATTAAACTAATCTTAAATCTAGTGATAAGATTACAACATAAATGTAACTAACTAAAGAATAAATGCATTTTCATGCAGAATAAATGCATAACTAAATAATATATGCAATTAACACGATTTTTTTTGCACAAGCTAGATTACAAAATATGTATGTTTTATCTTCCGTTTCCCAAAGCAGACTAGTTCGATACTAAACTTCAGATCCATTGAAAAGCTAAAAATAAAAACAAATAATAAAAAAGTATGTATTCAGTGACTTGCGACGGTTGCAAAAATAAAAGAGCATAAGCTATGACATGAGCATGCAATTAGAAATGATATAATTCGATATTATCGATATCTTAGACGTGTGCGCGAACTAGTGAAGTCCTATGATCCGAAGTGACTCAACGCAATCAGGCGGCAAGTCAATAGAGCAATGCTACACTGAAAGAGTGAATAGCTAGGGATACACGCACAGATTAGCCCGCTGGATTTGACTGGCGGATATGCCCGGCGGACAGATCCGCAGATAAATGTGTGTCCAACTCGCGCCACATCTGTCCGCCGGGCATATCTGCCAGACAAATCCGGCGGGCACATCTGTGCGTAATTGCGAGCTAATATTAAATTGCAGTGACATAAAATTTTACAAAATGTCGTACGCACATGGGTCGCTTGAAGGAACGCTAGTGGGATCGAACACGTTCGAAACTTTCTAACAAAGGCACATAAGAAAGAGTTAAGAACAACAAGGCGAAATGAATGTAAAATGTAGTTCTATTTGTCTTTATCTTTACGTCATACCTCAGTTCTTCCATGCAGTCTTGAGTCTCATTTTCAATAGAAATGCATAGGTATGTGTTTTGATATTATGAATTAATTTTTACTTTTTTTAAATCACGTGGCCTGATGATGAGCGGTTACCGTAGCCTATGGACGCTTGCAACCCCAGAGGATTCACATGCGCGTTGCCTACCCTTTAAGAACCTAGATACTCCTTTTTTGATGAACTTCACATGTATCCTGCTGGGAAAACCTCGGCAAGGAGTCCATGACTTCGTTGACTGGCCGAACTGATTCATATATTTGAATTTACTCATATCTCTTAATAGCTTCTGTATAGCACTCGGTCCGCACCTACTGGTCAATCGGCTCACGTCTAATCCCATTATGCAAGAGAATCGCACAGAACCAATAATTCGAACCGATCCGACGTCCGATTTCTAATTCGATTGTAATTGCGTTGTATTATCGATCGCGAATAATGGTGAGCGACGTGAATGGGTATCGCAATTCGCTACTCGTGTAATCCTGCTAATATGTTATTCATGTGAAAGTATGTATCAATGTTTGTTACTTAATGATACAAACATTTTGGCACGGTTAAAAGTGACCGAACGAATTTGGAGTTCGGGTCATACACGTATTTTATTGTATGCTAATTTCGTTTGCGTCTTTTCTCTAGACATTGTTTATTTAGTTCAGAGAATGAAAAGTTTTGCGTACTTACTACGGGAGTAGTCGTAGCCGAACTGAACTTTAAACTGTAATTTTTTACAAGCTTTTATATAATTACTTGGTACCTAAACTTGGGTTTTATAAAAGTTTTATTGATGTTTTGGTGCTTGTTTATTTACCTTGCGCCTTTGGTATGTCCAAGGTAATGTTCATTTTTGAGTTATGTAATAGTATAATAAAGGAGTGTGTAAAAGTAAACGAGAATGCAAGAACAAATCGCCACTCGCCTCATTACCCTTCTGATTTATCGCCGACCAATCGTCGTGTAAGCAAATTTCTCGTTTAATATTTTCAATTGCTTTCTCTCAAGTGGAAAATTTATGAGGATTCCTTTTGATTAAAAACCAGCATTTTTCCAAAAATCTGTAGAACCTTGAAAAATAAAAATCCTTTAGCAAACTAAGGTATTTGAATGATTTAAGATAGTTCTGCAGGGCCCGATAGTAGCTTTATTCTGTACTCCGGGCATGTATTCCGGGCTTTACAAAAAATATCGAAAATTCCGGTACTCACTATACAAAATCAGCCGGATGCAAACCCTGTTCTGTATACCTACAAGTACTTAAATTTTGAATTGTACATCATTTGATATTACTTATTGAAAAAATATTTATAATATGAAATAATTTAGTGCAAAAAATAGCACTAAATTATTTTATAGAAACGCCATAATTTTCACACGACTAACTTGGCTACAACGCTTCATGATTATGATGACGCACGGAGAAATCCTAATACGAGTACATAGTACAATACCATTTAGCGTTAATAAAGGCGGGATCAGAGTTGACTGCGTATTAGCATAATCGGCTACGAGATTCATTATAGGCTCGTCACCATTGCCGGTGGCGATACGACAAAGTGCAGCATTTGACGTATCGTTGTTATGAAAAAGCTGTTTAGCTGCTGGAGAGCACCTGAAACACAGCTGAAAGGTACATAGATTCGGAGAGTATGCACAAGAAAGGAAAAATTTCATTTCATGTACCTAATTATATACATTACTTTTCCTTTCGAGATTTATTTTCGTGAGTTTATTTGTACGAGTAGAGACAGAACGTTTGACTAAAGATTTTTGGAGACTCAATTTACCTAGAAAAATGATACGCATTTTGTGTCCCGTAAAAAATACTTAGAACATGCTTGATTTTTAGCAAGAACAAGAGAGATCACAGCTCGATATGCTTTCGTCTTTTTTTGCCAGGTCACGTTGGTTTCAAATGAAGAAAAAAGAAGTTATTCAGACGTTAAACAAACGCAAATATTTTAACCAAAATAATACAAGTCTCAGAGCAAAAGTGAACCAGTGAGCTTCATATCATATTCAAATGTCAATCTTAAACTGTTCAATCTTTACTATTAAACTGCCAATTAAACTATCATCATTATCATCACTCATACAGCAGTTAAATAACCAACCTATATAATTTATAAGGTAATAAAATAGCTATATTTATAGATAGATCATGTGCAATGCACACGCAGCCGTCAGCTGTCGATCGACGACGGCGCGTGGGTGACCGCATGGCAAAGGAAAGTGTCCAATCATACTGGATTTACACTAAGGGCGTAGATAAATAAGTAACCTTAGAGAGCTCACTCATAGCAGTCATAGCTAGAACTTATTTATGTTATAATAGGTTCTCGATCTTTGCTAAAACCTACTAACAATAAGATTAAGCTTTTAGTGTACCCCTCACTATTCTTTATATTGTCGAAAGGGCCTCTGCGCGTTGGCTTCGGCTCCGCATACGCCTCCCAAAGGTCCGGAACACCATTGTTCCGTGGTCGGGACAGATTAAGCTTAATAAGTGTTATGTTTTAATGCTAGTCTAAAATTGAATAGTCGGTAAGTTTTACTTCCTTTACATTGGGTTAGCTACTGGGTACTGATGGGCAGTAAGGGTATCTACTACAGGTTAATATCCAGTTGTATGTAATGAGCACTCAAAGTTTACATGCTTATTTATCTACACTACGGGCCAAAGGTACAGGTAATTTCTAATGAATAAGATGCGTCGTAAATAGAGAGATGTTGATAGCCATTTGGTAATTAATCGAAAATTAACTATATTTAATGTCTTTTGTGTCAAGGGACAAGAGTGAGTCCCTTTCGCTTAGGTTCTAATTATTTGCTTTTAATTAGTAAACCACCAGGCTTTTTATGCCCTTAAGGCATTATTTCGGGGATAAAAAATATTCTATATCTAATTCCAAATTTTATCAAAATCAGTGCAGTGGTTATTGATTCCCATAAAACTTCCACCTCCCTTTTCACCTCATTAAGGGTTAATATTCGTGAAGAAAACTACTTATGTCTTTTTCCGGACCTGAAACTATGTACCTCTACACCAATTTTCATTTTAATAGGTTCAGCGGTTTAAGCGTGAAGAAGTAACAGACAGACACACTTTCGCATTTAAAATTAGTATAGATTAATGCTTTGTAGGTACCTACTTACCTACTCTTACATACATATAAATATCTGAAGCAGAGTCGGAAGCGGCGGGGTCATGCGGATGTTATTGTTAAAAAGGATAACCAAATAGGCGACATTGAAAAGGAACAGGATATTTATCTAACTTACGAGTAGGTAAATAGTTAAATGCGTCATTTTACTTCAATATTGCCTTTTATAACTAGGTTGCGTAATAACTTACGAATGTTTTTAACGACTGAGCAGAACGACAGGAATTTTTACCTACGTTTAGAGAAGCCTCTTTTGTAATATTTTTTTTTCTTCGTGTTATATGTACAGGGCATACAGGATATTAGTATCTATGAATCAGATTTACATAACACGCTATCTTTGGACTCAAGCATTTATTCACGACAACATACTAGTATATGCATGTAGTATTTACCTATGCCATTTTATTAATTTATGTTTAATACTATTTTAAATAACGGCTTTGTTTATAAAAAACATTTTCAGATAAATTCTTGGAGAAATTAAAAATAATAAATGACGATAAAGTAGAAAACAAAACCTATTCTTATTTTTTCATCGTCTACGTTTACAAAGTTCAGTAACTCTACTTAACTGAAAACCGATACGTTATATTCCGAAGCCCCCATCCAAAAAGCTATAAAACTATACTCACTAGAAATACACTTACGTCGTTTCGCTTTTAAACAGTAGTATTGCGTACGAGTTTATTTTTAAAGTGAGACGGTAGTCGGTAATCCAGGTGTCCTGTTACGAAAATATTGGGTTTCCCGGACGCTTTTTGACGTATAAAATCTAGAGTAAATGGTTGTTTTAATTTTTTTTTAATATAAACTATCGACTTCCTTTTAAAAGTAAAATCTATAGGTGCCACGTAGAAGATAAAAAATATAAATAATCAAATACACAATGCCAAACCATCGAAAAACAGTAATAACCATTTATTTGTCTATAGGGATTTATGCTCGTATCACAATGCTCAGAATATAATTCCAACAGCTTTCCGAACTGTGGCCAGTTGAAGCCGCAGCTTAACTTCATTACTTCACGTATTGTTGTTGAAAAAGCTAAGCTACAGTTACGCTGGTTTGCTCAACTCGTTTGCGTTCGATGAGCAATGGGAATAATTACGCAAACAGGGCACCAAGATGAGTCTGAGAACGATGCCAAGGATTTAGCGAAAGTCCTAACAGTACGCACTGAGGCATTTTATCAAGACTTGTTTTTGTCATAAATCTTATGTTTTGATATTAAGCTTTTATTGCCCACTAGGTGTACATTCATTGTACGTTACCCACAGGCATCGACTACATAACGTAAAAATACTCAATACCAGGTCGATGAGAATTGGATTGCTCTCTGTTCAAAGTTTTACGGAGAACAACTTTAGAACAAAATTCTCACGGTCCGCCTGATGGTGATTGGTTACATTACCATATCTTATGGACGTTTTTAATATTATAGTTTGTGAAATGTTGACTTTGACTCTATAAAAGCTGTAGGTAAATTCGAGAACGACGATTGACTTCCGGAATCATAATTCATTCGAAATTCGTTTCGTGGTGTTACACAAGTACGTCTTTGTTTTTTTTATTTATATTGTATCTAAAATTTGTGTACGTCATGATACTCATGATTAAAAGAAATGTCTTGAATCTTGAAATTACCCAAAAACATCTATCTACATCCTGAATTCGCAGGAAACCTCTAAACATTTGTATTGAATAACTACACCATTTGAAGAGTCTTATGTTCTACAGTGCAACCTCGTAGCCCTTTTACCTTTAGCACAATGGTGCTGGCACGCGCGCGCAGGCGCAGGTGATAATAATGAATCGGTCAGTGCGCACTGCGCTGTAAATCAGGGGCGCCCGCGGCTGCGCGAGTCGGCGAAAGCGACAATCCAGGCAGTAGGGTTACCAGGTAGGTGTTTGCAATTTTTTTCTGAGATGACTTCTGCGAGGTTTACTTAAGCCATTGATGAAGTTCAGCAGTCGTTATAAAATTGACGATCAATGTTTAGCTCGAATATATTTCGATATACGATAACGAAACTGACAGTCAGACGTCAAACATGACTTAAACATGACTTAAATCGAGTAAAGAATTTAATGAAAATTCCCATGTAAGATGGGTGCTAAAAGTAATAATGAAATATAGAACTGAAAGAACAAATCAAATTATTTTTTTAAATTAATATTTTGATTTGTTTATTTTAAGTAGTCACACTACTGCATGTATAAATTATAAACTTGTATAGATGTCATATACAAAGGAAAAAGTGACCAACGCTTCCGGTGCCCAAGGCTGGATACGAACCAGCGTCTTCTGCATTCGCGAATGGAGGACTTTCGAGCTCAAGAATGGAGGTTATAACTCATAATGTTGTACCTTAGATGATTGGCCAAATGCGCCTTAGCATTTACAAAGATTGCATATACACGGGAAAATTCGACCGGTGCTTTCGTGGCCAGGTGGCGTGGCAAGTTGGTTAACGCGTCTGCCGCGAATGCAGAAGACGCTGGTTCGAATCCAGCCTTGGGCACCGGAAGCGTTGGTCACTTTTCCTTTGTATATGACATCTATACAAGTTTATAATAATGAAATATGTTGAAAATTCGCCTACATAACTAATATACTTGCAATAATTTAAAGTTGGTGTTAAAAATAAGAAGAAAAACACAGAATCTGGCGCGATGTTTAGCAATAAATTTTAAAGTAATGTGAAATGTCATTAGCAAGTCCATAACATCAGTTAGCACCACAAATTAAACCTCGATTCATATCGGATTGTTGACAGACTGATGTTTCATATAGTTAGCTTAGATTTTCACTGACGTGACAGCAATTTTGGGTTATGTTTTGATAACAAATCCTTGGATTGTATAAGTCGGTTTTTCTTTGATAAATTTACCCACCGTAAATATCTGGTTGACCGAAAGATCTTAGTTAAACAAAGTTTACAACCAATGTATATTTCCAACAAACTGTAATGTACTTAAAATTGTGAAAAAAAAAATGTTTCATTTATTTGTATAAATTTTTTCGTGTCTCTCTTTCTACTGTAAATGTTGGCAGAATTGTTAGAGCCTTATTCGAGAACTAATTTACAAATATCAGTAGAAAAGTTTTCGGAAAAATATCAATGGAAAAGCTTTAGCATGGTCGCCCTAGCGATAACGCTAGCACCCGTCAGCCGTAGAATCCAACCGACGAATTATTGCAAAGGGAATTGCAACGATCTCGATGCACTTTCTACCGCGAGCTTATTGGGCGGTAATAAGCTATTTTTCAATTGCAGCCGGCGATTTGATGCCTTTCTCGGATTGCATTCGCGGTTGCGAAATTGAGTCGAGCTTCCTTGTTCGCGGGTTTTAGTAAATCATTGCGAGTTTCGCTGCCAATAATGTTTGGTGGGAGAATCAGTGACGCAACCACGCATCGGATTCACACATTAGGTGAGAATTGTCGCATTGTTGGTGTTGAGAGAAAATTTAACATAGGTAGTTGTGTAAAAGCGTTGAAACAAAGTGTCTTTAATTTGTTTTCTAACATTTTAACTCACCCGCGCATTATCTAGATTGTCCGTCTGTATATCCATACGGACAGACAATCTAAATAATGTGCGGTCCCTAAAAATTTTTTTTTTACAAGCTTTTTGACTCGAAACTTTATTTCATCCAGTGTGATAGGTTTCATCACTTTCGGTCTTTCAAAAAACGCATCTCATGCTCGTTTAAAATTCAGGTACTTACGAAAAACACAAGCTATAAAACATCCAAACAACGCTACCATAGACAAAACAGTTGAACTCGAGTTTCATTTGTTACGATGTTGTGACAAAACGCACGCGGCAGCTGACAAATGAAAAACGCGCTTGTTTTTTTAACAGATGGACTCATGGGTTACATAAACATTTAAAAGGTTAATACACCCACTAATGGTAACACAACAAATAATATCAATAGTCCGACAATCTAATCCATTGTCTGCCCCGCGTAGGTGTAGCTGGGCTTATTAATACGCCCCATTTGAATTCATTACATCGACTTCGGTTCGATTCAAATGCTGACAAAGTGATATTTCAGTGACGCGAAGAGTAATGGTAAGTGGGTACTAAAGACCCACCTCTAAGTTGCCGTTGTGCGAAGTCTATTTCAAGTTTAAATGCAGGATTATGAGTAACTGGATCGATATCCGCTTCTAGACATGAGGCAGAATGATTCTGCAGCGGAAATCGTGTACTGGAAATCACAATATGGGTGAGCTCCAACAAGACAGACCACGACACCATCAATCTGGTGAAGATCGCAGGGAACTGAATGAGAACAGTTACGACTACTGTTTCACTGTATAGTATTACTCCTTTCTCATTTTCTCATTGGTTGGCTGGAAGAGATCCCTTTTAGGGATAAGCTCGCCTTTGTGCATATCTTTTTGTATTTTACTAATGTTATAATGTTATACTTGTTTATGTGCAATAAAGTGATACATACATACATACTAAGATATGCTAGTACCCGATTTTTTAGTACGAAAAAACCCGGGTTGCATTCCCTACTTACGACACGTCGCGTCATATCGAGATCCTCTGAGGTGATCTTTGTTTTGCTGTGTTATGCGTTTCGGTTGAACTGAACAGAAATGATATACAATTTTGAGTTAATTTCAGTTGAAAAATCCCAGGATCCTCTGAAACATTCAAGACATTGTAGTAACAATTATTCCAATCAACGTAAAGCTGGCATTCCTCAATTACATTCACGGTACTGTGGTAGTCATGTAACTATTTGCTTCTACAGTAGGTTGCATTTTAATTGGCAGAGATTCTCCTGATTCCTCTACGCAATTATGTATTAACAGCAACAAGTATGCTTACAGGGATGTTGCTAAATGAAGGCGAGTCGAACTCTAATATTAACGAAATTACCTAGAATAATCAAGAAGAAAGAAGTATTCATCTCGGGTCAGAGGTGAACACTACTCTTCGTTATTAAGAGCATTGTAATATGCCTAAATTAAAGAACAGATTATATTTTATATACCTATTATCAAATCGGGCATTGTCTAAGTAATAAATTAAGTATGTGGGCTGCTTGCTCCACCTAGGCCATCAGCAACTGGAATGGAAAAATAATTGAAGTCCGTCTGATGACATAAGAAGGAAAGAGAGAAGATTCCGAGAGCAAAGCTGTTAAATAGACACGAGAAATAGCAGAACAGTGGGTATAGTTTAAACATAGTTCAGATTATTTGCGATGTAAATATTGGAGCTTTTGGATCCGCTTACTCTCTCCTATTGGCCATAGACAAACTTATAAACATTGGTTCATCTTAAAGTTCGGCTCAGTGAACTCGAATGCAACACATACGGCAGGGTGATACAGAAACTTGGTACTAAGGACAACATAACTCCGGGAAAAGTGAGGCTTTCGCCGGCAGCTTGGTAATCATCACCAATTATTTAACAGGTAATTATGAAATAATTACTTCATTACTTCCATATAGGTGAATAACTGAATAGAGAGTCGTTAGGCCGATTGTTAGAAACCAAGCCGGTCTGAAGAAAGCACACGTGTCGCTTTATATTTAATTATATGAATTTATACGTTTATCAATCCTATTCTTCTTCTTCTTTTCATCCTTTTACCCACTGCTGGGGTGTAGGGCTCGAATTAAATTCTTCCACTGGCTTCGGTCCAGTGCGGTCTGGGACACCTCCTCCCATCCCATCCCCAATACACCCATCTCTTGCTCCACGGTACGGCGCCAAGTAAGTTTGAAGTCAATCCTATTAGAGCTGAAAAATGTTACTCATTCTCATTGGTCACTAAATCCATTCTGATTGATAAATACACAAATAAATAAAGTTTTGGAGACAATCATACACAGATCAATCTAACCTTAAAATAAGCAGAGCTTGTAATATGGGCACTAGGCGATGGCATAAAATGTGCCCACGAAAACCTAAAGGATTTTAACCACGCATTTCTGAGGCCAAAAGAAGGAAAAGACATTTAAAAAATTTGGTCAATTTCGGCAAAAAAAAATCTACTTTATCGGGTTCACAATTGCGTGGCCAATTCATCAATGAATTCATTCATAAATTGCCCATGCATTTTTGAACCCGATGAATAGGTACTCAAATAGCCATTTTTTCATTATACTTACTTATTAAATAACCGTGTAACTTGGAAACCAATATCAGCTAGTCGAATATGGGATTTTATCGCCTGTCACCATAGCTGTCACGTTCTAACAATTCTAACAAGTACGTAAGTGCGAAAGTGACGCATGACGCGATAGGTGATAAAATGACAACCATGGATTGACTTCAGAACGTCATAAGGAAATTTTAATGCACAAGAAACTTGACCATAAAAAATATAGTGCCGTTCTGTACAATACATATTTTGCGTTACTTTACGCGTCCTAGTATTCCACTAACGTTTTAAATCACTGAAGAACCATAAACTCGTCCCAAAGGTCCATTAGGTTACATTTGACATGCTAGTGGCCATCAAATCACCGTTACCCGTCGGCCGGTACAAGTAAATGGAGGCATCGATTTGCTTACAAACAATTGTAGTGCAATAAAAGCACGACAAACGGTCGTCGATTGCGTCTGATTGCCTGTCAGATGCAGAACAGGTACAGTGCGGTACAAATAACAAATATTTTCTTATTTTAATACTTAATAGTAGTAGTTGCAATTTATTGTACCTACCTACACAAAAAAATAATAAAAATAAGAGATCTCTTCCAGCTAACCTTACGGTAACTGAGAGGGGAATTTATTTATTTAATCGTATGGCAAAAGAAAAAACAGAAGTATAATACATTATTAATAAAGTAGGTATTAAATGTTAACACTAAGACCAGTCAGCCACTTGATGGCTTCGTCGCACAGGGAATGGGTGAGGGGAATGTAAAGAGCTAGCTACTTTTATCCCAGCATTATATATAAGTGTACCACTCTTGCGCACATGCCACATCTCATGCATGAGAGGGATTGGGCTTTAGCATTTACGCTGGCTACCGATCCGATGCTTTGTTGTAACTACCACAACAAAAAACAATAAATATAAAATACATGACCTACCCAAGAGTTTAAAATACAAATAACTTACCCGCTTATTCATAAACGTGTTTCAAATGTAAGTTAGTTAAATGTTGCCTGTTTCTAACAAACAAAACTTTCAAAGTGACAGATAAGGACAAAATATGATTTAGTTGGATGAAGTCTGAAATACGTTTGTGAATCGGGTTAATATTTAATATTTACCAACAATTCCTCTTTAAATTATTAATTATTGTGAAAAGTCATGAGTAATTTTATGTAATAGGTCCTAAATAATACTACGCGTAACTGTACTTATACGCATTGTGCTACCCAGTAGGTCAACTCATTAGTCTCTCGTAGGTCCTATATTCCAGAAACCAACCGCAAAAATGAGACTCCAACGGTTCCACATACCTGTATAACTGTGACCTTAAGTCCTTAACAACCAGATGAGAGAGCTCAATTGCTAATACTGGTTGTATTGAACTATTGACTCAGTAAGTTTATGCAACAACATCCCTGCCCTTATGTGGGTCACAGATTCAATATCGAGAGATAAGTCCGCGCCAGATGAGAGCTGCCAATTAAAAAGGTTAAATAGAAATTTTAATTAACTTTGACGAGATTAAGCAACGCGTACTGATTGCATTGTTGATTTCATATTGATAGGCTCAGAGTGAGTAAAACGATTTATCAAGTGAAGAAAGAAAATTCTCAAAATTTACCGATAAATACGAAAACACTGATATCGTTTTGAAAGTATAACGAGACATCAATATAATATATTATATAATATATAATATGCAACGTTAGAAAATGTTTTTAAAATGTTTGGTTGTTCCTGCTCAGCAAAGATTTCATAAATAGGTAAGTACTTAATAATATGTAGATACTTTTAATTTTTAAATACTGGAAACGTACTAAATGTTCTAAAAATTTGAGAGGCCGTTGAATATATTCTGTATGGAGGCCCCACTACTGATTGATATTTAGGACTCTAAGGAGTCAAGGTGTAGGTATCGGTACGGTTTAATGTACAAAAATATGTATATGACTCTACTTCCATAACAATGTGGTCACCCGACCTCATAATAACATAATGGCGATATAATCGCCAAAAATAATATTGGGTTACGCTTCAAAGATAAAACTACACAACTATAGTCCAACAGCTCCCAACTATGGTCCAAAACTGACTCGAATATCTACGAATAGGTGTTACTTTTATTTAAATGATGCGTTTAATTTTCAAAATATGTGTTTATTAAACAAAATTAAAAAGAAGATTGGGATTGATCTGTAGATTATTACGTAGATTATTGAAGTTGTGGACCATAGTTGTAGTACTGGACTATAGTTGGGTGGTTTTCGGTACCTAAATATTTTGACCATTAATTATATCGATATTTTAGAACTTGACCGTACCTAATCTGAAATCTCATCAACAAATAGCTCGATTAAATAACATAAATACTACCACAAATGAGAGCTAGTCAATCAACTATCTTTGACTTCTTAAAGAAATATCTTTATTAAGTTGTATCATTTAGTTGTATAATTCAAAAGTAGATGTTTTCACGGAATTGATGGGCATCTCAAAATTGGCAGAACAAAACAGTCATAAAGCCGGAACTGGCCGAAATTGGACCAGGGTGTGTCATTCCAATGTTCTTACGAGAATGGGTGAATCTTTCAGGACTAGTGTTGGTAGAGTCCTTAGCTTTTAAGACTGTAACTAGCTATAGTCATTATACTATATATTCACTTTTTTTGTCTTTAAAGAAACTCGAGTGCTTTCTATAGAAGGATCCAAAATTTAAAAATTTGTCACTTTTAATATGTATTGTAAGTGAAATACAGCATGGTAAGGTTAGAAAACCAGCTTAATTTGGTGATGCAATATTTATATATTTCATTCCTTTTGGGTAACGCTTCAAAAATACTCAAAAGAGGACAAGACTGGAGTCAAATTCTTCTGATTTAGACGCCGAAGATTAAAGTTCACTCACAAGGTAGTGAGACGTCTTCCTCTAAGTCTCCATCTTCAAGCACCAAGAGTGCTAGTTGAACCGGTACACGACTCGCCGCTGCGGGGCGCGCTACCGACTGAATAAACGGGTGAAAAATCGTAAACTTTTATAGCATCATAATATTCATAATAGTCCAATCCAGTTGATAATCGTCGATGTGCCCGTGTTCGCACGTCCAATCGGAATATCAGCCCAGGTCCCTCCGATGCGGTTTTAGGCCAAGGCCCGACTCCGCCCTGTCTGGCCGCGTCATTAGCGTGTGGAGGGCCCTTTATGTGGGTCAGCCAGATTTCACACACATGATGTTTAGTGCCGCCTTTAATGACGGAGATTTCGCGTGAAAGATTAGCTGGTAATTGAGTTGTATGGCTATTCCAGGATCCAGAAAACAGTGTAGACTTTACTCAGGATTGACCAACCATATGAAAGTTTTTTAATATGAAGTTGATAGCAAACAAGCATACATTCCGCCTGATATAAGCGGTTACGGTAGACTATGTACGCCTACGTATAGTAAAATTTTTTTTAATGTCTGAATTGTAGGAAAAAACTAGTAAGATTCGGGAATCTTAAAAAATTACGACCATAAGTGTTTCCGTTATAAAGCCTGCGGTAAAATACTGGATGAAGACATCAAGAAACTTATTATAAAGATCAAAAACTTTGGACTATTATTAGACTTTTACGTTGACAGTTTCAGTTCGTTTCCAGTATTTCCTATCAATCCAACTTTGTGTAATTGTATAACTTCTTAACAATGTTAATAAGATAAGAAGAAAAGCTTATGCTTTATGAAATATTATTACATGCTTATGAACCGCAACAATCGATCAAAGTAAAACGCAGCTCATTTGTATGTAAGAAAGGGACAATGATTCACAAAGAAGATTTGCGATCACGTGTAAAGTATAATGATTTACAAGACACGTTTTTTGCGTGGCGCCTACCCATGTTTTGCTATTGCTCGATGAATGTGAATGAATCGAACACTCAGACAATCCAGCCTCTGTGACCCTTCAAGTGCAAGATAAGAAGAAAATTTTCAAAAATTCGGAAAATTTTCAGACAACGATATAAAAATTCATAGGAAAGGATGAAATGATAAAAATGAAATTCTTGAACTGAGTAGATTTTTCTACTACTTAGATATGTAGTAGATAAGTAGTAGATAGTAGTAGAGTAAGTAGTAGTAGTAGAGTAAGTAGTAGAGGGCATACTGATTAAAGCACTTGCTGTGTTTTTGTGACGAGTGACGTAGAATCCCCAGGAGATAGGTTTCGAAAAATTAAGAAATCTGTCGTGCTTTTCCATTACATAATTTAGCAGGTACCTACGAAACTAACACCCTCTATATAAAAATCGGTTCAGCAGTTCAAAATATAAACCACGACACACTTAGTTGTTTTCGATTTTATTATATTAAATAGTACGAGTCCTATGTTGAATATAAAAAACGTATTCTTGAATTTAACAATTTGAACACCATAGAACAGAATTTTAAAATTTACATGTAAACACATTAGAAAATCTCAAAACCGTGAAAAATGGCGAGCTTATAAGACGACCTATACTCTATAGTGAATGAAAACGGGTTGAAGAAGAAGAAATTGTGCTTAGCTAATGCATTCTTGATGAGCAATCGGAACAACACCGAAACAATATGTTGTATAAGACTGAGTCATATCTATCGCTTTCGTATCGATCGCGAACATGCCGTATCATCGTCGCCAGATCTACATTAGCATACGCGCGGTTATAGAAGAATGGAGTCGCCCACTCGCCGTGTCGCGGCAAAACAATCGAAAGTTAGACGGTAAACATCCTGGAAACTCTCGCATAAATAGGTACAAGTAGTTAACAGCCTTAATACAGGTAAACGAGTATTATCACATAGAGAATTGTCAATTAATCCCAACGAACACAATTATATGCAGCATACGTTAACTTTGAAAAGACCGGCCCTTAGTCACATCAAGCTCGATATGTGCCAGGATTCCTAGCAAAAAGAGCTCAAGACATATGGTAATACAAAGACACTGTGTGGGACACTGAGGAATTACCATGCTGAGAGCAGATAGCATTGTTAAAATGCAAAAAAAGCACGGTCAAAAAGTGCGTAAGACCACATCAAAATGCATTCAAAGTTGCCGTAGAAGGCAAGTCGAGTTTTGCTCCATTTTTGCGCTTGCATGAACTGCCGTATATCTGATGTCCGTTACGAATTAAACCGGCTACCGTATTACGAATGCTGCCACCAGCAGATATTCCAATCGGTTATTAAAGCCAGGCCAGTCGATATCTTGGAAAAACCAGCGTGATTGGAGTCTGCTTTATAATGAATATCGCTTTCATAATAGTCTGCCAAATTTTGGTTATATGTCGTCAAAAAAGTGTCAATTTTACAATTAAATACCTTACGGTCAACTAGGCGAAGACCGTATAGCAAAGAATTACAGCAAATTCTACATAGCTTTTTTTTCTTTGCTATAGTCTTAATAAGATGTGTTTCAGTTCTAATTAATTTGGAGTGCAACGCAGTGGCGTTTCTGCTGCTGCAGCTACTGATCGCAATCCTACACCTGGGTGACGGAACTTGATAATTGCTCCATCATTTTAGAAAAAGAGCTAGGCTTAAAAAAGTTAGAGTGCCGTATTGAATGTCACAATGCCACCTGAAAAAATACTAAAAGTCCCCAGTGGTGTTGGGAAAAGTGACGGCGGAAAAACGAACCCATTTTCAGTTTGGTGTCATCATCCAATAAAATATAAGATTTTTTTTTAATATCTTCTACGGTTGCCGCGATAGTTATTCATGAAATAAAACAACTTTGAACGGATTATATCGCGTATACTGAATTTTAAATTACATCCCGACGTTTCGAACACTTTACAGCGTTCGTGGTCACGGGTCGACTGAGGAAAACATATTTACCCACATCTAAAATTACAATGTACAAAAGACTACCCACATGTATAACATTAAATGCAAACAAATAAAGGTGAGTGTACATGCCAGAAGGGCAAATAAAGCTAGTTCTACAATAGCTAATTATCGATCTACTACAAACTTTAATTAATTAATTTAAATTATTTTAAAAGGTAGCAAACAAACTGTTAAATTTAGAAATTAAAAGGTCTACATTATTTTACAAAATAGAGCAATATATGTTAACACTATCCAACGCTATGGCCTCACAGTCGTGTGTCCTGCTTGCTCTTTGATCAAAAGAACCACTGGATCCCAAGCCGGTGGTAAAGAAAAGCCCTCCTCCCTGTTGAAGTTTGGATATTTCTTTATCTCAATAGCCTCCCGCAGCATCCAGCAGCAGATTTTTTTTTGTTCTGCTTAAGTTAACGCAGGGCTATTAAGCACCATTATCAACGTGTAATTGGGGAACTTCTTTTAATAAGTAGTTATAATTAAATGTAAATTACCATGTCAGCTCGATATCGTTAGAATAGCAGTTATCTTTCCTAGTCATAATTCTTCAAGATCTAAAATCGTATGTATAATGGTTCGCTTGAGCGTCCGACGCGCCTGTGGTCGGTTGGAATGACAACAGTAAGCCGGTAGACGCAGTTTATGCGAAAAAATACGCGAGAAAAGTTATACCCTCGCATTAAAAAGCTCAGCATTGCTATTAACTTTTAACAGACTATTCCGTTCGCCCCATTGGATTCTCGGTATGAAAGTTTTGCAAATAACGTTACATTCGTTCATATTTTTTAATAAACGATTCTAAACTTTCGAGCGTGCATCAGAAGTTTGTGTTATGAATGTTATGTTATGATATGACTGCTATGCTATTTTTTAAAAAAAAATTTTATCGAACGGGTATGTCCTTTAGATGGTCCCATTGTCACCAAGTCGGGGTCTGATAATGGGATCCTGGAGAAATCGAGGGAACTCTTCAACTATTATAGGCACACATCGAGGGAACTCTTCAACTATTATAGTGATTTCACTATTTTTTACAGCAACTCGGCCACTTCTTTTTGGCATAGCGGATCCTAAGTAAGTGAAGTCGGTTCTTTTTTTGTTTGAAATTATTTAATATTCACTCTGGTGCAGCAACCGGATTACTTGTTGACTTGAGCACTGTTGCGTTGGAAATTGTGTTATACATGTATACGTGATTCGAAGAGTCATTTTTATTTTTATCCATAGTATAGGCCATTTCTGAGCATATTTCTCTATGCAACGTAATATGCAAACTTCATGCACAAACTGAATTGGTAAGCGTACGCAAAACAAGACCTACCTGTATATCTCTCCTTTGCTGCGGCAACCTCATGACCGGCTGCGGCGGCGGAGCTGGCATCCTCGGCTGGGGCGGCGCAACATGCCTATGCACTGGAGGGGGCGGAGGAACGGTAGGCCTCGGACCTTGGATAATCACGGTCGGGCACAGAGGATGCGGCCTCCTTTCCGACCATTCCACCAGGGCAAGGTGTTCGGAGGGTCTGATGAGGCGCGGGGGAGCGGGGAGGGCAGAGGAGTCAGGGGGAAGGGTGCGCGGGCGCGGGTCCGGCGGCCGCGCGGGCTGCCGCGGTGGCGGCGCGGGCGCGCGCCGCGCCCGACCATCCTCGTCGGCCATTGGTGCGCGCCAATCTGTTGACAATAACAATTTCTTGATTAACATTTTGACACTAAATTCTTATCAACTAACTTCACGATTTCGTAGGAGGGTTCTCAATTTCGGAATTTTTGTTATTGCTATGTTTTTTATGTATTTCCATTTTCACCGGTTATTAGAACACGGCTCGGGCATTTGCTTCTTGAAAAGGTAGAGTAGCCAAAGTGAAGTCGGCTTTTTAGGTTTAAATTATCGTCGGCCTTTTAACCTTTATAGATGTTTATATAAATAATACCGTAAATCAGTTTCCATATAGGTCAAAACCCCTATAGCCCAACGCGTGAATGCCACACATTAGACTAAATAATTTCCCTTTTAACCTAGAATACATAACTCCTAACCAGTTTAATTTGGACGTGCGTGTGCAATACCAATAAAACCGTGAGATTTAACAGGTGGATCATAAAAAATACTAAATAAACCCTAGACTATTAAAACATTCCCCAGAGCACTGAACAAACAAGGCACTCCAACTCAAGTGGGGAGCGATTGACAAGTATTTGTTCGAGTTGAAAATAACGATGTATCATGCGATCCCCATACCAATTTAACGAGGGGTGACAGTTATAGCGTTTTCAAATCACGTCGTCTATTAAACAACTGTATACTTAGTTACCTACATAGAATTCTATAAGACAAGTGTAACAAAACTAACAAGCGCATATAGACTTTGACAATTTTAGCACACAACAAAACCTTGACAGCGGCGCTATCCGAATTTAACTTAACAGCGACAAAAAATATTATTGGGCCTGGACCCTCTGGGACATGGACCATGGTAGGCTTTGGGTAAAGCAAACACTACGTCAAGACCGAATCATCTACACATAATCCTATAGCAAGTCATTTTGGGAAAAGGGAAATCATTTTAGGGAAGAAGAATTCATAATTAAATGTTATTTTATATAAAATATATTTAATTGATCAAATATACATAGTGAAATCCACTTTGTCAATTTAGATAGACACTTTATTCTTTCACTAAAAGATAGCGTATTTTTAGGAAGTACTAATAGCTCAATTTCGGCAAAATGGGACTTTTTCCCTTGAACAATCACATAGTTTCATGATACGTTATATTAAAAATAGCGCCATCTATGCGTCGCACGATGAACTCGGTGATCGCGCACGTGGCTGCGAGTTTCCCGCGCTGCACCGGGCGACACTGCGTCTGCGGCGAGCGGTTTTGGAATCCGGACGGCTCGTGGCTTTGACCGCATCGGGTTCGAATTTTGGCCGTTATAGCAACTTTTTATGGTATTTGGTTTTCCTGTTATTATGTGTATAGGTTTTCCTACCTTTATTCATTACCTGACTGTATATTTAATAAGTACGTAGGTATTAGGTATATAAATATACATATTGTATGGATAACATAAACATAAGATAAAGCGTGCAATAATGGATATGCATGAGATAAAATATGTTGTTCTTTATTAGTGTGAGATTTTTAAGCTAAGTATAAGTAGAGGTACGTTTTTATAATTCAGCTATATCTTTTGATGCAAATACTCAAAAAAAAATGTTTATCACTTGTTAAAATAAAAAATAAAAGAAAATAAATCATTTATTAACGCAAAAAATAGACACAAAAAAAATACCGGCAGGCATAATAAAATTTATTAGTATAAGGGTGGGTTGCACCACGCACAATTAACAGACTCATCAACGTTAAATAGCGGTCCAGACACTGTCAGTAATAATGTCATTATTTCTGTACCCATCCTTCTCTTCTTCATATAATAGAAAAGGACGGGTACAGAAATAATGACACTATTACTGACAGTGTCTGGACCGCTAGCATGGCGACGGAGCTGTCATCCCATAGAAAACTGTCAAACTTTTCATACAAGATTTTTTTTACGATTACGTTTACGTTCACAGACAGTTTGGTGCAACCGGCCCTTAGTACCTAATGTAATATTCTGTTCTATTTTTTCATTACAAAACATGCTATAAGAAACATACACAGATAGAAATAATATCTTAATTCAAAACGCAAAACTCTCTTGCACGCGGTTTCTTAAAGAGAGTAATAAATACCTTAGACCAATAAACATGACTTGAGTTAAAAATATCATGATTTTTAAAAGAAGATTTAAAATTATTTAGCTTTAACTTTACCTATTTTTAAAGCGAATAGTAATGATTTGGGTTAAGATAATAATTATTTACGGCAAAAAAGCACCAACATTTTCCTTTAAGAGTTTTATGTGTTTACGTAAGATCGATTAGTTCTTGGTTTGATGTTTTCAATCTACAGCTAAGAGCTAAAGCTAATTTAAAGAAGTAGCACCAAAAGTTAGATTTGAGATTTTTAAGTTTTTAGGCAAGAGAGATTAATTTTTGCTTTGATGTTTTCAACTTACAATCAAGAGCCACAGCTATTCCAAAGAAGAAGCACATAATTTTTGCTTTGAAACATTTAAATCTTGGACGTTAGTTACCCTGCGCATCAATAGATGTATCTGCGTGTAGGTTAGAACACGCGAACGTTTGTTCAACGTAACTTCATGACCCTCGCCGCTTTACCCGGGCTTATTTGAGATTCACAATAGCAATCTCAGCTCTAGTTAATACGATTATAAATTGTGAGTATATAAATAATCATAATTTATATTTGTATTATCTACTTTTAGTTAAACTTCCTTTCTTGGGATTAGTCCCGAGAAACACAGTTTCTGCTACTAGGTTTTTAAGTAGTGCACTGAGACACTAAGGCGATTATCACACTGACGACGGATCCGCATGCGGCGCCGGTGTGCGAGCGAGATAGCGCTATACACATGCAGAGCGCTATCTCGCTCGCGCACCGGTGCCGCATGCGGATCCGGGCCAGTGTGATAACCGCCTTAGAAAATGTTATTGTTTGTTTCAAGTAATCGATTTCATACGCCAAGAAATTTTAGATCTTGGTGTGAAAATATCAAATTTTACATCAAGTAACACATGCTCTTGAACTAATGCGATTTCTTGTTTCCGTGGAGAAATTCAATTCTCAATTTAAACTATGAGTCTTCATCCAAGAAACAAAGTTTCTTGGCTTAAGTTCTTTATGTATTGCACTAAGACACATAAAGTTCAATTTAAAAAAAATACAATACAAAAACAAAATTCAAACGCCCTTCGTGAGAATATTAAGCTATTTTAAAAAGAAGATTTTCACCTCACTAGCTCGGAAAGCCCTTTTTGTTTGTTTAATATCTATTGTGAAAATCGCTTTTTATCCACATGTGGTGAAAGAGTTTTGACATAAGTGACAAGCGGCTTAAGTGACATTTGACAGCTAACAAAACGTAAAACGTTAAAAGTGCAGAATTTTTAACATCGCAATTAATGAATTGCATCGAGTAAAAACACTTAATACAGTCTTACAACTTTATTTTAATTCATAAATATCAGCATTCAACATTAATCTTCATTCTTTTTTGTAAAAACGGATAAATTGTTCTGACAGCCGAATAAGTCTACGTACGAACAAAACGCATCTGACATTTAATAAAACCTTTTACGTCAAAACTTTTCATTTCAATTCATCCATCATATCAACGTTAAATATTCGCATGTTTTTCTAGGTTGTTTTGTTAAAAATTAGTGATTCGAGTGATGAAGAAGTATTAATTATTAATACTTCTTCATCACTCGAATCACTAATTTTTAACAAAACAACCTAGAAAAACATGTTTAAAACACCTGAGGAATTACGGGAAACCGAGCAAAGTGCACCCTTTTTCTTAGTTTCCTCGCTGTAGTGAGGTGAAAAGTTTTGTGTTATACACGGGTGAAAGTTATTTTACGTCTCGTGTATTAAAGCACTCGCTACGCTCAGGATTCTATTTTTGAACCACTCGCTTCGCTCGTGGTCAATAATAGAATCCTTTCGCTAGCTCGTGTTTCAAATAACACTCAGCACGTAAAATACAACTTTCACCCCTTGTATAACAAATAACTATTTTATATCTCGGATAAAGTATTGAATTTATTAGGTTAAGTAATAAACTTTGAAACATTTTATATCTTAAAATAAAGAATTTTATTTTTTCCTTATATGGGAAACTGGATATCTCTTGATTCAAATAGGTTTCTTTGGTTGAAGAGATTTTTTCTATCTGTGTAATAATATAAGTAGGTAGGTAACTAAATATTACACAACTTTTAGCAATTTCTCATCCCATCCGGGCAATTTCTTGCAGCATACTGAATAAAACATGAAACAACGTAGCAAGCTCTCCTATTAGTTCGAGAACACTTTTATAAATCATGGTGCCCTAGTTGATTTGCATTTGCATAAGGCAATAGATTTTAATGTAAGGAAAAACTAATTAAAAGTTGTTCCTTTAGCCATAGATCTATGTTAATCTAATTACAAAAAGAAGTAGACGACTTCTTGATTAAATAGCAATGCTGAGTTAGCTAGGGGGCTTCAACGGCGTATCATTTAATAATTGTTTATAAAATAGTTAAAATACTTACCTGTTGGTGATCATTTTAACGATAGTTTCTTTGAAAATGTAATAAGTAAGTCTTAAAAATTAAGCATTTCCAATGGAGAGACCGAAAGCAAAGTTCTAATTGACAAACAATTTTTTTTGTCCAGTCAAGATTTCAAAAACACATACATCAATTTCGTTTGACGACTCTTTCACAGAATTTTGAACTAAACGTACACAACTAACCCCACTGTGTATCCTGTACTATCTTACACAGGTTGATAGGGAGAGAACTACTAACGCATAGACACAAAAGATATTAAGTCACTGCAATGTTTAAACACGTTAAGACTTTTTAACGGGATTGTAGAAAAAAGCCGTGAATGGAAGGGTTGGAAAGACAGGTTGAACCGGAGGAATTAATTAGGTGTTAATTAACCGACTCCTGTTGGAACAAGTTTATGTTTTATGGTGTCAGACGGGTGCTGGCTGATACTGCCGTTTAAGGTGCTGCCCTCTTTGCATAATTTAACTGAATTATGCACACTATGTACTTAACTGTACATCCTGTAACTCATGTGTAATTTGCAAGCTTTGGCGCGTACGCGTACGTGGTTATGATGTTAAATACAAATAGGATGTGTAACGTACAATAACTTGCAAATGTATAATTCACAATAAAAATCTATAACACTCTGAAATATTGTTATAACTATACTTATTTAAAGCGTGCATTTAATTTGATGCCAAACACCTACTCGTAATTTTTTTGAGTGGTGGGTTTCGGAATTTGTAGTACCACTAGCTATGTCTAAAATCTAATCAATTGGGATTGGAAATGATACTCTATTCAAGTATAAAATTTAGGGACTTAGTACATACTTTGATTTAAACAATACCCCCACATTTTCGAGATAGGTTCACATTGAAAATTTCATTTTAGTTACCAAAGCCGCTTAGATGCATATCTAATTGCATCTTTAGAATTTACCTTATACTGTTTAAACATGAGGTCAATAACCATTAAACTGATACGAACTCCTAAACAAACTCTACAAAGATATCTATTCTAATCTACAAACAACAGATACTCGTAGCAGGACCGATAAAGAAAACCGATACAGTAAATAAACTATTTACCTCCAACGTTAATAACCCGCGGAGTTCACTCACTGCCCACACTTGAATGGAACAAAGCCTTTGATCTTTGTCAGCAGTTTGTAAACCGATAACCAACAACTTAAACAATGATTACACAAAGAAAACAGCGATTGCAAAGAAAACTACGAGTAGTAAGAGCTCGCGCGATGCAATATGCGTCATCGCCATGACAACACTGTGGACGGTTTTTCGCTCCAAAACGAACGCATGCGCTTTGCGATGTACACAACCTTTTTAATACCGCTTCGTCAATGTGATTTGAGACTTATTGTCTTAGCAATAGAATACATTGTTGTGGTAGTATAAAACTGACTGCTTAGGGTCGCGTGCTCTGCCCCACGCAATTCGATTCTGATAGTAGCCTGCGGTAGCAATTTTCCTTTATTTATTAATATGTATATGCGGATATATATCTCGAGGGGGGAAATGTTACCCATTTCCTTTGTACGAGTTTTCTTAGAGTCGGCTCGTGAAAATGAGCTTTCACAAAACTCCGTGGAGATGAAGCGAGGTTTTGAATAGGTAATTTTTAGCAGTGTTCCCTGTCGATAAGAAAAAATAAGGGCAGATCAAAGACTGTAAATTAGGATTTTCTATGCATTTTAATGATATGTAAAAAAAACTAATGCTCTTAGTGTAGGGTTTTGAAAAGGGACGTCCCCCTGGGGTTTCGAAATCATAATTGCGTTAAGATAATATTGTCACAGCAATGTGCATTATTTACAGTTACAAAACGTACATAATATAATCTACTGAAATGTTATTGTTAATGTAAAAAAAACGACTACCGACATGGACAACGAAAGCTAGAATCATGTACCTACTTACTTGTATGGGTTGGTACCGATTTCCTTATTTTTTGTAGTGTGACTAGTGTCTTCTTAGTAACTACACGTAGGTACCCATAAAAAATATACTCGTACATAACTCAATGCCCGAGATATTCATATATCTCACTGCAATTAGGATAGGATTAACTAACTTCACTTGTAATGTGTTTTTCATAACTAAGTAAAAGTCCCACAACTTTAATCTCAAGCAAGAAAAAAAAAAAGGGACAATGGAGCCACAAAAACGCAAAACTGTTAAGTTGTTAATGAACCAGATTTAACCGGAAAAATGTATGGCTCATAAATTATGAATACAATAACGCGCTCCCACAACAATAAAATGCGGTTGTTATATTTTTTCGACTAATAAGATGTTATTAAGATAACTTTTTCACTGTTCCGAGTAAATGTAAGTTACTAGAAACATATTACGATAAAGACTCTCAAGGAAATGCACTGTGTAATGGTGTAACCTTTTCGACATCCTGTGTTTGTGGTTTTAACTTTTGAATTATCACACGATGTGAGACTTTTGGCCTTGGTAATCGATTGTACCATTTATATGCCATATAAAATGTACTTGTTTCGATTGGAAGTAGTTAGGTAAGTACATATAAAATAAACGAGCCTAAGATTAAGAATTAAAAACGCACTCGAATGCATATTTCGAATCAAATTAGACGTGCAAATGAAAATGAGTATTTAGTACATAGCCCCACTGTGAAAAATCCTTAATTATTTTTACGTCACTCTGGGCGCTAAGTGAGATTTGCCGCCCACGGGCGCAGCGGCAAATCTCACTTCACACCCAGGAGAAGACTTAAAATTATGTACGCACCACGGGCGGTAATAAAGAAAGCCTCAGATCGCTTGTTTATGGCCCTTACCTTCGGTTCGGGCCACAAATGCCAGCGATCTGAGCCCTTCTTTATTTCACCGCCCTAGGTACTTAATGTACTAATGTCGAACACACCACACGTAGATTTATAGACATATCGCCCCTTTGCGACATAATGACGATACAAAAACTGTCATTATAACGCACAGGTCGTATTTATTCCCATTTCTACACAATCAGGAAAAACCAGAGTAACTGTAACCTTGACATGTGAACTAATATACGTAATTGGAATACCGTACTTTATTGGTTTTTCCGTTCGGCTCGCTAGCATTAAATAGGTAAGCGAACACCCAAGGTAATTATGGACAATCGTAGCGTAGACACGCACGATTTATAGGTCAAGCAATAATAACCCTTTAGTCAGTGTGATAAGTATACCTTGAATTCAGACATTTTCGTGCGAGGGTCTAGGGACCACCCCGGAGAGACGTGCGGTGAATAACATATTGGCAAAGGGTTGATGTATTGCTAGTAGTGAATATTTGAAGACTACACGGGAAGAATGTTTAGTAAATTGGGTGCGTCGTGCGTGTAGTTATGCCGACGTGTCGTTCTGCTTAAAAAGGGGCTAGGGTGGCGCTACCTTCAATTTGACGGGACTCTAATGCAAATGCGACGCTTCGTCCATTTTTATACGGACCAAAGAACATCTCTTATTGTGGTGAATTATACTAATGAAAGATGAACTTTTACTTGAGAAAAATATTCTACGAGGTGTAACAAAAATACTGGTGATCCTTTTAAGGTCACAATATCAAATTCTAAATATTTAAAACAAATCTCGGGACAATAAAGATTGTTGTATAGAGGGTTGGCTGACAATGAAGACAAATGTCCCTTACAAAAAAAAATCGCATAAAAAAATATTTCTTCTATTTTTTCACGTAACATAAACGCATGTTTCAACATACATTTAGTTAATATTTTTCTCTTAATCTTACTGTTTGTAATAATGGAAAATGAATTGCGAATTACGAAAATTGTAGATCTATTTAGCTCTCAGTATAGCATGATCATGTTGTTTACAGATACTGAAGTTTCTAAACGATAATAACATGTGGTGTAAACGCTATTAAGAGTTCAGCTTTCACTTAACAACAATGATAGATTTTTTTGTCAAATCGATCTCTCGCATATTGCGAATGGCGCAAAAACGGTTTGATTTGCATTTTGATGGAGGCTTTGTTGGGCTTTCGCGTTATAACAAGTTGAAAAGGCGAAAGCTGAATGCATTATTGTGGCTCCCACAAAATTGAGCAACGGCTACTTGGCTAAAAAGCATTCGCAATTTTTACTTTTCGCACCATCACCCAATCAATCCCTGTAATAGGTACTCTTATATACTTTCCATGACGAGAGACCAAATACGAGTTTGTACTCGTAGTTAATAGATATTAAGTACCGTAGTTACCGTACTGCATTAACCGCTGACGAAAATGTAAACCAATTAATTTTAAACAAAAGTGTTGTAAAAGTGTATTCGTAAATAATCTTTCGGAATAGTGAAGGGAGAGTACTGTACTGACTATTTTGTACCTTCAGTGTCTGAGTAATAACATAAATCTTGCAATAAATATAACGGTAAGTTACGAATTGTGCAAAAAAAATATAGTCACAAGCATCGTATTTAGCGAATTTTATTGTCTTGAATTACATGAATGGCATTTGTTATTTTAATCAGAAATGGTCAAACAATAAAAAACCCATTTCGTCCTATAACGGTAAACGCAAAGTGCGTTAAGTGAAATCGATGGTGGCGCGGATAAACTCATCCGTGCGGAGTTGCGAACCGTGCGGTGTCGGTGTCGGCGCGACAAAGCTGTCGCTTCGCGGGCATAATATAACATCTCACCGCGCGACAGATGTCGACGATACGGCGGAGACAGAGTTGCACAAATGCACAACAAAGGGGGTTAGCGCCAGTTACATGCCTTTTAAGTAGGTAAAAATTTTTTTTCAAAAAATTACAAATTATTTTAAAACGGCGTGACAACTAATTGTTTTTGTTATTAACACTAAAGTTTAGTTGTCATTACAGGTGCTAGGTTGCGATTACAAAAAGTTAGCTGTCCCGGGATTTCACAAAAAAAATTGTAATTATTGTTTTTTTTTAAATAAATGTTTTTTTTTCATGTAGTACTTGTCAAGTTGGTATATGGGTGGCTTTATTTATTTCTATAATTTTGTAATTTATCTTATTATGTACAGTCAGCGTCAAATATATTGTAACAGCTTGAGTAGCCAAATAGTTCGTCACACCATATATTTTGTTTGGTGTGACGAACTATTTGATCACTTTGGCTGTTACTATATATTTGACGCTGACTGTTCGTGTTCTAGTTTGTGGTCTCATCATCTTAGGCAAGGTACAACAGAGTACACCTTTTTGTACACCTGCATGACATAAATTTATGCATTCTATTCTAAGCCTACCTACTAATGTCAATATTAAAACATTACTGATTAGTAAAAAACTAACGGCAGTGTCCCCAGGCTTGATTGATGATAGCTAAAGGGAACAAAGAAACTATGTAAATAAAAATAATCACAGATTATATGGAAATTTGAATACCGGAAGCTTAGGTCACTTTGTCATTTTGACAGCCACTTTGTTTTAGAAAGTGCTTAGTCAAATCTTATAAATAAAACCTCTGTATGCAAAGAGCCTTAAGTAAACAAATATGGATGCAATGATGGACGGATAAGGGCACATCCACGCGTGAAAATCGTCGGTGCGATGCGATCGCGCCGCGATACCGAAACGACACGGACGGCCTTATTACTCGGCTTTCTCCAGATGATAAAATTTTTATGTCGCCGGTGACATACTGCGTAAGGATATTGTCGTGGCCCAATTTGAGTCACCTCACGGTTCATATCCATTCCCCGTTACAAACAGATAATCATCAGCGAGCTAATTGTGACTTTCATAATTTTTTACAGTCGGAACTTTAAATAACACAGATAAAACGCTAATTCTACTCCACGTCCAATTCCAGCAAATACCATTGCCGAACATTTTGTAGATCTGGCTTGCTCAAATAATGAATGACCGTTAGGACCGTACATTGTACAATGTGTAAGATACCAAGTGAAATCCGCAGAACATGAGTGACGGAAGTCGAATCTAGTTAGAATCAGTTGCAGTCTAGCGAAATGCATAATGCAGTAAAAGTAGGGGCGTAAACCTGCTTCACAAGCATATTTCTCTTCAGGCGTCTCTCAAGAGTCCTGCACATTATGTTAAAATATCCGACAGTGACAAACAGTTATGATCATGGAAACACCTACGGTTTCGGAATTATTCATAGGCTGAGTCTAAACTACCATCTCTGTTTAGACAGTGGAAATGGTCTGTATAAATCACACACGTACGTTGTAAAGATGACAAAGTATCAATTTATTCGCCTGTTTTATCTCGTATTGTTTAAACATATTGTTCAGGCAGATGTGGATGAAATGTTATGCGCTAACGCGAACACATTCTAATCATAAACTAAAGACCATTTAGAATTCATCGACAATGCTGAACGCTACCATAGCACCAACAAAACAAAAATTTAAAAATCGGTGTGGCTAATTTCCAATTTACACATAAAAATCTCATCTAGGTGTCTAACTTACGTGTTCCTTTTTTTACGTCTTATTTAATTTTGTTGCTACTCGCCCAGTTCTGGTTTATTCTATAAATACAAATCATCAGTACCTCAGTGGCGGTGGGTTACCGCGAAAACATTCTCGCTTCTTTCGCTTCTCGCTTTTCCAACTCCATTATTCGAAAATAATGAAATTGCACAACCGTTGGGATCCCATGACGATTCCGCTGAGTAGATGCACCGATTGCACGGCCGAGAATCGAAGCCTCTGCCCTTTCTCCAGCAACAAATAAGTCGGGATGCGACGTGATTTACTTATTCAAATCCGATCCCTCAGATGCCGGTCACGTCTTTGGTAATTGAAGCACGAACTGGAGGTGTTGCTGATCTGTGATCTCTCGCTTTACACTAGTTATTAACTTGTGAATAAGCATAGGATTGGGATTGTGAAAGCTTGTGTTTGCATGTTTGTTGTTCTAAGAACGACATTAGAGTGAGTATTAACTCAACGTCATTAGACCAGATGCATATGCATAATAAAACTGAACTAACGTGTAAAATGCCTCTCCTTCACAGGCATTATCTAGTATAGCTAGCAGTACAAACTGTAACCATCCTCCTCCTGCATCTTCGTAGCGCTTGTCACGGCTTCAGGTCCGCTTGACCACCTAATACCATGCATTGGCGTAGGCAATAGTTTTAACGAAAGCAACTTCCATCTGACCTAGCTCCCAACCCAGAGAGGATTCAAGGCTTTATTGGGATTAGGTCCGGTTAACCCACAGAAACTGACTGGTAAATATCAAATGATATTCCTTACATAAGTTCCGAAAACTCAGTTGTACAAGCTGCGAGGTTTTCTGCAATAAAGCATTTTGATTATACCGACTATGTCTCTCTAGCCTTGTCACCAGCTGAATTCCCAACTGTACCGAAAGGATTATAACATCGCAATAAAACCCTTCAACCTAAACATTCGATATTATTCATTGTTTACACATGTTGACATTATAACTAATAGTCCGCCCCGAACTGAGAACTCGCGATTCACTTGAAAACGAGTTGACCAATATGACAAGACCCTAAGGAGGATTTTTCTTCTTCTTCTAGCTCCATAACCACTTGATCGATCCTGCTCATACGAACTCTCAAATATTATGTATCTCTGCTACAGCCCCAAGAAATTTCATAAAGATCAGAAAAACGTTCCTAAAGCTATCGTCGGACAAACTATCGAAATCAAAAAGCCATCTAAATGCCGAGACGTCCCAGTAGCCAGGTGACAGTTCGGTCTGGAGTTGTTTGTAAGAACTCACTTCGCTTACGCTCCGCGAGTTCAATAAATACATATTGGGTTTGTTACGGAAACGAAATAAAAGAGAGGCATTTCCGTAATTGCCCAAATTGCCTTTCAACAAGAAAATTGCTGCTTATTTCCCAAACCAGATGTCCATACCCTTTGAAGTTCACAGGTTACCAATACCACATTTCCTTGTTTAATCCAACGCAATTCTATGGCAATTGATTATTTCGAAATACGTAACCCTGTAATATTGGAGAAGTAACACCCGAGGCTGAGCACACGTACTGATGAGCGTAGCGTTGAGGTGATTGCTTAAAGTTCAGTCACGACGTGGATAATTTGCAAGTTTTGACATTTGATTGTACGATCGCATTGCGGATAGCGTTAGTTGCCTTCCGCCTGCGGTGCTCAAGACTAGGTATCCTGCTGATTGGCGGATTTCTACATGATCAGTGGGTTAAGGTGTATTAAATTAGACATCGATAGTGTTGAAATTTAATAACAATGCTGACGAAACTCAATACAACTAGGTGTTGTGTTTCCAGTAACGCTTAGCGAATAGTCGGTGGTTTAGATTTTCCCTTACTACATACCTATTGTTGTTATATAGTGTATTGTAGCTGATTTACTAATGTTCTGTAACTTCTTGCTTCTAACTTTAAAATTTTAAAGTGCAAGTATTCTGCAATATGAAAAAATAACCATCAATTTCTTTTATATCATACCTCATGTTTTATATTCTTCGTTTACTACAACTTTAGCTTCTCTATTCATTCGAGAAGGGCTTACTCAAAATTAGCATTTCACTTATTCCCAATTTCAAACAATCGCTTGGTAGTACGTGTCCTTATGTGACCGGTGACTGAGGTGTATAGTTTTAATCGTTTATCAAATATAGGTGAGTCTAACGCTTTGAACAACCAATATAGGTAAACATACTCGAAGGATTATAAGCAAATGAAGATTTGCCGCTGTAAATTTAACATAAACAATAGAAGCTAAATCAAGTCTGGCTAAAGAAACCGTGTGTATGAAAAACAATAATAAACTACAAGATACCTTAAAAAATGCACAATCAAAGAGAGAGTAAAATTAGGGTATACTCACTACATAACTAACACCTAAGGTACGGTGACCTTTACTGTTAAAGTAATATAACCATTAATTGTAAAACTTATAAATATTACTTATCTAACTTCAATATTATCAATACATAGTATTAAGTACCTAAGGTTAAGTTTTTATTAGTCATATAGTAGGATGGAAAGCCCACACAAGAAAGGGAGTCAAGACAGAAGTAGGTATCGAATTAAAAAGATAGTATGAGAGATCAGTGAGATCATAAGTTAAACTAGTTCGTCTAGCGTTGGACTCGTCTGGATTTTGTTAGCAATGGACACAAATTACCAGGACGCCTTTATACCAACCCCAGCAAATACTACATTATGTGATTAGGACGTTTCAAAGGGCCCCGACCCCAGCCTCATTACCATTAAAACGAAAGGGTTGCGCATTTAAAGCCTGACTAATGACTGTAGTTTAATTTGTAATTCTAACAAAACATTGTAGACACAAAAGGCGTTCGATCAATCATGAAGAATTTAGATGCAAAATGTATGCAGTCGCTATTGATTAGTACAAGCCTAAAATGGGTAGCGAAAAATAATCGTGATGAGATAATATGGAGCCATGTCGAGACTCCTCATAAAGCATGTTTATCGTTTTTCTGTCACGTTTGTTTGTTTTAGTTATGAAGTAGGAAGCCATGGTTTATATTCATGCATGAATTCAAATTGGAAGTTATGCCAATCCTGACATTTAGCTTAGGCAAAATAAGTAACCCGATTTTTTTCTCGTTTCTCTGTGGTGAGTACACTTCATTTTGGTAAAACTAACTTCAAAATTTCAAGTTTTACCAAATAGATCATGTAGAGAAAGTCGGATTTGATAATGATCTATAGATGACTTAAGATGACATTTTGCGAAGAAGTTAGGTACGCGTTACAATTTATAAGATAGAATAGACCGTAGAAAGGGATTGTAGAATAGCTGTGGAAAACAAACCCGTGAGGAGACTTCGATTGTAATATCGTAAGTGAAGGGTAGGTACACGGAAAGAACATGTCTAGTCACTTTGACAACATTTTGAGTTATAGCGGTTTTAAAGTTTGGAACGATTCAATTAACCATACTATTTTCGTAACTAGATGAAATAAAAAGTGGATTTATGTTAAAAATTCCAGCTGTTACAGAAGTTGTTGCTTATAGTTCATTGCAAGCTCTACATTTTAATACAAAAATCTCATTTTACGAAAAAAGGGACTAGACATGTTCTTTCCGTGTACCCTTCAAGTGTTAAAACCGTAGCATTCCTAGATATCAGGGCACTCTCGGTTCGTTGTTGTTATTCACAAAGACCGCATCTTAGTTTACTTACCACTATGCTTTTCACCTCCAGATCTTAACGGAAACTCAATAAAATGTATAGTTAATATTGTAAGAGAGACGAGTACATTATAGTTAACTATAAACTTAATAAGCTGTCTAATAATCGTCAGCAGCAGAACTAGCAAATAAGCTCGGCAAGACTATACTCGTAATATTACGAAAATAAGGGAGTAAAAGCATATTTTAATACTTTTCTACACAATTGTTATTAAAAAGTAACGTTTAACTGGAGGTCAGGCTTACACTGTTTCTTCCTCAGCAAATATTATCCCGTACTATTTAGTTTACGTACGGTTTAGTTTTAATAAGATTAATAAATTCTGTTTAATACAAATTTATTTCAAAGAGCACTGCCTAGAAACTACTATGAGAGCCTAGTAAACAGCCGCCCTAGTCGAATACATTCGGCCTGCGCGAGCGCACTGTTCCCGTTATAACAGCTGAATCGCGAAACAATTATCAAGTACAGAAATATCCGCTAACGGGGAATACACCTGCGGCATTGTTAGTGCAGGATAGGATAAGTAATTAATTCTAACTTTGCACATGTTTTGTGACGACAGTAGAGTTCTTATTTATATGAAACATTGTTTTTTTTTAATAAATAATAAATAAATATAATATGTTCTAAATTATGTCTGAAGTTTTGATAATTTAGAATTTACACCGATACGCCATAGTCGCCATACCCGTAATTCGAGAGATCGGCGCAGGTTATATTTCGTTACAGAGCAATTAAAACAGGTCACTTCTAATTCTAATAGACATTTTCATACAAGATTTTTCAGAGACGTTTAAAGGTTTACTAAAGAGGTACAACTAGGGAGCCACATATTTTAATAAATAGCGTGTGCCGCAAAAGCAGAAGACGCCGGTTCTGTTCCATCCTTAGGCACTCACTGGAGGCTTTGGTTACTGTTTCCATTGTATATGACATCTATTTAAGTTTATACTAAAGAGCTCTTCCGTCAGTCTGACATTCAAAAAATTTGCATTTTTACATTATACATTAACTAATAATTGCAGGAGATATTGACCAACTACGTACACGTACGTTCGGCAATAGGTAACGTCTTTAATAGAACAATAAAGGCCGTGAGTTGAGTACGAAATCGATCGCTATCTAAATTAACTACATGTTGGGCGTCGATCAGGCGTTGTCTAGCCTAACTAATATCGGTCAGTTCACAGTCAACAACTAAGTAACCCCTTTAGTCGTCCTCGTTGTCAAATGTCAAAATAACCCCGACCAGCCCTGCTAGCATGACTTAGGCAGGTTGTCGCGCGACTCTCCATACTTCAGGAGCGATACGAAGTATGCAGTCGCGCGCGACAGCGTATGTTATGCTAAGCCGCCTGGGATTATCACCGGTATTTTGGATTTGCAAATCCCCTTATTACACTTACTTTGTGGACTTTTAAAACCTTATAAAAAACTCGTCAAAATTAGATTATTTTCAATTAGATGTACACGAGTATTTCAACTTTATTGGAGGATACTTTAAATTAACAAGCTCTATAACGTGAACTATCGGTACTAATACTAACCTAGCGCACATGCCTTAAATTTAAAAATGGCGTAAGTAACGTATTTTTGCTATATAACCTCCTCTTTTACAGGCCGCATTGGTATAATCTGATGGCAGTGATGTCTAATGAAGCTGTAAGCTGTAATGAGCGTCGTTACGGCGCATCCGATTGCCGGCTCGCTTTCAAGGTGCAAAGGTGCAGAGATTAGAAGAATACGGGATATGTTAGGGAACGTACCCAAACTACTTGACCCATTTTTTTAAGTTTTTGACCCCCATCCCCCCCCTCGGTGACCATCCGTAGTAATTGCCAAGACCCCCCCTCCCCCCTAGTTGTCACGTAGTAAAACTCGCACATATAGTTTAGAGTGATGTTTTGGACATACAAAGCAAAAAAACGTAATTTTGCCTACTTATTGCCTTTTATTTACTCGACACTGGCCGCGTGACGCCAAAACTGCATGGAAACCTATAATTAGAAGCGCGATATTTGAGCATAATTATTGACTACGTGACAGAACCTAAGACTCCCCCCCCTCCCCCCTGTGACCTAGAGTAGTTTTTGACGACCCCCCTCCCCCCCCCTAAACTGATCACGTAGTTTGGGTACGTGCCCTTACGAGTACATGTGTATACAATAACCTGTATAAATAGGTACTGGTCTACGAGATTCGTCCTTTGTATACACCATAGGTGGCAGTTGTGAACTGAGTACCTACAGTGTGTATCTCGATGACATTGGATTCGATACCTAGGGGACAACATATAAATGTCTAGAAATGGTATAAGCATAAAATTAGAATTTTATGTCCATAATGCATTCTGATAATCGAGAAAAGCGAGCAGCGAGCGAGCGAGCTGGAAAGCGAGCATGAAAGCGGGCCCTGGCAATAGCCGGGATAACTTCTACCCAGAAGAAGAAGAATGCATTCTGATAATCAAACTCTAAAATGAATGCTACTATTGAGAAATTATAATGTTTCGCTGATTGGATATTAAGATTTTTATTCCTCTCCGCTATTTAAATGGATTTGGGTGTTTTTTTTAATAGACGCCTGAAACAGCTAGCATAAAGAGATAAAATATAATTTTAACGCTGGAATTCATCATATGAGGATGTGAAATAACTGTTCAAAGGAGGTACTATTAGAAAGGAGCAGGCAGAGAAAGGTCGTTAAATATTTTTTAAATATTTTATTGTGATAAAAAATTCTCAGATAAAATTTTATGTTTTGAAAGATTTATATTTTATAAAAACAATACAGTAATAAGTGGCCAATTCAAACATCTCGAACTCAAGTGCCCACTTTATACGCAAAACAAGACAATCCTCCCAAGAACACTCAAGCACAAACAAAGCGTCGCCCACGCCACGCCATGCGCTGTCTAACTTACCAAAACTCGCATCTCAGTTCAACATCCTCTTCAAATGTGAACTTAATCTTTTGGTAGTCAAGGTCGATTTTACTAATCAAGTGATGAGTGATTACATTGTTTCGAGGATAGTCCGATACGCATACTGTCTTACTTACCAAAACTCGCATCTAAAATCAACACCCTCTTGAAATGTGAACTTAATCTTATGGTTGACAAAGTCGATTTTAGTAATTAAGTGATGGGTGAATAGTTGAATACATTATTGTGGGGGTAGTATGATACTGGCTCCCTCGTAATCCCGGCAAACTCCGCAGATAAACCTTATTTGCATGTATAAGTTACAGGCTTAGTTTATCTAACTACGGTGATAAATGGATTACGTAAAATATAAGATAACCCTGTTTATTTATTCATTTTACAGCTTTGCGTTTTCAGTAATATATAAATAAATATTTGTATAAACATGCATTTTTGATGATCTTGTTATTAAAGTGAAACTTTTATTCCATCGCCTTAAAAATTTAGGCCTGTCTTCCGCGCGACATGCGTTACAAGCTGTAACGCTGATTCTCGTTTGTAGTAAGGTGAGGCTTATTGCATAAGCAATAAGGTTCATGTCATGTTGGCAGTCAACCGCGGTATACAAATCTATATTTCGCGTCTTAGCGTAACTGCAGCGGCAGCGGTGGCACTGTGGTATGGCATGAGACTTACGATCGAATGGGCGAGGGTTCAAACCCCGTGGGACGAATTATTTTTTTCTAAATTTTAGAAACATATTTCGATTATATTTAATGAATTACATTTGGCAAGTCATTCCAGCTCTGTACGTCTAGCATGACAAACCAATTGGGCACCAGTTTCTAAGCGCCATGCTAACATAGAAAATAAAATAACATAGAAAAGTTTCACTTGCATCGTTGTTTCATAAAACCACACAATGTTTTTTCCAACTGGCAAATGGTGGGTTATTTTTCCGGTAATTTCATTTAATAACTTTCTTTATGATTATGTATCTCAAACGAGACTTCTTGTAAGTTACGTAATTAGGCAACTAATGATTCATATCATATGGTTAAACGCTTAAAGGCTTAAAGTAATCTAATTATGTATATCGCCAGAAGAAACATATATTAACACTTCACAGGTGTGTTCATTGTGTATAGCGTTTAGGGATCTTAGCAGTCAGTGTCAAAAGATTATAGAAAATGTTTTAGTTTAATAACTATGATTTGAATGCCAAATTCCTTATCAAGTCATACATTTTTACGTAATATAGACATGATACTTAACATTCGTAATTTATACGTCTACTAAGTCTTATCTTACCCACGCCAGCCGTATATTAAAGAAGCCGGGTGACTCACAAACTGAGGACATTAAATGCACTTGCACCGAATACGGAGTGCATTACCTGCGACAGCATTCTGGAAGAGGTTACTATCAGCAGTTATCAAACAAGACAGTTAATTCGGAAAATTCTAGACATAATCACTTATTTCCATAGCTTGGGGGCCTAGAGCGTAGTTGAGTCCATCCATTTTACTTTTAGGCTGTAATTCGCTTATTTTTTGTCACTATGCGGGACATATTTCGTAGAGTTAACTTACTAGCTTACTACCAGATTTCTCAAATTTGGGTAATTACGTACACTGTCATAAATCAACTTCTGCTAGGTACCATTACGTGGACTTCGAACATTTTTACAGAAGCATCGACACACTTGTGGATTGCTATACTCAACTAAAGATATATTGCAAACCAAAATTATATTAGTAACAGTTATATTCTACATACAAACCTAATTAGCACAGTAGTCTGATGACACTGGCTTGAAGCGTAGTTATGCATATGCGTATCTTTTAAATTAAACATTGCCTCTTTCAGTAACTTTATCGCTCGAACGTTGCACCCCTGCACAAGGGTGCATCCTCGCAAGGGTGCAACCCTACTGGGGTGCAAGTCTCAACTCGGCGTCGCCAAGATAAATGTGCATTCATCAGACTAATTAACATGGGGGAGTAATTAATAATTTCGTAGCTTCGCTATTTGCGTATCGGACTATTGGTATTTTCTAACGAATGTTTCGTTTTCATACAAAAGACATGACAATTTGTTACATATTTTTGGTAGTACTTCTTTAATTATTTAGACAAATATATTAAGAGTTAGGAGTTCTAATTCTAGTTTTTACCCTAATTATAATTTAATTTAATTTAATCTATACACGAAATATTTACTGTATTTTTAAGTTACATTACATATAAAAGCTAATAAGAACTCAAGTCATATTTGAAACGCTTAAAATAATACCCACTCTTTCTTCGGTCACGACTGCTTGCGGTCGAAACTCGAGAGAAACCAGTCAATGTCTCGAAACGCGGTCGAAAAACCGCGATGTGGTAATAACCCCCTGCCTACGTGATACCAAAAAATTTATCAAAACATCACAATCTAGAATATTAATTATTTTTTTACCATAATATAAGGTAGTGAAGGTTTTTATTACCAAAATAGTTTTACCCGGTTTCAATTTGGCAAACATGCAGACTAGTTTTACTTTCGAAATTGGTTTATTTTTCAATGAAAAAGAAGCTGATGTATTTACTGTCATCTTCGTAGCTTTTTTTACAAGGGTGGCCAAGGTGGCCTGGGCTCCGCTCGACAACTTAATCGCAAGAACTTAGACCTAGAGGGAAAACTAAGTTCCGCTAGTATCCGTTCAACGTTTTCCTAGATCATAAGAGATTAGTAAAAAAATATATATGTCATGCCTGAGTTCTGTCAAACTTAGTGTTATCAAACAAGCTGGGTTCAAACAAGCAACCTTCAAACTGAAAGTTGCAAATCTTTATACGGTAGACTATGAACGCCATTCCAGTAAATAATTTTTTTTTATATTTCAACGTAATTCCTAACATCAAGGTAGATTCTGGTCCAAATCGGGTGTTGAATGCCCGTTGCCAATCACGAGGATCGCTATATTGTGAAGCTTTAGATAAATTAAATAGATACGTCGACGCAGGGTTACCACATGTCACTATTTGCTTATTACCCAGGAAAAACTGCAATAGGAAAATGGAAATATCAGCAGTCTGGATATACGAGAACTTGTACAAATGGTTCGAAAATTTGCATTACGATTTTTATTTTAAAAAACCAGCGATGTGAACGTAAAAACATCCAAGCATTATAGTAAACAACTCTCGGAAAACTGGGGCAACAATTTAGACTAAAAACATTATTCTTTAAACCATTTTACCAGGTCTCTTTATGAACATCATATGGAATTGTCACGTTCAAATGCAAATTTTTATCAATCTTTTCAACACTCATCAACGTAAAATCCACAAAAAAAATCTAAAAACCAAAAAATGCGTTTGAACAGGGCAACCTGTGGAAATCTCTTTTAATGCATTAATTTTTTTTTTCTAACACAGCTGGCAACCCTAGCTAGACGCAACTGGCAATTTGGCCCAATTAGGACCGAGCGGAGAAAGCACAGATACGATCCTCTCCCGTTTACGATGGCAACACTCAGCTCAGACGGAAAATGTTGCTACATTTAGATTGGAAATGAAAATAAGCTTTCGTTTGCAAAGATTGTTACAGTTTTGTTCTTTAGTATTATCGCGATTGGGTTAGTAAATTGAAATAGAAAGCAACTACAGCAAAGTTTCAGATTAATGAGATTTTCAATACACCGAAAATCGAAATATACCAAGTTTTTTTAAAGTGTTATATGTTGTTGACTTCTCACAAAAACAAATCGCACTTCACCACTCCTTAAATTTTTACCTGAAATAGAATAATAATCCAATCATAAATTAAAGCAAAATTTCCACCTAAACATACCAAATGTTATAATTTTAAATTAAGTCATCGTACGGATTTATACAAAAGAAATATTTATTAGGAGCTAGTCCCACCATTATAGTTGCACCAACCGTAATGGATGGACTGATCAACGCAATGCAGCAGAGATCTATGAAACTTCACATACAAAAAAGTTACCGAACGTTTTAACGGTGATAGTTCGGGTGGAACCAACTCTTAGTTTTTGACATTGTATTGGCAAATTGCTTTGTATTTTGCATTTCAGTATAAAGTATTGTACATTTAATTTAATTTTGTAATTTATGTAGTTCTTAAATTTAACTGTAACTGGTTCCCCGTTATGCAAACGAAACGAAGTGTTATTTATTATTGTATTTGCTATTTTTGCAATAAACTTATTCTTATGTTCAATGATGTCAGCAGTAATTGTGCGGATAGCGTGACATAAAACTTGTGACAAATGATAGTTGTCGCCGTTATCATCGTTAATATACCACCGCCTTGTCACGATATCCACGTGACATTTTGTCGTTCGCAATATTGACAAGCTACGAGTACGACAGACGGGCATTTAAAATGTACAATGTGTTGTAAAAGCTGTAATACATGTGTGTGTTGTATGTTTAAATAAGAACACCAATAAACATTGATTACAGACCCTTGTGCGAAAAACAATCAAGATGTGGCACAGCTGTAAACTTATTTAAATGGGTTCAAGCAAGCAGCGCCAGCGGGCCATTACAAAGCAATAACGCCGCGTCCAAAATGTGCGATAACGGTTATAAAAGTGAATAAAACATACAAAATATGCGCTTTTTAACACTTCAGCACGGTTAGCACAAGACTGATGCGACAGTATGACAGATGCGAGATAGACTACTCGTGTCTTTTTAATTGATTCAGTCAGAAAAGGACGGATAGACTATCTCGAGCGCGAGATTCTGTCGCGTCACTCTTGTGCTAACGGTGCATGTAAGCGACATGTAAGTGTAATTTATCGAACGCTCTTCGCGTGGTTCAGGCGTTATTTTATTAGACACAGTGTTGTGTTGTGGTTATTGTATCGATAAATATGAGACAACGCAATCATCAGCATCACTTCAGACGTGTGGTTTATTTTGTAGTTATAGAAATGATAGTCATGAAACTCCAGCTATATCAAAAAATACTGCTCTTACTTCGGATATCTTATACTTAATGAATGATGGAGTACTAGGTAAAAAAGTATATTACATAATCCTAAATTTTAAATCGCGTGTGCGGACTTTTTCGCCATGTAGATGCAGCATACCCTTACTTAACTCAAATATATAATTTAAAAAATTTGCAAGGTCAATCACCTATAAATTTAATAAGTAGTCAACCGTTAATAGGCTTCCTCCTGTGAAGTGCCCTCATAAAATTATTCATAATTTGACATTTCAATCGCTCAGGCGAGTCGAGCGCAGAGGCGTACAAGATATACCCAATGGTATATAATGAACCCATGCTTTTTTAGAAGCGGTACCGTCAAGTCTGGCAACTTTGCCACTTTACACAGGTGTTGAAAAGTCATAGTACATTTTTAACCAGAATTCATATGAAACCACAGAAGTATGAATGATGCGACACATAATATATTTATCAACGAGTGCATAAATAAGATGGTTTATAAATTAAATGACGGATAATAAGGTTTTACGAGTAAAAAAAAACTGGCAAAGATACCTATACCATGTGGCAACTTTGCCAACTGCATTTTTGCGTTGTATAGTAATTTAGTTGTATTTACAATATTAGTAAAGAGTATTCAGTATTTAGGATACAATAGTTTCGGAATTTGATCCTTAATGATATATTATTACAAAAAAACACAGCAAAAGTGGCAAAGTTGATCACCCATTTAAGAAAATTTCATAGAAAGTCAGTGAATGTGGTCAGCGTTGACACAAATGAAAAAAATATTAATTATTTAAGTACTTATTTATTTTGTTACATACGAGTAATCAGGTTACATAAGTACTCAGGAAAAACATAAAAGACACCTTCATTAAAATATTATCAAAAACGAAACATAGAAAACTCTTTAAGAGGCCTATCACAGGTCCACTCGTAAATAATTGTGATTACCTAGGTACCTATTTAAACTTGACGATAGATATTTAAAAAAGGGCTTCGTCACGAACTGCCTCGTCGCCTCTTAATAAGAGTATTACCAATATTTTTTTTTGAAACTTACTTACATGTATGGAGTGCCCCCCTAAAAATATTTTTTTTAGCAATTTCTCTACAAAACTAAGTAGCTGCACACACAATACACTTTATGTAAAAATTTGATAATGATACGTCTTATAGTTTCCGAGTAAAATGGCTGTGACATACGGACGGACAGACAGACAGACAGACAGACAGACAGACAGACATGACGAATCTATAAGGGTTCCGTTTTTTGCCATTTGGCTACGAAACCCTAAAAAGCATCTATCTTATGAAAAATTTGATTTAAATTTTTTGCTTGTGTACCAACCCTAGGCCGCTACAAAACATGGCAAAGATGCCCCCCCATATTAGTCGGCGTGGTCTGGTAACTTTGCCAAAAAAAATATGGGACTCAATTCAAACACTACGGCATTTATAAGGTAATCAATCCATTCCTTACCATTTAAATAACATAATATCTAAAATTTACGTACCTGGATTCGATGTTTATACTCTAAACTTTTTAAAGTTCTTGAGCACTTACTTTTATGATTATGTGAGTGACGAATGGTAAGAAAATGGTTGTCGTGGTATTGTCTCATTCATAATAATTGATAACCATATTTTCTACTAAGAGTAGGCACAACACTAAAAAATATACGTTGTCGGTGGTATGAAAGGATTACCTTATGCACTCTGCTGGTGGCAAAGTTAGTAACCCTTGGCAAAGTTGCCAGACTTGACGGCACTTTAGTAGATCAAAGGAACTAGTTTCGTGGAGATTATTTGCATTTTTTATGACACTCAGTCATGACTCAGGACTTGATTGAACGACTAGGAAAAAGTATTTACGATAATTAAGATCTTAAACCTAAAGGACGCGAAGGTCCTGTCAACATCGCTGTCTTCTAGGTATCCAGTATTTCAGAACCCTGGACACCAAAGAAGAAGCCTGCCGTGAAATTCGAAATTCAGTCTCTATATCTGCTACCGACACTGCCTTGGTAATAGTAACAGACACAAAATATATAGAAATGACATAGATTGCGAATTGCGATTGCGAGTTCACCGGTTCATATGGTTGCTATCGGAAGATCACGTTACACTGGCTCTGACAAGGTTTTTTAGCCTATGCTCTGGAATAGTAGAACGGGTTTCAGAATGAATGCAATAAGCTAAATTGAGGAAACGCTAATAACCTGGCCCATATTCCGCGACTCCCAATAATAATTATGTTAGCTTTATGACCGCCGGTCAATAAAAGATTAAGTATATTTCAAAATCTACAGTTAATTCTTTAGTTATAACATAATAACAAAAAGTCGCCGGTAGCCGAGTGGTTTCGGGTTGTATGTTCATTAGATTAGATAAGATCTAGCAGTTGTAAATTTAATTACAATGTATGGATTTTAAGCTCATACAAAGTCACATTCCAATGAAAAAACTCCCTGCTGAGATTGTAAAAGTCAGTGGGTTGTTTAAAAAAAATGTCCGTACTGGTTTTATAACCTAAAATTATTCTATAAATAAGGTACGTAACCTGGAATCACGCATCCATCTTATTGTACAAACATTACCACCAGTGATCGGTTATTTGGATTAGACACGGATTAGACATTGGAATTATTATGTTACTTAGATGTTTAAAAGTGTAATAAAATAACACATTGTATTTTTTTGCCTTTTCTAACAATATAAAGCCAAAACAATATAAATATAACATAATGAATAATGATTGAGGTCGTTCACTCAGCGTCTAATCCAAATTAAACCGATCATTGAACATTACCTACTGTTAGCAAATAATGGGTAGATATTCAATTTAATGATGACAGCTGAGGCTAAAACTTAAAATAACGTTTGAGGATGATGATTAACTGCTTTTACATAAATATGATTTTGTAATTTAATTTACATTATGTTCTCAAATCTATTTGAATATTAAATCTAATACATGTAAACGTTTAGAAAGTATATTTAGTAAAAGTATTTTGTGTAAAGAGAATAGACAAATGTGAAAATGATTTATGTTGTTGGCAGCATTGGTTGTCTTTGTTCGATCTAAGTTTGAAACCGACTACTTGTTTTACCGGTCATTGATCTAAAAATAGCTACTAAGTGTTGTTGAATAAATCTTCGTCTTTTATAATATCAAACAGTATTGTTATTTGTGGTTCCTGTGGTGCCTGAAGTACGAATAGATTACAGTTCAGAAGTGCAGATCCTGGAATAGCAACCCACGACGCTAGGAACCAAGGTATTTGATCTTGGGCAAAGGTCAGTGCATTGATTTTTTTTACGTACTATCAGTGATATTGTGCTTAAATTGAGTGTATGGTGAAACGTTAAGTAAACATTTGTGAAATTCTAAATGGTTGACTATTAATTAACTGTTAACTTTTAAACGTTTATAATGGAGTTGTTACGTAATGAAATCGTAACATAAGAAAATTACAGTGCGACCACGTAGCTACGTATACGTTACCGAAGAGATACATTTGTTCAAAGGACAATTTAGTATTGTAGTGGTTGATTTGTGACGATTATTACTTACAATAAAATAGAGAACTACGGATACAAATAGTTGCAAACCTAAACATGAACCAGTGTTAAGTTAAAAAAAAAATGTAGAATAAGGTGACCTAAATAATCGTGTGATTAATATTGTCTATAGATATTGTTCATTTCGTAATTTAAGTGATTGCGTATTGTATTTTAAAGTACGGAAATAATTACTAACCATGGGATCAGAAAGAGCGTCCAGATCACGTAAACGCCGATCTAAACATCATCGTCGCTATTCGAAATCTTCGAATCGAAGCATATCTACGGCGTCATCACGTAGTTCGGCTTCCTCGCCGCCGCGTCGGCGACATAAGAAGCAAAAGAAATATCGCCATCACAAAAGTAAACAAAGAAATGTTACGACTAAAATAGTAGATGCTTCTCGTAGTCTAGGATCTAAAAGTTTCACTCCACCGTTACCTTCAAAAAGTAGTGCTGGGAATCAGTCTATCAGTATTGCTGAGCCTGGTCAACCAAGTACCAGTTCCAATAGTATGGCAGTAGGAAATGTTTTGTCGGGTCATGCTTATACCGCGCACGTTAACGTAGTACCTGAGTTCGACCCCAGTGATGGCGCTCAAAATATCGAATGTTGGATCCATAAGGTCAATGAATGTGCTCAAATATATTCGTGGACAGATACGCAGACGTGCCATTATGCATTACCTAAATTGACGGGCTTGGCGAAGCGCTGGTATCAAGGACTGCCGTCCCTTTTGTTTACTTGGCCGCAGTGGGTGGAAAAGTTAAAATTAGCTTTTCCGTCAACCGAAAATTATGGCGATCTTCTGCAACGAATGCTCAATGTGCGTTGTAAAGTAGGGCAACCATTAGACGTATACTATTATGAAAAAATGATTTTAATAAATAAATGCGACATAGCAGGCCGTAAAGCCGTCGGATGCTTAGTTCACGGGATAGACGATAAGTTTGTTCGGATGAGTGCAAATTCGTGCCGTTTTGAGGAACCGGAACAGTTATTTTCGTACTTACGAACGTTGTCCCAGAGCGATAGTTATTTAACGTCTCAAAAACGGATTAAACCGTGGAGTAAAGATACACGACCAACTCAAAACGTCACGAATGCAACAACTAGTAATGAGTCAGTTAAACCGGAAATAGTTTGTTATAACTGTGGGGAGGTTGGGCACATTAGGTCTAGGTGTACCAAACCTATGAAGAAGTGTACCACTTGCCGTAGGGTGGGACACTTGGCTAATGAGTGTCGTAATAGGACTGTGTTAGGGCCGTCAATTAGTTCTAACAATAGCGGTTTATTGCAATTGCCGGCACCATCCGACGATAAAGACGTAAAACGTATTGTCACTAATAATGATACTGAAATGCCCCATGTTCAATCAATGGAACCTGGGAACGAGAAGTATTATAAAGACGTTAAACTTGAAGGCATGCCTACACCTGCTTTTATTGATTTCGGAAGTTTACGTACTTTGATTAGAGAAAGCTATGCCAATAAAATATTTGGTTCTTGGGAATGCCCTGAGCATATGTCAAATTTGAGGGGATTTGGTGATGGGGTTGTTCGACCTTTGGGTTTGGTCAATGGCTTACTAAGTGTAGATGATGTAGAAAGTAAAGTTGATTTTATGGTCGTACCAGATCATTTCCTGACGAGCGAAATTTTGATAGGCCAAACGTTTACAGAACTACCTGACATATTGGTCATAAAAACGGCAAAGACCTTAACATTCTATAGGGCTCCAGGAGAGGGGTGCGTTGTACCCAATATAAAATACACTCTGAAAACTGCAGTTGACGTAACGACTGCGCCTAAATGTACCTCACCCATTGAAGTGAGCACAACAACAAACTTTAGCGGATCTCTCTATGTACCTGCTACTTGTTGTAACTTACCTCAAAAAGATTATATCATTTTGCCGGGATTATATCATTTTACAGATAGTCAAGGCTTCGTTATGATTTCAAATCTGGCCGATGCGGAATTAAAATTTAATGAAAATCAGGTACTAGCTAGGGGTAGTCAGTTCGATGAAATTAATGAACCAACAGTTAATTTGCTGACAGTCACAAACGAAAGTAAGCAAACATTACCGATAGAGGATGTTGTTACAGGGACACAATTAAATGAAACAGAAAGTGAACTTTTCCATGCGCTTTTGACAAAGTACCGCGATTGTTTCGCATTAGATTTATCTGAACTAGGTAAAACTGATTTGATTGAAATGTCTATCCAACTTAAAGACGATAACCCTGTAGTTTACAACCCGTACCGTATGTCCCTCAAAGAAAAAGAGCAATTATCGGTAATTATAGAAGACCTGCTTAAGAATGGCATTATTAGGGAAAGCTCGTCTTCCTACTCAAGTCCTGTCTTGTTAGTCAGCAAGAAAAATGGTCAAAAACGTTTATGCGTCGATTATCGCGCGTTGAACCGTAAGACGCTGAAAGATAAATACCCGCTACCTCGTATAGAGGATAAGTTAGATTGTCTCGGTGGTAATAATTTCTTTACAAGCCTTGACTTAGCTAGCGGATATACCAAGTCCCGGTAGCGGAGAGTAGTAAGCGTTTGATGGCCTTTGTCACCCCGGACGGACTCTACGAATTCAATCGGATGCCGTTCGGGCTGGCAAACGCTCCAAGTGTCTTTCAGCGCGCGATAAACTCTATGGTAAATGGTGTTGGAGAGAAACTGGTCCTTGCGTATATGGATGACCTTTTAGTCCCTTCAAAATCTGTTGAAGAAGGTCTTGAAAAACTTGAAAAAGTATTCATTATGCTCCGTAATGCTAAACTTACGTTAAACCTAAAAAAATGTGTGTTTTTTCAAGAAAAGATCGAATATCTCGGCTACGAAATATCTAAAGAGGGAATCAGACCAGGATCATTTAAAATTGACGCCGTCAAGAAATTCCCCGTTCCAAAGAATGTACACGAGGTCCGTCAGTTTGTAGGACTAGCGAGTTACTTCCGTAAATTTGTACGCAATTTCTCGGTGTTAGCTAGACCACTTACTGTACTTACGAAAAAGAACGAACCTTGGCGGTTTGACTCTGAACAGCTAGCAGCGTTTAACCAATTGAAGGATATTCTGATTAGCCGACCTGTTTTAGCACTGTATGAACCTCATGCACGGTTAGAGGTCCACACAGATGCAAGCAAAATGGGTCTTGGAGCTATTTTGTTACAAGATGCTGGTCGGGGGCTCCAACCTATCGCGTTTTATAGTCGGCAAACGTCGCCTGAAGAGCAAAAATTTCACGCTTATGAGTTGGAGACCCTGGCCGTCATAACTGCTTTAAACCGATTTAGGGTATATTTGTTGGGTTGTTCGTTTAAATTAGTAACGGACTGTCATGCGATTCGAAGTACCATGACCAAGAAAGACTTAGTTCCTAGAGTCGCAAGATGGTGGATGGCGATGCAAGAGTTTGATTTCACTATAGAATATCGAGCTGGCACAAAGATGACTCACGTAGATGCCTTGAGTCGAAACGCTATAGCATCAGACAATCCACCATGTCGCGATGATGACTGTCACGTCTTTCATATAGTTGGTACAGAGGCAAATGTCACAGTTGATGATAAATGGTTACAAACTATTCAACAAGCTGACCCTGAACTACAAAGAATAGTTCAAATTCTACAAGATCCTGAAACTAACGCAATGATAGATATAAAAAATAATTTTGTCTATAAAAATGATAGGTTGTATCGTATGGTTAAAAAGGGTGATGACGTGTCTTTGATGTGGGTTGTTCCAAAGTCTGTTAGGTGGCAGATACTTAAAAGCCATCATGACGACGTTGGGCACTTTGGATACGACAAAACTTACGAAAGAATTCGCAAAGTGTATTGGTTCAAAAAGATGCGGCGGTTTGTTAAAAAATATTGTAACGCATGTTTGCATTGTGCATATAACAAGGTGCCCGGCGGTCCTAAAGAAGGCATGCTTCATCCAATCCAAAAACCGGATCGACAATTTGACACACTACATGCAGATCATTGCGGTCCTTTTCCTATAAGTAAGCGACGAAACGCTTACATACTAGCAATAATTGACGCCTTTACCAAATTCATTTACATAAAACCTGTTAAAAATTGTAAGACTAGTACCACCATAAATGTCTTTGAAGAATATTTTAGTCTATTTGCTGTACCAAGACGCTTGATTACAGATAGAGGTACTAGTTTTACTAGTAATGCATTCAAAAAATATATTAGTGACAAAGGATCCGTTCACATACTGAATGCGGTTGCAAGCCCTCGCGCGAATGGTCAGATTGAGCGCTACAATCGCTCCATCGTAGACGCACTTACGTCAATGAATCATGGTAAACCCGACAATGAGTGGGACATGTGTGTGCCAAAGGTCCAATGGGGCCTTAACGATACCACCAATAAAGCCACTAATAAAACGCCATCTCAGTTATTATTTAGCTTGAACCTCACAGGTAGTTCTGACGGTGTAATGAACGCAATAGTTTCCGAGGCTCAGGAATATGAGAATCCTGATATTATTAGGGCTGAGGCCAGTGAAAGGATGCGTGTAGAACAGGAAAAACAAAAAAGGCGTTTCGATAGTAAGAGAAAATGTCCGCGTAAATACGATGTTGGTGACTTGGTGCGCATTGAAAGGGAAATAGGTAATCCAACTGGTCAAAGTAGGAAATTACAGCCTAAATGTAGCGGGCCTTATAAAGTTACCAAAGTATTAGGTAATGATAGGTATGAGGTTGAGGACACGGCAATTACTAAAAAAGATGGTAAACCTGTATACAGATCAGTATTTGCGGTAGATAAAATCTACCCTTGGTTGGTATTCTCGAATGATCCCATGGAGAGTGATTCTGATTCAGAGAGTGTTCAAACATAGGTGATGTACGTTCTTAAGTATTATAATATATCGATTATTTAAAAAAAAAGGTACTAGTGTATAAAACCAATTTATAATGGTTTAAAAAAAAATATATTGTCAATATAATTGTGTTTATTTAAAATTAGCCCTCGTGATTTAAGCCTACTTTGGTGGCGTTACAGCCCTGGTGGCGATACCAATAGCCTTTGAAGGCGTCACTAGCCCTGGTGGCGTTACCTAGCCCTTGGTGGCGTTTTAGCCCTGGTGGCGTTACCAGCCCTTGGTGGCGTTATTAGCCCTGGTGGCGTTACAAGCCCTTGGTGGCGGTACTAGGTAAGTACTCTTGATGTGTTTATAGTATAGGCATATGTAGTATGGTTGTATTGATGCTGAATTCATATCGTTATTATCGAGTTTAATATATGATTAAGATATTGATTGAAAATAAGTAACTGTAAATACATATTGTATTTGTTAAAAAAAAAAACTAGTGTTAACAATTGGCAATTTGTTATTTTTTTTTTTGTTATTATCATGAGTATTTGTTAAATCTTAAGACGCGAGGACGCTAACGTGTCAGAAAAGGCCGAATGTTAGCAAATAATGGGTAGATATTCAATTTAATGATGACAGCTGAGGCTAAAACTTAAAATAACGTTTGAGGATGATGATTAACTGCTTTTACATAAATATGATTTTGTAATTTAATTTACATTATGTTCTCAAATCTATTTGAATATTAAATCTAATACATGTAAACGTTTAGAAAGTATATTTAGTAAAAGTATTTTGTGTAAAGAGAATAGACAAATGTGAAAATGATTTATGTTGTTGGCAGCATTGGTTGTCTTTGTTCGATCTAAGTTTGAAACCGACTACTTGTTTTACCGGTCATTGATCTAAAAATAGCTACTAAGTGTTGTTGAATAAATCTTCGTCTTTTATAATATCAAACAGTATTGTTATTTGTGGTTCCTGTGGTGCCTGAAGTACGAATAGATTACACTACCTACATACTTCAAATATGAGCAAAGGTGTAAAATATCAAATCATAACGCAAATCTTTGATTAACAGTATTACACCGTACTCGGCAAATAATACCCAGGTTATTCATATTATTATCACTAGATATCTAACCTTTAATGCAAACATGGTGCATGAATGAAGATCGTTTTTAACACTACAAGTGTTTCTTTTTCCACTCCTTATACGTATTCATTTCGTTAAATTTCAGTTATGAAAGTGACATTGACTATATTTATAATGTCAGTCAGGTTTAATACCTTCAAATGTCGGTTTTCTTTGTGGATAACAGACTAAAATTCCTGGACTAGATAGCAGGCTTGACTTACTTGACTTACTTGTCCTATGTCCCCTGGATGGGGCAGAGGGCGTCCACAGTGCGCCGCCATCTGGATCGGTCTTGAGCTTCGTGCTTGACTTCGTTCCAAGTCTTCCCAATAGCCTTCGCCTCTGCAACAATAGTCTGGCGCCAGGTCTGCTTTGGACGGCAACGTTTCCTCCTTCCTTGGGGATTCCAGTCTAGGGCTTGCCTCGGTATGTGTTCAGGATCCCTTCGGAGTGCGGAGATCGCAGAGCTGATCTTGAATTGAATCCGATATCGTATTTCAAACTCGCTGGTATCGACTTGGATGGTAAAATCGATCCCATCTCCGATACCTACCGTATCTTTTGCAGACGCTAAATGTTTAAAGCTTATCGCAGATGAAGCTCTGAAGGATAATCTTGACGAATTTATTACAGAATACCGAGAGTTTTAAATAAATTAGAGAATGATGACACATTTTAGGACCATATCAAACATATACTGATATGAACTCACACGATTTTCACTCATTATTTTGACTAAAACGGGACTTAATCGCGGAACGTCTGAAAAATAATAAAAGTAAATGCAAGCGATTAAGTCCCATTTATGTCAAAATTATACCAAAGGTAGTTAGATTAGCGAGATTTTTTTTTATTTGTTAAGAAGCTACATTGAAAACATGTATGTAGGTAACCAATGTATCGATTTCAATGAAATTCCATCACGACTAGTCTTAAGTCCACGGCATAAACGACAAAAGACGAACGTGGCCATCCATGGTTGTCATTTTATCGTCTATCGCGCCATGCGTCACTTTCGCACTTACATACTTGTTAGAACGTGACAGCTATAGTGACAAGCGATAAAAACCCGACCATCTGATGTTATTCTTTTATCACGCTTCTTTTCTCATGCGCATTTGTACATACCTCTATCATTTTTACCACGCAAATAAAAGCTCAACAGACACTTCATAATCCAGGTCTCAAAGCTACAGAACAAAGCACATCTTTCAATAGTTTTAATACCTCCGTCACGATGATGACATCAGGCCATAAAAACTGGCACCACGTGTAGTGCCTGCGGGCGTAATTGCTTGGCGATGTCTAAATTACATGTTTTTGCCTTGCTGCCCGCGAATTTGCTACTCGATTTGAGTTGGAACTAGTAGTTTACTCATACTTTTATAGTACCTGTTTCTGACTTATGTAGTAGATTAATTATAGTAGGTATTTTTAATAATAAGATGCCATTAGCCTTGTAGTAAAAGTGTAGACGTAACAAATATAAATTATTATGAACACTCAAAAAAGAGTTTCTCCATGTAGCAAAGTTTCATTATAGGTTTTTTTCATATATAGGTTTTATCTTTTATCGTTGTTATTGGTTCATCTTTGTCTCATTGGTAAAAATTGAAGCACGCATAATTGAAAGAATCAAAAGATAGCAATCAGTTGTATCCTCCGCTATTGCTTTAAGTCGCGATCTATACGTAGTATGTAACTCAAATCGAACTCCCTATTTTACAGCAGCGGCGCGTCATAAATATTACTAGGGAAGCTGGAGGTAATTTGGCTTTACTTTTCTATATGAGCCGTACAGTAAGAGTACTCAAGTACCAGCAAATTAGGCAAGCCGGAGGGAATCGAGTTCTATGGACGCTCCACCACTGCTGCTTTATACAGTTTGCGATAGAATTTACAAGTTGCATAAATCCGGGTAAACGACCGCCGAGTAAACGAATATCGACAAAGCCGTTCACACACGAGGTGCTAATTTATCGGCTTTCGAGCCTCAGCGATACCAATGCCATGGTCAAATGTCAGGAAGTGATATATGGTGACGAATGTTTAAAGTGCATTAAGATACTTGAATCCGGTTCCGATTTAGGCCACGGGTCTCGGTTAATCTTTACCTTGGTAATGTCGTTCCGCAGTTTATGCGTGTGTGAAGAGAAGTTGACGTTTAAGAGAATGGTTGCTATTTGCAATCACAGTAACACCTCGATAAAGCTCAGAACAAATTTTGCGTGGCCCTCGGATGTTCATTCAAACGTTTTATATGATGCTCCACTTAATATGATCGATGCAACTAGTTTTTCAAACATTTTTCCACGTTTTATTTGGCACTTTAATCTATTGTTATGGCACAACCATATATGTAATAATTTAATAACTCAGCCTAATGGATCTTCGTAAACTTTTCTGTCAATTCAATACATCGGGTAATATAAGTTCACACGTATTTCAGTTCTACATAAATCGACCTCCAAACTTAACCAGAGCAAAAAGGCAAGCGTACAGTCACGTCAATAAGTTTTTGTAGGATAAACATTAATTATTGCCACAAAGGCGTTGCCTCAAGTACAGTCCGCCAACAAAAGCACGCGTGATTGTTGCCCAAAGTGATTTGCATAAAAAGTTTATTGTGAATACCGACAATAACAAGTGTTTTTGTCAGGTTTCATCATCGGTTGTATTTAGATTAATGTTGTGTTTGTTGGTCCGGTGAACGTACATAACTACTTATTTTTAGTTCAAACAGAAACATAATACATATGTAAAATGTAATTTAAGCTCAAGTGGCGGCGCTTCCATAGAACACGATTCGAGTCACAAATATCTGAACAACGCATATATTGTCAAGGCGACAAAGTGCATAGTTGCATACTCAGATATTTTTGAGTTCCCTGGCCGCTCCGATATATTTGATGGCGACTGTACAAACTACTATCAAATAGGGATGTCACGAATATTCGCATTCGCATTCGTATAATGCGAATATTCGCATCATTTTTGACATTCGTACCAACATTCGCATCCGCATGAAATTATGTGAATATTTTCCGAATGCGAATGTGCCAGAACGCATCCTTTTTTGACCGCGCTGACCCGGCCCGGCCGATGGTCACATGCTTGATCATACACAGGAAGTGAAAACGACGGTATCACTTGTCTCCTTTTGATGAATAATATAGGACTCCATCTTCTGTATTTATGAACTATGGAAGCATAAAAATAAGCAAGATTAACTTTCTTGAATCTACTCCGTAACATTCGTATTCGCATTCGGACATTCGCATCCTGAATATTCGCATTCGCGAATGTGAGAAAAGCGAAATTCGTGACATACCTGCTATTAAATCCAATAGAAAATAAACACACAGGTGTCAGAACACCAATCATAGTAGCGATTAGTAGCGATCACAAACCTATCGAACACGTCATAAATCAAACGTACTTGCATTGTTTCGCATGATACATACATCAAACAAATATACAACACAATATGGACACTTATCACGCGTATTTCACCGTAGCTTCCCACGGCTTTTGTTTGACACAAACACGTTTATGTTTTAGTCTTCATACAGGGTGTCCCAGAAATCCTCAAGCCGTGAATGGATGATAGACCAAGTTATAAAAGTTATCAGAAAAATACAAAAAAAATCTATCACATGTTCTTCAAAAATTACGGTCACTTTAAAAATTTACTCGAATATTCACGCCCTGGTCTCTTAACTTCTAGTAAATTTTTAAAGTGACCGTAATTTTTGAAGAACATGTGATAGATTTTTTAACTTGGTCTAACTGTTATAACTTGGTCTATTATCCATTCACGGCTTGACGTCGATTTCTGGGACACCCTGTATACATATCCTTTCGATCGACCGTGTAGCAATTTTATTACGCCAAAAAAGCCGTATGTTAGACGTGTTACTTCGCGCAGAGACTATAGAGATATAGACGACCACAGCCTAAGAACTTTTTGAAGCTCAAGTCGATTGCGCCATCTATGTCAAAGCCACCTAGAGATGCTGAAAATGTAAGAGAAATGTCACCTGCACTGCTACTCCACCTAGAAACAAATAGCGTACCAGTAGTACACTAGTAGCTACTAGCTACTAGGTGGAGTAGCAGTGCAGGTGACATTTCTCTTACATTTTCGGTATCTTTAGGGGGCTTTGACATAGATGGCGCAATTGACATGAGCTTCAAAAAGTTCTTAGGCTGTGGTGGTCTATACTATCTGCTTCGCGTAAAAGAAGCCTAACAGTGATAATGTCCTGTCGCAAAAATAGCGTAAGCGCTATAAAGTGTCCTTCATACGATACGAAAAACACGAATATGGATCTTGAATTGGTGTTCCATCGTTGTTACTAGTTCCCTGTTTAGCCAAGAAAGCAGTATGACATAAAAGACTGTATGAAGACAAGGTTTATATTGGCGTGGCAGTATTCCCCGATATTTACTTGTAGCCAGCATAAACAAAGCCTAAGCGTGGATATCTTACGACTCTTACGAGCCATTGTGTGACGTTGGACACGAAGATTTAAACACTGCATATTATTTATTTATGCGGCGTTTACATGTATTATGATTATGGGACGGGTATACATGCATTTATCTAGATATAATAGTGCCTAGAAATACATATGAAATATCTTTTTTTTTGTTCATCGGTATTATTAACAAATTGAACAATATTTCATTTCAGATAATTTTACATGGTATAAAATGCAAGGTACCTGGCAGAATCTCTTTGCCGTGGGCCTCCTTCAAGAAGGTAAAAATGACTAATAAGAACACTGGTAGGAACACATTTAAAGGAAAAATCCTGTAAGTATTATGTTTATGACTTATGGTTTTGGTATAGCATTCATTAATAAAAGTTTTGACTCATACTTAGAATATACGGACGTCAACTAAATTGATACCCTCTATTGCTTTATTTCCTGACCAGAGAATCAATTAAGATAGTAGGCGCTTAATACAGGTTCATATTTAAACCTATGTTTACAAATAAATACTGTTCGACAGAGACAATTAAACTAAACTCAATTAATCGGTTATCAACCTAGAATCGCAAACGCGGCCTTCAGCTCCCGGCCTCGAGTTACGTAAACCAGAATAACAAACACAAACCGCTCTAGAATAGTAACAAATATCTCGAACGCTAATTAACGAGTTCCGTCGACTAACTGGCTGTTAATATAATGCAGGTCATCAATCAATGTGAAATGCGACGTGAGACAAATTGAAGTCCGCAGGTAAAAATTATGAAAATTTTGAAATACACTTTTAAAAATGATATACTTTTTTTGTATGAAGCAGGGATGTCTAATAATGTTTTAAAGAAGGCAATTGGAAAAGTACAAGTGCCTTGGGAGAGAATTCAACTCGTAACTTAGCAAAACTTTGCGAAAATATTGATAAGAGACATCTAAATAATTTGACACTGACTTTACTTGCGAACAAAAAACGCTTTGATTCCTTTTTGCTGAAACATTCACTACGAGGGATAAATACATAGCAAATTAGCACTTACATATATCACAAGGGAGAGCACATCTAACTTTTTTATAAAGTAGCACTGACACCTGCGCACTCCACGTACAACAACGTGGTACAACATAGATAAAAAATAACAATACTATCTTAATCTATCTCTAAGAAAATATTATAGGTTAGTGCAAGTCATCAATCATGCGTGGAACGGAACGCATTACTCTAGTCTAGTTAAAAACAAATCAGGCCGAGACAGCTAAAGGGCTGACATCACAAGGTCAAGTAAAAGCTGCTTCACACGACTCGTGCGATGCAATAACATTCTGCTCACGAGTGAATATCTACATCGACGATGAAGAATTAGTAACAATGTGTAATTCTAGTTTAGAACAAATCAGGCCGAACCAGCCGAAGGGCTGACATAACAAGGTTTCAGAGATAAGAGCTGCTTCACACGACACGTGCGATGCGATAACATTCTGCTCACGAGTGAATGTCATCGACGATGAAGAATTAGTAACAATGTGTTTCTAGTTTAGAACAAATCAGGCCGAACCAGCCGAAGGGCTGACATAACAAGGTTTCAGAGATAAGAGCTGTTTCACACGACACGTTCGATGCGATTATATACGTCGTGCTCACGATTGCATATCTACATCGACGATAAAGAATCGGTAACAATATGCTCCCTGTATTAATCAAGTAGACAAAGTAAATTAGGTCGAAACAACTAAGGGCTGGTACAAGGTTACTAAGTATTAAGCTGGTACAAGGTTACTAAGGTTACTAGGTATATAAGTGGTGTCTTACACGAATTGTTTAACGATGATGTTTGTACAATAATGCTCGACTCACGATTACATCAATTACATGTATGCATGAACAGATGATCAAGAATGGTTCATAACTAATCATAACGCTGAATATGTTATCCACGCGATAACGTTTTGTTTTAGTCACGATTTAATGTCTAACTAAATAAATTTCAAATAAATAAAATTAAATGGATGCAAAAACTGTCTAGTTTCGATGATTACGGGAAAATATGCTCCCCTATTTTTGTTTTTTCTTTCAATCTCATAAAATTGCAGATATTACGTCATGTATTTTCATAGAGTGCGTAAATTCACAGTAAATGTGTCAGTCAGTAGGTATACGGACAAAGGGACCATTTTGTCGATATGGAGTTACTACTACTTTCTAAAACTACGCAACTTGCACTATCTATTAATATAAGAAAAATGTGTCCTTGTAAATCGACAAAGTTGTCCCTAGCACTAAACTCGTCCACAAATCTAAAGAGGATTGCTCACGGATTAAACATTTTGCGGTTGGTTCTTGAAATTCCATTACGTCTAATAGTCTGGACACAAAAACGGGACTATACATACTTACCTACGGACTATTTTTGAAGCTCAGACCTTTCCCCTATGGGGGTTGTATTTGGTAAATTTATTTATATGTAATAAATATAATGGTAAAACATTAAATTAATTTTTATTATTTTTTTTTTTTACAAACGCTACGCACTAGTTCGTGTGTGGAGACCCCATGTGTGTACGAGAGGCGCGACCTTGTTTCTCTGCTCATGCGTCAGAGTCGTCAACTCCTCACGATGCGTAAGAGACGTTTTAGTGTTTGCTTATGATGCAATAAACTCTACACTAAACTGTGGGTATTATGTTTCAATACAGCATCAGCTTTTCGGTATGAATAGTATAAGTACTGACTTTTACAAAGACGAGATTTTTTTAATACCTATATTTTAGATTAGTATAACTATTGTGTACATTACGCTGCGAAGGGAGGATTAATCACTTAAATTACCTGAAACAAAAAAAATAAGTAGAAATTAATACACAATTTTCGAATCGAACTATATATAATTAAAAAAAATGATATGCGTCAAGAAACATATGTAAGGTAAAAATAGAAGGTAATAACTTAATATAATGTGAAATAACATCAAATTATTGTATTCCACCTGAGACTACTTCAAATATCGATGATCACAAACAGTTCAGCGTTATGGGTATTCATTCCAAACATGTAATATTTAGTAACTAGGAAATAAGAGGGCTACTAAACTAAAGCATAAGGTGACTCTACAATGGCTTGTGGTCAGTTATAAAATAGCACCGTAAGATAATTCCATGGCTTGTAAGAGGAACAATCACCGCAACAATTCCTGTAACAACAATTGTTGCAATTGCAATCATTTCTGGGGCATTCCATCACGCGCTGCCCCGAGCGGCGCTCGACAGCAAACGATGCATACAAAAACCCGAAATATCTCTTATACTCCTCTCTCACAAATAAGCTTTAATAAAAGCAACCATATTTCAAATACAATAAAGATCACTTCTCGAATCAACGCGACGATATACGAGTTTATAGAAATAAACAGTCGAAATGCCCACTAAATTACGCCTGACAAATAAATTGTGGAAATCGTTACAGTTCGGAGTTCCAGGTGAGCACAGATTTGTTCAGTTTGCTTGGAATTTTGGAGGCGTTTGGTTTCCCTCGAGTTTATCCATAACATAAATTAGTGCATATATAATATTAGTCCAACACACCCGTCCTAGTTACCCGGCTCCCCGTAAAAAAAGTGTCTAAGTTTTACTCGGATCGGATGTGATGTGACAGTTTCTTTGAACCAGGCTCCTATTAGTTAGTCCTAGGTTTCATTTGAAAATTAGCAAATTGGAAAGTTCAATATTACCTACCTAGTCCGTACAACTGACTCCCACGACTGACTGAGACGCTGGTTCGATCCCAGCCTTGGGCACCGGAGGCCTAGGTCACTTTTTTCCTTTGTATATGACATCTATATAAGTTTATTACTCAGATAAACAAACCTTAATTATGTAGTTGTATTCTAAATAGTCAATTTCATGTCTGTTTCATGAAACGTTTGTTTATTAATTGCAGCACGAAGATGTTTCAAGTAGCGTCAATCATGATGACAGTAATGGACACGTTGATCCTAATTAAAATATCGTAACGTAATATTTGCTTTAAAGTACCGTCGACAATAATATACCATTACGTAACGTCAGCTTTTGTGTTAAAAATCATTGTGTTTTTATCGTGTTTGGCGATGGAATATTTTTATGAGGCTCTGACAGACAGCCCTATTGTAGTTAAATATATATAATTCACTTCACACACTACCGCGTATATTGTAATAAGTAAATTGAGCTTGAATTATTATATGACGACCTTCTGGCCTTTTGGTAAATAGTAAATTTGGTCAAAAGCTATGTCTTCAGTACACTTCACTTCACATTATAAGCGGTCCAGACACTATCACTAATAATGTCATTACCTTCAAGTAATGACATTACTAATGACAGTGTAGTGATTGGAATGAAGGAATGACGGTAAGGAATGAAGTTATTCGAATATTTTAATATTGTAGTGTCAGTACTGGAGTAATGACATTATACTGACAGTTTGTGGTGCGCGGTGCGCGTCATTCCATCATTCCTTCAGTATTCGTGGAGCGATCGCCGAGAATGAACGCATTTGGAGCTAATCTATATTCTGCGGGGATTAATTCACTCAAATTAGTGTCTTTTTTTGCTTATAATTGGAGTAAATTATTGTAATAGCTTCAAGTAATTTGCTTCGCTCATCCGAAAGTAATTCTTGAAATGCTTCAGTGATGCCGATAGTTTTAAGAGGTACATGTAAATATTCCTCGAAAGACAGCCCCTTTCTGTATTTTTTTCTTTTAACCCGTTTTTATAAAGCAATTGCAATTATTATTGCCATTCAGGCCATCTTTTTTGCGTCCATTGTCGACCGCGACCACTGTCGTAATGATGAAAAATACTGACAAGTGTGTGGAGAGGTTTTGGAATGTCATTACTGAACGAAGGAATGACAGTATTAGTAATGTCATTACTAGTGATAGTGTCTGGACCGCTATACCTTTTATATGTATTCATGTTTGTTTCAGTTAATTGTATGTACTTATGTATTGTAGATCGAATCTTTTAATTACGCAAATGTGTAAAATATTAGTACCTATTTAATATGAAAATCATTTTGTAAAAATACTTACTTAAAGCTAATAAGATATGTGGTCAGAATGAGTGTCCAAAAAATAGGGCCCCTAAAATAAAATATGGCGTACCCCCAGATTCTTATTCAAATTAACCATATCCCGATTTCTTTTCAGCCTTAAGGCTTCATTAATGTGAGGTTTTCTGGGTCACATAATTATATAGACATATATAGGTATCAAATCACAAGACGTAGTAACATATCCACTCGTATCGTATGAAACATTGCCAAAATTGATAACATCATTTCCACTCCAACCGGCACCCGAGTGAGCGACCGAACGCATATCACAAAACAATATAAATACCCAAAACTGTCCAAAATTGGAGCACAAGCCTCTGCCATTCGAAAAAAAAACTTTTAAAATAACAACGCTCTGTCACACATCGTGTAGGAGTACTCGAGAATTTTTGGCGCGGAACTTGCTTTACGATTTTTTTTTTCTTGCAATGCGGCCGTGTGGGTTCAACGGCATTTATAATTAAGTCATCAGCATTTTTATGGTAGCGTTCGCAATAGGTTCCTTATTTTTTTATCTCTTGTAAAGTAATGTGTCGTGACCCCAGGACGTAGGACCACGATTACTGATAAGTACACAAAGAACGCTTGTTTGTTTTCGAGATAGGGGCATGTGTAGTACCTGCAGATCGAATCAATAGTGTTTTTTTTCCAAGTAAATAAAATCACGATGGGAACAAGTAACCTGACAGATTTGAACAGTGCAATTCTGATGATACTTATAAAATGTCCTAAAAACTTTTCTGGAACTAAGCCTAAATCCAGAGTTAATCTCGTGTAGGTACGAATTTCATACAGACAAATATGTATCTACGAGTAAATGAGTATCTGCACTTATTTTGCTATAAAATGCAAGTAAGTGCAAGATGCACTTAAACCACCTTTTAACTACGTCGATATCTGCTGGATACCCCTTTAAGCACTTGCAAAAGTAAGCAAAAACTCTTGGATTTATTTTTATTTTTAATGCATGCGATTTTTTATAGCTACAGCGATTAGTCAAACGATACCAGTGTCTCTACCATGAGTTTGACATTGACATTTTTCGTCGACGAGTAACGAATTTTCTATCTGTGCATCTCGTTTTATGGCGCCTCTACATGATGGGCCATCATAGGGACGTAGCTATGCGTTAGAGAGAGCTAACGATATTGCCATCTCGTTCCGTCGTATAGCTGCGTCCCTATGATGGCCCATCATGTAGAGCCAGCCTTACACTAATATGTTACAAGCAAGATGCACAGATAGAACACTCGATACTCGTTCTCGAAAACATCAATGTCATAACTCATGGTAAGCGTACAGTTTTCAGTTTTGGGGGAAGTGAGTCACAGATATAAATGTCCAATGTCATTTTACGTTTCTTTATTAAGTACCTAAGTGTATTCTAAAACCCTAGTGGGAGTAGTGGGCCATTCAATTAACAAGCCTTTTACTACTTACTCCATGTACGCACACTACTACATTTATATTTATTATCCAGTAGACATTTCACTGACATAAATATGACAGACCTTGCTAAATCTATATTTATTTATTTAAACTTTATTGCACAAAAGAAAACCTTATCATACAAAAGGCGGACTTAATGCCATAAGGCATTCTCTACCAGTCAACCTTAAGGCAAAGCAGAGATTGTGGGCGGTGCTACAAACGGGCAAGTAAAAAGAAAAAACATGTGCGAATTTAAACAACTAACCTACAGCTAATAATGGAAGGACACATAACGACCAATCAAGTTACATAATATATCATCAAGCTAGAAGCGTATTCTGAATTCAAAATGATACCAACATGATGTTGCTCAGTGCAACTCACAATTACCTGCCAGTTGGAGAAGCATATCCTGCTTATTCTAGACGAATACGCTTCTAGACTATATACAAGGTGTAGCAAAAATACTGGTGATCCGTTTAAGGGCATAATTGGTATCGTATTGCGAGTAAAAAAAAGTAAGATTTTTTTTTATTCACGCGAAAAAAATCCTGTATATACGCCTGACTAGCCATGCTTAAGCGACTTAACTTCACTGTATAGTATTACTCCTTTCTCATTTTCTCATTGGTTGGCTGGAAGAGATCCCTTTTAGGGATAAGCTCGCCTTTGTGCATATCTTTTTGTATTTTACTAATGTTTTAATGTTATACTTGTTTATGTGCAATAAAGTGATACATACATCCATACATACATAAACCCCATAAACAAGTCGCAACAAGCAAATGTTAACACTCGTGTAATTACTACTTAAAATATCACGACTAAATAGTGCACGATCGTTTTCTTCACGACTGTCCAAATGTCATGGTGTGTGTGGCAGTGGCATTACGCCAATTTGATTATTGACCTTTACTTCCTTACCTTAATATGCTCCAGATTGTATGCAGTCATTGACCACTTTGTTGTGTTTCGTTCATTACTAGAGTCGGTAGTTTTCACAGTAGTCAAGTGCTCTCTGCCCGGAAACAGAAGTGTCGTAGAATGTATGAGGTCCCTTATAAACCACGACACTTATCTTTCCGGATTCTATTTATCTTAAGTATTATTTGCTCCTTATACATAAATATATTTTTCTCAAAAATGTCCCGCAAGGTTGACTTTTACGGTTTAATATCAGGCGGTGAAGTGCTTCGTTTATGGTCAGTTAAAAATTTAAAAAGTTACGGAAATTGCAGTCTCGATTTCGATCCGTAAATTTCCAATACAAATTCCATTATTGTCGCGGTACATACTTTTTTTTTACGTAGTAACGGCTATAGAACTAGGTGGAACAGTTCCTAAACAGCCAAAATAGAGAACGAGTTACAATTATTTATAATGTTGGTACCGCGTGTTTTTAGCTGTCTCAAATAGATTGGCGTTGTTCGGCAGAAAAATACACTTACGTCACTCTGGGCGGTAAGTGAGATTTACCGCCCTAGAGCGCAGCGGCAAATCTCACACCCAGGAGAAGACGTAAAATTATGTATGGGCGGTAATAAAGAAGGCCTCAGATAGCTTGTTTATGGCCCTTACCTTCGGTTCGGGCCACAAATGCCCGCGATCTGAGCCCTTCTTTATTTTACCGCCCTAGGTACGTAATGTACTATTCATTGTTACTACAAAGTCATTGCAATCTTAACGGACTCTAGCGATGCACGAGATATCGAGCGTACGAACGATTGAAATTCACCTTAGTTAGTTATTCATTTAAATCACAGCGTACAAATTAATTTTACATAAGTCAACTTAACTACATATAAACATTGCTGCCGTTCGTTGTCGTTTCCGGTGCAAAAGTGCCCATAACGCTAGCGGCATTATCCCGCTGGATAGCTACGGACAACCTTTGCACCAGAAAATTACCAACCTAGTTATTTATTATTATTCCAATCAATCGACACAGAAAATATTGTCAAGCCACAGACTATTATTGTTTTACCTGTTCAATTATGAGTGCCAAAACGTCATGTTGTCTCTATGCTGAGATTCATTAGTAAAACTTAAAATTAGACTGCGAAACAGGTCACTGTATTGCAAAAATAATTTAAAAGAAGAAAAGCTATATTAATTTAGAATAACAAAACAAGCCTAATAAGCGTACCGTCGCGTGCTATACAAGTATCTAAGTTGATTTTGGACATTGCGTCTAATCGTCTGCCATAGACGTTACAGACCAATAATGATGATTATTCCCATCCATGCAACGGCTCATGTAAGGCCAGTGAGTACGTAAAAGTTGCTTTCATTTACATAGCAATTAAAGAGGTAAATAAGATTACTCATGTCCCGTGTCATTTAGTTAAAACAGGGTCAAGATCGACGCGTACATAAAACAAATAAATTATTGTGCTTAAGTTTAAATTTAAATTAATAAAGTGCGCTGAAAACGATAATATCCACGCGGTTTTGTCAAGGAGTATGATAAGTTGATAACTCGTTTAATAATTATAATGCATATTTTTAATGAAATTGGTGAGAATTACAGGATATTCTATTACATTGCATAATAAACTTTTGTATCATATATGGTATGACCCTCATGATACCATTAAGTAGATGCTATTATTTTAGTTAGTAGAATTGTTTGTAGTACTTACTAAAGTTAGAGGACCTTATATTACCCGAAGTGCTACTTCATTTTATGACAATCAGAAATGTCAAAATGACGAACGAGGATAAGCAACAGACATACAGATAGAATTAGATAGAAGAGAAGAAGAACGTACAGAAGGACTCGCAAAAAAAGGTAAATATTGTACAAGAAAAAATATCATCATAATAATCTTTAGCAGCGTGTTATTTTTCAAGAAATGCTGAGCAGCAGTTAATTTCATCCAAAAAATATTTGAGATCCGATTTAGTAACTGCGTCCTTTTGACTGAAATTTACACACTTCCAAACCATTTACTTAAATAAATCGATATTTTCGTCCGACATATTGACCTGAAATCTATTGTTAGTCCACCTTAACAAATCACGCAGTTCCCGCGGTTTGTTTAAACTTCCCGCGAGTCAAAACACTCTCAAGAGAGTCCCACTACGGCTGATTTGTGGCCGTTTTGTGACGTCAATTGGCAGGAACACAACCAAGCCCTAAATCAGTAACGCTCGAGTAAGAATACCCAAAATTATTGGGCATTAAAAAAATACTGGATGAAAAACTGGGATTAAAAGTTTGGGAGCGAAACAGGAGTTTGGACACGAGCAATACTCAAATATCAATCTTCAAATACTTCTGTGGTTAATGAGCACGAAATTTTATTTAAATTTTATTATACATATCATATACTCATGTTTGCAAAAATAGAATGATTCTGATGATGATGCCCAAATCCAAACATACCTCGACAATGGCCTCAAAGAAATTGTCGTAGTTGACATAGCAAATATGACAATTATACAGTTGATTGAAACTAAGTATTCTTGAAAATGCAGCTTTCATAAAACTCATAACATTAAGAGTCGTACTTTAAGAAAATGGATCTCGAAAAACTCGATTCCCAGCGGATCGCTTAGTGTTACGTAAGTTTAATATTTTTATAGGCTTATGAAAAAAAGGTCAGCTCGATCCTCTTGAGCATCCTTAAGAATATTTTTGACGCGTTATATACCACTATGTATATCTATGTAGGTATCTGGATCCCCAATTCTCACAAGTAACACTCAGAACAGATGCCAATCTGCACGTTACCACACTCCTCCGACAACAAGGTTATATTGGCACGTTAATTGGCCACACAATGCATCCACTCTGCATTGACTTCATAAGGCAAAGTGCAGTATCTACCGATAGACTAAACGTTGAGATACTGCGTTTTGCTAGTTCTGCCGATTGGCCCGACCTTGCTGCTGCATAGATCACGATTCTGCACACCTGCAGTTTGCAGTTAGAGATGTTCGATATCGATTCGATTAAACGATTGCACAAAATTGATAATTTTTCTGCTTGATATGAATGCACAAAACTGATAATCGATCGAAATCGTCGTTAGTTTATCGTTAGCTAACTTTTGAGAAGAAGAACGACTTTTTTAAATCGTGGATATTATTACTAACTTTTGTCTATAATACTAAAGACAACTTAGCGCAGACGGCGGATCTTATTAGTGATCTTAAAAGATATATCGATTTTCCTCTGGAAATAAGGACGCTCCGATGAGCTGAAGATTTTCCCCATCCTTATTTCCAGAGGCGCCAGATGGCGTAACCGCGCAAAGATAATTTTCTTTAAGCCTTTTTCAAAATATGATACATACTAAATTGCACATAATTAGTATTCGTTAAGAACCGAGCATAACACAATAGGTAACCTTGGTACTTATTGATTAGATAAGACAAAGAAAATTACATTATTTGTCAAACCTTGCGGTTAGTGAAAGGGTGGTTTGTGTAACTGAAATAATAGTATCGTTATCAGATTTTGCAAGACACTCGGTAGCACCACATAACAAGACTTGTTAAATGACCTTAATATATTTTAACTAGGTGTAAGACAAATATCTTTATAATTGTTGATTGTATCTCATTGCAGGTTTATTTTTATGTTTTATATATTTATTTATTTATTTAAGCCATTTAATTCCTTAATAATTACTTAGTTATACATATTTCATTCTCAAATCAAAGTTAATACTTACAATATTACAAAATTCAATAAATAACTTTATCAAACATTTTTTTTCATATTCAACTAACAATAACTAGATAATAATTTCATGCAGTAGTTTTATACATTTAGATTATTAAGGACCTCATTATGAGTAAAGGCCTCCTCCATTTTACTCCACATTTCCCTGTCTTGGGCTATTGTCAACCATTCGTCGTTCGTAAGTTTTTTCAGTTCGTCTGTCCATCTTTCCAGTGGGCGACCTGATTTTCTTTTACCGGGAGGTCCTGCCCAAGTAGTGACTCTCTTAGTCCATTTTTCGTCATTCATGCGTGCCACGTGACCAGCCCACTTCCATTTCAGTTTCTGGCAGTGTGATAGTGCGTCGATAACTTTTGTCTTTTCCCTTATTGTTGTATGTCGTTGTCTGTCTTTAAGTTTTAGATTCAATATGCTCCGTTCCATGGCTCGTTGGCAAGTAATTATTTTTCTTTTCGTGTATGTGTTATAGATCCACGTTTGGCTGGCGTAAGAGAGACAAGGTAAAAGACATGAGTCCAAAATTCTCTTTTTTAGTCTTAAGGGCAGGTTGGACTTTAGGACTTCCTTGTGGCTCCAGAATTTATTCCACGTCATAGTAATACGTCTTTCTAATTCGTCACAGTGTCTAGACTTTGAGAAAGATAGTTGTTTGCCTAAATATATATATTGTTGTACATACTCTAGCTGTCGGTTCTCAACAAAAATAGGTCTATGGGCTTTGTTGGACATTACTTTTGTTTTTTCGATATTTAATTCCAAGCCAATATCGAGACTGACGCAGTTAAGTTCGTTGATCATGCCTTCTAGTTGTGATGCGGTTTCTGATAACAGAACTAGGTCGTCGGCGAAACGTAAGTTACTGAGGAATTGCCCTTTTATGTTTATGCCTTTTTTTGACCAGTCAAGTTTTTTCATTATATGTTGTAACACAGTGATGAATAAAGTAGGAGACAGCGGGTCCCCCTGTCTGACACCTCTGCGTATATCTATTTCGGCACCAGTTTTTTCCAATTTTACTCGACTAACGCTCTTGCTGTAGATATCTTGAATGAGTTCTATTGTTTCTGATGGAACATTACATTCAGCTAAAGCTTTCCATATACTAGTGTGGGAAATTGTGTCGAAAGCTTTAGCGTAGTCGATGAACGCTAAGTACAGTGGGTGCTGCTTTTCTTCATATTTTTCTATTATTTGTTCAAGTACGTGTATGTGGTCCATTGTTGAAAAAGACTTCCTGAACCCCGCTTGTTCTATTGGTTGGTATTTTTCAGTAGTTTCAGAGATGCGCCGTTCCAAGCACGAGGCAAAAAGTTTGTAGAGGCATGGTTGTAAGCTTATAGGTCGGTAGTTTGCAATGTTTTCAGGGTCTCCTTTTTTGTAAAGTAAAATGATATCAGATTTTGCCCATTCCTTGGGTATCTGTCTAGAATCCAGTATTTTGTTGAAAAGTGTAGTTAAATAGGGTGCTAGTATGTAACTTCCTGCTATGATTATTTCGTTAGATATGCTGTCAGGGCCGCAACTTTTTCCTTTCTTTAAAGTTTTTATTTTCTTAAAAATCTCGTTGACCGTAAATCTTTGGAGTTGTGGTAGGGCAGGTTGTGATATAGCGCTTTCTGTTACGTGCTGGCATGGACTTCCTTTTCTAGAATATAAGTCTTTGTAGAAATTCGTTGCTATATCTAAAATGTTTGACCTGGAAAATGTTTCTTTATCCGACGCATTTTCTTTCACAGAAGGTATCCATTTTTTCGTGATGTTAAGCTCCTTGTATCCTTTTTTCAAGCTTCCCGTGGTGCTTAAGTGTTTCTCTATTATTTTTTGTCTATGGATTTCGTAATCTTTTTTGATAATTTTGTGTACTTTTTTTTATATAGGTTCCCTAGTTCTTGTTTTTCTTCCTTTGATCGCGATTTTTTATGTTGCAGTTCAGATCTTCTATTTAATAGCAGTCTTGTGTTTTCAGAAATGATACTTTTAGTTTTATTGTTTCTTGTATTTTTACAGACCATAGAGTCCGTAATGCCTTTCTTCAAAAAAGAATAGTATGGCTCTACATATATTACCTATACAAAAGTTACAATTTCTAAAGCTCCAAAAACTACAGATTCTAGATTTTTTTACCCATTCTAGCATCTGGCCTATAACCGCGTACCACTTCATTCATCGAATCGTCTTTTTGCATCACTCTCTTTCGTATGTGCAAGAGCGATAGAGACGGGGCCAACGTTTTGTCGATCTTCGAACTTCGCGGTAGGCCCTCTGGACCCGAAGGTAATAATGATAGAGGTTAGTGTCGTCCTCCCTAGCTAAAGCAAAAGGAAAATGTAGGGAACGCAACTTGTCTGCGTTTGTTGTTGTGTAGGCCTTGATGCTACAAACAGACAACGAGCTTAGAAAAACAAACACACGCCAAAACTCAAAAGCCAATCATCCTTAAAAGTCGACTATCATACTCTAAAGAAAAAAATAACAACAAAATATTAACAATAAACTTACTACCTTTTTCATTTCAATTATGTTATCATGCATCGCATCATTTAGGCATGATACTCATCCAACACAAATATCTACACAACTTTAACCCTTATTACGAAGTAATAAGTTCCCAATTGCGTACATATTATTAAACGTGCCTGCGCCAAACTTGACATTGACCTCCGGGTCAGATCGGCGATTGCATTGTACTGCAAGTTGTATGGGTTGCGAAATTCGTAGTACCTAGTGTCAATGGTAAATGTCAGAATTGAATGTATTGGAGGCGACGGGCCGTGTATGATACACGGGATACGTGCCTAATCAGTGTTTAAAGGTCGAGTACAGTTGGCTTACAAATGTCTTTGGTTACGTACTTTTGTTTAGCTGTTTACTCGTAGATTTATGCTTTTTTTTAAATATTTGAGTGCAAATCAGTTTATGCTGATTTTCCTATAGGTACATAATTGATATCAAAAGTTCATTTATTTATTCACACTTCTGTTTACTAGGTAGATAGGTATACTAGGTATTCACTTGTTTAAAATGACACAAGTTAAATACGCTCATTATTACTATTATACCCATCTTAAAATTAAATTAATTAATTTTAAATATATATTATTATAGGCATTAAGGAATGTCTGCCAGTTTGAGAAATACCTAGTTACAGGAATTTAAACGCCAAGTATTTACCTACATCTGTACATAGAACGTACTCTTTTATGGGTACAAAGCTTATCAGCTACCGACCTTAATTTGAAGATATTTTTATTTATTTAATCGTATGGCAAAAGAAAAAACGTAGATAGAATTTGAAGATATGTACATGTACAAGTGATTTTTATAATTAGCCCAACGTGCCTAAAATTCAAAACAGGCACACAATTTAAAAAGTAATTACGTAAAGTAAATCTTTTGTTATAGTTATAGTTAAAGAGCCACGGGGTCAAAGCGCCCATCAGAGAGTGAAGACAAAATGGCGGACGGAAAAAACGCAAATTATAACTTAAACGTTAATTCATCACGGGACCACGCCCCGCGCTTAGGCGGTCGTGACCCAAACAGTTCCTGTTAGACGAAATTAAATAGTTACACAGCGAGATTCTATGCGCAAAAATACTTTAGATCTTTATGTGTACACCCACCTAATTGGAGAGTTGGATCAAACTGTGGCTCGCGATCATAAATCTTGGACGCCCAGCTAGATCGAAGCGGTCAATGAGTCGAAAAAAACTCGTCACTGCGAAAAACGGCTGCTGATGTTCAGCGTTCTATTTGGTGATTTAATCCTGCCTTACATTATCTAATATATACTCCCCATAACTAGTCGGTCTTAAAGCCGCCTTCCACCAGCGGCAGCGGCGTCCTTGTCCAGGCTCCGGGAGGCCCCTTAAAAAGGCTAAAAATACCCGCTCAGGCAATGCTTTTCTGCAACGCCATTCCATGACCTATTAGGCCCGGGGACTGCCCTACTTGCCACCCCCTAAGTTCACCATTGCCTACCACTACCATTAGGTTACTGCTCTTACTACTGGTCTAAAGCTTTCACTCGTGGCTTATAAATTAAATATCGGATTGCTTTTTTATACAAAAATAAAATTTGTTTAGTAGATGTAAATCTAGAACTCACCTGTATAGATCTTGTACAGCGAATCGAGCAATCCTTGCATCATTTTGGTCACTTTTCACTTCACCACCACAAAACACATGTAATGACTAGTCGGCCATATTTAATATGGCCGAGTATTCCACGTTTACAATGAGGTTATATTATTCACACGGTTACAATTAAGCATAGTTAAATGATGACAACGTTTCATTCGCGCATGTTCGCGTGGAGCGAATACATTTGTTCCACCTGTCTGTGGAGCTGTCCTTCCTTCTTACCAATCAATGGGGAAGATGCATGCATAATATTTAAGAATACAAAAGAGTATATTTAAATTTATCATCCAATAAACGAGCATTCCGATTGTTTTTACTGGAACGCAGAGTTTACTGAAGCTTTACATAGCGCAGGGTCTATGTCCGTATTTGTAAATATACCATCGGGTTCAGAATTGCATGGCGAATAATTTATGAATGAGTTCATTGATAAATTGGCCTACCTACTGAAATAAATTCATAAATTTTAGATAGTTTTCTTATAAATTCTAGCGTGGAGTTTACTTTACTCTCAAACTTATATTCAAACCCCTTTATAAATACATATTTGATATTTTCGCGACTAAGCAAAGCTAATCTAACTTAACCTTGTAATAAAATTGCTGCATCTTCCCTATTTGGATTCGGATAAGCCAGATCAGTGTAAATGTGCGCATGGTCAGACTAGACATGGTGCACGAGGTTTTTGACCTTCAGATAGACAGTACAGTGGCCAAATTGAAGTAACGGTAACGAAAGCCGGATCGTTATCATCAATCAGTTTTGCGTAACTATTTGTTAGCAATTACACTCAGACAGTCGCTCTAAAGTGGGTCCGTGCTTACAGTTACAGGCATTAGAAATAGGCAAAAAAGTTAACCACAGTTGGAGCTAGGTTTGAACTAAATGAGCTAATTTCTGATTATAATCTGGCAAACTAAAAGCCGCAGCAGTAATAGTAGAAGTAATAAGTAATAAGCTATACTCTCCTTTTATTGGTGAGAGCACTAGCGTAAGAAGAGAAGACAGTATGATCCTCTCTGTCTGTGCTCGAAATGAGACAGTCCCTGGTCAAACTATATTATGAATTTGAGAGAAAAGAATAGAGAATAACAGCCAGTTAAGACCCAGTGAACAGTCAGCGGTTGAGATGTTCAAAACGACCTTCACGTTCATCTGCTTTATATCATAATAAAAAACTATACACCTGACCATAACCGCCTGCAGCCTACGAAAAAGGAAAAGTTACGAAACGACATGAAAAATGTAGGTTTATCAAGCACAACACAAGGTCATCCGTTAACGTAACGTTCGTACGCCCACCGCCCGTAAATACGGAACTGACCAGCCAAGCCGGCGTGACGTACGGTAGAACAGGAATAAGCGCGTGTGGGAGCTTCCAAAAGGTTTTAGCTGTAGATTACGTCCTATAGACGCATTGTGAAGAGGTTTTGAAGACTCGCGGTCTCACAAACACATACACAATACTGTGGAACTTGGCAAGTAAAACGCTTCTTGATATTTCTTTATTCTTTTTTTCGCGGGGCGCTTTCTTTCCTTCTAAAAAGAATATTGTTCGCTTGGCATAGAATGCGGGAATTCCTAATATGAAAATAAGACCGTGCTAAACAGTGTTCGAGAAGAGAGGTTGTAAAAGTAGTAACATTTACAATACCTAAAATACATTTTATTGTCGATCAGAGATAAATAAGGGAAAACTTAGTTAATGATAAGATTGACAGACAAGAGTCGGTATAATCGCTAAGAAGCTTTTCCAGACAACCTAAACGCATCGCATTTTGAAATCTATCATTTCAATGCAAATTGTGTGAAAAAGTAAAAAAAAATTACATCCAATTTTTTCAAAATTATTCGGTCATGAATAGGCATTCCAACTTAGAATATAAGTCATAATACTCATAAACTTTCACGCAACTAAGATAACCTCACTAATACTCAATAGGGATGTGAGCGCCAGTGTGTAATGATCACGAGTCAACTACTACAATCCGTCTAGTTGGAGGTGATCTACGGTTTTATCTTAATCTCCCTGCCGATAGTCGAACTTGTAATTACATCTACTTAGTTATAATCGATCTATTGATTGAACAAGGTGGTCGACATTAACGCACGGGGGGCTGTTTAATTTAGATATAAATGCACTACTTAAGTTAAAGTAAGTTAGTTATCTATTAAAAGCATTGACAAATCGAGGGTGGAATGTATGCAAAGTACTTTTAAAACCGTCTTTACGGCTTCAAAGTTTAACTCAGTCATTTCATTTGTCTTCATCTTGCGAGACATCTTGAGTGTTTTTTTTTTCAGACACTGTGTGCCTACTTTAATACATTACTATTTATTTTAAAGGAGGTTAGTCTTTTGAATGCGACCAACATTCATTAAGTTCCCAGTGACATGAACAAAAAACACAAATAAAGATGGCAATAAAACTGTACGGATTTAAGAGCTAATACATAATTCAATGTCGTTTTAAGTCTCGCAACGGGAAAGTCGAATAAAAAACCACTTTCTTTTCAGAGGACATAATTAACATCCTTTTAAATGGATATACCTAACTAAAACAACGTCTGGGGCGCATTTTATAAATAAATATAATAATACTTAAATACATAGAAAACATCCATAACTCAGGAACAAATATCTGTGATAAACACACAAATAAATGTCCCTTACCAGGATTCGAACCCGGGACCTCCTACCGGGCAGGGTCACTACCGACAAGGCTAGGAGATCGTTTTAAGAAGCTAAAAATTGCAATGTTACTAGTCTAGTGGCAACACTGACTAATAATTCCCTCGCCATTAGTCAAGCGCATGTCATAAGCCGTTTTACACCTGTAAACTAGTCATTTGCTATACAAAATGGGATCCTAAGCAAATAGTCAAACGATGACAATACGTCATTAATAAAACACAGAAAGGCAGTAACGGGATGTTCAAATTCGCTGTCAAGTCTGAATATTAAGACATGCCAATGGCAAGGTAATGTAGACACTAATGAGACAGACTGTACCGTCAAAGTCAAAGATATGTTAAAACTTTGCCGCTTATTACATAGCAGTAAGGTTCAAAAGTAGACAATTAAATTAATAAATTAGCCACACATGAAAACCGTTGCAATATCAATGGGAAGAAGAACAAAGGCGACATTGAAGATGCGAGAAACGTAATGGACAGCATTTGTTTTCTATGATTATAATACTCGAAAAATATTGCTTTGTATAGGTACATATTACCTATTTACCCGGCTGCAAAACAGATAAGACCGGGTTATATTTCTAACGTGTACCTACCATACTTTTTCTTTAAATCGAATCTTCTAAACTTCTGAGTGAGTTTTAACGATTTCGGTGTTTTTTATTCGACAGTAGTCTTCAGATGGATATAGTTTAGAAAAAAATTGATGAGGCCTTACAGAATCGAAAATGGTAATGTCAAATATGACGATGGTGAGAATAACGAGAAAGAATCCTAGCAAGTTGTTCTAAAATTATACGTCCTAAAGTTTGAATAACTAAGCGGAGTTTTTATTCAAAATAAAGTTCGCAATAGTAGCGTCGATGTATCATGCGCTTATTGTCCAGTAGACAACATTACTGACATACTTGACCGTCTCGGTGTATTTGCGTACGTTACTTCTCGTTTTACTAAGGAAACTAACGACAGACTAAATTAGACTTTCAAATACACGAACCGAATGTAAATCATGATACGTCGCGAAATATAAAAGAATGTAAACAATACAAAGTTAATGTGAAACTTTATGGCTCTGATGGATTCATTAAATTAAATGGGGTTTCAAGAATAAATCACAAATATTTCGCATGCAGCCCGAACGGTCTCGACAGAACTCATATTTTTGTAAATTGAAAGTGACACGTCTGCTCTCAATCAGCCGGTTGACAGCGTAAAGATTTTAGTGACTTTATTAAACCAACAAACGTGAATAAAATTGAAAATTAGAAATACATATTTAAGATGGTAAAGTTTAGACGACACTTGTTTAGAATCACATAGCACACCGCTAGATCACTGGACCACTCGCGTCGTTCGATCGATGCGCGCATAGATCGTCATATCGATCGCGTTTTCGGAAGCGCGTCCGCGCCGTCCGCGGTGTGCCGCTCCGCGGCCGCCACTGAAACGTTCCCGGATTATTTATAAATTCAGAGACAGGGGGTCGTAGAATTTGCACGACGTCGTGGTATGCCAGCTAATGACTGCATCAGAGCGCACCGGAAGCAGGATTTAGCGGCTTAAGTGTCAGACCGGATGAACTAGCGCTCGGACACTATTTGATTTTGCTTTCCTGTGACTGGAAACTGAGATATGAAGACAACTTTAAGTCTTGTGAGAACTAAGCCATTAAGCTTCCAGACTGCTCCAAAGTTTGCAGAATATATTTTTAAGAATTGTAATTTCGTATGGGAGATTTTAGCGGCAACGAATTAGTGAATATACTGTAGGCAGGTATTCTAAAACTTGCTCGACACGTGACCCGGTGTCTGTCGAAGATTCGCGAAATGTGTACAGAAATTCCAAGCAAGCTTTTGACTAATTAGAGCGCGAAATATTTTCCACCGGCCCTGGCCATCGCCCACCTGAGCGCCGTAATAATTTTAAAACGCTCTGTGCCGTGGACAGTCTAGCTCGTATAAGCCTTTTTTAATATGCGACATAGAACAGGTGTTTTTGATGTTCTCTAATCGCTACGATGTAGATTTAAGCCAAAAGAACCTATGATATATGAATTCGTAAAAGCTTATAGTCTTTTTTTGTAGCATGGCAGCCATATACCACGGTTGACACCAAGTTCGCTCGTAGGCGTATATTTCGATACATACTCATTAGTTTTGTAATAAATCCAGAGCAATCTGACCTTAAAGGTTTAGTAGACATGTTGAAATATGGCTAGTTTTTATTATACATATACCAAATTTAAAGGCGCGAGGCGAAGGCGATGATAAAAGGTTACCATACAACATTCAATTGACAATGTGTGTGGTAGTATTCAATTAATCATTTATCAAATTGGAATAATCATAATATTAACTTAATGATCACTTTAAAGACTTAATTGAAATCGGTATGAGAGATGACCATAAATTGCTAGAGGACTCTAGGCCAGGTGTCTTAATTATATACATTACAGAATATCTTACGACATCGGGTTCAAAATTGCATCACCAAATTATAAATGAATTCATTGATAAATTGATCATGCAATTCTGAGCCCGATGGTATACTAACAAAAGTTTGAATAATAAAGGAGAATACTAATTGAAATGCAATTCCCAGGAGTTTTCCGCGAAATTCAAGATAAATAGTTACCGATCTATTCGTTCTTTCTTGCAATCGGCATGAGTGATGAGTAATTACGTGACTTTGAGTAAACAGCAATTTTCGTCCACAGCCAACCGTTACACGCCTCTAGCCTTGAGCAAAGACGTGGCTTCACAAAAAATCCTCGAAAAATGTCACCGTGACTCATTTGCCGGTACAACAAAAGATTCGACGTTTGGCAACGGTGTTTGCAATTCGGTTTCTTGACAAATAACAGCTAAATTTAAAGCAATGAACGTTCGAGTAAGCCGCGAGTTGAGAAACACTACATCAAAGTATTTCGACGCATCGATGAAGCATTATTTTTTTTTAAATGACACGGACATGTTTAAATTTCGAAACGGCACTGTAAAGTTATTTTCGGACGCTTCCTTAATAACCGTTAGTCGGACGCGATGTGCATCTGTTTCAATAAAGAAAGTGCATTTAACTACGGCCACTTTTGTGACATCTATAGCTACTGTAACTTCTGCGTGTTCATTTGTTACTAACTACTTACCATAAATAGTTTTAATTGTTTCTATAAGTCTTATACGTCTAAAACCCTGTACGAATGCGGCAAGGTTCAGAAGTAGAATAATTAAAATTTAGTGGTGAGAGTTAAAGGAGCTGAATGGAAACCCTGAAGATAAAATAGGTTATAGGGCTATTCTCTTCTCAGAAAACAACTGGCTTCAAAGCCATATGTTATACCAGTGACCATAATCGTATCAAACAAAACGATTGTGTAACAACAAAGTATGTATTTACCGCAAATACCGCCAAAAATGAAGAAAGTAGAAGTATAAGTGGAAGATGTCTTCCTCTTACTTTTGCCGTTCCATTCACGCTTTATTTAGTTTTTATAACAAATTGGAGGGATACTTATACAAGCAAAGCTGACTCGTATTCGGGCAAGCACATCTCCACCTTTAACAATTAGTAACTACTGTGCGAGACAGATGACGCTCACGCGCGCCGCTTGATAGACAGTTGCGTTGGCCTGCCGAGAGATAACTCATTCTGTAGCTCCAGTTCCTGAGACTAACAGCTGTTGGCACCGCGGTTTCTATTGTGGACTTTATGGGTCGTAAAGAGCGTCTAAAATAATAGCAGATAAAATCTGTTATGATGTCGGGTCGCGTTACTCGTGTTGCGCAATGGAATTACTACCATTTTGCGAATATCTTTTTCTAATTTCAATTCTACTATTTCACAATGTTTCAGAGAGTGGTTTCAAATAGTATCTTAAAAAGGAAATTAGAATCACTGATTTGTATGTTAACATGCCTGCTTATTCAGCAAAATCTGGCTTCAAAGCCATATGTCACACCAGTGAACATAATCCTATCTATACGATCGATTGTATAAAAACAATTTCTGAATAAGCACACATTTGGGGATAAATAATATTTGGGGATAATCTTACACAAATACGATACTTTTTTAAACCACTCTTTTCTCTTTTAATAGACACGTATTTTCTTCTGAAATTAAACAAACAACCCGAGTGATAAATGATACATTCCCTTAAAGTTCTGTTACAATTTTTAGACATCGTGACGTCACGAGCCGAACTTTTACGCGCTTTTTTGTATTTTTGTAATTTGTATTTTTTTGCTTTTTTGACATACATCAGTGATGTATGTCAACATAGTATATTACAAGTCGATGCAATGAGTGATGACCCAACGGAACGTCATGACGCACCATGTGGGGTCTGTCTGCACTTACATCGCGTGAACGTCATACGTGATCGATCGAATACCATCGCCGGTCACAGGTAACTGACATACACCGAACATTCCCATACGGTACGCGTCAATATAACTGTACTGTAATTTTGTACACATTTGTTCAACAACAAAACTTGAGGTGGGACTTGAGCTGCTGTTAATGTAACTAACTCCTAATCATCAACATCAATCTAAACATGTACCATCGGGTTCAAAAATGCATGGCCAATTTAGGAATGAATTCATTGATACGTTGGCCATGCAATTATGAACCCGATGGTACATATGTAAAACCCTGCATTATGGAACATATTATACGGTGTCACCCTCTTTCATAGACAGAAATTTCATAGAATTTCGTTTCCCAGAAATTATTTCATAGATTATTTGGTTCATGTACTTTCTGTTCCAATATTATTGTTTCATAGACTATTCAATTGATAAAAACATATTTCACAGACATTCACTTCCATGTATATTGCTATCAAACTTTTTTAATTTACAGAGTGATCAAAAACTAGAATCATATTTCATGTATTTTTGTTTCGTAGACACAGATTTCACAGATTGTTGTTTCATAGTTATTATTTTATATAATATTTAGTTCCACTCTTTTCTTTTCCGATATTATTATTTTAGGGGTCGTATCTGGTGGAATACAAACTATTGTCATATTTTCGATTCACATAACACTTTTCGCATACCCTTTTTGATGACCCTAAAAACGTAACTGCTCCCAGGGATAGGTAGGTTAGGGTTATTTTTTTTTTTTTGATGACCCTAAAAACGAAACTTCTTCCAGAGATAGGTAGGTTAGGGTTATTTTTTTTTGATGACCCTAAAAACGTAACTGCTCCCAGGGATAGGTAGGTTAGGGTTATTTTTTTGATGACCCTAAAAACAAAACTTCTCCCAGAGATAGGTAGGTTAGGGTTATTTTTTTTGATGACCCTAAAAACGAAACTTCTCCCAGAGATAGGTAGGTAAGGGTTATTTTTTTTGATGACCCTAAAAACGAAACTTCTCCCAGAGATAGGTAGGTTAGGGTTATTTTTTTATAACCCTAAAAACGAAACTTCTCCCAGAGATAGGTAGGTTAGGGTTATTTTTTTGATGACCCTAAAAACGAAACTTCTCCCAGAGATAGGTAGGTTAGGGTTATTTTTTTTGATGACCCTAAAAACGAAACTTCTCCCAGAGATAGGTAGGTTAGGGTTATTTTTTTTGATGACCTTAAAAACGAAACTTCTCCCAGAGATAGGTAGGTTAGGGTTATTTTTTTTGATGACCCTAAAAACGTTACTGCTCCCAGGGATAGGTTAGGTTAGGTCTTCTATGAAACGAAAATATTAAGTTTGATAAAATGAGAAACAACATTCTATGAATATGCAGGCTTTGAAACAAGTGTTATACAAACTAAATACTACACGGATTAATAATATTTGAATTAAAACGTTATGAACTGAAATTCGAAAAACTAATTATCTGAACAATAAAAAATATACAAAACCAGATTCTACAATGTAAGAGCTCTGAAAAATGATCATTCTATGAAATGAAAATATGAGAAACATTTTCTATGAACTAATATTCTGCGAAAATGTAGTCTATAAAACAACGTACAACCCATATTATACATATTCTGAAATTGCCATGGAACTCCATCAACTCCTCTAGACAAAGGATATATTTAAAAATCAATCCCTAAAAGGATGAAAATGGAGTAGAACATTTTGTACAGACTTCAATGAGGATAAAGACTCGGGCTGAGGTTAGCATATTTTAGCAGTTAAGTATAATACCTGGAAGTTCAGGAAGAATAAAATGCCTAAAAAAACAGTTAAGTTATAGGTAGACGGTAAAGTATGAACACGTAACCCAGTTATTAAAACAAACTCTCAATTAGTACAAAACAATGTAACGTACAAGTGACATAAACTCTGTTAAAATAAATCAGAGCGTTGAGAAGTGGCCAACCGTAGCCGAGGAATTGTCAAAACACTTGCCAAAACGCCAATTCCGTACAATATAAGACACGCGAAACTGTCCAATAGGAGGCCTTACCACTTTGTTATAAAGTTCAATATTGGTTAGTCGACTGCGCTGTCAATGTAAGACGTCATTGGTATTGTTCTCGTGACAATCGTATAGGAGCCCTTGGTTATGCAAGTTAATTGTCCTTTTCTCTCCCATGAGAAACAAGAGAGTCGTCGAACGGGAAACGGGAATGATAAATAGAGAAAAATAATTGTAAGAAGTTTGGTGTGTACACAAGTCTGAGTAAAACGGCTATTAGACATTGCAACCTGCAGGGCCCAATCTGTCAGGTTGGTAGGTGTAATTAAATGTAGGGCCCGTAGGGAGCTCAAGGAGGGGCAGGGAGAGGCAGGGTAAACAACAGATTGGGCCCTGCAGGTTGCAATGTCTAATACCGGTTTAAATTAGGTACATGAACTTATTTTAGGGCTGTCATGGGAATTGGGCAAGATGTGTAGAGTCTGTCCGGGAAGAAAATTATCGTAGAATGTCTGAGCGAGCTCCCATATAAACCACGACACTCTTCTTTCCGGACAAACTAAAATATAATGATGTAATTGTAAAAAATAAAGAACAATAGTTTATTTTATATTCAGAGGAAAACTAACTACTCGAAAGAGTCTTTTTTGTCACCTTACTTTCCACCAGCTCAGTGGAAATAAGACTAAATTTGTCCACATAAAAGTCATCATAAAAAATCTAAAATGATCTAAAGATCTTACAGATGCTAATGTGATAATACTGATAATGCCCGTGTAGTCATTCTACTGCACAATAGAGTTAAAACTAAATAAAATATTTAAAATACCTAACTCCTTCCAAAATAGTGAGGTCAAATCTAGGTATAAAACCAAAGTACAAAATACCACATTAGTAGTGCGACTCAACTGTATCCAGACCACGCAACAATAAACAAGAAAGCAAACACATTCAAACAGGCCAAGAACTCGAGCAAAATACACTATATTAATTGAATGAGATCAGACATACTCAATTCTCACTTCGCCATGTAAACATTTGCAAGAAATGTACAGTCAGAGGCAGATAGCTATGCGGGTGAGGTGTTCAAAATTACTTTTACAGACTCATGTGTTCTTTTGATAATGGTCTAAGAGCTGGCCACGTCAGATGTGACACAATAATGAGAGGTTTGTAATCAGTCCAGTTAGATTGCATAACCATCCTTATTGCTAGATCCGGGCATCTGGCAGCTTTTAATGGGTGGAGATCAGAGTGACAGACCAACAAAGTTTTTAAGTTGAAAAAAAGCAATACCGAAATAGGTAAAAACTGCTGAAGTTGTGTCATTTATAGAGAACAGGGCCTATATTTTAACATTAGAACAAAAAACATTGTGTATTATTGCGCAAACAAAAACAGTAGGCGAGTAACCAAAAATTACATTATACATCATTTGGCACTACTTCCTCGAAACTTTTGGATATTATATAATCAAATTAATTACATAATTTTTCATAATTTTGGATCAAAACCAGAACTCTAGAATTTATTTTCTTCAAGTTATTTGCTTTCTTTTACCTCCACCACTTTACAGCTGCCAGATGTCCGGATCTAGAAATAAGCATAGTATAGCAAACTAACTAGAGGGGTTTCGTTGCTCTCATTATTGTGTCATATCTGACGTGGCTAGCTCTCCGTCTATAAGAAAATATATCACACATTCAGGAGGAGGGTCAACAAATTGCGACAAGGGTAGTTCAATTTTGAAGACGTCACATTATAGATATCGTTTAGTTATTAAAATGTACAACACGAAACAAACCTTCCATTCCATGCTGTTGTCTGACATTTAAACACTTTGCATTGTTATATTTCCGAAGTGGATTTAATTTAAAATAAGTTTAATAGAAGTATAAAGAAAATGTTAAGTGTGGTTATCTTTTTTTTATCATCAAGGGTGTTGAAAACCAAGACCAAGTGTGTAAAGAGAGACAGTTCAAAAATCATTAAACCGATGTGACTTAATTTGTGGGTGAACTTCGTAAAGTATTACAAACATTTTGATGGTACGTAGACCAAGTCCAAGTCAACACAATCTCGTCCACATTTAAAACAACATAACTCACATTAGTTCTTATGAAGAAGCGCCCTTTCGTGTAACGAGAGCAGATAAGCGAAATGTGAATATCGTAGTGATGGATGCCGTGTTTACACTGTTTACGTAGGGCAGTACGTTTGTTGGCCAATGTAAACATCGCTGTCGGACTAATAGTGTAAACTTGAGCGGTTTGATAGTTCTGTTGCTATGCGGTTATGTTGTAATTTCGTAATGTTGGCCTATTCGAAATTTGGATATTGATCTGATTTAGACATCGCAGCGGATCTATGTACTTACTTACTCGTTCATCCTCCTAGAGTCTCAATTGTAAATATGTAGGTTCCGGTAAACGCTTAGCAACAGGCGGATTGAGTGGTTGAAAAAAAAAATACCAAAATGAAGTGTGATTTTTATGTAACATAAAACTTGAATGCCGTGAAGCTACATACAGCATTTACTCACAGAAAAAGTTTCGCAGTTTTCTGTGAGCTATGCTCGGTCTTAGTTATCTCCAAATATTTGTTTGTATAATGTATAATTCTAATTACGGAATAGTAGTAGCACTTTAGCAGCATTGTAAATAACGGCCCTAGCGGATATGCGTTGACGAGGACAATTCGCCTCGTTTCCTCCGACGCTCACCAAATTGTAACGTTTACGTATATTTGGGTCATTTCAATCGAGTGCAGTTCGCGGGGCTGGCGTCAAACAGCTTGTTCTAGGGTTACGACCTATACACAGGGTGTCTCTTCAGCTCTTAGCAATATTATGAAAAGTTGGATCTATAAAAGGTGAATGGTTGAAAACCCACCCTGTTTAGTAATTCCCTATTCGCCAAGCTGGCGGAACGTCCGTCCACCTGAACTCGATTCCCAAAGGCATGTCTCATTTTTATTCCAGTTAAGTACCTACTTTTACCAAGGCACAAAGAAAGGGAAAGCCAAATTAGCTACAGCTTCTCTTTTTATATAATTGACACCCTGACCCTGCCACTGTTACCCTGCTTCGTTGCAAAAATGAAAAAAAAAAACAACAAATAGATTAAATGACTAAATCTCAAGCGGTACCCAACGACCAGTAGTAGTTAATTTTTAAAGGTTTGAACTTACTTGGTATATTCCTCTCAAAAAGCAATGGCAACCCTAGCGTGCACGGTAATAAAAACCGGGAATGGGTGTTGAAGGTACAAATTGCCCTTTTTACGCCAACTAATGTTTGTATGGTCAGCCACAAGGTTGTCGGTCTGATATTGATTCCAGTCTACATAGTCAGTGGTTCAATAGGAAGAAGCCTGCAGAGCCCCCCTATTAAAGAAGTTAGTAAGAAATAGTTAGGAGTTCTCCCTCTCTATCGCTCAAATGCAAATGCAGAGGCAGATAGACAATTTCCAAATTTCGTTGTCTGCAGTTGGACCTCAAGTAGGTATATCCTCCTGCTTCTAGAGTTAGGCTTAGATTTAGAAAGATTTTTTTAGAAGTTAAGCAGACAAAATCAAGTTCCGTACAAGTCCCCTGCTAGTCTTGTTACGTACAGTGACCCGATTTTTTAGAATTAAGACCAAGAACCGAACGTAAGGTCGTTCATTACCTACAACAAAATAATTGTATACGTAGTAAAGATCCCCAGGACCAATGAAAATGTAAACCCGGCACAATTTCCAGACACGAGGGCATTTACCCTCCATCGCCACAATGGTGCGCGTGCGTCTTTATTAGCCATGAATGGCGACGTCGTAAACAATTCAAAATAGACTGCACTGCTCTTGCCCATGCTCGAGACGCAGGCGAGTGCTCGCCTCAGATGTGGATCATTCTTTTATTTAAACTTTATTGAATACCTAATATACCAAAATGTATGGGCGGGCTAAGTAAGCTAAGCTAAGTGAACCAAGGGACATGTACAAAATGTGCAAGGAGAAAAGTGAACTGTTTGGTACAGTTACCGGCAATAGTATCTTCCTACACGACGAAGGCCCTACAAATAAGAGCGTGTCATATATTTTTGCGACCTTCGTGTAGAAAGATACTATTGCCGGTGACTGTACTTACGGCAGCAGTTACGGCCCGCAAAAATGGACTTTGACATAAGATACTATAAAGTGAATTAGCGTAAAAAAGCTTATTTTCATACAAATGTACCGGTATTCAACTTCGGTATATCGGTTGTTAATGTTTTTGCTTTCATTTTGCCGGAGTAATCTGATTATTATCAGCAAGGGACTATTTTAATTTTTAGTTATCCCGGTTACATATGTGTCCCTGCTTTGCACAACATGTGCATGTGGAGGTTAAACTTATATTGGTTCGCTAGAGGCGAAAGCTCGCCTGCAGTCAGTGATCCGATGGTTATATTGGTAACATATATAGCACCAGTATGCAGTTACAGCTCTATCAGCTTTTCCACTCCACTGCTGGCTGTTTAGAAGCCATTGTAATTGCGATTTAAAGCTCCGGCAATTATGTCACATAAATATCTAGCAAAAGTTATGGAAGGCGCTAAACACGAGGTTATAGCCTTCTGGTACAATTTATTATGTCATTTTATCTTAATTAAATCTTATAACAGTTCCTTGTTTTTGGTCGTTTGTTTTAGTTGAAAATGTTGACTACATATTTGATCTCGATTTGATGGATTTTGACGCAAATGCTTAAAAAAAGAATGTACCCCATCAAAAACATAACATGTACAAAAATGCCATTCTGGCAAGTTCGCAATTTAGTTTGTCCACCGCAAGAAAAACTAAGCATGTGTCCATAGAACTCAATCCCCACTGGAGTTTACTAATCACAAAATTTCAATACGACCCTTTCAATATTAGATGTCTATATTTTAATAACAAAAAAAATAATCTGACAACACTTTTATTAAATAAAATTGCCGAAAGTAAAGCAAGCAAGGGTTTCACGGTCAAAACCGATAAGTCTATAAAGTTGGTTTTTGAAATTCGAACGATACGTGACTTACGCTGAGTTCTTATTACAATCAAACATTATCTCGACTTATCGGGTTTCACCGCTAAACCCTATGATACCTACTTTTTCAACTCATTACTTCCAGTGCACGTTTCCAAAAATCCAAAACTTTGTCCGTCTTACCTGAAAAGAAACAACACTATAAGTAAACACAATGCAACGGATACTCCAGCCTTTATCACGTCACGTGTCAATTGCTTTAGTGCATTTCTTGCAAGCATCCTGCTCTTACAGATAAGGGTGTCATGTGCAAGACCAGGATAGATGTCACGAGACAGATAAGCTGCTTGCGGCCTGCTATCTCAGTGGGTCAGAGATAAGACCGGTAAAAATCCACAAGATTTATTATGCAACGACTGGACTGCACGGAAATTTGGGCTAAAGCACAATGAAATGTACTTAGTTACGGTCATATTTGGACTAACAGTGAAAAAATTTAGATAACCCCATGACATGTTGCCATATTTGCCCAGTATTTGCTTGGACCTGTAGCGGTTACTCGCGTAACAACGGTAAAGGATCTCGGAGTTATCTTTGACACGTCGCTGACTTTCCATGCGCACGTGAAGGAGTTAGCGGCCGATTGTTACAAGCGACTAGGCTTTGTCATGAGAAATGCACGCGATTTTGGCGATTCCAGAGCCATCAAACTGCTCTACACTGCCCTTGTCCGGAGTAAACTTGAAGTGGCAAGCACAATTTGGAATCCAGCTGAGAGTTCGTATATCCTACTTTTAGAAAAAGTCCAAAAAGCGTTCCTCAGGTTCTTGTATAAAAAGCTAAATACCTACTACCCTTTTCTATATCCGACCAAGTTCCTGTTAGGGTCACTAGGCTTTAACTCCCTGGAAGTGAGGCGCAACTCCAGTCTGCTTGTGACAGCATGTAATGTTTTGCGAGGCAATTCCGACTGTCCCGATGTGGTGGTGCGAATTGTAAAGCTGGCCATTCCATTCGTGCTTAAAAACCTTCTGAGGCCGCGAGATCAGGACCTTTTGGCTGTCCCTACTACGCGTACCGTGGCGCACAGTAATTCTCCAGCAATACGAGCTTTGCGGCTCTTAAACTCGCTTCTGTCATGGGCACCAGAGACTGATGTATTTGCGAATAATTGGGCGAGTGTTTGTAGAGCATGTCTGGTTTACTGTGAGTCGATGGATGTGAGTTGATGTTCCGGTTTGTTTAATTTAAAACATGTATCTGTTAGTTATTTGAATTGTGCAGTGTCTTGGTTTTACTGTTATGCTGTATAAATTTTGTATGCAATAAATAATAATAATAATATTTGGCACACCGCCCACACCAAGCGTAATTCACGCTATCTTTTTTTATCTTTTTATAATGACAATAAAATACAAAGCTATAATAACAACATTACAATAAGTTCTTAACTCTAAGGTTAGCTGGAACTGAAATATCCTATCCCTGGAAGAGTACTCTTATAGGGATAAGTTCGCCTTTGTAACTATATGTATCTCTAAAGATTATCTCATTTATTTTGTAATATTTTTTTGGGTACAATGAAGTGCAACTACTACTACTACTTAAGACTATAATCAGGATATCACCTCAATACGGATTGAGGTGTTCAATTCAAACTGATCAGCAGCCTTGCTTCGATCTACTTTTGCTGTTGACTGTACCTTCCACTGTCTCTGGATATAGTGAACACTCATTAGCTAAGGATACATGCACAGCACGCCTAGCACATGAGTGACGCGACAGTATCTCGCGCGCGAGATGGTCTATCCGTCTCTTTTTAATTGACACAGTCAAATGACGGATAGACTATCTCACGCGCGAGATACTGACGTGTCACTCATGTGCTAGGCGTGCAGATCTGCCAGCTGGATCTGACAGATACGCCAGATTTACTCATATATGACGCTACTCATATCTGTCCACAGACACACCCGTGTCCAATTCCCGCTAAACGTAGACGGATCTGCCTGCCCACTAGACAGATCGAGCGGACTGATCTGTGCGTCTATCCTAGGCTATTGTTTACCAACTAGATGAACTGTAGAACAGTATGCAATCAACGTTGCATAAAAATGGCTAGATATATAATAGTACATTTAATTCAATAGCCATGAACAACAAAAAACACTTCAGAAATTTAAGATAAAAAATTAATTGCATCACTTTTTACTTTTAATCGGCCTGACCGATTTGTCAATGCTACCTTAAACTCATTCTGAAAATCAATTAAATAAATAATAACATTATTTATTTGACGTATCGGACACGCGTTTTGGTCACAAGGGCGCGCAAGTGAACTTTACAATGAGATTTAATTATTACAATTAATTTATGCTATAATACCAGTATCGGTTACTCACACCTGCTAATTTATTTATATTTCGTGACATTGAATAGTCGACCTTATTTGGTTATAATTGAGTTTGTATTTAAAACACGCACTATTAGATGAGTGCTTGATAAACAACGAACACAACCTGAGATGATATTCTAAACGCCTACAATGTGCAGGTGATTGCACGCGAACCAGTATAGCATTACGAGTACACACCAAATTCGTATAACTATCCCTACTAATATTGAAAATGCGAAAATAACTCTATAATGTTACCTTGTTAGCTTTTACTCTTAAGTCTCTGAAAGTCTGAACCGATATATATGAAATTAAATAGGTATAGACTTAGAGATAGTTCGAGTGTCGGCGAAGGACATAGCATATAATATAGGACATAGGGTAGGATAGTTTATATTTTATAATAAGGGGGTGAAAAAAAGGTTCAAAGAGTGTCATCTGCGCGAACGAAGTGGCATGTAGGCTAGCTGCGTATAAATTCCGGCTTTCTGCTTACACATCCGTGTATTGTATGCGTAAAGGTTAGGTATCTCAGATTTTAAATAATTTGTGTTAAACGCTTGTAAGTGTCAGCTGACAAATAACTCCCAAGATTACAGCCGTTATGTATTTACTATTCATACGCGATTCTCCGAATGAGATGACGCGTGACGGAGCCTTACATGCATCTGATGTGGTCGGTCACGCCTGTCGAGGTCACAGTACACTGGTCATCCTGATATCTCGTCTCGGTAATCATTGGAAATGTCGCCCGACGACTAGTTTAAAATATCGCGTGCCGCGTAAGTCGGGGGCGATCGTGTAAAGAGCAATAGATTGAATAATTTACATTACACCGCTTGCCTGACCGAGTGGCCTAACGCAAAATTGATCGAACATTGATACAAGATACACTTAATGTTAAAGTAACCTTGTGTTTTATTTAAGGTTAAAGATCTTCGTTAAATACTTTTCAATATGGCATTTCTATTAGCTGCCGCACTATAATCGATGAAATCGTATAAAGACTATGAGATAAGATATGGATCTTCATAGTATTCTACTTTGAAATCGGTTTAGCAAGCATCATCACTACTTGATCTTATGGTATGGGTCTGTGGGAGTTCTAATGAAAAAAAGTGTTAGGTATTACCTACTCAAAAAACTCTCTAACTCTCATCTAAACAGATGACGCTGATACCTATTGACTAATTTTGTCATGGTAAAGTAAATGAGTAAAAGATCTGTATATATAGGTATGCTATTAACTCCCAATTTCCTCATACGGGAATTGTGTGAAAGTAAAACCACGCTAATACTTCTAACGTTATGATATTGTAAACATACTTTTAACATCGTGTCATATTGAAAACACTTATATAATATGACGCCTTTGTGGTCTCATTCGAAAGCGCATATCGCCCGCTGCGATGACCTGTATATCGCTACACTACAATATCATACGAAGAATCACAAAATATGTAACACTCTCCTACCTTATCTCCATGGAATAAGGTTATAAATGGTATACATATTTTTGAATTGTTCACAAGCTCGGTTTATAGCGCTCATATGCCATATGTTTGCACTCGGATTATGGTGTAACCTTTCTAGACTATTGTTCTTGGCATTTCCCAATGGGATTCGATGTCTCCATCGAGTGTTTGGACGTGTATGATCCAGACGCCGATACGAGAACAATTCAATTGCAGCACAGAATGAAATAAATAATAGTACTTACTACTACTAGGTACAGTGAACTACATATTGACAGTGCCAAAAATATGTTTACGTCTCTCTGGGCGGTAAATGAGTTTGTAATTTGCCGCCCACGGGCGCAGCGGAAAATTTCACTTCACACCCAGAGGAAGACGTAAAATTGTGTACGCACCACGGGCGGTAGTAAAGAAGGCCTCAGATCGCTTGTTTATGGCCCTTACCTTCGGTTCGGGCCTCAAATACCCGCGATCTGAAACGTTCTTTATTTTACCGCCCTAGGTGCGTAATGTACATTTTTGCACCTTACTCCAGTAACAAGGTTAAAAAATGTATATCGCGCAGGGAAATGATTAAAACAGAAATTTGAACAAATCTCTAACGGATATGATCAAATCACTCAGGATGTTAAAGTGGAGAATCTATGCCATCATTTCCCTAGAAAAATTCACTCCTTTTAGTGAAAAGACAAAATCAGCCAATAAACGCGACACGCTTTTTCATTTTACTAGATTTGTTTAGGAATTTGACAAAATCCCTAACCACGACAGTAAGTTGATAAAACGAACTCAGAAATTCAATTACTTTAGCGAAATGATAAAGTCTCAACTGGAAGATGGCTGGTTTGTCTAATCGTGGTCGTTTCCCTCTATTGATATAAAGGTCTCCAAACTACGACCCGAGGGCCGAATTCGGCCTTCTAATAGAGCCAGAGGAAAGGGCTAATTTCACAGATTCTTTTAATATCCTCTGCAATAAATTCCTAGCCACTTATGTACCACAGTTGCTGCAGCATATAACTGAACATCATTACAGGTATAACTATATTTAAAATTAGAAGAAATCAAATACATATCCAATAGTTTGTCAAACTGTCGGTTTACGATCGACTAATTCCGATTTATTTGTATCGTAAAACATGTTTATAACACAATCGTGACGTTTATAAAACTTGTCGATTATTTTTTTAACACCGCACGTTTCGGCCATTTGTATACCGTTAAGTTCTTTTATTATTCTATCACAGCACACTATAGAAGATAGTAGTCGACGTGGGGAACTGGATTTGTAAAAAATTAACAGTTATGCCATAGATGCGAGCCTGAGGTGCAGGAGATGGCAAAAAATTGACTTGATAATAGAAAGGTATTTTTTATAAAGAGATTTGAGTGGTATTTATTTAAATGTTAATTTTGACGTGATAATATCAGAGGATGGAGAGATTAGCTTTAATTTGAAGAACGATAATAACAGGTTATAATGAAGTTTGATAGGATTGTGTACTGACGAATATCTATCAGACATAGCCATAAAAGTTTGACGGAATTTGAGAATGAAGTGAACTAAAAATGCTTTGAGAATAGGTACTTACAATTAGATACTGAATGTCGATGTCGATGAGTCAATAAAAACTACACTGCATGGTAGCGAACTTTATTTATTCTTGTATTTACTGGAGATTCAATATAAATATGGGATACCGCAAAATACAGCAAAACTTACTCATATGACAAGAATGTACGTACTGCGTTTACACGGCGTCAATTCGCAGTACCTACGGTCATCAGTTTAGAAAATTAATATGATAACATCCCTAAGCAGTTTTATGTCCCAAAAGTTGTAGTGAAAATCACTACTTACATGTCTATAACTACTCTTTGATTCAGTGACAGCTGTCAGCCGCCAAACATGGTGCACAAAATTTGTTCTAGATGTCACATCTAGCAGAATACATACTAAATCAATGGTATAAAGTATAGTCTGGCAAACCAAAAAGCGCAGTAACAGTCAGAGTAACATGCTATACCCATCCCTTTTTTAGTAGTGAGAGTACTAGCATTAGAAAAAGACAGTATGATTCTCCATGTCTATGCTTGAAGTGAAACAAACTCTGGCCAAACTATAATATCATACATGCTCATATATTACCCATAATATACGTCAACTTATTCAGCCGTTTAAACACCACGTCAACCAACCCCGTGGCCCCATCATATGTCGAAGTGCGAAAGGTCAGCGGGCGGTCAGCGCAAACTTTTCTCTCCATTTAGGGCCGGAGAGAGCGACCGCACCCCGCCTCGTACACATATGCCTTCACTTTATTAATCAGGGGATATCTATGCCGGGTATAGATAACTTTCTTCACACCTTGTGCAGTTATCTAAGCTTAATCGAGACCTAATGAACCGTTCTCGCTATTTGGCTAGAGATAAGTGGTTTTTCCAGATGCTTATGACTAGTTTATTTAAAATTACCCTCTCGGTATTAACTCGAAGATATTATGTTATTTGTGTATGTAATATATAAACCATTTGATGTGAGGCCAAGAAAAACACGATAAAAACCAAGTAGTTTTTAACTACACAAACGTTGACTTGAAGTATTGTTGTTCTTGAAGTACCTCAAGGTTCAATTCTAGGTACCTTTATATAGTCTTGGTGTAGGTATATGATACACTGTCAAATAATAAACGATGGCCCATATTTTTCGCTCGAAAAGATATTATACTTTTATACATAACTACATGAGATCCCTCTCGTGCATGAGAGGAGGCCTGTGCCCAGCAGTGGGACGTATAGAGGCTAACATATTATTATTATTATACATAACTACATGTTTGGATCTAATTAAAGACTGTATACGTTAAAATCCGGCCACGCATGATCTGGTATATCTCCCTTTCGGATACACATTTTCAAGCAGTTCTTTTTTATAAATAATCTGTAATTATAGTAATATATAATAAAAATAGAATCATATTACAATTGTATGGGCTTGTCTCAGTTTTTACTGAAGGTATTCCATCATATCTTTAATGTTTTGTCCAACGTTTTTTCATAATCTTCACTCGCTTCCTGCTACAATACCACAATTGTATTTATATTTTCACAACCGGTTTTATGGTCAATAGAATGTCATCTTACAAAAAAAAAGTTTTGAAACTCGATTCTACTTGAGGTAGTCAGGAAAACTTTCTACTCCAAGCACTGAAAGTAATTTTTATATGGCAGCCATTTTTTTTGTCAAAAAGTCAAACTCACCAAAGTTAGAACACCTCCGAACTATTTCAATCTAAATACACTTAGAAAAATGTTAGCTATGGTGAAAAGAGAATTTAATAAGGTATAATTTGATTTATCTTATTTATAATAAAAAACTATTTTTAACAGGAAAATTTGGTAAACACTGTCAGAACACTGTGGACAACAAAATATAGGCACTGAGGAATATATAGTTATCAAACTCATAGACAACGTAACGTTTATACTCTTCTTCTTTCTCCTAGCGTTTATCCCCAAACGTAACGTTTATACTATGTTTTCAATTTTATTATGTAGCTTGATAACCCCAAATTATTAATTAGAAGTGTTGGTTGAATATGCACATTCAATAAAAAGATGTACTTACCATACCATGCGTGGCCGGATTTTAACGTATACAGTCTTTAGTAGCACTTTATTAATTGAAATCGCTTGAGTAAATCATTAACTAGGCTCCTGAAATGCAAAAATTAATAACAGGCATATGAGCATATGCTCAGGACAGGTAAATAAGTCCTAACGTTTTATTGTATATGAATAATAATTTTCCTGCCAGTGCAATCCTGACCAAGGTGGATTACCAATACTTGTTTTAGTTTATTTACTTACTAGTCATTGTATCTATTTCAGACTGACTAAAACTCACGTTCATATCATCTCAACCCACTTCACTGTTACTTCATAGATCCTAACTATAAGATTCAACGTAATTATAACAATATTTATGGAACCCCCGACCCTCTGCAACAGACCGGCATTATTAACGGGCCAGGAATTTACAAACATCGCCGCAACCATATTTGTGTAATGTATCGGAATAATCAATTATCAGACATGGCTACGTCGGCTACGTGCGTTGTTGGCCCACAGATTACACGGCGCTTGCATTTTCATGATACTTATGACCATAGAATAGTATTTTCTGAATACGTTTATATCATACGTTTCATGGACCAAGGTTCGTACCCGTACCGACGAATCCGAACCGACTAGCAGCGACTGTTCTAAACTTAACTCTCGTAAAAATATCATCCACTTCTTTGGATATGTACCTACCTTCCATAATGCGTCTTGTTGAGTAAGGAAGTGTAGAAGGTGCTAGAGGTAGAGGAAGGTCCCTAATGAGATGGATTGATCAGATCAAAACCACTTTAAGTTTATACTAATGCCCAATCCTAGTAACAAGCTGTTCTAGGCACGGTAAATTTTGCCATCAACCTACACATAAAATATTGGTCACATTTGAAAACTGCTAACGAAGTATTTCACGGTTAGGTATTATTTTATTGCCCAACTGATTAGCACGAAAATGAATTGTTACACGTGTTCGGCATTCCGCATTAAAATTCTCGTTATCGTGGATTGCAATTTCATCATCAACTTACGACATTTAAGTTAGTATGCAATATGCATAAATGTAGGAACTAGGTAGGATGAAAGTTTTTTTCGTCGGTTCGGTACTTGACAAGATGTTAAGACAAATGACTTCGGAAATTTAATTAGTTCAAAACATAGGTACAGACAATTCAGGACAAACTTTTAAAAATAAAAAAAAACTCTACGACAGATTTAGATTCAACAGTATTGCGAATTTATATAAATTTGTGACCAAAATGTGACTTTTCTTTAACACCAGAAAAACATCACTCATAAACATCTGTCAATTCTAGAACACCGAATTCTCCTATCCTAAATTTGACATTTGTGTAGAAAGAGTCAATATGTATTTATTATTTCCTTAATTTATTGAGGCGCTCTGGCTTTTATGAATAAGCGGGTTAGACTATAATGACCCGACTGATAAAGTCCCTGGACGCAATGTTGCAATTGTCAACGATTAGACCACCCCGGTGCCGGTGGGCCGACGAACCCGAAACCCGGATCGAATAAACTATTCCCGGAGTCGCTCTGCGATTTACGTCTCTCGATCCTCACCGGGTGCATCTACAGAAACTGTATTATTGGAAATGAAGTTTACATCGGCTGTAGTACTAGTTAATGCAGTTCTGCTGACGGGATCCATAGAGGAAGGTAGGATCATCACACGGAGAGAAAAAAATTATTGAAACAAGTAAAAAATAGTGTTTCTTAGGACATGTAAACGTTTACTAAAAACAAGTAAACTTTACTAAGAACAAGGAAACATTTACTTGTAAACGATGTACTTGTCCTGGGAATAACTAATTTTTACTTGTTTCTAGTAAAATTTTCTCTACGTGCAAATATTAAAAGCTAACGTAAAGCTCTTTTGATTTTTTTATGCATATGGATGTAAGAAGATATAGATGTAACATTTGGTGAAATTGAACTGCTTCTGAAGACCAGGATGCATAAACTTCTCAACGTAATCTTATTTTTTTAGGTAAGACATAAAAATACAAAAATGCTTAAAGTGGTACTTTACTTTGTAATTGTCACGAACTGCCGTAAAGTGTTTGATGTGTATTATGCTAAATAGAAGTATTTTTTTGTTTTCATAAAAGATATGTACAGTTTCAGGACAGGAATTTTAACATTCTGTAGAAGCAGTTTAATAGAGCAAACGTGACGAGACTTCATATTGTTACTACGATGATTTATCCAACAGCAGCAACAGTGCACAAATCAATACGTCCCGCCGTTTAATAACTAATTAAATTTCACATTAAGCCTTATAACGATTTGATGAACAATATGAAATCAATATCTTTAAGCCTTCGTACCTCAAGCTTACGCAACATTTAAAAACTAACCTTGATGCTTTACTCTTAAAGTTTAAGGTTGAATAGAGCTTAATAAAGATAAGAGGCTGTGAGAATGAATAAGTCGATATCGATCCATTCGTGTATTATAATATTTACCTGAACCATTAAAGGTGTCTTAGGATGTAATTAAAGATGTTTATGTTTACTTTATTACCAATGTTATGAGCATTATTTCATTGAATTTAACTACCTATTATAGTATTCTGTTACTCACTGGGGTTTCTGATACTTCATCTAGAAATATTGCTAGTATTTTATCGCCTTTTATAGCTATGGTATCATCAAGCAAGGAGAACGTCCATAAAGTATTCCCAGAATATAGCTATCCTAAACCAATGCCTACAAATTCCTGAGTCCTGATTTATTCACCCAGTAAAACCACTTATAGGTACTTACTGATGTTAAAGTACATTTCATATTCCTCTAACTTGGGCTAAAAACTGGCTTTTATTAATAAAAATATACAAGCATTTGAGTCAAAAGCCAAACCCGGCGAAGGCTGACATGCTGGCTCCTTTTGGTATAATACTTTAATAAACATGAGCCAGTTGAAATTTTTCGTAAATTGCTCACCCGATTCAAAGATGAAGTCATTTTCGGCGGCTTTTTAAATTGTAGCCGATAAAAAAATATTAATCATGTGCCGAGAAATAATAATGGTAAAATAAATCGGCCAGGGACGTTGAATGCGAAATAATGCATATTATAATGTACATAAATTAAGGATTATTGTTAAAACTTGTTACAAAATGTAGGTGAGGACTGGGTTGTTAACCGACGCCTTTCTCGGCTCTTCGTCTTAATTTTGGGAATTAAGGGTGTCACCACATTTGTGCATACCGAATTGACTTAAGCCGAACAAAAGAGGATACATCACCATTTTATAAGAAAAAAACGATAAAAACGCCATTCGTTTCACTTCGGCTTAGACGCAAGTCGCATGTCGACATAACCTGGAATTTTGTCCTGCAATTCGAAGTGCAAAGTACGAAGTGTTATTTGATAAAGCCAATCCTGCGTCAATTCATTAGGTAGATGAAATGGAGGTGAATATATGATATTTCTAACTTCATAATACCGAGGAGCGGCTAGATAAAGCTTGAGTAAGATTCATGTTTTTCATAATTCCAATATGTTTGTTAAGTACCTACGCTTAGCCCCAAAAATAATAAAATACAGTGTAGGTAGGGTATAAGTATTAGTAACTGACCAAAATGGCGGGAGTTTCACGGAAACCCGTGAATTGGTGAAGCAACAAGTAAATCGATTCCGCTAATTCCCGAGAACAGTAAGCATTGTTTCGACATTCTTTGTAAATTAAAACAAAGCAAACAAAACATCTTCATGTGCAATACATTGCACTAGTGATTAATTCTTAATTAACGCGGATGGTGTCATGAAACGTATAGTCAGCTTAGCATTAGGAGAAGTAATACAATTGGACGATTTTTTTTACGGTACAAGCTTAAATAATATTGCCATAAATAATATAAATATGAATATTATAGTTAACATTTCTGTGTTTCTAGCGTTTGGGTCATACATACTCATAAGTTGTTCCACCTTTCCCCAGAAAGCGCAGGGGTTTTATTCCTTGTTTAAGTCTTTTTATAAGTATTAACGCCATTAATCCGTTTAATCCGTTCTGGTCCAGTGATAGTTAGAAAGTACTTAATAAAAAGTCTTTATGTAGTGTCATTTATTTATTTATTTTATTTTATTTTATTATTCAAATAAGTTACACAGCATTACAGTAAAACCAAGGCACTGTGAACTACAAACAATGAAAATTACAAAAATCTTAAAACTATTTGGATTTAGGTGACGTAACTGCGTGGCTCCGGTGCGTCGTCTGATCTGGTCATAGTGCACTCATGTCTACAATACAATACAATACAAATACTTATAGGGACAGCTTATGCGTTGTCAGCATTCCGCGCGCCTACGGGAGGTCCAACGCTAAGCTCGCTCCTCAGTTGTCTCCCGGTCGCGAGCGTAGTAATATACATTCATAATTAAGTATTCCGGCTTTATCATTTCGACTCCCAGATAGTTAATTCCTATATAACTGGTGACCCCGACTATTGACTTTGAACATTACGTGTACCTTGAACCTAAATAGCAGTGAACTACTTATAAGTGATTTTTGTGTATAAAACTATAAAGGAATTCTGGTTGAGTCACGTTCGTATATCGTTACGCGTTCGCGTGTGTTACCGTACGCTATCGCTTATCGGGCAGACAACTCCCCGCGCTCCAGGGTAAACGGAAGCAAATTTAACGGTGCTGCAGCATGCCTCCAGACCCACCACCACTACCGGGAACCGCGACAACGATAGAGTTGTCGGCGATTACGCTAACATCGAAGATTCCAGACTTCTGGCAGGACCAGCCAAGATTATGGTTCTTGCAAGTCGAAGCAATTTTAGACCAACAAAAATCAGGAGATCAGTCAAATTACAACATAGTGATTGCAAAATTGGGCAAACAAGCAATTCAGCAAGTAGCAGATATACTAGAAAAGCCGCCGGATACGAATAAATTTCAAACCTTAAAAGCAAGGTTGCTCAGTGTTTACGAGGAAACCGAAGCCCAAAGGTTAAAGCAGCTCATGTCAGATATGGAGCTAGGGGACCAACGGCCGTCGCAATTGATGAGAAAGATGCGCGATCTAGCGCGCGATAAAATCCCAGAAGAGACCTTGATATACTTCTGGCAAGGGCATTTACCACCGTCGGTGAGGGCCGTCGTTGCCTCGGCGGATTCAAAGAATATTGAGAGTTTGGCAAGTATTGCCGACAAAATATTAGAGACGTTTAAGCCAAATGAGGTCGCAGCTATTCAAGGGACCTCAGAACAGACGCCGATAGACTACATAACAGCAGAATTAGCGAAGATCAACAATCGAATCAGTGACTTAGCCAGTTTTAGTCAACAAGGTAGGAGCCAAGGTAGGAACCGCAGCCAAGGGCGTGCGCGTAGTCGCTCGCGCAGCAACAGCCGCGCTGGAAGGACCCCTAACAACCCTGATTGGCTGTGTTTCTACCACTTCCGCTACAAGACGAGGGCCAACAAGTGTGTACAGCCTTGCAGCTGGAAAGGTCAACCGCCGACGGGAAACTAGATGAGGTGCAGACGTTTTCGGCGGAACCCTGCACAACGGTAAATAATTATCGCCTCAGTGTAACAGATAGAAATTCAAATTTTAAATTTTTGATCGATACTGGTGCAAATGTGAGTGTAATTCCAAAGAACTTTAAATTTTGTAAAGACTCGTTACAACCAGTACATTGCAAATTATATGCCGCGAATAATACCGAAATTAGGACGTATGGATATGTTACCTTGACGTTGAATTTAAATTTAAGACGTAATTTTAAATGGAATTTTATTGTGTGCGACGTCAAACAACCTATAATAGGTGCAGATTTTCTGCGTAATTATAGGTTGCTGGTAGATTTGTTTGGTAAACGACTAATTGATAATTTGACAAGTATATCTGTGATTGGCACAATCATAAACCATACTGACTCATCAATTAATTTAGTAAATACGGATAATAAGGCATATGATTTATTGCTCAAGTACCCAGACATATTAAAGCCGTTGTCGTTTATTGAGGCACCTAAACACAATACTTATCATCATATTGAGACAACAGGGCCTCCTATACACCAAAGAACTAGACCGCTGCCTCCTGATAGGTATGAAAAAGCAAAAAAGGAATTTCAAAATATGCAGGAGATGGGTATTTGTAGACCATCAAAGAGTCCGTGGTCTAGTCCTTTGCATATTGTTCCTAAAAAAGACGGAGGTATTCGTCCGTGTGGTGATTACAGAGCTCTGAACGCGGTCACGAAACCGGATCGCTACCCTATTGCGAGAGTGCACGACTTCACCTATTTACTTGCGGGTAAGTCCATATTTTCTTGTGTAGACATCCGTAGAGCTTATCATAACATCATGATACATCCTGATGACGTGGAGAAAACTTCGATTACGACGCCATTTGGTTTATACGAATTTCCCAGAATGAGTTTTGGTTTACGCAATGCGTGCCAGACTTTCCAGCGGTTCATGAATAATACCGTTTTAAGAGATTTTGACTTTGTGTACTGCTACTTGGATGACATACTTGTGGCTTCTCTCTCTGAGGAAGAACATGACGGTCATCTCGAGCAACTATTTAAGAGACTTAGTGAATTTGGTATTACTATTAACCTAGAGAAATGCACATTTAAAGAAAAGAAATTAGAGTTCCTAGGTTACGAGGTGTCAATTGAAGGGTTCAAACCACTGGAAAGTAAGGTACAAGCTATTAAAGAGTATCCTAAACCAAAAACTGTTAACCAGTTGCGAACATTTTTAGGCATGATTAACTTTTACAGACCACATATGCCACACGCAGTAAAATACCAAGAAATATTGCTCAGGTATATTCACAAAGCAAAGCGTAACGACAAAACACCTATAGTGTGGACACAGGAAGCTGACGAAGCGTTCGAACAATGTAAGCTTAGCTTACAGAACGCTGCTACATTAGCTTATCCACTTCCCACGGTACCTATTTCTCTATATGCAGACGCTAGCAACACGTGTGTTGGTGCTGTGTTACAACAATATGTAGAAGGTAAATGGCAACCGTTAGCTTATTTTTCTAAGAAGTTAACAGCAGCGCAAATGAAATATAGTACTTACGACAAGGAACTTCTTGCCATTTATCTTTCTGTACTGCAATTTAGGTATCTGCATGAAGGCAGAGAACTAATAATTTTTACAGATCATAAACCTTTGACATTTTCGTTTAGTACAATGAATACAGATAATAACAAAGAGATACCGAGACGAACAAGGCAATTACTTTTCATAAGTGAGTTTACTACTGATATTAGGCACATACAAGGTAAGGACAACGTAGTTGCTGACGCATTGTCTAGAATCGAGATTGTTGATTTCCAAAATATTGCAATTGATTTTTCCTTGATAGCAAAGGCACAGGAAAACAATGACGAATTAAAAACTTTATTACAAAATGATAGATTGCAATTCAAGAAAATTATGTTGCCTAACTGTACTTATAAAATTTACTGTGAAATATCAACAGGTAATGCGAGACCGTACATTCCTGAACAGTTTCGACGCGATGTTTTCCGAAACATTCATAATTTAAGTCATCCAGGTGTACGAACTTCACGTAAGATGGTTTCTGATAGGTTTTTCTGGACGAATATGAACAAAGAGGTAGGTCTTTGGGCGAAAACCTGCGTTCAATGCCAGAAAGCTAAAGTAGCGCGACATACCAAGTCAACTCCAGGTCAAATTCCAGAAGTAGACAGATTTCAGCATATACATACAGATTTAGTAGGACCACTTCCTACTTCATCTGAAGGTTATAGGTATTGTCTTACCATTATAGACCGAGCTACCGGATGGCCGGAAGCGTTTCCATTGCAGAACATATCGGCAGAAACGGTAGCACAGACTCTTTATGACGGATGGATAGTGCGATTTGGATGTCCAGTTACTTTAACTAGTGATCAGGGTAAGCAGTTTGAAGGTAATCTTTTTCGACAGTTAATGAAGTATATAGGAACCGAAAAGCTTAGAACTACACCATACCACCCACAGAGTAATTCTTGTATTGAACGCTGGCACAGGTCTTTGAAAGCAGCGTTAGAAGCACGAATGAAAAATACATCTTGGGTTACTGAATTGAGCACGGTTTTGTTAGGTCTCCGTACGGTACCTAGATCAGATACAGGTGTTAGTGCAGCTCAATTGGTTTATGGTTGTTCCATACGTTTACCAGCTGAATTTTACGCTAATGTTGAAAAAAATGTTACAGAGCCACATACTATGTTAAGTAAAATTAAAGATTCTATAAAAAATTTGAAACCAAGACCATTCTCACATCACAGAGATAACAATTTTTTTGTAAGTCCCGACCTCAAGACTTGTGACTACGTATTTGTTCGTAGAATTGCTAAATCATCCTTACAAACCCCATATGAGGGGCCTTATAAAGTTATTGAGCGAAAAGGTAAAGTTTTTAAAATTCAATTAGAGGATCGCGACGTAAATATGTCAATCGATAGGTTAAAACCTGCTTATTTACTTAAGGAAAAGGAGTACTCACCACAAAACACAATTGTAGCAAGTACCCCACAAGTGGGTAGCGGAATCGCTCCGCCTATGCATAGCGTCGCACCCTATGTTACACGCAGTGGACGGGCGATTAAGAAATCAGTAAGGTTTTGTGATGAGTAAACCTAATTAAATAGGTTAAGCTTCTTATTGCAAACATGCATTAATTGCAATAATTTGTAAAATGTATTAAATTTGTTAAAATAATTTGTACTGCACACGAAGTAATACGTAAATATGGGTAATTACGGCAGCAAAAAAGACTCCGATAATACGGACAAGTCTAATACTTTGACGGCAGAGGCATCTATTAATATTTCCGGGATTGCTACCCAGCTGAATACATTTAGCATCATCTTACTGGTGATTGTAATAATATTAACAACATTTTTGTTGTACTACCTCTACGGTAGTTGCAAGAGGAGAGCGAACAAATGGTTAACTAGACGAATCCAGGTGTCAGCGCAGGGTCAACAGCCGACCCCAGGAGTACAGGCTACTCCGAGTCAGCCGCAACAAATATATTTGAAAGTGTAAATTATAAATAAATAAATAAAACATTCTTAAGTGCAGTGCAAATGGTGTCATTGTGTTAAAATAAGAGTAAATGTAATTCTATTTTTAGATATCATACTGGTTATGAATACCAGGTAGCATTGTTCTATATGTAAGTACCTATACACGCAAGAATGTTGTCAAGTACATTGTGTTCTGTTATCGCTCTCAAGTTTCAAGTAGTTACAACGACGCGATATTATACTCATGGCACATTTTTATTTAGACTAAAGGTTCATTCCTAAATATAAAAGGGTAACAGACACAATCAAATTCTTAAAAAAATGTAAATGCATTTATTGATTATAATCAGATGTCAATCCAAACATACATATTCTTCTGTCATGTATTAATTTTAAGTTTCTTTTGAAAATTTTTGTAAAAATTTTTTTGGGAGGGACGACTATAGGGACAGCTTATGCGTTGTCAGCATTCCGCGCGCCTACGGGAGGTCCAACGCTAAGCTCGCTCCTCAGTTGTCTCCCGGTCGCGAGCGTAGTAATATACATTCATAATTAAGTATTCCGGCTTTATCATTTCGACTCCCAGATAGTTAATTCCTATAATACTCTTTATTGAACACCTCAAAAACAAAACCAGTACAGGGAAAGAAAAAGAAATATAAAATTAAACTAGAGGTAAACAACATCAGGCGGTCTTATCGCTAAAAAGCGTACAGTAAGCTACTTTAGTGTACAGTCGCCATCAGACATATTGTAGCGGCCAAGGTGGTCACAAATATCTGAACAACACCTCTATTGTCATGGCGATAAGGTACATCTTCAGATATTTTTGAGTACCGTGGCCGCTCCGATACATTTGATGGGGACTGTACGAGTAAACTCGTAACAAAATAGAGTTCACTGATGAAACAATCGCATTAACAAATAGCTAGGAAATTAGATACCTGACCCAAAAAATGCGAAAGTACAGTAATATGATTGATATTAAAAATAAGAACATTATAATAGCCGAAAACAAGTTGTGCTTAAACCGCGAAGCCTTGAAATCGATCCAACCGCATCATAGGTGTGCATGTCAACATTGTCAACCCACATTTGTTGATTGGTATTATTTTCGTTAAGACGTTTGTATTGTATTCTATTCCCAATGCATTGCATGCTAAACAGCTCAAGCCAAACAGAAACTAGGTCACACAACTGAAGATACAGCAAAATGAATATACCTACCTATACTTATACCAGAGACTATAGAGATACCTATAGACGACTACAGCCTAAGAACTTTTTGAAGCTCATGTCAATCGCGCGATCTATGTCAAAGCCACCTAACAATACCGAAAATGTAAGAGAAATGTCACCTGCACTGCTACTCACTGCACTGTTTTCACGTGATGCGCGGTCAAATAAACAGACAAACAGACAAAAATTCTAAAAACTGTTGGAACGTGTTTTGTTATCGATTCTAAGTATCTCCCGCCAACTTGTTTTCGAATATCTTCCATGTACAGACTTTCGACCCTCTTCAGCTTTATTATATGTATTAGATAGAAGAAACACGGGTCACCGAAGTATTAAGACTATTATGTCCAAATGCGACTGGTTGATAATTAGATGTTTGTCAGCACTGACGTGGTGCTAATAGGTTTTCAATAAGTATCACTTGACTGACTCTCGTGAAGCCAAAAAAGGACTAAACAATCATTACTTGGCCATAAAAATATGATTAAGTGTTACTGGTTTTAGTCTACATGTTTACATCATGGAATTAGTCATGCTGCATTTTTAGTACTGGTTCTCAGATCAATATGGCTATGGTCATATAAGCTATTAAGTTTTAAGTCATATAACGGAGATCAGAGTGCGCATATAAGTTTCTTATTTGATTCCAGTAATTAAATTTTGCCTATAAATTTTAGTTTAGGATTATTTCTAGATTTAGCTATTATGTTCTTACAATGTGTTTAATATTTTAGAGTTTGAATGTTTTACAGTAAATTTGACCAATGAAAACTGAGGAAGAGAAGTGGATGAATTTTTTGGAAGAAACAAATTTTTATAAAGTTCTTCTTACCTACTTTTGGCTAAGGCTAACTTTCCAAAAATCTTCTCCAAAACTATGTTCGTCTTACCTGAAAAGAAAAACACATACATAATTAATAAGTATATAGACCAACATAGCAAGTTCATTAAAGTAGTAAAATTAAATTCACAGTTTTACACAAATAACCGCAATTAATAATCATCGCAGTAAAGTCACAAAGTATTCCAATTGCCCACATTTCTTATCATAAGTACACAAGAATCCGTTTCGTTCTTCCAATCAATTTGTACAAACAAACGTAATGGGTCATTTGGCGTACCCGCAGATATAAATATCAATTAAATTATTTCTGAAGTCAAAACAAATCATAATCTCTTGGTTTATTCTCAATGGTAGCGCGAAATGCGAACACTGGCGAATGGAGTAGCGAGAGGAAACCAGTGTTATGTGACCTCTACATCCATAACAACTATACAGATTCGAAAATTCACATATGCTGGATGAGCGTGATGGGTAGACAACTTAAACAACTTAGGAATGAGAAGAACATTGCAATGTAAAAGGAAAAGAACGATTTATGAGGGATCCAAAGTTTATAGTTATAGTTACCTATAATTAAAAAAACTGCCTTCTTGATCAACCGAACGGTTATTACTAGATATATTCATGAATAATACTCATTATGTTGGTATTTAATTTACATCACTTGGCGTAATCATCATGAACGGACCGACTATAGTATAAATCTCGTACAATTACGTATTGAATGAATGAATGAAAAACGTTTATTTTCAGGCAACTAGTGGCCCATAGATAAATACCTTAAAGACTAGCATACACAGCAGAGTATTAGTACTAGTGGGTAGGTAACCTACTTCAAGAATTAATTAAATAAATGTTTTGTAATTAAGATGATAAACAGTTGTTATCGTTGCTTTTATTGGTCGTAAAGTAAATATGTTCTTAAGTTTATCAATTAAGGTGGTCTTCAAAGTAAAGGGTACTATTGTAAGAAGAACTTAAGTAAATCACTGTATATATATTTGTTATAGTTTCTGCCTTTTCGCTCACTGTCCTCTCATTTAATGCCTAGTAGGTAAGTCCAAAATGCCATACCTCACATATCCTCATACCAAACATCACATACCTAACAGTAAAAGTATAACCAAACTTAATAAACGCTATCACATACGCGACCTTGTGATTGTATGGGGATGTCACGGTGTCGGGTCGTAGGCGCATCGCATCGGAAAGCGAGACTGCATACTTCAACTTTGGCGTGTGAATGGACCATTAGTTACCCACTGCCCCCATTTGGTATAATAAGTATGATTAACACTGTTTACCCAGTATCCCAGTAGGTTAGTGATCCCAAAGATATATGCATCTGGTATTTTGTTGATGTACCTATTGTATACTCGTACATGTGTATGTATTATGTAAATTCATAAGAGCTGGCGCCGGCGCCGTATGTGTATGTCTATGTTGACAGTTAGATACAAATCTCGCGCCAGGTTTCGTGAATCTACCTGTAGATACAGTAAGTACACATCAGCAGAGGAACAAGTGACGTTTTCAAAATGATCCCGACAAGTGAGTAAGAGCGTGTGAAGATCATTTTGAACACCTTGTGCTTAACTACTTCTCTCTACTGAGCCTAAAATTCGAAGTGTTTTTTTTTTTGTTAAGTTTCGTCGGCTTTTCCAGTTCGATCCGTGATGATTTTAAGAGAATCCTTCATAAAAATTATGTCGGTAATGAAATAATTATAGAAATAAAAAATATTAGTTTGACGTGCAGGCTGCCGAGCTACAGAGAACATCGAAAATCGCAATTTCGTTATCTATCGCACTTGCAAATACGAGCGAAAGAAACGCAGGTAACAAAATATTGATTTACGAAGTTCACGGTGGACCACTGTTATAAAATTTTGTCCAAAACGTATTCAAAGTCATCTCGCTGTTATTATGCTTATGTTATAATGAATAAATAAATGATTAGGTTAGTCGTTGTTCATTGTTTACCTAATGAGTAGGTACCTAATGGCTAGACAAGGCACATGGAGACTATGGAGAGCCAGACCCAAAAAATAATACCAGCAAACCGAAATTCCTTTTAGATGGACCACTAGAATACGCATAATCGTAACCGGGACAACGGCCACCATTAAAATCAAAACACCTTCTTAAACGCATCAAACTCAAGCTGTGAACCAGAGAGCATTTAAAAGGATGAATTATTACAATTTGATGAACGAGAAGTCATCGAACTCTCAGAATAGAGGCACAATAGACACTATCAGATCTTTAGTCGGAATCCTATCAGGGACTTACTTCCCATACCTCGCATCTCATAAAATAAAAACCGAGTAAAAAAGTCCTATTACCATTGATTTAAGGATGAATTTTGAATGACAAGCTAAAGGAATATAAAAAGTTGTGAAAAGTAAACAATTTGTATTGGCTTTCTACGCAAGTGGGCAATTCACCGTGTTCGATAAATGGAGGTATTGTGCTGGTATCGGTTTGAGATTGCATCGGAAGGATATGCGGCGATTGATAGTGCGTGATAGATATACGGGTTGTTTATGGTTTGGTCACCAGACTCTATTGCAACAACTATCGGAAATACAGGCATTTTTTATAGTTCCATCCATGGGAGAAAAGAATTAAGTACCGCACTGTCATCGCGTGAAATTGAAGTACCTACTTCTAATAGGAGCATATATAGTAGTAGTATTGTGTTGTTATAGATCTGTTGATCCGACATTAGAAACATCAGGCTTATTACAAAATAAACTTATATAAAATGTTATGCCACCCACAACGTACTTTAGTACAACTGATAAAATTGAAATAATTTATAATAGAAGCATTGCATTTCGAGTACTGTAAGTTCCGACAACTTATCTGGCAATATGGGAATAAGCGAATTTAATAATAACTGTATCGCAAGAGTAAACTGTAGTACAGTTTCGAATTGCAAAGCGATTTCCGAACCCGCAAGTAAGTAACCGTATGGTATTCGAACTAGACGTGTGCGCCGCCGCGCCACGCCGCCGCCGCCGGCCTTTTTTACCCACGCCGCCGCCGCCGGCCAATGATCGGCGTGAAATCGGCGTGGAATAACATGCTAAATCGCGCTTGTTATTTAGATGGTCCATTCTCATTACGTAAATTTTTATGTTAAGATCCTTGAGAAATCGAGGGAACTATTTAAATGTTACAGTTAAACCTACTGTAAATTGTAATTTGGTTGTATTTTATAATAGCTCGCACGTTCCAGCTCTCCGCAGTGATATTGTTGAGTGCATGGAACTGTAGATAATTACTACGAAAAGTACGAAATTATGACAACTTAATCTATTTGTTGCATTGGTTTAATTTCAAAAGTAACACACGCGGCGTGGAAGATTGGAAGAAATAACTATCCCAAACAAGTTAAAATACTGAAACCAGTTAGTTAATCTGTTGATCACTGGATCAAATCCATCGAAGTACAAAGTTTTGGGCTGGTTAAAGGCCTATTATCTTTATCTTTTAGAACCAATACACAATTTTCTCTCACCAATTCCAAATGCAATATAAGTCGGTGCTGAACTTATTAACGTCGGGGCTTTAGTCTTATAATTGAAGTCAATTTTCAGGCAATGTTATTTCTATATAGATGAATGATGATATAATTAAGTAAGTAAACCTTAACATTCTTTTAGAAAAATGTTTGTTGAATTCATGTCTTGTATTTAAAATGTGCAAACTTTGCGAGACAATCGGGAGTTTTCAAAGAGTTGAGGTGTTTTATTTACGCTGTTTATACTTTATTAACGCTGACGCATTCTCGTTCTCACTCCTATCCTGGTCCAGCTGAGGATCTAGACGCTCTGACACCCGACGTAGTTGCCTGGCTTAACAACCTCATAGCTGTACTCTGATTACCTAATTTTAAGCATTCCATACGATACGATAAATAATGTATAAAATTCCCATCGCATGATTTAAAGCATGTTTTATTTTTGAATGGTCCAATAAATACCACTTGGGCTTCAATTTAGCGGGTTAGTTGCCAAACTCCTCAGTAATATTGAAATATATACCACGTCGAGGTCACGCCGATAACGCCGATTACGCCGCCGCCGCCGGTCGAAAAATGATCAGACGCCGCCGCCGATAATTTTGCTATCGGCGCACACCTCTAATTCGAACCACCTTCATTCCTCAAAAAGTAGAAAGTTGAACTTACGCAATGGTGAAAAAAAAACCATCGTTAAATTTATCGGTAAAACTCTTTTGAACTTTACGTGAAGCTAAATACAAAATTAAAGTTCATAATGTCCGTATTTTGCATCTCAATAAAACGAATTTTCGACCTTAAAATACGAAAATAACGGTACATTCATTTCAATCCTTTTAGTACGGGCGGGGACGGTAAGATTTGCTACGTTACGTGATACAAAAATAAGCCCCGTGGCACATGTTCATAAAAGTGAGGCTGAGTTCCAAAAACATTGTAAAAAAAATGGAAGTGGCCGAAAGCACCAAAAAGTACCAGTTCCGGTTTAAACAATGAATGGTATTTACCTAAGGCATTTGATATTAAGATGATACTTGTGGCAACAACTAGTAACTTGTATTTAGGTACAGAAAAACTCAGTCTGCCAGTTCCTGCGTGGCCGGAAGTACCCGGCAGACTCGTTCAAAAGTGCCGTAAATTTGGAGTCAAATTCGTTACTTTTAAACTAGTCTGCCGGATACTTCCGGCCACGCAAAATTTATCCAGCTATGTAATAAATAACGAACCAATTTTATTTTTTAGAACAATATCCTACTCTCTTATTCCACTAAATCTATAAACGATAAAAACTAATAAGTCCAACCGAATAGTTCCAAACCCCCAACAGATCCCATCTGGCAACGTCAGAAGCTGGGCACCGTTACCTCGTGATGTACAGTCGCCGTGGACAACATATCGGAGTGACCAGAGTACCTACTCAAAAATATCTGAACATGCACTTTCTCGCCTTTCCAATAGAGGCGATGTTCAGATATTTGTGACCACCTTGGCCGCTCCGATATAATATAGATCTGATATAGACTGTACTTGATAGAGCTTTTAACGTTGACACGGGCAATGACAGATGAGATAACATCGAACAAGACTGACCCACTTCGGACCCAGATCGTGAGCTAGACTTGAGGAAAAAAAGAGTGGTCAATAAAAAACATCTGTAGGTATTCGATTGAGACAATACAATACGATTACTTTGAACGATAGACATGCTACTATAAAGTACTTATTTTATGGAACATTGTCTAATGTCTACGATCAAGGCCGTCTTAATACGGGACGGGGCCCTAGGGCACGTAAGAATGTGGGCCATGTGGGGCCCTTGGATACTTGAAAATCGGGGGCCTTCAGAGTTCAGGCGCTCAATTAGGAAAAACGTTGACTGTAAAAAAACGTCTAAGATCTTTTGGGGCCCATCTGAGGATGAGGGCCCTGGGCACGGGTGTGCTCTTATGGTAAAGACGGCATTACATACATAGTTTAAATGCACTGTAAAGTAAAATAGTAAAATAATATCAAAAATTTACACAAAAATATAACAAATTGATAATATCAAGTCATGCTTATGATTAATATAACAATTGCTTGCTCTCTGTTCCAATTATGACATCAAGAACGTGTGAACAACAAGTATACTGGTATAGGTATATCTTAGTTACCTTCATAATGGTCGCATCGTAAGGTAAGTACCTATACCTAGAACCTTGACACCCTTCTACGTAATGAAATAGCTAATTTACTTTATCAGTATATTACGATTATACGGGCACCTATAATCACATTAATCACATATATGCATAAATATAAACAAGCATAAGTACATATTTGCATTTATATTTTACTGTAGTGTACCCATAACATTCACTGCTATCTTTCGCCAATACAAGCCGTGAGTGCCATTTTATCTGTACAGATGCCTACTTGCCTATACCTTGTGCAATCTAAGAAGCGGTTTTTGACACCTGTCATCTGAGTACATTTTATAACCTAAAATCGATTTTAGGCTATAAAATGTACTGAGATGACAGGTGTCAAAAACAGCTTCTTAGATTGCACAAGGTATAGTTAGTAATGCCTACTTTCTATTCCTTATTTCTCGACGCGTATTACACATAGATAGAGTCAGCAACAGAAGTAGCTTAGCGGATCAGATATTCAAAAGGACCTCCATTACCTCTTATTCTCTTAACAATAAAGTTGTGATTAGGTCGCTTTGAACAGCCTTGTGCTTAGCTACTTCTGCTGCAGACTGTAGGTAGATTCCTACTGCCAGCAACGTGTACAGTCGCCATCAGATATCGGAGCGCCCAAGGTGGTCACAATTATCTGAACAACGCCTCTATTATCAAGGCAATAAAGTGCATGTTCAGATATTTTTGAGTACCCTGGCCGCTGCGATATATTTGATGGCGACTGCACTTAACTGTTTATCAGTGAATCTTCGGTCTTTAAAATAAGGGTTACGAATACGAATTGTTAGTTACCGCAAGCGTATCTCGGTCATATAAAGGTAACGTGAGCCGTACGATAATGCCAATGCATCGTATCGTACCTAACACGTGCGTGTTTAATTCGCCCAATAAGCAATAAGATAAATGAGCGAGTAGGTATGAGTACTATCAGAACAAAGATAGGTCAATGGATACCCATTTTCATTTACGTACATATTTATATTAGTACTTTAGTTTTCCTAAAAATAATTCAAGCATCATCTAAAATCAGACCAAGGTAGTCGACCTTCCAAGCGCAATATATTGTGACGTATATATAATTAATAAAAAAACCGACTTCAGATCCTCATCTGATGACAATGGCCCAACTTAAACCCTTTCAAACAAAAATGAAATTTCCAAATCGGTAGTATAAAAAAACGATCAGAAACAAAAAAAATTCTCATCCTTTTCCGTGCAGACTTAGTGTGGCCGGACTTTATTACAATAAATAGGTACGCTGAATATAAACAAATGCTAAATACGAGTGACATGATTTGGTATCATACTGATAAAGCTCGTCGCCAACTTATTTATTCCTGTTAGTCAACATAAATATATAAATTATATTTATTAAACAACAAACTACATGATAATAATTTTAAACAAATAAACAAAAAAGAACCGATTTCACTTAGGCTCGGTTTTTCCGAGAGGAAGTGCCCGAGTTGCTGTATAAAATACTGAAATCACTATAGGTGCCTATAATAGTTGAAGAGTTCCCTCAATTTCTCCAGGATCCCATCATCCGATCCGGATCTGGTGACAATGGGACCAACTGTGAAGTATTACTCTTTCAAACAAAAAAAAATTTTCCAAATCGGTCTAGCCGTCTTCGAATAATCGATGAACGATGTTCATCCGAACATACAAAAATAAAGCAAAGATCCCGACGAATTGAGAGCCTGCTCCTTCGAAATATTGAAGTCGGTTGAAAAGAGTTCCAACTCAATATGGTAGCCACTAGTTTATTGGCTAGTGCTGATATTCCAAGCAATGCGAATTGAACATTATCGAGTGATTTAGAGCACTTCGATTGCTAGTGATGTTTCGAATTAACTCAATGAAAGAAATTTGATATGATCTCATCAGCACATCGGCGATGGCCAATTACGGCAACGCCAGGCTAAGATGAGGGACATTTTTGTGACATTTTTCTTTATTCTTTTGCTATTATTTATTTCAACGAATAAACGGAATCAAATATATCATCTAAGTAAATGTGACGTTTCCAAGTCAAAGAGTACATCATTGACGGTTGTCAATAAGGCGTTACTGCCTTAAAAATTCATTTCGAAATTAACAACCGACAATGTACCATCGGGTTCAGAATTGCATTAATTTATGAATGAATTCATTGATAAATTGGCCATGCAATTTTGAACCCCATAGTACCTTTGACATCTCACCCTTCTCTTTACTTAATCCTTTCTTCTATTTACTTCTCTCTATCGCTATTTTTCCTCTCCTACTCGGCAGCCTGATCAGGCCGCGAGTCTGACCTCATCACTACCCCAGACTCGTAACTAGCCCTTAAGGTGGCCAAACAAGTATATCATGTTTTAAAAAAAAACCTTTGACATGAAAACATCACAAATCATTACTATGCACTATTCCAAGGCACAGCTAAGGCTACCGTGCTGAGGTTGTAAACAGATCATTATCGAACAGCACGCAATCGACGCCAGCAGGCCAGCAATCATACAAATATTTCTAATTTACATTCCTCTGACGGCGTTTAGTTCAGTAAGGCCAGTAGGTAAAGAATTACATTACAGATTACCGATTGAAAACGACTGAGGTTCATGTGTTCTCGGTTATAAGTACATGATAGATTTTTTCCGGAAAGAGAAGTGTCGTGGTTTATATGGGAGCTCATACATTCAACGACACTTCTTTCCAGACTCACTCTATAAGACAGTTATTTGAGTAAGTAAGTGTTGTTATTTTCTACCAATTTTACATGGATTAATTAGACCTATATATAAAGTTTAAATTAAACCAGTGAAATGCTCGAAACCACGGACCCGACTAAAACTGGACGGGTATCTAATCGGACATTAGCTTTGTAAATATATACTACTCATACATATCACACCTGCACACTTGCACAGCTCTTCAATATATATTCTTGAAAAGCAACCGTACCCGTCCATACAAAGTAAAGCTATTACAAGCTGCAATACAAGACATATTGCTTATAAACTAACTGGATTTCTAATGCTAATTAAAGAGTTTACGCATTTGTCATGCGCATATGTCTGTTGGGTGGGAAAAGGGTTTCAAATGTCTCCATAACTCACTTCCATTTTAAACTTTATTACTTATTATTACGAGTTAAATTGCAGCATTGTTGTAGATGTTCTAATACATCGAGCATGCAGTTTAGGTGAGTAATGACAAATGTATCGATAGTTCCAGCCATGAGTTGTAATGTGTGTTATGTGTACCGATAGTGCATGTTCGATGAATGTTTACGCATAGATAACACTGAAACACAATATGCGTATGCGTACCTGTCCAACATGGCGTTATAAGCGGTCCAGACACTGTCAGTAATAATGTCATTATTTCTGTACCCGTCCTTTTCCATGTATATGAAGAAGAGAAGGATGGGTACAGAAATAATGACATTATTACTGACAGTGTCTGGCGGTCCAGACACTCGCTATAGGATTAAGTTATTCTGAGCCCTTAGTGTATTCGTTTCACTAGGGTGACGTAACGATTGCGTTTGCGTTCAGTCTTAATTTGTATGGGATTTCTAACACAGCACACCAAACGGAGCGTATCGAAAACTAAACCACCGAGTAGAGATACTTACGTTAGGTACGTTACGTTACGGTAGGTAGTTAAACGAATACACTAAGGGTTCTGACTTCAAACATATCAGTTGGTAACGCATATAAATAATATAATGATTCATTTTATCCTTTTTGAAGTCGGTTAATCTTTTTTTTGTAAAAAGTTTTTATTTTTCCATTTTTAGTGGTTATATATTTATCAAAATCGGACAACAAGTCTCGGAATAATCGGAGAATATATAATAAAGATAAATAAAAAAGTTCATAATACACGTTACCCATTCTATCTAAGGAAAGTTCCACGTATCATATGTGGACGTCATCATTAGGTCCTCTCTATCAAATTGGTGGTTTTCAAGAGGGAATGATCGAGTTGCTTAAGAAAACACCCAAAGCAACATACATGTGTCTTTAAAATTGAGGAGTTCTCTCAATTCCTCACGGATCCCATCATCAGAACAGCACCAGATTAATGTGGGACCATCTTCGAGGTAATTCCTATCAAACAAAAAAAAGGAATTGTCCAAATCGGACCACGGGTCTCGGAGTAATCGCTGAACATCCTACTTAAAAAAATCTTCATCATTATCACGAAACCAATCATCATCATCAGGATCACTCCATCAAATTGGCAGTTTTCGTGAAAAAATGCTTGAGTGGCTTAAGAAAACACCCAAATCACCATACACGTGCCTTTAAAAATTGAGGAGTTCCCTCAGTTGCTCATAGATTCCATCATCAGAACAGGACCAGATTAATGTGGAACCATCTTTGAGGTAGTTCCTTTCAAACAAAAAAAGAATTATTCAAATCGGACCACGGGTCTCGGAGCAATCGCTGAACGTCCTACATTTAAAAAATCCTCAACATTATCATCAAAACAATCATCATCATCAGGTCCACTCCATCAAATTGGTAGTTTTCGTGAGAAAATGCTTGAGTAGCTTAAGAAAACACCCAAATCACTATACACGTGCCTTTAAAAATTGAGGAGTTCCCTCAATTGCTCATGGATCCATAATCAGAACAGCACCAGGTAAATGTGGGACCATCTTCGAGGTAGTTCCTTTCAAACAAAAGAAGAATTATTCAAATTGAATCACGGGTCTCGGAGTAATCGCTGAACATCCTACATAAAAAAATCTTCATCATTATCATCAAAACAATCATCATCATCAGGTCCACTGCATCGAAATGGTGGTTGTCGTGAAACAATGCTTGAGTTGCTTAAGAAAACAGTCAAATCACCATACATGTGCCTTTAAAAATTGAGGAGTTCCCTCAATTTCTCATGGACCCCATCATCAGAACAGCACCATATTAATATGGGACCACCTTGGATGTAGATCCTTTCAAACAAAAAAATAATTACTCAAATCGGACCACGGGTCTCGGAGTAATCGGTGAACATACATTAAAAAAAACACCAAACCGAATGCAGAACCTCCTTCCTCAATGGAATTGAAGTCGGTTAAAAATGAAACATAACTTTAAATAGTAATTCTTCTACATTAGTTAGTCCGCTCCGCCGGAATGCGGCGCTCATCAGATGTCGAACGATATTGAAGTGGGTCGGCTGATGAAGGCAGCGATTGAAAAGCAAGGTAAATGAAGCTCATTCATTGTAAATAGCTTTCGTAGAATATCAAAGGGCTCATCTAAATCGCAATGCCCCATTGCGAATCACTTCTTCGCTGGTAGGGTATGCACCCGGTACTAGTTTTCTGTACAAACCCAGTATCGGAACCGAGAATTCCCGGTTCTCGCCATACAAAATAATAATTTAAAACAATAAAAGAACCGATTTAAACTCACACGATTTTCACTCATTATTTTGACAAAACACGGGACTTAATCGCGTACACTTACTAAATTAAAAGTAAGTGTACGCGATTAAGTCCCGTGTTTTGTCAAAATAATGAATAAAAGAACCGACTTCACTTAGGATCTGCTATTCCCAGAGGAAATGACCAAGTTGCTGTAAAAAATAGTGAAATCACTATAGGTGTGCTGTGCCTATAATAGTTGAAGAGTTCCCTCGATTTCTCCAGGATCCCATCATCAGATCTGGACCTCGTGACAATGGGACCAACTGAGAAGTATACTCTTTCACACAAAAAAGAATTTTACAAAACGGTCCAGCCGAACCGGGATCATTCCCTATTTGCTGGATATACGAATCGCAAACAGTCTTCATCTTGATGGTAAGTATAATTAAAAATTGGAATAAACAATTAAATAATATTCGTCTTATTTGAGTAGGTATTTGGAAAATACTGATTACAAACGGTGAAAAACGTAAAATACATCCAATTTAATGGTCGCTTTCATACACTTTGCAATGGACCCACGTCGATGTTATGCCATAAAAAGCTGTAAACAATTTTTTCCATTCAATTAAGAATTCTACTTTAGAGCTACTTAGGTGTAGTTCGTATATCTTATAATGTCGTATATCTTGTTATGCGTCTTTATTGCCCGCTGGTATCAAATGATATAAAAGCGTTTACCTAATGCTTCGCTAACTAACGGAAATCTATTAAAAGGGTTTTACTCAGTTACTTAAATGCACTGCCCAATAAGGGAAGCACCTTAATGTCAACCGCAAACACAGTAAACACTCATTAATAAACTAAGTGTCGAATTAAGGAGAAATCAATAATTGAGGTGCCATCTCCAAGATAAACGCAGTTTAATGTTAATGGTAATTACTAAAAAACATGGCGATCGCACTTTGTGATTTAAGCGGCCGGGCCAGGGCGAGCCAGAGCGGCTCAGTAAAATTAAAATTTCTGTTTTTTTACGGCATAATTAATTACTGTTTAATCCTGCATTGTAGGTGGGTCATCATCAGAGCTCGGATTTTTCACGGCAAAACAAAACACTAGCGTAATTTAGCCAGTGCTTGAAATATTATTTTATCGACACCTATCGAGTCTTACTAGAGTATATGACAGGTATTGCCTCAGTACATTTTTTCTTTTTTTATTCGATGGTACACCTATCAGTGTGAATGTCAAAATTTAAAAACTAACAAACGTGCGAAAATTTCGAAAAACAGGAGACTTACTAGAGCTCAAAATCAATATTTTTGACCAGTCTAAGGTGACCTACTGGGGGTTAGAAGGTTGTGCATTAATTACCGGACATCCTGTATAAGTAATAAAATAACTTTTCATTTTAGCTTTGCCATAGTCGAGCAACAAAGAGGTAGGTCTGCATGTACAACTTAGAACGAAGTAACTATACCACCTCATTTAAAATGATAGAAACGACTGCAAATTTCATCTCACATGACATATGACATTCACACTTTAACTGTCATTTCATTACGTATAAAACGTAAATTGCATCTAGGTATTATTTATTTCGCAACGCATTGAATCCGACGTGTTGGATATACGTATAATAACTTAATATTGCAAGGTATCAATTAATACAAAAATGAGTAATGTACAAGATCGGATCAAAACGTGGATTGAAAATCACCCTGAGTTAGTCTATAATGAAGTGACCTCCACTATATACTGCTCTATGTGCGATATGCATCTAAAACTGAAGAAATGCAATATTGAGAATCATGTGAAAAGCAACCGCCACAATTACCGTTCGGGGCAACCAAATAGGAAACATCAATTTTATTTCGATTTAATTATTTTTCTTATTTCATGCAACATACCATGGGCAACAGTCAACAACAATAATTTTCGTCATTTTTTTAACAAGTATTTATGTTGCGACTGCTCTATGACTTCTTTACCGGACGAATCGACCCTGCGAAAAATTTATTTAAATCTCGTGTACAAAAAAACTATACAGGGTATAAGAGAGGTAAACAAAACCAATTATTTGTGGATATCTATAGACGAAACACCAGATTTCATGGGAAAATGTGTGACAAACGTGGTGATTCGGTCTTTGCAAAAAAATTGTTCTAAGCAATTTTATCTTTTGGGGTCGAAGGTTTTAGAGAAGGTAAATGGGGAAACAATAGCAAACCTAATAATAAACCAATTAAAATTTTTGTTTCAAAATTCTTTCAATGATAACGTAAACAATTTGCTTTTACTTTGCACAGATAGTGCCGCATATATGCTTAAAGCCGGTCGTATTTTAAAAGCAACGTTTCCTCGTATGAAACACATTACGTGTTTAGCTCATGGTCTGCACCGGGTTGCCGAAGAAGTGCGAGATAATTTCAGAGGTGTGGATGGGTTGATATCGAATGTCAAAAAGATATTCCTAAAATCTCCAGAGCGTGTACGCCTTTTTAAGGCAAAATATCCGTCCATTCCCCTACCTCCCGAGCCAATTATCACCAGATGGGGAACTTGGATATCTGCTGCGGTATATTACGCTCAATACTATGAGCAAATACGTGATGTCGTCTCCATACTTGCTAATGACTCGGCAGCTATAAGAGCTGCAAAAAAATGTTTTCAAACACGCAAACTACGACCGGAGTTAAATTTCATTCGCGACAACTACGAAGTAATAGCCTCTTCAATAGAACAATTGCAATGTTCGACTTTATCCATTGCGGAATCCTTCCTCATTCTGGATACTGTTCGTTGCTACGTAAACTGGAGTAAACTGTTACCAGTGATACGTAAATTTGAAGCCGTGCTCGAACGAAATCCTGATTACGAAATTTTAAGAGACATATCTGAAAATATTACCCGAACTGATAATGAATTCTATAAATTTGCTCCCTTGACGTCAACTGAAGTTGAACGTACATTTAGTGTACATAAATGGATTTATAGTGATAAACGCAACTGTTTACTCCCAGAGAATGTTGAAAAGATAATGATCATCTACTCCTATCACTATTACCCAAAATAAAATGTCTTGTGCTGCTGTGTGTACTGACGTAGATTTTGAAGAAGAAATTGCGTCTGTTTCTAATATATAGCAACTTTATACAAATGTTTTTATTAGTTTTATTACATATTAATTTTATTTGGTGACTTTTATTTCTTCTAGTTCTGAATTATCGATATCGATAAAATAATATTTCAAGCACTGGCTAAATTACGCTAGTGTTTTGTTTTGCCGTGAAAAATCCGAGCTCTGGTCATCATCATTAACTTAAGAGGGATTCTCTTGTCGGTGGAGTATATTCCATCTACTTCTATCCTGCGCCAGTTCCTTGACCTTTTGATACGAGGCGGCTCCTACTTTTTCCTTCACTTGGTCCATGTAACTGCGTCTGGGTTTGCCTCGACCTCTCTTGCGATCTATTCTTCCTTCCAAAATAGTTTTGAAGAATTGGTCGTGTCGTATCAAATGGCCAATCATTTTTCCGCGTCTAACCTCGATGGTTTTCAGGATCGCTCTTCTTTCATTTACTCTTCGCAGTACCTCCTCATTCGTTACTCTTTCTCTCCAACTTATGCCTTCCATGCGTCTCCAACACCACATTTCAAAAGCTTCCATTCTGTTCCTGTCTCTTTTAGTTAGTGTCCACGTTTCGCTACCATAAAGGGCAATACTCCAGATGAACACTTTAATCATTAGTTTTTTGCTCTTGAGTGACATATGTGACCTTAATAGTGGATTCTTCTGATTAAAAGCTTTTTTAGCCATAGCAATCCGTGCAACAATATCTGGTGTACATCTGGAGTCCCTGGTAATGAAACTGCCTAAATACTTAAAACTTTCTACCTGCTGCATTGGTGTATTATTCAGGACTATTGGAGGATATATTGCGTTTTGAAGTTGTAAGTGTTTTTGTCTTTTTAATATTAATTTTCAATCCTAATTCTTTAAAAACTGTGTCCATTACTATAAGTAGTTGCTGCAGTTGCGCTGGAGATTCTGCAAATGCTGCAATGTCGTCTGCAAAGCGAATAAAATGTATCTTCTCTCCATTCAACTTGACCCCTCCTTTGTCTAATTCAATAATCTTTCTTATAGCATGTTCTATGTATATATTAAAGATCAAAGGCGAAAGTGGACACCCCTGCCGCACGCCTTGCTTAATTCTCGCATTCCCAGTTTCATCTCCCATTTTTATTACCGCTTCTTGCTCCTTATAAAGTTCGTAAATTACTCTTCTGTCTCTATAGTCTAGACCTGCTTCTTTTAAAATGTGCATCATTGTCCTCCAGTTGACATTGTCGAAGGCCTTCTCTAAATCTATGAAGGCGATATGAGTTTCAAACCCTACATCTAGTCTTCTGTCTATAACTAATCTAAGAGCTAATATAGCCTCTCTAGTGCCTTTCTCTTCCCGAAAACCATATTGGTCGGCGCCTAAATAATTTTCTGAGACGGGTCTAATCCGATTTTGTATTATTTTCAAAAGTATTTTGATCGCTTGTGAAATTAAGCTGAGCGTTCTGTGCTCTTCACAGAGTAGGGTGTTAGGTTTCTTGGGTAGAGCTACTATTTTACTTATTTTAAAGTCTTTTGGGATTTGACCTGTAGAGTGTATTTGTTTAGTGAGTAGAAAGATTTCTTCAATAACCGGTTCACAGTTTGCATGTTTAATCATTTCAATATAAATATTGTCAATGCCCGCAGCTTTACCGTTTTGAACTCTAGAGATTGCCTTGTCAAACTCTTCTCTAAGTATTTCTGGTCCCAACTCATCTTCAGGTACTAATTCTTCCTTTTCTAAATCTAATTCCGTCAACTCATCGCCTTCATACAATTTCTCTAGATACCTTACCCATCTGTCAACTATGTTTGCGTTATTGAAGAGTATTTGACCTTGTTCATTTACTATTGTTGTGCTCTTACTTTTATGTTTTCTATTTAGATTGCTTATAATGTTGTAAGCTTGGTCTAATTTTCCTTTATTCATAAGTTCCTCTATCCTTTCACAAGTTTCAATTATATCCTTTTCTTTTTCTTTTATGCATCTTAATGTTATACTATTAGTCAGTTTCTTATATTCCTTAATACTTATCTCATCGGAATTATTTCTATATTTCCTTCTTTCTATCATTAAATCAATTATCTCCCCGGTGAGCCATTTTTTCCTAGGGACAATTTTTTCTCGTTTTAGGGTGTCTTCGGCTCCTTTTTGTATTATATTCATTACATTTGTCCATCTATCTTCTATACTAACATTGCATATGTCCCCTGTTAAATTATTCTTATAATCTACAAATCTATCACCTATATAATTGCTATATTGCACTCTACTATTGCTGTCGGGGTCCTTAAGTTTACTGAGATCTATGCTTTTTGGCCTTGGCTTTTTCTTTATCTTATTTATCGTGAAGTTGAGTAAACTAAGCAATAAATTGTGGTCGGAGTTTAGATCTGCACCAGGAAAAGCTTTACACATTTTAATTTGGTGACGATCACTATTTTTGACAAGTATGTAGTCTATTTGATATCTGCCAATATCGCCTGGCATCTTCCATGTATACAGTCTTCTTTTGTGCTGTTTAAACATTGTGTTCGTAATAGTTAAGTCATTTTCCATACAAAATTGAACTAACCGGTCGCCTCTCTTATTACGCTTACCAAGTCCAAAATTTCCTACAATATTGCCTTCTTTTCCTTCACCTACCACCGCGTTGAAGTCTCCCATTACAATTAAGCTATCATTCTTGTTGACAGAGTCTAAGATTTCATCTATATGATTATATACTTCTTCAATTTTCTCATCTGTATGACTTCCTGTAGGTGGGTAGCTGAGTTGTATTAAAATTACGAGTATTACTCAGTAGTACTCTCTCAACTAAAGCAATTACTATGGAACCTGCAAGGCGGCTGAGGCGGCGGATGCATTTTCGAGCTGAGGAAAGAGCCATGTTTACATAACACGACATAGATACCCATGTTTACATAACAAATATTTATACACAGACATAAACATATAACAAAAAAATAAGACATACTAAAATAATACCACAATCATATAAAATGCGCAATCAATTTTGCGTAGTTTGTTATCAAAAGATTCTAATTGATTCGAGCACAATCTCGTCTGACATGGACTCGATAGCAGATCTGACCCCTGCTATGAATATTGATCAGTCGCATTAATATGGCCGCGGTGACCTTAATTATATCTGTTTACTGTATGCACAGACATGCGCAAGCGACTGCCGCTGATAGTGTTTTATCGATCATAAGAGTCGACTTCTCTTCTAAACCAGTGCAACTACTAAGTCAAAATTACTGACAATTATGTGTAATTGAAGTGCACTCGTATATTGGTCTACGAGTCAGAAGCGCCTCGGCCTATTGCTCTCTAATGTAACTTGAATAGTTCGTATTATTTAAAGTGAATCTTTATACTTAATATAAAGGATAGCCTAAGTGCAAGAAGTGTAAATAAAACTTACAAAATGTTTACAAAAGTATACGTATGTTTTCGGGTTATAAACTTATTTATGAAACAAGCTATCGAACTCCTAAATCATGTAATCTAGGTAAGCACACTATACTTTAATAATAGTGTTTATTGATTGATAGTGTTTTATTACGTACATTAAATTGATTTTACGACTTTACTGACTGTTCGTAAGGGTAATGTAATGTTGACCATACACTTACAAACGTTTCCTCTGTGATAGACACCATGCCATTTATACCGCATCACTATGTATTGGCTTCCATAGGATTAAAAACCTCCTTAAATAGTAACTAAGACAAACATATAATAATATGTAGATTTCTTTTTTTTATTCATAAGAATATTTAATTGTTTCGATAACCCCATCCCCATATCAATGAGAGGAAACAGCACTGTCAAATGTTTCACGGATTCAATGACCTAGCCAGCCGTCTTAATTACTCTTAAGTCTTAATAGTAGATTGTTCAACAAGGGACTAAAACAAGCTTTTTTTTTACTCGTAAGGCACCAATCTATCACGTCTTTAGCCCATTTTTTTTTAGTTCACATCAGGTGTCCTGTCCAGTTCCAGTTTTTATACAGTCTTAAGAAACGAAAGTATGTATGTAGGTATAACATGAATGGTATGTCGCATACGTGCCGTGTCTCGCTCTTATCTAGCATAACGAGGCTGTCCTCATACCATGAATACTAACTCATCATATGCGAAAAACTACTTAGGAACATACCATCCAGGGCTAGTCATACTTAATAAGGCCTTCTTAATTGCTACATAAATCTGTATACGCTTTAATTGCTAGTAATTTTCGCTAACACGGGGATAGTCCAGTCAATTGGGTAGTAAAGAGTTTAAAGAAATCAGTACCTAGCGAATTTGTACGCCCGTCGGTTGCCTATATTTCTCAATGGTTCTTAGTGTTACCCCCTTGTTCCCCGAACAGTCAACAGTAGAAGTGATAAGCGGGCCCGCTGTTCAAAATGATCTTGACACGTTCTTGACAGTGGTTCGCTTAGGTAGCTATACTTTTGTTGCTTACTATTTTAGATCACCGTCGACGTCTCATCATCACGTGGCCATATTGGTATAGCGACGACTTGAAGACTATGTGGTTCGGCAAGCCTTGGCATTACAAACCAAACCTCAAATAATGGGATTAAGGCAAAGCAGAAGAAGAAGATTGTTTTAGATAACCAAGTTACATCATCATTGGAAGATTTGGAATAAGACAAATATGTCTCAATAAAAAACCGTGTGTAAAGATCGGCATCAGCAAATCGGTATTGCTGATAGACCCTCATTTTAATCTGCTGTTGAAGTGGTCATCAAAATCAATCAAAATGTTGTTTCTGATAGAAGGAATAACGAATTTTGATTGTAGGGTCGTAGGTATAGTCCCACAACATTTTGGAAGAAGAATGACCACCTCAACAGCAGATCAAAATGAGGGTCTGTCAGCAATACCGATTTGCTGATGCAGATCTTTACACAGGGTTTTTTATGGAGACATATTTTCTATGGCACTTGCTGATACAAGCGAAAGTGATTTAGATAAAGAAATTTAGTTTTTCTTTTGCGGTAATCCTCTAATTCTAATTCTGTTCTAGCGAATCAAAATCCTTATCCCCAAGCCACGCCGATCGGAGTAAAGCTCCGAGGTCGAATATTAGCGAGTGTGTCACGCTAACGGTATACATTAGCTAAGCAGGCCTTAGAAGGAGTCCGTCGCGCGCCAAACGCGGCGGAGATGATTATGTCCGACTCCGTACAGCTGTTCTCGTTCCTTCTGTGAACAGCGTGTGGCCCAATTATTACAAAATGGAGGTTTACATACGTTTCTGATCTCATATCCTTATGGTACTATGGACCAGTGGCCGCGCGTCCATAGAACACGATTCCCGTCGGCTTGCCTAATTTACGGGTACCTGAGCAGTTTTCCTACAGCTCATGAAGAAATTCTAAGCCAAATTTAGGTCCGGCTTGCCTAAGAAAAATTTTGACGCACCGCCACTGCCATGGACCCTCCTCCGCCCCTTGTATACATAGCTCTGAAATTGGCTGAACATATTAATAATATTCTAGTTCACTCACGCGCATTATCCAATTCTCGGAACAGGCGTTGATTACAGTCACACATACTTTTTTCTTTACAGGCCTTTTATGATAAAGGTTAGACATAAAAGTACCGTTACCTGCTACAACTTTGCCTACGATGCACATCTTTACCTGGCTTGAAAAAACACGATTTTCTCCACCAAACACCGAGATATAAATAGCTGATTAGTGAATAAAACCATGTTTTTCGAGCCAGGTAAAGTTGTGCATCGTAGGCAAAGTTACAACAGTTGACGGTATCTATATTATTAAGTACTCTTTACGTACAACATCTTTGGCATCTCTCGCTGGGTCTTGCTAAACACAATAATAATTCCAATTTAATAAATTGAATTGGTCATTGTTAGAACGTAAAGTTGTGTCAGACATTATTCAGATTATTAACAGCCTCTTAAACGTACAATGTCTAAAACTAATTTACGTGTAATTTCGCCTGGTCCAATTACTTGTTCACACTTCCTCGTTAGAAAGGACGTATTTCTCTCCCGACAATGGCCAGACTACCTCTAATAGACTATGCTTCTTAAATGTCTAAAACTAATTTACGTGTAATTTCGCCTGGTCCAATTACTTGTTCACACTTCCTCGTTAGAAAGGACGTATTTCTCTCCCGACAATGTCCAGACTACCTCTTAAATAGACTATGCTTCTTAAATCGGTTCGGTTACGAATATGTACCTACAGCCTTGGCCAGAAGTTTTGAGCATAGGTGTTTTTTGTTTACAATTTTGATGTTAAGCATTATTTCCCTATCCTAACAATGTACGGTAACGGGGAGTTCGGTTTGGGCCGTTGCCGAGGGTGGTGGTGTCCCGAGACCCGCTTTTTTTCAATGGCTCTTACCGGACCGGACCATTCTTGTAACATTCTGTCGCCAGATGTTTGTTTCTCGACCGCGCGCGCCTAGCGAAACCCCGCATAAAGTTACGTTTTCTACTAAAATCCTACCTAATCTCTAAACGCGCAAAGTCGGTGTATGTGGTGTGGATCATAATCCCATAATCACGTGTGGGAAATCATTGCGCGTACGCCCGCAGCGGCGGCGGCGCCTAAAAGGTGCCAAAACGTCACACCATAGCGCAGTCAACACGGCAGGATTGCGAGTTCCCGGTGAGGACTTTCCAATTTACAACTAAATATAAATGTAACGCATGTCTGTTCTGTTTAGGTTTTTTTTAACTTTCAGGGGCCTACTTACGTACATAAATATTAGAATAAGCGTAGCCCGTACCTAAAGAGATGCACTTAATATACGTACACGTAGTAAGAAGAAAAAATAGGTACAACATAGGTAACTACATAGACCGAACCATCCTATCTAGGGCACTTGTAAAGACAAGGGTAGTAACCATTTAGTTAAACTAAATGATACCTACTATAAATATCGTAGCTAAAAGTGTCCGGTCGTAAAGATAAATAAAAAAGCTCAAAGATTTACACCAAACAGTGAGGCTAAGAATCGAACATACTCCACTTTACATAATATATCAGGTATACATACATAGGTATTTCAGGTTCCCCGCATCGCTGGCACAGTCAGTGCCTGGTTTTCAAGCTGTGGTCAAGCTAGTGCCCTGCCAAATGATCCAGAAAGAACGATCGAAGTCGACAACAAACACCAAATGCCTAGAAGAAAAGAGTAAAGGAACCCGTCATTGCTCCGTGCCACAATTGCAAAAAAAAAATGTTTTATAACTCGACAAAAGGCAAATCGAAGAAATATTTGGGTCCATTCACCTTCACGAGAAACTTCCGACGCTTACTAATAATCCATTATCTGGTACAAAGAACACAAGGCAGACTTTTGAAAATTGCATAAACAGAATAAATATTTAAACTTGCCTGCTAAAAAAAAACCAGAAGTTGACATCTGGCGAACACCGAATGATCAGAGGTACGGATACTCGTACCGTACCTAGGCAAGAAAAATCTTATGCGTACGTGGCCACGTTACACAAACTATTTCAAGATTTTCGTGAAGCTGAAACCTTTCTCACCTGAAAAACACAGAAGTTGCCGACTTGGAAGGCAAATGTATTCGTAGTACGGTGTTTTGAATGTATTCGTATTAATGATGTTTGTTTTATGCAGTGTTTTGGGTCGAATAATTTTATGAGTGAAATAGTGATACACATTTAACATCATTACATGACCTGTGCCTTGTGAATAGTGGTTTGTTTGCCTGTATACGTTATTTTTTGAAACTTAGAAGTGGCAAAGCGTGATAATTTAATAACGGTTTACTTAAGAGTCAAACTTGTTAAACAACCGAATGTTATATAGTACATACCTAGTACCTACCCACCTGATCGGTAAAGGCATGTTATCACAGCTTTTGCAATCAATGTCACACAATTTTACTAAAACAAAGTATACAGTAAAATTACGTAAAAACGCAGATATCATTCACTCCCAGCAAACCTGCTACCTACTTAACAGTGATGGGAAAAAAAGGTTCTTTCTTTTCAATGATCTATGCCACTTGTGCACAAACAACGTGCTAGGTAATAAAATCGACAAAAACAAAACCCGAAGAAAGGTCGGAGATGTCAAGTGTAAGACACTTGCATGCCAGCATTAACTACACAAAAAATCGAGCGAGTTGCATAGTTAAGTAACACACAACCGCTGAGGCTGCAAAATAAACAATCTGTCAAGGAACTGTAGATTGGACACAAAATCAAGGAGGACCTCATGTTTTAAGTGGACAGGATAGACGAACCTCAAGAAATGGATCCCACGTGAAGTTCGGAACCCATACGGGCCTACCGCGAACGTTGAAAATCGAAATATCGTTATCTCCCGCTCTATCGCGCTTGCATATATATTCGAAGAAGAGTGATGCAAATGGACGAACGAACGAACGAACGAACGAAGTGGTTTGCGGTTACAGCCCTATTTCACTTGAAAAACTTAAATTGCCTGCCAGCTAGCTGCATCAATCAAGTGACAGTGTTTTTTTTTTATTCGATTCTGGATTATTTTGTTTTTGTGTAGTGGTTCTCATGAATATGTGTGTACTACATGAGTTACATGACCCACATAATGTCTGCTAGGAATAGTGCTACAACTGCTTTTTGTTTATAATATCTAAAAGTTATTCTACAAGCACGAGAAAATAGATTGGCGAAATTGGACATTTTTAAATATCGCAGTCTACTGTACAAGAAAACCCAAACCAAGAACACCAAACAAACTAGAAAGAAAAATAATCATTCTGCAACTCGTTCAACAGGAATGTAAGAAACGAAGAATATTTAAAAACCACTGGTTGAAGAAAGAGAAAATACATTTCCTCAAGTAACGTCGATGAACAACAGCAGAGAGCTAGCAGCACTTCATCAACGCTCATCCCTCTTCAACTTAACCCATCTCTCCTCAAATCCTATATTGGCTTAAGGCTGCATAGCCGGTCGATTGTGGGTTACGGCTGCGGTGGTAACTCGTCCTTTCCCATCCCAGAGCGTGTCTCCTTACAAATTTGTGCCCCCCGGTATGCCGGCTTGCCCGGAGCAGGCATGTCCCTGGCTGGGTGTGGTACCTATGTTCATGTTCATGTTCATCCTAACAATGTACGGTAACGGTAAATGTTATATTTTATTTATAAATATAGAAAGCTTCACTTAATAACACTTTCAAGGTACTTAAAAAATATGAAAACAGAAGGTACCAAAAATGTAAATTTAAGTCGGTGCGATATATTGCAAATATTCTATGCAGTTACTACTAACTTCCACAAAAAATGCCTATTAGTTTAAATTAATTGACAAAATAACTTAAACAAAGACGGAAACGATGGACTAAACTTTCCAGTTTTGTATGAAAATCGCAGTGGTGCTCAACACTTCTGGCCAAGGCTGTACTTGTAAAAGGTGACCGTGCTAGGCGCTGTAATTCTGATCCTTGTGAAATACTTGAATACAGCTCATGTTTACATTTAGAATTCATTATTTCCTGACATTCTTCATTTTGGCTTTACGGGTGATAAAATATGTGAATTAAATAAGCATTTTCATGTTAACTATTATTTATTTATTTCGTTACGTTGTATGTATGCATGAAAGTAGCGTTCGCCTAGCTATTATGTGACACATTATGACATTATAGTTATTTCACAGTTGACACTGACAGATGTAAAATAATAAAATGGGAAAAGACACAAAAGTCAAATTTTTGCTCGTATCGAGTGCATTGGTTTTGCTTATCCCCTAAGCACACTTCAATCAATGCAACGATAGCAGACGATTCTTAGCAATAAGACCGCTACCGTTATTTAGTTTTAAGTCTCTCATATTGTTTTACTTGTGCATTTTGGTACTTAATCAATAAAATAATATTGAACTGTATTCTAAGCTTTGATCAATCTAGTAAATCGATCTATAAACGTAGGTATTTCTCTCCGACAATAGCACAATGGAACAGGTTTTATTTATTGGCGGCAGCATTGGCTGACATTGTTCAGCGTTACCGGGTCCTTGTTACCGGCCAGTAAACGTGTCATTGCTGTCCAGTAAAACACACATTCGTTTAGAGCAATCAGACTAGGAACCTTTCGAATAACGCCTTCAATGTTCAGGAAGCCGGCGATCGATTAAAATTAAGAACAAAAAATGCGATTCGTGGAATTGTGTATGAATCATTGAATAATCGATTCTATCGATGCTCGATGCCATCAATTTAATGGTTCACATATTGGCTAAGTGTGGGCCGGGCTCACACGCTGAGTTGAGTGAGAACATCACACCAGTACAGGTTCTCCCATAGTTTTGTATCATGTATTCATGTTGTATGCATAATTATTAGACCGCAGTTTGACTTCTGGCCCTTGGAGTACTCCTAAGCTTCAAGAAACCCGATGTTGTCGGGTCATCTCTTCAGACTTAAAAAAAAAGTAATGGTTTTATTTTAGAATTTATAATTATTACACACATGTTAACGAGACATATCCATATGTTTGTTTTGTTTGTGAGTCAAAGCCTTGGTGGTTAACGCCGGCAACAGCGTACAGCGTCTTTACAGGAAAACATCATAACATTTCTGTAGAACGTTGACGGCTAAAACTGCGTCCGAAGTCAACTGTACCTACTGCGATTAACCATAAACTAAATAACTTTTTAAGAACACTTGTCACATGGGCAGAACGACACGTGGGCTTAAGTGCTAACAGGGTTCACTTTGTACACTCGCACGGAACCCTAGAAATCCACAAAAGGTTTCGGCTGCAGTCGCGGACAGCGCGGCGCGGCGGTGATTCACGATTCACGAGACACTCGATAGGGATCGGGCTTCATCTGTGGCTTGTGTATACGTTACACCACACTGTACATAATCACTCCATGTGTAGTCGACGTAAAAAATATGTTTTCACTTTTGCACCTAATTCCTTTGTAATAAGACTAATAAGGTGCAAAAGTTACATATTTTAACGTCGACTACAGTCAACAGCAGAAGTTAAGGTATTCAAAATCCAGGCGAGACTTTATTTCCACGAAAATAAAAGCGTTTGAATGTGTTTTGAACATCTCATCCGACAAGCTACTAGTGCAGCTATTTATGTCCGTAATACTCATTTTTAAATTTTATCGCAATTGTAAAGGTGCTCACACGGGCGATAAAAATTGCCGAAATGCTGGTTTTTGATGTCACGGCCATATCAGGCAATTTGTATATTTTCCAAAAATCACCCTTGTAAGAGCACCTGAGTGGCGCAATTCGAGAAATGATTGCCGCATTTTCTATAAATTGCCTTGTATTGCTCAATTAATTGCTCCATTAATTTCGGTAACGATCGCCGGGTAATAATTGCCCGAAAAATCGCCCGTGTAAGGGCACATTTAGGCTCAGGAGCTTCATGTTTAGATAACAACCCCGTGACAGCGACGGTTCTCAAACGTGAGGAGAGAAAACAACCAAAGAGCACACTCTCTTTCCCTGTAGTCCACTAAGATCCCCTGGTTCAGCCTGGAAGTTCAGCAGAATCCCCTGTGGGATTTAGCTAAAGTATCCTGGTGGATTACACCTCTCTTTCGGGTCGTCCAAGCGTGCGGAACAAAATGCATCCTAAGTCATCGTTTCCCATCTCATGAAATCATCACTGCTCATTAAAAAAATGAGGTTGCCTTTGGCATCTGTCTCAATTTAGCACAAAAATTAAAATTCATTGCAATGACGTAACTGGCGCCGAGGGTCCAATAAACGCTCGTTACTGAATTTTACTGGAGCATTGCACTGCACCGTTGCAGGGTAATTAGAGGTCGATACCCTCGCCACAATAGCTAGTGCTGAAATACCAATACCGATACAGTATACTGGGAAGTGGTTTCAGCGGCACTAAAGTAATAGTTTAGAGCTTTCAGGATTTCTAATAATAACTATAGTTCCTGGTCTGTAGTTAGAAGTATAAACATCTGTCATCGGTTACCCCACTGCTCACCCATCGTATCAGATACCATCTGACAATCTGGTCGATGGTCTCCATCTTAACCACCATGCAGTAACTCATCTCGACCATCCCCTATCATATCTTCTCGCCAAATGTATGCACATGCAGGTATTTTAAGATCCGAATCTTTCACCTTGGAGTACTTGGAGGCTGGGAGTAAGTAGTATTTCATAAGACAAATAAAATAAGCGGGAATAAGGCCGGGTTTCCTTTCGCGAAATACCTCGGTTTTTAAAACAGCACAAAGAATAATTGCCTCGAGCGTGTTATCTTGCACTGGGGCCTTCGGGACTAAACAATAGATCTTTTGTATTTCTCTTCACATTCTTTAGGCCAAATAACAAAACTTTAGCAATTTACTTATTATCTCTGAACACATTTTGCGATTATACGTAGATGCGTATTAATTCAGTAAATTAATGTTATGTTAGAAATGTAATATTAAAGATGAGCGCACAAATAGCTACCATCGCAATCATACTAAGAGTATAAATAATATATCGTCCATTATCATAATTCTTGGATATAATGTAAGTGCGTTCATAATATGCGTGAAGTTCATTATTCTATTCTTATATTCATAATTCTATAATCATATTCTTTAGTTTTCGGTAATCTTATCAGTTTCTTTATTGTTTACTATTTTTTTTTTTGGGATAATGTATTGATATTCAAGAATCCCTTTATAAATTGGCTCCGAGCAAATCCCCGTCATATATGGCGAAGTGCATCGGCATTCAAGTGTTAGCCCAGGAGCGTGTATTGCCTTGCCCGAAACCTGCCTCTTATTTTCACCGATCACAAAACCTATTTATGTGTGATCTCAGACTACGCGTGATTATTACGTACCTTGAGGTCACAATTATAATAGTTTGTAAGAAACGAGTAGTCTGTGAGTTAAGGAAAAAAGGTTTAGTTTTTTGTTGAACTACGTGAGACATCGCGGCGACTCTTAACGACTACCAGTTCCACTTTTCATCGCGTCATGCCAAATCTGGTAGTAAATACTTCCACACTCTGTTTGTTCTCACGATTTTTTATCAAAACCAAGTTATTATGCTTTACCGTTAATGATCGATTGAGGAATAACTGACCAACGAAATCCGAACGTCGCGCATCATTATAACTATCATATGTTAAGGTAATTATATACTTTCACTTGTCCGTTAATTCCGATGCCATAGTAATTGACTCCGAAGAGTGCAACAAGCGAAAATTATTCACAACATAATGTGGATGTAACAAAAAAAAACATGCAAGACTTTCCTTTCACCTTCTTGGAATGTAACCTGCTAATTATGAGTTCAACATATCATGTTACTAGCTCAAGTAGCAAGCTCTGAACAAATAGGCATTTAGAAAACACTAGATCTTAAGTGCGTGTTTAGTTGTGCATATTGAAAAATCAAGAGTCATTAAAGGAGTGCTCGACTAGAATATGACTCAAATTCACGGTCAGTTTTTATAAATAGTTAATTGAAGCACTGACATCTAACAGGAAGCGGTCAGCAAATGTTTCTGTGGTGAACTCAGACGAGATATTCCAATCGCTGGTCGCCGAGAGCAGGAGATTGCAAGTGTGATTTTAGTAACGGATCAGAACCGCATAGGTACCTTAACTAACGCACAGAATGGGTATGGGTAAAATACAATCAGTGCCCCGACTTGACGATGACTTGCTTCGACACAGTTACCCGAATTTGCGGGACTATCGTGTAGATCAATATTTGCAATGTATGGCATAGACGCGCTTATCGAGCATTATAATATGACTTAAACTAAAATATTTAGTATGTGCCCTGTCCTTACACGTCCTGCACGCTAGCAAAAGACTGTTAAGATGACAGGTCAAAGCCATAACCAGAAAAACATCGGCTCTGGGGTGCTTCAAATATCCCGAAAGCCGTTCAAGATACATTGGTTGGTTGGTGGGTCTGAGCGTTTGATTAGCCTACGCCAGTAACGGGAACACACAGTATACACACAGGTCGTGATCAATCTCGATCCCCGACCACCTTGCACTGACGGAGACTGATTAGCAATGGCGCAATCGAGATGCAGCTAAAAACACTACCATTTGCTTGTGAAGAAATCGGATGTAATCATTTACCTTCAAGGTTCCGAGATAAGTAATGGTTTCCAATCGAATGTTGTTCTCACAGATGTTATCAACTGATTGTGATTTACAAATACGTACCTACTGAAATGCCTTTTCGTGTGTTTGTGCGGACTCTCGTATTATATTATTAATTTCGCCGTTTAGTTGTTATTCATTCAGAAAGTGGATCAGTTGTCGACATTATTTTGATACAAACACAAATAAGTATTTATCTTTTAACTTTCATTCACAATAATATTTGCGCAAATACCAATTTAACAGGTGTACCTATTGGGCGATTATCACACTGGCGACGGATCCGCATGCGGCGCCGGTGCGCGAGCGAGATAGCGCTATACACATGCAGAGCGCTATCTTGCTCGCGCACCGGCGCCGCATGCGGATCCGTCGCCAGTGTGATAATCGCCTTACCCACAAAATTAAATCCTAGTCTGCAAAACTAGTGCGCTTTTTTGCCCTGTAAATGAACTCGGTTACCACCGGGCACTGGCGGGGTAAGTATTATACTTAATTATACTAGTTAGACTGGTTAAAACGGAAATCTAGGTAAGCGGGCACTGATTTAATGAATCGTATCCGTACTTGTCGCGCCGCCCGACAAGAATGGGCTAGCCTCATTAAGCAAAATCCTTAGGCACCATCCCACCAGTTAGGCCTTAATTGGACTGAAGAACTGAACTTCTTATTGAAATGGCTATCTTGAGATTATTTGAAATAGGGAAACCTAGAACAACTCTCAGCCTTAAGTATGTTTATCGACGGGTTATATAATATAAAAGTGATCCGGGAATTGGGACTTCAGGATGGGATAGTCAGAATTATCTTGGAATGCTAACCTCACGATGGGACATGAGCGACAAATAACACAGAGTCCCAGAGGCAGTCTGAGATTCCGTGATTGTCACAGAAAAGCATCAGATGACATGATGTTTTATAAAGAAACTCAATTCAATATCGGTTCTGTAAACAACTACATGGACTAAGAATAGGAGCTTTTGTATTTGTACAGTTTTGTACGTACATACACAATTAAGGTTATAACTGTTATATTAATAGGTGTAATAGGTAGGTATGTAGTTCAATGTCTGGTTCAGTTCAACACGTGGAACGTATATCGAAATTAATTGGTGGATATCGTGACTCGAGGTCAGAAGGGCGTGTGAGATGTTTGGACAGTAATGGATGGCGAGTAAAACTTGCTTTGCTTCTGTGTTTCAATTCATATACTTACTTACTCCAGCAGTGGTTTTCTGACTTGTATTAATTAGATCCAGGAATTGAACTCACAATTAAAACGCAGCATTAACGCAGTGAGATTTGCGTTTTAAAAGTCATTCAGGAGCTTCGTGATGTGCGGTGATTTTTCTCTATTTGTGAGGGTATCGACGAGTTACGCTATTTTTCTTGGATGAAATGAATGGATGGACATTGGCCACGGAGACAGAGAGAATTTTCGAGCTTTATTACACGTCTTCTTCATACCTACATTTGGGGATTAGTAGATCCTGATAAAACTCGGAGGGCGGAGGTTGGTCCAACTCCACTTTCCTGCTTGCCGTTTGAAGTTGCAGGACCTTACCCTAGATGACTAAAGATTTAATCGAACGAGCGGTACGTAAGCGAAGATAGTTCTTACAAACTTCTGGCTACAGGGACGTCTCGGCATTTCTATGGCTTATTAATTTTGAGAGTGTGTTCCGCGATAACTTTAATAACGTTTTTAAGTTTGTTGGGGTTGTAGCAGAGATATGTAAAATTTGAGAGTTCGTTTATGAGCTGGATCTATCAAGGGGATATGGAGCTAGAAAGCGCGAAAAAATCATCATAATAAGGGTCTTGGTTATATTGGCCATTTCGTTTGCAAGGAAATCGCGAGTTCTCAGTTCGAGACGGACTACTAGTTTATATTTAATGCCTCTCTAGATCTCTAGCTTATATTTAATATTTAATCAATAACAAAAATACATAAGCATAAGATACTCGTAGCCTAGTTGGCAGATAGGAAAACATGCATATAGGTATCCATCATTTGCTGTGTCATGAGATCATATTGCAAAAAACAGCGCTGCATAGTTGCGGTCGGTGCGTTATTTCGTCTGACGTCATTGGAAACCGAACACCGTATCTAGAGTGGTTTTATCGGGATGATAACGGTACGGTGATAGGAAACGTTTTAGCCGGGCGAAAATGGAGGCCAATCCGTGATAAAAAGGAAGAATTATCAGTGGGTGTGGGGAATTAAAGTGCTGCAGTTTGACTCCTGATTATCGGGAGTTCTGACAGCATTTTAGGCAGAATTAACAGGATTTGGTCATATAACAAATAAACATTTATATTTGCCATAATACGAAGCTGAAGGACCTCACCGCGCTGGGCGCCATTGACTGGACAGAGACGGCTGTGAACAGAGAAGCCTGGAAATCTTTAGTGTCGGAGGCCAAGATGGTGCAGTTCTACTTCATAAGTACCTAGTTTTAGACGTTTTGTCAAATATTTATCTAATATACCTATAGGATATAAACAGCATAACTTAACAGAGGTATTTTCTATGACAGGTACTCGAAACTGACCCAAACGCAGCTGATGCACAATTAGCCGCAATAAACATACGACATTCAAATCTCTATTGTAATGACTACTTACCGTTAATACTGTCTGTATGCAACCGGTCCCATTAGCATATTCGTATTGTTTAGCCACAACATATTAACCCAATAAAATGTTAAATTACTCGCTTCCGTAGTGCATTATCAATAGGCGCTGCCGCGTCGTACACAAAACGATTTGGGCAATGGTAATGAAGGACGGGTCCTTTGGTTTTGGTTTTTACTCGTTTTGGTTTTATCCCTCGCTTCGCATTCCCGCGCCCGCGCAAGGCGCGCAACGGTCGCTTCTTCAGTTATTCACCTTTACTTAAAGGGGTTCGGTGCTTTTTGGTATAATTTAGGGTCATTATTCGGTGATTGGGGTCGCTTCCTTGATATTAAAATTCACTGAGACGATGCAAAAAAGTTTTATTATTATCTGGGAAATAAATAGAACTAACCAGATAAGAAGTTCGAGTTATTGAGGGTATCGAAGTTAAAATTAGGTAAACAGTCATAAGACTCATAAATAAGTTAATGCAAAGTTGTTATCACTAAAGATATAACTGTCAAAAACTTTGTCTTACTAACCGTATGACTCGGCGCAGTCGCTCACAATCCAAGCTGCATTTTAACCTCAAAAGCACGTAAAGCACGAACACAACACTACAAGGTCACGGTTATGTCACGTTGCATAATGCCACAAAGCTTAGACACCGGTAATCGCATGGGATTTACTAAAAACAATACACGGCCGCAGATACTGTTATCATAAATACAGCAACACACAGTTCGATGCACGATTCAACAAACTAAAAGAATACGCGTCTGAGAGTCCATCAGAGCGCATATTTGCTGAGATTATTGAACGTGAGAAGCACCAGTGTGGACTCGTTGTCATGAGTTGTGTGCAGTTTACGATAAAACATGACACGGCTGCGCTGCACTCCGCATGACACGACGAATATGGCGGATGAATTTGAACTACACTACGCTTGCGCCAGTTGCGCCGGCCGACCGCGGCCGGGCAGGTAGCAAAAAAAAACACGACCGCTCCAAGCGCCATCTGGCGATAGAGGCCGGAACTTGATGTGTTTACTCGGGGCGAACTAGTTCTAATAACTTAGTTACGGATCCAGATGGCGATTGAGTGTGAAACTTAGACTTCGCTGTATCAAATTGTTGAATCAAGATGTCAGCACATGTGTTTGACATGTAGCATTATCCCAGATGCTCGTATCGTATCTCAACTACAAGTAAGAACTTAAATCTTTAAAAGTCGATATCTATGTCATTTAGACTAATGTATTTTTTAGACCTATTATAGAAAACAATTTTTTTTCCACCACTATTATATTGACTATTGACCCCACCAGAGGCCTTAGCATGACATGCGTTGTCGCGCGCGACTCCAATACTTCGAGTCGCGCCTGAAGTATGGAGAGTCGCGCCGCAACGTAAGTCATGCTAGACGTACAGGATGACGTTTCCAAAACCCATTCAATATACATTGTGGCATCCTAGGACCAGAGGGCCTACCGCGAAGTTCGAAAATCGACAAAACGATGGTCCCGTCTCTATCGCTCTTGCATATACGAAAGAGAGTGATGGAAATATTCGATTCGATGAACGAAGTGCTTCGCGGTTATAGGCCAGAATCGAATAGGATTCAAACTCTTAACTGAATACGTATGTATATTGTCCTGGTATACAGGGTGTTTTTTGGAAACATGAGCAGGAAAAGTCTACATGTATAGTGGAAGCCTTACATGTATAGTCAAAGCTTTACATGTACCTATAGTCAAATAATTAATCGTCTACGGCTGGATTTAAGTGAATTAATACCACATTTTCCATTTTGTCCGTTTAAGTTTACTGCTATATCATGGTCACCCTAATTCAGCTAATAAATTAAATATCATTTATTTCACTAATACTAGTACGAAACGGTAACTTATCGTTAAATGATAACATAGGCTTTTTCTGCTCACGTCTCCGAAAACACCCTGTATACAACGCGACGAGACACGAGACGGGTACCTAAGTATTTAAGTAACCCCTGCTCAAGTTAATACGAGGTATTACAAGGTATTTATTTGGTAAAAGTTATTCGGCCAAATGAAACTTCTGCGAATAGTTGATTGGCAAGTGAAATTCGGCAATACATATTATTTATCGGCGAAAAGGCAGAGAACCACTTTATTTTTAGGGACTGAAAGGATTGTTATTTAATAGTTGATTTTTAATAATTAAAACCTTCGCTATAAAGGTAAATAGGGCAGATGCCCCGGTTTTGGCCACTTTAAGGAGAGTTTGTCTATTCAGACGTCCGTCATTTTGTGTCAATAAGGAATTATGACACTTTTTTTGTACTAAGTCAGTGAAAATATATTACTTTATTAATATGCATCTCCGCTGTTAAGATTCTGACATTAGATCTATTTTTTTTCTTTAGTGAAATGTCAGAAACGGGTCCAGGAGCCAGTTTTGGCCACTTTTTTCCATGGCCCCTGACAGCTGAATGACAACTTATACATGACAGATGACAGTGCCATCTGTACTGCCATTTTTTACTCTTATATTAACCATAAACCATAGACTTGTAAATTTGTCTATACTTTGATAAATTTGAAAATGGCCAAAACCGGCACAGTGGCCACAACCGGGGCATCTGCCCTAATTAGAATTATGTTTTTTTTTGCATTAGGTATGTACCAACCAACCATAGTGCTCTTTTCAATCGGTATTTTTGGTACCTATTATAATATTTCTTTATTCTTACCTACCTTCTCTCCTAAGTAAATGCCAGTCACCATTTCATATTATGTGAAGCTGAACGCGTAAGACACTATGTTGAGTTTATTCCACCACTTTTCTTCTTTGTTTTCCAAAAAACCGTTGTTCACAAACACGTTGTTTTTCTTAACCGGCGTTTCGACTATCTATTTATTTACATACAGCAAATTGCCTTTCGCGGAGGAAGTAGCAAATTAAAATAATTTATATTTGGATTAAGATTCTCAAATATAGTCTGGCAAACCAAAAGCGCAGTAACAGTCAGAGTAACATGCTATACCCATCCCTTTTTTAGTAGTGTGAGTACTAGCATTAGAAAAAGACAGTATGATTCTCCCTGTCTATGCTTGAAGTGGAACAAACTCTGGCCAAACTATAATTTTAATTTTTTACACAATATTGTAATACAAACATGACATGACGTACACAAACGTCTATGTAATAGGTTATTTTATTAATCATCAAAATTATTCACTGTAAAAAGGTCGTACAATTGCTCAATAATTTTATTTACTTATTGTTTTACTACAATATTTCTTTACCAAGAAAATAGTTTCGAGAAATAACAAATATGACTATTCGGAAACAATTAAATAATAAAGGGAAATTATGATTATTAATGTTTTGTTTGCGTTAAAACCTTTGTGTTAATTTGACCTCGGCTTTCTGAACGTAATCTATAATCTTTATGGTAATCAATGTCTCCTAGCAAGCAAATGCCGACTTAATGATGACATTACTTGTCAGTAATGTTGAGTTTACTGATTTAAACACACACGATTTTTACTCATTATTTTGCTTGCGTAGAAGGACTGACGGACAAAGTAGGTAAAGTACTAGGGAAGTCCACTATACAAACCGTATGCGTATGTTGTATACATGCCGTTATCCAAGGTGTCTGGGCGTTTAAAGGTCAGCCAAGGATGTTATCCCTTATCAAACACCGGGCGCTTAATAAAGTTAATTGTGGCGGTTCCTATATTGGGGAAACCAAACGCACAATAGCGGAAAGGGCCAGTGATCAGCAAATGTAAGCGTCGGATGTTGTGAGTGTTGTGTGTTGGCAAAGTGACAACCCTAGCGTAAATGTGAATAATCAAGACCAAGTGCGGGTTGTTCGGAAAACCCGCGCGGCTATAGTCTGTATCTTTAGGTATTTAAATAAAAGTAAACAAACAATTTGTACATTCTCGGGTAGTTATAACATTTATTGATTAACCAACCAAAAAGAGTATTATATAACATATAACCATATACAAAAGCGCCTAGATCTGTCACTGAACGAATGACCTGACTTTAACCTACATTATTTGATCAGGTAATGTTTTCATCTACCCTCAACTGGCTTAAGGAGCCATTGGAGGGTAGATTTTGTTTACTTTTATTTAAATACCTAAAAATACAGACTATAGGAGATGCTGATACAATTCCTCGCCAGTCTGCCTGCGACCTCGAGCGTTACAACACGCTCGAAACGCCAGGAAAATAACAAAAGTAAGTTTACCTACGCGATTAAGTGACTTAATTTAAGTTCCGTTTTTGTCAAAATAATGTTAAGTTTGTTTGTTTACTGTAATGACATAATGGTCGTTGAACCCGTTTACTAATTAGGGTTGTAACAGGCAGTATTTTGCACTTTAAGTTCAACAAGCTCTAACTTGAAAACGATTAGGAATATTAATATAGTTCATTGGTTTAAAAGTTAGTACTAAAACTAAACAATCCCCCATTTTCGTAAAAACTCCATCGTATAGTTCCAGCTTTACTTTAAACCCATGTCAAAAAATCTTCTTTTATTATATTAGGAATTATGTTGATTGCTACTCCAACTAATGCCAACAAACTTACCACAAACTTGTCTTCTTCAAACCTACAAATAGCATAGCAGAACGAAATAAAGTGATAAATATGCGTGTACGGTTTTAATCTTCTCCAAATTGCAATGGTTCATGCCGTTCATGGTAAGAAAAAACAACAATTCATATAATTACGTAGGTAAATTTATTAAATATTTATTATGTACATCACACGGTGAAGTAAAACAAAGATAGACACCATTAAACATAAAACAGTAAATAGTCAATAGATTTTCAGCACTACATTTTCTGGCTTTCACAACTATCCCACACCTAATCTTTTTTGCTGTCTTGTTATAATTCGTAAAATACGTTAGTAAGAATAAGAACATCAAGATGGGATCACCTCGGTGTACGTGTAAGTTTCACCTTTATTCACCTCTAGAAAACACCCCAAAATGCCATCAATTTACAGTCAATTCACCAAAAAAGGTGCCCACAAAGTTGAGAAGTGAAAACGCTCTCAGTACTGGCTCTTATTCATTCCGTAGAAAAGTTAAATCTTGAGTTTATTTCATGGGAACGGTCGGTATGCAAGCAGGCAGGCATAATGCCAGCCAGAAAAGTAGGTAGAAGGTGAGGTGCCTTCAGCAAAACCAGCGCGTCAAAGTATGAGGGTGCCAGTCATGATTATTTCCGCCTATTTGAGGTTCCTTAGGTAGGTCAGCTAGATTAATAGGTGACATGTAACTTGCGAGGTCATCCTCGCTCATGCGAGTGAGATGACGTCTATAAAAAAAGTTGAGGTTGTAAAGTCTTTGCCAATGGAACTTGCTAACTATGTAAACAAACCACCATATTGAAATTGTCTCTGAATGATGAATTTACTAGTGATGGGCAAGACTCTTACTTCCTTGTTTACTAATGTCAAACCATATCGAATAATAAAATACCGAAAGTGCAAAACAAGTAGGTACTTATTTATTTACATGTTAAACTCATTTGTATATATGTCAAAACTACCAAGTAGTGTATACAACCGCGTTGGCAGGAACAGAGCTTGAGTTGGGTAGTGTGTAGCGCCTTAAAATATCACCAACTTTAGTCACAACACTACCCATCATAGACAATTGTAGAATTTAAAAGAAACAAAAATGTCATTCCATCAGGTCCATATAACCTAACTTATGAAACCATATTAAAATTTTAATAAAATATCCAAGATACAGTTATATATTTTATGATTTTGTATTTTACAGTAACAACCATTTCAATAGTGTATGGTTTCAATGTTGCTTGATGAGGTGGTGTGAAAATTCAAGGAGAAACTGTGACAAAACAAAGTTACGTCTTTTGTTTACATAGTTAGCAAGTTCCAATGGCGAAGACTTTAGACACGTCAATTTAGCTCGTGTCAGGAGTTCAGTTCAGACGGTAAGCTAAAGGTTATTTCCGCCTAGTCCGATTCCTTAAGGCGAGTAAGGCGAGAAGGTGGAAGGTGAGGTACAGGACCGCGAGCGCGATGACGTCGGTCCAAAAGTGCGAGCTTGTGAAGTCGTATACATTAAGCACTTCGTCACCGGTGCTCAGGCATGGCGTGCCAGCGCCATCGTCGAATGTCGCGCAAGCTGAAGCAAACGGATTTCAATGATGTAACTATTTATTGTAAAATAACCGTGGCACGGTTTCAGGAACCCACATAAAGAAGTTCCCTAGTAATTTTTGTGGTTTATTGGAAGTCTTTAACTTAATACTAAAATAAAACTTATCAATTTTATCAGACTTGAAGTACCTAAGCATGTCCAAAAGTTTTGAACAAGCTGCTTAATAACAGGATTACAAAATTAAAAGAATGTCGATATGCACAAAAAACTTCGGCGTCTATTCGACTAGCTAATTACGAATACTTCTCAATGGCGTTGGTTGAATGGGGTAATAGGTAATAGCTCTCCAATCTTATCGGCCCTATAAACTACCTGCTTTGCGTTGTTTTGTTCCATTTTATTCCATCGGGAAACCCCCAAGTAAGCGCCGTTTTTACCTGATTTCTTGCAAACAACTGATAACAAAGGTGTTAACTTACTGATAGGGGCTATAGGTCTTTTGTTCTGGTGTTAACGCAATCAGTTTTGGGCTGTAATTAATAACCCACCCAAAACAATAGACCCGTTTTTTCTGGCATTCTGGCTAAATACTATATACTTAAGTACTCGTACAAAATTCAAAAATAAAATGTGAACACACATTTAGGGGCAACACAGCCCCACCCCCACCATGTTAACCTGCCCAGCAGTTAGTTGAAATTCGATAAGTTGAAATTTCCCGCAGTCAAAATTGCCTCGCTGCACAAGATTATTTTAAGTCGAAAAATTTAGATTTAGGTCGCATATAAGTCATAAAATGTTCTTACTTATGTTGCTAACTCCGTCCCACTGCAGGATGCTCATGGCTTCGTTTGAGTACATCAGCCACGATACATGCCGGATCCAAGATATGTATTTCGGCAAAGTGCTGGAAAAAAGGCAATTACCTAATTTGAAATATCGTAATAAAAGTAATATGTACATTTATTTATTAATTATAAAATTTATATATCTATTTTGACCCTTTATTAATTTAAAATAGTGAGATAAAATATACGGCGCTTAAATACGTCGTACAGTCGCCATTAGATATCGGAGCGGCCATGGTGGTCAACTGGTCACAAATATGGCTCCTCTACATGATGAGCCATCATAGGGACGCAGCTATGCGTTAGAGGGAGCTAACGATATTGCGATCTCGTTCCGTCGTATAGCTGCGTCCCTATGATGGCCCATCATGTAGAGCCAGCCTAAAAAGTACCTTTACCAAAATATTCATATATTTTATTTACACGTGAGTTTCATGTGTATCTTGCTAAATAAGTAGTTCACTTTGGCACATTTTTTTATCGTATTAAAATCGAAAGAATTCTCGGGTAATTAGGTAACAATAATACCTTAGCTTGATGAAGATCCCGGAAGTCATCATGAGGCAGTAGTCGAAAGGCACGAGGTAGGCGATGGCGACGGGCATCGAGCCAAAGGCGCACGAGAAAAATGATCCTGTACAACCAAACACACTTATTGACTTAGTATTAGTTATTTTATGATACATGCACAGATCTGCCCGCCGGATTTATCTGGCGGATATGCCCGGCGGATAGATATGCCCGTCCATGTATGGCGCGAATTTGTCTGAATAACGCCATACACGAATACGCAATTTTTTTTTGCGATAGTCCGATCTAATTTTAATCTAAAATCTAAATGCTAATGTTGAATTCATTTGACACGCATGTGGTCGGTAAATCGTCAGAACTATTCCCGGAAAACCATCAGGAGTCCGTTATTTTTCTCTTATAGTGCTATTCACTCCCAAAATAGGTATTACTTACCACAAGCTATAGCTACGTTGAGCACCAGTATCGAGAGGAATATCGTGAAGCCGAAGGCGTAGATCGTGGCCCGCAGTCCCGCGATCCAGTACACCACCAGTGTGAACAGGGATGGCTCCACCACTAAGCCTGGGAACTGCAAAAAATCTCTCTTATTCAGAGCTAACTGCGCGCGCCAACCCGCCTGCCAAGCGTGGTGCGTATGGCAAAACCCCCCTTAATAAAGGGGAGGCCTATGTTCAGCAGTGGACGTCTTATGGCTGAGATGATGATGACTCAGAGCTAAAGCTTAAAATGCCTCTGTTAACTTTCTCACTATCTAACAAACACAAATCGTCGAATTGCTGGATATCAACTAAATTGTTCTTCATAAGTATTTGGGTAGGTAGTGCAATCTTTCTTTTATTGGACATGGGGCTGGAGGTCTTCTCTGCTATGATAGTAAAGATGGCGCTTTGGATGTCTTGAACAAACAGCTTGAGTAAGGCATGAGAAACCAGCTAAACCACAACTGAGTACTTATGCAATGTATAATAAGATCAGATGGACTTCTCTCTACATGAGACATGATATAATACTTACCAGCGCAATCATCCTCGCTACATAATACTCGGGCGTTGAGTACAACCCCGCTCTGATCTCTCTGTGGAACAGCGGAAACTCCTCAGGGAACATGTGCAGGACTGAGTACATAGGGCTGAAGGTGTTCTCTGCTATGATGATGAAGAGGGCACCCTGGACATCTTGGATCCCGGCTTGCGTGAGGCGCGCTGTGCCGAGAAAGCAAACGCCCGCGGTCAGAGCTATTGCCTGAAAGATAAAGGTTAGATCCAATGAAAATTGTATTCTGATCACAAATATGTGCCCTTTTCACTCGCAGATAATCAAGTTCACCATCTAGCTGCTCTTGTGAATATTTTTGTAGGTAAGCACAAAGAAGAATATGGCATGCCTTTCTATCCAAAAAATCGGAAATGTTGCATCTCTTAACAATAACTTTAAGTATGTACAAGGCACAAGTGTCTATTGTACAGTCATGTCTGAGAATATAGATACATTTAATGTGACAAAAATATGTTGCCACGACTCCATTACCAAGGTGTAAAGTCTAGTACATGTTTTTGTCACATTAAATATACCTACCTAACCATATCTTCAGACGTGTCCATACCATAGAAACACGTAAAATTTCTATCTATCTATCCTTCTATCTCATCTATCTCCGTGACATCACTCACATGTAACCCCGACGACGGAACTACTTTATTTTTTTTTTATGCAGGTAGAACCGAATAGATGTGACATCTAGAACAAATGTTGTGCGCCATGTTTGGCGGTTGACATATGAATCAGAGTTGTTAATACACTTGTGTCTTATAGAGATTTTCACTACAACTTTTGGGACAAAAAAAATCTTAGGGATGTCATCTCATCTCTTATAACTCGATGAGTCGGGCCATTTTGGGACAATAGGCTAGATGATTTTTTTTCATGCGTGGTATAGTTCGTCCGGCGGCGTAATAGCCAAAAGCCATAAAGATAAGCTAATTAGTCATCTATTGTTAAAAGAGCATAAGTGGTTTCTTACATATATGAAAGGCTAACGTAAACGTTTGCATTAGGGTTCAATATCAAATGGCATGGCTTAAATTGCAAATGCAATAACAAACATCTGGAGGGTAGGGCTGCAACAAACGGGAGGGGGAACTAGTGATAACGTGTTTATACTATTTAAGCTGTATTGGTAAAAATGTTTCGTCCGTGGGTAGTGAAAAAGAAAACCAGTACAAGTGCTCGAACACATTTAAACAGCCAAACTAAGCAAATAGTCAAAAATGTGTACAATGGACTTTTTATTGGAATTGGACCTACAGCATTAAAAAAACTGCTTTTTAATAAAGTAAATAACTTATGTTGTATTATTTTTACTCCATTCCAATGTTAAGTACATTTTTGACAACCCTATGCAAAAGTGATGATGCCTTTTGTTAAAGAAACATAAAATGCATTATAAGCTGTAATAGATGTGGTTTGGGTCGAATCTCACTTTGTCGTATTACGACTTCAGACCTTTTGAAATAAAAATGCCATTGTAACAAGTTTTATGGCTTTTGGCTATTACTCCGCCGGACGAACTATATCATTCGATTTGTTTTGTTGTGAGGATCAAATGTCTATATGGGGCCAATTGCCTTAAATCAACATAAAAGACAGAAAAGAGACTTAAAGTCTGTGATTTGCTTTTGTTTCTCAAAACGCTCCTAACAAAATGATATATAAAGCCGTGACGTCATGGCTTCATAGTTGCCCTGTTTAAATTATGGAAAAATTATAAAATTGCTATTTTTACAGTGAAATATTGCGTTTATGTATATGGTTGCCATACAATTTATTTCACAGTAAAATGTTAGAAATCGAATGGTATCATTGGTTTTTTTAAATTTTGTACTTTCAAAATTCGAAAAAAATTTAAATTTTGAAGCCTGATATCTCTGCACCATTTCAATAGATTTTTTAATGTTTACTTTATTTGGATATTTTGATCATTTTGCATCCTATCAACTAAATTTCATTGCCTAATTCAACATGTGTCATCATCCCTATTAAGTGTTCCGTACTTTTTAAGTTGTTATTACTTATGTCATTCTCCATTAAGCACATGTGTACCATAGATAAGCTACAGCTTACTTCACGAATAAATGTTTTTCTTTCTTTTTCTTTCTAAATTAATATAAAACATATTTTTTATTATAATTCTAAATACAAGTTCACATATACTACATTGAATCTATAAAACTTAAACTAGTCCGGGGCATCGTCCCCAGCACACTAGCCGCATTCCCCTGCTGGATGGCTAAGCTCAGCCTTTGGGCGAAGTAGGAACCTGCCCGTAGATCGCCAGACACATTTTTGGATAAAACTTACCAGTTTTTGTATGATTCGGATGAACTGGACTCTTGGATCCCGGATGACGATCAGTGAATATCGGTACACAAGCCACATAATTTTGGTGAAGAAGAATGGTGCCTTAAAGCATTCCTTGCTTGATTTCTTTCTAATCTAGAAAAAAAACAAAGTACTTAAGTTAAATATTATTACATTTTAATATTGAACTTCGGTATTTTTCGTTGATAAATTCAAATATGTCCAAGTAGTCCATAACTGCTTAATTATCTGTCACAATATATATCGAAAAACCCGTTTTAAGAACATATCAAAGTGTGTTTGCTTTATTAAGTTTAGTTTTATGGGGTTATATCTGGTTTAAGACCCGCGAAAAAATCCTCTAAATGAAATAATTAATATAAACGAGCCATCTGTATTTAATTTTTGTATCATGGAATTAGATCAAGTTTGTTGGATGAATGCGATATTAAGCCGTTGAATATTTAATTTATGGGTTTACACATAATTAATTAGTTATATTTAGATTTAATTCAAATATTTTTGGGTTAGTTAAATTATTAGGATTCAGTTAATTTTATACTGTAGGTATTTAGTAAAATGTTTTTTTTTTTAATAATGGAATAGTTGAATTATTCTGTGCCTCAAGCCGGACTCAAAGTTTTAGATTCGCTGAAAAAATCGTAAAATTGAGCACAATGGTTTATTTATTTCATATACTTATGTCAAACTGCTCGATTTTTCGGAAAAGTGTAATAAATAACATCCTAATGGGCACATGTTCATAAAAGTGTTGCTGAGTTCCGAAAAAATAGTAAAAAAAATATAATTGGCCGAAAGCCCAAAAAATTACCACTTCCGGTGTAAAAAATGGTTGGTATTTACATACGGGATTTGATATAAAGATGACACTTGTGGCAACAAATAGTAATTTGTATTTAGGTATACAGAAAATCCCAGCCAGCCAGTTCCTGCATGGCCGGAAGTACCAGGCAGACTGGTTATAATATAAAAGTTTGGTCCCCACTGAAAGTCAGCGCCGTATCAAATGCCGTAGGTAAAGACCATCATTTTTCTACACCAGAAATGGTATTTATTTGTAATTTTGGCCAATTCTCTTTTATTTTTACAATTTTTTCGGAACTCAGCATCACTTTTATGAACATGTGCCATGAGGCTTATCTTTGTATCACGTCAGCACGTAACAGCTCCTACGGTCGCCGCCCGTAGTCGCGAATGATACAAGATAGCTTTGTGACAAACGAACGAACCTGGTCCTCATGGTCCATAAGGTGGAACTCCAAGTGTATCTCCATGTCCAGTTCTTTAGCAGCGTCGCTGACCGCGAACCGGTCGCAAATGCTTTTCACCGCCTGCCGAGAGGCCGCCTCGGATCCCGGCGTCATGGCCAACACTTTTATGAAGTAGTCCGTTGGGTTGTACGTGATGGGACAGTGGTAACCTAAGCTGGAAATTCAGGACGGTTAGCGGTTGATGAAGACAAAATTCAGCTTGGAAGAGATGTTTTCTGAATAGGTATAATTGATTAGTACAGTCATTCTAAAAGTGTACTCCGCTGAGCTCTAAGCCTGTGTGGGGGCTCCGTGAGAATACTTTTAATATTTAAACTAAAACAGCTCTTTTACCTGTCTAGTTAGCGCATATAATTTATTTATTTTTATTTTTGGGGCTCCATAAAATATTCCGCTTTTCAAAAGGGTTCCGTCATCAAAAAAGTTTGTGAATCACTGGATTAGCAGTTTAAGAAATAGTAAATAGTTGAAAAAATTCACCAAATGTCATACTTACTTTATTACAAAATCTGAATATTTTTTTAGTCAATTATTTAACCTCATTGATTTTTTTCCGTAAAATACCTAGAATCTTTTACAAATACACTTCTTTACACAATCGTCATATGAGTGTAGGTTTTTTAAAGGCATTTTTAAATAAATGCCTCAAAGGAAAACCCTGACGGAAATTTTCAAATCTATTGTAAACATAAAGGGCTTTCTCACAAGAGCTCAGGATGTTCTATTAGGGTCAGTAGTCGGTCCAGATCATTTAAATGCATCGAGTCAATTGTATTCGATTACCCTACGGAATTAGACTTGGATCTATTATCGCGACTCCTCTGTCATAGAACAAGATACGTGAACCTGACGCGCTAACTGCATAAAATTTTAATATTGCGTTTAACTATATGTAAATTATGTCACCTAAATTATACGTGAGTTATAGTTATATATATATAGGGTGTCCCAGAAATCGAAGTCAAGCCGTGAATGGATGATAGACCAAGTTATAACAGTTATCAGAAAAATACAAAAAAAAATCTATCACATGTTCTTCAAAAATTATGGTCACTTTAAAAATTTACTAGAAGTTAATTAAGAGACCAGGGCGTGAATATTCTAGTACATTTTTAAAGTGACCATAATTTTTGAAAAACATGTGATGGATTTTTTTTTGTATTTTTCTGATAACTGTTATAACTTCGTCTATCATCCATTCACGGCTTGACGACGATTTCTGGGACACCCTGTATATCCTACTCGTAAAAGTTTAATAAATGACACTGATTTGAAATTTTAAATAAAAAAAATGTAAATAAAGATAATTATGAGTCCAATTAAATATTGATCACTTGCTCCATTAGTTACTGCCAGATGCCTATTATGCGAAATACTACCAATTTTAAAACTAGTTTAGTTCTAAAAAACACAGCCTCCATTCCTGAATACCTGTTATCTATGTATAAATGTTAAATCTGTACATAATTATTGTATATTAAACAGGCTTTGCAAAATATAACGTCTAATCTCGGAAAAAAACATCTACAATCTGAGTTCAAGATCGTGAGAAAGACAGTTGTCAAGCTGGTCATACAAAATGAATTAAATGAATATCAAAATTAATTTGGGTTCATAAATATAGATCTACATATCTATATGAGTGGGCGCATTTTACACAGAATGGTGGCAAAAATAAAACGACCGGGTCGAATGACATGAACGACATGAAGGTCTTCCTAGCCCACAGATAACAGCAGCCTATATTACCACACCTAAACACATTGTACATATGTATTTATAAGTGTATCGTACCTTTCAAAAAAACTGAGCGCGCCTTTAGCACTGCCTGCATATGCCACTCTCCCCTCGGCCAACAGCACCAGTTTGTCAAACAGCGCCACCAGCTCAGACGAAGGTTGGTGGATGGTGCATATTACTGTCTTGCCCTGGGCGGCGCTGGCTCGTAATAGCGACACCAACTTCTGCGCCGAGAAGGAATCCAGGCCCGTGGTGGGCTCATCGCAGAAGAGGAGGCCTGGGTCTGTCAGGAGCTGGAATATTACAAGTATTTTAAATATTTATGAAGATACATGACTTTTATGAGTGACTTACAAGCAGGGCTACGGCCAGAGATGAAATTAAGGTAGGGCATTGGTAATTACAGGTAGATAGCCCGCACAACGAAGGAAAACTTAGAGGAAATAACTTGTGTATATTAGCTGAATTTTGGTGAAGTTGTAGATAAAGGTGTCTACACGAATTATTTCCCCTATAGAGCAGTTAGTGGTCTTCCTTTGGTGAGCTAAGAGCGTTTTATAGTCATGAGTTGATGGTATTTCAAAGTAGGGCATTGTTCCATAAACCCCCTAGCTACGGCTCTGGCTGCAAAGGTCGTATAAAGTATAAATGATGATTGTGTTACAAAATAAATAGCGACAATTTTTTTTACTTTGTGTCCCAATCTCAATTTTCAAGTGATCAATTTAGTTAGTGCACCAATCTAATAATTTCTTTCGTACCTCAGTGGCAAAGGACAGCCTTTTCCTCTCGCCTCCAGAGAGGGTTTTCTGTCCGTCCAGCCCGCCGATTCGTGTAAACCGTGACTTATAGAGCGCCAGCTGGCGCAGGAGTTGATTCACTCGACGCTTGCGAACTATGGAGGAGGTGCGCCGGTCCATGCGTAAACGGGCCTAGAAACAATTTAATATTACAATTATTGAATTTAAACTTTCGTGAGACTTCCGTGTAGTGCTTGAGGATGGAGATATAAACTCTCCGAAACACGTCGCGCGTAGTGACTAAACACAAGTGAGTACAGCCGCGTGTAGTCATAATGTAACAATATTACAGTTTTTTTCACAACGATGATGACAAACAAGCATACGGCGTGAGTGATGGTAAGCAGCTACCGTAGCCTGCACACCTACAACTGCAGAGGTGTCACATGCGCGTTACCGACGCTTTAATATACAGGATTCTGTATATCTGTCCTAAATTAAGAGTAGCACAAAAACTTACACAAATACGAATCAGAATAACACATTATACGAGTAAAACAACAAAACTTATTCATGATGTTTGAAGAATAAAGCAAATATTTTAATTGTGTTTTTTTATGTCGGTATCTTGGTTATCAGATTATGTTTTGTCTGGACCAGTGATTATTTTATTTTAAATTGTAGTACTTTTCAGATAGATGCAGGTCGTCTTATGCTTTAAGGTAATTAACCTCTTACTTGGATTTGTAGGTCATCATTCAAAGTCAGTAAGAATTTGGCCTAAGTATGTATTTGTCACAAATATATATACTAGTTAATAATTATTGCCATTGCATATGTCATATTTACCATGATATTCAGATACCAATAAATCGTCCACGAACAGATCATGGTGCATGTATTCATACTACCCATTGTACCCGATGAAGTATTCCACAGGTCGCTCGTCTATGACGGCCTCACCGTCAACTGACTGAGCCTACTGAAGCATATCTTCTACCTACCATGACAGTGAGGTGTTCAATAACTGTGAGGTTGTCAACGAACAGTTCATCCTGATGCATGTAAGTACCTACCGGCTGTGTCGATGCATGAAGTTTCCCACAGTCTGCTCATTCACCGATATCTCACCGTCGACTGTGCCGTCTGTGCCTACTGAAGTATTACCATGACAGTGAGGTGCTCGATGACTGTGAGGTTGTCCACGAACAGTTCCTCCTGATGCATGTACCCGCTGTGTCGATGCATGAAATCTCCAACAGTCTGCTCGTTTATGACTGTATCTCCGTCGACTGTGCCGTCTGTGCCTACTGAAATATATCGTACCATGACATGAGTGAGGTGCTCGATGACTGTGAGGTTGTCCACGAACAGTTCATCCTGATGCATGTACCCGCTGTGTCGATGCATGAAGTCTCCAACAGTCTGCTCGTTCATGACTGTCTCTCCGTCGACTGTGCCGTCTGTGCCTATTGAAATATATGGTACCATGACATGAGTGTGGTGCTCGATGACTGTGAGTTTGTCCACGAACAGTTCATCCTGATGCATGTACCCGCTGTGTCGATGCATGAAGTCTCCCACAGTCTGCTCGTTCATGGCTATCTCACCGTCGACTGTGCCGTCTGTGCCTACTGAAGTATTACCATGACAGTGAGGTGCTCGATGACTGTGAGGTTGTCCACGAACAGTTCCTCCTGATGCATGTACCCGCTGTGTCGATGCATGAAATCTCCAACAGTCTGCTCGTTTATGACTGTATCTCCGTCGACTGTGCCGTCTGTGCCTACTGAAATATATCGTACCATGACATGAGTGAGGTGCTCGATGACTGTGAGTTTGTCCACGAACAGTTCATCCTGATGCATGTACCCGCTGTGTCGATGCATGAAGTCTCCCACAGTCTGCTCGTTCATGGCTATCTCACCGTCGACTGTGCCGTCTGCGCCTACTGAAGTTGCCATGGCACTGAGGTGCTCGATAATTGTGAGGTTGTCAACGAACAGTTCATCCTGATGCATGTACCTGCTGTGTCGATGCATGAAGTCTCCAACAGTCTGCTCGTTCATGACTGTCTCTCCGTCGACTGTGCCGTCTGTGCCTACTGAAATATATCGTACTATGACAGTGAGGTGCTCGATGACTGTGAGGTTGTCCACGAACAGTTCATCCTGATGCATGTACCCGCTGTGTCGATGCATGGAGTCTCCTAAAGTCTGCTCGTTCATGGCTGTCCCTCCGTCGACTGTGCCGTATGTGCCTGCTGAAGTATATTATATCGTACCATGACATTGAGGTGCTCGATAACAGTAAGGTTGTCCACGAACAGTTCATCCTGATGTTGCCATGGCATTGAGGTGCTCGATAATTGTGAGGTTGTCAACGAACAGTTCATCCTGATGCATGTATCCGCTGTGTCGGTGCATGAAATCCCCCACCGTCTGCTCGTTCATGGCTGCCTCGCCGTCGACTGTGCCGTCTGTGCCTACTGAAGTATATCGTACCATGACAGTGAGGTGCTCGATGACTGTGAGGTTGTCCACGAACAGTTCATCCTGATGCATGTACCCGCTGTGTCGATGCATGGAGTCTCCTAAAGTCTGCTCGTTCATGGCTGTCCCTCCGTCGACTGTGCCGTATGTGCCTGCTGAAGTATATTATATCGTACCATGACATTGAGGTGCTCGATAACAGTAAGGTTGTCCACGACCAGTTCATCCTGATGTTGCCATGGCATTGAGGTGCTCGATAATTGTGAGGTTGTCAACGAACAGTTCATCCTGATGCATGTATCCGCTGTGTCGGTGCATGAAATCCCCCACCGTCTGCTCGTTCATGGCTGCCTCGCCGTCGACTGTGCCGTCTGTGCCTACTGAAGTATATCGTACCATGACAGTGAGGTGCTCGATAACTGTAAGGTTGTCCACGAACAGTTCATCCTGATGCATGTACCCGCTGTGTCGATGCATGAAGTCTCCCACGGGCCGACCATTCATTGTTATCTCTCCGTCCACGACTGTTCCAACTGTGGGAGAAGGGTAATATCTCTATATGATTAAAAAACCATAGCTTATAATATAACTGGTCCCAAGTACCCCTTCGAACCTTTTAAAAGACAGGTTTTTTGGTTAAAGAGAGTGATAGACGAATCGACGAATATAGTGGTTCACGGTTACATGCCTGGAGTTCGATTTTTGAATCTCATCGGTGACTTTTTTTGTATGCAGCCGATGACTATTTAGTACGAAATAAGTCACCCGGTGAGATTCAAAAATCGAACTCCTGGTGCCGTATTCAAATGTTATTTCAAAATACTAAGCAATATATTTAAAACACAATCTATCTCAAAAATAACTCCAACACACAACAAATAATCAATCAATATTGAAGTTGTATTGGAGCTGCAATTGGAATAATTTTCTAGCAAAACCTGATATTTCTGATTCAGACGTTTAGGCGCTAGCTGTATTGCGTTGTTAATTATTATTATTATTAATCATTTATTTCAGATAATTACATCCATAGTTACATTAAATTAAATTAAAATTACACATTTATAAATTACAGGGTACAATAATAACATTAAATTGAATTAAATTGGCATTAAATTATATTAACATTAATGCATTGCATTTAATGCATTGGAGTTGGACCGTGTCTATACGTGTTTTAAAGGTAGAATACGGTCCCTGGTTGTCCTGCTGGAGTACACAGATAGAAAAAATCTCTTCAACCAAAGAAACCTATTTGAATCAAGAGATATCCAGTTTCCCATATAAGGAAAAAATAAAATTCTTTATTTTAAGATATAAAATGTTTCAAAGTTTATTACTTAACCTAATTAATTCAATACTTTATCCGAGATATAAAAATCTTCTTTTTAAAATAGCTTAATATTCTCACGAAGGGCGTTTGAATTTTGTTTTTGTATTGTATTTTTTTTAAATTGAACTTTATGTGTCTTAGTGCAATACATAAAGAACTTAAGCCAAGAAACTTTGTTTCTTGGATGAAGACTCATAGTTTAAATTGAGAATTGAATTTCTCCACGGAAACAAGAAATCGCATTAGTTCAAGAGCATGTGTTACTTGATGTAAAATTTGATATTTTCACACCAAGATCTAAAATTTCTTGGCGTATGAAATCGGTTACTTGAAACAAACAATAACATTTTCTAAGGCGGTTATCACACTGGCGCGGATCCGCATGCGGCACCGGTGCGCGAGCGAGATAGCGCTCTGCATGTGTATAGCGCTATCTCGCTCGCACACCGGCGCCGCATGCGGATCCGTCGTCAGTGTGATAATCGCCTTAGTGTCTCAGTGCACTACTTAAAAAGCTAGTAGCAGAAACTGTGTTTCTCGGGAGTAATCCCAAGAAATGAAGTTTAACTAAAAGTAGATAATACAAATAAATATAAATTATGATTATTTATATACTCACAATTTATAATCGTATTAACTAGAGCTGAGATTGCTATTGTGAATCTCAAATAAGCCCGGGTAAAGCGCCGAGGGTCATGAAAATACGTTGAACAAACGTTCGCGTGTTCTAACCTACACGCAGAGACATCTATTGATGCGCAGGGTAACTAACGTCCAAGATTTAAATGTTTTAAAGCAAAAATTATGTGCTTCTTCTTTGGAATAGCTGTGGCTCTTGATTGTAAGTTGAAAACATCAAAGCAAAAATTAATCTCTCTTGCCTAAAAACTTAAAAATCTCAAATCTAACTTTTGGTGCTACTTCTTTGAATTAGCTTTGGCTCTTAGCTGTAGATTGAAAACATCAAACCAAGAACTAAGCGATCTTACGTAAACACATAAAACTCTTAAAGGAAAATGTTGGTGCTTTTTTGCCGTAAATAATTATTATCTTAACTCAAATCATTACTATTCGCTTTAAAAATATGTAAAGTTAAAGCTAAATAATTTTAAATCTTCTTTTAAAAATCATGATATTTTTAACTCAAGTCATGTTTATTGGTCTAAGGTATTTATTACTCTCTTTAAGAAACCGCGTGCAAGAGAGTTTTGCGTTTTGAATTAAGATATTATTTCTATCTGTGTATGCTTGCTCCAAACTTTACTTGCTTGTGGGTCGCCGGAAGACGCTAGATGCAAGTCGCTTCGGACCGATACTTATGGAGGTCTAAAGGGGAGGCCTATGTTCAGCAGTGGACCACTTATGGCTGAGATGATGATGATGCTTGCTCCAAAAAAGATGAAACTATCATATATTTGTGTTTACCTGGACTCCGGTGCGCTAACGCACTCATTAGTGTTGTTTTTCCGGCGCCACTGTAAAAAACATTATTAATTTAATGGAATCATAATAAAAAGTAAAAATAATATAAAAATAAGCACAAATTACTTAAGTATAACAAGAACTATATTATATAATTTAGTGTAACTTATACATTTACGTCACTGGGCGCTAGATGACATTTACTGCCCTAGGGCGCAGCGGAAAATCTCACTTCACACCCAGGAGAAGATGTAAAATTATGTACGCACCACGGGCGGTAATAAGGAAGGCCTCAGATCGCTTTTTTATGGCCCTTAACTTCGGTTCGGGCCACAAATGCCAGCGATCTGAGCCCTTCTTTATTTTACATCTCTACTATCTCTAGGTACGTAATGTACTATTAAATTAAAGACGAGATTAAGGTTTTCTACTTTTTATTACAATAATTCATATAAAAAGTTTTATGCGTTGGCTCTACGTAACATTTTCGCATAGGCCGGCTTTGTAGAAAGCGCCTACCCACCGCATGTCAATCAATCGTTCGGCGATAACGGCCTGGTAAGCCATGAAACCCTATACAACCGATAGAATGTTCAGTTTCCACACTACTGGCTACATACGTAACAGAGTGCCATCGAGACAGTACTTTAACCGGGTATAAATAACATGAAACCGGCCGTAGCATAGGGCAGTAATAATTTAAGGTAAGGCATGGCCAATTTGAATGTAGGGCATTTACTTTATTTTCATTGTCAAATTAGTCAATGGTAGTTTTTTTAAGGTAGCCCACCCCCCTTCCTTCCCCCTCTAGCTACGGCCCTGCATGAAACTTTACAATTACAAAGAATGGCAATCATTTTATTTTAAGTCATACGGACCCTGTGGTACTGGCGGTAAAAGACATCCGACCCGACGTTCAATCCAGGAATCAACCGACTTTCAATCAGGTCTTCGGGAGCTTTCCGGAACTAATGTAATACGAACGAAATATCATTTGATATTTACCAGTCCTTGGGTGAAGGAAAGCGTCGTGAGGAAACCAGACCTAATACGGTGTAGTTTCGCCTCTGGGTTGGAAGGTCAATGGCAGGTGCTAAAAACTAGTAGAATTACGTTGCCAAGCGAACCCCAGGCTCAATTGAGCCGTGGCAGAACCCGAGACAAACGCCAAGGGGAGACGGAGTCAAGGTACTGTTTGATTATTTAACTGTGTTCAATTGAAAGCGAACAGTAGCCCTCTTATACCATTGTCGCTTCTTTCAAGTGTGACAATACACAGTAGTTAGTAAAAAACTAAATGAAATACTATATTTACCGAAGATACTCATTGCTTGACTCTTGTCGGAGCAATACAACCAATATACAGGGTGATCAATCCAAAACGGTAGTAGCAAATAAGTCAGAAACTATGAGACTAGAGATAGCCACATCTGTTCTTAGGAAATATGGCTACGATCTTAAATTTAATAATAATGACATTCAATCTTTTTTTTAAATCTCTCATACATAACCGGGAATCGAACCTGGTCAATCTTTATGTTATCGCGTGTAAATAGTATTTGTTTGCATAATTGATCCTGAAAGATAGTGACTTAAGATACTGTGACTTAAGATTCGTATTATTAACAATAACAACGAAAAAACTCCCAGAATTTATACATGACTTCGAGCAGGTTCGATTCCCGGTTAATATATGAGAGATTAAAAAAAAGATTGAATGTCATTAATAGTCATTATTAAATTAAAATTAAAATTGCCTTTATTACTGAGAAGATAAAGATACAGTAAGAGTAAAATACATAAATATATATAATTTTTTTTTAATTCTTAATACTAATCACTTTTAATGTTTTGTTTTTAAATAATATCACGTAACTCAGTTTGCCTCATGGCAAAGGCCTCCTCTAACTCTCTCCAGTGAGTCCTATCCGTCGTTGCTCTTCTCCAGAACGGTCCCGCTGTTAGCTTTATTTCGTCCTCCCACCTGCAGAACGGTGGGCCTTGTTTTCTACTGCATCCTCTGGGGTGCCAATTAGTAATTTCTTTGCTCCACTTTCCTTCTTTTGATCGCATCATGTGACCAGTCCATTTCCATTTTAGCTGGTCTATTCTTATTAAATTTAAAAATATAATAATAAAATAGTCATATAATATAATAGTCATTATTATTAATTTTAAAATCGAAGCCATGTTTCCTACGAACAGATGTGGCTATATCTCACAGTTTCTGACTTCTCCATACTGAACGTTTTGGATTGATCATCCTGTATACTCGTGAAGATTTTAAATGTTTTGTTCTATGTGGCATAAAAAATATATCGCTTAGCTTAGACGTAGCGTTACGTCCTGTTTGAGTATCAGATCAGATCTCATTAATAACAGTTTCATTTAATTTGCGAATATTGATTCTTTTTCGATAAGTAATGTAGTCAATCATTTACTGAAGCCAAGCAAATGATTAATGGTTACCCAAGTGTACCTATATCAAGATAGGTAACCGTTAGTTAAGCTAGTACCTGAGCATTATACTATTGTAAAAAGTTGTTTTTCTTTAACAAATATGATACTTATTTTTTTCCTTAAACATTTGAGATAGCCACCGTTTATCTTGGACTAGTTAAGAAGTTTATAGGTAAGTAAGTAGGTAAGTTTGTTATCAACTAAAACAAAGTAGGTACCTACTTTACATTAGAAATTAAACTACCGGGCAACCGTGATCGTTTCGTTTTTTGTTTTTTGTAATGATAAATTTTTTGGCCACCAGCTCCAGCTCTGACGTCGTGACAAAGGGCAACTACCTCACCTCCTGTCTAAGTAAAATGGTACATGGTGTACTATATAATCAGCAGCAGTTAATATCTTAGCGGGTATTTTCTTAAAAATGACTGTCACACGCTTTTTTTCATTAAAATTGTGATCGTTTGGAACACCGTTTAGCTACTTTTGCTGTGGAATGTACCTATAATGTACTTTAAGTATTTTAGCAAACTTAAAACGACATTTTGTTAATTTTGTATCTAATTGAGCACTTACCTGGGTCCCATTAATGCCACCAGCGAACCAGGTTTTGCTATGCCGCTCACTGTAGGTAAATATAAAAAAATACATTTTAGTGTAGAAATAGGTACAATAAATGCTGTAGTTTGACCAGGGACTGTTTTAGTTCAAGCATAGACAGAGAGAATCATACTGTATCTTTCTTACGATAGTACCCTCTCTATTAAAAAGGGATGTGTATAGCTTATTACTTCCACTGTTAACTGCATTATTTAAGCACGGAAGGAGGACACACGTCCGTCGGATACACCTGAAAACAATTTCTACCACACATTGACAGATTTACCGCAGACGCCAGACGGATCTGTCGGGCAAATCTATACGGATCTTAGTAAAGGACTAGGTATTAGTAAAAAACTGATCTTATATCTCGTGTCCGTAACCGTGTGTGGCGAAGCCGCGGATCTGTCCTGAAGCATGTCCGGCGGACAGTACTGTACGTATATGGCTAGCTAATGTAACATTTATTCTAACCATTATTACCTAACTAATCGCTTAAGGTTGCCGTCCTTCAGCTTGGTGTGAACCGACAGGTCTCTCCAGACCAGCGTGCACGGCGACGGCGCGTGTTCCGAACCCCAGTACTGTATCTACCTCGGAGAAGTGGAGCTCGTACTTCCACCTAGACACCGTCTACTAGGATCAGGGCAAGCAAATAAAATAAAAGTAACTTTATACTAACCATTATTGACTAATCGCTTAAGGTTACCGTCCTTCAGCTTGGTGTGAACAGACAGGTCTCGCCAGACCAGCGTGCACGGCGGCGGCGCGTGTGGAGACCCCAGTACTGCCTCCACCTCGGGGAAAAGGGGCTCGTATTTTGACCTAGAGACGCCATCGTCTATGTACAGTACGTCGGCTGGTGTCAGCTCCTACGGAAAAATTGAAAGCTCAAATTTTTGTTTTGAAGAAAAGAAACACATGTGTTTAGCCATTTTTACATAAGCCCGAAAACGTGGTTAAACTTGAACAAATAATACACTCAAGAATAATGTAAGCTGGCATTTTGTATGAAAATTGAAATCAAAAATAACCGCTGATCATACATCCGTTGACGTAAAACACAGAGGACCGACCTCTTTAGTGCGTTAGCCGCAGCAGCGCTCGCGCATGCGCTTTCCTGATCTATGAGGTGAACTTATCTCACAACTGTATTGATGTCAATGAATCATGAGACATACATATCGTCAGGTGACAACCAAAACTTACTAATTACAAAAAATTATTAAACAAGAATCAACCTTGTTATGTTACCAGTATGGTTCATTATGCGTATGAACGTGGAATAAATTGCACTTAGTGAGGTTGTCCCGACGATATCACGAAAAAGATACGCGACGTCATATAAACCTTTGAGAATATATGTAAATCGTCATCTGTTTTAATAAGAACAGTATAAAACGTCGGTTTGTTGGTTTTATGTTTTACCGTGGACGTTGAAGATGTCGCAATAAATTGTACGGTAAAAGCAACATTTTACCGTAGATGTGAAGTGAACGTCCAAGTTTTTGTTATCGTCTACGTTAAACTATTTAACATTTTATAGGGGAAATTCAACAATTTTATTAAAAAAAATCACAAAAAGTTAATCGGTTTTATAATAATTCTAATTTTACTACCTTTTTTTAAATGCTAAAATTTTCAGTAGATACTAGCAGAATACTTTCTATAGGCATATTAGGTACTCGTATAAATTACCTCGCTCTATACCATGGCGTTAAGTTCAGTGGACAGAAATGGCGCTCAGTGGTCTCAATGAATGTGGAATTCTAACAGGACATAACTCTCACGTATCGCTCTAGATACTCTGTGTCTAGAACAGCCCTTAAACTTCTACGGTTACTTCATACACTTTCATACCAAGATCAATAATATCAGTTACGGTGTCGTGTTTGCGAACTGTACAATCGCCATAAAATATATGGGAGCGGCCAGGGTATTCAAAAATATCTGAACATGCACTTCATCGCCTAGACAATAGAGGGGTTGTTCAGATATTTGTGACCACCTTGGCCGCTCTGATTGTATCTGATGGTGACTTTCCGGTAACTCTGAAGCCCGTTAGTTGACCATTGGTAAACCTTATTTCAATGGCATAAGGTCTTTAGTTGTTCAATTTTATTCATCCTTCTTTTACGATAATGCGTGCCTTTTTATAGACCAGGTGTCTTCAACTATCTTTATACTGTTTTTACGCGTTGTTATAGAGCAGCCCTTTAAATTTGTTGTCTCGCTTCTACGAAACATTTTTGAAAACTAAGCTACAGAATACGACGTATAGTGTGTGCATAGTTTGCAATGTGCATGTACTAGGTATAGCAGCATTGTCTTAAGCTTAACTGTATACTAGATTTAAAGTGCTATAAGAGCTTGAATATTTTGCACAAACTATCTATAAAAAACCTTTCTTACTTAAAAGAAATCTATGTCTTAGTTATTTCTATTTTATAGGCGTTTGATGTCTATAGAACCCTCAGAATTTTTTTGATAAAGGAGACCGGCTTGCATTTAGTTCGTCTACTAACGATGCCTTTAAAAATGACGCCTACAAATAATTATAAAGTAATTCGATTTTAATTAAATTGGTCACGTATGCTCTGGTACTTTGTTATTTTAGATCATAACCCAATTAACTAATTATTTGCCGACACGGAATCTTCTAATATAAATACTTTTATAAGGATTTTTTTACAGTATGTGTTATAGTGACTTTTGCTAATAAAATAAAACAACGTGCGCGTGACTACACTCGAGTTGCAAGCGCCCATAGGCTACAGCGGCTGCAGAATATCAGTCAGACGCGCATTCTTGTTTGTCAATGTTAGTAAATAAAAAAATATAAGTAGCGAAAATACTCACATAGGACTCATCAGCAAGCGATGAAGGATTCGATGTATTATTTGTGGTTGCTATCGCTGAGTTCCTCTTGGCCACTTTACCGTTATCACTTCCAGACTTTGTACTCATTTTACACCAATTTTAAAAACAAATATTAAAAAGAAAACTTTTTTAAAAGCCCGCGCGGATACATTTTATCGATGTTACTTCGCGGTGCGCGCGACGAGTCCAGCTGACGACGGAGGTTTGACATTAGTCAATGCGTTAGAGTAAGACAGCTACAGTGATAGAATAAGACGAGATTAGTTTTATTAGTGCAGTCTATAAACGAGATAATGTAAGTTGGAAAACTAGTTACGTTACGAAAGTGTTTTTATTCAGTTTGATGTCTGTTTGCTTTGTGTTACGATTGTTTGATCTGAAATATTTGAAAAATGCGTGTTTATCGTTTGTAATCTAAAGAATGTTTGTAGTCCTCATTCTTAAATAGATGTAAAACATTGTAAATGGATAGGATTATATTATATTGCGAGGAGCTTACAATTGTACTTATCACAAACACTACAAACTTACAAATACTTCAGCATAAGTAGATACTTAATTACATAATTTCATCTTAACATGTTTGCGTACCTAATGTACAGTCAGCATCATATATATATTGTAACAGCTAGAATAGCCAAATAGTTCGTCACACCATACAAAATATATGGTGTGACGAACTATTTGATCACTTTGGATGTTACAATGTGTAAGATTGTCCCATAATATTTATTTATTTATATGATGCTGACTGTACCTATTCAATATTGAAACTATTCAGGGTTCTAAAAACTGCCCTGTAGGAATACCAAATGTTTAGAAAGTTGTAGGTACCTACTTACTTCTATTAATATGATTATGTAGATGCAAAAAAAATATTTTCAAGACAGACAGCTTGCGTGACATGCGCAGAAAGACTCGCGCATATTCCATATTTCAGGAAAATTTCAAGAAATGCATGTACAGTTGCCATCATATATATTGTAGCAGTCAAGGTGGTCACAAATATCTGTATAACGCCTCTTGTCAAGGCGATGAAGTGCATGTTCAGATATTTTTGCGTACCCTGGCCGCTCCGATATATTTGATGGCGACTGTACCTACTCGTATATATCAAGGTGTCAAGTGCATGTCACTAGGAGATGTCATTGTAAACATGTCTACCAAATAACATGTTTATTTTGACTGCACGTGTTATTTACACAATAACGAGACATACAATGTACTTACCTAAGTATTTTTATAAATGATCTGGAAGGCAAATAAATACTTTTATTTTATAGTACTATAACAAAAAGTTAAAGTCACCTACAAATGACGACCTTTGTATTAAAACAATTGTAAAAAAATATTTTTGGTAGTTAATAGCTTCTTTAATTTCGAGGGTTACTTGAAGTTATCAAAATTAAAAGGCTTTAGATATAACTGGTACTATGTTTACCTAATTATGTGACAATTATTTGGGTATTTAATGCCAAAGCAAACGCAATTTTATAATTTTATTATTTTATTTCTTATATTAACTCAAAATTAGATCAAACATAAACTTAAGAAATTTCGAAACAATACGTCGTGTATGGCTAATATGTGCTGTGCTGCTGTGCATATCCATGGCGCCGACCTACCGACTTCTATTGAAGATTTAATTTACAGTCTACGATGGTCAAGTTACATGATACTCGTAATTTAGACCCACCAAAGTTCATATTTTAGCCACCTCGAGTATCATCCAGCTTGTAGTTCTTCCGGCCATTAATTCGCAAACAGTCAATGACCGGTTAACACATTCGCTGCATTACGGGAAGCATTTGGTCGTATTATAGGATTTGGATGGAATGGATGGAGTTACGTTAGTAGTAGTTATAGTGGAACGAATACAGCGCCATCTACGCATTACTGTGAGCGTTCCTCATTCTATCGCCGTATGTTCTAGATTCCCAACAATAACCGTTACGTAAATTCCGAACCCGGCATGGAGACACCCGCCATGCTCGCTGACCCGTCGCATATCAGTTACCGAAGCCCTAGCGCTGTCTCTACGCCCTGTTCACGACTGCCGAATCCACGCCCAGCCCTAATTGGATCGAACTATTTGAATTTGGAAGAGCCGTATTGGTTTTCATGTTTCGGTTATGCGACAGCGATTGGGGTTTGGGTTTCAGGAATTTTAGGTGGAGCTATGCTGGTTCTTGCCTAAAACTAATCTTCTTCAGTCTGTTGAGTTCATACCCGCTATATACTTAAGGCCTGCTTTAGGGTACATCTCAGGTACTAATGTTAACGCAGATATAAACATGTCTGGTACAGTCGCCGGCAAATAGTATCTTCCTACACGAAGGCCGCAAAAATATGTGACACGCTCTTATTTGTAGGGTCGTAAGACCGTGTCACATATTTTGCGGCCTTCCTGTGGGAAGATACTATTGCCGGTGACTGTACATAAAATTAACTTATCTTGAGATATGTTAAAAAACAGATTATAGATTTAATTTCTCGAAAACTTTCTCTATATGTACCAAATAATTCACAGCGCTATAAAACCCAGTTTCTGGTTGTAACTTACTTCTTCGGCTTCTTCCCAAAATTTTCTCGGCAAGGTTTTGGGGAATACAGTAATTTGAACTACAAAATTCACGTGATCTCACTCTAACAAAAAAATAACCTGATTATAATATTGTGTTTATTTAGTAATTCTGGTCAGTTGCATAATAACCCTATGACTAAGAAGAATTGCTCATTTGTTTCATCAATTAGTTACTAGTTTCAACATTATTTCATCAAAACTCAATGCATTCCGTTCGACTTTTAGTAGCCTAATTTGAAATTGATTGGTCTTCTGTTCATAATTGTTTTAGTTTGCTTAACTAATTAATCATAACAATATCACAACTTTTAATCGAGCCCTTTTTTAATGGTTTAAGCTTAACACACCATTCATTTGTTAATTATATTTAACTAGCGAATTGCGGCGCCAATAAATTGCATTTGGTCTAGACTCATTAAATAATTGATTCGAATTTTAATTCTACGAGTAGATCGAAAAGAAAGAACCGGCTAAATCTAATGCTGCATTTTTAATAACCGATTAAGCCCAAACAAATTCAATTTACGGTGCGTCACTTAACGCTTTCACATTTGACATTTAATTGTCCCGTATTAAGTAAGAGAATTTTAATGGTTTAAGGAAAAATATTGCAAAATACTTAAAAGTACCCAATTACCCATTCCACCCCCTCCTTGTGAAGTGGTTATTTTTACAGCCACCAGTAATAATATACCTATCTTACTCCCGTGCCTATTATACTGCTCAATGAATGTCTTGACTTGAAGAGTTACTCGTAGCTTCTTAGCGATAAAGATCGGTTGTTATGTTCCCAAAAATTTTATAGTTTTACTTGAACTACTTCGTCATATTGTCGATTCTAGTGAGCTATAGCTACCATTTATAGGATTATGTTATGAGTTCACAGAGATAATATCGTTAATCGCTTCAGCTTTAGTTCAATTTGAACCTGAATTGAATTTGGTCTTACATCAGTTTTTTCCGAAGTAATTTAAAAAGTAATTTTTTTTCCATTAAATCTTCTGACATACATTCGAGAGCAAAAGTTTCGGATCACTAGCATTTTCTTGAATATCTCAAAAGATATTCATTTTAAAGATATTCATTTTAAAGATATTAAAATTTATGTTACTGACCAATTTTTGCTCTCGAGTGTACTTAAGAATTTCCGGTATTAAATGAACAGTATTGAGTCTAATAATCTAATAAAATCTTCTAGATTTTTATTGGAGTCATTGACTGTTGCATGAATGGTTTTTGTATCCGGCTGTGGACTAGCGTAGGTACAAGTGCCTCTTATCAATCTCAAATTTGGTTATAGTAAATCATTCAATTTAAAGATTCTACTGGTCACTGACCGTCAAAAAGTAATATGCGCTAACACTTTCGTAATTAGACATCATATCCTGCCTTGGCCAGTTAATATGGTAGTGCTAGTGAACTGAGAGGGTGTTGTAGTAGTAGTAATGTAGTAGTAAAACACTTTATTGCACAAAACAACTACATGACCAACAAAAATATAGTAAGTCTTGTATACAAATTCCATATTCAACTAACCCAAATCATATAATTGTTAGTTAAACTATTAATTTGGAGGCTGTAGACCTTGTTGGGGTGTAGTTTCTCTTCAATATTTACAAACTTAGAGCATTCAACCCGGGAGCTGCCATGTCTATCATTTTTTATACAAAAAAGTCTGCTGATCGTCAAATGTATGGCTAATCTTACGTAGCGCACAAATAGCCACGTCAGATAACCGTCAGTCCATGCAATAAATATGACCACTGGTCGTATGTTTTCGGCAGAAGGATTACCTACTTTATCTGCTCTGGTTGGTTGAATTATGTAAGGTTACAAATGTGTCGTTTTTATTAGTTTTTTCTGACTTGCTCAATTAATCTTGTGTTCGCTTACCTATCTTATCTATACTAGAGTCAATTAATTGTTTGTTTTTCATTTGATATCATGCATGTTTAAGTAGATTATGGCAATAGAAAAGTCTATAAAGTAATTCATCCTAGTAGATTATGGAAATATAAAAGTCTATAAAGTAATTTATCTCGAAACTGTAATTCAAGGCCAAAAAAGTTACTACAATGTTGCCACTGCAGTAAAATGTTTGTACAATGGTATATTCCCTTTTTTATTAAAAACACGCTAACATAATTTATTTGTTGGTAATTTCAATCCTATAATTTAAAGAAGTAATTGTATTTACTTACTTTATATAAATAAAAGACGCCCTAATAAAAAGTTAAACATCCGTGATTTTTGGTTGCAAAGCTGGTATTGCACTTGTATTACTTCGGGTATTCATAACATTTGGTACAATAATTTACGACTAAGTTAAGAACTACATCAAGTCAAAAACGAAAACTTATCGTGTTTAATATGTTCGTTAGATTTATCTCCGTGTTAGTTTACTGTTGAAAGTAGAGTACAGTCGGCGCCAAACGTTCATACCTACCTTTTTTTTACAAAAGCCTTATTTTAACTAGTAGCCCGCTTCGAACCGAGAACTCGTGATTTACATGCAAACGAGTGTACCAATATAACCAGACACTTTATGATGATTGTTTCGCGCCTTCTAAGCTCCATAACGCTTTGATCAATCTGGTCATATTTGAGGTGTCACCCTCTTTCATAGACAGAAATTTCATAGAATTTCGTTTCCCAGAAATTATTTCATAGATTATTTGGTTCATGTACTTTCTGTTCCAATATTATTGTTTCATAGACTATTCAATTGATAAAAACATATTTCACAGACATTCATTTCCATGTATATTGCTATCAACCTTTTGTAATTTACAGAGTGATCAAACACTAGAATCATATTTCATGTATTTTTGTTTCGTAGACACAGATTTCATAGATTATTGTTTCATAGTTATTGTTTTATATAATGTTTAGTTCCACTCTTTTCTTTTCCGATATTATTATTTTAGGGGTCGTATCTGGTGGAATACAAACTATTGTCATATTTTCAATTAATAATTTCGATAACACTTTTCGCATACCCTTTTTGATGACCCTAAAAACGTAACTGCTTCCAGGGATAGGTAGGTTAGGGTAATTTTTTTTGATGACCCCAAAAACGAAACTTCTCCCAGAGATAGGTAGGTTAGGGTTATTTTTTTTGATGACCCTAAAAACGAAACTTCTCCCAGAGATAGGTAGGTTAGGGTTATTTTTTTTTGATGACCCTAAAAACGAAACTTCTCCCAGAGATAGGTAGGTTAGGGTTATTTTTTTTTGATGACCCTAAAAACGTAACTGCTCTCAGGGATAGGTAGGTTAGGGTTATTTTTTTTGATGACCCTAAAAACGAAACTTCTCCCAGAGATAGGTAGGTTAAGGTTTTTTTTTTGATGACCCTAAAAACGTAACTGCTCCCAGGGATAGGTAGGTTAGGGTTATTTTTTAAAAACGAAATTGCTCCCAGAAAAAGGAAGAATAGGGTTATTATGGCTATTTATCATTAGGCTCTAAAATGATCTGCATGAAAATTATATGATAGGTGCTAGTTCAAATATCTTTGAACAAAAACATATAGGATTTAATGTATATTACAATAAGTATTGAGTTACTGAGTCTTCTATGAAACGAAAATATTAAGTTTGATAAAATGAGAAACAACATACTATGAACATGCAGGCTTTGAAACAAGTGTTATACAAACTAAATACTATACGGATTAATAATATTTGATTTAAAACGTCATGAACTGAAATTCTCAAAAGTAATTATCTGAACAATAAAAAATATACAAAACCAGATTCTACAATGTAAGAGATCTGAAAAATGATCAATCTATGAAATGAAAATATGAGAAACATTTTCTATGAACCAATATTCTGCGAAAATGTAGTCTATGAAACAACGTACAACCCATATTTGAACACTCAAATTATATTATTTATCTATATATGCTTCATCCCCAAGAAATTTTATAAAGTTATCGTGGAACAATTATTTAAAATCAAAAATCTATCGAAATGCAGAGACGTCTAGGTAGCCAGCTGACAGTTCCGTTGTATCCGTATAGTACGTCTGTAAGTACTTCACTTCGCTTACGCTCCACTCTTTAGATAATGTCACAGAATAAATAATATGATTTAAGAAACTGTTTAATTTTTGTACGTAAACTGTATGAGTGTGCAATAAAGAGTATTTATTATTTTATTATTATTATTATGATAATGCTGGCCAATATAAAGCGGCATATTATAAAAAGGTTGGCGAAACCTGAAAAGTTTACTTGACAGTGACATAAGCGACAATGATGGTTATGACAGTGACGTATCTGTCATAGATTTATTGGCCTTGAATTCCAGTTTCGAGAGTGTCACATCTTTATTTCATAGGCGGAGAAACAAGATGTATTTTTTCACTGCTTAATGCTTATGCTCAAAAAGTTTGTTGAATTAGGCTTACGTAGGCGGACTAAAGTAGTACATTTAACCCCTAGGGCTAATATGTATACATAATTTTGCTTCTCATAGTTCTTATTGTTATGGGCTTAAAGTGTAATTTCGTAAAGTCTGCACGGCACCCAGCCCATCCCGGCGAGCCACTGCTCGCGGGGATGGGCTGGGCGCCGTGCCAGCCGGCGGGGCCCGCGGCGATGGGTTGGGCGCCGTGTAGAGTACTTTACGAAATACGGTCAAGTTAAACCAAATAACCACCTCGTGGTAATATGGCTTACTTTAGACTCTTGTCAAACAATCTACTATTTTTGACAGCAACTCTTGGAAAAGCGGAGCCTAATAGACGGAGAGCTGGCCACGTCAGATATGACACAATAATGAGAGCAACGAAACCCCTCTAGTTAGTTTACTACACTATGCTTATTTTTAGATCCGGACATCTGGCAGCTGTAAAGTGGTGGAGGTAAAAGAAAGCAAATAACTTGAAGAAAATAAATTCTAGAGTTCTGGTTTTGATCCAAAATTATGAAAAATTATGTAATTAATTAGATTATATAATATCCAAAAGTTTCGTTTGGGGGAAGTAGTGCCAAATGATGTATAATGTAATTTTTGGTTACTCGCCTACTGTTTTTGTTTGCGCAATAATACACAATGTTTTTTGTTCTAATGTTAAAATATAGGCCCTGTTCTCTATAAATAACACAACTTCTGCAGTTTTTACCTATTTCGGTATTACTTTTTTTCAACTTAAAAGCTTTGTTGGTCTGTCACTCTGATCTCCACCCATTAAAAGCTGCCAGATGCCCGGATCTAGCAATAAGGATGGTTATGCAATCTAACTGGACTGATTACAACCCTCTCATTATTGTGTCACATCTGACGTGGCCAGCTCTTAGACCATAAGTGTAGTCGGTTCTTTTTTTGTTTAAAATTATTTATTAATATTTTCTCATCATATTGTTATCCTTTTCAACGCCATGACGAAGTGATATCTTATGACGGATATGGCAACGAAAAGGTTGAAATAAACACGTTAATTTACTTAGCATGGACACCTCGGATGCATGTTCGATCAATATACTTAATATTTTTTTATCGAATTAAATTTTTGCCTTTAAATAATTGAGGCTCACAGATATGTGCTAAACATTACAAATATTACTATTGTCTATAGACTGACTGACTTCTTATATAACTGGGTACTTAAAATATTTGGATCGGATGTAGAAGGATAAGCGATGAATGTTATCAGAACAAAGATGAGCCTTCTTTTAATGAATATCGGTGTCATTATGGAATGATGATGATGGTCATTCCGCGACCATTTGGTAATTAAGTAACTAATTTTATGGATGACGGACGTATATTACTTTTAGGTGATGAAATTAATTTGACATAAGCATTGAGTAACAGAAAATTACATCCCTAAGAAATTCTTTGCGCCAAAAGTAAGTAAGTAAATCACCAAAAGTCTAAAAGATACTCTTTGATTGAGTGATAAACTGTCAACCGCCAAACATGGCGCATAATTTATTTTCTAGGTAACCCATATATAGTAGAATATATAATCATTAATAAATCAATAGTCATAATGTATCGCTATTGATTAATTAATTATTATGTATTCTAATTCAGATGGGTTATCTAGAAAACAAATTATGCGCCATGTTAGCCATATTAGTGCATACTTATTTTTTATCCCTTACCAATACCAAGATGACATGCACTTACACTATTGTCAGTGCATACGGCTGTACTCACCTGTGTTTAGTCACTATGCGCGACATGTCGGATGGGTGTGGAGCTCGTTGATCGGTTCGCCTAGCACTCTTAGGGTGGGTTGCACCACGCACAATTAACAGACTCATCAACGTTAAATATGGCGACGGAGCTGTCATCCCATAGAAAACTGTCAAACTTTACATACAAGATTTTTTTTACGATTACGTTTACGTTCACAGAACGTTTGGTGCAACCGGCCCTTAGTGCTTGAGGATGGGGACCTACACGGATTTTTTTTTTCCGGGATATTCTCAATCTAAGACATTGTTATATTATGTTGAAAATATTTCCTCGTGATAAGCATTTATTTCCTTTAACGAAAATAAATTAAAGTTTTAAAAATATAACGAAGCGAATATATTATTACAGATTTTCTAGTTTTCTTTTACCTAAGATAATACTTGTTTGATTAAAGTACAATCTCTGTTATTTACTCAATATACTCTCGAAACAATACATTTTTGTATTTCTATTGTATTTTAAGAAAACGTGGTAAAGGAAATAAATACTTGTCACAAGGAAATATTTTCAAGAAAGTAATAATGTTTGGATTGAGAATATCCCGGAAGCTTTTTTTTCCGAGTAAGCTCTCTGAACGTTTTCATCCCCTGTATCTTTATATCTGTAAGACTTACAGATCTCTTGTGTATGGAAAAATTATACACAATTTTATCTTCTTTATATGTTCCATTGACACTTTAGTCATACTGATAAAAGTTTAAGCGCCAAGGTTAAAAAACTGAATTTTGGTACCTTTAAACCAAGATGGCGGCCAATGCCAGGTTGGTTATTTAAAATCTAGATTTTAAATAACCAACCTGTAGCCTACCAATACCCGTTAAAATATTTTCTACACCACCTTTTGTAAGGCAATGTATAGAGATGATTCCCTGATCATTGGATTAATGCATGTCATTTTCTATACAAAAAAGGTCTGCTGATTTTTGCAGGGGAGGGGAACATCACATGTATACGTAACATCAAAATAGCCACGTCGGATAAAATAGGTATGACCGCTGGTCATATATTTTAGGCAGAGGGGAACGCCTGTCAATGGCCGCACGGGTTGGTTGAATCCTCAAGTAATTAGTAGTAAACATATTTTTTTTTCGATATTTCAAAGTACCCAGTCTTACAAGAATCGGGAAAAGTTGTGATTAATAACAAAATAATTATTTTGTGGAAAAGTTTATTACAAACGTAGTACCATTTATTTTATATTAAGTGTACTTATAGACAAAAATTGTGTTTATAAGTACCATTCAAAATATAAATAGTCTAAAAAATATGTTTTACATTAAGTATTTCAAAATCTACTATATATACTGGTGTACAAAAAAGTAAACAAAAATATAATAATCTCTATACAGCTTAAAAACCTTATTTTACATATTACATATTTTATAAATGATACGTAGAGATCTACATATCATAGTTCTTAACATTCCGATACATTAAAATTATCAGAAACTTTTTAAACAGTCATTCATTATACTTTATTTGTAATATTTGTATACCATATAAAAATGAAGAAAACTCATGAATGCTTTTTATAGAAAATAAAGATATATATGGTAATTTTTTCCAACATAATATTATACATCAATGGATTTAATACATTATAATTACAATAAATATCTACGAATTAAACTGGCATATTATCAAGCACACTTTATCAATCATTTTAATCTTAAGATCGATGTATTAAAAAATTCCGGGTCCTTGCCTAACTTTTCTTTCATATTAATTTAATTTTCATTTACCTGATTTACATTTTCGCACAAAATCAATTCTTGCCCTCAAAAATATTAATTCTTTACGGCTCTGAGCCAGGTCACCACATTAATTAAAAAAAAAACAACAACAATAAACAGCTACAATGTCCGTTCACTTGGTCCTTCTCGCTCGTATTAGTAAAGCTATATAGGCGAGCAGACGGAAACCGATGAAAAGCAGCACCATGTTGACTACGTCGAAAGTGAAGTCGTCCTGCAGGAGAAAAAAATATTAAAGATATTGCAGAAGAAGTACCATGGATGAACTTATTTATGAAAGAGAGACTTTTATTCGTACATTTTTCATTTTTTTTAAAGAACGACACTATTACTTGATACTTGCTTCTGTGTCATAGTTAAATATTATGGGACAATATTACAGAAACTTACCTAGTCTGATAGTAATCTCAATAAGGCTTGTGTTGTGGGTATAGTTGAAGTATAAAATAAAATTAATTTGTCTTCCAGCAAAGTTTTAACCCTGCGACGAATTAAATATGAAGGCACTTATTTACCTATTGTAGAGCCATTACGAAGTAAATACCAGGGCAATAAAATATTCATTCTTATTGTAAGCGGGTTTTATGGCCCTGGTTTTCAGTTCGTAATGGCTCTACAAATAAGAGCGTGTCAGATACTTTTGCGGCCATCGTGTAGGAATAGACTATTGATGCTGACTGTACAAGTTAACAAAACAAAACAACTGGCAAAAAGTCAGTACCACACCGTCACCAGGTTAAAGTATAATCCAGCCTAGTGAAGATGGAACAAACCTCTGAAAAGCTGAGCGTCTCCAGCACGACCTGGCCGGAAGCCGGGCACGTGAAGTTCTCCCTCGTGCACGCGATGGAGTCCACGCCGGCCCACTGGTTCACCAGCAGTGCTTCGTTACCGTACCGGAACCAGGACAGGTAGGATATCCAGCCCAGGTAGGGTGGCACTGATCTGTGGATGAAGCAAGGATAAGAACTGGCCTAAACCTGATACGAGAAAGTTTAAAAAATCTTAATATTCCGACGGTAGCGGTGTTGATATGAGGCCAGTAACGGGGCCCAGTAAAGGATTTTGATACTTTAAAAAAAATCATTATTTAATATACAATTACTTACGCCCTCTCTGATAGGCCTACCGCGACGGCGAGTTCCGTTTTAGGAGATTCAATTAATCCGAAGCTATAGGTTGAAAGTATTGTTTTAAATAACTCCCGCAATACGGACCAGAATCTTAGACTTGTTCCGCAAAAACAAATTACTGTTACTGTTACTTACCCTGAGTTGAGGAAGAAGCCTCCGAACAGCATGAAGGGGATGATGATAGGTGGCCCCACCGACGCAGCCATGCTCACACTGCTGCTCGCGCATGAGATCAGGTAACCTGCGCAAGAGTGTGCTAATAAACAACTAGATTCTAGTTCTTACTCGTTACATAGGTAGCATAATTGTATAAAGAGCATGTTGGACTTGCATGTCCACGGAAGGCCATCAAAAGACCTATGGTACACAAGTTCCAAAAGGAGAAACTAAATTCTACATACACACGATGAATTAAATACCTAACTTTGTCCAGTATCAAGAAATCTTACATTTCAACAGAACGGAACATAATAACAGTAGATTTTTTTTCCACCGAGAAACAGGCTACGATTACCATCAACCTAATGTTTTATGAGTGTATTTATTTGTGATGGAAGATGTCCTAAATCTAGTTAATCCAGTCTAGTCCAAGATAAGTTTCTATTATTTTGTTCAAAAATAGCACTTCCAACCGGAATTTAGATTCAAAATAGGAACCTACTTATAGTCACTCAGTGCTTTTGTAAAAATAATAATATGCTGTTCTGGCACAGAAATGTAATAATGTTTCATTTTGGTCTCTAAATTGATTAATAATTAGTTATTTTAAATGTCACAAGAGGCTGTAAATTCTCACTAAAACTATCTAAAGAAATCTTTGCTTAATTCAGACACTATAAAAACTTTAACGTATCGAGTTATGCAAATATTATTGACGCATTAAGTTCTAAATTCTTGTGTTAACGACCCAGTTCCGCCAGAATCTGATGACATTGCATTTGGCCGTGGAAAGCCAAGAATAAAGGGCGAGCCGCCGATATAAAGTATCAAGATATTTGAGCCTTTGCGGTTTATAGAAATTAGCTCTACAGTTGGATGCCAAGCACGTCAAACACCCATCTTATTTATATTTGCTGTACAAAATTAAACTTTATTAGTAAGGATTAATGAGGATTATTATATTTTTGATGATTTATTAACGTTGTTGAGAAGAGGCCTATTGTGATGAATGATGAATGTACTATGACACAATTTATAGAGCAAGACGAAGAATATCGAGGCTCATTGTGTATCAGATTTCATATGGGAATACATTGACTGGCATATCGTAACATCATCATGTCCATGCGTTGCGTAATTCTGTCTTTTTAACTGAACATTTCTTTAGGTTTGTCATATTTTGGCTCCCGATTATTTAAATTAATTTAGTTTAATATACCTACTGATTATAGTTATAAGTGATAGCAACTGCCTACGTCAATCGACTCAAACTACTTAGAAGTAAGTACCTAAATATATATATTATAATCGACAAAAACATTTTAAATAATGAGTATACGAGTACATCTAGACTTTTAACACCATGCCAAAAATATTACGATAGGTGCGATGCTCAAAAATTGTTTTAACTAAATTCCTAACTTTCCAATAGGTCCATTATATTAAATATGTACATGTAAATTATGTGATATAATACTTAATAAGAACGGAAGAAATATGAAAGTACGAGTAGGTACTATATTTCAAAAAACACACATATAATGTACTACTAAAATACTCTATAATTATTAATAAAATACCCACTCGGATGCTATAAAACAAAATCTAGAATATCTCGATCATCTAATAAAATAACATATTTTGCTACCATTTCTAGTTAATTTTCCCAACAAACAGGTTTTAATGACTTCCGTGTATTCTGAGTTCATTCCACGGATCTATTTTTTTTTCAATTATTATTTAATTCATTATTCAATCACTATAATAAAGGTGTTTAACTGCATTGTTTGTTGTTAAAAACCTATTAAAATAAGACTCACTGCTAAACAACGTTGCACAATAATTTCATTTGATGTTAAAATTTGACGCCATCGTGAATTAATTAATTGTAGGTCTGCCTAGCCACTACGGGTATCCATGAGCCTTCCTAATCTAACTAGAAACAAAATATAGACGATATTTTCTGTCTGCTCTCGTCTCACGTGACCGAGAAAATGTTGAACACAAGCAGGATCGTGGTGAACACTAGTACCAAGTTCTTCCAAGTACTTCCAAGGTCTTGGACAGGAATTAGACAAGTAGTTGACGAGTTCAAATATAAACTTACCAAATGACGTAGCAGCATTCGTGATCAGCGCAGCCAATCCCGAAGCGATTAAGAACCTCTTCGGGGCCGGATTGAGCCCGATCATGTAATACGCGATGGTGGTAAAGACCAATGGTTTAGAGGCGTACACTGGTGCTTCGATCAGGGTCTTAGATAAGAGGTAGAGAAGCCAATAGTTGACGAGTTTGAATATAAACTTACCAAATGACGTAGCAACATTCGTGATCAGCGCAGCCAATCCCGAAGCGATAAAGAACCTCTCCGGGGCCGGGTTGAGCCCGATCATGTAATACGCGATGGTGGTAAAGACCAATGGTATAGTGGCGAACACTGGTGCTTCGGCCAAGGTCTTAGATAAGAAGTAGAGAAGCAAATAGTTTACGAGTTCAAATATAAACTTACCAAATGACGTGGCAACATTTGTGATCAGCGCAGACAATCCCGAAGCGTTAAAGAACCTCTCTAGGAGCCGAGTTTAACCCGATCAAGTTATACACGATGGTGGTAAAGACCAATGGTATAGAGGCGCACACTGGTGCTTCAGTCCGGGTCTTAGATAGGAAGTAGAGAAGCAAATAGTTAACGAGTTCAAATATAAACTTACCAAATGACGTAGCAACATTCGTGATCAGCGCAGCCAATCCCGAAGCGATAAAGAACCTCTCCGGCGCCGGGTTGAGCCCGATCATGTAATACACGATGGTGGTAAAGAACAATGGTATAGTGGCGAACACTGGTGCTTTGACCAGGGTCTTAGATAAGAAGTAGAGAAGCTAATAGTTGACGAGTTCAAATATAAACTTACCAAATGACGTAGCAACATTCGTGATCAGCGCAGCCAATCCCGAAGCGATTAAGAACCTCTCTGGGAGCAGAGTTTAACCCGATCATGTAATACACGATGGTGGTAAAGACCAATGGTATAGAGGCGTACACTGGTGCTTCGGTCAGGGTCTTAAATAAGAAGTAGAGAAGCAAATAGTTTACGAGTTCAAATATAAACTTACCAAATGACGTAGCAACATTCGTGATCAGCGCAGCCAATCCCGAAGCGATAAAGAACCTCTCCGGGGCCGGATTGAGCCCGATCATGTAATACGCGATGGTGGTAAAGACCAATCGTATAGTGGCGAACACTGGTGCTTCGGTCAAGGTCTTAGATAAGAAGTAGAGAAGCAAATAGTTTACGAGTTCAAATATAAACTTACCAAATGACGTGGCAACATTCGTGATCAGCGCAGCCAATCCCGAAGCGATAAAGAACCTCTCCGGGGCCGGATTGAGCCCGATCATGTAATACGCGATGGTGGTAAAGACCAATGGTATAGTGGCGAACACTGGTGCTTCGGCCAAGGTCTTGGATAGGAAGTAGACGTCAGCGCGGTACATGCCGTTGTGGTGTTCCCGTATGAAGATTGGCAGCTCCGAACAGAACACCTGGAGGAAGTTAGACGTAAGAATACTTATTGACTACAGTAAGTACTAGAAAGCGAGTAGGTAGTATCTAGTAGTAGTTGTATACTCCCATTCTCTTAGTCCATAACAATCCTAAAGGACGCGCAACCGCATTTGGTTCGTTATAAAGTTAGGTACATCATTTATTTCGATATTAAAGGCAATAAATCTCTTATTGAACTTATAAATCAATTAATATTCAAATAGATATGAAAATTAAATACACTTATTTTTCATTTAGTAGCGAGGAAGTTTAAATTAAAGGTAAACTAGGATCTCCATGTTTTTTTGCTATCGAAAAATAAATATTTCGCATAAATTATATTTTTTTGCAGTAAGTAGTCTTAATCTTTTCAAACCTTGCAGAAATAACCGTAAATTAGCCTTATCATAGTCATAATTCTTGCTGTAATTGTATCAGTATGTTTATTAGAATTGCAAATTTTATTTGTGCAAAACTAATCTTAAAAATACAAACTCGACAGTAAAAAAAACGAGTTCAACAGACTAAGTTAAAAATAAGCATTTCTATGTAGAGCGTCTTTACAACTTCGAGATAAAACCTGATTACCGAAATGTGACGTTTTTAAAAGCCTTGCTTCTGAAGTCGCTAGTGATTAGGTACTCTACCGGTTAGTAAATTAATAATGACAAAATTTAAACTTAAGGAATTTTAATTGCAATGAACTTCTTTAAGTGGCTACGCAATCAAATCACAAAGCAAATAAAATCAACCTAAGAAAAGGGACATCAACCTAATTACATATGCTACTTATTACGTACAGTATCGTAAGTAGGTAAGTAATTGTAGGTACCTAATGCTATAAAAGCATGAACAGGTAATAGGTATTAATTATGCAAAATTTTGAATAAATAAATTATTTTGGCTTTTACGCTTATACCTAGATACCTACTTTCTAGTTTAAAAGACTATTAATATAATGCAACTACTACCTATCATAAAACATTTTTTTTACTTAAAAATATACGACGATGAGGTCGAAGACAATTAAATCAACAATAATAAACTTGAAAATAATGATGATAAAAAGACGACAAATATTCAATACTCACGTTGATGACAGCAAAGATATTCTGGAAGGTCATGTTGGTGAGGAACATGAAGATGGCTCCGTTGATGTTCATGACACCGTCCTGATCCAAATTTTGGCCAAAGTAGATCACTCCGATCAATATTGACACCATCTGCAGGATATCTTACATATTAGCAGCATTATGTCAGCATAAGTAGTAAAATAGACGGTAATGTAAAAACAAATGCAAAAATTTCTCAAAATTCCATCCTTACTATTTAATCTAGACTAACACAGAAACAAGGAGCGAAATAAGCTATGTAAGTTTAGAGACAGCAAATGTTTAGCCTGACCATTACAATCATATAATCTTTGTTATTTAACGAAATTATTTCATATTTTATATGATCAAAAAGTTTATTTAGGTAAAATGGTTGATTAAAATTAAACAATCATCTGATAACTTAATGAAGACGAAAGTACTTACAATGGTCTGCAGAAACCGCACTTTAATAAGCATAGGTTCCTTGGTAACTGAAAGCCAGGATCGCCAGAGAACAGCTCGGAACTGCGCCCACCATGACACTTTGTAAGGGGAGCGACGTGGGCGCAGGCTCGTGTTGGCCCATGCTGTTTCCGCCCAACCCGAGGAGATTTTGCGCTGCATGGAGGAGATTTGTGGAGTTATTATTTTATCGCAAGTTACTAGAGTTGCCGAAGAACTGAATAATACAGGTAACCGGATAATAAATCTAGCAACAAATAATATATCAAGCAGCAAAACTAAAAAGCTTGTGCTTAAGTCAAGTATCGCGCCAAATTTAAAGCAAATCATTACAGGCTAAAGATAAATTTTTAAACATGATTTAACTGATTTGTTCAAAAATAACAAACTTACCTCATGCATCAATGCATTTTCAGCCTCAGCAGCTATTTGGCAACCTAGTTCTGACTTGGCGAACGCCGTGCACACCGTATCCACAGTGTGACGGGTCGCCTCTTCCCTGCCCGGTACTCCAGCCAGGATCTGAATGAAGTGGTCTGCAGGATTGTAGTTCGCAGGACACGCTGCTCCTAACCTGTTTAGTGGAAAACAATGGTTATGCTACATTACGAGTACCTACATACAGCCTTGGTCAGAAGTGTTGAGCACCAATGCGATTTTCATACAAAACTGGAAAGTTTAGTCCATCGTTTCCATCTTTGTTTAAGTTATTTTGTCAATAAATTTAAACTAATAGGCATGTTTTGTTGAAGTTAGTAGTAACTGCATAGAATATTTGCAATATGTCGCACCGACTTAAATTTACATTTTTGGTACCTCCTGTTTTCATATTTTTTAAGTACCTTGAAAGTGTTATTCAGTAAAGTTTTCTATATTTATAAATAAAATATAACATTTACCGTTACCGTACATTGTTAGGATAGGGAAATAATGCTTAACATCAAAATTGTAAACAAACAACACCTATGCTCAACACTTCTGGCCAAGGCTGTATATTATTATTTACACAAAATGAGCACGTATTATTTCCCGTATACATTTTTTTGTGATATATTAAGGCGGAGAAAACCCCAGAACTGTCGAGAAAATCTTAATCTGTACACAATTTCTCCTACTTCTTCGTCTTCTTGGATTATTTCAAAGAATTCGACGAGAAGAAGTTCAATATTAATACGTATACCTACTGGTTAAATACTTACTCCTTAAAGAAGTCTGTGGCCTGGTCAGGTGACCCAAGAAATGCAACACGTCCGTCTGCCATGATGAGAAGCTTGTCGAACATAGCGTATAACTCGGAAGACGGTTGGTGGATTGTACATACCACTGTTTTACCCTTCTGTGCCAGACCCTTCAAAACCTGAACGAAGAAGACAGTGCTTTAAATCATAAGCTAAAATAAAATGTCGGTATCTTTAAGTGACTTTGTAGAAAGGTAAACAAAAGATAGCACAACAATATTATATTTTCCAGGCTTTATTCACCTGTATTTAGTCACTACGCTCGACATACTTCGGAGAGCTTAGGTCTCCATCCTCAAGCACTAAGAGTGTTAGGTGAACCGCTCCGTGACCAGTTGAAGCGGGGCTGCGCTATCGACTGCCGGCGATCGGCACGGCTCAACTAAATACAAGCGAGTAAAGACAGGAAAATATAGTGTTAGTAAGTATGTCTCACGAAAGTGTCAATTCAATAGAGAACAAACCTGAATAACATTCTGTGCCATGAAAGAGTCAAGGCCGGAGGTAGGTTCGTCGCAAAACATGAGAGGTGGATCCGTAAGAACCTCACTGGCGAATGATAGGCGTTTCATCTCGCCACCCGATATGCCCTTTAGGCGACCTGGTATGCCGATTACTGTATTCTGGCATTTTGATAAGGCTAGCTGCAAATAAACAATGGTGGTATAGATTTACGTTAGGACATATATTTTTGGCGTATCTTGGCGAGGACAATTAATTCGAAGATTGGGTACTCCAATGACTATTATTATCTTATATCCATATTTTAAATACATTTTGAAACTGAATATTGGATTTTAGGAGATAAAAAAATTTGTAATCGTCTTCAAAAAGGAGTAGGTACAGATATTATCTCCTACTCTATAATATAAAGCAAATAATCATCAAATAACGGTTTGATGATCAAATCTTCATTAAATTAAAAGTAAAGAAAGCTCCAAAAATGTCTACATTTTTGGTCGTTTTGTTTCGACCCGAGCACGTAGGCCAAACCGGTTAGTGCGGTTGTATAAAAACGCATTTTAACGACTTTTCCTAATCTCTCTAAACTTACGAAGCTAAAACGATTATCGAGTATCTCATTAATAACCCGAAACACCGTAACTAATATTGCAGAAGAAAGATAATTTTAAGATAAACCCAATTGCAGTTATGTTGATAAATTAAAAAAAAACACCAAATCGAATGCAGAACCTCCTTCTTCTATGGAATTGAAGTCGATTAATAATACAGTCAATACTACGCGATTTACACCGCTATTACAATTATGTATTTGGCCAAAATTAAATTTGTGGCGTATGGTTAAGAAATAAGTAAGTACCTATCCACCTCCACGGAAAGTGGAAAGTGACCTTACCTCTTGGATGACTTCTCCCACTCGGCGCATTCGTTGTGCGTAGGGTATGTGACGGTCCATTCGCACTAAAGCCTGTTAAATAAAGTTCATAATAATAATTATAGTTAGAAAAAAAACGTCTACCTATTGAATTAACTGGCAAGAAGTTGCGGAAGATTGAGATAGGTGGCGTGCTCCCGTCTCGAAGGTCAAGATTCTTTTTGGATCGCTGAGGCAAAATAATTAGTTAGTCTATTCATCTATTTACTTAATTAAAATATAGAACTTTCGTATGGTAAATCTTACCTGAAACACTAAATGTTCTCTAACAGTCAACGTGCCAATAAACAGATCCTGTTGCTGCACGTACGCCGACAGCGCTGTCAGCGCTTCTGGCGTCGCTGGCTGTCCGTTCAGCGCCCTTGTACCACTGGAGACCACTCCGCCATTAGTTCGGAAGGTCAGTGTGTTGAGGAGGGTGGTCTTGCCGGCGCCGGAGGAGCCCATGAGGGCGAGAAGCTCGCCGGGGTATGCGGCGCCGTTTACTGAAATAAGGCAAATGTGTATACTAGACTCTTAATTGAGTTACTAGTAGTAGAATGAACTAGGAATTAGTTAAAATTAACTGAGTACTAAAATTAAGCAGGTAGGTATTATTAGAAAAGGAGCTATAAGTAGATAGTGGAAAAATAATGCATCAGCAGGGGATACAAAAGATATTCCGACTACTAAAATAGAAAGGAGATGGATAGTTACCATTCTTTAACAACTGTTTCCTTTGCTGGAACATGCGATCATTGGACCCCTTCCAGAAGTTCCAGAACCTTCTGCTCCTGGACCTGTTCTCTGTCGCGAAGGCGTTGATGTCCGCCCAGGTGTATGTGACCTTTTCAATGCCACCGATGGCTCCATAGTTGCGTTGAGGGATGCTGAGCGTCACTTCCCCCCCACTTGCTGGGGGTTCTGGGGTGTTGGCGTTCTGGTGAGGGCAAAATAAGATAAATAGCGAACAAATGTACCACTTTTTTTGGAAAATATACCATTTAGCAGCGGAAGGCGCTTACGCTGTAGTACAGTCGCCATAAAACATATCGAAACGGCTAGGGTATTACCTACTCACGAATATCTGAACATGCACTTTATCGCCTTGACAATAGAGGCGTTATTCAGATATTTGTGTCAAGACAACGGTTGTTCAGTTGCCATCAAATATATCGGAGCGGCAAGGGTGCTCAAAAATATCTGACCAAGCACTCTATCCCCTCGACAATAGAGGCGTTGTTCAGATATTTATGACCACCTTGGCCGCTCCGATATATATCTGATGGCAAATGTACGTTTTGCTCAATATTGTATTCGATTTGAGCATTGAAATTGAAAGCGGCTCCGCCAACTGATAGCTTTTGATCTAGACTAGACTATCACATATTATCAAATATTATCCTTGTAACTGTTTTTACATTTGCACTTCTATCATCATTGTCCTTGTTTTGATAGTTGATTAGTGGTCGTGTAAGTGTATTTAATTTAACTAGAATAAAGAACAGTGATGGTGACTCACACACAAATAAATTCAGGGCATGCTGCTTCTGAAAAGCCTTAAATAAATAAGATAAGAACTTATCTTTTTATATTTATAACTTCAACCTTACTATTTACCTATATTTTTTAATGTATCGCTGCAATATGTAATTAAATTAATTTTAGTGTTAACCGCTTCCATCGTAAACGCTCCCTTCTTTTTCTACTTAAATAGGTAAGTAACTAATAATTACAAAATCATGCATCTATATGGCTCAGAAAATTGCCTCATGAGCATTTTCCACGTTAACAAACAGGGGCTGTCGCGAATTCGACACCGCGAGGGGTCTATACTGTCTGTTCAGAAAAAGGGCTTATCTACCACAGTTAACTCACAAGTATAAGTCTTTTTTCTTGTAAATATATTGGTACTTTCGCGGTTTTTGAAATAAAATAGGGATTAAGCGAAATTAGACCTTCTGTCAAAATCATAAACATCTGCCGAAGCGCAGAAAAAGTCTTCGCAGAATATTCTAAACCAGCACCAGCACCATGGGCTTTTGTACATTAATCCAAGAAGCCAATAAAAGTTTTAGAACGAATAGTATTAGCTACCGATTAAAGTAATATATCAATAATAATTTATTGGCATTTAACTTCGGCACTTCGTTAAAAGCTGTGCCCAGACTCCGGCCGCCTGGATATTCCAAAATTTGGCTTATTCCAAAATTACTTATTCCAAAATTTGGCTAAGCCACTACTACTTATAATATAACACAATATAGAGCCACCTAAGTACAGTCACCATCAGATATATAGGAGCGGCCAAGGTGGCCACAAATTTCTGAACAACGCCTCTATTGTTGAGGAGATAAAGTGCATGTTCAATTATTTTTGAGTGAGCTTCAATAGGTGTCATGGCTATGGAGTTTAAATTAAATAATCAAATTTCTGACAAGGCAGGTTAATTCGTTGTTTGTTATCGATAGAGAAGGAAACAACACAATAATATTAGTCTTAAATACTTCCAGCCCGCAGAAGTCAGATCAAGCAGAATATAAAAAGTCGGAATACAAAATTATCTATTTATTTGACAATTGGTAATTTCAGATCTCGAAATTACACCCGTGCCGTGGGACAATTGCTCTAAGCGTGGGACGCACCGTACGATTAAAAGGAGGTAACCAAATAAAACAAAACATCTAACTCGAGTAACTCGAAAATAAAACTAGCAAGAATCTAACAAGGAATCCACTAGTGTAACATTTATAGGGTGTTAATTACCGGATGGGATTAGAGCCGGTATCAGTTTCGGTTCCGGTACCCGTATCGTGTTGCCGCACGTGATACCGGTAGCTGTCTCACACCCGCAGCGGGGCCTTTTGACCCGAAAACTTACAGACGCCGGAAAAAGTCGTTTAAAAAGTTTATAAAAATAAAGGAAATCATTTCCTAGTTTTTAAAAGCAGTGGGAAACATGTTGACGCCTATGGACGCTTTTAGTTACAAGGGTTAGTTACTTGCGCGTAATCGACCCTTTAAAATAGCAGTAAGAATGTACTATTAGGTATCCTATCATGAAGAACTTCACAAGTACTACAATAAGTATATAGTTCGCGACAAGCATATGAATCGCAAGCGCCGTTGTTACACTATTATTGAAATTAAATTGGTATTATCATATTTAAACTTAGAGTTATCGTCGGTGGAGTATCTTCCAGCTATCTTTATCCAGGGGGCCAATTTTTGACTTTCGAGCGCCCGAATTCAAAAAGTTTAAGCTCGAAAATAATCGCACACAAAAGCTTACCGCTAATTTTTTCGCATGAAATGAATAAGTTTAAATACTCATGATTTTAAATTCCTATCGCTGTTATTGTTAAAACATTATTTCATCGTTTTATTCTGAGTTGTAAATGTCACTTTCGAGTGCTCGAATCTGAAAAATCACCCCCCTGGGCCAGTTCCTAGAGCCTTTGACACGACATGGTCCCTACCTTTTCTTTTTGCGTTTGGGTTTGCCACTACCCCTCCTGCGTTCTATCCTCCCTTCCAAAATACTTAGCCTTAATCATTTGATCCTGTCGTATTACACATATGTAATCATTTTTTTTGCCTAACTTCGATACCTAGTTCGGATCGCTCTTGAAATTCTGCTTCATTTTGATATATTTGTGATCTGAATGCGCCTTAAGAAGTCAATAACGAAAAGTCCGAACAAGTTCTATAAAAAAAGACACCGATAAATTACGAACCTATGGACGCCTGGAACTCCAAAGGTGTTACATGCGCATTGCCGACCCTTTATAAAAGGAGCATTCGCTGTATTGACGGAGAGAGAGGAAAAGAGGAAATATTCACTTCTTAAGTATTTTTAGGTCGTGTCGTGCTATAATATAAATACCTACTTACGAGTATGGTACCTATGTCTCAATTATTCTTATCTATTTACTTCACGGAACCCTGACTTTCTTTAGTGATTTATTTGTCTATAGACACTTATCTCTCCTAGCTGCAACTAGCATCTTGCAGGATATGACCCATTGTAGTGAATAGGGGCAATTGATAGAATTGGAGTGTGGATATAGGCCTGAGGATATCGACTCGAGCTATCTAGTAATTGGGTTATGTTGCGATGATAGCTAATGGGATTCTCTTCTAAATTGAGGTACTGACGATATATCATAACATAATTATGGGATATTCAAATTTCAAAAATTCAAAATATATTTATTACATAGATTGGTATTACAGTGGGAGGCAGTACAGTGATCCCCACACTAGGCCGAGCCTGTGACGTGGGGATCTTAGCGAAATACAGAGTATGTTTTAATAAATGAATATTAAAGCTAAAATTGAAACTAAGAATTTTGATTAAATGATCGAGAAACTATCTGCTTTTATGTGTGTGTGAATACCTACGAAATAAAAGTGTGAAAGATATAAATTCATAAGTGAAGTTAATAAGGGTTCTCAACACGCAGGTACAGGTACCTATGCAATACCGCCACCCTCGTTCCCTATATGTACGTGTTCCCTACAATAGCATGTACATTTTAAATATGTAGGTACAATGGAATTGAAACTATTTGTAACCCCTGTATTTTCTTGCGGCAGTTATTGCAATTCATTTTCTTCTATTTCCTTAAAATGTTAAAATAACGAAAATCAACTTTCCAAGTAAATTGCTTCAAATTTAGAAGGCAAAAATTATGCATGATTGCATAGTGGGCAGCAAGAGCCTAGAGTTGCAGGGGGTGACCTCTTACCGTCAGATGAATATACATACAGTCGCTATTTAAATTATCCGGATAAGTACGACTTCTTTATAACTAACTTCATGACTGTAGCAGCGTTTAGATATTTATAAGCACCAGGACTGTTCCCATATATCTGATGGCGAATGAAGTGCATAATAAGTAATACAGTAGCGAGGAGCGAGATTATTTCGATACCTACCAAGTCTAACAAAATTTTGATAACTTTATACCCTACTAGTCCTACTACGGGGAAGCCAAAAAGAAGGGTTTTGATTTTAGCAGTCTGTGTATGTAATTGAATGTATGCAATATGTATGTCCGCCGTAGTGCCTTAACCATTCATTCGATTCTTATGAATGAGATGTCAATCGATGAATTATGGCCCGGGTAATATAGGCTGCATTTTAACCGATTTCAACAATGGTACCCGTAGTCGGGTTACAGTTTTTTAAACTTTTATTACCTACTTGTTGAATACTTAAAAAGGTCACGTACTCATCTAGCTGCCCGTAGAGCATCGGAAGGCATTTCGAAACCCGTAGAACCGGTGCATATAAAACGTGTTTTAACATTTTTCTTTAATTCGGGCATTCTAACGATTGCTACATCTCAGTATTGGGGGTTTCCGTGTCTTTGGAATAGTGGGTTCCGTCGGTTCGGAAAAGGTTTGAGAACCGCACTTAGATAAGAACTTTGTGAGTTATTAGTAGGTACTGTGTAGGTGTGTCGTATAGTTTTTAAAGTTTACTGGAGACTGCATTTCTCTTGTCCAATATTAATTCAGTAAATTAATATTTACTGGCAGTGATACAATTTCAGAACTCCTGAAAAATTGTATTTCAGTCGTCTATAAATGACCTAAAATTGTGAAACAAAATGTAACAAATGAAATTTAATAATTTAAATAGTACGCGGATTTATTTTATTTTGGAAATACGTGTACATTTTAAAAAGCTTACCTGTGGCGATGCATTATAAGTGACCCTCTGATGTTCAGCTGACGAAATCAGGGGCTCTTGCTCTTCATTGCCAGCACCCATTATATTATATAAAAAATATACTTATTCAAAAACAATAAATACAATCCCAATCTGACTACAAAAAGCACTAATTCAAATGTTTATGTCACGAGCACTTCACAATATTTTTATTTTGGAGGTACGAGCGCGCGCGGCCGACGGCGACTCGAAATGACAGTATAAGCCTGCCTAATCAAGCAAGCGCCGCGCACTGTTACCCCGGACAAACACCACAGCTATTTGTTCCACGGCGCCCTGACAGCCTGATAACGAGCATTTGCAAACAAGAAATCCTAAGGATTATGCAACTGCACAGAAGTTGCACTAATTAAAACACAATTAGTCTCGTATGTAAATGTTTATTCAAGAAAAATCATATTTGAGATAGCAAATAATTATTCGGTACATTATTTTATACAATATTTTAATGAATATCTTTTTTATTTTCTGCGTTACTCGTATGATTATAAATGACACATGACAAAGGAACTATTGTATGTAGACTTGAGATGTTTTATGAACCTTAACGATAATATGCTTTAGCAATATGGCTAACATACTTCTCTTTATATTGTAAACTTACAGGCTACGTAATTCACAATGACATTGCGTTAACATACATTTATTCATTCATTTATAATATTATTTGGTGAATTACTTACTATGAATAACCCTCTCTTCCCCTCGACATTATTTCGTAGTAATCGGTATCTTAGCGTGACGCGGTGCGGGGGAGGTTTTATAAACTTAAAACCATAGAATAGGAATATAACTAGTCTGAATTTTAAACCCTGTATATTTTCACTACAATAATTATTCAGTACTATTTTGAATTCTGAAATCGGCACCATAGTTGTAATTTTCTACACTGCGCCTCCCCCGCCCCACCGCCAGGTTTCACAATAACCCACAAATGAAAGCTATCTCGACCATGCTTAATCATAATTATAAATAAAATAACGGTATTATTTACATTGCACAAACGAAACTCATGTCTGTATCGCATTAAAACTATAGGTAAACGTATGAATTATTTAGCACTACATAGGAAGCATTCCGGGTTATATTTTAGTCTATGAGTCTGTTAATACCTAGGCATATGGCCAAACCGACGGTGATACGATCCTGGACCGTCCAAGCTATTGTAGCTATATGACTGCCGCTATCCAAGAATCTCAAGACGTGCATTATTCGTTATATTTTAAGATTACACTTACTATAAATTCATGTAATTGGGTGTAGATACTATAGTATAGTATGTATAGTCTAATACTATTGTTTAGTACTATATCTGGCGAGTAGGCTATTTCGAATTGGAGTTTTTTGTTCATCTCACTATAATTATTGCTTATATATTTATTAGCGGTAAATAGGCTTACGGTGGTATCCAGAGTTAAATATCAGTTATAAAATATAGCATGACTGTTCTTCTATTGTAAAATACGGAAGGTAATGGTATAACGGAAGTACGCGGTCGTTTGACGTTTGATTTCTATGATAGCTATTTAGAGTCTACAGTCAGGAAACAAAACACAAGTAACAAACAATACAATTGTGATTAATTTCAAGTTACAAAGATTCAAGTCTTAGTCAATTGTACTGCTATAAATCTATCGTATTTTATATCCTATGTTCTTTGAAGCTAATACAAAGCCGGCTAGTAGTGACAAGCAAACTGTGATGTTCCAGTGTCAAAACTTGGTATATTATGCAGAGTAGACTCTCACAATCTAAATATACTAGGAATAAAACGTAACTTGCTAAGACGCCATTCAAAAATATATTTATTGTTAATAAGTATTATAATATTCGTAAAAAGACTGCAGTCTGCGGTAGACTACAAAACCTGTCCTTCCTACTATGAATATTATTGAATATATCTGCCGTATCTACATTTAAAAAGCCATTTAATTGTATATGTATACCTTGTTTTCATACAATAAGTCACACACAAAATTGGGCAATTTTTAAACGCAAAAACGTGGCAGTTTATGTTGGGTCAAAGGACCAACTTACAGAACTTACTTCTATTATTACTTCTACGTGAATGCTCAGACTATGCGATACTAAATAGATGGCAGTTCAATGGACTACGAGTGCTATGCTATGGTAGATATTTTGAGCTTAATTGTATTTGCAACTTGAATATAGGACTAAAATTATATGTGTATTACGTACGAAACGCATTCCTGTTAAGGCTAAAATCCTTCTAAGCTTATATTATTTTCTGCGCGTATAAAGATGAAGCTCACAATGCTACATTCCGTAACTTGTAGTTACACAGTTCCGTACTTAACACTCTTATAGTTATTAATTTTAAGTTGTTTCATCACGTTTACAAGTCTGCTATTCGTCGTAATTAGGTAGAAATTCCTTCATACGCGCAAAAAATTTGCGAAAAAACGATAAGGAAATTTAACGGCACAATGTATCATAACTTCAGACAAAAAATATATCGAATTTGTATATTATTACGGCTATTTGTCAATTATCTAATTTCCATATTAAATCCCCGTCTGATTTCTTTTCATCGTCCTACTTGACGGCACATACAGTCAGCCGCAAAAGTAGCTAAGCGGGTAGGGTGTTCAAAATGAGTGGGACACGAATTTATTGTTAAGAGAATAAGAGCGTGTGCAGGTCATTTTGAACACCCTACCCGCTTAGCTACTTTTGCTGCTGACAGTACTCGGCCACGTTCGGTACCGTAAGGTTTACTGATCTAGTGAAACCACAACCGCAGTGATCTCGTTACAGTGTGTCTGTCGCGGCGCGGCGCCTCTACCGCAAATAATCCATAATCATATTCATACATAATTTTATAATCACTGCAAATTATTTTCATAATTCAGTGTCGGTTTAATTGTAATTATTAATACGCATTATTATACTCCACTGTATTTAATTAATAATTATTGAGGTTATTCATGAACACCAAATTAGATAAACCTGTAGAACGCCATTTACTTCTAGTGATTCGAAGACGCCGCGGAGAGAGAATTTATTCTTTTTTTTTCAAAACATTTGGCGTGCTATACCCTAGATTTCTATGGCATACAAAAGTCTATTAAGTCTTAGTGAAACACTATTCTTGTGACATACAATGTAGGCAAACAAGTGTTACCATGTACTAATCCTACAAAACGCTGTTTGATATGTTATCATTAAATTGAGGTAATATTGAATGCTACTGTCTTTTATCGTTCGGTTCAATACAGGAAGAATCCGCAGTGATATTGAAAACAACGAATTGTTTAATATACAGTTAGTTGACTTTTTTTTAATCCATTATGAGACTACTGAGACTTGTCATAAAATATTAGCTAATATCAATAGTTGTATTTTCACGTTGATAGCTTTTGAGGCATCGTCCTAATTGAACGCGAATGGGCGATCATCGCAGGTTCGCGCGAATTTTATGCACGATCAAACTTATTGAACTCGAACAGGTGTCCTAACAGACAATCGCACTTGTCAGTTAAAATCTAAGAATTGGTATGAGTATACCCAGATTTTCAAGTACTGCCACCTTCCGATCCAAACAGTATTTTAGCGAATACAACTGAATAATCAAGATTTTTTCCTTAATACACACACTAAATGCGGTAGCTTTTATATTTTTTTGAACCATTAATTGATAATAATTGCTGATTACGATGCGATTTTCGGCGAACCCATTAATAAAATACATTGACGTAGTGTCATTTAGGCTAATTTGCTAAGTGTTGTAATGTAACTTAACTCTAAAGTAAGGTAAGGCATATTTGTATAAGTAATCGACGTCATTTAGTAAAGGCGTCCCATTCAGTGCTAAATTTCATTATTTTAGTGATCTAAGTTGAGCTAACTGGTTGCACTACCAGTTAAGATTTCTATGTAGAATTTGTTAATAAGTTATCCTCTAATTAGTCTAATTGATAGTCACTGGGTAATCGATTATTTCCATAGAGAAATACGAAAGTCGCGGTTGGTTTTTATAAAAAACGGACTGAATCGAAAGCAGCAAATAATCTCTTTTGATTTACTTTCAAAATAAAGTCAAAGTTTATTCTCTTACAGGTCCATCTAGCAAACTGGACATGGATTAATGAATTGTTCATTTTTTTACCAATATATAGGCATTTTGGCGTAACCACGATATCCATTCATTAAATAAATGTTAGATTTAGTTATTCGTTTCTATAATAATGACAAGGAGAACAATAATATATGCGTCCTTGTCACTACGATAACTTCAGAAAAAAACAATGTCAATTCACTAATAGTCTGGAGCGACCATAACATTAATTCACGTGACGGGGGCGTATTGAAATAATGCGAGTTGTAAGTGAGTCCGCGCTAGTAAACCACACCATGAGGTAGCCTGGTGTTATAAAAAAACTTAAAAATTACTTCTCACCCTAATCGATACTTACATTATGATCGATAATACTGCTAAAACTATGATAAATCCCGTTCGAAAATATACAAGGTGACTACTGTTAGGCCTCAACTGCGTTCCCGCGTTTTAACAGAGCGATCACCCTGTATTAATCAGGGACATTTAAAAAAGCTAGTATGTGCAAAAATTACGCGTTCGCTACTTACGTCTATAATGCATGATTTACATAGTTAACGGCGTATATTACAAGAGGAGCCCCGGCCGCCGCGGTCCGTACATCGCCTTATATCCCTTCCCTTGAATTCACTAGAGTACACAAACCCTTAAAAGCTAAATGAAAAATGAAATTTTGATCCTTACTAAACCTAAACGAAGATAATCTGATATTTGACCTAAATACAAACCGCGCTATCGGGTATCGCCGCATTTGCCTACATTTGCCACATGAACTACTAACACTAACGCAGTTATTAACACTGACGCCGCATCCGTGTGAGCGAGACGGCGCTGTGCACTTATGTCGCTATGTCCCGCTCGCACACCGGAGCGGCGGCCAATGTAAAACCGCCTAACTCCAACACAATCATTACTAGTTAACCATCTCCTGATCGCTTCTTATCACAGCCTAGTCGACCGCAGCGACCATGTGTCTTCCATCTAACTTGGTATTGCAGAGTTAAAACCAACTTAGCAATAAAAACAAGCGAGAACGCTGCGCCGCGAATCACTGCAGACAGCGACAGCGAGCGAGACGTCTAGCTTAATGAGTTTCGATTCAATCGACGCGTTGGTTTTGGCCCCACAATGGGTTTCAAGTACTTTGGCTCATACATTGTCACCGTAGATGGAATCTACAGTCGCCTATCTATCGACTTTTGGGCTCCTCTGCCTATAACTGCATAATATAGTTTTGTTACGTTATCGAAATTGTGATGAACCAAGCATACCATATACATAAGAGGCTCCTTAGCACTCTTAATATGAAAAATGCAATATTTCGATACAACCGAGCGTTTCGAAAACGTAACAAATCGTGTAAATAACAGACTTTAAAGATATGTTCGCCGCAGCTCCAGTCCATCGATTATAATTTTAATTACAATTAAAATAAAGTCTATAATCCCTCACACCATATTTCGCTATTCACGCAAAAAACGCAACCAGCTCGAATCCTTAACACTGAATATTTATCTAAGTATACTCTCTCCTAGCACATACGTATGGCTGCGGCGAACATTACAATCTTTAACTAAGTGCTATGTAGAATTGAGCACGCATATTTATTTTTATACCATTCCTGCTACTATCAAAGTATACAAAATTGGTAATTTATAACGGCACAAGTAAAAAAGTATTTGAACTACTAAGATAATTTGATATTAGTTCCATTTTCAATTACATCAACATAAGCCTCTTTATTTATTTAAACAACCTCCCGGACCACAACTGTCTCTTTCACAACTAATTAGATAAAAAGAGACATGCATTGCCGATGTCGATGCAAACATGTTACCAGTTTCAATGCTCTATTCGGACGCTCGACGTGCCACTAGAGCATCTTCTTGGGATTTTGAATCTAGCAACTCTATACATATAGGGTTGAAATTTCAGCACATTTCTCTACAACCAAAGACGCGGTAAAAAGGTCGTATGCGCGCTCAATCCTCGCAGCAAAAAGAACCTTATTCGCTAGTCCGTAGCGGCTACACTGGCTAGAGCGTCTGCGGACAGTACTTGGAGGGCGGGCGCGGGCGGCGCTGCGCGGGCCGCTGTCAGTTGTTCTTGTCGAAGTTGTGGACGGCCCAGTTGAATGACGTCATCCACGAGTTCTTGACGGCCTCTATGAACTTGAGGCGGAAGTGCTCAACCGCTTTCTCTTCCGATAAATCTAGGACCTGTTGGGAAGGGGTTTGAGATTTTATTTACGGTACTTCAAAGTTTCGATTACATTTAATAGGATTTTACAGGTTAAAATAATTACTGATTATTCGTCTGATATTTAAACAATTTAGTGCCGTGACCAGGATACTCACGAGGGGGTCCCGCAGGTACTGCAGATCCCTCTCAGACTTGAGCTCGGGCGAGCTCGGGCAGGCTGGTGGAGATCATCATGGAGAACAGCGACAGGATCAGGTGGCCGTGCCGCCGTAAGGTCTCGTATTTACAATGGGGTTGGCCGGTCGAAAGTATTTACAGATGGCGCCAGCATAGCTGGTATCTGTCAGTCCTACAAATAGTGTCAAAATCGTGTTTTTTTTTTTAAAATTGACCTGGATGGGCTAGCCTTTAAGCCAAATCCCATACAACAATACTAGTGAAAGGGGCCTAGCTATGCTAGCGCCATCTGGCCAAACCGTTGACAGTTGCCAACCCCATTTGGTGCCGTGACCAGGATACTCACGAAGGTGTAGCGCAGGTACTGCAGGTCCCTCTCCGACTTAAGCTCGGGCAGGCCGGTGGAGATCATCATGGAGAACAGCGACAGGATCAGGTGGCCGTGCCGCCGTAAGGTCTTGCATTTACAATTTGGTGCCTTGACCAGGATACTCACGAGGGTGTCCCGCAGGTACTGAAGGTCCCTCTCCGACTTGAGCTCGGGCAGGCCGGTGGAGATCATCATGGAGAACAGCGACAGGATCAGGTGGCCGTGCCGCCGTAGGATCATGTAGGCCTGTAAATAATAGCAATATTAGCGTATGATTTTGATTAGTTGTTCCGGGATAACTTTAGTAACGTTTTTCTGATCTTTATGAAATTTGTTGGGGTTGTAGCAGAGATCTATACAATTCACTCATATACGAGCAGGCTTGATCAAGGGGTTATGGAGCTAGAAGGCACAAAATAATCATCAGAAGGGTCTTGTTACATTGGTCAATTCGTTTGCATGGAAATGGCGAGTTGATGACGTGCGTGAGCACGAACGGCACGCGCTCGCGCTTGAAGCCGAACTACTGCTTGAAGTGTGAGGAAGTGAAGTCTACGTGTAGTATAGTGGCTCACCGTCTCGCAGTGCTCGCGGAATATCTTGAAGTGCAGCGGCTCGTTGGCGCCGGAGTTGCGGTCGCCCTTGTTGATGACGTGTATGAAGTCGTGCGTGAGCACGAACGGCACGCGCTCGCGCTTGAAGCCGAACTTCTGCTTGAAGTGCCCGAGGAAGTGGCCGAAGTCTATGTGGAATAGCTGTACAAGATGGTTTGGGATGTAGTCTCATGTTAACTTGAGACTAAAAAGATGACTAAGATACAATTCGGCGTCCTCTATTAAATTGTGTCATACGATCACGTGTTCAGAGGTCAATATTGTGTGACATAAAGAGAAGGAAGCCACATACTTTGTGACGTCCATTCTACTTCAAATGGAGTTGTAAAAGTAACAGAAATAAAATCAGATTTTATTCGCTACAAGTAACTATTATTACTAGTTTTGATGACTCGCGCGAAAGTCGTGAAACTTTTGTTTTATCGATTAACCTAACCGATTTATTTTATAGTTCCATGAAGAGTTCCATCGAACATGTAGATATGTCTGAAGCAAATTTTTCATTACGAATATAATAGGCTACTTTCCTACGAAGAGAAATCAGCTACTCTTTAGGAAACGTCAAAACGATTTGTTATACTCGTATGAAGTTTATACGAGATACTAATATTGTGAGTCACAATACTATATGATGAATACATCTCCTTCATAAAAGTTATAACCATTATAAAATCATTTACGTCACTCTGGGCGGTAAGTGAGATTTGCCGCCCACGGGCGCAGCAACAAATCTCACTTCACACCCAGGAGAAGACGTAAAATTGTGTACGCACCACGGGCGGTAATAAAGAAGGCCTCAGATTGCTTGTTTATGGCCCTTACCTTCGGTTCGGGCCACAAATGTCCGCGATCTGAGCAGTTCTTTATTTTACCGCCCTAGGTACGTAATGTACTATTAAAGCGTAAACACATGTTACACCTGGATTTTCCCGTGTATTTTTGAAATTTTGATTTTGTGAATGCAACAAAACAATTTTATCTACTGGAAAATACCATATTATAATTTCCACAATTTTGATGATAAAGAAACCATTATATTTAAATTGATTGAGTTTATATAATTCCCGGGTAATTGTGCATTGCGAGTAGTGTACGTTTGAAATTCCCGGGAATACCCTACTTACCTGACCGTTCTTCTTCACCATGATATTGTCGGGGTGGCGGTCGGCGATGCCCATCACGTAGGTGGCGACGCAGTAGCCCGCACAGCTCATCGTGAACTCTTCTACCGCCTTGTTCAATTTAGCTTCTGATTCGTTGTTTTCGCGGAGCCATTCTGCGTAAATATCAATATTAAGCAATTAATTGTGTGAACGGACAAAATGGACCACTTTGTCGATATGGAGTTACTAGTACTTTCTAAAACCACGCAATATGCATATCCATTAGTGAAAGAAAAAAGTATCCTTGTAAATTGATAAAGTGGTCCCTTGCACTAAACTCGTCCTCAATTATTTATATAAAGCTTGACAGGATTCTATTTGGTCCTGAGAAAATCTCGCTGCAAACAGCTTACATATGACAATAATGTGCGTATGTCATCAATCTACTACTAGTTTATGTGACTACTATATAATGAAGGGCCTTAAAATACGTGTGGTATTTTATATAATAATATGACACGAGTGTTTAATGCCTAACCATGTAAACTAAAATAATATGGGTAAAAACACACTATTCCCACGTACGCAACGCACGCAATGCAACGTGAGAGAGATTGTGTGCACACTTGTCCCACGTATACGACGTGTATTGACATCAGACGCTAGAAACACACTATACCCACGTACGCAACGTATGCAATACTACGTGGGAATGACGCGCTAGGAGCGTAACATCTAGAAACACACTGATCGTACGCGTGTGAAAGCGTGTGATATCCCCTCCACGTTCCCACGCCGATAGCATCGCGTATGACAAGTATGTTTCTAAGCATACAAATATAAGGGTCCAGATTTCATAATGCATTGCATACGTTGCGTACGTGGGATCAGTGTGTCCCTACCTTATTACCTTGCTAATCCGCGGTATAACAACGTGCTAGTTGATTAGTGACAACCAGTTTTGCGTATTTTTGCACGCATTAATGTTCCCACCCTCCCGCCGCGAAATAAATACGCAAACAAATACAACAAACCACCACCAATAATACCAAAACTTGACACATGTTTCGTCTCTATGGTAATAGTATCTTCCTACACGAAGGCCGCAAAAATATGTGACACGATACTATGCCGCTACAAATAAGAGCGTGTCACAAATTTTTGCGGCCTAAGTGTAGGAAGATACTATTGCCGGTGACGGTACAGTAATCTAACCAGACGGGTTATGTTGCTCTCATTATTGTGTGATATCTGACGTGGCCAGCTCTTAGTCCAGTCATTAGAGTGCTCACTCCATACAACTGGTTATGAGCCCGAAACTTGACATTTTGAAGGCTAGACGAATAAGGGGTTGAAGAAGGGAGCGTGCAGGGGGCGTGAATACCAAGGTTTTACAACGGGCGCCCTATTCACACCCTTCAAAATGTCAAGCTTTCGGGCTAATAACCAGTTGTATGGAGTGAGCACTCTATGCTAGTGGAAGCTTGACGACGGTGCGCGACTTCTGTATGTTGGCGACCCCGCCTCGATCACGACCTCGTAGCCCATGGATGCAGTATGAAGCATCTGGCAGGTATGAAGTACTTACGGAAGAGGTGGGCCTTGGAGATGGTGGAGGCCACGTTGACGACGGCGCGCGACTTCTGTATGTTGGCGACCCCGCCTCGATCACGACCTCGTAGCCCATGGATGCAGTATGAAGCATCTGGCAGGTATGAAGTACTTACGGAAGAGGTGGCCCTTGGAGATGGTGGAGGCCACGTTGACGACGGCGCGCGACTTCTGTATGTTGGCGACCCCGCCTCGATCACGACCTCGTAGCCCATGGATGCAGTATGAAGCATCTGGCAGGTATGAAGTACTTACGGAAGAGGTGGCCCTTGGAGATGGTGGAGGCCACGTTGACCACGGCGCGCGACTTCTGTATGTTGGCGACGGTTTCTGCCTCGTCGACCACCTCGATCATGCCGACTGCGTTGTCCATGGATATACAGTTGTATGGGTTCAATCTGGAAAAATAATCAGTATTAAGTAAATGCTATACATTAAATTATAATAACTAGTAGTCCGCCTCGAACTGAGAACTCGCGATTTCCTTGCAAACAATCTGCCCAATATAACAAGACCCGTGAGATGATTTTTTCGCGCCTTCTAACTCCATAACCACCTGATCGATAATTTAAGTTTTTATGGTATTTTTTTGTATGAAAAAGCTTAGTCTTGGCATGGCAGTCCATCACGATGTTTTCCTTGACCGTAAAGCGACAGGTAAATATCAAATACATACACAGTTGCCGGGGTTTGAACCTCAGACCTCTGCTTTAAAGGTCGGTCGTTTCACCACCAAGCACAGACTACACAGACAGACACCTCATGATTAAGTTTTTTACAGGGGGCACGAGGTTACCACACATCAGCGCAATTTTATTCGTAAATTTCTACGATTCGAACAGCACATCTCAATAGTATTCTACACCAATTTGTAGTATAACAATCCAGGTTCACCCCTGTAACTTGATTTTTGTGGATATTTTTAATTCACATGAGTAATGATCAAAAAAGATAACTCAATTGAAATAAGCGGTCGCGCTCTGATACAAAATTAGTACGGTAGCACAGATGCGTGGTGACCCCGAGTTGTACTTAATAATAATAAAATAAGCTTCTCCAGCAGCTCCCTAGACACGATCACAAAAGCTCACCGGAAGTCGTAGCCCTCGTTCTTCCACAGCCTGTCCATGATCCGGAGCATCTGCAGCGTGAACATGTCCTGGCGCAGGTCGTCGCCGATCTTGAGGATGATCCGGATATCCGGCCCGCCCGGCTCGATGTTCTCGAAGTCCAGCAGCAGGGGGCGCATCTTGCTGTCCATCACTTTGCAGGTGTCTGGTCTGGGGACACGAGTGTTTCATTAATAAAATAAAAGAAATATTGATAAAACAAACTGTAACAGAAATGAGTACGGAAATGGCAATGGATTGGGCATATCCTCAGGAAACCTGACACTCACTTATCCAAGATTGCCCTGACCTGGAAGATGCCCGGCAAACGGAATAGGGGCCGCCCCAAATTTACTTGGCGCCGTACCGTGGAGCAAGAGATGGGTAGTTTGGGGATGGGATGGGAGGAGGTGTCCCAGACCGCACTGGACCGAAGCCAGTGGAAGAATTTAATTCGAGCCCTACACCCCAGCAGTGGGTAAAAGGATGGAAAGAAGAAGAAGAAAACAAACAAATACTACACCAGACAAGGTGGCGCAACAGAAAATCGTCGTTTCCCCAAAATAATAGTTTTATCCCCTTATTCATAAATGATAAGAGATCGATGATAATCGTTTGTCCCTATCCCTCATATCATATAGGTTGGACGGAAAGGGACAAACGATTATCAGAGGCATAACTTAAGTAGATGTTTATGAATAATAGTTTTAGTTTATAATATATTATGTATGCTAGTCTCTAAGGTATTTTTCTATGGGCCACTAGTTGCCTGAAAATAAAAGTATTTAATTTAATTTCATTAATTATCAAAACTGGCAACTCTTAAGTCCTGTTCTATCAATGAAGTTGTTTTTTTTTGTTTATGGAGTCCTCAAATATATGTGACGTTTCCAAGCCAAAGAGCAAGCTAGGTCTGGCATAACAAATCATTCAGAGATCTCTATTAACAACCGACAATGACGTATATTTGACAGGAAAACGTCACATATTAATTTTTATTGAACAATGTGTGCGTTAAATCACAACACGCGGATGTTGGGTACACTTTGACAACCCTGCGTTCGACAGGAGTTGCATGATTGGTGATCTTCCACTGAAGGCCAGTTGTATTATACAGTGAGACTTCTGTACTTGCACTACGAATTCTATGGTAAAACTCACTGCTTGTTCCAATTACGACTTTGGCTCTCGTTTCGAACTTTTACAGTCGAATGACACCATTAAAATGACTCATGCCAATTATAGAGGGTTAGTGGTACATTCCCTGGTGTGTGACTCACTTGACAGCCTTGCACAGGAAGCTGGGGTTGAGCGGCGACACGAAATGACACAGCGTTTCTCTACAGTGGTCTTCTTGCAGCAGCTGCAGTATGGCGGCTGGCGTTGCTGATCTCTCCTAATGGAGGGTTAGTGATACATTCCCTGGTGTATGGCTCACTTGACAGCCTTGCACAGGAAGCTGGGGTTGAGCGGCGACACGAACTGACACAGCGTTTCTCTACAGTGGTCTTCTTGCAGCAGCTGCAGTATGGCGGCTGGCTTTGCTGATCTCTCCTAATGGAGCGTTAGTGATACATTCCCAGGTGTATGACTCACTTGACAGCCTTGCACAGGAAGCTGGGGTTGAGCGGCGACACGAACTGACACAGCGTTTCTCTACAGTGGTCTTCTTGCAGCAGCTGCAGTATGGCGGCTGGCTTTGCTGATCTCTCCTAATGGAGCGTTAGTGATACATTCCCAGGTGTATGACTCACTTGACAGCCTTGCACAGGAAGCTGGGGTTGAGCGGCGACACGAACTGACACAGCGTTTCTCTACAGTGGTCTTCTTGCAGCAGCTGCAGTATGGCGGCTGGCTTTGCTGATCTCTCCTAATGGAGCGTTAGTGATACATTCCCAGGTGTATGACTCACTTGACAGCCTTGCACAGGAAGCTGGGGTTGAGCGGCGACACGAACTGACACAGCGTTTCTCTACAGTGGTCTTCTTGCAGCAGCTGCAGTATGGCGGCTGGCGTTGCTGGTCTCTCCTAATGGAGGGTTAGTGATATATTCCCAGGTGTATGACTCACTTGACAGCCTTGCACAGGAAGCTGGGGTTGAGCGGCGACACGAACTGACACAGCGTTTCTCTACAGTGGTCTTCTTGCAGCAGCTGCAGTATGGCGGCTCGCGTTGTTGGTCTTTCCTAATGGAGGGTTAGCGATGCATTCCCTGGTGTATGACTCACTTGACAGCCTTGCACAGGAAGCTGGGGTTGAGCGGTGACACGAACTGACACAGCGTTTCTCTACAGTGGTCTTCTTGCAGCAGCTGCAGTATGGCGGCTCGAGTTGTTGGTCTTTCCTAATGGAGGGTTAGCGATGCATTCCCTGGTGTATGACTCACTTGACAGCCTTGCACAGGAAGCTGGGGTTGAGCGGTGACACGAACTGACACAGCGTTTCTCTACAGTGGTCTTCTTGCAGCAGCTGCAGTATGGCGGCTCGAGTTGTTGGTCTTTCCTAATGGAGGGTTAGCGATGCATTCCCTGGTGTATGACTCACTTGACAGCCTTGCACAGGAAGCTGGGGTTGAGCGGTGACACGAACTGACACAGCGTTTCTCTACAGTGGTCTTCTTGCAGCAGCTGCAGTATGGCGGCTCGCGCTTTGTTGATATCTTTCCTTTTGCGCGCCATGTTGCTCACCCCTGTAAAAAATGCAATGACATGATGGTTACAACAAATTATGAATCACATATAATATAATATTAGGGTCCATAACAAGATGAAGATGGACCAACAGTCTCAAAAGATCCAGAGTGGACGAATTTCCGATAATGTAATAAATGAAATTGAAAAACTTTATTTCAATTGCGTCTATATCCATTAAGAGTCCGGTAACGATTTGAAAACGAAAATCGCTAATAATGACATTATGCACATGAATAGCATTTGGTAAGATAGCTTGAAGTCTTGTTGTTGCAAAAAAGTACTTTAGGTCGATATATATTAATGTTTAATACCTTAAAACTCGATTCTTACAGAGCTTGTTTAGTGAGGACGTTGACTCATGCAATTTTGTCGTATGATTTTTAATTATTATTTGTTATGGGCGTTAATATGTTTTATATTATCTGAATAAAGCATGAAGCAAAGTTTAGTTCTGTATTATTATATTTGTAAAATACTTTAATATATTCCCAAAAATATCACCTAAACTTCGGCAATTTTTAGCAAAATTGCTCTAGCAAAACATACGCTCTCTTAAAAAAATATATGAAAATGAAAAAAAACTGTTACATTTATTCCTCAGGCGACTCATTTTCCAATGTATTTATATATTTAATGTGCTTGTATAACTTAATTTTAATCAATAAAAACCTTACTCTTTTCACCTCTCCAAGCAAAAATCGCGAAACTGGTGTTAGCTTAGGGTGAATTATTTATAAATGAAGCTTAAAATTAAAAAATCGTTGTATTTATTCCATCCAAAAAGAAACGATCTTTCATAATATGTAAACAAAATTATAGAGGTTATGTTAGTTACTGCAAAATAGCGTCAAGAAGTTGAGCAAAATCGAAAAAAAAGTTTACCGGACTCTTAAGAATGTCTTGATGCGACGAACTCAAGCTTGTCTTAATACATTTTTCCTTTTACTTCGTCATGGTAATACAACTATAGTCCGTGTAAGCGAAGTCGCTTCAGACGTGACGTAGCCACACTATACTTACACTTGAGCTTGTCTAAACAGGTGATTTGCCGCATCAACGTGTCCACATGGTCTTGGCTGCCGCGGCAGTACGCTTCTAACACCAACCCGAATCTTATTGACACCGACGATACATGCATTTCCGATCTGAAATAAGAAATGTTGTAGGTGTTATTCTGGGTAAGAAATTTGTGTCACTAGTCCGCCAGATTATCTAATAACAATAACACTTGTATTTTTTTAGTTAATCAACAGAGCCCGGAATTTTTACGGTAAAACAAAATACTGTCGCAATCTTGCTAGTGTTAGAAGCGGTCTTTTGTTTTGCCGCGAAAATTCTAGGCTCTGTCACTCAAGCAAAAAAATACAAATAAAAGAGGGTTCTTGACATATGTACGTCTAAGAGAAAAATTTACAGCTTTCAAACAACAAGTTTATAAATTTAATTATCACATTATACTTAAACATATCTTAGTAAAAGATCAGGGATAAAAAGGCGATATGGATATCTCTTTGCCGTAGTCACAGGGCGACCACTACAAAACACTTCTGAGCGCCTATGTGTGCACGGCACGTGTTACAGATGCACACACTTTAATGTGTGCACGAGTTCTTAGGGCTGTCAATCATTGTTTTTTTATTTCGGCGTCGTAAATCACGTTTGACAATACACCGACATCTAGCGTTGCTTTATCGACACGCTGCCAATCTGATTGATAACATACTAATCTTTTACCAATCGGCCGCCGCGGGGTGAGGTAATTCCAATCGGAGCGACGCATAGCGTTCATGCATAAGCATTCTGTATGAAGAACTACAATTTATTCTGTGCCGTAGGTAAATATTACCTCAGATGCCAGAAGAGGTAGTGTCCGATGGTCATGTTGTTGAAGGCGCGCTGCAGCAGGAACAGCGCGAGGTCGCACATCAGGTACGACTCGTGTTTTAAAGCTTGGACCAGTTGTAGCAGGTACAGGAGGAGATCTTCGTCGCTGTTGGGCAAACACATTCGCATTAGAATAATTTTCTTCGAAATAAAAATTATAATCACTACATCACTACATAGTATACAAAGTCGCTTCTGCTGTCTGTCCGTCCCTATGTATGCTTAGATCTTTAAAACCACGCAACGGATTATGATGCGGTTTTTTTTAAATATATAGAGTGATTCAAGAAGAAGGTTTATATGTATAATTGCACCCGTGCAAAGCCGGGGCAGGCCACTAGTAAGATATAATTGCTTAAACAAAACTTGGAAGGTAAGAATCGCATACTATGTGCGGTAATACACTAATGCAATTTTGAATGCTCCAAACTGATTTCATTTTGACATCATACATAGTTCGAGGACCGCACTAAGACATTAAATATACAGTAAATATTAAGTCCATGTGACGTACGGCAATGAGTGAATGAATGCATTGATTTAAAGTAACTGACTCATACATTAATTCAATGACTCCATGTAAAACTGCGCTACCAGAATCGGATCACATCAGTAGGCTAGCCTAATCTTGGCCAGACATTTATCTGTAAAGTTTTTGACAAAAGAGTCGGCGTAGGTAAGTGTAGTCTAGCAACTATCGGAGCATGGGCTACACCACTTCGGACAAAGTCGAGTAGCTCAGTCCAGTCATTATATGTTCTACGCTTACTGAGTTACATACCCTAATTAGTGAGCATACCCTAGTAGTACGAGAGCCCACGACCAAAATTTTTGTCTCATAGCAATACGGCCAAAACCGCATCAAATCGATAGATACGATTATCCTGAACTCGAAAATACCAATATCAGACATTTTCCGCGTAGCGTTTGATCTGACCGAATTTTCAAAATTGTCAAAGAATTTTACCGAACTGTATCATAGCAATATGTCTGATTTGCAGACTGTAGTTGAATGATAGTTCTGAGATACCGGAATAGTACATTGTTGTAGAGGCTGGAAAGTAAGCTATAGGTGGATCGAGTTAGTTCGAGGGCCGACCCGCGAGGGGAGGCCCTCGAAGATACGAGTCCACCTATAGCGCTTTCGGCCGAGACATTACATAGTGCTTTTCACGACTACTGTGAGGAAATAAAATAAAAAATTAATTGGCATATACAAACACTTTAATAGATAGGTACTATTTATAGGTATATTGACGGTTCATATGCTTTTCACAAGCACGATAAAGTAAACGAGCATGTAACTTTCTGCAAATAAATGCTTCTTTTCGCCATCCTTCCATAATATGAATTGTTCGTCGGATATTATATTGTATACAAAATATCACTGTTCATGGGCCTTCTTATTTAGGACGCGATTTCACTGGTAACAAATTTCTACGCCTGTGCAGTTTCTTGAATTTCGGTGGGCGCCAGCGTATTAATAACATTTTCTACACTTATTGAACTCATTTTTACTGCATAAATACAACTTTCTTGTTTTTCAGTCAAACATTATCTAATTCAATATGTATTTTTCTCGCTCCACCTTTATTACTTTTTTTTTTCACTTTTAAGAAGCGTTTTACGATGTTTGCTTCTATCCGACTCAAACGGCTATTAGACATTGCAACCTGCAGGGCCCAGCAATCTGTCAGGTTGGTATGTATTGTAACACTTTAGAGTGTTCAATGGCTGGTTTTAGTATGTAATTTAGATGGAATTTTCATAGGTTATAAACTGACTGATTTCTAGCGGATAGTTGGTATGTATAGTGGTAATTTGGTTGTTCATGGATAGGTAAGGACCCTTTGCATTGAATAGGTGGCAGATCGAAGGTCGAAAGATGGAAAAGGTCACAGATACTTACGTAAAAGTATAGATCATTTGGTGTTTCCACTTTCCATTGTGTTGCAGGTACTCACGCCTGCCATCATCGGTACGAAGTACGTTACGTGTTTGTCGTGGCACATACACATTGTTTAGATGTTTTCGCTTGATTATAAGGGTTGTTTTCAATCTGGTTCGGTCGGTTGTTTGTATCGAATTTCCAATGTTTATGTTGGTGATGACGTTTCTGTCATCGGTGACAGCTCTGTTCCAGCGCTGTTTGAGTCAATAGTTTAGTCGCGTTTATGCAACGTCGGTTAAGAAATGAATTATTTATTAAATTGCTAAATTTATATTTTTACCTTTTAAAAGGTTTATTGTAATTCAATTATTAGTGTGTTAATAAAATAAACTTTCGAGCACATAGTTCAGACGTGTGTCTCAGTCAAATTCGTCTTACAAATGTCATTCGTTCATTCGGTTCAGATCATTCACGGCGAAAGCCAGTTGTCATTTTGTTCTTTTAAACCGGCGTGGAAGTGGTCAAAATGGTGAGAATTTTGGGAATTTATGAAACGTTCTTTCCATACTTGGATCAGTTATTAATCATATTCGTTTTCTTGGTTTTAGCTTGGCTAAACATTGTTGCAGTGAAGTGGCTCGCCTGACCCATGTCGGCCCACATTCCTTTCGCCTAACCCTACATATTTTTGGTTTGGTAAGTTACTTTCGTGGTTTAAAGTGACGGATTGAGTAGAAAGTGATTTTCTTCGTATTTCCATAACCTAAAACATTTTTTTTGTCATATACAGCAATCTCGAGCCATGTCGATGCCGAGAATTGTAACCTCTTCATTCGCCGCGTGGCGCACGACGGCAAACACTTAAAGGAACCCCGTGAACCGGGTAAGTGAAATAAAACTATTCTTGCTGATCTTTAGGTTTTCGTGTAGAAGAATTTAAAATAATTACTTGTTGAAAGATACAAATTTGTAACTGGAATATTTTCATTCCAGGATTCCCATTCCTACTTCGAGTTCCATATCCAGATTCAAGATTCCAGATCCTATTTCGAGCTCTGGTTCCAGTTCTTTGTTTCTGTTCCTGGCTCAAGTTCCAGATGCGGTTCCATATCCCTAGACGAGTTCCTATTTTTGGGATTGGCCCACTGACGACTTACAATAAATCCCCGGTTCATCGAGCATTCGTTGTGAGATGCCGTAGTCTAAATAATCACCGCTTTAAATAGCCGGATAAAACTGTAAGTTAATTTTATCTAATTGTAAACGGACCGTCCTTGTTTAAAGGCTGTATTTTCCCGGGAACACCCCGTGTAACATGTATCTTTTGTTATAAAGTTTGGAACGGCAGGTGGTTGATGCAGCAGCCTGCCTCCATCATATGTAGTTATTAGTTATAGATTTTATAGATTAACTTAAACTTAACCCGTACCAGGGAAAGTTATGTCACAGATATAGCCAATAATGTGTTTTTTTGAGTAAAGCTTGGATAATTATATATATATAGGTACTTATTAAGGATAGTAGTAATCGATACTGTGTGACTTTTAATAAAAATAAGTTAATGTAAAAATCTGATTTTTATTTGGATCTGTCATACGATTGTCAAGGTTCTAAGATCTAGGGCGTCCTAATTTAAATACTGGATCTAGATTCCTTGCTCCAAGGGAGGCCTACCCGCGACCTAATAGAGTCTTAAGCCGTGAGCACATTTTGTAACATATTTTTGCAGTAGGTGTAAATTGGGGATTCTGAACTAACTTTGAGATTTGGGCTAAATTAGTTCCTCTACCATTTTATAACTTTAAAATTTTGTTCACCCCCACCTCAGCCCATTACAGTGGCGTACCCAACGTTTGGCCTTTTGGAGTATGACATTTTCAAATAATAATTAAAATGATATTTTTAAATTTAAGTTTATTTTAAGAGATGCCAATTGATGTTTGAACTTGGTGTTTGTAAAACTTAAACAATGACGGTTAAACTTATAAATTTAGCACAGTCATAATACTTATATTTTTTTTTTTTTTAAAGGAAATATTTTCCGAACAAACACATTTTAAGATCTTATAAAATCTTAATATCATTTGTATCTTATTCTGACACTATACATAAATAATTAAACATGGATTTTCTTGATGCTGGGTGCAAAGTCGCACACTTAACAAGCCTGAAACTAATTACTCGGCAACTGAACGTGAACTTTTGGCTGTTATATACGGGTTAGAACAATATCGAGCTTATGTAGAGGGTAGGAAGTGCTATATTGTAACAGACCATGCTTCTTTAAAATGGTTCTCTAATTTGAAAAATCCAACTGGTCGTTTAAACCGGTGGGCTTGCAGACTAAGCCAATTCAATTTTGAAATTATTCATAGAAAGGGTAAAGAACATGTCATACCGGACTGTCTTTCCCGTATTAATCTTGGAGCTATTGATGTCTCTACCTCCCGAGATCCGTGGTATGTAGATCTATATAAGAAAGTCTCAGAGAAGCCTTCTCTATTTCCAAACTTTAAAATAGAGAACGAAAGACTCTACCGTTACTCTAAGAATAAATATCGCCTGACAGCTCAATTCGACTGGAAGTTGGTATTACCTTACGAGGAACGAAAAGAGGTTCTGAATAAGTACCATGATGATCCTACCGCTGGACACTTTGGGGTGGCTAAGACCCATTCTAAAATAGCTGATATTTATTATTGGCCTACTCTTTTCCAAGATGTAAAAGAATATGTAGATTCTTGTGAAATATGCAGGACTTATAAACCTGTAAATTTAGCTCGACCTGGTCTTATGGGTTCTCCCAGACGTGTATCGTCACCAGGCGAAGCAATTTCTTGTGACATTTTAGGTCCATTTCCTCCTTCTTATTTAAGAAATCAGTACCTCTTTGTGTGTACTGATTATTTCAGTAAATATGTTACTTTATTCCCATTGCGCACAATAACTGCGAAGGCAATAGTTAAGTGCATGGAAAAAGGAATGTTTCTGGTACACGGGGTACCCAAATATATTTTCTGCGACAATGGTGCGCAATTTACTTCAAAAGATTTTCGAGACCTAATGGTGAAATATAGTGTCCCACATGTCTTCTATAACCCTAGATATCATCCTCAGACTAACCAGACGGAACGCGTGAACCGCGAGCTGGTAAGAACCATTGCATCATACGTACGTTCGGATCACCGTAACTGGGATAAGAACATAGCGGAGATCCAATGCGCTCTCAATACCGCCAGACACGAGGTCACCAAACACACGCCGTACTTCTTAACACATGGTCGTCAAATGATTCTAGAAGGTTCTCTTTATAATGACGAAGGTCCCATCGATCAAAACGCTTTACAACTGGATACCAGTGGTGCTTTTTCTGAAAAGCTTAAAGAGCTCAAATCTGTATTCCAGAAAGTACGTAACTCGTTGATTGCCTCCCACGAGCGTAATGCACGGTATTATAACATGAGGAAGCGTCACGTAGATCTAGAAGAGGGTCAAATCGTCTATAAAAGATGTTTTCCATTGTCCAATGCGGCTAAGCATTTTTCTGCAAAGCTAGCTCCCCGTTATGATAAATGTGTTATTCACAAAAAGTTAGGACCACTTGTCTATACTTTAAAATCCTTAGAAGGAAAACTTCTAGGTAACTTTCATATAAAAGATATAGTCCGACCTGGCGAAGTCGAACCGTCATCGTAACGGAACCGCCTTACGCCTCGTGACATTTTTTAATTTCCTTTAAGGAATATAAATCTTAAAGATTATATTTACCTTACTTTTGGTACCGGATGCATACGGACCAACCTTTAGTCACTATTATGTCCTTATAAAGACGTATATACTAAATATTCAAATACTGTTGCAGTACAATTTGTTTTTATCGTTGTATCTCTCAGGAGGAAACTTTTCGTCGTCGTTTGAGTTTCTCTCTGCCAATGGATGTTCTTACTGAAAGAAGTGTATGGTAGAAACCTTCTTCCAGTCCAGTTTGTCTTTGACAAGCAAATTCTTCGAGATCTAGTAATTGTGATTTCGCTAATGAGAATAGCTTTTCCAATACTACCTCGGTTGTAAATAGCCAGGCATATCTTTAATAAAGTCAAAGCCGTTTTGCCTTCCGTAGTCTTTAAGATTTCTTTAGTTGTAACAGGATCCCTTTAGTCACATTAGCGTAATAATAAGGTTGTTTTGGTTCATCCAAGTCTAGAATTTAAGATTCTTTGGTAGAAGCTGCAGATTCACCAGGTTAGTAGTTAAGTTTTGTCTTTTAGGAAGTAAATCGTATATTTCTCATTGCTAGTTGATAGAAGTTTTATTAGAATAGATTGGCGTGTCGCATGCTTTCTCAGGTTTCTTTGATAGTTGTTAGTTAGTAGTTACATTTTGGGAGTTCAGACTCCACAAAAAAAATTAAAATTTATTTTAAATTTTAATTTTTTTTAACCCAACAAAAGGGGAACTGTAACACTTTAGAGTGTTCAATGGCTGGTTTTAGTATGTAATTTAGATGGAATTTTCATAGGTTATAAACTGACTGATTTCTAGCGGATAGTTGGTATGTATAGTGGTAATTTGGTTGTTCATGGATAGGTAAGGACCCTCTGCATTGAATAGGTGGCAGATCGAAGGTCGAAAGATGGAAAAGGTCACAGATACTTACGTAAAAGTATAGATCATTTGGTGTTTCCACTTTCCATTGTGTTGCAGGTACTCACGCCTGCCATCATCGGTACGAAGTACGTTACGTGTTTGTCGTGGCACATACACATTGTTTAGATGTTTTCGCTTGATTATAAGGGTTGTTTTCAATCTGGTTCGGTCGGTTGTTTGTATCGAATTTCCAATGTTTATGTTGGTGATGACGTTTCTGTCATCGGTGACAGCTCTGTTCCAGCGCTGTTTGAGTCAATAGTTTAGTCGCGTTTATGCAACGTCGGTTAAGAAATGAATTATTTATTAAATTGCTAAATTTATATTTTTACCTTTTAAAAGGTTTATTGTAATTCAATTATTAGTGTGTTAATAAAATAAACTTTCGAGCACATAGTTCAGACGTGTGTCTCAGTCAAATTCGTCTTACAAATGTCATTCGTTCATTCGGTTCAGATCATTCACGGCGAAAGCCAGTTGTCATTTTGTTCTTTTAAACCGGCGTGGAAGTGGTCAAAATGGTGAGAATTTTGGGAATTTATGAAACGTTCTTTCCATACTTGGATCAGTTATTAATCATATTCGTTTTCTTGGTTTTAGCTTGGCTAAACATTGTTGCAGTGAAGTGGCTCGCCTGACCCATGTCGGCCCACATTCCTTTCGCCTAACCCTACATATTTTTGGTTTGGTAAGTTACTTTCGTGGTTTAAAGTGACGGATTGAGTAGAAAGTGATTTTCTTCGTATTTCCATAACCTAAAACATTTTTTTTGTCATATACAGCAATCTCGAGCCATGTCGATGCCGAGAATTGTAACCTCTTCATTCGCCGCGTGGCGCACGACGGCAAACACTTAAAGGAACCCCGTGAACCGGGTAAGTGAAATAAAACTATTCTTGCTGATCTTTAGGTTTTCGTGTAGAAGAATTTAAAATAATTACTTGTTGAAAGATACAAATTTGTAACTGGAATATTTTCATTCCAGGATTCCCATTCCTACTTCGAGTTCCATATCCAGATTCAAGATTCCAGATCCTATTTCGAGCTCTGGTTCCAGTTCTTTGTTTCTGTTCCTGGCTCAAGTTCCAGATGCGGTTCCATATCCCTAGACGAGTTCCTATTTTTGGGATTGGCCCACTGACGACTTACAATAAATCCCCGGTTCATCGAGCATTCGTTGTGAGATGCCGTAGTCTAAATAATCACCGCTTTAAATAGCCGGATAAAACTGTAAGTTAATTTTATCTAATTGTAAACGGACCGTCCTTGTTTAAAGGCTGTATTTTCCCGGGAACACCCCGTGTAACATGTATCTTTTGTTATAAAGTTTGGAACGGCAGGTGGTTGATGCAGCAGCCTGCCTCCATCATATGTAGTTATTAGTTATAGATTTTATAGATTAACTTAAACTTAACCCGTACCAGGGAAAGTTATGTCACAGATATAGCCAATAATGTGTTTTTTTGAGTAAAGCTTGGATAATTATATATATATAGGTACTTATTAAGGATAGTAGTAATCGATACTGTGTGACTTTTAATAAAAATAAGTTAATGTAAAAATCTGATTTTTATTTGGATCTGTCATACGATTGTCAAGGTTCTAAGATCTAGGGCGTCCTAATTTAAATACTGGATCTAGATTCCTTGCTCCAAGGGAGGCCTACCCGCGACCTAATAGAGTCTTAAGCCGTGAGCACATTTTGTAACATATTTTTGCAGTAGGTGTAAATTGGGGATTCTGAACTAACTTTGAGATTTGGGCTAAATTAGTTCCTCTACCATTTTATAACTTTAAAATTTTGTTCACCCCCACCTCAGCCCATTACAGTATAATTAAAGGTAGGGCCCGTAGGGAGCTGAAGGAGGGAGAGGGAGAGGCAGGGTACACAACAGATTGGTCCATGCAAGTTGCCATGTCTAATAGCCGGTTCACTCCTTACCCACTTTTTGATAGAAAACCACAAACGGATAAAAAGGTAAAAACGCCTTAAGGGTGATCTGAATGATTTTGACGTTTCTTTTTTTTAAACAAGTAAATTGGTTCGATAAACAACCTTATTTTATTTTAGAATGAAAAAGTGGTGCCAAAAAAAGACCTTTTTAATGTTTTAAATGATTCTCATTGGCGGGTCCAATGCAATGACATCTGGATTTTACTTTTCTACTATGACATTTCATTGCTGCAAAATAGCAATTCTTGTAGTGGTTGTTCAGATGCTACAGCAATTGCTTACTTTCCAGCTTGGATTTTGATCTTCTTTTGCCACATTTCCGAGCAGGTGGCGTGAAAACATATTTTTTAATACAGTTGCTCAAACAAGTGCTTTTCTTGTAGTGGTTTAGCGTACGGAAAGTTTGATATCGCGCACTAGTTCTTTTTACTTTTCCAGCCAATCACCGCTAATGACAGTGACAGACAGCCAATCACAGCGCCGCACCGCACCGCGCGGAGCGTTCGGATACATGTACTAAAGTAACCTCAAAGTGAATAATTGACAATTTTATAATTTTTTCGCAACTGTAAAAAACGTCGTTCGATACTCGTGCGTAAATGTCATTCTTCACTCGTCCCGAGTCTTGCCACTCGCCTACGGCTCGTGGCAAGATATCTCGGTCTCGGTACTCGTGAAGTAATGACATACTTTCCGCACTTATATCGAAATGTACTATTTCAGACGTTAGTGGTGTAGCGCAAACCCGTAAAATCACTTAAACAAATTAAAAATGAGACAAAAAAAAATGTCTCATAGCAATATGTCTGAAAATCTTTTATATTAGTAAATTTTGGTTATTTGATGCGAACAAAACAATTTTCAGACGAAAATGTGAACGCATTAAATTTTAAGACCGTTTTGAAAATGTTAACAAATTTTACCGATCGGTATCATAGCAATATGTCTGAAAATTGTTAGACATGATAAAATAAGTTGTCCACATGTGCAAAAAATGTATATCAGACAAATTAAGTGTAGCGCCTTCTCTATCAGACAACTTTTCGATACTCAGATATCATTTAAAAATCGTATTAAGGCATCTTGAATTCTCTGTTACAAACCAATGAATACGTTGCGACCCTGAATTTATTAGATGATAATTAACAAAGAATTTACCCGAAACCGTAACATTGAAGTTGAAGGGCTGAAATAAATCGCACAAAAGGAAACTGGGATGAAGTTGAAAAAAAAACGGTTTATTCAAAGTTACAAAATATAAATAGTAAGAAAGGAGCAGGAGCGTAACACGCGAAAAGCCGTATCCGCCGCAGGAGCGTAACAAGCGCTGAGGCGTCGGCCAGGCGACTCCGAAACGTTATTTTCGTTTTTGGGAGTATATGCTACACTTAAAGTGTCTGAAAACAGGTTTTTGGTAATCCTGGCAGCAATACGAAAAGTAAAAAAAAAATATCCGTATTGCTATGATACAGGTCGGCTAAATTTGTTGACATTTTCAATAATGCGCTCAGGCTATATGCTACGCGCAAAATGTCTGAAAACAAATTTTTTCGTAATACAATTAAATAATGTATGTACATTTCAATATCAGACGTATTGCTATAATACCGACTGCCTTTTTTTTGACACAGCAGAAATGGCCTCCCACGCAGTTGCTACACTTTCGACCGTTACTACACACCTAGTCGGGTTCAGAATCATATAATCTAACGATTTTATAGGGTTTTTGCCGTATTGCTATGAGACATGGTTTTGGTCGTGGGCTCTAGTACTATAGGGTAAACTAACCTGATCTCGGCTAAACACTTGACGGCGAAGCTCCTAACAGACGAATCGGCGTACGCGTAGTCTAGCAGCTCTAGCGCCGACTCCACTTTGAGCATGGGCCAGTCGGACATCATGCGGACTACGCTGGCCGAGTCCGCCTGCTCTCCCCACTCGACGCAGGCCAGTAGTTTGGATAGTAGCTGGGGTGCTGTGTCGCGGAAGTATTTTCTGCGGAGTAAAAGAAAAAAGTCAGACATTAACGTCATGGCAGGGAAGAAGGCGATTGCTGGCTAAGAATTACCATACAGACGAGTCAGCATACATTGGCCTTGCCCAGATGCCTACTGACTATCTTGATAGTCAGTCAAGCAGCGACGGAATAGATAAACACAGGCTGTGTTACACAGCGCCGTCGGTACAAAAGTGGCTCCAAAAAAATGGTTATGATATTCCCCTGACAGTTATTACTTTCCCGGCTTCGATTATTCGGTCTACCCAATACAATTTTCCACTTATAATAATAGCTGTTATTGGTCAATCAAAGTTTTGATCAAAATCAGTTTATTTTTAACTAATTGATGAAAATTGATTTAAAAATCTAAAACTGTAACGGTAAGTAAACTAAGGGTAGAATCACATCTGTCAGCACCGAATCGCAATATATTTATTGAAAATGGCCGTTTAGTATGTACGTATGCGTACGTATCACGTACTAAACGGTCATTATCAATAGACAAAATGATCCACCCTAAGTGTTGTATCCCACCTCCAATGTTATTATTTGTGGGAGCTAATAAAACTTCAGTTTTATCTTGAGCTGCTGTCAATTGCTTTTTACTTCTATCGTAAAGCGAGGTTTAGACTAGCAAGTTTACTTGCGGCAAGGGACGCAGCTATATCATCCATCATCATCTCAGAAATAAGACTTCCACTGCTGAACATAGGCCTCCCCTTTGATGGGGGGGAGGGGGGGCTTGCAGCTATATGCTAGAATGAAATAGTGATATTCATGTCTAGCATTTAGCTGCGTCCGTACTTGCCGCAAGTAAACTTGCTAGTCTAAACCTCGCTTAACCGACCTGGAAGCCCAGATGTCCTTCTTCTCCAGCTCGTGCATCTCGTACAGCGGGTCCTTGTAGAGCGGCGAGTCCATGTCGCGCGCCAGCCGCGCCACCACCTCGGGGGACCCGTTCTCCGGGAACTCGGCGCGCTCTATCACCGTGTCCGGTGATGGGAACATTATTTGGTAGGAGCACTCGTAGCTGGAAGTTGAGAAAGCTAATTAATTTTGTAACACGGCACGGATTCAAATCCACCCAACATTTCTTCAGTTTCATCGACTAGCGTCTTGTTCTTGTTGTTGGTCAATGTGTATTTAAATCGTTTCAGAAATATTAATGTAACTTCATTTTACGTTAAATAAATGAATTGTGTGCATTCATTTTGTAATCGTATATTTTCGGCATCACAATGTGGCCATAACTGTTGTTTGTATACGAAAGACGCTCATATGACAGACAGTAATGCCTGTTTCAAGAGAAAAAAAAAACGCTGTCGATGGCAAGCGTGTGAAACAAACTAAAATAATTAGATTAAACTGAAGTTATGATATATTTTTAATCGTCCTTAATCGTCTTAGCAGGCGTCAAATGCTAGGAACGTTTTATAGTGAAATAGGCATAAAGTGGTCGGGGTTGGATACAGCATAGTTGATGGTACTCACTCTGAGAAGCGCACTTGCAGCGCCGCGCACGAGTCCGTGTTGGGGTTGGATACTACAGTTCCCAGCGGGTGTAGTAGCATCTCGTCTTGCGTCTCGTCGGCGACGTACGTCCACATGAAGAGCGTCACGCCGTCCGTCCGGAGGAGGTTTTTATAGTCGAATATCATTGTATTCGCCCACGCTAATTTGTTTATATCATCCTGAAAAAAAAGATAATAAATCTATGATGGCAAAATCGGACTCTCTTTCACCAGTACACGGACGCTTATTTTATTTATTTAAGGCCACCATCGGTCGCCTATCGCGCGATAGGATACAAGATTTTGACAAGGGAGGTTGCCTTACTAGCCACATCGTTCTTACGTCATTGTAGCACAAATATTTTACTTCGAACATTAAAAGCGATCCTGATATACCGGTTTTGAATGTGCGCCCATAGTTTCTTCTTATACTCTGTGATAAGGATGATCTAACACTGGATTTTTGGACTATTTACTTAGTTATCTTATGGCAATATGATAACTAAGCTATCTATATCCAGTGATGGATATAGATAGGCATTTTTTCTCTCAGGTAGTAGTAGTGGGAAAGCAGATGATGAAGAAAATCCAGTGAGTGCCGCAAGGTCCAAATGGGACAGTGCAGCTGCCAAGTTTGTTACTCTTTTAGCACCACCCAGGAATCAAGTGTAGGGTTGACTAAGGTTACCTCGAACGCAGAGTAACATTACTTTGTGGACTTGAATTACGTCAAAGAGTATAAAATCGTGCTTGATTGTTTGATAACATACCTTAGTGGTGTCCTTCTTCCCCTTCTTGCTCTTATTGCTCTTGTAGACCTCGGACGTGGAGTAGATGACGAAGCAGAGTCTCGCCATGCGCGGTATGTTCAGCACTTTGATGGGGAAGGTGGGCGCCTGGTCCCAGCGAGCTACACGTTTGTGATGTTTGATAACATACCTTAGTGGTGTCCTTCTTCCCCTTCTTGCTCTTATTGCTCTTGTAGACCTCGGACGTGGAGTAGATGACGAAGCAGAGTCTCGCCATGCGCGGTATGTTCAGCACTTTGATGGGGAAGGTGAGCGCCTGGTCCCAGCGAGCTACACCTTTGTGATGTTTGATAACATACCTTAGTGGTGTCCTTCTTCCCCTTCTTGCTCTTATTGCTCTTGTAGACCTCGGACGTGGAGTAGATGACGAAGCAGAGTCTCGCCATGCGCGGTATGTTCAGCACTTTGATGGGGAAGGTGAGCGCCTGGTCCCAGCGAGCTACACCTTTGTGATGTTTGATAACATACCTTAGTGGTGTCCTTCTTCCCCTTCTTGCTCTTATTGCTCTTGTAGACCTCGGACGTGGAGTAGATGACGAAGCAGAGTCTCGCCATGCGCGGTATGTTCAGCACTTTGATGGGGAAGGTGAGCGCCTGGTCCCAGCGAGCTACACCTTTGTGATGTTTGATAACATACCTTAGTGGTGTCCTTCTTCCCCTTCTTGCTCTTATTGCTCTTGTAGACCTCGGACGTGGAGTAGATGACGAAGCAGAGTCTCGCCATGCGCGGTATGTTCAGCACTTTGATGGGGAAGGTGGGCGCCTGGTCCCAGCGAGCTACACGTTTGTGATGTTTGATAACATACCTTAGTGGTGTCCTTCTTCCCCTTCTTGCTCTTATTGCTCTTGTAGACCTCGGACGTGGAGTAGATGACGAAGCAGAGTCTCGCCATGCGCGGTATGTTCAGCACTTTGATGGGGAAGGTGGGCGCCTGGTCCCAGCGAGCTACACGTTTGTGATGTTTGATAACATACCTTAGTGGTGTCCTTCTTCCCCTTCTTGCTCTTATTGCTCTTGTAGACCTCGGACGTGGAGTAGATGACGAAGCAGAGTCTCGCCATGCGCGGTATGTTCAGCACTTTGATGGGGAAGGTGAGCGCCTGGTCCCAGCGAGCTACACGTTTGTGATGTTTGATAACATACCTTAGTGGTGTCCTTCTTCCCCTTCTTGCTCTTATTGCTCTTGTAGACCTCGGACGTGGAGTAGATGACGAAGCAGAGTCTCGCCATGCGCGGTATGTTCAGCACTTTGATGGGGAAGGTGGGCGCCTGGTCCCAGCGAGCTACACGTTTGTGATGTTTGATAACATACCTTAGTGGTGTCCTTCTTCCCCTTCTTGCTCTTATTGCTCTTGTAGACCTCGGACGTGGAGTAGATGACGAAGCAGAGTCTCGCCATGCGCGGTATGTTCAGCACTTTGATGGGGAAGGTGGGCGCCTGGTCCCAGCGAGCTACACCTTTGTGATGTTTGATAACATACCTTAGTGGTGTCCTTCTTCCCCTTCTTGCTCTTATTGCTCTTGTAGACCTCGGACGTGGAGTAGATGACGAAGCAGAGTCTCGCCATGCGCGGTATGTTCAGCACTTTGATGGGGAAGGTGAGCGCCTGGTCCCAGCGAGCTACACCCTCAGTGGATACTATTGCTGTGGTAGTTTTCTGGGGTTCGCAGATAGGCTTGCCGCCGTGGAAGATCCCGGCTTGGCAGACCACCTGATAATTAAATGGACACGTGTATTTTTAGGGTTCCGTACCCGAAGGGTAAAAACGGGACTCTTATTATTATTAAGACTCCGCTGTCCGTCCGTTCGCCTGTCACCAGGCTGTATCTCATGAACGGTGATAGTTAGACAGTTGAAATTTTCACAGATGATGTATTGCTATTGCCGCTGCGCTGTAACAACAAATACTAAAAAACAGAATAAAATAAAAAAATTACGGGGGCTCCCATACAACAGACATAATTTTTTGCCGTTTTTATAGATAATGGTACGGAACCCTTCGTGCGCGAGTCCGACTCGCACTTGGCGGTTTTTTAATAGTTAGATACGAATGTAACATTGGCATAAGCATTTGTTAAATACTTACTAATGAAATAAGCACATAATAATGTTCACATTCAATGTTATGCTTATCTTCGTATTCAATACAAACAATAACAATTATCTGCTCTGTGTCAATGACCTCCGCCAAAGATAACAAATTAGATGATAACAAACTTCAAATAAGTAAAATATCAGTTGATTGGAAGAGTCATTTGGGCTATATTGACACAAATTCTTAATAGAGGCAATTATTTTTATGGCCTTACTTTCAATTAAGACGGGGAGCTATGAAACCGGCCTCCACCGATGAACATCTGCCACATGCTTAGATCTAGCAATAAGGGTAATATAGTAAACTAAGTAGAGGGGTTTCATTGCACTCATTATTGTGTCATATGATCATATCCGACGGGACCAGTGTATGAATACTGTTGTTTCTTGATGTCTTGATGTGTTGTTCCATGAAAAATTAATCCTCTCAATAGGCTACTTTCCAATAAATAAACTTGATTGTTTCGTCGCATTCATAAAATCAAAATTTCGGAAATACATGGGACAATCCAGGTGTAACGTATGTTTGCGCTTTAAATGATTTTATAATGCTTAAAACTACACAGGAGAAGTGTTTATCATATACTAGCCCCGATGCATATGTTTTCGTCTACACAGACCATTTTCTTAAGTTTTCCCATTTGTACAGAAAAGTAGTTTTAGACCAATATTCGACACCGTTTTATAATAAAATGATAATATTTAGATTATTCATGGAAATATCCTACACAAATGCAATTAAAGTACAAGTAATACCATTCTGAAAAACGCAAAAAAAAACTGATTTTTGTATTCCAAATATTTTTACTACATAAACATATGGTGAGACTAGGGTCATTCCTAGGGAAAGCAACGTGGCATAGCTATATATTGACCGTTTAATTATGAGTCTACAAAATCAAGTGTGCAAGAGGAGAGCCCAACTTTATTTGGGCAATGGTTTTGGAAAATCCATTTTTTCAGCAACAAATGTCTCTTAGTGTTTTCATGATACAATTAAAATAAACTACATTAAACACTACTATTATTGGCCCCATTAATTAATCATCAGAAGTATCCGTGTAAGAATTATTCCGATAAATGTAAAAAATTCTTCGTACTAGACGAATTCCATTGCATCGGGGCTAGTAGTATTGTGTCGTCACAATGTTAGTCTCCCATACAAACTCCATAGTAAAAATCGTTTTGACGTTTCCTAAAGAGTAGCTGATTTGACTTCATAGGAAAGTAGCCTATTATAGACTGTAAGGCGATTTTGCCTAATATTTACTAACCTCCACATGTTTGTTAGTATCCACGTTGAGCCCTCCCACAGTTTGTACGATGCAGGTGTAATTTTTGTCTACGCTCCACGAAGACAGGTACTCTTCTTGATGCCTCCTCCGCATCGTGCCAGAAGGAGGCTCGGAGGCCAACCGCCCTCTTGATTCAACTAGGTACCGGGAGTCGCCGACTGGAACAAAATTAGTTTTCATCACACTTGCTCAGAAAGTGTAGTTTTGTTTGGTGGATGGTGATGATAAATAATTAAATCAACTTATGAATATTGTATACAATAGTGACGTAATTAAGCTTTTTAAACCCCTCAGAAAAATATTGTTGGATTGATAGCTGGATTACAAAAACGATTTGTGGTGATCCAAGTGTACAGTCAGCAGCAAAAGTAGCTAAGCGGGTAGGGTGTTCAAAATGAGCTGGACACGACTTTATTGTTATGAGAATAAGAGCCTGTGTAGGTCATTTTGAATACCCTACCCTTGGATACTAAACCTAATAATGGTACATTACCAAGCACTGGCGCGAAAAACCTATAACTTAACGTTATATTATAACGGTTTATGCAATACATTCGCAACCTCGCGGTGTCGAGATTTGTTTCTATTTAAAACCAGAGTTTTTTTGCATGCAATTTTTTTTTGATCCAGCTAGCGAAATGTTCGTGGGTTTCAATCCATATAGTTAACAATACTTTTATGTGTTAATGGCTCTAATATGCTAATTCGAGAAATAATTGAAAACCGCTTCATTTATAAATATCGTACGCCCTACCATCGCAATCGCACAGGCACCTTTAAATTTTACCCATAAAGCCCTAACAAAATAATAATAGCGCCATCTCGCGACTTAATTAAATCATGTCTAAGGACCCTTGCCGGTGCACTATTCGCTGTGTGCATGATTGTGGCGCCATCTCTTGAGCAGGTGGTCAACCTCTTTTTTCCTTTTTTATAAATAGGTTGTATTCCTTGCTTATATGAAATGTAACTGGCTCATTCACTATTTTGACAGCAGACAGGGGATTTACAGTTTCATTTCTTGTCAGTGTCACATTGAGCACTGCGATCGTTCTCGTTGCCCCCACCATGCACTTCGCACATAGCGAATAACATCGTTAGCTCATACACCTTAAAGTAAAGACATAAGGTCCACCGTTAACGGTTGTGCTAATACCGTAATCAATTCATTTATAAAACAAGTTTTGGCTCACGCAAAGCTTTGCGACAGTCAGTCAGTCCCCGACTTGCGTCGAACGCTCGCGCCAAACATGTCGCGCGTCATCCTATTACTCGCTCTAATAGCCCAAACCACCGCTTTAAATATCCTAGTGATAGTGTCCATACCCATACCCACCCACTACGCGGCCGTAAACTCACTATTCAGGGAACTAGCCCACAGAGGACACAAAGTCACTGTCATGAACAATTTCCCCGATAAAACACCCACGCCGGGACTAGAGTTCATCGACCTCGAAGCATACCAGCCGGGCGCAGTTACGACAGCTGATTTAGAATACTATGAGAACTTAAGCTCGTTGTACATGCAATTGTTCAATTTGTACAAACATTTTGTAGTGAGTCCGGGCAGTACGGCGCAAGATTGCGAGAAACTATTCACGCATAAGAAAGTTAAAGAGCATTTGGATAAAAAAATTAAGTATGACGTGATTTTTGTAGAGCAGTTTATGAGTGATTGCGGGTTAGTGTACGCAGCGGCGATGTACGATGCCCCGATCATAGGAATAACCTCGCACGTAATGTTACCTATGCATTACTCGCGAATGGGGATACCTTATGACGTCACAACAGACCCTCACTATTTTTTTATCGCTGGCAGCAATCCGTCACTTTGGCACAGGGTTGAAATAACTGTAGGAGACTTTTTCCTTCAAACTTATATGAAATGGAATTTGGAGAAGAGTATAAAAGGCGTATTTGCTAAGTATCTTCCAGGGTTTTCTGTGGATTTAGAAAAAGTGGCGAAAGAAAGAATAGCGATGATGTTTCTGTACCAGCATCATTCTATAACGGGAGGAAGGCTTCTGGGGCCGCAAGTTTTGGAAATTGCTGGGATTCATATTCAGAAACCTAAGCAGGTGCCCAAGGTTAGTTGACGGTAAAGTCACGGTCAAAAAGAAACATGAAAAATTCTAGTATTTCTACCATAATACATCAGATTCAGATATACAGAGTGTAACAAAAATACTGGTGATCGGTTTAATTTAAGGGCATATTTGGTATCGTATCGCCAGTAAGAAAAAGTAGGAGAAAATTTTTTTGGACGCGAAACTATTTTTTTTTTTTTTTGTATAGGACACATCGTTCTAGCCGGCCAAATCTCCATACAATACCAAATTATAATTTCTTGGTGGAAACATTTTTTTTTCTTACTTTTTCACAGAGACTTGATATATAAGCAAGACCGCGTACTCGCCTTGAAAAAGCGAGCCGAGCGATCTCCCATCGCCTCGCCTACGGCTCGTGGCAAGATATCTCGGTACTCGTGAAGTAATGACATATTTTCCGCACTAATATCGAAATGTACTATTGTAGGGTTCTACACGTAAGCGTATTCTTGTGCAATTCATTGAAAAATTTGGAACTGCGGGTAACATTATCAATTTTATCATTCACTCCTATTACCTACAAAGGTGTAAAGTAATGTCACAATTCCAGGACATAGAGGAGTTCCTGTCCTCAGCGCAACACGGGGCCATCTACATCAGCTTCGGGTCTCTTCTGAGGTCCCATTCCATGTCCGACCTCAAGCGGAAGCAGTTCGCTGATGCTTTTAAAAGGATACCACAAAAAGTTATATGGAAATGGGGAAACGAGAGCTTCCCTGAGAAAAGCGACGATATTTTTGTAAGCAGTTGGCTCCCGCAGTTGGATATTTTATGTAAGTATACTTAAAGGTAATAAATACGGATCGCCTGGTATGGAAATTTATGTGCGTAATGAGGCGATTATCACACTGGCGACGGATTCGCATGCGGCGCCGCCCGGCCGGGTTTACTGAGCACGGGCCGCGCGGCCGCCGAACGTCGAGCCGCCCGCGCCCGCGCCGCCAGCTAGTTCGTTAGAAGCCACGCACCGCTACGCACGTCGTCGTATTATAAAACTTATAAATATAAAAATAAGGAATTATTGCATCGCATTCGGCTGTCTTAATAATAGCAGGAATCAGAACCTCACATTTTTCAAACTTCCAAAGGACATCGAAAGATAAAAAATATATTTTAGTAATTTGTTCCTAATTTAAATAATGTTATTTCTTTTCTTTTTGAATTACGAACTGTAGGGTAGGTACTTATTACTTAAGGCTATCGTAGGTATATAATATTAATATCTTTATCTACACCCATATCATTAACCCTCCATGATGCGTTCAAAACCCGCACGTTATAACCACCATAAAAATTGATTGTTTCGTGAGTAGTTAGAACAAATGTCTTATCTGTAACGATGTCATTATCTATATATATAAAAGAAGAAGCTGACTGACTGACTGACTGACTGACTGACTGACTGACATATCAACGCACAGCCCAAACCGCTGGTTCTAGAGATTCCAAATTTGGCACGTAGGTGCCTTATAAGGTCTAGGGGTGCACTAAGAAAGGATTTTTCAAAATTCACCCCGTAAGGGGGTAAAATGGGGGTCCAAAGTTTGTATGGAGAAACAACATTAGTTTGACTATATTATTTGAAACTTCACCGAATTATTCCTAACAATAAATGAGTAAATACGTGTGTCAGCTTTTTTGAAAATTCAACCCCTTTAAGGGGGAAATGGGGGTGAAAAAATCTGAAAATCAATATGGGTATCGTTTCTATGGTTTATCGGGTCGCTGATTAAGAAAACAAGAACCATTTTATTGTACAACGTAGCAGACGTGAAATATCATCCCCCAGGGGGTGAAATAGGGGTCCAAAGTTTGTATGGGGAAACAAGATTAGTTTGACTATCGTATTTGAAACTTCACCGAAATATTCCTAACAATAAATGAGTAATCACGTGTTTATGCTTTTTTGAAAATTCAACCCCTTTAAGGGGGAAATGGGGGTGAAAAAATCAGTAAATCAATATGTGTATCGTTTCTATGGTTTATCGGGTCGCTGATATAAGAACACAACAACCATTTTATTATACAACGTGGCAGGCGTGAAATATCATCCCCCAGGGGTTGAAATGGGGGTCCAAAGTTTGTATGGGGAAACAAGATCAGTTTGACTATCTAATTTGAAACTTTACCGAAATATTCCTAACAATAAATGAGTAAACACGTGTTCCAGCTTTTTTGAAAATTCAACCTCTTTAAGGGGGAAATGGGGGTGAAAAAGTCTGAAAATCAATATGGGTATCGTTTCTATGGTTTATCGGGTCGCTGATTAAGAAAACAAGAACCATTTTATTGTACAACGTAGCAGACGTGAAATATCATCCCCCAGGGGGTGAAATAGGGGTCCAAAGTTTGTATGGGGAAACAAGATTAGTTTGACTATCGTATTTGAAACTTCACCGAAGTATTCCTAACAATAAATGAGTAAACACGTGTTTCAGCTTTTTTGAAAATTCAACCCCTTTAAGGGGGAAATGGGGGTGAAAAAATCAATAAATCAATATGGGTATCGTTTCTATGGTTTATCGGGTAGCTGATTAAGAACACAACAACCATTTTATTATACAACGTGGCAGGCGTGAAATATCATCCCCCAGGGGTTGAAATGGGGGTCCAAAGTTTGTATGGGGAAACAAGATTAGTTTGACTATCTAATTTGAAACTTCACCTACAACGTGGCGTGAAATATCATCCCCCTGTTAGGGTGCGATAGGGTTGAAATGGCTAAATATCAATATGGGTGTCGATTTATGGTATTTTGGGACGTTAATTACGAAAATGGCATCGATTTTGAAATTTTGGTATAGAAATAGTTTTAATCCCGGGAAAAGACATAGATTAGGGCAGCCTTTAAGGGGCTGAAAAGGTGATTGGAATGGAATGTTGTATGGATAATTTTTAAATGTTGAACTGATTTAAATGAAATATGGTTTAATAGATAGTTTAAATTTCGAGAAACGACTAAGGGTAGTTTTCATTGAAAAAAAGTAACCCTTAAAGGGGTGAAAAGAGGTTTGGAAGTTTCTATGGGGTTTATTGAAATCGGGGTACCGACTCCGATTCGCACTCAGCCGCAATAAATTCTCATGAAATCATTTATTTATTTATTCAAATTATTCGTTACACAGCATTACAGTAAAAACCAAGGCACTGCGAACTACAAACCAAAATATATAATAAAAAATATATATAAACAAAATATATCATGCTGAAAGCGTCTTTTAAAAAAATGGAATAAAAAAAATGTTCTCTTTAGAAAAACTCTTGAGGCGCAAGTAAGACCCACACTTGCCGGGTTTTTTTTATTTCCTAAAATCATTACTTAAGGGGGTGAAATGGGGGTTGAAAGATTTAATGGGGCTTTTTTAAACGTTGAACCGATTGAGATGAAACTTGGTATAGAGATAGTTTGTGTCCCGAGAAGCGACAAAATAGTATTTATTCCTGTAGTATTCAAATAGGTTGGAAGTTTTATAGAGAATTATTTACAGCTGAACCGATTTAGATGAAATTTAGTATAGACATAGTTTGAGTCTCGGAAAACGACATAGGACACTTTTATCCGGAAAATCAACCCTTTTAGAGGTGAAAAGGAGGTTAAAAGTTTGTATCGGGAATTGATAACCGCTTAACCTATTTAGATGATTTGGTATGGAGGTAGTTTGAGTTCTGGGGAAGGATACATAATTGTTGTTATCCCAGAAGTCATTCCCTAAGAGGGTAAAAAGGGGGATCTATTACTAATTCCACGCAGAGGAAGTTGCGGGGAAAAACTTTTATTCATTAGAGTAGAAATCTGCATTAATCATAATCTCTTAGTAAATAAGTTACTACAAGCAAGTCGTTGCTGGCGATGGCGTAACAATAAAAGAAATATTGCAACCATTTCATTAAAAAAAATAAGGGAAAGCCTTCATCAAAATGTCATGCACCGAAACCTCCAGAAAGTAACAAATACTTTTCTGAAAAGCGCATCTAAATCGGTTCAGCCAAACGCGAGATAATCGCGGACAAACATACATACAATACAGAAATGAGGGTCAAACTGATAATCTCCTTTTTAGTACTTTTAGTACGCGGGCGAAGCCGCGGGCAACTGCTAGTTATCAAATAATAAGCAAAAATTCGATATCATTATGAAAATCCGGGTGGGCCCCGCCCGCCGGCATGCGCCGCCCGACCGCCGACACAATCGAGTTGGTCATGGCGATGGCGTGCAATCCGTGCAATCGCTGTCATTCAATAATCATTTCGGGTTTATAATATGTGTGTAGATAAAGCAGTGTATGCAACTGTACGTAATTAGGCCTTAAAACACGCGTGTGATCTTATTATGAAACTCGCTTCGTTCGTTTCATAAAACCACACTCGTGTTTTAAGGACCCCTATTACGTAACAGTTACATAAACTACTATTATTATTAAGAGTATGCTTAATATTATGTTATTGCTGTCTAAATTACTGTTAATGATAGTGTAACTCGAGTGTAGCAGGTGTCAATATCATGATTTAGCTAAGGTACATAGGTATTATTCTCATAAAGAGGCAATTTGAAATCGTTAGAAAATTATTGGACCGTCTGCCTGTTTGCCACTTAATTGTGTGTTGTAAAAAGAGACAACCCTAAAACGTTGGAAAGGATAGGACTCAAGTTCACTTAACGCGATCGAGAGGGACAAAACGTTTAGGTGAATAAAAACGTGGGAAAAAACGCCGCGCCGACTGAATTTATACTTTATTGTGTCGGAGCAAATGTCGCTATTTGTTTGTATGCTGTTGCTTAGATGGCCTTCTGCTGTTGCTATAAGTCAGTGCTATTACCATAGAAATCTTGTCTTTGAATCTTGATCGAGGCGATCAAGAAACGTGATCATATATTGTCAGTTGCATGACAACCAATATGGTATAAATAGCAAAATAAAATGCCGATTTGTGCCATAATTACGTGTAAAAACCGCAGTACGACTGTGAATTTGCTAAACTGTGACGTTAGTTATCACTGGTAAGACTTATCACAATTTATATTTAAATAAAGATAAGAGCGAAAAATATTAAAATACGATTTCCATTGATTGGCATTCAAATGACATCGATTGCTTGTTTTGTGTACATTCCCCTTTGATGTTATCGAGGCTACCACGCAATGGACAATAAACATGTGGAATACGACAGTACTCGCAAAATTGAAATAACGTGTCAAAATATTGTCCGTGATGAACGAAATAGAGCTGCGAATAAGTCGATATGCTTAATTGTAATGTATCGATATTTTGGTGTACTAAAATAAGATATATGTAATTGTGACCATTTCAAATCAAAGGTACAATCATTGTCAGTTGTTAATAAAGTTTATTTCTAAATGAACTTTTAAGACATTAACGCCTTATTGACAACCGATAATTATGTAAGTACCTTTGACTTGAAAACGTCACAATTATGTACGAATACGTAATTGATTTTAAATCACTTCACGTGTCGTTTCCGTGACTATAGTATTTGTTGGTCACATTTTTTATGCTTTCTACCGGATGAGACCATATATTTTAGATACATTTTTGCGATTAGATGATATTTTAGGATTAATAGGTTGTCAGACACAGGTAGAATAAATATGATAATTACTTAAATCAGTGAAGACAGTGCTAACAAGGAAAAGAGTTAGCATTATACATTCTGCAGGGGACTTCCGTTTTGAAGTTTAGGTAAAAATTTAAAATATGTAGTCAGATGTACATAATTAATGAGTAAATTCACCGGGGTGTGATTTTCATTAAATATAAAATAATACTTACCTTAGATCCTACACGAAGGCCGCAAATATATGTGACACGCTCTTATTTGTAGGTCTTCGTGTAGGAAGAAACTACTGGTGCTGACTGTACCTACCTACTCAATTAATTTCAAAGTAAACAAGATTTGTTATATTGTAATTTTTTATAACATTAGTGAAAATCGTCGTTTGACACACTAGCGGATATGTTTTTTTACCATTTTCACTTGTCTTCGGTCTCGACATCTCAGGACTTGTGAAGTAAAGATAAATGTCATGCTCTATATACTTAACTTAACTACTACTACTACTAGACGAGATACGTACTGTACGTATGTTTACACTTTATTTTACACAAAAGAAGTAAGAATACAAACATGATGTAGGAAAGAAACAAAGTAGGTACAAAGGCGAACTTATCGATTCTAGTTAACCTTAGTAGGAGATAGTTTCAAAGTCGAAGTAAGTCTATAAAATTTGGTATCGATAGAAAAAAAATTTGCACTTTCCATCTCTATCGAATGAATGAATGGAAGAATGAAGGTTTGAATGTTTGTCAAATTTCCATTTAAATAAAAAGTCGTATGTGATAAAAATATCGTATGAAGATATGACTTTTTGGCTCAAGGAGGTAGTGTTGGGTAGGACATCAATTTAACCTTTTCCACGCCAAAGACGTATATATCGGCACCACAGGTCCAACGCCAAAGACCGATATATCGGTCACCAACCACAGAGCAAAATAGACCTACATGCACACGCATAAAGTTTAACTTCATTTTTGACATTTAGATGTCGTGGCGTCTGAGTGGTAGGTTTTGCGTTTGACATGGCGTCGAAAAGGTTAAAATGAGTTTGAGTGAGCACTTCATTTAAAAAAATGAGGTGGTACAATGTCTTACTTCAAATGAGGTGAGGTACACAAACGAGGTGACAAAATGTGTTGATTGCCGGCGAGCGCAAGTGCCGCGAATGAATGAATGAATGTGTGACGGTTTGAGAGTGTTTGGAAGAATGCGATTAGCGTGAGTGACTGAAGGAATGAGTGAGTGGGGCTCAAGAGAAATGAAGTAAGACATTTTCCCGGTGTGAAGTACTGCGACAAAATAACAGAACGAGGGGCTCAAATGAGGTACCTCACGAATGAGTTACCCAACAATACAAGGAGGTACGAACACAAACACGGAAGCGTTCGTTGACATGGTTATTGTGTAATTATAATCCATGTATCTTGTATGTGCACCAACCACAGTATAAGACTCCACGTAGTGGACTTGATCTATGTGTGTGTAACCCTAATACATACAATATTATATATGTAGATGAAATGCACACATGTTTGACCGTGGCGACACTGGTTTCGGTACTAAATCGCGATGAGATGAGACCGTGTCTCTTTATTCCTAAGTCAGTGCTATTACTTATTCTGTGCTTTCACGATCCTCTAAGATACGATTCGAAATTCGATCGAAATAACTGGTATTAATAAATAATAAACGTGTCGGAGGTAAGACTAGTTTTGGATCGTTAACCTACTATAATAGCTTTCTTTGCAAATATTTGGGCTGTCCATACCGTATTTCATCACGTCATAAATAAATAATAGTACATTTTACAACTAGGGTAAAAAGACATTTCACACGTGTTGTAAACGACGTTTTTTAATACCGTTGCGATAGAATTTCGAAATCATAAGTATTATGAGTAAATTTGAGGTTACTTTAATACTACACCTATGGTCACAAATGTTTACATGAACGTCACCAAGTCGAAAGGGTTTCTTATTAAATATTATATCTGCTTAGCGATAAAACTAAATAAATAAAAGTGATACCTACTAAGCAGAAATAATACAGAACAGCTCATTTTATACAATAGCCACCTACTTACTTGTAAGAAAGAGCGGGTCTAGTGCTTTTCGTGCTTCTTGGAAAAACTCAGAGTGCGTTAAGTATTTTTCACCTCACTAGCTCGGAAAGTCCTTTTTGTTTGTTTAATATCTATTGTGAAAATCGCTTTTTATCCACATGTGGTGAAAGAGTTTTGACATAAGTGACAAGTGGCTTAAGTGACATTTGACAGCTAACAAAACGTAAAACGTTAAAAGTGCAGAATTTTTAACATCGCAATTAATGAATTGCATCGAGTAAAAACACTTAATACAGTCTTACAACTTTATTTTAATTCATAAATATCAGCATTCAACATTAATCTTCATTCTTTTTGTAAAAACGGATAAATTGTTCTGACAGCCGAATAAGTCTACGTACGAACAAAACGCATCTGACATTTAATAAAACCTTTTACGTCAAAACTTTTCATTTCAATTCATCCATCATATCAACGTTAAATATTCGCATGTTTTTCTAGGTTGTTTTGTTAAAAATTAGTGATTCGAGTGATGAAGAAGTATTAAACACCTGAGGAATTACGGGAAACCGAGCAAACTGCACCCTTTTTCTTATTTTCCTCGCTGTAGTGAGGTGAAAAGTTTTGTGTTATACACGGGTGAAAGTTATTTTACGTCTCGTGTATTAAAGCACTCGCTACGCTCAGGATTCTATTTTTGAACCACTCGCTTCGCTCGTGGTCAATAATAGAATCCTTTCGCTAGCTCGTGTTTCAAATAACACTCGCACGTAAAATACAACTTTCACCCCTTGTATAACAAATAACTATTACATCACATAACTTGAATTTATCGCTTGTTCCAATCCAAACACAATTTAAACTAAATTGAGATCGCATGATTTAGCTTCAATAAAGTTATTTTCACACAATGTACCGCGAAGTTCATATTTAGAAAATATTTCCTTCGATCAATCAGCCAAATCACGGGTCAGTGAATTGGCATTACTGTTTAAATTTAAATACCACAAAATAGCGCTCTCCACTATATTAAACTATTCTTTTAAGTTCAAAACTAAGTATAAAGCAGTGTTTATTTCAATTAAAATCACTAGAAATAACATCAGATTAAAGTTTTTTAAATTAAAAAAAATGCGCGGTTGAACGGTCCGAATTAGACTAAGGCTCGGGTACACTACACAATCCCGAAAAACTTTTTACCGATTTTTAAAATCCCGTATTTTAAAATCCCGATTTTGTAATGCCCGACCCATTAAAATTCCGATAGTTAAAATTACGAATAACTTAAGTACGAATATTTTAATTCCCGAATAGTAAAAAACCCGATTTTTAAAATCCCGAACCATATAATACCGAATTTAAAAATTCCGATGCAATAAAAGTCCGAAGCCAATATTTCCGAATTTCAAAACAACGAATCGCGATTGTCATAAACCCGAAATTATTAATTCCGATTCAACATAATTCCGAAATTTTAAAAACCCAATTTTTATAGTTGGTTGTTTAGGGTCAAAGTATGGTCACACTTCTAAACTAACCTAACCCACTTTTTTGCAGCCGTTTTGGTTTGGTTAAGGATCACAGTACTAACCTAACCTACTTTTTTGCAGCCGTTAGGTTGGTTGAGGGTCACAGTTCTATTCTAACCTAACCCAACCTACTTTTTGAGCAGCCGTTTAATTTGGTTAAGGGTCACAGTTCTAACCTAACCCACTTTTTTGCAGCCGTTTAGGTTGGTTGAGGGTCACAGTTCTAACCTAACCTAACCCACTTTTTTGCAGCCGTTTGAGTTGGTTGAGGGTCACAGTTCTAACCTAACCTAACCCACTTTTTTGCAGCCGTTTGGGTTGGTTGAGGGTCACAGTTCTAACCTAACCTAACCCACTTTTTGAACAGCCATTTGATTTAGTTAAAGGTGAGTTCTAACCAAAATTAACCCATTTTTTACAGCAGAACCAATAAATCTGCTAATTGTAATTTCTGTAAACATTCGCCTAAAGCCTATTATGCTAAACAGATTATGGTGATTATTATTTTCGGACAGTTGAATATAATGCAAAACAAAATTATACTTACTCGTATCAAAAAGCGGCCATGTGAATATTAGTCGATTTCAAATTCGGATACGCAAACATTTAGCCAATTGTATATTATGCGAACCGATGATTTCTGCAATAATAATATTCTTCGAAAACCAGTTATGCCAAATATGTTATGCCGAATACGTTTCTGGCCACGGAAGTTATGCCAAATGGATGTAACCCCCTGCCAAGATGTCGGCTTCTATTTCCGCTCTAAGGGACACGAGGTAACTAACAAACCTACATCGGTAAGGGCAGTGACGGCTTTGTCCGTTTATTTGTAAACGGTGCCTATAGCTGGAACCCGCCAAGATATCGACAAATAACACAATCGCGAATTTCATTATTCCGAATATACAAAAAACCGAAATTCGTATTACCGAATCGCCAAAAACCCGATCGGTCATTAGTTTTTCGGAATTAAAAAAATCGGAATTAAATTTTTCGGGAAATTGACAATCGGGATTTTTAGGATTCGAGCAAGTAACAATCGGACTTCTAATATTCGGAAATATTGCATTCGGGATTTTCTGCTTTCGTGATTTCAAAATTCGGAATTTTGACATTCGTACTTGTCAAAATTCGGGATAAAAAAAAATCGAGATTATAAAAATCGGGGTAATGTCTTTCGGGAAATTTGCATGTTCCCCTAAGGCTCTAAGAAAACTACGATTGATAAAAAATCTTTTTAAATTATAATTAATATTGTATATATATTCATAATATTTTCAAATGAAATAAGAAAAATTCAGCTTATTTCACCTATATTTACTTTGTATATCTTTATTTTTAATTGTTTTGGTGTAAAAAAATTACAAATACCGCAAAGCAAATTTTTGAAACATTAGTTTGGACACCGGGCCGCTGGCATATTAGACAACGGATAACGGGGACGGGTCTGTGGCATGGGTTATGACTATAATGAGTCCTTATTATACTAAGAGATAAAATTTGTAACAATATTTTCGTTTAAAACTTTGCGGAAAACACATTATTTAACCTGATTTAATACAAAAGACAATTAATTAATAAGATGTTTACTGTGTCTAAAATCTATGCAATTATTTGTTTGAAATTCAGATACCAAAACATAGCTCTCAGATTTCGTTGGAAGCCAACAGCTCGTGTTGGACTCGATAGCCTGGAAAAGTAAAAAGCACTAGTGCGAGAAATAGAACTTCCCGCACGCTAAACCACTACCAGAAAAGCACTTTTTTGAGCAACTGTATTAAAATAAAACAATTAAAATAGTAACGAAATGAAGAAAAACTTTTTCCTCGTTTTAAAAATTAAACATACAACCTACTAGTTAGTAAAAATGGGAAGCGTTTTAGTTACAGAATACGTATATTATTATTATTCTCGGAAACCCATAGTATTTCCATAACAATACTGATTATTAGGTATATCGCGTGTTACTAAATTAGTATTAATATGTAATAAATTAATGAATGCTTCATAATAATGAGAAATCGTGTTATCTAATTAGATTACCGCAACCAAGGGTATATTTTTTGTTAAAATAACCAACTAGTCAGAAAATTAGAAATTTATCTACGTAATGAGCTAATGACGTCAATGGTAAGCTATGACGTACGATATTACTTTAACGAATTTGCTAGTTAACAAATCCGTTAAGGACAATTATAAATTTAATTCATTGTAATATTAATCATACTGTTATAAATAAACATACTGTGAAAGTGAATTGTCCTTATTAGGTACTTATACGAATAGCTTTTTTATATAGACAAGGAAACGCTAATATCGTTCAATTAAATACTCTAATTTAGATGGAGATATCAAACGAATAACAGAATCTATTTCTTCGTGTTTTTTTATTTCCTTATATTGCAGGGATCCTGAGCTTAAATTAATATATTTTTCAAAGACACCAGTGTCCTAATTAGCTCCAGTTCTGAGATCATCGATACTTAATTTCTATCTTTCTGATTAGGTAAACTTACATTAAATAATATTTGTACTCTGAGACATCGCAATGAATGATGCACTTGTGTGTTACGTCAATAAAACATGCTTCCTTTGTATCTCGGAGTATTGTAATGTTCGAAATTACATTGATATGTCGTAATTTTCAATTATTTGGTTGAGTTAATCATAACACACTAATACTTTAGTTACATTAGTAACATTTTTTTCTTGTTTTTTTTTCGATTTTGAAAAACTAATTATGCCAATTAATTTTATTAATCGTGCCTAACCATATGCTGAAATCAAAAGAAAAAAACACGGTGTATATCTATTTCAGTTAATTCATTCATTTTATTTCTAGGTCACCCAAAAGTCCTAGCCTTCATATCGCACGGCGGCATGTTAAGCATGTCAGAAGCGGCCCACTGCGGGAAACCATTGCTGACGATACCGTTCTTCGGAGACCAGTACAGCAACGCCGCGTCGGCGCGAGAGAGTGGTCTCGGCCTTACGATGTTCTTAGAAATGATTAATAGTGATAATTTGGAGGCAGCCATTAGAGAACTGACTTCAGAGAAGTAAGTGAAAGAAGATTCAGTGCAACATTACAGTCGTAGGAGCGATTACAGAAAAAGTTTGAAGTTGATGTAACTGTTACGTAATAGGGGTCCTTAAAATACGAGTGTAGTGTGGTAGAACACACGAGTGTTTTAAGGCCTAATTACGTACAGTCGCATACACTGCTTTATCTACTATAAGCCCTAAATGATGCGTTCGGAAACCGTTAGAATAACCGCCATTGCACCGCCATGGCCAACTCGATTGGGGAGGCGCATGACCGCGGTCGGAGAGGAGGCTGGATAATCATAATTATTTGAATTCGATGTTATTATTTAGCAATAATCTTATCTGTAACAATGTTATTATTTAGCAATAATAACGTTGTTACAGATAAGATATTTGTTCTAACTTCTAACAAAACAGTCTATTTTTATGGTGTACGGTTTTTTCTATAACTGTTTAAAGCCTGTCCAGGAATATATGACCATGCGCCATGTTACGGAAGTTCTTTGGAACTAATTTCTTACACTGGCAATAATTTTAATGATAGGTTATCACTGTTGTCAGTGTCATTGTGGCGGTTTCCTTGAATAATAGAAAAGAGTCGAACATTAAAAAAGAAATCACAAGAAATGCCTAAAACTATTCGTAGTCAAGTGCAAAACATTGTGAATAATGTATGTAATAAACTGCTTGAAATATGCTCGGGAAATGAAACTATTACGCTACGAAACATTTACAAATTAACATCAGAGCTGACAGGTAAACAAATCAAAATGACATTATACCATAGAGATTAATATGGTTTTGGACTATACATAACTGTTCTCATAAATGAGAATAATAACGCCCTCTTGCCAATGGTCATATATTCCTGGTCAGGCTTTAAAAGGTATACCTACATATTTAATCATATGTTAGTACGCTATACCGGATCACTTATTAGTAACTAGGCTAGATATTCTGTCTTTTATTACTCTCGTCTTGATATTCTGTATTTTAACTAAAAAAATATTTGCAGAATGCAAGCAAACGCCAAGCGCATCTCCAAGCTCTGGCACGACCGGCCACTACCAGTAATGGACAGCGCCATCTATTGGACAGAGTACGTGGCACGACATCGCACCGCGCCGCCCTCTCTCCCAAAGAAGTTGAATACACAGTCGTTTAATACATCACCGCTAGATGTCGTCTGTGTGATCTTAGCTATAGTATTTGCAGTTATATTTTTAATTTACGCCATTTTGAAATTAGTGTTCAAAATGTTATGGAGATTGCTCGCGAAAATATTATGTAAGAAGGCGAAAAACGAGTAGTCTAGTAGTGAAACATGTGTTCGTTTATATATTAACTTTGTACCAGAAACTAAAGCAAGCGAATAGGTGTCTCTTGTATCATTGCAAGCACTAGCAGACTATAGATAATATAATCATCCACTCATAGAGTATATTGAATAGTATTATTCATCCAATCTCTAAAAACTTTTTGAAGTTCAAGTCTGAAAGCGCCATCTGCTCGAGAGCCATCTAAAGGTAGTTCGTAAGTAGGATAAAAGCTAGCTTTACTACTGTACGCTACTCGTTCCTAGATGTCGCTGCGACGCAATGTAATTTTTTTCTTTCTATTTTTATATATATAGAATAGATTTTTTATAGATATGCGCTTATTTTATAGATGGCGCTTTCAGACATGAGCATCAAAAAGTTCTTATACTATACTAGAGCACTAGTATAAAAATTACTCTATGATACTAGCTTTGGTATTTAATTTCATTTATTTAAATGATATGTGCTATTTGAGATGATTTGTGTCATTATGTGAAAACGGCGAAAATATACTATAATTAGAATAATTTTTTAGCTAACCTTGCGTTTTAGTCCCTTTTTTGACGCAATGCAAATAATTCAATAAAGATATTGTTCTATTATTTGTAATTTTTATTCACCTATCTTTTATTGTTACGCTCTTTCTTTATAATGATAAATTAAAAATAGATGGTCTTCACATCGCGTGCGTTTTCAGCAGTTCGAGTGGGACACGAATATCGTCGCCTCGCTCACACGCAAATAATATCGTATAGTAATAGCCATAGTATAGTTTTTCAATTCGCGCATGGTGATAATGATAAACAGGAAAACCATTGAGATTCAGTGCGTGAGTTTGAATACCGCAATGATAAGTTTGTTGTTTTATTATAGTCGCTTTATTATCGATTGTTATGTTGAGGATAATGTGTAGGCACGTACAAGTAATTTTTTAATGAATGAAATACATATTTATAGCTCTGCAATACTACCTACTATTACTACTACTAGTTTAAAAACACATAAACACGCCAACAGTTCTGCACCTACGATTATTTTTATTATTCTCCTAGCGTTTGTCCAGGTCTACAATTGAGCCTGGGGTCCGCTCGGCAACCTAATCCCAGGAATAGACGTAGGCTCTAGTTTTTACGAAAGCGACTGCCATCTGACCTTAAAACCCAGAGGGGAAACTAGGCCTTTTTAGGATTAGGTCCGGTTTCCTTACGATATTTTCCTTCACCGAAAAGCGGCTGTTATATATCAAATGATATTTCGTACATAAGTTCTGAAAAACTCAGTGGTACGAGCCGGGGATTTGAAAACGAGACCTCCGGATTGAAAGTCTAACGTTCTACAGCAAGGCCACCAGCGCTTCTTCTTCTCAGTTCTACACCTACGATATCGCCTCTTGAAAAGCAACAATGGCTGATGAATAAAATATTTCCGTATAATAACTTCAAACAAAAAATTAACCGACTTCACTTAGGCTCCGCTTTTCCAAGAGGAAATGCCAGAGTTGCTATAAAAATACTGAAATCACTATAGGTCTGCCTATAATAGTTGAAGAGTTCCCTCGATTTCTCCGGGATCCCAACATCAGATCCGGACCTGGTGACAATGGGACCAATTGTGAAGTATGATCTTTTTTCCAAACAAAAAAAGAATATTCCAAATTGGTCCAGCTGTCTTCGAATAATCGGTGAACATAAAAACAAAGATCCCGACGAGTTGAGAACCTCCTCCTTCAAAATCTTCAAGTTGGTTGAAAAGAATCTGAAATGAGAATGAGACTCGTATGCTAGAATTTTATTACCTACTAAATTGTCTAACAAGCATAATATTATTCTCTTGCGTGAATATTTGGCGACAGTCACCAATCATATGAGATATGATTTGATTATCCTCCCGAAATTGAATAACAAACTTGGACCATGTAAATTATTATTTAATGCAAGGCTAGCTCCATCCGTAGTGGCCATAGGTAAGTGACATTATCTATGTAAAGGGACCTTGCTGTCGATGGCGCTCACGCCATTGTAAACGGCGACGCAATGCGAATACGACGCGACGTAAGCGCCGCCTCTCTCCAAGCTGTCTCTATTGATAAAATTGTTTAAAAATATAAAAGCAAACTCACCCAACAACGGCAGCTTTTCTACATCCACAATCATCACTTGTGGCACGTCATGCCTCGCCAGCGTCTCCTGTATATACAAAAACTGGATCAGCGGGTATTCCCCCACCAGGTACTCCTGGCGTCCAACCACCTTCAGCACATATTTGTGCTTGTCCTGACTGGAGTGCCGTAGGGAGAGATCCCTGGCTTTCTTGTTTAGGATATATTCTATGTGCTGTTTGGGGGTGGACATCGCTGGTGCGTAGGTATTGGTCGAGAACTGGAACAAAGGGATGTTTTTGAATGTAAAATAGTAAGTAAAGGACAACAAACAATTCAGGCAAGGTGTATTTTCAACCTCAACATTTCGAAGGAGAAGCAACAAAACGCCTCTTTCTTACACAGGTATTTTAGGTAGGTATTTTCTTTCCTCGCATAATGCATTATAAAATGTTGTATGCTACATTTGTAGAAAACAAGTAATTCCGAAATTACTTGTTTTCTGCATTTGTAGCATAAATTACTATTGGGAATCCAATACATACCTCTAATACGGAAGATTTTGTAAAAACACCCATAAAGAAATCAAGATAAATCATGGTTATTTTTATAAGCTACTGCAATGAACATTAAAACCAAAGTCTAGATCGAAAGGAAGGTACTATTTGGCGCTTACGCTTACTTTTATTGCTCGAAAATTGCTCGAAAACAATATTGAATCTGTACAACGCGAACGTAGCTCGTAGGCACCTTTCGCCAAATGGTACCTTTTCCAAAAACACACATTTATTTATTTTATTTTTATTTTATTATTCAAATAGGTAAGTAACACTGGCACTGTGAACTCCAAAACAATTTACAAAAATACAAACTAGTTGGAATTAGGCGACGTAACTGCGTGGCTCCGTTGCGTCGTCTGATCTGGTGTAGGATTCGGCAGATTGCCCCGGAACCGTCGAAACACAACACCCTTCGGCCAGAAGTCTGCACTCGCAATGGTGTCCTGCAACGGCCGCGGCACGCACACCACAAACGAACTGAAGTGCACGTAATGCCGGGACCGCAGCTGGTGCACCCTCAACAAGAAGCCAGTCTTCCGGCGGACGTACTCCTCCACATCGTCAGCCACGGCGGATTGATGCATGCGCGACACGTAGAGCTTTTTTTTTTTTTTTTTTTTTTTTTTTTTTTTTTTTTTTTTTTTTTTTTTTTTTTTTTATGACATACTTGGTGTCGCAATCCGAAGACCAGAATTAACCGGCTGGGAAGTGCCACACAAAGTCTTACGAGGCGCCCTACGCGCCTTGCTCTTCCTTTCCACCATTGTGAACCCCTCCTTATCCACATTGGAGCGGGAGGACTTTTCCTTATCAGGAACCCGTACCACGCATGCCTTAAGGCACCGTGACCCGGTTAGCTGCGACTGGCTGCCCTGCGACGTCAGCATAACGCTGACGAGACTTGGAAACAGGAGGCGGCGGCACGAGCGGGGGGCGCGCGGGCGGCGCAGCGGCGGGTGCGGCACTTTGTACAGTGTCAGCAACACGCAAATTGACAGACTCGGCGCTTATAGCACCGGGTCGGTCATCGCTCTTGAAATTTGACGCCACCGACCAACCATGACACACCAAAAACCAAACACACATCACACATCATCATGTCACATGATAAACCAAAAAGATAACGCATCTAAAATCAATACCTCTTTAGTTGAAACAATACTTAACGCATAACGTCAGTTAAGTCAACGCAACAACTGCCAAAACTCAAATTGTTTACAATTTGCTACATTCATAAATAAAATTTATAATTAGCCTTGTAATTTCCTCAGATAATGTTGAAATCTCGTTTTCGTCTAACTTCGGCAGAAAAACTGCAGAATAAAGAAGGGGTAAGTAATTTTTATAATCATTGACATCACTGTGTATTTTTTAAACAAAACTGTTGCCTGTTTTAGTTTTCAAAAGCTAACTTTTTGAACAGGATGCCACGTTTGACGGGTTAGAGCTTTAAACCAAGCGGAGCAGCCATTGACAGGCGTTCCCCTCTGCCGAAAATGTATGACCAGTGGTCATACTCATTGTATGGACTGACGTTTATTTGACGTGGCTATTTTGACGTTTCACATACGTTTGACGTTTCCCTCCCCCGCAAAAAACGGCAGACTTTTTCCGATAGAAATGAGAGCGCGTGTCGCATCCGGTTGGTTTAATAATCAAAGTTTGACGGTACACAGGCATTAGACACTCCCTCAGAGCAAAGAGAAGAGGAAAGCGAGCATGGGCAATATGGGCATTATGGGCAAGAGGAGACAGGCGGTGAAGTAACACATTTACACGTTCGTCTCCCCGAATATGCGCAGAGACAGCTGAACCGCTCGGAGATCAGCGTTCGACTGAGCTTTCTCGGCAAAACTGCTGACGGAGACGGGTAAGTTATACAGAGTTTAAGATATACAGGCACGAGAAACTACTAAAGAGCCAGGAGATAAAGAGGTAAGAGACAGGCGGCGGAGAAACACTTGCACTTCGTCTCCCCGAATATGCGGAGATCCGACTGAGCCGTTCGAAGGTCTGCGTTCGACTGAACTTCCTCGCCAAGACTGCTAACGGAGACAGGTGTTATACAGAGCACGTTTAAGATGAACAGGTACGAGATACATCCACAGACCCGGGGGCAGGTGAGAATGGGCAAGAGGAGGCAGGCGGTGAAGAAGCCCATCGTCTATCTATAGTAAAACAGCTAAAGAAATATCTACTAGATACACTTAGGTAACACCTCCTGTGTCACAAACAGGATGTCCCATTGAGTGTGTACAAGCAATAGCAAGTAGAATAACTTAGTAATTATGTAATTAACTATCTCACCTGCAGACAAACTGTGGAATCAGTTTTGCAGGGCATTGTATAACTTAATGTATACCAGGGCTCGGAAACCGGAATTTGTTGCATAGTAAAAACCGGTTTCTTTTTCGTTCTTTCGTTACTGTTTCACATTTAATCGAAAAATCCTGTAATATGAAGTGAAAACCTCAATAAAATACCGGGTTTTACATAAAAACCCTAAAATAATTAAATACATTGGGTTATTTCGGGGTTTTTTGCTTTAACCGGTAACGGGCCCTGATGGATACTTTTTTAATGATAAACCAATATATCTATCTATCTATGCAAATATGCGGAGACGGCTGAACTGTTCGGAGGTCAGCGTTCGATGTGAGCTTTCTAAGACTAAACTGCAGTCGGAGACGAGTGAGCTATATGTACAGAGCACGGTTGAGATCCATAGGCTGGAGACACTGCCACTAGGGCTTCCAAATATTCGACGACTTCAGTCACTTCTTCTTCCACTTCTTCAATAATTTTCCAAATCGGTCCAGTCGTCTTCGAATATTGGTCGAACTGAGAACTTCCTTCGAAATCTTGAAGTCGGTTGAAAATACACGTGCTGGTGTTATCTCTGTCCTGCGTATTTGATAAATATTAATATGTGGAGTTTTTGGACCAGACTACCTACGATAGATCACACTATGAATCATGTACGAAGGCTTACAAACCAGTACGATAAGAAGGAACCGCAACTCTGGTTTACATCACTTGTTTGCTTTATGCTTAGTCCCCACAACAATTTACCTCGGATCCATGATATTTAATTAATCTAGCTTACGAAGGTGACATCTAGGGCTTCCAAATATTCGACGACTTCAGATATTCGAATATTCGACATTTTTTTTGGAGATATTCGAATTATTCGAATACTATTCGAATAGTTGGGATTATTTAAAATAAACACATATAACGATTGAATTTGTGTATTTTAAGTCTTTTTAATCAAATAAAATCTTCTATAATTAACAAAATCGTCAATTTACTCATGATATGTGAAAAAGCAAGCAAGCAAATTAACAAAACAAAACAATCATCTTTTAATGCACAGCTTATATGATTTCTTAAGTAAAAGCTATCTCGGTCGCCTAATCCATCAAGAATCAATACTCTATTAACAAAACTAATGATCTAGACTAGCTAGACCGAACTGAAAATCTAGGTGGACAATCTGTATGCAGGGGTATGTAAGTGGTAGACAACCTCATATATCTATCTCGATTTCTACATCTCCAACAATGGAAGCTGTGCTCCAGAAATAAAACGTCGGATCGCCATGGGGATCGGGAAGAGACGCAATGGCAACGTCATATGGAAAAGGCGGGGAATTACGATTAAAACGAGGATGAGACTGGTTTGAGCGCTCGTATTCCTCTTTTTATGGTATGGTGTAAAGACGTGGACTATCCTAGCAAAAGAACGAATTAAAGTCAATGCATTCAGAAATTGGTGCTGGAGGCCAATGTCACGTATAACGTGAACAGCCATACGAACTAGTTCATCGATAAGGATCGATAAGGTCTGGTAAGGACCAGACTCCACGTTAAAGACTGCCTATCCACTTTCCGACATCACCGCGTTTTGTAATACTTCGGCCACATTGCTAGACGCGGGGATAACAAGTATAACAACCTTGAGAAAGTTATTGTGGTGAAGGTCGAAGACCAAAGGGAACGTAAATCTCCGACGTGGTGGAGTGACCAGGTCAAGAAGAAAACAAGGTCAACAAGTTGTATGAAATGGCCAGGAACAGGAGTTAATAGAAGCAAGTCATTCGATCTAGAAAGACGGCAGGTGATCACTGTCTTCAGGTATGAAGGAGCGACTACAGGGAAAGATATTAATTAGTGAAAAATATTCGAATCAAATGAAGCACGGATTAAATCGCGTATATTAACGATTACAGGATGGAAAACCTCCAAAAATCACGAATATGGCGATTTCGTTATGATACGCGAATTAAAATGCCTAAAAATATTTAACTTTAATAAATTATTACTTGCGGCAATCAGAAAAAAAAACGAATATTCGAATAATATACACGGGATTATTAGAATACCAAAATAGGGCGAATATTCGAATATTCGAAGAGAAAAGAGGGCAGGCCAGCATAAGCAAGAAACAACGGGCGGCGAGGAAGTAATTCGTCTCCGAAACTCACTTCGAAAGTCTTCGTATGCAAAGAGACGGCTGAACAGCACTTTTCCACACCTTTCCACTACCTTTGTCAATTAGAAGATAGCATTTTTCTAAATAACGTAAAGCCTGTATTATCGTTTAAATGTTCATGTCACAACAAATACGTTTATAAACAGTGATCGGAATCACCGGAGTGAAACGATAACTAAACTTGTCAAGCTGACATAAAAGAGTGCTTAACAGCCATAAAAATATTCATATCCCTATACCCACACATTATAAATTAGAGATTCCAGTTTGATTCGATATTCTAGACTAGTTTACTAAAAATATTTGTATTTTTCTTGGTTGAAACTTGTCCCCTACACGTTTTGTTATCGTTTCACTCCGGTGACTGCGATCATTGTTTATAAATCAACTGTGGTTATTTTCGTTGCAGATACACCTACTTAAAAGCAACATTAACAGACCTAAATCTAACAGAACTCAGCGTTATCAAAAACTTCCAGCATCTACAATTCCTCGATGTGTCCAATAATCATATAAAGCAAGAGGCCCTCGAAGTCGTCTCAAGCCTTCCCTACTTAGTCCTTATACAAGCCGACAGAAACTTAATCACATCCGCGGCTTTACCAAGAATGAAATACCTTCAAGTCATAATAATGAATGGCAACTACTTAAATTCCGTCCATGATGTCTACCAACCAGAGTTAAGCACTTTAGAAGTAGCGGATAATAAGATAGAGAAAATCCATTTCGACAGTAGAATGCCATCTATTCGATGCCTCGACTTTCGTAACAATCTCATTCAAGATATATCTGATTTGAATTTCCCTAACTTAGACAGCTTGTATTTAGCCGGGAATCAAATTCAAAGTCTAGTCGGTGTGGAGAATCTGGTCAATTTGAGGATATTGCATGTCCGTGGGAATCCGATAAAATTGTTGACCGGATTTAGTGAGGTTAATCAGAAATTGGAATACATTAATCTGAGAGCCTGCAAGGTGCGGACCTTGATACAAGTGAAGAAGTTAAAGGTACTACCTAATGAGTGTCGTGTTTTTTGTAGTTGTATATTATTTGTACTGATTTAAACTCACACGATTTTCACTCATTATTTTGACAAAACACGGGACTTAATCGCGTACACTTACTTTTAATTTTCCTGACGTTTCGAGCGTGTCATAACGCTCGTGGTCGCAGGCAGACTGGCGAGGAATCGTATCAGCATCTCCTAGCCGCGCGGGTTTTTCGAACTACCCGCACTTGGTCTTGATTATTCACATTTACGCTAGGGTTGTCACTTTGCCTACACACGACACTCACAACATCCGATGGTTTGGAAATGCACGTATTTCGACGCTTACATTTGCTGATCACTGGATTCCACGAAGAAGAAATCCCCTGCCCCTCGTTCTGGTTGAAGTTTTTATACTTTCTAATTTCAATTGCTTCTCGTAGTTTCCTGCTATAACGACGAGGTTCCGTGGAGAGCACTTTTGGATTATGGAGCTCAATCCAGTGGTTTGGTCCAGATTCTAACAAATGTTCAGCCACCGCAGATTTGTTAACTTGCCGATTTTTGACTGCTGTGATATGTTCCTTGACCCTTTCCGCTATTGTGCGTTTGGTTTCCCCAATATAGGAACTACCCCAGCTACAATCAATCTTATAAACGCCCGGTGTTTGATAAGGGATAACATCCTTTGCTGACCTTAAATGCCCAGACACCTTGGATAACGGCATATACACGGTTTGTATTGAGTACTTCCCTAGTACTGTACCTACTTTATCCGTCACTCCTTTGACATAAGGCAAAAATGCCGGTCGTCTCGCAACATCCGGATGCTTCCTTCCCGGTTTTCGTCTGGGTGGCCTACTGTCCACCTTGTACCCATTCCTCCTAAGAACCTCCTGAATATGTGACATCTCACTCTCTAGAAATTCAGGGTCACAAAGGTCATGTGCTCTGTTCCTTAGGGAATTCACTACTGATAGTAGATGGCGAGGGTGATGGTGAGACAGAGCGCTGAGATACCTGTCTGTGTGTGTGGGCTTCCTGTAGACAGTGTGCGCCAGGGAACCATCCATTCGACCTATCACTTTCACGTCCAAAAAAGGCAAACTACGCTCAGATTCCAATTCATAAGTAAACTTTACTTTGGGATGAATGGAATTAAGATACTGGAGCAACTGTTCTACTTCTTGTTTGCCACCCTTTATAATGCAAAACACATCATCAACATATCGCTTCCACAGCTTCACTTTCTTTACTTGTATATTATTATTGTAAATATATGTTAGTAGAACCTTAGACTTAAAGATATAATAGACAGCCATAGTCGTAGAACTTTTTGAGGCTCCAAGTCTTTAGCGCCATCTAGTCCAGAGCGACCTAAAGATAGCCAAAATGTAAGAGGAAATGTTACCTGCTCTGCTACTCCATCAAGTAACGACTAGCGTACTAGAGCAAGTGACATTTCCTCTCACATTTTGGCTATCTTTAGGTCACTTTGGACTAGATGGCGCTAAAGACTTGGAGTCTCAAAAAGTTCTAAGACTATGGCCATCTATTATATCTTTAAGTCTAAGGTAGAACTTAACATCAGTTCGACGTGACAGGCATACCCTCATCATAGCAAGGTCAATTATCTTATTCAGGTATTACCAAACCTGCAAACGCTGATAATGAAAGGCTGCCCGTACATGGGGGGCACGGGCGAAGACGAAGCGAAAGGGGAGGAGGAGGACGACGCCGGCATCCGACTCGAGATATTGGCCACGCTGGCGCGGCTCAAGAGGATCAACAAGTTAGACGTGAGCCCCGAAGAAAGGTAAGAACCTGCAGCCGCAAAAAAGTCGACATCAAATATATCGGAGCGGACAAGGTACTCAACCATATCTGAACATGCACTTAATAGCCTTGACAATAGGCGTTGTTCAGATATTTGTGACCGCCTTGGCCGCTCCGATATATTTGATAGTGACTGGGCTACTAGGGGGAAGTCGAAACGGGAGGGAAAACGACCCGTATCCTAGTAGAGATGTTAGCGACGCTGCCGCGGCTCAAAAGAGTCAAAAGTATCAATAAGTTAGCCGTGACTCCAGAAGAGAGGTAAGTACTTTTTCATGGCTAAACAGCCTGCAACCTCAAAGAATGTTGGATTTGCTGAACACCCAGATGCATCGATATTTAATTCATTAATTCATTGATAACGTGTCCACGCAGTTCTGCAGTCCACTGTCAGAGGCAGAAAAGGATACCGCAAATAAAATGCAACATATTGTATTAGGCATATTTGAGACTGCTGCGGTTTCCGTATGCGGCGCCGGTGCGCAAGCGAGATAGCGATCTGCGTGTGTATCGCTGTCACGCCTGCACACCGTCGCCGCATGCGGTTGCGGCGCCAGTGTGATAAACGAATCGGCTCTCGATTTCGCTTCGTGAAATAGCAAAACAGGAAAGTTCTCAAATTCCCAAGTGTGGTTAACCACCAGATCATACATTTGGAGGAAGTCCTCCAAATGTATGATCTGTTTAAGTGGACATGCCTAAACGCTGCAGAGAATAATCATCAAAATAAATCGATCTTTGTACAGTCAAGGTCTTAAATATCTGCGATTGGAACGACACGGAAACAGCAGCAGCAGTGTGAAAACCGCCTCTCTCATATTTTCCTATACATTTGATGTTTGTACCAACAGCAACACCCGTAACTAACCATCGGTAGTTCTTATTCCGTTGCAATAGAGATTACAAATGGTTAGTTACGGGTGTTGCTGTGTGTACAGGCTCTTCCACACATTACGCTTTCAAATTCAATGCAGTAGTTAGCTTGATCGGACTCAATCTACTTAAAAGATATACAAAATTCTCGTGTTCAGGGTTGAAGCGAAAGACCTGATGATGCAATGGTTGGAAGAAGGCAAGGAAGACGAAGAGGAAAGACCTGAAGAAGCTGGTGTAGAACAAGAAGACAACGATTAGGTAAAATAATTATATTGTTATTGTACTTTTTATTGCATTGTAATAGGGATGAACGAATAAAAAAATGATGTGCTCCAGTTAAAGCAGTGTTTTAAATAATTTTAAACAAAAAGAACCGACTTCAGTTAGTCTCCACGTTTCCAAAAGCAAATGCCAGATCAACTGTAAAAAATACTGAAATCACTATAGGTGTGCCTATATTAGTTGAAGAGTTCCCTCGGTTTCTCCAGGATCCCATCATCAGATCCTGACCTGGTGACAATGGAACCAACTGTAAAGTATACTCTTTCGACCAAAAAAATAATTTTCCAAATCGGTCCAGTCGTCTTCGAATATTGGTCGAATTGAGAACTTCCTTCGAAATCTTGAAGTCCGTTGAAAATACACGTGCTGGTGTTATCTCTGTCCTGCGTATTTGATAAATATTAATATGTGGAGTTTTTGGACCAGACTACCTACGATAGATCACACTATGAATCATGTACGAAGGCTTACAAACCAGTACGATAAGAAGGAACCGCAACTCTGGTTTACATCACTTGTTTGCTTTATGCTTAGTCCCCACAACAATTTACCTCGGATCCATGATATTTAATTAATCTAGCTTACGAAGGTGACATCTAGGGCTTCCAAATATTCGACGACTTCAGATATTCGAATATTCGACATTTTTTTTGGAGATATTCGAATTATTCGAATAGTTGGGATTATTTAAAATAAACACATATAACGATTGAATTTGTGTATTTTAAGTCTTTTTAATCAAATAAATTCTTCTATAATTAACAAAATCTTCAATTTACTCATGATATGTGAAAAAACATCGATAAATTATTGTATGGATGCGCAAGCAAATTAACAGAACAAAACAATCATCTTTTAATGCACAGCTTATATGATTTCTTAAGTAAAAGCTATCTCGGTCGCCTAATCCATCAAGAGTCAATACTCTATATTACCAAAACTAATGATCTAGACTAGCTAGACCGAACTGAAAATCTAGGTGGACAATCTGTATGCAGGGGTACACCCCAGGCTAAAAGTATGGAAACAAACATTTCATTGTATACAGATTCAAAGAAAGATAAGTTGTATGAAATGGCCAGGAACAGGAGTTAATAGAAGCAAGTCATTCGATCTAGAAAGACGGCAGGTGATCACTGTCTTCAGGTATGAAGGAGCGACTACAGGGAAAGATATTAATTAGTGAAAAATATTCGAATCAAATGAAGCACGGATTAAATCGCGTATATTAACGATTACAGGATGGAAAACCTGTGCTAATATGCGCTGTATAGTGCTCCAAAAATCACGAATATGGCGATTTCGTTATGATACGCGAATTAAAATGCCTAAAAATATTTAATTTTAATAAAATATTACTTGCGGCAATCAGAAAAAAAATCGAATATTCGAATAATATACACGGGATTATTCGAATACCAAAATAGGGCCACCATAATACCATTTTGTGGCAGCCTTACCATATTTTGAATGATTCAGTAACGGAAATCCAAACTTTTAAGTTTATAGTTAGGGCGTCTGGACAGTGTAGTTAAACACCAGTGGCGGCGCGCCCATAGAACACGATTCCCGTCGGCTTGCAAGTTTCAGATGCCTGAGCAGTTTTCCTACAGCTCATAAAGAAATTTGAAGCCAAATTCAGCACCGGCTGGCCTAAGAAAAAAATTTACCCACCGCCACTGTTATTTTGGAAACACTATACTATTTTGGGCCGTCAATAAATTACGAGTGAGAGTAATCTTTAATGCACTGTCTAGTACACAGTGGTCTGTCTTTATGACAATATCTAGGTATTTTCTAGTAAACAGTTATTTCTAATATCAAAATACAATGTAACTTTATGTTTACTAATGTTTTGTTGTAAACACTTGTGTTCCGGAAGGAAACAAGTATTTGATGTACTTTATGCCTACATTCGTGCGGTACAATACAATATAATGATTTATTTAAGAGCCAAGAGCCCACTGCTGGGCAAAGGCCTCCCTCTCCTTCCACGTATCCTGGCCTTGAGCAGTCTCCCACCAGTCAGCCCGAAAGGCGTCAAGTTCGGCGACGCCGCTGCCTGACGCCGGGTTCTGTCTTGTGGGACCCATCTGGTGGTTGTTTAAGCCCATAACCATAAGTCTTCGGTATACGGCAGACGTGTCCAACCCAGTCCCATTTCATGGTATATAAAGTGGTGTCAAATTGCTCCTCTAAATTATGAATTCTACCTTAGTTTTCCCTTTGTTTGGGGTACATCACATCAGCTACCTTTGTTTTGGAACGTAGTATTGTATTTCTAATGCGATCGCTTATTTTCACGTCTAAAATACTACGTTCCATGGCTCTTTGGCAAACCATGAGGCTAGACTTCTAAATCTTTGTCAAAGACCAAGTTTGTGCGCCATAAGTTAGGGACATAATGTCAAAAATAGAAGAATTTAGACTTTCATTTCTTGCGCATTTTCATACAACATTCAACGTTTTCCTTGATTTAGTCATAACATTTGGTATTAACAACTATAGTTTGGCCAGAGTTTGTTCCACTTCAAGCATAGACAGGGAGAATCATACTGTCTTTTTCTAATGCTAGTACTCTCACTACTAAAAAAGGGATGGGTATAGCATGTTACTCTGACTGTTACTGCGCTTTTGGTTTGCCAGACTATATGAAAGCTATTATTCTATTTTTCATTGTGGTTTAGTGTATAGGTATGACACATGTCATCCGTACGATTTTATTACATTGTATTTTTTAATATTATTTATAGCAATTTCTGCCACTACTACAATACTAACGTAAGATCATGTAACATGTATATAACATCTGTCTAAGGTTTAGTATACATGCACTTTGCATATATACCAAAACATAATCTACGTCACAAAATAAATAGTACGTAAATAATGTTCCGATATTTTTGAATACTTTAGCCGCTCCGATATATTTGATAGGGACTGTAGTAGCAGCGCGACAAAATCAAGCACCAGCCGGTGTCTAGGTATATCTAAATATCGACAATATCGTATATTTATCCGTGTATATTTTTCCTCAAAACAACACTGCAGTTGGTCGTAATGATCTCACTACTGGCTTCCTCGTCTTATCAAGGGATATCCCAGATGATTATGTAATGCATTGCAGGATGACTCACTTTTTAACACTTAATACTCGTTCAAAATAAGACTGCTGAAGATAGGTTTCCCCGTGGTTTCCCTTATTCCCAATATTTTACTTCTACTTTATTGATTTAATTTTCGTGTTTGTTTACTTTGCTCCACTAAACTAACCTTTTGGCCGCCGGAGCTAGTCCGCAAAGACGCGCACTCATACTCCAATTTAAGTAAACAACTAATAGGGATTGCAAGCAGTGATATATTTTTTATACCACGACGGTGGTAAACAAGCATACGGCCCGCCTGATGGTAAGCAGCTACCGTAACCTATGGACGCCTGCAACTCTAGAGGATTCACATGCGTGTTGCCAACCCTTTACAAAATAGAGCATTCACTGTGTTGACGGCTAAAGGAACAAGACGGTCCCTCGTCGTCAACACACTGGGTCCTCTTTGAGCTCCTTGGCAACCTTACTCACCAGCAGGAACACGACACTATAAGTAGGGTCTAATGCTATTTGGCTGTGGTTTTCTGTAATGTGGAAGTACTTCCCCAGTCGGGTTCAGCTCCAGATTTGAGCGAGATGACATTCGCTGTGCTGTGCCCTACCACACATAGGGAGATGACATTCGCAGTAACCACACCTCTCTTTTGGACGTAGTTTAAGGGAATACCCGTTTCCGGACGTAGTTTAAGGACGTACCCTTTTCCAGGTGTAGTCTAAGGACATGCCCGGGTCCAATTACAATCAAAGGTAAAAATCTTCTGAAATTTACTTTGTTCTTAATCAACTTGAATTTCTTTCAGTAATGCCAAAGATAACCTTTTTACACACGATACTGTTAAAAATAAAGGTCTTTATCATAAAAAACAACCACTAAACCATATCAATTCATGACGTAATATCATCGCACTAAGCTGTATGAGAAGTCTTCTATACAAGACAGTGGCGTACATGACTTGTCTGGAGTGCAGACCAACAAGGACTATTCCCACGCGGATTAAATAATACAAGCCTCTAGGTCAACGGCGTAAGCGCTTGTCGGTACGTAAACTTTCTGAGCGTAACGTTAGAGCCGCGCCGCGCTTCGTGCTCGATAATATAAATGTACCGGAACTGTTTTTTTGGAGAAAATGATACACGATTGATTTTTTCAATGAATGAAGAATAATAATATTACAATTCATCATCATCATCACAGACGACATGTCCCTTAGATGAACTTTTCAGTTTCCCCTATTACATCCTATACCATGACAATTTTTCGACAGTTTCTAATACAACTATATAAAATTTTCATTGATGACGGTATCCTGCCTTTTCGCCGAAAATTGTATTGCCGAATTTCACTTACCAACCAACTTTTCGCAGAAGTTTCATTTAGCCGAACAACTTTTACCAAATAATTAATGCGCAACCATTTCACTTCTGCAAAAAGTTGGTTGGCAAGTGAAATTCGGCAATACAATTTTCGCCGAAAAGGCAGAGAACCATTGGCGACATTCGTCCGCCTGCAACGTACAGTCGACGTCAAAAATATGTTTACACTTTTGAACCTTATTACCAAGTACCAAGGAGTAAGGTGCAAAAGTGTAAATATATTGTTGACGTCGACTGTACCACTCCCGTGCGAAGCGGTTACTGCAGGGTATCCCTCTAATATAAAATAAAAAAGCCTTATGGCAGATTTACTTGTCGGACTTTATACTATTTAGAGCAGCTGAACTTCAGCTATCTAGTTACTCATTACCACAAATAAAACCAGATTTACGATTTGATATTTATTTTTAATATTCTCATATGGAGTTAACATTAACATTCTTAGCTGTCTTGTATAAAAGACAACGGCTCCGAGGAACAGAAACTTTCTGTAGCAATTTTTATTGATAGATATTATTATAAAAGAAATGGATTTATATAGCTGCTTTAAATACAAATGTTCGAAAAAATATAGACTTAAAACATTAACATGAGTGTAAAAAATTAGTAAATTAAATGATGATGATGATGATGATACAAGACAGCGGCACCAGTGTATCGTTCTATCGTTGTCATGTACCTATACATGCTAACGGCGTTCAAAAGGTTAAGAATTCTACTTAGTCGAATTGTCTCAAGTATATGAAATCTCCGAATTTGAAACAGCTAGGCACCGTTGACCATGGAGTACCCATTTTAGGTAGAAAAAAAAAATTTATTTACTTACATCTATATCAACGACGATGGTGGACAGTAGAAAACAGTTGTTATTAAGGTGGCTTTGCAGTGTCCGATGTACTATGTGGCTCTTTGCTAGTCTCGGTGGACACTGGTACCGTAGCCTCTCTAGTGGGGTCGCTCTGGCTCGCTTCACGAGACTCTCTTCCGCTATATACCGGGTTCGAGTCCGGAAGTCGTTCACTTCTGAACTTCTGAGGTTGTCAAACTCATTTAGACCTGGGGAAAGGAAAATAAATCAGGTTAGTGTGCTTTGTTATTACATTGTGGAATTTTATTGTCTGCCTACCTACTGATTACGGATTTAAGCTAATAGGCTGGGCCACACAGGATGAACAGCTGTGAGAGGAAATTGTCGCGGGAAGTAGCTTGGACAGTGTGAATGCGCCCCGATCGAGGCTGCTCGCACGCTTGCCGACCGAAGCGCTACACTGACCGAGCTTGCCTCAGACGGCAACTTCCTTAATAAGGCACATGGATGGAGCTGCTATGTTACTGAAGATGATGTGGACGGGATGGTTTAGAATAAACGCAATGAAATAGCTACGCTTGGTCATTATTTTAGTAGGATTATGCCTGCAACTTTTCCCAGGAAATGATGCTCAAAGCTTAGAGCTGATTGCAACAAACCACCTGTTAAAATTATCGTTAAATTTTACTGATATGACTAGACAGAAAACCAGTAACGTATTTGGCACCATCATAACATTAATAGATGCCCACTAATGTATTATGCAACCCATATCCTGGTATGTGTGCAATGTTCACTTTCACCTATGAGTAATCTCGATGGGAAAACATTGTAACCTTTTCAGAGACAGTGTAGTAGCATGCAAGTTAAAAAAAAAAACAAGTAAGTAAGAACTGAAGAAATTGAAAGTGTCTGTGGTATCGTGAAGCAGGAAATATAATATATATGAACAGGCCTGGTAATATGAAAGTAAAAAAAAAATGTTTTTATCAAATGGAAATTTCAACATTCATGCTAGCAACCATTTTATGTAAAGTGCCTTTTCAGAAGTTTCTTATGAATGTAACTTATGCAACCTACCCTAAATCTATCGATCAAATAGTTCTATAGCTAAACTCTTACTTTTTGCCATTGCTAACATGGTTTTGATTGCTAGGGGTTGAAAATTTATAAACTCCAGCAAGGAAGTAGACTAATATGTAAACCGGGATAAAATATGAAAATAGAAACATAAACTGCCACAAGTTTGACTACTGACAGAATTACTGGATAAGGGTAATTTGCTAGTTTTCCCTTTACATATATTCTTATTTTTATTTAGAGAAATGATAAACAGTCAGAGAAACATTCTCAACTAGACACGTCTTACTAAGGAAAAAAGTATATATAGTAATTGGTGCCTTTTTTAACTCCATTACTTTGAATGCTTATCCTCATTGTAGGAGTGACATAGGGTTACATTTTTAAAATGGCACTGCTAGAGTTAAGTATCTTTGAGCCTATGAGTAACCCGTCTATCAATATATTGTCAACAAATGCATTAAAACACCTGACCACAGTCTAGTTTTATTATTTTTTTCTTAATTTTTCATGAGATGTAATGGCCACGGTTATCTTTCTTAAGATTAGAAGTCGCCAAATAAAAAAAATGAAAGTCATAATGATACCTCACCTTTGCCAATCAAATGACTTATTTGCATATTAAGGAACTGTTCCCCGGGCCTCATAGACCGTTCCACAATCTTGAGCACCCCAAAGGTGGGTCTGATGTCTCGGAGGCGTTTGTTCTCGTCGTTTACCTCCTCGAGAACCGCCAGCGAGTTTATGAATTGGAACACATAGTCTGACATCTCGTGCAACATCCCAAATAAGGGATATCTTGATGCTTTCATCCATAACTCCTGAAATGTAAGTATTTGGTTAGTTTGGGCTCACACAACACATTTTATACACTGTTGGTGACCACAAAAAAGTGGTCATCAAACTTATATTCTATATAGTTATTATTCTTTTTTATTTGCAAAGATGTGTACAGTGTGAAAGATGAAATTAGTATTTTTGGGACTGGTTTTAAACATTTTTTTAGCTATGTTTGTTAGACTTTCTTTAAGTCTTGCAGAATATGCGGAAATTGCAGAAATTAAATCTAATTATTAATTAAAAGAACTGCATATGTTTGTTCTTTTCTTTCTAAGTTTACACTAAACAGTGCTTAAAGAAATTATTACTCATTTCAGTAGAAATAGAAATTTACAAAATCAGAAACAAAGAGTTTATATTTCATAGGTATCATGTAAAAACTAAAAATCTGGGGACTATTGTGTGATTATAAAAACATGATAAAATTTCATAAATGCTTGATAACTGCATTAATTACAGACTCGCGTCAATAACAACATGTTGTTTTGTTTCCATTTAAAGGAAGCTCAATGACCAGCATTTGATTTTACAACAGATAACAGTATCAGTGATTTCATGGTCTAAAAAGTTGAAAACTTGTTTTGCATCAACATCATTAACAAAATGTAGGTATGCGTTGTTTACCAAGATTGCAATTACTCAGCCTACACGCTCGAATCGAGTGCACAGACAAGTAAACAATGTGATCTACTTTCTAAACATCACAGCTATCTCTAGACTTGTTACTCAACAGTTTAACCTACTTTACCGAGCTCTGGCGGCTCAGAGGCGGTCTTTCGACCACGGGTGAGTCATTCGGAGCCAGGGTGCTCCCCACGTACTAACCTCCTTCACGTCGTGGAGTGTCGCGTCCCAATTTGGTCGAATAGGAATGTAAACAGAGTTGGGCAGCAGACATGTTAAATCCACTATATAGGACGGGGACGTCGTCCAGTAGTCCCAGGTAAACGGGCAGCTCGGTGCAGGAACCATTGTTTTGATTGATTACAGCCAAATTGTAAAAATTACCCCCACGACATTTTAGAACCTTGCACTCATAAACGCTTACATAGCGTCCGAGTCGCTGTCTTCAACTGAAAATATTACATAGAACACATTAGTCATTATTATTGAAACCGCCGCACTGTTGAATCATAGCGTTTCCTGGTATTTTTTGAGGGACAAATCGCCATTCTAAATGAAACTGTCAATGATTGTTACACAAACAACATTGGACACACAAATAACAAACGTAATTGTTATCATTACCTAGACATAAAACTTTTACATAATTTAAGTATGCTTCCACTGTATGTGAACTACGAACCGACCACAAATTATGTTTTTGAGAAATTGTAAATAAGGATTACGTGCTACCAAGTAGTAACTTGTTTATGGTAGTTATGTTTTTTTATATTATTGCAACTTTTGGAGGCAAAGACACGTTGTTTTGATTCTCGTTCTGCCAGAGTTCAAGTAGACTACACAAAATAAGGGACACCACGCACCTCAGCTGAATTAAGGAAATTCATAGACAAAATGCTTCAATTCATTTGTGGTTGCCTAAATTTGTCCATTGCTTCCATACAAAATTAAGAAATCAAAGATAAATTTAAACATATTATCTATGAATTTTCTTAATTCAGCATCAATTTGAGTTCTGCTGCAAACTGAATTCAGGACAAGTGTGTGAGCGCCTAAAATAAAATAGTACCGGCAGTTTTTCGTACAGCTTAAATAGTTTATAACCTCAAACGTGACACTCGTGACAGCACGAATGACATTGTCTTTTCTTTCACTTTCGTCATTGTCACACACAATGCGCTTAGCTGTCTCGTGATCAATGTTGAGCAATGCAATGTTTTTTGCCACATTTTAGCTTAAAAGAAAATGTTTGAACATTCTGTAAAAGTGCCAAGACATTATAAGGTTGCTGCTAGCATTTTTAAGAAAGTTTCTACAGAAGGCGGAAGCGTCAAAACATTGTTGTACGACAACAAACTTCGTCACTTTGTAAGTATAAAAATGGCTTTTATATTTTCTATTTCTTGAAAGAAATGAAGTGTTTAATATATGTAATGTTTGCAGAGAACTAATGTGCTTTATGCACTAATAACAGAAACAATCAAACATGCCGCCGATATTGACAAAATGTTTGAAAGCAGTGGCCTTATAACAAATGAACCTCGCCTAGATCCCTGGCTAGCAAAGGTGTTAACGGCTGAATTATTGTTTGGCAAAAAGGCTCTTCCAGGGAAAAGCAAGCCTGAGCTAACAATATTCTCATACAAAGAAAAATTCGAAAAGTACACTGCTGATCATCCTGAAGATTCAAAAACAGAAGGTAATTTTACTTTTTTTATTTTCAGATTGATTAACATCTCATAAGCAACAATGGCTGATACATCCGACCAGGGTCCGTTTATTCCTAAGCAGACGAAACTGGCAGCACTGGCATTAGCCAATCTGTTTCTGTACAGTGTTGCCATGTTTACCCTGCCATTCATTGCATTCTTTGGGATGCGACACATTTTGACTGACTACTACCCGGTGGAACCCTTTACGCGGGCTGTGTGGTCTGTGGTGTCTGCTGTGGTGGTGGTCAACATTATCATTGCTGTGTATGCGTACCAAGCGTATCATGATAAGGAATACGACGAGCATGGCAATGAAATTGACCAACATTCGTACAAAGACGTTGGTCCAGACACTGAAAAGAGCAGTTTAAATCTTAAACAGGACTGATGCATTCATGAACATTCCTTTTTCACCAAAAGAAAGTATTTTATTTTAATAATTGATACTTATTTGAATATGCTGCTTTAACATAATTGTAGCGAGGCTTAGTAAAATAAATAGTTGTATTTATATCTGTGTTTTATTATTTAAGTGGGACATTTTTTGTACAACACAAAAATAGGTTGTTTAATATATTTGTTAAATTGGAGATGGGTTGAAGTGAGAGAGAAAACAATGGAAAATGCTGGAGGAGGCCCAGGGGCAGCCTTAACCTTCGGAAGGCCCAAGGAGGCCATTCAAAATTCTGTTTTGCCAGCCTTGCAAGCACAAGGCCCCAGGCAACTGCCCCGTTCGCCACCCCCTAAAGCCGCCTCTGAGGAGGCCTGTGCCGTACCTCAAACTGAACTCAGAGATATTCTGTAATTTCTGTAATCAATACAATACTCAAAGTTCTGAATGGCTTATTGGTTCATTGAGTATATAAACTAACACTTATGATGACAAATACCCTGAAAATTATCAGTCACACAGAACCAAGTATACTTGTAAAACTGTGTACATACATACATTACAAATAAACATACATATGTGTACAGTAAGGTTTATACTGGCTTGCTGTGGCAATGAGGTTGACATGTTTAATTAAACTAGCCCAGTAAAAGTACAACCAAGCCAAGTAGGGAAAGAAGTACATCCAGAATTGTAATGACGAATATGTACCAACCAACAGCCTAAAACTGACAAAAAAATTTGGGACTGTTTTTTTCGGCCTCTGCTACTCACGACCAATCACGACCTAAAAGTGACAAAAAAAAATTGGAACACTTTATTTAATAATATTTAAATCATGATTCAACCTTGATGAGTCCTTGTGATTATGAGTAGAAATAACCCAAAATTTGTTAGTTTTTAATGGTACAGTTAGCAGCAGAAGTAGCTAAGCGGGTGAGGTGTTCAAAATGATCCGAGCTGGACACGACTTTATTGTTAAGAGAATAAGATCGTGTGAAGATCATTCTGAACACCTCACCCACTTAGCTACTTCTGCTGCTGGCTGTACCTACACTAACTACACTTTTCTGAATGCTCATTCTACCACTATGGAGGTCAAATTATAATATCAGAAACTTGCGATAGAATCTCTAGATTTGTGAATGTAACCGGATATGCCCTATTTTTGGTGTATTTATTAAATTTAAACTTTCGTGAGCCATATTAACATTATAAAATAACACGGTTACACTCACGGCACTTTAGTCACGTCGCGCGAGATGTTTCGGAGAGCCTAGGTCTCAATCTTGCTTGAAGATGCTCTCCTTAACGTGTCGCGAGCCGTGACGAAAGTGCCGTGAGTGTAACCGTGTTATTTTATAATGACATTAATGACATTTAATTTGTTTGTTTTTGTTTTATCTTTAATTCAAAGCTTCATAACGTATTTCTCTCCTCCAGCAATACGAAGACCGCGCTACGTCCGGATAAACACGAACCTCCTCACCACCTCCGACGCCATCAGAGCCTTCCAAGACGAGGAGTACCGCTTCGTGAGATGCACGTCCGGCTCTTACGACGACTACCTTGAGCAGATCAAGGGTCTGGGGGAGTATGACTTCACGCAAGATTATCATGTGAAGACGGTGTTCGTTTTCTCGTCGGGTACCAAGCTGCATGAACATGAGCTGTATATGGAGAATAAGATTATACTGCAAGATAAGGTAGAGTACTTAACTTTAAAGTCCTAAGACGTCCCTAGGTGGGGCAGAGGGCGTCCACAATGCGGCGCCCTTGCGTTCTATCTTGGGCTGCATGCTTCACCTCGGGCCATGATAGCCCGATTGCCTTCAACTCGGATGCCACTGAGCGTCGCCAGGATTGTTTAGGGCGGCCTTTTCTCTCTTGTCTAGGTAGAGTAATTACATTTAAATGTTTTCTTACGGCCCATAGTATAATTTCGGGCCCGATATTGGTAGCATACTTCACTGCCTCACTTATAATCTAGCAGAGCAGTGCGGGAACCGAGACAGAATAATAATACTTATAAAAACATCTTCGTCCTAGCGTTTGTCCCAGCTTTTTGCTCTATTGAGCCTGGGGTCCGCTCGGCAACCTAATCTCGGTAATTGGCGTACGCACTTGTTTACAAAAGCGACTGCCATCTGATCTTCAAACCCACAGCGGAAACGGCCTTGTTGGGATTAGATCCGGTTTCCTTACGATGTTTTCCTTCACCGAAAAGCACTTGATATCAAATGATACGTCGTCGAGAAACTCAGAAACTTATAAAAGTATATTTTTTTTGGAGAACGATAAAATTGGTAAAATTTTCGCAGGCGACCACGCTGGCCGTGCACTTACTGGCCCCTCCCGCTGGCAGCGTTGCCTTGGACATGTGCGCGGCGCCCGGCATGAAGACCACGCAGTTAGCTGCTTACATGAGGAACCAAGTATGTAATTCATCAATTCCAGGCTCAAAATTAAAATGAAAAAAACCGGCATTTACAAAGATTGCATATACACGGGACAATTCGACCGGTGCTCCTGTGACCAGGTGGCCAAGTTGGTTAAGGCGTTTGCCGCGAATGCAGAAGACGCTGGTTCGATCCCAGCCTTATGCACTGGAGGCCTAGATCACTTTTTCCTTTGTATATGACATCTATATAAGTTTAATTTAATAATATCTGATTTATCTGTCGCTGAAATTAAACGTATCATTACTTATTTTATAATGTCCTACTTTCAGGGCAAAATCTATGCAGTCGAACGCAACGAGCAAAGGTACCAAACTCTATGCGACTTCGTGGAAAAAACCGGGTCCAAATGCGTGGAGACTATCCATAAAGATGCCCTGGAAATCAGAAGAGGGGATTACGACGATGTGGAGTATATTCTCCTGGATCCTAGCTGTTCCGGATCTGGTAATGTTCTTGAGCAATTTAATTTAGACGGCTAATACGAATATTGTAGAATTAAAGCATTTAACCAACCGGAGCGGCCATTGACAGGCCTTCCCCTCTGCCGAAAATATATGACCAGAGGGCCTACCGCGAAGTTCGAAAATCGACAAAACGATGGTCCCGTCTCTATCGCTCTTGCATATACGAAAGAGAGTGATGCAAATAGACAAATCTATGAACGAAGTGCTTCGCGGTTATAGGCCAGTGCTTATACTCATTCTATGGACTGAAGTTTATCTGAAGTGGCTCTTTTGACGTTTCGCATACATTTGACGTTCCCCTGCCCCGCAAAAATGGGCAGACTTTTTGTATAGAACATGACAGACATGGCCGGTCCGATTGGTTGAATACTCTAAAATTATAGATGTTGCTTTCACAAAACCATTTTAAAATAGTCTGCCTAAAATGAGCGAAAAATAAGCTAAATAAGCCACGTCTTCACTTTTTTTATTTTAAAAGGTTTTACGTATAACATAATTATTCGTACAAATACCGACGTTTTTTATTCTAAATATACTAAAACGTCAAAAGCACAAAATAATCAAAAACATGTTGTGTTACAATACGAACATTCTTGATATTTAAAAGTAAGTGGCATTTTAACCAATGATGATAAAATTGATAAAGTAGCAAGTGTAGATAAATAGAACAAATGTATATGTATCTTTTGTACAATATTATCTTATGGCTAAATTCGTGTCCAGTATTTTGAGCGCTTTGTTGTATGACATATTGTTGGCGTTGACGGTACACAATTTTATACACAAACTATAATTTTCAGGTATGGAGCTCTGCGTACACAACTACATAGAAGAGACCCGTCTAGCCAAACTCACGTCTCTACAAGAGAAATTCCTCAAACACGCCATGAATGCCTTCCCCAATGCCAAGAGAATCGTCTATAGCACTTGCTCACTCTTCCCTGAAGAGAACGAAAGAGTCGTCACTAACGTCGTCAAAACTTCGAGGACTAAATGGAGGGTCCAGGATGTGAAGGAGTTGTTAAAAGGCCAGTGGAATAATGTTGGGTCCGGAATGTATGGTAGCATGGGTACTAGGTGTTTATACGCTAAGCCTGATACTGATTATACTACAGGCTTTTTCTTAGCTGTTTTGGATCGAGATCAGAAAGATTTTGAGAAGAAAGCTAATAGAGAGAAGGATAGTGTTAAAGAAGAAAATAATGTCGATAAAGATAGTGAAACCACTGAAGTTAATAAAAAGAAACACAAGAAAGTTAAGGCAACTGATGAGAGGAATGGAGATTATGACGATGATGATGAAAATGATAATGAAGTAACGAAAGAACTGGTTAATATTAAGAAACATAAGAAGAAGAAAATAAGTGAGGATAATGGGTTTAACAATGAAGTAGTTGACGTTGAAGTAGAGAATGAAGCCAAGAAGAAAAAGAAAAAGCGGAAGAATCAAAGTGTTAAAAACGAGGAGCAAGACAGTAACAATAGTGATAAGGTTACCGAAATAACTATCAGTACAGAAAACGATGAAGATGTGCGGAAGAAAAAGAAAAAGCGAAAACATGAACGTCAAGAAAACGATAAGCAAAGCAATGATGATATTGTTAATGAATCTGAAGTAACGATAAATGCAGAAGTTAATGAAGATGTACCGAAGAAGAAGAAGAAACGCAAATATCAAGAAAATGAACAAAATAACGTCACTGCTGTGAATGAATCTGAAATAGCTAGTGATGACATTCCCAAGAAGAAAATAGAAAAACATACATATGGAATGAACGATTCTTTTGAAGCTGACGGCGAAGACAAAGTCAAGCAAAAGAAAAAGAAGAAAAGAGACATAATTGCATTGGACGTAGCATAATTTAAAAATGGACTGTTATCTAATGAATCTATAATATATGTTTCTTACATATCTACATGTATGTATGTTACAGATGTAAGTACAGTCTACTACGAAGATATGTATCACTTTTTCGCCTTATTGCGTTGTTATAAGGTCCAAAAGTTGATACAACTCTGTAGTCGACTGTACAGAAAGTATCATGTTGTTTTTGTCCAATAAAAAATCTTTCATATACTTATTGTCTTTATTTATGAATTATTGCTATTTCCCGGGACATATCGTATGTAAGTGGCTTTGCTTTTTCAACATTTCTACGGTACTATGTACATTGTATGGAATAAATTTGTGCTCATATATCTAATAATCTAGGCTTATAGTAGTCACTTAAAATGTAAAGAGTCAGCGCTCATTTTCACCGAGTCCAAATATAAATGACCATTTCAAGCCAAAGGTACAGATACCATACGCAACGCCAAAAATATGCGAACACTTTTGCGCCTTACTCCATTGTAATAAGGTTAAAAAAGTATACATATTTTAGGCGTTGACTGTACCATCGGGTTCAAAAATGCATGGGCGATTCATGAATGAATTCATTGATAAATTGACCATGCAATTATGAACCCGATGGTACATCATTGATTTTCACAGTCGCTTCAAAATACGGATTCGAGTAGGTAGTCTGACATTTGATCAATAAATTGAAATTCCAAACCTCGCTTAACCAGCCATAAATCCCACACAAGTAGGGCAAATATCGCCAACGACACTTCGTCTAGCGTTTCTTAGAACCTGATATACTTTGACACCATAACTTTTTCTTCGCCTCAATAAAATACCACACCAATTTCAACCTTAAAACTATCGCAGTAAGCTCTCTATCAATTTTATTCGACTAATAGACTTATCATTCCAATTTGAACCTTATATGTAGCTTACTAAGGTTGGTTGATAGATTCATCGGATAAAGAGTTGTAGCCATAGAGTAACTTATATAGTAGAGCGGCACAGCCTAAGAACTATTCACCTGCACTGCTACTCCACCTAGTAGCTACTAGTGTACTACTAGTACGTGGAGTAGCAGTGCAGGTGACATTTCCTCTTACACTTTGGGTATCTTTAGGTGGCTTTCACGCAGATGGCGCGATAGACTTGAGCTTCAAATAGTTCTTAGGCTGCGCTGCTCTACTATATAAGTTACTCGATGTCGTAGCGTACCCTTATCATTCCAATTTGACCCTTGTGTGTAGGAGGGTAAGGTTCGTTGATAGATTTATCGGATAAAGAGTTGTCGTGGCGTACCACACGCTATTGTGTCACGAAGTTTCGTGCGTTCATATTTTTGCCACGTGGAATTCAGTCTGAGGAAATGGCCGTTATTGGGAAATTAGGCTTTAGTAGATTTACGTGTTGCAAATTAATAGTACGTGACTAAAAAAAAATTAAAAAAAAAATTGCAAAAAAAATTGTTCAAAAAAAAAACAATATAATGATTATTGTTTTTTTTTTAATATACATAAGTAGTGGCAGAATGTCAAATGAACCAAAAAGTCAATATCGCTTATAACTTTAAATGGCTGAATGCCATGATCCTGTGCCACAAACAAATGTGGAATGGAAATTAAAAAAAAATTACATCCCGGCCTAGGCCTTCAATTTTATATGAAAATCGTTACCTGTTCTCTGGAGTTGATCCGCCCTAAACGTGATACTTTGAAGCCTATTATGACATTTATGACGCACATAACGAAGACATTTCATTGCATGTTTTAGAAAAAAAATGATTAGTTTCTTACGCATAGAGTTACTTACATAAGTTACATACATGTAGGTATACTTGTATACATTTATGTGTGTTAGTTACTTTTGTAATCTTATTTCGTTCAGCTAGTTTCATTGCTGACTGTACCTACCTACCTTATGCCAAGATTCGATATTGAATGAATGAATGAATGAATAAATGCTTTATTGCACACCTCAAAAATTACAACACAGTAGAAAAAGATATAATTAACAAAAAAGAGGCAAACAACAGGCGATATTGTGTTCCTTCTATACCTAAGTAAGTACAGTCAGCGTCAAATATATTGTAACAGCCAAAGTGATCAAATAGTTCGTCACACCATAAATTTTGTATGGTGTGACGAACTATTTGGCTACTCTAGCTGTTACAATATATTTGACGCTGACTGTACAGTGAGCAGGTACCTACAGTCACCTGCAAAAGTGTCTTACATAACGAAGGCCACAAAAATATATCACATGCTCATGCTCAACACATAAGATTGGGTCAGATATTTGTGCGGCCTTTTAGGAAGATACTATTGCCGGTGACTGTACCTAGGTATTTTTTTGTTTAGAAGCTATGCATTAATATCGTGTTGTAACTGTTTAAACTAAGTACCTATAAATATCGTGACATCATCCAATTTTAGTCACAATAACCAAGAACTAATGCGGAAACTTACCTCTTAAGAGCCTGCCTACATATTTAAACCTTGATTTTAACGACGTATTTATCGTCAATTCATATGCTTACGGCTCTTGCATGTGTCCCTGCAATTCCCGTCACGGTGTTAACACTATTGACACAGTTTCAACCTAATTTCACCCCTTAACTGTTACCTTAAGCGACGCAATATTCCGAATTCTCTTTGCGAATTCGTTCAAATTCTAACTTGAGAGTATTTCAAAAGGGAATTTTATTCCGTCTAAAGCATGGTGTATAATCGCATGGCATAAAAATAGGCAAAGGGCAAACTTGATTGCGGTCATACTACAATTCTATATCAACGCTTGGCGCAGAAAGGTAATAAGTGCCTGTACAAGGAGATATACTTGTTGCCTTATTAGATAATACATTTTTAAGCGTAACGAATGGGCATACGGATCAACCGGGCTGTTTCTAATTGGTCCAAGGTTGGCGATAAAATAAGAAATATTGCTTTCTTCCGGCCTACAATGTTTGGCGTAAGTTTGGAAATATTTTGTAATATATTTTATATTGTGATAAGTCATAGTCGAAGCCGATATTATTTTAGTGGGTTAAATGTACTTAGCTACTTCGCAAATCTAGGTACAGGTTTGCGAAGGAGGTCCGATACTTACCATGGGAAAAACATATAGGTACACCACGACGCGAATGATTTTTTTTTGCGTAGTTTTTGTATGGTATAAGCTTTCAAATAGTATATATTTTAAAACTGCATTAAACATGCTTCCTTATGATGTTTTTTTATTTAAAATAAATTATATTTATTAGTTATATAACGTTCTAAAAAATTATATATTTTTGAGTGTTTCCTCTCCGCGATTTTTTTTTTATATGGATTTTTACTTTTTTAATATCAAAAATGAATTCTGCATGTCTGTTTTATACGAATATGATACACACAACCCCTAGCAGCCTTAACCAGAGTGTAATAACATATTGCACGGGACCCCTGATTTTGACGTGAAGGTTCAAGAATGTATGGACCTCCAATACTAAAATATATTCATCGGGGGGCACATCAAATAACTTTTTCTCGACGCTCACAATTTTTTTCACTTTAGTACTAAAAGAAAACCTTGCTAATAGTATTTTATACAATCGTAACATAATTAAGAGCTTTTCAGTCGAGTACCTCTTGCTGAGTGGCCTAATAAGTAAGGTAAGAGATTGAAAAGCTTGATTAGGTCACTATTGTATGCAATACTTTTTGTTCTTGTGCTCAATATAGGCAAGCCGGTAAGAATTGAGTTCGACAAAAGACCTGCTGCCTCTATACAATTTATAAGCAGGGCGGGCAGCGGCAACAGTGCTACAATATTGTATGAAAATCCTTTCTACCATCGTTGGCGATGCCACAATATGCGACCATAAGCTTTATCGAAAAGTAGGTATGTGCGAGTAGTTCCGTCTTCACAATCTCACTTCAAGTATTACAGTCGACAAGTATAAAACGGTTCATTAAAATATTCATAAAAAAATATACAACTGTTTCCCCCTCAATTTAATGAAAAGTAGATCAAATAGACGACAATGACTTAAATACATAAAAACTTGAATAACCACAATTTATACCTACCTAATGTACTAATTGAACACTCTTCGTGATTGGTCGCAATAGACTCATCGTGTCATCATTAACAGCCAATAGCGGAAACCCTGTTATCTCCTCCCCCACACAAAACTCAACTCTATTCCCCAACCAGAAGCCTCCAAATTGCATAACAGTGTGTTGTTGCGATGACACATAGTTGACACGTTGTCATAACATGCGCATCCGGTCTGGGATTGGTTGGAATTAGGGAGATACGCCCAGCCGTGGGCACGCCCAGAGATGTTGCGTGGCAACCGTTCTGTGATTGTTTGATCACAAAATGGTAAATAGGGCAGATGTCCCGGTTGTGGCCACTGTGCCGGTTTTGGCCATTTTCAACTTTATTAAAGTATAGACAAATTTACGAGTCTATGGTTAATATAAGAGTAAAATATGGCCGTACAGGTGGCACTGTCATCTGTTACGTATAAGTTGTCATTTAGCTATCAGGGGCCATGGAAAAAAGAGGCCAAAACTGGCTCCACGACCCCTTTCTGACATATTATTAAAGAAAAAAATAAGATATAATGCCAGAATCTTAACAGCGCAGAATCATATAAATATGGTAATATATTTTCACTGACTTAGTGCAAAAAGAGTGTCATAATTCCTTCTTGACACAAAATGACAGACGTCTGAACAGACAAACTCTCCTTAAAGTGGCCAAAACCGGGGCATCTGCCCTAGGTAAGTTCAGTCATCGAACTCGCGGAGCGTAACAAGCGAAGTAGGTTCTTACAAACAACTCCAGAGCCAACTGTCACATGGCTACTGGGACGTCTCGGCATTTGGATGGCTTTTTGATTTCGATAGTTTGTCCGACGATAACTTTAGTAACGTTGCAATGATACATAAAAATTTTAAGTTCGTATATGAGCAGGATCGATCAAGTGGTTATGGAGCTAGAAGGAGAAAAAAAATCCTTCTTAGAGTCTTGTTATATTGGTCAACTCGTTTGTAAGTAAATCGCGAGTTCTCAGTTCGAGGCGGACTCTAGTCTACTGTCAATTCAACGTACCATGTGCTGGTCTACGCCGTAGCATTTCGTAGAGGGTCTACGAACTGCTACAACTCACAATGTAAGCGAATTGTAAAAGTGCCACATAGTAGCTGCCAATTTAGCCGACTTTAGATCTAGGTTGAGATTTAGCACTAATTGGGAGAACGGTTTGCTTGCTTTATTTAGTTTCTGTTTAGGCAAATTTGTGGTATCGCAATTATTTTCTTTTAATTATTTGGCTGTTTAAAGGTAATTCTCGTAGATAAAATAAATTGTAGATCAACATCTTCCTAGCGTATGTCCTAGATTGTTATCACGGCTCAATTTGAGCCTAAGGTCCGCTTGGCAACTTATCCTATGAATTGGCAGCGGCACTAGTTTTTACTTACAGCCTTACGATGTTTTACTTCACCGACTTTTACGAAAGCGACTTGTATGTAAATAGCATAATTTCATAATGATGTTTCGTACTTGAGTTCCAAAAAACTCAGTACGAGTATAGCAAGCCGGGGCACGAGTCGGGATTGAATTGAACGATCGTCTTACTACGAGGCCACCAGAGCCTCTAGTATGAGTCAGGTCATAAATTTTGCGTATCTGTCCTCACACCGTCAAGTATAAACGGGCTTCGAATCGTTTCCCTCACGTTAGTCACGTTTTCCATCAGTTTCGACAGCAAGAAATACAAAAGCTCTATGGCAGCACAGTTTATTTTCGATAGGTTTTATTAAAACGGTACCATGAGACACAAATTTGACTTACGTCACCGAAAATTACTGTATCGACTGTAGAAAACTCTTTCACTACCAAATTCTATAGTGAGATGTCAATGAGATGTCAAAACATGGTGAAAACGGTGAAATACATTCGTATTTATTGTGTTATATATTGTTAGTTGACGAAATAATATCGACAAAGCCTTATTTTAAGTAAAAATTGTTAAGAAGACTGCACAGTTGAATAACTGGAACTAGAAAAAGAAACCGTAAAATTCAAGCCGATATGTGAAACTGACACTTCCACATCAATACCTACTTCAGTAAGAATAATTTTAGAAAAGAAATCTAGACACAAGAAAGAGACTGCGGAATATATGTAAGATTTATTAATTAACAGACAATGAAATTGATTTAAATCGACATAAAAATACCAACCTATCTCTAACCTCAAAATGAATACAAAAGGTAAGTTGTTAAAATTTGATGTCATATTCAATTTCACATTCAATTTCCAATCATAATAGCTTCAATGAAACTGTGAAAAATAACCAATAATGTTGAAACATCTTTTACAGGTTCTTGTGCAAGTTGTGCATCATTAATATATGATTGATTCAAGGCATACCTACCATTTTCCCCAGAAAAGTGTATTGTTTTATATTCAAGACAAGAAGTGACAACTGAGTTACACGCCGGGGTCTTCGAATTATTGCATGAAAACCCAATACAATACTTTGACTTCATTAAAATCCAGATTTATACAGGGCACTTTGAAATTATAATGTACATAGATAGTTATATTAAAGATTTATTTATTGTTAAACAGCCTTTTATAGTAACACTTTCACAAACTAGAATCTTATAACTACCTACCTATTAACAATTACATGTAGCTGATAAATAGAAATAAAGCGGTATGGGCATACCGCCCGCGTCGTGTTATAAAAACCGGTGGCCAGCAGCAATGGCTTCCCCTGTGCGTTTCTTAGTGTTTTCTTAGTAATAGTGTTCCCCTGGTCGTGAGGCCGTGGGGCTCCGGGCCTCTTGATTCACGGATCAAATACCTCGACGCCAACGACAGCTACGACAGCTATATATGTTTCATAGGTGGTAAATAAATGAAAACCTTCGCCAACATGTCGTAGCGCAAGGCTTATTTTTTAGTTTGTCAGCAACGTCCTGAAAGCCCGGCAGATATATTCTTGTGATCATACAATAAACCTTAAAAATAAGGAAAAAACCTATGATCACTGAAAGTCGAACTGACATTGACAAAATAACCAAATAAATTAAGAATCACCTAACACTTTACATATGGACGTAATAGTTCTACGACGTTTTAAACTAGAAGTGTTATTTGTACTTTTTCAGATTTCAGATTTGGCTTTCTTTATATCTACGACGAAATAAATATATGGACGGATGGGCGGAGTCCTCACAGTTATCGCTCTCCGCCTCCTTCCTTGGCTTTGAATATGATAAAATACCTATACATATATACTACATGATTTCTCTGTTTGAAAAAAAGTTGGGATTGCGATGTTTTGATTGACTAAAATAACATTTCAAGCAATAAAAGTCATGCACGCTTTTACTAAAATAAATAGCTTACTATCATAGCTTGTAAGTATTTCCCGGCTACATGAACCGTAAGCCAGAAACTATCCAATATCCAATCCATGACCAATCGCGTCCCATCAGCTGCCGTATTCTAATTTCAAAATACATAAACAATTCATTAAAATTAATGATTTATCGCAAACATAACTCCATCACACAGCAAATATTTAACTAATAATGAAGTTGTAATATTGGAGTTTTATTGGATTTTGAATAATTTTCAAGCAAATTTTGATCGTCTGATTCAGACGTTTCAGGCGCTGAAAATCGTTACCCGGCTGTATCGAGGTAAAAAGACCGTCAGCTGTGCTGAGGCCCTAAAGATCATATATATATAATTATGGAACACTAACACTGATATATATATTCATATGACTAGTTAAGGGTCTATTCAGTGCGATACAGCCAGCGGATGATTTTTTTAGGGTTCCGTAGTCAACTAGGAACCCTTATAATGTAGTTTCGCCATGTCCGTCCGTCCGTCCGCGGTCTAGCTCAGTGACCGTTGGCACTAGAAAGGTGAAATTTGGTTTGAATATGTGCATTAACCAAGCCAACAATAGTAGAATAAAAACTGGAAAAATATATTTTGTTAGGGTACCTCCCGTACACGTGAAGTGGGGGCGAATTTTTTTTTTCGTTCCAACCCAGTTGTGTGGGGTATCCTTGGATAGGTCTTTTAAAAAGAATTAGGGTCTTTTGAAAGAGTTTTTGGAGAAAACTAATATTTTCGCAAATAATAGCTCCGAAATTTTAAAACACCCCCCCCCCCCCCCCCCCCATCTAACTTTTGAACCGTGGGTCCAAAAATTTAGAAAAAATTCATGAAAGAGAAGCCTAATAATTAACTTCAATGAAAACTATATTGAATTAAATCGGTAGAGCCGTTTTTGAGTTATCACTCTAAAAACCTATTGAAATGACGTAAGCACCGCCAAATTTCCCGTAAGAAACGACCTTTAGAATTAATGAATTGTAACGGGCCGGCGACTACGGAACCCTACACTGATCATGACCCGACATGCCCTTGGCCGGTTTTTTAAACAAACAGTTGACAATGAATATGCATTAAGGTCTAATACAGAATCCTATTTATCCGTAATTTCTTTAAACACATGATACCACTATTAGTCAGAGAAAATATAAATACATACAATTTATACTTTAGTTTAACATTATTTCGAAGGACAATAAGACTAGTGGTTCTGTGAACCGTAGACTTCGGAGAACATAAAAAACGCGACAGCAAACTTCCCCCCTTTTCCCCCCATTTTCCCCCCAATCAAAAAAATGCCTCATCAATTTTTGGAAAATAAATCAAGGAACGTACATGTCAAGTTTCATCAAAATCGGACGAAAAATGCGACCTTTAGACCGACACTAACCAACCAACCAACCAACCAACCAATACACACACATCAATCTGCCAAATCGTCGTACCAGTGAAAACGGAGACGTTCGTCGCCTCGCTACGCTCGGCTCCTCAGTCAAAGAATATACTAGTATTAAATATTTTTTATATTTGTAATAGCATATTTAGTTTTATGTAGTTTACTACATAAAACTAATTTCTATTAGTAAGCATATGTAACACCCACAAAAAGTGGGTACATTTTTACGAGTTCCATGCGAGTTATTATTCACTGCTCATTTTATTTTCCTGGAGTTTCAATCCTTCAGAAAGAAGGTTCTATAGGTACTTACTAAACTGAAGCAAGTACTGTCAAAAATACCAACACTTAATGTAAAATTGACTGTGTTAATATTAGATTTAGGATTATTTTAGCTCGACGAAGTTTAAGTAGGAAAGGAGATAGAGGTACACTGGAGCAAGGGCCTGACACCACAGAGTAAATAATAGTATAATACAGAGAGACCTCTGTATTGTCACGAATCATGTTGTCCCTTCTTAACGCATGACAAGTTCTCTTTCGCACTTATGCAAACGTATCGGATACGTCGTGTCAAACTCAAATTTTTTGACAGATTTACTTTGAGTTGTACCCCCCTGCTGACACGCTTTTATTTGACATTGAAAGAGAAAGATAGCCTAATTGCGATTCCTACAAGAGGAAATAGAAAAGAGTATCATGTTTTGTCCTTATCACCGACCGGACTTTTGTTCATGGTCGGGTTATGGCACACTTCATACTTTGATCTACTCAAGTCATAGATATACCACCCATAGATCTGACACGATAATACCAAGATAGAACGGGATGGTCTTATTACACTTTCGATAGATATGGCAGAGAGGTGCTATTTTCGTTGGTCCTTGTCATAGTTTCTATTACCCTCCACGCGTTACTTCTAGCAGTGGAGGGTAACAAACAGATATAATGCGCGATTTCTTCAAGAATTTCTGTGATTGCTACGAGAAAAGCTGTTAGTTTTCCTAGAAAGTTGTGTCGGCTAAGGAAAACATTGGTAAATTGTTCTGTTTTATGCTGTAGAAGTGATTATGGGCATCTATATATCTATCCCTTACGGGGGTACACGTGTGCGGGCTCTAGTTAATGCTTGCTTTGAGACTCAAGTGAACAACACAAATTGGTCGTATTATGACGAAAAGTAAACAAAGGTTTTGTCGAATAATTACTTATCAATTACTTGTTTCTAGCACATGAGCGGCCAAATAACAGATGTGTGGTGTTTGTTTGTGCTTTAAACAATGGTGGGATGTTTGTGTTCTGTATATTTGTCTGCATTCTGCAAAAGCCGAACCGATCAAAAAGAAGCTAATGTTACATTTCATGCGTAAGTACAAGTTTTCTGTATTTTGATCACTTATTTCCTTCTAAAATTTCACAAGAACCAAGTTGCTGAGTTAAATCATTAGTTGTATCATAAAAAAACTTGATAAAACACGAAAAATCTATAAATGATTTTCAAAACAACTTCGTGACTTTTGACATGCAAACCGGTCAAATTGCGTAGTACAGATATATTAGACAGCCAGCTTAGTATTATCGTATTATACAAGTCCAATAAATTGGTCGGATTATAGGGTTGCCTACAAGAAGAAAAAAAAACCCTAAAAATTTCCCCATATATAGGGGTATTTCAAGCAATTTGATATTTGCAGATTTCCAACGGACGAAGAAACTTGCAAAATTTAGATTCCTGCACGGAAGTGTTGGCGCTCGTCACGCTGTTCGTTGTGTCCGGGTGTGAGGAACCAGCTCCTGTTCGTGTCGCGGTGTTCGCAAGTGCGATGCTTAGAATTTTTAATATTTGTTCTTGTTGCGCTTGTTGAACGCTCAAAAACTGCGCGAATTGTTCGGCGTCTATCTCATCGCCAATAAAATAAACTCAATTTATTTACATGTATCGCTGTAATTCATTGACAATAAAATTAATGACATTTTAGACGTTGTTATTATTTGAAGGGTTTCTAAAACTAAAGACTTAAAAAGAGGTTGGATATTACAGATACTAGCTTGTGTGAATCTGTATAAAGATGTTCGGATCATTTTATTCTTGTTTTAATCATTAGTCCTCGTGATTCTTAACACAAATTACCCAAAACTTGACGATTTCAAAAAAGTCATTTGTACACCCTCTTACGAGTAAAGCGTAAATTGGCAAATTGCATTCAAAGCCAAATTATGCAAATAAAACATTTAAATCGTCAATAATGAAAAGTAATGTTTTAATTTCAACAAACCAATTGTGCAACACCGAAATGCAGCATTCTATTGACTCGAGAGCTCGAGACTAATTATTTTCGCGATTATTTAATATTTATGTTATGATCCTATGCCAAAATGGCGACTCACACATTGCAGTCACTGCGGAGTCAAGTACTTGCAACGGTTTCGACGACATTTTAGTGGAATTTTTTTTGTACCCTGGCAACCCCATATTTGTGCACAGTATGACGTCATGATAGTCTTTCTCATACCCCCTGCCAAGACCAAGTCGGGCCATGCTCAGTGTAGGGTTCCGTAAACAAAGACAATTAATTCAAAAGGTCGTTTCTTACGGGAAATTTGGCGGCGCTTACGTCATTTTTACTTACGACCTTTCACTATGGGTTTTTGAGTGATAACTCAAAAACGGCTAAACCGATTTATTTCAATATAGTTTTCATTGAAGGTACTCATTAGGCCTCAGGTTCATGATTTTTTTCAAAATTTTAGGTCTAACGATTCAAAAGTTAGATGGGGAGGGGGGGGGGACGGACGGACGGACGGACGGACGGACGGACGGACATGGCGAAACTATAAGGGTTCCGTTTTTGCCATTTTGGCTACGGAACCCTAAAAAGTACTTAAATTTAATATATTTGTACCACGAAGTTATAATGACTGGTACTCGTTCGACTTAGGAAGTAAAACCTTTTTGGTTTACCTACAATCTGTTTCGGTCTTTGATTATTAAACCAACCGGATGCGACACGCGCTCTCATTTCTACCGGAAAAAGTCTGCCGTTTGTTTGTTGCGGGGGAGGGGAACGTGAAATGTATGCGAAACGTCAAAATAGCCACGTCAAATAAACTTCAGTCCATACAATGAGTATGACCACTGGTCATACATTTTTGGCAGAGCAGAACGCCTGTCTATGGACTGACGTTTATCTGACGTGGCTATTTTCACGTTTTGCATACATTTGACGTTCCCCTCCCCCGCAAAAATCGGCAGACTTTTTTTGTATAGACAATGACAGGTATGGCCGGTCCGGTTGGTTTAATAGTCAAAGGGTGTGAAGGATGTGAAGCTTATTGTCATGTCACGTCACTTTGTAAACGATTGAAATTTACATTAACGACTTTCCGTTAGCGAATAGCGTAAAGGATAATTTGACTCATGGTATGGCAGTAATTTTTAGTTCTATAAGTGACCGCTAGAGGCTCTGCACAAAATCACCATACAAATAATTGACGGATACGTGACGGTCTCCCGAGTTGGGCTTATTTGGGTGACTCGTGGTCGAGCCTCAGCACTTATTAAATACTTAGAAAATTAAATGCCAAGTTAATTAACTCACAAAAGTTTAATTTAATTACTGAAATAAATGTTGAAATCATTCTTAATAAAAAGGTACAACGATTCTAGAAAATACACAAAAAGAGCAACAAAAAACAGGCCACTTTGTTATAGATTATTTTTAAACTGCCAAGGAGTGGAACGCCCTGAGGGCCGATTTTTGACTTTCGAGCGGTCGAATTCAAAGAATTTAAGCTCGAATATAATCGCACATAAAAGTTTTTTGCTATTATTTACGCATGTAATTAATAGTATAAATAATGATGATTTTATATTGCTATCTCTGTTGTTTTTAATACATCATGTCTTTGTTTTATTAAGAGTTTTAAATGATTCAGAGTCAGATTTGAGCGTACGGATCTCAAAAATCACCCCCCGCCCGAGTCTGTGTTTCCACATTACATGAGTACGATTTGGGTCTCTTCAAAGCGAGAGGAAATAGGTATCTCATAGGTAAGCGTGCCCCACCGTAGACCGCATCATCACTTACCATCAGGTGAGATCGTGGTCAAACGCCTGTCTATTCTGCATAAAAAAAGAAGAAAAAAACAACAGTGGGTAATTTGCAGAAAAAATGTACCTTTACTTTTTTTTTTATATATTTTTTTAGTCTATCCTGTGCAGAATCATGAGCTCTATTGAGTCTGATAGATTTAAAAAAATGTCCCAACTGTTCCAAAATTTTCATACAAAAAATTTCGTTACGTTCATAAAAAAATGTAACGAAACTGATAATTTCTCACTTTCGTTACACTTAAATTTAAAAAAAAAGTAAAGGTACATTTTTTCTGCAAATTACCCCAGGTAAGTTACCTCACTTGTTTGATTTTAAAGGTTGATCAATTAAGTTAAATACAAAATGTAGTACAGTAATCGCTAGAGTTTCATATTGGACATGGTATGGTGCATAAAATAGGTGCTATGCATCATATTTAAACAGCTTTCTCGAACAATGTTAATCACTTAACTAGCGTTGTGAAGGTGACATTTCACGCGATGCCTGAGCTTTAAAGGTATTGTTCCAAAACTATATTCCAGTCAACAACAGAAGTAGCTTAGCGGATGGAATTTCAAAATGAGCTTGAGGAGGGATTCTCAAAAAAATTGCTACTTTAAAAAAATTGTGTTATTTGACACAGAATATTTGTTTGTTTATTTATTAGTGTAATTATATGCATCATATCTTGTTCTCGGTGTTCGTTTGGGTAGGTGCAACGAAATCAATCGATCGATCAAAAACCGCAATGTGTTATAAATCGCAGGTGATTAGTCGTTTACGTTTGTAGAGGCGTTTATGCGTTCGGTTTGGGGCTTCAAATACGACAAAAGCCGTTCAAAGTATCTGATAATTAGATGTATCTTAACTGCCCGCGGCGCCGACGTATCTGAGCTCTACTTTTCACCGTCGGCGGGATTTACTGTCCATTGCTTTATTACATTCGGCACGGAAACTTAGGCTGAGCAGTTTTGCTTATCGATGTTGTATTGGTTAGACTTAGACTTTATTTAGATTTGAATTTTTGATGCAATAAATAAACTTCCTTATCCATTTTCAACTAAGCGTACTTGAATATTTCAATTTCAAATTTCAAAGCCTTTTATTAACGAACATACAGTTAATTAATGATATTTGATACAATATTTATTTATTTATTTATGTGGTTGCAACAACCGTCGGCTCGCCGTGTCCTTTTGACACAAAGGCCTCCTCCATTGCCTTCCATGCCTCTCTGTCTCTAGCTAGTCGTGTCCATAATGGACCAGCAGTTTTCTTTATCTCATCTGACCATCTTTTGAATTGTCCGCCTCTTTTTCTTTTTGTGTTGTAGCGTGGGGTCCACTCGGTTAGTATATTTGACCACTTCTGCTTTTCCCTGAGCATGTGGCCCGCCCACTTCCATTTTAGAGTTTTTGATTTTTGAGTAACATCTTCTACTTTTGTGACCTCTCTTATTTCCGTGTCGCCCGTTTTCTGTCTCTTTTTTCTTTTTTCTTCTTTTACTTGAATAACTTATCGTTAAATAAGATATAATAAGCTACGGTAGCTGCTTACCATTACGCGTACCGTATGTTTGTTTGTAACCATCGTGGTATTAAAAGATATTTAATTTGTAAAGGATATGCTACAGTGACACAACGTATTTTTTCTCCATAAAAAATCTTTTAAAATTGAGTGTACGTAAAATACTCGTCCTACTTTTAACGGTCACATAACTTCACGATAATATCATTAAATAAACTTTAATATGAATTAAACCATAATAAATTGGTCGGTGTCAAGGTCAGACACGGGAGCGTGGTTGCAAGCTCTACCTGCCCCTCACTGCGGGACTCTCCTGGACAATGACTCAATGCGTGTGGCTGTTGCTCTTCGCCTGGGCTGCAATGTTTGTGAACCTCATATATGCATTTGCGGCACGATGGTGGAGGCAAATGGTCATCACGCGTTGAGTTGTGGCCGCTGCGCCGGTAGATTTCCGCGTCACCACGCTCTGAATGACATCGTCCGGAGGGCCTTAATTTCTGCCAATATCCCGTGTGTGCTTGAACCGCCGGGGCTCTGTCGGACTGACGGTAAAAGGCCAGACGGGCTTACTTTGGTGCCATGGCAGAAAGGCAAGTGCCTTTTGTGGGACGCCACGTGCGTCAGCACTTTTGCCGCCTCGCACCTTAGCCGTACGGTGCGGACAGCGGGAGCCGCTGCGGAACTCGCTGCGGACAGAAAGCGGGACAAGTATTCTGCCCTGGCTGGCAATTATTACTTTGTCCCTTTTGCGTGTGAGACGACAGGTTGCTGGGGGTCAGAGGCTTTGGCTTTCATGAAGGAGATAGGGCGCCGAGTTGTTGATAGAGGGGGTGACCCTCGCGCAGGTTCTTTCCTGGTGCAAAGGTTGTCCGTCGCTATCCAACGCGGTAATGCGGCGAGTGTGTTGGGCACCTTTGCGCCTGGATCAACTCGGGGGGGACTTTTCGATCGTGACGTGTAATTTGTTATTATTATGAATTGTGAAATGTGTGACATGACTTTGTACATTATTTGGTTAAAATAAATTGGTACATTTTTATTCGTAAAAATGGATTAAACCATTTATCTACTTAATTTATGACACTCTTATAATTTTACAAAACCTCATTTCCCCGGCATAAAACCCCGTGGTAATTGGAAGAAGTAAAAAGTCTAACACGACCGAGAGCGAAAAAATATAGCCTTACCCTACATCTACATCTAGAACTTACAATACTTACATAGTCGAAGCAACTATGCTTTGTTGACCGGGCAGCGCTTGGCGTACGTTAGTGCAGCAATACTAGGTACTCTGTAATATTTTTTAACTTAGATTAAACTAGTAGTCCGCCTCGAACTGAGCACTCGCGATTTACTTGCAAACGGGTTGACCAATATAACAAGACCCCAAGGAGGATTTTATTTCTCATTCTAGCTCCATAACCACTTGATCGATCCTGCTCATATACGAACTTACAAAATTTATGTATCTCTGCTACATCCCCAAGAAATTTCATAAAGATCAGAAAAACGTTACTAAAGTTATCGTCAGACAAACTATCGAAATCAAAAAGCCATCCAAATGACGAGACGTCCCAGTACTCCCAGTAGCCTGGTGGCAGTTCGGTTCGGTCTGGAGTTGTTTGTAAGAACTCACTTCGCTTACGCTCCGCGAGTTCGAAAATACAGCCTTACCCTACATCTACATCTAGAACTTACATAGTTGGGCCAACTATGCTTTGTTGACCGGGCAGCGCTTGGCTTACGTTAGTGCAGCTAAGCCAGACTTTAAACTATATTTTTTTAACCGACTTCAAGATTTCGAAGGAAGAGGTTCCCAATTCGTCGGGATCTTTATTTTTTTGCTATTTTTTTATGTATGTTCATGTTTACCGATTATTCGAAGACGGCTGGACCGATTTGGAAAATTCTTATTTTCTTTGAAAGAGTATACTTTGCAGTTGTTCTCATTGTTACCAGGTCCGGATCTGATGATGGGATCCTGAAGTAACGTACAAATAGCCACGTCAGATAAACTCAGTCCATATAATAAATGCGTATGTATGACAACTGGTCATGTTTTCGGAATAGGGGAATGCATGTCAATGGCCGCTCCGGTTGGTTGAATGCTCTAAGATATCAACATTCAATTAACAGCATAGTTCATGTCGCATCATAATCGTTGTGTCAATTGCCTCAAACTTCTAGAATGATCGAAATAGGAACGTAGGAGTTAAGGCACAAATTAGGTTGGACTTTCGCAAAATTTAACTCGCCTTTAAATGAATTACCAAAACGTAACCTTTTTTGAAGAGATTTGGGATTTTTTAAAAGATCCGCTGGATTCGTGTGAAAAAGGGTTAAAGTTAAGACAACTCGGCTTCGAGTTTATTGAGTATACATTCCACGTCTATTAAGTATACTAATTACGTATTTGACTTAATGCAATGCTTACCACCCGAATTAAACTGAAAATTACCGACACAGTTTTCAGCTTTTCAACTCCATGTGGCCCCGCTAGCGTGACGCGCTCGGGAGCGCTGGCCGCTACCCCCGCGTCCTTTCGCTCCTCACTCGGTTCCGTTCACAAAACATAACCGGACGACTCCTTACTATTTGCATATTTAATTCATTAAAACTAAAAAGATGTAGTTTAGTATAAATTCCCCGGAAACTAACTTTTAATACAGTGCGCGCCTCGCCGCGTGACGGTTTTCCCGCGTTTTGAATTTGGAACATTTTGAATTTCGAATTGCGGTTGTCAATTGTTTTGGTGTGTGCATGCGGTGATTGATGACATCTGAGGAGAATATGGCGGCTGCAGTTGTGAGTACGATTTTAAAGTTACACTTATTTTTTTATGATTGTAGTTTTGTACAATAAAATCGGGCCACACTTACAATTGCTGTCGAAGCGACCTGTTGGAATTATCCTTGAGTGTAGATTAATAAATATAACTATATGTGACCGACCATTTGACGGCCGACGGTTACTTACGTACTTATATCTAAACAATATTGAACGCGTACAACGTACGACGTAAGCGCTTGCCGCCAAATGGTGTGTTATGTAGACTAAGTATTACCACAAGAAAAAAAGATGTATACAAATTAATTTCAAACTAGCCATCCACAATAGTTTTATTGTATTTATCCTATTCTTGTTAAATATAAAGCCGGTCTGGTCAAAATTCTTATCAAATTCACTGTAAGATTATCTTAAAATTGGTCCTAAAAGTAGGCGAGATATCAAAGTCTTAATATACTAGTGAATACAATAATCTAGACAGGTCAACATTTTTATCAAATTCAATGTATCTACAACAAAAAAATATACATAAAGTAAACGTAATATGGAAGTCGATTTATATCATATGTTGTACATATCTGTAGTGACATAGGTACTCGTGGTTGGTATTGATACACACAAGTGACACCTTACAATAATTTACTTCAATGTGGCTTTTATTCCCACTGTACAACTTCAATGCCCACTTACATACGTAAAGCTATTAAAGGTTTTTTATGAAGCTTGTTATCCCACATTTAAGTTATGAATCAAAGTATAATAACGACCCTGAAGGTAATAAAAGTTTTAGGAATGTTCTTATAAATATTTACAACGTAGAATTAACTTTATAACTAATATTTACTGAGATTCTTATTTTCCTTAAAATTATAGTGATTTATGCCTATTACAAATGCATTAGAAATGTATATAGTGATTTCTACTATTAGTAATTTCAGCATGTTTTCAAATTTCAGTTCATACCTAGCGCATAACGAAAATAATGCAGTCATAAAAAGTTTTGCAATCAATCATAAGTAAGCTGAAAAATCAGGTTTCGTGAACATGACTTCATACTTAGTCACGTCGTTACAGCTTATCAAAAAAGTTCATCGATGACTAGCAAGTTTTCGTATGACAAATCATAACAAAACTATACCTCATTTACGAAACTATGAAGTCATGTTCGTAGCGCGTTTCAGCGTAGAGCCATTTACGTCCAACCCTTTTAAGTGTAAACATCTCGCTCGTAACGCAAATTGACTGATAGCCGTTAGCGTCGACACCCCTATGTGTACATACACATGTACACACGTGTCTCATTCATGAATGGGTCATCTTGGTATAGATAAGTAGTTGATTGAAAGTGTGAGGGGCGCGCGGCAGTCTGCGGGCGTGCAGTCGCGCGGCATGTCGCGTCGGTTACTCCGGCCGCGTCAGAGACGTTCTCGTTCGCAGGCGGCAGCGGAGCCCGCGCCAGTGGCAGAGCCCCCGCCGGCGCCCGAGCCGGAGCCCCAGGCGCCGTCTGACGACGAGCGCGAGCCGGGCGATTGGCGGTCATCGCGCCCAGCCTCACCGCCGCAGCGCCCAGACGATATCTCCGAAGCTTCCGAGGCAACAGCGCGTCCGAGAAACGAGCCAGCCAGCCGCTACGCTAACCTCAACTTCTGGAAAGCGCGTCGAGTGACTTTTTATCGCAATGGCGACCCGTTCCATCCAGGCGTGGAATTCCGTTTTAAACCGGGCAGAGACCTGGTGTCTATGGATGCGTTGCTGGACAGATTGTCAGAGAGATTGGAGCTGCCGAGAGGCGCGAGGTTCATATTTGGGATGGATGGCGACAGGAAATACAGACTGGAGGAGCTTGAAGATGGCGCTTCGTACGTCGTGTCTTCATACAAAACTTTTAAGGTAAGATATTTATTTATTTGTCACGAAAAATCTACGAGTATGTTAACCCTTCTTCTGTATTTGAATGACACATTCAAACTTTTTTCTTTATGCCATGTCGTAGCGCGTAGCGTTTTTACGTTGTAACGAAATCACTTGCCAGGTGGCATGACGCATATGTGTCGTCATGATCCTTTAATAATGAACATCGAAGACTAAACTTTAAACTTTTTCATTCAAAGTAAAACATTACATAGTACCTAGTCTTAATTCGTGGAACATCTTTCGAATTCCAAGTTCAAACCTTCCGTTTAAACTCACAGAGTTACAATTTCAATAGATTTCCATTTGTGCGCAGAAAAGGCGAATTACTAAATAACTATTACGAAACAAATATTTTTATAACCCTGAGCATGCTCTCGTTAACATTTAAATATAACAACTTAAAAGAAAAGTCGTGTCAACTAAATCCGCCATTATGGAGTTAGGTTAACTAAGGTTAGTGAAGTATTGCGTGACCCAGTAGAATATGAAAGACCAAATAGAATACGAAACGGCAACGTTGAAAATAATGTGGGGCAAGAGTGACCAGGCTATACGAGTAACAGCGCCGACATGGGGTGGATTTAGAAAAGTAGAAATATGACACTAATATAAAAAAAAATTGTAAAATTATAGCACAGGGTTGAAGTATTCAGGCATTGTCATGTTTAGTGTGTAAGTTAGTGTATAAGATGATATGTAGGTAGTTCATAGCATACCGTTTTAACATAGGTACTTAACGCTAGATTAAATGAGCGCGGTCTCACCAACAAACTGTTATCGCAGTTTGGCGAGTAACATAATATTGTTAAATGTTTTGTACTTTTGATAAATAAAAAATAAAAAAAACCATTATTTTAACTTGTGTGCTTCACGCTTGGACGCTATTTGCGCGAATGTGACAGACGGAGATTTATCTATAGAGTCTGTTCGAAAAGAGAAGTGTCGTAGAATGTATAAACTCCGTAGTAACCATAACACAACAACACATTACAACGTTCTTTCTTAGGTAAATCTACGTGACTATTTTTATACCAAACACGATTTTTATCAATATCAGCACTTTTCCTCGCTCTAAACCTGCAGCTACTTTGTACAATGAGATACTGAAGAAAACTATGTATAATTCGTAATGAAAAAAAAAAATTTAGTTCATCTTTACCATGAAAATATTTAATACCTACACTAGCTTTTTGAATATGTGCCCACGACTTTACATATTGTTACTCGTACATAAATATTGAATTGGGATCATATTTTAGGATTCTGAATATATCCCATGGCTGCGTGCCACATGCATATTTGTCGCGTCTCGCTCTATTATATGTTTCGTGATAGCGTGTGAAAAGGAAAGAACTTCTTTTGTTTTTGCGTGTGTCAAATAGGTAGAGGTAGGTATTGCTGTCGCGTGTCTATATTTTTACAGACCAGTGCACCCTCTCCTATGATTTAATTTAATATGCTTATACCTAAGTATAATAAAGTAGGTAACTGCAATGTAATAAAGTAACTACAATAGTACATTACGTACCTAGGGCGGTAAAATAAAGAACGGCTCAGATCGCGGGCATTTGTGGCCCGAACCGAAGGTATGGGCCATAAACAAGTGTTCTGAGGCCTTTTATTTATTACCGCCCGTGATGCGTACAAAATTTTACGTCTTCTCCTGGGTGTGAAGTGAGATTTGCCGCTGCGCCCGTAGGCGGCAAATCTCACTTACCGCCCAAACTGACGTCAAGTAAATAAGTAGATACATTATTATTAGTTTGTCTTTTACAAGCTTTTATTTAACTCACAGTTTCACAGTTAATTTGTTGTTTAGGTAGAATCTATCAAGCCAAATTTTAACCAGTTCCTGATATTCGATTGAGCTAAATGACAATACAATAGGTACCTACATTACATAATGGTGTTTTTTATTGTCAAGCTGGTCTGATTTGATGATGGAGATATCGTCAGCGATGTTATTTGTCATGTTAAACAAAGCAAATCATGATTAACTCAAAAATTTTACATTGGTCACATCTCCACTCTTACACTATTTCATCTACCATATTACCATAGGGCCTTTTACCTTCTTCCAAAGTATATTGGAGAATAAACTTTTATTATATTGTTTTATTTTTTATTTTATTTTATTGTAAAAATCATTTACACAGCATGACAGTTAGTACTAATGCACTGTGAAATTTAAGACAAATGTATATAACTATATACCTTACAACAGCGCCGGCCCGAGCCCTCGATCAGGGTAGAGCGAAATCGGGTTTTGGCGCCCCTCGTTGAAGCTTTTTACCCAAAGCGTTAGAGAAATAGGGTAAAGTCATAAATGAACTTTTAAGCTATTACCCCCACTTTAATATTTTTTTATGTATGTTATAATTATAACCAATTTTAAATATGATTTGGCATATAATCTAGTTTAGAATAAGCTATTCCAAACTCTCTTAGAACTGTACAGTATTCATATAAGAATGTTTGTGCCAAAATAGGTCAATTCGCCCAGAAGATGAACAAAGTGCCCTGATTATGAACGGTTTGATTCAAAAGATGAACTAGTATAAATAAAAGCAAAATCAAGTACCCAAATACGAATGATTTGACGCACAAGCAAAATTAGGAAATCGGGTTGATTTAGCTTTGTGCAATAATTGAAGTAAATAAAGGTGTTTCAACTGTTTCAATTTAAAATGGTTTCAACTTTTTCGAATTTAATAAACACTGAATTTAGTTAGATTAAGCTTTCTGCACGATATTCATGATTTTAAGTTAAAAAAAAACATGCAATATTCATGTTTTGGAATGCAGCCTAAAAGATGAACTATTAAATTCTCGTTTTTGTGAGGTGAACAGTCCAGTTTCCATATTAAAGTAAACCCCGTGATAATATCACAGTGGTAAAAAAGTTTTTTTCATCTTTTAGTCATAAAATCAAGGAACAAAACGGGGCCAAGTGCGAGGGGTTCCGTACCATTATTTATGAAAACCAGCTGTAGCTACTATGATATTATCGAATAAATTATTATCGCAAGGTCGTATCTGCCTAAGTACGTAGTTTTTGGAGATAACTCAAAAACACCTAAACCGATAATGTTCAAAATATTTTTTGTTGAATGAATTTTTAAAGGTGCATCTTCTTGATTTTTTCATAATTTTTGGACTTAGACCTATCGATTTATGTGCATCATGTTGATATTTGGCAAAAAAATACTTTTTTGACAATTACTTTCATGTATGGAGTGCCCCCCCCTAAAATATTTTTTTCAGAAAATTCACTACATAACTAAGTAGCGGCACACATAACACACTTTATATAAAAGTTTAATAATGATACGTCTTATAGTTTCCGAGTAAAATGGCTATGACATACGGACGGACAGAGAGACAGACAGACAGACATGACGAATCTATGAGGGTTCCGTTTTTTGCCATTTAGCTACGGAACCCTAAAAAGCAATTTAAGACATAAATGGTGTATCTTTTTATGAGAATTTATAAAAGTATTTGAAAATACTAACCCAGGCCCAAAAGTTGAACGCCACTCATCTATTGCAAAAATCAAACAATATTGGAACCATGACTTTAACAATAAATATTTCATAAAATAAGTTAAAATATGCTATTCAAAATCAAGTAAGTTTCAATTTTATAAATTTATACTCAATTCTATCGATTTTGAACCACAATTCTTAATAAGATTTCCATTACAAAGGGCAATTTTGGCGAGAGGTATAGATTTGGCGAGCTCTCACGACCTCAAACTTGGATTTATTATTATAGAAGTTTAAATAGTACAAGAAAGTGATGCAGTTTTATTAAAAAAAAACAACATTAAGGCCAAATGTTCATCTTCTAGGAGTTATTCATCTTTATTAGGCTTGATTTCCCGCCTGTCAAGATCAAAAGCAGCGATTTAAAAAATAGATAATTAATGTAACCCTAATAAACCCAATCGCTTAGAAAATTATAAGGTTTTTGGCGCCTTTATCAGGTTTTATTTCGCGCCTTTCAAGATCAAGAGCAACGATCTAAAAAAGAAAGTTAAATAATAGAATGCAATCCTGATAAACCCAATCGCTTAGAAAAATATAAAGAACGTATCTTTTTGGCGCCTTTATTCGCGCCCTTCATGATTAAAAGTAGCAAGTCACGCCTGATAAAACACGTTGAAATAACATAAATACCAAAAAAAGGTAAGTAAAGGTACTATCCGCCGTCGCGCCACTCCACTCCAAACGTACATATTTTGCGCCTGCGCCACATTTGCTTTAAACTTTTTTTTCTTTTTGGCCATTTTGGCGCCCCCCTGCCATCCGGCGCCTAGAGCGCCCGCTCCACTCGCTCTACCCTAGGTCCGGCCCTGCCTTACAATATGCTATACAACATTAAACTATTAAAGGTGTACTAACTAGTACAACAACAATAACAAGATAAAAAATATCAATAATAACAAACCTAGAATACAGAAGATTCACGTTTATCCATCGCCTCACAGAACCTCATACACGCTTCACGCAAAAACATCCAATTACTCGCAAAAACATCACATTCCGGTGCTGATGCGAGGAGCGCGCTAAGGTATTGTAGAGCACGAACCAGTGGAGATTGGCTATGGGAAACAGTGCGTGTGTCAGGCATAGCGATTAAATTCAGATCTCTAGGTCGAAAATTGAATCTGGCTCGAGCTATAGAAGGAACGAACAGCCGTACGAGCTGTGCAACTAACTCAGGACAGTCCGAATTTCCTCGCCAAGTGCTACAGGCAGTAACCAACAGCCCATAATTACGCCTAACTTCTAAAGAGTTAAAACCCAAAGAGCCAAGCAAGAATTTTGTAGGGTATAGATATGGGTAATAGTGATATATTTTTTTATAGAAGAATCGCAGAAAGGCCTTCTGAATTTTTTCCAAAAGCAAGATATACGTGACAGCTCGTGCGGGTTCCACACGATAGCCGCTGCTTCCAGTTTGCTTCGGACTAATGCAGTATACACCAACTTTATAGCTCTGGGATCATAAAAATCTCGCGCATTCCGGATAACAAATCCCAATCTCCGATAGCAATCAGCAGCCAAGACTTTCATGTGCTCATGAAAGTTTAGTTGCATATCAAAGATGACACCCAAGTCGCGTACAGATTGGACACGGGTTATGGCTGCAGGCCCCAGGAGGTAAGTAGCGTGCAAAGGACTTTGGGTACGGCTAAAAGTCATTACCGAACACTTGTCGGTATTAAAGAGGAGCTTATTATTAGTGCTCCACTGATGAACACGGTCAATGTCCTCCTGCAAAGATGCACAGTCAGAGGGTTCCTGTACGCCGTAGATTAGCTTAAGGTCGTCAGCGTACAACAGACACCTAGCAAACTTAGGGACTGAGGCTAAATCGTTTATCATAACTCCAAAAAGAAAAGGACCTAAAATCGAACCCTGACTTATGTCGCTACGACGATCGATGGGTCTGACAAACAGCAACTTAGCTCAGTGACCTTTAACGCTAAAAAGAATTTTGGAATGTTAATTAAAGCGAAGCACGACTCAAAAATTATACATTGCTCACCTCTCTCCAACTGCCATATTACCATAAGGCCATCTGCTCCAATAAACTGCCCGGTTGTCGCAGAGAGGAGGCCACGGCCTTGCCCAGATGTGGGCCAGCGGATAAGCACGCACCCCTCTTATTTGCATGCTGATTACTTGTAACCGAAAATTTTAGTTTTACCTAATACTTATCGATAAGGCGGCTAATTGCAAGAAAATTACGTAAATACCATTACGCGGGTTTGCTAGGGAAATAGTTGGTGATTAAGACTGATTTCATTTGTAGTGCACGCGTGGGTAGGAAGTTAATGGGATTATCAAGGAATATTTTATATATTATAGTTAGGTGCTGTACATGTGATTCCGGATAAGACTACTGGGTCGCGTTTTATATAAGCTGCAAGGCTACCATTTTGTTTAAGTGTTTTTAAACACCTATTCGTTAGAAAGAGAGGAAAACAGCCAGCCAGCCAGAGTGGAGTGTCAGTGAAGAGTTTTTTGAAAGTAAATCTATTTAAATAGTAGGTATATTAATGGCGCTCATACACTGAGGTTATATAACATAGAATAACGAGGATACCTATAGGCCAATCGAATAAGATCCATAAAAAGCGTTTTGAAGAATTAATTCGCACTAGACTGGAAATCGTTTTAATAACTTCATTTAGTCCATTTAGTCATAAATACGTGTAATCTGAGTTTTCCCAATCCCAGGTGTGCATAACTGTTGGCAGCAAAAACACTACGAGAAGTTTGCTCTTTTTCAGTTATTTTCTTGTAGCTCAAAACCAGTAGGTCTTTCGGAAAAATTCAAGCCATTCAATATTAAAGATGGTTAAAATCGGCTGCATTTGTTGGCGGTAGAGAGGCCAGATTGAAAGTTGGTTTTATGAGGAATTTTGAGATTATCTCCTGGTGGATTTTGCCCAAAGAGGTTTCATTGGCCTTAGATGAATAAAGAGCTGCCAGAAATAGTTGAATTGCTGAATCGAGGTCCTCCGGATCAACACAGGAGCAAAAATAATTCACACCTCCTGGGATTCGGCAAACTCGGATAACACGAATTTAGGAACAAATCAAGGTATTAAAATATGCATTCCAGCCTGGTAGGAATCAATTATTGGAAAAAGTCTAATTTGATTGACCTAATACTCGTAGCTTTTAATATAACATAGCTATCATAAGGGTATCCTTGTCACACTATGCTACATAACGCTATATAACCTCATAGTAGTAATGGTAGTTGATTATGCTAGCTCTTATTCAACTTATAAACTTGTATAGATGTCATATACAAAGGAAAAAGTGAGCAACGCCTCCGGTGCCCAAGGCTGATGGATTCGAACCAGCGTCTTCTGCATTCGCGGCAGACGCGTTAACCAACTTCGCCACCTGGCCACGAAAGCACCGGTCGAATTCCCCGTGTATATGGAATCTTTGTAAATGCTAAGGTGCATTTGGCCAATCATCTAAGGTACAACATTATGAGTCATAACCTCCATTCGATTTGATTTGATTTTTTGATTTGTTCATTCAGTTCTTATTCAACTGTTTTTTTTTATATCTTTCCTTCGTCGGAGTTCATCTAAAAAAATATTTACATAAGTTATTCAAATAATAAACTAGAACAAACTACACTCGAATATTTACTTGCTATGAAAATGTACGAGTAATTATAAGTACCTTACTATCTTTAATTGACAAATATATAATACGCAATTTGAAATAAAATAAGGCCTAGGTGGGTATACATACATACATACTACTGAAAAGTGATTTATTTACAGTAAATTAAATTGATGACGTTGAAAATATAATTAATACAAACGTCAGACATTTCACCATGTGATTTCATTTTCGGCAACTCGCATGACCGCCCACTTTGTATTATTTAAAAAGAAATTAATTCTCACATTTATATTCAGTATATGCTCTAGATTCTTTATGCTAACATGCAAATGGAAGCGTTTCAAAAACTAAGACCTAGTAAGTCTAGACGAGGGGTTAAGTTAATTACCATCTAGGGTACCTACAATCTACATTGTTTGTACTCGTAAATTAAAAGGTAGATTAGCGGTAATACAACACAGTGATGTCGAGTAGGTACAGGAAAAAAGCGCTTGGTTACTTACTTTTCAATCGACTTCAAGTTTTCGAAGGAGGAGGATTTTTTCCAATTCGTCGGGATTTTTCTTTATGTACGAGTATGTAAGTATTCGAAAACAGCTAGACTAATTTGCAAAATTCTTTTTATTTTATTTCAAAGAGTATATATACTTCTTGAGAGTTCGTTTATGAGCTGGATTGTTCAAGGAGTTGTGGACTTGAAGCGGAAAAAAATCTTCATATGGGTCTTGTTATATTGGTGTACTCCTTTACAAGTCGCGAGTTCTCAGTTCGAGGCGGACTACTAGTTACCTGCTGTAATTAGATTACCTATTATCATTACTACGAAAAGCAGAACCAGCAAAGTTGAAATTAATTAAATTTCATAAAAACGTAAGTGTACGTATAAACGTGTGTATTTCATAACCATCGTTGTTTAATTCCCAATTTTTTTAATAAATACCTTAACCACACGTACAAAAACCTCGCCTTTTTGCACCATCGTAGTCGGGTAAAAAACGCAATTCCGGCCACGTGCCAAGTGCCGACACTACATAACATACAAATACCTGCAAGTGCTTACAGTTTAGTGGCGATACCCGAGTACAAGCGAAGGTTTGCCTCTGGTGGGCCAGTACTAGTAGAAGATGAGTTTCGATTCAATCAATTACCTAGTAGTCCGCCTCGAACTGAGAATTCGCTCGCAATTTTGCAAACGAGATGACCAATTTAACAAGACTCTTAAGATGATTTTTTCCTGCCTTCTAACTCCATGACGCCTTGATTGATCCTGCTCATAAACGAACTCTCAAATGATATGTATCCCTGCTCCAACTCCATTAAATTTCATGTAGACCACGTCTACCATTGTTGTCATTTTATCACCTATCACGACATGCGTCACTTTCGCACTTACATACTGGTTAGAAAGTGACAGCTATGGTGACAGGCGATAAAAATCCGACCATGGTAGACTAGCAGAAAAACGTTACTAAAGTTATCGTCGAACAAACTCTCAAAATCCCGAAATGTCGAGAAGTCCCAATAGCCAGAAGTTGTTTAGAAGAATTCGCTTCGCTTACGCTTCGCACGTTCGATTACGCAGCGTCTTATCCTGAAAAAATATCAGTTCAGTGAGCGTTTTTGCATAGCTATTTTCTATTGTAGATACCACCTCTAGCCAGTTTTCTTCCGTTTGTTCCTGATTCACACTATCGTACTAAAGACTGTATCGTCTGTTATAAATACAACTTACCACTGGCACCAATGGCATTAACTGATGTAAAAAAAATATTTTAATACGTGAAAATTACTTGACGTTTCTCACAGAACCGATAACAGTAATTTTTCCTTGCCCATATTGTTACAATAAAAAATGCGAGGTCTTACGCCACAAAAGCGAAAATCTATTGTGGACAAATGGTGTTCGGTTAAAGGTATTACTTACAAAAAGCTTGCTCAAATGGAAGGTGTTAGTGTAGGAGCCGTCCAAACTGCAATCCGTAAGTACGGTAACGAATATACCTTTAATGACCGACAACGACCAGGTCAAAAACCAGGTCCTTCGAACCCAAAATTGGACCAAAAGATCGTAAAGCAGCATTTATATCTAACAAAGAGTTGTCTGTGGGAGATATTGCGAAAAAATGGGTACGAGTATGGGGATGGTGCAACGTGCAAAGAAAAGAAACAATTTGAAGGCATTTAAAAAACAGAAACAGCCAAAACGAAGTGAAAAACAAATAGAATCTGTTAAGAAACGAGTCCAAAAGTTGTCAGACTTGGTTTTGTCTAAAAAAGGCACCTGTGTAATAATAGCCGACGAAACCTATGTGAAACTAGACTACAAGTCTTTACCAGGTCCCCAGTATTATACGGTGCGTGATGGAACAGAGGTTATACGATATTTACATGAAGGAGTGCCTTCAGAAACGAGTATTGCCAATGATCAAAAAGCATAAGTCTGAAACTATATTTTGGCCCGACTTAGCGTCTTGCTATTACTCAGCTAAGGTGGTAAAATGGTGTAATGACAAAAATGTATTTTTTTTGACCAAAGAATTAAATCCGCCTAATTGTCCAGAACTTCGCCCGATTTAACACTTTTGAGCTATAATGAAGGCTAGATTACGGAAAACAGGCCGTACTGCCGACACAGACCAACAGTTTCGTTTGGATTGGAACTAGGTGGCTCGAACTTTTGACAAAGCTGCTGTCCGATCATTAATGGGCACTATGAGACAAAGAGTCAGGAAACTAGCCAGAAATGAATAATTTGGGGTTTTCTGGCCATGTTTAGGTTTTCTGTATTATTTTGTTTTAAGTTTAGTATGATTTGTATGTTTAAATATAAATCATTTAAAAAGATATAGAACATTTTTCTTGTATTTATAACAAACGATACAGTCTTTAGTAGTCCGCCTCGAACTGAGAACTCGCGATTTACTTGCAAACGACTTGACCAATATAACAAGACCCTAAGGAGGATTTTTTTTCTCCTTCTAGCTCCATAACCACTTGCTTGATCGATCCTGCTCTTATACGAACTTACAAATTTTATGTCTCTCTGCTACAGTCCCAAGAAATTTCATAAAGATCAGAAAAACGTTACTAAAGTTATCGTCGGACAAACTATCGAAATCAAAAAGCCATCCAAATGCCGAGACGTCCAAGTAGCCAGGTGACAGTTGGCTCTGGAGTTGTTTGTAAGAACTCACATCGCTTACGCTCCGCGAGTTCGATTATTATTTATGCTATTTATTTAATCTTGTCTTCTTTGTGTTGAGTGTAGTCCATCTCCACACGAGTTAATCTGTTTTTGTAGTTAAACTGCACGCGTCCTCTCTTATGCTTACCCTTGTAAAAGTTTGTTTCGCTTTTGCTTTTTGATTCCCAATCGTTCGGGTTCTCGTGTTTACACTTGCACTGGTTAAGTTGAAGCGAATGTTTGCTAAGCGATGGGAATAGGCCAGGTCAGTCGCAGCGACACCAGAGGGCATTGCACCACCTTGCACTTAGTATGCGGGCAAGGACTTCGCATGGGTTTTATGAAACTGTAATTGTGAATTTAATTTGGATCATTCTCAAATTTTATGTCTGCGAGTACACTCGATTCTGTCAGAATTTTCATAAATTAAGGTAGTATGATTTCACGGGGATCTGGATAGTGACTAATTTTAAACAAAAAAAGTACCGACTTCACTTAGGCTCCGCTTTTCCATGAGGAAATGCCCGAGTTGCTGTAAAAAAATACTGAAATCACTTTTGTTTTGCCTGTAATATTTGAAGAGTTCCTCGATTTCTCCAGGATCCCATCATCAGATCTAGACCTGGTGACAATGGGACCAACTGTAACGTATCATCAATCAAAAAAAAGAATTTTCCAAATATGTCGGTGAATGTGCCTTAAAAAAATAGCAAAAAAAAGACGCCGACAAATTGAGAACCCCGAATGCTTGAAGTAGGTGGAAAACATTTCAGGAAATGTATATTTAAAATGATTTTTTTTTGTTTAATTTAGTTTAGCAAATAAATTATTAGGCCACAATGCCCTTAAGGATAACAATATTTATTAACTTTTCAGTTTACTTCTCTTCTTTTTTCAGGTCTTTATTCGGTATTTTTGATTTCTTTTAGTTTGCTTACTTTTACCGATGGTAGAACTGTATCTTTCTTGCAATTCTCTTGTAAATATAATTACTCAACTATCCATTATTCGCCATCAATCTTTACTTACTTTAAAACAGCAAAAAAAGCTCTTTTTATTATGCAAACCCTGCGAACCGTCATCAGTCCCTATCTCGACTTTACGTCAAAACCGATAATTGCGGAAGCAATAAATAACCAGATAAGCCCGCGACGTTATGGAAAATCTACACTTAATCTAGCAGCTAGACCTTCGGCAAGTCATCCATCTTGGCGATAGTAAATTATAAGTTGAAACTTTAATATTTGGATGACGTTTTTTTACTGAATACTGCAGCAAAGCCACGAGTATAAGTAAATAAAGTTGGTCATATCCTGAATGCTTTACAAGCAGCAGAACTCGTAGTATGTTTGGTATCATATTGATGTATGTCATATTTTAAAAATCGGAATATGCTTCCTTAACTTTTCATTAAGTATAAGTTATTATACTTCTTATTTACTTACATTTTCTATCTTTGAACGATCTAAATCAATTAGCAATTCAATCGTCTCGCCTTAGAGTGGATAATCGCGTGCACACTTTGTAAATAAGCCTTAACGAACTCTTTAACGACTACCGCAGTCAGCAACACGTTTTATATAAATGTACATAGTACTAGTTAATCTTTTAATTTTTCTACGTTTTGGGGTTTTATCAACCCATTTCAAGATGTCGAAGGACGAGGTTATCAATTTATCAATTCTTCGGAATCTTTGTTTTTTTGCTTGTTTTTTTTATGTATATCCACCGATTATTCGAAGACGGCTGGACCGATTTGGAATTTTTTTTTTGTTTGAAAGAGTATACTTCACAGTTGGTCCCATTGTCACCAGGTCCAGCCCTTTAAGATATTCTGACTCACTTCCAGCTACTTCATTGCCTATATCCGTTAGCGTTCGTGCAGTGTAACGTTATAAGTGCAAACGGCTTGTAATACCTATATTTATGACATATTTCTAGGACCGTAAAGCACGCTAAGATTTTACATCAAAAGAAAAATGTATTAAGTATTTTAAAATCCTGTTAACGGAACATTCGTGTACCTTATTTAAACGGGATAAGGTCTAATTTAAGATCCATCGATGTGGTTCGCTTGTATGTAAGTTACTCCGTTTTTCTTCTCAACAACGCAGAACTGCAGGTTTGATGTAGTATTCTTAAATGCAAATGTATCCTACTCTATGAGAAAGGAAAATGGGTTTTTAACTGACGAAGTTTCTATGAGTAAAAGTGGTACATAGTAACATGAACAAAGTAGTTCGAAATTCCCTTACAGATACAAACCCCGGGGTTTTCGGTGCGGGAATGTTATACACTAGCCAAATGACAGGTAAAAACTGTAAAAAACGATACTAATTTAACATTTCTAAGCACATTTGGACCTTACTACCTACGTTTCATTCATAGTTTGGTAATTACTTTACAATAAACAAAGTTATAAATACACGAAATCATTCCCGCACCGAAAACTCCGGGGTATTTATCAACTGCTCAAAGGTTGACTGGAAGAGTCCACCTTTGCATAAATATTGTGTATTATTCCTATTGTATTTTTCTTTGTTGGACAACAAAGTGACTACTACCTACTACTTATAAAGGAGTATAATTTGTAAGTCTTGTAACCATCGAAAACCAAAGTCTGCCAATTACATAGTGTATGTTATACTTATATTAAGTTTGTTTTTGTGGCAATAAATCATTTCCTTTTTTAATTTTTTGTATCTTGCCACTATGATTATGACTTATGAAAGTAATGAATAACGAGTTGGTACGGTCGACGTCAAAAATATGTTTACACTTTTGCACCTTACTCCTTTGTAATAAGGCCCAAAAGTGTTAACATATTTTTGACAACGACGTCAGCTAGGGTACTATGCAAATCCAATGCAATAACAACACAACACAGCTAACGCCTACACGTCTGAATCAAAAATGACGGAATTTGCTTGAAAATTACTGCGATGCAACTACAATACGACTTCAATATTGGTTTATTATTGGTTGAGTGTTGGAGTTCTGTTTAAGACAGATTGTGTTGTTAATGTATTGTTTATACATTTTAAAATTAGAATACGGCACCTGCTTTGTAGCGAAAATGCTTTGTAGAGCCGTGACGACAACGTGGGCCGTATTCTAACTTTAAAATACGCACAGACACGATCCAACTTCAATGCAAATCCAATACAATAACAACACAATACAGCTTACGACTACACGTCTGAATCAAAAATGACGGAATTTACTTGAAAATTACTGCGTTGCAACTACAATACTACTTCAATATTGGTTGATTATTGGTTGAGTGTTGGAGTTATGTTTAAGACAGATTGTGTTGTTAATGTATTGTTTATACATTTTAAAATTAGAATATGGCACCGTGTCATCATGGGCACTGAATGGGTTAACACATTCAGTGCCGCCTAGTGCTACGCGCTACGCCCGTAGCCAGGTATTCGTCGTATGTAGCGCGTAGTAGCTACGAACAGAGAACCCGACAGTCGGGTTCTAGGCGCTTGTGTTAAAGCCACATCTTCAATGACGTAGGCGCGCCGCCGGCCCGTCCAGTCATGCCGCAAATTACCATAGATACCGAACGATATTGCGGATTGTTTACGCTAGATAGTAATTCAAACTTCTTAAGAGCATTTTCATGCATTTTGTACAGAAAAAATGCTTTCATAATATTTTACATAGCGGCTCCATAATCGTAATATTTTAACATACATAACCCTGTAGTAAGATTTTTTTAAGATGTCCGAATTGTAGGAAGAAATCTCTAGTAAGATCTTAAAAAATGACTACCATAACAGCAGTTGTTTTTCCAAGAGCTCGCAAAGATATAATTTTGAGCGTCATAAACTTTATGATACCTATAGACCAGGCAATAAGGAGGTTGACCTCGCATTAATTCCTCAGACAAAAAAACCTTTACAGTATGATAAAGTGTCATGAGTAGATGGTGTATCAATGTTTTTCCAAAAAAAAAATATCCGTATTATTTTTACTGCAATAAGTTATTTCTTTTAATATTTTTTTTTTTGGAAATTCGTAAATATTATGTTAAAATATGATTAACATAACAACCACTGTTACAAACTTGACTGAGAAATTTTCCAAACAAAATGACGAGTGGCAACAGATATTTTTAAATAAAGATGACAGTTTTTATACTTTTTATTGTCATTTTTTTGGAACTTTTCCTAGTATCTGGCAATGATCAAAAAAAATCGTGTGGTGAAAAAAATATAGCCTGAGAAATATTCCAGTACAAATTATTAAGCTTTTTGTACATTTTGGTGAAAATACCAAAATTGGCAAATGTTTTTTTTTGGAAAAATTATGTTTGGTATTTGTTATGATCTATACTATATCCCAGCAAAAGAATCATCGACTGAGGAATTAATGCGAGGTCCCCATACTACGCACCGCCAGATTTCCCGGCCTACTATGACATAGTTTTCATGTTTACATATTACCGCTGTTGCTTTCAAAATATGTATACAAAACTAATAGAAGCTTTGTTAATTAATTCAAAAATAGTATAAAAACAAAAGGTTGGGCGAAATCGAAAAAAAATGTTTACCGGACTCTTATGGGGCCCACCCACTATCAGTCGGCCTGACGATATTGGCCTGTCAGTTGTTTGGAGCTGTCAAATGTTTGCTCCAACTGACAGGCCGATATCGTCAGGCGGACTGATAGTCGATGGCCCCCTTAAAACTTAAAACCTTCGCCATGCCGATTTGACGCGTAGACTACGTATGCCTTTCTAATCTGCACAGATATTCAAAAACCTAATAAATGGGTCATCATCATCATGAACTTAAGAGCTGAGCTCTTGTCGGTGAAGCAATCTCCATGTACTCCTTTCTCCAGCTTTTTCCTTGACAGCCTGATACGACACGACGTTCACTTTCTCTTTCACTTGATCCATGTATGCCCTTCTTGGCTTCCCTCTCTTCCTTCTTCCTTCCACTTTCCCTTCTATGTTTTTTTTTTTTATATAGCCTATGTTGTGTCCCACTGCTGGGCAAAGGCCTCCCCTCTTTTCCGCCACTCGTCACGGCCTGGTGCATGTTCCCGCCAGTCGCTACAAAAGGCATCCAGGTCGTCCTGCCATCTCTTTTTCGGTCTGCCTCTACTCCGGCCCTCCTGCGGGGCCCATTCAGTAGCCTTTTTGGCCCACCGTTCCGGGTGCATTCGGCATACGTGTCCAGCCCAGTCCCACTTGAGCTTGGCGGCCTTAGCACCTTCTTTCTTCTTCTTTCTTCTATGATTGTCTTGATGAATTCATCGTGTCGTAACAAGTGTCCCAACATGTTCCCTCTTCTATTTTCAATGGTTCTTAGTAGGCATCTTGGGTCAAATGGGTCATAAACTAAGGAAAATACTTATAAACATAATTCACTAGATGTTATCCAACTTTCAACACTGTAATATGTAAAATTCCCGCAAGCATTTTTTAGCCCTCCAAACGTGTAGTGTACACTATACATCGAAACGTCGGCTGTCGAAATTAGGGATTTGGGTCAAGCAACAAATTGCCGATTGCAACGAACGTTAGTTTTAAATGTAAGGCATCGGAGCCGAGGCCGGAGAAAATATTTGTATTTAGGTTATACATAGTCATCGTTAAAGTGTCTAGTATTTATGTAGGTACAGGATTTACCTAAAAAGTTGGCGTCAACACTGAAAGTTATATTAATCGATAGTGATCTGTACCAAAAAAACTTTAAAAACTATTAAAACGTCAACTGAAAAGTTTCTTCACAAGTAAACAAAAAAACTTGTGTTACAGTTCCTTATCATAACTTTTTAAGGTGTAATTTGACATTGTTTTCATAAGATATCTAAAATAAAGGAACTAGAACGTCCTAGGTAGGTAAGTAATATAGTAAACTGTATCTAGAAATGTAACTAACCTCTTTGTCGTAATGAAGTAAATTAGAAGAACATTTTATTTAAGTCAATGCTAAGTTAGATTAAGGCCAGATTTAGTTGGCTTATTGGTTTTGATTATTACCACTATTTACAGTATTACGAAACACTTTATCAGTAGCAGACGTCTAAGATCTTTGAGGTTAGCACGCTATTTATTTACGCATAACTACTTTAACTTAAGCTTTACCTAAAACTAATAAAAAATAAATGTAATACATAATTAACACTGAAACTATTTACAGCGCGACTTTGACACAAATTCTAGAAATAATTCCGTTTCATTAAGCATGCCGATTGTCGCCCAATTCGGACCGAGCGTTTACGAGATTTAACTGGCCCAAGGTCCGTATTGGGCTTTTAACATAATGCGTAGTCCCAAATTAAGTGTTATCGTTGTTGCGTGCTAGGACCAACAATTATTGCCCGTGCGTCGGAGACCGATACATATCGCATACGAAGTGGTACGTTTACTTGGTTGCGTGGACCGAGATTGACCTTGGCCCCACCCCTACCTCCACCGCTGTATTAAATTTCGAGTAGTCTTCCACATCCAACCGCCGTAAGCGGAGTTGTGCATCTAGCTCTACTATACCTTAGTGCATTGAGATAGGATCGGTTCTAGCATGTCGATGAGACGTTAGTTGCGCCCGCGATGCCGCCGGTCGGTATTGTTTTGCTAGTGCTGCAAATTAGCCAGCTGTTTGTTGCAATAGTGTGGTCTAGTACCCGCTTTGGTGTCTGAGACCACCGACGTGTCTACCGGTCCCTTGTAAATGTAAACAAACCTGAATCGGAGTGAATTTGTAGTGATTTTTAAATACATGCGGTTATGGTAAATGCGTCCATGTTTGCTAATTTGTGATTTAATGATCGGAAAGTAGAACGGTCACGGCACATTAGCATATGGTTACTATTAAGTGTAATTACGGTAGCTGAAATATTGTGCTTTAAAAATACTGTTCGAATTCTTCAAAGGCCAATAGGAACACGACAATTTCCAGTACATACAGTGTGTAAATCTAATACGGGCGAATCTCTTAACGGTGTTTAGTATAGGACATAAGAAAAGTAATTAGATAACTTTTACTTAGAATTGCAATTAAAATTTTATCCATTCAAATAAATCGGCCCGCAATGTAATGCATACGAGTACACACTCGCGTAAACAGTTACTTTCAATACCATGTTTACAGTACATAGCTGATAAAATTTTCTAAAATTAATTATTGGGTCACAGTTAAGTGTAACTTAAAAAAACATACACTAAATACATGATTAAACAATGATAGACTTTCATGACTTCTTATTTGTAGCTACTTATATTTCTTTACAGGAATTCAGCTATATTTAAGTACCTACTTTTTTCATAAGATTAGCACCAAATAGCCAAGAGGTTTGTAATTTATGTAACTACTGAATTTCATTTTGCCGAGTTGTAACATACATTCACACAAATGTAACATTAACATGAAGTGACCCCTTTCAAACGTCACATCCCCCTTGGTTGTGCTTCTAACTTCATAGTTTTACTGCCGAATATAAAGTGTACAGTTTACGAGTAAGTGCTACGTGCTACGTCGTCGTAGCACTCGTTCATAAAGCTCGTAGAGGGTCTACGACATTACGGGCTACGAAAACAGAGAACTTTTCATAGTCTTTTTTTTACATGTTTGGTAATTCTGATGATAATTAAATTCAATAAAACGATCAATAATTTCATAAAAAATAGAGCATGTGGTGTAATCAAATGTTCAACTCTTAGAGCTTTAAACCAAGGGGAGTGGCCATTGACAGGCGTTCCCCTCTGCCGAAAATGTATGACCAGTGGTCATACTCATTATATGGACTGACGTTTATTAGACGTGGCTATTTTGACGTTTCGCATACATTTGACGTGATAATCGTTTGAGCTCAAGATGGCAGCGGCGTCTTTAGAGTAGTTCTTTGTTTTTTGCTCATTTACGTAGTTCAGTGTGAAATATTGATAGCTTATTGTGCGGTGATCTAACGAACAAGTGGCAGCTAATGAAGAATTAGTCTCAAAACGCGCGTAACCACCCTTTAGTCGAACGAACGGTTATCCGGGGTCTCGGCCGCGCACGTGTTTGTAGGGAGGCTATCACCTTACAATCAGCAAGGCCTCTACCGAACAACTTTGCCTATATTTTATTGTATCTAATAAAAAAAAGTGTGAAACGTTTCACACATCTTATATACTGTGCGGTGCGGCGCTGTGATTGGCTGTCTGTCACTGTCATTAGCTGTGATTGGCTGGAAAAGTAAAAAGCACTAGTGCGCGATATCAAACTTTCCGCACGCTAAACCACTACAAGAAAAGCACTTTTTTGAGCAACTGTATTAAAAATAATATTTAAAATGATATTTTGCATAATCTTTCTACAACTAAGTGAAATGTTCCCAAACTTGTCCTAAACGCCTAACTCAAAGAATTAATGTCGGTAATAAAGCGCTCAGAGGCTAATTATGTTTTAGGTTATGTGACTAAAGTATTTAACATAAAAGTATACCCACATTAACCTCTTTCAACCATCCGCCATATAATTATAATACGTAACAATTAATCATATACATTACATTTCATACGTGCCAAGTGCCAACATCGCATGGTAACCGTCGACAGCTAAAGAAACGCGTCCTACTTACAATTAATATGCAATCAAGTACTTCATTTCTTTTATATACATTTACATTCTTATAAAACCCGGTTTTGCATAAATTTATGAGTTATGTTTATGTGGAATATTCAGTACATATGTTATTAACAATGTGTGAAATTGTTCAAGGGTTTCTATGTAGGTCAGGATATTTTAATACTTATTTGAAACGGCTGTACTTACTAATTCCCGAGCACGGAACAATGGTGTTCCGGAGCTTTGGGAGACGTATGCGGAGCCGAAGCCAACGCGCAGAGGCTCTTTCGACAATTTAAACAATCAATCAATTTAAACAATTTCATCTCAGCATTTCTCAGTTACTCTAAGGTTAGCTGGAAGAGATCCCTTATAGGGATAAGCTGGCCTTTGTACAAATTACATGTACAGCCTTGGCCAGAAGTGTTGAGCACCAATGCGATTTTCATACAAAACTGGAAAGTTTAGTCCATCGTTTCCATCTTTGTTTAAGTTATTTTGTCAATTAATTTAAACTAATAGGCATGTTTTGTTGAAGTTAGTAGTAACTGCATAGAATATTTGCAATATGTCGCACCGACTTAAATTTACATTTTTGGTACCTTCTGTTTTCATATTTTTTAAGTACTTTGAAAGTGTTATTAAGTGAAGTTTTCTATATTTATAAATAAAATATAACATTTACCGTTACCGTGCATTGTTAGGATAGGGAAATAATCCTTAACATCAAAATTGTAAACAAAAAACACCTATCATAATTGTGTACAATGTTTTATTGCAATAAAGTGTTTTACTACTACTACTACTACTATTTAATGAAAAGTGAGGTGTACACTCATTATTATTATGAGCCTATTGTGTCCCACTGCTGGGCAAAGGCCTCCCCTCTTCTTCCATTCGTCACGATCTTGTGCTACCTCTGGCCAGTCTCTCAAAAAGGAGTCCAAAATATCATTTCTGATAGTGATAAATAATTGACATAAAGATGTCTAGAGATTGACACAGTTTTGCTTACTTTTGGTCACATTCAACAACGATTTCTTTTGAACTCTTAAAACTTTTCTCCTAGAGTAATTTACCTACATTACATTTCAAAATATAATACAGTTTTCCAATAGTAACAACCTACCAGCAATAAGAAGCTTCTCCTCTTTTAAACCACCTGTATTGGAAAATAGCATCTTCTTAACTTTCTGAATAAGTATGTCCCACTATTTTTAATTAAAACCTCTGTTACATTGTTAGGACTTTAAACATTTTAAAGCAACCCTAAAACTTCAGCACAATTGTAAACTGTTCTGTTCGGTCATGCCTTAAGCATATGCTAATGCGATAGTCGGGGGAAGTACGTCACGCCGGCATATGCTAAGCGGTGCCGAGATAGTGCCAGCCAGGTACTTGAACTTGGCTGGCTTGGCTTGTGAACGCGAGTGACATTTAACAATTGTCTGTACTGTTTCGTCATTAGAGGTCTTGAAGATTTGTTTGGCCCTACAGATTTGCTTGTTACAGTCAATACATTGCGGTTTCCTAGTTCAGCACTGTGCTAAAAGTTGTCTACGGGATCAAGAAACCAGAACCTTGAAACAATTTTCAGCACGGTATTGATTTTTTATCTGAATGCATTCAACTCAAGTGTGTGATGTGCTGTGACTAAAGCGAACATGGGCGTTCCATAAATCACAATACCCTAGATTAAATGTAACACAAAATAAACCAATAACACATTATAACCAGAAGGACATCAAAGTGTGGGCCCCAAGCAGATTCCGTTGGCTGGCAGCGGACTCGATGCTGGATAGTGACGAGGACGCGTTCGTGGTCGTCTCTCTGCCTGTCTCCGTGCCTGAACCTCCTGTAAGTCTGTCTCTTTCTGTCTGTCATCAACAGAGCTCGGATTTTTCACGGCAAAACAAAACACTAGCGTAATTTAGCCAGTGCTTGAAATATTATTTTATCGATATCGATAATTCAGAACTAGAAGAAATAAAAGTCACCAAATAAAATTAATATGTAATAAAACTAATAAAAACATTTGTATAAAGTTACTATATATTAGAAACAGACGCAATTTCTTCTTCAAAATCTACGTCAGTACACACAGCAGCACAAGACATTTTATTTGGGTAATAGTGATAGGAGTAGATGATCATTATCTTTTCAACATTCTCTGGGAGTAAACAGTTGCGTTTATCACTATAAATCCATTTATGTACACTAAATGTACGTTCAACTTCAGTTGACGTCAAGGGAGCAAATTTATAGAATTCATTATCAGTTCGGGTAATATTTTAGGTGTACCATCGAATAAAAAAAGAAAAAATGTACTGAGGCAATACCTGTCATATACTCTAGTAAGACTCGATAGGTGTCGATAAAATAATATTTCAAGCACTGGCTAAATTACGCTAGTGTTTTGTTTTGCCGTGAAAAATCCGAGCTCTGGTCATCAACGTGTGGACAAGCAGTTTCCGTTAGCTGATAGTTGACTCGATGCTGGATAGTGACGAGGACGCGTTCGTGGTCGTCTCTCTGCCTGTCTCCGTGCCTGAACCTCCTGTAAGTCTGTCTATCTGTCATCAAAGTGTGGACAAGCAGATTCCGTTGGCTGGCAGCGTACTCGATGCTGGATAGTGACGAGGACGCATTCGTGGTCGTCTCTTTGCCTGTCTTCGTGCCTGAACCTCCTGTAAGTCTTTCTATCTGTCATCAAAGTGTGGACAAGCAGATTACGTTGGCTGGCAGCGGACTCGATGCTGGATAGTGACGAGGACGCATTCGTGGTCGTCTCTTTGCCTGTCTTCGTGCCTGAACCTCCTGTAAGTCTGTCTGTCTATCATCAAAGTGTGGACAAGCAGATTCCGTTGGCTGGCATCGGACTCGATGCTGGATAGTGACGAGGACGCATTCGTGGTCGTCTCTTTGCCTGTCTTCGTGCCTGAACCTCCTGTAAGTCTGTCTGTCTGTCATCAAAGTGTGGACAAGCAGATTCCGTTGACTGGCAGCGGACTCGATGCTGGAAAGTGACGAGGACGCTTTCATGGTCGTCTCTCTGCCCATCTCCGTGCCTGAACCTCCTGTAAGTACATGTCTGTCTGTCATCAAAGTGTGGAGAAGCAGATTCCGTTAGCTGATAGTTGACTCGATGCTGGATAGTGACGAGGACGCGTTCGTGGTCGTCTCTCTGCCTGTCTCCGTGCCTGAACCTCCTGTAAGTCTGTCTGTCTGTCATCAAAGTGTGGACAAGCAGATTCCGTTGACTGGCAGCGGACTCGATGCTGGAAAGTGACGAGGACGCTTTCATGGTCGTCTCTCTGCCCATCTCCGTGCCTGAACCTCCTGTAAGTACATGTCTGTCTGTCATCAAAGTGTGGAGAAGCAGATTCCGTTGGCTGGCATCGGACTCGATGCTGGATAGTGACGAGGACGCATTCGTGGTCGTCTCTTTGCCTGTCTTCGTGCCTGAACCTCCTGTAAGTCTTTCTATCTGTCATCAAAGTGTGGACAAGCAGATTACGTTGGCTGGCAGCGGACTCGATGCTGGATAGTGACGAGGACGCATTCGTGGTCGTCTCTTTGCCTGTCTTCGTGCCTGAACCTCCTGTAAGTCTGTCTGTCTGTCATCAAAGTGTGGACAAGCAGATTCCGTTGACTGGCAGCGGACTCGATGCTGGAAAGTGACGAGGACGCTTTCATGGTCGTCTCTCTGCCCATCTCCGTGCCTGAACCTCCTGTAAGTACATGTCTGTCTGTCATCAAAGTGTGGAGAAGCAGATTCCGTTAGCTGATAGTTGACTCGATGCTGGATAGTGACGAGGACGCGTTCGTGGTCGTCTCTCTGCCTGTCTCCGTGCCTGAACCTCCTGTAAGTCTGTCTGTCTGTCATCAAAGTGTGGACAAGCAGATTCCGTTGACTGGCAGCGGACTCGATGCTGGAAAGTGACGAGGACGCTTTCATGGTCGTCTCTCTGCCCATCTCCGTGCCTGAACCTCCTGTAAGTACATGTCTGTCTGTCATCAAAGTGTGGAGAAGCAGATTCCGTTGGCTGGCAGCGGACTCGATGCTGGATGACGAGGACGCGTTCGTGGTCGCCTCTCACCTGGCTGGGTACCTGAACCTCCTGTAAGTCTGTCTGTCTATTATTAAGTGATGTACTTCACTACATATAATGTCTTTGTTTCAGTTACTTAGTTAGTATACACACGTAGGTCATACTCGTACCATACCCTATCCTAAGCTCACCTACCTGCCTTTGTCTTTGTTCCGAATTCCACTTCAAGTTAATAAGTTCACTATTTACAGGACATGGCCTTATCTAGACTCCTAATCCTTCCGGGCAGTTACTTACCACATACTGCCGTTCATTTCTCAAGGCTGAACACTCGCCCAAATATACATAACAGCACCTTATGTCAAACGTATACAACTCAAAATCGTTTGCATATTTATTATACGTGGTTTTACTATAATTCCTGGTAAATTAACGTGAACAAAAGGACGTCAAATATTGTGGGTGTAATTTATACGGAAAATTACATAATCAAATGTTTTTCTTATGAATATTCAAGAGTTTTGCGTGTGGAGTGGTCAGTGCGTTGAGTAGATACGGTAATGAGAATGAGGTATGTAGGTAACGGTTAATGGTCTACAAATAAATTAAGGAAAATAAAGGCCGCAGTGTTTTTTCATTCTTTTCTACCATACTGGTTCACAAAACCGTTTTTGTCAAATCAAATACCAGGCCACGTACGTTAGAAAATATTGCTGCAGGTGGTCGTTCAAAAATGCAGGACTTCGGACGAAAAAATGCGAAGATTTACATTTTAAACCTAAGTTATGATTATGATATATGACTTCAACTTATTTGTTTTTATAGGATCATGTATGTATGTCTTTTGTTTTTCAATGCTAAGGAACAAAACAGTATTCAATACCAATTAGTTGTGGAAAAGGGGAGGCCCGAAGTTACATTATTTGAATTGCTGAATTAAGTTGATTTATGTTGGGCCCTTTGTTCTTCATTTTATATATGGTGGATTAGCAATATTAGCATACACATATTTATCATACTCACAGACATAATTTAAAACAATGCTAATTTAAAACCCCCGCGGCCCAACGAAAATATTTCAGCACTTTTAACATAAATTATACAGTTTAACTCGACAATATAGCACAATATCACCTAACTAACGAATTAATTCCGCCCGATACCCCAATTACCCGGTAACGACAAAATGTCCAACATTTTCTTGGTATTAATTCCGAGCCGCAGTCCGCGTACTATGCAGCAATTTCATGAGACGACCTCGGGCACGTGTGATGACTGGCCAAATATCGGGTAACCAGCTTAGTCAGAACTTCAAGGGGTATTAACACATTGAGTACCAGGAGCACGAACCTATCTAAATTTTGTTATTTGCGTCTGCTTCACTCACATTAGCAAGTGTGATGAGTGGGAGACAACGAAATTTCGATTTTCAAGGTTCGCGGTAGGCCCGGGAACTCGTTAATAGGCTCTCTGTTTGTAGTTACTTTCTACTACGTACGGGGAAAACACTAGGATCGGCTACGAATGTTGCTCAGAAAACTGTTTCGAGGAAACTGTTACCAGGAAAATCACAGATTATTGCACCTAAGCGTTACATAATAGTTGCTATATCACAACGCATCATATTCACGGAGATTTTTTTTTACTAGAAACAAGAAAAAAATACCAATTCCCAGGACAAGTAAGCGTTACTAAAAACAAGTAAATTTTTACTAAAAACAAGTAAATTTTTACTAAAAACAAGTAAACTTTACTAAAAACCAAGAAAGGGTTTACTTGTTTCTAGTAAAATTTTCTCCGTGATTCCCATGATAACATAGGAGACTCGAAATTAGAAACATGGTATAGGTTTCTAAGAGTCCTTTCGAGCAGCCACCGTTACTTGAACCGAGCAAATAAACTCCGAGCCCATCTTGAACCCTTCTTAATATTACTTTATCAGTATTCGCGAAGGTCAAGCTGACTGGAGCACGCACCCCGATGTCCTTGACAGTCGGTCAGTACCACCAGCCAAGGACTTGGTAATATTCGGTGGTCGACATCGTGTTTACAGTACAGTAGTGTTAGTTGCGCCGGGGCGGTGGGCGCCCGCGGAAAAATATCGCGAATCAGGATACGGTATTACGCGAAAAGTGCTGAGGATTTGAGGATCAGTGTTATGGTTAGTGAGTAATTACTGATTATTTCTAGGCATTCGTTTAAAAATTAAAATATATTTGAGGTACACTTGCGCCTCAATTTCCAACTCATATGATTAGAAAGAATATATTTATTATATGATTATTTAACGTCACAAATACACTAAACAAAGCATGAAATCCAAAACACAAAGACATTAAGGATCCCCACTCAGCATGATGCCGCGGCAAATAAACCACGACGCTGGTTTTCAGCGGGGACCTAACTTAAGAACTAAAACTAAAGCTAAACTATGACTAAATTAAACAAAGATTTTTTTTCGTCGGGCGCACAACTGTAACCTGTGACTCCGGGATACGATATCGCCCTTCTACCAATAAAGCTACGTAGACTTATCCGCCAGCAGCAAATAATACACTATAATTTTCATTGCTTTTTAAGCGTTTATTTTTCATTAGACTTAACATTACGCAGCTTTTCTATAATTATAATTTAAAAACTATTAAGGAAAGGCGAAAAATGACATGACCAAATTCCTAATGTAAATAATTCTCGCACAAAGTGATTTTTTATGAATATTTAATGGCGTTAAACAATAAAACGCCTACAGGCCGCCTCTAATAATGCAAAGTAGGTTAATGCATTGCTATTCGCATATAATACAGAAAACGTGAAAAAACATTGGCTCGGAACTGACCGGCATCGGCATTCCCTCGTAAAGTCGAAGAATTCTCGAATAAATTCCCCTTCGTTTCAGTAAACTGTAGCTACACGAAGTAGCTACGTAGTTATACAACCTACGGAGTTGTACTTATATGACGGGTACACGGAAAGAACATGTCTAGTCCCTTTTTTCGTAAAATGTGATTTTTGTATCAAAATGTAGAGCTTGCAATGAACTATTAGCAACAACTTCTGTAACAGCTCGAATTTTTAACATAAATCCACTTTTTAATTCATAAAAACCATCTAGTTACGAAAATAGTATGGTTAATTGAATCGTTCCAAACTTTAAAACCGCTATAACTCAAAATGTTGTCAAAGTGACTAGACATGTTCTTTCCGTGTACCCTTCATATGTGGAATAAAACTACTTATATATGCATTTTATTTTGCTAGTAAAGTTGTACCACAATTAAAGCAGAGGTGTTTTTAAAGATTTATCGTGTGGCCAATGGGCCCTTCTTTGATATTTAATTGTTCTAATAATATCCCCATATTGTCAAAAAACACTTCAAAGATTTTTTTTATTTGAGATAGTACAATCAGCGACAGAATCGCGGGTGTAAAAAAAAAAGATAAAAGATATTTATTCTTCAATTTAGGCACATTACAATGCACTTATGAACGTCAGAGAGAAAAAGAAACTACCAAAACCTACTACTAGTATTTTGTCGGTGTGGTGTTTAAAATGATTTTCACACGCTCTTATTCTCTTATCAAGTCTTACTATAATCATTTTCAACACCTCACCCGACAAAATACTGCTGCTGACTATCTAAATTATTGATGGTCAACTCATTTTAGTGTATTGTACCTTTTTCTTGCGGTACAATCGGTACAAATCCAGAAACTCACTATTAGGACTAAGGAGTAGGTAATTACTCTAATTTCAAGAGTAGCTCTTCTACATACGCGCTACCATATATTCCTAAAAACATTCTTTCTCGCATGTTGTACCTATATCCCTATGTATACGTGTATGTATCTATTCTATACATATAATAAAGCTGAAGAGGGTCGAAAGTCTGTACATGGAAGATATTCGAAAAAAAGTTGGCAGGGGATACTTAGAATTGATAACAAAACACGTTCCAACAGTTTTTAGATTTTTGTCTGTTTGTCTGTTTATCTGTTTATCTGTTTATCTGTTTGTCTGTTTATTTGACCGCGCATCACGTGAGAACGGCTGAAGGGATTTTGATGAAATTTCGTATAAAGATAGTTTGAGTCCCGGGAAAGGACATAGGATAGTTTTCATCCCAAAAATCAACCCTGGAAGGGGTGAAAAGGGGGTTGAAAGTTTGTATGGAGAATTTTTAACAGCTGAACCGATGTAGATGAAAATTAGTATGGAGATAACTTGAGTTCAGGGAAACGACATAGGATAGTTTTCATTCCGAAAATCAATCCTAGAGGGGGTAAAAAGCCGGTTGGAAGTTTGTATGGCGAATTATTAACCGCTGTACCGACGATTAAGATGAAACTTAATTGGTACATAGATAGTTTGAGCCCCGGGAAATAATATACGATAGTTTATATCCCGAAAATCATTTTTAGGGGGTAAAAACGGGGTTGAAAGTTTGTATGGGGAATCCATAACCGTTGAACGCTGGAGATAGTTTGAGCTCTGGGGAAGTATATAGAATAGTTGATATCCAGAATTCATTCCTTAACGGGGGATTACTAATTCCACGCAGACGAAGTCGCGGGCAAAAGCTAGTACGTGTATAAATACGTCTTCAATATCCTCTAAACAAAAGAAACACACTCTCACATATATCCCATACATAGCCTCGAAGCCAAATTGCAACTGCAATCTCAGCACGTGCTCGATTTTGGCGATGTTTGCAGTGCATTTATCAAACGAACGTAACCAGGTCAGGGTCCGCTCACACCCACGGAAACAATTGAACGGCTGAATTAGCCAGGGCTTTAGCTAAATTGCTGGTGCTAAAGGAAATAGTGCATTACGGGCTACTTAATGGCATTTTGTTTTGTGCACAGTAGTTATTTTTCTCATTTATGGGTCGTTGTGAAGTCCGAAGGAATGTGTAGCAAGTTTCATGCTAATGATTTCTGTACAGTCGGCAGAAGCAGTGGTATTCTAAAAGTCTCGTTTTTGTTGTCTAAACAATTCGTATCAAGTTCATTTTGAACATCTCGCACACTTAGCTATACCTACTTCCGTAGCTGCCTTTGCTACTCATACATCTACTTAAATTATGCTGTCGTATTCGTGTATCATTATTCTTACACTACTTCCAAAAAAAAAGAATGTGTTAAATGAAATTACATTTTGTGTATATCAAAATAATGGTACATAAGTTATGTAACATAACTTAACTAATTAAACGAATAATTAATGGTTACCTACAATACGTAGCTACTAGTGCAGGAGTTATGCATTCATGTAATTATTTTAGCGAAAAACAAAATTAAATGTGTATACAACATCAATTAAAATAGCCACTAATAAATTTTTCATCCAACAGGCAGCAAGTTACGGCAAAAAGAACGGCATGTGGTACGGCGGCACGACCACCGCGGCGGCGGCGCCGAGTGGCTGGTCGCGCGCCGGCACGCGCAAGCAGTCCGTGGCCGAGTCCGACGCGCCACCGCCGGGCGGCGGCAAGCCCACCTCCGGCCGTGTTATACGGATCATCAACAACATGGACCACTCTATACAGGTGACTAGTGGTGTAGCTGTACAAGCAGTCCGTGGCCGAGTCCGACGCGCCCCCGCCGGGCGGCGGCAAGCCCACCTCCGGCCGTGTTATACGGATCATCAACAACATGGACCACTCTATACAGGTGACTAGTGGTGTAGCTGTACAAGCAGTCCGTGGCCAAGTCCGACGCGCCCTCGTCGGGCGGCGGCAAGCCCACCTCCGGCCGTGATATACAGATCATCAACAACATGGACCAGCTATACAGATCATTTGAACATTATGATGTATGTAAGTAGATAATATAATTTTGCAGCTAATGGTTGTGCAACAGTAGCCGCATACATCACAGAGGAGCGATATGGTAACACTCCTCGCTTTAGATTTAATAAAACTTAAACCAAAAGGCCTACCGCAAACCTCGAATACGAAATTTCGTTCTCTGTGTTTCTTTCGCTCTATTTATGAAGTGTGAATCGCACTTAGTGCGGTAGAGAAGGAAATAATGTCGATTTCGAAGTTCGAGGTAAGCCCCTCAGGTTGTTGCTATGTCACATTTGATAAAATAAATTGTACTTACTTACTTTTGATTGTAAGTATTTTACGGACGAGCAGATTATTCATTTTAAATAGTGCAAACAGATTACCTTTACCTAATGGACTTTTGTAAACTAAGTATTTTCTAAGAAAATGTTTAGTATACAGTACAAACCATAACCTCAATCGCTAAAAGACTTTTACAAATATTTTCAACCTTTAATTAAAAACAAATTAAATGAAACAGTCACGCTGATTGCTTCAAAACGATCAGTTTCGTTTTATCCGCCATCAAGGGTCTATAATCACCGTAAATACAATTTATTTCGCGTATCGCTTTAATAAGTAGCTTCGTGAAGACCTTGGAACTAAACACACGGATTCAATCATGTAAGTGCTCGATGTTACCATATTTATGATTCATATTCAGTAGAGAGCTCTATTATACTAATCTTGTAAGGCCCGTCTTACAGCGGGAATGTAACTTTGAATCGTATGATTTAAATAATAAGGTAGAACTAAATAAATGATCATTCTGGGTGCGTTATGAAATTAGTACAGAATGGTCGGCGTTGTTCTACAATAACTAAATAAATATTTCGAGATAAGGACGTTAACAGAAGACAGTTGTTACAGAAGTTTCTTATTACTAGTTTATTAATTACCAAATGAGACGAATAAGAATAATAAAAAAAATACCAAATCAAAAACACAGACTTTGTTGTAATACACAATTAAAAAAGATCTGAACAACGCCTCTGTTGTCAAGGCGATAAAGTACATGTTCAGATTTTTTTTAATATCTTGGTCGCTTCGATATATATATATATATATGATGGCGATTGTACTTGTAAATGTAATGTTTGAATGCAAGCAATACAATATGCTAATATCGAAGGCTCTTACAAGGCACGTGTAACTAAAGTACCCGTGATAAAGTAAAACTGTGTTGTAAGTGGTCCTAATCTACCTAAAGGGGTGTGTTCCTTCCCAGCCGGGCCACATCTCCGGATTAAGCTCTATTTCTAATGGTGATACGTACCCATGATGTACCGTTTGTACCACGTCGGAAATTGCATGTACCTCCGTAGTTTAGCAGATATAAGACATTAAAGGTGGCCCGGCTGGAAAGTAGAATTTCCAGCCGGGCCACGCCTGTACCAGCTGATATCCGCGGTTTTTAGATGTGATTCGAATAAAAGAGGTATGTACCTATTTATGTACCTCCATTAAACTATTTTTTTATTTGAAAAAAGGTCGTAAAATTACTTTTTCATACATTTATTACCCTGGAGCCGGCCGGGTACTGGAGCCGGCTTTACTGTTAATTTATCAAAATTATTACCGCTTGGCTTCCACATGGATGCCAAGTGGAATACTATTACGGCATTTTAAGTTATAAGACACCTAAATATGAATTTGCTATTTTGTTTGTGCCACTGAAATCTTTTTAAAGCGAAATTACAGTAATTTGAATTTTTTTTCATGAAATCGACTCTAAAAAAATCTTAAAATGGTCTTAAAATCTTATGCGCCCACCAGAATGGTCTTAAAATTGGTATGTAAGTTTGTTGAAGCGGGGTTAATCGTATGTCAAAATTTGAAGGGCTAGGCACGTTGATAAATTAAGGCAAAAAAAATGTATTTTCAAGTTGATGTCATACATACTTCTGACAATTTCAGACCTTTAAGACTTATATTTTCATACATAGGTACATACATACACACATACAATCACGCCTATATCCCAAAAGGGGTAGGCAGAGATCACGGATTTCCATTTGCTACGATCAATGCAGCATAACGGCTCTCCGTGAGCCACTTCTCGCCCCCGTGAAGAACGAGACGTGATGGGTGGCGAACCGCATCGCCGCCATGCGGATGACTATTAATTAAATAAATCACCACAGCGTTCTCACGAGCAGTAGGGACCAGAGGTTTCCTTATCTCTTATGCCTTAGTCGCCCCTTACGACACCCGCGGGAAGAGACAGGTGGCACTATTCTAAAGCCGGGGCCACGCAGCAATGTTTTCATGATCTCCGAAATGGGCTTTACAACGCTATACAAGGTGTAACAAAAATACTGGTGATCCTTTTAAGGGCATAATTGGTATCGTATTCGAATTACGAAAAAGTAAAAAAAAAATCCGCGCGAAAAAAAATTTTGATTTAGTATGGAGGGTCGGCCGGCTGGGACCACCTGTCCCATTGAAAAAATTTTTTTTTTCGCGACCAAAAATTTTTTCTCCTGCTTTTTCTTAGTCGTAATACGATACCAATTACGCCCTTAAGCGGATCACCAGTATTTTTGTTACACCCTGTATAGCGTTTTAGAGCCCATCTCGGAGATCACGAAAACATAAGTCTTAAAGGTTTTAAATGGGCGCTATTATGTATGGCGTCAAGTTGAAAATTGTACGAAAAAAATACGTTAATTTATTTAAAAATCCTACCGTTCCAACTCACCTGTTTTCTTCAATATAGCGTTGTAAAGCCCATTTCGGAGATCATGAAAACATTGCTGCGTGGCCCCGGCTTTAGAATAGTGCCACCTGTCTCTTCCCGCGGGTGTCGTAAGGGGCGACTAAGGGATAAGAGATAGGGAAACCTCTGATCCCTACTGCTCGTGAGAACGCTGTGGTGATTTATTTAATTAATAGTTATCCGCATGGCGGCGATGCGGTTCGCCACCCATCACGTCTCGTTCTTCACGGGGGCGAGAAGTGGCTCACGGAGAGCCGTTATGCTGCATTGATCATAGCAAATGGAAATCCGTGATCTCTGCCTACCCCTTTTGGGATATAGGCGTGATTGTATGTATGTATGTATGTACCTATGTATGAAAATATAAGTCTTAAAGGTCTGAAATTGTCAGAAGTATGTATGACGTCAAGTTGAAAATACATTTTTTTTGCCTTAATTTATCAACGTGCCTAGCCCTTCAAATTTTGATATACGATTAACCCCGCTTCAACAAACCTCCATACCAATTTTAAGACCATTCTGGTGGGCACATAAGATTTTAAGACCATTTTAAGAAAAGTCGATTTCATGAAAAAAATTTCAAATTACTGTAATTTCGCTTTAAAAAGATTTCAGTGGCACAAACAAAATAGCAAATTCATATTTAGGTGTCTTATAACTTAAAATGCCGTAATAGTATTCCGCTTGGCATCCATGTGGAAGCCAAGCGGTAATAATTTTGATAAATTAACAGTAAGGCCGGCTCCAGTACCCGGCCGGCTCCAGGGTAATAAATGTATGAAAAAGTAATTTTACGACCTTTTTTCAAATAAAAAAATAGTTTAATGGAGGTACATAAATAGGTACATACCTCTTTTATTCGAATCACATCTAAAAACCGCGGATATCAGCTGGTACAGGCGTGGCCCGGCTGGAAATTCTACTATCCAGCCGGGCCACCTTTAATGTCTTATATCTGCTAAACTACGGAGGTACATGCAATTTCCGACGTGGTACAAACGGTACATCATGGGTACGTATCACCATTAGAAATAGAGCTTAATCCGGAGATGTGGCCCGGCTGGGAAGGAACACACCCTAAAGGGCTATTAACCATTATTACAACGCAAGCATAGTGCATCCAGCCTACGGCATTACCTATGCAGATTGCAAAAGTAAAATGTATACATTTACCTTATATAAAATGTCGTTTTACTACTGTGATGCCATGAGGCCAGTTTTATAAAGCATAGGGTTAGAAAAAGAGTTCCGCTTGTAAATTGTAACCAGACCTAGGAATCGATGGGGCAAAACTTTTTGACAGGTAGGGAGTTCCCATATCGATAAACTTAAGTATCGATATTTGTTCCATATACTAGTTTACCACTCCAGGTTTTGTTTGTCAAAATATGACTTTATTAAAAAATATAAATATGCACAGTTACCCAATGAATTCCTCACACACGTTTATACGACTTAATTTAGTCGTATAAACGTGCTGGTGGCTTACATACGACATCATTTGCTGGTTGGGCCGCCCCTACTTAATTTCCTGGGTCGATGTGCAATTTAGTGACAAAATCATTTGGATTTTCTGCCATTCAAGAATCTTTTAGCTTACAGGGTGGCCCAAAATTACGTTGACAAAATTAAAAAGTAATAATTTTGAAATTGAACACTATTCGAACTCAGTTAGTCTTCTGTTATATTCTTACACATTTTGAAGACAATTAATGTGTGTAAAATGTAAAACACTGCAGTTTTCATTTTTAATTTAATTGTATGTATATATTATGTAAGTACTTAGTAAAATAAAATAAATCTTTGTCAACGTATTTTTGGGCCGTATTTATAATACAGGTATTGTTAAATTAAATCGATCGAAAGCTTCCACACTTACCCAACGAGATCCCACACTTTGGTTCAGAAACTTTCTCGTTGCAGTGCCGTGTTTTGCTAAACCTGCGGACAACGCAGCCTTTTGAGGAAGTTCTCGAAGACTTGGGACAAGTCCTGAAGATGAGTGGAGCTAAAAGGATGTACACAATCACTGGACAAGAGGTAACATTGTTACGACTATGATTTTAAGTAGCAAACTTTAAGCTTGGGTTAATCTAACCTACTTTTCACAGGTGAGAAGTTTCTCTCAACTCCGCAACGAGTTTGCAGACGTGGAGACCTTTTATCTTGGGTCGGTGATGGTCGCCCCAGCCCTGAGTCCAGGCGTTAGCGCGCCACTGCCAGTAGAATCTCCAATGAGAAGGTATATCTTCTACAAGTCTACACCTGTAACGCTGCCTCTTATACCTACATTATCGAAGGCCGATAGAAATGGCAAATAATGTAAACACACCAATTTACCTTCATTACTTCGCCGCAATCACGCGCCTTCAAAGGAGAAGTTCTTATTGTTCTGTCATCAGTTTTTACACATAATGGTAGATATGTTATTGGTGTGTATGGTATGTAACTATAAGACCGTGTTAACCTAGTTTGACAAATATGTCAATTGCCTTATTGCCTGTCGGCCATATTTGTTTACATTATGATTAGCCATTTTCCATTGACCTTAGATTTTTTTTCATTTATCAATTTAAATAACATAATGTGTGCGTAGATCTCGATCCCGCGGCAACGTGGCAGCGGCGCCTGCCTCAGAAGAAGTCTCTGTACGCGGGCGGCGCGCGCGCAGCAAAAGCCGCCCAAGAGTATTGTATGCCCCTGAAGGAGAAATCGTTCGTAATTCAGGTATATACTCAATAAGCGAGATCGATTTTAAACGAAGGAATTTTTATTGGTTGCCTGCAAAATTTTATTGGTTGTTAGGATCTTTGACGCATTCACTACTTTCCTTGTCTTTATAAGTACCTATACTATTTGACGTCTTTGTCTCTACATACTTTGTCGTTCACTGACTGAAGATCGTGACCAACATTTTTGAGGATCCCTGCCTATTTGATGAATTCTAAGGGTCACGTCAGCTGCCCTCGACGTGCAATCACAAACCTTGCCGATACTTAATTTAAAAAGCCCCTATATTAATTCTTTAATTTAAAAAGAGTTAACCATACCTACGTTTTTTTTACGCAAAGTCTTCACACTGCAGCAGAACTCGAGCGGTTACACGCCCATTGTAACGAAGCCTTAACACACTAATATGTCGTCTAGATTACACCCTACTGGAAGTACTCAAGGAGGAACCGATCCGCGTGACGATCCGTGGACTCCGGCGCACCTTCTACCCGCCGATCCACCACGCTCCCGTCGACAACACACCACCAGAAAAGAAGCTCGCGCTAGAATGGGTGTAAGTATCTATGACACTATAAAAATAACAATTTAGTCACTACGCGCATTATGCTTCGGAGAGCCTAGGTCTGAATCTTCAAGCACTAAGAGTCCTAGTTGAACTGATCTCGTGACTCGCTAATCCCGACCGCGTTCTATGTCACTGTTTAAAACTGACGAGCAACGACTTTTATCTTGGTAAATGATGTGTTCATCTTTCATTGAATTATTATACTTTCTCCGAGAGCAGTCTGCAGGCGTTACCCCTATTACTGTTTGCTTTCAAGAGAAGCGTTAAGTTATATTTATCCGAATCGCGTACTGGAAATTTACTTCCAGATTATGGGAATTTTCTTGATGCAGTTCTTTCCTTTAGCATGGAGAACCCAAGACATATAAAACAAAAGAGATTCAGAACAGTATTAACGCAATTAAAGGAGTGTTACTTTAAACGTTGATTAAGTGTTTAGTGCGAGTTCATACTCAAGTAGAAAAAGTATGAACTCGCACTGCATGCATGCATGTTGCTGCATTTGTAAATGGCCAAATAAAGTCACGACAAAATGTAAACACCACCATACAATTTAATCTAGACTATATTGTTTCGCCTCAATATTTCTAGGTAGTTCTTGTAGCTAAACCACTATCAATCATGCACCGTCATTTATTTGCATTGCTAGTTACGGCTACCGCGGCTCGGACTGCCGACGCAACCTGTGGGTGCTACCTACCGGCGAGCTCTTGTACTATGTGGCAGCCGTGGCCATAATGTACGACCGTGACGAGGAATCACAACGGCATTATACGGGACATACTGAGGACATACAGTGGTAAGTGCCTAACAATTCTATCGAAAACTATACTTTCCTCCAGCCTGCAGTTTTCACCGACACAGTTGACTGTGTCCGATATCGGAAAGTCGTGCCATGGACGCCAACGATCGCTACAGCCGACAGCTTTACTAATGCAACAGGGAACGCGGGATTCCGCATGTTCAAATTCGCTTAAACAATTCGCATGCGTGGCCTCAGTCATCATTCGTTCAAAAGATTAACCTAAAACCTGTCCTTGTGCAGCATGGAACTGCACCCCTCCCGCGAACTGGTGGCGAGCGGTCAGCGCGCCGGTCGGGGCCGACGTGCTCAAGCGCACGTCCGGATCTGGAGCACCGACACTTTACAGACACTCCACGTCTTTGGCATGGCTGAGTTTGAAGCGGGCGTCTCCGCTGTGGCGTTTTCACAACTGGTAAGCTCTAACTCCATAATCTAATACGGCGATCACACCAGCGTGTGCGCGGGCGCGTCGGAGTTCGTCGAATCATTCGCGTACGAGTGTCAACACGAATGTCTGTTCACATATGTGTCTAACTCGTGGAAATAAAAAGGTCTTATCTACATTTACTGTCATGTAACTGTCAATTGTCACGTAACCGGTTAAGATTCCTGCATTTAATATGCAGCATATTTGGTTCATCCGACAGAAGCGACGATAAACAAACCACACTCACTGTGTCCACTAGACTATCACATCACACACTGAATTTTCTCACGAAAGTTTATTGATAACTTATCAATACTTATGTATAATGTGTATACAGAATGGAGGCAGCTACGTGCTGGCTGTAGATGCTGGCCGCGAGAGCATCCTCTCCGTCTGGCAGTGGCAATGGGGACATCTTCTGGGCAAAGTAGCGGTAAGACATAAATCTTATAGTGAATAAGTAATTGATCCATAAATATTGTCTACGGTTGCCGCGATAGTTATTCATGAAATAAAACAAATTTGAACGGATTATATCGCGTATACTGAATTTAAATAACATACCGACGTTGCGAACACTTTACAGCGTTCGTGGTCACGGGTTGACTGGTCAACCCTGTCGGGTCAACCCGTGACCACGAACGCTGTAAAGTGTTCGAAACGTCGGGATGTAATTTAAATTCAGTATACGCGATATAATCCGTTCAAAGTTGTTTTATTTCATTTTAATTGATCCTTTTCAACATCATCAGTTTAAGAGACACCTAGGGACACTATAGCGTTGATTAGACGCCGATGCTCGGGAGACAGTACCTAGTGTGGGAGTTCTCTAATCAGGGCCGGCCCATATAGGCGAACTAGGCGATCGCCTAGGGCGCTCATGTTAGGGGGGCGCCAAACGGCGGCATCGAAAAAAAATTATAGTAATGGAGGTCGTCAAGTAAACCGTTTGTCAATATTTAAATTTTTTGTATAACTGATAAATAGGTTACGTTGTCAACACACTCGGAGAAGTCGTTAGCATTAGCAGTGCAGCGTGTACAAATAAAATCTTTGGTACATAAGTCCAGTAATTTACATCTGTCCACTTGTTTGGCGCATCGTTGATGTACCCACATATGGCATTGTATCACACTGAACCCAATTAGTAGAACCTTCTGTCATCGACCCGCGCTCACAGTATAAACAGTTAACTATTACTTGGTTGTCTGGTGAGGGTATGTCTAGAGCTGAACACATATTGTGTATGGAAATGTTTCTCTCTAGTAATACAAGAAGATACATCACTGTAAATTCTTTCAACGTAAATTCGAAACGTACCGTTAGCGGTCAAGTCATTTTCGAGTTATCCTTCTTTTTTAGGGTTCCGTTTTTGCCATTTTGGCTACGGACTAGTTTTACTAGACCGGTCTGCGTGTCCTTCCTTAGCCCAGTAAACGTCACTACAAGCACAAGCCAGCTGAAATTCTTGATGAATGTCAGGGTGGAAAAAATAACGGGCCGGGAGGAGAAATACCTTATAACGAAAGAAAAATTCTTTCATTTTTAGGGTTCCGTAGTCAACTAGGAACCCTTATAGTTTCGCCATGTCCGTCCGTCCGTTCGTCCGCGGTCTAGCTCAGTGACCGTTAGCACTAGAAAGCTGAAACTTAGTTTGAATATGTGCATTAACCAAGCCGACAAAATGGTAGAATAAAAACTGGAAAAATATATTTTGTTAGGGTACCTCCCGTACACGTGAAGTGGGGGGCGAAATTATTTAGGAAAATATTAGTTTCATCGAAAAACTGTTTTAGAAGATCCTAATTCTTTTTAAAAGACCTATTCAACAATACCCCACACAACTGGATTGCAATGAAAAAAAATTTCGCTCCCCACTTCACGTGTACGGGAGGTACCCTAACAACATATATTTTTCCAATTTTTATTCTACCGTTTTGTCGGCTTCGTTAATGCACATATTCAAACCCAGCTTTCTATTGCTAACGGTCACTGAGCTAGACCGCGAACGGACGGACGGACGGACATGGCGAAACTATAAGGGTTCCTAATTGACTACGGAACCCTAAAAATGAAAGAATTTTTCTTTCGTTATAAGGTATTTCTCCTCCCGGTCCGTTATTTTTTTCCACCCTGACATTCATCAAGAATTTCAGCTGGCTTGTGCTTGTAGTGACGTTTACTGGGCTAATGAAGGACACGCAGACCGGTCTAGTAAAACTATAAGATTTTTAGTTATTTTGACTACGGAAACCTAAAAAGGCAGATGTCCATTACGAATAAAAACGATTTATTTCATCTGGACGCAAATAAATGCTGGTGTCATCTTTACCCTTCATTCTTTACTATGGGGCGCAAATGTGGGTAAAGATAACCTATGGGGGTGTAAAAAGGGGGTATATGGGGTATGGGCTATGGGGGGGAGGATGGCAGTCTACAACGAGAAAGGGTGCAAGCGTGAATTGTAAGTTAGCACTTCCACTTAGTAAGTTAAAAAGTTAGCACTTTATATCGGCGTAAAATAACAGTTACCTACCTATTCATTTGAAAAAAAAATTGCGCGTTATTTTGTCACGAATTCTCTAAAATGGGGCGCCATTTCAGTCTCTTGCCTAGGGCGCCGGGAATGCTCGGGCCGGCCCTGTCTCTAATAAAAGTTCATACCCAACAGGAACAAATATCATACTTTGCTTGTCGTTTGTTAACCTGACTGGCATTTATCACCGCGCAGGCGCGCAATGATAAACTTTACTATACCTACCTCGTTTTTTTCTCAGATTAGTAGTCCCATTTAAATTTTGCCCAGATATGCCTGACAAAATTAAAGTTAAAAATTGTCTAAATCGACCGTTATTTTTCTAATCTGAAAAAAACGAGATATATGTATATCAGTAGAGAATTTGGAAATACGAGGGGCAAATGAAAAAACGTTTTAATTGTAATAAACTATGGTCCTATCCTTGTGACATATAGCCATACGATAAATAAAATAAGTAAACTAATAAATATTTACCTCAAGCATTTCCCTGTGACTTCGATGGCATAAACGTTGAAATTATATAGTAGGTACTCAGTACAGCCACCATCAAATATATTGGAGCGGTTAAGGTACTCAAAAATATCTGAACATGCACTTTCAATAAAGTCGTTGTTCAGATATTTGTGACCACCTTGGCCGCTCCGATATATTTGATGGCGACTGAACCAGCTACCGCTCCGTATTTCCAAGCACTAAACCCTAAACAAATGAATACAGCATGTAGACCAAGCATTTAAACAACGAATACCCCAGTCACGCGATACAACAAATCTAGACATAATACACATTATAATTTGTCTGGATTGTAATGGACTAAGAGCTGGCCACGTCAGATATGACATAATAATGAGAGCAACGAAAACCATCTCGTAAAATTGCAATACTATCCTTATTGCCAGATCCTAGCATCTGGCAGCCTTTAATGGGTGGAGGTCGGAGTGACAGACTATTCAGCATAAGTAATTTTTAAATTAGTAAATATTTATATTACCGAATATGGTAAAACCTGCCCAAATTGTCTTATTTATAGAGAACGAGGCCTATATTTTAACATTAGAACAAAAAACATTGCGTGTTATTTCGAAAACAGAAACAGTAGGCAGCAAACTATGAATTACATTATACGTCGTTTGGAACTACTTTCCCCCAACAGAACATTTGGCAATGATATAATCTAATTATTTATATAATTTCTCATATTATTGCATCAAAACCAGAACTATAGGATTTGTTTTCTTGAAGTGAGTATTCTTTACGAGGATAGTATTGCAATCTTACTAGAGGGGTTTCGTTGCTCTCATTATTGTGTCATATCTGACGTGGCCAGCTCTCCGTCTATAAGTCTAAACGTTGTCAACTCAATTCTAGGTCAAGGGACACATTAAGGTGGACGATATGGAAGTTCGTGTTGATGACTTTTTGTTTCTGGGGAAGTAAAGACGTATTTGAATGGGGTATTGCTGCAAGATGAGACTGTTTCACGATTGGGGAAACGTGTTGTGGTTTTTTGGGATCTGATTACGGGTTTGACGTTAAATGACGGCATTGTTAAGGAAATAAGCACAAAAGAATAAAGCATAACTATTTTTAAACTTTTATAGATTGGGCTCTTTTCAGTACCTAAAAGTTTTAAATGATAATAAGTACAGTCGACGTCAAAGATATTCTTACACATTTGCACCTTACTCCTTTGTAATAAGGTCCAAAAGTGTAAATATATCTTTCGGCGTCGACTGTACAAAAACGGTTTGCGTCTTTTTTTCTTGAAGTGCAACCGAATTTACATATTTATGATTCAAATGCAGTTAGTTCTTTAACACCGAAACTTGTTGTGTTCGTGTCCCATCAATAGAAAATAGTACCTAATTCTAATATTTTAATGAAATAAACTTTTTTGACTTGCAAATTACCTAGATAATTATCAATGAATGCAACATAACCAGTACAAAAGAATAGTGAACTGAAAGAACAAATCAAATTATTTTTAAAATAATTTGATTTGCTTTTTCAGTTCTGTTGGCTGGCAGCGCCATCTCTCTCGCATTCTATGAACTCCTAAGAGCTCAAGAATTGAGGTTATGACTCATAATGTTGTACCTTAGATAATTGGCCAAATGCGCCTTAGCATTTACAAAGATTGCATATACACGGGAAAATTCGACCGGTGCTTTCGTGGCCAGGTGGCGAAGTTGGTTAACGCGTCTGCCGCGAATGCAGAAGACGCTGGTTCGAATCCAGCCTTGGGCACCGGAGGCGTTGGTCACTTTTTCCTTTGTATATGACATCTATACAAGTTTATAAAAGAATAGTGAACACATTTCATACTATTTTACATATTTCTAAGGGACAAAACACACCTGAGCTGAATTAAACAAATCCATAGACAAAATGCTTAAATTACTACGGTTGTTACAAATTTAAGCAACCATAGACAAAACATAGACATTTTTTTAAGCATTTTGTCTATGAATTTGCTGAATTCAGCTCAGGTGTGCTTTGTCCCTAAAAAGCATTAATATACGACATTGGACGAGTTCAACACACCCACACCGAGGCCACGCCCACTGCCGCTACGGTGCTACGCCGTAGCAACTCGTAGCCCGGTGCTACGAAAACATACAATTGAAAGGATGTTCACGAAATCAACATAACTGCTTAGAGCGGTTGACACTTTTTTAAGAACATTGTTAATCGTTTCAGGTGTCAACCAGTGTAGTTAGTTATGTTGTTTTTGTAAACATCCTTCAATTTATTGCTAGCCAATTAAAATGCGACCTTACATAGTACTTAATAGGGATCAGTTTTAATTGTGTGCATTGTTGACTTTTAAAGTGATTTGGTGCCGTGTTGCTTATAATTATTTTGATGGCGTAATAATCAGGGATCATTTATTATATGTCATTGTTATGTTTTTCAACAATTTTAAATGGAATAGATCTAGCATTATTTTTGCTGCGTGTTAAGCAAATATTTAAAAGGTCCCTGTAATAATTTGATAATGATTTTATTGTTTTTTAGAGCGTCCTGAATACAAAATGTAACAAAAATGCTGGTGATCCTTTTAAGGGCATAATTGGTATCGTAACGTAAGTAAGAAAACAAAAGAACCGACTTCACTTGGGATCCGCTATTCCAAGAGGAAGTGGCCGAGTTGCTGTAAAACATAGTGAAATCACTATAGGCGTGCCTATAATAGTTGAAGAGTTCCCTCGATTTCTCCAGGATCCCATCATCAGACCCCGACTTGGTGACGATGGGACCATCTAGGGGTTACATATACTCGATTACAAAAAAAATTTTTGAAAATCGGTTCACGATTCACGGAGATATCGAGTAACATACATTAAAAAAAAATGATAATAAAAATCAGTCGAATTGAGAACTTCCTCCTTTTTTGAAGTCGGTTAAAAATTATTAAGTTGTTCTTCAGTTATATGTAACCCCTTATAAATTATGGCATAATTACTCTTTGTGGCAAAAATGGCAGTACTATCAGCGCATGAATGTTTGTATTTGTCAACCTTATCGGTGGCATGCCGCGCCGCCCCCTGTCCGCGACTGTACTCAATGATTAGTGACGCGGTACTGTTGGAACATATGGACATGACTGTACGATTTAAGAGTCCGGTAATGACTTGAAAACGCGCGAAGATACGAGGTTTACACAGTAACCTCACCGCAGGTGCAGAGTTCTAGGAACCGCACGCGCACGAAACTTACAACCGCATTGAACAGTATTGATACTTTAGTAGCTCTTGCGTTATAAGAAATTTTGTTGGGTAATAAACGTTAAGTAAGTAAATTTGATAACCGTTTAATATATCCTATTATTATTACGGTAATTATTATAACTTGTTTTGTACAATTTGTACTAACTAAAGATGAAGGTATTTAAATGTATACGCACCTATTATATAATAGGTATCAAATATGCGCGTTATTAAATGCGTACCTTACCTATAGGTACATATGTCCAGACTGACTGACAAATTGATTAACAACGAGCCGAAACGACAGAAACTAGAAAGTTGAATTTAGCGGAATCTGTTACATTTATAATGTGTATAACTAATAAAAAAAGATTTTGAAAAAAAAAATACTTAAGAGTGTTGAATGTGCCGAAAATTTTAAGTCAAGAGGCCTCGAACTGCGTACTACCAATTAAAACCGGCCAAGAGCATGTCGGGCCATGCTCAGTGTAGGGTTCCGTAGTTACCGGCCTGTTACAATTCATTAATTCAAAAGGTCGTTTCTTAAGGAAAATTTGGCGGCGCTTACGTCATTTCACTTACATCCTTTCACTATTGGTTTTTGAGTGATAACTCAAAAAAGGCTCAACCGATTTAATTCAATATAGTGTTAATTCAAGGTACTTATTAGGTCTCACTGTCATGATTTTTCCAAAATTTTTAGACCCACGGTTCAAAAGTTAGATGGGGGGGGGGGGACGCCTTGTTTTAAACTTTCGGAGCTATTATCTACGAAAGTGTTTGTCTTGACCAAAAACTGTTATTCTGTTTGAAAGACCTATCCAACAATACCCCACACAACTGGGTTGGAACAAAAAAAAAATTTCGCCCTCCACTTCACGTGTACGGGAGGTAACCTAATAAAATATATATTTCCAGTTTTTATTCTACCATTTTGTCGGCTTGGTTAATGCACCTATTCGAACCAAATTTTAGCTTTCTAGTGTTAACGGTCACTGAGCTAGACCGCGGTCGCACGGACGGACGGACAGCGATGGCGAAACCATAAGGATTCCGTTTTTGCCATTTTGGCTACCTACGGAACCCTAATAATAAAAGTGATTTCAGCGTTTTTTAAATTCAACCTCTAATGGTTCAAAGTTTGTAAGGAAATAGGAGGTGACTGTGTGTACCTACCTACCTACTGTTGGTGTACTTAAATTGTAATCGTTTTTATTATTAAGTGTAACATGTTTTATTAATAAATTGTTATGTAAGGAAATTATATACATTTTATTTTACTGAGAGACCTACAAGATAATTTTTAGCCTAGGTACTCACTAAAGTACAAAAAAAACAACCAAAAGCATGACGGACCATACACAATGTAGGGTTCTATAGTTACCGGTCCTTCACAATAAATAGTTTTTTAGGGTTCCGTAGTAAACTTCCCTTGTAGTTTCGCCATATCCATCCGTCCGTCTGTCCGCGGTCTAGCTCAGTGACCGTAAGCACTAGAAATCTGAAATTTGGTTCGAATATGTGCATTAACCAAGCCGACAAAATGGTAGAATAAAAACTGAAAAAATATATTTTGTTAGGGTACCTCCCTTCTCCCGTACACGTGAAGTGGGAGGCGATTTTTTTTTAATTACAACCCAGTTGTGTGGGGTATCGTGGGATAGGTTTTTTAAAAAGAATAAAACAGTGCGTCCCCCCCCCCCCCCCCCATCTAACTTTTGAACCGTGGATCTGAGTTATCATTTTCTAAAACGCTGAAAAATACTTTATTTTAATCTGTAATCTTCCTACAAAGTTTTAAGTTTCTAACTCCAAAGAATAGTTTTCGCCGTACAAATTTTGCACCTCTTTTTAAACCCCTCAGGGGTGGTGTTTCCACCAAAACGCTGAAGTTACTCTTAAGTATTTTAATAAGTAATCACTAATCATCCTACAAAGTTTTCATTCTCTAACATAAAAATAAAAGTGTCCTCCACACAAATTTTACGCCCCCATTTAACATCTTTAGGGATGAAATTTGCAGAAATCCCTACTTATTTCTTGCCTACGTCATAAAAGGAAGCTCTGTTGTAAATTTTAGGTTTCTAGTTCCAGTAGTTCGGCTTTTATATATACGAGTATAGATTAACGTACCCTAAGATCAAGATCATTTGCAGCGCTCTATATTTACAAGTCGAAATATGACCAGCGACATTATTTCTTAACAATTACGAAATAACTCAATAAAAATTAATTTAAAATGAGTTCTAACGGTCCCAAAATGTCAACGACTGGGCGATATTTTTTTATTCCCAATTTACACGTGCCTTTGCGCTCTCGAAGTTACGAAATCATTATTGCGCGGAGCGACACACGTCCTGTGTCTGTGAGCTCGGAGAGCGGACTGACTGCGCCGGCGTTGCTTCGCATAATTTATTACAAGTTTTAGGTTACTTTGAAGTGCTCTATTTATGAATATTTACTATGAAATGGTATATATATTTTACTTTATTTGGGTTTATTATAAGCTGAAATTTAGCTTTGTATTCTTGTTTTTCACAAATAATCATGCATTTAGCCACAAACTGCGGTTATTCTTCGTGTATTTTTTCCGAAACTTGTCGGATTTAAATTTTATTTTTCCGATAAAATTTGTATGAAATCAGTATAATATTTTGTATTTATTCCATATAAGACTATCAATCTAATATTATAAAAAAAAACTATAGCAATACGACATCAATAAGATCTCGAAATCGATATCTGTCCGAACCTCTCCGAGCGAAAATTGGTAAAACACTTGTTCGGAATAGGTCGATTATTCAAAATACAATAATAATATAGAAAAAATATTACACTTATTCACTTTCTATTGAAACGATCTTTCAATGAATGCATTAAAATTTGTAGATTTAGGCCTCTTTAATGGCTAAATCATATCAAAAAGTTGAGCGAAATTGAAGAAAAACATTACCGGACTCTTAAGTTCAGTTTGAACTTATCTGCTTAATTTTTATCATACAGGTTTATTGTTTTTGGTAGGTCAGGTATTCCTGTGTCCAATTGAGGTAGGGTGATGCTGATTTCTAAAATTTTGGGTTCTATTTTCTATCGAGCTAAGTTATTTAAACTAGTGACACAACTATTCTATATTAATTTTGCTTTCACATATCAGATTTAGTCCATCTTACTAAATACTACGGGACAATCTTACACAAATCAATGTAGTCCTACAGTATAACGTCCATAAGGGCGGCCACCCACTATCAGTCCGCCGGACGCTATCGGTCAGTTAGAACAAAAATTTTACAGTTCCGAACGACTGACAGGCCGATATCGTCCGGCGGACGGCGGACTGATAGGCGGTGGCCGCCATAAGGCCTGTGTTGTGAGTACCTGCTAAATGACGACATAAAATGAAAATGAAGTAGGTACTTACATGAATACATCCATAACTCAGTAACAAATATCTGTGAAAAACAAAGAAATAAATACCCTTACCAGGGTTCGAACCCGGAAACTTAGGCAGAGTCACTACTGAGGCCATTAAAAGGCTGTCATATGTTACCTTACGCCTAGTAAACTACATACCTGATAACATTATTCTCAATCATAAATTAATAAATGAAGGGTACACGGAAAGAACATGCCTAGTCACTTTGACAACATTTTGAGTTATAGCGGTTTTAAAGTTTGTAACGATTCAATTAATCATACTATTTTCGTAACTAGATGGTTTTTATGAATTAAAAAGTGGATTTATGTTAAAAATTCCAGTTGTTACAGAAGTTGTTGGTAATAGTTCATTGCAAGCTCTACATTTTGATACAAAAATCTCATTTTACGAAAAAAGGGACTAGACATGTTCTTTCCGTGTACCCTTCAAATGTGTTTTTTTCACGTAGACATTGCAAGAAGAGCTGACGGGTGCCGCCTTCCATCCTCTGGACGATAACTTGCTGATCACACACGGGAAAGGCCACCTGGCCTTCTGGAACCGAAGGAAAGATGGCTTCTTCGAGCGCACTGATATTATTAAGCCTGTAAGTGTAAGGGTGTGCCCGCAAGGCACAGTTGGGAATAGGGTATTTCATCGAAATCATTCCCATCTGTGCCCGCTATCGCTATACTGCGTGCGCTCGAGGCTTATAGAGCTTCTTCTTATTTTAGTCTTTAGTTCTCTTTAGTCCTCTTCTCTTGCTTATAAAACGGGGTATTTCTCACAGCGTGAACAATCACAAATTTTTTTATTCTATTTTTTTACTGCAAACTCGTCATTAAAATCACTTTTGCCTTGCCGTCGTGACTCAATTAGACTCTCTTTGCAATATTTCTCTTGCGCCTTACGTTGCCCAGTGTTACGTATGCCAATTTTCAATAAAAAATAGAGTGCAGTATTTTGCTATTGACTCGTACAGTCGCATCCAATATATCGGACAGGCCAAGGTGGTAACAAAGATCTGAACAACGTCTCTACTGTCAAGGCGATAAAGTGCATGTTCAGATAATTTTGAACACCATGGCCACTCCAATATATTTGATGGCAACTGTAATACAGTCAAAGATGTAATTTGTTGGTTCCAAGTTATAAAATCCGGAATAATCATAAACGTCCAGTCCAGCGTGTTTTCTCTGTTTTCCAGCCCTCTCGCACCCACGTGACAGCGTTGCAGTTTGAACAGGACGGCGACGTGGTCACCGCCGACAGCGACGGCTTTATCACTGTGTATAGCGTCGACAGCGACGGTGCATATTTCGTGAGGATGGAGTTTGAGGTAACTGTTAGGATATTGTAGCTTTCGTAAGAAAGAGCAGTCAAAATATAGCCATGCATCTCGTTTTGATTACGGGAAACATGACGTCGTTAGAACATAATGCCAACAAGACAATAACCGTCAATATTTAAGAGAGAGAGCAGGAACTCTGATGTCCTCTTGCAAACCAACTCCCTAACTCCTATGAATACCAGTTGTGCTCGTTAATAAGTTTTAAAAACTACAAAAAGAGTAAGAGTTATATCCGATTAACATAGTATGCTGAATGACCTAACGTTTGTATTTTTTTTATTAGCCTGTTAAGGTGTCCCACTGCTGGGCAAAGGCCTCGAACTTTGTATTACCAGTAGGTAATTAATATCAATTGTCTTCTTCAGGCCCACATTAAAGGCATCAGCTCCCTGGTGATGTTATCGGAAGGAACCCTCATTTCTGGGGGAGAAAAGGACAGGAAGATAGCTGCGTGGGATTCTTTGCAAAATTACAAGAGGATAACTGAGACAAAGGTGCGTCTTAACTGAAGTATTTAGTTAGTAGGTATGTAGTAACCATAGGTACTTGCTAAGTGCCGTCAGGCCCGGACTACCGCTATAGGCCAACAAGGCCCGGGCCTAGGGGCCCTGGCAGCCTAGGGGCCCCCAGTCCCAGTGGCGGGACCGTCACACAAGCTCAAAAGCCTGGGTGACCTTATATAAAAAGTCAATCATATCAAACATCAAAGTTTTGAAACTATATTAGGTACTCAAATTTACATGTTATCTATTAGCATAGAGTAACTTATATAGCAGAGCAGCACAGCCCAAGAACTTTTTGAAGCTCAAGTCAATTAGCGATCAAACAAATAGCTGACTAGTAGTACACTAGTAGCTACTAATCTCGAAACTGTAATTCAAGGCCAAAAAAGTTACTACAATGTTGCCACTGCAGTAAAATGTTTGTAAAATGGTATATTCCCTTTTTTATTAAAAACACGCTAAGATAATATTTATTTGTTGGTAATTTCAATCCTATAATTTAAAGAAGTAATTGTATTTACTTATTTTACATAAATAAAAGACGCCCTAATAAAAAGTTAAACATCCGTGATTTTTGGTTGCAAAGCTGGTATTGCACTTGTATTACTTCGGGTATTCATAACATTTGGTACAATAATTTACGACTAAGTTAAGAACTACATCAAGTCAAAAACGAAACCTTATCGTGTTTAATATGTTCGTTAGAATTGTCTCCGTGTTAGTTTACTGTTGAAAGTAGAGTACAGTCGGCGCCAAAAGTTCATCCCTACCTTTTTTTTTATAAAAACCTTATTTTAACTAGTAGCCCGCTTCGAACCGAGAACTCGTGATTTACATGCAAACGAGTGGACCAATATAACAAGACACTTTATGATGATTCTTTCGCGCCTTCTAAGCTCCATAACGCCTTGATCAATCTGGTCATATTTGAACACTCAAATTATATTATTTATCTATGCTGCATCCCCAAGAAACTTTATAAAGTTATCGTGGAACAATTATTTAAAATCAAAAATCTATCGAAATGCAGAGACGTCTAGGTAGCCAGCTGACAGTTCCGTTGTATCCATACGTCTGTAAGTACTTCACTTCGCTTACGCTCCACTCTTTAGATAATGTGACAGAATAAATAATATGATAATGCTGGCCAATATTAAGCAGCATATTATAAAAAGGTTGGCGAAACCTGAAAAGTTTACTTGACAGTGACATAAGCGACAATGATAGTTATGACAGTGACGTATCTGTCGTAGATTTTTTGGCCTTGAATTCCAGTTTCGAGATTAGGTGGAGTATCAGTGCAGGTGGCATTTCCTCTTACATTTTCGGTATCTTTAGGGGGCTTTCGGACAGAGGGCGCAATTAACTTGAGCTTCATAAAGTTCTTAGACTATGGCCGTCTATTGTATTTTTATGCTATTAGGTATTCATAAGTTGTTGGTTTTCTCAATCTTCGTTAGTTGAGAAGTCAGGAAAGTTCTTTTAAGATTATTTTCGCGTTGCATCTCGGGTGCTGGTAGCTGCCCGCACTGAACCGTTAAAAAAAATTCACCTTTGAGTTACGATAAACCAGGTACCTAGTTTAGAATTGGAATTAAACAGCGAGCTTTCTTCTTGGTAAAAGGAAGAAGGACGTCATCATAGTCAATTGGATGCTCAATACTTGGAAGAATAATAAGTAAGGAAGCGTAATAACCACTCAAAACCTGCACCCAAAACAGTGGCTCTAAAGGGGCAGTAGCTAATGATTATGGTACCTACCTAATGTCATGTTATGAAAATATAATTATTATAAATAAATAAATAAATAAATAAATATAAATAAATATAATGGGACAATCTTACACAAATCAACCCAGTCCCACAGTAAGCTCAATAAGGCTTGTGTTATGGGTACTAGGCGACGATATATATAGGTATAATAGATAGATATAGATAAATACTTAAATACATAGAAAACATCCATAACTCAGGAACAAATATCCGTGATAAACACACAAATAAATGCCCTGACCAGGATTCGAACCCGGGACCTCTTGCTTCATAGGCAGGGTCACTACCAACTAGGCTAAGAGGCCGTTATTATAAGTTTTATCTAGGTGTGAAATTTCGATAATACAATGCTATTATAATGCCGGCGGTGCAGGAGCCACAAAGGACCCAAAAATGATAATATTTCTTATCATCGGCAAGTAATTTAGTAGTTGTAATAATTTTCATGGCTTATGCATGACTAAAACATCTAAACGAGAAAATTATTTTTTTAGAAAATAATTTATTTGCCAATCGATCTTAGTTCAGGTAGGGTAGGTAGTCTCTTACATACCAACCCAAGTTAGTGAGATTGGGATACTATAAAAGCTACAAATGGAAAACGCAATCCTTACTTTTACCTACTAGTAGGTACAGACGACGTGAAATATATGTTTACACTTTTGCACCTTATTACAAATTACCAGTGATCGGCGAAAAGGATTCCACACGGGGTGAATGACGTCAATCATTATGCTAGTATGGATATGCCGCGGCATTTGGGGGATCGAAAAATAAAATTACAGTAATTTTTACAAACATTTGTAATTAAGTATTTTAATGTAATTATTTATTTCGCATATTATTTCTTGTTTTTTTTCATCTCTATAAAATTAAAATAACAAACCATTATTTTACTGGTCAACGAGCGAGTTCTTAGTTCGGGGCGGACTACTAGTTATTACAATGATTCATTGTATTAAACATAATACAAACACGTATATTTTCGAGCAGTTTAATTGGTATCGCGGGCGAAACGGCGCATCCATAATACTATGTCTAGTTGAATTCCCGCCGTGTGGAATCCTTTTCGCCGATCACTGCAAATTACAAAGGAACAAAAGACTCAAAAGTGTAAACGTATGTTTGACGTCGACTGTACCCGAATAGATCGAATCGATTGGCAAGAAAAGTTAAAACCGACGTGTTTGCCGATGACTGTTATTTTTTCCAAAATCAGCAAATGTCAATTAAAAAGTTGCATAGTATCACGGTATCTGGTAAAAACCAAATGCGCAATTCTGCTGTTTATTATAAAAATAAGGTTGACTGTTTCTTTTACTAATTTAATCTACTAAATAAAAAAATATTGTATTCGATATGGGGGAGGGGGGCCCCCAAACGCCTAGGGCCTAGGGGCCCTGGCGCTCTTAGTCCGGCCCTGAGTGCCGTTACACTTACTAAATCTAAGTAACTACGCCATTTGGGAAGCTGATTTTTAGGACAAGTGTTACAGGGCTTTCACTCCTTGTATAAAGCGTTACATTCAATTTTAAACTATACTAACATCTATACTTATAGTTTATAGTGAGATAATCATATTTTTCTTTCTTTAGCTACCAGAATCTGCGGGCGGAGTGCGTAGCATCTACCCTCAGAGGCCGGGCCGCAACGACGGTAACCTATATGTTGGGACCACACGCAACAACATCATGGAAGGATCGCTACAAAGACGATTTAATCAGGTAAATAATCTATTTACAAGTATTTTCAGTCGTCAACGTCCTTACGCTTAGATGGTTTGTGCCCATAGCGTCACATTGTTTGGGAAGATAGCAAGATTTCTATCGAGCTTAACGCCGTTCCCTGCGCTGGGCATCAACTGCAAAACATGGCGTTAAAACCTTGCATTGCACTCTGTTGACTTGGATATAAATACACTGAGGTATATGGCAAGCTTAAGTAGTAATTCGACAGATCTTATATGTATTACCAACCTGTCAACTAGATATTTGAAACAGCTGGACTGTGAGTACTTTTTGTTCGCAAGCGTTACTGGTTTATTGTTTAATAGTAGGCATTCTTTCACAGGTAATCTTCGGCCACCACAAACAGCTAATGGGCTTAGCCGTCCATCCAGATGATGAAATGTTCGCAACAGCTGGACACGATAAGAATATCGCCTTGTGGCGTGGACACAAACTCGTCTTCGCTACTCAGGTAAGAGATCACAAGACATGACATCGCTGGGTCAATATTACAGGGTTCTATGTTACATTTTCGGAGTAGTTAAATTTAGATTTAGGGTCACTATGACAATGTGCACAATTCGATATAAGTAAATGAAACATATAGAACCATGTAATATAGAGCCAGCGACAAACAATCTGATTTCAAAATTGCACAGGGATAATGAAATACCCAAATTCATAAAAAAGACAGATGACGATCTTCTGAACTTCTCCAAATTCTCACTTTATTAAGAAATCCTTTAAGCTTTTGTTAAAGGCGTTGGATTGTTTCTGAAAATGCTCTTCAATTTTTGATTTTTACAGAGACCTTATATATATAGGGATATATGGTAATAGTTTCGTTCCCGATTGTGCTCACCGGGATGGATGGCAATTTACCGATTTCCATCTTTTCCTGGCGGGCACAGATGGGAATGGAGTCGTTTCCATGTGACCAAAGGGGCGCAAATGAGAATAATCTCTAGTTATGCATAAAACAACGATACCCCCTGTTTCGTAGGTTGGCTACGAATGCGTGTCCCTAGCATGGCACCCCGGGGGTGGTGCCTTGGCGGCCGGCAGCACCGAAGGACACTTGGTGGTGTTGAACGCAGATGCAGGGGCACATGTGGCGACGCTGCGTGTGTGTGGATCGCCTCTTAACTGCTTGATATATAACTCAGGTAGGTCCTCTCTAAAATGTCATCATCTAATCATCTTCACTTGTGCTAGATTACAAACTTTTTAAATATTGGCCTAAATAAAATTCTTCAAAAACATCTAAAACCTATTTAAATAAATAAAAAACTTTTAAAAACAAGCTTTTATGTGAATGCTCTAAAAAGAGAAAATAAGCTTTTGAGTCAATCAAACTTTTTCTATAGGAATTTTGTACAATTTTATGACATAAAAGCTTGTCGCGAGACTTTCCCGTGTAAAAGAGATTGCACATTTATATCGAGGAAACCTTATGTAAATATTGAATATTATAACAAAATCATTGGTTTCATTCAGTCCGATGTTGAGTACTTATTCTTTGAGTACATTTAATTATTGTCATTAAAAATAATTTGATTTACAATTTTATAATCCACGCCGCAGGCTTCGTCAGACAGATACAACAGTAGGTCAACAGGCTTCGACACATACCAATATATTGTCATATAACTCGTTATTGACTTCAAAATTCACTTCGTGATTTGTTATTGCATTGCAAATTTGTGTCGCTTTCGTTTGACATATTAAAAAGATGCAACTAGCGTAACAAAAACAACTCATTAACTCAATGACAAATGACAAACCGCCAGGTAGCACTATCTTATAATTATGTACTATATATACTACATCCAAAACACGTAAATAACACTTGACGTGAATTTGTTTTTTAAGAAATACATTGATAATTACAATTTTAATTCATGAATAATGGGCTGGGCACATTACATATTTTAATTAATTTTACACTACCGTCATAGGATTACTTGGCTACATGGTTTCACCTAAAATATGTGCAATCTCTTTTACACGGGAAAGTCTCGCGACAAGCTTTTATGTCATAAAATTGTACAAAATTCCTATAGAAAAAGTTTGATTGACTCAAAAGCTTATTTTCTCTTTTTAGAGCATTCACATAAAAGCTTGTTTTTAAAAGTTTTTTATTTAAATTTATTTTTATGTTTTTAGTTTTTAAGAGACATGTTCCGTAGCCTGTATATTTCGACTAACACATCGTTTTGCTGTGTTTCTTATTGCTTGTTAATTTTAGCTAATAGAAATGGTCATTGGGTGTGTTACCTGATATCAAAGTAGGCAATAGGCATCAAGGTAGGCATGCTGAGTTTTTTTTATCATAATAGTGATGAAACACTTATGGGTATGCTATTTCTGACCGCTAAACCATATCAGGTAATTTAAAAATTCTTGAAAAACAAACATTTTTGTTATATTTCAAAAAGAACATTATGTTACGGAAAAATCCCTAATGACACATTAAAGTTGCAATACAATAAGCCTAATTAAGTTAACATAGACCTCATAATTTTGAGAAACAGCTACTAAAAACCCAAACTGACAGTGTGTCCGAGGTTGAATGATAGAACTTCGCGTCGCTGCACTCGCTCGTTCGATAATAGTTATGCACGTATAATTTTCTTTTGACAATCATATACTATTTATTTAGACGGTTCTATTCTAATCTAACAGAACTGGTGGTCCGCCTCGAATTAAGAACTTGCGATTATAATAAAACCCCTCAACAAAACTGTTTTAGGCCTTCTGATTCCAGAACCCCCTGGTCATTCCAGCTCATTGAAGTCTCTTATTATATACCACCGATACAACCTCAACAAATTTCATGAAGACCAGAAAAACGTTACTAAAATATTCGCGAAACGAACATTCAAAATTATAAACCCATCGGATGTCACAGTAGGCCCAAACAGCATGAACCTATGTTGTCCTAAACTAGGGATCCAGTAGGTACCCCCAGGGTTAAGCATGAGCTATATTTTCTGATACCGGTCCCGACTACTCATCAGTACAAGTCAAATAAGCTCAAACAGCATGACTCTATGTTGCCCCAAACCCGAGATCCAGTAGGTGCCCCCAGGGTTCAGCATGAACTCCATCTTGTGATACCAGTCCCAACTGCTCATCAGTACAAGTCGAATGAGTCCAAACGGCATAAGTCTATGTTGCCCCAAACCTGAGATCCAGTAGGTGCCCCCAGGGTTCAGCATGAACTCCATCTTGTGATACCAGTCCCAACTGCTCATCAGTACAAGTCGAATGAGTCCAAACGGCATAAGTCTATGTTGGCCCAAACCTGAGATCCAGTAGGTGCCCCCAGGGTTCAGCATGAACTCCATCTTGTGATACCAGTCCCAACTCCTTGTCAGTAGGTACAAGTCGAATGAGCTCAAACAGCATGAGTCTATGCTGCCCCAAACCTGAGATCCAGTAGGTGCCCCCAGGGTTCAGCATGAAGTCCATCTTGTGATACCGGTCCCAACTCCTCGTCAGTAGGTACAAGTCGAATGAGCTCAAACAGCATGAGTATATGTTGCCCCAAACCTGAGATCCAGTAGGTGCCCTTAGGGTTCAGCATGAACTCCATCTTGTGATACCGGTCCCAACTCCTCGTCAGTACAAGTCGAATGAGTCCAAACAGCATAAGTCTATGTTGCCCCAAACCTGAGATCCAGTAGGTGCCCCCAGGATTCAGCATGAACTCCATCTTGTGATACCAGTCCCAACTCCTCGTCAGTACAAGTCGAATGAGCTCAAACAGCATGAGTCTATGCTGCCCCAAACCTGAGATCCAGTAGGTGCCCCCAGGGTTCAGCATGAACTCCATCTTGTGATACCAGTCCCAACTCCTCGTCAGTACAAGTCGAATGAGCTCAAACAGCATAAGTCTATGTTGCCCCAAACCTGAGATCCAGTAGGTGCCCCCAGGGTTCAGCATGAACTCCATCTTGTGATACCAGTCCCAACTCCTCGTCAGTACAAGTCGAATGAGCTCAAACAGCATGAGTCTATGCTGCCCCAAACCTGAGATCCAGTAGGTGCACCCAGGGTTCAGCATGACCACCATCTTGTGATACCGGTCTAAACTCCTCGTCAGTACAAGTCGAATGAGCTCAAACAGCATGAGTCTAGTTATGTTGCCCCAAACCTGAGATCCAGTAGGTGCCCCCAGGGTTCAGCATGAAGTCCATCTTGTGATACCGGTCCCAACTCCTCGTCAGTACAAGTCGAATGAGCTCAAACAGCATGAGTCTATGTTGCCCCAAACCTGAGATCCAGTAGGTGCCCCCAGGGTTCAGCATGAGCTCCATCTTTTGATATCGGTCCCAACTCCTTACCAGTACAAGTCAAATGAGCCCAAACAGCGACTTATTAAGACGATTCTAATTCTAGTATCGGTTAGGAGAAATAGGTACCAAATCAGCTTCTGATGTTGTGGCTGACTGTACTTTTCTTTAGAAAATCAAGGAATACTCATCGAGGCGTTTCTAACAAACCTAAACTCAACCTGGTTGAGGTATTTTATGGCAGAGTTCTTATGGCCACCTCCTGTCTCCATCATCAGACCAGCTCGATGGTATCAAAATATTGTATTGTCATCCAAGTTACGCAGGTATGCAAAATTTTAGCTCAATCGGACATCAGGAACTGGTTCAAATCTGGCTCGCAAGATTCTACCTAAACATCTAACACACATACTGACAAACACTGTGAGTTAAATAAAAGCTTGTAATAAAAAAACCCAGGTTGGTGTTTATCTTAGTGAGCTGGAACTAATACTATAATAAGTACCTACAGATAACAGTCTCGTACTGAGTAGTACTCGTACTCGAACTGAGAACTCGCGATTTACTTGCAAACGAGTTCACCAATATAACAAGACCCCAAGGAGAATTTTTTTTCTCCTTCTAGCTCCATAACCACCATAACATGATTCGATCCTGCTCATATACAAACTTACAAATTTTATTTACCTCTGCTACAGCCCCAAGAAATTTCATAAAGATCAGAAAAACGTTACTAAAGTTATCGTCAGACAAACTATCGAAATCAAAAAGCCACCCAAATGCCGAGACGTCCCAGTAGCCAGGTGACAGTTCGGTTCGGTATGGAGTTGTTTGTAAGAACTCACTTCGCTTACGCTCCGCGAGTTCAATTATAGTCAGCATTCGCTGGACTCTCTTCACAAATGTAGGGTCGTGTTAGAAACCCTTTATGCCAATTTTGCGTGCTGACTGAACCTAATTTTCTATCTAGACACGAACATACTGGTCTTTGGAGATTTATTAAATTATTATTTTCATAATATATCTCATTTCAGCTGGAGACCTGCTCGCTATCGGCTCCCAGAACGGAAGTATCTACCTTTTCCGCGTATCTCGTGATGGATTCTCCTACAAAAAGTCCAATAAAATCCGTGGGGCGCAACCACTGGTACAACTAGATTGGAGTCTGGATGGCAACTACCTGCAAACCGTCACGGCTGACTACGACTTAGCTTTCTGTAAGTTTAATTTTCCGCCTAAACTAAAAAACTAAACATTTTCTACAAGTTTTAGCTAATAGTGTGTATTTTTGTGAGCTTATCATATTTTTCGTGATTACCTACTCAACATTGCTGGCCTGCTACGGGGTTTATAATCCTTGTAGCCAGACTAACAGAGCAGAAACCTCTAAAAAGAAGCTCACTCTCTCCAGTGCATGATCAAATTGATTTATAATAAAAAAAATTTACAGGGGACATCAAATCCTTGTCACCAGAAAAGAGCCCAATAGCAATGAAGGATGTCAAGTGGTCCACATTTAACTCTACTGTCGGGTTCTTAGTTTCTGGTAAGCTTTACGTTGATTTCATCGTCACATATTAGAGAATTTGGTTCGAATTAGTTATTCCTGTCCTAAATTCCCTTGTAAAATGTATAAATACTTACAATTTAGATAAAGGTCTAAACTATATCAGGGGAGGTTTTAGTCGACATTAACTCCACCAAGGATTAAGCTCCAGTATCTTCTAACCTTTGGGAAACGAAGCGATGTTTTTAACCCTAAAACTTTAAAATTGCATTTTTTTAATGAGTTGCATGTTTCAGGAATGTGGAACAACAGATTCTACCCGATGACGTCTCTGATATCCACCGCGAGTCGATCTGCTGCACACGATCTGCTGATCAGCGGAGATTCTGACGGATATTTGCGCTTGTTCAGGTAATTAGCAATTGTCGTGCTTAGGTAAAGCTATTTAAATTAAATAAGTTGATGGTTTACTTTAGTTATAGTAAAGTAAGTTATTTAGGTAGTTTAGTTGTAGTAGTGGTTTAGGGTATAGGTAAATAGGTATTGTACTCGTACCTATTTAAGTTATTTATGATCCTTTTTAGCGGGCGCTGCCTTTCCCTATAGCAGCAGCACGCATATTGCTTGTAAATGAGCGTTAACCGATTGTTCATCCACCAACAGATACCCCTGCGCCAGTCCCAAAGCCGAATACAACGAGATGAAAGTGTACAGCGGTTCCATATACTGCGCGCGTTTCCTCTTCAACGACCGATGCCTCGTCACCAGTGGGGGCTCCGACGCCGCCCTCATGCTGTGGGAGCTGGTGGACGACTAGCATGAGGCCCTCCGGCCACCCGCGGTAGTGGTCGCTCCCCCCACCCCCTCGCCGCCCCTGGTCCGGTCCACGTTCAGGGTGCTAGATTTTGATGAGCTCGATTGAAGTTCAGATATATTTTGGAGAACCACCAATCTAAGGCACCTTACAGGTGCGACGCCTCCGAGTTTTCGACCGACAAGACATCTTTCAGGATGATGAGTTACATCGAGCATATTACATATTATGATCTTGCTATAAACATGCAACTTAAGTTGGCGACATTATACGGCTAGAATGACTACGCCACATACTTTTCATGTTAGAACGAGACACATTCGCCTTAACAGTCTCCTCCTGTCGACCTGTGCAGCTGTGCTACCCCTGAAATCAACTTAGTCTCGATGTAACTTTCAGAATACTGAATACTTTGGTACACGTTTAGCTAAAAAGCGCTATTACACTGGCACTATAGTTTGCTAAAGTCAACATGAGGACCATTGTTTATAGGAAATAATACTTTGGATATTTCCAACAATATCCTGATTTGACACGAACATATATCTTTACGGAATTACACTGTTTTATGACACTTGCAATCTGGAATTGTACTTTTAATATTATTAGTAATTAAGTAGTTCATGTAATACCCAGGTACTGGGTTAAATTGGAGAATTTTTATCTATTTTAACGAAATTAAAAATAAATATTTACCTACTTAAGTCACTGCCATTTCCAACTTGCTTTAATTATGGAATAGCGTGTAGGTAAATACTTAAAGCAAACTTGAAATATATGTTATTATTATTTAGGTAAAGAAATAAAAGAAATCTTTGACATTAACGTAAGTATTAGTAATACACAAAGTATTGTAATTATCGTTCTTTTGCAAGTTTATGTCGTCCTTTGGATTTTAAAAGTTAGTTGGATTTTGTACGAATCGACTAGCACCCAACGAGTGATTCCAACCTACACTTATTGGAAATCTCACTTACCATCTGTCGCTATGTCACAGAATAAGCACCTGCTACTTAGGTATGTAATTGAATACGAGTGATCTCCTTAAGTGGAAAGACAAATGCTCGATAAGCGAGACAAAAATGGGAGTCAACATAAGCTAAGGGACTGCAACTCGTCTTGAATTGCTTGGCAAAGAATGTAACAGACATATCCGGGCACGTGTAGATATAAGACATAGGTACTTCTGTCGTGCGATCGATGATAGTTGAGAAAGTGTAGTGATGGTCAATTAGACAAGGTTAATTTGTATTTTTGTTTGAATGATTTATTGATTAAGTGTTCTTATAGATTATTGCAATGGGGAAGGCAACTGTCAATTTGATTTGTTTGTCTATGGTATATGTAAAATCTCATACAAAAGAAGGATCATCGTACGCAGCGCCATCTACAAATGTTTGAATCAGCTGTCAAATCCCATATAAATAAAGGACCATCGTACGCAGCGCCATCTATGATGACTTTTCACCGGCCTTCCCCATTGTACGGTCTTTTCAGTAGTGGATTTCAATTCAAACTTGAAAGATTACCATAAGTCATTTGTTTTAACAGCCTTGCAGTCCAGTTGGAAGCGACCCTGCTTATGAAGCAGGGGACCTCTTGCATGGTTCGAATCCTGGTTAGGGAATTTATTTAGGTATTTATCACGAATATTTGTTTCTGAGTTTTAGATGTTTTCTATGTATTTAATTATCTAGGTATCTATTTAAACTATTAAGTATATGTTTCGTCCCCTAGTATCCACAACACAAGTCTTGTTGAACTTGCTGTGAGGCTAGGTCGATTTGTGCAAGATTACCCTATTTACCATATTTATAACTTTTATTTATTTTGATGGCATTGGTGTACCTACCAGTCGAATGCTATGAATTCGTGATTTTCCGTTGAGTGACCGAGAGTTTGCCTTTACCTGTGAAAATGTTTAGTATTGAAATTATGTATCTTTCTAAAATCCGTTACGGAATTGCTTACTTATGTCGGACCAAATAAGTTGTTCGGTGTGAAAGAATTGACTACTTTTCTTCTTTCAAAATGTGGCAGGCCACTATAAATTATTATAATCAAATTTTGTACGTTATCGTGCTTTTCACTGTACAAAATAATATTTCTGTGATCGATTATATGGCACTTCACGCAACTCAATATTATTGAACATTATATAAAACTTGAGTAGTTATTTTCAAACATAAATTATTCTAGGTAAAGAAGAATGTTGTCAGAATTTCACAGAAATTACATTCACTCCTGAAAATGAAATAAGTTAATAGAAATAAATAACTAATTATACATATATTATAATTAAAAGTAAATCACATAACTATTCACAGCTCGAGTATTATTAGATATGATTCATAAACATCATTAAAGGGAATTCAAGCGCATACTAAGCATAGGCTAATGGATACGCGAGTTTCGGCATACTCAAGTACCAAATACTTATTCCACTTAATATACTTATTACCTACTTGTCCTGTACTAATTAGTAATTAGCCTTCGACCTTACCTCGTACATTTACGGGAACCGAACCCAGGCAGTTGGGAGGTAAGCGCGGGCTCGTGTATTCATCCTAAATATGTATAATGGTGTATTCCCATTTGTCCCCGCCCTACTTGACACAAATGGGAACGAATTCCCCGTAGGGCACAGATGGGCATATTTAACATTCCCATATTTGTCCGCCTCTGTATATACTTGCGGGGACGAATATAAATTTATTTATTCCCATCTGTGCTCACCGGGAACAGATGGGAATACATACATTTCTATGGGAAGGATTCGTTCCCGTCTGAGCGCCCCACGTGACTGCTATAGATGGGAATACATCAAAATAATGTCGAAATGACTAAAACACATTTTACAGCAATTTCACACATATTTTTACGTAGTTGTAGCTGTTAATTACATTTTGAGTACCTAAACTCTATAAAACGTAATGTCTATTCGACGTTTATAAACATGTACAGTCGACGTTAAAGATATGGTTACAATTTTGCACCTTATTACAGTCGCCAGCAAATATATCGAAGCGGCCAAGGTGGTGATATAATTATCTCAACAACGGCTCTATTGTTAAGGCGATCAAATGCATGCTCAGATATTTTTAAACACCTTGCCGCTCCGATATATTTGATGATGATATTTGAAGTGTAAACATATCTTTGGCGTCGACTTAATTGAATGCCATAATTTGATTAGGGCGTATTCAAAACATTATTGGTTCGATATCGATATTGATACCAGTACGTCGTGCTTGCATTGCATGTATTCGGGATGCATTAATATTGGTATCAAATTTATAATCTATATTTTAAGTTTTCATTGAGGATATTAACCATAACCAACGAAATGTTTTTGGCGATCGTGCCGCCATCTGCGCATAGTTTTGCGCGTTTATCCTCAATGCACAGTCGCCATCAGATATATCGGAGCGGCCAAGGTGGTCACAAATATCTGAACAACGCCTCTATTGTCAAGGCGTTAAAGTGCATGATCAGATATTTTTGAGTACCCTAGCCGTTCCGATATATTTGATGGCGACTGTACATGTCTTTCTTGAATTTTATATGTAAAAAAACACAACAAATACAAGAAATGTAGGTAATGTAGTTTATTTTATTTATTGTATATGTGTAAGTGTATTAATGTTGATTTGCATTTGCTTTTGCAACACCTACTTATTTGTTAATTTACAAAGGTTTCCGCTTCCCAAAGGTTGTCTGGAAGAGATCGCTTTTTAGCGATAAGACCGCCAATTGTTTTACCTCTACTTTTCTGTTTGTAACTTGTGTATACTCTGTTTCTTTAATTTGAGGTGTGCAATAAAGAATATATGTTATGTTATGTTATGTAACGTAACACATTCACATCTTCCAGTATAGTACAGTCAACACCAAAAATGTGTGTTCGCTCCTTACGCCATTATTATAAGGTTCAAAATTGTATAACACATTTTTGGTATTTGCATAGACTGTACCTACCTTAAAAGGTTTTGGGGCTTTTTCAGAAAAGTAATATATATCTGATATCCTTCGAAAACATACATATCAAATATATTTACTTAGTAACTTACCTACATATTTATTTCATAAGATTAAGATACATCAATTAAAACTTTCTAAATTGAAGTGCACTTAATAAATGAATATTAGTTGAAAACGAACGGCATAAAATCTACACTAATACTAGTATTAAGAAAAACAATTGGTAAACGAGAAAAATAAACAAAACCATTTGACATTCTACTGCGTTTCATTTCATTTGTTAAATTTCTCCTTCCGACGACGGAACTGAGAGGTGCATAGGCATACCATGGCATCATCATCATCTCAGCCATAAGACTTCCACTGCTGAACATAGGCCTCCCTTCAAGGGGGGGTTTGCCATACGCGCCACGCAGGCCCGGACTACCGCTATAGGCCAACAAGGCCCGGGCCTAGGGGCCCTGGCAGCCTAGGGGCCCCCAGTCCCAGTGGCGGGACCGTCACACAAGCTCAAAAGCCTGGGTGACCTTATATAAAAAGTCAATCATATCAAACATCAAAGTTTTGAAACTATATTAGGTACTCAAATTTACATGTTATCTATTAGCATAGAGTAACTTATATAGCAGAGCAGCACAGCCTAAGAACTTTTTGAAGCTCAAGTCAATTAGCGATCAAACAAATAGCTGACTAGTAGTACACTAGTAGCTAGCTACTAGGTGGAGTAGCAGTGCAGGTGGCATTTCCTCTTACATTTTCGGTATCTTTAGGGGGCTTTCGGACAGAGGGCGCAATTAACTTGAGCTTCATAAAGTTCTTAGACTATGGCCGTCTATTGTATTTTTATGCTATTAGGTATTCATAAGTTGTTGGTTTTCTCAATATTCGTTAGTTGAGAAGTCAGGAAAGTTCTTTTAAGATTATTTTCGCGTTGCATCTCGGGTGCTGGTAGCTGCCCGCACTGAACCGTTAAAAAAATTCACCTTTGAGTTACGATAAACCAGGTACCTAGTTTAGAATTGGAATTAAACAGCGAGCTTTCTTCTTGGTAAAAGGAAGAAGGACGTCATCATAGTCAATTGGATGCTCAATACTTGGAAGAATAATAAGTTAAGGAAGCGTAATAACCACTCAAAACCTGCACCCAAAACAGTGGCTCTAAAGGGGCAGTAGCTAATGATTATGGTACCTACCTAATGTCATGTTATGAAAATATAATTATTATAAGTTTTATCTAGGTATGAAATTTCGATAATACAATGCTATTATAATGCCGGCGGTGCAGGAGCCACAAAGGGCCCAAAAATGACAATATTTCTTATCATCGGCAAGTAATTTAGTAGTTGTAATTATTTTCATGGCTTATGCATGACTAAAACATCTAAACGCTATAATTATTTTTTTAGAAAATAATTTATTTGCCAAACGATCTTAGTTCAGGTAGGGTAGGTAGTCTCTTACATACCAACCCAAGTTAGTGAGATTGGGATACTATAAAAGCTACAAATGGAAAACGCAATCCTTACTTTTACCTACTAGTAGGTACAGACGACGTGAAATATATGTTTACACTTTTGCACCTTATTACAAATTACACAGGAACAAAAGACTCAAAAGTGTAAACGTATGTTTGACGTCGACTGTACCTAATACCTATGGAAAAAATATTTAACTCTTTTTAGGGTTCCGTAGTCTAAGAAAACTAAAATTTGGTATGAGTAGGTAGATAGGTATGTTTTAATTTAATCACGCCGAGAAAGAGGTAAATCAAAACCTGAAAAATATATTATTTTTAGCTAAGCTAGGTAATACTTTCGTAAATAACAGCTCCGATGATTGAAAAACCGGCCGGTATTTGTTTGTTATAACAGCAATCATCTGTGAAAATTCTACTGCCTAACTATCACAGTTCATGAGATACAGCCTAGTGACAGACAAAAATTGCAAAAATATCATGTCCGTTGTATGGGAACCCCCTTAAACATTTATTTTATTATGTATTTTAGTATTTGTCTTTGTTGTTATAGCGGCAACAGAAATACATCGTCTGTGAAAATTTCAACTGTCTAACTACGTATCACGGTTCATGAGAAACAGCCTGGTGACAGACGGACAGGCAAACAGACAGACAAACAGACAGACGGACGTGAGAGGTTTTTTATTTTCCCATAGTGTGAAAATTCTTTGAATAAACGCTTTTGATCCCGAATAGATCGAATCGATTGGCAAGAAAAGTTAAAACCGACGTGTTTGCCGATGACTGTTATTTTTTCCAAAATCAGCAAATGTCAATTAAAAAGTTGCATAGTATCACGGTATCTGGTAAAAACCAAATGCGCAATTCTGCTGTTTATTATAAAAATAAGGTTGACTGTTTCATTTACTAATTTAATCTACTAAATAAAAAAATATTGTATTCGATATGAGGGAGGGGGCCCCCAAACGCCTAGGGCCTAGGGGCCCTGGCGCTCTTAGTCCGGCCCTGGCGCCACGCTTGGCAGGCGGGTTGGCGCGCGCAGTTTTTTTTTTGTTTATTGTTGTTTAGGCTTTCGGAAGATGCTGCTGCCCATCTCCCGTCGTAATATCGGCAATAAGTCTCCCAGGTTTCCTTTGTACCTCGAAGCTGAGGAGAGTTAGGACTATTCGATAATGCGGTGCTGCAAGCCCCCATGACTGGCCTTGTAATTTGGTGCAGCATTATAAGCCTACGCACACGCCAACGTGATTTTTAGCTAGTTCCAACACGGTTTTCTTAGTATTATATCGCGATAATATCGCCGAAATACGGGGAATTCAATTCAATTTTTAAAATATGGCATTCTGTCCACAATATTGGGACAATTTTGCCAATGTCGAAGTCGCTCCAAGAGCTGGACGTTGTACGGTGAGGTTAGGCTTTTTTTAAGGAGATAGCTACTCCCTACAAACAGCACGTGGACTAACGGATATCTAACTCAAACAGGACCCCTATTCGACTTGACTAAGTGTAACACTAACATATGTCACCTCTATTGCGATTGTATTGCGGCTCTATTGCGATGGTATTGCTGTTGTGTTTATCTGTCACATTTACAGTAGGTATCGCTAGAAGGTTTGTCTTTGACTATTGGCCACCATTTTATTTGTTATGACAGGACGTCGGGAATCCCATGGCAAAGAGTAAAAGGCGATTTTTTTTAATTGTATAATACAAACACAGATTAACGCAATATTTTTCTACACGAAGTAACCAATATCAAATCATAATTTTTGCCATGAAGGCGATCAACCTAGTGTCACTGTCATCTTGTGTGTAACGGGAAAACTCTCGTAGATGGACGCATCCAAGGATTGTATTTGCGTCCCTTTCTCTCGTTAACGAAAGAAGAGGCGTTTGTCTATTATTTGAAACTGGAGTATACTCTTCAACAACAAAGTAAGGCCGAAATAGAGCGAAATAGAAGGGGCCGCTTCTCGTTTTGACTAAGGAGGTACAGTGCCACCAAAAAGAGTAGAAATTAAAAAGTGGCAACATCGCAGTGTCGTCCCGTTTTTTTAGATTGATTTGAAAGGGACGGCACTACGATGTTGCCACTTTTTAATTTCTACTCTTTTTGGTGGCTCTGTAATCAGACAATCAGAATGTCAATATTGTCTATGTGACTATTTTGTAACGAGTGCGAACGATATTATGCTCTCTATCGGACCGTTTTTAAAGCCTTTTTTCAAGACACCTATGAACGACTGGAAAAATGGAAAGAATTAGATCCACTTCATATCCATGGCTAGCATTACCTACCAGAATTTTGCGCAGCGGTGAGTAGTGGAACTATATTACATGATGTCTTTTTATCTGCTTTTTATAAAACGGACTGTAATACAGTACATAAGTATATTACATAAGTATATTAATCACTACATAAGTATAAAACAAAGTCGCTTCCCGCTGTCTGTTCCTATGTATGCTTAGATCTTTAAAACTACGCAACGGATTATGATGCGCTTTTTTTAAACAGAGTGATTCAAGAGGAAGGTTTATATGTACAATTGCACCCGTGCGAAGCCGGGGCGGGGCGGGGCGGGTCGCTACGCTAGTTGTCAATAAAGGCGATTTTACAATTTACATTTTATGGCACACAGAGGGCTGAAAATCAGCTTTTATAGAAATAGCAACTGAGTTCTTAATTTGTTCCTTTTTTCTTGAAAAAGCTTTCACTAGTTACTAATATATCCCAAAATAACTCTGAAGTAATTTGGTTGGGAAAATATTAATTTTTTTTTTCAAAAATCTAGCGAATGAGAAAAATCGAACTTTCTTCAAAAATAAAAGGTGAACCGTTATATCCTCACAAATGTATATGGAACAAATTATTCTTTATTTGTTAACATACTCAAAATGATTATATCAGGTGCACTTTTTTATGAAATTAATAAAAAAATTAATAGTTTTGTTTTTGGAAATAGTTTTTACTCACTATTTTGAACTTGTGTGAGTCAAAAACTTAGAAGCAGTGAGTTTTTTTTTACAAATAGATATGGATCGTATCGGATATATCGGGTTTTCTACAAAATTAAAAGGTAAACCGTTATATCCTCGCCTTAGAGCTTTAAACCAGTGCTTGGTTGAATAGTCAAAGATCCTCGCAGACGGTTGTTGTAGCAATTACTGTTGACTTTTTGACATACCCACATTTTTTTATCAGGCTTAATTAAAGGTTTTAATACTGGTACTATAACAATCTGCGAGGATATAACGGTTTACCTTTTAGTTTTGAAGAAAGTCCCATATATATGTGATACGATCCATACATCTATTTCGAAAAAAACAAGGTACAAATTAAGTAACCAGTTTCTATTAGATTTTCAGCCCACCGTGCGATATTAACAGTTCATTGACAAATGATAATAAGATTAAATTTGCTTGAAAATCATACATTCATATTGAATAGCTCTACATATTCGTTTGTAAACGTTCAAAATAGTAACAGGTAAAACAATTTACTCAGACTCAAGCCATTTTTGAATTACGTTTACAAAACAAAATGTTTGCAGAATGATTCTCTTGAAAACTGTAACTTGTATTGGCTTGAAAGTAGGTGTTGTGCTATATTCTAGTGTAACAGAAAGGGCAAATAACACGAGAATAAATACATTTTACACTTTTATTTCAATAATTCGACATCAGTAAAAATGGCGACCGGCACAGTTTGATTTTTCACACAAGAGTCTGACCTCTAACTTTTTAAACTTGTCTTCATAACAAATGCGCGGGAAAAGTCCATAGAGTATAATTGTACTTCCGTGCCGGGCTCTATGGTCAACTTTGACATGTGTCTTGGCGTGGCGTGGCAGGCAGTCAAGTCGGAGGCATGGCACGCTCCGAAGGCTTAACTCGGCTTGGCAGGCTAGCATGGCAACACTGAGGCTCCAGTGTTTGAAGCTGGCGTGCTTCAGGCTCGGCAAGCTTGCTACATAGGCGAGCTCGGCTAGCATGTTGTTACACTAGAGAATCAGCTGCAACGAAACCGCAATTCCATTCGTTCCAAAGTTTTTCAAGCAGGTAAGGGAAACTCTTCATCCATAACATAAAGAAAAATTAGTAAGCTTATTTCTCTATGTTCATGCTTGCTTATTTGATGCAGATCAAATAGATACTTAGTGACAGGTAAGTGGCAAAATATACCTACCAATTGCAAATGCAATTTATCAACTGGAGCCAACATTAGTTATATTTGACTGTTTTGACTATCACTACAATATGAATATATAATAATATGGAATATCTACCTCTTATCAGGACTAATTAAAATTCTTAACAGAATTAAGTACTTACTATAAATAAAAATATTCTGGAATAAAACAATTAAACAAGATTTTACAAAGTTTACTTATACATTTACCCAACAAACAGGAGACGCTTATGGTACTCGGCCATATGGGTCCAAATTAATCATATTCTTATACATATATTTCTTCTACATAGTGTCGTAGTGCACGTCAAAGAGCTCATAAAAACACAAGTCTTAAAAGAGGATTTCCGTCCGAGACGCAGGGTAGCGTACCAAACCGAATGCAGAACCTCCTTCTTCTATGGTATTGAAGTCTGTTAAAAAAAAACCGGCCAAGTGCGAGTCGGACTCGCGCACCGAGGGTTCCGTAAAAACCTAAAACAATTGCTATTTCTTATGATTGCGTGGACATGAAAGTTTCGTTTTGCTACAGCAGAAAGATATTATAGAGCTGAGTATATGATATGAATTTCAATTTTATACCTCTACGCGTTTACGAGGAAACAGGTAGTAAGTTTAAAATTAAAAAAAAATATTTTAAGTACTATTTTACTAAAAATGTCTACTTTTCGTAATTTTTCCTTTGTCTTTGCTGTATGAAGTTTCTTCGTGCCAAGTTTCAAGTTTCTGAGTTTACGGGAAGTACCCTTTAGAGTCGCCAGGACGCTCGCGTGAACTCGCGTCCCCATACAAACGTAGTTCAGCTCTCATTTTAAAACGACATGCTTTGGAACCACGAAATTTGGCATGGGCATTCTAGCAGCACAGATCTATGTCGGTAATTTATTTTCGTTGCTAAAAATTGTAATACAAAGAAAATATAACAAAAATAATTTTTGTATGTAAATCTGTATCTGGCTGTATTTTCTTTGTATTACAATTTTTTGCAACGAAAACGAATTACCGACATAGATCTGTAGTACTAGAATGCCCATGCCAAACTTCGTGGTTCTAAAGTATGTCGTTTTAAAATGAGAGCTAAACTACGTTTGTATGGAAACGCGAGCGTCCTGGCGACTCTTTAGGTTTTGAGTTTCTTGCGAGTACTCATCTCCAAAATATGCAACTTAAATTGCTATTTCTTTTGATTGCGTTGACATGAAAGTTTGTTTTTGCCACAGCTGAAAGATATAATAGACCTGAGTATTTGATATGAATTTCAAATACCATTACGCGTTTACGAGGAAGAAGGTAATAAGTTTAAAATTTAAAAAAATATTTTTGGTATGATTCTACTAAAAATGTCTACTTTTTATAATTTTTCCTTTGTCTGTGCTATATGACGTTGCTTCGTGCCAAGTTTAAAGATTCTGAGCTTGCGGGAAGTACCCTTTAGGTTTTGAGTTTCTCGCGAGTACTCAGTTTCAAAATATGCAACTTAAATTGCTATTCCTTTTGATTGCGTTGACTTAAAGATTTGGTTTTGCTAGCCCTGAGTATTTGACATGAATTTCAATTTAATAACTTCACGCGTTTACGAGGAAAATGGTAGTAAGTTTAAAATTTAAAATATATTTTTTTGTATGATTTTACAAAAAAAATCTACTTTTCGTAATTTTTCCTTTGTCTGTGCTACATGAAGTTTTTTCGTGCCATGTTTCAAGTTTCTGAGTTTAAGGCAAGTACCCTTTAGGTTTTGAGTTTCTTGCGAGTACACAGTTTCAAAATATGCAACTTAAATTGCTATTTCTTTTGATTGCGTTGAAATAAAAATTTGGTTTTGCTACATCTGAAAAGCCCTATAGCCCTGAGTATTTGACATGAATTTCAACTTAATAACTTTACGCGTTTACGAGGAAAAAGGGAGTACGTTTGAAATTTTAAATATATATTTTTGTATGATTTTACTAAAAATGTCTACTTTTTTTAATTTTTCCTTTGTCTATGCTATATGACGTTGCTTCGTGCCAAATTTCAAGTTTCTGAGTTCATGGGAAGTACCCCGTAGGTTTTGCGAGTGCCGAAAACTCTAAAATTTGCAGCATAAACGACTGTATCTTTTGATTGCGTTGGCTTTTAAGTTTGATTTTTTCACAGCTTCAAGGGACAATAGACCTAAGTATTTGGTATAAATCTCAGCTTGATACCTCCACGCGTTCCTGAGAAAAATGGTCTTGACAGACAGACAGACAGACAGACAGACAGACAGACAGACAGACAGACAGACAGACAGACGGACAACAAAGTGATCCTATAAGGGTTCCGTTTTTTTTCCTTTTGAGGTACGGAACCCTAAAAAGAACCGACTTCACTTAGGATCTGCTATTCCAAGAGGAAGAGGCCGAGTTGCTGTAAAAAATAGTGAAATAATTATAGGTGTGCATATAATAGTTAAAGATTTCCCTCAATTTCTCCAGGATCCCATCATCAAATCTGGACTTGGTGATAATGGGACCAACTGTGAAGTATACCCTTTCAAACTAAAAAAGAATTATCCAAATCGGTCCAGCCGTCTTCGAATAATCGGTGAACATATACATAAAAAAATAACAAAAATAACAAAGATCCTAACGAATTGATAACCTCCTCCTTCGAAATCTTGAAGTCGGTTGAAAACAGAACTCAATCCTAATAAAATAAAGCTTTTTTTCTCTAGGTTGGAAAGCCGGATGGCAGTGCTTTTGTAAAAACTAGTGCTTACGTTAATTCACGAGATTGGGCTGCCGAGAGGACCCCAGGCTCAAAGCTGGGAAAAATGCTAGGAAATTTGTGACCTAAACACGTAAAATGTGTTTACGTATTTTTATTGTAGTTGTTGTTTGTACAGCTCGCTGTGAGAGAGCGATTTCACGTGTAAATAAATACCCTCAGATTCTCCAATGAGGTCCCCGAATCGAATCGTAACCAGTTCAATGAAAACGACCAGGTTCTACATCTGGTCGCGGGAGGGCCCTTTAAAACCACCGGTGTACCTCGTTACTTTTCCATGCAGCCTTGTGGTTATCGGGGCCACAGGTTTACGTCAATTATACTTTGCTAATAGGGAGAGCGGAGTGGGCTTCCTGTTTTTGCTGGAAATAATGATTCTTACTACCATATAGATATAGCAGATCTATTTAATTATACTTCGCGGTTCTGGAGTCTTAAACGCTTGTGGCGATTGAAAAGCCGCAGGCCGTCATGCATTGTTTAATCTACCTACCTAATAATTAATATATTATAAGATACATTACCAAATTTACACGACTTTCCTTTTTTTATACTGAATGAAGTATAGATGACATATTTCATTTCAAACAATAACCGGTTGACAGCTGAATGCATAGATTAAAGCGAGGTTTAGACTATCAAGTTTACTTGCGGCAAGTAGGGACGCAGCTATAGTTCAGAATGAGACATTAATCATTATAACTATTTCATTCTAGCATATACTTGCTAGTCTAAACCTCGCTTAATGTAAAGAACGCTGAATGAATTTGAAGTACCGAATTTAAAAAAAATACAGGAAAAATGAGGTATGTATGTTCAAGCATATAACTGATATAACCCCATATATCATAGGTTTAGAGTGTTAAGACTTTGTTTAGACTCGAATCAGGTTTGCATTTCAGGTCGCCGTATACCATCCGTATATACGGTTACAGTGCCACCAAAAAGAGTAAAAATTAAAAAGTGGCAACATCGTAGTGTCGTCCCGTTTTTTTAGATTGATTTGAAAGGGACGACACTACGATGTTGCCACTTTTTAATTTCTACTCTTTTTGGTGGCACTGTACCTAATGAGTTCGCCCGATCGGATAACCTGACGCAAAAACCTAGCGTTTGCCTGAAACCTAAAAGAATGCAAAATTAACCCGCCGCGTCCGATAGGAGGGAAGGAATCCGCCAACCTGACGCCAACACCGAACGCTTGCCTTGAACCGGATCAGATACTCAACTTTGTATCTTATTCCAGCCTTAACAAACATTTGTGGTCAACGTGTATTTTTTTAAATATATTATAAACAATGAAGTACCGTATTTTATTATAGTACTGGAGCCGAGAGAACTGGTAATTTATCACTTTTCTTACCGGCTGGCTTCCATATAGGATTGTAGAGCCCGTCTCGGAGATCACGAAAACATAAGTCTTAAAGGTCTTAAATGGGCGCTAGTATATATGGCGTCAAGTTGAAAAAACGAAAAAATGACGTTAATTTATCAACGAGCTTACCGCTCCAAATTTTGAGACACGGTAGAGCCCACCTCAAATGACCTACATACCGAATTTAAGACCATTCCGGTGGGCGCACTAGATTTTAAGACCAGTTGAAAAAACGAAAAAATGGCCTTAATTTATCAACGAGCTTACTGCTTCAAATTTTGACACACGATAAAGCCCACCTCAAATAACCTACATACCAAATTTAAGACCATTCCGGTGGGCGCACTAGATTTTAAGACCATTTTAAGAAGTAATCGATTCCATACGAAAAATAGCAAATAGCTTTAAATACGGTTCAAAAATTCATTTAAATAGTTTAACATAACGGCATATTCATATTCAAGGGTCTCATAGTTAGATATGCCTTAGGGTCACCACACACCTAGCGGTTTTCCTCGCGTAATTACCGGAAGTAGCGGAAATTTGTCTATGGTAGCGGAAATTTGTCTATGGTAGCGGAAATTTGTCTATGGTAGCAGATTTTTTGTATGGAAGCCATAGACAAATTTCCGCTACCATAGACAAATTAAGCATTTTGTCTATGAATATCCGCTACTTCCGGTAATTCCGCGAGGAAAACCGAGGTATGTGGTGACCCTTAAAAGTATACTACATAAGTCTAAAAATTGGAAAATTTCAAAATTCGTCATAGCAGTACTTAAGTCAGTGTGTTTTGTCCTTAGGTCAGGGTGTTTTTCCTTAAGTCAGGGTGTTTTTACTTAAGTCAGGGTGTTTTGAATCACAAAATTCATTTTTCATTTTTAACTTAATGGTACAAATCTCGTTTCAGAAAATCGGACGTAATGCTTATAGGCGTTTTCTAACAGTTACTCATAACCCTAAACGGACAAGCGTCAAGTTAGGTGCTCCTAAAATATGTAGCTGTCTGAAAAAAAAATTTAAATTAAATTATTCACCTTGACGCTCCAAATTTTGAGACGCGGTCGCGCCGACCTCAAATAACTTACATGCCAAATTTAAAACCATTATAGTGGGCGCATTAGATTTTAAGACCAGTTGAAAATACGGAAAAATTGCGTTAACTTATTAACGAGCTTACCGCTCTAAATTTTGATACGCGGTAAAGCCACCTCAAATAATCTACATACCAAATGTAAGACCATTTCAGTGGGCGCACTAGATTTTAAGACCATTTTAAGAAATAATCGGAACCATACGAAACATAGCATAGAGCTTTAAATTTGGTTCAAAAATTCATTTAAATGGTTTAACATAACGGCATATTCATATTTAAGGGTCTCATAGTTAGATATGCCGTAAAAGTATAGCACAATAAGTCTAAAAATTAGAAAATTTGTCATAGCAGTACTTAAGTCAGGGGGTTTTAAATAATTAAATTCTTTATCATTTTTAACTTTATAGAACAAATCATGATAAACCATGATAGGTGCTCCTAAAATATGTAACTATCTGGAAAAAAAATCATCTTGACGCTTCAAATTTGGAGAGGCGGTCGAGCCGACCTCAAATAACTCACATATTAAATTTATGACCATTTCAGTGGGCGCACTAGATTTGAAGACCAATTGAATGTATGAGAAAATTGCGTTAATTTATCAACGAGCATACCGCTCCAAATCTTGACACTTGATAAAGCCGAATTGAAGTATACAGTATACTGCATACTAAATATAAGACCATTCCGATCGGCGCGTATGATTTTAAGACTATTTTAAGAAATAATCGATTCCATACGAAAAATAGCAACTAACTTTCATGGAGTTTTTCTGGTATGGCTCTGACTTTGAAGCTCCCTGTAATATGGTCATTTCTAATCCTGTCCAGTTTAGTCACACCACCGGCCCATCACAGCATTTTCATCTCGGTACATGGAGCTTGGTTTCATGCTCTCTATTGGATGTCCAGCACTCTGCACCATAGAGCATAACGGGTCTAACGCAGGTTTTGTATACCTTCCCTTTGGTTTTTATAGGCATCCTACGATCACAGAGTACACCTGACAACGATCGCCACTTTATCCAACCTGCATTAACTCTTTGTGTTATATCGGCGTCACAGTTAGCTGTTCCGTCCAAGATTGAGCCAAGGTATTTGAATTTGTTCACCAGGGGTAAAGGGACACGCTCTATATGTAGAGTCGAGGTGCAGGGCTGCTCGAATATGAACTTCATGTACTCAGATTTTGTTCTGCTGATCCTTATGCCATTGCTTTCCAGTGCATGCTGTCACTTGTTGAGAGTTTGTTGCAGTTCTTCTATTGACTCCGCGGCCAAGACTATGTCGTCAGCGTACAAGAGGCACCATGGTATCTCACCTTGAACTTCACGCGTGAGATAATCCAGTACAGTGACAAATATGAGGGGACTGAGAGCTGATCCTTGCTGGACTCCTACTTTTACAGGGATGGGCTGGTCCCTGCCGGGCTACGAACTGAGGTACTGACGTCAGTGTACATATCTTGAAGAAGCTCTATATAGGGTTTGGGCACTTTCTGGCTTCTTAATGCTTGCCATACTAGTCGACGAGGTACTCTGTCAAAAGCCTTTTCTAAGTCCAGAAAGACCATAAACAAGTTTTTCTTCATTGCTCTGTACTTTTGAGCTGGTTAAACAAATTTAAAACCAATTTAAAGTAATTTCCTATTTTTAGATAATGGTCTTTTAATGGCTCCTACCAGAATGGTCTTTAATCTGGTATTTGTCTTGTCGTATTGGTCTTAAAATCTTATGCACCCACTAGAACGGTGTTATATTAGGTATGTAGATCTTTCCCGACCACGGAACAATGGTGTTCCGGACCTTTGGGAGGCGTATTCAGAGCCGAAGTCAACGCGCAGAGGCCCTTTCGAGAATTTAATGAGAAGTGAGGGGTACACTAAACGGATGCTGCCCCTGCTTGTGTCATGGGATGCATGCAGAGATAGCACCCACCTTGGTGTAAGGACTATTGAGAATTAATGGAGTCTAAAAGGGGTACAGTCAGCGTCAAAAGTAACTACGCAAATGAAGGTGTCAAAAGTCCTTATTGCCTTTAAATAAAGACTTTTGACGCCTTCATTTGCGTAGTTACTTTTGACGCTGACTGTACTAGGCTATTGGGTGAAAAGTATGGAGTAATTACTGGGCTGTTGGATGAAGAACCGGAATGTATAGACAGTTGTCCATAGATATACAAATATTAATCCATTTAGGTACAAATTAAATCAATTACTTATTATTATTTGAGGTGGGTTTTACTGCGTGATGCGTGTCAAAATTTGGAGTGGTAAGCACGTCGATAAATTAACGTAATTTTTTCGTAATTTCAACTGGTCTTAAAATCTAATGCGCCCACTGTAATGGTCTTAAATTTGGCATGTAAGTTATTTGAGGTCGGCGTGACCGCGTCTCAAGGTTTGGAGCGTCAAGGTGAATAATTTAATTTAATTTTTTTTTTCAGACAGCTACATATTTTAGGAGCACCTAACTTGACGCTTGTCTGTTTAGGGTTATGAGTGACTGTTAGAAAACGCCTATAAGCATTACGTCCGATTTTATGAATCGAGATTTATACCATTAAGTTAAAAATTAAAAATGAATTTTGTGATTCAAAACACCCTGACTTAAGTACAAAACACCCTGACTTAGGGACAAAACACCCTGACTTAAGACGAATTTTCCAATTTTTAGACTTATGTAGTATACCTTTAAGGCATATCTAACTATGAGACCCTTGAATATGAATATGCCGTTATGTTAAACCATTTAAATGAATTTTTGAACCGAATTTAAAGCTATTTGCTATTTTTCGTATGGAATCGATTACTTCTTAAAATGGTCTTAAAATCTAGTGCGCCCACCAGAATGGTCTTAAATTTGGTATGTAGGTTATTTGAGGTGGGCTTTATCGTGTGTCAAAATTTGAAGCGGTAAGCTCGTTGATAAATTAAGGCCATTTTTTCGTTTTTTCAACTGGTCTTAAAATCTAGTGCGCCCACCGGAATGGTCTTAAATTCGGTATGTAGGTCATTTGAGGTGGGCTCTACCGTGTCTCAAAATTTGGAGCGGTAAGCTCGTTGATAAATTAACGTCATTTTTTCGTTTTTTCAACTTGACGCCATACATACTAGCGCCCATTTAAGACCTTTAAGACTTATGTTTTCGTGATCTCCGAGACGGGCTCTACAATCCTATATGGAAACCAGCCGGTAAGAAAAGTGATAAATTACCAGTTCTCTCGGCTCCAGTACTATTATGTTGCAGACCAAAGGTAAAGCCCTACCAGAATAGTACATTGTGCAACATGGGGGGTAAGAGGAATATTACTAACGAGAGTCTAGTTAAATCGCGACGGCTTGCCGGAGCGATTTAAAGACTCGAGTTTGTAATATTCTTACGCCCCGAGTTACACACAATGTTTTTCATCACACTTGCGAGGAAAAAACTAAAATTTAAGCGAAATAATTCTTAAATACGGTGACGTTTCAAATAGGTATTCGATCGCCATTTTGCTTGCGCCGTTGCTTAGCAACGCGGTACAAACATTCCGTGCGTTTTTTATTACGCGTATTACGACATAGTTTTCGAACTAGATTTTGCAAAATTATTATAACAATATTTACCAAAATTAATGATAAATACTTTTAAATATTAAAAATAATGAAGAAATATACCGTATTAGTTTTATATACTTTAAAATTTGCTTGTAGTCAAGTTTGGGTGACATAACAAAAAACCCTGGCTGAATATAAATGTCCTGAGTCTGCAGTAATGTACGAGTGGGTCAACATTTTTAAAACTAAACCTATAACTCCACACTGTGGAGTTATAAGAATTCCTAACTCCCGCGGGATCAAAGTAGGCCTTTGTCCTTCAGTACACTCGCATGAAATAACACCATTTACGAGCAGGTGTGATGAAAATATATGAGCACGCGCCATATTGCGGAACTTCATTGGAACAAAATTTTTCATACTAAACTGAACTGTCACCACAGAATAATATAATAGTATTTCATACAGAAATTCATCTTCCTTACAAAATCGGCGTTTGACATAACTTTGACAGATAAACAGTGACACATGACGTCTCCATACAATTTTGCCTTTCGACTGTCTAGGGTTGACAAATACGCGATTAGTTTGATCGCAGGACTTGCCCTAATCTGCCTCAATCTTCCTAATCCATCAATAATTTTAACATTAAAATGGATAAATGGCAGATTTATTGCCTAATTTATCCAATCTAACTGTTATTTTAGAAAAACACCACTACTTAAATACCATAGAAATCTGAATTATAAAGAGACTAGCTGTACCCGCGCGGCTTCGCTCGCGTGTGTTGCAGTTGATTCTGTTACTTTTCGTTATCCTCAACAGTCCATTGCTGAACGCTTTCTACTTGTAAAATTTTATAAAGTCAGTTTAGCAGTTTAGCTAAAACCGACTTCTTCCATATAACTTCGACATCCCAAAAGATCGACGGAAAGCGTCTAAGATTGGACTGTGTCAGCCATGGTCAAGATAAGCATGTGAGTGGGAAGATCTGGCGAGCTAAAAAGTCTTTTTCTCCCATCTTGAATGTTTAACCTAACAGTTTTTGGTATACTTAGCAATAGTACGGTGGATTTTTTCTTTATGCGGGGGGCTCCGCCCCCCGAGCACCCCTTGTTTACCGCCTATCCCGTGGTAAGCCCTATCAAAACTCTTTTACTTCCATCTTAAATGATTAACCTAACAATTTTTGGTATCATTAGCAATCTACGGTGTTTTTCATTTATGCGGGGGGCTCCGCCCCCCGAGCCCCCCTTTCTTTGCGGCCCGTCACGTCGTAAACCCTATCAAAACTCTTTTTCTCCCATCTTGAATGTTTAACCTAACAATTCTTGCTATACTTAGCAATAGTACGGAGTGTTTTTTCTTTATGCGGGGGGCTCCGCCCCCCGAGCTCCCCTTGTTTACCGCCTATTCCGTGGTAAGCCTTATCAAAACTCTTTTTCTCCCATCTTAAATGATTAACCTAACAATTTTTGGTATCATTAGCAATCTACGGTGTTATTTCTTTATGCGGGGGGCTCCGCTCCCCCAGCCCCCCTTTCTTTACGGCCCGTCACGTGGTAAACCCTATCAAAACTCTTTTTCTCCCATCTTAAATGATTAACCTAACAATTTTTGGTATAATTAGCAATACTACGGTGTTTTTTCTTTATGCCCGAGCCCCCCTTTAATTGCGGCCCGTCACGTGATACAACCTGTCAAAACTCTTTTTCTCCCATCTTGATTGTTTAACCTAACAGTTCTAGGTATACTTAGCAATAGTACAGTGAATTTTTTCTTTACGCGGGGGGCTCCGCCCCCCGAGCCCCCTTTCTTTGCCGCCCGTCATGTGCTAAACCCTATCAAAACTCTTTTTCTCCCATCTTGATTGTTTAACCTAACAGTTCTAGGTATACTTAGCAATAGTACAGTGAATTTTTTCTTTACGCGGGGGGCTCCGCCCCCCGAGCCCCCTTTCTTTGCCGCCCGTCATGTGCTAAACCCTATCAAAACTCTTTTTCTCCCATCTTGAATGTTTAACCTAACAATTCTTGCTATACTTAGCAATAGTACGTAGTATATTTTCTTTATGCGGGGGGCTCCGCCCCCCGAGCCCCCCTTGTTTACCGCCTATTCCGTGGTAAGCCCTATCAAAACTCTTTTTCTCCCATCTTAAATGATTAACCTAACAATTTTTGGTATGATTAGCAATACTACGGTGTTTTTTCTTTATGCCCGAGCCCCCCTTTAATTGCGGCCCGTCACGTGATACACCCTGTCAAAACTCTTTTTCTCCCATCTTGATTGTTTAACCTAACAGTTCTTGGTATACTTAGCAATAGTACAGTGAATTTTTTCTTTTTGCGGGGGGCTCCGCCCCCCGAGCCCCCCTTTCTTTGCCGCCCGCCACGTGCTAAACCCTATCAAAACTCTTTTTCTCCCATCTTCAATGTTTAACCTAACAATTCTTGCTATACTTAGCAATAGTACGGAGTATTTTTTCTTTATGCGGGGGGCTCCGCCCCCCGAGCCCACCTTTCTTTGCCGCCTGTCACCTGCTAAACCCTATCAAAACTCTTTTTCTCCCATTTTTAATGTTTAACCTAACAATTCTTGGTATAATCAGCAATAGTTCGGTTTATTTTTTTTATGCGGGAGGCTCTGCCCCCCGAGCCCCCCTTTGTTTGCGGCCCGGCACGTGATATACCCTGTCAAAATTCTTTCTCTCCCATCTTGATTGTTTAACCTAACAGATCTTGGTATACTTAGCAATAGTACAGTGAATTTTTTCTTTATGCGGGGGGCTCCGCCCCCCGAGCCCCCCTTTCTTTGCCGCCCGTCACGTGCTAAACCCTATCAAAACTCTTTTTCTCCCATTTTTAATGTTTAACCTAACAATTCTTGGTATAATTAGCAATAGTACGGTGTATTTTTTTATGCGGGGGGCTCCGCCCCCCGAGCCCCCCCTTTGTTTACGGCCCGGCACGTGATATACCCTGTCAAAATTCTTTTTCTCCCATCTTGATTGTTTAACCTAACAGTTCTTGGTATACTTAGCAAAGGTTCAGTGATTTTTTTCTTTATGCGGGGGGCTCCGCCCCCCGAGCCCCCCTTTCTTTGCCGCCCGTCACGCGCTAAACCCTATCAAAACATTTTTTCTCCCATCTTGAATATTTAACCTAACAATGCTTGCTATACTTAGCAATAGTACGGAGTATTTTTTCTTTATGCGGGGGGCTCCGCCCCCCGAGCCCCCCTTTCTTTGCCGCCTGTCACGTGCTAAACCCTATCAAAACTCTTTTTCTCCCATTTTTAATGTTTAACCTAACAATTCTTGGTATAATTAGCAATAGTACGGTGTATTTTTTTTATGCGGGGGGCTCCGCCTCCCGAGCCCCCCTTTGTTTGCGGCCCGGCACGTGATATACCCTGTCAAAATTCTTTTTCTCCCATCTTGATTGTTTAACCTAACAGTTCTTGGTATACTTAGCAATAGTACAGTGAATTTTTTCTTTATGCGGGGGGCTCCGCCCCCCGAGCCCCCCTTTCTTTGCCGCCCGTCACGTGCTAAACCCTATCAAAACTCTTTTTCTCCCATTTTTAATGTTTAACCTAACAATTCTTGGTATAATTAGCAATAGTACGGTGTATTTTTTTATGCGGGGGGCTCCGCCCCCCGAGCCCCCTTTTGTTTGCGGCCCGGCACGTGATATACCCTGTCAAAATTATTTTTCTCCCATCTTGATTGTTTAACCTAACAGTTCTTGGTATACTTAGCAAAGGTTCAGTGAATTTTCTTCTTTATGCGGGGGGCTCCGCCCCCCGAGCCCCCGTTTCTTTGCCGCCCGTCACGTGCTAAACCCTATCAAAACGTTTTTTCTCCCATCTCGAATATTTAACCTAACAATGCTTGCTATACTTAGCAATAGTACGGAATATTTTTTCTGTATGCGGGGGGCTCCGCCCCCCGAGCCTCCCTTTCTTTGCCGCCTGTCACGTGCTAAACCCTAACAAAACTCTTTTTCTCCCATTCTTAATGTTTAACCTAACAATTCTTGGTATAATTAGCAATAGTACAGTGTGTTTTTTTATGCGGGGGGCTCCGCCCCCCGAGCCCCCCTTTGTTTGCGGCCCGGCACGTGATATACCCTGTCAAAACTCTTTTTCTCCCATCTTGAATGTTTAACCTAACAATTTTTGGTACAATTAGCAATAGTCCGGTGTGTTTTTTTTCCTTTTTCGCGGAGTGCTCCCCGACCCCCTCCCCCTTTTATCAACCACCTCGTGGAAAGTTCTCCCATCTTGAACATTCAAACATTTTTGGTAACAATAGCAATAGTAGTGTGTTTTTCTTTATGCGAGTCCCCTTTAACCATCTATTACGTAAATTCTATCAAACCTGATTATCAAACAGTTTGTTGAATTTTGTAATTCTAATGTATTTTTTCCCCTTGCATAGGCTTATATTGGCCCTATGGTTGACGACTGGTAGAGAATACAATTTGGTATTATACTTACTCGCCATTTCGTGCAATATCATCAGTGTTTTCAACAGCTCTGTTGATGAGATAGGCGTTGCTAAGCAACCGCGTGCTAGCGCGCCAGGCCTCAGCAAAAAGAAGGAATAAAGAGGTAGCATAGATAGATAGTACCTACCTACTATAGCCATCTAGGGAAATCTCTACGAACTCGTGTTGCATTTAGTATGCACCTAAACTACATATGTAGTGGTCAGATTTTGCGTAGGGAGGACTCGGTTAGTGACAAAGTCCTGCGAGAGATAACGTTACCTAATCGTATAGCCAAAGACATATCCCTTTTGATGGTACGTATTTTTTACTTTTCCACTATATTTAACCAGTATATTATTATTTAACCCATTTATTTATTTATATATGAATGAATATTAACTAACCGAAAGTAGTTAAACAAATATCAATTTGCTGCTTGAGTTAACACTCATATTCCTTTCCCATACAAAGTTTAAACCCCCCTTTAACCCCCTTAAATCCAAAATGTTCGTATTTTTTATAGCCTATGTCCTGACCAGAGGTCTGTTGAACCTGCTAGTGAAGTTTTTATCGAAATCGGTTCAGGCGTTTTGACGCCAACTCTCCCCATCCAAACAGACAAACAGACAAACAGACAAACAGACAAAAATTCTAAAAATCGTCGAAACGTGTTCTGTTATCGATTCTAGGAGCTACTAACTCATTTTTTTACTAATATCTCCAATGTACAGATTTTTTACCCTCTTCACCTTTATTATATGTATAGAAGTGGTTTGACAGCTGCAAGCTTGTCTCTGTATCTTGATCGAGGCGATCAAGAAACGTGATCATATATTGTCAGTTGCATGATAACCAATATGGTATAAATAGCAAAATAAAATGCCGATTTGTGCCATAATTACGTGTAAAAACCGCAGTACGACTGTGAATTTGCGAAACTGTGACGTTAGTTATCACTGGTAAGACTAATCACAATTTATTTAAATAAAGATAAGAGCGAAAAATATTAAAATACGTTTTCCATTGCTTGGCATTCAAATGACATCGATTGCTTGTTTTGTGTACATTCCCCTTTGATGTTATCGAGGCTACCACGCAATGGACAATAAACATGTGGAATATGACAGTACTCGCAAAATTGAAATAACGTGTCAAAATATTGTCAGTGATGAACGAAATAGAGCTGCGAATAAGTCGATATGTTTAATTGTAATGTATCGATATTTTGGTGTACTAAAATAAGATATATGTAATTGTGACCATTTCAAATCAAAGGTACAATCATTGTCAGTTGTTAATAAAGTTTATTTCTAAATGAACTTTTAAGACATTAACGCCTTATTGACAACCGATAATTATGTAAGTACCTTTGACTTGAAAACGTCACAATTATGTACGAATACGTAATTGATTTTAAATCACTTCACGTGTCGTTTCCGTGACTATAGTATTTGTTGGTCACATTTTTTATGCTTTCTACCGGATGAGACCATATATTTTAGATACATTTTTGCGATTAGATGATATTTTAGGATTAATAGGTTGTCAGACACAGGTAGAATAAATATGATAATTACTTAAATCAGTGAAGACAGTGCTAACAAGGAAAAGAGTTAGCATTATACATTCTGCAGGGGACTTCAGTTTTGAAGTTTAGGTAAAAATTTAAAATATGTAGTCAGATGTACATAATTAATGAGTAAATTCACCGGGGTGTGATTTTCATTAAATATAAAATAATACTTACCTTAGATCCTACACGAAGGCCGCAAATATATGTGACACGCTCTTATTTGTAGGTCTTCGTGTAGGAAGATACTATTGGTGCTGACTGTACCTACCTACTCAATTAATTTCAAAGTAAACAAGATGTGTTATATTGTAATTTATTTTTTATACTCGGCGACTGTAATACTCGAATTGAGATTGTGGTGGCGGAACTACTAGCGCATACTTTACGATAGAGCTTGTATGGTCGCATATTGTAGCATCCATAACAATCACAGAAAGGATTTCCATACAATATTGTGAAACTGTTGTCGGGCCCCGCATTGCGTGTCGCCGCCGGCACAATCCACCGGGAGATCGAAGTTACTCAATTACATAGAAGCAGTAGGTTGTGCACGGCTTTCGTCGAACTCAATTCTTACCGGCTTGCTTAAGCACTCTTATAAAAACTATTGTGTGCAACGGTACATAATAAGGGTTCTTAAAATTCTCGGGTCTGTTTTTACAAAATTCGGCTTCGCCTCATCTTGTAACTTCGACCCTCGAATCTTAAGAACCCTCATTATGTACCTAACTGTTGCACAAAATACTATTATAACATTAGTGAAAATCGTCGTTTGACACACTAGCGCATATGTTTTTTTTTACCATTTTCACTCGTCTTCGGTCTCGACATCTCAGGAATTGTGAAGTAAAGATAAATGTCATGCTCTACATACTTAACTTAACTACTACTACTACTAGACGAGATACGTACTGTACGTATGTTTACACTTTATTTTACACAAAAGAAGTAAGAATACAAACATGATGGAAAGAAACAAAGTAGGTACAAAGGCGAACTTATCGATTCTAGTTAACCTTAGTAGGAGATAGTTTCAAAGTCTATAAAATTTGGTATCGATAGAAAATATTTTTGCACTTCCCATCTCTATCGAATGAATGAATGGAAGAATGAAGGTTTGAATGTTTGTCAAATTTCCATTTAAAGTAAAAAGTCGTATGTGATAAAAATATCGTATGAAGATATGACTTTTTGGCTCAAGGAGGTACGAACACAAACACGGAAGCGTTCGTTGACATGGTTATTGTGTAATTATAATCCATGTATCTTGTATGTGCACCAACCACAGTATAAGACTCCACGTAGTGGACTTGATCTATGTGTGTGTAACCCTAATACATACAATATTATATATGTAGATGAAATGCACACATGTTTGACCGTGGCGACACTGGTTTCGGTACTAAATCGCGATGAGACCGTGTCTCTTTATTCCTAAGTCAGTGTTAAATACTTTACCTTATCTATGGTCATACCGCAAACGAACGAAGGGGATTTTGACAACCCCGAAAACGTATCCGATACGTTCCAAACCCGTAGCTGTCACTTCATGGAGATGGACCCCCCTGCTGTCACCATATACATTGAGATTAAAGCGCCCTCCTGACAATACTCATATATTTCGGGTAGGGCTTTAATATATACCTACGAGTATAAGTATATTTCTACAAGCGTCATCATCTTCTGTGGAATAGGAAAAGGTAAAGACATTAGAGTCCAGATAGTCCTTTTACTGTATTTTATTACCGAGTAAAACAGTCGTTCATAGGTGACACGGTCCGATAGAGAGCGGTGTCTCACTCGCACTCTAGTCATTCATGACCTCAAAGCAAGTATTAACTAGAGCCCGCACACGTGTACCCCCGTATGGGATAGATATATAGATGCCCATAATCACTTCTACAGCATAAAACAGAACAATTTACCAATCTTTTCCTTAGCCGACACAACTTTCTAGGAAAACTAACAGCTTTTCTCGTAGCAATCACATAAATTCTTGAAGAAATCGCGCATTATATCTGTTTGTTACCCTCCACTGCTAGAAGTAACGCGTGGAGGGTAATATAAACTATGACAAGGACCAACGATAATAGCACCTCTCTGCCGTATCTATTGAAAGTGTAATAAGACCATCCCGTTCTATCTTGGTATTATTAGTTCCGTGTCAGATCTATGGGTGGTATATCTATGTTCATGACGCAGCCCCCTATATCAAACTCTCTTTCGGCCTCACTTTGTAACTGAAGAGTATACTCCAGTTTGGGTCACAACATACCTAGCGTAGCGGAATTCCTCGCGGAATTAGCGGAAGTAGCGGAAATTTGTCTATGGCTTCCATAAAAAAAATCTGCTACCATAGACAAATTTCCGCTATCATAGACAAATTTCCGCTACCTTAGACAAATTTCCGCTACTTCCGCTAATTCCGCGAGGAATTCCGCTAGGTGTGTTGTCACCCTTTATCATTTAAACGGCTATTAGACATTGCAACCTGCAGGGCCCAATCTGTTGTGTACCCTGCCTCTCCCTGCCCTTCCTTCAGCTCCCTACGGGCCCTACCTTTAATTACACCTTCCAACTTGACTGATTGGGCCCTGCAGGTTGCAATGTCTAATACCGCTTTTATAACTTCATGTTGCCAACATAGTTAAGCCACGAACCAAGACAGAAAACAGACATTACTTACTCTATTTTCCTATTTAGTAATTATAAGGGTGACAACACACCTATCGGAATTCCTCGCGGAATTAGCGGAAATTTGTCTATGGTAGCGGAAATTTGTCTATGGCTTCCATACAAAAAATCTGCTACCATAGACAAATTTCCGCTACCATAGACAAATTTCCGCTACTTCCGCTAATTCCGCGAGGAATTCCGACAGGTGTGTTGTCACCCTTATAATTACTAAATAGGAAAATAGAGTAAATTATGTCTGTTTTCTCTCTTGGTTCGTGGCTTAACTATGTTGGCAACATGAAGTTATTCCGCTAGGTCTGTTGTGACCCTTATTGTGAAAATGAAGATACTAAAATATATTACTTTTAAAATTTATTTGGATCCCTACGTGAATTAATCTATTTAGCAAAGAAAGATGATGATGTCGTTAAAATTGTATATGACAAATTCAAACCGTGACATTATTTTGGAATAGTAACTTTTAGAAACGGTCAGAGGTCTCCCCGTTTGCATCTCTCTCTCAGCTCGTTTTACTCCTTCTCATATGTCGAGCGAAAATGAACCTTAAATTAATTGTCATAGACTACATTTTACTCAGTGATATTTTTAACTGAGATAGCTTCAGTTTAAAATAATACCTTCATGTACTAGGTGGGATTCCCCTCATCTACTGACACCTACGTCAAAACTAAAAAGATGGCAGCCATGCCCATAGAGGCAATCCTCTAGCGATAGCTGTTGATTTTGACGTAAGTAACATATCTCACTTAAGGGTCGCCACACACCTAGCGGTTTTCCTCGCGGAATTACCGGAAGTAGCGGAAATTCATAGACAAATTAAGCATTTTGTCTATGAATTTCCTCTACTTCCGGTAATTTGTCTATGGCTTCCATACAAAAAATCTGCTACCATAGACAAATTTCCGCTACCATAGACAAATTTCCGCTACTTCCGGTAATTCCGCGAGGAAAACCGCTAGGTGTGTGGCGACCCTATGTCATGCAATAGTGAGATATCACAGTGGTATTGTGCTTGTATGGCATGACACTGTCATTTATGCAATGTCGAATAGGGGTCCAGGGGTTACACATGTTTCGAGACTAATTCTTCATTAGTTGCTCACTAGTTCGTTAAATCACTGCAGAATAAGCTATATATAGGTATTACACATTGAATCACGAAAATGAACATAAAATAAGAAGTTTTTCCCGAAACCAAACCACCTTGCTCGACAAGATGGCCGCAAGTCAAAATACGGGGAAGCACATGTGCTTGCGTACCTGACATATCCAGACTGGTTTTGCAGGGTACCCTCATATTTCGATACACTACACTTAGGTATCTAGTATGATCGGTCTCCTCTAGAAATCAATGCTCATCCGAAAAATCATTAATTTCTGTGTAAGAAAAACCACTGCTGCATTCCCCAAACAGTGGATAAGGTGGTTGCTGCAGCGAGCAGCGAGAGTGGGTCCAAAAAAATTGACAAAAATCAAGGAAGCGAGGCTTGATAAGTAGGTATATACTTTCAATGAAAACTATTATGGGGTAGGTGGATTGGGTGCGTGGCGTAGTTCAGCCGGCGTCGTAATGGCCGTCTTCGGTATGTCCTCTGGACATACAGGTATCTGGTTGTAAGCCTTCACAAGGTCAAGAGTACTGAAGACCTTACAACCAGATATGCTGTGGGTAAAATCGTGTAAATGCCGAATTGGGTATTTGTCAGGAATGGTGCGAGCATTTAGCTGACGGTAGTCACCGCAGGGGCGCCACCCATTATCTTTTTTAGGCGCCAGGTGCAGAGGTGAAGACCAAGGGCTGTCTGATGGTCTCGCTGTACCGCTCGCTAACATACCTTCGAATTCTTGTCTGGCCACCTTCAGCTTGTCCGGGGCAAGACGTCTCGGAGCACAGGATACTGGAGGACCTGGTGTAGTGCGAATATGGTGTTGTGTGTTGTGTGGGATTGTGCGTTGTGTACCAGCAGGTCGAGTGATCTCAGGATATTCCTGTGACAATATACGGTGATAGCAAGAGTCGCCGTCGTTCATGACCTTTATGGAGCAAATATCATTACAATTAACAGCAGAAATGGCTTGACAAGATAAACTAGTAGTACCATCTATAATACGTCCTAGTCTTTGGTTACCACAGTCTACTAATAAATTATAGTGTGCTAAAAAATCTGCCCCTATTATAGGCTTAGTCACAATAGCTACAACAAAACGCCATGGAAAGTCGCGTCGAAGTCCAAGGTCCAGGTTTAGGTGCATGTAACCGAAGGTGTCTATAGGCGTCCCGTTTGCCGCAGAGAGTTTGTAGTCCGTTGGTGCTCGTCGTTCGTGCAATAATGACTTGGGGAAGACGCAGAGGTCGCTACCAGTGTCGACCAAAAACTGCAGCTTCGACCTTCTGTCGGTGACAAACAGGCGACGCGATGTGGTGGGGCGGTCAGTAGTCGCCTTTACCGACTGCCCGTGGCATTTCCCGACTTCTTGTAGTCGCAGGGTTGTACGCACTTGCTCGCGTTCTCGCCATGTCTAGAGTGGTACCAACAGACGGGAAATTTCCTGTAACTGGATTGAGATCTGGTACTGGAACGATTCTGCCTTCTGGAGCGGCTGGGATTCCTTGAGCGGGATCTTCCTCCCTCACGGCCCATCTTCAAAGCCCGAACCTCGTTTCTCAGAGCAGCTATCTCTCTCGCTAGGGCGTCATTGCTGGAGCCTGGTTGACTGGAGCTTGTGGAAGCAACGTGCGCTGAACAAGCGCAGCGTGGGCCGATGTCGTGGATCCTGTCGGCCAGATCAGCGAGGCCTTCCAAGGATTCTGAGGGATGCCCCGCAAGAAAAGTTTGGATGCTCGCGGGTAATCTGTTGATCCATATCATACGCAGTACTTCGTCTGATATACGCTTGGCTGCCAGAGCTTGCAGGTGACGCAGGAACTGAGACGGCTTGCGATCTCCAAGCTCTTCGTGGTGGAGGAGTTGCTGGATCTGACGCTCATTGGTGTCACTCAATCGGTTGATGAGCTCGCTCTTCAGCTTTTCATATTTGTCAGTTGCCGGTGGATTGGTGATAACATCCCTAACCTCCTTCGCAAACTGACGATCCAATTGGCTGACAATGTAATGGAATTTCGTCAAGTCTTTGGTGATGCCGGATACCTCGAAGTGACCTTCAACCTGCCTAAACCATATCTCGGGTTCCTCAGGCCAAAATGGTGGAAGCTTCACTCCGACTCTAAAAATCTCGGATGACGGACCGGATGAAGCAGTGGAGCCGAGCGGCGCATTTATGACGGACGGTGTAGTGGGAACGGGCACGCCGACTGGTACTTGCGTTGTCGACGGCGTAGCGGTACTCTCTTTGTTCTTATCGTCACCCATATTTCTAGACACTTCTACGTACTGTTTTCGGAAAATCCTCTTGGTAATGTGTCCTTCAGGGGTCACCAGTATGGGGTAGGTGGATTGGGTGCGTGGCGTAGTTCAGCCACAGAAATCCAAACGCCCACTTTAGTCAATAATTATTATAATGTCAATAATTTACAACACAGAAGGAGTAGCAAAGTTCGGAGGATAGTAACACGGAAGAGACAGTACGGAAGAAAGTTATAGAAAGTGAAATAGGATATAAACAAAGGCAAAAGCTAAAGCGATCGGAATGCGTCTAGCGGTCAAGAGCGACATGCATCTTACGTCGGTAATGTGCATCGACTGAGATGGGGCGCGGCGGCCGGCCGCCGGCACTGAGCACGTCATAGAACCGGGCGCTGCGAACAAAAGACTGCTATCGCGGTGCGCGTTTGCATTATACTCGACTTGTTGGCACGTCAAGATTTGACGGACGAAACATAAACATGATGTGTATATTATTTATGTATATATGAAAAACTATATTGTATTTGTTTATGTATTCGTGTAAGTAAATGTAAATAGTTATATAAATAAATATATTGTGTATATATTAATATTAAGTTTATATAAGTGTACAAGTGGGAAGGTAGCCCACACTATATTGAATAAAATTCGGTTGAATTGCAACGAGGAATGGAACTGCTCGGAGGGCGACCTTTAATCGCTGCAGCAACCACCTTCTCCACTGTTTGGGAAATGCAGCAGTGGTTTTTTTACACAAAAAATTATGATCTTTCTGATGAGCATTGGTTTCTAGAGGAGACTGATCATACTAGACACCTAATAAAACGATCCCTTATATTGCTGCAGCAACTGACAAGGCCAGTCACCGGGGCTTGCAGCACCGCATTATCGTATAGTCCTAACTCTCCTCTGCTTCGAGGAACAAAGGAAACCTGGGGGACTTATCCTACTAGAAACCGATTTATTTGTTATTTAAAAAAATATATTATGCCGCCACTTTTTTTGCATTGCAGCATAGGCATTTCGTGTTCTCCTATTAAATACGTGACTAATTATATATATATATATATATCATCTGGGAGACTTATCGAACTAGGTTAAGTGTCATAGGCTCTTCTACTATAAAACTTTATGTTTTTGGACCACCCTACTGTGCAATAAATATTATTAATCTAATCTCATGATTTATGTAGCAGAGTGAGATGTGAACTGACAACAAAGTTTGGGAGACTTTGGAGTTTCTAGTGACGTTTACAATTTATTTTAGTAACAAAGTGTAGAAACATTTACGTAACTTTACCACACACTGTGTCGACTTTTAGTAACAAAGTGTCTACACAGTTACTAAACATTGTTTCTAAAGTGTACACTAGTCGCAATATACACGCAATGTGTATAAAATGTTTCGACGCAAAGTTACAGTAATGTGTGGACACAATGACCACACTTAATTACTAAAAATCACTCTGTCACATTGTGTGTATACTGTTACCACACATTGAAACCAAACCAAACACAGTTACATTGTGTCGTAACAGTTACGAAACATTTTGTACTTGCAACTACTTTCACAAATCTGCTACCGAAAATGGCTGTCTGGGTCCAGTTAGAGCATTGGGATAGGTCTCCTTTGTTTGGTACTTTTATTTAATACCTTCCTTCCAAGATGCTGGTACTTCCTCCTGTTCCCAAATGCGCTTCAGAAGTGGCTCTAGAACACTGCCTGTGAGATGTACATCTGCCTTCAAAGCTTCAGCCGTAATCCCATCGTTGCCGGGTGCCTTGCCTGATTTCAAAGACGTAACTGCTTTGATGATCTCGCTTAGTCTCGGAGGATCTTCATCAATATCGAGCAGCGTCTGGCAAGGTAAACTGCAGCATCCACTGTTGAAGTCGTATTCTCAAACACTTCGGAAAAGTGCTTCCTCCATGCACTCAGTTGCTGATCCAGAGTAATGAGCAAGTTTCCGATTGCGTCCCTCAGTGGTTTGTCAGCAATAGGTTTGTTGCAGAGAGTCCTCGAAGACTTGTACAGTTCCTTCATATTTCCTAAGTACGCAGCCTGCTCTGCCGTCTGAGCTATGGCTTCAGTCCAAGTGCGTTTGTCAGTTTCGAGGTTATGCTTAATTTTTGACTCGCATAAATAGTACTCGTATGCTAGTCTTTCTTTAGTTTCTATGGATTGCGCAGAGTTAATTTGCTCCTTCTTTTCGTGCCTCGCCTGGATCATTTCCCAAGTGGTTCCTGAGATCCATTGTTTCTTAGGCTTCTGCTGGTAACCAAGCACAACCTCGCAGCTCTTCTGAAAAGCACTTCTCACTAAATTCCAATGCTCTTCGAGCTTTACTTGGCTTGGCCGGATTCTTTCCGAGTACTTGCGGAGTTCGTTCTGGAAACATTCCTTCGTGTCAGGTTTTTGTAGCTCTTCGACATTGTATTTGCGATTTGCTGACTTAAAGCTCTGCTGAATGCTAGCCACTTTAAGCTTAATTTTGGCAACAACCAGGTGGTGATCGCTGTTTATGTCCGCCCCTCTTTTATTACGAACATCTAAAAGAGATCGTCTCCACTTTCGACTTATCATTACGTGGTCGATTTGGTTCTCGGTGCGACGATCGGGTGATACCCATGTCACTTTGTGGCATTTCTTATCGGGAAATATAGAGCCTCCCACTACTAAGTCATTTTGGCAACACAGGTCTATGAGCATGTCCCCATTTTCAGTGCGGTTTCCTTCAGCGTGTCTGCCTAGCCACGGTTCAATGTTCGAGTTGCTATTTCCAGTATTTCCCAATTGGGCATTAAAGTCTCCCATACATATAACAATATCTTGACGCTTTGCTTTCTGTAGTGTCGCCTGTAGTTGGCTGTAGAATCTGTCTTTTGTTCTTGCGTCCGCTGCGTTTGTAGGTGCGTAGCACTGTATGACCGTGATGTTTCTTACTTTTGAGTAAAAGCGTGCCGTTATAATGCGGTCCGAGACAGGATGCCATTCTAACAAGCTCTTTTTTGCTTTGGCTGTAATTAAGAAACCCACACACCATATTCGTGCTTGTCAGTGACATCTTTGCCCGAATAAACAAATGTCATCCCATCCACCAGCTGCTCCCCAAAACCTTTCCATCTGGTCTCTGAAATGCCAAGAATCTCGATATTGTAGTTTCGCATAACTTTCGTAAGTTGTTGAAGTCGGCTTTCTTCTTTCAAGGTTCTGACATTCCAGCAACCAATCAGTGTCCGTTGTTTCATGCCGAAGGTTGTTAGAGTTTTATCGGTCCGGTTTCCTTTAATTCGAGTTTCAGTAATAGAATTGCTTCAGGCATACAGGTTATTAGCCCATAGTGCCCTAGGTCGGTGACAGGGCTGCTGCCTCTAAGCGTACCGCCACGCTTGATTTTTACCAGAGTTGACTCTCCTCTCATTCGTTTATTGGTTATTTAGACCAAAAGGCCGATGAATTCCTCTTCCAGCAAGCTGGGTTGTATGGTTATACCGCCATGGCTCGGTCGCCAGAGCCTCGTCTGTTATCCAGCAGGGAGCACCACGGATGCGAATTTGCGTCCGCCGCCATCCGGCGCGTGCAGGTGAGGTTGACAACAGGGCAAGCTAGATGTTGAAGCTGTTCTCCCCTTACTCCCCATCATTACTATTATGATTAAAAAATTAATCCATTTCGAAAATACGGCGTCGTTTATAGAATCGATTCAAAGATAATCGTTTATTTTCTGACGGGCAGTAGGTAGGTAACTATTTTGACGTTTGACACTTATTATGCATATTTGACGCCCCTATTACTGCCTTCTATATTTTGTTTGAAAATACTTACTAGCAAAAATGATCTTTGGCTTTTTTGTTTGACATTTGCAAAGACTGCATCCGATAATGAACCATATTTCAACATCTGTAAAGCCAACTATCTGTTGCTCCATTTAGTGTCGTGACACTCGTGACTTACCGTCAAATATGCGTAATATTTTCAAGTCAGTGCTACCTCGCCCCCCTCAGATTTTGGCAGACTTTTTTGTTTGGAAAGATGAGGCGATGCGTCCTCCAGGTATAGAGCTTTATGCCCTGCCACCACAGAGTAAATAATAGTATAATCACAGAGAGACCTCTGTAATGTCACGTAACGTCACGAAGCATGTTGTCCCTTCTTAACGCATGACAAGTTCTTTTTCGCACTTATGCAAACGTATCGGATACGTCGTGTCAAACTCAAATTTTTTGACAGGTTTACTTTGAGTTGTACCCCCCTGGTATAATACAGAGAGACCTCTGTAACGTCACATAACGTCACAAATCATGTTGTCCCTTCTTAACCCATGACAAGTTCTCTTTCGCACTTATGCAAACGTATCGGATACGTCGTGTCAAACTCAAATTTTTTGACAGATTTACACTGAGTTGTACCCCCCTGCCCCCTGGCCCTGCACTGATAGTTTTTTTTTTATAATTTATTCGTGACCATGGTCCACTGATAGAAAGTACTTAGGGTGGAGTGGAGGGTGACATAAAGACGTGGGTCTATGATAAGGACGAACGAAAATTGCAACTTCTCCGAATCAGATTACGCACTGCTAACAACAAACTGTGATTCCATTTGTGCCCGTGCCCACGTAGTTACACGCTACACACACATACGCACAGCAATTTTGTGCCCATCCGACGCCAGTCGTATCCAAACGTCACTGCAGTAAAGAGCGGACAAATAATAATTAAAATATGCCGGCGTACGTCCTCAAATGCTGCACAAATGCCACCGGTCGTAAGAGAAAACCGGATGGAGTCACCTTTCATCGATAAATAAACATTTTAATGCGTAATCATATTAAAAATCTGTAAATTCGTAAACTATTAACTTCACGACAGCAGTGTTGCCAGGTGGTAGAGCAGGGAAACTTCCCGAACGTAAAGGGGTCTACAATAGCCACGATATGTTGTCAACACGATGTTGACGTCCCGCTCCCAACTTGATGTTTTATTTCACGCACGTTTTCAACTAATATTAACACATTGCCTAAGAGCATAGATAAATGAGTAGATAGATTGCTAACTCCATACATAGCAAAACTACTAATTAAATAATAAGTCGTATGGGAGGTATGGTTTAACTCATTTATACTAAGTTTTAAGCACACTTAAATCGTAATACGTATTCTATTTAAGCTGTAATCTTTTGAATAATAACTTTTAGCAAAGCTCGCTTAAAACTTATTACATATACGCATTTAGCCATGTATGGAAAGAACACTCTATAGGTACTTAAGGGTCACCACACACCTAGCGGAATTCCTCGCGGAATTAGCGGAAGTAGCGGAAATTTGTCTATGGTAGCGGAAATTTGTCTGTGGTAGCAGATTTTTTGTATGGAAGCCATAGACAAATTTCCGCTACCATAGACAAATTTCCGCTACTTCCGCTAATTCCGCTAGGTGTGTTGTCACCCTAATTCTCTTTGCTAAGAGCTAATAACTTTTATGTCTTTGTAATCAAATTATATTCTTTAGTACCATTTTTTTTCCATTAAAATTTATAAATAAGCATTAAAAATTATATTTGTATATATCTTTGTTCGCGATAATCTCGCGTTTGGCTGAACCGATTTTGATGCGGTTTTCAAAAAAATATTTGTTATACTCTGGAGAAGGTTTTAGTATAGAAGTCGTCCATGTTACGTAAGACCATTTTTGCGCACAACTTATATCTGTTTGTTACATCCTCTGCTAGAAGTAACGCGGGGAGGTAATAGGAACTATGACAAGGACCAACGATAATAGCACCTCTTTGCCGTACCTACTGAAAGTGTAATAACACCATCCCGTTTTATCTTAGTATTACTATGACCATGTCCCGTCTATACCATCCTATGTCTATGGGCCATATGCACTCAACGGTAGTCGTATACTTTTAATAAGTTGTAACTTTAGATTAAAAAAAAAAAACATTTATCCGCCTCTTCAGAAATATATTTCATCAGATTTATTAAGGCAGGTGCATGTTAATTATATTTAAGAACATAAATTATAATCTGTTTTATTTTTCCTTTCAAAAATATGTTACACTTAATCGGGAAAATTTGTATTACTGGCAACACTGGTCTCTACGCACACATTCAACACGGGCGCCATTATTGGATCACAGTTGGCTGTACGGAGATGCCTAGTCCTTATCCTTTATTAGTCCAAGGTCATACCTATTGAAAGTTTAAAAGACCATCCCTTTGGTATTATTATCACTATGCCCTGTCTATACCTTTTATCCTATGTCTATGAACGAAGGGGATTTTAACAACCCCGAAAACGTATCCGAATCCGATACGTTCCAACTTAGAGCTTTAACCCAAGGGGAGTAGCCATTGACAGGCGTTCCCCTCTGCCCAATGAGTATGACCAGTGGTCATACTCATAGGGCGAGCGCTTAGTAGCGTAAATAAGTCGAGAGGGCGTTTTCACAAAACGTTGTTGGTTTTCGTATTTTTGAAATTTTAAGAATTTTTTGGATATTCCTCCTTAGAATCGAGAGTACTATTCATTCTGCTAGGAAATGAAAAGTGTCCCAAAATTTTCATACAATTTTTATGTTCCATTACGCTACTTTCATATAAGTGCCCATAGAAAAGTAGCGTAAGAGGAACAGGACACTTTTAATTTCATAGTGGAGTTGATAGTACTCACGATTCTGAGTAGGAATATGCAAAAAATTCTTAAAATTTCAAAAATGTGAAAACTAACAACTTTTTGTGAAAACGCTCGAGAACGCTTAGTAGCGTAACTGAGTCGTAACGCTTAGTAGCGTGACTGAGTCGAACGCCGAGGAGCGTGGGTAAAGTCGGGAACGCTTAATAGCGTAAGGGGGTTGTAACGCCAAGGAGCGTAAGTGGGTTGTAACGCCAAGGAGCGTAAGTGGGTGGTAACGCCAAGGAGCGTAAGTGGGTGGTAACGCCAAGGAGCGTAAGGGGGTTGTAACGCCAAGGAGCGTAAGTGGGTTGTAACGCCAAGGAGCGTAAGTGGGTGGTAACGCCAAGGAGCGTAAGTGGGTGGTAACGCCAAGGAGCGTAAGTGGGTTGTAACGCCAAGGAGCGTAAGTGGGTTGTAACGCCAAGGAGCGTAAGTGGGTGGTAACGCCAAGGAGCGTAAGTGGGTTGTAACGCCAAGGAGCGTAAGTGGGTGGTAACGCCAAGGAGCGTAAGTGGGTTGTAACGCCAAGGAGCGTAAGTGGGTTGTAACGCCAAGGAGCGTAAGTGGGTGGTAACGCCAAGGAGCGTAAGGGGGTTGTAACGCCAAGGAGCGTAAGTGGGTTGTAACGCCAAGGAGCGTAAGGGGGTTGTAACACCAAGGAGCGTAAGTGGGTGGTAACGCCAAGGAGCGTAAGTACTTGTGAGCTAGTGAAATGCTCTGCCTATGAATACACGCACAGTGACATCTTCGAATTACCATGAGATAATAACTGAATCTACTTGTTTATATATAACCCATATGTAGTAATATATATCCTTATAATTGAGCATAAAGTTTACTGTCCTTCGTAATGGTATTCACCCTATCTGTGACTCCACTAGTAAGTTGCTTAGTGGCTGGGATCTCATAGAATATTTAATCCCCTTAGATGGAATAAGCGAGCCTCGCCCCTCAGGATGTACAGTCGACGTCAAAGATATCGTTACGGACAAAATTACAAAAATATGTTTACACGACTTTATTGTCTTAGCCATAAACGCGTAACATATTCGCGTAAACATATTTTTGTAACTTCGTCCGTAACGATATCTTTGACGTCGACTGTACACCGGGCTATCGGGTTGATGTACGAAATGATAGCTCGTCACAAATCCACGAGTAGAGAAAAGGAAGCCGAATTTTGTAAAAACAGACCCGAGAATTTTAAGAAACCTTATTAATTATTATGTACCGTTGCACACAATAGTTTTTCTACGAGTGCTTAAGCAAGCCGGTAAGAATTGAGTTCGACGAGAGCCGTGCACAACCTACTGCTTCTATGTAATTGAGTAACTTCGATCTCCCGGTGGATTGTGCCGGCGGCGCCCGCCCGACACGCAGTGCGGGGCCCGACAACAGTTTCACAATATTGTATGGAAATCCTTTCTGTCATTGTTATGGATGCTACAATATGCGACCATAGAAGCTCTATCAAAAAGTATGCGCTAGTAGTTCCGCCACCACAATCTCAATTCGAGTATAACAGTCGCCGAGTATAAAAAATATTTTATCTACATCCATACCCTAATATGTCTATTTTATGGTCAGGATCGATGAGCAAACGCCCTATATTTAGATATGAGTATCTGTGGCTGCATCTAAATGTTTACATTTTAGTATCGGTAACCGATACCTTAATCACGTTCAAATTTCGAACGTCTTCTTAGTACTTAGTTAGAACAAATATGTTATCTGTAACGATGTTATTATTATCAAATAATAAGCAAAAATTCGATATCATTATGAAAATCCGGGTGCGGGCATGCGCCGCCCGACCGCCGACACAATCGAGTTGGGCATGGCGATGTCGGTGCAATCCGTGCAATTGCAGTCATTCAATCATCATTTCGGGTTTATAATATGTGTGTAGATAAAGCAGTGTATGCAACTGTACGTAATTAGGCCTTAAAACACTCGTGTGATCTTATTATGAAACTCACTTCGTTCGTTTCATAAAACCACACTCGTGTTTTAAGGACCCCTATTACGTAACAGTTACATAAACTACTATTATGCCACTGTAACGAGTCAAATCAACTGCCACTAGACTGCTTGTCACAGAAATGTACAATCAAAGTAACCGAAATCGTCACCAATGTGTATAGAGCAGGCTCCAATGAGATGTTCGTTTGCAAAAATAGCGGACCGCGAAATGTTTTGTGATTTGTCTATCTGCTACCCTCGACATTATAAAAAGCCATGTTGCCACGCGCGCTCATGGTCCTTTGTCATTCAGTCCACCCTCGCCCCTTTACAGCTGCTCTATACCTATTGACTCACCGCGCGCGCTTGTGACGTTGCCAGCTCGTCGATAGGGTAGAGACAGCTTTGGAGACTAAGCAATATGCATTCATGGATATAATATGAAGTGGATGAAATACTTCGGTCAAAAAGTGAGGCTGAAAGAGAAGGTTATCTAGGGGATTGTGTCTCGTTTTGACTAAGGGGGTAATGACGTTATCAGACAATCAAAATGTCAATATGTGTCAAATGTCCATCAAATGTGTCAATTTTGTAACGAGTGCGAGTGGGACACCGCCCCCTACTTTAAGCTCTCTATGGGAACGTTTTTACTACTTTTTAATAGTCTCCTGTAATCAACTGTTATGCTCGGTAATAAGGTTGAACTGTGGTTAGGAAAAAAGTGTAAGAATTAGATCCACTTTATATAAATTCATGTATGCATTAGGCTGCTTTTATAATACTACCCACAGTACCTACTATATGGGGCGATAGTCTGGTGGCACAGAACCTATGTTAAAGAATACCAAAGAGACCTAATGAAGGTACAGAGACTGGCATGCTTGATCGATGATAACGGGGGCAATGATAACGACCCCAACACATGCACTGGAGGTAATGCTGGACATGAAATCACTTCATATTGAGGTGGAGGAGAGCGCCACGGAGCAGTGACACAGAATAAAAGAATGGAGAGGGATTTGCCTGAATAAAAGACATGCACTCATACAAAGAGAGGCGCTGTCAAGAATGGAAATGATACCTTCTTTCTCACAGTCCGGAAAGTGAGATTTCAGCATGATACCTAGTACTCGTATCTTTTCTGGTTCCCCGACTACGTGACTAGCCCCCACTCTCAGACTACTCAGTTGACACGATCGTTTCAATGCCAGCAGTTTTACAACTCGTGCCCCCTCCGAATAGCTGTAAATTTCCTCCGTAAACTTTTTACAGCCCTCCCAGCTAGATTTCTCTCTCAGTTTTGTGTACTTATTTCTAATTTCCCTATATGCATCCCAGCTTTGAGAGTCGTCCTTCCTCAACGCTACCCTCATTGCTCTCCGCGTTCTCTTCTTCAATTTTTGTACCATGTCAATCAGGCGCGTATACAGAGGGGGGGCAACAGGGGTATCCCCCCTCCCCCCGACACGGTAGTTTTGCATACTACGGGGGCCATAGTATATAGGTGCGGCCCACAAGATTTTTTGTGAAGAAATTTTTTTTTCGTAATATTTCATCAAAATAAAAGTAATCTATTGGTGTAATTACTTGTATTATATTTATGACACATATAGGCACCCATAAGTACTAATCTGCTAATGAAATTCCATAATTGAAACCAAAAATCTTTGTAATTTACTAATAAAATTTGAGAGGGTGGGGCGGGGAGGGGGGACCACAAAACTGGCTGGCAACATTTGTTAATTGGATGCCTGGGATCCATACAATATATATCAGAAGTCAGAATGAGGTCCGCAATTTTTGCAAACGGGACTCCACTGAGAGTCCGGTCTACTGTGTACTCGATCGGGTTAGCCATCACTTACCTACGGAGGTAGGTCGCATATATGGCATTGGCCCGGGTTTGCCGTTCTCAGAATATTCTCTCTAGGCGTCACCACTCGATTCTTCGAACTTCGAAATTTCGTTATTTGCGTCTCTTTCGCTCGTATAAGCAAGTGTGATAGAGAGGGAGATAACCAAATTTCTATATTTAGGTGTTCGTGCCTTCGCATGAACCACTATGAGATTACCGCCTTGTAACTCAGCCCTAATCAACTGAATTCATCGACTAGTAGCGCCATCTGTTGCGCCATTCAGGTACTAATGTCGCCCGGTGCTAGCGCCTGGCTGATTTCTCCTCAGTACGCTTTTGTAACTCAGCCGAGCAACACGTGCACAATCAAGTTAAAAAAATATCGATAAGTAAATTACAAATTCAAATTGTGTAACGATTGTTGCTATTTCAGATAAGTGATGTAGCACAATTTACTTTTGTAATTTATTTTGTGCAAATTGTTCAAAAAATGGAAGAGCAAATAGTATAATGACTTCATATATTGTGAAATTCCGCTCGGTGCCCGTGGCCCAGCGACGAGAAGCAGTGACCTCCAATAGGCACCGTCAAAATACATCCGTCTTCCCGTGAGACGCAGATATTGTGAAATTCCGCTCGGTGCCCATGGCCCAGCGACGAGACGCAGTGACCTCCAATAGGCACCGTCAAAACACATCCGTCTTCCCGTGAGACGCAGATATTATGAAATTCCGCTCGGTGCCCATGGCCCAGCGACGAGACGCAGTGACCTCCAATAGGCACCGTCAAAACACATCCGTCTTCCCGTGAGACGCAGATATTGTGAAATTCCGCTCGGTGCCCATGGCCCAGCGACGAGACGCAGTGACCTCCAGAAGGCACCGTCAAAACGCATGCGTCGTCCCGTGAGACGACATGCGTCATCCCGTGAGACGACAGGCGTCGTCCCGTGAGACGACAGGCGTCGTCCTGTGAGACGACAGGCGTCGTCCTGTGAGACGACAGGCGTCGTCCTGTGAGACGACAGGCGTTGTAATGTAAGACGACGTGCGTCGTCCCGTGAGACGACGGGCGTCGTCCTGTGAGACGACATGTGTCGTCCCGTGAGACGAAATTGCGTCGATCCGTGAGACGAAATGCGTTGGCCCAGGAGACGACATTGCATCATTTCGTGAGTGCAACATTGCGTCATCTGTTCAGACGATATGCGTCGTCCAGGGACCGGAACCGGTTACCATAACCTGGGTATTTCATAGGGTTATTTTTGAGGTTGTTTTAAAAACCCTGATATAACGGTAACCTTATGATGAGGTAACCGTATTGATACGGTTACCGTATCGATCAGGTTAACCTAAGGTAACACTAACCGCTTTAAAAACCCAATCAATTCGGTTACCGAATCATAGGGTATTGAGGCAGCTTAAACGAATGTAATCTTTACGAACAGTCAGATTAGGCTCATTATTAGCTTGCTGTAGTGGCTTTGGGCACGGGACTGGTCAACTAAGCTCCCAGTACAAACAAACAGGTTTTGCCGGAAACGTCGCGAGTCATTTCTTGTGTTCATCGAGCTTTAACAATATTTGTACTTTTAGGTTGAAATTGGAGCGCGGCTGCATTTCGTTTGGTTATTTTGTTTTTACATTATTACTATATCTCCAAAGTTATTTGGAGAAATTACGGATACGGATGCGTGGTATTCGTGCATATGAATTACAATCTATTGTTTTAATTATCAAGTATGTGTATGTGTACAATAAAATATGAATATATATTTTTTTATTAAAAAAAAAGAAAAAAAAATAAAATAAAAAATAGAATAAACAAAATTAAAATAAAATAAAAATAGAATACAAATAAAATAGAAATAGAATAAAAATAAAATAAAAATAAAATAAAAATAAAATAAAAATTAAATAAAAATTAAATAAAAATAAAATAAAAATTAAATAAAAATAAAATAAAAATTAAATAAGAATAAAAATAAATGAAAATAAGAAATAATAATTAAAAATAAAATAAAAATAAAATAAGATAAAAATAGAGTATAAAAAATTAAAATAAAATAGATTAAAAATAAAATAAAATAAAACAAAATAGAATAAAAATAAAATATTTAATTTAATTTTTTTTTCTTTATTTATTTTATTTTTATTTTTTTTAATTCTAATTTCATTCTATCTTTATTCTATTTTTATTCTATTTTTATTCTATTTTTATTCTATTTTTATTCTATTTTTATTCTATTTTTATTCTATTTTTATTCTATTATTATTCTATTATTATTCTATTCTTATTATATTCTTATTCTATTCTTATTCTATTTTTATTCTGTTTTTATTCTATTTATATTCTATTTTTGTTCTATTTTTATTCTATTTTTATTCTATTTTTATTCTATTTTTATTCTATTTTTATTCTATTTTTATTCTATTTTTATTCTATTTTTATTCTATTTTTATTCTATTTTTATTCTATTTTTATTCTATTTTTATTCTATTTTTGTTCTATTTTTGTTCTATTTTTGTTCTATTTTTATTCTATTTTTATTCTATTTTTATTCTATTTTTATTCTATTTTTATTCTATTTTTATTCTATTTTTATTCTATTTTTATTCTATTTTTATTCTATTTTTATTCTATTTTTATTCTATTTTTATTCTATTTTTATTCTATTTTTATTCAATTTTTATTCAATTTTTATTCAATTTTTATTAAATTTTTATTCTATTTTTATTCTATTTTTATTCTATTTTTATTCTATTTTTATTCTATTTTTATTCAATTTTTATTCAATTTTTATTCAATTTTTATTAAATTTTTATTCTATTTTTATTCTATTTTTATTCTATTTTTATTCAATTTTTATTAAATTTTTATTCTATTTTTATTCTATTCTTATTTTATTTTTATTCTATTTTTATTGTATTCTTATTTTATTTAGAGTCTATTTTTATTTTATTTTTATTCTATTTTTATTATGTTTCTATTCTATTTTTATTCTATTTTTATTCTATTTTCATTTTATTTGTATTCTATTTTATTTTATTAAAATTTACTATATTTTTTATTCTTATAATATTTTCATTTATTTATTTATTTTTATTTTATTTTACTTTCATGCTTCAGCAACGCGACTACTACGATAACAGCTCTATATTACTCTTTCATTAAATGTTAAATCTCAACATTTGCTTTCAATAGTATTCAAATGTAGTAAAGAAAAAACAACCCAGGTTACAATAACCCAATGAAAACCCTTAACAAATACCCTATCGCGATGGGGTTTTGAGGTTAACCGTGTTAGAGGTTACGGTTACCGCTTCAATACCTGTTACCATTATGATTCGGTAACCTTATGATACGGTAACCGTATCATGAGGTTACCAAATTGATTGGGTTACCGAAATGATAGGGTTAAGCCTAAAGAGGGGTTTTCCGGTCCCTGGCGTCGTCCTGAGAGACGACATTGCGTCGTCCTGTGAGATGACATTACGTCGCTTGTTAAGGCGACAAGCGTCTTCCTGAGACCCCTGAGAAACGATATGGGTCGTGCATCATCCCGTCTGTGTGTCATCCTGGATAATATACAAAGTTGTCATATCGGAAGACTATACTTCCGGGAAACGGTATTACGTTGTCTCAAATTGCATGTATCGTTGAGACGCTATGTAATGTCCATGCATCATCTTGTAGCTGGTCGCTCCACAGATTATGTACATCTATCTATATCTGTGGATACCGTTGGAAAACTGCCACCTTAATGTCTGATTTATCCCATTAACAAACGACGCCAACGGTTGCATTTTTGTTTTAACATTGGCATGGTAACGATATATTAAACGACATAATGCCCATTTATTAAAAGATGTTCAACCATCGTTTCTCTCATATCAGACACGAAAAATAGAATAAGCTAATTCTTTCAACCACTAATAAAACATGGTTCATGGGTAAAACAACTATCTGGTACATCTTTTAAGAAGAATGGTGGACACGCGGCCTCTCGTAGACTGGCTTGTATAAATGTAGTTTGGCATTTGTCCCCCGCCCTATAGTCGTCGAGTTAAAGATGGATTCACTGACTTCATGTACTAATGTTGGCAACACAAAGCCACAAAATTGGAACTGGAAATCATGTACGACACCGTAAATTGAGGAATATATGCGTACAGTCAACATCTGTATTAATCAGTTAATGTCTCAGAAAATTGACCTGGAAATACCGGCTAACATCGAGTACTGCTACGAAAGGATAGTTTCAATAATGCAAAAAGGAACTCGAGTAGAACCGCATAAGCGGAAGATCACACGTAAAAAGAAAACATTCATTCCCGGTTGGAATAAATACGTGGCGGAAAAATATGCGGCGTCTAGGAGCGCAGTACGTCTGTGGCACGAAGCCGGTTGTCCGACTACAGGTGAAGCGGCCGAGCGACGTAAACAATGTCGATCACAATTTAAATCTGCGTTGCGTTATTGTCAAAATAATCACGAACAGATAAAAATGGACAATATTGCGAGTGACATGCAACATAACAACTTCGGAAAGTTCTGGCAACAAGTAAATAGAATTTTGAAAACCTCTTCTAGCTTTCCCTCGCATATGGATGGACAAACGGACGACAGTAAAATAGCGGAAGCTTTTAGCAAGCTATTCACACAGCCTAAACCTGCGAGAGCGCGTCATCAGGGTCAAGAATGTGTTGACGGCGGCCTTCCCGTGTCAATCACGATCACGGCAACTGACATCGCCAAAGCGCTCAAGCAAATGACGCGCAGTAAATCTCCCGGCTTGGATGGTCTTACAGTTGAGCACATTAGATACGGTGGCCCTGCCGTATTGCATACTCTGGCCACACTATTTACAGCAATAATTAAGACTGGTTATTTGCCACAGGACCTAACGGATACGGTTATAGTACCTATTTGCAAGGATAGAAGGAAAAACATCGCAAGTACCAGTAATTACCGCCCTATTGCTCTGGCAAACATAATAGCTAGACTGCTGGAAAGAGTGCTGCACCAGCTCGCCGCCCCATATTTGTACACTGCTGATAACCAGTTTGGATTTAAAAGTAACGTCTCAACAACCTGGGCCATTTACGCATTTAAGCAGATAGTAGGCTACTACAAATCTCTGAAAACACCTGTTTACGCCTGCTTCCTCGACCTGAGTAAAGCATTCGACAGAGTTGACCACCAGCTCCTTTGGAAGCAATTACAAGAGCGAAAGACACCCACACCAATTATCAAGGTACTGGAAAAGTGGTATTCCCAACAGAAGAACAAGGTACGTTGGAAGTCAACTCTGTCCGCCGCCACCGGGCTAAACTGCGGAGTGAGACAGGGGGGCAGCATGTCACCAGCGCTCTTCAGTGTCTACATGGATGGGCTTTCACAGGCTTTGTCTAACACCGGGGTCGGCTGCTCCATCAACGGCACAATGGCTAACCACATTGCGTATGCAGATGACATGGTCCTGCTCGCTCCATCGGTGGCAGCTATGCGAGAGTTACTGGCGGAATGCGAAAAATACGCCAGTCAGCACAATATGAAATACAACCCAGACAAGTCGGAGTTTATGCTCATGGAAGCGGCAAATATGCCGTTAAGCGTACCGCCACTGTTACTTGATGGAGTTCAACTGCGTAGAGTATACGAGGTTAAGTATCTTGGCCACGTTCTGCTGTCTAGTTTGAAAGACTACAGGGACATTGAAAGGCAGAAACGAGCTATTGCGGTACGAGCGAACATGCTAGCCAGAAGATTCGCCAAATGCAGCTACGGCGTGAAAAGGCAGCTGTTCCTGAGCTTTTGTACCTGTGTCTACACAGTGGAATTGTGGTCGGAGTACACCTGTGCGGCAGTGGGAGACATGCGCGTGCAGTACAACAACGCGTGGCGAGCGCTGTTCCGGCTGCCGCGCTGGTGCAGCGCGAGCGCCATGTTCGCGGAGGGCCGTGCGCCGGGCTGGGCCGCGCTGCTGAGAGCGAGAAGCGCCGCCGCCAGAAAGGCGATCAATGGTTCCGGCAACACACTGCTGTCCGCAGTGAGGGAGTGGGACGCTAGCCCGCTTCATGAGCGCTGGAGGACCTACCACAAACCTGTCACCATGAGATCGGGGTGAACCGTGGTACAGTACAGGCTATGACGGAGTTTTTAGATTAATAATTTAAATTTAATTTTTAATAATTTATATTATATGTATATTATTTTAATTTAATTTAGGTTTAATATTGGATTTATTTGTCCAATATGGAAACCATTTCTGGATTAAACAATTTTCATTTCATTTCATTTCATTTCATTTCGATTGAACCCAGGAAAGTATTGCCAAATACGGCTTGTACTACAAATTTATGCGACTTAACGCAAAATAATGGTTTGGAATAAGCTGTTTCGATCATGCAAAAAGGGGAAGTAAAAACTAGCAAGGTTTTACAAGCATTTACAGCCCTCAACCAGGTCCTATACTTTAAAAAGGAGGGGGAGGCAAGTAAAAACAGGTATTGTTTTAGAAAGCAATAGCATAACCGTTTTGGCTTTGACCCATAACATCAAAATAACTTTATAGTAAGGTTGTAGAATATTAAAACTGAGCTGAATAAACGACGTTGTCTAAACAAAATCTAAACAGCAAACGCCTGCCCATCGTAGGCACATGTGAGTCAAATCCTGGTAGTGTCTTGAGGCATACTGAAGCACCTCAAAAATATTATTTCTTAGTTACCAAATTAAAATAATTGCTGGTCACAAAGAAGGATTGCTGTTTAGCCAAGCAACAAAATATTAATTAACACCGAAATAATTTAACTAGTAATCTAGTAAATTAACACCGAAATCAAAAATTGACAAATGTAGCTGTGTAAACAAAGACATTTACCTATATCACCTCAGTTACAACAAACACGTAAAAACGTCTGTGTTTAGTTCGACGACTGAGACGTCTCAGTTAATGTTATACTTAAACTGAAAGATCATCATAATCAATGTACGATAGGCACCCTGCCTGAAAACTATAATAGATCAACGGTTCAATAGACTTGCAATTAGTATGACAACAGAGGCGTTAGATGGATCAAGTGAGGTATAAAGGTAAAGGTTACAAGATTCCATTTCGATAGAATTAACTCCCACTATAGGCATGACAACAAACTTACAATATGTAAAAATAGTGGAAACTTACCTAACTTTTCCCTATATTTATAGTCGTCCTTATCGTTTTCGATGCTGGCGAACTTAAAAGCAAACCTGACGGAAGATTGTTATTCTGATCTCTAATATGGCTGGCTAGGCCGAACTTGGTTTTAAATACTCCTTAACACATATAGTAGCAGAGCTCGCTAGTTGTGATGGACGTATTGGACGTGTACACTTAGGAGGGCTTTGATATCTCTATAGATATTCGAAAGTCTCATTTAAGGTGTAAGAGTAAACAAAGAAGTGGCAAATGTCATGTAAATTCTTGTAGCAGAGTTGGGCCTTCCTGTTGTCCTGTGATATGCCACTGATTCAGTAGACAACGCGTGGCAAAACATCTAACGCCGAAATGGGATCACAAAAGAATTTAACCAATACTCTAGATTCAACACAAATTGAATGATCGCTTCAATATCCTCAAAGCAGTTGGGACTGCTGGGCAAATCAGGTGAATAATTACGACAAGATATAAACAAGAATTGAAAATGCCTGTTTCTAAAATAGAGTCGGTTGGTTATTTCGACTGCTTGTCTTATGAGAGGTACCCCTCTCAGAAGCTTAAGTGCTTACGGAATGTTTCACAAACTTTTTGCATTGTGATTAAGGCAAAATTGGATGAAAATTTTAAAATATTACTTAAACACTAACTTGATATAAGATAGTCAAGTACATAGATAGCGGTATCAAAGCAACCATAAAATTCCCGATGGCTTGCCTAATTTTTAATAAGTTAAGCATTTTTCTACAGACAACGATGAAAAGGATAGCCAAATTAATTACAACTTGACTACGAATATTTTGGACTTGTTATCTCTAGTAGGTAGTCTGAAACGAATCCTAATAGGTACAGTCAGCGTCAGAGATACGTGACCCCCCTAGGTGTAAAACTGGAACTCTCGTTCGACACGAGAATCGGCATTTACCACACTGTCATTTAATTCTTTCAAAAATGAAATATCTCAAATCTGCTTGTCAGCTAAGCTGGGATCGATCCTGGGGCCTCGGCTCACACTCATTCGCTTCACTGATACATTAGTCCGGCTTTTTTCCGCTGGGCTATCGTAACACATGGACTACACAACAAAAATATGAACCAGTTCCGACCGGCAATAGAGAACTATGACAAAATCTATAAAAATGGACTTTATTGTCAATGGCGCTTACGCCGCATCGGGTTGCGCATCGTTGCATTTTTATTGGAGCATCGCTGATAATGGCGTAAGCGCCATCGACATCGAGGTCCCTTAACATAGATATTCTGTTCCAACTATTACTTATATCTAAACTCGTCCCTGTTTTGCAAGCTTGTCTTGGATCATATTAGTAATGTCTTTGGTTTATCAATATTTTCCTACCCTCATTTTTATTCATTTTATTTCCACAGACGACTAACAACGACTTTTACCAATTACATTTTAAGGTTTAATTTACTGGAGTAAATGCGTCTAGTTATTTCGTGGAGAAAATTTGTCTGAGGGTAAGTCATAATTTGCGTGTGCGAATCATACCTGTGTCGCAACGCAATTACGATCTCTCGACAATCCTTTTGCATTTCAAGCAATTGAATAACTGCCCCCGTCCGTTTTTTTGTGTTTCAATAATATGGTTCGCTAAAATTGTGGTTCTTTGGGAAGAGAACAAAAGTATTAAACAAATAGCACACGAGTACTGAATATAACGGTAAGTTTGTAACCTGTGACTCCGTTGGGACATTTATTTTTTAGTAAAAAAAGTAAAATGTTATCAATAAGTTAAGCCACCAGATTTTGTTTGTGAGGATTTACTGTCGTGTGTTTACCTATATATGGGATAAGATAGAAAAATATATTTAACGGAAAAGTCTTTTAATCGGCAGCTTTATTATGTGAAGTAATAGGTATAGTCTTAGAGCCATGTTTATTTTTAAAGCTATTTGTGTTTTTTAAGTTTTATCATCATGAACGAGCAAATTTAATACTATTTTTACTTGCAGAGAAATACGATTCGCAGATGGGTGAGATTCGTTATATCGTATTTACTGACGAGAAATATTTTAAGTCAGACAAAGATGGAAGAAAAATATTGTGGCGCAGAAGTGGAGAGCGATTTGACCCCAAAAATATGCTAGACCTTAGAACAAGCGGAAGGATATCATTAGGTGGGTATATTATATTAAGTATACAATTTTCATTACCTGCACTTTAAAAAAAAACTGTGATTTCAGTTTTACGTTTTTCAAGTTATGGTATGCTCATGATATTTTTTTTTAGCGTATTGGGGCTGGATGTCATCTATGGGGCCCGAGCAGCTCGTTGAAGTTGGAGGCCGAATGAACAATGAGGGGATACCTCGAAGTGTTACGTGACGTCATGTTGCCTTCCGTTCGCGTCGCCTATCCCGAAGGACAAATTTATTTAGTGCAAGACATAAATCATTGGTGCATGACAATAGTGCAGTGCATCGTTCCCGTATAGTAAAAGAGTGGTTAGCCTTACAAACAGACATCACTGTATTAGATTGGCCTTCTAAAAGCCCTGACCTTAATCCTATTGAGAATTTATGGTGCTTAACTGGGACCCTACACAAGTCAAATCAAGACAAAACTTAGACGAAGAAGTTTATAGAAAGTGGGAATTGATGAGGAACACCAATGTATGTTCAAACATGGTTTCAAGCATGAAAAGCCGGCTAAAACAGGTAGAAGATAAAAAAGGTTTTCCTCTATGTTATTAGTAAAAATTGTAAAAAAAAATGTGTTGTTGGTATTTCTCCATTATTGGGCAAATATTTACTCCATGCAAGTTTTAAAATAATGAGTAGGTATAATGCTATTGTATAAGTAGTGTCTAACAAATTATATTGTTTTTTTAACATGGATTCTTCTTCATTAGTATTATTTCAAGTCAATTTGATGTGACATGACTGAATAAAGTGTTTCTGTTAATAGGAAATTTCAATGTAACTTTAATGGGAGCTGTTTGAATTCGACCTAATTAGTGGGGAAATACCCTATGCTTACTAAGATTGTGGTAAGGTTGCATTGCATTGGTAACGGGCTAAGAGATGAATTATTGTTATCTTTGATAACATGTCGTTTCTCTTTGCAACGTTAAATAGCTGGTTTAGATTACGTATTACATATTGATAATGGCATACAGACTAATAGGGCGAGGGGCGGTCTAACCTATACTCATTTTTGAAATTGTTTTTTGAATAGCCCATTTTATACTTAAAAGCCTCTTCCCGCAATTTCCACAACTCCCACCGCTGTGTCCCGCCATCTCTGTCTAAAGTAGGTATAACTGAAAAATTGTGTTAAATGCAATAAGAATATTAATTTATAATCAAAGAAAAGGGAAACTATACATTTCACTTTTAACCGAGTAGTTTGGTATTACTTATAAAAAAAGTTATGACCTGACTTGTTTTTACGGTTCTACTCAATGAAGTAAAATGTAGGTATAATCTAAAGTAAACAACCAAAGTGTAATGTCTTATAAAGTTTAACAGCATGCAGACCACCAATATCACAATTTTAAACAGTAAGAGTTAAGCTAAAGGTATTTTACTTGTTAACTTTAAGTTTCACTGATGTATAATTGAAGGGATGTTTACAAAAACAACATAACTGACTACACTGGTTGACACCTGAAACGATTAACAATGTTCTTAAAAAAGTATCACCCACTCTAAGCAGTTATGTTGTTTTTGTAAAAATCCCTTCAATTGACTACACATTATAATTTAACTAGTAAATATTTAGCTGTAAAATATATAGTAATCAGTTTACAGAACACGCATAATATATCTACTGTCATATATATATATATATTACCCCCATTATTCAGTTAGTAAACAATATTTAATATAATAGTATTTAAATACCTACTTTTTAGTTAATAAAAAGTTACCAGTGACTATGGAATTTTCATTATTAGTCCTTAAAAAAAAGATTTTAACTTCTATTTTAATTAAACTTACTATATTAAATAGGATGTTAAAAAATTCTTAATAAAAAAGAACAAGTATAAAAATACAAAAAGTATCCTCTACGTAGATTCGAACCGCGAACCTAGTGTTTACTAGTCTGTTACACTATCCATGACGCTGCACGGACTCTTGTGAAGTTAACGAAATTATTGTTCTAGTTAAAAATTGATTAAAAGGGTAATTTTAATGTTCCGAGTTAATAACTGAGTAGGTAATAAGGAATAACAAAACGTATAAAATAAATATTTGTGGTAATGTAAAAAAATATTAAAACCAGGATTATAAAACAAAAGTAAAAAAAAAGCAAAAAGTGTGATTCTTATGCTGGGGTTCGAACTAGCGACCACATTTGTCTATTGCTGGAGGGGGGTCACATATCTCTGACGCTTACTGTACACTGTTAGAGTCATAATACTCATAGAACTACATTAACACCTTCGAGGTTTTAAATATGCATGAGATAGAAGCACATCAAGGCTCATCAAAGACGCTGAACTTGGCTCTCGTAGTGACTTAAGACTACAATATAGTCGCCGGTCTTATACACGTGAAAACAAACAGTCGCTAGTGAGTTCTAGTAGATAGGTTAAACTAGTACACAATGACCTCGCATAGATCGGCTCCATCCACGTGCCACGGTTTGGCTTGTCGAATAAGGGTCCAGAATGAATCCAACATGTTCTCAAAATCGAAGACAGTTATTATGTTGCGAGTATATAGCCTAACTGAGTAGCAGCAGGCTTAGTTTAGCAAACCTTAGTAAACAATATTGTCAGCGTAACCGATAAAGAGCTGAGAATATCCTAAATACGATTCTAGCTGGTATCATGTCGTGATTATATATAAGACAAAGGGACATTGAAAATGCAGCTGTTTAAAAGTTAAGCAAGAAGGCTTTAGAAACTACAATTATATTTTCAGTCAAGTAATACATTTGTATAGGTACTTAAGAATGCACAGTTTATGAGAAGAGAATGCGCTTGTAAAATACTCAATCTGAGATCTGAGACGTCAACATGTGACTTGTGGTTGTACTAAAACTCAAGGCGAACATTTCACCTGATCGAGTCTAGTATTATTCAGGGTTTTACAATCTCTGGGAGTAAACAAAGGTTTACCTTTGAATGTTAACATTAATACCTATTATAATACTAGTCACTGCCAATGACTTCAACCGCTAAAGATTTCAAAATGGTTGAATCTCTTTTCACGCCATTACAGGTTAAATTTGGAAAAACTGTCTCTCAATGGACCTCCAAAACATCTAAAGAATATGAGGTTAAAACTTTAATGTCCTACACACATTCACTGCTATGCTACGTGCGTAGCGCTACGCCGTTGCCGATAACATGGGTTTTCCACTATGTAGCTAAAATGCTTCGTAGAGCCGTGACGACAATGTGTCGTCATTAGCAGTGAATAGGTTAAGTGTTTAGAATTATTTTTGTGTCAGTATCTACACAAAGTGATTTGGTTGATAATATTTTACTAGCGTACATATATGATGATGTAGATGTTGGATAACAAAACATCGGGTAACCATACTTATCAGTACACAACTAAGGCATACAAGCTCTTCCTTTGGTTTTGTGAATCAAATCGCCGCTACAGAGGGTATATACTATACATAAAACATCAAATTAAAGACTCGAACAATCCTTGCGTACCCAATGATCTCTATCCCGGCTATAGAAAATAACTACATACGCGAGAAAAATATTACTCGCTAGACGTACGGTCAACTAGTAAATGGTATACGTATTTAAGGGAAGAGAAAAGCGACAAACACACAATAGTCATAGTAATATACCTACAGCCGTTGAAGACGATAGCATATTTTTCATCAACATCCTTATAGGTATGTTTGTTTCACCTGCTAGCGTGATTCCGTTTACTAATCATTTAATATGTTCGCCCCGCTCTAAAATCTATAAACATAATACGTTACGCCTGGGAGGACATTATCATCATACCTGATCTGTTCTCGGTGGAGTATTGTTAATTTAGCAGTACCATTTTGTTTCTAAAATTGATAGTTGCGGTCAGCAACATTTAGCATGCTCATAACACTCATCTACTCAAAACCCTCTTTTAAATCCATGTTGTGGATGTAATTAAAGATAGCAACGGCTTTCTTTCAGAGACGTCTAAGAAATATACTAGCAAGGATCTCGCATAAATACCCGCATTTCCCATTTGGTTTTGGCATTATTTCACTAATAAATGATCGCTACCTAATAGGTCTGATCAATGCCGCAATGCGGTCGTAACATGCGGCACTTAAACACATCATAGAGAGCTTATGTGTATAGATAAAGCAGCGTATGTAACTGTACGTAATATTCGTGCGATGTTATTGAGACAATAAATTATTAATACTTTACATCTTTAAAGGGCTTAATACTAAAAAATCGTACAGATATTGATGGAAAATCGGTTTTCTCAATTAAGAACAACTTTTTAAACAATTTTATTTTAAAAGAACTTTCAATCTGGCCTTATTATAATAAATTGTCATGTCTTCGCCTCAAGATTTATATTTAATAACGAAGGTAGTTGCCTTGCAACGTCACAACGGATTCGCACCCAGTTTAACGTAGAAAGAGAAAAAAGATACCTGTCTTCTTCTACGATACCGGCCGCTGGTCACGTCATTATTGTTTTTGCGCGCGCGGCGATCGCACCTGGTTAGAGCTCTAGCAAATAAATTAAATCTTAGTTTGATTTATTTAGCTAATTACTGTGGATTTTAGTTTTAATTGTTATGACTAAAGGAAAATCAAGATCGGAAAAGGAGTGATGAAACAAGGAATTTCTTCGGAGGAAAAGGAGCGATATATTTGAAGCCCATCTATAGTGCCTGTGTTTGTGATTTTTAAAAGTGATATAGATTTCACATACTTCTTCCCCGATCTAACACGAGATGTTAGACAGCGGAAAATATAGCTCTGAGCTATTACGAGATAATAGCCAGTAGCAATTTCACAGAGTTAACACGAGATGTTAACCGTTATTTTTCGTAGTTGAATAAAAACTACCGCCACCTCCACAAAATCTGCATGCCGCAGAAATAGACAAACAATTGAGTGTATCGACCTAGGCCTCAGTAGGTGTACCGTAACTCGCAGCTTGGGATTCTGAATCGGAGCCTGGACCCTCATCAGTGTTGCAGCCTGCGGAACCAGCATCAAGACCTTCGCCAACGCCGAGGACTTCAGACGTTCGATTTTGTTTCGGAGGCGACGGAATATGGCGAATTGCCTGGCGAAATAAATTTCCTAAGACATTTCGGATTAATAACATTTATTATTTTCATAAGAAGTTTTTATTTCACTTATGGTGGCGACTGTGCATAAATAATATGCATATGTAAATATATCACAGGCTATGCAATTGTGTCTGAAGGTACTTACCTATAAACAGTAAATCAGGATTTCAAAAGATCAACAGTGGGTAGAAAAACATTAACTACCAAAAGACTGCGTGGCTGCAGTGTTATAATTTTCTTAATTCATTTAAATTTTCTTTATTATTAGAAACTGATATCAGATATGGTGAATATCAATAAAGCAAAATAGTTGGGCTGTAATTTATGGATTTTCTGCAGAATAACAACCAGGTATGTTATAGGAACCTTTAGATACCTAAAGTAATATACAATTCACATACTTCTTTCCCGATCTAACACGAGATGTTAGAATATAGCTCCGAGTTATTACGAGATAATAACCAGTAGCAATTTCATAGAGTTAACACGAGATGTTAACCGTTAAGCTGGAATAGTATGTATATGGAGATAAATTCTGTTAGTGGCTTAACTTTTAAAAGCTGGCAGATTAAGTATTACAGCCCCCAGCCAATCCAAGTTTAAATTGTAACACGAGGAGCCAACCGTCTCATCACGACCACCGCCACAGAACCCGCAGACGTAAACGCGCGAGTCGCGCGCGTCGGCCCCGCCGCCGTCAGCGGTCAGCAGTGTCAGCACGCCCAGAACGTCGTTTTCGCGCTTTTGCCGTGCAGACGTTAAACACCAAGGTATGCAGATCCTGCATTATCCTTGGTTGGCAATTAAAAAACAATGCTTACCATCAGGCGCGCCGTATGCTTGTTTGGCCCCGTCGTAACATAAAAAAAAAAAAAAAAAAAAAAACCGATGAAAACATAGTTTGTGTTGTGCCGAGCACCTCAACCGGGAACACACATTCGGGTATTTGCCCAAATATTCGTCTTATCTTATGTCCCTCTCTGCTATTGATTAGAATTTCTATTTATTATAGAATAATAAATAGAAATTCGGCTCGGCGCTCAGCGAGTCCCACACGTAGGCAGTAATGCCAGGCAACAGGCGTTATTTCCTCATTTTGGTACAAAAAGTCTATATTGATTTAATTACATACTTGACAAAGTCTTATGAGTAAATATATATGACACTGATATATGTATAATATTGGAGATGAGACTCTCTCTTTCATCAAAACGGCTGGGATTTATTATTGTTATTTAAAATATCTTACAGACTCGCAGTGCTAAGGGATCAAGCAGGTTTAGGTTTTGCAATTTACTCAAAAAAACATGACTTTATTACTCAAATTAAACTGGCTTGGCTAGCCAGAAAACAATGCCCGTTGGTCGCTGAATTTTTTGGATATGCTAAGCGACATGCGTCTCGATAGCCGTCGTCTCTTGTTTAAAAAAAATATAAAATACATTTTTAATTTCCACATATCCAATACAATATAATATATGTACGTTACGTCAACTATTTAAACGTATTTTTTTCTAACTACGTATATAATATAACTCATTTGTAAGGCAGCAAGTGCCCATAGCAACTTACGGTCAATCGGTCATGCGAGAAATTATGTTGACTCATAATACTAATAAGTTACAATATTTTTGTTGAAATGTCCTTTGAGACTAATGGCATTATTTCTAAAGGTTTGTCATTACGACATCTGTATTTCCTAGGAAAGTAAGAAGTTTGATTGAAGTTTACTAAGTTTTATGAACAAATAAGTTTTATAAACTTTGGGGCTATTACTGCAATAATATAGTAAAAAATAAGTCATCGAGACACTGGATATGCCATGATCATAATAAAAAATGTGTCTACTGTATTTTTAAACGCATTTTGGGGGAAAGAAACTTATATGGTCCCTACGTCTTTAGTTTGACGGATCTTATTTGTAAAATAATTCAATTTAAAACAAAATTTATATTTTATAATATAAAGGATTCTATAGTAGGTACCTATTGTAACTATAGTTGGTACTAAAAGGCTAGTGCACTTCATTAGCGCAAGGATACAAAGGTGTTTCCCTCTTCACATTTTATTATACAGAAAATAAGACATTTTCTAGATAATAATCAACCAAAATATTTGTTGCCAGATTTTCACTCGCTCGCTTGAAATGATTGCGTTTGTTGGCAAATAATTAGCGATATTTTCCAGGGAAAAATATTTATTTGCTTCTTGATGCCATATTCGTATAAGCAAAATAAAGTATATGTAGTAAACTTACTTTTTCAACCCTTCGTTTTTACATGCTAATTTGCAATCCTTTGATTGTCCATTCTAGTTTGCAACGACAAATCAAGAATTTTTTCACCTCAGCAGCTCGAACAAGGGTTCTTTGCCGCCTAAATTCAGTGAGCAAAGTTCGATTTTGCTCACTGAGTGAGACAAAATGACCTTGAAAATTCTGCAGTAAAAAGAAAGAGAAACTAATATTTCAAACGTCATAACGTCGCTTTTTGAATAGCAGAACCCCGATGAACACTAAATTAGCTTGGAAACCTAATCACAAGATTTGGCGCAGGCACTAGTTTCTAATCAATGCGTGATTACAATGTTTTCAAACGAAGCTCCTCCTCTCTTATTAAGTTAAAAATAGTCAAAAAAGGGTCAAAAATTCCGAAATTTCAAAAATTTCTTAAATTTCTAGTTTCCAAAATTTCAAAAATTACAAGTTTTAAAATTTTCAAAATTTTCAAAAAGTTCAAAAATTTTAAAAATTTCAAAAATTTCAAAAATTTCAAAAAGTTCAAAAATTTCAAAAATTTCAAAAATTTCAAAAATTTCAAAAATTTCAAAAATTTCAAAAAGTTCAAAAATTTCAAAAATTTCAAAAATTTCAAAAATTTCAAAAATTCAAAAATTTCAAAAAAATCAAAAATTTCAATTGTGTCTAAAATTTCAATTGTGTCTAAAATTTCAAAAATTTAAAAGTTCTAAAATTTCAAATATTCAAAAATTACAAAAAATTCTAAAATTACAAAAATTTCCAAAATTACAATAATTTCAGAAAATTCAAAATTTTCAAAAAAGTTAAATTAGTAAGGAAAGTCAAAAAAGTCAAAAAAAAAAAAAAAGTCGAAAAGTCATACAAGTCAAAAGTAACCGAGTATTTTTTTGTATCGGTATTCGTATCTGTATTATTATCGGTATGTTCTCACTGCTGAGGTGAAAAGTTGTATGTGCAACATGAGACCAAAGTTATTTGCACCTCGTGCCTTTGAGTCCCTCACTACGCTCAAGATTCTAAATTAGAATCACTCGCTACGCTCGTGATTCTATTATAGAATCTTTCGCTTGCTCAGGACTCAAAATAAACACTCGAAGCAAAAACTAACTTTGCTCTCTTGTTGCACAAATAACTATATTTTCCAAATAAAATGCTGTTGTTACTTATTTTATGGATTAAGCTAGTACTGTGTCTCACAACCCTATTTTGACAATTGTCAAGTCGATTAAGTACGTGTTATTTTGCTAATATCCAGATGAATTGAAAACAAATTTTGTGTCCCATGTTTTTTTTTCTCAATGTATAAATAAAACTAGAAAATTTTACCAACCCACTTTAAAACCTTCAGATCCGTTTCAAATACAGGGAATTGTTTTATTTCGCATGAGTAAATATATATACATATTATACATATACATATATATATTTGCAACAAAAATCATTCCATCCGTCAAGCAGACACGAAAATATTTGCATTATGTACTTATACCAAAATACAATTGAAAAATAAGATCAAACATTGTTTTGATACTCAAGTAAAGGAGTTCAACTTACCATAGTAGGTTGACGTTACAAGCTCCGTAGCAACGGAAACGGATTAATGAGACTTTTCATAAAGGTTGTTTGACGCGGTAGTAAGATAGCCTGGCACCTTTGTAGGTACCTATCTACTACATGAGTGAGATTTTAAGCCGTATTGCTAGTTTTCAGTAATATCTCCGGTCTTCACCTTTCCCATTGATTGAAGTGGCAAACCCGTTTCCTGATATTGGATATTAATCAATACCCACTCTTATCATATTTTATATAAATTGAAGACAATTTGAAACATCTGCTGTAAATGGGAAAGGCCCTGTTTAGATTTACCTTTTTTCTCTGTCATCGACCCGTAAAATTTCTAGCAAGGGTTGTAGGTATAGATCGTGTTGCTGATTTCTTGTTGTTCATTTGACCAACACTCAAAACAAAATTTATATATATGTAAATTAAATACCAACATCCCTTATGTTGAGTTACCTCTTAAGTAACATTAACGATGCCAGATGATACTTACATGTCATTATATTTGATGTAGACTTATAAATATATTCGTATATAAGTATATTTTCCTAATTTGGCGGTTGATAAAACTAATAGAAGTGTAAATGTCACTATATATATAAAAAGACCTACCAAACCAATATTTCAAGGTAAAATCTTACCTTTAAATAAATTAGCTAAGAACATTATTTGGCTGATTTATCTAGGTACCTAAGTATTTTAGTATAATAGCGATCCAGTTAAGTTATTATAATTCGGGTGGAACTCTTATATTTTAGTTACCGTTAATTAGGCCACTGCCTAGAATTATTATATATAGTAACACACTTGTTACTATACATAAAACGAAGCAATTATTTTGAATTGGTATCAGTAATGGTTCATACTTTGAGGTCATTATTTATTTCGATTTCAACATTGTTTAGCTCTGAACAATCTACCTTCGTTATTAAATATAAATCTTGAGGCGAAAACATGACAATTAGATGATCAAACGAACTTACCTGAAGTGAAGTTCTATCTAAATTGTCATGTCTTCGCTGAAAGATTTAGAGTCCCACCCTACCCATACGAACCCTGTAATAACAATGTTGAAATACATGCTATGCTCTGAAAAGAATGACGTGACCAGCGGCCGGTATCGTAGAAGAAGACAGGTATCTTTTTTCTCTTTCTACGTTAAACTGGGTGCGAATCCGTTGTGACGTTGCAAGGCAACTACCTTCGTTATTAAATATAAATCTTTCAGCGAAGACATGACAATTTAGATCGAACTTCACTTCAGGTAAGTTCGTTTGATCATCTAATAATAACGGTACATCATACAAATCAGTAATCAAATAACACTTTACATCATCCATAAGTGTTACAAGGAAATTATCAGGCGTGGAATGAGAATGACGCTTTTGACGGAAAGCTTAACTCAGGTTGTCAACGAAATATTTCCAGCTAGGAATATCGAAGTTTGCCAAGATAAAAATCATGAGAATACGAATAAAGGATCGGTTGTCTTAGGGTATATCACGTATCTGTTTACCTATCTTAATAATTAAAATAAATAGTTGCCATGAACTAAATAAGCTAAACTGCCAATCACTGCAGATAAAAAAAAATGTTAACGGTAGTTAAGCTGATACTGTTAAGCAAAAAAAAAAAAAACGTATACGGTATAGCAAAAAGATTCTCTTGTGTACATATTTTGTTCCAATATTTTTATTGGTTAATGTCTACTCATCACAGTACGCCCGGGCCAGCGCCGGCAGAGGTTTAAACACGTCTCATAGTGGTTCATGCGAAGGCACGAACACCTAAATAGAACCGTTTTTCCCCCGAAGGGTAAAAAACGGATATTTAGGTTTCTGCCGTAGCATGAACCACACCTAAGGCCCTTGCCGGCTTACTTAAGGTACTGAGGAGAAGTCAGCCAGGCGCTAGCACCGGGCGACATTAGTACCTGAATGGCGCAACAGATGGCGCTACTAGTCGATGAATTCAGTTGATTAGGGCTGAGTTACAAGGCGGTAATCTCATAGTGGTTCATGCTACGGCAGAAACCTAAATATCCGTTTTTTACCCTTCGGAGGAAAAACGGTTCTATTTACGACGTTCGTTTGCGGTAGGTTCGGTGATGGTCCACAGAAGTTATATTTACATTCAGTTTTATTTTTAACGAATATGGTAGTTAGAATGAGACACAAATAGCGAAAATACAACTTTTACATTAATAAACACCAACCCTCTGGTTTTATTTGTGATGATTTTGTAGAACTAAAAAAACGTACCTTTTTGCCCAGAATCGTACCTTATTTGACACACGACCACAGAGTAAATAATAGTATAATACAGAGAGATCTCTGTAAGGTCACGTAACGTCACGAATCATGTTGTCCCTTCTTAACGCATGACAAGTTCTCTTTCGCACTTATGCAAACGTATCGGATACGTCGTGTCAAACTCAAATTTTTTGACAGATTTACACTGAGTTGTACCCCCCTGACACGACCGTACCTTTAAACGGCTATTAGACATTGCAACATGCAGGCCCCAATCTGTTGTGTACCCTGCATAGATATACCACCCATAGATCTGACACGGAACTAATAATACCAAGATAGAACGGGATGGTCTTATTACACTTTCAATAGATACGGCAGAGAGGTGCTATTATCGTTGGTCCTTGTCATAGTTTCTATTACCCTCCACGCGTTACTTCTAGCAGTGGAGGGTAACAAACAGATATAATGCGCGATTTCTTCAAGAATTTCTGTGATTGCTACGAGAAAAGCTGTTAGTTTTCCTAGAAAGTTGTGTCGGCTAAGGAAAAGATTGGTAAATTGTTCTGTTTTATGCTGTAGAAGTGATTATGGGCATCTATATATCTATCCCATACGGGGGTACACGTGTGCGGGCTCTAGTTAATGCTTGCTTTGAGGTACCCTGCCTCTCCCTTTCATAGCCACGTCAAATAAACGTCAGTCCATACAATGAGTATGACCACTGGTCATACATTTTTGGCAGAGGGGAACTCACTCCGCTTGGTTTAAAACTCTAAAAGCGGTATTACACATTGCAACCTGCAGGGCCCAATCTGTTGTCTACCCTGCCTCTTCCTTACCCTCCTTCAGCTCCCTACGGGCCCTACCTTCAATTACACCTTCCAACCTGACAGATTGGGCCCTGCAGGTTGCAATGTGTAATACCACAGAGTAAATAATAGTATGGTATTACCAGGGGGGTACAACTCAAAGTAAATCTGTCAAAAAATTTGAGTTTGACACGACGTATCCGATACGTTTGCATAAGTGCGAAAAAGAACTTGTCATGCGTTAAGAAGGGACAACATGATTCGTGACGTTACGTGACATTACAGAGGTCTCTCTGTTATACTATTATTTACTCTGTGGTATTACCGCTTTAAGCAGAATAATGAATAGTACTAAGGGTCACCACACACCTAGCGGAATTCCTCGCGGAATTAGTGGAGGTAGCGGAAATTTGTCTATTGTAGCAGATTTTTTGTATGGAAGCCATAGAAAAATTTCCGCTACCATAGACAAATTAAGCATTTTGTCTATGAATTTCCGCTACTTCCGCTAATTCCGCGAGGAATTCCGCTAGGTGTGTGGTGACCCTAAAAGCGGTATTAGACATTGTATGAGTTTTGTTGTACGGTTTTTTTAAGTACGGCGAAGGCAGCTGTGCCGTCCACCGTACGTTTGCTTTCACCCGAACACGGCACACGGGCACAGAGTAAATAATAGTTGACACGGGCAGGGGGGTTTCGGGTCGCCACACACCTAGCGGTTTTCCTCGCGGAATTACCGGAAGTAGCGGAAATTTGTCTATGGTAGCGGAAATTTGTCTATGGTAGCAGATTTTTTGTATGGAAGCCATAGACAAATTTCCGCTACCATAGACAAATTAAGCATTTTGTCTATGAATTTCCGCTACTTCCGGTAATTCCGCGAGGAAAACCGCTAGGTGTGTGGCGACTCTTCACTGTGTCTCTCTACATTGACTCCACCTGTTTTTAATCTGTGCTCGTAACGAGCGCGGCCTAATGACAGGGGGGTACAACTCAGTGTAAATCTGTCAAAAAATTTGAGTTTGACACGACGTATCCGATACGTTTGCATAAGTGCGAAAGAGAACTTGTCATGCGTTAAGAAGGGACAACATGATTCGTGACGTTACGTGACATTACAGAGGTCTCTCTGTTAGGGTCGCCACACACCTAGCGGTTTTCCTCGCGGAATTACCGGAAGTAGCGGAAATTCATAGACAAAATGCTTAATTTGTCTATGGTAGCGGAAATTTGTCTATGGCTTTCATACAAAAAATCTGCTACCATAGACAAATTTCCGCTACCATAGACAAATTTCCGCTACTTCCGGTAATTCCGCGAGGAAAACCGCTAGGTGTGTGGCGACCCTTATACTATTATTTACTCTGTGCTGGCACATCGCTTATTATCTTAAAGCGGTATTACACATTGCAACCTGCAGGGCCCAATCTGTTGTGTACCCTGCCTCTTCCTGCCCCTCCTTCAGCTCCCTACAGGCCCTACCTTCAATTACACCTTCCAACCTGACAGATTGGGCCCTGCAGGTTGCAATGTGTAATACCGCTTTTATGGGTGCGTTCGAGAATAATACTTTAGGGTCACCACACACCTAGCGGAATTCCTCGCGGAATTAGCGGAAGTAGCGGAAATTTGTCTATGGTAGCGGAAATTTGTCTATGGTAGCAGATTTTTTGTATGGAAGCCATAGACAAATTTCCGCTACTATAGATAAATTTCCGCTACCATAGACAATTTTCCGCTACTTCCGCTAATTCCGCGAGGAAAACCGCTAGGTATATGGTGACCCTTATAGTAGTAGATTTGTACTAAAATAATAATTAGATTGGGCATATAAGATAATAAGTCTGATATTTATCTAGTTTTGTATTAAATTTAAAGCGGTATTACACATTGCAACCTGCAGGGCCCAATCTGTCAGGTTGGAAGCTGTAATTGAAGGTATGGCCCGTAGGGAGCTGAAGGAGGGATAGGAAGAGGCAGGGTACACAACAGATTGGGCCCTGCAGGTTGCAATGTGTAATACCGCTTTTACTGATAGATTAGGTAGATTAAAACGGCTATTACACATTGCAACCTGCAGGGCCCAATCTGTCAGGTTGGAAGGTGTAATTGAAGGTAGGGCCCGTAGGAGGGGAGGAAGAGGCAGGGTACACAACAGATTGGGCCCTGCAGGTTGCAATGTGTAATACCGCTTTAAGGCAGATTGACTAGTCACTTTTTATCTGTAGATACCACGTGCACGGAATGAAGCACGTTGACAACCCTATTTAGGGTCACCACACACCTAGCGGTTTTCCTCGCGGAATTAGCGGAAGTAGCGGAAATTTGTCTATGGTAGCGGAAATTTGTCTATGGTAGCAGATTTTTTGTATTAAAGCCATAGACAAATTTCCGCTACCATAGACAAATTAAGCATTTTGTCAATGAATTTCCGCTACTTCCGCTAATTCCGCTAGGAAAACCGCTAGGTGTGTGGTGACCCTTAATTTTTTGCACAGATAAAATTTTCATCTCTGTAGCTAAATGTCCTTATGTCTATGTACAACTGTCAACTATAATGTACGTACTACGTTCGGGGACGGTAGACTGACGCCGACACAGTGCAATCAATCAATACAATATATCCAGGTAAATATCACTTAATATATTCAAAAACGTATTGTTAGATATCTATCTGAAAATCTACAATAACTTTGTCATCATCATAGTCTGAAATACATTGTTAGTGCTAAACTAACGGATGCCTTTAGATTAGCACTAACAAGCCGTCGTCCTGCTTTTTTTTTACAGCGAAAACTATGGGAGACCGCAATTTTGTGGAAGACGTGGACTTCGGGAATAGCAATGGGTTTGCGATGAACAAGCCAATGCGGCCGATAAGGCCCTCAAAACGTGGAATGCCTAAGTAATTATACTGTAGATGAATTTCTGTAGTTAGATTTAGTCAGCGTAAGCGTTTAGTTTTGTAAGCGTTGGTAGCCTGACGGTAATGACGTCTGACTTTCAATCCGAAGGTCCTGGGTTCAAACCCCGGCTCGTACCAATGAGTTTTTCGGAACTTATGTACGAAATATAATTTGATATTTACCAATCGCTATACGGTGAAGGAAAACATCGTGAGGAAACCTGCATACATCCGCAGAGAAATTCAAAGGTGTATGTGAAGTTCCCAACCCGCTTTGGGCCAGCGTGGGGACTATAGCCTGATCCCTCTCGTGCATGAGAGGAGGCCTGTGCCCAGCAGTGGGACGTATAGAGGCTTAGGGCGTTTTCACAAAACGTTGTTGGTTTTCGTGTTTTTGAAATTTTAAGAATTTTTTGGATATTCCTCCTTAGAATCGAGAGTACTATTCATTCTGCTAGGAAATGAAAAGTGTCCCAAAATTTTCATACAATTTTTATGTTCCATTACGCTACTTTCATATAAGTGCCCATAGAAAAGTAGCGTAAGAGGAACAGGACACTTTTAATTTCATAGTGGAGTTGATAGTACTCACGATTCTGAGTAGGAATATGCAAAAAAAATTTAAAATTTCAAAAATGTGAAAATTAACAACTTTTTGTGAAAACGCTCGCTAACATATTATTATTATTATTAGATTTAGTCAACACAACTAGGGTTGCCAGGTGTCCGGCTGCTCTGAGGGCTGTTAACAAGTTGATACAATTGTCAAATAAGTGTATTAAAATAGCTATCATTGCCAAAAGGCAGAACTCTTTAATTTTAAGTAAAAAAGGGTATTTGTTTTTGTCCAAAATGGATATTTATGGTGTTTATTCACAAAGTTGACCCCTGATAGCTCGAATTTGTTTAGTCTCAGACAAAATTTTACGACACTTAGTGAATAGGTTTGATATAGGTACATTTATGAATAAGGGCGTTATATTTGATCCTTTTTTTAAATCTAGATTTTGTGTGGCTACAGAAAACTTAACTGGTAATGGAATTCATTTGTTTCTTTTATGCGTAATTTTTAAGACCTGCGGTTTATAAATTTGAGTAGTTCGAGAAAATTAAGCTGAATATGGGCAATCAGGGGAAATAATTCGTGTAGTTTTGTAAATTGGTACAATTATACCTTGTGGTGCCCACGTGACTATACTAAAAGTCCTCGGGGGTGGGGGTTGTGCTGAGGGTGTAGGGGGGGGATGAAGGTACCTTTTTTCAGATTTTTGGTCATATCTTGAATATCTGTAAGAATAGCATCATAGTTACTTCAAACAAAAGTTTAAACATAAAATTTCCTACAAAATTGGTCATATTCATTTTTACTCTACGATCAATACTTTAGGAGCTACAGGGTGTTTAAGTTAACAAAGATATATAGATAGATAAAGCGGAGAAATTCAAAGGTGTATGTGAAGTTCCAAGTTCTCAACCCGCTTTGGGCCAGCGTGGGGACTATAGCCCGATCCCTCTCGGGTATGAGAGGAGGCCTGGGCCCAGCAGTGGGACGCATAGAGGCTAACATCATCATTCGCTTGCCCTTGTCCCATTTACTTGGGGTCGGCGCAGCATGTCTTTTTTTTCCACACATCTCTGTCACCCGTCATCTCATCACTCACCTCCTTTCTTTTCATATCATCTCTCACGCAATCCATCCATCTTTTCCTAGATTTCCTCTTTTCCTTCATCCCTCCACATTCATTCTTAATAACTTTCTCGTAACATGACTTTCATCCCTCCGCATAACATGCCCGTACCACGCTAGGCGATTTGATCGTAATTTGTCGCTTATGAGGCATAGAGGCTAACATATTATATATATTTAAAAATAGAAAAAACATATGAGATCGTCATTATTATTTTACTCATCATCTTCGATATCGTAATCTTCGTCTTCTCTTTCTAGAAAATGTACGGGTATACCGTTTGTACAGGAACCCAAGCATCCGGTCAATCCGGTGCATACTTGACTGCATGAAAAACCAGCCTTTCGACATCCGCAATTTCCAGTGCAACCGCTTTTGCAGCGACAAAAAATTGAATTCAGCACGGTGTCAGGAGCTGGAGGACCAGTGGTCATAATTGGCTCAAGGGTTCCATCAGCTCCTCGCTTCCAACCCCACATATCAGGAGGCATTTTGTTACCCAGCCACTCTTGTACTTGGTAGAATACTCGTAATGAATAGGTTTGAATTTTATTTTTAAGGAAATAAGCAGATACTAAATTATCGTGTTTTTTTAATACAACGACGGTGGCAAACAAGCATACGGCCCACCTGATGGTAAGCAGCTAATGTAGCCTATGGACGCCTGCAACTCCAAAGGTGTCACATGCGCGTTGCCGACCCTTTAAAAACAGGAGGATTCGCTGTGTTGACGGCTAAAGGAACAAGAGAGGCGTCTCGTCGTCAACACACTGGGTCCTCTTTGAGCTCTTTGGCAACCTTACGTCTTTTTATTATGTTTACCAGATTTACTCTGACACTATTTTAAAAAGGCATAAGAAGGCATGTTTATTTATTTATTAGATTTTTTCATAGACGTCACTACCACCGTGTCACAAACAGGCGCGGTCCCAGGGGCGGGGTCACATGAGACATTTTTTATGACCCCCTCAAAAATTGGAAATTTTTTTTTTGCATTAATGTGTCCCCCCCCCCCCCCAAATTTCAGGCTGCGACCGCGACTGGTCACAAAACCGCCATTTGTAAACTAAACGGCGTGGCGGCTCAGTTTGTATGCTCCGCCCCCCGCGGCACAACTTTTGTGGGGTCATTTTGCAGATCGACTTCATAGCCTAGGTATATTACCAGTCGCTGTTTTAAGCATACTGAATAGTAGTGGTGCCAAAGGCGGGCGAGGCGCGGTGGGCTGGGAGGGTCTGCGCCGCGTTGACGCGACGCCCGTAGTAGCTAAGGACTTACGGTAATCTTGACCACTTGAACCTCGCTTACATTACCACCTTTGTTTTTTTTAGAGTTTTCAATGATCAATATGGGAATTTTATGTTCGATCAGCAGGTAACTAAGCTAAAAATCTGAGTTATGATGAACAAGTAAGAAAAAACGACGTTTTTTCAAATCGACTATTTTTTAATCTCTTCGTTAACTTCAACACCCTGTAGCTCCTAAAGTATTAATCGTAGAGTAAAAATGAATATAACCAATTTTGTACGAAATTTTATGTTTAAACTTTTGTTCGAAGTAACTATAGTGATATTCTTACAGATATTCGAGATATGACCAAAAATCTGAACAAAGGTACCTTCAACCCCCCCCTACACCCTCAGCACAACCCCCACCCCCGAGGACTTTTAGTATAGTCACGTGGGCACCACAAGGTATAACTGTACCAATTTACAAAACTACACGAATTATTTCCCCTGATTTTATTAATTTTCTCAGGCTAGAGACTCGTATTATGTTTAGAGAACTATCCAACAACGGATGCACCCTAAACAAAATTGATTTTATTTTTTAGTTTATTATGTTTTACCATTTAGTCGGCGTGGTTAATTACCTACACATACTCACTAATACCTACTACATTTCATTTTTCTAGTAGGTAGAGTCGACGTCAAAGATATGTTTATACCTTTTGCATCTTATTACAAACGAGTAAGATGAAAAGGTGTAAACATATATTTGACGTCAACTGTACTAACGCTCACTGAGCTAAACCTCCGACAGAAGGACCAGGCGAAACTATTAGGGTTCCTAGTTCCTGGTTGACTAAATAACCCTAAAAATTATAAAAGTAATTGTTTCTTTTATTAAAAAATGTTGTCCGGCTTTTCGAACAACTGTCCCGCTTTATAAAAGGCTAAAATTAGCTATCAAAAAGTTATGTCCGGCTAAATTAAGCGCGAAGTTCGGCTTTTGTGTTTTTGGGCCTGGCAACCCTAAATACAACTATAGACCCATAGTCCTTATAACATCATGTATTACTGATACTCTCCAAATCATTACATAATTTCAATATTAAAGTCAATAAAGAAGGACTACACTTTCTGATCAAATTTTACTATGCCAAGTGTGTCAGTTTCCTTTACAAATGCAATATGTTCCAGCAATGACCGCTACAACAATGCCTATGGCAGCTACCGTGGCGGTTATGGGCCTGGTGGCGGATTTGGGCCTCCAAGGGGCCCACCTATGGGTTCACCAATGGGTCCACCTATGGGCCCACCAATGGGTCCACCTATGGGCCCGCCGATGGGTCCACCAATGGGCCCGCCCATGGGTCCGCCTATGGGACCCCGAGGCCCGCCACCTATGATGATGTTTGGAAGGGGTTTCGGACCAGGAGGGCCACCGTCGCCCCGAAATGTTCCCCCACACACGCGAGCTTTTAGATATCTTATACGTAAGTGTTAAAACAGTTATTTCACTTGTAGATGTAGATGTAGTGTAGAGTCCAGTAGAAGACACCACATCAGGGGTGAGAGGCATCCTCCCTGTGGGAATCCTCTTTTTGGACTTATTTCCTTTGATACTCCTCCTAGTTCCGCCCTTATGGACCTGTCCTTGAGCATCCTCTTTATCCATGTTGCTACTGTTGGATTTATGGCTTCCCTTCTCAGGCTTTCTTCTACGGCTTCAAATGATGCTTTGTCAAAGGCTCCCTCCACAATTCCACATCGAAGAAGCCTCCCAGTGCGTATTGCTTCGCATCTAAAGCCCTCTCTATCCTTACCGCCAGATTGTGCAGGGCTGTCTCGGTTGATTTTCTTGTCATGTAATGGTTTCCATGTAATGGATTCCCATTGCTTTCCATCTTCTCTCTTATCGACTTGTCTATCATCTTTTCTAATGCTTTCAGTATGAATGATGAGAGACTGTGGCTCCTGAAAGACTTTGCCTCTTGGTAGGATTTCTTCCCAGGTTTCGGTAAGAACACCACTCTCACCTCTCTCCAGTTATTTCACTTACAGTGCTGGACAATATGGATCATATACCAACACAAAACGTAAACTTTATGCCATAATTTCTTTACCCTTGAACTTAGCATCACAGATATATTGGAAAACTTTAAGCTAATTTCAAGGCGTATAACTTACAGACAATAACATATCAATGGTCGTAGACATAGTCATCAGCAATATCATAGACGTCATAGCGCCGGACTTAGCCATCATTTATAACCAGGGCCCGTAATTTTTTTGCCGATGACACCAATTTGACGTCACGCTCCATATAGGCTGATCCCAAATAGCTTTATTGTAAATTATTAATCATTAGCCGTCAATTATTTTAATCATGTGTAAATGACTTCAAAAGTACTTTATTTAAACGTGGAATAAATAATACCTACTTGATACGTGAAACGTAAATAAAACTATTTGATTTGTTTTATACATACATTTTATTAAATGGTATTGTTAACAACACATTACAATAATTAATTACGTAGAAAACAGAATTCCTCTCTAACGTAAAGCACGCCATCCTTCTTGCATTAATTTTCATGCAAAGAAAATCTAAGTTATCTTCGCGTTCATACGTAATGCAATATTCATAAAAATACTGTGGTTTTGCAATCGTATTTTTGTTTGTTGTGTAACATTTGGTTAATTATTCCAACTTCTCTGCTATTTGCCAAACGTTGCACCGATGGACACTAATATACTTATAAATGGTGAATGTTTAGATATAGTAGATAAAACTGTGTTCCTTGGTTCAACGTTAGACAAAAATTTACAATGGAGTCCACATATATAAAAACTCGCTCTTAGACTTGCCGGTAATAAGTAATACTTCTCGGGTCAGAGGTGTAGGGTTAGAACCGGTGGTAGTTTCTTTTTCTCTCTGACGTTCATAAGTGCATTGTATGTGCCTAAATTGAAGAATAAATATCTTTTATCTTTTTTATCATACAAGTATTTTTTATATATTTTTTGCATGCTTTAATAGACATACAGAAAAAAGCTTGGGATAGATAAATACCTTCAGATATTAACTGAAAATGTTCCTCCGAGGTAAGCAGCAATATCGAAAGCAAATGGAATCCATGCACACTACTACATTGAGTTTAATTCGTATTTTTACTTACTGTATGATCTAATTTGTCCAGAGCCAAAAGGACTGACATTTGTATTTATAGTATTAGTGCTCTCCCTTATGGGAATATAGTTCAGAGCTGGATACGGTTACCTTCTTTTAGTATGTTGTTGGGTACGACACCAGGACCCCAAAACTGCCGAGAGACAGGGACGTCGATGAATGTCTCCCGAGTAATGACGTCATAAAAATGGCTGCCGCTTCGTTGCGAAAAGTGTAAATTTCATCCAAACTGTGCATTGCACCTATACGTGTGTAGTATCAAACGAAAGAAGATTAAATGTGCTATATTGTTGTAATACATTTTATACTACTGTATATTACAGTTTGACAGCTATAAACGAAAACCCAATCAGGCTAAAAAATAATTCGGATATTTGCATTTTACAACAAAATTATAAGTCCAACTTTAAAGCCGAGTACTACAATAACAAAACAGGCTATTTAAGCTATACATTGCTATAAAAAATATTCAAATCTGGTAATAATTGTGGCAGCTATGTTAAAAAACATGTCGGCACTGCCGAACTATTTCCTTAGAGTGAAAAAATAACAATTTTCACAATTTACAGAATATCCGCAGAAGCTTCGAGTATATTGTTGGTCAAATAATTTGGAGCCCTTAAATGTCGGAAAAATATCTCTATAGTGATTGAGGTCCAAATAATGACGTCATGAACGCGAACGTGACCGCTACCGAAATTTGTAAAACATAAATTAAAGCTATACCATGACACATACACACATGTGTGTAGCATCGATCGAAAGCTTATTGAATTTCGTACAACACATACATACATTATTTGTGAAAATGATGTATAGTTTAGGAGTTGTTGACAAAATAAAATATTTTTTTAGGAAAATAAAATGTATATGTTAATTCTGTGGCCAAAGAAAATACAATACACTAATTTTTTGTATAGCATTAAAAACACCAACTATTCAGCTTTAAAACACAGTTTGAATTTATACAATTTGATAAGAACTATAAAAGTTGTGCTTACAACTCTAAAGGACACTAACTATTTTACCTACAATGCACTCATACTATGAGAAGCTTGGGCCTAATTATTGACTAGTTTTTTATAAATTTTGTAAGGATTTAGGGTTCCTTGCCATTCAAGTAAATAAAAAAACCGGCCAAGTGCGAGTTGGACTCGCGCTCTGAGGGTTCCATATACATCACACAATTTTAACAATTTGTATTTTTAAGACCAACTTACGCTTGACCGCAGACTTTTTAGTGTTTTTTTCTTTAATGTACAGGTAAAAAACTATATTAGGTTTTTTTTTCTAAAATGTAGTTTCTTCGGTTTCCGAGAGACGGAGGGGAATGGTCAATTTTCGCCTTTATTCTTGAATAACTTCAAAACTATTAAAATTATAAAAGTTATATATTTGTAGTTTTCACATCAAACCCTTTCATTTGATATATAACAAGGTATAGTTTGTAAGTAATTTAAGAAATAAGGCAAATATTTCCATTGCTCTCCGTCCCCCGGAAACCGACGAACCTACATTTTAGAAAAAAATACGTAATATAGTTCTTTACCTGTACATTACAGAAAAAAACACTAATAAGTCTGCGGTCAAGCGTAAGTTGGTCTTAAAAATACAAATTGTTAAAATTGTGTGATGTATATGGAACCCTCGGAGCGCGAGTCAACTCGCACTTGGCCGATTTTTTTATTTACTTGAATGGCAAGGAACCCTAAATCCTTACAAAATTTATAAAAAACTAGTCAATAATTAGGCCCAAGCTTCTCATAGTATGAGTGCATTGTAGGTAAAATAGTTAGTGTGCTTTAGATTTGTAAGCACAACTTTTATAGTTCTTATCAAATTTTATAAATACAAACTGTGTTTTAAAGCTGAATAGTTGGTGTTTTTAATGCTATACAAAACATTAGTGTATTGTATTTTCTTTGGCCACAGAATTAATATATACATTTTATTTTCCTAAAAAAATATTTTATTTTGTCAACAACTCCTAAACTATACATTATTTTCACAAATAATGTATGTATGTATTGTAGTAAATTCAATAAGCTTTCGATCGATGCTACACACATGTGTGTATGTGTCATGGTATAGCTTTAATTTATGTTTTACAAATTTCGGTAGCGGTCATGTTCATGACGTCATTATTTGGACCTCAGTCACTATAGAGATATTTTTCCGACATTTAGGGGCTCCAAATTATTTGACCAACAATATACTCGAAGCTTCTGCGGATATTCTGTAAATTGTGAAAATTGTTATTTTTTCACTCTAAGGAAATAGTTCGGCAGTGCCGACATGTTTTTAACATAGCTGCCACAATTATTACCAGATTTTAATATTTTTTATAGCAATGTATAGCTTAAATAGCCTGTTTTGTTATTGTAGTACACTGCTTTAAAGTTTAACTTATAATTTTGTTGTAAAATGCAAATATCCGAATTATTTTTTAGCCTGATTTTGGGTTTTCGTTTATAGCTGTCAAACTGTAATATACAGTAGTATAAAATATGATTTTTTTTACCGTGCATGTTTGCGTAAGTACTGATAAAACATGCTTATAACTCAATATATTATAACTTTACCGCCATCAATGTTATTATAAAATATACAGGAAAATTTATGAGCTTCCGAAAAATATAAGCTTTATTAGTAAGTAATATTATATAACCGAGTATTGATGAATTTTGTTCAGCATGGGTCACTGCGCTTCCTCATAGAATGGCAGCCGACTGCCATCGTATTTTCATTATTTCTCGGAATCTATTTTCCGGATCAAATCGTAATTGGTATTGTTTGAAAGCATTTAAAATTTACTTTAATCGGTTCTTTGAAGTCTAAGTTGCAAAATTAACAGTTTATTATTATTTTTAGAAAATGTTACCATTTTTACCTAATAGACTGGAAGAAACAGGCTTGTTTGGAGAAAGGTCATCGATATTCCTTCTAAATACCTAAAACTGGTATGGATGTATTCCTCATTATTTATAGGACATGATTTGATCAGCTTTATTTTATAAAGGGGGGGACGAGTCGAAAAAAAGGAGGGGGGAAAGATGGTGTCCGCCCGCCATCAAAATGTCATTGAAATTTGTTCACATCTAGAGTCCTATGGGACCGATAGATTCGTGTGAGATGTCATTTTAAATATCATTAAACGTACTATAATTGTTTTTAAATAATTGTAGTCAACACTTTATTAGTTTACAAAATATTCGAAAAAATATTACTTTTTACCGTGCATATTTGCGTTACTACTGAAAAAACATGCTTATAACTCAATAAATTACAACTTTACTGCAATTAATGTTGTAATAAAATATACGATAAAATTTATGAGCTTTTGAAAAATATAAGTTTTATTTATATAGAATATTGTATAACCAAGTAAATGTTGAATTTTGTTCAGCATGGGTCACTGCGCATCATCATATGAATGGCGGCCGACCGTTGTCGTATTTTCATTATTGCTCGGAATCTATTTTACAGATCACATCGTGATAGGTATCATTTGAAAGCATTTTAAATTTACTATAATCGGTTTATTGAACTCTGAGATGGATAATTATCCGTTTGTTGTTATTTTTAGAAAACGTAATATTTTTATGTAAAAGGCTGGAGGAAACAGATTTGTTTGGAGAAAAGTCGTTGACATTTCTTCCAAATACATAAAACTGATATATGGTTTTGTTCCTCATTGTCTCCAAGATATAAATTGACCAGGTTTTTTTTGTAGAGTGGGAGCGAGTCGAAAACAAGGAGGAGGGGGATAGATAGCGTCTGACCGTCATCAAAATGTCATCGAAATTCGTCCACATCTCGAGTCCTATGGGACCGATCGGTTCGTGTGAGATGTCATTTGAAAGGTTATTAAACGTGCTACAATTGCTTTTTCACTTCTCTTGCTCTAAAAGTTCGTCTTTAAGCCTTGCGTAGGCGACCTAAAATCGCTTTTTATGCACTTGGGCCTAAAGTAAAATCTTCGTCGAATACCAAGGCAGTTGGTCCAACAGCCGCAAGCAAACAACTTCCTAAACTTTATTAAAAAAAAAACACTACGACCTTTGCCACGTACCTACTGAAAAAAAAGTTAACAGGCGGGAATTGCATTTATTTTTCGTTGTAATATTGTGTTACAACCTGAAATTGCTTTATTTTCTCGCAATCGAAGCGAAAAGTAGAGTGTGCAACGTGTCCATAAAACCTATTTTACGCTCGACTTTATATCAATCCTCGCTCGCGAGCTCGCTCGGATAGATAAATGCCTTGCGTAAAATGGCTTGTTTTATGCACTTGTTGTACAATCTACTATTTATTAATTATAGTCATCACTTTAGTCGTTTACTAAATATTTGATAAAAATTGTTTTTTTTTACCGTGCATGTTTGCATAAGTACTGATAAATCATGCTTATAACTCAATAAATTATGACTTTATCCTATTTAATTTTATTATAAAATACTTGGGAAATTTTATGACGTTTCTATAAACGTAAGTTTTTTTATATTCAATGTTATCTAACCAATTAATGATAAATCTTGTTGACATGGGTCACTGCGCGTCGTCATATGAACGGCGGCTGACCGCCGTAGTATTTTCATTGAACTTTGATTTAATAGTCAATAGTCAATTCATATCCTGAAGAGAATGAGGTATACACCCATATCAGTTTTAGATATTTGGAAGAGCTGTCGACGACTTTTCTCCAAACAAGCTCGTTTCCACCAATTTATTAGGTAAAAATGTTACGTTTTCTAAAAATTAAATATAAACGGATGATTTTACATCTCAGACTATAAAGAACCGATTATAGTACATTTGAAATGCTTTCAAATGATACCTATCACGATGTGATCCGTAAAACAGATTCTGAGCAATAATGTAAATTCGACAACGGTCGGCCGCCATTCATATGATGATGCCCAGTGACCCATGCTAACCAAAATTCATCATTACTTGGTCATATCGTATTATATATAAATAAAGCTTATGTTTTTCGAATATGACCCGTGTATTTTATCATAAGTCATAACAATATTTGCGGTAAAGTTAAACATTTTTGTGTTATAAGCATGTATATCAGTACTTAGGCCAACATACACGGTACAAAAAAACAAATATTTTCAAATATTTCGTAAACGACTAAATTTATGACTACGGTTATTTATAAACAATTATAGTACATTAAATAATCTTTCAAATGACAACTCACACGAATCTTTCGGTCTCATAGGACTCTAGACGTGAACAAATTTCGTTTGACATTTCGATGGCGGGCGGACACTGTCTTTCCCCCCACCTTTTTTTCGACTCGTCCCCCCCATATAAAATAAAATTGGTCAATTCATGTTCTATAAATAATGAGGAATACATCCATACCAGTTTTAGGTATTTAGAAGGAATATCGATGACCTTTCTCCAAACAAGCCTGTTTCTTCCAGTCTATTAGGTAAAAAATGTTACATTTTCTAAAAATAATAATAAACTGTTAATTTTGCAACTTAGACTTCAAAGAACCGATTAAAGTAAATTTTAAATGCTTTCAAATAATACCAATTACGATTTGATCCGTAAAATAGATTCCGAGAAATAATGAAAATATGATGGCGGTCGGCTGCCATTCTATAAGGAAGCGCAGTGACCCATGCTGAACAAAATTCATCAATACTCGGTTATATAATATTATTTACTAATAAAGCTTATATTTTTCGAAAGCTCATAAAATTTCCTGTATATTTTGTACTAAAATTAATTGCGGTAAAGGTATAATATATTGAGTTATAAGCAGCGCCGGCCCGAGCGCTCGATCAGGGTAGAGCGAAATCGGGTTTTGGCGCCCTTCGTCGAAGCTTTTTACCCAAAGCGTTAGAGAAATAGGGTAAAGTCATAAATGAACTTTTAAGCTATTACCCCCACTTTAATATGATTTGGCATATAATCTAGTTTAGAATAAGCTATTCCAAACCCTCTTAGAACTGTACAGTATAAGAATGTTTGTGCCAAAATAGGCCAATTCGCCCAGAAGATGAACAAGGTGCCTTGATTATGAACGGTTTGATTCAAAAGACGAACCAGTATAAAAGCAAAATCAAGTACCCAAAAACGAATGATTTGACGCACAAGCAAAATTAGGAAATCGGGTTGATTTAGCTTTGTGCAATAATTGAAGTAAATAAAGGTATTTCAACTGTTTCAATTTAAAATGGTTTCAACTTTTTCGAATTTAATAAACACTGGATTTAGTTAGATCAAGCTTTCAGCACGATATTCATGATTTTAAGTTAAAAAAAAACATGCAAAATTCATGTTTTGGAATGTAGCCTAAAAGATGAACTAGTAAATTCTCGTTGTTGTTAGGTGAACAGTCCAGTTTCCATATTAAAGTAAACCCCGTGATAATATCACAGTGGTATAAAAAAGTTTTTTTCATCTTTTAGTCATAAAATCAAGGAACAAAACCGGCCAAGTCGTTCGAGTCGGACTCGCGCATGAAGGGTTCCGTACCATTATTTATGAAAACCAGCCGTAGCTACTATGATATTATCGAATAAATTATTATCGCAAGGTCGTATCTGCCTAGGTACGTAGTTTTTGGAGATAACTCAAAAACGCCTAAACCGATAATGTTAAAAATAATTTTCGTTGAAAGAATGAAGGTGCATCTTATTGATTTTTTTCATCATTTTTGGACTTGCGGTTCAAAAGTTACTGGGGGGGGGGGGGACACACAATTTTTTAGACTTTCGGAGCGATTATTTATGAAAGTATCCATTTCATCAAAAAATGCTCAAAGAAATCTCAGTGTGATTTTTAAAGACCTATCGATTGATGTGCATCATGTTCAGGGATCGGATAATCGGATCGATATTTACCTAAACTTGGCAAAATCCCGGAAATTGTTGGGAAAATATGGAGTCGGCTTCTTTTTTATTATAAGTTTAATAAATATGCACCGGGACTCCGGGATCGCACGAAATGACATAAGATGGTACAAATTTACCTACGTGTTTAGTTTATGGCTATTTTTGTAAGGAAGTAATATATGTTGTTATATAGATCTAACAAGAACAGTGTATGTAGTGTAGCTGCAGCGTGAATTGGCAAAATAACGTAAGCATTTCTCTATACATATATTCAAGGGCTCTGTAATATAGGAGAATAATAAAACCTTTTTTTTTTGTGTAACACAATATATGCGACGTTTTCAAACAAAATCTAAAATTTTGTCGATTGTAAATAAGGTTCACGTCTTTTTAGTAAGAGTATTTTAGCAACAGTAACATAATTACTTGTTTTTTTATTACTTAACTTTGAATAGCATTGGTACAGCTTATCGTTTAAACAGAGAAGATAACTTTCTTTCTTTCTTTCTTTCTAAAACCAAAGTAAATAATACACCCGAATGCATGTACAGTACCGAATAAATGAATAGTATTAATATTACTCTCAACACCTATATATACCTAAAGTACACGTGGTGACAAATTTTCTTTGTATTGCCCGTCTTTTTTTACTTGCTGTGTGTAAGACAATGTCGGTACTCGGTAGCAGAGATAACGGAAGGGCAAAAATTTGAGACCACGGAGATAATGTCGTCCTTGAAACGTCGAAAGAAAACAATTTTTAAACTACTCGTAGTTTTAAAAGTACTATTACTCACGACAAGTTCCGTTAAACTAAGTTACGATAATGATACTTCGCTAGTTGAATAAATCTCAGTTAAATTGAATTTAATATTTCCCCATAGTAAATTACATAATAAATAAGTGTATTAAAATGCTCAAATATGAGTTTAGATTGCCTTGTTACATAGTTAAGAAATACCGGGAAATCCCGGGAAATTTATTACGAAAATAAAGTCGAGTCCGTCTCCATACCGTTCACGCCGCCAAAGTTTAGGTAAATATCGATCCGATTATCCGATCCCTGATCATGTTGATATTTGGTAAAAAAAGCTTTTTTCACAATTACTTGCATGTATGGTGGGGGGGGCCCCAAAATATTTTTTTCAGAAAATTCACTACATAACTAAGTAGCGGCACACACAATACACTTTATGTAAAAGTTTAATAATGATACGTCTTATAGTTTCCGAGTAAAATGGCTGTGACATACGGACGGACAGACAGACAGACAGACATGACGAATCTATAAGGGTTCCGTTTTTTGCCATTTAGCTATGGAACCCTAAAAAGCAATTTAAGACATAAATGGTGTATCTTTTTATGAGAATTTATAAAAGTATTTGAAAATACTAACCCAGACCCAAAAGTTGAACGCCACTCATCTATTGCAATAATCACACAATATTGGAACCATGACTTGAACAATAAATATGTATTTCATAAAATAAGTTAAAATATGCTATTCAAAATTAAGTAAGTTTCAATTTTATAAATTTATACTCAATTATATCGATTTTGAACCATAATTCTTAATAAGATTTCCATTACAAAGGGCAATTTTGGCGAGAGGTATAGATTTGGCGAGCTCTCACGACCTTAAACTTGGATTTATTATTTTAGAAGTTTAAATAGTACAAGAAAGTGATGCAGTTTTATTAAATAATAAAAACATTATTAAGGCCAAATGTTCATCTTCTAGGGGTCATTCATCTCTATATTTGTTTTGCCTTATTTACGTTTTCGGCGCTTTTATCAGCCTTTATTTTCCACCTGTCAAGATCAAAAGCAGCGATTTAAAAAAATAGATAATTAATGTAATGTAACCCTAATAAACCCAATCGCTTAGAAAATTATAAGGTTTTATGAGGTTTTATTTCGCGCCTTTTAAGATCAAGAGCAACGATCTAAAAAAGAAAGTTAAATAATAGAATGCATTCCTGATAAACCCAATCGCTTAGAAAAATATAAAGAACGTATCGTTTTGGCGCCTTTATTCGCGCCCTTCATGATTGAAAGTAGCAAGTCACGCCTGATAAAATAAGTTGAAATAACAAAAATACCAAAAAAAAATATATCAAAAGGTAAAGGTACTATCCGCCGTCGCGCCACTCCACTCCAAACGTACATATTTTGCGCCTGCGCCACATTTGCTTTAAAACTTTTTTTCTCTTTGGCCATTTTGGCGCCCCCCTGCCATCCGGCGCCTAGAGCGCCCGCTCCACTCGCTCTACCCTAGGTCCGGCCCTGGTTATAAGCATGTTTTATCAGTACTTAGGCAAACATGCACGGTAAAAAAATCATATTTTTTCAAATATTTTGTAAAAGACTAAAGTGATGACTACGGTTATGTATAAACAATTGTAGTACATTTAATTAGCTTTCAAATGACATCTCATACGAACTGATCGGTCTCATAGGACTCGAGATGTAAACAAATATCGATGACAGTCAGCCGCCATCTTTCCCCCCCTTTTTACCGACCCGTCCCCCCCCTCCATAAACTAAAACCAGTCAATTCGTATTCAGGAGACTACGAGGAACACATCCATACCAGTTTTAGGTATTTAGAAGAGATGTCGACGACGTATCTCCAAACAGGCCAATTCCGCCGTACTATTATACTATTTTATACCCATTAAAAAAAATATTGTACAATCATTGATATGTTATTGTCTGAAAGTTATACGCCTTGAAATAAGCTTAAAGTTTTCTAATATATCTGTCATGCTAAGTTTAAGGGTAAAGAAGTTATTGCATAAATTTTGTGTTGGTGTATGATCCATATTTAATTGTCCAGCGCTGTAAATCGTCCGCATCCTGCTAGTGTTTGTCCTGGCTTTTTGCCACAGGGAAATGGAGTCTTAGCTCCAGTTGGGTGTTCCCAACTGCAGCTCTACTTGTTACGAAAGCTACTGCCTCTTTCCAACCATGAGGGAATCTGTTGGGCTTGGGTCCAGTTTGCTTTCAATGTCTTCCTTCATTGAAAAGCAACTGGTAAATATCAAATGATAATTAATATATAACATCCAAGAAAATAAGTAGCCAGCCCGATTTTAAACTCCATTAGATTTTCAATTACAGCAGAACCCACTTAACATGATCATTTTAATATGATTTCTGGCAACTTGATGATGATATCAATCCCTTCAAAATCGTCTTAAGCAAGTTTTGCTGTAAATATTCTGCCAAATATCAAATGAAATTCCTAACAACTGGCTCTTTATATTCCAGGGTGTGGTGTCGCCAAGGAATCCATCAAGGACCTCCCCAAGAAGCTGCTGCTCCTGATGGAAGCGCACCACTGTGGCGTCTGCGCTTTGGACTTTGACTCATTCACTATGTGTGAGTATATTCAGCTTTTTGGTACACATTGATTTTTATTGAACGTATGGGTTATGTTTTTTGGGAATATGTATGTATATATACAGTCGTGGCCAGATAATTAAGAACACGATTATTTTTTTCATACAACGGCATACAAATATGACTTTGGAAATTTGATGAAAAATACTTGATGTGGTTGACCAATTTTATTATTGAATTTTATACAACGCACGGGTGTTTAAACAAGGTTTACTTTACAGACAAAGTTGATGTAAAACTTGTCCAATTAACACTTTTTATAACTCCATACTTTAATTAGGAACGTTCCTAATTAAGTATAACGACACATAATGACACAAATAAATAAACAAACAAATATACGGGGTGAAGCTACAATAAAAGTGTGTAAAAAAATGCTCTAATAATTATTGTGAAGATTCAGTTTTTTTCCTTCCTACTTGAGCATTTAGATTTACTGAGACTTCATAATACGACTTTGTGACTCCTGTAAAGAAAAGTATGAGTTAAGAACATATATGAGAGGCACTGTACCCAAATATATTGTCATTGGTAATTTTCCCTCAAATCTGTTAGTTTTATCTGTTGAAATGCCGACAAATTACAAAATTAAAAACTTCGTATTTCTTTTACAGCTCGTATGCATTACACATCGCGCAATCATACTAAAAACCAGAAGAAATGGCTTACACTGAACTCTGAGAGACCGGTGGCCGGCAAAGAGGTAACTTGACCATAACAGGTCAGAAATGCTAAAGCGATTTTCCAGTACTGGGCTTTGCTAAATAGGAAAATATACCTATTAATAAGATACTCTAACTCATACGTTTCAATTAAGTTATTTCTGTACTTTTGTACCAGTTTTTCATAATATTAGATCGGATAATTATCTCAATTAATCATTGTTTGCCGCCAATGTATTACGATAGGCAGATAGACAGTGTATTTGTAAGTTTACATCTGTAAAAAGTCAAGTTACTCAACAGTCTGTTATATAGATATTTTCCATAATTGTTAGATAACTTTAACATTGCTGTACTATTTCTAATACCCCACTAACCTCTTTGAAACAAAAAAGTTAGTGTAGGGTATAAGACATAGTACTGCAAGATGATGAAACAATTTTAATTAATTCTTTTTCTAGATACCGCTAAGGTCTCGCGAGATATACTGTGAAGTTTGCCACGTAACCATTACGTCCACGGCTCACGCGGAATCGCATTATTCCCGCAACCCTCACAAAGCTGTTTCAATTAAGTTATTTCTGTACTTTTGTACCAGTTTTTCATAATATTAGATCGGATAATTATCTCAATTAATCATTGTTTGCCGCAAATGTATTACGATAGGCAGATAGACAGTGTATTTGTAAGTTTACATATGTAAAAAGTAAAGTTACTCAACAGTCTTTAACATTGCTGTACTATTTCTAATACCCCACTGTTGATTGTGTGGGGTTCATGTGAAGGAAAGCCGAGGTTCTAGACGAATATGTATTTCGGAAAACACAATTTTACAAAAAATGTCACGAGAGTGCAAGTGAATAGGCTCGCGGTTAGCAGCGGACTGCCTCGCGGCGCATAGCAACGAGTTGCATTACATATGGTGCATACAATTATCAACCTTAAGACTAAAGTATAAGATCTATTTTTGCATAACAACTTATTTTCTAGAAAAAACTTAACAATATTATAACTAGGTACAGATTACAGATATACCCAACGAGCGCATCGTTAACACTCCCCACCCCAGTGCTGTCTCAGCACTCTAGACCTACAGGAATAGGGACGATGCGCGCCGCGGAACGCCGGTAAGTCGCGGTGGCCGTCCTGACCTGCACCAGTCGGGTGCGGCCGTCTTTGCCTGGGATCACCTCGGTGATCAAACCCTTTGGCCACATATTGCGGGGCGAGTTAGGATCCACCACTAGAACGAGACCACCTACCTGTAGCGGCTTCCGCTCCTCCAGCCATTTTGTCCTAGGCACAAGATTGGGTAAGATTTCTCTTATCCACCTGTGCCAGAACATGTCGGCAAGCCTCTGCGCCTTACGCCACTGCTTTCTCTGAGTGAGATCAGAATCATCGAACTCGCCAACAAGAGGGAGTCGCGATGATGATCCTAAAAGAAAGTGATTAGGAGTAAGAGACCATCGGCTGGATCGACTGACACGTGCGCCAGGGGACGTCCATTGACCGAATTTTCAATTTCCGCCATCAAGGTGGTCAGAACTTCCTCCCTTGGCGCACGTTCTTTAAGTACGACCTTGAGGGCCGTTTTTACAGAACGTATTAATCGTTCCCACGCCCCACCCCAATGAGGGCTGGCGGGGGGAATGAAGGTCCAATCCATATTATTATTTACCCCCTCAGCTTTCAGCACATCTGTATCCAGTGCCTCCATCGAACGACGCAGCTCTGTTTCGGCGCCCCTCAGATTAGTTCCATTATCTGAGTAAAGGTGGCGCGGCCAGCCGCGCCGTGCCGCCATTCGCCGCAACGCCATGATGAGCGAGTCGGTTGTAAGGGAGGTAACCAGCTCGATATGGATCGCCCGTACTGTTAGGCATGTGAATAGGACACCATACCTTTTTTCCCTGCGGCGACCCACTGCAACCTCCATTGGTCCGAATAAGTCCAGCCCGCAGTAAAAAAATGGTCGCTTGTGGTGTGCTACCCTAGCCTCGGGTAAATTACCCATGCGAGGTACCTGAGGTTTACTTTTCATTATTCGGCACAGCATGCATTGTGACGCCACGAGTTTAACAGTAGGTCTAAGTCGCAGTATCCAATACCTCTGTTTGATCTCGTTGACCACCATCTCCTGACTGCCATGGGCTGCTTTTATATGGTAATGGCGAATGATGAGTCTAGCTACCGGATGGCGGCCATCTAGGATCATGGGTCTCTTGACGTCCAGCGCCACATCTGCCGCGGCGTCAATGCGTCCGCCCACGCGAAGCAGTCCATGCTCGTCCAGTACTGGTGACAATTTTAATAACCTACTTGTTCGATGCAAAGCCATTTGCTTGCTAATCCTGCCCAAGTCATCCAGAAACGACTCGTGTTGAGCGTGTTTTAATAACAATGTCTCGGCACGCTCCATCATTTCGCAGTCGATCTCGCCCGCTTGACCTTTGCACCTAGAAATAAACTTTAGCACCGTGGCTGCGGCGCGGGTTAGGCGAAGCCAGGAGGAGAAGCGCTGCGGGTCCGGCACAGGTAAGCAAACTGGTTCTTCGCGCACCTGGACGAAGGCTACGCAATTGGACGACTCACCTTCATTACCAATAGGTAAAATGTCTGTAGGCCATAGACTTGCATCCGTGTATAAAAAAGAAGGACCTTTGAACCACTCGTTCTGTAGGGCTAGATCGAACGAATCCCGCGTGGCTAAATCGGCAACATTTAGTTTTGTAGAAATGTACCGCCACTCGTCCACGCGGGTAAGTTCGTCAATCTCGCCCAAGCGGTTCGCTTCAAAGGTTTTATACGTACGATTTTTGTTGCGAATCCAATGAATGACGCATAAGGAATCACACCAGAAGTAACGCCTCATTGGCGTCAGTTTGTGCTCCTTTTCAATTGTACTAGCTAATCTTGCAGCTAGCAGTGCAGCTTGTAACTCGGCTTTCGGAATAGTCAGTTGTTTGACCGGCATAACTCTGCTTTTGCTGGCGATAAATGAAACATAAATAATACCGTTATCATTCCAGCGCCAATAGCCTACAGCTGACATCGCCTGAGTAGATGAGTCACTAAAAAGATGCAATTCCAGATTGCAATACGAATAGGTATTACTTGACGCGGTCGTAGCGCTTGTAGATGCCGCTACGCCGTCGTAGTCTTTCGTAGCGCTGCGCGTAGGCAGGCGGGCCGCGAGCGGAGAGGTAGGTGCGGGAGGGGCAGGCATTGGTACTGTGGCGATACCTGAGTATTCTTGCATCTCGCTCGCACGCGAAGTCGCCAGCTCGCTGTCCTTTACTGCATTGTGCGCGGCTGTGCGATACCACCTAGGTATACGAATATCTTTAATTACCTTTAGTAGGTCAACCCACTTCCGCCATTTGTTATATATCTCGTCCGGAATGTAGTCTTCCCAATCCACCTGTAAACGCCAAGCCTCTTGGAGCATGATTCGGCCTTGAATCGTGAAGGGTGCTAAGAAACCTAGTACATCAAATATTGACATTATTACTCTTAGCATTAAACGTTTAGTAGGCCTATTCTCACCTTCAAGCACGTCGCTCGGTATGCGTTTTAATGACAAATCGAAACCTAACATGTCATCAGCTGGGTACCAAATGAGACCCAGGGTACGCTCGCTCTCATGTTGCTGGCCGACTTTGGGCCTTACAGCAGCAGTACCTAAGGTCTCTTTTGGTACGCTGTTTAAAACCGCGACGCTGTTACTCGTCCAGTTTCTTATCTCAAAGCCGCCCGCCCTGTGGATATCACTAACATTCCTTACCATTTCGATCGCCGTGGTCTCGTCGGGTAGGCTGCAAATGTAGTCATCCATATAGTGCGAGTTGACAATGGCATCAACGGCGGCGGGAAAAGATTTTTCAAATCGCTTAGCGTTCTTATTTTTAACAAATTGCGCGATAAATGGCGCGCAATTTGCACCGAAAATAAGTGACGTCATGGCGTACGTCTTCATGTTTTCAGTAGGGTGGTTTCTCCACAGAAACCTCAGCGCGTCCTGGTCTTCTTCCTGGATCTTAACCCTCAGGAACATGTCCCTAATGTCACCTGTTACTGCAATTTTATGTTCCCGAAAGCGCAGCATTATACCTAAAAGTGATGACAAAAGGTCAGGTCCTGTGAGTAAATAATCATTCAGAGAGCTACCACTTACCTGACTGGCAGCATCGAAGACCAAACGAAGTTTTTTCTTATTCGGATTGTCCACACCGAAATGAGGTAAGTAGTTAGTCTTCGGCGTGACTTCCGTGTCAGTCAGTTCCCTGGCGTAATCATTTACTAATAAATGATTGACCCGTTCACGGTACCTGTCAGCGAATCCTGGATCCTTACCCATTTTGCGCTCGATACCCTTCATCCTGGTAAACGCGTTTGGGCGGGAGTCGGGCATGACGCGGTGTTCGTCCTTCCACGGAAGGCCGACGTACCAGCTTCCATCGACGAGCCTGGCGGAGCGCTCCAGCTGCGCGACGGCGCGAACGTCATCAGCGTTCTGGCGCGCGTGCGCCGTCACACCCATGGAGTCCAACAGGAACGAACGCCTAACATCTTCATGGATTTCCCTCAGGAGGCACTCGTTTGTAGTGGTGGCATGCTCAATCTCGCTATCTGCAATACACAGGTTAGTATGGACAGATCGCGGACCCCTGGGCGGACGGACAGCCCGCGGCACGCACACTCTTCCATGGACGCTCCAGCCGAGGCGGGTAAAGGTGATATCAGACGGTTCACTCGAATGAACATTCACTGGAATTAATGCTTAATTCTTCTTTCATTCCATGTTCACACGCAAAGACAAAAATGAATATTCACTTGTTATTTCATTCACTATGTCGGGTTGTGCGTCTCGGAATAAGTTTAGTTTGCGATTACTTAATTAAATATTTAACGAAAAGGCAAGAAAAAAAGCGTAGAAGGTGGTGGGTGAGACCTTGGATTGCCAAGAAGAATAGATATTTATGCCACACCTGGCCATAATATATATATATTGCTGCGCGTACGGAAAAAGACGCTTTCTGGCCAAGTGCAGGCATAAAATGATGTACACAACACGGGAGGTAATAAAGAAAGCCCTCGATCGAATATTTACGATCTCGGCAAACTTCTGCGATCTCGGCCTTTCTTTGTTTTACCAATTATGCTACAAGTGCAGAAAGCAATTAATTTCCGAACGAGTGGCGGTGTGAAAGCGGCCAGTTGTGCAGAAAAGTACTATGGAAATCCTTTGCCGCAAGTGTGCGGCAAAGAATCGCTTTCTGTACACGACTTTACTCTGAAAAAGAGCACTTTCCGAGTTCATGCATTGTATTGTAAATATATTTGGAGCCTCAGATACATTGCTGAGAGAATTATTCTGTCTTTATACTTACTCGTCTAGTTTGCGGGTCCAAAGACACTGGTAATTTTTGAAATTCTCTAAAACAACAAAGTATTCTGATTGTTTCACTTGAACACCATTTTGATGCGGTTATATTTGTTATATTCGTCTTGATACTACTCACAGGATTCGAGAAAATGGGGAACCAAAGTCACTTTGCCAAAGTAGGTAAACGTTCACTTTGGCAAAGTGAACGTTCATTCCGTGTTCAGACTGATCATTTTTGGTTCATTCGGAGTGCGAATGAAAGGTGCCGAATGAAAATATCCAACACTGTTAGATATTTTCATTAATGAATTCATTTTTCATTTTTGTTTCATTTTGTGTTCAGACGTGTCACTTGGAGTGAAAGATGCTAAATGAAACACGAAAATGAACAATAAATGAACCGTCTGATATCACCTTAAGTGTACACGATGGCTCATTAAACTTCCCCTCCCTAATTTGCAAAGGTATCACAAGATGTAAATTATCCTGACCTAACAATAATTCAGGTTTCGAATCGGTAGTACATAATTTATGTTTTATATCTGCCAGGTGAGAGTAATTAACTAATTTTAAAACAGACAATGTTTGAACCGGCAAACTTAATTCATCAACACAACTCATTTTAACATTATAAACCTTATCGTCCATACCTTTAAGGTCGACATTCACTTTGGTCGATTTGTACACGAGTTCGTTATCTTTAAAGGCACCGTTGACGCGCAATGTCTCTGATTGACCACGTAGACCGAGGCGGCGCGCGAGTTTAGCACTTATTAGCGAGACGGAAGATCCATCGTCCAAGAACGCGGTACTATTTATTACACCGTTAGGTCCCTGTACTAACACCGGTACGACTTTTAGTAAAACTTTTTTGTCACACGTTTTGATATGCGTCAAAGTCTCAGATACCGATGTAGGCTCAGGATCCTGCTGCGCTGACGCACTCGTAGTCGTAACTGACGGAGAACTCGAAGGGCCCGATGATGATGATGACTTAGGCGGTACCTCGATCTTGTTTACCACGTAGTGCAGAAGACGGTGATGTGCTTCGCCACAACCGTCCTTATCGCAGGCAGGCGCGCTGCACGAGTCCCGCTCGTGTTTAGATAGTAGGCATTTATAACATATGCCGTTTTTTCTAACAAATTGCCACCTAGCTTTTCGCAGCGCTCGTTTAAATAGTTTACAATCTGTTAATTTATGAACAGATGTTCGGCAAAATAGGCACTTTTTTCATTTCCATCGCCGTGTACACATAAAGTATGGGATCGTGTGTTGTTAGTTTCCGGGTTTTTATGTTTGTAACTCTCATGTTTCGTGGCAATATAGGTACTTGCAGTAGTTGATATCTTAACAGCCTCTTCTTTAAGAAAATCAGACATAATGACTAATCTAGGTATTTTACCGTCTTTGATTAGATTAAAGCTGTAATCTGACCACTTCGAGATTAGTACAGTCGGCAGCTTGGATAAAATTATGGAAACTATATTTACCCCCTGTAGGTGCTCCTCTTGACCAACTGCTCGTACTGCTTCCACGTAATTCTGCACTTTCAACGAAAACGTAATTATATCCTTGTGGTAGTCTTGGTGCAGAGGTTGTAGCTTTTTAATGTCGTACAGTACGCGAGAAATGATGCACTCAGAGTTACCATAACGTAGTTCCAGAGTGCCGACATGACTTTTTCAGGTGACGTGGCACTTATGAACAAAGCGTTGACTGCATCCTTAGCGGCTCCGCGTAGACATTTTCTAAGCCTCCAAAGGTTTTCCTTATCTGTGAATTTACATATCTCAGTGGACTCGTAATATGCTTGTTTAAACTGCAACCATTCTAGATAATCGCCAGAAAACTCAGGAAGATCTTTTGGCGTGCTTAATCGACTTAGAAGGCTGGTATTCGGTACGTTGGCAGTGGAGATATTCTTTACAGCTTCAGCCATAACTTGTATCGCACTATTGAGTGCCGTGATGGTACCGTCGGGCGGTGGCAGCGGGGCAACCGGCGCAGGCGCCGCGAGTGGCGCGGGCGCGTGCGTGGCGGCGCGTGGCGCTGGGCTGGCGACGGGTTCTGGCGGCACTTGAGACACACGCTGATGCAGCTCACCCATATTAAAACCATTATCGGGGGCTTGCTGCCTGTCCTCTAGCGGTTCCAAGTTACTCTGGTTGTCCACCCAATTTGCGACGTCACTTCGAGAATAGTTCCTTCGACTTACGTGTGAACCGTACTCCTGTTCCTCGTCGTTCAGCTCTGCTAATTGAGCATCCAGAGTTTTATCTATGATCTCCATCTGTATGGCAGCCTTTTGTTTTGCGGCTTCTAATAAAAGTAGCTTCTTTTTTGCTGTCTTAGAAGCCGATGAAATTGTTGAGCCTTTGCTGCTAGAAGCTTTTCTCGCAGACGAAGCAGCAGGCGGAAATATTTTCTCGAGGAATCCGGCCGCAGCTGGTTCAGACTTTACGCTACCGTCCAATGTATTTCTAAATGCGTTCGGAATACTTGGGCCTGGCATAACTTGTTCCAACCTGGCTGTGGAATCCTGACCATCAGGTGCCTCGCTCTTCTCGTCCTTGTGGGACATCGTTTGTTCTTCTTCTAGAAGCCTCTTTTCTTGTTCTTCACGCCGCGCTTTCGCCCCACGTGTTTCCACTTTGTACGGCGTGTGGTACATGTATCCGGTTCGAAGGACCACTTTGTTGATTGTGTGGGGTTCATGTGAAGGAAAGCCGAGGTTCTAGACGAATATGTATTTCGGAAAACACAATTTTACAAAAAATGTCACGAGAGTGCAAGTGAATAGGCTCGCGGTTAGCAGCGGACTGCCTCGCGGCGCATAGCAACGAGTTGCATTACATATGGTGCATACAATTATCAACCTTAAGACTAAAGTATAAGATCTATTTTTGCATAACAACTTATTTTCTAGAAAAAACTTAACAATATTATAACTAGGTACAGATTACAGATATACCCAACGAGCGCATCGTTAACACCCACTAACCTCTTTGAAACAAAAAATTTAGTGTAGGGAATAAGACATAGTACTGCAAGATGATGAAATTTTTAACCGACTTCAATTCCATTGAGGAAGGAGGTTCTGCATTCGGTTTGGTGTTTTTTTTTTATGTATGTTCACCGATTACTCCGAGACCCGTGGTCCGATTTTAGTAATTCTTTTTTTGTTTGAAAGGATCTACATCCAAGGTGGTCCCATATTAATATGGTGCGGTTCTGATGATGGGATCCATGAGGAATTGAGGGAACTCCTCAATTTTTAAAGGCACGTGTATAGTGATTTGGGTGTTTTCTTAAGCTACTCAAGCATTTTCTCACGAAAACCACCAATTTGATGGAGTGGACCTGATGATGATGATTGTTTAAATTTAGGATGTTCAGCGATTGCTCCGAGACCCGTGATCCAATTTGAATAATTCTTCTTTTGAATGAAAGGAACTACCTCGAAGATGGTCCCACATTTACCTGGTGCTGTTCTGATGATGAATCCATGAGCAATTGAGGGAACTCCTCAATTTTTAAAGGCACGTGTATAGTAATTGGGGTGTTTTCTTAAGCTACTCAAGCATTTTCTCACGAAAACCACCAATTTGATGGAGTGGACCTGATGATGATGATTGTTTAAATTTAGGATGTTCAGCGATTGCTCCGAGACCCGTGGTCCGATTTGAATAATTTTTTTTTTTGTTTAAAGGAACTACTTCAAAGATGGTCCCACATTAATCTGGTCCTGTTCTGATGATGGAATCTATGAGCAACTGAGGGAACTCCTTAATTTTTAAAGGCACGTGTATGGTGATTTGGGTGTTTTCTTAAGCCACTCAAGCATTTTCTCACGAAAACCGCCAATTTGATGGAGTGGTCCTGATGATGATGACTGTTTTGAAGATAATGATGAAGATTTTTTTATGTAGGATGTTCAGCGATTACTCCGAGACCCGTGGTTCGATTTGGACAATTCCCTTTTTTAGGGTTCCGTAGCCAAAATGGCAAAAACGGAACCCTTATAGTTTCGCCATGTCCGTCCGTCCGTCCGCGGTCTAGCTCAGTGACCGTTAGCACTAGAAACCTGAAATTTGGTTTGAATATGTGCATTAACCAAGCCGACAAAACGGTAGGATAAAAACGCGAAAAATATATATTGTTAGGGTACCTCCCGTACACGTGAAGTGAGGGGTGAAATTTTTTTTCGTTTCAACCAAGTTGTGTGGGGTATTTTTGGATAAAACTAATACTTTCGGAAATAATAGCTCCGAAAGTTTAAAACAGGGCGTCCCCCCCCATCTAACTTTTGAATCGTGGGTCCTAAAATTTTGAAAAAAATCATGAAACTGAGGCCTAATGAGTACCTTCAACGAAAACTATATTGAATTAATCGGTTGAGCCGTTTTTGAGTTATCATTCAAAAACCCATAGTGAAAGGACGTAAGTAAAAATGACGTAAGCGCCGCCAAATTTCCCGTAAGAAACGACCTTTTGAATTAATGTTCCAGTTTACGGAACCCTACAGTGAGCATGGCCCGACATGCTCTTGGCCGGTTTTTGTTTGATAGGAACTACCTCGAAGATGGTCCCACATTAATCTGGTGCTGTTCTGATGATGGGATCCGTGAGGAATTGAGAGAACTCCTCAATTATTAAAAGCACATGTATGTTTATTTGAGTGTTTTCTTAAGCAACTCGAGCATTCCCTCTTGAAAACCACCAATTTGATAGAGAGGACCTAATGATGAAGTCCACATAGATACGTGGACCTTTCCTTAGATAGAATGGGTGTATTATGAACTTTTTTTAAATATCTTTGCCGATTTTTCCGAGACTTGTTGTCCGATTTTGATAAATATATAACCACTAAAAATGGAAAAATAAAAACTTTTTACAAAAAAAAGATAAACCGACTTCAGAAAGGATAAAATGAATCATTATATTATTTATATGCGTTACCAACTGATATGTTTGAAGTCGGTGAAAACCACAAATTACAAAACCGGTCAAATCAGCGTCAAGTGTGAACATCACAAAACAGCGATACTAATAATGCAAAGCTGAATGCGATTTCATGTGTTACATTTTCATGTCTAAACTACTAATCCTATTTTGATGAAATGCGACAACGATATATGTATTCTGATACACGTCTGCTTTGTCAATAATCAGAAAAAGGCGGCAAATAGAAAAAAAAAGGAGACGCGTAAGATTGACCTTCCATATAAAATTTGAATATCGTGCCTTTTTACTGACACGGCGTGTGTACTGGGTACATGTGAGTATAGAAAAAATAATCTAGCAATTGAATTCCTTTATACTTCGGATTAAACCTTAGATGAAGAACGATAAATAATTCAAACCAAACCACGGGCTTCGTTCGACATACGGATAGTCCCAACAATGTGTTAACAAACAAACATAGGACGCATGATTATACTTTCTGTACCTACTTGCCTTACAATTAACGCATGGTCGAAACGAATGTATATCTACGTGCGATTCATACCGTATTAGATTAATATAGTAAAATAACAATTCACTGAACAAATCGCCTCGTTCGTATTAACTCTTCCAAATTTGGCTTGGCACCGACTTTAAACATATCAGTTGGTAACGCATATAAATAATATAATGATTCATTTTATCCTTTTTGAAATCGGTTTATCTTTTTTTTGTAAAAAGTTTTATAATTAATTCTTTTTCTAGATACCGCTAAGGTCTCGCGAGATATACTGTGAAATTTGCGACGTAACCATTACGTCCACGGCTCACGCGGAATCGCATTACTCCGGCAAGCCTCACAAAGCGTAAGAGCTTACTGTTTTTCATTTTTTGTGGTGATTGTTTGTTTGTATCTTACTTTGCTGTGTTCACTGATGAACTACAGCTAGTTAGTATGTATGTTAAGTGCTAGTGTACTTTGAAGAGCTTAAGAATGATCACTATTAGTTTATAATGACAGATTTCTTGTGATTCTAACAACAATCACTAGGTACAGTCATTGTCCTAAAAATGTATACATTTTTTTACCTTATTGATGCATAAGGTGATCTTTAAACACCAGCTGCCATTCATATTAAAAAAAAATACGCCAATCAAAGCTACTTATTAAAAGGAAATTAATGTAGTATGGCGTTGTAAAGATTATGTTTCATTCACAAGCTCTTAAGTTCTTAGTTAAATGCTGGGACCTCGCCATTCACTACGAGTCGTCGATGCGACCGTGTTGTATGTCGAGACGCGCATTTTCTACTGGACACGTACTCTAGCACTCGCCATTTCTGTACCCAAATATTATCAATGTAAATAGCCACTTTTATGTATGCTACGAAGCGATATATCAATATTAATTTTCTTATATTTTTTCCTAATTGGTCAGTATACAGACGATCATACATCTGATCGACCCGATTTTTGCGACATTAAATCGTTAAATGCAGTTTTTTGGTAAAAAAAAACGGATAAATTGAAATTAATAGTAAAGATCGTTTACATACGTGGCTTTTTGTATTGACGCTGAAATGCAAGAACTAGAGTGACGAATTTATCAACGATATTTAAGAAATCTGGATCTAGGAATGGATTCCGGCATCGATTTTTCACTAGGTGGCGGCACGCATTGAGACGAGAGGCCTTTTTGACAGCAGCTCTCAAATTCCACCAATAAAAAAAAAGATTGAACATGATTGGTGGATTATGATTTATGATAGCTAGACCTCTCGCCACGGTGCTGTCACCTGGTGAAAAAATTGATTCCGGATACACCCTCATTAGAGAACTATCAGCTCACAAACATGACAAAGTCACTCGGGGTCTGTACAGATTTGGATGTAAGCAACAAACAAATAATCACAATTTTATTCAGATTTATTTTATAGAATATCTATTCATTTCTGACACTCAAGGTTATAAACATATATACATTCTTCTGCCTTATTTCAGAGGAATAAGGCGCAAAATTGTATACATGTGTATAACCTTGACTCTCAGACTGAATGTAAACAGTCAAAGCTAAAAACATATACACATTTTTATACCTTACACCTCAGCGGCGTAAGGTTTAAAATTGCATACATGTTTTTGACCTTGTCTGTAAGACTTGACTAACAGTCAAAATTATAAACATATATACATTTTACCTTAAGACAATTAAAGGCACAAAATCGTATACATGCTTATAACTTTGTCGGTTAAGCTTGATTGGAACAGTCTAGAGAGGCAATACACATATATAATTTTTTTTACCTTATTCCTCAATGGCATATGGTGCATAATGTATACATATATATAACCTTGTCTGTCAAACTTGACTTGAGCAGTCAAGGTCATGCACATATATACCTTTTTTTACCTTATCCTTAACTGGTGTACGGTGAAAAATTGGATACATGTTTATAGCCTTGACTGTACCTTAAATCTCAGTCAGTAGATTAGCCGCAATTAAAAAAGATCAATACATTGCTACACATGGACGTTATAATTATAATATATTTTCCTCTATGTATATTTAATTTGTATTTATTAGATCCGAGCGCAATGCAAACGTAGAATATTTGAAAATTTATTTTGTGCCCTTGTTACAGCAGTTTTTAGAGTTCCGTAGCCAAAATGGCAAAAACCCTTTTAGTTTCGTCATGTCCGTGTGTCTGCCCGTTCGTCCGTATTTCACAGCCATTTTACTCGGAAATTGTAAGACGTATCTTTTTGAACATAAGGTGTATTTTGTATGCTGCTACTTAGTTTTGTAGTGAACTGCTAAAAAAATATTTTTAGGGGGCACTCCATATGTACATGTAACTAATTGTCATTTTACCAAATATCAACATGATCCACATCAATCGATAGGTGTTTAAAAACAACATTGAGATTTTCAGAAATTATCACTCCGAAAGTCTAAAAAAAATGTGCTCACCCCGTTACTTTGGAACAGTAAGTCAAAAAATTCAAGAAGCTACATTTTTGAATATAATAAATAAATATAAATAATAAATATTTGGGGACAATCTTACACAAATCAACCTAACCCCAAACTAAGCAAAGCTTGTACTATGGGTGCTAGGCGACGATATACATACTTAGATATATAAATACATACTTATATACATAGAAAACATCCATAACTCAGGAACAAATATTTAGGATTAGCACACAAATAAATGCCCTTACCAGGATTCGAACCCGGGACCTCCAGCTTCGTAGGCAGGGTCACTACCAACTAGGCTATGGAGGCCGTTGGTATGAAAATTATTTTGAATATTATCCGTTAAGGAGTTTTTGGATTATCTAAAAAAACTACGTAGGTACATAAGGCAGATACCATCTTTCGATATTATTTTGGTAGTAGGTACGGAACCTTCCATTACTCGTGGTCAAGTAAATCATATTTGGAATTGCAAAAAAAAAATAGAACGCTGTAACGTTAAGACATATTGGACTTTTGCAGGGAAAATATAAGCTGTCATATATTGTCTTCATTGCACTTTCGGCCGCTTTACTGAATAATTGTTACACGATGGGGCAGAACTTGATATACTTAACAAAGTATTTTGGAAGAAACTCATAGTTGAAGAATTCTCTTCACATGCTTATCTTACATTACATGTCATTAGTTATGTATTTTGTTAAAATTATTTTAAAATATGTATGAAAAGAAGAAATATCTACAATAATGTCTGTCAGTGTTTAATGTCTACAATACATTTCTAAATAAAAACTTGTTCTTATTCATTTAAGTTTTATATTACAATTAATGTTTCAGGATTGTGGATGGACGCAAGAAGCCGAAAAACCCTTATCTACTCCAAAAAGGAATGGAGGCTCGCGTGTATGTATCTAAATATATAAAAGAAGAAACTGACTGACTGACATATCAACGCACAGCCTAAACCGCTGGGTCTAGAGTTTCCAAATTTGGCACGTAGGTCCCTTATAAGGTCTAGGGGTGCACTAAGAAAGGATTTTTCAAAATTCACCCCGTAAGGGGGTGAAATGGGGGTCCAAAGTTTGTATGGGGAAACAAGATTAGTTAGACTATTTTATTTGAATCTTCACCAGAGTATTTCTAACAATAAATGAGTAAACACGTGTTTCAGCTTTTTTGAAAATTCAACTTCTTAAAGGAGGAAATGGGGATGAAAAAGTCTGAAAATCAATATGGGTATCGTTTCTATGGTTTATCGGGTCGCTGATTACGAAAACAACAACCATTTTATTATACAACGTGGCAGGTGTAAAATATCATCCCCCAGGGGGTGAAATGGGGGTCCAAAGTTTGTATAGGGAAACAAGATTAGTTAGACTATTTTATTTGAAACTTCACCGGAGCATTTCTAACAATAAATGAGTAAACACGTGTTTCAGCTTTTTTGAAAATTCAACTCCTTAAAGGGGGAAATGGGGGTGAAAAAGTCTGAAAATCAATATGGGTATCGTTTCTATGGTTTATCGGGTCGCTGATTACGAAAACAACAACCATTTTATTATACAACGTGGCAGGTGTAAAATATCATCCCCCAGGGGGTGAAATGGGGGTCCAAAGTTTGTATAGGGAAACAAGATTAGTTAGACTGTTTTATTTGCAACTTCACAGGAGTATTCCTAATAATAAATGAGTAAACACGTGTTTCAGGTTTTTTTGAAATTTCAACCCCATAATGGGGGAAATGGGGGTGACAAAGTCTGAAAATCAACATGGGTATCGTTTCTATGGTTTATCGGGTCGCTGATTACGAAAACACCAATGATTTTTTGATACAACGTGGCGGGTGTGAAATATCATCCCCCTGTTCGGGTGCGATAGGGTTGAAATGACTAAATATCAATATGGGAGTCGATTTATGGTATTTTGGGACGTTAATTAAGTACGAAAATGGCATCAATTTCGAAATTTTGGTAAAGAAATAATTTTAATTCCGGGAAAGGAGATAGAGTAGTTTCTATACCGAAAATCAGCCCTTAAGGGGGTGAAAAGGGGATTGGAAGGTTGTATAGAGAATTTTTAACCGTTGAACCGATTTAAATGAAACATGATATAATAGATAGTTTGAACCCCGGGAAACGACTAAGGGTTATTTTCATTGAAAAAATTAACCTGTAAAGGGGTGAAAGGAGGGTTGGTAGTTTGTATAGGATTTTTTCACAGCTGAACCGATTTAGATGAAACTTGGTATACAGATAGTTTGAGGCCCGGGGAGGAACAAAAAATAGTTTTTTTCGCGAAAACTACCCTTAAAGGTAAAAAAGTTAAGGGTGAAACGGGGGTTGCAGGTTTGTATAGGGAATTTTAAACCGTCGAACCGATTTAGACGAAAATTGGGATATAGTAAGTGTGAATCCCTGCAAATGACTAAGGGTTGTTTTCATTCCGAAAATCATCCCTTGAAGGAGTGATAAAGGGGTTGGAATTTTGATTAGGAAATTTTTAACATCTGGACCGATTTAGATGAAACTTAATCCTTATTAGCATACAGATAGTTTGAGTCCCGAGAAGCATTGGCGTATCTAGAGATATTTTCCAGGGGGGGCCTGGCCCCTGTCTTATTCAGATACATTGGGAGCAATGGGAGCCTTATGGCTATAGTCGGCAGCGTCGAGTCTAATTTTACAGTAATACCGCAAATCGATGTACAGTTTAGCCATTTGGCACACGCATACTAGAGGTCAAAAAAATTTTTTTGATCCGCAGTTCCTAAAAAAAGTCCCTTAGGAGGGTGCTGATTCTACATTTTTTTTTGTATGGGAAATTTTTTTTTTCAAAATCCTATCGTATGTGGTATCATGTGAAAGGGCTAATAGAGGCGGTTCTAAAAATATACCACGTCATTATATTTCATCATCATTTTAAAAAAAACAACAATAATTTTCAAAACATACCAAGTTTGGGCTCCCCCAGATACAATATGGCTGGTTTTTTTTGGTACTATATATCAAAAATTATACTAAATACCTTCATATCTAACCCCAAGAAAGCAATTTTGAAAATAATTTCATTTAGATTTTTTTTTAATTTTTCAATATTATCAAGTAACGCAGTACAAAATGTACTGGAGTAGGACTCTAGTAGAACTCTACTTGTGGAGGTGAGCCCGAGGAGGGGGTAGGAAAAGAAGGTCCCGTTTTTTGGCTTTTTGCTTACATCTTGCGCCATAGACAATTTTGTTGCAGTACATAATTAAAGCTGATAAAATTCTCTACAACTATTATGAATTCACTTTTTACCTAACACTAATGGTTGTCCAGATATGAGCTCCGAAAAACGGTCGATTTTGTAACGTGGGGGGTATTCTCCACAATTCTTGTCATACTAACTGGAAAAAGTTTATCTGGATAAAAAGCCACCCTAGACATTTTATATAGAATTAAATTATCGCAAACGCATATAAATAATATAATGATTCATTTTATCCTTTTTGAAGACGGTTTATCTTTTTTTTTGTAAAAAGTTTTTATTTTTCCATTTTTAGTGGTTATATATTTAATGAAATCGGTAAAGATACATAAAAAAGTTCATAATACACCCATTCTATCTAAGGAAAGGTCCACGTATCATATGTGGACTTCATCATCAGGTCCACTGCATCGAAATGGTGGTTTTCGTGAGAAAATACTTTAGTTGCTTAAGAAAACAACCAAATCAACATACATGTGCCTTTAAAAATTGAGGAGTTCTCTCAATTCCTCACGGATTCCATCATCAGAACACCACCAGATTAATGTGGGACCATATTCAAGATAGTTCCTATCAAACAAAAAAAAGGGAATTGTCCAAATCGGACCACGGGTCTCGGAGTAATCGCTGAGCATCCTACATAAAAAAATCTTCATCATTATCACGAAAACAATCATCATCATCAGGACCACTCCATCAAATTGGCGGTTTTCGTGAGAAAATGCTTGAGTGGCTTAAGAAAACACCCAAATCACCAGACACGTGCCTTTAAAAATTGAGGGGTTCCCTCAGTTGTTCATAGATTCCATCATCAGAACAGGACCAGATTAATGTGGGATCATTTTTAAGGTAGTTCCTTTCAAACAAAAAAAGAATTATTCAAATCGGACCACGGGTCTCTGAGCAATCGCTGAACATCCTACATTTAAAAAATCTTCATCATTATCATCAAAACAATCATCATCGTCAGGTCCACTCGATCAAATTGGTGGTTTTCGTGAGAAAATGCTTGAGTAGCTTAAGAAAACACCCAAATCACTATACACGTGCCTTTAAAAATTGAGGAGTTCCCTCAATTGCTCATGGATCCTATCATCAGAGCAGCACCATGTAAATGTGGCACCATTTTCGAGGTAGTTCCTTTCAAACAAAAGAAGAATTATTCAAATTGGATCACGGGTCTCGGAGTAATCGCTGAACATCCTACATTTAAAAAATCTTATCATTATCATCAAAACAATCATCATCAGGTCCACTCCATCAAATTGGTGGTTTTCGTGAGAAAATGCTTGAGTAGCTTAAGAAAACACCCAAATCACCATACATGTGCCTTTAAAAATTGAGGAGTTCCCTCAATTCCTCATGGATTCCATCATCAGAACAGTACCATATTAATATGGGACCACCTTGGATGTAGATCCTTTCAAACAAAAAAAGAATTACTCAAATCGGACCATGGGTCTCGGAGTAATCGGTGAACATACATAAAAAAAAAAACACCTAACCGAATGCAGAACCTCCTTCCTCAATGGAATTGAAGTCGGTTAAAAAACACGAAACCGAATGCAGAACCTCCTTCCTCAATGGAATTGAAGTCGGTTAAAAATCCCCCACTTTACAAAATCGTCCGTTTTTCGGAGCTCATATCAGGACAACCATTAGTGTTAGGTAAAAAGTGAGTTCATGAGAGTTGTAGAGAATTTTATCAGCTTTAATTTAATTATGTGCTACATCAAAATTGTCTATGACTCATGGTTTTAAGGATATAAGCAAAAAACCAAAAAACGGGACCTTCTTTGCCTCCCCCCTCCTCGGGCTCACCTCCGGGGGCCGGGGACTTTTAGTATGCTAGTCTCTTAACTAGTCTTAATAAAGTTCCAAAGTCAAAATTTCTGCTTTCCACTTTTCCAGCTAGAATCATTCGTTCACCACACTATGAATAACTCGGCCATTTTTGATTTTACAGTAAAACCGTGAGTACAAAAATTATATAAAATTTGATTCTCTACAAGTTTAGTCCTCACAATTTTTCTTCTACGATCGATAATTTGGAAATTAAATTTGAAAAAAGCGACAAGTTCAAAATATTTTCATCGTCTCGTTTATATTCAACTTTACGGCATAAATGAAGAGGACTAAACTTGTAGAGATTCAAATTCTGAACGATTTTGGTTCTCACCTTTTTCCCCCAAAATATCGATCCTAGAAGAAAAATTGTGAGAACCAAACTTGTAGAGCTACAATTTTTGTTCTCACGGTTTTACTGTAAAATCAAAAATGGCCGAGTTATTTAAGAGAAACCGTTTTTTGAATATACGCAGGAGCCTGATTCAGTCTACTTTTTGAATTTACACTCCCAGTGACCCCCCCGAGGGACATACGAAAAAAAATCCAAGAACTAATTATTCACGGGTCAAAATATATAATGAGTGAACTAATAGGTAATAGTGAATTGTCGGTTCTAGGACTTAATAGGTCATTTATTTTGTGATAATTTTTTTGTGCCCAGCCTAGAATTTCAAATCGGTAACCTATCATCTTGGGGTGGGCACCAGGCTATTCTGGGGTGGGCACGGCCCACCCGGCCCCCCCTCTATATACGCCTATGCCGAGAAGGAACATAAAATAGTTTTTATCTCGAAAATCAGCCCTAAAGGTTAAGTGTGAAACGGGGGTTGCAAGATTGCATGGGGAATTTTTAAACGTGAACGATTTAGATGAAACTTTGTATAGAGATAGTTTGAGTTCTGGGGATGGATACATAGTAGTTATCCCAGAAGTCATTCCCTAAGACGGTAAAAAGGGAGGTCAATTACTAATTCTACGCAAAGGAAGTCGCGGGGAAAAACTTTTATTCAAGAGTAGAAATCTGCATTAATCATTATGTACGCGGGCGAAGCCGCGGGCAACTGCTAGTATATAGTATAACTTACTAATACTTAGGTCTACTGGCCTAAAATAGGCGGGATCACACAGGCCTCGCAGCCTCGCGAGGATATTGCCGCGGGGGCAGTCAAAGTGCGCCTTAGCCGAGACCGCTTGCACTTTTGCCTTCCGAGGCCCGTCTAACACTGCCAGAGCTGCTGCGTGCGGCAATTTCTTCGCGAGGCTGCTCGGTCTGTGTGGACACACCTAATACCATTGATAATAGTTTGTCCTTGTCCAACTAAGTCATTAAATTTTCTTTTGATTTGCTTGTTCTAGTGAGAGGCTGATTAACCGTGAGAAGAAGTTTTTGTCAGTGGTTACTACGCCGAAGGTGACCCCCGCAGTCGGCGACGTGAAGCCGCCGCAGCCGGACCTGTACTGCGACATCTGCAAGGTAATATCATCCTCACTGACTGTTATTACTGATAAAGGTGACCCCCCACATCTACGGTGATGCCAAGCGCCCGCAATCGGGCGTGTACTGCGACATCTGTGAGGTAATGTAATCCTATAAATCGGCGTAGGCACTTTTACGAAAGCGAATGCCATCCAGGCGCGGATACAGGGGGTAACAGGGCCAATTCTCAGTTCAGAAAATCTCAGTGGTACGAGCTGAAGTTCGAATCAGAGACCAGATTGAAAGTCTCACGTCTTACCGCCAGGCCACCAGCGCCTTACTTCACTTTAAAGAATAATGAGTTATAATATAGTACTACCTATACCTAAGTCGTGAAGTGTGGAGGTTAGAATAAGTTTTCTGCTAACAAACTGCTGCGCAGTTTGGCAGATAGGTAAGATTAGTTAACTGTATCTCTCTTTTGTAAAAAAAAAAAAACGCCCGGATGAAATATTTTGTCTACGGAATACTTTCTCTTTTTCTCTTCAGACCTCCATGACGTGCTCTGAGCAGATGACGATGCACCTCAACGGCAAGAAGCATCTGTCCAAGGAGAAGCAGCACATCATTCGTGTCATGAACGAACGTGAGTTAATATTACTATACAGAGAGACCTCTGTAACGTCACGAATCATGTTCTCCCTTCTTAACACATGACAAGTTCTCTTTCGCACTTATGCAAACGTATCGGATACGTCGTGTCAAACGTGTCAAACTCAATTTTTTTGACAGATTTACACTGAGTTACACTCCCTTGGTAAAACATGAGAAAGACATGTATAAGCACAGAGAGCGGACTGTCTCGTGTAGTCTGTCCGGAAAGAGAAGTGTCGTAACGTAGAATGTATGAGCTGCCAAATACTCCATGACACTTCTCTTTCCGGACGAACTACGAGATAGTGGCCCCCTGAAGGCGGGTTACACAACGCACAACTAACGATTAACCCATAAAGCTTTATGGATTAACCTTAATATGGCGGCACTGCTGTCATTCCATAAATACTAATATTTTTTAACGATTACGTTAACAGACTGTTTGGTGCAACCAGGGCTCGGAACCGGTTTTATCAGAAAACCCCGAAATATTTCATTATTTATGATCTTTATGTCGAAGTAAATATTGTATAGAGGTATTGACTTAGGGTCGGTTGCACCCAAAAAGCAAGTATCTCATAGAGCTGAAACACCCGTATCACCGTAAGGGATAGAACACACACAACGCGACTAATTTGGAAACGCATTTCAAGATAGCTGATAGCATACTGTAGCTAGCCTACATAATTTAGTCGGTTTCATTGTTACCCTTCAAAGAGCGGTGGAGGGTGATAATTGTGATAAACGTTTAATTCTATTGTACTTAGGCCCTTATGGAAGTAAGCAATAATCACAAGGGTGAGTCTATGATAAGGACTAACGATAATAGCGCCTTCTCTGCTCTGTCATATCCATACGTCGTTATCGCGGGTGCAACTACGATTTGACAGAACTCAAAGATTATGATAAACAAGAAATAACAGAAGTGTCAGTAGTATCAAATACGTTTGTACCTACGAGATCAAAATTATTCAATTTTTGTTTCTAATATCGTACTTGACTTGATAATTAGTACATATTAATAGTTTTAAACAAAAAAAGAACCGACTTCGCTTAGGATCCGCTATTCCAAGGGGAAGTGGTCGAGTTGCTGTAAAAAATAGTGAAACCACTGTAGGTGTGCCTATAATAGTTGAAGAGTTCCCTCGGTTTCTTCAGGATCCCATCATCAGATCCCGACTTGGTGCCAACGGGACCACCTAGGGGATATACCCATTCGATTAAAAAGAATTTTGAAAATCGGTTCACGATTCACGGTGATATCGAGTAACATACATACAAAAAAAATAATGATAAAAAAAATCTGTCGAATTGAGAACTTCCTCCTTTTTAGAAGTCGGTTAAAAAGATTAGCCACGCAGTCCTAACGGCAACCTCTTCTGTCATGTGTGTGTGTGAAACATTTTTCATTCTTGATCGATTTACGAGTATGTAGACTTGTAGATAAACGATTATTTTAGACTTAGTAACAATTGGTTCCCCCCTAAAGTCACGGTTACTCGTTATTTTCATAAAAAAATGTGAAACGAAATTTCAACTCAAAAAGGCGCACTTTAAGGAACGTAGAAAAGGTGCAAGATTGAGAAGAGTTTGATTGATCATTTCCAGCAAAAACATTGTGTTAGATATGAAGAACTTCTTAGAGGCTAAGACGCGTAGGTAGAAATACTCTGTTTATATCAAACGGACACTCTGTTATATACATTCTTCAACACATTTGTTTTTGCACCCGCGATAACGACGTATGGTCATATCTATGGAAAGTGTATTAAGACTATCCCGTTCAATCTTGGTATTATTAGTTCCGTGTCAGATCTATGGGTGCTATATCTATGGTTGCACCAAACCGTCTGTTAACGTCAACGTCATCGTTAAAAAAATCTTGTATGAAATGTTTGTCAATTCTCTATGGACACCTCCGTCGCCATATTTAACGTTGATGAGTCTGTTATTGTGCGTGGTGCAACCCACTCTTAGTAGTCTTAGGGGCGATTTCACCAATGACATCATTATCCGAGAATAACTATACTAGTACTAAACTTATACGCTAGATTTACTCTCAGACAATTCAAATTGCATTTCACCATACTAAACTATGAATAAAATAACCTTAGAATAACTATTCTTTGGAATAACATTTTATTTTATCTGTGTATGAATGAATGAACCAAAATGAACGAATCGAAATGTAATACTTCTGAATTGCATACAACATCTATTGTATGCAACATCAAGCATACATAGACTTTTTACGTTAGCGATTTGCGATTTCTGAACATTTCTGCCTGGTCACCTCCCGTTGAAGAAATCCGAACATGTGTGCAGTCCATATCCCCAATCACTCTTGGAAATCGTGCTATACGGTAAAATTCATTTTGATTTTTCCGAATCTCCTGACGAGTATTCGGAAATTTTATATATTCTTTGCTCAACGATGCTATGGCAGAACTAACTCTATGTATTATCCTGTGTGCTGTGGGTGTGCTGAGCCCACTGAAATCACCAATGGTCAATTGTGAATTATTTGTTGCATAATATCTTAATGTGGCTAAAAGCTGGTTGATCGGAGAAACTGATTGATTTCTGTAAGCAAAAAAAAAAGTTTTTTTACCTTTACCTACCTTATAAGATAGTAAGTTAATAGATACCTAAACATAGCAATATAGATAGTGTATCATGTATTACCCATAGATAGTTTATTTTGATTACCATACCGTACTATTGTTGTTTTTTACACAGAGACTCACCTATCGGATATGAATTCCAAACGATCTTCAATTTTAATCAATAGATTATAGGCTGCAGCTTTTGATAACCGAAATCTTATCCTGAAATCCTCGTCGTCGTAGTCATGAAAATGATCATTTCTTTCTTTTATCCACCTTGGACGTTTTACAACATAGTTTTCGGTTTCACTATCATCACTGTCAGTTTCGTCAATAATTCTTCTTAAACGTTGCATTTTGTACCTATTGAATTGATACTACAATAATCATTAAATAATTAAGATTTCAAAAACAACAGACCAGGAGCCCCCAGGCGCGGAAGTGGCACTTTTTCTATTTTGAATTGACAGCTGACAGCTTGAGACGGCCATTTTTATACAAGGAATAATCCTTATTCCTTCAAAATCGGGCGTATAAATCTTATCTCTCGTTTATCTTTTTATTCTTGGGATAAGTTGTTGGTGAAATGTAAAATTTGCTATACCAGAATAACTTACATCATTATTCTTGGAATAAAGCTTATCTGACTTTGGTGAAATTGGCCCTTAGTATTATAAGATTGTCCGATTAAATATCGAATAGTAAACGAAAGAACGGAAAAAATACCGGTATTTTAGTAAGGATACCGGTTTTTGAGACCTGGGTGCAACCGACCCGTATATTTTATAGAGGCGCTTAGGGTTTAATTAAAGGCCTGCTAAGCTAGTCTGTAGTAACCCTGCCTACGGAGCAGGAAATCCCAGGTTCGAATCTTGGTAAGGGCAACTATTTGTGTATTTATCACGGGTATTTGTTTCCGAGTCATGAATGTTTTCTATGATATTTATAGTTCGTTTTTTTGAGATTAGAAAAAAGTTGAAAGGCGCATGGACAAGGTTATTTATTAGGCAAGATACGGCATGATACATGTCACAAGTGTCAAAGTGCCAATGCAGCCAATAAAAAATATTTAAATATATTTGTATTTATAATAAAGTCATGCGTAGGTATTTGTAAATATTAAATTGAATAATATTAATTATTTTACAGTATTGTAATAGTAGTCATTTTCACGAAATAATTTATTCTTATCATTGTTAATGTTTTAGTGAATGTTGCACAATAAAAAACCTGGAGATTTATAACGTACGCGACTACGCGTGTGTCACTGTCAGTTTTTCAATTGTCATGTGTCTCTAACGTGATAATCAAAACGAAATTGATTTTTTATTGCTGTTATGGATTATAATCTGCAAATTGTCATTATTTATTTACAAATGTGAACTCTTCATCATGTTAACTAATCGTTTGTTGGTGTGCTTGCAGTGTGTTTAAATTGAACATTCAAACAGAACAGGTTAGAACAGGTTGGCAACTTCTGTTTCTATGTTTACTCAATATCTAATCTCAAAAAAAAACGAGGTATAAGTATTTATATATGTCTATGTAAATGTAAATCTATGGCTATCTAGTGCCCTCAACACGAGCCTTACTAAGCTTACTATGGACTATGTCGATTTGTGTAAAATTGTCTGTATTAAAATTGTTTATTTATATTTTCAGAGTCGCAGAAATCCGCACAAGAAGTGAACGTAAAAGAAGAACCGGCAGGTAAACAGATGGTTTAGCTGGCTTTTTGAATCTTTGTTCCATCTCCAAAGTTTTACAATAAAATCATATACTAGCATGCGAATTGTAATTGACTAGGTTATCTTTAAGGCCAATACTCCGAGAGCGGTGGGCGGTAGCGGCGCGGCGACTCACACCGCCAGCGCCGGGACCACCCGCGCTCTCGGTGTGCATTGGCCTTAATGATAACCTAGTCAATTCGCATCAAATTATAGTAAAACTCTCTTAAGAAGATTTTGAAGGCGCCCAGCCAAGCCCAGAAAGAAAGCGTCTTATGACTGTCCTGCAGGACCTTAAGAGCTACAGGGACTTATAGATTGGCCAGGGTTTATTTGACTTTAAGCATAGACATAGTGAAATGATTTCATAGATGGCACTGTGTACGATGGTCCTTTTTAGGGTTGCGTAGCCAAAATGGCAAAAACGGAACCCTTATATTTAGTTTCGCCATGTCCGTCCGTCTGTCCGTCCGTCCGCGGTCTAGCTCAGTGACCGTTAGCACTAGAACGCTGAAATTTGGTTTGAATATGTGCATTAACCAAGCCGACAAAACGGTAGAATAAAAACGCGAAAAATATATTTTATTAGGGTACCTCCCGTACACGTGAAGTGGGGGGCGAAATTTTTTTTCGTTCCAACCAAGTTGTGTGGGGTATCGTTGGATAGGTCTTTTAAAAAGAATTTGGGTCTTCTAACACAGTTTTTGGATAAAACTAATACTTTCTGAAATAATAGCTCCGAAACTTTTGAATTGTGGGTCCTAAAATTTTGAATAAAATCATGAAACTGAGGCCTGATGAGTACCTTCAATGAAAACTATATTGAATTCAATTGGTTGAGCCGTTTTTGAGTTATCACTCAAAAATCCATAGTGAAATCGTAAGTAAAAATGACGTAAGCGCCGCCAAATTTCCCGTAAGAAACGACCTTTTGAATTAATGGTCTCAGTTAACGGCCTCCTAGCCCAGTTGGGAGTGACCCTGCCTACGAAGCAGGAGGTCCCGGGTTCGAATCCTGGTCAGGGCATTTATTTGTGTGTTTATCACGAATATTTGTTCTTGAGTTATGGGTGTTTTCTATGTATTTAAGTATATATTTATCTATATACGTAGGTATATCGTCGGCTAGTACCCATAGTACAAGCTTTGCTTAGTTTGGGACTAGGTTGATTTGTGTAAGATTGTCCCCAAATATTTATTTATTTATTTTATTTAGTTTACGGAACCCTACACTGAGCATGGCCCGACATGCTCTTGGCCGGTTTTTATATGGAATTCGACTGTTGGTTAAATGAATTCTAGATGGCGCTGCGTACGATGCTCCTTTTTCGTATGAGGTTTAACATACATAGACGTACAAATTAACAGTTGCCTTCCCCATTGTGTAGTGTATCCACAGATCAGCAAAGCGCATGCGCGAGCGCTGTTTATTCAGATATTTCAGGTTATCTTATCAAAATATCTATAAAAGTATCGACCTGTACAGTCAGCAGAAGTAGCTAAACTGGTAGGGTGTTCAAAATGACCTGCACACGCTCTTATTCTCTTAACAATAAAGTAGTGTCCAGCTCATTTTGAACACCCTACCCGCTTAGCTACTTTTGCTGACTGTACCCCAACGCTATTAGCCAATGAAACAGGATCTTTGCTATTAGCTATATCTGACAGCTAAGACAATTAGTTGTCAAATACACTGACACGGTCGATTCCTATAGAAACCATAGACAAGGGCGCCTCTATCTAAGAGCGGTTAACGCACTAAAGCCGACCTCTTTAGCTAGTCTTCTGTGAGTGTTTATTTAAGTACATAGTTTTTTTTTATTCCAGAAGAGCAGCCAGAAGGCAATGGCAACCAAGATGGCGGAGACTGGGGTAATGGATCTGGCACCTGGGAATAAATAATCTGCCATGAGGATTTATGGCAACATTACGGATACTTTTATATATTGTATAGATTTAATAATTCAATAGCCGTGTCAACAGCAGTCGCACCGCCTCGCGAGGAAATTACTGCGCGCGGCGGGTCGGTTAGTGTGGACGTGCCTCGGCCGAGACAAACGCGCTGGCGATGGCGGCCGCAATGCCTCGGCAGAGGCGCGTCCACACTAGCCGAGCTGCCGCGCGCGGCGGTGTGTCAGATGTAAACACGGCTAATGAAGGATATCTATTTAAATACTTACTTTGTTGTACGAACATTTGTGGTGAGTCATTGTGTACCTTTATATAATGCAACCAGGGCTTTAAATACCGTAAAAAAGTTGGTATCGTTACAACTGTCAAACCATTTACCGTTACTTCTACTACTTTTTACCGGTAAAAAAAATGTAACGTTACCAGCTAATGCATAGAGCTAACGTTAACTCAAAGGTATCGTTAAATAATTTTAACGTTATTATGTATCGTTAGTACCATAGCAGCTTATTTAGATACACTGATGGATACCATCGTTAGCAATCGAGCGAGTGTTCATTCATGTACGACGCCGCCGGCGTCCTAGTGAGCGATTAAAAGAAAATGAGTTATTAAAAACCGGCCAAGAGCATGTCGGGCCATGTTCAATTGTTCAGTGTAGGGTTCCTTTCCGCTGCCGCTCGTGATGTTTTTTTTTTACTTGCGTCGATATTATTATTGTACGGAGATTTAAGATGGTGTTGTAAAATTGGTAGGTATTTCTTTTTTAGGTATAATTTTTTTTGCTTTTTGGCAATGTATTATTTTTTAATGGTTCAGTTGGGCTATTTTTTTTGTAAAAATTGTCGTGGTATGATAGTAGTTTTTAACTAATTCGGGTGTGTAGATTTCGAAAATAATGTCTGTTTTAAAATCCAAGATGGCGGCCATCGACCTTTTTCGTAAAAATCGTCATGGTAGTCGTTTTCGACTAACTCGGGTGTGCAGATTTCGAAAATAATGTCAGTTTTAATATCCGAGATGGAGGCCATATACATTTTTCTTAAAAATCTTTATGGTAGTCATTTTCGACTAATTCGGGTGTGCAGATTTCGAAAATAATGTCAGTTTTAAAATCCAACATGGCGGCCATACACTTTTTTCTTAATAATCGTCATGGTAGTCCTTTTCGACTAATTCGGGTGTGCAGATTACGAAAATAATGTCTGTTTTAAAATCCAAGATGGCGGCCATCTAACTTTTTGTAAAAATCGTCATGGTTGATCAACAGTCAAATCACTCCTAAGGCTGCGAATAGCGTAACACGCAGAACCAATTGAGTTTTCAATATTACTTAATTCATTCTTCCAGTTTAATAGTGCGTCGAGGTTCATACCTAATATGTTTGTGCTATCTACAGGTTGAATGATATCCATTTATATGAACACTTCAAGTGTCATTATTTCTAGATGTAGTTTTAAATAACATAGCGTACGTCTTTGAGCTGTTCAAAATTATGTCCGGAATTACTTTACAAATATAAGAAATAATAAAATAAATAAATAAAAAAGCCTTTTATTTCTCGCAATAGTTCACTACAAAAACAATTTAAAAAGTCATAATAATGTCATGCCTTGATCTGTTTTTACATATATTAATAACCTAAGTTCTACCTAATTAATGGAAATATGTTTTCATGAATAGTCAACACTTAACAGTTACAATTAATATAGAAGTATTTAGTCATGTACATATAGTTATTATGATTCAGTCAAGCTCTTGTATGTCTAAATAATATAGTGCTAAAAATTCAAATAATAAATTAATTATTATTTTTTTTTGTTTTGGTCTAGGGTTTTTGTTTTGTAATTAGTATTATTTGGTTTTTTATTGTATAGCGTTTTATGTAAAATTTTGTCATGTGATGTTGTTTTGTGTTTTGTGAATATGAATAAATAATAAATGTTTAAAAAAATAATAATAATAATAAAAAAAAATAATAATATTCATTCATCAGAAGCGAGCGTTACAGTGCGGACGTGTTACTAATTGTCTTTTAAAATTACTTTATCCGTCACTCAAATGTAACTCTTATAGTTTACTTCTTAAAACTCAAATTTACGTAACACGCTGTGCAAATAAAATTCATAACTCTTAAAAACTATTTAAATTAACGGACATTCTAAATTAAACCTTAAGTGATCAAACAGTGCTATCAATTTAAGTTATTCCGCTCAGTTGTTCAACATCGCAACCGGCCACACATGCTTACTAACCATAGATCTGCAATGAGTCTAATCTGCTCAACAAATGGAGGCGGCAACTTACAAAAACTCGGAGGCTCGGAATCGAATTTATCAAAAGTCGAATACGACTCTGATCGGGCTTTTCAAAACAGAGGCAGGAATTGCGATGGAGCTTACAATGTAATGCAAGAACTTTCCGATCTTAAACTACAGTTGGCAGAAATGATATCTCTCATAAAGTTAAGCACCAAAACCCAAACCGCAAACATGCAAAATCTGTGTGACGAAGTTAGCTCAATTAAAATTCAAGTGAAAAACATTTGCAGCAAAGTGGAGAACATGACGATAGAACACAACAAGGACAAAACAGACATTGCTAGTTTATTGGACAAAAACAATGTCCTAGAAAATAAGATTAAGCTGGTAGAACGAGATATGAGCTTATTGAAATCACCAAAATGTCAAGAAAATGTAAATCCTATATCGTATAGCGCCTTGATCAGTGAATGTCAAGAACGCACTAATCGTGCAAAAAATATTGTTATTTGTGGCGTCCAAGAACCAACATCTGAAACATTTTCGGAGAGGATGGAGTACGACATGAAGGAAGTACAAAATATTACAGCAATGATCAAAACGGGGTGCCCAGAACCAGTAAGAATCAGCCGCCTTGGAAAATATTATAATGACAAAGCTCGACCTATCAAAGTTTACGTTAAATCAGTTGAAACTGTGAAATTTATTTTACGAAATAGAAACAACTTAACTGTACCCAATGTTAAGATATACTCCGATCAAACACCATATCAAAGGGAAACACTGAAAAAATTACAACAGCAACTAGAAAACCGGAAAGCAAATGGAGAATTCGATATTACTAAACCGCGCGCGCGCTCAGCGAGTGGACGTGTCAACGTGTGATATTGTGCTATCTAAAGTTACGAAAGATATTCAGTCTATCATAATGGTGCAGTGCAGAAGGTGCAAGTTATTTGTATCTTTAGCGAAGGATGAGACGATAAAGTGCAAATCGGTGACCTGTGATGCTATCCTTCACAAAAAGTGCGCAAAGAAGGAAATGTGTGAAGACTGTTTTCGGAAGGAATCTGGCAGCCCAGCTGCAACAAAACAGGAGGCAAGCAAGGCTAAAATAGAAATTAAGCCGGGCGAGACTTCACTAGAAGCTGTGCTCAAATACGTCAACCACAAGCTGGAGGTAATCCATAACATTGAAAAAAAATTAGACGACGTAAAAACTTCAGTGGAATTCTATGCCGCGCAGTACCAGGAGTTGATAGAATTCAAAGAAAGAGCCGATAAGAAAATGAAAGCGCTGGACCAAAGAAACACCTACCTCGAAAAATGCAACAAGGCGTTAGAGGAAAGAATTATGGACTTTGAACAGGAGAAAAAAGAGAAAAATGTGGAAGTCATAGGGTTGGAGAGAAAAAATGGTGAAAACACAACGGAAATAGTTAAAGAAATAGCTAAAAAACTCAGTCTGAATCCTGACGACATAAAATACGCATGGAGGGTCGGACGAGAAAAGGCGGGCGATGCCAAGCCGCAGCCCGTCGTTGTCAAGCTGAGGAGCAGGGCCACCCGGGACAGGTGGCTCCAAGCCAAAAAGACCCGGGTCAGTAACAGCCACATCTATGAAAACGGAAGTGAGAAGCCTATTTACATTAATGAGGACCTTCCAAAGTTTAAGCGTCAGCTGTTTTGGTCCGCTAAAATGCAGCTTAAAGATATCTGTAGATATATATGGATACAAAATTCGAACATATTAGCCAGAAAAGAAAATGAAGCCAAGATATATCGAATCAGGTGTGAAAAAGATATCGAAAATATAACGGCCTAGTTACTAAGCAATTAGCTGCGTGAACACACTACGTGATTTCTCCTGCTAACAAAATTCAGTATTTTTCCTGATACTTTGTCGGAAGTAATAATATACTCACGACATAAGAATATAGAAATATGGAGTTCATCAAACAATAGCAAAAATAATCAATTTAACATATTGCACTTGAATATAAGATCGTTACGTAAGCATTTCAACGAATTATTAGTTACAATTAACCAAAGTAAATGTCAATTAGATGTCATTATTCTATCGGAAGTTAACATAAAAGAGGACGAAGTTACATGTTACAACATAAAAGGATACTATACCTGCGTAAAAACGAGGCAAAGCACTAGAGGAGGAGGCATATTAATATATATTAAAAATAAAGTTAACTTCACTGTGGAGGAAGTGAACTGCCTCGGGACCTTCCAAAGTTTAAGCGTCAGCTGTTTTGGTCCGCTAAAATGCAGCTTAAAGATATCTGTAGATATATATGGATACAAAATTCGAACATATTAGCCAGAAAAGAAAATGAAGCCAAGATATATCGAATCAGGTGTGAAAAAGATATCGAAAATATAACGGCCTAGTTACTAAGCAATTAGCTGCGTGAACACACTACGTGATTTCTCCTGCTAACAAAATTCAGTATTTTTCCTGATACTTTGTCGGAAGTAATAATATACTCACGACATAAGAATATAGAAATATGGAGTTCATCAAACAATAGCAAAAATAATCAATTTAACATATTGCACTTGAATATAAGATCGTTACGTAAGCATTTCAACGAATTATTAGTTACAATTAACCAAAGTAAATGTCAATTAGATGTCATTATTCTATCGGAAGTTAACATAAAAGAGGACGAAGTTGCATGTTACAACATAAAAGGATACTATACCTGCGTAAAAACGAGGCAAAGCACTAGAGGAGGAGGCATATTAATATATATTAAAAATAAAGTTAACTTCACTGTGGAGGAAGTGAACTGCCTCGGGACCTTCCAAAGTTTAAGCGTCAGCTGTTTTGGTCCGCTAAAATGCAGCTTAAAGATATCTGTAGATATATATGGATACAAAATTCGAACATATTAGCCAGAAAAGAAAATGAAGCCAAGATATATCGAATCAGGTGTGAAAAAGATATCGAAAATATAACGGCCTAGTTACTAAGCAATTAGCTGCGTGAACACACTACGTGATTTCTCCTGCTAACAAAATTCAGTATTTTTCCTGATACTTTGTCGGAAGTAATAATATACTCACGACATAAGAATATAGAAATATGGAGTTCATCAAACAATAGCAAAAATAATCAATTTAACATATTGCACTTGAATATAAGATCGTTACGTAAGCATTTCAACGAATTATTAGTTACAATTAACCAAAGTAAATGTCAATTAGATGTCATTATTCTATCGGAAGTTAACATAAAAGAGGACGAAGTTACATGTTACAACATAAAAGGATACTATACCTGCGTAAAAACGAGGCAAAGCACTAGAGGAGGAGGCATATTAATATATATTAAAAATAAAGTTAACTTCACTGTGGAGGAAGTGAACTGCCTCGGGACCTTCCAAAGTTTAAGCGTCAGCTGTTTTGGTCCGCTAAAATGCAGCTTAAAGATATCTGTAGATATATATGGATACAAAATTCGAACATATTAGCCAGAAAAGAAAATGAAGCCAAGATATATCGAATCAGGTGTGAAAAAGATATCGAAAATATAACGGCCTAGTTACTAAGCAATTAGCTGCGTGAACACACTACGTGATTTCTCCTGCTAACAAAATTCAGTATTTTTCCTGATACTTTGTCGGAAGTAATAATATACTCACGACATAAGAATATAGAAATATGGAGTTCATCAAACAATAGCAAAAATAATCAATTTAACATATTGCACTTGAATATATGATCGTTACGTAAGCATTTCAACGAATTATTAGTTACAATTAACCAAAGTAAATGTCAATTAGATGTCATTATTCTATCGGAAGTTAACATAAAAGAGGACGAAGTTGCATGTTACAACATAAAAGGATACTATACCTGCGTAAAAACGAGGCAAAGCACTAGAGGAGGAGGCATATTAATATATATTAAAAATAAAGTTAACTTCACTGTGGAGGAAGTGAACTGCCTCGGGACCTTCCAAAGTTTAAGCGTCAGCTGTTTTGGTCCGCTAAAATGCAGCTTAAAGATATCTGTAGATATATATGGATACAAAATTCGAACATATTAGCCAGAAAAGAAAATGAAGCCAAGATATATCGAATCAGGTGTGAAAAAGATATCGAAAATATAACGGCCTAGTTACTAAGCAATTAGCTGCGTGAACACACTACGTGATTTCTCCTGCTAACAAAATTCAGTATTTTTCCTGATACTTTGTCGGAAGTAATAATATACTCACGACATAAGAATATAGAAATATGGAGTTCATCAAACAATAGCAAAAATAATCAATTTGACATATTGCACTTGAATATAAGATCGTTACGTAAGCATTTCAACGAATTATTAGTTACAATTAACCAAAGTAAATGTCAATTAGATGTCATTATTCTATCGGAAGTTAACATAAAAGAGGACGAAGTTACAACATAAAAGGATACTATACCTGCGTAAAAACGAGGCAAAGCACTAGAGGAGGAGGCATATTAATATATATTAAAAATAAAGTTAACTTCACTGTGGAGGAAGTGAACTGCATCGGTTAGTATAGAAGCAAATTCAACAAAAGTCGTCTCCTTCACGATTTTCGTAGACATCTCTTCTAAATACCTAAAACTGGTATGGATGTGTTCGTCGTAGTCTCCTGAATACGAATTGACTGGTTTTAGTTTATGGAGGGGGGGACGGGTCGGTAAAAAGGGGGGGAAAGATGGCGGCTGACTGCCATCTAAATTTGTAGTCCTATGAGACCGATCGGTTTGTATGAGATGTCATTTGAAAGACTATTAAATGTACTACAATTGTTCATAAATAACTGTAGTCATCACTTTAGTCCTTTACAAAATATTTCAAAAAATATGATTTTTTTACCGTGCATGTTTGCATAAGTACTGATAAATCATGCTTATAACTCAATAAATTATGACTCTATCCTATTTAATTTTATTATAAAACAATAAAAAAATTATGAAGTTTCTATAAACGTAAGTTTTTTTATATTCAATGTTATCTAACCAATTAATGAGTATTTCACACAAAATGTACGAAAATCACAAGTTCGGCATTTACTATTATGAGCGAAAAAAATAAAAAGAACTGGAATTGTGATAATTGTACGAAACAAATGTCACAAAATCAAAATCCCGTCAGAAATAGTACACCAAATGCATCTATACCCTTGAAGGTCTCAACCTTATCAACTAACTCGAAGACCTCAACAACCAGCTCTCAAATATTAACTCCTCTAGCCAGCTTAGAAGCTTTAACTCCATCGACTTGTGAAACAGTTTCAACTCAATCAACGAAAATATCAAAAACTCCATCAACTAGCCCGACAATATCAGCTCCACCAACCAGTTCGAAAGATTCAACTCCATCAGCTAGCTCGAACAATTCAACATTTTCACCAGATTTTAATGAAAAAATAAGCGAAGGACAAAAATATACCATAAATGTGTCGACACAAAATTCTTTCGAGTCACTAGGCGACAGTGACATGGAAACTAAATCCATAATTGTTGAGAGCCAAGTTATAAACAGAAGTTGTCCTGAAATAAGAAATGTAAAGGAAGATATAGATATATTACAAGGGAAAAATGCAGAATTAGAAAAAAAACTTGAAATCGCTGAACACGAAATTGGAGTTCTTTTAAATGAGAACTTCTCACTAAAAAAAAAGATAGATGATTATAAAGTTGAAATAGCGAAACTCAGTAGCATATGTAAATCGACTGATAAGAAAAATAAGTATGCAATTCATCAGAAAACCATAAACAAAACTAAATTAGATTTTAGTCGTACACCGGAATTGAAATTATTACAGCAAAGAGAGCCAAAAAAAATAATCGAAAATATAAATACACATACAATACCGGTAACTAAACAGCAACAAATGAAATCTACAGATACACTACAAGATAAAACCATCAAACCGTCTTTGAGTAGGTCCCAAGAACAAATACCGCCCGTCGCACGATCAAAATCTACTATATCAGGTAAACCACAGAATTCATCCTCACAGCGTTTTTTGAAAAATCCGGACTACCAGAGTGAAAAAAATATTAATGACTCTAAATACAAACACTTGAAGCCAAATATTATAATACTGTCTTATTCTATGGGGAAATGGCGTCAACATACGTCAAGCATTTTTGTGTCAAAAAGAATGCGTTCGTGCGATTTGGGGAGTTGCTCCATCAGAATCATGTAAGCCACTATTTCTGTCGTTGAATTTACTTCCTCTTCCATGCCTGTACATATACGAAACAGCGAAATTTGTAAAGAAAAATATAGACCTATTTAATACGGCTGCTGACATATACCCAAGGGGCACTAGAAATAGGGACAGATTAGTGGTTGGTATGAAACAAGGCTGTGACATGTTAAAAAAGAATTGTTTCGTAATGTGTATCAAAATTTACAATGCATTACCGAAGAATTTAAAACAAATGCCTTACCACAAATTTCAAAAAGTTCTACGCAAGTGGCCGGTACAAGAAAGATATTACTCTGTAAATGAGTTCTTAATAAATGAATGTAATGAAATTATTGAACCATGATCTGACATTATTAATTTACCTATTTGTATTATTGACTCTATGTGTTTGTGTAAACCAAAATTAAAAATGATGAATACTATATATAAGTGATTATTCTGTTCTAATTATAAAATAACATTAGAGTTATTGTGTTGACATGTTATATATGTACATAGGCATGGACATTTATATTTTAAATTGTAATACCTACACCTACTAGCACCTATACAATTGTATTGTTTGCATGTCGTTTGTGGACGGCTGATTAAGGAGGACAACAATTAACATGTACATCTGTAACTGTACCCTTTTCACGCAAATAAATGATTATGATTATGATTATCCCGGATAGGCCTGTCAGGAGGGGGTTATTTTGATAGTGGAGGCTACCCTAACTCCAGTTTTTTTTGCCCTGTTGGTGTAAAAACCCCGACCCCGCATCAAATGGTTTAACCTAGACAATGCCCAAGGCAGGGATTTTACTAGTAGATTAAGAGAATATCTCACTAAAGAGCTCCGAGATAGTAGCGAAAACCCAGAAGACGTGTTGTGTATGTAAGAGGGTAGTTTTAAGTGCATGCAAACGGTGGCTGCGCCCACCGTCTTTCTGGGGAGTAAATCAGTTCATAAATGGCTGCCTTGTGTTTGACTCGCGCCCCCGTCCTAATATTTAACAGTGGCGGCGATCCGAGTAATCCACGCGTGCATTTCATGGAAATATGCTGTCCACTAACAATACAGTGGGATTGTTCGCAAATTTTGATCACCAACAGCAGGATTGGACAGTTTACAAAAACAGACTGAAACAATGGTTTATCGCGAACGATATCAGCGAAGAAACGGACAAAGCGGGGGTCAAGCGACGCGCTATATTACTAAGTGCGTTTAGTGAGAATACGTATCAGCTAGCGAGTAATCTCGTTTTGCCAGGTGTGTTAGAGGAAAAAAGTTTCGGTGACGTGGTCAAGGTCCTTGATGACCATTTCACACCGAAGCGTTGCGTGTTTGCGGAACGGTCACATTTTTATTCGGCGTCTCAGCAAACAGGCGAGACCCACGCGCAATGGGCGGCGCGGCTAAGGGGGCTCGCAGCGCATTGTCACTTCAATCACCTGCAGGATACACTGCTGGACAAGTTCGTCATGGGTATGACGCCAGGTCGAGAGCGGGAGAAGTTATTCTCAAAGGACGTCAGTGAACTCACGTTAGCAAAAGCAATTGATTTGGCCGAGAGCGTGCGGTGCGCTCGCGCCGCCACCAGCACTACCGCGGGGCCAGGAGCGTCAACAACCGGAACCGAAAATTTGCTCAAGATCGCAAATACTTCGGCTAAGGGAGCGGATCGTGCTAAATGCCAAGTGTGTGGTTCGTCTAATCACCAATCGAATAAGTGCAAATACGCGTCATATAAATGTCAAAAGTGCAAGGAAAAAGGACATCTTCGTAGAATGTGCAAAAAATTAAATTACATTGAGTCGGGCGAGGTGAGCGAGGACGATGACGGTAAGATTTTTAACATTCGTTCCGTGAACGGCGCCCCAATGTACGCAGTTGTGGTTATCAATGGATTAAAATTACGTTTCGAAGTTGACAGTGGTTCGCCTATCACGGCCATTTCATACTTATTTTATAAATCTCACTTCAAAGATGTACCATTGTTATGTAACAAAAAACATTACGCGGGTTACACCGGGGGTGAGATTAAAAGTTTAGGTATTATGAAACTGCCAATAACGTATGAAAATCGCACACATACTATGGATATCCAAGTTATCGAAAACGGTGGGTGTCCCATCCTGGGGAGGAATTTTTTATCAGCGTTTGAATTAGAATTCGCACGAATAAAGTACTTAGGTCAGTCAGAAACTGATATCGTAAAAACAATCATGTCTGATTACTCGGAAATCTTCACAGACAAATTGGGTTGCTTTAATAAATATAAAATTAAACTACCGTTAAAAGACAACTCTAAACCGGTGTTTTTCAAAAGTCGACCAGTTGCGTTTGCATTACAAGAAAAAGTTAGCGCTGAAATAACACGTTTAGTGCAGTTAGGTATACTTGAGCGTATAGATCACTCTGAGTACGCGTCTCCAATTGTGCCTGTTTTGAAACGAGACGGATCAGTCAGAATATGTGCGGATTACTCACAGACGATTAACAAACAGTTATTGATTGATAAGTATCCCTTACCTACCATAGATGAACTTTTTTCAAAACTACATGGTGGAGTGCAATTCACTAAACTAGACATGTCAATGGCTTATAATCAATTCCCAATTCAAGATCCTGAAAGTATTACTTGTATAAACACAAGTTTAGGGCTATTTAAGTATAACCGGTTAATTTTTGGGTTATCCAGCGCACCTGCCATTTTCCAACGCGCTTTAAATAGCATACTTGCTAATATTGACGGCGTATTATGTTTCCTCGACGATGTCTTGATAACAGGGCGAGACAAAGAGGAGCACGAAAAGAGACTAAGGGAAGTGTTACAGCGTTTCAAGGACGCCGGGCTTACGCTTCAAAAAGATAAATGTGAATTTTTTCAGGACGAAATTACGTATCTTGGCCACGTTATAAATAAAACCGGAATAAGTAAGTCAAGGGCAAAGGTTAAAGCCATACTCGAGGCACCGGTGCCTACTAATGTTAGTCAACTCCAATCGTTTCTGGGGTTAGCCAACTACTATCGCGGGTTTGTTCCTCATGCGTCCTCTATATTGAGCCCGCTATACAACCTTTTAAAAAAAGATGCGAAATGGAATTGGACAGATGAGCATAACGCGGCGTTTAATAAAATAAAACAAAGCCTTGGCTCAGAACAAGTTCTGGCACATTATAATCCTAATGCTCCTCTTATTCTGACAGTTGATGCTTCTCCACAGGGTTTGGGTGCGATTTTGTCGCAATTAGAGGAGGATGGTTCAGAGCGTCCAATTTCGTTTGCTTCGCGAACTCTTAATTCTGCTGAAAAAAACTACGCTCAGGTCCAAAAAGAGGCTACTGCAATCGTGTTTGGGGTTAAAAAATACCACCAGTATTTATACGCACGCTCAGTGCCATTTATTTTGCGCACTGACCACAAACCCCTACTTTCAATTTTTGGACCTCAGCGGGGCATACCTGAAATAACGGCAAACAGGTTGCAAAGATATGCAATTTTCTTATCGGCATATAATTACACAATTGAGTACGTCCGAAGTGCAAACAATAGCGCAGATTTTTTATCTAGGGCGTCGTTGCCAGACCGTACGGTAGACAGCGGTAGGGTTGTAGCCGACCGCGCGACGTACATCAATTTCGTGTTGGAAGGTAGTTGTTTGCCGGTTACGTTAGATAAGTTACGCCAAGAGACAAGGAATGATGAGACCTTGAGTAAAGTTATTCAATACGTATTACACGGATGGCCACGCAAGACTAATGATTTAGATCTAAAACCCTTTTATCAATGCAGGTATCAATTATCATTCGATAACGGTTGTGTAATGCGTGGACACAAACTTGTCATTCCTCAGTCTTTGCAGCGTCAAATAGTAAACGAGTTGCATAATTCACATTTTGGCATTGTAAAGACTAAAGCGGAGGCACGCGCTCGTTTTTGGTTCCCCGGTATAGACTCGGTAATCGAACAGCTGATCGGTGCGTGTATAGTGTGCGCACAGCTGCGACCCTCGCCGCCGCGCGCGCCTATGTCTCCGTGGAAATATCCAACGCACCCTTTTATGAGACTACATATCGACTTCATAGGTCCGGTAAATGAACATACGTATTTAGTGATAGTAGATGCTTATAGCAAGTGGGTCGAATGCTACGACATGAAAAACAATATATCGTCAGTAAAGGTCATTGAAAAAATGTATGAGTTCATGTCTAGATTCGGAGTACCTCAGACCATAGTCAGTGACAATGGTACATCATTTGTAGCGATGCAATTTAAATCGTTTTGTGCCACGAATGGTATTACGCACATAACTTCGCCGGTTTACCACCCGGCCAGTAACGGCCAGGCCGAATCATATACAAAAATTATTAAAAAAGGTATTAAAAGCGCTTTATTGTCGTCGAGTGCAAGCAAAGATGTCAACAATAAATTGTTCAAATATCTTTTTGATTACCGCAACTCGCGACACAGCACAACGGGGCAATCGCCAGCAAGCCTAGTATTCGGTAGGCAGTTGAGGTCTAGACTAGACTTACTAACGCCTCCGTCATCGGCCTCGTCATCCGAACTCGCCTCAACCGTTGAAAATAACCAGTGCTCGCAGCGTAACTACTATGGCGGTACCAGCAGAACACATTTTGCACCCAACGACGCGGTATTGTACAAATCTTATGCTAACAAAAACAAGTTCTGCTGGCGCAACGGATGCATAGTAAAACGCATCGGGAAGTTATTATATCTCATACGCGATGATGTAACTCAAGAAACAGTGAAAAGACACTTTAATCAAGTTTTACGAAATAAAGCCTCAAATCCAGTAATTATTACGAATACTAAACAAGGTCAGCCACGTTTAGGGCCTAATAGAACAGAGGCACCCCCTTTGTTTACTTTGCCGACTGGAGTATATACTGGAACGGAAGGGGGGGAAGGAGAGATCCCGAATATGGTCGATATCGGCAATCAACCACAGTCTGCGCCGCCTGACCAGCCTGAGCTGCCAGCCGCGCCGGCTGCGGCCGCCGCGCCCGCCGCGCCCGCCGTGCCCGCCGCGCCCGCCGCGCCAACCGGGGCGACCTTGAACTTGGAGAGTACCGATGCCGCAACTTCATCGTCGCTAGCAGCTACAGTGGACCCGTCAATTAATCAGGGTTCCGTCACTACAGCCAAGCAAAAGAGGGATCGTCCTAAAATTAATTATAAGGTTTTCTTTTAGTTGGTAATTTTAGAAATATGTGTGCAGATCTTATAGGGGAGGGATGTTGTGTATGTAAGAGGGTAGTTTTAAGTGCATGCAAACGGTGGCTGCGCCCACCGTCTTTCTGGGGAGTAAATCAGTTCATAAATGGCTGCCTTGTGTTTGACTCGCGCCCCCGTCCTAATATTTAACAAGACGTCAACACCACGTGGGAAAACTTTCATTCATTTGCCCACACCAACGCCAGGGACCTACTCGGGGTAACCAAAGGCAAACTGAAATCTGGGAAAGATGGCAGCTGGTGGTCACACGATGCACGAGAAATGCTTAAAGAGAAGAAACAACACTTTAAGAAGTGGCAAGAAACACAAGATCGCCGAGATGAGGAAGTGTACCACAATGTTCGAAAAACAGTTAAAAGAGCAGTCGCTATAGCAAAAGCCCAGGCTGGAGAAGATTTTATTAAACGCTTGGAGAAATGTGAAGGCGAAAATGAAATCTTTAAAGTTGCCAAGCTCCGCAATAGACAAACCCAAGATTTCAAACAAAATAAATATATCAACTACGAGACCGGTATACTACTAACCGCTGACGCCGATATAAACAGGAGATGGCACGATTACTTTTCTGGCCTGCTTAATGAAGAATTCCCACGCGAACAACTTCCGGACCTCCCTTCGGTCTCTGGCCCTATAAATATTATTTCACCCCTAGAAGTAAAAAATGCGATATCCCGAATGAAAAACGGAAAAGCCACTGGCCCTGATGAGATCCCAGTCGAAATGTGGAAAAAAGCCGGAGAGCCAGGGATTCAATGGCTCACTAATCTGTTCAACAACATCATTGTGGAGGGAAAAATGCCAGACCACTGGAGGACTAGTCACATGATACCATTTTACAAGAACAAAGGAAGCGTTGCCGAGTGCGGAAACTATAGAGCAATCAAGCTGATCCCACACACTCTTATAGTATGGGAACGTGTTCTAATAGAAAAACTAAATAGCCTTACAAATATCACCCCAAACCAATGCGGATTTACACGTGGTGTGGGCACTACCGACGCCATCCACACAGTTAGGATCTTAAGCGAGAAATATAGAACTCTGAAGCAGGACCTCCACTATGTCTTCATAGATCTGGAAAAGGCATTTGACAGAATACCCAGAGAACTAATCTGGACTGCACTTAAATCCCAGCTCATACCGGAGTTCTATATTCATTTGATCCGAGACATGTACAGGGGTATCACTATCCAGGTTATCTCCCCCGCGGGAACTAGTGCACCATTTGAAGTTAATGTTGGAGTGCATCAAGGCTCAACTCTGAGCCCGTTACTCTTTATCCTAGTCATGGACTACATCACTAAAAGTATACAAAAACCAGCACCGTGGAATCTCTTGTATGCAGACGACGTCGTTCTAATAAATGAAACTTTGCCTGGGATCCAATCAGACTTAAATCGATGGGTGACTGCTTTAGAATCAAGGGGCATGAGAGTAAGCAGATCAAAGTCCGAGTACATGCACTGCAACTTAACGGGCAAAACCTCATCCCAATCTATAACCATCTCCGGAGTGCCATTGAAAATGTAGAGTCGTTTAAATATCTTGGATCTCTGATCACGTCAACAGGAAAAACCGAGCTCGACGTCGAAAACAGAACAAAGACGGGATGGCTGAAATGGAGATCCCTCACAGGCGTCCTGTGTGACCCCAAAATTCCAATTAAAACAAAGGGGACCGTATACAAACGAGCAGTGAGACCGGCCCTGCTCTATGGCTCCGAGTGTTGGGCCATGAGGCAACGGGAAGAGCAAAAAATGCACGTAGCGGAGATGAAAATGTTGCGCTGGTCGGGGGGAGTTACAAGGCTGGACAAAATAAAAAATACGTACATTCGAGGCACCTTTAAGGTCGCGGACATCCGAGACAAAATGCGCGAAAGCCGGCTACGTTGGTTCGGGCACGTTCAACGTCGTAGCGACGACCATATAACAAAGAGTGACCATCGACGAGGACGCCAAAAGGGGAAGAGGCCGCCCGCCGATAAACTGGACTTCGACCATCAAAAACGACTTACTGACGAAAGGCCTGACGCCGGATATGACAAAAGACCGCCTAAAATGGCGCCAGAGTGTTAGATGTGCCGACCCCAAGTAAATGGGATAAGGCAAGGATAATGATGATGAGTGTTTTCTGATTTTTCTATTATTATACTGGGAGAGCTTTCAGGTCGTGCTGAAGCATCATCGTACAGTTTTTTATAAAACATAGTTGCTATTTGTAGTATGTCTTTTCTGCTGTGTGATACGCTGTGTGCCCCGCGAAGGCCCTCTATCCAAGTTTTTTGTGAATGTAGCTCTTTGTAGGCTCTTTTGAGACTGCCTGTGGTTTCCAGGTGTTTTATAATAGTACGTTGACGATGGTTCTTGTAGTCTTGACGTAAATATTTACTTATAAGCTTGTATAGTGCTTTAAGTTCGTTTTTCATCTCACGTGTTTTCGGTTTCAGCTTTTGTAATTCTTTTCGACGTTGAATGAGCCGGTTCGTGCTTTCAGATATAATACTAGATTTTGTGGTTGTGTGTGTATGTCCTGTGAGAGCTTTATCTAGGCTACTTTCTATAGCAAAAATAATTTTATCGTAGTATTCTTGGACGGTGTCGTCTTCGTGCCGGAGACATAGATCCTCTTGAAAATTATTTAATGCCTCTAGATATATTGAAATTTCCTGCTCGTCCTTTAGTGTGCTTCTCGAGTTGCCGACATAGTTGGATCTATTACTTTTTATTTTATTTAGACTAAAAGAAGCCCTCACAAGTCTGTGGTCCGAAGGAAATAATAAATTGATTACTTGTACATCTTGAACATTTCTATGCAGGTTTGTCAGAATATAGTCAATCTCGTTTTTTGTGACGCCGTCTGGAGATCTCCAAGTCCACTTCTGCGTGCTTTTCTTTTTAAAGAACGTATTCATAATTGAAAGATTATTTTCATGTGCAAACTGTAACAGTCGTTCGCCCCTTCCGTTTCGTTTTCCATAGCCGAATTGTTTCATGATTGGACTGTCTTCGGGGGTTGGTTGGCCGATTTTAGCATTAAAGTCGCCCATGCATACAACGTTTTCTCCAGATAATTTTAAGGCTTTGTCAATCGTGTTATAAAACGACTCTATTCCGTCGTTGCTTGCTGCCTCCGTGGGTGCGTAAACTTGAATAAAGCTTATTTGGAGATCGGCAACTTTTATTTTTAGCAGCGCTACTCGTTCAGAGAGTCCAATAAAACTTTCAATATTCCTTTTCAGGTATTTTTTAACGAGAAATCCAACTCCGTATAGGCCAGGTGTTTCGCCTATGTAATGAAATATTACGTTTTCGTATTCCTGTATCGTATTTCCAAGGCGTCTTATTTCTGACAGGCCAATTATATCGAATTTTGTCTTATCCAGTGCGTCCATTAATTCGAGAAAATGAGAGTGTGTAGACAAAGTTCTAACATTATAGGTTGCTATGAAGAATAAGTTGTTATTTTTTCTTTTTAACGATTTATCTTGTATCTTGGAGGGTTTTGGTCTACTGCTCCCACGGTGACCGGCCGTATTGGGAGAGATATTGTCTCATGTATGTTTTTATTTAAATATTGTTCGCTGGAGGGGGGCCGAGTTTGTCATGCGCTCTCTTTTGGTGTTACAAATGCCAAGATAGAGTTTCTCTTGTATTTTTTACAGTCTTGACCTTGAGGCGTGCTTGCTGAGGTTCCTGGGGTGCTTGGGGTGCCCGAGGTCCCTTGGAGTCTTTGCACTGCTACTACGTCAGTGGTTTTTTCGGGAGATTGTGATAATAGTCTCTTGTTGTTGTTCCGGGGTTTCTTTTCTTTTATAATTAATTTGTCATATCTAAGGTATGCTATATTACCCCTGTCTAACTCTTGTTGCCTTTCTTTTTTAAGTTCCTTTCTTTTTTCGAGAACTTGTGGTGGAAATTCCTCTTGAATGTACATATTAGATCCATTAAGCTTTTTCTTTAGCTTTAATATTTTTATTTTTGCACCCAAAGTCGTAAAAACAACCGAAATGGGACGAGGGTTGTCACCCTTCTTGCCTATTCTTCGCAACGATTGGATCTGATTTTCATGAAGGTTTAATTGCAGTTTTGTGTTTATTATATTTAATAGAATTTTTTCAAGATCAAAATAGCTTCTTTCGGTTTCTCCGACCCCGATAAATACCAGGTTTCTTTCATAGCTGTTTTTTTCTAACCTATATAAGCGCTGTTCTTGATCTATAATTTTTTCTCGCAAATTTTCTACCTCTTCGTTTAAAACTTGAAACTTCTCATTCATATGTGTTGTGATTTTGTTTGTGATTGTGTCCTCAGTTTGTGATATTTTTGTTTCAATCCTTGTGAATTCTGTTTTCATTTTGCTTTTCATTGACAACATTAATGCTTTTAATTCTTCCATGGTGGTTTGATGCAGGTTGCGCCCTCTAGCGGAAGTGTGGTGCAATATTTGTGAAGAGGGAGTAAGTGAATTTGCACTGTAGGTTAATGTCCTGCTGCGCAGTTGGGAGTTCCGCTAGATCACGCTAGATGGCGCTGATTTCAAAGAGAGCAAAGGGTTGTAGGAATGATTTTGCACTTTTTGAAGTATTTTGATTTAACTTAATGTTCGCGAGAAAGGTCACTTGATTAGAATTTCCTAATGTTCACTTTGGTATATTATTAATATGTCACTCACTAGTAGTTATTGTCTAAAAAATAATTGTCACTTTTAAAAACTGTTCGTTGGTATTCGTTTATCACTGTTTACTTTGTTAATTGGTCTTTTTCACCACTGTCCACATGTGTGCCGGTGTATTGCTGCATCCTCTTTATTGTTTATGCACTTTTATATCACTTAAGCTTGACTATAATTTTTAATTGCGCAATTAATACGGAGCTGCTGATGTAAACACGAGCACAGTAGCGCCCTCTCCCCACGGCATTATCATTAACTTCTGTGACTTCTACGAACTGTTTCCGGTTCCGCAAATACGACATACATAAATTTAATGCATTTCCCCTGATGCCATAAAATTCAAGTTTACACAGTAGGATGTCGTGATCAATTGTGTCAAAAGCGGATTTTAAATCAAGAAAGACGCCAGCCACCCTTAGCTTATTATTCAAGTTATTAGTAATATCTGCTATCATTGTGTCTATGGCCTCAGAGGTACCAATACCTTTTTGGTAGGCGAATTGTCTTTTATCAATTATATTATTATTTAGTAGGTGTGCGGTAAGTCGATTTTTTATAACCTTTTCAAAAATTTTGGATAAGGTGGGCAATAGGGAAATAGGTCTATAGTTCATAGGATCCGTTTGTGAACCTTTTTTATATAAGGGAATAATTTTAGCTACTTTCAGCTGGTCGGGAAAGATACCTTGATTAATACAATTATTATAGAAACGTGAAAGTGGTTGAACTAATTGATCTATATTATTTTTGATTATAGTTATGGGTATATTGTCATGGCCAGCAGATTTTTTATTTTTCATGGCTTTAACAATTGATTTAATTTCAGAGAAAGAAGTTAGCCTAAGAACCATATTATTCTGTACCCTTTTGGAATGCGATTCATGTAGAGAACAAGCTAGGGCAGGGTCGCCATTTACTTGAAGATTTGCAGAATCAAAAGTGCTGGAAAAAATATCGGCTATTTCCGCACCATTGCGTACTACTGACTGATCTATTTTTAGTGACAGTTTGCTGTTACAAGGAATTTTATTTTTATTTGTACGCTTGTGACTACTTCCCAGATACTTTTAGCAGAGTTTTCTGCTTGAGTAATTTGGTTTTGTACAGCTATCATCCTTGCCTTTTTAAGAACCTGTTTAAATGTTTTTTTATACTCGGCGACTGTAATACTCGAATTGAGATTGTGGTGGCGGAACTACTAGCGCATACTTTTTGATAGAGCTTGTATGGTCGCATATTGTAGCATCCATAACAATCACAGAAAGGATTTCCATACAATATTGTGAAACTGTTGTCGGGCCCCGCATTGCGTGTCGCCGCCGGCACAATCCACCGGGAGATCGAACGTTACGAGATTACATAGAAGCAGTAGGTTGTGCACGGCTTTCGTCGAACTCAATTCTTACCGGCTTGCTTAAGCACTCGTATAAAAACTATTGTGTGCAACGGTACATAATAAGGGTTCTTAAAATTCTCGGGTCTGTTTTTACAAAATTCGGCTTCGCCTCATTTTGTAACTTCGACCCTCGAATCTTAAGAACCCTCATTATGTAACTGTTGCACAAAATACTATTATATATGCTTTACGATAACTAATTAAACTCTGGTCATTGTGAACGTTATCTATTGATAACAGCACACGTTTCATTTTGCTATAGCGGGACGTCCCGTTTAAGTAAGTAAGTAAGTAAGTAAAATCATTTATTTGTGACGCTCACTACACTACAAATACATTGAGAGACAATATAACACTAAAAACAAAAAATATGAACGTGCATCACAAAATGGACCCAACTCAGCATAATGCCAGCATAATGTTTCTGGGGCCCTAAAGCATGCGTCCCGCAAGGGGTCCACGCGGGACGCCGATTGTCCCGTTTTCAGACTAGACTAGATCATAACCACTTCAGCACCAAAACGAGCGTTGATTTGCATGTTACAATAATTTTAAAGCGTGTAATTTTACTTGAATATACCGCGAGTACTACGCTCACTCGCACGCTCGACACTCCCTGTCCCTGTCTATGGCGGCAAGATCCGGCGTGACGTTAAATGACCTTATTTCTTATATTTGTAAAGTAATTCCGGACATAATTTTGAACAGCTCAAAGACGTACGCTATGTTATTTAAAACTACATCTAGAAATAATGACACTTGAAGTGTTCATATAAATGGATATCATTCAACCTGTAGATAGCACAAACATATTAGGTATGAACCTCGACGCACTATTAAACTGGAAGAATGAATTAAGTAATATTGAAAACTCAATTGGTTCTGCGTGTTACGCTATTCGCAGCCTTAGGAGTGATTTGCCTGTTGATCAACCATGACGATTTTTACAAAAAGTTGGATGGCCGCCATCTTGTATTTTAAAACAGACATTATTTTCGTAATCTGCACACCCGAATTAGTCGAAAACGACTACCATGACGATTATTAAGAAAAATAGAACAATAGAACGTGCATACTTCAATATCCTTTTTGTCGTCAAAGCGAATCTGAAAACCGGCTGGTCACTCTCTATAATGTGATATTTCAATATAAATGGTTCGTTTTCGTCCTCAGGAACACTGACTCGGTCGTATATCCATTTTTCTAACTCTCCTAAATGAATTGCAGGGTTCCCAAATTTAACGCGTCTTCTGTCAGCTAAGTAGTTACTAAGCTGAGTTTTAGTTGGCATTTTTAAAATAGTCTGCCAGAAACATAAATGAAGCTACAAACATACGTGTAATACACCAGAATATAAACCGTCTCGGAAATAAAACGTCAAAATTAGAATGTGAATTACAACTACTACATGAACAAATTGACATAGTATGCCTGACAGAGCACTGGCTGCAGTCGGCACAGATTATGTCAGTAAATATCCTTAACTACGAGCTACGCGCCCAGTACTGCAGGTCCAACAGGCTAGGAGGCGGCGCCTGCATTTACGTCAAATCGGGACTAGTGACCATCGAGCGTGAGGAAGTCGCAAATCTGTCCGAGGAGTCGCAGTTTGAGGCCTGTGCTGTCGAATATATAAACCTAAATCTGATTGTGGTTATGCATATACAGACCTCCAAACGGTGACGTACCCGTCTTCTTTTCTAAATTATCGGAATTATTAAACTTACCTGCACTACAAAACTATAAAGTAGTTGTTGTAGGAGACATAAATATAGATTTGTTAAGTAAATGCAACATTTCGAAAAAATTGATATGTACTATAAAACAATTTGGTTATAAACAATTAGTGACTATGCCAACAAGAATATCTAAATTGTCTAAAACATGTATCGATCATGTCTACACAAATGTACCGAAAGTAAACATATGTAACGTATCCTGTAAAGATTTGAATATTTCCGACTAGGGTATGCTCCCGGTACTCGATTTCTATACAAATCCAGTACCGGAACCGGGAATTCCCGGTTCTCGCCATACAAAATCAGTACCGGGAGCATTCCCTATTTCCGACCATCTGAGCGTATCTGTGACCTTGAGTATCCCTAAAACTACAACTTGCACTTATACATTCAAGCGTATATTTTCACAGCAAAATACCACAAATTTCTATAACGCGTTAGATTCGTATGACTGGAACTCTCTTCTAACCAAAAGTCACTGTCCTGCTAAAATATTGGAACTTCTAGTAAACGTAATAAAACATTATTTTGAAATCTATTTTCCACCGAAGAAAACTCAGATAAGACATAATGTAAACATATGGGTCAATGATGATATTCGTCAGATGCGCTACGATATTGGTAAAATAAAAACTAAATTATCACGAATCCCAAATGTGCCTAATGATACTGAGCAGCTTCGTAATAACTTATTATTATTAGAATCAAACTATTGGACGGCGTTAAGAAATGCACGAAGCGAATATGTAAACAATCAAATATCCAACAGCCGCGATGACATGAGCCGCCGTGTGTGGCGCGTCATCTCATCGGAAACGTGCAAAACTAATAAAAATAGGAGCGGCGCGATAAACGTTCTCGTGCGCAGATCGGCCGGCGACTGTGACGATGCGCGTGCAACCAATGCAGCAAATCAACTAAACCGGTACTACACGCACACAAGCGACAATAGTACGAAGCCTTGTGTAAACACAGCCCTCGAGTACTTAGAACAGCACATTATATCACTATCACCGATATTTCATTTTAAACACTTTACATTGTCAGATATAATGAACGCATTAAAAAATATAAAACGTAAAAGTTCAAAAGATATCAACGAAATGTCAACTCACGTTCTTGATTATTTTCCGCCTGTTGTTATCTCAATATTGCTTAATGTGTTCAATAAATGCATAAACGCAGGTGTGTACCCAGACATTCTAAAACTGGTCAGGGTTCAACCAATCTATAAAGGTAAAGGAGACATGCATCTACCTAAATACTTTCGACCCATATCGCTAATACCTATCATTTCAAAAATTTTTGAATATATGCTTAGTCTAAAAATAATAAACTATTTTTTGTCAAACAATCTTCTGAACAAACAACAGTTCGCCTACCAAGCAGGCCGCTCGACGACGGACGCGACGCGCGACCTGGTGCAACGCGTGCTCGTGCATCTCGACGGCGAGCGACAGGTCGCGGCGATATTCTGCGACCTGTCGCGCGCCTTCGAGATGATCGATCATTCGCTGCTTCTCAAAAAACTCGAACGCTATGGTTTCAGGGGCAACTTCTTTGACACAATCGCATCATTCTTGTCAAATCGACAACAGACAACTTATGTTTTAAATTCAAAATCAAAACCCGAAGATGTCGGTAACTGTTCGGTCCCGCAGGGATCGACCATGGGTAATAATCTCTTTTTAATTCTGGTAAATGATATCTCGATAGCATGCCCTGAGCTTGAGTATGTCATGTTTGCAGATGATACTTGCGTCATTGTCAACGCAGACAATATAACACAATTAAAACATAATGTTAATAAAGCAATGCTCGCTATTACAAAATGGTTTACAGCCAACGGCATGCTATTAAACATAGAAAAAACCAACTTAATACACTTTCAATTACGCAATACTTTTACTGATGCGTTAAATATAAAGGTAAATGATATAACTGTCCCTCAAGTAAGTCAAGCTAAATACCTAGGCTTCATTATTGATGCCGGACTGACGTGGAGTGCTCATATCGATGCGCAATGCAACAGGTTGGCATCGGCCAGCCACGCACTCTCCAGGCTTGCGCATAGCCTATCTACTGAGAACCTTAAAAAAGCTTACTATGGCTATTTTCACTCCATATTAATTCGAGGTGTAGATATATGGGGGACAGCAGCCGACCGCGAAAGACTGTTCCTACTACAAAAAGAGGCAGTACGGATAGTAGATAAAAAACCCTTCGACTACCCTGCACAAGAATTGTTTAAAAAACATAAAATACTTACGTTACCAAGTATCTACATTTTAGTCACCTGTACACACGTAAGGGCAAATCTGCACGAATACACACTCACTCGAGTTCCTGTCAGAAGCACCCGACGACACTACCCGATACTCATCCCAGACTACAGGCTGTCAAAGGTTCGGAAGTCGCTCAGTATCATGGGGGCCAAATTATATAACTTACTACCGAAGTCAATACTTGACTCTGCCAGTAACCACATTTTTGTATGTAATCTAAAAAAACTACTCCTAGATAAAGCATACTACAAAATTGATGAGTTTTACACAGAAATGCAATAAATTGTGTGTGAGTAAATAGCAACATTAATAATACAAAATTGTACTAATTATAAATAAGTGTAAATTAGATAATCTCTGAATACTGTAACCTATTTTAAGACTTTTGACATCTAAAATATTATTTTTTACCAATAAATGATCTATCTATCTATCTATCTAATACGAAGCCATCGACTATGAGAAACTACACAAAAGTTTTACAAATTTAATTGAAGTAAGTGCACTACGAAGACCTAGAAAAAATAATCAAAGAGAGGATAGAATCAAGTATGATAGTGAAGATGAAGATACAAAACCGAATGGATAAATAGGGAAATAATAAATGGAATAAATGAAAGGAACTATTACTGGCGCCAATTGAAATTAGATGTAAACAATGTGGAATTGAAAGAGAAGTTTATAAAAAAAAGGAATCAAGTAACAGTCACAATACAGAAAACTAAAAATACTTACTACCAACAGTTATTTACTAAATTCAATGACAAGCCAAAAAAAATGTGGAATTTGATAAATAATTTATCCAAAAACAAGTTCAAGGAATCAGTAATACCGCCAAGTATCGACACTGAAAATGGTGTGATAACAAATCAACTAGACGTCTGTGAATACTTCAATGAGTATTTTGCTACCATTGGTTCAATATTAGCAAATAAAATTCCGGATGTATATCACAGAACCATAGACACTAGTACATTATGCAATCGCCCTATACCCGACAAAAATCTTATAGAATTTGAGCCTTGCACTGTCACTGAAGTCCGTAAAATTATCGACAAGCTTGATCCTAACACAAGTACGGGAATAGACAGAATAAGCAAAAGAGCATTAAATGCATTAAATAATATTCAAAGCCGGAAGTCGAACCTGCCCAGGAAATTATCGCCCAGTATCAGTTCTCCCTATACTTTCTAAAATATTAGAAAAAATAATACATACGCGGCTACAGTCATACCTCAACTCGATAAACTTTCTTTGCGAGCGCCAATATGGATTTAGAGCTAAATCAAATACCCTCTCAGCCACTTTAGATATAGTTACAGATATAAGACAAAATATAGATAAAAAAAACATAGGATTATGTATATTTGTAGTTTTAAAAAAGGCATTCGACACCATTAGTCACTTTTTGATGCTAAAAAAGGTAGAACATATAGGAGTCGAAGGAAAAGCTCTCGCGATGATCAAATCTTACCTGGAAAACCGGCAACAAGTTTTAAAAATTGACAACTTGATAAGTACTGCGCGCAAACTCACATTTGGTATTATTTATAACTTATATAAACGATATTACAAAACTTGACCTGCAGGGACAGGTGTCTCTCTACGCGGATGATACTTATGTGACGTACTTTGGAAAATCTATAGACGAAATTACGATACGCGCTCAAAGCGATTTAAACAAACTATCAAACTGGTTCCAGCAAAATCTTCTCACTATTAATGCGACAAAAACTAGCTATATGATATTTTCCGCTAAAAATAAAACTATTGGACCTTACGAGCCACTTCACATCAATGGGGAAATACTCAGACTTTCTTCATTAGAAAAATATTTAGGCCTATTAATTGATCCGCGCCTAATTTGGAATCACCAAATAGATAGTGTAAGGAAAAAAATAATTTCATTAACTGGTTCACTACGCCATATTGTCAGATGTTTTCCAAAAAATGTACGGTACGTAATTTACAACTCTCTAGTGAAGCCACATCTAGAATATTTAATTGAGATCTGGGGTTCTGCGGCTGCCACGCACTTAAAGAAGTTGCAAACTTCACAAAATAAACTGCTTAAAGTATTATTTGGGTATAACTATTTTACTGCTACAAACAAACTTTATAAAGAATTAAAAGTTATGACTATTAGACAAATCTACGTATTTAAAACATGCATCCTGGTATATAAAATTTTACATAAAAACATGCATACAAAGCTTACATTTTCATATAAACATAATAATTATAACTTTAGAAATAAATTTAACTTGAAGTTGCCTCTAACAAATAGAACAAATTACGGAAAACGAGGTATATTAAACGAGGGTGCGAAACTTTTTAATAAACTTACTCCTGATATTAAAAACAGTCCTTCATTAAACATATTTAAAAATAAATTAAAACGATATGTAATAGATAAAATACCAATTATATACTATGCAAATGAATAAATACTATTAAAATGAACGGAATACTACATATACTTAAATTCTAGCTAAATTTATAATTTACACGTCAGATACGTCCTAAAATACTATTTAAAGCAAAAATTCAAACTATGGTGTATTCTATAAATTTGAATTATAGTTATACCTGAAAATACGTAACAAATATAAACTAAATAAATTATATTAATTAATCGCATAAAACCTAGCTAATAAATACTATTGCTATAATAAGTACCTAAAATTCATATATAATAAATAATCTTAGGAGAATAGTATCTAACTTGTTGATTATTGCCTGTCGCTGCACTCGCAGAGTTATGCATATTGTTGTTGTGCTACCCACTTGTAGTAATTAGTAACCAATGTACGGTTTTTGCATCGCACGGGTGCAGGTGCTGTTCTAATAACAACCTTAACATGCTTTGAAATAGCTATCCTATTAATCTGTCCATGCTTCCGTGAGATGCAAAAATTATACACATCGTGTAATTTTATACAATAATTGAATGTAAATTCTCATCTTAAGTGAATAGTGTATATTCTTATGAGAATAAATGTCTTAAACCATAGATAGGTATTTATAATAAAAAATATAAAAAAATACATTCTCAGAAGGTACACGAAAATGATGACAAAATATACCTATGTAAGTAGGTAACGACGTAAGTTACTTCATAATTAACCTAACTAAATGCCTAACGTGGCCTAGCGTTGGCCACCCTTCAATAACTGGCCAGTTATACTATTTATAATAAAATAGATTGTACATATAGCAATCATGCACGCAATATTTCACTGTCAATAGTTCCTTTTTTTAACATTTTGGTTCAGAACCCTAAAAATATTCCAGTTCCAGTTTCCTGAAATTTTACTGCTCCCGTAATTAAAATGATACCTGCAACTGGTACACTCATTATGGTTAAATAGGTAAAAACAAATAGCTGGCAACAAATATTTAAAACAAGCCTGCTTTGAATAATAGATGCGAAGTTAATATTTTAGATGCCAACCTATTATTTTAAGTTCCCTGATAATTTTTGGTGTGCTATATTTTGCTGCCGTTTTTCAATGATATTGATGCCACATGTTTGATGCTTATTTTAATTTAATGTCGCTATAATATTAATACATAGCCAATTTATATTTTTATATGTCTTAGAAAAGTTGCCGATTCATATTTTAGATGCCCGAAAAATTATAAGCCTTAAAGTACCACACCTTTTCTTACCCGTTCTAGAATACATACTGACTATTTCATAATTATTAAAAACAACACAATCGGCTGCACTATCGTTTAAAAAATGTTCACAAAAATATACAAAATGCGGTTTATTTTCTAAGCTTTCTTCTAAATACAACTCTACCAAATCTTGCTTTGATTTTATACCACATATGTTTTGTATAAATACATTTAAAGATGATGTTGTTAATTGATGACTATTGGAAAATGAACTTATTTCATCAATTCCTTTTCCTACGTTAACATTTTCTAGTTCATTATTCATCAGCGCAGATGAATCAGTAAGCAAAAATGGTACAGAAGTGTCACTATTTAAGGGGCTACTTTGAAAAATTATAGGTTTTTTCAAATGCTCTAGTGACTAAACGGGAAAAGGGACTGAATTTATTTTCGAATATATATTAATAGACTATATACTCTTGTTTTTAGCACAAGCCGAAACACGATTGCTGAAAGTTGCCTCGATAGAAAAAAAATCCGAAGTTGGGTCCTTTTTCCCCTTATTTTTCTTAGCTTACGTAAACTATAAGACATTAAGCAATATAACTAAGTAAAACATATGGTATTCTGGTTTATCTAAAAAGTCACAGAAACAAAATTAGACAAAACTTTATAGATTCGCTTATTTATCGTAGTTTGGTCAAAAAGTCTGATCCTTAAGAGCGCTGCATCTCTTTCTTTCGTGAACGGGAGCCATAAACGTGTCTCTAACGGATGGGCGTGGCTTGTCCGAATCGAAGAACGGCCTTAAGAATGTATTGACGAAAAAACAAGGCATCCCCCTGTCCTATGTTCTCACTTATTTTACTATTATTGATAGATGTTCCCGGAGCGGATACTGACACGTCGGTATTAAGTAGGCTAAGATCCATTCAGCTAGTCCCCGCAGAATGGTTTGAACCACAAAGCAAGAAATACTATAGAGTACCCAATGGGCGGGGCGCGCGTTACACGGCTTATGATCAGACGCGCATGAACTTGTCAAAACCTCATTCGGCGCACTTCAGTCGACGTTCGACCACCTGCGACGAATTTAGTACGAAAAAACGTAAAAAAATGCCGTATTGTGCAATTTTGTCATGTCGGATATGATCCAAAGAATTAAAAGAAGCCCCTGGAGTAGTTGCTTTCCACCGGAAAGTAAAAATAAACCGTATTTCACATTTTTTTCAAAAATTGTAGACTTCAATTATAACGTTCACCCATTATCTGATGGTATAGTAGAAGAGCCCATGACACTGAACCTAGTTCGATAAGTCTCCCGGATGATATATATATAATTAGACGCGTTTTTAATAGCAGAACACGAAATGCCTATGCTGCAATGCAAAAAAATGGGCGGCATATTAAAAAATTTTTTTTGAAAAATTAAAAAAAAAACGGTCTCTAGTACGATAAATCTCCCAGGTTTCCTTTGTTCCTCGAAGCAGAGGAGAGTTAGGGCTATACGATAATGCGGTGCTGCAAGCCCCCATGACAGGCCTTGTCAGTTGCTGCAGCATTATAAGGGATCGATTTTTTTAGGTATCTAGTACGATTGATCTCCTCTAGAAACCAATGCTCATCTGAAAGATCATTACTTTCTGTGTAAGAAAAACCACTGCTGCATTTCCCAAAAATGGGTGAAGGTGGTTGCTGCAGCGATTGAAGGTCGCCCTCCGAGCAGTTCCATACGGCGTTACAATTCAACCGATTTTATTCAATATAGTTTTCATTAGAAGTACTTATCAGGCCTCACTTCCATGACTTTTTTCAATTTTTTTGGACCCACGGTTCCAAAGTTAGATGGGGGAACGCTCTTTTTTTAACTTTCAGAGCGATTATTTAAGAAAATATTAGTTTTATCTAAAAACTGTTAATGAAAGCCTATATTGATTTTAAAAGACCTATCTAAAAATACCCTACACGATAGGGTTAGAACGAGAAAAAAAAATCACACCCCACTTCATGTGTAAGGGAGGTACCCTAATAAAAAATATTTTTCCAGTTTTTATTATCCCACTTTTTCGGCGTGATTAATGCACACACTCATACGAAATTTCAGCTTTATAGTGCTAATGGTCACTGAGCTAGACCGCGGACAGACGGACCGACGGACAGACTACGGAACCCTAAAAAGCGCTGGTAGCCTGGCGGTAAGACGTCTAGCTGACTTTCATTCTGGAGTTCTTGGGTTGAAACCCCGGCTACCACTACCACTGAGTTTTCCAGAACATAGAAAAATAATAAGCCTTATAGAGTGCTCACTCCATACAACTGGCGTGAATACCAAGGGTTTACAACGGGTGCCCTAATCACAACCTCCTGCCCGCTTCTCCCTCGACCCCTTAGTCGTCTAGCCTTCAAAATGTCAAGCTTGCGGGCTAATAACCAGTTGTATGGAGTGAGCACTCTATAAGGCTTATTATTTCTCTATGTTCTGGAAAACTCAGTGGTAGTGGTAGCCGGGGTTTCAACCCAAGAACTCCAGATTGAAAGTCAGTTAGACGTCTTACCGCCAGGCTACCAGCGCTTTTTAGGGTTCCGTAGTCTGTCCGTCGGTCCGTCTGTCCGCGGTCTAGCTCAGTGACCATTAGCACTATAAAGCTGAAATTTCGTATGAGTGTGTGCATTAATCACGCCGAAAAAGTGGGATAATAAAAACTGGAAAAATATTTTTTATTAGGGTACCTCCCTTACACATGAAGTGGGGTGTGATAATTTTTTCTCGTTGTAACCCTATCGTGTAGGGTATCTTTAGATAGGTTTTTTAAAATCAATATAGGCTTTTATTAACAGTTTTTAGATAAAACTAATAGTTTCTTAAATAATCGCTCTGAAAGTTAAAAAAAGAGCGTTCCCCCATCTAACTTTGGAACCGTGGGTCCAAAAAAAAAAGAAAAAAGTCATGGAAGTGAGGCCTGATAAGTACTTCTAATGAAAACTATATTGAATAAAATCGGTTGAATTGTAACGCCGTATGGAACTGCTCGGAGGGCGACCTTCAATCGCTGCAGCAACCACCTTCACCCATTTTTGGGAAATGCAGCAGTGGTTTTTCTTACACAGAAAGTAATGATCTTTCAGATGAGCATTGGTTTCTAGAGGAGATCGATCGTACTAGATACCTAAAAAAATCGATCCCTTATAATGCTGCAGCAACTGACAAGGCCTGTCATGGGGGCTTGCAGCACCGCATTATCGTATAGCCCTAACGCTCCTCTGCTTCGAGGAACAAAGGAAACCTGGGAGATTTATCGTACTAGAGACCGATTTTTTTTTAATTTTTCAAAAAAATTTTTTTAATATGCCGCCCATTTTTTTGCATTGCAGCATAGGCATTTCGTGTTCTGTTATTAAAAACGCGTCTAATTATATATATATCATCCGGGAGACTTATCGAACTAGGTTCAGTGTCATGGGCTCTTCTACTAGTATAACAGTATTCATATAAATTGCTCCCTGGCTATTGCTGCCGTTCGCAGGATTACTCGAGTGACGCGCAATGTATTAGGAAATATGAACGTTGCTCGTCACAGCGTAGCGTTTTTACTACGAGAAAACCTGATGGTTTTGTCAGAAAGTTGTGTCGACTACGGACACAATAGTAATTTGTTCCGCACATAAAAAAAATTCGCGTTTAATTTATTTTTTCTTCAACCTACTTTTCCAAACTCGCAATACGATACCAAGCTAATGCCCTTGAACGGATTGTTAGCCATTTATATTTAATTTTATTAGTAACTTGATTGATTTGATTTGTGCAACTTTGACGGTATCAATGTTCTTATATAACAGGTAGTTTGACATTTTGTTAAGGCATTATGTCGTTGGATTTTGTGAAGTGAAGTTCAAGGAATAAAGCTGTGATTTGTATTTGGAGTTGTTTTAATCAAGATAACAGTTCAGAAGTTGGAAACGAGTTCAAAAACCCACAGGTAATCGAAATTTTGATTTCATAACTAAGTTTTGTTTGCATGAGTTTGGCTTTCTTGACGTTAGTTATAGAACAATTCAAATAAGTTTAAGAGTACTGGAAAATGTTCTAAACCATATTGTGGACATGTTAATTAATTGATAACGTTATAACGGTTTTATGGTTAACGATTAACTTTAGATTAAATGTTTAAATAGATGGATGAGTAAATGACATATTCATAAACGTAATCGCCAACGAAGGAATTCGAATAATTTCTTATTAACGTACATACACTTTACTCTTTATACAATACATTTTGTATACTTATTGGTTATATAACTGATTATTCGAGTAATTATGCAGTATTTTATCAAAGGTAGTCATATTTTGTTAGTTTCTTATGTGTTTTAAGTCGTTATTAAATTCTATCACAAAACAAATAACGTGTAGTGATTGTCACTTACTAAATACAACTGGCACTTATTTAAATCAGTAATGTGTATAATAGTGAGCTTTAAAAAAAGAGTTATACTTGTACAAATCGTTTAATTTCAGTATGGATGATAGAAGATTTGTACAGACGCCTCCGCTTCCAAGTGACAATCCCGATGGAGGCCAGGCGATGACACCACCAGCAGAAAATAGGCATAGCAGATCTCGCGATCGTGAGCGAGAGAGGCGCAGCCGGACCAGGCGCAGTCGCACCAGACACAGCCGCGGGAGAAGTAGCCGCATCAATTCTGACGGGTTGAGGAGCAGCAGGCGCCGAAGCCGGTCACGCTCGCGTCGTAGCCGGTCGCGCTTGCGCCGCAGCCCGCTTCACACGCATCACAGCCTGACACGTGCGCGCCGCAGCCGCAGCCGCTCACAGTTGCATCGAAATCGTCGCAGTCAAGCGAGGTATGGTGATAATGATTTGTTAGGTACTTTGAAAGATTTATTTCGAGCAGTTAGGACAGAGGACAGGTCAGAAAATATTGAAAGATTTCCCGTAATGAATGTATTACCTGAATTCGACCCCGCAAATCGTAGTCAACCTATTGATATTTGGTTGAATAAAGTGAATGAGACTGCTAGTATTTATAAATGGACTGAACGCCAGATTATTCACTATGCTCTTCCTAAATTAGCTGGTGTTGCTCAAAAGTGGTACCAAGGTTTGACGAGTTTAAAGCACACTTGGCGCGAATGGCAAGCTAAATTAAAAACAGCTTTTCCTAGCAAGGAAAAGTACGGTTTGTTGTTAACGGAAATGCTTGAGAAGCGTGCGAAATATGGGGATTCTCTAGAAGACTATTATTATGAAAAGGTTTTGTTACTTAATAGATGTAGAATCTCAGGTACCGATGCAGTTGATTGTATTTTATTAGGTATCGATGACAGGGCAGTTAAAACCAGCGCCGAAGCAGCCCAATTTACAGAGCCTGACAAGTTGCTAGTTTATTTACGTAGTCAGAAAAGTACCAAGCCTAGAATTCTATCCCGACAGTCGAATGATAACAAACAAGTTAACAATAGGAGCTCTAAGCCAGATCATAAAGTTATTAAGTGTTTTAATTGTGGCGAGGATGGACATCCTCATTTCAGATGTAAACAGCCAATTAAGAAATGCGAAAATTGTTCTAGACTTGGTCAGATTGCGTCAGATTGTAACATTAAGAAGGATTTAGATTTGAAAAATGAAAAATCGGTGAAATTAATATCATGACTAGGCGTCTCTAACAGCAAGGATCAAAAATATTACAAAACTGCATTTGTAAACAAAACTAGCCTATCGTGTTTTATAGACTTTGGCTGTGAATGTACGCTGATGAGAGCGTCTGATGCAAGTAATATTTTTGGTAATTGGTCTAAAGATAATTTACCTATTTTAAACGGTTTTCCGCATACCGCAGTTCAGGCAATAGGTAGAGTTATTGCAAATGTCGTAGTTGACTCTGCTGACGCCACCATAGAGATATTCATCGTACCTGATAGCCATTTAGATACATCTTTATTAATCGTACAATCATTTACTGAATTCATCTAGCTACTCATAAAACGAGTACTATTCTGGCTTTTTCGAATAAATCCAAGGAAGATGAATACAAATCTATTGCTTTGTTTATTAAAGACACTGTTGTGATAAATGATATTACTGAGGTAGATTTTTACACCAAGCCAGTTTACAATGGAAATGTATATGTAGAATATAGTTTGATTATGCAACCAAAAAAAGAATACGAAATAATACCTGGTTTGATTAGTGTGACAAATGGGCATGGACGAATATTGATTAAAGGGTTATTATCGAATGCGTTCGAGTTAAAACAGGATAGTATTATTACTCGTGCGTGCATGGCAAAAGAAATTGGCTGGTGCGTTACTCAAACCAAACGGCATTCTGTTAAATTGGTAATGCCCATCTGGTGTAATAAAGGCAGTGAGATGTTTCGAAAGATCAGCTAGTGGTATCTGGTAATAACCAGATGCCAGATCTAATGTCGTATAATATGAGTATCCTGCTAATCCATCCAATTGATCATCTATTCGAGGCAAAGGGTAGTGCTCTTTTATCGTTTTCTTATTCAATGCTCTATAATCGATGCACATACGATAACCTCCAGTCTTTTTCCTTACCAATATGATCGGTGATGCATAGTCGGATGTGGACTCGCTAACAATCCCTGACTCCTTGAGTTCACTAACCATATCCCTTACAACCTCCCTTTCCGCATAAGACAGGCGATAAGGGCGGTATACTACCGGAGTTTTATCATTTAGTTGAATATTCATAGATGTTGAGTTACAACAACCTAATTCTTTGATACTAAATGCGAAGCATTTTCGATGTTCCTTTAATAAATTAACCAGCTCATTCAGCTCTTGCTTGCCTATGGCTTGATCTACTTGAATTTTTGACAGAGTTATGTCTTCATCGGCTTTAGATGATGAACTCAAATCTATGCGATTAACACTGTAAGATTGAACTTCTTTTGCCATGCACGCACGAGTAATAATACTATCCTGTTTTAACTCGAACGCATTCGATAATAACCCTTTAATCAATATTCGTCCATGCCCATTTGTCACACTAATCAAACCAGGTATTATTTCGTATTCTTTTTTTGGTTGCATAATCAAACTATATTCTACATATACATTTCCATTGTAAACTGGCTTGGTGTAAAAATCTACCTCAGTAATATCATTTATCACTACAGTGTCTTTAATAAACAAAGCAATAGATTTGTATTCATCTTCCTTGGATTTATTCGAAAAAGCCAGAATAGTACTCGTTTTATGAGTAGCTAGATGAATTCAGTAAATGATTGTCCGATTAATAAAGATGTATCTAAATGGCTACCAGGTACGATGAATATCTCTATGGTGGCGTCAGCAGAGTCAACTACGACATTTGCAATAACTCTACCTATTGCCTGAACTGCGGTATGCGGAAAACCGTTTAAAATAGGTAAATTATCTTTAGACCAATTACCAAAAATATTACTTGCATCAGACGCTCTCATCAGCGTACATTCACAGCCAAAGTCTATAAAACACGATAGGCTAGTTTTGTTTACAAATGCAGTTTTGTAATATTTTTGATCCTTGCTGTTAGAGACGCCTAGTCATGATATTAATTTCACCGATTTTTCATTTTTCAAATCTAAATCCTTCTTAATGTTGCAATCTGACGCAATATGACCAAGTCTAGAACAATTTTCGCATTTCTTAATTGGCTGTTTACATCTGAAATGAGGATGTCCATCCTCGCCACAATTAAAACACTTAATAACTTTATGATCTGGCTTAGAGCTCCTATTGTTAACTTGTTTGTTATCATTCGACTGTCGGGATAGAATTCTAGGCTTGGTACTTTTCTGACTACGTAAATAAACTAGCAACTTGTCAGGCTCTGTAAATTGGGCTGCTTCGGCGCTGGTTTTAACTGCCCTGTCATCGATACCTAATAAAATACAATCAACTGCATCGGTACCTGAGATTCTACATCTATTAAGTAACAAAACCTTTTCATAATAATAGTCTTCTAGAGAATCCCCATATTTCGCACGCTTCTCAAGCATTTCCGTTAACAACAAACCGTAATTTTCCTTGCTAGGAAAAGCTGTTTTTAATTTAGCTTGCCATTCGCGCCGAGTGTGCTTTAAACTCGTCAAACCTTGGTACCACTTTTGAGCAACACCAGCTAATTTAGGAAGAGCATAGTGAATGATCTGGCGTTCAGTCCATTTATAAATACTAGCAGTCTCATTCACTTTATTCAACCAAATATCAATAGGTTGACTACGATTTGCGGGGTCGAATTCAGGTAATACATTCATTACGGGAAATCTTTCAATATGTTCTGTCCTCTGTCCTAACTGCTCGAAATAAATCTTTCAAAGTACCTAACAAATCATTATCACCATACCTCGCTTGACTGCGACGATTTCGATGCAACTGTGAGCGGCTGCGGCGCAAGCGCGACCGGCTACGACGCGAGCGAGACCGGCTTCGGCGCCTGCTGCTCCTCAACCCGTCAGAATTGATGCGGCTACTTCTCCCGCGGCTGTGTCTGGTGCGACTGCGCCTGGTCCGGCTGCGCCTCTCTCGCTCACGATCGCGAGATCTGCTATGCCTATTTTCTGCTGGTGGTGTCATCGCCTGGCCTCCATCGGGATTGTCACTTGGAAGCGGAGGCGTCTGTACAAATCTTCTATCATCCATACTTAACGGCCTCCTAGCCTAGTCGGTAGTGACCCTGCCTATGAAGCTGGAGGTCCCGGGTTCGAATCCTGGTCAGGGCATTTATTTGTGTGTTTATCACAGATATTTGTTCCTGAGTTATGGATGTTTTCTATGTATTTAAGTATTTATGTATATCTATCTATTATATATATCGTCGCCTAGTACCCACAACACAAGCCTTATTGAGCTTACTGTGGGACTAGGTTGATTTGTGTAAGATTGTCCCATAATATTTATTTATTATTTATTTATTTATACTGGAATTAAACGATTTGTACAAGTATAACTGTTTTTTTAAAGCTCACTATTATACACATTACTGATTTAAATAAGTGCCAGTTGTATTTAGTAAGTGACAATCACTACACGTTATTTGTTTTGTGATAGAATTTAATAACGACTTAAAACACATAAGAAACTAACAAAATATGACTACCTTTGATAAAATACTGCATAATTACTCGAACAATCAGTTATATAACCAATAAGTATACAAAATGTATTGTATAAAGAGTAAAGTGTAAGTACGTTAATAAGAAATTATTCGAATTCCTTCGTTGGCGATTACGTTTATGAATATGTCATTTACTCATCCATCTATTTAAACATTTAATCTAAAGTTAATCGTTAACCATAAAACCGTTATAACGTTATCAATTAATTAACATGTCCACAATATGGTTTAGACAGTTGCGCGCGGGCGCTTATTATTGTAGGACGCGTTCTCTCGGTACCTATAAAACCGGTCGAGTCGTCGCTCCGCACAATAGGTTATTCGATGCGTTCAACAGTTTTTATGTATGAGTGAGGGCGATAAGCCTACTGATAATGAGCAAGACGTGTTAAATGATTTAACCAACTTATCAAATGACGAGAACAGATTGACAAGTAGTACGAGTAATGAAAGTGTGAATGACATGGAGATGACTGAACATGAACAAGTTGTTATTACCGACCAAGAAAAAACGAATAGAGCAGAGAAGAGAATGAGAGGAGTGGACCCAGAAGAATTGTGGTTACAAGCAGGTAGACGAGGAAAATTGATGGCGCGAATTGCTAACTCAGATAATGGCGACTCCACGAGGGTACCAGAAAATAAGATCGAGGTTAGCATGACGGGAACGGAAAAATTGCCTAAACAATTTAAACTTGCTAAAACGCTAAAAGCGGAAAAAATAAAAGGTATTGTGCAAATAAAATATGTTTACTTGTACAAAGTATTAATCCAGTTTTCTAACGAACAAGATGCAGAAGCGCTCATAAAATCCAAGATATTTAATGAAGGTGGATTGAAAAGCCAGACAACATTAGAAATAAGCCAGTCCTACGGTGTCATAAGAGATATTGATCGCGAATACTCTGAAGACGAAATTTAGCAAGTTTAATCTGCAACTCCGCTAATATTCTTAGCGTTAGACGATTCAAGCGTAGAACAGAATCCGGTAAATGGGAGGATAGTGAAGCAGTCAGGATTTGTTTTGAAGGAGCGTCATTACCAGGGCATATCTATTTGACGGGGGGTTGTCAGGAAGATCCGGGGGCATTGGTTCGTCCATGTTGATAAAATCAAAATCAAACTTGATTTCAATTAAGTAGAATGTATTTAGCACAATCGCAATTTAAAATCAACAATTCGTCTTAACTAGTGACGGATGCAAATTGATTATGATTACAAGTAATAAGGCTTCAGGATAAGCCTTCAGGAATAACGCTTCAGGGAAACGTGGCGTATTCAGTACGAGGCTAACGTTCGCTCGCTAAGGCGTTCCGAATCAGAATGACGCCACGCGGGAGTGTCAGCCCCCACCACAGGCGTGAACGAACGAACGATTCAACCAATCAAATCAAATTATTCGCAATCCGACTGACAGGTTCACCAACCTAACGACAATAATGCCAGCCTCGTACCGACTACACCCAAGTTAACAACTTGACGTTTCCGTTTCCGTTACTCAATCTTTATTGCTGTCAAATTAGTTCGGCAAACTGCCACCGGTAGCGGTAGTGGCGCAGCACGACGACACGGCCATCATGACATTTCACACGTCCTCGTGTGAGGCATCTGAAAGTGGAAAAACACGCGCACCGTAAATTTTTTTTTTTTTTTTGCTCGGCTAACCTGACTAATTATGCGGTCGGGGTAGATAAAGAAAAAAAACAGAGTCACCAAAGACTGTCTTTTAATCAGTTTAGTTCCCTAGATCGCAATAACAATTGTACAAATATACTGTGCCTAAATTACATTCGTTAAGTCCATAATGCACACAATGATTTTGATTTGATTGATGACCACCATCATCATGAATCCATGACCGGACCACCATCTGGTCATCTCGCAATGCTACACCTAGCAACACCTAACAACTCCAAATGCTACACCTAGCAACAACGGCCACCGCCATCTGATGACCATACAGCCGATGACACAGACCAAACGCACGCCACCACGTGTGGCCGCACAGCAACGGAAAAGAACATAAAAATCTACTTCCGGTGTTTTACGCCTACGTCTACGCTTGGCAAGTGAAATCCGACTGACGGTAAATGAGCATTATGAACTGCACGATCACATTAAAATGAATCATTACAATTACAATAAACAGTCTTTAGGACTTCAACATTAATCGGTCACATTAGTATCATCGGTCACATCAATATCAGTCACATTCATGTCGGGCATCTTTCTGAGTCTATCATGGGCATACTTGTAGGTCCGTCTAGAGGTCAAAGATTTTAAAATGTACCTGTCACCTTCCAAAACCTCTATTACTTTAAAGGGACCCTTATATTTGGGGTCTAGCTTGGTCTGGTTACGCTCCTCATTCTGTAGCAAAACAAAATCTCCTACGACAAACGGTTGAAACTTGGCCTTGGTGCTATCAAAGCGAGACTTATCATAAGTAGCACTTTTCTCCATGTTTGCAACTGCTTGAGATCGAACCTGTTCGAGATCTACTTCTGGCTCCTCATCTTGAGCGCACAAAACGTTCAGGGGTCTAGCTACTCGGCCTATAAGTAACTCTAGGGGACTACTTTTAGTTACACGATGTTGGGTGCAGTTCAACGCAAGTTGGACCTCAGGCAAGGCATCTTGCCACGAACGATTGGACGTCTCTACTGCAGTTAACATGTCCTTGAGTGTCGACATAACTCGTTCCACTTGTCCGTTGGCACGGGAGCTACCTGTGGCTATTAAGTGTAACTTTATATTTTTAGACTCACAGTACTCTTTGAAGTCTTTGCTCGCGAAGCAACGTCCTTGATCGGCGATGAGTTGACTGGGAGCTCCAAAGTATGACACAGCTGTGGCGAGAGATTGTATACTGCTGGCAGAGTCAATGTGCAAAGTATGGTGCAGCAATACATACTTAGTGAAGGCATCGATTAGGACAAAAACATACTCCTTCTTGTCGTTCTTGCCACTGAGTTTGCCGGTTGCGTCTATGTGGACAGTGTGCCAAGGGATTGCCACCTTTGGGATAGGATGCATTGCGGCTTGAATCTTTCCTGAATGGGATTTAGAGATCTTACACGTTACACAATTCTCGACAAACTTACGCACGTATTTCGACATGTTCTCGAACCAATACATCTCGTAGATTTTCTCCAATGTCTTCTCCCAACCCAAATGCATCAATCCCTCGTGCACATTACCTATTATCGACCATCTAAAAGACCGAGGCGCAATAGGTAAACATCGTGTTTTACCGTTTCGCTGTATCTTACGATATAAAACTCCTGCACGAAGCTCGTAGGTCTTAGCAACATCGCCTGGGAGCGTATCGTCGTTGAGATCTGCTATCAGCTGGGTAAGTTCAGCGTCGCGCTGTTGCTCTGCTAAAAGCCAGTTATCAGGCAAATCAGTGAAGTTAACTTCTTTGGATTCTACTTTCTTTGATGTCTTACTGACCTCATTTTCAAAAGGTGGATTTCTCGACAAGAAATCAGCATGGGCCATACGTTTACCCTCACGATGGACTATTTCAAAGTCAAAACTCTGCAGAAAAGCCCACCACCTATGAACACGCGGTGTCAGGTCGAGCTTTTTGCGTGTTGACTGCAGGGAATTACAGTCGGTCAAGACAGTAAACTTACGGCCATGCAAGTAGTGACGGAAATGCTTGACCGCGTTGACCACTGCCAGAGTCTCCAGTTCGTAGGAGTGGTACTTTGACTCGGCAGGGGTGGTACGCTTGCTGAAGTAAGCTATGGGATGCGACTTTCCTTCTACCTTTTGTATGAGGACCGCGCCATATCCAACAGCACTTGCGTCGGTGTGCAGCTCCGTTGGCAAGTCTGGATCGTAAATTCGGAGGATGGGTTCCTGTGTGAGCGAGGAAATTACCTGTTGTCGAACACTCTCGTGCTCAGGTTCCCAATCCAGCTTTCCACTGCCAGTTGTCAGTGCATACAACGGTGCCATAACCTGAGAGAACTTGGGCACAAATTGTCGAAAATACGACGCCAGTCCTATGAACTGTCGCAGCTGCGTCACAGTAGAGGGTGGTGGTAGAGCTGTCAGGGCTTCAATTTTCCGCGGATTGGGACGAATTTGACCTTCACTAACTTCGAACCCTAAGTATTCTACCTTCTGCTTAAGGAACCTACACTTCTTAATGTTGAGCGAAAAACCTTTGTCAGTGAGTACCTTAAGAACAGTTTGGAGTCGCTCAATAGCCTCAGATATCGTGCTAGCTACGATTAGAACATCGTCCATGTAAACCACGACATAAGTGTTCACCAGATCACCTAGAGCCTTCATGATCGCGCGCTGAAACACCGACGGGGCATTCCGGAGGCCGAATGGCATAGTTGTGTATTCAAAGTGACCTTCAGGGGTCACGAAAGCCGTGCGCTCAATAGACTCAGGCTCTATGGGGATCTGATGAAAACCAGATGCCATGTCAAGGATACTAAAGTAATGGCCATTGTGTAACCTTGCTATCTGATCGGATATGAGAGGTAAAGGGAATCTGTCAGGGACGGTATTGTCATTCAGTTCCCTATAATCCACAACCATCCTGTCGGAACCGTCCTTTTTCTTCACCAGAAGAATGGGACTAGCAAAAGGAGACGTACTAGGTCGGATAATATTAGCGTCAAGTAACTCATTAACCTTATCTCGTACTATCTGACGTTCTTGGGGGTTAAGTCTGTATGGACGACGGTTAACAGTCTTATGGGGGTCTCTGAGTCGAATTTGCATTGGGTCAGTGTCAGCTGGTGAGGTTGGAATGCCGTCAGTAAAAGAACTCTCAAAAGGTCTCAAAGCATTAATCAGTTCAGGTATATGTTCAGACGGAATGTCAGTGTCTACATCCAGTCTGGTGTTGCCTAGTGTCTGTGTCTGGTATTTGTCCACTACACACACCTTAACAACAGGGTTTCTATCAAAAGTCAGTGAGTCTGAAGTCATGTGAACTGATAACCCTTGTGACAAAATTTCGCGACCGATCATGATACTATGATTCAAGTAATAGTCAAGTAAGGCATGAAACAACACTTCAATACAGATACCATCAATATCAACCACTGTCAGAACCTGTGATGTCGAAACAATTGAAGTCTGGCCAATGCCAGTCAAAGTTACATTGTTATTTAGCCTTTTGCCACTAAATTTCGACAAAACAGATTCTTTAGCAAGTGAGCACTCTGCTCCGGAATCGTAATGAAATGTAAATCGCTCACCGGAGTGCCGAAGTGTTCCACTGGGTGCTGCCACGGTGCAAACGTTGACCCTCTTCTCAACAGCTTGACCAGAACCGCCGGCTACCTCCTTGGCTTTCTTCGGACACGATGAAGCGATGTGGCCCAGTTCTTGACAGTTGTAGCAGGTAACTAATGGCTTCCCGTTGGATGGCTTCTTGATGCAAGCTTCATCGCGACGAGGGCTGGGGCGGTTATCTTGAGTCTTCATGTGTGTGTTCTTCTTTAAGTGACAATTTACAGACGTGTGACCACGCCTACCGCAGTTGAAGCACTTCATATTGCTGCTAAATCCAGGCCGGCTTCTTTTAGGATCATGGCCAGTTGAATCTTCGCTCGGTAGTGCCTTGCGTTTTAGGAAAGACACTGCTTTAAGTTCCTGTTGTAGTTGGTTGCGGTCCTTGATGTCGGTTGTAAAAGATAACCTCTGAACACGTGGTTCGTTCTGAGAGATGTGTGCTAACACAGTCGCTATAGCAATCTGCTCCATCGAAAGCCCGTTCCATCTTGACATGATTGAAGTCATGAGCGAGGCGGCATAAGCTGCAAGGCATTCACTTTCTTTGGGCTTACTGCCATGCAAATTTATCAAAAACGACGCTGGTGTTTCACGGATGTCGTACCTCGTTATAAAAAGGTCCTTGAAGTTGTTCCACGTCATGCCAGGAAAGGATACTGTTGATAGCCACGTGGACGCGTTCCCTTTCAAAGCTCGGCTGAGAGCGATCATTAACGGTACGCCATCTTGCTGATGATCACTGATGCACATATCGGCGGTAGCTATCCAAGCACGTGCGTCGATATCCTTCTTGCTAGGATCAAAATCCGGTAAACGTATTTCACTGGAAGTCACTGGTTCTTTCATGGCTTTCACTAGCGCGAGGAAATTGCGATTCTGTTGTTCGAGTAACATTCGCCATTTATTATCATCACTCGCGCTTGCCGAAAAGTCACGTTGTGCGACGCGGGGAGATCCCACATCTGATGACGGGGGGTTGTCAGGAAGATCCGGGGGCATTGGTTCGTCCATGTTGATAAAATCAAAATCAAACTTGATTTCAATTAAGTAGAATGTATTTAGCACAATCGCAATTTAAAATCAACAATTCGTCTTAACTAGTGACGGATGCAAATTGATTATGATTACAAGTAATAAGGCTTCAGGATAAGCCTTCAGGAATAACGCTTCAGGGAAACGTGGCGTATTCAGTACGAGGCTAACGTTCGCTCGCTAAGGCGTTCCGAATCAGAATGACGCCACGCGGGAGTGTCAGCCCCCACCACAGGCGTGAACGAACGAACGATTCAACCAATCAAATCAAATTATTCGCAATCCGACTGACAGGTTCACCAACCTAACGACAATAATGCCAGCCTCGTACCGACTACACCCAAGTTAACAACTTGACGTTTCCGTTTCCGTTACTCAATCTTTATTGCTGTCAAATTAGTTCGGCAAACTGCCACCGGTAGCGGTAGTGGCGCAGCACGACGACATATTTATTTGATGCAAGAGTAAAAATTGAGGCTTACAGATACCCAGTAACACAGTGTTCCCGCTGCTGGAGATTTGGCCATACGAACCGCTTATGCCCAGCCAATCGGCCAATTTGTCCGAAATGTACTAAAAGTCATGAAAACTGCGAGACGACACATTTTACGTGCAACAATTGTGGCGGTAGACACATGGCATTATCCAAAGATTGCCCTATATATATTCGAGAACGAAAAATTCGTGACCTGATGTCTGAGTTTAATTGCTCATACAAACGAGCATTGACTTTATATGTTCCTCCATCGCCTCCTCCAGAAAAAATCGTTGAAATTAATTACCCGATACCTCAACCTGAAAAAGAAACAGACAATACGGCGCCATCAACATCAACGAGCAGCTTTACGAACATTTCAGATACAGCACCAAAAACAGCCCAAACGCATGCTAAACCAGTAAAGGATAAAAAAGGAAAAAACAAGAAAGGAAAGAAGATAGGAAACCGCGAAATAGATAGTAATACACATAGTCCTGAAGAGATAGATATAACTTTGTTACAAAGCGGTCCATACAACGAACCAACCAACCAACCAAGAGAACAGGAGTCAGTGGGAACTCAGAATAGATCGGAAAGAAAACGTAAATTCTCATGGCTAGAGCTATGGAAAAAACTTAAAGCACAACTATTAAATGAAGCAGCACCCTTGGAAGACAATATAAAGCAATGTTTTGACATAATTTGGAAAACGGCGATATCCTTTGCAGTGCAGTACCTATCGGAAATTCCTTGCCTTAGCTTTTTGAAAAATCATGGATAGTAAAGTTTTGATACCGTCAAAGTTGCACAAATCAAATCAATCAAGTTACTAATAAAATTAAATATAAATGGCTAACAATCCGTTCAAGGGCATTAGCATGGTATCGTATTGCGAGTTTGGAAAAGTAGGTTGAAGAAAAAATAAATTAAACGCGAATTTTTTTTATGTGCGGAACAAATTACTATTGTGTCCGTAGTCGACACAACTTTCTGACAAAACCATCAGGTTTTCTCGTTGTAAAAACGCTAATTTCATCTGTTCGTTACCCTCCACTGTCAAAAAATAGGTGAGACTATGACAAGGACTAACGATGACAGCTCGCTTCTCTGTCGCACCTGTTGAAAGTTTGATAAGACCATCCCGTTCAATCTTGGTATTATTATTTATTTATTTCCATGTCAGGTCTATGGGTGGTATGTCTACGTTCACATCGCTCCGGGCCTGCTCGGAGTGCTCGGTGCTCGCTATATGAAATAATGGGGTAATTTTCTCTTACTGGTATCCCCACGAGTTAGACGTCATCATGACGTCATCTATGTCTATCCCTTACGGTGGTACGCGGTGTCAGGCCCTTGACTAGCGCGCACACACACACACACACACATCATATATGGCCGCCATCTTGGATTTTAAAACTGACATTATTTTCGAAATCTGCACACCCGAATTAGTCGAAAACGACTACCATGACGATTTTTACGAAAAAGGTCGATGGCCGCCATCTTGGATTTTAAAACAGACATTATTTTCGAAATCTACACACCCGAATTAGTCAAAAACTACTACCATACCACGAAGATTTTTCCAAAAAAAATAGCGCAACTGAACCATTAAATAATACATTACCAAAAAGCAAAAAAATATAATACGTGCCTAAAAAAGAAATTCCTAACAATTTTACAACACCATCTTGCATCTCCGTACCATAATAATATCGACGCAAGTAAAAGAAAACATCACGAGCGGCAGCGGAACGGAACCCTACACTGAACAATTGAACATGGCCCGACATGCTCTTGGCCGCTTTTTATAATAACTCAATTTGGTTTAATCACTCACTAGGACGCCGGCGGCGTCGTACATGAATGAACACTCGCTCGATATCTAACGATGGTATCCATCAGTGTATCTAAATAAGCTGCTATGCTACTAACTTTAAATAATAACGTTAAAATTATTTAACGATACCTTTGAGTTAACGTTAGCTCTATGCATTAGCTGGTAACGTTACAATTTTTTTACCGGTAAAAAGTAGTAGAAGTAACGGTAAATGGTTTAACGTTAATAACAACTTAACGTTAAATCAGTTCGACAGTTGTAACGATACCAACTTTTTAACGGTATTTAAAGCCCTGGAACACAATAAAGCATTATATAGACCAAATATAAGTTTTTATTCCTAAAAAAATATCCAACGAGTGAACTTTCTACTTTAAGCACAAAAAAAAAACTGAAAAAACCGGCCAAGAGCATGTCGGGCCATGCTCAGTGTAGGGTTCCGTAAACTGAGACCATTAATTCAAAAGGTTTGACGGCGCTTACGTCATTTTTACTTACGTCCTTTCACTATGGGTTTTTGAATGATAACTCAAAAACGGCTAAACCGATTTATTTCAATATAGTTTTCATTGAAGGTACTCATTAGGCCTCAGTTTCGTGATTTTTTTCAAAATTTTAAAGACCTGTCCAACGATAAAATAAAATCTGGCCACGCATGATATGGTACATCTTTTTATTGAATGTGCATATTCAACAGTATTCAACCATTACTTCTAATTAATAATTTGGGGTTATCAAGCTACATAATAAAATTGATAACATAATATAAACGTTACGTTGTCTATGAGTTTGATCACTGATCAAAATATAGGCATTCCACAGTGCCTATATTTTGTTGTCCACAGTGTTTCTGACAGTGTTTACCAAATTATCTTGTTAAAAATAGTTTTTTATCATAAATAAGATAAATCAAATTATACCTTATTAAGTTAGGTATTACATTCTCTTTTCACCATAGCTAACATTGTTCTACGTGCTAAGTGTATTTAGATGGCGCATGCAACTGTGCCGAAATATCGGAAGCTCATAATAAAAAACTCACATGGTAAATATCCCGTTTTAAATAGTTTTTGTAATATTCAGATTGAAATGGTTCGGAGGTGTTTTAACTTTGGTGAGTTTGACTTTTTGACAAAAAAATAGCTGCCATATAAAAATTACTTTCAGTGCTTGGAGTAAAAAGTCTTCCTGGCTACCTCGAGTAGAATAGAGTTTCAAAGCATTTTTTTTGTAAGGTGACATTCTATTGACCATAAAACCGGTTGTGAAAATATAAATACAATTGTGGTATTGTAGCAGGAAGCGAGTGAAGATTATCAAAAACCTTCAGTAAAAACTGAGACAAGCCCATACAATTGTAATATGATTCTATTTTTATTATATATGACTATGATTACAGATTATTTATATAAAAGAACTGCTTAAATATGTGTATCCGAAAAAAAGATATACCAGATCATGCGTGGCCAGATTTTATCGTAGACAGTCGTATACCGTGTGCTCACACGTCGCATGTAGTTGGAGGAAGCAAAGGAGCGGTTTCACAAATCGTTGTTGGTGACGTATGTGGAATTCCACTTTGGAAAATATTTTAAATTATTTTATGGTGTAGCTAATTTGATAGTTTATTGTTTGAGCTGCATAAAAATACTAAATTTATTGAGATATATTAACAATTCCAGTAAATAATCGCAATTAATTATATATATATATTATTTTAATCGCAATTATATCTCGTGTAGGCTAGGTAAAGGTTCCATTACGTCACTGATTTTGCAATTGATTAAAAAAAACAGGAAGTGTTAAAGTGTTTTACTTTATATTAATCAAAATATAAACAAAATAATCTTTAAATAAAAAATATATATCTTCTAATTAAATCAAAACAAATAAGTTATTAACAAATAACGTTCCCTTACATTACTTTCAGTACTTTTTACTATATATAATTGTCTACAGCTTGACAAATGACTAATATTTTAATGAAATATTAATAAATCTCTGATACATAATTAAGTTAAATATGTTTTACAAATTAACATCTTAAAATCGTTACAATATTGTATATAATATCTTAATAAATTCGTCACAGCCATAGCAGGACATTTTAGGCCAGCCGGCCCAGTGGCGTAAGCTAGAACACAAAATGGCGTTTAGGAACTATAAGGCAATGTTCATAATGGCAATGCTAATAAGGCGTTAGAGTGCATGCTCAGATATTTGTGACCACCTCCACAGCTCCGATATATATTACGATGGTCACTGTACATCTTGTAATGTTACATTGTATAGTGGGTCTGACGAGGTTAAACTACGCACACAATATTTTACTTTTAGCAATTAGGTTTGTAATGAAACGAGCCTAAGAATTCTATTACGTCACTTTTTAATTCCATTCACGCTTTGGTGGCGTAATGGAGGTAACGTATTAACGACAACGCAACATTAAAATGTAATTGCAAATTAAGTATTAGATCTTCAATTAAATGTGTTATTTATTCGGAATAACGAATAAATAACAAGTTCAACTCACTAAAAAGTTTTAAGTTGAGGATTATCTTACCTTGTTAAAATTAGTCGTGTAGATGGAACTTCTGTTTTTGACTTCATGCCACGCGACCGCTCTAAAAGCATATTGCGCATTAACTGCCGTAGTTTTCAACACAATAACGGCTGCTATTGCCTTGAAATGTTGCCACAATTCAAAATCAGTTCGAATTTGTTTAAAAAAATGTTGCCAAGCCTTTAAAACTGCGGTGACGTAGTACGGAAATTCCGCTGTACGCAATTTTGCAGGACAGGACAAAACCTCTTGTTTTTAATTAAAATTCTACTGTACTACTCGATTTTAAGGTTTAGAATTGAGGATCAGTTTATTGTTGATCAGTAAAATACCCGTTACTTTGAAATGGTCTTGGAATAATATTTCTTTTCTTACTCTGATCTTTGCCTGGGTAGTATGGGACACGTGAAAATTGGACTACTTTCTTAACGTTTTTTGGTTTTATTTAAAATTTTACAAAGCTAACTGCGATATTTTATGACCAATAAAAATTATAAAATAACACGGTTACACTCACGGCACTTTAGTCACGTCTTGCAACATGTTTCGGAGAGCCTAGGTCTCCATCTTCAAGCACTAGGAGTGCTACTTGAACCGGCCCGTGGCGCAAGTGCCGTGAGTGTAACCGTGTTATTTTATAATATAATGTTAATATGTCTCACGAAAGTTTAAATTTAATGACCAATAAAAAGTCTGATAGTTGTTTAATTGAACAGTATCAACACTTTATCATAAGTCTGGGTAAGGTTCAAGAAAATGGCTAAGGAAATCATGGGACATGACTTTTTCGAATGAACTACGATTTTTGAAACCGCCCAAAGGTGCGGACTATTTTATAGAAGTTGGTTGGTACATGCTTGCACACTATGCTAATTAACCCTTGGACCGCCGAAGTCGGAAAGTTGCCTTCGGCGCCTTAGAGCTTTAAACCAAGCGGCCATTGACAGGCGTTCCCCTCTGCCGAAAATGTATGACCAGTGGTCATACTCATTGTATGGACTGACGTTTATTTGAGGTGGCTATTTTGATGTTTCGCATACATTTGACGTTCCCCTCCTCCGCAAAAAACTGCAGACTTTTTTCCTTCCGATAGAAATGAGAGCGCGTATCGCATCGGGTTACTTTAATAATTCGGCGCCATCGCGGGATAACTTTATAAGGGTCAAAACAGACCTAGCGGAATTCCTCGTGGAATTAAGCCAATTCATAGACAAAATGCTTAATTTGTCTATGGTAGCAGATTTTTTGTATGGAAGCCATAGACAAATTTCCGATACCATAGACAAAATTAAGCATTTTGTCTATGAATTGGCTTAATTCCGCGAGGAATTCCGCTAGGTCTCTTTTGACCCTAAGGCCGCTATTAGGGTCACAACACACCTAGCGGAATTCCTCGCGGAATTAGCGGAAGTAGCGGAAATTTGTCTATGGTAGCGGAAATTTGTCTATGGCTTCCATACAAAAAATCTGCTACCATAGACAAAGGACCCCGGGCCTAAAGTATGGAAAGTGTGGTTTCAGTTAAATGGGCTGGAATTTTGATATTCTGTAGACGTCAGTACTCTGAACAAAAGTCTCTATGGGTGCTACCACTGTTTCCGAGACCCTTCCAAAGTTACGACTGATTTTATACCCTCCTACGAGTTGAGAAAACAAAAACGATGAAATGTAAAATTAAGGGTAAAATAAAAGAAAACCCGCGTCAGAGTAAGTAATCAGTCTATATACTCTATATGCAATACAATATTCTTTATTTGCACACCAATAAAAGAAAAATACCTATCAAAAAATCTATATTTACATTTTTTTTAATCTTACAGTTGTTATGTCTTATGTTGTAGAATGAATCAGAATCAGAATGTAGTTCAATAGGGCTGTACTCGGGTATTTGACATCTTTTTGATGTCGTGCATAACCCAGGTACCATACGACGCTGGCGACGTGAGCACAACAACCTATAGGTTGTTGTGTTGTGAACTATAGTTCTAGCCCCAGTTTTGCACTTACAATAATATGCTAAAATAGGTTCATCCTCCTGCGTTTCGTTTTGAAACGCTATCCACAATTGGTGTTTCACTGCGTTTCGGAAACGCGAGCGTATTCTTAAACGGATTAGACCATGCTCATTTAGGTTAGAAATAATATGTCAATTGTTTTAAATATATAGACGGGGATTAAATCTTATCAATGCTTAGAACTTTGTTATCAGGCACAAAATCAGTCGTAACTTTGGAAGGGTCTCGGAAACAGTGGTAGCACCCATAGAGACTTTTGTTCAGAGTACTGACGTCTACAGAATATCAAAATTCCAGCCCATTTAACTGAAACCACACTTTCCATACTTTAGGCCCGGGGTCCTTTCCGCTAATTCCGCGAGGAATTTCGCTAGGTGTTGTGACCCTTAGACTATCATATATAAATGATCATAGATATAGGAGTCATTTATACATATGTATATGAAGAACCTATGATGGTGTAATAACAATCTTAGAGCTTTAAACCAATCGGAGTAGCCATTGACAGGCGTTCCCCTCTGCCGAATGAATATGACCAGTGGTCATATTCGTTGTATGGACTGACGTTTATTTGACGTGGCTATTTTGACGTTTCGCATACATTTGACGTTCCCCTCCCCCGCAAAAAACGGCAGACTTTTTCCGATAGAAATGAGAGCGCGTCTCGCATCCGGTTGGTTTAATAATCAAAGATAACGATAAATGATCCATTATGAATCATATATTGTTATTAGTGTTATTACACCATCATAGCTTCTTCATATATAAATGACTCCTATGTCTATGATCATCATTTATATACGAGGGGCGTTCAAATAGTTCTCGGTATCGGTATTAAAAATTGGCGATATGTAAATTGTTATATTTTAATTAAAATATGCATACTTTCTTTACTTGTAAATACTTATTAACTTCATTCAATTGTTTTATTTTATAACTCTAATAATAATTTAACTTTTGCTGGTCAAATTGTAACCCTTCACTAAGTCGTCATTGGACGTGATTTTTATGTAGTTGTTTTTGAACATTAGAGAATGAGCATTAATACTCAAAAGTTAGGACTAAATAACAGGGGACGCGGTTACCAGTTTTGAACTTTGGTCAAAGAGCAGTACCCTTGTTAATTAGAAGGTTCTGAACCATAATTCCTGCCGCAAATTCGTTATTTTTTTTCTTTAGATTTTCTTGAATATCTTTCCATAACTACGATTGAATAATGATACACAACTCTACTAAAATATTTGAGCATAACTGGTAACAGCTAATGTCGCAGTATTTATTTGTACGCCTCAGTAATCCTGAAAAAGGCCGAAAAAAGCTCCCTAATTTTTGCCATAGACTTGGAGATTGAAATAAAAACTGCACAGGTAACTGGTTTATTCTTTCAATCATGACGATAAACCAAGGTTTCATTTTCAATAACAATAATTTCGTTTAGTGCATCAGGAGTTTCTCCACACCGCTCCAAATAATTGCAAAACTATCTCTTAATATTACTGTCTGTAAAAATGTTAATACAATTGTTTTTTGTCCAGCTATGGGTCGCCTCACACCTAGCGGTTTTCCTCGCGGAATTACCGGAAGTAGCGGAAATTTGTCTATGGTAGCGGAAATTTGTCTATGGTAGCAGATTTTTTGTATGGAAGCCATAGACAAATTTCCGCTACCATAGACAAATTAAGCATTTTGTCTATGAATTTCCGCTACTTCCGGTAATTCCGCGAGGAAAACCGCTAGTAGGGTCGCCACACACCTAGCGGTTTTCCTCGCGGAATTACCGGAAGTAGCGGAAATTCATAGACAAATTAAGCATTTTGTCTATGAATTTCCTCTACTTCCGGTAATTTACAACCCACCAACCAACCATACAAAAAATCTGCTACCATAGACAAATTTCCGCTACCATAGACAAATTTCCGCTACTTCCGGTAATTCCGCGAGGAAAACCGCTAGGTGTGTGGCGACCCTTATATGGTGACCCTATAGCAGAAAAACAAATGAATAACGAAGATATTTTTTTTCGGTAATTGAATGTTGATTAGAGCTATAGTATAGTCCACATTAATATAATATCATTGAGAGGATGGTTAATACCGGTACCGAGAATATCTTGAACGCCCCTCGTATGATAGTCTAAGGGTCACCACACACCTACCGGTTTTCCTCGCGGAATTAGCGGAAGTAGCGGAAATTCATAGACAAAATGCTTAATTTGTCTATGGTAGCGGAAATTTGTCTATGGCTTCCATACAAAAAATCTGCTACCATAGACAAATTTCCGCTACCATAGACAAATTTCCGCTACTTCCGCTAATTCCGCGAGGAAAACCGCTAGGTGTGTGGTGACCCTTATAGCGGCCTAAGGCTCAAAACACACCTAGCGGAATGGAGGCAGTAATGTATGGAGGCCATAGACAAATTTAAGCTACCATCGACAAAGCTCCATACATTACTGCCAAAATTCCGCTAGGTGTGTTTTGAGCCTAAGAGTGTTGCCACACGCGCCGGTCCATTTTTCCGTCCGGTGCTTGGCGGAGAAAGGGTTAATAAATTATTGAAGTAAAACGGTTATTAGACATTGCAACCTGCAGGGCCCAATCTGTTGTGTACCCTGCCTCTCCCTATCCCTCCTTCAGCTCCCTACGGGCCCTGCAGGTTGCAATGTCTAATACCGCTTTAAGTGTAGAACCGTGTGTATGCGGGGCTCTTACTGGTAAACTTCACTAATTAACTAACTGATACGTAAACCGGATGTTTGTTTCGAACCAAGTCAATTTAAATAAACCGGCCAAGTGCGAGTCGGACTCGCGCATGAAGGGTTCCGTACCATTATTTATAAAAACCAGCCGTAGCTATATTATCGAATAAATTATTATCTCAAGGTCGTATCTGCCTAAGTACGTAGTTATTCGGAGATAACTCAAAAACGCCTAAACCGATAATGTTCAAAATAATTTACGTTGAAAGAATATTTAAATTCTTTATTTAGGTGTTCGTGCCTTCGCATGAACCACTATGAAATTACCGCCTTGTAACTCAGCCCTAATCAACTGAATTCATCGACTAGTAGCGCCATCTGTTGCGCCATTCAGGTACTAATGTCGCCCGGTGCTAGCGCCTGGCTGACTTCTCCTCAGTACGCTTTTGTAACTCAGCCGAGCAACACGTGCGCAGTCAAGTTTAAAAAATATTGAATAGTAAATTACAAATGCAAATTGTGTAACGATTGTTGCTGTTTCAGATGAATGATGTAGCACAATTTACTTTTGTAATTTATTTTCTGCAAATTGCTCAAAAAATGGAAAAGCAAATAGTATAATGACTTCAGTTATTGGGAAATTCCGCTCGGTACCCATGGCCCAGCGACGAGACGCAGTGACCTCCAATAGGCACCGTCAAAACACATCCGTCTTCCCGTGAGACGCAGATATTGTAAAATTCCGCTCGGTGCCCATGGCCCAGCGACGAGACGCAGTGACCTCCAGAAGGCACCGTCAAAACGCAGGCGTTGTCCTGTGAGACGACAGGCGTCGTCCCGTGAGACGACAGGCGTTGTAATGTGAGACGACATGCGTCGTCCTGTGAGACGACAGACGTCGCCCTGTGAGACGACAGGCGTCGTCCCGTGAGACGACATGCGTCGTCCCGTGAGACGACAGGCGTCGTCCCGTGAGACGACATGCGTCGCCCTGTGAGACGACATGCGTCGTCCCGTGAGACGACAGGCGTCGTCCTGTGAGACGAAATTGCGTCGGTCCGTGAGACAAAATGCGTTGGCCCAGGAGACGACATTGCATCATTTCGTGAGTGCAACATTGCGTCATCTGTTCAGACGACATGCGTCGTCCTGAGAGACGATATTGCGTCGTCCTGTGAGATGACATTACGTCGCTTGTTAAGACGACAAGCGTGTTCCTGAGACTCCTGAGAAACGATATGGGTCGTGCATCATCCCATCTGTGTGTCATCCTGGATAATATACAAAGTCGTCATATCGGAAGACTATATTTCCGGGAAACTGTATTACGTCGTCTCAAATGGCATGTATATCGTCCTGCATCATGATATGGCGTCGCCCCTTGAGACGCTATGTAATGTCCATGCATCATCTTGTAGCTGGTCGCTCCACAGATTATGTACATCTATCTATGTGGATACCGTTGGAAAACTGCCATCTTAATGTCTGATTTATCCCATTAACAAACGACGCCAACGGTTGCGTATTCGAAATCGTTTTAACATTGGCATGGTAACGATATATTAAACGACATAATGCCGATTTATTAAACGATGTTCAAACATCGTTTCTCGTGTATCAGACACGAAAAATAGAATAAGCTAATTCTTTCAATCACTAATAAAACATGGTTCATGGGTAAAACAACTATCTGGTACATCATTTAAGAAGAATGGAGGACACGCGGCCTCTCGTAGGCTGGCTTGTATAAAAGCTGTCTCAAAAAAAATAATGTAGTTTGGCATTTCGATTAAACCCAGGAAAATATTGCCAAATACGGCTTATACTACAAATTTATGCGACTTAACGCAAAAGAATGGTTTGGAATAAGCTGTTTCGATTATGCAAAGAGGGGTTGTAGAAACCGGCAAGGTTTTACAAGCATTTACAACCAGGTCCTATACTTTAAAAAGGAGGAGGAGGCAAGTAAAAACAACCTTGGACGTAGGAAGTCTAGATTTCTCCTCCGGTAACCGCAATAGGTATTGTTTTAGAAAGCAATAGCATAACCGTATTGGCTTTGACCCATAACATCAAAATAACTTTGTAGTAAGGTTGTAGAATATTAAAACTGAGCTGAATAAACGACGTTGTGTCATCAATCTAAACAGCAAACGCCTACCCATCGTAGGCACACGTGAGTCAAATCCTGATAGTGTCTTGAGGCATACTGAAGCACCTCAAAAATATTATTTCTTAGTTACAAAATTAAAATAACTGCTGGTCACAAAGAAGGATTGCTGTTTAGCCAAGCAACAAAATATTAACTAACACCGAAATCATTCAACTAGTAATCTAGGACACGACATACGTCAAATTACTATGAAAACAGCTCACCCCCGCCGACCTCTGGTTATAATATAATAGAGGCGCAGACACAAACAAGATTTTCCGAAAATATAGCACAAAAAAATGTGTAGCCGGCCAGTGCGAATTATTTAACATCGTTAAGGTTGTATTACAAATTAGAAGAAAGATAGGATAAAATTTCACCTGTCATTCATCTGACGTTCAAAAATCACATGGCACATAAGAGCAATGGAGTCGCTCTTGGATCAATTACTTTATTATGTATACTTAATTTGTTTATGAAATTTTTGTAATAAATATTGATAACTTCATAATTATATCTATTTCGCGTATTAGATCGTTTTAATAGATTTGTATAGTGTGTATTGTATTATATTGCCTTCATATTGTTGTTAAAAATAGGAAATTATTGTGCCTTCCAAAGTTAAGGGTTCATATATGTCCATAATAGTTATTTTCGCGTAGGTTGACAACATCAGCATAAAAATAAAACTATTTGTGATTATTTATTACTGTTTAATTCTGAACAAATAGTAATCGATTAAAGATCGACATAATATTTACAATAACATATTTAAAATGACGTATCGGATGGATTTTCTACCTAAGTTTGTGAGGCGAATGTTAAAAGTTGGAGGCAAACGTCAGGTACCCAGACCGGTTACCTGATTCGACTCCAGAATGGAATGAAAACTGCACACGGTCGGTTATGTTTACTTGTTTGCATTCTGACCTAACGTATTCCTGACAGTGTAAACCGTACGGGCACAATGGGTGGCGGGTGAGGGTTATTGAGTTTTTCAGCCGCCGAGCGAGCAGAAAGGGAAGCAGGCATGCGGACTATGCGGGGGCGAAGTACATGCTCAAGACAAATTTAGAATCAAAAGCAACACAATAGCTCTGTAAACATAGTATTTCATGCTTTCTTTTTAAATCTTTAATTCAAAAATTGATAGATCACACTTTGAAATAATGAAAAAATAATAAACGAAAATATTTACATAATTGCTTTCTCGGGATTAGATATGAGGATATTACGGTATCATTTGAGGTATATTTTACAAAAACCGGCTAAAGTTCGTGTCGGACCACGCATAACAGAGAGTTATTTAAAAAAATCACAAGTTATATCACAAGGTTGTATCTGCCTATGTACGTAGTTTTTTGGAGATCACTCGAAAACTCCTTAACCGATAATGTTCAAATATTTTTTTTAGCAATTTCACTAGTGACGCATAAAATACACCTTGTGTTAAAATGTTATAAGGATACGTCTCAAAATGTCTGTGACCTACGGAGGGACGGACGGACATGACGAAACTATAAGGGTTCCGTTTTTGCCAATTTAGCCACGGAACCATAAAAAATGATTCAACATTATAAAATATAATATAATAATAAAATTGACTAAATAAGTTTTAATTATTTTCTGAGTCTCGTAATTAAAAAAAAAACAACAACTACTCCCCTAGCCCCTGTCAGTTCGGTTTAAATTTACAAAATCTTTACTTCCTATCGCCAATTGTGCCTATAGTACGTTGACCTTCATGCTGTAGCATTTAAGCTTAATCCCTAGTCGCACTTACACGGGTAATATTTTAACGAAACGTTTGTTAGTCCTTTGTAAATATACTCTTCGGAACGATCGGGCTGCGCTCGGCTCGGGCTCGGCTCTCTTCGGAAAAATCCGTCGCGTTGCAACGGCTTTTACTGTGCCACATTTGGAGTGCTGATTTCTTATCTAGTATATATAAAATCATTGTTAAATATGCTCAATCTGTGGGTGAAAAAACACCCTGACTTGGGTACTTTGTATACTGCGTGAAGTCATAATATATACGACCGACGCCTACCAGAGCACTCTCTACTACTGAAAGGTAAGCATCCTTCATGCGCATAGACTATAGGGCTGCTAGGCCGCGCCCGTGCATCCCGTATCCGTCATGACAGTATTTTCTAATATGGGAAATAAATGTTTCCGTTCAAGTTCAAAGTTCACTTAATGTTAAACGTGACATATACCTAAGATCTACGTACGGTCATGCTGGATATTATAATTATGTAGAAATCATAGGACATCATTAATCACTAAGTATTTTGTTCTTACCTCTTTTCCATTTCAATTGGAATTGGGCCTCTTCGTATGTAGGCACCAGGACTTTCAGTCCTGGGTATTCGATATCAATATTTATTACAAAAATTTTATAAACAAATTAAGTATACATAATAAAGTAATTGATCCAAGAGCGACTCCATTGCTCTTATGTGCCATGTGATTTTTGAACGTCAGATGAATGACAGGTGAAATTTTATCCTATCTTTCTTCTAATTTGTAATACAACCTTAACGATGTTAAATAATTCGCACTGGCCGGCTACACATTTTTTTGTGCTATATTTTCGGAAAATCTTGTTTGTGTCTGCGCCTCTATTATATTATAACTCAATGATATTTAAGCGAAGCAGTAATAGGAGATTGCGGAAATGAGATGATTAACCCATTTTACGTCACACACTGATGATTTATTGTCGCGGCGTCCTCAATATTACCCGCAGTCTAAGTTTTCCGGTAGTCATCTATATTATTAGTGAGAAATGACCAGAACTGGTTCATTTATACTATTATTTCAACACGTATGCATTGCAAGACTGTCAATATATATATTTTAATTAAATATCACGGTTCGCACTAAAATATTCCTCGAATTTTAGCGTCTGTACATGAATTTCTCGTTGGTCCAAGTTACTAAATCGATACTTTGAGGAGGCTGACCAGAAAAACTACCAGGCTGATGGCAGGCAACCCTATTAGACTAAGATTAGATGGTAGTGCACCCTACCTAATCGGGTAGCAAGATTCGGCATATATAGGGGGTAGCACCTTAAAAAGTTATGACTTTTAGTATGGGACACTATGAGCCAAACCTGGAGCGTTCGGAATGCAGCCAACTTTTCGGGTACCAAAAAAAGTCAGAAAATACCTCATCGGGTAGCAAGATTCGACATATACAGGGGGTAGCACCTTAAAAAGTTATGACTTTTTGTATGGAACACTATGAGCCAAACCTGGAGCATTCGGAATGCAGCCTGATTTTAGGGTGCCAGAAAATATCGAAAAATACCTCATCGGGTAGCAAGATGAAACTAATGCCAAATGAAAGTACTAATCATCCTGTTAATAAAAAAAATTGGTAGTCGGTCCTAAACCTGGAGCATTCCAAATGCAGCCAACTTTTGTGATCGAACAAAAAACTCATCTGATACCATTACAACGTAGAAATGGCCCCAGAAGATGGTTCAAAAGACATAAACAAGCTTAATTTGACAGAATTTATCAAAAAGTGCCAAAATATTTCAGGTTTACTCACCCAAACTTATCACTTTCGTGATTTGGCTTAATTTTAGGGTACCTGAAGATTTAAAAAAATACCTTATTGAGTAGCACAATAATATGTATGCCAAATGAAAGGACTTATCATCCTGTTAATAAAAAAAAATAGCAGCGGGTCCTAAACCTGGAGCATTCCAAATGCAGCCAACTTTTGTGATCGAACAAAAAACTCATCTGATACCATTACAACGTAGAAATGGCCCCAGAAGATGGTTCAAAAGACATAAACAAGCTTAATTTGACAGAATTTATCAAAAAGTGCCAAAATATTTCAGGTTTACTCACCTAAACTTATCACTTTCGTGATTTGGCTTAATTTTAGGGTACCTGAAGATTTAAAAAAATACCTTATTGAGTAGCACGATAATATGTTTGCCAAATGAAAGGACTTATCATCCTGTTAATAAAAAAAAATAGCAGCGGGTCCTAAACCTGGAACATTCCAAATGCAGCCAACTTTTGTGATCGAACAAAAAACTAATCTGATACCACACAACGTAGAAATGGCCCCAGAAGATGGTTCAAAAGACATAAACAAGCTTAATTTGACAGAATTTATCAAAAAGTGCCAAAATATTTCAGGTTTACTCACCCAAACTTATCACTTTCGTGATTTGGCTTAATTTTAGGGTACCTGAAGATTTAAAAAAATACCTTATTGAGTAGCACAATAATATGTATGCCAAATGAAAGAACTTATCATCCTGTTAATAAAAAAAAATAGCAGCGGGTCCTAAACCTGGAGCATTCCAAATGCAGCCAACTTTTATGATCGAACAAAAAACTCATCTGATACCATTACAACGTAGAAATGGCCCCAGAAGATGGTTCAAAAGACATAAACAAGCTTAATTTGACAGAATTTATCAAAAAGTGCCAAAATATTTCAGGTTTACTCACCCAAACTTATCACTTTCGTGATTTGGCTTAATTTTAGGGTACCTGAAGATTTAAAAAAATACCATATTGAGTAGCACGATAATATGTATGCCAAATGAAAGGACATATCATCCTGTTAATAAAAAAAAATAGCAGCGGGTCCTAAACCTGGAACATTCCAAATGCAGCCAACTTTTGTGATCGAACAAAAAACTCATCTGATACCATTACAACGTAGAAATGGCCCCAGAAGATGGTTCAAAAGACATAAACAAGCTTAATTTGACAGAATTTATCAAAAAGTGCCAAAATATTTCAGGTTTACTCACCCAAACTTATCACTTTCGTGATTTGGCTTAATTTTAGGGTACCTGAAGATTTAGAAAAATACCTTATTGAGTGGCACGATAAGATGTAAGCCAAATGAAAGGACTTATCATCCTGTTAATAAAAAAAATAGCAGCGGGTCCTAAACCTGGAACATTCCAAATGCAGCCAACTTTTGTGATCGAACAAAAACTCATCTGATACCATTACAACGTAGAAATGGCCCCAGAAGATGGTTCAAAAGACATAAACAAGCTTAATTTGACAGAATTTATCAAAAAGTGCCAAAATATTTTAGGTTTACTCACCCAAACTTATCAATTTCGTGATTTGGCTTAATTTTAGGGTACCTGAAGATTTAAAAAAATACCTTATTGAGTAGCACGATAATATGTATGCCAAATGAAAGGACTTATCATCCTGTTAATAAAAAAAAATAACAGCGGGTCCTAAACCTGGAACATTCCAAATGCAGCCAACTTTTGTGATCGAACAAAAAACTCATCTGATACCATTACAACGTAGAAATGGCCCCAGAAGATGGTTCAAAAGACATAAACAAGCTTAATTTGTTAGAATTTATCAAAAAGTGCCAAAATATTTCAGGTTTACTCACCCAAACTTATCACTTTCGTGACTTGGCTTAATTTTAGGGTACCTGAAGATTTAGAAAAATACCTTACTGAGTGGCACGATAAGATGTAAGCCAAATGAAAGGACTTATCATCCTGTTAATAAAAAAATATAGCAACGGGTCCTAAACCTGGAGCATTCCAAATGCAGCCAACTTTTGTGATCGAACAAAAAACTCATCCGATACCATTACAACGTAGGAATGGCCCCAGAAGGTGGTTCCAAAGACATAAACAAGCTTAATTTGATGGAATTTATCAAAACGTGCCAAAATATATTAGGTTTACTCACCCAAACTTATGACTTTCGTTATTTGGCTTAATTTTAGGGTACCTGAAGATTCAAAAAAATACTTTATTGAGTAGCACGATAAAATGTATGCCAAATGAAAGGACTTATCATCCTGTTAATAAAAAAAATAGCAGCGGGTCCTAAACCTGGAACATTCCAAATGCAGCCAACTTTTGTGATCGAACAAAAAACTCATCTGATACCATTACAACGTAGAAATGGCCCCAGAAGATGGTTCAAAAGACATAAACAAGCCTAATTTGATGAAATTTATCAAAAAGTGCCAAAATATATTAGGTTTACTCACCCAAACTTATGACTTTCGAGATTTGGCTTAATTTTAGGGTACATGAAGATTAAAAAAAATACCTTATTGAGTGGCACGATAAGATATAAGCCAAATGAAAGGACTTATCATCCTGTTAATAAAAAAAAATAGCAGCGGGTCCTAAACCTGGAACATTCCAAATGCAGCCAACTTTTGTGATCGAACAAAAACTCATCTGATACCATTCCAACGTAGAAATGGCCCCAGAAGATGGTTCAAAAGACATAAACAAGCTTAATTTGACAGAATTTATCAAAACGTGCCAAAATATATTAGGTTTACTCACCCAAACTTATGACTTTCGTTATTTGGCTTAATTTTAGGGTACCTGAAGATTCAAAAAAATACTTTATTGAGTAGCACGATAAAATGTATGCCAAATGAAAGGACTTATCATCCTGTTAATAAAAAAAATAGCAGCGGGTCCTAAACCTGGAACATTCCAAATGCAGCCAACTTTTGTGATCGAACAAAAAACTCATCTGATACCATTACAATGTAGAAATGGCCCCAGAAGATGGTTCAAAAGACATAAACAAGCCTAATTTGATGAAATTTATCAAAAAGTGCCAAAATATATTAGGTTTACTCACCCAAACTTATGACTTTCGAGATTTGGCTTAATTTTAGGGTACATGAAGATTAAAAAAAATACCTTATTGAGTGGCACGATAAGATATAAGCCAAATGAAAGGACTTATCATCCTGTTAATAAAAAAAAATAGCAGCGGGTCCTAAACCTGGAACATTCCAAATGCAGCCAACTTTTGTGATCGAACAAAAACTCATCTGATACCATTCCAACGTAGAAATGGCCCCAGAAGATGGTTCAAAAGACATAAACAAGCTTAATTTGACAGAATTTATCAAAAAGTTCCATACAAAAAGTCGAAGAAGATGGTTCAAAAGACATAAACAAGCTTAATTTGACAGAATTTATCAAAAAGTGCCAAAATATTTCAGGTTTACTCACCCAAACTTATCACTTTCGTGATTTGGCTTAATTTTAGGGTACCTGAAGATTTAGAAAAATACCTTATTGAGTGGCACGATAAGATGTAAGCCAAATGAAAGGACTTATCATCCTGTTAATAAAAAAAATAGCAGCGGGTCCTAAACCTGGAACATTCCAAATGCAGCCAACTTTTGTGATCGAACAAAAAACTCATCTGATACCATTACAATGTAGAAATGGCCCCAGAAGATGGTTCAAAAGACATAAACAAGCCTAATTTGATGAAATTTATCAAAAAGTGCCAAAATATATTAGGTTTACTCACCCAAACTTATGACTTTCGAGATTTGGCTTAATTTTAGGGTACATGAAGATTAAAAAAAATACCTTATTGAGTGGCACGATAAGATATAAGCCAAATGAAAGGACTTATCATCCTGTTAATAAAAAAAAATAGCAGCGGGTCCTAAACCTGGAACATTCCAAATGCAGCCAACTTTTGTGATCGAACAAAAACTCATCTGATACCATTCCAACGTAGAAATGGCCCCAGAAGATGGTTCAAAAGACATAAACAAGCTTAATTTGACAGAATTTATCAAAAAGTGCCAAAATATGGCACGCCACTCAATAAGGTATTTTTCTAAATCTTCAGGTACCCTAAAATTAAGCCAAATCACGAAAGTGATAAGTTTGGGTGAGTAAACCTGAAATATTTTGGCACTTTTTGATAAATTCTGTCAAATTAAGCTTGTTTATGTCTTTTGAACCATCTTCTGGGGCCATTTCTACGTTGTAATGGTATCAGATGAGTTTTTGTTCGATCACAAAAGTTGGCTGCATTTGGAATGTTCCAGGTTTAGGACCCGCTGCTATTTTTTTTTATTAACAGGATGATAAGTCCTTTCATTTGGCTTACATCTTATCGTGCCACTCAATAAGGTATTTTTCCAAATCTTCAGGTACCCTAAAATTAAGCCAAATCACGAAAGTGATAAGTTTGGGTGAGTAAACCTGAAATATTTTGGCACTTTTTGATAAATCCTGTCAAATTAAGCTTGTTTATGTCTTTTGAACCATCTTCTGGGGCCATTTCTACGTTGTAATGGTATCAGATGAGTTTTTTGTTCGATCACAAAAGTTGGCTGCATTTGGAATGTTCCAGGTTTAGGACCCGCTGCTATTTTTTTTTATTAACAAGATGATAAGTCCTTTCATTTGGCATACATATTATCGTGCTACTCAATAAGGTATTTTTTTAAATCTTCAGGTACCCTAAAATTAAGCCAAATCACGAAAGTGATAAGTTTGGGTGAGTAAACCTGAAATATTTTGGCACTTTTTGATAAATTCTGTCAAATTAAGCTTGTTTATGTCTTTTGAACCATCTTCTGGGGCCATTTCTACGTTGTAATGGTATCAGATGAGTTTTTTGTTCGATCACAAAAGTTGGCTGCATTTGGAATGCTCCAGGTTTAGGACCCGCTGCTATTTTTTTTTATTAACAGGATGATAAGTCCTTTCATTTGGCATACATATTATTGTGCTACTCAATAAGGTATTTTTTTAAATCTTCAGGTACCCTAAAATTAAGCCAAATCACGAAAGTGATAAGTTTGGGTGAGTAAACCTGAAATATTTTGGCTATTTTTGATAAATTCTGTCAAATTAAGCTTGTTTATGTCTTTTGAACCATCTTCTGGGGCCATTTCTACGTTGTAATGGTATCAGATGAGTTTTTTGTTCGATCACAAAAGTTGGCTGCATTTGGAATGTTCCAGGTTTAGGACCCGCTGCTATTTTTTTTTATTAACAGGATGATAAGTCCTTTCATTTGGCATACATATTATCGTGCTACTCAATAAGGTATTTTTTTAAATCTTCAGGTACCCTAAAATTAAGCCAAATCACGAAAGTGATAAGTTTGGGTGAGTAAACCTGAAATATTTTGGCACTTTTTGATAAATTCTGTCAAATTAAGCTTGTTTATGTCTTTTGAACCATCTTCTGGGGCCATTTCTACGTTGTAATGGTATCAGATGAGTTTTTTGTTCGATCACAAAAGTTGGCTGCATTTGGAATGCTCCAGGTTTAGGACCGACTACCAATTTTTTTTATTAACAGGATGATTAGTACTTTCATTTGGCATTAGTTTCATCTTGCTACCCGATGAGGTATTTTTCGATATTTTCTGGCACCCTAAAATCAGGCTGCATTCCGAATGCTCCAGGTTTGGCTCATAGTGTTCCATACAAAAAGTCATAACTTTTTAAGGTGCTACCCCCTGTATATGTCGAATCTTGCTACCCGATGAGGTATTTTCTGACTTTTTTTGGTACCCGAAAAGTTGTCTGCATTCCGAACGCTCCAGGTTTGGCTCATAGTGTCCCATACTAAAAGTCATAACTTTTTAAGGTGCTACCCCCTATATATGCCGAATCTTGCTACCCGATTAGGTAGGGTGCACTACCATCTAATCTTAGTCTATATATATTCGTGAATGGCACGCCAAGGGCTATCGATCTGCATCAATTTCAGCTTGCCACCTGATGAGGTAAATTACCCCATTTTTTGGCCTCATAAAACATGGCTGACCTGGAAATCTACCAGGTTTAGGGCTGGCAACCTATGCGGGTTCGGGTCACCAAAGGGGTCTCTTTCGATGGGTAAAGGTTTCAATCTGCCACCTTATGATGTAAATTTTGGTAAAAATTGACGTTTTAAAATTAAAAAAAAACTATGCTCTTCCAGGCTGTGCCATGGCAACCTACTATAGTCCAGTGTTCCTAAGTATTATCTATCGCTGTAGTATGTGTCTGCTCTGCCACCGTGTGAGGTAAGGTTTCATGCAATGGGAGCTTAATCTATAAAGATAAAGGTTACAAGATTCCATTTCGATAGAATTAACTCCCACTTACAACTCAAACTTACAATATGTAAAAATAGTGGAAAGGTACCTAACTTTTCCCTATATTTATAGTCGTCCTTATCGTTTTCGATGCTGGCAAACTTAAAAGCAAACCTGACGGAAGTTTGTTATTCTGATCTCTAATATGGCTGGCTAGGCCGAACTTGGTTTTAAATACTCCTTAACACGTAGCAGAGCTCGCTAGTTGTGATGGACGTATTGGACGTGTACACTTAGGAGGGCTTTGATCTCTCTATAGAGATTCGAAAGTCTCATTTAAGGTGTAAGAGTAAACAAAGAAGTGGCAAATGTCATAAAATTCCTGTAGCAGAGTTGGGCCTTCCTGTTGTCCTGTAATATGCCACTGATTCAGTAGACAACGAGTGGCAAAACATCTAACGCCGAAATGGGATAACAAAGGAACTTAACCAATACTCTAGATTCAAATTTAAATGATCCTTTCAATATCCTCAAAGCAGTTGGGACTGCGGGGCAAATCAGGTGAATAATTACGACAAGATATAAACAAGAATTGAAAATGCCTGTTTCTAAAATAGGATCGGTTGGCTATTTCGACTGCTTGTCTGATGAGAGGTACCCCTCTCAGAAACTGTGCTTACGGAATATTTATTATATATATTTATTATTATATATATATATTTATTATATTTATGGAATGTTTCACAAACTTTTTGCATTGTGATTAAGGCAAAATTGGATGAAAATTTTAGTATATTTCAAGGGTTACCCATTTGGAGACCCATCAAAATATTACTTAAACACTAACTTGCTATAAGATAGTCAAGTACACACAACCATAAAACCCGATCCCGAGACAAATTAGTTACAACTTGACTACGAATATTTTGGACTTGTTATCTCTAGTAGGTAGTCTCAAACGAATCCTAATAGGTACACTGTTAGAGTCATAATACTCATAGAAATACATTAACACCTTGAGGTTTTAAATATGCATGAGATAGAAGCACATCAAGGCTCATCAAAGACGCTGAACTTGGATCTCGTAGTGACTTAAGACTACAATATAGTCGCCGGTCTTATACAAGCGAAAACAAACAGTCGCTAGTGAGTTCTAGTAGATATGTCAAACTAGTACACAATGATCTCGCATAGATCGGTTCCATCCACGTGCCACAGTTTGGCTTGTCGAATAAGAGTCCAGAATGAATCCAACATGTTCTCAAAATCGAAGACAGTTATTATGTTGCCAGTATATAGCCTAACTGAGTAGCAGCAGGCTTAGTTTAGCAGACCTTAGTAAACAATATTGACAGCGTAACCGATAAAGAGCTAAGAATATCCTAAATACGATTCAAGCTGGTATCATGTCGTGGGTTTACTATTATGTCGCCGAAAACTTTATGGCATATTATCACTTCCCAAACTATTTTTCCCATAGTTTCATTTGGCAGAATCATCAGATGACAAACCAATTTTTGGCATATATAACATATCGCAAATGATTATTTAGAATATTATTATTTGGCAAAATATTTACTTGATCATGTTTCAAAATCTCTTTTAATGTTTTGTCGAATGTATTGATTGGCGTAAGTAATTTTTCTCATAATATTATGATGCATAATACTAATATACCCTAATTTTGTAGTACTTATGGTGCAAAGTTACATAAGCATTATATTTCGTTATGTAAGTAGTTTTTCGCACTGTGCAGTTCAATGGTAGTACTTTTGTTTACTACATCCCACAATTTCAATAATTCAGTTTATGTGTGTTAAAGTGATACGTAACGAAAGTATTAAGTCATCTGGGAGCAGTTTCGTTTTGAGGGCCATACAAAATAACCCTAACCTACCTATCTCTGGGAGCAGTTTCGTTTATAGGGTCATAAAAAATAACCCTAACCTACCTATCTATAGGAGCAGTTTCGTTTTTAGGGTCATAAAAAAATTACTCTAACCTACCTATCTCTGCCCTCTGGGAGCAGTTTTGTTTTTAGGGTCATAAAAAAAATAACCCTAACCTACCTATCTCTGGGAGCAGTTTCGTTTTTAGGGTCATAAAAAAAATAACCCTAACCTACCTATCTCTAGGAGCAGTTTCGTTTTTAGGGTCATAAAAAAAAATAACCCTAACCTACCTATCTCTGGGAGCAGTTTTGTTTTTAGGGTCATAAAAAAAATAACCCTAACCTACCTATCTCTAGGAGCAGTTTCGTTTTTAGGGTTATAAAAAAAATTACCCTAACCTACCTATCTCTGCCCTCTGGGAGCAGTTTCGTTTTTAGGGTCATAAAAAATAACCCTAACCTACCTATTTCTGGGAGCAGTTTCGTTTTTAGGGTCATAAAAAAAATCTAACCTACCTAACTCTGGGAGCAGTTTCGTTTTTACGGTCATAAAAAAAATAACCCTAACCTACCTATCTCTGGGAGCAGCACTAATTGCTACACAATTATTTACCACATAAACTTTGACAATATGTTATTTGCCTTAACAAATCATTTGCTAAACAATTATTTACCACATAAAATTTGACGTAATAAAATTTTGCAATATAAAATTTTTGCGAAATAAAAAAATTACGAAGTAAAATTATGCCAAGGATTGGTTTGCGAAATTAAACTTCGGCGAAAAGTTGGTTGCTAAATGAAATTTGACGAAACATAATTCGGCAAAAAGGCAGTACACCCATGTCGTGATTATAAGACAAAGGGACATTGAAAATGCAGCTGCTTAAAAGTTAAGCAAGAAGGCTTTAGAAACTACAATTATATTTTCAGTCAAGTAATACATTTGTATAGGTACTTAAGAATGCATAGTTTATGAAAAGAGAATGCGCTTGTAAAATACTCAATAGATCTGAGACGTCAACATGTGACTTGCGGTTGTACTAAAACTCAAGGCGAACATTTCACCTGATCGAGTCTAGTATTATTATTCAGGGTTTTACAAACTCTGAGAGTAAACAAAGGTTTACCTTTGAATGTTAACTTTAATACCTATTATAATACTAGTCACTGCCAATGACTTTAACCGCTAAAGATTTCAAAATGGTTGAATCTCTTTTCACGCCATTACAGGTTAAATTTGGAAAAACTGGCTCTCAATGGAGCTCCAAAACATCTAAAGAATACGAGGTTAAAACTTTAATGTCCTACACACATTCACTGCTATGCTACGTGCGTAGCGCTACGCCGTAGCCGATAACATGGGTTTTCCGCTATGTAGCTAAAATGCTTCGTAGAGCCGTGACGACAATGTGTCGTCATTAGCAGTGAATAGGTTAAGTGTTTAGAATTATTTTTGTGTGTCAGTATCTACACAAAGTGATTTGGTAGATAATATTTTACTAGCGTACATATATATGATGTAGATGCTGGATAACAAAACATCGGGTAACCATACTTATCAGTACACAACTAAGGCATACAAGCTCTTCCTTTGGTTTTGTGAATCAAATCGCCGCTACAGAGGGTATATACATAAAACATCAAATTAAGAGGATGATAAGAGCTAAATTCCCTCCCTATCGTTTTCAGAGCGAGTGAAAGAGAAACACTGCGTTACGATTAGTATGGGAGCTCATTGCAAATTTTGCAAATTGATGGATTAAAAAAAACCTATGCATTAATTGAGAAATTTAAGGCAACGAAGTTTTAAGTATTAGTGTGGTGGAATGTTGTCCTTAATTACAGACATATAAGCCAAGAAACTAAAGACGTGCAATTGTTTTAAGCTAATTTTAGATGTAACTTTGGAATTATTTTCTATCGAGCCGATTTCGTCCAATTGTGTATTGGAATTAACCAAGTTCTTTTAAATATAATGAATATTAACATATATTTTTATTACTTTTCCAAAACAAGTAGTTGTAGCTATATGACTGTTTAAGTAAAGTCAATTTGAAGGTCATCGGGTCTTCTCAGCCTCTTAAAGACCCGAACTATCCTTGCGAACCCAATGATCTCTATCCCGGCTATAGAAAATAACTACATATCCGAGAATTATAGTTCAATAAAAATGTATTTAAAGGAAGAGAAAAGCGACAAACACACAATAATCATAGTAATATACCTACAGCCGTTGAAGACGATAGCATATTTTTCATTAACATTCTTATCAGTATGGTTGTTTCACCTGCTAGCGTGATTGCGTTTACTAATCATTTAATATGTTCATCCCGCTCTAAAATCTATAAACATAATACGTTACGTCTGGGAGAACATCATCATCATACCTAATCAGTTTTCGGTGGAGTATTGTTAATTTAGCAGTACCATTTTGTTTCTAAAATTGATAGTTGACGTCAGCAACATTTAACATTCCCATAACACTCATCTACTCAAAACCCTCTTTTAAATCCATGTTGTGGATGTAATTAAAGATAGCAACGGCTTTCTTTCAGAGACGTCTAAGAAATATACTAGCAAGGATCTCGCATAAATACCTGCATTTCCCATTTGGTTTTTGCATTATTTCACTAAAAAATGATCGCTACCTAATAGGTCTCTACCGCTACCTAATAGGTCTGATCAATGCCGCAATGCGGTCGTAACATGCGGCACTTAAACTCATCATAGAGAACTTATGTGTATAGATGAAGCAGCGTATGTAATTGTACGTAATATTCGTGCGATGTTATTGAGACAATAAATTATTAATACTTTACATCGGACTTTAAAGGGCCGATTAATACTAAAAAATCGTACAGATATTGATGGAAAATCAGTTTTCTCAATTAAGAACAACTTTTTAAACAATTCTATTTAAAGAACTTTCAATCTGGCCTTATTATAATAAATAATAATGGTACATCATACAAATCAGTAATCAAATAACACTTTACATCATCCATAAGTGTTACAAGGAAATTATCAGGCGTGGAATGAGAATGACGCTTTTGACGGAAAGCTTACCTCAGGTTGTCAACGAAATATTTCCAGCTAGGAATATTAGACCGGACTCTCAGTGGAGTCCCGTTTGCAAAAATTGCGAACCTCATTCTGACTTCTGATATATATTGTATGGATCCCAGACATCCAATTAACACATGTTGCCAGCCAGTTTTGTGGTCCCCCCTCCCCTCCCTACTCTCACAAATTTTATTAGTAAATTACAAAGATTTTTGGTTTCAATTATGGAATTTCATTAGCAGATTAGTACGTATGGGTGCCTATATGAGTTATAAATAAAATAGAAGTCATTACACCAATAGATAACTTTTATTTTGATGAAATGTTACGAAAAAAATTTTCTTCACAAAAAATCTTGTGGGCCGCAACTATACCATGGCCCCCGTAGTATGCAAAATTTCCATGTTGGGGAGAGGGGGGATACCCCTGTTGCCCCCCTCCGCCCTCCTCTGTATACGCGCCTCACTGACATGGTACAAAAATTGAAGAAGAGAACGCGGAGAGCAATGAGGGTAGCGTTGAGGAAGGACGACTCTCAAAGCTGGGATGCATATAGAGAAATTAGAAATAAGTACACAAAACTGAGAGAGAAATCTAGCTGGGAGGGCTGTAAAAAGTTTACGGAGGAAATTACAGCTATCTGGAGGGAGCACGAGTTGTAAAACTGCTGGCCTGGAAACAATCGTGTCAACTGGGTAGTCTGAGAGTGGGGGCGGCTCTTTCCATTCTTGACAGCGCCTCTCTTTGTATGAGTGCATGTCTTTTATTCTGTACCACTGCTCCGTGGCTCTCTCCTCCACCTCAATATGAAGTGATTTCATGTCCAGCATTACCTCCATTGCATGTGTTGGAGTCGTTATCATTGCCCCCGTTATCATCGATCAGGCATGCCAGTCTCTGTACCTTCATTAGGTCTCTTTGGTATTCTTTAACATGGGTTCTGTGCCACCAGACTATCGCCCTATATAGTACTGTGGGTAGTATTATAAAAGCAGTCCAATGCATATTGCTTCGTCTCCAAAGCTCTCTCTACCCTATCGACGAGCTGGCAACGTCACAAGCGCGCGCGGCGAGTCTTGAGCAGCGGTAAAGGGGCGGGGGTGGACTGAATGACAAAGGACCATGAGCGCGCGTGGCAACATGGCTTTTTATAATGTCGAGGGTAGCAGATAGACGAATCACAAAACATTTCGCGGTCCGCTATTTTTGCAAACGAACATCTCATTGGAGCCTGCTCTATATCGAAGTTGCCTAGCTAGAAATCACGAGAATACGAATAAAGGTTCGGTTGTCTTAGGGTATACTTATCATATATCTGTTTACCTATCTTAATAATTAAAATAAATAGTTGCCATGACCTAAATAAACTAAACTGCCAATTACTGCAGATAAAAAATATTAACTACAGATAAAAAAAAATGTTAACGAAGCTGATACTGTTAAGCAAAATAATAACGTATACGGTATACGGTATAGCAAAAAGAATCTCTTGTGTACATATTTTGTTCCGATATTTTTATTGGTTAATGTCTACTCATCACAGTACGCCCGGGCCAGCGCCGGCAGAGGTTTAAACACGTCTCATAGTGGTTCATGCGAAGGCACGAACACCTAAATAGAACCGTTTTTCCCCCGAAGGGTAAAAAACGGATATTTAGGTTTCTGCCGTAGCATGAACCACACCTAAGGCCCTTGCCGGCTTACTTAAGGTACTGAGGAGAAGTCAGCCAGGCGCTAGCACCGGGCGACATTAGTACCTGAATGGCGCAACAGATGGCGCTACTAGTCGATGAATTCAGTTGATTAGGGCTGAGTTACAAGGCGGTAATCTCATAGTGGTTCATGCTACGGCAGAAACCTAAATATCCGTTTTTTATCCTTCGGGGGAAAAACGGTTCTATTTTCATAATTTTTGGACTTACGGTTCAAACCCTAAAAACGGTTATGATAACGAAACAGTGTTTGCATTGCATAGGTACAATGGAATGCGCCTGACGTATCTAATGTCACATGTCGCGTCATGTCAATGTCATTGTCATTTGTCATGTTGTCGAGTGGTGAGCGATTAATTCTAACAACTAACATTAAATCACGCGATTAACCATAATTTTTAAGTGAAATTGATATCATAGAGTTATCAAAATAATAGTATTTCAATCTTACTTCGATTTCAAACCCCTGTAAAAACAACTCCAAGAAAAATGACACAGCCGAGACCCTGCGGATGCAAAGGTTGCAGAACATGCCTCATTTGCGAAACTCAGTACGGGGCAGACAAGTACAAAATTCAATTAGAACTCGACAAGAGTAAAAGCTATATTTATTGTCCGTTTTGTAACAAAGCGTGGCCGGGTTGGGACGCTGATGTGTACAAACAACATCCACATCATGTGGGAACCCCCATCGAGTATCCCGGCGTGTACATACAAATGGATTTCGTCACAGAGCAGGAAGAAGAGGTGTTAATGAGAAATATAGACGAGGTTCCCTGGGACATATCGCAGAGCGGCAGACGCAAGCAAAACTATGGTCCCAAAACTAATTTCAAGAAGATGAAAATCAGTGCTGGTAATTTTGATGGCTTCCCAGCATTCTCAAAGTTTTTGCAAGACAGATTCGAAGACGTTCCATTGTTGAAAGGTTATGATGTGATAGAGCAGTGCTCTCTAGAGTATGATCCTGTTAAAGGAGCTTCTATAGATCCCCATATAGATGACTGTTGGATATGGGGTGAAAGAATCATCACAGTGAATTGTTTGTCCGATTCCGTTTTGACTATGACCAGGTACCGTGGAGATACTAGGAAATATAATTTGCATTGTGCGGAAAAATACTGTCCCATAGTTAAAACAGATGGCAGTCTTAACTTAGAATGTAGTGATCTTGAAAAAACCGCTTATGAAGCTAGCAAGTCTAATGATGATTTGGATGTTATAATCAGGATACCAATGTCCAGGTAAATATATTACTGTTCTATTATTTTGTGCAATTAGGTGTTGTTGTGATTGGTTTTTGCACAATGTTAAAGAAAGACCTAATTGTGAATATCAATGCTTTGTAAACTGTACATAAGACATAGGTACATAAGATGCATGAGATATGATATAAGTAAAAATATAATTGCCTGAAATCTGCAACTATTGTCCACCTATGATGACCTAAGATTTTATTAGCCGTGTCCACACCAGTCGCATCGCCTCTCGAGGAAATTGCCGCGCGCGGCAGGTCGGTTAGTGTGGACGTGCCTCGGCCGAGACAAACGCGCTGGCGGCCGCAATGCCTCGGACGAGGCACGTCCACACTAGCCGAGCTGCCGCGCGCGGCAATTTCCTCGCGAGACGATGTGTCAGATGTAGACACGGCTATTCCCTTTTAATAAGTTAATCTCTAAATTTGGTTTCAGTTGCATTGTATCATATTGGTAATATTTTTATTGCAGAAGATCACTACTAGTGTTCTACGGAGAGCCAAGATATCACTGGGAACACTGTGTACTCCGAGAGGACATCATTTCCCGCCGGGTATGTATAGCCTACCGGGAGTTCACGCCCCCATACATGGGTAATGGGTGCCACGAGGAAGCTGGCAACCAGATCAGACAGGCTAAAACATTCTGGGATCACAGACTAAAATATGAAATGGAAACGGTTCAATAAAAAACTTGATTATTACAGTAAGTTTACTATAAAACTCGTGTGAGACTAAAGCAAGAAAAAAATTGTGTTAAGGGTTGCCAGAGAATGATTGTCGTAAATTGATTGAAACATGTCAAGCTAAAATTGACTTAAATTATGTGGATATAATTATTTTTAATAAGTTATTCCAGTGACTTCTGTAATTTTAAATAAAAATTAAATCAATATAATTTATTGAGAAATTCAAACAAGTTGTTGTTATTAGTATGAGTTAGGATTCTTATCTAAGAAATGCTGACTATCTTATCAGGAAATAGGTAAATGAAACTATACTTTAATTCATTAATGTTTATCTATAATACCAATAAATTACATAACATGTTTGTCTAGAAAAATATTCTGTGTGCACAAAATAAATTGTCAAAATCCTATCTATGTTTTTGGGCAATCCATACATTGCAATACGTAAATGTTCCACTACTATAACTTACATAGCACTTCGATAATACATGGTCGAAGATAATTAAAATAAAATAAAATTATCCTCTTTTAAACTAGTGTACAATACAACTTTAGTTTCAAATACTGTATGTTACCTACGCAAATCTAACCATCATTATTCAAAATATTTCTATTAAAGATCAAACTTACAAGCAATACCTACCTATTTACAAATATTTATATACTATGCTAAAATTACATTTGTTGGAATTGGAATGTACTATGGCTATTGTGCTCTAGACTTAGTTTTTTTTTGAGATTAGATAAATCGTGCGATTGTGCGCGTGCGATTTCTGGGAACACAATTTTAATACTCTTCATTTTACCTCTTATTGTTTAACCATATCAATAATAATGGAAACATGTGTTCTGGTTAAAATTGCTCTCTGATATGGCTGAAATAAGAAAAATCAGGCAAAATCAAATGCAATTATTCTAATCTCAAAAAAATAGGTATAGTAATATTGTGCAAAATTCTGATAATTTTCCTCCTTGAGGGCGGACTGGAAAAAAATCATTTAACAGTGAAAAGTTATTGTTTCATTTTTTAAATCACAGACAACTTCATCAAATGCTAAGGCTATGGCACACTAGCGTCTTCCGCGCGTCGATGTCGCGTCGACGCCGCGTCGCCACGGCGCGGGCGCTCGGGCGACGTCGGCGCTCGAAAGACGCTAGTGTGGGGCTAGCCTAATAAAGGAAACTTCTTTTAGTATCGTCATAGGAAATTAAGCCTTGCAGTGGCACCGTAGGTACTGCTATTGATATTGCCATTTAATTTCAAATGTAAGTGTTGTGTATATAAGGTTCAAATCCTTCCAATCACTAACCTTTCGCATAAAGACTTCAGCATCTAATATGAAATGAACAACTAACAACCGAACTAGGGATGTCACGAATGTCGTTTGTGTCATTCGCGAATATGAAATGCGAATATTCAGGATGCAAATAGGTACCTACGAATGTTACAAAGTGGTTTAAACTCAATCTAATCAACCTAAGTCATCACTTTTATGTTTCCTTTACTCGAACATACAGAAAATGATATGTGACGAGTCTTATTATTCATCATAATGAGCCCAGAAATACAGTCGTTTTCTCGTTCTGTGTATGCGCAAGCATATGACCAACGGTCAGCGCGTTCAAAACTCGACACGTGCAAACATTCGCATTCGCAGAATGCCACTATATATATGCGAAAATGGCATTATACGAACGCGAATATTCGTGACATTCCTAAACCGAACATTTTACGCGTTGCTAGAAGTGGGTTGCTCCAAGGAGACGGTCACTCCCTTGCACTCGTCAGCGTGTTGGCGCGCGAGGATCATCTGCTCGCGAATCTTCCACTGGATGAGCGCGCGCTCGCTCTTGCTCTTGCGGATGCTGCGGGCCAGAAGGAGAGCGAAGATGATGCCGAGGAGCTGGAATGACGAGTAGGTATAGTCAATCAATATAATTCCTACTTATTCTTCTTAGTCATTGTACTCTTTACAGAGTGTCGTGGTCAATTAGCAGTATCAGGTACAGATGTTGCTCGTTGTACAATTCTTCGTTTCTACTACTTCCTTCCTATATAGAACCTTGTCATAATGGCAGTTGCCCGTGGACTGGTATGTACAGCTAAACTAACCATTATGACAAGGGTCTATTAGTATATAGCCTATAGGAATGAAATTGGTTGTGGGTACATTCTGTCTGTACAGCTTGATAAGGTCAGGGCCTAAAAGGAAGGTGCCTAATGTTTTATTTTAAACTTTAAAATCTAAAGGAATCGCAGATAAAATTAGTTAGTAGCATCTCCGCCGCGGAACTGCACTCGCAAAACCACTGTTCGATTCGACCTAGTTGCCTATTGTCATAACCATAGCTCGGACAATTCATAGCAAAAACGTCCCAAAACGAATATTACATAATTAAATTTGTATGTACAGTATTTTAATAATATGTTTCTATATTCATCATCTCCTAGCCGTTTTCAGCTACAGCAGCGACTGCTTTGCTACAGCTGAGAGCGTCGCTGGTGCGCTCTCAGGTGACTGACGTAGCCATGCAATCTTTGCAGCAAATGTGCGGCCACATTCGCTGCAGGTCAGCACCCCTCCGACGTAATTGTACGTGATGGCCAAAGGTGGTTTGACCTTTAGCTCGTCACGCTTAACGTCGAGCTCCGTGCGTCGCCTGGCTTCAAATTTACGCACTTGCGCCTGCACTTTATGCCTCCACTGTGGACGGTCACCAGCTAGTGTCTCCCATGTTGATGGCTCTATCTATATGAGCTCTCTTCATATGCCGCTTCAACACATCTTTGAACCGCAGAAACGTACCCAAAAAGTGTCAAAAGTGTGCATCTTGGTCTATACAAAATTAATTTTTGCGATGAATTGTCCGAGATATGGTCATCATAACACACGGTAAGTAGCGACTTTAGTCACTGCATAAGACAGAACATCCACTTAAAAATATGCAGTGGTAGTTTTTAGAGGTAAAGTAGAGCTGTAAAAGCTAGGCATTACCTTGATAAACATCACAGAAACCCCCAGAACCCCAATGACCGTAGAATTCTGTATCACCATATTGACCAGAGCATCTTTACAACTGGTGGTCCTAAGCCGTGTGCAGATAACGTCAACAGCGCTTGAACAGCATGAGGCTGGCACGACCATGGTGATGATGTCGCCGTCTGTTTCCTTGGTGGTGATGACGGTGGAGTGGTTGCTGGTGAACTCGGTGTTCAGGTAGTCCAGGTAGGAGTCGCTGCCGCAGCAGTTTAGCTGGAAACAATTGGAAAAAAGGTTTACTTAAATTCAGTTAGTTTCTGCATTAGATTATTTTTGAAATGAGTTTCCATATAAACCACTAGAGTTCTCATTCCGTACGAACTCTAAAGTATAAACGTAACTGCTTATATTTTCTTAACAGGCCAATCAAATCAGACATTTTTGTAGAATTAATTCCCACCAGGCATGGAGATCATTTTAATACCTTCATTTGGTCCTAAATTCGTGTTATCCGAGTTTGCCCTATCATATAATATTCCATTTTAAGTGGTGAGAGTACATACATGCGTATGTAAAAGACATAATTATTACGATTCCCTGTGTCTGATGCTCAAAGTGAGACAAAGTATGTTTAATTTGAAGGGAGGATGATTTGTAGATTTAGGACGCTATAAAAACAGACATTACTAGATGTCGTAGGTAAAACTTACCGAATACTGCAACGAATCAATCTCATCCTGGATCTCCGGATCAGCGGCGTACTCCGACACGGGGATGGAGAGGTGCTTCATCACGGTCGAGGAGTCCAGCGTGCAGGCCAGGACCACAACCACCAGCATCACGATGAGAATCAGGCTCAGGAAGAACGCGTACTGGTGACATGTTCGAATTAATGCGCCTTAGCATTTACATAGATTGCATATACACGAGAAATTCGACCGGTGCTTCTGTTACCCAGCTTGCCAAGTTGGTTAGGGCGTCTGCCGCGAATGCAGAAGATGCTGGTTCCATCCCAGCCTTGGGCACCGGAGGCCCAGGTAGCTTTTTCCTTTGTATATGACATTTATATAAGTTTATGTTCAAATTAAAGTTAAAGCCTTGCTTCGTGCATAAAGAAGTAAACTTAACGTACAAAAGGACTTAAGGCCGCAAGGCATTCTCTACCAGTCAACCTTGTCAACAGAAAAGATTGCAGATGGTCCATTACCACAGCTATACGCATAAAATACAGTTATAAAACGAATAGGTACACTCAAATATGTACTTGTAGGTACATAACTTTATCTCGCCAAGAAAAGCTTTATGTACTCGTATGTACGAGCACTACGAGCAGACCGGGGAAGTCCCGTTAGCTAACAAAATAGATGATGCAATCAGTAATGAAAGTTATTCCACGTCGGTGGCAAACGAGCATACAGTTTATCTGATGGTAAGCGGTCACTAACCAATGGACGCCTGCAATTCCAGGTGTGTTACATGCGCGTTGCCCTTAAAAAACCTGTAATGGTCAAGGAGGAAATAATGGCTCACTTCACCTTATACCAACAACACAAGAAAGCTTCTTTGCTAACGGAGCAGAAGCATTCAGTCTTTTTAACCGACTTCAAAAAAAGGAGGTTCTTTCCTCCTAGCGTTCATCCCGGCTTGGGGCCCGCTTGACAACCTAGTCCCATAAATTGGCGTAGACCTTCGACCCAGAGGGGAAACTAGCTCTTATCAGGATCAGGTCCGGTTTCCTTACGATATTTTACTTCACCGAAAAGCGACTGGTAAATATCAAATGATATTCCGTACATAAGTTCCGAAAAACTTAGTGCTACGAGCCGGGGTTTGAACTCCAGACCTCCAGATTGAAAGTCGGACGTCTTACCGCTAAGCTACCAGCGCGTAGCAGAAGCATTCAGTAACCGAATAAATTCAAATGGCCGGGCATTGGTTATTCCAACGCCCAAACCCTATCGTGCTACGATATTTGGGTCACTGAGCCACTCGTTCCTTCCTTGACATGTCAATGGTCATCAAGACCCTAAACTACTTATTTTTTGAAGAACCCTATACACGGAAAAAAAATCTTCATTGAAGACAACATCTTGATCAAGAGAAAATTGTTTCGTAGGTATATAGGTGGAAACAATTTGCCTACTAGAAAGTGGTCTTGATTCGAGTAAAATGTCTTTATTCAAGTAAAATATGTCTTGGGCTAAAGATATATAATTAGTCCAAAGACAAAATGTAATTATTTACTTATGTTTAAAGAATAATATTCTTGCATTGGTGTTCTTGGCTTCCTTTTTTTCCATGTAGGTTCCCAGTTTGAGAAAATCTCGCCAGGGAGTTTATTCCTCAGCCGGAGCGTTCACAAGAACAACTTAGTGAAAAAATATTAAATTATAGCTACTTCAGGTAGGTACTTCATTCATTCATGCCTCGTGTCGTCGTGTCGTGCGATGGCGGCATTGTAAAATAATAGATGAGTATTGAACGTTAACTTGACCTACAATAGAAATAGCTATTACAATGTTTTACAGTTACAACCTTTCTAAGTACAACTCTTTTCATACACTCGAGAACATTAAAAATGCATCGCTTTGTATCCTAATGCCCATAAAAAGTGAACCGTTCTATTTACTCTTGCGTTTATTATTGGCGTCGTTTGAGTCGTAAAAAGCATTTACTGCAACCACACGTGGAAAGCATAAAAAAAACCCTAACATCGCTGCACTTTTATATGCACTTACCATGTCATGCACTGGCCAATTTACCATGTCAGTATTATCAGTAGATATGTTACTTTGACCGCCAAAAACGTCAAATCACGCGCACGGAAAGTAGTGCCCTCAGCACCAGTGCTTGATATCACGTCCAAAATATAACCTGACCTGATCCTTGGCGTTACGGGTTAAAGACGGCTGTTTAATTTTATTGTTACTGTCCCACTTAGTTTTTTGACTTACCAAGTTCACCAAGCACGTGCTCTGCTTAAGACTGCCGAAGAAACCGACAGAGTGACGAAGCGTCCGCCCCTCGCGCCGTAGAAGGAGAAATCGTGATATTCCGAGTATCTGTTACCTATTTTAAAGACGACTGTTTTGTTTTATGGTGACTGTCTTACTTACCAAGTTGACCAAGCACGTGCTCTGCTTAAGACTGCCGAAGAACCCGAAAGACGTGACCACCAGCAGCACCATACCGATGAACACCGAGAGTGCTGACAGAGTGACGAAGCGTCCGCCCCTCGCGCCGTAGAAGAAGGAGAAATCGTGGTATTCCGAGTAGACTGAGAAACCGAGGACCACCATTAGACCGGCTACTATCTGCAAATGGCAAAAGGTTCGTTTACGAATTTTTATTCAATAAGTTGGTTAATACCTAGCTAGTTATTAGTTTTTGCTATGCAAAGATGTCTGCCCGAAAATTAACAGAATACACGATAATGAGATACTTATTTAAAGGAACATCAAAATAACCACAACCTACCTATTATCATAGACTTAAAGATATAATAGACGGCCATAGTCTAGTACTTTTTGAGGCTCCAAGTCTTTAGCGCCATCTAGTCGAGAGCGACCAAAAGATGCCGAGCCAAAATGTAAGAGGAAATGTCACCTGCTCTTGTACGCTAGTCGTTACTAGGAGGAATAGGATTAAAATTAGGTAGAGGTAGGTAAGATGATTTGATTCTGGTCTGAACATTTTATTAGTTATAGAGTACCTACACCGCACAGATGTACCCGCCGGATTTGTCCGACGGATATGCCCGGCGGACAAATCCGCCCGTGTATGGCGCTATTTAGTAGATGTGTCCGCTGGCAAATCCGTGTCCAATTCGCATTATACACGGACGGATTCGTCCGCCGGGCATATCCATTATCCATCTGACAAATCCGGCGGTCACATCTGTGCGTGTATCCCTAGCTAATGTTCAGTAGGTTTAATTAGGGGCCCTTGTTCTAACATTCGTAAGTATGTTTCTTAGACATCGTTATCCGGAGATAAGACAGATATGCCGCCTATTTTAATATAGATAAACTCAATCCAAACCTATAGGATATACATCCGTTAACCTAGAATTTTTATTGACCTATTCGGTCGTAGGTAATTAAATATGAATTTATTTAAATGAAATACCTACTAAAAGCAGATTGAATAGGTACCTACCTATTATTAATACTTACATATTTAAAAAATATTCAACTGAAGTTTTTTCACCACGTCGGTGGTAAATAAGCATACGACTCGCCTGATGGCTCCACCCCAGGTCGTCGCGTAACAAACGTAGGTCGTAGATACGAAAAAATCGGGGTCACGGGGAACCCGAGGAGCGTTGTAAAATTTACTTAACCCATTAGAAGGTTGAAGATTGGTTACCTTCGTAGACTTCGTAATTTCTTGCCTATCGCGACTAAAATTTCTCTAGCTCAGTCTCTTCTTCTTCCTTTACTAGATTACGCTGACATTTGTTATTTAGATATTACTGAGGATCAGCTAAATAAACTTGAGCGCCTTCAAAATCTCTGCATTAGGTTCATATTTGGCCTGCGTAAATATGACCATGTATCTAACTTTCGTACTCAACTCAAGTGGCTTCCAATACGTCTTCGTCGTGATTCTCACATTCTTATCCTCCTTTATAGCATACTCTTCATCCCTACCAGCCTACCACCCCTTTTTATCTGAAAGAGCGTTTTAGACGTCTCTCTTCCATTAGATTATCTCGAAACCATGTTCTTGCTCCTCCACCATCCTCCTCTAAATTTTATAGCAGTTCTTTTACCTTTCGAGCCGTACGATTGTGGAATGCTTTGCCAGTAGAAATTAGATGTGCAAAATCTCTTCAAATTTTTAAAAATCTCCTTAAGCAATATTTCCTATCACTCCCTTAGCCTTAGTTGCCTTTTTAGTGCATTTTTATATTATACCCATATATATATATACATATATATTATATTTATTTATATATTTATTAATTTTATTTTTGTTACGTATATATTTATAACATAATAAACTATACAAGTGTGTTATTTTATTTTTTAAACTCCTGTGTTGAATAGTGCACTGCCTGTCTCATAGTTCATGTTAACATTTCCTGCTACCCTAAGGTTGTCTGGAAGAGATCGCTTTATAGCGATAAGACCGCCTGTTGTTACCTAAATTGTATGTAACTGTACTCTGTAACGATTTCTGTTTTGGTGCAATAAAGAATTTTTACTTACTTACTTACTTACTTAGAAGGTAGGTATTCTAGATAATAAAAAAAATAACTGCTTGAAGTAGGTATTCACAGGCTAGTATTTAATTAAAGGCGCAACAGGAAAATATCCGTAATTTAACTAATGATACTGACTTGCGCAGCAAAAAAATAAAACAAAAAAAACGTCGCTTTGATGCGCATTCAGATATTAAGCTGCGCAAGTCACTATTTTTTGATATGTAAAGTCATATTTCCCGTATACTTTAGTGCTCTGCATGTCATCATAAGATAGTTCATTAGTTTCAGGGTCTAATTCACCTATTTACCGTCATTAATCGCTACGATCGTTATCTTCGTCTCTATTTACTCGTGGACTCGTTATTGTTTGACATCATGCACACATAAACAGGTAGTATATGTGTTGTATAGGTACCTATAGCTGCGGTAAAAACCCGCTGGTACCATTTGGACAGAACCACGAGAAACAAATTACAGGATCGTAAACTCTCCGACTATGATTGCAAGGCACTTACCCCCTTATTCATAATGTCTCAGAGCTGAATAAGTTAATTTATGTTTTGTTCTTATCTGCCACTTCGACAGTTGTGTTTATTGGAAAAGGACAAAATATAAATTAACTAATTGAGTTCTGAGAGACATTTATAAAAAAATTAAAATGAATGATTTAGATGTAAATACTAACGTAATATAACTCTTACTAACAATCTGTAAGATTCTTTTTAATTACTCGAAATAAATGCTTCTATTCTATTTCGTCAGGTGACAAACAAAACTCACTAAGTACTACGACAAGTTCATAGTCATAATGAACCATACTGGCAACATAACAAGTTTGATTTTCGTTTAATTATTTTTTTGCAATTAGTCAGTTTTGCTTGTCACCAAACGATTTATGAATAAATGGGTTAATATTTAATTAGGGATAAGTCGTTGTATGTGTGGTGATGGAAGAGCCCCTGGTAGCACGGCGATAAGTCGGCCGACATAGTTTCCCGTCTGATGACAAGATGATGGTAATAGCTAGGGATACACGCACAGATGTGTCCGCCGGATTTGTCCGACGGATATACCCGGCGGACACATCCGTCCGTGTATGGCGCGAATTGGACAACGGACAGACAGCGGACAGACGTTTGGCGGACACATCTGTGTCCAATTCGCGCCATACACGGACGGATCTGTCCGCCGGGCATATCCGTCGGACAAATCCGGCGGACACATCTGTGCGTGTATCCCTAGCTAATAGTAGGGTTGATGATGCGCATATTACTTCTAAATAATACTCGTATACAAGGAAAGTTCTACAAAAACATGACATGATTGAAGTCAATAAAAAAGTTTAATGACGTACGGCTATTTGTATTTAAAAACTGTTACTATAAGTAAGAATACTTACGATAAACATCGTTGTGATGGTCAACAGTAGAAACCTGATCGACTTCAGGTTGTACTCCGCCTCCGTCTTCGTAAACTTCATATTTTGCATATTTAGGCCTTTTGTTTGCTTCGTGTTAATATTCATTTGCATCACTGTAAACTGCGGACGAACCTGTTTTAGGAAACGATATCGAGGTGATAATGTCCTGACGGTACTGATAAGGATAAAGTGCCTCGCTTCGCGCACTCGAGGTGTAATTCCAATCGCTAAACTAGCGTAGCCGAGTTGATAGCTTAGAGAACCGCGATATAAACTAGGTACTAAAGTTGTAACGAATTATGGGTCACTTTCCACTGGTTATTAGAGAACTACTTAGACTAGCCTTCACTCGTAATTCGAATATACATCGCCTTTTAGACGAAGATCAGTTGAATAACCAAAATTAGACTTTAGTGTCAGAGTAATAAGAGCTAGTCAATTTCTCTGTTAGGTACTCAATTGTAAGAACTGAAGAGACAATGGATAATAGCCACTTAGATATATAGAATATTCAAATTGCAAAACACTCGATAGCTCTATACAGCAATATTATACGACTATGTTTCGCTACAGTTTAGTGACAAATGTTCCAGTTGTTCATTAGTTTAGGTAGTTAATGAAATGAGAGTTAATGGCGTTCGATATTTGAAATCCAATAAACAAGCGACAGTTGTATTTTTTTTCTTTCGAGGTCATGAACGTCAAGGTAGTGATTGCAATACTTCCGTATCTTCGGCTGTATCATGTTCGTAAAAGAAAATTGTTAGGAATACCTAATAATTACACGTAAAAATTTTAAACAAAAAAAGAATCTTAGGATCCGCTATTCCAAAAGGACCGAGGAGTAGCCGAGTTGCTGTAAAAAATATGCCTATACTATTTGAAGAGTTCCCTCGATTTCTCCAGGATCCCATCATCAGATCTGGACATGGTGACAATGGGACTAACTGTGAAGTATACTCTTTCAGACAAAAAAAGAATTTTCTAATTCGGTCCAGCCGTCTTCGAATAATCGGTGAACAAACATAAAAAAAACAAAGATCCCGACGAATTGATAACCTCCTCCTTCGAAATTTTGAAGTCGGTTGAAAATACTAAGATTTATATGATAGGTATTGGGTCGTACCTAATACGTACCTAGGTGAACAGCCAGAACACAATCCACCGACACAGTTTCACAGTTTAACAATATGAGAGGACACCAAAATACTAAAACAATATGACGGAATTTAAGGTACTTAGTAGGTAGGTACAGTACGAGTAAGTTCGCGTTATCATAGAAACACGAAAAGGTCACATTGGCTTTATTTAGATACCTTGCTGCAACTGGGACAGTCCCGATATCGATATAAACAATTAAAATGTTTGTACTGAACCTAAAACTTCTTAGGAACCGCTACTCAAACTAAATTAAGTTATTTTGTTTATTTTTCTTGTCGTTCTGGCACGATAGCTCTGCCACTGTCCACGTTGCACTATGGACTGGCTATTTGAGCAGTAAGGCCATAGCATGGCCCTGAACTGCCCTGCCACGACCTTTGTTTCTCTGTTATTGATTAAAAAATTATAAACCGATATAGTCGCGCTGTGCTGGTGTTAATTAAATATTTATGACGACGATTTTATTGCAGAATAGGAATACTTTACTGTCCTTCATGTTAGGTAGGTAAAGAAGGTAGAGGGGTTTTTATAGAGTTAGGGTAGGGGTAGGGTAGCGTAGCGAGGCGACGAACGTCTCTGTTTTAACTCACAAGGAGAGGGCGCGTGGGTGCGTGTTGGGTCTGGGGTCTCTCACTGGTACGACGATTTGGCAGATTGATGTGTGTGTACCTATGGTCAGTGTCGGTCTAGAGGTCGCATGTTTCATCCGATTTCGATGAAACTTGGCATGTACGTTCCTTGATTTATTTGCCAAAAATTGTCGTGGCATTTTTTAGATTGGGGGGAAAAGGGGGGAAGTTTGCTGTCGCGTTATTTATGGACGGATTTCAATCATTTTCGGGTAAAAGGTCAAGCCCACACTTCCTTATAGCGGCTTAGCGGTTGTTGTAAAAAAAGTTTCGAGGGAGAGGGAAAGGGGGAAAAAGGGGGGAAATGCTCCGAAGTCTACGGTTCGTAAAACTATTCGTTATAGTACTTTATTTTATTGGTAACGCGTCTACGATTAAGATTGATTGCTTTATTTATTTTTCATCTATTTCTTTTTATAGCAAAATAAAAAAACACACTTCCTGTCAGCGTTTTAAGCATGATGTACGGTGTTCCGAACCGTCTCCGACACGACACGTCCGACACTTCACTTTGTATATAGAACATCACGTGACCTCCAAGGATCAAGTGACGTTTTCAAAATGAAGTGTTGTGTTGGAGACGGTCCGTAACACCGTGCATCAACCTTTACTCGATATATGCGAGAGCCTCAATATTTATCACCAAGCCACATAGCTTAACTTTACAATATTTACCTTACACTGCCCTACATAAAGTGCAAAGTTTCAACACAAAAGGTTTAGTCAGATAAAACTTGTGTAAACCCCGCGAGATAACGTATCGCTGTATTAATTTTATCAACCTATTCTATCGAGGGATTTTCGCATTTATGGAACTCGTCTCAAATAGCAAAGCCTATAGTTAGTTTTTTTTAGATTAGAAAAAAGTTGAAAGGCGCATGTACACTGTACAGGGTTCTTTATCAGGCACGATACGGCATGATATGTCACAAGTGTCAAAGTGCCAATGCGACCAATAAAAAATATTTAAATATATTTGTATTTATAATAAAGCCATGCGTAGAGGTATTTGTAAATATTAAATTGAATAATATTAATTATTTTACAGTATTGTAATAGTAGTCATTATTACGAAATAATTTATTCTTATCATTGTTAATGTTTTAGTGAATGTTGCACAATAAAAACCCTGGAGAAAAAGAGGTTCGAAACATATGGTTTTCGATTTATAACGTAGCAATTTCTGTTCCTATGTTTACTGAATTTCTAATCTCAAAAAAAACGAAATATGGCATGAAACCAACACCTATCAAACAGTCTACCAACAAGCTACCAGGGGCCAGTTTTATAAATCTACAAGATACAATTTACAAGCGGAACTCTCTTTCGAACCCTATGTTTTAGAAAGAGACTTCCGCTTGTAAATTGTAACTTGTAGCTTTATAAAATTGGCCTCAGGATGCAGGATACGACTTTATTTTTGAGCTCAGACACTGATTCACACATTGGGCTAAATATAGAAGAAGAAGAAGAAGAAGACATTTATTCATGACAAACATACACAAAGGAAATAAACAGAAAAATACACACACTTTGTCACGAAATGGTTGCAACTCAGCGTTAATGCTGGCAAGGCCAGCGCTGGTCTTCCGTTGCAACCATTTTGACGACACGGCATAAAGACGGCGCGATCACACACGCTTACACAAGGAAAGGAAAATAAGACGGGTCACACTAATTCAAAAAATTAACTAAACATTAAGCTACAACTTTAAACAAACACTAATCAACTTAAACTAGCAGAAAAACGCCTAATAGCAATAGGCCAATCTAAAACGGCTATTAGACATTGCAACCTGCAGGGCCCAATCTGTTGTGTACCCTGCCTCTCCCTGCCCCTCCTTCAGCTCCCTACAGGCCCTACCTTTAAAGCGGTATTACACATTGCAACCTGCAGGGCCCAATCTGTTGTGTACCCTGCCTCTTCCTACCCCTCCTTCAGCTCCCTACGGGCCCTACCTTCAATTACACCTTCCAACCTGACAGATTGGGCCCTGCAGGTTGCAATGTGTAATACCGCTTTTAATTACACCTTCCAACATGACAGATTGGGCCCTGCAGGTTGCAATGTCTAATACCGCTTTAAGGACCGCAGCTATACGACGGAACGAGATCGCAATATCGCTTGCTCCTTCTAACGCATAGTTTTGTCCCTTAGTTTGGTTTAGTTGGCCCAATGTACGTGTAGACCAGGCAATAGCTAGGGATACACGCACAGATCTGCCCGCCGGATTTGTCTGGCGGATATGCCCGGTGGACAGATCTGTCCATGTATGGCGCTATTCAGATGTATCCGCAGACAAATCCGTGTCCAATTCCCGCCATACATGGACGGATACGTCCGCCGGACACATCCGCCAGACAAATCCGGCTGGCAGATCTGTGCGTGTATCCCTAGCTATCAAAAACCCAAGCTTTGCAGAAACTTCACCGAAATGAAAGTTTTACGCATTAAATACACCTAGGGATGCTAAATAAATATTACACACTAAAAATAAATCAGAACAGCACACTTTATACAAAGACACTTAGATAATTGCAACTTAAACGCTGGATTAATAAAAAGCACTAGTGCGGGAAAACGTAGTAGGTTGTGTAAACGTGGTAGGTACATTAAAATAAAACGGCTTGACTAGGTATTTTATTTAATAAAAATATGTGACAACTTGTAACCTTAATTAGATTAACATTTAAATATATGTGTCTTGATAAATTATGATTGAAATATAACGTCTCGTTCTTCCTTCCAATAGTTTGGCCTCGATTCAAATTTAATTTGATTCATTTCCAATGCTATACTAATAAATTACAACAGCTCAATCACAAATTGTATCCTATAGCTTTATATGAATACATAGAATAAAATGTGAATTAAGTAACCCTTATTTTAAAAATATACTATTTTATTTTAGCGATATTTATTTAAAAGGACGGAATGTTACTTTTTACGCAGACGAAAATAAACCTCATTAAAAAAATATCGGTAAAACAAAGAAAATTCTATTCAGCCACTACGCTGCAGTTTGCGTCTGCCCGTAGAAGGGGACATAGACAATCGGCTTGATTTTTTCTCCGTCAGGGTTGAGTGAAGTGTGGGAGTTAATTACGCTGCTCTGGATCTCCTGACGTCTGCGTTCGCGTTCGGTCTTGGCTTTGCGGATAGCGCTGCCCAGTGAAAAGGAAAACACGATGCCGATCAACTGAAATCAAAAACAAAAGATTAATTAGCGTGTGTTCTTATCAGTGCATGGCGAGGCCAGCTAAATGTTTTAATACATTATCAATGATCCAATTTAGATAAAACATACACCAACGATAAGGGCTAATAAACAGAATTTAAAAAAATATTAAATTACCTACTTAACCCATTATTGATAAACGTCTCCCTGCCTTCAATTAATTAATTTATGTTATTGTTTGTTTCTAACATACACATTTACACAACTGACAATGTGACAGATAAGGACAAAAGATTATTAGCTAAGTAATTGAGGTCTGAGAGACGTTTATGATTAACTAGGGATACACGCACAAATGTGTCCGCCGGATTTGTCCGACGGATATGCCTGGCGGATAGATCCGTCAGTGTATGGCGCGAATTGGACACGGATTTGTCTGGAGACACATTTAAATAGCGCCATACACAGACGGATCTGTCCGCCGGGCATGTCCGCCGGAGTTCGTGTATCCCTCTAATAAGGGGGTAAGTTTCTATTATTTCATTGATTTACAGTCAACTGATAACGTAATAGTACATTACGTACCTAGGGCGGCAAAATAAAGAACGGCTTAGATCGCGGGTATTTGTGGCCCGAACCGAAGGTAAGGGCCATAAACAAGCGATCTGAGGCATTCTTTATTACCGCCCGTGGTGCGTACACAATTTTACGTCTTCTCCTGGGTGTGAAGTGAGGTTTTTCGCTGCACCCGTGGGCGACAAATCTCACTTTACGCCCGGAGTGACGTAAAATTTTATTAGAAGTGCATTTAAGTTTTTTTACTTTATAAACGAAGACTTCATGACGTGATCACCACCACTTATTACAAACCTGGATGAATGCAATTGTCATAGCTCCAGCAACCCAGCGCTCTGGTACACCAAGTAGATGACCCTGAGTAAGCAGCCATTTGCAAACAGCTTGGTGTGGCTTGGTGCACTCAGCAACGATGACGTCTTCGACCACGGGCTCGTGTCACTCAGCGTAGCAGGAGATTGCCTCGTTCAGGAGGAATACTAGGCACAAACCTGGATGAACGCAATTGTCATTGCTCCAGCTCCCAGCAACCCAGCGCTCTGGTACACCAAGTAGATGACCCTCGGCAGGCAGCCATTGGCAAACAGCTTGGTGCACTCAGCAACGGTGACGTCTTCGACCACCGAGTAGTGGGACTCAGCACAGCAAGAGTTGGGCACGGTAATGTTGGAGACGACGATGCCGTTGACGCCCTGCGGTGGCGGGACCGCGTGCCAGTCGAAGTATGTGTCGACTCCGCAGCAGTTCAGCTGGAATGTAAAATATTTATATGACATGATTTATTTTATATGATTCGTCATTTGTTAAACAAACCTGTCTGATTAGTGGTTTCTGTTTAGGTCGTTGTTCCAATTTCCCTAAAGATGGCGTTGTTACAAACAAAACCAGAATCTCTGTTTGTAGTCAAAGACAAAGGTGAAAGATTAAGAATTGCTCGGTTTTTGACTGAAACATTGCTGCCCTAGCTTTTATATTTTTTTGTGAAACTGAGTTTCTGCGATCGAAATACCATTCGAATTTTAGCAGTTTCTCTTTGGTGAAGGAAACTATCTTGATTCTTGAGAAAACGTAATACATCTGTGAAGAAAGTTAAAGAATGTGTGTTGTCCATCAATACTATTTACGAGTAGATACCGATATTCGTTGTTAATATTTTATGGTACGTATACTTTTACCTACTAATAATATCCGTTATGATAAAAATCCTTTTACGCTATCAGCTCTAGCTTATTATCAATGGCCATTGGGCGTAACTTACTGATTACGAAAACATTCGAAGTATTGATTTTGCAAATTGCATGGAATAAGGCTGTGAGATGGATAACTTAATAATGCGCCTGCATGGAATTTAGAAATAATGGTATACTAAATACAAACATAATTAGTAATTACACGTATTAAAGAATGGATATTTTTGGAGCCGTGTGTTATAATTAAAATACGAAGATTAATTCGATCAAGGTATGAAGGTACAATAATGTACATATGTACGAGTAGATGTAAATTAATACTCGTGTTCTACATAAATATCGTTTATGAGTTTGTAAATCGTATCGTAAAATCGTCCCATTCGAAAAGATTGTTTGTTACCCTGTTCTGGATGAAGTCGAAGGCGTCCGTGACCTCCTGGTTCTCGTAGTAGTATGGCATGGCGATGCGTAGTCTACCGTCCAGCATGTCAATGACTTGTGAGCGGAGACTGTAGGCGGCAATAGCTGCTGAGACCTCCAGGATATCTTACCCTGTTCTGAATGAAGTCGAAGGCGTCCGTGACCTCCTGGTTCTCGTAGTAGTATGGCATGGCGATGCGTAGTCTACCGTCCAGCATGTCAATGACTTGTGAGCGGAGACTGTAGGCGGCAATAGCTGCTGAGACCTCCAGGCCAGGATATCTTACCCTGTTCTGAATGAAGTCGAAGGCGTCCGTGACCTCCTGGTTCTCGTAGTAGTATGGCATGGCGATGCGTAGTCTACCGTCCAGCATGTCAATGACTTGTGAGCGGAGACTGTAGGCGGCAATAGCTGCTGAGACCTCCAGGATGAAGACCAAGCTCAGGATTATTGCGAACTGAGAATGAAAAATGTGAGAGTTTGGTCAAAGTGGAAATGTAGATTTTTATTATGAACTAAAAATAGTGTAATGCGCTCAATGAAACGCGTTGTAAACATGTTTTCTCAAACATACAATGAAAATGTCGTTACGATTGTATAATAAGCTCGGAAGTATCCTATTACTGGCACAGCAACTAATGGGACTGCAATGGGAGTTCATACAATTTTTCAGGCCTAGGCCTACAAAGTAACCTTGGCATAAAATATGGCGGTAGGTTTTACGAACTGATTTTGATGGTTGTCGTATCTGAAGTGAGAATAATAGGAATAATAAGATTTATAATGGGTAATGCCCCTACTCACATACTCCTTTGGCATACTAAGGTGGACACAGACCGAGCTGGATGCCCTGGATCGGAGGGTCCGTCTATTGCTCACCACACACCGTATGCTTCACCCACGCTCGTCCGTTATGAGATTGTACATCCCACGGAAGTGTGGAGGTCGCGGCTTTTTAAATGCCAAAAATCTCCACAACCGTGAGGTGTACAATCTCAGGAATTATTTCCTTAACAACGAGTGTGAGATGCATCGTGATGTGGTGGCAATAGATAAGGGCCTCACGCCGCTCTCCTTGGCGAACGAGAACTGGCGCAAACCTGTGGTGCTAAGCACCGAGGATCGCAAGGCGGTATGGAAGAGCAAGGAGCTACACGGGCGGTTCTACGGGGCCCTCACGGGACCCGACGTAGACCTGCTCGCGTCGGTGAACTGGTTACGATTCGGGGACCTCTTCGGAGAAACCGAAGGTTTTGCCTGTGCAATTGCGGACGAAGTTATCATGACGAATAACTACCGGAGATATATCCTGAAGGACGGTACGGTCGACATTTGTCGGGCATGCCGCCGTCCCGGAGAGTCACTCAGGCATATCATCTCCGGTTGTTCCCATCTTGCTAACGGCGAGTACTTGCACAGACATAACCTCGTAGCCAGGATCATACACCAGCAGCTTGCTCTCCTATACGGTCTTGTGGACCACGAAGTGCCGTACTACAAGTACACACCTGCGCCAGTTCTCGAAAATGGTCGTGCCACGCTCTATTGGGATCGATCTATTATCACGGACAGGACTATTGTAGCCAATAAACCTGATATCGTGGTAATAGATCGACCGCAACGCCGGGCCATGCTCGTTGACATCACCGTCCCATGTGACGTGAACCTCGTGAAAGCCGAGAAGGACAAGTCCAGCAAGTACCTAGACTTGGCTCACGAGGTAACCGCCATGTGGGAGGTCGATTCGACGATCATTGTGCCGATAGTTGTTTCTGCGAACGGTGTCATAGCGAAGAGTCTCGGCCAACATCTTGAGAGACTTTCGCTACGGGGTTGTGGTTGGATCAAGGGTCAGATTCAGAAGGCGGTAATCCTGGACACGGCGCGTATAGTCCGAAGGTTCCTCACTCTGCGGCCCTAACCACCGGCAGCCTGGGCCTTGCTCCGTTGCCGGCGGCACCCTAGGTTAGGTTTTTTATAATGTTTTTATTGTTTTTGTATATTTTAGATGTATTTTTATATTTTACTTTTGTAAAAATATTATAAAAACCTAGCCTAAGAAGAAATAGAAATAAAGGATTTATAATAATAAGTTATTTCATTGCATATTCGAGAAAAGCACTAAACATACCTACCTCGGCTGTATGCCTTTGTATGGTGGTTTTGTTATTCTCAGTATTGCCCGGGTGCAGAGACTGGGCGGGAAAAGCTAAAACGATCTCAGCGCTTGACGTGACCAAAAGTGGCAACTGCGACGGCTGTATTTTTTGAAACGTCATACGTTTTAGTTATTTTTCTTACGCTTTCTACTTAAATATGCTATTAAATAATAAATTATAGATATTTATTCTCACTTTGCTTTCGAAAGTAGCAAGGCTTTTTTTAAAGGAGACAGACGGTCGCGTTATTCACAGACAATTTTACATAGTCTTTATTTTTATAGATACTGCACGGGCTTATCATTTAATTTGGTAAAGATATAGTTATTTTTGAGGTGACTTTAGATTTTTAGAATATGACATTTTTTATATGAAAATACGATGTCATCATTCATCATGTCTCCAAATCTCCAATATAGCAGTGTAAGAAAAACAATTAAATGAATATCATAGTTTTATGCGTCTTGATTTTATTTACAACCCTCTTCCCTTTGTTAGATCATGAGGTTTATTCTATACTGCTACGAGTCGTAGCAAATCGTAGCGGTGCTACGCGCGTAGTGCGTCTACGCTGCACCCCCTTTCACAAAATCACAATTATACAATGGGCCGTATTCTAACTTTAAAATACGTTTACATGCGATCCAACTTCAATAAAACTCTAATGCATTAACTACGCATCACAGCTAGCGCCTAAAAATCTGAATCAGAATTTGCTTGATAATTATTTCGATGCAACTCCAATACAAATTCGATATTGGTTCCGTATTTGTGTGTTGAAGTGATGTTTGAGATAGATTGTATTTTTGTATATTTTAAAATTAGAATAGGTACGGCACAATTTCTCATTCAAAATGGCACAAAATACGCTATTGCAGCTATGCAATGCTATCAAGAAGGGGCAGCAAAGTATAGAACATAATCAGGAATGAGGGTTTCCGGAATCGATTTTTTCACCAGGTGGCAGCCCTGGGGCGAGAGGTCCAGCTGTCATCCACCGATAACTTTTTTTGGAGTGAAAACTTCTTTAGCCGCGTTGGGCACTTCTTGGTGGGGGGAAATCCTATGAGTTCGCGTCACCGACACCGTCACGAAAACAAAAACCCGTCACAAGATTTTCCTTGGGTTGGAAAGTTCGTTAAACTTATAATCGTTCAAATAAAGTTTAATCTTGTAAGTAGTATTTTTCTCTTATGCTTTTAATAGGTATTTAAATCATAGAAAATCACCATTTTAAATTGTATGTAGGTACTCATTAAGAGTCGCCAGGACGGTCGCGTTCCCATACAAACGTAGTTCAGCTCTCATTTTAAAACGACATGCTTTAGAACCACGAAATTTGGCATGGGCATTCTAGTAGTACAGATCTATGTCGGTAATTCGTCTTCGTTGCAAAAAATTGTAATACAAAGAAAATACAGCCAGATATTTACAGATTTACATACAAAAGTTATTTTTGCTATATTTTTTTGTATTACAATGTTTAGCAACGAAAACGAATTACCGACATAGATCTGTACTGCTAGAATGCCCATGCCAAATTTCGTGGTTCTAAAGCATGTCGTTTTAAAATGAGAGCTGAACTACGTTTGTATGGGGACGCGAGTTCACGCGAGCGTCCTGGCGACTCTTAAGTCCTATATATATAAACCTTATCTAGGTCAGTCCGTGGTCTGAAAGCTGTTAAAGATAGGTCTACCAAATAATTATGCCGTAATCTCCAGGGTGTTAGTGGACTGTAATACTAAATGTTTTCACTTCTATCGGCAGTCCCTATAACTGGCATTATTTTTTATTTGGTTGGTGGATTTTTAAAGCTGCTGTCAAAAAGATCTCTCGTCACAGTGCCGCCACCTGGATTTCAGGGAGAGTTTGATACCTCCTAAAGAGTACGTATACTTACAATGTTGACCAAGCACGTGCTCTCCCTCCAAGCGCCGATGCAGCCGAACATGGAGATGAACAGCATCATGACGCCGATGACGATGACCAGCGTGGCCGGCGAGAAGAAGTGCGGGTCCAGGAAGAACGACACGTCATGGTAGATCGCGTAGATCGTCGTGCCCACCGAGATTATGAGGGCTGATGTGATCTGGAAGAGATTTTGTGATAATTAATTTCATAGTATTTCCAGCCAACCATTTTTTTCGTTTCTAAGCTAGGAAGTTAGTATTTTAAGAGAGAGGAGATTATGAGGGCTGATGTGATCTGGAAGAGATTTTGTGATATATTATTAAGAATGTTGGTAAAACTCGAATTGCTTATACAGAAAATGAGAAAACCTTCGTTGAAGTTTGTCAGGGCCGTAGCGAAAGTTGTAGTTAAGATAGAGCAGTGCTAATTTAAGGTTCTTGGAGCATGGCCAGTTTTAAGATAGGACTTTTACTTTTTTTTCATAGTTTAGTTTTTAAGCTAGGAAGTTAGTATTTTAAGGTAGGGTGTTTATAATGCCCCCCTAGCTACAGCCCTGCTTCCTATTATGTAATCACTAGCGACCCGCCCCGGCTTTGCACGGGTGCAATTATACATACATATAAATAAACCTTCGTCTTAAAACACTCTATCTATTAAAAAAACCACATCAAAATCCGTTGCGTAGTTTTAAAGATCTAAGCATACTAGTGCATAGGGACAGACAGCAGGAAGCGACTTTGTTTTTTACTATGTATTTAGTGATTTGGTCGCTTATATAGTTAACTTTACCGTGAATGTCGACGATATGGTCATGAAAAAGCAGAGGACCAAAATAAATGTAGTTGAATACAGATGCTGCGAATGTTAATACATTTCATCGTCGCCGGTAACGGAATATCGCAGTAATTTAAAAGCGTTTGCATGATATTTGTAACAGTTGGCTGCCTTGCTAATGGGGCCCACCCACTATCAGTCGGCCTGACAATATTGGCCTGTCAGTTGTTAGGAACTGTCAAATTTTTGTTTTAACTGACAGGCCGATATCGTTAGGCGGACTGATAGTCGGTGGGCCCCCTAATGCAGCTCCATCTAGCGCTAATCACGACATATTGTACGCTTCTACAAAGCATTTTAGCAAGCTACACATGTTTATATGATAGGCTGCTTAACACTGCGATGGTATATTAGTTATTAGCTAATTATGTTGGGAAACTTCAAAATATAGGAATGAAAAAGACGATCAATATTTTTACTATTTCATTTGGTTGTGCAACTTTTTTAGTCCTAGGTACCTACTGTTGTAAGACTTGTAAGCGTAACTGCGTGCGAAAACGCAGAAAATTCGGGAAAATCCCTATCACAATGCAAATAATAGGTACGTACTCGTAAAACATTGTGTCTGATTCATCATAAACATTTTCAATAGATATCTGAACGTGATACATAATTTCGATATCCCCTGATAACGTTCAACATAAATATATTATCTTATCTTTACGTGTCTCGATCGATTCGGACCCAAGTATGCGTTTTATGGATCAAAACGTAAAGAATAGCCATATTAACATTTACACTCTCATAATCAGAGATAAGTATGTCGGATAGGACTACAAAGAAGTCAAATATAAAATATGTGCATTTTTCTATAAAACAAACGATTATTATATTAGCTAAGTTTGTTTTTCTAAATAACAAATGTTCATTGCTAAAAAGAAAGCACTAACGCATAAAGACTGACTTAATGCCATAGGGTACGTGTAATTTTCTCCTTGGGCCATCCGACATCCCATATCGAATCGGCAAGTATGAACTGACTCAGATAATCCGTAAGAACTAAGTATTCAGATTATAGGTACTGGATACTACGATCGTATAGTCTGTAATAGTTCTTACGGGTCTCATAAATAGAGAATCGTATATGGTTAGTGACTGAATTGACATTTGAATTTAAATAAACGCAACTTGGTCTGATATTGATTTATTGCATCTCGAGCGCACGAATAATATTATTACCTATGGGTTCGAACCGTCGAACACCTGCTACCAGTAATATCATATCGAGCAATATTTTGAATATTCGAATACCGCGTCTGTCAATAGCTAGGGATACACGCACAGATATGCCCGCCATATTTGTCCGACGAATATGCCCGGCGGACAAATCCGTGCGTGTATGGCGCGAATTGGACACGGATTTGTCTGCGGACACATCTGAATAGCGCCATACACGAACGGATCTGTTCGCCGGGCATATCCGTCAGACAAATCCGGCGGACACATCTGTGCGTGTATCCCTAGCTAATAAGTAGATAGATTGCGTCACCATATTGCGGATTAAATTCGAAGCTTTTACTCGACCCTGACCTTCATGTTTTTACTACCTATTTTTAGCAAACCATGTTACTGAAGCCTTAGAAACTTTAGTTTGATATTTGGTAAACGAATAGAACGTATCTACAGCCGATTTATTAATAGCACTTTAATTTCCTTGTATTAAACTGAGGTTAAATTAGCATTGCTTTGACGCACCAAACGATAGAATTAGATTTCATTCCATAGCGGTCCAGACAATATTAGTAATAATGTCATTATTTTAATACCCGTCCTTTTCCATGTATACTTATGAAGAATGACAAGGATAAGCAGAGAAATAATGTCGTTATTATTGACAGTGTCTGGTTGCCTTATGATATTTTATAGAAACACTACATAAATAGTCATACCTATATTAATAACGAGTAGTTGCAGTCCAAATTGGAGTTTAATTTACGTCTACTAACAGCAGGGATGTCCCATTCTAGGCCCTGGAAATACTCGTTCTGTACCTATAATGTCGCCGCTGGTGGGTATACCAACGAGCAACAATATTAAGGAGGTACATAGGTACTGGGTACTCGAATACTGAAATTTTACTGAAAATATAGGTCGTGATAATTTGTAAAAGGCCAGTCTTTGCTGATAATAATAAGATGGTCATCAGAGAAACTGCTGCACAAGACGTTTCTGCATTTTTTGGGCTGATAGGACACATTAATTACCTATCTGAAAATGTACGTCTGTCAAACATTATGAAAATGTTGTCCCATGAAAGTTTCCATGCGCCGCAAACTTCGCATAGGCAGTGGAACGTTGTATAAAAGTTCTTAAGCCACTAAAATATTTTTACCCGAGGCCGTAGACATAGCAAGTGGAATATTATCGATTTTCGCGCTGAGGCGCTAGTTGTTGCATAATTAATGAGGAAAAATCCATAAATATAACTTCATACACCATTGTAGAGGTGACCTTGCTACGTATACGTGTACGTGTTTCGTTTGTTTGTTTGGTTGTATTGTCTTGATTTGAATGCCGCTAATGACGATTATTGGCAGGAATTGTCTCTCAGTGTGTTTGGGTTATTTAGATAGAGCATGTTTAAACTGACATGCGAGTAATTCGTCATCACAATTATACGACATCTATTTCAGTTTTAATTAATATGCACGAGGAAAATCAAATACACATGTATTTGTTAATAATGCTTGTAATAATATTTTATACTCAAACAATATTAATTCCTACAATATATCCTCGTCCTGCCCATTGTCCTTTTGAAATCACAAAATATATATATATATATAATTTATAAAGCCTGGGTAGGACGAGGATATATGGAAAAATAACATTACAATAGAAAATTTATAAATAACTATAGGAGTACGTATTTTATTTGTAGGTAGCTTTTAGTTTATAGTTTAAAAAAAAGGTACTACCTACTCTACCTAGTGCAACTCCAAGTGCAAAGTTGCTCGAATCTAAATCAGTAATGTTAATATTTTAATAAAAATAAATAAATAAATCTATATCAATATATTTTTGATCTAATTATTACCATATGCCACATAATTAATATTTACGTAGGTAAATTAAGTAGGTTAAGTAAGTAATTAAGTAGGTAGGTAGGTTAAGTTCGTCCGCCCACACTGTAAGTAAACCTACCATGGCGAGTAAGTAGGTAAAACGCTATTTGGTCTGATGTAATGGTTGAGCTCACCCATCGTTTAAGCCTATTAGAAGGTTCTAGATGTTTCAAACGCAATTGATGGTAAGGAAGCCAAATTCATTATGCTTCACGTAACTACATACCTACCTACGGCGGTTATGCCGGTTATATCTCTACACGGTAAACTATGGGCTAGTAGGAGAGCGTTATTATTTTTGCTCAATGTACTTACATTAATTTACAACAAGAATTACAAGGTATTAGTAATTATAACGTATAAGCTAGGAACACACGCACAGATGTGCCCGCCATTTGTCCGGCGGATATGCCCGGAGGACAGATCTGTCCGTGTATAGCTCGAATTGGCCACGGATTTGTCTGCGGACACATCTGAATAACGCCATACACGGATGGATCTGTCCGCCGGGCAGAATCCGGCAGGCACAACTGTGCGTGTATCCGTAGCTATACCGAGGTAAAGTAACTACTTATGTCAACCGACTGTACCCGCACTTGTGTTGGGTTTAGAAAATTGCTAATATTTTCATTAATATTTCACTTAACGATTAGTCGTAATAATGTTACCTTGATAAGAAACTTGAATCATCCTCTTGAAGCAATCTTAATCGCGGTTCCTTATCAGTCTTAGACATTTCTTGCTACTCAGGTATTTTTCTTTATTGTACCAACGTATTTGATTTCTTGTGAAATACCTATTTATGTTTCTTCCTAACAGTTCTACCCAGCAGGAAAATACTGTTTGCCTTGTAATTTATAATGTGTTCGTGTAAACTCGTATTTCTAGTGTAGAAATAAACCAGGAAACTTATAACTGGACTATAAATACAGAGAAATATGTTAGTATACCTTATTCATCCTTACTTTAAACTCCTAAATTAATGTCATTTCGGCTTCTAGATTGACAGACATTTGTAAATATCATTAGACAAGCAAGTACGTCTTATCTATCAAATCTGCCAACTACTAATCCGTATGATTCTCTCTAACTCTTAATGGTTGTAAATTAGATATCTTGAGGACTTCTAATATTTTCTACTATTATCTACTCATCGAATCCTCGTATTTAACATATGCCCACCCTTTAAAAGTGGGTAACGCGCAGGTGACAACTTCTTTACCTGAAATCGTGCACGTCAATCGTCAATGACGTTTGTATTTATGGGTAACCGTGAGTCATTATTATTTGCTAATGTTTGAAAAAACGTGATTTACAGTAAGTGATGATAAGAATTTGTATTCCTTTTGTTAATTTTTCTTTATTCAGATATTTGCTACGTACATAAAAATGCTCGCTTTATTAATTGCAACACAAAACCTTTTATGTCACGTTTAGTATTGAAGTAACCATTGTCTTCAATAACAATCTATCTTTTACCGGTAATAAGCCAGGAATCACGTGCTACAGCAGGTTCATGTTTAGAACCTTGTCAAATTAGCATAATGCAGCAAGTTAGCTAGGAATCCACCGTGAAAACAAAGCGACAAGGTACTTTGTACGCTAATGCGTCAGTGATAAAGGTAATATTGCCGCAGTCTTACGTCCCTCATAGTTAAAAACTTAAGAAATACCTCTTGTCTATGTACAATATATCGGAGCGGCCACGGTACTCAAAAATATCTGAACTTGCACTTTATCGCCTTGAAGCGTGTTGTTCAGATATTTGTGACCACCTTGGCCGCCTCGATATATCTGATGGTGACTGTACTATACTTGCGGTAGGTACTAAGAATTTTATGAAAAATCCAAATATTAAACGTCATCTTGTTTTCCTTACAAACACGTAACCTTGACATATGCGTACCTAGATGATTGGCACTGTTTAACCTTATTAAGCTGGTATATAGCTATATAATGTATTAAATTAGGAATGTATAACCTTGTGACGTCACTATGCAGATATATCGGAACATGCAATGAAGCCGCATACTTTTAAAGGGTTCTAATTTCCAACAGCAATAAAAAAAGTACTTACCACGAAAATAGCCGTGACACAAAACAACATATATTTAATGCACTTCATGCCTACTTCCAAATTGGTTTGAGCCACCATTTTGGCTGACACTGTCTTTACTTCACAGGTGTATGAATACTGAAACAGGAACTTCGTGTTTGTTATCAGTGTGATAAGGTATCAGTATGCGCGCTCGGTTCGGACGGCGCGGTGCGACTAACGCAAGGAAAACGGGTGGAAAATGTGGCGATCCGCGCGTCTACGGAAAACCCTTTTGTGGTATGAAATTTGTCATGAAGCTAAGTCATTTGGTGGTTTGCGATTAAATAGTCATTTTACCACGGTCGGAGGAGTTCAGTTTCATGATAATCTAGTTGTATAAACCACTTACAATAAAATTAGTCAATCACTAAATTCAGCTCAAATACCTATGTGATGCGCCTTATTCTGGAATATCATAACATCATAGTTTTCAGAATCATCCGAAGTTCAGCATTATCCGAATACCTTTTTTTATTTCATTAATATACCTACCGTAAAATGGGGTGAGTATTAGGGATAGCGAGGGCAGTCGGGTCATGAATGGAGAGTAGGGATGACCGAGGGGTGAGGTGGTTTTTATAAGCTACGGCTACGCAAATAATATATTCTTGTTACAAAATAAGCTATTATATTTTTTACTATCCGAAATCAGTTCAGCTGTTCAAATGTGTCATCAGCATCACCTTGGTAAGAGGCAGGCAAAATTATATTTTTTTTTCTAAAACCCACCGCCACCAGTATTTTGGGGTATATGCATGAGGGGGAGGGGGGGGGGATTTTAGCGAGGTGTTTTATATTTAGAGTTAGTGTTTAAGTTTAAGCTACTTATTGAAATTTTTAAGGTTTAGATTTTAGAGATTTATGTGTTTTTTTTTATTATTGTGTAAGGTACAATTTTGTTTTTTATTTATTTATTTTCAAATATTTATACTTTTACAAAAACACATGCTAATAAAATACTTAAATAATCTTTAAGTATCTTTAAATAATCTTTAAGTATCTTTAAATAATCTTTAAGTATTTTATTTTATTCTTATCTTCACGTTAAATATTATGTGGCTCTATGGGAAATAGAACCTTAACCACAAAAAGACTCACCCTTAACCAGTTTAGTATCAGCCAATTAGCTCAGTTATGTTCGCGAAGTAAGTAGGCAGGTCGGTATATTGTGACTTTGTTAACTAAAAATGCTAAGTGCGTGTCATTTTCGACACATACACACATACACACACACACACACTCCTACAACAACTTTTGCCACTCTTGGAATTAGTAATGTATATGTATAGATTTAAAAAGTAATAACTATTATTTTCTTGTATGTCTTTCCCGACCACGGAACAATGGTGTTCCGGACCTTTGGGACCTTTTAATTTATATTTTACTATTTTACATTATTTTATTTAATCTAATTTTAATTTAATTTATATATTTAATTTGTACAATATGGAAACTTTATTTCTGGAATAAATAATTTTCATTTCATTTCAATATCTATTCTCGTCAACCTTTAGAAACTGGAACAAGAATGTGTCATTTAACTGTCGAACCTCTACGTGTTGATTCTGGCTCCACGTACGCTCCGCACGATGAACGCCTGTTAGTTTTTACCAGCAATTTCGTTGATATTGGCATTAGCATTAGTCGGTTAGCCTAAAGAACCCAATATTTTTAAAAGTCATATCATTTTAACCATTTTCTTCTTTTTTCCGGCTTACGCTTGACTGTAGGCTTATTATTTTTCCTGTAATCTATAGGTAAAGAACTATTTTTTCTAAATCTTAGGCTCAGCAGATTGCGAGATAAGGGAGGGCGAATGGTTGGAAGTTAATATTTCTTAAATATAAAAAAAAAATATAATTAAAATCATTGAAATTCTCAAAATAAGCACTTTACTAGATATATCTCACATGGTAACCCGGCACGGCAGGTAGTACAGTCGCCATCAAATATATCGGAGCGGCCAGGGTACTCAAAAATATCTGAGCATGCTCTTTATGCCTTGAAAATAGAGGCTTTGTTCAAGTATTTGTGACCACCTTGGCCGCTCCGATATATCCGATGACGACTGTACCTACCCGTTTGCAAAACTTTTTTTTTCTAATTTACCCTCCCTAAAGTAAAAGAAGGGAACATTCGTTCATTTATGTTATTAATTAAAAATACCGAAATACACGTGCTTCTTTGGGTCGCTTAATCTCAGCGTTAGCTCAATTGGTCGAGTCGTTTCGAAGCAAATTGACTTAACGGGTTACATTGCAACATTTGCAACCTGCAGGGCCGAATCTGTTGTGTACCCTGCCTCTCCCTTCCCCTCCTTCAGCTCCCTACGGGCCCTACCTTTAATTACACCTACCAACCTGACATTTTAAATGGCGACGAGGATGGGATTTGGGATTCTATCACCAGCGGAGCTACCTCCACAGCAGCCGCCATCGGTTGAGGTAGGAGAATCAGGTGGAAGAATTGTAAGACCGCGCAAGCCTGTTAATAATAAGGTTTAGTTTTGTTGTGTTACCTAATGTATTATGTTTTGTTGTTTATGTATTATTATTTATTTATTATTTATTAGCCCAAGTAATACAATAACATGAAATATATTATTATATAAATTTATATGAGTTAGTTTTTTTCTTGTAATTTTGTTTAATTAGTTTTTTTTTTTAAATCTGTATTACAGTAAATCCCACTGTTGGGCAAAGGCCTCCCCCATCTTGTTCCAATTTCGCTTGTCAGTAGCAAGTCTTTTCCAAGTGAGTCCCGCGTATTCATCTAGCTCGTCTCGCCATCGGGTTCTCGGGCGTTTCTGCGCTCGTGTAAGGTTAATGTATTAATTAAAGTTAATGTTTTGTTCAGCTAAGGGTGAAGGAGCTGATGTGTATCCTCTAATGTGACTTGTCTATGATTGTTCCATGACGTGTGTCAGAAAATATGTTCTTTCATCCTCCAAGGAATCTAAGTTTTATTTATGTATAATTTAGTGATAATTTCCATACATTTCAGTATTCCTGATCATAATGCATGGAAGACTAAAATGTCGTATAAACTTTTCTGGATTTCGCCTAGTTTCAGAGTTACTGCCAATTATATTAAACGAACAAAATTTATATATTTAATTTAACTTAATGTTCTTTTTTTCAACCTACACAAAAAAATTACAACAGAAACACCACTAACATTATTTATTAATCTCCAATAATATTACTTAAAGTAATTAAAATACTTAGTTTACAACAACAATTGCACGTTAAAGTTCTTTACGGAAATGCGTTTTCTGCTCTGGATATCTTGGCCATCCACACCGCCCCACCGACGGCCAATGCCTGAAAAAAAAAAACAATATAAATACAGCCTTTGTCTTCAATGCGAATTAACGTAGGAACATTGAGTAACAGGAGATGACATCCCTAACAAAATTTTTCAGCCATGCCATGAGTTTAAGTGATCGGCACTTAAAGTCCATACATTGGCTCTTGAAACACTGACATGATGCTAAGCAACTGACAGCTGTCAACGGCCAAACATGCAGCACAAAATTTGTTCTAGATGTCACATCTAGTAGGTTCTACCTACATCTACATAATAAATCAATGCGTAGCTGCGAAGGAAACAATTTATGTTCAAAAATACACACACAGTCCTAAAAATTCAGTGGGTCGCGGAATAACTCTCGAAAAATAGGAGCACTGTTTAAAATATTATTTAGCCGTGTATCGGCAACTACCTAATAGGTAGGTGCAACTATAGGTCCTAAGGTACAAAACTATTGAAACTAAGTATGACTTCGTGTCCAATTCACACAGAAAAACCATGTCATAATGTAAATATAGGGCAGACGCCCCGGTTTTGGCCACTTGAAGGAAAGTTTGTCTATTCAGACGTCCGTCTTTTTGTATCAATAAGTAAGGAATTATGAAACTCTTCATGTACTGAGTCATTGAAAATAATGCATTACTATATTTATATGAAGCTCCGCTATTAAGATTCTGATATTAGCTTTTTTTCAAATGAAATGTCAGAGCCCGGGAGCCAGTTTTGGCCACTTTTTTCCACGGCTCCTGACAGCTAACATGACAGATGACAGTGCCATTTGTGTACTGCCATAATTTACTCTTATATTCACTATAATTTACTCTTAATCTCACCATAATTTACATCTCTGCCATAATTTACTCTTATATTCACTATAAACCATAGACTTGTAATTTTGTCTATACCTTAATAAAAGTGAAAGTGGTCAAAACCGGCACAGTGGCCACAACCGGAGTATCTACCCTATAATGACGTGAGAGTACGAGGTACTCATTAAATATGAGAAGCGATAACCTAGTTACGTATCCCGCAACTACTACGTTTACAAGCGATATACGGTTTGCCTAATGCCAGCTGCTAACGTCACTAGAACTTTCATAAAATATTTCAAATTGATTTAGTTTACAGTTAAAACTAGTTTCGGTAACGCGTGATCACGTAATAAGATGACACTAAAACTTGTTACTCCCGAACTAAGCTAATTTCGTAGCGCTACGCCGTAGCTCGTAGCCATTATTACTGGGCATTCTCAGTTTTTACCATAATGGGGTGAGAAGGGGTTAGTTTAGTTAGAGTATCATAACTTTTTAGATGTAATTTTTATGTCAAAATTATATCATATTGATAATTAAGTATACTCAGGTTTTTCGGCCACGTCTCGAGGAAAATAATGACTCTAAAGACCGTCTGGTGGTAGGGTAGAGCAAACGGAGACAGACCGCGCCAAAGACCACCAATGCGACCACCACTGACCAGATCAAATCCGCTATGGAAGACCCTTGAACAAGTTTGTTAGAATGACTTCAAACCGGCCAGAATGGCGAAGAATTGTACAACAAGCAACATCTGTACCTGATACTGCTAATTGACCACGACACTCTGCAAAGAGTACAACGAATAAGAAGAATTAAGTAATCCGTAACATTAAGAGTTTACATTTAAAATACCGCTCTATGTATATAAACCAACCTATAAGAACTAAAAGTAAACTCCAGCGGCCCCTAACCCCTACATCAGTTTGTGTCCAACTGCCAAACGCCTCAGCACATCCCGTTCTGTATGCAGTTATGCACTCGTCACGTTGCAAGTGAAGGTGGTGACAACACCGTACATCCGGTTACACCTATTGACGTTATCTAACCTGTTAAGGGTGTTATTGGTGGCTGTATAAAGAAACAAGCATAGTATTTAGGTAAACCAACCTGAATAAGAACTAAGAAAATGCCAGCGGCCCCTATAACCCCCGCATGACTTTGTGTCCAACTGCCAAACGCCTCAGCACATCCCGTCCTGTATGCACTCGTCACGTTGCAAGTGAAGGTGGTGACGGCACCGTAGACACGGTTGCAGCAGCTGACGGGCAGACCCTGGCTCTCGTGGGTGTCCAGGTGCTGCAGCCAGTCGCTGGCGTTCAGGACCCCGCAGCAGGTGAACTGGAATTGTAGAAGCAGATTTGTTAGGCAGAGATATGCCTGGCTTGCATTTTTAATTTAGCTTACGAATTCCTAAGATGGTAGGAACAGATGTCAAATTCATCTTCGAATTGTTTACTAAACGAACCCCAAACAGATGTGCCCGCCGGATTTGTCCGGCGGATAGATCAGTCCATGTATGGCGCTATTTAGATATGTTCGCAGACAAATCCGTGTCCAATTCGCGCCTTACACGGACGGATCTGTCCGCCGGGCATATCTATGCGTGAATCCCTAGCTAATAGGGTAACATTTTAAAACGCCTGAGGCAACTATAGCAATTAGCAAGTGTTGAGGCTCCCCGAGAACGCAAAGTATTAATTGATAAGTTCGCAGTGATATCATGATTAGATGAATTCAGTACTGAAATCAGATCAAGTGTTTGCTATGCCTAAATCACTGTAGCGCGCAGTGACTAATACATTCTATGTAAAGTGATTATACTAACATCTTCTTGCACTTCATCCCACAGCTTGGTGACTTCGTAGTTCTTCTGAGGCCCGTACAGGTCCATGGTGTTTTGCAGCTGCGTCTGCACTAGCACTGTGGTCTGACTCTTGAGCGCGTAGCCCGCTATGCACGCTGACAGCTGGAAGATGAACATCAGCACCATGGCGCCGGCAAACTGGAATGTGAGTGTAATCGCTTTAATTTACAGGTGGACAACTGAAAAGTATGCAATTATTTTGAAATTTTTACTCAAAAATAAATGTTTAGTATTTTATGCCGCATAAGAGGCCCGGACGGGGCAGGTCCAAACAGAGATGGCGGAACGATTTGGACGCTTTCGTCAGCACCTGGCTGGAAAAAGCGTGGGACCGAGAGTTATGGAAATCAGCAGGAGAGATCTTTGCCCAGCAGTGAAACTACTTTAGGCTAATAAAAAAAAGTACCTATTTCATTAAAAATATACAAGATGCGGCGAGGCAACGGAAAAATATTAAATACGTCTTCCTCGTTCATAAGATTATCACTGAAATAATTATCCGTGTGTACTGCTCAAGAAGACTCAAACGAGCCAAAACTTGTGTTGTATAATAATTGTGTGTTTTGAACATGTCCAACAATGGATACGACCACTTTTTCTGAGACGAAGAAAATTAGAGTCCCCCTATTCATAATCAGATAGTGTGCGCCCTGAAGCCCGGGCATCAGAATAAGGCTACGGTATTCCCTTCCCTGCCTGACGTACGAGGTGACTGAAAGGGAATCTTGGGGCAGAAAAGGATCACAATAGGGGGCAGTGGTCCCCAAACAGACCGGAACCCGTAAAGGCGTAACGTCAGGGCGGCACTGGCGCGTTCCGTAGGAGATCCCAGAGGCGTCCAAAAAGCGTTGAGGAGGACCCTCGGGGGGTTTTTAGTCGGTGCGACTCCAACATAACTTCCGCGCTGTCCCCGTGGTGCGGAAGTATCCATAACTGATTTTCCCCCGACAAAAAAAGGTATGTTAGATAGTGTAAGTGGAAATATGCAAAGCTCGTGTTTCAACGGATCGATAAGGCAGATGTATGCGTCATGTCTTTGTGTACTCCTAATTTATCACAAAGAGATATCGAGTTTATGGTTTATGATATCAATGATCAATAATGTATGAATGAAATCAATACCCTATGCCTAAATTCGAAAGTAATATTGTTTGATGGAATGAAGGTAGGTATTTTTTCTGAGATGAAAGGTCTAATAGAATATCGTATTCCCAAAAAAAACGAATTCCTAATCTAATTTCATTCATGTTTAGATACTACGCGCGACAGGTCTGCCTATGTTGAGAAATTATAGGTTTTTTCAAACGCTCTATTGACTAAACGGGAAAGATTGTCTCTTTTTCATACAAACTAAATAGTATTTTCAATGAACGTTAAAATCCGTCTAATTGACATTGCTTGTCACCCTACAGACATAGTCAATTTCGGAATACATTGCGTGTTCGAAAAAACTTTAAAGTGTCCTAAAAATCAAACCATACGTTATTTTAAAAAGTCGCTGAACAAACGTTTCCTGGTTTGAGGAGTAGAATCTACGTTTTAATTTATTGCTCCTATTACAGAAACACACTGTATAGTCTAATAATATATATTCGAAAATAAATTCAGTCCCTTTTCCCGTTTAGTCACTAGAGCGTTTGAAAAAACCCATATTTTTTTCAAAGTAGCCCTTTAAGAGCAAGCAACTATAGTTGAATGGATTAGTGACTTGCAAGACGTCCACTGCGGCCACGGATCCTGCAAGAATCGTTCAACGATTCACTTATAACTTAAAATATCGATGGTCCATCATGTTGGGGGCCTTCGCTTCAGCGCCCTCTGGTTTTTGCAATGCTATGCAACTAAGAATCACATTTTTATCAGTTCATTCCGCTTAAATGAGTTCCGAGGTTAAACGATAATTGCACTCAATTATCTTAACCTGTCTTCAGAAGTCTTCATTTAAACTATTTAAAGCGTAATTTTTTTAAACCAATTATTTTTCGTAAAATACGAGTACAATATTTTGTGAAACTATTTATTTGTTTCTACTTTGTAAATTTGATTTATTTAAATAAATCAAATTCACATCTCTGTGATGTTAACATCTCTGTGTAAATTCAGCAAATAAGATATTGATGGGGACATAAATATATGTAGGTAATTGTATCGTTTAAGGGTCACCACACACCTAGCGGTTTTCCTCTCGGAATTAGCGGAAGTAGCGGAAATTTATAGACAAAATGCTTAATTTGTCTATGGTAGCGGAAATTTGTCTATGGCTTCCATACAAAAAATCTGCTACCATAGACAAATTTCCGCTACCATAGACAAATTTCCGCTACTTCCGCTAATTCCGCGAGGAAAACCGCTAGGTGTGTGGTGACCCTTAGCCCCGTCAAAAATCTGACTGAAAACACGATAGATACGTAGTATCCATGTATATTCCGACCAAAAAGTGTAGAAATTAAAAAGTGGCAACATTGTAGAGTCGTCCCATTTTCTTAGGCTCAAAACACACCTAGCGGAATGGAGGCAGAAATGTATGGAGACCATAGACAAATTTAAGCTACCATCGACAAAGCTCGATACATTACTGCCGAAATTCCGCTAGGTGTGTTTTGAGCCTTAGATTGATTTGAAAGGACACTTTTTAATTTCTACACTTTTTGGTCGGAATATAGGTAAGGTACTCTAGCTAGGTCTTCCATAGACGTGATAGACGACCGGAATTATTGTGACATGCCATGTTTGATTTCAGCTTTTCTGATTTTTTTTACTCAGGCGTAAGTATATACGCAATGTATAATGAATATAAGTACATTATGGATTTTCTTTTTAGGTCAGTGAGGACAGCTAGCAGATTCCGTGCTGCTACGCGAAAATGGTCTTAGAATTGCCTTGATTTCAAATTAATGAAGATTTGCGTTTACAGATTTTAGAAAAAAAAGTACAGGGTGCGAGCAAAAAGTTCATTTTTGACAAACTTTTTTTTTTGATACCATTCGATCCCAAGTATTCTGATAATGGTTAATAAACAAGACATGTTATCATATCATAAGGCAGTCAGCATCGACAAGCATTGAACGTTCGTAGCAAGCGCAAGGTTATTGCAATTACGTTTAATTATACAGTTGTTAATGAAATAATGACGGACACGGTGTTTGGTAGCGGACGAAAGGTCGAATTAGAAAATTGAAAAACAATATTTCTGATCTCAGAATCGGAATCGAAAGGTTTAATAACTTTTTGGGTTTTTTGTACACATTTATAGTTAGCATGCAGTCTAGAAGAAATTATTAAGTAGGTATGTTGAAATCTACTTGCAAGATTTTATTGCTTACATTGTTAGTTACAGTTACAAGTGAAGTTAATGAACCTTTTAACACAATTAAGAATCAATGTTTCTAAATAATAGTACATTACACAACTAGGGTGGTATAACAAAGAAAGGCCGAGATCGCAGAAGTTTGCGGCCCGAGCTGCAAGCGAGGGATGTAAATATGCGATCGAGGGCTTTCTTTATTTCCTCCCGTGTTGTGTACATCATTTTATGTCTACACTTGGCCAGAAAGCGTCTTTTTCCGTACGCGCAGCGTGCGGAAAAAAACACTTTATGGCCAGGTGTGGCATAAAATACCTTTTCGAATCTCCGACAAAAAAAAAACCCGTAGCTTGATTTGAAATAAAAAAAATAGAAGTAATCACTAATCAGCCAGAATTAATGCAATGGGTAATTCATGTTTTTTTATCTTCACAGTGAGGACCATAAGCTAATGTAATTAAATATAAATAAGATATAAGGGTGATCATGAATATCGTGATCGTCGTTCATGAATTCATGGTTTCAGTTATAATTTCAATTACATACAAACTTTAAAAGTGAATACCTAATAAGAATTACGCATAACCTAAAAATACGGGAACTGCGTATCTATCGCTGAGATCAGGACAAGGACGAACAAATGTAAAGAAAAGATAGCCATATGAAGCCTCTATACGGTGTACTGAACACATTTCATGGCCACTATTGTCACTATATTGAATGTCAAGCGGTTATCACGTCACGAGACAACAGGTTGAACGTGATGAATTGTTTGACGATTGTGTGCTTAACAGTCATCTTTACATACGGTGAACATTACAATCGATATAAATACAACATGAAATCTTAAACGGCTCTCATGGAACTCCAAAAACTTTGCTGTGGAAAGATTGGCAGACAGGAATTTTATAGGTAATCAAATATGAACGCCATGCAGTTAAAATTGTTTTAAGAAATGATTGGATTATCGACAATATGACCGTCACATAAGACTGAGAATGCCTCGCGTTTATAAAACACAACACGGCATAATTTAAAATAGATAGCTGACATTTCGTGATGAAAAGAGGCCAGTGTTTCTGAAATAGCTGAAGCCTATTGTTTAATAATTTGTTATTTTACTTACCGCCATTATTAAATAATAGTTTTCCGAATAAGCTCCATAGAAACCAAAGAAGGCGATGATAAAGATGATGACTCCGGTAGCAATGCAGAATGCGGGTAGAGAGAAAAACCTCTCCGATAGGAACTCGTGGTAGCCATTGTAAGCGGACTGCACGGAACTTCCCACCGATAGGATTATTATTCCACTTATCTGAAAAACCACTTCACATCAAATTGTATTCAACACTTCAATCCAAACTACGTAGTTTACCTAACTTACCAGGAACAGGAAATTCACTGTTATTAAAGAATATTTAACACTTGTATATATTTTGTTCCACATTTTGTACGCGCGGCCGTGCGTCGTGACAGTCGCTACACTAAACTGCCGTAAGTATAGTTTTAGCTAGGTCTGGTATTTTTATCACTATAGGTAAGTACCTGATCTGTTGATAAGGAAAGCAAGCTGATTTATCTCAGTCCGAGCTCCTGTCAGACGCTTGTTTTCACATATTACGCATAATTCATCAATTCATTTTTAGCGAAGCTGTTATTCAAGTTCAAAATGTCACTGCATCTCGCGGTGCACTGGATTGTGGACAATTAAAACACAAATTTATGACGAATGTGTATTTTTAACTGTTTGTTATGAATGCTACAATACAACTGATACAAGCGATAAGAAACTCCTTGGTAAGAACTAACCAGTACAATTTGCATAATTATCTGCAACACTAGCAATGTATGTTCGCGTGAGTGGGTATTAAGTAAGTTTTTCAGGCTCCAATACTTCATTAGGTAGACGAAAACACACTTACCTAGATTACTTGTGACCCGTATCGCTATGCAATACGGGTCACGTTAGTGTTGAAGAAAACACTGAAAGCATAATGGCTGCTATACACTGGGCCATCAGACGGAACAAGATTGCAATATCGTTAGCTCGCTCTAACGCATAGCTGCGTCCCTATGATAGCCTATCATGTAGAGGAACCCTAATAGATACCGACACGCCATAGCTGCATTTAGAACATTACAGAGCGTGCAAGCCGGCATGTTTACATTACATTTGCATCTGGTACGGTGCGGTGCATATTATCTGTTCGGCTTTACCCACCTCAGTGGCGTTGACTGGTTTTAAAATAAAGAATATAAGAGTCGTCCCGCTCACACATCAGCCATGAACTTATAATTAACTAAAAAAATACATAATCACTTACAACTGATTTGATTGTACATCTTAGGCAAAATATACCTACAAATAATATAGATGTATCTACACATTTACACATGTCAGGTGGGTCATTCTATTTTGGAAAGCATTATATCCATTTACCTACGTACATTCAAAATCAAATACGGGTCAAAAATCTTCAAAAATGCGTTACGTAATACTTGAACGCCCCTTCACCACACATAATGTCTAAATTATATGCCATTAAATACCATAATTTCTTACCTCTAAATTATTTACTTACAACATATTCATCAAACGTGGAAACCGAAAACTGAAATACTTATACACATTGATAACATTGTGTAGGGCTTAGTATCTAAGCACATTCTACGGCATAGAAATCATTATCTAAATAAGTGGGTACAAATTCTCTAAAGCAAATAACTTTAAGCTTTATTACATTTTCTTATTCCTAGAATAATTCGGTTGTCATTAATTCATTATACTCATTACGAGTAGGTAGGTATAGGCAGGGGGGTACAACTCAAAGAAAATCTGTCAAAAAATTTGAGTTTGACACGACGTATCCGATACGTTTGCATAAGTGCGAAAAAGAACTTGTCATGCGTTAAGAAGGGACAACATGATTCGTGACGTTACGTGACATTAAAGAGGGCTCTCTGTATTATACTATTATTTACTCTGTGGTATAGGTTCCTAACAGTGGCAGTGGGTCAAAACCATAGATATAGCACCCATAGATCTTACACGGAACTAATAATACCAAGATTGAACGGGATAGTCTTATTACACTTTCCATAGATATGACAGAGAAGGCGCTATTATCGTTAGTCCTTATCATAGACTCACCCTTGTGATTATTGCTTACTTCCATAAGGGCCTAAGTACAATAGAAACGTTTATCACCCTCCACCGCTCTTTGAAGGGTAACAATGAAGCCGACTAAATTATGTAGGCTAGCTACAGTATGCTATCAGCCATCTTGAAATGCGTTTCCAAATTAGTCGCGTTGTGTGTGTTCTATCCCTTACGGTGATACGGGTGTTTCAGCTCTATCTCTATGAGATACTTGCTTTTTGGTCAAAACACTCTAAACTTTTCTTAGACACGCTGGCAGAGCTTAATTTGACTTAAAATTTCTTCGTAAGCTGTAGAGAAACTGCTCAGATGCCTGAAAATTAGGCAAGCTGATAGGAATCGTGTTCTATGGACGCGCCGCCACTGGTACCTTATCTAGTTTATGTTCTGCCAAAATGTTTATGGCTGACTATCGGTACGGGCGACCAAACTGGAGAAAAGTTACCCAATTAAGACAAACAATTGTGGAAATCATTGGAGCCTGGAGACCTTTGCCAATCGGTACGATTTTACCATTTAGTTATTTTTTTTAATCTTTCACTCCTCTTCAAAAGTGATAAATAATCGAGATATCTAATTAAAGCCTAACAAGTTTCTTTTAAGCCCTCGCCATGTTGCGGATTTTTTATGGAACTAATTTATTTTTATGGCAATGATTTTTTTTGACAACAGACGTTGAAAGTCATTGAACATCACCGATGTAAACAAATCGAAATTTTTTGTAAATATTTCAGGATAATAAGAGATTTTGCAATCAAAATGCCCTAAATATTTCACACCGATGCCATAAAAATAATTTTAAATACATTAAAATACTTGCGACTGAAAAAGGATGAGGGATTCAGTAGCAATCCATTAAACAATGTTGTGAAATTAGTTGTTGACATGACGGGTACTGACATTCATAGTGCGGCTGTTATAAACTGGTTAGTTTGGTACTAAACATACTTCTACAATTCACAAGTACATAATTGTATATCTAACTCGCTCTTGCACGATGCCAATACACACTGTCCCGACTATTCATGACGTACACGTATTGTTGCTATATGTAAGCTGTTTGTAGCGACGCTATATCAGGGTTAAAAAGGAACTTGTTAGGCTTTATTATTTTACAAAAAACACAACTCATACTGGGGCACCCATTCACCTAAATGGGACTCAAAATAAATCCTAGTCTTATTTTTTGGGGCCCAATTCGACTTAGGTAGGTACCAAATTTGGCAGTCAAGCAAGACCGCTTTGCCACATTCTAAATATTTCTAATAGGAATGTCAAATAAGTGAAATAAGTATCGATCTCGCATGGATATCCACGTGTCAGTGTCACAGTTTGGCATGTCGAATAGGAAACCCAGACCCAATAGGAATGAAAATTGACAGATATTTAAAGAGCTTTTATTTAAAGCTCATAGACTTAATTAGACTGTTTATTCTAGACAAAGTTAATACGAGTGTTTAAATGTACATTCTATCCCTAATATATCCCTCGAATTTTGCTACTGCTGAAACCCCAATTGGGGTCGCGTCGCATCCCTGTATTATTACATGAAAACTAACGACATAAAAGAAAATTATGTCGTTAGTTTTCATGTAATAATTTTATTAAAAATGATTGGTTGTCAAAAGCAATTCATCATAGCTAGCCTTGAATGATGGTCATGTCATGATCTGTGTTGTTTTGTAACGTTAATGATGTTTGCGTCGTATTTTTGAATTTAAAGTAACTAAATAGGTACTATTCCTTTATATTCTTAAAAAATTCTGCCTTCTGTATTCCTTAATTCTCTAATAAGAGGCCAATTTTTACATGGTTATTGAATTTTAGGTATGAAACAAATAGGAAAGGTGTATATTATGTACCTACTTAGTTAAGTATGTACATATATATGTACACCTTTCGTTTTTGTTACATCAGTTGGGTATAGTTACCTAACTGATGTAATTATATCGTTATTTATTACATCAGTTAGTAAATAGGTAATTTTAACCTTTTTTTGTAATGCGACTAATGCGATCTAATATAAATAATAATTTATTTACAAAGGAACTTATTTATATAAGAAACTATTAGGACTCCAGTTCGACCGATTCGAACTTCGACCGCCAGGTGAGCCACGCAGCAACTGCAGTCAGCACTATCTGAAAACAAATTTAAAATAAATATCTTCCAACAATAATGCATCAGGAGTTTCCGAGGAGGTGGGCTAGCATAGCACCTGATATGATACCAGAGGCGTAGCCAGAATTGCAGTTAAGATCTAGGGCAGTGCTAATTGAAGGTAGGGCATTAACTTTTTTTTCATACATTTTTGACCCGATTATAGTTTTTAAGGTAGGGCATTGCCCCCTAATGCCACCCCTATACTCGAAACTGGAATTCAAGGCCAAAAAATCTACGACAGATACGTCACTGTCATAACCATCATTGTCGCTTATGTCACTGTCAAGTAATCTTTTCAGGTTTCGCCAACCTTTTTATAATATGCTGCTTTATATTGGCCAGCATTATCATATTATCGAACGAGCGGAGCGTAAGCGAAGATCGTTCTTACAAACAACAACTGTCACCTGGCTACTGGGACGTCTCGGCATTTGGATGGCTTTTTGATTTAGATAGTTTGTCCGACGATAACTTTAGTAACGATTTTCCGATCTTTATGAAATTTGTTGGGGTTGTAGCAGAGATCAACAAAATTTGCGAGTTCGTATATGAGCTGGATTGAGACGGGGGTTTTGAAATTAGAAGGCCTAAAAAGGTTTTGTAAAGGGGTCCTGTTACATTGGTCATCTTATTTGCTACTTTTACGAGCAAGTATGGTTGAGTTTGGTATCAAACGAAAGGTATTGATTAACACTCTCGTCAAATCCTTATTAACTGCTTACTGTTTCATAACAATTAGCAACATAAAATTGATTTCAAAAATATTTTCAATATTATTTTGATTTTGGTGTAAATATTTTGACAACTGACTTTTTTTTTTAATTTATTAGAGCTTTGGCTGCTAGGGCCTAGAGAGAGTTACCATAGACGCACAATGATGGTAACCGAAACCTATATAGGTGGTCCACAGATGAGAACGACATGTCAAAGCAACAGAGTGAGAGGCATTTGAGAGGTGGATTTAAATTTAGATGAGACAAAAACTGTCAAATCTGAAGCAATTTCGTCGCGGTAAAATTTTGCGCATCAACCGCACAATTTAATATGGACGTTTAGTTTCACCGTGATGGTTAGTTGAGAAAAAAATACCCGATACCTATTTTTGGTATTTGTAGTAATTGCACATTTATGGCGAAACACAAGATTCGCGAGTTCACAGTTCGGGGCGAACTACTAGTTTATTCTGTGACATTATCTAAAGAGTGGAGCGTAAGCGAAGTGTAGTACTTACAGACGTACGGATACAACGGAACTGTCAGCTGGCTACCTAGACGTCTCTGCATTTCGATAGATTTTTGATTTTAAATAATTGTTCCACGATAACTTTATAAAATTTCTTGGGGATGCAGCATAGATAAATAATATAATTTGAGTGTTCAAATATGACCAGATTGATCAAGGCGTCATGGAGCTTAGAAGGCGCGAAACAATCATCATAAAGTGTCTTGTTATATTGGTCCACTCGTTTGCATGTAAATCACGAGTTCTCGGTTCGAAGCGAGCTATTAGTTAAAATAAGGTTTTTGTAAAAAAAAAGGTAGGTATGAACTTTTGGCGCCGACTGTACTCTACTTTCAACAGTAAACTAACACGGAGACAATTCTAACGAACATATTAAACACGATAAGGTTTCGTTTTTGACTTGATGTAGTTCATAACTTAGTCGTAAATTATTGTACCAAATGTTATGAATACCCGAAGTAATACAAGTGCAATACCAGCTTTGCAACCAAAAATCACGGATGTTTAACTTTTTATTTGTGTCTTTAACTTTTTAAGACGCCCTGTCTTTTATTTATGTAAAATAAGTAAATACAATTACTTCTTTAAATTATAGGATTGAAATTACCAACAAATAAATTATCTTAGCGTATTTTTAATAAAAAAGGGAATATACCATTGTACGAACATTTTACTGCAGTGGCAACATTGTAGTAACTTTTTTGGCCTTGAATTACAGTTTCGAGATTAGCTACGGCCCTGTATGATACTGGTACAATTGCACGCGCGAGTAGTTTTGGCCCAAACATTTGTTTGTTGTTTTTATTTGTAACAACACAAACAATCAAACTCAAACTCAAACATTTACTGAATAAATGTTTGAGTTTGATTGTTTGTTAGTTTGTGTTGTTTTGAAGGTTGTCTGGAAGAGAGCGCTGATTTTGAGGTGTGCAAACCTAAAGAGTATTTATGTTATGTTATGTTTGTTTCATGATTCATCATCACCCTAGCGATCGTTGCTTTTTTCTCAGAGCTCAATTTATTTATGCTCGGCAACTTAACTTTGTTTATGAAAGTTAATTAAAATGAAATAATAATTTCAATTTAAATTGAAATTCGTATATTTATAAGTAATATATTTTCATAAGTTAATCGTACTGAAGAATAGGGCGGGACGCTAAGATAAGCTAATGAAAAAAATCTTACGGGTATTTCGTTAGATATCCTAGTGTACGACTTATCATCCATAATTATGCGTTTCACTTATTTAATTAGAATGATTAAGTAGCTTTAACTCGTGTAGTTACCTAATCGTGATCAATTTAATTAGAATGATTAAGTAGCTTTAACTCGTGTAGTTACCTAATCGTGATCAATTTAATAAAATAAATCACCGTGGCGTTCAAAGTTGGCAATGAGTGTGTGTGTAGTATTACTGTGTAAATATTAGTGCCTACAGTGTTATCGGTTTGGCCGTTACCATGGCATTGCATGCATTGATCGATGCTAGAGCTTTCAACTCCGGAATTGGTGTGAATGGCCAATTCCGGAATTCCGGAGTTACTCCCATACAAATAACTCCGGAGTTGCATGCATTGATCGATGTTGATACACAGCAGTGCCTAATGGAACTAATTAAGTCATTGGATAATAAAATGCTCATGGCAGTCCCAAAACTTATAGTATCCAAATTCAGGCATTAGGTTCTATTGCTGCTTTTATTTGAAATGCCAGTGGAAATCATCTCTTCTTATTTTAAACACAATCACAAATTAATTATAAGGTCGCCATAATTTTGAAGGTTTTACGGGAATACAAAGGACCAAGAGCAAGAGCGTAAGTATTGACCGCCAATACTTAGTAGTAAGTTAAATGTATTTATCTACATGCACCCATATCAAAAACCCTCCATGATGCGTTCAAAAACCGCACGTTATAACCACCATAAAAATAGATTGTTTGGTTAGAAGTTAGAACAAATGTCTTATCTGTAACGATGTTATTATTAGTGAATAGTGAATAGTGAAATCTTTACTAATAAAATATAAATCTTTACTTTTCATCAAAAATCATCATAAATAATAAGCAAAAATTCGATATCATTATGAAAATCCGGAATGCTCCGACCCGCCGGCACGCGCCCCGCCAAGCGCCGGCACAATCGAGTGGCGATGGCGTGCAATTCGTGCAATGGCAGTCATTCAATCATCATTTCGGGTTTATAATATATGTGTAGATAAAGCAGTGTATGCAACTGTACGTAATTAGGCCTTAAAACACTCGTGTGATCTTATTATGAAACTCAGTTCGTTCGTTTCATAAAACCACACTCGTGTTTTAGGGACCCCTATTACGTAACAGTTACATAAACTACTATTAGGGCATGTTCACAAAAGCTGGCCCGAGATTAATAGATGACTATAAAATTAACATCTCCATCATAAAAAATCGTGCCAGCTCTTGTGAATTTACCTACGTACGAACTAGTTTAGTTTAGTTTAGTTATTCTTTATTGCACAATACAAAAAGGTACAAATGGCGGACTTAATGCCATATGGCATTCTCTACCAGTCAACCATCGAACTAGCTATGCCTATAAGTATATAGTTAAGTATATATTTAATTTTGAGATGCCCTTGCAGGGTTCATGTGTCACTTCAATGAATGTAACATCTTATTTACCATTAGTGCAATAGGTAAATGAATGAATGAATAAGTATGAATATGAATACAAACACACGTTGTGGTATGTGGCTCAACCACTTCTCCCGACAATGCTTGCATACAGTTAAATCATTGTAGACAACTGCTGCAGTGCAATCAAAAAAGGGAGAATCTTGTTATGTGAGTATTTACGGCGTGGTAAAGGGAGGGGAGACAGTCTCGTAATGTGGCAGGGCGGGGTAGCTGGGCAGCATCTGATGCGGGTTCTTCGAAGAATATTTATGATTACTACCTGTATACAAGTGACCACGAGCGCAGTAACCGCCAATACAAACACGTTGTGGCTCAGCCACTCTCCCAGTGCCCGCATACAGCCATCATTGTAGGCGACTGCCACAGTGCAGTCGAAAGGAGAGACCGTCCCGTAGTCGATATGGCAGCAGCTGATGGGTACCCGGGTGGATTGCCAGTCGTTTACGCCGACTACGCCGCAGCATTCGAACTGTTGGACAAGACGTTCTCGTTAGGGTTTCTTGCGTCGTTGAAAGTGTAAATTTGAAGTCAGATTCGATGTAGAGTCAACCCGGTGAGACATTTTTAGATTTTCAAATGTCCTCTCAGCTAGACCTACTACACACAGGCTAATCTTTTTTGTCATACCTCATGGCTGAGGGACGTGACGGTGTGGACACTTTTCACCAACACTCTCCAAGCCACCCGATCTAGAGCCCGATGCCTGCTTGCCTGTAGTACTTATGACTTTAGCGATGGATGTTGACTTGAATTTACCCTTTAACGGCTAAAAACAGAGAGCTACGCGAAAACAAAGTTCTTACTTCCATTTGTAATTCATCCCATAACCTGGCGATGTCCAACCTGGAGTCGTACAACTGTATACTGCTGGCCATGGGTGTCCTGATCTCGCTCGTGACGTCATTTTCCAACTTGTAAGCGGCGATCGTGATCGATGCTTCAAAGATTAGAATCAGCACCATCCCGGCCAGGAACTGCAACAGAAGAAACATCTCAAATTTAGCAGGTATGTTGATGCTCAACGAGTGTCATTCAGTACCTAGCTAGTAGCTATAGGGTATTAAAATTGTTGGCATTTCTTCGAAACCAATGTTCAAATGAACGTAAAGTGTTTTAATACATTTAATTACAAACTTTAAAATGGTACATATAACGACTTAAAAATATCACTAAAAATATAACTAAACTACATACTTATAAAATAAACCCTACAATAAAATAATCTAAAACTAAAAATCTAAATCTAAAGTTGGCCCCTGTGGTATGGTGCCGAGGATGCTGGCAGCATTTCCTCGCTGGATCGCAACACTTATGCGTTGGGCGAGGAAGCTGCCAGCTCGTTTATCCCCGGTTACGTCGACCAGCCGTTTAGCCAACTCTCGAAACAATTTCTGTGCTGCTGGGCCCCACGGACCAAGAGTCTCGACTCCAAATGCAACAAAGTTGTAGTTGGCGTCGAGACCCCTGTATTTGCGTCTTTTGCGGGCCTCAGCCTCCTCCGCCGCCGCGCCTACTTTGCGTGTGGTACCGTGGAGATGGGACGGCGCCAGCGTGTCTACACAGGTAGCGTCCCACACGAGCACACGCCCCATCCTCCACGGTATCAGTGACATGCCGTCGGGTCTCTTGCCATCGTCTCTAGCTATACCGGTAGGTTCCAGTATTGCAGGTACATTGACGGTGGCAAGAGACCGACGGATTATATCGTTTAAGGCGGCGTGGCGCGAGAAGCGGCCCACGCTACGTTGGCAGGATAATCCGTGGTGCCCCAGCCGGTCGACGTCACTACCACAGAGGCATTTATGAGGCGCGCATACTGGCACCCCTAAACGCAGCCCGACCGCCACTCGGAGGGTATTCGCTGCCAAATGGGTACCTGTATTAGGCGAGGGGTAAGCACTTAGCCAGTGGCCAGCCTCCTTGCAGCCCACGGCCATCAGTCGCGCGCGTTCGGGTCCTGTGCTATTGTCCAAAACAGAGGTGTAGGTTAGTTTACACAAAACATCATCCCAGCCCCTTTGTGATTTGAGATTAATTGGAAAATTTTGCCCCGGGCTGGCAGACAGCCAGGCATTTCTAGCGTCGTCCAAGCCTGAGATCTCGTAGTTTGTGGGCGGAGCCCTTAAGATTTTTCCTACGAGATCACCAGAACTGTGAACAGACGATAGAAATGCTGGCAGTGCAACACTAGAAATTTTGCGCACCCCTAGCCCGCCGTACCGGACGGGAAGGGATGCTTGGAGCCAGGATTGTTCGGTGAGCTTTAAATTTAGAATAAGTTCCAAGTGGGTTTGGACCAACGCGTCTATAGACGTTAGTAAATGTTTATGTTTCCAAAAGGGGCTGCACCGAAGCATGTAAGTTAATTTTGGCACAAAAAGACAGAATTTAAGAATAAATAAAGCTGAATGGGGGCTAATTTCTAGTAGACGATCGGCGCAATTTTGGAATTTTGCTATAGTATTATTTATAAACACAGGAAGAAAATCGTCAAAAATTGGAGTCCCTAGGAGGCTAAGAGAATATTTAGTAACAGATTTAATATTTGGTGTTAAAATATTAAATTTGTTAGCAGTGTCTGAAGGATTTAAGGATGTGTCGTGAATGTAAAGTTCGCATTTACTGTAATTTAGATCAAGGCCAATAGATTTAAATTTGGTTGTGAGGGTTGAGAGGTCGGAAAGTACTGTATCTATGTCTCCTCCTAGGGTGCCGTCGTCCAAATACCACACGTTAAATTTAGAGGTTAAATTTTGAATAATGGGATTTATCGCTAAACTAAAAATGGCCGGCCCGAGGGGATCACCCTGCTGGCATCCAACTTCTGACGAGAGCTCATGGTTACGGTACATTAATTTAGTGGGATCTGCGTAGCAATGTAGGAGGTAGTTGTAAAGTTCTGGGATATGATTCCTAATTTCAGCCAGCAGGGTGTCTCTGTTTACCGAATTGAATGCATTTTTTACATCAATTTTTAATAAAACTTGACAATCATCAGTATTGAGAAAGGTGCGGAGCGCATGAACTGCGGCTTCACAGCCACCTCTTGTTCCAAAGCCTAGCTGAACCGGTTCAAACTTTCGCTTTAACTTTGAAACAATATGTAAAGTACCTATGACCCAAATCCCAATGTCACCATATAAAGAATAAAAGAATCCTAATAACAATCGCTTTTCTTTTTATTCTGCAACGCCTTCTGAAATGAAATAGCACCAAATCATTGGAACAACCTTTATGCAGCACTTACCGCAGCAACAAAGTAAAACTTTTCTGACAGCGCAGCATAGAATCCAAGCACAGATATAAGCAGTATCAAAACGCCGGTAGCGACTGCAAAGCCGGGTAGCGTGTAGAATCGGTTTGTCAGGAAGTCCTCATATTGTATGTTCTCAACTAGGACCACTACGCCAACTATCAGCAGGAGAACACCGGTTAACTGTTAACAAAAATTGGTGACATGTTATGCCCGTATCATGCATTAGACCTACCTCAGCCAATCTACGAGACGTAGCTATGCGACAGACCGAGTCGGTTACCTTCAAGTTGGCTCAACCTAGCCCAAATCATTTCTATTTTAGGGAAATGATAATTTAAGATTAGATTATTTTAACACACAATTATTGTTGTGAGCGGCTACCTAAAAGAGAGCACTAATAGAAACTCTAGACAGTTATGTTAATGGTAATTAAATAAGTTCATAGCTAGTTATTACATGAATCATCAGGGCATGGCCTTTAATTTACCTATATCTACTTGACTCTCACATTTTTAAGTTCTCATAACAAGGGCACTAATAACAGTCCTAACTATACACTATCTGTTCCACGTAGCGTAGGTATTGACTACAAGAGTACCATTCTTATATTTGTAGGATCGATAAATATAAGTCGGTACTTACACAAATCAAAATATTACTTGGAAATTCATACAAATTAAGACACCTACTAAACAAATTGGTAACTAAGCTAACTTACCACAAAAACACCATTAACTCCAGCAAGATTATACCTCACTGATTTGAAAATATTGGGTAATTTAACCGACGGTATTTTCATTTTGACCACTTTTTAAAAATCTGTCGATTTCTCGAATGAGATAAGTAAACTGAGCACGAGATAGGTATCTTACTGAACTATCTGAACAGTCAATGTCTAGTTATCTTGACGTTATCCGTATCTTAGACAATTTATCTCCCAAAATAATATTTAGTTCAACGTTGTTTTGGACAATGTTTACATTTATTCGGTGTATACGTTATTTTTCTTTGTGTAAATAAGTGCATCATACTTTAATAGATACAACTGATAATTATTTTATTTGACACAAAAAGAGTTTTCGAAAATAATCTTTGGAAGCGCACTTAACTTTTTTAAAGCAATGAATATTAAACGTGTTTACACATAACCCATATAATAGTAAAATGATGTAAGTATTACGTAAAACAAAAACACTTCACCGAGCGAAACGCGCACGCGCAACATGATGTGTCTAAGCGCTGAGGTAAAAACTTTTAAACATTCCCGCCATGACGTGTTTTTTTTTTCTACTAGCAACAATCCAAAGCAATTTTTACTGAAACTTTTTAAAGATATCATCCTATGATTAACTATCGGTAATAGTCTTAAAGCACATTTAAATTTTAACAAAATATTTAAATCTCGTTAAAAATATACAAGATTGTGCGTCACCCAATGTCAACATCCTTTGATTATTAAACCAACCGGATGCGAGACGCGCTCTCATTTCTATCGGAAAATTTCTGCCGTTTTTTGCGGGGGAGGGGAACGTCAAATGTATGCAAAACGTCAAAATAGCCACGTCAAATAAACGTCAGTCCATACAATGAGTATGACCACTGGTTATACTCATTCGGCAGAGGCGAACGCCTGCCATGGCTACTCCGCTTGGTTTATAGCTCTAAGTCAACACCGCACGCCCCGCACGGGTAGGGGTAGGGGTATGGCTAAGCTAGCAACACTTGCATTCGCATGTTTGATTGTCGTGGTTGGTGAACGCCGTGCGCTGGTTTGTTTCGTCATTATATTATCATAATTTTATCTGGCTCTTCATTGCTTGGCGGTAAGTTTATTTTTAAATAACGCGCAGTACAATCTATAACTGATTTCGACATGCTATAATAAAATGTTCCAGTTTTCACATGGATCTTAAAGACTACCCCATTGTCAACACGGCAAATCGATGTTTTTAACTTCGCACTTGTATGTTAGACGCGTAATTGCTATAATAGCGGTGTTATTTTGATTTCAGGCACTGATTTTGTAATTGGAAACCACCAGATTTAAAAATGGCTCTCGGAATGGGGATGTCGTGTATTAAATACCTGCTTATAGCCTTCAACCTTCTGTTTGCGGTAAGCATTTTCTCTAGCAGTCTGGAAGTTTTCTGTTTTTCCGCTACTAAACTAAGGTTACCTCTTAAGTCTTTTTTATACATGAATCCGGTCCTCCATAATTATGTTAATGTGCATTAAGAAATAGTTTTTAATAGCCGAATGAATACGAGATTTCTACCTTCAATCAGAAAAAATTAACCCCATCTTAGGCTCAAAATGATTAGTTCAAATGACTCATTAACGATTGCATAAGGTTAAAATGCATTGCTGTTTCTTATACATATGTTGCACAACGATCTTATTTGCAAACTTGAGTTTAGTTTTTATAACAACAATCTCTTTACTTTCTGAAGGTCATTATGTGAACTTAGTAAATAGTTATACTATCTTAAGTTCAACTGTAGTTTATCAATATAATTCTGTTTGTTTTGTATAATTCTCGCTTGTCCACAAGAGTATTGTTCCATCAATAATGCAAATGTGAATGTATAAATTAAATATGATAAGGACACCCCTTTGCAAATAATCTATATAATTTAACATTCCATTGGGATCTAAAAATATGAATACATTTAATGTGACAAAAATATCTAGCCAAAACCATAACTATTAGGTACAAGGTTTAAAATCTTAGACACATGTGTTTGTCATATTAAATATAACCATATTTTCGGATGTGACCATAATTATCCAGACATAACATAAAAGACGTCACTGAAACTGTAAAATCTATTAATTATAAGATAAGGTATTGAATTGTTGAATTGCCAAAACGTTGTAAATGCAATATACACATTTTAACAATACATGTTTAACATGCCTTCTAATTTCAGATCACTGGTCTGATCATCTTCATAGTGGGCATCAAGGCGGAGATCCGGCTGTCTCCATACATTGACTTTACCGATGGTCACTTCTGGTCCTCTGCTCCCGTGGTCCAGATCATTGTTGGTGTTGTGATCTTCATTGTGGCCTTCCTTGGATGCTGTGGCGCCTTTAATGAGAACCACTGCATGATTGTTACGGTGAGTTTATAGGATATAAATTATTAGTTCTAATGGATATCCAGCCACTATTTGTGTCAGTGTACGGACAAAGGGACTGCTTTGTCGATATGGAGTAACTAGTACTTTGTAAAACTATGCAATATGCGCAAATATGGAATAGGGGCCGCCCCAAACTTACTTGGCGCCGTACCGTGGAGCAAGAGATGGGTGTATTGGGGATGGGATGGGAGGAGGTGTCCCAGACCGCACTGGACCGAAGCCAGTGGAAGAATTTAATTCGAGCCCTACACCCCAGCAGTGGGTAAAAGGATGGAAAGAAGAAGATGCAATATGCGCTATCTATTAGTGAAAGAAAAAAGTGTCCTTGTAAATCAACAAAGTGTTCCCTTGCACTAAACTGTTCCACATTAGTATCTGGTGTAGGTATCAACTATGCATTGCATCTCTAGTTTGAACATTTTAGTCCATGAATTTTTTTCTGTCAGACATTCTATTTAGAAAAGCTACTACGCTTGCCCATTGCCCTGTCATTCTGGAAAATAGTTTAAAACCGTACAGTAAAATTTTTTTACAACTGATATTTGCAAAGAAATATTTTAACAACATTATTTAATTATGTGCAGGACGCATTCCAAATTAACAAATATATTTAGCTGTTATTAAATAACAGGAAGTTTCTCAGTGACTTTAGTAATCTGTAGATTATGCATACAATTAATTTACTATACTTGTGTTATTCTCTATACCTACTATTCTTTAAATGATCCAATTATGTAAAAAATACATAATTTATTTTGCAGAATTCCCTTTATTATAGTTGTTATATCGCGATAATATCGTAGAAATTTTGAAGAGCACATGTGTATAACTGACATATCCGGACTGGTTTTGTAGGGGTACCCTCATATTTCAATACACTACATCAGCGGTTCACTAACTGTTTTGGTGACGGAACCCTTTTGAAACGCGAAATATTTGACGGAGCCCTAAAATATATTTTATGTGCTAGCCATACAGATAAGAGCTCTTTTTTTTTCTTTCAATATTTAAAGTATTCTCGCGGAGCCCCCACAGAGGCTTTGCGGACCCCTAGGGCTCCGCGGAGTACACTTTGAGAATGGCTGCACCAAGAATGCCTGATACACACATTTATTATCGTTTATTTCTAAATAAAAACTACATTATAAACTAAACTAATACTAAAACCTAAAACATACTTACAAATAAAAAATGGGCTCCAGATCAGTACCACATACATAAGGATAAGTTCGCCTTTGTACTTTGTTTTCTCTTTTATCATGTTTTATTGTAACTTTTTTATGTACAATAAAGTGTTTACATACATACATACATAGTTATTATCAATTTTTTTGTTATTGGGTAAGTAGGCTAAGTAGGCTGGTTATGATTGATTGTCTTTGACGATAAGGATATTAAAAAGTACAAAGAAATATATGAAATACCTATGACAGTAAAAGCTAAGCTTTAACGAATACCTGACCTGCCTAGTGGGAAGGGGCAATATTATTTATTCCTAAGTAGTATACTACATAGGTTCTTATACTTAGCCTTGTAGGTTATGTAATGGACTTAGGGTCATCACGAAAGTGCTCTGGTTAAATATTGTATAAAATGGATCGGTACAGTCAGCAGCCGAAGTAGTTAAGCGAGTAAGGTGCTCATAATGACCTACACACGCTTTTATACTCTTAACAATAAAGTAGTGTCCAGCTCATTTTGAACAGCCTATCCGCTCAGCTACTAATGCTGCTGACTGTACAGTGATTGTAGAACATTTCCGTTTAAAAGCACTGTAGGTAGGTAAATACTTATTTTAACACAGTCATATTTAGGCGTGTTTCATACCTGTTTATTATGTCGTTAAAAACTAACTTTAACATACCGGAATTTGATGCTGATAAGCCACTAATTATTGTTGTAGGCAACGATATATTATAATGGATGGGTTATGCACGCTCCAAAAGTGAAGCCCTTAAAATGAGTGAATTCAAACAATTGTCACTAGTCACGCACCGGCAAGCGAGAGATGCGGACGTGCCAATGAGCTGCCGTCACCAGTGTGAGAAAGAGACAAACTATAATTTTCTAACAATGAAAGTGACAAAGATATAATGATTGTCAAAATAGATAAATATAACGGAATCATTGCTAGGTTATGAAATAACTTTGAAAGTATTTTTTTATGCACATTTTGTTAGAGTATAACCCATCCATAGTAAATATCATTGGTTGTAGGTAACTAATAACTAATTATTACTAATTAATAATAACAATTGTGACTAAGCTAAGTAGCAGTCATGCTTAACACAATAGTAGGTATTTCAAAATACTCAAAGTGTGACAAATAGAGTTATTTTTGCGATCTCGGAAAGGGGATTTCCCACCGTCTCGAAAAACACGTGTTCTGCTAAACCTGTCTAAAAAAGATTTTTTAACCTAGAATGAATGCAATACGGTAAAGCCTTTTCTGTCCCTACCCGGACGGGCTTCAAACTAGGACAAACCCCGACGGGTGGCATCCCTATACACGTTATAGATACAATGAGTTGACCTCAATGCTGGCCTGAGGCTTACGTCCCCGTTTTTTTTTTACATTCAGAGATGTTAGAGAACGGTCTTTGTGGTAGGATAGAAAGGAAAGGTGTCATCCTACCTACTCTCGAATGGTGGTGGGTACTGCGAATATCATAACTAGAAAATTGACGATCTGGCTCTCCATCACTCTTGAATATTCAGTTGACAGAGAGGCAAATAGACTAACGAAGTCTCTTTTTGCCACACTAGGGGCGCTACAACAAATATCCAAATCCGAAAATTAACTATCTGTTTCTATCGCTTTTGCACACCTATTGGAGTGACAGAGGCAAATATACAAAAGGAGGTTCACGGTACCAGGCGAGGGGCATGTCTCACTGCCCCTTGTTTGCTCAGTCGTCCCGTCCTTTAGAGAACTTACTGAATGTACAACGACCTCAAAGTGTGAAAGAGGTGAAACGATATCGTATTTTCATTATCAGTGAGTAAACATGGCTTGTTTACACTCGCTTGGCATCATTTCACTTTAACAGGCGCACTGGTTAGCCAGATCACTCGCTAGGTAATCGAACGAGCGGAGCGTATGCGAAGCGAGTTCTTATAAACAACTTCTGGCTACTGGGACGTCTTGGCATTTCGATGGCTTTTTGATTTTGAGAGTTTGTTCGACGATAACTTTAGTAGCGTTTTTCTAATCTTTATGAAATCTTTATGTGGGTCTGGTTATATTGGTCAACTCGTTTGCAAGTAAATCGCGAGTTCTCAGTTCGAGGCGGACTACTAGTTTAGTTTGAACGGTTTGGTACTTATAAGTAAATTTTTGAAGATTTTTTTCTCGACGTGTTTTGATCAATTTACGTTGGTCATTATCACGAGCACCAAGACACCTACGCAAAATAATAGTGTCGATACCAGGAAAATAAACTGGTTAGAGTAGCGCAAAATAAGCTCGCCGGATGTCGACTTGCGGAAAATGTCCAGTTAAACTAATTATCACGAGCACACAGTCTCACTATAGTTTTATATAGTTGAAAGTACAAATTGTTAATTATATGTATAGAGTCAACAAACGTTGAATTCTAGAGTCATTAAAGATTGTAGAAGTCTAAAATGATGAAGAATGTAGGTATTACAAGCAGGGCTTGTAACCGGTTAATGCAAAAAACCCCGAAATGATCCAATATATTTAATTATTTTATGGTTTTTATGTAAAACCCGATGTTTTATTATAGTTTTCACTTCAAATTATAGGATTTTTCGATTGAGTATAAAACAGTAACGAAAAGAACGAAAAAACAAACCGGTTTTTACTATGGATTTCGGTTACGGTTACAAGCCCTGATTACAAGTAACAGTAAACGCCGATGTCTAGTAGGTAGTAGGTATCCGCGCGCGCTTCGCAAACGCTGGACAAAGCCATACAAAGCAGTCTGCGGGTGGTAGTCTATAGGTACTAGGTAGTAACCCATCCAGCTATATAGGTAGCTACTTATACTCATAGCTATAATATGTCCTGCTCGTGTTAGTCGCATACTATTAATTCTGCGGTTTCTACTAACATCTGTCCTTGCGGTTGACGTACGGTCTTCACTGAAGCACGACTGAAGGTCTGAACAGATATTATTGACAAACGAAGAAGCATTTAACCGAGCAATTGTAAACCTTATCGTGTTGTAATACAGCTTACATACGGTCAATTTGTAAATTCAAATTGTCATTTCATATTGCGTGACCAATCAGTTTTTTATGCACTTTAAAGGAAAATACTCAGTAAAATAATAAAACGTTTGTTTTGCGTTCTACAAAAGAAACATTTACGAGTACAGATTCTAGTAAATAATATAACTACGTACAGAGTCCTCACTCTGACGTCACTAATCATGTTGTCTCTCCTTAACACGTGACAGGTTGTCTTTCGCTTTCGCTCGGAGCGAACCTAGAATACAAATTGTCAACCCGTTAAGGCGGCTTTCACACTGCTCGGGTTTCCGCATTCGGCGCCGGTGCGCGAACGAGATAGCGCTCTGCATGTGTATTAGCGTTGTCACGCTTGCACACCGCCGCCGCATGCGGTTGCGGCGCCAGTGTGATAATCGCCTAAGTGGTATACCTTTCCTAATAAATAGGCGATTCCACTCCCGAGGATATTAAGTTCGTTACATTTTACAGTCGTTGTATGATAATAAAATCTTCTGATAAGCCCATTAATCCCCAGAGGGTTCAAATAGCCTCACGCGCTATGTGCACCCTTATCCTTGATTTCATTGGAAATACACCCCTCTGGCTACTAAAAACTTCAACAAATGCTAAAGTAAACTTGTCATACTTGTGAGTGTTCATCGCGGTTTTAACTTGATTCCTTGCAAAACAATCATTCATGCAAAATGACTCAATTTAGCAAGCGCTAACATACATATCATGAGTAATGAGTCATGTCAATATGTTGGAACAGTACCATCAACAGTGTTCAAGTAGGTACTTAGTATAGGTATACTGCCGCCGTACTAGATAACAGAACGTTATCGTGAGTGCCTGGCAGAGCTACATGAATTTATATTGTAAAGTATACCTATATGTCTAGCTAGAACTTGATTTACAGCCCACATATTTTATAGGTTTGCACACGTAACTAAAACTCAAATATTTTATTCAATATTTCAGAGTTCAGAGTGTTCAGACGATTGTAGATTTTTTTATATCTTAGGAATTACAGCAAATTCTGCATAGTTTTTTTTACGAAATGGTAAAACTGTTCTACAACAATTTAAAAATTTCATAAAATATTGCTTGCTAGCCGATCTTCGCCGCCTGAAGGTCTTCGCCGAGTTGACCTTACTTTACTTTACAAAATGTCAACACGTAGGCATTATATGTCACTCGGTCTCGGTACCATCGGAAGTCAAGTCATATTATACAAACTGAAACAATCGCTGTTAACACTTCCATGCTATCCGCTTACGATCATTATAGATTCAGTACGCTTACCATGAGTTATGACATTGACGTTTTCGAGTACGAGTATCGAGTGTTCTATCTGTGCTGAGTGTGCACCTTGCTTGTAACATATTAGTGTCAAGATGCACTGATAGAAAATTCGTTACTCGTTAAAGAAAAATGACAATGTCAAACTCATGGTAGCCGTACAGAGTATGCATTAATTTCTCAGTTGTTAAATGTCTCTCAATTATTTTATTTTTTTAAACCAACTGTTAATGTTATGTTAACCAAAGATATTATATTATTTTCAAACCCTTCTTTAGGTACTAATAGGTGCAACATTATTTACACGATAGTTTTTCTATCAGGGGGGTGATTTTTGAGATTCGAGCACTCGAAACTGACATTTAAAACTCTGAATAAAACGATGAAATTATGTTTTAAAAATAAAAGCGATAGAAATTTAAAATAATGATTATTTAAACTATTAATTGAATGCGAAAAAATTGGCGACAAACTTTTGTGTGCGATTATTTTCGAGCTTGAATTTTTTTAATTCGAGCGTCCGGCTGTCAAAAATCGGCCCCCAGTCTATTTATTACTTATTTACACTTAATAGTAGAAGAGCCCATGACATAGTTCGATAAGTCTCCCGGATGATATATATATAATTAGATGCGTTTTTAATAGGAGAACACGAAATGCCTATGCTGCAATGCAAAAAAATGGGCGGCATAATAAAAATTTTTTTTTGAAAACTTAAAAAAAAATCGGTCTCTAGTACGATAAATCTCCCAGGTTTCCTTTGTTCCTCGAAGCAGAGGAGAGTTAGGGCTATACGATAATGCGGTGCTGCAAGCCCCCGTGACAGGCCTTGTCAGTTGCTGCAGCATTATAAGGGATCGGTTTTTTTAGGTATCTAGTACCATCGATCTCCTCTAGAAACCAATGCTCATCTGAAAGATCATTACTTTCTGTGTAAGAAAAACCACTGCTGCATTTCCCAAACATGGGAGAAGGTGGTTGCTGCAGCGATTGAAGGTCGCCCTCCGAGCAGTTCCATACGGCGTTCCAATTTAACCGATTTTATTCAATATAGTTTTCATTGAAAGTACTTATCAGGCCTCACTTCCATGACTTTTTTCAATTTTTTTGGACCCACGGTTCCAAAGTTAGATGGGGGGAACGCTCTTTTTTTAATTTTCAGAGCGATTATTTAAGAAACTATGAGTTTTATCTAAAAACTGTCTATGAAAGCCTATATTGATTTTAAAAGACCTCTCTAAAGATACCCTACACGATAGGGTTAGAACGAGAAAAAAAAAATCACACCCCACTTCATGTGTAAGGGAGGTACCCTAATAAAAAATATTTTTCCAGTTTTTATTATCCCACTTTGTTGGCGTGATTAATGCACACACTCATACGAAATTTCAGCTTTATAGTGCTAATGGTCACTGAGCTAGACCGCGGATAGACGGACCGACCGACAGACTACGGAACCCTAAAAAGCGCTGGTAGCCTGGCGGTAAGACGTCTAGCTTACTTTCAATCTGGAGTTCTTAGGTTGAAACCCAGGCTACCACTACCACTGAGTTTTCCAGAACATAGAGAAATAATAAGCCTTATAGAGTGCTCACTCCATACAACTGGTTATTAGCCCGCAAGCTTGACATTTTGAAGGCTTGACGACATGACGACTAAGGGGTTGAGACAGAAATCGCGTCTAATTATATATATATCATCCGGGAGACTTATCGAACTAGGTTCAGTGTCATGGGCTCTTCTACTATAAACTGCTGAATAAATTTAGATGAATTAAGCTATAAAGATAATTTGAGTCCTAAAAAGGACACAGAATTTTTTTTTAACACGTGATTATTTTTTTCATACCATGACGTTGGCAAACAACAATTCTTTATGGGTTCCAAAAGGGAGGAGGGTTTATTATGGAGGTGCAAACTTTTCGCGTAAGAGCGTGGACCCATATATGTCTACGGCACGGCGCCGTACACGACCGGTACACGAAAGCCGCAAAAATATGTGACATGTCCTATGGCTCTACAAATAAGACAAATAATAGGAAAATACTATTGATGCTGACTGTACTCTGGTACCTAGTACCCACACCTACCTAGAATAGCCAGTTCGAGTCATTAACGCAAGAATCGTTGCAACGACTCGGCATCCAATTGACCGCCGGGCCGCGGCCGGTCAAAGAGACCTCTAACTCCACTGTGACCGGTGACGTTAAACGGACGCTTCCTGTCTCATTTACGTTCATTTGTCATATTAGATCGCTATTGTCTAGTCTAATTAAATCAGATCGAGGAAATTACATTAAAAGAGTAATCGAGCAAAACGCGGTGTCTAAATATAGTTTCGTTGATTTTGTCAACAAACCGGTTAGCATTTTGGAGCGCATGCGTCGCTTTCGAATGTTTTGTAAGATGGTCAATCTGTTTTAATTGTGGCATTAATACGATATTAAAGAGAAAAAGTGCGTATATTGTATTAACGATACTAGTTTCGGTCTTAATTACAATTACCAAGTTCATTTCTGGTATCTACACATGAGTCATGTGTTTTTAATTATTCTCATCTTTTATTATTTTCTAAATCACTCAGGAATGAACATACTGTTGTTAAAGATCAATCTTGTACCTAATCTTATGCTAAATCAGTGTTTTATATGGCTTGCACAAATTCATTAATATCAGAGTACCAATTAATACATATATATGTATGTATTTTTTTGTAATCAACGGATAACTGTTATTTACCTGATATTATGTAATTGAAGCTTGTACAATGTATATTTACGGCTGTTGTTGTCCTAATACCAATAAAATAAATAATATAAAATAAATTACAATAACAAAATCAACGCGGTTGACTCAAACTATTGGGCAAATAACTAAGCTCTTGACAATATTTGCAATAAGAATCCGAATATAGTTTATTGCAAAAGGAAAATTAACATTTCTGGTGGCGTTTCCCACACTTTTTAGGGGCAAAACACCTGAGCTGAATGGAGGAAGTAATGTATGGAGGCCATAGACAAATTTAAGCTAACATCGACAAATTTGCCTATGAATTTGCTTTATTCAGCTCAGGTGTGTTTTGCCTCGTAGCTGCCAAGTTGCTGGAGTTTCACACTTGTAGACTTAAATAGACGAACTCAATCGTGAATTACAACTCGATCCCCATAAGTTAACCTCATTTATGAGCACCTGAAGTATATCGCTAGTAACTCTAATGAGATCGTAAGAAAGAAAAAAGGAACTTACAAGTTCAAGGTACATCTAAATTGTCCAAAAAACATTTCTCCCTCTCCAAGAAATAAAAATGCCTGATGTTTAAAATACAACAAAAACGTTTAGTGGAGGCATAGTGGAGGTGACAAAAGCAATCTGAACGATATAAATATACACGGTCATTTCCCTCTAAAAGTGTGTTATCGTAGGATTTCCTCTACTGATTGATGATATGTATACCGCGATGATTCGCGGTGACATCATGCCGCTAAAGTAACAAAGGAATTGGCTGCTGACCCAGAATAACTACCCAGAAATTAAGGAGCAATTTAGCGGCAAGAATAGGTCATTAAGGTCCTGACTATAAAATAAATTAAAAAACGTTCCTTCCACTCAAAGGAGCTGATATTTTAACGCTGGGGAGATTTTATTTCAACTACTATTACGGTGGTAATTTTTTAAGATGCCGGAATTTTACCTACTACATATTTGTACCTACAATTCGGACATCTTATCAAAAACTAATAAACCCGAACCTCAATTTATAATTTTCGCCCATACTTTAATTGCAGCGCAAGGTTCACTTCTCGGATTAACTTATCATAGTTTTATGAGGTGTCACCAACGTCGTTTCTTTTGCACTTACTGAAAAAAGGGGATAGTCGTGACAAGCAAACTGTTACTGCAGTTGTCATTACGAATGTTCTTTGTTCTAGCTATTTTGTTAGCCTGTATTAAAAGAAAAGTAAGTACTTACTAGATATATTTAAGTACATATTACATATACCTACATTGTGTTTTATATTTACACGACACTTTCCTAGGCAGTAGGCACAAAGCGGCGAGTATAATTGTGTACACAACACAGTGTTAATCTGCCTTTTGAGTTTGTCTGACGGCTTAAGACCTACTCTCTTTAGCCGTCTGCTCCATAGTAAAAACCGGTAAAAAAAATAGTTCTTTCGTTAGTGTTTCGTATTTAATCGAAAATTCCTATAATATGAAGTGAAAACCTTAATACAATATTAGGATTTACATAAAAACCACAAAATAATTAAATACATATTACATTACATATATATTTCGGGTTTTTTTGCTTTAACCGGTTACGAGCCCTGTTTTAAAGTAATCCGCCGTAAAAATAATTCAGTTCAGCGCAATAACAAAACCACGAACTGAATTGTTGGCATGCGAGACCTCTTTATCACGACACCTTACCTTTTATTGGAAGAAACACTCTTGTCTCGTATTAGCGTCCGGAAACTGGGTGGTATTGAAATATGTGACGTCCCACGGGTGAAAGTACCTTATGGCGGTTGGCGCTTACGTTGCGAAGCATCGCATTAGTATTGCTAGTGCTAGCGGTACACGCCGAAATTCAGTATAATGCTGCAAATGGTGTTAAAAGCATAAAAATCGGACCGATTGATCTTTAGGCCAAATGAATCGATTCGGCCCGTAGCAGTAAAAAAAAAAAAAAAACAGAGTGCAGTTATGACGTCATCTTTTTTTTGTATGGAAAAAAAAAAAAATTGTTCTGAAACCTATCGTGTGTGGTATCAAATGAAAGGGCTTTCTAAGCTAATTCCAAATATATGTCACATCATTACATTTCAGTCACATGTTTGAAATAAACATAAAAAACATTTTCAAAACATACCAAGTTTGGGCTCCTCGAGATACGACACCAAGCAATATTTTTTTGTAAAATATATCTCAAATGATACCTAATATCCTCATATCAAACCCCAAGAATGCAATTTTGAAAATAATTACATTTAGTATTTTTTTCTGATTTTTAATGTTTACAAAGTGCGTCGTATTACTCAATACGAGTACGAGTACCGTAATATCCTCCAACTTTGCCCCCAGGCGAAACTTTGCCCAACATTTTGAACAAATTCATTAATTTACGTAATTTTATAGTATGTATGTATGTATGTACTTTATTGCACATAAACAAGTTTAACAATATTACAACAGTAAAATAAAAAATAAAAAAGATATGCACAAAGGCGAGCTTATCCCTAAAAGGGATCTCTTCCAGCCAACCCATAGTATAGTATTCTGGTGCGGGAAAGTGTTGATGTGAATCTCACAAAATGGGAAAGCATGGTGAGTAAAACCCATACTTATACTTATACCTGTATATAATAAGGCAATGGGGAAAGCCAGTGAAACCTTATTGTAGAGGGTGCTCTTTTAGATTCCATACAATGAGGAAAAGAAACAAAAGATGAATGGTCCTTAACAATGTACGGGAACTATGTACAGTTAAAAGGCTTTTCTTATGCAATTGTTTCCCTATACCTTTTTGCTTCAGCATTTTCATTTTAGAGTATTGTGACAGTTGCCATTACTCTAGATTGTTTATATCGTAATTCGATTTCAAAAGGATAATGAATGAAGAAGTCTTGATGTGGGCAATGTTACGTTGTAATGTAACAACTAGTGATGGCCAACTTTGCCCAAGACAAAAAAAAATCTTAGGGCTATCGGCTTTTTGTATTAACCACTCGGCACAAAAAAAGGTGATTATTGTTTTTGAAATATATATATGACGTTTTGGAACTGTTTCTTTATTTTTTAAATGTAATTGTTAATGTGAAACCATATTCAATATATACATAATTTTCTTTGGTCTGCCGATTTATTTGTAAACATTACTAAGATAGGTTCGTTATGATTTGTTTCTATTATAAATAATGAAATATAACTCATTTAATTATGTTTTGTTTAATATACATACTAATGCCTGAAAAATAAAAACATGACTAAATTAAAAAAATTAAGTCAAATGAGACAACCCTTGTACTTTGGAATGCTTGTATGCACCTTGTACCGTAAAGATCAAAAACGCGTACCTATCATTGCCCACCTAATTTGTACAAAAGTTCACGTACTTATCGCTGAACTATTTAAAGGGAATGATAGGATTACCCTAGAGATTTGCTGTAATTCTTGTTTCAATACTATAATCGCATTATTTAAGCGCAAATCGACTTGAGCAATGTTGGGTAAAACTCGATATTACTTTACCCACCCTCAAGTTCGCAAATAATGGGATAAACTTAATTCGCTTTAAGTAAGAAAAATCCTGATATGTGCAACCCGGGTTCCTCGAGCTCACCTATCACGTTATATCAAAAGAACGTGTAAACAGAGTTTCATTACTCCGAGAATTATTAGATCCCACATTCGTAATAATGAAAAATTAAAAAAAAATACTTAGTGAAATTATTTTCAAAATTGCATTCTTGGGGTTTGAAATGAGGATATCAGGTATCATTTAAGGTATATTTTACAAAAAAATATTCAACCGTATCGTATTTGTAGGAGCCCAAACTTGGTATGTTTTGAAAATTATTTTTATTTTCATTTGAAACAAGTGACATAAATATAATGATATGATATATTTTTAGAATAGGCTCAAAAAGCCCTTTCATTTGATACCACACACGATAGGTTTCAGAACAAAATTTATTTTTTTTCCATACAAAAAAAAGATGACGTCATAACTGCACTCTGTTTTTTTTTTTTTTTACTGCTTCGGGCCAAATCGATTAATTTGGCCTAAAGATCAATCGTTCCAATTTTCATGCTTTTAACACCGTTTGCAGCATGTTTAAGGCGTACCGCTAGTACTATGCAGCGTCGTTAGAAATAGCGTAAGTCCCAACCGCCATAAGGTACCTTTTGTCGTGGAATGTCACATATAGTAATTAATTAATGAAATATTTACATATCTTATACAAATGTCTTATTCAATGTCAATTTGGAAACTTCGTAAATTTCGTGTCGGTGCGTAAAGTACCTCGAAAATGAGCACCTATATTACGAGCATGTTCAAGGAAAGGTCCTCTCTTGACCCTAACGTCAGCGTCCCTCCATTGATTGTAGTACTTATCGGTCTAACTAAATCCGAGAATATTGTGAGATATCACGTTGAATGTTGATCAATGATCACATTCAACTTGGGACATAACTGTATGATTCAATACAATAAAATATCATATCATAATGCAAGGCATATGATATTTCATGTATTCATATGGTAATATTTTTACCAAGATAAAATATTTATTATACTTAATGACAATAGAACGGCCCTTTTGCTGGATATTCCCATAATATAATAGCATATAAACACCTTAACAAATCTTCCAAAAAAGTCCACAACCATTGCCATCTGTCCCCGCGATCGCCATATTGCGCGCGACCGAAGCAGGGACAGATGGGAATACACCAGTTAAGTGCTCTATGGCGATTATCACACTGGCGACGGATCCGCATGCGGCGCCGGCGCGCGAGCGAGATAGCGCTATACACATGTAGAGCGCTGTCTCGCTCGCGCACCGGCGCCGCATGCGGATCCGCAGCAGTGTCATAACCGCCTATGTTGAAGGAGCATTCTTTTAATTTAAAAAACCGGCCAAGAGCATGTCGGGCCATGCTCAGTGTAGGGTTCCGTAAACTGAGACCGTTAATTCAAAAGGTCGTTTCTTACGGGAAATTTGGCGGCGCTTACGTCATTTTTACTTACGTCCTTTCACTATGGATTTTTGAGTGATAACTCAAAAACGGCTCAACCGATTTATTTCAATATAGTTTTCATTGAAGGTACTCATTAGGCCTCAGTTTCATGAATTTTTTCAAAATTTTAGGATCCACGATTCAAAAGTTAGCTGAGGGGGGACGCCCTGTTTTAAACTTTCGAAGCTATTATTTCCAAAATTCTTAGTTTTATCCAAAAACTGTTTTAGAAGACCCTAATTATTTTTTAAAGACCTATCCAACGATACACCACACAACTTGTTTGGAACGAAAAAAAAATTCGCCCCCCACTTCACGTGTACGGGAGGTACCCTAACAAAATATATTTTTCGCGTTTTTATTCCACCGTTTTGTCGGCTTGGTTAATGCACATATTCAAACCAAATTTCAGCTTTCTAGTGCTAACGGTCACTGAGCTAGACCGCGGACGGACGGACGGACGGACATGGCGAAACTATAAGGGTTCCGTTTTTGCCATTTTGGCTACGGAACCCTAAAAAGAACCGAAGACTAAGTCGCGGATTAGATTTTAATAACCAGAGAGTATCTAATTTATAGAGACGCACAGTCTAAGAACTTTTTGAGGTTCCAATTCTGAAGCGCCATCTGAACGAGAGCAACCCAAAGCTACTGCGCTGCCGCGCCATCTAGTAGCGAGTAGCGTTAATACGATTCCTCCTACGTTTTGGGTTGCTCTCGTTCAGATGGCGCTTCCGACTTAATTGCGTTTCTATAAAATAGACACTCTCTGATATAACTAAGTATTAGCAACTAGTCAACAGTAGAAATCAGGGGAGCCGTATACGAGATTAGGAAGCTTAATCTTATCCTTAAGTTGGCTTCTGACAGTAGACCCTTATTTTAAAATAAATTGGTAATCTACTTTGAATGGTTTTCAAGTTAATGCGATAGATTCAAATGCGGTTGCCTAAGTTGTCTGTATCGTGCTACCATATACTTAAAGATATAATTCATATAATAGATGGCCACAGTCTTAGAACTTTTTGAAGATCAATTTGATTTTTTTTTCTCATACAAAAAAAAATGATGAATCAGCACCCCCCTCCTAAGGGTTTTTTTTTAAAGAACTGCCGAGCAAAAAATTTTTTTGACCTCTAGTATGTGTGTGCCAAACGGCTAAACTGTACATCGATTTGCGGCTTTATTTTGTATACAAGGGGCACTAATATGGCAGCACGATACAGACGACTTAGGCAACTGCATTTGAATCTATCGCATTAACTTGTAAACCATTCAAAGTAGATTACCAATTTATTTTAAAATAAGGGTCTACTGTCAGAAGCCAACATAAGGATAAGATAAGCTTCCTAATCTCGTATACGGCTCCCCTGATTTCTACTGTTGACTAGTTTGTATAAGTTACTCTAATGGTGCTACTAATTACCAAATTATTTAAACCCTTGCCCTCTCTTCAGTTCGCGGTGCTCCTCCTGGCGACGTTCCTCGCCGAGCTGGCCGTCGGCATCGCCGGCTACGCCAACCACACCAACCTGGAGCAGTCCATGGTGCGCCACCTCAACGAGAGCCTCAAGGAGTACCCCACCAACACTGACGTCAAGCGCAGCTGGGACATCATGCAGACTGATGTAAGTCAAAATCTGTAGTATTTGTACCCATTCTTAACACTTGTCGGGAACTTCCCTATGAAGTTGTCAGTAACTTTCTTCACATGTAACACAACTCCCAAGGGGAGTTCAGCCTATATTAGCTATAGACAACTAGAGGCCATGCTACCCGACTCTCTCTCGCTAGAGAGTCGGGTGGCATGGCCTCTAGCGAGCCTTTAGCGGGCCACTGGCGAGTCCTTTCGGAGCTTACAAATAAATGAACTCCCCTCGGCGTGCAGCGCTGTTTACGCATCGAGTGTGCCTTTGGACTCCCCTAGCGAGTCCTATTTGACCTTATGATGATCTCGGGTTTATCAGTCCGCCTGCTGTCCGCCTGACGATATCGACTTGTCAGTTGTTCGGAGCCGATTTTTGTTCTAACTGACAGGCCGAGATCGTCAGGATGACTGATAGTCGGTGGCCGCCTTTAAGGCCGCAGAGGATCGCCGGCGAGCGGTCACACGTTGAACAACTTTCATATTCGCAATTTTAGAGTAACTAGATAACTTGTTGCCATTTTGGAACCATTTTCTAGGGTCTGGAAACTGTACCATACAGATTTGACATTTCGAAACCATCCACAGGGTGTTTGTTTCTTTGCATTTGTGAAGCTATCTGCGCATATCCATGTTTATCTTCGTTATTAAGTTTTGAGAGCGTATCTGTCCCTACCTGCCCGCCAAGATGACTAATAACAATAGTAAATCCCCAGCTGAAGTGCTGCGGCGTGTTCGGGCCCGCGGACTGGAGCAACAACACGCTGCCGGTGCCCGCCTCGTGCTGCAGCGCGCAGGAGATCAACAACGGCGCCCCGGCCGGCTGCAGCACCGACTCCCCCACCATCCACAAGTCGGGCTGCCTCCCGCAGATGCTGGATATCCTGAAGGACAACGCTTATCTGATTGGCGGAGTAGGCCTGGGCATCGCCTTTGTACCGGTATGTGAGCTTTACTTCCACTTTTTGAGTCGCTCGAGAGGGCTGTATTTTCACTCTGTAGGCGACGGACCCTCCCGGCTGGACTGGACGGTGATCTGCACTCCTTTTGCACCTTGTGAACGCCAAGCATCGGACGGAAAAATCGTGCCCTCAGCGCCACAAACCGGTTATATTTTGGACGTTACATCACGTCCTGGCGCTGACGGCACTACTATCCGTGCGCGTGATATGTGATATGGCGGTCAAAGGGTTAAAAATACTGGACATTTAACCTTTTGACTGCTGTCGTCTGATATGAGACAAAGTGACAACGTGAATGACATCTTCATAAATTATGACAAAGTTCCAAAACGGAAAGTTAAAATTTTGACGTACGGCTGCTAAAAGGTTAGAACAATATTTATCTGATCGGTGGAGTTAGATAACACTAATTATGTTACCTAACACTGGCTCCTCCTGGCTGACTAAAGTAGCTGTCACCCAGCTCAATAACTTGAAAAGCTAATGTTTGACTAGTGAAATAAGCCAACATAAGTATGTACAGTCACGTCTAAAAAAATATGGATACATTTTAATGTGACAAAAATATGTCGCCACGACTCTATTACAAAGACATAGTCTTCGATACATGTTTTTGTCACATTAACCTTTTGAACGCCAAGCATCGGACGGAAACCGGTTATATTTTGAACGTGATATCACGTCCTGGCGCTGACAGCACGACTTTCCGTGCGCGTGATATGACGACTTTGGCGGTCAGAGGGTTAAATGTATCCATATTTTCAAATGTGATCGAGATTATAAATAAAATGTGGACACTGCCAGCGCCATCGCTGCACCTGATGATGTTGGCTTGCTTCCCCTGTGAGGTTTGCTATACTTTAATCTTTACGATGCTAGACCTCACATGATGTCTAGTCTTCATCCTTATTATTTTAGCTAGAGACTAGAGATGTGACGACTACGATTCTTGCCGACTAATCGGCGCTCAGATCATCACATGGCCGAATAATCTGTAAGGCGCTCTACTGACCTGGCAACTAATCACCGGGGGTACATTGCGGTTTTTGATCAACCGATTGATTTCGTTGCACCTACCAGACGGCAACGTATCTAAATTGTGCTGAGTAGACGGAACCAAAACCAATTGTGACTAGAAGTAGAACCTCGACTATGGTATCAATTCCGTTCGGTGCATCCGCGGCACATGTCTCGAGTTCTTGTTTTGAAACCACTTACAAAATATTATGTTTCTATATGACTTCTACTTTGAAACTAAATATTGGTGGTTTTTCTTATTTTCTTGTAGGAATATTGGGCTTAATTTGTGACTAGTCGCCAACCACAAATATGGCCTCCATAACCTGCTTTCCCGACTAGTCGGGCCACCTCTAAACCATTTCGAAAGTGTAGGTAGTATGTATCAATTTAAATAGATTTGAAGACAATCTAAATGTTCCTTGTATTATTTCCAGCTCCTCGGAGTGATCTTCGCCTGTTGCCTCGCTCGCTCCATCCGCAGCCAGTACGAGACCGTCTAAGTCAGCCTCTCGAACTTACCCTCCGCGTTACCAGCAATACCAGCCCAGTAGGGTAGGAGACCATTCAATATTATTCGATTCCTCCAGTCTCATTTTATACGATTTTACCATTCAAACTTAATATGGTTTCTCAAATATCTTACCAATCATTGTGATTCTCGTTTAAAGGTTAATTTAAGTTGTCTGTATATGTATGTAATTATTTTTTTAATGTTATTTTGCCATAGTTTTATTTATTAAGTGTTCTATTAAATAAGAGTACTATTATAAGATCTCTCGAAAGAAGTAGTATATTGGTTGAACTATATAACTTGCTGATTTTTTTATTTTATATTCAAAGTTTGTGTAAATTTTAAGGCCAAAAATGTGTTTGTGTCGCGTGACTAGCACCCTGCACTTGTAACGTTCACATCAATACAAAGCGTGCTCAGCGTAGAAGACTGATTTATCAAAGGGTTTACACCAAATAAAATAAAAACAATCAAAGTATTCGTCTCTTGTCGCGACGTTTTATCTTTGTCTAATTATTCTACGTAATCTTTACTTCTTAGTCTAGTAGATGTGGTGCACATGAATATAAGTGCAATAAATGTAACAATGTAATTTGATATACATTAGATTGTCATATCTAGATGTTTCCAGGTACGTTTATAATAAAATCCTCTTTCATCTAATACACAGTATTTTTATTCAAGAAGTCCGATTTAATAAAACAGCTATCGGTGTTCTAGTTACACACAATTTTATTTTTTTTCTATTTTATACCATGATACAAATTGTAACTCAGGATGGTTACAAGGACCAACGTCGACCGATCAGAGGGACCGCAGTCGCGTCCAACACAGCTGTCGATTGCAAGTCATAGTACAAAAAAAGACTAAAAAATCACATTGACAAAAATATCCAGTCTTGGAATACCGTTCCAGTATTCGATTATCTATCGTATGTCGCAAGCATGTGAACCTCACAGCACCAGTTCAACCATGTTATCACCGATATCATCAAAAATAACGAATGTCTTCATTCCATACGGGGTCGTCAATACATTCATATACGCGCGACATACTTCCCCCACTAAAATTAATACACAGCTAATTTAAATTAGAACTATGGTTAAGACATACATTACATATTACCTAAATAGTAGAATAACTTATTTCTAATAATTGTTACATGCTAAACGGAATATGTTAGAAAAAATACATGGAGTAATTACAACAGCGAAGTGGCCATGCGCCTGAATTTATTTGGCACATCTGAGTGTGCTTTTCGGAAGTCGTAACTTGTGTGGCTTACCAGAGACTATCTCTATAGTCTCTGGCCTTACTAACCTGAATGGAAAACCACAAGGAAAGTAACTAAATCACCCACTATTGAATGTAAGCTTTGATATGTTTATTATGTGAACTAATCAATCATTTTGTCAATATTGTCCAATCCCTGCTAGATAAAACTTGAAAATATTGCTGGACCACCAGTCATTTTCTTTTATATTATTATGTAATTTCATACAAATGACTATTTTTCAAACATTGCACGCAAATAAAGATAACTAGTTTAAAAATATGAACCTTCATTTCATGCAAAGAAATTAACTAACTATTTCAAAACAATTTGACCAAGTTAAAAACCTATCTAAAGACTCAAAAATGTCACTCAAATTAAGGCAAATTATTCAGAGCAATGACGCGTAGTTTCAGTGCCCGCGAGGCAACCGAATGGCTCGCGGTATTTAAGCTTACGTTTTGTGGAACCACCCCTTTGCAAACCGAACAGACCCACGTTGAACTTGGTTTTTCATCCTTTCCCCTCAATTTCCAGTGTATGTTATCAAGAACGAGCATGTAAATTACCATTCACACCGGCTAGTCGGTTATCGATCCGTCAGAGTTGGAAGCCGTCAGAAAAATGAGGTCCAACGCGGGTCAATTCGGGTTGTACAGGGCGGTTCCACAACACGTAGGGGAGCTTAAATAACGCGAGCCATCCGGTTGCCTCTCGGACACTGAAACTACGCGTCATTGCTTTAACTAATACAACAACTTCAAAATACGACCATCACATCTTTTAGGAAACATCGAGTAGTTTTATTAACCATTCTATTCACCATTTGTTATATTATGAGTAGATCCCAACTTGACACGGGCGTTGGCCTCATGTAAAAAATTTGCGCTTTAATTATGGCGGAGGGCATGTTTGTAATACATGTAAAAGGATTCTTCGGTCTGAGGTAACTGGAGATTTCAATATTTTAATATTGATTGATCAATGATTTGTACCTTGTATCAAAAGTCACACAATTATGGGGGTGATTCAAAATAATCAGGATGCCACATTTCTTATCATTCTTTCAAGATTGTCTCTAGTACACTATCACTTGTCGTGCACTGTGGCATTAGTGTGTGAATGCGACTTGCATAAATGTGACGTTTTCGAGTCAAAGGTACATCATTGTCGGTTGTCAATAAGGCATCAGTTATGCCGCATTGCCGCCATAAACATTAATTTTGAAATAAACTCTATTAACAACCGACAATGATGTACCTTTGACTTGAAAACGTCACAAATGATAGTGATAGGATCCAATATAACTCTTAATTAAAGGCCTTGCCATACACATGCGTAAGCAGCGCGGCTCCGGAACTGCGACCTACGAGCGTGACGTGTAGTTGCGAAACGGGATTGCTGAGCCACTTGCCATTGTTCGTAATTTAGCAGTGTAATGAATAACCGATGTTACTGACTGCTGAGATGTGTCGGTAATATCCGTCATTTATTACACGGCTAAATTACAAAGAATGGCAAGTCGGTCAACGATCCCGGTTCGCGATGGTACGTTATAATTATAATGTATGCAATTATGTGAGATGGTACATTAATAATGTGTATAATATTAAACAGATGTTGTTATCATTTCTCTACATTACACCACAGCGAGCCAAAGCCATATTGCATACGCATGCTTTCTTTCTGGTTCAACCTTAACCACGCCAGGCGTGTATCATTTTTATATCACACGAAATCAATGTAATCATACCCTGAAATCAAAAATCGTTATAGAGATAATCTACGATTTATTATTAATTTATAACATAGTAGTCGATCAGAATCCGACAGCACATAAGCACTAACAGTACAAAATGTCTGAGATCATCGCTTCATCGCGGAAAAATTGACTCAAATTCACTGGTAAAACCTAAAGTTACGAATTCATTATGAAAATTATTCTGTATTCATACAATAAAAAAAAAAGATTAAATAAGGCCTACATTAAAGTTTCGAATAATTTCAAACTTGATTATACATCACATTAATTGCAAAATAATGAATAAGCCGTTATAAACGCACATCGTGCACCTAGTTCGCAGTCCGAATATGATGCAAAATATGAACGGGTTAAACTGTTGAACATTTTAAGCTTATATTAAGGTGGAGGGTTGATTTGTTTGAGAACAGAATGGTGTCGGCTGAGTATGATTGGCTGTGCTTGTGGTTGGGCGATCATGTCGCGTAGCGCTTGGTCCACAGGCGCGCGATGCGATCGTGCTCCTCGCGATTCTGCAGGTACTGCGTCGCGATGCTGCCCACTAGCGGGTCCGCTGAAACAACACAACAACATGTTTAACAGTGTATGCTCTTGACGCATATTTAGTACAATGTTAGGTAAAAATCAGAGTAACTATGACAAGTAGATCATACAACTGCTAGATTGCTCCCAAAACGGTATCAATCTGATGCAGTTTCAAAGCTTCTCAATTTCATCATTTAAGGACAATGACACGAACAATGAAATACTGATCTGCCAGTGATTACTGATTAGTGAAGCTGTGGAGGCATATACGGCACCCTCTTGGCGGTTTTTTTGGTATAAAACTTAAGACCCCAAAACTAAAACTGTATGTAAAGGTTAAACATGCCAAAATTTGGGCACAGAAAATGAGAAGTAACAAAATACACGGGCCAGTGTAGGGAATAATCTTTTGCAAATTTACTCATTATTCATAATAATATACATACTTCAATTGATAACCAGGACATATAAAGCTTTGCACGATATTAACGCATATGAGGGGTCCAAGTTCGTGTTATTCGATGAGTAGCTGCTAATACCATAAAAAAAGAGTAAACAATAAACTACAGCTTCTAATCATAAGCTCTAGTGGCCCTATAAAAAAAATCCTGTTCAATATTCCTCTCGTGCGTAAATAAACGTCTGAGCTTGCAACGATTACAAACTTTATAAATAGCCAGCAATTTTTTGGGCTGATTGTGTATCCCTAGAACTATTGATCGGTGTTTTCAGCCCTTAATCTTTTGAATTATACCTACTAGTATTATTTAGGGGCAAAACACACATGAGCTGAATGGAGGAAGTAATGTATGCAGGTTATAGACAAATTTGCCTATGAATTTGCTTTACCATCTAAGGTATGTTTTGTCCCTAGCACATTACAATCAATGTTTTTTTTGTATTAGTTTGGAGTAAGTTTTTGTGTATTTGGTATTTAACTATTGCGTACTTAGTATTCTAAACATATCTGTTATCATGTACCAATTTTAAATTGTCTACATAGTGTTTAATAAAATCGCAAAATGGCCGCTGGAGTGCGACGTATGTTTCAGTTAGTAAAGCTTATTTGCTTAAGCTTTGGCCAAACAGACGGCGGGACGCAGCGCCTTAAATACATGCTAACAGGTTAGCGACGTCAAACAGACTGCGTCCCGCCGGAATCGCGCCCCGCCCCGCCCCGCGCGTCCACTCGGCGCAGACGCGCAGGTTCACAGTCGCACGTTAGGCAGCGTGCGGTGCGTAGTGTGAGCGTAGCAATATGTGCACTAGTTATCGTATGATATGATGGATATAGAAAAATTAATTAATCTCGTAATGATGTATGGCTTCGGAAGGAATGAGCGACCCTCCGCGCGCGCATGCTGCATCAGGGCGCGAGACACGCCCGTGTTCACGCGCGCGATGAGGGCGTGTTGCGAGCGCGAGGCCGGCGCGATCCGCGCGCGCCCTGTTTGAACAGGCATCACGCGCCGCGGACGTCGCGGTGCGCCACGCGTAAGTAATAAACTTTTTCTCCAATGTGCTCGGAAATTTACAGCTTACTGTAGCAAAATGAGTACGTGAAGTTCTTCATTTTTTACCAAAACGAATTAAAAAAAATAAAAATCATTATTTACCTGTTTTAGCGGCCGTGAAGTAATTTGTCAACGCCATAAATATGTATACACTTTTGCACCTTACTCCATTGTAATAAGGTTCAAAGTGTATACATATTTTAGGCGTTGACTAGTAAAATCCATTACTGTATTGTTTTTTACCTTTTAAACTTTTCACCCGACTAAGAAATATCATTTCAAACAGCCAATACTTAAGCGACGTCTATACACCGTCTGAACGGCAATCCCTTCAAACTGTAGGATAGAGCGAGATAGTTAGATCAAAAACCTTGGTTGTCTCGTTCTTTGTCATAGCACCGCGTCTGATCGTGCGAATGAGGCTTAATACAATCATAGACAAAACAACTATTTTTAAGGTTTAATCTTGTATCTGTTGCATAAAAGGAGCATATTTAATACTGTCTTAAATAGCTTTTGACGAAAATTTCTTTTTAAATATAAGGGTCACCACATACCTAGCGGTTTTCCTCGCGGAATTACCGGAAGTAGCGGAAATTTGTCTATGGTAGCGGAAATTTGTCTATGGTAGCAGATTTTTTGTATGGAAGCCATAGACAAATTTCCGCTACCATAGACAAATTAAGCATTTTATCTATGAATTTCCGCTACTTCCGGTAATTCCGCGAGGAAAACCGCTAGGTATGTGGTGACCCTTATTTGAATGAAAATTGGCAGTATACATAGTTCTTAATACTTAAAAAAAAATTATAGAGGGAAGCTAATTCATGACATTGAACGCTAATAACGTAACCAAAATCTGTAATTTATTTCATTTACTTTACTTTATTTCCTCGCACTTTTAGAGAAAAGCACTATATATGCCTCGGCGGGAATAGAAATTCGTGGACTCGTCTTATTTTTTCGGACTCAGCTGCGCTTCGTCCGAAAAAATCGCTCATCCACGAATTTCCCTTTCCCGTCCTCTGCAATAATGTACTATAGTTTGCAAGTCCCAAAACTAAGGTTACTAGTAGACGAAGTTTGGTTGCTGGTAACAATTTTTTTTTCAGTGCAGTTATAGATTTAGACCACGAAATGGCAGACCCTGCAACACGAACTGTCCCTATAGTATAGGGACCTAACTAGCTTATGGCTGGCTCTCCGTCTATTATAGTACCGTAAAACTACACAACTATAGTCAAAAAGCTCCCAACTATGGTCCAAAACTGACTCCAATATCTACGATTAGGTGTTACTTTTATACTTTTAAAATTAAGTCGAATATCTACGATTAGGTGTTACTATTATTTGAATGATGCGTTTAATTAAAAAAAAAAATGTTCACAAATGAATAGTTTAAAGAAATAAAACTAAAAAGAAGACTGGGATTGGTATTTAGATTACGTATTGAAGCTGTGGACCATAGTTGCAGTACTGGACTATAGTTGTGTAGTTTTAAGGTACCTACTGTGTTATTATTAATCAACCTCAACAACAAGTAAACAAATCGCCGAAAACAAAATACGCGCCAATAGAAGTTTTACGAAATTATGTTGACCGAATAATCGGGATGATGACACATGTTGAATTAGGCAATTAAATTTAGTTGATAGGATGCAAAATGATCAAAATATACAAATAAAGTAAACATTAAAAAAATCTATTGAAATGGTGCAAAGATGCTTCAAAATTTCAATTTTTTTCGAATTTAAAAAAACCAATGATACCATTCGTACTTCAACCAAGACTTGAGACAACCAAGGAAATGAAATTGTTATTTTATTTCTTTTCTTCAAATTTGATTACCTACGAAATACATACTTTTCTATGAAAGAACTAAATCAACAGAGCTTGATTGTTCGTAGAATTCAAGAAGCGATTATACTAACTCATGATTTTCTGGAACATGGTAATACGAGTACTTCTGGTAGTACTGATTCTAAGTGTTTGTAGTGCCGCAAAGCCTGGTGGCCCTGGTGCCCTCCGCGTGTATAAAGGGAAGCCCGACACAGATAATGAATTTCCGTTTATTGTGCTCTTGCGCTCTACAAGAAAGACAAAATTTACTGAGAGAGAGTGCACAGGGAGCCTCATTGCCGAGAATTGGGTGCTAACAGCGGCGCACTGTATCCCACATGTAATAACTAGAATGAGAGTAAGATACGGAGATTTTACTTTACCACCGAACAAAACATCATTAGAAGTGAAGATAATTAAAACATTTGCTCATCCAACAAATATTATTAAACACAAAAGATACGAAGGCATTGATTATATATTGAGAAATGACATAGGACTACTCTTGGTAGAACACATACCAAAGAAGCCCGCGAAGCTGCTGGCGCTAGACTACAAGACGTTATTCGGTTTGCCAGTTAAATTCGCTGGTTTTGGAAGAACGACTCGTTTGTTGTTTGTACCTTATTCTATAAATGAAACTATCGAACTCGCCAGAACACCCCTACAGACCGGTGAGGGCATTCTAATTCCATGCTATAACTTCAAAGAAATTGGTCCAACATACTGTATTGCCGCGAAATGTTCGAATAAGATGCAAACAGTTAACTCTGGGGATTCTGGGGGCCCGCTCGTGTATGATGGTCGTATAATAGGGGTCGTCAAGGGAGCAGGACCTCGGCAAGAAGCGTTGAGTGGCGCTTACACTCCCGTCAGTATATATTTGCAGTGGTTGAAACAGGTCATGAGTTCACACGGGCAGCAAACCGCTATTAAAAGGAGAAGGAGAACGTAGGAGAAATATAGTAATTGTTGTGCTTATTCTACTTAAAGAAAACATTATTTAGTTTTTCTTAGAAGAATAAATGCGAATATTGGTTTGTAATACGGCATTTATATTTTTTGATTAGAAAGGTCGAACACAAAAACTAACGAAATAATCAGCAGCAGAAGTACTTAGCTAAACCATAGAGTAACTTATATAATAGAGCAGTATAGTCTAAGAACTTTAGAAGCTTATATCTGAAAGCGCCATCTACTCGAGACACTTAAAGGTAGCTCGTAAGTAGAAAAAATCTAGGGCAGGGACCGGAAAACCCCTCTTTAGGCTTAACCCTATCATTTCGGTAACCCAATCAATTTGGTAACCTCATGATACGGTTACCGTATCATAAGGTTACCGAATCATAATGGTAACAGGTATTGAAGCGGTAACCGTAACCTCTAACACGGTTAACCTCAAAACCCCATCGCGATAGGGTTTTTGTTAAGGGTTTTCATTGGTTTTCTTTACTACATTTGAATAGGGAACGTACCCAAACTACGTGACCCATTTTTTTCAGTTTTTGACAATTGCCAAGACCCCCCCCCCCCCCCCCCTCCCCCTAGTTGTCACGTAGTAAAACTCGCACATATAGTTTAGAGTGATGTTTTGGACATAGAAAGCAAAAAAACATAATTTTGCCTACTTATTGCCTTTTATTTACTCGACAATGGCCGCATGACGCCAAAAGTGCATGGAAACCTATAATTAGAAGCGCGATATTTCAGCATAATTATTGACTACTGCAGGAAAACAACGTAACTTGCTTTTAACACGTTTAATTTAGCTAATGGTACCAAAAATAATATTTTAGACATCTATTGCATTAACACTTCAAATTACGTAACATTAGCACACCATATAAAAAAGGAAGAAAAAACGGTACCAAGAAAATAACGGTACCGAAAATAATATACTAAACGTCTATCTACTTTAACGCATTAAATCATTAAATTAACTGACATTAGCACGCCATATACAAAAGGAAGAAAAAAACGGTACCAAAAAAATAACGGTACCGAAAATAATGTTGGTAGTCCCTGGCCCGAATACGAACAATTTTAAAGTTCACAAAAGTTCATAAAAGGATATTGTATACAAAAGGATAATTTCAACAAAGTAACAAAAAAATCAAATCCGGCCCTGGACTAAGTGACTAAGTACAGTCGACAACGAAAGTGTTAAAATTGTTATTTAAAAATTAGCACTTGGTTTATATTAACACAGTATTTATAGTTCTGAACTAAATACAGTCGATAACAGTTAAAGTTATTATTTAATATTATGTTAATTAAATATATTGAAAAAGTACGCAATTGAAATAAGATGTTTTAATCCCGGAAAAATGGGGAATATTGCTATCCGCACTGCAAAAATGACACGGTCGAAAATTAACTTAAATAACTTGATGGAAATGGAAAGCGAGTGAAATGGATGATGGTGACTGATTCGGTGGATAAAAAATAGCCTAAACTTTAAACCAAAGAACTAAAAAAGGCCCGACAGGCGAGGCAATTAGAATTTAGAGAAATTTTGAATTAATATAAGAAATGCGGATTGTAGATACTAAAGAACAATAAAGATAATATGTAACTACAACACGCACGATAATCCGTTACTAAATTTAAAATAAAATTAACCAAATCACTTAAAGTCTATATGTAAATGACGAGAAAAATGCCTTCGCGATGTGAAGTCCGAAAACACTAGTTCTACACCACTTTTGGCAGCGATACGCTGCCTTCGCCTTGATGGGCCACACGGGTCGTGTAGCCCTTGAATTCCTGGAGAGATGTATCCTAGTATGTTGAAAATTGGTGCGGTGGGTTTGACCGCGGGCTTGAGTACATAGGCTGGCATTGCCAGACCGAAGGAATATGCTGGCGACCGTCGGATTGTAGATACTCATATTGCTGTGGGCCGGGCTCCGACACACAGCTGGACCCACGCCGCTGAGTCGGTTTTTGCTGGGAATTGCTTCACTAACTTAGACCTGCACTCCCAACCCCACAGCATTCTTATTATTTGATGTATAGGTAAGATACGAAGAATAAGATGAGGAAATATTAATAATAGGAAAATTGATCTCAGAAAATGTTGATTGACATCTCTATGTAAAAATAAATTGACATCTTTCACTCAGAAAAAATCTCTCAAACTTTTTTTAACATTCTGAATTTAAATTTCTCTCCAATCTTTTTTTTGAGGCCATGTAAAAGTACATATGTCGCATGCAGCATACAGGCGGCATGCTACACTACGTGACAGAAACTAAGACTCCCCCCCTCCCCCCTGTGACCTAGAGTAGTATTTTGACGACCCCCCTCCCCCCTAAACTGGTCACGTAGTTTGGGTACGTTCCCTAATTGAAATCGGTTAAAAATGTATAAGTTTAATACACGTGTTCATTTTTTAAGGTTATTTTATTTAAAAAAAATTTACGATGCAATAAAATTTCAAATGTTAAAATCATATAGTCAGGAAATGAAATTGTTATTTTATTTCTTTTTATCAAATTTGATTACCAACGAAATATATACTTTTTTATGAAAGAACTAAATCAACAGAGCTTGATTGTTCGTAGAATTCAAGAAGCGATTATACTAACTCATGATTTTCTGGAACATGGTAATACGAGTACTTCTGGTAGTACTGATTCTAAGTGTTTGTAGTGCCGCAAAGCCTGGTGGCCCTGGTGCCCTCCGCGTGTATAAAGGGAAGCCCGACACAGATAATGAATTTCCGTTTATTGTGCTCTTGCGCTCTACAAGAAAGACAAAATTTACTAAGAGACATTGCACAGGGAGCCTCATTGCCGAGAATTGGGTGCTAACAGCGGCGCACTGTATAATAAAGCCAGATGTAATAACTGAAATAAGAGTAAGATACGGAGATTTTACTTTACCACCGAACAAAACATCATTAGAAGTGAAGATAATTAAAACATTTGCTCATCCAACAAATATTATTAAACACAAAAGATACGAAGGCATTGATTATATATTGAGAAATGACATAGGACTACTCTTGGTAGAACACATACCAAAGAAGCCCGCGAAGCTGCTGGCGCTAGACTACAAGACGTTATTCGGTTTGCCAGTTAAATTCGCTGGTTTTGGAAGAACGACTCGTTTGTTGTTTGTACCTTATTCTATAAATGAAACTATCGAACTCGCCAGAACACCCCTACAGACCGGTGAGGGCATTCTAATTCCATGCTATAACTTCAAAGAAATTGGTCCAACATACTGTATTGCCGCGAAATGTTCGAATAAGATGCAAACAGTTAACTCTGGGGATTCTGGGGGCCCGCTCGTGTATGATGGTCGTATTATAGGGGTCGTCAAGGGAGGAGGACCTCGGCATGTTGGTTTGAGTGGCGCTTTCACTCCCGTCAGTATATATTTGCAGTGGTTGAAACAGGTCATGAGTTCACACGGGCAGCAAACCGCTATTAAAAGGAGAAGGAGAACGTAGGAGAACATTACTTAAAGAAAACATTATTTAGTTTTTCTTAGAAGAATAAACGCGAATATTGGTTTGTAATACGGCATTTATATTTTTTTATTAGAAAGGTCGAACACGAAACATAACGAAATAATCAGCAGCAGAAGTACTTAGCTAAACCATAGAGTAACTTATATAATAGAGCAGCATAGTCTAATAACTTTTTGAAGCTCATATCTGAAAGCGCCATCTATTCGAGAGACACCTAAAGGTAGCTCATATGTAGGAAAAATGACATTGCGTCGGAGCGACACCTAGGAACGAGTAGCGTAACCGTAGGAAAGCTAGATTTTTCCTACTTACGAGCTACCTTTAGGTGACTCTCGTGTAGATGGCGCTTTCGGACTTGAGCTTCAAAGAGTTCTTAGGCTGTGGCTGTCCATATTATCTATAGTCTCTGGCTAAACGGTTGAGGTGCTCAAAATGGTCTTGACACGATGATATTGGGAACATGCAAATTTCCCGAAAAACATTACCCCGATTTTTATAATCTCGATTTTTATAATCCCGAATTTTGACAAGTACGAATGTCAAAATTCCGAATTTTGAAATCACGAAAGTAGAAAATCCAGAATGCAATATTTCCGAATATTAGAAGTCCGATTGTTACTTGCTCGAATCCTAAAAATCCCGATTGTCAATTTCCCGAAAAATTTAATTCCGATTTTTTTAATTCCGAAAAACTAATGACCGATCGGGTTTTTGGCTATTCGGTAATACGAATTTCGGTTTTTTTTATATTCGGAATAATGAAATTTGCGCTTGTGTTATTTGTCGATATCTTGGCGGGTAATTAGTTTAAAATGTTTACTTTGCAGAAAACCAATTATGCAGAAATTACAATTAGCAGATTTATTGGTTCTGCTGTAAAAAATGGGTTAATTTTGGTTAGAACTCACCTTTAACTAAATCAAATGGCTGTTCAAAAAGTGGGTTAGGTTAGGTTAGAACTGTGACCCTCAACCAACCCAAACGGCTGCAAAAAAAGTGGGTTAGGTTAGGTTAGAACTGTGACCCTCAACCAACTCAAACGGCTGCAAAAAAAGTGGGTTAGGTTAGGTTAGAACTGTGACCCTCAACCAACCTAAACGGCTGCAAAAAAGTGGGTTAGGTTAGAACTGTGACCCTCAACCAACCTAACGGCTGCAAAAAAGTGGGTTAGGTTGGAACTGTGATCCTTAACCAACCCAAAACGGCTGCAAAAAAGTGGGTTAGGTTAGGTTAGAAGTGTGACCATACTGTGACCCTAAACAACCAAAGAAAAAGAATCGGGTTTTTAAAATTTCGGAATAATGTTGAATCGGAATTAATAATTTCGGGATTATGAAAATCGGGATTCGTTGTTTTGAAATTCGGAAATATTGGTTTCGGACTTTTATTGCATCGGAATTTTTAAATCCGGTATTATATGGCTCGGGATTTTAAAAATCGGGTTTTTTACTATTCGGGAATTAAAATATTCGTACTTTAGTTATTCGTAATTTTAACTATCGGAATTTTAATGGGTCGGGCATTACAAAATCGGGATTTTTAAATTCGGGATTTAAAAAATCGGTATAAAGTTTTTCGGGATTGTGTAGTGTACCCGATGATATTGTTATGAAAACAAGAGTGTGTGAAGATCATTTTGAATACCTGACCCTTCTGCTGACTGTACATTGCGTTTTCTACAATGATTTATTTTTTCGTAATCCTTATCCTGTCCTGACATCCTAACATACAATACGACCATATAGTATCGAGTTATCCTTATTTATTACATTACGAATAAAGGATGATTCACGGTGTCATGTCCCGGGTCCGACACGTCGACGGGCCGACGCCGGGCGTTCCGAGCATTACACGAGCCGCGACCGGGCTGTTCCAGGCCCGAGCCTTCCGATAACGCCCTGTTATATACGAGAGCTTCCGTATAGCTTCCGGGTACGAAGCGAGCCGAGTCCGGGCTGCCCGAGATTGATAATCGTTGTTACTTAACTTTTTCTTGTTGTTACAAAATGAAGTGTCGGAAGTGTTGTATCATCGTTAATCATCGTTAAACAGTGCACGTAAACGCTATCACAGACCTATATCGAGTAGACGTAAAAAGTGTATGTACCTAGCATTCCGAAAAGACGATTATAAATCGCCGTTGCTCGCCGCGATGCTCAGTCCGCTCTCGACCGCTTTCCGCGTATGACGTTCGGATGTGATAACAAAATGGCCCCTTGCTCGATAATAAACAGTTCAAACACCACCAAAAAAGTAGGAGGTATGAATCAAGACATTTCCTTTCATCGGTAAGTACTCTTTTCCCTAAAATATTTGTTATTATTTAAAAAACAATTTATTTTGTTGCTCCGTATTATCTTCACCAAAACTGTAGCGGGCGTTTGTGAGTCCAGCGCTAGTTTTCCATTGCGGCTTTAATTTGACAAGCCAGACTTGTCGTGCATACAAAACCACCGATGTAAAAATAAGCTATACAAACCGTCGAGTCGCGTTCAAGGTCGATTTATCATTTTTTCTGTCAAAAGTAAGAATAATACTGTATCACTGCGGTACGCTGCAATTTTACTTAGTCGATTAGAATCGATTTTAACAAGCAGAGGAAATGATAATTACGTTTTTATATTATTACGTAGCTATATATAGGGGAAACAGTGTGAATACCCCTCCCCCTGTTTTGATATATACTTAAATACATAGAAACACCCTTAACTCAGGAGCAAACATCCATGATAAACATTCAAATGAAATCGATTTGAAATGAAACTTTTTCATTTCCTCTGTCGAAACTAATTATCATTTTTTCTGTAGGTTCTTATCGATTATTGTGTTCAAATCGATGCTTTTGAATCGTTTTCGCGCGGCTTTTGTTATCCGTCACTAAATTTCACTCGTGACGTCATTGTACATACGCAAAATGTTACACGCTCGGTCTCCATACAAATTGACGAACTCTCTTGTTGTATCCTGATTTATTTCTGTGAACGCTATCATCAATTAATTGGAAAAAAGGAATACAAATACATATGTGATTGTGAAGTAAACATTGCGGAAATGTATCATTTAGAGTCTCGTTTGTTGCAAGGGCGGAAATTTCATGCTCCACTCGCTGTGAGTGTTGCCATATCCCGAGAGGGAAACATTAAGTAATGACACGCTTTACACCCGTGTATCAAAATTCTACTTTTATTTTCCGTGTGATTGATTGCTCGTTATTCTCCATTTATGAATTATTTTTAGGTAAGTTCGAAAACGAAAATAACGAGAACATTTCATTTTCTAGAATGTTTTACAAAATGGTAACAGAAAAGTGTTAAAATAAAAATTACATAATAAACGATGAATGCAGTGATACACAACCAGACCTTCCTTCAAATCGTGTGAGAAACTTCTTCCAAAGCTTGAAGTTGGTTAAGAATATTACTTAGTTTACTAACCTGGGTTGCAATCAGTGAGCAGGGAACAAATTGATAATAAGACTTTAGAAATGGTGAGCGCCGGTGACCAGTTGTCCTTCAGAATGTCCAGACATATCACACCCTGGCTGTTGATGTTGCAGTGGTATATCCTAGTTCGGAATGTTACCTGGAATTTAATACAATAACATTTAAGTGTGATTATTATAATACAGCAAATATGACCCTTCCAAATCCAAACTGGCCAATTGCTCATTATTTTGACATTTTTTGACAAATAACGGGATTTACGCCACTCTGGGCGGTAAGTGAGATTTGCCGCCCACGGGCGCAGCAGCAAATCTCACTTCACACCCAAGAGAAGACGTAAAATTGTGTACGCACCGCGGGCGGTAATAAAGAAGGCCTCAGATCACTTGTTTATGGCCCTTAAGGTTGATTTAGACGAGGACAATTTTCAGACGCCTAAATTACGGCGCCAGTTTTATGCCGTCAGCACATCTCAGACCGTTTAGACGATGACTTTTTTTAGGCGCCTAAATCCTGCCGCCAGTGACCAGCAAACCGTTTACACGGTGCCTTTTCCGTGCCAGTTATTAGCACGCCGCCTCAGCCGACGGTGCTAGTTTTTGCGCCAGTCTTTCTACGCTAGGATCACCATCATTTAAAATGAATTCAGGAGCTCTGAAGTTGAAAAAGCAATGTATAACAACCAAACTATCCGCGCTATTACGAGAGGAGCGGAAAATAATTAGCCATTTAACCATTTTACACCCTATTTACTTTACGGCACGAAGGCGTGCTAGCGACTGGCAGCGACGTGTTTACACGAGGCCGAAAATTGGCGCGGGGCAAGCGAGAGGCGCGGGCGGGGGTCACTGGCGCCGAAAAATAGCCGTGTGTTCTATTCCGTGCCTACGCTGGCATGCCAACAGCCGCTGGCGCCGAAAGTGTTTATACGGTGCCAATTTTTACGCGGCATAGTTTTGGCGTCTGAAAATTGTCCTCGTCTAAATCAACCTTTACCTTCGGTTCGGGCCACAAATGTCCGCGAGATGAACCGTTCTTTACTTTACCGCCCTAGGTACGTAATGTACTATTATCGCATAAGCTTATTTTTGTTATTTTCCTGATTAGTCCCTTTTTTTGTCAATGAGTGAAAATCGTGAGTTTAATTTGGTACATTGCCAATTGCTCACATAATGTACAGCTAGTTCAACTAGTTGAATTTACCTAATACTTAGGTACTAGGTACCTACTAGATTCGGGTTTCAGGTAAAAGATATTAATTTTTCTTAAAAGAAATTGACATTTCACTTGATGAAAAAATTATAGTAATTTATATTACATGCCATGCAATTGTGCCTGTGAGTGATAAAAATATAACATTTATTAAACATCAAAATGGTTTGTTACTAATTACCATGAAGTTTGTGTGGGTTTTGACATCACAGGTCACAAAATATTGTATAGGTGTATGAGGTGCATTTACCTCTTTTAATGAGCTCTTTAATTCTAGGTTTAATTGAAAGTACAAAAACATGTTTCTATTAGCTTTTCTTGTACTTTTGAAAATATGACTTGCAATGGACGATGGACCATAGAGTTTGTCCCTAGATATAAATATACCAATTAGCATGTAAGGTTTAGCTGTAAGTGCCGTAACCGATAAGTTGAACAGTACAGTAATACACCCACATTGCAGTCATAAAATTCTATACATATTTAAATCCATTAAATAAAGGATATAAACAGCTACCTATAACTACATACTGACAAACGAAACACAAAGTTCATTCACCTTTTGGTCAAGTATTATCCCGATTCCAACTAAGTTTTTAAAACATTTTCAGTTTAATTGAATTTAGTTTAACAATCACGGTTGAACTATCGGTGAAGGAAAACATCGTAAGGAAACTGGACCTAATCCCAAAAAGGCCTAGTTTCCCCTCTGGGTTGGAAGGTCAGATGGCAGTCGCTTTCGTAAAAACCAGTGTCTACGCCAATTCATGGGGTTAGGTTGTCAAGCGGACCCCAAGCCGGGATAAACGCTAGGAGGAAGAATCACGGTTGAACTATACCAAACAAAAAAATCACCTATTCATATTTTGTCTCTTAACTAATAATTTAAGATAGTTAGGCTCACCTTTGGAGGTTTAAAAGGGTATTCTGGTGAGAAATGTATGTCAAGGAAGAAAACACCTCCTTCATATACTGAACCAGGCGGCCCAAGAATAGTTGACACCCATTCATACAAATTGTCTCCTTTAGGACCCGCGCTGCAATTTGGTGGGGGGTCTAGTGTGATCTCTGCAAGTTCTTTCTGGATTCTCTTCGCCGATGTGCCCAGAGCTTTCGACATTTTAGGGTTAGGTTTGTTTTCCTTTTCTTTGTTGTCCGATACAGCGCTGGAGCCCCGGCCGCGTCCCGCTCCACTCCCTGAACCAGACGCACCAGACATTATCTAAAAGCACCAAACAAGTAAAACTGCTAAACTACAGCTATGTTAAGAAGCCGGTGTGGAACGCAAATGAAGTTGTTAAAGCATGCACAGTGATGAATGGCAGCAAATGAATAAAAAAAAATCAAACAAAATAACCTTTGCCTAATGAAATAAAGAGCACTACAGCTTTAACTGCATAACAGAGTATGTAATGATGTTAAGTTATGTTAGTGGCACAGCACTAGACATACAAATTTATGCTTACACAAATACATTGTTGCATCATCAAATCATTAGTTACAACAGATGCATAAAAAAGACAGAACTCATTCATTATCAGTTAATATTAATAACAAATCTAAATTAAAAGTAGGGTTCCTTTAGTTTTTTTTTAGAGAACACCAAGAACAAAGGCTCGCCATTGCTCTGCTCGTGAGGAACCAAACTGTAGCAATATAATAAACTTAAAAGAGCAAAGGCCTTCTAACGCCTGTTTAATGAAATTAATCAAAATTAATGAGCGATACGTTACAGAAATGATTTATTTTGTACCTTACGAATAACAGTCGGCCATCTTGTGAGCTAGCGTTATCCGAAAAAATATTATTTATTTTACAGTTCACTAGTGACTCAATTCCTATGAATTAAAAGGTCACTGAATAACCACAGGCAGGAGAGAAGGTAACTTCTACAAAAGGAATGAATTCCGAGCAATGCAATGAGTGAACTCCTGTGTTAGATGCCCCACACTGCAAAGCGCAAATAAGCCTGTAATTATCCCACGAGATGAAAAAATGTGATATTTAATAGATCACACAATGAAAAATTTACCTTTTATAAACAAAATCTAGTGATTTGAGATTTTTCTCCTTTCAAAGCTTCGATCACCCGCTACCACATTTTCACTTCATCCATTTGTTCATCGCCCTCACAAACACAAACAACCAAGAACTACACACAGACTCAGATAAAACTTGAACTAACTTACTATTTTTTGTTAATGTAAGTTATTACATTAATGCCAATCATTAATTATAAAGTAGAAAGGGTGTATTTAAGGAAATCTACTAGTATTTACTAAGGATTAAATATTATAATAATTCACAATGCACAACCACTCTCCGACATGTTGTTGAAAAGAACCGGTGTGTTGCCATTACTTACAAATTTGTCAGAATCAGGGTCACCACACACCTAGCGGTTTTCCTCGCGGAATTATCGGAAGTAGCGGAAATTTGTCTATGGTAGCGGAAATTTGTCTATGGTAGCAGATTTTTTGTATGGAAGCCATAGACAAATTTCTGCTACCATAGACAAATTAAGCATTTTTCTATGAATTTCCGCTACTTCCGCCAGGAAAACCGCTAGGTGTGTGGTGACCCTAAGGCTCAAAACACACCTAGCGGAATTTCCGCAGTAATGTATGGAGGCCATAGACAAATTTCCGCTTCCATCGACAAAGCTCCATACATTAATGCGGAAATTCCGCTAGGTGTATTTTGAGCCTAAGATTTATTGCTTTGCCACAAAAAAAAGTTTTATTTCAGCGTTTTTTTACGTCACTCAAACAAACTTAGGGTCACCACACACGTAGCGGTTTTCCTCGCGGAATTAGCGGAAGTAGCGGAAATTTGTCTATGGTAGCGGAAATTTGTCTATGGTAGCAGATTTTTTGTATGGAAGCCATAGACAAATTACCGGAAGTAGAGGAAATTCATAGACAAAATGCTTAATTTGTCTATGAATTTCCGCTACTTCCGGTAATTCCGCGAGGAAAACCGCTAGGTGTGTGGCGACCCTTATATAAAATACATAGACAAAATAGAATTCAACTGTCACTGTCAAATTGGCAGCAAAGCAAAAACCAGTAATATGATACGCAAAGTTAGACTTAATTATAACCTGATAAAGTTCATTCTTCAGTTGTTAATAACAATGAGCTTAGGGTCGCCACATACCTAGCGGTTTTCCTCGCGGAATTACCGGAAGTAGCGGAAATTCATAGACAAATTAAGCATTTTGTCTATGAATTTCCTCTACTTCCGGTAATTTGTCTATGGCTGCCATACAAAAAATCTGCTACCATAGACAAATTTCCGCTACCATAGACAAATTTCCGCTACTTCCGGTAATTCCGCGAGGAAAACCGCTAGGTGTGTGGCGACCCTTAAGGTTCATTCATGTGTCAGTTCATCAAGTTCATGTGTTGACGGGCGTTTATCTCTGAAGAACGAAACGTAGCCGTACGGAGGCCGGGAAAGGGTAGTAGAATTTCGCTTTTGAAGTTGTTACTCGATTGCTATTGGTTCTCCCTGCGCCGGCGATTTTGTTTACTCGCCTAGCCGCCATTTAAATTTTCATTACAGTTTTTGTGTCGAGTGTGAAGTGTTTGCGTTGATTAAGCTCCGTACCTTTATTTCTCCGTGATAACTGTGATATTCAGTGCTACGTTTAATTTGTTATTCAAAATGTATCGCGAGTGCTGTATACCGAGCTGTAACAGCCACCGTAAACGAAAGGACTTTATGTTGCATAGAATGCCAGCGGCCAGTGAGAAAGTTATGCTTTGGCACAGGACATTAACAGCAGTTCCATTTATCATTTTTGAGGGGTTAACATAGCGTGAATTGGGTAAACTATACGTTTTTCACAAACACTTCGAGGCCAAATATGTAACCCCGAACATGCGATGAAGCCAACTGCGTGTCCAACGTTGTTTACCCTCGAAGAGATGGTCAGTGGAAAACCTACTCAAAATTCATCTGCCGAGGCATGAGGTATGTTAAGGACTTTTAACTTTATATGAAAATGTATATTAAATAGTCTGTCCGGAAAGAGACTGCCGCTGCTGTCGTGGATTTTTCACTTTATGTGAAGGGTTCGTGTATTCATTATGGGTTTTATGTGTTTATTTTGTTGTCATGTTAATAATTAATGTTGACGTTAAAATAGAAGTGACATGGAATTTCATAAAAGTATTTCAAATAACTGTAATTATGTATTTTTCCAATAAGCTAGTACAATTGCAGTTTCATCATCTCAGCCATAAGACGTCCACTGCTGAACATAAGCCTTGCTGAACATAGCCTACTGCAACCATGGGACGATATGGTGGGGGACAATTCTAAGGCCGGGCACCCCACGGCAATTGCAGTTTAGCTTATATTATTGTGGCATATAGTGAAAAAAAATAACATTTATTTTAAGGCTCATAACAGTCATAATGTGAATTTCACACTATATTAAAATAATCTAAATTGCAAAAAAAACACATTGCTGTAAAATAGGTAGTTAGTATGGGCACCTAAATTAGGTTCTATAATGAATTTTTATTTTATTAGGTTCCATGGAGATCGACTGCACGGGAATATCTGAGCACACATGGGCCATGAGTGCACCAACAAATGATCTCACTGCTGCTGAACCGTCTCACATAATGTCTGATACAGGTAATGTTAGTTCATGTTTAACATCTCTTGCTCTGTCTAGTACTTCTAAAACAAGCCGATGGCTGCATTATGGGGACTCGCCCGAGGCCACGCACTTGCAAGGGCCTCGCAACAGTCCAATCAAATTATAACTCAGGCCTGCAGAGCACATTTTTACAACAACTGCCCGGGACCTTTGTGAAGATTAAGACCGCCACTGACACTAGTTTTATTGGCCTTATTTGGGGACTAGGATATGGGTGTATTGCAGAAATAAATTATGTCATACAATTTATTTATCCCTTTTATTTATTTATTTGTAACAAACAGGCAGTAATTTTGTGTAGAATTTTGCTTGTCTTACGTAACACAAAGTAAGAAAAAACTGGTGTCATCCAGATTTTAAAATTCATTTAAAATATAAATAATTGTAAAATTGGCCATAATATATTAAAGTGTTATTAGGAAAATGATTGTGCAAATCCTATAAGAATATTAATTTTCTTATAGGAAAATGTATGTAGAGTGCATATAAGTCAAGTAAAATTTGACCCCCGTTCCGGGTCGTTCCTGGTGCAACAGTTATCCATCGCCGTTCAACGCGGCAACGCAGCGAGCGTGATGGTTACCTTTGCGTTGGGGACGACACGGGGTGGGCTTTTTGATTAAGCTTTTATAGTTGTTATACCTTCATATTTAATTTTAGATTTATTTAGATTTAAAATACTTTATTTTTAAGTTAGTTTACATAAGTTTATTTTTGCTATAAAATTTGTCAAGTAATTATTTTTTACAGATTTTTAAAGTTTGCATTTTTTTTTAGCACATACATTTTTATTGCAATACTACCATGTCACTAGGATGTCTTATCCAAGTTTATGCCATAATGTTTATTTGTTCCATTTTATAAATGATTTTCAGTGGTTGCACCTGCTCCATTCTCCGCTGATCAGGCTAACATTGCTGTGACAGAGCCGTCAGCTGAGCAAACTTCATCTTATCCAGGTAAAAATAACATGAAGGTGCACATAAATGGGCTATATTATACTTTTAGACAAATATTATGTTTCATTAAGAGTGTTTTGCAAACAACTTCTGGCTACTGGGACGTCTAAGCATTTTGATTTTGAGAGTTTGTTCCGGGATAACTTCAGGAACGTTTTTCTGATTTCCATGCATGAAATTTGATGGAGTTGTAGCAGAGGTACATATAATTTGAGAGTTCGTATATAATATAAGTCATGAAGCTCGAAGGGGCGAAAAAATCATCATATGGGTCTTGTTATATTGGTCATCTATTTGCAAGAAAATCGCAAGTTCTCAGTTCGAGGCGGAGTTCTTGTAGATATACATACAGATACAGCCTCCGAGCCTAATCGATAGTGACATTACATAGACGTGTCATAATTTTCAATTGTTTGGTTGTGTTAATTATATTACCCTAATATCAGAGTACACCCATTTACAACGAGTAGTTCAACAACATAAATTAAAAAATAATAATAATATCTATTATCTTCGCCTAGCCTTTGCCTAGTTAAGTGCAATTTTGCTAGTTCAATGGGTACAAGGAAACAATAATTTATAATTATTTTGGTGCTAGACTGAACTGTACTTGTATAAGATTGTCCTAAACTATCTACGAATTATTGTAAAACTATGTTGTATAATTTGGTTTCAGTGGGTGCCTCGGCTGCACTTTCTGCTGATCGGGCTTGCATTGGCATCGCTCTCATGGAGTCGCCAGCTGAACAAACGCCACTTCATCCAGGTAATAATTACATGAAGTGTATCTAAACGAGCTATTCTTTGCAATATGCAAACAAATATTATATTGTTAATAAAGAGTTTATATACGACTATTGCCCTATTAACATTATACAAAAGCTAGATGTTTACAGTAGTCGGCCATTCACCAATGAAATGATTAAACAATTTGTTTTAGGAGATCATTTTATTAATACAATTTACTTTTCATGTTTTATAGAAAAAAGTTTTTTTTGGCCGTAATGGACATAAATGGCTTATAATATTTTTTCCTTCTTTTGGTCTCGGCAACGCGTGGTTAAGATTTTTCGCGTTGCTCGAGCCCACGGTGTATATAACTACATTTGTGTACACCCCTAATGGGCCAACCCTAATGGGTTGCCTAGTACAAAATATCTAGGTACATATCAGTGGCGGTGGGTCAATATTTTTCTTAGGTAAGCCCGAGCTTTGGCTTTAAATTTCTTCATGAGCGGTAGGAAAACTGCTCAGGTGCTGAAAATTAGGCAAGCCGACGGGAATCGTATTCTATGGACGCGCCGCCACTGGTACATATTATGTAAGTATAATGCAATATTTGTTAATTCTATAGGTACCTAAAAGGCAACAATAAATCTAATTTTAGTGCTAGATCGTGGTCTGTAATTTTGTCCCAAAATGTCTATGAGTAATTAAACAACTATGTTCCATAATTTGTTTTCAGTGTCTGCCTCCTCAGCGATCTCTGCTGGACAGGCCTGCAGCGCTGTAGCAGAGCCGTCAACTGAGCAAACTCCAGAGAATTCAGGTACTTAACAAAAACATAAATTAAACAGGTAGACACACCTGAACTTGAATTGAATGTCCCCTACCAACATATAATAATAATATGTTTAGTCGATATATACGTCCCACTGCTGGGCACAGGCCTCGTCTCATGCACGAGAGGACTCGAACTATAGTCCCCACGCTGGCACAAGACGGCGGGTTGGGGATTTCACATTTACTTGCCTTTAAATTTCTCCGGGGGTATGTATGCAGGTTTCCGTACGATATTTTCCTTCACCAAATAGCGATTGGTAAATATCAAATGATATTTTGTTCATAAGTTTAAAAAATGTAAAAATTTTATAAATCATTGGTAAACTAATAAATGTTAAATAAAATAACATATTTGCATTAAATATAATTGATAATTCAGTAATTATTTATTTCAATGAAAACATTTTACAATAGGGGTGATGACACATGTTGAATTATGCAATGAAATTGATAGGATGCAAAATGATCAAAATATCCAAATAAAGTAAACATTAAAAAAATCTATTGAAATGGTTCAAAGATATCGGGCTTCAAAGTTTCAAATTTTTTCGAATTTTGAAAGTACGAAATTTTAAAAACCAATGATACCATTCGATTTCTAACATTTTATTGTGAAATAGATTATACAGCAACCATATACATAAACGCAACATTTCACTGTAAAAATATCAATTTCATAATTTTTCCATACTTTAAACAGGGCAAATATGACGCCGTGACGTCAAGGCTTTATATCATTTTGTTAGGAGCGTTTTGAGAAACAAATGCAAATCTCAGACTAAGTCTTTTTCCTGTCTTTTATGTTGATTTAAGGCAATTATCCCCATATAGACATTTGATCCTCACAACAAAACGAATCGATTGATACCATGCATGAAAAACATTCATCTAGCCTATTAGCCAATAGCCGTATTTACACCTGGCGCACCGCCTCACGAGGAAATTGCCGCGCGCGGCAGCTCGGTTAGTGATGTGGACGTGCCCCGCCCGAGGCATTGCGGCCGCCAGCGCGTTTGTCTCGGCCGAGGCACGTCCACACTAGCCGAGCTGCCGCGTGCGGCAATTTTCTCGCCAGGCGGTGCGCCAGGTGTAACCACGGCTAATGGAGGGGGCAACTGTTATCATGATATTTCCAACAATAGTCGTTAGAAAAGCTAAATTTGTATGGCGGGAAGCAGTTTTTATTTATTTTAGCTAAAATGACTCACTGTATCGTTTGGAATAGGAAATACACAGATTTCTGAAATAATCGAAAATTAAAATGCTGTAGAATAAAGCGATAGGGAAGAATTATCCCTTAAACGACTTTACTTTTTTTAGTGTCCTAACTGGCATCCTAATTAGGATCCTAACTTTTTACGGTTCCGTAGCCAAAATGGCAAAAACGGAACCCTTATAGTTTCGCCATGTCCGTCCGTCCGTCCGTCCGTCCGTCCGTCCGCGGTCTAGCTCAGTGACCGTTAGCACTAGAAAGCTGAAATTTTGTTTTAATATGTGCATTAACCAAGCCGACAAAACGGTAGAATAAAAACGCGAAAAATATATTTTGTTAGGGTACCTCCCGTACACGTGAAGTGGGGGGCGAAATTTTTTTTCGTTCCAACCAAGTTGTGTGGGGTATCGTTGGATAGGTCTTTTAAAAAGATTTAGGGTCTTCTAAAACAGTTTTTGGATAAAACTAATACTCTCGGAAATAATAGCTCCGAAAGTTTAAAACAGGGCGTCCCCCCCATCTAACTTTTGAATCGTGGGTCCTAAAATTTTGAAAAAATTCATGAAACTCAGGCCTAATGAGTACCTTCAATGAAAACTATATTGAAATAAATCGGTTGAGCCGTTTTTGAGTTATCATTCAAAACCCATAGTGAAAGGACGTAAGTAAAAATGACGTAAGCGCCGCCAAATTTCCCGTAAGAAACGACCTTTTGAATGAACGGTCTCAGTTTACGGAACCCTACACTGAGCATGGCCCGACATGCTCTTGGCCGGTTTTTAAATAGTAAATTTACTCGCTAAATGCGGTTACAAGTGACTAAATTTAAATTTAGTGACTAAATAATTTCGGAAGCTAACTAGGACAAATGTAACAGGGCTTTAAGAAAAGCCCTGGCTGCAAGTAGTCAGGTATTTTTTTTATTATACCTGTATCTGTAAAAAAGTGTTTCAAAAGTGACCATTTTCTCGCACCCTGTATGTTTTTCCCAAAATCTGTAAACGCGAATCTTCATTAATTTGAAATTGAGGGAAGGTCTTCTAAGACCATTTTCGCGTAGCAGCACGGGATGTGGTAGCTGCCCTCACTGACCCAAAAAGAAAATCCACCCTGTATAATTTTATTGCCATATGCCTTATCGCGGTAAATTTTAAAACAAAACTGCTCATTAAAATCTATTTCAATTTCAGATCTCGCGCTAGCATCAGGCGTTCAAGCCCAAGACACGAAGAAAGAAACGCTGCGAACTATTAAATGGGTTTTTCGCACACGCCTCGTAACAAACGTCGAGTCCCTGTCGCCGGAGTGCAAGGAGTTGTATAAGCACTATAAAAAAGCAAAACACCAAGTAAACTACCTAAAAAGACCAACCAAGACGGCTTCGAAGCTGTCAAAGGAGGCTTCGTTTCAACAATTAGTGTCAGGAATGAATTCTGTGGCAAAGAAGTTTGTCTGGATGCAAATTAAACTTTGCACCAAGAAAAAACAAGGAAGGAGGTTTAGCTTGGAAGAAAAAGTGATTGCACTGTCAATAATGAAATGAAACAAAGCCCAGAGTGCTACAGATTTCTCCAGAGGGTATTCATTTTACCGTGCAAGACAACACTTAATAATTTGCTGACAAATGTGAACATCGAAGCTGGCATTAAACCTCAAGTTTTCAATGTTATTAAACAGGAGGTAAGTTTCTAATTTTTTTATAACTTTAAAAAAATGATGAAAGCAAAACTATCTAATTCTACTGTGAATGCAGAATACACTGGTTCTATTCCAGCTATGGGCACCAGACGTCTTGGATACTTTCTTTCGTGTACAGTCAACGCCAAAAATATGTATTTGCACCTTACTCCATTGTTATAAGGTTTAAAATTGTATACATGGTTGTGACCATAGCCTTATTAATATTTTTGCATGTTAGTATACCCACCTTCTCCTTGTGTGGTATTCTTCAGTACTGAGGGTCACGACCTCCCTTCAACATTACTCTCTCTCGTGCGATCTTTCTCATCTGTTTCCATCGCTGGCGATGTGGAGTGCGTTGTGAAAAGTATACTTTACTTTTCTCTATAGAGTCAAGAGTGGTACGGATCTTATCAGACCAATGAAAAGGGCTGCTTCCACGAGGTCTTTTACCATCTACTTTGCCGGTTATGATGAGCTTCTCCAGGTTGCCACCATGTTTTCTTGCAACGCGAATGAAGTATTCTAGGACTTTGCGTAGACACTCAGATGATAGCCGCGAGGAGAATTTAAGTTCTCGCAATATGGAGACGTTAGTCTGGAATGCTGTCCAGGGGATATGGAGCACCCTTCTCCAGCACCACGTCTCAATGGCGTCAATGCGTTTGCGGTCTGCAGCTTTCAGTTTCCATGCCTCGGTGACATACGAAAAGATCAAAATATCAGTCCGGGTACTATGTAGTTTGGATTGTTTTTTATGTTAGTATGTTAGAAAATTATTAATCCAGGGTATAGCGTTACGTACATATATATATATAATGTAGTCTCATTTTAATCGGTTGCAAAGACAAGGAAAATTAAAAAAAACGCAGAGGAATCAAAAGTCACTTTTGCTCCCTGTAAATGGGCAACAAATTACCCTTTTTCGAATAGTAGGGGTGAAAAACTATTATTATTATTTCAAACTAAAACTAGTGCCTACATTTTAGTATACATTTATAAATAAAATAAAATATATTGATTTAATAACTGTACTCTTTTATTTTCAGGTTAGCAAGTGGCCTGAAGCCAAACGAATGTGTACGATTATATTTGATGAGATGAAGTTGGAAGCTGGAGCCCGTTATTCCAGGAAACACGACAAAATAGATGGATTCGTGGAGTTATCCGAGAAGACTAACAAATTGGCCGATCACGCTGTATAATAAAAGGCGCGGTTTATAAATGGCAGCAACCGATGGCCTATTACTTCTCGAAAGGTGCCGCGGCGTAGCCGCAGATGAAGGTTATCATCAAAGAAATAGTGGCGGCCGTGGTCGACGCGGGGCTCCAACCTATAGCTTTGATAAGCGACCAGGGGTCCTCATTTCAAACCGCCTTTAAAAAGCTGCAAAAGGACACTAAAAGTTCTCAAATCTTAGCAGGCGAGGAGACTGGTAAGTATCTTATTATAATTATTGATTTGAGTAGGTATAGAGTAGTAAAAAATATTTCAATTTCAAGTAAGTTAAATATGGATTTGTGTATGCGTTACATGTCACGAATGCAACTTTACATCTTACATAATCAATATAATCATGCGATAGCTAAAAACTCCTGTCGAACTCGGCGGTTAGCGCGCCAGGGATTTTTACACTTTATGGCAGCTAATTACTCGTAGGTTTAAGTTTATACTTTACGTTAGGTCCTAATAGTAAAATTTTTGCAATTCATTCCATATTGAGCTTGCATACTATGACTATGGCCAATTTCTGCACTTTTGGCAAGAACCTTTGTAAGCGGGCACCCGTTTCGGTCTTTTAGATCCTGAGTTGCACGGTTGCTACATGTATATCATAAAATTATCAATTTATCAGATCTACTATTCTATTATTTATCTAAGCTCGCCTTTGTGCATATCTTTTTGTATTTTACTAATGTTTTAATGTTATACTTGTTTATGTGCAATAAAGTGATACATACATACATACTATTATATCAGTATAAATTTGTCAGAATTATGTTTAAAATAAATCGTGTTTGTTCCAGATGACACCATATATTTAAATGGCCAATGCCTAAGTGTGGTGTTTGACCCGCCACATTTGATTAAAGGAATACGAAATAATTTCTTGACCAAAGATATTGAAATGGAGGGTAAAGTGTCAAAGTGGCAGGACTTGGTGGACGTGTACCGCACCGACTGTGGGCACGCGCAGACGCGCCTGCTGTACAAGATCAACGACGAGCACATACTCCCGGAGAAAAAAAAAAGAAAATGAAGGTACGTACTTATTCCTAATTCCTACTCATATTTATTCGTTGCTCCCGTTATTAGCCGTTTCTACACGTGGCGCACCGCCTCGCGAGGAAATTGCCGCGCGCGGCAGATCGGCTAGTGTGGCTGGACCGCTAATGGCTTTCAGTACGCTAAAGCTTATACATAGGTAGTATGTGCTATAAGTGTCTTTTATAAACAGTGTTCGGAAATTACGATGCTTTTATACCTACACTTCATACAGTTAAACCTTCACAACAATTAAACTTCCTAGGAGGGGAGAAAATTAATTTTCTAACTGGCTATCTATATATGAAAAAATATAGAGTTAAAAGGTTTTTGAAACAATTAATGTAATATCTCCCATTATCCCTTATTCTACCCCTGATCCCGTTCACCCATATACTTTCAATTTAAAATGTCTTTAGGTAATTTTAAAAGTTATCTAGATATCTTAGCGACACACGCGTGTATATGCAGTGCTGAAGTAAAGTGTAGACGAGAAAAATTGCTGCCCAATTTACTAATAATGCATATTTCACAGCGCACTACGCGGACGGAACGCCGGTGAGCTCGACGCTGAGCAACACGGCGGAGCTGGTGGAGTTCCTCGACGACCTGTTCGACAGCGTCAACGGTACCAGCACCCACCACAAACGCACCAAGGGGAAAAAGTTACTCTCTGCCGTGACCGAAAACTGAAAATACGTTCAACTGTGAAAAGGCTGTACTAAGCGAGTCATTAAAATTCAATCTTTGTTTGTGCACAGTGAGACCCAGTCCAATGAATACACCAGTCCACATGACTGCCGATCCAGTTGATTCTGCGCCGTCCTCATCATCGACCCAAGTAGATCGTGACGACGACGCAGAACAGATGTAGGTCCAAGCCACTCGGGAGCGTTTGAATGTACAACTCACGGGCATATACTGCAGGATGGGTCACAAGAAAAGTGTTAAAAACAAAATGTAAAGATTGCGAAAAAGATTTAACTACCGAAAAAACAAATATCCACAAATGGATATCGCAACGCGAGTATAACACAATAACAAAAAATTAATTTACCTATCCCGCGGAACATGTTGTGAGGGCTTACGGCGACGTTGTCAAAGAAACAAATGCATATTTGGAACATAACTCGCATAAAAATAAAAACAAATAACCGAAAATGTAATGGCCAAATATGCATTTGATTTTATACAATGCGAAACGCACCGGGATACAGCAAGACAGGCATTTATATCAATAGCTGTAACTCTGAGCATTTTTAACTGGTGTAATATAATATAATTGTCATAATCTTAAGAGGAACTGATGTATCGAGACTGAATCTTAAAAACTTGCCTCTAGTCCAAGCTTATAAGCATAGGACTTGTATGAAAAACGATTAAAAAATAAATCCCTGTATAAATACATGGTAATTTTATTTCAAAAGTTATTACAGTTTATCTGGAAATATTCTAGATAAACTGTAATAACTTTCCCCTTGAGAAGTAGCATTTCAATGAAAATTCAGGTAATATTGGATTTGAATATTCCCGCGCTTTCGGAGTAATAATTTCAAATTTACTTGATATTCCCGCCAATTGTATAAAAAAAAAAAAAGAACGTCACTATCGACATAGCAAACCACAGACTCTTAACGATTAATTTACCAGTAGGTTAGATGGCCATCTGAATCTGTGTGTGTTGATATACATTACCAAATTAATACCAGTTTACTTAATTGAATTATTCGTACATATTTAACTTAAAATCAAGCAAAATGGGTAAAAGACAGCACCAAAAGGATAAAATGTTTGTATCAGTCTGTATTACCGTAACATTGCGATTACATACGCTTTTTACAACGAATACTTTCCAGGTACTTAACATACACAGAGTGGACCACTCTGTACGGCGGCAAGCGCTCAGGCACGGCTGTGGAGGAAGACACGTCGTTCAAAAGGCTCCCGTTCGACCATTGCTGCCTATGCCTGCAGCCGTTCGAGGACCCGTACTGCGACGCTGATGGAAACGTGTTTGAGCTCCAGGCATTCTTGGAGTTTGTAAAGAAGTTTAAAATCAACCCAGTTACAGGAAAGGTACGTTTACCCATTCTTCTCTTGTAAGTCTGAGGGTCATGACCACCGTTACTTACAAACAAGCTGACCAATATAACAAGACCCATGTAATGATTTTTTCACAGCTTCTAGCTCCATAACCCCTTGATTGATCCTGCTCACAAACTCTCAAATTATATGTATCTCTGCTACATCCTCAACTAATTTCATAAAGATCAAGAAAACGCTACTCAAGTTATTGTCAACCAAACTCTCAAAAAGCAATCGAAATGCCAAGACGTCCCAGTAGCCTGTAGTTGTTTGTAAGAACTCGCTTTGCTTACGCTCCGCTCGTTCAACAAGGGACCAACAAAAGCAAAACAAAGGGAAAGCGAGCAAGGGAGGGGAAGGGAGTCAAAACGTTTTTGATTATGTTTCAATGAGTTCTATGATCCTGTAATGCATTCAATAACTAATAAAATCTCATGATTCTATTACATACCTTACTTTATCACTACCTTTTTTCCAGAAAGCAGATATAAAATCACTATTCAAATTAAAATTCTTTAAAAATGCACAAGATGATTACCATTGTCCAGTGTTGTTCAAGAATTTCACAAAGAATTCACATATTGTGGCGATCAAGACTACAGGGAATGTGTTCTCATACGAGGCTGTGGAACAACTGAATATCAAGGGAAAGAACTGGAAGGATTTGGTCAACGATACACCGTTTGTCCGGGCTGACATCATTACTATACAGGACCCCAGTCACTTAGGGAAATTTAATATTTCAACCTTTCATCATGTGAAAAATAATCTCAGAGTTGAGACTGAAGGTAATTATTTTTATTTTAATAGTCTATTGCGTCCCACTGCTGGGCAAAAGCCTCCCCTGAAGCCTGCAGGAGTACTGCAAATGTTGAAAATTAATTATCTGCATCACTTTCACTCTCATCAGCAAGTGTAAAAGAGATGGAATTGTGAAGTGTCCACACTGTATTGCCATTCAATTTTGAACTCTATCATAGACAAAAACGCGGAAAAAACCAACTTCCGGCTGAATTTCGTCCATACAAAAATTCTGCCACCACAGACAAATTCCTACTCAGTTCTGTGATATGATAGCTAAACACCGCTAACAAAAGATTTCAAACATATATATATTTTTGTCACTACATTACAAATTATTGTGTTCTAGAGGAAATTGCGCTAAGAAAGGATCCACATGCGAGGCTGAAGGCCGTCTCAGCTGAGACTAAAGACATCCTTAATGAGCTGGAAAGGGAGTATAAGGCCCCTGAAGTCAAGGAAACTAAAAAAGAGGTATGTGCGTGTGTACATTTCAAACAACTATCGAAACTGGAGTATTCTTTTTTCTCTTTTTCCTACGGTTTAAGCAAGGTGGATTTGCCAATTTCCTCGAATTTACCTCTAACGCATAGCTGCATCTCTATGATGGCCCATCATGTAGAGGAGCCATAAGTAATTGAAAGACATTTCAAGAGCCATATATTTTGTTCGAGACTGCACCTAATATATTCTAACTCAATGACCAAACATACATATTTAACTCTCCCTTCATTATTTTGGAAGCCCACAAATACATTTTATTTCATCACAGGTTGCAGACAAGTTCAATGCGGCTCACTACTCCACGGGCATGGTCGCGGCCAGTTTCACATCCACTGCGATGGCGCCCGAGACTATACACGAGGCCGCCATCATTGCTGCTGATGACGTCAAGTACGATAGAGTCAAGAAGAAAGGTATTTCGGATTATATTGTTCTTTTAGGGTTTGTTAACTTCAAGTAGAAGACAAGTTCAATGCGGCTCACTACTCCACGGGCATGGTCGCGACCAGTTTCACATCCACTGCGATGGCGCCCGAGACTATATCTCTTAAAATTGTTTTGTATTTTTCTTTGTGTACAATAAAGTGCTACTACTACTACTACTACTACTATACACGAGGCCGCCATCATAAGTGCTGATATTCCTCAACCCACTAACAGAGTGGCAACTGACCTTCACGAGGCTTCATTATGACGCCCTCAGCTACTTCCTGTATTCCTGGCTTACGGTCCATATGTATGTACGAGTATGCGCTATAGTATTTCTTCTGCCTATGGTATCAGCACTGATGTGATCCTGGAGAATTCGAGGGTACTCTTCAACTATTATAGGCACACCTATAGTGATTTCACTGTTTTGTACAGCAACTCGGCCATTCCTTTTTTGTTTAAAATTATATTTTCTATGCTAAACAGGCTACGTCCGTTTGGTCACTAACTACGGGCCGCTAAACTTCGAGCTCTATTGCGACGTGGTGCCCAAAGCCTGCGACAACTTCATCAAACTCTGCAACAACGGCTACTATAATGGGACGAAATTCCACAGATCTATTAGGAACTTTATGGTGAGCACAGCGACATCTAGTGCAGCGATTGGAACTTCTAGCTTACTTTATTGGTAATAGATGGCGCATAGATGAAAATGGCCGCTCTCTATGTCGCATTATCAACCGTCGTGTCACCAAAATAATAGTTTTAGTTTATAATGTAATATGTATGCTAGCCTTTAAGGTATTTATCTATGGGCCACTTGTTGCCTGAAAATAAACGTTTTTCATTTCATTTCATTTCATTACTTACGGTTCAGATGTCTATGGTTCAGACACTACCTCAGTGGGTTCAAACTATTCATTTATTTCTTTCAAAATTGCAAACAATCATGATGGGATGTTGCCAATTTATCTGTGAATGTTGCTATACTAGTATACTATCATCAATTCATCAGCATCACAAACTACTTACTGTACCATTCCATTACATTATTTAAAGTATTGAAACAAGAAATTGCACATATTATTTGTTTACTCCTCAATCAAATGTTATTTTTTTACCGCCGTAGCATAAACAGTGGCTAACAAGCATACGGCCCACGTGATCGTAAGCAGTTACTGTAACGTATTGGCGCCTGTAATTGCAGAGGATTCACATGCGCGTTGCCGATCCTTTAAAAAACTACACACTTCTTTTTTTTAAGATCTTCAACTGCAGGATTCCTGTTTTTTAAATTAGTCTAATAAAACATGTCTGTAAATGTTTAGATCCAAGGCGGCGATCCGACCGGCACCGGCCTGGGTGGCGAATCCATCTGGAAGAAGCCTTTTGAAGATGAAATCAGACCCAACCTGCACCACACAGGACGCGGCGTGCTTGCTATGGCCAATTCTGGGCCCAATAGTAATGGATCGCAGTTGTAAGAAATTTCTATAATACGTATTAAGTCATTTCTTACGTCGATTCTTCATGGCACTGTTTAACTCTTTGATTGCGAAAATCACGCGCACGGAATGTCGTGTCGTCAGCAGCGCCAGCCCGTGATATCACGTTCGAAATATAAGGGAGTTCCACTGGCGCCGAGAGCACGATTATTCCATCCGATGCTAGGCGGTCAAAGGGTTAATCTAGTCTAAAAGAGTGGAAACCTATCAAACATGAAATCAGATCCAACCTACACCACACTAGGGAATGCTGCGCGAGTTTCCTAGTATAAAATAACCCGGGTTTTTTCATATGTACGGGTTGCATTGCATTCCTTACACCACACAGTACGAGGCGTACTTGCTAGAGCTAATTCTGGGCCCAATAGTATGGATCGCAGTTGTAAGTTATTTATTCGAACATTACATGATATCATTTCTTATTAAAAGTTTTACTACCATTAATCTAGTCTATTTAGGCTTTCTACACTATGAGCCATTTGGGGCCAGTCTAAAGGACGCTGATATACGGCTATTTTTGACGTGTTGTAAATCAGTTTAATCAATAAGGCCCGAAAGTTTCGGAAACATGACAAAACTTATAAATAGGATTATCTAACTTATAGTTTGGTCAGAGTTTGTTTCACTTCAAGCATAGCCAGGGAGAATCATACTGTATTTTTCTAATGCTAGTACTCTCACTACTAAAAACGGGATGGGTATAGCATGTTACTCTGACTGTTACTGCGCTTGTTGGTTTGCCAGACTATAGAAATAATTTCTCTGGGGCCACGGCAGTGCCCCCACCAAGTTGAGCAAAACGAACAACAAAGTCACGGTCATATCATCCTTTCCCTGAAGCCATTCAGTCATTCGACTCCCTCTCTGGATATAATTATTCCTTATCTATGTGTGATATTAAATTAATTATTAATTTCAGCTTTATAACATTCCGATCGTGCAAGCAACTGGACGGCAAGCACACGATATTCGGCAAGCTTGTCGGAGGCGTGGACACACTCAACACCATGGAGCAGATCGGAGTGGACAACAAGGATCGGCCCATACATGACATCGTTATAGAGGCGGCGCAGGTCTTCGTCGATCCCTTTGCTGAGGCTGAGGAACAGGTATGGAGTTAGTAGACTGTTCACCAACTACACGATAAATAAATGGCAACTCCATGGAGCTGTCGGAGGCGTGGACACACTCAATACCATGGAGCAGATCGGAGTGGACAACAAGGATCGGCCCATACACGACATCGTTATAGAGGCGGCGCAGGTCTTCGTCGATCCCTTTGCTTAGGCTGAGGAACAGGTATGGAGTTAGTAGACTGTTCACCAACTACACGATAAATATATGGCAACTCCATGGAGCTGTCGGAGGCGTGGACACACTCAACACCATGGAGCAGATCGGAGTGGACAACAAGGATCGGCCCATACACGACATCGTTATAGAGGCGGCGCAGGTCTTCGTCGATCCCTTTGCTGAGGCTGAGGAACAGGTATGGAGATGGTAGACTGTTAACCAACTACACGATATATGGCAACACCATGGACCAGATTGGACAACAAGGATCGACCCATACATACCAGAATTTGTTTCAATTTTGAACTTGTTAAGCTTCATATTTTAGTACCAAATCTAATCATGCCTATATCTTTGACAATCGTTAAGCTACTTCTAATAAAATAGTGTTGGCAATATTATTAGCTTTCGTAACGTGCGCGCTTTCGAGTGGCAATTATATATTGTTGTCTGTCTGCACGGATCGCACGCGCAACACGCTCTAATCGCGCGTCGCTAATAAATCACGAGTCTGACGGAGCCTTTACCAAGCTTGTCCGACTTGTAAGTTGTTCCAAGTTTATTTATTTAAATGAACTCATGTTATTAATGACATCCATGTTGACAGGGGCTTACCCTAATCTCTGGAACGCGTATAGTGGGCATGATTATCAAGCACTATATTGTTTTTTTTTTCAGCTCATGGAGGAGAGGGCAGCAGAATTAAAGAAACAGACAGAAGCAGGGCCAGGGGTAAAGCCGAAGAAGGCTTCTACGCAACCTCTCAAAGTGTTTAGATCTGGAGTTGGCAAATATCTAAATCTAGAACCTTCTAGTAGCAAGGTTAAACCTGATGAGAGTCTAGCAAAGAAGCCTAAGAAAGAGGGAAATTACAAGTTTGGGAGCTTTGATGCCTGGTAGAGCATAAGTATGTATAATATAATACACTCTCGTTTGAGTAAACATTAAGAGTGATATCACACTTGCGATTTGCGAACAAGTTTTGTATGGGAGCGAACACACCACATACGAGTTTTGTATAGAAATCGATTTCAAATTACTCAAATGTGATAAGGCCCTTATATTGCTATTTTTAAAGCAATATAAGGCACAAAATCCTTTAGACTTATTTAGTACTCTGTTTTAAATTGCTACTGTGACAATTGGTTCTGATTGTTCTACAACAACTATGTGAATCATAGGATGTAAATATTTGTAAAATAAAAACAAATTACACTTTATTTTTCTGTTTTATTTGTATAACTCATAATTTAAATAAAATTAAGTACCTTTTCATTAATGTCAATATAGATTAAAATATTTAGATTACAAATTATAAGTTAAATTGGTATAATATTCTTAAAATCTAACATAATACAATATGTGCATTCAATCTAATACAACTAACAAGAAAAGGTTTATAGTAGATTGAGTCAAATATATTTGGCGTCAATGATACAAAACTTACAAATAAGGCATATAAATACTCATTCATAATCTTTTTTAATAATACAACAAATTCAATAACTCATGGTTATTATTAACCCTTTCAACACTAATAATACTTTGTATTTCATTTGTGTGGTATAGATAGTGCTAGCACTATTATTAGATGTCATGGTTGTAACACTATAATGGAATTTTATCAAGTGATTATTATTAGTATAGTTTATTAACGCTTTTGCTGACAGTTCGAGTGTTAACACATTCACTACCAAGAACCAGCCTCGTGGGCGCTCGTAAACTTTGCTCAGATGCCGGACAACCCGCTGGGCGGGTTGTTTTGTACGTAGCTATACACGCCCGGTTTCTGAAGTAGGACGTCATTTTTCGCCTGGTCGTGAAAGTGTTAAGCGACGCACCATTTAAGCCTACAAGTACCCCGTCTGTCGACATACTGTCAGGAAAAGTGTTAATATCCAATCAAACATTGCAATTATAAAGCATACAATTCTGAATGAATACAACCAATTTAGTATTACTGATAAATACTCATACCATCAGTGACTCCAGTAAATGCATCAATTTTATGTTACATTTGGAAGCTCAAGTGTTCGCTCACTTATACATATTTACAGGGCAATCATCCAATACTGAACCATGATACAAAGTGAATAAATAATGGCAGTTATAATGTTATCAACAAGAAAAATAGGTCAAACATTCACAGATAAATAACATACTAAGACACTCAAAGGATTTTTTTGTTCCTGTGCTCCTAAAAATGATGAAACAACATAGCTTAAACATCATTCTATTAATTGTAGTTGGTTCGTCTGCGACCAGTCCTCTGCTTGTCAAATCTCATCTCCATCTCCTCAAGAACTTTGGGTGTGTACCTGACTACCAACTTAACAGACCCAACAGCCTGCTTCAGTAGTTCAACAGCTTTCTCGTGGTTCTCGCCTTCCACCGACACGCCATTCACTGACAGCAGCTGGTCACCCCTCTTCAGCCCTCCATGACGATCAGCAACGCCGCCAGGGATAATTCTGGAGATGTAAATAGGGGAGTTTTGCTCCTTACCGCCCATCACGTTGAAGCCTAATCCTTCTTCGGTTTTTGGGAGCTCTACAACCCGGGGATGTGCGTGGCCTTCCGCAGCGGCGAATGCCGCCACGGTAGCCTTGGCAGTGGCTGAAGCTCTAATATCAGCTGAGCCCTGGATATCCACAGTCTCGTAAACGTGCTCGTAGACCTCTCGAACAGCATTGAGGAAATCACTTTGTAACACCTTTTGCAAGGCTGCGAGTTTCGTAGCGGGCACTTCACCACTTTGTTGCAACTTCTCGAGCAGTTCGATGGCTCTCTTTATGTCCCGGGCTAAAGTTAATTGCTCCCCTGTAGTGCTCATATTGTTTTATAAATGTAGCAGTCAACACAAGACGGGAATCTCAAAGAATTTATTTTATTTATTCAATCGATACAATCACGCAAGTCGCAAGATCAAGATGAGCAATGAGCAAGTGCGTACGTTTAGAAACTCCATGTCAATAAAATAATAATATAAACTTTGAAATAATTTTATTAAATTTGTTATTACAAATTAATTGAATCGCACGTTGATAATATCATTTTTATCTTATAGTTAAATCTTATATGACTATTGTGGACAGTCTTGAGGGTTTTATTTGAAAATAAGTATAAAGTGAAATAAAATTTTAGTATAAATCTAGTATTCGAACGTGCTAGGTGTGACAATCTAAGCTATTTGAGATGCAGGTCTTTTTTTGTGGCTGGGGCTGGTGGCGCTATATTAGAAGTTTCAAATAGCATAACTTTATCAGTGACAGCTAGGTGTCATTGATGACAAATCCAAACAATTCGCTATTGCCATATTTAGGTTGTTATTTCTTGCATTTTCTTTGCAGTATTTTTAAGTATTATTCAGCCTTATAATGTTTATTGTTGTTTACTAGCAGTGCCAAAATAAGAAGCTCAATTTAAATAGTGTTAGTGCACAAGATTTCTGGAAAACACCATGGATGATTTGGGTGAGTTGATTTGCTGTTATCATAACCTGTTTTTCTTGCTCTGGTGTCTTAATGACGTGTTTTATTGCAAAATTCTTGGCTCCGTGTCTGCTAAATTTTCGTTACAGCGCTAACTTTGTTAGAGCGTCTCGAATTAGAACTGTATCTATTATGTTTGGAGAAGCGAAAATTAGTTCATTCAGTTACATTTACCTTCGTAGCTGGTGTAAATTTCGCCTTAGATTTAGGTATTCATACATCCCTTGTCGATATTTCCCTTTTTTTTAAGTTACGTTAAAGATCTGCATACAATGAGTCACATCAAATTAAATTTATTTTTATAGTATACTGTACTGAAACAATGAATCACCATGGCCATACTTCACACATTATTGCCATGACCCTGGTACAGGGTCCAATGTTCATCTTTTTTTAAATAGGAAGTTAGATAAAATAACAAACAAACTAAAGGGTCTGTATTTTAACATCATGTAGTGCCATCTCCTAGTAGAGATTGGTTATCATTAAGGCCATAAAAACTTTAGACACAGGTGCGCAAAACATTGACTGTGCTCTGATTAAACCTCTGCAGGTTTTTAAGCCATTAGTTCAACATCTAATCTTCAATATCTGCATATTATATTAGTTGTGCCAATAGCAATATTTTTTTTGTTATATGTACCTTTTGTAGTCAAAAATATACCAGATATTATTCCTTTGGTAGATCATCAGTATAACCGTTCTGAAAAAAACTAAGGAAAATCATTATTAATAAAAATTTTTACACTGCATTTGTAGTGTACTCAAATGGTAATTTTTTAATGCACTGAAAATTGTTAACAAACATTGGATAACCACACATTATATTTTTTTAAGTCTTTTACAGAACCTATGGTAATGTATGGATAAGAGCGCTGGTAGCCTTGCGGTAAGACGTCCAACTTTCAATCCGGAGGTCTCGGGTTCAAACCAAGGTTTGTACCACTGAGTTTTTCGGAACTTATGTACGGAATGAATGAATGAATGAATGCTTTATTGCACACCTCAAAAATTACAACACATAAATAAATATCATCAATATCAATATCATGAATATCATTTGATATTTACCAGTCCCTTTTCGGAGACCCCAAACCGGGATAAACGCTAGGATGATGATGATGCTTTTACAGAACCTATGGTATAGAGTCAAATATTAAATAAATTTATTCAGAATGCAATACAATTTATATACTTATATTTTTCTGGCGTAATCAACCATTAAGCCATGCACATAGCGAGGGATAGAAGCCTGTGGAACCTGGTTTTCAATAGAAGGACATGTTGTCATGATCCTCAGTTCTGAGGGAACAACTGATGACGATGATGATTCAAGTCAAGATAATTATTAAGTTTTATCGAAATCAAATGCTACCTTTAATGCCAGTCCATGGTCCAGCTTGCTTCCAGCATAGGGCTGCCATATGCCGTGGTATTCCAGGACATGTTCTGATTTGAAGCATGCGGTTCTTGGCACCTGCAATCTGACCTTCCAACCCAGAGGGGAAACGGGCCTTATTAGGATTGGGTCCGGTTTCCTCACGACGTTTTTCTTCACCGAAAAGTGAATGGTAAAGTATCAAATGATATTTCGTACATAATTTCCAAAAACCACAATGATAAGAGCTGCACGGCTAGCACATGACTGATGCGACAGTATCTCGCGCGCGAGATAGACTACCCGTCTCTTTTTAATTGACATTGTCAGAAAAGGACGGATAGACTAGCTCGCGCGCAAGATACTGACGTGTCAATCATGTGCTAGGCGTACTGGGGTTTGTTTGAACCCGAGACCTCCGGATTGAAGGTCGAACGTCTTATAGCCATGCTACCAGCCAGTGCCTTTTAACAACATGTACCTACAACAAGAATTAAGGAACTAAGGTACTTAACAATATTTGTTTTATAAAAAAATTCGCTACAGCATGTCCATTTTCGTACCACGTCGGACGCCCCGGTCGTTTGATTAATGACCCCAAATCCGAAGCGCCAAGACGTTATATCTTATAGTAACCTGATAGCGACTTAGGACCTTTCGTCTATAAGCGTGGCGCAGACCCACCTTGTAATCGGGTAAACGGCTGGCCCATAGACCGAGGGAATATAGGCTGTGTAAAGGTCATACCGACGATTAGCCTACTTCGATGGAATCAAAGAGAATTAAGTACCTAGAGAGATTGTTAGGAACTTCTTTCGTTTTGTTCCAATGGTCTTCAATAGATGTCGCTCAAAGTACCAATGGCTCGTAATAATTTTTCATGTTACTTGAAATCTAGTCGCTACTTATCTAAACCTGCGTCATTATATTACCAAAACTGAATACAACAAGAGTAATCAAAAATATCTGATTAAACCTAAGAAAAAAATTAATCCAGGTAATATCGCATTATTAATTTAAGCGCCATCTATTGTAATTTCTCATAATTTTACGGTTTAGCTCAATCTCGGAGTAACCCTTTGTGTAGCTCGTTTGTTTAATGATAATAGCTCATAGATGTCACTAAAATAAATATCGAAAAGACCCCGACTTGGTGATAATGGGACCATCTAACGGGTGATAACAAAAAAATGAGAATAAATTTTATACGGATTTAAAGAAAACTCTTGCGGTTATATAAAAAAGTAGTTATAATTGTAAAATATATACAAGAATAAATGTACAAAAATGTTAATGGACATTGGCATAGGGTCCGTGGTCAGCTGTACGTCGGAGCCTGGACATGATGTTGTTGGTACAAGACCGTTGGACGCCATTTTTGTCCATCTTTCGCACACATGCTCTTATTTTTTTTATTAATTGAGCACAGTTCGCAGCTCTCCAGTTGTTTTTATATACCAGACTGCTCAAATTACCGAAGAAATCTTCTATCGGACGACATTGCGGAAGATTCGTAGGGTTACGCGTCTTAGGTACAAATGGGATGTTATTTGCCTCTAGAAATTGTATAGTTTTTTTTTGCATAGTGCGATGGTGCCTTATCTGGCCAGAAAACATATTCCCCATCAGCATGATGTTTACGAATAAACGGCACCAGTATTTTTTTCAGACACTCATTTTCGTACACATTTTGGTTGACCGCTAAACCGCTTGGCTTGAACCACAGTTTTGAAATACCCTTTTCAGATATGGCGACATACAGCATAACTTTTGGTTCCAATTTATGCTTGTACTTATGCTTTATGTCCTCTGGTGTAGTAGCGACGTCGCTGGTATAGTACCGGTCATTTCCAGGAATATGAGTTTTACTCAAAGGAAAATAACTTTCATCGTCCAAAATAAACGATTTTCCTTTGTAATTTCGCGTCATGCAACGACATTGAGACATAACTGTCGATTTTTGCTCGTCGGTGTATTCCGGTGCCCTCACTTTCTTTCTGCATTTAAGGCCAACCTTTTTTAATGATTTACAAATGTATGGTTGACTACATTTAAACTTTTTTGCGGCATCTCTTTGGCTTATGGCATCGTTGTCGTTAAACCACAGAGTAAATAATAGTATAATACAGAGAAACCTCTGTAACGTCACGAATCATGTTGTCCCTTCTTAACACATGACAAGTTCTCTTTCGCACTTATGCAAATGTATCGGATACGTCGTGTCAAACTCGAATTTTTTGACAGATTTACACTGAGTTGTACCCCCCTGGCAGTGACTTCAACGCCCTCTTCGTCATAATTTTCGCTGGTCGACCACTGCCACCTTTTCGAGCTAGTGTCAAGGATGCTAAAATTCTATAAATTGTAGAAATTGGCACGTTTTCCTTGGCAAAATGGTCCACGGTGAACTTTTTACCAAAACAAACGTTAGAATTATAAACATTTACAACGCGTTGTCTCAAAGCTTCTTGTTTTGACGCCATTTTTGACAAACAAAACGATTTGTAAAAAAAAAAACAAATTACACACATGATAGACAAAAGAGGTTCCAACAACTTCTAGAACAAACTTTTTCTTTAATGCCGACAGTATTTTTTTTAGAGCTGCAAAAAAGTATTCTCATTTTTTTGTTATCACCCGTTAGGGGTTATCCCTGTTCGATTAAAAAAAAATTGAAAATCGGTTCATGATTCCCGGAGATGTCGAGTAACATACATACAAAAAAAAGTAAAAAAAATAATGATTAAAAAAAATTCAGTCGAATTGAGAACCTCCTCCTTTTTTGAAGTCGGTTAAAAATGGACCTTTTTCTCGCAACCTTTTATTTCTTCCAAAATCTGTAAACGCCAATTGGGAGGATACCTTTCTTCAAATAATTGAATGAAGGTATCCTATCACTCATCTATCACTACTTGTGATCAAATTGCAACTTGTGAGTTAAATAAAATAATTAAAATATTATAAATATCATGCGACAATCTTACACCAACACAAATCAACCTAGTCCCACGGTAAGCTCAATAAGGCTAGTGTTGTGGGTACAGTTGCCATCAGATATATCGGAGCGGCCAAGGTGGTCACAAATATCTGAACAACGCCTCTATTGTCAAGGCGATACAGTGCATGTTCAGATATTTTTGAGTACTGTGGCCGTTCCGATATATTTGATGGCGACTGTAAGCGACGATCTATATAATAGATAGGTACTTATAGATAAATACTTAAATACTTAGAAAACATCCAGAACTCAGGAACAAACATCTGTGATTAGCACACAAATAAATGCTCTGACCAGGATTCGAACCCGGGACCTCCTGCTACATATGCAGAGTCACTACCAAGGCTAGAAGGCCGTAATAGTATTTTTCATCACACCTGCTCGTAAATGGTGTTATTTCATGCGGGTGTACTGAAGGACAAAGGCCTACTTTGATCCCGCGGGAGTTAGGAATTCTTATAACTCCACAGTGTGGAGTTATAGGTTTAGTTTTAAAAATGTTGACCCACTCGTACATTACTTCAGACTCAGGACATTTATATTCAGCCAGGGTTTTTTGTTATGTCACCCAAACTTGACTACAAGCAAATTTTAAAGTATATAAAACTAATACGGTATATTTCTTCATTATTTTTAATATTTAAAAGTATTTATCATTAATTTTGGTAAATATTGTTATAATAATTTTGCAAAATCTAGTTCGAAAACTATGTCGTAATAAAAAACGCACGGAATGTTTGTACCGCGTTGCTAAGCAACGGCGCAAGCAAAATGGCGAGCGAATACCTATTTGAAACGTCACCGTATTTAAGAATTATTTCGCTTAAATTTTAGTTTTTTCCTCGCAAGTGTGATGAAAAACATTGTGTGTAACTCGGGGCGTAAGAATATTACAAATTCGAGTCTTTAAATCGCTCCGGCAAGCCGTCGCGATTTAACTAGACTCTCGTTAGTAATATTCCTCTTACCCCCCATGTTGCACAATGTACTATTGTGCAACAGTTACATAATGAGGGTTCTTAAGATTCGAGGGTCGAAGTTACAAAATGAGGCGAAGCCGAATTTTGTAAAAACAGACCCGAGAATTTTATGAACCCTTATTATGTACCGTTGCACACAATAGTTTTTCTACGAGTGCTTAAGCAAGCCGGTAAGAATTGAGTTCGACGAAAGCCGTGCACAACCTATTGCTTCTATGTGATCTCGTAACGTTCGATCTCCCGGTGGATTGTGCCGGCGGCGCCCGCCCGACACGCAGTGCGGGGCTCGACAACAGTTTCACAATATTGTATGGAAATCCTTTCTGTCATTGTTATGGATGCTACAATATGCGACCATAGAAGCTCTATCAAAAAGTATGCGCTAGTAGTTCCGCCACCACAATCTCAATTCGAGTATTACAGTCGCCGAGTATAAAAATACAATTATTTATGACACAATACAAGTTTAACCACAGTTTTACGTTGCGACGTTGCCAGCTTTTTACCGAGCTGGCAACAACACCAGTCAAACTATACAAACTATCTTCACAATTTTGTAGCAATTTTGGCTGTGATTTTGGCACATTTTGGTTCGGTTTACATAACGTTTCGTTTCTTTGTTTTCGTCCAACATTGTCAAATAAACATGAATAAACTTAATAGTATAACGGTACTATATCATTATTATAATTATTTTTTACTGAATTAGAATGCTTTTTTTTCATATATGTTGATTTTCTGCCTTAATCATTCACCTAAATAATAAGATTCTACATCGCATAAAAACTACATAAAAAGGAACGACAAAGTGCTTAAGGGTCAAAACTCAAAACACACCTAGCGGAATCACAGCGGAATTAAGCCAATTTATAGACAAAATGCTTAAATTTGTCTATGGTAGCAGATTTTTTGTATGGAAGCCATAGACAAATTTCCGCTACCATAGACAAATTTAAGCATTTTGTTTATGAATTTTCTTAATTCAGCTCAGGTGTGTGGTGTACCTTATTGGGGTTCATATAAATTGAACTGGCAACATTTCAAAACGTGGAATTGACATAAAGAAATGGATGTTTTTGATTGTATTGTCTATTGCCTTCATAGTCATAGATTGCCTTTCATTTTCTTGTTGCACAGACGGAGCTATAATATATATTAATATACCGTAAGATACCGAGATATATATAATCGTATAGCTCGGCACCCTACACGGTAAAGCTATCAAAAGAGAGACAGATATATCGGTTGTACGTCACGCCAGACAAAGAAGGCAATATACCCAAAATATATCGAGCTATAATATATATTATAGCTCCGTCTGTGACGGGCTTTATTGGCAGCATAGCGACTGTCTTCGAAACTAAGTACGCTCCCTAAAATTAAGTACCTAGTAAATAATAGTAGTTTGTACAACAAGTACATAAAACCCACCATTTTACACGAAATGTTTAACCATCCGAGTGAGCGAGCGTAAATAGTATGCGGGCTGTACACTCTCGCCGAGACAAACCGAGACAGGCCGAGCGCGAGAGTGTACAGGGGTGCACTCGCTTGGCTTCCAAAAGAAAAATCTACCCCGAGTCACAGAGTAAATAATAGTATAATACAGAGAGACCTCTGTAATGTCACGTAACGTCACGAATCATGTTGTCCCTTATTAACGCATGACAAGTTCTCTTTCGCACTTATGCAAACATATCGGATACGTCGTGTCAAACTCAAATTTTTTGACAGATTTACTTTGAGTTGTACCTGCCCGAATGCTCTCGCCCGAGAATGTACAGCCGGCGGTACGGTCAGCTGCAACGAAAAAGGCCCCCGCTGCATACAAACTTTGCAGGGGGTAGGGGGGTATTTTTCTCTGCAGCTAGTTATGGTCAGGGGGGTACAAGTAAATCTGTCAAAAAATTTGAGTTTGATACGACGTATCCGATACGTTTGCATAAGTGCGAAAGAGAACTTGTCATGCGTTAAGAAGGGACAACATGATTATGGATGGATTATGTCTAGTTTACAAAAATATGAAATATAATTTCACATGTAATTATAGTTTTACTTTTTTTATCATTACTATTATGATTAAAAAATTAATCCATATCGAAAATCCAGCGTCGTTTACTGAATCGATTCAAAGATAATCGTTTATTTTCTGACGGGCAATAACCATTTTGAATTTTGACGTTTGACACTTATGCATATTTAACGCCCCTAAGGATTGCTGCCTTCTATATTTTGTTTGAAAATACAAGCAAAAATGATCCTTGGCTTTTTTGTTTGACATTTGCAAGGACTGCATCCGATAATGAACCATATTTCAACATAAGTAAAATCAACTATTTGTTTCTCCATTTAGTGTCGTGACTTACTGTCAAATATGCGTGATATTTTCAAGTGAAAGGTACACCATTGTCCGTTATCAATAAGGCGATGCTACTATAAAAATTCATTTAGAAATAAACTTTATTAACAACAGACAATGATGTACCTTTAAATTGAAAACGCCATACGTATGCTACCTCGCCTCCCTCAGATTTTGGCAGACCTTTTTGTTTGGAAAGATGAGGCGATGGCTCCTCCAGGCATAGAGCTTTATGACGATAACTTATTATCATGGTTTAAATATATCGATTTACGAATAATTAAAAAACTAATTTAAAAAATAATATAAGACACAAATTCAAAAAAGTAAGTTTATTTCATATTATAAAAAAAATACTAAAATATTCCTACTGTAAGACGACATCTATTGACTAGTTAATCGTAATGTTAGTTGACATATATACGTCGCTACAAAACTTTTAAATCAGGACTAACAGATGTCGTTAGGAGTACTACAACTTCGCTGAGACGTGTAACGCTATCTCTGGTCGGTCGATGTAATCAGTGAATTTTCAGTAGCGCCGTCTAGTGCTGAATGTATTTTAGGCGGTCGCATTTTTTTACATGGGATAAATTCTCTAGATATATTCTTTACTTTATGATGGAATCGAAGGGGTTTCTTTGTCGTTGTTAGTATTGGAACGGAGTTTATGACTCAAACAAGATAGGGGGTGAGATTGGTGATGTATATCCTGCGATGCGACTAAACGTTAAAATTAACCAGATTCGCGTAGATACACGTTTTTGGTTTCATTTCGTACCTACTATGAAATTAGTGAAATTACGGATCACGAGGCAATGCGATTGCATCTGTTTTCTCTTACCGTGGTTTTGTGACATAAAATCCTAGAAATTGCTTGCAATTTCGCTCAAACCCGATCTACTTTATATGGATAATTTGAGATCCATTTTCGTATTGGACCAAAAATTACCATACGTAAATATATGTTATACCTTATACCTATCTGCATTTAGAGATTTTGTAGAATTCCCAGTTTATATGTCACTTAATGTCGCGCATACTACACTGACAACGAACATCTCCACATACCTTTCTAGCCGTAACCGTGGTTGTGGCTATAGATACAGTAGGTCTACTTTCAGCCTTTAGCAATCAGCTTTGAACGTATGTAGCTTACGTAGTGTCACTTAATACTACTAACAACGAACATCCATTCATCACGTAGTCAATATGTCAAAGACAGCGCTTCATGGAGTTCTGGAGAGCAATTATTTGCTTGTTACTACGATCCTCGGGTATTGAGAGAATGATCAGGAAAATATTGTTTCCTTATGTACCTATACCTATCGTAAGTGACGTTTGAAGAAGTGTTCTTCTGTAGAGCCCCAATCTTTTGTGCATCGAATGAATGATAGCATCAATTCTCCCGTATATATTTAGAAACGGATAATTGATTGGAGCGTAACGTCGTAACAGTACAGAAATAGCTTAGGCTGGTAATGATCATGGGAGCTGACAGTCGGAATGCTCAAGTACGTTCTAGTAGCCAGCCTACTGTAGGGCCAAATGTTTTGTACCCCGAGTGAAGGATAGCACCAATTCTCCTGTGTACAGCGCCGGCCCGAGCCCTCGATCAGGGTAGAACGAAATCGGGTTTTGGCGCCCCTCGTTGAAGCTTTTTACCCAAAAGCGTTAGAGAAATAGGGTTAGGTCATAAATGAACGATTAAGGGACTATCCCAACTTAAGTATTTTTTGATGTATGTTATAACCAATTTTCAACAAGTTTTTTTAAAAATATGATTTGGCATATAATCTAGTTAGAATAAGCTATTCCAAACCCTCTTAGAACCGTACAGCATTTTTTTATAAGAAAGTTTGTGCCAAAATATGCCAATAAGTGCCCTGATTATGAACGGTTTGGTTCAAAAGATGAACCAGTACAAAAGCAAAATCAAGTACCCAAAAATTTATGATTTGACGCCAATAAATGAACAGTGGCCTCCTAAGGCCTATACAAGCAAAATTAGGAAATTTGATTGATTTAGCTTTGTGCAATAATTGAAGTGGTATCCTGCCTTGCTGCCGAAAATTGTATTGCCGAATTTCACTTGTCAACCAACTTTTCGCAGATGTTTCATTTGGCCGAATAACTTTTACCAAATAATTATCTCGCAACCATTTCATTACCCAACTCCATAGTTGGGAAATGGAAATTACTTACTAGGTTGGGTTAGGTTAGGTTGGATTATGTAAAGCTGGGAAATGGAATTCGGCCAAATGAAACTTCTCCGCAAAGTTGGTTGGCAAGTGAAATCGGCAATACTATTTTCGTCAAAAATGCAGAGCACCAATTGAAGTAAACAAAGGTATTTACCTTCTACAGTTGATTTCAACTGTTTCAATTTAAAATTGTTACATCTTTTTCAAATTTAATAAACACTATAATTAGGACCATGGGCCTTCAAAAATAGTATTAGCAGTGGCGGTGGGTCAAAATTTTTCTTAGGCAGAAAATTAGGTAAGCAGCCGGGAATCATGTTCTATGGACGCTCGGCCACTGATAGGTAGAAGATTTCTCTAAAAATGTACAGTTTTGAATTTGCTACCTAAAACATGAACAGATAAATTTAGTTAGTTCAAGTTTTGAGCATGATATTCATGAAATGAAGTAATAAAATTACCGCAAACTGCATGTTTTGGAATGCAGCCTAAAAGATAAAATAGTAAATTCTCGTAGTTCAAGTTTTAGGCATAGTTATAGTTCTGTTAGGTGAACAGTCCCGTTTCCATATTAAAGTAATCCCCATGATAATAGTGACATAAAAAAAGTATTGTTCATGTTTTGTTTTAGTCATAAAATCAACTAACAAAAAGCAATTTAAAACATAAATGGTGTATGTTTTTTATGAGAGTAAGAATTTGAAAAAACCAACCCAGGCCCAAAAGTTGAACGCTATTAATCCATTGCAAGAATCACAAAATATTGAAACCATGACTTGAACAATGAATATTTCATAACATAAGTTAAAATATGCTACCTATTCAAAGTCATATAAGTTTCATCATTAAAGTTTATAAATTTATACGCAATTATATCTAATTTTGAATCATTCTTAATAAGATTTCCATACAAAGGGCGATTTTGGCGAGAGGTATAGATTTGACGAACTCTCACGACCTCATACTTGGATTTAAAGAAGTTTAAAGTCAGTATCGGGAAAGTAATGCAGTTTTAATTTAAAAAAAATACAATATTAAGGCCGAATGTTCATCGCCTAGGGGTCGTTAAGCTTTATATTTGTTTTGCCTTCTTTACGTTTTCGGCGCCTTTATAAGCTGTAATTTTCCGCCTTTCGAGATCAAAAACAGCGATTTAAAAAATAGATAATAAATGTAACCCGTTTTTCGGCGCCTTTATCAGGTTTCATTTCGCGCCTTTCAAGATTAAAAGCAGTAATAAAAAAAAATTGTCCTAAAATTCCCAAATGCTTGAAAAAATTACAAAGGACGTTACGTTTTCAGCGCCTACATCAGCCTCTATTTCGCGCCTTTCAAGATCAAAACCAACGATTTAAAAAATTAATAATAGAATGCAATCCTGATAAACCCAATCGCTTAGAAAAATATGAAGAACGTATCTTTTTGGCGCCTTTATTTCGCGCCCTTCAAGATTAAAAGTAGCGAGTCACGTCTGATAAAACAAGTTGAAATAATAAAAATACCAAAAATTATATACCAAAAGGTAAAGGTACCACCCGCCGTCGCACCACTCCACTCCAAACGTACATATTTTGCGCCCGCGCCACACTCGCTTTAAAACTTTTTTTTTCTTTTGCCATTTTGGCGCCCCCCTGCCATCCGGCGCCTAGAGCGCCCGCTCCACTCGCTCTACCCTAGGACCGGCCCTGCCTGTGTATATTTAGGAACGGATAATTGATTGGAGCGTAACGTAGATACAGGAATAGTTTAGGCTGGTAATGACCATGGGCGTGTGCAATGGGAATTTTAATGTAGCTATTACAGTCGCAGTAGTAGTTTGCTGCGTGGCCCCGGTTTTAGAATAGTGCCACCCCGTCTCTTCCCGCGGGTGTCGTAAGACCGCTGTGGTGATTTATTTAATTAATGGTCATCCGCATGGCGGCGATGCGGTTCGCCACCCATCACGTCTCGTTCTTCACGGGGGCGAGAAGTGGCTCACGGAGAGCCGTTTTGCTGTATTGATCGTAGCAAATGGAAAAATCCGTGATCTCTGCCTAATAGCCCCTTTTTGGGATATAGGCGTGATTATATGTATGTATGTATGTATGTATGTATGTATGTATCACAGTCGGCAGCAAAAGTAGCTAAGGCGAGATTATCATAATGATCTTGATGCACACTTGTTTTCAAGTATAAACTATGTTTAACCTTTTGAACGCTTTCTCTCTCGCATAAAAATGTAGCATACACGCCAACATCTCAACTTGTAGAAACGAATTTAAACCTTATCTGTCAACAGTAAAATTGCTTTGACAGCGTCTGCCATGACCACTTCAGTGGTCGTTGGCGTGGTAGGCACGACAGCACACGACCACTTTAGTGGCTCTTGGCGTTCAAAGGGTTAAGTATGGCTGATTGCTTGGAATTAGACGTGTGCGCCGCCGCGCCGCGCCGCCGCCGCCGGCCATTTTTACCCACGCCGCCGCCGCCGGCCGATGATCGGCGTGAAATCGGCGTGACATAACATGCTAACTCACACTTGTTATTTACATATCCCATTCTCATTGGGTCAATTTTTATGTTAAGATCCTTGAGAAATCGAAGGAACTTTTTAAAAGTTCCGGTTACATCTACTGTAAATTGTAATTTGGTTGTATTTTATAAGTTCGCACGTTTCAGCTCTCCGCAGTGATATTGTAAAGTGCATGGGCTGTAGATAATTACTACGAAATGATGTCAACTTAAACTATTTTGTTTTAATGGTTTAATTTTAAAAGTAACCCTTTTTACACACTTTTATTTAGTTTCACTCCGTAGATTTATATGCATCTAATCTTGTACGTAAATTTCAACCACTTCCTGGTTTTAAATGACAATGATATCTAATAAGTAAAATCTTCAATAAGAGTGTGTACTAAAATAAATCTTTTTTGAGTGTTACATTTTTTATCGGCTATCTAAATTATTAACATAAAATGTGCAAATTATGCGAGCACCCGTGCGTTTTCAAAGAGTTGGGGTGTTTTATTTACGCTGTTTATACATTATTAACGCTGGCGCATTCTCATCCTCACTTCTATCCTGGTCCAGCTGAGGATCTGGACGCCCTGACATCAGACGTAGTTGCCTGGCTTGACAAACTCAAAGCTGTACTCTGATTGCCTAATTTTAAGCACGTCATACGGTTTTAAAAAAATCTCATCGCATGATTTAAAGCATATTAATGTTTTGGATGGTCCAATAAATACTCAGCGGGCTACAATTTAGAGGGTTTGTTTCCAAACTCCTTAGTAATATTGAAATATTTAATATACCACGTCGAGGTCACGCCGATAACGCCGATTACGCCGCCGCCGCCGGTCAAAAAATGATTAAACGCCGCCGCCGATGATTTTGCCATCGGCGCACACCTCTACTTGGAATACGATTTGTGGTTTTAAATAGCTTTACTCTTTAGGATGTTATTATTTACAACTTCCCGTTTAAAGTAAGTCTAAGTAGGTAATTTTGTTGTAGCAAGCGCCTTAAATTGTAACAAAGAAATGAATGAGTTGCATAAATAAATGACAAAATAAAATTGCGTTCACATTGGTGTAATTGCACCGAAATTCTCCGAGATTTTACCTTAAAAGAAATCCCAAAGTTTACAAGTCGACTTTGACCGACTTTCTTAACAATACCTTGATATCAATTACCAGCATTCTCCTGTAACTTCACTGGCTTAATTGGCCATCAACTAACATATCTGAACCCCATATCTTAACGATGCGTATAGAATTCCCTAAGGCCATTATCACACCCAATGTCCACTTAACTTAATAGCAAAAAGAGGCGTATATTCTAGGGAATTCAATGGAGTTACTTCCTTTTTGAATGATGCCATTAAACTGTTAATCCCGAACACTCCCGTTTGTAATCAAGTTAATTGTGTCGTTGTGCTTCGTTAGATATGCTATGCGGTGTCGCAACGGTTCGTGTGACACACCTAGCTCATCCGGCCCGAAGGACCAACGATTACGCAACTTACGAACTTGCAAGTACTTAATACTTAATGAATAACGATGAATGGTTAATTTTTATTAATTTATAGTAATCGAGAGTTTGATCCCTTTCAAAGGACTTCAATGCTCGTTGTTCAGTGTACTAATATACTTGCCGTATAACCATTACCTATTATAACCTAGCTCATCCGGCCCGAAAGACCAACGGTTACCTACACAAGTTACACAACTTACGAACCGGCTAGTACTTCCTAGTACTTGACGGTGAATAGTGATGGAGTTGTAAATTTTTGTTTTTATTGTTAGTGTTTGATCTCATTTAAAGAACTGTTGTCAAAGAGCAAAGAGCGCTAATAAAGCTCTTCACCAAATTATACAATAGGTACAAACGCGCCTGTCCTGTAACGTGCAAAGGGCTTATGCAGTTACTAACCTAAGATATGTTTGTGTAACTGCTAGTCAATCTGTTTAATTTAGGAGACTAACGGAACAAAGTTATATGTATATCTTTGTTTATCCTTGACTATGATAATTAAAATCTTCTAAGCTGTTCTCGGCTTGGGTGATCACGGATGCTGAGGTACCTCCCCGTGTAGGTACATAGTAAATTTAACTTATAAGTTTAGACATGTAAATATGAGTAGAGATGAAGAGTAGGTACATGGAATGAATTTGTCTAGTCACTTTGACAACATTTTGAGTTATCACGCTTTTAAAGTTTGATAGCTCCAATTAACCATTTTTGTTCGTACTTTAGATATTTTATTTTCAGCTACTTATATCAGAATTTTTAATTGATAAGTAGTTCATTTTGAGCTCTACCTTCTAATCTATCACCCAACATTCTTATTTTCAAATACAAAGAACTAAATGGACATGTTTTTCGATCACGTGCACTTGAAATGTTTAGGGCAGTTATTCAGTTAGAGATTGTTATCCTATAATCCATTCGAGAATGCAGACTTGCATAATAAACATTGTCAGCACGAGCTAGTAAAAACGAAATCAGTAAATTTTGTGAAGAATGGGAACATCACGGAACTTGTAGGTTTCTAAAAACACCAACCCTCCAATATTTACAATCCAATTAGGAATGTTTTGACGTTACTAACAAATATCCTGTCGTCCTACGGCATAATATTGAAATTTAGAGAACTTTAAATCTGTTGCTTTAGTTAGTAAATCTCTCTCGAGGTTTCTCAAGAAGCTACTTCTGTGACTAATAAAGTTGTTTAATAACTGACTCACGTATTGTGCTGAGAAGATGATCTCACTGGCTCAAATTTTTACCAGTAGGTATACTGTATACAGTCAAATATATTTTGGTATGTCATCAACGTGGTACAAGACATTATAACCTTAGCTGTAAAATGTATGAACTGCAGCTTACGTTACAGGTTAATTTATAGACAAATACCTACTACAAGTAGTACTTGTTAGACTTGAAACTTTTTTATTAAAGCGGTCAGAAGTCAGCGCACGCACTTTTCTAAACTTGACATAGTATGACAATACTGCCGTAACGCTTTTAGCCGTTTATTCCAAAAGGTACTACCTTATCACACAAAACCAGCGACTTGAGCCCTTCTACCCACGAAGAGCTAGATATTTATACAGGGAGGGAATCAGGCTGTTGATAACACCCATGGCTTCGTTTACGTCACCGTGCCTATGCGACGGCGCGCCAGTTTACGCGTGTTACGCACTATGGTCGGTGTTTCACTATGGGTCGAGTTTTGTAGTGCGTTTTTTGTGTACGTAGTTTCATTGTTTATGTTATAAGTAAATAAGGGTGGATTATTAAATTCTCAAAAAAAAAACATTTGGACACACATTTACTTCGGCGCATTTTAATCATGTCATGATCCATGAAACCTAATAGTAATAGGTATGTTTTGAAACTTGCAGAAAAGCGTAATGTAGTAGATGACGAGGCGATGGTCGGTGCATCACATGTCTATTCCATTTTAATAATTTTTTTATGGTTTTTAGTTTTTTAAGTAGTGGCGGCGTAAAAGATTATCATCCATTAGGTAAATTAAACAAAAGTTTAATTTTAGTAGCATTTCGTCTACAGGTAACGTTTAAAACTTAATATTCACAATTTGTTTATTTACCTAATTAAATTAAACCGTATCCATTTAGTAACCATAAATATTACTAGAAACCTGTCAGTTTACAAACTGGATTATTGATGTAGTGTTTTATTTCACCGCTGGCATCCGAAACGATTGATTTTGGCGCGGCTTCAAGCACATTGCTCTCGAGCTGTGGTCTAGACTAATATAATCAGTATAACCTTCTTTATTATTAGCTTCATTGTTACTTATTATTATTTACTACTAATTTTAATACAGTTACATTTCGGTGTTACGTAAATGAACTCCATCTCTTGTCATAGTCACGGGATTGAAATAGAAATAAGATTATAGGTAGAATGTACCTAGTGTACCTACGTGTTAACAAAAATAATGCGTTTCTTCGTGATAATTTATTTCTTGGTTAGGATTTATATACATATACCTACATAATAACAATTTGTCGATTTTACGGATCTGGACGTACATTAGAACTTTGGAGATATCTACTGTCTAAAATGATGTTGTATAGCTTTAACTTTTAACTGTAAAGCTTAAGTAACTTGAGCCTGAAAATAAAGCTTACGTTTCATTTTGTACGCATGTTCTTATGTGCATAAAAACTAGAAAAACATGCCCAAGAAACAAAATAAAGCAATTAAACCCGGAACTTCTCAGCGTAAACTTCATAAGCTCGCGCAGTTTACACTAAGTGAAACTTTCCCACAGTTCTAAGCATTTCCCTCGCCAATGTTTTCGTCATAAACGCAGTGTTTTGTATTTGCAAGTGCTCACCTGTTGTTGTCACTTGCCGACTACTGTGTGTACTCGAAAGTGTTAAAATTGATAAAGGTGTTTTATTATACATTATAAGGTACTACATAGTATAAAACAAAGTCGCTTCCTGAGGCCAGTTTTATAAAGCTACAAGTTACAATTTACAATCGGAACTCTCTTTCTAACCCTATGTGTTAGAAAGAGACTTCCGCCTGTAAATTGTAACTTGTTGCTTTATAAAACTGGCCTCTGCTGTCTGTCTGTATGTATGCTTAGATCTTTAAAACTACGCAACGGATATTGACGCGATTTTTTTAATAAATAGAGTGATTCAAGATGAAGGTATGTATAATTGCACCCGTGCGAAGCCGGGGCGGGTCGCTAGTATAATGTATTTAAATGTGCGTTTGGCAGTAAATCAAAAGCCTTTATGTACGGTATATATATGAAATAACTTGTATCGTAAACTAGTCTAGCAAACAACCTAGCAGAGTCTAAGGGCCGGTTGCACCAAACCGTCGGTTAAAGTCATCGTTAAAAAATCTTGTATGAAAAGTTTGACAGTTTTCTATGGGATGACAGCTGCGCCGCCATAATTAACGTTAGCCAATTCGTTAGTTATGGTGCAACCCACCCTTAGCCTCATTGTCTTACATTACAATAAAATAGGTAACCTGCTAAATCCGTAATAATACTATTGCTCCATAACTTGGTGATCACACTTACCAATATTGGGCGGGATATCGTTAGAAATAGAACTTAGCCCACCGGTTTTACAATACCGAGCACATACTTTTATAGATCATGATGAGAAAATCCAAATGCCTCGGTCTTAGTCCCTCCGCCATTTATATTTACACTGGTCTATTCAGGTGCTAGGCTCGTTAACCCTCGGGAATGCGTATCTGCGCCTGCGCTCAGCTCAAATATTGACTTCCTTATTAGAGGAACAATAGGGGCCAGGTTAGGAAGACACGCGCATACTGCAATTTGTCCTTACGAACATTCCAGAGTCACGGTCCGACGGGCGCTGGTGCGTTAGTAGATGTTAAAGTTTGTAATTATAGGAACACCAGTGTTAAATGCCATGTTTAATGCCCTTTGTCGGTGGGTGAACCTAGGCAGGTCAGGCCTTAACGACCTGCCTAGGTTCAGCATTCTTGTTTTCCGAGGGTAATACTTTCAAAGACACTCTTGTTTACCCAAAGTATGAACCGGTTTTTGTATGGATTTCTACACACGACGTATTACCTGCCATAAAATCCTGCACAGGGAATCCCGCCAAAAGATGTGACACCATCCTTTGTCATCAAATATCGTTGTGTCAGATATTTTTGCGCATTCCATGTAGATGAGAGATGACTGTACATAAAGCTTCACCTAAATACATAGGGAAGCTGCTCGCCCATACACAGATAGAAAAAATCTCTTCAACCAAAGAAACCTATTTGAATCAAGAGATATCCAGTTTCCCATATAAGGAAAAAATAAAATTCTTTATTTTAAGATATAAAATGTTTCAAAGTTTATTACTTAACCTAATAAATTCAATACTTTATCCGAGATATAAAAATCTTCTTTTTAAAATAGCTTAATATTCTCACGAAGGGCGTTTGAATTTTGTTTTTGTATTGTATTTTTTTTAAATTGAACTTTATGTGTCTTAGTGCAATACATAAAGAACTTAAGCCAAGAAACTTTGTTTCTTGGATGAAGACTCATAGTTTAAATTGAGAATTGAATTTCTCCACGGAAACAAGAAATCGCATTAGTTCAAGAGCATGTGTTACTTGATGTAAAATTTGATATTTTCACACCAAGATCTAAAATTTCTTGGCGTATGAAATCGATTACTTGAAACAAACAATAACATTTTCTAAGGCGGTTATCACACTGGCGCGGATCCGCATGCGGCACCGGTGCGCGAGCGAGATAGCGCTCTGCATGTGTATAGCGCTATCTCGCTCGCACACCGGCGCCGCATGCGGATCCGTCGTCAGTGTGATAATCGCCTTAGTGTCTCAGTGCACTACTTAAAAACCTAGTAGCAGAAACTGTGTTTCTCGGGACTAATCCCAAGAAAGGAAGTTTAACTAAAAGTAGATAATACAAATATAAATTATGATTATTTATATACTCACAATTTATAATCGTATTAACTAGAGCTGAGATTGCTATTGTGAATCTCAAATAAGCCCGGGTAAAGCGGCGAGGGTCATGAAGTTACGTTGAACAAACGTTCGCGTGTTCTAACCTACACGCAGAGACATCTATTGATGCGCAGGGTAACTAACGTCCAAGATTTAAATGTTTCAAAGCAAAAATTATGTGCTTCTTCTTTGGAATAGCTGTGGCTCTTGATTGTAAGTTGAAAACATCAAAGCAAAAATTAATCTCTCTTGCCTAAAAACTTAAAAATCTCAAATCTAACTTTTGGTGCTACTTCTTTAAATTAGCTTTGGCTCTTAGCTGTAGATTGAAAACATCAAACCAAGAACTAATCGATCTTACGTAAACACATAAAACTCTTAATGGAAAATGTTGGTGCTTTTTTGCCGTAAATAATTATTATCTTAACTCAAATCATTACTATTCGCTTTAAAAATAGGTAAAGTTAAAGCTAAATAATTTTAAATCTTCTTTTAAAAATCATGATATTTTTAACTCAAGGCATGTTTATTGGTCTAAGGTATTTATTACTCTCTTTAAGAAACCGCGTGCAAGAGAGTTTTGCGTTTTGAATTAAGATATTATTTCTATCTGTGTAGTTAGTGTTGTTGAGCTGGCCTTAATTGGCGCAGTCAGATAAATAGATAAGAACTATTAAGCACAACAACGCGTGTGTGTAATGATATTTAAGCCCCTTTCTTATTAAAGGCTATGTAGAATACCAATATATGTTTACTGAAGGACCTGCAGTCCCATAATTCAGTAACTAAATGGACGTTCATCAACCAGAAGTGTCTAAGGTCTTCGTATCAGTATTCATTAATTACCAAAGAGAATCTGATGCTTCGCTCCATCACTACCATTAAAAAATTCTCTAGTTTAACAGCTTTGTCGAATTTCAGCAGCGTGTTTAATTATAATTTCACAGAACTCTCTAAACTATAGATCAAAGCTTTCAGTTTTCTTTCGAGTGATTATCGTAAACTGTTAAAGGAATGTGAAACTGTTACTGTCTCCTATATGTCGTAACTAGTTAAAACCCCATAGAAAGATATGCCCTTTTTAAGCTAGCTTTACTTTTCTAAAGACGGAAGCGTTGTCACGCGACTCCCGCGCACCGGACGTCGGTTTCGAAGCTTTTTGGCGGGAACTGAGCACGAAATTAGAATAAATCGACGAATCATCTTCCCTAACAACGTATCTTCTTTTGAAACGGCATTCAAAAATAAACTTTGCGCTACATATGCTTTGGTTGTTTTTAAAAGTGTGCAATCAAGTGAAATATTATGTCAAGAAGGTTAGATGTTCCGTAAGAGATCGCGTGATTGATCACCCTTTCACGCGCCTTCAAAGGGCTCGGAATCTTTAAAATTTACTGAAGAGACTGATTGCTTTATTGCTCGTCTAACGGTAATAATTCATTCTTAGTAACACTAGATGCAAATTAACTTTGTTTTAAATGATGATGTAGCCGTGACATTAGCCGTAATTTATGTAAGAGCACGGTTTTAAAGATGACGCATTTGTAGTGTAGTGATATTACGTATACCTGCAATGTTGTTAAAACGGTACTACTTATCTGTTGTTTGGCTAAACTTTTTATGATAATAGGAAAACTAAATGGTGTGAGGCTCTTGTTAGGGACTCACAAACTTCACAAGAAAGTTAATAAGCAAAAACTTCTATATCATTTCTGAATAGTTCTTGCAAAATGTTTGTTTCTCGATTGCATTCTTCTTCGTAAATTAATAGATACCATTTTGGAATTCAGAGTAAAAACTAGCACCGATATTGTTATTCCGAAAAAAATACCTTTTGACAGTTTGGAATAATGATACTGTCAACGGCCGAGCGAGTAGGATCCGTCTTCAATTAAATGTTTTATTTTATTTTATACATATCTTTTTTCTATTAAGAAAACCTACTTGTACAATTTAAGCAGTTAGGACTACGGACTGTTTAATAGACTTATAATAACTGATAATCGGAGTTTTCGAGAATCTTTTTAGTCCATCAACACTTCGTGTCTACTAGGAAAGAGTATTAAGAGGTACTGAGTTCACCCCTTTCGTACCTTGAATAATTTTAAACAAAAAAAGAACCGACTTCACTTAGGATCCGCTATTCCAAGAGGAAGTGGCCGAGTTGCTGTAAAAAATAGTGAAATCACTATAGGTGTGCCTATAATAGTTGAAGAGTTCCCTCGATTTCTCCAGGATCCCATCATCAGATCCCGACTTGGTGACAATGGGACCATCTAGGGGTTATACCTGTTCGATTCAAAAAAAATAATTGAAAATCGGTTCACGATTCACGGAGATATGGAGTAACATACATACAAAAAAAAAAAATATGATAAAAAAGAAAAAAAATTCAGTCGAATTGAGAACCTCCTCCTTTTTTGAAGTCGGTTAAAAACAATCAACTTTGACGAGTGCACTTGATCCGCGTATAAATAATCTCCAGAGCTGGAGCTGTGCGGGCGCCGACGACGTCGACGCGCAGTCGCGACTGGGACGCGACCACGATTAGTCGCACGCGACCTCGCCCTCGTGACATTGCCTTATCACTTATCAGTACTTATCGACTGATGCATGCCGATATCGCTGACCAGTAGTTCGGTCTTTAGGAATTTGATCAGTGTAGTCGTGTACTTACGATAGAGAGTTGTGTGAAGTTTTATGCACTGTACTGTTACGTACCTATGATTGACAGGTAACTGTTTGTTGATGCAAGTGTTTTCTGCATTTTCGCGGCGCGTGGGACGCGGGCGCAGTGTAGGCTGTGATTATGGTGCGCAGTGACTAGTGTGGATACAGTGGGTGTTTTATTTCTAAAAAACAACTCTATTGGTCGAAGATGGATCGGACAATGTATGGCAAGGTGCTGCCTGGCACTTATTATCCATTCCGCTGCGCTATGAAGGAGAACGGTATATCGCCCGGCTGTGAGTATTTATTTTAGTAATTTATATCCTTCTTACTTAAGCATAACTACCACTTCGTTGCTTTAATTAAGGTAACAAGGTGCTTCTAGATAAAATTGACCATATGGATAACATACTAAGTGGTAACCACGATAATGAGAAGACATAACATGTGATCCGTAAATGTGTGATAGATCGTGTCTATTTATTCGAAACGTGTAAACTAGGTGTAGGTAATATCGTCTATTTGTTTACATTAGTGAATCTGTGCGTATTTTAATTGAGCACCGTCGATTGAGTGTTGTATCTGCATAAGATTTATTTTCGTAAGCAGTGGAGTGCACAGTTTATTTATTTACAACGATCAAGTGTTGGGAACGTCGGAAAGAAGCGCGCCTCTTTTGTAATTCTGGTGATGGTTGCCAGATTATTTTTGGAGTGTTTAGTTGCGTGCGTTACGTTTAATGTGTCAACAAGTTTTTAGTTTAGATTTGCGCTAATATTTGAACTGCCAGCTGTTACTGTTAATGACGTTCTTTCTATTTCTGATTGTTGTTGTGTGTTATTGATTCGTTTTTAATTGGCTAGTTACCTAACTTCATTGATAGTTATTAAGAGAAAGCTCGACACATTGAAACAATAATTAGCGTATTATCATTAGTTATTTAATAAATTATAGGTCCGTCTGTTTTTGTTGCCACCAAAAACTTTTTGCGTGTGTTTGTTTTTTTAGAAAAACTGGAAAATTATTAGGCTGCGCGGTGCACTTTTGCAGATATAGCAATTTTGGATGCTATCATTATCATCGTCTCTCTCATATTTGTTTGTTTACATCTACAATATGCTTACTCTAGACTGCGTCTTTTCTCTTCCATTTTTTTTTTAATTCTGGTCTCTTTCACTCTTTCCCTGTGACTGTTGAATCCTATATGATGCATTCCACTGGCTTGTTCCATCAAGATCATTATTCCTCGATCAACCAGGTCCGGTGAAGTCATTGCAATTGTTGAGCAGCAGGTTAATTTGGTTCCATTAGCATTAGTTATACGTTTTGCGGTGTGCTCAGCCTCTTTTATGACGGGCGAGTCTATTCGTGGAATAACGTGGGTGGGGCAAATAATAATCCGACTTTAACTAGCCCATTAACTGCTTAATGGAATTTAAAAATTATATTACTGTAAACTGGGCTATTTTTAATGCTAGCGTCCGTAGACGCGATCTTTTCGATCTATCGTATACGAGTAAAAATCGAAGAACGCGGGCGCTGCAAGCAATGCTCGCAAGTACGAAATTGGTTCAGCAGGATCTGATAAAAGTCACACCTACATCATTGATTAGGCTATTTTCAACCGACTTCAAGATTTCGAAGGAGGAGGTTTTCAATTCGTCGGGACCTTTGTTTTTTTTTTGCTATTTTATTCACCGATTATTCGAAGACGGCTGGACCGATTTGTTTGAAAGAGACTACTTCACAGTTGGTCCCATTGTCACCAGGTCTGGATCTGATGATGGGATCCTGGAGAAATCAAGGGCACATAGCTATTTCAGCCATAATTTTATATTTTTATAAAAACATAACTAAGTACTTATAAAATAAAACTACTAAAACTAAATCTTAATTAAAAATAAAAACTTACCTAAAACTGCCCCTCCAAACCTTCAGTATTTTTTACAGCATCTCGGCCATTTCCTCTTGGAAAAGCGGATCTTAAGTGAAGTCAGTTCTTTTTAAAATTATTATTAATAGTATAACTCTTATGTTCGCTCACAGCTTGCACAGTCTGTCGTTTAATAATACTCCATGTATCACTGTATCGTATCCGTGTTTGGGCTAATTGTACCTAATAATGGTTCAATTATGAAATGTATGTTATATAGCCATGGAGGGCATTTTAATGGAAAATGAAACTGTGTCGTTCGGAATGAAATAATGTACGATTCTACAATATTGTTCGCTCTATGGATGCCCGCCGAAGCATGAACGGTGAATAGTTAAACATAGTAAGATTCATTCACTACGCCCATCCCGATGTCATAACATATGTTATTCGCGATTGCATTGATTGTTGAGTGTTCCCACTCGACTCGAGGTTTTAGTACTCAATAACTGTTGTTTTATGACGTATGGCATTTGTATTATTTCAAGTTATAAAGTAATAACCAAATTCACGAAAACCTATACAGATTTAAATAGTAGGCTTACAGAATCTATATCATAATCCTAACCTTATTTGAGATCGGTATATTATCCAATTGAGACTTGGAGAGTTGCTGATATTATAAATGGACCAAAATTAAACCCAGAGACATACAAAGTGTAACAAAAATGCTGGTGATCCTTCAAGGGCATATTTCGTATCGTATTCTAATCATGAAAAGTAAGAAATTTTCGCGCGGAAAAAGAATTGGTTTTGTATGAAGGGTTAGACGGCTGGGACCACGAGCCCCATACAAAAAAAAAACGCGACCAAAATTTTTTTTTCCTACTTTTTCTTAGTCGCAATACCATCCCAATTACGCCCTTAAACGGATCACCAGTATTTTTATTACATCCTGTATAGCCATCGCCGATCTAAGGCGGGTTAGGAAATCAAGGGTAGGTAGGTGCTTTTTTATTCCGAAAATTATGTGTTGACGACAATCTAAAGAGTAGAAGTCGCAAATCTAACCTAGTTCCAGATAGAACTGATATTTGCATGAGATTGTAGAACTGTCAGGCAACCTATGAATGCAGTCGTCGTGGGCCGTCAAGCCGTGCCCTTCCGATCTAGGGCTTGCTGAGATTGCTAATGCGACACCCACGACCCTTTCACGTAGCCTGGATGTAAATAGGCTTATTACAATAATTTGTTTTAATACTGCGTATAACGCCTAACTATACGCCTATCACTTGTCTTATACCACTGTTGTGAATTAAAATAAGGATGTTTCTAAGAGCAGGATCGTAGAGCCGGTGTTTGTTTTATCTTATTCTTTATATAATCTGTAATTATGACTTATGAGGATAAAGTGAAATGCCCGTCCTTGAAATAGACCATGCCCTACCTCAAATTAGCACTGACTGACTGCCATATCTTGCGACCAACTTACGGCCCTGCCTTTGAAGGCACCTAAATTTGCCATCTAGTAACTTTATTATCATGCACTTTATAAATGCAGTTCGCTTTCATTTTGGCGACTTTCTTTTACGTATCAACTGAAATTCAGCAATACTTAATACCGCTCGTTCAATTGCTCTCAAAGAAGGTTGCGGTTCGGTTACGCTACGAAAATCGCATCATTTCATGAATACCTACATCTACCATGATAATGAAGATATTTTTAGTAAACATCGTAAACAGGTCTACCAAACCAGACCCAATGCATTTTTAGCGTATAGTATGTTAGAGACAAAACGGTTTGTAGGTATTTTAGATATTGCTCCTCAAAACAATTACCAAATATTATTTTATCACCATTAACCGCATTGATAATGTTCATTTAGATTATTATATCGGTATCACCTGCATATTTAATAGATACCTAATCTTATTTTTCTTGCCTACTTGATATACAAGGTGGCCAAAAAATAACTGAAATCCGTAAGCTTTTGGGACGTTAGCAATCCTCCCTAGATGGTTTTGGAACCTCTCAGATCGATTTGATTTTTGGACTTTTATATGGCCATTACTCACCGCCGCCGCTCAAATTTCAGTTATTTTTTGGCCACCTTGTATGTATGCTATATTTTCTGGAGGCTCTAATCTCTATCCTCCTTGCAAGTATAGCCTCATAGTCCTTAAGAAATAATTTTAAACAAAAAAGAACCGACTTCACTTAGGATCCGCTATTCCAAGAGGAAGTGGCCTAGTTGCTGTAAAAACAGTGAAATCACTATAGATGTGCCTATAATAGTTGAAGAGTTCCCTCGATTTCTCCAGGATCCCATCATCAGACCCCGACTTGGTGACAATGGGACTATCTAGGGGTTATACCCGTTCGATTAAAAAAAATTGAAAATCGGTTCACAATTCACGGAGATATCGAGTAGGTAACATACATACAAAAAAAAACAGTCGGATTGAGAACCTCCTCCGTTTTTGAAGTCGGTTAAAAATTGTCATACAATACAAGTAACTCTAATTAAATTGTAAAATGAAATAGCAAACACGTCATTTTTATAGCTTGACACTTGAATTTATACTTTTATAGGATTCGTATGGAAACCTGTTCTGCCATTGAGCAGGAGCCCGGCCGGTTCAGAACGACCTTTCCGAGGTCACCTGACATAATATCCGTTACGCTCAGGAGGTCCGCTTTTACCACCCGGCTTGTGGCCTTAACTTTATTGTGATTTGACACCGCGGCGCAGGCGCAGGGTAAATTGACCTCCTGCCGAAATGGCATCAGTTACAGAAACGTTTACCTTGCCAATTGACGGCACATTCACATTATCAATGACTAGTACAGTCGACGTCAAAGATATCGTTACGGACAAAGTTACAAAAATATGTTTACGCGACTTTATGGCTAAGACAATAAAGTCGTGTAAACATATTTTTGTAACTTTGTCCGTAACGATATCTTTGACGTCGACTGTACCTGATGTTGCACTTGTAAGTCTTATAACATGTCTTATAAAATTTTTGGCGTCCCCCTACAAAACGTCATCGTCTGATCGGCTGAAATGTATGAAACAGCCAAGAAAGTTTTTGAGATCGGAGTTGACCCCATAGTAATAGTTGTTTAGTATAGCCTACCAAATCACCTCGCACAATATGGCTAGTTATTGAAAAAACACCCTGTATATTCATATTCATTTAGTAATAAAATTAAAATTTTACTTATCACAAAGTATAAATAAACTTATAAGCTTCCATTCCAGCACACCGCTTAAAACACGTAGTAAGCAAGCTCAGTTTGAAATACAACGGTATCCCTTCCTGAAAAGTACAGTTTTCCCATAACTAAGATAATACGACATCCAACTCAATTGGTCGTCTCTTCACAAACAACACCCTAATTAGTACATATGTTATAGAATAAACAGGACATAGTACATACGTTACCTAGTTAACTGTTAACCATCTGGTCAAAGCAAAATATTACGTATTGTTTAGACAATTCATAATCTACACACGAATGGACTTTAGCAGTGTAATAAATAAAACAACCTAGCCACGTTTGTTTGATTTTTTAATTCACTATCTCAAATATGGCTTCGAAATTCAAGTTCCATCGCAAACCGACAAGAGTGGCAACATTATTATGCAACACTTATCTTACACAGGCCATATGTCTTATACTCTTGGGATTACAACGGCGCATATAACATACAAACTGTTAGAAACTTAGGATGTTCTATCAAGGGCAAAGTATGAGCCGTACATATGACATACCATGTAGGACGAACGACGCAAATCCTTATTACAATCATAATATTTATGTAAATGTAACCCATTATAAATGGTTAACATATTTCGAATCTGCTCATCGTTTTATAATTAAAACAGCGATTATCATATATTTATTTGATAAGTTGATAACGGACATCGTTAATTTAGTGTTTTACCATTTAAATATGTTTTTAATTTGTTTTGTGAAGTGTTTTTTTTTACATATGAATCGACGTTAAATAAACTTGAAAGATTCCTAACATGTCATAAATACTTAGGGACGTTACTTGTGATAAAATCGATAAACCGCTCAGATTATGTGGTATGAGTTCAAGCAAAAATCAATGCCTTTAATATTTTAATAGGGTTTCAATGAATAAGAAAGCTTTGACGCATATTTTGTTTTCTTGATAGCTTAGAAAACACGAAAATAACTCAGTTTTAATAAACACTATAAACATCGCCATAAAACTCGTTTAAATCTGTATCTAGCTAAATCCTGCATGTTTTAGCACCAGACACGATATATTAGAAATTTAGAATCTACTTCCCTAAGTCTACTGGTTCTAAGCACTACTCTTCAAGGATGACCATGTATGTCATACAAAAAAAATAAGTAAATAATTCGTCCATGTATACGCGCCGTAACATATTGGAATTAGGAATGAAACGAACGATTAACATTTTTTATTACATGCATATGATTTATGTAACAAAATAATACATCGTTTGTGATGTGTATATTATGTAAAGACATGACAGAACAAAAGACAATACGAGTATACCTATTGAGTAGAATGTCATAATATTTTCGAGTTAGGGTTTTTATTCTAAGAGTTCTCAGACCTCTCATAGACCTACATTTCTTCAGTATAAGTCGGTAAGGCACAGCATTTATTCTTGAGACACGGCCTGTTCATCAGGATTCCGCCGTTGTGTCAGCCCGCGATATAAATCAGATAAATATAGATGAAGGTTCGTGACTCAAGCGGAAGGTCAGGAAAGCTACCTCCCCTTATAAGGACCATCACTATTACGGGGTACATTACACCTTACCTACATATTTTTATTCATTCTTACTATACATCGTTAATTTTTATTTAAATACCCATTAGAAACCTGCCGTTTATGTCAGCTCCGTGGAATGTTAGATCGCATGATTCTGTTCCGTATAAGGACCATCGACTATCGTGGGAATTGGGATCTTCGTTTTTTTTACATGATTACTAAAATAGTTTCGAATGATCATGAGCCGCAGATGTTCTATATTCTAAACATAAAATTCTGTGACAACTCATGTAATACAGACAGTTACACTCTGCATTCGCTCGTATGTCGTCGGCAACGGTGACTTATTAGGACCCTATTTTCTATGCCACTTTGGCCTGCCGACTGTTTAGGACTGTAATTCGCTGTGTTAAACAAGTCCAATCAGTCCAATGGGTGACAAAGTAACACATGTATTGCCAAAATCGAGTCCAATCTTTTCAGTCACGCTCCGACCTCTCCATAGTTTTTTAGCTAGATTAATTTAATTATTTTGGCGCTTATTATTTATCGATGTTCCTCATATTGCCCATACTAGGTTGTACAGTTATTTCAACTGACATAACGCGATATGGATCAGGACGGATGAAGGTTGTGAGTCACGGCGGAAGGTCGGGTCGGAAGCCGGTGTTCCATATATGGACCTCGTACCTTATGACACGTGGGACCTTCATTCCAAGGGAAATGACGTTTTTCTCGTTAATCGGCCCGTTTTAACCGTAATTAATTACGAGTCATTTAATTAATCATCGATTTTGTAAATGGAAATATATTTAACCGGAGAATCCTTATTTTCTTCGTTCTCAGTAGGTACGTATGGTATATTTAGTACACAGTATACATATCCAATTATCAATGACACCGGTTCTTTATCTTTATGTTAGGTATGACTTTTTAACCTAAATTTTGCCTCTCATTCCAAAATGCAAAAGCTGCGCAGTATTTTCCGCATTTCCTTCGCGCCCTGATTACCAAACGACTAGTGAAACTTTTTAGTAGATTACAAATATTCTGATACCATCAGCAATTAATCGAATCCTTTCATGTTCCAATCTCGACACATGAAATTAATGAACTACCATATGGAGGCCAATGTTTTTATAAAATATAATAACATTGCATCAGCGTACAACGAAGTTCTGTATGCCAACAATTGACGGCCATATGGCCACTTGAGGACACATTTCGCCAATGAGTCATCCTTGTTATTCTTTATTTGGGTCAGTCTTGAAGTCAATGAGTGTTCGGATATTGTGATAATGAACTATTTGTTATTTTATTTAATGTATGGCGTCAGGCATACGATATTAGGCAATCGCGGGACAGCTTTGTGTTGTGATTGTTAGCCAAGCATTTACGTCAGATATCATGGCATCCAGATCTTCGGCTAGTACGGGATGGTACTAAAGACCTCAACGCTAGATTATTTTCAACCCCCATTATATTAAAGAAAGATCAATGACATCCTCAATCATCACATCAGAGCTTAGAGGCGATGGAGATCAACACATTTTGGTTTAAGAAGCACAGTCTGTGAATGAAAAATAAGTTTGATGTTCTTCGGAGAAATAAATATTGTGAGGCAACTATATGTATAGACCTTCCATCCCATCCCATCTCAATAAGGCTAAATCTGAAAATTAAATCACGGTTAATTAATTCGTTTCACCCGAAATTTTGCATCCTACCTGCAGATTGGCAATTACTTTCCACTCCAAATGAAGCAAACAGAAATGGAATGGAACAGCTAATGGCAACATGTATCACGCCGCCGTACAATGTTGCTATTTAGGATTTAATTAGTACGTCGGCTACCGGCACGGCATTCGAAGCACTACATTAATTATACAGAAGGTGAGCTTCGTACTTAGACGTAGCCAGCTTTCTAGTTCTCTTTCCTGCGTTTTTGGTTACTCGTATTACTCGATAAACATATATTGCTTACAGTTTTTGCTTGGCCATAAACATACCTATATTGCTTACATATACCTATTGTCTTTTTGTTTTTTTGTATAAGTAAGTCAGTTTTCTTTTCCAAAATAATACCGTGACAAGAAAGAACAAGTATGTACAGTCTAACAACTCTAAAGCATACCCATTTTTATATAAAAAAAAATAGTGATTTAGCAGCAGTCACCGGAAATAATATCTTCCTACATAGTATGGTCTAATTAAAAAAAAGTATGGAAGTAAGTCGTGTAGTCGTGGTTCTTTTTGGATTCGTTAGAGGGCGCAACTAGATTGTTTCCCCCGAGTTGCACCTTTTCTGTTATATACGGAAGACTGTTAAATTTTAGGTGTAAACTATAAAGTGCTGTAATTTTGGAGTAAGTTAAAAGCTATTGGGTTCAAGCTTAGTAGTGTATAGAGAACAGCTTGGTGCATAGTGTATCTTAATTAAAAAGATGTGCGATGTATGACACCCTTTAAAAAAATTTTTTTTCGATTGCGGCTCGAGGATAAGTCAGTCGGTTGGTGCGACTTCAAGTTAAGCTTTTTAAAGCATTATAAACATTCAGTTAAATTTGCACGCCTGGGCAAATTATGGAACATGTATTTTTGATTATTTTGTTATTTTAAATTGGAAAGGGAAATTAAGAGACACGTGAAAATTTTAAGAACAGTACTTATCTAAAGACACTACATTTGCACTAAATAAAAAATAGGATTTTTTTACCGGAAGTTTGTCAAAAAGTAAATATAATTTATTGCAACGAACTGCAAGCAACGGTGGGTGGTAGCACGCGGCGCGGGGCGCGCGGGGCGGGGAGATAGCGCAGCGCGCAGCAATTGTTTTACTCCCGCCGTACGTTGAGACCGTTCGTTCGACACTTTTAACGGGCAACCAGCATAGATCTCATATAAGTTAGAGATACCCAATCAGCACGCCAAATGTGGCACAGTAAAACGAGCCGAAGAGAGCCGAGCAAAGCCCGATCGTTCCGGGGACGCTATTCACACAGGACCAACAAACGTTTCGTTAAAATATTAACAGTGTAAGTGAGACTAGGGCACAATTGGCGTTAGGAAGTAAAAGTTTCATAAATATAAACCGAACTGACAGCATTGAGGCATAAGCCTAGTGGAGTAATTGTTGTTTTATTTAATTACGAAAGTCAGAAAATAATTAAAACTTACTAAAAAATATACACAAATTACTAAAAAATATGGTAATAAAATTAAAGAGAAAGATAACTGTATTCTTCGTTTCAAAATCAAATTTACATAACCCCTCCAAGGGTCCACCACTTTCTTATTCATGATAATTTTATTATTAGATTTTAGCTAGTACGGCTCGTATGCTTCTGCCGGACAAAAAGCTGGCAACCCATCTGCACAATCCCTCAAGCAGTCCGTAAGCTGGGAACTTCGACAGAAGACCCTGATGCCAGACCCGATCTAAAGCCTTAGCTATATCAAGGCTGACTGGGTAATTTGCAGAAAAAATGTACCTTTACTTAGTCCCAACTGTCCCAAAATTTACATACAAAATAATTCGTTACGTTCATAAAAAAAGTGTAACGAAACTGACAAATTATCAGTTTCGTTACATTTTTTTATGAACGTAACGAATTTTTTGGATGTTAATTTTGGGACAGTTGGGCCATTTTTTTTATTCTACCAGACTCGATAGAGCTCATGATTCTGCATGCGACAGACTCAAAATATATATGAAATAAAATAAAAAAGTAAAGGTACATTTTTTCTGCAAATTACCCGACTGCCAATGCCTCAATGGGTAGTCACCACTCGTACTCGCGGCTAGGGGGCTTAACCAGCTTTGTATGAAAATGAAAACTTTTATGTTTAACGTGCTGTTTTTTTATGCCAATCGATTTCATTCCTATCCAGTATTAATAGTTTCGTAGGGGCCAACTAGCGGTAATGTACTAAAAAGCCACAAATTGAAGATGTTTTTTTATTTTTCATACATTTACTATGGAGAATTTATTTTCATTTTTCTATCACGCCAATCAGCCATTACAGTAAAAGCATTCAAAATATCAAAAAATAGGGTTTCAAAGCAGTAAATATATGTAAAATTGTTCTTCAATTTGTGGCTTAAGTAGTAAGTTGGCCCCATAGAAACTATTAATACTGAACAGGAATGGGATCGATTGGCATAAAAAAATAGCATGTGAAAAATAAAAAGTTTTCTTTTTCATGCAAAATGTATGGGGAAAGCTTTTCTCGATTTGTGACTTTTCTAGCTGGAATTTATTTTTGGTCTTATACAAGCTTTTGATCCTGGATAGGAATGGGATCAAATGGCATCAAAAAAAGAGTGTGTCAAAAATTACCTTTTTCTCGCACCCTGTATGTTTTTTCTAAAATCTGTAAACGCGAATCTTCGTCAATTTGAAATCGAGGGAAGGTCTTTAAAGACCATTTTCGCGTAGCAGCACGGGATCTGGTAGCTGCCCTCACTGACCCAAAAAGAAAATCCATCCTGTATAGTTAATAATTTCATAATATTTTTTAACTACCTACCATATGAAGGCAATTTAATAAAATACACACTATAAAAATCGATTAAAACCAACTAATAAACGAAATAGATATAATTATGAAGTTATCAATATTTATTACAAAATCAATCAAAAAATTACAAATAATAAAGTAATTGATCCAAGAGCGACTCCATTGCTCTTATTTGCCATGTGATTTTGTAATGTCAGTTGAACGTAAGGTAAAATTTTATCATATCTTTCTTTTAATCTGTAACACAACCTTAACGATGTTAAATAATTCGCACTGGCCGGCAGGGCCGGCCCGTCCATATAGGCGAACTAGGCGATCGCCTAGGGCGCTCGTGTTAGGGGGGCGCCAAACGGCGGCATCGAAAAAAAATTATAGTAATGGAGGTCGTCAAGTAAACCGTTTGTCAATTTTAATTTTTTTTATAACTGATAAATTGGTTACGTTGTCAACACACTCGGAGAAGTCGTTAGCATTAGCAGTGCAGCGTGTACAAATAAAATCTTTGGTACATAAGTCCAGTAATTTACATCTGTCCACTTGTTTGGCGCATCGTTGATGTACCCACATATGGCATTGTATCACACTGAACCCAATTAGTAGAACCTTCTGTCATCGACCCGCGCTCACAGTATAAACAGTTAACTATTACTTGGTTGTCTGGTGAGGGTATGTCTAGAGCTGGACACATATTGTGTATGGAAATGTTTCTCTCTAGTAATACAAGAAGATACATCACTGTAAATTCTTTCAACGTAAATTCGTTACGTTCCGTTAGCGGTTAAGTCATTTTCAAGTTATCCTTCTTTTTTAGGGTTCCGTAGCCAAAATGGCAAAAACGGAACCCTTATAGTTTCGCCATGTCCGTCCGTCCGTCCGTCCGCGGTCTAGCTCAGTGACCGTTAGCACTAGAAAGCTGAAATTTAGTTTGAATATGTGCATTAACCAAGCCGATAAAATGGTAGAATAAAAACTGGAAAAATATATTTTGTTAGGGTACCTCCCGTACACGTGAAGTGGGGGTCGAAATTTTTTTTCGTTGCAACACAGTTGTGTGGGGTATTGTTGGATAGGTCTTCTAAAAAGAATTAGGGTCTTTTAAAACAGTTTTTGAATAAAACTAATATTTTCGTAACTAATAGCTCCGAAAGTTTAAAACAGTCCTCCCCCCCATCTAACTTTTGAACCGTGGGTCCAAAAATTTTGAAAAAAATCTTGACAGTCAGGCCTAATACACACACTTGGTCGGTTTTGGTTTTGCGTTATTTTTGTTACACGTCAATGATCTATAGTTTACGAATAACATTGCTGTGATATACGGCCGGACGGACGGACAAACGGACATGACAAAACTATAACTATAAGGAAAACCGGCCAAGAGCATGTCGGGCCACGCTCAGTGTAGGGTTCCGTAGTTGCCGGCCTGTTACAACTCATTAATTCAAAAGGTCGTTTCTTAAGGGAAATTTGGCGGCGCTTAAGTCATTTCATTTAAGACCTTTCACTATGGGTTTTTGAGTGATAACTCAAAAACGGCTCAACCGATTTAATTCAATATAGTTTTCATTGAAGGTACTTATTAGGCCTCACTTTCATGATTTTTTTCAAAATTTTTGACCCACGGTTCAAAAGTTAGATGGGGGGGGGGGGGGGGGGGGGGACGCCCTGTTTTAAACTTTCGGAGCTATTATTTAGGAAAATATTAGTTTCATCCAAAAACTGTTTTAGAAGATCCTAATTCTTTTTAAAAGACCTATCCAACGATACCCCACACACACCTGGGTTGGAACGAAAAAAAAATTCGCCCCCCACTTCACGTGTACGGGAGGTACCCTAATAACATATATTTTTCCAGTTTTTATTCTACCGTTTTGTCGGCTTTGTTAATGCACATATTCAAACCAAATTTCAGCTTTCTATTGCTAACGGTCACTGAGCTAGACCGCGGACGGACGGACGGACGTTGACTACGGAAGCCTAAAAATGAAAGAAATTTTCTTTCGTTATAAGGTATTTCTCCTCCAGGCCCGTTATTTTTTTCCACCCTGACATTCATCAAGAATTTCAGCTGGCTAGTGCTTGTAGTGACGTTTACTGGGCTAAGGAAGGACACGCAGACCGGTCTGGTAAAACTATAAGATTTTTAGTTATTTTGACTACGGAAACCTAAAAAGGCAGATGTCCATTACGAATAAAAACGATTTATTTCCTCTGGACGCAAATACTAAAATGGGGCGCCATTTCAGTCTCTTGCCTAGGGCGCCGGGAATGCTCGGGCCGGCCCTGCTGGCCGGTCACAATGTTTTACTTTTAGGAAAATCTTGTTCGAGTCTAGGCCTCTTTAATATATTATCTCGATGTTCTCGAAAATTGCACGAATTAACGTCCTCACTAAATAAGCTCTGTAAGAATTGAGTTTTCGTTTATGAAATATTAATAAATGTATATAGACCTAAAGTACTTTTATTGCAATAACAAGACTTCAAACTATCTTACCAAATGCGATCCACATGCACATGCATTGCCATTATTAGCAATTTTTGATTTCAAATCGTTACCGGACTCTTACCCGCTTATTCATAAACGTGTTCCAATCCTTATTTAGTTAAATTATGTTTTGTTAGTTTCTAACAAACACAAACACAGCTATAACACTATAAATAAAAACAAGCTTGCTGTCAGAAGATGTCGTATCCGCAAAGCATATAAGTCATTTTTTGGTCAGGGTATTCATATTTATAACAAGTTACCCGTCGATGTTTTGAATCTATCATTTCCCGCTCTTAAGAAATACTTCAAAAAAAACTTTAATGTCAAAGGGTTATTACAGGGTCGAGGACTATATGACAGACATATATGCATGGCCCAAACCAGAAACTATAAAATAATCTAGCATTTAGAGGACACAGTTCAGGTAAGAAGGCATATCAAACGTTTTGCGAAGCAGTCAGATTTGGATTTTATTTTATTTTTCATTTTAATTACACAATAGGCAGGCACATGTCTGTCTTTCAAGCTGTTTTGATATGCCTTTTTGAAGAACTACGCATTATTGTATATAGTATCTTTAATGTATTTGTATTACTGTTTTGAAAAAATAAGTCACGCCGAGTTTCTTGCCGGTAATAAGTAATACTTCTCGGGTCAGAGGTGTAGAGTTAGAACCGGTGGTAGTTTCTTTTTCTGTCTGACGTTCATAAGTGCATTGTAATGTGCCTAAATTGAAGAATAAATATCTTTTATCTTTTACTGTCAAATTGACAGATAAGGTCAAAAGATGATTTAGTTAAATGAGGTTTGAAGTAAGTTTATGAATATGTGGGTTAAGGTTTAGCGCTTAAGTTGGTTTAATAATTATTTATTTTAAAATTTAAAATTTCGTCAAATTTTGCTAAATATCTATTTGAAATACTGGAGAGATATTATTGTTTTGTTTCAATTATAATTCTTATTGAGAAAAAATATAATTTTAAACAAAAAAAGAACCGACTTCACTTAGGATCCGCTATTTCAAGAGGAAGTGGCCGAGTTGCTGTAAAAAATAGTGAAATCACTATAGGCGTGCCTATAATAGTTGAAGAGTTCCCTCGATTTCTCCAGGATCCCATGATAAGATCCCGACTTGGTGACAATGGGACCATCTAGGGGTTATACCCGTTCGATTAAAAAAATGATTTTGAAAATCGGTTCACGATTCACGGAGATATCGAGTAACATACATACAAAAAAATATAAAAAAAAAATCAGTCCAATTGAGAACCTCCTCCTTATTTGAAGTCGGTTAAAAATAGGTGTTGTTTTAATATTAAGATAAATTATAGTTTTTTTTTTCATTTATATAACTTATTGATAAAAAATAGGTGTCGTTTTAATATTTAAAGTCTCTCATAATAAAAACCTCATCAACATCAGCAGCATATATACGCCCCACTGCTAGTCAGAGGCCTTCTCTCAGAATGATAGAGCGTGCAGATTAGGACTTCACACACCTCATTGAACTGCTTCGTAAGTCTGGTGAAAAACGTTTTTACGAATTTAACAAACTTTGGGCGTACCTGTATTTAATTTGTTGAATGTCTTTCTGCATACTCAGAAACCCTACTATTTTCGCAGTACATGTCACTACTCTTGCCTCAAGAGCCGTGCTTCGTCAGTACGTCTACGCGCTTTCCTTCTCTTGCCATTAATCACGCCGTTGTCGCTTCTGTGTATTTATTGTTATTGCTCTACGTTTTTGGTACTTGATTACAGAACTGCATGTTCCGTTTAAAAATGTCAATTTTTTATTGCGTGCGAATGTAAACGAAATCAAATGAATATGATTGCGTCAAATTCCAAAAGTATTAAAATTTCCCTTTTAGTACAACGACAGTAAAAACATGAAAAACTACTTTCCGGGTGTCGCACCCTGGTGCGAATTTGATATTGGATTTAGTATTTTTTTCTAATTATTTACTCAATTTGCACCGAGTACAATACTTTCTCCAGACCCGCAATGGCCAAAATAATATTTTTTGTTATGTTGTTTTTTTTTTACCTGTTCCGTAGCTTAAATTAATATAAGTAACACGTGCAAATTTAGATATACGTGTTTTAAAACGTACGCCAAATTACGCCGAGTACACCACTTTTCTCTTCGTAGTTATAACCATTACATTGTTTGCAACCGATTTCACCCCTTTCCGGGGGGGTGAATTTAGTAGGGGTTGTATAAAGTTCGATTTTTAGCCCATACAAAACAATCCGATGTGATTTTATTAGTCTTTAGAATTAGTTCCTGACTTTAGTGAAATTTGATCTAGTTTGACTAGACTAACAAGAAGGCCGCAAAAATACGCCGCTATTATGGCCCTACAAATAAGAGCGTGTCACATATTTTTGCGACCTTTATGTAGAAAGATACTTTTGCCTACCTACATTGCTACTAGTTTCCTGACAAAACACAAATGAACCTTCTGTTCCTTCCCTGCACTGACATTCTACACGCGAGAACCATTTTAGATTTATATTGTACCTGGATTACATTTCCTGGTGTCATAATGCGCTTGTTTGAGCAGTCGGCGCGCGCGTCGCTCTTTGGCTAGGGGTGTCATTCCAATTGCTCTCAGACCAACAACAAATCAAAGACTGAAGAAAACCTATAAATGGGTTCTTCGGAATACCAATGGTGTCATGGAAGTTCAGGGCAGGCTAAAAGTCGCTCGCGCTCGCGCGATAAATGGAATAATGGCTGGATTGCGATGATAAATGGTGGTAACATTACCTTTTATGTAACTTCAGGCTCTATTCTAGGAGTTATAAATAGACTTTTATAATAGCTTGCTTTTTGTAATATGTAAGTATCTAGTTTTGGACTAAATAGTTATTCGAATAAAAGAAACATTGTTTGATTCCAAGATTAACATTTAGAACATGCGAAGTACGGGGTGTGAGACTTCTCACTTGTTTTAAATAAAATTAAAAAAACATGAATACTTTTTGTGATTGATATGTTTTCCTTGAAATCTTGACCGACTTAAGAAATCAATGAAGATAATAAAATATTCACTCTAAATTCAGTAGCCTAAATTCTTCTTAGATTGTAGAGCGAACTAGTTGATCGTCATTTAAATGTTATATTATGTCACATTATTATAGCAGTACGAACGTCTACCACTGGTAAATACTACTCTACACTCTACTATTTTGGATATAATACATTGTGCCTTTATAAATCATTTATAGATTCATTACTTTCCCATTGGAATGGAACCGAATTCGAATTTAGTTAAATAATATTAAATAAGGTCCTTATCTTCTAAAAATTTTACGGCCAATTTTCTAAACCTGTTGATAAAACTGTCATGAAAACGAAACTAAATTAACATACAATAATCTCTAACATAAACACCTCGTACACCCATCTGAATCACCGGTGTGACATAATTCATAATAGACGTAACTGCATGTAGGGCGATTAATCTGCCGCATTGGCTCATTGCCAATTTAGTATTCATTTGTAGCAATTGCGGCCTATGAAGTGGCAATAATTGGCCTGTGAACGTCGGGGAGTCTGCGGCATTCATTAGGTATCCAGGAGTCGGCAAACATTATAGCAAATTATTCATACCGACTACTTGCGTCAACCCAACTTCGTCGCAACACCTGATTCGTCTCGAAATATTGTTGTTCTCAAAAATTTAAGTTTTCCGGAGTATGTTGTATTTTGTTTGGATGTTTTCTTCCCTTTCTCTTTTTCTCAAACCCTTGTAGTTGCTAATACATAATTTTTATAGTCCTTTTCTATTCTCCACTCCATAGCACGCAATGTACTCTGCATTTGCATTCTCTATAATTTCTTTAAGTAATAAAGATTTATTATGTCTAGCTGTACTCATTTCCTAGATAATAATTTCAAGGAAATCATCTGTTTTATGAACACTAAGATACCGTGCAATTAAATAGATAAGTTCTGAACAAGTGCTCAATTAGAGAAAGCTAGGAAAGCGTGTGAATAGTTTACAGATCAATAAGATGATGCGTTTGTTAATTAGATAGCAAAGATTGTAATAACAGTACATCCTGAACAATGAGACAATCGGGGGAAAAATCGAGAAATAATGCAAGTAGTTTAATGATTCATTGAGATTTCACCGGCAATCGTTTTTCCTTTCATAAAACTATCAGGAGCTTCACCATAGGCATTTAACGTCCATGAAAATGTAGAAGTAGAAGAACGTAAACAGCTTGTTATATAGAGAATTATGTGAGGAACAGCTACGCATATTTGCATCAGAACATAGTCGACAGCATACCGATTGAAATGTTAGGGTCTAGGGAGTCGTTTTTTAGACTTGGTCTTTGGCCTTTGAATCTACGACAGCTTACAAACGTTCATCCGGTATACCTACAATTGATTTAGTCACATCACGTAGCGCCGATAAGTACACGTAATAATTATTAGAACAGTTACCATTTGCATAATAATTGCTTTTATTTCCTATTATAGTGAAGGGTCAAACACTGGCTAAGTTCGTAACCCAAGTATTTGGACAAGAACCTCCCATGTCCCTCATCTAACGGAACGTGATCTTAACTGTTCAACACTGTAACAAAACAAAATGTTCGACCTTTCCTTGCTAGATCTTATCTCTACGAGCAATGTGATTTAATGACTAAATATCAGACTACGTTAAGCTTCACATAGCAATATTAGCAACACTTCCTAGGCTTTCCCAATGCTTAATAAGCTCGTTCTCACGAATGTGACTAATCGGTCGATAGCACGCAGTCATTTCGAACTTTCCACTTGGTTTCCATACGGACTGTTATCTATGCGGCTGACGTTGTCAATTTGTGACGTAGCGTCACAACTCTACAATACACAACTTGAGTGTGTTACAAAAAATACGACTACATAGACTGGAATTTATTCCTTTTGTTCTAGAGAACAGTGATATCATAGGGCTACTGCAGAAACATCTGCAATTCTCTGACGATCAATCTGCAAAAAAATTATGGATGCCAATTTGCCACAGGTTCTAAAATTCTAATTTACTTAAGCGGTTTCTGAAATATACCTGCTCTTTATATCGCGTGCGAAATGTGGTAAATTACATACGTCAGTCCTCGTTAGGTCCAATTTTGCTAACACGCTTTCTCCATTCATCCTGACCTTGCGATGATCCACACTCGCCAAGGTTTCTGGGAGTGCCCGCCCTTGCATTCCGTGCTATTGTGAATCCCGATATACTTAACGTGTGATATCCATATAATCACGCATGTTTCTGAAGAGGTCATGGTTTTCCACTTGTGAGGTTCCTGGCACACCTCTTTCATTTCCTTCACTTTCATCATAGATTATTTATGCTCGTCTTCAGTTCACAGTGGGATTGACTTTGGTCATTCAATTTGTGGTTTGGGGCCAACCATGGGTTTATCCATTTTAGGCCTTAAGCCAGATAATTCACCAAGTATGAAAACCAAAAGCCATTTCCATCGTCTTTTACTATACAAATTTAAAGGCCCCAAAAAAGGCTAATAACCCTAAGCCTCACTGTGCATAACATACAGACAATCAAATTCAAAGCAATTTCAGGTCTATTTGTCATTTAACTACTGCAGTGCCTGTATTAGTTTGTTTGTATATAGGGAAAGACATGAAATATATGAGCTACGACATAACTACATATAAGAGTGTCAAATGCTGCAGTGTTGGACATCTGTCTAACATAGCGAACATTGTTTCTAACAATCTATTGTCTGATGTGATGTATAAAGAGTTCTACCACACAAAAGGCGATTTTCCCCGGTGTCCTCGCGCACCTCACCGGTGAACGTCCTCATTAACTCATTCCCTAGCCAAATACTTTTTTCACATTTATTTCTGTCCAAGTATTATTAGATTAGTAGATATTACGCGCGCGTGAATCAGTTGTTGTTGAGGAAGTTTATGATGGGCCATTATTCTTTTATTCCTCTACTATTTGTTATTTTACTGGCCGCGTTATTATTTTGTTACTTTCGCAATGGGTTTTTGGCGCTGGTAAATCATGAGCTTTTCATATCAAATTTAGTTCTTAGTTTATTTCTGTCATGGTGGATTTTATACCTATTATTAATTATGCAATACTAAAGTAAGTACTGGGTTTGGATGGGTGTCCTATCCAATTTTTGTCATAACTTGCACGGGAAATATTGGGTGTGCAATTATGCATCTACCTAGTTCGTATAGATATAGAAGACGTTTTATTACATGACCATACCAAAGTGAAGTAAATTTAATGCGTGATTTTGGGTGTAGTACCCACATTAAAAAACAGTCTGTAATGTCAATCTTGATCGAATTGACTTTCTGTATTAAAACTAGGTCAACACAATGTACAAGAACATAAAAGAGACAGGGTATTTCTATTACACCGTATCGAATTAGAAAAAAACAGTCTATCTTATCGTTAAAAAGCGACCTCTATAAATTAGGTTTTAGGTAGCGAAAATACACTAAAATCCTTTCAGTGTTTACCTTTACAAGCTCTTTCGTTTTTAGACCTCAATTATATTGTAAAATGCAAAATTATATTACATTATATATGTTTATTTTTAAATCCCACAATATAAAATAATGAAGTATAACTACTTCATTATTTTTCTTATAAGAGGCGCCATCTAGTTATTTTCCCCAAGAACGTAATACCATGAAGTTTACGTTTCACAACACGCCGAGGTCGAGTAAGCGTTGCGGTAGGCTTGTTCACCGCGTTGCCAACAGATGTCGCTAATCATTTACTTAGTATTTAAATAATATATTATATGTGTAATTTTAATAAGTCATATTCTATTGTAAAAGTATTGTTTTTTGTTCTGGAAAGAGTTTAGTTTGTTCTTACTATTCCCTTTTTGAAACCGTAACCCTTTATTTGCACTCGCTTTATCTCCCATTGATATCGATCCGGTTCCTAGCCTGTTATCTACTGCACCCGTGACGTCACGGGTGCATTGACCGTTGCACCGGCGCCCGCCCGCCCACACCGTTTGAAAACACCAATGTCACTTGCAAAATAATCCTTGAACTCGCGCTAGACTCGCTCTAGGCTGTTCCTAATTTGAAAATCTGAATTCTTTGACGGTTTGTCTTGCCATTTTTTTTAAAGTGACGTTCAAGTAGACTGTTTCGACGCGTGTTTTCAAAACATATCTAAAGTGTTTGAGTTACGAATACCATAATAAACATTATAGTGTAGCACATTCGCTGCCAATTCCTGTTAGCGCTTTCCAATATGAAACATATGGCGAGTGAACGCATTCCAGTGTGAATATGCGAACTTTCTGGAGCTCAGTTCGAGTATAATATTCAAAGGGAAGCCTGTGTTTTGAACTTTTTTTTTTTAAATTTGAAGACTGTGATTTGTTTTCATCCAGCCAGCTATAATGTCCGGTAAGTTTCATGATGTTAATGCAGTTAGGTAGGTATGTAATTAATATCGATAAATTCCTTTAGTTATTGTTTTAATAAGTAGGTATCATGAGTAATCATGACGTATAGTATTATATGAGACATATACTTATACAAGACAGCTATCCAGCTAAACCACTTTAGGATGCCTTATTACATATATGCCATGTCATTATAATAGCATTATGACATAACAACAGCTTTTTAAAGAATTATGGTCACGGCCAAAAACATGTTTTATGTCCAGCGTTTTATCACTATTACATATTAGGCTTTTATGATATTAGTTACGTTTTAACCTTGATACTTTTACACTGGGTGCCAAAATAGATATTTGAATTGCTAATAGTTTCATGAATGCGAAGTTCCGGTCGGTACTGGATTCTGGAGCGTACACGTCATACATTTGATGTTAATGTATGAAACGTTTCTGAATTTAATCCAAGGTTTGGCGATTGGAATTCTTTGAACACTACCAGAAATATTATATTATAGTCAGCAGAAGTAAAGCGGGTGTGGTGTTCAAAATGATCTTGGCACTTCTTATTTGTTAAGAGAATATGGTGTGAAGGTAATTTTGTAAACCTCACCAGTTGAGCTACTTCTGTTGTCGACTTTTTTTGTACAAACATTAATAAAATTAATAAAACAAAAATAAATTACTAAACATCAGCCAATCTCACACTCATAAATGGGTAATAAAAAAAATTGGTTTAAATGGAAATTACTATAAATGTGACCCGAATCTATTATTCTTAAGTATATAAAACAATAAAAAGTTAACGTGAGACCGTCTATTTCTTTCATTTGGCCTCTTGCTTGAGTAATGGTAGTACCTACCCGATATTGAGCCACGAAGTGTTCCTCTAACGTACCTATGGGTTAATATTCCTCACTTGGTTTCTTCAGGAACCAAAAAAGTTTTATATTAGCTTGCTTATTTGCCCAAGATATTGACATGTGAATAACGTTTTTAAATACGATGTATGGTGATCAAAAAGAAAGCTACTACATACATGTGCTTGTTTGCTGAGCGTGGGCTTTGGGCCCTTTTCCCAAAATATGTCAACTACACTGCTACCACAAAGATATCTATCAAATAAAGTTTACACTTCAGTTCTCATATTCATCACCATGAACTTTCAGAAAGATGTCAAACAAAACGCAAACAATAAAAAAATGCATGGACAATTTTAAAAAAAATGTTTGAACATAGTTGCCAATTGGCAAATTAGGCGCAACTTCAAACGCAGCTTCAAAAATTGGTAATTTTTGTACCACTTAAGTTGCCAAGTTTGTCACGGCTAGCTTTAATAAACTGCTTGTGAACATACGTGGGACGTAAGAAAGCTGTCGAGTCGCACGAGTGCTATTAGCTAAATCACTGCGACAGTCAGGCGTGTGCTTGTTTTTCCACCTGTCATTCAATGGTTATTGCTAGAAAACGCAATTGTTGGAGAAATCTGGTCGCCGCGAGATCGGATTGCTGGTCGGCATTTGGCAAGTCAGGATGAAATGCTGCTGTTAGTTATTTCATTAAACGTTATAATAAATTGTATAGCAATAAATACGTATCATAAAATAAAGAAGGATTTTTTAAAGATTTTAATGAATTCCTGTGTGAAAATGCCTATACTACTTCATCGTTATTGCTAGTTTAGGCCTGTGAATCAACGCATAAGTACCTACCGTATGTGCATAATGTGCTTTAATGGCTTAAACTCCACTAAAGTAATATTTATAATTATAATTGAGTACAGTCATGTCATCTGCTAGTTCCTGCTATACTACAAACTGATTTAATTTTCTATGACAGGAGCACCGATTACTGTACTCAATTAAAAATACAAGTATAACTGAACGCTGTTTATATCCTAGGATACATACCAACAAAATCTACGCCATTTTGTCTTATCGTACTCTCTAAGCTTCAACTCGTCGCTACCCAAAGTTGTCGGCTATCCAGCAAACATAACATTCACCTATCGATCGCCGTACAAGGAGCGACAGTGCCGCGACAAATGTTGCCGATGTGTGATTGAGAGGTCTCCACTCTCTAACACGTGTGTGAGGAGACATCGAGACTGTCTGAGATTTATGGTATATGACAGGTTATATACCACCTCACAACACCAGGGTGTGTGACTCCTTGGTCATTGAGAAAAGTCGGAGAAGGGTATTAGTTATTTTTGTTTCAGAATAGTTGAATTGAAACAACAACACAAAAGATATCAATATGCAATCAATAACGAATACGGCAGTAGCGTAAGGTATTAGGTGTGCCTAATATACAGGGTTAGGCAGAGTAACTGTCCTAGTTTAAAAGTTGTATACAAGTTTAAAAACAATATAATATGAGATGTTATGTTATTAATTATATTTAACACACTCTATATATTCCACATTAATTGATATGTTTTATTCTCTCTTCCTTAGCTTGTATAATTTTAAGCATCTTGCCATAAAAGGAATTTCACGCGGCACGGCAGCCATTATGCAAAGAAAATACGTTTTAATTACAGGAGATCGACAAGCGACAGACTAATGGAGTGTATAGTGTCTTATTAAGAGATATCCTGGAGGATATATTAGCCATAAGATGATTCCAAAAAGCCAGGCAGTCAGGGTATAACTTCATGGTGAAATGTACCACATTAGTCGGAATTTGAGGCTGACTCTTTACATTACAAAGTACGCTATACGTATCCTTAGAAAACTAATTAACTATCGATATTTCGGTATGAGGATATATGCAGAGCTTTATTAAGATGACATAAGGCTAGTTATTGGGTTTATTCTAGGGTCGGGTAGTCAAATATGGGACGACTAAGCAGAAGAGGACTTGCGTGCCGCGTGAAATTCCTTTTATGGCAAGATGCTTAAAATGATACAAGCTAAGGAAGAGAGAATAAAACATATCAATTAATGTGGAATATATAGAGTGTGTTTAATATAATTAATAACATAACATCTCATATTATATTGTTTTTAAACTTTTATACAACTTTTAAACTAGGACAGTTACTCTGCCCAACCCTGTATATTTACTAGGTCAAATCACGGATGGCTTCAGCCAAGAATACCAATGCAAGAATATTATTGTTTTGGACTAATTATAAATCTTTAGCCCAATACATATTTTACTTGAATCAAGACCACTTTCTAGGCATATTGTTTCCTCCTATACAGGGTGTAACAAAAATACTGGTGATCGTTTAAGGGCACAATTGGTATCGTATTGCGAGTAGGAAAAAGTAGGAGAAAAAATTTTTGGATGCGAAAAAAAATTTTTTTTTGTACGGGGCGAGTCGTCCCAGCTGGCCAACCCTCCATACAAAACCAAACATTTTTTTCGCGAGAAAATTATTTTTTCTTAGTTTTTCACAATAAGAATACGATACAAATTATGCCCTTAAAAGGATCACCAGTATTTTTGTTACACCTTGTATACAAAACAATATCGGATTCAGGATTTGTCTTCGATGAAGATTTTTTTTCCCCTGATCCAGTCCTGGACATATACAGGATACCTCAGGCTTTTCAATATTAAATATACAATTAAAACCAAGTTCAAGGCTGCTTATACAACGTGTAATATATTGCCACCTTCATTATGTTAGTGATGTTGGTTAAAAACTTCGTTACCGGATCCGATGCAGGCTGTTAAGGAAATGCCGTGATACTTAACTTAATGCTTTTTGTTGCTTCTTGGTGTTCGGAGTAGTGTTGTAATTGTAAACGAGCCTTGAAGACTCGATCTGAAGAGATTGCTTGAAGAATTTAACCTAAAAGTTGGCTAAGAACTTCATGCTTAGGAAATGCTGTAATATTTCATGTTTTTTGTTACTTCACATGTTGTTCGGAGTAGTGTAGTGTTGAGCTGTCTTGTAGCGAGGCTTGAAGGCTCGAACTGAAGAAAAAAGTTTGAAGTTTTTAATCTATAAATCGATTCATTAGTTAACCTGATTGAAGAACTTATGGCGAGCTCTTTTATCATACTTACCATCGAAACTCGAAGGCTACAGCTCTACAGCATAGGGTGGGTTCTCGACTCATCAACGTTAAATATGGCGACGGAGCTGTCATCCCAAAGAAAACTGTCCAGTACAATATTTTTATTACGATGACGTTGACGTTAACAAACGGTTATAGGTTTCTCGTAACCGTCTGTTAACGGTTCTGGTCCCTTTTATTGGTTTTTCGTTAACGTTAATGAAACATCTAGATAATAACTAGATTAGGTTAGGTTAGGTGGTTTTTGTTTTTTGTAATTGTGTAGTAAATATAAATTGTATTTTTAATGTGTTTCGTGTAAATTGTAAATTGTGTGATTTTTATCAAAATAAATACGATAATAACTAAATCAAAACCTCAGAAAATTAAAGATCACATAGTATAATTTACTACACACATCTCAATCCTACCTCACATAAACCCACGGTTAAACTTAACAACCAATAAATAGGCTTGTTAAGAATAATTACCATTATACAACGGAGCCCGTAATTATAATAATACCTGGTTAATATTCGCGGATAACATGATTACCGTTGTTGAAATGTAATCTTGAGGCAGTTGCAAGATTGTCACGCACGATACTTAGTAGAACAGTCAGCAGAGGTATATTATAGCGGGCCAAGTGTGCAAAATGATCTGTACGCGACTTTGTTGTTAACAAGGCAAACAATGCAAAAAATGAGTGTTTTTCGACTCGTCGACTTTAATGCTCGACTAAACTACTAGCGCATACTTTGCGATGGAGCCTGAACGGTACTCGACTGAAAAGCTCTTCACGATATTATAAAATATTCATCTATCGATCCATGTAAAATATTTTAGATAAATACTATAATCTATTACGTAAATAGACCTTTAATTTGTGAAGTAACAATTAGAAAATCTTACAACAAATTCAATAAGTCTAAGTACCAAAATGTCAGTAAAGTACAGACAAGAAACAAAATGAACAAAATCTATAGTATACTACGTATGCATTTACTTTTAAGAAAAATACTCATACATGGAGTGAAATAGTCGCCAAATTAACTAACTCCATCATGCCCATTAAAAGGATGCTATGTGCAATCGAATTTTTGTTTACGTCGTCGTCGCAAACGGAACTTGCATTACCGATTTTATTACAATGCCGTGTGAGTTTAAAATCGAAGTTGTTTTTCAAGTGACTATAAAACTATCGTGCATATCAATGCTTGCGTTAGCACGTTGAATTCGAATTCTTAAGCGAACCAGTGTAGTATGACTCTAGGACTTCGGTAGGCGCCGGACTCTGCGTAGCTACAGCTAGAGTAAAGCAATTAAAGATAAAAGATACTTATTCTTCAATTTCTGCACATGACAATGCTCTTATGAACGTCACAGATAAAAAAAACTACCACCGGTTCTAACCCTACACCTCTGACCCGAGAAGTATTACTTATGCCCGACAATAAACTCGGCGGGACTTATTTTTTCACATAAATGCTGTTGTTTCCAATATTGTATTAGCTTTTAGGGTACGACGTCTCAACTAGAGACAAAGACCTTAAGGATCCCTAGCAATTATGCGTAATTTATACTTGGTTTGCCTGAGCCCTGTACCTTACCGAGGGATAAGAGATTTGTCTTATGACTCCAGTGGCGTCAAATTTTTTCTTAGACCAACCGGATCTAATTTGGCTTTTATTTTCTTTACAAGCTGTGGAAAAACTTCTCGGCTCTGCTTAATAGTAGCATGATATTAGGCAAGCCAGCGGGAATCGACTTCTATTGCTGCCGTAGTAAGTCTCAAACAAATAATTAGAAGTGTGACCTTAGAGAGATCACATCTATTACTGGTTCACCCGAGGCAAACACTTTATGAACTATAAGCTTTGTAGAAGTTCAAAGTCGCAAGTAAATCCTAAACAATTGGCAATAAATCCAGAATGTCGTCAATCTCTGAGACAATGGATGTAACAAAGGAGCCATCGCTCAACGCTTCGGCGATCGAGCTTATTAATGAGGGAGTTCGGAGGTCTCAGCCGAACAATCATTAGTAGACGTTGTATGCAGCAAGTTAAAGAAGGTTCGGAATAGACCTAGATGGAAAGAGATCAACTGGTGAAGTTTTGTAAAATTCAGGTGCAGTAATATATTTGTTACAAACTAAAATGGCTCGTAAAAGGCCAAGCAGATTTTTGTCATTAGTGTCATTAACATATGAAGCTTTTCTTACCTAGTATAAAGTTGACACGGCAATTAAACAAATGTTATACGCAGATTACATGGAACTCTATATTATTTGAATATTCTATTCTATATCTAAAATATTAGGTACATTACAAAGCAATAAAAACCCTTTTTAATTCAAACGCCAAAGGCAATATTGATAAGCACATATCACCAAATTACTATAAGTAAAGTAGGACGTTACATTAGACTTAGAGATATGACTTTCATTTCATTTTAATGACCGAATGCACTCCAATCAAAGAATGCTGTTAATTGATTAGGTTTATCAGGTTTGACGGTTTACACGACTCACCTTGTATTTCTAACATCGAGAGATAACTTAATTTGACAGTTGTATTGACATCGGCGTTTTTGACAGTTATAGATTTGTCTGCATTTGTTTCTTATTAATTGGCGTTTCAATTATAATATTAATCATGTGAGTTTTTTTAAGTAACGGAGCAGAAATACTTACTATATGTTACGTTAATAATTCTAATTGTATACTATTTATATGAATCTACCTACGGCTACTCATATTTTACGTAACCCATGACTGTAAAAGGTTTATCAATTAATCAATGATTTCATTCATAAATTGAAGCAAGCATTTAATCAATTTATGGACGAAGTCATTGATTAATTGGCCATGCAATTCTGAATCTGAAAATTCAAACCTTCAATACTTGCAGTTCAAATTCAAAATTCAAAATATATTTTTCACCTCACTAGCTCGGAAAGCCCTTTTTGTTTGTTTAATATCTATTGTGAAAATCGCTTTTTATCCACATGTGGTGAAAGAGTTTTGACATAAGTGACAAGTGGCTTAAGTGACATTTGACAGCTAACAAAACGTAAAACGTTAAAAGTGCAGAATTTTTAACATCGCAATTAATGAATTGCATCGAGTAAAAACACTTAATACAGTGTTACAACTTTATTTTAATTCATAAATATCAGCATTCAACATTAATCTTCATTCTTTTTGTAAAAACGGATAAATTGTTCTGACAGCCGAATAAGTCTACGTACGAACAAAACGCATCTGACATTTAATAAAACCTTTTACGTCAAAACTTTTCATTTCAATTCATCCATCATATCAACGTTAAATATTCGCATGTTTTTCTAGGTTGTTTTGTTAAAAATTAGTGATTCGAGTGATGAAGAAGTATTAAACACCTGAGGAATTACGGGAAACCGAGCAAAATGCACCCTTTTTCTTATTTTCCTCGCTGTAGTGAGGTGAAAAGTTTTGTGTTATACACGGGTGAAAGTTATTTTACGTCTCGTGTATTAAAGCACTCGCTACGCTCAGGATTCTATTTTTGAACCACTCGCTTCGCTCGTGGTCAATAATAGAATCCTTTCGCTAGCTCGTGTTTCAAATAACACTCGCACGTAAAATACAACTTTCACCCCTTGTATATCAAATAACTATATTTCATATTATATTGGTTTTACAATGGCAATACAGTGATCCCCACACTAGGCTGAGCCTGTGACGTGGGGATCTTAACGAAATACATGAACAAATCTAAAATTATCTAAAGTTATGGGTTAAGACGTAAAATATGAGTAGCCGTAGGTACTACGTTTTACTAATTAAGTAGTATAAACGTAGAAGACGTAAATTATAAATTTAATGAAGTATACATCATCTAAGTCAATATTTACGAGCATCTCCACTTTTAAGGCTAATGAAAAACTGCCGAAGTCGAATCATAATTGGCACTAAACGAACATTCCTCATTGAATATAAATGGTCCATTAATTCCATTTATGATGACTTGATGAGACCTAAGATAATTTATTATTGGGACACCTGAAGATGTGGGAATGGGAACATGCTTTGGTAGCCGTGACGACAGAGCCCTACAAATAATGAATCTCATTTTCTATAAAATGGTTTCTAATTTTTTAAGAACTTAAATACTTTAAACATTCTTTAAGGGATAAAAGTGTATGTGTATGATACAAACAAACTTCTAACGTATTTATTCTGCACAAATACATTTTCTATGTAATAAAACCTAGTCCTATCACTATCACCAGCCTTACTCAGAGCTATGTTAGCATTGGCGCCAAAAGTCCTATCGCTAGTAAAAAAAAGTGTATTACGCAACACTTCCATAGAGTCCATAAACTCTTGCGAACCAGTGGTCAGAACTAAGTACCTTAAAATCAAGCTACCAAACATAGCCATCGCCCACCTCACCGGGAAGTGGTACTTAATTAAAGTTAGATAATGATTATTAATCGTAAAGCCTGCTTTGTGGCCCAGTATGTTGGTCTCGGCTCGGTGGACACGAAATAGTTATTGACCACATACATTTTAGAACATATCATCCAATTGACTAACAAAAACACACTATGTTCCTGACCGTTTAGGAGACCACAGCTTAATCTTTGGCACAGTGACCTATTATTAGTCATACAATAGTGCTAAAAGTTAATATGTTACAATGTTTTCTCAGGGCAACAGATCTATGCTCTTCATAAAAGTTTAGCTTTAGTTCGCATTGGTCTTGATTAGTATCGATCTCGGTTAACGACCTGTGGAAAAACAAGAGATTAGTAATCGTTAGGTCATCAATTATAGCAATTTGAAGTACAATCTTTGTTCATTGGAATTCAGAAAGGAATCATTTCGTTTTGTATGAGTGCTCTCTAATTTTTGTGTAGAAAATAAGATTATTTTCTACACAAAATATCTCAAAAATCCAGGAAATCCCGGTTCTCGCCATACAAAATGAATAGGAACAGTCCCTAGCCCACACCCCACACCTAATTCCATATAAAAGGTCATCATCAGGTTAAACCACAATTCAGAGGCGGATCGATTCATTTCCACTTGGTGCAAGGGTATAGAAGGATTTACACCGTGCCGCGTTTATTAAACGTTTGTGCCTTTTGCGATGTAGTAGCCAGTAGGAAGCTGCATTCCTCTCGCGGGCGAGCTGCCGCGTCCTGCATTCCCATCCGCGACAGCCGACAGCTTCCGAGAACACCGGCCCGCTAAGCGACCTTCCCTGGACGTTTATCGCCCACACGTCCCCATTAAACGCGATTCCGCACAATGAAACGAAGATCATTAGAAGCCGGCCTACAGAATGCTGCGATCGAGTCCGACTCACGCCGGCGACTCGCCAGTCGCAGCGACGACATCCATCCGACTACGACGCGCGCGCGTTTGAAAAAAACGCACGGACAAATTAAAGCTTCGTCAGTTTTCGCGGTGGTAGTGCTGTGCTCCCCGAATCGATTCGCGACGGTTGTGAACAAGTGAGACGAATTCGTGTGATTGTGCTGTGAGCTGGCGACGTCCGAAACGTCCCTAACAATACAGTAATTAGAGCGTGGACGTAAAAATAACTGCACCCACTCGCGGATGCGCGCGCGGCGAAAATTTAAAAACAATGTTGTAGCGTTAGACGTGTTTTAAAAACATTGCCTGTTAGTGAGCGAGTAAACTACCGGGTGTCCGACGACAAAATGTATTCTTCTTTCTAAAAACTAAACAGCTCTTGTTCGTTGCAGCAACCTGCTTTGTGCTGCAGAAATGGTTTTTACTTACGAGACGTTCAAATGCGGGTTGGTCATAGATTGCAGTTGCAATGTTAATCCTACAAACAAAACAATACACAGATACACATTGTTTTTGTAATATGTTACAAGTAAATATAAGACAAGATTTGAAAATATAAGACAAAATCAGTAGGCGAATCTACCTCTCTTACATGAACCTTTAAATATTTCGATAGCACTTTGAGTGACAGGCTGTCACTTTTTTCGCGGCCCGAAGGTCAGAGGCACCCTGTAGACACCCATGACGAAGTTGACATTTAGGGATCGTTCTTTGTGTTTGTTGGCATCACAAAATGTCAACAGTCAATCAAAGCCACGTGGAGCGTGAAGCCGCGGGCGTCCATGTTAATTGCCTATAAATAAAGCAGGGCTCGGACAAACCATCTTACATAGAACCGCGATTTAGATACTAACAGCGACAATAGCTGACCAACTTTAAACCTTATGTTTTCGAAATAAAGTTGACTAATAGTCAGTCTATTGTGATGCTACAGGAAGACATCCTTCTGTCTTAGCTAGAATCATTAGGCAATAGAGGTCCGTGTGATCTGGCCTTGTATATCGGAATTGCCGGCAATGTTTACACAGTTTGGATTTGGACGGCATGAATTAAGGGTAGAGCGTCAAATCCGCGATACATACGACATACCGTAGATGTAGGTGCGTTAACTTCATATTATTTAAAAAATGAAACATATTTAGCAACAAGTTTCAATTATATTATACGTCAATTAGGTTTCGTTGCATATTTGTTTGAAAAAAAAAACATCATTATCATCATTTTAAAACTTGGCCGTTGTCGTTGGAGTAATCGCCATCTATTCTGTCCTCTGCTACTTGCATTTCTCGAAAACTGATACCAGTACTGCTCTTGTATATTTACCTATTGATAAAATGCACTTTGACAAATAATGAGCAAATCGTCGGAGGTGTCTCCATTCACCACTTTTCTTAAAATTACTTATTTTTCTTAAAATTATTTAACAGTGTCTACCTAGTCTCAATTTCGCCATGTCGAGAGAGGCTAATTAATACGTGTATGACCTATACTGTTGTTCTGCAACTATTACGCATCCAAGTACCTACATTAGATAGATCTCATGGATATGCATCCTGCATCTTCAACACCATATCAAACCCTGGCCTTCTCCGCACGGTGTGAAAATTTGACGCAACTTGTCAATCTAAATCACACCCGCTTTGCATAATTCAACGCATGCGCAGCGTAGATTAGATTCTTTGTTGTTACAATATTTCATTATTATCTGATGTTGCATATGTGGACGTATCTTGATATTAATAAATATTAACTTTTGGTGGCATTCTCACTTTTTCTTTTTCAAAGTACCACAATTGTACATGGAATTACTTTTTATACTTTCTATGTCAGTTTTATTCGTTAATGTTTGGTTTCCAATCTAGAAAAAGAGCATTTTTGCGTAAACTTATAAAGTTGGCAGTGCATATTTTCAACCTCTTTGCATTGGAATTTGGAACTCAATGTACAAAAAACAAACAGTTCCCGCAGGGTAACAAATAGCTAGAACACCAAAATACTCGACTTAAATTTTCGTTGAGATATCTAAAGAGTATCATAATTCATAAGCATCCGTTCAAAGGACGTACATTTCATGCATAATTATAAAGTAACTTGTCTATGACACTTTTTGTTGAGACCCGCAGAGCACTACCCACCTGCTAAATGTGAAAAACTATACCGGAAGCCATAGCTGGCTTTATTCAATGAAGGATATCAGTTTTGTTTCTATATCATCAATCAACGTCAATACTGACTTCAAAACTTCACATACACAATGCACGCTGTCATATCCATATCACGGTAAAAACCTGGAATCATGAATGCATTGGAGTACCTACTTAATAAACGATATGTTGATAACCCACGAACAAAATAATCCCAACTTGAACCTTATTATTGATGAACTTTAGAACTCTGTTTGAAAACGGAACAAAATATTATATTTAACTGATAAGACGGTTGCTCCAACGTTTCATCTCCATTTCAGCCGTCTAATTTCCCGAAGCCCTGTAAAAACGCACGTAGCCCATTTCCATTTTTTTTAATAATATTCATAGGCTATAATAAGGTTTAAAATATACCTAACGAACAGACTAATAGGCTCAGGTAAAGGCGACGTGCGATACAATTTTCTTGTACGCAGGTGTGGGCGTTAATCTGATTAAAGCCTACACAATAATTACATAAACAATGTCGGCGTTCCGACAGTATGCCGCTCTTGTCTCATCAAAGCCTTCTGTAGATCGTTTTATTTATCTTGATGTACTTATTACGTACAGTCGCCATCAAATATATCGGAACGGCCACGGTACTCGAAAAATATCACCTTTTCGCCTTGAAACTAAAGGCGTTGTTCAGATATTTGTGACCACCTTGGCCGCTTCGATATATCTGATGGCGACTGTACCTATCTTTTTAACTCTAGTTGTGTTTACCGATTATATGTAGATCGCCGAAAATACAAGAGTTGAGAATCTATAGGTTTATGTATTTGCTTCATATCTTAGTTGATCTCTTGATTGTATCAACTGATTCGTCCGCTGTCTAAATTAAATGTTTACATAGTTCAAATAGATTTGCCCTCACATACTTGACGTTGACATCCTACATAACTATTGTAAGTGCTTTAAATTAATTACGTGCTGTCAAAAGATTGCTACTGCATGTCATCCCAGTAAATGATTTCAATATATTTACGTTGCCAGTGATTGACAGCCATTCTCTGCTTGTCAGTTTTCTGATAATAGCGAAGGTAACGACTTATACACAGATAGAAAAAATCTCTTCAACCAAAGAAACCTATTTGAATCAAGAGATATCCAGTTTCCCATATAAGGAAAAAATAAAATTCTTTATTTTAAGATATAAAATGTTTCAAAGTTTATTACTTAACCTAATAAATTCAATACTTTATCCGAGATATAAAAATCTTCTTTTTAAAATAGCTTAATATTCTCACGAAGGGCGTTTGAATTTTGTTTTTGTATTGTATTTTTTTTAAATTGAACTTTATGTGTCTTAGTGCAATACATAAAGAACTTAAGCCAAGAAACTTTGTTTCTTGGATGAAGACTCATAGTTTAAATTGAGAATTGAATTTCTCCACGGAAACAAGAAAACGCATTAGTTCAAGAGCATGTGTTACTTGATGTAAAATTTTATATTTTCACACCAAGATCTAAAATTTCTTGGCGTATGAAATCGATTACTTGAAACAAACAATAACATTTTCTAAGGCGGTTATCACACTGGCGCGGATCCGCATGCGGCACCGGTGCGCGAGCGAGATAGCGCTCTGCATGTGTATAGCGCTATCTCGCTCGCACACCGGCGCCGCATGCGGATCCGTCGTCAGTGTGATAATCGCCTTAGTGTCTCAGTGCACTACTTAAAAAGCTAGTAGCAGAAACTGTGTTTCTCGGGACTAATCCCAAGAAAGGAAGTTTAACTAAAAGTAGATAATACAAATATAAATTATGATTATTTATATACTCACAATTTATAATCGTATTAACTAGAGCTGAGATTGCTATTGTGAATCTCAAATAAGCCCGGGTAAAGCGGCGAGGGTCATGAAGTTACGTTGAACAAACGTTCGCGTGTTCTAACCTACACGCAGAGACATCTATTGATGCGCAGGGTAACTAACGTCCAAGATTTAAATGTTTCAAAGCAAAAATTATGTGCTTCTTCTTTGGAATAGCTGTGGCTCTTGATTGTAAGTTGAAAACATCAAAGCAAAAATTAATCTCTTGCCTAAAAACTTAAAAATCTCAAATCTAACTTTTGGTGCTACTTCTTTGAATTAGCTTTGGCTCTTAGCTGTAGATTGAAAACATCAAACCAAGAACTAATCGATCTTACGTAAACACATAAAACTCTTAAAGGAAAATGTTGGTGCTTTTTTGCCGTAAATAATTATTATCTTAACTCAAATCATTACTATTCGCTTTAAAAATAGGTAAAGTTAAAGCTAAATAATTTTAAATCTTCTTTTAAAAATCATGATATTTTTAACTCAAGTCATGTTTATTGGTCTAAGGTATTTATTACTCTCTTTAAGAAACCGCGTGCAAGAGAGTTTTGCGTTTTGAATTAAGATATTATTTCTATCTGTGTAGTCTGGTTTTTTTTTTCAAGAAATCGTTGTCGAGAAGCAAACGATATTACTTTTGGGCAACCGGGCTTTTTACCTGGTTTAGACCCTGCTGTATCTGAATTGCCGGTTGCCATCAAAGAAACTACAACCAGAAGTGAGATACGGCCAAAAAAAGGACCCGTTTTTTAGCTTTTCTTAAATAACTCGAAAACAGTAGCACCTACCAAAAAATGATCTTCCACTTAAGTAATCTACATAAAATTCTCTATAAAAAAGGTTCTATACAGTTTTTTGCTGGGATCAATGTTTAATGAGATATTAAGGGACTAAGATAGACAATAAACATATATACTAATTAGCTTTTTCCCGCGAGTTTGTCTGCGTGGATTAACATTCGCTATAATAAATTAATGAAATGCCGTAGTATAATCTTACAGCAAAAATAAATTTAACGTATAAGCTTTTTTACGTCTACAGTAAGCAACAATTCCATACCAACTTCATCCCTTTAAAAGATGATTACTGGGATAAAAACTATCTTATATCCGTCCCCACAACTCAAACTATCATCACACCAAATTTCATCTAAATTGGTTCAGCGGTTTAAGCGTGAAGAGGTAAGAGACCCACTGACTAGTCCAAAATTATTAAACTCTCTCTCCTTCTCGATGCGACAGGCAAAGCATATTACTTTTTGTTTTCACGGATTTTTACCCTATTTGGACCCTTCTGAGTTCGAAATTTAAATAATTTTTTTACCGGAAGTGGAATATTTAAGATGGCGGCCAGTATAAATCTATGCGACGAAAAATCTATGTTCCTCGTATGGATACCCCCATTGATTATACTTTATTTTTAACGATTGTTATTTTTGGGAATAACAGTTCTAATGACACGTATTTAAAAAAAAAAGATTACCTTTTTGCAATGGTTCCAAATATACTGGTCTTTAAAGTTAGAAATCGCCGTCAACACTGTATTCCACCACGCGCTTTGTGGACGGGGTTTTGGGAACACGTCTGCAGACCTCCGGTACCCCGTCGTCGTTGCTCTTACGGGCCCATTGTAAATCTCCTCCGCTGACGGCACCTCGGAATACTTGAGGGCCTTCTAGCTCGGAACCTTTCAGGCGAATGATGGAGTTGTTGTAAAGGTGTAAAGAGTGGGTGTAAAGAATGTAAAGGCGGCAGCATCGCCGCATGCCTGGGGGCCAATTCTCGGGCCGTTCGAGATGATGTCTATTAGACATATCTCGAAAAAAAATGGCGGATGTCGAACGAAAACTAATTTGTGTATTCTCGAAATCTCACACTCGAGATATGTCTACTCCCAGCGTTCGAGATGCAACGAGTGGTCGTTAGCGATCGAGATGTTGTTATCACTGATTTTATGACATTTGATCTGCGAGTTGCGGGAAGTTTTGAGAGGTTAATAGTTGGCCGAAAGAGAAATGAAACAACGTAACATAAATATTTTATTAAAATATGTCGTTCTACGCCATGGAGTTAGTTGAAAACATTAGAAAGGTCGCCCATACACTGCACTCGAGCTAATCGTTTTCAGCACCGCAATATGTTCCTTTGACACGGGTGCCGCCGGAGGTCCTCCTCCCGTAGATGCCGCTGAGAAGCGGCATGCAGCACTTCTTATTTTTGCTGCGGCCTTCATATCTTGCCATGTCTAAAATAAACAATTACTTATTTACCATAATTTTCATCTACTGTATAAAACTGTAAATATATACATCATTCTGTTGTCATTGGATTTGTATAAATGAAGCTCTCATTTAGTGAAATTTTCAAGACTGCACGACTGAAAGTAATACCTACGTCAAAATAATCTTACCTTACGCCACTCCGTCCACTCCCTCTTGGAGCCGGGTATGCTGTTTAGCTCCCCGGCTATGATGCCCCACCGTCTTTCGCCTTCCTTTTTAGTAAAGGTGGAGGAAAACTTGCCCCGCCGCAACTCATCATCGACTTCCAACAACGCGATAAGCGCGCTTTTTGAGTTACGAAGGGATAAGTTATTTTCTGCAACTGCAATTTTTTTGTATTTCCCATATTTTATTATTTTCTTTTCTCAAACTAATGAAATTAGGTATAACACACTTGGGAGACACTATGTTTTCGTTTGGCAAGTCAAGCTGTCAAATTAAAAAAGCCGCGATTTTGCGCTCCGTTTTACGTAGGTGATTAACGAGCAAACAATTAAATATTTATATGTCATTGATGCACTTGAATTGATTGATAGTTTTTATGTGTTAAAAACCTTAACAACGAATTATATTATTGTAAACTAATAACACTTTTAGTTTTGGTATGAGAAATATTTAATTCAATCGTATGTTTTACACTCGATTGAAAACTAACACAATCGAGAAAAACGGAACGCGTATTGTAATAGACATTGAGATCGCCATTCGAGATTACTGTCTATTGTGCCCCAGAATACGAAATTTTGCATCCTTCGACATTTTGGTGAGATTTTCAATAGACATTACGTCCTTCGAGATCATCTCGAAGAGTGATAATCTCGAACGGCCCGAGAATTGGCCTCCTGGTCTTCTGCAGGAGTGAGTTTACGTCATGTACGCGCATATACTCCGCAGCCTCCTTTTGGGTCAAGGAGGACTGAGTATTGTAATCTAAGACTCCCTAAGTCGAAACTTCCATATAAGATGTGTATTATTACTACCCTTTCAACTAATTTTGCTCACTACAATAATATAAAAAAACGAGAGATTTCCGTCCAAAAAAAGAATAGCACATTTTTGAAGCCTTGCTGGACCTGGACACCATCTTCTATATCTTACTTCCGGTCTAACATTATTTGATGGCAATTGCAAAATATTATAATTACAACTGTTATTCCCAAAAATAACAATCGTTAAAAATAAAGCATAATGAATGGGCCTATCCATACGAGGAACATAGATTTTTCGACGCTTAGGTTTATACTGGCCGCCACCTTAAATATTTCACTTCCGGTAAAAAAATATTTTAAATTTCGAACTCAGAAGGGTCCAAATAGATTTTTACCCTATTTGGACCCTTCTGTAAATAAAAAGTAATATGCTTTGCCTGTCGCATCGAGAAGGAGAGAGAGTTTAATAATTTTGGACTAGTCAGTGGGTCTCTTACCTCTTCACGCTTAAACCGCTGAACCAATTTAGATGAAATTTGGTGTGATGATAGTTTGAGTTGTGGGGACGGATATAAGATAGTTTTTATCCCAGTAATCATCTTTTAAAGGGATGAAACGGGGGGTTGAAGTTGGTATGGAATTGTTGCTTACTGTAGACGTAAAAAAGCTTATACGTTAAATTTATTTTTGCTGTAAGATTATACTACGGCATTTCATTAATTTATTATAGCGAATGTTAATCCCACGCAGACAAACTCGCGGGAAAAAGCTAATTAGTATATATGTTTATTGTCTATCTTAGTCCCTTAATATCTCATTAAACATTGATCCCAGCAAAAAACTGTATAGAACCTTTTTTATAGAGAATTTTATGTAGATTACTTAAGTGGAAGATCATTTTTTTGGTAGGTGGTGGTTTTCGAGTTATTTAAGAAAAGCTAAAAAACGGGTCCTTTTTTTGGCCGTATCTCACTTCTGGTTGTAGTTTCTTTGATGGCAACCGGCGATTCGGATACAGCAGGGTCTAAACCAGGTAAAAAGCCCGGTTGCCCAAAAGTAATATCATTTGCCTGTCGCATGGAGAAGGAGAGCGAATTTGAGATTTTGTTCCCAGTCTATTATTATAAATAAACCTTAGGGACTTCCTTTTAAAATTATCGCGTTTATTTTGTAGTTACAGCTTTTCTGTACTTGATCGTGGAAGACTTTGAAACATTATTTTAACTTAATTCTGCTATTAGCTCACTTGTTTTCTAATAAATTGTACCTAACTACGTATTTCGGCAAGTATGTACAGTCAGCAGCAAAAGTAGCTAAAGTGGCTGTTCAAAATGAGCTGGACTCGACTTTTTTGTTAAGAGAATAAGAGCGTGTGTACAAGGTCATTTTGAACACCCTACCGGCTTAGCTACTTCTGCTGCTGACTATACATATTTTGAGTTTGCCGTAGTTTACTGTTTAACTACCATTACCCATTAGTCACCTCGTAAAATTTAAACTTAAGTGGACATTTAACGACTAATAAAATAATGAATGAGCACACGCATTGCAGACTCGTACGCATGCGGTTTCTTTGTTTTCAGTAAAGGATCAGCTTTCTTGCAGTAAACTTTTTATTACCCAGATACTAAATACTAGCTGTTGCCTAGCCTCTCCATTGTTCTAGCTAGAAAAAGATGTTTTTATACCAGTTTATAAAAAGAGCGAAACATTGCTAACAAGATTTGCACCTGCTATAATAGCCATATACCTTCACTCACAAGATGCAAACGCAACCGGCGCAGATAGGTCATCGACGGTATGACAGTCAGATTAGGAATGGTATTTTATTTGATTCTAAGACGAAATTAAAAACGATTTCGTTTTCTTAAAAAGAAAAATAAATGGAAAGTTGAAGAAAATATTTTTCACAGGGAACAGAATGTCGTGCATGTGCGTGTCACATGATTATGGTATCACAAGCTATCATTGAAAAATCTAATTCTTCTGTAGACGTCGTTCTAGGATTGTGTAAATCTCGACTCACACATCCGTGAACGCGACACTTTTATATCTGTTTCGCACCACACATAAAACTGCTTCTAAAACTATTATTATCTCGTAAATTAGAGTGATCTGATGCAACATTTGTTTACTGTCCAGATAGAAAATAAATTTATGGAAAAACTAGGCCAACGAAATATGTTTATTCTAATTAAATAGTTCACACAAATTAATAAACTTGCTTGCATTTTTTCACACTATGAAATTGTTATATAAATTTGTTATATTAATAATAGACTAATAGTCCGCCTCGAACTGAGAACTCGCGATTTGCAAACGAATTGACCAATATAACAAGACCCATATGAAGATATTTTTTCGCCTTCTAAGTCCACAACCCCTTGATTGATCCAGCTCATAAACGAACTCTTAAATTTTATGTTCCTCTGCTACAACCCCAACAAATTTCATAAAGATCAGAAATGTTACTAAAGTTATCGACGAACCAAAATCAAAAAGTCATCGAAATGCCGAGACGTGCTAGAAGTTGTTTGTAAGAACTCGCTTCACTTACGCTCCCGCTTGTTCGAAAATGAAACTACTTTTTTTATTTTAAAAGAACAGTTCAAAATTTTTCATTGTTACTTTACCTTACCTCGAGTAGTAACTTAATTTTTTTATTTAGCATCCCCTTCAGTTCTTTTCATTTTCATAGCTTATAATTATAATGAATTGAAAAGTGATAGGTTATATTATTGCCGTTTCTTCATCAGGCATTCATTTGACAGCTAGATTTTACCGTCTGAAATTTGATTTCATCTTAAAATCTATTATTTATTCTTTCAGGTAGTAGTAGTCTGTCTGTAGGTAAATAGAGTTCATTTTTAGTATGAGTGGCGAGTTACTGGAGGGTGGCTAGTTCCAGGCGATTTACCCTATACGTAATTTTTACGTACCGACATGCGTATTTTTTTTTAATTATGCCAATTTCTAATTTAATGAATGAAACCAAGGATGAGCCGGCTGCCGCCATAAGAAAGGATGACTTGTTTTAATTTATTTCAGTCGCAAATACCTATAGTAGTTGACATCTTATTGTTACTCATGTATAGACATCCTGTAGAAGTATTTTCCAATCGCAATTTTTCGCGGTCCAGTGAACCGCGAGACGCGTTGCCTTGTCGCGTCTTCCGGCGATTAAACTAATCGAATCAGATAAAACAATTAAACAACGGCTAGACTAAAACGACTATAATGATATAGTGTTGCTTACCCAGTTAATGCCTTATGGTTTTGAATGATATACAAATCATCTTGACGTGCCCTTTTCTGACTAGTGACTAAATAGGCATCGTAGGATTGCGATATATATACTCGTATATGCAATGTTGAGCAGTTAAGCACATGATCGTTTGTATGCACTGATATCAATATAATCTGTTTGAATATGACCCTTAACAAAAATCGCGGTTCCTGGGTTTCTACTATCTTTATAGTATCGTATCTAATGATGAAACTTTGACTGTAGAGAGCCTTGAACTCGAGCTCGGCCTTAACTTGGTTAGTGCCTTAAAATTGATTATGAACGCTGGCATTAGCCATTCTATATGTAGACTAATGTAATGGAAATTTTACAGGCTTGGTCAACAGCGGTCATATTAAATAGAGATATTAGAGACACCTATACTTACCTACATATTACAACATTCTATTTATACAAAATATAGAAGAAATCTTTTTCTTTGTTATGTCTCTGTCTTAAGATGAAAGAGTCTCTTAGAGAGTGTTCTATTTGTTGAGACATTATTTTATAGACAGTGGGATTAATTACTAATTAGTACTTAGTACTTATTTTTCACACAAATCTTGTGTTTTACATAAAAATGCAAATTCGGCTTTAAACCTCCATTTGCCGTTTGAAGTCGTTCAGCTAAAAATGATTATAAAGACCCTTCAATATCCGATGTTCATTTGGAAGCATAAGCTAGTGTGACGCAGTATGACAACCGCTAAGAATTAGTCCACCCCGCCCGTAACATTACACCCAACTTGCGGTTAGTCTAACGCAATGGCTCTATTTTCACGGACCATTTAAAGCCTGACCAGAAATATATAACCATTGTCAAGAGGGCGCTTTTATTCTTATGTATAAGGTGACAGTTCAGTTCAGAATGAAAAATTTACTTCCAATGAAATTCCGCAACATTGCGCATGGTCATATTCTGGCCAGGCTTTACACCGGCACGCAAACAACGATCTGTTTACGCACATTGCTGTTCGCATGGACCAGACCTTCGACTATACCTCCCACACCATGCCCGCCAACGTGCACTGACAATGACGATAAATGAGGAATTGGACGGATTGTTTTAAGAAAACCGCCAACAATTATGATTAGATTAGAATCTAGTCCGCTTCCTACAATGGTATCACAGAGTATTCCGACGATCTTGACCCCTATATTCTAGGCAGTTAGTCGTCATTAGAATTTACCTTAAAAAAGAAAATTCTACCATATAATTATATAATCATAATGTGAATTTTGCAAATCAGGCGTTTTTTCAAAATTCAATCACGTAATTCAAAATGATACCCACTTAGGTATTACTAAAAATAACTTTCATGTAGATTATTTCGCGTTGATATCTGTCGTAAAGCTATAACAATTATGTTCAACGAAGCCGTGTTGTTTACATAATTAATGTTGTTAACGAGCTTGACATCACCGATGCGAATGTTAACGTGCACATTTATTTTGGTAACGCGCCCCATAATGTTTATATTTTTCTTATAAACATAATGATAACGGTGAAATACTATGATCGCAATATAATAGATGTTTGAAACGATTAGTCGGTAGTAGGTACATGTGTTTCCTTGTCAACAAGCTCAGGGCGGCGCCCGCCCACGCGCCCTTACGTAACCGGCCCTTCGCGCGCCAACATTAATAGACGTTTTTCTCAACTGTTTTCGAAGACGTAAAGTAAGTCAACAGGTTAATGAAGTTAGTCCGACTATTGCGAAATAGAAACGGAAGTCCACCTGACAGGAATAGCGCGTCGCGTAACCGCCAGCTCCCAGTGCGACCGCTATCACCGTGCGCGCGCGCCGATAACCCTGTCTATCACGCGCGAAAATAACCCAGTCTTCCCCTAGCCGTGGTCCAGCCACGACTGCCCGCGCCTTCGCCCCGCTCCCACTTTTATACCCGCCAGAGGGATGGCGTCCGTGCGCACGCGTTCTGCATCCCCTAAGTCTGTCTCGTTCTCCCCCGTGCTCGAGCGCAAGTACAGCATCGACCGAGCGCCGTCGAGTCCTCCCGAGCTGAAGAGCCAAGATTGGAGGAAATACTTTACCGACTTCAGCGCGTATCTCGGTAAGTGCATCCAGCTGGATCCGTGAGTCAGGGTGCTTTTTGTGCGGCCTTGTGCTATATCGGTTGCGTGTTAGTGGACCGCTCGGCCAATAAACAAACCTTGCGCAATCGCAGAGAATGCAGAGCTTTTTGTTTTGATTTTATTGACCGGTAGCTTCTTGAGTGCTACTTCGTTAAAGTGTGTTTTGCGTACTACGTGGCTAACTAGCCGGTGGACGAGATATTTGTGATGGTTTCTGCTATTCTTAGGCGCTATATAGGCTGCCAATTAGTATTCCTTGAGATGAGACATAATTCATATCCGTCAGCGAGGCCCTTGAGGTTCCTTAGATAAATTCGTCATTCGTCTTTTTGAAACATCAATAAGTTCTTGACTTCCATTCCAGCTTTCAATTTCACCATAAGGGAAGTATATAAGAGATAGGTATTAAGATTTAAATAAAATTTTACCGGTTCATATTATAAAGAAATTAAATCCTCTTCTGCAGTTCTTTTAGGGCCAATCAATTATACGAAAGTTTCAAGTTTACGTCATATTTGTCTACTATGTATTTGATGCAGTTTTTCATATCTCTTAAACAGGCCTCGTTGTCCCTATAATGGCTGCTCTACATCATGGACCATCATAGGGACGCAGCTATAGGACGGAACGAGATCGCAATATTGTTAGCTCCCTATAACGTATATGGCCCAGCATGTAGAGGAGCCATAAAAAGTCATCTCTTCCCAATCTCCCATTTGGAGTAATTTTAACGTCTGCCCCGACATAATGTCTTATCATATTCGCACCTTCTCGGTAGCATATTAAAAGGCTGGCCTCACATATGATCGTCTTATGAGTAAAACAGAAATAAACAGGGATTAATTATAACCAAGAAGTACTTGCAAAACTGTATAAATATGTAGATGGCATCCTGTATCATTTGCCAAGGAGACGGTGTCAGCTGCCGATAACCTTGCGGTTTCGAACCCACAACACTGTTAAAACTGTCTAGTGCAATCATTGACATGATTTATGACAATTATGACTTTCTTAGCCGAGCGTTCAGGCGAGTGGCCCTTTCCCCCCAAAGCGATTTTCAGCATCCTGTTTGACCACCATTTACCCAATACCTTTTGCGCATGCAATATATCTTTTTTAGGGCCTCACGAATACAATTATAAGCATGTTTCAACTGGAGCTGTAAATTATCCCAATATCTGATATAACTGTAAGTGCTATGTTCAACGTGTGTGTCAATCGAGACGAGAATTGGCTAAATGGCTACACGTCGTAACGCCTACCATTGTATGTGTAGCAAGTATTCCATATCTACTTTGCTGAGTACTTTTCTCCAGGCGCATATTCCTGTCCAACGTTGATTCGAGTTTTCCTTACCCTATTATATCTAGTTTCAAAGGAAAGCTTTTATGATATGATAATTTTTAATTATGTACTTACATGTTCTAGTAACAAATGGCTGTATTCATCTTCTGTCATTGCAAATTAGAAAATGAATGACAGTAGTCTAAATACTAAAGTAACTATGTAAAGTTGCAAGGCTTTCTCGTGAATTGTGAACTATTTAGTCATTTACTCAACTTTTTATTACATACGACTATTAATCTAGGCGTGAAAGAGTCACCAACACCTATGTGAATCCAAATGAAGCCTAATGCAAATTTCATACTAATCGGCCATCTCTTTCGGTCTCGGCCAGACGCACGCAAATTCTTTGAGCCGCGCGTCACCTCATAGGACGCCGTTCCAATGGCTTATTAAACGCAAGCGAGTCCTCACCTTAGCTCATCCAGTGAATTAAAACTAAACTTTTTAAACTGTGTTTTTTCTAATACATTTAGTTTCATCTAGTGAACTGTGTGACCTTTACGGCTAAAACGTAAACACTGGAAAAGCAATGTCTACCCATTTGGCTCTTCATATACTACCTAATTAACAACAACATCTCTATCTCTACACATAATTCGACCTTTGACTTTACATCTGAATGCGGTTTTTACTCTACTGAATTATCTACTTAACTTACACATTTACTGCATAATATGACTAGTTACACATTCGCAATTCGCATCCACACATGTTTAGCATGAGCTATTTACATATTTGACTCTTCATATAATGGTAATATGCATATTTACCCATTTGGCTCTTCATACTACCTAATTAACAACAACATCTCTATCTCTACACATAATTTGACCTTTGACTTTACATCTGAATGCGGTTTTTACTCTACTGAATTATCTACTTAACTTACACATTTACTGCATAATATGACTAGTTACACATTCGCAATTCGCATCCACACATATGTTTAGCCTGAGCTATTTACATATTTGACTCTTCATATAATGTTATGCATATTATATTTTCCTCCCGTTCCGCTCTTCTTTCACTCATAGCTGTTACAGGTTACATATTCTCATCTTCAGTTCATTTTACGCTGGTTTAGCTCGGAAAGCCCGACTCGCCTGCGCAAGCGCTACCTCTGGCAATATATTAGGCGACGGTGACGTCTTCATTGCCGGCGTCAGCGTTCATTGATCACTGCAACCTCTCAGCGCAAAGCGATTTACTACATAGAATGCGCTGCACCTTACTATTTACTAATAGACTAGATACTTGTGTGTGAATGTCTTACCAATTTCTGTGATTGCAGTTATCTCTAAATATCATTGAGCAGTATTTTGTTGCAGAAAGCGATTTAAATTAAACTAGTTTGCGCTTTACAATTTGCTATGAATTTAATGGAGTGTCGATGTGTAACCAATGTGTTCTGTTATAAGACTTTTTTTAGGTACACATATGTACGTTTAAACTTCTCTTTGGTTTCATCATGGGTTGTACTTTCTTAGAATACCTTGGTTCTTACGTTCTTCCTGTACTTGTAGAAGTAGTTAGACACGGACCTAAGTTCGGTTCGCTAAAATTGCGATTCAAAGTTTAAGGACAGAGCATATCGAAAGTAACTTTGACTTCAATGATGCAACCACGAAAATACATATAAGTGCCTAAACTTACGTAGAAACAGAAACACAAAACAATGAAATAAACCGGTAAATTAGACATGAACAGAGAACACACCATAATAGAGCTAGTGACCATTTAGCGCTTACAGTTCACCGGATGAGTCGACTCCACAAAGCTGAGATCAACACTTTTGACCATAAGTGGACCTTATTCGTTTGTATTAAGGCTTACAAATTGTAAATCTATACTCTACGGTGTGGATGGTACAAATGTTTATGTGAACAATGTGTTAGCCGAGCGATTTTCGCTTGCGGTGAATCAGTACTGCATTAGTCCATAACGCGGGCGCCCGCGCACCACATATCGAGAAGATATTTAAATTTAGAACCCCTGCCCTTGGGATGCAACTTGCTTTTTAATCCGGCCAGTGTCCTGTGAATCCTTTAAGTTTTGCGAAAATGTCCAATACACATTATACGGTCAATGACGATATTTATGGGAAAATATTGAAAACGCATAAAAATTTAGTGCCACATGCGGATTATGCTGAGGTGTATGAAGCTTGCGATGGTCTAGGTATGGTATTTTTTGAAGTCCTATTGTAGTAATTTATTCCCGTCGTGCGTGACCCAATTGGCATTGACGAGGCTTCGTTTAATTCAAATGAATCGTTTTCATTTGTTCAACATGACATAGGTAGTGAAGATGCTGTGTAATTGAATTGAAAAACAATTGAAGACATTGAAGTCTATGAACCTAAACGCCTTAGTAATTTTAAATACGTGAAGATACAAGCAGTCTTTGTAATACTTGCTCTTATCTAAAGCGCTATTAATCCCGATAAGGGACAATGTGAGCACTCTTGATTCGATCTTTAAATAGCGGCTGATAAGTTATTCGTTTGTGGCCATTTTGGTGGCGTTGACCCACGAAAAGAACTCGTTTTCGAGGACAGCCGAGGATTTATATATGTTATGATTTGTACTTAAATGAAATTGAATATTTTAGGTCAGTCTCAGTTAAGGGCTACGTACTTTCTTATGGAAATTATATCTAACTCACTCTACAGTTTACATACACTTAAATAAAATAGAGTACGATGTGAATTAGGGCATAAACTGTCTGCAACATAACATATATTTTTGCTTTTCGACTATAGATAGGTATAGTAATACAGCTTAGTAGCTAGGCATGGCTGTTTTAAAGCCTCTATTATTTACAGCCGTCGATAAACTTAACCTCCTTGACTTGTATAAGGATCTTTATAAATACACAAACGTCCGAGACTTCAATGTTTCTGATAACATTATGTTACCTTAAAGCGACATTGAATGAATGTCAATAAATATAACAATATATACAGAGCCTCTGTTACAGTATCAGAAGCGGCAAAGCATGCGAGGTGATCAAAATGATGTTGACAACTTAACACACGCTTGTTGTATTGACACTTAGTTCTTAGGTCGTGTCAAGCTCATTTTGAACACCTCACCTGCTTATCTACTTCTGGCGCTAACATTGCCCACGGAGATCCTGTCGGTATTACTGCAACACAGGTTCTCGGAAAATCTTAAGTTTTTAAGTGTCACAACGCAAATTATACTTTTATATCGGTTGGAACCAAACATCACAAAGGTCGAAATGCCGTGTATGTAACCTGACCTTAGTTAACAATCATCTTTCTAAGAAACAGTTCAGCTGTTATCTCCAGTCCAGTACAAGATTACTTAGGTCCTAGTGGATAATATAATACCAAGTTTAATTCATATGTTGTTAGTAACGGTTTCACACTTTTAACTGACTTAAGACTTTTAACCACTATGAAATAAGTGGAAATACATGTCTTACAAATTCTACCATCAATTTTAATAACCTCTCTTCTAATTCTAAGAGTCATTGTTCTACGTAAAATGGATATTACCCAAACGCTTCCTGCCTCTTATGAGTTCGATAGATTTAACAATATCCCTATTGTTTGGTACTTCAACAGTGTTGCTAAGGACAGATTTAAAATTGGGTAATGTTTACGATACGTATTGCTTACACTTGAAAAAGAATATTTTTAACTTTGTAATTTGATTATTAAAATAGTTTCTTGCAACGTCTGTATTCGTTACACAGTTTTAAGAATATGCTCTGATAAATTGTTTAAAATAATACCTTAGTTTTAAATATATTTTCTGTAGCCTCTATCTGAATCTGCATCTTCGTCCGGATTAACATAAATCAGTCTGTACGTGTACTATTTAATTAAACTTAAAAATACTACTTAGCATTCTTCTCAGGCAGTTGTCATCAGTCATTAAAACAGCTAATGGGCCCGCAGACACTATCAGTAATAATGGCCTTATTTCTCTACTCATCCTTCTTATTCTTGATATAAATAGAAAAGGACGGGTACAGAAATACCGCATTATTACTGATAGTGTCTGGCCTTCTAATGACAAAAAAATATAGGCATCTAGAAAAGACCCTCTTTTACTTGACATGACATCATCAGGCAGACTATTTATATAAGCGAGCAAATAACTCCAATTACTTGAGTACATGTTGATTAAACTAGTTGAAACGAACTTAATCCGTATGTTGTTGGTACTAAGGTACAAAAGAGAGAGTACTACAGCAGCATTCGTTGTTGACAGAGGTGATAGAATGATGGATTTGTTGTGTACAGTCGAAAGATATGTCAAAGATATGTTACACTTTTGCACCGTATTACAAAGGAGTAAGGTGCAAAAGTGTAAACATATCTTTGACGAACTGTACAAGGAGATTATAACCAATGGAGTTTTCATTTCTTTTACCCGGTTGAAGCAATTCTTCTTTACATGCGAATCCTGTGATTAGTGCTTTGTCTCTTTCTGTAGAGTCTATTGAAAGTAGCATATTTGATAGCGCTATAAGTACTACGGAATATAAAAATACTAAAAATAGAAAGCTATTCAGGTAGTTTATGATTCTAGTAGTATAAACAACCACTGTGAGTTTAGTCTATTACAGAAATAGAAGGTATGAAATACGGTGTAATATCAACAATGAGTCTACCTTGCACTGCACGTATTCTAGGAATAGCCTTATCAATTTAGACCAAATTGTAATATCATATTATAGGTCTAGTCTAAACGAAATTAACTGGCTGGTGACGTTGTACCGAGTTACTCTTTAGACCACTTCTTCTTCGGCATATATTCATCAAATATACATTTATGTAGAAAGGACCGCAGGTGACATTTATAGCATTTCTTCTGACAAACTTTGGTAGAATTGTCCTTGGCTTATGGGACACAAAGCAACAAAAAATTGCTCATCCAACTATGTTGTAAGCCAATATAAGATGCGTAATCGAAAATTTTACAATTTAACTATTACCTACATAGTTTTTAGTAACAACCTGTGACCTTTTTTCTTGACAACAAATGCTTCTAGGCATTATTCCCAACATCTAATCATCTGAATATCTGATCATCTCAAAAACTAAACTGACTATCTTATTCTCTTGTCCACAGATGCGCTGCTCGCCGACCTCCAGAACTCCATCAACCCCGGCGCCCGCGTGGGCAGCCCGGGCCGTACCGGCTCCCCCGGAGGCCGCACCGCCTCCCCCGGAGGCCGCACAGCTTCCCCCGGAGGCCGCACGAGTTCACCCGGAGGCCGGAGCTCGCCAGGAGGCAGCCTGAGCTCGCCAACCTCAACGGGATATGGCTCAATCCTGAATGGTTCGAGGAATACGGATTACAATAAATCTAGTTCGGTGAGTATTCTCAACCGTGGTTCATAAAGAAGCTCTTGTGGTGCATTTACCATTTCTTGGTTTCTGGACAAGTTTGCAGCAATAAGTAAACGTACATTGTAAAAATTGCAATCAGGACACAGTTCACATTCAGCAAGTTCTGTCTCTGTGCTAAATTGTGTTCGCTTCATTGAAAATGCATACCTAGTACCTACGTGACATGAATTTACATTGTAAACAATGCCCATGTTGTGAGTGGTTGTCCCGTAAATATTAGTCATTGAAACGCAGATGTTCTTTGCTGACGACAGTGACGATACCCTTTTCCCCGTTTTTAAGGAAAAATTTAAATGACAGTACTGTATGAAACGTGAACGATGACGTAATTAAATATCGAGGTTACTGGAGACTGTGACAGAAAAATATATGTTTTGTTGAGACCAAGAAAAGACAAGAGAACGATGACATTCACTTATTTGAGACAACTCTATTACAGAATTACTATCCCTCTCAATTTTATTTTGCTGGCTTCTTCAAACAATGCAGTTGATTTAATTTCAGACAAAATTCTTATTACAATTATTTTCTCAGAATAATGTGTAGTCATCCTTCAACTTAGCTAAGCTAAGTGTTATGTTATCAAACACGCTGTGGTTTGTCAGACCTTGGAAACGAATGCTAAGTGCTCTAAGATCGTGTTTACGTTCAGGAATACCCTCCTTGTCGTGTGTCATTTTCAAAGAAGTCGGCAGAATATTTTTAGCCTTAGCCTTGGCCTACTTATCAAAAGTGATGCTGTTGACGTCAAACTGTGAATTCATCTTTGTACACGAAATGTTGAGGAAACCTAATTTTCCTTATGCAGAATTAAGTACCATCAATCCGTATAAACTTCTTATTTCATCGAAATATTTAAATATAGTATGTTAGAGCTTATCTCTTATCTTATCTTATTGAATTTGGGTGCCCATATGAATACACTTCGACCCACAGGGATCTTTTATGTAGTTACCCCCTAGTACACCTACTCGAGAGCTTTTATATTTCTCAACCATCTCCATGTGTTGGATGATGGAGCTCAAGGGCAATGCTTTGAATTCCTCTGGATCTGGATAGCCAGTTCCGAAGTCCTTCATTCTCTGTCTGGCTAGAGAGCTAGATGGTAGAGCTACTAATATCAGGTAAACTTTTCTCGCTCTACTTGTCTAAGCCTAAAAATCTCCTGATATTAGCTCATTTACTATAAAATAACCAAAATGCCATTTCATTTTTACAATTTACATTTCATGTTTAGAACTAATATGCATATCTACATTCAGTCCTGAATAGATCTGTAAAGATGTAAGATGCATGACAAGTGGATCTATAAAAGTTGCCCGCGCCCTGCCTATACATTGTAACGCCCTCTGTTTTCAATGGACCGCACTATCACGTCCGTATAGAAAGAAATATACATTTTCATATTTTGTGAGAGCTGATTCATTCCTCCTTGGAGAGATTCCAAGAAGTGCCACACTTGCTGTACAGATGGCGCCGTGTTGACGATTTTAAATTTATCGATAAAAGGTATAAAATAATTACGAATTAAAGTATATTAATATCTAGATTAATGAGTAAAACATTGTTATCATTGTTATAAGGTTGTCTGGTAGAGATCGCTTTTTAGCGATAAGACCGCCTGTTGCTACCTATGTAGATTCTAAACTTTTTATTACTGTACAATTTTATTTTTATTTTTGGTGCAATAAAGAATATTGTATTGTATTGTATTGTATTGTTATCCATGGTGATTGGTAATACCTATATCGTGAACTTTTGTATGATTTTAAGAATTATATGATAATGTTTGCTTTGTAGATCTTTGATTAAAGTTGTTACTTATGCTTTTGATTGTTCTGTAATAATAATGAGTACCTACAAAACAAGCGTGCTTGTACCTAAAACACATACATAGTAGGTAAAAAGTTCAACTCACTGCGGCTTCTCGGTATAAAACCCATACCTAAATATATATGATTCAGATAGGGCCATAATAATAACACTAACAATATGAATAGGTATACATTCCTTTAAATACACCATTACATTACTTATAGTAATTTAACATTCCTACCTGTATGTATACATACCCTAATAGTACATACATACATACATTCACGCCTATATTGCAAAAGGGGTAGGCAGAGATCATGTATGTCCATTTGCTACGATCAATGCAGCAAAACGGCTCTCCGCTCCATGAGGACCGTGAGCCACTACCCTAATAGTATAGATGAATTATCGAGAGCGTGGAATTGCATATGTAGTAGTATTGTTTGTGTACAGGCATTCTATATTTGAATCCGCACACAAAGAGGCACAACACGGTACAACCACTACATATGCAATTCCACGCTCTCGATAATTCAACTATAATAAGTCAAATGTACCATTAGAACATGTCAAAGTTAGGTACTTAGGTGCTTCATAAAACTTGGTATGCTAAGTTCTCTGTAAAATAACACAGATGTCAAAATGACGGACAGAGATTTGTGCAGGTAGGTACCTACCTACCTGTACTGTTCTATTTATTGAGGTGTGCATATGAAATAAGTTTGTAGACGTTTGTAGTAGTGTGCCGCGGACTGAAGAAGCTTGACAACCCCTGTCCCAGCCTGTTGAGGCTACGATTTAGGTGCGATACCCGTTGTGCGCACGAGTTTAGATTACAACCAATTCGCATGTGTTACGTTTACGTCATAGCAGAGTGAAGAATTCGTTTGAAGCACTAAACACACAGAAAATGTACAATTATTTTACTCGTTTGACAAAGTGTGCAGCGCTGCACCATTACTTCATAATTTAACATTAAATATAGAGAGACTATAATTGTAACAAGCAGCACAAATGATATGAGGAATATTATATGTAATGTAGAATAACTTTATGCGCACAGCTGCACCGTGAACGCAGATATCATCTCGAAAGATGGTAATGATACTAACGATCTGTCAAGAAGTCACCCGTGTTTGTCTTTATAGGCACAATGCCATGGATGCAATACCGTTATCTCGATTAGAAAAGTAACTAACAACACAAGACTTATCTATTAATTATACAATCGTGACATAACGAACAGCTTTTCGTCGAGTATTAGTTCTACAAAAGCCTTGCAACCTGCTGCTTCTATACATTTTAGTAACTGGAGGAGAATACAGATTGAGTTTAGTCTCCTCCCTGAGCACCTAAGCTGCATAATCCAAACACTTGATTAATAAAAAATTCATTATAGTGCTCTCGACTGTTTTTTAATGAATGATTAAAGGTCTGTCGAAAGCTCCATCAAAAAGCATGCGCTAGTAGTTCTATCTCAGTTAAGTCTTAATTCAAGCATTAAAATAGACAATTAGAAATACTTTCTTACTTTATTTCTCTTGTCCACAGCCCACATACCAGAACACGGGGTCACTGGAGAAGGTCATCCCAGTGAAGTACACCAACAGCACTGCAGGCTACGGTGGCCACACGCCCTACTCCACGGGACAGTCCGGCTACGGCAGGACGACGGGCCGCGGGAACCTATCGGAGCTGGACACCCTACTCGATGATCTGAGCAATGCGAGATATGGCAGCTATGGGGACAAGACTCCTACCAGTGAAAGGGGTGAGTACTACGGTGGCCACACGCCCTACTCCACGGGACAGTCCGGCTACGGCAGGACGACGGGCCGCGGGAACCTATCGGAGCTGGACACCCTACTCGATGATCTGAGCAATGCGAGATATGGCAGCTATGGGGACAAGACTCCTACCAGTGAAAGGGGTGAGTACTACGGTGGCCACACGCCCTACTCCACGGGACAGTCCGGCTACGGCAGGACGACGGGCCGCGGGAACCTATCGGAGCTGGACACCCTACTCGATGATCTGAGCAATGCGAGATATGGCAGCTATGGGGACAAGACTCCTACCAGTGAAAGGGGTGAGTACTACGGTGGCCACACGCCCTACTCCACGGGACAGTCCGGCTACGGCAGGACGACGGGCCGCGGGAACCTATCGGAGCTGGACACCCTACTCGATGATCTGAGCAATGCGAGATATGGCAGCTATGGGGACAAGACTCCTACCAGTGAAAGAGGTGAGTAATTGTTCTTAGGCAAGCCGGTGCTGAATTTGGCTTAAAATTTCTTCATGAGCTGTAGGAAAATTGCTCAGGTGCCTGAAACCTAGGCAAGCCGACGGGAATCGTGTTCTATGGACGCGCCGCCATTGGTAGGTAATTAAATTAGTTAACGCTGGACAGTTTAGCTCAGGATTTCCGAACCAGTGAGGCGCGCCTTGAAAACGTGGGCGTAGTATTTTAGCACAACGTTCGGTGAGATGCATACTTACGTAGGGTAAAAAGGTTGGGAACCCGTGTATATGAAATCTAGAGATAAAATCGTCACCTAAAGGGACGCCAAATGTATGGATTTGTATGCAGATACTTTTAATTTGCCATCAACATTGACGGAATATTAATATAATACATATAAACTAAATGCGGCATACAGCAATCTCATACAGTTGGCTTCCCCGCAATATCGTGAGGTGACGCAAAACAAAACATGACGTTTATATGGACATTCATGGTAAAATATAGAAGAGACCAATATGAAATCGTTATATAGATCTGCGCATACGCATAACCTATTTATATTATACCATCGTGTGGTTATTATTGTATGCCGGTATACGGAAAGTAAACGTTTGTTTACCATGAGGTAGTCAGCTAAAAATATCACTATGTAAATAGGTATATTAATTAGGTACCTACTGAAATTCTCATAACCAGTCTACTACTGAAATAACATCGGCGATCTAAGTCAATACATATTTCCTGCCAATCGGATTCTGTCTGTTTATTCTATTTCATTTTAATCAGAGATGGACCAAACCAATATCGATAGCAATATTGTGGGTTTATTTTATCAGCCGATATAAAGCGATTTAATAACTGACAGGTGAAAAAGGAATGCATTGAAACTTTCTGAAAATACTTTTTTAAAATCTGATCTTAGTAAACGAAAACCAGCGTTCACCAGCTTCACATGTTGTATGCGGAATAAAGACTGGTATTAAAAATAATAGTCATAGCAGATATTATTGCAACACTGAATTTGCATCGACATATAGTCCGTGAGCTTTAAGAAGAACCTTCGGGAATCGGGGATGACACACGATACCCGACGTCTCTTTCTAAAACCCGAAGGTTCTTTGTAGAGCTCACGGACTGTAACATACACGGGAGGATCAGTACATTACATCTCTAATTTTAATATAACTAGCTCAAAGCTCAGTATCTTGAGATTCTGGAGTTAAATTAATACTGCGTCCGAATATAACGACTAGTAATAAATCATGATATTCCTTGAGTCGGTTTAGAATCTCTACATTCAAAAATTAGTAAGTAGCTTTATTTGAAAAGCGCCTGTGTTCCAATTGTAATAAATGTTATTATTGCATGAAACTTGGAAGAGCTGAACGTAAACAGAACAGACTAACTGCATGCGAATAGGATTAGCTTTTGATCTTAGATCTGTATCCTAAATATATTTCCGGCGAGCGTACATTTGTATCAGTCGAAATACATTCACTGGTTAATTATTAGTGTTTTTAAATTATTTCAAAATTTAAAATAAATTCTAGATTTCATCACAGTAAATAAATCAGGTCACAAAAATCTCAACCCATCTCATTTTCTGTGCTGTTTTTTTGTGTGCACATAGACGTGAAAGCATAATATTTCAGGAGTTTAAACTGCAATATTGTCATTTTGTATCATCAACAGCTGCGTATAATTCATCTTATCATGCTAATGGTATGGGTCAGTATTGTCCGTTATTATAACATTAGTTACGCGAAGTTGAGTGACAAACGTGAGGATGACAAGGAACAGTGAATATGACGTCACACTGCAACTCTATCAACTTTGTATTAAAATATCAGCACCTGCGTAGAGTCTATTTACCATGCTAATGTGACAGGCTGACAGCATCACCCCCTATAACATTTGCGATGTAATTTCTTATATTTACCGCGACACTGGCGTACGCGCAAGGTCACCGTTTCCGCGCACTATTCACAAACTTTATCCGGACAGCGATCTTTTTCCAGCATAGTTTGACCCAATGCTTGAACAAGAGCCGTTCAAATGCGGCCTGCATGCAAGCAAAACACTTGATACTCCAGCGGTACCTAACATTTCAAATTTTCTGGTTACCTTTTGACCAGGAACACAACGACGCGTAGCTTTTTATTCATGACACACAACCTGCGTACCGCGAACTCCATGTCCCGAGAAACTATGCTTTATATTCGACAGTGGCATTAGATCTGCGTTTTCGTGTAGACTGACTTCAGGATTTCATGTAACACCTACTGAAGCTATATGCAGCCCACTAAAGTTCAATTGAAATCGTACCGTCTTTATGATTGGTTACCAAAGTACCGTGATTTCTAAAGAACCACTTCGAGTTCAGAGTATTTCATCAACTTTTAATCTCCTTTAACTTGATGATCGCATTGGACCAATGCCATGTTGACACTGCACGGGAGAGCACTTAAAATATTTACTGCAACTAGGCCTGTCATACCATGTAAGGACGTCACTGGTTAGTGGTCCGCCTATAGTGATGCGTAGTTTTTGAACAGCAACTCAGAAATAGATCATCAGCGTGCCAACCATCATGCTAAGATTGATTTTACATGTGATGAAAACTGGCTTTCACACTTTGTTGGTTCAGTGTGTTTTCGTTAGCACATGAAATTTTAACTGTAGCGACATCTAGGGACGAATAGCGTACCATAGTAAAACCTAACTTTTTTCCTATTTACGAGCTACCTTTAGGGGACTCTGGACTAGATGGCGCGTTCGGGCATGAGCTTCAAAAAGTTCTTAGACTGCACTGCTCTATTATATATGTTACTCTATGGTGCTAATAAGGAAAAAAGGCCTTATATTATGACGGAAACCAAGATTTTCTTTGGAATACGATTATGGTCGCCTTATTGACAGTGAAGCTATTCTTAATATTTAGTGATTTAACATGTATTTTTAAGTGTTCGTCACAAAGTAATACCTACTTATTTTAGACCTATTGGGCTGAGCATCAAATATAGCAGACACTAAATAACTGTGGTAATTTTTTATCAGCCTGTGTTGAGAAAAAGCAACTAAAGATAGACCGATACATAAAATATTAGTATGTTTGACTCTCCTGAATGTCATGCTTGTTATAAAAATGTACGTAACATTTGGCTTGGTTTAAAAGTCTCAAGTCTTAAACCCACTAAAACTGCCAATAAAGAACCCACAAACACCCGTATACATGACACTGGTATGCTATAACAAAATCTTTCAACGTTAATTCTACAAAAGCTTTAGTTTCTTACAGTAATTCTCAAACTAAAACAGCTGCACTTCTATGACAACAATCAAATTGTTAAAGCTAAAATAATGTTTGAAAGAAATACCCCGACTGAGCGGTGTGATTAGGTAGGGTTTCGGGGTTGGTCCTCAATATGAACAGTGATTAATATGTCACCCTGTATTATGTGACTTCTACTACCGAAAATTCATCTAGACATTTGGATGTAGTATGCCAAACACCGACACACAACTAACATCACTCAAAATACTGTAGTTTACAGCACTACTTATGTTACATCAAATGAGGCGAAGACTATATCCTTTACCCACTAATCTTAAAGTTGAGGAGAATAACGACATCTGGAACATGATTGCCCCAATTGAACAACCGGTGGCGTCTTGAGCTCGAGATCCTTCATATTTATACGTGATAGTAGATCACACTTGTACTGGTTCGCCTGAAAGAGCATCAGGAATATCTCTGGCACGGTTTTAACAGCAAAATGTAGACGTTTGACATTGACTCGTCTCGCATTCATCAACAACATATTTCATGGAAAATGAGTCTCGGAGCTTCTAAAGCGTGCATTATCGCTTGAATATAGTGGATTCTGTGATATGTTATTACGCTGCAATATAGATTAGAGGTTTGGTGTATCCGATGAAGTGTGGTGTGAGTGCAGCGAGATCTATCTATAATTAGATTATTTTAAGACACTTCGTTAAAATATTTAAATGCACTACATTTAAATCGTCATGCCCATGTTGATTGTCTCACCCTCTAATTACACAGGTACACCAAGCGTCTTTTAGTTTCACGTTTAATTTGTAGTTAAAAGGAGGTCAGGACTAGAATTTGGTCGGACGTTTCTTTCTGTGATACTTACCGAAGCTGACAGCTCTTTCTCAAATTCCATCCCACCTAATTAACCAATTAGCCTCGATTTTTACTACCCATCAGCATCTAACTCAACGCTTTTAATCCTCAATAGTCCCCACAAAGCTCGTGTTTACGCGCGGTCAAATGGCCTTAAAGACTTGGCACGGACCAGCCCACCTGTTCCAACTCTAATTGACTATCGCGTTCATAATTTCTTAATATTTTCAGACTTTCGTCACACTCTTACAACACTTCGTTTTCCGGTGACATGTTTTGTAATTAACAATCCCCGAGGGAATTTCATCGGTGTTCTTGAAAATTGCGATGATTTATTTTCTTTTGCATTGTGATTGATGATTATTTGCAAAAGTAAATGTATGATCATAGATCACGTATACGTAACGTGGGTAACGTTAAAAATAAACAAAACGTAAGTTCGTTCTGCACTAGTAGCATACCTACCAGGGGCGGCGCGTTCATAGAATACGATTCCTGTCGGCTTGCCTAAGTTTCAGGCACCTGAGCAGTTCTCCTACAGCTCACAAAGAAATTTTAAGCCGAAATCAGCACCAATGCCTAAGAAAAAATTTAACCTACCGCCACTATTACCTACTGTTTCTTGAACTTGATTCTTCTAGTAGACCACAATGTTCCTACAAGTGTTAGAAAAAGTAACGAACATTTTTTATAGCCTTAAATTGTACTACATTTATCGTGCACTATGTATGTAGTCTTAAACTACGAGTAATGACGTATATCTTTATGCGCGAACTACTTATTGAATTAACGTTTGTATTTCGAATTTGCATTGAACCGAATTAATTTCTAAAAGCAGTAGAGCTTTTCTAGTTTATCTCTAACCTACAGAACTTAGCTATAAACTGCCTTTTAACGCCATAGGTCATATATAAAAATGACTGGCGCAAGCGCAAACTTGATAGCGTATGCGTGATGGTTACTTAATGACATCACGACTACTCTTGACACCTTTAGGTGTTCTGTGCGTCCAATAATGAGTCTTATATGTAATGTCAGTAACATGATAATAATCGTATTCGTTTCCTACAGACGGCTATGCGCGCACCAACGGCGCAGCGAGCCCGGCGTCCGCGCGGCCCACCGTCGACTCGCTGCTCGATCAGCTCAGCACAGACCTGCACAATGGGTAAGCATATGTAACAGGTATACATAAATGGTCCATTTATGACTTTATTCTCTAGTCGCCCAGATCAAAAAAGACCTCCAATCCATGGCATTTTTATTTTTCATTTTGGACAAGATTATATGTAAAATCTGGTTATCTACTAGATAACTGCTGATCCATCTCCTGGAGTCGCTTTTAATTGCTCCATATCGTTCAATAGATTTAGACAGGGTAGAAAGTGATACATAGCTGGGTAGACCGTGTTTCCTCTGAGAATTGCATAGAAAATCTGCGGGATTTCATGATAATAATGTGTTTAAACCAGTCCAACTGCCTCATCTAGAATCTACTCGTAAATTAAGCATGGTCGCATGTCTATCTACAATTCGTCACGTATCCGTACCTACATGTGGTAGAGAAGGGTCTTGTTCAACCCAAAATAATTATTTAATTTCACTTAATTCTGTCTAAGTAACTTCACTCCTTTTTTTAGATCCGTCCTCTTTAGAGACTAACTAAAGACTGACTTTCTAGAACCGTCCTATAACGATTATCGAGTCTAGAGAATATATTATTCACCAGTAAAACACTAACTACAGTCTGTAAACGGCCTAACAAAGGCCAATCGTCAAAATACACGTGTTCTTATCGATCGAATTGGAACCGCACAGTTGTTATAAATAATAAATATGCTATAATTTCTACTGCCCCCTGTAGTCGATCAATAATTTACCATCTCACTGCGGTGTAGGTCTTGTTATATGTTGACAAATGGCATTAGGCAATAGGCATTATTAACTTTTGAAGAAATTTTATATGGTTGCTACGTACTATGTACGTCGATGATCTTATGTTTCATTAAAAATGTATCCTAAAAATGCGTTGTGTAACTTGTCTACTTCGGTTCTTAAAAGTATTTTCCAAAAAAGTGCCTAAGTGCGCACTAACTCATAAAAAGCTCAGGAAAATCAGCTGAACACATCCTCTAGAGAGAATGATACTTCGTTTCGCCACAATAGCCCATTTTACAACCTCATTAGGGACTGTCGTTAGAGCTGTTATAATGAATGAAAACATAGTTAACTCTTTGATGTCTCGTGAACACAAAAGGCTTGACGGTCATTAAACATTTGAGTAGGACTTTATACGAATCACTATAAATATACCCACTACATACGTTGTTTACACTTGTGGATATGCTATAAACTTTGGAAATTATACGTAATTATGATGCTTTGAACTTGAAAATGATATAATTCTCCTTGAATAAAAATAGTTTGTTGGTAATAAAGCTAGAACTTGTGAGAATATCGTAGAAAATCCAGCACATGTCATCTAAGATGACTCATCTAACGGAATTGCTAACTACTAGTAGGTAAATATTTTTATCTACACCCATATCATAAACCCTCCATGATGCGTTAAAAAAACCGCACGTTATGAACACCATAAAAATATATTGTTTCGTTAGTAGTTAGAACAAATGTCTTATCTGTAACGATGTTATTATTATCAAATAATAAGCACAAATTCGATATCATTATGAAAATCCGGGCGGGCCCCGCCCGCCGGCACGCGCCTCCCGATCGCCGGCACAATCGAGTTGTCCATGGCGATAGCGTGCAATCCGTGCAATGGCAGTCATTCAATCATCATTTCGGGTTTATAATATGTGTGTAGATAAAGCAGTGTATGCAACTGTACGTAATTAGGCCTTAAAACACTCGTGTGATCTTATTATGAAAGTCACTTCGTTCGTTTTATAAAACCACACTCGTGTTTTAAGGGCCCCTACTACGTAACAGTTACACGGAGAAAAAAATATTTTACAATATTACCAGATTTTATAGTAGTTATGATTCTGGTGCAGGAAAAAAGATTTCAGCTATGGTTAACAGATTCTTGTTTTAAAACAACAAGTCGTATTTTTGACAATACTAGAATATTCTAGTTATAATATTCTTGTACACGAAAACTCTGATATCGTTGTGGTAACCTTCTAATAGTTACATAGTAAAATAAGCATTTTGCTTACAACACTTTTCAAGAATTGCGATGTTTACAATATTTATTGTTTCTGTTCACAATCGTCTAGTAATCACACAAAATAATAAAATTGTCTTTACAATATCTTTATGTAAGGTCCATCTTATGTGATTTATTTATAGGTACTAGACTTTCTCGTACCTTTTAGCGGATTTTTAATACCCATTACTTACTCGAAATGTCTTGATTACTAGGAATATTTTTACTCATAACTAGATACGTTTTTTGTTGTGTAACATACTTGTTTTCATGTTAAAAATACAGAATAGTACCAGCAACAATAAAAAATGTTAGCATTACAATATTATTGCACACTAAACAATGCGTTATTTACGTGTAGAGAAAAACTAATTTAATACCTTTACATTAGTGTCAACAGATGGCGCTAGGGCGCTGGGCCATACAGTGTTACGGGTTTTATAGCGCTTATATTGTACATTTTTATTAAATACTGTAAAATTCAATGCTAAGATAGGTTCTACGCAAAAATGTAATTTATTAATGCATTTAACATTAATTTCTAGCTTATTCATTTCACGTTATACTTGATTGACATACAACGCGCTTTCGAAGTTTTTAACGTCATTTGTATATATAGAAGTTCCAACTGATTCATGTAAGGTAAGAATTATACAATGTTTCTCTCACTAGGATTGTATATTTCGAACAAGACCTCATGTGGATAGAGGGAAGGATGGTGAGAATGGTGATGATGATGATGATGACACTTAAATAAAATCGGAGAGAGGGCCTGGACAAGCAGCGACGCTTGCAACCCGTGCTCGGTTTCGGTGTAATTCTCATTTTTATTAAATACAAAAATAAAACCTGATAACTCTACAATATTTATTGTAAACAGAACAAAACATATTTTTAACACAAATAAAAAAATCTGGTATTCTCCAATACTGCATATAGTAAACAGAAATTGTTGATTATTTCAGTCCCCTAAAATAATAGTCAAGACTAATAAAAATCTGGTGTTCTTAATACAACACATAGTAAACAGGATTATGCGGCGTTTCAAGTCACAGTAATTATATTGAATCCTACTAAAAAATCTGATAAACTCTACCCTGTCCTATAATGATGGCTACAGAGATGGTTTTTGTGTGTTACACAAAATTTATTTTCTACGATACTAGGTAAGTGGGTTGTAGGAACTAGAAATAATGTTGTAAAGAAGTAGAATTTTCTAGTAATGTGTAAAAAATGTATAGTTGTCACATATAATACAGTAAAATCAAGTCAAGTTTACAATATTCTGTTACAAGAAACTAGATTTTTCTCTCCGTGTACAGAAACTACTAGTTACCGAATTAGGTCGAACCATTAGATTAGAAATGATAGATGATATTAGAATGTCGGATATGATACTTAGATAGATGTTCTCCCAAATTAGCAAGAAATACCTACGCGAAACTAAATTTTGATTTGAAAAACTGCAATACGCGATAATGTCTGATCGTGATTCACATATTGGTCCAACGTCAACGTCAATTGGTCACTCTAGAGGCCGCAGAGGCCACAGCTATACGATGTATATTGGATTAAGTCGGTACAATATAATGGATCAGGCATAAGCAATAACACAGAACAGGAGCATAATTAACTATACATAACATAATAGTATAATAGACCAATAGGACCGGACTCAGCTCATCAAGTCATCAACTCGGAGTAGGATTCCTTGTACACTGGCTTAGGGGTGTCATAATCTATACGTACTTAGATAGAAAGACTGTCAGTTTAGTGGTTCAGACAAAAAATACACGTAACTGCTCTCACTGGGATTCAAACCCACATCTGTCAAAGCCACGAACCACGAACAAGCCACTTGGCCAACCGTTAAAAATAAAATAAAAATAAATAAAAAACAAAACTCGCGTGTTACCTTGCCCTTACGTTTGGCAGGGTGGGCCGCGCCGGTGACGCGGCGGGCCGTGTGAAAAGCGTATTTGTAGCGCACAGTGAACCACGCAAATAGCACGCGTCGTCACTGACTTCTCGGCGCTGGTTAGTGTAAACACACGCGGACCACTGTCCACTCTTTTATGAATATCATATTCCTATATTTTTTAATGTTTTACACCTGTTACAACCGGATGTCGCGTTTTTAAATGAGACATTTATCAAAATTTGTTGTAAGGCTCTGGCTTGTCAGGAATATATAATAAATATGATGATGATAATAGGTATTTGCATTAGAGTTTGCCATTAGGGGTGCCCAGATAGATTAGCTAGCTTGTATCAAGTAATCATGTCCAATAGATAGTTTTTTGTTTCCACACAATGATAATAAGAAAGAGGTGGGTAGATTTTCTTATTCACGTTCAACTCAACTCGTGCTTTCAGATGCGCTATACCAAAGTAGGTATAGGTAGAGTCAGGGCTTTCGGACTTGTACAGTACACAGTATGAAGATTATGAACAGAGGCCTGAAACAACTATATAATAATTTTAAACAAAAAAAGAACCGACTTCACTTAGGATCCGCTATTCCAAGAGGAAGTGGCCGAGTTGCTGTAAAAAATAGTGAAATCACTATAGGTGTGCCTATAATAGTTGAAGAGTTCCCTCGATTTCTCCAGGATCCCATCATCAGATCCCGACTTGGTGACAATGGGACCATCTAGGGGTTATACCTGTTCGATTCAAAAAAAAATTTTGAAAATCGGTTCACGATTCACGGAGATATGGAGTAACATACATACAAAAAAAAAAATATGATAAAAAAAAAAAAAAAAATAAATTCAGTCGAATTGAGAACCTCCTCCTTTTTTGAAGTCGGTTAAAAATAGGGCAAATATTTCCTTAATCATAAACAAAAGTCTATTATTGAAAGCAACAAAGACAATTAAACCCATACTCTGCGCAAAAAGCTAGTCTTGCCGCGCCCGCGCCGGTCCGAACACCTTGAGTTGCGCACACCGCTACGCAGAAGAAAGAAAATGTTGTTCCTTAATCTCTACAACACGCACAAAAAAGAGAAAACGTATGTGTTTTATATAAAAAAGTAACTGTTATTTTAGAATTATTTTCAAATGTAATTCCAATAACTGTGTGAAAATTTCGAAGAGTGGTCTTCAATCATGCAAAGCGAAGTAACACTGAAATTGCATTTTTTTTTTACTGACACGACTTCTCAGTCGTAATTTAAATGGTACCTTAGTTTAATGTCATGTGACGTTAGTGTGACAGTTTTATTTTACTTTATGTAACAACAATGAAAGTTTTATAATAATCAGAACGTACGTGCGCTTGCGTCGACGGATTTGCGCGTATTGTCTTCCGTCCAGTGGCGTCGTTGAAACCGCTTACCGAGCACACAGCGCTGGCACACTCGACAAACCAAACGAGATCGTCGCCAGCCGTGGCGACTAGTTGATAAATAAGTGATGGGAAAAATATTTATTTTAGGGCTTTTATTAGGTTCCTACATGATATGATAGTTCCTAATCTGAAGGATCTTGGCGGATGCATGGCGACGAACTTGCCAACTATTTAGTAAAAAGCTCCCTATTTTTTACATACCTACGATTATTATAAATATGTTTTGGTTTTCGAGTTCAGTTTAATTGGTACGTACCAGTGGCAGCGCGTCCATAGAACACGATTCCCGTCGGCTTGCCTAATTTTCAGGCACCTGAGCAATTTTCCTACAGATCATGAAGAAATTGTAAGACAAATTAAGCTTCGGCTTTCCTAAGAATAACTACACAACTCTGCGGTTTTATTATGTAGAAAGACATTAATAGTTAGTAAAATTATTTATAATTGAAGGGCTGTTTACAAAAACAACATAAACTGCTTAGAGCGGTTGACACTTTTTTAAGAACAACGTTAATCGTTTCAGGTGTCAACCAGTGTAGTCAGTTATGTTGTTTTTGTAAACATCCCTTCAATTAGGTAAACGACTAGACGAATGCAGTGAGAAGATAAATGGCATTTCGGGGGCCTATAGATCGCCTATATCATTTTATTAGTTTTATTATTATCAAAATATAGCAGTTGAAATAAAATCTGCTATTTATCAAACCCTTGCGGCCCTCGATGTTTCGGTTTTTATTGAGGAAGTACGATTATATTTTACAACGTAACGTGTTTTGACATTGATACAAAACTCTTGACGCAGTATTTGTAGTTTTTTTATATAATTCAATATATATTTTACAGCTTGTCTTGAAATCCTAGACACAGACAGTTGTGGCCAACAAAATTGGCTGGAAATCTGCATCCTGCTACTTAATTCGATAGTTTTATATTATGACAATAGTATACCGCCGCGCGTGAGGTTGACGTATAAGATTTTATTTTAGCCATATGATATTGGGTATATTAACACTTACTGTATACGTTGCACCCACTATAGAACCAAGTGAGAGCGCCATAGACTGACAATGAAGGGTGCCTATTAGACTGATTAACCTCATATCATCCTTCGTTACTAATATATCTGCTTCCAGTTTCGTGAAATACCGTTTGTAAGGCGTCAAACGCCGTTCCCTGCCATTTATTATGCCGGTCTCGTTTATTTTTATTCAACCTACGGCTGACGGATATATTGTAAATTACACTGTTGGCGTAGGGCGTGTTGACAGAAAAATGGAAATAGCCCTCAATTATAATATATTTAAAAAGTTTGCCTCGGAACGATCCGGTTCGAAGGACCAATTAATTTTAGATGACTTTTTAACCTAGAGAACGATCGCGTACTTAATTATTTAGTAATCCGTGCTCTTGTTATTTTATTTCTTAGAGTAGGCACTTGTAGTAATTTAAGTTTTATAAATTTTTGACAATAGTCGAGCTTAGAACTCCATTGCAAACTCTTAAATACGGGCTTCCACGCCGCCGTAGTAAGTTAACCTCGTAATTGATAATTGTCTACCGCATGTTTTCGCTGTAAACTATCATGAAATAATTATGTTGTCTTCATTTTTTTCCAATTTTGTTCAATTTTATAATACTTAGTGCGAGTTATGTTCTCACTATTTACACTCATAGCAAGCAAACATAATAATAATATAAACCATCTTTACACCATCGCGTGGTCTCTGCGTGCGTCCCATGACACGGGCAGGGGCAGCATCCACTTAGTGTGCCCCTAGCGTTTCATTAAATTGACGAAAGGGCCTCTGCGCGTTAGCTTCGGCTCTACATACGCCTCCCAAAGGTCCGGAGAACCATTGTTCCGTGGTCAGGAAAGACATAAAAATATAAACCGTTAAACGCGGAATTACAAGAATAATTTCATGGAAACTATATACTGTCTGTGACAATATAAGTTTCATACAAAAATACATGGGACTTGTAGCGTTTAGAGCGGCAATATTCATAGATAGGTTAACTACTCTGGGCAATGGGATAATATAATAAGTGTTAGTTCAATTTGGCATGCACCCACTCCTGCGCATCTAATAAGCGTCCTAATTGGTGCGCTCGCACCTGCCGCCATGTTTCTAGAGCTAGACTAGCATTATACTTCGCGCAGTCATTTGTTCAAATGATTTATCTTGCCAGTCTTGCCACACAAGCTGACGGAAACAATGATTTGTTGCACTTTAATTTATTGAGTATATCAGTGGCAGAAGCTGCTAATCGGGCAAGGTGTGCAATATAATCTTATTCGGGCCCACCCACTATCAGTCGGCCTGACGATATTGGCGTGTCAGTTGTTCGGAGCTGTCAAATGTTTGTTCAAACTGAGAAGCCGATATCGTCAGGCGGACTGATAGTCGGTGGGCCCCCTAAGCAGAACTTCATTGGTAAGAGATAATTAAGAGCGTATATGTGCGGGTCATAATGGTCACCCGTGTAACTAGGTATTACATCTACTGGTGACTTTATGTACATGGACTTTTGTTTAACACTGAACCACCATTGAAATGTGGTGACTTAATTAAAGTCATGATTGAACAGAAGTTGAAGTAAGGTGAAGCTTTTAGGGTCCCAGAAAACATTATGAACAAACTACGACGTGTAACTTCGAGAAGCCACTTGAAAACGACAACGCCCTAACAATGTAAAACTTAAATTTATTACTTACATTAATTTTCTGCACTGAGGCTTGAAATACATTACGTAGGTACCTAGGGCGGTAAAATGAAGAACGGCTCAGATCGCGGGCATTTGTAGCCCGAACCGATGGGCCATAAACAGGCGATCTGAGGCCTTCTTTATTACCGCCCGCGGTGCGTACACAATTTTACGTCTTCTTCTGGGTGTGAAGTGAGATTTGCCGCTGCGCCCATGAGCGGCAAATCTCACTTACCGCCCAGAGTGACGTAAAATACTATAAACTTTTACAAAAAGATAACATGTAGGTGTAGGTACAGTCGCCATCAAATATATCGAAGCGGCCAAGGTGGTCACAAATATCTGAACAACGCCTCTATTGTCGAGGCGATAGAGTGCATGTTCAGATATTTTTGGGTACCCTGGCCGCTCCGATATATTTGATGGCGACTGTACTAGGCATAGTAAGGTAGTATAAATTCAGAAGATTGCCAAAGATTTTTTCATTATTTCTTGTTGTTATCTTCTTTACAGATACTATCAACATTGGCTTGAACTCACCTGTCCCACTTCACTACTGCCCATATATCTTGCAATATTTACTTCCTACCCTGACATGGAAACATTTGTTCGGTAGATTTATGTCTCTAGTGAACGTGATGCAAATACTTGGGTACTAATGAAGCGATACTTCCAGCTGCCAAAAACGGTTATGAGAAACATAATATGTTATGTATTATTTAGGAAGAAAGATTTACTGCATTTAATGCAGTAATTTATTTGTTTTCCTCACTAAATTCATTATTTGGGACGAAAGATTTACTGGACAGTAATTTACTTGTGATCGTCACTATATTCATAATTATAGTAGTTTATGTAACTGTTACGTTTTAAGGCCTAATTACGTACAGTTGCATACACTGCTTTATCTACACACATATTATAAACCCGAAATGATGATTTAATGACTGCCATTGCACGGATTGCACTGCCATCGCCATGGCCAGCTCGATTGTGCCGGCGGTCGGGAGGCGCGTGCCGGCGGGCGGGGCCCACCGGGATTTTCATAATGATATCGAATTTTTGCTTATTATTTGATAATAATAACATCGTTACAGATAAGACATTTGTTCTAACTACTAACGAAACAATCTATTTTTATGGTGGTTATAACGTGCGGTTTTTGAACGCATCATGGGGTTTAGGAATTATGATATGGGTGTAGATAAAATATTTTTTATACTCGTCGACTGTAATACTTGAATTGAGATTGTGTAGACGGAACTATTAGCGCATACTTTTCGATAGAGCTTTTATGGTCGCATATTGACATCGCCAGCGATGGTAGAAAGGATTTCCATACAATATTGTAGCACTGTCGCCGCTGTCCGCCCTGCGCCGCTGCGGTCAGGGGAGACCGGCACAATCCGCCGGGAGATTGAAGTTACTTAATTGTATAAAGGCAGCAGGTCTTTTGTCGAACTCCATTCTTACCGGCTTGCCCATATTGTAATAAGTAATTAGTGTAATTATTTAAATGTTAAATTCTATGAGTGAGAATGTGTAGCGGAAATTGTGACATGTGTACGAGTGGGGTACGTATAAATAGGTAAACAAACAAATGAAGTCGTTGAGTGACTGCCCTTGGTTTAAAAGCGGTCACTGATCAGCTGACTTCTTCGTCCACAGACACGATAATACGTTTTAAAGCTTATGTTATTATATACGGAAAGCACTCGTATCCAAAAACCATTTTTATGAAAAATATTCCCTTGGTAAGAGTATATCCTTCAAACAACTTAATAAACAATTATAAATTTACGGCCTCCTAGCCTAGTGACCGTGCCTATGAAGTAGGAGGTCCTGGGTTCGAATTTCATCCTGGTGAGGGCTGAGAGCCATTCAGCAAAAAATCCTGTATAGAGTCTCTAAACTTATTTAGTGGGCCTAAAACCTTACCTAAAACAATAGACGTCAGCGCCAATTACGATCTTTTATGTTTGTCCTCAGACGATCATCGACATCGCCAGTGCCGCCAGCAGGCTCCCTGCCCCGACCTGGCACCAAGCATGTCACCGTCACCGTCCAGGAGACCGTGGTGGAGCCCGCGGCGCCTGCTGTGCCGGCGACTACGGTCACCAGGCACCACGCCTCTACCGCCACGAGGGAGCTCGATGATCTCATGGCGTCCCTGTCCGACTTCAAGGTTAGTCTTTAGTTCAGGCCAAGCCAATCCAGATCACACATTCCATCTTCACCGTTCAGACCGTGATGGGTGGGACCTTGCAGTTACGATACGATGCAGAATCACCAACGTAAATATTATTATCAAGGAGATGCAAAACTTGCTTTGCTCTAGCTAAGTAGAATGAAACCTTTGCGTCACTGTACCCTGAAAGAATTTGGATTTAATAGCTCCATGGTTTTTCTTGTGTATCTATTGAACATGATAAAGCCCAAGAAGCAGATGCTAACTGATGGAAAAGGACATCGTGTTTGTAACAACATCTAAATAGCATTTAATTGGACACGCGCAATTAACTCCTGAGCCAAAAAGCGTTTTACTTTGTAAATTGTAAATGACATCAAGGTTACACGGCGCAGCAGAAAACAAGAGCCAAAATCTAAAACAAAGCCAAAAGCCCTGCCCTGGCATAATTGGCTACATGTTCACCATTCTGACCCATTTGCAACGGATTCATTCATGAATTTCCTGATTAACGTGTTTATAATTCCTACTGTATCGACTCAAGTGATTTAACGATCCGCGGGCTGATTCACCCGCCTTAAGGCCACCTCGGCACACTGCACTACAGTAAACCACGCTTTTCCGTTTATTATAATATTTACAACTCTCCTTTCTTGGGCCACGGCTATTTCCAGCCGCGTAAACAGGCACCGCTCCAGCGCGCTTGTCTCTCTCGCACCCGTGAGAAAGCTCGCATCTAAAGATAGTTCGCAGCGTTACATCACAGGCGTGGTGGGGCCGCGCGTTATAGATATTAGAAGCACACAGGCAAACATCACCGGCCCGCATTCACTCCAGGCCACCGAGACCGGCCGGTTACTTCTGTACGTAGGCTCCTCGGGGACTTCGCGATACCAAAACAAAAGACTTGGTAGCGCACATCATAGCGAGTAATTCTTTTTCTGTTGTAGGTGAGCGGCTCAGGAGGCGAAGGCGGGACACACGTGTACCGGGAGAAGCGCGCCTGGCAGGAGCACTACCGCAGCAGCCCGCGGCAACCCGAATCCGCCTCCCTCGAGCATATGCTCGGATCCCTCCGGGCAGACATGAGCCGCCAAGGAGTCCAGACCCCCCAGAAGGGATGCTGCAACGCTTGCGAGAAACCCATCGTCGGACAGGTGCAGAACCTTTCCTAAAGTGAAATAACCGTGATTCAAAGTGCCATTTTCAAGTGTTGGATTGTTCGGTGCAGGTGATCACGGCGCTGGGCCGCACATGGCATCCCGAGCACTTCACGTGCGCCCACTGCAACCAGGAGCTGGGCACTAGGAACTTCTTCGAGCGCGACGGCAGGCCGTACTGCGAGCCCGACTACCACAACCTCTTCTCGCCCAGATGCGCCTACTGCAACGGCCCGATCCTCGACGTTAGTGTTCTGGATAAAGACTGTGTCAAATTCGGACTGACACGTCTGATGTTAAAGTGTGTTTTCCTTTGCAGAAATGCGTGACGGCGCTGGAAAAGACCTGGCACACGGAGCACTTCTTCTGTGCTCAATGCGGGCAGCAGTTCGGAGAAGACGGTTTCCATGAAAGGGACGGCAAACCGTACTGCCGTGCCGATTACTTCGACATGTTCGCGCCCAAGTGCGGAGGCTGCAGCAAGCCTATCATGGAAAACTACATTTCCGCGCTTAACACCCAGTGGCATCCTGATTGTTTCGTCTGCAAGGTCAGTATTGAAAAAAATACAGGTCTCTTTGGAAAATATGGATTTTCTGAAACAGGTAACAAGCATTTATGCCAGGTTAAGTATGAGGTACACAATTTAACAGGATGTTTCATACACAGGAATGCCAAGTTCCAGTCAAAGGCAAGTCCTTCTATGCGATGGAAGGCAAGCCGGTGTGCCCCAAATGTGTCGGAGTCGATGAGGAGGAGTAAAGAATGACGTCACCAACCCCCCCAATGAATGCCCTCCCCCTTTTTTTCACAGCTATGCTCCAAAAGAAACAGGAATGATTATAAACTATAACCAACACAGTTGTTACTCTAACAGTCAAAGATCATACAAGTACTTAATAGGGATTAATCTATGTAATATATTTTTGTAATATTATTGTAATTATAAGATTTATATACAATAAAGAGAACAAGAATAAAAAAAATAAAAAAAAAACAATAACAAAAAACAAAAATAAAACCAAAACAAAACAATGGCCGGTCGCGAGTGACTGACGTCTCGTCAGTCAAGGCCGCGACCGTGACCCCTTATCAATGCATTGTCGCATTCGAAAATCGTGAATGGGGTCAAGTGTTGCTCGTATAGGGTTTCCTATAGACGTACGGGTAGATATTAATAGTGGTGACGTCACAGCGTCTGCGCGGCTGCTGTAGATCACCTTTGTTTATGGGCCAATGGATTAGAGTTTAGACTATTTTAGCTCGGGCTATTTCGGCTGTCGCCGTGCGGTAAATAAACACGGTTTGAGTGCAAAATGTACGTGCACCGGTTTACGATTATGCGTGGTTTTATAGAGATCATGAACGCGATCTATTTCGTTAATAAAATAGTAGGTGGATTACATCACACATTGAACGGTAGAAAATAAAATGTTTTACGTCTTTGACCGCAGATATTTTTCGCACGCATATGAGAACATTATTCGTATTATCCAATAGCATTAGGTACTTTTTACTATACATAGACTCAATATTCCAGCTATCGCTTGCTGGCCATAGCATAGTAGTCGACCCTGCACGAGTCTAATTTTACAGAGATACCGCAAATCGATGTACAGTTTAGCCGTTTGGCACACACATACTAGAGGTCAAAACAAAATTTTTGATCCGCAGTTCTTTAAAAAAATTCCCTTAGGAGGGGGGTGCTGATTCATCATTTTTTTTGTATGAGAAAAAAAAATTTTTTTTTCAAAAGCCAATCGTGTGTGGTATCATATGAAAGGGCTAATAGAGGCGGTTCTAAAAATATACCACATCATTACATTTCAGCCATATTTTTTTTATTAAAACAAAAATAACTTTCAAAACATACCAAGTTTGGGCTCCTCCAGACACGACATGGCTGATTATTTTTTTGTACAATATATCACAAATGATACTTGTTACCCTCATATCTAACCCCAAGGAAGCAATTTTGAAAAAAGGTTCATTAAGTATTTATTTTTTATTTTTCAATATTACAAAATAACGCAGTACAAAATGTACTGAAGTAGAGGTCTACTAGAGTTATACTCCAGTACATTTTGTACTGCGTTACTTGATAATTTTGAAAAATTAAAAAAAAATACTAAATGAAGTTATTTTCAAAATTGCTTTCTTGAGGTTAGATATGAGGGTATCAAGTATCATTTGTGATATTATTGTAAAAAAAAAATCTGCCATATCGTATCTGGAGGAGCCCAAACTTGGTATGTTTTGAAAGTAATTTTTGTTTTAATAAAAAAAATATTACTGAAATGTAATGATGTGGTATATTTTTGGAACCGCCTCTATTAGCCCTTTCATATGATATAAGGATATAACACACGATAGGTTTTTGAAAAAAAAATATTTTTTTCTCATACAAAAAAAATTATGAATCAGCACCCCCCTCCTAAGGGAAATTTTTTAAAGAACTGCGGATCAAAAATTTTGTTTTGACCTCTAGTATGTGTGTGCCAAACGGCTAAACTGTACATCGATTTGCGGCTTTATTTTGTATACAAGGGGCACTATAGTTATTATTAGGCGGTAAACGCTCATTGAAGAAAGTTAGAATACAGGCCCTTCTAAGTTATGCTCCATAGAGCTACGTCGTAGCATAGTTTTCCGGTATGTAGCGAAAATGTTACAAGTAGAGGCGTAACGAGTTTGTCATGATAAGCGCAGTGGCGCATTCTAATTTTAAAATACACAATTACATTAAAAAAACAAAATCTATCTTAAACATAATTCCTACACTCAACAAATAATCAACCAATATTGAAGTTGCATTAGAATAATTTTCAAGCCAATTCTGACATTTCTGATTCAGACGTTTAGGCGCTAGCTGTATTGCGTTACGCCGTAGCAGGAATTTCCAGCTTTGTAGCGAAAACTCACTTTAGATTTACTTCCCTATCACTTTATTCGCAATAATAGGGTTAAGCTCAAAGCAGAAACAGAACCCTGATGTATATTCCTACCGTAAAAAGATAGGTTTTTCCATGCAAGAACAAAATGGGACTTTCCGCCCTAGCCCAATTACCAGCCGGTAAAATTAAATGTTACTTACGACTGGAGCTAAGCTATTATAATTTGTCAAGGATGCAATGACGAATGCCACGTCACTTGCACTAGCTGGCTAATATTAATAACCATTATCAATGAAAATTTCGGTTTATGAGATAAATATACATCGTTTAAATATAAATAAAAAATAATGTGTTAAATTAAAACGAGAGCTGTATTTTTAGCGAAAGCGAAAACTTGAATAAAACCAACACAACTATCTGAAACAATCGTATAATCCATTACTAATGGTCTATAATGGTGGTCTATTATAGATTATTTATGACTTCTTAAAATCGCGAAACGAAACGACTGTACGAAATACGAAACAGCTAATCAGGCCTATAACCGCGAAGCACTTCGTTCATCGAATCGTCTATTTGCATCACTCTCTTTCGTATATGCAAGAGCGATAGAGACGGGGCCATGGTTTTGTCGGTTTTCGAACTTCGCGGTAACAGACCAGTTTCAACCAGCCGGCTAAAATCAACCTCGTGATAGACTCCGCTTCGAGCAAATAAGTTTTATTGATTTACGATTTTATTCCAACTAGCTGTTCCAATTACACTCGTTGAATATTTAAACTAAATTGGTGCCTACGTCAGACATCGATCGGTGATTAATTGAAGTGATAGACGGAGAGCTGGCCACGTCAGATATGATATGTCACAATAATGAGAGCAACGAAACCCGTCTAGTTAGTTTGCTATACTATGATTATTTCTAGATCCGGACATCTGGCAGCTGTAAAGTGGTGGAGGTCAAAGAATGCAAATAACTTGAAGAAAACAAATTCTAGAGTTCTGGATTTGATCCAATATTATGATAAAATATGGCATTAATTAGATTATATAATATCCAATAGTTTCGGTTGTGGGAAGTAGTGCCAAATGATGTATAATGTAATTTTTGGTTACTCGCCTACTGCTTTTGTTTCCGCAATAATACACAATGTTTTTTGTTCTAATGTTAAAATAAAGGCCCTATTCTCTATAAATGACACAACTTCAGCAGTTTTTACTTATTTCGGTATTACTTTTTTCGAACTTAAAAACTTTGTTGGTTATTCACTCTAATGTCCACCCATTAAAAGCTGCCAGATGCCCGGATCTAGTAATAGGGATGGTTATGCAATCTAAATGGACTGGTTACAAAACTCTCATTATTGTGTCACATCTGACGTGGCCGGTTGCGGCGGTGGCGGTTTTAGGTACACACAGATATGCGTATGGACATTTTCATGCATACTCGTTCCAATTGGGTTGGCCGGTGAAAACTTTTGCAGAGGGCGCTGTTCCAGATTCCATACAATAAGAGAAAGAGATACAAACAATGATAGAAAGAAACAGACGATGAATGGTCCCTAACTTGTATGCAGGCATAAAGCTTTTCTTAGGCAAAAACCTTCCCTATGGCGTTAATCTACATCATTTTAATTTTAGTGTATTCCAAAAACGGATGGATTTCAATTTCGGAACAATTCGAGACCAAACATTGAGTCATTTTCGCGAAAATAAATAAAAACTACTTCGCGCCATACAAATTTAGCTTTTCTAGGGACCAATTTTGAAGATGTCCCTTTGACAGTTGCCAACCCCATTTGTCTTTTGAATATTCTATTTAAATATACGTTACAGTGGCGGCGCTTAAAATATTCTTAGTGAGTTTAGTTTCTTAGAAAAGTGCTCACCTGTCAGAAGCTTTGGCAAGCCCGTGGAATCGTGTTCAATGTACTGCCATTGATACCGTAATACAATGCAAAAATAGATAATAAAATAGATATTCTTTGAACTAGTATTTACCTAGGTTTGAAACATATTTCATACCTATTTGTATATGTCCGTATATTTTGGTACGGATGCAAAGATCGAAATCATTTTACAAGATTTTATTAGAACTTGCAGTGTGTGTCAGTTCAGTTTGTTGGGTAAAATCTTGCAAGCCAGATTTGAACCAGTTAGTGATATCCGACTTTTATCATACCTAAAATTTGGCATACCTGCATAACTTGGATTACAATACTTATAAAATATTTTATATCGTCCTGGGGCCGATTGCATTACAACTTGTAACTAATAATATTACTCTCTTTCTAATTAATGGGATTGGAAAAAGACTTCCGCTAATATTATTAGTTACAAGGTGTTATGCAATCGGCCCCTGGTCTGATGATCGAGACCAATCAGACCAGGGGCCGATTTCAGCAGTGGACGTCTTATGGCTGAGATGATGATGATGATGATGATGACGATGATGAAAAAAAGTATTTCTTAACAAAAACTTATATTTTAGATCTAACTGGCGGTGCCGCAGAGACTAGGCTCTAGACTAGACAGTAATAGGCTCAAAACATACCTGAGCTGAATTACGCCAACTCATAGACAAAATGCTTAAATTTGTCATGTGTTTGTTTGTTTTCTAAGAACTTGTTGAGGCTCCAAGTCTGAAGCGCCATCTGAACGAGACCAACCAAATACCGTCCAAAGTACGGCAGAGTACTCTCTGCCCCTCAGCGCCATCTAATAATTGATACCGATACTATTATTTACGGTGTTTCTAAAGTAACTTTGGGTTGCTCTCGTTCCGATGGCGCTTCACACTTGGAGCTTCAAAAAGTTCTTAGACTGTGCCGCTCTATATATAATACTCTCTATTTGCCGTAACTGTGTAGCCTACAATAGGGTGTCCCTAATATTGCGATTTTGAGAAATTAATAACGCATATCCCCCAAATGTATTTGTTTTACCCCCAAATAGTCTACAAAAAAAATCAGGCCAATCCTGTAACTCTAACCCGTGCCGACTTGCGTCGTCACTTCCCCATACAAATTACTATGAAGAAATTTAGGGAGAACATAAGTTGCTACTTTTATATCGGTTTCGATTCGCAACGAGATATTTTTCATAAAAAACGTTCATGTAGGAGTAGGATGCACTGATGACATGAATAAATTACTGAAATAAAATAAAAAATTTGGTAATTTTCATACATTGTATGGGAAAATCGGACAAAAGTCGGCACGGGTTACAGTTACAGGAATGGCCTGAAACTTTTTTGTAGAGTATTTTGGGGTAAATTAAATATATTTAGAGGGTATGCGTTATTAATTTCTCTAAATCGCAATATAAGGGACACCCTAGCCTACAAATATTGTTACTACTGGTCTACTCTACAATAACTAACTCTTAAATATTTTATTTCTCATTCCAGGAATGCCGCGAGCCCTTCCACGGCGGCTCGTTCTTCGAGCACGAGGGTCAGCCCTACTGCGAGACCCACTACCACGGCAAGCGTGGCTCGCTCTGCGCCGGCTGCCACAAGCCCATCGCGGGCCGCTGCATAACTGCCATGTTCCGCAAGTTCCACCCGGAGCACTTCGTCTGCGCCTTTTGTCTGAGGCAGTTAAATAAGGGAACGTTTAAGGAGCAGAATGATAAGCCGTATTGTCATACGTGCTTCGAGAAGTTGTTCGGTTAAATTATACAGATGGCGCTGTTATCAAAGTTGAGTTTAACGCGCGTTAACTTTAAAATTGCACTATGTCATGTTACTTTATTTTTTGATGGTTAATGCTATTGCAAGTAATTGCGAGGGATAATACAAACTAGCCGTCAGTTGGGTGCCAATAGCCTCTGTCGGGCGGATGCATAACTGCCATATTCCGCAAGTTTAATCCTTAGAACTTCGCCTGCGTCTTCTATCTGAGGCAGTTAAATAAGGGAACGTTTAAGGAGCAGAATGATAAGCCGTGTCGTCATACGTGCTTTGAGAAATTGTTCGTATAGACGGGAGATGGCGCTGTTCTCAAAGTTGAGTTAAACGCGCTTTCAGTAAAAAACAGAAACTTTGACGTAAAGATAAATCTTGAAATATATCAGGTTGCGGAGCATCGGGCGGATGCATAACTGCCATATTCCGCAAGTTTAATCCTTAGAACTTCGCCTGCGTCTTCTATCTGAGGCAGTTAAATAAGGGAACGTTTAAGGAGCAGAATGATAAGCCGTGTCGTCATACGTGCTTTGAGAAATTGTTCGTATAGACGGGAGATGGCGCTGTTCTCAAAGTTGAGTTAAACGCGCTTTCAGTAAAAAACAGAAACTTTGACGTAAAGATAAATCTTGAAATATATCAGGTTGCGGAGCATCGCAAATGCTTTCTTTTGAATTAGTAATATACTTACTAGGAATAACGCAAAGTTAAACATAAATATTCCTACTGATTACTTGAATGTCCGTCATGCTTGGCAAGTTCCATCCTAAGCCATTCTCTGCATTTTGGCTTAGACAGCTTAATAAAGAAGCGTTCAAGAAACAGAATGACAAGCCGACCTGTCGGGTAAACGAAGATAAACGCGCTTTCATTAAAAAGCAGATATATTCAGTTAAATATAAAAATCACAATACTTGCGCTGCAACGCGACATCATTGTCAATCATTTATTTTTAGTGTATAGTTGCACTATCCCAAAAAATCGAACCACATATAACTCACTTAAATGTGGCGTTCCATTCCATACCTAAAAACCCCTATTATGGTCGATTTTGACTTTGAGTTAAAAAAATAAATGGGCATTAAGGCCCTTTTAAGTATAGAACGCCGCAAATGATTACAAAAGTTAAATTTTAATTATGCGTCATTTTTAATGAAATAAATTTGTTTACATAGACGGATTATTGATAACATATAATAACATGATTATAATGTAACTATCGAGGACATAATACTGTGATTAATTACTTTATTTATATAAATATATCCATTGTGACCGTATTACGAAGATTACGATGTCTAGTACAAAAAAAATAGTATCGGTAGGTAGGTACCTATCGTACAGATGAGTAGAATTTCGAATTCTCTTATTGAAATTTGTGATTGTAAATTTCTTATAAGAGTAGATGATGAAAATGTTCAAAAGTAGATGTCGAGTAGTTCTGGTTCGTCTAAATAAAATGAATGTCAATCATTAATAATTAAGGATAAATGTTACAATGAATACAATTTCTAATAAATAATATTATTGTAATTTTATTTGTCACTTGCATAAATGCAGCCACATTGTTGTTTATTAAGTTCTTTATTATTAATTATAATTAACTCAATCGTGCATGTGATAAATAAAATACGACACATGTTTGTGTTATAGAACTTAGTCCGTTTTAGTAGTTACAACATATTGTGAATAATATTAAAATGACGAAGTTCTAAATTATGTTAATCCCATTACGACGGCCTAGTAAGAAATGTTTGGTCTAACAATTTACTTATGAATGACAAATGATACTGCCAATTCAGTGTTAGTGACTCCTGACTAAGATTCACCAGAAGAGGTAGAATCCGTAATTCAGCGAAGTGATTTTGATTTGACAGCATTTTACATGCATTTGATAACCGCTTTGTATCCCAAGAGCTGTCAAATCACTCCATTGAATTATGGTTTCGCTCTTAGTAAGTGTGGTGTGCTATAACTTAGTGTTTGACTAAAATATTGACGAATTAGTTAGACATTTGACTTTACTCAATAAAGGTAGACTCACAAACAATATTAATATAATAAGCATTATAGTGTAGCGGCCAGTAACAATGTACTTTTTATGATTTTAAGCGAAATTATTATCCTTGTATAAAACAAATACTTTTCTAAATAATTTTCAGTGAAGCAAAACATTACACGTACCTACACGTTAGATAAGCCGACAGCCCGACACTTAGTACATTCATAATCATAACACACTTTACATCATTGAATTTAAACTTTCGTGAGACATATTAACACTATTATCACTGCATGCGGCTGTACTTGTGTTGAGTCGATGGCGCGGCGCCGTAACGTCGGGGTCGTGAATCGGTTCGCCTAGCATTCTTAGTGCTTGAGAATGGAGACCTAAGCTCTCCGAAACATGTCGCGCGTAGTGACTAAACACAAGTGGACACTTTACATCGTATCACGATTCATATTGATCAACAAGACTCTTGTACAGTCAACGCCTCACTAGGTATACACTTTTGAACCTTATTCCACTGTAATAACGTTCAAAAGTGTATACCTAGTGAGGCGTTGTGTGTACAGTGGGCCAAGAAAGTGGTCTACCAGTTTTGACAAAAGTTTCTGCGAGATCTAACGATCGCTAAGGTTGACTTTTCTAACGGAGTTTAAAACATGCACGACCTTGTTGTCTCATGACGTTCAAACGAACCTCAACCGTAGGGTGGTAGACTACATTATTGGCCGACTGTACATATGAAACATTCGTCGCCCGTTGTCTACACATATAGAAAGTTGCCTATGACACATGTAGAAAGTCCCCCAACTATAGATGATTTAACTTATGACTCATCAGTCTTTTAAAGTGACCAATCGGATGTAGATCTATGCTATTATTCATAAATATCAATTTAAGGGGGTTAATCTGTAGGTATAAGCTCGCTAAGCTCATTTTATTTAGTATGAAAATTATGAAATGACGCAGAGCTAGCCACGTCAAATATGGGATCATCCATTAATTACATCACACCTCAAAGGGGGGGGGGGGAGGGGGTCCACAAAATGTGACATATCGTGACAAGGGGGAGGGAGGAGTTCCATGTTTGTGACCTCACAATCCTCACTTACAATTTTTTTACAAAATCTAAGTTTAAAAAAAAAAATTTCAATTGTTAACAAACATTGTACCTACTTACTTAACTAATTTTCTACATACTCGGAATTGTTTGAATACTTTAGTTCCCTATAAATTTGATACTATATTTCTGGCCGAGTTTAAAGATTTATTGTTTTTGAAATAGCCAATGTATTACTAAGGCGATAAGGCTCATTTTACAACGCCATCCTAAACTAAAAATCGAAATGTGGCGTCACACTAAGGGGGGAGTTACTTGTAACGAAGTGTGACAAGGACGGAGGGAGGGGTCAAAAAATCATGAAATTGGTGTGACGTAATTAATGGATCATCCCTATGACACAATAATGAGAGCAACGAAATCCCTTTAGTCAGATTGCTATACTATGCTTATTTATAGATCTGGACATCTGGCAGCTGTAAAGTGGTAAAGGTCAAATAATGCAAACCACTTCAAGAAAACAAAACCTAGAGTTCTGGTTTTGATGCAATATAATGAGAAATTATATAAATAATTAGATATATAATTGCCAAAAGTTTCTGATGGTGGAATGTAGTGCCAAACGACGTATAATTAAGTTCATAGTTTTTCGCCTACCGTTACTGTTTCAATCCAATCCACAATATGCAATGTTTTTTTTATTCTGATGTGAAAATATAGGCCATGTCCTCTATAACTGAGACAACTTCGGCAATTTTTACCTATTTTGGTTGTACTATTTTCCAATCCATAAATTTTGCTAGTTAACTCTGACTTCTACCCATTAAAAGCTGCCAGATGCACAGATCTAGCAATAAGGATAGTATAGCAATCTAACCAGACGGGTTATGTTGCTCTCATTATTGTGTCATATCTGGCGTGGCCAGCTCTTAGTCCATATTATGCATTCACTGAAACCTTTTGATATACCGACGTATACCTACCACATATGCTTTCTAGCACTTTCAAGTTTACTTTTATTACGATCTTTATTACACGTGTAACAAGCCAACGGTAGCTAAACGATTTGTTCCAATCCAATTTTAATTACCTGCTGTATTCCGATTGTTAACTAACTTCTATACAATTCAGTACTGTCAGCGGCAAGAGTTACTAAGCGGGCAGTTGTTCAAATAATTTCGGCATCACTTTATCAAGAATAAAGTGCGTGCGAATGTCATTAAAAAATCAGACCAGCTTAAAACTACTTCTGCTATTGACTGTACTTATTGCTTTTGTATGACATAATACTACATACTACGATATATAAACAGGCATACTTGTCTTGTTAACAAACGTACCTACCGTTTACTTATGTAATTTAACATTTTATTGTTTCGAGATATATACTGCTTGCTATGCCCATGTATTTTCTAGAAGCATTGTTTGAAATGTGTACAATATCGATTCGTGACAACCTTGGTAAATACCGTTCAATAATGCAAAATGAGACGTATTTTCACGTCGTAAAGTTATATTTTAAATGGTGCGTCGTATTGTACAGTTGCCGTCAGATATATCGGAACGGCCAAGGACAGCAAGTATCTGAACAACGCCTCTATTGTCAAGCCGATAAAGGGCATGTTCAGATATTTTTGAGTACCCTCGCCGCTCCGATATATTTGATGGTGACTGTAAGTGCATTTGAGTCGCTTAACTTCAAACTCGGATAAATCCATCTGTCAGAGTATCCGATTTTGGTATGGTAAAGAAAGGTAATAGGGTAGATATTTGCTGGCAGGATAATGGATTTATCCGAGTTTTTTATGTTACGCTTTCATACCCGATAACGCGTTAAGTTGTAATACTTGTAATTCTTCCATTAGTGTTAAACGCTGTACAGTTATCGCTTTCGTTATGTTATTTTTATTGCTGGGTTATCGCCGCTGGAATAATTAAAGATATCGGCAAATGGAAGTAACACCTGCTGCTTTACCTACACGGAAAAAATATCTTCATTGAAGACTCTTGGACAATAGGTGGTAATAATTTACTTACAAAGTGGTCTTGATTCAAATAACTTGGGCTAAAGATATATAATTAATAGTCCAAGACAATATTTACTTATGTTCAAACAATAATATTCTTGGCTGAAGATATCCTTTATTTCCGTGTAAATCCACCATTTTTTTGTATTATTTGTCTTACTGTTCCTAAATATATTTTACACAGACATTGTTAGTACCACTAGGGAAAAAAATTGAGTGGGAACTTCTATGGAAAAATTCCAGTATTTTCCTAAACAATTTATATCATTACCAATGGTCGGCAGGGGGTGAGCTGTTTTCATAGTAATTTGACGTATGTCGTGTCAAATTAATATGAAAACAGCTCACCCCCGCCGACCATTGATCATTACAGTACCTAATCTACCAAAAAAATCCCAGCATTTTCTTAAACTGTTTAGATATATCACTTAACAGTAAATTACTGGTTTTTTCTGGGAGTTAAGTACCAAAAATTAACTCTAGAGGTCGTCACACAAAAAAACCCATTGCTCTCGAATTGATTCAACTGTACTAGTTACTTTTATTTGTGAAATATATTAAGGATGATGGTATTGATGGTATCTTTGGCCTAATACCTACCTACTTAATTTTTGTGGTTAAAACAGTTCATGTTTGTATATTAACTACAGTGCTACTTCCATCGCCAGTATGTTTGTTTGTCAGTTATCTAGGAGTAGTTAGCAAGTGCCAAATGCCGGCAGTTGCTAGGCCCATGGCCCATCCAGCTGAATTGAACAGTTCAACGAAAAGGTTTTCTCTTTGAACTGAACAGTAACTTGGTAACTTTTTTACTACCTACTTTGGTTGATTATCCATATCTAAAAAAAATTGGAATAAATCATGATTATAACTCCTTTTGTTTATGCTAACGCTTCCTATACCCTCTTATCAGTATTAAAATCATGTGCCTAACGATATAATGATACTTTTTGTAACCAATGTCATATGTAACGTTGGTTTTCAAAGCTAATTACCAGAAACAAATAACAAGGTCATAGCCAGTTACATGGTGTATGTAAATATGTGTTGTAGTCGCAGCTGGACGGGCCTTATGTTATGTTAATCGCTTCGCTTGGCGGTCCCCGCGTAACTTAGGTAGACCTAATTGATGTAAAACGTAGTGTAAGGAACGATTTTATTGAATCTGTAATATTTTAACAAAATATATTTAATGTTTTTTTAAGTGATTGTTTTATTCTATAACTACCTATAACCAGGTCGATATATTGATTTTAAAAGTGCTTAACGCGTAGAGCGTGTTGAATTCAGAAAGAATGCAATGCGAATGCCGACACATCTGTGGATACAATTATAGTAATTCATTAATCAAAAATTTGTTCAGCATCACAAACTTAATTATTTATGTTCATAATCTTTAGCTAGTTCTAGCTAAAGATTTTTTAAGCAATCTTTTATGCGGCTAATTGACAGAAATCTCTGAATTCAATAGATCGTAATGAAATAATCTTTTAATATTCGTTAATTAACAGATATTTTACTTAATGATGTTAAAAATATCTGGCCAAATTATGTTATGATAAGATGTTAGTTATCTTATTAACTTGTTTACATAAGTTATTACTTATTAGCAATGCCCGGTTGTCGTTTTGCTATCGCCGGGGAATCCAGACTGATATGAGTGTACGTGCCCACGCGACTACTACGTGATCGTAAGCCGATAACTAGCTATTTTCGCCTCCAACCTTCTAGAAAACTAAATGAAACCAGATAATACGACAGAACAGATATATTTGACTTATTTCACAGCACTTAAACGCATTCCTACACTTAAACATAGGCACTTAGCTAATAAAAAATACGATTACAACTTAAAATAGAACTTTGTCATTTTAAACTTAACTATTAATTCAATAACTTAGATCTTAAAACGAGTCAGTCTTTGGTGAAATGCTGTTAGAACTGGTCCCTACGCAAGCCCAGGGAAGAGTTCTGAAAAGGATTCGCACCAGAAGTCTGACAAATCCATAGATTCTGATTCACTGAGCGGTGAGGCCATGGAATCGTATCCTAAATCGCTGAAGCTATGACTCGGAGATGCCAAGAGGTTCTCATCGGTAGATCGGGGTGACAAGCTCATAGGAGACAGCATTTTCATGTCATCAAGAGATATAGAGCCATCAGTGAGCGATGTGAAGTCTGTTTCAACTTGGATTGGGTTATCCGTTAACTCTGCAAAGTCCAAGTCGACTTGAGTTTCCTCAACAACTTGTTCCTCGCATGGCACTTCAACGGTGACACAGTTCTCCTGTAGACTGGCGTAGAAGATGTCTCCCTTGTCGTTCTCCTCTGTGTGTTCTATGTCAGTGTAGGGGTGCGCGTAAGAGTGCTGGGTCAGTATCCTGTGCACGTCGTGCTTGAGGGCTAGGACTGCAGCTTCACTGGGTTCCAGGTGCTCTGCTGCGGGCCCCACCACTTGAGCTCCTTCAGGGCGCTCTCCAGTGTCCCGCACTGGGACCTGCAACAATGGAAAACGTTTTTAGTAAATAATGCTATGAACATGATTGGGCTTGTGCACAAATCACGCGAGGTTTTTTTGGCTACTTTTTGACCCCCCCCCCTCCCCCCTGGTGATCTTTGGTGAGGTTCTAAGCTCCCCCCCCCCCTCCCCCACCTAACCTCGCGTATATTTATCGATTTTTTTTTACTCGACCTAATTTTGAAATTAAATATTCGAAAATCTTGTTTATTTTTCTATTTTCGCAATTAATGTGATGTTATATTTGCCATATATTTAGTATCCGTTGATGCACAAATGTATTTGTGTAATTTTTACTACTATCTCTGAAAAGTTGACTCTTATTTTGAGGTAATAGGTATGGTTTTTCAAAGTTCTACATTCGCCGATTTCATTTTAGCTTTTATTACATTTATATTACAGGTGCTAATACTGACGGGTACAAGAAAAAAAACCGGCCAAGTGCGAGTCGGACTCGCGCATGAAGGGTTCCGTACCATTATCTATAAAAACCGGCCGTAGCTACTATCGAATAAATTAATATCGCAAGGTCGTATCTGCCTAAGTAGGTAGTTTTTTGGAGATAACTCAAAAATGTTCGTTGAAAGAATATTCAAAAGTGTATCTTCTTGAATTTTTCCATAATATTTGGACTTAAATAAGGTTAAATTTTTTTGACTTTCGGAGTCATTATTTCTGAATATATCCACTTAATCAAATATTTTTTTAAAAAACCTCAATGTTATTTCTAAAGACCTATCGATTGATGTGCATCATGTTGATATTTGGTAAAAAAATATTTTTTGACAATTACTTGCATGTATGGAGTGCCCCCTCTAAAATGATTTTTTTTTTCAGAAATTTAACTACATATCTAAGTAGCAGCACACAGAATACACTTTATGTAAAAATTTGATAATGATACGTCTTATAGTTTCCGAGTAAAATGGCTGTGACATACGGACGGACAGACATGACGAATCTATAAGGGTTCCGTTTTTTACCGTTTGGCTTATAGCGCAGTAAAATAGACATATTTATTAATATGTATAATTAAATTAATTAAACCTGTTTTGAAATTAAATCATTCATCGGTCCAGGGATTGTTCTGGTTCGTCTCTAAACGTTACAACAGGGCACACATCTTCAGGCAGGCAGGTAGCGGGCATACATCCTTCGACATCGTCTTCGTCTTGCCACACGACACGACGTCGTCGTTTTCCCGCATTACACAAAGAACTTCCCTTTGGGATCTCGCTATAGTTAACCGCGTTATAATGCGCGTTGGTCGGCCTATTTTGTCATTACGATCCCTTAGTTTTTTATATTTTTCACGGCTTCGTTCATTATAGAAAATACACGTGAGGTCTCCATGTACCCCCCCACCCCCCACGTGATCTATCGTGATTTTTTCGGGACCCCCTCCCCCCCCCTTTCGAACCTCGCGTGATTTGTGCACAAGCCCATTGGTATACTATACTACTGTATTTTGGACCTTATATTTAAAATATTACAGTCGAAAATTAAGTTAGCTAAACTTTAATCCTATTTTGTTTCTAAGTAAACTATTATTAATGAGAATCTTTACTATTATCAATATTTTGAAAAAGACTAAAATGTTTCAGGATAATTTTAAGAACTGTCAACCTCAAATATATTGTAACAGCTAGAGTAACCAAATAGTTCGTCACACCATACAAAATTTATGGTGTGAAGAACTATTTGATCACTTTGCTTGGCTGTTACTACTATATATTTGATGCTGATTCTACGTACAGTACAGTCGCCAAATATCTGAACAAGCGCTTTATCGCCTTGACAATAGAGGCGTTGTTCAGATATTTGTGACCACCTTGGCCGCTCCGATATATCTGATGGCACACGAACATAAAACAGTTATTTTTATTTAATAGTGCCTTTTCTAAGTCAAAGAATATTTACAGCATCCTACATTTTTAGTATCTAAAGAAAAGTTTTGTTATCTAACTTTAGTGACTAAAAATGTAGGATAAATAATTCAGAATGCTACAACTAAAGCAGCTTTAGATTAACCACAGACTACACAGACACCTCATCATTAAGCTTTTACAGGGAGCACGTGGTCACCACACATCAGCGCAATTTTATTCGTAAATTTCTACGATTCGAACAGCACATCTCAATAATAGTATTCTACACCAATTTGTAGTATAACAATCCAGGTTCACCCCTGTAACTTGATTTTTGTGGATATTTTTAATTCACATGAGTAATGATCAAAAACGTTAAGAGTCGCCAGGACGCTCGCGTGAACTCGCGTCCCCATACAAACGTAGTTCAGCTCTCATTTTAAAACGACGTTGTTTAGAACCACGAAATTTGGCATGGGCATTCTAGCAGTACAGATCTATGTCGGTAATTCGTTTTCGTTGCTAAAAATTGTAATAGAAAGAAAATATAGCAAAAATAAGTTTTGTATGTACCTAAATCTGTATCTGGCCGTATTTTCGTTGTATTACAATTTTTAGCAACGAAAACGAATTAACGACATAGATCTGTACTACTAGAATGCCCATGCCAAATTTCGTGGTTCTAAAGCATGTCGTTTTAAAATGAGAGCTAAACTACGTTTGTATGGGAATGCGAGCGTCCTGGCGACTCTTAACTCAATTGATATAAGCGTTGGGCTCTCATACAAAATTAGTACGGGAGCACAGATGCGTGGTGACCCCGAGTTGTACTTATGATCTACCTAGTGGTTGAGGTTATCTGTGAGATGAACACACCTTAAATTAATGCATCATAGCCAAATTATAACGTAAAACGACAAAAACATTGCATCAGCCAAGCTAGAGGCTTGCACGCTAGTGGGCGGGGCGGGGGGCGATGACGTCACGATTGAGTGCGACTTACATCAGCCAGCAGTGGTTAGTAGTTAAGTGGTAAGTGGCATTAGTCACGGGTCACAGCACACGTTGCGTATTTTCCGGACTTGCACTAGTTTTTCCGATAACTTATTTATTTGACTGCCCAATTGCCTATTACATGAATGACCCATTTTCAATTTGTTTACCTGCAAACCTATTATGATTTCATTTTATATTTTTATTAGTTAGGTAGGTATATTAGATTACGATAGGTTCACATTTAGCTAAACAGTCTAAATAAATGTCGTTATTTAATATTTATGCGATAAAAAGCCTATCTGAGAAGTTTTTTCACTTGATAACAAAGTTGCCTACCTACATTAAATCAGTACAGGTACAGGGTCAACTAAGATAAATTAATGTGATGTGAGACACATAATTAATAATAAAGAATAAGTTTCCTTGCTACTATAATAGTACATTACGCACCTAGGGCAGTAAAATAAAGAACGGCTCAGATCGCGGGTATTTGTGGCCCGAACCGAAGGTAAGGGCCATAAAGAAGCGATCTGAGGCCTTCTTTATTACCGCCCGCGGTGCGTACACAATTTTACGTCTTCTCCTGGGTGTGAAGTGAGATTTGCCCATCACGGGCGCTGCGGCAAATCTCATTTACCGCCCAGAGAGACGTAAACGATTTTGGTTGATGGAGAATAAGTTTTCCTGGTATACATCATAGGTAGATTGTATTTTCCTCATTTTACCTTCAGTTTGATGTAGACAAAATTTAACGAAATAAAAGATGCAATACAAGATGATACCTACATGATAAAAAATTTACAAATGTGGATGAGTTTTTTTAGTGCAAGGGACCAGTTTGTCGATTTACAAGGACACTTTTGTCTTTCACTAATAGATAGTGCATATTGCTTAGTTTTAGAATGTACCTACTAGTAACTCCATATCAACAAAGTGGTCCCTTTGTCCATACACTGACACAAATAAAGACGATGGAACCAGGGCTTGTAACCGGTTAATGCAAAAAACCCCGAAATGATCCAATATATTTAATTATTTTATGGTTTTTATGTAAAACCCGATGTTACTACTGTTTTTTACTATGGATTTCGGTTACGGTTAAAAGCCCTGGATGGAACGTACATGTACTAAGAAAGCAATTTCACACAAGATAATGAAGCTTTTAAATTAGCTTATCAATGTTCTCAAATTTTTGTGCTAAAATCATGATTATCACCAGTGATCGTACATTTTACAGCAAAACCAGTGCAATGATGTTTTTTTTGTGAAATTGTTATTTAATTATCAACATTTCTACATTACTACTTAGTTCTAAATGGCTTTAATTTTATTTGATACTTGGTATAACAATTTTATAGACTTATCTACGATCACTGATTATCCCCGACACGCCAAATGTATTGACAAAAGAAATTTGCAAATTTACTTACATCTTGAGCCGCTCCTGTACAGCCTGCATCAATTTCTTTGAGGAGTGAGTCGGCAAGCTGGTGGAGGGTGTCCAGGTACTCTTCAGACTCAAGGTGCTGGAGGAGGTCTGCGAGAGGAGACACATCGCCAGGAGCACTCGCGCCGCGCGCAGTGCCGTCGGGGGCCCCTCCTGCCGCCGAGGAGTAGACTCTGCCGGTCCCCGGGCCCCCGAGACACTGCGCTCCGCGCGCAGCTCCGCGTTCTCGCTCAACAGACGCTCGTTCAGCGCCTTTAGACTTTCCACCTGGATGCATCAATGTTTACGATTAATCTTTGGAGACAGAAAAAATTTCCTGTGATATTTAGAGCAATTTTTTCGCCTGCAATAATTTATGGCTAAAAAGGGAAAACAAAGAACAATACGATAACTAATACTAGGTCCTTCAATGAGTTAAAAAAAGGTCCTTAAATCAGGCGGTTATTAAAAATTAAGAGTGGGATGAAAATGGTTAAATCATTTTTTTAAGATTAATTTCTTTATTTTACAAGTTATGTTAAGGGTATTTATAAATACACAGGAAAATTTTACAAGCAATTTTTTAGAACAGCCATTCTCAAAGTGGGCTCCATCAAATATTTCGCTTTCCAAAAAGGATTCCGTCACCAAAAGTTTGAGAACCGCTGATCAAAATGGAAGGGCCCTAATGTTGAGATGATAACACACTCTTGTTTAAAAAGCTTGGTGTGCAAGTGAGTACACAAGCAAACAACTTCAGCTCTCAATAACATTGATTGTGCCCTCCAAAACAGCAGAAAATGCTGGAGGCATACAATACTATAAACATTTTACAATCAAACAATGCCTACTTATTTTCAATGGATTACCGATTGATTTAATATTTATTATACCTAAACTGAAAACAACTTATTTGAAAAGCTTAAGAACAATGTTTATAAGGCTTTTACAGTAAATATTGATTCAGATACAAACCTCGCTTATCAGCCGCTCGTTCCTGTCAGCCAACTCTTGGATCCTGGACTCCATCTCGTCCATCTTGGCCTTCTTACGGTCGCGGGAGGTTTGTGCCGCCACACGATTCTTCAATTTCCTGCATTACCATAATGTTAATCTATCTATTCCATATACATATATTGTATAAAATACATATACCTATGTGAAACAGGAAAGTCATTTAAAAGTGACTTGTACATCTATGAATAATTAATGAAACAAAAGGCAAATTAACAAGATAAAAGGACGCTGAATTATTAATATTTATTAATGTGCAAGACTCATGTCCTAATTATTTTTAGCTCTATTCCTTATCTCGATTGTGAAACACCCCGAACTAGATGTCATCATACTTAACGGTACTCATAGCCCGGGGCAATGTCCCCGGCGCTAACTAGGCAAAACTATCGCTAACTCGCTAACCACGCAAGCAAAATATGGAAGTCAATGCACTCACTTTCTTTGCATCTTTTCTTCCCATGAAAGGTGGTCCAGCCGGCGCTTCCGCGACGGGGCGGGCGACGCCGGCTCCAGAACCACCTTCGTATCCTCATCCACTGCCAGGTAGTTGTTCGGTACCGTTATGATTATCGGAGCACTCATCTTGACTTGAAGCTGACGCTTATCTTCAAAACCAAACACTCTGATACCACTTGATGTTACTATGACGGTCGCATACTACCGCGAATTGTTTGCTTGAAAAGCATTAGAATCACTTTACTTTGTTAGAAGTTGAGTAACGAGCCGAATGTGCGTCTTTCATGTTTAGGAGCTCGATTTGTACTGTACGTTCGAGAAACCGCGTCGTGGATATACGTGATTGGCGGAAAGTTATCAGTGGGCGGAATCGACGCGTTGACAATACCTAATAACAAGGATAAGGCGATACAGTTCCCCTGTGAAAGACAGAGACGGTTTAGTGAGTTTGTGACGTCACATTCCTCCCTACCACGATACTCCATATTGCGTAGCAGCTGTAGATGCTGTAGTGGGCCGGCAATCATCCGGCAATAACAAAATAAAATTATGAAATGTGGCTGTGCGCGAGCGAGATAGCGCTCTGCATGTGTATAGCGCTATCTCGCTCGCACACCGGCGCCGCATGCGGATCCGTCGTCAGTGTGATAATCGCCTAAGCCTTATTGAGGTTAGATCCGGTTTCCTCACGTTCTTTTCCCTCACCGAAAGGCGAAAAGCGACTCAGACAAGTTCAGAGAACACAGTGGTACGCATGTGGTACGGGCAGGGCAGGGGTAGGCGCAGTCGCAGCCTGAAATTTGGGGGGGGGGGGGGGGGGGTCACGGGTAACTAAAGCAAAATAATTTTTTTTTAATTTTTCAGTGCCCCCCCTGGACCGCGCCTATGGGCAGGGGTTTGAACCTAAAAGCCGTAACAGACGGTGAGATGCGGTTCGGGCAGCATGCAGTCCACCAGGATCCCCTGGCCAGATCCCCAGGGGCTACTGCAGAACTCTGAGTTCCCTAGGGTAGGGTAGGGTCCCCTAAAACGGCTATTAGACATTGCAACCTGCAGGGCCCAATCTGTTGTGTACCCTGCCTCTCCCTTCCCCTCCTTCAGCTCCCTACGGGCCCTACCTTCAATTACACCTTCCAACCTGACAGATTGGGCCCTGCAGGTTGCAATGTCTAATACCGCTTTAAGGTAGGTGTGCAAAGTTGAGTGCACTTTGCGGCCATAACTTTTTTCAATAAAACATTCAGTTGTAGTTCCGAATAAATTATAAACAAAACAATTTTAACAAAAAAAGAACAGACTTCACTTACTAAACTAAGTAGTATCTCACTTCGCTATTCCTAAGAGGAAGTGGCTGAGTTGCTGTAAAAAATTGTGAAATCACTATAGGTAGGTCTGCCTGTAGGGTCGCCACACACCTAGCGGTTTTCCTCGCGGAATTACCGGAAGTAGCGGAAATTTGTCTATGGTAGCGGAAATTTGTCTATGGTAGCAGATTTTTTGTATGGAAGCCATAGACAAATTTCCGCTACCATAGACAAATTAAGCATTTTGTCTATGAATTTCCGCTACTTCCGGTAATTCCGCGAGGAAAACCGCTAGGTGTGTGGCGACCCGTAAACTTGAAGAGTTCCCTCGATTTTTCCAGGATCCCATCATCAGATCTGGACCTGGTGATAATGGGACCAACTGTGAACTATACTCTTTCAAACAAAAAAGAATTTTCGAAATCGGTCCAGCTGTCTTCGATTAATCGGTGAACATCATGGATATAATATGAAGTGAATAAAATACTTCGGTCAAAAAGTGAGGCTGAAAGAGAAGGTTATCTAGGGGATTGTGTCTCGTTTTGACTAAGGAGGTAATGACGTCATCAGACAATCAAAATGTCAATATTTGTCAAATGTCCATCAAATATGACAATTTTGTAACGAGTGCGAGTTCCGGGACACCGCCCCCTACTTTATGCTCTCGATGGGAACGTTTTTACTACTTTTTAATAGTCTCCTGTAATCAACTGTTATGTTCGGTAATAAGGTTCAACTGTGGTAAGGGTCGCCACATACCTAGCGGTTTTCCTCGCGGAATTACCGGAAGTAGCGGAAATTTGTCTATGGTAGCGGAAATTTGTCTATGGTAGCAGATTTTTTGTATGGAAGCCATAGACAAATTACCGGAAGTAGCGGAAATTCATAGACAAAATGCTTAATTTGTCTATGAATTTCCGCTACTTCCGGTAATTCCGCGAGGAAAACCGCTAGGTGTGTGGCGACCCTTAGGGAAAAAGTGTTAGAATTAGATCCACTTTAAAGCGCTATTACACATTGCAACCTGCAGGGCCCAATCTGTTGTGTACCCTGCCTCTTCCTGCCCCTCCTTCAGCTCCCTACGGGCCCTACCTTCGATTACACCTTCCAACCTGACAGATTGGGCCCTGCAGGTTGCAATGTGTAATACCGCTTTTATATAAATTCATGGTGAACATACATGAAAAAAACAAGCAAAGAAAACAAAGATCCCGACGACGAAACCGCTCTTATTCCATGCACCTTGTAACGTGAATTTAAGCGTTCAAATAAATGTCTCAAATAGCACCACAAATGCTGTCATATTTAGAAAAAATCTATCTGTCATCATTAATCCAATCACAGTGCTTTGTCTAAATTGTCTATTGAACGTAAAAAGCAAGCAACCATTATTTTATAAAAAAATATAAATTGCTACAAATCTTCATAAGTAACTAGGTTTAAATACATTTGAAGCCCTTAACGATGGCTTCTACTAGCTCCGACAATCAGGCCACAATAGCCCAGAAAACATGGGTAATGGCCAACAGCATTGAATCTGTGTCCAGTGTTGATGAAATATACCGCTACGATAAGAAACAACAGCAGGATATCCTTGCCGCTAAACCATGGGAAAAAGAGTAAGTTTTCACTTGCATTAAATGAACTAAAAGTGTATAAAACTTACTCATAATGTACTTCTACTTTCAGTCCACATTTTTTCAAAGATATCAAGATATCTGCTTTAGCTCTCCTGAAAATGGTGATGCACGCTCGCTCCGGCGGGACTTTAGAAGTTATGGGGCTTTTATTAGGTAAGACCATCGAAATTTTGAGATACCACTTCTTTTTTTACAAACTTTATGGTTGATGTGAATGATGTGGTTTCTAAGGTCATATTTTTGTATTTTAGGTAAAGTAGATGCAAATACTATGTTAGTGATGGACTCGTTCGCATTGCCGGTTGAGGGTACAGAGACGCGCGTCAACGCGCAGGCACAGGCTTATGAATACATGACGGCTTACATAGAGGCTGCCAAACAGGTACATGACTACTAATATGCTTTAATCAGTCATCCCAGTTAAACCCGGCGAATTTATCATTATAATGGTGAAAATTCAAAGCAATATCTGGTTTACAACCGTTGAGCCAACTCTGAAGGCGCTAGCCAGCCTCCCGACTTCACAGCTCTCTGTCGTGTATTTTAAGTTGGTTTAGAGAGATGGCGCTGTAATTAAATTTAATTAAATTGAATATTATGGATTTTTAACTTTTTTGTTTATTAAGTGGAAAAACCACCAAGTTGGAAACAGATATCCATTATAATGAATGAATTAACCATGGAGAACATTACTTTGTATCAAATATGTTTAACATTTCCAGGTTGGACGCCATGAGAATGCAATTGGTTGGTACCACAGTCACCCCGGCTATGGGTGCTGGTTGTCCGGAATAGACGTCTCCACACAAATGCTCAACCAGAACTTCCAGGAGCCATTTGTGGCCATCGTCATTGATCCGGTCAGGACCATCTCGGCTGGCAAGGTGTGCCTTGGCGCTTTTAGGACATATCCAAAGGTAGGTTATCTAATGGGTTAAGCTAGATTTTTGATAATATAGTTTATCATTCAAGCTTTAATGTAAAGACATTCTCACAATTTCGTTAAAACCATGATTTCTTTCTACTAGCTAAAAAGCAAAATCAAAGAACTTACAGTAAATAATCAAATCAAATCAAATCAAATCAAATCAAATCAAAATCTTTAATGTCAAAAAACAACACATGTCAAAAACTTAATCTATCTTATGCTATATATACAGATGTCAAAAATAATAATAATACATTATAATGATAAAACAGTAGTACAATATAAACATAATCAAAAATAACAGTAATTCACAAAATAATATCATTTTAACTACAATACCTGAATATTTATATTATTTAACATTAAATCTACTGTAAAACTCCCTCACTGTAAAAAATGCTTTATCCATCAAATATACCTTTAACTTTTTGACAAACAGCTCATAAGAAGCAGCCTCTTTGATATCGTCGCTCAAACTGTTATAGATTTTTATACCAACTACCCTCAAAGAATTTGACGACTTCGCTAGCCGGGCACGGACCGAATGCATGCACGATACGTTTTTCTTTGATTAGGACGGCGCTTTTTAAATTCATTTTTGTGCTCCCACATATACTTAGCAATTTCAAGGATGTATAAACAGGGCACGATAAGAATCTTTAAACTACGAAAATACTCCTTAGTAGGAGTGAATGGCGGCACCCCAGACAACATTCTTACAGCCCTTTTCTGTAGTATAAAAACCCTATCCCTACCAGCTGCCAGCCCCCAAAGGTCAATACCATATAAAAGTATAGAGTTAACATACGCATAATATGCCATACGGAGATTCTCACTTGAAAGTGCAGGAGCAAGCCTAGACAGTGCAAATGATGCTTTGGCAAGCCTACTAGTAAGAGCATCAATATGCTTATCCCATTTTAAGTAGAGCTCCCGCTACACGTGTAACACGCGGGAACGAATACCCGTGTACTTAAGACCGGCGGTGCTAAGGAACCGGTTTACACGAACCCGCCAGGATTCGGAAACGTGTCCGGGAAACGTTTCCAGGAGACGTTTCTCAGACACGTTTCCCCGGTTACACGGGTACTTAATACCGGCCCGAACGGTTCCGAAGCTCCGAAGCATTTAGAGCTGATTCAAATAAGATTTACTATAGAATGTTCTAATTGTGAACTGCATTATTATGCACCCCACACTTGAGCGAAATTCAGCGCGGAATTCAGGCAAATTTCCACTACCATAATTCAAACAACATTTTCGCCGTAATTAGTACGATCGTGAACTTGGGTATCGATATTACAGTTAAGATTAGGTTAAAAACTACAACTTGTTTAAATTAACCTCTAGCGATGCAACCGATGTACAGTCGAGTTCGTTAATATCGACGCGTCCAACTGTACAAAATATGTGAACACGACCTTATACCCATACAAATAAGGTTGTGTTCGCATATTAACGGACTTAACTGTACATTGCGGCAAATGAGGCAATAATTGCCTCCCGACTTTCTTATTCAAACATTACACAATGATAACAGCAAATCAATATATATTATACACTGATGTAGGTAATGTAAAAGTATCTGACTTCATGGCTGTAGAGACATAATGCAGTAACTTGGTATTCATTATAATATTGATATTCTCTTATTTTTATCTCTTTCTTTGTTTAACCGAGCATAAAGAACACGCGCGACGGCTCCTACAAAAATAGTAACTAAGGGCGAATTCAAGTGAACGATAATATGACTTATTGGGATAAGCTTAGATCATAAAATGGGAAATCCTTTATTTTTACTTGAGTGACTTTCACGCTAACGTCCCGGCGGTCCAGGTAATAAAATTAAATGTGTAATTTTATGACATCTTTTTGTGCGCTATTTCAACCAAAACGTTTTGTTTTCAAATCTTAATCTACCTATTTTAAGCTTTATGTCGATGTAATAAAGTCAACACGTCTGTAAAACGACGTTAAAAACATTAAAATTTCCGCAAATGTAATAGTTTCGCTGTGGTAATTTAAGAACACCCTCTACAATACAACTAGAATTAATAAAAAATAAATATTCCTAAGAATTTTGCGAATTTTTACTAAGCATCTTGTTATTTTAAAACCCGTAATCAAAGAGGTATATTATAGAGGTAGGCCCGGGCTTAAAAATAGGTAATCTATCATAGAATTAAAAATAATAGAAGACGGAAATAACCAAAATATCACCATATTTAAATATGATATGAGGATTATGGTTATTAAAAAAAGTCTTAAGTATAGATTTTGTCGTGAGTAAATGACTTTATCTTATTTGACCTCCAAATCCGTAGTATTCACGCTGATTTGCTAGTCTTGCTTACGCTGGTCTCTTGTTAACAAAGCGCCTTATCAGTCCTTTGTGACTAAGGAGGCGATCGGCTGCCTTCGGACGTCCTACATACCTAGTGATTGTGTTTTTCGATATTATTATTGTTAATCATTCATATTTACTTAAAATATCTTATTCGTTGTAATGTTTCTTTTACGACACCCTTTTGTCTGATTACAACGAAAACATGTAGGGTTTTAAAAGAGTACCTACCTTATATTAACCAACTTGAAGTTCTATTTTTGTTTAATAAGTTCAACACGTCTAATAAATGACTTACTACATATTAATACATATCAAACTAATACAAAATTAATTTGATAGTTAAGTTTTATTTACTATGGTAATAGCAGGTAAATTTTATACAAATAGATCACAACTAGAGCAAAAACATTGAAGTTTAACAATGTTTTTGCTCTAGTTGTGATCTATTTGTATAAAATTTACCTGCTATTACCATCATAAAAAAGGCACACCCACAGTAACCATTTATTAAATTTCTACTCTACAGACCTCACAATAAGATTCATAATCACCAAACTCCCCAAATGTTTCATATATTCATTCGTACCGTTTGAACGACTCGACCCGTTCGACTCTTACCGCCAAGGACGTTTCCGGATCCGCGTGTATTTAAGACACGGTTTTTTCGACTACCCGTTTAACCGTGGACACGGATCTTAATTACACGTTTCTTAATTACACGTGCGAAACGGGCCAGAAAACCGTGTAGCGTGTTATTCGGAAACGGGTATTCGAAACGGTTACACGAGACCCGGAAACGACCGCGAGCCCTAATTTTAAGCCACAATCAAATTCAAAACCAAGAAACCTCGTGCTCTGAACCTGTGGAAGTGTTATATTATTTATTGTAATGTCAAGGGGAGTTGGATAAAGTCCTCTTAGCCAAAAATGCATTATTAATGTCTTATCAAGGTTAACAATAAAACCATTTGCTTTAAACCAAGATGTCAATTTAAATACTACATCAAAAACGTTCCCTTTAAGATCATCAAAAGTATCACCGCTAATAATCGCGCACCCATCATCAGCAAACATTATAAAATCACCATCTTGGAACAAACTTATTAGGTCATTTACCATCACTAAAAAGAGGAAATTTCCAACCGCTGAACCCTGAGGGACAGAACAGTCATCAAGGGTCCTCATCTCAGACTTTGTGGCCCCTCCATCGACCGACACAATCTGTTCCCTGTTTTTTAAAAAGGATTTAATGAAATCTAAAAGACTTCCTTGTACACCATATCTACATAGCTTAATCAAAAGTAATTCATGGTCCACTAAATCAAACGCACGGGACAGGTCACAGAAAACAGCAGCAGCCATTTTCTTCTTGTCCATATACTGAAGGACACGCTGGTGAACCGCACGTGCAGCATCCACCGTCGACCTACCGTGGCGGTACGCATATTGTCGATCATGTAGTAACTTATTAGTTTCAAAATATTCCATTAACCTGTTACAAAGACCCAACTCTGCAACTTTCGATAACGCTGGTACTAATGATATTGGACGAAAACTTTTTATCTCTTCTTTAGAACCCTTACCCTTGTATACTGGACTTACTTTGACTATTTTTAAAGAGTTAGGATATTCTCCAATTATTGCACACTGATTAAGAAGGGCACAAAAAATATCTATCACATTATCAGGTATTTTCTTTATAAGGTCTGCTGAAATGTCATAAAAATCCGTGGAATGCTTCGATTTTATTGCTTTTAACAATTGCTTTATTTCCAGAGAAGTAAATAGAAAAGTATCAGTCTTAGAACTCACTGACTTAGTAGCTATATTCAAAAAGTTTACTGCCTTCTCCACGTCCGTTTGCCTACTTTCCGATTTATTTATATTTATATAATAATCATTCATTTGATTCGCCAGTTCTTTTTGCCCACAACTGGATCCAGTGTTCGACAGAAGCAAAATTTCAATTGGATCAGGTCTACTACATTTTCTACACGTTTCAATATTTATGATACGCCACAAAATTTTACTAACATTATTCCCTGAATTTTCAACCTTCTTATTAATATATAAACATCGCTTCTCATTCTTCATCTTGTCAATCATACCCTTATACCTAGTAACAAAATCTAATAAATCCTGATCCGTCGGAAACCGTTCAACTAAGCTCTTAATATCATCATAAAATTGCATTTTAAGCATAATTTCATCATCAACCCACATGACCTTCCTACTCTGATTTTGCGGGTACTTTCTTAAAGGAAAATGAATGTCAAAAGTATTCTTAATTATTGAAATTAGATTGTCCATTTTTTCAAAAGGTGTCATGTCAGAACTCAATAAACTATAAAAAGAGCGGTTAGACAAATCCTCTATAAAGTTATGAGTCTTGAGTGCTGATATGTTCCTCCTTATCACCGGTGGTTTACTACTAATTTTACAAGAGGTATTAATCCTGAACAATTGAGCGCCATGATCACTAAGGTGACTTCTTATAAGCTGTATGTCCCAGGTATCTTTACGGAGATTCGAGTAAACATGATCAATACACGTTGCAGACAGTTCAGTCACTCTAGTAGGTGACGTATGCATAGGCTGCAGGTTGTATTGACGCATTAAGTCCAATAAATATCGTTTTTGCCATGTATTTCCAAGCAAATCCACATTAAAGTCACCCATTATTACTATCGAGTAATCAACAGGAAATTTTTGGAATAGTTCATATAACAACAACTCAAGCCCGTTTACACACTTCTTAAACCTAGTAAAATCAGACGTATACAAACAAATTACTACAGTCTTGCTTTCATACAAATCAACCCCACATATTTCAATGTCCATTTCATTTGACATTTCAGACACAAAATGCAACTCTTTACTTTTTAAGTTATTTGACAAGAAAATGCAAACTCCTCCATTGTCATGGTTTATTCTACATACATTTGCAGCCAAATAGTAATTAAATATATTTATTTGACACAGCTCATAATCCTTCATCCAATGCTCAGACAAACATATTACATCTGGATTGTTGTGAACCTGCAAAAAACATTCCAAAGAAGATACTTTATTGCAAAGCCTCCTAATATTCTGATGCAAAAAACATAATTTATTTTCACCATTATTAACCAAATTTACATTTCTATCATTACCAATTTCATTAGAATTTACTGATTCCACCCTGGAACCTATCATAGTACTATTGCCCACGAAAAAATATATTTTCAGTCTGTGTGCCTACGGATGTCTTCATAACAATACTAGAATAGGTCCTGGGGGTCAAACTCGAGCACATATAAACATCTGATTCAGAGGGTCTAATTATATCCGAAATAAATAAATAAATAAATAAAATAAAATAAAATTCATTTATTTCAGACCAACAGATCCATAAATGTTAGACACGAAATACAATAAAAATAATCAATAATAGCTATGTTAGAATTAAAATTAAAATTAAAATCATACCAAACATTAAAAAAAATAAAAACAATAATAACAATTAAAATTAAAATCACACTAGGTGAAAAATAGCTATTGTGAGAGCAAGCATGTAGCTACTTGGCTATCCCAATAGCTACATCCACCCACACCTTCGTGATCGGGCAGTCGAGTCGCTCGGCCAACACCCTAAGAAGACTGTTGCTGCTGCCGCGCACTCGTCGCAGCATGGAGGAGACTCTTTTCCGCCTTATGGCAAAGAAGTCGTCTACTCGCGCCTCAGCAAACATGCCGGACGCACTGCAGTGCTTCGGCAGCCGCAACAGCATCCTCAGGATGTTGTTATATTGAACGCGCAATGCGTTATAGGCCCGTTGTGTAAACCTCACCCACAGGCTGCATGTGTAGAACGTCTGACAGTAGGCTCTGAAGAGCGTCAATTTTACCGATTTGTTACAGCGTGCAAACCTGCGGGCGAGCATGTTGCCTCTCACTGCCATCGATCTTCTCTCCCTCTCCACGTCCAGATCGTCATTCAAGTCTTCTGTGAGCATATGCCCCAGATACTTGAAGCGATCTACAACCTTTAGGGGTACACCGCACAGCATGATCCTAGGCTCAGTAGTAGGATTATATTTACGAGCTTTGAATACTACTACCTCACTTTTGGCTGTGTTGTATCTAAGACCATGCTGCTCGGCGTATCCCTCACAAATTTTGATGAGCTGCCGCACCGAGTCAACCGATGGTCCCAGAAGCGCCATGTCATCCGCGTAGCTAATATTGTTAAAGCACACATTGCCTATATGGCAACCGACATGTACGCTGCTGAGACCCTCGATCAACTCGTTAACATAGAGGTTGAAAAGGAGAGGCGATGTCAGCCCTCCCTGCCTCACCCCGCACTGCAGCCTATATTCGTCAGACTCCTCACCCGCCCATCTCACTCGATTGACCTGGCTGTTATACCAGTGTTTAAGCAATGCAACGTATTCAGTAGGCACTCCAGTTTTTGCAAGCTTATCCCACAATTTTTCATACACAACCAGGTCAAAAGCTTTTGACAAGTCCAGAAAGCACGCATAGATAGGCGTGTTTCTGTCCTTGTAGTACCTGACAGCTTGCTTAAGGCACAAGATCGCACATTCTGTCGACAGCCCTGGCCTGAACCCAAATTGCGCGTCGTGAAGTTTAATGTGTTTGCAAAGTTGCGCGTTAAGCAAGCTGTCAAGGACCTTAGCAAAAAATTACAACTGCAATTTTTTTACCTAACCTAAACTTATAGTCTAAACATATGTCATCGATGTCAATGTATTTAACATAATCAAAATAAGATGCCAGGAATTTCACCTCATAATCAAGCAGCATGGTCAAATCATCATTAAGAGTAACGTTGTGTGATATACTCGGCAAAATAATATTCGTATTAGAGAGCATTCCCATATAAAATCCTAATTGGTCCAAAAATGATTTTGGATTAATTTCATTCACACCACAAAACAGAATTATGTAGTCCTTTTTCGTAAATGACTTACACACTTCCAACGCCGGCTCAATTAAATTATTTAAATTCGCACCCGGCTTAAACCAGGTAACAATGTCATAGTCGTCCCTAAACCGGTACAAACTTTTACCTACACCACGGCCACGGTCGTCGCTTATCAGTAGGATGCGGTGACGCGCTCGGGCAGGGGGTCGCCGGTCAGCGCACGCATTAATCTCGGGAGCAGCGACGGTAGATTGCAACACACGCGGGGTCGTATATGGGTTTCACTCAGCATGTCCGCCACTGACAATGGTTGCGTTACTTGAGTAGGACTATCCTGTGTTATGTGTATTCTGACGGGTGTCGGTACAGTTATTGGTGTGGATGGTAGACAACAAGTGGAATTATTAGTGCTTCTATTATCATCTAGCAAAAGTACCTCCTGGCGAATTTGAGTAACCGTGTCGTCAACACAGTGCATTTTCGTGATCGAGCGTGGAGTTTTACGCGGAGACAAATCCTGACTGGGACAACAACAGTTAGCGATGCGCGCCCTCTAGCGTTACAATATAAAATTAATTTCTGACTAATTATCCATAGGGGGTTAGTTACAAACTTATGTAAAACTTGCTTGAGAAAATTTTGAAAGGACCCAGCAAAAACCATGTCTAGAGAATGCAATATGATAAAAAATGCGAATTATTTTTTCTTAGTTTTTCATAATTAGAATACAATACCAATTATGCCCTTAACCCTTTGACCGCCAAAGCCGTCAAATCACGTGCACGGAAAGTCGTGGCCTCAACGCCAGGACATGATATCACTCCAAAATATAACCGGTTTGCCTTGCGCGCTCGCGCTCGCTGGCGCTGTGTGCACGATTTTTCAGTCCGATGCTTGGCGTTCAAAAGGTTACCACCAGACCAGACCAGGGGATCACCAGCATTTTGTTACACCTTGTATATTGAAGAAATCATAGTTCCAGATGAAAAACTATGATTTTACATCTTTTTTGATAAGGGTAATTTTAGCTCAATATATCATTAAATAACCGAAAATAACCCGGTTTCGGTTATTTTCGGTTATTTAATGATATTTTGAGCTAATCGAATTTTGGATAATCGGTTATTTAATTTTGACGGAAAAATCGTTATTAATTCGGTTTCGGTTTGCATTCCCTAACCATGTCTACGGGAAAGTGTATTATGCTTGACTGTCTTCCACAACCTCAAGTTGAAACTTGAGCTTTTTCGTCCCTACAGGGACTGATATTAAATGGCCTCTTATCCGAGAAATCGCATTAAATGGTCAGTAAAGTCAGTCTCAGTATACAGTTGTACTGCAAAAAGTTTTAATTCTCTTTTTTTTTAACAGACATTTAATTTACGTCTATACTTATTGTTACTGGCGCCCCACATACACATTGACATATTACAAGCTTATTTCAACCCTATTTTTTGTTACAGGGCTACAAACCAGCTAATGAAGAACCATCAGAATACCAAACTATTCCGCTCAACAAAATTGAAGACTTCGGAGTTCACTGCAAGCAGTACTACTCGCTGGAGGTGTCCTACTTCAAATCCTCGCTGGACAGGAGACTGCTGGACTCTCTGTGGAACAAATACTGGGTCAATACCCTCAGCAGCTCCAGTCTGATCACCAATGCTGACTATACAACCGGACAGATATTTGATTTGTCGGATAAATTGGAACAGAGTGAAGTTTGCTTGGGTAAGATAAGATAAGAACTATATCATGATATATTTTTTATTTAGTACCATTTGGCAGTGGCGGCGGGTCATAATTTTTCTTAGGCAAACCGGTGCTGACTTTGGCTCAAAAAATTTCTTGAGCTGTAGCAAAATTCAGGCGCCGGAAACAGGCAAGCCGACGGGAATCGTGTTCTATGGACGCGCCACCACTGCCGTTTGGCTTCAATATTGTATTCAATCAATAAGAGCTGAAGCGTCGACCGCTAAAATGGTAATATTACCAAAATCAGGCGGGCCGTATGCTTGTTTGCTGCCGTCGTGGTATAAACAAAAATAATAATAATGACACATGTTCAATCATTCTGACATCAGGTTTTTTTATTAACATTGGAGTGGTGGAGGATTAATGTGATGTGGGCAAACACCAACTCTCAGACTGACAGTAAGCTGTCACTGTAAGCTATGGACGCCTGTTATTTCAGGTCATCTAGGGGCCCTAGAGAAGACCTATAGTCCCTAAGAGCCCGCATTCATGTAGCCAGCAGTAGCCGCGCGGCGCAAACGGCAACGCTTTTGCGTTTGTCATATCCTAATTTGTAGCAATGTTACCACATATAAGCATGTTTTGTTGACAATATTGTAGTTTTTTTTAAATATTGCATTTGCAACATCCTTGTTTGCAGGTCGCGGCGGCTTCATAGTCCCGGGCGCGGACCCGCACGACAAGCGCACGGAGGACAAGCTGGGCAAGGCCACGAAGGACGCGTGCAAGACCACCATCGAGGTCATCCACGGCCTCATGGCGCAGATGATCAAGGACCGCCTCTTCAACGCCGTGCGAGGCCGCCTCGCAGCCGCCACGCCCATGCTCGAGGACTCTTAGGCGGCGCGGCAGGCAGACTAACGAAACTCACTAATGAGGGTTTCCACCATCGAGTTTTACACTAGACGGCAGCACCGTGGCGAGAGGTCTAGCAGTCATAACCACCAATCATGTTTAATAAAAAAAATACCATATGTAACTGAACGAAAAACAACAATTCAAACCCGTTAATGTTTAACTAGGTCATACTGAGCGTCTTTTATTATGGAACCAACCCCGAAATCGCAAAATAAAAATTGGACTCTCCCATAGGAAATTTTAAAATATGACCAGTGAAATGTATGAAACAGCCAAATTTTTTTTGTGATTTCGGAGTTGGTCCCATAATATAAGATGCTCAGTATGACCTAAACATTAACGGGTTTAAGTAAATGTTTTTCGTTCAGTTACATAGTGTATTAATGGATTTTGACAGCTGCTGTCAAAACACGATCGCGGAAACGTGGCGGAAACCCTCATTGCAAAACAAATAAGCATACAAAAATATACCTAGTTTTGTTACTATTACAGTTCATTCTCTTTATTCATTTTTCATCTTAGTGTAGGTTTTTTACAATATTTTTATAAAAGTAAAATACAAAAATACATCAAAAACACACAAAAACAATAAAAACATTATAAAAAACCTATCCTAGGGTGCCGCCGGCAACGGAGCAAGGCCCAGGCGGCAACGGAGCAAGGCCCAGGCTTACAGTTCATTATTATTACTATGAAATTGTGATGGTAGTTAGTGAGTTTGGGTTGTCATTCGACGACATTTAACTGAAACGAGAAACGCTTTGTCAGAATTAATAAATTTAAATTACAGACTTTCTTCTAAATAACTCTACTTCGGAGGGAATAGTAATTGTTATAATATTTTTTTAGATTATGCGTCAAAAGATAACCGGAATTTGTTTGAATGGGTTTTGTTGTCTAGGCATTAATATATTTTGACTACCCTGCCTGTATATTGTTTAAACCTATCAAGTAGAGCTGTACAATGGACATCTGTGTTACATTGAATTTGGAGTATTGAACTGAACATTATTATGACTCCTTTTCGGTTATATATGAATAATCCAAAAGCAAGTTAAATAAACGTGTACTATTGTGATTTTTTGTAACTAAAACTTAAATAAATATAATACTATAGACTGGATTTTTAATAAAACAAGCTGTTAAATTGACGATATGATATACATTTTCAAATATTTATTAACCAATTTATATAAAATTATTATAATAATATAATATTTACATCTTTCACATAGCTTTAGTTATACACATAAATTTCAAAAAACAAAAAAGGAAGCTACTTCACTTAGTATTCGCTATTCCAAGAGAAAATGCCTGAGTTGCTGTAAAAATACTGCAATCACTATAGGTGTGTCTATAATAGTTGAAGAGTTCCCTCGATTTCTCTAGGATCCCCTCATCAGACCTAGACCTCGTGACAATGGTACCAACTGTGAAGTACATGTACGTACGTACGCGTAAGTACTCTTTGAAACAAAAAAAATATATTTAGTTAGGGTACCTCCCGTACATGTGAAGTGGGGGGGGGGGGGCGAATTTTTTTTCGTTCCAACCCAGTTGTGTGGGATATCATTATAGGTCTTTTAAAAAGAATAAGGGTCTAATAAAACAGTTTTTGGATAAAACTAATATTTTCGTAAATAATAGCTCCGAAATTTTAAAACAGGGCGTCCCCCCATCTAACTTTTGAATAATGGGTCCAAAATTTTTCAAAAAAGTCATGAAAGTGAGGCCTAATAAGTACTTTCAAATGAAAACTATATTGAATTAAATCGGTTGAGCCGTCTCAAAAACCCGAAGTGAAAGGACGGAAGTGAAATGATGTAAGCGCCGCCAAATTTCCCGTAAGAAACGACCTTTTGAATTAATGAATTGTAACAGGCCGGCAACTACGGAACCCTACACTGAGCATGGCCCGACATGCTCTTGGCCGGTTTTTAAAGTTAGAATGCGTCCTCAGGTTTTTTCGAAATGGCCACTCTTACAAAATGGCAGAGGTCCGTGTGCTTGCCATCTCTCTCGGTTCGTTTTTCTCACTCATTTCGGTCAAGTGAAATTAAACCTTAAAGTAATGAATATAAAGTAAATTTGACTTATTGGTATTTTTGAAACAACTTGCTCCAGTTTTAAATAGTACCTTCATGGGTGCCTGGAAGTCGGTTCATTTAATAAAAATAAAATAGTTGCACAGTGGTTGCACAATATGCTTTATGCGACTGCTAGCAGTTGTAGAAAGTCCTACAGACAAATAGACTCTTCAATGAAATGGTTTTAGTTTTATATACCACTATCAATCCTTTAATTGGCATATTGAAGTAATGGAGTAGAAAAAGATAAACATTTGATGCAGGTGGGCCTTCATACTTTTTTGGATTTTTTGTATAGGTACTCTTACTCAGAATCGAGAGTAATGTTTTCGAGAATGCTACATTGTATTGTTTATTTATAGTTTTAAACCAATTATTACTTTTTATACCAAATGTCGAAATGAGTAAGTTATAAATGCTTTTAAGAATCGTCCATTACCTTGATATATATTGTTCATTATTAGAAAAATTATAAGGTACCTCCTACGTTCTCCTTTTGGTAGGGGTTTGCTGCCCGTGTGAGCTCATCACCTGTTTCAACCACTGCAAATAAAGACCGACAGGGGTGAAAGCCCCACCCATCGAAATATGGGGTTCACGTCTTCCCTTGACGACCCCTATAATACGACCATCCAGAGGCGTATTTAGAAATTTGGCGCCCCGGGCCAGACAAATTTGCCGCCCCTGTTACTTAACCAAACAGACACTATTAAAATTTTCTTGACACTTTCTGAACCCTTACTGTACGGTCAAACGTTGAAAAACCACCCTGCTGACGCCTTTTGCACATCTGCATAGCTGGATTGATACCGCGGTACAGCGCTACACGTTACGGCGCGTAACTTCAGCGGATCGAGAGCGAAACAAGTACGAATTCGTGCGGCGAGGTGCGCGGTTTTGATTCCGTTCTTGATTCGCTTTCGACTCGATCTGGTTTCATAAAACTTTATCTTCTTAATTTTTGTTTCCTGTCCCGTAGCCTATACTGTGTCCCACGACTCCCACTGCTGGGCAAAGGCCTCCCCTCGCTTCGGCTACTCGTCACGGCCTAGTGCATACTATCGCCACTCTCTACAAAATGCGTCTCGGCGAAACGATCTCGCCATCTCCTTTTTCAATTGGTCTGCCTCTGCCCCGGCCGATTTATGGGGTCGATTTAGTTGTTAATTTAGCCCATCGTTCCGGGTGCTTGCGTCAGACTCTTGACACCCACATCACATCCGAGATACCTTTCCTGGAGCGGAGTTCGGTGTACCAAATTCGAAGCTCTTCCAGGTGTTCTCGATGCGTCGATCGAGTTCCTTGGTCTGCCTATTATCCAAGGATACTATCTGGCCCAAATAGGTGTATTCGTCGACATATTGTAACTCCTGCCCAGTGCCCATCTACCTTGACCCTACGTTTCACGCCGCTGGACATTAATTTGGTTTTGTCCCTGTTCATTGTGAGTTCGACATCAAAACTTGCAGAGAAGGTCTTGCAGCATTTGCTCTAGATGGGATGCAGTTACAATAGTTACTTGTATGAAGTGCACCCTTAAAAAATGTTCTTAAAAACAATTCTTGTGCTCCAATTTATGGCGAGTTATAAAAACCACTTACATACAAAATTTTATTAATATAGGGCCTCATAAAAGCACCTCTAAAATTGCAACACTAAAAGTGTCCGAAAACGGAACGGACCAGGCCGCCGGCTGTCCGCCCAAAACTTATTGAAAGAGCATCACTTTAGCTATCAAATGAGCTTGGTTTCATTCTGCTACTCGATGACTTCGATGAGGTAAAAAACTACCCGAAAATGGCACCATTAAAAGTGTCCGAAAATGGACCGCACCAGGCGGAGGGGCTGAGGGCTGTGTCCGACCAAGTGATTTAATGACCTATTAAACTTTTTTCTTTTCGATGAATAAAGGTCGAAACAGCTCCTCGATGAGGTGGCCGCCCGGTCCAATAGGAGTGTAGTCGTAGCCTATACATCTTTCCCAACCATTACCCATACCGAAACTATCATTCCCAGTAACTTGACGACTGAGTTTCTGGAGGGTGCAAACTTTATTTTGCGCTAAAAAATTGTTGGCCCTCATCTGCAATTAAAAACAAGAGCATTGGTTTTCGGTCTCTTCGCGAACAAAATTAAACCCCGCAAGGCAAAACAAATACATATACAGAGTCTTAGCGCCTTTGCTGAGATCCTGGCGAGACGGGGTTTTCGTCATCCTATCAGTATTTTTGGGCAGTACCAACCTTGCCTGCAAGTCTGTGCACTTGCTGTATAACGGGCGAGGCACTGCTGGTAAGGGCCCTTTCCCTTTTGTGTTGAGAAGTAAGACCGCAGTCGCTTCCATAAAAGTCAAAAAGGTTCCAGAAAAAAAGACAAGGGATGTGACGCCGTCACAAAACGGCATTCAGGAGCCCCCACCCAACATCTGTTAATGTGAGCCAATGAGCTTTCTAAATAGGATGCCGAAATCGGTGCGAAGTAGATGAGAAAATATACTAGATCGGACCCTAGGCTTCGATACACTACTTAAGGATGCAACGAAGATGAACGCTAAGATCAGGAAAGATTATAGAACCCGGACGCGGATTTTCAACGATCAGCTTTTACTGACTTGATTAAGTTTACTGACTGGAAACGGGCATAGTTGAATAACCAGGCATGGTTATATCGTCCTCCCTTTTGGGAAAAATTGCAGTTTACTTTATGTGATGTGATACATGCATGGTAATGGCAGATATGGAAAGGCGGCATAAGTACAAAAAAACGCCCTTCATATTTACTATTTACAAAACCAAATCGTGGCGTTTCGAAATTGTTACTCTTTCTTAGGCCTTATGGGCCGGTAGGTAACTGAAGTTCAGCATCGAAAAAGGGGCCCAGAACCAAGCATACAGGGCGGCTCGCGCCGCCCCTGGCAGCCTGCCGCCCCGGGCCATGGCCCTCTTGGCCATAGGGTAAATACGCCTCTGCGACCATCGTACACGAGAGGGCCCCCCGAATCCCCGTTTTGAATAACTTGCTTCTTATTCGTACATTTCGCGGCAACGCATACTATTGTACCAAAACCTTTGAAGTTATGACATGGAACTAGAATGCCTTCACCAATTTGTAGAGGTGCTTTGATGTGTTTAAGAAAGTCATTTTCAGTCCTTGTTAAAGTTGTCCATCCAAAACCGGCGTATTTAACTGGCAGCCCGAATAACGTCTTGTAGTCTAGCGCCAGTAGCTTCGCGGGCTTCTTTGGTATGTGTTCTACCAAGAGTAGTCCTATGTCATCTCTCGGTGCAATTTGTTCCATAATCTTTATATCCCAGGTTGGATGAGTAAAAAAATTAATTATCCTTACATGTAATGATGTTTTGTTCGGTGGTAATGTAAAATCTCCATATCTTACTCTTATTTCATTCGGCTGCATCTCTACTCCTATACAGTGCGCCGCTGTTAGTACCCAATTCACGGCAATGAGGCTCCCAGTGCAACTTCTATGAGTAAATTGTGTCGTTCTTGTGTAGTACAAGAGCACAATAAACGGAAATTCATTATCTGTGTCGTTCTTCCCTTTATACACGCGGAGTCCAGGCTTTGCGGCATCGGCACTACAAATACTTAGAATCAGTACTACCAGTAGTATCACCATCTTTCAACAAAATAAATAATTATTATCGTGGCTTCTTGAGGGTTACGAGCAAGCAGGCTTGTTAGTTTAGTTTTTTTTATTTATGTTATGATTTATTAAAGATTATTTCGTACATCGATATACAGGCTGTTGAATCGAAATAAGCCAGTGAAAAATAATTGATCAGGAACTGGAAACCTGCGCTAGTACGTAGTCGACCCTGCACGAGTCTAATTTTACAGAGATACCGCAAATCGATGTACAGTTTAGCCATTTGGCACACACATACTAGAGGTCAAAACAAAATTTTTGATCCACAGTTCTTTAAAAAAAATCCCTTAGAGGAGGGGCGTGCTGATTCATCATTTTTAGGGTTCCGTACGGTCCGTACCTCGAAAGGAAAAAATGGAACCCTTATAGGATCATTTTGTTGTCCGTCTGTCTGTCTGTCTGTCAAGACAAGTGGAGGTATCAAGCTGAAATTTATATCAAATACTCAGGTCTATTGTCCCTTGGAGCTGTACAAAAATCAAACTTAAAAGCCAATGTAATCAAAAGATACAGTCGTTTATGCTGCAAATTTGAGAGTTTTTTGGAACTCGCAAAACCTACGGGGTACTTCCCGTGAACTGAGAAACTTGAAATTTGGTACGAAGCAACGTCATATAGCACAGACAAAGGAAAAATTACGAAAAGTAGACAATTTTAGTAGTCATACAAAAAATATTTTTTAATATTTTAAACTTAGGTACCTACTATTTTTTTCCTCGCAAACGCGTAGAGGTATTAAATTGAAATTCATATCAATACACAGGGTGGAAAGATAAGTCGGGCCCTGGAGGGAAACTACCTTAAAACGTTGAGATAGCTCAATACACTGAAAGGAAACATTCCTTTATTTTTCCTAAAAAGTAAAACTGCATTCACAGATTTTTTTCTAATTTTCCCTTTTTTCGATCCTAAAATTGTATGATTTTTCTTTTTTCATAATTTATGGCTTCTCTTGTGCCGTAAATTTGGTTGGTATTAAGAAGTTTGTATTCTTGTTGGAAATAGGATCGTTTGTCATGAATTGTCATAAAAATTGTTTTTCACAAAAATTACAAAATGAGTAGTTTTTTTTGTGAATTGTACATTTTCTCGAAAATTTGTAAATGCAGATATGTCTCATTTTAAAAATAAAAGAATGTTTCCTTTCAGTTAATTGAGCTATCTCAACGTTTTAAGGTAGTTTCCCTCCAGGGCCCGACTTATCTTTCCACCCTGTATACTATAATACCTTTCAGCTGTATTAAAAAAAAACTTTTATGTTAAGGATTTCATTATCATTTAGTAATAAACATACTACAACTTTTGCTTGTTATAGGTTTGTACGGAACCCTCGGTGCGCGAGTCCAACTCGCACTTGGCCGGTTTTTTTTTGTATGGGGTTTTTTTTCAAAAACCTTTCGTGTGTGGTATCATACGAAAGGGCTAATAGAGGCGGTTCTAAAAATATACCACATCATTACATTTCAGCCATTTTTTTTATTAAAACAAAAATAATTTTCAAAACATACCAAGTTTAAGGTATATATATTATATAATATTTTGTTTATTAGCATTAGATTAAGGTACTTCTTTCTTCCAGGTAAATGGAGGAACATTACATTTGTGTTCTGATTTTTTTTTGTTATTCGCTAGCCTGTACCTATTATTATCAGACTGAACAGCCTGTATTTTTGCATTTTCATTCAATTTAATTTTATCGCATCGTAAGAAAATGTTTTAATTTAATATCGATAAGAATTGGGGCCGATTTTTGACTTTCGAGCGGTCGAATTCAAAGAATTTAATGTCGAATATAATCGCACACAAAAGTTTTTTGCCTTTATTCATACATGAAATTAATAGTATAAATAAATTTAAATAAAAAACTTTTAAAAACAAGCTTTTATGTGAATGCTCTAAAAAGAGAAAATAAGCTTTTGAGTCAATCAAACTTTTTTTATAGGAATTTTGTACAATTTTATGACATAAAAGCTTGTCGCGAGACTTTTCCGTGTAAAAGAGATTGCACATTTATATCGAGGAAACCTTATGTAAATATTGAATATTATAACAAAATCATTGGTTTCATTCAGTCCAATATTGAGTACTTATTCTTTGAGTACACATTTAATTATTGTCATTAAAAATTATTTGATTTACAATTTTATAATCCACGCCGCAGGCTTCGTCAGACAGATACAACCAGGGTCGCGTTTTATAAAGTTACAATTTACAATTTCGCTGTTTGCCTCTCTTTCTAGCACACATATTGGATAGAAAGAGAGGCAAAAAGCGAAATTGTAAATTGTAACTTTATAAAACGCGACCCAGTAGGTCAACCACAGGCTTTGTCACTTACCAATATATTGTCATATAACTCGTTATTGACTTCAAAATTCAAGCACTATCCAAGTAGCACTATCTTATATGTACTATATACTACATCCAGAACACGTAAATAACACTTAGACGTGAATTATTTTTTTAAGGAATACATTGATAATTATAATTTTAATTCATGAATAATGGGCTGGGCACATTACATATTTTAATTAATTTTAACTACCGTCATAGGATTACTTGGCTACATGATTTCACCTAAAATATGTGCAATCTCTTTTACACGGGAATGTCTCGCGACAAGCTTTTATGTCATAAAATTGTACAAAGTTCCTATAAAAAAAGTTTGATTGACTCAAAAGCTTATTTTCTCTTTTTAGAGCATTCACATAAAAGCTTGTTTTTAAAAGTTTTTTATTTAAATTTATTTTTATGTTTTTAGTTTTTAAGAGACATGTTCCGTAGCCTGTTCATTTCGTCTAACACATTGTTCCGCTGTGTTGACCGGTTTCTTATTGCTTGTTAATTTTAGCTAATATAGTCATTGGGTATGTTACCTGATATCAAAGTAGACATGCTGAGTTTTTTATCATAATAGTGATGAAATACTTACGAGTATGTTATTTCTGTCCGCTAAACCATATCAGGTAATTTAAAAATTCTTGAAAAACAAACATTTTCGGTATATTTCACAAAGAACATTATGTTACGGGAAAATCCCTCATGACACATTAAAGTTGCAAAATGATAAGCCTAATTTAACATAGACCTCATAATTTCGAGAAGCAGCTACTAAAAACCCAAACTGACAGTTGTGTCCGAGGTTGAATGATAGAACTTCGCGTCGCTGCACTCGCTCGTTCGATAATAGTTATGCACGTATAATTTTCTTTTGACAATCATATACTATTTATTTATTTAGACGGTACTCTATTCTAATCTAACAGAACTGGTGGTCCGCCTCGAATTAAGACCTTGCGATTATAATAAGACCCCTCAACAAAACTATTTTAGGCCTTCTGATTCCAGAACCCCCTGGTCATTCCAGCTCATTGAAGTCTCTTATTATATACCTCCGATACAACCTCAACAAATTTCATGAAGACCAGAAAAACGTTACTAAAATGTTCGCGATACGAACATTCAAAATTATAAACCCATCGGATGTCACAGTAGACCCAAACAGCATGAACCTATGTTTGTCCTAAACCAGAGATCCAGTAGGTACCCCTAGGGTTCAGCATGAAATCTATCTCGTGATATCGGTCCCGACTGCTTACCAGTACCTACAAGTCGAATGAGCCCAACAGCATGAGTCTATGTTGTCCTAAACCCGTGATCCAGTAGGTACCCCCAGGGTTCAGCACAAGCTATATTTTCTGATACCGGTCCCGACTACTCATCAGTACAAGTCAAATAAGCCCAAACAGCATGAGTCTATGTTGCCCCAAACCTCAGATCCAGTAGGTGCCCCCAGGGTTCAGCATGAACTCCATCTTGTGATACCGGTCCCAACTCCTCGTCAGTACAAGTCGAATGAGCTCAAACAGTATGAGTCTAGTTATGTTGCCCCAAACCTGAGATCCAGTTGGTGCCCCCAGGGTTCAGCATGAACTCCATCTTGTGATACCGGTCCCAACTCCTCGTCAGTACAAGTCGAATGAGCTCAAACAGTATGAGTCTAGTTATGTTGCCCCAAACCTGAGATCCAGTAGGTGCCCCCAGGGTTCAGCATGAACTCCATCTTGTGATACCGGTCCCAACTCCTCGTCAGTACAAGTCGAATGAGCTCAAACAGTATGAGTCTAGTTATGTTGCCCCAAACCTGAGATCCAGTAGGTGCCCCCAGGGTTCAGCATGAACTCCATCTTGTGATACCGGTCCCAACTCCTCGTCAGTACAAGTCGAATGAGCTCAAACAGGGGTGCAGGGCTGGTAGACCTCCTCGTGGTGCACCCTGGGAGGGGGAGGATAGCCGCTCAGTTGCGCGTTTGCTATTCTCCCTCTGCTAACTACCAGCCACAGAAGTGGTTGCAGTCGAGCTTGCTCCTGCGTGGGCTTAAGTGCCGTGTCCCCCCAAACAAAAACAAAAACCCCCATCCTCTCTTTAGTAGTAATCTACTAACTATCACCACATCGCCATTAACATAATGCGCCCTCGAGCCACCGCGTTGGTGCGCTATTGCGCTGCCGCGGTGGCCCGATGGAATGCTGGCGCAAACTGTCGGCCGTCGCCGGCAGTAACCACCAACAACTCCCCCCCATACACTTCCAAATAATTCCATTAACTCCCAATTATCTACCCCCATACGCTTTCAAACTTCCTATCCTAAACCATCAACACCCCCAATCACTAAATCTCCCTATCTCTAAATCTACCTCCAATCACTTATCAACCCCAAAAACCCAACCACTAAATCACCCCCAAACAATTAATCATTTAGTAAATTAAGTAAGAATTTACTAACTAACGCCAAAGCGCCATTAACTCACTGCACCGCCGGGCTACCGCGCCGGTGCGCCTTTGCACCGTAGCGGTGGCCTGACGCCTCGCTGGCGCATCCCCCAAAAAACCACCCCAAACCACTCATAAATCCCAAAAAACTTACACCAACACACCGGAGGGCATTCGCAAGACTTCCCTCCAACCAACCGCTCTTTGTGGATAGCTGGTCGCCCGTATACCGATAGCGAGGGCCAGCTATCCCACAATCAAACACAAAAACACCCCAAATAAACTCCACACACACCCCCAACCAAACCAAAAACACACTCCACACGAAGCGGGGGAGGTTTTAGTCCGTAGGCGACTGGCGATGGCACTCCATCTCAGGGTGGAGTGCCATCGCCAATCGAGTCGGGCATGCCACCGGGACCGGCCCGGTGGTATCCAATGAGGATTTCCTCCCTCGCCGCCAAAAAAAAAAAAAAAAAAAGAATGAGCTCAAACAGCATGAGTCTATGTTGCCCTAAACCTGAGATCCAGTAGGTGCCCCCAGGGTTCAGCATGAACTCCATCTTGTGATACCGGTCCCAACTCCTCGTCAGTACAAGTCGAATGAGCTCAAACAGCATGAGTCTATGTTGCCCCAAACCTGAGATCCAGTAGGTGCCCCCAGTGCTCAGCATGAACTCCATCTTGTGATACCGGTCCCAACTCCTCGTCAGTACAAGTCGAATGAGCTCAAACAGCATGAGTCTATGTTGCCCCAAACCTGAGATCCAGTAGGTGCCCCCAGGGTTTAGCATGAACTCCATCTTGTGATACCGGTCCCAACTCCTCGTCAGTACAAGTCGAATGAGCTCAAACAGAATGAGTCTATGTTGCCCCAAACCTGAGATCCAGTAGGTGCCCCCAGGGCTCAGCATGAACTCCATCTTGTGATACCAGTCCCAACTCCTCGTCAGTACAAGTCGTATGACCTCAAACAGCATGAGTCTATGTTGCCCCAAACCTGAGATCCAGTAGGTGCCCCCAGGGTTCAGCATGAAGTCCATCTTGTGATACCGGTCCCAACTCCTCGTCAGTACAAGTCGAATGAGCTCAAATAGCATGAGTCTATGTTGCCCCAAACACAAGATCCAGTAGGTACCCCCAGGGTTCAGCATGAGCTCCATCTTGTGATATCGGTCCCAACTCCTTACCAGTACAAGTCAAATAAGCCCAAACAGCGACTTATTAAGACGATTCTAATTCTAGTATCGGTTAGGAGAAATAGGTACCAAATCAGCTTCTGATGTTGTGGCTGACTGTACTTTTCTTTAAAACCAAAGAGTACTCATCGGGACGATTCTAATAAACCCAAACTCAATCTGGTTGAGGTACTTTATGGCAGAGTTCTTATGGCCACCTCCTGTCTCCATCATCAGACCAGCTCGATGGTACCAAAATATTGTATTGTCATCCAAGTTACGCATGTGTGCTAAATTTCAGCTCGATCGGACATCAAGAACTGGTTCAAATCTGGCTCGCAAGATTCTACCTAAACATCTAACACACATACTGACAAACACTGTGAGTTAAATAAAAGCTTGTAATAATGATGATTTTATATTGCTATCTCTGTTATTTTTAAAACATCATTTCTTCGTTTTATTCAGAGTTTAAATGTCAGATTTCAGTGCTCGAATCCAGCAGCTTGCTCTCCTATACGATCTTGTGGACCACGAAGTGCCGTACTACAAGTACACACCTGCGCCAGTTCTCGAAAATGGTCGTGACTCGTGCCACGCTCTATTGGGATCGATCTATTATCACGGACAGGACTATTGCAGCCAATAAGCCTGATATCGTGATAATAGATCGATCGCAACGCCGGGCCATGCTCGTTGACATCACCGTCCCATGTGACGTGAACCTCGTCAAGGCCGAGAAGGACAAGTCCAGCAAGTACCTAGACTTGGCTCACGAGGTAACCGCCATGTGGGAGGTTGATTAGGCGATCATTGTGCCGATAGTTGTTTCTGCGAACGGTCTCATAGCGAAGAGTCTCGACCAACATCTTGAGAGACTTTCACTACGGGGTTGCGGTTGGATCAAGGGTCAGATTCAGAAGGCGGTAATCCTGGACACGGCGCGCATAGTCCGAAGGTTCCTCTCTCTGCGGCCCTAACCACCGGCAGCCTGGGCCTTGCTCCGTTGCCGGCGGCACCAGGGCCGTAGCCAGAATTGCAGATAAGATAGGGCAGTGCAAATTTAAGGTAGGGCATAGCGAATTTTAAGGTAGGGCATTAGTATTTTAAGGTAGGGCATTGCCCCCTAATGCCCCCCCCTAGCTACGGCCCTGGGCGGCACCCCATGTTAGGTTTTTTTTTAAAATATAATGTGCTTATGTTTTATAGTGTTTTTTTTGTATGCTGTATTTTATTTTACTTTTATATTCATACTTATTGTAAAAAGGCCTAACGTAAGAAAAAAGATAAATAAAGAAAAAAGAATAATAATAATAAGCCCGCAGGGCAGCTTGTGGCGAGCTGTCGGGGAGTGACGACCCCGCGGACCCGAGTGCTCCAGAGAGTCGGTCAGGGTCTCCGTCTCCGGCGTGTCTTCTGCGGTCGGAGTGGACCCCAAGGGGACCCGCAGGACTCTCAGCTCTGGCTTGCCTTAATTGGCCGTCCAGAGAGGGGCCGTCAGAGCTATATGCTCGCAGGGTGGAAGTGAAATATGCATAAGTCGCGAGTTGGTGCAGTTGGCTGGGCAGCGTACAGTCACTGGCAGAAAGCGGTGCACACCTCTCCACACCCTGAGCCGCTCACACCGATGCATGTTGCTCCTGGTCGTCCTTGCGACGGCAGTTTCAGGGGCCCATCTAGTCGGCGGCGAGTCACCGCCTGCCTCGATCACCGTGTTTTCATTGTTATGGCAGGTGTCCGGACCTCTTAGCAATAGCCCAATTTTGACCCAGCCAAATTTCAAGACCATAGCCCAGTAGCCCTTTCCATTTTATTTGCAATAGCCTCAACGCCTGCTGGAACCGGTTCACGGGTATCTATTGATGTACCTGTGAATGGGTTCTAGCAAGTGTATTCCACAGCAAATTTCTTCAAAGGGCCTCTGCGTGTTGGATCTGTATCCCCACGTAAGCCTACCAAAAGACCGGGATTTGAAGGCTCGTGATTCTCAAAGGAGATACAAAATAATAATAAATTTAAAATACCACGTTACTAGGTGGCGCTGATTTTATCTCATGCATATTGGCTCTGTTTAGGTGGCTCTGAACTACATGGCGCTAAATATTTGGAGCCTTAAAAGTTCTTAGACTATGGCTGTCTACTATATATTTAAGTCTATGGTATAACTATTATCGGTGCCTGCCTATGTGTGCATTCACACGATTGTGACGCCATCTTTTGGGCCATGCCTAAATCTTTTTTTTTATGAATGACTTGTACATCTTGCTTATATGAAATAAATACACTATTTTAACAGTTGACCGATTTGAGGTAACATACCTACTATACCTAGATTTTCTACTCCTGCATTCTAATTTGCCAATAAAATGACTGACAGGTATATTCAAAGTATATACTTTATAAACGTTGTCATAAGAGGACTCAAAAGGAAATTCTTAGGGATATAACAAAATAATTCCAAAAGGTGGACTTAATGCTTTAAGGCATTAATACTGTATCAGCCCAACGATAGGGCTAAACAGAAATTTTCTATGGTGTGTGCAGTGAGATAAAAGGATTGTTAAATTATTAGTCTAAATGGCTCTTTCTATATATGAGTAATCCAAAAGCAAGTTAAATAAACGTGTATTGTAATACTATTGGGATTTTTGTAACTAAAACTTAAATTAGGTACTACTATAGATAGACTGGATTGTAAATAAAACAAGCTGTTGATTATATAAACATTTTCAAATATTTATTAACCAATTTACATAAAATCATTATAATCATATATGTACATCTTTCACATAGCTTTAGTTATACACAAAACCATAACATCTCGTGGTGGAGGGCCTTCTATTTAATCAGATATAATAAAATAAGCACCAAATTACACTTTATAAACTTTTGCCAAGCTCTGTTTATTTATGTATTGGGAAATAATACCTATATGTATAATTATACTCCATGATTATAGTAAAACGAACCATGGAACGAGTCCATCTGTTACAATTTAATAATTATTATCTTATCTAAATATTTCATTTATAATGTGCTGGTTAGGGGTTAATCATAAACATAAATAGGACAAAATAAAATTAATACTAGTGCCTATATATACTTAACGTTAAAATATCCCAAGGGAATTAAAACGGGAATATAAAATGTGAATGCCGTCTAATAGTCGATTACAAGCCATCTTATTTACAATATCCCGAATATAATCTGCGTGGCTCACAACACAACTAGTCTACCTAACCCAACGAATCTCATACACGATCTACTCTTAAATAACGAAATGCATCGGGAACCCGCGGGTTTAAATGGCAATCGTACATCGACATCGCTAATAGAAACATAAATAATGTATGGAAATAAATTAAATAAATATTATGGACAAATTTTAATATATAAAAAAAATCCATAACTCGGGAATAAATATCCGAGCCCGAACCCCGGACTTCCTGCTTCGTAGACAGGGTTACTACCGACTACGCTAGGAGACTGTTAACACTTTCACTGCCTCGCCGAAACCCAAGACCTGCGCCGAATGCCAGCGTCAAGACAAATGACTCTGCGATGCGACATAGGACACTCTAGGCTAGGGGAGTCCAAAGGCACACTCGATGCATAAACAACGGTACACCATAAAGTAAAGAATATATCTAGAGAATTTATCCCATGTAAAAAAATGCGACCGCCTAAAATACATTCAGCACTAGACGGCGCTACTGAAAATTCACTGATTACATCGACCGACCAGAGATAGCGTTACACGTCTCAGCGAAGTTGTAGTACTCCTAACGACATCTGTTAGTCCTGATTTAAAAGTTTTGTAGCGACGTATATATGTCAACTAAAATTACGATTAAGGGTCGCCACACACCTAGCGGTTTTCCTCGCGGAATTACCGGAAGTAGCGGAAATTTGTCTATGGTAGCGGAAATTTGTCTATGGTAGCAGATTTTTTGTATGGAAGCCATAGACAAATTACCGGAAGTAGAGGAAATTCATAGACAAAATGCTTAATTTGTCTATGAATTTCCGCTACTTCCGGTAATTCCGCGAGGAAAACCGCTAGGTGTGTGGCGACCCTAACTAGTCAATAGATGTCGTCTTACAGTACTTACAGTTGGAATATTTTAGTATTTTTTTTATAATATGAAATAAACTTACTTTTTTGAATTTGTGTCTTATATTATTTTTTAAATTAGTTTTTTAATTATTCGTAAATCGATATATTTAAACCATGATAATAAGTTATCGTCATAAAGCTCTATACCTGGAGGAGCCATCGCCTCATCTTTCCAAACAAAAAGGTCTGCCAAAATCTGAGGGAGGCGAGGTAGCATACGTATGGCGTTTTCAATTTAAAGGTACATCATTGTCTGTTGTTAATAAAGTTTATTTCTAAATGAATTTTTACAGTAGCATCGCCTTATTGATAACGGACAATGGTGTACCTTTCACTTGAAAATATCACGCATATTTGACAGTAAGTCACGACACTAAATGGAGCAACAAATAGTTGATTTTACATATGTTGAAATATGGTTCATTATCGGATGCAGTCCTTGCAAATGTCAAACAAAAAAGCCAAGGATCATTTTTGCTTGTATTTTCAAACAAAATATAGAAGGCAGCAATCCTTAGGGGCGTTAAATATGCATAAGTGTCAAACGTCAAAATTCAAAATGGTTATTGCCCGTGAGCAAATAAACGATTATCTTTGAATCGATTCAGTAAACGACGCTGGATTTTCGATATGGATTAATTTTTTAATCATAATAGTAATGATAAAAAAAGTAAAACTATAATTACATGTGAAATTATACTTATTTCATATTTTTGTAAACTAGACATAATCCATCCATAATCATGTTGTCCCTTCTTAACGCATGACAAGTTCTCTTTCGCACTTATGCAAACGTATCGGATACGTCGTGTCAAACTCCTCTCCTCTCCTGACCATAACTAGCTGCAGAGAAAAAGACCCCCCTACCCCCTGCAAAGTTTGTATGCAGCGGGGGCCTTTTTCGTTGCAGCTGACCGTACCGCCGGCTGTACATTCTCGGGCGAGAGCATTCGGGCAGGTACAACACAAAGTAAATCTGTCAAAAAATTTGAGTTTGACACGACGTATCCGATATGCTTGCATAAGTGCGAAAGAGAACTTGTCATGCGTTAATAAGGGACAACATGATTCGTGACGTTACGTGACATTACAGAGGTCTCTCTGTATTATACTATTATTTACTCTGTGACTCGGGGTAGATTTTTCTTTTGGAAGCCAAGCGAGTGCACCCCTGTACACTCTCGCGCTCGGCCTGTCTCGGTTTGTCTCGGCGAGAGTGTACAGCCCGCATACTATTTACGCTCGCTCACTCGGATGGATAAACATTTCGTGTAAAATGGTGGGTTTTATGTACTTGTTGTACAATCTACTATTATTTACTAGGTACTTAATTTTAGGGAGCGTACTTAGTTTCGAAGACAGTCGCTATGCCGCCAATAAAGCCCGTCACAGACGGAGCTATAATATATATTATAGCTCGATATATTTTGGGTATATTGCCTTCTTTGTCTGGCGTGACGTACAACCGATATATCTGTCTCTCTTTTGATAGCTTTACCGTGTAGGGTGCCGAGCTATACGATTATATATATCTCGGTATCTTACGGTATATTAATATATATTATAGCTCCGTCTGTGCAACAAGAAAATGAAAGGCAATCTATGACTATGAAGGCAATAGACAATACAATCAAAAACATCCATTTCTTTATGTCAATTCCACGTTTTGAAATGTTGCCAGTTCAATTTATATGAACCCCAATAAGGTACACCAAACACCTGAGCTGAATTAAGAAAATTCATAAACAAAATGCTTAAATTTGTCTACACATTTGGCTTCCATACAAAAAATCTGCTACCATAGACAAATTTAAGCATTTTGTCTATAAATTGGCTTAATTCCGCTGTGATTCCGCTAGGTGTGTTTTGACCCTTAAGCACTTTGTCGTTCCTTTTTATGTAGTTTTTATGCGATGTAGAATCTTATTATTTAGGTGAATGATTAAGGCAGAAAATCAACATACATGAAAAAAAGCATTCTAATTCAGTAACAAGTTATCAATAATTATAATAATGATATAGTACCGTTATACTATTAAGTTTATTCATGTTTATTTGACAATGTTGGACGAAAACAAAGAAACGAAACGTTATGTAAACCGAACCAAAATCAGGGGGGTACAACTCAAAGTAAATCTGTCAAAAAATTTGAGTTTGACACGACGTATCCGATACGTTTGCATAAGTGCGAAAGAGAACTTGTCATGCGTTAAGAAGGGACAACATGATTCGTGACGTTACGTGACATTACAGAGGTCTCTCTGTTATACTATTATTTACTCTGTGCCAAAATCTGCCAAAATCACAGCCAAAATTGCTACAAAATTGTGAAGATAGTTTGTATAGTTTGACTGGTGTTGTTGCCAGCTCGGTAAAAAGCTGGCAACGTCGCAACGTAAAACTGTGGTAAAACTTGTATTGTGTCATAAATAATTGTATTTTTATACTCGGCGACTGTAATACTCGAATTGAGATTGTGGTGGCGGAACTACTAGCGCATACTTGTAGATAGAGCTTCTATGGTCGCATATTGTAGCATCCATAACAATGACAGAAAGGATTTCCATACAATATTGTGAAACTGTTGTCGAGCCCCGCACTGCGTGTCGGGCGGGCGCCGCCGGCACAATCCACCGGGAGATCGAACGTTACGAGATCACATAGAAGCAATAGGTTGTGCACGGCTTTCGTCGAACTCAATTCTTACCGGCTTGCTTAAGCACTCGTAGAAAAACTATTGTGTGCAACGGTACATAATAAGGGTTCTTAAAATTCTCGGGTCTGTTTTTACAAAATTTGGCTCCGCCTCATTTTGTAACTTCGACCCTCGAATCTTAAGAACGCTTATTATGTAACTGTTGCACAAAATACTATTACGGCCTTCTAGCCTTGGTAGTGACTCTGCATATGAAGCAGGAGGTCCCGGGTTCGAATCCTGGTCAGAGCATTTATTTGTGTGCTAATCACAGAGAGAGTTCTGGATGTTTTCTAAGTATTTAAGTATTTATCTATAAGTACCTATCTATTATATAGATCGTCGCTTACAGTCGCCATCAAATATATCGGAACGGCCACAGTACTCAAAAATATCTGAACATGCACTGTATCGCCTTGACAATAGAGGCGTTGTTCAGATATTTGTGACCACCTTGGCCGCTCCGATATATCTGATGGCAACTGTACCCACAACACTAGCCTTATTGAGCTTACCGTGGGACTAGGTTGATTTGTGTTGGTGTAAGATTGTCGCATGATATTTATAATATTTTAATTATTTTATTTAACTCACAAATTGCAATTTGATCACAAGTAGTGATAGATGAGTGATAGGATACCTTCATTCAATTATTTGAAGAAAGGTATCCTCCCAATTGGCGTTTACAGATTTTGGAAGAAATAAAAGGTTGCGAGAAAAAGGTCCATTTTTAACCGACTTCAAAAAAGGAGGAGGTTCTAAATTCGACTGAATTTTTTTTAAGCATTATTTTTTTTACTTTTTTTTTGTATGTTACTCGACATCTCCGGGAATCATGAACCGATTTTAATTTTTTTTTAATCGAACAGGGATAACCTCTAACGGGTGATAACAAAAAAATGAGAATACTTTTTTGCAGCTCTAAAAAAATACTGTCGGCATTAAAGAAAAAGTTTGTTCTAGAAGTTGTTGGAACTTCTTTTGTCTATCATGTGTGTAATTTGTTTTTTTTTTACAAATCGTTTTGTTTGTCAAAAATGGCGTCAAAACAAGAAGCTTTGAGACAACGCGTTGTAAATTTTTATAATTCTAACGTTTGTTTTGGTAAAAAGTTCACCGTGGACCATTTTGCCAAGGAAAACGTGCCAATTTCTACAATTTATAGAATTTTAGCATCCTTGACAATAGCTCGAAAAGGTGGCAGTGGTCGACCAGCGAAAATTATGACGAAGAGGGCGTTGAAGTCACTGCCAGGGGGGTACAACTCCGTGTAAATCTGTCAAAAAAATCGAGTTTGACACGACGTATCCGATACGTTTGCATAAGTGCGAAAGAGAACTTGTCATGTGTTAAGAAGGGACAGCATGATTCGTGACGTTACAGAGGTTTCTCTGTATTATACTATTATTTACTCTGTGGTTTAACGACAACGATGCCATAAGCCAAAGAGATGCCGCAAAAAAGTTTAAATGTAGTCAACCATACATTTGTAAATCATTAAAAAAGGTTGGCCTTAAATGCAGAAAGAAAGTGAGGGCAGGGGGGTACAACTCAAAGTAAATCTGTCAAAAAATTTGAGTTTGACACGACGTATCCGATACGTTTGCATAAGTGCGAAAGAGAACTTGTCATGCGTTAAGAAGGGACAACATGATTCGTGACGTTACGTGACATTACAGAGGTCTCTCTGTTATACTATTATTTACTCTGTGGTGAGGGCACCGGAATACACCGACGAGCAAAAATCGACAGTTATGTCTCAATGTCGTTGGATGACGCGAAATTACAAAGGAAAATCGTTTATTTTGGACGATGAAAGTTATTTTCCTTTGAGTAAAACTCATATTCCTGGAAATGACCGGTACTATACCAGCGACGTCGCTACTACACCAGAGGACATAAAGCATAAGTACAAGCATAAATTGGAACCAAAAGTTATGCTGTATGTCGCCATATCTGAAAAGGGTATTTCAAAACTGTGGTTCAAGCCAAGCGGTTTAGCGGTCAACCAAAATGTGTACGAAAATGAGTGTCTGAAAAAAATACTGGTGCCGTTTATTCGTAAACATCATGCTGATGGGGAATATGTTTTCTGGCCAGATAAGGCACCATCGCACTATGCAAAAAAAACTATACAATTTCTAGAGGCAAATAACATCCCATTTGTACCTAAGACGCGTAACCCTACGAATCTTCCGCAATGTCGTCCGATAGAAGATTTCTTCGGTAATTTGAGCAGTCTGGTATATAAAAACAACTGGAGAGCTGTGAACTGTGCTCAATTAATAAAAAAAATAAGAGCATGTGTGCGAAAGATGGACAAAAATGGCGTCCAACGGTCTTGTACCAACATCATGTCCAGGCTCCGACGTACAGCTGACCACGGACCCTATGCCAATGTCCATTAACATTTTTGTACATTTATTCTTGTATATATTTTACAATTATAACTACTTTTTTATATAACCGCAAGAGTTTTCTTTAAATCCGTATAAAATTTATTCTCATTTTTTTGTTATCACCCGTTAGATGGTCCCATTATCACCAAGTCGGGGTCTTTTCGATATTTATTTTAGTGACATCTATGAGCTATTATCATTAAACAAACGAGCTACACAAAGGGTTACTCCGAGATTGAGCTAAACCGTAAAATTATGAGAAACTACAATAGATAAATTATTTTAATAATGCGATATTACCTGGATTTATTTTTTTCTTAGGTTTAATCAGATATTTTTGATTACTCTTGTTGTAATCAGTTTTGGTAATATAATGACGCAGGTTTAGATAAGTAGCGACTAGATTTCAAGTAACATGAAAAATTATTACGAGCCATTGGTACTTTGAGCGACATCTATTGAAGACCATTGGAACAAAACGAAAGAAGTTCCTAACAATCTCTCTAGGTACTTAATTCTCTTTGGGTACACGCCGAGAACTCCCCTGGGGAGTTCATTTATTTATATGCTCCGAAAGGACTCGCTAGGGGAGTCGGTTGGCATGGCCCCTAGTCCTCTACTGCTAAAATAGACTGAACTCCCCTTTTGTTCTGCACTGAGAGTATTAAACATTTCGATACATTTTTTTACTTTTTCATTAACGTCGTCGATAAACGATTGTCATTCTAGCTGCGGCCTCTGAAGTACAGTCGACGTCAAAGATATGTTTACACTTTTGCACCTTTCTCCATTGTAATAAGGTGCAAAAGTGTAAAGATGTCTTTGAAGTCGACTGTACAACTAAACTAGGCGTCACACAACGTATTCTATAATTCAATAAATAAACACAGGCGTGCGTAATTTTAAAACAATGACTACGTTTTTTATCGAAGGGATATTTTAACACGTATCCTAAGTGCTTTATCACACGAAAATTATCATAGTAGTTGAATTTTAAGTACATTCCGTAGTTCGTTATCACACCGACTTTATGTTCAGACCTCAAAGCAAGTATTAACTAGAGCCCGCACACGTGTACCCCCGTATGGGATAGATATATAGATGCCCATAATCACTTCTACAGCATAAAACAGAACAATTTACCAATCTTTTCCTTAGCCGACACAACTTTCTAGGAAAACTAACAGCTTTTCTCGTAGCAATCACATAAATTCTTGAAGAAATCGCGCATTATATCTGTTTGTTACCCTCCACTGCTAGAAGTAACGCGTGGAGGGTAATAGAAACTATGACAAGGACCAACGATAATAGCACCTCTCTGCCGTATCTATTGAAAGTGTAATAAGACCATCCCGTTCTATCTTGGTATTATTAGTTCTGTGTCAGATCTATGGGTGGTATATCTATGGTTCAGACACAGATCAGAGCTATAAACATTCGTAGCCATGTGTCTAATATATTTCGTAACATATATACATAAGCAGTGAATCTGTAAAGGCATTGCGTTGCATCTAAGTAGTTCAGACTGGGACAGATCAGTTTGAGATAGTACTAATACTGATAGTCTGACCATAAATGTTTAACCTTTTGACCGCCACTGGCTATATACGACTTGAAAGTCTTGCCATGGACGCCAACGGCCGACAACTTTGCTAATGCAATAGGGACCTACGCGGGATTCCGCAAAGTTCAATTTCGCTTAAACAATGCGCTTGCGTGTCGTCAGTGACGTATCATTTTTGTTCAACATTTGGTGCTCAATAGGTGAATTAAATTAATGATAATAAAAAAATATGAATGATTTTCTATACGGCAGGTGCGGCCAAACCCGACTGTGGGGAATACCGAACATGAACTTATTTTACATGCGCCATCTATTTATAGCTGCTTGAACTAATACTCTTGTTGACTCTGCGATCTAGTCGGCAACTGCGTTCTGTAATTTGAATTACGAATGAAAGAATACCTACGGGTGTACGGAAATGCCCCGCAGGCGGATTTGGCTGGACTTAGGGTGGGTTGCACTACGCGTAATTAACAGACTAATCAACATTAAATATGGCGGCACAGCTGTCTCTCCATAGAGAATTGTCAATCTTTTCATCCAACAAATTTTAACAATGACGTTAACTTGCAACGTGGTTTGGTGCAACCGGCCCTTAGTCAAATTCGGTACAGTATTGGCCAAACTTGCATGTCCTAGATCGCCTAATTTATACCTACTGTTGTCGACATTTTCACATTTTAAAACAGTTCTCGTTTCCTAACCAAACCATACAGCTTTTTTTAGTCTTAAAAGTAGTCTTAGTTTCCTAAGAATGGAATGTTTACAATCTCGAGTCAATAATATATGCCATAATTTTACCAACGATAAGTAACAATAAGTCACCATTTTAACGAATAGTATTTTATTGTAAAATTGACTAAATCTTACCGTTCGAAAAAGTATGTCTATTTGCATTCTCAACATTTAAAATGGGCAAAAAAATCGCCCTTACTTCATCCTGACTTAAAAAGCATATCAGTTCACTTGACTAAGCGTCTTGCTAACCAATGTCTAAGTCCTCACTAACTCTCGGATATGTACAAGCGACTGGCCTTATATACCTTACGTCAAGGCAATACGGTTCTAATCAGCATTTACAGAACTATCTCTATGAGCAGGCCCAGTGAAGTCAGTCTTTAGCGTAAAATAAAAGGCTAAAGAAATCTTATAAGCTGCCGCGGGAGGTGAAAATTAATCAACTTGGTAAAGCCGTAACTTATATAATAGAGCAGCACAGCCTAAGAACTTTTTGAAGCTTAAGTCTATCACGCCATCTAGTTGAGAGCCACTTAAAGATACCCAAAATTTAAGAGGAAATGTCACCTCCATCTAGTAACGAATAGCGTACTAGTAGTACACTAGTCATTACTAGATGGAGCTGATATTTCCTCTTACATTTTGGCTATCCTTAGATCGCTCTCAATTAGATGGCGCTAAATACTTGGAGCCTCAAAAAGTTCTTAGACTATGGCCGTCTATTAAGTCTATGGTAAAGCAAAACTTGAATATGCGTGATGTTAATATTGTAACAATCTTTTTGTCCAGTCGGGGAGATGTTCACACCATTTGAATGATGGGTGACATTAGACGGTAAAATTTTACTTTATGTAATAAATTCTGCATAACATCATTTATTCCTTTTGTGTGCATATTACGTTATTGTTTATAAACATCGAGGGCGCTTTCAAAAGTTCTTTTAGAGGGCATTAACAGGAGTTTTAAATATTTTACAAATTGTTTTAGATTGTACAGTCAGCAGGAGAAGTAGGTGAGCGGGTAGGGTGTTCAAAATAACCTCTTCTTTTAACAATGAAGTTGTGTCAAGCTACTCAAGCTAATTTTGAACACCTTGCCCGCTTAGTTACTTTTGACCCTGACTGTACTAAATATTGTTATTGTTCAGACGAGTACAGCTAGTCTAATATGGTTGGGTTTTTATCGCCTGTAACCATAGCTGTCACGTTGTAACAAGTATGTATGTGGGAAAGTGACGCATGACGCGACAGGCGATAAAATTACAAACATGGATGGCCTTTAGGAATAATCTAGATATTTCGAATAATCAAGTAAGATAAGAGTGCCGAAACGGAAAAATTTTGAAACCGATTATTATTCTTAAACATTTACCCCAATCCATCATTAGTGCCCAGTTTGATATTTCGACTTACCCCTCAATCATATTAGCCCCGTTTCTAGCCACTACATACTGCGCTGTGTCAATGTTTGTCGCCATTCCCTACGCCAAAATTATCTGCGATTTTTTCGTGGTTCGCTCCCACGAGTGCAAACCCCATTTAGTTTTTGATTGTATTTCTAGTGCGGTGCGGTATAGTGGCATGTGTTTATATTCGCCCCGGGTGCTACATCTCGTCGCCCCAGTTCTCGCCTCGACTCGCCCCGCTGGTAGTACCTAGTGGCCCCGGAGCCCGGCCGCACTACAGGCCCGCGCCGGGCGGGCTGCGGGCGCGTCAGTTGAACAGGTCGGCGGGGAAGGCGTTGACCTCGGCCTGCTCGAGGACCGGACCGCTCTCGCTAACGTACGAGACGCGTATCCTGAGCCGGAGCGGTGTCTGTAAATAAAAAAACTGCATCAGAATTCGGTTAAATAAATTTAAGAAGCCTACGTCCTAAAACTATATAAATAGTGGGTCAGTTAGATATATAAAAAAAAACACCTACACATTTTCTTTCTTGGGTGGATATATGGCCGGTTACAGTTCCGCGTGACGTCACGGGTGTTACACTTTTAGCAACGAGAACCCGTCCGCCGAGCTTAGATGCGCTTAAGTTTGTAATTTTTATGCTTGTGTGACAAAAGAAAAACACGTTACCAAAATATCCCCAGAGTTAAGAGGCAACTTCCACTGATACCGTTTGAGTCAATATTTTTACAATACATAAGGGTCTCCCCCCACCTTATGCTCTTAATGCGTTGACAACTGACATACAGCTTTTCTCTGTCGGCGAAATAAGTTGTCAGCACAAAAAAAAAGAGAAAATAGTTGGAGGAGTTTCGACTTACCCGTGACGGGTTATTGATTTTGAGAAGTTGAGTGATCTCGCCCTGCGGAGGCAACACCGTGCCGGACGGCGACATCATGTCCAGCTGTAACGTCTGCAAACAAGGCGACAGGTATCGTACTATTACAAGTAAACATATTATTAGGAAATATGAGAGCTTTCTTTTTAAGGAAGTATTCAGCAGTACAGTCCGTGAGCTTTAAGAAAAACCTTCGGGAATCGGCGACGACAATCAAGGGAAATATCTCTGTTCTGCTTTTTCGTGCGTTTCTGGCGATTGATACCCGACGTCTCTTTCTAAAACCCGAGGTTTCTTTTTAGACCTCATGGACTGTATGTTTTCCGGACTATAATGTAACACGATGCACGGTGCAAGAGTGGCCGCTCGATCGACTGCGAATGGCGACGGGTTTATGGTAAACAAAACGTACGAGTATGGGAGTGTTCTCAATGGACGCTAACTAAATGCCTTGGAAGCTCGACGTATGGCTTGTATAATATTTGACAGCATGCTTAAGATAGACAATCGCGCTTTCAGTTGAGATTTTGGATCTAAATCCAAACTGATTGTCATGCAGCTTAGCAACGTGATTTAGATGTCTGTTAAGGAGGCTGTCAAATACTTTGGCGATTACGGTGGCTAATTAGATCGGTCTGTAGTTGCACTTGTCGCACGCACCGCCGGTCGGTCACTCTAGATCCTAATTCATAATCGTATTACAAACCTCATTTCGTTAAAAAGTTTTGTGTGTGACAGATAAGGACAAACAATTGTTTAATTGAATGAGGTTTGGAACATTTTGATGAATAAAGGTGACGTACCCGGGGCACCGCGGCCTGGAACAGGAAGTCGATGAGCGGCGCGGGCCGCGAGCTGCGCGCGCGCATGGTCAGCGTCACGCAGTGCGGGGCTCCGCGCTCCACCTCCAGCACCACCACGAGGCCCGCCTTGTCCAGCGCCGGGACCGTCAGCGAGGGTTCTGACGAAAAATTAATTATATTAGATTAATGTTTGAGATTCACCTTGTTGTTAAAATGTAAAATGAATCATGTAAGAGTTTGCATTGCTCAGATAGTCGCGGAATGATAGCGTGGTACACGGGCCTAACGAAGAGTTAATACTAACTCTTGTAGAAAAGTAAGTATTACTTAAGTAATTCCAAACTCAACAACTAACAATACACATAAATTACGCACCCAGGGGGGCGGCAGAATAAAGAACGGGACAGACATGGGTACAAACAATCGATCTGAATTTTATTTATTACTTCCCGGGGGGCATACATAATTACGCATTCTCTTGGGTGTGAAGTTAAAAAATATATGAGCTCAACCTTATTTGTATACTAGCTGTACCCGCGCGGCTTCGCTCGCGTGTGTTGCAGTTGATTCTGTTACTTTTCGTTATCCTCAACAGTCCATTGCTGAACGCTTTCTATTTGTAAAATTTTATAAAGTCAGTTTAGCAGTTTAGCTAAAACCGACTTCTTCCATATAACTTCGACATCCCAAAAGATCGACGGAAAGCGTCTAAGATTGGACTGTGTCAGCCATGGTCAAGAGAAGCATGTGAGTGGGAAGATCTGGCGAGCTAAAAAGTCAGAGCTTCCTTTGTAGAGTCATGTAGAGTCGAACGGCCGAAGTATCTCAGAGGAAAGTGCAGCAGGAGGTCAGAGATCGAACACAAATTAATGATAAGTCTTAAAAGTAAACCGAAGGGTGGAAAGACCAATAATAAGGCAGCCCTTCCACTAAGGCGGAGATGAGAGGAGACGTGCGGGAATCAACCAATAGCCGGGAATTAACTAAGAACCGTCACCGTGACCATGACTGATGCCTTGCTGATGATCGATTCCCGCATGTCCCCTCTTATCTTTAATCGTATCCGTATCAATAGCAAGGCAGCTTTAGTGGTAAGGTCTGCGTAGGCCGACAGCTAAACACTAATTAGAGTCGAAAACCCGAAGCGTCCCAGAGAAAACAACCTTGATGTTAAAGTGTAAGCAAAATGGCCCCCAAGCAGCCTTCCACGTAGTAAACTCTATCAAAACTGTTACCTATTGATTCCGTCTTAAATATTCAACTTAACCATTTTTGGTATTAATAGTGAAAGTGCTGTGTGTTTTTGGTTTATGCAAGCCTTCTGCCGCTTATGCCATAACGCAAACTCTATCAAAACTTTTTTCTTCCCATCTGAAATATTCAACCTTATTATTTTTGGTAAAAATAGCAATGGTACGGTGTTTTTGTCTAATGCGGGGGGCTCCGCCCCCGAGCCCCCCTTGTACCGTCTGCCGGGTGGAAAACTCTGTAAAACTCTTGCTCCCATCTTAAACATTCAACCTTACCAATTTTGATAACAATAGCAATAGCGCAGTGTGTTTTTTCTTTATGCTGGTGGTCCCCCTTTAACCGCCTTTCACGTGCTAAAACCTATCAAAACTCTTTTTCTCCCATCTTAAATGTTTAACCTAACAATTTGTGGTATAATTAGCAATGGTATGGTGTTTTTTTATCTTCATGCGGGGAGCTCCGCCCCCTGAGCCTCCCTTTATTTACCGCCCGTCACATGGTAAAACCTATCGAAACTCTTTTTCTCTCATGTTAAATGTTCAACCTAAAATTTTTTGGTATAAGTAGCAATAGTGCGGTATGTTTTTTCTTTATGCGGGGGCTCCGCCCCCCAAGGCCTCCTTTGTTTACTGCCTATTACGTGGTAAGCCCTAAAAAAACTCTTTTTCTCCCATCTTAAATTCTTTACATAATCTAACAATTCTTGGTATAATTAGCAATACTACGGTGTGTTCTTTTCTTTATGCGGGGGGCTCCGCCCCCCGAGCCCCCCTTTCTTTGCCGCCCGTCACGTGCTAAGCCCTATCAAAACTCTTTTTCTCCCATCTTAAATGTTTAACCTAACAATTCTTGCTATACTTAGCAATAGTACGGGATATATTTTCTTTATGCGAGGGGCTCGGCCCCCCGAGCCCCCCTTGTTTACCGCCTGTCCCGTGGTAAACCCTATCAAAACTCTTTTTCTCCCATCTTAAATGATTAACCTAACCATTTTTGGTATAATTAGCAATACTTCGGTGTTTTCTCTTTATGCCCGAGCCCCCCTTTAATTGCGGCCCGTCACGTGTAACATCCTGTCAAAACTCTTTTTCTCCCATCTTGAATGTTTAACCTAATAATTCTTGCTATACTTAGCAATAGTGCGAGGCATTTTTTCTTTATGTGGGGGACTCCGCCCCCCGAGCCCCCCTTGTTTACCGCCTATCCCGTGGTAAGCCCTATCAAAACTCTTTTTCTCCCATCTTAAATAATTAACCTAACAATTTTTGTTATCATTAGCAATACTGCGGTGTTTTTTCTTTATGCGGGGGGGCTCGGCCCCCCGAGCCCCCCTTTAATTGCGGCCCGTCACGTGATACACCCTGTCAAAACCCTTTTTCTCCCATCTTGAATGTTTGACCTAACAGGTCTTGGTATACTTAGCAATAGTACGGGGTATTTTTTCTTTATGCGGGGGGCTCCGCCCCCCGAGCCCCCCTTGTTTACCGCCTATCCCGTGGTAAGCCCTGTCAAAACTCTTTTTCTCCCATCTAAAATGATTAATCTAACAATTTTTGGTATAATTAGCAATACTACGGTGTTTTTTCTTTATGCCCGAGCCCCCCTTTAATTGCGGCCCGTCACGTGATACACCCTGTCAAAACTCTTTTTCTACCATCTTGAATGTTTAACCTAACAGTTCTTGGTATACTTAGCAATAGTACAGTGAATTTTTTCTTTGTGCAGGGGGCTCCGCCCCCGAGCCCCCCTTTCTTTGCCGCCCGTCACGTGCTAAGCCCTATCAAAACTCTTTTTCTCCCATCTTGAATGTTTAACCTAACAATTCTTGCTATACTTAGCAATAGTACGGGGTATTTTTTCTTTATGCGGGGGGCTCCGCCCCCCGAGCCCCCCTTGTTTACCGCCTGTCCCGTGGTATGCCCTATCAAAACTCTTTTTCTCCCATCTTAAATGATTAACCTAACAATTTTTGGTATAATTAGCGATACTACGGTGTGTTCTTTTCTTTATGCGGGGGGCTCCGCCCCCCGAGCCCCCCTTCCTTTGCCGCCCGTCACGTGCTAAACCCTATCAAAACTCTTTTTCTCCCATCTTGAATGTTTAACCTAACAATTCTTGCTATACTTAGCAATAGTGCGGGGTATTTTTTCTTTATGCGGGGGGGCTCCGCCCCCCGAGCCCCCCTTGTTTACCGCCTATCCCGTGGTAAGCCCTATCAAAACTCTTTTTCTCCCATCTTAAATGATTAACCTAACAATTTTTGGTATCGTTAGCAAGACTGCGATGTTATTTCTTTATGCGGGGGGCTCCGCCCCCCGAGCCCCCCTTTAATTGCGGCCCGTCACGTGATACACCCTGTCAAAACTCTTTTTCTCCCATCTTGAATGTTTAACCTAACAGTTCTTGGTATACTTAGCAATAGTACGGGGTATTTTTTCTTTATGCGGGGGGCTCCGCCCCCCGAGCCCCCCTTGTTTACCGCCTATCCCGTGGTAAGCCCTATCAAAACTCTTTTTCTCCCATCTTAAATGATTAATCTAACAATATTTGGTATAATTAGCAATACTACGGTGTTTTTTCTTTATGCCCGAGCCCCCCTTTAATTGCGGCCCGTCACGTGATACACCCTGTCAAAACTCTTTTTCTCCCATCTTGAATGTTTAACCTAACAGTTCTTGGTATACTTAGCAATAGTACAGTGGATTTTTTCTTTGTGCGGGGGGCTCCGCCCCCCGAGCCCCCCTTTCTTTGCCGTCCGTCACGTGCTAAACCCTATCAAAACTCTTTTTCTCCCATCTTGAATGTTTAACCTAACAATTCTTGCTATACTTAGCAATAGTGCGGGGTATTTTTTCTTTATGCGGGGGGGCTCCGCCCCCCGAGCCCCCCTTGTTTACCGCCTATCCCGTGGTAAGCCCTATCAAAACTCTTTTTCTCCCATCTTAAATGATTAACCTAACAATTTTTGGTATCGTTAGCAAGACTGCGATGTTATTTCTTTATGCGGGGGGCTCCGCCCCCCGAGCCCCCCTTTAATTGCGGCCCGTCACGTGATACACCCTGTCAAAACTCTTTTTCTCCCATCTTGAATGTTTAACCTAACAGTTCTTGGTATACTTAGCAATAGTACGGGGTGTTTTTTCTTTATGCGGGGGGCTCCGCCCCCCGAGCCCCCCTTGTTTACCGCCTATCCCGTGGTAAGCCCTATCAAAACTCTTTTTCTCCCATCTTAAATGATTAATCTAACAATATTTGGTATAATTAGCAATACTACGGTGTTTTTTCTTTATGCCCGAGCCCCCCTTTAATTGCGGCCCGTCACGTGATACACCCTGTCAAAACTCTTTTTCTCCCACCTTGAATGTTTAACCTAACAGTTCTTGGTATACTTAGCAATAGTACAGTGGATTTTTTCTTTGTGCGGGGGGCTCCGCCCCCCGAGCCCCCCTTTCTTTGCCGTCCGTCACGTTCTAAGCCCTATCAAAACTCTTTTTCTCCCATCTTGAATGTTTAACCTAACAATTCTTGCTATACTTAGCAATAGTACGGGGTATTTTTTCTTTATGCGGGGGGCTCCGCCCCCCGAGCCCCCCTTGTATGCCGACTATCCCGTGGTAAGCCCTATCAAAACTCTTTTTCTCCCATCTTAAATAATTAACCTAACAATTTTTGGTATAATTAGCAATTTTACGGTATGTTTTCCTTTTTCGCGGGGTGCTCCCCGACCCCCTCCCCCTTCTACCAACCACCTCGTGGAAAATTCTCCCATCTTGAACATTCAAACATTTTTGGTAACAATAGCAATAGTAGTGTGTTTTTCTTTATGCGAGTCCCCTTTAACCATCTATTACGTAAATTCTATCAAAACTGATTTTTCTTCTGTCTTTAACATTCAACTTAACAGTTTGTTGAATTTTGTATTTCTAATTTATTTTTTCCCCTTGCATAGGCTTATATTGGCCCTATGGTTGACGACTGGTAGAGAATACAATTTGGTATTATACTTACACGCCATTTCGTGCAATATAGATGAAATAAATAAAATATTCTAAAGGGTAGGCAATGTGCATGTAAATCCTCTGAAGTTACAGGCGTCCATAGGCTACGCTAACTGCTTGGCATCAGGCGGCGGGCCGTATGCTTCAATGTCACCGTCGTGGTATAAAAAATATATAGTTAAAATACGATGGCATATATTCCCATAAAAAGTCATTTCCCATACAAAGTTCAAATCTAAACAGACAAACAGACAAAAATTCTGAAAATCGTCAAAACGTTATCGATTCTAAGAGCTACTAACTCATTTTTTTACTAATATCTCCAATGTACCTACAGATTTTCGACCCTTTTCAGCTTTATTATATGTAGGTATAGATAGAAGATTTACAAACTATTCACAAACATTTATAATACAGAGGTGATCGAGTAATTTTCCGATGAAAAGGAAAAATATACAAATTCGTATCCGCAGCAATCATTCGTCTTTTCAACCACAAACATCAGTGTTTTCAACAGCTCTGTTGATGACATAGGCGTTGCTAAGCAACCGCGTGCTAGCGCGCCAGGCCTCAACAGAAAGAAAGAATAAAGAGGTAGCATAGATAGTACCTACCTACTATAGCCATCTAGGGAAATCTCTGCGAACTCGTGTTGCATTTAGTATGCACCTAAACTACATATGTAGTGGTCAGATTTTGCGTAGGCAGGACTCGGTTAGTGACAAAGTCCTGCGAGAGATAGCGTTACCTAATCGTATTGCCAAAGACATATCTAGATACCCCTTTTGATGGTACGTATTTTTTACTTTTCCACTATATTTAACCAGTATATTATTATTTAACCCATTTATTTATTTATATATGAATGAATATAAACTAACCGAAAGTAGTTAAACAAATATCAATTTGCTGCTTGAGCTTAACACTCATATTCAAAGTTTAAACCCCCCTTAAACCCCCTTAAATCCAAAATGTTCGTATTTTTTATAGCCTATGTCCTGACCAGAGGTCTGTTGAACCTGCTAGTGAAGTTTTTATCGAAATCGGTTCAGGCGTTTTGACGCCAACTCTCCCCATCCAAACAGACAAACAGACAAAAATTCTAAAAATCGTTGAAACGTGTTCTGTTATCGATTCTAAGAGCTACTAACTCATTTTTTTACTAATATCTCCAATGTACAGATTTTTTACCCTCTTCACCTTTATTATATGTATAGATGTTTAAAGTCGTGTACACTTATTTTCCCAAAATAATCGATTCGATATTTTAGTTCTCGACTGTACAAAAAAATGTTGCACACACTGACGTAGCTACCAAAGAGCTAGGCGGGACACTGCCCCAGGGCCCCCAAAACCTGATTACCAAAACTCTTATTCAATAACAAGAGATGTGTGTAAAGTCTCGGGGTCTGAGATTTTTTTTTTGTTCTAGGGCCCTTGGTCATTTAGATACGCCACTGTTGCACATGAGACTGCACTGCACTGTTGCACTGTGAACGTACGTGAGACGACAGGCGCGGGTGCGGCGAAGAGTCCGTCGAGCAGCAAGCTGGCGTTGTTGCTGGGCGCGTTGTTGCTGGGCGCGTTGTTGTTGAGCGCGGGCGCCGGCGCTGGCGTGCTGGTCAACTCCAAGCCGCTGAGTAGGTCCAGGATATCCTGTCAAATAAAAATGTACTTTTATTTTATTTTATTTGAAAAAAAAACACACATAGGTAGATAATAGAAATCTGAAGTGAGAGCTTAAGCCATAACAGGTACAGCCTACATCCCAGGAAAATTTCCACTGAGACGTATAAACCAAAGAGTATTTTAGGTGGCAATGTCATCGGATATGGCGAGTTATATTATACTACATATTAAGACTAAGTTACACTAAAAATGGAAAATAACGCAAAAAAATACGGGATTTTATCAACTTTCACTGATTCTTATAAGATTCACGTTAATAGCTGTTCCTACACCTGTCGCACCGCCTCGCGAGGAAATTGCCGCCCGCGGCACTCGGCTAGTGTGGACGTGCCTGGCCCGAAGCATTGCGGCCGCGCGTACGTGTGCCTCGGCCGTTACACACTAGCCGAACTGCCGCGCGCGGCAATTTCCTCGCGAGGCGGTGCGCCAGGTGTAGACACGGCTAATAACATAAAACTACACTCTTAACGGACTAATTATATTTGTACATTCATTGCTATTTAGTATTAGCATTAGATAAATACAATGAATATATGGAAGTTTAGTGTAATTGATAGCATGATGGACCGGCAATCCAAAAGGTGGGTTTCTACACTTTCTAGTCCTATTCCTACCATTTCCAGAATCCTTCATAGTTCATATATAATTATAATGGATACCTGTATCAAGTTGTGGTACTTGTGGTATGTGATAAACAAACCGTTCAAGTGCGAGTTCAGCTAGCGTCCCGAGGATTTTCCGGATGAAGAATAATGGTAGAATTACGATTGACACAAAAAATCCTGCTTATTCCTAATCTTCGACGTAAAAACCTACAATGGGGTTGGCAACTGTCAACGGTTTGGCCAGATGGCGCCAGCATAGCTGGTACCTGTCACTAGTATTGTTGTATGGGATTTGGCTTAAACACTACCCCATCCAGGTCAGAAAATTCCAAAAAAAACAAGAATTTGGCACAATTGGTAGGACTGACAGGTACCAACTTTGCTGGCGCCATCTGTAAAAACTTTCGACCGGCCAACCCCATTTGTAATGTCAATGTTTAATGCCTGTTGTTGTTGCTGGGCGCGGCGTCGGCACGGTGCTCGGCGTCGCCGTTCGTGAGCTCCGTCCCGATAATCAACAGTAGGGCGTCCTGAGAGTATATAATTATGGTGGAGCTTACATTAGTGTTGGTGTTGTTGTTGTTCTTGGGCGCGGCGTCGCCGTTCGTGAGTACCGTCCCGATAATAAACAGTAGGGCGTCCTGAGAGTATATAATTATGGTGGAGCTTACATTAGTGTTGGTGTTGTTGTTGTTCTTGGGCGCGGCGTCGCCGTTCGTGAGTACCGTCCCGATAATAAACAGTAGGGCGTCCTGAGAGTATATAATTATGGTGGAGCTTACATTAGTGTTGGTGTTGTTGTTGTTGTTGGGCGCGGCGTCGCCGTTCGTGAGTACCGTCCCGATAATAAACAGTAGGGCGTCCTGAGAGTATATAATTATGGTGGAGCTTACATTAGTGTTGGTGTTGTTGTTGGGCGCGGCGTCGCCGTTCGTGAGTACCGTCCCGATAATAAACAGTAGGGCGTCCTGAGAGTATATAATTATGGTGGAGCTTACATTAGTGTTGGTGTTGTTGTTGTTGTTGGGCGCGGCGTCGGCACGGTGCTCGGCGTCGCCGTTCGTGAGCGGCTCCGACCCGATGATCAGGTCCAGTAATGCGTCCTGGGAATTGAAAAACTATTTAACAAATAATTGCGTTTTTGATTATTTTATGTTAACCTATGTACCGTAAAACGTGGCAACATTACGTCATTTTACCGTAGTCGACTTTTCTACTTTACTAACATAACATACATACAAAAAAATAACGATGATAAAACAAAACAAAAAAAAAATTCAGTCGAATTGAGAAATTGAAAGGGTATGTATGTGATATGCTGTTTGTTTTCATCAATAAAGAAAAATAAAATAAATGAATAAGATCCGCGGTTGCGGATGCGGATGCGAATGTTCGCAACATCCCTGGTATAAAGTAAGTTGGTCAGTACCTGATGTGTGTCCTGGCGCGGCTCTGGGGCGGGCTCGGGGGAGGGCGGGGGGGACGCGTCGTCCCTGCTGCGGGTGGGAGCCTCCATGGGCGGCATGCGCTCCAACAGAGCTGGCCGGAGGTGCGCGTATTGTCTGTCAATACAATGTACAATTACATCATCAATATTTAATCTTTTGAACGCCAAGCATCGGACGGAAAAATCGTGTCTTCAGCGCCAGCGCACGCGAGCGCGGAAGGCAAACCGGTTATATTTTGGACGCGATATCACCTCCTGGCGCTGAGGGCACGACTTTCCGTGCACGTGATTTGACGGCTTTGGCGATCAAAGGGTTAACGCTCCAACTAGCTCAATCTGTCCGATAGTTCTGATACTAGATTGAGACTTGCGTGCTCGCACTCGTCACCGCTCGTCGATACGTTCGACGAATCATTCGAGGACGAGTGCCAACACGTATGTACGAACGGCAAGATTGTGGTAATAATTTTAAATAAAAAAAGAACCGACTTCACTTTGGATCCGCTTTTCCAAGTGGAAATCCCCGAGTAAATAAATAATTCTCTAAATCGGATTACGTCCGACGTGCTTCCAATTACACTGCTGCTAATTGCTATGTGCTGTGTAATTGGCAGCAATCCGAAGGACGCGGGTTCGAATCCCGTGATGTTCCAGAGTTCCTCACAGTTCATTTTTTCATTGTAATGGACATCTGTTTCCAATTTGTGGTACAGTCGCCATCAAATATATCGGAGCGGCCAAGGTGATTACAAATATCTGAACAACGCCTTTATTATCAAGGCGATAAGGTGCTTGTTCAGATATTTTTGAGTTACGTGGCCGCACTGTACTTTCCACTTAATTTTAAGTCAAAGAAATGAAAATCATAATCAATTAGTACCTGTATAGTTGAGATAACTCCACTCCTCTCTGTTGCAGTTCGATGTGGATATGAGATCCGAAGGTATCGATGATTACTCGGATTTTGCTGTAACAAAAATATTAAATTTAAATTTAATTGAAAGGCTCATTGTATTGTAACACTAACCGTTTTTAGGGTTCCGTACCCACATGGTAAAAACGGGACCCTATATCAAAGACTCCGCTGCCCGTCTGTCACCAGGGTGTATCTCATGAACCGTGACAGACAATTGAAATTTTCACGGATGATGTATTTTTAGTGCTGCTACAAGAAATACTAAAAAACAGAATAAAATAAAAATTTAAGGGGGCTCCTATACAACAGACATGATTTTTTTTTGCAGTTTTCAACCGACTGCAAGATTTCGAAGGAGGAGGTGATCAATTGGTCGGGATCTTTGTTTTTTTTTGCTATTTTTTTATTTATGTTCACCGATTATTCGAAGACGACTGGGCCGATTTGTAAAATTCTTTTTTTGTTTGAAAGAGTATACTTCACAGTTGGTCCGTTGTCACAAGATCCAGATCTGAAGATCGGATCCTGAAGAAATCGAGGGAACTCTTCATCAATAATAGGCACACCTTTTCTACTACCTCTTTTGTTTCAGTAGTAGGGAATGATTATCTGTCAAAACATCTAGATATCGAACTTTTTTTTAATACCACGACGGTGGCAAACAAGTATATGGCCCGCCTGATGGTGAGCAGCTACTGTAACCTATGGATAACTGCAATTCCAGAGGGGTCACAAGCGGGTTGCTGACAAAAAGGAGGATTCACTGTGTTGATGGCTAAAGGAACAAGAGGGTCCCTCGTCGTCAACACACTGGGTCCTCTTTGAGCTCTTAGCGACCTTACTCACCAGCAGGAACAACTCTATGAGTAGGGTCTAGTGCTATTACCTGTCGAATTATCACTCGCGTTCGGTTGAGATCGGGAATGAAGCTATTCCCTTATGTGCCCGCCTCGGTTGTATCTTGTCTATTCCATTATATACATACACGGTGTAACATAAGGAAACAGAAAGATTTGAACCACGCATTTCTGAGGTCATTAGAAGAAAAAAACATTATATGACTTTATGTCAAAAACGCCAAAAAAAATTTATTTTTGTTTTTCTTTTTCGTTTTTTTTAATGGATTTGTACATAATAAGCAGTGATCGGCGAAAAGGATTCCACACGGGGTGAATGACGTCAAACATTATGCTAGTATGGATATGCCGCGGCATTTGCGAGATAGAAAAATAAAATTACAGTAATTTTCACAAACATTTGCAATTAAGTATTTTTATGAAATTATTTTTTTCGCATATTATTTTTTATTTTTTTTTTGGTCTGTATAAAATGAAAATAACAAACCATTATTTTACTGGTCAACGAGCGAGTTCTTAGTTCGGGGCGGGCGGACTACTAGTTATTATTATTACAAGTCGTAATTAACCGACACTGATTCATTGTATTAAACTTAATACAAACACGTATATTTTCGAGCAGTTTAATTGGTATCGCGGGCGAAACGGCACATCAATAATACTATGTCTAGTTGAATTCCCGCGGTGTGGCATCCTTTTCGCCGATCACTGATAATAAGTAAGTCTCATAGGTAAAATTATCGGTTTAAATGAATTTCTAAATTTTTTAAATAAGAAATAGTTTATACAAAATGTTTATTGTCACTTTGACATCTATCAATAAAAGATGTCTTTAGACTATGCCCCATACTGGTGAAATCGCCATCTAAAAATCGTGTTTCGCTGAGTAACAATTAGAAATGTGTTTCTTTTAATTGGTCGTAACTCGGAAACTAGGCAAAATTCAGGAAAGTTTGTATGACATTTTAATCTTCAATTATGATCAGGAATACGCTGTTAAAATTATTCGGATTCCTCATGTCATGTTACACCGTGTATAATATCAATGTTAACTAAGTACAGTCGCCATCAGATATATCTGAGCGGCCAAGGTGGTCACAAATATCTGAACAACGCCTTTATTGTCAAGGTGATAAGGTACTTGTTCAGATATTTTTGAGTACCGTGGCCGCTCCGATATATTTGATGGCGACTGTACATTAAGCTTCACCATAAGTCAAATAAAATAAATTTGTAATGGAAACGATTCCTACTCATCTACGCCCACCGGGGACACCAGTGCATCTAGCATGACTTACGTTGCGGCGCGACTCTCCATACTTCAGGCGCGACTCGAAGTATGGAGTCGCGCGCGACAACGCATGTCATGCTAAGCCGCCTGAGAATGATTTCCTTCCCAACAGTGTCCCCGGCGGGCACAGGTCCATGTCAAACGTAACTCCAACACACAACAAATAATCAATTAATAAAATAAAAATAAAATAAAAACTGTTTATTTCGGACCCCACAAATCCATAGAATTGTTAGTAGACTTAAATTTAGGTGCATTAAAGACTATGTTAGTAGTACTCTTACTTCTAAGTAGGTACAATACAACGAGGGGCATAAATATTTAACCTATTTGTCCCTCCCAATAATTACATCGACCCAGTACTTTGTAAGCGGGCAGTCGAGGCCAACGTCCTCAGCATGCTGTTGTTGCTGCCGCGTACTATACACACTACACTGCACTATAATGCCTGTATACAGAAGGACAATGACCTAAATTGTTCCCGCGGGAGTAATGGCGAGATATAATCCCAATGGGAGTAATGACTCTCGTTTCAAGATTTGCAACTGATTTCGTACATCATTTCAGAACTAAGGAGGTATAATTTTGCAAAATCTGGTTGTTTAGCCATTCTAGTTCGAAAAATATGTCGTAATAACAAAACGCTCGGAATGTTTGTACCGCGTTGCTAAGCAACGGCGCATGCGCGGGGCTCAGCGCTGTCATGTACGTTCTCAACTTTTGCTGCCTAATTAGTTAGTTAGACAATTCTTGAAATTCTTGAATTTATCTTTGCTTTTTTTCCTCGCAAGTGTGATGAAAACCATTGTGTGTAACTCGGGGCGGGCGTAAGAATATTACAAACTCGAGTACTTACTAAAGTAACTAGACTCTCGTTTGTAATATTCAACTTACGCCCCATGTTGCACAATGTACTATTAAGGAAATTCTTATATTTCTGATTCAGACGTTTAGGCGCTAGCTGTATTGCGTTGTTAATGCATTGGAGTCGTATTGAAGTGGAATTATATCTAAATGTGTTTTAAAGTTAGAATACGGCCCAAGGTTTCGTTGAATGGATAAGGATTAAAAATAATAATTGTGAAACATTGTAAAAAAAAACTCAATATATTTCGTTATTTTCGTTTTCGAAATTCCCTAACAAGAATTTGTTTTACCAAATTGAAGATTATACACATAAAAAGACCTAGCGATGTATGGCAGATTTTTAGTGGTATATAATTCTATTAACATCGCTAGCTCATTGTACACAATAACACTCAACTAATTGCCATTTAAAAGCTTAATCATTCATCATCATCATTTTAAAGCTTAAGCGTTGGATAAACTACATGTACCCAATGCTTCATCGAAACAATAATAATATTAATAATTAAGTAATATAATTTAATAATTAAATTTTGTAATTTGATTTTGTATTTTGTTGTATATTGATTTCAATTATAATTTTATGAATATTTATATTACTAACATAGGTTAAGCCAAAATTGTTACTAACGGTGTATGGGACTTGTGCCTGAAATAAATAATTTCATTTCATTTAATTTAATCACTATTCAGTACTTAGAAAGCCCCATTTAGTAACCTGTATTAAAAATAATGTTGTGATTAATGACCAAAATGACAAGATATATTCTCCTACGTTCTCCTTTTGGTAGAGGTTCGGTGCCCGTGGGAGCTCATCACCTGTTTCAACCACTGCAAATAAACACTGACAGGCGTGAAACCCCCACTCAAAGAAACTAGCCGATTAACTTCTCCCTTAACGACCCCTATAATACGACCATCGTATATAGGGGTCGTTAAGGGAGGTTATACACGAGCGGGCCTCCAGAATCCCCGAAGTAAGCTGTTTGCTTCTTATTCGAACACTTCGCGGCAACACATACTATCAAACCAAAATCTTTGAAGTTATGGCACGGAACTAGAATGCCTTCACCGATTTGGAGAGGTACTTTGGTGGAAACTTCTTTTAAAGGCCTTGACAAAGAAGTCAATCCAAACCCGGCGAATTTAACTGGCAGACCGAATAACGTCTTGTAGTCTAGCGCCAGCAGCTTCGCGGGCTTCTTTGGTATGTGTTCTACCAAGAGTAGTGCTATGTCATGTCCCACTATAGTATTGGTTGGATGAGCAAATGTTTTAATTATCTTCACAAATAATGATGTTTCGTTCGGTGGTAAAGTAAAATCTCCGTATCTTACTCTTATTTCAGTTATTGAATCCGGCTTTTTTATACAATGCGCCGCTGTTAGCACCCAATTCTCGGCAATGAGGCTCCCAGTGCAATGTCTCTTAGTAAATCGTGTGGTACTTGTGGAGTACAAGAGCACAATAAACGGAAATTCATTATCTGTGTCGGTCTTCCCTTTATACACGCGGAGGCCACCAGGCTTTGCGGCACTACAAATACTTAGAATCAGTACTACTGGAAGTATCTCCATCCTTCAGCAAAATCACACAAAAAAAATAGGCTTGTAGTTTGGTTATGTTATGAATGATTATTTCGTACATTGATACAGGATGTTACATCCTAAGGGACCAATGAATAATAATTGATCAGGAACTGTAAACCTGCGCTAGGTAAGTTCCGTTGGTAAGAAACTAAAACCAAGGTGAAAAAAATAGGTAAGTGTTTATTTAAGTTCACGGGACTGATTTTATAGGAATGTACAAAGTTTTACACTTCGTTCCGGGTATTCCACACATCACTTTATAGTAAAACAATACTTTGCAGTTAGGTGTTTAGTCAATACTAAACGCATATAAATAATCTCGTAAAAGCGTCCTCTCCACTGAATATATATCTTAGTAAATGTCTGTGGCCTACTACCATTTCCGCAATCGACGAATTCCGCGATGTTTTATCTGCCAGGTCGAGCAAAAAAAACAACAAAGGCACGGCCGTACCATCATTTTCCTAAAGTCATTCAAGCCATTTTAGACCCCCCCCCCCCCCCCATTTGAATTCTGTTGTTAAATCTAGAAGTCTGATATATCTGCGATGAAGAGGTCATAATACAAGGAAGATATATTTCCAATATCATTGAAATTCAACATATACTTTAAGAATGGTTGCAGGCCAGGGCGCGAGTCCGACTCGCACTTGGCTGGTTTTTCGTTTTTCGCTAGCCTGTATAGACTGAACAGCCTGTATTCTTGCATTTTCTTTAAATTTAATTTTATTGCATCGTAAGAAAACGTTTTATATATAATATCGATAAGAACTGAACACATGCAGCAGGAATAACTACCTACTGTCGGTAGCTACATATATTACACACTGCAGCGCCCGCGAGGAAAGGGAAGTATTTTAACAGTAGGTTTATCTATTCCATATCGTATTTAGACACTACAATGTCCTATGATCTTTTTCTCCAATGTGCTCGGAAAGGTTCACCTTACTGTAGCAAAATGAGTACGTGAAGTTCTTCATTCTTTACCAAAACGAATTTAAAAAAATAAAAATCATTATTTTCCTGTTTTAGCGGACGCGAAGTATTTTGTCAACGCCATAAATATGTGTACACTATTGCACCTTACTCCATTGTAATAAGGTTCAAAAGTGTATACATATTTTAGACGTTGACTAGTAAGATCCATTACTGTATTGTTTTTTACCTTTTAAACTTTTCATCCGACTAAGAAATATCATTACAAACAGCCAATTACTAAAGCGACATCTACACCGTCAGACCGGCAATCCCTTCAAACTATAAGATAGAGCGAAATAGTGAGATCAAAAATCTTGGTTTTCTCGTTCTTTGTCATAGCACCGTGTCTGATCGTGCGAATGAGGCTTAATACAATCATAGACAAAACAACTTTTTTTAGGGTTTAATCTTTTACAGTTGTATGAAAGGAGCATATTTAATACTGTCTTAAATAGCTTTTTACCAAAATTTCTTTTTAAATATTATTTTAATGAAAATTGGCAGTATACATACTTAAAAATATGTTATAGAGGGAAGCTAATTCATGACATGATATTGAACGCTAATAACGTAACCAAAATAAGTAATTTATTTATTTCCTCGCACATTTGGAGAAAAGCACTATATATGCCTCGGCGGGAATAGAAATTCGTGGACTCGTCTTATTTTCTCGATAAAAAATCGCTCGTCCACGAATTTCCCTTTCCCGTCCTCTGCAATAATGTACTATTCTTCCAGCCGAAATCGCTTTAAAGCAAAATTTGTAGTTGCCAATGATGTGCTAATCCATGGTTTGCTATAAATAAATATGTAACTTAAATGAAATTGTTATGGATAAAAAGGGAAACGTGTGGGCAAATGGTGTGTGAAAAAAAGAATCGCCAATTAGGATCTCTCTATCTGTGGAAACTTTTAATTGGCTCAATGTTTCTACATCACTAACTATCTTGTTACTCTATAGCTGTAAGTTTTCCTACGAAATAAAATAAAATAAAATTAGCTGATACTGTCACTTCATTAATAGGAAAATAACAAGGTACGTTCTCCTACGTTCTCCTTTTGGTAGAGGTTTGCTGCCCGTGTGAGCTCATCACCTGTTTCAACCACTGCAAATATATACTGACAGGGGTGTAAGCCCCAATCATCGTCTCTTGCTGACTTCCTCCTCCCTTGAGGAGCCCTATAATACGACCATCGTACACGAGAGGGCCCCCAGAATCCCCGCTTTGAGTTACTTGCATCTTATTCGAACATTTCGCGGCAACGCATACTGTTATACCAATCATTTTTAAGTTATCGCATTGAACTAGTATGCCCTCACCGATTTGTAGAGGTGTTCTGGCGAGTTTGATAATTTCGTTTACAGTATACTTTTTAACTAATAAACTAACCGTTCTTCCAAAACCGGCGAATTTGACTGGCAGACCGAATAACGTCTTGTAGTCTAGTGCCAGCAGCTTCGCGGGCTTCTTTGGTATGTGTTCTACCAAGACTAGTGCTATGTCATCTCTCGGTGTGGTTAAAAATTCCTTTGTGACAGTACTGATAGTATTGGTTGGATGAGCAAATATTTTAATTATCTTTACATTTAATGATGTTTCGTTTGGTGGTAAAGTGAAATCTCCGTATCTTACTCTCATTTCGTACGGCACGAGTATACAGTGTGCCGCTGTTAGGACCCAATTCTTCGCAATGAGGCTTCCAGTGCAACTTCTCATTGTAATTCTAGTAGCTTGTTTTAAGTAGAAGAGCACAATGAAAGGAAATTCATTTTCTGTGTCGTTCTTCCCTAAATACACGCGGAGGGCACCTGGCTTTGCGGCATTACCAACACTTAGAATCAGTACTACCAGAAGTATTTCCATCTTTCAATGAAAGTTTTGATGAAAGACTTTCATCAAAACCAACAAATATTATCGTGGCTTTAGAGTTTTACGAGCAAGTAGGGCTGTTACTTTAGTTTTGCTATATAAGATTATTTCGTACATCGACACAGGATGTTAAATCCAAATGGGCCAATGAAAAATAATTGATCAGGAACTGTAAACTTCCGCTACGTATGTTACGTTTGATAAGTAACTAAAACCAAGACGTAAGAGATAGCTAAGTGGTTCTTAGTAGTTTAGGAGTTTATAGAAATGTATAAAGCTCTACGAAATGAAATGTTCCGGCTAATCTATGCGTCACTTTATAAAACAATACTTTTTAATACAGTTGCTCAAAAAAGTGCTTTTCTTGTAGTGGTTTAGCGTGCGGAAAGTTTGATATCGCGCACTAGTGCTTTTTACTTTTCCAGCCAATCACAGCTAATGACAGTGACAGACAGCCAATCACAGCGCCGCACCGCACCGCGCGGAGCGTTCGGATACATGTACTAAAGTAACCTCAAAGTGAATAATTGACAATTTTTTCGCAACTGTATTAAAAAACGTCGTTCGATACTCGTGGGTAAATGTCATTCTTAAGTAATGACATACTTTCCGCACTAATATCGAAATGTACTATTGCAGTTAGGTATAGGTAAATAATTTTCTAAAAGTGCTCGCTTCGCTCGTTGTCGCACCTATCTTGACTCTGTGAATTATAATTTTTGTTATTTTTGCATTAAGGTCTTTTTTCTAAATTATTTGATGGTAGATTTACTATTCTGGCGATACACATCTGGCGATCAATGTTTTAGGCACTGGTCCCACCGCGAGCTAGTAAGCTATGAGCTATCGGCTATAAACACGAACAAAAGATAAGCATTTCCGTGTAAATAAAAGAGACACGGCGACATTTATAGTTACTCTCCCAGCGGTGAGCTATAAATATCGCCGTGTCTCTTTTATTTACACGGGAGTGCTTATCTTTTGTTCGTGTTTATAGCCGATAGCTCATAGCTTACTAGCTCGCGGTGGGACCAGTGCCTTATTAGGGGTGACAAACGCAACCCTATGGCTATAGTAAAGTTTTGGGCTGCTTTAATAACTGAAGTAGGTACAGTCACCATCAGATATATCGGAGTGGCCACTGGCCACGGTACTCAAGAATATCTGAACATGCACTTTATAGCCTTGACAATAGAGGTGTTCAGATATTTGTAACCACCTTGGCCGCTCCAATATATCTGATCGCGTTTGAAACATACACAATATGTGTATTTATAACGCCGCCGCTAAATAATTAAGGAGGCCCTAATAATAATAAAATAAGCGTTTTTTGGTATTTCTTCAGTCTTAGCATTGCAGGCGCCATCGTATGACCGGGACACATTATATTATTGACTCCGACTCGCACTTGACCGGTTTCTTCTTATTTACTAGCCTTTACTTAACACCCTGTTGTGTGCATTTTCTTTCAATGCAAATATTACATTTTGAATTTTATAGCATCAGTATAAAAAACGTTTTAATATAATATCGATAAGAACTGAACACACGCAGTATAACTACTATCGGTGCCTATTATATTCACTTTGTGCACGATTGCGGCGCCATCTTTTGGGCCAGGGCTAAATCTTCAGTTGACCGATTTGAGGTGACATAGGTGATGTCAAATATTTTGAAATTCTATGTTTACAAGAGCCCTGAGCAGTTTAATTTCTTGTCATATTGTGTACTGTATAGTTGTTTGGTAACCATGTTTTTCCTGCCAGGCAAAAGTTGTGCATCGTAGGCTAAGTTGCAGCAGTTGACGGCATTTGTTATGTTTTCTGCATATATCGAAAGAAACAGCAAAATATAATAATTTTACACAAAAAAATCGACTTCACTTAACCTCCGCATTTCCAAAAGCAAATGCCGGAGCTACTGTATGTTCAAATCACTATAATATTTCAAAAGTTCCCTCGATTTCTCCAGGATCCCATCATCAGATCCTAACCTGATGACAATGGGACCAACTGTGAAGTATACTCTTTCAAACAAAAAAAGAATTTTCCAAATTGGTGCAGCCGTCTTCGAATAATCCGTGTACATAAAAAAATCAATAACAAACCTCCTGGCTGGGCTGGCTACTATATGTCTCAGTATTCCTCTTGCGGTCGGGTGAAACCCGTCTACAATACAACAATACTCACTCCTGGCTGGGCTGGCTGGTAAACCTGGTAGAAAGCTTGGCTAGCGACAATAGCAGGAACTCCTTGGTGGTGATGGACAGCTGGGTCGACCAAAGTAGCTTCTGGTAGATGTCAATCACATATTCTTCGCGTGGTCGCTCGAAATCGTCTGCAATGCAAGATAATCAGGGATATAACACGGCACGAGTAGCGCGATTTGCCTATTAACACATTCACGGCCGTGCTGCGCGCGTAGCGCTACGCCGTAGCCGATAACATGGGTTTTCCGCTTTGTAGCGAAAATGCTTTGTAGAGCCGTGACGACAACGTGTCGTCATGGGCACTGAATGGGTTAATTTTCGCCTATTGACGTTTGAAGATCCCATGTCTGTGTCGCGTGTAACGGATTTAAATTAATTTACGTCACTCTGGGCGGTAACTGAGATTTGCCGCCCACGGGCGTCGCGGCAAATCTCACTTCACACCCAGGAGAAGACGTAAAATTGTGTACACACCACGGGCGGTAGGTAATAAAGGCCAAGGTCGCGCGATCTGAGCCGTTCTTTATTTTACCGCCCTAGGTGCGTAATGTACTAATATTATCGGTTTTGATTTATTGATTATAGATGTTTCAGTGATGACTTTCCGCGTCTCCTCCCGTAAACAATTACTACAGTCCAAAAATGTATTAACTATTAAGTGAAGAAATTATCCAGAAATCTAATATTTACAATTAATCAATTATTATAATTGTCAGAGAAGCGTGCCTTACCTACGCCATCATCGTCGACCATAGAAATAGCATTGCTCGCTTCGGAGACTAGTAAATCGCCATATTCACCCACCGTCCATGTTGCCACCTGAAATTATCAGATATGTTAATTTCAATAATGTGTGTCTCATCTACAGATACAGTAATTTTTAGACCGCAAACTGCGCATGAGTCGAGCGGGCACCACTGTCGTCCAATACATGTTCGTTCAAGTTTATTTTATTTTACCGCGGCGCAAGCGGTGGGTTATTTGTATTTGTATAAGTTCCCAGCATGGAAGAGCCAACTTACTTGTACAAGCGGCTGCTTGTCGGAGGAGTCCCCACTGATGGCGGACCGTTCTAGGGAGCTCCACAGTCGCATGGCCGCGTAGGCCTGGCGCTCCGCGGGGGCCGCCGAGATGATCTGGATGGTGCTGGACACGGTGTCGTCACGGAGGTAGTTGCCCGCCTGGTTGCGAAAATCATAAATGTTAAGTAAAAAATAATAATTTTGTAACTCGGAAATGAGTTATAAAAATCTAAAAGTACTTCATTTAGTCTCCTTTTTATTAAAGTGAAACCCTCAGTTACTTCTTAAAACAGACTCTTAAAATATACCTTCTGTGAACCATATCAATCACGCTCCCATTACACTAATTTGACTATCATTATTTCCCAACTCAAAAGCAATAATAATAATCATAATGTGGCATTGGATGAGGCAGGTTCTACTTTGACTAACGTCAAGTAGGCACCAATTAGTTAATAGGGTAGCTTTATTCAATTTTGTTGTATCCGAACATAGCTATTAAGTAACTAAATGTAACTAACTAACAATATATGAACTCATGAGTCTGAAATATTTTATATTTGAATTTGAAAAGACAACTGTCCACAGTCTAGTTCTTGTGAGTACTGGCATCTAAATTATGTAACAAACTTTGAATAACGTGTCTAAGGCTACCCCACACCAGCGTCTTTCGAGCGTCGAGGCGACGTCGACGAGACGTCTTTCGAGCGTCGAGGCGACGTCGACGAGACGTCGCCCGAGCGTCGGCGTCTCACCAGCGTCGACGCGACGTCAACGCGACGCGACCGGCAGATGAGACCCGTGAGACGCCGACACTCGGACGACGTCGACGCTCGAAAGACGCTAGTGTGGGGTTAACCCAAATGCCACCCGTTGGGCGGCGAGTATATCGATGGTCAAAGTGCCTTGGCTGAAAATGTTCTCGGATAAACTACATGCATCAACTGACCTTGAGGAACACCTTGAACAGCGTGTCCAGGTGCCACTTGTTGGTCGGCGCGTATCTCTCGGCGGCCAGCAGCATGGCGCTGGAGCAGTGAGCCTTGAACTCCGGCTCTGAGCGCTCGAGGAACACGAGCAGCTCCTTCATCATGCTGCGGATGTTCTGCTGGTTCACCAGCGCGAAGGACAGCTCCATGGCTCGTCGTCGGATCGAGATGTCTGGGTCCTGGAAGGAAATTACAAGTAACATTAACGTTCCGATTTCTTTTTGTTGAATCATGGTTGATTTATAAACGAGTTTTTCAAGATCTGCTAGTTAGCCGTATTTGCTTGCAAAATTGCTGACAGACAACAGGGTTCGAAACGTTCGAAAGGATAACTGTCATGATTTTTATGTCTGATAATTATCAATTTGATAATAACCCAAAATTTGTAAAGTCAGAACGTACAAAAAAATATCAGGCTTGAATTTTGACACCAATAGTTGAACTATATATAAGAGAAAAAAACCATACCGTATCGTATGTTCTTGTCGTTGTTCAGTAGGAACCTCCCGAGGATGTTCACCGCCAGGACATACCTTCAAACACTCCAAGATGGTGGTCCGATGCCTCTGCACGGCCGACGTGTCCACGTGCACGGTCCTCAACAGCATGTTGAGCGCGACGTATCGTATGTTCTTGTCGTTGTTCAGTAGGAACCTTCCGAGGATGTTCACCGCCAGGACATACCTTCAAACACTCCAAGATGGTGGTCCGATGCCTCTGCACGGCCGACGTGTCCACGTGCACGGTCCTCAACAGCGTGTTGAGCGCGACGTATCGTATGTTCTTGTCGTTGTTCAGTAGGAACCTTCCGAGGATGTTCACCGCCAGGACATACCTTCAAACACTCCAAGATGGTGGTCCGATGCCTCTGCACGGCCGACGTGTCCACGTGCACGGTCCTCAACAGCGTGTTGAGCGCGACGTATCGTATGTTCTTGTCGTTGTTCAGTAGGAACCTCCCGAGGATGTTCACCGCCAGGACATACCTTCAAACACTCCAAGATGGTGGTCCGATGCCTCTGCACGGCCGACGTGTCCACGTGCACGGTCCTCAACAGCGTGTTGAGCGCGACGTATCGTATGTTCTTGTCGTTGTTCAGTAGGAACCTTCCGAGGATGTTCACCGCCAGGACCTGTAAATACATGATGTATTAAGTGTGTTTAACCGAATTCAAGATTTCGAAGGAGGCTTGGTCCCATTGACATCAGGTCAGGGTCTGATGATGGGATCCTGGAGAAATCGAGTGAACTTATCAAATATAGACCCTTAGTGATTTGAGTATTTTTTTTTACAATAGTTCGGTTCTGTTTTCTTTAGAATTATAGCCTGAAACATTATACATACACATATACGGCGGGGTTTAACGGCCTCCTAGCCTAGTTGGTAGTAACCCTGCCTATGAAGCCGGAGGTCCCGGGTTCGAATCCTGGTCAGGGCATTTATTTGTGTGTTTATCACAGATATTTGTTCCTGAGTTATGGGTGTTTTCTATGTATTTAAGTATTTATCTATATCTATCTATTATATATATCGTCACCTAGTACCTACAACACAAGCCTTATTGAGCTTACTGTGGGACTTGGTTGATTTGTGTAAAATTGTCCTATATTTATTTATTTATTTATTTATATTAACAGGTCAGCAGTCGGCAACGCGACGTGAAGCAGTGCGGTACGGGCTGGTTCAAGTAGCACTCCTAGTGCTTGAAGATGGAGACCTAGGCTCTCCGAAACATGTCGCGCGAAGTGACTAAAGTGCCGTGAGTGTAACCGTGTTATTTTATAATGTTAATATGTCTCACGAAAGTTTAAATTTAATGTATCCTGAAATGTTATAAATGTTATAATGCTGACCCGCAGACTGCTCTCGGACTTGATGTCCATGATGGACAGCACGGTCTCGTAGAGGATGGTGTTGCCAACGTTCTTGCTGGTCTCAGTGTTGGTGGCCACCTGCGCCAGGATGTCGTTCATGGCTTCTGACGCTTCCGCGTCGTTCTTGCCTAGTATCCGGAGGAGGCGGAGGATTTTAACCTGAAATGAATATTAAAGTTATAGCCGGATGTTAAGACTTTTTCTACTCAATAAACCATTTTTTTAAGGCCGCAGACTCAACGCAGCCACAGATAACCTCAACAGTCTAGTCTGTGTTAGAGGCACAATACGGTCGCCATTAAATTTTGCCTGAATACTTTATGAAGTAAATAATACCCTTGTTATACCGTTTTTAGCGTATCGTTTTATTATTTGTTAGACATCATACCAATTCAGGGCTTTCTAGTACTAACTCTGTTACACTTTGATTAAATTTTATTAGTAAACTGCGAATGATTTCTCAAACTGACACACAAACTTTTATCATTATTGTTATTGTTGTAAAACATTGAAGTAACTAAGCAATCAGTCAATAAACTATCCCTAATCCTAGCGATCGCAACCAGTGTTTGAGCAAGTTAATTACGTCGCATCGTAACTACAGTCCTTTAAGCTTTAAGAAGAACCTTCGGGAATCGGCGATGACACACGAAAGTAATATTGCTGTTCTGCTTTTTCATGTGTTGATTGATACCCGACGTCTCTTTCTAAAACCCGAAGGTTCTTTTTAGAGCTCACGGACTGAAAATAAGTTTATTACCTGAAGGAAGGGGTCGGACACGCCGCTGACGTCATGCTCCGGAGAATAACCGGCTAGTATCAGGTTCTTCAGTATTCGCACCAAGTTCGGAACGATCTACAAGCGAATATACACTTTAGGAACACACTTATACGCATATTAAATAAACAACGGGTAACTCACGTCTTTTAAGTCGAATATTGCTCGATATGTTTCGCTCCATAACGAGGACAAGAGACGTGAGTTACCCGTGTTTGTTTATTTAATATGTCTGAGTCTCACGGAAGTTTAGTGTTTGAAATCACACTTATAGGGATGATTTAACGTTGGCGCACACAAAGATTATACGAAGCGAAAAGAAAAGTAAACCAGCCAATTCGATGCTTTTCTAAATACTGAATGGAAAGTTTGAAAGTAAATTTTAAATACAACAATTTAACAAGAACAAGGCAAATTACAATGAACACCTTTACAACGGTAAAATATATGGCGATATTTACCTAACTGAAGATAAAAAAAACATGTCCCTTAACAAATATTAGTCACAATTTGAGTGCTAATTCTAATCTATGTGACAAAATCGTGTCACAATCCAAACAGTTAAATTATAGTTAGTACACGTAACATAATAGGGAAAGAAGTAGAATTTTTTCCAAGAAGGTTCTAAGTCCAAAATGCCCAGAGTGCTATGTGTACTTCCAACATAGAAATAGTTCTACACAAGTGTATAATACTTTATTTGATCTCCCAAATCTGACAGATTCCTGATACAATATTTTTTATTTCATTGAAATGTTTACATTCGCCAATGCTGAGCTATTTTCAGTTTAGAGAATTCAACCAACCGGAGCGGCCATTGACAGGTGTTCACCTCTGCCGAAAACATGACCAGTAATCATGTTTATTGTATGAACTGACGTTTAGCTGACGTGGCTATTTGTATGTTACGTACGAATACCCATACATTCGACGTTCCCCTTGTAACCTGTAAACCTATGCGAACTGCAAAAATGTACCCGGCTGGTTACATAAAACCTAGGGATGTATTATATGAAATAAGAACACAAGAGTCCACTTGATAATTATTTTATTTCTTCTTTCCTTACTCGTACATACCCTAAAATACAACTTCTAGCTCAGTCTGCCAACGGTAGAGCTGTTGGTTTGTTAATATCTGTAATCTTACCTAACAGGATAAACCACCATCAAGTTAATTGTTTACTAGAAATTATCATTTGAAAAGATGCACCTAAGCATTAAATTTTGACAAGCAACACTGTCCATCAGATCTCATTAAACCTTTGTTATTAAATTAAATTACTTCTTATAATTGAGACAAGAGCAAAAAGGTTGTCGATCTATGACAATGACAAAACTTGAACTACAATTAAACTAAGCCATTTAAAGATTCCCTAAAGGTTTCTTGAAGTATTCCTAAGGGTTACCTAAGGGCTACCTAAGGGCTACCTAAGGGCTACCTAAGGGCCAACACATACCTGCCGCAACAGACGATACTTGTCTTGTCATGCACTCCTTTGCATTTCACCACCGTCGCCTGACGATCGAAACAAACGTCCTAAAAAATGGAAGAAGCATCATAAGATATAACTTGTGCACTACCGCTGACAAACACTTAAAACACTGGACCAAATCGTAACACTTACAGGAAAATCTGCAACGGTCAACAAAAACATGTGGGACTCGTAGCCATGACAGCGTCCCACGCTGTAGAAGATTTGTGATCTACATAAATTTGCCACGCTCCAGGGCACGCTCCTCCCTCCTCAGCGTCTCGCGACAGGAAAACTTCATTTGCCGCGCCGTATTCAAATCGCTGGTTGGAAATCCCTTCAACCACGGCGTCAATTAATTACAACTCCTTACGAAAATAGTTTAATACGTTATTTCTTTAATATTTTCATTCAGAAAACCAATGTCATCTTCTGAAGTCTAGCTTGCCTTCTTTTTTTCTCTATATTCAAATTTTGTATCTTCTAACACAGCCAGTACTGCACGTTGCCAGTACAATAGCCGAACCTTTCTAAACTAATAGGTTTAAATACCCAACAACACAATTAACACAATAGTAAAGAAAAATGCTGTATTTCTGTTTGTAGCGAAATTAATTAAATTATGTTTAATATTTCTAAAATGTAAGCTAACAGAAATAAAAAATACAAACAACGAAGTTCCACCAAAAACCAGTAGATGGCGCTATGTGACACCCTCCCCCGCAAAAATCGGCAACTTTTTTTCTATAGAAAATCACAGACATGGCCACTCCCGGTTGAATGCTCTAACATTATAATGACATCGTTTTCAGTTTGTTATTCGATGGTGAATTGAAGTTAGGAATCTGTAAGACTTGTTGGCATGTAATACAATACATATGATACGGTTTGCATATTTGACATATCATGTACTCATATCCACAAACATTCATGCTGTTGCCTGTGATGTAGCCTGTTGACATTTCAACTGTTGCTAGTACAGTCGCCATCAGATATACCGTAGCGGGCGAGGTTCTCAAATACTTCTGAGCAGCCCAAAGTTACATGCGTTCAGATGTTTTTCCTCGCTGTGTGTTCAGAACTTACTGAAAAATAGTTGTTAAAATAGTTGATGTTATTGGCCTCATGTAGTGTAAAGAATTTATTGAAATTTGGGCCGCTCAGAAGTATTTGAGAACCTCGCCCGCTACGATATATCTGATGGCGACTGTACAATAAAATACCTTCGTTAGTATTAGAAACTCGAGTATCAAGAAAGCTCAACCGTTCTCTGCGGTTAAAGTACCGAGCAGTGGCGGCAGGTCAACTTTTCTTAGGCAAGCCGGAGCTTAAGTTGGCTTTTTTTCATGAGCTGTTAGAAAACTGCTCAGGTGCCTCTTAATTAGGCAAGCCGACAGGAGTCGTGTTCTATGGACGCGCCGCTACTGGTACCGAGTAAGGGAGAAAACTCGAAAACTGGTCTTAATTAAGTATAGCATTTGCCCTTGTACAGTCGCTATAAGGTGGTCGCTAAGGTGGTTTTAAATATCTGAACAACGCCTCTATTGTCTAGGCGATAAAGTGCATGTTCAGATATTTTTGAGTACCTTTGCCAATCCGATATATTTGGTGGCGACTGTATATATGCAGTATCCGTAGGTAAGTAGAAAGTATCTTCGTTTATTTTAACTGTATAGAATGTTTTAGTTCGCAAAAGGAAACTGTTTTTTTTTGTCGCTGTCTAAGAACTCCGTGAGCAGGAATTATTTAAGATCATCTATGCTTTGTTGTTACCGAATTTATTTAGCTGTGGTTTTAAATAAAAAGACTCTCAATAGGTGTGTCCACAACTGGGGCAGCTCGGCTAGCCTAGCTTTAGACATGCCTCGGCCGAGACAAACGCACGCGCGGCCGCAATGCCTCGGGCGAGGCACGTCCACACTAGCCAAGCTGCCGCGCGCGGCAATTTCCTCGCGAGGCGGTGCGACAGGTGTAAACAGGCCTAATACCAACTAATCCGTCAACAAGATAAGCAATTATGCACTTCCTAAGGATATTGCTATATGAATTATCGCGTTTTTATTAAATAATGTTGAATGCTAGTCATCAGGCTACAACACTTGGTAGTGCAAGGATCATCGTGTGATTACCTCGCGCTGTCCGCTCTCCTACGGGACAACACAAACAGAACAATTAGTGTATATCTTTATTAAATTGTGTGATTTAAACATGTATGTGTATTACGTAACACTAATATACAGCAATTTTAAATGTCAGCATTTTCTTATGGCTCATTATAAAAGTATTGTTAATTAGTTACGACTACTAAACACCTACGCTACGATATCTGTATCTACTATCTGTACCGTATTTGTACCTATAATGTACCTAATGATAAATAATTAATTAATGACTCCGAAGTGTACAATCAATATGTCGTTCGCCTGCACGTCCACTTCGTAAATCTTACATCCTCTCTCTTAAATTATACGCCAGAAACTGTGTCAATGTATACAATTATACAACACCCAGCCTTTGCTTAAATAAAGCAACAGAGGCGTAAACTTTACATTGTCTAGAACCTAAAATGGTCGCACTTTTATCGTCTATCTTGGCCGCTACGTTTTAACTTGTAAGCGCAAAGGTGGTGCTAGACGATAAAATCTCAACCATCCTATCCCAACTGGTAAACAGCTGGTGTTAAATTTTATTAAATTGTAGCAAGAAACCCGAGTACAATGGCGCGTTCAACAACTAAGTATGTTTCGGGCATGTATGCCCGGATTCCGTAAGTGGAAAAGTTGACCGAGTTAGTTAAGCTAGTTGGGTAGCCCTTTGTATATAAACGAGTCCTTTGTACGGACAATAGTATAGTATATTACAGCCTAATCTTGGTATAGCTATTCATTACTAGTGTTTGCTCAAACTGAATCCAAATTTGAAGTAAGTTTAGACTCTAAACTAAACTTTAAGAGTTGGTTTGGACGGTCCAGCCCACGATTACGTCATTTTTTTCATGGATTCAAATTCTTCGTGACTTTATAGAACTGTTTAAATTTATTATAAATGTTGAAACACTTGTACATTGATGTTATTTACACACATCCATGTGTTTTTATAACTTTATAAGGCGGTGGCAATATAGTTCTCGTCTTTATTAAAACTATATTTCAATGTATATTTCAATTTCGTATAATTTCTGATACTACCAAAGGGTTTTAAGTTATATTACGTTACTTATACTGTATTAATTTTATTTTTGTACATACTCTTACAAAAAAATAAGAGGTCAAAAATAATGACGCAAGACTCATTTCAAATGGAGAGCACGGGTAGGTATGTGATTAAATATAAGTAGGTATTTACATAACGTTACCAAAGCTTCTTTTTGATATTTCTAAATCGACCTCCAGACATCTAATATATCAAAGAAAATAATGAAGATGTAGGTAATCTCTCGCAGTTTTAATGATTCTTCGTGATACACTTGGTATTATATTTTACGGGAGAATTTTTGCCAGACATCAGATAACGAATAGTACTTGGAATTTCCTCGACCAATTTTATGGCAGCCAATTTTATTTCGAAGAAAATAACTACGGTTAACAAAGATAAGGTGTGAAAATCGATACTGCGAAACCATTCAGTGACCTTTAGTCACACAGGCAGGTCATTTACGTAGTGCCGCTACCAGCTTAGGCACTGGTCCCACCGCGAGCTAGTAAGCTATTATGAGCTATCGGCTATAAACACGAACAAAAGATAAGCACTCCCGTGTACATAAAAGAGACACGGCGATATTTATAGTTACTCGCCCAGCAGTGAGCTATAAATATCGCCGTGTCTCTTTTATTTACACGGGAGTGTTTATCTTTTGTTCGTGTTTATAGCTGATAGCTCATAGCTTACTAGCTCGCGGTGGGACCAGTGCCTTAAGAATCCGGTAAAGATGTGAAAACGAAAATACTAATGAAGTTACTCTCATGAATGGTATTTGATTAGATAGATTGAAGTCTTGTTATTGCAAAAAAGTACTTTTGGTCTATATATATTGATATGTAATACCCTAAAGCTCAATTCTTACAGAGCTTGTTTAGTGAGGACGTTGATTCGTGCAATCTTGTCGTTTGATTTTTGTAAAATATTATAATATCTTCCCAAAAATATCACCTAAACTTTGACAATTTTTCATTAAATTAATAACATACTCTCCCTTAAAAATATATATACGAAAATGAAAAAAAAAACTGTTCCATTTATTCCTCAGACGACTCATTTTCCAACGTATTTTTATATTTTACATACTAGTATAACTTAATTTTGATCAATAAAAACCATACTCTTTTCACCTCTCCAAGATAAAATCGCGAAACAGGTGTTCGATTAAGGTGAATGATTTATAAATGAAACTTAAAATGAATAATACGTTATATTTATTCCATTCAAAAAGAAACGAACTTTCATAATACGTATTAAGACTAATAGAAGTTATGTTAGTTACTGCAAAATAGCATCGAAAATTTGAGCGAAATCGAAACAAAGGACTCTTAACATTTATGACGTCACGCGTTTACCTACGAGTCGGTATTAGAAAGAATGGAAGCGGAAAATAGCAAGAAAATCAATTGTATTTGTTGATAAGAACGTGGGACGCACCGTTGTGTACTTTTCACAGATAACGCGCCGTCTATTTATAGATTACGGTAAATGTCGGTACCTGTTGTTTGCGTTATTTTAATGTTTTGTAAACAGTTTATAAATTAATCTTTAACGCTTGAACTTTATTGCATGAGGGTATGTAGGTGTCATCCCTCAGTCGTACTCATACAGTATAGAGTGATTAATATGTAGGTCATACATAAGGGGCCTCTTTTAGATATATTTTAGTTTAAGTTTAGTTTTATTTTTAGAATTAATTATTTAGATTTGTTTTAGTTTTAGTTAGTTTTATTTGTTATGTTTTCTTAATTTGTAAATTATTTATAAATAAATATAATGGTCTTACTAATCAACTTTTTCTATGAGCGAAACCCCGGAAAAGGCAGTCCTATTGAAAAAAAAACGTAGATACCCGAATATATGTATTACACAGGATTAGCAAGCTGAGGTGGCAATGGGCAGGCCACATTGCACGCAGAGCAGATGGCCGATGGGGTCGAAAAGTGCTCGAGTGGAGACCACGGACTAGCAAGCGCAGCATAGGACGTCCACTCACAAGATGGACAGACGACCTTATAAAGGTCGCCGGAAGACGCTGGATGCAAGTCGCTTCCGACCGATACTTATGGAGGTCCAAAGGGGAGGCCTATGTTCAGCAGTGGACGTCTTATGGCTCAGATGATGATGATGATGATGTACTACACAGTTGTAGTGTATAAGTTGTAAGTATATTTTAGTATAAGTATTACACTATTTGATGCGTGAATCACAGTTAGGTATTGACAGTGTGGTCGAGATTTTCATGCCTATCGGTTATGCAAACCTGTTAAACCACATCGATCAGATCAGTTTAACGACCGTACTTTCGACCGGATTGACGATTAACCGACAGTTATCGCGTAACTAGATATCACGTCGATGAAACTTACAATAAAGCCTGGTAAATGAATGCTCAAAAAGGGGTCTAGCTGGATAAGTCGAAAGCATAAATTTTGACTATGGAACTTCGTTAAGACTAGTTAGGAAATTAACATACGATATTAAAAGTCCTCACCACCCAGAGGTGAGCCCGAGGAAGACGATGCAAAGAAGGTCCCGTTTTTTGGTCTTTTGCTTACATCTTGAAAACCATGCGTGTTAGAATTTGTTGTAGTACATAATTGAAGCTGATAAAATAAGCTCATAAAAAACGCAGACGAAAATGTTCGCGAATTTCGACTCTATTTTAATAAAATGAAGTTCCGAAGAACTAATATTTTTCAAATATGCTGCGATCAGCACTCTTGTCAACATAATGAAGCAGAAATGTATCGCTACCTTAATAAGTGTCGATTTCCTGGAGTAAACTGTACAGTCGACTACAAAGATATATATCCACTTTTTCACCTTATTGTGTTGTAATAAAGGTCCAAAAATGAATACATCTCTTTGTAGTCGACTGTACTGACTGCCCAGCCTATGGTTAATTGATTATGATGGCCGTGTTTAAATAAACTACCTCACTGTCCTCAACTTAACGGTGCCCTATTTATGTAATAGTCAGTTTACTGGATTATTGGATAAAATTATAGTTATCGATCATATTAGATCGTGCACAATCTTTATGACATCAAAGCATAAGCTGCTCTGATAAAATTACAAGCAACGTCAACAATTTTTAGAGCCGACTAGTAAGGATTGCGTCATTAAAGGCAGAAATTGCAAAGAAATGTTGTTAATTTGTACGTGAATTGTGAAAGTCTAAGTCGGCGGCTAGACTTTCTCCTTTCAACGTACAAATTAAAATCCTATATTGCCCTATTTCTCAAGATACCTAACATCCACGCCGGTACTTGTTGGTATATGATTACATTTCGTCAATAGACAACTCAAACCGTCACTACTCTTAAAAATCTCGTATGTCATTATTGATTTAGGTCCAAATATGATATTGTCATTGGCGTTAGTTTCTTCTGTAAATATAAAACAATGAAACACCCTTAAAGTTTGGTACGCTAATTTGATAGCTAAACCGTTCTAAGGCACCATTTTGTGTAGGATAAAATCAAGTTTGACAAATCTTCACACTTAGCAACTTTCGGTAGTCGACTAACGTATTTATACATATATGACTATATCTAATTTAGTACCAGTAAATGAACGTATATACAGTGTGGAAAGTTAACTCGGGCCCTGGAGGGAAACTATCTTAAAACGTTGAGATAGCTCAATTCATTGAAAGGAAACATTCTTTTATTTTTCCTAAAAAGTAAAACTACATTCACAGTTTTTTTTCTAATTTTTCCATTTTTCCATACTAAAATTGTATTATGATCCTTTTTTATTATTTATGGCTTCTCTTGTGGCGTAAATTTGGTTGGTATTAAGAAGTTTGTATTCTTATTGGAAATAGGATCGATTGTCATCAATTTTCATAAAAAATGTTTTTGACAAAAATTACGAAATGAGTTGTTTTTTTGTGAATTGTATATTTTCTCGAAAATTTGTAAATGCAGATATGTATCTTTTTAAAAATAAAATAATGTTTCCTTTCTGTTAATTGAGCTATCTCGACGTTTTACGGTAGTTTCCCTCCAGGGCCCGACTTAACTTTCCACCTTGTATATGTGATCTACTGAGCTAAAATTACGTCCACGAAGTGTCAATCTAAATTAAACTATATAACATCGACCGTAGGGGTCAAATTGGTTTTAAGATGAGAGTTGTTCTTACCTTTTTGAAGTGGTTGAGTGTGTCGGGACTGTTTTCGCACATCTCCGTGATGAGCGTCACGCCCGTGATAAGGACACCTGTTGACACATCGATAAGAATTAACCAGCGTAACATTGGCCCTTCGATTATATGGACATTCAAGTAAACGAGAGTCAAATATGTTTTGGTTAATTGCATAAACGCTATCGGGCGAGACCTCTCAGATAAGGAATTGAAAATGAATTTTGAAAATAAGAAAACCTAGCAAAGCGAAGGGAGTAGAAAGATAAACGCTTAAATGAACAAACCTTTTCACTGATTGAATAAATAAAAGCTTCCCGATATTAAAAAGGTTGTTTCTACAAGAATAAAAACCAAACACATTATAATTTCATTTCCCCTATTTCTGACTGAATAATGTAATCATCTTTATTTGGAAATATTTGACCGAACCGATTTGAGTAGACATTTTCCCTGGTACTTTTAGGACCCAAGAATTCAATTAATACGAAATAGAATCGAGAGAAATTGTTTCTGAAACCCTTTGGTATCGAAGTTAGACAAACTCTCGATCGAAGGTTTTTGTTCGAAGCCGAAGCTTGGAGAATTTCATAAATAAATAGAATTTATTTTGTTTATGAAAGTTTCATTAAGTGGTGTTGATAGTTATTTACTTCATTAACTCTTTCAAAGTCAGAAAGTCTCAGGTCGTCGCCAGATGTACTACTTAAAAACTATACGTACTACATTCTTCACGACGAAAGTAATAAGAAGCGTAGATTACTATAGTTTGGCCAGGGTTTGTTTTACTTCAAGCATAGACAGAGATAATCATACCGTCTCATTCTTACGCTACTACCCTCGCTACTGGAAAAGGGATGAGTATAGCTTATTACTTCCACTGTTACTGCACTTATTGGTTTGCCATACTATAAGTGTGTGATATTTTTGCATGTTTAAACAATGTCAATTATTTCATTTAAAACATGACGTCAGTTATCTATTTTCATAGAATTAGCCCGTTCGTTGGTACTAATTATTACAGTTTGCACATATATTTCAATTTGTGTGTTGACTGCGAACAAAACTGGCAATTACCTATAGTTGAAAGTTTCATATTTATAGAATTTATTAGTTAGTCTAGGGAATTTTATATATAATAAAAAAAGAAAAAAGGCAGACCATGAATAAGCTGAACTTTTCTTACATTGTCTATGTCTGGACAAGGCCACAGGCTAAAATACTAAAAGGACAAGGCCATAGGCTCTCTAATAAACTGAAAGCCACATTATTATCTAAATGTAAAAGGCCACGCTCCGCTCAATTCCAGCGATGTATCTGGTTGTGGAACAAACATGAAGGATACCGTCTCGTAGTCCGGAACTCGCAGCAAATTTACATAGTGCAAACCAGGATAAAAAATAAATTTGTTATTGGAATAGCTGACAGTATGGTAAAGTTTTGAAATTCGTCAATTATTTTATAATCGTTTTTAAAATGTTGACGCCTGATACTTCTTACTGTCCAAGAAACTATGCACCCGGACACTTACCATGATTCTTCTCCGTTAATAAACTCCTAGTAGCCGGTAGGAACATCTCCATCAAGTCTGGAACTCTCCTTATAATGCGGAACGCACACAGCGCTGCCTTCTTCTTAATATATGCGTTTGGACTCTTGATCAGCCGCTCGACTTCTGAAGCCAAATCTCTGGCCATTTCTGGGGAGGCGATGGCGCCGAGGGTGCATAACGCGAGGCCGACCACGAATTGGGTGTTGCTGTTGAGATCGCTGTTGACAAAAAAAGGCTGAATTAGTTGTCTGTTGAGATAGTGTTATCTTAATACGAGCACACTGAAAGTTGTTGAGTCTTTCAAATCAAATTTGTCCAAAAAATGGAGTCGGTATTTATGAAATAAAATAAGTTTTTGCTATCAAACTTTTATTTCCTAGTATTCAGATACAAACTGCAAATTACGGACAGTGGCTTACGAGAGAATCAACACAAAAGTAACACAGTAAATAAATCTAAGTAGTTATAAATATGGCCTTAAATGCTGAATTACCTACATTATTTCCTCCTGTAGGAGCTCGAACTCGTATTAAGGCTGGTCCTATTATTTCGACGACTAATATAAAGAACACAGCGTAAGGTGCTCGGAATTAGTAAGGGGTAACACTTATTGATACAACTTAGCAAAGCTCTGATCTGATACTTGCTCAAAATGTCGTAGATTAATATTTAAACATTGTGACAGATGTTTATAAACAATAACTTCATAAATGTTTACGCTGGTCGGTTTGAGAAGAACTCTTGGTGTGTTGGTAGCGTTAATTTACGATAGAATTACGGGCTCGTAAACTGAGATGATTACGTGGAGGTAGTCTCGTTTACGACGCATGTTAGCGTTAATGTTTAATACTAGCAAAGTTTAGGTCATAAACGCAAGCACTCGTACACGTAATGTGAGTAGGTATTGTTAAGATTTTAACTATTTAAACTAAAAACAGTGCCACACGGCAATCTTCAGTCTCCACAGTGCATTTATCAGTCACCTTTGTTTCTTTAATAATAAAGTGGTGTTGAGCTAGTTTTGAACACCTCGCATGCTTAAGGCTGATGAATATAAAAGCTCCGGTCGTATCGTAGACTAAAGTCTCTACAATACGTGTGCGTTTTTTTAAATCTTAAATAAGTAAGTGCAAATTAAGTCTGCTATCCAGAGCCATCAAATATCTTCAAGTCTATCTGCGACGCGACTACCGCTTTTCTACTTTCTTAAAAAAAAATACGTCTGCATTCAGAAACCTCTAAATATATTTCGCTTCCTTCCTACCTTTCCTAAGCTTATTATGGCGAAAATTCACTTCGAATTTGGCAGACTTATTTCTCCCTGAGGGATTTTATATGAAACATCTTCAAGAGGCTAGCAAGTAAAAAATGAGTAATAAAAATAACAGCTGCTGGTTGCGGCCAACCGAAAAATATTGATCCCAAAAGAGTGCGATGACCTACCTTGGCGGCTGTATGACATGCTATTTAGCATTTTTATATTATGCGGGTATCCAATGTCAGCTACTGTCAGCATTAAATGCATTGAAAATTAGATATTTTAAGAATGTGAAGGACAGAAAGCTAGTGATGTAGAGAAAATACTGTTTAGTTGTGAGATATACCTAGATGTACCTTTTATTTTGCTATCGCTAAAAAGTAATGATAATAGCATAACAATGTTGATGCGTATCATTGCTGAACTACTAATTTGATTACTGACAGATCGTAATAGGTACAGAAGCTAGACAAATTTGTCAATTAAATCTGAGCATTTTTAACTTAGAGACAAGACAAGAGTACTGCAGTAGCTTGATATATTTGTCAGTTGAATCCTGAACATTTGAAACTTGCTTTAGCCCTTGTTTCATTTAAATAGGCTTATATATTAAGTATAAATGCGACTTTGCAGCCTCGTAACAAAGGAGTTAATTAGTTCGCGTACAAGAGAAGCCAAGTTGTTTTTATCAGTTAATTTATGTAAAGGAGGCGCCCTGCAGCGCCAGGTTTTCAATTTATGTGCCTTCAAAAACAGGCATTTTTGTGATAAAGGTATATGAGGCAATATTGCGTAACGTAAAAAATATAGCGTCGGACACTTTTTTTTCTGCTAGGAGGAGTGACAAGATACGCAGTTTTCAAATCAAGGAGCTGTAGCCAATATTTGTAAAAAGTAACTGTAAAAAAGAATAAGAGAATGATGATTTACCTGGCCTCAGGCTCAGGTTAATTTTATTTTGCGGGAAATTCCATTAGCGGACTGCCTAATTAATTTTCATCCTAATAACCACAAGACTGTATAGGTACGGTCTTTTAAATATGATATCAACGAAGAAAACGGATGAAGCATGCCCCTTTAGCGACTCAATTGTGTAACTTCCCACAACTGCTTCTTAACTCAGAAAGGCCAACGTAATACTGTATCAAACAAAATACATGCCAATTACAGCTGCGACATTGTTTCATCAGAACATTTAATAACACAAATGCGCTCCCAAAACAGGATCGCTGTACTAATAAGGCGTCTTATAACTTATAACGGAAAGTTGACGAGAGCAGAAACGTGATTAATATCAGAGAATATGGCCATTGTCTGCCTGTAATAAGTGTATAAACGAAACTTACATTGATAATGTACTTACCTACGAATCCTACACTAATAATATACCTACTTAAGTACCTACCTTTACTTTGGGAGCATAATGATTGTTTTATGGCTCCTCTGCATGATGGGCCATCATAGGGACGAAGCTATGCGTTAGAGGGAGCTAACGATATTGCGATCTCGTTCCGTCGTATAGCTCCGTCCCTATGATGGCCCATCATGTAGAGCCAGCCTTACATAGAATACCAGAATGCTATCAGAGTTCCGGCTATTGATTATAGATATAGAAAACAGTTATTTCTTGTTAGTTATTTTATTTGTAAGTAAACTAAGCTCTCCATTTTGTTCGATCCCATATAACGTTATGTTTTCACAGTTTTCTTATGACCTACGTTGCGCTGACCAAACATTACAGGTTTATATGTTTCTCTTTTATCGAATTGAAATTTGAACATTGATATAGTAACACTAACTAAATTTAACATTTTCAGGGCAAGTACCTGAAAATGTGACATAAAAGCCATCAGCCAGACAGTCTTACTAATTCTAGGCCTCAAGTTCTCAGTTCTCGAGGCCGTAGCCAGACGGGCGCAGAACTGTTTTTAAAATCGATGGTATTTCTTAAGGCGATAGAGATTTAGGGCAAGACTTCCTTGCTACGGTCCTTGTTTTTGGGTACCTCATCTCGTGATACAATTGTGATAGATAAGTAACAATAAAACTAACCTCGATTTAATAAGTAAACCCTGACCAGAAATATATGACCATGCGCCATGTTGCGGAATTACATTGGAACTAAATTTTTCATACTAAACTGAACTGTCACCATACACATAAGAAAAAAAGCGCCATCTTGACAATGGTCATATATTTCTGGTCAGGCTGATCGCATTGATCGCGTGCGAGTATTCAATCGGTCACGGTTCATGGGGCACAAATTCATCGCTGCTGGACGTTTGGAGGCGCGAATATCTGCTAATTTATTAAATATACTTATGCTGATGTTTATAAATACTTATCATTATTTTAGTTGTTATTCTTTTGTCCATTTTTGTTTCATCAAACATTTTTGATGCGAATTTGTAATGAGAAATGTAGGTACATTTGTATAATGTATGTAAATTGTTCGTGTACATAAAATAAAATAATTATACCTTCGAATATTATGTAGTAGGTATTAGAGGTAGGCGCGGCTACTACTTAGGTATACTAGGTATATGAAAAGCAGGTAATTTTCTAAATTAATTAGGTAAAAATCACGTGAAGGTGTAGTTACACTAGATACGCCTCCTCGTGCGCTACATTATTCTTAAAGCGCAATATAATCAATTAATTTAGCTTTTATCATCCACATGACATATGTCACACATCCAATGAAACTATGTATTTCATTTACTTATAAACTGACCAGTCACACGAAATGAGGACATGATGAGTTCCTGACGAAACGTGATGACAGGGCGCAAGATTTAGCTCACTGTTTCAATATAAAAGTTGGGTTAGGTGAGTAATATCTTTCACAATAGCCTAGTTTAGAAAAAGGAAATGAAATTGCCAGAGGACTTGAATCTCCGCAATCAGTGGCCCACGTCCCTCGACCGTCCGGCTGGCATGCTCAAGTGAATTAATTAAATAAAAGATTCGTAGACTAATTTATATTGACAATGATATCTTTATTCATTAAATTTTACCACAGAGATCAGTAACAATATCTACTGAAGTACAAAAGGTTCACTCGCCTTAGACCTAATTAAATAGTTAAGTAGGTACGTCAGTTATAATATAACAGGGTAAAGTAGAGCCACGAGTGATTACATAAATGTAGATCTATCTATACATTATTCTAAATACATGATTTCTATAGTACCTATGTATCTAAATAAGCACCTATCTACAGGATCTCAATTAAACGCAATTGAAACAAACTTCTAGATACGGGCTAGTAAGTATCATTGGCTATGGCTATTCAAAGTAAAAGTAAATGGCCGAATCAACTTTTTAATGTTGTTTACTCTGTCCCCGTTGTCCGAGGGACATCCTCATACTATTTCATAGAAAATCTTTGGTTGTCCAAGGGACGTACCCGTAGCAACCAGGCGCTATAAAAAGTTGATTGACTCTAATTGAAACCTAGTAAGTTTCTACAACTAATTCAACAATAACAATCAAACTGTATTCGAAAATAAGGGAGCGATAATGGCCTTCCCCTGCCATATTCACAAGAGCATTCTATTGCCAAAGTTAATTGAAATTTATTTACAAAGACAAACTTTGAAATTGTCCGAATTTTAAATACACTTAGTGTACTTCAAGTGTCCGTTTATTCTCACTGCAGTAGCGAAAATGCCGCATAAAGTAAAATACTTAACCTAAAAGGGCTTAGGTCCATTTCTCTGTTAAATAGAAATGGGGCTTTTCCTGCCTGGACAGCAAGATACATCGCCTGCTGTTAGCCTGCCATGCCGAGCGCGTCAACTTAATGTTACCCGTCAAAATAAAACTCAGTTGCGAAGAGTCCTTATAACTCGCTTCCTACCGGCTTGCCAAATTTTTAGACAATTTACCACATTTCATGCAGTCTTCAAGAAAAATAAATGCTTAAATGGCTTGTCTAGGAAAATGTTTGAGGCAAGGCCACTAGTAAACAAACAGCAAGCCGCAGGACGTTGATGCGTTCAACTTTATGATATGTATGGAAACTACGAAAAGAGCGACATATATGTATGATCGTGACGCTTACGCAGCGTTGTCCGTAACTACTATGTGTAATTGAATTGGACACAACGCTTACACTAGTTTAATTGAAAGCTGCGCTCGGGAAGCGATGTAAATGCTCGTAGCCGCCCAGTCTAGTCAGGGTTTTTGTTAGACTGCCCTTTTAGTTATACACGTACTCGCTTTGTTCGTCTGTTAGCATTATATGCAGTTTATATGTATAGTTACGTGTGTATAGAATATTATGTGGCTGTCGTGAAATAGCGCGCAATAACTGGGCGATCAATTTGTATACGATGCAAATTACTGTGAAGCGTGATGTGATTTACTTATTTTAAATCACGGTTTATAATTTTATATTTTATGAGCCGTATTGTTATTATACACAGCTACACAAGCAATGTTACTATCACTAATATTACAAATACATGTTAATTAGTCTCTCTATTTAAATAAAAACTCCTACACCGACCTAAAATCTTCACAATATTCGTCATTTAGGGCACGCGGTAGACAATGCCATGGAATAGCCATACATAAACATGAACTAACTTTTTCGTTGGGTAAAAATTCAGATTTAATGTCACAATATAGCCTTTCTACCAGTTTCATGATTTAACAATAAGAATTGGCACAGGTTTCCCGTCAATTGAGACGTGAGTCGAGTCGAGACAATATATACACAGGAGAAGCGCTGTGGGACATATTATTAGCATGTATCGATCCCTTCAGGGAACTCATCATGTCCTCATTTCGTATTGTTTTACCTTTGCCTCGTGGCGTTTTCTACATTTCTTTTATAATATTATCTTGTAAGAAATGAGTACACAACTAGTTTATATTATTGAGAATAAGTCCCCCCTCTATAGATAAGCCGCAGAAATAACCTATAATTCCTACGCTAGCCCTGTGCGCGGTCGAAACCTAGGCACATATCTTCGTGTTTGATCAGAGGTGTAATAGCAGAGATACATCTATGCGGGTTTCCTCTAGTCTAGACGTCTTTATTCCCCCGCAAAGCAAAAATTATATTATTGAGTCTAAATTGCTACTAAGTTTCAAGTCTTGGTATTACCAGAGACCATAGAGATATAGACGAACACAGCCTAAGAACTTTTTGAAGCTCATGTCAATTGCGCCATCTATGTCAAAGCCACCTAAAGATACTGAAAATGTAAGAAAAATGTCATCTACACTGCTACTCCACCTAGTAGCTACTAGTGTACTACTAGTACGCTATTTGTTACTAGGTGGAGTAGCAGTGTAGATGACATTTTTCTTACATTTTCAGTATCTTTAGGTGGCTTTGACATAGATGGCGCAATTGACATGAGCTTCAAAAAGTTCTTAGGCTGTGGTCGTCTATATCTCTATAGTCTCTGGTATTACTGTAAATGATGTTACGTTACACCCATAGGTATAACTTAAACTATTAATAATAAAGATAAACAAAGGTGACTGTAAACACGTACATGATAGTAGTAAATCATGTTTTATCTAATTGGATAATTACGTTACTCGGCACTATATAAAAATGGCATGTAGGCAAACTAAATTAAAAAAAAACATGATGTCCCATCAATCATCTATGCCTCTTTCGTAGTATATGTCCCTAGTAATATAGACGTGAAGATTACAGCTCCTATAAGGCTTCAGGTACTGTATGAGAGTCCCCGTTATGTCATTGAACCTGATTTATATTCATTATACTGTTTATTCTGTAATAACAAACAGTATGAAAGGAAAGGGTAATAAAATACTTGTTAATTTATTAATAACCAACAGGGCTTATTTAGCATCATGTTATTATGAAAACATGATGAATGACCTAACTGCATAAAATAATAGCGAAATAAAAGCAAGAGACACATGAAACATTTATCAATCCTATTCGGTACATCTGAATTTTTACTTTTTATTCAGTCGGGGTGTATTGTATACCGCATATGGTACTTTCAATATGAGGCTTCATAAAATTAGATATGCAACTACCGTGCCGTCTGAGTATTGCTCGTACAGCTAGCCTCCTTCCTTAAATTGAAATTTTCCACACAGCCGTACGGTAAGGAAATTACGAATGGGGCGGACATCACCGGTTTATTTGCTAGGAGGGCCTTAATAGGGAGATCGGGCCGAATAAACGTTCATTTCTTTTCTTATCTGCGCAGGCCAGCCAAACGTGTAAATAAGGAATGAAGAGTTTTGCCGAGAGAAATTAGAAGGCTATTTTAGAAGTATTGTTTGAATGATATTAGTTATTGAAGACAATTCTGCTGTGTCGTTGCAATTTATTGCATAAATATCAGACGAAAAATAGCAAGTATAAGCCACATAAATCATAGGACATAGAGTGATGTCATTTATCTTTCAAATACTAAGGAAAATCTATGGCGGATAACTATTGGCAATATATTAATTAGTTAAGGAAAACAACTGTAGGTAATAACTATCCGGCTCGAAGTCTTAATTTATTTATTTCATCGTGTTTCGAGACCGATAAATTTATTGATGAACGAATTACCCACGGGTGAATAACGTGCCTAACAAAATAACTACAAAGGCAAGGCAGGCCTCGTTCCAGCTATATGACCTTTACTAATTGTAAAACGTTAACTTTCTCCTTGTTTGCATGAAGCGAACACAAACATAAGATGGTCCCTCAATGCCGAGGGTCCCGACTACTTAGCATCTTTTTGACCAATTGGTGGGATAACGGTTAAACCTCGTTCACATGATATACTCGATGTAACCCTGTTCCCTAACTGTTCTACACCCCAAACGATGGCCAACAGCTCTATTTCTACACTTACTTCTTGAGACAGTTTGTGATGAGGAGGTGCACGTCTTGCCGCTCGTCGAGCAACAGCATGGCGCCGAGGTAGCCGACGCGCTTGTCCGTGAACCGAGAGCTGGCGATGAGCTTGAGGCACTCCAGCTGGCCGAAGTGCGCTGGGTACCCCAGCATGTGGATGTAGAGAAGTTTTGCAATGTTTCGACATCTGTGTAGAAAAAAAAAAGACTATATCCAGAGTCCAGACGTATTCCATAATTTTTAGTGCTATAAGGTGTAAAATTTTCTGAAGGTGCTTTTGAAGGAAATTTTGTGAAATATGTTTCTTATTGTGCAGTTGTTAAGTGTCGTTAAATCTAGTTCACCTAATTAATATATAACTGTATATAAGTATGTTTGCAGTTTTTACACCATATACGAAGTCGCTTATCACGTTATCATTAATGAATCATACAATAAATTGTAGAAATATTTGTAAACAGACATGACTATATCAATTTACATGCATTTATGCTTTATGTGGTTCCGTTAACGAGAAATATCTAGGTGAGGGCCAGCTCTGTTCAAATGGCAGCCAATTAGGTGTTATCGGATATCGGCAATCACATTCCCGCTCGCGGTTGATACTCGTATCGCCGAAATTGACCCCACTTAAACCTGTACCCTAATACAAAGTATAGGAAGGGGGACGTGATTTCTGCACTGATTGTTGCCGCCTTGTTAATTCTTATCAAGCTTATTTGTCATGACATACGACCCGATTAGTCAGTTTGAATAGAGGGTAAGTTAGGCCCATATAAAAATGACATAAAGAAGGTTCGGATACAAAACATAGAAACGTGGCCGGTCAGGTAAAACCAACCATAATTTCAATGCATTAATAAAACCTGCTCAAGTTAATTCCAGTGGTCAAAGTTACCCTACACTCCCTTCAGGGTCAAAGTAGCGCGGCTTAACGGTAGCATTATTTAAGTTTATATAATATATATTGCAATACACCTTTGGACAGTATCCGAAAAACGTAATTTGGGCAAGGAACAAGACGACTATTTCCTGTGCTTGGAAAATCTCGAGCCACATAACGTCTAGACGATATCGTGTAGGGTCCGAGTAAACCAGACCTTAGACTGCGAAGATGCCAACTCCATATCTATTTACAAATCGCTTCTACTCGTCAACATGCTCGTCCGCCCGTACTTTTGCCTTGAGATTCATAATAACAACGTGTAGTTAGAGATCAAACGTATACCGGTGCACCCTATGATTAAGCAGCCTAAGCTTTGGGAATGGTCCAGGTTGTTAGGTCTACGCTGCGGTTTCATTATTACACCACGCAATAAAGGACGCTCAAGGATTTTATGCGGTAAGTTCCGGAGCCCTTGATGGCGTTTGAAAAATAAGGTTACAGAAACATCGCTAAGCTTGTTTATTTTTGCCATAAATTGTAGCTCAATAATTGCCAAGTGGAGACCGGTGAAGACTCACTATAGAGTGTGCTTTCTTTTAGCATGTTTTGTGTTGTGTTGTCAGGAAAGGCATGTAGCAACAAGTAGTTCTATAACGACTATTTTTATTTAATGTTCCGAATCAGCAGATCAAGATTAATGCTAATATAAGTAGATGAGACTTGACGCGCGCTTTTCTATTTTATAGGTGCGTCCAGATGTGTCATACCTAGCTTGCTTGATGTTCGCGAACTTCGCGATTCCGCTAGCCTAGCGCATAGCTGAAGAGATTGCACAGCCGTGTCGGCTTTAGCATAATCTACTAAAGAACCAAAACACTCACCTCCAAACGCTATCCTCTTCTCTGAAAGTGGACCTAATATAGGCGCACTCCTTGTTGACTACGCTCCGTTCTTCCGCCGCCGTGCGCGCCGCCCTGATTTGTCTGATGAGATCCCGCAGTCGGGTCGGTGTGGGCATGCGCACTGAAACCGGCGCGACTGTTAAGGACGGCACACACATAGAGAAGCGTTGATCAGTGCATTTGTAGTGCTCACTTACAAGCTAGGAAAATGTGGAGTTAGAAATGAATTAAATAAGAATAATAAATATAGTACAGAATTCGACGTCAATTCAGTTTTTAAGCAGTCAACGTTAAAATCCCAAGAAAAACGCGAGTCCCACAGGCCAGCGTATTTGGTGCGTCCAAATCTGTCGAAGGCACCATTTATACGATAATCGCGAAAACCTCGCGGTGCATGCGTCAACCGGTCGCGTAAAGCACGAATAATTGGCGCGCTTTTCGTAAAAAGGCGCATTCGGCAGATCTAGACAGTACGTCGGATTGATCTGTGACACAACTTTTCGCAACAATAGGTAGTTTTTGCGGTACTTTTTTAGGCAATCTAATGGCAATAGTGCTTACAATGGACGCTTGGGATACTTCGCCAGTCCATCTATAGGTATATATTGACCGTCATCTTCACGGGAACACCCGATATTGTTCGAAGGTTTGACTGATCGTATTTTTATAGCTAGTTTTCCGTGTCTAACACAGATTTTATTACTCTTATCGGATAAGTTGTACAGTATAAATTGTGTATTGGTTACTTATGGACTACTTCAGATTATATAATTTCTGATAAATATACAACAATACGCGTAGCTAATGACTAAAAAATTGTGACAGATAAAAAGGCAATGAATTTTTAAAGTTAATCCATAAGATTTATTAAAACAGTATAATTGTAAAAAATATAAATACATACACATATACATATTGAAGGAGAAAAACCGGTGAAACTTAAAATTCCAACATACAAATCGAATTAGCTTAACATGTGAGGCGGTGGGCATTTTGAACACCCCACCTGCTTATTGTGTCATTATTTTAGCAAAGGTATCATTAGCAGTGACGGCGCGTCCATAGAACACGATTCCCGTCGGCTTTACTAAGTTTCAGGCGACTGAGCAGTTCTCCTACAGCTTATGAAGAAATTTTAAGTCAAATTCAGCACTGGCTTGCCTAAGAAAAATTTTGACCCACCGCCACTGATCATTAGATTCATCAGTTAGACGATCGGCGCGTACGCCCTATTTTTTTGAATACAATATTGAACCTAACGTACGATGTAAGCGTTAACCCCCAAATGGTTCCACAGACTAAATCAGCGATTCTCAACCTTTTTTGGTGACAAAACCCTTTTGGAAAGCGGAATATTTGATGAAGCTCCACAATTAAGATGAAATAAATCACATGTGCTAGTTAGACAGATAGAAGAGCTGGTTTTTTTAATATTAAAAGTATTCTCGCGGAGCCCCCACAGAGGTTTTGCGGACCCCTAGGGCTCCGCGGAGCACACTTTAAGAATGGCTGGCCTAAATAATGACACATTTTTACTACGTGCATGCTGTGCTAATAAATCTAGTTAGTAACTGCAAGACTGTTAGGTACAATGAGGCATTAATATTATACAATACCATGAGAAACATGTGCCATATTTTAAACTGTACCTATGTCAGCTTTATGACGTGTTACTATGCAGTGCAGCAGGCTTATGATGGCAGTAGTTGTCCGCCGATAACTTGATAAAAAGCTGACAACTTGACACATTGTCATGTTTTGCTGTGTGAATGTGTCAAGTTGTCAGCTTTTTATCAAGTTATCGGCGGACAACTACTGCCATCATAAGCCTGCAGGATGTAAACTGTGAACGCTCGCGGTCAGACCGGCGGAGCGTCTATTTAGCGTCGCGTCCATAACAAATGAATGGAAACATACGGGAATGACCTCAGTAGACGCTGTCCAAATCTCTTGGGACCTCGACGCAAAGAACGCGTCGCTTGACGCTTAGCGCTGAGACCGTAAACTTAGAAAGTTTTAATGTCGATCGAGAAGTAAAATTTTTTTTATTCGATGTATTTCGATCGAGGATGTAACTTTAACTATAAAACTTTCGTGACACTCTAACATATTAAAATATTTATAACGGGACAACGGTTTTTTCTATGTAACAATGGGAAAAGCTTTCGAAATAAGGAAAACTTTAAAATGTTTGGCAATTTTATGTCTATGTTATGTGTTATGTATGGTTGTCTTGAAGAGATCGCTCTTTAGCGATAATACCACCAGGGTTACATCTTCTTTGAAACGTTGTCCTGTATTTTTTTTAGTAGATGTAGGTGAAATCATTTTAATAAGATTCTTAGATCATTTCCATAAATCGTCCTTGTGTTTATTTTGAAAGGAAAGTGTAGGTATACACTACTTTGATCGCGAGCACGAGCGATGTTCCCAAGGGGCTCATGAAAAGGGCAGACGTAGGCGGCCGAAGGAAATACTATACGTATCTATTACGTGCCTTCAACTTATCACAGGTTAGATAGGTACAAAGGTACCTACTACGGGAATTTGTGACAGATACTGAAATCTCTGGCAAGGATTGGTGCAGCAGTGCAGCACCGACTTACTCGTAATTCTATTCGTAATAGTATGACGAGTTCGTCATACTATTCAATTAATATTATGACGAGTTCGTCATACTATTCAATGAATATAATTAACTTTGTGGTAACCATGAACTTCTCATTTGCATAAGCCCTATAATAGCGTATTGAAATATGCTAAGTAGTGTAAAAATAATTTGGCCGCAACTTTAAATATTTTATGTATATTAACTACACTATTCCGCGACAATCTGCAGTCATCAAAAGCCTACTGTAAAGCTTTAGGCATCGTCCTAATGGAACGCGAATGAGTGATCATCCTGGCAGGTTCGCGCGAATTTTAGGTACCTAGGTACCTACTCGTACAAACGCACGATCAAACATATTGAATTCGAATAGGTGTCCTAACTGAGAATAGCGCCTTAGTTTCTTATTAGACGCCGTACCTTCTACAGAAATGCTGATTTCCCTTACAATGTGATCATATTCATATCAGTGTCACTTAAGAGACTAATGTCTAAAACCGCTGCAAAAGTAAATGAGTCAATCAACTTTTTATAGCGCCTGGTTGCTATGGTTACGTCCCTTGGACAACCAAAGATTTTCTATGAAATAGTATGAGTATGTCCCTCGGACAACGGGGACAGAGTAAACAACATTAAAAAGTTGATTCGCCCAAATGCAATCTGGCGTAACCCACTTCCTTCAACTTAAAAGGTGATTTTGTTAGACCCAAATTTGAGCAGCAGTAAACGTAAGTTGGTAAAACACAAGGTGATCCCTAGCTTTTGATAACAAGTCAAAGTTACTACAGCGCGGTGACGTCATTGGGCTATTGTTTTTGCATGCCCCAGTTGATTTATAGGCCATGGTTGAAGTCCCATAATGTTTTGATAATGGATGTCTCGGTACAGGTATCAATAGCATATATGTAATTGTGTGGCCCTAGTGAAAAAGGGTACAAGTCAAAATGGCTCAGCGAATAAGGGCACAAGTCCTATAAAATTTAGTACTTGTACTCTTATTCGCTGAACCATTTTGACTTGTACCCTTTTTCACTAGGGCCACAGAATTAGACATTTTGTATAAACAAGAAAAACAACTGACTAACAATAGTAGTTTGTATGTCTGCACGCCTAGCACATGAGTGACGCGACAGTATCTCGCGCGCGAGATAGTCTATCCGTCTTTTTCTGACTGTATCAATTAAAAAGAGACGGGTAGTCTATCTCGCGCGCGAGATACTGTCGCATCAGTCATATGCTAGGCGTGCTGGTGTTATAGCCAGTCAAGCAAGACACAATGAGTACCTAAGTAGATTTGGACAAAATTTAGCACACAGTCCTGGGTTAAATTTTTTTTAAATACCGAAACGGGGCCAATGGGCATTTGTATGGAAGTGCATATAGTAACAGTAGTCAGTAGTCTCTCCGGAAAGAAAAGCATAATGGTTTACATTCTATGACACTTTTCTTTACGGACAGACTCTAGCTATTAATAAATATTGCTCAGCAGAAACGTAAGTTTCACCAAAGAAGGTATAGAAATCTACAAGCAAGCAGCATATATAACATAAATTATAATATTGTTACAATACCGATTGTAGTAAATGGCCAAATATTCGTATTGTAGCTATTTTTCTACTATGGATAAAGATGCAGCCATATTTATGTAAATACAACAAACCAGTGTGATGCGAGCATTATTGCGCTATTACATCTATCTCCTCAATATGTTTTTTTTTAAAACTCCTACAGGGGCATTCCACGAGCTGTCCCGTACAAACGCATCTGTATCTCTGTCATTAGAGTTATCTTTGCAATTTTAATTGGAATATTATAATTCTGACCATAATTTGACTCTATTGACGCAGAAAAAGGATCTACAAAACCTACAAATTTTCTGGAAATTCATGTTCGTACGGGACAACGGTGGACTTTTCCGTGGAATGCTCCTACACTAGACTAGGCCAGTCCAGGCGGTATGTCAAACAAAAGTTGGACAGTGTAACAATAACAAACTGGTGTTGTTGGCTATAATAAAAGTATTTCTCACCTCTTTCAATAGCTTCATTTACCACTTGCTTTATGGTTGCAATGTTAAATGCCGGGTTAAACCTGCGGGAAAAAAACGGATTTAGATATCTAGCATAAAAATCATAATAATTTTATTAGTCTCTGGAGACCCGTCAGCTCCCTGGCTAGCCAGCTTCAAAAACCTCTCAAACTTGTTCCTTATATCTGGACGGGTTTTGAAAGGTTAATCTAAATAATTAGTATAGTCTAGTAGTAGAAATGAAAAAGAGATGGCAGGACGACCTGGATGCCTTTTGTAACGACTGGCGGGAACATGCACCAGGCCGTGACGAGTGGCGGAAGGGGGGGAGGCCTTTGCCCAGCAGTGGGACACAACATAGGCTATATAAAAAAAAAAAGTAGTAGAAATAATTTCAAACAAAAAAAGAACCGATTTCACTTAGCATCCGTTAATCCAAGAGGAAGTGGCAGAATTGCTGTAAAAAATAGTGAAATCACTATAGGCACACCTATAGTGATTTCACTATTTAGTTTAAGAGTTCCCTCAATTTCTCCAGGATCCCATCATCAGACCCCGACTTGGTGACAATGGGACCATCTATGGGTTATACCTGTTCGATTAAAAAAAAATATTATAAAAACCGGTTCACGATTCACAGAGATATCGAGTAACATATATACAAAAAAAAATTCTGTTGAATTGAGAACCTCCTCCTTTTTTGAAGTCGGTTAAAAAAGCATACCTATATATTGCAAATCTCACAGAAATAATGTAAACAAACTTGATGCAAGTTTTGCTAAAAATCCCTTTACTGTTATTAATTGTCATGGACAGATTTGAATGACAACTCTTCTGGCTCCAGACTTAAACATGGTGGCCGGGTCTTGAGAATAGTTTATTGTTTATTTTTGTAATTCAGTTTGTAATATTCATGGCTTATTGTGAGGCGATCTAACGAACAAGTGTGCAGCGTATGGTTAATGAATTGGTGTGTAGGTCACACTGAGTAGGGTGACCAAATTGTATGCAAAATAAATGTGTGTAATGAACAGGTAAAACCGGCGGATCTCAAATATCTTACGACGGATGCAATTGCATACTTAGACTATAATATTTTAAAAATTTAAGCAGAGAACATGTTTATGCCATACGATAAATAAACATGAAAAAAATCATCAACATTTCTACATAATGTGTTTCTCAGCACATTATTGAGTGCCACAATATTTTTATATGTAATATTATGAGATATGGCATTTGAAATCTAGAGCTGCACAACATTATCAATCCTACAATTATTTAGTATACAGGGTGGCCTGTATCATTAATTTATTTGGGTGATAATTTATATTACAGTGGTAATTGACTATGAGGATGTGAGGTGTAACTTTAAATGTTTTAACTGATATAGATTAAAGAACTATTTTTCTATGGACCAATCAGAAACTTCAATAGTTATCACAACAGTATTTTACACAATATTAGTAATATTACATAGGAAACAATAGCAGAACGTACAAATCCAAATATTGCTTTACCCTATCAGGGTCCATTGTGCTAATCTTTGTCGTGTACTTGATTGGTTATTTTGGTTGCAAATAAAGATCTCTATCTCTATCTCTAGTTAATCTGGTTGGATATGATATAGTTAGCAGTCGTGTCATATGTATAAATAATTGGATATAGGTAACTAATAACATAACCAAAATAAAAATTACCCGGATTCGGAGCCGTTCATCGTGTACACTTATAATGATAATCCTTTTCACTCAGCTTTTCTTCAGGGATCACAAAATATGGGAAAAATAAATCTTAAATGCAACTTGTTTCAGTTTTAGATAACAATACACTTTAACCCGCGAGTTATCACTTGAGCACTTTTATATTAAAACCAAGGAAACTAAAGAGTAATTTGAGAGTAAAAAGTCAAGCATAACAGTATTTTATCCGTCACAAACTATAAAAATGTACGAGAGAAATCGCATGCCACCTTTGATTCACTTCTGTCATAATTTCACTTTTTATTAACCGATCTCATTATGACTACACAGGTAGTGTCCTTGATGTAAACAATGTAGTATTTATCGTATATTTTCCGTCAAAATGTGTATTACAGTTTCAGAAATAAGTAAGAAATAATACGGCAATCGCCAGCTGACATTTCCCTGTGCGTTGTACAAAATTCAACATGGCCGCCGTGACTCGTCGCATGACGTTCCTCAATTTGATAATCAAATTAGATTCTTTGTATTTACAAAACATATTATGAACGTTAAAACATTGCTAATAATAAATAAAATATTTTATGAAATTAGTAAATACAATATTGTATAACTTAAAAATATCATAAGTTAATGAGTATTTGGTTTGACTGGAAAAAGGAAAAGTAAGCGCAACGTGGAAAAGGAAAACTTTTCAGAAATGAGACCTAGTTTTTTATCTCTTTTTCGTCATTGCCATAAAGGTGCTCTTACACGGGCGATAGAAATTGCCGAATTGCCGCAATTTTGACGTCACGGCCATTTCGAGCAATTTCAAGCAATTCGAAATATTGCTCAATATGGGGCAATTATTGCTCCAGTATGGCGCCATTCTGGCTCCATTCGAATTGCCCCATATAGCAGCAACTCGGGAAACTAGGCAATACGTTCATACACGAGAAATACAGTGGAGCAATACGACCGCGCCGTTTCCCCTCCCCTTGCATTGTACCAACTGGTCGCTTCACCCACGCCCGACCGGCGATCGCGCCGTTTCCCCTCCCCCTACGCCCGGACCGCGCTCGCCCTACTAGAAAAAGAATGGGACATGCATATATGTGCGTACGGGATAGAAATACAAATTGCCTTGAATTTTCCAATCGTCTGGATATACCGGCAATTGTAGTCGGCAATATAGAGCAACACGAAAATGAATGGAGCAATACGGGAAATGATTGCCGAAATAATTGCCGCAATATCTAGAAATTGCCTCGTATTGCTCAATTAATTGCTCCATATTGCTCCACTACTTTCGGCAACGTATCGCCGGGCAATAATTGCCCGAAAAATCGCCCGTGTAAGAGCACCTTAATATTGTCTCTACATTGCTACAATCTGTGACTTTATGATATTATGTTTTCATTATTTCTCACCTTATATTTAGATGCTAAAATATAAAATAAGAACGCACCTTCTGTTTTGTTCTGGCGGCAAAACACTCCAGTCGACTTCATACATCGGATAAGCCATATTCGTCTAAGTCTAAATTTGAAGCACAAATATAATAAATCACTAAAATATCAACATTTCACAAACACTACACAATTCCACAACAGTGCAAACTAAACTGTTATCACAGTGTTTTATCAGCTGCAGGTAGTAGATACCCCACAAATATCTAGTAATTACACTATCTCTTATCAAAGGTACACTTATCACTAAAAAAGGACAGCAATACAGACACCGTTCAGTATAAGTTTTATTCTTACAATGTCAATAATGTATATACAAAACAATGGTTCGCTCCGCAACATTATCTTAATAGGAAAACTCGTTAATATTCAGCGGTGAGGCGCACAGATATATTATTTAGTTATGGATAAGGTGTTGTAATGATTTCATAAGTTCTCGTCGTGGTTGCGCGGCGGCCGTTGTTCGCTGTTCCTTTTGATGCAGTCCACAAGCCACCGAATGCCCTCGTCGACACCATCACTGTAAAAAAAAAAAATTTTTTCATCAAAAGGTATCTTATCGTTGGTTGTCGTAAAGGCAGTTCTGCCATGAAGATGTTATTGGAATTCGTCCTTATCGGCAATCGATCATGCGGTTCCATTTGTTTGAGAACGTCACATTTATTTGCATAAACTCGTGCATTGCAAACAGAACTGTTATAGCACACGTTTCTGACGTCTCGTTGCCAAATAAACTGCGCAATGCTGGTTTAGGCTGCGTTTCCACCAGAAATGAGCAAGGATGTGTTGCGAGAAATGTGTTTTAAAGAGCTGCGTTGTTCAAGGATAAGGGGCTACTTTGAAAAATTATAGGTTTTTTCAAACGCTCTATTGACTAAACGAGGAAAGGCACTGAATTTATTTTCGAATATATATTGTTAAACTATATACTCTTGTTTGTGGCACAAGCCGAAACACGATTGCTGAAAGTTGGCTCGATAGAAAAAAAATCCGAAGTTGGGTCCTTTTTCCCCTTATTTTTCTTAGCTTACGTAAACTATAAGAAATTAAACAATATACCTAAGTAAAAAATATGGTATTCTGGTTTATCTAAAAAGTTACAGAAGCAAAATTGGACAAAACTTTATAGATTCGCTTATTTATCGTAATTTGGTCAAAAAGTCTGATCCTTAAGAGCGCTGCATCTCTTTCTTTCGTGCACGGGAGCCATAAACGTGTCTCTATCGGATGGGCGTGGCTTGTCCGATTCGAGGAATGGCCTTAAAGAGCTGCGTTGTTCAAGGATAAACAAATTAAGTGATTATATTGATTCTTAACGAACGCATTCCTCGCAACGCCCTCCTCGCTCATCTGACATCTCTGGTGGAAACGTAGCCTTACAATCGTATTAAACGACTTAACCCTTTCAACTCCAGCGACGCCTAAAATCGTCGTCACTCGTATCTACTGTAAAGGTTTTTAAACGGACTACCTAATACAGCACTTATACTTAGTTGTACCTAATGGCGTATTGGTAATTGGTTTATACAACCTAAAGTCCTACGCTTTCAAGTTATATGTAACCTAGTCCTACGCTTTCAAGTAGGTGAATGCGTTCTATGGTAAAAGGGGGGGTTAAAAAAGGATTTATCATCAAATTTAAATAATCGCAATTATTTATTTTATTTGGACACGTAAAAGCGCTCTTTAGTACGTAAGAACCTATATTCCTAATGCCTAGGTATACCTTTACACAGCTTGTAGGTGCAATATAATCATTACCTAATAGGTAGGTACTTTGTAAGCAGATTTTATTCATATGGATATCTTTGTTTCTTGTGCTTAGGTAGTTTTAATAGTGTATAGGGTTAATCGCCAGTAACTGGCCACCTCAAACCTCAAACTAAAAATGAGCTCTATTTACCTTCAAACAGAATTCATTTTAGCATGAGGTTTTAACTACTGGCCACCCTTCAATAACTGGCCGCGTTATACTAAAATGAATTCTGTGATTTAAAATGAGGTGGCCAGTTACTGGAGGGTGGCCAGTTACTGGCCATTTACCCTATGTACTTTTTCGTTATAAATGTTGGCCTAACTCTTGATTTAATTAATCGATTTTATCTTTTTTACTCGCAGTTTTGCCGCATTCAAAATCACGATTCTATACTCGATGTATTTCAATATGTTATAAATTTTATCCTGCTAATGCAAGACACTAGATAATAATCCTTACGTCTTCGGCTTAAGGTAAATATTGTCAAATGAGTAACTGTCATAAATTACCGTTCAGTAAAACATTGCAATAATTTTACGTTCCATACATACACATAGTTTAAAATAAACAAAAAACATTAGTTCTATCCATGTAGTTATGTTTATATATAGACGGAGAGCTAGCCACGTCAGATATGACATAATAATGAGAGCGATGAAACCCCTCTCGTTAGTTTGTTATACTATGCTTATTTCTAAATCCGGACATCTGGCAGCTGTAAAGTGGTGGAGGTCAAAGAATGCAAATAACTTGAGAAATCCTAGAGTTTTGAGTTTGATGCAATATTATGGGAAATGTAATTTATTAGATAGCCATCATAGCCAGAAGTTTCTGTTGGGGAAAGAAATGCCAAATAATGTATCATGAAATTTATAGTTAACCGCCTGTTGTTTTTGTTTCCGCAATAATACACAATGTTTTGTTCTAATGTTGTATACTTAATGTTGTAAAATATAGGCCCTGTTTTATATAAATGACCAAAGTTCGGCAGTCTTTATCTATTTTGATATTTATTTCCAATTTAATAACGTTGTTGGTCTGTCATTCTGACCTCCACCCATTAAAAGCTGCCAGATGCCCGGATCTAGCAATAAGGTTGGTAAAGCAATCTAACTGCATAGGTTTAATTGCTCTCATTATTGTGTCATATCTCACGTGGCCAGCTCTTAAACCAATAGGTGTTATTACATTTATCCGTTTTGTGGATCCGTTTTCCGGACTTCGGCGAGACTTTCACGTTATTTATCTGATAAACCGGACAATGTTTCCAGGGTTTATTTTTTTTTTAAATTATTTATTCAATTAACAATATACCTACATTGTGTTTGAAACTTGCATATACATAATACATATTAAAAACTTAACAAGAAAAATAAAAACACGTAAAAAAATTAGTTCAAACAAAAGTCAATCAAATATCTATTTAACAATCTAATTACATTATTTATGTCAATGGGAATACTAACGTCAAAATTGATTAACCTAATCTTAATCCTAAATGTTATCCATCTTAAGAGTCGCCAGGGGCCCATTTCTCGAAACTTATTAGTCCATGAACCAATATTTTTTACAAGTTTACTAGAGTGCGTTTCTCAAAGCTACTCTAATAAAATATTAGTTATTAGTTACCAACGAATAAATATTAGCTAATATTATTAGTGTTAAATGGGTTTTGGTTTCATAAATAAAAAGAAAAACGAATACACTTGTAAAATCCACTAATAAAGCTACTAGTCTCGGAAGGTTGGTAAAAAATATTAGTGGAAACTATTAGTGTAAAATAAAATAAAATAAAATGTCTTTAGCCTCTAAAATGTTTCGGAGGACCATTATTTTCGTATCCATTAATAAATATTTAAATAAGTAATAACTAAATTAAACGCACAATCCGCTTTTACCGCCAAGTAATACTACTACTTAATAAAAAATGGCGGGAACTATTCCCGCTTTTTTTTTAAAGATAAAAGGGACATAGGTAATGGGTGCATTCAGCCAAGCCAGACTAATATTTTTTATTAGTTTTTCAGTATTAGTTACCAGTCTAATATTTTTTTTGAGAAACAGAAAATATTAGGACTTGTAAAATTTCGACTAGTAACTAATAACTAATATACTAGTAAACTAATAGTTTCGAGAAATGGGGCCGGAGTCCCAGGACGCAAAACCCAACATTAGGCCATTCAGGCCTCATTCGCATGTTCTTGCGTTATTTTTGAGAGCTTTAACACTCTTAGAAAATTACATTTTTTTTTTAATAAAAATATGAAAAGATCGTAACTATTCAAAACTTTTTCATAAAAAAAAATTATTACTTAAATCTAAAATGTATGAAGGAAGGCTCCATATTTAATTTATTCAAAGAAATTCTTAAATTGGAACCACATTAACTACAGGCCCTGCGGAACCATTTACTATGGTCTGGCTGGCCAAAAAGTGCAGTAACAAAGGAAGTAATAAGCTATACTCATCACATTTTAATAGCGAGGGTGCTAGCGTAAGCAGGGCCGGATTAAGACTTTCGGGGCCCCTAGGCAGTACAGTTTTTGGGCCCCCATTTTAGCAAACTCATATCATCCTTCGAGCGTTATGTCCCAGCTTTTGCCACAGTTCGTTGGAGTCTGGGATCCCCTTGGCAACCCAATCCCATGAATTGCCGCATGCACTAGTTTTTACGAGTGTGACTGCCATCTATCACTCCAATCCAGAGGGAAAACTAAGCCTTGTTGGGATTACCCAACAAGGATTAGTTGCAGTAGGTTGGATTTTTAAGTGTAATCAAATCACTAAGTTCAAATACGTAACTAAGTGCCACAAAAATACTTGCTTTACGTTGTTTTGTCTATTGTAAAACCCCCCTTTTAGGTGTGTAATTATACAAACAATAAAGTCCCCCTGGTTCAATCCGGAGGTCTCAGGTTCAAACCCCGGCTCGTACTACTACGTTTTTCGTAACGTATCTACGGAATAACATTTGATATTTACTGGTTGGTTTTCGGTGAAAGAAAACATCGTAATTAAACCGGACCTAATCCCGATAAATCCTAGTTTTCCCTCTGGGTTGAAAGGTCAGATGGCAGTCGTTTTCGTAAAAACTAGTGTCAATGCCAATGCATGGGATTAGCTTGTTAAGCGGACCCCAAGCCGGGATAAACGTTAGGAGGAAGAAGAATGAATCGGCAACATAAAACGGGAATATGCTTTTGTAAGATTATTTTGGATAAGAAAACTATTTGTAAAATCTTGGATCTAAACAAAACGCCGTGAAAGAGTGGTAAAACTTAACGCTGTCCCCGCTAAAAAGGACTACTTCACAATATTTTCTGAAAAACCACTACACAGAATAATCGTTACGTGAAGGAGTAATTTTCATTTTCCAACTATGGGGTTGGAAAATTAAACGGTTGCGAAATAATTATTTGGTAAAAGTTATTCGGCCAAATGAAACTTTTGCAAAAAGTTGGTTGGCAAGTGAAATTCGGCAATACAATTTTCGGCGAAAAGGCAGGATACCACTAGGTAGTCCACTAAATACACTTTTTTTATGTATTTTTTTACCATTATTATTTAAATGACGCTCGAAAAACCGAAAACATTATTTTGTTGTCGTTGAAAAAGGAAAAAGACCTAAACAAGATTAATATCTGTATGGAACTTACAAACTTTAAATGCATTTTTCTTTTAAGAAAAAGTTGTTGTAAAAGGAACTAAAAAGTAATGTGAAGCATGTGCACTTTTTACAAGTTTAACTATATTAATAAAAAATGCACCCTTTCTGTTTCCTAAACAGCAACTAAACTGAGATTTAAACATTTTCATTCCTCACTGTGTACAAGCGGGGCCCCTAGCCGCTATGCATACCTAAAATTTGCAATTAAGTAATATTATTTCATGAAACATTTTTATGTCCACAGGGCCCCTAGCCTGTATACAAATTTTTCTACAAATATTTCACGTTATGAAAAATTGTAATTTTCCACTGTTCATTACGCGGGACCGCTAGTGGATATATATATACCAATTTTCCAGTTTTATTTTCACTCTATGAAAAAAAAAATTTTTTTCCTGTGCACGATGGGCCCCAGGGCTACGCGGGGCCCCTAGGCAGTTGCCTACTTTGACTAAAGGCAAATCCGGCTCTGAGCGTAAGAAAGAGACAGTATGATTCTCTCTGTCTATGCTTGAAGTAAAACGGTCCCTGGCCAAACTATATTTCCGTTATCTTCACTAACAAACCTCTTAACTATATGCCCTACGAGGGTAGAGTTTAAAAAAAGTAAATAGGTATCCTGTTTCCTAATCTAAAACTTACGATTTCAAGATTCCGAATTAATAATTTATAAAAACTTGTATGCAATTTAACATGCTCTGTGATAGTTGGACTTTGCCAATGTATCAGAGCAGACACAGAACTTCAGCGGGCTGCATCTTTTTCATTTGTTGTTTAATTGTCAAACTAAAAAATATTTATTCAATATCATCAATCTAACTGACGGATAATCGTTTGAGCTCAAGATGGCGATGACGCCTTTAGAGTAGTTCTTTGTTTTTTGCTCATTTACGTAGTTCAGTGTGTAATATTGATAGCTTATTGTGCGGTGATCTAACGAACAAGTGGCAGTTAATGAAGAATTAGTCTCAAAACGCGCGTAACCACCCTTTAGTCGAACGAACGGTTATCCGGGGTCTCGGCCGCCCACGTGTTTGTAAGGAGGCTATCACTTTACAATCACCAAGGCCTTCACCGAACAACGTTGCCTATATTTTATTAAAAGTAATAAAAGTGAGATTAACGTATATACTCGACATTGGCAAAATTCCCATTGCTTTAGACAAAGGGAGAAAGTCATTAATTAAAAAAAAAAAATCTAACTGACAGCCATTTTTTTCAGGATGCAAGCCTGTCATTCAATCAAAACCGTACCCAGTAAGTGCAGAGGTAGCCATAAGCATGATGTCTCTAGCGCCAATAAGATGCGCGTTCTGGTTGAATATAGGTTTGACGGTATGCACGCCCATGCAGTCCGGAATGTCTTGTTTGTTGGCCAGCACCAACAGAGGCACCCCTGACAGTTGCTCCGATGCTATCATTCTGTCTGGAATTAAAAAAAAGACTAAAGAGTAAAATGAGTTCCAGGATTCTAGGCCCAGCATTGGATGATTTAGTAGTAGCACAAAGGTATACAATTTTTACAGAAGAATACTTATCCCTTTAGGGATCTCTTCCAGCTAACGTTGGAGTATCTGAAAACTCGGGTTTAGTATAGAGTTGGACAGGCCTGGTTTGTAACAGGCCTGTAGGAAGCTACACAGACTGGGGCCCGGCTGGCCAAAGCCAACTTGAGTCTATGCTCAGTATTGTTATTGTAGTACAGGCAGGTTTCCGCATCCAACGTCTAGCGCCTATTTTGCGTGACTCTATGCCCAATTTGACGCTGGTTTGGTTAGTATGTTTAGCAAAGATGGTACGGTTGCCATCAGATATATCGGAGCGGCCAAGGTGGTCACCAATATCTGAACAACGTCTCTATTGTCAAGGCGATAAAGTCCATGTTGAGATATTTCTGAATACCTTGTCTGCTCCGTTATATTTGATGGCGACTGTACCTCGAAAGTTTTCATAGAAAAGCAGGGGATAACTTGATTTTCTTCTTGTGTACTGATGTAGGAAAAGTATTTGATAAGTCCTCACTATTACTACTCTCTGAATCCCAAAGCTTATTTATGTATTGTAATTTCATATTCAAATGATTTATACATTTTTCATATGTTCATATTTATTTATTTATTTATTTATTTAATCTTTATTGCACAAAAAGAAAACTTATCGTACAAAAGGCGGACTTAATGCCATAAGGCATTCTCTACCAGTCAACCTTAGGGCCAAGCAGAAAGATTGTAGGCGGTGCTTCTAACAATACAATTAACAATTAAATAACGGAAGCATAAAATTTTAAAAATATGCGAAACTAATCCTAAATGCTTACACTTGAATTACATAATTATAATATACATAAAATACATATATACATGCAAAGATACATACATAGATACATACGTATATACATACATACTAAAATACATACGACTATATACATATTATATATACATATCCAACGAATCTTGTTATAGAAGAAACTTAGGTTTTTTTTGATCCACCAGCAAAGAAATCACGTAAAGAAATCATATTTGTGCAGGATTTTATTTTTCTGTTCATAAATGCCTTAGTAGTGTATAGGGCATGCAGTATTGGTATATTTATATGGTCAATATGGGAATTCTGGGATTGCCCATACAAATTATACTGGTATTGCATGCCCTAGTTGTGTCCTTACCAAAAGTTTCCTTAGATTCTGATATCCTTTCTCTGTCAGAAGAATCTACAATATAGATCACTGCATGACATTCAGCAAAATACTGAAACATAAAATTCACTATTTAAACTTTTTTAATTAAGTCCAAATACCATAACCCCCTTATTCATAAACGTCTACTAAAGTTAAGAGGCCTCTGATATATGTTTGTCTCTTTCCGTCCAACTTATATGAGGGAAAGGGACAAACATTAACAGATAAGAATATAAAAAATTGTAAAAGATGGTTTTGACGATACATGAGCATAAAATTTACATAATTTGAATTGTGTAATATTTATGACAAAACACTTGACTATAAAGACATCCATAAGTAGTCAGTAAGAAGATCAGTAAAAAATTAAATCACAAAATAATATTCATTGAAATATGTGACTTTAGCCATCAACAAAAGATTTCATTTGTATGTAAAAAATTTTGAGATCCCTTTCCCTTCTCTGTCTCATTAGAAAAACACAAGAAATGGATGTAATGAATGCATGCAACATTAACATAAACTGCACAAGTTTTAATTAAGAATGAAAGTCGCTTTTCAGTGAAGGAAAACATCGTAAGAAAACTGGACCTAAACCCGATAAGGCCTAGTTTCCCCTCTGGGTTGGCAGTCGCTTCGTAAAACTAGTGCCTATGCTAATTCATAGGATTAGGTTGTCAAGCGGATTACAAGCCGGGACAAATTCTAGAAGGAGAATTTACCTTGTCCCAAAGAGATTGTAGCTCCACTTGCCCTCCAAGGTCCCAGAAGTTTAGTCTCACTCCATCAACATCTATTTTTCCAATATTAAGTCCTACGGTCGTCGTTATCCTATTGGGGTTCATGGCTTTGTACTTTTTCGAGAACTTCGTTTTTGTGGCTTCAAGGTACGTCTGAAACCCAAAGCAAACTCAGTGAGACACATTCTATGTTAATACATAGTGAATAAGCTAATAACATTGTTTTAAGCACATAAATAACTTCAACAACCAAGATACGGCTTAAAAGTAAAGTACCGTTTTCCCAGCATTGTCGAGACCTAGTATTAACACACAGTATTCGTCTTTCTGAACCAGGTACTTATAAAATCCATGTAATAATGTGTACATTTTGTACCATTTTACAAGTACTTAATATTTAGATATTTAATTACTGTTCTATAAAAATTATTGAAACACGTGATTATACGTGTAAACATCGGATTGTCAAGTCAAGAAAACGTCACTATGAATGACAGACAGAATGACAGAACAGATGAAACGTCAAGTGTCAAATGGGTTGCGTTTAGTACTTGCATGGTACATTTATGCCTTCGTTTTATATTGCGCTATTTGCAGCTCTTTCTTATTATGTCAAACGAAAGTGACAAAACCACACAACTCACTCTTTCTCTTCGTCATATTTTTTCTTATGCCATCATTATTATATGTGTGCTCTCTGCACCACAGATCTCTGCACATAACAATATCAATCAAATACATCTTGCCTCCAAGCCTAGGTGCGTGCATGCGTCACGTACTACATACAATATACATCCACCTTGCATCCACCTCGTTCTACCAACGAGCTGAACGAGCCGGATACTGGATAATGTCGGATGGATGTCGGATTGTCGGATGTAAATGTAAACAACGCAACGCCACAATAAGGAAGGTAAACGGAAGTTGATGCGCTTGCGCTGGGCTGGACTGGTCCATCAAGGACCAAGGTAGGTAATAAGGTATTATAAAATATCTTGGCAATAATGGCAATCTGGGCCTCTTGACAGTTTAAACGGCTATTAGACATTGCAACCTGCAGGGCCCAATCTGTCAGGTTGGTAGGTGTAATTTAAGGTAAGGCCTGTAGGGAGCTGAAGGAGGGTAGGGAGAGGCAGGGTACACAACAGATTGGGCCCTGCAGGTTGCAATGTCTAATAGCCGTTTTACCTTGGCGGTAATGGCGGTTTAGCCACAGAGTAAATAATAGTATAATACAGAGAGACCTCTGTAATGTCACGTAACGTCACGAATCATGTTGTCCCTTCTTAACGCATGACAAGTTCTCTTTCGCACTAATGCAAACGTATCGGATACGTCGTGTCAAACTCAATTTTTTTGACAGATTTACTTTGAGTTGTACCAGGGGGGTACAACTCAAAGTAAATCTGTCAAAAAATTTGAGTTTGACACGACGTATCCGATACGTTTGCATAAGTGCGAAAAAGAACTTGTCATGCGTTAAGAAGGGACAACATGATTCGTGACGTTACGTGACATTACAGAGGTCTCTCTGTTATACTATTATTTACTCTGTGGTTGTACCCCCCTGGTTTAGCATAGACATAGGATAAAAGGTATAGACGTAATAGACATGGTGATAATAATACCAAGAGAGAACGGGATGGTCTTATTACACTTTCAATAGGTACGGCAGAGAGGTGCTATTATCGTTGGTCATTGTCATAGTTTCTATTACTCTCCACGCGTTACTTCTAGCAGTGGAGGGTAACAAACAGATATAATTCGCGATTTCTTCAAGAATTTCTGTGATTGCTACGAGAAAAGTTGTTATTTTTCCTAGAAAGTTGTGTCGGCTAAGGAAAACAATGGTAAATTGTTCTGTTTTGTGCTGTAGAAGTGATTATGGGCATCTATATATCTACCCCTTACGGGGGTACACGTGTGCGGGCTCTAGTTAATACTTTCTTTGAGCGGTTTGGCTATTTTTGTAATTTTTTTGTAAAGAGGATAGTTGTTTTTTTTATGGAGGTTTTCATTGGTGTTAATTTTTTTTATTGACTCGTATTTTGACGTGATTTGACGTAAAAATAATATATTGAATCATTGAATGTTTATATCTATTGACCTAAATGAGATTTTTTCAATAGCTACAATCATATTACTGATCTGATAACTATTAGGCAACCGTTAGTAGGTATCTTTCGAAATCCCATCTCGATCAAAATTCAATATGTGTCCAACTTCGAAAAACGCATCAAGTAATGAAACTCAAGAATTAGATGAAGTACTACAGTGTTCCATTATTCTCGACGGTACACCTTCAAGCCCTGGAGAATATTTATTGATTGTAATGCTTGATGGACTTAATCTCCTTGAATGTAAATGGGAACATAATTTGTCATTAGATACAACTTTGCCCGTCAACATTGAGGATCCTGAAGATCGTCAGTTAATTGCAAGTCATCCATTAATTTTTTTGTTGCGCTTGGCTGGAGGGAAGGTCGCTAAAGATCTAGACCCTTTGTTAGTCGTGGAAAATCGCGCAGGTGCAATGGTAGACTTGTTTCCCTTAGTCCTTGGAGCTGCCAAAATCCGTGTTACCGTGCCTTTGGTTTTAATAAAATCTGGTGAAGATATGGGCCTATCGGTTGAGGTAAACATAGTATCAGAGGTTGAGTCAAAATTATACAAAATCCCTGTTCTAATGACATTGGTTTCTGCACACTGCTTGCCTCAATTCAAGGAGGGAACGGTTTTTTTTGTGTGCTGTAGGTCTTGATGAGGTACTTGAAAAGCCAGCCGTAAATTTTGGTAAATCTCTAAGCTCTAGTTCTGCTACAAAATCTGTATGGGCAACAGCCAGCCAAGGTGGGTATGCAGCTAATACAGGATTTAATGTGCCACACGATGATATATTCATACCATCGGATTTGCAAGTTGAAAACACTCCAGAATGTAGATCAGTGTACTGGAATGCTATACAGCGTGTTCTGGTAGATCCATTATTATTGCAAAGTAGAATTTCTTCCCCACTCTTTATTGAATTGGCTGGAGTACCTAATGTTGGAAAACCAGAACTTCGTGGTCGGTACATGGGATTTATTAATGTAAACGTGTTGCTGGAAGCCGCACAATTTGGGGTTACAACCAGCACAAAACTATTGCTATATAATGAAAATGATGTGCCAAAATATGCACCACTATTGGCTCTACCTCCCGCCAGTGCTAGGGCGACGAGTGCTCGAGATGTGTGTCCAGTAGTAAAAGACGATCGCGGACACTGCGCGTATATTGTTCTCAGATTCGATTTAATGGAACCACTACTGCCAAAGACGCCGGGGAAAAGAATGACGCAGTTATTAACCGCCTTAGGGATGTTACCTGATGAAGTACCCTCAAGTCCTGTTATTTCTCACCCACCAGAGGCGATTTCAGAAGATACGTCGGTAGATGCTCGGAAAATAAGGAAAGATGGTGGAGCGTTGGCAGTTCACAGAGAGTTAGAATTCTTGGCGACTCGAGGCCCTGTGCGTATGGGTCAAAGTATAAAGCGCACAGCAGCGAGCCGCCTGATGATGCGTGTGCGTATGATGATAAGGCAGTTTCCACCAGGTGTTTGTTCGACGCTTGAATGGCAAGACACAGTGACAGGCCAGCATGCCACGGCAAGACGTGTTGTAACAGCTTCCTTTGAGCCGCAACCCCCACCACTCCGAGTACCTGCGCCTTTTGCTGCATCCAGATGTCGATTAGCTGGCGACACTAGATTAGCTAATCATTACGTTGAAACCTTAGTAGCTGCTACCCAAGGACATCCCAGATCCCTTTTGTCTAAGGCTCTAGTGTGCCTTGAAGAAGGAAACGATACAGAGGCCAGAAATTACTATTTACGAGCACTAAGTCTTCAAGTCAAGAACAAATACTTATTGTGGTTATTTGGTGCACAAGAATTCGACAAAGGTCCAGAGGCAAATGAAATTGCATGTGCTGCTTTACTACTAACTGTAAAGGGTGACTACTCTGATGGCATTTCTAAAGCAATATCGTGGGCGGCAGTCCACACATTGTATCATTATGTTGGCGATCAATATGCAGCTTTCGTAGCTGCAAAGCTTATGAGAAAAGCGTTCGTTTTACCCCGGAAATGGAAAAAGTTTTACGAGCGCTGGACGCAAGCAAGTGGAGAAGAGCAGATATTTTGGATTCCAACTGCAATAGCCGTCACTGACCCATTTTTAATCACAGCGGCATTCTTCCTCTGTTTAAAATGCTATCATTTTACTGAGAGATTGCTGCAATGCGTAGAAGAGGGGTGTCTCAATAGAGGAGCACATTATAATTTCAATAGTAAAATTGGCCCTGATGTCTATTACATTCGGGCTGCCTCTCTTCTTCTAAGACGACGATATGATGCAGCGCTAGAGATCACGAAAAGAGGAGTTAGTATATTCGGTCCGTATGCTATTCTGTCACAGATGCAGTCTAGTTGCTTAGCGTGTATTCACGGTTGGGACGGGGATTGCGAGGCTTCATATCTTAAAGCAGATCGGGCAGGAGCTCAGCAATGTCCTGTTTTACTTCTGCGAGCGGCATGGGGATGTCTGCGCACCAATCCTAGCGTCGCATTGCAAAGAGCAGCTCGTTGCCACAAGGCAGCTCCAGGAGGGCACTCAGCTCTCCTGATTGGGCGCATATACTTCCAAATGGGTGATCGATACCAGGCTGAGCGCTGGGCCGCTGCCGCAGTCGATTTGGAACCTTTACTTGCAGATGGTTGGGCTTTCTTGGCTATTCTGGCGATGCAAGAAAGACTCGTTGCTAAGGCGAGGGCTATGATCCGCACTGCAAATCAAGCCGGGCCGATTAGCCCCGATCTAAAAGAGGAGATGGAAGATTTGATTGGGAAGCTCAAAATGCAAACCATGCCTGATGCTTTAGTGAAAGATTTGTGTTTTTGTGATTATTATTAATATTCAAATTGAGTTTTACGACAGTTTGACAGTGATAGAGGCAATACCATGTGCCTCAGTTACACACAAAGTGTGTATAGTACAGTCGGCAAGATATTCTTGTAAACCATTAACTTAATATTGTACCTAAACTAATAATAAAGTTTAATTGATAATTGTGATGTTTAAAAGCGAGTCTCCCTATTCCGACCCTTTAATCTATCCAAAATATTCCATGTGTAAGTATCTAGTGTTTTTTTTTTACATGAGCCTAGAGTGTCCCACTGCTGGGCAAAGGCCTCCCTCTTAGCTTTCCACGTATCTCTGTTCTGACCCGTCTCCCACCAGTCTCGATCAAAGGCGTCCAGGTCGTCCCGCCATCGACGCTCTGCGCACATCTAGTGGATTATTCATGATTTAATGCTCGTCATGTATTCAATTCGTAAGTCATACACGAAGCACGTAGCTGACGTAGCGAAAGTAACCGCTAATGGTGCCACGGAAATAGAAAATGTATCGTGTCGCAGAGCCAAGAATAACTCGCCTGCACTCTACATTTCAAACTAAACTTTAGGTTATCTTCTACAGGAATTAGGTTAGATCAACCGTCCATGTACACCTATCGTTATCATTTGAAGTCTGATACTGATAAGCGATATTTTGATGAGTAACGTGTTCCTCAGAAGTGGATATAATATGTCGATACACGTTGGATTTTAGTAATTTCGATAAAACCATTGTTGTTCATCAAGATAAATGTCGAATGGTTAATTCTGTAGTGTGGCTCGGTTGCATCACGATACAGTCGGCAGCGTTCCGCGGGCGCGCGCGCAGAGACACAACACAAACAAATCCGTGAGGTGGAACGACCGGGCTCTTTGTTATGAGTCCACATTCAAACATTATTTGACATGTGAAGGGATTTGTTTACATTACAATGGCCATCTCAGCAAACTGTTGGAAGTACCTAGTGCTTATCTTCAACGTTTTATTCGCAGTGAGTATTATTCATAAGTTTTTCACAGAAAAATGGGGAAACTCCAGTCCCGTTATAAGTCATTTGCTACGTAGCCATAACAACAGCTTGGTAAAACTTATGTTTACAGTTAAAACTTTTGTTAATTTAGTGAAATAACTTCAACTTTAAAAAGGTTAAGTGATTCACTGTGGGATCAATTGCGATGACACACTTTTTTCAGTCATTACTTTGAAGAATTAGCTCGCTAAACTTCTTCCTACCAATTAATTGAATCGGATTAATTTAGGCATGATACGTGACGAAGTTTAGTGGCGTTAGTAGTCATAGTAAACAGAGAAGCGAGTCTGGAAAACTACGCGTGTACATCGGCTTTTTAAATCAGCCGGGTAATGGTCACAAGTAACTTAATAATCCCTCTCTTTGTCAACAGATGTCAGCAGTAGTACTGTTTGGAGTTAGTGGCTGGCTTTTATATCGACTCTTCATTTACCGGCACTTCATAGGGGTGAATGTGGAGTACCCTGCAATCCTGCTTCTGATGATGGCCATCATCACATGCTCCATAGCCTGGATTGGGTGGAGGACGGCTTCGTCAATGCATCAAATTCATGTCACCATTGTGCGTATTTTATTTTCACAGAGTTTCTTGTAACACTTACTTAAGAGTCGCCAGGACGCTCGCGTGAACTCGCGTCCCCATACAAACGTAGTTCAGCTCTCATTTTAAAACGACTTGCTTTAGAACCACGAAATTTGGCATGGGCATTCTAGCAGTACAGATCTATGTCGGTAATTCGTTTTCGTTGCTAAAAATTGTACTACAAAGAAAATATAATAGAGACCTCGAGTGTCTAACGTCAAAGCAACAGGTTCCAAATAAATAGACGCTTACATGTTATTATAAGTATTATTTTTTCTGCCACAAAGCATTGTATTATTGTGTAGGCAGTAAGGACAAGCTCGATGCGGATAGTTTTATATAATAGTAGGTAGAGATAGGTACATGCGATACTTATATACAGGATGATTCAGGAGACGTGAGCAAGAGCAACCCTACATACTAACTTTGTTGCCTTTGACGTCGAGACTCTCGGTCCGTGGGGTCCAGCAGCCCAAAAGCTTTACCGCCAGGTCGCTAAACGTACTTAGTTAACGATAATGAATCGGCCACCGTCATGTTTAAGTAAAATAACAACGAATTTTTATTTTTTGTTACGTAGAAATTTTGTTAATCATGGTGACCCTACAAAAAAAGCGCTAATTACACTAATACCGGTATCAAACAATAGCTTGTTATTGACTGAATCCGCAGTGTTAATCCCGCTCACGTCTACTGAATCAACCTGTATAATAGGTTTAGGATCAGTTGCGTGTCTACATCACATTAAATACACGCGAAATTGATATAGACCAAGGATGAATTGCACATTCTATCTAGATCCTATATACATACATACATACGTACAATCACGTCTATATCCAGTAGGCAGAGATCACGGATTTCCATTTGCTACGATCAATGCAACAAAACGGCCCTCTGTGAGCCAGCAGGGGGGCGATTTTTGGCATTCGAGCACAGATAAAAGGATATCTTAATCGAAGATATTAATTCTTGTATATAAGGAAAATCGATAATTTCTTAAATCAAGTAAAAAATATCTTGAACCAAGTAAGTTCTATCTTGGATCAACAAAATCATACTTGGTTCAAAAAAATCATACTTGGTTCAAGAAATTATCGATTTTCCTTATATACAAGAATTAATATCTTCGATTAAGATATCTTTTTTTTTGTGAGTGCTCGAATTCAAGAAAATGAAGCTCGAAAATAATCGCACACGAAACTTTGTCACTATAATTTTTAGATGAAATTAGTAGATTAAATAATCACCATTTTAAATTCCTATAAGTAGCTGTTATTTTTAAAACACCATTTCATCGTTTTAGAGAGAGTTGTAAATGTCAGATTCGAGCACTCGAATTTCAAAAATCACCCACCCTATCCTATATATTTATATGCTTATGGCTTACACACTGCCGTGAGTTTACAATGTTTAGATCTCATAAAATTTTGCAGAATTTTTTGGAAAGAAAATATCGGAAAGTAGGTTCTTATCGATCGGGTAATCCAAAAATTATGAGCACGAGTTTTCATTGATATAAGACGGGATTTTTGACAATTATGCTGTTATCAATATTGGATGGTTACCTATTGCGAAACAGATTCAGGCACCGATTTATTGACATCGTCAATTATAAACTAGTAATCGCAGTTGGATATATCACGCGAGATTAGCTTCAGCTCAGATTTAACTCCAATGACTTTGGAGGCTTCCAGTTTCCTTTGAAGTTCTCGATTCAGTGATATGTCTTTGTAACAGCCCACAAAGCCTCGATTGCCCTGGCTTCTGGACAGTTCTGCGGACCCATTCGCTTTTTTCTCGTCGAATTTTAAAAGGGCGCCAGACAAATCATTACTCACTAAGGGCATAATCAAATATAAAATGTGATATAAATTTGATATCTTTTTGGCTATATTCTGCATCTCGACCGCAACTTTAAAAGTTATAATTTATCGAAACTGGATCATCTAAGTACATTACACATTAACCTTATTCCAGACCGGTATCCTGATAATCCTGGTGGTGATAATCGAGTTCGCCTGCTTCGTCTGGGCGATGGTGGTGTGGGATGGTGTGGATCTAGAAATCAAGGCCAACATGGCGACCTATCTGCAGTACACGTTGGAGAATAAGGAGGACACGTACGAGTCGCTGCGGTGGGATAAACTGCATAAAGATGTGAGTTGAATACAGAAGACAATGAGGGGCAACACATATTAGAGCGGAATTCAGCTATCCATAGACGGAAGCGGAAATTTGTCTATGGTACTTATCTGAAAATTTTATGGAGGCTATAGACAAATTTCAGCTTTTGTCTTTGAATAGCTGAATTTCAGTTATCCATAGACAAAAGCGGAAATTTGTCTATGGTATTTATCTGAATATTTTATGGAGGTTATAGACAAATTTCAGCTTTTGTCTTTGAATAGCTGAATTTCATTTATCCATACACAAAAGCGGAAATTTGTCTATGGTACTTATCTGAATATTTTATGGAGGCTATAGACAAATTTCAGCTTTTGTCTTTGAATAGCTGAATTTCAGTTATCCATAGACAAAAGCGGAAATTTGTCTATGGTATTTATCTGAATATTTTATGGAGGTTATACACAAATCTCAGCTTTTGTATATGAACAGCTGAATTCCGCTCTAATGTGTGGTGCCCCCAAGGAAGTATTCTTGCTATCCTATTACCCTGTTGGGGTGTAAGGCTCGAACCACAGTCCACTAACTTCAGTCCCGAGTAGTTTGGGTCACCCCAGTAAAATAGTTTAAATTAAGCTATTTAATGGTAAATTGTGTTTTATCTGAGAGTAAAAAGTTATATTTGAAGCACGATTTAGTGTAGTGTGAAGTGAAGTGTGAACGCCACAGAAAATATTTCTGTGGAGAACGCTTATGAGAAATCGTAGTTTCAACGCTAAAGCGCTATCTGTTGTTTTTTTGCTCAGTAATGCAAAAACGGTCGAATGGATTAGGATCAAATTTGGCAGGAAAATATTAGACGTACAATAAGATACAGGACATTTTTTACCCGGAATAAATTCAGGTCGGGGGAGAGATGGGAGTTGAGAGTTAGTAGTAAGGAATTATGGGTAGTATATTTATTTAAAAAGATGTTCCGGAGTCGTTGCTCCGCCCGTGATCGCAAAAAAGTTAGTTTTTTGCAAAGGTGAATGTATTAAGGCAAGTGATTCTGCAGCGGTCATGACAAGTTGCCTTATGGATGCCTTTAAAATTACAATTTTCAAGAGCACATAAATGACAAAATATCCTCTAATTTCAGATGCAATGTTGTGGTGTCACGGGCCCAGGTGACTTCGTCCACACCAACGCGATCCCTGTATCCTGCACAGGCCAGGGCATTCTTGACACATTGGCTAAGCCTTATGTGTCCGATCATAGCTCCATCTTCCAACGGGGTTGCGGGAATCCACTCCATGACTACGCTAGACAGCAGCTCATGCTGGTCGCCATGACGGCACTGGTAGCTTCAATATTACAGGTTAGTGAATTTTGGATAGAAAGAGAGTTGTGGATTATATGGTGAAATAATAACCACCGTTCATATTGAGTAAGATAGGTAGCCATACTGAGCAACTTTTATGCGACTCCCAAACCACAAAAACTTTTCCCCATGTATACAAAATTACAACATTCAATCGGCCGTAGCGTTAAAAGTAACCGTTAGGGGCGTTAGGGGACAACACCTTACACATTTATTATCGTCTATATTTTTAGAGTAATACTAAATCTCATATGACCATCCGGGCGTCTGTACTTCACGTGCATGTCTGCCACATAACAACAACGACTTCGAGTCTCGCTCGCGACAGCGATTTTTTCCTATAAGTTTTATTTATTACTCTGGTTCAGTGGAAGGTAATCGAAAGCGGGGAGGGATACCCACTCGTACCTATACCTACCCGCTGCTTCATTGCCGTTGAGTGCCCGTTGACTTCAGTCCAGGGTTCCTTTAAGAAGGCAATGCATCGGCTAGGATGGATAGCACTACAGCGTAGAGCGACTTAGGGTCGCGACCCTCCGAGGATTCGACTTATAAGAGAAACATTCTGGTACACAACAAATTTTTGACTTTTGATATACCTTATCTCATTCAAAGAAGGTTCACAAATGTCAAGGTTTACAGTAAGGTTCACGAATGTAGTACATTAGCTACCTCAATTAACAATGTAGCGTGCCTCTTAACGTGGACCCGTAAAACTTACCGTGGAACACTTAACGCAGGGCCGGCCCGTCCATATCGTCGGTTGTAATATGAATTAATGTAACCGCCAAAGGATTCTTTGGCGGTTACGTTAATTCATATTACAACCGACGATATAGGCGAACTAGGCGATCGCCTAGGGCGCTCGTGTTAGGGGGGCGCCAAACGGCGGCATCGAAAAAAAATTATAGTAATGGAGGTCGTCAAGTAAACCGTTTGTCAATATTTAAAATTTTTGTATAACTGATAAATTGTAACGTTGTCAACACACTCGGAGAAGTCGTTAGCATTAGCAGTGCAGCGTGTACAAATAAAATCTTTGGTACATAAGTCCAGTAATTTACATCTGTCCACTTGTTTGGCGCATCGTTGATGTACCCACATATGGCATTGTATCACACACAGTATAAACAGTTAACTATTACTTGGTTGTCTGGTGAGGGTATGTCTAGAGCTGGACACATAGGTATTGTGTAAGGAAATGTTTCTCTCTAGTAATACACGAAGATACATCACTGTAAATTCTTTCAACGTAAATTCGAAACGTACCGTTAGCGGTTAAGTCATTTTCGAGTTATCCTTCTTTTTTAGGGTTCCGTAGCCAAAATGGCAAAAACGGAACCCTTATAGTTTCGCCATGTCCGTCCGTCCGTCCGTCCGCGGTCTAGCTCAGTGACCGTTAGCACTAGAAAGCTGAAATTTAGTTTGAATATGTGCATTAACCAAGCCGACAAAATGGTAGAATAAAAACTGGAAAAATATATTTTGTTAGGGTACCTCCCGTACACGTGAAGTGGGGGGCGAATTTTTTTTTCATTGCAACCCAGTTGTGTGGGGTATTGTTGGATAGGTCTTCTAAAAAGAATAAGGGTCTTCTAAAACGGTTTTTGAATAAAACTAATATTTTCGTAACTAATAGCTGCCTCACTTTCATGATTTTTTTCAAAATTTTTGACTCACGGTTCAAAAGTTAGATGGGGGGGGGGCTATTATTTAGGAAAATATTAGTTTCATCCAAAAACTGTTTTAGAAGATCCTAATTCTTTTTAAAAAACCAATTCAACGATACCCCACACACACCTGGGTTGGAACGAAAAAAAAATTCGCCCCCCACTTCACGTGTACGGGAGGTACCCTAACAACATATATTTTTCCAATTTTTATTCTACCGTTTTGTCGGCTTCGTTAATGCACATATTCAAACCAAATTTCAGCTTTCTATTGCTAACGGTCACTGAGCTAGATCGCGGACGGACGGACGGACATGGCGAAACTATAAGGGTTCCTAGTTGACTACGGAACCCTAAAAATTAAAGAATTTTTCTTTCGTTATAAGGTATTTCTCCTCCATGCCCGTTATTTTTGTCCACCCTGACATTCATCAAGAATTTCAGCTGGCTTGTGCTTGTCGTGACGTTTACTGGGCTAAGGAAGGACACGCAGACCGGTCTAGTAAAACTATAAGATTTTTAGTTATTTTGACTACGGAAACCTAAAAAGGCAGATGTCCATTACGAATAAAAACGATTTATTTCCTCTGGACGCAAATAAATGCGGGTGTCATCTTTACCCTTTATTCTTTACCATGGGGCGTAAATGTGGGTAAAGATAACCTATGGGGGTGTAAAAAGGGGGTATATGGGGTATGGGCTATGGGGGGGGGGGATGGCAGTCTACAACGAGAAAGGGTGCAAGCGTGAATTGTACATTCCACTTAGTAAGTTAAAAAGTTAGCACTTTGTATTGGCGTAAAATAACAGTTACCTACCTATTCATTTGAAAAAAAATTGCGCGTTATTTTGTCACCAATTCTCTAAAATGGGGCGCCATTTCAGTCTCTTGCCTAGGGCGCCGGGAATGCTCGGGCCGGCCCTGACTTAACGCCTTTGACTAGCAACGTCTATATTTAAAACACAGTCAGCGAATACTTGTGATGAAGTCGTTTCAAAGAGAAACAATTCTAAACCGCCATGTTTTTTATTTTAAAACCATCTCTGAAAGCACACATTTAATTTTAGTGAAGCAAAACTACCGGAACTGCGGATGAAAACTATAGAATGAGAATTGCAATGACACTAAACTGAGATACAAGATCTTGATTTAATTTTTTTATTTGCATTTTAACTTTATTTGCATTTTAATTATTGTAATTTTTGGTACCTAGCTACTTAATGATAATACCTTAAAACGACTGCCGTCTCGGTCTATAGCAAGTTTTTATGTAAAGTTTTTTTTGTTTTTTTTTATCTCACTGAATATGGAGAGACTGGAGATTCGGCTGGAGCCCCTTAGTCACACTCACACTGACAGTGACTTGTTATTCTACGAAAAGTTAATTAGGTATAGTAGGTTGTACCTACTACATCCGCTTGTATGGCTACCGACATAGCCTACTTACAAAAAAAAACATTGACAGTTTTCCGCAATGTTAGCTGAATTTTAGTGAATTCATCTGAAATATGTGCAGGAATTCCGCTAAGTATGGTCTGCGCCCTGCGCCTTACTCTGTAAAGGTGATTTATCGGTGACCGGGTTATTTAAAGGTTCAACAATGACCTATGACCTTGATTTAGGTATTTATTTCAAGGCCAAGAAAAGGTCAGGTGGCCTTGGGCTGTTACATTACAACTGGGACATTACACGGCTAGAAAATACGTGTAAAGTGGGTGGAGATTATTGAACATAAAAGTAGGTAAGTACGTATGAGTCACACTCGGTCGAATATGAATTAGGTATAACCAAAAAGAGGTATATATTTAATAGAGATAGAGCGACACCTTAGACTATTCAACTAACCGGACACCGGACAAGAACCCCTCTGCAGGTGAAGGCCTCCTCCAACAAACTTTGTATAGTAGAAGCTGATCTTTCTGATCTTCAAAAAATTGGTTGGGGTGATAGCAGAGATACATAAAATTTGAGAATTCGTTTATGAGCTGGATCGATAAAGGGGTTGTGTACTTAGAGGGCGAAAAAAAATTTTCATGAGTCTTGTCAACTCGTTTGCAAGTAAATCGCGAGTTCTCAGTTCGAGATGGACTAGGTACTAGTTATGTAAAGTTGACTCTTGTGCTTAGAACCAAAACGCTTGCTCTATGGTTTTAAAACCTAATCGAGTTTTTTTTAATGTTTCATAATTGCTGTAACTTTTAAAGACCATAAACAAACCAGTCTACGCAGCTACTTCGCGACTGTAGCTATTATGTCACCGTAGAAAGTGAAATAACGAAACGAATCCAATTGTCGATTATAGACTTTTTGTGATGATTTTAGCAAGTTTTAGTGTTAATTGTGCTTGTAGATAGTCATCCTTTGAAGGTCATGTGTTTTGGAGTCTTGTGACTTTTGATGACTTTCTGGTTCTTTTATATTCAATTCCACAACGTATGCTTTGCTTTCCGTATAGATTAGTTAATTTTATTCAGATATAGTTCTCTCTGTTATTCGGACTTATGTTTAACGTGTATAAACGAATTCGAAACGTCTCGCATTATTTAGGTATCATGGTCTTCTTTTTTTCGTGTGAAAGTTTCAAAAACGGTCTGATCAGTCCAATTTATTTTAATTATTTTAAAACACACTGATATAGAATCACGTATTAGTATGTATGTAGTTAAATAAAGTCATTATTCATTAAATAAAGTTCCCTCAATATATCAGATTCACGATTTTTTTGTATAATAGGTATGCTAGTGTAGCTATTGTGATTATTTATTCATTTTTAGCCTCGAACAGCGAAACATTAAAAAATAGTTGATAGCGGTATCAGATTTCAAACAATAGTTTGTCGCGCGATAAGGCAGTGTTGTCACGCTATTCAATTGTTTAGCTAGTTATCGATATTAAAATGAACATGAGCGGCGCATAGCATTGTTTGGTCTTCCTTAAAGTTTTATATCGTGGTAATTATCACATTTTAAGCTTGGGATGAAATTGAAGTTTTTCGTAAGATGAAATAGAAAACGGTAATTTTTGTTGAGTTGAGGAAACTGTTTCCTATTTATATGTTTCCTATTTTTGTCACATAGCTAGCTTTGTTTCCTTATAGCTACTATCTAAAAAAATGGTGCACTGGTTGTTCTAATTTACGTGCTTAGATTTTACTTTTACTAATTTAGTACATTTGCGAAGAACGACAGACTATAGAGTACATACCCGTACCTACCTACACTACCTACAGTCAAGTCTACAATATCGATAAGTATCGACTTTTGTCCTAATGATCGGATCGATATAGTGCATCTGTACATATATATTATATGTGTTTTAAGCTAGGTATGTAGATTATTAGGCATATAATATGTGCCTTATATGTCATGAGTTCGAATGCTCAATCAGCTCCATTTTAAAATGTAAAATTGTGACATTCCGTCTCGCAGCACGTTCACTCAGCAAAAATGCACGCGGAATGCAGATTCTTCCAAGAACGCTTTGATTACATGACAGCTGGTGGCTTAGTCTCGAATATTCATTTGATGAATAATGATTTTATACCACCATTATTACCAATAACGTTAAAGCGGACACGGTAAACTATACACTTTCGTAGTGTTTGAGGTGACACTGGCGCGTTTCTGACTGAAATACGTGTATGTATGGGAATTCAGTGCTGCTATGTTGAGCGATAAACGCAGATCTCACATCAAGAAAGAAAAAATCATCAGAAGTTACATCGCCTAGATCGATATCCTGTCGAAATTTAAATAATGTATGGAAATGATCCTGTATTTTTCATTCTGATACATTATTAATTTCTCGATCGGTGCTGTCAATAATCGATATGATTATATTGACTTCCGGCCGTAATAATCATGTTATTTTTCTCAGTTTTCTATTTAAACATTATTTATTTGTTTTTTTTCTGACCGTTCGGTATCCAAAACATTCCGTGACGTCGCGCCCAGCGATTAGCGGTTATCAAATTACGGCAGTAAATCGATGCCCGCGGCCGCGCCTGTGGACACCCCCAATTAATTTTGGTGTTCATTTGTTAAACCCGTTAATCTTAGGGCTGAGCCCATTGGGCTGAGTACTAATGTTATGAAGGAATGTTTTTAAAATCGCGATAATGTATAAAAATATAAGTAAATACAAGGGAAACTTTCTACAACTAATTAATTTTTTTACAGTTTTCCACTCTTTTGGAAACTTTCTGTAACTTACGTTTATAGTTACATGCAATTTAATCACGTCAATGCAAGACAGGTTTAAGTTAGATAAATATATAAGTGCAGGACAATAGGTACGACATATTATGGGCCAAAATATGTAAAAAGTAAAAACGCTACATTCTCAAGAAAAAAGACATATGATTCAGAAGATGTTTGTGGCTGCTCAAGGTGTAAAAACCATGTTCATTAATACTTAGATTGCTTAACTTAAGCTTTGAGTAATGGGGCTCACCCACTATCAGTCGGCCTGACGATATTGGCCTGTTAGTTATTCGGAGCTGTCAAATTTTTGTTCTAACTGGAATGCCGATATCGTCAGGCGGACTTACGGTGGGCCCCCTAAGTTATTATTAAGACTTAAATTTTTTCTACCATATCGATAAAACGACACAATCCCATGCCTAGTTTCCGTAACATTTCACGCTGGAACTTTTATGAGCATGACCCAAAAACGCGAGTAAGTAGTCGACAAACACGTCCTTCTGTCGCGCATAAACCCCTCGAGATTACTGCCGCGGCGTTAAACACTGCATTAGGGGAACACAACATTAGCTTACTTAAAAACTTCTTACTTAACATTTAACTAACTATACTCCTAGGAGTTGTAGCTAGTCGTCAAAATCTTCCATGCGCCTATCTTGGGGGCGATTTTTGAGAATGAGAATAAGATTCAAGAATTTTAAGCTCGAAAATAATCGCACACAAGTGTTTGTCGCTATTATTTTCACATTAAATTAATAGATTAAATAACCAAGATTTTAAATTCCTATCGCTGTTATTTTTAGAATACCATTTCATCGTTTTAGACAGAGTTTAAAATGTCAGATTCGAACGCTCTAATACTATTCAATATACTCTATGGCTCTAATCTCAAAAATCACCTCCCGGAACGTTTTCATTCACTTTTTAGGGCCACCACGTACACATTCATTCAAGACCTGATCAACACATTCATTCAAGACCTGATCAGTGATCCTATCCACCGTTCCACCTGAAGTTTTTAAAACACTTTAATTTCTAAGCATGGTTACGCAAGTTGTAAAATTAATGCGAATTTAGTTATGAGCTTAAGCTTTGGCCGTGCAGGTTAATTTTATTGTGAATTTACAAACCAGTTCGACCGTTATGTCATCCTGTCTAATGTTTGGCAAACTTGTTCAGGTACGGTTATTTATATTGGATTTTAATATTTATAAGGTATTCATAACAGCAGCGGCGGGTTAAAATTTTTCTTAGACAAGCCGGTGCTGAATTTGGCTTAGAATTTTTTCATGAGCTGTAGGAAAACTGCACAAGCGCCTGAAACTTAGGCAAGCCGACGGGAATCGTGTTCTATGGACGCACCGGCACTGATTCATAAGTCTTATAATGAAGGAAGGAGCTATTAATTTATTTAATTTTAAAATATATTATGCTTTTGTTTACGTACATAAAAATTCGTAAAGTTACCTACTTACCAGTGGTGGGCCAATATTTTTTTTAGGCAAGCCGGAGCTAGAAATTTGCCCTAAAAAGCGAGAAAGTTGTATGAAAATTGCTCAGGTGTCTAAAAAATAGGTAAGTCAGAGGGAATCGAGTTCAATCGACGCGCCGCCACTGCTACTACCTAATATGTACATGTTTTTACCTAAGAAATAATACAGATGATAATGTCCCACGTATCTACATATATTTTACACATTTTACTCGTAACCGTTATGTGCCGTGACTTTTCCGCCCTTACCGGACTCCCCCGTACTCAGTAAATAGTAAAAAAGTCAGGTTTTCCTCAAATGATACGCTTGATTTGTAATCGGGTTTTCACTATGGAAAACAGTTGGTGAATCACGCGCCTCTGAACTAGTGAACTCTGATGAACTCATAAATGATATTCATGATTGAGTGAATTTTACGTCATGCAGTAAAGAGATTATTTATTCCACAAAAGTGATCATAAATAGACGTTTTTTTTCCTCCTAATGTTTATCCCGGCTTGGGGTCCACTTGACAACCTAATCCCATGAATTGGCGTAGACACTAGTTTTTACGAAAGCGACTGCCATCGGACCTTCCAACCCAGAGGGGAAACTAGGCCTTTTTGGGATTAGGTCCGGTTTCCTTAGGATGTTTTCCTTTACCGAAAAGCGACTGTTAAATATCAAATGATATTCCGTACATAAGTCCCGAACAACTTAAGTGGTATGGGCTGGGTTTGAACCCGAGACCTCCGGATTGAAAGTCGGGCGTCTTACCGCAAGGCTACCAGCGCTTGATCATAAAAACACGTTAACGTATTTTAATAAAACTATAGTAGTTCGCCCCGAACTGTGAACTCGCGAATCTTGTTTCGCCATAAATGTGCAATAGTAGAATTACTACAAATACCAAAAATAGGTATCGGGTATTTTTTCTCAACTAACCATCACGGTGAAACTAAACGTCCATGTTAAATTGTGCGGTTGATGCGCAAAATTTTACCGCGACGAAATCGCTTCAGATTTGTCAGTTTTTGTCTCATCTTTTAAATCCACCTCTCACATGCCTCTCACTCTGTTGCTTTGACATGTCGTTCTCATCTGTGGACCCCCTATGTAGGTTTCGGTCACTATCATTTTGCGTCTATGGTAACTCTCTCTAACTAATGTGTTAATGTCAGTATGCTGATGGCCCTAGCAGCCAAAGCTCTAATAAATTTAAAAAAAAAGTCAGTCGTTAAAATATTTACACCAAAATCAAAATATAATTGAAAATATTTTTGAAATCAATTTTATGTTGCTAAAATTGTTATAAAACAGTAAGCAGTTAATAAGGATTTGACGAGAGCGTTAATCAATACCTTTCGTTTGATACCAAACTCAACCATACTTGCTCGTAAAAGTAGCAAATAAGATGACCAATGTAACAGGACCCCTTTACAAAACCTTTTTATCCCTTCTAATTTCCGAACCCCCGTCTCAATCCAGCTCATATACGAACTCGCAAATTTTGTTGGTCTCTGCTACAACCCCAACAAATTTCATAAAGATCGGAAAATCGTTACTAAAGTTATCGTCGGACAAACCATTGAGTAACAGGAGATGACATCCCTAACAAAAATTTTCAGCCATGAGTTTAAGTGATCGGCACTTAAAGTCCATACATTCGCTCTTGAAACACTGACATGATGCTAAGCAACTGACAGCTGTCAACGGCCAAACATGCAGCACAAAATTTGTTCTAGATGTCACATCTAGTAGGTTCTACCTACATAATAAATCAATAGTGCTCTCCCTTATGAGAATATAGTTCAGAGCTGGATACGGTTACCTTCTTTTAGTATGTTGTTGGGTACGACACCAGGACCATAAAACTGCCGAGAGACGGGGACGTCGATGAATGTCTCTCGAGTAATGACGTCATAAAAATGGCTGCCGCTTCGTTACGAAAAGTGTAAATTTCATCCAAACTGTGCATTGCACCTATACGTGTGTAGTATCAAACGAAAGAAGATTAAATGTGCTATATTGTTGTAATACATTATATACTACTGTATATTACAGTTTGACAGCTATAAACGAAAACCCAAAATCAGGCTAAAAAATAATTCGGATATTTGCATTTTACAACAAAATTATAAGTCCAACTTTAAAGCCGAGTACTACAATAACAAAACAGGCTATTTAAGCTATACATTGCTATAAAAATTATTAAAATCTGGTAATAATTGTGGCAGCTATGTTAAAAAACATGTCGGCAGTGCCGAGCTATTTCCTTAGAGTGAAAAAATAACAATTTTCACAATTTACAGAATATCCGCAGAAGCTTCGAGTATATTGTTGGTCAAATAATTTGGAGCCCTTAAATGTCGGAAAAATATCTCTATAGTGATTGAGGTCCAAATAATGACGTTATGAACGTGACCACTACCGAAAGTTGTAAAACATAAATTAAAGCTATACCATGACACACACACATGTGTGTAGCATCGATCGAAAGCTTATTGAATTTACTATAATACATACATACATTATTTGTGAAAATAATGTATAGTTTAGGAGTTGTTGACAAAATAAAATATTTTGTTAGGAAAATAAAATGTATATGTTAATTCTGTGGCCAAAGAAAATAAAATACACGAATGTTTTGTATAACATTAAAAACACCAACTATTCAGCTTTAAAACACAGGTTGAATTTATAAAATTTGATAAGAACTATAAAAGTTGTGCTTACAACTCTAAAGCACACTAACTATTTTACCTACAATGCACTCATACTATGAGAAGCTTGGGCCTAATTATTGACTAGTTTTTTCTAAATTTTGTAAGGATTTAGGGTTTCTTGTCATTAAAGTAAATAAAAAAATCGGCCAAGTGCGAGTTGACTCGCGCTCCGAGGGTTCCATATACATCACACAATTTTAACAATTTGTATTTTTAAGACCAACTTACGCTTGACCGCAGACTTTTTAGTGTTTTTTTCTTTAATGTACAGGGAAAAAACTATATTAGGTTTTTTTTTCTAAAATGTAGTTTCGTCGGTTTCCGGGCGACGGAGAGCAATGGAAAATTTTCGCCTTATTTCTTAAATAACTTCAAAACTATAAAATTTAAATAAATATAATTAACTTTATTCAATAAAGATAAGGTATATAAACATAACTAAGTACTTACAAAATAAAACTATTAAAACTAAATCTTAATTAAAAAAATAAAACACACTTACCTAAAACTGCCCCTCCAAACCTTGACCTTTCGGCAAGGTGCCCATCACGCAGGCAGCATTCCCGCGCTGAATCGCTATGGCGAGTCTTTGCGCGAGAAAGCTGCCTGCGCGAGGGTCTCCCGTTGCCTCCCTCAGTCGTTTTCCGAGTTCCTTCATGAGCCCGCGTGCACCCCTGCCCCATGGACCAAGTGTCTCGACGCCGAACGCTACGAACTCGTAGTTGGCGCCGAGACAGCTGTATTTATTTATTTTGCAACGCTCTCGGGCGTCCGCAGCCGCCCCGGCATGTCGGCCGGTTGCTGAAATGTAGGACGCTGCTAATGTGTCGGCGCACGTGGCGTCCCACACCAGCGCACGGCCCATTTTCCAGGGGATCAATGACATGCCGTCAGGGCGCTTGCCATCGTCCCGCACGATCTGGGGTTCCAGGGCTGCGGGGACGTTGGCACTGACGAGCGCCCTTCTGAGGATGTCATTGAGAGAAGCGTGGCGAGAAAAGCGGCCGGCGCCCGAAGAGCAAGATAGGCCGTGGTGGCCAAGCCGATCTACCTGATCTGAATTTAAATTATAAAAGTTATATATTTGTAGTTTTCACATCAAATCCTTTCATTTGATATATAACAAGGTATAGTTTGTAAGTAATTTAAGAAATAAGGCAAAATTTTTCCATTGCTCTCTGTCCCCCGGAAACCGACGAACCTACATTTTAGAAAAAAATACGTAATATAGTTCTTTACCTGTACACTACAGAAAAAAACACTAATAAGTCTGCGGTCAAGCGTAAGTTGGTCTTAAAAATACAAATTGTTAAAATTGTGTGATGTATATGGAACCCTCGGAGCGCGAGTCAACTCGCACTTGGCCGATTTTTTTATTTACTTTAATGACAAGGAACCCTAAATCCTTACAAAATTTAGAAAAAACTAGTCAATAATTAGGCCCAAGCTTCTCATAGTATGAGTGCATTGTAGGTAAAATAGTTAGTGTGCTTTAGAGTTGTAAGCACAACTTTTATAGTTCTTATCAAATTTTATAAATTCAAACTGTGTTTTAAAGCTGAATAGTTGGTGTTTTTAATGCTATACAAAACATTAGTGTATTGTATTTTATTTGGCCACAGAATTAACATATACATTTTATTTTCCTACAAGAATATTTTATTTTGTCAACAACTCCTAAACTATACATTATTTTCACAAATAATGTATGTATGTATTGTAGTAAATTCAATAAGCTTTCGATCGATGCTACACACATGTGTGTATGTGTCATGGTATAGCTTTAATTTATGTTTTACAAATTTCGGTAGCGGTCACGTACATGACGTCATTATTTGGACCTCAGTCACTATAGAGATATTTTTCCGACATTTAAGGGCTCCAAATTATTTGACCAACAATATACTCGAAGCTTCTGCGGATATTCTGTAAATTGTGAAAATTGTTATTTTTTCACTCTAAGGAAATAACTCGGCAGTGCCGACATGTTTTTTAACATAGCTGCCACAATTATTACCAGATTTTAATAATTTTTATAGCAATGTATAGCTTAAATAGCCTGTTTTGTTATTGTAGTACTCGGCTTTAAAGTTGGACTTATAATTTTGTTGTAAAATGCAAATATCCGAATTATTTTTTAGCCTGATTTTGGGTTTTCGTTTATAGCTGTCAAACTGTAATATACAGTAGTATATAATGTATTACAACAATATAGCACATTTAATCTTCTTTCGTTTGATACTACACACGTATAGGAGCAATGCACAGTTTGGATGAAATTTACACTTTTCGCAACAAAGTGGCAGCCATTTTGATGACGTCATTACACGGGAGACATTCATCGACGTCCCCGTCTCTCGGCAGTTTTGGGGTCCTAGTGTCGTGCCCAACAACATACTAAAAGTTGGTAACCGTATCCAGATCTGAACTATCACTTAGGCCCTCTCCCATAACGGAAGGGACTACAATGGGACAAACTATCTAAATCAAAAAGCCATCCAAATGCCGAGACGTCCCAGTAGCCAGATGACCATAGATAATTCCTATGTCCGTACAGGTGACAGTTGTTGTTGTTGTTTGTTTATTCTTATTTAACTAATAAATTCATTGGTACTAAATTAGTAACTGCTAATATTTTAAATGCGAAAGTCTGTTTTTCTCTTTGTTAGGTACCTCGTCACGCTTAAACCGCTGAACTGATTTAGATGAAAGGTATAAATATAGTGTATGTCCCGGAGAAGGACATAGGATGGTTTTTATCCCAGTAATCATCCCTTAAGGGGTGAAGAGGGGGTAAAAGTTTGTACCTATGGAATTGTTGCTCAGTGTTGACTTGTACTAAATAGCATATGTGTTAAATTAATATTTGTTCTTAGATTTTACGTTTTATTAATTCCACAGAGACGAAGTGGCGGGCAAAAACTACATGAAATAAGCCCTTATAGGTATTCCATTCCAAGAATTGTGATGTTTACTCTCCACAAGTTACAAATAATGAACCGCACGTCACCAAGTCACGGGGTTACAACAAACAAAGCTTTATCTTTCAACCGTATTATGTTGATTCATAGGACGAATCAAGAATATCTGACAGCGGGACAAGTCGTTCAATCAATTAAATACCAACAACGATTCTCCGAATCGATGTCGGGCTTCTGTCTTGACCCTGACATATTTAGCACTACGTCACTGTTAAAAAAATAGTAAGTACCTAGGTAATACTAAAAGCCTAAATACTAGACATTCGGTTTCAAAATTGAAGACAAGACATATCTTAACCCATTTTCATTTCCGCATAAAACAAAATACCTGGGTGATTTTTGAGATTCGAGCACTCGAAAGTGACATTTACAACTCAGAATAAAACGATGAAATTATGTTTTAAAAATAACAGCAATAGGAATTTAAAATCATGAGTATTTAAACTATTAATTTCGTGCGAAAAAATTAGCGGTAAGCTTTTGTGTGCGATTATTTTCGAGCTTAAACTTTTAGAATTCGGGCGCTCGGAAGTCAAAAATTGGCCCCCTGCGCTAGTTTTCGTGTAAAAGCAACAAAACGTATAATTTTTGTAATCACTTTTGAGAGTGTCAAAAGGTATCATAATGTAAATACTCGTACTTATCCTCAAAACACAATTATAATTATATTAATATCGAGTATTTTGGATAAAATCCATATAATTAGTCAGTTTACAGGATACAAAGTGGTGACGATTAGCATAAACATCTTTTTATGAAAAAATATAAGATATGATATGATAGCAGTTCCCAATTTTGTCACAGCGATGGTCAGACTTTAGACTTTCTCACTACTGTAAGTACAGTCAGCAGCAGAACTTGTTAAGCGGGTGGGGTGATCAAAATGAGCTTGACACGACTTTATTCTTAAGAGAATAAGAGCTCGTGAAGTTCATTTTGAAAAGCCCGCTCGTTAAGCTATTTTTGCTGCTGACTGTACATAATAACGGAAAAATTGTAGTGGTGCCCAAACGTCAAGTCTCGAAAGGAACTCATTGATTATTCAAAGACGACATTTTGCTATTTATAGGCGTCGCGGCTGCCATGTTTAGTTGATCATGATGTCACGTATTTGATTATTATGCCCTAAACATCTTGCTTTTGTCGGCAAACAACTGAGTTTATCCTAAAGAATATTTTAACTTAGAATAAGACAATTTTTCATACTTTGTTGATGATTTCTGAAGCATAAATTATTTTTTTTAAAGAGGTAAGTATTTTATAGGAGATAAATATACGGGCTATTTACGGTTACGTCTGAAAGCGAAAATACATTTAATTTAACAAAAACATGTAGGTATCTAAGACTTTACGCTTCGTGGTGGTGGCTACATATTTTTGGCACATTAAATGTATCCATATATTCAGACGTATAACTGTACTTATTCATTGCTCATTGCTTTAATAGAAGAAATTTAGTAAGTACGCTTAACGCAAAATAGTGGCTTCACATTTTATTAGACGACTTCCCAAAGAACACACAACTAAACGCCTTTGAGCTTAATATTTCAGCATTTTTTATTTCCGAGCTTCACCTGTTAGGTTTTAATTACAAAAAAACGTGAATCTGCCATTATCGGAGAACAATAAAAGTACCGACACTTAAATAAGTAAATCAGGCATAAAACCACAACCTCACCTTCCGTTTCGGCATGGCTAATCGCGAGGTCATGATGATGAGGTCACTGCGGCTTGAGTAACGTCTTTAGTCTTTTTATCAAACTCGAGCTACACTCTAAGATGATTAAAACAGGTCTATTTGTATCAAAAAAATACCATGTGCCCCCCGTTTTCATTGCTATGTCTATGATATGAAAGATGCAGTGAAGAAATTTTTTGTTTATATTATCTTTATTTGTTACTGTTTTGAAAAAATAAGACCCGTCGAGTTTCTTGCCGGTAATAAGTAACAATTCTCGGGTCAGAGGTGTGGGGTTCGATATAGAACCGGTGGTAGTTTATTTTTTCTCGCTGGCGTTCATAAGTGCATTGTAATGTGCCTAAATTGAAGAATAAAATATCTTTTATCCTTTTTATCTTTTTTTTTATTTCGGTATTTTAAACCAGATTCCAGAGAAAAGCAAAGCTGCTCTCGTTGAATATCCACTTTGTCTTGAGGTTTATAGGTAGGTACTTAAGAGTCGCCAGGACGCTCGCGTGAACTCGCGTCCCCATACAAACGTAGTTCAGCTCTCATTTTAAAACGACATGCTTTAGAACCACGAAATTTGGCATGGGCATTCTAGCAGTACAGATCTATGTCGGTAATTCGTTTTCGTTGCTAAAAATTGTAATACAACGAAAATATAGCAAAAATAAGTTTTGTATGTAAATCTGTATCTGGCTGTATTTTCTTCGTGGTTCTAAAGCATGTCGTTTTAAAATGAGAGCTAAACTACGTTTGTATGGGAACGCGAGCGTCCTGGCGACTCTTAATATTTTTTATTTACGATTTCAACTTTCGTGGTCTGTTTTATGGGAAAAAATATTCAATAAAACTTAATCAGTATAAACATCTTAATTTTGCATTCGGAATCTAGACTTTGAAACCCGAAAGCACCCAGTAGTCCAAATCTGTAATTAAGCATCGCACTTCGCTACAAATAAATAAGCAACTTGTAATTGGCTCGGATTAGTAATATAAAGTTTTCGCGCATAGCGACTGCGTGGCGACTGGGCGAGGTTAAGATGCTAGTGAGGTCATAGCTCTTATATAACCATTATTCGGTTAAAATCTTAAAGGCACGGTATATGGCCAGATCTTTTAAATATGTGAGAGATTGAGATGTTTGCATTGGTTTGACAGATTCTGTAGAGTTAGTACCACATTACATCGGTGTCGCAGGCGCTGATTACGTCACGCCGGGTGTGGTCACTCACTGGTCGCGGCGTATGCGCATTTACGCCTGAAGTGTCATTTGAACGCTTGCCGAGCGCGAGTGAATCATAATAAGGTACATTACATCACGATCTTAATTAGGATTTAATGATCCTAATGGAGTTTAAAACCCACAGATTAGCAACGTTTCCTACTGTCTTTTTTATCATATTTATGTAATTACGTCGACATTTTTTAATACCGCGACAGTTGTAAACAAGCATAAGGCACGCTTGATGGTAACCCGCGGTAGTCTATGTAACTCCTGTAACTCCAGAGGATTCACATTCTAATTCCAATAAGGCCTAGTTTTCCTTCTAAGCTTTGGTTGGAAGGTCAGATAGCAGTCGTTTTCGTAAAAACTGGTGCCTAATCAATTCATGGGATTAGCTTGCCAAGCCAGGCTCAATGGAGCCGCAAATGCTAAGACAAAGGATGATACATAAATAGAGATTTACTAATGCAGTGCATGGATTTGACATAATTTTTTTTTTATTATATTATTGTAGCAGTGTCTGAGATCTCTAGACAAGTTTAATTCATCGTTGATGGATCTCAAGTTAACCAAGTATAATATATATTAATCTTTATACTGGTTTATAATCTGGCCTACCCGAGCTTGGTTGCCAATTGGAATAGGTACACCAGGGAAACTTAGATTGTATTTACTATGCGTAGGGAATTGGTAATTTACAATAGTATGAATTATGTATGAACGAAAGCGGTAGGTTCTCTCGGTTCATCGTTTTTAGTTTGTCCGCCTAGCTAGACCATGGACCATGGATATTATATTATGCGGGTTTCGTATTGAACCCAGTGTAGCTATCGGCTCTCAAGATACTGAGCGGCTATGTTAGCAAATCCTAAAAAGTTAGTCTTTTGCCTTCTGGGTTTTCTGTTGTTCCTCTCATTAAAGTTTATGATAATTTATTTGACATTTGAACCACCTTGACACGATATAAATAAGACATCTGTTTTGCTATGGAAAACCTTTCAAGTTTCTTTGTAGAAATGGATCATGCGTAGGTAGGTGTATGTGATAACCTTTCTACATATATCCACGATTTTAAGTAATACAGGTTGTAATCTAAAACGTGATACAAGATAATCAAACCTGAATCTATTCATGATATTGAACAACTTTTACTATGGGAGCAACTTTGTAAAAAAATAAAAAAATTGAGCTGCTCCATAGAAAAAGTCAAGGATAGGTAGACGAAAATGTATGAGAAGTATAATTTTTTTTATTTTTTTACAAAGTTGCTCCCATAGTAAAAGTTGTTCAATATCATGAATAGATTCAGGTTTGATTATCTTGTATCACGTTTTAGATTACACCCTGTATACTAGTACTACAATGTGGTAGCAAAGACGTGGTAGGTATACAATTAGCCTAAAAATCGGTTTGCTTGGTGGTCATATTTTGAAATAAAACAACTTTGAACGGATTATATCGCGTATACTGAATTTTAAATTACATCCCGACGTTTCGAACACTTTACAGCGTTCGTGGTCACGGGTCGACTGAGGAAAGCATATTTACCCACATCTAAAATTACAATGTACAAAAGACTACCCACATGTATAACATTAAATGCAAACAAATAAAGGTGAGTGTACATGCCAGAAGGGCAAATAAAGCTAGTTCTACAATAGCTAATTATCGATCTACTACAAACTTTAATTAATTAATTTAAAAGGTAGCAAACAAACTGTTAAATTTAGAAATTAATAGGTCTACATTATTTTACAAAATAGAGCAATATATGTTAACACTATCCAACGCTATGGTCATATTTTGGTTTTCTAGGATTCGGCACCAGGAGGTTACAATCGGAATCATACTTATTACAAAGTCTTCCCGGTTTCCATCCGTCTATCTGTCTTTCCTTTCTGTAAGCGGACAAATAAGATTGTAAGTCAGATATTAGTGGTGGGTTTAAACTGCCTCTATACTTTCTTCGCTTTTTTGAAGATCTTCAAATATAACTCTAATGAAGTTGGTTTCTTGTTTGCTTGATTCTTATGTTTATGCGCCGCGATAACCGTATGCCATCAGGCTTTTCTGCTCGTTTGCTCGTCTTACTACCTAACCTAAACCTTAAATTACTTCAATAATCTGTTTTGGAAGCTAGAGAGCTATATATTTAGAGAAAATGTCAGCAACACACATGACCCATATCATATCAGTGTGGGAGCTAGTTTGCCGTAACGATCCGTATTAGGTGACATCCTGCAAGCAATTTTCGCATCAGCGGGCCGTGTTTCAATGTCGAGCGGTTCCGGGGGTGTAGAAATACAAACCTAATGCACGGTTCTTCCCACAACCAATTTATTTTGGGTTTAACAAGATTAAAAAAACTGAAATAGATATCATATACTCCATAAAAATATACATTTCAGTTTATAATTTATATAAAATTGCAAAATCAAAAAATATTCAACAAAATAATTTGATTTGCTTAAATATTCAAGATTATAAAAACCTTAAAATTATTTTAAAATAGTTATTTCTTGATTGGATATGGATTGTATTATACCGTATATGAACCGATTTAGATGAAATTTAGTAGAAAGATAGTTTCAGTCCCGAGAAAGGACATTAGGATAGTTTTATCCCAGAAAAATCCATTAAGGGGGTGAAAAGGGGGTATGGAATGTATGTAATTGTTGCTCACTGTTGACGTAAAATAGCATATACGCTAATTATCGGTATTCTTTGCTTATCAACGCTGAAATAATGTAAAAGACAATTAGGTGAACGGACGCGCATAAATAAGGATGATTCAAGTATGTAAACTAAGCCGAGTCACTGATAAAACTGGTTGTTAGCACTCACAAAACTGCCATAAACGGTAAATAAACCAACGAGTTTGGAAACGAGATTGCCGACTTCATTTATCGTGGCATTTCATGTATATTCGTACCTTATGTGTCCTGTTAAAAGCTCAGGCTTGTTAACTGAAAACTCCTGGATTATCCAATTTAAGCGAAACTGCACCCAAATATGAATATGAAATACGTTTATTTCAGGCAACTAGTGGCCCATAGAAAAATACCTTAAAGACTAGCATACATAACATATTATAAACTAAAACTATTATTTTGGTGACACGGCGGTTTTCTGCTGTGTGTGCCAAAGACAGTTAAAACGGGTCACCATTGTCATTTCCATATCTTTTAACCCTTTAGCGTTGGGGCGTCATACGTTAATATTTAATAACGTATCTTTAGTTTCCCTCTTCGAGGTTGCTGTTTTTTAATTAAGTACCTAAACATTCTAAATGCAACCGTAAATATTATGTATGTCATCACTACATAGTATAATCTTTAAAACTACGCAACGGATTTTGATGCGGTTTTTTTCAATAGATAGAGTGATTCAAGAGGAAGGATTATATGTATAATTGCATCCGTGCGAAGCCAGGGCGGGTCGTTAGTACTTAATAAATTAATAATTAAGTTAAGATTAAACCCACCTGGCACTTAATAAACATACAGTGCTTACGTGCATTACGCATGATGAGGTTAATTATACTTATGGCAAGAATATCTGGTTCGGAAACCTCATAGAACTCGATTCCCACATTTAATTAACCTCCTGCTTGCCTTTAATCATATTTTTTTTATATTATTCCGGGTTCGAATCCTGATGGTTAGGGTAATTCTTTGTGTGTTTATGATATATTTGTTCCCGAGTTATGGTTGTTTTCTATGTATTTAAGTAATTATCTAAATCTATTATACATAAATGTATATTGTCGTCTAGTAACCACAAGCCTTATTGAGCTTACTGTGGGACTAGGTCGATTTGTGAGATTGTCCCATAATATTAATTTATTATTCCGCGCTTCCCGCTTAAGAGAATTCTGCAGGTGATACTGATATCTTTGAGTAGGTATTAGAAGGGTCTATACTAGCTGCAACAAACAAGGACAGTCAGAGCTACAGTCACGCGACGTGATTCACTCATAATGGTACATTAATTCGTCTAAATTGCCGCAATGACTGCAAGTACTGTGGTTCAATGGCAGATTTTAAAGATTAAATAGCTGGCAGTCAGTAGTTTTTATAAGACGAGGAAGTAACAGAGCTGAGGGGAGTTTCCGTGTTTAGAATGCTGTGGTGGATGCTAACAATATTTTTAAAACATAAGTAGGTAAATACGTAAATAGGTAAGTCGGTTTTGGTTAACATTTTGCTATCAAACATGCCTCGGATACTTAGAGGATTAAACCAACCGGAGCGGCCCTTGACAGGCGTTCCCCTCTGCCGAAAATATATGACCATGCAGTGGCCATACTTATTGTACGGACTGACGTTTATCTGACGTGGCAATTTTAACGTTACGTATTCATTTGACGTTACCCTCCCCCGCAAAAATCGGCAGACTTTTTTTGTATAGAAAATGAAGTCAATAATATACATAGACACCCTAGCCTTAATACTTATTGATGCCTTTGTGACAAGCGCTGGTAGCCTTGCGGTAAGACGTCCGATTTTCAAGCCGGAGGTCTCGGGTTCAAACCCCGGCTCGTACCACTGAGTTTTTCGGAACTTATGTACGGAATATCATTTGATATTTACCAGTCGCTTTTCGGTGAAGGAAAACATCGTAAGGAAACCGGATCTAATCCCAAAAAGGCCTAGTTTCCCCTCTGGGTTGGAAGGTCTGATGGCAGTCGCTTTCGTAAAAACTAGTGTCTATGCCAATTCATGGGATTAGGTTGTCAAGCGGACCCCAAGCCGGGATAAACGCTAGGAAGAAGAAGAGAAGATGCCTTTGTGGCGACCCTACACGTTTTTATACCACGGCGGTGGCATGCATACGGCCCACCTGATGGTAAGCAGCTACCGTAATCTATGGACACCTGCAACTCCAGAGGTGTCACATGCGCGTTGCCGACCCTTAACAAAAAAGAAGATTCACTGTGTTGACGTCTAAATGAACAAGAGCGTCCCTCGGCGTCAACATTCTTGGTCATAGTGAGAATTTTCCTGTAATATTGATGATCGCAGTCTTACCAAGAAACCTTCCCCTTAAAATGACGAGTTTTAACTGCGTTATTTTCATGAGTCTACGTGATGAAACGATGATATCATAGCCGGGGCATCATAAAACAGTGCACAGATTAGAGTAGGTAAAGTTAATAACGCAAACAGTGACGTAGTGGGTGTTGTCAGTGGGTGAGTTACCAGAACTCTTGCACAATGTCGACCGCGTTGGCGACGGGACAATGAAAATACCATTGTCACTACCAGTTGACGAGTAACGGGTAACAAAGTGAGAAGGTATGACAAAAATGCTTTTCAACCGACTTCAAGATTTCGAAGGAGGAGGTTCTCAATTCGTCCACTTTGTCCGGCATTTCCACTTGGCATTTAACGACTACATTTACCTCTTTCTCTGGCAATGCACTAAGAAGTTAATGTGCCCGAGACTGGGATGATAATAATAAAAAAAAAAAAAAAGTTGTGCATAATTGGAGCCCAAATTTTCCACTAGGTGTCTTTTGAAACTCTCGCTACGCTCAATATTTATTATTAAAACCCAAGTAACCCAACTTTTCTCTCGTTTGCATAGTAACTAGGTTTGGCAGTAATACTTTATTGACAACTGACAATGGTGTCTTATTTTTTATACCTTTGACTTGAACGTCACATTTGAGACACTAAAAATTTCTGCGGTTTGACTCAAATTTGTCAAACTTTTTATACATGAATAGTAGGTATGTTCTGTCGGTGGTCAAATGCAGACTTGTAAGCGATGACAAGTCCTTGAAAATCTTTGAAAACTAGTACCTAAGTTCTCCATTCTTTTACTTAGTCATTTTTTATGTGCTTCCTATTCAGAATCGCGAGCGCTTTCGGTCCTACTATGAGAAAAGTGGTCTCTTTTTATACGCCACCGGAAAACGGTATACAATTTTGAGAGCTACGACACCCTTCCTACTTAGTTTCTTATTAATATCGCTTAGATATGGCACAATTTGTATTAGTTACCACCACTCGCCATTCTACTGATTCTACACTCACACCAAAGCGTACCTTAAATCTTATTAAACTCGCGTTGCCATTTGCCACCGTATGAGGAAGTAATTTCACAGTTTGAAAATGAAAAGCTGTTAACCAACAATCTGGCCAATTTAATTTCAGTCTTGTTCAAAAGATCGTAGAGTTGGTATTCCTGCATAATCTTTATTGCACTTGCACCGTTATTATTCTTGGACCACGATTTGTAAACTGAATGACTCAGCGATAGGAACAATGGGAGCTTAGGATTCAATACAACCAAAATAACCAGGAGCTGGTTTGGGCTATAATGAGCTCTAGGTAAAGACAGTAAAGATCCTTGACTATGACTAGCTGTAGGCAATTTGGTCAGTTCCTTGTGCTCTCTTGAGTAGCTATTGCGTTTAGTTTTTAATTGAAAGGACTAAACATTTCGTACAAGTTGATATACCGACTACCTGCCTTATTAGCATGTAAGGTTGAACTGTTAGATTAAAGCTAATTGTTTATTAAATAAATTTAAATTGAATTTAAATTGAAATTTAAAATTATCATGTAAACAGACGTAGTGTGAATCTAATAGACATCGTAATATAGGTTACGGGCAGAGATGGTGCTGCAATTGAAAATTGCTATGAATATGTCAAATCTATGCGGTCCGTGGTGCAATAAGTGCAACAAAACAAAAAAAATCCATTTAACTGTATGTGGATTTTCATCCTCATTGGCCTTTACTGCTGTCCATTTTAGAAAACGATCCATGTCGCACGCGCATACGAAAGATGCACATTACGCATCTGCCGGACTAATTGCCTTTGAACTAAAATAACTTTGATGCCGGCAACGCCACCAAATGTCAACAGAAATAAACACCGTGTCAGTGTACGGGGCAAACTGGAAGTGAACTGACTATGGTGCAAAGGTGAAATTTAGAAGGACATTTAGGACTTTTATATTAAGAGGCTGACAAGACCCGATGACCTTCAAATTGACTTTACTTAAACAGTCATATAGCTATAACTACTTGTTTTGGAAAAGTAAAAAATATATATGTTAATATTCATTATATTTAAAAGAACTTGGTTAATTCCAATACACAATTGGACGAAATCGGTTCGATAGAAAATAATTCCAAAGTTACATCTAAAATTAGCTTAAAACAATCGCACGTCTTTAGTTTCTTGGCTTATATGTCTGTAATTAAGGACAACATTCCACCACACTAATACTAAAAACTTCGTTGCCTTAAATTTCTCAATTAATGCATAGTTTTTTTAAATTAATCATTTTACAAAATTTGCAATGAGCTCCCATACTAATCGTAACGCAGTGTTTCTCTTTCACTCGCGCTGAAAAAGATAGGGAGGGAATTTAGCTCTTATCATCCTCTTAAGGTTTGTTATGAGACCAATAGCTTGACAGATGACTAACGCCGTATTAAATAGTCCCCTCCGTTATGGGAGAGGGCCTAAGTGATAGTTCAGATCTGGATACGGTTACCAACTTTTAGTATGTTGTTAGGCACGACACTAGGACCCCAAAACTGCTGAGAGACGGGGACGTCGATGAATGTCTCCCGTGTAATGACGTCATCAAAATGGCTGCCGCTTTGTTGCGAAAAGTGTAAATTTCATCCAAACTGTGCATTGCACCTATACGTGTGTAGTATCAAACGAAAGAAGATTAAATGTGCTATATTGTTGTTATACATTATATACTACTGTATATTACAGTATGACAGCTATAAACGAAAACCCAAAATCAGGCTAAAAAATAATTCGGATATTTGCATTTTACAACAAAATTATAAGTCCAACTTTAAAGCCGAGTACTACAATAACAAAACAGGCTATTTAAGCTATACATTGCTATAAAAAATATTAAAATCTGGTAATAATTGTGGCAGCTATGTTAAAAAACATGTCGGCACTGCCGAGTTATTTCCTTAGAGTGAAAAAATAACAATTTTCACAATTTACAGAATATCCGCAGAAGCTTCGAGTATATTGTTGGTCAAATAATTTGGAGCCCCTAAATGTCGGAAAAATATCTCTATAGTTATTGAGGTCCAAATAATGACGTCATGAACATGACCGCTACCGAAATCTGTAAAACATAAATTAAAGCTATACCATGACACATACACACATGTGTGTAGCATCGATCGAAAGCTTATTGAATTTACTACAATACATATATACATTATTTGTGAAAATAATGTATAGTTTAGGAGTTGACAAAATAAAATATTCTTTTAGGAAAATAAAATGTATATGTTAATTCTGTGGCCAAATAAAATACAATACACGAATGTTTTGTATAGCATTAAAAACACCAACTATTCAGCTTTAAAACACAGTTTGAATTTATAAAATTTGATAAGAACTATAAAAGTTGTACTTACAACTCTAAAGCCCACTAACTATTTTACCTACAATGCACTCATACTATGAGAAGCTTGGGCCTAATTATTCACTAGTTTTTTCTAAATTTTGTAAGGATTTAGGGTTCCTTGTCATTAAAGTAAATAAAAAAATCGGCCAAGTGCGAGTTGACTCGCGCTCCGAGGGTTCCATATACATCACACAATTTTAACAATTTGTATTTTTAAGACCAACTTACGCTTGACCGCAGACTTATTAGTGTTTTTTTCTGTAATGTACAGGTAAAGAACTATATTACGTATTTTTTTCTAAAATGTAGGTTCGTCGGTTTCCGGGGGACAGAGAGCAATGGAAAAATTTTGCCTTATTTCTTAAATTACTTACAAACTATACCTTGTTATATATCAAATGAAAGGATTTGATGTGAAAACTACAAATATATAACTTTTATAATTTAAATTTTAATAGTTTTGAAGTTATTTAAGAAATAAGGCGAAAATTTTCCATTGCTCTCCGTCCACCGGAAACCGACGAACCTACATTTTAGAAAAAAAAACCTAATATAGTTTTTTGCCTGTACATTAAAGAAAAAAACACTAAAAAGTCTGCGGTCAAGCGTAAGTTGGTCTTACGCTTGACCGCACGTAAATACAAATTGTTAAAATTGTGTGATGTATATGGAACTCTCGGAGCGCGAGTCAACTCGCACATGGCCGATTTTTTTATTTACTTTGATGACAAGGAACCCTAAATCCTTACAAAATTTAGAAAAAACTAGTCAATAATTAGGCCCAAGCTTCTCATAGTATGAGTGCATTGTAGGTAAAATAGTTAGTGTGCTTTAGAGTTGTAAGCACAACTTTTATAGTTCTTATCAAATTTTATAAATTCAAACTGTGTTTTAAAGCTTTTTTAGCCTGATTTTGGGTTTTCATTTATAGCTGTCAAACTGTAATATACAGTAGTATATAATGTATTACAACAATATAGCACATTTAATCTTCTTTCGTTTGATACTACACACGTATAGGTGCAATGCACAGTTTGGATGAAATTTACACTTTTCGTAACGAAGCGGCAGCCATTTTCATGACGTCATTACTCGAGAGACATTCATCGACGTCCCCGTCTCTCGGCAGTTTTAGGGTCCTGGTGTCGTACCCAACAACATACTAAAAGAAGGTAACCGTATCCAGCTCTGAACTATATTCCCATAAGGGAGAGCACTATAAAGATTATGTTAGAGCGACAATGTCACCGATGACAGCATCTGCACGGTCGGAGCATATTGGAACAAAGGACACTTATATTCGACCTTATAGAATATACGGTGTGATGACTCGCCCGTGTTTATCGGAGCCTCTGCGCGGGCGCCGTTTCGACTGGCGATAGCGGCTGCCATATGCAAAACTTGGCTACGTTGTCACTGAATATAGAGAGAAAATTAAAAGCAATATACCTACACCATATTACATTTACACTTTCGTGAGACATACTGCCACTACAAAATATCTAGCGAGCCACGGATCGGTTCAAGTAGCACTCTTGGTGCTTGAAAATGAGACCTAAGCTATCCGAAACATGTCACGTCGCGCGTAGTGACAGAAAAGACCGGAGTGAGACTGTTATAGTCAGGGTGATCTTTACACTCTGAAACTAAAACCTAAATGTTCGGGCACTAAGTTATGCGATTCCGGTCTTAGAGACATTTTTTCCTTCTAAAATGCTTACTCGAGGTTTCTTTAAGAGTCGCCAGGACGCTCGCGTGAACTCGCGTCCCCATACAAACGTAGTTCAGCTCTCATTTTAAAACGACATGCTTTAGAACCACGAAATTTGGCATGGGCATTCTAGCAGTACAGATCTATATCGGTAATTCATTTTCGTTGCTAAAAATAGTAATACAAAGAAAATATAGCAAAAATAACTTTTGTATGTAAATCTGTATCTGGCTGTATTTTCTTTGTATTACAATTTTTAGCAACGAAAATGAATTGCCGACATAGATCTGTACTACTAGAATGCCCATGCCAAATTTCGTGGTTCTAAAGTATGTCGTTTTAAAATGACAGCTAAACTACGTTTGTATGGGAGCGCGATCGTCCTGGCGACTCTTAATAAACTACATAATATGCCTTCGTATAGGATGAAGTTCTTGGGAAAAGGACTCTATATGTTATTAAAAGATTATCCAAGTAAGCTTTTTTTTATACATAAAATTATTCTTATTTAATCTAAAATGTTTTAAACTGCCCAAATCAACACCGCTAAAATAAACTTATGACTCATGAGTCAGTACTAAAACCCATTTATTATGTTTCTTAAAGATTATTGCGAACTTCACCTTGTGCTTCAGTGTAAATCCTTGACGAACATCAACAAGACGTGACGTCAGAAAATTGTAGAAAATTTCTGATACGTCGCGAAGTAGGTACATAACTGACCAATAAGGCAAGTGCCTTGGCAAGTCTACTCGTATGGCAAGTGGCAAGGTGATGTAATACGACCGAATTTGCGATATCAGAGGTTATATAAACAATTTCGTTCTGAGAATGCTGTGATGAATCTTAATTTGGACGTGGTGTTATCAAAATAGGCATGAATGTGGGGATATTATTGTTCATTGTGTATATATAGATAGACAGAGAGTTACTCTGGCTTTTATAATATTAGTAGGGAAGTAGGGATTGGTGGTTGAATCCTTAGAGTGCCTTGGATCAGGTACTACATGAAGGGTACACGGAAAGAACATGTCTAGTCACTTTGACAACATTTTGAGTTATAGCGGTTTTAAAGTTTGGAACAATTCAATTCATCATCATCATCATTTTAAGAGCCTTGCTCTTGTCGGTGGAGTAATCGCCATTCTGTCCTGTTCTCCGCTAATGTTTTTAGCTCTTGATACGTCATCATAATGTTGGCTTCAATTAACCATACTATTATGTTAAAAAATCCAGCTGTTACAGAAGTTGTTGCTAATAGTTCATTGCAAGCTCTACATTTTGATACAAAAATCTCATTTTACTAAAAAAGGGACTAGACATGTTCTTTCCGTGTACCCTTCACATATAAACATACAGTGACAGTGACACCATTTTGTATACCATAAGTAGTACACATTGATTACTAATTTATAATATGACAATGATATCCAATCAAAGACAACAATAACTTTATTGCGCCTGTGACCTTGACAAGCCATGAGGTGATCTCTAGAGGACTGTATCTAATTCCCAAAGCTTCAATCCAATATAACCATGGTCCCTGTTTATGTATAGATTTACTTGATCCTGGTGTCACATTTATGGTGGTAATAGGATGTGTATTACGACTTAGCTCTCATTAATATGCTGCGTATGCAAACTAGGCAACAATGTAAGGTCGTCACGTGGATCTGTGTTGTAAATAATGGCAATCTATAACTACGTTGGTAAGGCCATTATTTACCTAGAACCTCCGGTTACTTAGGTTGTCGCTAAAAGTCAAGATATTTTATTTATATGTGATAAAGTTTACTGACTAAATCTACTGTGTCAGAATCATGACATCATAACTAATATTCAGTCACGTTTAGGTGAAAAAATTCAGTCTTCTTTTCAACCGACTTCAGGTTATCGATGATGTTTTTGGATTCCATTGGAGATCTTTGATGTTTTTTTGCAATTTTTTTATGTTAAGTCCACCGACTTGATTCGAAGACGGCTGAACCGATCTGCAAAATTCTTATTTTGTCTGAAAGGCTATGTTATAGGCCATTGTCATTAGGTCCCAACCAGATCCTGATCTGACGATGGAATTCTGAAGAAACTGAGGGAACTCTTCAAATATTATAGGCTCTTGGAAAGGTTAAGTAGCCGCTTCAAAGTCGGTTCTTTTTTAAAATTATTTATTGGTCCATCATTTCTTGCTCGTCCTTGCATCGTGACCTCACTGAGCCACATATACCACATAAAGTAATTTGCAGCTGTAGTGACTAAGGTGACTTTTTTTTTTTTTTGTTCGGTCCAGTCCCCGCGAAGTGTACGGGCGGCTGGATCCGTAGTGCCTGTGTTTTTTTTTCGGGCTAATAATCTTCGGGCTCTTTTCGCCCGCCCTACTCAAAGTGGCCTTATTAACTTGGTCAGACCATCTATTTAATGGGAGTCTATATAAGTGTCAGTAAAATTACCTTCCTCCTACGGCACCAGAATACAAAATAACAAATAATATATTTGTTACAGTCAGTTAAAAAAAAACAGCGAGAACGTAAATCAGGGTTAGCGTGTAACTTATTTCACAACAAGAGCGCGAATGTTTCGGCTTAGTGGGCCTGGGCAGCCGCAGGTTTCGCGTTACAAACCTCTTTTGTTACCCGACATACACGTTTCCAGCCAGTTACAAATTACGAGATTGTCAACAAATAACAGCCGTTGAAATTACTAACCAAACCAGTCGCGTTATAGAAATCTGAACTTTATTTTTTACAGGACTGAGTTGCTTTTGGACTGTTAAAGAAGAGTGAGATAAGAGTTTGGTTAAGTAAGCAATTGAAATACCGACCGTTCAGAGGCACTTTGTTCCAATTTTAAAAACAAGTGGTCTTTGTAGTAAATGACGTAGGTTAGAGATGTGGAACTTTGCTATTCGCTTGGAAGCTGATAAGTTTCTGACTGATAAAAAATGTAAGAAGTTCTTTGTTTGGATATCAAGATTTAAATTTCGACAACGTGCTTACCTTGTAAAGATTGTTGATTTATTTATTAGAGGATTCAGTTCAGAGAAAAGATTATGGTTTTTAATTTATGTTTTGTTCAGGTCAACTAAGTATCACTGACAAATTTTACGCAGGTAAGGTTATCGTTAGGTTTGGTACATATGCTACGCTACTCTACCTGCGGGGAATTTTTTCCCCAGTGTTAAGTAACCAACTAAACTGCCGCAAACAGAAAATAAAGATAAGAATATAAATCATGATATTCATGATTCATTTGCCATATTGTAACTACTCGTATGTATTAACAGCATTTTTCTTCCACAGAGCACCGGAATATTCTGCACCTTTTTCCTCGCGCATGCGATCCGGATGCGTCGGCGGGCTTCAATCAGGAACTCCTCATCTCTGCGCGAGGCTGCGCTTTCTGCTGCCCCGGACGACTCCCTGCTGTCACCTAGCGCGCCCGCTCCTACATTGCCAAAGTATTAAACTACACAGATAAAAGGATATCTTAATTCTTAATCCAAGATATTTCATTCTTGTATATAAGGAAAATCGATAATTTCTTGAACCAAGTATGATTTTGTTGAACCAAGTATGATTTTGTTGATCCAAGATAGAACTTACTTGTTTCAAGATATTTTTTACTTGATTTAAGAAATTATCGATTTTCCTTATATACAAGAATGAAATATCTTGGATTAAGATATTGTTTTAATCTTGTGTACCTTCTATAGAAAAGTAAGAAAGAAGAGCAATAAGCTGTTACACCTTAGAATACCTACTCTAAGCTCCGGGATCCAGGATATAACTACTTAGTTCTTAGTTGAACGCCTCATTACATGGATATGCCGTCAAGCAACCATCAGTTACTCCTCATCTCTGCGCGAGGTTGTGCCCAAAAAAAAGGTAGGAAGTTTTTATGCAGTGATCCGGCACAGAGAATGACTTCCTTACCACCCAGTGTTGAGACTGTCTAGCCAAGTTATGGTTTCCGAATAGGGATTTTTGTAGCGTAGATAATCATATTTGCAACTTGGCTAATGTATATTTTCCATAACGACTCTACATTGAAGAAAATGACAAAGAATTAATTATCAATATATTTTGCAGACAATAAGTCCAAATGCTTTTGGCATTCAATGGGCTATTATGACTAGAAGCATAAGACTTCATGTGGTTTTTTGTTACGTACATTGGTAGAGCAACTTTTCTTCCATCTTGCCATCTTTTAATTACGACTAAGTCCTTAAAATCAGCCGTATCAGACATCTATCTGGTGTGTTGGTTCACGCATCAGAACAGTAATCAGTTTTATACATTTAACGTGGCTGTGTTCCCATTTGTCTGGTGCAGTGCATACATCAAACCGATTGAGTACTGTGTTATGGTGTTATAACCCAAAACATCAGACAAATGTATGCGGCTTTAGACGTACTCTGTAATAATGACGATGATAAAGCAGCTATTCTTATAACTAATTAGACACATACGAATTGCCATTTGTTTTATTTGATGTGCATAGCATAATAAATAATTCTCAGCAGTGGGATACTAGTTAATGAGGCTTAACCAGTACCAGTTAAATATTATAACTGCCTACATCCTGTGACCTGTGTTAGTAAGAGATTTTCGCTTACGAATTCTCGTAGTTTTATCAAATAGGCCTCAGATCGGCTCAATACTTATTGTCGAATACGCCCCCGCAGTAATCGTAAACATCTCGAACAAACTACAGATGCAGTCAAGATCATAATCAGTCAGAATATATAATTATATCTCTATTATGTGTTATTATATTATTACTCAAAGACCCTGAATTTATCTTAAGCGTAAACTAATAGCAGACGAAACGAGATAACAATTATTTTTCAAGACCATGTTCGTGGAATGATATCGGCTGTAGCAAGACTTTTTTTGGCTAAAGACTCGCGCATAAACATGTATATGGTGTGTACATGATATACGTAGAAATATATTGCATATCGTATGTAGTTACGGTACGGGTATACCTTATCATTTCGTCCTTGCACATAGTGAGGCAGCTATGAGGTCATTCACAGTCACATCTTATTTTATAATATGTCCAGTAGATTCATATCTTCTTTACTTTTCTTACGAATATCTAACGCCCGTCTAGTCTACAGCTACGCTATATTTGCAATGAAGTGGCAGTGACAATGTATGGCAGCGCCATATTTGACGTGTCACTTGGCGTGAAAATTTCATGATTAATTAGTCTAAACATAACTGGGTGTATAAATACGTAGTATGTATACCTACTCATAATATGTACTTATTCGTATGACTTACCAAAATTACTAAGCTGTTTAGGATATGTTTTTTATATGAACCGTTAAATCCCGGTTATTAATTAGATCCACGGACGACCTAGGACAGAATGTCCTGGCGAAGATTGATTAGGAGAGCCGACCCCAACTGAAATGGGACACAAAGAAGGTACTTTACTTTTAAAATTATCGATTAGTTTTTAACATGAAAAATGCATTTGTCACTGTACTCAATTATTTATACAAAACAAAGGTTGAATTTAAATATTGTTATTTTTTGATAAGCTATATTATAATTTAGGACCTTGACTCATGTCACAAAATCGAATAACATACTATTGTCATTTTAGGAGCCATTAACTTGTGTTTACTTTATAAATAAGTATTTTTGTAGCATGTGTGATTGTGTGACAAAGACTAATTAACAGTGAAAGACAAATGTGGTATACAATATGTATTGTATTGACATATTTATTATATTTAAGACATTGGTAATAAATATAAATTCAAAATTAGACTTTATTTTTAGGCTCTATAAGTAGGTAGCATTTTTGCGTCCGAAGCAAAAAGTTATATTTCTATTGACCGGGAAGGTACTTATAAAAATTACGCAAAGGCTCATGTAAATGTTACGACTTTGATTATTTAGATGAGTTTGGGGTGTTGGCGTCGTAAATGATAATAGGATCGCATTACATCTAGCTCGCAGCAATATATAAGCCTGAACGAATGCTTGCAAGTAGGTACTGTCAAATCCTGACCAAATCTTTTTTTTAGTTTCTTGGCTTCAAAAGATTCAGAAGGTTTAATCAATTGGTTGAGGCATTCTGGGAAGAGGTTGAGGGGCCAATAGGATTATAATCCGGGGTCATATCTTTAAATATGTCAAGTTCATAACTGAAAATAACTTACATGTGATGCGTCATCTCACGTCTGGCATTTTGTAAACAACAACATGCACATCATTCGCGTCAGACGTCCGCCATTTTTCTTTGAAAAATCTTTGTCCAGTTTTCCCTAAGTGTGTACGTTTGAGGCGGAGAAGTAATTTGTTTATTTCTTGGTATTAATTAACGGTTTATTGTTTTAATTAGTGACGTATTTGGTGATTTCATTATTTTGTTTAATTACAATCTGTAATAATTAAGAACATGATGATAATTAAATGTTAAATGTTTCAAGAGAAAATGTGATGACAAAACACGAGGACGGACGTACAACGACAAATAAAAAATTGTTAAATTCTACATTTTTATTTATGAATACCTACTTCTTCTCGAAAATTAAAGAAAAAGAGAGAGAGTCCAAGGTCTTTAGATACATATATTTTATCACTACCGATCTGATAGTAGGTAAACCCGCCACTATCGAATATAATCGCCGATTATAGATTCATTCGGTTCGCATAGGTACTCCCTTTTATGTCGATTTAGCTTAAATTACCGTGGAATCAAAGTTTTTTTTTTTCAATTTTCACTTTAATCAAAGTGTAACGTAATGCTCGAGTTCTAAAATACTTAAGTACTTACATAGTATGTGGCAAGCATGAGTTTTACGACCACGTCAAATTCTAAAACATTATTTGACGCATTTGAATTAGATTTGAATTATACTGTGTCCTCATCCCTCATATACTATTTCATTTATACATAATACTTTAAGTGACACGAATCACAACGTTATCTACATTCGTTACATTGTTAAAATGTTACTTATGTTACTTTGCAATATGAAGGCTATGCTATAAGTGACATACCTATTATAGCGACATGCACTGATTAAAAAAAGGATGGAGAAAACCTGACAACATTTCCCTAATTCCCTAATTTAAGTGTGCCCTCTGGATTGTCCGTTTTACCCCATTTACATCATTAAACTTGTTTTAAATAAAGAAATTCAGATTGAGAATCCAGCAATTTCCCTAAGTGGAAAGTGAGAAGTTGAATACCAAGCCAGGAAGTAATTCCCGGCGGGAAGCTTGATTGCGTCTGAGCGCGCGTTCTTGTTCATTTAATCGCGGTATGTCGTATAGTTTTTTGCTCTTTAGTCTAACTCAGTGGTTCCCAACCTTTTACCCTGTGCGCCTCACCTACCGGTATGGTAAAGCACTACGCCCTCAGAGGGTCTGAAATGGGGAGTCAAAATCGGGTACCGTCTGTACAGCGGTTTGGAGCCGCTCGCTGTTGGCCTCCCCTGAATCAGCCGGTAAAGGGAAATAGTATAGAAATTCCATACACGTGTTCCCCTTTTCCGGGAGTTCCACTTACCCCCACCTGACCTTACAGAAATATAACGCACACCAAGAGCAATTTGCAGTCTTCCTTACTGCATATATTATTTATAATAATTTTTAATTAAGTAATTTTGTTTAATACGAATTCCTATAACAAGAGGAAGTGGGCAGTTACATTTGATTTAAAAAAATGCGATAAAGTTTTCCTCGTCAAATCTCAATCCTTATGTAGAGATTGTACAGAACTATTAGTCGGTAATCTGTAAGTCATACTTAATGATATACCTGCTTAGGTAGCGACAATTTTTTTTATTGCCATTTTTCCATGTAAACGTTTCATAAATTTTCTAACATAAAGGAGATTATTCAGATTATACAGTGTGTTTCTGTAATAGGAGCAATAAATTAAAACATAGATTCTACTCCTCAAACTACAAAACTTTTGTTCAACAACTTTAAAAAAATATGTATTTTGTAGATTGTCTCTTTTTCATACAAACTAAATAGTATTTTCAATGAACGTTAAAATCCGTCTAATTGACATCGCTTGTCACCCTACAGACATAGTCAATTTCGAAATACATTGCGTGTTCGAAAAAACTTTAAAGTGTCCTAAAAATCAAACCATACGTTATTTTTAAAAGTCGCTGAACAAACGTTTCCTGGTTTGAGGAGTAGAAACTACGTTTTAATTTATTGCCCCTATTACAGAAACACACTGTATTTGCAATATGGAGATTTCCATAATTTCTGGTGCAATTTTACAAAAGATTTAGAAGAACCGCCCAAACTTTTTGTAATTTTTATAAATAACGTAAATCTTACAGGTACAGCCAGCGGCAGAAGTAGCTAAGCGGGTAGGGTGCTGCGTGTAGGCTCTTAACAATAAAATCGTGGCCAGCTCATTTTGAATATTTACCCTACCCGCTTAGTATATTTTTCTGCTGACTGTACATTTGAATGCTAATATGGTAATGGTAACCTTATCAAATAAAGTCATTTCAAAGTCAACTTGAAGTGGTAGTCAAAAAGTAGTTAGAAGCTTGAATGAACGAATTTCTTTAATTTCATAGAGTTCCCATTGTTATTTAAAATACGACCTAATTTAATTGTTTCTGTAGTTAATAATTACTATACTATATATTTTATAGATATTTAAATAGTAGCTTAGTTATTTAGTTAGTTATACTTAGAGCCGGTTGCACCAAACTGTCTGTGAACGTAAACGTAATCGTAAAAAAAACTTGTATGAAAAGTTTGACAGTTTTCTATGGGATGACAGCTCCGTCGCCATATTTAATTTTGATGAGTCTGTTAATTGTGCGTGGTGCAACCCACCCTTAGTGATGTGTGGGTTGTGTGATTGTTATGATTTTCTGTTAATTTTATTTGAATATTATTTTCTTACGATTAAGACATTAAGTGTATGTTGTGTCACCATCAAATATATCGTAGCGGCCAGGGTACTCAAAAAAATCTGAACAACGCCTGTATTGTCAAGGTGATAAAGTGCATGTTCAGATATTTTGAGTACCTACCCTGGCCGCTCCGATATATTTGATGGCGACTGTACCATTAAGGTACCTATTATTTTGTACTCGGAAATAAATTAGATATTTAATATGTGGTAATTGTTTTCATTTAAGCATTAACCTAATCATTATCCTCATGTGTAATATCGAATATAGCTGCATACCTACATACGCATACGCATACTTATAATAGCCATTTTCCCTATCTATCCTACAAATTATGAAACATGAATTAAGTATATAAACGAAAGATATTGCAACAACAGGGATGTCCTTATCCATTGAAGAAAGCAGAAACGTATATATACATCGGTGTGTTAATAGTGGGCGATCTCTTAACGGTGATTAGTATAGGACATAAGAAATGTAATTAGATAATTGCAATTAAAATTTTATCCATACAAAATAAGTCGGTCAGCAATGTAATGCAAACACACTCCCGTTAAATGCTCGTTGACAGTTACTTTCAATACCATTTTTACAGTACAATGCTGCTTATAAAATTTTCAAAAAAATATTATTGGGTCACAGTTGAGTGTAACTTAAAAAAACATTTTAATTGATGATTACACTTAAATGAGTTCTATGTCTGGTTTAATTTATCGCCCGTATTAGATTTACACACTGTATATTAGGGTATTTAGAACCATTATATTATGTATAATATAAAATACCATAATAATCGGTTGACTTGAATTTGTACTGCTATTCGGGACAATCGGGACTACTTATTCGATCGATTTGTGTAACATTGACTCTCTGTCGTCTCTATCTGTTGTTGTTTGAGCGGTGCAATAAAGTATACCATCGTATTGTAATGTTCTACAATATTATTACGTATTTATTAAATACATTTTCCTATAGGCTGAACAACTGCCAAAGACACGTGAAGACACGCATACATGGCTCCGGTCGACAGCGAAAACCCGGACGACAAGAAAAGAGTGTACAAATGTAAAATATGGTATAGTTTCTTCCATCACGCTCCTACGCTGCTAAAACATATTATGAAGACTCATATTAAAGTGGATTTTCCTATATCCAAATTGTTTCGCAGTTGAACTCCATAACTACACAGGTAAGTAGGGTACAACTACAAATGGTACTAAATGAATGCGTTGATTTCTTTCACGTTTAGCAACCGCCACACAATGCAACACGTCCGACATTGCAACAAGTATGGCACATTGGTCAATTGGCGATTTGATGAACGCCCATGTTAGCTCATTTTTACTGGAATATCTTGCAATGATCGCGTCTCGATTCGGTAGGGTTTGCTATCTGGGCCCCAGATTATAATTCTAATGTCTTTTGTGTATGGATTTGATACATCCAATGAGATATAGATAATATTTTTAGAGGAAGCAAAGCTAAATCCGCGTTGCTTTGCAGCTAAATCCTCATTGTAGGAACGGATAAGTCGTTGATCCGATTTCGACATAAATTTTGATGAATATGTATAGCAGACAATTACCCATAACACGGGATTGAAGAAATAAACAACTTGTGATAACCTGATAACCTATACACAATAAGATTGATAAAATAATTCGAATGGATGTCGTGCTTGTGAGGCTCACACCCACGCTTCGCCCAAAAAGGATGCAGCTGATGACATAATACCGCTGTTAGTTACATACTTATACTTACGTAATATACAATATGTATATGATGTTGTATCTGATGTTTGCTAATACTTAAGTATAAAATGCATTATTCGCATTCGGATATCTACTTTGTGTGGGCGCCATTCGCTACACATCACCATTGTACCTACTAGGAAGTCGTTTAAGCACGTTTGGGATTCTTTAGTATGTATAGTACAGCCACCATCAATACCTAAATGGGAGCGGTCAAGGTGGTCACAAATATCTGAACAACGCCTCTATTGTCAAGGCGATAAAGTGCATTTTGAAGTTTTAACAAGCATTTTTTCTAATAGAGTTGACATAAAATCGTCACTACTTAAATTAACTAGTTTAACTACCTATTTCCGCGATAAACTTTCGTTAGGACTTTAGGCCGTAATAAAAACCCCTTGGGTTTTAAAAAAATGCAGTGATCTACCAATTTAAACCTGTCAAATACTAATAGGTTGTACAGTCGCCATCAATTATATGGGAGCGGCCAAGGTACTCAAACATATCTGAACTTGCACTTTATCGCCTTGAAAATAGAGGCGATGTTCAGATATTTGTCACCACCGCCGTTCCGATATTATCTGATGGCGACTGTATCTTCTATCTTGACAAAACTATCAATGTGGAAGTTAATTCATGTTCAGTTACTTAATCGGTAGTCCTCACTTTACTTACATTAAGCACCCAAACAGAGCATTGTCCCACCTCCACCTCCACACTATAAATATTTACCATGGGCCTTCGATTGGAAAGTGGTTTATGCCACGGCAAGCGATAACGCTTGCCGAGTGTAAGCGAGCGTTCGCTTGACCTGACTTGCTACTAAAATCTTCATAATCCTACATACGAGTATGTGTAATGTGTATCAAGGTGAAACTGTTTAGAACCACTTTTAGTTAGATCGCACCTCGCCCAATTTGCAAAAAAATGGTTGTAGATTTTTTATCGTATAATCGTATAGCGACGTGTCACTGGATATGGATAGGCATTTCTTTTCTCAGATAATGGGTAGTTGTGAAAGCAGATGATGAAAAAATCCAGTGAATGCTGCGAGGTCCACATGAGACAGTGCAGCTGCCAAGATTGTTACTCTCTTAGCACCACCCATGGATCACGTGTAGGGATCAAGGTGTTTCCTGCGGACGCAGAGTAACATTGATTCTCAAGTCATCTAATATGAAATGCCTATATATTATTATGTCCACTGCCTGTATACATATCTCCTCTTATTGCTGGCCTAATTCCACCTGTCGTGTAAGATGAAGACTGAGTTTTTCATATGAGTTACACTAGCCAGTTTGTGGGCTGGAGAATTCTCAGAGATGGTTTTATTCACTGATATTTCTTCTTTACTGCAGCTACTCTGGAAATTGTTGAACCTTCTTTTTTCAAAGGCTTCTTATCTGATAACACTTAAAAAAATCTGTGTGAATGCCAACTACGAATTCCACAGTCACTGAAGTACTGGTGCGCCTGAGTTGTTGATTGGTAAGCGGATGGAACACAGTTAGCACGTCCGTCGCCTACGGCTGTTTGCTTACCACTTTCTCGATAGGTTTGCACTGCCTTTTTTGTACAAGTTGCGTAAGTGTGACCATGGCTTTTGCAGGGCTATGGTTTTAAGAATTTTGACTGACGTTGTACTGACTGAGTAGGTAGAAATGGTAGATAGGTAGATACCTTTCATTAGTATCTATTATTTTTTCGCTTTCCAAATATCTGATCTGACATGCACTTAGACTCCCACGATTGACTAATAATAAAATATGAGCGCTATTTACCAGTTCTTGTAGGTCCTCTTTCCTAAAAGTTGTCCGTTATTTTCAGTGCCGTATCATACTTGCAGCTGATTGAAGCTGACCGTATCAAGAATGGCGTCAAAGAGAAGCTTCGTCCAAAGGCGATTGCTACACATTTGATGGATCTAATCGTAGATTGTCGAGTAGTTATAATCTTCTCTCGATAAAACTCATTCAAATCATTTGCTGTTGGGTGTAAGCATAGAGAAATAATAAGCCTTATAGAGTGCTTACTCCATACAACTGGTTATTAGCCTGCAAGCTTGACATTTTGAAGGCTAGACGACTAAGGGGTTGAGGGAGAAGCGGGCAGGAGGTGTGATTAGGGCACCCGTTGTAAACCCTTGGTATTCACGCCCCCAGCCCGCTTCTCCCTCAACCCCTTAGTCGTCTAGCCTTCAAAATGTCAAGCTTGCGGGCTAATAACCAGTTGTATGGGCTGTGTTTCCACTAAAGATGAGTGAGGATGCATTGCAAGGAATATGAATCAATGCTATAGCTGTGCTGGGCGAGAATTGGAAGTGATTCAAGTGGGTTCTTAGCAAACACATTCCTCGCATCGCTTCCTGGCTTATCTAATATGAAAACGCAGTGTAAATGGTGTCAATTAAAACTAACATCAAACTATTCTCCTTGTAACTTAAAACTTTCAAGTTACGTGGTAAAACGGTGCTATGAACATTGAACAAGGGCTATGGCATTGGCCTGGCGAGTTTAACTTTCTCTGGTCGGTTTTCGAGCCGCGTAAGGTCGTTATGGTGTTACCACTTTTTGCAAGTCGAAAGCTAAAAATTGAGAATGCTGTTTGCCCACGAGTTTACTGTGATTTATGATTTCTATTAAATAAAAGGTAAAGAAGTATTTCTTGGCATTCTGATCTTTTGTAGATAGAGAACCAAAACCAAACTAAATAGTTTTATTAGGAGTGTTTGGATTATGGGGACCTAGAGTATACTTAATGTTGTCGATATTAAACGAAGATGGCAGTTATTAAGTCACCCGACATTTTGTGTAATGGAGTGTGGTTTAATTTGTCTAGACCGCGATTATTATGCGTGACGCGCCTAGTTCAAAATACGAAATGGCTCCCAGTTTAATTATAACAGAAGCCCTCAGAATCCAGTTGCTAAGCATATTGGTTATAAATGCATTAGCATAATATCAAATTATTAAATTAAATATTTTTTCTACCTACTAGAATTTTCCACTCAGTTACTCTAAGGCTAGCTGGTAGAGATCACTTATAGGGATAAGTTCGCCTTTGTACCTTGATCTTCTTAAGTCTAAAAATTAAATATAAATAACATAAGTAGAATATAAACTACATAAAACTAAAATATGTAAAGTAAGTCAATAATACAAAATACAAATACAGAAAGTTTATTTCAGAGATATAATTATTTACACGTTACATTTATGCTGATCCCCTACACTAGGCATGGCCTGTTCTGTAGGGAAAAGAAAACAGCAGGCTTATGATGGACACTGTCGGCGGATATCTTGATAGTCTGATAAGCTGTCAAGTTATACGAATCTGATATAAGTTATCAGCAAAACATGACAATATGTCAAGTTGTCAGCTTGTTGCCGACAGATTACGGTAGTGTGTGTACGTAAGACACCTTAGAGCTTTAAACCAAGCGGAGTGGCCATTGACAGGCGTTCCCCCTGCCAAAAATGTATGACCAGTGGTCATACTCATTGTATGGACTGACGTTTATTTGACGTGGCTATTTTGACGTTTCGCATACATTTGACGTTCCCCTCCCCCGCAAAAAACGACTTTTTCTGATAGAAATGAGAGCGCGTGTCGCATCCGGTTGGTTTAATAATCAAATTAAGACACGGACCAATAGAGAAACCGGATACATAGTACTTTTACTCTATTTCCCTAACCACAGTTGAACCTTATTTTATTACCGAGCAAAACAGTCGTTCATGTGACTAGTAAAATTAGTAAAAAGGGTCCCATAGAGAGCATAATTAGGGGGCAGTGTCTTACTCGTACTCGTTACAAAATGTACACATATTAATTGACTGAGGAGCCGAGCGTAGCGAGGCGACGAACGTCTCCGTTTTCACTGGTACGACGATTTGGCATTTTGATGTGTGTGTATTGGTTGGTTGGTTGGTTGTTGGTTGGTCAGTGTCGGTCTAGAGGTCGCATTTTTCATCCGATTTCGATGAAACTTGGCATGTACGTTCCTTGATCTATTTGCCAAAAATTGTCGAGCCATTTTTTTGATTGGGGGGATAATGAGGGGGGAAAGGGGGAAAGTTTGCTGTCGCGTTAATGATGTTATCCGAAGTCTACGGTTCACAGAACCACTAGTTAATATTTTACGTCACTCTGGGCGGTAAGTGAGATTTTACGCCCACAGGCGTAGCGGCAAATCTCACTTCACACCCAGTGCCCTATACCACAAAACTTACAATTACAATTTGACAAGTGTCAAGTTACAAATTTATCATAATACAAGTGCGTGTACCACAAAATTTACAAGTTACACATTTGTACTGGAAAATTCCTACAAATATGTAAATTGTAGCAAATATCTACAATTTACCGTATCACAAAACTTTACATACGTTACATATCTTTTCCGGAAAACGTACAAATTTGTAGCTGACAATTGTTTTGTGCTACATTAGATTGTAGTAATAATTATACATATGTGTAGAATTGTACGTACAAGTTAACAATTCTCTAAACGTTTGTCACATCCTCTTACAACTATATTAAATACTAGTCAATGATTGCTATATAATAAAATTATAATAATTTATCACATTTAGCGACGAACTTTTTGTACCACGAAATGTTTAGTCCAAGTAGAAGTGACAGTGAAGAAGATTTAATAGTGCGACGTCCTAGGACATATCGAGAACGTATAAATTTATGTTTGACCATAACGGATTTTACATTTAATGAGAGACTCAGAGTAAGTAAATCTACCGTCGAATAATCTCCTACAGACTATTGCTGGAAATCTTAGACATCCGACGCGAAAAAGTCACGCTCTTGATCCTAAACAACAGTTACTGACTGTTTTAAGATGGTTAGGCTCAGGTTCCCAATATCACGTCACTGGCGATGCTCATGGTGTTTCGAAAATGACAATGTCTCGTTCTATTCACGCCGTATGCACACAAATAGTGGACAAATTACTAGGAAGCGAAGTAAGATGGCCAACAAATGGAAACTCACTTTCTGTAGATTTTATTGCACCATCACATGTAAATTTTCTCAGGGTCGCAGGTATTATAGATGGATCATTAATACCGATAGATGCACCATACCAAAATGAAGCTGGGTTTGTTGATCGTTACGGAGATCATTCTATAAATGTAATGGTTGTCTGTGGACCAAATTGAGATCTTTTTTATGTGAATGTACGATGGCCTGGCGCTGTTCATGATTCGCGGGTTTTAAGGCGCTCATCGTTATGTCAGCAATGGGATTATGGAGACTTTTCCCCAATGCTTTAATATTGGGAAACAGTGGATATAAATATTCCAGCCCGCATACCAAGAAACGCAGCATTGGATCGGATCGGATATATAATTGTAGTTGTAACATTACAATTATTGACCTGTATATTTACAAATCAACAATCCTACAATTATGTAGCTGTCATGACATACCTTTATTCTTTGTGATACGCTTTAAAAAAAGTGACACATTTGTATACCGCAAATTGTAACGAAAACATATTTGTAATGATTGTGGTACATTTTTTTGTTTACAATTTAACAATTTTGTAGAATTGTGCACTTGTAAAGTTTTGTGGTATAGGGCACAGGAGAAGACGTAAAATTGTGTACGCACCACGGGCGGTAATAAAGAAGGCCTCAGATCGCTTGTCTATGGCCCTTACCTTCGGTTCGGGCCACAAATATCCGCGATCTAAGCCGTTCTTTATTTTACCGCCCTAGGTGCGTAATGTAATGTACTATTGATTGTCTGATGAGTGATGACGTCTCTACCTCCTTAGTCAAAGCGAGACATCAACATATAACCTTCTCTTTCGGGCTCACTTTGTGATCAAAGAGAATACTCCCGTTAAAAATGATAACTTCATGGAGGTAATACGATCAATGCGCGATTGCTTTTGTATGTACTTGTCAAAAATGACCAAAGTAGAAATAGGTGACATTTTCAAGCCAAAGGTACGTCATTGGCAGTTGTTAATAGAGTACCTATATTTCTTGAGTGTTTTATGGCAGTAACGCCTTATTGACAAACTGGCAATGACGTACCTTTGACTGGAAAACATCACATATAATGATAAATGTCATATTTTGCTGGTGTAAATTGTGATGAAAGTATCTGAAGTACTTTTTATTTATTATTTAAAATAGCAAGAAACAAAATAAAACAACCCGAATATGAGGGTAAGTTTTTATATTGGTTTTTTGATTAAGTATCTGTCTTATCACGGTTTTGCTTGATACCGTGGCTTCATATTTTGATCTCTCATTAATCTCATTATCAATTTCTTTCATTTTCAGAGATTTGCACATAAAAATATAAAGTTCTTGGGGCTTTGGCTACTAGAGTGCAACTATTTAGAATGTCGTAAAAGAGTAAAACTAAGCAATGTTTATTAAAGTGAGTATTAAAGGCGCACCTACATTAGTATTATTAGGTACTTCACTGGTAAACAAAAAAATCTCTTGTAAATTACTATACTTATTACGTATCATGCAAGCAATCAAAACGTCCGATGCATTTTAGTTTATACTAGGTACTCTGCATCTGCATCTTATCCAATGAATCTTCATGTCAACCGAACTCTCCGAAAAACGATGACCGTTTCATGAATATAAAATAGAAATCAAATTATGTTTGTTGGATATTTAGAGTACCATATTTAAATAGAATATTATTTATTTCTAAGCTCTTGCTGTCTGTCTGCTCGTCCGTCTGTCCTTGCCTTCGACTTACAGCAGGTTTTTCTTACCCACCTCAAGAACCTGTGCAGTTGTATGTCCTTTTTTATTTACTTGGAAATAAATAAAAGTATTCAATATGTAACTATGTAATATTTTATTATATATATTTTTTTCCACATGAACCAACTAACCGAATTCTGCGGGAATATAAAGGAATAATGATTTTTCGGAATTGTCGGTGATGTTTTCAAAGGTTGTCTATCCGTCTGTATGTAACGTAAGTAACTGTGTTATAAGGAAATATCAAAATATTAATTATAGAACTATATTATAATTTATAACAAGATATGTAGGTATACCGAATGAAAAGCAAGATTTTTCCATAGGTAGTTTTAAGACTTCAATATTTTAAAAGGAGGATGGCTGTATGTTGTCGATGTCATTTCGTGGATGTCTGTCTGTCTATCTGTCCCCGTCCGTTTGTTCGTCCTTCCGTTCATCTATCCGTCTGTCTGTCCCTCCTCCGTAGCTCACAAAGAAAAAACGGAACCCTTATAGATTCATGTCCTGGATGTCTGACTATCTGTCTGTCTGTCCGTCCGTCCGTCCGTTAGTCCGTCTGTCCTTCCGTTATAGGTATGTAGTTTTTCTTAGAATATGTCGTAGTTTAAGTATCGTATTTTTTTTATTTAACAACAAAATCATTACAGTCGGCATTACCTACAGTGTGCACCAATGCGCCGAGTAACTAAATATATTTATTAAAAGTATACTATACTAATAGCAACATTTACATAATAAGAAATTCCACTGATTATGAACAAGTTTATATAGGTAGGAAGTTGTAAAGGAAACTTGTTTCAACTTAAACCTCAGTTTTAGAGATGCATGCACAATATTCAGCGCCAAATAATAAGTATAATTTACTCACATATTAAAATGGTAATTTCTAGGTACAAATGAGATAATATATTAAGTATTATGGAAGTCTTATATTACAGTTTGTAGCATAATTAAATTAAAGTAGATGTCTGTAGATGTGTGTGTGGATGTGTGAAGTAGGTGCCTGAAGTGGATAGGAAGGCGTGGCGCGAGTTAGTGAAGGCCCTCTGCACCTCTCGGGTGCCTTAGGACAACAACAACAACAGATGTCTGTTTTATAATGCTGCCACAAAAACAAATGAAATAAATTAAATTGAAAAAAGGGATTCGTTCGACTGTATGTATATATCTCTCTGTATGTATTGTGTGAATATATTATGAGCTTGAAGATTTTCACCGAGACATAATGTGCAAAACTTCAAGAGATAAAATCACCTATTTGATAATTTCATTTGATCATATGTATGTCTTTTCCGACCATGGAACAATGGTGTCCCGGACCTTTGGGAGACGTATGCGGAGCCGAAGCCAATAGGCCCCCATAAAATGCCACATCAAAGATGCCCCAAGGAAAACACCGGTGCGGGGGCTGGAGGGTCAGAGGTATCACTGGACTTTAAACATATGGCCAACTCGCCACTTATGTTTCCACATTTACCTTCGAGAACGCAGCTCTAGCGACCCCACTCTGTACAGCCGGCTAAGGCAAGCCAGAGGCAGGGGACCTGTCCCACTCATCCGGCAGGGCACCCCAGGGGCACTCAGGTTCGCGGAGACGCTACTCTTCAACAGCACGCCACAGGCTGATCATGTGTATTATTATTACTTTTATCATTAATTAAATGTTTTTCATTTCATATACGGCGAAGGATATATTGAGTGGCGAAGAAGTTAAAACAGTTTAAAAATATCAAATGAAAACTACGAGTAGTCCACGCGATTTACTTGTAAACGAGTTGACCAATATAAGAAGACCCATATGAAGAAGTCCACAACCCCTTGATCGATCCAGCTCATAAACCAACTCTCAAATTTAACCCCAACTAATTTCATAAAGATCAGAAAAACTGAAAAACGAAGTTATTGTCGAACAAACTTTTTTTTGTTATTTTTGTTACTCTATAACTCCGTTATGTCCGTACCGATTATGGAAATCCTTTTTTTGATTGTAAGTATATACATATATATTGGTCCCGTTTTTGTCAAAACGCAGTTCTGATGATGGGATCCATAAGGAATCAAGGGAACTCTTCAAATCTTTAGGGCATACATATAGTGATTTTTGTGTTTTTATTTAATAATCAAGCATTTTCACTTAAAAAGGTGTTTTTTGATGAAGTAGAACTGCAGATGATGATCAATCAGTACAGAACTCTTCAACGACACAACGACGCACACATTTCAAGTTTGACTAAAAGTTAGAGAGCGGTTTTGCCAGTGTTTCATTTATTAAATTTACCTATTTATTACCTACTATTCCATATTTGTGCGAATATTGCACCGCTTCTTCCTGAATTAAATACAAAAAAAATATCGATACATGCTTAGATTGACTAGTAGGTATTTTGTTAATTAACACATTAAGTAAAATATTTTTTTTTCAGGAATATCTAAATATGTACCTGACAAAAAAGAAACTCAATCTATATTGATTGATTCGTATATACGTACGAGCTAAAGATTGATCACACTACTTCGTGCCTTCGTGTGTAAAAAGCCAGAAACCACAGTTCCGTGTCAAGAAATCACGCCAATCAACAACAGCATTTTATATTATTAAATAATTTATTTTGTCCCCAAAAACATAATTTATGCTGTTAACAAAAAATACTTGAGGATGTCAGCCAGCACTCACGTATTAGGAGGATCATTAGATTCCAATTAATAAATATTTTTAGTTGTGAATAATTGAATATGAACGATAATGTGAATAATTGAATATGTACCTACCCCAAGTTTTGGGCCAACTGTGCCAAATACGTGCATTACTTTCTCTTGTCTTTTATTTTGATATAAATGTGCTGTTAAAACGTACAATTGCACACACTTTGCACAATTTGCACACAACTTCATTGCCTTTATTATATCGAGTTCATCCTTACTTGTCTTATAGTGTAAACAAACATGTGTCAATCTAGGCATCGTAATGTCGGTTATTTTTGAGATTATTTGTTCGTTACTGCGATTATTGAAGAAAGTTTTATTATAAGTGATACTTTTCAGTGGTTACTTGGTTGAATTCAGTATTTTGTAAATTTATTAAGTATAAATCAACATTTTAAGTGATAATACCAAAGAAAAGTGTCATAGAGTTGTGGTATTAGATATATGTTTGTTTACATGATAAGACAAGTAAGGATGAATTCGGTATTAAATCATACACTAAGAGAGTGAACATTTTGACACAATAACGAGAGCAGTGATACTCCTCTAATTAATTTGCTACATTATCCTTCTGACTAGATCCATACGGAGATTAGAATTACACGCCAATTGGGAAGAAGGAATACCAAAGCAGTTAAAATCCACCGAAGGTGTCTGTTTCATATAGGACAGGGCCTATATATTTTTTTAAATGTTAGTACAAAAAATAATTCGAAAAAAAGAGAGATATTAAAAAGCTTATAGAATTATTTATTTATCTACGCCGCTACCGATGAACATGACAAATGCTCGGATCTAAAAATAATGATAGAGTCATTTGGGGTAACTTCACGCACTTTTGTCTTTGACTTCATACCTGGCAAAAAATAAGTATTAGAAGAACTAGAAAATAATCATTGAATTGAGTACTTATAAGGGTACAAATTGAATAAACAATAAAAACATTAGCTATCTTATTTTCGAAGCAGAATAAAAATAATGAGGGAAAACCGGAATGCGCATACTTTGAACCATGCGGGTAAATGTGCACACCAATATAAAAGTCCCAATTTCAAACTAAAAATATATTCTTGTTAGAGTTTGTGCGGAAAGAAGAGTGTCGTGGTTTATGTGGGAACTCATACATTCTACGGCACTTCTTTCTCCGGACAGGCTTCTACTCCAAACTGTAAATAATTTCTAGTATGCAACGCACAATAGGTATCTAGATACGGTTGAACCAGAGAGTATATATTTTATAGAGACGCACAGTCTGAAGAAATTTTTGAGGCTCTAAGTCTGAAGCGCTATTTTAACGAGAGCTACCCAAAATGTAAGAGGAAATGACATCTGCGCTACATTGCCATCTAATAACGGGTATCGTACTTTCTTCTTTTTGACGACGAAAGACTACACCGTAGTCCGTAAGGGACTGCAACGGCGGATCGGTGTCACGGTGTAGTTTACCTTGGCAAACCTAGCGACCTTTGTGAGTGGGATCTAGTAACGAGTAGCTTTTGCCTTGGTAATGCTACTCGTTACTAGATGGCACTAGATTAATTATTTGATGTCGATGAAGTTTGCAGTCACTCATTGTGCCAAACTGAAGCGCTGGTAGCCGGGCGGTAAAACGTCTGACTTTCAATACGTAGGTTTCGGGTTCAAACCACTGAGTTCTTTGGAACTTATGTACGAAATATCATTTTTTACCAGTTGCTTTTCGGTGAAGCAAAACATCTTGAGGAAACCATACCTAATCCCAATGAGGAATAGTCTCTTCTTTGAGTAGCTTTCGTAAGAATACGTTTCGCACTGAATGACTACGATTATTCATGGGATTAGGGTCATTGAGCCTTGGCAAAGCGCACCCCAGGCTCAAATGAGCCGCGGCCTATGCCGGGACTAACGCTATGAGGATGATGATATGTGCCAAACTCTTCGTCACACATTTCGAATGGATAACAGACATCCATATTAGCTCTGCTATGGAGTTTTCTCTTTTTTTTCTTCGGCAGCAGCAACTGCTCATAACATAAAATGAAATACCGCCACTCTACAAAACAATAACATGGTAAGCATAGAATCGTTCTACAAAGTAACTTTTGTTACATTACAAAAACCAGTTACTTGCTAGAAATCAACGACAAAAAAAAGAATTTTCATACGTTATAGTTCCCGACAATTGTTATCGGGATCCGATGGCACCTATATAAAGTTAACAAGTTTTACTGTCATAAAAAGTACAAATTATCAAGTTATCCGCTAGCGCCGTCAAAGTGAAAAACCCGATTTTCATCGTGGATAACCATAGTGTAAACGATATTTTTTTACACACACACATTCAAAAAACATGTGTGCTTACAGCGGACAATATGTCAAATTATCAAATTATCATTCCACTATCAGATGTCAAATGGAAAATGGACAAAGTTATCAGATTAAGGATAAACATGGCGGCAACTCTTATTTTAAACTGGTTTATACTGGTTTATATCAAGTTATCAGCTGACAACTTCTGCCATCATAAGCCTGCAGGTTAGCTACGGAGGAATGACAAAATTATATATGTATTTTGATTTTAGTTATACTTGCTTACAATGAGAAACTCGGAATTAGTATCAGGCAATTGCAGGAAAATAATACATAGGCTCGCCACTCTCGCCAGATACCTTCAAACAAATTTTTTCTACTCGCAACACTAACAATAAAACAACAATAAATCTGTATGAAATAAAATAAAATTGTCGACGACATTGCAAAAAACACTCATCCGCGCGCTATATGTGTGTGTGTGTATGTGTGTGTGTGTGTGTGTGTGTGTGTGTGTGTGTGTGTGTGCTTGCTTGCGTGTGTGTGCGTGTGCGTGTGTGTATGTGCGTGCGTATGCGTGCGTGTGCGTGCGTGTGCGAGCGTTCATCTCACCCCGCCGACTAACAAACATCCGAGTATACCATCTGAATTCATATAAGTAATATATCTAGATCTAATATCTACACATTTCCTTCACTCGGACTAAAAGTATTTACCGTGATCCCGTCTGCCTTTCCTCCCCAACTAACCAAGGGAGCATGACTAACTTAAGCAACCTCTTATTATATCTATACTTTCACAGGAAATACACCTTTATATATACTGATGTTTAACTCGTTTGGGGTTAAAATCGCGTGTGACGAGCTTGGAGAAGTTATCCTTGTATTCCGCATTACATTCCGAGCATCTGATCATAACAAGAGAGCAAATAATACTGGGCTATTCAATGACGAGCATGTTCGGTGCTTTTATTTTTATCAAGGGGATGAGGGTTGAATGAGAATGAGGTTGGGGATTCCAGGGTGTTGATATTTTATTATTGCTCGTTCATTTGTTATTTTGTATTAATATAATGTAGGTATAGGTAATATTTTGGTGGTATAGGTACCTAAATGTCCTTATTGGGTATGTTATTAAACACTTTTAATCCAATAAAAACACTAAAAAAGGTGTCGAATTCTTTATTTGGTTTTCTCAAATAATTGGAAACCACTCTTTTAAACAGGTACCAACGAATTGTAATAGTTGTTACTTTTTACATGTAGATCCTGCCTATTTTACAATCAGAGAGTTATACTAAGCTGTGCTGGGTATATACCTAACTAACCTACTGCTAACGAACGTAGGGTAGTTGTGCCAGTTTCCAGTTTGGGTACAGCTTGTCATCGTATCCACCATCCACTTGCCTAAGCAGACATATGTACCAGCGTACATATGTACATATGGGCAAAACTTAAATATAAATGCTTGTATGAAAAATGTCAGGTAAGTAAGACCTACTATTAGATTAAGTACCCATACCTAAATCAATAAGTTTCTTGTGTGTATGTTTTGAGTTTGAACAATACGCCATTGCATAATCTTGTGGCATTTAACAGAAACTGCTTATCGCATCGCATCGCATGCGAGATGAAAAATGCAACGGGCTTTCCTACGAGCTTGTTCGGCGATGAACAGCGTGTACCTGCGCGGGCGGGGTGGGGTCACAGGGGGGAGACGCGGCGGCCATCGCGATCACTCCGCACAGAGACTCCGACGCCAACCCGAGCAGGCTGCGTCCCGTCAGCGCCCCCAGTAAACAACCGCGCGTGTGTGAAGTTTTGTGAAAACCCAAACAGTGTCCAACATGGGTTGTGGTACGAGTTTTGTGAAATATGTGCTGTTCTTCTTCAATTTGCTGTTCGCGGTGAGTGAGAACCGGTTTTTGGTTCCGGTTCGTGGTCAGCCAACAGCCCTGTGACGTGGCCATACCTGTGGAGCCATTAAGGTTCAGAGGTTTACCTGCCTTCGGTTGCGTCAGTTTTACAATTTGAACGTAACGCTCGCTCGGATTTGGATCGTTTGAGAGATAACAAAAACGTTGGAACAAAACGATTTTCAACAGAAAAAGTCGGCAACGACTCATTGTCTTAAATTAACAATGTTAAAAACTTAAAATTTAATTTATCAGTCTCCCAGACGATCCTTTTTGCTTATTTTAACGTTTGAAATAGGTATCTATGCCTAATTATTACCATCGCCGAGGGTAGTAAAACATTAAAATAAAACAGAGTACAATTGCACCGGATAGAACTCAAAAATATTACAATCCATCAAAAAAGTTACCTACCTACTTGATCACAGTTACTTTTGAAAACTGGATTACGCCCACATGCTACCAGTGAAGTTATCAACTTATTTAATATATCGTTTAGTGAAACCAAAAAAAAAATGACAATATAATACTAGCACTAGCATAAACATGTTTTACGGTTTTAATTAATTTTAAAATATTAAAACTAACTTAATTGTTAGTTAAATAGGGTAACTAATTTGTATAAAAATGACAAACACGAATCACGTAGGGTAAACGCGCCAATGAGCGCCCTTTACTAATACTTACTTTAAACAAAAACATGTAACTAGGTCCTATACCTATAAACGAACGTACCTAAGTGTCAACTGTTTTGTTTATTAAATGCCTACATAGGTAGTTAATAATAACGCATATTAATAAATAAAAAGACGAAAAAAAAAGTAACGCTATAAAGTACCTACTTTGGTCAAAACTCTAATACAAGTTCATTCGGTTTTTTCTGACATGTAACTGCCAGAAGTTTAAAATTCAAATTGAATAGGCAAAACTTTTTGCACCTGGTGGCGCTCTTTTTTAGTCTCACTCAACAGCACAATGGTTCTGACCTTGGATCTCGGCGTTTGGTTCGTACTAGACCCACTTTAGCTAAAAACAAATCTTGTTGTTTTATTAAGCTTAATATAAAAACGATTATACCTATTTATAACTTTTGCAAGTTAGGAACCCAGTAGTCTATACGCTAATAGGAGCTAATTTTAGCCTTGGAATTATGTTAATTAATATGAAGTACCATACCTAGTTTTCGTATGAAAGTATTACTAAGGGATAAATAATAGCAACCTATTTGAAACTTCAGTCACATTAACAACCTGTCACTGTAATTGGACACATGACACACCCTTTTCAAATTAACATTATACAACATTTAATTAATTACTAATTACCCAGTTTTTAAACATACCTAACATAAGCAACGTTTTCTAAAGCATTAAATAAGAAACAAAACAAAATGCGGTTCTAAAACCAAACAAATTAGACGCAATTAGTCACAGGATCTTAAAAGATAAACATCCAACAAAGTCGATAACATTTTAAAAGGTCTCACAGCATGTCCATCTTACCAATACCCAATGGATAAGTCCTCGAATAACTGCGATATTATTAAAGGTAGATAAACCATATATGGCATACATTTGAAAAAGGGGAATACCAATGCATCATCACCTGCGGGCATGTGAAAAAACGCCATGTGTTCGAGATCGTCCACAGGCTAAACAATGGCAATTGGCAACTGACTGCTGAATGCAAGACGCTGAGAGAGATGTATTCACACAGTTGAATTGTAAGAGACCACAAAGCTTGTAATAAGAGCAACATATTTAACTGAATATCGGCAAACCCTTTTTGCCTTTTCGGACTGAAATCGATCCTAGTTAATAGCTAGGGATACACGCACAGAGATCTGATTTGCCCGGCGGATATGCCTGACGGACAGTTTCGTCCATGTATGGCGCTATTCAGTGTCCCATCTGCGCCATTCATGGACGGATTTGTCCGCCGGACAAATCTTGCGGGCAGATCTGTGCGTACCTATATCCCTAGATAATTTCATATTCATAAATATGGTAACTACTAACTGATCGTGTGACGCTCAAGGGGGAAATTGTATTGATTTGGTTGGAGCACACGGTTGAACACTCCAGTCATTAAATTGATTCAGGTAATAATGATCATTACCCTATATTATTTACTACAGCTGTAAGCTGTTTGCAATTTCAACAGTGCTGTAGTTATGTGTCTTACTACCCGTATCAGATTCTACAAAGTCGTTGTTATTATTACACTTGTTGTTCCTTGTAAAATATTTGACTTGCACAGCACCGACGCCCCTAACTGGGTCGCGGCTCGCGTGACCAAACTCCCTTCGCCCTGCAGGCAACAGGTGTAGCACCTACTCATTGAATAATTAATGTATCGTAACTCTCCGGTAATTTCCTCATCGTTTTCCTTTGGTCGAAACCATTTAATAGAGAGAAACCACAATAACGTTTGTAGGCATTAGGCATCAATGATTCAGCTGTTTACTAACGTTATTGGCTTGGTAATGATCGGTGACATGTAACACAACAAAGGGTTGTACGCACAGTACGCAAGGTTCCTCCGTTGGACCGGATCCAGTTATTGATTCATTCTAACGACTTCCGAATGCCGCTATACTTTTCACATCACACAAGCATTAATATCGATACACATTTAGGTTTGGACTGTGAAAACTCTTGATAATGCTTTTGGACAACAAATCCACATTAATTTAATATTTTTAGATATTTCGGCTTACGTTATTAGCAGAGTTCGAGGAAAATGAGCTTAAAATCACAGTCGATGCTAAATATTTCTCGCTCGAAGGTTGCTGTTATTAAGGCTGTGACTTTCATTATACCGAATGCCCTTGTAGAAACTCTCAAGAAGTAGGTCAAGGAAATATCCTTCTCGGTAAAATCCAAGGCTAGGACGCAGGACGTGACTCAGTTCCAAGGCTGTGCTGAGATTTTCCTAGCTATTTTCCTCGTGGCCTTTGATTTATTATATGATGTACTACATCTAAATAACTCTTATATTTGAATTGAAAAGCTTTGCGAAATCGCATATGAGTAATATAACCGCGTGAACTGATTAATTAATGAATCACATTCAACCGAGTCATGTCCAAAAAATATTCTATAATCAAAATAAAGATCTATATTAATTTCTTAGTAGGTATATGGAAACTTATACTAAAACTGAATACATGATGCTGAGAAAATTTTGGTGTTGAATTGCAATGCAGACCCTATGGTCTACACTTTTACAGAATTCCTTCCTCAATTGCAACGGATAAATCTATAACGCTTAGCCAAAATATTAATCGAAGAGCTGAGTACTCTCATGTGGCCCGACCCGATCCCGTGACATCATCGGATAAACGAGCACTCTCAGACGCCCCACTGGCGCCACTTAAGCTCCAGCTACCAGTACTTATATAATCAACTTACTGATATAATTTATTTGTTTTCAAACTATCTAAGAGGCATATGCTGTATTCACTATCTTGATAACTTCATTAGTTTCTTTGTCTACACCGCCTAAACTTATCTTAATTTCTTATTTTTTCCTCCACCTCCACTAAAGATCCCTCTTATCAGAGACCTTTCTTGAAGCCGTTCACGATGACATCACCGTGTTTAACCAGTATTTACATTTGTAACACGTTCGCACACTACGAGCATAGCATTAAGGCTTCATAATTGCGGATGTTGCGTGTCGACCTTGTTAATTAATTTTTCCGCTTCATTTCACAATTACAACACATTCCTCTTGCAATTTTATGGATCTATAATGAAATACTGAAGTTTGATGTGGAGTGAACTTCTTGACCATCTTTTGTTGAATACATTATGGGGTAGGTACCTTAAAAAAAGAGTGTACTGGTTCCTAAAGAGTCGGGAACTCACCTGTGACCCTTACATGGTAACAGCTGTTTATCTAGATGATTCTTTGTTTTTTACCATCGTCGTAGTATAAAAAGAAAACATCAATAACACACTTTCATTGGATTATCTCCGAAGCCTGTTTCAGCCGTAAAGATTAATGGTATGTTTCTTATTGTATTTGTAGGCGAATGAAGTCATCGGTAGTTAAATCCGCCACAATGGCGCGGATCCTTGGCGACACCCTAATGAATATTTTAGACAATCCAGTGGTTGTGTTTGTACTTCTGTTTAGATAGTATTAGTTTCATTTTCATTGAGATATACTATTAGATAATGTAATTAGATGTGTTAAATTTTTGTTGTATGTATTAAATTACTTACTTGGAGTCATGACTCTAGGAACCCAATTCGACAACCGAAAACTATGACACATTCAGAGGGCCTAGGGCGAAAGGTTTAAGATACATTCAAAAGATAACACTCAAAGAAACAAAAGCAAAATAGACTCCAATATCCAGTTACGCATTAGTCGTGAGCTTGTGACCATGAAAGGGCTTAGAGATTACCGACTCCGAGTCTCCTTGTCTATAGGCCGCCCCCTCGTGTCGACCATTGTCGGAGGTCGACGACCCGCTTATGCAACGTTGGGACACCTGGAGTTGTGTAACCGGGTTCTCTCATGCTAAGTTTGATTACCGTGAAATCGATGTCATGTTAAATATAGCTCTCTCGAAAATTAACGAAAGACAAATGAAATGAGCAACGACAGATTAACAAGATTTTTCTACCCTCTCCAGTCTAGGAAGAAGCGAACATTCTCGTCACGAATGGAAACTTTGACATTAAGCAACTCTTGATTAAAACAGCAAGGACTAAAAGCCAAAAAAAAAGAAAAAAATGTATAGATGAATAGTATATCGAATGAGGAATTTCAAACTGGATCTTCTGGTACGTCAGTCACGACTCACGATGCACCAATTACGGCCTCAATTGGGACTTGTATCATTTAGTTCACAGCTAACTTGGCTCAATCAGTCGCTTCATTAAGCAGATAAAGAATGAATTTCCTACTCGTTTATTCGTGCCCTGGAAATAAGGTCAACACCATGGGTTGCTGACCGCGTGTTAACAATGAGCTAGCAGTATTCAAAAAGCACTTTTACACTTGCATTTAGAGTTCATTTTTACTTGACTGCAGTGCACATACAGCGCTAAAGAGCTTACCGGTAACCAGTGGTTTCGCTGTAACATGCCATCATGTTGGCTGTAAAAGTGCAATAACAAAGGCCCTTAAACGCGGCTTAGTAGAACTATAAACATGACTCGATGATCTGTAATTTGTTCTGTTTCAACCCCAAAGATGCTATTGTGACGGACATTACATAAATATTTAGTAGAGTTAACGTTAAGTTTAACTATTGGTGATGAGCGTCTCAAGAAATAGTAATTTCGATTGCAACCTAATAGGGAAAAAAGTGCGTCATTAGCTAGATCCACACGCACAGATCTGCCCACTGGCTTTGTCCGGTGGATATGCCCAACGGACAGATCCGTCCATGTACTGTATAAGAAAGTAGTAAATAATATAATACCACGATTTAAAAAAATCTCATAATTGCAATTTACGCGCTGGAAAACGAATAAAAATACTTTTGATTCTGTATTAAGAATAATATTGTGATTGTGACACTATATGAAGTGACATACTTTTAGTCATCCGATAAAGTACACATCCATAATGACCAGTCCCGTCAGGTCAAACGATCAATATGAACCGATACGATCACTCTGATATCGCTTTACTTGTATAAGTTACTGCGATTTCAACGTTCTTCGGGAATAATATGGACACTTCATTAAAATTAAGAAATAATGTACTTAAGGTATTTTCGCACGTGGTTTTCTGCTTTGCTATATTATGCACGGTGCTCGTGTGCGAGAGATTTTAACCACTAATTCCTGAGATCATAAGGAGTACTAAATGTTATGGTAATTTTGGGTAAATTGCGAAAAAAAAATAGTTTGCTATTTTTTTTGATTTTTGAACATAAAAAAATAAATATTACCGGTAAAACTGTTGATTAAAATAAATTAGTATATTTTAATTTGTAAAAAATAGTTTACGCAATATTCGCAATAATAGTATTCCCAGGCACTTTGATATATCAATAAATCGCCATAAAAAAAAACGTTTTGCACTGAATCAAAATAAAATATTTTTTATTTTATTTAGTTTGCACTTATTTTATTAAGTAACTCTGAAACTAAGCGAATTCCAGATTTTATACGACATTTTAGTCTCCAATTATGATCAGGAACACACTGTTTAAATCTCTCGCAGTCCTCACGGGCACCGTGTTTTTAAAAGTGCTTAAAACTTATACCTATACCTAATTACTTACATATTTACTCCGTCTAAAAACAACATTGAGATAACGTTAAATGTATCTCAGCATAATCAAAATAACATTTTCAAGTACGAATAATAATATCTCGTTTCTCAGTAAACGCATTATTCATTCACAATGCCTTGCCAACTGCAAAAAAATACACTACACATACTAAGAAAACATGTATTTTTTCAGTGTGACATCATACGGTCTTAAGTTGCTCAACAAGGATTACTCATAGCTGCGCTACTTATCTGCGCAACGTATAATTACGCCTGTTATGCAAACGGTCGAGAACTGACGTTTTTAGAACGTATTTAAATATATCGCCCGGTCATGGGTGCGTTTACCTCACTTTTGCTGTTGACTGCAAATTACTAAGGTACGGTTCGACTTCTTAGTTTAAAGGTTTTTAAGGTAGGTATCGCTTAATGGTGCGCTTACCCTAAATTTGGGAATTCCATTGCAATCATAGTACCGATATAATGAGTTTTGTAAATTCTGGAAAGTAATTATTGATGTCGTGTTGGGTGCGGTTTTTATTGTCGTATTACGTGTCACGTTGCATATCATATCATAATGGTGGAAAAATTGGTATTTTGTGTAGAACCTACGCCTAAAATATGGAAGTTATAACGAGTAGGTATCTACGCTGTAAATATTATTGCAGGAAAATCCTGAAGCTTTTCCACGAAAATACTTATACGGGTTCGGCGAAAAAAACGGGTTTAACCCAAATGTTAGATGTTTTTAGGCCATTTAAAATATATATATATATATACTTAGATAGGCTTCATATAATTTTACATTTGAAGAATGATGCACGTTGTTGCGTACCGCGTTCTACACGACACTTCCGACACTTTTCTTATAGAAAGCGTCAGGTGTGATTCTCGGAGGTCACGTGATGTTTTCTATACGAAATGGAGTGTCTTGTAGGCGCGTATACCTATTATAATTCAAGGTTATACCTACTCATCCGTATTTATATCTACTCGTACAATACGAGATGCTATTAGGATCTACCAAGCTTAAAATAAAGACGTATGCTTCATGAGTCATTCTAAGACGGACATCTGTGTCTCGCAAAGGGGACCGAATAACACTTGGGGGATACAATAAATTAGGGTGATAGAAGTTCCGTCTCTTGCTAGGCTAAGAAAATGAGATTTCAAGGCCATCTACAAATGAAGTATTCATTTACATACAGAGTGACCAAAAAAGAACTAGATTCACGTTATCCGTAAGGTTTTGGGACGCAACCAATTCCTAGATGGTTTTGGTGCCTCTGAGATCGATTCGATTTTTGGATTTTTTATGGCCATTACTCACCGCCGCCGCTCAATGGCCAACTATTTGTTCTTTTTTGGCCACCCTGTATACTATAGATGGTAAGGCGATTATCACACTGACGACGGATCCGCATGAGGCGCCGGTGCGCGAGAGAGATAGCGCTCTGCATGTGTATAGCGCTGTTTCGCTCGCACACCGGCGCCGCATGCGGATCCGCACCAGTGTGATAACCGCCTAAATCGGTGAATTTAACAAGCGTTTCAACCGCTGATTAATTAATAACATAACATAGCAGTGTATTTATTGATTATTGGCAACCTTTATGTTACACATTCGTGACACAAATGACCTGAAGAGGAAATTCCTGAGTTGTTGTAAAAAATACCGAAATCACTATAGGTGGTGCCTATAATAGTTGAACAAGTTCCCTCGATTTCTTCAGGACCCCATCATCAGATCCGGGCCTGGTGACAATGGGACCAACTGTGAAGTATAACTCTTTCAAACAAAAAAAAGAATTTTCCAAATCGGTCCAGCTCCAGCCGTCTTCGCCTCGGTAAACAGGCATAAAAAAACAAAGATCCCGTCGAATTGATAACCTCCTCCTTCGAAATCTTGAAGTCGGTTAAAAAAAGTGATTTCACGATTTGATAACACCCAATAGTTGACATATTTGATGCCCTGCTATTATTGCTAATGAATGACTTAAGCTTAAGACATGTACTGAGACAATGACAAGAACTCCAACGTTTACCTTACAATGAAAAAATTCAGACACTTGTAATTACTATCTTAGGTCATCTTTTCTATTAGTCATCCAAAGGTCGCGTAGGACATGGTTTTCACCCATTGTGCCTTGAGAAGTAGGTCCCATTGTGGTGAAGCTAACAATGACATTACATAGTAGAAACGTAGGGAAAACTACGCATTTTCCGATTGGAAGAACAACACACTTGACTGTCATTGATAGAGGTTATTTGTCTATTTTTCGGCAAATGTACACCATTTGGCAATCGCGCTTATAGTTTTATTGCTGGAATAAGTAGGTAACTACAATACAAAAATCTGTAATACTTACAAAGTGCGACGTAGCCGTTGACCTCCAAAAGCCTTTGCCAAAATAATTACGCGATTATGCATGTGAGGTCCATTCTCTATGGTATGTACTTGTACTTAATTTCCTCTCTAAGCATATCTGCGAGTTCTAATGTGACGTTGTCGCTCGAGAATATTTATCGGAGAACGTTCTCGAGAAAGTACAACTCGACTAGTTCTAAATGTTCTAATAGACTTTGGCTGGACTGTACCGTAAAAAACCGGACAAATGGCTATTGGCTACGTGGCTACTCTAGGTGCGAAAAATTGAAACTGATTTGATATACAATTTTAGAGTGGGGCCAAAAAGGTTCTGGCATAGCAAAAGGTTGGACTAAAAAATGCAACTATTTTCCATCTTGTCAAACAGTTTCTTGTAATGTAAGGACAGAGAAAGAGGAAAGGTAGATGGTAGATGTAATAGACACTAAAGAGTTGGTACCAGCTCTCTTCAAATTAGATAGGTACTAATACTAATACAGTATCCTCTCTCTCACTCTTCATCCTAGCGTTTATCCTGGTTTTGGGCTCCGCTTGACAACCTAATCCCATGAATTGGCGTAGACACTAGTTTTTACGAAAGCGACTGCCATCTGACCTTCCAACCCAGAGGGGAGACTAGGCCTTTTTGGGATTAGATCCCGTTTTCTTACGATGTTTTCCTTCACCGAAAAGCGACTGGTAAATATAAAATGATATTCCGTACATAAGTTCCGAAAACCTCAGTGGTCCGAGCCGGGGTTTGAACCCGAGACCTCCGGATTGAAAGTCGGACGTCTTACCGCAAGGCTACCAGGGGGTGATATTTGAGAAACGAGCACTCGAAAGTGACATTTGAAACTCTGAATAATACGATGAAATTATGTTTTAAAAATAACAGTGAAAGAAATTTAAAATCATGATTATTTAAACTATTAATTCCATGCGAAAAAATTGGCAACAAACTTTAGTGTGCGATTATTTTCGAGCTTAAATTTTTTGAATTCGAGCGTCCGGCTGTCAAAAATCGCCCCCCAGCGCTTTCTGTATGTTGGATACTGTACTAATACAGTATCCAACATACAGAGAAATGTGTAGATACATTTCATAAGCCGTATCGCATACTAATCTGTTAGAAATCGAAGCTATCCAATACGCATACGTATTTAAACTAGTCATCTTAAGAGTCGCCAGGACGCTCGCGTTCCCATACAAACGTAGTTTAGCTCTCATTTTAAAACGACATGCTTTAGAACCACGAAATTTGGCATGGGCATTCTAGTAGTACAGATCTATGTCGGTAATTCGTTTTCGTTGCTAAAAATTGTAATACAAAGAAAATACAGCCAGATACAGATTTACATACAAAACTTATTTTTGCTATATTTTCTTTGTATTACAATTTTTAGCAACGAAAACGAATTACCGACATAGAATAGATCTGTACTGCTTGAATGTCCATGCCAAATTTCGTGATTCTAAAGCATGTCGTTTTATAATGAGAGCTGAACTACGTTTGTATGGGGACGCGAGTTCACGCGAGCGTCCTGGCGACTCTTAACCTTCACATTTCACCATAAACCACTTACTAACTTTTATATATGTAGTGAAATTTTATTGGAGCCAGATGTTAAAGTTGTTATAATTTTATGATGCTTTAAAGTCTTATTTTATTTATAAACTTGATAAATTATGTTGATATGCTACAATCGTTTTACTGCAAAACAATATGTTGTATACCTACATATTATGATATGCTTTGCGGTTGGTATAAAAACAATACAATTAAATTAAATTCGCATATCGATCACTGAAATACATAACTGCGGATTTAGCGTTGATGCACGGTCTTCCGTACCGTGTCCTATGACACTTCATTTTGTATAGAGAACGTCACGTGATCCTCGGAGGTCACGTAATGTTCTGTAAACAAATGAAGCAGAACTGTCGGAACACGATCTGCTTAGATCGAATTTTAGGCTTTAAAACCTCCAGCAATATACATTATTCACTCAATTTCCATGTAATTGACCTCTTAATTGGCGTAATTGTGTAAATTAACAAATGAGGGTGTAATATATAGGTCAGATGTATTTAGTGGTTAGGTACTGCACTTTTCTCAGACGCAGATACGGGGGGGAGGGGGGGACAGAGGCAATTGCCCCCCCTGGCACGCAAGTTTTGTTTTGTATATACTATGGGGGTCATAGGTGCGGACCGGACTTTTTGGTTAGGAAAGTGCCCCCCCCCTCCCTCCCCCTACTCCAGAACGAAATCCTGGATCCGCGCCTGACTTCTCTCATTACGACTTAAAAGCTCAGTAATGATATGAGATCATTAGAGTAATGACTTCTTATTCATTCCAAAAATCTATGTGCCTACCTACCCAAAAAACGGTCCCACCTCATTTTTGACACTTTTGATAAATATTTATCAACTGCAACTGCGTTTTGTAAATGTGTCCATGCAGTCACACATTATTGCACACATATTCATATAATTACGTGTATATATGTGTGTGTGCAGTATTTCAAGGTTAGTGCATACGTTTTTTCATTTATGAATGCCATTTCATGCAAATCACACGTACCTACTAAGCGTACTTAATATAGTAGACTGTATTAAGGATGATTCATGTTGTGTCGTTCTGCGTCCTACACGACACTTCCGACACTTCATTTTCTAAACAGTAGCGGCGTGTCATAAATATTTTTAGCCTAAGGCACTGGTCCCACCGCGAGCGAGTAACTATGAGCTATCGGCTATTTCAAGAGACAAAAGATACTCGCTCCCGTGTAAACAAGAGACACAAATATCATAGCTGGGCGATGAACTATACTCGCCCAGCTATATATTTGTTTCTCTTTTGTTTACACGGGAGCGAGTATCTTATGTCTCTTGAAATAGCCGATAGCTCATAGTTACTCGCTCGCGGTGGGACCAGTGCCTAAGTCCGGCTTCAAAAATATTTATGACGTGTATCTACTTCTCCCAATGAGCCGTAGTAAAATTGGTAAAAGTACCTACTCATGTCACAGAAAATTAGGCAAGCCACATGAATCAATAAGTGTCAAGTGTCGTGATTGTCGTGAACCATACCCAACCTTTAATAGTTGGTGGAGTTGCTGGGATAAACTTATCCACTTTTACAATAATAACATAATTAACATAGAAGCAAACTTGCAACAACAACAGTGACACATATTTGTCGTAACAACTAATTCTTTATGTCTTAAGTCTGACCCGAAGTCCAAAATTAATGGAGATACTTATACATACGTCGCTAAAATAAGCAAACATGTTTTCATTCCGAACCAGTTTCTATATAAGTTTCGACGCGAGGTGACCAACGTTCAGTATTTAGCACATGCTGTCAGATTCTCGTATTAACAGTCAATACCGCGAATGCATGACATCAACCATCGCGAATTGTATTTGTATCGCATCATGAATCAGCCTGCTGGACCATCACGTGGGTGACGCGAGCTAAGGCGATTATTACACTGGTGGTGCCGCAACCGCATGCGGCGGCGGTGTGCAAGCGTAGTACAAGTACACTCGCGCACCGGCGCCACATGCGGAAACCTCAGGAGTGTGAAAGTCACCTGACTAAAGAATCAGACACAATAACTGCATGATTAAAAACATGTATCATTAGAAAGGGACGTCAGAAAGGCATAGAATCAAATGATTGAGAAAGTAAACTTATCACTTATCAGGTTGTACATGGGCCATTCTCGAGAACGTTGTCCGTTTTGGGAAATTTCTCGAGCTATAATAACATTTCCTTTACAAAATAAGAAATGGTTACTATACAGGGTGGAAAGTTAAGTCGGGCCCTGGAGGGAAACTACCGTAAAACGTCGAGATAGCTCAATTAACAGAAAGGTTACATTATTTTATTTTTAAAAAGATACATATCTGCATATACAAATTTTCGAGAAAATATACAGTTCACAAAAAAAAACAACTCATTTCGTAATTTTTGTCAAAAACAATTTTTATGAAAATTGATGACAATCGATCCTATTTCCAATAAGAATACAAACTTCTTAATACCAACCAAATTTACGCCACAAGAGAAGCCATAAATAATAAAAAAGAATCATAATACAATTTTAGTATGGAAAAATGGAAAAATTAGAAAAAAAAACTGTGAATGTAGTTTTACTTTTTAAGAAAAATAAAAGAATGTTTCCTTTCAATGAATTGAGCTATCTCAACGTTTTAAGATAGTTTCCCTCCAGGGCCCGAGTTAACTTTCCACACTGTATACTATGTAGGTACTTAAAAAAGAAACAGAAAGGGTGAGAAAATCATAATTAGGAGATAACTTTAGCGGCCAGAGTGTAGGTCTTTCATCTGTGATGATGATTGAAAACACGATAGCTCTAAAAATGTGAACGTAATCAATTCAAAGTTTCTTTGATATTGCAGATGTAGATAATAGTTGGTTCAAAGTAATTTCAAAACCGTGATTTTATTTATTAATTAAGTACTATAGATATTAGATTTTATGATTGGGAAATACACTATTGTTGTCCCGTGTCGTTGCCCTGTCTTTGTCTTAATTTCAGTGTTCTTCCTGTCTAGACGTCTAGTCGTCTAGGTACATCCTAGATTTTTCTAAAGGTCATTTGTTTATTTGCTTTATTTTGACACGTTAAGAAACAAAAGAACACGTTTCACAATAATCAGTTTCAATAAAACTTGAGGTTTTCTTATGGTTTTCCGCTTTCAAGATTAATTAAGTACGCGGTACGTTATCAATTATCGAGACACGTAGTACCTACTTTAATACCTAGGTATGTTATGTTATAGCCTGCAACTTTATAACCTAAGCAGCAAACAACTTAATCACCTTGGATGCAATATAGTATTTAGTTAATAATTTCCTGCTAGTCTAATATGGTCGGATTTTAATCGCCTGTCCCCATAGCTGTCACGTTCTAACAAGTGGAGAAGTGCGAAAGTGACGTATGCCGCAATAGGCGATAAAATGGCAACCATGGAGGGCCTTCTGGACTAGAAAACAAATGATAGTGTAGTCACTTCAGTTAGAGGGTAACTAGTAGTCCGCCTCGAACTGAGAACTCGCGATTTACTTGCAAACGAGTAGACCAATATAACAAGACCCCAAGGAGGTTTTGTTTGATCGATCCTGCTCATGAACTTACAAATTGTATGTACCTCTGCTACAGCCCCAAGAAATTTCATAAAGATCAGAAAAACGTTACTAAAGTTATCGACAGACAAACTATCGAAATCAAAAAGCCATCCAAATGCCGAGACGTCCTAGTAACCAGGTGACAGTTCGGTTCGGTTTGGAGTTGTTTGTAAGAACTCACTTCGCTTACGCTCCGCGAGTTCGATAATATCTTACTTGTACAACAATATTATTTTTAATACAGTTGCTCAAAAAAGTGCTTTTCTTGTAGTGGTTTAGTGTGCGGAAAGTTTGATATCGCGCACTAGTGCTTTTTACTTTTCCAGCCAATCACAGCGCCGCACCGCACCGCGCGGAACGTTCGGATACATGTACTAAAGTAACCTCAAAGTGAATAATTGACAATTTTATAATTTTTTCGCAACTGTATTAAAAAACGTCGTTCGATACTCGTGCGTAAATGTCATTCTTCACTCGTCCTGAGTCTTGCTTGATATCTCGGTACTCGAGAAGTAATGACATACTTTCCGCACTAATATCGAAATGTACTATTGTATCATGGTATATCGTCCTGTCGACTGTCTATCGCTTATCATTACACGTCCATTAATACGATATGGATTGTCATGAATAAGATGTGCTTATCTAGTTACTACAAAATCAAGAAGAAGACTAAAGGCCGTATCGTATTATAAAATTAATAGTAAAAAAAACAAAAACTTCCTGGTTGGCTGGCTCTACATGATGGACCATCATAGGGACGCAGCTATACGACGGAACGAGACCGCAATATCGTTAGCTCCCTCTAACGCATAGCTGCGTCCCTATGATGGGCCATCATGTAGAGGAGCCAGTTCCCATAGCCCATATAAACAAATCTAAAAGCTACCGAGTTTCCGAAAGCTCACATTTAACCCGTGCGTTCCTCGCGACTGAAAGGTTAACAGCCGCCGCGGGTTAAAAATAGACCGATCGACGCATCCGAACCAAACCTTTTTGATTGGGCTAATAAACTTGCTGAGTGATCTCTTTAAACTGGCCTTATTAAAATCTATGGGCAGTTTGTTTGCTATTTTGGTTACATTGGTGATGATGTTTTCTTCCGTGGCGTGATTATACAGATATCCCTCAGAAGCTTGCGTACCAATGCTTAAAATGGTGATCGTTTTCCAATCGCCTTTAAAAAATCGTCTTGGTAGAAAACGTAGGTAGTATTACCTAGGTAAAAATTCAATTTTATAGTTAAAAAATAGCTGCGTATAATATCAGATCTGTCCGTTGGATATGCCCGAAGGACAAATCCGCCAACGTGTGGGGTGAACGCCAGGATGTGTCTGCCGGAGATCCGTCCACTGTCTGTCCGTTGTCCGCCAATAGGTCGCGTTTTTTTTTGTAGAAGTTACTGTAAACTTTTCGCTCTAACATTTATTTATTTCATAAATATTGACCGAGTTTAGTCAGTCAAAACTCGGAGAATGACCGCCACCACTGACCTACCTAAGTAATCAATCTAATTGAATGGCATTAGGCGTCAATTTGCGATATCGCTAATATTGATCTCGTCTAGTTCTCGCTAGCGGGAATATGGCCTAGCTTCGTGACAGAATTCGTTTAACACCTGCCGTTCTAGTTCCATGTAAAAACAAGGTCTCTACACGCGACTCAATTTTGACGCAAAATCGCCGGCGATTTCGATAGGTTGCCGTCTAGGTGCAACGAAATCAATCGATGGATCAAAAACCGCAATGTATTGAAGCAGGTTATTAGTTGCTGTTGCGAGGTCACTATAGAGAGCATAACCTAGTCTAATCGGAGGTACCTACATAAAACATTTGGACAGGTATTCATTTCAAAGTAATTGTCGCGAATGATAAGATTGATAGGATACCGAATGCCTGGATTTTTAAGACTATGTGAATTTTAGTTATCTTAAAGCTGCTAATAATTGAAGAACATTAATGACACTGAGTAATTTATAAGCTTAACTTTGTGATTTCACCAAATGCTAGGTACAGTCCGCCAAAAATGTGGTCTACCACCGTACGGTTGAGCATCGTTTGAACGTCATGAGACAATTAACAAGGTTTTGAATTTCGTTAGAAAAGTCAACCTTAGCGATCATTAGATCTTGCAGAAACTTTTGTCAAAACAAAACTGGTAGACCACTCTCTTGGTCCACTGTACAGCATTTTGAAGTGTTGTGCAAACGTTGCACTGTCTACTGACTTACATAATACGCAATTTTAGGCTCGAAGTGCGATGAAACCAGCAACCGGTTTCAAATGTTCATTTAATTACAGTACCTACCTGCTATTGAGTAAAAAGAGGGTAGGTACCTAATCTTGACGGAATGGTTGTCGCTTTAGGCTGGCTCTACATGATGGGCCATCATAGGGACGCAGCTATACGACGGAGCGAGATCGCAATATCGTTAGCTCTCTCTAACGCATAGCTGCGTCGCTATGATGGCCCATCATGTAGAGGAGCCATTAGATGACAAAGCCCCTGTACTATAATCGCGAAGCACTTTGTTCATCGAATCGTCTATTTGCATCACTCTCTTTCGTAAGAGCGATAGAGACGGGACCATCGTTTTGTCGATTTTCGAACTTCGCGGTAGGCCATCTGGCGTCCATTGGCTCATTGGGTAGCGACATTCGGAAGGTGGCGGGTCACTTCTGGATGAAATTGGCACAGGACCGGGTCAAGTGGCGTAAACGAAGAGAGGCCTATGCTCAGCAATGGGCGATATTTATAGGGCTGATGATGATGACTTGATGACATTGATGATCTAATCTAGAAGGAATTATATTTATATAGGGTTGGTTTGCTAAATGGGTCAGTTCGGGCTGCTACCAGATCCCGTGAAGTCGAAATGACTTGACGTGAATCTTGCTGGCTTACCGCGAATGTCGAAAATCGGAATTTCGTTATTTTCCTTTCTATCGCTCTTGCATATTCGAAAGAGAGTGATGCAAATTGACGAACTACATACATAGTCCTACATACTACATAAATAGTAGACCATAAAAATCCAAGTTTGATAACGGTGTGTTCATTTGCTCCAATAGAAGTATTTAGGTATATAAGTTGAATATTTTCATCTATAGCGTAACAAACCTCCTCGTTAACTTATATTCAGCAGTTACCTAATGCTATAACCAAACCAATCGCTCAACTAAAACTATTAAATACAATTAGGTGTAACACCAATACCAAATTGCAAAATGATTCAATCAACAGATCGACCGACCTCGATACCATATGTCCGTTACGTAACGCTGGATACAAACGAGTCCTTATGTTATCCGTTTCTCTCCTTTACTATGCGTGCGAAAAGGACGAGAATCGTCTTAAACGTTGTTCATAATCATCATCATCATCTATTTAAGAGCTTTGCTCTTGTCGGTGGAGTAACCGCCACTCATCTCGCCTCTCCGCAATTGTTTTAAGCTCCCGATAAGACACTACATTAGCCTTTTCCTTAGCCTGGGTTATAAACGCGCGTCTAGGCCTCCCACGGCGCCTTCTTCCTTTTATTTTCCCTTCTATTATAGTTTTAATGTAATCGTCGTGTCGTATTAGGTGCCCTAACATATTGCCTCTCCTGTTCTCAATCGTCTTCATAAGAAATCTCTTCTCTCCTACCAAATCTAGAACTTCTTTATTCGTCCGTCGTTCTGTCCAGCTGATGCCTTCCATTCTTGTAAGTCGTTGTAAGCTCAATAATCACTGTGGGTACTGTTATGCCTTTTCGATCGGCAGATTAGAAGCGTATCTAAAGACCTTGTTCCAGAGGATATTTCTTGATATTTCTATCTTCTATCATACGAAAAAGAATGATATTTCATTGCATTTTACCTTACCTTAGTTATACTATAGTGATGAATAGTGAATACATAACATATGGTGCGAAACCAAGAACCAATTTAGGTACCAATTTACAGATCGGTAACTGTTAAAGTTCATTATTTGCAATATTCGAAAGAGTGCAATAAAAATCATATTCTGTTGTAAATAAATTTTTATACAGTCGACGTCAAAAATATGTTTACACTTTTGCATCTTACTCCTTTGTAATAAGGTCCAAGAGTGTAAACATGTTTTTGACGTCGACTGTACAATGTGGGCCTTGTAACAAAATATATAATCATTGGTACAAAATATTTAAATAACTAGAACTATTACACAGTATACATAATAGAATGGCGCCGCTATTCACATAAAAATAAATCCAAATCCTTCCAATACCAATTAATTATAATTTATAATAAATTACTTTCTTATATCGATAAGTGTTTATACTTAACTACATTTTCAATAAGTAGACTATTGTGTAACTCGAGCGAGATGTGATAAACACGTAATAGGTAATAGATACCCACAGAGTTATAGTTACATTTCTCCAGGATCCCATCATCAGATCTGGACCTGGTAATAATGGAATCATCTGTGAAGTATACTCCTTCGATGAAAAAAAAAAAGAATTTTCCAAATCGGTCCAGGGGGGTGATTTTTGAGATTCGAGCACTCGAAAGTGACATTTTGCAACTCAGAATAAAACGATGAAATTATGTTTTAAAAATAACAGCAATAGGAATTTAAAATCATGACTATCATGAGTATTTAAACTATTAATTTCATGCGAAAAAATTAGCGGTAAGCTTTTGTGTGCGATTATTTTCGAGCTTAAACTTTTAGAATTCGGGCACTCGGAAGTCAAAAATTGGCCGCCTGGGGGCCATGGGGGGGGGGGGGGGGGTCTTCGAATAATCGGTGAACATAAATAAAAAAAATAGCAAAAAAAAAACAAAGATCCCGACGAATTGTTAACCTCCTCCTTCGAAATCTTGAAGTCGGTTGATAAATTGGGTTTTAACCAAAACTGCTTTTCGTTTACAGCTCCTCGGCATTGCCATGGTGGGCATCGGCGTGGCGGTCGTGCTCAACTGGCAGGTCGTCAAGGACGCCTCCCGGAGCCTGAACGTGGCTCCATGGTTGTTCATCGTCATAGGAGCTGTCGTCTTCCTGATAGCCTTCTTCGGGTGCTGCGGAGCTATTCGGGAGAGCCACTGCATGATTGTCACGGTAATTACTTACCTATTCGCTATATACGTGATTGTGGGGCCATCTCTTGGGCATGTGTTCAATGTTTTTTTTTCTTTTTTATAAATAGGTTGTATTATATTCCTTGCTTTTATGAAATGTGACTGGGTGATTTTGACAGCAGACAGGGTATTTGCATTTTCATTGCTTGTCACATGTGCACTGCTATCGTTCTCGTTACCCCCACCATGCACTTCGCACATAGCCAATACAATCCGGCGATGAAAGACCGTTTTTGTTTGCCGGTTGCGCGCAAAACGAACTAGAGCGTATATTATTGAAATGTGAATCAAATAAATCGTCATAATCGTAGTATTTAAAGCACTAATCTTGAGTTCGAATTATTCCAATCGGGTCAGCGTAATCTACTCCGACACTCTTAAAAAACTTTCAACGTTATCATCACAGCTCAGCTATCACGAGAAACAGGCTTTTTCCTTCAACCACATTTAATAGCTTTTTTGTTAGGTACTGTAAAGTTATATTTATCTTAATTATTACTCTTTAAGAGCTCGGTATGCTCCTTTCGGTAGGTAATGTATTCCTCATCAACACTTTTTTCTCTGCTAATGCCTTAACTTCATAAGGAACTTTCTGCAACTTACTTTTTTTCACTTCTCTTTTATTTCCGTATAAAAGTGTTTATACAACCTACAGTCAGCAGCAGAAGTAGCTAAGCTGGTAGGGTGTTCAAAATGACCGACACACGCTCTTATTCTCTTAACAATAAAGTATTGTCCAGGTAATTTTGAACACCTTACCCGCTTAGCTACTTTTGCTGCTGACTGCATCTACGTAGTTAGCACCCTTTCATGGATGTCCATGAATCCATGTCAGACAGGAACCTCTTTCTACTTAAAATTTGTAAAGAACAACACTAAGATACTATGGCCTATTACAAAAAAAAAAAAAATTAAGCCCTATACTTTCCGTTTCCAGTACGCGATCTTCCTGATCGTGATCATCATCGTGGAGGTGATCCTGGCTGTCTGCATCTTCGTGTACGCCGACAGCATCAAGCACGCGCTGAAGACCGGCATGGACAGGTCCTTCGAGGAGGGCCGCTCGTTGAACCCCAACCCCTTCCACCAGATTGAGCGTCAGGTAATTCATTTATTTATTAACAAGCAGTCCAGAAATCCCTAAAAAATCACTCATATTTAATCATAATTTAAGAGTATTAATTCCTAAATAAATGTTTTTGTTGATTTAAGAGTTAATTTCCAATACCTAAATATTTTTTTTATTTGAGGTCACCCGAATTTGTCACACATCTTAATAGCGCCATACATGGACGGATCTGTCTGCCGGGCATATCCGCCGGACAAATCCGGCGGGCAGATCTGTGCGTGTATCCCTAGCTAATATACCTTTGATGGTACCCTACTACCCACGACCCAGTTAATCGAAATATGTAGGTCACCATATTGATACAGTAATATAAGAGCTGAATTACAACACCATAATAATGAGGCATCTGGTATTTACTACGCGACATGTGATGTGACTGTTTGATTTAAAACATATGGCTGTATTGTATATCTATAGTTTACATCGGAATAAGATAACGGTTAAATATTTACCTTTTGGTATTATATACAAAGTGGGCCCGAATAAAGATGATGTATGGCGTTCCGGACCGTGTCTGCCACGACACTTCCGACGCTTTTGTATAGAAAGCGTCACATGATCCTCGGAAGTGCTGGAAGTGTCGTCACGGACACGGTCCGGAACACCGTGCAACATCCTTAATCGACAAACTTAAACCACATATTTCGATGTTTATTTGTACGAGTTTGTCTTTGACTTCTAATATTAACAAGTCAATGTATAGTAATGCAAAATGCAATGCGAAGTTTCTAAGCAATATCATCGCCACTCACTGTCACTAGCTACTGTCACTGTCACAGTCAGTAGTTAATTTTTATTTATATATCTAAATACAGTATCAGAGATAAAAATGTTAAGCTAACCTCATCAATTACAGTTGTCTTGCTGCGGCAAAACCGGACCCATCGACTACAGCATCAACGCTGTCGCGAACCTGCCCCCAGAGTGCTGCGCCCAGGGCACCCAGGTCTGCTCCATCGTGAACGCCTACTCCACCGGTTGCACCTCGCTCATGCTGGATTACTACGACAAATCACACAAGGTCATCGCTGGCATCGCTATTGGTGTTGCTTGTGTTGAGGTAACTTTTTCACTACACTAATTATAGCGAACAACTCTTTCTGTATGATCTATCAACTCCTTAGTGATGTTGAGTGCACCCAGGACACCCAGGTGTGCTCCATTGTGAACGCCTACTCGACCGGCTGCACCTCGCTCATGCTCAAGGTTGTCGATGGAATCGCTATTGGTGTCGCTTGTGTGGGGTAATATTTCACTGCCCAAATTATGGCGAACAACTCTTTCTCTATGATCTATCAACTCCTTAGTAGAGATGGGCCGACTAGGGTTTTAGCCGAATACACAATCGGCCGACTATTCGGCAATGCCGATCGTAAGTTTTGGCTAAATTTGGGTGCAATTGGAAACGCTCGTTTCGCTTCGTCCGCCAGCCATGCCATTGTCTATCACGCGGTAATTTTTTAACCAGTTTTGTATACGAACCGGCGCTGAAGTGTTTGATGGCAAAAAGAAAACAAACACTAACTATTACTACTAATAGTAATAAGACGTTTAAAACTTAGAAATATTAAATTTCATAACTAAAAAAAAGGTTAAACTTCTGCCAAGTTATTATTTTCCTGTAGGTACTAAAGTGCCGAATATTCGGCATTTTTTGCCGACTAGTCGCCGACTAATCGCCGACTACAAATTATGCCGAATAGTCGGCTTTCCCGACTAGTCGGCGACTAGTCGGCCCATCTCTACTCCTTAGTGTCCCTGTTGAGTGCACCCAGGGGTATCCAATCCATGTGTGCTTCATCGTGAACGCCTACTTGACTGGTTGCACCTGGCTCTTGCTGTATAACTATGACCCAAAGGGAATACGGAAATATAAAGAGCAAATAGCCGACATGCTTCAAGTTTGCATCGATTTAGCACTCATGGCAGTAAAAAACAACGTAAAACTTTATAGGTAACTTACCGAGGCCAGATAGAGAATATTATATGTACATATATAATGTAACATTTTTTCATTTCAGGTCGTCGGAGCGCTGTTCGCCCTGTGTCTCGCCAATTCCATAAGAAACATGGACAGAAGGTCACGCTACTAATATTTTGTACATTAAAACTGGTACCTATTATCACCATTTATTTTTGTTTTGACTTTTTAACATAATTTTAAGCGGGATGTGTACTGCATGGCTAAAATCGGGAATCTGAAACGTGTTTAGTTTTTTAACGGACATCTTGAAATTATTGTTGCTAATTTAAAAATCAGAGTATTTCAATTAAGTATAGTTCGAAATTATGCTTATGTTAAAATCGTCGCGTAACTGTAATTATCGATGTAATTTATTCTCAACTATTGAAAATGCCGTTGTAAATGGTTTTGAAATCCTAGTAACGTTAGCTTTTTCCGGGTAAGGCTTTATACTAACATTTTGCGCAATTAATATGTAATAAGCCAAGGCCGATTTTTTGTACGCCGTATATCTAACCGACAATCTATATGCATTGTCTTTAGAATAATTAGCTTTAAAAAATCGGTCTAAAATTAGTTATCTTCGAGGGAATAACTAATAATAATAAATGCATTTAAGTGGTTTGTAACCGGTATAGCATTTAATGACACTTGTATCTAAGGGTGCGAAATAAAATTAGACATCAACATTGCCATGAAGCTATGCCATAAGCTATATAAGTTTATGTAGCTTCATGAAACATGCACGGTTCGCCTGAGAGGTAATATAAATTTGGGGCATTTGCTTTAGTATGATTTTTGCACTACAAATTGCTAAAATTCAAGAAAACATTAGATTTGTCAATTTCACCAAATTTATAATAACCTTAATGGTCTGTATATTTTGCAAGTGCTTTGTATGTTCTGCTAATAATTAAAGCTACGAGTATTAACGAGTAATGTAATGAAATAAAATAGCAAGCGGGAGCAGGTAGTTGCCACGTCGGAAACGAGCCATTCAACAGCATTGGTTGTGCCTCGCATAGCTTTATGTGTGAGTCTGATCTGCCACAGATCAAAATGTACCGCTTGCGAAATGCTCCTTTTTGTAAGGCTCAAGTTAGCCTCTAATGTATATTTAGATGTTTACTAACTATTTAATGGAATTGTCCAAGAATCTCGATTAAGTATTTTTATTACATTGTGTAGGCAGTAAGCATTTATTTCAAAATCGTGCTTTTTGCACTTCTGTAATGATTGTGATATTTCTTAAAAGAGTTTATAGAAATTTATCTTTTTGTAAAATCTTATTCTTGACGTTTAAATTTACACATATTTATTGCAACGTGATTTGAAAGCGTACGCAAACATTTAAGGCACAAAATACATTATTTGATTATCAGATATCGTAATTGAAATGATCTTGATCACTTGGTCTCAGTCGGCTAAGTATAGCAAAGTCGGCTGAGATCTTTAGTTAAACAATACAATTTGAGTGCCAAAAACACTTGAGTTTTGCATAAATCTGCAAAAGTGTGCCTTTTTGTATTTTGTTGACGAAGATTTTTATAAATTCAATAAACTATATGTGTGACTTATTGGGTTTTGATTTACCCCTATATTACATCAATTATTTGTAATTGTAACTATCTTGTATTTAGTTACTTCATCTGAATAACTTTAAATGATTTGTTGAATGTTAACTAATACACTTCATGATGTCTATTGTCAATAATTTTTGGGCACCCTTTTTATTATCTTTTTGCACAAATCGGTTTAACCATAGGTGAGTTCAATGTAAATACTTATGTAGCATGTTTGTTGTACGTTTTTTGTTTTAAATTGCATGTAGATCAAAAGATAAAAGACATTCTGTTGTTCGGCTGTCCCAATGTTGTACCTATAGGTAATTATAAAAAAATGGTTATTTTAGTTTGGTGTTTGTAAAATGTTTTTATTTCTCTGTGGTTGGCACTATCGGTTGTGGTTATCTATGGTACCAGTGTTTTTTGTATCGCTTTTATATATTTGCAAATTGAACTTCTCTTTCTAACGATCTATCTATTTACAGGTACGCCTAAAACGAAGACATCACGAAACATTCGAATAAGAACAATATGGGATATTTACGAAAGAAACTCACCACACTATTTTATGTACAAGTTAATTAAGTTAGGTAACTGTTGAAAAGCTAGATCGGTCAAATATGACCATTTAAATACATGTACCATTCCTGTTGCCTTTATTTAAAATCTTGTTGTACTTAGTTTATTGTAGATGTTACATGAAAAAGCCATAATGACGACCATAATGCACCCGAGCAAAATTTAAAGTGGTTGAGCATAAATACTTCAAAATAATTTCACGCCACTTTTAAATCGACCTAACGCACAAATTTATGACCAATCGAGATTATAGAAGTTTAGTAAATAGAGGCAGCATGAACGGTACAGAATATACGCCTACCCTTTAGAATAAACAATGTTTAGTTTTTGTGATTGACTGAAATAGTGCCAGGATGTAATGTGTACTGTAAAAAGGTGGCACGAATTCCGTTTTGCTGTACCTATTCCCTTTTAGAAAGTAATTTCTCTTTTCATAGTCTGCCGTCCATAATAATGTATGGTACGTAGCAGATTTCTATGGTGTTTACAACGGATCTTCCATTTTATGTTGACTAGCACAACCAGCACCGGTTTTATTTTATTTTGACATGATTCAAAATATATAACCCGTCTTCATTTGATTTTATTTTGTTGCATTAAAACGATTGTTAAGTTTAGTTAAGAATTGTTTGTAATTTTACATTACTGTAAGAAGTATAATAAAAGTATTTTCATACTATTCAATGTTGTACGTCCAATTTACAATACTTATATTTAAAGTGTTAAAATTTGTATGCATTTCTATTATAATGTGATTTTTTAGGTGTTGCCTTACTAGCATGTATATACATAGTTATTTTATCGTATCGGGAACAAGTGTCTGTTTAATGTGTTTTGAATCTCGTGCATTTCCAATGATACTGCTTTTGTGGATGATACTTGCTGTATGGCGAAATTAAATTTTCTACTATTAATCTGGTAGTTTTTTCTTTTTGAACGTAACCTGTAAAAAATAAGTAATAACTGTACTTTCTATTGTACATAGGTGTTATTATTTATTCTAAGGATACCTATACTTAAACACCTGCATAGTTGAAGTAAAACTTACCAGAGTCCGACGCCATGCACAGTGACTTAAGGGAGTGGCTGTTTTTAGGGTTCCGTAGCCAAACTGGCAAAAACGGAACCCTTGTAGTTTCGTCATGTCCATATGTCCGTCCGTCCGTATGTCAGAGGCATTTAACTCTGAAACTGTAAGTTAAGTAGGTCAGTAATTTTTAATCAATTTTGAATGCACTTGCTTAACTGGTGCGCGTCTAGAAAGAACTGCGAAACGAGTCGACTGTACGGTACAGGAACAGTTTTGAACTTTTATAATTCACAAGTGCGATTTTGATTTTAAGTTAGAGAATATAATATGATTAGTCATAGTAAAAAATATTTTCTAACAGTTATTGGCGATGCGCTAGGTATTATATAGATATTTGTTAATAACACAAAGAACATATTATCCAAATTACATTTTTCTTTACCACACTATTGCATTCAACTATTTCAATATCATCTGTCATTTTATAACAGTTTGGTCAATAGATTGTGTGAGCATATTCGTAAACAATTTGTAAAATTATGCGTGACCTTGAATTCTAAACGAACGCCAAATGGCTAAGACGACAAATGCTATTGACAAAACCGTTATAAAATGTGAAGTTATGTAGCAATAATAGAAAGCGATAGTCTGGTAGAGAATAATAAAACTTGCATAATCTTTTCTTTATGTAGCAAACAAATACGTGTATTCTACCTAGCGCAATGCTCACAATTGTTAGAAAATATTTGTCATTATTAGTACTTAACGTATTCTAACGGGGCACGATATAAAATCGGACTTGTGAGTTTTGTCATTTTTATAGGTTAAAAAGGCGTTGTTGTACTCCACTAGTGTACTTTATCTACACACATATCATAAACTCTCCATGATGCGTTCAAAAACCGCACGTTATGACCACCATAAAAAGAGACTGTTTTGTTAAAAGTTAGAACAAATGTCTTATCTGTAACGATGTTATTATTATCAAATAATAATCAAAAATTCGATTTCATTATGAAAATCCGGCCTGCTCCCCGACCGACGGCGCGCTCCTCCGACCGCCGGCACGCGCCCCGCCGACTGCCGCGCCGACACAATCGAGTTGGCCATGGCGGTGCAATCTGTGAAATGGCAGCCATTTTAACAGTTTTAGAACGCGTCATTTAGGGTTTATAATATGTATGTAGATAAAGCAGTGTATGCAACTGTACGTAATTAGGCCTTAAAACACTCGTGTGATCTTATTAAGTGTCACTCGTGTGATCGTGTTTTAAGGACCCCTATTACGTAACAGTTACATAAACTACTATTCGGAGTGTAGTTACAGTACATAACTTAGATATCCGATACATATATAATATATTAAGTATCATAATATATTTTTTTTCGTTAGCCTATTTATTGTACCTAGGTACCACTGCTGGGAAAACGCCTCCCCTTTTGTTCATAATTAAATATAAAAAAATAATTATTCAAATAGTTCACGGGTCTCGGAGTAATCGAAAAACATACATAAATAAAACAAACAGCGAACCGAATATAAAACCTCCTCCTTCTATGAAATTAAAGTCTATTAAAAAATTAAAAGCACCGAACCTAACGACATAGATAATACCAGAGACTATAAATAACATAGCCACAGTCTAAAAACTTTTTGGAACTCAAGTCTGGGGGCCTATCGGTAACTTTTTAACGCCGCTCAGTTTTCCGGTGAGGTAAAAGTGCGCTGAATTGCTTTTAAGTTAACGTTACGTCACAGAGTAAATAATAGTATAATACAGAGAGACCTCTGTAATGTCACGTAACGTCACGAATCATGTTGTCCCTTATTAACGCATGACAAGTTCTCTTTCGCACTTATGCAAACGTATCGGATACGTCGTGTCAAACTCAAATTTTTTGACAGAATTACTTTGAGTTGTACCCCCCTGGTTACGTCCCTATTGCCGCTCAATAGTCGTTCAACTTTGACTGGTTTTGTCGTAAGCTCAACGAAAACTCCCCGTTTTGAGGTAATGTATTGTCTATGGCTGGAAAAAAATAAATTGAGGGTTTGTTCTGAAACTAAATAAAGTTTATAGCGATGCGATAACTTATGATGGTGTCTTATTTAATGGGAAAAACATAATATCTGAAATAAATATACCTTTAATAGATAGGAAGAAAGGAGAAAGAAAGTTTTGTGTTTTGCGAGATTTTTTTAACGTTACACTACAATGAAAAAAGTTACGAGCGCTCCTCATCGTCACATTTCACGGTTCCTTTTCACGAATCATTGCAAGTTATTATTTTTCCAAAACCATAAAAAAATATTGCTTTTAAAATAATCAGCGTAATTTTGCTTTAATTTTTTTTATATTTTCAACAAATTTAATAAATCAAGCAAATCAAAAAAATATTATAAAATATGTTGAAAAAATGCCAAATGACAATAATGACATCGACCGTTAAAGTTTGAACTTGATGTTTCGTCTTTGTTGAGTGTTGACTGAAGTAATGAAGTTGTTAGATAACAAAGAGAATTTAATGTAGTGTTTGATAATAATGATTTCATAATTTAAACTTGACCTAAACGCTGCTATTTCTCTTTAAATAGTTAAATTACTAGAATATGCTGGTGAAGTGCTAAATATTCAGCGCATTGCGTTTCTTTTGTGGTTTTTGGCAAAGTTTCCAAATTCTCCTTCATTATTTCGTACAACGATGCCGTGCTGTTTTCCAACTTCTCGTCAGTTTTTCACACACGTGGAATTCGACAGTTTCAACTGGTAAATACCTATTTATAAGACTCTTTTATCTTTTAGAATCCTTGGTTGCCGGTATTTCTTTACAAAGACCGCCGCCTCGAATGTGAACATGCAAAGTAGTGTTAATATTTGGTGTTCAGTATGCAATAAAAAAAGACAAATTTTAGCAAAAAGTGTAAAAAATATAGGGGAAGGCTTGTGCAGAAACATAGGTGTAAAAGACTTTTCAAGGGCTAGTATTTTACAGCTCAACAAAAAACCATATCCTAATTATTATTGTGACTATTTTTGATTTAAGAGAATTTTTTATTTATTGTCCTGTTAAAAATTCTTATTTTAGCACAGAGGCGGCCTTAGGGGGTGGCGTCCCTGGACAAATTTTTACAAGGGCCGGCCGGAGGCCTCGCAAAGCCTAAGGCCACCACTCTTTTAGCATACATAGTCTCTACTATAACATAATAACAAATCTAGGTGTGATAATTTTAATTTAATTTAATTTAATTTAATTTATTCAAAAGGCAACAATGGCCCATAATTGTTAGTTATATTCATGCCTTAAAGATATGTATCTGTTAGTAAAAACTAAAGTAAATAACACAGAACAACACAGAAACGGTACATAAAACACAATCACCTAGTAGCGGTCATGACACAATCGAAATGTCGCATAAAAGGTGAGTCATATCGGCCTGTCACGGTAGCCAGGATGGGGTTGGAGCTGGCCCGCACTCTGCAGAGCAACGAGGTCATTCTTTTTCATAATGACACAATACCAATTTTTTTGAATTCGACATACCTACCCTTTGCTACACCCCAGCCCATGTTTATGTTTTAACTTCTATTGAAAATGGATAGTGTTTAAATTAAATGTTTAACCCAATTTTGTTCTTGTACAATGTTTTACTAGAATTAAGTTGTTAAGGCAACTCGGGATATCAACAACTTAATATTTTTTTATCTTACAGTGTAGTACAAGGCAAATAATGCGATAGTATTGGTGTGACCTGGATGAATATCACTGCAATCCCTGTTGCTAAAATAATGAAGAAGTTACAATGGAAAACAGTTATTGGAAAACCAGGTATATACCCGTATATAACAATTTAAATACATAAGATAATAACTATGTGTAACAAGGGTCAGCTGCTGCCAAGTAATGAACTTTTTGACACCATCTATTTGGAAATTGGGCTTTTTCTTCTCTAAGATACTTGCTGTCCATTTTATATGTTTGTTGCCATTATGTATGTTGATCATAAGTTATGACTGACCCTGACCGGACCCAATTAGACTGGACCATGCTGGTCCAAATCGGGCCATATTAAACCTCACCTAACCAAACTAACCAAATCAGACTAAATGATAATATGATCATTATCCTCAACGGTGGTTTGAAAAACAGTATGTGAGAACAAAACTGTTTTGATCTCGGGTGTTAGCGCTTGAATGAATCACTACGCTATGGTACCCCAGATGCTGCACATGAAGTTCATAAGTCCATTCATTACTAAGATGGAAAGATATTAATCTGAACCTGGGGCCATACTGGATTAGGGTTACTGTAGATAGAGTCCAATGGGGATGGGGACAGTTGGAGAAGGCCTATGGCTTAGATCAGCACACTGAGCTTAGATACACATTATAGTAACTAAATTAATTGTAATTATTGATCGGAATAAATGGATTTCTTAGTATTATAAATTATGGGACAAGGGTTGTGTTGTGATTATTCAATATTATTTATGTGCTTTTTTATACCATGACGGTGTCAAACAGGCATACGGCCCGCCTGATGGTAAGCAGCTACCGTAACCCATGGACGCCTGCAACTCCACAGATGTCACATATGCATCTCGTTGACCTATATGTTACTCCCAGAATCGAACTATCTTCACACCAAATTCCATCTAAATCGGTAAAGAAAGTGGTTTAAGCGTGAAGAGTTACTTTCGCATTTATAATATTAGTAAAGGAGGTCTCGACTCTAGTTTGAATCTTGGAAAAGGAGTTTATTTGTGTGTTTACTACGGATATGTAGTATGTGTGTTAGTAGTTAAAGGTGTAGAGGTAACAGACAGACGAAATTAATGTCGTATTTATAATTTTGCTTGTTGGTTCTTCGATTTAGGCACTTTACATTTACAATGCCATTAGGAATGTAAAAAAAAACTAATAATTATGCATAATAACTCCACAGCCGGATTCGGTCCCAGTTAAAGAGCGCTGACTGCAGAGAACTCTGCTGAGCTGTAGCTGATGAGCTCCCGTGGCTATGTCAAGCCATTATTGCCAATCTTGTTCTCAAGGTAAGTGAATATTGTGATCACACCTTTTATTTCATTACATTTGGCATGAATTTGGATGGTCTCAAATTTCATCGAAATCGATATAATAGTTTTTTAAGCGTGTAAAGGTAACCGACAGACGGAGTTACTTTTACATTTATAATATTAGTATCGCTTAGAGAAGCCTCGTGGTAAGAGCGCTAGTAGCCTGGCGGTAAGACATCCAACTTTCAATCCGGTCTTGGGTTGAGTTTTCCAGTACTTATGTTCGGAATGTCGTTTGATATTTACCAGTCGCTTTTCGGTGAAGGAAAACATCGTAAGAAAACCGGACCTCATCCCGATAAGACCTTGTTTCTCCTCTGGTTGAAAGGTCAGATGGCAATCGCTTTCGTACAAACTAGTGTCTACGCCAATTCATGGAATTAGGTTGTCTAGCGGACCCCAAGCTGGGTCAAACGCTATGAGGAAGAAAGAAAAAAGAGAAGCCCTGCGGTCTTTGGTCTCGGAGGCCAAGATCCACTTTAGGTTGTTTGGCCACTGTAGTAAGTACCTAAGTATTAGTGAATTAAGCTGTATGTCCCAGGTTTGAATCCTGGTAGGGGCGTTTATTTGTGTCTTTATCATGAATCTTTGTTCCCGAGTTATGGATGTTTTCTATCTGTGATATATTATTATTGTCACCGACTAGTACCCATAGTAACAAGCCTTATTGAGTTTACTGTGAGGCTAGGTAGATTTGTGAATGATTGCCCCATATTTTTTTGTAACACGACTATGGCAAACAAGCATACGACCCGCCTGATGGTACACACTAAGCAACTACGGTAACCTATGGACGCCTGCAACTCCAGAGATGTCACATATGCGTGTTGTCGACCTATATGTTACTCCCGGAGTCAAACTATCTTCACACCAAATTTCATCAATTTCATCGGTAAAGTGGTTTAAGCGTTAAGAAGTGACAGACAGAGTTACTTTCGCATTTATAATATTAGTAAGGAGGTCTCAACTCGAGTTTGAATCTTGGAAAGGGAGTTTATTTGTGTGTTTATTACGGATATGTTCTAGAGTTGTGGCTGTTTTCAGATTTCATCCAAATCAATATATTGAATTTAAACTTTCGTGAGACATATTAGTATATAGTACAAATCAATATAGTAGTTGAATGTAAAAAAAAACTAATAATTATGCATAATAACTCCACAGCCGGATTCGGTTCCAGTTTAAGAGCGCTGACTGCAGAGAACTCCACTGAGCTGCAGGTGATGAGCTCCCGTGGCTGATATAGCCATTATTGCCAATCTTGTTCTCAAGGTAAGCGAAATTGTGATAATGTGAGTACACCTTTTATTTCATTACATTTGGCATCAATATGGATGGTCTCAAATTTCATTGAAATCGATATACTAGTTTTTTAAGCGTGTAAAGGTAACAGACAGCTGGAGTTACTTTTGAATTTAAAATATTAGTATCGCTTAGAGAAGCCTCGTGGTAAGAGCGCTAGTAGCCTGGCGGTAAGACGTCCGACTTTCAATCCGGTCTCGGGTTCACACCCCGGCTCGTATCACTGACTTTTCCATAACTTATGAACGGAATATCATTTGATATTTACCAGTCCATTTCGGTAAAGGAAACATCGTAAGGAAACCGGACCTAATCCCGATAAGACCTTGTTTCCCCTCTGCTTGCAAAGTCATATGGCAGTCGCTTTCGTAAAAACTAGTGCCTACGCCCATTCATGGAATGTGGTTGTCAAGCGAACCCCAAGCTGGGTCAAACGCTATGAGGAAGAAAGAAAAAAGAGAAGCCCTGCGGTCTTTGGTCTCGGAGGCCAAGATCCACTTTAGGTTGTTTGGCCACTGTAGTAAGTACCTAAGTATTAGTGAATTAAGCTGTATGTCCCAGGTTTGAATCCTGGTAGGGGCGTTTATTTGTGTCTTTATCATGAATCTTTGTTCCCGAGTTATGGATGTTTTCTATCTGTGATATATTATTATTGTCACCGACTAGTACCCATAGTAACAAGCCTTATTAAGTTTACTGTGAGGCTAGGTAGATTTGTGAATGATTGCCCCATATTTTTTTGTAACACGACTATGGCAAACAAGCATACGACCCGCCTGATGGTACACACTAAGCAACTACGGTAACCTATGGACGCCTGCAACTCCAGAGATGTCACATATGCGTGTTGTCGACCTATATGTTACTCCCGGAGTCAAACTATCTTCACACCAAATTTCATCAATTTCATCGGTAAAGTGGTTTAAGCGTTAAGAAGTAACAGACAGACGAGAGTTACTTTCGCATTTATAATATTAGTAAAGGAGGTCTCAACTCGAGTTTAAAAAGTAATATTATGAAAATAGATTTCAGGCAACAGTCGTTGGTACCATATGGTTGATAAGGTATGTATGTATGTATATATCACTTTATTGCACATAAACAAGTTTAACAATATTACAACAGTAAAATAAAAAATAAAAAAGATATGCACAAAGGCAAGCTTATCCCTAAAAGGGATCTCTTCCAGCTAACCCATGAGAGAATGAGAAAGGAATAAATACTAAATGATGAAAGACAAACTATGCACAAAAGAACAATAAAAAGTTTGGAAACACAAAAAGCTTTAGGTACCTAAACACTAATAAATACATATATCGGTACATACATGTACCACACAAATACTCTTAAACTAAGTATATACATATATAAGGTCAAGTTCGTATATACATATACAAGGCGTGGCCACACCTGGCGCACTGCCTCGTGAAGAAATTGCCGCGCGGCAGCTCGGCTAATGTAGCAGTGCCTCGCCCGAGGCAATGCGGCCGCGCGTGCGTTTGCCTCGGCCGAGGCACGTCCACACTAGCCGAGTTGCCGCGCGCGGCGATTTCCTCGCGAGGCGGTGCGCCAGGTGTTTTTTTATGACAATGTACCTTATTGAATACCAAAATATTAATATGAAAATGTCCTCAGACCTACCCCCAAACCTCCTGTAGATAATGATGGGTTAATTGGATGAGGAACAAGCCATTAAGATAAAGTTTTTTTTTACGATTTCAACATTACAAAAGGAGGAGGTTCTCAATTCGGTTGTATGTTTTTAGGGTTCCGTACCCAAAGGGTAAAAACGGGACCCTATTACTAAGACATCGCTGTCCGTCTGTCTGTCTGCCGATCTGTCTGTCTGTCCGTCTGTCTGTCACCAGGCTGTATCTCATAAACCGTGACAGTTAATTATACAGTTGAAAGTTTCACAGATGATGTATTTCTAATGCGGCTTTAACAACAAATACTAGAATAAAATAAATATTTAAGGGGGCTCCCATACAACAGACATGATTGATTTTTATAGATATTTTTATTGATGATGATTTTTATAGATAATGGCATGGAACCCTTCGTGCGCGAGTCGGACTCGCACTTGGCCGGTTTTTTGTTTGTTTGTTACTCCGTAATTTCTGAACACCACACCAAATTTCATCTTAATCGAGGCGGCGGTTGTTGATTCCACATACACTCCCTATACAAATACGGATGTACTACTGAACATTATTTAACAATTTCAGGTGAAGAGCTCCGTGAACGTCTTCTATCATTCTCACATAATCCAGTTCTAACATCCACCCGAAGATAATCCAGGTATGCATTTTTTAAAAGTAATATTATGAAAATAGATTTCAGGCAACAGTCGTTGGTACCATATGGTAGATAAGGTCAAGTACAATTTTTTTTATGACAATGTCCTCAGACCTAGCCCCAAACCTCCTGTTGGGTTAATTGGATGAGTCTTAAAAATTAGGCTCTGCATACAGAGCTCATGCTGGTTAACGAGGGCTGTTTTCCGCAACTCGACGTCTATATGTTGCGTCTATTTTTGCGTAGACCTCATACTGTCTCCATCCCAAATTTCATCTTAATCGGTGCAGCAGTTATTCATTCCCTCCCCATACAAACTTCCAGCCCGTTTCCACAAAGGGATGGTTTCTGATATAATAACTGCCCTATGTCTTCCCCGAGACTCAAACTATTTTTTTACCATTTTCATCTAAATAGGTTTAGTAGTTATTGGTTCCCTATCCTATGTCCTTTCCCTACACTCAATACCAAATTTCATTTCAATCGGTTGAACAGTTTTATCGTAAGGAGGTAACAGACAGACAGAGTTACTTTCGCGTTTATAATATTTACAACCAGAACTCTTGACTATCTCTCTCTCTATACCAGATTTCATCCAAATCGGTTGAACAGTTTAATCGTAAGGACGTAACAGACAGAGTTACTTTCGCGTTTATAATATTTGCAAGGATCCGTCCCCAGAACTCTTGACTATCTCTATACCAAATTTCATCCAAATCGGTTCAGCGGTTATTAAATCCCCATACAAACATCCATCTGTTTTTCATACCCTTAAGGGATGACTTCTGGGATAAAAACTATCCTATGTCTTTAACCGTGTACTAAATTCCATATTAATCGGTTATGCGGTTTAAATGTGAAGGCATAGCAACCGTTAGCTCACTACACAGATAGACTTTCGCAATTATAATACATGGGTTAGTTAAACATGAGGTCCTGGGTTTGAACCTGCTAAGGGCATTTATCTCGGATATTATTGTTCTCGAGTTGCACCAGCGACGCTCTCAGCTGTAGAAAAGCAGTCGCTGTAGCCGAAAACGGCTAGGAGATGATGATGAAGGGATCTCTTCCAGTTAACCTTTGAGTAGATGAGTGAAGTGAAATGAGGTAGACCAACGCGGCAACATGTATATTATACATACATTGTATAACGAGAAACGAGAAAGATAGATAAGTACTGCTATATACAAAATTTATAGGATGAGCATAGTGTAATATACATAACACACAGTTTAACAGGAGGTCCCGGGTTTGAATCCTGGTAAGCGCATTTATTTGTGTGTTTCTTATGAATTTATTTATTCTTGAGCTGTGGATGTTTTCTATCTAATATAAATAGTGTCACCTAGACTAGGCGAGCCTTATTAAACTAACTGTAGGACTAGATTGATAAGTGAATGATTATCCCATATTATTTATGTTCTTTTTTTATACCGCGATGGACGCCTGCAACTCCAGAGAGGTCGCATGCTCGATGTCGACATATTCGCTGTGTCCATGATTGTGGCGCCATCTCTTGGGCAGGTGGTCAATCTGTTTTTTTCCTTTTTTATAAATAGGTTGTATTCCTTGCTTATATGAAATGTAACTGGCTGATTCACTATTTTGACAGCAGACAGGGGATTTGCAATTTCATTTCTTGTCACATTGAGCACTGCGATCGTTCTCGTTACCCCCACCATGCACTTCGCGCATAGCGACTGTCTTAGTATTTACCACAGGACTCAAACTATCTCCTCGCCGAATTTTATTTAAATCGGTATGTGGTTTTAGCTTCAAGAGATAACAGACAGATAGATTATTACTTGCGCATTTATCTTTGTATAGAAAGTTCCGGGTTTGAATCTTGGTAAGGGCATTTATTTTTGTATTCATCAAGGATATTTGTTCCCGAGTTGTGGATATTATCTATCTGTTATAAATATTGTCAAAGTGATCGTGGAGAATGATGAGATAACGGGCGACAGAGATGTGTGGAAGAAAAAGACTTGCTCCGCCGACCCCAGGTAAATGGGACAAGGGCAAGCGAATGGTGATGATGAGTGGCAGTGGTAGTTACCTACAATACAAGATTTATTGATCTTACTGTGCTGTGGCACTAGGTTGACACGCGAATGATTATCCCTTTTTTTATTTACCACAATGGTCGCACGCAAACATTTGGCCCACCCCACCTGCTAAGCTGATAGCAGCTACCGTGACTTATGGACGCCTGCTACTCCGGAGGTTTATTTAATTTAATGATATGGCATTTTGTCACTCGTTTAGAGTGTTATGTTTAAATTCTGCATTCATTGGATTACGTCGTTGTCGAGGGTAAACAAGTCTGCTGGATCGCCGTCCTATTTGCGGAGTGCACAGTCCCGGACGATATGCGCGACGTCCTGATGTGAAGGTGGCACATGCGCTTTTGCGACCTTTTAATGTTAAGGAGTATTCACCGTATTATATTTATTATTCAATATTTTACATCATTGGATTTTAATATTTAAACAAATTCTGTCTTTTTTTGAGATATAATAAATGACTTGAATTTACTTAAAATACCATGCCGATGAGGTAAGGCACCCGGAATATGAATGCCTTGTGCGTTGTTTGAACTTTTGTCCTTATAAAGTATGATTTCTGGTATAAAACAACTATCCTATATCCTACCCCGGGACTTAAATTCTCTTCATAACCATACGTCGTTATCGCGGGTGCAACTACGATTTGACAGAACTCAAAGATTATGATAAACAAGAAATAACAGAAGTGTCAGTAGTATCAAATACGTTTGTACCTACGAGATCAAAATTATTCAATTTTTTTTTCTAATATCGGATATACCCATTCGATTAAAAAAAAAATTTGAAAATCGGTTCACGATTCACGGAGATATCGAGTAACATACATACAAAAAAATAATAATGATAAAAAAAATCTGTCGAATTGAGAACCTCCTCCTTTTTTGAAGTCGGTTAAAAAGATTAGCCACGCAGTCCTAACGGCAACATCTTCTGTCACCTGTTATTCGAAACATTTTTCATTCTTGATCGATTTATGTAGACTTGTAGATAAACGATTATTTTAGACTTACGAACAATTGGTTTCCCCTAACTTTTGAACCGTAAATCCGAAAAGTATGAAAAAAATCAAGACGATGTGGCTTAGTTTACTTTAAACGAAAATTATTTAGAACATTATCCCTTTAACCGTGTTTGAGTTATGTGCAAAAAAACGACTTACTACGGAACCCTCCGTTATGCGTGGACTGGCACGGTTTTGGTCGGTTTTTTACACCATTGTACTCGACCCATAGAGTGCGCACTTTTCTAACTCCGAGAATTTTGTGCAAAATTTCATTATTTCTGACTAACTTGGCGTTATTACTCTTTCAGATGTAATCTGAGTTTGGATGAATTCGTCTTCGTTCCTAAAATAAATTGAAGAAGCTGGGACGGAAGTCGTTTCGGCACATACAGGTTTGTGTTTAAGAGTTAATTCATTTAATTAAAAGTCGGAACATATTTACACAAAATAAAAACTTTTTACAAAAAAAAGATGAACGACTTCAAAAAGGATAAAATGAATCATTATATTATTTATATGCGTCACCAACTGATATGTATGTTTGAAGTCGGTGCCACTGCCAAGCCAAATTTGGAAGAGTTAATACGAACGAGGCGATGTGTTCAGTGAATTGTTCTTTTTACTGTCTACCTAATCTAATACGGTATGGATTGCACATAGGTATACATTCGTTTCGACTATGCGTTACCCGTTAGGTACAGAAAATATAATCATGCGCATTATGTTTGTTAACACACTGTTCGGACTACCCGTATCTCGAAGGAAGTCCGTGGTTCGGTTTGAATTATTTATCATTCTTCATCTAAAGTTAAATTCGAAGTATAAAGGAATTCAATGGCTAGATTAATTTTTCTATAGTTACTCAGATACACCCAGTACACCCACAGTTTCAGTAAAAAGGCACGATATTCAAATTTTCTATGAAAGGCCAATCATACGCGTCTACATTTTTTTTCTATTTTATTCCGCCTTTTTCTGATTATTGAAAAAGTAGACGTGTCTCAGAATATACACAAAATCGGATTAGTAGTTTAGATATGACAATGTAACAGATAGAGATAGTGCCGTGGGGTGCCCGGCCTTAGAATTGTCCCCCACTATATCGTCCCGTGGTTGCAGTAGGAGTCTGCTAAGGGAATATACCGGGAGATGGGCAGCAGCATCTTCCGAAAGCCTAAACAACAACAACCCGCCTGCCAAGCGTGGCGCGTATGGCAAACCCCCCCCCCCCCTTTAATAAAGGGGAGGTCTATGTTGAGCAGTGGACGTCTTATGGCTGAGATGATGATGATGTTCACAATTGAAGCTGTTTTGACCGGTTTGTATTTTTTGGCTTGGCACCGACTTCAAACATATCAGTTGGTGACCCATATAAATAATATAATGATTCATTTTATCCTTTTTGAAGTCGGTTGTCTTATTTTTGTAAAAAGTTTTTATTTTTAAATTTTCAGTGGTTATATGTTTATCAAAATTGGACAACAAGTCTTGGAATAATCGGTGAAGATATATAAAAAACTTCATAGTACACCCATTCAATCTAAGGAAAGTTCCACGTATCATATGTGAACTTCATCATTAGGTCCACTCCATCAAATTGGTGGTTGACGAGAGGAAATGCTTGAGTGGCTTCAGACAACACCCAAATCAACATACATGTGCCTTTAAAAACTGAGGAGTTCTCTCAATTCCTCATGGATCCCATCATCAGAACAGCACCAGATTAATGTGGGACCATCTTCGAGGTAGTTCCTTCCAAACAAAAACAGAATTATTCAAATCGGACCACGGATGTACCTACATTTAAAAAATCTTCATCATTATCATCAAAACAATCATCATAATCAGGTCCACTCTATCAAATTGGTGGTTTTCGTGAGAAAATGCTTGAGTAGCTTAAGAAAACGCCCAAATCACTATACACGTGCCTACAAAAATTGAGGTGTTCCCTCAGTTGCTCATGGATTCCATCATCATCAGAACAGCACCAGATTAATGTGGGACCATCTTTAAGGTAGTTCGATCTTTTCATACAAAAAAAGAATTATTCAAATCGGACCACGGGTTTCGGAATAATCGCTGAACATCCTACATTTAAAAAATCTTCATCATTATCATCAAAACAATCATCATCATCAGGTCCACTCCATCAAATTGGTGGTTTTCGTGAGAAAATGCTTGAGTTGCTTAAAAAAACACCCAAATCACTATACATGTGCCTTTAAAAATTTAGGAGTTCCCTCAATTCCTCATGGATCCCATCAGAACAGCACCAGATTAATATGGGACCACCTTGGATGTAGATCCTTTCAAACAAAAAAAGGAGTACTCAGATCGGACCCCGGGTCTCAGAGTAATCGGTGAACATACATAAAAAAAAACACCAAACCGAATGCAGAACCTCCTTCTATGGAATTGTCGGAAGAAAATATAGCAAAATAGTACATTTCGATACTAGGTCGGAAAGGATGTCATTATTCAACGAGTTCTGAGACATTTGATCACGAGCCGCAGGCGAGTGGCAAAACTCGGGACGAGTGAAGAATGACATTCCGTCCGTGTATCGAACGACGTTTTTTAATAAAGTTGCGAAAAAATTATAAAAATGGACAATATGTCACTTTGAGGTTACTTCACCCGAACACTCGCGCCGTGCGATGCGGGGCGGTGATCATGAATCCTGAGCTGTGATTGGCTGGAAAAGTAAAACGCGCTAGTGCGAGAAATCCAACTTCTCGCATTATAAACTACTACTAGATTTGAGCAACTGTGTTAAAATAGTATTTTATGCAATAGTTGTATAAGAGGGTTCAAAAAAGGTGAGTGGCGTGTGTAACAATTTGAGGCGAAGCCGAAAATTGTTAATAAAGACGCCATGAGCCTTTTTTGACCTACTTATACAACGTTGCATACATTACTTTTTCTACGACTAGTGATTAAATAAAGCACAAGATTAAACGCAGTTTGCTTTAAGAAATAGCGAGAAATTGAAAAGTGGTGGCAAATGACAGTTGAGAGAACGTAATCATAGACACGGTAATATTTTTTTTTCAAATGTCATCAACTTACTTGCTTTAAACGGCTATTAGACATTGCAACCTGCAGGGCCCAATCTGTTGTGTACCCTGCCTTTCCCTGCCCTCCTTCAGCTCCCTACGGGCCCTACATTTAATTACACCTACCAACCTGACAGATTGGGCCCTGCAGGTTGCTATGTGTAATATCGCTTTTTTTCCTTATGTTGGCAGCAATTATTTTAGTTTTGTTATTGTTCCAAACCATATGAATTCAGTTGTTTGTTAAGATGGCAGTTTTGATTTTCGTTGTAAATTTAGTGTTGTTTTTCTTTTTTATCTGTTGGGTTCATAGGGCACCACTGTTAGCAGTTGCTTTTTATCACATAATAACCCTAGGGTCTTTATGAAGAATAGACAAGATAGACTTTTTTGAAATGTCATAAGACATGCTTTTATATTCGTTGGCGGGACTATATAATTGACAGATAAAAGTACCGGAGTAGAAAAATAAGTTTTTTATACTCGGCGACTGTAATACTCGAATTGAGATTGTGGTGGCGGAACTACTAGCGCATACTTTTTGATAGAGCTTGTATGGTCGCATATTGTAGCATCCATAACAATCACAGAAAGGATTTCCATACAATATTGTGAAACTGTTGTCGGGCCCCGCATTGCGTGTCGCCGCCGGCACAATCCACCGGGAGATCGAACGTTACGAGATTACATAGAAGCAGTAGGTTGTGCACGGCTTTCGTCGAACTCAATTCTTACCGGCTTGCTTAAGCACTCGTATAAAAACTATTGTGTGCAACGGTACATAATAAGGGTTCTTAAAATTCTCGGGTCTGTTTTTACAAAATTCGGCTTCGCCTCATTTTGTAACTTCGACCCTCGAATCTTAAGAACCCTCATTATGTAACTGTTGCACAAAATACTATTGTATGTGTACTGGCCGTATTTTCTTTGTATTAAAATTTTTAACAACGAAAACGAATGTCCGACCTAAATCTGTACTACTAGAATGCCCATGCCAAATTTCGTGGTTCTAAAGTTTGTCGTTTTCAAATGAGAGCTAAACTACGTTTGTATGGGAACGCGAGCGTCCTGGCGACTCTTAAGATTGTAAAATAAGCTTATAATTGGGGTTGCAATCCCTTTTAATGTAAAATAGCTGACCCGGCGAACTTGATAGCGCTACTAATTGGTTTTTAGTTTCTGCAATATTTTAATGATTAATATTCTGCTATTCGAGGCAGTGATAAATCCAAAAAATCAAACATCATTAACATCGATTTTCTTGAGGTATAAATGCTGTAACGTACCGACATGACTTTGTTATATATATTTTAGATTTAAAGTAGTCATAGAAAATATGTGTTAGTGTGCGGACAAAGGGACCACTTTGTCGATATAAAGTTACTAGTACTTTCTAAAACTACGCAATATGCACTATCTATTAGTGAAAGAAAAAAGTGTCCTTGTAAATCGACAAAGTGGTCCCTTACACTAAACTCGTCCACATATATAGACCTACTTAACCTATACAGTGTGTGGCCCATAACACGGGCGAAGGATTGAAACGTAGATTCTACTCCTCAAACTGAACAACGTTTGTGCAGCGACTTTTGAAAACTTACGGTTTGATTTTTAGTACATTTTAAAGTTTACCTGAACACGCAATGTATTGCGAAATTGATTATGTCTGTAGTGTGAGGGTGACAAGACTGACAAGCAATGTCAATTAGACGGATTCAAAATAATATTTGTATGAAAAAGAGACAATCTAAAAACTACATATTTTTTTAAAGTTGTTGAACAATAGTTTTATTGTTTGAGGAGTACAATCTAAGTTTGCATTTTTCGCTCGTGTTCTGGGCCACACACTGTATATACATTTAATATTCCTAGGTTTTTTATCTATATTTTCTATGAATACTTTGAACAAAATATTCCGTTATTTTTATATTAGATGTAGAGTGTAAGGCCAAGAACGGCTTAAGAAAAAACCATGTTAAGATTGTATGATGTACGGAACCTAAGCGGGCACGGTTGCGACTCGTCATTGGCTGGTAAAAGTTTACTAAGACTAGATTTTTTTTTTCAGTTTTCTCGACTGTCGGCGAAGAGCATCTTTCTGCGGGTATCATCAGAAAAACTAAAGGCGATCATTGGGGAGTGCTGCAGGCGATGTGCATTACATGCAATCAGCAACGTAAGTGTTTCTGGATTTACTAGTATGTACAGTAAACTTCAAAGATATGTTTACACTATTGCACCTTACGTATTTGTAATAAGGTACAAAACTGTAAATATATCTTTGACGTCGACTGTACATATTATATGTATATTATGTATGTACCTGCGTTGCGTGTGGCAATATTAGAGTCCGGGAAAACGCAATCGTAGTTTTGAGCGCTCCCATACTAGGAAAATTTGGCATAATTACATTAATTACTCAAGGAAGACCCGTGACAATGACAAACTCATTCACAAAGTTCTTGAAACTGTCAACATACTAGCAACCCCAAGAGTCAGTTGGCTTTTTTGTGCTATAGGTGGCAAAAGCCCAAAGGATGTTTGCTTGTGTCCCAGACGTCCCGATTGTTAGTGTTATTATACTATATGTAGATTCGTAAGTATGGCCATAATTTCGAAGTTATAAGAAAAACCAGCCAAGAATATGATTGTAGGTTGATTCCATGAGTAGGTTGAGTTTGAGTTTGAATTTTTCCATATTTTTTGAATCCACAGCTCAAATTTTATTTTTGGGGGCCATTCTTTCTTTATTTTTATTACATCCCAGAAAAACCAATACCTAAGACGATGTCAACAACTGCTTTAGAAAACAAACATAAAAAAAATGTGTATTATACCTGGAGCCCCTGGGGCGCGAGTACGACTCTCCCTTGGCCGGTAAACTTTTACTAAGTCTTGGATTTCTTTTTCAGTTTTATGACTATCCGGACAATTCTGCAGTATCATAAGAAACGGTTGGGGTGTTGGAGTTGCGAGCAACGACCATTGAAGATGGCTGGAGAGTGTTGAAGGCCATGCGCAATCACCAACGTAAGTTATGGATTTATTAGCCTTTTGAACACCAAGAACACCTAAAGGTGTTAAAGTTCTCATCTTCTCGTGTCTATAGCAAAAAATCATTGGCAAAAAGAGTATGCGTCAGTGCCTGCTGTGTCACTGAACGGAGTTCCTCTTAATAGAGTATTGCGGCTCAAGTATCTTATAAGTATCTTGGGCACTGGATAACCGAGGACCTCCAGGATGATGCCGATATAGAACGGGAGCGCAGGGCATTGTCGGTAAGATGTATTATGCTGTCGCGCAGGTTCGCACGTTGTAACGGGGATGTCAAAAATACCCTTTTCAAGGCTTTTTGCCAATCCTTTTATACGTGCAGTCTGTGGATGAACTACACAAACAAATCCTCAATACCCTGCGCGTCCAATATAACAACGGCTTCTGCTTGTTGTAGGGACTGTCACGTTACGGGATGTTTGCGGGGGCTAGAGTTGACGGTTTTAGTGCGATAATCCGGAATCGCACCGCCGCCTCATGCGCCGGGTACGTGACAGTTCCAACAGCTCGCTACGTCTCTGGGAGAATCCTGCTTGTGCTCTGTGGAACTGTAATGACCTACATGTGGCTTCTAGGGGCATGGTTTATGACCTAATGTAATTGACATTTGAATTTATGGTGGAGTTTTTAATGTTACTGCAATGTTTGACATAATTTAATTTTTAACCGACTTCAAAAAAAGGAGGTTCTCAGTTCGACCCGTATGTTTGTATGTATCAGTGGCGGCGCGTCCATAGAACACGATTCCCGCCGGCTTACCTAGTTTTCGGGCACCTGAGTAGTTTTCTTACAGCTTATGAAGACATTTTAAGCCAAATTAAGCTCCGGCTTGCCTAAAAAAATTTTTAACCGCCACTGGTATGTATGTATGTATGTATGTTTGTTTGCGATTATCTCGCGTTTGGCTGAACCGATTTTGATGCGGTTTTCAGAATAGTATTTGTTACACTCTGGAGGTTTTCTTTTTTTGTGATAGTGTTATTGTCATAAAGCTCTATACCTGGAGTAAGCTTAGGGACATTTCCCCTCTGTCAACGTTATTAGCAGGAAAATCTAATAGGTTTATAAAAACTATGACAAAAATCGATTACACGCATTCAGTTCATCGTTTTCAGTGAGTAAAGAGCTCCGTGAAAATGCCTTTATGTATTGTTTTTTGGTGTAAAAAATGTTCTATTATGTCTAGTTTACAAAAATATGAAATATAATTTCACAAGTAATTATAGTTTTACTTTTTTTATCATTACTATTATGATTATAAAATTAATCCATATCGAAAATCCAGCGTCGTTTACTGAATCGATTCAAAGATAATCGTTTATTTTCTGACGGGCAGTAACTATTTTGACGTTTGACACTTATGCATATTTGACGCCCCTAAGGATTACTGCCTTCTATATTTTGTTTGAAAATACAAGCAAAAATTATCCTTGGCTTTTTGTTTGACATTTGCAAAGACTGCATCCAATAATGAACCATATTTCAACATATGTAAAATCAACTATTTGTTGCTCCATTTAGTGTCGTGACTTACTATCAAATATGCGTGATATTTTCAAGTCAAAGGTACATCATTGTCCTTTATCAATAAGGCGATGCTGCTATAAAAATTCATTTAGAAATAAACCTTATTAATAACCGACAATGATGTACCTTTAAATTGAAAACGCCATACGTATGCTACCTCGCCTCCCTCAGATTTTGGCAGACTTTTTTGTTTGGAAAGATGAGGCGATGGCTCCTCCAGGTATAGAGCTTTATGGTTATTATTGTACATAATTTAATTCTTATTTAGTTATAATTTATTTCTTATGTAATTGGGATTGTTCATATTTTTTTTAATTTATTCTGAAACTATAGGCAATTTTAAGATATCAATTTGATTTATTTAGCTTTAAACAGTTTCGTTATTTAATTATAATTAAAATAAAAAATCTGATACGATGTCTTGTAAGTTAACAGTTGTAGGCTGAATAGCATTGACCAAGTCAATAATTCGTATAAAAAAACCCTTGCTTGTCGTCAACTGTCGCTGTCACGTCAAGATTGAAGTATTGAAACAAATTCAAATATTTTATTTTTTATTTATTTTCACAAAATAACTAACTAACTCAAATATACTATACCAATTCAAATTTATTTGTAAAGCGCAAGAAATAATACACATAGCGATTATTTTGTAAAAGCCATTGTTTATTGAGTATAAACATCCCAAAGTTATAAAATATCTGTATACTTACTGGAGTAAATTGCATCAAGTTCAAACTATAATTTGATTGAAATAAGATGAACCAAAATTCTTATTATGTGAGACAGGACAAGAAGATTGCTTTTATATGTTTTAAAAGACTAGTAATTGATTATTATTGCTTTATTGGCTTAATTTTTGTGTGTAATACTTCTTTTTCACATAAATACGTAGGGGCAGTGTTTGTTTACAAATTTCTGTTTACATATTTGACAATGTCGTAGCGTTGATTTTATTCTTTTAGGAATGCTTATTAAGGTTTTACACAGAGGTTTTACATGGTGGTTGTGAGGACAAGGTCAAACAAAGGTCATTAATATTTTTGCGAAAATATCCGAATCCACTCATTAATTTCGCGAAATATTAATCAATAGTTGATCGATAAACCAAGACCTCGAAACCGTTTTGGAAATATACATTTCCAAAAAAAATTAACAATCCCAATTCTATGGATATTTGAGCTGAAATAATCAATTTGAATTTGAATAGCGCCTATAGCAAGTTTGATCTAAAAAGTTAAAAACTCTCCATGTCCATACAAATTTTGAACCTCCATTTCACCCCTTTAAGGGTTGATTTTCGGGATGAAACATAATTCTATGTTCATTACCAGGACTAAAATGTACTAGGCTATTGGGTGAAAAGTAATGGACTGATTAATGGGCTATTGGATGAAGAACCGGACGCCTGCCTCATAAAACGGTATCCAATTTTATTTCCGGCAGACGGTGACTCGCCGTCCGCAAGATGGGCCTCCATAAAAAGCGACATCAAAGATGGCTCAAGGCCAACACCGGTGCGGGAGCTGGGGGTAGAGAGGTGTCACTGGACTTTAAACATATATCCAACTCGCCACTTAGGTTTCCACATCTACCCTCGAGAACACAGCTCTAACGACCCCACTCTGGACAGCCGGCTAAGGCAAGCCAGAGGCAGGGGACCTGTCCCACCATCCGACAGGGCACCCCAGGGGCACTCAGGTACGTGGAGTCGCTACTCTCCAACAGCTCGCCACAAGCTGCCCTGCGTTGACTGATTGCGCTGGTGAAAACCAGCGGGCGATGGGGTCGTCACATCCCTACGCCTATATTATTAATATTATTATCTATTGAAAACAAAGTATTATTAGTATTGATTTGAGTGATTTAAAAATGTCCTATCACGTAATAGTATTTTATACAATCGTGACATAATAAAGAGCTTTTCAGTCGAGTACCGTGTTTAGGCCACGAAGCTTGCTGAGTGGCCTAAGTAAGGTACGAGATTGAAAAGCTTAATTATGTCACTATTGTATACAATACTTTTTCTACGAGTGCTCAAACTAGGCAAGCCGGTAAGAATAGAGTTCGATAAATGCGTTAGTCTGCTGCATACATATAATTGAGCAACTGCCGTCTCTCGGTGATTGTGCCGACGCCCGCACGACCGGGGCGGCGTGGCCGGGCGGGCTTCGGCACCTGAGAGAACTAAAATATTGTATGAAAATCCATTTTAGTTTAGTCGACGATGCTAAAATCTTGACATTACTATGTCTAGAATTGACACACTATGATAAGATATGTAAGAATGAATAGAGTATGGTTATATGACATCTAGAACGTGGATATATATGAATTCACATAAATTAATGATCTAATTAGAACAAATTATGTTCGCTATATTTGGCGGTTGATAGCTGTGAGTGAATCAAAGAGTAGTAGTTAAGTTTAGTTAGACTTAGACTTTAGACTTAGTGATTTTCATTACAACTTTTGGGACAAAAAATTCCTTAGGGATATAATTTCCTGATACTCAATGTTTTTTAACCGACTTCAATTCCATTGAGGAAGGAGGTTCTGCATTCGGTTTGGTGTTTTTTTTTATGTATGTCCACCGATTACTCCGAGACCCGTGGTCCGATTTGAGTAATTCTTTTTAACCGACTTCAATTCCATTGAGGAAGGAGGTTCTGCATTCGGTTTGGTGTTTTTTTTTTATATGTATGTTCACCGATTACTCCGAGACCCGTGGTCCGATTTGAGTAATTCTTTTTTTGTTTGAAACGATCTACATCCAAGGTGGTCCCATATTAATACGGTGCTGTTCTGATGATGGAATCCATGAGGAATTGAGGGAACTCCTAAATTTTTAAAGGCACATGTATGGTGATTTGGGTGTTTTCTTAAGCAACTCAAGCATTTTCTCACGAAAACTACCATTTCGATGCAGTAGACCTGATGATGATGATTGTTTTGATGATAATGATGAAGATTTTTTTATGCAGGTTGTTCAGCGATTACTCCGAGACCCGTGGTCCAATTTGAATAATATTTTTTTATGTTTGAAAGGAACTACCTTGAAGATGGTCCCACATTTATCTGGCGCTGTTCTGATGATGGGATCCATGAGGAATTGAGGGAACTCCTCAATTTTTAAAGGCACATGTATGGTGATTTGGGTGTTTTCTTAAGCAAATCAAGCATTTTCTCACGAAAACCACCATTTTGATGCAGTGGACCTGATGATGATGATTGTTTTGATGATAATGATGAAGATTTTTTTATGCAGGATGTTCAGCGATTACTCTGAGACCCGTGGTCCAATTTGAATAATTATTTTTTTGTTTGAAAGGAACTACCTTGAAGATGGTCCCACATTTATCTGGTGCTGTTCTGATGATGGGATTCATGAGGAATTGAGGGAACTCCTCAATTTTTAAAGGCACGTCTATAGTGATTTGGGTGTTTTCTTAAGCTACTCAAGCATTTTCTCACAAAAACTACCAATTTGATGGAGTGGACCTGATGATGATGATTGTTTTGATTTTTGATGATAATTAAGAAGATTTTTGAAATGTAGGATGTTCAGCGATTACTCCGAGACCCGTAATCCAATTTGAATAATTCTTCTTTTGTTTTAAAGAAACTACCTCGAAAATGGTCGCATATTAATCTGGTGCTATTCTGATGATGGGATCCGTGAGGAATTGAGAGAACTCCTCAATTTTTAAAGGCACATGTATGTTGATTTGGGTGTTTTCTTAAGCAACTCGAGCATTCCCTCTTGAAAACCACCAATTTGATAGAGAGGACCTAATGATGAAGTCCACATATGATACTTGGACCTTTCCTGAGATAGAATGGGTGTATTATGAACTTTTTTATATATCATTACCGATTAATCCGAAACTTTTTGTCCGATTTTGATAAATATATAAGCACTAAAAATGGAAAAATAAAAACTTTTTACAAAAAAAAAGATAAACCGACTTCAAAAAGGATAAAATGAATCATTATATTATTTATATGCGTTACCAACTGATATGTTTGAAGTCGGTGCCAAGCCACAAATTACAAAACCGGTCAAATCAGCTTCAAGTGTGAACATCACAAAACATCGGTACTAATAATGCAAAGGTGAATGCGATTTCATGTGTTAAATTTTCATGTCTAAACTACTAATCCTATTCTGATGCAATGCGACAACGTGTATCAGAATATATATATCGATATTCTGATACACGTCTGCTTTGTCAATAATCAGAAAATAGAAAAAAAATGTAGACGCGTAAGATTGACCTTCCATATAAAATTTGAATATCGTGACTTTTTTCTTACTGACACGGCGTGTGTAAGGTACTGGGTATATGTGCGTATAGAAAAATGTATCTAGCAATTGAATTCCTTTATACTTCGGATTTAACCTTAGATGAAGAAGGATAAATAATTCAAAGCGAACCACGGGCTTCGTTCGACATACGGATAGTCCCAACAATGTGTTAACAAACAAACATAGGACCCATGATTATACTTTCTGTCCCTACTTGCCTAACAGTTAACGCATGGTCGAAACGAATGTATATCTACGTGTGATTCATACTGTATTAGATTAGTTATATAGGAAAAATAACAATTCACTGAACACAGTTTTTTTTTTTTTTTTTTTTTTTTTTTTTTTTTTTTTTTTTTTTTTTTTTTTTTTTTTTTTTTTTTTTTTTTTTTTTTTTTTTTTTTTTTTTTTTTTGGCGGGTAGGCACACAGAGTAATACATGTCACTTTTGTTTGTAAAACTGTCGACCTTTGCACCTAAAAACTGCACTGTCACCTGTCACTTTTTGTACACAAACACCTGAATCAGCTGATCATGGATGGATTGAGTGGCATCATGCAAGCGCAGAAGGAGCTGGAGTCCACATTTTCGAAGCGGTTTATGGAGCTGGATGCGGCACTGAAAACGGCATCTCCACAAACTCATCCCACTATTGCCAGCTTGTCCAAGGAAGTGAGCTGTTTCAAGGCACAGATGTCATCCATGCTGCATCTCCTCAGAGCACAAATTGATGCCATCAGTAGTACAGTAGACTCAATTGAAATGCGGCATCGGAGAAAGTTCCTCCTTTTTAATGGCATTCCAGAAGTAGCTGGCGAGGATCTAGTTAGCGAGGTAACCGAGGTATGCCAACATAATCTTTCCCTATCTACTGTGTCCAAAGATTCTATATCTGCCTGTTATAGGCTCGGAGTACGCTCAGTAACGGCAAGCAGTGCCCACTCAAGGCCAGTTCTTGTCCGCTTTAGTGACCGCAGCCTGCGCAGGTCTGCCTGGATGAACAAAAAAGCCCTAAAAGGCTCATCAATAGTTCTCTCGGAATTCCTGACTAAGCAGCGGCAGTCGTTGTTCATTGACGCAAGGAAACATTTTGGCACTCGCCAAGTTTGGACAACAGATGGCAACATCTCTGTTAAATTGCCTGATGGTAAAATACTGCGGCTGACTGGCGAGGAGCAACTGGAGGCATTGAAGGCCCAGCACGCCCCTATCGCCTCGTCACGGCCTGCGCAGGCGAGAACTTCGGAGGCGTCAGCCACGGCTGCTTCAACTGCCACGGCTGCCGCGGAATCGGCGTGTGAGCAGACCGAGACTGAGGCGCCAGCGTCTGCTCCTACGACGCAAGTTAAAGGAGCAGCGGCCGGTGCTGGCAAGAAGAGGAAATGAGCGACCCGGGATGCGTACAATATTTAGTCAGTACTTGGTAATGTTTTTTTTTCTTCAAACTCGTATTTGATAGCAAATATTGTATTAAATCACTTTTTGCATTCTGCAAACGTAGCCACGTAGATTACCTAGGCTATCTAAGTTTACCCTCAATTAGAATATGTGATTTATCATCATTTTAATAGATCTACCGTCTTCTACCGTATTTAAGCACCGTATTTTTGTTTGTTGTGGTTGTGACAACTGTCAAATGTCAATGTCAACGGTTGCGTTTCGTAACTGCTCAAGTTTTTATTTGTCTTCTGTTAATGCTTACTATTATCTTAAGTTAATTATTGTTTTATTTTGTTTGTTTGCTATTAAGTTTCTTGTTGTTGACTCATGATATGTATATAACACTTTCGTTTTAACTTAGTGTGTGAATGGTCGACTGGCGGGGTAAACAGAACCAAGTAGGTTTAGGTTTGCTCTGCATCAAAACTTCGTGCTTTTTTGCACCCATATAGTATATAATTATAGTATTATTAGTTATATGTATTTTATTTATTTATGTGCCCACCAGTGTAAATAATTATGCCCGACGACGAGGATGATGATGATTCCTTCCTTTCTGCTTGCGACATGTCGTTATCTTTCCACTCTACTGACAGTCTTTTAACTGACCCGGACACACTAGGTGACTGCATTAAGCGTACGTTTCAAAGTGAACATAAACTCTTAAACATTTGCCACATTAACGCACAGAGCTTACCCAGTCACTACAATGACTTCCTTGATACTTTTTCTTCTTGTAATGTTCATGCCATCCTTATTTCTGAAACCTGGTTTAAGCCTTCTCTTCCTTCTACTGCTTATGGTCTTCCAGGCTATGTGCTACTGCGGAATGACCGTACGGGCAAAGGTGGCGGCGGTGTCGCCATCTACGTCCGCAGTGATATTCCCTTTAAAATTATTGATTCCTCTCCGTCCCAATATTCAGGTTCTTTAGAACATTTGTTCTTAGAGATTAGTGCTGGAGGTACTAGGGCCGCTCTCGGAGTTGTTTACTGTCCTCCCACCATTGACTACTTTGAAGACCTTGAAAATGTTATCTCTCCTTTAAGTACTGAGTACACACATCAGTTAATCATGGGAGATTTCAACACCGACCTTTTAAAAGACAACCATAGAACGCGCAGGTTAAATCAAGTGCTGGAGTCTGTCGATCTTAAGGTGCTACCGCTTAAACCAACTCATCACAATCTAGACACATCAGACTCTTGGCTAGACCTCATCTGCACCTCGTCTCTAGACCATGTCAGTCAGTATGGTCAATTACCGGCCCCAGGTTTCTCACGACATGATCTCATCTTCTTGGGCTACAAAATCAAACCGCCTAAACCTCCTCGCACTTATCTACAACTACGCAGCTTCGCGAGGCTCGACATGGATGCCTTGAAAGAAGATGCACGCAATGAGGACTGGACACCCGTACTGTTGGCACCGACGGTAGACGAGGCAGTAACGGCCCTTAGTAATAGTATCCTGAAGTTGTACGACACTCATGCGCCCATTCGGTCGGTAAGGTTGAAGCGTCCGCCAGCACCTTGGATAACAACCGGGGTCCGAATGGCCATGACTAGGCGAGATAGGGCATTTCGTAAATTCAAGCGGGACCGTTCTGACGAGAACTGGAGCCTGTTTAAGATCGCAAGAAACCGGTGTAATCAGATGGTGAGAGCCGCGAAGCGCAAATATATATTTGAAAATGTTGTTTCTTCATCGCCAAAGGAAACCTGGAAATTTTTGAATTCGATCGGTGTTGGTAAACAACAGAACAAGTGCACGTCCTTCACGTCTTTTTCCATGAATAATCTTAACTCTCATTTTGCAAAGTCAACCACATTAGATTCCGATACGAAAGCCCATAGCCTCTCTCTCATTTCTGCCTTGCCTTGCCACACTGAAACAATTTTTTGTTTTACTATGGTCACGGACGATGAGGTAATGAAAGTTATAAAGTCCATCAAATCTAACGCTGTTGGTCATGATGAGGTTAGTAGGCAAATGATAGTTAACATCTTAGAATGTATTATCCCAATCATAACTCATGTTATAAACTTCTCTTTGTCAACTGGGGTTTTTCCTTCTTTGTGGCGTAGAGCCCATATTATTCCTTTACCTAAAGTTTCTAACCCCAGCACTGTAAAAGATTTTCGCCCCATTTCGATTCTCCCATTTCTCTCTAAAGTCCTGGAAGCAATTGTTCACAAACAACTATCAACTCATATTTACGCCAATCAAATTCTCACACCATTCCAATCTGGCTTTCGCCCAGGTCATAGCACTACTACGGCACTGCTTAAGATAGTTGAGGATGTGAGACAAGCCATGGAATCCACCCAGCTGACGGTTCTAGTGTTAATAGATTTCTCCAACGCATTCAATGCAGTCAATCATGAACTCTTGCTGGCTACTCTAAACCGCTTGAATATTTCGCCTTCAACCGCCAAATGGTTTGCCTCTTATCTTCTGGATCGCCGTCAGATGGTTCGCGTTAATAGATCTTCATTCTCTGACTGGTGTGACCTCAATTCCGGCGTTCCTCAGGGCGGCATTCTCTCTCCACTTCTTTTCTCTTTATTTATTAATTTGATTGCTTCCCACATCGTGTGCTCCTACCATCTATACGCCGACGATCTGCAGCTATACACTCACGTATGTGTTAATGATCTGGAACGTGGTATTGCTAACATTAATGACGATTTGAATCATATATCTGCTTGGTCCCGCTCTTTTGGCATTTCTGTAAACCCGTCTAAATGCCAGGCGATAGTGATTGGAAGCCCCCGCTTGCTTTCTAAGACAAACATGTCACAACTACCACCTTTACTTTTCGAAGATATTCCCATTCCTTTCGCATCACAAGTGAGGAACCTGGGTCTGATTTTTGATAGCGGCATGACGTGGGAACAACAGGTGTCTGATGTATGTCGCAGAGTCACCAACACTCTTAGAGCCCTCTGTCGTTTAAAACACTTCCTTCCTGTCAACACTAAGATTCTTTTAGTTCAAGCTCTCATTTCTCCCGTTATTGATTATGCTGATGTGTGTTACTCAAATATCACTCAGGTTTTACTAGGCAAGCTAGATAGACTTCTTAATAACAGCATCAGATTCATTTTCGGACTCCGTAAATATGATCACATATCTGCTTATCGGCGACGACTTAACTGGCTTCCAATCCGCGAACGTAGGTCAATCCGGATCCTGTGCACACTGTATACCGTCTTATTTGATTCGACTGCTCCCGACTATCTTAGATCCAAATTTCGTTTTATAACTGCCCGACCGGGTTGCACCCTTCGTGAGTCCCGTAGTCTTAAACTCTCTGTTCACGTTCATCATACTGGTTTTGTCTCTAGTTCCTTCACAGTACAGGCGATCCGGCTTTGGAATGATCTCCCGCTCAGTATTAGACAGGCACAAAGTAAATTCTCGTTTAAGCGCATGTTGCGAAAGCATTTTTCCGACAAGCTCTCGGTATAATTGTCCACCGTAGGTAGGTATAGTATATTTATCACTGGGTACGAGTACATAAAAATGTATGTATTTATTATATTATAATGTATATATGTAAGTATATGTAAGTATATTAAATGTACATAATATTACGTTTCGGCTACCTATTAGTATAGTGTTTGTTGAAGTGACCCTTTTTCTGTTTTTGTTAACTGCCTGCACTTACAACCATTTCTGTTTATCCCGATGGTTGACTGGTAGAGAATGCCTTTAGGCATTAAGTCCGCCATTTGTACTTTATATTTGTATTGTGCAATAAAGTTTAAATAAATAAATAAATAAATAACACATCGCCTCGTTCGTATTAACTCTTCCAAATTTGGCTTGGCACCGACTTCAAACATATCAGTTGGTAACGCATATAAATAATATAATGATTCATTTTATCCTTTTTGAAGTCGGTTTATCTTTTTTTTTGTAAAAAGTTTTTATTTTAGTTTTCATTCTACAACTTTGTTGCAGTTATTGATCTATAGGTATTTCCATGCCAAAATTAAATATCAACTTCTTAGCACAGACATTTTGGCTGCGGAATCTCAAAAACTAGAGTGCCATTCAACGTTTACACTATTTATACCTAGAACTAATGTTTATAACTTTACTGTTACAGGTTGACCCGTGAAATCTTTGCTGATGTTCTGCGTCGTCAAAGAATCAAACTGCACACATGAAAAATCACCTTGAAACCTCCCCTCACAGCCCGGTGAAGACATCGCTGCACGAAGCAACTCGGGCTATGTAGTACACCTCGGCTTGATAAAAGTGAGGGTGGAGAGGAAACTACCACTGTAATGCGCCTGAACGTCTCGAACGATTATGAACGTCTCGCTCGATACAGAGTGGCGGCCAGCGGCGGGCTCGCGCGACTCTATAGGCTTGAATAGGGACGTTTTGGAAAACGGCGCCGGCCTCCGGTCATGGCGGCATGTTTAGTCGGAGCGAGTGCGCACTCCGGGACAACTTCGCTTGCCGTATACCTACATATAAAACTGTAATTAAAGGATTAAGTCGCAACCAACATTTCCCTTGTCAAACTGGGAAAAATGCGGACATGGTGAAAGGCGCCTTTTAATTACGCGGTTGTATTTAGGGTGCGCGCGATTGCCCCATTATTAACGCACTTAACAATATTATTAATTAATCTCTTTTCGCTAATAAGATACATTTATTGTCATTTAATAAGAAGGTACTTCAAGTGACAAGCACATTTATATCCTTTTTCCTAATAAAATACCTAAAAGCGGGTCCTTTGTAAACTTATACTTACTTATTTGTATATAGTATCTTTAATGTATTTGTAGTACTCGTTGCTACTTTCCTCACTCCAGGGAGTGCAATTTTGTTTCTAGAAGCTTTTCGTCATAATGATGATGCCTTTCATTCGGGAATGTAATTAAATGTGTTTTTTTAACTTGAATATGTTCTCACTACTGAGGTGAAAAGTTGTATGTGTCACACGAGAGGAAAGATTTTTTGCAGCTCGTGTTCTTGAGATCCCTCGCTACACTCAAGATTCAAACTTAGAATCAACACTCGCAAAAAAAAACAACTTTCCTCTCTTGTTACACAAATAACTTTTGTGTTAGTGTTGTTGTGATTTAATTCTTATTTAGTTATAATTTATTTCTTATGTAACTCTATGGACATCTGAGCTGAAATAATCGATTTGAATTTGAATAGCGCCTATAGCAAGTATCATCTAAAAAGTTAACCCCTTTAAGGGTTTTTTTTCGGGATGAAAAGTATCCAGGACTCTAACTATCTATGTATATACCAATTTTTGTCTAAATTGGTTCAGCGGTTTAAGCATGAATAGGTAACAGACAGACATACACAGTTTCGTATTTATAATATTAGTTAAAATAGTTAGAATTATATATATGTTAGTTTTTGCACGCGACAAACAGCCACTCCCCTTTGACCCCCTTAAGGGATGATTCCTGGGATAAAACTATTTTATGTCCTTCCCCGGAACTTAAACTACCTTCTTCATACTAAATTTCATCTCAATCGGTTCAGAAGTTTAAGCACGAAGATAGAGGTAACAGACAGACACAGACACACTTTCGCATTTATAGTATTAGTATGGATATGGATACAATGTATTATTATGTATTGAAAACGAAGTATTATTGGTATGTAATTGATTTGAGAGATTTCTAAAATTTTCTATCATGTAAACAAACAATTCTCAAATACATTGTCCCACTTTTCTCTGGGATTGTCACTCAAGTTATTTAAGATGTTGTTGTATACTTAAAGATACTCATAAAGTATCAACCCAGTAACCACCGAAAAATATAATTTCTAATAAGAAATTTTTCAATAATAGAATAAGAAGTAAGTAACGAAAGAATAACCGCCAAAGTAACTGACATTACTATGTCTAGAGTGGCATGTAAGGATGAATAGAGTATTGATATGACATCTAGAACATGGATATATATGAATTCATATAAATTAATGATCTAATTAGAACAATTTTTGTGCGCCATATTTGGCGGTTGACAGTAAGTAGTAGTAAGTATAGAATTTAGTAATTTTCAATACAACTTTTGGGAGAAAAAATTCCTTAGGGATATCATTTCCTGTTACTCAATGTTTATTGCCTTCATTCTACAACTTTGTTGGAGTTATTGATCTATAGGTATTTACATGCCAACTTCTTAGCACAGACAGTTACTGACCTAAGTCAGTGACAAACAGGACATTTTGGCTACGGAACCCCAAAAACTAGAGTGCCATCGTTTACAGTATTTATGCTTAGAACTAATGTTCATAACTTTACTGTTACAGGTTGACCCGTGTAATGTTTACTGACGCAATGCCTCGGGCGCGGCACTTCCACACTAGCCGAGCTGGCGCGCGCGGCACGTTCCTCGCGAGGCGATGCGCCAGGAGTAACCACGCCTAATAATCACAGTTTTCAGATAAAAATATTGTCTGGAAGAAAGTATTTTAAGCATACATGTAGCCTATGTTTGTGTACTTATAGGATTTATTAGGGTAATTTCGAAAGGCGGGTAATTCCGAAAATCATTCAAATATTTCTCGTATCCTATTGTAATAAGAGTCAACTTTCGTAATTACCCGCCACTTTTTTGTATCGAAATTCACCCAATACACTTAGATAAAAACAATGTTTAGTGGAAACGTCCAGTGGTTGTTTTCTCTCTTCGACTCACTTTCATGTACCATTTGCAGTTTTCATATGTCTTTTTCGTACACTGAAAAAGATTTGTACAACCAGATTAGTAGATCTACCACCAATTTTTATTTTTGATACCTATTATTAGCAACATTACTACCACATAATTCGTTCTCATACCAGAACAGTAGATCTACCGCCAAATAAATAAAATATGCCTTCTAAATTTATGAAAAAAGATGGCATCTGTAATATGATCACGGAAGACTGTTTTTTGACGGAGTTAAGATAGGTGCGACGACCAGCGAAGCGTGGAGTAATGTGTCAGGCTAACTGCGAACTACCAGTGCGCGAAGTCGAGCGAGCGAAGCGAGCGTACCGCGGCAACGGCTAGCAACTGGCGCTTGCTTATAAAAATAGAGCAAATTATTATTGCTCCTCTACATGATGGGCCATCATAGGGACGCAGCTATACAACGGAACGAGATCGCAATATCGTTAGCTCCCTCTAACGCATAGCTGCATCCTTATGATGGCCCATCGTATAGAGGAGTAATTATATTTGTGGTTAATATGTTTTTAAGTTATCTATTTCATACTGTTTGGTGATCCGATTTTGGTATCAGATATTTATTTTGGTGATACATATATATGTAATTCTCGGGAAATTTTAAGATATGTTTTTGGTCATCGTTTTGATATTATTAGGTGGTACAATTTTGGTGACAGTCTACTATTCTAGTGGCCAATATTATTTATTAGGAAATCGACTTAGCATTTATTTAGTGAGTGATTAAATTATACCCTTTGTTTAATAAACAAGTTCAACAACACCGAATTAGTCTCGTAAATGCTGAAATCCGTAATAAGTATCGAATATTTTTGTAAAGATATGGTAGTTTAAAAATGAAAAATTCAAGCCAATCTTTTTGTGGACTCGAAATTCACGACAGGCGAGCGGCCGCCGCTGTACGGGTCCATTCAAGTCTATAGATTTTGGTCGTCTCGCTAGATACGGTGGCGGCGCGCGGCGGGCTCGCGAGGCTCGATTAAAATCTATAGATATGAATAGGGCTGTTTTGTAAAACAGCGGCGGCCTCCGGTCATGGCGGCATGTTTAGTCGGAGGGAGTGCGCCCTCAGGGACAACTGTGCCTACCGTTTACCTACATATAAAACCGCCATTAAAGAGTAAGGTGATTATCACACTGGCGCCGCATGCGGAAAGCACATAAATTTTGTTTATACAAAAAAATATATATTTAAATATAAAAAAATCAACCGTTTTTTTATTTGCAAGAATAGATACCTATCTTATTTAAGCTAGTTATGAAAGAAAATTACCAAATAATCACGACTAATCATCTAAACATACATGGCTATTTGTATTGAAGGAAACCATGGGTATAAGAATGCCCACCATCCGCCATAACCGTTGCCAGGATAGAGGCTAATTGGCATTCGGCGTGTTTTTGAGGTTCACTAGCAAGACAGGTGCCGTTTATTGGTTTTGGGCACCGCCCTCGTCATTAAGTTGGGTGCCTACTCCATGCGCTCTACCCTAAAAGCGGTATTACACATTGCAACCTGCAGGGCCCAATCTGTTGTGTACCCTGCCTCTTCCTACCCCTCCTTCAGCTCCCTACGGGCCCTACCTTCAATTACACCTTCCAACCTGACAGATTGGGCCCTGCAGGTTGCAATGTGTAATACCGCTTTAAGTCTGACCACACGTGGACCTTTTAAAATTGGGAAATGCGAGCGTGAACAATGGCTCACTATTTGATTTTTACCACTATCTTAGCTTAGTTTAGTTATTCTTTATTGCACAATACAAAATGGTACAAATGGCGGACTTAATGCCATAAGGCATTCTCTACCAGTGAACCATACCATAGGTCAAACAGGTTAATTAGGTGCAGGGGTGGTATCTTAATAGGTATTCTTAAACACGAAATTTTACACGACCTAGAAATTTTCATAAGAAACCAAAACTTCGAAATTAATTCAAAGGTAGGTACTTATATGTTAAGTCCCTCAACTCTCAACGCATCCGTGAGTAGAGTAAAAGCCTACTTTATCATAATAAATAAGAGTCCACGACCCATCATGGTGTCATTATCGACATATACCCATAAATATATGATGATGTAATCATCATCATTATCATGATCATCATCAATCCTAAAACAATTCAGAAAAAAGCTACTCCAGAGGAACTTTTTAGTGAATAGTGAAAATGACAAGTAATCCTGGCAACTAAACGTCAAATACCACCGGTGAGGTAGATTTTATTTAGTTTATGGTTAAATTGAGATTAAAATCCGCGTCCAAAGTCACGTGACACGCTCACAATCGCATTATTGCCATGCAGTTCAGTTTCCGTCGTAATTTGACAGGAAATTAGACCTTATGATCGATAAATTTGACAAGTAATCCCGGCAACTAAACGTCAAATAAACACGTCCCGATAAGGTTATTGACGCTGAGCTAATTTGAACGACTTATTGACAGCTGGGTCGCTCAGCCGGAAACTGACCGTTTTTTTGCCAAGCATTAAGAGCTTGTAATAGGTCTAAAGCAATGCAGCTCAGTTTCCGCCCAACGTTGCATGGAGTTTAAGAGCTACCGATAGGCCCCCTGAAGCGCCATCTTCAAGAGAGCAACCTACAGATATAAAAATAGTAGGAAAAATTACATCGCAGCGACATCTAGAGCTACTATACTAAGCATGGTACGGTACTCGTTACAAGATGTCGTAGAAGTATTCGTTCCCCACTTCACGGGAGGTATACAAAATAATTACTTTTCCAGTTTTTTTGTACCACTTTGTCGGCGTGATTAATGCACATACTCATACCAAATATCACCTTTTTAATGCTAACGGTCACTGAGCTAGGCCGCGGACAGACGGACATGGCCAAACTACTAATTTTTAGGGTTCCTAGTTGACTACGAAAACGTCGAAAACCCTCAAAATTTTAAATTGGGTTGGCGTTACATTACATGTCTGCCTTTGGGTCGCTGATTTACATAAGTGTACTCATTTTCAGCACCAGACCGATTGGTCCAGTAGTTTCGGAGAATATTAGCTTGATAGACAGACAGAGCCGCACCATACGCGTTCCTTTTTTTTACCATTTTGGTAAGGAACGGAACCCTAATTAAAAACGAAATATAATATGGCATTATGGCATGTATTTTGTTCACTCACTGCCATCTAGTGCTGGTGCACTTGAGTAAAAATTCTAGCTTCGGGTCGCCACACACCTAGCGGTTTTCCTCGCGGAATTACCGGAAGTAGCGGAAATTCATAGACAAATTAAGCATTTTGTCTATGAATTTCCTCTACTTCCTGTAATTTGTCTATGGCTTCCATACAAAAAATCTGCTACCATAGACAAATTTCCGCTACCATAGACAAATTTCCGCTACTTCCGGTAATTCCGCGAGGAAAACCGCTAGGTGTGTGGCGACCCTTCTACTGCCATCTCGTATGCTTCTGATAAACTATTACAACAGATTATACTCTATGGATACACCAACCAAAATAAGGGTCACAACACACCTAGCGGAATTCCTCGCGGAATTAGCGGAAGTAGCGGAAATTTGTCTATGGCTTCCATACAAAAAATCTGCTACCATAGACAAATTTCCGCTACTTCCGCTAATTCCGCGAGGAATTCCGCTAGGTGTGTTGTGACCCTAAATATTACTGGCAACTTTTATTGAGCTGTCAGTAGTGACAATCATACTCCCATTTCACAATATTACTTATCTGTGGTCAATCAAACTTGCGTTGAGATGTGTGACGGGACGTTGCTTGTCTCAATTTGGTTTCAATTTTACGTCCTCGTATTATTCGGTTTGAAAATTTCACTTTCACTTTATGTGTTATGTGACTGTCAAAAAGTTCCCTTAAATATGTTGTGAAAAATCTTATTGGATTCAAATTGTAGTTTCGTTGGACCTTCATGTTACAGAAAGAAATCTGAAATGGCATATAAAAATTGTTGTGTAGTGTTTATAATTTTCGCTTTAGCGATAGTCCAAGTGGTCGGTTACGACACGGAACTGTATGAATTGCCTTGCGACAGCGACAGAAATGTGTGCTTCGAGGCGCTCCACGGGGCCCTGGGCGACTGCTCCTGTAACGTTGACACGATAGATTACTTTAACAACGTCAAGATATTTCCCCGCATACAAAGCTTGGTGAGCAAGGACTACTTTCGGTTCTACAAAGTAAATTTGAAAAAAGAATGCCCCTTTTGGGTCGACGATAGCCGATGTGCCATGAAATATTGTCATATCAAAACTTGTACAAAGGAAAGTGTACCAGGATATGAAAACGGGTATGAAAATGAGATCTTAGACGAAACACCCGTTAGTAAATATTCTAAAGAGGCTCAATCTTACTGCAATTCTGATTCTGATCATGACCCGGACTTGGGTTATTTGAATATGACCATAAGTGCAGCCAGTCAACATGAAATTGCAAAGTGGAAAGCTCACGACGATGCCCTTGAAAACTTCTGCGAATGTGACGATAGAGATGCTGAGGCAGAGTATGTAGATTTGTCTCTGAACCCTGAAAGATACACAGGGTACAAAGGTCCTTCAGCACATAGAATTTGGCGGAGCATATATCAGGAAAATTGCTTCCGTCCCAAAATCAACCCTTATGAATCTTTTCCATATGTATTGAGTTCTGATTTGAGTAACATGTGCTTAGAGAAAAGGGTGTTTTATAGAGCAATTTCCGGCATGCATACCAGCATTAACATTCACTTGTGCTCAAAGTATCTCTTGTCTGATAAAACTGTTGGTTTTGTTGCTTCCCCTGATGGTGAATGGGGACCAAATCTTGAAGAGTTCCAACGTCGCTTTGACCCCTCACAGACACTAGGTGAGAGTCCCAACTGGCTGAAAAATCTATATTTTGTCTATTTATTAGAAATGCGAGCTTTAGCTAAAGCGGGCCCATACTTAGAAAGAGAAGAATACTACACAGGCAATCCAACAGAAGACGAAGAGACTAGAGAAGCCATTAGAAACATGCTCGGTGTGATTTACAGCTTCCCGGACCATTTCAATGAGTCCTCAATGTTTAACGGAGGCAGCCAAGCAGCTAAACTGAAAGTTGAGTTCCGTGAGCACTTCCGTAACATATCAAGGATCATGGATTGTGTGGGATGTGATAAATGTAAGCTGTGGGGCAAGTTACAGACCCAGGGGCTTGGAACAGCCTTAAAGATCCTATTCTCCGGCAAGTGGGATGGGCCAGAGGATGATCCGGAGCAGGGCAGGCTGCCGCTGAGACATAAGGCTTACGAGAGATTGCAGAGAACGGAGATTGTGGCATTGTTCAATGCCTTTGCTAGACTTTCAAACAGTATTAGAGAACTGGAAAATTTCAGGAACATCCTCAGGTGAGATATTGTTTTGTTCTTACTTAATTAATTAATTAGAATTTATCTAGAAAGAGTAATAGTTGATTCTAGGATTGTTGAATGAGTTAGTTTAGTTAAATTTGTACATGTTAGTTTATATGACAGGCAAATTTTTATATGGTGGTGGAAAACTCTTCTAATATGAATAATAAAAGAAGCTAAAGGTCCCCTAGTTGCAATAATGTTTTCCATGGCTTAGACTTGTTTCATGTAAATTACTGTGATATATGTTTTCCCATAGTAAATAGGTAGGTACAGGTATCATTAATTAATGATGTGTGTGTGTGTGACGTGTGTGCAATTTTAACTGAAGGCTGACTACTAGTATTGACACCTTCTCTTGACTTTCAACCACAGTCATTTTGTAAGCTTTTGATTTTTTTTATAATAATTTGTCAGTTAAAATAGTAATCCTATGGGTATTGCTATCAAATATATGAATAAAACCTTATCCAATTGATTCGATTAGACTCTAATCATTAGAGCATTAGAGCATAATTTCTTTAAGCTCTTTGTAGAATAACTGTTTCTTTGCATGTAGGTATTGCATGATTTTACACCATGGATCTTAAAATAGATCATTACACAAAAGTGTCATACATTTTCGAATACCTATGACGAAATATGACGCAAGATTTCTCTTTTAACTGAATAGAAAGTGATTAGATTGTCAACTGTCCGTGTGTTCCATCTTGTTAGCGTCACTTAGCTTGACTCCTAGTAAGTCTAGCCTTACGTCCTAAATATAACTTGCAATTTTAAACTCTGTCATATTTAAACCGGTAGGAGACATTGCAATTTCTCGGGCCCAATTTGTCATGTACTCTGCCTCTTCCTGCCCCTCTCTCAGCTCCCTACGTTGTCTAAATGTTATTACACGTCTCAATCCGACAGATTAGGTCCTAGAAAATTGCAATGTTCAACACCGCTTTTACGAAGGTTACGTATAAGATAGGTACCTATTTACGTTGTCAATATTCCAATTTTTAATGTTGAACGGGCGCCAAGTTAGGTCTGAATCAATCCGTAATGAATGAACAATCCAGAACAACTTGTAATCATTAGGTACAGTACATAACACATACTAATAGCGAGATTTATGAATTTTATGATAAGACAGGTTATCAAAAACTTTTAAAACATTGGTTCTTCAGTACCATCATGTTGACGTAACGTAAAATATAAAAATCTAGTTAATTCTTTGATTAACTGTAACGTATTTGGATTAATTAGATTTGTGTTATCAATTTCACTGCGAGGATTATTCACTACGGATTGTGTGGAGCCTTAAACATGACTTTGAAAGGTTGCTTAGATTGTTGAGTGTGCCTAATGTCGCTGGTGGAGGTTAACTTTAATATTGTAATAATACATACGGGTGTAACAAATATATTGGTGATCTGTTTAAAAGCATAATTAGTATCGTATTGCGAGTATGAAAAAGTACGAGAATTTTTTTTGAAGCGTCGTTTGGCACACGTCGTCCCAGCCGGCCAACCAAAACAAAAATCCATACACAACAAAAAAAATCCCTACTTTTTATTAATTTGATTTCGATACCAATTATGCCCTTCAAAGTATCACTAGTATTTTTGTTACACCTTGTATGTAAAATCAAAAATATGTCGTAGTACAATTTACACGTAGTCATCTGGAGAAGTAGCTAAGCGGGTGCAGTGTACGTCATCTGCAATAGTATCTTTCTGATCGAAGGGCGCATAAATATATGACATAATCTCATTTGTAGGGCCGTAAGAGTGAGTCACATATTTTTGCAGTATTCGTTGTGGAAGATACTATTTCAGGTCTGTGTCGTCAAAGTGTTCTCAAACAACGTCATGTCATGATCATTTCGGACACCTCATCCCACCCTCATCCGCTTAGTTATACGTACTGTACGTAGGTAGGTATGTCGATTGAAGTAGGTTCGGGTTCAGAATTGCATGGCGATTTTATCAATGAATTCATTCATAAATTGTCCATGCAATTCCCAATGATATGGGACAAAGTCTCAATAGACCACGTTATCTTTGAAATCATAAAATAATGATATCTTTGGTCTCTTCCGGTTCGCCGGTTCTAACTATAAGTAATCACGTGACATGTCCGATAAATAAAGGCACATAACCGATATTAATTTTACAATCAAGTTAATCATAATCAATAATCATACAAGGTCATAAGTAGCAATAGCAGAATTATCTTTACGAAGTAGGTAGGTACTTTCTATAAATAAAGGGCCTTAAGATTTTATACTGTTTCTTTAACTTTAAACACAACCTTTAAAGAATGCTACATAGCCGGCAAGGTAAATACATTTCTTTCCTCAAATGCATTGATAACGCGCAATCAGAGCAAGTCGTGTATAAATTCGTACGTTGCACCGATCACGTAGCAACTGAGTCATGGTCTCACGGTAGCAGGTGGCCGTGGGGTAATCCGACACCTATCTACAGGTGTGAAGAGAAAAGGGAAAGGTAGAAAATAAACAAAAAATCTTCGGTTGTATAAAAAGGGCATTGGATAGTTGTACAGTCACTGGCAATAGTATCTTCCTACACGAAAGCCGCAAAAATATGTGACACGCTCTTATTTGTAATGCCATAAGAGCGTGTCACATATTTTTGAGGCCTGTACAAGTGCACAGTCGCCATCAGATATATTGGAGCGGCCAAGCAGCAAAGCCTCTATTACTAAGGCGATAAAGTGCATGTTGAGATATTTCTGAGTATCCCCGGCTCCAAAATATTTGATGGCAACTGTACAAGAAGAGCATTGGATCTTTATACTAAAGAAAGCGCGCAAAAATTTATGACACGCCGTTATGGCCAAATAAGTAGGGTTGTGTTTGATATTTAACCGACTTTTTGCGTACCAATTGCCTAATGGAGCCCACCCACTATCAGTCGGCCTGTCAGTTGTTCGGAGCTGTCAAATTTTTGTTTTAACTGATAGGCCGATATCGTCAGGCGGACTGATAGTCGGTGGACCTCATTAGTCAGTGTACATGCCATCATATATTTATAAATACTCTCGTAAAACATTACCCTGTTTTGGGAGTCAGGTCAAAATTAATCAGGTCAAAGTCATAGACGTTTATGTCATGTTTAGGTACACAACGATGTTTGTGCGATGTTATACCGACTGATGTACTGAGTCGGTATAACATATTTTTCTCATGGAAAGGTTTTTAACATTGCGAAACATTAGACCTTTTTTTAACATCAGTAAAATATTCCTAAGTATACGAGAACTATTGTAACATTTTGGTAACTTTCTGGGAAACTTTCTCGTATCTTAAGGTGGGGTGAATGGAATGTCAAGAATTCGAAGTAAAAATTAACTTCAAAAAACTGTATGGGGTGGTGTTGACTACATTTAAATATTTAGTTTTTTTATTTTACTGATTTACTAGCTTAGAAACATATAATTATTCAATCATATTCTTTACAATTTTAACAGAATTAAATTTACTTACTTGGTAGGTCAAGTACGAGTAACTAATTTACATAGGACCCTGACAATGTCACCGAGATACGAGGTAGGTAATAAGTAATAAGAAATAATTAGTAATCAATCCAACAAACATGCCTAGATCGATTAGTTATACTAGTAACCATGATGATGTGCAATTAATGTAATCATACTAAAAACTGGTTATCATCGCCAGTCATAAGTTCTAGTGTGAAAAAACTGATTGAACTGTTATGCTGTTAACGTCTTAAATTAAAACTTCATTCATTAGTCCATACTTTTAAATAGCTTCGATAAGTTTCCTAATAGGTATGTATGTATTTCGTCAGCATATTCAGTGCAGCGTCACGTAATGGAGGCACGGCTTCATCAGCCCATCACCTATATACCAAATCTCACTCTAGCTAGGCCGACAAACTTACAATTAGAGCGTTATCATCACACTTGCGATTTGCGAGTGAGTTTTGTATGGGAGTGAACACGCCGCGAGTTCGCCGCGTAAGAGTTTTATATAGAAATCGCCTTCAAATCGCTTCAAGTGTGATAAGGCCCTTAGGGTTTGCATCCCGGGAATTTAGATTCTGATTTTCTATACATAATCGCGAAAATCCTGGTTCTCGTCATATAAAATCAGAACCGATTACATAACCTATATGATATTGTGTTTTATCGTTTTTTTTATTATTATATGTCACATGAGAATTGTAGGTATAGGAAATTTCTTGGAGAATACACTTAGATATTTTTGGTAATACCTAAGAATAAATTATGCGCTTCGAATTACTTTTGTTTGGAACATAATAAGTTTATAAAGAATAAATTTTCCGTTAGATTTCAGTTTACGGTGTACGAGTATGTATGTAATAATGAGTATTCAAAACATTGTTTTAAACAATCTAAACGTATCGTGTTTTTACTTTTAGTGCATCATGATATTTACGTTTTCGTAAAACAGGATTCACTAATTTAGGTTGGTTACAAAATTGTCATTGTCAACTACAATTCCAAAATTGTCATGAATTTCTATAGAAAATTAGACAATTTACAATTACAACGCATTATGCAACATGGTTATGTCCAATTGTAGTAAACTAAGCCACAGATAATTTAGAGATTTAGGTTGTTACATAACATACCTACATTTATAATAAGATGTAATGTTTTGAATTGGGCCGCAGATTTCTGTTCGTACTCATATTTCATATTAGGAGTCCCGTCATATGCTCATATGGCACAGTGTATTTTTTATCAACATACGCTACAATCAATACTCGTTAATAGATAGCGTGTTTGGCCTGCTTTCAACCAACTGTTAATTAATCTCGAAATTCGATCCGCAGATAGACAGTGGTTCCAAATGTGATTCGTTGTTATTCAAGCGATTCTATTCATCGAAATGATTTACCAATAGTCATATTTTTTACCATGGCAATTAAAGTAATATCTCGTACTACAAACGAATTAAAAAAAACAAAACGTTGTTTCTCCTGATGCCGGTGATCTAGAAAGTTAAAATTAGGTCTTAATGAAGGTCTGGATCTGAAGTTGGTATATCGGCTTAATCCGCCCGGGTGTAGTTTCTGTTTTAGCTTCTTATAAAATGTAGGGCAATTGTTTTATGGATGTTTCTGACTTTCATGACATGATAGATATAAATTTAAAAATAAATAAAATACATTACAACAACATTTTTTTAATGTATGATAACCGTACAAGGCGGGAAGAAGTTGATAACCCGAGATATAAAATTGAAGAAATTTTAACCCTATGATTTTTTTTTGAGTTAAAAGGGTATAGCCGGGTAAGTATGGCACAACTGCCCTTAGCGAAAAAAAGAATTTCCTTTTAGTGGATTATTAACCTTTACATATGTAGTGCTTTCACCAAAAATTAAGCCTCAAATCCTTCAGGTTACAAAAAAAAAAACGCATAAATTAAAATATATATTTTATTTTATTTTAGCTATACTACTGATCCGATTTCTTTGTAATTTGGATATGTTGTAAGCAAAATTAAGATCGCTTTTTAGAAAAAATAAAATAATTATTTTTAGAAAAAAAAAGAAAAAAAATTGAGATAACAATATTCAAAAAATAAATAAATATAGGTACGAGATTGCGACAATTACCTAATTTATATATTTTATGTACAATTTAATCATCTTTAACATATATTTTTTTTTAATAACTAAAATCGGGATTAACGATGTGAAAAATTCGAATTTGTAACATCCCATACTTGTATTCCCAACAATCCCAATGCATTTTGAATTTGGAACGCGACTTATTGTGCTGAGTGCGGGCCTTAATAAAATCCGTGGCTGTATGCGGCTAGGGCTTAGGCTTTAAGAGGGTTTAAAAAAATGCAATAGCAATTAATTTAAAATATTCATTAACATCAAAGGCTGCCCAATGGGTAATGATCATTGTGTAAAACGCCCAGGCAATTTATATATTTTACTGGTAATTGTAACGGCTATCTCACATTGGGCATTTTAAACAATGCCCGGGCAATATGCCCTTTTGGTCACATTGCCCGTAACATATACATATTAGCAATAATTTAAAAAATGCGTAGGTACTTATTCCGAACCCGTATCTATAGCCACAAAAGCAACTTATAGTGCAAAACGCCAAGAGTCGTCAAAGCGGTCAAAGTCCGAGTTTCTTGCCGGTCCCATATTGGGGATACCTTCCTACAATCTAGTGGGATTTAAATCTTCTCGGGTCAGAGGTGTAGGGTCAGAGCCGGCGTAGCTTTATTGATATTAGGTATTGATATTGCGAATTGCTTGAATACTTGAGGTGTAAAAGTGCCCTTGTGGCCTATTTGCTGAATAAATCTTTGATTTTGTCACATTCTACATTCAAATTCAAATGCATTGGGATTGTTGGGAATACACCAATGCTACTATAGCTATAAGGAATTTATAGAATGTAAAGAATTTAAAGTACTTATATGACATTCAATTAAATAAACAAAAATGTAATTATTGTTATTTAATGAAGATATGATGATGTTAAATTATGTTTTATAATGAAACAGATTTTAGTTGTTAAGCGTGACCTGTAATGAGTTATTACCAATAAATGATGTCTACTAGTATGTCTATGTCTACAAGTATGGGAATAAAAGTATGGGATGTTACAAATTCGAATTTTTCACATCGTTAATCCCGATTTTAGTTTTTAGAAAAATGATCATTAGCCATTGGGCAGCCTTTGATGTTAATGAATATTTTAAATTAATTGCTATTGCATTTTTTTTAAATCCTCTTAAAGCCTAAGCCCTAGCCGCATACAGCCACGGATTTTATTAAGGCCCGCACTCAGTACAATAAGTCGCGTTCCAAATTCAAAATGCATTGGGATTGTTGGGAATATAAGTATGGGAATAAAAGTATGGGATTTTACAAATTCGAATTTTTCACATCGTTAATCCCGATTTTAGTTATTAAAAAAAAAATATATGTTAAAGATGATTAAATTGTACATAAAATATATAAATTAGGTAATTGTCGCAATCTCGTACCTATATTTATTTATTTTTTGAATATTGTTATCTAAATTTTTGTTCTTTTTTTTTTCTAAAAATAATTATTTTATTTTTTCTAAAAAGCGATCTTAATTTTGCTTACAACATATCCAAATTACAAAGAAATCGGATCAGTAGTATAGCTAAAATAAAATAAAATATATATTTCAATTTATGCGTTTTTTTTTTTGTAACCTGAAGGATTTGAGGCTTAATTTTTGGTGAAAGCACTACATATGTAAAGGTTAATAATCCACTAAAAGGAAATTCTTTTTTTCGCTAAGGGCAGTTGTGCCATACTTACCCGGCTATACCCTTTCATCAACTTTTACGCCGCGACTTGTCAACTTCTTCCCGCCTTGTACGGGTCCCTGTATGATTTTAATAATTAAAACATCATGAACTAACAAATATCTGATCGCATTGACTCATAGCGTCTTATTAAAGGATAGGCAATAGGTACGTAGTTTCTAAAGTGCGTAGTTCACCCACAGACTACAAAGTTCAAAGCGATCTACCTGGTAGTCAAGCCAGGAACGTTGCCCATGTCACGTATCCGTGACTCAAACCTTGTTGACCTGAGTTTACCTACTGACGTGGCCCAAACAAGCCAGATGACGTCATTACGTCATCAAATGGGAAATTGCGAACTCGACTCTTATCATTGTATGTTTCGAGATAAAGTTGTTATCGAAAACGTCTCGCTTTTATTGGCAGAGATTTTACCTACTCAATTTGTATTGACAAGTTTTTTTTAAATTAAGTTTTTTTTTTAATTCTTAACGCAGCTCACAACAAGAGGCTCCGAAGCAAAAAAATATATTTGGCGGCGCAAGAGACCCGACTGACAGGAGTAAGAAGGAACATTGCGCGTCCAGTGGGGCTAAGCCGCAAATTTGGAGCTAAACTGTCAATTTTAGTGAATATGTACATAGATTATGAATTTATTGTAATATTGGCGTAAGAAGAACAGTGAGTCATGTTGTACGGGTAATAAAAAGTACCTACCTACAAACACGTAGGTTTAGAGGCTAGTCAGAATGCAGACAAGATTTCCTTATGAAGCTGTAAAGTACAATTTATTAGTAACTTGCTGGTCTTGAATATTTTAATAATCACTTTATTATTGGTAAATTTTTGATATAAATTATCACAAATTAACTAGACCAAAACAATTTTATCCGCTTATTTTTTATATCTGCGGATAAAACCCACATGTCAAGCATTAAAATAATTGTTCTTATCTTGCTAACAAGCCAGAAGTTATCGATTGTAAAAGCGACTAATTGCATTTAATTGCATACTCTATCGCTTGTAGTAACTTTGTTTCGTATGGGGAACTTTTGAAAATCCTGCCTGATTATTACATGTAGTAATCAACGAATTTACAAATACATTCTGAGTTGCCTTTTGATTACCTTTTGGTACTCATTATTTGTTGAATTAATTTGATGCAACTCTGCGAACCTTTATAATCCTCTAACAATTTTCAATTTAGGTAGTGTTACAGAACCCTTAGTGTAATCGATTCACCAACGTAACGTAACGATTGCGTTTGCGTTTGCGTTAATTTGTATGGGATTTTTAACACAGCACACCAAGCGGAACGTATCGATAACCGAACCACCGAGTATCTTTGAAGTATCTCTTTACTCGGTGATTTAGTATTTGATATGTTCTGCATGGTGTGCTGTGTTCATCTCATACAAAAAAGACCTAATCGTTATGACTTATGTTAAGTTAGTGAAACGATTACATTACACTAAGGGTTCTGAGTAATGATTTGCCCTAATTTTCGATTCGTAAGATTAGTTTCTCCTTTGAAATCTCAGAAAAATGTTAAATAATTGCTCTTTAATTCAAAGCTACCTACTTAGTGATTTGCTCACGGACTTTTTTACGCCAGTATTACGGAGATCATCACAAGACTAATTTATTTATATCCAGTGAGGTAACGTGTTGAGCTTATTTATAGTGAGAGGTAAAGCCGAATATAGAGTGTTTGTGAGAATAACGATTACATCAGTCTTCCAATTGAATGATTATCGTCTTTCTACCGCAAATTTCATAGGCACGAGTAACCATTGAGTTAAGAAAGTCAAGCTGTTATGACATTTTTGAATTAATAAATTAGTTTTTTTTAGAGAAGGATGCACGTGGAATGTAAGCTAAACATAAATAGCAAAAAATCCTGAAGATCTGGGTTTTGTATTTGCCTCTGTTACAGTGGAGTTGTACAGTCGACGTCAAACATATGTTTACACTTTTGCATACATATCTTTGACGTTGACTGTACATACTTAAATACGTAAAATACTGGTCGGCGACGGTCTATGTTACACAAACAACTATTTTGCACAATACTAATTGCTGCTATTGTTGTGCTTGGAACTACAACATCATGAGAATAACATTCCTCTACCGTAACAATTTTACTGTCAACCATACATATTTTCTAAACAACTTCTAAGATATGTGCTTCGCAGTTTGTTTGTAGTTTCACGGTCTTTGATAAAGTTCCATCATCTTTTATGAGGCTAGGTTCACATTTTTATTGGCTTTGCTATTGTAAAAATGATCGATTTCATCTTAGGGGATTCCACCAACCAGAGCGGCCATTGACAGGCTGCTTATTGTATGGACTGACGTGGCTATTTTGACGTTTATTACGTACATTTGACGTTCCCGTCCCCGCAAAAACCAACAGATTTTTTGTAAAGAAAATGGCAGGCACTCCGGTTGGTTGAATCCTCGAAACGATTTCATGATTCCAAGAGGGCTTTTCTGCGTAGGTTAAGACATTATGTAATAAAAAATATATTCGGGTTTACCTCACTTTTAACTTTCTACTAAGTAGTGTTTAGAATTATCAATTAAAATGAAATAATGCTCCGGATCTTTTTTTGACGAATGGAAATTGTTCCAATATTTCCTTTAAACCGAATTTTAATGTATATTTTAATCCTGGACCAAAATTACTTTACTACATTATTTAGATTATAATTTATAAGTTTTAGAGTTAAGAAACTTAGATGAAGTTGTATTTTAAAGTCAGTTCTATTTCATTATAAACTTTGTATTTTTGGCGCTTGGCTTTGTTGTGTAATTTTTGTGGAATCAATTAAGTGATACAATATTAAAATTATTAAAAATAGATAAGGTGAAACGTTATAGTCTGTTCCCTTATCAGAATACATACCTATGGCATTCTCTAGTCACACAAAACCCTCACCTCTTTTGAAATCAAAATACTTGTCACAAATTAAATCTTAAAAAGTATTTATACAACTTCCTCTTTATTTTGCCGACCGCTTTTTTCAAGTATTAGAAATAATTGAAAACTCAACTCTCTATTTGTATATTTATGGAGTATTTTGTATATTTTGTTCTTATTTTATGTAATCACAATGTACTTTAAACTATCAGACTACAACTTTTTATATCCAACATTGAACTTGACTCATACCGGTTTTTTGGCCTTCAGTCAAAATAATTTCATGACCACTTTTAAATGCATTCTCAAATAGTCTTTTGGCAGTCTCTCAGTGTAGTTTATAGAGAGGACAAAATACTATGTTTGCCAAACTACAATTAGGTTTATTTACACAAATACTATTTAAAAATATCGTTAATCTTGATGAATGCAAGCAAACAAAACACTTAAATTTATTCTGATTTTTTAATAACCTAACGATGTAACGATGGAATTTACTCCGTTCATTCCATGATTCGCTTAATTTTTGCTACGTGTACTTAACGGAATATTTTATTTTGCTATTTGTAGTGTTTATGCGGGTCTTCGGGGATTTTTGTAATTTTATTTTGAACACAAGGCTATCAGATTTGAACCGGTTGAAAATATTTGCATTGTATAATTATCTGTTTGAAGATAAGGTATATTTATCTCTATACATATACCTTCTTTATGAGCTGAGAATGTACCAGCATGTACTGAATTGATTAAACTGTACTCTTGTATTCAAATATTCTCAATGAAATTATCCTCCTTTCACAGTGTTGTGGTTTAGCTGGTCAACTCCCATACTTTGTTATTTTCTTAACCATTATTGACTTTGTCACAAAATCCTGTTCGGTTACAAAATAAGTATTAATTAGTATAGTAATTTTATAAGTACATCGCACCTTAATAGTTGTATATGTACATTGTGAGTAGTTAATTGATTTTGGCTACGTATATTTGTAGCAAACATTAGCTTACCTTAATTTTTGTCGCTTTGAGCTGTAATTTATTTCGTCCGTACTGCATTGTATGTTCATGTTCATATGTATTTTAAATATGTCATATTGAAAATACCACATGTGGGTTTGTTTTATCTCAGTCTTAAGGTTCCTAGAAGTATACTTTTTTTAATATCTTTAAATTACCAACATGTAAAACAGCTCATAATTGCTAACGTGACTTGCAAAATGTTTGCTGAGGATTTAATGTCTGTGATTTTTAAGGTCTAATACTTTCATGACAACATTATTTATTTATTATTTTAAATTAATTTTAATTAAATGTTTTTAAACTGTTTGTGGTATTTTTTATTGCCCTGTTTATTTAAACCAACATAGGTCAGAAGATACGTATCAAAGCGCTTATTATATCTACCCTTACTTTCGGACACTTTCTGATGAGAGGGGCAGAAATATACTTTTTTTTTATTTTCATAGCTGATATACACTGGACCAACGTCGGCCAATCTAAGGGACGCAGTTGAGTTGACTCCTCTACATTATGGGCCATCATAGGGACGCAGCTATACGACGGAACGAGATCGCAATATCGTTAGCTCCCTCTAACGCATAGTGTCTATGATGGCCCATCATGTAGAGCCATGGAGCAAACGATATTGCGATCTCGTACCGTCGTACGCCTGCGTTTGTGAGACGGTGGAGTAGAGGTGGTGTGAATCCATTGAGTAACAGGAGATAACAACCCTAAGGATTTTTTGTCCCAAAGGTCACCAAGGTCCCAAAGGTAGTAGTGAAAATCACTACAAGTCTACTACTCTTTGATTCAGTCATAGCTGTCAACCGCCAAACATGGCGCACAAAATTTGTTCACCTACTTAGTAGAACCTACTATATAGATCTCACATGCAGGGCTTGTAACCGGTTAAAGCAAAAAACCCCGAAATGATCCAATATTTTTAATTATTTTATGTTTTTTATGTAAAACCCAATATTTTATTTGTGTTTTCACTTCATATTATAGGATTTTTCGATTGAGTATAAAACAGTAATGAAAAGAACGAAAAAAAAAAAAACGGTTTTTACTATGGTGAAAAATTCCGGTTACATGCCCTGCTCACATGTAGTAGGTTCTACCTACATAATAAATCAATGTGTGGATCTGAAAGTGTCCAATAAAAAGGTAGTTGTAATAGGCCCTTTACTGACTCAAAGGTATCTATCGATACGCATCGCCTGAGCGTTTTTGTTTTAATTTGTAAAATTGTCACTGTTAGTTTGGCGAAGCTACTGATACGTAAGTACTCTAACCTATTACTAACATTGTGTGAGTGTTGCCACATGCAGTGTTTGGTAAACTAACCAGAACATTAACTGCTAACATGCAAAAGCATATATTCTAGTAATTCACGGTAGTTTTGCTCATTTCAGGTCGCACCAAGAAGCACCCGTTTTTCTGGAATGCGCCAAAGGGAAGCTTGTATGACAAACTATTATTGTGCGTAGGAAATTTTAGTGCCATTATTACAATAAAATACACGGTTTGCGTTTTCTTTCGTAATCATTCGTAACATACTGAGCAGCATAAAAAAATGATGAATGGGTAGGTATTATAGACATTATACTTCAAGTAGAATTAAGTATACAAGGTGTAACAGACATGCTGGTGATCTTTTTAAAGGCATAATTGGTATCGTATTCTAATTATGAAAACAACGTTTTATTGCGCGAAAAAAATTTGGTTCTGGGGGTTTGGCCGGCTGAGATCACCTGTGTACCATACAAAATAAATAATAAATCGCGTCAAGTATTTTTTTCTTTTTCTTAGTCGCATTCCGCAATACCACCAGTATTTTTGTTATAACCTGTATAAATACCTATAAATTAGCCTGTGCAGGTATGTATCTGATTAATCATTTCAGGTATCTTAGGTTTTACGTAAAAATAAATGGGAGAATTCAGAAAAAATATGTTTTTTGAAAAACGTTCTCAATGTTCTATAGAATTTTTATTTGTCAGTTTTGTGACGATCCATATGAATGTATATGAATGAATATTAATAATATTTATTTCGGATTATAAAAGATCCATATTTTTGTTAGTAATTATATACATCATATTATGAATGCGCGACACAAATTGACAATAAAACGGGGATACTCTATTATTATTTTTGTATTAAGCAGAACGTCTGCTAACGATACCAGAATGTTTGCCACAATGTAAGCGTCACCCTAAGGCGCGAATATAAAATAAAGGATGTGGTGGAGAAATTCGCAGCCATCAGGTATAGTCTCAGTAGCTCAGTTGGCAGAGCGATGGGCATGTTTCCCAGAGTCGCGAGTTCGAGTCTCGCCTGAGGAAGTGGATTTTTCTACTTTTCCTTTATTTCTAAACATTACTCTATTATTATTTAAATCGGTGATTCTGAGGAGGAAAAACAAAATATACTAGGTTTAAAAAATGTTAATGATACACTTTTTTCTTAAAAAGTCCTAAATTAAATACCCATAGATATAGCACCCATAGATCTGACACGGAACTAATAATACCAAGATTGAACGGGATAGTCTTATTACACTTTCCATAGATATGACAGAAGGCGCTATTATCGTTAGTCCTTATCATAGACTCACCCTTGTGATTATTGCTTACTTTCATAAGGGCCTAAGTACAATAGAAACGTTTATCACCCTCCACCGCTCTTTGAAGGGTAACAATGAAACCGACTAAATTATGTAGGCTAGCTACAGTACGCTATCAGCCATCTTGAAATGCGTTTCCAAATTAGTCGCGTTGTGTGTGTTCTATCCCTTACGGTGATACGGGTGTTTCAGCTCTATGAGATACTTGCTTTTTGTAAATCCCTAATGTAAACCTGTAAAGTCGTTTGACTGATGATTTCAGGAACGGCCTCCTCTAGCCTATAAGTCCTAATGAGCTTACTGTACGAAGTGTACGACTAGTAGCCCTCCAAACGAAGGAAAACTTAGGGGAAATAATTCGTGTATAGCTGAATTTTGGTGAAGTTGTAGATAAAGGTGTCTTACACAACATACTAAAAGTACTCATGGATAGGGGTGCCGCTAACGGGGAGAGGGGGGTGTAAAGGTCCCCTTTTTTGGCTTTTCGTAAATAACTCAGTAGCGGTGGCTCATATGAAAAAATGTTCTTCTACTTAATTAATCCACAAATAATTTTCTACAAAAAAGGTTCTTTACACTTTTTTGCTGGGATCAATGTATAATGAGATTTCGAGGAAATACGATTATCACTTTCGGAGCTATTATTTACGAAACTATTAGTTTTGTCTAAAAATTCTTTTAGAAAACCCATATTTATATTAAAATACCTATCCAACGATACCCCACACATTAGGGGTGGATTAAAAAACAGAATTTACCCCCCACTTCATGTGTTCGGGAGGTACCCTAAAAAATAATATTTTTTCAGATTTTGTTTTAAAACTTTGTCTGCGTGTTCAAAACACATACTCATACGAAGTTTAACTATTCAAGTACTAACCATCACTGAGCAGGTTGAAGAGGGTATTTTTTTACTTTTTATTTTTTATGCCACGACGGTGGCAAACAAGCATACGACCCGTCTGATGGTAAGCAGTTCCCATAGCCTATGGACGCCTGCAATCAATTTCCTAACCTTATAGTTTCGCTGTCCGTTTGTCCCAGTCTATCCGTTCACGGCTTTGAGCAGTGATGGTTAGTACTAGAATAGTTAAACTTCGTATGAGTATGTGTTTTGAACACGCAGACAAAGTTTTAAAACAAAATCTAAAAAAATATATTTTTTTAGGGTAGCTCCCGAACACATGAAGTGGGGGGTAAATTATGTTTTTTAAATCCCCCCTAATGTGTGGGGTGTCGTTGGATAGGTCTTTTAATATAAATATGGGTTTTCTAAAACAATTTTTAGACAAAACTAATAGTTTCGTAAATAAAAGCTCCGAAAGTTTCTGAAAGTGATTATCGTATTTCTTCGAAATCTCATTATACATTGATCTCAGCAAAAAAGTGTAAAGAACCTTTTTTGTACAAAATCATTTGTGGATTAATTAAGTAGAAGAACATTTTTTCGTATGAGCCACCGCTACTGAGTTATTTACGAAAAGCCAAAAAAGGGGACCTTTACACCCCCCTCTCCCCGTTAGCGGCACCCCTATCCATGAGTACTTTTAGTATGTTGTGTAAGACACCTTTATCTACAACTTCACCAAAATTCAGCTATACACGAATTATTTCTCCTATCGAGCAGTTAGTGGGCTTCCTTCGGTGAGCTATAGGTCGACTGTCGACTTGTGTAAATTCTCAATAATATTTATTAAATTGATGTTATCTATCATTCGTCACGTGCACACAAAATTTAAATCTCCATACGTCAAACGTGTTTGCTGACTAAATTGTTATCAAAGAAACACGTTTTATTTTTTATTATTTAACTTGCATGTTGTATCGAGTTATTTTATTACCTATATTCGTAACTGTGTTAAACCTTCCTATTCGGCCTGTTATAATCATCATGAGCCTATGTTCAGTCATATCGGAGCGGCCAAGGTGGTCACAAATGTCTAAACAACGCCTCTATTATCAAGGTAATAAAGTGCACGTTCAGATATTTTTGAGTACCGTGGCCGCTCCGATATGATGGCGACTGTACTTAATAACAAATAAATCTTACCTCTACCTACCATAAACGAAGCCCCTATACCGATGTTGACAGCGTGACTTCGCCCACGAGGTTATCGGCCCGTACACGTGCACCAGCCATCCGTGAAGATAAATGTCTAGTTCGGAAGGTTTGACTAGACTTATCCTAGAGCTTATCAGCCAAAACAGGCGGGCAAAGCATAGTCTAGGTTCGTACACTGGTTCCTAGCTGTACCTAATCTGCGGCTCTGCTCTACACACGTGTTACCTGTATGCCATCATACCTAAACGTCAGGGCACACACTTGAGTAGAATGCAGATATCCTAAATTAAAATCTGCCGAAAGGCAAAAAAAAAACAATTCTAGTTGAATTTTATCTAGGAGTACTTATGCTGGGCTCCATATATACAAAACCGGCCAAGAGCATGTCGGGCCATGCTCAGCGTAGGGTTCCGTAGTTGCCGGCCTGTTACAATTCACTAATTCAAAAGGTCGTTTCTTACGAGAAATTTGGCGGCGCTTATCAATCAATCAATCAATTTTATTTGCCAAAATACAGTGGTTAAGTTCTTATATATACAGTTCGTACATTGTATTTTGCTTGCAAGCAAGCGTGCAAATGTTTCCTTATAGCTACAAATTCTAAACAGGAATAAGGGCAGATTATTCATAATTAACAATGTCAGTCATAGATATTACAAAATAAAATAAAGAAGAATGTCAAACATTATGTCACAAATACCAAGAACTATTATTATATAAATTACCAACCTATATTATGATTAAATTCTAAATATTGTTTAGTGCTGTAAAAACACTTGTCAAGAAGCCAGTTAGAAAGATTTCGACTGAATTCGTTTCCTTCTAGGTTTTTCAAGTGCTGGGGCAGGTGGTTGTAAATTATAATGCACATGTTGTAAGCATTTTTTTCGTACATCATCTTGTTACAAATAGGTTTGTGCATACGGGACATAGTTTTCTGACGTGTCTGTCGTTGAACAAGATCATTCCTTTGTAAGAATAGATTACGATTAGATTTAACAAACATGCAAATTTTTTTAATATAAAGACATGGAAGGGGAAGAATGTTTAATTTCTGAAATAGTGGAACGCAATCATCGTTATACCTTCCTTTACAAATAGCCCTAACGCAATCTCTTTGAATTTTGAAAATTTGGTCTATGTCAACAGAGTTTCCCCATATTATTAAACCATAATTTATTACAGATGATACAAATCCATGGTAAGCTGTCAGTGCTGCTTCTACCGAAACAGTGTCTCTAAGTCTTCTCAGGACATGAACATATCTATTAACTTTCCCACACATTTGTTGGATATGTTCCTTCCAGTTAAGATGTTTATCTATTATGATACCGAGGAACTTAACGGATTCGACTTCCTGAACATCATTATGATTTAATTGAACATTGAACATCATTACGTCATTTTTCACATACGTCCTTTCACTATGGGCTTTTGAGTGATAACTAAAAAACGGCTCGACCGATTTAATCCAATATAGTTTTCATTGAAGGTACTTATTAGGCTTCGCTTTCATGATTTTTTTCAAAATTTTTGGACCCGCGGTTCTAAAGTTAGATGGGGGGGGGGGGGGGGGGGGCGCCCTGTTTTAAACTTTCGGAGCTATTATTTACGAAAATATTAGTTTTATCCAAAAACTGTTTTAGACAACCCTAATTTTTTTTAAAAGACCTATCCAACGATACCCCACACAACTTAGTTGGAACAAAAAAAAAAAATCGCCCCCCACTTCACGTGTACGGGAGGTACCCTAACAAAATATATTTTTCCAGTTTTTATTATACCATTATGTCGGCTTAGTTAATGCACATATTCAAACCAAATTTCAGCTTTCTAGTCTTAACGGTCACTGAGCTAGACCGCGGACGGACGGACGGACGGACGGACGGACATGGCGAAACTATAAGGGTTCCGTTTTTGCCATTTTGGCTACGGAACCCTAAAAATTCAACCACCATCAACAAATAAGTCACAATATTTTATCTAATTCATCCTATACAAAATCATTGTATACAAATAATCCAAATAGCACCTGAACCTGCTCATAGGTACGTGTTGTGTTCTTGCTGGTGAATAAGGTTGCCAAAGAGCTTAAAGAGGACCACGACGGAGAAGGGGGATCACCTATGGTACCACAATGTTTAAATAAATAAATTGCATGGGTTAGCGCATCGTTATCGGTGAATTCTCAATACAACTTGGGACTCCGATGGCCGGTTAAGAAGTGTAAGACTTCGTCGGCAGATGTCGCTAGGCGTCACCCTAAAGCGCGAATATAAAATAAAGGATGTGGTGGAGAAATTCGCAGCAATCAGGTATAGTCTCAGTAGCTCAGTTGGCAGAGCGATGGGCATGTTTCCCAGAGTCGCGAGTTCGAGTCTCGCCTGAGGCAGTGGATTTTTCTACTTTTCCTTTATGTCTAAACATTGCACCTATGGTAGGTACACACTTTATTATAAATCATTATCCTCGTTATTACCTTAGGACCGTATATTTTAGCCGTGATTAGTAATGAACTAATGACTGATACGAATGAGGCCTCTTCCAATTCCACAAGTTTAACCAATACAAAACAAATAATGACGATAGAAATGGGTCACTTAGTTTAGAAATGTCCAATATGTCCACGCAGAGACCCGTTTCCATTACCTAGAGTGTCGACTTAGTACCTACTACGCTTGATGACGACCGATAAGTGCTCTACATTTTCATGAATTATGTTATAATATAAAAAACGCTACGTACCTACTAATTATCGATAACTCTGCGATTAGGCCGGTGGGAAAGACGAGGGTTATATTTGACTCGAGAAACTCAGAAACAAATTGCGGTACAAGAAAATTTGCCATGTAGCAGTTACGACACCATATGTTACCTACTTTTTAACCGACTTCAAAAAAGGAGGAGGTTCTCAATTCGACACAATTTTTTTTAATCATTTTTATTTTTTTATTATATTTTTTTGTATGTATGTTAATCGATATCTCCGTGAATTGTGAAAAGATTTTAATTTTTTTTTATCGATCGCGTATAACTCCTAGATACTTAGTCCCATTGTCACCAAGTCGGGGTCTGATGATGGGATCCTGGAGAAATCGAGGGAACTCTTCAACTATTATAGGTGATTTCACAATTTTTTACAGCAACCCGGTCACTTCCTCTTGGTATAGCGGATTCTAAGTGAAGTCGGTTCTTTTTTTTGTTTAAAATTATTCAATGGACATATCGAAAGCAATATTTTTTTACGGTTGAAACGCCATCTACGCATTAATTTGCACGTTTATCGTCGTATTTTTTTTGTCCAACACTAGGTTGATGGATAGGAGTAGAAGAAGCTAAAGAAGAAGTTTTTCGAATACCTAGACAAAAATCCCCAACGATTTTTTTTTCAAGTGATAACCCTAGGGGTAAGCGAAGTTCAGAAGCTGGCGTTTTGACCTCCATGGCGACATTTTTAATGATAACTTTTTAAATACGTGTGATAGGAGAAAAGTAATGATTTCCATTATGAACTGAAGTATTTGGTAGACACACTTTAATTATATCATGTCTGATACCTACACATTTTAGTAGTAATTTAGATATTTCAATTTAGGCGAAGTTAGTCTTGATAAGTGTTTTATGGTAATTTAACTTTGAAGGCAATTTCATAGTCCATTTCAAATCTTGATCGAACCTCCTTGATTGAAATACCTCTACTTGTTATCGTGAAGTTAGGCCGTCTTTCGATAATATAATCGGTATCCGGTTGGAAACACGAGACACAATGAAATTGGAATTTTTCTTCTACCAACTCCTTTTATTAGTTATTTATTTTAATAACGTTACATTGGGTAAGCAAACAATAATTAATACCATTAATTCATCCTTCCTCCTATAGAAATCCTCATCGCTATTTGTTGATTATCAGAAACTACTGCAAAATCATCTAGCATTTAGAGGACACAGTTCAGGTAAGAAGGCATATCAACGTTTTGCGAAGCAGTCAGATTTGGATTTAATTTAAATTTTTTATTTTAATTACACAATAGGCCGGTATATTGTCTCTCAAGCTGTTTCGATATGTCTTCTTGAAGAACTACGCATTATTGTATATATTATCTTTAATGTACTACTATTACTGTTTTGAAAAAATAAGTCCCGCCGAGTTTCTTGCCGGTAATAAGTAATACTTCTCGGGTCAGAGGTGTAGGGTTAGAACCGGTGGTAAGGTAGAATTCATAAATCCGCGGACTGATTTGACAGCTCTTTTCATACATTTGACATTCGCTTTGTATGCCAGGAGCTGTCAAATCAGTCCGTGGAATTGTGGATTTTACCTTAGTTTCTTTTTTCTCTCTGACGTTCATAAGTGCATTGTAATGTGCCTAAATTGAAGAATAAATATCTTTTATCTTTTTATCAGTAGCTAGACCGAAAAGACCGTACAACTTGACAAGAAAATCTGCAATTTTTTTAACTTCTATTTTAAGCCTGATAAAGGTCACGGGGATCCGCTGGAAGCGAGTGGCGCGGGACCGGTCATTGTATTAGGACTCTTTGGGGGAGGACTATATGTTCAGCAGTGGACGTCCTTCGGCTGCTATAATATGATGATGATATTTATTTCCCAGTACCCGACGATTACTGCCTATCGCCACTAAATAGAAGCGACTGCGGAACTCCTCCTACTCCTGTCTTCTCCTACTATAAGTACGGCTCGCGATGTGAGATCGATTATTGGCGCGGCTGCCCCACCAAGAACATGTTTGAGAACGAGTACCATTGCTCGCATCATTGTATAGGCAGGTTGAGGTTCGACGGACGTGAAAGAGGTACATTCATTAAATTATTTACTGGATTTGTACGTGGTTTTAGCCGATAAGATCTAAAGCGCAGCTAGAAGATGACAACTTCTACCCCCTACTTTCGTTAAAATTTCTCTGTCTACTTGTACCCGAGGTATTTCGATGTTTTCAGTGTTGCTGGTAATAGAAGCTACACTTCCAACTTTGAATAAGTTACTAAACACTTAAATACGTTACTTAAACCTAATTGTTCCAAATTTAGATGACTTTTAGTGGAAAACCCACCGCGCTCGGTGGGTTTTCCACTAAAAGTCAGCTAAATTACTAACCTACGGAAAAGTAGATACCTACCTAAGACTAACCAAGTTAAATAATAGTCTGAATTTCATCTGTATGACACAGATTCTCTATCACCAAAAAACAGACCTCTAGCAGTCGACATATGCCATGCCATACGCGCTGTACGCGCAAAGCATGGCATACTAAGTAGTCATTCGTACTCTCTAATTGAACACTATTTTTCCAAACCGTTTTTTGTCAAACCGATATTAGACGTTGCAAGTTCTAGGGCACAATCTGTCGTGTATTCAGCTCAAGGAGCTTAGGGAGGGTAGGAAGCCTCTTTCTACCCTCCCTGAGCTCCCTAAGTGCCCTAACTTTTAATAGGTACACTTCTTAATTTGAAAGATTTGGTCGTGGAAATTGCAATGTCTAATACCGGTTGTACGCGTGCACGCTCTGAGAGTGCGTTTCATGGTTAATACAAATACAAATACGTTTATTATATAATATTTATTATATATCGGGTGGAACAGAACGATGGGCTTTTACGAAAATGGGGGATTGTTTAGCTTTAGTAACAACTTTTAAACCAATGAACCATGTTAATATTCCTAACCATTTCCAAGTTAGAGCTTGTTGAAGTTAGAGTGCAAAATACTGCATGTTACAACCCTAATTAGTAAACGGGTTCAACAACCATAATAGTAAACAAACAAACATTGCATGACTGATGACTTGATGAGTGATGTCATCACATCATAGACTCGTAAGAGTTAGGGTTGACAATGCAATATAAAAAACGTTATTCTAATTTATTTCTCTTTTTTAATGCAAGGGCTTTTATTATTACAAATCGATTGTAAAACATTAATAAATAACAATACTTTCAGCATAGTTCCCAGTTTTGCACCACCCTGTATATAGGTAGCTAAAAGTAGTCCGTTTTAGTTTTAGGTAAACATAGTTAGGTAAGTATTTATCAAAATTTATGTAACAATTTTAGGTTGTGTAATGAAAATGAAAAAGGTGCGGATACAGCTTGCTGGATTTAAATCTGCCCTTGGTCCTGACCAAGGGCAGATTACCTGTAATTGGAGAGGTATTAGGTTTAAGTTTTAAAGTACATACGTAATTATTATAATTAAACTAAAAATGGTAACAATAGTTTTCTTTTAGGGTACTTAACATATTAACAGAAACGTAAGTAATTATGTTGACCTGCAAGTTAACTTTATGAACGCATCCCTTATGTTATGTACTGGGCTAGTCACTTGTATATTCTCGAACTAATTTTGATGACTAATATACAACTTTTTAAGCTTAGACTTTAACTGTTGGATACTCTTTGGTTAAGGCGTTAGGATGCAAACCGTGCAAAGATAAGGCGATTATTACATTGGCGCCGCAACCGGATATCGCATGCGGCGACGGCGTGCAAGCGTAACGGCGCTATTACGCATGCAGTGCACTATCTCGCTGGCGCACCAGCGCCGCATGCGGAAACCGCAACAGTGTGTGAGCCGCCTAAGTGAGCGCTCGAGAGGCAGAGAGGCACTGATCGACTGCCCTACGTCTGACGCTGCGTCCATGGCAAACTAATGAAAAGATAACATATAAGCAGTCCTCATCGAACACTGCTCAAATTACTTTTAAGTATCCTGTTTTCTTAAGTTAGTAAATCAGTATATTTATAGGTTCCTGGGAGGAAAGAGACCGGACTTCCAACGACGATTTGAAGGCTTTAAGTGATCTGGAGGATGAAAATGGGTTTCTCCGTAATATCAACGATTCCGTAACTGACGTAAAGACTGACGCACCACTTGAAGAAATATTCACTAACCATTCACCCACACCTAGGGTACGGGATAGCACAATTACAGTTGAAATACATAGCACAACTACTAAAAAGGATGACAATGATAAAACAACAACAGATAATGTTGAAAATACAGAAGATAATTCTAATAAGACAATTTCTGATAATGAGGACGTCGATGATGAGGACGATAATGTACCATTAGAACCAGTACTGATGACACAAATGCCTTTGGTAGGTAAGCCTAATACAACAAACATATTTGTTAGGCGTAGGGGTTTTTAAATAATACATGATTTTTGTCGTTGACTCTTTTTTTCTTTTAACAGAGTTTTACTTCATCCAAAAATTATATCTGTTATGAATTATACATTTTAAAAACCGGTACAGTACAGACATAAAGCTATATACCTGGAGGAAGCATCGCCTAACCTTTCCAAACAAAAAAGTCTGCCAAAATCTGAGGGGGGCGAGGTAGCACACATATAGTCTGGCAAACCAAAAGCGCAGTAACAGTCAGAGTAACATGCTATACCCATCCCTTTTTTAGTAGTGAGAGTACTAGCATTAGAAAAAGACAGTATGATTCTCCCTGTCTATGCTTGAAGTGGAACAAACTCTAGCCAAACTATATAAAATCTGTGCACACAAACGTAAAACTATCTCTCTTTTCTACGCACGCATACTAAAGAAAAAAAAAACAACACTGATTTAAATTTTCACACTAATGCAAATAGTCGTAATATAGAACAAGTGCGTACACGATATCCTGCAATGGTTGTAGATGTAATCGAATCGGAATAATAGAGCGGGGCATGTTGCTAGAGAATATCGATATTGATATATTTTTTGGAAATGTCGTATATGGCGCCACTTTACATACGTATAGAATCATTTCGTCAATTTATCGAAATGGAATATATACCTAATACTATGACTTTGGTGATATACAGTGGCATTGGTGAACCTCGTTTCTAACTACAACAATAGCCATCTTCAATTATGGGAATGGCATATTTAAAAAAAAGTTGACCTGCAGAAAATTTGTTTTCCCAAACATTTATGTTAGGCTAACCCCACACTAGCGTCTTTCCAACGTCGAAGTCGCCCGAGCACCCGCGCAGCGTCGACGCGATGTCTGTCGAGCGTCGGCGTCTCACCAACGTATATTTAATATGTAATCATAATCAACATTGTTTTCATTGTGAATAAAGATGAACATACATTAATCATTAATTGATATATTTTTGGATTGATGTATTGAATTAAATGAAATATTGCAATATATCGTGCATCGCACAGCACTAGATACCTATGATAGGAATATTATGTCCATGCAAACTTCAAAACACTAGACCGATAGGTAGGTAGTCGACTTTACAGATGTAAACACATGGCTCAATATCGTATGAACTCATTAGGAAGTCCATACAAATGTACAAATGTATCATATTTGCTTGCATTTTCATACTAATTACAGTAGGCTGTCGACCTTAGGTTTTGAAATATGGTAAGTGTCAAACGTCAAAACGTTCAAACCAAGTATTTCTAGAGTTGAAAATTACACGATTTACACGTTTGTCCAACACCCTTCTCTGTCGTACGTATTGAAAATTTAATAAGACCATCTCGTTCAATCTTAGTATTATTTATTATTAATCCGACAGTTCTATAGGTACTAACCTTTGATTATTAAACCAACCGGATGCGAGACGCGCTCTCATTTCTATCGGAAAAAGTCTGCCGTTTTTTGCGGGGGAGGGGAACGTCAATTGTATGCGAAACGTCAAAATAGCCACGTCAAATAAACGTCAGTCCATACAATGAGTATGACCACTGGTCATACTCATTCGGCAGAGGGGAACGCCTGTCTATGGCTACTCACCTTGGTTTAAAGCTCTAAGGTACTAACACTAGGACAAAATGGTTTCCGAATAAAAATCGATTGACTTTAAATCTATTCTGTAAACGACTCTTAAAACGTTTATTATAAACATAATGATAATTAAATCAAAATTACACTTACTGGTGAAAGGATATTCCATTATTTTGCAAACTAGATGTAGTTGAAAGACCTTTTGCATCCAAAAACAGCACATAATGGCATTTTCACGGAGCTTGTAATCAACTGTCAGCGACGGTTGAAATGCGTGTAATCGATTTTTGAAATAGTTTTTATAAACGTATTAGATTTTCCTGCTAATACTTTTGACAGAGGGGAAATCTACCTAAGCTTAATCCATAGGTATATGCTCTAAGTAGGATGCATGATTATACTTTCTGTACTTACTTGCCTAACAGTTGACGCATGGTCAAAACGAATGTATATCTACGTGCGATTCATACCGTATTAGATTAGTTATATAGTAAAAATAACAATTCACTGAACACATCGCCCCGTTCATCAACTCTTCCAAATTTGGCTTGGCACCGACTTCAAACATATCAGTTGGTAACGCATATAAATAATATAATGATTCATTTTATCCTTTCTGAAGTCGGTTTATCTTTTTTTGTAAAAAGTTTTTATATTACGTATATTCGTAACTGTGTTAAAACTTCCTACTCAGCTAGTTATAATCATGAGCCTATGTTATTTATTTATTTAGGTGTTTAATCTTAATTGCACAAAAAGAAAACCTATCGTACAAAAGGCGGACTTAATGCCATAAGGCATTCTCTACCAGTCAACCTTAGAACCAAGCCGAAAGAAATAGAGATGTTTAGTCACCGTCACCACCATGACCACCTTGGCCACTCAGATATATCCCAATGGCCAAGGTGGTCACAAATATCTAAACAACGCCTCCATTATCATGGTAATAAAGTGCACGTTCAGATATTTTCGAGTACCGTGGCCGCTCCGATATGATGGCGACTGTACTTAATAATAAATCTTACCTCTACCTACCATAAACGAAGCCCCTATACCGATGTTGACATCGTGACTTCGCCCACGAGGTTATCAGCCCGTACACGTGCACCAGCCATCCGTGAAGATAAATGTCTAGTTCGGAAGGTTTGACTAGACTTAGCCTTGAGCTTCAGCCAAAACAGGCGGACAAAGCATAGGTTCGTAAACTGGTTCTTAGCTGTACCTAATCTGCGGCTCTGCTCTACACACGTGTTACCTGTATGCCATCATACCTAAACGTCAGGGCACACACTTGAGTAGAATGCAGGTATCCTAGATTAAAATTTGCCGAAAGGCAAATAAAACAATTCTAGTTGAATTTTATCTAGGAGTACTTATGCTGGGCTCCATATATACAAAAATTCAACCACCATCAACAAATAAGTCACAATATTTTATCTAATTCATCCTATACAAAATCATTGTATACAAATAATCCAAATAGCACCTGAACCTGCTCATAGGTACGTGTTGTGTTCTTGCTGGTGAATAAGGTTGCCAAAGAGCTTAAAGAGGACCACGACGGAGGAGGAGGATCACCTATGGTAGGTACACACTTTATTATAAATCGTTATCCTCGTTATTACCTTAGGACCGTATATTTTAACCGTGATTAGTAATGAACTAATGAGTAATGACTGATACGAATGAGACCTCCAATTCCACAAGTTTAACCAATACAAAATAAATAATGACGATAGAAACGGGCCACTCAATAAATGTCCAATATGTCCACGTAGAGACTCGTTTCCGTTACCTTGAGTGTCGACTTAGTACTTACCTACTACCTACGCTTGATGACGACCGATAATTGCTCTACATTTTCATGGATTATGTTTATAATACACGCTACGTACTAATTATCGATTAACTACCTCTGCGATTACGCCGGTGGGAAAGACAAGGGTTATATTCACAAACATAGGAATATAAATTCAGATAGATATCTGAAGGTTTAAATTTGACTCGAGAAACTGCGAAGATTAATCAAATTGCGGTACCGGTGATACGAGAGAATATAATAAAGTATATCTTACAAGATGACATGTAAGGCGACATGACAAAACAAAACACCTACCTGCGTTTCGATATTACCGCCTTAACCCATTCACTGCTAATGACGACACGTTGTCGTCACGGCTCTGCGAAGCATTTTCGCTCCATGGCGGGAAATCCATGTTATCGGCTACGGCGTAGAGCTACGCGAGTAGCATAGCAGTGAATGTGTGGAAAATTAGCCATGTAGCAGTTAAGACACCGTATGTTACCTACTTTTCCAGTCAAAAATATCCCTTGAACTCCACAATTTAAGATTTCTTTTTTCGGGTATTAACCGTGGTCCCACTGCTATGACCCACAGTGAGTCCACGAGTACCTACTACCTAAAGTAAAAAAAAACAAAACCTACCTTCTGCGGGGAAATTATGTGAGCCCGTAGGGTCACGGAAACTGCCGAATTGGAGTAGTGGGTTCAAAAATTAGTACTCGTGGACCCACGTTGGTCATAGCAGTGGGACCACGGTTAATACTCTAACCCCCATTTTTGCCAGTAGAGAAGGTACAGAAACGGTAAGTATATCGAGTTCTTGGATTAATAGGTATCCTTATCAGGTTTCTGCATTTAAGTATGCGATTTTAATCAAGTCAAGTTGTTTCAGGAATGTAATTTATGCATTATCACGGAAATCTCCACGGAGATGTAAGCACGTAATACAATTGGTTTGGTTACGGGAAAACAATGGTGTATTAGCATAAGAACACCTTTCAACAATTGTAACAACTGGGTAAATAAAATAATGGATTGCTTTGCAAAGTCGTATGAGACTCTAATGAGGAAAAATCATTGTTACGCGGAACAGTTGGTTGAATTTATTGTTTTTAAAATAAAACCTTTATTGATTGAAATAACGGGAAAAAGTATCACCCCCCCCCCCCATTTCATATGTACACGGGAAGTACCGTAATAAAAATATTTTTCTACTTTTTATTCTACCACTTTGTGGGCCAAAGTGTCCTAAATTAGTTTTCTCAGTTTTGTGACGCATTTTCCCAAACATTCTGTATGGACCGTCACAAAACTGACTAATAATTTATGTATGGAAAATAGGTGATTTGTTTTCCAAAAATGGTACAGTTATTTTCTGAAAACCCTTCTGGGATGAGGATTCTTGGCGCTAACTGACGTCTCTAGTTTTCGACGTTAAAAGAGTGGACAGGTAAGAATCAAACAAAATATCAATTGGGAACGGAATCGTTTATTGAACCCATGTGTTATAGTTAAAATTATACAGTTATTCTACACTTTTTGTACTGTTCAAAGTACCTACCTATCTCAAGTATTCTATTTCTTAGGTTAGAATGAACAAATGCACCGATTACCAAGGAATAGGTATTTTATACGTTAAGTATTTTCATTTATTTCGAATTGTGCTCCAGAATTAATGGTAGTTGCCAATCACAGTACCTCTTGGATCCTACGATAATTTATAAAGAATACAATGGTTAGGTACAACACGTCTTTATCATGAAATAAATATATGCCAATTAGTTTAACTTATGTACTTAGTTTACATGTCAATTAACAACTATGGATAGGAATGAAAATAGGTACATGGATATTTGGTATAAAATAATTCAGTGAAAAGGATCCAATTAAGTACAACACAACACATTCAACGTAAATTTTATTTAGACTTGAGAATCCAATTTTTAAATTTACCTACCATTTTTAGATTGATTCCATTTCACTAAATTATGTATTTATCCTTGATAATGATAACAATCCTGGCAATTGTTTTAACATTTATGTTCAGTCGACATTTTAACAAAATCATGGCGGAAATGTACATATGTAATTTTGGGTAATTTTAACACTAACTACAGCCTTGGCCAGAAGTGTTGAGCACCAATGCGATTTTCATACAAAACTGGAAAGTTTAGTCCATCGTTTCCATCTTTGTTTAAGTTATTTTGTCAATTAATTTAAACTAATAGGCATGTTTTGTTGAAGTTAGTAGTAACTGCATAAAATATTTGCAATATGTCGCACCGACTTAAATTTACATTTTTGGTACCTTCTGTTTTCATATTTTTTAAGTACCTTGAAAGTGTTATTAAGTGAAGTTTTCTATATTTATAAATAAAATATAACATTTACCGTTACCGTACATTGTTAGGATAGGGAAATAATGCTTAACATCAAAATTGTAAACAAAAAACACCTATGCTCAACACTTCTGGCCAAGGCTGTATTGTGGGTATTAAGGTACCTATATGATTTCCGGAGGTAAATTGCATAGATAATAAAACGTATTATTTTAAAATTCGGTACGTTTTGATAATGTAAATATTACAGGGTCACTCCACCCGACATCGGTGATAACTTTTAAGTCACTAACTGATAATAATATGAAATAATCGGGGTCTCTAGACAATGTTCTCGCTTGTATAAGTAATAACTATTAATTAGTAAATACCCAAAAGTATATACAATCGTTTCCTGTCCAATTCGCATTTACAGAATACCAAATACGTCGTATCAATAATGTAGGTTACCTATTCTAATAAGTTAATATTTTAGATATCGATCGTTTCGCTTCGTTTATATTTATCAATAATTAATAATAGGTATAAATATTCCTTTATTGTCTTCAATATTTACCATTAAACAAGGCTGGGGTAATTTAATCGGTGGCTGTTCCAAAGTTCTTATACGATGTTACGAAAAAATAACCTCACTGAGTCTACGTGTAAATGAATAAAATATCAATTGATAGTGATAAAAGCCGTAAATTCGTCTTAAAACTTTAAAGTAGATCATAAACTAAAACTGTGTGTATTTAACGAGTGGCGTTCGTGTAAAATTTGTTTGTTATGCTATGTATACTATTAAATCCTAATTGACCGAAAAAACTCGAAGAAACATATTCGGCAAAAAATACTCACGAGCCCCTCATCCGACTTTAACAAAATGAGCTTCGGTTTTATCTATCAATCAATAGGAAAGAACGCGCGTTAAGTTTGACCAAATGAAATAAATATTCACACAATGAAATAAAGGTCCTGGCAATAAAAAGGCAAGATTCATAGGACATTTAAATAAGTCTATACTAAAAAGAGACGAATCAGTCTCTTTTTAAGCTTGGATGCACATGTGTCTAATCGTTTGTTGTTAAATTTGTTGCCGAAAAATAAGATGCTATAGAGCGCGCGTTATGTACCTACCTAATATAAATATAAGTAGCAATCAAATATTAAATTGTCTGTTTTCGAGATCCACAAGTGTAGATACCTACTTACTGTACATTTTCTGTGTATGAGTTTACAGTATCGGTTCAGGTCGAGTGTGTACACTACTAAGTGGGATTGGGATACAGAACAGAGCCAATAAGATATTAGACAAGTTTACATGAGCAGCCAGTCACAGTAAAGGGATTATCACACTGGCCGCGGATCCGCATGCGGCGTCGGTGCGCGAGCGAAATAGCGCTATACACATGCAGAGCGCTATCTCGCTCGCGCACCGGCGCCGCATGCGGATCCGTCGCCAGTGTGATAATCGCCTAAGACAGCTTAATTTCTACTCCTTACAGCGCCTCTATCGAACATATCGTGCATACTCGTTTTAGGTGCTTCCCCACAGGTGGCGCTGTCCTTTCTCTACATTTTTTATTTATTTGAGATTCATGACGGAGGTAGTCATTTGCCATAGCAACCCAAATTGTGGCTATTACAGTTCCCAAGTCAAGCATTGCTTTGATCACGCCAATATAAATATATAATAAACAAGAAATTCATGATATGTACCTAAGTATACCACAAACGATCGAAGACCCGCTAATGATACAAATTAATAAATAGCATCAATGACAAGTAATATTATATACACTAGTTTAACATATTTTAGTACCCTTTGATTTTAATGGATTTTGTAAGATTAATCGACAATTACACTATAATATAGATGACTATTCTTTATAATTAATAGGTGTAGTTACTAATAGCTCGTTACGCGAATTAATCACCGTCAGTATTTACATAAGTACCTAATAGTTAATTTACGTAGCGATAGTTGGACGATACAACGGTTAAATAAGTTTCTAAAAAGTTGCAATTGACAATAGCGCCATCTCTTAATGCTTTCGTACAACTTCAAGCTAATATCGTGCAACTACCGCCACGCGTACTACACGAAAACACATTATCGTTTCACTCTAGAACCAACAGCTGAAAACGCTTCGTTCGGTTACAAATGAATCCATTTAAATGTATACGAAAATAATGGGACTTACAGTATATACAAAAATATCACATTACTTCGAGGCCGCAGCTTTCCATTTTCTTAGTCATTAGTTCGTCTTCTTACCTAAGTCGTTCGAAGCGTAAGCAAGACATCGCTGGGAGTAATCAACCGTATTGCTATTGTAATAGAAGCCATTATCGCTCGTATAAGCTGTGTTGCAAGCGTTTACACGCAGATAAAACAATCAAACACGGAAATTATGCAAAACAGGATTGTGAATTTCATTCAATGCGGTACGATTTTATTACACGAATTAACAAACAAAAAAGTTTTACCAATTCGTACATGAAACACAACTTCATATAACTCGGCCCATTTACCCTACTTAGTAAAAACGAGGAAGATTTTAAAGACTAGGTGCTTCGTCGTAGTTTCGAGTTAATTTTACAAGAGTGAAATTACTACACCTAAGAATAGGTAAGTGGTTTCATCCATTCTGATTTTGCCAGAGTAAGTTTATTTATTTTTAAAGAGATTAAGTTGACATGGGGCAAAATCAAGATGGAGTTACAAATATCGTAAAACCGTCTAATAAGCTGCAGCCATACGGACGTGTGCAGCAAATAACAACGCTACACTAAAAAAACAATTTGGCTCACCCACAATTTACTACGCGGACACCACACTTCAGTCAGACGTATCACATAGAAAAATATAGTATTTGGGACACGTTATTGCTAAAAGGTACAATCAAGGTTCACAATATCGAAGCGATTTGGCCAAAAATACGTATACCCCACCTCTTCGCCATGATCGTGCAAAGTAAGCTGCAGAGTTCTGTGACACCTACTGCAACTTGTACATATATTTTTGACTAACAAATCGCACGGATACCCTACACGTTGACGGTACAGTCTTTGGTCTCCTCTTCATCAAGGAAGTCGAAGGTGGCGACGGCGGCCCGCTCGCGCTCGCCGTAGCGCACGAAGAAGCCGTCGCGGCCGAGGATCGAGGGCCGGCGCGCGCGCGGCCAGCGCAGCACGCCGAGCCCGCGGCTGCGCAGCGCGGCGGCTGCAACCGACCACACGCTTACGGCGACTCTACGGACATGCGGACGGGTGAGCTCACCCCACCCCGCCCCGCACCCCGCGCTCCCGTCTCTCACACATGACTTCCTACTGCTACTGCTACCGACAGAACTGGGGATACTGACATCGACAGTTTTGTTTAAGCCTTTGACCGCTAAAACCAAATCGGTCATATTTAGGACGTGATATCACGTGCTGACGCTGAAGGCACGACTTTCAGTGCGCGTGATTTGACGTCTTTAGCGGTCAAAAGGGTTAATTATTATGTATATTTTATAGAATGATCTAAGTTAGGTGGCCATATTTCTTACTGGGGCACACTTGGTCGCTGAAATTGGGGAATTATGGCTACTCACTTTATATTACGACATTATAGAAAGTGTTTCACCACGAATAGTATAGGTACGCGGGCGAACTACGTTGGGCGCCAATGAGGGTTTCCGGAAATCCAGGTCTTTTTGACAGCAGCTGTCAAAATCCATCAATAAAAATTTTTTTTTACATGATTGGTGGATTATGACATGACAGCTAGACCTCTCGCCACAATGCTGCTACCTGTTGAAAAAATCGATTCAAGAAACCCTCATTGTAACTATGCAATTTGAAACCTTCTAACTAGTCATTGTAAGACCGCGTTGGAAAAAGGTACATATAGTCAAAAATAAGAATCACTAGGTACGTGTAAAATATGTTTTTATTTGCCGCAAAATAAAGATTTATTTACTTTTTAATCATTTTATCATTGATATTTTCCGAGGAACAAATACAAGTAAAATGTCAGTATCCCCCTCTACTATTTGGTCTAATAATATGATCTTTCCCTGATTCCTTCCCTGATCTAATAATATGAAACTTTTGACCTGAAAGTGTGTTGTTGGTTCAAAACACGCAACAATTTACTTTCAAGTAGGTAGATCAGTTTAATGGTTGACCTACAGCTTTGCAAATATCATTTAAATATGGACAAAGACGTTCCGCCAAATTCACACTTTTTCGTTGTTATAAATGGAAAATTGACTAAAAATTACAAACAAGGCAGAACCATGAAAAAAAACCAGTTTTGATTGAAACAACTTTTATGAACACGTATTCTTAGAATTGGTAATAGATTCAGGGTGGATTGCAACCCGCACAATTAACGGACTCATCAACGTTAAATATAGCAACGGAGCTGTCTCAGCTGAGCTGCTGAACGGAGATTTTTTTTAACAATGACGTTGACATTTACAGACGGTTTGGTGCAACCGGCCCTAATTTTATCATTTAGGACTTCAATCTGAATTTCATTTGCAAAGCCGTACGGCGTATTTTTTATGACGTCTACTCAAGATGAGGCGACAGAGTGAGGTGCGTGTGAGTGAGAGCGGAAACGTGACGTGGCTGGACGTGACAAGGACATGACACACACGTCGCCATCTGTCAAAACTGACAAGTGACGTCGCTACATGACAACACATGACATGACACAGATACCAATATGAATGTGTGAATTTTTGAAACTTTTTCTATGTTGAAAGAAGTCGTATTCAAAGCTGTACTTTAACATCATACCCACATATGTTGATTGACCAAATTAAAAGGCAATTTATCGTTTCGGAAATTAACTGTCAATTACATCATGTCTCGATTCGACATTCAAAATTATACGCATGATAACTTTTATCGTGCGTTAAGTCATTCGGAACGAAATGCATCGTCCAATACAATATAATCGATTGTAATGCATCTGACAAATAACGCGTGATAAATCAAGGTGATTGGATAATTTATGGTAGTTTCAAAAATTCCCGCTTAAAATAAATGTAATAAAAAAGCACTAACAAACTAAAATGACAATGAACTTAAAACTAAAACATCAGCACCGTCAAACATGATCAAGATTAGAATACCCCTTCAGCCCATGAGTGTTTAATACATGTTTACCAGTGCCAGGAAACTAAATGAAACAAAGTTAAGTACAAATATACAAAATAATTACAATCAGCCACATATTACTACTAATACCAAATTTTAGCCTCCCATAGACGATATACAGTAACATGCTAAGTATGATTTTAACTTTTCAAAGATTTTCAATCGTTTGCTCAGGCGTCTATAGGAGGCCGAATGAAGTCCTTAAATTATAGTCACTCGGGTCCAAACTTAGCAAATACTGCGTAAGTCTGAACTAATTTATATTAAGGAAAAATGTATTTAACACATCACAAATACCGTAATTCAGACTTAGTACATTACAATTTTAGGTTGATCAATATCTTCCCGGGATGGTTCAATTATATTTTATTATTGACTAACAAAGAATGATGTCAGTTTATTCAGCATTTCAATAATTGTGGTATTTTATCAGGCTGGTAGGGTAATGTATAACATAACGACCTGTTTTTTAATGAAGATGGTATTATACTTTTCTTCTGTCATCACTTCATCAGCCTCTGTAAAATACTTTTCACCTCAGCAGTTCGAACAATCCTACTTTCCTCACTCCCTGGAGTGACGAAAGTGCGACTTTCATAACTCCAGGGAGTGAAATTTTGTTTCTGGAAGCTTTTCGTCATAATGATGATGCCTTTCATTCGGGAATCTAAATAAATGTGTTTTTTTAACTTTAATATGTTCTCACTACTGAGGTGAAAAGTTGTATGTGTCACACGAGAGGAAAGTTTTTTTACATCTCGTGTTCTTGAGATCCCTCGCTACGCTCAAGATTCAAACTTAGAATCACTCGCTTCGCTCGTGATTTAATTATAGAATCTTTCGCTTACTCGGGACTCAAAATCAACACTCGCAAGAAAAACCAACTTTCCTCTCTTGTTGCACAAATAACTATTAATTATTTGCAATAACATTGAAAAAGGAGTAAAGGAATCGCCAAACAGTAAAAAAATAGATATTAAGTCAGACAATAGGTAAGAGAAAGCTCTGAAAACTAATTGAGTGCCTTTTGGAACCATTAGCTTAAAATATTAAGCAAAGTTTTTCTACCATGGGCATTAGTTTTAACTTGAATCTTTTATGTAAGTATTAGATAGTAAAATAAATCGTACTATTGACTTCTCATTATTACTCAGATAAGGAAAGTCAAAGTTTCCTTCTCAATAAATTTTCTGTTTTATATATGTATATTAATATATTTTTTGTTAAATAAAAATATTTAGATTTTAATTATTTTTTTATCCCTTTATAGGGCAACGGTCTCAAAAAAGACCACCTGTAACATCATCTTTTTGTATTTTTTTCTTGTACAGAATTTTTAGGACTATAGATTGGCGATGGGGCTTGAATTGAGGATTTTTTCATTCTTGCCCGTTAAAGGGTTAAATAGTGCATCTATACAGTTGGCTCAAGGTTGTAAACCTTAAGATTCTTTAGAACAGTGGGTACAGATGACAGATATCGCTACTAACTAGTCATCATTGCAATGACTGAATCCATCTCAGTTTATTTTTTCATTGTTATAAACATCTGTTTCCAATTTGTGGTACCTATGTCGATAAATTTTGTTGGAGACCCCTGTCTTAGATTAACCCTTTGAGCGCCATTGACAAGTCATGACATCGATAAGTCGGTCTGACGCCACCGACGTCAATAGCCGTCCATTCAAAAACTATGAAATACCATTTCTATAGAACATTTGTATGTTTGGCATTATTACTTAGCTTAGATAGAGATACTTACTTATAGTACATCATGTTGTTCCATCGGGAAAACTCTGATCTTAATTGCACCCGAAGTGTCAATCAATTATTAATATGGTAATTTATTACTTAGTGTCAAATGTCAAAAAGTAAAATTTAAAATGTCAAAGTGGGTGTACGATGGGTACTGAAGCTAATGAGGGTTTCCGGAATTTCAGTTGGCAGCACTGTGACGAGGTCTTTTTGAATCCAAAGAAATATGAATAAGCCCTCTAGGTCTAGGTACCTAGGTGGATTTTGACAGCTGCTGTCAAAAGGACCTCTTGAGCACCGTGGTGAGAGGTAGACCTCTCACCACGGTGCTGCCAACTTGTGAAAAGATCGATTCAGAAAACCCTAATCGAGAGAGCACGTCAAAGACGAATTTTCTGATGGAAAACTATTATGCACCACATCTGTATCATCTATTCTGGCGTCAGTGGCACGGCGCATCGCCACCTGGCGCTCAAAAGGTTAGATTATATATATTTACCGGTCTTCTGCCGCCGGGAGCGATGCAGGCGGTGCAGCCGCGAGTAGGGCGGCGGCGGCTCGGCGGGCGAGGAGCCGCACGACGACGGCGACGAGTCGCTGGACGCCAGCATCACGTCCAGCAGGTTGGCGCGCGCCTGGAAATTACACCTCAAAGTGACAACTGTGAACCCAACTAGCGACACCACTATACGACTAAATTTAGTCGCATAAACGTGCCGGTGACTTATATACGACATCAATTGCTAGTTGGGAAGTGAGAGGTTCGCCGAGTTAGCTGGCCTGGCTTACACTTACCGTACGGTCACAGACGTTAATTGTTGGCTCATTTAATTTACATTGGACATTTCATAGAGTAAGTATCTATTAAACATCTACTTTGTTTTTGTGTCGTTGATACAATGACAAAGCTAGCCTGATGTGTTATCAATTTGTCTGATTATTGATAAAGATAAAATACCCATTATAGTACTATTTACAATCAATGAGCTCAATTAGTTTTCTGACGTCACAAGGACTTTTTGTACCAATTTTGCAATTTATTATTATTTTGCTAATGAAAGAAAACGGATACGAAGTGATAGCAAAAACAGTACTTTACCTAGAGATTACAAACCCAGATAATTAACTATAAACAAACAAGCCATGTGACGTGGATAACAAGTACTAAATTCAGCTAAGCAGCAGCAGCAGTTATTATGTATATCTAATAAGATATAATGGTTGGTTCCCACAGGACTTTTGCTTTCATCCCTAAGCCATTTTACTATGGGATCAACCCCACTTTATAATCGGTCGACATGTACAGTCGCCATCAGATATATCGGAGCGGCCAAGGTGGTCACAAATAACTGAACAACGCCTCTATTGTCAAGGCAGTAAAGTGCATGTTCAGATATTTTTGAGTACCTTGGCCGCTCCGATATATCTGATGGCGACTGTACAACATATAAAACATAAATTTTTCGGATTTCGGAATAGGTACCATACTTGTTAGAGTTTTCAGTGTGATGTGACCTACCTAATTTCCTCGCGTAAGATATTGGAGAGGGTTAGAAAATCATCTAATATTTTGAACTTCATCTAAAAGCAATTCGTATTGATAGTCAATAATGGTCACTTTAATTGCAATATTTAATAATTCAGTGACTTTGGATCCGCAATACTACGTGGCTTAGGCCATTTGGAAATAAGGGGTGCTCACAAGATGTTTTCGACGTTAACACTTAACGTTACGTTAATATGGCTGATTCTAAGACAGACACACCGATTGTAAAAGACAGACAGACATTATCATGTAACTATAACCGCGACCATCATACGTCCGCAGGAGAGAACTCTACCTTTGGATCACTGAAGTCGATGTCCTTCTCAACATGGACCCAGCCAGTCGGCGCCCACAACGCACCGTCTTTCTGCGCCTGCGTTCGATCTTCACTCTTTACTTCTGAGGCACCTTCGCTTTGACGGATCATTCTGAAATTTTTTGTCAAATATTTTACAATTTTTTTATCGTATGGCTGCAATGTCACTGGATATAGATAGGCATTTCTTGGCAGCTGCACTGTCCCATCTGGACCTCGCAGCACTCACTGAATTCTCTTCATCATTTGCCTTCTCACTACTACTACCCCAGAGAAGAAATGCCTATCTATTTTACAATAGTGAAGCGTAACAATATTCTAAAACCGAAAAACAAACAGAACATATTTTTTTCATGATTTTCCATTTTTTTGTGTTCAAAAGTAAAATTTAGTCCGCTAGTTTGATTATCAAAAAATAATTTATTTATTTAACAACAAAATCATTACAGTCGGCATTACAGTTTGCACCAATGCGCCGTGTAACTAAATATATTAAAAATATACTAATAGCAACATTTACATAATAAGACTAACGACATTCCACTGATTATGAACAAGTGCTGGATAGATAATAGATTAAAAGAAAAAAAATCAGGTCAAAAAATATTCCACAGGTGTACTCGATAAACACGGACTAATACGACTTAAAATTCATGACGATAAGACTAACCTGTTCAATTCTTCAATGACGTCCTTAGAAGTGGCAGCTTCATGGAAACTTAGCGTGTGCTCCTGTTTCACAATGATCGGCTCCGGCGCCGCCACACTAGCCTTCTTCTCCACAACTGGGATCTTCGACTTTCGCGGCGACGACGGCGGCCTCTTCCCACCCATTAGCATCGGTATACGACTTTTCTCCTTAGGCCTGTCCTTATTACTTACTATCACAGTTTCGGCGGTGGAAGTACTCGTCGTATTCGATTCAGTCATTTGAGGCGAGCTCGTTTCTGGAGACGAGTTTTCCTCCTCTTCGGGAACGGTAACCAAAGCCCCCGTGCTTCGTCTGCAAGCGCTTAGGACCTCTTCGACTAAAGACACTTCGGTCTCGCCGTTGGCGAATGGGAAGCTCGATGATTTAATAAGACACGTGTCTATCTCCGGCCTTTCACTCAAGCCTTGCTTCAGCAATATTTTAACAGCAGTCTCTTTGAAATCTTCCGGTCGACTAGAATCGATATCACTTGTCCTGTCGTCAAACTTATCGGGCATGTCTAAATCGGTGATTTTACATAAGTCATTAGTTCTATTGATTTCGTTCTTCCGTTGGACTTTTAAAAGGTGATGCTCGTCTAATTCGTTTTCATCGTTGTCGGTCCTTGTAAATTCATCGTAGTAGTCCTCTGATTCAACATAAGGTCCCTCTCGCTCGATGAAACGTGGGGTGGACCTTGGCTCGGATACGGTATCACAAAATTGGATTCTGGGCCTATCAGGAAGGACATCGCAAGAGTCGTTTTCTGAGAAGCTGCTAAAGGAGTCTGGTCGTGGTCGGTCTTCTGAAACTTCGCTTCGAGGCCCTATTGATTCATCGTCAAAATCGGCTGCCGCATATGGAGGTGGCAGTTCTCTTATTTCAGATACAGGCCTTGAAGACATGGAATCAGATTCCTCTCTATCTCGGCAATACTTTTGCTGTTCTGCAATGAAATTAAGTACATTTTGAAGCGCTTGCTCGCGGTCTTGCAATGCCATCGCTTGAACATCATGAAACCGCAGATGGTTATTGCCGTCAGCTGTCGGTAAACCTCTTGAGGAATTTGATGCTAAGCTTTTTGTGCTTTCGTATTTAACTAGCCGATAAAAATCTCGAGTAAAATCGAGACCTACGTTAGCGCAGTCGCCGTCTTCACTCAGCGCTGTGCTTGATCGTTTATCCGGGCCGTCTGATACACTAGACCACGAACCACCAGGTGAATGCGTTCTGGAACATTCCCACCGCTTTTCTGATGTCTCTAAGTCTTCTCCTATTCTGCACTCGTCAATTTCGATTGTCGCAAACCCGCAATCATTCCAAAGACAATCACCAACGTCTTCTTCTAGTTCTAAAGCGTCATCTTCTCTTATACTTGGTAATGTCGATAATGAAATTTGACCTGGAGTCGTTATTTCAGCGAATGGAGATTGTCTGTCTCTGAGATCCTCACATGATAGTGACAAGCTCCAATCTTCCAATTCCGCTCTGTCGTACTCCAGCTCGGCTATATCTCGATGTCGCTGTTGTAGGGCTGACCTGGCATCATCTAGCTCGAGCCAATGTTGAACATAGTCAGCATCATACTGTGAACCATCTGCGCGCTCGTCTGCTGTACTTCCCCACGAAACCCTTTCAGAACTCGTTGTAGATACAATTGCTGGTCGCCTGAGTGGTCTTTCTGGACCTGGATTTAAATCTAAAACTAACATGCCTGAGCTAGGCGTTGGGCTGTCAAGACAACTCGTTGGGCATGTGGTTCCAGCGAGCAGTTTAAGACAGAGATGAGAATCTGAGAAGCTTCTCACGACATGTTGAAAGGGTAACACTGGTCGTGACGGAGGGTAACTACCTCGGACTCCTGCGAATGCTACACCAATTGGAAAATATATATAATCCGCATCAGACCCTAGTAGCCTGGCGTGCCGTCGAGATTCTCTAGGGTTTATAGATACTATTGTTTGATTATCTGTTTCATCAGACGCTTCGTTTAGGTCGGGAAGCGCTCTGTCCGCCGCATGGTCACTCTGCCTTGACGCATCGGCTTGAACATCGCTCGACATTGTGGAGTAACCCTCATCTTTGGCGCCGCTTTCGGGAGACTCTGCACCTGCTTCGCCAGTCTCACAATTTTCTTCTTCTGTCACTTTGTCCCCTGCTCCATCTGAAAAATTCATGATATCCTTGTAAATACCTGCTTTTAGATTTAGACTAGTAGTACACAGATACATTAAACTCATGCGGATATAGTACCTCTAACAGGATCTGAACAGGCTTGCGGCATGTTGAGGCTTAACGTGGCGGGCCGAGGTGGCGCCGCCCAGAGCGTAGGATCCACCGCTGACAATGCTCGGGCCAGGTTAGCGGGGGTCACCTCCAAGCCCTGTGGACACAATAAAAAAATAAGCTAACTAGCAGAAAAACACCTAAAGGGTCTTGAAGCCATTCCCAAAATTGTCTACTTAAACCGGCCAATAATTGATTATTTTGTGCCGATTCGGCACAGCCTTCACTATTGTCAATCAATCGCGGTCAAGAATGCGCAGGATAAATGAGATGTAAGGAGTCTACAATATTAGAATTTAAGACTCCTCTCAAAAAATCTTAATAATTTATGAATGTACCTAACTTTTACTGAAATAAACAGATTTTTTTAGCTGAGGTACCTATTGTCTTGACGCTCACTGTGACATGACATACAGATTAGCAAGTATTCACTTGTTTTGGGTGTTCAAATGAGGTTCATCATGGGTTCATCAGATCCTTGGGTACCTACACGTTAAAAAGTTACCTTGAGTTCAGTCCAGATGTCTGCCAATATCTGGTGACGTCGCTTGTCGTCGTGGCAGAGCGCGGGGGCGGGGCCGGGCGCGGGCGGCGGAGAGTCGCGGAACGAGATCAGGGAGCCACAGGAGCCCACGTCCACGAGGTGCACTGGAATTTGGAGAAGACTTAGGTCAATAATAGTACATTACAGCAGAGACTGGGAAAACAGGGATTTCCGGCCAAGTATGTACGGATAGGGATACGAGGCCGGGGATCCGTTTTCACGCCGAGGCATGTTTTTGAGCTTTTAGAGCTCAAAAAAATGCGTGGAAATAAGACCTAAAACCTAATACTTAAGGCCTACAAGTCTATCGCACTTGGTATAATGCGGGTACCGTGTCGCAGCCGACACCCGCCCGACAGGGACCGGCCGCGCTCGGCCCGCCCGCGGGGTCGAGCACGTGGCGGGCGCCGGCTACTTTGCAGGCCTAGGCCTAGGCCTGCAAAGTAGTATGAAAATCCTTTTCATATCAAGTGTCACTACGGCGCCTGAAACGTGATACTTTCGAGTCTATTTTCACGAACGTAACAACAACATTTCCGCGCATGTTTGAGAAAAGGTTTATTGTAATGTAGTTTGTTATAACTCAAGTGGATCAGATGACATTGAAGTGATCCTGCGTCTTTTGTTCGAGTTGTTTCAGAGTTGTATTCTATCTAAGTCTTGTTGCTTCAGCTAACTTTGCAGGTTTCTGGCAGATGTCGCCGTGATGTGGGTGGCGGGCGAGTCGCGGGACGGAGCGCAGTTGTTGCTCTTTAGAAATACGTTCAGCGGGCGGTCCTGACCTTCCATCTCCTCACCTTCCTCCAGGTCCCTGGCAGGTGTGAGCGGGGTGCGGTGTGAGGGGTCAAAGGGACTGAGCGTAGCTGACGCACTCGAGGTTCTGAGATTCCATCTCTTTCTCACCTTGCAAGTCCCTGGCGGGCGTGAGCGGAGTGTGCGGCGTGGCGGGCGAGGGTCGAGGGACGGGGCGCAGCTGACGCACTAGTAAAGCGCTCAGCGCGCGGTTCTGAGCTTCGAGCTCTCGGACACGTGCTCGCGCGCATCCCAGCTCTTCGCGTACGCTCTGGAAGTTAAGGAAACATGTGGTGAGTGGTGGATAGTTCTCGATTAATTAAGTAATGAGTAGGGTTTAAAAGCTGAGTCTAGAAAAAGTATAATAACAACTGAGAATTCATCAAAATCTCTTAAAGTAGTTTATGCCTTATGAGCATTGTTTTAAAGCAAATTAATATTAAGCTGTTAATTAATAGGTTAGTGTATTGTACACACGGTAATCAATAATATTTCAAAAATGTTTCACACGGCTTGCTTAGTTGCAGGAATACGAATAGATAAAGCTTAACTACATTAAAAACATATTAAAATTACATGTTGTGTCTACAAGCAAGGACTAGAGCTGAGTTTTTAAAAGTTCTATTTATTATAAACCCCTCGTATCCGCAATAATTTCCCCATAAGACTGCAAACAAGTTTTTTTTTTAATGTGGGCAACACCTGTGTCAGACATATTTGTCTTTTCGCGAACACTTTATAGCCCTTGGGAGTTTAGGGCCCGGGGATATAGAATTAAAATATTTCTGCCATTTGACGGTTCCTAAACCGCGTTAATGTCAACGGGTATAATACAGCCATTGTTATTCAAGCCGTCGCAACATTAAAACATTTATAATTGACCCATCAGAGCAGAAACCAGAACCAAACGCTCTCAAATTTCAATAAGAATAATGTTTGCCCAAGTAAATAGGCTTTTCCGTGAATTTATATAAAGCCTTAATCAGAATTTTGCCTGAACGATATCAATTACGAGATTGTTTCGACCCCACTCCGCGATCGTCAAAAGTCTTCAAAATAAACGCGTATATTTTAATTACGCTTCATTAGTTAAATTAAATTCAAGTAGAAGTAATTGACAAGGGGTAATTAGAGGAGGAGGGGAGATGCAGATAGCAAGACAAGACATCGCTCTCAATGTTGCCAACTTAAAATTCGCAAACATGGCGTCAAGTTAAAAGGTTTCCAAACTTTGCTAAATTACTTTAACCGTTAATTAAAGCCGTATGAGTTTAATTAAGATGTTTGAAATATAATATTTTTGAACGGAACGCGGGAGATAATTATAATTAAGGAAGTCTCCGAATTTGGACGGCTTCGCGTCATTAGCAGGAATTTAAAGACGTCAGCCATATTAAATATCATGCGTACGGCTTTAAAAGGTGCCATTAGAACATGTATAGTTAGAAAACGGGAAAATAAATTTGAACCAGCTTGTTCTCTATATAAAGTTTAAGTCAGCTACGAGGTGGCTTGGATTTGATGATTTGCCGTCCTTCTGCATTAATATTCTATTTTATTCATATTGTTATATGTATATCAATAAATACTATATTTTGTGGAAGATAATAAAAAATATCTGTATAAAAAAACAAGGTCAAATAAATAAGAACGTACTTCCGGTCCGTAGAGTTTCCTAATTCCAAACCAGAATGTAGTGAATAGTACCCGTTTTATGTCTTTATTATTAAAACTATTAACTATACATAGGTTCGTTTCAGGAAAACAATGGTTGTGAGAAACTCAACAGAATTTAAGACACGTGGTTTGAAAATGTATTTACTCATATTACAGTTTAAACAAATAATTACGAATAGGAAGTTACTCAACTGCGAAATTTCGATAAGCAAAGACAATGATTAACTATCACACATTTCCTCTCATCACAACATTATACCGCCATTTGACTCATTATGTCTGCAGAATGTAATCAACGTCACCCAGCTTATGATTTGATTGATCATCCCCTGAGTTTATTGATAGTATAATGGGTTTGATATGCAGATGTCAGGGCGCCATGTGTGGAGCGTCTTAAGGAATTATCTTAAGTAATAATTAGAGGGTCGAGATGAAAGCCTTGCGTTATTGGGTTACTGATAAATTAGGTGAAAATTTATATTAAGGTGTTGACAGGCGCGTAGGAAATTGTGAGTGATTATTTTGTCAGAGTTATAAAATAGAATAACAGGCACCTTAAAAGTGTTCATTACTTGTGTAAAAAGTTAGTCAAAGGGAATAAAAATTAAAAGCAACATAAAGCGAGTACCATTAAATAACAGCTCCATCTCAATGTAAAAGTTACTGTAGAAAGTTAAACGTTCCCACAGAGAACACCTGTTAAACTTTCAAAAACAATCAAATGAACGCAGCCGTTCGGAGCACCCGGCGCCATCTTTGTGAAGTTCGCGCCAAAACTAAAACAACATGGCGGCCATTCACAAACTGGATTTAAACGCAAACACTCGCATTATCGGCCAGATTACGTCCAGATTACTGCGGGCCAGGGCTTGGAAATTATTACGGTAACAGCTAAAACCGGGGTGTCCCATTTCACGCGATTTATGTGCGAATGTAGCCACATAATCCGCGGCGGCGAAACAGGTCGACTATAATTATGAGAAAACAATTTCCGGGATGCATCTTAATGCTTTTACTGGATTAAGAGACACAGAAATTGCGTCGGATTGTGTGAAATATTTGGGTGCGATTAGGCGGGTTGTTTTCAGCGAATTAATTATAAGGATTTGTTTTGTGTAACGATGTGCGGTAGGCCTTTCGTGCGATATAGCGGGTACGCAAGCTTTTACTGACCTTCATTAGGGGAACCGTTTCAGCAGGAGACTTGGATATCTAGACCATAGTAGCCCGGTGTTGTTAATCACACTGAACTATTATCAGTACTTACTTATCTGCTAGTTTACTGGACGTCTTCGTGTCTCCTTAATCAAATTATGCACCAGTTTATCGGCTCCTGTGTCCAGGCCAGCACTGGCACCATTGCGATTCATCCTGTCTTGCAGTGTGACAGTACTTGAATGGGACTATGGTCGTATAATAAGCTACTGATTAGTATAGTTTGTTATTGGCTAGTGGTTGGAAGATGTAAGCTCGTTGGCTTCAGAGATCCGGGTACAGCAGTATCTAAAGAGCTGACGATGAAAGAAGTACCTTTTGTGACGTGACAGTAATGCTCGGATCACCTGCTACGCGACGTCATTCAGCCGTCGGCCAGCTGTGTGCACTCTTTCTACGGCGACATCTAGCTCTCATGCTATACATGGTGATGATGAAGTACCTTTTGTGACAGTAATGCTCGGACGACCTGCTGCGCGACGTCATCCAGCCTTCGTTCGTGCTCCCCCCCTCCGGCCGCCAGCTGCGTGCGCAAGCGCTCGTTCTCCGCCGTCAGCGCAGTCAGCTGGCTCTGGTAGTGCGCCGCTGAAGCCTGCAATATAGCCATGCTAAAGCTATTGCCGATTTTTAAAACCTATTGCCGATTTAGGATTGGTTTACGCTGTCATTTCGGAACTTTGACTTGACAGCTTGACAAAGAAATACTTTTTTTATACTTTGGATAACTTATTTAATTGTAGCTTGCTTGATACATACTACGATAGCTGATACCTAGGTGCAATGTTATGCTGAATAAGTCATTGGACATCATACTATTTAAATGAATACTTCGTCTCTTCACTCTCGTTCTCAATTGACAGTTGGCGGATTTGACTTGGTGATTGAAAAAGTTTATAATAATCTTCGGAAATTACGACATCTTCTACAGTGTTACTAGTATGGATAGCACCGAGGTAAATAAATGCTTGGAATAAAGGCATACAGAATGAAATCTATTTTAAAGAATATTCAAAATATGTTCCAAACACATCTAATAAACAAAGTGTTCTATAGGCCGTTAGTTAGCTCCCGGAAACCAATTTAAGCGACATGGCGCGTAAATGAAGCTTCATATTTAGGCGTCACGGCGTCACTCGGCGAGCCATTATCATTTAAAAAACACCCCGAAACCCATTCATTCGCACTCTTAATTAAGCCGCCCACAGTTACTAAAATAAACAAACCAGTGTAGATTGAACTCCCGCGTTCCAATCGACCAACAGTCCAACATTAGGAATGAGGATTCCATTCAGAGTTGAAGGTCTAAAATCATTTGACACGAATTGGAAATTGCCAATTTAGTGCTGCGGTTTAATTTACTAATTTAGTCTTTGATGCGTCCAGATAGAGTTGCAGTTGACAGCATGGTTTATATGCTTTTCATTAGAGGGCGAGACACAAAGAGTCTGTTTGTCTGTTTGCGCGCCCGTCTGTCTGAAACAACACGCGGTTGATACAAGGGGAAGGCTTGAATGACGCGATGCTAATTTCGAGTTTTTCTGATCTCTGTTTGGGTTCTAAATGGTTTGTTTTTGAGGATATAGTAAAAGACCCTCTGCCTATTTAACAACGAAAAAACAATGGTTTTGCCAATTTGGAAGCTCTCTCTTTATTTTAGTTCCGCAGGCATTTTGCAGGTTGTTTTGAATAAGTAAAAAAAAGAGTGTGAATTAATGCAGATCATTTGAAGAGGAATAAACAAAAACCGTTGATATACTTATTACAACTTTAGCACAAATTAAATAACTTAAAAAATATTCTAATTTGTTGATTTTTAAGTAGAAACACTACGAAGTATATACATTATAAATTTAAATAATTGAAGATATTGGAAGGAAAAAGTGACCAGCAGGGCAGTGAGGGCGCTGAGCCTCAGGTGCCCAGGGCTGGAACCGAACCACTTCTTCTGCATTCGCGGCAGCTTAATGGTTTACCGGCTTTGATATACTTACCTTTGTAGTTAACAACATGACACCATAAGCATTAATTATAAATTATAATGCACACTACTGTTATATTAAAATATCGATTAATATTAGAAAATGAAATTTTGTTTTTGGAAATTGAGCTTGAGTGCTTGACACTGTCAGTTCCATCTTCAACATAAAGCGTTTCTCTCAGAAAGTTTCATCTATTTAAAAAGTAAAAGACCATAGACAAATATGTAAGTACAATTGCGGACAGAAATAGAGACCGCAAACTCATTTTAATCACATTTTAAATTAACACTGGGGTTTACCGTTGCAGTGAATTTATAAAATTTAATTTATATTTGGAATTCGTGACCGCAGCTGTAGCAGCTAATTAAACCGAATCCCCGTACTGTAATTGCTTTTCCATCAATGACAAAATGAAATAACTTGAATTCGAACACTTTAAAAGGTATAAAGCGATAAATCGCCATAAATAACCTTTGCAGTTTCGCTTTTAATACGTTATATTTAAGTCGATATCGATAGTCTCGGTAGAGAGTACCATTTTGTACCTTTTGGAGTTGAAACTCTAGGTCCATGGGGTCCCAGCGCACACAAGTTTTTTGCAGAAATCGCAAAGCGTCTGGTTGATGTAACTGGTGACCGAAGAGCTGGCGGTTTCCTCGCACAGCGTATCAGCATTGCGATACAACGAGGAAATGCCGCCAGCATCCTTGGTACAATGCCGCAAGGGCCTAGTTTAGATTTGAGCTAGTTATTAATTTAGTTTAGTATTTGTACTGTAGTACCTCTTTATATTTAGTTATGTAAATAAATGTTTTATGAAGTCGATATTTAAAATACCTCGGATTGGGCACTCTGTTTAAAGATGATTGGAATTTGGCGGGGCTTCATGTGAATGTTTAATTAAATGAAAACTGCTTTACATGGTTCAAAAGGAATTTCCCTTTGAGTGTTATTAGAAAAAAAATATCGATGGTTACCCAAGTAAAGCTTGGAATACGAAAAAATATTATAATAAAAGTGTTTAAACAAGACAGTCAGTCGCAATACGCCGAGAAGTGTTCAAATATTTGCGTAATCCTTCAAACTACAAAATATCAGCGGGACGTAGCAATTAATGTAAAAGGTTTGGCACCACTGCAGACTTTAGTATATTTTTCCATGATCAAGATTATTTGTATTTACAATTTACATGGAACTCAGTACAGAAAATAGGGGAGGCCTTTGCTCAGAAGTGGGACACAATAGGCTCATAATAAGTAAATAAATATTTCAGTACAGCAAAATAACTTGTTAGTATTTTAAATGAATTCAACTTTTTAATTGCAGACTAAGAAACGTACGACATTGATTAAGAAAGAAATAGTGTAATAAAACTCGGTTTACAACCAGAAATATAATTGCAGCGGTCTATAAATTCTACACCTGCTGGCAGTAATAGCGGCCATAGCGGGCTTATTAAATCCCGAACGAGTAATGTACATGACCATTCGGAATAAATGCATTACCTGTCATTAGTTTCACGCCAGTAATGCCTTAACGGCGCGGTTAAAGAATAAAGGCAGTTCTCTAACTCCGATTTCATTTGTAAGTAATAAGGTAAAGTACTCACAGGCTGAGAGGCTAGGTATAATAGTTTTCATCAATGAAGGTGACAAGTTTCAAGGGCCTACAATTGACATTAGTGGATGAGGCTGGATAGAAGATTGATAGATATTTAATGAAACTAATAAATTCTGAGTGAATTGTAGAGTTTCGTCAAGGAAAAATAATAACAGATACCAACAATATGCAACTGTACCGAAATATCGGGAATCGAAAACAAATATACTCGGTGAATACCACGTTTTGAACTGTAGTTGTAATCACGATAATTTGTCATCAACTCATCATGGTAGTGATCTCAGAAAAGTTTTAGGATGTAAATATTACTCATAAGACAGCTGTGTAAAAGTAAGTTTCTGCCTGTTAAAATATAACGTAACTCTATATAAAAGTAATTGTACTGTTCTATTAGATATTTACGGTTCAGTCCTAACATAGCTCGACCCCTAGTGACCGTGTCGATTTATCAAAATGTTGTTCTTTTGTCGTTACCGGGCACGCCATGAGAGTTTGCATTTTTATTCGTCCTGTAAATAAATGGGAATAGGAAATGAACTGACATTGAGTAAAAATTTCACAGTGGCGCTCGTTACGTTAAAAATACATCTATTATACTTTAACATAAGCTTACTTTGAAATATACTTGTAAAAAAGCTCATTTTCATTATATTATTTTATCTGTATTATAGTAAATCTCGCTAAGATCAATCTCTTTAAGAAAAATCTCGATAAGGGATATTATATGGCGTCTGTTTTTATTTTAATCAAGTATTTATATTGCATAGCATGCAATATTGATACTCATATTATAACGATTTTTAGGTTGAGGCAGAAGATTGACTGGTAGAGAATACCAATTGATATTAAGTCCTCAATCAGTAACAATATTGGTATATCGTGCAATGAAGTTTAAATAAAAATAAATAATTAAATCGAAAGGCGACAGGCGTACAGTTAGCATCAATAGTATCTTCCTACACGCAGGCCGCAAAATATGTGACACGCTCTTATTTGTAGAGCCCGATGAGCGTGTCACATATTTTTGCGGCCTTCGTGTAGGAAGATAGTATTGATACTGATTGTACGAAGGCACACTTTACAGGAATTCTCTCTGTAACCATTTATCCTCACACATTTAATCACTGACGCTTCACTATTACGACATGACATTGCAAAATCCCATCAAATCAACACAAATGGCGTAAGTCAAGATTAATCCGAAAATAGTTTACAAAGCCCTTTCGGCGCGGGTGGCGCCGCTGCGGCAATAACTGGAATTAAACGCGTACCATTAATCATGGCCTGCAGTGTACGAATCTGCACTTATTTGTCACATGAGGAGGACTTTGATACGTTGAGTTAAAGTCTAATTCTGCTTGATTGATGACGTTGATAAGTTGGTGGGCGTAGACATCATTAGCTTTGTTTGTGTCGACGTAGTAGAAAGCTTTGATGAACGCATTAGGTTCATTGGATTGACTGTTTGCGAATAGTTCGGTTAGTAATTATTTTTTAGTAAATCCTGACCAGGATAAATATATGATCATATTGATCATGCGCCATGTTGCGGAATTTCATTGGAACTAATTTCTTACACCCAATAATTTTAATGATAGGTTAGTGTTGAATATTTATAAAGTTGAAACTAGTGTCTATGCCAATTCATGGGATTAGGTTGTCAAGCGGACCCCAAGCCGGGATAAACGCTAGGAAGAAGAAGTTAGTGTTGAATATTAAATAAAAATCACAAGAAATGCCCAAAACTATTCGTAGTCAAGTGCATAACATTGTGAATAATGTATGTAATAAATTGTGATTGTGGACATTAATTGGACACCATATCCGATACTAGGTGTAAGTAATAGTTCCTTGTAAGTTATCTGTATGTAAACCATTGATTTGTTATGTATTCTACTAGATGTAACATCCAGAACAAATTTTGTGCGCCATGTCTGGTGGTTGACAGCTGTGACAGAATCAAAGAGTAGTATAGACTATTGTCACTAAATTTTTTGGGACTAAATATTTCTTAGGGATGTCATCTCCTGTTACTAAATGATGTAAACAATGTAATCGATATGCATACGAGTATTAATAGTAATAGGAGTTGAAGAGGAGGCGGTTAATTCTCCTTCCAATTTCCAATTACATCAAATTATCTTATCCGATTCCGATCCAAGAGGTTTCAAAGTTGAGACAAAAGCAATAAGGCACAAGAGGTAGCGGATTTACATGCGTTCAGTGAAATTATTACATTCTCATCCATTTCAACGTTTTTGATAGGGGTTAAAAGTTTGGCTCGGAGCGATGTCTATCTATATAAGAGTAATTGTTATGTACTCGTGTCATTATGTGTGTGTGTTTTTTTTGTAAATTATAAGTTTGGATCAAAATGACATTTTTCATGTTCATTTCATGTAATAAAACCAATTAATAACTAGCAGTTTGCTTGAACAAAGCTTTCTACTGAAGTTAGAGGGTTTGGTCAGTTTTCAGTCGGTACTTTGGAGGAAGATTTTTCCAAATAGGGAAATAACATATATAAAAATAAATCAAATCAGAGCTGGACAGTTGGGTACCTTTCCTTGTTAGCTTCAACAGACATGATGTTTGTAGGCTCATATGCAGTCAAGATACGTGATTACATTAAACAACATCTTCATTCAAACAAACATTATTTTTTCAGTGAAGGAAGGTGCTTTGCTGTCCAGTCCAGCTCCTGATTGAGTAACGGCAAAAAGTAAAATTACAAGACATTAACTTCGATATTAAGTTAAGAATGTATAATATATTTACATATTTTAAACACACAATTAATACGTAAGTACTTAAAAACAAATAGATCGCGCACTTTTATGACTTAAAATCGGCAATAGCACGGGTAACATTAGCCGAATACCCGAAGTAGTGAAGTTTCAGGGCGGCAGATCATAAAGACCCCACCCCTGTGGTTACACTATTACTTCTATTAGTAAATAACACGAACCTGCATACGGGTATTTGGATTGGAAATTTTAAATATAAAGAAAAATAAGTTTTTAACTCTGTGTAGGCTATAACGCTGTGAGCAAACCATTGACGCTAAATCTAATGATAAACGAGAAACTTTATAATCTAGAGTCTGCGCGAAAAGAGAAGTCCCGTAGAATGTATGAGTTCTCATATAAACCACAGGACTTCTCTTTACGCACAAACTGTAAGTTAAACTTACATACACGACAAATAACGCAGAACTAAACCATTAATTAGCTCTTTAGTAGGTATTTGACGAAAATGAAACTTTCTTTAAATGTTATGGAGCTCTACTGATTTTTTTTTGGAAATCCAATCCCTGAGAGCAACTTACAACAAGTTAGTAACTGATATTTGGAAAAAAAGCTAAATATATAGAAAATCAAGGGGCATTTCTTTTGATCTACAAGTTTTGTGTTTAAAGTTTTCAGAGGTACCCAGGGTAGATAAGGGTTCCAACCCCACAATGGTTTGGCTATTAGAGAACTTTATAATAACACGCATTTCGGTTAGAAATGTCGAAAGAGAAAAACAAGGGGTGAATCCAATTATTTTGAACTTAAAGTGTTGCAGACATTACACTTGTTTCTTTCCATTTTAACTATTCCTTGCGCAAAGGAATGATATATGACATGAATATATGTGTATATGACTCGCAGAGTACCTATATCTATATGAAAATGCTGCACATACATAGGAGTCAGCAGCAGAAGTAGCTAAATTGTTAAAAATGCAAACACTCTTATTCTCTAAACGATAGAATTGTACTCGCCCGCATATCAACTTTTGTTGCTAAATGTACCTCGCAAAACAAGGTTAGTACAAAATATGAAAATAGCGCTCAAAACACTTCGGATTCGCATTTCAATCCATGAACAAGGCAAGTTATCCATTACGCGATCTGCGGGTAGTCCGTAATAGCATTACTAGCGTCCCTGGATCCCTAGGGTTACCAGATAATTACTAAATTCCTGACAAAATCATTGATTAAGGCATCAACTCGTCACACCAAAATTTGATTTAGGCATCAACTCGTCACAACAAAATTTTGATATGGGTTTGCATTTTATCACCTATAGCTTCATGCGTTACTTTCCCACTTACGTACAAACTTGTTAGAGCGTGACAGCCATGGTGACAGACGATGAAACTCCACCATCTTATGCCTGTGACACGAAACCCCTACTTCAGGAAAAAAACGCTGAAAATAGGAGCGTTTTGTCGTCAACGTGACAACGAATACGTTTGTTTCACACGTTCGCTGCCGACAGTGTCAAAAGCCAAGCCAGGACTGAAGCGGGTTTTTTTCTTTGTGAGACAGACAAAAGGCTCTCTAATGCCTTAAAAAACTGGACATATCCGCATTTTCCTAACTGTTTCACAATCAAAAGGTTTGGCTACAACAGAGACTATAGAGATATGTTCTGCCATATGTTCGGTTTAAAAAAAAAAACTATAATTTCAATAACTAGTTAACCACAAAAACCCTTGATAATAACAATTACGTGTTATAAATGTATGAAAATTCCGAATTTCCGAGTTATTATTAATTTTCTGATATATTCCGAAAAATCCTAACGTTTGATAACCTTAGGCAGGACGGTTGCGGGGTAGTAGCGGGGGATGGGGGGAATCGGGCGCATAGTTGACTAACGAAACCAATTAACTGGCCGTGGCGCGATGCCTTTGGGTGTAAGATTGTTTGGGTGATAATTCTATTATACATGTTTAAGTTTCTAGGGAATGCGTGTGTTCTTGTAATGCTTAGTTTCAGTTTTTTGTGTACTTGTGTTAAAATAGAAATGCTTTTTCGTCTTAGAGCTTTTAACCAACCGGAGTGGCCATTGAAAGGCGTTCCCCTCTGCCGAAAATGTATGATCACGATCAGTGGTCATTCTCATTATATGGACTGACGTTTATCTGACGTGGCTATTTTGACGTTTCGCATACGTTTGACGTTCCCCCCCTCCGCAAAAATCGGCAGACTTTTTTTGCATAGAAAATGACAGTCATGGCGGTCCCGTTGGTTTAATAGTCTAAGTTTTTCGTAGCACAAAAGCATATCCGTTCGACACATATTAAAGTGTAAAACTATATCGTAATGCAAACCCATTTCAATACAGACTTCAAGTTTAACGATATATGTAAAACTTGTAAACGTAGCCATTCCAGAAAAGCGCACTCGACGCCCCCGCACCAACTACTCACTTAACCGAACATTGGTGGGCCTTATCGTGTCCCAATAAGGTTGAAAATTGGTCAGCTTGGGCGACAATGGTACTCAGTTGGGGAAAAATACTCGGAACTGTAATAAACGCACACACGCAATGTACAAATGACAATACAGACAAATTTTCAGTGTGGCGCAAGTCATGGAAAATTGGCTAAAATGTCCTAGGCCTACCCTTTATGAATGTCAAAACGATGTGGTACTATGAAGCTTCTATATGGAGGACTTACTGCAGGACGTCATGATTGTATATGAGGTTTTTTCTCCTTTATGAGTTTTTGTAAATTTTATTATCATTGAAAGCAAATAATGTGTATTAAGTACGTTAAAATGAAGTACCTTTATCCGTGGTTTGATTTTGTTAAACACCAATTAAATTTATTAATAGAAAATTACATAACCAATATAATGGATTATGCTTGGTTAGGTATCTAAATGCTAATCAAATTCCGAGAGCAGACGTTCTGTAAATGTTCGATAACACATTGAAACTGAAATCCAAGAAGTTTTCTTTATTGCTTTTTTCTTAAGTAGTGCACGCATTCCTAGAAAACAACATTTAGTTATTTGAGGCTATTGATGAATACCGTTAAATCGTAACGATGCAATAAAGTATCCTAACGAACCTTTTTAACCGACTTCAAATAAGGAGGAGGTTCTCAATTCGACAGTTTTTTTGTATGTATGTTACTTAATGTCTCCGTGAATCGTGAACCGATTTTCAAAAAAATTTTTTTCGAACTGGTCCCATTGTCACCAAATCGGGGTCTAATGATGGGATCCTGGAGAAATCGAGGGAACTCTTCAACTATTATAGGCACACCTATAGTGATTTCACTATTTTTTACAGCAGCTCGGCCACTTACTCTTGGAATAGCGGATCCTACGGAATAGGTGAAGTCGGTTCTTTTTTTGTTTAAAATTATGGACTAACAAGTTGTTGTAATTTTTTGGAGGTGTACACTTAGGGTAGGTGGTTCAGGATTTCAAGGACATTTCAAACAGTTTTTATTAATAAGGTAAATGATTATTTAAATCTGATCGCTATTCCTCGGGCTTCAAACCACACTGACACTCGGACATTAAAACGGCGGAAGGGAAATCGGTTGCACAATGCCGGGGTTTCCCGGTTTAAAAGGTCCCCCGCTAAACAATAATTCAGCTTCACCCTTCCGAAGTGCAAGGGCGCAGTTGGACTAGGGATGGACGATTATTGGGACTAATTCTAGGTTTCAATGGTGGAATTTTGCATTTTCATAATAATAACTAACTCAACGAAGGATAGTTATAGCCAGTACCAGCCCTAGTTCTTCATCAGGGTAGGCTAGAGCAAGATTGACAGCGCTTTTCTTTGTGTTTCTTTCTTTTCGAGAGGAATTTTATGGCGCAACCTTTAAGGCTTATGGCCTCTAAGCCTTAAGGGGTATGCTGCCTCACTCGCTCTATTCTCTGGCCGACCCTGGGGATAAGTGGGTATAGACATAATAAGTTATGTTTGGCTAGACGTCATTATTTGTCCTAAACAACTGAAAATTAACAAGTGAATTTCAAATTTGACGTAGACAGAAAAAGTCTAGACGGTACCTAATATCCAACTGGACAAAAATGTGTGTACACGATCTTATAACATAACCATACAAATAACAAGGTTGTGCTCACGATTTTTGCTCAGTTGGACGTGTCGATATTAAATAACGCGACTGTACTTAGTTTTTTTAGTTTTCCTCTATTGTTTTCGTAGCTATAATTTGTAAAAAAAAATCATTTAAATACTTATTAATTTTAATTTTTACTCTAATTGAAAAACTTCAATTGCTAGGGCAACAACAAGTATCTACATACCTAAATTTAAAAACCAACTAAGTATTTAAGACCACTGAAAAAACATGAAATTATTGAGGTATAATCTGGAAAAACTAAATAATCTAGATTAAATCTCGACCTAGACCTAAGTGCCCATCCCTAGAAGGGTGCACCCTGCACCCCTCGTATACACTCGCGCACTAATTGTGTTGCAAGCTACTCGGTTATACTGTGTGCAAACGAATATTTAAGGTGTTATTCAAATTCGCAAATATGTTAATGTGTCAGCCCCAGACTGTGCCGTGTCCATGGTGATGTGGTATTAATTAATTCAGGTTTTATTTGGCAATATTTCATATGAGTGAGATTTTTTAATTCGCTTGTTGTTAAAGTAAATAGTCGAATATCAAACACTGCTTTTGACTAAATTATCGATTAGTTTCTGTTCGCCCATCCTAAAAGAAGATCTGTGTAAATACGAGTACATGCCAGCAAACAACCCATTGACGTAGAGATCGCGAGAGGGAAATAGTAAGTCCATATCGTGTGCAGAAGAAATATGTAAATGTAAAAATGTAGCTTTCATTCTTATGAGGACACGTCTAAATTATTTTCGAGGGCTCGCTATAGATTTTTAAATATTTATAATAGCTAAATAATTAATATATTTATCACCTACTGTATTTGAACCACTAAATAATCAGAGCAAAAACACCAATAAACATGAAATATAACTAGTCATTTTCTCTGCCGCTGTCACCATTCTGTCTAAAATCGTATTTCCTTCTGGCTACGCTACCTATAGGTAACGTAGAGGTATTGTAGTCTTCCCAAATTCCTCCATCACCCCAGACAGATTAAGCCAACATTTATAATATCAAGGGGACAACAAATATCTCTAAGATGCCACATTAGAAATACTTAAGACTAAGATGGCCGCCGGCCGGCGTAATGGACGGCTGCGGATAGTTTGATACGGGCCATCTACTCAAGAGTGGAGATTAGTTGGGAAATGGCAGTGACAGTTGATGTTTATATAGTATAGGTATGTAGGTGTTTTACCCGGCTGTGCAACAGCGAAGACTAGACCTATTCTCGCCATTATCATGAATATAATTGTACGTAGATGACGTGAGAAGATAGTTGAAATTATGATATGAATGATTATAAAATGATAGCAACTGACATTTTATATAAGCTTATGTCACGGTGCCGGTGTAGGCAAAAGATAATTGATCGGAAGTCCTGGTTATTAAATTAAATTAAATAATCATTTATTTCAGATAATTGACAATCCATAAAACGACAAGAAAAACACTACCGATATTAGTTGAGTTTATTAGAAATACTTTTAAGAGTAAGATGGCCCCCGTAATGGAAGTCTGTGGATAGTTTGATATAGATGAATTATCCAGAGCGTGGAATTGCATATGTAGTAGTATTGTGTGTGTACAGGCATTCTATATTTGAATCCGCACACAAAGAGGCACAACACGGTACAACCACTACATATGCAATTCCACGCTCTCGATAATTCAACTATACGAGCCATTAGCGAGTGGAGATTAGTTGGAGTGAAATGGCAGTGTCAATTCGTCAAAAAAATTCACTTTTAAACTTTTAAGCTGTCATTAAGTAACCTTTAATTTCATTGGAAACAATAATAAATTAAATCGCAATTGAAATCACTTATAAATATGTATGCTTACGCTTGTATTGCTCGAATACATTATCGAATCTGTACAACGTACGACGTATGCGCGTTCCCCCAAATGGTAGGCACCTTTTCAATTTTTTATGTAGACTGTCACATATGACAATGCATTGAGGAAACTTCTGGGGTGAAGACGCTTAATACTGTGTGTTAAATATAAAAAGCAACGAGTGCAAACTCAGGGGTGACCGATGCATCATCGCAATGAGTCACCGCAACAACAGGTCACGTGTCCGCCCCCCTGTCTGACAGGCATTTACAAGTCATATTTATCGACTCTTTTGTTACCTAATTATCGGTATATTTAAATTAGTTTGTGTCATAAAATTGTTTTGGATTTTATGGCTGCCTGTAATTTTGTTTTAGCAGGTATACAGGGTGTAATCTAAAACGTGATACAAGATAATCAAACCTGAATCTATTCATGATATTGAACAACTTTTACTATGGCAGCAACTTTGTAAAAAAATAAAAAAATTGAGCTGCTCCATAGAAAAAGTCAAGGATACGTAGACGAAAATGTATGAGAAGTTTAATTTTTTTCGTAAATTTACAAAGTTGAGCCCATAGTAAAAGTTGTTCAATATCATGAATAGATTCAGGTTTGATTATCTTGTATCACGTTTTAGATTACACCCTGTATACTTTTCAATTAGACGATTCTGAATCCGAAACTCAATGAGGTACGTTTTATAAAAAAAAGCTAATTTAGGTTTTATTTCATTTAGTAAATGAAATGGCGCAACAATTAAAGTCAGCGACCGGACAGTCAGACGCAGAAATAACTTAGCGGGCTAAGTGCTCAAAATGATCTTCACACGCACGCTTACCCAATTAACTATCTCTGCAGATAGTAAGAACATTAATAGCGGTTAGTACCGTAACATGATATTGAATGGTGATCCGATCTACATCTACATACCTAAGTATACACAGTCCCACGTTCAGGGTACTCGCTCACAGGCCGGCGCTGCAGCTGACCTAGCCCAACTACTGAAGCGCCGTAAATACTCATCTTTACTGAAAGACTGAGTTTGCGGCGCTCGCAGTGGAGACAATGGGTCCTTGGTCGGCTGATATGAAAACTTTTATGGGAGCCCTGTCGAAACGGCTGGTCGACGCTTCAGGGAACCCTAGAGCTGGCACTTACCTCTGCCAGCGCATCTCTTTGGCAATACAGAGAGGTAACTCCCAGCGTTATGGGTTCCCTGCCGCAGCGCGACCTCTTGGAGGGGGTGTTATTTTTGTAACTGGGATTTTAGGTAAGCTTTTAAGTAGTTTTATATATTTATAATTGTATTTAATTTTAATTTAGTTTATTTTAATATTAGTTTTGTTCATTTATTTTAATTTAAGTTTTCTTACGTGTTTAATAAACCATTTTTACCCACCTATACAGTGTGTTTTTTTTAAGTGGGCCAGTATGGGGAAATCCTAAAGTATAGGTGATACAGGGAAACTGTCTTAGGAAACATTAGGTATTTTTTTTAGAACATTTTTTTGGTATAGTCAAAATTTTGGTCAAGTGTGAGTTGTCCCTAAAAATTAAACATACAACAGTATTCTTACTTCCTTTTTAAATCAAATAAAGTGTTCCAAAAACAGATGTCATATTGGAATATGCAATACTTTTTATGAACCTTGCAAGTGTAGGTACCTAGGCAATTTACACATGTTGCAATAATAATTTTTTTTTTAATTTGACTTACTTCTACTGTTCCGATTTTTTTCTTTCTATACAATAAAATTATCCTCTCATGAAACTGACTAGATCTGCGTCAAAAAAAAATCATCAAAATTATTAATTTTTAGGGACAACTCACACTTGACCAAAATATCAAAAAAATACCTAATGTTTCCTAAGACAGTTTCCCTGTATCTCCTATACTTTAGGATTTTCCCATACTGGCCCACTTAAAAAAACACACTGTATATGTATCTAATAATAATATTAGCGAAATGCGCGTTCCATTTGATTTCGCTTAGCTAAACCCTACGACTATAGTAAGAAAACGTATTGAATATTTCATATCTAAGTCTAAGTTAGTCCAAAAATTCGGTCCGGTCTGTTCCTAATTTGCCCCGTCGTTTAGCGACATTAAAACCCATTTATCGAGGAGGGGGACAGGCGATCATTTTCGGATTACTGCCCCTGCAGATGCGAATTAATTCTCGAAAATACTCACCAACTTTCTCTGACCCCTGATACTTTTACTAGCTCACCAAGTTTGGTCTTCTTTGTGAAGGTGGGGTAGGTTTATTTGCACTGGTTGGTCATAACTGGACGTTCTTTGAGGGATTATGAGTGTGTATGAAGGGTCGATGTTTTTGCGTAATTAGTCGTCTTTCTTTCGATAAGTGCTTGGATGCAGGAGTTGCATAAAAAATAATTTTATTAATGCCAATAAAATATGAATATTATGAAAGCGAATGAAGCAAGTGAAGTAGGTACTTCTGATAGGACCTTAACTTGTCGAAAATTGTGATCGTTTCGTACTTATCGAAATAGCCTTGAATATATAGTAAAATTAGAGTTTTTTTTAAATAGTTTGCAATTGGATCACACATAACTTTGTGATTCCTAAATAGAAACGACGAGTGTAACAAGGTGTATTTCCAATAAATACCAGGAAAAGTCGGGAAAAATACAAAAAAGCAAAATCGGCGAGACACCCACGCGGCTGACAACGCAAAAAGTTAAGGGCCGATATTAAAAATAGGGGTTCGTTCACAATGGGAATTTCAGGTAAGTAGGCATTACATTTCTAATACTTGCCAAGCGGAAGCTTTTAAAACCAGTTTAAACTGATTTTAAATACGCCTTGTTCTAGTAGTTCCCAAGTTCGCAATACACTGGCCGGTTTGAGTCGAATGCGTGAGTTTTGTAAGCTATTAAAATACAGCACCAGGTATTGAAAAGCACGGGAAATGGAAAAATCAAAATTCGCGTCCGCCATTCAAATTCGTAGATAACGGTGACGTTGATGGGAGGGGAACAACCCGAACAACAATGACCAGGAGCGAAACGGGAACATACCGTTTTAGGCCGGGAAATCTGGCGGTGCGTAGTATGGGGACCTCGCATTAATTCCTCAGTCGATGATTCTTTTGCTGGGATATAGTATAGATCATAACAAATACCAAACATAATTTTTCCAAAAAAAAAACATTTGCCAATTTTGGTATTTTCACCAAAATGTACAAAAAGCTTAATAATTTGTACTGGAATATTTCTCAGGCTATATTTTTTTCACCACACGATTTTTTTTGATCATTGCCAGATACTAGGAAAAGTTCCAAAAAAATGTCAATAAAAAGTATAAAAACTGTCATCTTTATTTAAAAATATCTGTTGACACTCGTCATTTTGTTTGGAAAATTTCTCAGTCAAGTTTGTAACAGTGGTTGTTATGTTAATCATATTTTAACATAATATTTACGAATTTCCAAAAAAAATATATTAAAAGAAATAACTTATTGCAGTAAAAATAATACGGATATTTTTTTTTTGGAAAAACATTGATACACCTTCTACTCATGACACTTTATCATACTGTAAAGGTTTTTTTGTCTGAGGAATTAATGCGAGGTCAACCTCCTTATTGCCTGGTCTATTTCGTCCTATTCTATTTCCCTGTTGTTTGCTCTTGGAAAATCGAATTTGCACTGTTTTAGTAAGGTTCAAATTTGAAGTGATTATAAAATTGTGGTACGAGGTTGGGAAAGTAAGGTGGAGTATTTTCTATTGTGATTTTGGAAGCTTTGATGTGTCAGATTCTATTGTATCTTGTGTACTGATAGGGAGTAAATATATTAAAATTGCCAGAACGTAGGTATTCACATTAAATATCGGACCATAGGTACAGTCAGCAACAAAAAGTAGCTAAGCGAAGCGGCTGTTCAAAATGACCTAGACTCGACTTTATTGTTAAGAGAATAAGAGCGTGTGTAGGTCTTTTCGAACACCCTACCCGCTTAGCTACTTCTGCTGCTTACTGTACCTGTCTATTTAGTAGGGAATATATTAAATTCGTACAAGTATAATTCTACAATTCTACCTATATGTATAGTTATGTGTCCCCTACATATTTATATTATGTATTTTCATTGCATTATCCTCTAGAATCCTAGTTTTACTGTAAAACGCATTCCACTCCACTTTATAAAAATGCAATATCCTTATCAATGCAGAATCAGTGGAGAATTCCAGAAAATTCCAGATCGTAATAGAAATCGGCTATCATACTACGTACGTCCAGCATGTTTTGCATATTTCCCATTACACTTGAAAAGCGCCATCACCATTCAACTTAGACCTCTTGATGTCATCCCAAAGCAAACTAAGTATGCGCGAACCGAATGATTGAAAAAACCAGAAAAAGTACTCACTACCCTTGCGCATAGTTGTTAAGGCTTTGGAGGTCACGTTATATTGGCAAATTAGAATTCGGATCAACAAAGCTCTTGGAATCATCTACTACCCTCGTCCATATTGTTGGTTTGATGTAGACCTTATTGCAAATACATAAGGTTCAACAGTGGTTAGTTGCTGTTAGTACAATAAATTGTAGCTATAGTATCCGCAGAATTAATTGGCGACTGAGTTCTTAATGCTGTCTCCTTCTCTCTTGCAGTGGCCGGTCAAGTGTGAAAGAGAAGTTTTATGACCTCAGTCGCCACTTAGTTCTGCGGATACCATAACTGTAGCAAACACGTAACGTAACTATTCTAGCAAATGCAATTTAAACTATATATAAATAATATAGAGTTCACTTTAGCGTAAGGAGAGAAGATGAAATACGAGACCAGCGATGTTATTGTTAGTGAAAGGTTTTTTAAACTGGTATATCATACGAGCATTCTTACTGAATTTTTAATATGACAAGTTGGGGAATTCGGGCAATTTATGATCAAAAGGGATCGATGCGAAGTTACATTTTGATGTTATTATGAATATCGTGCGTCATTTTCTGAATATTTTATGAACGGACTGAGATGTGACGACGTTAAAATTTATTTGAGGATTATGAAAACCTTGAAGGTTTTAAGTAAATTATTGTGAAATAGAGACGAATAAATATAGTTCAGCCATCAAAAGACGTTCAACAATAGAGGTTAAGTGCCTAAGATGAATATAAGTCGTGACCTTCTTTTCACACTCTCTAAAATAATTAGTTAAAACACTGATATTTAAGCAAGTATGCCTTCAGGTCTGTTAATCTGGTATAAGTCCGTCTTGTGCAGATTTCTTTTATTTTCGTTAACCTGCGTTTCCACCAAAGATGAGCGACGATGCGTTGCAAATGTTTATGAAAACCAATAAAATCACTTCATTTGTTTATCCTCGAAAAACGCAGTTGTCGGATTGGTTCTTAACACATTCAGCACCGAGAACCCGACTGTCGGGAAATGTAGCTTTTGCAAGGTGCAAGGGCGAGAGTGATTGGGGATGGATATAAGTTTTACTATTGTGGGGTGACGGAAAACGGAATGGTGTCGGTATAGTCCTAGACAGTAACCTAGGAAAAGATGGATGGATTGCATGAGAGATGATATGAAAAGAAAGGAGGTGAGTGATGAGATGACGGGTGACAGAGATGTGTGGAAAAAAAGACATGCTGCGCCGACCCCAAGTAAATGGGACAAGGGCAAGGGAATGATGATGATCACCTGGCTACGCGCTACGAGCGTAGCGCGTAGCGCTACGCGGTACGGAAGGTGTTAACAAACACGTTACTCGCAACGCATCTTCGCTCATCTCTGGCGGAAACGCAGCCTTAACACATTCAGTGCCGCCTAATAGTGCTACGTGCTACGCTCGTAGCCCGTAGCCAGGTATTCGTCGCATGGAGCGCGTAGTAGCTACGAACAGAGAACCCGACTGTCGGGTTCTAGGCGCTGAATGTGTTAAATTTCTACAACAACCTCATGAACCTGTCTAGCCATAGCAATCACAACCGTATTTGAAAGTGTAGAGTATATAGTGCAATATTCTATGGCGCTTACCTCCAGGGCGGAAGATAGCGAAGCTTTTTCTTGCTTCAGAGTTTCCACGCGGCCCTTGTATTGCAGCAGCGATCGCACTGTCTCCTCCATCCTGCAACAAGCAAAATTTAACCTTAATATAAGATATATAGACATATATAATCATATAGTGTTTATAGTTGTAAGGTCAATTAATTAAAACTGATTGGTCAATGCATCGAAATCATCTAGCTGGGCCTAAATTCATAGTGGAATAGGTACATGTTAATTCTAACAACTTGGTGTGGTGGCCAAGGACACAAAAGAGCACATGCAAAGAAGCCTTAATGAAAATACAAAGAATGGCAAGCATGGCTATCACCGGCGCGTTCAGAACGACGCCAACGGCGGCACTAGATGTATTACTCGATCTACCGCCTTTACACTTAGTGATACAGTCAGAGGCGCGCAAATCGGCGGCAAGGCGGCTGTTGCAGGCCTCTGGGACGACAGCAGGCTAAAGACTAAGCACACAAGCATGGAATGCGACAATTTCATGGATAGGTTAACAAGCATGGGCTGTGACCAAATGCAACCCAAGTTTATTTTCAAAAAGAATTTTAAAGTACAAATTCCTACAAAGGCCGACTGGGCTGATGGTCTGGAACCACCAAATTCTGATGGTACAGACAGCATATGGTACACAGACGGTTCTAAAATAGGATCTAGTACGGGAGCCGGCATTTATGCAAATGACTACAGCAATAGTATAAGCATGGGCAATTATGCGACAGTCTTCCAAGCGGAGACCTACGCCATTATTGCCTGCGCACAAGAGAATATAGATAGACAGATCCAAGGGAAGAATATCTATATACTCAGCGACAGTCAGGCTGCACTTAGAGCACTTATAGCGCCAAAAGTGGAGTCCAGACTGATATTCAATGGCATCCAAGTCCTTAACAGGCTTGGAAGGCACAACAAAGTGCAACTGGTGTGGATCCCAGGGCACGAGGGCTTTATCGGCAACGAAAATGCTGATGAACTTGCAAGAAGGGGCTCTATGAATAATTATCTAGGCCCGGAACCATTTGTGGGGCTCTCGAAGGGAACCATAATCACAGCCATAAAGGATCACACCAAACATAAACACCAACAAGAGTGGGGTAGTTTGGCAGGTCTAAGGCATTCGAAGCTCTTCATGCACAAAGTTGACTCAAGCTGGAGCAAAAAGCTTTGGAAACTTAGCAGAAGAAGGCTCCAAATTATAACAGGGGTTTTCACGGGCCACTACGCTGTGAAAGGAGTATTGGCCAGAATGGGATTGTCAGATAATACTGATTGTAGGATGTGTGGTGAAGAGGAAGAGACAATGGAACACTTAATGTGTGAATGTCACGCTCTAGCCAGACAGAGAATGAAGGACTTTGGTACTGGCTATCCAGATACAGAGGAATTCAAAGCACTGCCCTTGAGCTCCATCATCCAACACATGGAGATGGTTGAGAAAGCTCTCCAGTCGGTGTACTAGGGGGCAACTACACAAAAGATCCCTTTGGGTCGAAGTGTATCCTTACGGGCCCTCGAATACAATAAGATAAGATAAGATAAGAATTCTAACAACTTAGGTGTACTTCTAAGATTTATAGGATTCAATCGTTCTGATAACGACGATGTACAAATAACAGAAAATAAAGACTGATCTTTATTTTCTGTTATTTGTACATCTATCTACATATCAACGCGATTCATTGAGCCCTTTTATACTTATCCAAGATATGGTGTCCAAGATATGGTATCCAAGGATATTATGGATATCCAAGTTATGGTGAAACTCTATGGTTTCATTCATAAATAATTAGTCGAAATTCTAAAGCCGCGGACGTCCATGGTAAAGTATAAAATCGCCCATTTATGTATATAAAAATGTAAGAGTTCTTGGTTCAAGCTAAACACGATTTTATCTACATATCCGTCATCGAAATGTGCAAAATTCAACATTTCATTTACGTTATATCCTCTCCTCCTCTTGTTAACAGAAATTGTTGGACAAAGTACATTTAAATCAAAGTCTTAATACTACGTACTTTATAATGAAAGCAATGCCAACATCACTAACAAAATTTCCGAACACGGAACGAGCCATCAGTTCCATGTCTGCCAACTTACGCGCGTGCCGCGCATAGACAATAGAGGAAGATTCACTTAGTTCGTAATTTAGTGCAACACACCACACGTAGTGTAGAAAACTTGCCACTTTGTTCCTGAAGATTTTCTTTGGATAACTTTGCTGGTTAAGATTGAATTATTTTTGCTGGATTCGCTTCGCTGTTATTTGAATATTTTTATCGACTTCTTATCTTAGTGGTGGTTTGATTTTTCATAGTATTTTAAATACTGATTAGGTATAGGTGTGAAACAAGCGCAATAGTTAGGGAAAATATATACCTAATATTATAACAGAGCAGTACCTAGGTATCTAAAATTTCGAATTATAAAACTATGTAGATACACGAAGAGGTGGTATGTAGGTATTTAGATAACAAAGTAAGCTAATAAAAAACTAACAAACATTTTACTCTACAAATCTTCCATATACAGACATCTTGTTACGGGAAAATCTTTCAATAAAGCTCCTATTCTTCGCCTCACTTTTCATTTACCATAAGAACGGAGCACTGTGTCATTTCACAGAGAGCCTCGAAAAAAAGGCAACAAAAGCCGGAACGATCTTCCTCGACGTACTTCATTACGTAGATGGATCAAACTCGCCAACTGAGCATAATCTCTAGACGCGAGGATTTGCATATTCTACGAGAGACAGAGACGGTGAATTATTGTACATGCGTTCGAAAGAGAGACAGAGAGGAAGTGCACTTGACGTCGTCGCCACTTCATTAGCGGGTGGCTTCCGTTAGCGACGCTGTCAAATGACGCGTTCGAATTTTGAATTGTTTTCGTTTGTTTATGATTTTAGATTTGGGACAAACGAGGGTTTTAAATGTTTTAAAAATATTCGTTGTCAATTTGTGGAGCGTTTCGTTACTGCTTTAAACTTTTTGCTTTCGAGAAGTTTCCGTTCTCTTAAAACGTGAAATGTGGGTGGCCATTTAAAAATTTTGACGGAAATTTCTCTAAGTTTTGTTGTTGTATAATTTATTTATTTGACTCTTCATATAGGTATGTTTCGTCTCTAGCACGTAGGTAATAAATAAATTCTTACAGTTGTTATTTTAGCACATTTTACAATAATATTGAGTTCTATAATACTTATATAAGTAAACGAAGGTTACAAAATTGTTTTTAAAGAAGCATTTCCTTATTTATACGCAGCATATTAATTGAAACCGAAATCCGACCTGCAATTTTAATCCTTAATTCTCGAAAGCTGAACCAAACCAGGGGTCCCCAAATCGGCTTACAGATAAATTCTTTAAAACAAAACCCTCGACCGGGAATAATTTCGCCCTCCTTTTAATTATTAATATACCACTGAGAGCAGATTACAGTATTAAGAAAAACCTAATGGAGTTATTTGAGTAGATTTGTCTTGGTGCTCTGAGTGAGGAAAAGTTTTGAAAGACGTAGAGTGGCGATTGTATAAATACGTAGATAATACACGAAAATACTTTACTTAAAATTTATAATTTTTACGATAAAAAAGTTTTTACATTATTTAACAATCCCTATAATTTATTATTTGTTAAATTAACATGACTACCCAATAAAGTACGTAGTATTATTATTTATCAATCCCTAAATAAACTAAAGACACACAGATCCCCCGGTGAGCTATAATAGGTACCAAAAATAACAAACAAATGCCTGCGTAATGATCAAAAAATAGGTACCGTCGTAAGTTTCCCTCAGTTAAATAAAATAAAAAAGCTCTTGTTAGGTAAAACTTAAGAACTCGACTATCTACTTAGAAGAGCAAGATACGAAAAAAAGCTTAGAGTAAATGATAAAAACAACTGACAAGACTCGAGATTCCTACGTTAAAGAAAGGCTATTGAGACGCTATATGTACTTATAAAAATAAGGTGAATGACCTAACAATAAAACGCGGAAAATGGCTTGGCAACTTGGCACACAGCGTTCGCTCTTTTTTATTCCAACCAGCCAGATTTTAGATTACAATAGAACGCAACCGTTTCAAATATTCTAAATTCAAATTCGAAGTATTTGAAATTCGAACTGCGAGGGACTGCGGGACTATGAAGAGAATTTAATAGGCGGTTTTATTGATATTCCGTATCATAGCTTCCATTTCATTCATAAAGTACCTAGTGCTTATATTATTACGTAGAAACCAATAATACCGTCTAGCCACTAAATAGTATGCCCATTGCACGTGGATCTTGTCTGAGATTTAAATTTTGACTATAACCTTGCGAAATTGACTTTTGACTGCAGATAATTATCAATATTTCTGATAAACTTGTATCTAAAATCAATTTACAAGCATCAAAATATATCGACGAGCTAAACAAGAGCTGCGGCCATCCATTCTTACCAACCTTACCGTAATTAAAAAAGCGCGACCATAAACAATTTACTTTTTCGCAAATTTCCCATGTGGAAAATCTAGGAGCGCGCGGTCGATCACCCTGGCTGTTTGGGTTCGGGCCTTCGGCTTATTACAGTATAATTTAATGTTTTGTTTTTTCCTACGTTGTTTTTTTACGGCGGCCAGTCACGACAATATCGAGCGCGGGGTGGTTCTCTATTCCTAGTTTGGCTATTTTTAGATTTAGTGGAATGTGAGCTCGCAGACTTTAGATGATTAGATTGATACGTTTGAGAAGCGGGGTGAGGAGGTTGTTATGTTAATAAAACGTATATAATACTACCTACTATTGAATTTCCATTCATAAAAATTATGGTTTCTAACAATCAAGTCAGAATAGACAGGGGTAAACGATTATCAACGGAATTTATGATTTGGCAAACCTTTATGACCAACATGAAGTATTTTTATTGCCAATTTGAAGTTATAAGCATCTAACATAGTTCTATGTTTTGTTACGTAAAGCCTGACTAGAAATATATGACCATGCGCCATGTTGCGGAGTTTCATTGGAACTAAATTTTCATACTATCTAAACTGAACTGAACTAAGACAAAAAGCGGCCTCTTGACAATGGTCATATTTCTGGTCGGGCTTTACATTATGTTAGCTCTATTAGGAACTATTACGTAGCTACAAAACTTTGTGAAATTGACCTGAATCCGTACAACAATTTAAACTTGAAACATTTTGGAAGCAAAATAATAGACAAGTAGGTACCTAAGTAAGTATTTTTAGTAGTTAGTTTAGTAGCAAACTGTTCAGTGCTCTATACATTTGCATCCATTGCATTTCATTCTTTGCTTAGTATTCTATTTTAGCCCTGTATTGCTTATAATGCCAGACTATGCCAGATTACCGGTAACATCTACCTCTTATACACATAAATGTACTGCCCAACTTAGTCTTGTCATTAAACATAAACTTTAATTGTAACCCAAGTTGCGTACAACGGAACGTGTTGAGTAACTTACGATAGTAAACAAAACATAATCTATCCGGGTAAACAGCTAACTCCATAAACCGTCGGTGAACGTCAAAATTTCAAATTTAGAACGGCGTCGTAATTTAGGCGCGTTCACAGATACGGCCTAGCTACACGAACGCACTGATCGCCATGCACTTACCACTAGATGGTGTATACTAATTCTGCTGGAAGCTGAGTTTGTTCGGATTATCTATTTACTATTGTATTCAAAATCTCAAGCCGGGAAGGTGCTATAAAAAAGGTTCACGGCACTAATTACTGTTAAAAATGTTAATGAATTTTTAACTCTATGACTCTAGTCAGAAAATGCCCAGGAAGAAACTAGGCCCGGGATTGGTTTGACCGCTTTTGAACCTTTAAAGTTTAAAGGTTCAAAATCGTTTAGTTTAAAGTTTAAACTAAACGATTATATCGTACATAAGTTTTGGGAAATTCTTTGAAACGAACCACAGATCGAAGCTCCTATTCTACTCCCTCTAGGCAACCTTAATAGTTTTGCCTAGATTGCCTAGTCAGCTAGACTTATAGTTACATATGTCGTAGGTATTTATTTCTAAATAGTTGTCGGTCCCTACCAAAGTAGAAATAAGCGCATGCAACACGTTTCCTCATCATCATATGTTTAAGAGCTAGGCTCTTGTCGGTGGAGCAATTTCCATGCCTGTCTGTCATTTGCCTTCTCCTTTACAGCCTGGAGTTCGATTTTTGAATCTCACCGGTGCCTTTTTTTGTATGCAGCCGATGACTATTTAGTACGAAATAAGTCACCCGGTGAGATTCAAAAATCGAACTCCTGATACGACACGACGTTTATTTTTTCCTTTACTTGATCCATGTATGCTCTCCTTGGTTTTCGTTACGCGTTACCTAGCGGACTGTAATCTACACACGAACGTGTACATTTTTAATATATTAGCGAAGTGGGTCAGGTGCACACCTGCCGTTTGGGAGCCGTTGTGTGCGCGCGCCCTTATCTGCGCTTGTTTTCAGAATGTTGATCATGTGTAGAGTGTCGTTTGTCATTTTGATGATTTTTGTCGAAATTTGGAGGCGGATGAGGGGCTATTTACGTGAAGTGGGTGCTGGTTTTTGTAACCGACTTTAAAAAGGAGGAGTTTGGGATGTATGTATTGTTTATAGCACACATATTATGACAAAATTATTAGCATATAGTAGCTAATGATGTAAAGGTGTCACATGAAAAATTACACAATTACTCAGTCGAATAAAAATATACAAGATTTTGATTACTCAATACAATTAATTTTACAACACTTTAATCATTCTTATTCAACTGTTAACAGGTGTCAAAATTAGGGATAACATTTAATACAATGCTTTAATTTTTACTCTATGCGTCGAGCTCTCTTCAATCGCTTTTGATTACCCCACCATAGCCAATAGACAAACACGGAACAAAATAAAAACTGATAAAAAAGTTTCACGAACGATTTGTACGCAAATCGAATTCTTTTTACTGATTAAGTCAGTCTGGCTCGGTGCGTTGGCCATCGCCGTTCAGGTGCGTATACAATCCCTGGATATGCAATTAGGGGACATTGATACAGGGGGGAGGTTGGTGCAAGTTAAAACAACTAGCGAACGCTGTTTATTTTGCGATAAAAAGGTTAAACTTTGATCTATGAGAGCTTAAGTAGGCTTTCATATAAATTCTGTTATCAACGGTTATAATTATTCGGTTATAAATTAAATACGTACAGTAGACGTACAGTACGTAAGTAACAATTACAGAAATCTTAACTTATTTATACATTTATATAAAAAATGTAGATTTCATTTAAACAGGTAAAAAACCATTCAATATCAGCCATAGACCTGATTAGACGCCGCTTGATAGACGGCAGTCTGAGGGCTGTCTAAATTCTAATAATTATCCGCGGCACTAGGTCATGCAATACGAATGTACAAAATGGTGTGAGCTGCTCGGAAGCAGAAGATATTTGTCCCAATTTTCGAAGCCACTCCACCAATCTCTCCACTCTCTCTCCCACTCTCTCTCTGTCACTCACTCACACTCCTTTCCACTCTTTTCTTTTCACTTTTTGGCACTCTGGTGCCAGGCCAAAGGTGGAACTGCATCGGTAACACTTCTAGAGGTGATATGGTCCAAACGGGACTGCCAATAATCATAACCATGGATGTCACGAATGTCGTTTTTCTCACATTCGCGAGTGCGAATGCGAATGCGAATATTCAGGATGCGTATGTTCGAATGCGAATGCGAATACGAATGTTACGGAGTAGATTCAAAAAATTTAATCTTGCTTATCATTTTTATGCTTCCATAGTTCAAAATACAGAACATGAAATGTGATGGAGTCCTATTATTGATCAAAAAGAGTCAAGTGATACCGTCGTTTTCACTTCCTCTGTATGACCAAGCATATGACCATCGGCCGGGTCTGCGCGGTCAAAACAGGATGCGTTCTGTCAACATTCGCATTCGGAAAATATTCGCATCATTTGATGCGAATGCGAATGTTGATACGAATGTCAAAAATGATGCGAATATTCGCATTATACGAATGCGAATGCGAATATTCGTGACATCCCTAATCATAACGCGTATATGAATAACTTGGGCCACACTAACGCTCGGGTTTAATAGATAAGATTTACGACAGCACTCATCTGGTCAAGGGTTGGTGATAATTTGTCGCGAGGGACGCACGGCTACACGTATGTGTGTATCGCCTTTCAAAACGCCCGAATGTTTAGTTTGATGAACGGATCGTTGTTAACCAGTTGTTAATAAAACGCTTCAAAAGAAAGAATTCAATCTACTATTTTTTCATCAGCGTGGTGAACAAAAAGTAACGTATTTAAATTTTTTTGTTATCGGTATAAGAAAATATTCATCCATTAAATGGGTCAAGTTACCGTCAAGTGCTATAACATTGTCTACGATACTCAACTTTGCCTGGCTGAAAAACATGGTGTTCTTGACCAAACTATTTATATCTTATTCCTGATATGGGAGAAAGGCAGACATTATGAGGAATTAAATATAAGTACATTCGGTAGGGATATATAATCACCAGATTCAAGTCAAGCAAAGTTGAGCACCGTAGGCAAAGTTGTAGCAGTCAGTGGCGGCGCGTCCATATAACACGATTCCCGTCGGCTTGCCTAATTTTCAGGCACCTGGGGCCTTAGCATGACATGCGTTGTCGCGCGCGACTCCATACTTCGAGTCGCGCCTGAAGTATGGAGAGTCGCGTCGCAATGTAAGTCATGCTAGACGTACTGAGCAGTTTTCTTAGAGCTCATGAAGAATTTTAAATCTAAATTAAGGTCCGGCTTGCTTAAGAAAAAGTTTGACTCACCGCCACTGAGCAGTTGACGGCACCTAATTTGTAACTTGTGTGAAATGAGCCACCATAATACATTCGAGCGATTAATAGTTTGGTTGCGAAGATAGTTGGATATAAATCCTGACGAATTGATCTGGAAGGAGGCCAGGAGAAACTTTTACCCACAATGACCGTAATTAACCAATTTGAAAGAATCTTGGCATGGATTCTTCTTGTCTTTAAGAAGTATCGATAGATGCAAAAATATTCTAGTCTATAGTAAAATTGAATACCAATTAAAAACACAGCGCGGTGCCTTGTGAAAGTCGATTATAATCCCACAAATAGTAAATGGTTCGTATTTTATTTTATGGAATCCTAAACATAAGTAGGTATAGAGACTTAATTACCATAGCTATCATTGCATGAATTTGACGTATCCAAGGAAATTTTAAACTATTGCAGCGCCATCTATCTACGCGTTACAAGCAAATATTTTGTAATAAAGCCAATTTCTTCTTGTAAATTTGTATATGTATGACGTTTGCCACAGTTCAAACGCTTCACCAGTGCAATAAAATTTTAATATGTGGCGACATCAAATGCAGACCGCAAAACCGACCATTCCAGCTTTATTGCCAGGCTTGTTTACTTTCCATGTCTGTTCATGGTTGGCCATTTTTAGCCTATAGGTACACATACAGTCAGCAACACAGCTGAGCCGAGGTGTTCCAAATGACTTGCACATCTGCACTCTTATTCCCTTGTCAATAATGTTCATGTTGAATACCTCACCCACTTAGCTGCTACTGACTGTGCATATGCTTCTTCTATACTAATAGCGTCCAACCAATAACAAAAAATCCACATCTCTCTACTTCATTGATTTATGAGATGAGGTAGCCGAAAATGATAAACCACAAATACTTTTTTCGGTCAGCTACACTGAAGGTCAGGGAACTACTTCGGCTAATTCATTAATAACCAAAATTCGGTAAGGAGTTAATAAAGTTTATTTGCTTATAAGCCATAGTTTACTTACAAAGAACAAAACACCTTGGTAAGTAAGCCTTATTGTTAGTTTGCAAGTCCCGAAACTTAAGTTACTAGTGGACGAAGTTTAGTTGCTAGTAAAAAAAAAAAACAGTGTATTGCAGTTTGGCAATCATTATAGTGATTTAAACCTCCGACACAGTAGCTCTAAATAGTGAAAGACAAAGACATTGTTCGCCGAGATCTCTTTCATATTGTTTATATCCCTATATGATTAGCTTGTAACTAAAACGAATAATAAAAACATTGAATTAATAAAGTTGTAGGTAATTCTGGTATATTGTAATGCGACATTCATGCGACGTTTTGCTCTTTGATTGCGGACCGAAAAACGTTATCGTTCAGTAAAGCAAGCATTTCTCTTGTAAATCGGAAAGACGTTAAGCGTGATTTATAATGCAGCTGAAGGCTGAACACTGAAAACTTAATGCCGAGCCAAGGCTAAGGGAACTATTACTTAAGCCGAGGCCATATTTGTACACGCTACATTTTATAGCACCCTGGTATATTTTTAAACCACCGAATCCGCTAGATGAAGGTTTTCGGTTTTCCACGGACTTAAAAATGTAGGTATAATCTGGCAAACCAGGTTGGAATAAAAGAAGATTATTTTGTAATTTCTGGACTTCAGGTCAGGCCATCTCTGAAAATATTTCCTTATGTTGTCATCATCATCATCGTTATCTTGTCGCCCACTGCTGAGCATAGGCCTCTCTTCGAGTACGCCATTTGTCTCGGTCCTGAGCTAATCTCATCCAGAAGTGACCCGCAATCTTCCAAATATCGTCCATCCAACGATTTTGTAAAGAAACCTCAAATTACCAAAAAAAAGAACTATTGATTGATGTGCAAGATGATGATTTTTCCATTTCTTGTTACGTTTCGTTAAATGTATGGAGTGCCTGCCAAATTTTTTTTTTTGACAATTTAATTACAAAATATAATTAGCCGAACTAAAACACTTCAAGTTAAAATTTCAGCAATATGTATAATTACTTTATAATTAAATGGTTATGATACTTAAACGGACAGGTGGACATGAAAAATAATAAGGGTTCCATTTTTGTAATTTTTGCTACGGAACCCTAAAAGGAAAAAAGTTACGCCCAAGTTTGACAGCAGAAATATGAGTATAAAAGCTAAAACATCCCTTAGCAAAGAAATGTTTACATTAACTAACTCATGTACATTACATGCCCTCCATTACAAATATCAAGGCATTAAGGTAGTGGAGAAAGTTTTATTTTCCGCCCACTTAGCTATTTGGTTTATGGCGCCCGTTTCCTTACGTTATTTTGGCTCGAAATGGCAAAGGTTAGCTTTACTCACTTGAACGTGTGTTGTCGACTTGTAAGAAAAATTAGGGCTATTTTTCAGTTACGATGTTTGTTCAACGTAATGTGTAAGTTCATGTTACATTATGAGTACTCAGAAACATGAATTTTGTATCCTTCTTATACTATTTTGGTGGCATAAAAGCATATATCCTGCCTGAGGGTAAGCAGTCACCGTCAGTTATCAACTGTCTGTAACTTCAGTTACCTTTACATCGATGTTGCCGATACTTCTATCGCTGCAAATAAACTACTTTTTTTGACGATTCCAAAGTTCCTCTGAATTCGCACAGTGTGTGACTATTTAGGTTCCAGGGTGCCAGTATAAGCCCGTGATAGAATGCACCCGTTGGCATGATTTTTGGCAGGTAACCTATTTTAGTAGTAGTAGTAGTATAGTACTTTATTGTACAACAAAGAAAAATACAACAGTAAGAAAACACAATTTTACTAATTTATGATACTTTAGGGTACTTACTTTCCAATAGTAAATAACACACGCAACTGATCAGTTTATCATTGACAGGCGTCTTTTCTTGGTCTTTTTTTATATACTCGTACATAGGTAGGTACCTATAGGCAATTTGTTTCCTTAATATCCCATATTCGAACTGGAAAACTTGCAGACATTCTCGATGCTTTTGTTACTAACAGAGGTAACTGACACACAAAAACTACAAACCTAAATAACCTTTGGTTTTGGTGGTCCAAAGTCATACATATTCATGGCCGCCGCAAAAATGCAACACGAAATATTTTGAAAGAACTAGGTACAATGCAACCGTATTCGGGACGCAAACAAGCATTGTGCAGGTTGGCATTGCTGACTTGCTGCACAATAGCGACCTGCATGCTATTGCATGCCAGTGCATTCGGCTTTTAGGGTCCGCATAGGGGGAAGGAAAATGTGTATTTTCTGAGTTTTGCTGACTGCGCTCTATTGGAGTTACATTGGAGGGAAATAGTCCTTTGTTGTGTAGGTATATTTTGTACTGATACTATAGTTATTTATGATTTTTTGAATAATTTAGGCTAACTTAGTTCCAGTTGAACTATCCATGATTGACAGACTATTAACGTTGTTCATACTATTAAGGACTAAGGAGTAGGTACTCATACAAACCATAGAATGAAACTAAGCAAACATTATAACGGTGACAAATGTTGTTTTGTTGCAATCGGACCATAGTCGTTTGAGACAGTTCAGAGCGCGCTTTAGTGGGGATTTTCAATCTAAATATATAAAAGAAGAAACTGACTGACTGACTGACATATCAACGCACAGCCTAAACCGCTGGGTCTAGAGTTTCCAAATTTGGCACGTAGGTCCCTTATAAGGTCTAGGGGTGCACTAAGAAAGGATTTTTCAAAATTCACCCTGTAAGGGGGTGAAATGGGGGTCCAAAGTTTGTATGGGGAAACACGATTGGTTAGACTATTTTATTTGAAACTTCACCGGAGTATTCCTAATAATGAATTAGTAAACACGTGTTTCAGCTTTTTTGAAAATTCAACTCCTTAAAGGGGGAAATGGGGGTGAAAAAGTCTGAAAATCAATATGGGTATCGTTTCTATGGTTTATCGGGTCGCTGATTACGAAAACAACAACCATTTTATTATAAAACGTGGCAAGTGTAAAATATCATCCCCCAGGGGGTGAAATGGGGGTCCAAAGTTTGTATAGGGAAACAAGATTAGTTAGACTGTTTTATTTGAAACTTCACAGGAGTATTCCTAACAATAAATGAGTAAACACGTGTTTCAGGTTTTTTGAAAATTCAACCCCATAAAGGGGAAATGGGGGTGACAAAGTCTGAAAATCAACATGGGTATCGTTACTATGGTTTATCGGGTCGCTGATTACGAAAACAACAACCATTTTATTATACAACGTGGCAGGTGTAAAATATCATCCCCCAAGGGGTGAAATGGGGGTCCAAAGTTTGTATAGGGAAACAAGATTAGTTAGACTGTTTTATTTGAAACTTCACAGGAGTATTCCTAACAATAAATGAGTAAACACGTGTTTCAGGTTTTTTGAAAATTCAACCCCATAAAGGGGAAATGGGGGTGACAAAGTCTGAAAATCAACATGGGTATTGTTTCTATGGTTTATCGGGTCGCTGATTACAAAAACATCAATGATTTTATGATACCATCCCCCTGTTGGGGTGCGATAGGGTTGAAATTACTAAATATCAATATGGGAGTAGATTTTTGGTATTTTGGGACGTTAATTAAGTACGAAAATGGCATCAATTTCAAAATTTTAATTCCGGGAAGGACATACGGTAGTTTCTGTACCGAAAATCAGCCCTTAAGGGGGTGAAAAGGGGATTGGAAGGTTGTATAGAGAATTTTTAACCGTTGAACCGATTTAAATGAAACTTGATATAATAGATATTTTGAATCCCGGGAAACGACTAAGGGTTATTTTCATTGAAAAAATTAACCCGTAAAGGGGTGAAAAGAGGGTTGGTAGTTTGTATACGATTTTTTCACAGCTGAACCGATTTAGATGAAAATTGGTATACAGATAGTTTGAGGCCCGGGGAGGAACAAAAAATAGTTTTTTTCCCGAAAACTACCCTTAAAAGTAAAAAAGTTAAGGGTGAAACGGGGGTTGCAGGTTTGTATAGGGAATTTTAAAACCGTCGAACCGATTTAGACGAAACTTGGTATATAGTAAGTGTGAATACCTGGAAATGAGTAAGGGTTGTTTTCATTCCGAAAATCATCCCTTGAAGGAGTGAAAAAGGGGTTGGAATTTTGATTAGGAAATTTTCAACACCTGGACCATTTCAGATGAAACTTAATGCTAATTAGCATACAGATAGTTTGAGTCCCGAGAAGGAACATAAAATAGTTTATATCTCGAAAATCAGCCCTAAAGGTTAAGGGTGAAACGGGGGTTGCAAGTTTGCATGGGGAATTTTTAAACGTGAATGATTTAGATGAAACTTTGTATAAAGATAGTTTAAGTCCCGAGAACGGACATAAAAATAGTTTTTATTTCGAAAATTAACCCTAAGGTTAAGGGGATGAAATGGCGTTGGCGGTTTGAATCGGGAATTTTTAACAGCTGAATCGATTTTGATAAATCTTAGGTATAGAGAGTCCCGGGAAGCGAAAATGATGTTTTTAGGGTTTCGTACGAAAATGGTAGAAAAGGGACCCTTATGGTGCAACTTTGTTTGTAAGTCAGTGACCCAAAGGCAGGCATGTAACGCCAAATTATGAATTTTAAAAATGAAGGGGGGGGGGTTTGTGGGTAGGTAAATGAGAAATCAAAAAACAAATAACTTTATTGTGTGGCGTATCAAATAAAAGGGCTTAATGTGACGATCTCTAATTAGTATAATTTTAACATACATAACTTTAACATAAAATTAATCAATATCGGAAACTGTTCGACAGAAAAATTTGCAAAAATTACAGATATAATAGTTATTACAGGAAAACTAATAAGAGTGCAGTCAAGCACCAGTCCGACTTAAGACAAAAAAAAATCGGGGTACGAGTCCGATGCGCACTCAGCCGCCCTATAAATTCTCATGAAATCATGCTGTAAGCGTCTTTTTTCAAAAATGTAATAAAAAAGTTGTTCGTACGAAACCTTTGAGGCGCAAGTAAGACCCGTACTTGCCTGGTTTTTTTTTTAATTTCCTAAAATCATTACTTAAAGGTATGAAATGGGGGTTAAGAGTTTGTATGGGGCATTTTTAAATGTTGAACCGATTTAGATGAAACTTGGTCTGGAGATAGTTTGGGTCCCGGGAAGGGGCAAAATTGTATTTATCCCGAAAAACAACGCTTACGGGGGTGCATAGCAAAGGGGTTGGAAGTTTTATAGAGAATTATTTTCAGTTGAACCGATTCAGATGAAACTTGGTATAGAGATAGTTTGAGTCTCGGAAAACGACATAGGATAGTTTTATCCCGAAAATCAACCCTTTAAGAGGTGAAAAGGGGGTTGAAAGTTTATATGGGGAATTGATAACCGCTGAACCTATTTAGATGATTTGGTATAGAGATAGTTTGAGTTCTGGGGATGGATACACAGTAGTTATCCCAGAAGTCATTCCCTAAGAGGGTAAAAAGGGGGGTCAATTACTAATTCTACGCAAAGGAAGTCGCGGGGAAAAACTTTATTCAAGAGTAGAAATCTGCATTAATCATAATGTACGCGGGCGAAGCCGCGGGCAACTGCTAGTACTATAATAAGTAGATGCCTACGTGATTTTCGGTTTTTTTTTCTGGTAACATAATATGCTACTTTTAATCAACTTCTAAAAAGAAGGTATTCAACAAACCATTTGTAGTTTTATGACTAACTTTAAGTTCAACATAGTTGTCATACGTATATTGAAGTCTCTTCAAGTTAACGTAAACACATTTCTCTGTTTTGAATGTTCGAACTCATTTTGCTGACCAACGTAAAAGATTAGCTATCTACCTCTATTCGTACTTGGCTTTTTTAAATTCCGGGGCATATTACATAACCAGTTTGTGGGTTACGGTAGGAAAGCCACTAGAACAAAACAATGGCACAATGGAACAATAAGTGGCGAGTAGAGGGGCTTTTAGCCAGGCGTTCGCGCTTGTGGTAAGGCTGCGGTTTGAAACGCTTCCGCTGAGGTATCCGCTGTCGCTTGTGGATTTAGCGAACGGGTTATGACAATAATTTTAGACAAAAAAAAAACAAGAAGAAATGCCCGAGTTGCTGTAAAAAATACTGAAATCACTATACGGGTGCCTATAATAGTTGGACCTGGTGACAATGGGACCAACTGTGAAGTATACTCTTTCAAACAAAAAAAGAATTTTCCCAATCGGTGCAGCCGTCGTATCGGTGAACACACAATAAAAAAAAACAAAGATCCCGACGAATTGTGAACCTCCGCCTTCGAAATCTTGAAGTCGTTTGATAAAGGGGAAGTAGAGCTACCCCACCATGATACCTAACGCCAGAAATAACCCATGCCCTTAGTTTTTAAGGGTCTGGTCAATATATAGAAAAACAGGTCGTTGATGGAAGAAACATGTCTCCGAAAATCACGGTTTATGAAAAAGCTAGCAAAAAGTTAATCGCCAAAAGGTGATTATTTTACTGTAAAACTATTTGGCTTTTGTCACAATTTTAAATAGTGATGTTTCCTGATTCTGACATAAATACGAAACAAAAAAACCATTCGGAACCCTCAAAGTGACCACTCAACAAACTTTAGCTAACAAATGGCTATTTGATCAATGGACAACTACGACCAGCGAAACGTTTTCACAGACGCTGAGATGTTGAAGAACTATCGAAGTTTCATTGCCTTCTTCTTTTTTGATCGCCCACTTCAGTTTAGTTTTTATAGGTCTGGGAAGTAGGTATGTACCTTTCCTTATCTTGTCTCTTCAAATGGCAATCATATTTCAATCAATATATCGCAATAAAAAATATAGCATATTTGCCTAACTGTCTACCTGGCGTATAATAGGATACTTTCCTATGAAGTCAAATCAGCTCTTTAGGAAACGTCAAAACGATTTGTTATTATGGAGTTTATACGAGAGACAAAGCGGTCATCCGGCGGTCTACCATCTGCAAATCCATCAGGTCTTTTGAGGAAATCCGCCTCAGGACCTTAGACGTAAAACGCCAACTACGCAACTTTAAGAGCAAGTTTGGCCTGGCCAGCCACATAAGAGCTCATAAAAGGCTAAATCCTTGATTTGTTTTTGCTGGGGTCGCCGTCATCGAAATCGATGTGGAGGACTATACATATATACGGGAGACTAATGTTGTGACGTCACAATACTATATGATCAATATATTATTATCTCTTTTATAAAAGTATTAACAATTACAAAATCATTTAAAGCTCAAACACGTGTTACATCTGGATTTTCGAAATATTGATTTTATGAATTCAACGAAACAATTAAGCTTATCTATTGGAAATTAGCCTATTTTTAACCGACTTCAAAAAAGGAGGAGGTTCTCAATTCGACTGAATTTTTTTTTTTGTAAGTTCTTTACGATGCCTTTAATGCATCCGCTCAAAGTTAAGATGTTTTGTAATATCGCCTCCGCTTCCGCTTATGCTTATACCGGCAACCATTCTAAAAGCATCACTTCACACGGCTGACAAAGCGCGGAAACCTCTGAAAGACGATATATTGGTGTATTGGTTTATATTGGTTGCTTGAACGGGAAATTTGATAATGGTCTAGAGCAAGTCGTTGAGAAATATGATCCCATTGTACAATTCAGTTTAAATGAAAATGAAAAAAAAAAACACTTTTTCGATCCATTAAATGCTAGCAAAGCTGACTGTACCCAAAAAAGACCTTTAGTTGTGACAAATTAAATATAAATAGGCAGTATCATTTTAAATACAAATATTATAAGGTTGTATTTTGTAAATTATTCAATGTATAAATAAGCGTACACTGAAAAAATGAAACAGCTAGAAATAAATAAGTAAGTTTTCCAAACATGCAATGAAATGTCTTCGTTATGTGCGTCATAATACGCTTCAAAGTGTCACGTTTAGGGCGGATCAACTCCAGAGAACAGGTAACGATTTTCATATAAAATTGACGGCCGGAAGCCGGGAAATATTTTTTTTTTAATTTCCATTCCACATATGTTTGTGGCACAGGATCATGGCATTCAGCCATTTAAGGTTATAGGCGATATTTACTTTTTGGTTCATTTGACATTCTGCCATGCCACTACTTATGCATATTAAAGAAAACAATAATCGTCATAATATTAGTTTTCTTTGTTTTTTTTTTGGAAATAATTTTTTTTGAATTTTTTTGTTGAATTTTTTTTTTGCAAAAATTTTTTTTTGTTTTTTTGTTTTTTTTTGTTTTTTTTCCCTTTGTTTTTGAATTTTTATTTTTATTTTTTTGTGTTTTTTCTAAAAATAATTTTTTTTTTTGATTTTTTTATATTTATTTCATTGCATGTTTGAGAAAAGCACTATACATACCTCGGCGTGAAAAGGGGTTGCCAGCCTCGTAACTATCCGGCCTCGCTACGCTCAGCCGTCTATATAACTCAGCCGGCAACCCCCTACTTCCCAGCCTCTGTAGTAATGTACTATTTTGCCATTTACAACCGAGTGAATCGCTTCGCATGGAGCCTGCAAAGTTCGTTGCTAAAATCAAAGAAATCAACTTGGCTAACGCGCGTATGTGAAACTATACCATTCAATTAGTTAAAAATAACGTTTATATTTACTAGGGCACTTATTTGGATTTAAATTAATATATGTGCTGTAATGCTTAAAATAACCAAGAACATTTAGCAATAATTGCTTGTCTGTCATTAACAAAGCTTTATTTCGTGTTTTAAATATGTCTTGGTTGTATGCAAGCAAAAATATCTTAACCGAGCCAAATTGGTACTTTGCTAACACTCATTTTTTTCCGTGTGGGTATAGTTTTAGGGGGACCACCGACAATCAGTCCGCCTGACGATATCGGCCTGTCAGAACAAAAATTTGACAGCTCCGAACAACTGACAGTGACAGGCCAATATCGTCAGGCCGACTGTAGTTCGTGGGACTAGGTTTTAACTAGTGTACCCGGACTTGCGGCCATCTTGTCGAACAAGGTGGTTTGGTTTCGGGAAAAACTTCTTATTTTATGTTCATTTTCGTGATTCAATGTGTAATATATAGCTTATTCTGCAGTGATTTAACGAACTAGTGAGCAACTAATGAAGAATTAGTCTCGAAACATGTGTAACCCCTGTTTGAGTTAGATATCCGTTGGTCCACGTGCTTTTTTGTAGGGATTAGCTATCTCCTTATAAAAAGCCTAACCTCACCGTACAACGTCCAGCTCTTGGAGCGAAATTTTAATTAATGAACCGTACACTTGTCGTATCTACTTCGACATTGGCAAAATTGTCCCAATATTGTGGACAGAATGCCATATTTTAAAAATTGAATTGAATTGAACTAGTGTACCCATGTGTTAAAGTTACTATGATCCAATTTATTACATAAGCCTCGTCAATAGGCTAGATGAATTTTTTTCATGCGTGGTATCATTCGATTCGTTTTGTTGTGAGGATCAAATGTCTATATGGGGCCAATTGCCTTAAATCAACATAAAAGACAGATAATTTTAAACAAAAAAAGAACCGACTTCACTTAGGATCCGCTATTCCAAGAGGAAGTGGCCGTGTTGCTGTAAAAAATAGTGAAATCACTATAGGTGTGCCTATAATAGTTGAAGAGTTCCCTCGATTTCTCCAGGATCCCATCATCAGATCCCGACTTGGTGACAATGGGACCATCTAGGGGTTATACCTGTTCGATTAAAAAAAAAATTTTGAAAATCGGTTCACGATTCACGGAGATATGGAGTAACATACATACAAAAAAAAAAAAAAATTATGATAAAAAAAAAAAAAAAAAAAAAAAAAATTCAGTCGAATTGAGAACCTCCTCCTTTTTTGAAGTCGGTTAAAAAGAGACTTAAAGTGTGTGATTTGCTTTTGTTTCTCAAAACGCTGCTAACAAAATGATATAAAGCCGTGACGTCATGGCTTCATAGTTGTCCTGTTTAAAGTATGGAAAAATTATGAAATTGCTATTTTTACAGTGAAATATTGCGTTTATGTATATGGTTGCCATACAATTTATTTCACAGTAAAATGTTAGAAATCGAATGGTATCATTGGTTTTTTTTAATTTTGTACTTTCAAAATTCGAAAAAAATTTAAATTTTGAAGCCTGATATCTTTGCACCATTTCAATAGATTTTTTAAATGTTTACTTTATTTGTATATTTTGATCATTTTGCATCCTATCAACTAAATTTCATTGCCTAATTCAACATGTGTCATCATATCCCTATTCGCGTGAAATAACTCACGGCTTTATCTCCATCCGCCAAGAATCCGATCAGACAGCTTCACTTTAAGTAGACCTGCGATGGTCTATACAATACCAGTTCCCCTAAACACTTCTCTTAAAGTTTCAAGATAAGACGGGTCTAGTTACCCTGGTCTTAAAGGTAACAATGAGAAGAATCTAAGAAAGGGCATGAGCTCTTTGAAGACTTTCGGAATATTAAGAGGAATCTATTACAGTGCCTTTGAATATAAGCACCGAATAAAGATTGGCTTCAATATGAATTTTCTAGTAATTTGGTTCAGAATGTGACCGGTAAGTCACTGAAGATGTTACGTAAAATGGACTGAAATGTGGCTTGAATATACAAGGTTGACAGAATTTCAATATGGTTGTGGATATTCATATTTAATCCAAGGTGACACCATACCGCAAGCTACCAAGGACTTATTAATAAGTCATAGGACACACCTACTTATTTTCGAGTTAACTGTAAATAGCATTCAAAAATAATCTGTATACATGGCTGACAGACAACTGCTTTTATAGTTTGAACGAATATTTTATGAACAATTAAGCTATACCTACCAGTATTTAGTGCATGCTAGATGTAAGAACTATTGTACACCTCACGGAGGTAGAAAATGGAGATACTCTGTAATTATTTCAACATTTATTTAACCCGTTTTCGTTCAATAAATGTTTTTTTTACTATGTCGGGTTTTTATCGCCCGTCGCCATAGCTGTCACGTTCTAACAAGTGTATAAGTGCGAAAGTGACGCATGACGCTATAGGCGATAAAATGACAACTATCCATGGCCTTCTGAGTTATCAAGCCTTATCAACTAATCGTGCTCTGTTTATATTTATGGTCATTCTTTAGATAACCCAATAACTTCGGCAATACTAGACGTTCTCCAACACACCTACTTAAATACAAGTAAGTACATGTGTAGTTTGTTTTACCACATGTATCTTCCTACACGCAAAAGTATGTGACAGGCTATGGCCCTTGAAACAAGAGCGTGTCACATATTTTTGCGGCCTTCATATAGGAAGCCTATTGCTGGTGACTGTACACCTAGTCAGACAGCATGTCGTATGTAATGTGGCACGAATAACAAAGGACTGATAACGCCCGCAGCCATTGCATTGTTGTTGGTACATCAAACAGGACCGATTGATTGGATGCAACAGCCGGCCGAAAATGCTGGGGTTAAAATTGTCAAATAACTGGATTATTGGACAACTGTTGTGCGTGGAACAAAAACAAATAGTTGTTTTAGTTAGATTTAGGGGCGGTAGCACTAAAACATTTGTTAACGTCATTGATATCGTTGAAATTAGTCTGTAAGAAAAGTTGGACTGTTTTCTATGGGATAGCAGCTTTGCCGCCATATTTAACGTTGATAAATCTGTTATTTCATAAGAAAATTAATAGAAAATACTTATGATGAGATACGAGCAAAACGATTGATGGCACCAAATTATATCTAATTTTATATGTATACCGCTTAACAGTTTATTTTTAAGACACTAATAGAAGAGCTTCACTCACATAAGTAACGTCATTTAAGACTGAACGTACTATTAATCTTTCCACATCTGTAATAAGACAAAATTTATCGCAACCATCCCCTCGATAGAAGTGAACCACCACATTACCGCCACCTGTGCCCAATAATGAATAACGTCCATCCTATTAGCGGTAATAACCACCTTAATGGTCATCGTTATGACCATTCGAAGGAAAATGTAATGAAACTATTTGTACCCGAAGACCAAGAAACAAAACACAAGACAAGCCGAATAATTCGCTTTAAGAGCCGCAATCTTAAAATACTCATGCATTAATTAAATCACACATTCAACAATTGCAATTGTAGGTACTTAAAACACGCGCCTGCTCAAACGTCCAAAACTTTTCGCTCCGAAAATTATTAAAATAAAGCCGTACTCAAACGTAAACGTTCCCAGGTACGTAACATCCCTCCTAATTGTTCAACTGAACTTTGATCGTTACGTTTCTCTTTTTGTCTCGTCCTAACAGGATTACGTTCCGTTCCGCGCAGCTCAGTTCCACTTATTAAATTTAGAAACGTTCCTTTTCACGAATAATATATTTAACAGCGAGATTCCGGAGTTATTTGGCGGGAATTAAAATAAGACGCGTCTTCCTTATTGAGTGAAATGGATGTGTATTTTGAGTGTAACGAGTGTCTTCAAGGAGATTGTTTTTTTGTATTGCTCGGGTGAATGAAGCTGTGAAGATAAAGAGATATTTATGATGTTATTTGAGATGTATATCGCCGTAGTAAAAGTTAAGTATTTATCGACTGTGTAAATATTTAATTTCAAGCAGTTATTCCATATACCTAGATATTATCGTGAATATCGTGAAAAAGTACAAAAGTGCGACAAAATTGAAACAATGAAATTGAATGCCCATAATCCTAAGCCTTCATACGTTCAGCTACGGATATTAATTTCCCTACAGCTTTTTTCAGTTATAAATTCTCACTAACTGGCCATTGCTGAAAAATTCCATTTAAGCTAACAAATGCTGAAATTTAGCACTGTAACACATGCGATATATTACTTAGAAACATTTTGAGCTTTACTAAAGTAATATCAAAGTTGGAAATCGGGTGTCGTTTAAAATGGTGCGTTCGTTAGCCCGAAAGGTATGACGTTGAGTTGGCATTAGTCAAAAGTTGTTTCAAGGTAACGGGACTCGGAAAGTTAAAAGACGGTTAAATTTGACAATGTTACTAGACTTACGGGAATGGAGGACGTGTTATAGGTACACACACAAGTAAAAGAGAGTTAGAATGAAAATAAAACTTAATTGGTGATTTAATGGAAATACAGTCCAGTCTGAACAATCCGGCACTGATGCTGACACGAAGGTGCCGGATTGATGGAAAATTCGGATTAGTGGAAAGTGGGTAATATCGCTACAAGAAACACATGTTTTTACTGATTTTACCTATTTTCGTTAGCGCGAAAGGTATGCCGTTGAGTTGGCATTAGTCAAAGTTGTTTCAAGTGCTATTGTTAAGGTAACGGGACTGGGAAAGTTAAAAGACGGTTATATTTGACATTGTTACTAAGGTTACCAACCTGATGGTTATCACCTAGGTTAGAAACCTGACCGCTAGACAGAAACCGGTGGAGGCAGATCATCCGCTCCAGATGCAACCCTGATGCTGACCACGATCCTCAGACATGAGGGAACGGCCTAAGAGAGAGAGAGAGAGAGAAACCTGATGAGCACAATTAAAAACAGAAGAGGAAAAATGCTCGGGCACCTGCTACGGCACGACGATTTCATTAGAAACATATTAGAAGGGAAGATAAACGGAAAGAGAGGGAGAGAAAGACCAAGGAAAAGTTATATAAACCAGATAAAGGAACATGTAAACGTCGTGTCGTACCAGGACATCAAGGAGTTGGCCTCGGACCGACAAAGATGGAGACTACTACATCAAGCTACACCGACAAGAGCCCAGCTCTTAAGAGAATGATGATGACTAAGGTTACGAGAATGTGAGGACGTGTTATAGGTAGAAAGTGGTAAAATTAGCAAAATTTTGCTGAGAGTTAGAATGAAAATGGAACTATAATGGAAATAAACATGGTCCTTATATATCCGCACGAGGTATTTAATTTTCCTTGTATATTTCATTTTATTTTTGGAGTTTCCGTTATTTAGGTACAGTTAAGTAACGCCATAATCACGTAATAACCAGCTGCGAGTTTTAATTGTTAATAGTAGCATTATAAAAAAGGTATTTCAGAATAAAGTTTCCATTATTGGAGCGGCCCTACATATTGTGAAAAAATTGTTATAAAGCAAAGCAGGTTCCGTACCCACTGTACATAATTATACGAATGCGGTGTATCAGTTTTAATAATTATTTATTACTTCACATTTCCAAAAAAAAATACTTTTGTCTGGATTAATGCATGCTATCAATAACATTCTTATATCGTACATTTTCATAATATTCTATAAGTAGTACGAGTATAGAACTCTAAGTAAATGTCCGAAGTCGAGGTCGAGCCAATCTCGCCAGCGCCATTGTGTCGGAGCCCACATCCGGTAGCACTTACGGTGTGATGTTTTATGAGCCTTGTATTATAGCATCACTATTACAAAAGTAATATTTAATGGAAGTGTAAAAAGCATAAATAATATGAAGTATTCCTTTTGTTCACATAGAGTGCCAGGAGTGACCGGCGGGTTCTTAGAAATTTTCACGAAAAAAATGCCCCGAGCATTTGACACCTCCGTTAAGAAAAAACGCTGTTAATAGCGTATTTTGGTGAATGTGAGAAGGAAAGCTTGTACATTTGTTTCACACGCTCGAGAGCGTCAAAAAGGGTCGGAAACGCGCATGTGACAGTACTGGTGTTGCAGGCGGCCATAGGCTATGCTACAGTAGCTGGTATAAAAAATGGGATCAACAAGCGTAGCGCATAGCGAATATTACCGGTTGTTAAATAACAGCAATATTACATTACGCTTCGCTACGAACAGACCTCTACGAAGTCTACGTGCTCGTAGCGTTCTACCGCGTAGCCGTAACCGTGAACGTTTCGTAGCGCTACGATGATTCAAGTTGGGTGTATTAATAAATATCGTTACTTATGGACAGTCGCCATCAGATATATCGGAGCGGCCAAGGTCACAAATATCTGAATAACGCCTTTATGGTCAAGGCGATAAAGTCATGTTCAGATATTTTTGAGTATCTTGACCGTTCCAATATATTTGATGGCGACTGGACAGAGCGTATTCTCTACCTTCATATTCTCTGATTAATATGTTTTTAATATCACGACGGTGGAAAACTAGCGTACGGCCCGCCTGATGGTAAACTACCGTCGCCCATGGATGCCTGCAACTCTAGACTGCCGACATTTGCATCAGCGCCATAATCTAACGTGAATGATTTCCGTGTTATAGGCGGCCATTTGTCGTCAGGACGTCACAAATGTCTACCTGTCATCGCTCAGCCTCCCTCGTGGTTATGATATATCATTTATTTGCAATAATGGAAAATTCATGAGTTTTGCTGATCGCTAAAAAGAGTGAATATTTTGCTCTTAATTATTTATTATTATTAGCTGATAAATTGTTACTGACGATTCGAAAGTGACAATATTGACTTTGACTTTGAACGAAGAAAGACAACGACAAAACACAGATTCTCTAGAATTCGGTATTCACGTATCCTTTTGGATACATTAATTTCTTGGTTACACAATTTTTGTATCCAAATGGATACACATAACCGGTCCTGTGTATCCATTTGGATACAAAATCTTTCCCTGGAACGTGTTTAGTTATTTTTTGGTCCCTATATTACTGTATAATAAATAATAAATTCGTAGCTTATAAAAGATAGAACAGCCACACGAAACATGTCAAAAACAAGACTCGCATATTTGCTCCTGTCACTAAAAGGCACGTTTGAATAATTCAAACCAGCTTATGTGCCAATCAACTCTCATTTTAAATACAACCCATAATACTTAGATACAAGGTTCACTTTAAAAATCCTGGTTAGTTTGAAACTGGGGGACGCTTGACGGGTAACATGTTACGCTTGCTGTAATAATGCATTACTTCGGTAAACTTCAGAAAACACAGTCATTGAGGTGTTACAGACTCGTGTCAGAACAAATAACTATGTACAGTCGCCATCAAATATGCACTGTATCGCCTTGACAATAAAGGCGTTGTTCAGATATTTGTGACCACCCTGGCCGCTCCGATATATCTGATGGTGACTGTACAGTCAGCTGCAATAGTACTGTAAAGGCAGCATAAATATGTGACACGCTTAGGTCCTAAAAATAAGATTGTGTCACATATATTTTTGCAGCCTTCAATGAGGAAGACACTAGTGCAGGCTGTGCAGGTAACAGTACAGATTCGCCAAAAAATAACATCAAATTTATCATAGCTAGTTTGCTTTTTAAGACTTGTTTATAAGGCATATTCGTGAAATATTATTTGTTTACGATTTGATTTTAAGTTGACATTGTACAGGACTGGACTTGTTAGAAGTGAGATTTGGTTAATTCAGATCATCCTTTTCTTATTATCATCAATTGTTTGTTGAAAATATACCCAATTTACATCTGTTTAACGTCAAACATTTTAGTGACATGGGTGGTTAGAATTAAAACTTGTTTACATGACATTTTGAAGACATTAAAAATCATTTTGATAAGGAAACCGCAACGAATAAAGATTTTCAAGTTAGAATATTGCTCTAGCTTAGTTTTTAATGTCAGTTTGTAGTTATATGGTAAATTCCCCTTTCATAAAGTGTCTATCACACGCAAGTAGTTAACGTTTTCAACAAAAAAAGTGTTTTAAAAAGTCATTAATAACGAGCGACATAAATAGTTATTCAGGCAATTCAAATAACACTTAATGGTGTCGACGGTAACCAATAAAATTGCCGTTATGAAGCAATAACTCGAAAACCATACGCACTGAAATACAGTCCACGTAAAAACCAACGAAACCTTCCCATAAAACACGCCGCTGAAACACATACATAATTCGCACACACAATATATATTCACACCACCAACATACTTTACAACTACATAAACAATAACTAAGTCTTATTAGGAACACACAAGGTTCAAAATTACCCAAGTTTCAGTTTTAAGACTGTAAAATTAAAAGCGGTATTTCACTTTCGTGAGCGAAATACGAGAAACGGCGTCACAGGTTTAAACGCTTTGATGACGTCATAAAAACGGAGCGGTTATCAACCTGCCCTATATAAATCAGTATAACACACCTGCGTGCGAATTTAAACTTTATTTTAAAGTACTTATCGTTGAGTTTAGATTAGAGGGTGTGTTAAAAAATAAGCTCATTGAAATTCCTGCAACAATTGCGTTTTACGCGCGAATCACACCTTATGTGAAGTATTAAGCCACATATGCAAATTTATAACACTTTGCCGGTCTTAAAACTCGTAAATGTTACGCCATCTTAATAAAAACAGTTGTAATAATAATAAAATTGTGTTTTAAGGCCGTTACGGTGTATTGGAAGAGATTACATTGTAGTAACAAGTCCGTGTTTATGTGTGTGTGGGTATGTAATCTTCTTGTGTCGTTCTTTTTTTATTTTGACGATGCGGTGAACATGATTATATGATACAAATGCAGTAGCTCCTTAAAAAAATCAAAGCCCAAAGATATTAACACTGATTGCAGTTAATTCACATCAGAGTAATAAAACTAATATATGCATTATGCAATGGGCTTTATTACGACGTTCTCTGGATTGAGTTTAATGACAAATAACTTAAACGTGCGACTCATTCAATTAAGAAATTAACTCATTATTACCTTTCTCATGACAGTAAATCCCTTAAATCATACTATAATAGTTCGTCAAGCGACGGCTATTTATGCCACGGCGCGATGGTGCCTTTTATGCTTTATGCGGATATAAATCCGCGCGGTCTCGTGTGGTTGTAGGTTATGGGGCTAGTTATAGCGGAAAATGTCTACACTTTTTAATAATAAGATTGATAATTCATAATAAAATTACTGTAATAATAAGATTATGGCTGTTGCTGCAGGAATGTGGTTGGATCAATCCTGAACACGGCGCGCGTAGTTCGGCGATTCCTTTCTCTCCGCGGTGGTGACCACGGGCAGTCTGGGGCTTTGCCCTGTGCTTGTGGCCAGCGTACGCTAGATTATATTTTTGATGGGGTTGTATATTATAATATAGTTTTTTGTATATTGTATTATATTTTACTAATATAAGTAATCATGTAGTTATTTAAACTCACACGATTTTCACTCATTATTTTTACTAAAAACGTAGCTTGTAGCTTAACTATAGTGGGTATTGTATTGGGAATTGTCCGCAATTAAGTCCCGTTTTTGTCAAAATAATAAGTAATCATACTGTAAAAATAAACGTAATCTAAGGAAAATAAGTAAGTGAGTAGCTAGCCAAACAAAGCGCAGGAACTGTAATGGTGCTCAACACAAAAAAAAAAAAACTCATAAATATATCCTCCAAGCCAATAATAATACAACTTTAGGGGTCGAGTTAAGCTTGTTATAGTTTTGAGTAATACAGTACACCTTGCACGCAAAATAGGCGCAATATATTCGCTGTGTGCATGATTGTGGCGCCATCTCTTGGGCAGGTGGTCAATCTCTTTTTTTCCTTTTTTATAAATAGGTTGTATTTTTCTTGCTTATATGAAATGTAACTGGCTGATTCATTATTTTGACAGCAGACAGGGGATTTGCAGGTTCATTTCTTGTCACATTGAGCACTGCGATCGTTCTCGTTACCCCCACCATGCACTTCGCACATAGCGAATAGACGTCGAATAAAAGAATCGGAAAACAGCCCGCGTTAACCTTAACCTTACGGTACACCTAAAATAACCCGCTCCGCTTATGAACTCGCTCCCACTCGCACCTCAAAAGCATAATACTGAACACTTTACGAGTCAATCCGTGCGTTCCTTTTCATGTTATTATGCGTTTCGTTTTATGTCGCCTTCATGCCTCATGCCAGCCCGCACGGAATCGACGTGGCATTGAATTTTACGATAAATAACTTATTACATACGGCTTTACCGAACAAAAGAACGTAAGACATGTTATTTTTATATTTAAGACATGACCTTTCGCTTTTAGGGAAGTCTTAAATCCGAAAAAGCCTTAAGAGGCGTTATTGCTTTTTATAAGATATGACCTTTTGTAAGTAGGCGTGTTTTAGGGATGGCGTTATATATTATCGGTAGTCGTAACGTTAAAGGTACTTACGTAAGTCAGTGTTCAATATTATGTTTTGTTACAGGTTTGCGTGGTAAGGTATAATGCAATAAGACAGTTTTTATCTTTTTGAATTAAGCGCTGAGGTAGGAATAAATTCGGAATTGTTCGTTTGTAAGTCACTTTACTCACTTTATATAAATCATACGTGTCGTATAACCATATTAAATATAGGTACAAATAAATTGGTATACGATTGAGAAGGGGGTGCTTTAGTTTTACGACAAAATCGATTTTTTTTTAAATGTAGAGTTAATAATTTCATTGTGTTTTTATAGGGAATATTCCGCAAAACTCTGCGTAGGGGGCGGCACTAGCACAACAAGAGGGCCCACCCCGAAACACGAAAATAAAAGTTTCGTTACCTGGTTCTCTGTCACTCTTACATATTAGAGCGATAAAGAGCCAAAAGTCAAAATTTCGATTCTTTCGTTTCACGATAGGCCCTCTGTAAACAAACCGCCTTGGTGGACAAATTACATATTAATTCGTTATCAATTATTTATGAAAACTTGTAAAAAACTGTTTAAGGCCTAGTATGTATTAAGTACTCTATGGTTTACCGGTGTGCTAGTGCTGCACTCTGGTGGCAGAACATTGCAGGAATATGCCCTATTGTTACACTTGTTTTCAATTGTTACACATCAAAAACCATCTTCCTGTCAGTTCTTTTTTGAGTTTTGTAATAACCAAGGTTCGTAAACTGCGAGCGAAATCCATTGAAATGTTGAAATGACATATGACGCATATGTCATTTCAATGGATTTCGCTCGCTGTTTACAATCCTTGGTAATAACTTATAGGTACGTGATATAATTAAGCATTTAATACTTTGAGTGCCAAACTTCCTAAATCCACACAAAACGAACTCAACTAACGAATTTCTGGCAGCGAAAGTGATAATAGTACAATCAGATAAGGTGCTAAATTGTGAGCATCTGACGTCGCTACTCTTGTGTCAAAGGTTCAGATCTCCTAACTTAGCACACTACACAAGACCTAAGTCTAAGCGACCACAACCACATTTCACTGGATTTAGTAACTCGCAACCAAGTAACTGTCAAGTGGCAAGTCAGCAACTTGAGCTAGCATTTGCACTTCGTTGTCATATAAATGGTTTCACTAAGTGCTTGGAAATTTGCGACGAAACTGTTTTACGGCATTTAATTTTGTGTTAGTATTAAACTACTGAATGTTTTAGTTGTGTGCAAATACAAAGTGTAACAAAATTACTGGTGATCCTTTTAAGGGCATAATTGGTATCGTATTCTAATTATGAAAATAAAATGGTTTTGTATGGAGCCAGATGCGACAACGTGTCCCATACAAAAAAAAATTCGCGACCAAAAAAATTTTCTCCTACTTTTTCTGACTCGTAATACAATGCCAAATATGCCCTTAAACGGATCACCAGTATTTTTGATACAGCCTGTATAACCTCAATGCGTGTTACATTCGTAGTACCTTCATTTCTTGATTTATGAGACAGTTGTTATACTTGTTATACCAAAATAAATACATTTCATACAATGAGTGTAGATACTATTTTCACATGAAGTTCTGTTTCGTGTAGCGACCGAGCTTTTACCAGCTATAAATGTATTTGATGTAACAAGTCTAGCCTGAGCTGAGAGGTGGCACAATATTTTACAAAACTTTTTCTGTTGAGATTAATTTTGTAAGTGTTTTCTTAATAACTCTACTCTTTGGCCTATAAACACGCGTGAAAGCCTACTCTTGAATTAGAACTTTGTACTTACAACTTCTTTGTATTTACAATTTCCCAGTATACTGAAAAGGTAAAACCAAGAAAAACCCAATCACCAAAACAATAGCCCCCGTAATCACGTACCAACCCTAGCCTGCCGTGATCGAAGCTATAAATATTCCCCATTCGTCAAACTTCAAAGCGAGTGATTAACTCATAAAAAGCTCTGCAATGCCTCTACTTCCATTTAGAAGGTTAGGGCTGGCGGTCACGAAGGTATCTATGGAGATATAGTTATTGAGAATAATCTAAGTCACTTTGATGTTAAATTGGATACTTTTGTGAGACTCTATTAGTATTTTGTTACGCAGAATCATAACATAAAGGTTAAGCTAAGGTATAATTACTAGAGGATAAGAGAGAGGGGAGGAGGAGAGGTGCATATCTTTTTTTATTTTACTGTTGTAATATTGTTAAACCTGTTTATGTGCAATAAAGTGATATATACATACATACATACATACTAGACAGCTGAACGAAAGGAGGGTTATCTTTTTTTACTAGTATCAATTTCAGATTAATCTTTTAATTAACAATTTCATTGATCTGTGCTGTAGAATATATTTTTCACTTACTCATATAAGTAATCTACTAGCTTTTTTACAAATTGTTGGTAGTTCAAGTGTTGTGTGGTTGGATCAAACTACAACCCCGTAGCGAAAGTCTCTCAAGATGTTGGTCGAGACTCTTCGCTATGAGACCGTTCGCAGAAACAAGTATACCTTTATTAATAATAATAATGTACCTATTGCGCAGAGATCAAACAGATTGGCGTCATTGTACTCATTGTATCGACAGGAGTTAGAAAACATCATACAACGTCGCCCATCCATCAGATCTCATGACCTACAATATACACACAATATTCTCCTTAGCTTAACCCTAAACCCCTTAACATAGCCTGTCTAAACAGATTAATTAGCCCCTCGAAACCTAGACAAAGAAGCCCTCAGACTAATCCCGTAACTACGATCAAGACGGAGCTCGTAACCGGTGACTTATTACATTAATTAATTCTTGAGGACATTTTTCGCAGCTTATCTGCTTTGCGAAATGAACTTAGCCGGTTTGTGTTTGAAATAATGCATTTTTTTGTTAGTGTTTCTTATGGAAATTTTAAATGAGCTACGCTCTGATGACGTTGCAGTGTAATCGGTTGCGGTAACGGGTGAATTTCGTGTGATCAAAGAACCGGCTCTAGTCAATTACAAATTTATTCGAATTAATTTGTTAAATCAAAATTTTTGTCAAATTTAAGGGTCTTACAATTTTTTTAGTATGAGTCTTAACTCATACTATGTTATGCGTATTTTTTGTGAACGTTATAAAATTAATGGACTTAAGCCTAATTTTCTTGTAAACCATCATTCTTTTTTAAATCTGTATAGTTGGCATTAGTAGTTATAAATTATAATGTACCCAAATCGTTAACTTTTCTATTGTCCACAGAAAAGTCGCCTGTTTTCCTAAATCTGTTTGACCCTTAATCGTAAAAGTAATATGTATATAAATTAAATTAAAAATTAAAACTCCATTATCTTGCTCTCTGAGATTGATGACTTTTCAATAAATATGCACCTATATTCATAAAAATAATTTCAATTACGAACCCTCCACAAAAATCAAAATTGAATTTAAAATCGGGATTAATTTAATATCTTCGCTTAAATAGTCACCGAGGGGGCATAAAAAGGGTAAAAAAGGCAGATTGGTGCGCTTAATAAACAAGGAGACCGCCTTGGGTGAAATATTGAGCCTTCTATGAATTATTATTGTAAGTGCAAGGCAAGAGCGTGAGCGGATTTGACTGACTACAGTACGGCTACCATAAGTTTGACATTGTCATTTTTCGTTAACGAGTATAAATACAAATACGTTACAAGCAAGGTGCACAGATAGAACACTCGATACTCGTTCTCGAAAACGTCAATGTCATAACTCATGGTAAGCGGTACTGTACGGCTACCATGAGTTTGACAGTGTTATTTTTCGTTAACGAGTAACGAATTTTCTCTCTGTGTATCTAATTTATACTAACATGTTACAAGCAAGATGCACAGATAGAACACTCGATACTCGTTCTCGAAAACGTCAATGTCAAACTCATGGTACAGGTTGCTTGAAAGAGATCGCTCATCTGCACTAATGTATGTTCTTCCCTGTTTTGACCTGAATGGACAGAAAATAACTGATAAATTATAATGCCAAAGGTGAAATTATGCAAGATAAACATATTATTATTAAAATAATTTGTACTTGTTTTTTTCCAACCAAATTTGTTTTAGTCTATGGAAATTATAACTTATATGTCTTCGTTCAAACGCTTTTTTCTTAATTTTTTTTCGTATAAGTAATGTTGTTTGTAATGCTTCCATCTATTAAACGGCGTTTGTGGTGTTTCACTTATCTATCCATTACTTGTTTTACTTAGCAAGCAGTTGATTCGCCTCAGGCTAAAACTTAAATCTTAGTCTACTTCAAGTCTTCCTTATACCTTAACCCTCTCACTTACGCCAGTGAAGGAAGGGTTGAAGCCGCAGTGCTAGTCAGTAATGAAATATCTCTCCTGATTAACTACGGAGGACACGGCAGGGACGCGAGGATGTTTAAAAAAAAGGAAGACTGGTAATGACGTTTGGTATTAAAAATCCTTTGTGTTCTTAAGGACTTTTCCAATTTAACGTTTTGAGAGTAGGACGGTTTAATTCCGTTCCGTTATTTAATCCTTTAATACTGTGTTCACAAAAACGCATAACGCTTAGTTGACAATAAACGCCCCAAATTGTCGCTCAGCTTCGTGAACATGATATAGTACATTACGCACCTAGGGCGGTAAAATAAAGAACGGCTCAGATCGCGGATATTTGTGGCCCGAACCGAAGGTAAGGGCCATAGACAAGCGATCTGAGGCCTTCTTTATTACCGCCCGTGGTGCGTACACAATTTTACGTCTTCTCCTGGGTGTGAAGTGAGATTTTCCGCTACGCCCGTGGGCGTAATATCTCACTTACCGCCCAGAGTGACGTAAATAATTATGGGAGTTCATGAGTTTATTTTATACGCTCGCTGCCAATAGCGTCAAATTCCGAACGATAACGATCGGAGCGGTTTTTACGCAATACAGCCATAAACGACTTCTTGAATACATTATGAATAAAAAAGATTTTTATACATACACAGTATTGTAAACTGAAATAACAGTAAAAATAACTACACGTCAACTTTACGTATGGGTTTAAATATAACACGGGAACGGGACTCATGTGTGTACTTGATAGGTACTCTTATACAAGACAAGATATGTAAAAAAAAAATCTGTAGGTACACAATTCATTAGAAAATATATATACAGTTAATCAAAAGGTTTACCTTTGAAACGAAGCAATGTCAAATAAAAACATTGACAATTTATTTCAGCTAAAATGAAGTAGGTACTTTATTAAAGAAAGACCTTTCTGCCGTCTTTCTTTAAAAAAAAAACTGAAGTAAACATCCTAGCATTGCTTTGAACGTTTTAACTTCAACTTCAAGCACCATGACGACTATCTCTTAATCCTTTCAAACCTTTAAAGAACTCGTTAACGACTTCAAAACTTCCTTTTTTCACTTCAACGCTCAGTACAAACAAGTTATTCCAAAAAATACAAACACTCTGAATTAGATTTTCACTTTGTCAGGGGTGAAAAAAGTGAACTGCGTTAATCCGTAGATTCAATCTTACTCTGAACCCGAGAATATTCTAAAGGGACACGCAACCTTTGTGCAAAACAGTCTCCAGAATTCTTGAATTCTCTTGAAGTTAAATTGCATGACTTCTTGGATAAATGTAGAGGAAGGGTAGATAATTTCTTACAGCGTTCACGTTTAGGGGAGGCCCCTTGGTTTGATGGAAGTATTCACTTAGTTGATAAGATTTAATTCACAGCATGACAAAGAATATTAAGTATTAGTAGGCGTTGTTTTGATTAAATTATCGGCGGCTTCAAACATCGCTTTAAAGCGAAATATTTAACACTAAGGTTGGTTCGTATCATTGAACTAAGTACCGTGTACCTGAGGACAAAATATTTATTTAATTGTATTTCCTTCCTTCTAAACAGTACCAGTTACTTTTGATCGCAAAAGAATTTTCTTCGTTGTTCTGTTCCACTTACCAATGGTTATCATATCTCTGCTTTTAATTTCAGCCTTTCAATTCCCAAGCTCATACCTGAAACAAGAAATTGCCAAATGATTATTCAGTTTAACAAAAACTTTCATTTGATTTTCGAACGCAAGCTTTGAAATGAGCTTATGGAAGATTTAATTTCCTGTCCGCTTTTGTTGAAGTTATGAAAACGTCTGACATTACGGAAATCTGGCTGGCGTATTGATATCGGGCGAGGCAATCAATGGGTGCGAATTATTCTTTCAGTACGATTATATCAGTTAACTAAAGCTATGATTCCGGTAAATTGGTAGGCTTCATTAAACTTAATAATTAATCTTAGAGTTACATAATTAATATTACGAATAGGTATCGGACGTTCATATTAAACTAACCTTTCTTTAGACATATTTCAGCTATAGTGGCAAAATCCGCAAATAATGAGGAAGGAAAAATTTGTAAGGATATTCTAAAGACTTACTTCTATAACACACATCCCCATTCGCTTTAAAAATCAAACGTATTATAATCCAAAAGTTTTCCCTAAGTACGTTTTAACGAACCATTTCATCCATTTATAAAAGTATCGAAAAGCAACTTGATTAAATTATAAAAAGCAGAAGATGCGAGGGTTTACGGCCAAATTGCTGGCTTTTACTTAAGCATGTCTCATGGGGAAGTAATTCCCGAGCAAAGTTTGAACGTCTTAAAATTCAGTTTATTCTCCCATTAAGGCATTTGACGAGGTACATTTTAAATTTTGCCTAAATATTTACTTTGGCTTATTTAAGGTTTGATTTATGTGGTTCGGGGTATGAGCGTGTAGCGATTTGTTTTATGGTAATAATGATTGATTGGTGACAGGTTCGCACGGCATTTGTAATGATTAGAATAATTTATTATTATGTAATGATGTTAAAAATGACATACATGTAAAATGTAATATAAACGAGCCTGTAAAATAAAATTCTATTCTAACGAGTTTTGACTAAGATTCCGCATATGAATACTTTCGCATTGAAGATTGCATGAATTATCAAACTTAATACCTATCTCATTTCACTTACATGAAACAAAACGAACAATGAGTACAACTCAATAAACATTAAATAAAACGGAAGTAAAATCAAGATAGGCAATAAAATAAAACTACGTTAGAAATAAGCAATTTTAACGAATATTAATATTGGGCAGAGATACAAAGCTGATGCATTTGCACCGTAGACTAATTTCCCCAAGAGATAAGCAGATATTCCTTCAATATTCATACTCCTGGCAGCCGAGGAAGCGAAGTTTCCGCCCGAGATGGATTTATTTAGATTGTTTCAAAGTTACGAGTGGATTATAAAGTATAAGAAAGTCCTTCCATGGGACGTCTATGGCATTAGCATTTTGCAGAGTTGTCTTTAGATTGTATTGCAGTCTCTTCAATTTCACAATTGTACGTATTTTTCATATAATAATGCCCAACAATTGAAGTATTTGGTAAACTTTTCTTTAGGAAGACAACGAGAGCATAATTATCGACCATATAAAATGTTTCTTAAACCAAGTCTAGTGTGGAACAAAGAAAAAAACCTTAATAAAATAATTATGTTATTCAGTACAAATAAAATGACAAATGAGAAAAAAAGACACTAACATTTCAGACAAAAAGTATACAAATTAGACAAATGAATGCCGTAAGTAAAGGGAAAACCCGCTCGCATTAATATAATTACAATGAATGACGTTTAGAACGTGATTAGCGCAACCCTTTCCGTCTGTCTGTCTGTCATAATTACAGCCCTATGTATGACGTCGCTAATTCATTTCGACGTGATTTGTTTTATAAAAGAATGTGAGGCTATTACTTGGGTATAGGTATCTTTAAAGTCCTAATTACTAGACGCAAAATACCAGAACTTGTATGTAGTTTTAGTAACATTGCTGCATTTGATCGACTGATAATGATAATTTGATAAAAGAAATTGCACATCACTCTTCTGAACACATCTGCTATGTATATAAAATTGCATTCGAGCTCAAGTGCTACATGTCACAAGAGGAGAAACAAATTAAACATAACAGAAGAAAATACAAAGTACAAAGGCAAATTTATCCCTGTAAGGGATCTCTTTCAGTTAACCTTTGAGCACTGAGATTGGTTTAAAGTAATGGAATATTCGAAAGATTTGGAACGCGTCATATTAGGGCTTGCAATAGTTGCAATACCAACCGGTATTTTAGGTATGGAAATTTACGGAATTACCTTAATGAAACATACCTACCGACCGATACTGCAGCTGACGACACAAAAATGAATAAATAAATCGTTCATAATCCAAGTAGATACAATACAAATTGGTGTTTGTAACTTTTGGCATGATTGTACGCATCATTAACGCTTTAAAGGTTAACGAGCTCTTTACATAAATTTTGCCAGTCCATTTTACTGGTACCGCTATTGAAATTACGCTAAAAGTAAACCCGACAGCTAACAACACAAAAGGAAGCAAACAATAAATGAAAATAAATATTTATATGAAACAAGAACTAAGAGGGCTCTAGACATAATAATGCTTAATTTGTTAAATCCGATGTTTGGTACTAAGGAAATAAACAATGAAACACTCGGAGTAAAAATATCGGAAAACTGTAGAAACTAGACAAAGCAAAGCATCTTCGTTTCATCAAGTGTCTAGAAAAATGCATTTATCGTCCACTGATTGCATCTGTTCCTCTTGCATCTGTGGCCCTATTACCAGTTAAACTCGCGTCTGTATTGAAGAGTATTGTAACCCATGGGTATTCATAGTTACAAGAAGAATTAGAACGAGTGAATATTCATTTTATATGTAATTTGTTTGAAATGTAGTTTTTGCATTGCATCTGTGTCTTTGTAAACGATTTAACTTAAATTTAGTAGATATTTCAAGTTTAAAGTTTACGGTTATACTATCTACTTTGCAGTGTAAGGTTCTTTAGCCAAGCAGTTTAGTTAGGTAATAACAATATTGTTAATAATGTAAATTCAAGTCTAAGTAATACTTGTAATAATAATAAGTTGAAAAATCAAAGTTATTATCAAATCTCTTATGTTGATGATATACTTATATCAAAACCAATCGGTGTGTTTTATTTATTTTGAGGCTTCTATCAGACACGGTATTGGTTTTAATTAATTAAAAACGCTATACAGTAGATAAACTCCAAATATTTGTTCACAAATACGTGTAGCGAGTGCAAACGACTCGCTGTGTATTCTCGTCGCTATCCTGATCGTTCATTCATATAAACCAGAAAATCTGTGACCACGAAATCAGTGACCATTGACAAAAAATTGTGCGTATCTAAATTTATTATAAAGATCAACAAATGGAGGCATAGTTTCTTCAACTGTAGTATGTGCTCTGTTTGCTCCTTTTAGGAAATTCTCCTTGGAAGATATTCAGCTTTACATCCATGCGCGTCGCGTCTTTCAATATTTCCGCGAATATTCAAGATGAACAGAATTATTCGGTACAAGGCGGGAAGAAGTTGATAACTCGAGATACAAAATTGAAGAAATTTTAAACTTATTAATTTTTTTAAGTTCAAATTTCATCAACTTTTCGCCGCAACTTGTCAACTTCTTCCCGCCATGTACGGTATTATTCTTGTTGACAAATTATGATGTCATTTAATTGGAGACTGGTCTTTAATCACTTGTTTATTTATCAATCGTACGGCTTTAACGCATGTCACTGGATATAACACAAATAAAACAGCAAAATAACAACAAAAATCGTTTGTCTTCGGTAAGTGGTTGGAAGAATCCCAGCGCGTGTTTGCTTTGAGAGCTGATCGCTTCTCGACCGATGGGCACGGACAAACAACCGCTTTGGCCTTTTTACATTGTTCAACCCTTTATTAAAAACAAGCTTATTTGTGTACCCCATGAACATTAATAAATAAAAATACTTTACATTTTTTTAATACTAATATTTTGTTTCCGATTTTTCAATATATATTTATATCTTAGTCGCGCAAATGTTAGTTGGGCCCCCTGGGGGAAATTTCTAAATGTGTTGTTTTTCAACGTCTTCTCTCAATACGTCTTCATAATCATGTTATGCACTTTTATGTGCAATAGAGAGTTTTACTACGAGACTATTACTATTTAGAAATAGTCATATCTGTAATCAACATTTTAAATATGAGCATTAATCAAAACCGGAAATGCTATGTGCAAGGATTGAATAAAAGTCTTAAATATTTTTCTACAGCGAATCTAATAAACCTACTGAAAGCATGCATTTAAGAATCTAATTAGCTTTAGAAACGATCTTTAAAAGGAGAATATCAGTACGTACAAATATGAAGTGAATAGGGCCCAGCACGCTCCCTTGGGGGAGACACTTTGCAGATTAGTGTATGGCATTCGCAATTTAAACTCCGCTTTTTCTGTTTAAATTTAATATGCCTACCTGCAGGTTGGGAGCTGGATAACTTCGGGCTTTTTGTGAGGTAAAATATTTGCCGTGTTTTTATGTGAGAACCATATTAGGAGAATATATTTACTTTTGAGAATATTAATAGCAAAGTAAATATTTGCGCATATTACTGATATAAGCGGTAGAGGTTCTCTGCAAGCGATCCGTTTATATTCGGCGACTTACTCGTAATTTTAATTATTGTCTAGTTCCGATTTTTTAGATGCAAAGTAATGAGTATTTGAATTGCATTCTAGTACGTATACATATAGTTGTATAATACTTAATGTATGTTGTGATATTGTAGTTTCTGTGCCTCGTGGCTGATAATAACTTATCTCTATATTCACAATTTTTCATCCTCCCTTCTTCTCCTTTTTTATCTTTTTTATCTATTTAAAAATAAATCCCTTTAAGATATGCGAGTAAAGTAGGTAGGTAATCAAACGAATTGTGTGATCGAATCAAATATATCAATAACATAATACATTATTTCAAAGAAGACTAAAGGTAACTGGATCATACATATACCTTGGTGGTAAGCACCGACTAAAGCTGATGTTTACATTTCTTTCCTTTAACTTGCAAACGAGAGAGATGCCAACAGCACCAGCAAATGATATATGTCCTGCACAACCGTGATTGATGAGTACCCTGAACGACCTCAGAAACTTTTACTCAGCCGAATTCAAAGCATTAATGTGTCTTCAACCAGCTATGGGCGTAACAGAATTTACATACCCTACACAAAATACGTTCAATAAAATTACATCTTAGCAAATACGAAACGTCGTATCCAAAGGTCCTAAGCACACATCGGCCATTTAATTGGGTTCGTATGTTTGTTTGTCCGCTCCTGGGTTATTATCCTTCGGGATATTTGCGAGACCCTTGTATCTACCGGGTTCTTCTGTAAATTCAATTTGTATGAAGATGGGATTATTAAAATATTGGAAGTGATTCGGTGCAAGGATTTTGGGTATTGAAATTGATGCTTTGTTGAAATGATGACAAAAGACGGTCAAAATTTGTTCAAGTTCGTTTCAAATTATCTTTTACCTCGATTATTATATGCTGATAAAGGTTTTATCAAGTCCCAAACCTCATTCATAGGACCATCCTTTCCTGTCTGCGTATAAGTTACAGTCAGCATCAGAAGCAAAGATAGCCAGGACGTCATAATCATTTTTAGATGTTTCGTTCTCTTTAGAATAAATTCGTATTAAGCTCATTTTGTGCTTTTGCCGTGGATTGTACAATTTGTACATTTATGTCTAATCTTTTTTCATATTATTGTTACGTCTCAAAAACAACGAACTTATGCAAAAAAAAACAACTCTCTCACACTATTCTCTCTTTTCTACATATATGATTCGGCATGGGTTCGACCCTTGATTCTTTTTGATTTTAACTTCGAATTTCAATTACGAGTATTTGTCGTTATTATTCAAGTATCCTATCTTATATATAGACAATAAAACAAATAAATTTCACGGTTAATTACGTATCAGCCGGCAGCCTGAGGGCGGCAATATCCTGGCCTGAGCAAACACTCGGTCGCACGAAAACACTGGACGTGATTAGGAGCAATGGGATCTAGCTGCATAACTGCCATTTGTAGGGAATTGATTCCATGAGCTTGTATGTCCGGCTATATTAAAGTTAACAAAAATACGACGTAAGTATACCAATTGACGCGTCAGCTTGGACTTCAAGTATTATGGAACACTGGATACCTAAATAAATTGTGAAATAATGACAATAAGACTTCAATAAATGTTAAGACAACTATTTGTCTTCGCCGGTCGATAAACTCAATAGTTTAATAGGTTCAGCAAACGTAACAAATGTTTAATACAAAATTTTAGTTTTTTAGAATTTTTGATAAAAATATTCTGGAACCGAGTCGGTAATCTTGCAAACATCTGACAGGCAGAGGTCATTGCTACAGAAAACGTATTACTTCAGGCTTCTCGAAAGCAATCAAAATCACCTCCCTTAATGGTCAATCCTATGTGATGCAATCAAACCGCTATACATCGAACTTCGAGCTCGACTCTTTGAGTTGCCGCTTTGATCTGTTGGGCGAAAACGATCTGTGGTTTACGAGTTGTTTTAATTGCAATAGATCTACATAATACGAGTATATGTGTAAACATATCCATTTAGCCATTAAAAAAGGAAGATTGCTTGAGAATTATAATTCTATAGAGTTTTGTTTTGTCCTTTTTGGAACGCCACCGTTTTAGCTGTAGAACTTGTAGACCAAAAGTAATAAACAAAATAAAATGGACAATCTTTATGACTCGGAAATAAAGAAAGTAGGTCAAAATTAAAATCTTTTCATTAAAGGGGCAGTTTTGACTGTTAAAGAAAATAAAGATAAAATTTTACCACCGCGCAAATAGACGTCAGATCGTAGATTGAGTTTTTAAGCAGTAAAAAATACTTTTTGCCAACTTGATTCGTTCGTAACAAATTAAAACGGGAATTGCGTTGACGGCAGACGAACGCCATATTTTTTTAAATTTTCCTAAACAACTTCACGAGGCATACTATTAGATTATACTGCCGTCTTCAAATAATTTAATTTGTAGGTTGGGGTTCCGAATTCTTTCCTCAAATTGCATAACGATTGTTTAATACGGTATGATTTAGTATGTATTAAATAACCGGAGACCTTTTTTATATATTTTTTATCTTGTTATTCATATAAATGAATATTTCTACCACTATGAAGATACTTGTGATTTATGCTTGTTTAATCTTCTTTTCAAAACGACGGTATTTATAAATAATATACCGTCGCCGAAATGGCTGGAATTGAAATGTCTGTTTATATAATTTTGGGAACTCAAGTCTTCAGCACAAAAAGGAAACAAAAGTGGACGCAGTACAAAGAAAAATGAGGCAAATCGTTACCGTAGGTAGATTCGATCCTAACAAGATTAACTTTATCCGTCTGACGAAAAAACTTTTTAATGACGCGAAAGTCCACAGACAAAAGTAATGGTTAAACCTACAGAACAGTTACAATGGGCCTCCTACAACGAACATTAATAAGAATTTCGTTCCCCGAAATTCTTTTAATTTTTACCCCAGTTTCCCTCGACTTTATGAAATAAGTTTCTTTAACAAGATTACGTTTTATGAGGAAGAAATTGGTGGATAACGAATTTAGAAGTGTATGGTGTCGTCGCTTTGATGAAATTCACTTTTTTCGGAGGGAATTGTTTGAGTCGCTCAGGGTAAGCTACTTGGCCCCATATTTGTTTTGAGGAAGATATTAAAATTAGGATTTTTGATGAGGGGCCGCGTTATCCGTCCTAGCATATTTGACGTATTACGTTGTGTGTTTTATGATCGCTGGGAGTAATATCTTGTATTTTGTAGCCTTATAAGTTACACCATAAAAAGGTTGGCGCGTTATTAAATGAAAATGGAAGCCGAAGTTTGTTGCAGTTATGGTGCCTTGGAAATTTTCGACCGAGGTAAAAAATATCTTACATAAAAACGGTATTTACTAGTATCGATGATCATCAGTGATCTGAAGGTATACTTTGTCAGTAAGAAATCAGTCCTTATATTTTATTAAATCTTAATATTTTGTTGCTCTAATATTGCGTGCAGGTACAACATAATACAAGTAAAAGAGTCTCCTCGTCAATAAACCATTAGTACTGAATTTAGTAGGTACTACCTACTATCTCCAAAACCCTCAAAGAACTTTTTAATATATCTGTGATTTGATAAAATAAATTACCAAATTATACTATTTAACATCTTTATGAACTCAGGGGCAAAAATATCCAATAATAGTAATAATACAGCCCAGAGCTATGAATCCAACGGCTCGAGCGGATTATCATATACATGAATACTTGATAGGCGCTGATTCAATTAGAGATGTGGCCCGCCGGGAGTTAACGTGGTAATGCAAATCTCGGCTCAAGTTGTGGAGGTTAGACCGTTCAAAGCCTGCGACTATCGGGAGTTGTATGATTGAAGACATCGTGGCTACTGTTCGTGTTTCTATTTCTCAGATAAACAATTTTACTGGAGCTAGCTAGCTGAAGATCTTGAGCATGTATGCAGATTTACCTAAATACTAGTTATCAATACGGCACCAACAATAATTGAACCTGATACTTGCCCTAACCTTTGGTGGAGGTAGAATTAACCATCCGTAACCATATGAAATATTTCAGTCAATTTACTGTGCATATTAAAATAAAATTTAGCTATAATTGCAGTTTGAGCATTACATACACTCGATAAATTATATTAGGTAGTTATTCTAGATTTACTAACGCCCAAAACATTGAGTATAACCAGCGATTGGAACTTATATATATTTCGAAAAAATCTTAATATCCGTCTGTTTATGTTCCTAACATGCTTTAAAAGTAAACAAAATCCCAGCGAATACACAACCAAGTAATTTCTACAGAGATAATGCTTGCACCGAGCGGGGTAGTAAATCAGCTGTTTCCGCCATCTTATTATGTTTATTCATGAAATAGCTCATCTCGTAACGAAGGGTCTGCGTGGGTGTGGTTTGTTTTACTCTCTGAATGGAATTACTGGAATAAATGTATTACTTAGAGGCATCCTTGCTCCGTCATAGTGGTTGAGAAAAGGGACATATTTTAATTAAACTGGATCTATTGGTTTTCTCGAAAAATACAAATGTCAGGGTCAAATTCGGTTTTGAATCGAGAACCAAACAAAAAATACGACATCCACATTTTATATCAATGGCATTTATTTGTGTTCTATGGCACTAGCCGTAAAATTATTTGATAGCAGTGGAAAACAACAAGATTGGGATGAAAATAGAAAAGAAAATCATGCTCAACAACCAGTTTAACTCAATTCACTCTTGGGTTGAAGTTGAAATGTAACCATAAGAGCCCCCTAACTCTAGACGATATAAAATAATATGTAATATTCTTATTTACCAACCGATGAAGGAAAACTGCATACTCGTATATCCGCGTAAAAATCAAAGGCGTATATGAAGTCCCCAACCCGCTTTGGGCCAGCCTGGGGACTATGGCCCGATCCCTCTCGTGAATGAGAGGAATCCTGTGCAGCAGCAGTGGGGTAAAACAGATAAAATTTAATCTGTAATTCAAACACCTAACCTAGCGTAATGCTAGGTGCTAGTTCAAACATTGGCACCGAAGAATCTTCACTATCCGCTGACAAATAGCGAAAACGCTTCCGAAGTACACGAACTGGGTTCTCCACTCGATTTCGACATAACTGGGTCAGTATCTCAACATTCTCAACGTTTAAAACCACAAAGAAAATGGAGGCTCACATCGAAGCTCTCAAAAGACTTTGTGGCTACCAGATTTCACTTAACCTACTTAGAGTCGCTCGTTTTTTGTGAAAAATGCGCGTTTTGGATCCGGTGAGGGACGGTTATGCAAAGTGTTATTATTATTTTTTTGAGAGTCGAAGGCGGGTGCTGGTGTAGGATTGTTGTATTTATTCTTCAGGTTTGAGTTCAGGCGATTAGAAGTTGTATTTTTACTACCATAAGTACAAAATGGAAAGATATTTTAGCAATAAAACAACTTTGAACGGATTATATCGCGTATACTGAATTTTAAATTACATCCCGACGTTTCGAACACTTTACAGCGTTCGTGGTCACGGGTCGACTGAGGAAAACATATTTACCCACATCTAAAATTACAATGTACAAAAGACTACCCACATGTATAACATTAAATGCAAACAAATAAAGGTGAGTGTACATGCCAGAAGGGCAAATAAAGCTAGTTCTACAATAGCTAATTACAAAACGGAGCATCTCCACTCGGGTGAAGGAACATGTAGCCGATGTTAAGCACCGTCTACCTAGGTCTGCAGTCTGCGATCATGTCATGGATAAGCCCAATCACTCAATTAAGTTTGACAAGCCTCTAGTCCTCGCCAAGGAGAAACGATATATTCCCAGGATGCTGCGGGAGGCTATTGAGATAAAGAAATATCCAAACTTTAACAGGGAGGATGGCTTTTCTTTACCACCGGCTTGGGATCCAGTGGTTCATTTGATCATAGAGCAAGCAGGACACACGACTGTGAGGCCATAGCGTTGGATAGTGTTAACATATATTGCTCTATTTTGTAAAATAATGTAGACCTATTAATTTCTAAATTTAACAGTTTGTTTGCTACCTTTTAAATTAATTAATTAAAGTTTGTAGTAGATCGATAATTAGCTATTGTAGAACTAGCTTTATTTGCCCTTCTGGCATGTACACTCACCTTTATTTGTTTGCATTTAATGTTATACATGTGGGTAGTCTTTTGTACATTGTAATTTTAGATGTGGGTAAATATGTTTTCCTCAGTCGACCCGTGACCACGAACGCTGTAAAGTGTTCGAAACGTCGGGATGTAATTTAAAATTCAGTATACGCGATATAATCCGTTCAAAGTTGTTTTATTTCATGAATAACTATCGCGGCAACCGTAGAAGATATTATATTTTAGCAAGTTAATTAATGTGTTTAGTTTTTTTTTTTTCACTTTTTATTATGTATTCGAATATTTATGTTTTTTTTTCAGTTTCTATGTACATACGTAGGAATTCAGGGGGATAATATATTTGAGGTGTTAAATTGTTATTTTATTATTTTATTTTCTCCACTGTATCGTCTCTTTTTGTTGTTCTGTTCCATTTTGTTAAGATAACCTACACTATTTAATTATATTACTTAAAAAGACAAAGTATTTGGCATTTTCCGGCAAGTGAAGATAATTTATCATTCACTTATATTTATTTGGAATTTTCAACTAACATAATTTAAATCAAAAATTCAACCTACTGGAATAATTTAACCAAATCATTCAAAAATTATAAAATAATGATTCATTCCACGAAAATCACCTTTTTCCCTAAATCTACTTCCATCCACACAAATCCGCTACCAAGCGGCCCAGCCTCACCGGAAGTGCGCGGCATTACGGCCCGGAAGTGGGTCAGGCTAGGATTTGGCGGAACAGCCTGATTTAAATATAAGAGATGAAAGGATGCCGACTGATTCGCGAGTTCAACGCCCTATTCAGAATCTGTTTTTTCCTGAGCATTATCATTTACGTTACCATAATATACTCGTATGCTTGACGTATTTTTTTTCATTGCGCCTTTAGATGTCTGCGCCTACCCCTACCATTATAAATCGAAATTTCGTTATCTGTCTCTATCGTCCTTGTTAATACGAACGAAAAAAAAGATAACGAATTTTTGATTTTCGAAGTTCACAATGTTTAGAAGAAAGAAGAAATTCGTACGAATCAAACGAGTTTCTTGCAGTGTTCGCTCTGGCGTACCTCTAACTAGTTTATGTTGTACATTAAGTCTATGTACATAGTTATGAAGTTACATCAAGCGATGTTTTGTATTAAATACACTTATACTAACAATGATACCTATATACTATGACCATGACCATGTTAGCTTAAAATCGTATAATGATAGTTTTTTTAATAACTCATTAAATGGCCGAAATTTGTATTCTGGTTTTGTCATTGATCTACGTCCAGTCCTTACCCTTCCTTCCATACACGCGTCAAGATCTTTTTGAATGTCGTGCTTTTTAAACTTTCTACTCCTCCCTATTTCCTAATTATTTATTCAAATCAAGTACTGTAATTACAATAAAAATATATATTATAACATTTATAAGTTAAATTTAAATTATACAAAAACACCGTTGCGAAATCCTATTTAAATATATACAATGTACGCGCCCAAAATTAACAATTAATGAAAGAATCATGAAACATAATTAATAACGTCCTCATTGTACCACTTTACCCTTTCAGAATGAATATTCATCAAATTATTCTGAATATTGTTTTTCGTTAGCGCAAACAGGCGAAATCTTAATGTTTCCGAGGTATTGTTTTCAGGAGTATTGTTTGTGAAATAATAACGAAAGGGAAATGATAATTTATTTGGCACAGAAGAAGGTATAAGTAATATGGAAATATAATAATGTAATAGGTAATTCTCCTAGTTAACTCAAGACACACAAAACGAGACGATCTGTCGCATACGGGATCCATCTATGCGTGCTGGGTTATAAGGATATGCAGCAGTAGCTTTCGCTTAGCTAATTTTTTTATACAACGACGGTGGCAAACAAGCATACGGCCCACCTGATGGTAAGTAGCTACCGTAGCCTATGGACGCCTGCAACTCCAGAGGTGTCACATGCGCGTTGCCGACCCTTTAAAACAGGAGGTTTCACTGTGTTGACGGCTAAAGGAACAAGAGAGGTCCCCCGTCGTCAACACACTGGGTCCTCTTTGAGCTCATTTGGCAACCTTACTCACCAGCAGGAACACAACACTATGAGTAGGGTCTAGTGCTATTTGGCTGTGGTTTTCTGTAAGGTGGTGGTACTTCCCCAGTCGGGCTCTGCTCCAGATTTGAGCGAGATGACATTCGCTTATTGAGCTAATACTTCGGCTGTTCACGTGTATATGGTTTTGCTGAAATATATTAGTTTTTTACCGTCACGTTTGATTTATAATATATTTATTTTTATAATTTTAAGTACTTCAGCAGATATTTGGATGAGGGGGAAAGTTGGGTAAACACGTACAGATTATTATTTAATAAGCAAATTTAAAAGTAATAACTCGAAATTTTTAGGGCATATTATGAACAGGCAATTTAAAATTAAGTGCAGATCATATGAGTGTGTAAAAATTAAGTTACATAGTTTTACACTGAAAGAAATCTTTTGTTACCAGCAACCAAACTTCTTCTACTAGTAACTTAAGTTTTGGGGCTTCAGACCTATAGTCTGTATCTTTAGGTATTTAAATAAAAGTAAACAAACAATTTGTACATTCTCGGGTAGTTATAACATTTATTGGTTAACCAACCAAAAAGAGTATTATATAACCAAATACAAAAGCGACTAGATCTGTCACTGAACGAACGACCTGACTTTAACCTACATTATTTGATCATGTAATGTTTTCATCTACCCTCAACTGGCTTAAGGAGCCATTGAAGGGTAGATTTTGTTTACTTTTATTTAAATACCTAAAAATACAGACAATAAAGTGTTTTGTTATTAATACTTTATTAACTCCTTACCAAATTTTGGTTATTGATAAAATAGCAGAAGCAGTTCGCTTGTCCTTTTTTTCAGTGTATTCTCAACATAAACTTAACTTTTTCTACGTTCTCCACTTCTCCGGCCGTATCATTAAACCGCCATTCAGTGCACAAATCAATCGCGATCAAATCCTCGAGGCAATCAAAGGGATGGGCTGAGACGATGGCCCTCTTGGTCCTTTTTGTCTTCCCTTCTTTTTTAGGGATCCGTGTTCTTAAACTTTAAAATAAAATTTGGTTCTTTTTTAGGTTATTTACTAGTCATCTTTATTACATTCAGTCTTCTCAACATAGCTATGCTTTTCTTTTTTAATATCGATTGAGATCATTTAAAAAATGATACATATCATTACGAAAAAAATTTTTTTGCTAAAATTACTCCTTATGACGTCGGGAATTCGTGGTTAAAATCTCTCGCAATGCTCACGGCCACTGTGTATAGGTACTATACATATTTCAATTATTCGATTTGTCACTCTTCAATCCTATGTCCTATTTTTTCACAATTCACTCCTATTGTCCGAATTAGGTACGTTTTGTAACTGTCTCTAATTCTTTTGTACGAAAAGATGTAGTTTTATGAAATAAAAGTTGTCTAAATCAAACAATCACTTGAAGGTGATAAAATTTACTTGAAATTGGTGAGAAATAACTATACTCTTAAAAGCAGCTTAATGACGATCGATAACGATAAGGTAAATATTTAGCAGGTAATAGCTAAAAATATAGTAAAATGTGAGTTTATTTTGAGTAAAAAGTTAGCGGAACTATATTACAATTTGTAGTTAGAAACTACAGAACGATGACTGCAGCCACATAGTAAATATGTAAAAGTTAGATAATCATATCCTCTTTACGCCCGCTTCCGGCTACATGCAAAACCTCGCACGTTTTCTCATTTAATTATATCGCTGCAAAACTTCTTCAACTACAGAACCTCCAAACTCGTAGTCAACTCTCCACAGAACCATTTGCAAAACATTTTATCCCAACTCGGCCATCCCTACTGTAACATGACCTCTCAGTGTTTTAGCAGCAATAGCAAACTAAGTTCGCATTTATACTGGTCAAAGTTTAAGCTTGGTTGGTAGATATTTTTGAACGGCACTACAATTCCATTCGAAACTGCGGCGACAATTTACGACGGCACCCGAAAGCGCCCGAAGCTATCCGAGTCCTAATTCCGCCTCTCATTACTGGATGCATTCACTTAGTCCTTTTTGCCCCAATTCCCTCTTATTTACGATTCTTTTGTGCGTAGTTACGGCAGTTTTGGCGATGAGTTTGTTTTTGAAAGAATTTATTGGGGCATTGGATGTGAATAAATTGTAGTTGAATGAATGTTTTATATATGTTTTATTACAGAGCGGCAATTGAATTAATTCTCTTGTTTATGGCAGTTCGAAGTATTTTGTATCCGAACGTTGGCATTAGAGCAAATTATAAATAAGGAAAGGGTTTTAACAAACAACTGAAGTCCTTTTAAAGATAGATTTTCAGTCTTAAAATTGCACATTTTTATTTTCGACAATTTTTGTAAAGTCTTATTCTAAGGAAGGTTATACGTCAATTAACCAACGGCTCTTTTGGTTACAATACAAAAACTATATGAAATAATTTAAATGTCATCTCGGCCATCAAAGGAAGAAGTTTATACTGCATAAATAAAAAATACTCCGTTTATAAGTCAATAAACTAGTAGACTTGTCATTTACTATTTTAATTTACAGCTTCAACCATAAATCATAAGCATAATTAAATATTCAGTTTTATTGACACAAACAGCTGTACCCTCATACCTTACACACATGCAATAAAGACGCAACTCCATAAAGTTTACACTCATGATCCGCCAGATAAATTCCTAAATTAAATTAACATACCTTCAAATCAATATGGACTTTGTGACAATGGGCATAGGGTATGGAGTCCTTGGGAGAAGGGAGTGTGAATTCGGGCTTGCCTTAAAATAATGCCGGGTATACACTGAGGTCGTTGAGCTAGGAAGTAGGTCAGATAGTGGCTGTTAGTGACGTGCCATGGGAACATTCTATGTTGGAAATATTGTAGAATAATTTTTAAATAAAATTACGTGTGGTTTCTAAATTACAAAATATTGTTTTAAGCTACAAAAACATTGAAAGATGATTGCTAACTATCTATAAAACAAAAAAAAAGAAAAGAAATATATTAAGATGTAAAAGAAAATAAAGAAAGAACACGATTTAGCGAGCCAATGTCTAAGAGATTATTTCTTGAAATATTGTTACTTTTATCGAAAACATCGAGAATATTTCGTCAAGTGACAAGCAAAACTCACTAATTACAAAAAAATTATTAAACGAAAATTAAATTTTTGTAGTTAATTACGGCTATGAACTTGTGGTAGTTCTTAGTGAGTTTTGCTTATCACATGAGGATTTATTCACAATAATCACATATATGATATTCACCGTTCACTGATAAGTCCATTCATTTCGTGTATTGAGTTTGCGTGCTGTGGTTACGTTTATGTCACATTAATTTGCCTTATTAAAGAAAGAAATGCAATATTATTATTTTGGCATATCCAAATAAAATAACAATACTTACACACAAATCGATTGATACACCACCACCATCTGATAAACCATTAAAAATGAAAACAAAAATCTCATGACTCAGCCACTAGCTAGCATGTATTTCAAGAATATTCCCGTGACCGTCTCATCACTAACGGTGACATTTTCTGGGCCGTGGATTTTTTCCTCACAAATGAGTAATGCCTTCCTTGCCTCAGCTCTGCTTGGCCTAATTGGCAGTTTGGGTAATTGGTGCTGGAAATGGCCGCGAATGTTACATTTGTTGTGGATTGGGTAAGCTTTGGTGTTTGAGTGCTTTGGTCACTTATGTCTTATGTCAATATCATTTTGAAATAAATACATAAAATATAGTTCAAATAGGCACACTCATAAATATTGTTTTTGTGTTTTCACTATGATGATTTGGATTAGGCATGCTTTTAAATTTTCTTTAGTTTTGAGCTGGCAGCATAAAGTAAAAAAAATACAAATGCAATACAATTTTACTATTGTAAATGCTGTTTTTTTGTAATATTGTTCTTCGATAAAAAAACAGAAGGGAAATCCATAGCATACCTACTTAATGTTTGTATTCACTAAATAGTGTGCGAGAGCCTAAAGAGGTTATTTTTTGTATCAAACGTTACTTGCGGAATTCATTATTATTAACGGCAGTAATATACATTGCTTTGGTATTCCGCTGTACATGCCAGCCGACGGAATCTATTGCCGGACAACAAACTGACAACATTTCTAGCATTTCCTAAGGATTGGTGGTGGTTTGTAATATGTTTGCGTTAGGCCTGGCAACATTAAAGCATGCAAAAAATAAGCAAGAAAGTTAACAGGGTGGCACTATCCGACTAGCACTTAGCGCGGAATAGCAATACAAAAAGCAATATTAAGGTTGTTGTAACTTAAAGAATTTGATAGTATTTGGAAAGCTTGAAGGTGTACTAATACGCTATTCTACTAGAATTACTAGATCGATAAATTAATTACAGACTCAACTTTCTCTAAACTCTAGTGCAATATGATTGTGAAAAAAGCTACAAACAAATACTCACTCATTCATTTAATGAAGTTGTAAAAGACCAACAAGAGATAAGAGGAGAAAAGCAGACTAACATTTTTTAAAAGGTAAAATATACGAAACTAAAATGTATCCAAAATGTACGAAACTAGCATCCCAACAGATAGTGCATCGTTATCTAGAACAAACAGCGGCGGACGAAGTTTGCGGCACAAACTTTTCAGGAGATTAAAGGAATGCACGGGATAAGCAAATTGGAAGGAAAATACAATTAAACTAGGGGATATTTTAGTTAATAAACTTTGTAATGTTTTAAATACTAACGTCTTATAAGATAAGCTTGAAACCTTGTGTCGAGCTGAATCTTTATTTTTGTGTAATAAATTATCAATATTGCCATCACTTGTATTGTCTGCTATTTTGAAATTGTAATACATAGTTGAGTTACTTCTTCTAACAAATATAAGGGCGGCCACTGACTATCAGTCCACCTGCAGTCCGTCTAACGATATCGGTCTGTCAGTTGTTCGGAGCCGGCAAATTTTTATTCTAACTGACAGGCCCAGATGCTTGCATGCGAAGCTTGCTGAACCTAACTACTTAGGTACAAATGTCTAAAGCTTCAAATTGTCAGAATACTATGAACGAACAATTTCAAAAATATCCAAATACCTTAAACCATAGCAAAAACTTCAACACCATATCTTTCGCAAAACATAAACTAAAACCTAAAACGCGAGCCACAAAGAGCATACCTGCCAACTGTAAGGTACTAAGTCCATTATACCTTTTAAGTACTTAAGACTTTCTAGTGTTAGAAACCAAAACTCAAAGAGGCAGAGTTGAAATGACGATTCGTAGATAAAGTTCGAACAGTGGAAGGCTATTTCCGCGAGGCAGAAAGGCGAGGGAAAATATCAGCGCTATTTGAGTTCGTTTGAAAACCATTGATATACGCTCTCAACGGTTTTCGAGATTTGGAACTGAGATTTAATGTTGGATTAGCTATTTGTGACTTATCTATTTATATGTGTGAGGTGAGTTACTAGTTTCTAATTCAATTGATTTAGTTTAATTGAAAAAAAAAATAGTTAAAGTACCTACCTATATAAAACTAAAGTCAAGACGGACTAACGGAAAAGGAATCGTTCACATGATCATATTTTTCATATTTATAATTATTCCAGGCTTAATTTATCAATCTATACACGACCATCTATAAAATATTTCATCAAAAATACAATATTCTTATTGTATTTAGATTAATTTGCTTTATGATATTATGTTCCCCTTTTGAACGATATGTTTTATTTTTGTGCAAAAAAATTAAATAAATAAATTATTAAAAGTAAGAATCCGTATCAGTCACAAAGAATAAGCAGCCTAAAGATTACCCGCGATCTCACAAAACGCAGACCCTATCCAATGCAGAAGTCAGACAAATTTATGTGCATATTGAATCGCTATTAAGGAACTTGGCTATCGTTCCCAACGCCTACCTACCAAACGCAAATCCTCAAGCAAACCAGTAACCATTGCAATACAATAAAATAGTACATTACACAACTAGGGTGGTAAAACAAAGGCTTTCTTTATTACCTCCCGTGTTGTGTAAGTACATCATTTTATGTCTACACTTGGCCAGAAAGCGTCTTTTTCACTACGCGCAGCGTGCGGAAAAAGCCACTTTATGGCCAGGTGTGGCATAATATTCTTTATTGTTCCCTTTGTATGCTGATGTGTAAAAACATGCAAAAATTATGGAAAATGTTGCGTTTCTTATGCTAAAATAAAGTGAAACCTTAGTTATAACGAAGTATTTAGAATTTCAAACTAAATGTTGGTGAAATAAATTGGTGCTTGAATATCTTGAACTATTTATATAAAGTTGTATGGATTGAACCGACTTGTTTCGGACTCATTAGTTTAGAGAGGAGATCTTTCAAGGTGATCGTTGTCAGTGACTTACGAATTAATTATTGAATTGCTCGATTTCTGTAGTCAAAGATATATACGTGTCATAAAACTGATGATAATGGAAAATATCCAAGGCCAGATGTGTCGGCGGAAGACTAAACTTCTACGCTTATTTGTTTGCAGCTTACGATCAATATTCAATAACTCTGTCATAGATAAAATGTTTGCATAAAATGCAGACCGCGATAGTAAAAGGATATACGGCGAAAAGGGAAGAAAATCATAAATCAGATCATAATTAACGCTCAAGGAAAAATAATAACATCAGCCCATCAGAGTGTTTCTAGGATTAGCTTCGAGCAATCGTAGGGAAATCAAAAGTTGGTAAGCGAGACTCAGATGAAACGCTCCTCTAAAGCGCCCTAATGCTATCAGAACGCAGCGGTTGACCGACCTGTCAGTCCAAACAGACTCTGGTGTATCCTCAGCCTTATACTGGCTCGCCAAAAGGCTTGTTCTCGGTAAGCGGTGAGAATCAGTCTTGGCAGTGAGTCCGAATTGAATTTTATCCTTCGGCATTGTTTCGCATGCCTTTTTCAGACTTGCTAACTTGGTAATAGACGATCGCTATCGTAGCTCGTAGGCGAGTATTTATGAGTTTGGAACTGAAACCGCGAATGCGGCTCAATATTTTATACAGTACATACCTAATAAGGTACACGAAAACATTACGTCAATTCATTTCAGGCAGATTTTCAATATTGGTTTGGGTTCAAATTCCGGTTCGTACCACTGAGTTTTTGGAACGTATGTACCTACGAAATATCATTTGATCACTCCTTGGTAAAAAAAACATCGTGAGGCAACCGGACCTAATTCCAACGAGCTCTTAGTTTCCCCTCTGGGATGAAAGGTTAGATTGCAGTGGGTTTCGTTAAAATTAGGTTGCCAACTGGACCCTAGGCTCATTTGAGTCGTGGCAAAAGCCAGAACAAATGCTAGGCGGATGGAATAATTTCTTATGGCTCCTCTACATGATGGGCCATCATAGGGACGCAGCTATACGACGGAACGAGATCGCGATATCGTTAGCTCCCTCTAACGCATAGCTGCGTCCCTATGATGGCCCTTATGAAATTTAGATACCGTCAACTGCTTAGAACTTTGCCTACGATGCACAACTTGATGATAATAAGATATAAATAGCTCTGCTGTTTGGTAAGGAAAACCATGTTTTTCAAGCCAGAAAAAGTTGTGTTGAAAATGCTTGTTCATTGCCATATAAATATCTATCAAATAACCCTTCCACTGCTAATTTCAAATGGCACAATTCACTTTTCTCTTACTGGTAACACACGCTATTTCCCGGACCGTCCCTCACGCGTCCGCTTCCGGAAGACAATGTCCGGCCCGCCTACGTCCGATCACCGATTTCCGGTCTATTTCAAACCGTCGCGCCGATCTCCAATTCCAAGTTTGAATTTGGAATTGGAACGTTCCAATTTAGTTCGTTTTGGATTTTCCGTGGAATTAATAATTTGCTGCCCGTTTGAGCGTGTTTTGTTCGATTTTCCTTATTATTTCAAGGTTGGTAATATTTATGATTGATGAACCTTATTCGAAAGTGTCAAGTACTGTTTTAGAATAATATGTCATATGTTTATATAGTAATTAAGTCATATTTTTGCATTAAATATGAAGATTACTCGTGCTTTCTAGAAATAATGAATAATTCGCATTAATTAAATAATATTCAATTAATATTTTTTATTTAGCAAAGAGGTTTACAAACTGCAGAAAGTCTGCCAACTGAAAAGTTTTACTGGCCTGTCACACTGACCTTCACCAATGAATAGCTGCCAGATGCCCGAATCTAATAGTAAAGATAGTATAGCAAACTAACTAGAGCTGTTTCGTAGCTCTCATTATTGCGTTACATTTTCCAGCGTCAGCTCTTAGTCTATAAAGTTCGTCCGAAAAGAAAAGTGTCGTGGTTTATAAGGGAGCTCATACATTCTACGACAGTTCTCTTTCTAGACAGAGTCTACGCACACATGTGGAAGAACCTGGCGGGCTAGCATTATCTTGCGTTGTCGCCTATCACTTCATACTTTGCGTTGCGCTTGAAGTATGGAGAGTCGCGCAAAAACGTAAGCTGCATACATTTTGACATTACAAAGTCCATTTAAAGTTAATATTATTTTTAAAATGAAATAGCAGTCCCTTACAAGAACATTTCAAATGCTAAGAACGTTTCCTCTAGTTCCCAAACTTCTACAGCTTAAACTATAACGTCTAACGCCATTGTTCAACATCTAGGATATTCTAAATACTCCTCCAAAGACATTCCACTGCACAACACAGTCTTACAAATAAAGGTCGTAAGCGCCGAGTTTTACAACTAAGATATTCTCTTTTGTAACTGGTGTTATAGTGTTATAGTGGGATTTACTTCGAGTTGGTAGATTTGGAGTTAGGTTGGGAATTAGATTGCGGTAGCCAAAGTGATGTTAAAGGAACTAGACGGTAGTTTGTATCACTGATATATAAGTGGGTAGATCACGACGCGATGCCACGCTAAGATATTATATATTTTATTTATCGTATGGCGGTTACACACTGGTTAGCAAATAATTTTTCACTTAAAATTTACAATTGTGCAGATATAAGCTCAGTCAAGTCTTTAAAGTCCTCAGCTGGTCCGTTAAAAATATGATATTTAATTATTTATCTACTAACATAATAGCAATCCTGGTGGGTCCCTCTTGTTTGATCGTATTTGTATGAAACATTTATTCGTATCCGAATACTGAAAACTGGCTAAACCAACTCTATAAACCTTTTTTTGTAGGGTAGATGTACTTATGTTATGTTTTTTGTTTGAAAAATAAAGCATCCCAAATTGAGATATATAAACTTAATATTGACCCGAATGTTTTGTTGGCATGATTAAGAGTCGCCAGGACGCTCGCGTGAACTCGCGTCCCCATACAAACGTAGTTCAGCTCTCATTTTAAAACGACTTGCTTTAGAACCACGAAATTTGGCATGGACATTCTAGCAGTACAGATCTATGTCGGTAATTCGTTTTCGTTGCTAAAAATTGTAACACAAAGAAAACATAACAAAAATAAGTTTTGTATGTAAATCTGTATCTGGCTGTATTTTGTTTGTATTACAATTTTTAGCAACGAAAACGAATTACCGACATAGATCTGTACTACTACAATGCCCATGCCAAAGTTCGTGGTTCTAAAGCATGTCGTTTTAAAATGAGAGCAAAACTACATTTGTATGGGAACGCGAGCGTCCTGGCGACTCTTAAAAGATAAAAAAAAGATAAAAAAGATAAAAGATATTTATTCTTCAATTTAGGCACATTACAATGCACTTATGAACGTCAGAGAGAAAAGAAACTACCACCGGTTCACATTAAACATTAAAAAAAACTATAATTTAAGCTAAATTTAAAATGTGGTAGGTATTTCTGCATGATAGTGATTAGTAGTACCTGTACAAATTTGTAAATATTTTGCATGTCGATTTTGTGTTGACTGAATACTGTGTCTGAAATTATTTGATAAAACCTATTGTACGTATTCATGCAAATAAATATTTCTATTCTATTCTATTCTATTCTAGGTATACCATAAAATACAATGTAAAATTCACTTTAATTAATACATTTTTATAGCATCAAATAAAGTTTAGTACCCCACAAGAAATAAAAAGGCAAAAGTCCAATGATTAAAACGCGCTAAAATTAGATTTCCAATGCAAATCACGTTAAGCATTTAACAGCTCTTTTACAGCTGTAGCGTATTGCGTCTTTGTCCTTCCTCGAATGTGAGAGTGAGAGGCACAATCGTGTTATAGCGCATCAAAGTCGAAATAATTACTTACAGAGTAGATAAGTACAGAGAGTTTGTTAATTTTTGAATAAAAATAATAAGAAATATAAATTAAGCAGCTGAAGGAAACAGTAGGAAGCAGTTTGGCAAAGGGCCATCTTGATGGCTTTACTGACATTTTTTTGGCATACGAATGAATATGCTGAGCATAAGTGCTAGATTGAAACTGAAGAAGTCTATATGTGTCGCTTAACTCCCTTTTAGCAAATATCTACCCTATTACCTTTTCTTAGTACCACAATAGCATAATCTGACAGATGGATTTATCCGAGTTTGAAGTTAAGCAACACATATGCATTCTACATTGAACTATGAAATTAAATCGAGCGTGGTGGGTACCTTTATGTCGGGAAGGTTGCGGGGCGACTGAGTGTCATAGGTTTTTCTTTTTTTGTAGCATTTAGGAGTAGTTTTTATTTACTCTTAGGTTTTTAGGATAGTTCTTATCATATTTATTGCTATTATTGTTTGACTTATTGTGATTTTTATTGTAATTTATTGACATTGTATTGTATTCTGGGAAATTAAATTGAAAGTGAGCTCAACAATTGGCCCATCTTCCGCTCACTATGTTGTGTAATTAGGGTTGCAAGTTGCGCCATAAAATACTTTCTTCATCAAGTTAATGGGCCGTCTTGATGGCGTGGGCCGTTTTTGCGCCAGTCATCCGCCTTTTGTTTTCGAACGATGAACGATGAGTTTGAATTTCGAACGTTAAAGAATGTCGATAGAGTTAGGTGGCTCACCTTTTGTACGTAATTTTTTTAATATTGTAAGTAATCTGGAAGTAGCTATCATAATATAAGTAGGTTTTTTTTTTTAAATTGTTATTTACTATATAACTGAATAATATTATTGAAGTCAAAGAAAAAAAACTGGAATCTATTCCGTCTTATTTTAATTTTATACGGCACGGGATTGAAAACTCGTAAAATGTAACTTTCGGTAGCAATTTGTATCACTATTTTGGCAATGCTACCATTTGGCAGTCGATGCTTACGACGTATATTGTGCAGACAAAAAAAACAAATTCCAGCATAAATTACCTAATGAATACATTACGCGTACAGTCTGCAGCAAAAATGGTCTAGACACGCTCTTACTATATTAACAATAAGGCCGTGTCAAGATCATTATGAACAGCTTGCCTGCTTAGCTACTACTGCTGGCTGTTTAATACGGTAACTCCGCCCGCATATCCGTTATCAGTATTCCGCTTGGCGGCGCCACTGATGTCTTTATTAGCCATTTTGTTTATGCCACATCTTGACTTATGTAGCGAGTGTGATACGGACTGCTTTAGTTTTTGAACGGTGACAAAAATATAGGAAATAAACACAAATAAGATTGAATAAGATTATTTATTACACGATAATTTCATACAGATATAATTCAACCCTTCTAGCGCTATGCTACGAACTATTTGACGCTACATACGAGATGTTTACTTTCGGAATTAGCAAGTGCGGTAAATCAAGTCTAGTCGCGAAAGGGCCCTGGATTTTTCACCGGCTACCATCCCACAACATAGACCAATAAAGCTCGTAGGAATAACACATTTTAAAAACTCTCTCGCTCGGGTTCTAAAAACTTAAGAATACTTAAGAGCACTTAAAATATTTATCCACATCTCAACATTCAATAAAATTGTTCCAAACTAGTATTTCAAAGACACATCAACGAATAAGTACACCAAACACATGTTTGGCAACCAAAACATTCCCACCTAAACTCAATCCATTACCTGCGCCATACCCAGCGGCAATAATTATGGTAACATTACTAATTATGGCAACATTAGTCCCGCGAGTCACATTGCCGGCCGCTATTGCAAATTAATTCAGTTTTAGTTCGCTAGTGCGGCAATGCGTGTTTTTGTCGTGTAGTTGACATGTTTCCTGTAATTTAGTCGCTCTTTGAGATATGTTGGGAATACTCTGTTATTAGCCACACAAGCCGGCAAAGTATTATTATCACAATTAGTGATATACCCTGGAGTTCTTTTAAATCCTGTCACGCCTCGAAACATGATGTTCAAAGATTGTGAAAGTATTGTGTTATATTAACTGAATATAATGAAACAAAAAAGAACTCTGTCTCACGAGAATTTTATAGTTATATTATAATGAAACAACTATACGACAACTTAATGCCTATTGAAGAATGAAGAAGATGCCTTCAGCCGACATACGAGTAGGTATATTTATCTCTGTAGTGCATTGTATCCATAGTTTGTACTCACGTAGAAGATAGTGTATTAGGGATCATTTGGCTGGTATAAAGTACCTGAAACAAATAAAAAAGGAAATTAGTACAATTACAATTTAGGTAGTCCAAATGTTAAACACTAACTATCTAGTTTTTTATATACGAAAATAGCATGTTGCAATATGTTTCGCCGATACCTTCAATCATTTTGAAAAAAAAAAATCGTTGATCCTTAAATACTACTAAATACTGCTTGTATTTACTTCAATAACCTACCAATTTTATTGCATTTCCACTGTAAATATAACCCTAACAAACAAACACCCCTGGCGTTCCAAAAAACAAGTATTAAAGGCAGAACAAAATGGCGGCCCAAGTGCCTCCAGGCAAAAAATGTTACAATATTACAGTTATCTAATTCCCATAATATGCGTTACATGTCAAACTTCTCAGATAGGACGTTTATGGCTGTGTTGCCAGCATTTTTCGGCTGTTTGGCTGAAAGAATTTGCCGCGGGCCGCGCGGTGGGAGTCGTGATAAAAAAAGTATAAAATCTTCGTTTCTTGTTATGTGCCCCGCGGAGTTATTTGTTGTTCTTTTAATGAGATTATTAGAAATTACTAAAAAAATGGGGTCGATGTAATTGAAATCTAATTAAAAATCTGAAAGGAAAAATCAGTAAAACTTTTATTAATTCTATTTGGATTCCTTGATAAAATTATGTTTTATAAAATCTGCTTGCATGGTGTGAACGTGTATTATAAAGAATAAAATGAATATCATACTTAATTCAAAAATAATAAATATTTTAGAGATCAAAAAGCGAAGCTTGTACTGTGTACTGCAATTAACAATTAACAATTAACAACTACGTGAAAATGTTGTGAAAATCCATCCATGCCAAAGTAAAAAGAAAAATGTCATAGCTAATGTATATGCCTCTGCCTCTGCGAATAATTCAAACACAAAGAAACTTGCTTGTATGTATTTTACAAATATAAAATTAATATGCAATAAGAGACTACACAACAAAAGTGATAGGGTATCTGAGGTGTATTGTTAAGTTGAATGCTTTACTAAAAAAATAAAGAATTTTACATTTTAAAGATAACTTCTTCGTCCATCAAAAATTTACTTAAATCGCTTACGTAGACGTTTCTTTTCATACGATAATATTGAAATAATACAGATAATTTATTTGCATTCAGTTTATACAAAAACAGACTTAACTTTCTTGTAATACGAGCTCTCCTAATGCAAATTTATATTGGGAAACGTTCGCCCTGAAGCATGCTGAATATTCTTAAAAAGTAAAATTTCTTTCAGAATTCTGCGAGACAGTCGTATAAAATAACTCCCGAAAACAATGTTTGATATCTGCTTGACGGAGGGGCGTTTTATTATTAAAATTGAAGAACTTCTGGGGCTCTTCTATCATATTTTTACTGAGTGCTGAACGCCTTTGTCATTCATTTTTGATCGGTAGACATCTTCAATTGTTTTATAATTTTTCATTGTAAAATGCAGTGAGCGACTTGAAAGATCGACTAAGTAGAGGTATGTCAAAGATGTTCTTAAAACTGTTTTGAACTATATTTTGTATTATGCGTAATATAATGTATGACACACATATATTTATATGCTTATATACTGTTGCATCTATTACAGAGGAGTAAGGTGCAAGAGTGTTAACATATACGACATAAAATTTTAGTTCAAAATAGTTTTAATAACATTTGCATCTTGGTTTGATGTATGAAATTATATTATAATAAATAAGGACGCAATAGATAAACAGTAAACAATAAAATTAAGTATAAATAAAAACTTTGATATTAAGAAGATATACTACAAAAATAGAGGAAGAAATCTGCTGTCCTATTGTGTTCTTTCTAAAATGTCTGCATATATGTGTCAACCTCGTAGACTATTCGTAAAACTATCGAGAATTGGCCGTATTTTAGATCATTTTAAAAGCACAGAGGCAGATGTTTTAATGGCGCCCTACAATGAAAAATAAAATGTTCACTTGAAACAGACTGACCGGCAAAAAGAATCCCAAAAACGCCTCAGAAATCGCTAGTTGGCCTCCAAATGGCCCCCAGCATTAACTGTGCCGTCTCCTCATTTGTCTCTAGCCTTCTGGTTCCGGAGTACTGTCAGAAATAAAATACTTTGTACATTTCCGGACCAAATTAGCCATGTGCCTTACCTATATTGGGTTCTGTAAAACGACTGTAGCTAATTTATTTTTGTATAGAAAGTCTTTTTGAAGGCAGTTTATATAAAAACTAGTGCGTGTGCCAGTTCTTGGGATAACGTTGCTATGCGAACCATGGGCTTCTTTAAAATAAATCATATATCTTCTCATATCGCATAATCCTGTATGCAAGTGTCCTGCCTTTTCGCCGAAAATTGTATTGCCGAATTTCACTTGCTAACCAACTTTTCGCAGAAGTTTGATTTGGCCGAATAACTTTTACCAAATAATTATTTCGCAGCCAATTAATTTCGCAGTCCCATAGTTGGGAAATCATAATTACCTACTAGGTAATTAGGTTAGGTTGGATTATGTAAAGTTGGGAAATGAAATTCGGCCAAATGAAACTTCTGCAAAAAGTTGGTTGGCAAGTGAAATTCGGCAATACAATTTTCAGCTAAAAGGTAGAAAAGAGGTGTCAAATATACATATTTATTAAAAAAAACCTGAGCATTCAGATTTTAAAGGACACGATTCTAAACAACCACCCCGAATATTATCTGCTATTAAATGAAGCAAATCCCTTCATAATCGTATATTTACTCCCAGGTAGCTTTTAATCCCAAATCGTATTGACTCCTCAATCGAGTGCCCATCGCTATGTCCAATATGTCCATATTAAGAGAGAATTGACGAACCCTCAATCTTCCGCCTATTTGATATCGGAGGGTTTGATTTGATTAAGTAAAGGTTTAGGATCCTTTATGTAAAAGAGAACAGTAGTATATTTAGAAGAGAGAACTTCGTGGTGTATTCGAATGTTTAAAATATGTACTTAGCGTATTAATTTTTGAAACAGTTATTAATTAATTAATGTTAAAATATATTGACGGTATATCTTTAAACCCTACATGTGTCAGTTAACTTCAAACTCGGATAAATCCATTCGACCCTCTCAGCAATTATCTAACCTACGGTTGAGGTTCGTTTTAACGTTATTAGAAAGTCAACCTAAGCGATCGTTAATTATCTCAGAAACTTTTGTCAAAACTGGTAGACCACTTTCTTGGTCGACTGTACCAAAATCGCATAATCTGACAGATGGATTTATCCGAGTTTGAAATTAAGCGACTCAAATATGACTAAACAGCTGAGACGTTCGTTGCACCTAATGATTATAAATATTGAGAGCTTCGTAGAAATATTTAATTTAGGTGTAAGTATGGCACAGTGTTAAGAGGCCTTAGTCCCGTGAACGTTCCTCAATTTCACGATTTCTTACTCGATAGATGGCGTTAGCGCTCAGTACACGGCCGCTGGCAATAACAAGGACGATACGTACGCTTCAACAGTCTTGATCGTTTTCAACTTCAATTACAAGCCAAATTATTTTTACGCATAAGTTTTACAGACTTTTTATTTTCTTTTACATGGAAGTGAGAATTATACGCAACTAAAATCAATAGGCCTGTTGGAGGTACAGTCGCCATCGGAAAAGTAGAGCTGTTCGGGTGAGGTTGAGGTCAAGCTCATTAATCTCATTATAATGTAACCCTTACGGTGACTTCAGATACCGACTATTTATACTTGTGTTTAAATCATAAGCAACACCAAATAAAACCAACAAACAAGCAGAACTTGGAAAAAATATAACATCCTAACTTAATTCCCTTTTTAATGCATATTAACAAGACCGTGTCGAAAAATTCTTTTTACGAAACATCCTTTACCTTTGAAGACCCCGTTGACTTTTTTATCCAGCCTGCTAAATCACATCAGCTCGCTCGGAAGATTTAATTTGCAAGCATTGTTATACGACACATACTCCAAATTACTTTTCAAAACTCTTATTTTACTTCCAAGTATAAGGCAAAAGCAACTTTAGATGCATGCGATTAAGTTCTCTTTTAAACAATGCACATATAAATGATATGTTCGCTTGATAAAAACAAAAGAGACTCAAGTAATAAATTTACTCGATATAAATTACAGTCTTAAAGAAGGTACTCAATGTTGAAATTGCAATGGCGTTGGAATGGACTTAGTATGTTTTAGTTGCGCTCATGTGATGTCTGCAAAAAAGTTAATCCTGTGGAGTTTTATTCGCGATGAATAGGGTTAATTTATTCGTGTTGGTTTGTTCTTTTCATTTCTATGGGATTTTTATTACGTAGTTTCTTCTATAGGGATAATAATGTTATACCAGACATATTGTTTGAAATCTTTTGGTAGTTTGTAATATAAATTACAATTGCATTGTAACAAAATACTTGAAGCATACTTACTTATAAGTTTTATAATTACCAGCAATGTCAATATTGCATAATAAGCTTCAGCTTAAGTAGTTGATATGCAAAAATTGCATGCTTCTTCAAGTAAAATCTTCGCACTTAACCTGTACCTTCCAACGCAGTTATCGCTCCATTTTTGCAAACAAATATTTTTCACTTTTTTGTAAGGACATCGGCAGTAATTTTTTGTACAACGTGAGATATTTTTTAAATTAAAAATACTACTTTAAAATTTGTTTACAACCGCTTTTTTTGTCTGAAGGTACCTAATTCGTTCGCCTGTCTATTACAGAACATGCATCTGACAAAACAAACAATTTCCTACATCCATCGGACATTTGGCAGCGTAATGGCCCCTGACTTAAGCCGTAAGTGCGTCTTAAGTCGTCCAGATCATCCGACCTTCTCAACTCACTTCAAGAAGATACTAAGTAGTTGGATCACGACTCACAGAAAAATGCACCTTGTAGTGATTTGCGCTCACATCATTTTGATACCACTCAATACTTTATGCAATACCTCAGGAAGGAAGCGCCAAATATCTTAAGGTTTATTTTTGTGTGAATGGACAAGTCTGTCAATGACGTATAAGTCGTTTACAAGTAAAGCTTTTAAAGGGAGTAATTCACGGCGGACGGACAGAGAAGAGGCGGGACTGAGGGGGAAAAATGCTTTTTATTTGGTATATAATGTATGGCTGCAAATTTATGTGGAGTCTTTGTTAAGTTTATGACTGGATGGTGAATGTGTCTGTTGTTGTCCAAAGCATATGAATTCGAAAGCTTTTTTATGTGACAGTAAGACGTCAAGAAAGTTATTCAAATTGAAAATAAAGCAAATTACTAGGTAGCAAAATCACGGCTGTTTCATCTATATGTAAAAAATGCCCGGTTCATGTTAAATTTAATGAGAAGAAAAATTGTTTCACCTGTAGGTATATTTCAACAATTCTATAATTTTTTTTATAATTTTATGCATATTAAACTGTATATCTTTTGTACCTGTGTTGGAATTGATGGGATGGGATAATATAAAACTTAGTACTTACTTAACCTTAATAAGGCTTATTATTCATAAAAGTTTTGAGTATCAAGAAACGAATACATTTTATCAGTATGAATGATTTCTAAATTCCCCTACTTTTTTGTAATCCACACATTACAATGTTACAAGTTATAAGTTTATCCTGACGGACACCATAACGGTATCCTTCCTTTTCGTCGAAAATCATATTGCCAAATTTCACTTGCCAAGCAACTTTTTGCAGAAGTTACATTTGGCCGAATAACTTTTACCAAATAATTATTTCGTAACTATTTCGCAACCCCTAATTGGGAAATGAAAATTGCCTACTACGAGTAGGTTGGGTTAGGTTAGATCAAATGAAACTTCTGCGAAAAGTTGTTTGGCAAGTGAAATTTGGTAATATGATTTTCGGCGAAAAGGCAGAGAACCCACTATAACACTTGTTTCACATAATAATTCATCCCTTAGGATTACAGCCCCAAAAGGTACCTGTACCATTCTGCATTAATTACTTTTATACCCCCCCTATACTTTACCGGCACATAAGTGAAGTGAACACTCTTAAGACGAGCGGTTGAGGCGCATCCTTTCTTGAAAGCCCTTCAACCAACCAGCGAAGAAAGACCCCACTTAACACGACCACATACCCTGGACGCTATTTAAATTAACTAAGTAAGAGAGGTGGGGGAGCTCAATGTAAACTGGGAAACGTGGAAGACATGACCACTTCACCGGGCCTTATTTGAAGCCTGGTGCGGCCATTCGAGAAAGACCTTCGCGTCTATTCTGCTTAGAACGGTTGGGGATTCCTTGAAATAATTGCAACTGGTGCTGATAGTCCAGTTAGAAAAGACCTTTAAGTGAGTTATATGTAAAGGGGTACAGAGGTCTTATTAATTGGTTGTTGTGTAATGGATTACCGTCAATAAATAAGCAGCATTAGCATTACGTCTGAATGATGGCGGGACTCATTTGAGCCGATTTTGGTCGGATTGTGGTTTCGCGAAATGCGTTGTGAGTAAAGGGTTATTAAATAATCATTGTATTGCCGGTGTGCCTTGCTAATTAATTTAGTAATATGTGCCTAAATTAATATTCATTTGTTTTGTTAAAAAGTAAGGGATTTTAGAGATCATATACTGATAAAATTCATTGTTTTCATGATACTACTCGACAGTGTCTTATTTAAAATCCGCAGAGGTTTTAATACGCATTTAAAAAAACAGTATTGTAGAAATACCTATTGACGTATATTGATGAAGATAACACGAAATATAATAGGATACGAAAATACTAACACCAAAATATAACTTGATTTGTAAAAGTATTATACTTGAAGAAAAAAAATGTTGAAAATGCTGCACTACAAAAATGTGGAAAATTCTAAGGAAAATTTCATTACATTACTTGCGGCATAGCGTGAACGCAAAATATTCCCTAGACTCAAAAACTCCAATGACATAGCCAAACTTTTACTGCTCTCTATTACCGTGGCCAAAACGTCACAAGTGACGTAAATTTCCACCGAAAATCTGCCCTTTTGTGTCAAAAAGCAATAGTCAGTTGCGACCCAGTTACAATCGCAATAATACGCGGCAGCAACGTAGCAAAACTCTTATGACTGATTTATATTTATTCAAAAATGAATTGTAAATACGTGTCACAAGGTTCTTTTTTCACAAACAATTTGCTTAAGTACGACGTTGGGAAAGTTATAAATGGACATGAATATCGGTGAGCCAATAAAAAGTTGTGCAGTAAACGGTCCGCACTTTTTATTGGCATTTCTGCTTATAAAGTTACTTATACTTAACCTTATAAAGTTGCTTGAACTCGTAATAGTACATTACGCACCTAGGGCGGTAAAATAAAGAACGGCTCAGATCGCGGATATTTGTGGCCCGAACCGAAGGTAAGGGCCATAGACAAGCGATCTGAGGCCTTCTTTATTACCGCCCGTGGTGCGTACACAGTTTTACGTCTTCTCCTGGGTGTGAAATGAGATTTGCCGCTGCGCCCGTGGGCGTAAAATCTCACTTACCGCCCAGAGTGACGTAAAATTGCTTTAGCTGCAAGTGTAAAGTTTGGAGTCTTTGTAGAGTTATGTGTCTATGATAATCGAACAGAGTGAGTAATGGATTTGAAAATGGTAAAACAAGTGACGAATTTTATTATTGTCTGGACTGTCTGGATCTGGATCATCGGCCTTATTGCCGTTGGTATATACAAGGTGTAACAAATGTTTAAGGGCATAATTTGTATCGTATTCTAATCATGATATGAGGGTTAGCCAGCTGGGACGACATGTCCCAGCTGGTATAAGACAGTTTTAAAAATGTATTATCTAAATATATATCTGGTTTATATAAAAGAAAATAAAAAATATTACGAAAAAGAAAATTAATATTTATTGCACAAAAAGTGGCGAACGATGGATAGAGCTGAAAGACTAAGATTTCCAAAATGAAAGGGCACTGAACTCATCTAAGGCGGTTATCACACTGGTGCGGATCCGCATGCGGCGCCGGTGTGCGAGCGAGACAGCGCTATACACATGCAGAGCGCTATCTCTCTCGCGCACCGGCGCCGCATGCGGATCCGTCGTCAGTGTGATAATCGCCTAACACTTCTTTGCGACTAAAGTTTGTGTGATGGAACGAGAAGTGCTGTTGCTTATATAGGAACGAATGAACTCTATGAAACTTTCTAACAAACAACTTAATAAATTAGTTAATGAAAATCTCACTCTAAATTCAACAATCTCTCAAAATTTAAATCGCACTACAAATGCAATCTCGTAGACTAATAAAACCACCACACGTAAGTCGCATCACACCCGCGTAATAAATCTCAGTGGCGGCGAATTAATTCATTTCCTCCGTACGTGACGCCGGACAGCGAGCAGCAGGCTTTAGGGGTGGCATTCGCAGTTTCATAATCTTATTTTGATTTGGTATTGATCTAAAAATTGCTGTGCATCTCGCTTGTATCAATGCTTGATAGATTTTTGAATATCAGTATGAGCAGCTACTAGATCCCGTGCCGCTGCCCGAAAATGTTCTTATGGCGCGTTTATATATTTTTTATTTACCTTTCTTCTTCTTCCTCCAAGCGTTTATCCCATGTTGGGGTCCGCTTGACAATCTAATCCCATGAATTGGCGTAGACACTAGTTTTTACGAAAGCGACTGCCATCTGACCTTCCAACCCAAAGGGAAAACTAGGCCTTTTTGGTATTAGTTCCGGTTTCCTTACGATGTTTTCCTTCACCGAAAAGCGACTGGTAAATATCAAATGATATTCCGTACATAAGTTCCGAAAAACTCAGTGGTACGAGCCGGGGTTTAAACCCGAGACCTCCGGATTGAAAGTCGGACGTCTTATCGCAAGGCTATATTTTTTATTTACCACAATTGCAATTTAAGAAAAAACTACATTTTTTATTAAGAAAAAAAGAAAATCAGTATGCCTAATGTTGCACATTGTGCACTCAGTGGGAAAATATCATAATTCGTTTTTCAAATGCTTTTTAATGGCGAATGTTATAAAAGTTAGTGAAAGTCTCCTATTTATTTTAATATCAGTTCAATATAAAATTATGTTTGGTTTCCTACAGGTCGAATGCGGCTTTTAGTAGCACGTTTCATTCGCACCGGGGAAATTGATAATAAGCTAAGGATACACTTTTCTTGTGGTTTGTCGGACAGTGTGTAGCCGGTTTAAGCACGTTTTGTGGTCGCAAGGAAGCATGCTAATAGTAATAATACGTTAAGAGAACTTTTTCCTTTTACGAAAGGTTTACGATACGCTTGGTCGCAATGAAATAAGTTTCGGCTTTTTTGGCATAATAGAAAAAAAGAAAGAAAACGTTTATTCATGACAACACATACAATGGAAACAAACAGAAAAAGACATACACTTGTCACGAAATGGTTGCAACTCAGCGTTAATGCTGCGTAGCGTTGCAACCATACAATACAAGGAAATATTCCGCTATATAGTGTTCTTATTAAATTAATCACGAATCTTTAAAATGTAAATAAGTATGCTAATTTTTTTATTCGGTCCCTCTCTTCTTGAAAATAAGTCGGCATAATTCAATGCAGTAATAACCAGTTTACCCCACATCAGCAAGCCATAAGCGCGCCCAACATGCGCGTATGCATAATACGCATCCGCAGCGCAAACAGCTTAACACTAAATACACTAATTAGTGTTCGTTAATTGCGGAAGAAATAGTTGCGCGGATAGGAACATGATGCAGTTTTAGCTTTTGATGTCATATGGGTTTGGAGTATGGGGTTTTAGTATCTGATTGCCAATTTGTTTTCAGACGGCTTGTGGAGTGCAATTACAATTTAGCGTTTCAGGTGAAGAAATAAGCAACGAAAAAATATGTTAAGTAGTTTTTTTTTTACTTGAAATGATTTATTACGAAATATCAGAAATGATGACAAATATATGTGATAACTGATAATGCATCGTTTTATTATTTTTTTCCCCTTGACGGAATGAAGAATATCTACGCTGTACACACAGCTCTGTTTGATTGTACAGTCGCCATCAAATATATTGGAGCGGCCACGGTACTCAAAAATATCTGAACAAGTACCTTATCGCCTTGACAATAAAGGCGTTGTTCAGATATTTGTGACCATCTTGGCCGCTCCGATATATCTGATGGCGACTGTACATACTACAGTCGCCGTCATATATATCAGAGCAACCAGGTAACTCAAAAATATCTGAACATGCACTTTAATCGCCTTGATAATGGAGGCCGCTTCGATATACAAGGCTCTTAGATACCTATAGGTCCATCGATAAATAGCGTTTTGATAATTTTGACAGAACTTTAATAATTTAGTTTGTAGACAGGGATTTAAAACGTTCTCACAGTTAAATGTTAAGTTAAAACTAGTTTCCCAGTTCAATTTGCCCTCTGCATGTATTAAATAGCTCGGCTCCATGCATTTACAAGTTACAAGTTAGTTGCAAACTGCGCGATTGCAATTATAAACTCTGCCTGTATTTATTCCGTTAGCCATTAAAACCAGAGTTTTAATTATTTTAGAGGTTTTCATGTTTACATAAAAATAGTATATACATTACAATTTGTATATATACAAACGGACAAAACTAGTAAAGGAATTCCTACTTATATTATAAACGTAGAAGATTTAGATAAGATGAGGTAGGAAGGTACTGAAGGTAGTTATAGTCCCGATCTGACGCAGGATAGTTTTTATCACATAAGTCTTCCAAGTAAGTTCTAAATAGACAAAGTTACGGAAACAAGTAATTATGATATACAACAGGTCTATTCACGAGAGTTGGCGCGAGATTTGACAGAATTTCTATGAAAATGGCTGTCACTCAGTAGAAATCTCGCGCCAACTTTCGTTAATATACCTGTAGTTAATATAAAATACCAAACATTATATTTATTTTATTTTGAAAAGACCCTGAGTATGTAAAGCATGATACAGCCATGTATAATAAAGAAAGTACAGTCGCCATCAATTACATATATCTGAGCGGCCAAGGTACTTCAAAAATATCTGGACAAGCACTTTATCGCCTTGACAATAGAGGCGTTATTCAGATATACAGATTTTTACCACCTTGGCCGCTCCGATGTATCTGATGGCGACTGTACATGTGCCGATTATCGATTTGAAGTTAACATGTTATTTTACAATACAACTAGGTTCTATAAGTAACAGGATAATTACCATGTATATTTTGGGTTCCTGAAAATATTTATATCGAATTTAAAAAAATCACCTATGTACATAAATTATAGAGATAAACATCAAAAAGGGATTCTCACATCTCACCTAAAACTACCATACAAACCAGATCCCCAATACTTGAAGACAGCCAGAAGAGGGTTAAACAGATAAATGCACATTGCACGTTCCTGCCGTCCACTTTTGTCGCCATATCGGTGTCCCTTATCGCTGAGATACGTCGACGAAACGACCGACGCGATTTACAACTATGGACACCCTTAGGATATTCGATACTAGAAGACCGGGTGAGTCCAACATTTTTTTATCCTAACCTATACCTGTTTCTGAAAAGAACGCTGCGAGTGATATTGGATGGACAAGATGGACAGACGACCTTATAAAGGTCGCCGGAAGACGTTGGATGCAAGTCGCTTCCGACCGATACTTATGGCGGTCCAAAGGGGAGGCCTATGTTCAGCAGTGGGCGTCTTATGGCTGAGATGATGATGATGATGATGAGTGATATTGCTCAGATTGAAGTAACAAACGTATTGAGCTTCCTTGTCACTTTAACGAAAATGAGCGGAAAATTAGAGCGTTTTTTCGTGAACGTAAAACGCTTGGGGCGTTTTTTTTTCGTGGAGTCTCTATTGTCTTGCAGCGTCAGAGCTATCGGGCTGTGTGGAGGGATGATAGCAAGGGGAAAATCCTGGACCATTCCGCATCAGACTTGATTTGCTTGTGCTTCCAGAGAGACTAATTGAAGCCAGAACGACCTGATCTGGTGAGTATGACAGTTAAAAATGGAATCCTAGTTTAAAGGCGCTCTTCAATGACGCATTGTAATGTAGGTTGAGGTCATGATACACTGGTTTTGTAAATAGATCTCCTCGGTTGCGATCGCAATCAGAGGAAATATCAGCCTGACCTCGTAACTTTCAGAATCGCAGATAACCGCCAGTTTTGTACGATATGAAACGGAATATTTTGCTGTGCTTTTTCGGTGGTATTCCCATTTCGGTTAATACATATGATATATACTAAGGACAATGAAAAACGATCATACGAATATATGTATATTTGTTTGCAAAATTATTTCTGGTCAAACCTACACCGTTCCCTAGTGCCTTATGAATTATAGTTAAGTAATTAATGTATAGCTAACGTAGTGTTAAGTATCTACTTGCTTGTTGACTAACTTATTTTATGGATTTTGGTCCGAAATAAACGTTTTTTTTTTATTATTTGCTTATACATATTATTTTTTCATAATTTTTTGATCTTAAATTGCAATACGCAATATGTGTAGAAAGCTGAAAACGTTAGATAAAGACAAAAAATATTTACTTAATCCTACGTTACAATACTAATTTAATGTACAGTCAGTAGCAGCGCCTTATACAACTGCCTGAGGTGGTGTTTAGACTGTTCAGTAACCGTATCTAGTAATTTTTGTAATCTTATTTCGTTTGGCAACTTTCGTTAGTGACTGTATCTAAATAGGTGCCTGACATTTTGTGAAATGGTTTAGACTTCTACAAAATATTATAATTAAAAAATATTGATTCAAATAAAACCATTGCGCCAGTAAAATAAAAAAAACCTACGCAGGCTGCTAAATAAAAATCAAACTAAAAGTAAAAAAATTATAGAGGAGTTTAGGGATTTTCAAAGAGACGGTCAACCATAAATTGTTAACCTTCATTCAATTTTAGAAACAAATATGATTTCCGGTTACAATCCCCTAATTTACCGGTGTGCAGTTAACGATAGACGGGTTTGAGGGCCTCGGGGCGCCGGGGCCGATTAGGGCCCCAAGAGGGTGCCGCTCCATTGCGCCAGTATCGCGAGCGATATCTCAAGACCGGGCTGAGGTTTCTTTATAGATTAGCGCAGAATCTGTGTTGTTAGGAATTTGGTAAACATGATATAAACGAACGAAGTAAAGGAAGTTAAGGAAGAACATTCTAATGATTCAAATCCTTCAAAATACTTGGAGTGATTAGTTCAAACTTTGCTCGCCGCAACGCGGGCGCCGGGCGTGTTAGTAACTTTAGTCAGTGCACCCAATTTTGACGAAGACGACGACGAACAAAACTCGTCATTTTGCAAAGGTCCGTTGTATAAGATGTTACTCTAAGCACTCAAAACCAGTACTTAATCAGAAAGATAAAGTACCTATAAATAGTTGAGTTAATGTCGTGATATTTTATATTAGTGACTATTTGAACTCTGGATTTAAAAATAGATTAAATAAATTAAATTGACATTTATAGTCTGAGCTAAATAAGTTTCGATTCAGTGTTTAAATATATTAAAGAGCTCAACTACAATTCAATTGAACGGGCCAGAGCATCCATTCTGCGACTGAAAGTTAGGATTTCATTTTAATTCTTGGGTGCTCCCCCTTTGCCCAGTAATGATGAGACACTTTAGAGGCTACAAAAAAATATTAAACATTTCTATGAGATTGCTCTATGCAATATAATAGAACGAGTTATGTTTTTCGATAATATTTTTAAAATAAAAAGTTTTTTAGAGGTTCATCTATCTGTATCCCCGTTTTTTAAGCCTTGTTTTTGACGTCCCGACGCAACATTTTCTTTCAATAATAATGGTTAAATTTCTATCAGGTATCGCGGTGTCAGAATAGAGTACCGGTTAAGCGCATTATCGCGGGCTACAGCGACGGCTAACGACGCGTCAGGGACATTTGCACTTTGACAAATTGCGCCTGACTGTACCTCGAGACTGACAATGTAGTGATAGTGAGGTTACGTTGTAGGTACAGGATGTGCAAATCTGAAAACGTTAATTATGCGATGAATATTTAAGTGGAAATTCTACTCCAAAATATTAACGAGCTACCTAACAGACTGAATTATCACACACATGTACCACCGGGTTCATAATTGCATGGCCAATTTATCAATGAAATCATTCATAAATTGCCCATGCATTTTTGAACCCGATGGTACCTAATTTCTTTACAGTTAAGGTAAGCTATTAGTGTAAAAAATTTAAGTACGTGAGGTTCTTTCATTTAATATGTTTATAACACTATCTCTTGCTTTGTTATTAATTAAAGTCAGATGATTTTTTTATTGATAAAAATTTGATTATTCAATTTATATTAGTAAGGTAGGTAATAAATATAAGATGAAAATTGCATGTTACTAATTGAAGTTAAACTAAATTTGTCAAAAATAGGGCCCCTTTGTTGTTTTTTAGATTTCGTTCAGTAAAACAACACCACGTTTTTACTAATAACAAACCAAATCTAAGCCAATCCAAGCACTGAGAACGAAAAAAAAAGCATTCAATATATTCCCAATTTAGGCAGAATCATTCACCCTGCACACGCATGAGCGAAACGAGCATGTTTCATTCGTGAAACGAATTCATCTGACACTCTTCAAAATGTTTCAAAACCCATTCTCTGTGGATTTGACGCGCAAATCGCTCCGGGCCCACAATGGGAGGCGAAATAATGGAAAGTTCACACCTCATTTCGTTGGGGAGTTATGGAAACCAGACCTTTTGATAAGTGATGTAGTGGCAGCAAATTTGTTCATTATTATTAAAAATAATTTTCATTTGAAATTTCTTTCTTAGACATTGGTAATGGAAGTTGAAATGAGTTTTTCGGAACATATGCAAATGCCTGTCGCTTTTCGGCGAAGAGAAATATTTTGAGGAAACTTGTAGACATCGAAAAAGAAAAAGAAACGAAGAATCCCCGGTAAAAAACTTGTTCCTTACTTAGTTATAATATAAACCCACTTAAAAAGTTACTTAATGTTTAAAACATTTTTCTCCTTTAAGTTTTTAACCCACTCCATATCTGGCACTTGCGAAATATCACTGCAAGCACGTTTCCTATTAAAATTTCCAGTTTTTACGTTTTCTACAATCTCGCGTTGACTGTACTCACAGACGTCGCAATTTCCTACAGTCTGCATTCAGTTACCCGGCCGCGTCTTTATCTAAAATTGACGTTTTATTTAACTTTAATATATATATCTACAGAATAAGAAAACGAGGCGTTGGTAGCCTCGCGGTAAGCTGCGCTTTCAATCCGGAGAATATTTTGTAACAGGTGTTATTTAATTTGAATTGAACTGGATTCTCAAAAGAATTTACTCGTCAAAACATTTTGGCGATTAGCTGATCTCGTCATCGTTTTCTTGTTCTCAATCGATTTCAAGTTGATATCAAATAAATATCAAAAAGAGATACGTCAAACGTTTTAGTCACAAGAGCAGAGCTGTCAGAATCACTATTTGTTTAGATATATCGGAAAGACAAAGATCATCATTTTGGTAGAAAATTCAAGAATAGATACCGCATCTGTCCTAGGGTAGATTATATACATATACAAGGGTCTTGGAGCCAGCTGCTAATAATTTAGACCACAACATGAGAGCTATACACCTAGCTAGGTATAATTTGCTTGTACTGTGTGTTGCCACAATTTGCACCTCGTGTTGGGTGTTTGGATTTTATAACCGAAAATCGATTTTAGGTTATACTAGTATTTCGCCCCGAACTGTGAACTCGCGAATCTTGTGTTTTGCCATAAATGTGCAATAGTAGAATTACTACTATTCCAAAAATAGGTATCGGGTATTTTTTCTCAACTAACCATCACGGTGAAACTAAAACGGCTATTACACATTGCAACCTGCAGGGCCCAATCTGTTGTGTACCCTGCCTCTTCCTACCCCTCCTTCAGCTCCCTACGGGCCCTACCTTCGATTACACCTTCCAACCTGACAGATTGGGCCCTGCAGGTTGCAATGTGTAATACCGCTTTAAACGTCCATATTAAATTGTGCGGTTGATGCGCAAAATTTAACCGCGACGAAATCGCTTCAGATTTGACAGTTTTTGTCTCATCTAAATTTAAATCGACATCTTACATGCCTCTCACTCTGTTGCTTTGACATTTCGTTCTCATCTGTGGACCACCTATATAGGTTTCGGCAGGGGGGTACAACTCAAAGTAAATCTGTCAAAAAATTTGAGTTTGACACGACGTATCCGCTACGTTTGCATAAGTGCGAAAAAGAACTTGTCATGCGTTAAGAAGGGACAACATGATTCGTGACGTTACGTGACATTACAGAGGTCTCTCTGTTATACTATTATTTACTCTGTGGTTTCGGTCACCATCATTATGCGTCTATGGTAACTCTCTCTGACTAATGTCACAGAGTAAATAATAGTATAATACAGAGAGACCACTGAAATGTCACATAACGTCACGAATCATGCTGTCCCTTCTTAACGCATGACAAGTTCTTTTTCGCACTTATGCAAACGTATCGGATACGTCGTGTCAAACTCAAATTTTTTGACAGATTTACTTTGAGTTGTACCCCCCTGCTAATGTGTTAATGTCAGTATGCTGATGGCCCTAGCAGCCAAAGCTCTAATAAATTAAAAAAAAGTCAGTTGTCAAAATATTTACACCAAAATCAAAATATAATTGAAAATATTTTTGAAATCAATTTTATGTTGCTAATTGTTATGAAACAGTAAGCAGTTAATAAGGATTTGACGGGAGTGTTAATCAATACCTTTCGTTTGATACCAAACTCAACCGTACTTGCTCGTAAAAGTAGCAAATAAGATGGCCAATGTAACAGGACCCCTTTACAAAACCTTTTTAGGCCTTCTAATTTCAGAACTCCCGTCTCAATCCAGCTCATATACGAACTCGCAAATTTTGTTGGTCTCTGCTACAACCCCAACAAATTTCATTAAGATTGGAAAATCGTTACTAAAGTTATCGTCGGACAAACTATTTAAATCAAAAAGCCATCCAAATGCCGAGACGTCCCAGTAGCCAGGTGACAGTTGTTGTTTGTAAGAACGATCTTCGCTTACGCTCCGCTCGTTCGATAATGTACTGAGATGACAGGTGTCAAAAACCGCTTCTTAGATTGCACAAGGTATAGAAATTAAGAGTTAGGTACTGAAATAATAACACAATAATTACTAATAAATAACCTTCTACCACAGACTTCAACACTGATTAATAAGTATAAATTTATTTAATTTTATATTGAAGTAATATTTTTCCGAAATTGTATCTCACAAGAAGGTAAAAGGTGAGATGGATTAAAAAATACTTCGAAAAATGTAATTGTATCTTATTTTTGTTACATGAATTACTTTCATGTAACAAAAATAAGACACAATTATATTTTACGAAGTATTTTTTTAGTTATCTTATTTTTGTTACATGAAGGTATTTCGTATAGGTAGTACAAATTTGTGATAGATAAATTGTACGTACTATAACAGCAACATAGCAGCATATATCAATTGGAATTGCAACATATCAGTACCTAAGGTCATACTATACATGTGCTTCGTCTCTGACTATATTAGATGTGTACGCACATTTGTGTACAAACAGCAACACACGTAACTGACCATCCATAGACCTTATGCCGTTGCAATAGGGATTACAAATGGTCACCTACCAGTGTTGGCGATGGTACATACGTGAATAATGTGTGCAGACGCCGCGCCGTTGCGGTTACGTGGTGTGTCTCGGTGTATGCACAGCTTGTACAATTTAAGGGTTTCTCGGACTGCTGGTGCAGCGTGCTAATTTGGTAATTATTTAACTACACTTAAGTGCAATCGAAATGGGCGCGTGGAATGAAAATTACCATAGGTGAGAACCTCAAGATTTCTAAATTAGGATTTGTTTTCTTCAAGTTATTTGCATGTTTTGACCTCCACCACTACAGCTGCCTGATGTCGGGATCTAGAAATTAGCATAGTATAGCATACTAAGTAGACGGGTTTCGTTGCTCTCATTATTGTGTCATATCTGACGTGGCCAGCTCTCCGTCTAATACTTACATAGGTAACTGAAAGATGTCTCTTAAATGGATCACCTGTATATAAATTATTTGTGTTATTTGTCCCGCTGTTTATAGTCGAAGTTAGGTTTTAAAGCCATGGGAGATGCACTAAGCGACTTACGACGGGTCCCTTTTGAACATACCTGAAACCAAAGAAATATGTATAAGTTACACATGTATGACTGTATGTACACACAACGCCTCACTAGGTATACACTTTTGAACGTTATTACAGCGGAATAAGGTTCAAAAGTGTATACCTAGTGAGGCGTTGACTGTACACAACTAACTTCCCATGACATAAATAGGTAATAAGAATAAGAAATATATATTTAATTTTCCTTTTCCTAAAACTTTGATAAAATAAAATTAAAAATAAATTACGTACAATTATAACGTTACCAATATGGTGAGGTGTTGAGTGATGAGATGACGGGTGACAGAGATGTGTGAAAAAAAAAACATGCTGCGCCGACCCCAAGTAAATGGGGCAAGGGCAAGCGAATGATGATAACGTTACAAATATAGTTCAAGTTTACCTAAAAATGGGTTTAGGTACTGTGGGCAGGAATTAGAAAAAACAACTTTATGTCCCAAACTAATTCGAAAGCCATAATATGCTTTAATGCTTTGCTTACAGCACTAGCATTATTGATAGACAAAGATTTGTAACCTAGCCTAATATGGTTGGGTTTTTATCTCCTGTCACCATAGCTATCCCGTTCTAACAAGTATGTAAGTGCGAAAGTGACGCATGACGCATTAAACCTACGAGTAGATACCGTCAGAACCAATCAAACCCTGCGCACCCATAATCAGCAGATGTTAATCCATCCATATTTGCGCACAGCTCAGACAGCGCATACTCATTGATGAAGATATTATGCGTCAACACTACACATTAATTACTGTTCTAAACTCTAACCAGACTGGCAAAGCCTCTACGAGTTGTATGCATGTATGTGATTTAGGGTCCTAATCATTTTGGTCGCTGAAAACACTGGTAGCTGTGTTATTCTCATAGCATCAAGCTCACAGCTTCAGAAACTATATCTCTCTATTTATAGTTTACGTCCATGGAATGGAACTCATGCGTTGCCTATTTTTTTTTAAAGCCGAGCAATTTTCCTACAGGCCACGAAGAAAAAGAAAGTTATCTACAAATCGTTTTGGACGCGCCACTGTTGTATGTATTTAGTCTTGTTTTAAAGAGTTTAAAGACTTCATGCTACTTCGTATTTAATCGCACTATAGCTATGATAAAAATGATGCGCAAGATTTGATGTTAGCCTTAAAACTTGAATCTTCACTAAAGCGTCTGAAATTACGGAGTCAGAGGTCACATTACGCTTTAAAATCCAGATCATCTCCGCTCGCCAAAACCAATGTGAACTGAACACAAAAAGCTTGTAATAAAAAAAATCTGGCCAGTGAAAACCCGTCCACTGTGGAAAGGCCTCTTGTGTACAAACAATTCTGGCCAGTGAAAACCCGTCCAGTGTGGGAAGGCCTCTTGTGTACAAAGCAGCCTATCGTCGCTGCGCGTGCAAAAGTCGCTATGTGAATTTTGTCGATTTTTGGTTTTTAATGCCATTATGATCCTTATTTCAATACACATATGCTCCGAAAATCCTGTCAGGCTAAATTCAGTATTTCAGGATTTGACAAATCTAGCTATGTGATGTCCATACATTGAATGCGCCTACTATAATCGCTAAGTGAAATAAATCACATAACGATTTTTGGTCTCCATAAAAACCATTTTTAGAATTCGCCTGATATGTGATTCTTGACACATAGCGATATTTTCCGCATAAATTAACCAGAAATGTTCACCCGCTATGTAGCATTTTGCACATAGCGATATTTTTGTACTAGTTCGTAGACGCGACGCGAGACGTTGTTTTACGGTACATAGCGAGATTTTTCTATAGTACCTATATTCAGTCTACCGCATGTTACACTTGTATCTGCTTGTACCTACCTTCAAGTAAAATAAACATGTTTTCTAGTAAACCATTAATGCCATCACTGGCAGTTCAATCGAATTATTTTGGTAAATAAACGGGTACTTTGACAATATAGTTTAAGATTAAAATATAATTTTCTTGAACTTATTTATCCCAACCATACACTAAATAGTTATTCTTCTTCTTTCCATATGACGGGATCAAAACTTTAAACCTAATTATTTTTTACCAATTATGGTTAAATGGTTTGCCACCTCTTATCTCCGGGAAGTAGCTTTCATGAAGTCTTCTTTAGTACACATACTTGGATACAGGGAACATTGCATCACTATGTTGCGTTGTTTGAAGGTCGTCATTTTGCATTTCTGTGTTCCGGGCTGATTCCCTATTTAAATAAGAAGATTGCCTATTGATCGGCCAACTTTACCTTACCTACAACCTAAGTCTGTTTAGAGACTTCTACGCCACTGTTGGATGTCGAGAATCCCGCCGTTTCTTTTCGCGTTAGACAGTTGTGTCAAGTCCTTATGTATGTGAGGAGGAGCTATTCCGCTCATTTGGTAATGATGATCGCATTTGGTAAATTTAATGCATCCGGTGATTAGTCTACAGGCTTCGTTGAAATCAGTATCTATCTGATTCACGTGTGCAGAATTCTTTTTCACTGGGTATGGATACTCTGCAACCGAGAAACTTGACGCAAGTGCGGTAGTGCTGAGGGTATGTAGAGGTAAAACCCATGTGGTGTCACTGATCCGAAAAATGATGTTATTTGTTGCCGCCACTTTCTGTTTTGTATTAAGGCAGTATGATGTTATAGTCAGGGATCTGTCTAGCGTTATGCCCTTGATATTTGGGAGCGAAGGTGATAATCCAGTCGACAACCCTCCCAAACAATGCATACCTAATTATTTATTGCATGTTTTTAAAGTGGGGCATACTACTCAGACAATCAATCGACCTCCCAAACTATGTTTAGCTGTCTCGTGCCTGTATATTTTTGAGTTGAAGACTTGAAAAGTATATACCTATGCCTAAGCTGGGTTTGGTCTGAGTTGATATCTCCTGGTAGTACGTAGAACGTCTCTGCCTCCTCGAAAGAGTATTTCGCCGAAAATGTATATTGCCGAATTTCACTTGCCAACCAACTTTTCGCAGAAGTTTCATTTGGCCGAATTTCATTTCCCAACTTTACATAATCCAACTAACCTAACCCAACCTAGTAAGTAACTTCTACGAAAAGTTGGTTGACAAGTGAAATTCGGTAATACAACTTTCGGCGAAAAGGCAGGAAATCCTTCCTACCAGAAGGGTTTGACGTTAGCCTTTATGGCTGGACCGTTTCTAGAAATGTTGAATAATGCTGTTCAAATAATAATTCAATAGGGTGATTCAAGTAGGTACGAAACATATTTATATATTACGGTAAAAAATCCTTTCGTACGTGTACACTAAAAGTCTTTGGGATTTTATTATTATTTGCCAGGCCAGAACGTATTGAAAACGTGTCTGGAAGGAGATGTTTCTATTTGATAAAATAATATCTTTCAGCTACGGATTCGTTTTAATTATAGAAAGAGATAGGTAATGAAAGTAACAAGAAAATCCGAAGATTGATCGTACTTACTGATTTTTCATTATAACTATTTGTCTAACCATAACTTTCTGCTTTTTTTAAATACCTAATATCATTTCATAAAATAACTATGTGACAATAACGCATACAAATTGAATACGCTCCTAAATAATTTAATATAGCTATGTGATGGCAAGACACATAGAGATTATTATGACTCAAACAAAAATCGCTATGTGCCAGATTTATCAACATGTATTTATTTTGATTTATTTAAACACGATTATTTTTCCAGAACAAACGTAAAGTATGTAAAAGAGTGCTTATTTTTACCAAAAAAATATTCATGTACTTATGTGAAAGCAGTATCGAAAAAAATAGTTTTTTGTGTCTCCTGTAAAGTAGGTTAAAAACACATGGCGACTTTTGCACGCGCAGCGACGCTATGCTATTCTGGTGTACGTGAGTCTGACAGTTACGAGCGTTTAGGTTATCAGATTGCAGGGTTTTGTTTGACCGGTCTAGACGTGTCAAAGCATGTGTAGTTAGTAATTGGAATTTAGGGATTTTGAGGGGACTCACCCCTAAAATAGCCAAAGCTCTATTTTACGGGTGATTACATTTGTGTGATTGAACATGACATTTCTGAAAGCTATATTGTCATCAGGCAATTTCTGATTGCCTAAGCATTCTGTGTTATAGTAAGACTCATCTGAGGTGAATTTTTCGCTGCGAGCCTTGCCTTTCAAACAAAGGCCATTGTCTCTATTATCGCAAAGCCACTAGCTACCGAGGTAGCAAATGCCAGTACAACATTCATATTGGAAAACAACCGGTATCGTCATAGTATTAAGGTTCAAATTTAACGTCACTGATATTCTGTATCGCTTCGGAGCGGTCTATCGTCCTACACTACCAAAACGTAATATCTAGAATATCAGTGACATTAATTTTGAACCTTAATACTATGACGATACCGGTTGTTTTCCAATATGAATGTTGTACTGGCATTTGCTACCTCGGTAGCTAGTGGCTTTGCGATAATAGAGACAATGGCCTTTGTTTGAAAGGCAAGGCTCGCAGCGAAAAATTCACCTCAGATGAGTCGGAGTATAAATAGTTATCCAAAAATATATTTCCAATTCGGAAATTTCAAAATAAAAGAGAATCTAATCTCGCTTATAGTTTATTTTACAATGACAGGCATCAGACTTATAGCTCTTAAACACAAATAAATTGTTACTACATTTTCTAAATTATATTGAACCTCTAAAGCTTCATTCTTTATTCCTTTGTTTCAATTTACTCACAACCTCTCAACGCAGTCAAGTTGAACTTGCTATTACTTAAAATACAAAATGCATTAAGTGCCACGCCAATCTATTAAGAATATAACCCTTTTATAGCTCGATAATGCGGCCATTGCCACACAATACTGCTAAGCTGGCGCGATCGATCCAGAACTTTCTCTGTCCTGGGTTGTATTCGATATTCTCAAAGTATTGCCAACCGACCGGATTACAGCTGAATCAGTGCAACTATAACTTTGACATCCCTTTTTTTAGCGACGTAATCATAAAATCATCCTACTATAGGTACTTAAAAGCTGCCAAATGTGATCCAAGCGTCACTCAAATATATGACTATTTAAATGACACAGTTCTAAGGCAAAACATTTTTTTTAATGGTAGAAAACATACAAAATCTGTGTTACCGTTTGTATTGAAAAATTAGGTAATAAAGCTTCGTAGACCTGGTACTATTATTATATAAGCATGTATACATTTTTATATAGTTCCCAGAATATTGTGAACTCGTCCAGGCTCAAACAATACGGGAAGAACAGGGATATGGATTTGTGGCCAGTTTTTTCAGATGCTACACGGTTCATATTTGCATGGCTAATTTGTCAATGAATTCATTCATAAATTGGTAATTCAAATCTGAATTCGATGGTACATTCATAAAGTCATTTATTCTGCTAGTACAGTAGTAGTGGTTATAAATGAAGAGATGTACCTTTTTTAAAGATAACTATACTAATAAATTAACTGTTACAACTGTTTACGACTGCTGTTATTTGGTAGTTAGGATTACAGTCATATTATGTACCAAAATTAGGCTCTGTGAACTTTAGATACATATTATATTTCACTGTAATAAAACAGATACTTATTAATACCGTTGTTTTGCTTTAAAAATTAAACGTAGGCAACACTAAGACAATAAACTATAAAGGACTTCGATAAACCAAAAGTAAACACACTATCGTACCGTCCTTTCAATTTTCACACGGACCCAATGAATAAATCATTCACATTTCGAACAATGGCGGCGTCATTTAGAAAAACAATACATCCTTCGGAGCGTGAACGCTGACATTTCGGACAATGTACGACCAATGAGCCGTCGGCGAAACGCCGGGAACCGAACGCCGAACGCCGAATTTACGATTCGGCTTATCGCCCACGGTCCCAGTAATTCGATGATTCCAATTTTATTGTCCACGCCTCCGGTGTCCATGAATAAAACGGTGACGGATTTTTTCTTTTACATGCTGTATGAAGTGTTTGAGGCCAGACAGTTTTTAATTAGTTTTATTTTTGTATAGTTCGTATTCAAAGTACAAAGTAAGTACATATGAGAAATATACAAATAGGTACATTAATGCAATGTAGTTTCGTGTGATGGCAAAAATGTTCCGTAAATATAATCATTTTTATTGTTTACTGTGAGTCTATAAAAACTGCAAATAAATTAATTTTACTCCCAAACATGTTTTTTGGCACACAGCTTTATTGCTGACTGTACCTAGTAGCATTGTCATGTAAACTACGGAAGTATACCTTTCAGCTCAATCAGACACCGGGAAGTGGTTGAAATTTAACTTTATTACTAGATTTGATGCGTATAAATAAATAAACAAAGAAATATACGGGGTCAAGCTAAATAAAACTGTGTAAAGACGTCTCAATCTCAATAAAATGTCATAACATCAGTTACACTAGATTTATTTACGCAATGTGTACGATTATTGGTGAAAATGCATAGTATGTTACTGGTTTCGTATTCAATTTAAGTAGTAACTTTGTTTTAATTTAAGAGCAAAATCAAAAAGGTGAGAATTTTATATACTTTTTGAAATTTGCGGTCGTAAAACGCTTTCTTTTACAAAATGACCTGATAAATAGTTTAGTTATCAGACTAATCAAAAAATATCCTAAAACAACTTACATATTAATCGTAATTTCGGTATGTTTATTTTCACCCGTTAACAAACTTTCAACACAAACATCTGAACGCATGTCCCAACTGTATGAAAGTATAATTCTTTATTCAGCCGAAATCCGGCAAATCCTCAATTTGTTTCGCAGTTCCGTCGGAGTGCCCAATCTCCGGCGCTCATTTTTAAAGCATTTCCATGCAGCACTGTCTGTTAAGCATTTTCATTTTAAATCCCTCAACCAAGTGTGCATATGAAGATTGGATAGGCATTTGTCTCCGATTGTACTGGAAGGCAGCTATATTTTTTTTTCTACTCCAGTACTTTTATCTGTCAATTATATAGTCCCGCCAACGAATATAAAAGCATGTCTTATGACATTTCAAAAAAGTCTATCTTGTCTATTCTTCATAAAGACCCTAGGGTTATTATGTGATAAAAAGCAATTGCTAACAGTGGTGCCCTGTGAACCCAACAGATAAAAAAGAAAAACAACACTAAGTTTACAACGAAAATCAAAACTGCCAACTTAACAGACAACTGAATTCATATGGTTTGGAACAATAACAAAACTAAAATAATTGCTGCCAACATAAGGAAAAAAAGCGGTATTAGACATTGCAACCTGCAGGGCCCAATCTATCAGGTTGGTAGGTGTAATTAAAGTAGGGCCCGTAGAGAGCTGAAGGAGGGCAGGGAGAGGCAGGGTACACAACAGATTGAGCCCTGCAGGTTGCAATGTCTAATAGCCGTTTAAAGCAAGTAAGTTGATGACATTTGAAAAAAATATATTACCGTGTCTATGATTACGTTCTCTCAACTGTCATTTGCCACCACTTTTCAACTTCTCGCTATTTCTTAAAGCAAACTGCGTTTAATCTTGTGCTTTATTTAATCACTAGTCGTAGAAAAAGTAATGTATGCAACGTTGTATAAGTAGGTCAAAAAAGGCTCATGGCGTCTTTATTAACAATTTTCGGCTTCGCCTCAAATTGTTACACACGCCACTCACCTTTTTTGAACCCTCTTATACAACTATTGCATAAAATACTATTAACTGGGCGCTGTTGTATGTCGAAGGTAGACCAGGTTCTTGTAAAGATATCCAAAACATAGATATTGCTAATAGTTTAGCCTGTATGCGTTAACTAACAATAAGTAGGTATACGTCTTTATAAAGGGCGACCGGGCTATAGTTCCACGCTGAACCCAAAACGGGCTAGATGAGAAATTCAAAAGTGTGTGAACTCACACACTCTTGAATTTCTTCACCGATGTAATAGAATAGCTATTTAGAATTTTGTGTCTATATACACATAATTATCACAAGAAAATGCTACGGCACCTTTTCACAAGAAAAAGATTCTATCATTCCAGCGTCTCCACCAGTCTCCACCAATCAAATTTATTTCCTCTATCGAAAGTTTCGTACCAAATTTTGATAAACTAACCACTCACTCAATTTCCTAATATTTAAACCACGAAACCACATCAGTATGAATAGTTCCAAATTAGCGGTCGCTGCGTATAAATTAAAATGGTATAACTATATTCGGTGCGTATAGATTAAAATAGCGAACCAATTGTAATCATCTAGTTTCGGAGTACGAACTAAACCGACTAAAACGCACATGGTAGCCACGCTGCGGAATATTAAATACAATGGACGTTATAACATGTCAAATACACTATACAATTACACTCGTATGTGACATATAGCGGCTTAATTAGATACATATGGTGTAAAATAAAATGCAGGGGAACTATGTATAAGGATTTATAAACTAGTAGTCCACCTCGAACTGAGAACTCGCGATGTACTTGCAAACGAGTTGACCAATATAACAAGACCCATATGAAGGTTTTTTTCGCCTTCTTTCACAACCGCCCTTGATCGATCCAGCTCATAAATGAACCCTCAAATTTTATGTATCTCTGCTACAGCTCCAATGAAAATCATAAAGATCAGAAAAACGTTACTAAAGTTATCGTCGAACAAACTCTCAAAATCAAAAAGCCATCGAAATTCCGAGACGTCCCAGTAGTAGTAGTAGCTGTTTGTAAGAACTTGCTCCGCTCGTTCGATGAAAAGGAGGAAAGAGCGTTTTTTGGATGTCTTTGCTATTAGGTGTGGTAAAACTTGCTTTTGGTAAGGGGTGGCTGCTATAGAAGCCAGAAGTAGATATGTTCTAGGTAAGAATCTACTGAAAAATATCAAGTGAACGGTTAGGATAACTCTGCAGAAACACACAATTGACTCATCTCATAGCTGGCTCAATGGCATAAGCGTAATGATTCCACATAAAAAACAATATCTCCAACAAACTTGCTTAACAAAAGCTAGGTACAAATGAAAATTCGCATATTTTCCAAATCATCAAGTTTATCTACAGTGACAATCATCCCGACATTAATAGCGCTATAAACGTCACATAAAAGCATCTCATCACTACTCGGCATTTCACTATTATACATATATCACCACAAAATGCGCCTGGGGATGGCAGGCGTTGAAAACTGCGTAATGACGTGTAATACGTCATTAAATATTGAACATGATAAATTTATAATATGAGGTTATTATAATTATTATTTATAGATACGATACTGTGGATGATAAAGGGGTCATTAATTTAAATGTAATTGTTGACCTGTCTGTTATTTATATTTGATGGGTCGTTCAACTATTTCTTGTTGTTATTATGTTTCTGACAGAGGGCCATTGTAGTAATGTTTGTTAGCACACATTTTGTACAACATTCTTCTAACTTAACGATGAAGCATTTGCATTAACTATTATTTATACTGCATTATAATATTGTCTCTCTGCCCATCCTAATTCTTTAATACCTACTGAGTACCTGTAATATTTCCCGCAGAATTCTAATGTAAGCAAAAAAATACGCTTAACAACAGTTAAGTCTTGAAATATGCTTGTAAAGCACATTACCAATCTCTATAAGCAACACGAAGAAAAAATATTAATTATGAAAAAAGGCCAGCTAAAGCGTCTAAAAACCCTGTAAATTCGCAAAGTGCGAAACTTCGCATAACTCCGCTTCTCAACGACAGTTAAACGACTTGAGTGTCGCCACTCGCCTCATTCCGGTTTTTTCCTTTTCTTTATTGAATACCGGTTTTTTAGAGATGTTTTTTAATATTTCGCGAAGGTGGGAAAATTTAACTTAAGCAAAATTTTTGTCGTTTCACTGTATTCGATATTGAAAGAGTGTAACTATAAAATTAGGCAATATAATCATAATGATCTTGTCTAAGTTGCATTAAAACTTAGACATGCACAAAAACCAAGCTCTTTTAAGCTTCAATCATAACAAAACCACAAACAATTTATCAAACCAACTCAAACTTTAGCAATTCTAAAATCTTTAGGTTTTATGAAACCTCAAAAGTTTATCTGTAGAGCTGTAAAATAAACCTGCAAGCTTGAAGTAAAACTTACAAACAGCAACCCAACAAAACACTTAACTTAGCGGTGAAGCATAAAAACTGCAGTAAATATTGCACTATTTTATCGTTGTGAGGTCACAACTCGAGTGGCAGACTTCAGCAAAATTATTCCTTTTTGTCCCGTTTTTTCTTGCTTGTGGTTATAATTTTTCGTCTTTTTCTCGCTTGGGGTGAGTTGTAGAATTGTGTTTATGGTTATTGGATGGAGAAAAATTGCTTATGTTGTGATAGAACGTTTTTTATGCTAAGCCAGCCCCGGAGTTGGTATTGATAGTGGCTTTCGATGATATTTTTGTGTTGCTTTTTATCTGGTGATGTGAAATGTATTAGGGTGAGAAAGACAAGAGAGTAACTTTATTTTTAACGTTAGCTTTTTATATATTAATAATACCTACTAAAAAACCTAAAGATTTTTTACAATGTTTTTATTGTTTTTGTATGTTTTAGATGTATTTTTGTATTTTACTTTAATAAAGAGAATACCTACTAAAATAAACAGATTAAATAAAAACTAAGTAGATTAAATGAATAGGAATGAATGTTTCTTGTGATAAATTACATTCATACTTCAAGAAAAACTCATAATTTTTATTGCATGAAAATTTCTACAAGAAATCAGCATTTCATTGTCCTTGTATTTGTTTGTGATTACTCAAACATGCAATAAAGTCTCATAATAGTCTGCTTTAGCACTTTTATTTCCAGCAAAATTGCCAAGTTTTTCACACAATTCTTGCTTACTCTTGCCAAGTTTTGGGAATGGTAAACCGATGCTATTAATCCTGACACTTTAATCCTGCAGCAGACGAAGACTTAAGGCATTTATCACAACACAACAGTTTTTTTTTATTAAATGCCGTATTTAGTGGTACTTTGGTACTTATTGCTATTGTCATCTAGTTACTTTGTGAATATAAACGTCGTGCAGGTTTAAAAGATGATAGAGTTTGTCCGGAAAGAAAAGTGTTGTGGTTTATATGGAAGCTCCATGGGAGCTCTTACAATCCACGACACTTTTCTTTTCGGACAGACACTAAAATAGTACGTTACAACCTTTATATATACATACCTATATGGTTACAACTAAAAAAGAACGTAATTATACCTTAAAACAAAAATACATTTCGTTCCAAATTCAAATGAGAATTTCTAATTTCCAATGCGATAAAACACGTCAAACTCCACAGATAACACAACAAAAGGATGACAGCATATTGAATAACAATCACTTTGTATAACCAGCCAGTATGGTTCGTGAAAACATTAATGCGTAAACACGCAACAAAACGACAATTCACAAAAGATAGTAAATCTCAATACGATTGATTGAAAATGAAACTGTAATATCACGTAACAAAGTTGAATTCCGATTGAGCCATAAAAAGTAAAGTTGTGAATATTGTACGTATTCAAATGAGTTACTCTATAAGGTTTTCGCTGAGTCAATAGCTCTCATTAGCGCCATGAAATTGTAAAAACTCCGAATTGGGCTTCGTGTTTGTTATGACTTTTGTTTTTAACTGGAACAATGAGTTTTTGGGTGTTGTTGGATTGTTTGCGTGCTTCAAATCCGGTTTGAATTAATGACTCAAAATGTGTGAGTAATCAATTAATATTTAGAGTAATTACTGTTATAATAATATTATGATTTAAGGACTATAGTTAGCTTAAAAATCCTGATGGATACTAATTTTAAATTAAATAAAGCTAAGTAGTAAAAAAACCCAAAAAGCCCTTGATAAATGTTAGTTAGCGAACTTGCTCAGACCCATCACGGAAAAAAAGGATATCTTAAGTCAAGAATACCAATGCGAGAATTTTATTGTTTAAACACAAGTAAATATTGTCTTGGACTAATTACATATCTGTAGCCCAAGATATATTTTACTTGAATAAAGACATTTTACTTGAATCAAGACCACTTTCTATGCAAATTGTTTCCACATATATATGAAACAATAATGTTTTGATAAAGAGGATTTGTCTTAGATAAGAATAAGAATTTTTTTTTCCATGAGGCGCAACTATAGGTACAACGTCTCAGAAGCTTTTAACATTCTAGATACCCAACTAAAATTTAACTTGATTCTATCAAATTATTTAATAATTCCTAATTACTATGTCAAAAGCGAACAAACAATCAATACTGCCAAAATTACACAAAGTTTATCCAAATTCATGCAAAGTCACGTTGATCGGGTCCCTAATATTTTTGCGTGTATCTGTGAAAGTGTTGCCAGGTCCCGTCAGTTTTGTTTGTTTGGGATTTAGAAAAGCTGAGGTGGCAACACTGTTCAGGTGATAATAGAAGGGTTAAAATAATCAGGTGAATTTAAGGGGGTTTACGTTGGGTTTAATTTTTGGTCTTTGCTAAGGACAACAGGTTTTAATAAGGTTCCGGAAAATTGGGTGAAGATATGCCTTTATAAGTAAACAAATGTTTTAGCCAAAGATATCTTAAGGTAAAGGTCGTTAGATGTTTGTTTACTTTTAAATTACTTTGTCGAGCGAAAGTCTTACTAGGTGAAATCAAAACTAAATTTAATAATTAGATAAGTACTTGTTCGTTTCTTTTTAACCATTTGTATACCGGATAATTTATTTTTATTAGGTATTTCAGCTACTAAACAAAAAGTACAATTAAACGTTCTTACATTTTTAAAGTAGTCTATCTAGTGTCTATATTGCCACATTTTTTAATACTGACGACATATTACAAGTAAGCATGTACCTGATACTAATTTACATGAAGTAGAGCACTATTCACATGGCAACGTTTTGTAGTGCTCATGTTGACAATTAAAAGTCAAAATTACTAACACTGCCAGGACTGTTGTCGCTTTGTTGTTGAATAGTAACTGTGTGAAAACGGACACAGGTGTAAGGAAAATGTATATGAGCGCTATTTGCATACTAGCTTCGTAGCTATTAAGCTGAGTATTTTATTAAGAGTTTAAGTAACATTGTCAGCAATGCTTTTAATAATGGCGTAATTTTACACTTGTATTTTACAACAATATATAGCTATTTGTCTCAAAAAGTTGATACATGTTTTGTTAGATGTATGTGAAATTTCGATTGACGTTTTATGACAAACAATAATTTGTCAACATGATTCAAGATTCAAGATATTTATTCATGACGTACATAATATTACTACGAGTACCTACAGACTAATCAAAAACATATTGATGTAGCACCACGAAATGGACCCTGCTCAGCAAAATGCTAGCTAGTGTAATTATAAGTTAGCGCTGGTTTTCCGTAGGGCCCATTTGGTAATGCCACGACAGATAACACAAAACCGATGACAAAAAAATAGAAAGTAAAGTTACACTCGAGAGCAAAAGTTTCGGGTCACGAGCATTTTCTTGAATAATTAAATACAAACAATTGAATGATGCTTAGAGTGCGAGTAGGTTACCTAATCTTTCTTGCTTATATCATACACCAATTGTGTACCTGCCTATTAAAGTGAACAAGCCAAGAACACGTAAATCACAATCATTTTGAAGTCTCTGAAGAGTACGTGATGGAAGTGTTTTGGCCCAGTTTTTCGGCAGGTTTAATAAGCGCCGCTATCTTCAGTCGTTACCCGGCAAGGTGACATTATCATCGTGCATTTTAAACAAGTGACAAGCGCACACGGTTTTTTTAAATAAGTTCTTGAATTACTATGTCGATTGTCAAAGTACTTTTCTTTTCATCAAGAGATAACTTAGATTGTGAATCAAGGACAGTTTTTTATATTTTTATTAGGACTTCATTTTTAAATAACTTAAATATAAACTCGAAATAATATATTTTGGATATAAGTAGTCATATTTAACAAATGACAAAAAATAGAAAAGTAATTTCAATTAAATCTGTAAATATTATGTCACGCTGGATTTTTTCCTTCCTAACTCAATCTAATCTAGTATAAGGTGGCCAAAAAAGAACTAAATTCCTGTTGGCGTAAGGTTTTGGACGCTACCAATCCTATCTAGATGGTTTTGGGTCCTATCAGATCGATTTGATATTTCGATTTTTATATGGCCATTCTGCGGCGGCGGTGACTAATGTAACTAATGTAATAAGACGAAGTTGAAAAGGGAATATTTAAAGCCCTCGCTACACTCTCGTCACTCATTCCACAGCCTCGCGTCATGTCGCAATCGTTATCTTTGCCTTCGTTAGGCCGATGCCTGCAGCAATTTACATGCCTACGTACCATCTAAGATATCCACACATGTCGCTTTATCACAATGGATTAAGGTTTAAAATGTAACGTAAAATTGACGTACTGGTCGTTGTCAAAGATATTTACATCTCTGCACCTTACTCGTTTATAATAACGTTCAAAATTGGACATATCGACGCTTGAAAGGCGAAATGGCCTAAGCGACAATATGGTAACTTTACAGGAGAGCCGAAAAACCGCGCAATTTTTTGAAAAAAAATTATTACAATTTATTTTACTAGGCGATTTAAAAAAATCTACTTTGTACAAGATTATGGTGGCGTTTTCTATACACTGTATTCAATATATTACCCAAAACAGTATTATTTTAGGATTTAGTGTCGCTTACGCAAATTGATCACAAATTGTGCAGGAGGTAAAATTATCTATGAAATATGCGATGAAAAATGTATACGTAAGTAAAAGAGTCTAACCGGAACAATCATCTATAAAATTACTAGGATAAACTATCCAACTGCAAAACATGTCAAATTAATAGTAAGGTCAGATTATACAAAGTCATTATAAGCCAGAAATTAAGTCAAGACAAATAGTCTATGGCTATGAGCGACTATTTTTAACATGGAAATGTTTTATCTATGCTAAAATTTACCTGATATTTTACTTTTCTTATAAATAAAACCCTTACCAAAATTCAAGTTATTGATTTAAAAAAAAAACTGTAACGAAAACCAAATGGGTCTTTTATTAAAAGAAACTGAAATTATTCAATTCACTTATTATGGGTACTTCACCTATTTGAGCTAAAAATAATCAAAAAAAGTTACTACACTTCACAAATCAAAACAAAGTTAAAGTCAAATAATTTGTTGACAAATATGTCTATCGCCTGATTAGAAGTTTCCAAAGTAATATTTTCGGCATCTAATGAAAATTCTTCAGGTTTCCCATTCTGCAACTGTTGCAGAACCGTCTTCAGCTTCTTCAGCACGAGTTTTAAGCTCAATTGCCGAAGCACGATTCGATTCCATGATGTGAACTTCTGGTCTAGTATGTTCTTGTAAAAGTATTTTCCTATTAATTCTTAATTACTAGTAGTTCTGTTAACCGTAGACTTCGCAGCATTTCCCCCCTTTACCCCTCCCTCGAAACTTTTTTTTACAACAACCTCTAAGGAAGTGTGGGCTTGACCTTTTACCCGAAAATGATTGAAATCCGTCCATAAATAACGCGACACCAAACTTCCACCCTTTTGCCCCTCATTTTCCCCCCAATCAAAAAAATGGCTTGATAATTTTTGGCAAAGAAATCAAGGAACGTACATTCCAAGTTTCATCGTAATCGGATAAAAAATGCGACCTCTAGACCGACACTGACCAACAAACCAACCAACCAATACACACACATCAAAATCTGCCAAATCGTCGTACCAGTGAGAGACCCCAAACCCAACACGCACGTCGATCGATTTGAGTAAGTACCTACACGGAGAAATGTACACGCGCGTTGCTTAGAGAGTGACTCGAAGCGTACTGAATTTTGTTTAGATGGCGCTTGCGTATCGCGAACTCCTCCGTGGACAGTGCGTATGCGACACTTCAATGTTTTGTATGGGTAATAACCGACTTTACAAATACACTCAGTTTTAGTTAAATAAGGTCTGTTTTATATAAATATTATAGCTAAAATTGTCTAACCAACCAGCTCGTATATAAAAACGATGTGTTTAAAATTGTCTATTCGACGGTCAACACCGGATTTATTTCCAGGAAAAGAGGAATAAGCGAAAGTGGTGTTTCAAAATTATTGCAGGTTAATAGGGATAAGCGACATGACTCTGTATATTACAATCAAGTAAAAGGTGATAACCGACAACACTGCGAATAAACACGTCGAGGTTTTTTGATCTAAGCCCTTTTTTGTTTTATTTTAGTTATACGTAAAGTTATATAACTGAAATAAAAACATGTTATACGGTAAGGTAAAAAAATATAACCGACAAATGAAAAGAAAGTTGTAATAGAGCCAAACAGTCTAAGTAGCGTTTTGTAAAAATACATTTTATCTAATGCCCAATATTCAAAAACTTGAAAAAAAAGACGTCGCTTAGTAAATAAAATAGGTCACTGTATCGAAAAATCACCGATGGGATAAGCGACACGAAAGTCGTCATACGGACACGAGACCCAGCTCATTCGACGCAAAAAAATCTGCTGATTTCAACGGTATATATAACTCAATTTTGCAAAAACTGTCGCTTATGCCATTTCGCCTTTTAAGCGTCGATATATTTTTGAAGTCGATTTTTCAGGCGTCTAAGTCTGCCGTGTCATGGATGGATTGAATTTGGTTAAGTATGACAGAAAGGGTTAAGTCTGAGTAACAGAGTAACGTGATACACATTTACTATAATAGATTCCTGTTTAATATTATGCCGAGATATTCCGTGAGTTGCTCTGAAACTACTTCATTAGAAACATCATGGTCTACGAGGCCTCGTTAACTAATATATTCAAAGTAGAGCTTCATGGCATTCAAAAGAATGTACAGTCGCCATCAAAATATATCAGAATGGCCAAGGTGGTCTTAAATCTCAGTACAACGCCTCTATTGTCAAGGCGATAAAGAGCATATTCAGAATTTTTTGAGTACCTTGGCCGCTCCAATATATTGGTAGGCGATGATTGCACATGGTATGTTCAAAAATTTTAAGATTCTATGGATTTTCTGTTACTCTTTCTATAGGTAACGCGACTATTTTTATATTAAAATTGTGCATATTTTACAATAATATTACAAACCTGAACTATTTAGTGACCTCATGAATTTAAATGTCCATTATTAGATAACTTCTAACATTTTTCAAATACCGGTGACCTATTACAAGTTATTTTTAATAATTTAAATCAGCGAAATCAATTTCTCATTTTATAAAAAAGGTATATTTGAAATTGAAACACAAAACGTTTTTGATTCTGAAAGTAATAAAGAGGTGTGTTATTTTAATTAATTAAAAATACAAAGACTGGACGGTGTTAACTTGCTCTCCGTAATTTCCGCTGCAAGCTCTTTTAAAATAAAGCTGCAAGGAAACTTTAAAGTTGTATCAAAGACTTCAACGGCAAAGTTGTAGTGGAGGTTTTGATTTTAAAATACTTTGTCTCTCGTATAACCTGAGGAAAGTACAATTGAAGGAAATCTAAGATACTGATAAATTTATCATTATCGTAATTTATTGATAATATCAAAATTACATGTCATTATGTAGGTAAAAAAATATAAAACTTGCACATTTTAATAATTTAAGTCTCTTTTTAAAATGACAATAATAGCAAGAGATAAAAGCACATTATATAATACAATTTTCTATGATTAAATTTAAATAACTAAGTAGAGTTAGTACACAACAAGTACCTACTCGTGGTCATAAAACGTATGCTTGAGGAGCTATTTTCTTAGTTTTGTTTTAAGTATTGACGCTCGTTCAAGACACAATTTAGGTTTTAAGTTTTTTCACTAAAATTCAGCCCCTTTAAAGCTAAGCTTTTTTTTTCAATAATATTATTTGACACAAACTTTTATCGCTGATTGTTCTTTTCCTATAATTCACATCGACGAAATTCTAACTATTTATTAACTCAATAAGGCTATGTAATGTATGACTCTGAGTTCCTAGACCCACCTTTGGTCTCCTATATCATCTGATTAGGTTATCTACCATCATTACATAACTAGATGTCAAATCTTCACTAATTACTTGCAAACAGCCAATCAGCTGTTAATCTGAGCGTTAATCATGTGGGCCAGTGATTGATTGTTGGTTAACGAGACTGTATTTATATGTATTGATGTATCTGTCGGCAGCCGATCGTAAGATCAGGCATAACGTGAAATTCCTAGGCATATCGTGAAACGTGAAAATCTTTGACTCGTTCCCTGAGTCAACGTAGCGGGGCCCCTATTTCTGGGCAGTTTGCCCTTCCGGCATCTGAAGCAACCTAACGAACCTAACCTACCTATACATTGGTTTAATGTGACTATCGTTAAAACATTACGATCTGCCTGATTTTACGATCGGCCGCCGACATACACAAACGCATACAAATCATTGTAAGTATGTGCGATAGTGTCGTGACCTTTGGAAGTTACCTAACGTTTGCATCTTTATTTTGAAACTTTAGTTTCCAAGTTTGGAAAAAGTGTCTCTCTTCACACAACAAGCTTCCGTAACATGAGTCGATAGTGACCATGCTTACGAAGCTTATGTCTAGTGGTCACATTAATAGTCTGACGGTAAACTGACAGATGTCAAATAATATAAAAATTAAAGCCCGTTTTCCCATTTCCCGTTTTAGTTCCTCCATCACTCTTTCGTAGCCAGAGTACTATATAAGTATATATATATAGGTACCAAACTGTACGCGCTTACAGGCACTTTGCGAACAGCTGTAGTGTAAACACGTCAGTACAAACACGTACATGCGTTACCAGTTCATGCGTGCGACAGCCGATCGTCAGTTATTGAACGCTCCGGCGGATTGATTGGGGCTATGATTACTGTTGCAATTGGGAATATTAATGCTAATTATAGATGCTAGAACTGTTTATTGTGCAAGCTCAATAAAATTATCTACAAAGGATGCACAAGCAAAATAAGGTTTAAGGTATAGAGCTTCGCTTTTATAAAATAAAGTATCTCAAAGGACCCCCCTATCGTAAGTTATTCAAGGTGAAAGTTCACGAAAATCGGTATTCATTATCTCTCATTTCAAGATCAAAGTCAAACCCCTTAATTCAAAGACACTTACTAATTACATCAATTACCTTTTTTTTTTCAAGTTTGTATGTAAAATCTCGGATTGTTACTTCAAGCACAAATTTTTCCGCTCACAGAATGTCTCGTTACTCACAAAGAACTACGAATTTAAATGTAACCATTCGGATAATTCACCATTTCTGTTTCTGACGTTCGCTAAGAATCTACGCCATTAAAAACAAAATAGCTTCCCAAGTCAAAAAGTTGTATGTCTCAAAGACACTTGGAGAAGATATGGTTTTTTGGTTAAAGCTGTATAATAGGGGACAGAGAGACGTTTATTCAGCGTTTAGTGGTGTTTACTACTGACTGTGACAGTTACACGAGTGCTCTCGACGTAATATGCTCACTGTCGTGTGTCAGATGTTTTATATGGAGCGATGCTCCGCTTGGCAAATAGTTTATGAGTATAACTTCTTTGTGTTTAAATGAAACTGTCGCTTACTAATTTACAATCTTATCTTCTTAATTTTTATCACATCTTATCTTATCTTAATATGCACTGAAGTCTCTCAATATCAAAATTAGCAATAATCTAAAGTTTAAAAACGTTGTGTGGTTAAGATGTCTGCAGCGTATGCAGAAGACGCTGGTTCGATCCCAGCCTTGGGCACCGGAGGCCTAGGTTACTTTTTCCTTTGTATATGACAACTTATATAAGTTTAAAATTATTCTTGCCAAAATTGTCGTTGAAAAAACGCCTTTTGACCCATAAATTCACTCTTGAAAATATTTCTATCATCAGCCCATTCAGCTTCCATATAACTCTTGCCGCGGAGTTGTTTAAAGCGAAAATGTAAATAGGGAGCGTTATTATCCTACGATATAGGCCGGGACAGGAGCCTGATTCTGGAAAACAGAAACTGCAACTGAAATTCTTGCCTTATACATACTTTATTTTTGATAAGTCCATGGTTTTCGTCCAGTCAAGACAATATTACCTAATCATAGTACAGAGAACTCACTCGAGTTAGCTACATTGTCATGCTTATGTCATATTAGCTAGGGATACAGCACGGATCTGCCCGCCGAATTTGTCCAGCGGATATGCCCGATATATGGTGGGCAGATCTGTGCGTATATCCCTAGCTAACGTCCGTTAATTTGAGATAAATCTATATCTTATTTTTCTAATGATTTTGCGCAATATTTAATAATGTTTTTTTACCGATTTTCTGCAAGAGCCTATCACATAATCATGCAAAAACGTGATGCAGCAATGTATTTTGAGACAGGACATGGAGACAGAGATGGTATAATGGCGAACCCCTTAAAATGTGTTGCGTCTCAGTCATATGCCATATATCTTCAGATACTGATCTTCGATTTTTGTTTTCAATTGGTTACGGATAATTGCATCGTTAGGTATGCAATTATCCGTAACCAATTGAAAACACAACTGACAATATATAGAAAAATATGAGTATAAATCGTGTGAAAACTCCCATCATCCGCAATACTCCTCCGAGCGGAGGTGAAAATTTAAATCAGTTTAGGCGAGTTGGGATTATGAAGGCCGGGGCGCCATATCCATGCAAATTCGCCGTAGGCTGATATTGTTAGGAAATAGTTCCGTTCCCACGATACGTGGTATACTTGTCTATTCTTGGTTTATAAAGTGCTTGTAAAGGAAATGATGTTGACTTTGACAATTTTTGATATACATGCCACATTTTTGACCGCTGCAGATGGTCATTATTCTGTTTCTAGATTTCTACTGTGAAAGTTTATTATTATTAAATTGTGAAAATCTACGCGCTTAATCTAATTGTAAATGTGCCCCATTTATTTTGTAACCATACCGTATATTATGGAAATGTTTCTGGAATAAATTATATTAATTTTTATTTTATTAAAAATATCACTAATTAGGTCACATTATCATTGCGATTTGCGCCTTTGGTCAAGTTCCGACGAAATTTCAAAATAGCGAATGTTTCCAAATATTTTACTCACATCATGTCGAAAACTTCTCGCACGCAGTACGGGAATTAAAAGTTCAATTTATTGATATTCATTTATTTTTGTAAAATTTTCCAGAAATTCTCGAGAGCATTTCCAATGTTTTAGAATGTTTTCGTCTCTGTATGCGCCTCTACACTAATATTTTCACTTCATAGCGAAAAATAGGATACAATATTTTACGTAACGCTACTAGAATTCATTTTAGCATAATATACTGAACGCTACGCTGCGTAGCACTGCTTAACACAGCATTATTCATCTATATATACGTAAACGTTGGGCCGTACTCTAACTTTAAAACACGTTTAGACACTCCTATACAACTCCCATGCATTAACTACGCAATACAGCTAGCGCCTAAACGTCTGAATCGGAATAAAAGGATTTCCTTATCAACTACAATTTCCTTGAAAATTATTCCGATGCAACTCCAATACAACTTCATAGTTGATTATTTTGTTGTGTGTATAGGTTGGCGACAGAATTTGTTACGAATACGAACCATACTTTGGAATATAGCACGTTGTGTCGAAAACTACACTCAAAACGTTGTAAATGTATACTTAAAGGTGTCAAAGTGACCTTTTTGTGTTGGTTTTTTGTGTATTTTTCTCAATGACAGAGAACGGAACTTGCACGGAACTTGACCTGAGGGACGCGACGAACAGGGCTGTCAACACCGCACAGTGTGTTAGAAACCCTCATTTTGTCTCATTCAGTTTTTATTTGAAAAATGCATAGTTCTAATCGTAATAAGCAGCTCACAAAAACTCCGGCTTGCCAAAACTTTCTAGTTTTTATGTTATTTGATGTCAAAGTTGACCCGGGTATAGGTAAAGAAAATTGAAAAATAATTTATTGTCATAAAACTAAGCGTCCTATTTTATTTTTGTTAATATGCAAGTATTGCAAATGAAATGCCTAAAATTTGTAAAAAAAAATATTACTATACCGTGAATAGTTTAGAAGATAAATTGATTTTCATGATCTTTACTTAAATTTTTTTTACTCCTTAATTCCGCCGTATTAGATCGCGATACCTACACAAAACGATTGATTAAATATGCCTTTATTCATAGAATTAAAATCACGATCTAATTCCGTGGAATCCAGAAGATATTACAATTTAAAACTTTCTTTCAGGGTTGTCACTTACGTATATCCGGGTGCCCGTTATATTTTAATCGGATTATCATCAGATGTTGTCGTTTTCTATGGGGAAGCCAACATTTTTCTCGATGTTGATCTCGGAGTTGGTCCCATTGTAAAAGTTGTTCAGTATGGCCTTCCTAATCACCTCGCTCAATATGAACGGTGATTAATATATCGGACTGTATACAAAATGATACTAACGTATTAAGCAAAATTCGTAACTAAGTTTTAACTGATATCTAAATACAATTAACAGAGGCAAAACATGAAAGTTGTATGCAAAGTGTTATATTTAATACTATTTATTTATACTTTTCTTATTTATTTTTTAGTATTCCGCAGACTCCAGTTTTTAAGAAGCTGCACTGTTTCTCGTTCACGTTGATGGCTTTCACCAACACAGCAGCTGGAAGAAGTTTTTTTTTGTCTTGCGGTTCCATTCAGCCATAGTGTAATTTGAAATGACCTGATCAGATGAAGCTAGCTAGAGCTCTGTGGAACAGATCACTTATGTTTGACAACCGATTTGTTTTGCGGCAGTGATGCTCTCTATCAGATCGCCAGTATTTGTTTCGCGACTTTGCTGATTGTTCGGAGAAAATTGTTGTACATGCGATAAGGCTATTATCTTTACTCCATGAATTCTTAGTGACAGTCATATTAAGCCACCCATACTCTTCAACACACTTTTTGGCCACTCCTTTATAAAATTGGTACAATAATAATGAATTAAATGAATTTAGATATTCGATTTATTACGTTTTTTAAAAACGTTAAAAACTATATAATAATATAGTTAATAACCTATGTTATTTCACCACTGAATTACGTTTTTATAATAAGTCAAATATTAGTCCGGATGCAAAAAAAAAACATAGTATATAATCCTGCCGCAGCTACAAGTTTCATCACGTGCCTGATCCCAATGATGAAATCTTCAAAAGGCTTTGTCCATCTTTTACATATTTTTTGACATTTTGAATGTAAACGTATTTTACGAGACCTGAATATATGTATATTACGCTGTTGTCACAAAAAGTAACATTAGTATTTCAAATATACACCGGGTCGATTTTAAAACGTGACAACCCTAGGGTCCGAAAACCCGGATAAAAATTAAAATACTTATTTTTTCTAGATTCCACGGAATTAGATCGTGATTTTAATTCTATAAATATTTAATCAACCGTTTTGTGTGGGAATCGCGATCTAATACGGCGGAATCTAGGAGTAAAAAAAATAAAACCAAAGATCATGAAAATCAATTTATCTTCTAAACTATTCACGGCATAATAACAAAAATTTGTACAAATGTTAGGCATTTCATTTTCAATACTTGCATATTAACAAACATAAAACAGGACGCTTAGTTTTATGACAATAAATTATTTTTCAATTTTCTTCACCTATACCCGGGTCAACTTTGACATCAAATAACATAAAAACTAGAAAGTTTTGGCAAGCCGGAGTTTTTTGAGCTGCTTATTACGATTAGAACTATGCATTTTTCAAATAAAAACTGAATGAGACAAAATGAGGATTTCTAACACACTGTGCACCGCTGCCTCCTGGGCATCCATCATATAGGAACCATCGACACGAAAGAAGAAGAATGCCAGAGAACGCTAACCTAGATCTAATTAACTTAAAACTCTTCTTTTTACACAAATACTTTTATTGAAACGAAAAAGATCCTTTCACCAACTATGTATTTTTAAAACATTCTTAGTAGCAATTTTACTACTGCAATTTTAAATCAGACGTCTTTAAACGCAAAGTTGATATTTTAAAACCTTCTTTATGCGTTAAAAGGTCGTTGTCGGTCCCCAGAGATGCCTTTCAAGAATATTTACATTTCCTTCTCCGCATAAAGATATCCAGCGTTTTTGTATGAAATATTTATTTCCGACTGTAATGGTGCATTAATCTCAGAAATGCTTGGAGTTTTTGACATCCAGCGCAGTTAGATGCAGAACCCATTATTTTAATATTAATCGTTTGTAATATAGCGTTTTGGGCAGATTTAAAAAATTTTAATTCGTATAGTTCGTAAAAATAAGCAATCAAACAAACAGTAGCTATTGCGTTTTGAAGATTGTTTAGGAAGGGATTTTGCTCTTGATGCTAAGTCAAACAATGCTTTATTTGCTTCGTAGGAGTCTTAGGTTCAATTGACAATGTCTATATTTACCAGTACTGGCTTTTCCACTTTGTCCACTGTTTACACATACCTGTAACAACAACTTAACGTTAGAAGTTACTCTACTTAAATAAATAAACGAATACACCTTAAGTTAAAATTCTAACAACACACGCCGTCCGGTTCCTGAGTAAAATAGCTGTGACATACGGACGGATGGCCACACAGATGGATAACACGAAGCTATAAGGGTTCCGTTTTGGCTACGGAACTAAAACACCTAATAGCTTACATTAACGCACGTAAATGATCACAAAGCCTCGATTTCTAAGATGATTGTTAAATAAATACTTCCTATAAACTTTCATACATATAACTACATGGATTGAAAAAATACTAACCTATTATTTTGACGTAGTCAGAATAAATCAACCGAAATAAAAAGTGGAACCGCACGCGTAACGGCTATAACCGCGTTTGATCACCGCGCGCGGTAAATCTGCGATATCGCGGTGCGACCGCATCGCGCGATTTATGCGAATCGGCGTCGCGGCAATAACGCGTTGTCGCGTATTAATTTTATTGTTATAGGCTAGGTGCTTTTGCGGTCAGTTAAAACTTGTTTTATTTTTGTTACGTGAGTTATTTTAAACGGTTGTCATACATATTTAACTATGAATTAGAAAATAAAGTGCTTTTGCATGGTAGTTGTCCTTTTGATTCAGTTGAGCATGAAAATTTTGAGAAAATAGTTATTTTCTTAGACTTTTTTTCATTGTGTTGTCACGGCTCTAATATGCATTAAGACAAAATGAAAGTTAAAATCACATTTTCAAACAAAGGAATTACATTTTCATTTAGCTAATAAAGTTTAACTAATCACGTAATCACTAGTAACTAAGTAGAATAATCAGTAATTACGTATTAACTCATCCAAACTTCATCAAGCCCAGTGTCACTAAATCTTTTAACCGTTGATTAAACTGTTAACTGGCGCAGGTCGCGCTAAACGTAGTTTACACACAAGCCACTAGTTACATCCGTTGACTTTACCGATTTGGCTGTTGATTAAGGCTGGCCCGAGCCGTTTGACAGAACGTACGCTAATTGAATAGACTGACAGAAGTTTTGTAATGTAATTGGAATAACGAAGGGAATGGTTTGTTAGTACGGCATTGCAATCTACATAACTTACTAGAATATGTGACATTCCGCGGGTAAAGGTACCTTATGGCGGTTGGCGCTTCCGCTATTGCTAACGATGCTCCAATACTAAAGCGATGATTCGCAGCAAAAGCGCCAACCGCCATAAGGTACTTGTACCTACCCGCGGAACATCATATATAGTTTGTTATTACTTAAATGACATACTTTGAGAACATTGAAAAAGTAAATGCAAAAAAAATGTTTGAAGGCATTGAAAGTTTCGTCAACTACGAGTAAGTTAGTTGACCCATAGCTTAATTGGTAAAGCGATGGAGTCTCGGCAAGATCTATCGGTGTAATAAGTTCAAGTCTTACTGGGTTAATTATTTTTTCAATGTTTTCATTGTTTGCATTTGATTTAATAACAAACTACTGAGTGGAATGCATCACTCTAAAAACGTATAAAAATAATTGCAAAAATATGTCAATTCCTGCAAATATTATAATTGCTAAATTAACCCTAAATCCAAATATCTATCCGTCTATCTGCCATTATAACTTTTTTTGTGTATTTTTTTATTTCGCTGTGATGGATTGAGGAAAGTCTAGTGTAATTTGGAACACGTTGATCTGGCAATCCAGAAGAGGCATTTTCAAATCCTGCGGTCTTCACTTTTTTTTTTTATTTGTTATGGACAAATGTTTCTAGTTTGCTGTATGTATATGTATACTCACCTACTTATGCTTACTATAAATTAACTAATTCCTAATCGTTTCGGATCAGGCATCCCTAATTAACCACTGTATCCTCTTACCGTTATTTGCCTTTACTAGGGTGTTAATACAACATTTTTGGCATCTTTATGTTATCAAGGTTCAAACTATGGATCTAGTTATAACATTTTAGGTTTGAGTAGCAAAGTATACCAGGCCATCAGAAAGTCAAAAGTTAGATTTATGGGTTCGTAAATCAAAGAATCGGTTTACAGTCGTTCTATATGAAGAACAATGGCATTAGAAATGTGATCGGAATGAAGATTTATTGTGAAAAATGTGGTCAGAGAAAACCGATACAAAGCGTTATTTGCATGGATGGACGTTTCGATATCGCTTTATGTTTTCGAAATTGTTTTTGTCGCCTAAATTGTTAGTGATGTAGACTTTTGTTTTTAAACTTTTTTGTCGAAAAGGAATACCTAAAAAGCCAGTCGCGGCCCTTAAAATACTTTATTACTTTCCGAAATAATGTTTAGTCCTTTGTGAAACATTTAAAAGTTAAAAGTGTACCTAATTAATAAAATAATGTTGCTTAAAATGTCCCAATAGTGTATTCTCTCCCTTTCGAGGGTATTTTTGTAATCTGGCACAAACCAATCAAACCTAGGCTTAGCCGTCGGGTTTGCCCGTCATTCCCGCGTCCGATTACCGCCCGCAGACCAGTTAAGTCCATTATCTGCGGTTAACAGTAATTAATAGTTAATTTTGTGCTACTGGGCCAACCACTACTGTAGAATACTGTCAGCTTCAATAATATTTTACATTGTTGTCTAAAATTGTTCTAAACTGTACAGTTGCTTAGTTAAGTAAATAAAAACACAATATACTTATCTAAAGGAAACTATGCAATAGGAAATTAATGCATTGCATTTACATAGAGTGAAAGAGAAACGCGTTTCGATTAGTATGGGAGCTCATTGCAAATTTTGCAAATCTTTGCAAGTGATGAATTTAAAAAAACTACACATTAATTGAGAAAAATAAGGCAATGAAGTTTTTAATTAGTGTGGTGAAATGTTGTCCTTAATTACTAACTATAAGTCAAGAAACTTAAGACATACAACTGTTTAAAGATACTTTTAAGATGTAATTTTGGAATTATTTTCTATCGAGCCGATTACGTCCAGTAGTTATAGCTATATGACTGTTTAAGTCAATTTGAAGGTCATCGGTTGTCGACATCCTCTTAAAGTATTTTATCAAAAAACTATGACAGAATCCCATGCAAGGCTACTAAATCTTTATAAAATATTTCAAATATAAATCCCCGCACATTACCTACATGATAGAAGGAATTTAATACCTATTAAAGCCGCGCGCACATTGCTCGGTCTAGACGGCGATTATTGCGCAATTACGGCCAGTGTGCGCCGGCCCTTACGCTCGACAAAAATGCATCGGTAAATTTCAATTTATCGGGCGATCGCTTGTCGATGGCGAGCGATAAAGTTGCCGTCGACTCCACTTTGCTAGCAAGAGAACGTAGTTCAGCGTTTGCTGACTTTTAGATGGCAATAACTGTAAGAGTCAAAATATTAGACCTACCAGTATTAAACGAGGCCTCCAAGAACGTGTAGATGTTATAGATTGTAAGGCCACGATAAACTGGTTGGTTTAAGTAAGAGTCGCCCGCAGTTGTAGAATCCACCTAATTTCGTCTAAATCGTAAAATTTGTCGTTAAAATGGCGCCAATATGTGCTTTGACATGTCATTAGTTAACGGCACTGGCAGTTTTATGTGCTAAAAATCTGTGATCATGATAAAACGATAAAATTAAATAAATATTAAGTTGTACTTTTTAAGTTTGAGTGTAGAGAACTCTTTCAGATTGAAACTTAAGAGAATACCTATGCTATTCATTTAGAAAGTCCTTACAATGTGACCGGTATACTATTTTTGAGAGTTGCTCACTGTTTCGGCATAGACAAAAAACATGTCAGTGATACGTAACTATCACGACTTCACGACTGCTAATGATATGTGACTTTGAAAAAACGACAAAAAAATTGCCACGCGATAAATTTAGACCAGCGATATAGCAAACATATCGCCTTTTTATTGACAATTCGCTTAATTTCATGTGACTTTGACAAAACGAATTAAACAAACTTTATCCCGATACTATGACGATGCAAAATCCCATCTTTTTAATTTCAATTCGCTTAAAATGCCTGTAAAGAAGAAAATGTCTTAAGGATTAAGTTTCCAAAAGCATTTTAACGGCAGTCTTCTCAAATTAGCGCCTTTGTAGCCGGCATTACAGAAACTATTAAATCTTCAGTCTTTAATTTTAGTGGACTGGAGGCTTAACTGCTTTTAATGAAGGTTTTAAAACGTGGGAAAAATGGCTGTGGGGTTATTAAAGATTTAGGTAGATTAAAGGGCGAATATTTTTAGTAAAACGATAACTAATATCTATCTATCTCTTTTAATATAAAGTAAAGTAATTCTGCGTTGCAATGCTTTAATTTCGTTTTTAACCGACTTCAATTCCATAGAATAAGGAGGTTCTGCATTCTGTTATGTATACTTTAAGTAAATAAAAGAATATATTATGGGACAATCTTACACACATCGACCAATGTAGCCCCACATTAGCTTAATAAGCCTTCTGTTGTGGGTACTCAAAACACACTTACCTACTAAAGAAATATTTTAGGTAAAATATAAAGATACAAAATATCCAAATACAAATTAAGAGAATGAAACTAGATGGAAGAGATCCTTTTAACTGATAAACTTTAGCTATCATTTCTTTTTCTATAAGTATAAAATTACTCATAGATGTTTTTTTTCTTAGCCTATACTGTGTCCCACTGCTGGGCAAAGGCCTCCCCTCACTTCCGCCACTCGTCACGGCCTAGTGCATACTCTCGCCACTCGCTACAAAATGCGTCCAGATCGTCCCGCTATCTCCTTTTGGCCAAAGGTGTTAAAATGTTTTTAATCCACTCACCGTTCCACGTAGTTAATCATCAGAGCGCATTCTCAATGATTTATACAAGTAGAACACACCCGTTGTTTGGACACCGATTATTAATTTTGTCACGCAAGTGTGAGGGGGCCTTTATGGGCCAAGATTGAGAATGATGGGTTACTGGAGAGATAATAGTTCTGTGGTGATTAAAACGGCTTTCTTTTAAAATTTCGATGCAATAGAAACCTTGATAAAGTTAGTTCCATTTACTTATATGTTTTTCGATAAATATCTTGGCAGACTGATAGTTTAAAGTTGGGATATTAGCTACGGATACACGCACAGATGTGTCCGTCGGATTTGTCCGGCGGATATGCCCGGCGGACAGATCCGTCCATGTATGGCGCTATTTAGATGTGTCCGCAGACAAATCCGTGTCCAATCCGCGCCATACACACGCGGATGTGTCCGCCGGGCATATCCATTGGACAAATCCAGCGGACACGTCTGTGCGTGTATCCCTAGCTAATACCTAAGTAAGTAATATAACTTGGGTTGGGTTGTACACACAACGCCTCACTAGGTATACACTTTTGAACCTTATTCCGCTGTAATAACGTTCAAAAGTGTATACCTAGTAAGGCGTTGTGTGTACAAGGGAGTGGCAAACATTTTTGAACATATACGAATAAAGGTGTATAAAAATTTAAAAATGTACCATAATGGTAAATAGGAACCCTCCTGTTATTTATTTGTGACACAGTAAGTATGTTAAACAAAGAGTGTTATAAGCTGCTCTATGATTGTAACTGCTACAAAATGTCTCCAAATTAAGAGTCGCCAGGACGCTAGCGTGAACTCGCGTCCATACAAACGTAGTTCAGCTCTCATTTTAAATCGACATGCTTTAGAACCACGAAATTTGGCATGGGCATTCTAGCAGTACAGATCTATGTCGGTAATTCGTTTTCGTTGCTAAAAATTGTAATACAAAGAAAATATAGCAAAAATAAGTTTTGTATGTAAATCTGTATCTGGCTGTATTTTCTTTATATTACAATTTTTAGCAACGAAAACGAATTACCGACATAGATCTGTACTGCTAGAATGCCCATGCCAAATTTCGTGGTTCTACATCATGTCGTTTTAAAATGAGAGCTAAACTACGTTTGTATGGGAACGCGAGCGTCCTGGCGACTCTTAAGCACGGTGCTGGTCATATTTAGGCACTATTTATGTGGCAATATGCAGAAATGGTATGCGATTCGTGTTAGAAGTTTTTTTTTCTATATACTTAAATACTTTTTTAATTTAGAATGTGACTTTGAGGGATACATATTATAAATATGATATACATTTAATACCGCGCATTTTGAGGTTATAATTATGACTGCCGTTCAGATTTACCCTAAAATTAATGTTTTTAAGTAATTACTCCCTAATGTTATGTAAACTCAGCACCTAATAAATTTAAAACTCAATTTGTTTCATGTTGAAAGCGTGTTTCAGCCACATTAATTACTTCGGACACCTAATTTAGATGAATATTTCGATTTCAGACTTAATGGTTTTCGAAAAAGGTTTCCCCTCAGAAGATCGTAAATGTCTAAATTGATGTACGAGGGGTTAAATCATGTTAAGTAGTTATTTAATATTGGGCTTGTCATAAAACCTGTTAATAGTAGGTAATTACAAGGCCGACAATTTTTTATTTGGCCCTCGCCAATATGCGGAATTTCAGTGGTATAACATTGAGTAACAGGAGATGACATCCCTAGGATTTTTTTTGTCCCAAAAGTTGTAGTGAATATCACTACAAGTCTATACTACTCTATGATTCAGTCACAGCTGTCAACCGCCAAACATGGCGCACAAAATTTGTTCTAGATGTCACATCTAGTGGAATTTATAATTAATCGATGGATACCAACTACTAAATTAATTTATTTTACTGGAAAGGAGTTCTTTTGACAACAGACGTCGCAAGTCATCGAATGTTACCAATTCAAGACATGATTTCGCAATTATAAACGATATTACCACAAAAATGCGAAAAATTATTACCAAAGATGCAACAAATATTGTAAATAGGTAAGTAGTAAGTACTATATTTACCTAAAAAAAGGGATTAAGAATTGCGTAGCATTCCAATGAACGATATTTTGAAATTGCGCGTCGACATCACTGGTACTGACATTTTATAGGTGTTTTTTTTATACTAAATATTTACGCACATTATTGCCATATATACCTAAGCTGTTTGTAGTGACACTTTCTCAGGGACAAATATAAAGTTATCAGGCTTATTTTATACATGTACCTTATAGAAACGCCTGTGATTCCGGCCGTAAAGAATTAGTAAATAAATTCGACCCCGTTTTGCCACCTTTCAAGGTGAAATAAAAAAAAATCGTTTGTTAGCTTCATGACATATGAAAATAATATATGTTCTAAATCTCAAAATATTATGGTTTATGGTCACATGTTTTTATCGATTAAAACACTAATGACTCTCCTGATAAAATCCCTATACAATCCCCAAAATCAAAACCTAATGCACTGCACACGACGTCTCTAATAAGTCCGCGCGCGAACTTTCGACAGTTACAAATTAAAGCTGTGGTCGGTCGTGCGCGCCCGGCCCGCTAGGTTGGCAGCGCGTGACGGGATTCTCTATGGCTGGGGATGACATGCCGATACCGTTTATTTAAAAAAATCGGGCGTTTGGCGCGTAACGTGGTTTTTGATTTTGGAATCACCTTTTGTAATTGACATAGTATAAAATACATGCCAAATGTAAATTGTTTTTTAAGGAAATATGTAGTTTAGTTGCAAAATTAAAGTACTTCGTGTTGAGTATAAAATTCAGTGAAACTTAAAATAATCATAGCGTTGTTGATTGATACTAATCACTTTCTGTACCGAGTAGCAAATCATTTAACTTACCATCAGTTATATTCCGACCAAAAAGTGTAGAAATTAAAAAGTGGCAACATCGTAGTGTCGTCCCTTTCAAATCAATCTAAGAAAACGGGACACACCACGATGTTGCCACTTTTTAAATTTTGAACTTTTTGGTCGGAATTTACTCAAAAACATAAATTTTCTAACGACTTTTCTTTATTAGTTGCCAGTTTTATTGACTTCTAATCTGTTAACTGCGGTTTCATTATAGCTTGTTTTCTTCTGTTTATATTTAACTGTGACGCTTTTATGGAAAATGTACGATTTGGCAGAAGCCGCTTACGTTGTACAAATTCAATATTTTATTCGAGCAATAAAAATCACCAAACCAAATGGTACCTTTTGTACCAGAATACCACATTTACTCTTTCTAAGAGGATTACCTACTAGACTTAAAGACTGCATCGGGTAAAGTACCAACACGTTAGTAGGGGTTAATCGCCTGGAATTAGAACGTGACTTGAAGATACAACCGGACAGACGAGTGGGTTGACAAACAGACAGTGCCCGTTTCCTATACGTAGATATGTGTAACTGTGTGTGACCTATATGTAGATATGTGTAACTGTGTGTGATCTAGCAAGGAGAAGGGTAGCTGACGGTATTAAGGTGCTACCACAAAAATGTTATTGGACATCGATTTTATCAAAATATGATATAAAATATTTTACTTGTAGGTACGAGTTACATAATGTTGACGTCAGTGCATAGCCCGCCATTATATCATCAAAATGTATGTGGCATCTCCAATAAAATAAATGAGTTTGAACTTTACCTTGAATCAATATGATACGTTTACCGATACAAAAATATATCACTAAAACATTCAACTCAATAATCCAATTCAAATTTACCTGCCCCTGAAAACTACACCTATCAAAACCTTTCACCTGCCGATATCAGAAAAAATCACCAAACAATTCGTGTCAAAGTCACCCGTGTAACTTACAAGATACACAATCGTTTCTTAAGTGATTGTTTAGCGGAGTGTTATTTACTTTTTCGAGTCACTGTGACACGTTTACCGAAACAAAAATCACTAAAACATTCAATTGAATAATTCAATTCAAATTTACCTGCCCCTGAAAACTATTATACCTATCAAAACCTTTCACCTGCCGATATCAGAAAATCTCACCAAACAATTCGTGTCACAGTCACCCGTGTAACTTACAAGATACACAATCGTTTCTTAAGTGATTGTTTAGCAGAGTGTTATTTACTTTCTCGAATCACTGTGACACGTTTACCGAAACAAAAATCACTAAAACATTGAACTGAATAATTCAATTCAAATTTACCTGCCCCTGAAAACTATTATACCTATCAAAACCTTTCACCTGCCGATATCAGAAAATCTCACCAAACAATTCGTGTCACAGTCACCCGTGTAACTTACAAGTTACACAATCGGTCCTTAAGTGATTGTTTAGCGGAGTGTTATTTACTTTCCCGAATCACTGTGACGCGCGTACCGAATACTAAGTAGGCGACGGGGAAGAATACTCGTGCTTTCGGATTAAATTCGCGTTTGGTTAAAGCACGGATGGGTTTAGATAAGTTCGATGTGGTTCGGTGCGTTGGGAGATTTAAGGGTTGTATTTGTTTTTAAATAGGAGTCTGTGAAATTAAAAAAAAAATATTTGGGAAAATTCACCAAACGGCGGAACCAATTTTGAAAAAAAAAACGAAAATCACTCTCTAGACAACCTGTATTTAAATTTAAAAAAAACTATGTAGCGGCACACACAATAAATACACTTTATGTAAAAATTTGATAATGATACGTCTTATAGTTTCCGAGCAAAATGGCTGTGAGATACGGACGGACAGACAGACAGACAGACAGTCAGACAGACATGACGAATCTATAAGGGTTCCGTTTTTTGCCATTTGGCTACGGAACCCTAAAAACGCATTAAAAAAAACGTTTATCGGCTATGGTCCCTCAGACACAAAATTATGACAAAATCTCCCTTTTTAAGTTTGGGGTATTATTTTTACTAAAAACGATAAAAATACTATTTTAAAGTATACGCTCCAGAAAATACTTTAATAATTGCAACCAAAATGCCCTTCAAAATGCACCGCCAAGAGCGGAGTTAACAAGCGTAGCGTAAATTGCGAGTGCTCATGCAAATATAACCTTAACTGCATTTGACGATGTATGATGTAAAGGTTCATAGTCGCGTGAACTGTTGAATAAGCTACTTTACTCGTTGTCGGCGAAAACTTCACGTATGTACAGTCAGCAGCAGCAGCAGTGTTCAAAATGACCTACAAACGCTCTTATTCTCTTAACAATAAAGTCGTGTCCAGCTCATTTTGAACACCCTACCCGCTTAGCTACTTTTGCTGCTGACTGTAAGCTGTACAGCGGACAATGTGTATATAATGAGGTTGACACGGCTTTATTTTGAAAATATAAGATCGGATCAGGAACATTTTGAACATTTTCCGCTTAGTAACTTCTGCTGCTCACTGTCATTTTGCTGCTATAGATTTACCTACGGTAATTTTTGTCGGCCTTCTAATTAAAAACTTCGATTAAGAAAAGGCGGGAAATAGATTCAAACAATAGAGATGTTATTAGAAAAAAAACAATGCCTGACATTATTATTAAGGTGAAAAATATTCTGCAGTACATAATATCCTATAAAAAACGAACGATTTCTTAATAAATGAAAATTATTTCTGAATGCGGAGAGCCGTTTTGATACAATGATTGTAGCAAATGAAAATCCGTGTTCTCTGTCTACCCCTTTTGGGAAATAGGCGTAATGTATGTTGTATGTATGTATTACTTAATGTGGAATTAACTTTGTTGAGTGATGCCGTTTTGTTTCTTTACCTACTAAAAAACATCATATTTTCATCGAAATTAACAGCATTGTTTAAGAATGAAACGCATTAAAAAGACCACAAGCCAATTAATTCAGAGTCCCAAAAGGGTTCATTTTAATGAGCTACCTTCGTAATGCTACGTTGACGGGTTGTTTAAATGAGAAAGTCGTAAGTGACACACTTTTTCATACCTAAATACGACATAATGAAAGTGTAGAAAAATGTTCTTTGTATTTTGCCGTAACTTTATTAATACATAGGAACTTAAATAAAATAAATAGTAAATAATAATATAACACAAATGGACATATTCCCATAAGAAGCTCAATAAGTCTCGTGTTCTATAATTCTGTCACTAAAAATACACTGGGGCATAAATGCTTCTCATAAGGATCCCGGCTACGGATTGTTATGGCGTTGTTCTCAACATGCCTTAGCATCTTTATCTTCATGATACATACAACACCTATGACCTATGCTTACTTTCTTCTTGAAATAATGTTGAAATAAATGAAAAAAATGCTAGATAACCACTGCCTCCGGAAATTCGCAGTCAAAAAGTTCCTTTCGACAGATTTCAGTTACTTTTGGCATCCAAATGGAGACGCAAATTCCGAGGCAGTTATTTTTTCTCCTTTCTCGTATTTCAGATATTGTATACTGATATCGTTAGCAGATTTTGTAATATGCAGTAAAGTATTATCCTATGCGAATTTCAATCTTTATCGCAAACATATAAAGAAGATACATAACATAAAAGCTACTATGTACTAACAATGGTAATATAAATTTACTAATTCCTAAAACCAACACTACCTTCTCAAGTCAAACAATAACCAAAGCAAACCTTCTAATTGGTTCTGAGACAAATCCCAATGTTTGCGGAGTTTATAAGCTGGGAGTTAGAACCAGAGTAACTTGACCCGTAAATGTTTGGGAGAGGTAAATATGTAGATAACGATAATAAAGTACTTTAACCACTTAAAAATTAAGTTATTAAAGTACTCGTGATTCATGGAATAATAACAAGACAATATCTTTAAAATTGTTGATAAATAAAACTAAAAATAAAAATAAACAAATTAGCAAGAGTCGGTTAAATTATATATTTGACAAAGTAGGTACAGCAAGGGAGGACTTATTTTTAAATTACTTGTCTTCGGTGTTATTGATGCCATTTTTATTAAAACAAAAATATAAGTAACATACTATAAAAAATACAGACTAAATTAAAAACTAAACTCGTTCCGGAGAGTACCCGGAGCAAAGGTCCCTAGTATGCTGGCGGATTTACCACGCTGTATGGCTAAGGAAATTCTTTGCGTCAGGTACTCACCAGCGTACTTCGGTGTCTAATTTCCGATTGTGAAGATACATTAGATGAAGGTATGCAAGATGTCTGATATACATTTCATCATGGCAATGCAATGCAAAGGCAATGCTGCGAGCGTGATGGGTACCTTTGCGTCGGGAAGTTGCGGGGCGTTTTTTTGTAGTATTTAGGAGTAGTTTTTATTTACTCTTAGGTTTTTAGGATAGTTCTTATCATATTTATTGTTATTATTGTTTGACTTATTATGATTTTTATTATACGAGTAATTGATTGACATTGTATTGTATTATTATATTTTATGTTTAATTTACACACCTAAATAAATAAATTGAATAATATTTCATCATCGAATTCGTTATGTTTTCACTTACTCATAAAAAAAATTTGACAACCAACTGGTTCACAACTGTATCTTCTGTATGTCACGCTAGTATATTATTATTACCTTTCAAACTAAAACTATCTGAGGCACTCCAGAAATCACTCGGCATCGACTTAATGAAACCGTATATCTTTCGGGTGTGATTCAATTATACGCAACAATCACATCGCCCACTGAACCCGGCAGGTGCATTTTATACTGCCGCCAAGGAACCCTAACACCATGATGAGTTGTGGACTAAGGTAGGAGCGGGAGCAGTTTTTGGTTACTTAGCTGAAAACATTATAATTTTCATTAGTAAAGTTGTGAAGCTAGCAAAAATTAACAAAGATTATTACGTAGGTAATCGCTTTTTTAGGATTTCTTTAATAATGTTTAAATTACTCCGGGCGATACCGCTAACGTTCACGAGATTTGTAGCATTTCTTCTGGAAGCAAGCGTAAAATTTTCTGGGCGTTATCGTAAAACAGATACCAGAAACAATTGATTTGATTGACTTTTATAAAACCATCTTGTATTAGGTCCTAGTAAAAATCTTGTTATATTAGTAAGTACCTAATAATTAATGTCAATGTAAAAATGTATTGGAGATTAAAGTTTTTCAAACGAATTTGCGGTGGTATCAAGATGACAGCGTCAGCTGCGCTTACCACATTTGCTAATCAAAACCTCTGGATCACAACATGTCTTACACTCGTAAAAATCGCTGATGAAACCGCCTCCGCTGCCGCTCACATCTGCCCCACCCGATGCGTGGACCATAAATCGCAGAACCCTCCAGACTTCACCGCGCCCATTAACACGGGCCGAGTTAGATTTTACGCCGCCAGGAATAGTAAACATGAATTCGGGAACATGCGACCAGAGGGACTGCTGACTTTTTAAGGGCTCGTGATAAATCATGGCTGGATATGGTTGTGGAAACAGAAATATCTGTAAAAATCTGTGGTTAACCGTTGTTGGAAGAAAGCGTTGAAGCAAGTGAAGCTAAAACCATCGGAACTGAGTTAACACAAACTAGAGGGTGGAGTTTACTGAATATAGTCGCCACTGATGATACCGAATTTAACATAAGCATTCCTCATTGCAATGGAATTAGTTTAACCTATACCAACGTTAAATAAGTAGCTACTTAACATATTTATCGATCTTCAGATGATGAAAAATAAAAAGTTTTGCAACGAAAAGAGAGAAATATAACTAAAGGACACAAGGCACAATAATCAACAACACAGCAAAGAACAATAGAAAAGAACAAGAAAAAAAAGAAAACGGAAAATGGTTTGATGCAGCCGACGAAAAGAAAAAGAAAAAATGTATTGTTAGAAACATAGGGCAAAAACGACATTAACAATTAGCCATTTAATTACACGGCGATTTGGGGCAAATTTTTTACTTATAGTTTATTCTTAAGTTTATTTTTTAATTGTTAGCTTTTAATTTTTATTTACATTATTTTAATTAAAAAGTGTATTTATTGTCAACATCCCAGAGCAATAGTCAACCCAAATGACTCCATACAAAAAAGGAGCTATTGCCTCCGCCACCTGATGCCAGATTTATTGCGAGGGGCCAATGATACAGGGCCCCCGAGACGTCAGCTTGACACCTGACACTGGATGTTTTAATTTGCTATAAACAAAATAATGCGGGATGAAACGACATCGGAGACTTATCGGTTTAAATTAAATGAGTGTTTTTTTTTATGTTGTTAATGTCGATTGAATGACGCCACTGCTATTTAGGCTCGACTTTCACGTTGTTTTGCAAATGGCTATTTTAGAGCGAATTAAAGTCTACAAAATGCAATTCATAACATTATTTATAATTTACTATAGTACTATATTATCATTGTAAAGATCATCTTTAAAATCTGTACCTAAGCTATCAAAGTAAGGCACGAATAAAAGTGGACCTCAAACATTGCCTTGAGGTACGCCGCGTTTCTACAACATGTACTTTCTCTTTTCAAATTCGTAATACTGAATTATGGCTATCTCCATTTCATTGTACGAATACAAAACAAATGAAGCAAACAATGTATTTACAATGGAATTTTAATATCTTGCGGTTAATAGCATTTCGAGACGTCTGCGAACTCTGACAATGGGATGGGAGTCCTCGCTATAAGTTCCATAGTGTTCAGCCCATTGTTCTAGCAACAGCTCTAAAGTAATGTAAAGAGGTAAGAGATAGGAGAGAGCGATTGAATTGTAGGTAAATGAAATTCACGAAGAATATAATGTACTGTTATTGTTATTTTGTCTGGCTACAATAACATACAAATCAGAATTAAACTTATAACCACCCAAACAGAGTTTGATTTTAAGTAGGTGCGTCTAATCATTTAAATGATCGAGTCTGAATACTCGTATGAATTTTATTGAAGTAAAGCTTTTTTCGACTTCATATTTGATCATTAAAAGATATCTCAAAAGGCAAGGACCTGGAAGGCAAGGAAATGGTGATGATGACGACCACGACAATGATTTAACAAAAGATTCCTTTTTATTTTTATACATTAATTGTATTTAGTAGGTAAAATTATAATTTAACGCCTTGCTGGCTTTAAATACGTTGACAGTCTGTATAATACAATCATCAATGACTATCCGCTATTTCTCACATTTTGCACCATAAAAACCTTTAAAACCTTTTGATTACCTACACGTTGTAGAAATTCTCGCCACCACAACCAATCAAGTCTACAAAAGGCATCTCGTACATACACCGTGGGCTGTTAAAGCCCGACAGATTTTAACCACGCATTTCTAAGACCAACAGAAGGAATTTCGCAAAAAAATTTTTTTTCCTTTTTTTAAATTGTTTGAATGTTTCTGCACGTAAAAAGTAAATGTTTGTAGGACTGTGAAGTACAAGCTATGCTGGCGCCATCTGTAGACTTTCGACTGGCTAACCCCATTGTAGAAAGATTTCGTTTTAAAAACCTAACACCTGTCACCTCGTCAATGCCGACGTAACATATTCTTTTCAACTAACGTCAGAATTGCTTGCGCCGCAAAGCGTTAAATCCCTTAACTCGGTCATTTAAAGGGTTTAAGGGTGTGTTTATTTTGTACCTACTAAACCTGTGTTAAAAGAGCGTATGCGCCACTTTCGAGTTGTAGTTGTCATAGCTTACCGTACCTTTAACGTTTTGCCAAACCTGCATGAAGAACGGATCTCGCTGTTTTTTGGCCGAGCGAAGGGAATGGTCTCCGTTTCAGCTTGAGAAAATATGTGTTCGTATGTCCGGCTGTTTTCCTATTCGCTGTTTGTGAAGAAGTACGTGGTAACGTAAAATTTCAAAATATTTGACATTACCTATGTCATCTCAACTCGGTCAACTGGCGGGCTAGCATATCTTACGTTGTCGCCTGTCACTTCATACTCCGAGTCGCGCTTGAAGTATGGAAACTCGCGCAACAACGTAAGATGTGCTAGACGTGCTGTTAAAATAGTGAATCAACCAGAGATATTTCAAAAAGAACCCCTGCCCTGGCACCACAATCATGCGAATACATGTCGCTTTTTTAGCAGATTCCCGTAGAATGTTATTGTCATTTCGTATTATTTGTAAAATGTTCAAAATGGTGGAAATCGATATTTATATAATATTTGTTTGACTGAGACCAATCCTAGTAAGCGATGGTGATACTACAAGCGTTTGTACATACAACCTTTTGGTAAAATGTGTTTATATTTGAAGGTGTTTGAAGCCAGAGATACTATTCAAATGGAAATGTGGGTTTTGTTCAAAGGCTTTGGACTTTTCATATGGGTTCTCTGTAGGAAGGAGGAAGTTTGGAGCAAAATTTTTAATAAAGAAAAACACATTACGTATGCTTTTGTTCAAGTGGGTCGCGAGAAGATTTATAACACGAGTTTATCTTCATTTTAATTTTCTGTGACCACATATTCCAGGTAGCAAAAATAACAAAAGCACTTAAAACTCTTCTAGAAAAAGGAAATTGTAAAAGAAGATGTCATTATACAATACTAAATATGTAGGGAAACCTATAATTGGCCATACTACAATATAATTTAGTCTAAGTTATAACTCTGTATCGCTGTTGGTTTTGTAAATAAATAAATTAATTAATTAATTGATTTAGGCTTCACCACAAACTATTTAATAAACGATAATACATTGGTTTTATTACTTTGTATTGACTTTTATTAATAGAAGAGTAACAACGTTGGTTTATTTGCATTAGGTACATTGAAATTCACAAGACCTAAAAAAACAGTTTTTGATCTTTGTTTATTATTTTTATCAGTGTCTGTGTTACGATAATTTCCGCAGGGACATCTACATTGCGGTATAAAACTGTATCACAACGTGTAATAAGAGTAATCAAGTTCTTCTTTTTAATCAGTTTCATTCATTATTTGCCTTTTCTGATATTCTGTTTGTTTGTCACACAAAGTAGGAGCTTCGGCGCTGGGTAAGATTATTGGCGATAAGTATATATATTTTTTTGTTTTATTATTTGTGATTCTCAATTCAGTAAATTCTCCCCTTTAGATTAATTTAAATGATAATACGATTAAAGACAATTTAGATGATGGCAAATCGAATTCAAAATTAGAATATATTTTACCTCAACTTAATCCCATTACCTTAGATACCATTGAATCATGAAGCCACATGTATCCCTCATGTATCTACATGGAAACCATCCTAAACTTCGCCACCATAACTTCAAAGGACCTCAATATTTGAGAAGCGGATTCCCTCCTCAAATAATTACCCAAATTAAGGGGAGAGAGTTTTACGCACGCTTAAATAAATGATGATGCTACCTGTGAGGGGGTCCATGAAGTTTGGGATGTTGACGAAGCTCATGTACCTGCTCTTAATTGGTGTTTGCTATATTCATATTTTAAGACGATCTGTTGACATATAACTTTGGTGTTTGCAAAGGAAAAATCAACTCGTTCGGGAAGATATAGGCATTTATTTATTTGGAAATTAATATTGGCGTGTAAAGCACTTTCAAATGAGAATCATTGAGAAGCATTTTGTATTAAATAGGTTAATGAAAAAAAGCCACAATGTACTCATAAATACTGTACTTATAGTACATAGTGTTATGCTGAAGTAAAAGTATCGATGACAAAAGCACTTCAATTCTACATTTTAGTACGGATATTTTTCTTAACCTACTGCAAAGTGCCGCCAATAATTTTAAACAAAAAACAACCGACTTCCGCTATTCCAAGAGGAAGTGGCCGAGTTGCTGTAAAAAATAGTGACATCACTATAGGTGTGCCTATAATAGTTGAAGAGTTCCCTCGATTTCTCCAGGATCCCATCATCAGACCCCGACTTGGTGACAATGGGACCATCTAGGGGTTATACCTGTTTGATTAAAAAAAAAGTTTTGAATGTCGGTTCACGATTCACGAAGATATCGAGTAACATACATACAAAACAAATGATAAAAAAATCAGTCGAATTGAGAACCTCCTCCTTTTTTAAAGTCGGTTAAAAAGAGTAGAAATTAAAAAGTGGCAACATCGTAGTGTCGTCCCTTTCAAATCAATCTAAAAAAACGGGACGACACTACGATGTTGCCACTTTTTAATTTCTACTCTTTTTGGTGGCACTGTATGTATTTAATATCGATTAATTGATAAATGAATAAAGTAATCACAGCCAAACTTTCCCAATAAAAATTATTTTTTAACCGCCTTTTATAAGACTTTAAAATTAACCGTATAGGCAGTATGCAAATCACAATAAAATTATTCAGGATTTTGGAAGATTCGTTTTAGGGCTAACTCAGGTACCTAAGCGAGTTGGGGTTGGCCTAATCTGCATACGATAATCGTGAGGGGCGACATCTGTCTCGGATCTGCATGCAACTTTGAATTTCGTCCAATTTGAGCCAACGGGCCTTTTGAATTTATGGGATATCTGTTTTGGTGTATACGGGGGGTTGTTTTCAGGACAATTCAGAACAACAAAAATTATGTTCGGAATAAAAACAAGAAATTTGACACACGGCTTATCAAGGTTGCATTGGTATTAGTGTATTAAGGTCAACTCGGCGAAGATCGGATAGCAAGCAATTACAGCAAATTTTGCATAGCTTTTAACAACTAAAACAGTTCTAAATAGAACACTTTTACCATTTCGTTAAAAAAAGCTATGCATAATTTGCGGTAATTGCTTGCTATCCGATCTTGGCCGACTGACGTTCTTCGCCGAGTTGACCTTACTTTATGAATATGAAATAAAAAAGTAATACAATTTTTTTCAAGCTAAAGGACTGAAATTTTTTAGTCTAGGTAGAAGTCTAAATGCTCACATATTGTAAATATGATTATTTACATAAGTACTAAAGTACCTATTGTAAAATAATATAACAATATGAATCACTGATTTTGTTGATTAGATATAAACGATACGTTTTTATACAGAAATAAAAATCAACCTTTTTTATTGGAAACAGAGTACCAACCTACAATATATGTCTACCTTTTAAAAAATTAAGTAGCTAGTGAACTGGCAGGACCAATTAAGGATTCCTGAACCCAGACTTGAAGCATCCTGTATTTAGATACCATCAACGCACCCTCTATTATTTTCAGTTTTCCCGAATTTTCCCTCAGGTTTTCATTAGTAGGGGTGCGTTTAGTGACTTATGCAAACAAAGGGAAGGGTGCCAATGGTAACAAGTTGCATTCGGTGCCGTCTGCTTTACGAAAATTTGTTTTTGGAAAATTGTGCACATTTGGCTGTTTTGCAAATGGTAGCTTATTGAGATGGAGATAAGATTTAATTTTAAATGGATATGTTAGATCAGGTTGTATAGCTTGTTGGGCTGTTTGTATGAATTAGAGTTTATAATTTTGTGAATAAGAATCATTTTTGAATGAATCTGTTAGAATAGGTAGTAAATAAAGTAGTAGAAATTTGGATTTGGTTTACGTCTTTTGTCTAAATTGAGGGTGAAATAAGGACTTGAGCCAAGTGTAGATAATTTGACAGCTACATAGATCTTTCTCGATATTTTTTACGAAATGTTTATTGTCTTAATTTAAACTAATGTTCATTTGGGTTGATTCTTCAGGTCATTTGTTTTTTTTTTAAAGTAGGCATAATTGTTATTTTGATATACATACTTAACCTTGATGTCTATATAGCTGCGCCATCTACTTTAGAGTTTTGAATAAGGAACAGTGGTGTTCCAAATATGTTCTAGATGATGTTTCTATTTGTCACTCAATAAATAGTCTTCGGTAGCAACGCACGTATTTCATTATAGGTTATGGGCGTTTAATTGAAAAATCTTTGGTGCTAGCTAGTCAAGAATTAGATCTCAACATCCAAATTATTTGTGTTCTGTGTAAAAAATAGTTTGTGAGTGAGTTGAGTGACCTGTGACAGAAATCCGAAGATGTCGTCACCGAATTATGTGACGAATGTGCCCAAACTACGTGGCCGTGAAAATTATAGCGAGTGGGTTTTCGCAGCAGAGAATTTTTTGATACTAGACGGGACGCAGAAGTTTATCTCGCGTAACCCAGTAATCAAGGGTGAGACTAGTACAGAAGCTGCAGATGATGAGAAAGCCCGTGCGAAATTGATTTTGACAATCGACCCTTCCTTGTATGTCCATGTAAAAGGCGTCAAAACCACGTTTGAGTTGTGGACAAAACTCAAAAACTTATTTGATGACTCAGGTTTTGCCAGAAGAATTACGTTGTTGCGAAATTTAATTTCTATAAGATTAGAAAATTCCAAGTCGATGACAGAATACGTAACGAAGATGGTTGAAAACGGTCAAAAATTAAGTAGTACTGGTTTTGATATAAGTGATGAATGGATCGGCTCGCTATTATTAGCAGGTTTGCCAGAGAAATATTCCCCGATGATTATGGCAATAGAGCATTCCGGTATTCCCATCACGACAGACGTCATTAAAACTAAACTTTTAGACATGGAAGAGAAAAATTCAAATTTGACCGGGAATGGGAATGAGATTGAGACCGCATTCGCGAGTACGTCAAGTTACCAACATAACAAGAAAAATAAAAATAAGATTGTCAATGGTAAACAAGACAGTGGCGAAACGTCAAAAGTCAGAAACGTCAAATGTTTTAAATGTAAAGTCAGCGGACATTACAGAAATCAGTGTCCAAATTCAGAAAATAACTCGGTGTTAGTTAAAAATAGTACACGAAAACAGTCACATGCATTCAGTGCTGTGTTTTTAAGTGGCGATTTCAAGAAAAACGATTACTATGTTGATAGTGGTTGCAGTAACCATCTAACCGCCAATGAAAGTTGGGTTATGAATGCATCGTACGAGCCGGCTACTAGCGAGATTGTTGTAGCAAACAAGGCATGTCTGCCAGTATTGTGCAGCGGCAACGTACAGATTGCGACTGTGACGCCTGACAGTGAATTCGACATAACTGTTGAGAATGTTCTATGTGTACCGACTTTAACTACGAACCTATTATCGGTAAGCCAACTGATAAAGAAAGGTAACAAAGTAGACTTCACTAAAACAGGTTGTGACATATACAACCAAAGTGGACAGCTGGTTGCTACGGCTACTTTGACAAACGGCGTTTACAAATTGAATATGCCAGAAAATACGACTAACGTTGCAATGGCAGTGTCTTCACAGATTTGGCACCGTCGTCTGGGGCATGCCTGCGGCTCATATATAGCGAAAATGAAGGATGCGGTGAAAGGTCTCAGTATCAGTGACAGGATCGACACCAGTAACTGCAAGGTATGTTGTGAAGGCAAACAATCTAGACTGCCATTTCCAAATAATTGCAACAGAAGTGATTCTTTACTTAATGTCATTCATATGGATATAGCTGGTCCAATGGAAGTAAAATCTATTGGAGGATCTCGATATTACCTGCTATTTGTGGACGACTATAGTCGTATGGCATTTATATATTTCTTGAAAGAAAAAAGTCAAGCTTTGGACTGCTTCAAAGATTTTAAAGCTCAAGTCGAGAATGAACTTGACAAGAAGATCAAGGTTATTAGAAGTGATAATGGTCTTGAATTTTGCAGCAAGAAGTTCAGCGAGTTCCTGAAGGTAAATGGAATACTGCATCAGAGGACCAACCCTTATACGGCAGAACAGAATGGCTTGTGCGAACGGCAGAACCGCTCGGTCTGTGAGAAAGCTAGATGCTTATTGTTTGATGCTGAGCTACCCACAGCATTCTGGGCAGAAGCGTGTAGTTGTGCAGTTTACCTGAGAAATAGAACAATAGCTGCTGGATTAAACAACAAAACACCTTTCGAAATGTGGACAGGTAAAAAGCCAGATATAAGCCACTTGAGAATTTTCGGCAGTACTGTTATGGTTCACATTCCTAAAGAGAAAAGGTTGAAATGGCAAAAAAAGTCTAAAGAAGCAATTTTAATGGGATACCCAGAAGGGGTTAAAGGATATAGACTTTATGATCCAGTCAAGAGGATATTTTTCAATGCAAGAGATGTCATGGTTATTGAGAAAAGTAAGGAAACTTATTGCCGGATTGAACTGAGTGAGGATCAAACACCAAAAGTAGATCAGACACAGAAGGTGGAACAAACACAGAAGGTTGAGGTAGGATGTCAAAGTTCAGTGGGGGATGAGAGTCCAGATATCAGTAGAACTTTGACCGACTCATTTGATGAGTCATACATCCCAAGTGAGTATGAGGATGCTGATACCACTACTGAGAATGTTCCAGCTCCTGAGAATCCTGCTCCTGAGAGGATCGGACCAGTCCTGAGAAAGGCAGATCAGAGAAAAGCGCCTGAGAGGTATGGCATTTCAAATTTGTGTTCTGATGTTGACAGGATGGATGATGCCAGTGGTCTTTCACTATCAGAGGCTTTGCGAGGACCTGAGAAAGAGCAATGGAGACAAGCCATGGCAGAAGAGTTGAAAAGTTTCGAAGACAACCAGGCCTGGGAGCTTGTCAATGTTCCAAAGAACTCTAGTGTCGTCAAATGCAAGTGGGTACTGAAGAAGAAGTACGATAGTGAAGGCAATGTGCGGTTCCGAGCCAGGTTAGTAGCCAAGGGCTATACTCAGAAATACGGAGTGGACTATGAGGAAACCTTCGCGCCGGTGGTAAGACATACAACCCTCAGACTTTTATTTGCTTTATCCGTGCAATTGAAATTAGACATTTCTCATTTAGACGTGACTACTGCTTTCCTGAACGGATACCTTGAGGAGGATATTTATATGGAGAAGCCAGAAGGTTTTCCTTCATCTGAAGGCAAAGGGCAGGTGCTTAAGTTAAAGCGAGCCATATATGGTCTCAAACAATCCTCAAGGGCTTGGTACAGGAGGGTAGATGATTGCTTAACTGAGTTTGGTTATACTAGGTCTAAACTTGAACCATGCTTGTATGTGAAAAATAATAACGGTTTAACTGTTGTTGCGCTGTATGTAGATGATTTTTTTGTCTTTTCTAATAATGTTGAGGAAACCAGAAACTTGAAACGGGTACTGTCTTCACATTTTAAATTAAAAGATCTTGGTCAGGTCAAACAGTGTTTAGGTATGAATGTGTGTGTCGATAAAGAAAATAATGTAATAACTTTAGACCAGGAGGACTATGTAAACAAGTTGTTGCATAAATTCAATATGACAGACTGTAACACTGCTCAGACTCCTATGGAGGAACGGTTGAACTTAGAAAAAGGTGAGTGCTGTGATACTGAATTACCTTATCAACAACTTATCGGTAGTCTCATGTACCTAGCTGTTTTGACGCGACCTGACATTGCTTTTAGTGTTGGGTACCTGAGCCAGTTTAACAACTGTCATGGTAGGGAACACTGGGCTCATGCCAAGCGTGTTCTACGCTATCTTAAGAAAACAAAACACTATTGCCTCAGGTATAGTAGTGATCAAGATTCAAAGCTCACTGCTTTCGTAGACGCGGACTGGGGGAGTAATGTTTTAGATAGGAGGTCCTATTCAGGATTTTGTTTCACTTTATCAGGCTGTGTAGTTTCATGGTGCAGTAAAAAGCAAAGTAGTGTCTCGTTGTCGAGTTGTGAATCGGAATATATAGGAACATCCGAATGCATCAAAGAAGCTATGTACTTAAGGTCATTGTACCATGAGATTACAAATAAGATGTCATTAATTACAATTTATAATGACAACCAAAGTGCCCTGAAGTTATTAGCCAACCCTGTGTTTCACAATAGGTCTAAACATGTTGACATACGTTACCACTTTTGTAGGGATATTGTAGGCAAAGGTATAGTGGAAACAAAGTACTTGGGGACAGCTGATATGCCAGCTGACTTATTAACAAAAAGTCTTGGGTCCGTCAAGCACTTTAGATTTGTTGACAGGTTAGGTATTATACCTAAGTAGTATGTTTAGTTCTTAAAGTTGTTTTTATACTTTGCTGATGGCTATGCTTAGATATAGTGGGGGTGTTATTTTGATATACATACTTAACCTTGATATCTATAGCTGCGCCATCTACTTTAGAGTTTTGAATAAGGAACAGTGGTGTTCCAAATATGTTCTAGATGATGTTTCTATTTGTCACTCAATAAATAGTCTTCGGTAGCAACGCACGTATTTCATTATAATAATATTAACGCATTCACTGCCAGGGGGCGTGGCCTAGGAACAAACTTGTATGACGGTGAACGCACATGTCCGTTGGGGGCAGTGAATGTGTTAAGAAACATATTTAATAGCGGTCTATTTGGCTATGTGATTTTAAAGGATATTGATTCATTATATTATAATTTAAATTTTTTCATATTAAGTACACTTTTTATCTTTTAAAAAGGTTGGTTAAAATCCCTGCGCTATTTCGTATTTTAACCGTTTCAAAATGTAAGCGACAAAAGTATTAAAAACTTCTACAATGCATTTCGTTCACCATTAGAACTCTCAATAACACCTTTTTTGTGTTAATTTTACAGTTATCACAACTTTGCACTTTAACCTATTGTACTAGCTAAAAAAAATATCTATTTCTGTATATATTCCCTATGTTGTAAAGTCAACACCAATTTTAAACCTCACTGCAACGTATTAAAGTCCACCATTACTGCGTTAAATGTGTTACTCTGTAAGTTTCAGCCAGTGCAGGGGATCTTTTAATGGCTGAAACTTGCCCCCCGAGACTTCAGCACCTGGAGTCTAGACGAGACATTTGTGAGTTAGAGTGCCCTCGTTATTTGTTTGGGACATTTTTTTAAGGTAACAGAATAATTTATGAAGTTTAAATGAGAGTTAGTAAAATTCCGCAATAATTGTTTAAGAAAAAAAAATGATATTTAATGTTCTTCCAAAACAGTATTGTTGTTTTGTTATTATTTATGATTTTTGCCTAATAAAATAAAATAAATATAATAAAAAGAACGCAACGGTTTTGCCATATGTACCTGGCAATAATGGCCTTTTAATAGTAATGAAAAGAGGTCAGTGTACACCCAGATTCAAAATCGCATGGACAATTTATGAATGAATGAATAGTAATCTAGTACTTACCACTAATTTTTGTTGAGAATGATATGCAGACTCGTTTATCATTCGTATTTACCTGAAAATAAAAATAAATAATCATCATTTATACATAAATATATTATAAACTCATTATAGGTAGCTGTTGTAATAGGCAATAACGATATTTTTTTTTGTTTATGGTAGAGACAATCTAGTTTTCAGGGGAATTTCAACTAAATCGAAACATCTTTAACTATGGTGCCTTATAAAACCGCTTTTCCACACTATAGTTAATATTGTAAAACACGAAAGATATACCGTAATTCTGGTCTAACCCGTACAAATAAAATCAGTATTGCAAGTCATACAAAACTTTAATACATGGTCATTTAAGCGAATTGCGCCATACGCGGGTGGCCACAAAAACCTAGAAACTTCTGATTTCTAACTACTTTAGTCCACATACTCTGTGAGAAAATACTCCCCCTAACAATCTGTCGCAAAACTAACACTTACTTAGAACTAGTATATTAACACCATTAACTTTACTATTGGTAACTTTTTCAAGACACATTACATTTAATATCCAACCTTAACGTCTAAACTTTAAGGCTATTTTCAGTATGTAGCAGATAAACAAGATAGGATTTTGACAAAGTAACAAAATGTGAATGCATTCAAGGATACACTTTGTAAAATCCTTCCCGTTGTACAACTATACTCGACCTTAGCAATGTGCCATAAGGCTCACATCCCAAGCACTGCTAAACTGCAGATACGCTCTTTAAAACGAATACTTTTCATTTGTTTATAGCGTTTCTAAGAATTTAGAGCTTACCTCTTTCTAAACAAGGTTCATTTTACAATAAAGATGCGAGTAAGAAAATAATAGTTTTACCAATTGTCCCTTAGTGATCAGTGATCAGAGAACGGGCATTAAGTGGGCAATTGTCCACCGCGGGTGGCCGCGAATTGAGAATTGTCGTCAATTCGATGCCTGGCCCTAGCCGGAAGTCGTGATGGCGGTGAATGGCATCGATTAGTTACTGGCGCGGTCGGTGGGATTAGGTTTCAAGTTTAAGTGCCATGATTATCAAATGTAATTAACGTCTATTATTTGGTCTTAAACTTAGTTAGGGAGATAAAATAATGTAGGTAGAATGAGCATTGTCACGTATTTAAAGTTTTAAATTATTTAAACGAAATACATTATTATGCAATTAACAAAAAGTCTATTAAGTAAAATAAGTAATAATTTATTATTCTTTGTATCAATTAATTAAGATACTAGTTGTTCTGTGATCCGTATACTTCGGAGCATTCCCCCCCCCCCCTTTTCCCTCGAAACTTTTTTTTACAACAACCTGCCCACCTTCAAAGGAAGTGTGGGCTTGACCCTTTACCCGAAAATGATTGAAATCCGTCCATAAATAACGCGACAGCAAACTTCCCCCCTTTTCCCCCTCATTTTCCCCCCAATCAAAAAAGTGTCTCGACAATTTTTGGCAAATAAATCAAGGAACGTACATGCCAGGTTTCAGCGAAATCGGATGAAAAATGCGACCTCTAGACCGACACTGACCAACCAACCAACCAATACACACACATCAATCTGCCAAATCGTCGTACCAGTGAAAACGGAGACGTTCGTCGCCTCGCTACGCTCGGCTCCTCAGTCAACTAAACAAAGGTTTATAAAAAATGTCAAGCAAAAGGAAAAATGAATTGTCAAAGTTAACAATCATCTATTCCATCACAGAAATGAAGGAACTTCTGTTGAATTGGATCTCATAAATTACAAGCTTAATTTCTTTTTTCAGCACTTTATCACAATCCGAGCCGATTGAAATGAAAATTACCAAAAAGACTTCGACATCAAATCAATCCAATCCACTAATTGAAACAAAAGACGAATCGGCATTTCAAATTTTTCAGCATTTTTTCCGAAACGAATAATTCAAAAAATAGGGTTCCATTATTACGTAGGTGGTCGTTGTCAGATGCAAATCAAGTGGGGTTCCGTCTCGCAGGGGCGCTGAAATATGGGCCCAATAAACAGCAGCTACGGTGAGCAGTCCGCAGTTAGGAACACCTGACTGGCATGGTCACCCTATTGGCGATGATATGAATTAGTATAAGGATAAAAAGTGGCTTACGGATGAAAAATTGAATAGATTATGTCGGTTCTCGTTTTGGTTAATGTTTCGCAGTGCATTTCCTTACGTTAGATATTTTACAAGACCAAGTCCTTCTTTTTTTTGTATGGGAGGAAATTGCAAGTTTAAATATTCGCAGGAGTTATTGCCAACTTTTATTTTTGCGGTTGCTTGTAGTTGATTTCCTACCACTTTTTTCATGAATTGTAATGGTGGTGTTTCAGTCATTAAAATACAGACATGTCTTTGTGGAGGTAATTAAATAACAGCGGGTCAAAAATGCCCGTAGTTATCGTTTGTAGATAAGTATAACGTGCGAGGTTTGTTCTCCTGATAAAGTATAACAAATGTAGTTTGAAGCGGTTAACGTTATACTCTACGTAATATAGCAAAAATGTTTTTTTTTTCTAAAATAACTGCCACCTGTACCGAATTTAGCCTCACTCCATTTTAAATGTAACTGTAGTAATAAAAGCAGTAAAACTGCGGGGTACGATTAATTCCCGGATTTGCATCACAATTGCATTAAAACAAACCCGTGCAGTTCCGTTTGCACTGCCCCGCTTCCGCCGGGCGTGCTTTGTAAGCTTCGTTTCTATACTCTTTTAGTTAAAATAATTATGCGTTTTTTGAGAAATAGTACCTATTCAATTTCGTAAAGAGTAAAAAACAGATGAATTGCCATTATAACAAAATTCGGGACTGAGAGTCCGTGAGGTGCTTGCAACTCCGGAATTGGATTGTATGGCCAATTCCGTAATTCCCCAGTTAACCCATACAAACAATTTGGAGTAGCAAACCCTATCCGTGACGTCAACGTCTTGCTAAAAATTGATGCATGGGATGACGTTGCACATTACTTAAATGGGCTACATTATCATATTTCTTTATTGATAATGTAAATAACGGAATCTCTGGACAGATATTTAGGAACTTACAAGTATGGAAACTGAAGTCCCCTGATTTTGCAACTGAATTAACTCAATATAAAATAAAAATAATATATTAAAATGAATATTTAAAATAATATATCTAGGATTATTTGCAATGTATACTTTCTTGCAGTCGGCTTACAATTCTCAAGTAAAATGTTAACTCCAGACGAAGTTCCGAAGCATTCATAACTAAGCACTGTCTCGAGAGTTCATCTCTGTTTGAATTTAATAGAAATGTTGATGCCACTTCGTTCTGAGACTGAGTGAACTTTGAATATTTTCGGTACTGTAATGAAATTAGATACAAAGTTTGAAATTATTCATGATCAGAGTACCTAAGTACCTAAGTCCGTTTCCTTCATAAAAGTTAATCAAATAAATAAATATTATGACATCTGACACAAAACGAACTAGACCCACAGTAAGATCAATAATAAAATTAGTTTGGTGGACACAGTGAGTGTGGTTTGTTTATGGTCACTTATGTCGGATGAACCAAATATGCTGCAAAACACATTGAAATGAAATGAAAAAATGAAAAACGTTTATTTTCAGGCAACTAGTGGCCCATAGATAAATACCTTATAGACTAGCATACATATTACATTATAAATTAAAACTATTATTTTGGTGACACGACGGTTTTCTGTTGTGCCACCTTCTCTGGTGTAATATTTGGCAGCGTTCCCCGGAACCGCCGAAACACTACACCCTTCGGCCATTAGCAGCGCCGGCGCAAGATCACCCTCAACAAGTTGTGTGCCGGACGCAGGTCAGCAGTCGGCGACGCAAGGCGCAGCAGTGCGCCACGGGCCGGTTCAAGTAGCACTCCTAGTGCTTGAAGATGGAGACTTAGGCTCTCCGAAACATGTCGCGCGAAGTGACTAAAGTGACGTGAGTGTAACCGTATTATTTTATAGTATCAATAATAAAACTTGTGATTTGGGTAATGAGAAGTCAACTAGTATATAATGATATATCTGTAATTTCCATGACTCAAATAGGTCCACATATTGAGGTGTGTACGTACATCTACGGTGTACCAATTAGATATCTAGAACATTATCATAATAACTAGATTAGTAGTGCACAGTTTCGCTTATGCGTATGCACAGTAGTCAGCCATTATGAGATGGTTCTAGAGTGGCCTAATAATCAAATTAGTTGGCTGTATACATCAAACTAGTAACATCGTGACGCACAGATTGTCTCACGAGTTTATAGTTACAATCAATTTGGGTCTCTTCAAAGCGCGAGTAAATAGATATCTCATAGGTAAGCGTGCCCCACCGTAGACCGCATCATCACTTACCATCAGGTGAGATCGTGGTCAAACGCCTGCCTATTCTGCATAAAAAAAAAGTAAACAAAGGAAAGGTGTATAGTCTGTATTTTTAGGTATTTAAATAAAAGTAAACAAAATCTACCCTCAAATGGCTCCTTAAGTCAGTTGAGGGTAGATGAAAACATTACATGTTCAAATAATGTAGGTTAAAGTCAGGTCGTTCGTTCAGTGACAGATCTAGGCGCTTTTGTATTTGGTTATATAATACTCTTTTTGGTTGGTTAACCAATAAATGTTATAACTACCCGAGAATGTACAAATTGTTTGTTTACTTTTATTTAAATACCTAAAGATACAGACTATAGGTAGTGTTTTTCTCGCGTCACTTAAGGTCGCGTTGTGTTTGTGCTAGCTGAAATGCTAAGATTTTTGATAGGGATTTGTTGCTTTTTATTCATTAAATTTAAAAAAAAAAACATAAATAGGCATAAAAGCGAAAAAACTATAAAACTGAAAAATAAAATACTAGTATACTATTTTCGTTATAAGTTTAATTTATTTTTGCTTAAAATACATCTACCTATTGACAGGAACACATAGACCAATGATACTAGAAAATGTATGTCTTCGATAATCAACCCCTAGAGGGGTGAAATGCACGATGATATTTTTTACGAGGGGGTCGGTACAAGCGGGGTTAGAAAATTTATACGTAGTACCACAAAACTCTTAGGGCTTGCTGAAACACAATTTGGCTACGCAAGGTTTCCAATATAAATCCACTTGTAGCCTACATCTACATTTAATAGCTTTTTGAGACTAAGATATGGTACATAAAGTATATAATTTGATATATTTCAATCATTGTATCGTAACTGCATCGCCTGACGCTGCAGACATGTACTTACTTAAATAGTTATGTGCTCCAAAGATTTAAAATATATTTCCTCCTCCTCCTTAACTCCTCAGTGCAGGGTCGTGTCTTCGACGGAAACATTGCAATAGGCCCCTCCATTTGATACAGTTATCTGCTTGGTGCAAAATTTAAGTCATCTAACATTTAGAGGACACAGTTCAAGTAAGAAAGAATATCAAACGTATTGCGAAGCAGTCAGATTTGGATTTTATTTTTATTTTTCATTTTAATTACACAATAGGCAGGTACATGTCTGTCTCTCAAGCTGTTTTGATATGCCTTCTTGAAAAACTACGCATTATTGTATATAGTATCTTTAATGTATTAGTATTACTGTTTTGAAAAAATAAGTCCCGCCGAGTTTCTTGCCGGTAATAAGTAATACTTCTCGGGTCAGAGGTGTAGGGTTAGAACCGGTGGTAGTTTCTTTTTTTCTCTGACGTTCATAAGTGCATTGTAATGTGCCTAAATTGAAGAATAAATATCTTTTATCTTTTTTTTTATCTTTTATTATCATTGTTTGGACGGGCGAACAATTAAAAAATTGTCTGTGTGTTTAAAATGTGGAGAATTTTTAGACCTTACAGACGATGCTTTGCATAGCAAGCTTCATACACATCCCCCTGAACCAGACAGTAAAACGATCAACGTGAAGCCAAAACACGATAGAAACCAATATTGTGTAGTTTCATCACTAATCCAAATAAAGCTAAACCACATGTTACAATAACTCAGCAATGCGTCCGGCAAAGTGCCCTTTGTGGCCTTTATAGTCGCGCCACAAAAACGGTCACAAAGGGCAAATTCCCGGCCTAGGGCGATATTGACGCAAAAACAGCGGTGTTATTTATCACAGAGCGTTATAGGTATCATAAGTTACATGGAATTAAACTAAATAACCCGACAATTTCCAATAAAACAAGTTCAACTGAAGTTTTAAACGATACTTAAGTACCTACTTAAATAGCTACCCCTAGGGAAAAATAATTATATTTATTACCTATTCTTAATATATTTTTTACAGGAAATGCAAAAAAGTACAGAAAAAAGTCAGTAGTTAAAATACATAGAATGTCAATAGATATTTTGTGCATCTAATAATTAGCTAAAACTACACATATCAATTATATATATTCTTAATTAGATACTACTACTATGTAAATTATAAACTATAAAACAGATGTCATATACAAAAGTCAATGTGACCAAAGCCTGAGTGCTCAGGGACCGTAATTAAATACCTAAGTATCAATTATTTATTTTCTTAAATTTTGAACTAGAATATCTTTGATACCGTCGTCATTGTTCTAAGTTATTTTAGATGAGAATATAAAAAAAATATAACTTAATACTTTTTGAATACGGTTATTTAAAAAACTAAAAATGTGTAATAATTCTTTATGTTTACTATCACAATAGACTATTAGACTAGGTACTCAATACAATTTTCACGTTATCTGGCCCATGTCTGCATTTATGTAATAAAATTGCTCCATTCTCTGCGTCTGCAGATCGTCACGCTGACATTGCACTTTAACTTATATTTCACGCCCCACATGACCAGCAATGCTGCTGGTAATTCAATTTCCGTTGCAGATGCTTGGTCCGTCTGTTTATCCGGATGTAACGTAATGTAAGATTGCGGGCAGTTAACATAATATACTAGGCAGTAATCACGAGATTAATATACCTAGTACGCGTACTTACTTTAGAAACCTACTTTTCTACTTGTTACTATTACAGTTTACAATAGTTCTGAGTCGATTAGTGATATGATATCACTTTTAGTTTGATTTTTATTTCTATTTTGACTGCTTGTAGGTACATAAAACCTACTGGAATTTATATAATTTTTGCTGGAAAGTTTCATGGTCAGTAATAATTGCTTCGCTAACAACATCAATCCTATTAACTTCAGATACTTGTACAAAACGAGATTCAAAGACGAAAAATGATTATATTTATTAATTTGAAACTTTATCGCAGGAATTAAAAATAGGTAAATAATGCACATTAATCAACATGCAAGTTTAATGTTGTAAGTAAAATGTCTTAGTGTAAAATAGAGTATAAAAATCAAAGCAAGGAGTAACTAAGGTTACACGAATAGTTATTAACGCACACGTGTAGTTTGATAGCTGTCTAAATATAACTAAATTACCTAATTAATTACTGACACTCTTTATACTTTCGTAATTACATCTCTTAGAACCGCCATCTTGCAGTAACCGCACGTCAAAATGCCGGATGCGGTTTCTTAATAAGCACGATATTAGTTCAGACGTTGGACTAATTCCTCTCTGTCTAATTTGGTACAAGCGTTGACAATTTAGGCGACAGGGATTGATTTCTGGTTTTACAGTAATGTGTCATTTTAATCGTGAGTTTGGTGGTGACGGACGGCTGGTGTTAGAGATTTAGTAGTCCGTGTGTAAAGAAATATTGTAAGTAAACATATGACATGGCAAAGTACACTCGAGAGCCAAAATTTCGGGTCAGTAACATAAACTTTAATATATTTAAAATTAATATCTTTTGAGATATTCAAGAAAATGCTAATGACCCGAAACTTGCTCTCGAGTGTAGTATAAGCTATCTAAAAAATATGATAACGGGTAAGACCTGGCAGTGTAAGAGAGACAGAGAGAGATAAAAGGATAAAAAATGTGGAATTTCAAAGCATTTATTTGCTCAGAAAATAAAACATATATCCTTTCTTTAAATGTTTTGAGTTGTCAGAAAAAAAATTTTTGACAATATATTTTTTCTAAGGTGTGTATATCAATATGTTCGTTTTAGCCTGATCCGACCTCAGGTATCCGAAAATTCATATGAAATTGAGAGACCTTAGAGATCTTTGGGACCAATACTGTTATCCTATAAATAAATATGTTTATACAATTAACCTAATGCTCATGTTTGACTTTTAATATACAATTTTTCATGAGTTGACAGACAAACAATTTTGTTAGTTACATCAGGTCTGACTCTGATAAGAGTGATAAATTAAAAACACTTTAATGTTTTATGTGTACGTCGACGATTTTTAAAACAAAGCAAATGCTTGTACAAAATTCAACACTCCAAACGCTCCAACAATTTCATAACATTTCATCTTTTAACAAAAAACAAATGAATGCGACAAATAACTCGCTTCCCTCTGTAGACGAGATATCTAATTAAATGTCTAGTGCCAGACCAGAATTAATTTCAGCTAGCTAAGCCATTCTAGCTCTGGGCGTGTCTCACAGGAAAGCAATGAGTTAAGGATTTTTATTACATTTTAAATTTACTAGGGCATAATGAAGGACTGAGTAACGAGGTACAGGAATTGCGACATGTGGTATTTTCTTCTGCGCTAATAAATTTGAGTGAAAATATTACCCTCTCATGTTCGTTAGTTGGGAAGATTGGAGATTGTAAGCCTATCGAAAAGTACGCAATTGTATCTACATTATACACATGTAGGCTGACCGTGTAGGCGTTTCTTACAGAATGGTAATAAGTAACGGATTTGTATTAAATACATTTTAAATGTACTAGGATATAATGAGTTTGCACTACGACATATCATATTTTCAGCCTGGTGAAACAGTTTTAAACTTGTACACACACATTAGTTTATTTCGTAGATTGAGCGTATGCACTAGGCTCTGAATGTGTAGGATGTTTTAGGTAGGTAAAGGCTGATAAACAAAACGTACTTTCCTTAATTCTAAAAAAGTAAGAATTACCAAAATTGGAACACCAATCCTAATAATTAAGACAAATAAGCTTTGATCTGGCAAAAAAATTACTAAGACCCTAACTCCCTAGGCGGTCCTTAAGGCTGGACGAATAAAGGGAAATTCCTTAACTGAAAAGGTTTCTTTGACTACAAGGACTGGCATATATCAAGTGCCCTCACAAATGAAATAAGCTCGGGGACGATTTCTCAGGATGGGGCGTCGTCCCGTTCGAGCGTCCGTTTGGACAAAGGAAAGTTTTTTTAAACGTTGAAGTTGCTTGTGTTTTGACGCGGCTTTTTATAAAACGAGGCATGTTTTTGCGCTAAAGAACACACGAATTTTAAAGTGACAGATAGATACTTTTTACATTATTTTTGTTATGCTGGGTTTGAAGGACATTCAGGGATATTGCCCGGGAATTTGTGTTTTAGAACTGAGGATTTATAAACACGACCCTACTTACTATTTTTTTAAATCGTGCTATCGAAATTACACTCGCAATGACTCACTTACACTATGGGATTTAGACGATTCTTATAGTTTTCTGCGGAAAAACTGTGATACATCAACCAGTCTGATGGTGCACTCATAATATCTGTTTTAACAAAATTGACGGCAGCATTCATGGTTGACAATTGTAAAAAAATCTCTTTGTATATGGTACCTATATAAGTACACCTTGCTTTGACAGAAAAGCTCTCTAATCTTGATAATACGATTCCAAAACTAAATACAGTAAGGACTAGTTAGGATATTTATGTTTCTAATCTTATTGCAAACATGTAAAACGGAACCACCCAACCGGGAACAGCCCTCAGTCGATTCTCCAAGGGACACTCGAAAAGAATCCTCCTCATCCCTCCTTTCCGTAATCTTGGCGATTATTAAAATCATATATCTCGTGCTGGGGCATGCACCCTGATTTCTTGGGGCGGGGGCTGCATTCTTGTACGTCTCGTCTTGTATGTTTATTTATTTATATACAAATGGAAGCTGCCTTTTCAAGTGGTATTTTTCACTGCTTATTTATTTGTGTGAGTTACTATTTAACTTGGCCAAAATAGATCTGAGTTACTCATAGCGCTAAACAGAATTTCACCTACTCAAGGACGTAGAGTAATTCCATATAGAAACTTCCATACAAGCTGCCCTGTTTTTATTGTCCTTGAAGTTGATTCTATTAAAATATTTATAACGGGTCAATCGACATGTGTATGTCCTTGATTTTGTTATGAAATTTTGTAAATTTAGCTCAATATTAACAATACCTAATTAACTTATCGTATTGATTTTATTATGTTTGATCATTTAGTAGTATGAGTAAATGACTTACAAATTTTAGTTAGTCACTGCTATATGGGCTTAAAGCTGCAACACTGAGTTAAGAAACTCATTTTAATGAAAATTTAGCAAATAAATGAAGGGGAGTAATTTACACTCGCATCAACTCTGAAATACACAGAAGCTAATAAGACAGAAGACAAAATGCACCAAGAATTTCCAAAGGTAGAACACTGTCCTGAATTGCTGAACTACAGCATAATACCGTCCCTAGCCATGTGTAAAAACTACTACGCGAGTGCGAGTGAGTCCTGTTCTCGGATAAACCAGTGTGAAGTGACCTGCAGATCGAGTAAAGAGCTACCGCTTTACACGCATATTTTACACCAGTAGTTCTTAATAGGTGGTCCGCGGAGCACGGTTCCTGGAAGCACCTACTGTGGGCCGAGAGTTTATTAACATACCGACTATATTTTTATTGGTATTTACTTTCAAAGGATTGGTCCCTAGCAAGATTTTGTCGAGTAGTCCCTTATCACTCAGGGGCTAGAACGCCTGAAGCCTCACCACACGATATCAGTAGCACAAGATTTTTTTACCATTATGTGAAATACACGTCCGTTACGATCTTGAAGAGTGATATTCACAAGTTTTTTTTTTAATAATTGATTGTAAAATTCAAAATAGTTGTATGAGATAATTTATAAAATTGCAGTATGAGCTAATTATGACAACGCATGATTGTAAACCATTTTGTATGATAAGTTGTGTCACGCAGCGACTATCTTGTACGACTACATAATTACGAGTAAATATTACACGATTTCGCGTCCCAAATTCAATTATTGCGCAATAAAAGCGCGCTCTTATGCTGGTCCGTTAAACCTCCAATTTGGTAAGCTGTTGTAACAGCACCCCAGGAATGTCACGTTTCGTCAAAGACATGCCAGTCACAATATTATTCTTACCTCCCATGCCTTTCATTTCTTGCCTTTCATGCCTCTCATTACCATTGAGTCATTCGTAGATAAGCAACGTGGGGTATGAATTATTTTTGCTCATTTTCGGTTTAATTAAAATGCAGAGTGAGTTATAGGGGGCGTTTGACTAATAGAGGTCGCTATATACGTGTCTCTGCTGTTTGTGTGTTTGTATTATTAATATATTTTCTGGTGTATTTCCGTATCTAGAGAATTTTAATGCAAGCTCAGACAAAAATTATAACTCAGCTTTTTTGAAGAACATATTTAATTTTGACTGACAAACTGGTTTTATTTTAACAGACAAGGACGTAGTGAGTATGAGGTTGGTTCTTGCAATAAAATGTTTATTTAATTATTCGCGTCATTTATCCCATTCACTGCTAATGACGACACGTTGTCGTCACGGCTCTACGAAGCATTTTCGCTACATAGCGGGAAACCCATGTTATCGGCTACGGCATAGCGCTACGCGCGTAGCATGGCAGTGAATGTGTATAAATGAAAATTTAAAAAATGACAGGTTCTGCTACGGATGACTAGAAATATTATACTGTACTATTGACAGTAAGATTAGCGGCTTTCAACACGGAGGTCGTAGGTGAGTACAGTATATCGGAGCGTGGTCACAAATATCTCAACAAAGCCTGTATTGTCAAGGCGATAAAGTGCTTATTTCGATATTTTTGAGTACCTTGGCCGCTCCGATATGTATATTTGATGGCGATTCTACCAATAAAATATACAAAAAATAATAACTATTTAACAATACCTAATAACGACTAAGCCGTGTGGTGCCGGCTTAGAATAGCACTACCCCATTGCATCCTGTGGGTGTCGTAAGAGGCGACTAAGGGACTATGACCGGAGGGCGGGCAGCAGCGCACTCCGTGTAACAAAGCCATCCTACTGCGATCGCCAACTCGCATGCCAAGCGTGGCGATTATGGCATTTCCCCCCCATGAATATTAAAAATAAGCCCAGGCCCCTAGTGCCCGGCAGTCCTGCGCTTCCTGGCTCCGGTAGCGGCCAGAGAAACAGGACAAGGGGTGCTAAAAATCACCGGTACCTATCCGGCTACCATACCAAACAACAACTGGCCCTGGCAACATATAACACGCGTACACTGCGGACCGACGAAAAGATATTGGAACTAGAGGAAGGATTGAGCAAGTTGCGATGGGACATAGTAGGGTTATCGGAAGTCCGAAGAGAGGGGGAGGACACGATAACTCTCAAATCCGGCAACTTGCTCTATTTCCGGGAGGGCGATCAACAGTCCCAAGGAGGTGTCGGGTTCCTCGTCCACAAGTCCCTCGTGAACAACGTGGTGAAGATCGAGAGTGTGTCGAGCAGGGTAGCGTACCTTATACTCAGAGTATCAAAAAGGTACTCGTTGAAGGTTATACAGGTTTACGCACCGACCTCGGCACACTCCGACGACGAGGTGGAGGCTATGTATGAGGACATATCTAGAGCCATGCATAGTTCCAAAACCTACTTCACCGTTGTGATGGGGGACTTCAACGCGAAACTGGGCAAGAGAGACGGTGACGAGCTGAAAGTGGGGCAATTTGGAATTGGGAAGCGGAATCATCGGGGACATTTGCTGGCCGGCTTCCTGGAGAAGGAGGGACTCTTTATGATGAACTCCTTCTTCAGGAAACGTGAGCACAGGAAATGGACCTGGATGAGCCCCGACGGTGCAACAAAAAATGAGATTGACTTCATCATGTCGACGAAGAAGCATATATTCAATGATGTATCTGTGATCAACACAGTCAAAACTGGGAGTGATCACCGATTGGTAAGAGGCACATTGAATATATGTATCAAGCTAGAGCGCTCTCGACTGGTGAAGTCTACGCTCCGTCCAGCACCTACCGAATACCAAAATCCCGAGAGCTTTCAGCTGGAACTTCAAAACCGTTTCGATTGCCTAGGCGGCGATGTGGACGAATATAACGACGGGTTCGTAGAAGCTGTCCATTTCACTGGGTCCAAGTTCTTTAGAACGAAACGCACCAGTAGGACTAAGAGGCTCTCTAACTCTACTCAGAATCTCATGAAGGAGAGGAACGAAATGGTTCTAAAATCTTCAGTTGATGCGATACAACTCCGGCAGCTTAATAGACGGATCTCCAAGTCCATTACCTGCGATCTTCGCTTATTTAATACGAACCGTATTCACGAAGCTATCGAGCGGAACAAGGGCTGTAAAGTATTCTCAAGAGATCTGTCTATTGGGCAAAGCCAGCTCGCTAAATTACGGACTGAAGATGGTAGAATGGTTTCATCTAAACCCGAGCTACTGAGAGAGATAGAGCGCTTTTATGGGCAGTTATATATTTCAACTCGTGGACCCGAAGTTAGCCTGGCGAATGACCATAGAGCTAGGCTTACCCGACACTATACCGATGACATCCCGGACATCAGCTTGTACGAGATCAGAATGGCCCTGAAGCAGCTCAAAAATAACAAGGCGCCAGGTGAAGATGGAATTACAGCCGAACTCCTGAAGGCGGGTGGAAAACCGGTCCTTATGGCCCTTCAGAAGCTGTTTAATTCCGTCTTACTTGAAGGGAGAACGCCAAAGGCATGGAACAGAGGGGTGGTGGTGTTGTTCTTCAAAAAAGGTGATAGCACCTTGCTGAAGAACTACCGACCCATCACACTTCTGAGCCATGTCTATAAGCTGTTTTCTAGAGTCATTACAAATCGACTCTCGTACAGGTTAGACGACTTCCAGCCTCCCGAACAAGCCGGTTTCCGAAGAGGGTTCAGTACCGTAGACCACATTCATACGCTGCGTCAGGTTATACAGAAGACTGAGGAGTATAACCTGCCCCTCTGTTTAGCGTTTGTGGACTACGAGAAAGCCTTCGATTCGATCGAGACTTGGGCTGTACTACAGGCTCTCCAGAGGTGCCAAGTGGACTACCGTTATATCGAGGTAATGAAGTGTTTGTACGAGAACGCCTCTATGTCAGTCCGACTCCAGGACCAGAACTCGAGATCCATACCGCTGCAGCGGGGAGTCAGGCAAGGAGATGTAATTTCTCCAAAACTGTTCACCGCTGCCCTGGAGGACATTTTCAAGGGTTTGGACTGGGGAAGGCTTGGCATCAACATCAACGGCGAGTACATCACTCATCTTCGATTTGCCGACGATATCGTAGTCCTGGCTGAGACCATGGAGGACTTAAGTACGATGCTCGACGACCTCAGTAAAGGCTCTGAGAGGGTTGGTCTAAGGATGAACATGGATAAGACGAAAGTCATGTCTAACGCCCGTGTAGTACCAACCCCTATTACAGTCGGAGACTTTACGCTCGAAGTTGTAGACGATTATGTATACCTCGGACAGACAGTCCAGCTAGGTAGGTCCAATTTCGAGAAAGAGGTCAATCGTCGAATCCGTCTCGGTTGGGCAGCGTTTGGGAAGCTGAAACATATCTTTTCGTCCAATATTCCGCAGTGTCTCAAGACGAAAGTCTTTGACCAGTGTGTGTTGCCAGTGATGACCTATGGCTCTGAAACGTGGTCGCTCACAATGGGCCTCATTAAAAAGCTTAAAGTCACCCAAAGAGCAATGGAGAGGGCTATGTTAGGGGTTTCTTTGCGTGACCGTATCAGAAACGATACTATCCGTAGCAGAACCAAAGTAACCGACATAGCCCGTCGGATCGCTAAACTTAAGTGGCAATGGGCAGGGCACATTGCACGGAGAACCGATGGCCGTTGGGGCACTAAGGTTCTCGAATGGCGACCATACACCGGAAGGCGAAGAGTTGGTAGGCCCCCTACAAGGTGGACTGATGACCTGGTGAAGGTCGCTGGAGTCCGCTGGATGCGGGTGGCACAGGACCGGTCATTGTGGCGTTCAGTGGGGGAGGCCTATGTCCAGCAGTGGACGTCTTTCGGCTGAAATGATGAATGATGAATGATGAATAACGACTGGCTGTTTACTCGTTTAGGATAACCAACGTCAAGTAGGTACTTAATATAGAAATAAACCAATATTTTTATTTATTTTCAGATGGCGCGAACGGCAGACTCTCCGCGATTCACAAACGTTCCCACTAAATTCCAGTCAATCTTCGCCTTTACCCACAGAAGGTAATATCAATCATTATTCACATCCTATCTCTTTACAACCTTTCATTGCAAATAGGACCTCAGCAGCGTTAGATAAAGTTGAAATTTGACTGTCAAGTTTGGTTAGATAGGAGGTTGTGTGGGTTATGTCTGATATGTCTGAGCTCGGTAATACCTTTGGCCTGAGATTAGACGTTATTGGTTTGGGTTTTATGGCTGGAAGCAATTTGTAGGAAGAACGGTTTTGTCGTGGTTTCAGCGAGTCTAAAGTATACTTACTTAGGTTGTGTTAGGTTAGTCTTAAAAGAGAAAAGATTCTTGAATTTAGGCACATGACAATGCGCGTTTTGTTTATAAACGTCAGAGAGAGAAAAAAGAAAACTACCAGCGTTGCAACTGTTCTAATCCTACACCTCTGACCCGAGAGGTACTATGACCGGCAAGAAACTTGGCGGGACTTTTTTCAAAACAGTAATACATCAAGTCTTAAAAATACATAATAGTGCGTAGTTCTTCCATTAAAACAATATCAAACATATATCGCGTATAATTTTGAAATCAAATGAGACTTATGCCATTATTGATTTACCAATATTAAAAATGTAAATACCTTCTTATATTTCTATTCAGCAAGCATCCAACATGTTTACAAACAAGACAGGAACAAATTAAAGCGGAACGCAGACGTCCTAGCTCGTTGCTCGTAACGGAGCGATCTGTCGCGTGAACCCGCTGAAATGTTTATTACCTAGTTAGTACCTACTATATTTACTAACTCTAACAACTAATGGCATAAAGTATATCCATAATGTGATGTCTTGTAGGTTTTTTTACAAATTGAAGTTAGGCGAGCGTGTTAGCTTCGTATGGAACCTGGATGGAATAATTTATAATAATAATGAGAAATTAAGTAACACCAGTATATTGAAATGATTTGTATTTTCACCACGAGAAAGTCGAATCAATGAATGCGGAATTTCCTCAACTTTAGTTAATTTTGTAACATCGCGTGAAAAAAAATCTCAAAAAAATAATTGTATTTGTAATTACTTACTATTTTTATGTATGCCTCTTCTTTATATACGATACATTTTTAAAAGTAGACATATTTACTTAAAATTCAGTCAACGTGAAGATTTTATTTATATAGCCGCCTTAATCATTAAGATGTATGGCTTATAAAATAAATGGGATTTAAAAAAAGATTTTATTTATATGATTATATTTACCACACAAAGCTCAAAAATGTATTTTTTTTATTTGGCAGTTTAATTTCAAAAATATCATCTCCCAAAAATACCAATGTATCTCTCATGTATGCAGTTATTGCAATAAATACATATAATATTAGTAAGAGTATCTTCCTATATTTAAGACAAAATAAATGGCCAGCAACTTTGTCGGAGCACGTCACTTCATAAAGGCACAGCTGCGCCGCCATTTTCTTTATTGCAGCGATGGCGGGAAAATCTCTGTCGTTATAATACGTGTTCGGAGTTTGTGACTTATTGACTTGTTGATGGTAGTCTATGGTTCAGAGCTGAAGTTTAGCGTTTCATTCCCATTCTACATAGAAGATCGGTACATGACCTGTAACTTATTTTCTTATAAATTTGGTAAAAAATAATAATAATATGGATATATTTTTATTCTTAGCTCTTGTTTTTTTTCATTATTTTCATTATACTTGTACTTAACCAGTAACGAACGAAGTAAGTATCACTTATTTATATTTAGGTATGTAATGTACTCAAAATTATTCTCATTATTAACAACATCAAAGTCAACCCTGTAACAAAACTGTCCGACTAAGCATTAAAACAAAGGAATATGTATGTTATAGCTTAGTCATTTTCAGAAGAAACTGTAGCCTCAAAACAGAAAAAAAAGTTTCTCATGTCTCGGCTAGATTAAAAAGAAAGCAAAGTCTCACCCGCAAAGGCAACTTCTAGACACTGTGTGAGACAAGATACAGCTTAGTCGCTGTTATTACTATTCCTTACAAAGAGCTAGTGATAGCGTCCTAACCTAACCAGTTAAATGACCTAGATATATACCTTACGTACCTAAGTATATGAAATCATCAGTTGATAGACTCAAGTTTGTTTGCCTGAAAAAATAGGGTACAGATTTAGGAGACGGTGAAGTTTTCAGTTTTACCAATGTAATTCTAAGTAAAACAAATTACCTAGTATTACCATCGTAAATCGTATGTACATCATTTTTATGTTTGGAAAGAAAAAGGCTTTAAAATACTCAAACGGCCAATATATTTAAGTGAGTCTTAAAAGTTTTAAGACTCGACTTCAAAGTCTTTGTGAAACCTTAAAAATCAAAGGGCACACATTGTTTAGTTTCTCAATCGGAATAGCAGGGCAAATATATAAACGTAGGTCGTGGTTCCGTGGTCGGAATAAGAATGGCGGCCGTATATCAGTCTGAGCCTCACTTTCAATCGCCGTTGAAAATAAGAGTGCATTCGATGGCTATTGCTTCTTGTAAATGTGCAATGCAATAGGATTTAAGGTAATGAGACTTTGCGGTAATCTGAAATTTATGTTGTTATTGTTATGTATCAATATACCTAGTTATAATTATTTAATTTAAGCGTTTAATTAATATTTTGGGTATGAGTGATACTTGAAGCAGAAATTCGAAAATGAGAACGGCTAATATATTTTCATAAATTGTTACTTGACATTTGTATCTGGTATTTCAATGTTTGTCTCTATATAAAACAGTTTGATCTATAATTGCCATTTTATCTCTATTTTTTGTTAATTCTTGTTTAAATCACATTTTACGAATTGTGTCACAAACTCACACAGTTAATGTTTAATTACATTACACAGCAACTTGAAGTTTTAATGACTACCATAAAAGAGATGTTACGTTTAAGACTCGTAGTCCATTATTTGTGTTAAACTTAAATTCTATTTAAATTTAAATGGTAAATACGTGCATTGTATGCAAATCGGTCTCCCCTGCAGGTTGTAAAATTGGGGATGTTTATGGTGTTTACCCCATGTTTATGGGTTTCGATACCTTTGGTTCTCGATTCCTTGCTTATTCTTACTAGAATTTAAATCACGTAAGTTTATTGCTCATCTCAAATGGGCCGATGTTACAATAATTTAATTTCAGTACTCGTAGGTAACATAAATTTCAATCGATAGAAATTCAATAACAACATCGTTTCATCTACGTTTGATCCACCTTATCTTAATAGCCCGTAAAGTTTGATTTCGAAATTTCATAAAATGTTAAGTTTTTAAAATATTATTATATACTTCGTAGGTTCTTGGCAATTTAAGCGTTATTTCGTCTACTAAACACGAGTACATATATGAGATCTAAATTAAAGAATATATGCTACCTCTTGATCTAAACTTAAATCATGGAAAGCTCGTGGGTTTTTTCAAAGATTTAATTAAAATATACACCTAATTTTCAAAAATACCTGTATAATGTTTCGAGATCATAATAATTTGAATAACCTTAAATCGAGTATCGGTAGTAGTCTGCGATGCACCCATGGATTTATCTAACAACGCCTGCAGCTCGGCCGTAAACCGAGGCTCAACTTTATTCAGCGGGTAAATACGGATCGATCCAAGAATTTGAGTAATCGACTGGCTCGAGCGATAGTTTTACTTTGTATTTAATCTTCGGTTTTTACTACTTCGTGTAGGTACGTTCGTGTTTTAAAATTGGTAATGAAATAACAACAAATTCTACAGAAATATAATATATGTCATGCTATGTTGGTATTGTACTCAGCTCATAAGGTAGGTACTTACATTCTAATGCTCATCACAGCACCAGTACATGTCATTAGGAATAAAGGCGACAGGGTAGAGTGACAACTATTGGGCGTTAGATTTTCAAATAATTTGATTTGAAAAAAAATTCTAAGTCTTAAAAGTTTCCGGGTCTAATTTGTGTTGTAACGGTGAAAATAAAGTGATCAAAATATAAATTTATTTACATATAATAATTGTATGTAGCAAAATTATCATACCGAAGCTGGAAGCATCTTGTGTAAATACCTGCAAAAGACAAAAATATATATAAGATTATTTTATATGAACCTAAGTGTAAAACTTCTTGTAATTTTAAGAACAATCGCAACGGGGAGATATAACACTTGATTTATTATTCTAAACATCGTTGCATTAAATTATTGTTTCATATAAATAAGCGTCATAAATACAAATTACAAGCAACATGTTTCAACACGCCCATACATCAGAAAAGGTAAATCAGAACACAAACCGTATAATATATAATCAGAACAAGAAACATCTCTCATTACGTACATCGCTAAGAACTAATTGCGAAGCGCGTCGCAAACACTGAGATGAGAGTGCCATATGGTTTTACAAACATAACTTTGCCGTTAACTGCAAAAACGGAAAGAAAGAACAACTTTAACAGCGAATTCTTAAGGTTCAAAGCTACACTTCACTTTTGAAATACAAAGCAGCTTAAAAATAAACCTTAACAGTATATGAATACGGTTAAGGATAATGGGTGTGTTTTAAGTGTTGGTTAAGACTAAAGTTCTGGTGACAAAGAGGGTGTGCTCCGTTTAATTTTCATTGACAAGTAGGCGGATGTACAGAAGATGGCTGGAGTTATGACATGTCAGCTGTTTGGTTCTTTGTATCTTTTATTAATCTTAAAAACTACAACCAGGAACAGCAGGAGTGTACCTCCTATACAAATCACTATTGTCTTCTAAAAATAAGTAGGTTACTTACAATATGAGATATTTTTGCCATCTTAATATGGTGTGAACTATTAAAACATTCGGAAAGTTTTTGAGGGCGTGAACACGCTGTTCCGTACCGCGTCCTACACGATACTTCCGACACTTCATCTTGTATACCGAACATCGCGTGACCTCCGAGGATCACGTGACCTTTCTATACAAAATGAAGTGTAGGAATTGTTGTGAACGGAACACCGTGCATCATCCTTAAAGTTTACTTTATTTACCATGCAAAGGAAATACATTGTTGAAATATACAGATGTCATAAGTATACAATGAAAAATGTGACCTAGGCTTCCGGTGCTCAAGGCTGGGATGGAACCACCGTCTTCTGCATTCGCAGCAGACGCCTTAACCAATTTGGCCACCTGGATCACAGAAGCACTGGTCGAATTTTCCCTTGTATATGCAATCTTCGTAAATGCTAAGATACAGATATTGATATACTCCCCTTATTCATAAACGGCCACTAAAGTCAAGAGATCGCTGATAATCAATTGTCCCTTTCCCTCATATAGGTTGGACGAAAAGGGACAAAGGGTTATCAGAGGCCTTTTAACTTTAGTAGACGTTTATGAATAAGGGGATTAGTTATTAACTTATTAAATGTCTGTTTACAATGATCGCAATCTGAATGCTTCATCGAACAAATCCTCTAATCTACTTTCATACTCAAAAAGAAGTGAAAGTTAATAAAAACGCAGCCTGCACCCTCCGGTGCACCCTCGTGACGTCACATGACCCGCCATTTTGGTTCGATGCGTCTTTTGCACGAAAAAACATGCGTGAATCTTTTAAGACTTAGGTCGTAGGGTGATTTACTTTTAAATAAACCTTTATAAATATTTTAAAAGTATAAAATGTTACTAAAATATGTAAATAAGACCTATTTTAAACTTTTAATAATAAACTTAACTTTTTAATTGCCTCCTCGCCTAGTCGGTAGTGACCCTGTCTATGAAGCAGGAGGTCCCGGGTTTGAACCCTGGTCAGGGCATTTTTTTTTGTGTTTATTACGGATATTTGTTCCTGAGATATGGATGTTTTCTATGTATTTAAGTATATATCTATATCTATCTATTATATATATCGTTGCCTAGTACCCACAACACAAGCCTTATTGACCTTACTGTGGGACTAGGTTGATTTGTGTACGATAGTCCCATAGTATTTATTTATTTATAGGTAGTTGTGCTAAATTTCGTTAGCCTTACGAAAAATTAGGTAAACTCGTCATTGATTCAGTGTAAACTTACAGTTAAGTTTAAAAATAAGTTATTTAATATTTATTATGATGAGTACAAGGTATGTTATATTCAATTTAAAAACAAATAAACATCGTCTATTCACTCATACAATGTTAACACAAAACTGAAAGATGCTTGCGTTTAAGTTTTATTATATTTTCTCTCAACATTCAACATTACATTTTCAACCTTAATAGTCACATATAAAGTTGAAGATTAATTTCGAAGTGTCTACCATATGGTGACCATTACTCGTAAAGATGAGTACTTAAGAGTTTGGTACATTATTATAAATTATGCATTATCTTAATGGTAATTACTATCTGTTTATAAATGGATGCAGTATGGTAGAATAAAACAACAAAGTGAAATGGTTGGTGGGAATAGTCAAGCGTAACTGTTCTAAATAAAACAAAAACTCTAGATGATAATTACACTTGTTAAGATATTTGAGGCACGCAAATAATTTTAAAAATGGTTAAGTTACGAGTAGTTACACAAAAAATCAAAGCAACTTAGCTAAAACAGCAAAGTTGAGTTATAAATTAATGATATCAAATATCTATGAGCTTTTAGTTGAATAATAACTTTGGTTTAAAACTATAGGATTTAAACGCAGTATCGTTATGAGATATTAGTTATACAGCTAATATTAAACTACAGTCACTTTTATTTGAATCTTTCAGTGCAGTAAAAGGTACAAAACTACTGCAAATTACGAAAGAGCGAATACCTCTTAGCATAAATTCGACAAAATTGTATATTATGTACAATAACAGATGTTTTTATTTATTATTATTAAAGGGTACATTACAAGCAGTAATGACGTGTAAAATAACTTAACTACCTAAATATATTATGTAAGTTTTTTTTGTGTAAGAAGAAAAAACATCGCACTTTTATGAGGGTCCACCATTGTCTTCAAAATTAGAACTCCCTTCTAACAACTTCATTCAAAATGACGTAATCTTCAAGTTACCAGCGTCATCAAAATTAGAAAAAAACCGTCTTTGAAGTCCTCAGTCTCGGATTACAGACAGACAGACAATTACAGGGGAACACTCATTATGACGGGGTATAAGGTTACACAATTTAGGCATTTAGAATTTCTATTGTTGTTATTGAGTACGCATAATACTTTGAGGTTTGAAACGGGTATAATACTTTGAGGTTTGATATTTTTACAATCAGGTTTCAATAACATTGAAGCATTAAATATTTGGGATTGTTTCAAAAAAATAATTCTCACACCTCTGGGTTTATAACAACCTTGGGCTAAAGTAACCGCTTACCAACGACGTGGAATAAAAACACACATGACAGGCAGTAGGAAAAGTGCCAAAATGCAGTTTTTAATATTAGCTAATATTTAAAATTCTCCCAAAAACCAATGCGTAAGGCACAAAAGTGATTACGCAGAGGTATTAAGTTCCCCTAGGGTGTGAGGTAGGGTGTCGGATATCTTATTATTTTTACACCGTTGCTCACAAACTGCTCTTATCTACGGATATATAAAATTGGGACGGTAGCTATGTATGTGCTCGGCGTTTCGGAGTTTCATAAAATTGGAAGCCACGATCAAAAGCTATAAGCTTTCAATTTTTCACTTAAGAATCCGAAAAGGAGTTTAAAAGAGCTTCTTACGACGTTTAACCTATAAATATTTAAACATTATCAAAATCACACTTGTGAAATATAATTTAAGTCCAAAACTTACTTAATTACTTATCCTTCTAACTAAACTTTTCTCGTTTATAATTTCATTGAGATACTGGGCTATATTTTTCCTTAGTAAATTCAGCCAAAATTTGTTAATACTTTTTAACGTAAAATAATTACATTGATACGACGATGCATGAAAAGGTAAATTAAAGGTAATCTATAAAGTAAGGGTTTATACAAGTATGTGAAAAAATAACTCATGTTTTTATAGTAGCTTACACGGAAATAGAAAAGAATTCGTCTATAAAGTGCATTTTTATGAGCAACGCAACTTTGATGTCCATCAGACGGTCCGATATAGTGTTATCGATGAGTGAACGGCCTCAACAGAAAATGAATGGAAGAGTTTTCAATACCTATTTTTATTTATTTTTAATGCATTAAATCTAATCAATTTATCGATTAAGTGGCGAATTGTGAGACATGCATTTTAAATACATCTCGGTTTAAAGATATTTTTAAAGATATTTTTAAATACATCTTCTTCATTGAATAATGAATTGCGTTTAAGATTTTGTTCATGTTTACTTATGAAGATACTTTTATAAGTAGAAAAGTAAATTCGTAACAAATTTTAAAACAAAATCGTCACTTCCCAGTGTTACCAACTAGCAAAATCTTTTCATTATTTGAAAGATATTATCTTGTTTTAATTGATTTCTGATTGTGGCACAAGTGTGAATCAAAAATCTAAGCAAAAGAAATGTGTATAAAAATCCTATTTTCAACTGTAAACCGTCCGTTTTCGTGTAAACTTCACCCTCTATGTATCCGATCGCATTCTTACGTAGCCCTCACCGTTTATTATTTATAAGTTAACGACGCCGTAAATAGACGGGGACGGCAAGTTCAGGGCTAGCTGATATAGTGTGGTGGAGCATGCTAGAAGGGCAGAAACAATGCTTTGATTACATTGAATTTACTTTATTTTACACTTTGGCGCGAAAAAGACGGTAGATTGATAGCAGTGACAGTTGTTTTTTTTATATAAATATAGGACCACAGAGCTTTCGGAAAAATAGCCTACGCCAGTTCATGAGATTAGATTGTGAAGTCTCCTTCACAATCTAATCTCATAACCCCAGGCCAGGCTCAACTGAACCGTGATTTAAAACTTCTGTGTAGCTTTGTAGTCTGCATTGCTTTGACAATCTTAATATCACCTTTACTTTGGGATAAAAAAAACATTGAAAAAAGTAGTATTTAAAAATCTAATAAGAGTAAGATTGATGACGTCTGAAACAACATCGAGCCGAATAATTCTTTTTTATATACTTATTTGGCAATATGAAAACCCTGCAAAGATACATAAATTCATATCGCTATTGAAAGTAAAATCCCGCTAAAGCTTCGCAGCCCGGTGTAGATATTTGGCAACATCTCAAAGGCCTTGACCTAAGCTGCAATGCGGGGAAGCCCGAGGTATAACTACATAACATAAGCATCTATTTTTATGTTTCGGCAATGCTTGAATGTAGTTTTATATAGGTTCAGTTTTTACCTGTAAATATTACGATGCCTAAAGGCATTCAAAGCTAATCGGACTTACTACTTTATAATAAATCATACTTAGGATATTAACAATAATTATTATAAATGTAAAAGCATTAGCATTGCGATTCAGCGAGGAAATGCTGTCAGCGTCCTCGGCACTATGCCACAGGGGCCGGTTTTAGAAATAGATTTTTAGTTTTTAGTATTTTTAAGTTGTAAAATTTAGGAGAAACCAAATAACTGTTGAACCGATTTAGATAACATTTTCTAGTCTAATTAGTCGAATTGGTTCAACCATTTGAGCGCTATGGTGCTACAGACAGATACACAGACAGACATAGCGGTCAAACATATGTTATAACACACCTTATAATCAAGGAAAATAAAAAGAGAGGTCACCTGATAGATATTTTAGGAAGAGGTCTACATCCTTGGTATTGGAGAAAATTTGACAGATAGTTGAAATATCCATAACCTTATAAATTATTTAAAATTTGACGCTCATTGGATATTTTTTTCTAATTGAGTGGAAGAAAAAACATTTCAAAAACCGTGTTAGAACCTACTTCTAGTACTGCTCAGACCTTCAACCTGCCTTCTCGATTAGCCTTCATGAATATTGACGGCGCACACTGCGGTCGATATCTGATGCCATTGCCTACTGTTTATGCTTCGATAACGGCTTAGTTACGGGTTGGATACGAGATTAGAACGGGAATCGAGTCGTACAGGAACGTGGTGCAGTAAATTAAATACTAGCTGTAATTGAATCGATTTGTTTAGTTCGGGCTACTTGAAAACATTTCTGACACCGTGACCAACTCAAAATTTAAAATGTAGTGGGCGAAAAGTTATGGGATTATTATCAATCGAGTACACGGAAAAAAAGCTTCCGGGATATTCTTATTATCTTGGAAATATTTCCTCGTGACAAGTATTTATTTCCTTTACCAAAAATATGATTTTCGAAAATACGAATTTCGTGGTATAATATTGAGTTGCGCTGTTTTTATCTCTTTTTAACAAACCACAAAACGAGCTGCTGATTTAAAAAAACACCATCTGTGAACTGGACCGAGGAAGTTTTAATTAACTAACCACATATTATATATTTACTTGACGAACACCAGATATTTCTCGAGCCAAAAAATAAAGTTAGGTAGGTACTTAGGTACCATCGGGTTCAAAATTGCATTGATAAAGAGAAAACCTCGACTTTGTAGATGAAACATTATTTTAATACTTCATCTATGTACTTAATTACTTACATGGGTGATACAATTATTCCAAGATAACCTTACTCCCTAAAACATACTCCTCTAGTCCCTTACCTTAAGGGGTAACCATGATCATTTATGTAAAAAATACGCGGATTATTCCAAGATAATCTGAACCCAGTGACGTGTGTCAAATGATCATTCATACCCCCGTATAACCTTCGTTATTTATTGAACGCGCCTCGCCAGCCGTACGAATGAGCAGGGGTCAGAACCGAACCCGGGCCTACCGCACCAGCGTGGCTTGAATACCAAGTAGACATAAGGTCGGGGTATTGCGAATGAAATTAAGTTCAAAGTCATAACATCACGCCTCCGCATTTTTTTCTTTTCAAAGAGGAGGATATTCGGTTCGATATAATTTTGTTTAGTCTGAAATTTTGAAAACAAAGTGGTATCGTAAACTATTAAATAAACAATTTATAAATCGAATGTTAGCACCATAGACATATAAAATAAGAAGACGTGGTGCCGTGAAGACAAAGTTATAATTCCATAATAAGCCGATTTCCTCGTGTTTACCCGCGACACGCACATATATACAACTTGAGGACGAGCGGTGATTTCAAACGTCAAAAGTGATTGTGTGTGCACGGGACCGCAACTTATTACGTAATCAGAGTTTTATCTTCGTGTCTTCTTGTTTTATATGTCTGTTAGCACTATTATTCCGTTTAGTACCTGTTCTGTATTATTCACTCTCGGTAACCAATTATTACCTACATTTGCAAAAATTTATCACCCAATTATTATTTGTAAAAATACATCTCTCTTCTATCTAATACAACCTATATTTTATACATGACAAGATTTCAATTTCTTACATCAGAAATTATAAATATGTGTAGCTGCTATTTGATATTATATAATGAATAGATCTCACAAATTTACAGTGATGATACATGGTGTATTCCAAAATCCAACTTAACAAAATTTTGTAATTCTTTTTCATTTATCTACTTTTATTTTTGTCAACTCGTATAAATGTAAAAACAAATATTTACATGGCGTCGGTAATCCCTCCATAGCCCCCGGATATTTGCCGAATTGAATTTATTTAACAAACCTAGGACTTCATTCATACACAGCTTACGTTTGATGTATCACTGCATTTAAAACGCTCAATTTTTAGTCTCTTCAATTTAGTACACATTTATAAAATATATGTTACCGCGTCAAACTTTCTCTGAATTTTTTCGTTTTAAATTATAACATACTGTGGTGTTCATAAATTACCTCTGTAATATTTAGTAACTGTTTTCAAATCTACTTTTACCTTTTTGATGAAACTACTATGTACTAAACTTACATTTAAAATTTTTGGAAGGTCTAACTGGTGTCATTTTGACATTACTCCGAGTGCATCTCGCTTATAATACATTGTAATAATTACTATTTTTTTTGTAAAACCTGGAGTCCTGGGACAACAAACTTTTTGTAAACGCAAGAAGTTCATTTGTGGAAATTACAAAGTTCTGTTAAATATGACTACCAAAGTGTTGTTAAATACAGCTAGTACCTGTAATGACAACTAAACATTAGTCTTAATGATAAAAATTTAGTTATAACGCCGATTAAAAACCGTTTTGTGATTCTAGAAAAAAAACAGTGTATCAATCAGTGTAGTTATCGGCGTTTATAATCACGCTCACTCGCTGAGATCACCGCTATGACGCCAGTCCAGATGTGTGCATTCCCAGCGTTTCAGTTTGACTGACACCGGCCGTATGGCACGGGTCGATGGGCGCACTTATTGTGGGAATGGTGTTAGAAATGCAGGCTTAGGGGGAAATGATATTGGATCAGACTGCGATCTTGCGTGAAGTATCGAGAATTTATAAGTTGTAACAGTTGTTTTCCCAATATATATATTTCGGCGGTTTTTAATGCATACAAGTAAGGTATAACTAAAAATGGAATCTAACTGCTTACATGAATAATGTTATTAGGAATACGTAATGTGTTAAATAAGTTTTAAAATAAGATGAGTTACTTTCACAATTTTTATTATTATAAATGTTTATAGATGTCATATACAAAGGAAAAAAAGTGACCAAAGCCTCCAGTTCTCAAGGCTGGGATCGAACCAGCGTCTTCTGCATTCGCGGCAGACGCGTTAACCACTTCGCCACCTGGCCATGAAAATAAATAATCATTAGAAATAATTTGAATTCTTCTCTCAGTTCTAAATTTTTTATTGTATTCTAATAGATTATTAAGTGAAGTATAGGTAGTGTTTAGTTTAGCTCTCGTACCTTGTGTATATTTTCTTGAATCTACTATGGCAACACTACGTCACAGTAGGAATTTGAATTGACGGGTTCTTTTCCGTCAGTCAACGAACAATCATGTGTCTATCCGTACGCCGTCCGTAGACACAGCCCCGTTCTCGCGCCCTTTCGTACGAAAGCACCACTAAAAACTCTCTCGCGATCATATTGTACTCGTGTCGTGTCCGTGTAATCCGGAGCCAGCCAAAGACAACCGCAGATGAACCTAGGTCTAAGTTGGACGACTTGAGGTAACGGTTCTGAAGGAGACTTTAGCAAGCGACAGGATACTCTCTCAACTCGAGCCGCCGGTCTCCAACAACGACCCACGGTTCTGCCGACTGCAGCCCGGACTCTAAGGTAACTCCTGTTTACACCAGACACCTTAGCTTAATATCGACATTTGAACTATATAACAACCTTCCTACTTCAGCATACCGTCTATTATATATTTCGCATAACTTTAAAATAAAACACAGTCCACTTCTTCCTGAACCGAACAGGTAGTATACAAGGTACACAAGTTACAAACAGACAAGTAGATGTAGAACAATTGGTAATATATTAAAGTACATATATCGAAACAAAAAATACATCGAATTATATGAAATACTAAATACATCAAAAATAAAACACCAAAAAGAATACAAAACAAAAATCCAAATTCAGAAACTCTCAATTGCTTCAGAGTTAGATCCCAAACTCCACGCTATCGAACGTAATGCCCACTTTCCACTGCGAGCGGAACGAGGTCCGTACGGAGTCCGTTTAACTCGCAATGGCGAATTGCGTATAAGTGCTTCCACTGAATAAGAGTGAGCGGAGCGGACTAAACGAGTTTAAAGAGTCACAAAAGAGGTCGCAGAGTCGAGCGGATTCCGAGCGGACTCCGCTCGACTCGCAACACTGATTTTCATACAAGTACATCCATCGCGTGCGAGTAAAGCGGAGCGGACTGAGCGAGTTAAAATGGGTCCGCTGCGTCATGGCGTCGCGCGCTAGTTTTTAACGGACTCCGCTCAGACCCCCGCCCCCTCCAACCACCTCTACCCCTTTCACGTCCTTCCGGTCTAGTACTCGCCGTGACCTTGCGCAACATGGAGTTATTTATTGAAGCTGTTCGTGCGTATCCTTGTTTATGGGATATGAATGACAAGGATTATCGCATTTCATTATTGTATCATTAAAATCATCATCACTTGAATCGTCCGACATCGTGAACACTGACTTGTGCGAAGGTTCGTCTGATACTGGCTGCCAGGTACTGTGCAAAGTCCGCTTCTATGGAAGCTCACAAACTCGCTCAGCTGACCCAGCCTCGCTCACTCCGCAAAATCCGCTGGCAGTGGAAGGCAAATGCTGAAACTCTTTTTTGGTGGAAGTGCGAAGCTAATTTCCTCCGGTCCGCTCAGTTCGCTAGCTTCGTTTCCGCTCATTACCCTTTTTTAGTGGAAAGCCCGCATAACAGTTCAGTAATTAACGAACTCGCGTTCCATTTTCGAATTTACGTTCGAGCGTAATCGGGCCGGTGTCATTGGACGCCGATAAGCGCGTCCGATTGGCCGATGGGCCGTAACTTGGTTCGAAATACGAACTTAGGGATTTACGGCATCGAGACTGTTATGGATTTGACCCAATTTACTGGGGTCCGGATGAATTGAAATTGGATTTTTTTCGAGCCGTTTAAGAGTTCATAATGGGACTCTTCCTCCTATTGAGAATGTTGGTAAATAAGCTGCGTAGCGTAAATGCTACGAGTAAATAAGGCGCTACGGATATTTCGTGGCAACATGTAGTGCTTATGTGCAGTGCTGTACATACTTAAACCATTTAAAATGTATGTAGCTATTCTGAACTGTAATTAAGTTTACCTACTAAATAATGACTTTGATATTATTTATGAGTTCAAAATTTTATTGATTTTTGATGTATATTCCTTCATAGAACCTTCTGAACAAGGGAATTGTGAATTTGGCTGTATAAAAAGTTCTCTATCATACATAATAAAATAAAATAAAAATATTAACGTAACATTTTAAACGCTAATTAAAATAAAAAAATATAAAGAAATTTATTTTATTTTAAGATGAAAAATTAAGAATGAAAAAAAAAAATCATTTAAAGGAAACAATACAATATAAAATCACGACCGTAAGTTCTGAGCTAAGAAACTTTATTGGAGAGCTTAAACAGTTCATAATGCAAAATCTAAATTGAACTAATTTCTTGTATCTAAACTGCGTATCAATTCTATAAATTATCTTAACTTCCTGTAAACATTTCCAAGCGTTATCTAACTACTAATTATCAAGTTAACTGCCCATTAACTGAATTGTTAGTTCGCGATTTTAACGGCCCGTTAATTTGAGCAGCCATAACTGTCCGAAATCGATGACAATTATTTGAAAATGGAATTCGTACAGTCAGCGCAGAATGTAAGTTAGCTACTAAGCACAGATATATAGTAAATAGGTAAGTTTGATGTACCTAACCAATTAAGTTTACTTAGGTATATTATTTGACTTAAGAAATTAAGCAAAAAAATATATGAGGAAAAAATAAAGATTTCAATCTGCTTTGTCTTTTAAAAGACCACCAGACACAACAGTTTCCGATTTCAATCTACAACACAATCCGCAAACATCAAACATCAGTTCAAAAATCCCAATGCACCGCCTCCCGGTCGAACGCCCTAACGAACCTAATATACGCAGTCCGAACCAAACGTCCTATACTATCTCTAAACGAATTTCATAGTCGCATACACCCTTTTGAAAATTAAACACTTCTGTTTCAATTTTCGAATACCAGTTGCACAAAGATGTATACTACGCTGTTTTTAAAAGCGTATAGGTCGTTTTGGGTTGGGAAAGTAAATTGCGTTCGATTTTGGAACGTCGATTGTTTGTAAAAGGCAATATTTTAATTGGACGGAGGTTTATTAACACAGTCAGACGCCGCAATCCTGTTATGGTTTGAGTTAACAACGCGATTTTAACACTCGGAAAAATAAGACCAATGTAAATACCGGTGAAAGAACGCTGATTTTGTGCTGACTGGCTAGTAATTTAAAAAAGGTTAAAACACCATAATGATGAACTACATATCATAACTACCTCATGCATATTTACTGTTAGCAAGACTTAGAGCCATCTAGTCCAGAGCGACCGACCTAAAGACGTTACTAGATGGAGTAGCAGAGCAGGTGACATTTCCTCTTACATTTTGACTATCATTAGGTCGCTCTGAACTAGATGGCGCTAAACACTTGGAGCCTCAAAAAGTTCTACGACTTGGCCGTCTATTATATCTTTAAGTCTATGCTGTTAGTATTTAGGCCTAACCTATGGCGCACAGTCATGGTCGCTAACCAAAGCCGAATAGTCCAAACTCAAGGTTTGCCAGTGAGCGATAAAGCGCAGCATTTTAGCGATCAAAAGGACATACTGAGTCTGAAACACCGCCTTGCGCTCTAAAACTAAAATAGCAGATGTGAGCAAGAAAACCGCGCTACTCAAATAACTGGGCCAGCCATGTCTGCCAGATGCATCCCGAAAGGTGGGATCACTTAGCCACTTGGTGGTTGCCACACGATAGACGTTGAGGACGAGGCAGGCCCAGGCAGAGGTGGCAGGAAGACATGTTGATTGGCAGGAAATGGCCAGGGACAGAGATGAGTGGAAATGCAGGAGGGAGGCATTTTCCCGGCAGTGAGACACTCCAACAGGTTTTAGGGCTAAAAAGGTCCAACAAGCTAATTAAAAAAAAACTGTTTATTTATTTAAAAATTAGAAGCGTTGCTAGGTAGGTACAAGTATATCCGATTCAACAAATGGTGCAACCACGTAACTTCCGCAAAACATTTCAAACGTACTTCCAACCTATCCTCCGAGACTTGTCTAGTAAACTGCCACGATGCAGCTTTGAGCTCGTTCCATTATAATTACACCGTGTCCTGGGACGCGCGGGATGAATTGATGCTCGCTCTGGAGGTTTCATACTCGTTAAGTTAACTTATGACATAATGAATGGACAGAACATAACGCCTAACCTATTCGTATATTCTAATATACGAATAGGTTAGGCGTTATGTATTTTACATAACCATTGTGTCTAAAACCCTTAAGTTGCATTTAATCGCTGTGTCTTTAGTCGTCTAAAAGATTTTATTCGCTGAGTCGCTGCATAATCCGTCCGCTGGAATTCGCTGACCACGTCGCTCTGAGGCTGGCTACATGATGGGCCATTGGACGCAGCTATGCGACTAAACGAGATGGCAATATCGTTAGCTCCCTCTAACGCATAGCTGCGTTCCTATGATGGCCCATCATGTAGAAGAGCCATGAAGTCGTGGCACCTTCCCTGCCGTGCTATGTGTTTGTTCCCGTCGCGGCGCTCACCGCGCACCCCCGTCGCCGGTCGCTTTGTGCGTCGCGTGGCTATTGTTTTCACCGCGCGCTGCTCATCGTCACATAGTACCTACTGTTAATCGTCCACCCTAACCCAGATTCACCAACGGTTCATTAAAATTGTTACAGTATATACCTGGATATTTCGCGCTGCGCAGCGTGCAGTTTGCCGGCGAGCCGCGCCGCGTCGGCCTCGGCGGCGCGCGCCCGCGCCTCCCAGTCGCTGCGCACGCGCCGCTCGCGCTCCGCATCGCTGCGCGCCGCTCCCTCGCGCTGTAACAACAAAAAAACATTATTTTATTTGTTTATTTTGACAAACTTGATAAAACCACATAATACTAAGGTACATATCCTAAATTACTGTCTAATTATGAATGCCAAAAATAGGAAGGATATTCTGTATTTAAAACTAAGATATTAATATAAAAATGTGTTTCAGTATATATGTACCTTTGCGCACCAACACCTATGTCTATGTATGTGTGTGTAATGTATGTGTCTATGTGCATGTATGTTAGGTGTGAGCTAAATCCATCGAAACTGTTAGTTTTCTTTTATGACGTTAAGGGAGGTCTCCTATTCATCACATGGCAGCAAATACAGAAGCTGGTGTACCTAATACCAGTCAAGTTTACAAGACGTATAGACCTACGCCTACGCGTTCCCCTATCCGCTTTAAGACCTAAATACCCAAACCAACCCTAACTTGATACCCGTCAGTTCCATTCCCAACTGACAGCGATATCACATCATCAGATAAGAATCCTATTCCGCGTCCTCCTACTGAAATCTAGTAAAATGTACTAACATGAACTGACCTTCGGTAGACTTTACTCCCTTGCAATAAAGATTACTCTTGGTCATTAATCTGTGTCGACGACGATAACTTAGAAAGGCGCATATGCCCTTTTTCTAGTAGACAGATGAAGTCTGTCACACGCATCCCTTGATAAAATATTAATTTAGAATATATCTTGGGAGAGATTTTATGGGTGGTAAAAATCAGTGAATACCGAACGCTCAAAGATAGTAAAAATCATCCAATTTTACTAAAATTGCTTAAGAGTCGCCAGGACGCTCGCGTTCCCATACAAACGTAGTTTAGCTCTCATTTTAAAACGTCATGCTTTAGAACCACCAAATTTGGCATGGGCATTCTAGTAGTACAGATCTATGTCGGTAATTCGTTTTCGTTGCTAAAAATTGTAATACAAAGAAAATACAGCCAGATACAGATTTACATACAAAACTTATTTTTGCTATATTTTCTTTTTATTACAATTTTTAGCAACGTAAACGAATTACCGACATAGATCTGTACTGCTAGAATGCCCATGCTAAATTTCGTGGTTCTAAAGCATGACGTTTTAAAATGAGAGCTAAACTACGTTTGTATGGGAACGCGAGCGTCCTGGCGACTCTTACAAAGAAAATACAGCCAGATACAGATTTACATACAAAACTTATTTTTGCTATATTTTCTTTTTATTACAATTTCTAGCAACGTAAACGAATTACCGACATAGATCTGTACTGCTAGAATGCCCATGCTAAATTTCGTGGTTCTAAACAACGTCGTTTTAAAATGAGAGCTGGACTACGTTTGTATGGGGACGCGAGTTTACGCGAGCGTCCTGGCGACTCTTAAGGCTGGATGTTTTGAGTATGCAAAGGGTTGGAGTTTTTAATGAGTTTTCTTACTCCTTTTGTTGTTAAATTTTGTGAACCAGATAAAAGATTTCATATTTTTTAAAACCTCAATTCAGGTTAACTTTGATGATCTTACGTCTAAAGAATACATTTTTGTATTAATTTACTAAAAATATTACCTCTGTATCAAATCTAACTTTATAAGACGTTAGATGAAGGTATGTGTTAATACTTTGAGTACCCCAATCTATTATAGCTAATTCTGTAATTTTTGATAACGGCGTAACTGCGCCTACTTTTAACCATAAATAATTGATTAAAGTCCCTTCTATAGTAACACTACTTATCTCAGCAACAAAAATAAAAGTTTGGTCACGGCGACATGCTCTTTAATGCTTAATTTATGTTTTTTTTCGGCGATACGCACCGCACATATGTACCTCGCTTTATTGATTTTAGAATGATGATGTGATGTTTTAAGGCGGAAATGGAAAATGTAACAATTTACGTGCAATATTTAATATAGACAAAATCCAGGATAACATTACAAAAAACTATTTAAAACAGGATATTTACCATGTGTGTGTGTGTGATGTGTTCATAATAAACTCACATGGTAAATATCCCGTTTAAAATAGTTTTTGTAATGTTAATGACCATGTTAGCTTAAAATCGTATAAAATCCAGGATAGGTGAAGCGGGGCTCATTTTCCAAACAAAAACTTACGCGCTTTCAAAATCGGACTCTCTTTTAAACACTCTTACTTGTACTTATATACTAAACCTTCCAAACGTGAACTAGGCACAAGCGATATTAAGTAAAGTTAAATTAGTTTTAGTTTGAAACTAACTATTTGCAGTTATTGGGCAATAACTGGCTAACTGGGGCTAAATATTTACCGCGGCAGTTTTCACGCTACCTGCAGTTTTAGTGAGCTTATAGCGGATAGTATCTTGGATACTGAATATACTGATGTGGTATAAGTGCAGGAGAGAAGCGGTAAATAAGTAGAATCTAGATTATGATAGGTATATAATCGTATACTTTTCTTAACTAAACTGTGAAAGGGGTAATTAGAAGAGGCTAGAAGAGACTTGGCGTATAATGTCAATAATGTGACAAATCTTGCCTTACTAAGTAGTATCATATACGTTTCATAATATGCTAATATGTTAGTCAATAATATAAGTATATAATAATTAGCAAAAGTATGAAAAGCGAAGGATTGTTTTTTCGATAAATCATAATCCAAGTTACAAAAAAAGTACAACACAACAACATAAATTGAAAAAAAAAATTCTATTCACAATGTTAAATTGTTCAAGAATGCAGAAATTTTAAAGCTATTTCATAAAAGGCACCGTTCATGCAGGACACGATGGCGAGCGGGACAGTTATATTCGTTTTTTTATGTAAATTGCCTAGGTATGTCTGTATGTACTGCGCTGCCTCGACAGGTATAGTTAAGCTAGCTAAAAATAAACACTTACTATAAGCTTATTTCAAAACACGCATGTAATCGCTACCTTCTATAAACTAACCCAACCTCCAAGAGTTTGTTCCTAGCTTAACTTTGATGAAGTTTTAATTGAAAATTAGTCTTGGCCGTATCTTGCCGGCTTCAGTTCATTTGGCCCGGTAGACCGGGAAATGAACTCGATTTTGGACTAAACGGTTTTTTAGCGAAAATGAAAGTTAGTGCTTTTTAACGCCCATAGGTAATTGGATATAGTCTGTCCCCATGAGTTTAGTATGAAACTTGGTGAGTATTATTTTAGCTTGATATATTAAAAAATGCTTGAAATCGGGCACCCATTTAAACTTGTTCTAAACTCTAGATAAAATATGGTGTCATAAAAACCAGCTATTACTCTGTTTTGTTTCTAGGATTAAAACTTTTCGGATCAAAAAACAAAGTATCTCCTAGTCTAATTTATCTATTGTACACATGACCCGTATACGGTATCCTGCCTTTTCGCCGAAAATTGCATTGCCGAATTTCATTTGCCAACCAACTTTTCGCAGAAGTTTCATTTGGCCGAATAACTTTTACCAAATAATTATTTCGCAACCATTTCATTTCCCAACCCCATAGTCGGGAAATGAAAATTGCCTACTAGGTTGGGTTAGGTTGGGTTGGATTATGTAAAGTTGGGAAATGAAATTCGGCCAAATGAAACTTCTGCGAAAAGTTGGTTGGCAAGTGAAATTTGGCAATATGATTTTCGGCGAAAAGGCAGAGAACCCCTGTATACTCGTACATATTTCGTAATATTTCACCAACGTATTGACGAATTGCAAAACGCAAGACAAAATAAAATTTACTACTGGACCGAAAGTTATTCTTTTTTTGTACATTTGTCTCTTCGAAGTGCAGCTACCTACTGAAAAATTTATTTTGTACACTACATAAATAACTAAAAACAAACAAATTTCCGATGTGTAGTTCATATAGCACTCATAGCTGTAATCCAACTCTATAAGCCACGCTTACCCTCCCATGTTGACAGAAATAAGCTCCACGTCAAGTCAAACGTCATTCCAAAATATCACATGTTACTAAAGAAACTACGTCGCTTACGTCTTTTTAGAAGTGATGACATTTCTGTTCTATTTTGGTAGGTATTCTTAAGAAGGAATGTAGCACTTAGTATAAGTGTAGGGTTTCATTATTTGTCATTACCATTTGTTTTCTGTTTGGAGATAAATTCGTTTTTTTAGCCATTTGTCGTGACGTGAGGCGTAGGTGACTTTAATTGGTACAACAGAGAATATAGTTGTTTAAAAATTGATTGTTTCCGTAAATAAATGGTTGGAGATAATTTAGAAATTAAATACATATGGTAAGAATGATGTCATGTCATACTTGTTAGCTGAAGTTTCATTAAAATTTCATAGTATCACAAAGATTTTGGAATAATTAACAAAAACTTTTAATAATAAACAAGAAAGATAAATATGCCGTATGTACACTTGTACAGCGTGTAATATTTACGGATTAAATTTAACTTTTTTGAAGTTTCCAGTATTGATAAGTATTTTAAAGGACAGATACGATTTTTGCCAAGATTTCATCAGCAGTACCTACTAATACCTATTAACATTTTATAGCATTTTTTTAATTCCGTTCATGTAACTCTGTATGGCAGTAATCCACAAAATGTGGAGTTACGGACTGCTACATAAACATGATGTTTATACATAATTTTGGTCATGTAAACCTTACGTTTAAGCTGACCTGTCACCTTCAATGTCGAAGCAGGGATATAACGGTCTGGCTATAGTGTAGTTTCGACATCTCCAGTAAAATATCACATTTAGTATCGGTATTTCGTTAGCAAATCGGCATCGTTCCGTTTTCTGAGTCTATTCCCGTCCGTTTCCGCCGCGGCTCGGCCCGACGTTATTTTAGACGGAACTCTATGAGTGGACGTGTTTTTCTATTAAATAAACATTAGAGAGGCTTACTGGTTTCTTGTAACGTCTTTAGCGGGAATGGATTTGTAATAAAATGTTGTGTTAATGCAAGTGTGAGCTTGGAATATGAAGAAGATTTATAGACTGCGCTTTATGAGCGCGACTTAAAAGCATAAAGTTGGTTAACAGACTTAAGCTTGACTTTAATTTATATTAACAAATATTATTGGTACCTTTCGATCTCACACGATATTTTAAACGTTGGAAGAAAACGTAGAGGCAGACTGTACACATAAGATGACTTTTTTTCGCTCCAACTGTTGTTTGTTAGGTCTTCCAAAAAAAAATCTAATAGTTGTTAAGTAAAAAAAAATCATTTGATGTAATGCAGGAATTCTTGTTCCATAATATTAAGCTTTACAAAAAGATATTTTAGTTCGACTAATGTCCCCTGACCGAAAAAAATATGCAGTGTATTAGGTAATATAGAAGTAACTAATACATAGAGTTCTAGGTGATCAATGTGTCTTATCTAAGTTGTGTAAGCGTGTATGGGGTGTTTATTAAAAGATTAAACACACTATTTGTACCGATTGTTTCCTACTCCACCCCATCGATTAGCACTCGTGACGGCATAAACGTCGAACCAATAGCTTTACACCTGTCAACGTCAACTTGACGATGACAGTTGGGGGCGACGAGTACAAATATTGGTGTTAGGTTCACTCGAGATGGTGTCGGGTTGTAATGTAAAGAAGTTACGCGTGACGTAGTCAGTAGGTACGATATTACTTAATGATGTATTGTAATGAGTTCATAACCAATAAAAGATGTTAGAACGAAAGCGGTTTATTAGCAGTTGCCTATATGTATTGACTAAAATTTTGGTATACAATGTGTAAAAATACGGGTGAACCTTTTAACGGTAGTTTATATAGGTCATACTGAACAACTTTCAATATGGAGCCTACCCCGAAATCGCGTTTTTTTTGCCAGACTCATACATTTTGACGCATGGGTGTCGACATTTTGTATGAGGAAGTTAACTTTTTTTTGGTATTTTCGGGTTACCTCCATAGTAAAACTTGTCCAGTATGACCTATGTAAACCACAATTAAAAGGTTCGCCCGTATTAAATTTACACACTGTATAATCGATTAATATATTGTTATTTGCGAGTGGAATTAAATGAGAACTACTAATAAATGTTTTCACTATTAATAATTTTATCGTTTGAAATAACAATGTTTGATTTATGATTTTAATTCATTTAAATACCTACGAGTATGTTTACATACATGAAAATTGATCTCAAAATAAATGTGGAAAATGGATGAACGCTATAAAAGCGACATTTTTCTTATTCTCAGAATCCTGACATCAAAACCTTTGACACAGACTATTTAGATGAAATCTGTAAATTTTATAAGATATCTGTTATATCATTATCAGTGATCGGCGAAAAGGATTCCACACCGCGGGAATTCAACTAGACATAGTATTATCGATGCGCCGTTTCGCCCGCGATACCAATTAAACTGCTCGAAAATATACGTGTTTGTATTATGTTTAATACAATGAATCATTGTAATAGCTAGTAGTTCGCCCCGAACTAAGAACTCGCTCGTTGATCAGTAAAATAATGGTTTGTTATTTTAATTTTATAGAGATGAAAAAAAAAACAAGAAATAATATGCGAATTAAATAATTTCATTAAAATACTTAATGACAAATGTTTGTGAAAATTACTGTAATTTTATTTTCCTATCCCGCAAATGCCGCGGCATATCCATACTAGCATAATGATTGACATCATTCACCCCGTGTGGAATCCTTTTCGCCGATCACTGATCATTATACTTCACAATTTATACACTGCTGTATAAACGTGTGACTTAAGTGTGACTATTCCAGGCGTTCGGCGATCAATCAGCCGGCCCGAGGCATGCGGATGTTTTACATGCCGTGCGGTTGGTGGTGACCCGGCGACTGGCGAGTTCAATCGCGTTAGCTTGTAAACTGGCTCCTTTTACGACCAAAGTGACATTATGAGGGTATGGTACACACGACAGGAAATCATAGTTTATAGTGACTTAACTTGAAATCAACTAGCCTTCCTATTGATTGACTATGACTAGACTATAGTAGTACAAAAAAACACTAACCCTTTGACCGCCAAAGCCGTCATATCACGCGTACGGAAAGTCGTGCTGTCAGCGCCAGGACGTGATATCACGCCCAAAATATAACCGGTTTGCCTTACGCGCTCGCGCGCGCTGGCGCTAAGGACACGATTTTTCCGTCCGATACTCGGCGATCGGCGTTCAAAAGGTTACATTTTATTTTGCTAATTTGATAGATCCTTAAAAACAAAATGTTTTTAAACTAATTTCTCCTTAAAGGTTTAGTAGAATTTGTAGATTATTATTACATACAGTATTGCAGTAATATTATCAGCATTAAAATTAAAATACGACAGTAGTGAATATCCAATAAAAAACAGTAATAAAATAATCTGAACCACCACAATATTTCAAGTCAATAAAAATGATTCATTATTAAACGTCGTAACTTCCTGCCTCGCACAGCAAAACTGTGGAATGAATTGTCGCCTGCGGTATTTCCGGACCGATACGACCTTCAAACCTTCAAGAAAAGAGCGTACTCCCATCTTAAAGGCCGGCAACGCACTTGTGACCCCCCTGGTGTTGCGGGCGTCTATGGGCGGCGGTAATTGCTTACCATCAGGCGATTCGTCTGCTCGTTTGCCTCCTATGTCATAAAAAAAAAAAAAAAAGATGGTGAATGGAAATGGGTTTTTAAGTATCGCGAAATGTCACAGGCAGTTTAATGAAGCCATGCCCGTGATTGATGGCAAATAAAATGCAAGCCAAGGTTGAAAACGATACGAAAAAAAATCTTACCAGAATGCCACTAGAGTTTACCTTTTACTGTTTGAGCAAATTGAAGTGTTACCTATCCGAAGATATTAATCAACATAATTCCAAAACAATCCTGTCCCAATAACCCGTAGCAAACTGAGTCGCGATTAGAACGAGTTTTAGGTTTAGGAATGCTGTCAATAATTCACGTTTTTATTGACGTAAGTGACGTAGGTTTAAGGTAGCATACATTTACAGGTAACATCTTTGATTATTAAACCAACCGGATGCGAGACGCGCTCTCATTTCTATCGGAAAAAGTCAGCCGTTTTTTGCGGGGGAGGGGAACGTCAAATGTATGCGAAACGTCAAAATAGCCACGTCAAATAAACGTCAGTCCATATTATGAGTATGACCAGTGGTCATACTCATTCGGCAGAGGGGAACGCCTGTCAATGGCTACTCCGCTTGGTTTAAAGCTCTAAGGGTAACATAGTGAGTTTATGGCAAATATATTCTGTGTGCTGTGTGATTTAACACTTGTTAACAAAATGCAATACCGGCTGCAATGTATAATTGTAAAGTTAAGGATTAAAAAAAAAATACCCTGTGTTATTCTTTTAAAGCCATAGAGCGTCAGAAAAAAGAACTATACGTGATCGATCACATTAGAAATTAAATTATTAAAATTCATGTCCTATTCGATCAATGTTGTAAAAATTTGTATTATTTTTAAGTTTATACATGGACCCTTAGAGTAAACAACTTAACAAGCAAAGCCGTTCTTCCAAAAGACTGTAATTTTATGTAAACAGATCCAGACACCCTATCGGAAACCTTTGCCTCACCCTTCGTAAGAAAATGGCAAAAAACGTCGCCATACTTTGTGAATTCCCGAACTGTCACTTGATGGGTATTCTTTATTGAACTCTAATGCCTAGGTTATAGGGGTGACGGCTGGTAACTAGAGCGACCAGAATCAAGTTGCCATACTTTTTGAGTTCGTAATTCGTCAGCAAACATCGATATTAACATTCCCTGTGCTGTTAGGGTCAGATTAAATTGATAGAACACAGATTTAAAACAGTACTTCAAGTATAAATCGATTGAAAGGAGTGGGCAATTCCTTATATAATAAAAAAAAACAATACTACGCTAATATTAAGAACAATATCCTATTTATTTTATTTTAGTTTTTTTTTTCCATTTGGAAAAGGGTTTTGAAATGTGTACCTAATAATCATACTCACTTAAACATCAAAATATGTGGGCGAGTTTAGTGCAAGGGACCACTTTGTCGATTTACAAGGACACTTTTTTCTTTCACTAATATACAGAGTGTTTCCTGTAACATGAGCAATCAATTAAAACGTAGATTCTACTCCTCAAACAATAACACTTTTGTTCAACAACTTTTAAAAAATATGAATTTTGTAGATTGTCTCTTTTTCATACAAACTAAATAGTATTTTTAATGTACGTTAAAATCCGTCCAATTGACATTGCTTGTTAGCCTTGTCACCCTACAGACATAATCAATTTCGGAATACATTGCGTGTTCGAATAATCTTAAAAGTGAAATAAAAATCAAACTATAAGTTATGTCTGGTTTGAGGAGTAGAATCTATGTTTTAATTTATTGCTCCTATTACAGGAAACACCCGGTATAGTGTAAACTGTGCAGCTTTCGAAAATACTAGTAACTCCATATCGACAAAGTGGTCCCTTTTTCCGTACAGTGGTACATATGTGTTTTATTAAAGATTTATTAATTAGTCATATTTTTTTGACCTCTGCCAAATCATTAAACAACATAAATCATAGCTAAAATGAAAAAATTTATACAAGCATTAGAGTTTAGTCTGCTTTTTCCCACTATATACAAAAAATATGAAATGTTTTTTACTAAGCATTGGGGGCGTTGACATACTGTTAAAATCTGTGTACTTTACTTATCTTAGTTTGTTTAGTCGTTAGGTATTAGAATAAACCCCGGGCAAGGGTGTACTGCAAGGGTGAACACGCAAATAAATAGTGTTGCCAAATATTTGCCCGCGCGGCAAATCACCCCGCTTAGCATACTGTTTCCAATATGTATACTTGTTGTGAAAAGTCAAATATGAAGGCGCTATTCACTTCAAAATTTTCGAAATATTCATAAATATTATTCGCAAAAAAGTAAGAAATATAAACTTAATACGTTTTTTACTTAGATTATCTGATTGAGGAGTGTGGAAATTGAATATTATTGAAATCACTTACTTATTTAATAAAGCTGTAGGCTGGAAACCACGTACCAAGTCCAAAGATGTTACTTAAATAAAATACCTAAGACTTTTCTCATTAAGGTAATACTGTGTAAGTGTAAGAGATATTTCAGTTACATTAATCTAGTTATTACGAAGAAAACCTTCATCTCCCAACAATGACATGAAAAACCAGGTAGGCATTAAAAGTATTACGTAGGAAAACTCAAAACACGTTATTTTTTTCGGGTGGATGTAGTAATTGTAAAAATCTTTACCTACAAGGACTATACCACTGTTACAACACTGTCACTACTGCTCCTTACAATTTCATTATTTTAAATATATATTTCATTAGCATTTACGTAATTAACCCCAACATTACATCTGTAATATAACACAACTATTAACCCTTCCGTCTGATCAATCCAACCAGTATAAAGTCCAAGTTGCGGTCTACATTTGCACAGTTAACTCGCAAATTGGACCGTTCAGATATTCGAACTTGTCGTGTGGGTTCTTGCACTTAATTCGAATGTCGGTCTGAGCTATCGGTTTTGGTAGAGAGTAGCCACCTTCGACAAGTTGGGAGTATCGTACCCAGTATAAGTTTTAGGTGAACTAGCAGAGTCCCTGGTATAGATTGTTTTTGTTTAAATTGATATCATCATCATCATCTCAGCCTCATAACATCAGGCCTCCCCTTTAAGCGGGGGGGGGGGGGTTGCCATACGCGCCTCGCTTAGCAGGCGGGTTGGCGCGCGCAGTTTTTTTTTGTTTATGGTTGTTTAGGCTTTCGGAAGATGCTGCTTCCCATCTCCCGGTATATTCCCTTAGCAGACTCCTAGTGCAACCGCGGGACGATATGGTGGGGGACAATTCTAAGGCCGGGCACTCCACGCCTACGGCTCAATTGATAGATTGTTGCTAATTAAATCGTAGTCCAATACTATTACGTTTAAAGTGTAATTGCGAATTGACATCCCTCTCTTGAAGTCGCATATGTAGACTTATTTTAAAACTCCCTATGTACAGGACTACTTTACATAGAAATACCTACATAGGTATATATAGGTATTTTTAAAGCTTACAAAGCTCAAGCAGTTATTTTCAAGGCTAGATAGAGAGTAGGTTCCCGCAGGCTTGCCTAATTTCGGACAGTTAAGCAGTCTTCCCACATCCGATTAAGAAAATGACAGCCGAATTGGCTCCGGCTTGCCTAAGACAATTTTGGACTCGCCGCCAAAAGGTAATAAAGTAGCGGTCGCTCCATTAAGATTTGTACCTATATAATATATCTATAAACCTTATCGTTTAACTGTTGAAAGTATCGTGGCATTAATAAATTAATAGTACTGAGTTATAAAGTTTAATTTAACCTTGTTAACCGAGTTCAAAAAAGGAGGAGGTTCTCAATTCGACTGTTTTTTTTATCATCTTTTTTGTATGTATGATAGGTACTCGATATCTCCGTGAATCGTCAACCGATTTTCAATTTTTTTTTAATCGAACAAAAATAATCCCTAGATGGTCCCATTGTCACCAAGTCGGGGTCTGATGATGGGATCCTGGAGAAATCGAGGGAACTCTTCAACTATTATAGGCACACCTATAGTGATTTCACTATTTTTTACAGCAACTCGGCCACTTCCTCTTGGAATAGCGGATCCTAAGTGAAGTCGGTTCTTTTTTGTTTAAAATTATTCAACGGTCTATTTCCTAAATAGTACTAGGTACATTTAAAAAGAACTGCAATAGTGAAACTATACTGCCACACTACGGTTTCGTCCATGTGCAACAAAAATCCTGACCAAAGCTGGCATATTGGATTTAAGTAAGCAGATTACGGGGGTCACCCTGCACTGACAAACATAATTGCTTATTGAATTATTTATATCAATAATCCTTATAGAATCTGAAAGTAAGGGTATCTTTATCCCACTACAAAAACGTAACAACCATTGGAAAACTAGTCTGAATTCGGACTTTCTTACACTACGAATACGGTCGATATTGAAAAAGATTTCCAATGGGTTATACTTGGGTTGGGCTTGGTCTGGGTGACTCAGTCCAGTGCTGGATCCTGATTGATCTGAGTTATTGGCAGTGAAAGGTATTGTGTTTAAAGCTTAATAGTATCGGTGTTTGGCAGATGTTCTAATGACAAATAGGGAATAGGGAGTAATCTTCTAGTCGTTAAATTAGGAAGAGTCGTTATTTTTGAACTGTGCTAAGAATACAGTATTTTTGGAACAGATGCGGTGACGTTTATAATATTGTACTTTGATGGAAGTTATGATAAGGTGCAGATGAGACTGCATCTGCATCCAAAATCAAATGTAACAAATGTTATTTCCTTAATGACCTGTGTGGTAGTAAGTAAAAAAAAAGTGAAAATTTAACGCGTTTTGAAATGAGTTCATTTTGTTGTCCTCCTTAACAGAAAATTAGTATCCTTTGTTTAAAATCACGATTATAAATAGCCCTTTTAACAAGCCAGCGACGCGGAATTATTACAATTAACCCTCTAAATACCAATTCCGACTACCAAAAGCGTGCTCACGAAAAGTATGCAAATTTTCTTTTCAACTCCTCCTAATGTTTGACATCGCGCGCAATTTGGGCGGGAAAGGGCCGTAATTTGGCGGGAAAATTGACGCGTGCTGGCCACGTGCCGCCATTTTGACCAACTTGGTGACGTCATCAATTCGGAGTATGGTAGAAAAGGATGGGAAATGAGTTTTTTTGTCTATGATTTTTTTTTAGTTTTATTACTGTGTATGAGGAGAAGGCACAAATTAAAATATTAAAAAAAGTTTAAAATACTTTCCTACTAACTTATGATAGCTGTCAGATGCAGTTAAGTTACATTTTATGACAAAAATACAAAAATGTTACATAAATTGACCGCTATGCTACGCGCGTAGCGCTACGTCATAGCATAGCGGATAACATGGATTTCCCACTATGTAATGAAAATGCTTCGTAGACGCGTGACGACAACATATCGTGATTAGCGCTGAATGGGCTAGTAAAATGTTCTTTCCTTTTCAATTCTGAATTAATCATATACCTACATATAAGTAGGTATCTTCGTCAAGTGGTCCCCTCTACATAGACCAGAGGTAAATTACAGAGGTGTTAGCATGCCAATGATTCAGTGACCCCTTGACTCCGTTGACTAAGGCTTCTGTATCGGATAACAAGCCTACCGATCCAATGGTGTTATGATACTACTACAGTTAAATAACTTAAAGAAAACTTCCAGCTTAATACGAAAAACGTCTTTGGTGATTGTTAAAATCAAGTTATCATATTTTTTTCTAAAAATTACCAAAATATTTAATTTTTATAGGGAACTTCAAAAGTACGTAGTGTTATGTCCGAGGAAGGCGGCCATCAGAGGAGAGTGGCGGCGTGTTGTGAAGCTTGCCACCAACACCTGAAGTGATGACCACGACCACTCTGTCAAGAGTGATACCGACAAGGAAGAAGTGTTATGTCCGCATTCAATCATTACATTTCTTTGTTTCGTGAATTTCGTAAATAATTCCTATACCAAAAGGACTCAAACGAAATGCTTTCAGACCGGATTTGCAGCGATGTTTCTCAGAAATTCGTTCACTTCAGCGATTCTAACAGGTATCGTGTTGATTGGATGGTATTATGCCTTACGTGTCTATTCACAAAACCAAGCATGCCTTTGTCTTGAGCTTGTCTATCATTGCTTGTACAGAAATAGTATACAATTTTGTTTTACGATCTCCACGCACCATTATTTGCACTGCAAAGCTACTGTCCATTGATATGTTAATATTACTGGATAGTTCGATGCTGCATACCACCATCCAGTTCGTAGTAAGCTTAATTAAGGCCAGCTCATGGATTTTCAATCAGCACGTACGCGTGTAAAGAGAATTCGCACCGACTATCCGTCTGTTTCGTTTTGAAATGGGATCTACATTTGTAATCTACATGTACCTGTATTCAAAAACCGGAGTAAATTTTTTGTGAGTTTCATTTGTGTTGCTAAAATAATACACAATCAAGTTTTTAGTTACTATTTAGTAAACAATATTTTTTCAATTCCAGTTACTTATTTAGTAACCCACTTAGTATTCCATGCAAAAGATCATGCATGCAGTTTTGATATGAATATGAAACAATAATTTATAAAGTAAGTATGGAATAGTTATTCAAAAATAAAAAATAAAACATGCTTATTAATTTAAGGCTTTCATAACTTGAGGGAGATTTGATCTAATATATTTTTTCTGAGACATACTATCACTAACATCATTATGTACCTACACAGCGTGTAAATCTAATACGGGCGAACCTTTTAATGGTGGTTTATATAGGTCATACTGAACAAGTTTTACTATGGAAGTAACCCCAAAATCTCAAAAATAAATTTGGCTTCTTTATACAAAATGTCGCCACCCATGCGACAAAATGTATGAGTCTGCCAAAAAAAACCTCGATGGAACCAACCGTATTAAACCGATAAAAAAATAAAAGATTCAGGAATTCGTCGTGTCAAACGAAACGCTTCTAACAAACACCGAGCATATAAAATCCATGTATATAATGTCGTCTAAATAAATTAATCATTTCTCATACCTCCTCAAGCATTACCCTCTCAAAAATAAATACCAGTACAAAACATTCAATTGACGACTAAATCCTCTCCAACCACGGTTTTAGGGGAAAACTATCCGAAGACAACTAGGGCCATAATCCCCAAGGTACGGTGTGCAAATTAATGCACAGAAATTTGCTAGGGTAGTGGTTTTGATGGTGGCTGCAACGTAATGCACTTTTCGTGTCGGTCGGTGTTATGAGTCATATTATGCACCTTTGACTTGGTGATAGGGTGTTTTATAGGTGTTGTAAAGTTACTTAGGCTGTTAGTCCTGTTGTGGGGTGTTTATAATGTATTGGTACTTTAAAATACTTATGACCGATTGTATTATTCTGTTTTTGATATAACATAATCATAAGTAGGCATTTACTATTTACCTAAAATTAAGAAATATAAGGAAATACAATGAAACTTAGGTATCGATTCTCAGAAAGTACTTCGTTCCCATATAATTAAAGGTACCTATTAAATACGTTTTGGGCAAATTAACTAGGAACCTACACAATTTAATTTACCTATGTAACTTCACGTATTTTTTTTATGCAATCTTTTTGACTTTTTGTTCGAAATGTAGTCCGGAAAAGAGCGAAGCTAAGCTAGTTATGGCAGTCACAAGGATTTTTAATTTATTTTTATCGAGAGAAAACTTAAGTGTACTCAACCTACGAACCTAATACCTACTTATAGCAGGTACTTATACACCTTTTTTCATTAAAATGAGGACAGTTTGTTGGCATCGGTACTCTGAAATAAAATAACAATTATAAACATACAGCTTTGACCATTTAGGTAAGACTGTCTATATTTTGGAAACAGTATTGTATGTCAACCTAAAACAGTGTTGCCAACCGTGCTGTCCCTCTGTAATCCGGAGCAGCTTAAACAAGGGCTGTGAGGGCACGGTCCGCTGCCCGTTTTTAACAACCCTAGCGCAAGCGCAACGCCAATTATTGATGCCAATGTTTGCTAAGTTGGGCTACTGTTTATAGGAAATCTGATTGTGGTAAAGTATGCATGTTTATTGACTTCCGACGAAGAATTAGAGTTTTTTTTAATTAATAGAGGTAAGTAACTAATTTATTTTTGGTTTTTAACTGCTGCGGCAAGTCCGCTGCCCGTTTGTAACAACGCGCAACGCGAGCGGGCCATATGTCAGTTGTATCATTATTTTGATAAAGGTACCATTTGGTGACCGTCGCGTTACGTTACGTCATATACCTACAGATTCATTATTGTGTTCGATTTAAAAAAAATTAAGCGCTGGCCTCCAAATGGTACCTTTACCAAACTATTGCCACTATTATTGACGCCAAATATTTGCTTTCAGTTGAAATACTGTTCATAGTAAATGAAATGATAGTGATAAAAGTATGTTTGTTATCACCGGCTTTCTGAAGAAAAAATAATGGTAGGTAATGATCGAAATTATTATCCAGTGTAAGTACCTTATAGTATACATATAGGCAAGTATTTTTGTATATTTATTTGTTAATTCATAATTGTAAGGTATTTCGTCAGATTTTACTCGTATTGATTAGTTTAATTTGGGTATTGCGACGATTTTATTTAAAATACATACAGGATTTTCTGTTCATAAAGTTACTTACTAGTTGAATCTTAATAATAATAATAACCCTTATTGACTACCGACACTTCGGTACTTTTTAATTCAAAACAGCATACTTAATCACCTTTATCTCATAATGTCCTATTTATTATTATAGCCATAGTAACAGCAGAGACTATAGATAATATAGACAGACACAGTCCAAAAACTGTTTAGACTGAACTGCTCTATTATATAAGTTACTCTATGGTAACAGTAAAATGCTTATCATTTTCTTTGTCCAGTCAGAGTTCCCAACCCTATTAATAACTACAAATTGTACAAATCCAGCATTTTAACCCCTCTGCAGTTGAAACCAGACTCCTGCAATTTTCTGGACCTGATAACAATTGGGGACCAATATAAATCTTAGTACGTTCACAGTCAGAATGGTCACAGTAAATGCAAAGCAGTACCAGCAGCGACATCCTGTCGAGTGATAGATGAGAATTATGTTTCAATAAATATTTCTATTTTTATAAAATACTTTAGCTGCATTGGCCGATAAACAGAGTACTTTAAATGAGACAAATACGAGTACAATTTAGTAATGTCTCTAATTAGTTTATAAACTGACAGCATTTGTTAATTCTACTAACTTGGTACTATTCAACCCCGGATTTTTTAATGAAATGTTACTTCATATTTTTTAAGTAGGTAAATACATAACGATGAACATTAGATATATGTAAGATCTGCTTTTTTTTTAAATTTGTCTATTTAATATAAATGACACCACGAGTACGTATTTTATAAAAAAACCTCGTCAAACCGTAATGTTTGATAGAATTATGGTGAGATACGCTCAGTGTTTTAAACAAAAAATATACGTATAACTTAATTTATGTTTTTACGAACTTTGTACGTATATATTCTTGATTTTTAAAGTAAGACATCATCAGACCCTTCAACGGTAGTAATGATAACTACCAGAACAACTTACATAGATATTACTAAGATCAAAAATGTATTTAACTACAATAATTTTAAACAAAAAAAGAACCGACTTCACTTAGGATCCGCTATTCCAAGAGGAAGTGGCTGAGTTGCTATAAAAAATAGTGAAATCACTATAGGTGTGCCTATAATAGTTGAAGAGTTCCCTCGATTTCTCCAGGATCCCATCAACAGACCCCGACTTGGTGGCAATGGGACCATCTATGGGGTTATACCCGTTAGATTAAAAAAAAAACATTGAAAATCGGTTCACGATACAGGAGATACCGAGTAACATACATACAAAAAAAAAACATAATAATGATAATAAAAAAAAAACTGTCGAATTGAGAACCTCCTCCTTTTTTGTTTCAAGTCGGTTAAAAAAAAAGCTTGACGCACTGCCATTTATATTTGACTGTGGACGGTCCGGCGGTGTGTCCTCTGGTCCACACGAGCTAACCTATAAAACTGTCTCCTGTGATCTACGGCCGAGGGTCCACAGGGCCGAGGTGGATGCTGCACGTTGATAAGATGGTTAATGAGATGATTTCTTATTATGCTGCTTTTACGAATATCTGTATAATGTATGTTAATACATGTATAAAATTAATATAATATAATAACTAATTCATATAAATTCGAAAAAAGTGTCTAAGTACAGATTTTAAAGGATCAGCAACGCGCATGTAACTGTGGAGTTACAGGAGTCCATCGGCTGCGGTGACCACTTACTGTTAAATAGTCTTGTGCCATAAAACATGAGTAGTTAAGATCGCAAGTAGGTATCACATATTTAAATAAAATTATTTTTGGAATTCGTGAACTGAAAAACCTGAACTCATGGTGATCCTCTCGTAGTGATCTCGTACCCATAATACCACAAGATTAGTATAAATTGTACAAAATCAATACGATGTTATTATAACTCTTTAATCACTACGAGCTACGTCGAGCTAACCACTTTTACTACATTAATAAATTTCCTTATATAGCTCAAAATCCCAATCTCATATAAAAAATAAAAGTCTTCATTCACGAAAAAGAGAAAAACATTATATTGGCAGAAACGCAATAATCTAAATAAGTGTTTCATTGCCCCGACTTTTTACGCCTATATTATACGCAATAAAGGGAACGAGGAAAAATGTAAAGACACTCGGAGACTGGACGACTTGTGCACGGTTTTTCTTGAGATTCATTTACTTCGAGATAAAATGACAACCGCCGCTACCAATATTATGAAATATTTTATATTTAAGAATATAGCAGTTGGCAATACTGTTTATTAGAGAATAGAAAATTTTCTGCTGACTGAATGAAACTGTGATTTTGACATTACACAAAAATTCTTTTAAACACATAATTAACCTAAAAATAATATTATTTTTATATCAGGTTGTAGATAAACAATTCAAATGTGTCAAATTTTGTTAAGCGTCCATTGATCCTTTATTTACTTATTAAATGTTATTTTGGAGCCACAGTTGTATTAAAATACTTCAAAAAAAAAAGAAATAAAATGTCGTTCCTTCTAAAGCCCTGCGAATGTATAAAAAATCAAGTAGTGTACTGTTTTGAGTATAACACCCAGTTGTCGTAAAATTAATTTTTTCTCAAAGATTTTTTTCTATAGATAGATTTATTTATTTTCTGTGGGAAAGAAATCTGAATAATTATTAATTTATTTGTGTTATTCCAGAAATAACGTCTCTAAATATAGGTACCAAACTTTCGAAACAATTGAAACATGATATTCTAATTTCAAATCTCTAACTTTGTTTTCGTCGAAACGTAATGAATATTTGATTAATTGTGGCCTAAGTTATCGGTAAACAAAAGTTGTACAAACAAGTTGCTTATTAAAAAGCTGTGGAGTGCCCTTCGACGGATTAATTGAATAATTTTCGCGTAAACATTTCAAACCGACAGTTGTCGAGTATTGATTTCCACTACCCTCTAGTGGGGTTGTGGTCCAGATCATAAGAAAGAACGGGGTTCAAGTTTTGAAAAAAAAATTATGGTGGCTCAAATTTTTGTCAAATGAAATCTTGTCTCCTATAGCAGCGTACAATATTAGACGCTACACAATTTAAAATATGTAAAGAAAACGATTCAATTTACAAGTCGGTACAGTCAACGCCTAAAATATGTACCTATACACTTTTGAAGCTTATTACAATGGAGTAAGGTGCAAAAGTGTACACATATTTATGGCGTTGACTGTACCTAAGTGTACTATAGCCAGACTACCTACGTTTAAACCGCCCAACTTTGCAGGTGACAATGTGAAGTTAAAATATCAAAAAAATTCAGTCGAATTGAGAACCTTCTCCTTTTTTGAAGTTAAAAACTGACGTTCATGTCACTGCAGTAGGAATAACGTAGATATGGACGTTGCAGTGGCAAAGTATTCAGCGTGGTAGAACCAGATTTTTTGGCGTTCCTTCATTTGAGAGCGGCCAACAAAATCTTCACATTAAAAAAAAGCCTTAATATCTATAAGTCAGAAATGCACATATGAAGTAATAATAGCATGAGCCTTTGGCCTAAAATGCCTGCTCGTCATCCGGTAGCTTGTATACCACCACCGGTAAAAATTAACGTAACTGCCAACCCTCGACCGCTTGGACCCCATCGGCATCACCCCACGAAAACAAGGGTGGATTTGCAGAATTAAATAAAAAAATACACCTTCCTGGACACCGAAATGGCGTCAAGTCTATTGGATTTTTTCCCGAGCCTCAGCGATTCTTCTAATAGTGTTATTAGGGAAGCATTGGATAAAAAGAGGGAAAAATGAACGACATTTGATTCGATTGAGATGAAGATGCTTTCTGACAGGCTGAAATGGCTGACGCTTTGGGGATAAATAATACACGCGAGCTGTCAACTTGACACGGCGAAGGAGGGAACTATCAATAGTTGAGTACTTGGTCTAATAGAGGATTGGTGTGACAAGAAATTCCCTCTTATAAATGGCACATACTTTGTATCATTATGTTTTCCGGGAGTCTTAGTTTTATCGCGTTTTTGTGGTGTATTTCGGTATTGCACAGATGGTTTATTTTTAGTTTTAAATTTTAAAAAAATCAGTCGAACTGAGAACCTCCTCCTTTTTTGAAATCGGTTAAAAAAGTGAATAATTTGTTTAGTAAATTATGAAAGCATATTGACTGTTTTTTTGTTATTAGATTTTAAACAAGACGATACGCTCTACTCTTAATTACTTTACAAACTATTATTATTTTGGGTACTTTTTCTGTAAAACGGTACCTACGTATAAAGGTAGTTAAATACTTATGTGCTTCTAGAATGACATACATAAGTACTAATGCAATAATGAAAAGTTCAATGACATGCCTTTTCAGTGTCGATCAATCGATCGAGGGAATAAAACGTATTCCTTGCTCAATGTGCAATTTGAAAAGTATAATGATAGTCACATCAATTACTAAGTAAGTACCAAATTAACTAAAATACTTACATATTAGAATGTAGTTTTTATAGTTTTAATACTGATTAGCAGCAAAGCTGTATATTTACTCACCCGTAGTTGTCATTATATTGTATTTGACTCAGTCTCCCACCAAACATTACCTACTATTGGACTTTTTAACTTATAGTGTGTTGACTACATGGATCCCATCTAAAACTTTATCATCAATCATGAAGTCAACAATAAATCTAATCAAATATCGTAAAAGTAAGTTATGTTTTATTAGGATATTACAGTGCTTTAAGTCTTTTTAGATCCAAAGTTATTTGGATATATCCGGCTAAAAGCACCCTTTCTATTTGGTGTGTTGTTCCCGTAACTAACCAAACTCAAAATAACCAGTATACTAGTATGCTTTCATCTACAATATTGTACGGATCTAAAGGCCAAATTATTCAGGTTATTGAAGCTTGGAATGGGATAGGAATGCAAGCGCTGGTGCAATTCATTCGACTTATGCTGCATGATGCATGAACTGCCCGTACTGTAAATACTACATTACTTTCTACACCTCATATCTCAATGTATTTTGCTGTTAGAAAATCAACCCTATAATTTGAATATTAGAGTTCATTTAAAAAGGGAGTGATCCGGTGCCGAAAATGGACAGTTGGTAAATACGGATGACGGGCTTTTTGAAAACATATGGGTTTTTACATTTGCCAGTTCGCAGTTGCGGATACTGAATAGAGACAGATGAACCGGCTAGACTGAAAATCATATTTAATAAAAACGTAATGTATAAAAGAAACAGTTGATGCTATTATGATATTTCGTGGCACCAAAATAAAAATAAAACACTACCTACTAACTATTTGGCAATTTTCAAAAATATAAAATTGCCAATTTTCAAAATTGTAACTTAAGACGCAAGTCGCAAGCCACAGCCCTACGATAACATAAACATGACGTCACAGCTCCCCGACGTTTTATTGGACGTGTAACGCTTTGATCTCGCCGCTGCACGTATAGCGTTACCAATTAGAGGCGACGGCGATACAATTGAAGTTAGGGTTGTCAATCAATAGATGTTTGCGCTATTCAAGATTAGACCGTGACTGGTAGATGCGATATATCACATTGAGGATTGTATTTCTGTTTATTACGAGTGTTTTTATACAACTATAATTCTAAAAGTTGTAATACTAAAAAGTTATAAAATGTATGTACAATATGTTTGACTATTTGTCGTATAAAATATAAGACACACAGTAAGTAAGGGACTGGCTTAGATATATTTTTCAAAAGTAATGGAGTGTATTCGAAAACACGCTAGACCAAGAAAAATAGAAGAAAGCAGAAAACCAGATGCGCCACCAGACTGTCTTATCGAGTTACTGGGAAATAAGTTTAGAGTTAGCTCCGCGGAACAATGTGTGGAAAATATTCGATTATGGCTTTTGTTAAAGGATTTCTGGATCTTGAGCTCTGTCGGAAACCTAGGAACGCTACTAGTTTGATATTAGTTTTTATTAATATTAGATTTTCTCCAAATCCAAAATGGGGTTTTAGTGAGTTAATGTCATCATTTTAACTTTCGACTTTAAACTAGAGATGCAACGGATAGTGGTTTGGCCGGATACCGGATATTCGGCCTGACCCTCCGCCGAATATTCGGTATCCGGCCGCCGAATATTCGGCCGGCGGTACTATACCTACAATTTGAGTTTCGCAGGTGCGCGTCGTGCAGGTTTCGACCTGTGTCGTAGTGAACGTTCGCGCGGATACATTCCTAGGAATTCTAGGCAACAAAACGAATTTTATTATGTCAGTACGGAGTAACTTCTTTCAAAAGTACACACGCGCTCGCGTATTTTTGTGTAAAAAATTTTTTTGTATGACTAGTGGGCGACTCTGACTACATCCGGTATCCGGCCGGATACTAAAATAAGGGCCAGATAGGCCGGATACCGGATAGTAACCGGATATTCGGTGCATCTCTACTTTAAACCAATAATTTTAAGCAGTGATTTATTTCACTTATACAAGATGTAACAAAAATACTGGTGATCCGTTAGAGGCATAATTGGTATCGTATTGCGACTACCTATGAAAAGTAAAAAAAAAATTTTTTAAGGCGATTTTTTTTTGTACGGGGCATGCATTTTTCTGTTTTTTTTCTGGTTCTTTTTACGTGTTTTTTTTTACATTTTCATTATTAAAACGATAACAATTATGCCCTTAAACGAATCATCAGCATTTTTGTTACACTTTGTATTTCAGAATTCTAAAATCGATCAACGCCACCTAACTACGGTTCAATTTTGCATACCTATCAACAATTATTAACACTCAGCATAAACAATTTAAACTATCCTCTAATATTTCAATCCACCCCATCCTCAGCACTAAATAATCGAATATCTTAAATCGAGTAACTCAGGGCCGAATACGAGCAAATCGCGTAATCAAATACACGGCCGGATATTGAATTCTGCCGCGGCGGATCTGGACTCTCGGTCTTTTTGCCTTGTTGGTGTTGTAACCGTAGTAAGCAAACTTACTGAACGGAAAAAACTGGTTATTTGACGTCACTTACTACGTTTGTTTTCTTGGTTGATGTTTATCTTAGAATTTACTTTTGTTATAGCTATATTTCTTACGGGTTATTTTTTTATAATTTCTTGGTTGTTTAGTAAATAAATACCATAGACTTAAATATATAGTAGACGGCCATAGTCTAAGAACTTTTTCAGGCTCCAAGTATTTAGCGCCATATAGTTCAGAGCGACCTAAACAGAGCCAAAATGCATGAGGTTAAATCAACGCCACCTAGTAACGGCTAGTGTACTGATAGTACGTTATTCGTTACTAGGTGGCGCTGATTTTACCTCATGCATTTTGGCTCTTGTCGCATGTAGCTTAGAAATACTTTGATTTGTGTAACTAGATATAAGTAAATCATTCTATTGTATTATTTCTATGTCAATGATTAATAAACGTGTAACTTGCTATATACAAAATGTCTAGTTTTAAGTACTATTGTTTGCTCCGTGTTTGATATTTTATGTGTAAATGATAAGAAATTGTATTAATTATAAAACTAAATGTCCTAAATTAAAGTTACCCATCCCTACTCTCATGTAATTAGCCGTAAGATTATTGGTCAATAAAAGTTTGGCATATTCGGCGCATAACGGTCACTAGTTCGGTCACCCCATTGCGTCCATAAAAGAGACCGGGCGACCCAGCTTGTCACTGCTTCTACAACCTTCACTACTGCAACTACTCCAGTCTGCAGCCAGCCGCCGCCGCGGCAACACGCCTCTATAAAACATAAATGAGATGTTTTATTTACCACCGCTGCCCTAGACACCCGATGATCCTGAGTGCGCCCCTTTCTTCGTGGTGATCACCGTCTGCACCTCACAGCTGGTCCTTCGAGCACCGGATGAAAGAACTATGAAGAAAGAATAAAGTACGCGCTGAGACAGAAATTTATTTCACGCTCAGAATCATCATCATCATTTGGTGTCCATACACCCGCCCGCTTTAGCGGTAGAGCCTACGGCTATAACCAGCTTGCTGGACGGACCGTTCGTGTTGAGGCCATACTCCGCGTTCGTGTCCTGGCAACTTTCGTTGCAACGTCACATGGTTGACGTCTTCACACTGCTTTCGGACGCTCTGGCACTTGCACTTAGCCTTTGCGCGAGAATCAGTGCATCAAGGGATTTACGCCCACAAGTGAGTTAGTTGTAAGTTAGGGTCGCTGGCGCTGCACTAGGCAGTGTCAGCCAATAGGTTTTAGGTAGGTAAGGTTAGGGACCCCCACGTGCGTCATTTGCGTAAAAAGAAGCCAGAAAAAAGAAGAAGATGTCCGAACACACGCTGAAGAGGTCTCTTCGCCCACGCAAGCCGCAGGGGGAGCCTGCCGCCACCATGACGCCGCCGTCTGGTAAGACAACCTCCGGCGAAACCAATACATGGGACAAAGGCACCAGCAGCAACCTAGATGACGGTCATAGTGCGTACCCGCCGCCGTCGGCAACAGCGCCGCCGCCGGCACCCGAATATTCGGACATTTCGTACGATGAAAACGAGAAAACGGTAGTGAATCCCCCGGGGGCTTTGTGTAAATCAAACACGCCAACGGGCGAAAAAACCCGCGATTCTCAGTGCCGCGATCGCGAAAGTGAAAAAGTGCGCGAAAAACAGTGTATTAGTGTAAGTTGTGACGAAAAGTTGGCTTTGTTGATGGCCGAGTTGGAAGTTCAGAAAGCCACTCTCGCCGTTGCTAATAAACAGGCGGAAACTGCCAAATTACGGCTACAGGTCGCCCAGTATGAGGCGCGATCTGCTAGCGGCAAGACCGTAACTGAAGTCGAATTAGACGAGCAACGAGTGAAGAAGTGGGTCGAACACCAGTCTCAGCTTGACCAAAGTTTTAAATTCCGACCTGGAGTCACAACAGCCCCACGTACTTTCGTGCATAGTGAGCCCGCCGCTCTCGGTAGGCCCGCGCCCCGCGAGTCGCACATAAGCACACATCGTCCGCCGCGAGATGTTTCGAGTCATTACGCACCCGTTATGCATAGGCCGCCCGAATTGCCCACTTTCGACGGTAATATTACGGAGTGGATCGCGTTTCGGGCCGAATTCGAGGATACCGCGCCGATGTTTAGTTACGTGAATAACGTCAGCCGAATCCGTAAGGCTTTGAAAGGAGAAGCCAGAATAGCCGTAAAGTCCATAATGTACACCGTGCAGGATCCATACGAGATTATGGAAGCCTTAGAAAGGCAATTCGGGGATCCAGAGGAAATCGTGTTGACAGAGCTACACAACGTAAAGCGCATGCCGAGATTAGCCGAAGACAATAGCAATATAGTCTCTTTTGCGGCCCATGTAGCTAACGCTGTAGCTACGATTAAATCCTTAAAACAAGAAAAGTACCTTTACGCGCCAGAACTAGTTAACAAGATTGTTGACAAATTGAACCTTATCGTGAGGTACGAATGGGGTAAATTCAAGCAAGCAAATCGGGACTCGCCCGATTTAGTAGCAATTTCAGAGTTTTTGCTTGAAATTAGTTCTGCCGCGAAAAGAACCAGTCGTCATAGATGGCCGAAGTCGCGAAATACTGTAAACACGGTTTCTTTTGAGCCGGAGAGCCGGTCGGAGCGCTATAACGCCCCCGCCCGCACTCCCGCACCCGCCTTTACCCGCGACTATTCGAGCGACTCTGATGAAAGCTGCCGAGGCACTCGCCCACGAAGTAACGCAAGTAGGTCTCATACGAGTCATACCGGAGAGTATAGGTCGCCTACGGTAGCACAAACGAAGCCTCGAGAGGCTAAAAAACCCGCGTATACGGGAACCAAACCCAAGCATTCGACACCGGCGCAAGTTACGTCGCACAATAAGTGCGTAATATGTAAAAACGGTGAGCATAAAATTGAAAAGTGTCACAAATTTGTAGCCGCGACCGTTGCCGAACGTTGGGATTGGGCAAAAAATGAAAAACTGTGTTATAGATGTCTAGGCGCGTCGCACAGAAATCGCTAGGCCGTTCCTCGATTCGGACAAGCCACGCCCATTAGTTAGAGACACGTTTATGGCTCCCGTGCACGAAAGAAAGAGATGCAGCGCTCTTAAGGATCAGACTTTTTGACTAAAATACGATAAATAAGCGAATCTATAAAGTAATGTGTAATTTTGTTTCTGTGACTTTTTAGATAAACCAGAATACCATATTTTTTACTTAAGTATATTGTTTAATCTCTTATAGTTTACGTAAGCTAAGAAAAATAAGGGGGAAAAGGACCCAACTTCGGATTTTTTTTCTATCGAGGCAACTTTCAGCAATCGTGTTTCGGCTTGTGCCAAAAACAAGAGTATATAGTCTAATAATACATATTCGAAAATAAATTCAGCCCCTTTTCCCGTTTAGTCACTAGAGCGTTTGAAAAAACCTATAATTTTTCAAAGTAGCCCCTTAAGTGTAAATACGTGGCTTGTGGCGAACAACAGTGCGAAGCGGGGCATCATAAATTACTACACGGTTTGAACGCATCTAACGCGCCCGTGGAAGTAAAAAAAAGTAGTAACGTTAACGCGATTCGGATAGCGCCCACATATTTGAAAATGGTGCCCGTGGAAGTCACGGGACCGTTGGGTACTACGCAAGCCTTAGCTCTGTTAGACGAAGGGGCCGCGCTCAGCTTGATTTTACACGAAACGGCTGATCAAATTTTACCCCGAGAGCGGGGTGAAACGCTTGATATTGAGGGAATCGGGGGAGTAGTTAGCGACCCTGATTCATGCAACGTGCGTTTCGCAATCCGCGGTTATTGTAGTAGGCATTTAGAAATGATGGACGCGCTTACCATTAATCGCATGAACGTAGGAGCGCAGGGCGTCTCCAAAGAAATAGTTGAACAGTGCGACCACTTAACCAGCATTGCCGACGAGCTGTGTTACGATTCCGCCGCGCCTACGATAATTATAGGTCAGGATAATTGGCATTTGATAGTTACGCGTCAAATTATCAGCGGCAAATCGCACCTCCCGGTAGCCAGTTTAACGCGGTTAGGATGGTCATTGCACGGACCACACAAGTCACCACAGGCAACCGTAGCGTTCGTGGGCCACATGGGGCCTCGAACGGCCGATGATGACGCCTTAGCTCTCATAAAAGAACATTTCGACATCGAGTCATTAGGGGTAGTTAAGAAATTGCCTCGGGCCGATCCCGACCAAAGAGCATTAGAGATACTGGAGGCGACATGTGAAAAAATACCCGGGGAAAATAGGTACCGCGCGGGTTTGTTATGGCGTACCGATAACGAAGAATTGCCGAATAATAGAGCGCACGCGTTACGGCGGCTATACAGCCTAGAAAACAAATTGGATCGCGACCCTATTTTGAAAACCGAGTATACCAAGCACATAAATAACCTGCTCGATAAAGGTTACGCCGAAAAAGTAGACTCGCCGCCGCCACAGGACTCGCTTAGGTCGTGGTATTTACCTCATTTCCCGACGTTTCATCCCCAAAGGGGGAAAATGCGTCTGGTTTTCGACGCCGCAGCCACCGCGTACGGAAGGTCGCTGAACACCGCGCTGTTAGCGGGACCCGACCTATTAGAGTCGTTGTTCGGCGTGCTAGTACGTTTTAGGGAAGGCAAAATCGCGGTCATTGCCGATGTCAAGGAAATGTTCCTTCAAGTAGAAATAATAGATAGCGATCGTGATGCGTTACGTTTTGTTTGGCGGGGGGAGGACCGCTCAGCCTCTCCGCAAGAATATAGAATGAAAAGGTTAATATTCGGGTCAGCGGCTTCGCCGACGACAGCTTTATACGTCAAAAACAAAAACGCAAACGAACACGCGGAAGAGTTTCCGATCGCTGCTGGGAAAACGATAAAAAATACGTATATGGATGACATGTTGACAGCTTTTGACGAGAGCGAAAGCGACGTTAGGCGTATAGTAAATGAAATTTACGAACTTAATTTGCGCGCGTCGTTCGAGCTCCGTGGGTTCGCCTCTAACAACCCAAACGTAATTTCAGACGTAGTACCTAGCAAAGAGGACACGTCCCTGATCGGGGGAGGCGAATACGAGCGCACATTAGGTTTGAAATGGAACCATAAACGTGACACGTTAGGGTTTAACGTAAATTTACGCAATACGCCCGAAGAAGTGCTCAACGGTATACAGTTGCCCACGAAGCGACAAGTGACGAGTAGCGCAATGTCCATATTCGATCCCATAGGCTACGTTAGTCCGATTTCTGTCCTAGGGAAGGCATTGATGCAGGAAGTCTGGCGAACAGGGATAGGCTGGGATACCACTATACCCGCCTCGCTCGCACCTGCGTGGCAGTCATTCGTGAGCAATATACAGCAACTTAGGGAGCTAGAAATACCGCGATACGTACCTGCGAACAGTAGAGAGGTCGATATGCACGTTTTCTGTGACGCTAGCGAAAAGATATACGCCGCCGCGATATATTTAGTTAGCGAAGGCCCGGACGGCCAAAAGGTCTCAGCCTTAGTAGCCGCCAAGGCACGAGTCGCACCGTTGCGTGTTGTGAGTATCCCGAGGTTAGAATTGCAAAGTTGTGTGCTAGCGACACGGCTAGCCGACACCGTAGTTAAGGAGTCCGATTACGTCGTTAAAAACCGGTATTTTTGGAGCGACGCGCGAACGCCGCTCTCTTGGATACGGTCGGATCCACGTCGGTACAAAAGCTTTGTCGCACATAGAGTAGCCGAAATAGAAGACACAACTAAGCGCACCGATTGGCGCTGGGTGCCTAGCGCGCTGAACGTCGCCGACGACGCTACTAAGGGCGTTCCGGCTCAGTTCGGAGCTAACCACCGGTGGTTTATAGGCCCTGATTTTATACGTCAAAACGAGGAGCATTGGCCGCGCGAAAAACCGGTAGAGTTCGTCGTCGAAACGGGCGAAGAACGCGCGCAAAAACCAATCTGCTCCGTTAGTACCGTGAAAAGTAAGTTCGCATACTTACCCGATGTAAGTAGGTTCTCGAAATTCACTAGACTTGTCCGCGCTACGGCCAGAGTCTTGGTTGCTGCCGAGGTATTCAAAGCCAAATTGTCTGTTAATAAGAATCCAGAAACAGAGATGAACAATAGACACATAAGTCTGGCAGAAATACTACTGATCCGACGGAGCCAAAATGAGTCGTATGCTGAAGAGATACGATTGCTGGAAGCCGGGCGAGCCCTACCGAAGAAGTCTTCACTACACCGAGTCGCCATGAAGTTAGACAAGAACGGCATTATAGTGCTAGATGCTCGAATAGACAGAGACGGCGCCCATATACCCGTCCTGCACGCTAAAGAAGCATTTACCAAGCTATTGATCTACCATTTCCACGCTCTTTACAACCATGGAAATCATGCGACGGTGATCAACGAGTTGAAGCAAAGATATTACATAATCGGACTGCGCGGTACGATTCGCTATATAACGAATAAGTGCCAATGGTGTCGGACCTATAAAGGAACTACCCTCAAGGTTCCTGTAGGCGACCTACCGCCAGAGAGGCTCAAGGCGAATCAACCGCCATTTACCGCAGCAGCCGTAGATTTATTCGGTCCCATGCAAATTGTAATAGGCCGCCGACGAGAAAAGCGATGGGGCGTACTTTATACGTGCCTCACCACTAGAGACGTACATCTAGAGCTAGCCGCCTCCTTATCGGCAGCCTCTATGATCCTATCGCTACGAAGAATGATATCTCGGCGCGGCGCACCGTCCGTTTTATACTCAGACAACGGAACAAATTTTATCGGTGCAGAACGCGAGCTATCAGAGGCCAAAAACTCTCTGCCCGATAGTCTCAAACAATTTATGACCGAACGACGCATGATCTGGAAAAAGATCCCGCCTGGCAACCCCTCCGCCGGCGGGGCCTGGGAGCGTCTAGTTGGTAGCGTGAAAACAGCTCTGAAAGTCACTCTAAAAGACAGAGCACCCCACGAGGAAGTTCTACACACGCTACTTCTGGAAGCCGAACACCTGGTAAATTCCAGACCATTGACACCAGTGAACCCAGACTTGAATGCCGAAGCGCTCACGCCGAATCACTTTCTCATCGGCCGCTCGAACGCTATGTCACCACTGGGAGTCTTTTCCGACGAGAACCTGAGTCTATCGTCGTGGAAAACAGCTCAAGCACTAGCCGACAACTTCTGGAAACGCTGGATAAAAGAATATCGCCCGAACCTGATGCCGCGATCCAGCGCACACCAGAACGCGCAGAAACTACACGTAGGCGACGTAGTTATCATAGCCGATGGAACTATGCCGCGAGGTACTTGGCCTAGAGGCGTTATCGCACAACTCTTTCCCGGTCCTGATGGCCACGTAAGAGTAGCCATTGTACGCACTCGCGCAGGAGACGTCCGCCGCCCGGTTTCCAGACTCGTCCTCATTTGCTCCACACCAACAGACGGTGCTGACGCACGTGGGGGAGAATTGTCGCATGTAGCTTAGAAATACTTTGATTTGTGTAACTAGATATAAGTAAATCATTCTATTGTATTATTTCTATGTCAATGATTAATAAACGTGTAACTTGCTATATACAAAATGTCTAGTTTTAAGTACTATTGTTTGCTCCGTGTTTGATATTTTATGTGTAAATGATAAGAAATTGTATTAATTATAAAACTAAATGTCCTAAATTAAAGTTACCCATCCCTACTCTCATGTAATTAGCCGTAAGATTATTGGTCAATAAAAGTTTGGCATATTCGGCGCATAACGGTCACTAGTTCGGTCACCCCATTGCGTCCATAAAAGAGACCGGGCGACCCAGCTTGTCACTGCTTCTACAACCTTCACTACTGCAACTACTCCAGTCTGCAGCCAGCCGCCGCCGCGGCAACACGCCTCTATAAAACATAAATGAGATGTTTTATTTACCACCGCTGCCCTAGACACCCGATGATCCTGAGTGCGCCCCTTTCTTCGTGGTGATCACCGTCTGCACCTCACAGCTCTGTTTAGGTCACTCTGAACTATGTGGCGCTAAATACTTGGAGCCTGAAAAAGTTCTTAGACTATGGCCGCGTCTACTATATATTTAAGTCTATGTAAATACTTAAATAGAAAATTGAATTTTACCGCTTTTACTGAGGACTAATTTGTAAAACCTTTTTAACGTCATATTCCCATAGCGTGATGCTTTCTTTAATTATTTTGTCTGAATAGGGTATACTTACTGTCTATTTCAGTAACATGCAGCCATATAATATTTTAAAAACAAATGATTCGAATGATAGATTGTTCAAAAACCTAAACCTAATAACTGGGAACGCATCTGCACTCCCTAAGCACATGCATCAATCGTTTTTTTAACCAGATTCCCATCACGTCATCCATCATGCTTCTAATGACTGATGCTATCATCTGATCGCAATGATGTATCATAGCGCAATTATCAGATTAGGTATGTGAAAGTTTTGTTGGCTTTTTATTTTCACATATATTACGCATAACAAAAAAAATCAAAGTAGTTTATTGATGCAGGGAGACTTATAAAATACAACATGATTAAGTTAAATTAAACTAACGAATTACATCTCAACCACTGCGGACTTATTGCATTTCTAAGTTACCCGTGTCATCTGCACTAGGCTAAGCCTGTCTCGCAGGATGGCACATTTATAGATTACCAGATGTATATTTGGCGCTAAAGTATTTATTTTCTAACTAAGCTAGCTATGCTATGAAGCTAATTACATTATATAAACTAGGATACACTAAGATAAATACAGTAAAGTAACGTAATCTAAGTAAACAGAAAGGGGTTATAAAGAGGTACCTACCGATTTAAGTGAGTTTAAGAAGAAGTGGGATAACAACGATGAAAGACGAGATATTTTGGCTTATAGTAGCCAAAATATCTCGTCTTACAGGGTGTAACAAAAATACTGGTGATCCGTTTAAGGGTATAATTGTTATCGTATTACGACTAAGAAAAAGTAGGAGAAAGAATCTTTGGACGCTAAAAAAAAAATTTTTTTCTATGGGACAGGTGGTCTTAGCCGGCCGACCCTCCATACTAAAGCAAATTTTTTTTTCGCGCGAAAAATTTTTTTTTTACTTTTTCGTAATAAGAATACGATACCAATTATGCCCTTTAAAGGATCACCAGTATTTTTGTTACACCTTGTATGTAAAAACATAATCCTGCTATTATAAGGTTTGTATGTTACTTAAGATGTTTGGATGTTTGTTGCAAAAACGGCTAAACGGATTGAAGTGAAATATGACATATAGCTAGATTATGATCTATAAAGGGACAATGGATACGTTTTATCCGGGAAATTATTCCCGAAGAAGGTGCAAAGTCAAAACCAAATTCAAAAATTACTTTATTCAAGTAGGCATAGCAACAAGTATTTTCGAATAGTCAGTTACAAGTATTATGTGTAACGACTAATGAGTGTTAAATGTACGAGAGTACTAAGCAGGAAGACGGAGACTTTTTGATGAGTGCGATTTAATTATATTAACAACGCCATCTATTGAGCAATTTAAACCATAAAATACCCAGAAAGATATGATTGTTCGTAAAATAATTTTAAACAGAAAAAGAACCCACTTCACTTAGGATCCGCTATTCCAAGAGGAAATGGGCGAGTTGCTGTAAAAAATAGTGAAATCACTATAGGTGTGCCTATAATAGTTGAAGAGTTCCCTCGATTTCTCCAGGATCCCATCATCAGACCCCGACTTGGTGGACAATGGACAATGGGACCATCTAGGGGTTATACCCGTTCGGATAAAAAAATATATTTGAAAATCGGTTCACGATTCACGGAGATATCGAGTAACATACATACAAAAAAAATATTCAGTCGAATTGAGAACCTCCTCCTTTTAAATCGGTTAAAAAAGTTCAACTTTATCGCAACGATTTCCTGTTACATTCATTCTGAATAAGTGGACTATTGCGCTGCAGTCACAAATGTGCCAACTTCAAGTTTTTCTTCATATCCTTACTCCTGCGATATAAATCCAGTTTATGGCAGTTCCCGGTTCAGCGATACGGGTGCCATTAAGGTGAGTTATGCGGTGCCACAAACAGATTGTAAATCAAATATATTTGTCGGTTTTTCTAAGTGAGCGGGAAATGTTGGAGATGGTTTACAAGAGCCATATATTTGTGAAAATGAAAAGTGGTATCAAGTGGTACCTTTGCACGGCAACTCATATTTCTTACACTCATTCAAGATACACAAAAACACAAAAATATAATTATAATTAACATGTTTTTTTAGGGTTATAGTCAGGAACTATAAAAAGGAAGAAAAAATGGTTTCCAATTTAAAATATTTGAAACTCATTTCGGATATTTTTCCACTACCAACTGAATTATTGCAAAATCGAAACAAACGAAAATCCACAACCAGAGCAGATCAATCCAGAAAAATACTTTTCTTAAAAGCACACCGTCGTCTATAACTTGCTAGTTATCATAAACAAACTGCCTCACAGTTTAGCGAAACACGAATTTAAAGGCCACCAGACACTTTCAGTAATAATGACATTTTTTCTCTACTCATCCTTGTCATCCTACATATACGTAGAAAAGGACGGGTATAGAAATAATGACATTATTACTGACAGTGTCTGGTGGCCTTAAAGCCTACACTGCATGTTTACCTTTATATTTTCTAGAAATAAAATGTAAATATGTTGACCTCAGTTTCAGGACATCTAACAAGTCAGCTGCCATTTTGATTGGTCCATCTCGCGCCCAGATGTTCTAGCTGTACTACTTTAAGTAAGGATTGCGGAAGCCAAAGTGTGGAAATGTTAATTGGGTCGATGTCCCCACTGATAAGCGGATTCATTACAAGCTGATAAGATGTAATCTTGCGAAATTTATCCCGCAATAAACTACCCGGCCCTTTCTAACATCTGGACTAGATTATTTTCACGTTGTGAAAGTGTATTTTGTACATATTCCTTTTTGGTGTTTCACTGGCGATTATCGGATATAACAAATCTAAACCTTATTTTTGCTGCTATAAGGAACGCGTTTTCGGATTTAATAGATGCAAAACAACTATAATTTTTGTACTAGTTAAAGATATAAAACTTTGCGGAATTTAAATACCAAGCAGGTAGCAGCTATTTTTATTTTTATAAGAAATTTTAGGTGAAAATTCTAAATCATTATTTTAATCTAAATAGATTTTGAAATGGCACAAAATGGCGTAAGTATGTTTTATTTTAGTCGTAAACAAACATTTAAAATGTGCATTAATGCCTAAGTACCTATTTATTTAAATACATATTTTCTGAAGCACTAACCGAAAACGACGTCTTCCCAGCCTAAGCCGTAGCCTCTCTATTTCCTTCCCATAACACGCCACTATTACGTCGGCTGCAGTCGGCAGTGTCGGCACTAACTGAGTTATGGCACTTAATGGCCTAGGCCGAGAAATTGCTGTTTTGTAATATTTGCTGCCGCATTTGAATGTTACTATGTTTTACATGCACATAATTATTTAATAATCATTTACGAATACTACTATGTTTCACAAAATGTTTAACTCCCAGCAAAATCTTGACAGTGCTGTTTTAGTGTAGTGAGTCAAAATTTAAAATCTATTGATGAAACAAAACAAATCCTTTAAGTATATGCAATTAGCTGAACCAATCAGTCCGTTTTAAAGATAAATGGAAAATATGACTGTTTGTGGGCAGAAACATATAAACATCATTCCACCATAAGTCATTAAGTACTGTCTTCTTTACGTCATGTGTAAAAATAATAACATATACATGAGCAACAGAAATTAGTATTTTCAATAATATCTTAACAATAATTTTGTGCCAAAATATTTTTGAACATCTCATCCGTCTAATTATTTCATTATGTTAGTAAACTTACTGCATGTACTTCAAATGTTATAGATGTAGAAAACACAACCTGGGTCGCGTTTTATAAAGTTACAATTTACAATTTCGCTTTTTGCCTCTCTTTCTATCCAATATGTGTGCTAGAAAGAGAGGCAAACAGCGAAATTGTAAATTGTAACTTTATAAAACGCGACCCTGAAACTGACAAATCTACGCAAAATAATGCAAATAAGTCAAACAAAATTTTTCAAAAAAGCGATGACCACGATACAAAAGCCTTAAGCGAGGTTTAGACTAGCAAGTTTACTTGCGGCAAGTAGGGACGCAGCTATATGCTAGAATGAAAAAGTGATATTCATGTCTCATTCTGAACTATATCTGCGACTTGCCTCAAGTAAACTTGCTAGTGTAAACCTCGCTTTACATGTAATAAAAAAAGATGATACTAACATGATTTACACCGGAGACTCTTGTCTTGTTCAATTTTGATAGGTTAGTGCCCATCCGGAGCCATTAATGGCGGATTTCCAACCTCAAACCCATACACTTAAAGTCCAAAATCGTACACTTACAATTAGTCCAGTAAATTTGGCACGGTTTTTATACAAAAGTTCACTTGTAAAATCACGATTGTAAAAGTTTGAACACAGTTTGTATTAGTCTTTTTAAAGCCACTTAGGTTCACGTGGAAGCTGCAAAGAAAGAATTATTGTTTACTATTTTGATAATGTTAGAAATAAATAAAAATGCCAGACACCCAATCGACTTCTTTCTTTTGACCAATTGTTAATTAGTTAGAAAATTTTATGTACTTTTTTTTGTGATAATTGAAGACTTCGTAAAAGTAAGAAGTCAATTTAATTGAAAACTATAAAGGTATGGTAATGGAAATATGAATGTGTGGTGATGGTTAGTACAATAAGTCTAGTTTTTCGATTTTTCAAGAAGACAAACTGTTATTCCTTAATTTTATCTTGAGTAACATTCGGACACCTTAAAGAAAATCAGACCATCCGAATTTTACGCAATATAATTGTTGACACAGCTGATCATTCATCAATAAGCCTTATTACTAAGATATAAGGTGTTCCTATAGTCAGTTAAAGTATAAGGGGCAACACGGTTCATCTCTCGCCATTCATGCGCCCACGCCGCCGTGGGCGGGTTGCCTGTTGCCTTATTCTGAGGATGACTTAATAATAACAGCTCTTAGTATTTGGTAGCGATTTTGTTGTTTTGATATGATATAAAATTGTTTGACGAGCTTCTAGCCTAATGACGACCTCTTAGCCTAGTCGGTAGATCCTGCCAAAAAAGGTCCCGGTTTTGAATCCTGATCAGGACATTTATTTGTTCATCACGGATATTAAATTCCTGAGTTATGGGTGTTTTCTATGTATTTATTTATCTATATCTATCTTTTGTACTCATCTTCGTCGCCTAGTACCCGTAACACAAGCTTTATTGAGCTTACTGACGGATCATTTGATTTGTATAAGATTGTCCCATGATATTTATTTACATATAAAATATATCATAATGTAAATAAGTTTTGTTTTAACCATGGGGGCACTTAGGAAACAATTTTGTTTCATTGTTTTCTACAACGCCTATATTTCTTGATATTAACAAAGCATTTCAATAAAACTAAATTGCAAAGGTTCAAAAAAAATCTAGATCAAAGAAACACAAATGTGTTTCATCTGTGTGTATATAATGTATTATCAAAACATAACTCTCATTGTTCTCTTCGGTAATTTATATTGTAAGTGGGGGTAAAAATGCTTTAATAAACACGTAACAAAAATTAAATTAAAATAATTAAACTAAACTAATATTAAAATAAACTAAATTAAAACTAAATACAACTATAAATATATAAAACTACCTAAAAACTTACCTAAAATCCCAGTTACAAAAAGAATACCCATTGTAAGTTAGATTTAACTGCAATATCTAAAAGCAATTGATCGAAAGTATTATGCAGCTGTAAACTGGATCCAACCGGCTACAAGCTACTGGCGGCCTAATACTATTAGCTCGACGACAGGGCATGCCCTGACGTGACCTGCCACTCAACTCTTGTCACTCTACACTACAGATGTGGAGATGTGCAAGTTGCGGAAACTTTCTAAATAATTACAAATGTTCTCGTAGATTTCTGGAAAATTTTACAAGAAATATAGGAAATTTAAGAAAGGGAAAGTTTCAATTCCCATACAATAACGTGAGAAATTTTCATACATGGAAAATTTCGCAATTTAGGAATCTTTCCGGCATAGCAGTATACTCTAGGTATAAGTATTTATGTATACATGTACTTTGGGATATATGGGGGAGAGAAATCCTATGACTTTTACGGCTTTTAACGGCCTCCATAGCCTAGTTGGTAGTGACCCTGCCTACGAAGCTGGAGGTCCCGGGTTCGAATCCTGGTAAGGGCATTTATTTGTCTGCTAATCTCAAATATTTGTTCCTAAGTTATGGATGTTTTCTATGTATACAAGTATGTATTTATATATTTAAGTATGTATATCGTCGCCTAGCACCCATAGTACAAGCTTTGCTTAGTTTGGGGTTAGGTTGATTTGTGTAAGATTGTCCCCAAATATTTATTTATTTATTTATTTTATGACTTTTAGAGAGTTACCTAAGTATTTATAAGTCTTGTATGTTACATACTAGCTAAAGTCTCTATAGTATGTAGTTGTATGTAAAATGGAAATAAATTAATTGAAGTTGACACTAATAACCATTTTCATAAACGTGAAATTATAATAGACCGGATTAATCAGACTCATTAGCATTACCTATCTATTAGTGCAAATTTTACGTTTTAAATACTAAATTTTACGTTTTTGGCGGCCTCCTAGCCTAGTTGGTAGTGACCCTGCCTATGAAGCAGGAGGTCCCGGGTTCGAATCCTGGTCAAGGCATTTATTTGTGTGTTTATCACAGATATTTGTTCCTGAGTTATGGATGTTTTCTATGTATTTAAGTATTTATCTATATCTATCTATTATATATATCGTCGCCTAGTACCTACAACACAAGCCTTATTGAGCTTACTGTGGGACTAGGTTGATTTGTGTAAGATTGTCCTAATATTTATTTATTTATTTATTTAAATATGATGACTAAATCTTTACTTTTTGCATGCGAAAATTATGACAGCTGTATTATTTATAAAATTTGTTAAAATCTCTCGTCGTCGTCGAATAAGTAGTCGTTTAAAACCCGTATTGAGACACTCATACTTTGAAATAATCGTTTAGTTTCGTAATTTTGTAGCACAATTTGTACATCGCCTTTTTCGTTTAATTTTATAACTTACTTTGAGTACATTTATGGAATCAAGTCGTTAATTGTACCTACGTTATTTACAATCATTACAGGCTTTGATGTCTTATTTGGGTTCAAATATAAGTTAAAAGAATGTAATACAATTCATTCAATGTGATTATAAAAAAATACCGTTGATTATTACTGCATGTACCTACATACTACATATATGTCGACATTAAGTCCGTAATTTTTATTGTAAATATGGTAGCAAATTATATTAAGTAAATACTTGAAATTTCATTACGCATTTAAATAAACGATCGCACCAAGTTATTTTAAATAATGAATATAAATTTCGTTTGAGTTGATATCAGTATATTTAAAGCATGGTTTGCACGATTCCCCCGATAGAAACGAGACCACCCTCCGAGATACAATAAGTCACAAAAATATATCAAGGATACGCACTTCAGAAATATATCACAAAGTCCATGTTTCTAATTAAAATAATCTTTAAAATCTAACCGCGGGGTATCACTGCCATCCCCTAATTAGTATTCTATCTCTAAATCTATGGAGGCTTGTAACCCATGAGTCACTGTATACTATGTGTTATAGCCCTAGAATTGAAAGGACATATCTATATGAACCTTTATATGGCGCTTACGCTTTTCCGTACCGCGGCTGTTTAGTGTGTATCATGGTTTACACCGTGCAATGTTATCAAAGGTGCTTAGCTGTTGAAAAACAAGCTTTATCGTTTTAAGATAAGGTGCTTGCCAATAATTGTATTATTGTGGTTTTTCAGTGAGACTTGATTTGTGATCATTGTTTCATGTTAAACTATAGAATGGTAATGAGATCCCCTGGGCTAATGCAAATTTATTTGATTAGATTTTATAGAATAGATTTAATCGTGTAAATTCATGTAAATTGTTTTATTTTCTAATTAATCTTTAACCTATTTAGAAAACGTAAAGATTGCTATAGGTAATCGTACTAATAAAGTAATTGATATAAATATATCGTGTGATGCAGCAGAGATCCTGGCAACTTGGAGAGACTTGTGGTGATGGGAAAGGTGGACGGCAGACGGCCTAGAGGACCAAGCCCAACGCGGTGGTGTGATCAAGTATCGGACCAAATGGACATCACTCTTAGCAACGCTTTCCGCAAAGCAACCGATAGGGAGAAGTGGAGAGCTGCCATTAAGAAAATTAGTCAGCGGAGTCACGATCCTCAGCAGAAGATGCAGCAGAGCTGCTACAATGAGAGTTTTTTTTAACTTTCTAACGCAAGCTATATTTACGGATATATAATATAAGGCAGGGCCATGCATGCAAACAATTCATTACCTATAGACAAAACCAAACGAAAATTACAAAAAAATTGGTAAGTACCTATAGGAACGACAGATGACAACTACAATTCTCGCGCTTATTTCCATAAATTATTGAATACCATAAGTAGGTTTCCACAATAATGTTGTCAATTTCCCTTGAAACATATAACCTACATGTTTACAGGAACATAAACCCGTAAGTTCTAACAGAGCGAAACATAACAATTTTACTGTGCAAAAGTATATTAACACTTATCAGTATTTAACTTAAAATTGTCTGTCTGTCGATCGATACGGTCAGTTTTAAATACAAGCAAGGGGTTGCGCCCTTCGACGATATGATATACGTATAACCGGCCCTCATAACCGAGTTACCATTCATTTGATAAAGTTCCAATGAGAGATTTTTATTCAGATTTAGAAATTGAATGAATCTGCTGTGAATAAATTCGAACAAATAAATAAAAAAACGAAATGCATGTACAATTAAATTCAATATAATTATAACAAATATAAACCTAAAAATAAAAACATAAGTTATTTTTAAAAGTCGCTGAACAAACGTTGTCTGATTTGAAGAGTAGAATCTACGTTTTAATTTATTGCTCCTATTACAGGAAACACCCGTATATCAATACCGTTTACGACGTATATCAATACCGTTTACGGCGTATATCAATACCGTTTACGACGTAAAAAATCCGTGGTAACTTATTACGTGTGACCAATTACGTATTAAAATTAAAAGTAATATTCAATAATATGGTGTATGTATGGAAACCATACGTACACCGCGTATTATTGAATACTATATAATAATATGGGATCCATACTATGGATCTCATATATAAATCTACACTAAAACTCTCTAAACTAAATTTATACTACTTCAGAAAAATGTTTATTAGCATGAAGTCTGTCAATCCTTGCATATTATGTGTAATATAATATAAAATAAATAAAAAATAAATTATGACTCCATTTTATCATTACAAGATAATAATGAGGTTCCATAATCACTTAATTGATATTAAAACTGAATTAATTTGCTTAATGAAACTCGGCAGAATTATGTCATTTACAAATAATAAATGTTTGTTTTATTTCATATCGTATGCTAATTTTATCCCAATCGGCAATAAGCGGTTATTCATTATTCATGGATTCAGGATTATTCTGATTCGTTTCGTTTTTAATGGGCTGCAGTATTTTATTTGTCATTATAAATTATATTTATTGTGTTCACGTTCAGTGAATGTAGAAACTAATTATTTTGGTTATTTATTTAAACTTGCGGTGTTATCTTCCGATTATAAACGTTTCAAAAAAAAAAACAAAAATGGGAGAGCTGAAAGTAGAGTCTATTAAAAATATTACAAACAATTTGAAAACAAACAAATATTGCTAAAAATTTGAACTTAATGCCAGATGACGTTATCTACCAATCGAACTATTTTGATGTATTCCTTATCCTTGATGTATTTGATTAAAAAGGTTTTTTCTTACATAACTAGCACTGAACTTAATTGTTTACCAAAATTTGATCATTCATTACCGTCCATGTTGGACATAAAATTAGTTAAAAATCTGTTTATAATTGTACTCGTATTTCCAATTAATAAGTGTTATAATTAATTATGGATTAATTTTATAAAGGGTGTGGCAAAAAAATCACCTTAAAAAACTGGTATAAAATAATTTTCGCTCCTTTCTTTTCGTCCTTAAATGCACAAACAACGTCAATAACGTTGCAACACTGTCCGCACTTTCAAGGTCACTTTTGTATCACTGAGTGTTTGTTTGGATGTCGCAGCTGATCCTAGGAACAAACCGGCATACGTCCGACCTCCGCGGCGGTCGACCCCTTACTGACTGGTGACTGGACTAGGGAGCACGCCGTCCTGCCAAACCTCTCACTCCCTCTCGGAGGGCGCTTATTTGCCCTCTTTGTTGTCCCTAACAGGGGTAAATTATTACGGTTTTGCGATAACATAATAGAATGCACTAAATATAATCGAAAGGATAACGGTTTTTACTAGCGGGCTAAATATTGAATTTTCCGGAACTGCCTATATTTCAGCAGAAGGTTTCGATAAATTAACGGTTATTTTCACAGGGTGACCCTTAGCTAATATTTACAATCTTCCCTTTATGAGGACATGCCTATAACTATAAATAAAAAATGGAAACTTTTTAAGGAACTTTCAAACAATCTTACAAGGGAAATTATGGGGACTACTGTAACAATATTTTATTAAACTTTTTACTACTAACAGAAAACAAAGAAAAATTGCAACATATTCCGCCTCCGCCGTCGACAAAGCATCAATTTTCGTTCAAAAATGAAATAAAATCCTGACGAACGGCCTGTGCCCTGCGCCGTTCAACTTTCTACGTTCACATAGAATTTTTACTGCAGGCAAGTGTAAACACAACGTACTACGCCGTGCCATAGACTAGTTGCAGTGAACTCCTCATTAAGAATAGTAGACGAAGATTCGGGGACACCTTCTATAGTAACTGTTTTATTAAATATGTCCTATGTCACGCTAATTGTGCCACTACTCGGTTGTCTAAAAACAGTGGGTTTTTTTCGTAATTTTCTTACTAATTCATTTTTCTTGCACTTTTGAGTACAACAGCCCATTGTTAGCCCTTATTAGAATTAATATTTTGAAAAATTGTAATCGTACTAGAACAAAAATGAGTGTTATCTCATACAATATTGAGTTTTCAAATGTAATTCGGAAATACTTTCTTTGTCAAAAACACGTTTGATGTTGAATATACAAAGAAGTCATTGACGTATAATATTCCATCTATACATATATACAGTGGGTGAGTAATCCGTGTTTGTACACTGTCTGGTCGTGTATTAAATATTCTCCTCCCGGCGAGTTCTTTCATAGAAACGTCAATGGGCTTGAGAAATGTAGGCACTTTAGTGTCTGCATTAGGTTCTATTGAGATGCTCTGAAGTTATATAAGAGCTGCATAGGACGCTTAGTCATTGAGCGTAAAACTTTAGTCAGCTGATATTATATGGCTTTACGCTTATATAGCATTTTCTCACGTTTAATATCAATATGTGATTAAAATTGACGGTTTCCATTTAAACATATTTACATATTTAATAGATACATAGCATAGAGTTGTTGAAATAAGAGCTATAAATACGCCAAACAGTTTAATACACAAGTATTACTACGTTTGACGTAACTGGTGACAGAAGAGCTGGCGGTTTCCTCGCACAACGTATCAGCATTGCGATACAACGAGGAAATGCCGCCAGCATCCTTGGTACAAATGCCGCAAGGGCGGAGTTTCGATTTGAGCTAGTTATTAATACACAAGTATATAAGAACCAAGCAGTAATTTTAAAGGATCGAGAAAAATCGCTATAATTTTATGTATGACTGGCACGTCCTACGACAAACACATCTCTTGACAATTTTACAATATAAGTACCTAATGTACTTACTCAGTGTTTTCTTCTACCTGATGAGCAGTGTAATACAGCTTATATCTAGCTTCGGCTTATGCTTTTGCAGCCAAATGCATTACTTACCTGAAATCAACAAAAAAATTGGTTAGAAATAAGGAAAACACGTTGACATAAACTAAAAACCATAATTAGGTGGATTAAATTGACAGGAGGGTTCATACATCTGACAGTTGTTTGACAAGTTTTCTATGAAATCTCCTGTCAATTTAGTTCACCTAATTATGGTTTTTAGTTTAGTTTTTTAATCATAATCATAAAATTCATAAAGTAATTTGTATCTTAAAGGGTCATTAGAAGCATCGTCCACATTTTATCTGATATATCGTAATCCTTATTACAAGGACGTAAAGACTACTTTGGGTCAGTCAGAAAGGTCAGTAAAATCGATGACCTGACGAGGAAACAATTGAACAACAGCCATTATTTATTATCTGACAGATCAATGTTATACTCATTAAGATTTGAGCCAAGTAATTGAATTTTAATATAGTTCGTGTTCTATAACGGATAAAGTTTGACAGATAATTGTAGAGCAATTACTGCTTAAACTTTTATTTTGGAAATAATCTTCTGCTATTTATATCTGCTTTTCATTAGATTTACATAGCATTGGAAAAGTAGTAATACTGTTTTTGAAAACAGAATAGTAGTGTATTGTCGTGGTATCATGATGAGAAGGGATTATATTTGACTTGTTTGTGTTATTTTTTTTTTGCTTTGTAGTTGTGTGTCTTTGTGACATTAAATAAATGTATTTTTTCTTTGTTTCTTTCGTTCATTAATTTTTTTGCTATTTAACACGGAGCTAAGTTCACATTTCATTTGTACTCCGCTCCGTTCAAAGTTAAAAAAGTAAGATTTAAAATTAATTAATGACAGGTAGTAGTTTGAAGTAATACTTACGAGTATTTATTGTTAATCTATATCCAGATGAATTCATATAATATTAGAATAAATTAATCCATGAAGAAAACAGGAATATAGGTACCAACTAAAATAGTACCGGAATAGCAATACAAATAAATGACACTGACCCGTGAATAAAATCAAAGTTACTCATTTTATCTTGGCAGCCATTATCTAAATCTTTCACTATCAATATTGAATGACAAGCAAGTCAATGAATGGGTACAGTGGGTAACTGGAGCATAACATGTGGCGCCCGAAATAGAGCTGCGCATGAGACCCCCGCGTAGCGCCGCGAACATTATTGACATCGGATGACATAATAATGATTCTTTATGAACTAAAATAACTATTACGAATTCAATTTTATTAATGTTAGGACTGTCTTATTATGTTGATTCTTTGGTTTTACATATTGAGGAAAGAGATAAAGCTAGCGCAATGGCATTCTGACAGTCCTAAAGGTGCTCTTACATGGGCGATAAAAATTGCCGAATTGCCGCAATTTTGACGTACGGCCATATCAAGCAATTTCAAGCAATACGAAATATTGCTCAATATGGAGCAATCATTGCTCCAGTATGGCGCCATTCTTGCTCCACTCAATTGCCCCTTTAGCAGCAATTCGGGAAACTAGGCAAATTGCCCAAATATTGCCCGTGTAAAGGCACCTGAATGGAGCAATGATTGCCGAAATAATTGCCGCTAAATCTAGAAATTGCCTCGTATTGCTCAATTAATTGCTCCATATTGCGCCATTGGTTTCGGCTACGTATCGCCGGGCAATAATTGCCCGAAAAATCGCCCGTGTAAGAGCACCTTAATGTAATTTAAACCTCACTAAAAAAATTGTTACCAACTTTACCCGCAACCAAACTTCGGCTTCTAGTAACTTAAGTTTCGGGACTTCAAAACTAAGGCTTATTACTTACCAAAATGTTTTGTTCTATATAAGTAAACTGTGAGTTATAAGCAAATAAACTTTATTAACTCCTTATCGAATTTTGGTTATTAATGAAATAGCCGAAATAGTTCTCTTATCCTTCTTTTTCAGTGCTCTTTTCAACTGTTTTCAACAAGTACCAACGTCCTTGTTTTAGTTAGTTATTTAAAATAAACACCAAATGCCAATTCCGGTACGGACAAACCGAGTCTTTTATTTATATGTATAGAGCTAAATAAAATTTTGCCAGATAAGTTTCAATCAACTGCTTTTTAATTGAAAAATTTTAATACAGAACAAATAACTTAGATTAATAACAGTCAAAGCAATATTTATAAGCTATACAGACTACTTACATTATCTACAAGCATGCATTTTGCAAATATAAACTAAACAACGAAAGCGCCCTAGCGAAACTAAGTGCTCATTCTTATTAATAAAGACCCCGTCCAACATTAGTGCACACACCAGTCTAGTCTACCCCAGTCCGTTCAAGGTTACCACCCTAGGGCATAAAGGGAATATCATATCAACTGTCTAATTTAATAACTAAAAGCACACAGTTCGTTGGAAAATATACCCCATGAACTGTAAATACAGTTGCATTTACCCTAAAAGTGGATGTAGTTGGTGATCGTGTTTTGTTTACGTGTTTCGTTGTTACTCGATTTTAGACAGTAATAAGTTGTAAATAAGAGTTGGGTTTTTTGTTTTTTAATCTTTAGGGTGGACGTTTAGCCTTGAGGCTGATTTGATTATTAAAATACTTATTTAGTTTAAATGTTTTCAAAGAACATTCACGATTAAATGTTCGTTTTCCGAATCTAATCAGGGTATAGGCACGTTAGTAGGTAGTAGTTAACAGTCGAGATCTAAAATATCAATGCGATTAATGAGGATTTCTTGAATCCCAGATGGCGGCACTGTGACGAGAGGTCTTTTTGACAGCAACTGTCAAAATCCACCAATCGAAAAAAAGATGATTAATTCAATTCAATTTTTAAAATAAATGGCATTCTGTCCACAATATTGGGACAATTTTGCCAATGTCGAAGTAGAGACGACAAGTGTACGGTTAATTAGTTAAAATTTCGCTCCAAGAGCTGGACGTTGTACGGTGAGGTTAGGCTTTTTATAAGGAGATAGCTACTCCCTACAAAAAGCACGTGGACTAACGGATATCCAACTCAAACAGGGGTTACACTTGTTTTGAGATTAATTCTTCATTAGTTGCACACTAGTTCGTTAAATCACTGCAGAATAAGCTATATATTACACACTGAATCACGAAAATGAACAAAAAATAAGAAGTTAATCACAAAACCAAACCACCTTGCTCAACAAGATGGCCGCAAGTCAAAAAGATGATTAAACATGATTAGTGGATTATGACAGCTAGACCTCTCGCCACAGTGCTGCCACCTGGAGAAAAAAGCGATTTAAGAAACCCTCATCGGGGAAAAATATATGTATGTAAGTAGGTTCGATTACTTAGTAGTTCCTCAGTGAACCACAGTTCATCGAATACTTTTTGACTATACAGAATGTTATCGGGGTCGTGATCCAAAATATGTATTTCAAACTCCACAAACAACTAGCAATTGAATACCCTGACTATCACTAAAATTAAGCAATTTTTTTTCTTTTTTTTTTCAATTTTTGCGCCACTTATTTTACTCTTAAAGGTGATATTATGATATGGGAACAGCTTTATAAGATATTTCGAATGTAGATTAATGTAACTTTAATTGCTAAATAACAGAAATAAAGTTTTTTATTGTACTGACAGTTGTACTCAAAAGAAAAAGTCAATTATACTAATTTAAATGAGTTGATAAGCCGATTTAAAATACTAAACACATCCTTAAAAGTAAAATAAGTGGCACAAAAATGGAAAAAAAATAAAAAAAAGTTGTTTGATTTTAGTGATAGTCACGGCATTCAATTGCTAGTTGTTTGTGCAGTTTGAAATACATATTTTGGATCACGACCCCGATAACACCCTGTAGTGTAAAGCAAAGAAGACAGTAACTAACTAAAAATAAATCGAAGCAACTTTACTGACACATATAAAGGTTACATGCTTAATGTAAGTATACAAAAAATACTAAAACCGTTAGCTTTCTGGTTCTCCAACTAAGACTCCGTACAAGCGAAACACATTGTTTCCAGCATCCATCAGGCATCGAGATAAAACCCGGTCCGATTACCGGGCTCATTACGGCGGCAGTAAACCGGCCGATCCATCAAACGGACCGACTTACCGATTTAGGGTAAGTCAGCCTACTCACTATCCTCAAATATGAGCGTTTTATCGACTTTAGGACCTATGTATTAGAGCTATCCTTTATTATATCGGCAACTTTTTAGTGAGGAAGATAGGTTATTTCTCTGACCTTCGCACGACGAAGTGGCCGATGAAAAGGACTGAAAAACGGTCACCTGGCGTAGCGAATACATCGTGCAATTCAGTTGCCTGTCACGTGATATTTTACTGTAAGGAATCCGCTAAAAGTGGATATTTTATATAATTTAGGGAGCTTATAATATATAGAATTTAGGGAGCTTGCCACTCAAAGTTCACTCACATACTTCCAAGATGACATAAAGAAGAACTAGGACTGTTATGAGAAATTCTAATTATGAAATAACAATTATACGAAAGGGTTACTGACTTTTGAAGAAATGCTTCTAAACTGACAAACGTTATATTGTTTCTAAGAAACGAATATCTATACCGTAATTGTGACAATCTGTTAAAATTAAATTTATTCCACTGAAATTATGTTCATTTTTAGGGTTCCGTACCTCAAAAGGAAAAAAAACGGAACCCTTATAGGATCACTTTGTTGTCCGTCTGTCTGTCTGTCTGTCTGTCTGTCTGTCTGTCTGTCAAGACCATTTTTCTCAGGAACGCGTGGAGGTATCAAGCTGAAATTTATACCAAATACTTAGGTCTATTGTCCCTTGAAGCTGTGAAAAAATCAAACTTAAAAGTCAACGCAATCAAAAGATACAGTCGTTTATGCTGCAAATTTTAGAGTTTTCGGCACTCGCAAAACCTACGGGGTACTTCCCATGAACTCAGAAACTTGAAATTTGGCACGAAGCAACGTCATATAGCATAGACAAAGGAAAAATTATAAAAAGTAGACATTTTTAGTAAAATCATGCAAAAATATATATTTAAAATTTTTAACTTACTACCTTTTTCCTCGTAAACGCGTGAAGTTATTAAGTTGAAATTCATGTCAAATACTCAGGGCTATAGGACTTTTCAGATGTAGCAAAACCAAACTTTTATGTCAACGCAATCAAAAGAAATAGCAATTTAAGTTGCATATTTTGAAACTGAGTACTCGCAAGAAACTCAAAACCTAAAGGGTACTTCCCGTAAACTCAGAAACTTGAAACTTGGCACGAAGAAACTTCATGTAGCACAGACAAAGGAAAAATTACGAAAAGTAGTTTTTTTTTGTAAAATCATACAAAAAAATATATTTTAAATTTTAAACTTACTACCTTCTTCTTCGTAAACACGTAAAGGTATTAAATTGAAATTCATATCAAATACTCAGGTCTATTATACCTTTCAGCTGTGGCAAAAACAAACTTTCATGTCAACGCAATCAAAAGAAATAGCAATTTAAGTTGCATATTTTGAAACTGAGTACTCGCGAGATACTCAAAACCTAAAGGGTACCTCCCGCAAGCTCAGAATCTTTAAACTTGGCACGAAGCAACGTCATATAGCACAGACAAAGGAAAAATTATACAAAGTAGACATTTTTAGTAGAATCATACATAAAATATTTTTTAAAATTTGAAACTTACTACCTTCTTCTTCGTAAACGCGTAAAGGTATTCAATTGAAATTCATATCAAATACTCAGGTCTATTATACCTTTCAGCTGTGGCAAAAAGAAACTTTCATGTCAACGCAATCAAAAGACATAGCAATTTAAGTTGCATATTTTGGAGATGAGTACTCGCAAGAAACTCAAAACCTAAAGGGTACTTCCCGTAAGCTCAGAAACTTGAAACTTGGCACGAAGAAACTTCATATAGCAAAGACAAAGGAAAAATTACGAAAGTAGACATTTTTAGCAAAATAGTACTTAAAATATTTTTTTTAATTTTAAACTTACTACATGTTTCCTCGTAATACTCAGCTCTATAATATCTTTCTGCAGTAGCAAAACGAAACTTTCATGTCCACGCAATCATAAGAAATATCAATTGTTTTAAGTTTTTACGGAACCCTCGGTGCGCGAGTCCGACTCGCACTTGGCCGGTTTTTGGAAATAGGAATCTAAATAACATTTCGAGGAATGAAATGCATGCATGGAATTAGATAGTTATTGCGTGACGAGTATGATAACTATGATATTATAAATAATTAATTAGAAAAAAAAGAGGCGTGGTTAATGTCTAATGCTGCATTTTAGCGCACTTATAAATGTTAGTCTAAGTATATTAATTAATAGCGAGTGCTCATAATGACAATTCATTGCAGTAGTATTAAAGTTTGTAGTTTATATGAGGTTAGAAACGGTATGTTAATAATGCCACCGTGCACCATGCCGTACTTAAAATAAATCTCGAATATAAATATAAAATTTCAAATTTTAGTGTTAACTGTCACGACCAAAATATATTATAATATTAATCATTCAAAATTCGGCACCGACTTTTTTAAAGCCCAACGTCGATCAAACTAAGAGACGCAGTTATGGTTTAGAGGGAGCAAGCGATATTGCGATCTTGTTCCAACTTATAGCGCATCCTTTAGTTTAGATTGTCGATGTTAGCCAAATATGTGTGTCGAGCGAGAGAGGAAATCTCCTTGAGTAACGAACCCTCCTTTCATCTGCCTCTACATTTATTTCAGCTAAGACCCAATTCAAGATTAGTAGGTAAGTAAATATATGTACCTAGTTTTCTTTTCACTTGTGAAGCATAATAAATATAGGTACAATGAATATGCGTATTTACTTCCATCTAGAACAGGCTGTTCTACTTGGAGATTGTTAGCAAACGGCCGAAATGCGAGGAATTACTGGCGGAACGCCGAAAGCAGTTGCGCTTATACCTCACATTCTAGTTTTCAGGGAGATTGGTTTGCTGCGGTGAGGCTTCATCACGCTATGCCAAAAGGTTCGCGTTTTACAGGTTACTTACTTTCTACAGTCGCCATCAAATATATCGGAGCGGCCACGGTACTCAAAACATCTGAACAAGCAACTTATCGCCTTGAAAATAAAGGCATTGTTCTGATATTTGTGACCACCTTGGCTTGCTCCGATATATCGGATGGCAGCAGTACAGTCGCCATCACACATATCGGAGCGGCCAAGGTGGTCACAAATATCTGAACAACGCCTTTATTGTCAAGTGACAAGGTGCTTTTCCAGATATTTTTGAGTACCGTGGCCGCTCCGATGTATTTGATGGCGACTGTACCTATTACTGTCAACAGCAGCGGATGAGGTGATGAATTCGATTGTGGTATGACTTTATTGTTAAGAGAATAATGTAATCATCAGGCTGCTGAGTTACTGACTGATACAAGAAAATACTTGAAGTTGGACGGTCGACATCACCAAACGATAGATCATCTGTAAAAGTATCTTTCTGAACGAAGGCGGCAAAAATATCTTACACAATTTGTAGGACCATTGCAAGTGACTGTAAGCGGGTAATATTCAGTTTAAAGAAATCGGAAATCAAAAACACATCAGACCTTATATAAAAATTAATTCAATGTAATTGGAAGGAGCTGTATTGGTAGAGAATATTATATGAGAGATTAGGAGGATTCAGGAGATTACCTACTTACCACACAACACAATGTAGCTTTACGAATACATTAGCTGTTACACTTAAGTAATTGGAATAAATTCATTTGTAAGCAGCCGGCAGGTTCAATTTACTAGACATAAACTGACGGCATGCTCATGTCACTCTTGCGGCGTTACCATTGACAGCAAACGAGAAGATTGTGAGCTTGTGAGTTTGAATCGAAACGAGATCGAGACCACCTTTCCCGATTGTACCTATACGTTTATAACTTTTATGACAAAGCGCCTTTAGCGTGTTTATAAAAAAAAATCTATTAACCTTTTCGACGCCATGCCAAACGCAAAAGTTACCACTCAGACGCCACGACATCTAAATGTCAAAACTGAAGTTAAACTTTATGCGTGTGCATGTAGGTCTATTTTGCTCTGTGGTCGGTGACCGATATATCGGTCTTTGGCGTTGGACCTTCGGTGCCGATATATACGTCTTTGGCGTGGAAAAGGTTAAATAACCATTTTAACAAATTTGTTCAGAATATTGTCTACGGTTGCCGCGGCGATAGTTATTCATGAAATAAAACAACTAATGTATTTTAAATGGGATGTAATTTAAATTCAGAATACGCGATATAATCCGTTCAAAGTTGTTTTATTTCATAAATTTGTTCAGTTTAATTAAAGGAAATATATATAAAATATTGCTGAAGGCATATGGCAGACTATTGTTGCGGCGGGAAATTTAAACGACAGATAGTCCAAACAAACCTTATGGAGGTGGACTATTATGAGCCCTTATACGGCTAGCTAGGCCGATCTTGGTCTTAAATACCCTTTTGCACATGTGGCAGTAGAGTTGGCCAGTTTCGTTGTAGGTGTACACGTAAGGGCTTAGGTCTCTCTTTACGTAGCTGCCTCTTTACGTCTAAGGTTGTGAGACGGTTATGTTACAATTTTTTGCCACTGTCATGATGATAGAGCGTCAACATTCAGTCAAAGTAGAGTACATAGTTCAGTTAAGAAAGTATATCAAACTTTTGTATGCTTCGTTTTTAAATAGTCAGATTTGGACTCTTAAACATTATCTTTTCTTACAAATGGTATTTCTCTTAAAGTGGTTTGATATGTTCTCTTATAGAACAACGCATTGTTTATACATATTTTTAAGATTTTATGTACTCTTGATTTGAAAAAATAAGTCCCGCCGAGTTTCTTGCCGGTAAAAATACTTCTTCTCGGGTCAGAGGTGTAGGGTTAGAACCGGTGTAGTTTGTTTTTTTTCTTCTGTCTTTTATCTATAATATCTGATGTGTAAAAGTGCCCTTGTGGCCTACTTACTGAATAAATGTTTGAGTTTGAGTTTGAGTTTGACATGACCTTTTTTCAGCGAGCTCTTCCCAAAACGCATATATATGATACGAAATGGGTGAAAGGTTGAGTCCACGAAACTTTAAATTTTTTACAACATCAAGCTAAGCACGATCGTCGTCTGTAGTTCTCTACCATGAATTTCGCACAAATACAACGAACGTAACCGAACTCACCCAACAAACAAATAGTACCACGTTGGTTTCAAATATCCGCACCGCAAAGCATACGGAAACACAAACTTACACTTTCAGCTCAAAGCGGCGCCAAAAGCACACAAATCCCCACTAACTGTTTACACTCAACCGCATTTCTTAACTTCACCACCCGCACATATAAAGTTGCAGAGCTATACTTAGGGTGTTCTTAAATTTTGGAGCGTTTAAGACTGATATGCTCCATATGCTTAGTTTATTTATGAAGGAGATCGTGGAAATTTAAATAGACAAGCTAAATAAGTTTAGGTGACATTTTGTGGCACAAAATGTGAGACGAGGGTATTTAGAACTGATACTTTAGAGAAAAGAAACATACGTGCTTGATTTATAGTCAAAAAATATTCATAAAACTATCGACTAAAATAAATAGGTAAATTTTTATTCGTAAGCTCGAGCGCTGGTAGCCTTGCGGTAAGACGTCCGACTTTCAATCCGGAGGTCTCGGGTTCAAACCCCGGCTCGTAGCACTGAGTTTTTCGGAACTTATGTACGAAATATCATTTGATATTTACCAGTCGCTTTTCGGTGAAGGAAAACATCGTAAGGAAACCGGATCTAATCCCAAAAAGGCCTAGTTTTCCCTCTGGGTTGGAAGGTCAGATGGCAGTCGCTTTCGTAAAAACTGGTGTCTACGCCAATTCATGGGATTAGGTTGTCAAGCGGACCCCAAACCGGGATAAACGCTAGGATGATGATGATGATGATTTTTATTCGTAAAAAAAATGTTTACGCAAAGTATTCCTTGGCATTTTGATGACTGTAAATTAAGGATGTCTAAACTACGAGTAGACCCCATAAAGAGTGAATTTGCCATCAATAAAGTGATTGCACTGTTAGTACAATTTTTTTTTTTGTTTAATTGACAGTAACTCGGAAACTAGGCGAAATCCAGAAAAGTTTATACGGCATTTAAATCTCGTATTATGACAAGGAATACTTACACTGTTAAAATATCTCGCAATCCTCGCGGGCACCCTGTATATCCCAGGTTTTAAATGAATAACGCCATGAGCTCTATATAAGTTTTAGAGCATTTGTATAAACTGTAACTGAATTGCAGTGCATCTAAGGTAAATCCTGCAACTGCATTCCACCGAAAACTAGGTTACCATTTACCAACCTTAAAACCCAAACTGAATTCCAGTGCTACCAAATAACAGAACCAAACACGTTAAACAATTACTGGACAATGCTGCCAACACAACAAAAGGTAAATTATTCCTTCTATTTCTGAAATGCCGTATTGCAACTACATAAGGTATATAATTGCTCGTTTATTTAGCTTTCCGTTTGTCTTGAGATACGTCTTTTCGTAAGAGTATTGTGTGGTGGCTGGTCACCATTTGGACGTTATAACACAATAAAAGAAAAAAAAAAAGATAAAAGATATTTATTCTTCAATTTAGGCACATTACAATGCACTTATGAACGTCAGACAGAAAAGAAACTACCACCGGTTCTAACCCTACACCTCTGACCCGAGAAGTATTACTTATTACCGGCAAGAAACTCGCAATTCTTCGCAACCGGCAATTCACTAACCATTCGTAAACCTTATTTCAACTGAGTAAGGTAGACAATTGTTCATAATTGGTTTGCCGTTTGGATTGAGATGCGCCTTTTTGTAAGGTGGCCATTTGCACATTTTCGACCGCTAACACTGTTAGAGGCTTGCGTTTGGACGTGACGGTTGCAGAGAAGATTGCCGCTAATTTCTAGTAATTCGGTATTTTAAAAGGACAATAATTGGTATTCTTTGCTTTGTAGGGAGGTAATAGGGTTAGCTCTTTCATTAATTTTATTATGCCATAGAGAAGTAAGTACCTAAGCTAAGGCTTTATATTCTTGCGAAATTTAACAACCCGTTCTAGCACCACCAGCAGCAGGGCCCACCGCGCGCAGGCGCGCAGTAGCCGACGCGCTGCCGTCGCGGAAGGCCGCTCGTGAGAATGATCATCGTAAATTGATCGAAACATGTCGAGCAAAAATCGACAAAAATTACGTGAGTAACCCGTTATAAATATTTTTAACCCGTTCTAGTTCTATTAAATTCGTATTCCAGGTAAAAAGTACGTATCTACATCTGTACTGATGGATGGAGATGGAGAACCTACTTACTTTAAATATCAGTAGAAAAGTTAAATTGATTCAATATAATTAATCGTCTTCTTTTAATTGAACTGTACTTAATTCAATCATCAAGAAAACACTTTAAAATGCAATATAGCTACCAACACATCCTCTATTAGAAAATAAAAAGAATTGAATACAAAGGCTGATAATTAAAATGGGATGCGGCAAAAATACCATCTCCGCCGTGCGTCGATTAAACAACTCATAATATGCAATTAAGTCTAGACTGAATAGTCTAGAACACTCTATATAAAACTACACAACCTATATGAAAAGTAACTTACAAAGCCTCGTTTCAAACGCAAGCTTGGCAGTTAAAAATGAACTCTACTCAGAAACACTTATGATTTAAATTTATAATGAAGACATAAATGGGTACGACATTATAAAGAGTAGGTATACAATCTGTTTCATTGATGCGGCGACGATGTAACGTGCGTATTTTTTGTTTAGAAGATAATGAAAGTAAGCATATATGAAACACAGAGGTAGTTGCGACCTTTTTGATTTGAATATAGAAAGCAGACGATCTATTCAAGGGGCTGGCTTCGTAAGCGATACAGGATAAAAGACTGGATTACACTTTTCTAGGAGTATAAAAAAAAGTTTTAGCTTCACATAGACTTATGGTGTAATGAAACGTCAACTAGAGACATACATTTCCTAATACTCATAAAAAAGTTCCCATTATAACTTATTTACATATATTATAATATAAAAAACTGACAAAAGTTATATAGTCTAGCCAATTTTAGTACATTCAAAAGGCAGTTTAAATGCAGTTCTTGGAAAAAAAAACAAATCCTTTATATCACATTCGATCTGAACATTCAAATTGAAGGTACTTTTCAAGCATTACAAGTCACGCAAGCTTGCTAGTATTGTACACTTAAGATCCAAATTCCGATTAAAACCTAGCACTAAAGCACTAAAAACCATTTAAGAACATAACTAGACACGGACTTACGACACGGTTTCCTGTTATTCCGCCATACAATCTAGTCCTCGTCCAAATGGCCAGTTTAAAGCCATTTAAAGGCTGTAATACAGCCATTGGTAACAATGGCTTCCTGGAAAAAGCGGTCATTTTCACTTTCTAAACGTGCTTTGCTGGATAATGTCTTTTTGGCTACTGTGTTGTGTATTAAATTAATAAGCTGTAAGTGGACACCCAGCCAGCCCAGTTAGTGGAGATGTATAGTAAGAATTGACTAAATAATTATATGGGCGAGTTCTTAAAAATATATGATTTTAAGCTAACATGGTCATTAACATTACAAAAACTATTTAAAAGGGGATATTTACCATGTGAGTTTTTTATTGTGAGCTTCCGATATTTCGGCATAGTTGCATGCGCCATTATCACGGAGTAACTGAAGTTGCTGCGAGTGTCAGTTGTGGTCTACGGGTAGACCACAACTGACACTCGCAGCACACACCATAGCGATCTATCCTCTCACAGAAAACTCACAATAAAAAACTCACATGGTAAATATCCCGTTTTAAATAGTTTCTTAAAAATGTTCTTGATACGCTATTGTTTTCTTGACTATACAGGGCGTCCCACGGCGATGCCACATGGAGGGAAAGTACCTTAAATATCTTAGATAGCATATTTTGCTGAAAGAAGACTTCATTTTTTTTTTCAAAACTTAGTAAAGTTGCATTCATCTATGATATTTATGGTACTTTCCCTCCATGTGGCATCGCCGTGGGACGCCCTGTATAGTCACACCAAGCTTACCTATTCTGAACATCATGCTCCCTTAGCTACTTCTGCTGCTGACTGTACTTGCTGGATTTTTTAGGTATATGTAGAAAAATCTACATTACTTAATTCAAAGCTATTTTGTCACTAAGTCCAACATTTTTCTCTCTTTTTCTCATAACATAGGTACTTGTAACCTTCAAAAGTTAAGTAAAATGACGTACTTATTCAATAAGCATGCATTTTTTAAAGAATTTAAACAAATTAAGCCACGTTTTTATTTATGGTATCCCAGATAATGATCAGTGACATATAACTGACTTACTACCTTATTGTTTGCATTCTTTTTGAATTGACTATTGATTTACTTATAAAATACTTCAAGTGTGCTTAAAGGAACTGCGCTTGCATCTAAATTTAACAGAGATAATATTAGATAGATATGTTACGGGTCTACTTTTAATTAATTGGTAATTTGATCATGTAAGTATATGCGTATAAGTTACACCTTGGAGCAGATAACTCCAACTACGCTGATATAACCCTATAAGTACCAAACAACGCTTGCATTATCCTGAATATTTCAACACTTACTAAACATTCTTCCCATCAATTTCATCTCCATTTCCAGTTCCTCAAAAGGCCCAACTATGTCAATCCAATAGCTTATAAACTAAGCGATGACCAGCTTAAAAACGGCTACCAGTTACGCATAGCTGCTATAGATCTTGAGGTCATAATAAATTCGTTCAACAGAGAATTCAACCAAGACTCGTTCTACCAATGATAACAGAACCGTACCGTCATAAAATTTCCATCACCCCCACAACGCGTGTCAAAGGTTAAAAATGTCCACATAAACTATGGGAAACCAGAAAATAGTGTAAACAAAGAATATTAATGGCGGTTCTTTATGTTGGGCGTTTTTCAGAATCACCCTTTGTGGCCGAGATGCGAATCTGGGGGTTATTATGGCGATCGATAAAATGTTTTATCATGTAAAGCTTATGTGGTGCCTTTTGTTGAGATAGCTTAAAATAAATATTCCATACCATAATGTTTCCTTTGGTTACTTTGGATTCAATAATATACGTCTTAAAAAAAGCATTTTTGAGTTATGATTTTACACAGTTGTGTAATTAATTTAGGTGTACGTGTAGCATCTTTCATTTCCTTTTTATTTATATCTATCATACCTTACCTCTACCTTAGGCCAGGTACTGTAGTGTCTGTAGTTATATCCATGTGTTAGTCCAGTGCCATATTAGTTCCTTCTATACAGCCCACCTCCTTCCTTCCTTCCTTCCTACACATCTCCTTCCTTCCTACATTCCTTCCTTCCTAGGTTCCTTCTATACATCTTATTAACAAAACTCAAGTCATTCATAAATGATTATTGTCACTGCATGTCAATCGGTTGATTGTTACAAATATTACAATATTGTACCAAGTCACAGTCTCCACTCGGCTCCATAAAATAAAAGATTCATTCATGGGTAATTGTATAAGGTTTTATAATAAACTTCCGATAGAAATTACCAAATTATCAATCAACAAATTCAAGAACTATGTAAAACGTAAACTTATTTCTAAAGCCTATTATAATATACAAGACTACATGGATGATATAACACCGTGGGATTGAATTGCAATTGAGATTTTCCTTGTGACATAAAATTTTGTTCTAGAATGATTAGTGACTAGTATTTTAATACAATTTTTTTTTTTTTTTTAAGTTTTGACGATCTTATTGTGAATTTATTATTATTATTTTTGACATATACAACATGTATATATATATATTTTTTTTACAATTGTATCAATATATTGCTCTTAATTAGTTAAGATAAATTGTTACTGACGATTCGAAAGTGCTTGTTGCTATGCCTACTTGAATAAAGACAATATTGACTTTGACTTTGACTTTGACAGTTGAATATATTGATGCAGCGGCACTTATGGGCTGTAGGTACCTCTTACAGCACTAACCCAGTCTCCAAAGCCTTGCCTATCGCTAAAAATGTAATTGAAATTGAAGTTCTTTAGAATCTCAAAACCGCTCGAAAGGAAACAACAAACAGTCTATAAATACTCTTTCAATTTTACTTATTGCAAAACGTAATCACAGCGAAGTTTCCAGTATTTCTCCACTCAATTCGAAAATAATTTAAAATTGCTACGAAATTGCGTACCAATGAAAAAGCAATTTCCTCTCCGAATAAAACTGAAAGTAGAGGCTTTCATAGTGAGCCGTGTTTAATGTCCCCGAAAGCTATTAAACAGCGTTTACAGAACACTTATATGGCCAATGAATATTTTATACAGCCCCGAGTGGCCTGATTTTATTTCGTTACTTTGACGACGCTTAGAGTATGCGACATTTTGTAGATTAACTTGACGATTAACCGACTGTCAAAAATACAAGAGTCGATAGCGTTAAAAGTATACATGCAAAATGTGCATATACCTACATAATAGACGGGGATCAATGTTACTCTGCGCCCGTAGGAACAACACCTTAGACAACCCTACACGTGATCCCTGGGTGGTACTTAGAGAGTATCAAACTTGGCAGCTGCACTGGCCCATCTGGACTTTGTAGCACTCACTGGCTTTTCTTCACCATCTACTTCCCCCTACTATTACCACATGAAAGAAGAAATGCCTATCATATTTATATAAAAATAGAAAATATAAACAAAAATAATCACTAACCAACTAATTAACATAAATATAAATAAGGTACTTAAATGAAATCCCGAATGAGATTTAGTGAATATTATGTCCACTTTTCAAACTTGGAGAATGTTTTGTACTGTTAGCAGCAGAAGTAGCTAAGCGGGTAGAGTGTTTAAAATGACTTACACACGCTCTTATTCTCTTAACAATAAAGTCGTGTCCAGGTCATTATGAACACCCTACCCGCTTAGCTACATTTGCTGTTGACTGTACCTAGATATTTTCGTTCAGACGAGGCTAGAAGTAAAGTGTAAAATGCTACTTGTAGGCGATTATCACACTGGTGCCGCAACCGCATGCGGTGACAGTGTGCAAGCGTAATGCGTTATACACATGCAGAGCGCTATCTCGCTCACGCTCCGGCGCCGCATGCGGAAACGGCAGCAGTGAAAGCTGCCTTAAATATTGTAGATTGTCCTATTATAACCATAATAGTGTATAAAAAATACGTCTAGACTGCCGGAAATATACGGAAATGGTGTAGACGTAATAAAAATAAAAAAACATACTCCTATTAACTGTTAAACAAAAAATAACAATCCGATTCCTGTTATCGCAGAGTTCGAATCTTAGTTATTCAGGAATCGTAGGAACTTATGTTACAACACTTAGGTACCGTGTATTTAAAAAATGTATTGAACGTTTTCATGATTGTAGAGTCGCACTAGGGACTTGGCACATTTATCTGATATTTAATTGTCATTAACAAAAATGGCATTATGAAGTATTCTAGACAATTTTACTTTAATAAGAATATTGTGATTGCTTTTAGCTCGTCCAAGGTAAATGTAATCATGGCAGATTTTAAGAAGAGTTTAAGGAAACCATGACAATCGAGGTAATAACACAAATCTTCAAGTTGCGAACTTTCTAAAATATTCGAAATTCTTTCTGAAATATCTGGAAAATTTCAGAATAAATATGATCGAAAGTTAAAATTTCCGTAAGTACAAAAATATGAAAAAGTACCGAAAATTATAATTAAATATCTAGTAATAGTTACTACACACAGCAAATGCTCTCTCTCCATGTCCATCTTACCCTTTCACACCTACACTTAACAAGATTTGAGTATTCAAGTTCATTATGATTTCGATATTTACTTGCAGTCTAACCACCGGCTAGTCTACGTCTAGTCATATGCCTACGCACAACCAGTGGTAGACGGGCGGTCTCTGAGCATAATAATTCAAATCATGAGTTTTTCATTACACAAGGTATCAATAATGCATTAATTGAAAATTGAACGCTCGACTCTGGCCCCTAAAGTTCTTTCAGTTAGAAATATAGGTAAGCGATAGTAATGTTAAAATCGTGGTTATTAGAACTATTAACTCCGGGCGAAAATAATGGACAAACTTTAATGTATGATTATTTTTCACCTTGATTTCTTCGATTTCGCACACTCGAAGGCCTAAAATCGGTCACCACATAAATATCGCTTTCGTAAATTCTAATAGCCAATACAAATTCCTGGAAATACATTTTCTAGCGAGCCCCAGGGACAAAGTTTCCTATGACTAATTAACGCTCCGAATCTTAGCTAAGTAAAACAATTGTTTTCCCGTTCTAAAAAAAGAAAAGCAGTGCTTCAAGGATCAGATCTTGCATTACAATGTCATTTGCACGATTTGAGGTTAATTGCCTAAACACTATAGAATTAGAAACCGAACTAATCGATCCCCAAACAGTCATAAATTCATCAAAGGCATACCTCTGCAGCCCCACTCCAAAACTAAACAAATGAGTGACGCGTTGCTATTGGCAACAATGTATGGCTCATTTGTTAGGTATTTCATTACCTATGTCTGAAGCAGGCACCGCTTGACAAGGGCCGGACCCAAAGCGTACAACTTTACTTTAGAACTAAATGACAATGAAATCAACTTTAATAATGAAGATATAAAGACTAAAGATGCTGAAAGAATTAAGTTTGTAAATGATTAGGAAAGTTTTGATTTTAATAATACACATGCAAATTTAAATCGTAAAGTAAATATAAATACGGTTGATATTGATGAATTTGAGGAAATATTGTATGCTTAAAAGGTATCAGGTAGTGTTAACATTAATATGCGGGTTTGTTTAGATGTGACCTCAATTATTCAGGCGTTTAACGGGAAGTAGGGATTAATGGATGGAGAAGGGTTTATTAAGGAATTTAAAGCGAATCATTGTTTATTCATAAATTGTTGGGAAAGCTATTTATGCGTGATGATACAATTAGCCTCAATTGAATATAGTTTTACTTCTATGTCTTAGCCGGTAAAGTTACATTGAACAGTTTCTATAACTGGTTCATTTATATAGGTTCGCTGAAGTACGGCAAAACTCTCGGTAAGAATAATCCAATCAAAAATACCTTTCCAGGTACTATCATCCTGTTACCTATCAGGTCCATAATTCAATATGACAAAGGCTCAACTCAATCTTTAACAGCTGGCGCATTTCCTTGTAGCAAATCAGTATATAACGCCGGAGCTAATCACCTGGAAACTATTCTCTATTCAGAAGCTTGAAATTTTACACAAAAAACGGTCCACGGTGTCTCTTGTGCCCACCCGGCCATTTTCCCCTGAACTCTAAAAATTTCGCAAATATAACCGGATGGTGAAGGTTTGAATAGGTGTCAGGAGGGGTGGGAAGGTCTAGTGATTCTGGCACGTAGGGAAGAGAACGATGTGCTCACTCAACCGTTGTTTCCACGTGATTTGACGTGTCATTGCCATGACTCCGTATGACAGATAAAGTTAAATATCAGGCGAACGGAATCCAAAGGAGCACGCGAATATTTCGTTAAATCATCAAATGTTCGTGACGACGCAATAATTGTAATGGCTTACTTGTAATGCGATGGCCGTCGTAAATTTTGGGCTTGTTTATGTCTTTATTTTGACAGGGCTTTTGAGGTCAATGATCGCTGTGGGTTTTATGATGATATTGTCTATTTCACGTGACACGTAAAATAATTGTAAGCAGAAAAACTACCCCAAATGCATTTAATCGCAAGTCGTATGGCCTTATACGTAGTAAAAGTGAAACTGCATGAGGAAAACGGGTGCGCAAGTGAACTGTCATGAATGTTGTTTTTGATCAAAAAGCGTAGTCTAACTTTTTCAATAAAAATATTCAAGCACCCAGCAGGAAGTCTCGGAATCAAAAATTAATTTTCTCAGCTACATAATATTTTCCTCGAATCTGTTGATCGGTTCTTTCAAGATTACCATTTTGTGCAGGATGGATACCCGCGTGTTATTGGCAGTTGAGATTAGGCGCCGGAACTGGCTCAGACTTGCCCATCTTTGAGGCTTTTGATATAAAGCTAATTTAGAAACGATGTAAATATTTGTCTGAAATAATTTTAGTTTAGAAGCCGATAATATTGCGGTATTTGGAGCTTGTAAAGAGCCATATTTTTTTCGGAGCTTTTATACATATCAATTAAACTATCATATACAGGGTGTAACAAAAATACTGGTGATCCGTTTAAAGGCGTAATTGATATCGTATTGCGAATTGTGACTAGGAAAAAGTAGGAGAAAAAAAATCTGGACTCGAACATTTTTTTTTCCGGTTCTGTAAGACAAGTGGTCCCAGCCGACTGACCCGCGATGCTGAACCAAAAATTTTGTTTCTTAGCAATATAGCAGGGTGTCATTGGTGAATAACTTTTGGGCATTAACGTGCCGAGTACAAGTACGTTTACCTTAATACGTTTATGAAATATTTCCCTTTAAGTATCAACAAGTTCTCATTTTCTAATATATATGTAATACTAATAAGCAACGAAACAAAAACAATATTTTACAGTTTCAGGTTTCAATATTTAGGTTAATTTAATCGAATTCTCAAATCTTGTATCAAACACACCACACGTCACCACATTCACATTACCCTAATCGAAACCTCAGCACATATTTAGTTGATGGGATAAAGAGTATAAATCTGTCATTTTCAGACTGCTGAATCACGTTAATAAATTTAAGGAAACTGCACACCCTCTTTGACGCATCGACGCAATGAGGGGATGGCTGATAAGGCCCCCGTCTTTTGGAAACAGGTGACGATCGATTATAGCAAAAATGTTACAAATATTATGACAAATTCCAGACGCCATTTGAAAGGAGAGTTGGAGTTATTGGGAGCTGCAGTATTGTTTTATTTTGCCATCCTACGTTTTATTCTTTTTCATAGAAAATGTTACAATCGGAATGGTATTAATGTTTTAAGTAGGTTATGTATGTGACCTTGTCGCTTGTTACATTTTTAATTTTTCAATTTCAATTCATTTATTTGCAGCGAACATACACGGGTGTCATAGTAATTGTTTCAGATAATTTTGATTTATGTTGATTTATCTGTCCAATATACTTGAGATCAGTGTAATGTCTTGTTCTTGGCCGTGGGGTGCCCGGCCTTAGAATTGTCCCCCACCATATCGTCCTGTGGTTGCAGTAGGAGTCTGCTAAGGGAATATACCGGGAGATGGGCAGCACCATCAGTATGGCAACCCCCCCCCCCCCCTTAAAGGGGAGGCCTATGTTCAGCAGTGGACGTCTTATGCCTGAGATGATGATGATGATGATGATGAGTGTAATGTCATGTGTCAATTCAATGTAAGTTTTGCAAGAGCACTGATAAAACTGTATGAGTACGCATCACAAGTACACCTACATTTTCAAAAGGTGCTTGAGATCGATACGACTTTTATCAATCTTGGTCAAATAGGTACTAAAATATACTTACCTAGGCATTACAACTCAAACTCAGTGACGTGATGTACACTCAAGAGCAAAAGTTTTGGGTCACTAGCATTTTCTTGAATATCTCAAAATATATTCATTTTAAAGATATAAAAGTTTATGTTACTGACCCGAAATTTTTGCTCTCGAGTGTATAAGCTTTTTGTGAAAACTACTGGAAAGTCTCAATTACATAGATACTACATCAGTCCAACGTTTTATTCATTGGATGTCAAGATACATTTCCATGGATGTCAATATAAATCTTACCGAAACTTGAAACAAATGACGTAAGTAAGGAATTTAAACATCGATAAGATTATGATACAATTGTACGTAATGCGTTTTGTGTGATTTGTGATTCTCTCAGATCAATGAACTAAAGGGGGGTATGTTTGTTTGGACAAAATGCATACAAAATAAAACTTTTTAAGTGAAGTACAGTTTATTTGTTTCCTATCATAAATGTATCACAGAAATACGTGGTAATAACAGAATAACGCGGAATACAAATCTAAAATTTTACGGTTTCATTAAAAATGTCTTCAGAGCTAGAGGCGATTACAAATCTGTCAGTATATTTAGGATTAATATCAAGACATAGGTTAACTACATCATTGGGAAAGTTCATAAACATAACTTTCTGACCTGCTTTTTCCAAATCTTGAATCACCGACATGAGGTTTGAAGCTACAGTAGAGTCCATTTTCTTTAAATTAGTACCATCTACAATAATTGTGGCATTTCTTGAATCTGGAGATGCTCGCAAAATTTTGCTCCTAACATGTTCAGCCCCACAATATGATAGTCTATCAGGTAATATCATTATCAGGTATTCTCCTCTTTCACATAATATTGTATTTATTTCAACGGATGGCTTTGACGCTGTATACAATAATATTGCAGCGTTTACAATTATTCCAGCTACAATACCGTATTCTAAACCAAGCGATAATGAAAATGTCATTGTTATAAGTAACAAAACTAGTTCAACTTTGCTGTTCCTCCATAATCTTCCAAATATACTGAAATCTATCATCGAAAACATTGCTGTTATTATTAGACCAGCGAGTGATGCTTTAGGTATAAAGTAAAATGTAGAGGTCAATAAGCTCAAAGCTAACAATATCACTAATCCAGTAAAGATACCACCTACTGTAGTCTGTACCCCTGATGCATTATTTATAGCCGTTCGCGTAAATGAGCCAGTTATAGGCATGCTTCTAGCAAATGATCCTACTATGTTGCACATTCCTAATGCCATCATTTCTTGCGTAGCATCTACGGGCTTCCCTCCTGCAAAGGCTTTGGAAATAGCCACGGATTCCAAAATAGCGACTAAGGGTAGCACTATAAATTGAGGTCCCAGGACTGACATCATGTCACCAAATGAATAGCTCTCGTCATCTATGATGGTACTAAATGGCGGTGTCCCAAAGTTTGGTAGTCCACTCCCAATATCACCAATGAGAATTAGGGGTTCCGAGCCTGTAGTAATTTTTAGTATATAGGCTATAATGATACCTAATATTATAACCACAGCATTTCTAGCTAGGGAAATAAACCATCGACATTGTTTTGCTAATCCGTCAGTTCGACTGCACCCTTGGCCTAGGTTCTTCAAGAATAACAGGACAGCTATTGTTAAACACCCGAGTAGAGGATCCCATAATTTCATAGTTTTAAAGTTGATCACAAAATTGTACACTGATTCTGCAAAATAATTTCCTGAGTTTCCATTAAGGCCGAATATTGATTTTAGCTGGCCTGCAGCTATCTGTAAAGCAGCAGCTGTTGTAAATCCACTAATTACTGGCATTGATATAAATTCAACCAAAAATCCAAGTTGTAGTATTCCCATACCAAGTTCAACCAATCCAGATAGGAAAGCGGCCAAAACAGCGAAGTCCGCTGAATAGCCTGCGACGTATTTAGAGACCATTGCAGACATGATAGCCGTAGGTCCAACGGTGACATCTTTACAGCTTCCGAAGAATAAGTAGACAAGTCCTCCCATTAAGCCTGCATATAGGCCATATTCAGGAGTTAGACCTGCAACGATAGCATATGCAATACCTTGAGGGATAGCTGTCAGAGCTACAGTGACTCCCGCAATAATGTCCTGGATCAGTTTCGTTAGATTGTATTCTGGTAGCCATTCCGTTATAGGTAGTCTTTTCTTCACTGTTTTCACGCTACACAGTTCCGAGGAGCATTTTTTTAGTCTTCGACGTACTTGATTTCCGTTTTCACTTTTAACATTTAGAAACGTCATAGTTTTGACGAGCTTCACGTGATTTATCCGGAGAGCTACTGGACGAGCAAGAAGCTGAATAACTTGTTGAGACGCTTATCGGTATCGCTTGAGTGGTGATGATGAACTTGAGAGATAACATTGAAGAAATGAGATTGACATATGTGACGCAGCAACACGCGTACGAGACTATAAAATGTATTAGTAAATTGTGTAAACAAGTAGAGTCAAAAATGTCTGAATACTTATGAAATGTAGGGTCGGTCGTCTTTAAGTTTATTATCGAGCTAATAGTAATCTTTACTTGTATCATTCTCTGTTTAATATAGCAGAGCTTAAAATTGAAAAACATGTGCGCATCGAGACAAAGTTATGAATTGTTGACCATGGAGTGCCCCACGATGGCATTGGAGGTCCGTAAAATTTTTGGACCTTGGGGTCCCGTGCAATATGTTATTAATCTCTGGTTAAGGCTGCTAGGGGTTGAGTGGTATCATTTCCGTTTAAAAAAGACAAGCAGAAGTCATTTAAAAAAAGAACTACGTACAGGAAAAAACACTCAAAAAAGATTTCTTTTTACAACGTTATATAACTAATAAATAGATTTTTAAAAGGAAGCATATTTAATTCAGTTTTCTTATATATACAATTTTAAAGCTCCTTTGTATATGACATCTATATAAGTTTATAATTTAAAGCTTTTAACATACAAAAACGACGCGAAACGCGGTTCAGTAAAAACACAATAATTTAAAACATATTTAAGGATTACATCTATTAATAATTACATTGTCAGAACAAATTTGAATTGTTTCATTTTTTTTTCGGAACTATATAAACATAGACACAACTATTTAAAATACTAGATATATTTAAGTCTACAACTTGTTGTAGACTTGTTAAGGGCGGGGTTTTTTAATCAATACCAACATAAATATTTCAAGTATACTTTATTCTTTACGATGAATAAACCACACTGTATAAAATGCTAACACTAATATTTTTCATATTACTCATACGTACGGTCAGCTGCAACGAAAAAGGCCCCCGCTGCATACATTTTTTTATGCAGGGGGGGGGGGGGGTCCTTTTGTCTGCAGCTAACTGTTCATCTATATTAAAAACTTAACCTATCAATACAAAGTATACATCAATCATAGAGACTCAAAACATACTATAAATTAACATTACATTTAGGTTGTTTTATAATGCTCAAAATATTTAATCCAAGAGATAAAAAAAATATATAAAAAATTTGCATTCTATTAGTTAAATTAAACGCAAATAAATTTTTGAACCTTAAATCGAAAGTGATTTTAAACCAATCCACACGAATGTGGTCGATATTTTGTACTACGCCTGGAAAAGGGTTAAACTAAATATTAACTAAAATAAACACAAAACTGTACTTAATTTTTGTTATTGCAAGACAAACAAATGTAGAATATTCTATTAATGATCATCATTTCAATAAAAACTCTAGTGAATCTTCGACACTCGAAGCAATTAAAAAGTTATTCTCAAATTCTGAATTAATTTCAAGACACAATTTTTCTAGTCTAGTCAAGAAGTTTAAGAAAACAATCCTTTGACAATGACTGTGCAGAATTTTAACAACGGACATGAGATTTGAAGCTACTGTTGTGTCCATTATTTTCATGTTTGAGCCATCCAAGATGACAACGGAATTTAAAGAGCATTGATGTAAGACCTTTTTCACTTCATGACGAACGTGTTCAGCTGAACAGTATGACATATGCTCTGGCAATTGGACAATGATCATTTTTGTTTTCTCACCCTGTATTGAATTAATTTCTACAGCAGGCTTTGATGAAAGATACAACAACATTAATGCCTCCGTCGCTATACCTGCTAAAATACCGTATTCCAGTCCAAAACCTAAGCAAACTACAACTGTAATATTCCATGTTATAAATTCTCTTTTACTTATTTTCCACAATTTCATGAACATCCCTAAGTCAATCATTGTCAGCATTGCTGCGATAATCAAACCACCCAATAAAGCTTTCGGTATAAAGTAAAATGCAGATGTTAACAAACTTAAAGCAAGAAGTATTAACAAACCTGTAAAGATACCGCCAGCTGGAGTTTGGACCCCAGACGCGTTATTTAAAACTGACCGTGAAAACGATCCCGTTATGGGCATACTTCTAACAAAAGATCCCAATATATTAGCAACACCGAGAGCAATCAGTTCTTGAGAAGCATCTACAGTATTTTCCCCAGCAAATGCCTTATTAATAGCAATGCATTCAAGAATAGCAACAAAAGGAATTACTATTGCTTTAGGACCTAATGCTTGTGCCACTTGACTAAACGTGTACGTTTCGTTCCCTACTATAGTACTAAAAGGTGGAACCGCAACCATTGGCAAACCTCCATCTATATTTCCTATTAAAACAATTGGTTCCTCACCCGTGATTTTTATTAAAAAGTAGGCTACGGCCATACCTATAATAATAACTACAGCATTACGAGATAAAGATATAAACCATCTTAATTGTTTAAAAAAGCTGTCCGTACGGCTGCAACCATTTCCCACCCATTTTAAGAATAAAAGTACCGCAATCGTTGATAAACCAAGAGTAGCGTCCCAAACCTGGAATGTCTTCACATTTCTTATTAAATTGTACATAGAGCCAGCAAATGTATGTCCTGCTGATCCTTGGAGTCCGAGTAGTGATTTGAACTGTGATGTAATAATTTGAAAAGCAGCTGCTGTGGTAAATCCGCTGATAACTGGTTTTGATATGTAGTTTACTAAAAAACCAAGTCGAAGGATGCCCATTGATAATATAAGTACACCGGCCATGAAGGCTGCTAAAACAGCAAAGTCGGCGGAGTAACCGGCGACGTATCTTGACAGCAGTGCTGACATGATGGCGGTTGGTCCAACGGTAATGTCTTTGCCACTCCCAAGAAACAAGTAAACGACACCTCCTACCAGTCCTGAATAAAGTCCATATTCTGGAGACAAACCAGCTACATCAGCATATGCCAGGCCTTGAGGGATAGCAGTCAATCCAACAGTGATTCCAGCAATCATATCCAGCATCAATTTTGATAAAGTGTACTCCGGTAGCCATATCGTTATAGGTAGTCTCTTCTTGATCGTTTCAACACTGCATAATTTCTTTTCTACACAAGACGACTGGTGATCTTCAGTTGACAATTCGTCTTCCATTTTAACATTTGTAAGCGTCATTGTTTTTATTGTTATAGCATAAAAATCGCGACTATTTTCTTAGACATTTAAGCTAGAACTGACCAAAGGACTTTTAAAACATTGGCTATCAGACAACCACAAGCCGTCTTTGAAGGCATGTCTAAATCGTTCTTGATATATTTGTTTGTCAAGATAGTATAAGATTACCAGTTAAAATACTTTAGGGATCCTTAAATTGTTTTCTCTTCAACAATAATCGTGTCGGTATTTTCAAATTGACCAATACTTATAAGGTAATATTTTTTTAAGATGTTGGAATCTTACTAAGAAATTCTAACTACAATTCCAACATCTTAAATAATTACTACTATTATATATCAATATCATATACTGTTTTATCTTTTCTGGTTAAAGAATTTGCCTGTAGATTTATGTTTATTGTGTTATTAATTATAGCGTTATTCCTAAATTGTAAAAAACATCAAATGTTTAATACATTTGATGTTATTTACATATAAAGTGCAATTGTGATTTAAGAATATAAAACTAAATTGAATCTACGTTAAAGTAGAACAACATCAATAGACGTATAAAAATATGCCTACCTAGTAAGTCTAGCAACACACATAGTTATGAAAGGAATACTCCATCTAAGAGCTCCAATTGTGAGAATATTTCGTTAAATTTGACTTTTTTAGCTTGTTAGCATAATAAATCTACGACAGATCACTTCAGGCATTAGTCAGTCGTTTTTATTGACAAACTCCTGAATTATTAACCTATTGATCTTAATCTAAGACTATACCTATTATCTACAGACAATGTTGTGATAAAAATCTCAGCTACCGTCATCAACAATGTCGTCTCACAATGACTTTGTTTTGAACACAGAAAATAGGCAATCTTGTGTAATATTTTATTTGTCTTGAGATAGTTCTTGTTACCTTCTTTGTTCTAGGAAGAAAAAAGAAAATACTTCACTGCTAGTACAAAATGGTTGTCCACTCCAGAATTGATTGATATCCCGAAACATTACAATAAAAATTTATCGAATCCACTCCCCTAATATTTATACACATTTTTATTTAGCTTGACTCCGTAGATTTTTGTGCTTCAAATATTGTAAGTAAATTTCAACCATATCTTGATGTCGGGTTCAAACCCCGGCTCGTACCAATGAGTTTTTCGGAACTTATGTACGAAATATAATTTGATATTTACCAATCGCTATACGGTGAAGGAAAACATCGTGAGGAAACCTGCATACATCCGCGGAGAAATTCAAAGGTGTATGTGAAGTTCCCAACCCGCTTTGGGCCAGCGTGGGGACTATAGCCTGATCCCTCTCTTGCATGAGAGGAGGCCTGTGCCCAGCAGTGGGACGTATGGAGGCTAACATATTATTATTATTATTATCTTGATGTCTGATTGTGCTGAAATTTAGAATAGGTACTTGATAATTAACTGTATTTTTTTAACGGAATAATAAGTACTTTCATAGTGAAGCTATTTTAAGTTTTCCCCAAAAACATCTCTTTTAAACTAGAGGACTTAGATTGTTTTTTATGGCTCGGTGGCACGGAACCCTCCATTATGCGATGTTCGACACGGCTTGTCCGGTTTTACACAGGCAAGTGGGATTCCCAAAAGGTTAAATTGTAGGTAGTAAGTATACAATACTATTTACATTTGTTTTCGTTATCGTCTATCAAAGATAAGCCATTCAGCCACAATCACCTGAACCCTTATCCTTGAATACTCCAAACCCTTAACATGCCCTTTCAAAGCCCACTTTTTAATTCCACACGCATGTCGCTATACGTCGTGATGCTATCGACATTTCAGCCAACCGACGATACGGGCTTCATTCTCATCCCTTACTAATCAAACCAGTTTAAAGCTGTGCTCTAGTTCTATAACTACAACGCTTTATTGAGAGTCTTACTTATAATGGCAAGTTAGAAACCATGAGGTGGTTGAGCGATGCGAAACAGCCCAGCTTCGAGTCCGGGTTGCCCAGATAAGGGTGTGATGGAGGTGCGCGTGGCCACGCATATGTTTCTGGCATTACGGGGAACCATGTTTTACGTGCTGATAAGCCATTGAAAATTAACCTTTAAGTCGTCGGACATAGAGTGTTTGCAAATTCCCTTTTTTGCAAGTCCGCAAGTTTTGGTCTAAATACTGTGCTGTCTACAGCTTTGTAGTTGGAAACTAAATTTAAATGCTATTGTAATAGGGTTGTCAATAGAATGAGGTTGTGTTAGGTATTGTTTTGATACTTTTTGTTAGGTTTATGCTAAATTTGCAAATTAGCTTTTTGCTGCTTAGCTAATTGAAAAATCTTTAGCACCCGCTAGAGGGAGTTTCCATTAAAAATCCGTTGGCAAAGTCGGGGTTCTGATATAGTAAAGTTAGTTCGTAATTAGACTGGATAGTTTAATAAAGTTTCTGTTAGAGTTTTGTAAACTTCGTGATTTGAAGATGTTATTACTAGTGAGACTACAATATCCCCCTGAGACCCAGTAGCAGTTGTTTTGTTTTTGAATTTGGAACACTTGGTAAACAATAAAAGTTCAAAGCAACTTACGAAAAAAAAATAACTACGAGAGGTCCTAGGAGAATATAACATATGCAATGTGCATAATGTTAGGTGTATGCAAATGCATACCTGCAAATTATATAACATACGGACGAACAAGCAGTGTATATTAAACAAATACCCCAATGACTGGAGTGGAAATGGCGATGATCATTATAATAAAATCTATAAGATATAAAACTTTTGATTGCAATCTAAAAAGAAAAATGTATTGTGTTAATTCTAAATCTCGATTTTTACTGGGATTATAATATTTAGAATATGTTCGTTGTTATAATTGCATTTTTTTGTAACGGTCATGATGGAAATCCGTAATATTTTGACATACATTACAATTTTATTAATCAATTAATTTTAATGAAATCATCTAAATATATTAATCAAAATCTTAACTCCATTTCTGCGCATAAATCGCTAAAAAATAAATATATTTTCCTCTTGCACCAAATTCCTAAGTCATAAACTTATGAACATTAAATTTATAAGTTTATCTTTTCATAAACTCCAAAGCACTTTAAACTAAAACACCATTAATTATTTCTACGTCATTAACTTTAAATCCGCTTTTAAACAACTATTCAGTTTTTAATATCATTAAAGCCCTCAATGGCCTCATAATTGGTGGGGGAGAGATGATCAATCATCAGTACGTTGATTACGATAACTTTCATCAGGGTGCAATGGTGTTGAATAAGAACGTGAGAATTAATATATTTTTGGTAAAAAACACTAAAAATATAGCCAGTAATAGAGGCCAAAAAGAAGTTTTAATAGAAAAAACCTAGTAACACAAGATTTCATCTAAACTTATTGATTTTTTACACACTTTTATTTAGCTTGACCCCATTAATATAGTCAGTAGTAAAAGTGTGTACAAAAACAATAATTTTGGGGGTTACTTGTCTAATTTCTATACTCCTATAATTAAATGTAATGATCCCAACTGTAAGAGTGGGTAAGCCGCAAGTTTTTAAGCCGAAACTGCTACTTATTGAATTTAAAATAATGATAACACCAGATGAAAGTATGCTCGCAAAATGACATTGAAATAGAAATGACATTCGGTCTACGATATCCTATCTAACAGGAAAAAAAATTCTATTTTACAGAGGTTATCTCAAAAATCACGAGACAAAGATAATAAAAATAAATATGTACCTACCTAGAATATAGTAAAAGAAAATTATAGTCCTAGATATTATCTGAGTTTTATCAAATGTGTTTATTTTACCTTTAAAACTAGTATAACTACTTCAACAAATCGTAAGTAGAGTAAAAGAATCAAGAAAACTATATCTTATTCCGCTTAAACTACAAAAAAAAATATGAAAATCGATAACATTGTACTTGTTTCCTATAAATAAATCATGAAGATTATCGGCGTGCACAAATATGAATCCATTGTAACCCTTCCTTGCTTCAGGGGCGCCAAAGACCCCAAAACTTGCCTGATATATAGCAGAATTAATACCCACTTAGAATTAAGCCTCCAGAATCCATTGTTGCAAAATGTTCCAAGTTCCATACAATTGAGTGACAAATACTAAGAGATTTAAGTTTTGAGTTGTGGACTAAATTTAATTATTGTTGGGAATCAAGCCCAAATAGATTTGGAACAATAATAAGTTTGGTGTTTAGTTTATGGAAGTAGAATGGATTAAATTTATAGTTCTGTTACCAAATTAGTTCGTAGTTTCTTACCGTATAAGGGACGTTTATTTACATAACTAAATATACAGAGGTACTACAGTACAAATACTAAACTAAATTAATAACTAACTCAAATCTAAACTAGGCCCTTGCGGCATCTTACCGTATTAGGTGATTTTAATTACATTTTCTGGTATTTCCTGCTTTACTTACCTGAAAAAAAAAGGAATTGAAAGTTAATATTTTGTCAAATTAAGATGGAGCAGAAATTAAGTTGGGGTCTCATTGTTTCTTTAAAAAGTTAAACAATAATAGTAAACACAAGATAATGTTTTTTAAAGACATAAATATATGAAAACAGTTGTTAGATATAAGTATACACATATCCATTCTTTCTATCGCAGACACTAAAATTAATTTTTACTTCTCATGCTCGTAAAGTTTCACTTTATGCTGGGTATAGGCGGACTAAAACTCAATTTTATGCACAAGTGCATAAAAAATTGCCATTGTCAAAATAGCCTTAGAAGAAGTCAATTTTTTATGCACTTGTGCATAAAATTGAGTTTTAGTCCGCCTATACCCAGCATAAAGTGAAACTTCTTATGAAAGAAATTCCTATTCTTTTTATTTCCTCACAATCGAAGTAAAAAGTAGAGTGTATAACTCGTCCATAAAACCCATTTTACGCTCGTACTTTATATCCATCCTCGCTCGCAAGCTCGCTCGTATGGATAAACGCCTCGCGTAAAATGGTGCGCTTTATGCACTTGTTGTACAATCTACTATTAAGTATCTGACTCTAAACCAATAGTTTATCTCAATTTAATCTTTGTGTTGTTGATGATATTAATGGTTTTATACAGATCCGTGGACTAATTAAAATGTTTCACGCTTCTTTCTACCAATGGTTCAATAAATTAACAACAACATAACACAAAACAAACCCCAAACAAGACCATACCTCATCTTCGACTCATCGGGCCGTCCGCGGCAGACGATTAATTCGCGGGCCGAATTAATACCGAGCAAACGGAACGCGGCGGGCCGGAACGGAACCCCCGGCGGCGGGAGGGTTAACGCCTCGATTGCTTTGTATGGGTAATAAATGTTTTATTAGTAAGCTTGTGATTAAGACGAGGATTCGTAGGTGTTTCTGTGTGTTTAGTTTCTTAGGGTTTTCGTTGGTATGTAATAAATAAGTCAGAAAATCAGGTATTTTAACCGTTTTACTGATGAAACAATAAACTGAGGTTTGTTATTCTTAGTCCATTAAATAAGATTTTTTGCCCGCAAACATAATTTATAAGTCGAAGAACTAAACTTTAGGACAGATTTTTAAGTCTTTTATGTTTTATAATTATGTGTTATTTTAGTTTTAGTTTAGTTTTTTTTTTTTCTTTGTTTACTTAAAATACATTTATTTACATAACTAAATATACAGAGGTACTACAGTACAAATACTAAACTAAATTAATAACTAGCTCAAATCTAAACTAGGCCCTTGCGGCATTGTACCAAGGATGCTGGCGGCATTTCCTCGTTGTATCGCAATGCTGATACGCTGTGCGAGGAAACCGCCAGCTCTTCGGTCACCAGTTACATCAACCAGACGCTTTGCGATTTCTGCAAAAAACTTGTGTGCGCTGGGACCCCATGGACCTAGAGTTTCAACTCCAAAAGGTACAAAATGGTACTCTCTACCGAGACTTTTATATTTGTTACGTTTTGAAATTTCGGCGCTTTCCGCCGCTGCGCCCGCTTTTACGTTAGTCCGTTGGAGGTGGGACGGTGCCAGTGTGTCTACGCAGGTAGCATCCCACACTAACATCCGTCCCAGGCTCCAAGGAACCAAAGACACCCCATCAGGCCTCTTGCCATCATCCCTGATAATGCCAGTCGGCTCAAGAAGAGCAGGCACATTGATGGTGGCAAGAGACCGACGGATTATGTCGTTAAGCGACGCGTGTCTTGAAAAACGGCCCGCACTTTTTTGACAAGATAGTCCATGGTGTCCTAGTCGGTCCACGTCTGTGCCACAAGAGCATATGTGTGGCGTACACACCGAAACCCCGAGTCGCAGACCAGTCGCCAGTCTAAGGGAGGTCGGATCCAAGAAAGTACCAGTATTAGGAGAAGGATGGGCATGTAGCCAGTGACCAGCTTCCCGGGCTCCGACCGCCAAAAGCCTCGCGCGATCTGGACCTGTACAGTTGTTTAGAAGAGTATTGTAGCTTAAATCACAATAGACATTATCCCAACTCCTTTGTGATTTTGGGTTGTCAGGGAATGTTTTGCCCGGGCAAGCAATTTTAAAAGCATTTTTAGCATCCTCAAAGCCCGCAATCTCATAGTTTGTGGGCAAAGCCCTTAAGATATTTCCTATGAGACCAGACGTGCTATGGGTGGATGCCAAAAAGGCTGGGCAAGCCACACTGGAAATTTTGCGGATTCCTAAACCCCCGAACCGAATAGGGAGGGACGCCTGAGACCAGGAAGGCTCACTTAGCTGAATATTTAGAATCGTCTCTAAACTAATTTTGATCAAATCATCTATAGGTGACAATAGATTTTGATGTTTCCAAAAAGGACAGCAGCGGAGCACATATGTAAATTTAGGGACAAAAAGACAGAATTTAAGAATCACAAGAGCATAATGAGGGCTAATTTCGATTAAGCGATTCGTGTGACTTTTGAATTTAGATATAGTATTAGAAATATAACCAGGAAAAGATTCTTCGAATATAGGAGAACCCAGGAGGCAAAGCGAATTTTTGTCTACTGATTTGATATTAGGGGCCAGATCGTCAAATTTGGGTTTTAAGTCGGCTAAAGTACAAGACGATTTTTGAATAAAGAGTTCGCATTTGCTGAAATTTAGATCTAAACCAATGTTTTCAAAGCTACTCTTAATAAAGGACAAATCAGAGAGCACAGTATTCACGTCGCCTCCTAGTGTTCCGTCATCTAAGTACCAGACATTAAATTTTGATTTCAAATTTTTGATAATTGGATTTATAGCCAAACTAAAAATTGCTGGCCCGAGGGGGTCACCCTGCTGACAGCCAACCTCAGAAGATAGTTCATGTGACTTGTACATTAATTTGGAAGAGTCTGAATAGCAAGAAAAAAGGTAATTGTACAGCTCCGGAATTTTTTCCTTAACTTCTGTCAGCAAAGTGTCCCTACTAACCGAATTAAAAGCATTTTTAACGTCAATTTTGACTACAATTTCGCAATCATCGAGTGAAAGGTAGGTCCTTAGGGCATGGACGGCTGCCTCGCACCCACCTTTCGTGCCAAAACCTAGCTGTATAGGTTCAAAAAGGGACTGCAATTTTGATCTAAAATGTCTAACCGCAATTTTTGAAGCCAGACGCCGTAAAGTGGACCCCACCGCAATGGGTCTCACCCCTCCGTCCTTTTTGGTCAGGGCGATCAAGTTTGCGCCGTATAAAATGGGGGCAACATCAGGGTTAATTTTGCCTGAAAAAATGAAATTTATTAATTTAGTAAGGGAACCGACAAGCTGCTCACCTGCATCACCCACGGAATGAGAAATGAGATCTTTCAAATGTTGGGGTGAGATCCCATCCAGGCCGGCCGCCGAACCGGTTTTAAAAGAAATTATGGCGTCAATGACGTCCTTGCCTTCGATTTGGAGGCAGGCCTGGTCTGCGGAAGGTGGGGCAAACGAGTGTGGTACTGAAGGAGCTGGGGGATGTTTAGAAATTAGGGCCGAGAGGGTATCAGGAGTATCTGGCGAAAGCACGTCGTTTGTGAAAAGAAGACGAGCGGCACCTTTAAGATCGCCGTCGCTAATTTTGCTTTCAATTAATTTAGTTCTATTGTAGGTGGATGAGGCGCACCCTTTAGAAAGTCTAGAAATGTGTGGATTTGTATTCGAAACGCAATTATTTTTGATTTTTTGTGTTAAAGAAATCGCCTCATCGTTTTTTGCATGAAGGGTATTGAATGAAAAAAGGAAAAGATTATGCCAATCATTAGTTTGATTATTTTCCACACATTTTATAATTAGGCTTGAAAGGTGGTTAGCGACCGTGATCCTGGCGCCGCGCGGAACTCTTTTAATGACGGGCACATTATTTTTAAGACAGTATTTAGTTTTATTTTTAGAATTAACTATTTAGATTTATGTTAGTTTTAGTTACTTTTAATTGAACCATTGATTGAAGCATATTTATTTTAATAAATTTAATATTGATATCACATAGATATCAACTTTAGGATATACGTGGATATTCTAAAAATAATTCTGTTTCTCTTGTGATTGTGAAAATAATTTTGACACAACTTTTATTCGTCTTAAGCAACCATACGCAAACTAATTTAAGATAATAAAAGCTGGCAAGGCTTCCTATTCAAAAATCTACTTGCTTAAGAAAGCATCTCATCTGCAATCTCGCCAGAAAAATAACATATTCATCCGATTGTGGAAACCGAACCGTTGCCAAGTTCCGAACAACGAAATGAAAAGCCGTGACAAATCTCCGGGAAGTCCATACAGACGTTACAAGAAGCGTATTCAGACTTTCTAAATATGATAATATCTGTGTACGGGTCAAAGCAAACGTACGGTGGACGGCGGCACGACTGCCCGATTCGGTAATCCGACCGAATCACACACGCGTCCGGTTGCATTTCGACATGACATTAGGTTTTGACGCCGTACGTGTGCACCGTACGGTGGCGAACCGTATGTGTGCGGGGAACTGGTATTTAGTATAAGAAATGCGCCTTCAGGCGACATGTTTCTGCGTTGGGAAAATGAGTTTACATATCCTATCCTTGAAGGATGTCAAGGAAGGTGATGTCAAATATTTTGAAATGTAATATTGACAAGAGCCCATTTTTTTGTTACATTGTGCTCTTCGCACATAGCGAATAGACATAAGTCCAAGTACATCCTCGCTTCCACAATCGTTAAGATTTAAGCAGTGCATTTCAAGAAATCGCTTAAAAATGCGTCCCAACTGTCCACCAATTTTCATTTTGGTCATCCTCTGAGGATCGGTAGCCAATTCGGTTTCGGGTAGGTAGTACGTACATTTAATGTGATAAAAATATGTAGGTATCCACGACTTTACCAAGGCGCCTTTGATATGTTTTGTCACATAAAATTTATCCATATTTTCAGACGTGACATACAGTGATATGATGTAGTCATAATATTTTTGAAATCCAAATGCGCCTCGCTCTTGAAATGTGTGTTGGAACGAGACCAATACGCTGGAGGTCACTTTTACTCAAGGGTATACTAGTAAATAGAAGAAAAACGTAGTAAACGTAGGTGAAAATCGTGTTTTAGTGTCTTTTTGCAAAGGAAACTGGGGCGAGGCGAATGTTCGATTAAAGTGCTAGTAAATGAGTGTTAGGTAGTATTAGGCATAGACTTAAATATATAGTAGACGGCCATAGCCTAAGAACTTTTTGAAGCTCCGAGTATTTAGCGCCATCTAGTTCAGAGCCACCTAAACAGAGCTAATATGTATGAGATAAAATCAGCGCCACCTAGTAACGAATAACGTACTAGTAGTAGACTAGTCGTTACTAGGTGGCGCTGATTTTATCTCATACATATTGCCTCTGTTTAGGTGGCTCTGAACTAGATGGCGCTAAATACTCGGAGCCTCAAAAAGTTCTTTAGCTAGGGCCGTCTACTATATATTTAAGTCTATGTATTTGGTTTTAGGTATTAAGAGATGCGGTTAGTGTTTAACACCCGTTTATTTTGGGTAGTGCTAAAGTGCCTCGTTAATCTGTCGCTAATATTTTAGTAGGCAGCTACAGCTACATAATAATTACTAACATAATATTTGACGTTTTCAAGCAAAAGGTACATCATTGTCGGTTGCTAATAGAGTTTATTTCTAAATGAATTATTAGGGCAGTAAAACCTTATTGACAACCGACAAGTTTTTTTTTTTAAAACAGCACATATATTATATGAATCGTATTGCAGTTTCCTTACTCCGTGCATCGAGTACATATTTATAGGAAAAGTTTAATTTATGTAACATGATTGTTTTACAAAAAATATGAAATGCGTGCAGTAGAAATTTTATTTGTTTGTTTGTATTTGATTTTTTTGTCAGAATAGCCCATCAAAAAAAATACTGGTACTGAAACCCCTATAATTACCATTTCATTGTTTTTTCAATTGTAATAATAATTTTATTAAATATGCATATTTAAAATTGTAATCTGTGAATACCGGTCACAGAAAATTACATATAAATGGTTAAAAAAAACAGTGAATAAAACAAAAATAGGTACCTAAGAAATCCTTCGTATCTTTCTTTCCATGCATATAATAAAAACGGACCGCAATGCTCATTTATTTATTGACATGGACGCAATCCAATTTCTTTAAAAATAAAATAGTATGGCGTACTCAAAACTAACGACATACGAGCATCGTTAAAACTAATATATCGTCAAACCATAGACTACAACATAGACAACGCATTCTGAAGCGATAACAAAAATCGCGAGGCTACAATATAAATGCAATTTTTCTCATTGAGTAACAAAAGATGACATTTTAAACACAAAACTTCCGTGAGAATCAGACATATGAAATAAATCACGGGTTAATCACGTCTTTTAAGTCGAATAGTCGAGCAATATTCGAATTAAAAGACGTGAGTAACCCGTGATTTATTTAAAAGATGACATCCCTAAGATTTCAAAAGTTGTAGTGAAAATCACTACAAGTTACTCTTCTTTTACACACAAAATTTGTTCTCAAATTTTGTGCGCCATGTTTGGCGGTTGACAGCTGTGACTGAATCAAAGAGTAGGTAGGTTTGTAGTGATTTTCACTACTACTTTTGGGACGAAAATAATCATAGGGATGTCATCTCCTGTTACTTAATGAGTACCTAGCGTAAACTTTGATGCAATTTAAAAAAACATTCGCTATCCCATACCATTTTCAAACGGGAGGGCCTACGGTAGGTAACTGCCAGTTGTCTTATATTAATTTACACTATCGTCCGTCTAGACATTGAGGTTGTCTGTGCATTAAATGCAACGACTGTAGTAGCCTTGACTTTGCCAAAAATCAGCGTCTAGACATTCTAGACAGGCTACGGACTCATATGTTGAATATTTAAATTATGTAAATAATATAGAAGACGGTTAGATTTATTACAGTTTAAGTATAAGATATGGCGACATTTTTAAAGATGCACCGACTTGACATTGAAATGGACTTTGTCATTTATCGAAATTGCAAAACGTCTTGGTGATTTTCAATTAATCACGTGAGACGTTTAGATCTGTCTCAGTCGTGAAGGAGGGGCGATCTTTTTTCTCAAAATTTAAAAAGCTGTAGCCTGTAAGTATACGTTTTAAGTAAGTACATACGGTGGCTGCGCCCACCGTGCGATACCTAGTTTAATAAACCAGTTCGCTACCGGCTACGCTGTATATTACTTGTGTACCCTTACTCCCGCATATCTATCAGTGGCGACGTTTAGATAATTACCTCACGCGTTAATCGCTGTATACCATGGCGACCTCCAACTCGGTCGGATTAGCCGGTAAATTGTCAAAAAAAAATGTGCATTTGCTTAAGTAAGTATATTTTGTGTTGGCTCGTTGGGTAGACGTCATTCGGAAGGTTGCGGGTCACGTCTGGATGAAATTGGCACAGGACCGGGACAAGTGGCGTATAGAAAGAGAGGCATATGCTCAGAAGCGGGCGATAAAGGGCTGAAGATGATGATGATGATGATGAAGTTCATTTTGGTCGAATTGCGCTCATACAACATGTCAAGCCTAATCACTCGAGTGACCCGGGAACAGTATATTATTTGTAGTGTAATAATTAGCCCAATCTGTTTGGCCCAATGGTTGACTAGTAGAGAATACCATTAGGCATTAAGCCCTCCATTTGTACAATTTCACTTGTTGTGCAATAAAGTTTAAGTGAATAGGCCACTTTAGTACCTACTTTTAATCACGTCATCAATCAGAATCACGAGCTCTTTCGATCTGAGTAGCACACAAAAATTATCCCAAAATTTTCCAACATTTTTTGTTCTTTTCATTCCGTTACCGCCATAAAAAGTCTATGGAAAAATAGTAACGGAATGAAAAAAGAACTTGGGATACATTTTTTGTCCTAATAAAATCGAGGCTGAGTCAAAATCAGCTAAAAATTTCCAAATTTAAAAAATTGGTGTAGACAACTTTAAATAAAATGGCCCAGATAAATAAATATCTCCGTATATAAACAAAGTCTTGATCTAGTATCTTTAAAAAAATTAGGGAAAAATACTGACAGGTGGTGATAGGTAGCTCAGCTGACTTGCGAATATTTATCTCTTATCTTCAACTCTGACGCAAATTGGCAATCCATTATAATAAATTCACTATTTTCCTTGTTCTGTATTTCCTTGTAGATAAGTTCATATTAAGTGATAGGCAAAGGTCCTTTATTTGCAAATCTTAAAAAAATCATAATTAATAACTGAAACAGTGCCATATACTTAAGAAGTGGTCTAGAGGCCTGGGTTGTGGCGTCAAACGTGAAAGCTCACGTTGGTTCGATCCCGGCCTCAGACAATCGAGGACCTTGTAACTCTTTGTTTTTATTTTTATTATTTGCCAGTTTTATATATTTCACAATAAAGTAACGTCGCAAAATAAAATATTAGTTATTGATTCGCAATAGGTACTGATTAAAAATAATTTGATTTGTTCTTAATTGTTTTAATCAATTATTTATCCAGTGTGTATCTGTCACATTTTTTTGCATCAATAATCCATCTTTACAAATATTTCATTTTGTAACTTATCATATCATAACCAATAGTAAAAGTACAAAAGACTATTATTGTGAAAAATGTAAGAAAATTAGTCACTCACATGTAAGTCTTGGCACTATCACCGCTTAACATATAAGTCTCACAAATGACAAACAATGCAGTTTCTCGTACTGTCATCTATCATAACTACAAACACGTTCAAAATGTCGTTATCTTGTGTCCCTAGGGCGGGTATTTTTATCTGCGGCCGACAAGGGGGTGATTTGTGGCCGTCCGTAACAATATACTTATTAGTGCACGCGTGCGGTAAACTTTAGTTTTCTTGTGTAAAGTCAAGATACGTTCGAAATAGGTATTTTGTTGTCTGAGGTTCGTTAGTTATACTTGAGTGATTTTAGAAGGAAACTAAAGTGAGGGTACATCCTATGACACGTTTTTTATAGTAGCTGGGCGTTATCACAAAACGTTGTTGGTTTTCGTGTTTTTGAAATTTTAAGAATTTTTTGGATATTCCTCCTTAGAATCGAGAGTACTATTCATTCTGCTAGGAAATGAAGTGTCCCAAAATTTTCATACAATTTTTATTTTCCATTACGCTACTTTCATATAAGTGCCCATAGAAAAGTAGCGTAAGAGGAACAGGACACTTTTAATTTCATAGTGGAGTTGATAGTACTCACGATTCTGAGTAGTAATATGCAAAAAATTCTTAAAATTTCAAAAATATGAAAACTAACAACTTTTTGTTACAACGCCCAGCTACTTAGTTTATTTCGCTACTGTCTGATGGTTATAGAACGTAGCTCTATAATCTTAGGGGGCCCACCTTCTATCAGTCCGACTGACGATATCGGCCTGTCAGTTAGAACAATGACAGCTCCGAACAACTGACAGGCCAGGATTAGGAATGTATATATAAACAATTTTAAAAGACTTATTAATAGTTCTTTAAAACTATCGATACTATATGTTTATGTAGGTATGATATGATAAATATCGTAGACCTTCTTGATTTTTTATTATACTTTACTAAATATAAAATCCTTATCTTTTAGCTTTTTAATTTGTTTTTTCACTTCCGGTTGCCATTTTACTTTCTCTTCTACGCTACCCAAAGTTTGTCTGGAATACACCCATTTATAGTGAGAAGACTGCTTGATATATTATTTCCATGCCTGTTCCTATGTAATAAGTCTACTGTTATTGTGTATTAATTCTGAGGTGTGCAAAAAAGTGGATTTCACATTACACAATCATGCATAAATATCCACTCCACAATTGTCACTCCACGAAACGCAAATCAAACATTTCATGTCACCCCATCGAGTTAAGAGCGTTTATATCACAAAGCAAAACAAACACTTAGCACAAACAAACCGAAATTATTGATTATTCCATACAAAGCTACACGTTGACAAGCGTCAAAGACGGCCGGCGCCGGGCGGCGCGCTTGTATCGATGGTGTGTCAATCAAAGGTTGAGGCAGGAAGGGGGGGATGTTGCAAGTATGGGGGTGTATTTAGTTGTCAAAATTACATATAACATAAAATTTACTTTAAACGTAAACTTATAATGATGAGTTTACAGTTAATTTCACTTCACTCTTTAGTTTGTAGCCATGCATTACAGTACAGCAAATTCTTCCAGAAACAAGTTCTGAGGCACGAAAGATTTTTATGAGTAAATAGAACCTTTTTAGCGATGCAATAAGATCTAAGTATACTTAGAAAATTAATTAATTAATTTTAGGGTCAATTTGTAAAAGTACCTACCGCACGTAATAATTAATTAATATAAGGATATTATTACTTCGGTTTGAACTGTGTATTTCGTCCTCATAATGAATGAATGAACCAAACTAACGTTTTCTGTTTAGCCCAATGGTTGACTGGTAGAGAATACCTTAAGGTGTTAAGTCCGCCATTTGTGCTTTTTTGTTTTAAATTGTGCAATAAAGTTTAAATATATAAGATATACAAATATTTAGGCCGCTAATTTATAAAAAAAAAACTATTATTTTAAAATAAATATGTAGATCTACAGTTTCGTGTTTTTGCATAAGTTACATTGAAAATTATTTTTTTATTCTGTACGTTTATTTATTCTTTATTCATAGGCTGCTCTATATGATGTTCCATATCATTCAGGTTTTACCACCTACAAACATTGATGAAGAACCATATTGCAGGGCATAAAACTCGAGTACCGAGCTACCTTTTTTGCTCTTACGCGGATTTTTTGACCACCGATTACGTCATGAGCACCACCAAATTAAAGTTAGCAATCATGCCCATCTAAATTCCAATACGTTTAACGCACTCATCTAATATTCATTAGAGAATCGTCGATTCTGGCGTCAGGCCGGCGCCGGCGGGGTAAAAGTTACCCTGACATTTGGTGGGCTTTTGTTTTGCTATCGTCACTATAGCGTGGCGAATACAAGGGTGTAATAAGTACCGTCACGTGCTACAACTTTGCCTATGATGCACAACTTTACCTGGCTTGAAAAACAAAGTTTTCTTCACCAAACAGCTATTTATTTTATCCCTGAGACGAGAAAAGTGGCCATCTCAGAAATAAGATATAAATAGCTACATATTTAGCAAGGAATTCCATCTTTTTCAAGCCAAGCAAAGTTCTGCTACGTAGGCAAAGTTGTAGCACGCAACGGGTCACATATTTTTTCGTTGTCTACGTATGCATGGAACAGTCTATTTTGCGTAGTTTAAATGGCTGTTATTTATTTAAGCTGAAATTGATTTGATTTTATCGATTCGTTAAGTTCCAACGCTGCCGCACGAATGTGGAATTGAGAGCTTTCATAGGCTACTGTGACTGCGGGCGGGCCGTATGCTTGTTTGCCACCGTTGTGGCATTAAAAACAAAAGTAGGCATAAACATAAAACTTATCAACTCATGACAAGATAAATATCTTACTTTTACACTCCCATTCAAAAAGCAAAAACACGAATAAGAAAAAAAAAGACAAATCAAACACTAAAGCAGAGCTTAAAGTTTTGTCAAGTTTAATAATTTTTCTAAACGATCTCTAAACCACCTTGAAATGTACACTGGCCAAGTGGCCATTGTCCAGAAGATCAATTCGGATTTTAGCAATCTCAACTTGATTATACATTACTATGCAGAACCTTTGCCTTCAACAACATGTACCTACTCAAGGATCATATGGAAATATCTATAGAAGGTGGATCTGGTTTCTATTGTCCTTAAGTGCATGAGTATTTATAAATACTACAAAATAAACTACAAACAAGGAAATTATAATTAAGTTCTTATACCAATAGATAACAATAGAAAAGCTTTTGAAGCGCGAAATGAGGTCATTTCATGACGGCATGTTAGAATTGCAGGCCCTTTCTCCAAGGTGATTTTCTTGACTTGTCCAACTGCAGCCAAGCGAATTCAACGTAACTACGCTTCTTTTTATCAATCACCCTGCAGAAATAAACAGGAATCATGGCCAATAAACTCTTCTTCAACCGGGCAAAGAAGATGTAAACTCCATTGGTTCTGATCTCCTTGTACTGCCATGTCATAATAGAATAGAATAGAAAATATTTTCAAACAACATATCTTACAAATAATACAACAGTAACAATAGAAAAAAAACTAAATCTAGATGTGAAGCTGAAATGGTCTCCACTCAGCAATGCAGTTGGCACGACTAGCGTGGTCAACGGCGCTGGTTTTCTGTGGAGCAAGCAAGCAGGGTGTGTGGGAAAGCATACTGCGCGACTCGAAGTGGGGACGTCAATAAACATAATCAAGATTAGATTGTAAAGTGCGAATGTTCCTTAAAGTTTTCACTGGACATTGTCCAGACTATAAGTCGCCACTTTCACAAACTTGTTGGAACATGCCCGTGATCTATCGCTTCTAAGAAATGAAAATAAAAGTTTGCCAAAACGTGCCTAGAAATTGTTTACTGTTTTTGTGGTGGATAAATGGCTGGTAATAGGTTCTTTGACCGTCTGCCTTTAATGCGTAGATTTTCTTGGGAAAACAAGTCCGATAGGTTATCTATATTACAAGCAAATAAAATAGGTATTTATTGTCTTACGAATTATTTTCTTTATTATACCTAATATTGAAGAAGCGCTGATATTTTTATTTTTATCTGAAGGTCGCATTTCGAACCCTGGCTAACTAGGGCATGCAATGCAATACCGGTATTTATACCGGTACAAAATTAGAATTAATTGGCTTGGTAAACAATCAACTGATACTAACCAACCCACTTTTCGGTAAAGGAAAACATCGTCGCGAAGTCGTTTTCCCCCGAAGTTGTGCAGTCAGCATCAATAGTATCTTCCTACACGATGACCGCAAAAATATGTGACGCGCTGTTATTTGTAGAGCCATAGGAGCGTGTCATATATTTTTGCGGTCTTCGTGTAGGAAGATACTATTGATACTGTACTTACTAGAAATTTTGATATAGATGATTAAGTAAGTTAATACTAGTATTTTTTCACATTTCCTTCATATAAAAATATATAATTATCATCATCAGAAATTACCATTGGTTGTTTTTATGTTAACTTGTTAATTATTATCTGTTTAGTCCGTTATGTCGGCTGCCGGAACGCCGGTCCGTATGTAAATGCACCGGAAGTCGGGCGCCGGAAGCCCTGAATGTGAATTACCCCGAGCTTTTGTCACCCCTGAAAGCTTTATGATGTAGGGATGCGACAGTGAGTTGCAAGTAACTTTGGATTCGCGTTTTGTGTTATTTCAAACATCCTCTTAAGTCTGGGGTCCACGGGGCAACTTAATCCCGTGAATTAGCGTAGGCACTAGATTTTACGCAAGCGACTACTGACATTTTCACCCAGAGGGAAAACTAGCCCTTATTTGGATACCCATTTGTTTTTTATTAATAAAATATTAATTTAAAACGAATATAAGGGCCACCGCGCGGACCTAACCATTGCTGAAGACTGCAACCAATATGGAGATAAATGCGGTACTTGCGCCTAATAAGTCTGAGTACCTGCTTGTTAACTTTCAAAATTTCATATGACATTTTAGAGAAGAATTTTAGAGGAACCCGAGTTTGTAAAGGCATTGATAAAATAAGTCTTTTTATTTGGTCACGGTAATGAATATAATTGGCCATACATATAAATCTTTTTATTACAGATCTTAACATCCCAAATTGGGATGTTAAGATCTGTAATAAAAAGATTTATATGTTGGGATTCCCAATGTCCCGTCCTTAACCCTAAATTATGAAGAGATTTCAGAAAGCGAATGAATGGGTCACTACCATTAGGAACAAATTGTATAATGACCGGTTCGCAAATTGTATGTTTCGCCTTTTCATAGTTCCTAACCGGTCTAGACGTTGAAGTACCTAGTCTAGAATTTTCTCCTGGGGCTGTATTGACGTGTTTTCAAGCGTTAATAACTGACAAAATGGATGGGAAATAAAACGAATAGTTGTTTATTGCAAATAATAAGAAATGTAGAAAATAAACTTGGTATTTTGGGTTACACGGGTTGGGATGTTTAGCAATGGTCAAAAGTCTTGGTATACATACAATGACAAGTATAAAATTGTAATTCCTATTTACATCACTCGATAATGTCCCTCGTTAGGTAAAGATTTTATTTAGCTATAGTTTGACTTGTAGGAAACACCTTAAGGCATTAAATCCTACACGAAACTTTAATGAAGTCGGCATTTTACTATAGTTTGTAAGCGACGCTAGTGGATTGCTCCAAATAGTCCTCAGCCTCAAGCCGCATCTTGCTATATTATTTTAGCGACATCAATACCACCCTCCAAACATGGTAACATAATCGCGTTAAACTGTACTAACAGCTTGACTGACCAACCTTGAGCCTTATCTAGTTGATATAAAGACTACAATAGGGTAGTTGATTGTGTCGAAGATGGAAGACGCCGTCAATAACTCACGGCACTTCCTGAGATTACTCGACATTGTGGCGCCGTTTCTGACTGTACCTACTGGTCGATGAGTATTGTTTAGGAGTATTAGGAGATAGAGGTTACGGTCAGTCTTGTTAACGATAGGTACAGTAAATAGCAAAGTGTTACAGATGATACAACAATACATATACAAAGTCAGTCACGAACATAAGTTAGGAATAACCGATGTTACCGACTAGCTGATGTCAACTGTCATTGTCAGTTATATTCCGACCAAAAAGTGGAGAAATTAAAAAGTGGCAACATCGTAGTGTTGTCCCTTTCAAATCAAATACAAAGAAAACGGGACAACACTACGATGTTGCCACTTTTTAATTTCTACACTTTTTGGTCGGAATATACATCGGTCATTTATAACGCTGCTAAATTACGAACAGTGGCTCAACAAACCGGGTTCATGACTGTAAATCAGTAAGACTGTCATTTAAGAGGAATAAGAATCATGGGTCAGCTATAAGTTTAGGGTCTGATATTAAAGCTATGAGTTAAAAATTTTGCTGTCTTCCTTTTTGCTAACAACGATATTCGGAAAAAAGAGAGGCACCGCGAAACCGTAGGTTTTAGTCGACACAAAGAGCAGTTGTGTATTTTTGGTAAAGGTAAACGTTAGTGTTGTGATGCTATTTAAAAAAAATCGGGTGGATAAAGTGTAACTGGACTATTTTATTTTAATTAAACCTTTACCACGTTTAGTGTTCTTGTCATAAACTTTACCTAGGTACTACTTGGTTTATTTGATGTAAAAACGGAAAATCGTATAACGCACATGCATGCAGCTCTGAAAAGACTTAAGTTAAAAAGGAAACAGCCATAGAATTTCTAAAAACCTTTACAATTTAAAGGAGCCAGTCTCAAAATTTCAAAGAAAATAACGGCGAGACCTTTTTTCTCCTGTAAAGAACTTTCGCCACTTAAGATTAAAAAGAAAACACGTTTTCCCATTTTTTTTAGCCGGCGCCTACAAGACGCCATTCGCTATGCACCCCGCTGCATCGCAGCTTGATGCCTGCCATTGAAGGGGAGAGACAGGCGAACAAAATTGCAAGTTTCATTCGAATTTACAAGGTTTGGTGAAAGTGTTAGGACGAAAATCTTTCATTTAATCGGGGTTTATTTTTATTAACGAAAATCGATAGCAACAGTTAGGTAAGTCTAGGTATTACTTACTTCGGATCGAAACATTATGTGACAATTTAAAGTGGTCGAAAAATATTATAAAATTATGATCACGATAGAGATTCTTCCTTTCCAATGCACAAAAATATCCCGAGTATTTTTTCAGACCTAAGCATATCCACACGTATTCGTATACCTACTTACTTTTCATAATTTTCGTACATATACTTCATCGTGTAGCAGGATATTAACCGGAGGCAATGCGTGGTAAATAGTAGGTATGTCTTTAAGTTGAGTCGACGTCAAAGATATGTTTATAATTTTGCACCTTATTACATGGGCGTAAGGTGCAAAAGTGTGAACATATCTCTGACGTCGACGGTACCAGCCATAATTTGTTACTCGATGAGATAGGGTTTAAGTCAGCCAACATCTACGGATTTCAGACCCTACTTAGGTACTATAGAGATTTCCCAAAGGCTGTGTTGTCTCGCTCAAAGGCAAAGCTTCTTTGTCCCACCCTTTTTACCCAACCCATTTAATAATTGGCTGGTAAAAAATCGGAAATCAAACGTCACCCCTCACAAATTACCTGCAAATAGCGGTTTGGAATTCAAGTCCCTTTTGAATGTTTCCTGAAACTCCCACGGGAGGAAGGAGAGGCTTTCCATTGCTGCTCCAGACACATTAGCATAAAAGGTTTGACAATTATTATTGGTAATGTTAGAATTGCACAGTTATGTAACTTATGTATAATCCTAAAAGTACGATCGGCAGCAAAAGCTTAGCGGGTGTGCGGTATTGAAAATGATTTTAACAAGTTTTTGTTTTCTTAGCATAAAAGTTATAATAAAACTTCCCTTCCCTAATTATGAAATAGTAGAAAAAAAAAAACTCACGTTTTTTTTTGTATGGAGGGTTAGCCGGCTTGGACGATGTGGCCCGGATACAAAAAAAAATCACGACCAAAAAATTTTTCTCTTGCTTTTTCTAACTTATATACGATACCAATATTTTAGCGGATTTAAACTGATCACCAGTATTTTTGTTACACTCTGTATAGTTCCAAAACCAGACAGACGTAAAAAGAGTTTTAGTGTACTAACTTCTGCACACCGACAGCAAAACAAACAGCTTTCAAATCATAAAAACCACCAAACGCAGACTATTAGGTATTTTAGATCCCCTACACATGTATTCCCTAACAATAAAAAGTCGGTAATTCGAGAACTTTCCACAGACATATGTCCTTTTGAATTTAAAGTGAAGTGCGATGAAAAATGGCCTCAGTTACATTTCCTCTGCACACCGCTGCACCCTGATAATGGGTTTACCTTGCTGTGATATGCTGACCGTCTCTTCTCATTAGTTGGCGAACCGGGGTGAATCAAGATCTTCCATCCAGTGTAACTAGACATAGAGATACGTAACAATTATGCATAATGGGAGATGACTTAATACCGGTTTTTGAGCATTGCGATTACCTACAAAAGCAGGAGTTAGGAATAATACCACTGTTTTTAATTAACAAAAGGACGTATCAGCCATGGAGGTTTCGTGGACTTATGATGTTTTTTTAGAACATGTTATGATTTCTCATTGTTTTTGCGAACGCTCTGCGGACACTATATTCGGATTCTGGCCGTTATCTATGAATTTTAAGGGGATTTTGGAATTTGGTGACTATTATCTCGAGATATATTTGAATGGGTATTTTTTTGTTTGCCTCTGAATTTATAGTAAACCAACCATTTTTTCAACAAAACTAGCTACGATTCGAAAAACACATCGATGCATGTGTATTTTTGGTAAAGTCAGGAGTTTCAGGTACATAACATCATCATCATCATCATTTCAGCCGAAAGACGTCCACTGCTGGACATAGGCCTCCCCCACTGAACGCCACAATGACCGGTCCTGTGCCACCCGCATCCAGCGGACTCCAGCGACCTTCACCAGGTCATCAGTCCACCTTGTAGGGGGCCTACCAACTCTTCGCCTTCCGGTGTATGGTCGCCATTCGAGAACCTTAGTGCCCCAACGGCCATCGGTTCTCCGTGCAATGTGCCCTGCCCATTGCCACTTAAGTTTAGCGATCCGACGGGCTATGTCGGTTACTTTGGTTCTGCTACGGATAGTATCGTTTCTGATACGGTCACGCAAAGAAACTCCTAACATAGCCCTCTCCATTGCTCTTTGGGTGACTTTAAGCTTTTTAATGAGGCCCATTGTGAGCGACCACGTTTCAGAGCCATAGGTCATCACTGGCAACACACACTGGTCAAAGACTTTTGTCTTGAGACACTGCGGAATATTGGACGAAAAGATATGTTTCAGCTTCCCAAACGCTGCCCAACCGAGACGGATTGACCTCTTTCTCGAAATTGGACCTACCTAGCTGGACTGTCTGTCCGAGGTATACATAATCGTCTACAACTTCGAGCGTAAAGTCTCCGACTGTAATAGGGGTTGGTACTACATGGGCGTTAGACATGACTTTCGTCTTATCCATGTTCATCCTTAGACCAACCCTAACCCAACCAAAAATTTTTTTTTCACGTCCAAAAAATTTTTCTCTTACTTTTTTCTACTCGCAATACGATACCAATTATGCCCTTAAACGGATCACCAGTATTTTTGTTACACCTTATATGTAAGTATTAAGTAGATTAAAATTTAAAATCCTAATAAAAATGGAATTCAACGCCACAGCCAAACTTAACAGTAAAAATTTTACGCACCTATAGGTGCTGTATAATAGTATAAATATGTGAATATCAAGAGCAATGTAAGTGATATTCACTCCAACACATAACAACATACCTAAACGTATAATCAGGCAAAAGGATTTATCTTCGAGGGTCGCATGTCGCTAATATACATCAAGCCAGGAATTTATGGACCTAGAACATTGTTGGTACAGACCCAGAAATAGGTTCAAAGTTTAGTTATATCGCTGACAATATTACACACTGGGCGGAGACTTTTTAGTAGTGAACGTAGCTATAGTTTGTTTAGTAGGTTAAAATAAAAGTGAAATGCCGTTTCCTAGATAAAAATCTACTATTAAAGCACCATGAAAACGGGTACCTGTTTCTCTTCAAATTGTAACCCTCACGAGTTTTCTATCAATAAGAATAATAATTATAAACAAAAATTAATCAACTGCAGATGTGCCTATAGAGAGTTAGAGTTCCCTCGATTTCTCCAGGATCTCATCATCAGATTCTGATCTCATGACAATGGGACCAACAGTCAAATAAAAACTTTCAAACAAAAAAAAATCCAAATCGGTCCAGCCTTCTCCGAAAGTCTTTGTAATGTGGCTGAATTCAAGAATCAAATCAACTATTTGCAGGTCATTTATTAACCCATTCACTGCTAATGATGACACGTTGTCGTCACGGCTCTACGAAGCATTTTCGCTACATAGCGGGAAACCCATCTTATCGGCTACGACGTAGTGCTACGCGCGTAACATAGCAGTGAACCTGAAGTTTGTAGGCAGATACTTCACTAGACACGTCTGTAACCCATAATCTTAGGCCACGACTATGACAAACATCCCGCCTGATATGAGGGTCTTCAATTACATGACGGAGGTCGGAGAGCGTTAATTTGTAACTTTGGAATAATGCAATTACATCCTTCGGGAGAGATGTATGCGTAAGTAAGAGGTTAATGCTGTGTTTTGGTGCTTTTGGTAGTTAATAACAGGTTAATAGAGTCAATGAGGATAGTTTAGAGCAGATAATTCGTTAATTATATAAAAAAATTGGCAGTTATAGGGACTGCCGATAGAAGTGAAAACTTAGAACTTTTAGTATTAAAATTTAAAATTTCATAATGTTTGCATTAAAATTATCAACATCAATCTGGTTTTCACATCTACTGACACTCCGAGCAACAATTATACTATACTATATAGTATGACACGTGTGGGGTACCTACCAAAAGAAAGCTTGCAAAAAATTAGGACGCCGACTGATTTTGACTTCATTTTACGTGCAGTAGCCCATTTAACCCATTTGAAAATCCAATTTTTCATACTAAAATTACGGCTCTGTCCCAGCTTTTTTTCAGAAACTATAGTTAACTAGAAACGGAGAACCAAATAGTCCACTAAACAGACCCTGCGAGATTACGGCATAATTATGTGGTAGACCTTCCTTTAACAGTTTTTAGACCACAGACTGACCTAAGGTATAGGTTTAGGACTCACTGCAGACTAAGATTGGCTACTGCAGTCACATGAGGGCGCACGAGCGGGCGGACCAGCTTAGTTCCCGCAGCTAAAGAACGTTGTGCAGTTGCTGTAGCTGAAATCGGCTAGGAAGAAGGAAATGTGTACCTACAGTCAATTTACAATGGTGATTTTCTATGATTAATATATTAAAAGCATAAGAGAAAAATATTACTTACAAAATTTAACTTTTTATACTCGGCGACTGTAATACTTGAATTGAGAGTGTTTTGGCGGAACTACTAGCGCATACTTTTTGATAGAGCTTCTATGGTCGCATATTGTAGCATCCATAACAATCACAGAAAGGATTTCCATACAATATTGTGAAACTGTTGTCGGGCCCCGCATTGCGCGCCCCGCCGCGCGCCGACACAATCCACCAAGAGATCGAAGTTACTCAATTAATGAAGCAGCAGGTTATGCACGGCATTCGTCGAACTCAATTCTTACCGGCTTGCTTAAGCACTCGTAGAAAAACTATTGTGTGCAACGGTACATAATCAGGTCTTAAAATTCTCGGGTCTGTTTTTACAAAATTCGGCTTCGCCTCATTTTGTAACTTCGACCCTCGAATCTTAAGAACCCTTATTATGTAACTATTGCACAAAATACTATTATTTGAACGGTTATAACTTTAACTATCGAACGAGTCTTTCAACGAATCTTGTGATGCGTTTTTGTTTTCGTGTGACGGTGCCGGTGACGTGAACTCATAAGATTTCCCTCTACCAAAAAATGCCCTACGCGGCTAAAGAAGTTTTCACTTCAAAAATATAAATAAATCAGCTAAATTTTCTTATAAGCCGTTTTCAGAAGATTTAGTTTTTCATATTTTTTTTGCAATAAGCAGTAGATTACAAAACATACAAGTATTGAATTAAAGCTTTCTTGAGACATACTAAACACTATAAAAGATTACAATTGAACTCACTTATGTTTAGGCGCTACGCGCGATATCTTTCGGGGATCCTAGATATATCTTCGAGTACTAAGAGTGCTTGTTGACCCAATCCTTGACATGTCGTTGCGAGGCGCGCTATCAACCTTACTTGAGTGAAACCTTAATCTTTTATTGTAAAACCAAGTCATACAAGCAGCCCAAAAGCTTTACCGTGAGGTTGCTAAACGGCTGGTCGAAGTCACGGGGGACAAACGAGCTGGCAGCTTCCTCGCTCAACGCATAAGTATTGCAATTCAGCGAGGAAATGCTGCCAGCGTCCTCGGCACGATGCCACAGGGGCCCATTTTAGAGATAGATTTTTAGTTTCTGATAGTATGTATTTTTAAGTAAATTAATTTTAGGTAGTATTTACATAGTTTATTTAAGTTTTTTTTATGTACCTATTTTGTACCAATACACAATATTAATTTAATCATAAAAAAAAACAAGTCATACAAAAAGTAGTAAATAGAATTTTCTAAACTTCAAAATGTATCTCCCTCTAATCTTTACTAAGCCCATTACAAAATCATGGGATGGTACATAATTGATGCGCCCGCGTCGGCGCTCCATAGCTGAGTAATGGCGCGGAAGAGATATGACGATGTTGAGGAATCGTTCTCGAAGCAATAAATAACTGATGCGCTGTGCCGCTGGGGTGTACACTCTTTCTGAAAAGTGTATGTCGTGTAGGATTTTCAGTTTAAGATAAAGGCTCTTGGATTTTTGAAACTAAAAGTTTATGACGACTTCTCGTGATATTTTCATTTTTTGAAGCTAAAAAAAACTAAAAATGTATAATCATTTCTGTTTATTAAACGATTGCAAAGAGAAATAAGTAAGTTCTTATTAAGTAAACTTCTTGAGCCTGGGGTCCGCTCGGCAATCTAATCCCAAAAATTAGCGCAGGCACTAGTTTGTACGAAAGCGACTGCCATCTGATCTTCCAACCCAGAGGAGAAACTAGGCCTTGTTGGTATTAGATCCGGTTTCCTAACGATGTTTTTCTTCAGCGAAAAGCGACTGGTAAATGTCAAATGATATTTCATATATAACATACAAATACAACAAATACAAATACAAATAATTGTACATACATCATACATGTATGTTCCGAAAAACTCAGTGATACTAAACTAATTCGATTAATTACTTACCTACCTATTTATCTATGATGATTGTCATAATATTAGCTACGGTCCCTGACCTACAAAATTTCACACTAATATAAAATACAAATTACGGACTAAAATTTGCACTCTACATCTACTTAACAAACTCTTCATATAACTAACTGAAGTCGCACATACAGACTTTAAGCGTTTATGTTTAATGCATAACTACCAAAAACAGACATAAAATTGCCAACAACAACAAACTTCACGAGAGCAAATACTCGTATAGGTACAGTCAACGCCAAAAATTTGTATACACTTTTACACCTCACTTCCATTGTAATAAGGTTCAAAACTGTTTACATATTTGAGAGCATTAGTAAAGCAAATATATCGTATACTATCACAGAATGAGGTCAACCACCGATCAGGCCAGACTGAACGGCGACATGGTGACCTGGGATTATATCACTGCTATGTTAATGTTATACGATTTTATGGAAGTCATAAAATCGGGAGCAGGAGCTGTTTTGTATGAAAGGAGATACTGAATAGTGTCCATGAAATTACGGCGTATTCTATTTACTTTCTTATAGTAGTTAGTAATTATTTATAGTGATCCTGCCTATGAAATGAAGCAGGAGGTCCCGGGTTCGAATTCTGGTCAGGGCATTTATTTGTGTTTGTCACGGCGTGTCTGTTCCTGAAGTATGGATGTTTTCTATATATATTTCTATGTCTATCAATAGATCATACTACTCCCATATCCAGCTCAATAAGACTTGTGTTGTGGGCGACGAAACGTGTATAATATAATAATATTATACACGTTTCGTCGCCCACAACACAAGTCTTATTGAGCTGGATATGGGAGTAGTATGATATGTGTACGCTATTCTTGGCTTTCCTGGCTTCCTTTCAGCTTCAACTTTACCTTCTATGATGTTCTTAATAAATCCGTCATGTCGTAGCAGATTTCCAAGCATCCTTCCTCTCCTATTTTCTATGGTTCTCAACAAATTTCTCTTTTCTTTTATTCAAAAAAAAGCCAGGGAAGGCAAGAATAGCGTATATGGATCAAGTCAAGGAAAAAATAAACGTCGTGTCGTATCAGGGCATCAAGGAGAAGGCAAAGGATAGATATACATGGAAAATGCTCCACCGACAAGAGCCCAGCTCTTAAATAATTGATGATGATGATGATGATTTGTGTAAGAGTGTCCCATTATAGTTATTTATCTACGACTCCACTTTGTACAGTATAATTTTGGTTATACGTAAACAGTTCACATCATTTGCCATCAATACAGTATTCATCCTCTCACCTGAAATGTAAACGGTATCTTACTTTGCGGTTTCAAAGGAATTTACTTTTGCCAACGCTTCGAACTGTGAATAAATGAGTGAATGAATTATTTATTTGCTTTAAATATGGTATAATAATCGTAGATGTTACAGTCCGTTGTAGGGTTTCACATATTCCACCAGCATTTGGCATGCAAAATGTATACATTTGGCACACACAAACTACAAATGTATATGTATACATTTGGCATGTCAAATCTTGGTCGTCTTTTGACAAAATTTGTCAAAAGACAATCAAGATGGATTAATGTGTAGAGGACATACCGGGGTTTTATCGAGCACATACCTAGATTTCTTGAAACACGGATTATACAAATTCTTAAACTAGGTTTATGATTTAGTACATTGCGTTCATTCTCTTTCAAAATGTACATACAATAGTTTCGTGAGTCCACCAAGGAAATATTTAAAGTGTTTTCGACTGGCAACACCAATGCTCAATTTGCCTGTCACCGTCACATTACCCCTTCCAAGCAAACCAACTTATACTTCCACAAACCACACAATAACAACCCTTGTTAATAAAAACCTAAGGTCTTTGTTACATGAAAAGTTAACGTGGTTAATACCATAAATACACAATGAGTCGGTAAACTTGTTAGCGAGGTGTGGTAATAATTTGTTTTTACTTAAATAATTCAGTTTGGCGTGCATTTTGACGTCCTTAATTACAAGCGCGGTTGATGTTTTTTGTTGTAATTAAAAGGGTGGTTTCTGGAGTTTTGCATGTCAAATTCGTATGTTAATGTGTTATTGTTGCAGGTGTTTGAGACATGCATTTAAATTAGAAACTGGAAAGTCTGGGGAAAATGAAGCTAGAAAAAAGTTCACGCGATGAGCTCGTCAACTTCAAAGAAGGGTAACATAATTTTATATAGTCGTGAATTTTTATAACTTAAAGATTAATGAAGAAAATTGTGAATTTATAGCATAACCCGCTTATTCATAAACGTATTTCAAACCTGATTTAACTAAATCATCGCTTGTCCTTATCTGTCACCTTGACAGCTGTGTTTGCTAGAAACAGACAAAATATAATCTAACTAAATGAGGTTTGAAACACATTTATGCATTAGCGGGTTAATGTTTACAAACATTACAAATCTTCTTTTAACAACATTCCTTTATTACAAATAAAATGTATCAAATAAAAATTATAAGTCTATTTCATTATATAAACAAATATGTCACAATCTTAATACTAAACTAAACTATCTTAGAAATAATTACACACTAGTCATAGCCGCTCCTTGTCGCCTCCGGTCCAAAAGTGCCCATAATGCTCGCGACGTTACCTCGCTGGATGGCCATGGACAGCCTTTGCACCAGAAACGACTCAGAGCGGGGGTCCTCTCCCTTCTGCCTAAGCCGACGGCCTATGTCGCGCACGAACTGTTTCGCGTCAGCGCCCCAGCAGCCCGCTGTTTCCACCGCAAAAGGGACGAAAATGTACCCCGCGCCCAGGGGAGCATACTTTTGGCGCTTTACCACCGCCTGGGACTCAGCCGCCGCTCCGGCTGCGCGCGTCGTGCGGCTGATGTGAGAGGCGGCGAAGGTGCTGACACACGTAGCGTCCCACACCAAGCACCGTCCTCTCTCCCATGGCACTAAAGTTAGGCCATCAGGCCGCTTGCCGTCCGTGCGGCTCAGACCCAGAGGCTCAAGTACAGATGGGACACCAGCCGACCTAAGCGCCCTCTGGACTATGTCATTTAGGGCATGGTGCCGCGGATGTCTCCCGACACATCGCCGGCAACTCAATGCATGATGGCCGTCAGCTTCTACCGTGGAACCGCAGATGCATACGTGTGGTTGACACACATCGCAGCCCAGGCGGAGAGCAACGGACACCCGCAATGAGTCACCATCGAGCAAAGTGCCAAGTTGAGGCGACGGCAACGCCTGCAACCACGCCCCTGACTCCGGCCGCGACACAGCCATAAGTCTTGCACGGTCCACACCCGACGCACTGCCAACCAGACCGTTCAAAATGGCCTTACACCCTACGTCATCCCACGCGCGCTGGTGCCTTGGGTTCTCCGGAACGGTCGCTTCTGGGTTGACAGCCCACCACTCCCTCACGGCGTCCGCCACATACGGTACGCTTACCTGGTCGCCATTTAAGGAAAGAATCTTAGCAACCAGGTCAGCCACCCCATGCGCAGACGCCAAGAAGGCCGGCAGGCTCACGTCCCCCACTCGTCGCACCCCAATGCCTCCAAAACGAATCGGCAGACCCGCCTGCGCCCATTGGCCATCGCTAAGGGAAACATTTACCACCGACTCAATGGTTGCCTTAATGATCAAGTCGAAAGTGCCAATATCCTCGGGAAACAACCAAACAGGGGCCGTGCGCAGCAGGTAGTTGATTTGTGGGACCGCAAAACACTTCTGCATCAAAACCAAAGCAACGTGCGGATTTAAATCTTTGAGACGTTTGCCAGCAAGAATAAGGAGATCCCTACGAGTTTTAAGGGCCTCAGGAACTGAAGAAGGAAAAATGGGTGCTCCCAGAAGACAAAAAGAGTCGGTGCTAAGTTCCGTGAGGCCAGGAAGTAAAGCTGAGAAGAAGGAAAGCAGGGAAGATGACTGCAAACCACAAGGAAAAAACTCGCACTTGGAGGAATTCACTTCCAGCCCCAAATCCTTCAGGCGCGGCAGCAACACGAGCAAGTCTTGCTCTACCTCCTCTGGCTTGCCCCCAATGGTACCATCATCAAGGTACCAGACGTTGAGAGGCGACTTTAGCTCAGCAATAACCTTATGGATTGCAAGGCTGAAAGCGAGTGGACCAAGTGGATCCCCCTGCTGAGCGCCCACCTGGGACAAAATGAGGTCCGCTCCATAAAAAAGGTTAGAAGGTGAACAATAGACCTGATGAAGATAAGGAAAGAGCGCGGGAATTTTCTCTTTAACCTCCCCCAACAGAACGTCCCTCTCCACCATGTTGAAGGCGTTTTTCAGGTCCAGTTTCACAATGACGCTGCCACTATTCTCCGGCTTCAATGCAAATGCACGCACAGCATGTATCGCCGCTTCGTTTCTTCTTTTTACATTATTAATAGTCCTTTGGGAGGCGTATGCGGAGCTGCCGCCAACGCGCAGAGGCCCTTTCAACAATTTAATGAGGGGTACACTAAGCGGATGTTGCCCCTACCCGTATCATAAGACGCACACAGAATTAATTATTATTAGTATTCATAATAATCAGTTATTTGATAAAATAAGCAAATGTCTTTCTCATTTACGTTATTTCCTTACCGTATTTAATTATGTACCTAATTAATTTTTATAACGCATTTCAATGTGTGGACTACATTTTTACCTTTATTCAATTATCAACGTATTTACATAAAAGTATTAGGATACTGTAGTTTATTGTCTTCTTCAACAGATAAATGTCGACTTTTCACCAGTCAGAGATTCACTATTTTTCATACCGCAGGACTTTTAGAAAATGTTGAGTCCGCCGCGCCCGCGACATCTAACAAAACATTTCAGCAAACATCTTCAACACATTTAAATGACCATTGGTAACTTTTATTGCAACCATACACGGTCCACTATTGATCAGTTAAAAGTGACGCTGTTTACTAAAGCCATCTTTACAAATATTCAAGTGAAAAATCCGACTTGTTTGCACTAACGGAGGACGTTTGTCCGCCGCCATGGGATTTGTTGAAATGTGGACAGTTTATAATGGAATTCTTTTGATATAATATTTATGGGTATGCTGGATTATACCGGACTAACGTGCAGAACTTGTGGAAATGTCAAGTGTGCTTTTATCCTTGTTTGGAAAGGTTGGCTTTAAGACTTGGGGTTCTCTGCGGTTAAATACATTTAACCCTTTGACCGTCAAAGCCGTCATATCAAGCACACGGAAAGTCTTGCCGTCAGCGCCAGGACGTGATATCACGTCCAAAATATAACCGGTTTGCCTTGCGCGCTCGCGCGCCCTGGCGCTGAGGGCACGATGTTTTCGTCCGATGCTTGGCGTTCAAAAGGTTAATGTTTTAACTGGAAGTGTTTTGAAAAACGTTTTTTAATAAACTATTTATATCGAAACTCTTTTATTGGTGATAGTCAACTCTATCGATCGTAATTCGAGAAAGAAAATGTCCCGATAAGTAATTTTTCACAATATTTAATCTTAAAGAGGCCCTTTTTACCCGACTGCGCGACGCAAAAGAGGGTATAGTGTTTAACAGTCTATATATGTATGTTTGTTTCTTTGTGGCACTCTAGAAGCAAAACGAGAGTACCGATTTTTCATTTGTGTGCAGATACCTTTCTTTTCTAATATTGCTCTTTTTGGGGACTGTTACAACTATGTCTCTATATCTATCTATAGCAGCCTTTAAAGCGCCCGTCTTTGGGACATAGGCCTCCTCTCCATTCTTCCATGCTACTCGATCCATTGCCATCTGCGTCCAATTCTCGCCGGCTTATTGACAGATGTCGTCCTTCCATCTCAACTACTACACACACACACACAACTATGTATAAGTAGTAAAATATTTTTTGATAACTCTTAAGAAGATTTTTGCTCAATAGCTTTTTTTATCATTAAATTCAATTTTAAATCAATAAGCAATCCAATTACGTTACCCGTAAATAAACGTTATTTCCCATTTTTGTCACCTTTGTAAACTTGTCAACTGTAAATTCGCGCGCCAATATGGCGGCCGTGACGGTGCGTCTGACAGTTCGTTTAAAACTCCGAAACTGAGGTGCTACACGGCTTAATTGAGGGACTTTTGGGGTTCCATCACTGTTACGTTTACCCTATTAGCTTTGAGTTTTACTGTTAAATGCTTTACCTACTTATATTCCGAGCAAAAAGTGTAGAAATTAAAAAGTGGCAACATCGTAGTATCGTCCAGTTTTCTTAGATTGATTTGAAAGGGACGACACTACGATGTTGCCACTTTTTAATTTCTACACTTTTTGGTCGGAATATATGTAAAGCATTGAGATGTTAACGGCTTAAGTAGTTTTTTTATGGGTTTGACCAGGACTTGTCGACAATAATTACTAGTTACGCAGTCTGGTAAAATAATTTTGAAAAGACAAAGATTCTACACAACTACTAAAATCTAGTACAATCATTTGAAAGTAGGGCGACTCTATGAAAAAAAATATTCTGTTACATTATACTTAATTCCTTCTATGATGTTATAACAAAAACACATTAGCCCAAATTGCATGAACATTGTCAATGAATCACGCGAGATGGCGCTGTTTATCAAACTTCAGAAGGGCTGAATCATAGTTCTGAGTAACGCCCTTAGTAAACCATAATATAATAATTTTAATCAGGATCATGACTCACTGCAAACTGAATGCAAATGCGGAGACTAGCAAGAGCAATTGCGCATTGTAATTATTCTCAAAAACACACTGCCCCGGACGTCCTCTCCGAGCTACCCATGTGGCAAAAGGCGTTGTGGCGCCATCGGATTACTACGAGTAAGCCACAAAAGACGATGTACCGGTGCTAAATCCTATATCTACTGATCCAGTGACACACTGAAACAACCATCTGTCAAGATGTCGTGGCCAATAATGATGATTTTGGCGAAGTGATAGGCCATCATGGGTGGTTAGGGATGCACATGCTATACAACGGAACGAGATCCCAATATCGTTGGCTCTTTCTAACGCATAGCTGCGTTCCCATGACGTCACATAGTGGAGAGCAGCCATACGGAATCGCTTTTATGCCTAACTTCCATGGTTTGAATAAAACAATCTAACAAACATTGCAACACAAAAATTCTGCAAAAAATGACATAAGAAACAAGAAAAGTCTTCAATTTATTCTTTCCTGGATACCACCATAGAAAACCTACAACTCAAGATACTGATAGTGATAATACTAAATATATTGTGCAAACGCCCTACAAGACCCTTTGAGTTCGCGGAAAAACTGCCCTTACGTCGTAATTCATGATGCCGTGGTAGTTTTAGTAATTGTTTGCAACGCTGGAAAATATAACGGTTTTATTATAAATTGATGTAGTGAGTCATTTGTTTATTGAAATCAGTCTCATAAAGAATGAAAGATAAAGTGTAAGAGAGAAAAAAAAGCCAAAAATAATTGAATTGCCACCATTTTACATAAAGGTGTTATGTTTATTAACCCAGCGATACCGTCGGTGGTCATTTCAGATGAGCAAAAATGCTTTCCTATGTCCAGTCAACGCCTCCAATATGTAAACACTTTTGAACCTTATTACAATGGAGTAAGGTGCAAAAGTGTATACATATTTATGGCGTTGACTGTCCATGTCCGTCCGGTCATTGTTATACAAGTAATACGTACTAATAAAGTTATATAACTGCCAGTGTAACAGCACCATAAGGTTTTGTTTACAGTGCTACGCCGACGTAGCGCGTAGTTCGTAGCATATACGATGACGCTTTTAGTAGCGCGGTTACAGCTACGTAGTCGTAGTAGAACTAGTAGTTATTAGTAGTAGAATTAGTAGTTCAAAGAGACGATGCAGAAGACAAACATGGCGAATCTACGTATAAGGGTTCCTAGTTGAAGACGACAGCCAAAAAATATAATTCTGCTATTTTTTCGAGGTGTTATGGTGCAAGTTGACACAAGCACGCCGTAGTGTAGAAATAGCATGTTTTGGAGAAACACAGTGCCGTATTCTAATTTTAAAATATATAAACAATATATTATAAACACAATCCATCTCAAACATTACTCCAACACACAACAAATAATCAACCAATATTGAAGTTGCATCGGAATAATTTTCAAGACAATTCTGATATTTCTAATTCAGAAGTTTAGGCACTAGCCGTATTGCGTAATTAATGTATTGGAGTTGTATTGAAGTATTGATCTCTTCCAGCTAACATTTAAGCAACTGGACAAATCGTACTATAATTACGTCATTGAGTCACAACTACTAGTATACCACAACTCATTTTAGTACTTCAGAAATAAACTCCGTATGGTTTGTCAATAATTTACTTAAATTCAACCACAACCGACTTCGAACTTAAGCCGAAGGTATTAAACTATCCCAACTACTTAAAGGCCGAGCAGCGGACCGTCTTCCGTCAGACGATTTGTCAAGGGAATAACTAATAATAAAGTTTTTAGCCGACAGTGGAGAGGGGCGTCGAAAGATTTTGGTTATTTGTATGTCGTTCTGTCTTTCTGTTCATTTGTCATTATTATGTGTCAGATCGAATCACTCTGAAAAAGATCTATCTCAGACACAACTTCAACCTGCAACAAATAATCAACTAATATTGAAGCTGTATTGAAGTTGCATCAGAATATTTTCACGCAAATTCTGATATTTCTCATTCAGGCGTTTTGGTGCCAGCTGTATTGAAGTTGGATCGTATCTAACCATGTTTTTAAGTTAAAATATCACCCCTAGTCTCCATGCACTTACCGCACAAGTGCTGTAACCTCAAATCCCTAAACAATCCCAACACGAATACCTGAGCTAATGCGGAACAAAACGGAAGCAGCATTGTAACAATGGCGGCTGGTTCCGTTTCCGTTAGCTAACAGCAGTGTAAAGTATTCACGTTTCGGGTGCCTGTATAATTTTAATGTCCCATACGAGCACGGCCGCAGATTTAATTTCGCGTTAAATGGTCTGGTGCAAGGCAGAAGCGATTTACGAAGCCGGCAGGCTAGCATTATCTTAAGTTGTCGCCTGTCACTTCATACTTCGAGTCGCGCTAGAAGTATGGAGTCGCGCAACAATGTGAGATGTGCTAGCCGTGCAGGTGGCCTAGCGGGAACTTTGAAATGCGAAGATTCGATATTTATTTGACGCTTCAATGTCGTAAGAGTATTGGAGTGAAACGTCGTTTTAGAAGCTGTTTATGTCAGGTTTTGAAAGACGAGTGACATTTGTCATGTTACAGTCCCATTTGTGAATATTTTTCACAATCAATCAGGCTTGATTTGACTATACCAGAAATAGCCTAATTAATAATCAAAATAACTTGATCCAAACCTAAAAAACATAAATGAACATGATATTCGTCGTCACATCGGATACGAATCCCATACGCCGCTTCATACTTCATGAATATGGTTGGCAGTTGTTACCCCTCTTCCTCCAAACAAAACCTTACGTCAAATCAGATATACCTGTTTTTTTTTATATGTTAACAGTGACAAAGCACTTATGTTACGCAAGATTATTGACTTCAAAATCACAGCATATTAATGGATCATCAGTGTGCGGAAGCGACATCGTTTTACACCTACGTGCTTACTCGCTAGCAAATCGCGGTATCCTTCTGCCCGCTTCTGCTCCCGCTCCCGCCTATGCCTCGCGTTAGCTGGCTCGTTTAAAACATAACATTTTCTGGTAAGTGGAGTGTTCCTGAGCGTTCTAACGACGACGTTATTAGGCCTGAAATACGCAACTGTTACGTTTAGTGGGACGCGCAATGGAATTCGGCTTTGGTTTTTGATACCATTTTTGCTTTTATTAGCTGGAATAACTGCAACTTACTTATGTGTACTTATTTGACAAGAGTTTAATAACGTAGAGTTACAATTTGTAGATACTTATATGGTACCTATTTGAGTTATGTTGCTATCAGAATTGCCTGACATGTCTAAAAGAATACATGCCTTACATGATGCCTTTATATAGGTCCTGCAAATATGAAGCAATGCAGTGATGCCCTACATATTTGATTGTATAATAGGCATCGCAAAGTTAAAAGAATGCACCCTTATTAACGAATTTTCCGGCACTTTTCAGACTCAACAGAAGAACTTAATTAATGTACTCGAGACGTAAACTTTTATTTGTCCACAAAAAAAGAGAACTTTTAACAAAATGTGTCCGACGGGGATATAGTTATTTAACTCACTGCTATGTTACGCGCATAACGCTGCGCCGTAGCCGATAATATGTTTCCCGCTATGTAGCGAAAATGCATCACAGATGCGTGAAGACAATGTTTCGTATTATATAATCTGTGGTTTCTATGTATGTATGTCGAAGCATGACGAAGCCTGGCTCGACAACCTAAGGCAGAAAAGGCTTCGCAGCACCGCTGCTCCTCCTGACTCACGTTTCACTTGTGACAGATGTGGCAAGAGATGTCGTGCTGCCATATGACTATTAAGCCACAGAAGACGATGTACCGGCACCACCAACTGATCCAATCCACACACTGCAACAATCATCTGTCAAGATGTTGTGGCCAATGATGATGTGGCCAATGATGAGTGCTAAATGGGGAGTCACCTTTAAACCCAAACCGATATAAATTTTACATTAACTGGCCAGCTAGTTACATCACATAATATATATATGATATTTCGGATAACCACCGATCGATTGCACCCCGGGTACGGTAATCTCTCGCTTGTCACGGCTCGGGGCAGGGGGAGCTCATTTGTTACTAACTCACACCTGTGACCACTGACCACAACTGAAGGTGCTTACTGCTTAGCTGCGATGTGTAAACACAGCCTGGATTTGTATATGTATACCTTGATGTGGTCCCAATGTTAAAAATTCCCTCAACAGGAGATTTCGCTACTTAAAGTTATATTTATGTAGTCTGCGTATAGGTAATAGTGTAAAAAATAGCCCTTCAGTGACAACCGGAAATGTAATCGTTTAGTACTTATCTGTCACAATATATACCTAAATGAAAAGGTATCTGTTACACTAAGGAATATAATCAATAGGCTGGTGTATAATGAGGTTGGTATACCTATAACAGAAGGGATAACGTAGCAGCAACATCCCGTGATTATGTACAGTCGCCATCAGATATATCGGAACGGCCAAAGTGGTCACAAATATCTGAGCAACGCCTTTATTGTCAAGGCGATAAAGTGCTTGTTTAGATATTTTTGAGTACCTACCCTGGCCGCTCAGATATATTTGATGACGACTGCACACAATCGATTCCAGCCACGTAATTATTTATTTCATTACCGTGTATATTTTGAACAAAAGATAAAACTGAGAAAATATATTTTGTAAAAACGAAATTGAATCCAGTATCGTGGCTTAGCTAGCCGCGTCAGCGGTAAATCCGGGACGAAGGATACAAGACGACGTTTGCTATCTAGTCTGAACCACAGTAAAGGGAATTTTTTTTCTATAATAAAAGACTGTCTTGGTCTTAATAACGATGTTAATTAAGAAGTCTGTATTCCGACGAAGAGCAAATAACTTTTTTTTTATGATGGGTTTCATTGTTTCATCATATTTAAATGTAATGTGTCTATATTACCTCAATACTAATTTAAAAAGACTAAGCGTAGATTTTTAATTTACATATTTTTATGTAGTACCTGCATATAGTGCATATCCGTCTGCCTATCACATTTATTTCCGTACAAAAGATTTTTACTTATTAAAAAAAAACGATCTGGAATTATTTGTAACTGAAAACCGCTTTAGTAGTTTAAGCAGGGCTTGTAACCGGTTACAAATAAACCGGTATTAAAGAGGTTAAACCGGTTTTTTATTTGGGTTACGTTCGAACGAAATGATTGGGGAACGTTATGTCGGAGCCTTTTCTAACCGGTAATTCGGTGTTTGGATACGGGAGCAATGACCGTTGACGCGCCGGCAGCGGCAGTGGCGCTCCCTGCGGCAATAACGGACGATAGCATACGATAGTCAACTGAATGAAAAATCAAATCTAATACCATAGCCATAGCAAACAAATCAGGTAAAGCGAGCGCCGAGCGGTCATTCACCCTAGTCTTCGGTCACACGGAGAGAGCGCTCCCCTAACCGGTAAAAGAATTTCATTCCCTGCGAGCGTAACCCTTATTATGGGTTAGGCTCTCAAAATGTGGCTCTAACCGGTACGAAAAATTTACCGGTTTACAAGCCCTGAGTTTAAGGGACATGACAATTGTATCAATCATAATTAAACAGAGTTAAATATTACAAATTTTCTATAAAGTTTAGACCTTCAGCCAAACACGGTCAATTTATGATTAATTTGTATGCAAAAACGGACACAAGTATCGTTTAAAATTCCATCAAAATGCCGTTGCCACATGTGACATGGGGATACATTTTATTGCCAACGTCCCAGCCTGCATATTATGACAATAATTTTGTAGTTAAAATTAAGGAACATTTTATCAAGTTTTACGTAAATAATGCTTTTTTTATGTAAAAATAAATGCAGGATAAGTGATAAATAATCATGTGAATTATCATTTATACTGTACGTATAAGTGATATTTCGCATGATTATTTTAGCCACTATTCGTGTCATATTTTGGAGAGCTTAGGTCTCCATCTTCAAGCACAAAGAGTGCTATTTGAACTAAATAAACGTGAGTGAAACCGTAAACTTTTATAGTATAAGTATGCCTCACGGAAGCTTAAATTCAATCATTCGCATGCTTGCATGCACTGAGTTTTCGTGTGTTTCTGTTATAGGAGCAATAAATTAAAACGTAGATTCTACTCCTCAAACCGGGAAACGTTTGTTCAGCGACTTTTAAAAATAACGTATGGTTTGATTTTTAGGACACTTTAAAGTTTTTTCGAACACGCAATGTATTCCGAAATTGACTATATCTGTAGGGTGACAAGCAATGTCAATTAGACGGATTTTAACGTTCATTGAAAATACTATTTAGTTTGTATGAAAAAGAGACAATCTACAAAATACATATTTTTTAAAGTTGTTGAACAAAAGTTTTGTAGTTTGAGGAGTAGAATCTATGTTTTAATTTATTGCTCATGTTACAGGAACACACCGTATTTCCTAGATTTTCCTTTCCTGTCTTACCAGCAACATGCACTGATTTTTTTTTCTTCTAAAAATGACATTATTTTGTAAACGGCGTGATAATGATAACTAAATGTTTTGTTATGAACACTAAAGTTTAGTTGGCACTGCATTACAGGTGCTATTTAGCTATATTTAACAACACTTTGGTAGTTATGTTTAATAAAACTTTGTAATTAACTTACGCGCTTAAGAGTCGCCAGGACGCTCGCGTGAACTCGCGTCCCCATACAAACGTAGTTCAGCTCTCATTTTAAAACAACATGCTTTAGAATCACGAAATTTGGCATGGGCATTCTAATAGTACAGATCTAGGTCTGGAATTCATTTTCGATGCTAAAAAAGTAATACAAAGAAAATATAGCAAAAATAAGTTTTGTATGTAAATCTGTATCTGGCTATATTTTCTTTGTATTACAATTTTTAGCAACGAAAACAAATTTCTGACCTAGATCTGTACTATTAGAATGTCCATCCCAAATCTCGTGGTTCTAAAGCATGTCGTTTTAAAATGAGAGCTGAACTACGTTTGTATGGGAACGCGAACGTCCTGGCGACTCTTAAAAGTCTATAAAACATTACCAATCAGTTTGAAAGGAAAATAGAATACCTCTCTGTTTGCGTTTCAAAGTGTTGCACAAAATATCGAAACAGCTTTTCCTAGAACCAAAATAACGAGTAGAAATCTTGGAACACTGAAACGCCCTTCGATTGTTATCATCATGCTATCGCCGCACTGGATCGAATGTATTCGCGGAAAAAACTAGTTTAAACTCTAGGTCCATGGGGTCCCAGCGCACACAAGTTTTTTGCAGAAATCGCAAAGCGTCTGGTTGATGTAACTGGTGACCGAAGAGCTGGCGGTTTCCTCGCACAGCGTATCAGCATTGCGATACAACGAGGAAATGCCGCCAGCATCCTTGGTACAATGCCGCAAGGGCCTAGTTTAGATTTGAGCTAGTTATTAATTTAGTTTAGTATTTGTACTGTAGTACCTCTGTATATTTTGTTATGTAAATAAATGTATTTATGAGTTGAAAGATATTTCGTGGGTTGAGGAAAAATCAATAGACTATAACGGTAAGAAGTTTATTTTAACCCGTAATGATACATTATAAAATAAGGGTACATACCTACAACATCCATAATTACAAACTAAGTACCTACTACATGCAATGACCTGCCAGCGCTAAGATTTTCGGGTCATACGGTACTCTAAGAACTACGCATTATTGTATATCTTTAATGTATTAGTATTACTGTTTTGAAAAAATAAGTTCCGCCGAGTTTCTTGCCGGTAATAAGTGATACTTCTCGGGTCGGAGGTGTAGGGTTAGAACCGGTGGTAGTTTCTTTTTCTCTCTGACGTTCATAAGTGCATTGTAATGTGCCTAAATTGAAGAATAAATATCTTTTTCTTTTTTATCTTTTATATAAGATATGCGAAATCAAATACTGCCATTCTTATGCATTAACAATTTAGAATTTTTGGGATTTTTGTCATACATCAAATTAATTTATCCAATTTATATAAAACGGTGTTAACAGTTTTTGGTTACAATTACCACGGATAACTCACCCAGAACACGCTTTTTCATATTAACACCTAGTTCGTTCTACCATGTCTGGTTTGTTAATCTTAATTAACCTAAATAATGACTTAATCATACAAATGACAGCTCATATCAGAGGGCAAATCGGGTCAAACGAACCGCAACTACAAAAAGTCATAAGTACCTTCACAATAAATACGAATATAGGACATTTAGGGATGGGCCTACAAATAAGGTCGTTCACATCGTATCTTTTATTCACTTCAAGGACTCCCTCGTGATGCCGCGCCTTAATTAAGGGGAGGTCCCACCTGTTTTAATGGCAAGCTACCATGATTATGTATGCATTTCCGGTTACAGTTGGTACTTGAGTTTTGAGTGAAAAGGAATTTATTTATGACCGTGGTTTTGTATATTTATGATTTAGAGGAGAAAGATTTGCGAGCGCTAAGAACAGTTCCAAGTTGGCTTATGTTAATCTTACCATTAGCTTTTGTTGTTTGATGTTGTGAAATTTACCTGAAACATAAACAATTCCAATTAATATGGATCCAGCACAATTCTCAATTATAATTATTATTTTGTTGAATAAAATAACAGTAGAAAAACCGCAGGCGAGTCCACCTAGCCGCAACGGTACTTATACAGTGTGTTTCTGTAATAGGGGCAATAAATTAAAACGTAGATTCTACTCCTCAAACCAGGAAACGTTTGTTCAGCGACTTTTAAAAATAACGTATGGTTTGATTTTTAGGACACTTTAAAGTTTTTCCGAACACGCAATGTATTCCTAAATTGACTATGTCTGTAGGGTGACAAGCAATGTCAATTAGACGGATTTTAACGTTCATTGAAAATACTATTTAGTTTGTATGAAAAAGAGACAATCTACAAAATACATATTTTTTAAAAGTTGTTGAACAAAAGTTTTGTAGTTTGAGGAGTAGAATCTATGTTTTAATTTATTGCTCCTATTACAGAGACACACTGTATAAGGCACAGCGACCATGGCCAGTGCCAAGCCTATCATTGAGGTACAGAAGAGCAGAGTATCCACTGTATATTTCCAGAGTGCCCATCTACTTTTTACACCAAAGGCCCCCCGGAGGACCTGATCAATTTAAACGACGAAGCTCTTAAGTAGATAAATTCTATATAACTAGATTTATGATCTCTCATCTGTATATTTTCTTGTGTGACTGTACCATACGAATAAATTGGCAATTAGTGCTAATGTTTTGAGCATCAAAGATATACCGACCTAACTGTAAGTTCATGCTGATGACATTGATTAGGTATAACTGGACTTTTGACGTGACTGCTCAAAGATTGACTGGAAGAGATCCCTTAAGGGATAAGTCCGCCTTTATACAAATATTGTGTTTTCTTACTGTTGTATTTTTCTTTGTTGTACAATAAAGTATTATACTACTACTACTACTTTGCATACTTATACTGCTGATTAACAAATTTTCAAATAATGTGGCATATTTGATACCGCATTCACCCCTTTCTCTTTTATATTTTCGTCCCCCCTTTGTCATTACAAGAACACCGTCATTCACCGTAATGAATCCCGTCAGTAATCCGTCCGTCCGTCCGTCATAACGGACCCATAAACCTGAATGACACAAGCTGGTCATAACAGGCACCTGCCATTTGTCTACATCGGCTTACACAGGTATAAATATAGCTGGTAAACCAAATTTAGCAGAATAGAAGAAAAAAATATACTCGACCACTTCATTCTTCAACAGTTGTGACAGAGACATTTCATTCTTCACAGAGTGGGTGCAGTGAAAAAGGGCGTTGTTTACAATAACATACAACCGGCCAATAATATATCACCTTTGTTTTTTTTTTATTAGCATGTATAGAGTAAACAAAATACACTCAAGAGAAAAAAATTCGGGTCAGTAACATAAACTTTAATATCTTTAAAATTAATATCTTTAGAGATATTCAAGAAAATGCTAGTGACCCGAAACTTTTGCTCTCGAGTGTACCTAGGTTAATTTGTAGATTGCATATTTTACTAGTCATTTTATACAAATATATGATGGATACTGCAATAAAATACTGTACATTACAATAAGTGACTCAACATATCACTAAAAGAGCTCTCATATAAAAATGTAGCTGACTATATATAAAAAAAACTATGAAAAAACCATAACATGAAACCAATTTTTCTCATCGTTTTCACAAAAGACTACTACTAGACTACCTAAAGTAGTGAGGTTGAAATCACTTACAAATTTAAAAAAGTTATACCGTAAAAAAACATGTACCACCAGGTTCATAAATGCATACCCAATTTATGAATTAATTCATTTATAAATTGGGTATGAAATTTTGAACCCAATGGCACGTGATATATTATTAGCCGGTACTGTAGGTACCTTAAGATAAATAAAGCAGGAAAGATGCTGTGATATACTTCTCACCAATCATAAGACCAAACATCAAAAAATGAAGATGTAAACGTAGGCTTTTATCGCCCTTGATAAAACATTTATTTAAGATGGAATCTATCTTAAAAGATGAAAGCCTCTTTCCTAATAACCATTAATGTAATTCCTACTTTTTAACCCGTTATAGCTCGTTAAAATCACCGTCAACTCATGAAAAATCATCACTCAAATAATTTCCAAAGCTCTCAAGGCCCATAAAGTTTTGAAACGTCTCAAAACGTCTAATTAAATAAAATAATGAATGGAATCAGGGGCCCGTGTTCATAAAGCTACGGACCCCGTAACGGAACCCCTGGAAGGGTTCCGTAGCGGTCACGCCCGTTTACCTTCTAATTATGCTTAGCGAATACTTTGGTGTTTCGAGAGACTACTCAGGAGTTGGAAGGGGTATCTGGCAAAGCTAATATTTTCGCACATCGTGGAAATGAATGAGTTAAAAATAGGATAGGTAAACTAATAATTACGTAAATAATAGCTCCAAAAGTTTAAAAAGAGCGTCCGCCCATCTAACTTTTGAACCGGCGTGGGTCCATACATCTTCGAACCAATCACAAAAGTGAGGCCTATTAAGTACTTTCAATAAAAACTATATTGAATAAAAGCGGTTGAATCATTTTAGGGTTATAACTTAAAAACGCCTAGTAAAAAGGAGTAAGTGCCGCATAGTAAAATCACGTAAGTTTTGAGTGGACCCGTCACAAAACATTGTGACGGGCCGGTAACTACGGAACCCTACACTGAGCATGGCCCGACATACTCTTGCCCGTTTTTTTATTGATATAAGACATAAACGTTTTGCTAGTAATGCCCCGTTCATATATATTCCCGTCCAGTGATCGAATACAGCACTGGAAAGCTACTGGAATACTGTGAAGCGACACTAGAATATAATTATATATTGGACGAGCTGGAATCATAAAGTAGACCGTCATTCCAGTCACAGGACTGGAATTATATTGGAATAGATGTGAATGCCACAAATTACAGCAGTATGTAGCCAAGCGCTAAAGCATGAAACTCGATGGTCGCATATTTAAACCAAAGTTACCTCTTAAAATTAGGTTTAAACAGTTGTATGTCTTTAGTTTCTTTACTTATACGTCTGTAATTAAGGACAAAATTCCACCACACTAATACTAAAAACTTCATTACTTTATATTTCTGAATGAAAGGGTAGTTTTTTATTTATCAATTATTTTTGGAAAATTTGCAATGAGATCCCATACTAATCGTAACACAGTGTTTCTCTTTCACTCGCGCCGAAAAAGATGGGGATGGAATTTAGCTACTGCCATCCCTTTAAGTACGTATTTATTTAGTCGCATATTATATACAACAAACATCAATCCATTCTTCCATCCATCATTTGTTCACAAATTCTGTAAATACTTGTTCGCAACTGGCAACAGCAAATATAATCAAGGTTCATATTTAATTAGTAGTGTAGTATTGTATAAGAAATATTTTATCAAATAAATTCAGGTTCATATAAAAATCATGTACCCTGTTTATTTCAACGACAATAACCTATGCGCTCTAAGGCCCTACCAAAGTTTCTAATGTTTTGATTTCAAATGACGGCTCTCCAATAATTCTACAAAACAAAACCCTTCCCTGCTGCTTCTTTCATCCCTGCCAAACGATAAATAACCATATTTCTTCGCAATAAAGACGAGTTTTCCTAGACAAATGCCTTTTCATGTAAATGTATTCCTTAACAAGACTTATTAAAAGTATTCAGAAGTTATTTAAAATGGGTAAAATTACTTGTAGAGGAGAGCTGAAAGGAAAGGATATTAATTATAAAAGATATTAAGTCCTAAGTTGAACTTTTTGTTCTAAAAGTATGATCTTCCAAGTTGCTAAGTTCTAAGGTAGCAGATTTAATTAAAATCAGTTTCAGATACTCAGAAGTACACTGATAGGTATGTATATGTAATACATCTTTTGATTAAACTTTCATTTCGACGGTTTGAATAAAATCACGAATCCTGTAATCACTCATTCTTACGGGTTCATTTTTTTAAGTTCTTGGGATTAGGTTCCCAACCGGGGGTCAAGCTCCATTGAGCAGTGACAAAAAGCCGGGACAAATGATAAAATGATTTTTAATTTAAATAAATAGACTAATAATTAACGATGGTATCCCTAGGTTTAAATTACTTTTTTTATTAAATATTAATTACAAAAAAAAACGTGGCACCTTGTATGGCAATTTCAATATGGATTTACCCGTTTTCATTGTATCTAAGTATATGTTGTATACATATATATGTCAGTGTATGGACAAAGAGACTTTTGGAGTAACTAGTAATTTTTAAGACCACGCAAAATGTACTATCTACTCTGTATTAGTGAAAGAAAAAAGTGTCCTTGTAATGTAAATCGACAAAGTAGTCCCTTGCACTAAATCGTCCACGTCAATTTAAGCTTTTTAAATGCACCACGTTAAGCAATGTATGCACAGTTTAACTTTTTCCTTCATTATGTCTCAGACTGAACAATTATACAAGTCCCTGTTCACCAAGAAATATAATTTAAACATTAACAAACATAAATCGCTTAGTGCAGTCTCAGGCAATCTGGGATGCAAATGAGTGCAGGTGAGTGCATCCTAAGTGCACTTTGCACAGTTTTGGTCTTCTAACGATTGTGACGACGTACTTAAGCAGCTTATGTCGTGACCACATTTTGGTTTTAGCTGTGTAATTTGGGGGATTTTGTTTGCAGTTTTAATCTGGGATAACCCAGGTTATGGTTGAAGAAGTATGGTTTGAAGTATGTTTATTTTAAAACAACTTTTATGGCGAATCGCAGCAAATTATATTTCAAAAACTATGACTAAGCAGTAGTGGCGGCGGGTCCATAGAACCCGTATCCTATCGAATTCTCTAAATATTAGTCGCTTGAATAACTTCATGGAGAAAAGGAAGGCAACTTTTACAATAAGGATTCGAACCCGGGACCTCCTGCTTCATACATAGTTAGGCAGGGTCACTGCCGACTAGGCTAGAAGGCCGTTTAATAAGAGAATTAAACCGGATCCCGACAATGTAAGATGCAGGACCAATATACAACCTACCTATTACCCATATACCTTAAAAATTCGCTACGCATGACAAAAGTAAAAAAACTGTCCCTGTCGTAAATACTGCGGCTTCTATTAAATAATAATATAATAATAATAATAATATGTTAGCCTCTATACGTCCCACTGCTGGGCACAGGCCTCCTCTCATGCAAGAGAGGGATCAGGCTATAGCTTCTATTAAAATATTGTGTAAAATCTGCTAGCATTGAAACTAAAACTTTATTTAGTAAACGTACCAATATTTTTTCTAGTCACGACGATAATCATGCGTCTCCCTATAGGTGATATTGCTTGCCCCCGAATGGGCCGATAAATTGTGTGTCAGAGAGCATTTCCTGAAAATAATGGCGGTCATTTTTCATAGCGATTATACGCGGTATGGACGGACGTATGTCATGGGTGTGCCGTATGTGTGTTATGTGTGTGCGAATCAGTTAGTGACCTCATCACGGATCTAGTAGCGCACTATTGCTTATATATATAACATTTTAGGACCACTTTTAAAAATAAAATCAATGCTCTATTAAAGTTATCGGGCCGAAATAAGAAAAGATGCATTCAGGAGATGTGTGGTAGGCAAATGTGGTATATGTCTTCAAATGCATTTTTGTTAATCTTTAAATCGTTCTCTGTTCTTTGTAATCCAAGTTCTGTGGTTCTCATTCTATCTTTTGTAATTTTCGGTAAGTATTTCGTTAAACGTGCCCGGAGAGGAGAGGATCTCAATTTAACGAGTTTTTGGTTTCATTATTTTTCAATGTAGTTATATTTGTCTTAAACCGCCGTAGGAAATAAGCACATAAATAGTTTCGTTGTTTGAAAGGGGCTGGAATAAACATCCAAATATCTAAACATTTGCATTTATAGTAGGATTCACAGTCGAGACTTAAGTATGAATATTATTCAAAGTAAATAAATATGAAAGAGAACTTTCTTATTTACAACTAGCAACCTTTTTCGCAAACGTACACTATTAAGTGGCGAGAATTCCATAAATTTATTCTGAGAGCACCATTCCATATTCAGGGGCGTGAGGACGCAAATACAAGCTTACTCTCGGCGCAGAATAAATAATTGTACTTACTACGTACAGTAGACGCACTAGGTGGTCGTCACTCTTCACGCATAGCAATAGTTACTTAGATGTTTTATCCTGGATATAGAAGTACATGTATGCAGAAGTTAGCGGACCCCGTAGTTACATGCCTGTTAATCCTATGATTAACTTTCGCATACATTTGCAGCGGTGCGACCAAATCATGCTGTGCACCAAAGCTTGGTGGGCAACTATAACCCGACTAAATTACGTAGATTGTTTAAGGCATGTTGTCAGTTATAACTTATATCAGTTGCTTATGTTCTATGTATCTTGGTCGCAGGCAAATGGTCATCATCATCATATACTTAAGAGCTAGGCTCTTGTCGGTGGAGCAATTCCCATGCCTGTCTATCATTTGCCTTTTCCTTTACAGCCTGATAGGATACGACGTTTATTTTTTCCTTTGCTTGGTCCATGTATGCTTTCCTTGGCTTTCCTGACTTCCTTTCTGCTTCAACTCTACCTTCTATGATGTTTCTTATAAACTCATCGTGCCGTAGCAGGTGTCCAAGCATTTTCCCTCTCCTGTTATCTATGGTTCTCAACAAACTTCTCTTCTCTTTTACCATACTTAGAACTTAGGTAAATGGTATCTTTTTGGTTATCCTTGCTATCTGGTTTAAAATAATACTATTGTTCAAAATAACATACATGTAAATAGCATGACAACATAAGTATTCCTCTCATCTGCTTCTACTATATTTGTTTCTTCGTGAATTTTCATTAAAGTAAAACGTTTTCAAATGAACAACTCTTTCTGGTTTTTAATGTCTTCTTTCTGGAGCTTTGCATATTTAAGTACCTTTCGTTGAATAAGATACAAATGAAAAAATATATATGTCACTCTCAATTTGTCTACTTGCTTATGTTTGCTGATTATATTGATTGTATACATTTTTATGTCACTAATAATTATTATCCATGTCAATTACACTGAGTCGATTTACGAAAAAACTATTTAATTCTAATGAATATCTACCCACTAATTAAAAATGGAATGTCATCTAAAATTGTCATCTAACATTCTTCAGCCTCAGGAGCCGATGAAAAACGAGCGCAGGTGCCACATTCAGGTGATGCACGAAACGCATCGCGAATCGAGGAATCTCTGGACCACATCCAAAAATCACCTGCCTTCGAAAACCAACCATGTTTCCTGACCAACAGGACCCTATTTGCAATGACGGGTATTATTTTATGACACATTTGTATATTAAATTACTTGATAATTATATGTAATGAAAATTAAACTTTATATCAATGCAATAAAGTTGCATTCACGATATTGATGATATGGACTAAAGTCAATTTGTTTTTAAAGGAGGGTAGTGCAAAAACATCCGGCTCGAAGGGCCATCTAATTGCAACGGTCGTGGAATGCGCGCGCGCTCCTTTGAGGCACCTTTACGGTTAATTGCGTACGAGATTGATTCATTAGTTCGCTTCCTTGGCTGTTTGTTGCGATTAGTTAAGGTATTAAAGAGTTCGTGAAAGCTGGGCTGTGATTGGTTTAATGAAGACGGATCTTGGTTGTTATAGGTGACGGGGTATTTGTGAAATATATTTTTTTTCGTTCTGGAGAAAATATCTAGAGACACCAAAAAGGTTCACCGGTCACCAAATGATGATTTTTCATAAGAAATAATTAATAAAATTACCTAATGAAGTTGACACATTCAACCGAAAATTATATTGAAAACAATTTTATCACCCTAATGGTAACTGATTTTATATCAGTCCTAGTAAAGAATATATCAAAATCATTAGGAGATCATGGTTTTACTAAGATAAAAATCTTAAATTAAAATTAGACAAGATTCAATCAAGTATTATGCTTTTTGTACTTAAAAAATTAACTACAGCGTCAAAAATATTAGTAAACACAGTGATCTCTACTTCATTACACGTGTAAACGAAGTGGCCAGACTTCTAACCATCTATGCAAATTCAAGGATCAACACATTGAAACACGACCCGGGGCAGACGATGCAAACTTACCCGGTTCAAACCGGTCAAGATGTCTGGCGTGATGTTTAACTTGCATAGCTAGTATTTATTGCTACACTACACTAAAACAAATGACTGTTGAGCATGCTTAGAATTATTGAAACCAGACTTAATTACGCCCATTTTTCATAAAACTTAGGTATAATATGTAAAATTTTGTTTCACTCTAAGGGCGGCCACCGACTATCAGTCCGCCTGGAGTCCGTCTGACGATATCGGCCTGTCAGTTGTTCGGAGCCGGCAAATTCTTGTTCTGACAGGCCGAGATCGTCAGGCGGACTGCAGGCGGACTGATAGTCGGTGGCCGCCTTAACTAGTATATCTTACCTCAATTCAACACCATGTAACATTAGATAGATATTTAGAAGTAAGATATTTTTTCAAAGCCATATTTTGACATTTTGTACTCGTAAGTTTGGCAATGAAGAAAATGACCAAAGAAATGGTTTGGCGAAGATGATAGTTAGACTTGCCATTTATTTATATGAATTAAGTTGCTTCGACGCTTCAACCATAGGATACAAAGATCTTGGTTTTAGCAAACATTTCTAAAGGCCATTATGGCCACATTAAGCGCCTCAAATTTTCCTTTTGCACTTAAAACATACCTAATAATCACTACAGAACATGATCGCTACAGTATTAGGTGTATAGATGTTAAAACTTCGAAGAACAATTACGTACGACTTCTAAACCATAAAATTACACATAATATCCAACTCGCTCGCTGTCACAGACACACAGACGCCAGCAATCTTCAAACGCTTCCAGCATACCAATTCATTAGAACAACAGCGCATAAATCTTCAACTATAGTTGTATCGTCGCACGCCAGACGATATATGGGCGAAAGTTTAAAACGTTGAGCCACGTAGTCAACTTTACGGAGATTAACTCGTACGTGAGTAGGTACAAATGAGGATCGTGTTTTGAATTGCATGAACTTGCCCCTTGGGTGGTGAGCGACGGATAAAACTATAGAAGTCTTATTAGCTCCATACTCTATTCAGGTCCAAAAATGTAACCACATCACTCGTTTTTTCGCTTGTATTTCTCGGAATAAAGGTAAATGAATTGCTGTTTGTTTTACATCAGAGGATTAATAAAACGAGGTAGACATTTTATTACGAAACCGGTGAATGAGTGAGATTATATTTTTTGGACTTGAATCTCGTGAATAATGACATGAAAAAAATATGGCATTGGAGGTGGGACATACAATTAGGCACACATACCGATGAGATTTGAGTTTGATTGACGTCTAAAATGTTATTTTAGCCTATCAAAACTTTCCTTGACCAAAGCTTAACTATTTTATATGACAGGAGGTTGCGTATTAGATACACTCTAGTACTCAAAACCGGGCATGGAGTAAAGCTGAATGTAGGATCGTTTTTGGGTGCCGTTTTTGTACTGAGGGCATCTATATCTTTTTCGTCGCTGGTAGTTATGTTTTGTTCATCGCTCGCTTGCTTGAACTACTTATTGGCATGTTATTATTAGTGCAATTTTGTCGTTAAGCTTCTTGTCGCAAGTTTTCTGGGAGGAAAACATCAAAATATTACATATTTACACACATAGTTTTCCCTGATTTTATGGTCTTTACCAGCAGTTCTTTTACACCATTTTATGACACATGCTGAGATTTTGCTAAGTGGTAATTATTTTGGTATAAATTGTATTTTGTTGTTTTTTTTTAGGTATCTTATTTGTGTTTATTTGCACGAAATAAACATTAGGTGGTTAACTGGTTATACATTTCATTTGTATCTGATCCTAACGTAGCTATAATATTACCAACCTATGGAGTACCTATACCCGCTAAACATTCTAAATCGGATCAGCCATCTTGGAATAATGTGTAAAAAAAATTTGAGAACAAATTGAAAAAATAAAGATCCTGATGAACTGAAAACTTCCTGTTTACAAATCTTGAAATCAGTTAAAAACTACGGAAATTAAGTGCCTATACGTAAGTATTGTTTTGTAGGGATTAGGTCTGGTTTACTCACGATATCTTCATTCACCGAAAACCGACTGGCAAATATCAGTAGGTATTTCGAACACAAGTTCCAAAAAGCAAGCCCGATTTGTACTCGCTACCTTTGGATTGAAAGCCGCATGTCTACCGGCTGCCTACTATAGTTTGTCCAGAAAGAGAAGTGTCCTAGAATGTATGAACTCCTATAAAAACCACGGCACTTTTCTTTTCCGTCAAACTCTAAGGCCAGTGAAGCTATCCAACCAAAAAATAAATGTGAATCCACCATGTATTGTCAAGGATATTGTTACAAGCACCATTATCGCACCATAAAATCCGTCCGTTTGTCTGTTTCCGCACATCAAAGCTTGTCTTTGGAGTGTAAACAATGTGTGGACCGCCCGGCTTCAACACCTGTTTTCTAGGAAACTTTCATTTTAATTTAACGCGCTCCTTTTTTGGCAGATTTGGGTTAAGCGTTCAGTGTGGCGAGTTTCAGTTGTATAGTAGGTATAGGTATTGATATATCTTTAAAAACCATGTGATTTTTACTCTGAATGCATGAGTTGTAAAGCGATAACGGGGTCATACCAGGGGGCCGATTTTTGACAGCCGGACGCTCGAATTCAAAAAATTCAAGCTCGAAAATAATCGCACACAAAAGTTTGTGGCCAATTTTTTCGCATGGAATTAATAGTTTCAATAATCATGATTTTAAATTTCTATCGCTGTTATTTTTAAAACATAATTTCATCGTTTTATTCAGTTTCAAATGTCACTTTCGAGTGCTCGATTCTCAAAAATCACCCCCCAGGTGTAACAAAAATGCTGGTGATCCTTTTAAGGTTCAGATATTTTTGAGTACTGTGGCTGCTCCTATATATTTGATGGCGACTGTACTATCAATATATTTTTTCGAGTGCCTACTACCGTACCCATTTACGTAACATGGGTACCATCGGTAAAGGGTGCCATATCGTGTAACATAAAACATCATATTTAGTTAATAACTGACCCTCGTATTTCAGTATGTGAACTGCTTCATTAACTATTGTTTGACGTTCGATTTGAATAAGAAACAATTACATCAAGGGACGAGCCGTGACGAAGATCACAAGACAAGGAACTCATTTGTGACGCACTTATTGGGAAAACGGGCGGTTTTGACAGGCCGTTTTTTGTTTCGGTTTCGTGAATGGTAGTAGTAGTAGTAAAACACTTTATTCCACAAAACAAGTACATGACCAACAAAAATATAGTAAGTGTGATATAGTAAGGGTAATGGTGATGATTCAAGGCCAAATTATCTGTCAAATTTTATTGTAATAGGAAAATACCGATGAGCATGTTATAATGTCCGAAACATTATCCAAAAAAACGAATTAAGAACGCTGTAAAATAATCGTCTCTTTTCCAATGAAATACACCCAGTAAAAATATTTGTTGTATCAGTAATAGGGTTCATCTGAGGGCGCTGTGTGTACTAATAAAATCCTCCTTGATTAGTTGAGTGTAAAACGATGATTCTCGCAATGTTGTGCGTAGGGACAGTAAAGATCATGTTTGAATAAAAGTCATCTGATGGCGCCGCGTAAGATAAAATAATAAAACGCTCAAAAATAAACGCGGCGTTTTTCCACAAACCAACATACCCAGTAGGGACAGTAAAGATCTTGTCTCAGTAATAAGGGTCATCTGATGGCGCCGTGTGTAATTGAATCCCCCAAGTTTGATTAGTTGGATGCGTAACGATTATTGCCCTACTGTTCTTTGTCAAGATTATGGTTTAGTGGCGTCCAGGGATGTTTGGCCGTAATATTAGTTAATTAGACGCAGGTATGATTGCGTAGGTATAAACGCAAAGATCTGCCCACCGGATTTGTCTGGCGGCTATGCCCGGCGGACACATGCGTCCATGTATGGCGCTATTCAGATGTGTCCGCAGACAAATCCGTGTCCAATTCGCGCCATACATGGACGGATCTGTCCGCCAGATGAGACTTTTATTTAACATCGGGTTCAGAATTGCATTACCAATTTATTAATGAATTCATTATTAAATTGGCCATGCAATTTTGAACCCCATAGTAACTACATTATGTCGGTATCCGTTCTTTTAGACTAACATTAACCGAGTTCCTTTGAAATGGCACGGCATTTCATAGACTTGAAGACCAATAAATGATAACCCTTTCAAACCACTCCAACTGCTCTCGATCAAACAAACTATAAAACTAAAATACAAGAGCTCTTGCAGTTCAATCTTATCTCTACAGAAGGCAGTAACAGTCACGTTTACCCTATAGACGACAATCGTTTTGAATTTAGCTCGCAGTATTTTAGTTAAGAGTTTCATTAGAGTTGGTGCAAGTTGCCGCCGGGTCCGTCTCGGCAAACAGGAGGGTATTTTATTCACAGTTCAGCTAACTATCGTTGAAAACCAGTATTACCTGCCCTTCGATTAATCTCTTGTTTGAATCACCTTAGCACTCCCGCACTTAAATAAAATTCAAATTTCAACTATTTCTTCTTCTTCGTCGTTACACTCTTGACAGAGTGGTCCTGGCTGTGGCAAGATTTACCACCCGGCGCCATTTTTCTCGTTTTTTTAACTCTATTCTCAGATGAAAAGTATTCTTAATCCCTTCTTAGATTATAAGCTACTTGTGTGCTAAGTTTCATCTAAATACGTTCAGAAAATTTTGTGTAATAGAGGAACAAATTCAACTTAACTATTTATTCAATCGTCTAAACGTTCACACTTTCACATATTCATAATAATAGCAAAATTACATTTTTACTGAAAACACTATTAGCATCAAGAAGCAAAAACGTAACCGTGTAGTTTTAAACGCTACTTGAATATAAACAGTCTATTAGTCATTTGAAGTCTACTTTTATTTTTCAGATTGCTTTTTTTTTATACCACGACGGCGGAAAACAAGCATACGGCCCGCCTGATGGTAAGCAGCTACCGCAGCCTATGGACGCCTGCAACCCCAGAGGATTCACATGCGCGTTGCCTACCCTTTAAGAACCTATACACTCTTTTTTTGAAGAACCTCATACTGTAGGCCTCTGGGAAAACCTCGGCAGGGAGTTCATTCCACAGTCGGAGTTGGTTGCTGCATAATTTTAGAAGTTCTAGCATTATTGACCTACTTAATACATATTTGATCTGCCGTATAGTCTAGTGATACTACTACTTACTCGTATTATTAGACGGAACATTAGGGATTGTTAATGATCTTATCTTACAAATCTCAGGACCAAAGCTTACTAGAGATGTGCAATCAAACTAGCTTTGTGAATGGCATGGTTGGACATTGTGACAAGAAGATGTGTGGACCGTACACAAACCGACGGTCATAAGATCTTTTGGATTAATGGCAATAAATATAGTGCAGTTATCTGTGTGTATTTGAATTTCAACTGGAAGTGGACGCTATTGAGATTTCTTCAGGAATAGTAAAAAGGAAGTTAATAGTCTTTTATAGTATGTTTCATAGATATGTCTCTTTGGAAACCGTTAAAGAGCAGACGAGGTATAATAAAACCATGTTAAATGGTTTTTCGTTGAGATTTCCCGGTACTTAAGGTATAAGGTTTTTTTCATAAGTAGTAAAATCACCCCTATTAGCTAGGGATACACGCACAGATCTGCCCGCCGGATTTGTATAGTGCCGCATGCCCCGCGCTCAGATCCGTCCATGTATGGCGCGAATTGGACAAGGATTACTCTGTGGACACATCTGAATAGCGCCATACATGGACGGATCTGTCCGCCGGGCATACCCGCCGGACATCCGTCGGGCAGATCTGTGCGTGTATCCCTAACTATTGTGTATGGAAGATATGGCATGTCTACTGTACTGCATGCTGGAAGGATGATTAAAATGCAAATGCAAAGTTAACATGCAAATAAGTTTGTTATCATGTTATCAAAGGCTAAGTGAAGACATCATAAAGACTTTTGTATTCTTAAACTATTCAATTAACTTAATCATTTGTTGTGCTGCATAATTCTTTTTATAGAAGGCATATAATACAGTTTGTTATAAAAAAGATTTTCAGTTGTTTTTTTATACAAAAATGTAGAATTGGCACTGATGCCTAAGTATAAACCATTTATACTTAATTAGGTACACAAGAATTCATTATTTTGTCATAATGCAGCCCCACAGCAAACAAAGCGCATGGGGACCTCTTAACAAAGACCAAAATATCTACAAAAAAATCCAAAACTGTATTCAGCATAAGCCAATTAACTCGCTAAATTAGCTCTTCTAATTAATGCAACAAAGAAACAAATCACAGAGGAAATATGCAGACAAATTCCAGCAGAGTAATAGACAGACGCAAAAAGAAGACCAATCAATTTTACGCGGCGATCGGGGTGCTCCCCGGGGCCCGGGGCGGGCTGTCAGGGATAAATGACGCATTGTGTGGAGTGGTGTTTCTAGTAAAATAGTGGAAAAACTACACTAGACATTGCTACTCTATGATGTTTGGGAAATGAGAGGGTTCTTCTACATCTTGTCAGGTTGTCATAAAGTTCATTTAAAAGGGGAAGTGCGTCAAATTAGCTGTGAAGAAAGGGTACAAGTTCTATAAAATATTAGGCACTTTTACTTAACCTTTTTCGCTAGTTAACCTGACTTATAATCCCTTTTCACCAGAGTCACAGAAATTAAGTATATAGACATTATGTGAAGCGAGTGGTTCGAAGAAGATGTTTGTACAGTGCAGAATCAGCGCAAGCCTAAGCCACTAGTAGCTTGGTAACGGGTAACTTTGTTTTTTTTTCCATAGATTTTTCAAATTTTATATGTATTTTTTTTATATCCCGATGTCAATAGCTAGGGATACACGCACAGATGTGTCCGCCGGATTTGTCCGACATGGATTTGTCCGACATCCATACATCCGTTCGTGTATGGCGCGAATTGGACAACGGACAGACGGCGGACAGACGTCTGGCGGACACATCCGTGTCCAATTCGCGCCACACACGGACGGATCTGTCCACCGGGCATATCCGTCGGACAAATCCGGCGGACACATTTGTGCGTGTATCCCTAGCTATTAGAGGGTGCCCATATACTGAATTGTGCAGTTTTATATGTGCGGATACTTCAGCACAGTTTATAAACGGATGCTAGAGTATAGTTTTATTTCAATAGCAGAGATCATACGAAGCGAAACTCAGAAATACCGGCTCGTCTGCATTCCCCATTGTTTTTTGGCAGGTGTTTTCGCAGGAGCCCTGTTCTACAATGTTATTGATAATTTGTGACATCTAACATTCTAATTTACTAAATAAGAAAATAAAATTCCATTTAAGTTTTAAAGGCATACTCTAATAGCTTACCGGTGGGGAACTAACAACGTAGGTGATTGTATTATTGAAATATTTGCAACAGCCGTGTGAAACCCGCAACAGGTATTTTAGGACAATACATACTCGAGTGCCTTGCCTATATATATAGGCAATATGCTTATAGGGCTATTACGGCACGATAGGCGTCTTGTGGCATCATCATCAAACATAACAAATGATGAACGATATCATATCGCATTAGTACTGGGGGGTGATTTTTGAGAATCGAGCACTCGAAAGTGACATTTGAAACTCTGAATAAAACGATGAAATTAAGTTTTAAAAATAACAGTGATAGAAATTTAAAATCATGATTATTTAAACTATTAATTCCATGCGAAAAAATTGGTAATAAACTTTTGTGTGCGACTATTTTCGAGCTTGAATTTTTTGAATTCGAGCTTCCGGCTGTCAAAAATCGGCCCCCTGGCCGTACGCTGCATTTAATTTATCTAACGATGTTTTTCACTAGATCCGTCTCATTGGGAGAGGATCCCACGTTTACATGTTACCAGCTGTTACTAAAGCGAGTCGAACCGCCTCCAAGGATATGCTATACCAATACATAGCAAGTACGATTATTTCGTTTTTGGGTACGGCGGCAGAATGTGCTGAATTTCAACCCCCTTTTAATTGAACATTGATTGGCGGGAAAGTATTGAATGTTTATGACCATTATTGGCATCCATTTCAGTGTGGTGTAATTTGAAACATGTATTCGGGAATTTAATTTGATTTTGATATGCAGAATAATGGTTAGCATGGAAATAAGTTTATGAGTGAACCGGTACATTTAAAAAAAATAGTTGATGTATGTTATTGAAATAGAGATCAAATACAATTGTTTGAAATGTGTAAGAGTTATAAGTTACAATAAACTGAATTACCGAGTAATTAGAATTACATATTTTAAATATTTGGTTACTTTGGCTTATTTGATGAATAAAAGCGACCAATGATATTTCGAACCTATATGAGTTTTAATTACATTTATTTCACGGCATAAATTGTATGATGGCGTATCCATAATAATATTTGAGTCCTAGTCAGGGAAAGCATAATTTTCCCTACCTTAAATTATGATTTTCTATGGAAATGTTACCTTTTCTGGGGCCCGTAAATTGACGAATCTACGTCGGCATTTCGTCTGTTTCAGGGTCCGATTGAACCTTCGCGGGGAAGCTTAATTAACGGAAGCCAAATATTGACAGCCTTCGTTAAGGCCAAGATTTAATGTGAACGTTTTTGTAGTAACTAAGATATTATTAATCAAACCTAGTTAACAGATTACCGGGTTGTCAGGTGCATTCCGAACTAGGCTGAAGCCTGTATCTTGGAATGCACCATTTGTAGTAGTTATAAAACATGAAATTAACTAAGATTAACCTAAGTGTGTATGTAAGTGTGTATGTGAGTAGGGGTATGTACCTGTGTGTCGTGAATGGGTGTGAGTAGCTTAGCTGATCACTGACCAAGTGTGTTGTGTCACGCATTATTACTTTTCTATAAACTTCAGTAATATGTACCAGTATTTTTAAAGTTTTATCATACGTTTTTCCAGTGTAAAAAAAGGAGTTAAAAAATTTTCATGATTTTTTCCTATTTCAATTTTGGTTACGTATCTACTATATAAATGGTTTGGATTGGACCATCTCTCGAAGTTCATAACCAGCCTAAGTTTGGGCTGTGCTTATTGTAGTTAACTGTAGTATGGGTACCTACTATAATAAATATTTCATTGCCACAGCCACAGATATCATATAGAATTGTGCCATTCTCGAAAATTCTTCAGAACGTTACCCGTTTTGAATGGGTAACTTTCTTGCTCGAGAATAGTTCCCATATTAAACGGTTCTCGAGAATGACACGTCTCTAAATCAAAAATAACAGGTTTTGAGTACTACAATCAATACTCAAATAAATAACATACCGAGGATCAATGTTACTCTGCCTCCGCAGGAAACACCTTAGGCAACTCTACACGTGATCCCTAGGTGGTGCTAAAAGAGTAACAAACATGGCAGCTACACTATTCCATCTGGACCTCGCAGCACTCACTAGATTTTCTTCATCATCTGCTTTCCCACTACTATTACCCCAGAGAATAAATGCCTATCTACATATACATTGACATGCAGCCATACGATAAAGAAATAAAATAACATTTTTGACACACTACTTCGCCTTAACAAAGCAGGTATCCATGGAAATAAAACATCCATTGTGCAGCTTCCTTATAATTGTTTCAATCTCCGAGGTATATTTAACTAAGGATTATTCCCCCCAAGATGCAGTGGAGTAGACGAAAAATTCAATCAGACCTCTATTCTAACCCTTCAGTCAATCAATGACATTAAACTAGGTGACAGGTTAATTTAGAATAGCTTTCGGATTTTAAACTGTATTTCAGTGGATTTAAGTCGTGTTTTAAATGTGAAATGGTATTATTATTGGGATATAAATGGATTTACGGCACGTTTTGATGTAAATCAATTTCAATTCGTAAAACGCGGATTAATTGAAATTAATTGCATGCTGGAGCAGTTGTGATTACAAAAACTTAATTATAAAAACATCTGTGAAAGTTATAAGATTTCAAAGTAATTATTACATACCTAGGGCTCTTTTCTGAAACTACAATGTAACTGCACCGAAAAAAAGGACAAACGAACTACTTCGGCTATTTTATTAATAACCAAAATTGGGTAAGGAGTTAATAAAGTTTATTTGCTTATAACTCAAAGTTTTACTATAAAGAACAAAACACGTTGGTAAGTAATAAACCTTAATTTGCAAGTCCCAAAAAGTTTGGTAGCTGGTAACACAAAAAACTTTCAGTGTGCCACCACACTGTCAGTAACAATCATTATTCTATATTTCTGTACTCATCCTTTTTTATGTACATATATGTATGAAGGATGAGCAGGATGTGTAGAGAAATCATGTCATTATTACTGTCAGTGTCTGACGGCTTCGCTTGTTTTTGCAGAGGTGTATACTAAACAACAAAACATTTTTTTTTGAAATCGAGTAAAACAGGAAATGCTCGCTGCCTCGGACAGGACTAGGACTCAGGGAAAACAAAACACCGACCAGTCAAACGACTGGGGCGCAAAACGCACTTGAGCGGGATTCAGCTATCATATGCAAATATCAACCGAAAAGCGAATCCTATCGCGCGTAAAAGTAATCGTACTGGGAAGCAATTTGTGAGATTCGAGCGCTCGGTTCTGAACTACAGATATTTAAAACTCTGAATAAAACGATAACGTGTCGATTTGAAAATAACAGCGATAGGAATTTATAATCAAGATTTATTTAAACTAATAATTTCATGCGAAAATAATGCGGACAAACTTTTGAGTGCGATTTGTTTCGTGATTAATTACTTTGAATTCGAGCGCTTGAAAGTAAAAATCGGCCCCTGATAATTGACTATGACTAAAAATGGTCCCTGGATATTTTACACAACAAGTGGAATTTAATATTGCTAAAAGCATAATTGTGAAGATAATAATTTTAAACAAAAAAGAACCGACTTCACTTAGACTCCTCATTCCCAAAAGCAAATACCTGAGCTGGCGTAAAAAATACTCTAATCGCTATTCGCTATGTGCGAAGTGCATGGTGGGGGTAACGAGAACGATCGCAGTGCTCAATGTGACTAGAAATGAAACTGCAAATCCCTTGTCTGCTGTCAAAATAGTGAATCAGCCAGTTACATTTCATATAAGCAAGGAATACAACCTATTTATAAAAAAGAGATTGACCACCTGACCAAGAGATGGCGCCACAATCATGCACACAGCGAATAGGTGTGCCTATAATATTTGAATACTTCCCTCGATTTCTCCAGGATCCCATAATCAGATCCTGACCAGCTGACAATGAGAACAACTGTGAAGTATACCATTTCAAACATCATAATTTGTCAAATCAGTCAAACCGTCTTTAAATAATCGGTGAACAAAGATCCCGACGAATTGAGAACCTCCACCTTCGAAATCTTGATGTCAGTTGAAAAGTAAAACTGTCATATCAAGAACTTGTGCTTAATATACATTCTGGAACACCCGACATAATATTTTAGAACCTTCTAGCACGTACCTTGATCAGTTTGTTCTGGAGCTTGGTGACGGTCATGCGCTCGCGCTGTGTGCGCGATTTCTCCTCTTCCAGCTGTCCTTCCAGCTGTTTGATCCGCCTTTCCAGCAGTTCCTAGAACAAAAAAAAATATTGTGAAAAATCTTTATTTTCTATTATATTTAAGTTTTCGTGAGATTAAGATTGTTCAACAAGGGACTAAAACAAGCCACAATGACACGAAATGTTTAGCCATCCGAGCGTAGCGAGGGTGGATATAGTTCGAGGGTCATTATGGTTGTTTAGTCTCGCGTTAAACACTGTACTTTTAACTTTGAATGCGAGGAAAAAATAACGACATTCTACACAAAATCTCAATATTTATAATGGCAAAAATTTAAATTATCAATAAAATTTGTTAGGCGGTTTATGTTTTTTTTTTTTTTATCGAGTTTGTTTAATATTTTCGCACAGTTGTCATTTTGAGGTTATATGCGTGGTCCAAAATTGTCCATGCACAATCACTAAAAAGGGCGGTAATCGTCCATTCATAAACACCGTGAGTGGCTGTTTATAGGGGTTTCCAAAGTAAATTTAAAAAAATGTTTTAGTCCCTAGAGATTAATAAAGAGTTTTAGTCCCGATCTGCAGAGACTAAAGTAACATTTTAAGAGCATGAGAAGTGAAAACACTATAAAGTATGCTAGCCGGGAGTTAGCAAAACGCGTCGCAGTAGCGAACCATGGACTGATTCAAGTACAGTCAGTAGCAAAAGTTGCTAAGCAAACGAAGCGTTCAGAATGACCTTCACACGCTCTTATTCTCTTAAAAATAAAGTCGTATCTAACTCATTTTGAACACCTCAGCTGCTTAGCTACTTCTGCTGCTGACTGTAGCGCTCTTAGTGCTTGAAAATAGCTCTCCGAGACTCTGTTTCTGGCCGTTCTGGAAGATATGTCGCCTACTACTTTAATTTTATACTCTCGAAAACATACCTGTCTGGCTTTGTGTGAGTAATACGAAGTAAGTCACAGCAATGTTTTTGATATTTTGTTCAGTTGTTAGGAGTATAAAAATGTATTATTACTTATATCAGTACGACAAATTAAACCTAATAATATATTAGGAATGCTCTTAAAAATTACGTCGTACCACTAACCAAAATCGTGCCAGTTGAAGTCGCTAACTCAAAGAAAAGCTACGAAAAGAAAGAACGTTTACAATTGAGCCCGTTTACTCACAAAATTGCTCATTAAAAGACGCCATTTTGTTTTTTTATTGTTTTTCCCTGGGCGAAAAGCATAAAACTCAAAATAACAGTAGAGCCGGAAAATTTAAAGGAAGCATTCATCAGGTATTATATTATCAATTTTAAGAGTTCAATAATTGTTCAGTTCCGGAAATTAACATTCTCAATCGAATGATTACGAAAAATACCTAGGTTAGCGTACAACACCAAAGAGTTTTTATTTTGTGTTCGTCTTAATAGGTATGTAACCAGTGATCGTAGACCGGTACTATTTCTATATACATTTGATAATATCGGGTAAATCTTGCGAATGCAAGGTACTAACTCAATTTTTACTCGTTGTTTAACCAGTGTCGGTTTATAAAAGAGTTGTAAAAATAAACTAAGAAATATTTTCTTAGAATAATGATCTAACACTTGCATCCCAGTAAGATTGGTTCTACTGTAATTTTCTCCCCCTCAAGCAGTAACTTACGGGAATTTTCTTGATTTCAAAATTAACGACTGAGCATAATTAGGAGTTTGAAAGACCATTCCCGAGCTTAATGTCCCGGGTTGCATTTATTCGCCGATTTATTGTTGCGTCTCTCATACTAAAATGTCCACGTTTGACCTATTTTTTTTAAGTTTTAAATCTAAATTGTGCTTGATTTACATTTGTTTTCTTGTGTATTGTTTAAAAATTAAACATTAACTCATCTCTTTCTATCTGTCCTGAAAGTAACCTTGCACAAATTTGCAGCGACAGTATATCACGGGCAAGATGGACATTTCTCATTTTCTGATGAAGTTGGAAAGATGTCTATCTCGCTCGCGAGATGCTGTCGTTGCACACTTGTGCTAACCGCGCAAAATAAGTACTCACTAGTTTACTAAAAGTTTGACAAACGATTTAACTAAATACCACAAGTATAATCCTATAATAACTACTATTTACTTAGAGCGAAATTGAGATTTACCTAAAACAATAGCATTTAATTTTAAAAAAAGATGTTATCTGATACAAATGGGCGTCGCCATCACTAGCACCCACCGGAAGTGACGTCGTATATCCAGGGCTATTAACCGGAAATGCGACCCCGGCGCCCTCTGTTGTTCCTCGGTTGAAATATGCGACGCGCTTTCATTTATGAGATAATGTATTGTAATTTATAAAGCTACATTTATATTTAGTATACTTTTATAGAACGGTTAGGGATAATATGGTTTAGTAAAAAGTATATATTCAGGAATAGGTGGTATATTTAAGGCTTTATTACTTAATTTAAATAAAAAAATAGTCATGTTTGCATGAGACTGACCGACTAACGCAGTCCAAATAGTTGAAGGTACCTAGAACTTTGAAATTAAATTCTTTAAACGTACACCTCCATTAGCAAAGGATTTTTGGGAAAAACCTAAGGGGGTGAAAACGGGGTCAAAAGAAACATAATAATAAACAAGGAATGTTCCGGTAGAAACGTTCTTCAATCTTTATTAGCGCCTGGAGTTTTTGTCTGTGCAATGACTTCTATCATATTCTGAAACATTTATTGGCCAACACCTATTGGCTATGTGCGAAGTGCATGGTGGGAAGTGGGGGTAACGTGAACGATCGCAGCGCACAATGTAACAAGAAATTGGGCTCTTATCAATATCACATTTCAAGCAAAATATTTTTCACTTCTCATGCTCAAAAAGTTTGTCGTATTAGGCTTACGTAGGCGGACTAAAGTAGTACATTTAACCCCTAGGGCTAATATGTATTCATAATTTCTCTTCTCATAGTTCTTATTGTTATGTGCTTAAAGCCTAATTTCGTAAAGTCTGCACGACGCGCAGCCCATCCTCGTGAGCCTGGCTCGCGGCGATGGGCCGGGCGCCGTGCAGAGCAGACGACACGAAATTCGGTCAAGTCAAACCAAATTTTCACCTTAGATTTGTTATTGTGCGTAAATAATCATTATTTTATTTTATTTCATTATTTTCTCGCAATCGAAGTGAAAAATAGTATGTATGACTTGGGTCTAAAAGCCATATTACCACTCGAACAATTTTCCCTCACTTCGTTCGGGAAAATAACCACCTCGTGGTAATATGGCTTACTTTAGACAGTTTAGACCCTTGTCAAACAATCTACTATGACATCACCCGTAGGGTCAACTGTCAAAATAGTGAATCAGCCAGTGACATTTCATATAAGCAAGTAGTATATGCCATTAATAAAAAAGAAAAAAACCCTTTCACCCCCTGCTCAAGAGATGACGCCACACTCATGCACTTTCCTAATATATTTTTTTACTCTCAAATAATGGGACTAGGTTTCAAACCACCCCTAGCCATATACTTAAAGTTTCTAGGAAATGACAGTTTTGCCTGACGATTTAATCTTCAAACGATTTGCAGATTACCAGACCAATACATCAAAATTTTCCAAAAGAGTTCTTTCAGACAAAGACACCCTACCGCATTAATCATGATTAAATCACACCGAACTGAACTGTGATTTAATCACACCGAACTCAACGGTGATTTGATCACCAAAACGGATGCAGAAAAGTGATTTTGATTCGTATACATTATCGAGCATTAGGCAAATGAGTTGAATGGTATTTTTTACCGAGAAGACAAATGGGATTGTTTGTTCCTACATCAGAATACCAGAGGAACTTGCCTAGTACGGTCGACGTCAGAAATATGTTTACACTTTTGCACCTTACTCCTTTGTAACAAGGTTCAGAAGTATAAACATATTTTTGACGTCGACTTACTTTAAAAAATGTGTAGGTACTTAAAGTTTTACAAACTTTTATTTAACTGATAGTGTTTGTCAAGTTACCTGCGTAACATGAATGTAGGTACCTAGTGACGAAACCTTTCCAAAATTGCGGAATTTTCATATAGAAAATTTTCGGAAACTTTTCACTTATATCACTGAAACTTTCCGTTACTGAAATTTAAATTTCCTATACTACTTGAGAAATTTTCTGGAAATTTCCGGGAACTTTACCAACTTTTTTTAACTTTCCACAACTTGAATGAAAATACCTAATATGTTTACGAACAGTAAATTATATATTTACTTAACTGTGCTAAAATTTTAAGAGACATGAAAACGATTCGTAATGTAAAATAAGTACCCGATAATATTAAAAATATTTATAACGGGTTACTCACGTAATTTTTGTCGATTTTTGCTCGACATGATTTTGATTTTTTATGTTAGAGTCTCACGAAAGTTTTATAGTTAAAATTACCCGATTATATGTTTTTTTGAAATACGACACACCTACAGGTCCTTTATTCTTTCCTATTTGATAATTATTATAATTATCTATCAATCCCCAGCCAAGAATCCTGGCGCCACTATGTCAACAATATCTATTCTAAAAGAGGAAGAAGGGTAGAATACACAGAACTCCTACCAGTAGATGTAACATATTATTATAATATAAGTCGACTCGAGGCCAATTTGACAAAGGCTTTTAGGGTGTACCTCGGAATTCCTAATAACGTTTGTCCTAAAATCACTTGCCCTAACCGTTTTGTCCTAATTGTCATTTGCCCTAATGATCAATTACCCTAACAGTCACTTGTCATAATGTAATGAATGTCCTAATGCTCATTTGTCCTAAAATTGTTTACCATAATGTTCAAAAATCCTAATTTTATTTGCCATAACATTTGAAACCCCTAATGACATTTGTCCTAAAATTACTTACCCTAACCGTTTTGTCCTAATTGTCATTTGCCCTTATGATCAATTATCCTAACAATTACTTGTCATAATGTAATGTTTGCCCTAAAGCTCATTTGCCCTAAAAATTCTTACCATAATGTTCGAATATCCTAATTTTATTTGCCATAACGGCGTAGGTTAGGGTTATTTTTTTATGACCCTAAAAACGAAACTGCTCCCAGAGATAGGTAGGTTAGGGTTTTTTTTGATGACCCTAAAAACGAAACTGCTCCCAGAGATAGGTAGGTTAGGGTTATTTTTTTTTGATGACCCTAAAAACGAAACTGCTCCCAGAGATAGGTAGGTTAGGGTTATATTTTTTTTGATGAACCTAAAAACGAAACTGCTCCCAGAGATAGGTAGGTTAGGGTTATTTTTTTTTGATGACCCTAAAAACGAAACTGCTCCCAGAGATAGGTAGGATAGGGTTATTTTTTTTATGACCCTAAAACGAAACTGCTCCCAGAGATAGGTAAGTTAGGGTTATTTTTTTTGATGACCCTAAAAACATATTCTGAGCATTAGGGCAAGTGACAATTAGGAAAAATTACCAGTAGGATATTTAATATTAGGGTATGAAATAATAGGAAAAATAATATTAGTTCATTTGAAATTAGGTGTTTTGATCATTAGGACTAATAACTTTTAGGTCAAATAATAATTATGACAAATTAATATTATGGAAAAAAAAGTTAGGGCAACTGATGAATAGGTCAAATGATATTAGGTAATAACATATTAGGGAAAATAAAATTCATCGATACGATGATAGGGAAACAACAATTAGGACAAATGAGCATTAGGGCAAATGATCATTAGGACAAATAGCATTAGGGAATACAAAAATAGGACAAAAAACTTTAGGGATTCAGATATAGATCCAGGCTTTTATTTTATTCTTTAGTGCACAAAAGAAAATCTAGACGTACAAAAGTCGGACTTCATGCTACAAAGATAATGATACTTACCTACCAATCAATCCTTTAGATTCCCTTACAAATACTATAATGAATACATTACATACAGCAATCATATTAGTAGAGGTAAACAACACTCTCTGTTAGACACACCATAGCTCCATTTGTAAATCCTAAGGCGTGGCTTAAAACTTTACAAGGACATTAGCGGTGACGGACCCCTGTTTTCACTAGGTATTTACTCGCTACTCAGGCTACCTACTATAGGCTTTGACTGTTTTTGTTACACTTCAACACTTGCCGCTATTACACGTAAATATCGTGGTTGGGCCGCAAAATCGCCTATGTGAGATTGTCACCACGAGGTATGCATGCATGTGAGGTAGTAGGTAATACTATGATAATAGAGTATGTACCTATGTGAGGTTGGCGAGTTTTTCTTAACGCCTCATAATGCGAAGCCTAGAGGAGGTAGTCAACAAAATATCACAATATCACTTCCGAAGGGGGTGAATTCTGCCGGAATGATCGCGAAACGAACGACCTTCATCGACTGCATGTAGTTTCCATTTTCACCCCCATTCTCATATTTTGGCAAATTACCCATAAAGATTTGCTGCTTGGAGGGGAATAGTTTATTTATTGAACTGGTTATTGGGACTGTAGGTACATGGTAGAGTCCCCTTGTTTTGTATGAATAAATTCCTATTTAATTTCACATTAGACGGGGCTATCGCGAAATATTACCTTTAATTCGTACGTTTCTACACAGCTTTCACTAGTCATTTGCACGGGCAACTTTATTAATGTACAGTCGACGTCAAAAATATGTTTAAACTTTTGGAACTTATTACAAAGGAGTAACAGCTAGAGTAGCCAAATAGTTCGTCACACCATACAAAATACATGGGGTGACGAACTATTTGATCACTTTGGCTGTTACAATATTATATTTGATGATGACGCTGACTGTACCAGCAAATATTAACACTGAGATACGGGTTGGATTTGGAAATTTAATCATTGCCGTACCGAATTAATATTCTTTGTAGCTCGTTGCATATGATGTTTACTTTAGGCAAGTTAATAAACCCGATAAACTGTTCACTGCCAGACACCCTTCAGTGTCACTTCACGTAAATCCCAACTAAAATATTTACGCAAAGAAAACCACCAGGACATGCTCAAACCGTTGGCAAATTTGGAGTACACTTCAAAAAACAAATGTGAGCGGTAGCGTTCAAACGCGTTCAAATAGTCTCCGTGCGTCGTGCATTCTCGGCACTTACCGAACAATCGTCTCGCCTGAACGCACACCTCATCAACATCATTTCAGGACTGTGAGCCTTTTGCCTTCCACTCTTGAGCATAGAAATAATCGTAAGGTACCTAAAAGTATCCAAGAATCTTCTAAATGTCATCTACATGCCATCGCAGTTTGAATCATCTTCTTTGTACGGAGAAGTAAAAAAAAAACATTTATTTCAAAAAAATATACGATTACAGTTTTTAGCCAATGCCTGCCCCGTGGAGGAGAGAAATTGTTAGTAGATAAAAAGTTTTTTTTTGTAATTTACGTTTTTCTTCCAGCACTTACCAGGCCATTAGTTTAATAATGGAAAACAATGACATAATTTGGCACATGGGCTCTCAAGTGAGTTCCGACCTTTTATAGAATCCTTTAACTAAGAAACCCTGAACGTAACCAAGTATTGGTTGATTCCCACACGTCGCCTCTTATATCCGCCTAAGTGGTAAGGTCTACGAAGGTCGAAAGCGGTAGCCCTGAATACCCGAAGCTATGATAGTGAATTTTTATGATGGAAGTGGTCAATGGTCATTGGTTGGTCAAAGGTACAGAATATGTAGAGTGTTCGTCATTCGTCACGAATACTGTCCCATCCGTCGTGTCCTGTGGAGTGTCGTTCCCGCTTAAATAGACTTTAAACTGGGCGTTCCATGCTACTTGCTTTTAAAACCTCGCATCTCCATCCATTTCGCTATTGTGAAATCAACCTTGGTTCAATAGCATTAAGCTCATTTTTCAACAACATTGTCTAAAGGAAATACGATTGTAAGTAATAAAATAGTTTCTTTTGTTTTTAGCGGACTGTTTGGAACATACGGCCTGTCGCGTTCGGTGGCTTCGAATTTCAAAAAAATGATTCGTTTTCTGGTGACGAGGTTTTAGTTTGGAGGCGAAAAATAGATGTGAGATGTAGAATAGGCAAATATTTTGCAACATTTTTTTAATTTTGTTATATTTATTTATTCTGCTGACGGTTCTCACGGCAGGTTTTAGTTATGTAAAATAATAATTATGTTGTACTTAACCATACCAAGTGACATGTGTGACAGAGAGTACCTACTTCCCTACGTACCTACGTAACAACAAAAAAAATCTAGGGTAAAAACATTGGGGTAACCTAAACCTGAAAAAACAGCTTCATTAGCGACGGTACCAGAAAACCGCATTTTTAAGGCTTTGGCCAACCATCGCTCGCTGTCAATGTCAGAGGGAGCTAATGATCGCCTAATGCTATCTGCAACGGATTTGTTACGAAAAATAATCAATCAGGTCGATAGCATCATGGGAAGCAAAATGAGGTATTGTCGGCCTACGCACTTTGACATGTTTAATATCATACAACTAGGTATTTTAAATCAGAACAGAACTCAATATTTTAAACAAACTAATATTAATTATTCATATACCAGTAGAAGTTTTAAAATCTTCGGATAAAAATGTTTCTACCATTGTCAAGGCGCTAAAGTGCATGTTCAGATAATTTTGAGTAGGTAATACGGCGCTCTTTTATATTTAATGGCGACTGTACATAAGACAATATTTTTTCTACGGCTTGCATTATCTATCTGTATTTGCAGAGTTGTCAACAAGGACCGCATCATTTTTCACGCGCGCGATAAATTCGTGCCCTGCCCCTGTCAGGATGTCAGCGAGCGATCGTTGTTGCGTTGTGTACAGACTTGGCGTGATTTCTTAGTATGACAAAAGTTAAGAAGTGTATCGTCTATGTACAGATTCAGAAATAAATATATTGACCCTTCGAGCAACAATGTAAATGAGACAGACTCAAACAAGATTTACTGAAAATATGGCTTGTGAAAATTTGTAACCGGCCAGTCTTATAAGACTATCAGAGAAAGTACCGCACGAGTCGTTCTTGCGATACTATTGTGGGGCCATTTTTTAGGCCCCTACGTTATTTTTAAGACCCTTGTCAGAGTATAGGCGATAGATCATGTTGGGTATCTACATACGGATTTAACGCGATTTCGTACCTACAGTTTCATGTACATGACTAAAAAATTGTTTAAATCAGAATCAAATCGATATTGAGACTGTTTTTTTTTACTTTAACCTCGTAGCTTTGATTCACGTCTTGAAATAATAGTACAGTAATGCTAGCAGCGCTTACTAACAAGCAGTTTGTATGCTTGTTTGCCGCCTACATGGCATAAATAGAGAGTACAGTCGTCCAAATACGTGCAAGCACGCCACGATCGTCCGCTCCCACAGTCGTCCTATTGTCCCATTGTCTCCTCCATTTGTCTACGGACATCTTTATTGTATTCCCCTTTTTCGGACGCCATTAAGACCTTAAGGACTATTTCGATTGCCTATACGATGTATAGTATTTATTTATAGTTTACTTACCTTATGTACCATGTGAAACTTGTGAATGGACTAATGATTTATATATATTTTATTTTATTTTAAGTACTATATATTTTAAGTACCATATAAGTGTATTGGCATTAGCTGTAAGCTTTTATGGAGATTAAATAAAAATAAAGAATATAATATTAAATTTACATTAAATACGAGGGACTTAGCGAAATCAGCTGGTCATTCTTTGACAGCCCAATAGCCAGTAATGACTGTGGTGTGCTAATATGCGTAATTTTGATCAATCTGCACTCTCCTCAGCTACTTTTAACTACTAGACAAATCAAATTATATTAATAAGTATTTTTTCATTGTTTATTCTGCCGTAGATGCAGAAGACGCTGGTTCGATTACTAGCAGAGCTTGGATTTGAAAAAAATGTGCGCTTCGAGAAAAAGTATGTATAACCATGGATAGAGTAAGTACCTCCAATACTAAAACATATTTATCGTGGGGTACTTTATTCATATTCACAACTTTTTCTCGTCGAGCACATTTTTTAGGGTTCCGTAGCCAAAATGGCAAAAACGGAACCCTTATAGTTTCGCCATGTCCGTCCGTCCGTCCGCGGTCTAGCTCAGTGACCGTTAGTAATAGAAAGCTGAAATTTGGTTTGAATAAGTATGTGCATTAACTAAGCCGACAAAACGGTAGAATAAAAACGCGAAAAATATATTTTGTTAGGGTACCTCCCATACACGTGAAGTGGGGGGCGAAAAATTTTGTTTTAGTTTCAACCAAGTTGTGTGGGGTATCGTTGGATAGGTCTTTTAAAAAGAATTAGGGTCTTCTAAAACAATTTTGGATAAAACTAATACTTTCGGAAATAATAGCTCCGAAAGTTTAAAACAGGCCCCCCCCCCATCTAACTTTTGAATCGTGGGTCCTAAAATTTTGAAAAAAATCATGAAACTGAGGCCTAATGAGTACCTTCAATGAAAACTATATTGAAATAAATGGGTTGAGCCACTTGAGCCGTTTTTGAGTTATCGTTCAAAAACCCATAGTGAAAGGACGGAAGTAAAAATGACGTAAGGCCCGCCAAATTTCCCGTAAGAAACGACCTTTTGAATTAATGGTCTCCGTTTACGGAACCCTACACTGAGCATGGCCCGACATGCTCTTGGCCGGTTTTTTTTTCATAGGTGGCGGAGGCCTTGGTCACTTTTTCGTTTGTATATGACAGCTATTGCAGTTTATAGTTACCTACTAAATAATACTATACTATAATAGTACGTATACCTTTATTATATTTGGAATTCAGTATGTATTGGTATAAAAAGATGATGGTATAAAAAATCGCATATACAACAATTGGATCCTAAGACTCAAATGACTCGTTTTTTCTGAGAATTTCCTCAGATAATTTACATTATGCGCGCATCTAACTTTACCTGTGAGTGATTTTCAATTAGACATCAATATCTCTGTACTTGGAAATGCTAAAATACAGCAAACATTTACTAGCCAATTACGAAGGCTTCTGTGAAAATTGTAATAAACGGAGTAACATAAAACGATGAAATTATGTTTTAAAATATAATTTTAAACAAAAAAAGAACCGACTTCACTTAGGATCCGCTATTCCAAGAGGAAATGGCCGAGTTGCTGTAAAAAATAGTGAAATCACTATAGGTGTGCCTATAATAGTTGAAGAGTTCCCTCGATTTCTCCAGGATCCCATCATCAGATCCCGACTTGGTGACAATAGGGGTTATACCTGTTCGATTCAAAAAAAAATTTTGAAAATCGGTTCACGATTCACGGAGATATGGAGTAACATACATACAAAAAAAAAAAAATTATGATAAAAGAAAAAAAAAAAAATCAGTCGAATTGAGAACCTCCTCCTTTTTTGTAGTCGGTTAAAAATAAAATAAAATGAGACACCATGACGTCCATGACGCTATGATGACAACACGCCAAAATATAGTATGACGCGAGATTGAGCACTAACTAGTACCATCCGTGATCCGATGTCCGTAAAGTGACCGGGGTGAATTTAATCTGGACTATTAATAATTTCGATCTGTAGGTAGGGGGAATGTGATGAAGTGTCCAATGTATTAGATTAGCCACTGAAGAATGTGATCAGATGGGCAAAGTTGAATTAATATGACAAAGTAAAAAATTTGGACGTCAATCGTCAACAATTTTTGGAAAATTTATCTATTTAGGTTTATAAAATAAACGCTTACTCAATTATGCTCTCTAAATAACTGTTTATCCACAAATAAATCGCCAATATTACTAGCCTGATATAATATACATATCATCCGACGTCCGGTCAAGTGGCTACCGGGGTGACGTTTTAATCTGGACCGTTAATTACGCGATCTGTAGAGGGTAGGGGGGATGTGATGAAGTGCCCTACACGTTAGATTAGCCATTGTCCGCTAATGATGGATGAAAGAGGGGGTGACGGTATTTTGGGGGTGGGGGCATGTTAGCGGCGTTAGCGGTTAGTGATCGTGTAAAAAAGTTTGATAAATAATTACTTACAATTCTCAAATGTAATTTCACTTGTCTTTGTCTTACCAAAATATGTATAATTGTGAAATCAACTTTGGTCCGATAATAAGTGTGTGTCAGCTAAATTTAAAATAGTCAAACATTCCTCCCACAGTTTAAATTTATTCAAAACTGCGGAATATTCAAGTTTCAAGCACATTTGTTTTTCAGCTATGCTATTTTTTGCGAACTTCAGTACCACTATCGATCGCGTTCCCTCTGAGCCTTTTTTTAAAGATAAACGAAACGCACGGCACGCTTCCAATGTGCACGTTTGACTCTTGTATTTTTTTTTTATCGTATGGCTACATGTCACTGGATATAGATAGGCTGTTCTTCTCTGTGTATTTGTGAGAAATCAGATGATGAAGAAAATCCAGTGAGTGCTGCGAGGTCCAGATGGGACAGTGAAGCTGCCATTGTTACTCTTTTAGCACCACCCAGAGATCACGTGTAGGGTTGTCGAAGGTATTTCCTACGGACGCAGAGTAACATTGTCCAATTTATGATGATCTACAGACATACGACCCTCGAAAGCTATTGTATATTCGACGCTCTAAGCTATCGCTTGTACCCTCACTCGTACCCGCGGCTCGGGTGCTGGTTAATTCCGGGTTAATCTCGCCTCATTGTCTCTGAAGGTTCCCATTCGAACCAGTGTTTATGTAATTGCATAACAGATATATGAAAAATGTGTTGACGCTGGGATACAACTACATTGTAGAGGAAACAGTGTTTTAAAAAACGATTTTTTTTAATTAAGTATATTTATGTAATAATCAGTGGTCACTAGCATCATATTCCAGGTTTCCTTCTATTTCAATTCCTTAGAGATTGAATTTAAAAAACCGGATAAATGCAAGTCGGGCTCGCGCACGAAGGGTTCTTCTATAAAAACGTCAAAAAAATGTTTTTTTATATTTGTTGTTAAAGCGGCACCAGAAATACATCATCTCACATCTGTGTAAATTTCAACTGTCTAACTATCACGGTTCATGAGATACAGCCTAGTGACAGACGGGCAGTGGAGCCTTAGTCCTAGTAATAGGGTCCCGTTTTACCCTTTAGGTACGGAACCCTAAAAATCTCTAAGGTGCGTTGGGGTAAGATAGAAAGGTTTTTTTTAGGGGTAAGACAAAAAGTCGTCCATATTCCGGAGCATTACAGACTGCTTTTTATTTTACCCCTAAAAAAATACCTTTCTATCTTACCCCAACGCACCTTACTTAGTAGCTTCAAGAAACTTTAAAACTGGTATCATATTATATCCCAGCCTGTCTTTTATTTAAATTTATAATGATTAGCCAAGTAGCATGTATTAATAAATATTCGTTTGAATCTACCAATATACCTTCGTTTAAAAAGTTTGATTTGTTTTTATTTCACCGTTCGTTGCAACGCGGCAACTTTGCCCAAGTTAAATTGAAATGAAAACTAACTAACCGAGTTTAATTAATGCAGTTGCTATTCTTTTGTGTCGGCATGTCCAACTTTAACTCGGTTCCTCCTGGTTATGATGTACCTAACTAGTAGTGCAACACTAACCATTTAGTAAAGTCATAAACTCCACCGAGGTACAACTTCCGAAGTCATTTCAGTTCTTTTAAAGTTGGTTGATTAATCGTATCTTCTTTTGTGAGTCTCCCATCACCGGGGATCGTGACCAGTTAGTTTTCCAGTTCTTGTGATTTGTCTTCATCGGTTACGATGTCTGGTTTACCTCACCGCTTGATGGAGTTTCCCTGAGGTGGCCTTCTTAACTTAGTCAGACTATCTGTTTGGACTAAGGTCTTTCGCTTTCCACTTTTCCAACGAGAATCGACAGAAGCTTAAGTTACTTTATCTACACCCATATCATAAACCCTCCATGATGCGTTCAAGAACCGCACGTTATGACCACCATAAAAAGAGACTGTTTTGTTAGAAGTTAGAACAACTGTCTGTAACGATGTTATTATTATCAAATAATAAGCAAAAATTCGATATCATTATGAAAATCCGGCCTGCTCCTCGACAGCCGTGCCGCGCGATCCTCCGACCGCCGGCACGCGCCCCGCCGACACAATCGAGTTGGCCATGGCGGTGCAATCTGTGAAATGGCAGCCATTTTAATAGTTTTAGATCGCGTCATTTAGGGTTTATAATATGTATGTAGATAAAGCAGTGTATGCAACTGTACGTAATTAGGCCTTAAAACAATCGTGTGAACTTATTATGAAACTCACTTCGTTCCTTTCATAAAACCACATTCGTGTTTTAAGGACCCCTATTACGTAACAGTTATATAAACTACTATTTGATCACAGTGACTATTATGATTACAATTTATATAATAATAAAGGTTGATGCTACTTTGTAAATTTCAGAAGTAACCTTGCGTAACAGCTTAATAATTCAGTTACCTATCATAACGTTTTTAAAACATGTTTCTTCGTAGCAATTCTCTAAATCTATTACTATGTATCTATCTATCTGATATTTTGTGAAATAAGTAATCAGTACGTATCGTACTCTAGTAGCTAAGTATACCTCCTAACAATTGTTCACGAATAGGTGTCTATCTGGTAAAAATAAAAGAATCCTGCTTTTTTATCACGTAATTTCTATTGCATTTCTAAGTCGTATTGTTATTTTTCCCTAAAAGTCCCTTTCTATTCACGGTGTCGGGTTCCGATTGATGAAGTCCTCCTGCCCTTTGTAGACAACTTAAGGGTCCTCCGGTCAGGGCCCGGCGAGTTAAAAAGCTATACAATGTTATTTAACGGTAGGGTGTGATACTTTAAAGGCACGTATCGAGGTTCAACCTCAAATAATAAAAAAACCTCCTCTTTAAAACATTCTTATAAAATGCCATGAAAAAAACCAAGGATTCCTCATATATATGTCAGTAATCGATAAATCTATATCTCAGAACTGAAAGAACAATTCAAATTATTTTTACTCACTTTCACCTTCAGTCACTCCTTCCTCACTCGGTCACTTTTTCCTTTGTATATGACATCTATACAAGTTTATAATTTAAATCTATATCTCAATAAATAAATCTGCAAAGGAAAGTGACTTTTACACAAAAACATTGCTTTGCGTTTTCTTCAAACGGGCAAAGTTTATATATTTACAAATCTTAATTGCAGCTCTTTGTTATTATTTAAATCATGATTACATAAGTTAGAATAAGTCACCTACAAGGTGTAACAAAAATACTGGTGATCCTTTTAAGGGCACAATTGGTATCGGTATCGTATTCTAATTACGAAAAAGTAAGAAATAAATTTTTTCGCGCGAAAAAAATTTTGGTTTAGTATGGAGGGTCGGCCGGCTGGGACCACCTGTCCCATAGAAAAAAAAATTTTTTTTCGCGTCCAAAATTTTTTTCTCCTACTTTTTCTTAGTCGTAACACGATACCAATTATGCCCTTAAATGGATCATCAGTATTTTTGTTACATCCTGTATGCATACATACGGTTTGTGAGAACATAATTACCGTTCATTACGCAGGCTGCTTGTATTGCCGTGCATTATATTATTGTGTTTTTAGTTTTGGAAAACCACGAGACCTGTAATTAATACTGCTATAACCATGTAGGTAGTTGTAAAGCAGGACATTTTTATTTTAGTAGTAAGTTAATAAAGTGCTGCGTCAACATTACACTATATTTGTCTCCAGTCGGCGTTATGCAACTTTGCCCACTTGGATTTTATAATGCGTTTTAATTCTAAATTTTGAACAAGATTGGTAATCAAATAAAACTGATTTTTTAAATGAAACAAGTCCAATAAATCCTTTACTTATTACATATTATAAATTATAAGTCTCATAATTTAATAAAATATTACGAAAAAAATTATAATCATTAGTATATAGGTAAATATCTTTATCAGTTCAATATTTAGAGTGCTGCATCTCTCCTATAATTTTAATTGTGATTTATGTCTAATATGGACCACTGTGTTGTCTGCAATAATAGATTTTTTTTTTATAATTATCAAGCACGGTTTTAGCCTAAAAACATCAGTCGAACTGTCGCTTCTCGTTTTAAAACTGCCACCATTTATCAACGCTAGTCCGACTGTACCTCACCTGAGCGTGATGGCAGTACATTTGTTTAAAGCCGCAAACACACCTGCGCTAGTATCAGACAAATCACCTGTAGTGTGCACACGCCTTACACTCGTAGTAGTTTCTCGGAAAAACTTAGCTGGGATTTACTATAAGATTTAAAGTTTTTGTTTTGCTTGAAATATCATCGTTTAAATATCGTCGTTTGTATGATATTTTTACACAGTTTTATTTAGCTTGACACCGTATATTTGTTTGTTTATTTATTTATGTCATTATCATCAAATCTTGTAACCTAAATTTAAACCAATTCCCTGGTGTCTGATTGAGCGGAAATTTGGTATAATACCGTAGTTAACATGACAATGCTACTAAGTACAATACAGTACAATTTTTTTTTGTATACAATAAAACTGTAAACAAAAAAAATTGTGTGTTACTTGTTCTTATTACGTATCGGTCAATGAACTTTTTGCTGCCCCTTGTTGCTAAGGTTCTCCCTTGGACAACGAAACATTTTCTATGAAACAGTATGAAGATGTTTCTCGGACAACGGGACAGTGTATAACATTAAAAAGTTGATTCACCAAATAATTAGAATAGCAACTGTACTGTTGCACGTGTCCATAGGCTACATGCCATCGTTCATAGGGTTACGGCATTCCATCAGGCAGACGGTATGCTTATTTGCAGTAGTCGTAGTTTAAAGGAAAATGTCTATAGTTGAACATTGAACAATAATAATTATTTTTGTGTTTTTAAAGTGGTGCATTCCACTCAAACTAAAGTTTGTTGAAATAAAACAACTTTGAACGGATTATATCGCGTATACTGAATTTTAAATTACATCCCGACGTTTCGAACACTTTACAGCGTTCGTGGTCACGGGTCAACTGCTGCACGAACGCTGTAAAGTGTTCGAAACGTCGGGATGTAATTTAAAATTCAGTATACGCGATATAATCCGTTCAAAGTTGTTTTATTTCATGAATAACTATCGCGGCAACCGTAGAAGATACTAAAGTTTGTTATTAAATAAATACAAAGGTTGAAAGCATTGAAAAAATAATCAACCCAGCAGGACTTGAACCTGCATCGATACACCTTGCCGGGGCTCGATCGCTTTACCAATTAAGTTATGGGTTCAGTTACTAAGGGTCGGTTGCACCAAACTGTCTGTGAACGTAAACGTAATCGTAAAAAAATCTTGTATGAAAAGTTTTACAGTTTTCTATGAAATGACAGCTCCGTCGCCATATTTAACGTCGATAAGTCTGTTAATTGTGCGTGGTGGAACCCACCCTAAGTTGACGAAATTTTCGATGCCTTCAAACATCTTTTTGCATTTATTTTACATCGGCTTTACAAAAAAAAAATAACAATCATATTTGCTTATTTAATCGTACATTACATGGGAATGTAGACGATGTTTATATTGTCGTTTATTTGGCAGTTAAGTATGTTCTACACAACAGTTTGATATATAAGACACTCGGCGGCTCTCCGGTCAATTGCTCCAAATGAACGCGTAATTCAACCGACAATGCTTCAATTAGACTAAACAGATTGTAATGAAACTCTCGCTGTTCCTCCAATTTACTAGTTTAGAGCTGGTTACGCTTCCTGCAATATTTTGGCAAATATACACAGTTAAAGACACACATATTCCTAGAAAGATCTTTGTCTTGAGGACTTCACTATTTATGAAGTTCATATCTCAACCTAAATTTCATTACGTACTTAATATTCTTATATTAATCAATCTTCACCCTCCTAGAGTATGTTCACTGAAAAAAAAATGTTACCAGCAACCAAACTTCGTATACTATTCGCTATGTGCGAAGTGCATGGTGGGGGTAACGAGAACGATCGCAGTGCACGATGTGACAAGAAATGAAACTGCAAAAGCCCCTGTCCGCTGTTAAAATTGTGAATCAGCCTGTGACATTTCATATAAGCAAGGAATACAAACTATTTATAAAAAAGAAAAAAGAGATTGACCACCTGCCCAAGAGATGGCGCCACAATCATGCACACAGCGAATAGTAACTTAATTTTTGTGACTTGCAAATTAAGGCTTATTATTATGTATTAAATATATTTCTGCTCACCTTAACATAATGAGAATTCCCGTTGTTATACGAATACTTGAACATGACAACCAACATTTATTTCACAACACATGTAATTTTGATATATTTCTCACTTAGTGTAGTGTGTATAGCACTTGACTTAATAACCGCTATAAAATATCATTCAATCTTGTCACCACTCAACTCAAAATAACACTAGTCAAAAAAGATAATACTATTTCCTATTACCTAATATAGCGGTCTGAAGAAACACTAAATTTAAATAACCAGTTGTTGAAGGTTGCAACACCAAACTATTTTATCTTATGCAAAATATTGTGGCAAAATCACGCTAAACAAAATTAACATACTTAATACACCGTTAGATTCCGTACTTTTTTATTTAAACAGAGATACGTGTATGTTTATATTTTGACACAGTTTTATTTACCTTGACCCCGTATATTTGTTTATTTATTTATGTGCATTAAATCTTGTAAGATTTTCAACCACTTCCCGGTGTCTGATTGATCTGAAATTCGGTATACTTCCGTAGTTTACATGACAATGCTACTAGGTACAGTCAGCAATGAAACTGTGTACCAAACAAAAATTTGGGAGTTACCTCTTACATATTGCATATCACAATTTGCACAAAGAAAAATTGAACTGATCACAGAAAATTTGAAAAGCACATTCCATTCCTTAACACTCAAATTAGTACACCATTTTAAACAGTTTATGAAACCGTTACTAATCTTTATTTGCAAACTGTACACCGTGTAATAAATGCGTTTTCTAAACACTTCAAATGTTTTTGTTTTGTTTCATTATGAAACGATAAAGGTATATTAAACTTCTGTTATTTTAATTATAAACCCGCATATCAATAGCATTGTTTAGAAACAATCAGTCTGTTACGAGTTTCAATATGAACTGACGACTCGAGTAACTCAATTGCGACTGGTAGAGTACCTTAAAAGAACTCACAAGAAAACGAGATCTACAAGATTTTATTTTGAGCTGCCTTTGAACAGTTCAGTAGGCGCCTTCCGGTAATTTTTAATGTTTTAATTAATTTACGATGGACATTCTTCAACTTCTTAAAAATAAAAATAAACATTTTCTACTTAAAGCTAGGTTTTTAATTGCTTCTGAAATTGTAAAGTGACATAACCCAATATTTTTCGTGCGACCAATACAAATTTTTCAAGTGAAAATTTTACACCCACAACTAAATTGAATTGCATATACAACGCAAATGTGCCAACAAAAATTGAATTAACTATTTTAACTAATCAGATTAAGACCTAAAAAAACAATTGTTTGATAAGATAATAAAAGGAACAGAAAACTTCATTTATTTCTTTAAAAAAAACATAATTAAGTAACAGCACTGTACAGTTCTTAAATAATTTTATTAATTATTCCAATGGTTCGATTCCAGGTATTGTATATTTGTATATGACATCGATTTATGATTATAGTTTAACATTTATTTAAATGAAATAAAAATAATTCTGAAAAAAAATTGTAATAAAGTGTTTTAAAGCCTCTGCCTTACGATACTCTGCGTTTAATTTAGGTTTATAGCGGACTTGATGCAGGGTGCTCTCAATACGTTTTGCATTGAATGGACAACGATAATAACATCTAATGAAATGAAGTACATCGCCTGTCTTGCTAGAAGCTAGTGTGGTGTAGTTGAGAACAAGAGAGCCTTGTAAACGTGTATCATATAAATATGTGGTGTACAGTCGACGTCAAAGAGATGTTTACACTTTGGCATCTTATTACAAAGGATTAAAGTGAAAAAGTGTAAACATGTTTTTGACGTCGACTGTACAAAATATCATATCAATATTTACCCCGATAAATGAATCGTAATAAGGTTTGTTTATTCATCTTTTAGGTTTTCCAGCTTTAGTAAAAAACAAAATTCTTGCGTCAATACTTGAGAATTGAGATCATTGCCAAAATTTATTGAGGCGGCAAACAGCCCGTAACTGCCTATAGTTTTTGAGGACCAATCTAAATTCTTCAATTTAATTTTAGTATTGAGACATTTGTTGTATAACATAAACAGCAAGATACAATATGACACATTTACATTTTTTTTTAACTTCCTTTTTTAATGAATTCTAGTTTCTAAAATCTACTTGTTTCAAGCATTTGTCAACCTACCTACCAAAGATGATTTTTGTATACTACGAAACTTATGAACGTAAATAAGTACATGTATCAAACGTCATAAACGACACCAATTTCTGTCGAAAAGAAATACAAAATTAAGCTATTTCTTTTTAGGTTAACCTAAGGCTGGCTCTACATGATGGGCCATCATAGAGACGCAGCTATACGACGGAACGAAATGGCAATATCGTTAGCTCTCTCTAACGCATAGCTGCGTCCCTATGATGGGCCATCATGTAGAGGAGCCATAAGAGTACGTGTATGGACATTGAAGTACATCAATGTATTTTCCCCACCCATCTATCTTCCCCATTAAATAACAAACCAAAACGTGTATCCTGGCTTAAGTAACTTATGAAGAATCCCCTAACCTCAGAGCCTTGAGCTTTCAAAAACAATTTAGGCGCGACTAAGGATGCATTAAGGTGCAGCTCCAATTATACTTTTATTCCTTTTATACAGCCCCTGGGGAAGGATATGTGAAGAAAATTACTAGCTAGGTATCTGTACCTACTTATTTATAGGCGTATTTGCCCCCAAGATCTAACAGGTATGTTGTTTACAAATACATCCTGATGCTTATAACTGATTGATGATATAAGCTGATTTAAATATACATATTCTGATGAGTATCCAAAATTGTGGTGGTTTAATTGTATTAAAATAACCTACTTTGATTGTTGTTGGCGTATTTATCGCCACTATTACCTAGTTTTAAGTTAGGTTAAGTAGGTCCCCACTGAAAATCAGTGCCACGGCTTGCCGCGGATTACGCTAAGTATGAATCCTACATATTTTAACGTCTCATTATCAACAGGCACACTGTTTGATTTTATGTTTCTAACTCTATTAATGTTTGATTTTGTGGCGTTAAAATAAACGAATTATCTTTCTTTCAAATAAGGTGGTCTGGATGTTAAAATGATAGTATAATAATCATACTTTAATTAGAACTCTGAGCAATTTAACCGTTTATGTAAAATACCAATAAGAATGAGTAGATTTTACTAGGATTACCTACAATAGGTTCACGAGTGATATTTATTGTTTTTTGTTTTGTCAACTCTCTAATATTTGCGGGCAATGAATATAATTTGGCAAGGCAGTTGTTTACTTAGACCATTTGTATTTTTCTAACGATAGTAGTGTGCATGATAACTCAAAAAAGTTTCTACCCCCATTATTACTTAAAATTTTGGATTGTCAAACTATAGATACGACTAAATCCAGAATAAAAACCCATTTGTATAAGATGCAGACATTCAATCTCTCTCGCTGTTAGCCATTTCTGTCAAGGGCCTCCTATTTGCCGTCTACATTTAGAAGTCTCGCAGGGAATCGAAGCGCAACGAAGCCAGCACATAAATTGTATATCGCTATTAGAAAGGTTCTAAAAGGGTTCTCTAGACGGAAGGGGTTGTGTCACTTGTGTCAACTTTATATAAAGTCTGAGCTGAAACTTCAAGTCTAGGCTGCTACTAATGTCTTAATTGAGTGACGTGATGCGTCAGAAATTTCATTTAAAGAGAGTTAAAAAACCAATTCATCTATAAAACTACAGTATGTCTATTCGTAACGAAACTGAGAAAATTAAGAAAAGATTAGTCCAAGGTAATATAAAACTTGCTATTTACTATATTGCGAAAATTACCCAGCATATAATTTTAATAGTTTAAGGAATCGGAAAAATAGATTTGAACAGTTTTTGAAGTGAAAACTTCTTTAGTCGCGTTGGGCACTTTTTGGTAGGGGAAAATCTTTTGAGTTCGCGTCACCTACACCGTCACGAAAACAAAAACGCATCACAAGCCATACAATTGAGAAACATGTAAAACGAAATGTAAAGTTTAAATATAAAATAAAGTGAAGTGAAACAAGTGAGGTGAGGTGAGGTCGAAAGTCGAAAGTCAAAAGTCAAGATTTAAATCAATTTTCCTAAAATAAAAAGTTCTAAGTTTTCACTTCTATCGGCAGTCCGAACCCGAACTGCTTTTTTGATGAAAATGTGCCACATTCCACCCACTTCACAGACAATGATTCTCTTTCCAATCATGAGATGAAAAATGAATTACTGATGATTGGCGTATATCGAACACACGTCCTGGGACTCTAAACGACAATATTTCCACTCGTCCTAAAATTTGCATTCTCATTGATCCATCATGCGTGTAACCTTTAACGACGCCCTGGGGAATGCAAATGCAATCGATCACGCAGATAACTGTCATTTACAAAAAAAAATGTCATTTAATAGATTGCCGGCCTAGGCCGATTTGGAGTTAAGAATCACAACCGTAGATTTGAAAGAGTAGCAGAATGAGCCTTCGCTAAGACCAAACTTCAATAACATGTCAATTTCACATCCACACCGCAGGAAATCGGCAGGATGTGATGGCATCTCGCTTTCACTTATTGCTGTACGCGAGACAAACCACTGCGAGCGTTCCCGTGATCATAGCAAATCCACTCATATCCTAGCAATTTGCTGTGGATAGAGGAAGGTCTGGTGTAATTGGTAGCATGTTGGACCGGCAATCCAGAGGAGGTTCGAAACCTATATTTTTCTATAAAGTCCTCCATAATTCATTTTGTCAGAGACATATTAACATTATAAAATAACACGGTTACACTCACATCTCGCGACGGGCCGGTTCAAGTAGCACTCCTAGTGCTTGAAGATGGACCTAGGCTCTCCGAAACATGTCGCGAGATGTGACTAAAGTGTTATTTTATAATGTAAATTCATTTTGTCATTTGTAATGGACATCCCCAATTTGTGGTATAGCAAATCCAGTTAAGATTTTAAAGTTAGAATCGGTCTCCTGTTTGCGCTATGGGTTAGATTAAAACATCGATCAGCCGATACGTTGTGAATTATTCACTAGAAGGGTTGAACGGCACGTGTGCTCAAAAATTCGTTAACCTTCAATTACGCTCAAGAGCAATAAAAAGGGCTCAGCTTTGTTAGGTTATATGAATACTAGATTCATGCTATACGTGTATGTGCTTTTGTGCCGGTCGATGCCAGAGATGATGTTTGTACCTAATTATTGCTCTTAAAAAATATATTTCCTCTTATGAATTATTAGGTACTATCTGATTATAATAGAGTTTTGCCTGTATTTTCTATTCCGACATAAGAAGGAAAAATCTATAACCAAATAAATTCACGCTGAAAAATTTCTCATTTGAAGACTTATAACTTATAAAATAAATATCATAGCATATTTACCCAATGGTCTGTGATTTCCTGTCTCAAGGATGCGGATTCTATTTTCAATGAATTTTGTTTTTTATGCTCTACATAGCGACGAATTATTTTTATACACGCCATCATTTTAAACCATATTTTCCGGCCATGTGAGTTAATAGCCAACTTCGCCAATATTTCCCGCATGGTGACCATGTCTCACATGATATACCTGGCCATCAGCGCCATCTGCCGCCGTAATTAATGCTGTCATGGCCGCCATTGGCCCGCTTCCAGCGGTGTGTTCGTTTTTGTAAAATTCCATTTTCGAATTTTGTAGTTTTTCACCATCGTCACAAGCATGGCTTAAAAATGTATACGCTGAAGTACTGATGCGCCAACGGAAAGTTTTCAAAATTGCGAAATTTTCCGCGTATGAAGATTTCGGAAAATTATCACATTTTTGTATGTGTGTATTTCCTATATTTCTTGTGTAATTTTCAATAACATTTCTACTTATTTGGAAAGTTTCCGCAACTTGCACATCTGTATGCTGAATTATTTGTATTAGAATAGATTTGGTCTTTACGTTTATCACACTACTAACTCAGAAACAAATATTCGTCAAAACATACAAATAAATACTCTTACCTAGATTCGAACCCAGGCTGAAACCCAAACGAATAGCGTATTAGTAGTACACTAGTAGCTACTAGGTGAAGCAGCAGTGCAGGTGACATTTCCTCTTACATTTTGGGTATCTTTAGGGGGCCTTGATGCAGATGGTGCGATTGGCTTGAGCTTCAAAATGTTCTTAGACTGTGCTGCTTTACTATATAAGTTACTCTATGCTGAAACAAAGCAATGCTGCAGATTGTGAGCGGGCTGCCGACGAGATTTAACAGTGTCTACCCAAAGTGCTACCATCTCAAATCCATACAAACGGTAGCCATCAAATTAACGGCAATACGCAGGTAACGGTCCCATTAAGCCACTCAGGCTTGTCTGAACATTAGGTGATGCACCGCGTATGTTATTTTGCCCCAGTCTATTACTGGGGTTATTGTATGTAGGTACAACTTGAGAGGGGGCAGGCACAGAGACTGATTTAAATTTTCGCTGCATATACAGAGATTACAGAGTGACCAAAAATAACTAGATTCCCGTTGGCTGTAAGGTTTTAGGACGTAACCAATCCTTCCAGATGGTTTTGGAACCTCTCAGATCATATAATAACTACCCTAGTAGAAACGGGGTAGGTCAGATAAGATTTTTGTTTTAGGTTTTTATATAATTGCCAAATGGTAAATACAACACTTATAGAACATACATCGCCATGACAAAAATATTTTGACCCAAAATTATAATATGTGTACTTTTGACCCAAAACTATAATATTTTGACCCAAAATTATTGATGTAGTACCTAAATCAATAATTCTAAACCATTGATAATGTAGATATGTTATTATTGTTAGGTTATTATTATCCTCAAAATTGTTCCATAAACATGCGATTTAGACTTATCAGAATTGCGACTCTCTATTAATATTTTCTACGCAAACGAAACTGCTTGTAGAAGTGATACTGAAAAAAAAAACATTTACTCGCTTACAAATCAATGGTATGACATAAAGAAACATTTAGATGCATAACTACAAATAGATACGTCACGCACTTACCATACAAAAGTTAACCCCTAACCAATTTGAGTAATGGAAAAACGAATTTGGCAAATGGATGCGTCTCTTTGAAGCCGCCGTGTGTTATAATCCTGCGCGGGATTAGTTTGTTTTCCTTTTGTAATTACTGTTACCGCATCTGGGTTGTAGGTTGTAATATTTGTATACGAAATAATCTTAATTTTGTAGAGATTCCGTCCCGTAAAACCACCCATCCCAGTGCAGTGCCTGCTTTACTATGGTTTACAAGTTCAAATCCTAAGATTGTTCATTCAGTTATGAATATTATTATTCTTAGAACTGCGTCATTGTGATTTCAATAAAATTCACACCTATACGAAGATGTTTGAATTAGTTTTGGACCATAATTTGGAGCTTTTGAACTATAGATGGGTGGTTTAAAGATAATTTTAGATCCTTTAAAGGATTCACCTTTCCCTTTTTTTCACCTTTTCTTCTTTATTTTATTTCTCTTTTACGGGAAGGAAAAGAATTTCTTGAATATCAAAATACAAAGTGCTCATTATACTTAAGTCTTTTTGTTCTAAATAATAGCAACGTGTTTTTTTTTCATTAACTAACTTAAATCAATAGGAGCCAAGGAAGGACTAACGCTAGCACTAAACCTAGAATTTACGAGAACAATCAATATGGCTAAACATTACATTATTTGTAAATGCAAATCGGCTGGACCAATTAGAACTGCAGCCAAGTTCGGCAATTTAAATGAGATGGTCGTGGTAGATGCATAGTAATTTAGATAAGTTACTTACTCAGTCGTAACTTGTAACTTTTTGCAAGAGCATGTGTCCAATGCACAGTAGGTAAATTTACCGTGAGTTGGACGAATATTAATAAGACTTTCATTAAATCACCATTATTCTTACGTTTTTTATGAGATCTGAAAATCATAGGTACATATAAATTACCGCACTGTTAATCCGTCATTGTCAGTTTCATTGCTGTTTACAAGTGACATTTGCTTTTTACCTTTTTTAATATCATAATTTTAAACACATTCCTAACATTATATGAAAACATTTTTTTTCTTTTCATAGCATATTTCACAAAAATTTTAAATACTCTAAAGTTCAGTACCTATGTAACAACGTTACATGCAGTCGTTTCAAGTTCCTAATGGCACACTTACAAGTACTTCTACTTATAAAATAAGAGTCACTTGTATTCGCTATCGAACGAACTGGCTAGAAAATACGGCTTTAAAAGTATTTCCAGCAATTGAATTTGAACTGTATCCAATCCACATAAAGTCGATGCTCATTAGTCGTTTGACAGCATTACACATTAGGTTCGTGAAAACCCAGTTCACGTATCTAACCACTCAGTGCTCTAAGCTCGGGTGAATTAATGCGTGCACGTTACTGGGTTCTAGGTTGGAGGGAAACTTCAGCTAACTTATAGTTCTTAGACAGTTAACCTAGAACAGTTGGGTTGGATAGAAACATTTTAGTTACATATCAGAGTGAAATGCTATTGTTTTACTCACGATTCAAAAAGAGGGGTGGTTTAAGTTTAAAGTGCGTTTTTGAGTATTCCTAATATTCCTATTAGTATCTTTGAGTTGACATCGTTGTCACCGATTTTGATCCATTTTTTGCGTGATAAACAGTGATCGGATTTTAGGGTGCAACACGGCGGAAAACATACACATTTTTCGTGAATATAGTTGTTAAAATGTTATTGCAATGTATTTGTTATAACTAAAATAAACAAGGTATGTTCTAAAATCCCGAAGATTATCCATTTTAGCACAATTTTTGAGATAAGGTAAAATCCGATAACTGGTGATATCGTTACGTTCAGGATTTATTAAGGCAAAGTAGTATGCGATAGTTACATTTCTAAGGGGTAAACAAGTTAACGTCTCGAGTATGTAAATCATTTTTATGTTTTTTTATTTGACTCTCAAGTTCAGTAAAAACAAACTCGCTTAACTTTGTAATGTCTGCAGAAAAGATGCCAACGCATTTAATTAAGTAGCATTTAATAAAATGATCGTTTTTAACTCGTATAATCCTACTCAAACATTTTATTCATAACATCCAAACATCCATCCTTCATTATATGTATCTGTGGCCTCTTAAGTAGTTCAGGCACGTTAGCTTTCAACTTGATAGGTCTCATCTTATCTACGTCTTTTGTAAATCTACTTTCGTCTCCTTGAAATTTCAAATTTCTTGAACTAGTAACTAAATGATAATGAAATGCATAAAGTTAGTTCAAGTTTGGCACTTACACATGGTTGAAATATTTCTGTGCATCGTATGAAGAGAACCGATCAACAGTGACTAAAAGAGATGCATATTTGATCTAGTATCTTTTGTATCCATGTAACTCATGTCATAAGTCACTTCGCTTTTTGTTTTAATGCATATGGAAAACACTTTAGGCGTAACTTGAAATGCACTGAAACTGGACAAGCGAACTACTTCGGCTAATTCGTTAATAACCAAATTTCGGTAAGTACCTAGTTAATAAAGTTTATTTACTTATAACTCAAAGTTTATTTATAAATAACAAAACAGTTTGGTAAGTAATAAGCCTTAGTTTTGAAGTACTTAAGTTACTAGTTGATGAAGTTTCGTTGCTGGTAACAACATATTTTTCAGGGTGGCGTTCTTTAGACGTACCTTGAAATTGTATTTTTAGGAGTAATTTAAAATGACGTTGACGTTGATCAAGAAATTGATTAATGGTTACACGTCCAAAGTGTACATGTCCAACATGAGCACTAAGCATATATACACGAGCATTCGAGCAAGCAAGTGAACACGGATTGAAGCATTTAACTATGCAAATGTGTTTCCGATATCGTCCTTAAGGCCGTCTGTGGGTGAGCATGTAATGTAGGAAATCGCGTAGTCAACCGATTTGTAACAGTAAGATCACCGGGTCCAGCATGAGTAGTAGAATGGTATGCAATCTGACTATTTATTCAGTCGTTTAAGTCCTCCCATTCCCACCAACCTTCTCACCTTACGTACGTTATACCTAGAAGAGTATATAGCATCGTAGAATATACCATAGGTTTTGTTATTCTCGTTTGCATTGAAAAGCGTGCAGGAAAGCGGAAAAAGCTGGGATAACACTAGAGGAAGAAGACGAAAGAAACACCTTTGTGGCAAACTAATTTATTTTTTCGCATTAAAAACAAGCAAGAATTCATGTGTATTGTATACTACAGTTCGCAATATGTGTTGTGTGCCTCGGCCAATGATTCCGTTATTAATATTAATGGCTTGTCTGCACTCTACAGGAAGCCATTTTCAGTCTGCGGCGCCTGTAGTAAAAACTGTCTTGGCTTGCGTTTGGCTGAGAATGATGAAGTCGCTAGTTATGGCATATAATATACAGCCTTTGAACGCCTCGTCGTAGTAGTTAAAAATTAAATTTTTAACATGGGATTCACCCTCTTGGGAGTTGAATTTCAAATATAATTTTAAGTAAATATTTTCTCTATTTAGGTAAAATGTAAGTTACTTTTGAGAGAATTGAGAGAAATAAACTTTCTTTAACCACAATTTCTTTATTACCGATAATTGGTGGAGCTGAATGCCATTTTAATAGGGCCAAATTTGTTTAATCTGATAGTTTATCAGCTGTTCCATAGCCCTTTAAATATTTACGTTGAAGTAAACAACTACCAGTTATAGAGTTCAAAAATCTGCTTAGCAAAATATTAAAAAATTCATCAGATTATTCATAACTCATGCACCCAACGATGTGCACCGAGGAAGATCTCCTCAGAGCTACACCCCGAGGAGTAGAAGTGGCAAAATATTGGCAAGCAAAAGTTTAACCTTACACGGGAAAAAAACGTTCCGGGATATTCTCAATCTAAGACATTATTACATTATGTTGAAAATATTTCCTCGTGACAAGCATTTATTTCCTTTAACGAAAATAAATTAAAGTTTTAAATATGTATAACGAAGCGAATATATTCTTACAGATTTTCTAGTTTTCTTTTAGCTAAGATAATACTTGTTTGATTAAAGTACAATCTCTCTTATTATTATTATTAGGAGCCTGTAATGTCCCACTGCTGGGCAAAGGCCTCCCCCCGGTTTTTCCAATCCTCCCGATTCTGTGCAGCGTTCGGCCATTCCTTTAAAAAGGAGTCTAATTCGTCTCGCCATCGTTGACGAGGTCTGCCAGGTCCCCGCTTTGAAGTGGGCTGCCAACAATCTCTCTTATTTACTCGATATACTCTTGAAACTATACATTTTTGTATTTCTATTTTAAGAAAACGTGGTTTTATTAAGCGAAGAATCATATTTTTGGTAAAGGAAATAAATACTTGTCACGAGGAAATATTTTCAAGAAATAATAATGTCTTAGATTGAGAATATCCCGGGAGCTTTTTTTTCCGTGTAAGAAATCTGATCCCTTTACACGAATAAGAAGAAGAATATACTTAACTAACACTAAATCATAAGTTGATTATGACTTCTCGCCAAGGTAGACCTATAGGAATTAATAACCTTGAGACATCTTATAAAAAGTCCTACCAATTTTTTTTTTCGTTTAGATTAGACGTCTCCAAATAAAAAAGTTTAGCCATGTGCTTCGACGAACGATAGGACACTTTTCCCAAATTTAAAGAGATTCGCTTCCCCAGTGTATATTTATTCCTCGTTTTCCCCTAAAAAGATTAAACTGTAAACGAATACGCGAACAAATAAAAAGTTTTCAGCTTTTCGCAGATTTCTGATAAGGGTGAACCGCAAGTGTTGAAGATTTGTTCAAATTGAAATGTGATCCCTTGCCTTCGAATATTATCTGTGGAAAGTTTTTGAAACTCCGAGAAAGGTATCGAATATTGAACGGGGATTTTTTTCTAAAAGTGTTTGTGGAACACTTTAAGTTTTCTTATTAAATGTTGTTTTAGGTTTTTTCTTTTTGTTTGCAGAAAAAATAGCAGATGAAATCAAAACCAGAGATTATCATTTCTGTTGAGTCGTCGAGATAGGTATTTGAATAATTTTGTTGGTATTTGGATTTTCATTATTTTGCTTGTTTTTACTTTAGGTAAGTACTTGTAGAAGGTCTAAACGAGAAGTTAGCAGGTCCAAAGAGATTGCGATTATCATTTAGTTTAAGTACCTAGTTGTTATGTTTATTTAAATATTTTGATTCTATTTTCGGTTTTGATGATAAGTAACTCTTGTATTTTTTACTAGCAGTTGCCCGCGGCTTCGCCCGCGTACTAAAAGTACTAAAAAGGAGATTATCAGTTTGACCCTCATTTCTGTATTGTATGTATGTTTGTCCGCGATTATCTCGCGTTTGGCTGAACCGATTTAGATGCGCTTTTCGGAAAAGTATTTGTTACTTTCTGGAGGTTTCGGTATATGACATTTTGATGGAGGCTTTCCCTTATTTATTTTTTTAATGAAATGGTTGCAATATTTCTTTTATTGTTACGCCATCGCCAGCAACGACTTGCTTGTAGTAACTTATTTACTAAGAGATTATGATTAATGCAGATTTCTACTCTAATGAATAAAAGTTTTTCCCCGCAACTTCCTCTGCGTGGAATTAGTAATAGATCCCCCTTTTTACCCTCTTAGGGAATGACTTCTGGAATAACAACTATTATGTATCCTTCCCCAGAACTCAAACTACCTCCATACCAAATCATCTAAATAGGTTAAGCGGTTATCAATTCCCGATACATACCTTCAACCTCCTTTTCACCTCTAAAAGGGTTGATTTTCCGGATAAAAGTGTCCTATGTCGTTTTCCGAGACTCAAACTATGTCTATACCAAATTTCATCTAAATCGGTTCAGCTGTAAATAATTCTCTATAAAACTTCCAACCCCTTTACTTTGCACCCCGTAAGAGTTGTTTTTCGGAATAAATACTATTTTGTCGCTTCTCGGGACACAAACTATCTCTATACCAAGTTTCATCTCAATCGGTTCAACGTTTAAAAAAGCCCCATTAAATCTTTCAACCCCCATTTCACCCCCTTAAGTAATGATTTTAGGAAATAAAAAAAACCCGGCAAGTGTGGGTCTTACTTGCGCCTCAAGAGTTTTTCTCAAGAGAACATTTTTTTTATTCCATTTTTTTAAAAGACGCTTTCAGCATGATATATTTTGTTTATATATTTTTTTTATTATATATTTTGGTTTGTAGTTCGCAGTGCCTTGGTTTTTACTGTAATGCTGTGTAACGAATAATTTGAATAAATAAATAAATAAATAAATGATTTCATGAGAATTTATCGCGGCTGAGTGCGAATCGGAGTCGGTACCCCGATTTTAACAAATCCCATAGAAACTTCCAAACCTCTTTTCACCCCTTTAAGGGTTACTTTTTTTTCAATGAAAACTACCCTTAGTCGTTTCCCGAAATTTAAACTATCTATTATACCATGTTTCATTTAAATCAGTTCAACGGTTAAAAATTATCCATACAACATTCCATTCCAATCACCTTTTCAGCCCCTTAAGGGCTGCCCTAATCTATGTCTTTTCCCGGGATTAAAACTATTTCTATACCAATATTTCAAAATCGATGCCATTTTCGTAATTAACGTCCCAAAATACCATAAATCGACACCCATATTGATATTTAGCCATTTCAACCCTATCACACCCTAACAGGGGGATGATATTTCACGCCCACCACGTTGTATTATAAAATCATTGTTTTTTTCGTAATCAGCTACCCAATAAACCATAGAAACTATACCCATGTTGATTTTCAGACTTTGTCACCCCCATTTCCCCCTTTATGGGGTTGAATTTTAAAAAACCTGTAACACGTGTTTACGCATTTATTGTTAGGAATAATCCTGTGAAGTTTCAAATAAAACAGTCTAACTAATCTTGTTTCCCCATACAAACTTTGGACCCCCATTTCACCCCCTGGGGGATAATATTTCACGCCTGCTACATTGTATAATAAAATGGTTGTTGTTTTCTTAATCAGCGACCCGATAAACCATAGAAACGATACCCATATTGATTTTATATTTTTTCACCCCCATTTCCCCCTTAAAGAGGTTGAATTTTCAAAAAAGCTGAAACACGTTTTTACTCATTTATTGTTAGGAATATTTCGGTGAAGTTTCAAATTAGATAGTCAAACTAATCTTGTTTCCCCATACAAACTTTGGACCCCCATTTCAACCCCTGGGGGATGATATTTCACGCCTGCCACGTTGTATAATAAAATGGTTGTTGTGTTCTTAATCAGCGACCCGATAAACCATAGAAACGATACCCATATTGATTTATTGATTTTTTCACCCCCATTTCCCCCTTAAAGGGGTTGAATTTTCAAAAAAGCTGAAACACGTGTTTACTCATTTATTGTTAGGAATACTTCGGTGAAGTTTCAAATACGATAGTCAAAATAATCTTGTTTCCCCATACAAACTTTGGACCCCTATTTCATCCCCTGGGGGATGATATTTCACGCCTGCCACGTTGTACAATAAAATGGTTGTTGTTTTCTTAATCAGCGACCCGATAAACCATAGAAACGATACCCATATTGATTTTCAGATTTTTTCACCCCCATTTCCTCCTTAAAGGGGTTGAATTTTCAAAAAAGCTGACACACGTATTTACTCATTTATTGTTAAGAATAATTCGGTGAAGTTTCAAATAATATAGTCAAACTAATCTGGTTTCTCCATACAAACTTTGGACCCCCATTTTACCCCCTTACGGGGTGAATTTTGAAAAATCCTTTCTTAGTGCACCCCTAGACCTTATAAGGCACCTACGTGCCAAATTTGGAATCTCTAGAACCAGCGGTTTGGGCTGTGCGTTGATATGTCAGTCAGTCAGTCAGCTTCTTCTTTTATATATATAGATAGACTAGGCACTCTTGCCCGGCTGGGTTGTAACTATATCATCTTATTTAAAATAAGAAATAAGCAATTGTAATGCTTGAGATTCTAGATTTATAATTTTTATCTCATCTCCAACAAGATTACTTCGAACATCTAAAATTGAAAACAGCGCCACCTACCTTATCCCCATCGAACTTCTCAGTGGGCTCGTCGTATATCCGCTCGCGACCGCGCGACCCGCGTCTCGCTAGCGGAGTTTGCGGCGGCGACACTAGCGCCACGCTGTTCCTAGCGCTCCCTGACGGCGATTTTATGAACTCAATCTTCCCTCCTTCAACGCAAATGTTCGGTGTTAGCGGATACATAGGGGACATTGCCACATTTGTGTTCGCTAGGTGGTTGTAATTGTATAACTGGTTGTCCTCTAGAGGGAGCGCTTTTGGTTTTCGCTTGTATGTGGAGTCGTAGGCTAGTACTTGAGTTTTTTCCTCAGGATGGACTTGCCGTGCCTTCCCAGGGGGTCGGTCGGGGGGTTCGGGGGATATGTTGCCTTCTGCTTCGGGGCTTTCATTTCTGTCGGCGTTTGATGTTCTGTAACAAGAGAGAAAAAATCGTTAAAGAGATCATTGAAGAGAAAAACGAGCAATATTAGAACACATTTCTGAACAAGCCCGAGATGTACCTACTTGGTCCATTTAATAGTATTATATTATAGGAATATCGTCCGTAATTGAAATATCATCAGTTAATTGTGACAAGAATTGCTATATTTTTGCAGATAAATACATTTATTTAAAAAATGCGCGGTGCTTTTGTTGTGCCATAATTAAACTGAATAACAGAAAACTGGCATTCGTAGGATATGTTGGCCGCTACCCATGGCAGGCTATGCTTGCGTGCCATCGACGTAGTATAAACAAAATGAAAAAATATATATATATAAAGATCCATTCAAGAGTCTCACGCTGCTGACAAAACAAACGTGCCCAGAATTCAAATATTAAGAGAATCCTTTTTATTATAGACCGCAGCCTATAACATATCCTTCGATAGCTCAGATTGGTGACTGTAGAAACATAGGTCGCTGGTTCAGAGCCCCAGTTGACCAACGTGTGGACTGATCTAGTGCGAGCATGAAACAAGAAATAGACTCTCGGTCTATACCGCTGATTGAAGGACCACGTGACGGCGAGCTCACTGACTCGCGCCACGACCATATGATGTACCCGTAGCAGCTGATCGCTCGAAGCAGCTGACCGACGCCCGACGTTACCGATGCTTAACACAGCTGACCGTCGACCGAAGCTACCGATGCTCGATACAGCTGACCGCAGACCCGTAGAGGCTTCCTTTACTGAGGGCAGGGAGAGAAATCCAAATCCTTCTTCTTTTCTTGTTGTTTATTTGAGAGCTGCTTGTCCAATACTGAATGCTATGCGGCGGTTTGTATGGAGCTTTATAACAGGGTCCGAAACCTAGTGAGCGGACATATAAGTCGAAATTCTAATAAGAATCTCGTCCAATCAGAGGCGCGCGCTATCGCTATCTCGCTCTGGCTAAACTTTCACTTTTCTTTTCTAATTGGCTGTGCTAATGGGCCCTCTGATTGGTCGGGCTTATTTGTGGAAATCTATTTTCCAATTTTCATCTTGTCTAATAAATTATTTTCTTATTACAGGTACCTAACCTAGGTCATAGCGTCGTGAGCCCAAACAGAAACTAACCTAGCCTATAGGTCTCATTGTATGACCTAATGAGCCTATAATAAACGACTTTAATCTCTATGTACTTTATCTTTATTTATCACCTATTTTTCCTATTTATCATGCTGGTAAGGACTCAGGGCGCTATGCCTGTATTTCCTAACTTATTTATTATGTTTTTAGTTACCTACAATAGTTATCTACCTACCTAGCATGTCCACTCAGTAGGATCGGGAAAGGATTAGGGAATTAACTTTTTTCTCCATACAACCTTACAAATTGTTTCTTACTTCTATCCAAATTATAACTATTACATAATGTACTTAAATATTTCACGATTTAACATTCTAAGTTGATTTTACCTACTTATGAACTACTCAGGTTTTTATTGCGAATACAGACTTAATCATATTTCAAATATTAACATAATAACTATATACACTTTAATAAGTCTTCAGGCTTCATGGTAGACTTTCAGGCCGTCGTATCTCGTTGCTCGGCTGTCCTGAAGGCTGCGCAGGCGCCTCGCCCTCCTCCGGAGGCTGCCTCTGCGCAGGCGCGACGCTCGATCTGCGCAGCTAGCACTGCGCATGCGCGGCGCCGTCCTTGTCGCTCGGTGATGTCCCGCTCTAATGTATGGGACTGTGCTGTGTCTTGCTCGTGGGTTGTTGTGTCGCTAACATCGCACCCCCTAGTTTTGACAAAAACTATCTGTTGCAACGGAAGCGACACTGCTTTGCTGTCCTCGTCTTGTGGCTGGTGTGCTGGGTACCGTCGCCTCGCTGTTGATGTTGTGTTATGTCGTCTTCGCCTTGTCGATGTTGCCTCGTCGCGTCGCCCTCACTTAACCTGCCTAGCACCTCGGCAGGGGACGCGGCGCCCGGGGCGGCCGGACGGCTGTCTCGCTGGCGGTCCGGCTTGGCACAGGACTGACGGAGCGCTGCCGCCCTTCACGTCGTCCTCGGTCGTTTCTTCTCATAACTGTTTCGCTGTTGACTTCGTTGTAGCTCCGCGCCTTGACTATGCGCGGCTCGTTCTCCGCTCCTCTTCGCGACTGCGTGTTGCGCTGCTCGCGCTGTCTCGCCCGCTGATTTTCTTCTCGCCGTGGGTTCTCGTAGCGGGGTTCAGGGAGTGTGGGATTGCTACTATAACTAGCAGAGGTAGATAGGGCTTGTAATCTGCGACGCAGATCTCGAGTTTGTAATTGGAAAGACATTGAAGCCTTAAATGTGGGATTGGAAAGGGGGCGACCCGTGGCGCGACTATCGCGGTAATGAGCGCCGCGCGACGCCTCGTACTGCGACGCCCGCCTGCGGGGCGACCGGCGCCCGCCCGTCGGTGCTCGCGGCTGCCTTGTCTCCGCCGGCTGCTTGGCTCGTCCCGCCGCCTCCACTTCGCCTTTTCCGTGGCATGTCTTACATGGCTTCAGTGTGTTGTACGGCTCCTTTTCTGCCGTACGCCGCCCGTCTTCTTGTTCGCGTTGTCCTTGCGAATTGTGATATATCCTTGCTAGCGGGGTGCGCGTCCCTTGACCTCGCGTTGCGCCGCCTCTTGCTGCGTGTGTAGGCTCGTAGCGGGCTCGATTCTCGCCGTGACGTACCGCTACGCTGTTTATTCTTTGCGTCGTACTCGATGCTTGCCCTGCCGACTGTACCCGCGTCGGCTCGCTGGGCGGGCCCTCTTCGCTGCCCGCGTCACCTGTACCTTTCTTACGGAACATAGGTTTCGTTAGATGAGTAATGAGCGGCCAGGGAGCTCCCTCTTGCTTCGGCGCTGCCCGTCCGACTCGTGGTGGCGTCCAACGGCGCCGAGCTCCCGCTCGCCGCGGCTCGGCCCTGGGCGCCGGCCTAGCTGCCTCCGGTGACCGCTGTTGGCTCCGGTTGCTCCTGGGTGATAACTCGATGTCCCTTCTAGTCGTTGCTGTACGCCGTATCGCCCCCGTGTTCGCCGTCGGCTCCTTTCTTGCTATATCTTCCTGTGGCGGCGACATCCACGATTCCTGCGGCGACGGTACTGGCGTAGGTGTCCTCAGCACTCGTTGATAACTCGGGCGAGTCTCGCTTCTTACCTTAGCTGACGACTCGCGCTGCTTCGCGGCTGGTAGGTTCTCGTACTGGGCTGGAGTCGATGCGCGGGGCTCCGGCCTTTCTTCATTGAAATATCGCGGCGACGGGCTTCTTGCGCGTCGCGGCCACCCATTTCTTCTTTCTTCATTTTCCAACGCGGCGGCCTCTTCGGACAGCTCGCGATACTGCCCCGACGACATCGACAATGTGTCCGACTGGTCGTCGTCCGTATCACGATGTACCTCATCCTCTTTTTCCAGGTAGCAATGGTAGTTAATGACTTCTTCGTTGCGCAGATTGCGTGGCATCGCTCCAAAAAATACCCAGCCTAGGGCGCACCTCAGCGCGGCCGGCTCGTCCGCTCTTCTCATTCTAATTTCCTGCGGTAGTAGTAGATGCCAGTGATCTGCGCCGATGAGCATCTGCGGCACCCCCGTCGTGTAACACTCTTCTCCTAGGTCCTTGAGGTGCTCGTACTGCATCATACGTTGCTTGTTTAACGTCTGACTGCGGAGTCCTATCCCGTCCACAGTCCGTAGTATAACTTCGTAACTTTCCTCCCCTTTGTGCGGCCGTACTCTCGCCTTTACGGTCCGCGTCTGTGCCCGGTGCGCTATGTTACCTAACCCACGTACGCATAGCGGCGTTTCCGGTCCAGTTAGTCCAATTTGATCCGCGATATCTGCCTCCATCACGGATAGAGTCGATGCGTCGTCTAGCATCGCGAAAATGTGCGCCGTTCCGTGCGGTCCCTCTACTCTGACCGGTAGTACCTTTAGTAGCACGTTCGACGAACTCGTAGTCGTGTAGGCCCTCTCGGTGGCTTCCTCGGCGACCTCCGGCTCCGTTATTTCACTCCTCATTGCTTGTAGGGGCGCGGGGGGTAAGACGGCCTCCCGCGTCGCGTGTACCGGCGCGCCCTCCGCGGCGCCGTCCATATTTCTTTCTTCGTGTAACAGCCCGTGATGATTCATCGCACATCCAGCCTTGTCGCATCCTTTTGCCGTGCATTGGTACCTCATATGTTTCGCGTTCATGCACCTGTAGCACATCCTGTTCTGCTTCGCCCAGTCCCAGCGCGCTCCGACCGTGAGCGCCGCTAGCTTGCGACATTCCGTAGTATTATGCAGGCCTCCGCAGAATAAACACGTAGTTTTCACGTTCCTTACTTGCTGTGTCACGTAGGCCACTCTGACCGGTGGCGGTGCTACGGGGGGGCGGCGCGCTTGACCTCCGACTGCGTATGTTCTTGCGCCGCTCGCCGTAGGTTGTCTCTCCGCGGGGTAGCGCGCGCGCCCGGCGGCGACTGCTCCCGTTGCTCGGCGGCTCGCCGTCGGCGCCCTCGCGTGTGAGTACAGGAGTTCTTGTTCACTCTCCTGCATCAGGAACTCGGCTAACTGCATAATCTCCGGGTCCGTGACATGTCGGTGACTTCTTGCATAGTCACACCAACGACTGCGCAGGTGCGGGCTTAGACGATCCGTTATTTCCCGTATCAGCATCGGATTGTCCGCGTAGTGCCGCTGATCCACGTCCATTACCGTTGACACTATGTTCATTATCTTGATCGCGAAGTTGTTCAGGTCGTGTGCGCTCGGCCCCACTGATGACATTCTTCGCAGGTCTTCCAACGCCTGGTCCAATAACACCTCGCTGCGCCCGAATTGTTTCTTGAGAATCTTCAATATCAAGTCCGGTCGCGTTGCCGTAGCGAGTATATGCTGTACGCACTGTTTAGCTTCCCCTTTCAGTGCTACACGAAGTCGGGCCACGTTCTCGTAGTCCGTAAATTTGTACCGCGTCGACGTCTCGCGGTACGTATTGTAGAAACCTCTCCATTCGCTCGCATTGCCGTAGAACGAAGGTAGCTCGTAGATTTCCTTGGGTGCAGGTCTCGCTGCCATCTGCATCTTCTCAAAAACTTGCATCATACTGGCCGCTGCGCTCTCGGCGGCCGTGTGCTGCGTGTACGCCGTGTATTGTGTCCTAGGCTCCGTGTCCACCGGCGATGGCCTAGGCGCCCCGCCGTCCTGCGGTCGATGGCGCGTACCACGACGTACCTCTTGCCTCGGCGATCTCGTACCTCCTTGCTCGGGATCGCGTGTTGTATGTTCGTAGTCTGGGAGGGGACCGTCGCGCAGTCGATCGCCCTCCGCCTGCGAGGAGTCCAGCCACTCGTCCACGTAGCCGTCGTCCGAATGCTCCGATGCGCTGTCCTTTCCCGAGTGCGCATCGATTTGTGATAAGCGTGTCTCCAGTCGCTTACTCACTAACTCCCGGTTGAGACGAATTTCTTGCCGTTTTAGCTCCGCCATTTCTTCCTGCGCCTGTAGCTCGGCCTCCTTGCGTAGCGTCGCGGCGCGGCCGCTCGACGTTGAGCGCGGCCGTCGCGGCGCCCGCTGCGCCGGCTTCGGCTTGACGAACGAAACTCGACTTGGGCTCGGCTCCGGGTGTTTCCGTTGTGCGTGTGCGTCAGCTGTCCGCTCCTCTGTGCGCGGTACAGCTCCGTTGACAGCGGTGCCTCGGGTCTCGGCCGAAGGCGACCGCGGTGAGTCCCTGGCGTAGATGCTGCTGTCGGCCGGCGGCAGTCCTCCGCTCGGCTCGACCCGTTTCCGCGGCGTCACGTTGTCCAGGCCTTGTCCCGACTCGGCAGGCACGGGGGGGGACGGCTCGTTCCCCGACACGGCCCCGTCCTTACCTTTATCTTGATTCAGCTGATCGGCGGCGCGCCGATCCTCCTCCGCAGCCTCTGCACCGGCCTCGAGGAAGCGCCGTCGATCGTCATCCTCCTTCGCAGACGTCACTGATCTCGTACTCGCTCCTGTCCTCCGCTTCGACATCCCGACGTCTATAACCTTGCGAATGCCTCAAATAAATCCCCTACGGCGCCGTCGACACGTTCACCCGACGACGTAAAAATGTTCACACTCGACCGTTCTTCACTAGATTCCACACGTTGACCCGGCGTGCCAGCTATCCCGGTGAAAATATTCCAACTTTCCACGATGACACGATGTATCAGCTGACCGGCGAAAATCTTCCAATATTTCCGCGACGACACGACGTATCAGCTGACCGGCGAAAATCTTCCAATATTTCCGCTATGACACGACGCCTCAGCTGACCCGATGTACTCGTTCCGATTTCCCTCGATGACACGACGAATCAACTATCCCGGCTCGAATGGACCAAAATATTATAGACCGCAGCCTATAACATATCCTTCGATAGCTCAGATTGGTGACTGTAGAAACATAGGTCGCTGGTTCAGAGCCCCAGTTGACCAACGTGTGGACTGATCTAGTGCGAGCATGAAACAAGAAATAGACTCTCGGTCTATACCGCTGATTGAAGGACCACGTGACGGCGAGCTCACTGACTCGCGCCACGACCATATGATGTACCCGTAGCAGCTGATCGCTCGAAGCAGCTGACCGACGCCCGACGTTACCGATGCTTAACACAGCTGACCGTCGACCGAAGCTACCGATGCTCGATACAGCTGACCGCAGACCCGTAGAGGCTTCCTTTACTGAGGGCAGGGAGAGAAATCCAAATCCTTCTTCTTTTCTTGTTGTTTATTTGAGAGCTGCTTGTCCAATACTGAATGCTATGCGGCGGTTTGTATGGAGCTTTATAACAGGGTCCGAAACCTAGTGAGCGGACATATAAGTCGAAATTCTAATAAGAATCTCGTCCAATCAGAGGCGCGCGCTATCGCTATCTCGCTCTGGCTAAACTTTCACTTTTCTTTTCTAATTGGCTGTGCTAATGGGCCCTCTGATTGGTCGGGCTTATTTGTGGAAATCTATTTTCCAATTTTCATCTTGTCTAATAAATTATTTTCTTATTACAGGTACCTAACCTAGGTCATAGCGTCGTGAGCCCAAACAGAAACTAACCTAGCCTATAGGTCTCATTGTATGACCTAATGAGCCTATAATAAACGACTTTAATCTCTATGTACTTTATCTTTATTTATCACCTATTTTTCCTATTTATCATGCTGGTAAGGACTCAGGGCGCTATGCCTGTATTTCCTAACTTATTTATTATGTTTTTAGTTACCTACAATAGTTATCTACCTACCTAGCATGTCCACTCAGTAGGATCGGGAAAGGATTAGGGAATTAACTTTTTTCTCCATACAACCTTACAAATTGTTTCTTACTTCTATCCAAATTATAACTATTACATAATGTACTTAAATATTTCACGATTTAACATTCTAAGTTGATTTTACCTACTTATGAACTACTCAGGTTTTTATTGCGAATACAGACTTAATCATATTTCAAATATTAACATAATAACTATATACACTTTAATAAGTCTTCAGGCTTCATGGTAGACTTTCAGGCCGTCGTATCTCGTTGCTCGGCTGTCCTGAAGGCTGCGCAGGCGCCTCGCCCTCCTCCGGAGGCTGCCTCTGCGCAGGCGCGACGCTCGATCTGCGCAGCTAGCACTGCGCATGCGCGGCGCCGTCCTTGTCGCTCGGTGATGTCCCGCTCTAATGTATGGGACTGTGCTGTGTCTTGCTCGTGGGTTGTTGTGTCGCTAACACTTTTGATAAAATCTTCAAATTGCGCACTAGAACTTTATCTCAACAAAACCAGCTTCACGTCACAACGACGCCTATATGAAACATTTAGTTTTTTTACTATGAAAACGTTCTAAGTTGTGTACATTAGTGTTATCAGATGTGGCTACTGTTATGAGCCTTATCAACCAAACTGTTGACAAACGTATTAAGGTAGCTTTAGTTGGTTGAAAAAGCTGTTATGGGTACGAAGCTTTTCTGGCTTGTTTTTGTGTAGAGGATTTTATAACATGATGCAAACAAGTGTTCCACTTGATAGTTAAAATGCAGGATAATAATTTCAGGAATATAACATGCGCGTTGTGTTCAGATTTGAATAATATTTTTAACTGGTCACTGATGTAACTTTACATCATTCGAAATATTTCGATGAGTTCTGGGGGGTGATTTTTGAGATTCGAGCACTCTAAAGTGACATTTAAAACTCTGAATAAAACGATGAAATTATATTTTAAAAATAACAGCGATAGAAATTTAAAATCATGTTTATTTAAGCTATTAATTCCATGCGAAAAAATTAGCAACAAACTTTTGTGTGCGATTATTTTCGAGCTTGAATTTTTTGAATTCGAGCGTCCGGCTGTCAAAAATCGGCCCCCTGGAGCGTTATTTTCTTAAATTGCCTATTCTTCTTTATACAAGGAATACTGTCCATAATAAATTAATTAAATCATAGACGAATCTATGCTAACCACAAATGCAACAGCCAGTAAAGAGAACCAAAAATCCCTCAATCTTTCTCAAAGCCGTACTTTACTTTAAGCATTTAACACATTATAATTAGATCCAGCTAAGTGCTAACTTAACATAAACATGGGCTATAAACGTCAGCTTACCACTTATATTTATGTTCCTTATCATTAAGTTATCACCTGAGCGCTGTAAACTTAAGCTAAGCTGTTTAGTGTTTCCTACAGTGTAACTTGGAGCTTAGCTGAGTTATTTATGGAGATTGTTTGAGTCCCAGTGAAGGACAGGATAGTTTTAACCAATGAAATCATGGCCTAAGGGGGTGAAAACAGGGGAGGAAAGCCAAAGAGAGCATACATGGATTAAGTAATAGTCGTCGTGTCGTATGTCGTATTATGTACAAGAGAAGGCAGAGGCCATAAATGCATGGAAATCGTCTATAGGGGAGATAGGGGAGCATTGGGCACTTTTTTACTTAAGTCTTAATAAAAATGCAACTTTTTAACAAAATCAACTTTTTACTCCTTATATTAGTAGCACATATATTTGGCTTCAATTATAACGAAGTACACTTATACAATTATAATCAGTCTCAAAATTGCAAGAGATTTTCTGAACACTGTCAAAAGTACCCAAACCTCCCAATGGTCGGGTGGTTTGGGCACCTCAATGGGAGGTTTGGGCACTGTATTCAATACGCCACTTAATGGTAAATTACTTGAGTATTAAATAATATAATCATAAAAACTTGCAATAAAATCAACAAACGATCAACTGTGCGTGGTTTTCGATTAAGAAACCCTCTTATCCAATCTTTTGACGCTATTTTATTTTTAGTCCAATTTTCTGTCATTTTTGTATTTATTGCACATGCATAGTCATAAGCCAACTGACGCGTCTGCACTTTTGACAGTCCATAATTCAATTTAGAAGATGTTATGAGATACTCTGACAGTCTGGCTTCTTCATCTGCAGCGAATATTTGGCAAGATATGAATTTAGAAGAAACATCTTTTACAGTGCCTTGTTTTAAATATCTTTGGAGATTTGATCTAGCCATGTCGTATTTATTTGCAGTCGTTTTAATTTTTGCTCCCTTTGTAATTTCTTCCATGGCACGTAATATTATATCTTTAGGGATTTCACGTCACTTATATTTCTTTTTAAATTCAAACGGCATTTTTCTGGAAAAAAATAATATTAGTAACACCAGTAATAATAAAACATCAAATTTATTTAGTATTCAAATTCAATATTTACACGCAATTTAAACCCGTCGAAATCATTTTATTTTAACAGAACTTACTTTTTACGGCGATTACCGAAACAAACAATAGTTGCGGGAGCATTGGGCATGCCCGAACCTCCCTTTAAAATTAGTGCTCAATGCTCCCCACCCCCTCATTTCACAAATAAATTCAAATATGTTTTTTGTAGTCTAATGTTTTACCTTAATTTATACGTTAATATTAGCTTTTGTAAACACATAAATAGATGATAATACAGAAACTTACGGCTTTTCACAGATCACGTAGTTATTTCCTTCGAAATCACATCAAAATATTCACTTTTGCACACACGAAACGGTCGACGGCATGTGACGCTGACAACTAATCAACATGGCAGATGATATTAGCCTGAGCGGTGATGCCCGTTAGTCAGCTAAACTACCACAGTATACAAAATTAAGTAGCTTCCATACGACCCGAATTACAAGGTGGTGCCCGAACCTCCCGACTGCCCAATGCTCCCCTATCTCCCCTAATGCTAATTTAAAGCCGACAAAATCCTGGATCTACTTTTAGGAGGCAGAGTCAGCTAGGGTTTTTTGCCTTTTCACCGAAAATTGTAGTGCCGAATTTGACTTGCCAACCAACTTTTCGCAGAATTTTCATTTGGCTGAATTTCATTTCCCAACGTTACATAATCCAACCTAACCTAACCCAACCTAGTTGGTAATTTTCATTTCGCAACTATGGGACTGGGAAATGAAATGGTTCCGAAATAATTATTTGGTAAAAGTTATTCGACCAAATCAAACATCTGCGAAAAGTTGGTTGGCAAGAGAAATTCGGCAAGATATTTTTCGGCGAAAATGCAGGATACCGACTTCCCTAAAAACGACAACACTTTTGGACAAGAAAAACAACCAGTAGAGGCAAATGGTTGTGTTGCCTTTCAGCAACATTTTTCCAAAGGTCTTCCATCGCCAGTTAACGGGTTAACTTTTAATGGAGTTGGTAACTTGTGCTTAGTGCTTCAGTATTTATGCATTAAATAGTTTAACCAATATCAAACTTGCCAAGGAAATGCAGTTTAGAAGAGTTTTAAGCAAGTTACGTTGAAGTTTCAGTAAAGTTCAGTTGCGATGTCGACTTGTTTATTATGTTGACAGTTTTACGTAATATCTAGTGAAGTTTTTGAAGGTTTAGTGAAGTTAGTGAAGTTATAGTCTGGTTTTTTTTTTCAAGAAATCGTTGTCGAGAAGCAAACGATATTACTTTTGGGCAACCGGGCTTTTTACCTGGTTTAGACCCTGCTGTATCTGAATTGCCGGTTGCCATCAAAGAAACTACAACCAGAAGTGAGATACGGCCAAAAAAAGGACCCGTTTTTTAGCTTTTCTTAAATAACTCGAAAACAGTAGCACCTACCAAAAAATGTTCTTCCACTTAAGTAATCTACATAAAATTCTCTATAAAAAAGGTTCTATACAGTTTTTTGCTGGGATCAATGTTTAATGAGATATTAAGGGACTAAGATAGACAATAAACATATATACTAATTAGCTTTTTCCCGCGAGTTTGTCTACGTGGGATTAACATTCGCTATAATAAATTAATGAAATGCCGTAGTTTAATCTGACAGCAAAAATAAATTTAACGTATAAGCTTTTTTACGTCTACAGTAAGCAACAATTCCATACCAACTTCAACCCCCCGTTTCATCCCTTTAAAAGATGATTACTGGGATAAAAACTATCTTATATCCTTCCCCACAACTAAAACTATCATCACACCAAATTTCATCTAAATTGGTTCAGCGGTTTAAGCGTGAAGAGGTAAGAGACCCACTGACTAGTCCAAAATTATTAAAGTCTCTCTCCTTCTCGATGCGACAGGCAAAGCATATTACTTTTTGTTTACACGGATTTTTACCCTATTTGGACCCTTCTGAGTTCGAAATTTAAATATTTTTTTTACCGGAAGTGGAATATTTAAGATGGCGGCCAGTATAAACCTAAGCGACGAAAAATCTATGTTCCTCGTATGGATACTTTATTTTTAACGATTTTTAACGATTGTTATTTTTGGGAATAACAGTTGTAATGACACGTATTTAAAAAAAAAAGATTACCTATTTGCAATGGTTCCAAATATACTGGTCTTTAAAGTTAGAAATCGCCGTCAACACTGTATTCCACCACGCGCTTTGTGGACGGGGTTTTGGGAACACGTCTGCAGACCTCCGGTACCCCGTCGTCGTTGCTCTTACGGGCCCATTGTAATTCTGCTCGTGCAATCTCCTCCGCTGACGGCACCTCGGAATACTTGAGGGCCTTCTAGCTCGGAACCTTTCAGGCGAATGATGGAGCTGTTGTAAAGGTGTAAAGAGTGGGTGTAAAGAATGTAAAGGCGGCAGCATCGCCGCATGCCTGGTCTTCTGCAGGAGTGAGTTTACGTCATGTTCGCGCATATACTCCGCAGCCTCCTTTTGGGTTAAGGAGGACTGAGTATTGTAATCTAAGACTCCCTAAGTCGAAACTTCCATATAAGATGTGGATTATTACTACTACCCTTTCAACTAATTTTGCTCACTACAATAATTTAAAAAAAACGAGAGATTTCCGTCCAAAAAAAGAATAGTACATTTTTGAAGCCTTGCTGGACCTGGACACCATCTTCTATATCTTACTTCCGGTCTAACATTATTTGATGGCAATTGCAAAATATTATAATTACAACTGTTATTCCCAAAAATAACAATCGTTAAAAATAAAGCATAATGAATGGGGGTATCCATACGAGGAACATAGATTTTTCGACGCTTAGGTTTATACTGGCCGCCACCTTAAATATTTCACTTCCGGTAAAAAAATATTTTAAATTTCGAACTCAGAAGGGTCCAAATAGATTTTTACCCTATTTGGACCCTTCTGTAAACAAAAAGTAATATGCTTTGCCTGTCGCATCGAGAAGGAGAGAGACTTTAATAATTTTGGACTAGTCAGTGGGTCTCTTACCTCTTCACGCTTAAACCGCTGAACCAATTTAGATGAAATTTGGTGTGATGATAGTTTGAGTTGTGGGGAAGGATATAAGATAGTTTTTATCCCAGTAATCATCTTTTAAAGGGATGAAACGGGGGGTTGAAGTTGGTATGGAATTGTTGCTTACTGTAGACGTAAAAAAGCTTATACGTTAAATTTATTTTTGCTGTAAGATTATACTACGGCATTTCATTAATTTATTATAGCGAATGTTAATCCCACGCAGACAAACTCGCGGGAAAAAGCTAATTAGTATATATGTTTATTGTCTATCTTAGTCCCTTAATATCTCATTAAACATTGATCCCAGCAAAAAACTGTATAGAACCTTTTTTATAGAGAATTTTATGTAGATTACTTAAGTGGAAGAACATTTTTTGGTAGGTGCTACTGTTTTCGAGTTATTTAAGAAAAGCTAAAAAACGGGTCCTTTTTTTGGCCGTATCTCACTTCTGGTTGTAGTTTCTTTGATGGCAACCGGCGATTCGGATACAGCAGGGTCTAAACCACGTAAAAAGCCCGGTTGCCCAAAAGTAATATCATTTGCCTGTCGCATGGAGAAGGAGAGCGAATTTGAGATTTTGCTCCCAGTCTATTAGGTACTAATTTAAGGTACATATTTAATTTAAGAATCTTTTTAACAGTTTGTACTTACCTGCAGTGGAGTAGAACTCAGAAATAACTCAACATTTAGGTATGTGCGTACTTTAATTTCACGTTACTTACCTATCAAAATCAATCAATAGAATTTGACTATTACAATCTTGAGCTAAACTTGTTCACCACATAATCATATGGTTTCCTATAAACGTCAAATTATTACTATACAAGGTGTAACAATAAAATAATTAAAAATTAAAAAACACGACTGCGTTTGTTTTAAATGAACTGAAAAGCTAAAAATAAGTTCTAAACATGATTGAGAATGTCTTTGAAACCTTATGGTTGAGACTGTGCCTTCCTACACCCTGACGTACGCTGGATCTTTTAAAATACATATTTTACTTCGATCGCAGTGGGGGGACCTTTTAAACTGTATAACACAATACCCATAAAAAGGTCCCCCGACTGCAATCGAAGCAAAATATGTATTTTAAAAGATCCAGCGTACGTCAGGGTGTAGGAAGGCACAGTCTCAACCATAAGGTTTCAAAGACATTCTCAATCATGTTTAGAACTTATTTTTAGCTTTTCAGTTCATTTAAAACAAACGCAGTCGTGTTTTTTAATTTTTAATTATTTTATTTATTTAAAACCTTTTCGTGACATAGAATACTTAAGCGAATTTTGGATTAGTAATCGAAAGTATAAAGACTTTTTTTTTTACACTTTTTCACTTAAAAAGCGCTGGTAGCCTGGCTGGCAGTAAGACGTCCGGAGGTCTCGTATTCAACCCTCGGCTTGTACCACTGAGTTTTGTGGAACTTATGTACGAAATATCATTTGATATTTACCAGTCGCTTTTCTAACTAAACTAACTATTTTGGCTCAACGATCCAAAGAGAATCTTGGCCTCCGAAATGAGAGCACGCCACCTATCCCGATCCTGCGCAACTTCTTGCCAGTTGTTGACGCGAAGCTGCAGCAGATCCGCCGCCACACTGTCCCACAACGATATCTGGGCCGACCCACCGGACGGCGACCAGTCGGTCGTCCCAAGAACGTTCTCTTGACAGCCCGATCCTCACCCATTCTCTGTAGGTGACCGATGCAGCGAAGTCTGTGGGCTTTTGTTTCGCCGATGATACCAATAAGTATTCGGACCCAAGTCTGGTCACCAACTCTTCGATCTAGACATTCCTTCGTGAGTCGCTTTTCGGTGAAGGAAAATATCGTGAGAAAACCGAACCTAATCCCAAGAAGGCCCAGTTTTCTCCTCTGTGTTGAAAGGAAAGATGGCAGTCGCTTTCGTAAAAAACTAGTGCATACGCCAATTCATGGGATTAGGTTGCCAAGCGGACCTTAGGCTTAAATGAGCCGTGGCAAAAAGCCAGGATAAACACAAGGAGGATGATGACTTTTTATCATGTACAGTCAGCATCAAAAGTATCTTCCTACACGAAGGCCTCAAAAATATGTGACACGCTCCTATGGCTCTACAAATAAGAGCAGGTCACATATTTTTGCGGCCTTCGTGTAGAAAGATACTATTGATGCTGACTGTACATACGTATTTACTTGTTTTTTAGGATCCAAGAGGCTAATTGCATGACCTTATACGTGACTTAGCGCGACATGAGTTGGCATATATCTATGGTAATAAACTTCTTGGTGCCAAGATCGAAACCAATTTTGTCCAGCGTACCTAGTTTATTTTAGCTTGTGGTCTGTGTCTTCAATAGACAGTGTGTAACAGAGGACACGCCAGTCTACTTAACCTCTCTACGCATAAAACCATACTGTCCTAGCCTCCAACTTTTCTCCCAGAACTACACCATGGCTACGCTACAGTATTGTTGAATATAGGTAATTTTATCATCAAACTCCACAAGAACTAGCTTCTTTGGCTCAAAGCGGCGTAGTGCAGCACATTTTTTTACGATACTGGACGTGATGTTGTAAAGAAGTATCTTAATACCGCGAAGTAGAACACTTCATTACATTAAGAGCAAGGACGCGTCATACTACACGTAGTTGCATTGCATTGTCCGCGAGGCAACCGGATGGCTTGGACACTATAACTACGCGCCATTGCTTTAACTAATATTATTCCTCCCAAGTCTCTAATACCTACTTATTACAATTAAACATGTAAGTTTTATATATCTTTCGACTCAATTTCCAACCTATTGTTTTAATTTAATTTCTAAAATGTTCGTATTAACGAAATAATATTTTTATATATGTGTCATATACATTTTTGTAATCAGCGTGAAAAGCTCTTCATTTTGATACCCCACTCGATAGGTTTGCAAGATTTTTTTTTCTTAGCTTTGCGCAATCTGGAATATTATGTCCGCCATATTGTTTTTACGGTGACGTCACATAGCCTATGTTTCTTGGGATAACGTAACGATTCTAATGATACCCCATACATCTAAATCGGTTCAGCCGTTCAGATGTTCTAGTGGAACAAAGAATTTTATTTTAGCCACATACATACATGAACCCTGAAAACAATACACTCCTTTTTTTGGGCAGTCGTGTAAAAATGCTGGTGTTTTATAATTGGTATCGTATTAAAATAATGAAAAACTAAGAAAAAGAGACTCTCGCGAAAAACAATTTGGTTTTTAATGGAGGGTTGGTCAGACGTAACGTGACGTGACGTGACCCATACAAAAAAGAAATTTCGCGTCCAAAATATTTTTCCTGCTTTTTCTTACTCGCAAATCTCGCAATACGATACAAATTATGCCCTTAAACGGATCACCAGTATTTTTACACCCTGTAATCGTTACCAAACTGTTAGCAAAAATAGTCACTCTCGTATAAAAATGACACTTCAGAAAATCTTTTAAGATTTTGTATTGTCTCATAAAGAAAATAAAGAAAAAAGGAAAGACAAATAAGCCGCTAAACATTCACCAAAAGAAACAAATTCTCCTCAAACGCCCAAAAAAGCTCAGATACTAAACCCTGCTTTAATAAAAAGTTTTCAGCCTATGTAAAGCCTAAACGCCAAATTATACGAAGCTGCTGCGTCAGATAAGTACACTAGGCAACTGTGCTATCCACACTCAGACACTGCAGGAAGATTAAATAGAACTTTAACGACTAGGACGTAAGGTCGTGTTCAACAAATTCAGGAGCAGTATATTTGTGGCAAGTTGTATACGCTTCTCGAAATTTCGCGAAGGGATGTTTCGTTATTCTTATCTTTTATTCTACGACTTGTATACTGTTTGATGTTCATATTTTATTGAGGACTATTGTTGTGATAAGTTTTATGACAAAATTGTAAACTGGATTTATAATTCCATAATTTATTATATTTACTTATAACCTTGTAACTTATTTCACGAATAGCATATATACGTTTATACAAAAACTTATTCGTGCATTGAGTAGGTATTTATTAAAATGCACCGAAAACTTGATTTACAAAGACTCAAGTTTTTTTTTCAAATATTTTGATATTTTTGACTAGGTACCTAAATACTGCAGGAAATGACGTAGGTAGACCCCAGAAGGTAGACTGGCAACCGAACGAAGGTCACAAAACTGCACTGGACCGGTCACGGTGGGGTATTAAAGGGAGCATGTGTAGGTACAAGTAGATAGGTACCTGTTATACAATTGTATATGTATATCACGTAATTATTAAGCAGAAAAAACTCGGCACAATTTTTTTATAATCAACGGTTTACATTTTGTTAAATCATAATAAATCTAATGTGGTCATATTTGCAGCAATAACAACATAAATTACAATTTCAAATACACATTAATGCGACATTCCCAAATTTACGATTATTAAACCTAATAAATGACCATACATAAATCTTAACTAATCACAAAGTTTACAACAAAATGACCGGCGTTACACGATTTCACACGACATTTCGTAATAGACATATTAATTTAGTATGATAACATACGTATGTATTATAAACCTTATTAAATTATGAGCAAGATCTACAAAATCTTCTATATATTAAATCCGTGATTTATAGTTTTGTTAAAATAGTCATTCCGAATTTATAACAGAGCGATACAAAAGAGCGTAAGAGTTTTCATATACGAATGTACTTACATAATACCAACTTTGCTGCGTTACAAAATCTCCGGTCAAAAGGACGTAAGCGCAGCAAAGTGTTAAGGTATATAAGACTTTCTTGGCCGGAGAGTTTGGCAAGCCGTTTGATGTAAAGCAAGATGGATGGGCTTTTAGTTGAATTCGGTAGTAACTGTTAATCAAGTTAATCGGGTAGTCGACGGAAATCCGCTGAGTTTCGATTAGGTTGCGTAATCTAATGCAGCAAATTGATAAAGAGTGAGCTTTATACGCAAACTGATGATTTAAAATTTCAGATATTTCCGGGAAGCTTACGAGAATCTCAGTTAGAGTTTCAATACTTACAAATGAATATATACACTGTGGGCAGTTAGAACCCGACAGAACTTAACCACGCATTTCTGAGACCAAAAGAAGGAAAAAACGTTATATGACTTTAGGTCAATAACCACAAAAAAAAAACCCTTTTTTTTCAAGTTTTTGAATGTTTTGTGCACATGAAAAAAAAATGTTATTAAAAATACGATCGTCTAAAACGAATTGGTTAATTTTTTTCAAAAGTAATAGTTTAGTGCAAAGTATTCCTTGTCATTTTGATATCTGTCAATAAGGATGTGTAAACAATGCCCAACAGTAGCAAAAACGCCATCAACAATCAACAAGGCCTTTTGTTCCGAGTTATAATAAAAACAATTTTTTTTTAATTAGTATTAACTCTGAAACTAGGCGTATCCCAGAAAAGTTTATAGGACATTTTAGTTTCTAAATATTATCAAAAATACACTGTTAAAATCTGTCGGGTTTTAACAGCCCACGGTGTATAATATAACCCTGCAGAGACCATAATTGAAAATGTACCTATATACAATAGCTTCGGGTAAATAATTCCGAAAATCACTCAAAGATCCCATTTTTGGAACTATCCGCCCCTTTTTGAATTCAGAATTAAGATTTATTGTCACAAAATTATACTTAAAAGAATATTTTTATGACAATAAATCTTAGTTTAACAAAATACGTCGTTTCTAAACCAACCCGGTGATTTCTATATTCGTCCCGCTCCACGGGAAGGAAGCATTCTACAAAACAAATATAACCAAAAATATCCACAGCTACAACCTAAATTAAACTTTATTACTTGGAACTAAAGGTTGGAATAGCTGTGGCAAATCGAGTGTAACTTAATGCCTTCCATTTGTCGTGGAAATAATTTGGGCGCTGTGTCTTTTTGACGGGAAGACTACTAAAATCGCGAACCTGAAACTCTTGCAAGTAAAAAGTTTTCATACTTTTCATATTAGAAATCCTAAAACCAATTCAAAATTCATATTCTATTATTTCGCTCCCTATAACATACGTATTTATTTGTCGCCATCATTATTTACATTCAAATATTTTTATAACATGGTCCACTTACGTGTCGCCCTATTTCCCCGGCCACTGCTGGAATGTAAGTAGGTACATTCTCATACTCATACTCATACTTTATTTGTAATATATATATTACAGGTCAGTTCACTATTCACTTGCAACAATATCTTCAATAACGAAGGCTGCAAAAATATCTGGCACAACAATACTACCCTTAATTGACTGAGGAGCCGAGCGTAGCGAGGCGACGAACGTCTCCGTTTTCACTGGTACGACGATTTGGCAGATTGATGTGTGTGTATTGGTTGGTTGGTTGGTTGGTTGGTCAGTGTCGGTCTAGAGGTCGCATTTCTCATCCGATTTCGATGAAACTTGGCATGTACGTTTCTTGATTTATTGGCCAAAAATTGTCGAGCCATTTTTTTGATTGGGGGGAAAATGAGGGGGGAAAGGGGGGAAGTTTGCTGTCGCGTTATATATATGCTCCGAAGTCTACGGTTCACAGAACCACTAGTGTTACACCTAATGAGTACAGTGGCGAGTCAGTACTCTCGACCGAGTACTCGCAAGGTCTAAACACATCGCCGAGTACTGGGTCTGGCCATTTTACTCTCTCGGCCAAGTGGCATTTTGATGTCTCGCCACTGTAGTCGTTAGTTGTAACCAGGCTTTAAGATGTAACAAAATTGCTGGTAATCCTTTTAGGACATAATTGATATCATATCTAATTATGAAAAAGTAAAAACAATATATTTTCTTGCGAACAAAATTTGGTTTTGTATGGATAGTTGACGGGCTAGGACGATGTGTCCCATATAATTTTTTTTTTCGAGCCTAATACTTTTTTTCTCCCATTCCTTCTCACTCTTAATAGGATATTACGATACCAATTATGCCCTGAAATGGATCACCACCAGTGAGAAGATAGAGCCAATTTGCCTCTCCTTTTGATTAAAGCCCATAGTAAATTAACTATCTAAAAATCAGTCAGTCCGGTGGGTATCGAGTTACTCGAATGCTCCGGCACTGCTTCACGGTAAAAAGTCTGCAGTGTCAGTAGTCAATCATTTACACAGGTGACACGTACGGCGTGAGATCAAAGCATGTCAGTCGCGTCAGAGTACTATTTGCGACTGACGGGTAATTTGAAGCTTGGCAGAAATATAACTGCGAATACTGGAGTTAAAGTTAAACAGCATTTGGAGTAAAATCATTTATAAAACTGTCATCGATTTTAAAATACTCAGGTAAATAAGGACGTTTTAACACTTTTAACTACTAGTTGTAAGTTCAAGTTTTGAGATGCCGAAGAACAATTAAACTATTGTTTGTATTGGGTGTTGTATGATTTATATTTTGTTTATAATATAGCCTCTTGCGAGTTTTGAACTCTCCACCCTGTCAGGGGGGTTTCACTATGTTTCACTCCATTGTAGAGTCTGTCCGGAAAGAATAGTGTCGTAAAATGTATGAGCATCCATATAAACCACGACACTTTTCTTTCCGGGCTAACTCTACGCGTTTTTTCCATTGCTTATACCGCACTGCGAGAGCTAATGAGAGAAGGTAATTATAACACTGGCGACGGTGTGCAAGCGTGACAGCGCTATACACATGTAGCGCGCTATCTCCCTCACGCACCGGCGCCGCATGCGGTAAACGCAGCAATGTGAAAGCCACCGAAGGGTTGGCATAGAGCTTATCACCTTTTGGTTGCGTTCGAGAATATGTGACGTTTTCAATCATAGGTACATCATGGTCGGTTGTCAATAAAAATAATAATTGAATCTTCTGTACTTGTACTTATTAGGTACTTATTCTTTGATCATGTGAAACAACGGCTGTACCAGCTGAGCTATCGAAGCTTGCTCATCTTCGGAGAATTTTCAGTTGCTTCTTTCGTTATATTCACGTTTTCGAGTTCTGTCGGATGTTCTATATTCTCATATTTTCTATTTGTCAATTGGAAATTGATAATTTTTCTATAAGTGCACCCAAGAGTTATAAGTTAAAATGCAGTTAAACAGAGTTCAACGAGCCTTTATCAAGACCTTCAAATTCCAAAGTGACGTAAGGAACGTTAATTTCATGTGAAGATAAGACTTTTTTTAGTATTATACCTGCAAGTAATCGGCTACCGTGCGATAAGGTGTGCATTGTGACATTTTATGGTGTGAAACACCATTAATGTTAAAACTAGTTCAAAAGTAAAAAAAAAAACTAGTTAAAAGCAGGATACGATTAGGTTTTATTTTGTACAGTCGACGTCAAAGATATGTGTACACTTTTGCACCTTGTTACAAAGGACTAAGGTACAAAAGTGTAAACATTTTACGCGGCGAACTCGCGGCGTGTTTGCTCCCATACAAAACTCGCTCGCAAATCGCAAGTGTGATAATGATAACGCTCTAACACGTTCGACTTTCAATCCGAAGGTCTCGGGTTCAAACCCCGGCTCGTACCACTGAGAACTTATGAACGGAATATCATTTGATATTTACCAGTCACTTTTCGGTGAAGGAAAACATCGTAATGAAACCGGACTTAATCCGGATAAGGCCTATAGTTCCCCTCTAGGTTGGAAGGTAAGAGGGCAGTCGCTTTCGTAAAAACTAGTGCCTAAACCAATTCATTGGGTTAAATTGTCAAGCGGGCCCTAAGCCGGTAGAAACGCTAGGAGGAAGAAGTAGACATTATTGGGTGTGTAACTAACGCTTAGAAAATCCGTGCTTTCTTACGAAAATAGTTGGATTAATTAATTTTTAAATACATTTCAAGCATCAATCAGTATCCCTAAACTTCGAAAGATCCATGTGTTCCTGCCCAGTTTTCAGAATCCTTGCTTTCTTTCCTTCGTGTCTTGCTTTTTGCAAATGTACCTGAAAAAAAAAGAAAATAAACGTTACAAATAAATGTAGTGTGTATAAACTAAAAAGACACATAAATGGAGGATAATGTTGGATATTTCACCAACCGAATTAATTATAAAGGAAACCACATTTCAACAAAACCTTCAAGTCGGACCCTGCAACCGGATACCCTTTACCATCCTAGTCATTACGCTTTATAAATAGAGCCTTAATAGGTCCCCTTACTAGGGTAAACTCGGGTAATTCCGTGACTCGCACATTTCCCTGATAAAACTTTAAGTTCCTTGTGTTGGAATATAAATACATATTTAAATATAAAACTCTCTTGAGACTCTAACATCACTACATAGTATAAAACAAAGTCGCTTCCTGCTGTCTGTCCCTATGTAATGCTTAGATCTTTAAAACTACGCAACCGATTTTGATGCGGTTTTTTTTAATAGCTTGCACCCGTGCGAAGCCGGGGCGGGTCTCTAGTATTAAAAATATATAGAACGGGGCACTCGCGTAATTGTCGTCGATTCTTGCTCGACATTGATGATCATTGATTAATTGATTGATTGATCGAAACATGTCGAGCAAAAATCGACCAAAATTACGCGAGTGACCCGTTATAAATATTTTTTACAATATTTAAATATTACTATCGTAAGAAGTTCGTAAGAAGTTTGTGAAATATCCGAATAGAATTTTATAGAGCTATTTTATTTGGACATTTCGAACATGTGAAAAACAATCTTTATCGGGTAAGTACCAAAATCCTAAATCCGCTGACAGAATTACCAAAGTTTAAAGTTTTATGAAACATTGATGTAGATGCAAATTTTTATCATTCTAAAAAAGAGAATTACCAAATTACGATTACCACATACGTGATGGGAACGACACCCAGACTACTTTTTCTCAAATTTGAGTCTTCTAGTTGCATGAAAGACCTGAGTCCTATTACTGTCCTATGAATATAATTTAATGAATATTTACATCGATCTTCTCTAGAAAATCTATATTTTGTACTAAACGGAATAACCCGCGTCTACTCTCACACCCGACGTAACGATAACGACATAATGATGATAATAGGTCATTATAAGGAGTTGATACACTTGTTTGAGGAACTTGATAAAGGGCTGCACGCCAGTTTTACACTTAGACTATTCAACCAACCGGACCGGCCATGTCTGTCATTTTCTTTACAAAAAATGTCTCCCTGCCGGGGGAGGGGAACGCCAAATGTATTCGTAACGTCAAAATAGCCACTACGGATAAACGTCAGTCTATACAATGAGTATGACCACTGGTCATATATTTTCGGCAGAGGGGAACGCCTGTCAATTGCCGCTCCGGTTGGGTATGGGTAAATTCTTAAGGGTTTACACTGTATAGACTTTTGTCAAAACGTCACCTTTTTTTGTTTAACACCGACTTTACTTTTCTTGCAAAAGCCATAAGATGATCCTAATAAACCCAAACACAATGAGCTTTCATTGTTTTATTACTGATGAGTACTTATAGCCACCTTCGTTCTCCATCGTCAGAACAGCTCGATCGTTTCAATGATTTTATTCCCATCCAACTTGCGCAGGTATACTGAATTTCAGCCCAATCGGATATCAGGAACTGGTTCAAATTTGGCTTGCAAGATTTTAAAACAACAAAAACAAGCTAACTAGCAAACACTTTGAGTTAAATAAAAGCTTGTAAAAGCTTGTTAAACATAAATATTACCTATGGGGCCTACCAAGATATTCTCGTGAAAATAAAGCCTTTTCTGACATCAGGGGGACAATTCTAAGCCGTGGGGTGCCCGGCCTTAGAATTGTCACCATATCGTCCCGTGGTTGCAGTAGGAGTCTGCTAAGGGAATATACCGGGAGATGGGCAGCAGCATCTTCCGAAAGCCTAAACAACAATAAACAAAAAAACTGCGCGCGCCAACCAGCCTGCCAAGCGTGGCGCGTATGGAACCCCCCCTTAAAGACATCAGATCAGATGACATCAGAAAGACGGACGTCAGGCTATTTGAGGATCACACTCGCTCACAGCTTATCAAATTTTTCGGCTTGATATAAATCAATCCGGTTAAAAACTACGATCGTTTTTCAATCCTTAGCTGCACATTATATGGTGTATTTCAATGCAGTATTGCAAATAGCACCATTGCCTCCGCAATCGCAACATTGTAATTTAAGCGGACAACCGATAACATTTCTATTTTATGGTCACTATAGTTACAACTTTATAGAACTGATCCTGTATTCCCATCGAGGCAGTAAATGTTGGCTTTGGCTACTAGTATGAATGCTGCGGGCCTACCGCGGCCGCGAAGCGAAATTCGAAAATCGAAATTTCGCTATCTCCGGTCTATTTCGCTCTTGCATATTTGAAAGAGAGTGATGCAAATATGTCTACGATTCGACGAAGCGGTTCGCGGTTGACTCGTTCCAAAGATCTTTTAAATGTCCTTAAGATTCGAAAATACTTACCCAAAAAACCCAAAACTTATTAGGGGTTATTAAGGGGAAACCACAATGACGTAACCACCCTCTGAATAGCAGAAATAAAACAGCTGCTAATGTGTTCATAATATATTTATATTTATTCTAAATCTATATAAGTAATACTTATATTTTTTTATGTCAACATACAATAAAAGTCAAATGTTTAATTTTTTATTCATATTTTAGATATTTACAGTACAAATGTAACTATAGTCCAATGCTGTCAGGATTACTAGACCTTTCGATAAGGCGACGCAATCAAAATTATATTAAAACACAGCCAAGTTCTAAAATTACGCAACAAAGCAACCAAACGCAACCAGAAAGGACCAGCAAATTTATTATGAAATCCAGACAATTTTAGATTAAATCTAAACCATAACTCGTTGTATAGTAATCTGGTATTAAATTATAATAACGTAGATTATGAGCCGTTTTAGCCGAGATACTGGGCAGCCTAAAATTAGCATTGCCTAGATATGATTCACGCCTCAGGCTAAACATGATCGATTGCAATGTTATATAATTCTATAATGTAGCTTAAATACAGTTATTAGTTATCTAATATTTATAATATGAGAAAATTACAAAATTTTAATGATGGTTATCAAATGTAGGTCAATTGTAATTGATACAATTTTTAGAAATGACTGATGTATTATGCATATGGTAAAAAATAAGCTTTATCAGAGTTCTCCGAAGCCTTTTACCTAGTGCATCCTGCACTTTAGATAACATCGATCGGGCCACATTGGCTTAACTTATGATGTTGTGAGGATAATTCTTGAATTTAAACTCTCGTGAGACATACTAATATCAGGAGAACTACGGCTGTATTCACTTGTATTTAGTCACTACGCGCGACATGTTTAGGCAAATTCTGATGTTTTGGTCTCATGTGGCCAGCCGAAGCGCACATATATCCATTTTTTTCATACAACCCTAATATTAGACAATTTAATAATTTAATTCTTTTCATAACTTGGCGATCGCTCTTCTTGCCACATTACCAAACAACTTCATAATCCGACTTCACACGCACAAAGCATCTGTCAATCCGAGGAGACCTCAACAATAGCCTGACCTTACGGGACTCGAAGGGCCTAGTTGACCCTACGTCTGTCAAGTTCGCTTTACGATTGTGAAATGTTTAGGTTCTCAAACTTTGAGAGAAAGCCGTGTGACTCGGACAGATAACACTAAATATTATAAGCGTCAAAAGTCAAGAGGCGGACAAAAATTAAATTCATATCCATTCTTTAAACAGCAGTGAAAGAAAATCGCCAAATCAGAAAATAGTTAAGTATTTATGCAATAATAGAGGAAAGTTGGTTTTTCTTGCGAGTATTGATTTTGAGTCTCGAGTAAGCGAAAGATGCACAACAAAGTGCAACTGGTGTGGATCCCAGGGCACGAGGGCTTTATCGGCAACGAAAATGCTGATGAACTTGCAAGAAGGGGCTCTATGAATAATTATCTAGGCCCGGAACCATTTGTGGGGCTCTCGAAGGGAACCATAATCACAGCCATAAAGGATCACACCAAACATAAACACCAACAAGAGTGGGGTAGTTTGGCTGGTCTAAGGCATTCGAAGCTCTTCATGCACAAAGTTGACTCAAGCTGGAGCAAAAAGCTTTGGAAACTTAGCAGAAGAAGGCTCCAAATTATAACAGGGGTTTTCACGGGCCACTACGCTGTGAAAGGAGTATTGGCCAGAATGGGATTGTCAGATAATACTGATTGTAGGATGTGTGGTGAAGAGGAAGAGACAATGGAACACTTAATGTGTGAATGTCACGCTCTAGCCAGACAGAGAATGAAGGACTTTGGTACTGGCTATCCAGATCCAGAGGAATTCAAAGCACTGCCCTTGAGCTCCATCATCCAACACATGGAGATGGTTGAGAAAGCTCTCGAGTAGGTGTACTAGGGGGCAACTACACAAAAGATCCCTTTGGGTCGAAGTGTATCCCTACGGGCCCCCGAATACAATAAGATAAGAATAAGATAAGCGAAAGATTCTATAATTGAATCACGAGCGAAGCACTCGAAGAATCTTCAATTATAGAATTACATAATTACTCAATTCTAAGTCAGTATCTTGAGCGTAGCAAGGTACTCAAAAACACGAGATGTAAAATAACTCTGCTCTCATGTGACACATACAAATGTACGTGTCTTTTGCATGCCAATACACCGACAAGAGCTCAGCTCTTAAGTTCATGATGATGATGATGCATGCCAATAAACAATTAAGCTCATTCATAAGTTGGTAGTGGTAAAGTGGTCACCCGGGACCCCTTTTATAAAGCTGAATAAAAATTACAGTTTTCTAGTTGAGGTCAGACGATTCTTTATTATAAATAAAATTAAATAGAGGTAGGGCCCTCTACTATCTATATCGAATAATTAGTGACTATCACTTACTGAGTGCACTTTAGCTAAATTACCCACTTGACCTAATGCAACTTAAATTCAAAGCCAAATTTGGTCAATATCAAACCACCAATTAAATAAATTGTCTAAACTCAAACTAATGGTCTAGTGATTTAAAAGTATCAAAGACGATTGGTACGATTACATTTATCTAATTGAAAAAAGTCGTAACTACATATCAGACTTACGGTTTTTAAGCCTTTTTCTACTAGTGTAGTTTGTCTAGTGAATGCACCCTGTTGTTCGCATTACTTTAATGAAACCTCGGTAAGTGTGACCCATGATCATGCACATTTATTATGGGTTGAGGGTTCAACATATGTTGGTTTAATACTAGTAAATAGCATAGAAACAGGAAGATATGCACTTATTAAGACGCTGCACAGCGCAACGGAAGTGCACTGATTGCGATTAAGAATGGTGGTAAAAATAATTTAGCGCTCTAGTGTGCTCTAGGGGATAAAGCGGTTTTGATACTTGTCATGTTCCTAGCAAACAATTCCTAAAAAATCAACGATGTGCCGCCGGTTGTGAAAATTTCTGAATTTTACGTTTTCCACGTTCCCTGATAGTAGGAATAATAAATGATGGAGAAATTTTCTATGTTAAGAATCATATATGACATATATGAGAGGGATCTCAAATAGTTTTAAAGTTTAAAGTAATTTATTGAAACCAACGTGTTTTCGGCCATTTTAAACCAATTTTCATGTGTGTAAAGGAAATAACTAGCTACCGTAGATATGCGGATACATATATTTCCATAAGCCAAACTTGGCACCACATATCTAAGTAACTTTCAAAGCGCTTTACGAATATTAACCTATGAAATTTAAACTTTCGTGAGACATATTGAGACTATAATTCGTATTACATACGATAGACGCAAAGATAGCCATACACCACACTAGCAAGTATCAAGACTGCTACGATCCTTTATAACCGCAGATTCCCACCGGCGCGCAGGCTAATTGCGCACGCGCCGGTTCAACGCACTCCGCGCAATTGAGGTGTCTATGCGCAGATAAATGCGTGGGAAGTGCTCGTACTTGAGCTTATGGTATATGCGAGTAGAACTCATTTGTTTCTCTACAAAGGAAGGGTTAGAAATATAGTCAAGGGCTATGAAAATCTTTGTCTAGAAAGGTCTACGGGACGAGGTGACCCGTTTTCATTGTCGTTGAGTGTAATTGTTTCATAGGTACCTACAGTCAGCAGCAAAAGTAGCAAAGCGGGTAGGGTGTTCAAAATAACCTACACACTCTCTTATTCTCCAAGCAATAAGGTCGTGTCCAGCTCATTTTGAACACCCCACCCGCTTAGCTACTTTTGCTGCTGACGTAGTATAATAAATCTTTTTTTTCTTCTCTAGTTGCAACCCTGGAGTACACTAATGTGGGGTTGCTTCCACCCAAATGTCTGGAGTCATAGATTAACCTCGCTTCAACCTCCTTTCAACCCTTTTAGCGCTACTGGGCTACATACAGACACATAGTGATCAAATTTAGAACAGCCCTCTTTTTACGGAGGAGTTTTAACCCTCATCCCCCGCGCCAAAAACGGCAGACTATTCCGATAGAAAACAGTGCGCGTGACATCCGGTTAGATTAATTATCAAAGGGTTGAAAGGTTTGAATAAGTAAGTAAACAAATTATTAGTATATAGTAGGTATAGTATAGTTTCAAATCAGTAAACGCAAGTGAAGAGTTCTTTACTCAATCCGTCTTGGATCGGAATTTTACTAATCTCGGCGAAGCGAGCCATTCCGAGGATACTATAAATTTATTACAATATTAGACCTTATCTTGTTTGCAATAAGGCTTTTAAATTGGTCAGATATGAGTGGGAGAAACAGCGGCGGTCTTCGTTTGATCTCAGTGGTTAGAGAAATGTCTCAAATTCAGAAATTCAATATATTTCTCGGTACTTCCTTCGTACGTGCTAATTCTAAGATAGATTAAGACTATTTACGCCTATTAATACATTGGTTTGTATAAGATTATCTCAATATCAGATACTTGATATTTTCATATAAAATTTACCATTGTACCTACGACTTACGTAGAACATTTCAAGAACACTAAGCTAGTATACCACCAATCTTTGCCACCCCCACCACAAAAAAACAGGAATAAAAATTCTCCTCTCAAAAAAAGAAGTAAGATATTACGGCCAACTTCCCTCGCCCCTAAATCGTCTGAAGTCATAATGAAATCGTTTTACTCCAAAAAAAGGTATTTCTTTCTATATAAACCGCTATCTAACAAGTGCATAATTAACACAATGGCACGGATAATTAGATAACAATAGTAAAAACGCGGAACCTTCAAAGGGGGCGCGGGGCGTGACCTGCGTACACGAACCTACTATTCCCATTGCCTACAGGCGCGTCGGACGATCAGCAAAACCACTATAACTGTGACCTCTAGATTGGTAAGTTCAGTTCGTTAGCAGATGCCATACTTAAAGTTGTTCCTGCGATTTTCTGAGTTAGTCTGTGCTTGATAGGTGTGAAACTACTGGTTGCCGTAGAAGGGTCGGTGCAAATGTGGTCATAGAGTGGACATCTGAAGACTGGTACCTGTCGATTTAATTTCTAGTAGGTAATGAATAATCACATAACTCAGGCCTGAGAGGAATTGGGCTCCTATTCTAATAAAGCCATGTATTTCGCAATGACTAGGTAGGTACTTCTTTTATTTCTTTTTTATTTATTTATTTTAATTTTATTGCACAGAACTGAAGAATTTACAAATGTGGAAATGGATACCTTTTCTGGGATTCTTTTGTGTGCTTTAATATTAAGGTGAACGTCTGCGTATTCATTACTGCCCCATTAGATGTCATCTATACAGGGTGTTATCGGGGTCGTGATCCAAAATATGTATTTCAAACTGCACAAACAACTAGCAATTGAATGCCGTGACTATCACTAAAATCAAACAACTTTTTTTATTTTTTTTCCATTTTTGTACCACTTATTTTACTTTTAAGGATGTGTTTAGTATTTTAAATCGGCTTATCAACTCATTTAAATTATATAGTATAATTGACTTTTTCTTTTGAGTACAAATGTTAGTACAAAAAAAAACTTTATTTCTGTTATTTAGCAATTAAAGTTACATTAATCTACATTCGAAATATCTTATAAAGCTGTTCCCATATCATAATATCACCTTTAAGAGTAAAATAAGTGGCGCAAAAATTGAAAAAAAAAAAGAAAAAAAATTGCTTAATTTTAGTGATAGTCAGGGTATTCAATTGCTAGTTGTTTGTGGAGTTTGAAATACATATTTTGGATCACGACCCCGATAACACCCTGTATATACCTAAGCCATTAGCAATACATGGCTAGATTGAAATAATTTTAATATTTGGATGATTGGATATAGGTATGTTGAATATAGTATAATAGTGCTATATATATGCATATTTTTGTAGGCTTAAGTACTCTTAAAATATCAGTCGTTATAGGTATCAATACCACACCAATGCCTTTTAATCTTTGCCAAACTAACAGTCAAGCAGTCTGCTCTGAACCGCTATTATGTAAACCACATTGGCATCGAACGTGCGCACACGCTCGTTTGAGACAATCTGATAGACCGACATTGGGCTCTTAGTACAGGAACTTTTCCTAATGGTCTTAGCTGCGCATTGGACGTTCAGCATCAAATATAAGTAAATGATGACAGAAGTTGTTAATATATTGCAAGACATACAAGGTGTAACAAAAACGCTGGTGATCCATTTAAGGGCAGAATTAGATTAATTAGCATCGTATACTAATTATTAAAAAATAAGAAAAAATATCTCGCGAAAGAATGATTTTATTTTTAAATGGAGAGTTGGCCGACTGGGACGTGTCCCGCACAAAAAAAAATCTTCTAGGGTGCGTTGGGTTAAGATAGAAAGGTATTTTTTTAGGGGTAAGACAAAAAATCGTCCATATTCCGGAGCATTATAGACTACTTTTTATCTTACCCCTAAAAAAATAACTTTCTATCTTACCCCAACGCAGCTTACCTTTCCTTACTCGTAATACGAAACCAATTACGGCCTTACATACAATTATGCTGAAGAATTGCCAAACCACACCATCTAGCGTTCTGGAAATTAATCGTTAGGTTTCATGGCGTGATAGAGCCATTTTCTGACAAGGAGGTTTAGAACCCAGGGGTTCCAGTCTAGTAGTTGTATAGGTATGTATGTATTTAGGCGAGAGCGATCCACCCTAGCGCCAAAAATACTAACCTTATTTGATTAATAAAGTCTATCGATGAGTTTTCATGGCCATGTCGGGTGACATTACTCGTAACCACGTAAGCTACAATTTAACCGACTTCCAAATAATAAGAGGTTCTATATAATTATTATCTTGAAATAATTGATGTCTGCTTGTCTGTTAGGTCTGGAACTTCACATTCCTAAACGTAACCTGAACTTATTTATTACGCATTGTTTTGAAAACAGTCCAAAGTTCAAACCGCATCAATTTAAATATCGTTCTTACTTGGAATTCCTATTTTCACCGTAAATATGAATAGATGAATAATAAACATTCTTTTGTTCACGTGAATGTATGGAAAATAATGCGGAATAATAATGCATTCTTGGAATGTAGGAGAAAATCTGGGTGACTGAGATTTTCCAACAAGTTTTGTGTAAAAGGGACGAACAATTCGTTGATAAGTTTTACTACCTATAATTGAAAGGTAGACAGTGGACGTCTGTGTCTTTGACACTATCCCAGTAAACGCCATCTTTAAAAATTCTGGTAACAAGGGTGCATGATAACAGGGCAATTATTACTGGGCATTACCGTGTCAAAGTGCATGTATGACCACCTATGCTGTGCGCGGTTGTATACTTGAAAAAACTTTCGAATTTCTTGCCAAGCATATGCAGGTTGACTCAAAATGTTTTACAAAATGCAACTGAGATAATGAAAAAGTTTAGAGAAATTAACTCTACTCAAGCAAGGATTATAAAAACAGGGTCATTTTACAATTTTGTATAGAAAGCGACTCGTTTTTATTTCCCCTTAGTTATAGGTACGAGACAAGATTAGGAAGTCTTTAGAGAATATACATTTAAATAATTCGAGCCTTAACAAAAATAAATACCTACCTAAGTCAACATGTTTACATTTTACGTAGTACACTAAAACGTGCACTGCATATCGTCAACCGCAAAACAAATCAACTAAAATGTTCGCTCATATCACTTTCTTGGATGCCGATCCAATATCAACCTTATGTCTTGTGTCTGAAAATTCAAATACGAACTATTTTCTAAATCGAGATACGATCTTGTCAAACTATATATAAATCCATTAGGGTTGTCACAATATTTTATGCACAAAGATAACGTAAGAGCATAAATTTGCGACACTTATGGTTTAAGAGCGATCCCTGATATGTAGTTTGTAAGTGGTTATAAAAAGTAAGAAAGCTAAAAAACTACTTGAAAGCGGAGGTTCGAGTTGCCTGAGTACCAACTTTGTCCAATAATGTTAAACTATGTTATTATCAGAAAGATCATAATAAATAGGCCATGATTGTCAACATGAGACTAAACGAAGATTATAGTAATGCAATATATAAAGGTGGTGCAAATTATCATATAAACGTTAAAAATGGCGACAACAGTCATTATATCACGCTTATGTCACGTTATCTACACGGTAAATAGTAACTGCTGAATTCCTTTATCGTTTTAGGGTAATCAATAATACGATAATACGCAACCATTCGATTAAGTTTATAATAATAAAATACTAACAACAGGAAGCCATACAACCTTTTACTTTTAGTATATCTTCTAGTTACTGTCAACTTTTGTACATACACAATATGTATTTACTAATTTGTGTCTTGTTCTCGAGAAGAATGCATCTTAATGATAATGATAGTGCTGCCACGCAGCAGCACAGAACCCCCTTTCACCAAGTCGGGTAAAAAGCCTCAGATTAGGTAGCACAGCCTGAAAGCCCTCCAGCAGCCAGACGCCCTTCAAGCTGCTTCACTTTAATTGCATGCACGGTTCATATTTACTTATGTAATTTTTTTTAGACTTGACAAACATGTGCGCGAAATTCTTTTTTGTCGGAATTTCTGGGAGCTGACTCCCTAGAATACATTAAAATTAAATGGCTTAGAGTGTTGAGTTTTGTAGTGTACACTTTTTGTTTGTAATCTTAAATATCTTGAATACTTGATGTAGCTAAATTTTCTAGTTTATAAACTTTACCGAGTCAGTTTTAAAGGCAATAAAATCGTCATACAAAGCTGAAACATAAGTTAAATAGTTGAGCAAGCTTATAATATAAAAAAAATATTATTTTTTGTTTAACTTAACGTATAATTAATCAATTTTGTTCTAATTATAAGCCAAAGATGTATTTGTCATTGTCACGATTGCATACTCGCCTAGACAACGTGAAAATATGTTGAAAATATTAACATATGAATGACAAACACGGCGGCAATTGTCATTTTGTAAAAGTTTATGTCACGCTATCCAAGCGATAACTGCTGCCATCATTTTGATGTTTTACATTCAATGTAAAAGATGTGTTTATTTTATTTTTATTAAGGAGTATGATGCAAAAATCCAACCATAACTTTGACGTGGACTGCATAACTTTATTTGTAATAGTATCTTCCTTGAAGAAAGCCTCAAAATATGTGGCTCACGCTCTTGTAGACCTAGTTAAGAATGTGTCAGATATTTTTACCGCTTTCGAGGAAGAATTGCTTTGAGGAAGATACTATTGCAGACGACTGTATGTATATTAAACCCGACCAAATTTACCTTGGCATTTCGGCAGAAAACGGGACAACATCGTGTCGGAGTCGATTCCATCACCGAATTCGTGAAACAGATCGTATCGGAAATCACGAATAATGAAATTATGGGGACGGAGATGCTGACATTACAACAGTACGGATTCGAGGTAATTTTAAAGGCAACGTGGTTCTATCAAAGATCAAACTTTTCTTAACAGAAAAATTAAAGATGCATGCAACACAATATGATATTAGCTCTTATGACTTAAGGATAAAATTATGTAATGCGTCGCACGACAGAGCTGCAATTTTTCAAAACAAGAAACTATAGACTAAAAATCCTGTAAAGATGTAGGTTTCAAAAAGACGGCTGGAACCAATGTTTACGTCTACTAAAAAAGAAACAATTCTAATTTTATGTCCATATCGTGTATCAATGTGATTTGCCGATTTTGATATATGTGGTTATGTGCACTTTGTTTTTACTGAAATTTCTTCTTTTTAATTCGTCTTTCTAAAGAAAAGGACATTCTACAGTCCATGAGCTTTAAGAAGAACCTTCGGGAATCGGCGATGACACACGAAGGTAATATTGCTGTTCTGCTTTTTCATGTGTTGATTGATACCAGACGTCTCTTTCTAAAACTCGAAGGTTCTTTTTAGAGCTCACGGACTGTATCTAGGTTTGCAAAACCACAATTTTTTTTCATCCTGTATAACGTAACGTACCTAAGTAATAAACCCGCAACTGATATTCGGCAAATTATATTAAACGACGAAACGTGTTCTTCTTATCTGGATTATAAGTTTCGGCAAATTGCGGCTTTCGGGGTAAGATTAGCCCGAATTCTGACTTTCTCGACGCTGATCTGGTTTGAGATTATGAGGTAAACTGTTATGGAAACTGATTTTGTTTGGTAATAAAAAAAGTATGTAATTTACTGATTTAAACTCAAACGATTCTCACATTGAGGAGATACAAATTATTTGCGCTGAAAGTTAGAAGTTATAGTGTCACTAAAACTCTAAGGTCTAAGCTACTCTTTCATTCAGTGACAGCTGTCAATCGCCAAACATGGCGCATGCAATTTGTTCTAGATAACTCATTTAGTAGAATACATAATAAATCGATAGATTTTCACTAATAATTTAAATAAATAAAAACGGTATTTAATCGCGAAGAGCGCTGGTAGCCTTGCGGTAAGACGTCCGACTATCAATCCGGAGGTCTCGGGTTCAAACCCCGGCTCGTACCACTGAGTTTTTCGGAACTTATGTACGGAATATCATTTGATATTTACCAGTCGCTTTTCGGTGAAGGAAAACATCGTGAGGAAACCGGACCTAATCCCAAAAAAGGCCTAGTTTCCCCTCTGGGTTGGAAGGTCTGATGGCAGTCGCTTTTGTAAATACTAGTGTCTATGCTAATTCAAGGGATTAGGTTGTCAAGCGGACCCCAAGTCGGGATAAACGCTAGGAAGAAGAAGAAGGTATTTAATCGCGTCTCGCGTCGTTCTACTCTATGTTCCCTGTTTCTCCAACCCCTTTTCCATTTAAGGTTAGAATATTATTAAATATCATAAAACATATAACATAGTGCATAGTGTATTCATTAGCCATAGCATAAATAAATAAATACCGTCCGGATTCAATTATATAGGGAGATAGGTATGCAAGAAGTCTGGAATGCGAAACTAATTAATTCACATAGGTAGATATCTTCCTAACATAAATCGTGTTCTAAATAGCGGAACTATTAATCTTACTTTTAACAGGATTAACTAATAACCTCAATACGGACGTGATAAATAATTAATTCGACACCATACATAATCAGATTAGAAGAAAATTATAGATGAAGAATGTTATGTATAACAAATCGTGCGAACTAGGCCGAATAGGTCAAACGGGACGAGACTGTTACTTACAATACTTACTGCAGGAGCTGTATTCGAACTTCAAATTCTGATCATGATTTGACATAACTCGCCGCGCATTTAGTAAAAATCAATAAAGTATAAATCAATTTTAAAATGGCGCATCCTTGGCAGGCTGGTGACCTAACTGAATTTAAGAACTGTATATGCATTCTAAAATTATGTGGATCTAAGGAAGTACCTATGTCCTACAATTCCCTCACTGCAAAAGAGCTTTAGGCATCTACTGTGTACAGACGATGGGAGTTTATATGAAGTTCTAAAACGCGCTTTCACTTTTGAGTTTTAACATTTTGTAAGTCGGTCACATTACACTGAAAATTAATTGGTACCATTTTTTATTTGCATTGAAAATATCTTTTCTTTTTTTCTCCTTCTTCAATTAGTACCTGCATAGGTACTTGCGCTCCGCGGATAGCTTGGAGAGAATTATAATGACGGGAAAAGTTGAAGGCACGAGACTTAGAAGCCCCTCCCCCTGCAAGATGGTGTGCCCAAATTACTGCACCCATGCAATTAAAACTGCACGAAGCCATGTGCGTAGCAAGGGATAGAAGCCTGTGGAGGAACCTGATCTTCCACAGAAGGACATGATGTCACGATCCTCAGCTTTCAGGGAACGACTGATGATGCAGTACTTACGGTTTATTTGAACTGAGGCATTTAACAATGACTCACGCTTCACAAAGATCGTATCGTAACGTAAGCCCCGTTACACACACACATACATTAGTATCAATTAATGTTCCGCTACCCACCTGTCGAATGCATTCAATTGAACAAGATTCTGCCGTTTTCAAAAAAGGAACGGAGTAACGTTGCTTTTGAAACGTCTTATCTCGCTATTGCGTCCGATAATTTTTGAACTTTAAAAGCAATCAATAAGGTTGTTATTGAATTGGTATTTGCGGGTAAGAATTGAGTTTGGAAATATGTTCTTGAGTAAAAAAGTCGTTGAAACATGTGGCACGAGCTACAGCAGCTGCGCGATTGGAGAACTTTTTGTTCCATATTCGAAAATTGTTTTTTTTTTACAGTCGATGAATAGCACCTGACTGCATTTAAAAAATGCTTTTATAAACGAATGATTTTAAAAGGAATGATAATGTTGTTGTTTAAGTGGTTTTGTGTTATTATTGTAATGATGTCCTTTTGAGTTTTGTAGGTGTTTTTGTAGCTAAATATAAACTGTTTTGGCACTGTTTTTTGACACATTCGCGAGTTTTACTAATTATCTTAATTTGGATTTCCTTTTGTAGATATAATGTATAAGCAATTAAATCTCCCAAGTTAGTTACCTTTATTTATTTAGTTAATGTTACCAGTTTCAAATCTGCAAGTGGTTTTCGTTTGTAGTACAGGTATTAAATAATTTGTGAGACCTTAAATGAATAAATATATGAAGCTCTATGTAGTCTAATTACTAGTAGTCTTGTTTTAAGGCATTAACATAAATCAAATATACATACATACATACATACAATCACGCCTATATCCCAAAAGGGGTAGGCAGAGATCACGGATTTCCATTTGCTACGATCAATGCAGCAGAACAGAACGGCTCTCCGTGAGCCACAAATATGATTTAACCAAATTAATTAGACGAAAACTACCACATACACCACTTTTTTACAAAATGTATTGTATGAAAAGGCTGTAAATATTATTCACGTAATATTAACCAAAAATACACAAAGTATGTAAGCGAACATTTAATTATTCAAAATATTTATTTTACATCACAAAGCTAACTACTGACAGCTACAATAATTGGACGAGAACTGACGCACCTACCCGAAATATATGATTTAATATCACATTTTTACACAATAGCCATGAACAGGTTCGAATTATCAATGAAAGCACTCATACATAATGTATATGACCGGTTCTTTGATGTCATATTTATTCACAAAAAGTACCCTCAACTCATTTCTATCATAAATTGACCCTAAAATTCATAATAACTCTACAAGATCACGGCTCAAATGTATACTAGTCTTTATAGTTGAATAACGGCTTGAGTTTCGTACAGACAGACGGACAGACTTGCACCTGCGCTTCCTGTGGGGCTTTTTACTCAGTGGCATTTCCTGGAGCTTTCGATAAAGCTTTTAAATGATAATTTATGTTGCGATTTTCTTGTGGGGTCCAGTTTGTTTAAGTCAAGGTCTAGATCATAAAGAAATAAGTATGCATAGAGTGTTCACTCCATAGAACTAGTTATTACCCTGAAAGCTTGCCATTATGAAGGCTAGACGACTAAGGGACTAAGGGAGACCAGTTGTATTGCGTCAGCCCTCTAAGTTTACATATTTCTCTATGGTCTATATAAATAGTACTTATATTTACTCAATAATCATCTTACTTGGTGCAATTTTCTTCAAGGTAAGATTGTATAAATCGTAAATAATACCATCATCATTTTGATATAACTCATTGACTTTTGTAAAGGTGCGTCGAATACTACTCTAACCTTGGTGGTCTTTTGATCCTCGCGAACCACAGGCTGACGTGGTAAATATTAGAGAAAATGCAGATATGTTACAAAAAATATATAATTACCGATAAATTGTTAAATTACTGGGTTTTCTCTGGAAAAAAAAATAACCAGTTGCATTAAGGTTTTACTAACTTAAGTTTATTGATTCCACTAAATTTTGCCGAAAAAGAAAGTACTTACCTAAACACAAATAATTAAGGTAAGTAAATAGAAATATCAACACACTCATTCATACATTTTAGTATTGATTTTCTAATATCTGGATAGCAGAAAAATTATTACATTACAAAGCAGTTATTCATTTATTAACACATTTTCTAACCTCACGTAATCTTCTTTATTACAATATCGTTAAAATTATCATCATAAGCCTGTAATTACAGTCGCCATCAAATATATCAGGGCGGTCACGGTACTCAAAAATATCTGAGTACCTTATCGCCCTGACAATAAAGGCGTTGTTCAGATATTTGTGATCACCTTAGCCGTTCTGATATATCTGATGGCGGTTGTACAATATCGTTAAAATTATCATCATAAGCCTAGAGAGGTGTTATTACAAATTTCCGTTATGACAAAACCCGGCTAACACCTAATTACCACGACCACTTAACTTCTTAACAAGAAATTACCATAATCTGATGGTAATCTTCAAAAACACCGTTTAATTACCACCTTCGTAATTTATTCATAATTTATTTCTATCTGATCATAAAGGGTCCTTTTACTTGGTAGCTTTTAAGCTGTTTTCAACTTTACGTAGATATAAATAAAGTATATGTAACAAACACATATTAATAAATATAACGTTTATTTGGCTATATTTCTTGTGAGATTGCAGTTAAAATATGTACGTTACTGAGTAACGAATAAGGTCTATTTTGTATAAAATTGATTAAAGGTCATCTTGTAATTTTTACAGTAATTTTAATCGAATCTGTATCTGGCGAAATCAATCACATTTGAACCTTCATTAACAAGCTTTTCACAGCATTACTTCATATACGAGTGTGAAAGCGATGAACATATAAGTGCAATTATATGACATATGTTTTTACTAATTAGTAGCATAATCGTGTGAAACAAAATGTTGTTAAGTCACTCTGGATTCGAAGTTTACACGTGAAAATGCGGGAGAAAGTAATTATAAATGCAAGGCGAAATCATAGCCCTTTTGTAGTGAGTACACATTGGCAGGGTTAGTTTATAAGAGAGAGCGGGAGCGGAAGCATTAGCGGGGATGTGGAGCATCAGTATCAGCAGGATTTTTTTAGTATACCGTTAATATGATTTTTTATTCAAACTAAAAACAGCTCATAATAATTAATATAAAAATACAAACAGGATTTTAAAATAACGGAAAGACTGGAATTAATGGTAAGACAACAATAAACGTTTCAAGATACATCAGTAGTTCAGTAGTCTAGTTAAAATTAAAATTACCAACCTGAGTAGGCGAGTCAATAAAGGATTTACGTCACCTTTGTAGCGCCAAAAAGAAACTGATGCAATCACTTCAACCTAAACTCCGTTTTTTTGTCCGGATTCTAAAACGCTCAAACTTACTATCATTACAATACAAAAAAAGAAAGATAGGCTAGTTTATAGTACCTAATGGGCCTAATTCAATTTCAATTGATATTACGAGTAGTAAATGAAAGCTGAGCTGTCCGCTTCCGCTCCCGCGTGCTCCTATCACAAATACCATCACCAACAAGTACCGGCCACGTCGTATGAATACCTAATTAATAACACATTGTCATTTCCCACACTATATCTTGTAAAGGGCAGCGCTGCATGCCAAGCCAATGTGAGATATATTACCTTAGCGATAAAGTTATATTCACGTTGGTATAATATATATTTTTGAATTCAAAGTAGGGCTGTATCAGATAATGGGTTATTAGACTTTAAATATGTTGAATTTCTATTTGTTACGGTAATGAATGTTGTTTCCTGTGGTCGTGTCGTGAACTTGTGAACATAAGTCGTGAACCATGGAAGAATAAGTTATTTAATAAGATTATAATCTTAATTGTATTATAATAAACGAGATAAGAATCGACCCTTTGCACCTGTTCTTTAACTAGGTACTTAATCGCATTTCATTTGACATATGCATTGCAAGTGTACTCGAGAGCAAAAGTTTCAGGTCACTAGCTTTTTCTTGAGTATCTCTTATAAATGTTTATGTTAATGACCCGAAATTTTTGCTCTCGAGTGTATATTAAATGAGGAATTCGATTTAACTATTTAAAATAATGTTTAAACAAGAAAGTGACTATTTGTCCATAGATAGCAGAATAATGTTACTTCTATGGAAGATGCATCTTAAGAGAATATTAAAAAAACGCTCATAAAATTGGGATATAATTATTATTCTACATATCAGAATATATACTGACTGACTTGCGCAGAAATAATCTAAATGCGCTGAAATCAATGTTTTGAAGTGAATTTAGAGTTTTTTTGCTACCATCTAACTATTATTAGTTCGGTTATGGATATAATTATGTTGTGCCCTTAAATACTAGCCCTAAAAAATGCCAGCAGCACTAACTTCCACTTTAATATCCTTCATAATATTCCAAAAGAGTTATTGCGCATTAATTCAAAGAATAAAACGGAAATGATAAAAATAATCAGAATTTTGTTTGGAAACAATGAGCTTTGTCGTGATGATAAGACGGGTATAATAGGAATACTGGGCCTTTGTCTCGTTTTACGAGGCACAAGAAGACTTGGGCTTCATAATATCTGTTTTTACAATAGCTGTTTCGGGTCCTTGGTAACTCTTTACTCTGTGTATCGCAAGAGTCAAATATGAATAGTATTCGCTACAAGCTACAAGTAGTACCGATTGTTTCTTGTAATAGGAGCAATAAATTAAAAACGTAGATTCTACTCCTCAAATCAGACAACGTTTGTTCAGCAACTTTTAAAAATAACTCATGGTTTGATTTTTAGGAAATTTTAAAGATTATTCGGACACGCAATGTATTCCGAAATTGATTATGACTCAGGGTGATGGCTCCTCTATATGATGGGCCATCATAGGGACGCAGCTATACGTTAGAGGGAGCTAACGATATTGCCATCTCGTTCCGTCGTATAGCTGCGTCCCTATGATGGCCCATCATGTAGAGCCAGCCTGACAAGACTGACAAGCAATGTCAGTTAAATGGATTTTAACGTACATTGAAAATATTATTGAAAAGTTGTAGAACAAAAGTTTTATTGATTGAGGAGTAGAATCTACGTTTTAATTTATTGTTCCTTACTACAGGAAACACGCTGTATATCTGCGCTATATTGGACAACGGTATCAGGGTGACCGATTTTGATCATTTTTGGGATGTTCCTTTAGTTTTTGATAAAAAATATACAATATCACACGTTTAGGGGTGTGTAGCTATATACAGGTTGGCACTTTACTATGAAATTTGCTGAAAGTATGGTGTTATCTAATTAATTTTCAATCAATTTATTATAATTTGAAAGGTAGGTTAAGTAAAACAAAAAGCCATTAAAAATTAAACTTTTTATTATAGGTGAAAACCCTGCCGTTATAAAGTTAATATTTTCATGACGTCACTGCCCGATCAACTTGCTAGGGTTGAAGCAGACGGATTTTTGCACTAAAGTTTAACAAGCTTTATCTCGTAAACGTTAAAGAATATTAACATAGTTTATTGGTTAAAAATAAAGCTCTGAGGGTGAACAATTCTCCGTTTTTGTAAAAGCTCTTCGTTCTGTTCCACGCGGTATAATAGTAGACGCGTTATCTTGCAAAGGGATTAGCGTTAAAATAATAAAAATAAGTACATACATGTATGTATGTAAAAAAAAGTAGTTATAGGGATTGCCGATAGAAGTGAAAACTTAGACCGTTTTATTTTAGGAAATAAATGATTTAACCTCACCTCACCTCACCCCACCTCACCTCACCTCACCTCACCTCACTCCACTTCACTTTATTTTACATTTACATTTCATTTTACTTGTTTCTCAATCGTATGGTTTTTCGTTTTCGTGACGATGACGTCAGCATGTCGGTGTCGGTGCCAACCAACCAAAATGTGCCCAACCTGGCTCAAGAAGTTTTCACTTCAATAATAATTACAATGCCGAGTGCTCTATAAATTAGGAGAGTAAAGCAAGATTGTACAGTCGCCATCAGATATATCGGAGCGGCCAGGGTCACAAATATCTGAACAACGCCTCTATTGTCAAGGCGATAAAGTGCATGTTCAGATATTTTTGAGTACCCTGGCCGCTCCGATATATTTGTTGGCGACTGTACCTAGTTCTATTGGTGGTTAAAGGTATGTTATCGTGATTGCGGGTCAACAACCGATTATGCAGCGTTATCAATGCATGGGTATTTTATAATCGATACTAACGGAGGTCGAGCGTCCATAACTATTAATAGAATTCCTTTGATTGAGGGATTATTTATAGGGCTGTTTTTTTCATCGTAATTTAGTACTGGAAATATTCATGTCGTTTTTAAAGCTTTCTGAGTATTTTATGTTTCATAAAGTAGGTAGTACTTTAGTCACTTTTCTCTCTTCTGCAACATCTTTCACTCACTGTCAAATAAAAAACGATGGTAGAAGTAGATGTATCATTTGGTAACTAGGTACTCTATTTTAGGATATTTCGGTTGCCTTGTATTAAATGTAGAAAAAATATTTGGTTTATTGACCTATAAAGAAAGCATTTATTTTGTCAAATGTTTAACACCTTTGTTTTCTCACTCACTCTGGTGTAAAGACGAATTAACTTTCACCTCATTACCTGTAACAGAAAAACAAATAATCATTAAGACACAGCAAAAACAATAAAAATGCAAACAACTTTGCATCCTTAATCCCAGAATCCTCAAAAAACGAAAACCACTGTCAATAAATACGCTTCTTTATAACCAATATTCCGTTTCGCATTAAATCGTCGCAATAAATAACTATGGGTCAAAAACAAAAGGCACTCGTCTCCTTTTGTTTTAATTCTCGTCCTAACTTAATAATGTTTCCATGGAAGTCATGTGATACCGGTCCCCTGTGGAGCGACAAGGGGTCATACTCATATGGCGAGGTTATGGTCATTTTGATAATAATTTATGGCCTACTGACACATGTCATGTGTTTAGGACTTTATGTTGATATCATGTGAAAGTGCAACTTAATAAGTTTGTAGGTTTAAGTATGTGATCCCTGAATGAACCATGCTGATTTTTAATTCATCAATTTTCTTCGCGACTTATCATAATATTTTTTTTAATAGAAATATAATAGAATAGAAGTAAATTCTCATTCGCTGAACCATTAAAACGCTCTCATTCCTTCCCGACGCTTAAGAATTTATTTGTAGAAAAACTTCTTGACGATTTTCCTGTCTCTATATCATACTGAAAGGCTTAACTTAAGACTAAGCTTATCTTTTTCAATCTGTGTTTATAGTTATTTAGCTGGTATGGTATTTGAAATAAAACTGCATTGTTATTGTTCAAAACGCCGTGCGCCGGCATTGTTATACTCGTAGTCATTTTGCCAAGAAATTTATGGACTATACATTCAATGTGTATATATAGCTTTATTTTGTGCGTAATGTTTTTCGGATTCGGACGATACATATCATGAGTTTTGATTAAGGGAATTTTAATGTCTCTTTTCAACTTTGTTTTGGGCAACATTGCAAGTAAGTAAATATTCTTTATTGCACCAAAATACAAGAATAATAAATATTACAATAAACTTACAATTAAGGAACAACAGGCGGTATTATCGCTAAAAAGCGATCTCTTCCCAGACAACCTCTGGGTAGCAGGAAATGAAAAATTTATTTAAGGTAACAGGTAGTGCAAATAATTTAAGGTAAGAGAGCAAAATACACACCAATACACATATTAGGTACTCCAATTACAAATTGTATTGGGAATTCTTTGGTAAGTAAGTAAATAAAAAGACCGGCCAAGTGCAAGTTGGACTCGCGCCCTGGGGATTCCGTAAGTATCAGCATCACACAATTTTAACAACACTGAACATTGCTGTAACGAAAAGAAAATTTGGATTGCGGGACAAACTTTGGCTTTGCCGTTGAAAAACTGTTGTCTCCATGCATTGACATAGGTCGCGATTAGTTTACCAACTGTAAATATTATGTAATAAAAAAAACCTCGGGACGTAGACATGTATGCGATGTTAATTTCAGCTTGATACCTTCAAGCGTTCCTGAGGAAATAAATCCTGACCGACGGACGGACAAAAAAATGAAACTACTACTAGTATATTCACCGGCAATAGTACCTTCCTACATAAAGGCCGCAAAAATATGTGACCCGCACTTATTTGTAGGGCTTTAAGAGCGTCTCTCATATTTTTGCGGCCTTCGTGTAGGAAGATACTATTGCCGGTGACTGTACAAGGGTTCCTTTTTTTTCCTTTAGTGGTAACCCTAAAAACGACCTCATTTTAGATCATGCTGGTACTTACTTAACACTCTTAACAGGTAATTGATGAGTCGTTGACTTTTTCCTGTATACAATGTTTTGAGCCATCAATGACTATGTAAATATCGTATATCTCTGCACGTCAGTTTAATATACCTAGCCTGCCATCGCACAGCCTAACTCTTAAATAAGAAGTGGATTTATTCATCCAGTGCCGGATTGCAGGCATTTATCAAAGCTCGGATAAACGCTGGCGATAAATTTCAGAAATTGGATACAGAGCCCGGCCCTTGTACGGTCGTTGGGTAGGGTTGTCACAAACTGCAGTTTGTTAGTAGTTCGTTTACTATATGTACTATCGGGAATGCCGATCGGTCCGCTCTTGACTTAGGCTCTTGATGAAATTCGAAGAATCGTAATAATTATTTTACTTTAGACTCCAGACGGTATATTATGCATTGAGGGTAAGAGATTCTCTCTAGTATCTCCAATATTGCTTGTACGATTTGGTTTAGATTTAAAAGTGTTATGCAATTATATTAAGGAATTATTTTGACAAAACACGGGACTTAATCGCGTACACTTACTTTTAATTTTCCTGACGTTTCGAGCGTGTCATAACGCTCGTGGTCGCAGGCAGACTGGCGAGGAATCGTATCAGCATCTCCTAGCCGCGCGGGTTTTTCGAACTACCCGCACTTGGTCTTGATTATTCACATTTACGCTAGGGTTGTCACTTTGCCTACACACGACACTCACAACATCCGATGGTATGGAAATGCACGTATTTCGACGCTTACATTTGCTGATCACTGGATTCCACGAAGAAGAAATTCCCTGCCCTTCGTTCTGGTTGAAGTTTTTATACTTTTTAAAATCGGCAAGTTAACAAATCTGCGGTGGCTGAACATTTGTTAGAATCTGGACCAAACCACTGGATTGAGCTCCATAATCCAAAAGTGCTCTCCACGGAACCTCGTCGTTATAGCAGGAAACTACGAGAAGCAATTGAAATTAGAAAGTATAAAAACTTCAACCAGAACGAAGGGCAGGGGATTTCTTCTTCGTGGAATCCAGTGATCAGCAAATGTAAGCGTCGAAATACGTGCATTTCCATACCATCGGATGTTGTGAGTGTCGTGTGTAGGCAAAGTGACAACCCTAGCGTAAATGTGAATAATCAAGACCAGGTGCGGGTAGTTCGAAAAACCCGCGCGGCTAGGAGATGCTGATACGATTCCTCGCCAGTCTGCCTGCGACCACGAGCGTTATGACACGCTCGAAACGTCAGGAAAATTAAAAGTAAGTGTACGCGATTAAGTCCCGTGTTTTGTCAAAATAATGAGTGAAAATCGTGTGAGTTTAAATCAGTATATATTAAGGAATGTTTCTTAGACAGGTCTAAAATCGATTGATATAATTTTATCAGTTTTTTTGTAAATATTTTAGTCTTGTTGGTAAAGATAAAATGCGGTAGGAACAGGACAATAAACACAATGTATATTCACAGACTTTTACCATAAATGTCAATTACCAATAGATTTTTTTAAATTTTTAGCTCCAATTGTTAAGTTTTGTCCTTAACGATTAAGCTACCAAAAAATCAATAACTTGTCATTAAAATTAGAACTTACACGCAAGATTATTTACGTACTAAAATCTTTGGGAATCTCAAGGGTTGTAATATTTTGACAACCCTAACAAAAATAGAGTCGATACACTCTATGATGGAAGACACCGATTAAAATAACTGCAGTTATACAATATCATACATATTACTGATTCACGATCGCTATATTGAAAACTGAGATTAAGTCGTCCGTTGAAGATGTTCAGTTATTAACTTACTATGGATTCTCTATGCCAATATTAAGATACTTAACTCTGAATAAGTATCGATTTATTTGTCAATGGTATACAATAGAGTACCGTGAAATGGGGTGACTTTAGGAAATGTTGGGGCTACTTTGATAGATTTCAAACGGTCATAAAAGCGGTGTTATTTACAATTTTCTTAATCTATATTGGTAAATGGCTAAAATATTATACATTCTTACATTTTACTAGGCGTCTAGAGACTGAATATCCATACTTTGGCGATTAAGTCGATTTTTCAAAGTCGCCCCTGTATTTTAAAGTCACCCCGTTTCACGGTAGTATATTTCATGACTATTGTAAAATTTTGGATATGTTAATTTATTATGTAGGTACTTACGTATTTTATAAATAAATAAATAAATATTATAGGACAACCTTACACAAATCGACCTAGTCCCACGATAAGCTCAATAAGGCTTGTGTTGTGGGTACTAGGCGACGATAGGTATATATAATATATAAATACTTAAATACATAGAAAACATCCATAACTCTGTGATTATCACACAAATAAATGCCCTGACCAGGATTCGAACCCGGGACCTCCTGCTTCATAGACAGAGTCACTACCAACTAGGCTCCTAGCCGTTAATTCGGTTTGTATGTTTTATGTTCCGCCCAGGAAGTGATTAAAGTGCCATTTCCACAATGTATAAAAGTACCATTACAAGTTAGTTAATCATTGCATTAAGTATCAAAATCTCGGATTAGCATCCTAATTTATTGTGGATAGTATTTTCAGGAACAAAACAAAAAAAATACGAATGAGAAACAATACTTGGCACTTTCCCATTTTATCTCACAAATGACGAAACTCTTCATGAATAGTAATTTCGTAAAGTTAATTAGAGTTTTTATACGAACTTAAACCTTGGGTTACCTTCGTCTTCGGTTTATTGCCAATACATCAGCCTTATTACAAGAACATAAGGTCCACCTTTGGTCATTCAGGAGTATAGCTGCTAGTACCTTCGCGATTCGTCACATCGGCCGATTCGTCATGGTTTGCAGCAAATCACAACGCACTCGGAGCTGCTATGTTATGGACAGTCATGATCAGACGTCAAAATATTTGGTGTGAAAATACGACTTACGCATATTATTGATATACATCTTGTTTTTTTACAATTAAAAAAATAACGAAAAGTTCAAATAAGACTACCTTCTAATTTTAGTGGTGATACGCTGAAGACAATAAGAGGCAAAATGGCGACTATTAAAATTGTTTTCCCAGAAATCGCACGATGACAATCGCATAATTTTACTAATCAAAAAAAATATATAGAAATGACACACTTTGTTATAATTACTTACTAGCTAGTAAACTGCTTAATTCACCGAGCAAGTTTAGTGAAGCCTCCGTTTCAGCTTGACAAAAAATGCGTTCATTAATATTAGGTAGGTTCGTCAAATTTGTAATGGAAAAAATTGTGTTGACTTCCTCACAAAGAAAGAATTTAACAATACAAAAAAAAACCTAATATTTAGTTAATATTCTTCTTCCTCCTAGCGTTTGTCCCAGCTTTTTTGCTCTATTGAGCCTGGGGTACGGTCGGCAATCTAATCCCGGGAATCGCATTGGCACTAGTTTTTACGAAAGCGACTGCCATCTGGCCTTCCATCCAGAGGGGAAACTAGGCCTTGTTGGGATTAAATCCGGTTTTCTTACGATGTTTTCCTTCACCGAAAAGCGACTGATAAATATCACATAAGTTCCGAAAAACTTAGTGGTGCGATCCGGGGTTTGAACCCGAGACCTTCGGATTGAAAGTCTGACGTCCTACCGCCAGGCCACCAGCGCTTTTTCTAATATTATTTTATCTAAATTGTAACTTAATTATAATAAATCTAAATGATTATTAAAAGATTTTAATATCTCCCATAACAGTTTCGTACCTCCACGTACCAGCGTTCAACGCATTAGTCATAGCAAAGTGCGGTTTTGATTTCAAATACTTAAAGGTATTACTTTACTGTAACGTGAGTACGATCGTTCACTATTTACGTTATCGAGCCCAACCAACCGTCAAATTCGGAGAAAGCTGTTCGATAAGTGGCTTTATTTGAAAATTTTTATATGGCTTGTGACATCGCCATGAGTAAAGACCATTAAACATCTCAATAAAATCTCTAGTTGATCAGACACGACTTTTTTTGTGAAGGAAAGTTGATAGATACCTGATTATGTCACTGCTTCATACAAAATTGATCTTGTATTAAGTCATGATGGTATTATTAATCATGTTGAATACGGCCCTAGTATACAGATTGGTTTGAAGTTACACGACAATCAATTCTAAAAATAGACTCCATTTCGATATTATTTGTACAACGTAGGGCCTTGTTTAGAAAAAAAACTTAAAGATATTTTATAAAACACTTCAAAGGGGAGTGACGAATCAGAAATTGTCCATTTGTTTCGGTACTTGAGTAAAGTATATATTTGTTAATGAATCTCGGATAAAAATAGATCTTTTAAGTGCTTGATTTTTACAAACGCGTGTTTATACAAAAAAATAGAGTACAGTCAGCAGCAGAGTAATTAAAAAGACCTTCACGCCCTTTTATTCTCTTAACAATAAAGTCGTGCCAAGCTTATTTTGAACAACTCACCTGCTTAGCTACTTCAGCTGCTGACTGTACCTATTTAACTATTTCTTAGTTGTCAGATTTGCTAGGTTCGAATTGGATAAATGTCAACAAACGGAGATTTTCCAAACGGTCCCGTCATGACCTCTTCTGGCGCTTCCAATTAGCTATAATTGACCTTAGCCGACGTTTGAGCACTTTAATAATTTGAAGCCAAAATGGCATCAATTAGCTGGGATTATGTGTGTATAATTGTGGCTTACGAGTACAGGTATGGCTATAAATGGAATTTCTACTCATCATCATCATCTCAGCCATAAGACGTCTACTGCTAAACATAGGCCTCCCCTTACAGGGGGAATTTCTACTAGGTATCTCGTGCTTTTTAGTGTGTGTTTGTAAGATTGTCGGTAATAAAAAAAATATGCAAACTAGATTTGAAACAGTTCCTGATGTCCGATTAACCTCTAGCGACCCACCATAAAAGAAAGATTGGAAGTGAAATTTGAACCAAAAGCATTAGAAATAGAATAGAATTTCTTATGTTTCGAAATCGAACGAAACAAAACAAAAGCAACTCTGTACAATTTGAAATATAATCGAATTTTCATTGAAGATATTTTGTACTAATATTAGCACTTTGAACCTCAGGTTGTTAAGCTAAAATTTTGCATACCTGAGTAAAGCCTGATCAGAAATATAAGACTATTGTCAAGAGGGTGCTTTTTTCTCATGTATGTGGTGAGTTGGTGACAGTTCAGATTAGCCTGATAAACATGGCGCATTGTCATATATTTCTGGTCAGGGTTTAACATAGATGATAATATTGATTTTGGTATATACCATCGAGTTTGTCTGATGATGAAAGCGAAGGTAGTCATAAGCGGTCCAGACACTGTCAGTAATAATGTCATTATTTCTGTACCCATCCTTCTCTTCTTCATATACATAGAAAAGGACGGGTACAGAAATAATGACATTATTACTGACAGTGTCTGGACCGCTATAAGAATTCTGTGATAAACAGATAAAACAATGGAAGCTCTTTGTGTTTGAGATTGTTTTTGTTAGAATCATGTTATTGAGCAGTTGATGACTTTTGCGAGAAAAGGCTTTAAAAGCTTGTATTAAAAAATACAACAATTTATTATTGAACCAATATAAATTACCTTGCTAGCTACTAAAACGTGATACAACTTGAACACATGTAAACCGCCTACTTATTTCCGTTAACACTATCGCCTTAACAAATTACATACAGCTGCGCGTAAAATGTACTGCAATCTATATTCAAGAAATACAGGCATAACGTGGAATTAATGCATTACAAGTGACCCGCGCCCACGACGTGACCTCAGACAAATCGCAATGTCAAAGTGATACGCAATACATGGAGATATATGTCGACCAAGCAACTTGGTCTTCTGTTAAGGCGGTGTCCGCTGCTTTTTGATTTAATGTTGACATAATTAATTTGTAAAAACATTATTTTGTATTTTAAACATTGAATTAGATTTAATCCTAAACTAACAAGCAGCAAATAGCTAACATTTGAGGCACTGCAGTGGCGGCGCGTCCATTTTTTTCAGGCTGATTTTTTTCCTGAGCAGTTTTTTTATAGCTCATGAAGAAGTTTTAAGTCAAATTAAGTTCCGGCTTGCCTAAGAAAAACTCTGACCCGCCGCCACTGTGAGGCAGGGATCTCTCAAAAAAAAACTAATGAAAACTAATTAAACCGTACTAACAAAATGGAATCGAACTCCATACAAAATGTAAGGGACAACATAATGCAATCAAATTTACTTCTAGTAGACGAAAATATAAATGGTTATAAAAATTTGTAGACAACTTGGCGCAAAGGCTTACCCAAACTTTTATTTCAACGCAGGTTATCATCGCGACCATAACCGTAATTTACGGTCAAGGCCATTAACGATTCTATTCGCCTTAATAAGACTTGTAGGGCCAGAGTCCTCAGTAAAGTGGTGACCTAAGGTTAGACTGAGCGTGTTATGTTGCAGAGTTGTTTGATTTACGAAAGGCTTTCCAAATATCCCGTTTTGGGTAACGCTTGCGCAAATACTAATGATTAAGGTAAGACAAAAAGACAGAATTCAAATAAGCTTATATAGAAATCTGGTTCGTGCCACATTCTTGAGATTAGAGCACAAACAGTGAGATAATTGTGATTTATTGTATGTAAGTAAATTTCAACTGTCTCCATGGTAGATTAGATAGAGAAGTCGTTTTCGAAAAATTACCAGTAATAATTTCTAAAGCAACCTAAAATCTGAAACTGCCTTGTAACCGCTAAATTCGAAAACCGAATATGGGTTTTATGCAACTCTTCTTTTCAAATTAGCAAATTTGAAAGAGAGAGATATAACGACACTTTACTTTAAGTAATAAAAAGTATACCCTATTATAAAATTTCGACATACATACGCGCTAGCGCTACTGGTCACGTGTTACTCTAAAAAACTCGAATTAATAAACAAATACGTTAGTATGGAGTTCAACTCTCACTTAGACGAAGTGATTGACATTTAATAGGCTTTATTAGGATGATTTTAATTACGATTCCATAGATTCCCATATCTCCATCATTAATAAAACTGACCTATGCCTGAGAGTGAACGTCCTAGCCGTATAGGGCGGTGCACTGGTTCTATACAAACTTTATATGGCCAAGGCACTCGGAACAGGTAGTGCCTTATCTGATCGTATTAGAACGACTCCTTATACGTCTGTGACGTATGTTTCTTGTTTTTAAAGGTTACGTAAATTAGTTTTTGTTTGTGTTTTGTTAAAAGTCGCAACAATGGACTGTATTCGACTTTTTGATTTAAACTTTGAAGCTTTTACACATTGTTCGCGGAAAAATAATGAGGATTAAGGCAAAGTAACGGCGAAGATGGCGCGGAAATCGTTTCCTGAAGCTGCGAGGTTGCGTTGCTTTCAAAATATTGTACGATAGAACTGAAAGAACAAATCAAATGATTTTTTAATGATTTTGTTTTGGCTTTGGTCACTTTTTACTTTGTATATGACATCTATATACGTTTATAATAATTTATCTTCTACGATTTTCAGTGAAAGCTCTCAGTCAAACTACGGCCCACGAGCATGCCGATGGGGCCGGAGTTAAGAGCCAATTCCATAAAATCCGGCCCGCGAAAAAGAAGCGAAGGCCCAGCACGGCCCGCGGATATAGAAGTTTTGAAACCGTTGGTATAATATGACCCAGAGCTATATCGCAAGCTATCAAGAAGCAAAGTCAGATAGCGCTGATCGAGTTATGGCCATCAGACCTTATATGTAAGGTATGCTTTTCTTCTTTCTTTTGTTTTTAGTTGAAATACGTGGCGCCTGTCACGATTGTGTTTTGTTATAACTTCCTGGAATTAATGTGGAGTGTAAGAAATAGAATAAAAGATTAAAAGGAAGGAAGAGACGTTAAGGGATAAAAATATGGATGCAATTATTCCAAACAATATATGGATTCAATTATTTTAGTTGTGACGAAGCCTGTGGTGGACCTGTTTTTGTATCCTCCTGACGAAGCCTGCGATGCGGATTTGAAAATTTGTGGACTAAGTCATTATTATTGAATGAAATAAATATTTTTATTTTATTATTCCAAATAACACTTAACGAAATCGATATGTAAGTAGGTAAAAATTATATATTTTATTATTATTTTCTTTTAACAACACCGAACATTTCAGTTGCATACTTAGCATTTTTATGAAAACAAGTTACTTACCTAAACATATTTTGAATACGCAACTAGTCTAGACAGAAGACTATGACTCCCATGCGATATTTCGATCCCTTACAAGATATTTCGACATAAGTCCTTCCCGCAGCTATGATCCGGCGGCAACTTGTCAGAAGTAAATGACAGTTTATCAATGTTGTTTTAATAGGACAAAAAATTGTTAAAGGCAAGTTAAACCCAATCCCATTCCCTAGTGGTAGTTTAGATAAGAGACAGTGGTTTGCTGTTTTGTTTCTTTCGAGTGAAATCTTGGTGCGGTAAAAACGTGAGTTAGACTCAGCACAACCTACAGCTAGATCTAGGACGCGAACTAGGAAACAATCAGGCAATCGTGCACGCAATCACAGCGGTTCGATACCCTGGCATTTCCCACGGCCATCCATCACTATGGTTTACAGTGAATCTATTGGGAACAGTAAGACACTTTACTAAAAACTAAAGAGTCAAGTCTTATAGAATATACAGTGAAATCGGATATTTTTAATTTTCTTATTTGCTTCATACCGTGGCCTCTAACTGTCCCTAAAATTAGACGATTGTATGACTGCGAGAAGTACCTGATAATTTTGATGATCGGTACGTGAGCTAGTATATCAAGTGAGAAAATTAAGTACATTAAAGTGGTATACTAAGTAAGAATATTAGGATGGATTTGAGTACAACCTAGCTAGAGATGAAAATAAGACACAAACTAGAAAACTATCAGGCAATCATGCACGTAATAACAGCGGTTCGATACCGTAGCATTTCCCACGGCCGTCCATCACTACGGTTTGGTGTGCATTTATTGGGAACAGTAAGACAATTAGCTAAAGACGGCTCTAAGACGTCGAGTCTTATAAATTATAATATATAATAACAGTGACATCGAGAACGTTTTAATTTTTATTTGCTACCTAAGTATTTAGTCTCTAACTTTTCCTAAAATTAGAAGTCTGTGTGACTGCAAGAAGTACTTGATAATTTTGGTGATCGGTGCGAGAGCAAATATATCAAGTTAGAAAATAAAGGACGTTTAAGTGGTAGGTACAGAACACTATTAGGATACACTACTACTCACTTAATTTCATCTCTAGCTAGGATGAACTGAAATACCTAGGTACCTAGGTATTTCAGGTTTAGGTAGGTTGCAGATGCACTCAGCATCTTACTGTTCCAACTTCGTCTACTCAGACAAGTGTTAATCATGTTAGCTGAAGCTTCAGATAATTAGATGAATGACTGGTTGTGGTACTTGTGGTCCTGTACTTATTCTCGTTAATACTACAGCATGTGCTAATATATTTTACATCGTTGACTGCTCCTTACTGTTGTAACCTCCTTTACTGTGATAAGTGATAATCATGTTTCTTGATGCTTTAGATAATTAGATGAAAGACTGGTTGTTGTTCTTATCTAATGCTACTGTATCATGTGCTAATGTCTTGCATCTTTGACGGCCTCATTTGCATGAAGTGTGAAAAAGATATGTTGTTAAATAGTCAGTTAAATATAGTCAGACTATCTTAAATCTGCATGAATTAGTGAAAACGTGGAACTGCCATAATGAACTACTTTTTTCATATTTTAAGTATATTTTAATTCCTTAATATCAACACAATCTCAATAAGTGAGATGGCTACCTTTAGTTTTAAACAACAACTGTTGGCATTAGGTAAGAATATTTATGTTATGTTATGTTATGTTATGTTATCGGACCCCAAGCTCCTTTAAATAGCCGTGGCAAAAAGCTAGCAAGATAATAATTACATTCTGTAAAGAAAAGAAAGTAAATTATATCATTATAGCTAATAAATCGTCATCTTTTCGACCTCCGATACATATTGAGCACCCAGGATGCGCGAGCGCCGACAACAAATTAGCGTGAGTCACGCCAGGGTGACCATTGCGGGCCGTGGGAATGGGACAAGTCTCAAGTTCAAGTTTGACTTTATTTGGTCAAGTTACAAAGGAGTGACTTGCGTAATACGTTTACGGATTGTATTCTATCTTAATAAGATCTAAGATAAAGAAAGAGCATGTTGAATGCGTATTATCTAAGTACATATCTAAAAGATATGACAGTAAGTAAAATAAAACGTTTGATACATGAGTAAAACGTTGTGTAATCATTATCATTATATAGTATAAAACAAAGTCGCTTCCTGCTGTCTGTCCCTATGTATGCTTAGATCTTTAAAACTACGCAACGGATTTTGATGCGGTTTTTTAATAGATAGAGTGAATGAAGAGGAGAGAGAGAGAGAGAGAGAGAGAAGGAAGGTTTATATATGTATAATTGCACCCGTGCGAAGCCGGGGCGGGTCGCTAGTATTTAATAATACATGCAATAACTTTTAAAGAGTTATTACGAGTACATAAGTATGGATAAATAAAAAAAACAGTGCAAGGTCTTTAATATATTTGCGACTTATTGATCAAAAATATATGTACACGAGTGTAATCTCAAATAATAAGGTCTTGTACACATATTTTTGTCCAATAAACCACTTAATATTTTAAATATTGAACTGTATGTATGTACACTATGTTAAATGAATAATTCAGCTCTACATATATAATGCTGGACGGATAAGTAGTGATGTATATCGCCGTACAACGGCCTTATTACAAGGCATAAGGTCTACCGATGGGCAGTTAACAGCGTGGGCTGTAGCAGTGGCAGCAGTACTTTCAGTTGCTTTGAGATTTCATTGCATTTGTTTTGAGAACTCGCGCATAGCTTTCGTACCAGTAAAACGAAACAGACACTGGAAAGGATACGGCGAGCATGTGAACGGGGTGTCATATCCGTGTTTCATGAAGTGTGGTCACAGTCGTGAGATCGGATATTGAACACCGCCACTGTTGTTTTGTTTATTTGACACTTTAATTCCTGGTATCGATTGATATGGCAAGCGAGTTGTATAGATACTCGTAACATTGAATCGCTATTTTAAAGAAGTGTTTTTTCAATTATTTATTTATTTTATTTTATTTATTTATAACCTTCCTGTAGATACATTACATAATTGAAAGTGTGAATATAATTTACATACCTACCATTCAATGTTTAACATGCATAGTGTAGAATTGTACATGCAAAGTAACAAAAAAATAATTTATATTGTTTATCTATAGTAATTAAATTAATCTATTCTATTCATATTATATTTTAATTCATCACTTCACTTATTCGCACAAGTGTTTATTTTTAAATTTTAATTATTCTATTTTATTTATATTATAATTTTTCATTTGTATCATTATTGTCTATTGGTAAGTACAAGACTCTACAGGTCATCCCATTGCTGGGCAAAGGCCTCCCCCATTGTCTTCCAGTTTCGTCGGTCGGCGGTAAGTCGCGTCCAAAGGACGCCTAACTCCCGGAAGTTCTGCAGCTCGTCTCGCCAGCGGACTCGCGGGTGACCACTCCCGCGCTTACTATATCGTGGATTCCAGTCAGTGGTCACGCGGGTCCATCTGCCGTCTACGGAGCGCATTACGTGTCCTGCCCACTTCCACTTAAGTTTCTTAGCATGGTAGACGACATCGCTAATCTTAGTTTGTTGTCGTAAGCTTTTATTTCTTATTCTATGTTTTAGTGATAAGTCCAGCATACATCTTTCCATTTTTCTCTGCGCTATTTTTAATCGTTTTGTTTCATCTTGTGTAAGCGCCCACGTTTCTGCACCATATGTCATTATAGGGAGTAGACATGTATTAAATACTTTACTCTTCAAATGTGTACTGACTGATTTTTTCAATAGCTGACTCAAATTGAAAATAATTTCATGAATGGATTCGTGCCAACACTGCCAACACGAACATAAGTAATCTAGATTAATGAAAAAAGTAAAATACTTACTCTACCATCGGGTTCATAATTGCGTACCCAATTTATAAATGATTTCATTCATAAATTGGGTATGCAATTATGAACCTGAAAATATATTGTAAAATCGGTTATGTGAAGTTTAATACTCGTAAAACCATAATTGCAGCCAACGGGTAAATCTCTGTAGCTCAATTGGTACTAATGGCCTGGTTACACCTACCGAGTACAGTGGCGAGTCAGTACTCTCGACAGAGTACTCGCAAGGTGTAAACACATCGCCGAGTACTGGGCCGGGCCATTTTACTCTCTCGGCCGAGTGGCATTTTGCTGTCTCGCCACCTGTACTCGTTAGGTGCAACCAGGCTTTAAAGCGGCGGGGTGGTATCCTGGGATCGCAAGTAAGTATGAGTCACGCCCGAGGCAGCTTTTTCTTTAATTCATATCGCTCAGTTGTTAACTGAAAAGGAAACCACTATTTCCACCGTATATAATTTCACACTCATTAGCCTGATAAACTGGCACTCCACCAACAGATATACAAACAGCGATTTCCCGGGCGGCGTTATCGGGTATCAACACTATCAACCCCCGCACGCAATCGACGATTTTATATCAGAAAGTGACGATCTAGTTCTAGAATATCAGCTGTGCTATTAGTGCTGAACGGATGGTAAATAATTAGAAAAGTAACTTTTAAAAATCGCTTTCACAGAACATGAACTGAGCGTCGAGACTTGCGGCCATCTTGGCGAGCAAGGTGGTTAGGTTTCGTGATTAACTTCTTATTTTTTGTTCATTTTCGTGATTCAGTGTGTAATATATAGCTTATTCTGCAGTGATTTAACGAACTAGTGGGCAACTAATGAAGAATTAATCTCAAAACAAGTGTAACCCCTGTTTGAGTTAGATATCCGTTAGTCCACGTGCTGTTTGTAGGGAGTAGCTATCTCCTTATAAAAAGCCTAACCTCACCGTACAACGTCCAGCTCTTGGAGCGAAATTTTAACTAATTAACCGTACACTAATTGTCATCTCTACTTTGACATTGGCAAAATTGTCCCAATATTGTGGACAGAATGCCATCTTTTTTAAAAATTGAATTGAATTGAACTGAGCGTCGAAAATTAGGAAAGACGATCAAAATGCCGGAGTTTTCTCCATTTAAGTAACGTAATGTTATCAATAAAAAATAAAATAATTGTATCAGTAGAATGAAGGTTTCGGCAAAACTTTACGTCGTTTAGCTAGTTAGGAACGAGTTCAGTGACATGCTATGTCATCTAGTTCTGAATAGTACGAGTAAAACACATTATTGTACAAAATAAGAACGCGACCAGTAAAAACTACAGTAAGTGTGTATAAAGGCCAGCTTATCCTTTTAACGAACTTAGTTTGGTTTCGTACTTATGAATTCATACATATTTTTTCTGCAGTAACAACGTCCGAAAACTAAAAAACTCTTATTATACTTTATAGTTAGCATAACATGTAATGTCAAAACTAACCCGTACACTAATAGACACTATCTCACTAGTCGCTGTCAGCGATAATATCCTTATCGGCCCCTGACGCGTTGTCACCACAACACCTTAGCTTATTACAGTGTCCACAATTCCGGTTTCTCAGGTCGGGATTAATAATAACATTACTTGCTTTTTATCCGTATTTTTTGCCTTGGCGCCACTGGTATGACCGGGCCATGGTTTGACATTGCCAACGCAGCGTAAGTCAGATGCAAAGAAAAACCAGTATACAGTGTGTTTCTGTAATAGGAGCAATAAATTAAAACATAGATTCTACTCCTCAAACTACAAAACTTTTGTTCAACAACTTTAAAAAAATATGTATTTTGTAGATTGTCTCTTTTTCATACAAACTAAATAGTATTTTCAATGAACGTTAAAATCCGTCTAATTGACGTTGCTTGTCACCCTACAGACATAGTCAATTTCGGAATACAATGCGTGTTCGAAAAAACTTTAAAGTGTCCTAAAAATCAAACCATACGTTATTATTAAAAGTCGCTGAACAAACGTTTCCTGGTTTGAGGAGTAGAATCTACGTTTTAATTTATTGCTCCTATTACAGAAACACACTGTATATGCACTCTCCGATTGAGCGTAGATAGTTGTAACTAGACGAACCATCGGGTTCATAATTGCATGGCCAATTTATCAATGAATTCATTAATAAATTGACCATGCATTTTAGAACCCGATGGTACAAGGATGATAAAGGCGCAAAGCAATGTGTAGGTGGTGCTACAATCGTATAAAAACAGCTTTGAGTATCACAACCAACATTACATGACTAAATTCGCTGTGATGGATAGAGGATCGTCTGGTGTAATTGGAAGCACGTCGGACCGGCAATCCGCAGGGTGCGGGTTCGAATCCCGTGGTGTTCCAGAGTTCTTCACAGTTATTTTTTTCATTGTAATGGACATCTGTTTCCAATTTGTAGCTTTGAGTATGTCAAATCCATACAAGCTGTGGTAAAAATAAAAAGATGTCACTTACGATCTTGTGGTCTTTAAGAAAATGTTGACACTCCGCAAAATACCCAAGAACCGGCGTTACAAATATGTAATTTTTATTATCATGTTTTTTTCTTAAAATTGTGGCATTCGTTAATGTTTCAAGCAGCAGTTTCTGTGTTAAAACATATATTAGGTAATTTTATGATTTATTATTTAAAAAAATGGTTTTCGTCTCTTTTTGCTTCAGGATAGTATGGTTTTTTTTAAGCGCTATGGTATTTTTCCGGTCTCTTGGTCACAGTTTATAGTTTCACTGGTAACTCGTATGTGTTCGACTCACACTCGATTGCAATAAAACACAAGGCCTGTAATGAAGTTTTTTACGGTCGTGTTTAATTAAAAAAGATAATTCGGTGAAGCTATGCGGAAATTTGATGGGAATTTTAGTGCCGATGGATATCTTTGCAATTGATTTTCTTTTTTAGGTGTCTTTTATCATTTTTGTGGAATGAAAATTTGCATTTAGCAGGTTTCTGAAGGACTTTGTTTAAATATATACCTAGTTCCTGTCTGCCATATTGCCACTATACGGTATTCATCCTTACTTGTCTTATCATGTAAACAAACACGTCTTAAAGATATGCTTTTCTGGGATTAAATCGCATAAAATGTTGTAATTTACTTTTAAAAAACTCACAAAGTATTCAATTCAACCGAGTAACCACTTAAAAATATAATTTCTGACAAAAATTTTCTTACATTATCGAAGTACCGAACGAATAACTTTAAATATAATTGACGTCTAGAAGTCTAGATTGAAGTTTGTTTACAAGATAAGACAAATAAGAATGATTTCGGTATACCTACGTGTTTATGCTAATACATATTAAAACGAATGGAGAACCTCCTCCTTCTATGAAAATGAAGTCGGTTAATTTAGGCCGGTACTGGAACGTTAAATTTGGCCTTAAAAAATTATAACTCACAAGTCCGATTTTATTTTATTATCAGTAAGAGTACAATGAGCACTAACGGCGAAAATTTTTTTCTAACTGTTTTCGAGGATGCTGTAGGTATAATATAGGTATTTGTTTGCGACACTCGTAAATTCAAGATAAGATAATTCGAGTGGTATTTCTTTTCATTCGACTATCGGATTTAACTATATGAATGTACCCTGACATTTGCTAACAGATTTACCAATGGCCGTATTTATTTAAATTTAAAACAAATAAAAAAAATATACTTCCTCCAAAAGATAATTTAAGTGGTAAATGTTAACTGAAATATATTAAAAACTATCGAAGGCGAGTAATAGATTTGATTTATAACACATTATTCAATAGATTATTTTTTAATGAACAATTTAATTTTTAAAGCGTTCTAATAGCTATATAAGAAATCTCCGAAATTTTCAAGTGGGCGCATTCTGTTCATTATCTTTATACTAAAACTTGCATCAAAATTCTAACGATTTTATCAATCGCTCGAAGTTTTCTGAACTTATCAGTTCTAAACATAATCCAAACGCGCGGAGATTAAAGCGGGAGTCTATCGCGTCATGGCATGGCGCTAGCGGCGGGGCCAATCACGACGCGCCGGGCGCTGTTGCCTGACCGCTGCGCGCCGTTGCCTGTCTGCTGTTTCCATGGTAACCCAGTAGGCACGCGAATATTGTATCTTTACGTTTGGTCCACAGAGTGAATAATATGACTGCCTAATGCGAAGCTTGGTTTGATAATGATTACTATAAAGTGCGATGTTTTTTTTTTGTTGAGAGCATGCCCCTCTATGGTGCGAATGAATGAAAAAGCGGACATTCCTACTTTTTCACTTCTCATGCTCTAAAAGTCTGTCGTACATTTAAGCTTTAGTGCTAATATGTATACATAATTTCACTTCTCATAGTTCTTATTGTTATGTCCTTTAAGTCTAATTTCGTAAAGTCTGTATAGTATGTATGACTATGGTCTAAAACCCATATTACCACAAGAACAATTTTTCCTCACTTGGTTCGGGAAAATAACCACCTAGTGGTAATATGGCTTACTTTAGACCCTTGTCAAACAATCTACTATTTTCCGAAAAATTAATTTTTTTAATGAAATGAAATGTTTATTTGTATAACACAGGTGGTACAAATAGGGTCTTAATTTACAAAGGTGCTCTGTGTTTTGCCTATTGGCATACAAAATTATTGTTGTATTGTTCCATATTCGGTAGGAAATAGAAATAGTATGGAGGCAATCGGCCTGTTTGGAGAAAAGTCGTCGACATCTCTTCTAAATACCTAAAACTGGTATACATGTGTTCCCCGTGGTCTTCAGAATACGAATTGACTGGTTTTAGTTTATGGAGGGGGGGCGGATACGAAAAAAGTGAGGGAAAGAAAGATGGCGGACGACCATCATCGAAATTTGTTCACAACTCGAATCATATCGGACCGATCGATTTGTGTGAGATGTCATCTGAAAGACCATTAAAGTACTATAGTTGTTTCTAAATAGAGGCAGTCATCACATTAGTCGTTTACAAAATATTTGAAAAAATATGAATTTTTACCGTGCCTGTTTAGATAAAGTAGTGATAAAACATGCTTATAACTCAATAAATAAAGTATGTATTATTATAAAGTAGACGGAAAAATGTATGAGCTTTCAAAAAACTAGCGTGTGGCGGTCGATCGACGTCGTATTTTCATTATTGCTCGGAATTTATTTTATGGATCAAATCCTGATGAGTATCATTTGAATGCATTTTAAATTTACTATAATAGGTTAATTGAGGTCTGAGATGTAAAATTAACAGTTTTTAGATTTTTTTTGAAAACGTAACATTTTTACCTAATAGACTGGTGGAAACAGGCTTGTTTGCAGAAAAGTCGTCGATATCTCTTCCAAATACCTAAAACGGGTATGGATATGGTCCTCCTTGTCTCCAGGATATGAATTGATCAATTTTATTTTAAGAGGAGGGGACGAGTCGAAAAAGGAGGGGGGAAAGATGGTGGCCGACCGTCATCAAAATTTATTTACATCTCGAGTCCTATGGAACCGAAAGATTCGTGTGTAAATATTATTTAATGTACTATAATTGATTATAAATAACCGTAGTCATCAATGTAGTCGTTTACAAAACAAAACATTTGAAAATAACATTAATTGCGGTAAAGTTACAATTTATTGAGCTATAAGCATGTATTATCAGTACTTATGCCAACATGCACGGTAAAACATCATACTTTTTCAAATATTTTGTATAGGGCTAAAGTGATGACTACAATTATTCAAAAACAATCATAGTACGTTTAATGATCTTTAAAATTGCATCTCAAACGAATATATCGGTCCCATAGACCGAAATGTGAACATATTTCAATGACGATCGGACACCATCTTTACCGCGTCCGGTTATTGACTCCCTCCCCCCCCCCCCCCCCTCTATAAAATAAAACTGGTCAATTCATGTCCATCCATCACAATGAGGAATATATCCATACCAGTTTTAGGTATTTGGAAGAAATGTCGATGATGACTTTTCTTCAAATATGCCCGTATCTTCCAGTATATTAGAGTAAATCTGTTACAATCCTAAAAAATGTTAATTTTGCAACTTAGACTTTAAAGAACTGATTATTTCAGTAAATTTAAAATAATTTCAAATGACACATATCACGAATTGATCCGTTAAATAGATTCTGAGAAATAATGAAAATACGACGACGGTCGACTGCCATTGTAAGACGAAACGTAGTGACCCATTCTGAACAAAATTCATCAATACTCGGTTATATAGTATTACATAGGGTAGCCAATCATTTGGTAAACAACATTTCATAAAATATTCATTTCACAAACAAAATAAAATATTCATTTCACAATGATTCCCATAAATAATTTTATATATTATTGTTTCACAAATAGTTCAAAAGACAAATTATTTGCTTGCAAAAACACTATATTACAAAACATTATTTGGCAAATTATTCATTTGCTATTCAGGGCAATTAACAAAATAACGCATGGTAAAACGTTAGTAAAATGCATTATTTGGTACCTTAATTCTTCGTTTAATAATCTCATGGTGTGTATGCCATTTATATGTGTATTATCTACGAGTACTACGTTTTAAAAATATATTTTGTAATATAAATCCCATCCCATCTCCATAAACTAACACATTTTGTACTTTAAAAGTTAAGTTTGTTTTTGTTGAATATTATCACGGACAACTATGATTTGAGAGAGCCCAGATAGATGCGACGACGAGCAAAGCGAGGAGGAGCGTGGTAGATTAACTGCGACCTTACAGTTCTAGTAACTTATGTCGGGGTTAATAGAAATGTAAAATACCCGTAATGTCAACATACCCATTTATCTTAATTGCTTCGCAATCACTTATTTTTAAAAAACAGCCACGGCTTTATTGTCAATGTATACACATAAAATTACCATTTTCATTTAGTTTTAGTAAAAATATCCAGGAATTACTTATATTTCAGTGAAAACGAAATTCTTTTATAATATTTTGTCTTGTGTCAAATGCTATTTTTGCTTAGAAATACAGTTGTCAGTCAGCCATTCTTGTTTATCTTATTTTACTATTGTCCCTAAATTTATCCGGAACCGACTTATTAACCGACTTCAATTAAGGGAGGGAGTTCTCAATTAGTTTGCATTTATTTATTGTACTTATTATATTCAGTAAAAAACAATAATTTATCTATTGACATTTTGCAAAATAACGGTTTTTAAAACGATTTATTCACGAAATGAACGTTGGTTAAATAATAATTTGTCTTACAATATGTTTATAAAGCGTCCAAGTTACTAAATGCATATTTGTCTAATAATGATTTATAAAAATGAACATATTTAGCAATGACTTGTTGAAACGAATTGTTGTTTGTTCAGTGATTATTTGCGAAATGTTATTTATCAAATGAATCATTATCAAAACGAAAGCTCATAAAATTTCCCATTTTATTTTGTCATAACATTAATTGTGGTTAAGTTATAATTTATTGAGTTATAAGCATGTTTTGTCAGTATTTACGCAAACATGCACGATAAAAAAAACATATTTTTGTTAAATAAGTATTTTGTAAAAGACTAAATACGAATCGTTCGGTCTCATAGGACTCCAGATGTAAAAATAATCGATGACGTACGGCCGCCATCTGCCCCCCCCCCCCCCTTTTTACCAACTTGCCCCCCCCCTCCATAAACTAAAACCCGTCAATTCGTAGTCAGGAGACTACGAGGAACACATCCATACCAGTTTTAGGCATTAAGAAGAGATGTCTACGAAAATCGTGAAAGAGACGACTTTTGTTTAATTTGCCTCTAGACTATTATGGCAGGCTTATGAAACTCTCCCGCGCGGCCTCGGTTAAATACCTATGCGCCGGAGCCTGCCACGACCCGCCGGCGGGACGGTTAGTCAGTGAACCGAAAAGTCTATGCCAATAAGCCCACTCATGCTTTAAAAGAGGAAATTCGACGCTGCATTGGAGAAATTTAGCCGCATCTATGCAAAATGGTCATAGACAATTTTGACAAAAGAGTGCGTATGTGCCAGCAAAGCCTAGGAGGACATTTGCCTGACGTATTATTCCACAAATAACCCTATTTTATGTATTTCAAGATTTTATATACAAATATATTATAACGATAACGAAAAAAAATGTGTTTCTCATCAATTTCAAATCTTGCGTCCTTTTTGGGACACTCTTTATAACCTTGTTTCATTCGATCAAACCTAATTTTAAATAAAGCATTTCCAGATTTCCCCACATTGACCTTAGATTATTACTATGAATAGTATGAATAAACTGTTGTAGTACAGTCGCCATCAGATATATATAGGAGCGGCCAAGGTGGTCACAAATATCTGAACAACGCCTTTATTGTCAAGGCGATAAGGTACTTGTTCAGATATTTTTGAGTACCGTGGCCGCTCCTATATATTTGATGGCGACTGTACAATAAATAATAAAATTAAATAAAGATTTTAATATGCATTTGGTTATGAATGAAATTTTAATTAAACGGTTAAGTTCACGAGCCACAGCCATAAATAGCTCTGTACTTACTTTTACAGTAGTTTAAGTATTTCAATGATTGCACAATGAAAATAAAAGTAAACCAAGAAAAAAATACTTTTATTTCAATACTGTGGGTTACCGCAATTCGTATTCAAAAGTGAACCGAGTGGGTTAATCATAATGTTGTATGAAAGGTGAATGACAAGCTACGGCGCGTCGTGATTGGTGGACCGCTCCTGCTGACCGCGCCTTAGACTGCCGCGCAAATCTCCTTGCGTTCAAATGACGAATTGAACTGATAAGCTCGTGCACTTTTCAGCTATTGATGAATTCGTTAGTTTTTGTGTATATACATTACTATAACGATAATAAACTAAACACGCTGACTTGGAAATTTTCTAAATTTCTTTTATGGTCAAGATAGCGCTTTTTAAAATTCAAATGCTTAAATAAAATCGATCTATTGATGAATCTATTATAAATTAAACTGATAGTTATCTTTGATAGCTTTCAATACATTTCAGTAATCATAAAACACTTTAGTAATCTTTTTGTGAAAAAAAATTTTTTTTCAGCATTTTATATTATCCTGAAACAAACTCTTGACAAATGCGTTAGTAAATGACAGTTGATGTTCAAACAGTTAAATAGGATTATATCATGAAGAAACTTACCGCTTGTATAATCTTACCTTGAATTAATAAGGCCTGCTAACAAATACCTACTTTATACCTAAATCTACGTCAAGATCCGATATATTTTTTTATAAGGAGTAGTTCTCAGAGTATTCTAACAGACTACAAAAAATAGCGCACTTGTGAGTTATAAAAGTTAATTCTGTATTTGTACCCCACTAATTATCCATACGCACATCACACATTACATTGTAAATTGTGCGAATTTTGGATCTACTTTTATTTACAAGAGTAAATAAAATTATTCTAATTTTATATGATTTTTGCAAGATTTTTGTTTTACCCCAAAGAGCGTCATGTTTTCTCAAGAGTATAGTCCGCGTTTTTAATCTTTTTGATTCGTCTTGTTTACAATCATCGATTTCAAACCACAGTAGGTTTTAACTAATATAAGTCAATATGTCAAACCAATTACGAAGCTGTCAAGCAATTAAACTTTCATACAAACTCGTTTGCATTACTGGCCTTACAAAAAGTGTCACATTACACAAGACTACACCGTTCCATCATTTTATTTACACTTAACACTAGTCATAAACCGATTTATCTTGACCCTAACACCTACGCTTTTCGAAAGCTTCGAGAGCTCTAAGGTTTCTTTTCTTACAAAACCAACGTCCAGGTTTTGGAGACCTGTCTTTACGTAAAAATAAAAGTGGGCTAGACACGATCAAGCGTGCTTGATTGCGTATCAAGCAAGATTGTGTGCTTGTCAAGCAACCGCACAGATGTCATTAGTAGAAGTACCTAGTTATGTGGTGGGGATTTTCAAAATTACCTTAACACGCCTTTATATACTTAAGGCGCAATTCGTGCCAAAATTATTTATTTCATCTTACCCTCTGCACACATCTGCTTCAGTATAATTGATTCATCTAATTGTCTGATATAAGCGTGATTCTTTTTGGTTTCTGCCAGCTCGAAGCAATGAGACGCAATTGTCAATAATACGACATCTTTTTTCTTAATCAAGTACCTGGGCTTGAAAATTAACCTAGGTAACGTAAGCAATCAATCGTAACTGTCAAGCCTAAGTGCTTGTCAGGCATGCTTGGTCGTCTACAGACCCCGTAACAATTTAAAGATCGTCAGACTTCGTTGTTTATTGACCATTTTCTCTAGAACCATAGTAACTTTGTACTTAAATAGGTTTTAAAGATCGTTTCTCACTGGACTTGTTACTGTCTATTCAAACAAGTTAACCCAATTTCAATGTTTGCGCATGTGTTGCTAGGAATGTGAAAGAAGTTCCTGATAATAGAGAATTGGACAAGCGTACTCCATTTATAATTTGCTATGCATTTCCATACAGCAACAAAGGCTCATAAATTAAAGTGACTGGAAATTGGAAGTTTGTAAAGGCTTTTTGTTAACTTAACTTAGTTGTTACTAAATACAAGACAATTTCAAAACTTATAATCAATATTATAGTTATCCTAAAAATGATTCATGTAAAACACTACTTAATAAATATATGCAAATAAATACGTAACTAACAAAGAGCCCCCACGACCTATACCGGGCGAAAAAGTGCTCATCACACTTGCACCGTTTCCACGTTGGATGGCGATACGTACATCGGACCCCCTCTCAGTAATACGTCACCCTAATTCCTTTACAAAGGCTATTGCTTCGGACCCCCAACACCGTCATTAGCCTATTACAACGCACTAAAGTGAAAAGTGGATACATCTATTCTCGTTGTCAAAGTGGATACAAAAAACAACAACTAAATAGGTACTTATCTGTTTATATAGGTCTGAAATCTTTGCGTGTCAATTCTTTATGACTATAACTCTCTATTTTCTCTCATTTTCAATGCGCCATAAACTCCAAATAGAGTAAAGAAATGCCAATACATTGTCACACGTGCATTGTTCTCGGTTTTATAGCTGAGTTGACTCGTATCGGCATCAAAGATATGTATACTTCATTGTATCTTACTCAATTGTAATAAGGTGTTAAATTGTAATCATATCTAAGACGTCAACTGTGCCATCGTCGACATAAATGACCATTCGTGAGCGTTATTGCAAAGATAATAAGGTTTTTATAATTAAGTGCTGTTAGTAGTAGACAGTAGTAGACGCGTTCTCACGCGTCGCGTTGCGTTTCACTGTGATATTGTGGAGACTGGTGTTTTGAGCTGCAGCGATTGTAGATTGTAGAAAAAAACCGGGGCAAAAAACTTTATATGTAAACTCTGTTGTATCTATAACGTCACTCTACTTCTAACGATCCGCTCTATAAAACGTCAAAATTGTTGGCTCCAGTTGGTTATCTTTAACATTAATTTCTCTCTATTTAACGACAATTTTGATATGCGCGTTTGAGCCCTCTGGAGCTGCAAGCGTCCATAGGCTACGGTAGCTGCTTACCATCAGGCGGGCCGTATACCTACTTACCACCGTCGTGGTATTAAAAAAATCAATAACGTAACAGTATCTTTTGTATTAGTATTACTGTTTTGAAAAAATAAGTCCCGCCGAGTTTCTTTTCTTGCCGGTAATAAGTAATACTTCTCGGGTCAGAGGTGTAGGGTTAGAACCGGTGGTAGTTTCTTTTTCTCTCTGACGTTCATAAGTGCATTGTAATGTGCCTAAATTGAAGAATAAATATCTTTTTTTTATCCGGTCCTTCGAGTATCGATTTATAGTTTACACTGTTTTAGTTTGATGTGAACTGGAGGACGAGCATTTGTATAAGTTACTATACCTAGTAAATTTAAATTGGCAGTAGACGTATTGTATATTTACAAAGCAGTATTTTACATTATTTGTACCTTTCATCAATAACTAAGTAATTAGCCATCGCTACCGCTCACTTCTCACACCGTCTTTTCCCAGAATCATTCTCATAAAACCACAGATAAGACAACCACTAGATAAGTATTGTAAGGCGACTTGCAGTCACCACTCGTTGGTGCCCCTGCGCTCATAAACTTCGCGTCGTCCGCCGAGCCGTTCAGTTGCGTCCAAGTTTTAGACCTGTGTGTAGTGTGCGTCTTATGCGAGAAACAAATTGAATACGTATGGGAAATTCTTGAAATCATGGGATATTGTTGTGTAAGGTGGTGTGGAAACACTTCCAGAACTTCAAGTTTAAAAAAAAATGGAATAACATTCCACAGGTAAGTCAAAATCATCGTTTGATTGATAATTTGTTTCTGGCCAGCGGAGTTCATCGAATTCTGGTCGCTAAGACGTAGTTAGTTAGTCTGTCCCTTTTCTTCGAATTGAAAATACAATGTGCTATTCCTTTCTGGCGGAGCACGTGTTCAACTAGTGATGCGCATTTGAAATCTTTAATAAGTACCGGATTTACCGATACCACGATCTTTCGTGCGTACTTATTTTAAGAAATATATTAGAAAACATAGATTTCGCGCTATATTATCTTTTTTTATTAAATTTTATTTTACCTTGAGTAGTTAATGTGTAGAATATGTAGTATCTGTAGTTTAATGTAGTTGTTTAAGCAACGTAGGTTGTGCTAGGTAGTATTAATTAGTGTAATTTTCTATATAGGTACTGTTGTTTGTCCTTTTGTTTGTATTTTGATAAATAAATATTACTCGAAAGTTTACGTATAAATGTAGTTGTTAGTTTTTTTATATACAAGTTGTAACAAAAATGCTGGTGATCCTTTTAAGGGCATAATGGTTATCGTGTTCTTATTGTGAAAAACTAAGAAAAAAGAAATTCTCGCGAAAAAAATTTTTGAGTTTGTATGGAGGGTTGGCCAGCTGGGACGACTCGCCCCATACAAAAAAAAATTTCTCCTATTTTTTTCTACTCGCAATACGATACCTATGCCCTTAAACGGATCACCAGTATTTTTGTTACACCCTGTATATAATATATAAGTAGACAAGTAATGAGTATGTTGTAGTGAGACCCACAGGTGGGCCCCGAACATATATTGTGTGTGGGGACTTTTTAGAGTCCACTTGATAAGCAGTTGGGTCTACAGTCACAAGATCACGCTGATGATGAACTTCGAGGAAATGCGAGGGAACTCAGAGCTGGTGTGAGATAGGTATATGTTGTGTGGGCTTTTTAGAATCCACTTGGTGAGCCGTTGCGTCCACAGTCAAAAGATGACGCTGATGATGAACTTCGAGGGAGTGCGAGGGAACTCAGAGCTGGTGTGAGATAGGTATATGTTGTGTGGGCTTTTTAGAATCCACTTGGTGAGCAGTTGGGTCTACAGTCACAAGATCACGCTGATGATGAACTTCGAGGAAGTGCGAGGGAACTCAGAGCTGGTGTGAGATAGGTATATGTTGTGTGGGCTTTTTAGAATCCACTTGGTGAGCCGTTGCGTCCACAGTCAAAAGATGACGCTGATGATGAACTTCGAGGGAGTGCGAGGGAACTCAGAGCTGGTGTGAGATAGGTATATGTTGTGTGGGCTTTTTAGAATCCACTTGGTGAGCCGTTGCGTCCACAGTCAAAAGATGACGCTGATGATGAACTTCGAGGGAGTGCGAGGGAACTCAGAGCTGGTGTGAGATAGGTATATGTTGTGTGGGCTTTTTAGAATCCACTTGGTGAGCCGTTGCGTCCACAGTCAAAAGATGACGCTGATGATGAACTTCGAGGGAGTGCGAGGGAACTCAGAGCTGGTGTGAGATAGGTATATGTTGTGTGGGCTTTTTAGAATCCACATGGTGAGCAGTTGGGTCTACAGTAACAAGATGATGCTGATGATGAATAATTGTGCTCTTTATTGCTCGGATTTTCTAAATATAAAAATTAATTTAAAAAGAACAATGATACTTTATTTATCACTAAAACGCCTTCAACTTTGTAAATTTGATTTGAAATGTACAGTCGACGTCAAATATATGTTTACACTTTTGCACCTTACCCCTTTGTGATAAGGTACAAAAGTGTAAACATAATCTTTGACGTCGACTTTACCTACATTGTGCGAAACATTAAAGGTACATTCAATTGATTTCATTTTATTTTCTGAAACCCTTAAATTGTCCTAAGAAGAATCATTTTAAGATCCTATACCACAGAATAATATAATACTTAGTATGTCATACAGAATTTTATCTTCCCTACAAAATCAGTGTTTGACAGAACTTTGATTTCGTAAACAGCAGCAAATACCACAATTTACCTACAGTAAATTACGGTACAATACGTTCCGGTACCGGTTACATTGTATACATGTAATGAACATTTCCCATCACTACGCATCAACCCGATAGCGCTCTGTCCTTGAAGCGACCAATCGCAGCGCCGATATTACCTTCCCGCCCCGCACGCCTCCCGCATGTTTTAGTGACTTCGGTCGCTAACAAAAGAAGCAAGATTATCACTCTATAGGAGGTTCTCTGTGCATAAAACTCTCATGCATTTGATCCGAGTTTCTTACTTTTTACTCGCCCATTTCGAAAAGGCGGTAACTACACATAACCGTCACACATTCTTACTGCATTCTGCTTTCACCAGTTTACAAAACGCGCTTGATACTAAAAAGGTCGTATCAACATATAACCGTCGTTAAACTTATTTTCTTTTATTTTAACAATAATCTTCACAACAGAATGTGTGTCGCGTGCGCAGACTGTTCTATCACTACGTAAGTTTTTGTTTAATTTTCTTTTCGCGCACGTTACGATTTATGGGTTAAAGTTTCCCACAATATACATATATAAAACGATCCTGTTACATAGAGAGAGAGAGAGAGAGAGAGAATGACAGGCAATATACAGTCGCCATCAAATATATCGGAGCGGCCAGGGTACCCAAAAATATCTGAACATGTACTTTATTGCCCACCAGTGACCAGTTTAGTGTCCAACGCCTCTATTGTAGAGACAATAGAGGCGTTGGTCACATATTTGTGACCACCTTGGCCGCTCCGATATAACTGATGGCGACTGTACAGCAAACCTTGAAAAGTATATAATTTACCTATTCTTCAATGTTAGAGAAAATATATTAAAAGTAAAACACCGACATATTTATGTACAGTCGCCATCAGATATATCGGAGCGGCCAAGGTGGTCATAAATATCTGAAGTATTCTGAACAACGCCTCTATTGTCAAGGCGATAAAGTACTTGTTCAGATATTTTTGAGTACCGTGGCCGCTCCGATATATTTGATGGCGACTGTACCTATGTTGATCTTACAACTATCTATTTACTAATTTACAACAACAAGGAGTTTTATTTATTTACATGTATTTCAATATTATTATTTATTTAAACTTTAAAAATAAGTAGGTACAAATGACAGACTTAATACCCCAAGAGCCAAGGCATACCAGTCAAATATAGGGCGAAACAGAATTTGCTAAAGTGGATGCATGTTTTTTAATCACCAACGATGCGCAATAAAAATCTAGACTAGAACTAAATACCAATTAAATATCAATAATACTTCGACTGTAAATAAAAACCTTTACAATACCCATTCATTCATCATATCAATGAATAAAATTACGGTATATCTTACAAAAACTTTAATTTCTATTTACCAACGACCGGCACGTTTTCCTTTTTCTAGTGCAACTATGTCAATTGAGATTCTAGATATGGCAATAAAAAATAGACGGAGAGCTAGTCACAGAAAAACATACACTTTTTATAGAGCAACGAAGCGTCCGTTATTAATGAATAATTTGCTCATTACTATTTTGTTATATTGTTACGATTTTAATGACTAAGATATTCATCAATTCGGTCCCCGATGACTTAGGTATACTCGTCTCTTAAGCTATTTTTTAAATTAATGCTAACTTTTTTGGTCTGCCGCTTTATCCTCCGTCGAACAGCTGTCAGTTAACCGGACCTTTAAATATGAATATAAACAGTATCAAAAAATATAACAGTAGGATGATTTAGTCATCAATTTGCCTGCGATCAAGGACAAAATTTCACGTTTGAAACGTAAGACGATTGACGTGATGCGTAAACAATTATGTTCCGCTTTATTTTAAATAGATAGGTAAAGATTGATAAGATAATCAAGTAACTTTGTGTACAGCACCGCAGTATCTACGAGATCAAGGTCGATCAAGGATAGTTTAAGGCACTGAAACTGTAAGCATATTGCATTTTTATATAAGGACTGTAAACCTTAATTTATAGCGTGTGACCATTAAATCATTTAACTTTGTTGTTTAATTATTACCTAGGAAACCTAGACACATAGGTAGGGAACCTTTCTATTGTCGATTGTGCGACAATAACCCCGGCTGAGACTCACTAGTGAGAAAGAGACGACGCCATCACTCTGCGCTCATGTGTAAAAGAGACAGGTGATACCCCGTAGTGAAATGTCCTACAAATTATTTTTCCCCATAATACCTATGTACCACCTAGTATAAATGCCTAGTAAATAAGTTATAACAACATTGTAATATATTAGCAGTAGAGAAATGCTTGTAATTCTGTTATATTCTGTGTCAATATCAATAAAGATAGACACGTTCACTGATTGGCTCACACGCGTTTATCCCCTCTCGGGATATATTAGTCACTAGTTGACAGCCCAAAAGTTGGCATATAAGAAAGGCCATTGCGGCCGTAAATTCGTTCCGTCAAGTGAGTTCCAGTGGAGGTGCCTTAACCTGAAGAAGTACGAAGGAAGTTTTATTTCCAATAACCTTGCCTCCCTACCAGTCCACTTCTCTACACGGCGCTGAGCTGTCGCGCCGCTACGGGCGTCGCCTAACCTTGGCCACCGTCCCGTACATTGGTCCTTCAGGAACCGGATATGGAAGACCGGGGTTATCGCCAGTCGACTCAGGAAGTCGACCTTCAAAACCAAGGCTGCACTGGGACTGCCTTGGCGGAAACACAAGGCCGTGACGGCGCAAGGCCGTCCGACCGAGCGCCCACGCTTCGCCGGAACAAGAGGGCGCACGTCATCCACAAGGACGCTGCACAACAGGTGGACACGCAGCGATCCGAGATGACACCACTTCAGACAGAGCAGTCTGGCTCGCCGTCGGTCAAGGTCACCACGGCGCATTCGCCAGCTGCCACGTCACCCGCAACCGCCGTGATTCCTCAAGGATACCAGGCGACTGCGACTCCACCCAAGGCGCATGCTACGCTAAGCGTCAGTGACCTCGAATCTCCGTGGCATTGGGAGGTAGCTGCGCCAACCGACGCCCAAGGACGTCAAGAATAAAGTTCCCGCTCTTCAGTCGCAGCGACAAGGGGGAGCGTTCGTTCACCGCATCTCGATTCAAGTTCCGTATTAAAAGAACAAACGCCGCGAGTGAATAACAACTCTGTGAAATCGCCAGTTAAAGAACGATCTCCGCGAGTGCCTAATAAATCCGATTTTAATAATAACGCGAGTGCGCGAGTAGAATTAAAATCGCCGCCGCGTTGCCGCGTTAATCAAATTCTTCAAGGTCAACGTCGAGGTCAAGGCCGTCTTCAAGGTCAAAATCAACAAAACGGAAAAAGGAGAATAGCACCGTCAACGGAGCCACTACGTCGCAATCTTGTGACCAGTTCCTGCCGATGGAGCGTTCGATGCAGTACCCTGTGCCCAAGCAAGGACCCGTGGTCAACTCATTAATGCAGAACCCTGTGCCCAAGCAAGGACCCGTGGTCAACTCATTAATGCAGAACCCTGTGCCCAAGCAAGGACCCGTGGTCAACTCATCACAGCCTCCCAATGAAGAAATAGACGTTGTAACGACTCAAAATAATGACCGCGATCGACACCTGACCTTCATTTCCAATCATCGAGTGAACGAGCCGACCTCATCAAAGTTGATTCTTCTCTACCGTTCCTGATCAATGGAGCGAACATAAATCAAGACGATTATATACTGCGTCGCTTACCCGAAGTTTTGTGGTGCTTAGTCGTGAAAGCCTAAGCAAAGGGGAGCATGTACAGCACCGCAGTATCTACGAGATCAAGGTCGATCAAGGATAGTTTAAGGCACTGAAACTGTAAGCATATTGCATTTTTATATAAGGACTGTAAACCTTAATTTATAGCGTGTGACCATTAAATCATTTAACTTTGTTGTTTAATTATTACCTAGGAAACCTAGACACATAGGTAGGGAACCTTTCTATTGTCGATTGTGCGACAATAACCCCGGCTGAGACTCACTAGTGAGAAAGAGACGACGCCATCACTCTGCGCTCATGTGTAAAAGAGACAGGTGATACCCCGTAGTGAAATGTCCTACAAATTATTTTTCCCCATAATACCTATGTACCACCTAGTATAAATGCCTAGTAAATAAGTTATAACAACATTGTAATATATTAGCAGTAGAGAAATGCTTGTAATTCTGTTATATTCTGTGTCAATATCAATAAAGATAGACACGTTCACTGATTGGCTCACACGCGTTTATCCCCTCTCGGGATATATTAGTCACTAGTTGACAGCCCAAAAGTTGGCATATAAGAAAGGCCATTGCGGCCGTAAATTCGTTCCGTCAAGTGAGTTCCAGTGGAGGTGCCTTAACCTGAAGAAGTACGAAGGAAGTTTTATTTCCAATAACCTTGCCTCCCTACCAGTCCACTTCTCTACACGGCGCTGAGCTGTCGCGCCGCTACGGGCGTCGCCTAACCTTGGCCACCGTCCCGTACACTTTGAATTAATAAAGCCAATTACGTTGGTCTACAACGGGTATACCTTTTCCGAAGCTAGCTCCTAGACTATAAGATGCGGCATTCAAGATATAGACAGATGTAGGACAATAGATTATTTATAGCCTGTAGAAAAGCTTCTTATGTTTCCACTTATCAGCACATACATCTTTTTTTCCAATTGCTTCTGGAAAACTTAAGTGGCTCAGATATCTATGGCAGTACCGTAGCTGCATACTAATCCGAGGCTGTCACTTGTTTGTCAATATTTCTACTAGTCACTGTAAGATGGTTTTTAAGCGACCTTATTGCCCTAGAGATAGAGTTATAGTACCGGAGCCCCGGCACTCTAAATTTATCAAAATTCCTACCGACTTGTAATAACAAGTCTTAAAAGTCCTAGCCTGCCAAACCATATACCTACAGGATGCGACAGTAAAATGTCTTAGTATGGAGAGCTACGAAACTACCACCAAAATGAAGATTACAAAAACGAAAAAGCTCAATAATATAGAAACGATGTCCAATATATCGGAGCGGCCAAGGCCACAAATATCTTAACATGCCCTTTATCGCTGTGACAATAGTGGCGTTGTTCAGATATTTGTGACCACCTTGGCGGCTCCAATCAATCTGATGACGACTGTCTATTGGGATTGCTCAATATCAAATGACTGTGCAAAAAAAGTCTTCGGTTACTTTTCCGAAGCATCGCGAAAGCCACGCAATTTACATGTTGTAAACAGTTTAGCATTGTGTGTTTAGCTTTATTTTGAAATACCATCTCCAATCTATTTACAATCTCAAAACTTCCACATAAAGTCTAAATTTAACGGGCAACGGTAACAAAACGTTAATAACGTTCTTTATATACCCGTTTCTATGCATGTGACCCTTTAGACAAGGCTTAATCGATTATGGTCTTTATGGCTTTTGTAATAACTAATAAGTTCCCGTGTTTATGGCATCATTTAGTACCGCACTATAGTTGATGACATAAGATGTGTTTTGCAACTAGTTCAGTAACATGCAACAATATGAATGGTTATCGGAATCTTAGTTTAAGAATTTGTAATTCTCATGGAAAAAGCAATAAATAAATGATGAAGATTTCTAGACACACGACACACGGTAGTGGTGGGTTAGAAGAACGATTTGGGGCCAGTTCTGACCCCCCACCACAGAGAACCTCCTATAGAGTGATAATCTTGCTTCTTTTGTTAGCGACCGAAGTCACTAAAACATGCGGGAGGCGTGCGGGGCGGGAAGGTAATATCGGCGCTGCGATTGGTCGCTTCAAGGACAGAGCGCTATCGGGTTGATGCGTAGTGATGGGAAATGTTCATTACATGTATACAATGTAACCGGTACCGGAACGTATTGTACCGTAATTTACTGTAGGTAAATTGTGGTATTTGCTGCTGTTTACGAAATCAAAGTTCTGTCAAACACTGATTTTGTAGGGAAGATAAAATTCTGTATGACATACTAAGTATTATATTATTCTGTGGTATAGGATCTTAAAATGATTCTTCTTAGGACAATTTAAGGGTTTCAGAAAATAAAATGAAATCAATTGAATGTACCTTTAATGTTTCGCACAATGTAGGTAAAGTCGACGTCAAAGATTATGTTTACACTTTTGTACCTTATCACAAAGGGGTAAGGTGCAAAAGTGTAAACATATATTTGACGTCGACTGTACATTTCAAATCAAATTTACAAAGTTGAAGGCGTTTTAGTGATAAATAAAGTATCATTGTTCTTTTTAAATTAATTTTTATATTTAGAAAATCCGAGCAATAAAGAGCACAATTATTCATCATCAGCATCATCTTGTTACTGTAGACCCAACTGCTCACCATGTGGATTCTAAAAAGCCCACACAACATATACCTATCTCACACCAGCTCTGAGTTCCCTCGCACTCCCTCGAAGTTCATCATCAGCGTCATCTTTTGACTGTGGACGCAACGGCTCACCAAGTGGATTCTAAAAAGCCCACACAACATATACCTATCTCACACCAGCTCTGAGTTCCCTCGCACTCCCTCGAAGTTCATCATCAGCGTCATCTTTTGACTGTGGACGCAACGGCTCACCAAGTGGATTCTAAAAAGCCCACACAACATATACCTATCTCACACCAGCTCTGAGTTCCCTCGCATTTCCTCGAAGTTCATCATCAGCGTGATCTTGTGACTGTAGACCCAACTGCTTATCAAGTGGACTCTAAAAAGTCCCCACACACAATATATGTTCGGGGCCCACCTGTGGGTCTCACTACAACATACTCATTACTTGTCTACTTATATATTATATACAGGGTGTAACAAAAATACTGGTGATCCGTTTAAGGGCATAGGTATCGTATTGCGAGTAGAAAAAAATAGGAGAAATTTTTTTTTGTATGGGGCGAGTCGTCCCAGCTGGCCAACCCTCCATACAAACTCAAAAATTTTTTTCGCGAGAATTTCTTTTTTCTTAGTTTTTCACAATAAGAACACGATAACCATTATGCCCTTAAAAGGATCACCAGCATTTTTGTTACAACTTGTATATAAAAAAACTAACAACTACATTTATACGTAAACTTTCGAGTAATATTTATTTATCAAAATACAAACAAAAGGACAAACAACAGTACCTATATAGAAAATTACACTAATTAATACTACCTAGCACAACCTACGTTGCTTAAACAACTACATTAAACTACAGATACTACATATTCTACACATTAACTACTCAAGGTAAAATAAAATTTAATAAAAAAAGATAATATAGCGCGAAATCTATGTTTTCTAATATATTTCTTAAAATAAGTACGCACGAAAGATCGTGGTATCGGTAAATCCGGTACTTATTAAAGATTTCAAATGCGCATCACTAGTTGAACACGTGCTCCGCCAGAAAGGAATAGCACATTGTATTTTCAATTCGAAGAAAAGGGACAGACTAACTAACTACGTCTTAGCGACCAGAATTCGATGAACTCCGCTGGCCAGAAACAAATTATCAATCAAACGATGATTTTGACTTACCTGTGGAATGTTATTCCATTTTTTTTTAAACTTGAAGTTCTGGAAGTGTTTCCACACCACCTTACACAACAATATCCCATGATTTCAAGAATTTCCCATACGTATTCAATTTGTTTCTCGCATAAGACGCACACTACACACAGGTCTAAAACTTGGACGCAACTGAACGGCTCGGCGGACGACGCGAAGTTTATGAGCGCAGGGGCACCAACGAGTGGTGACTGCAAGTCGCCTTACAATACTTATCTAGTGGTTGTCTTATCTGTGCCCCCCACTAACTTGAAACCTATTTCGCTATTGCATTTCTAATTTCGTGAGTCTTGTTTAAGCATACAAATATGTATTACGCCATCACTATTGATTTGTTAACTATGTTAAAATCTTATTCGACATAACATATTGAAAGTGACACCAATAAATACCACCTATTTAAAATGACATCCAGAATAAGACATACGTATACAATTCATCTACCTATATCCTTTTGCTAGCTATAAAATATGAAATAAAAAAATTTATAGATATGCGTACGAATAAACGCACATATTTAGTATGACATGTAACGCCCCTGGAGTAATTGGCGTCCATAGGCTACGGTGAACGGTCAGATGCCGGCTGTTAACTTGTTTACCACAACCTGATAAAAGCAAGCTAGGACATGAACAAGAATATAACTGATATTGGAAACAGATTACAAATGAAAATCGAAAAAATATTTTCATGTGAAGGGGTCTGGAAAACCGCATCAAGATTCGAACCGATCCTCTGGATTATCAATCTTACATTAAATAAAATTACACAGAATAAAAATACACAATAATAGGAAACTAACTCAAACTCAAACATTTATTCAGTAAGTAGGCCACAAGGGCACTTTTACACGTCAGATAGTTTAACAAAGTAAAAGAGATATAATATAATTCAAAATATAACAGATATGCCTAGAGTGTAGACCTAGTAACAGTAACTTCCCGGCTCAGACTTCAAGCCCGTGCCGGTCCGCTGCGGACGCTAACGGTTGTGGTTAGCTCGCGTTACGACAACACTTCCCTGCGCCCTACTAGGATAGCCGGGTTCAGGTTTCCACTGTCTCGGTGATATACTAGCCATACATGTCTACAGGCAGTCCAGAAAACGGCTTATATATGGTTTAGAGCCATTTAGGATTCACATTACTGGACATTTCATAGAGTAACTATTAAAGAATTAAAAGAACATACATAAAAAAAAACACCCCGAATGCAGAACCTCCTTCCTCAATGGAATTGAAGTCGGTTAAAAAATAGCTTGCATTGAAGCGTAAGTGGCTCAACAATGAAAGTCCGTGACTGTACGCGAAAATCAGTACACTGATTACACTTACAGTGTGACGTGAGTGTGACTCAGTCCGTACATTGTCACCACCAAGCCAGGATAAGTTAGTGTAAGTAAAACTGTGTAAAATGGTTTGGGGAAGTTTAAGTAAACTGGGGCAGTTAACCTAAATAACAGTCGTCAATGGCACTGTCGTTAAAAAAATTAAAAATGTCATCTTCTTCTTTGTTGTCTTCTTTTTTGTGGAGATGTATACAGAAATGAGAAATACACTATGTATCTGAACGAAAAGCCAATACTCAAACCCGTTATGGTATATAGGCCGGTACTGGAACGTTAAATTTGGCCTTAAAAAATTATAACTCACAAGTCCGATTTTATTTTATTATCAGTAAGAGTACAATGAGCACTAACGGCGAAAATTTTTTTCTAACTGTTTTCGAGGATGCTGTAGGTATAATATAGGTATTTGTTTGCGACACTCGTAAATTCAAGATAAGATAATTCGAGTGGTATTTCTTTTCATTCGACTATCGGATTTAACTATATGAATGTACCCTGACATTTGCTAACAGATTTACCAATGGCCGTATTTATTTAAATTTAAAACAAATAAAAAAAATATACTTCCTCCAAAAGATAATTTAAGTGGTAAATGTTAACTGAAATATATTAAAAACTATCGAAGGCGAGTAATAGATTTGATTTATAACACATTATTCAATAGATTATTTTTTAATGAACAATTTAATTTTTAAAGCGTTCTAATAGCTATATAAGAAATCTCCGAAATTTTCAAGTGGGCGCATTCTGTTCATTATCTTTATACTAAAACTTGCATCAAAATTCTAACGATTTTATCAATCGCTCGAAGTTTTCTGAACTTATCAGTTCTAAACATAATCCAAACGCGCGGAGATTAAAGCGGGAGTCTATCGCGTCATGGCATGGCGCTAGCGGCGGGGCCAATCACGACGCGCCGGGCGCTGTTGCCTGACCGCTGCGCGCCGTTGCCTGTCTGCTGTTTCCATGGTAACCCAGTAGGCACGCGAATATTGTATCTTTACGTTTGGTCCACAGAGTGAATAATATGACTGCCTAATGCGAAGCTTGGTTTGATAATGATTACTATAAAGTGCGATGTTTTTTTTTTGTTGAGAGCATGCCCCTCTATGGTGCGAATGAATGAAAAAGCGGACATTCCTACTTTTTCACTTCTCATGCTCTAAAAGTCTGTCGTACATTTAAGCTTTAGTGCTAATATGTATACATAATTTCACTTCTCATAGTTCTTATTGTTATGTCCTTTAAGTCTAATTTCGTAAAGTCTGTATAGTATGTATGACTATGGTCTAAAACCCATATTACCACAAGAACAATTTTTCCTCACTTGGTTCGGGAAAATAACCACCTAGTGGTAATATGGCTTACTTTAGACCCTTGTCAAACAATCTACTATTTTCCGAAAAATTAATTTTTTTAATGAAATGAAATGTTTATTTGTATAACACAGGTGGTACAAATAGGGTCTTAATTTACAAAGGTGCTCTGTGTTTTGCCTATTGGCATACAAAATTATTGTTGTATTGTTCCATATTCGGTAGGAAATAGAAATAGTATGGAGGCAATCGGCCTGTTTGGAGAAAAGTCGTCGACATCTCTTCTAAATACCTAAAACTGGTATACATGTGTTCCCCGTGGTCTTCAGAATACGAATTGACTGGTTTTAGTTTATGGAGGGGGGGCGGATACGAAAAAAGTGAGGGAAAGAAAGATGGCGGACGACCATCATCGAAATTTGTTCACAACTCGAATCATATCGGACCGATCGATTTGTGTGAGATGTCATCTGAAAGACCATTAAAGTACTATAGTTGTTTCTAAATAGAGGCAGTCATCACATTAGTCGTTTACAAAATATTTGAAAAAATATGAATTTTTACCGTGCCTGTTTAGATAAAGTAGTGATAAAACATGCTTATAACTCAATAAATAAAGTATGTATTATTATAAAGTAGACGGAAAAATGTATGAGCTTTCAAAAAACTAGCGTGTGGCGGTCGATCGACGTCGTATTTTCATTATTGCTCGGAATTTATTTTATGGATCAAATCCTGATGAGTATCATTTGAATGCATTTTAAATTTACTATAATAGGTTAATTGAGGTCTGAGATGTAAAATTAACAGTTTTTAGATTTTTTTTGAAAACGTAACATTTTTACCTAATAGACTGGTGGAAACAGGCTTGTTTGCAGAAAAGTCGTCGATATCTCTTCCAAATACCTAAAACGGGTATGGATATGGTCCTCCTTGTCTCCAGGATATGAATTGATCAATTTTATTTTAAGAGGAGGGGACGAGTCGAAAAAGGAGGGGGGAAAGATGGTGGCCGACCGTCATCAAAATTTATTTACATCTCGAGTCCTATGGAACCGAAAGATTCGTGTGTAAATATTATTTAATGTACTATAATTGATTATAAATAACCGTAGTCATCAATGTAGTCGTTTACAAAACAAAACATTTGAAAATAACATTAATTGCGGTAAAGTTACAATTTATTGAGCTATAAGCATGTATTATCAGTACTTATGCCAACATGCACGGTAAAACATCATACTTTTTCAAATATTTTGTATAGGGCTAAAGTGATGACTACAATTATTCAAAAACAATCATAGTACGTTTAATGATCTTTAAAATTGCATCTCAAACGAATATATCGGTCCCATAGACCGAAATGTGAACATATTTCAATGACGATCGGACACCATCTTTACCGCGTCCGGTTATTGACTCCCTCCCCCCCCCCCCCCCCCCTCTATAAAATAAAACTGGTCAATTCATGTCCATCCATCACAATGAGGAATATATCCATACCAGTTTTAGGTATTTGGAAGAAATGTCGATGATGACTTTTCTTCAAATATGCCCGTATCTTCCAGTATATTAGAGTAAATCTGTTACAATCCTAAAAAATGTTAATTTTGCAACTTAGACTTTAAAGAACTGATTATTTCAGTAAATTTAAAATAATTTCAAATGACACATATCACGAATTGATCCGTTAAATAGATTCTGAGAAATAATGAAAATACGACGACGGTCGACTGCCATTGTAAGACGAAACGTAGTGACCCATTCTGAACAAAATTCATCAATACTCGGTTATATAGTATTACATAGGGTAGCCAATCATTTGGTAAACAACATTTCATAAAATATTCATTTCACAAACAAAATAAAATATTCATTTCACAATGATTCCCATAAATAATTTTATATATTATTGTTTCACAAATAGTTCAAAAGACAAATTATTTGCTTGCAAAAACACTATATTACAAAACATTATTTGGCAAATTATTCATTTGCTATTCAGGGCAATTAACAAAATAACGCATGGTAAAACGTTAGTAAAATGCATTATTTGGTACCTTAATTCTTCGTTTAATAATCTCATGGTGTGTATGCCATTTATATGTGTATTATCTACGAGTACTACGTTTTAAAAATATATTTTGTAATATAAATCCCATCCCATCTCCATAAACTAACACATTTTGTACTTTAAAAGTTAAGTTTGTTTTTGTTGAATATTATCACGGACAACTATGATTTGAGAGAGCCCAGATAGATGCGACGACGAGCAAAGCGAGGAGGAGCGTGGTAGATTAACTGCGACCTTACAGTTCTAGTAACTTATGTCGGGGTTAATAGAAATGTAAAATACCCGTAATGTCAACATACCCATTTATCTTAATTGCTTCGCAATCACTTATTTTTAAAAAACAGCCACGGCTTTATTGTCAATGTATACACATAAAATTACCATTTTCATTTAGTTTTAGTAAAAATATCCAGGAATTACTTATATTTCAGTGAAAACGAAATTCTTTTATAATATTTTGTCTTGTGTCAAATGCTATTTTTGCTTAGAAATACAGTTGTCAGTCAGCCATTCTTGTTTATCTTATTTTACTATTGTCCCTAAATTTATCCGGAACCGACTTATTAACCGACTTCAATTAAGGGAGGGAGTTCTCAATTAGTTTGCATTTATTTATTGTACTTATTATATTCAGTAAAAAACAATAATTTATCTATTGACATTTTGCAAAATAACGGTTTTTAAAACGATTTATTCACGAAATGAACGTTGGTTAAATAATAATTTGTCTTACAATATGTTTATAAAGCGTCCAAGTTACTAAATGCATATTTGTCTAATAATGATTTATAAAAATGAACATATTTAGCAATGACTTGTTGAAACGAATTGTTGTTTGTTCAGTGATTATTTGCGAAATGTTATTTATCAAATGAATCATTATCAAAACGAAAGCTCATAAAATTTCCCATTTTATTTTGTCATAACATTAATTGTGGTTAAGTTATAATTTATTGAGTTATAAGCATGTTTTGTCAGTATTTACGCAAACATGCACGATAAAAAAAACATATTTTTGTTAAATAAGTATTTTGTAAAAGACTAAATACGAATCGTTCGGTCTCATAGGACTCCAGATGTAAAAATAATCGATGACGTACGGCCGCCATCTGCCCCCCCCCCCCCTTTTTACCAACTTGCCCCCCCCCCTCCATAAACTAAAACCCGTCAATTCGTAGTCAGGAGACTACGAGGAACACATCCATACCAGTTTTAGGCATTAAGAAGAGATGTCTACGAAAATCGTGAAAGAGACGACTTTTGTTTAATTTGCCTCTAGACTATTATGGCAGGCTTATGAAACTCTCCCGCGCGGCCTCGGTTAAATACCTATGCGCCGGAGCCTGCCACGACCCGCCGGCGGGACGGTTAGTCAGTGAACCGAAAAGTCTATGCCAATAAGCCCACTCATGCTTTAAAAGAGGAAATTCGACGCTGCATTGGAGAAATTTAGCCGCATCTATGCAAAATGGTCATAGACAATTTTGACAAAAGAGTGCGTATGTGCCAGCAAAGCCTAGGAGGACATTTGCCTGACGTATTATTCCACAAATAACCCTATTTTATGTATTTCAAGATTTTATATACAAATATATTATAACGATAACGAAAAAAAATGTGTTTCTCATCAATTTCAAATCTTGCGTCCTTTTTGGGACACTCTTTATAACCTTGTTTCATTCGATCAAACCTAATTTTAAATAAAGCATTTCCAGATTTCCCCACATTGACCTTAGATTATTACTATGAATAGTATGAATAAACTGTTGTAGTACAGTCGCCATCAGATATATATAGGAGCGGCCAAGGTGGTCACAAATATCTGAACAACGCCTTTATTGTCAAGGCGATAAGGTACTTGTTCAGATATTTTTGAGTACCGTGGCCGCTCCTATATATTTGATGGCGACTGTACAATAAATAATAAAATTAAATAAAGATTTTAATATGCATTTGGTTATGAATGAAATTTTAATTAAACGGTTAAGTTCACGAGCCACAGCCATAAATAGCTCTGTACTTACTTTTACAGTAGTTTAAGTATTTCAATGATTGCACAATGAAAATAAAAGTAAACCAAGAAAAAAATACTTTTATTTCAATACTGTGGGTTACCGCAATTCGTATTCAAAAGTGAACCGAGTGGGTTAATCATAATGTTGTATGAAAGGTGAATGACAAGCTACGGCGCGTCGTGATTGGTGGACCGCTCCTGCTGACCGCGCCTTAGACTGCCGCGCAAATCTCCTTGCGTTCAAATGACGAATTGAACTGATAAGCTCGTGCACTTTTCAGCTATTGATGAATTCGTTAGTTTTTGTGTATATACATTACTATAACGATAATAAACTAAACACGCTGACTTGGAAATTTTCTAAATTTCTTTTATGGTCAAGATAGCGCTTTTTAAAATTCAAATGCTTAAATAAAATCGATCTATTGATGAATCTATTATAAATTAAACTGATAGTTATCTTTGATAGCTTTCAATACATTTCAGTAATCATAAAACACTTTAGTAATCTTTTTGTGAAAAAAAATTTTTTTTCAGCATTTTATATTATCCTGAAACAAACTCTTGACAAATGCGTTAGTAAATGACAGTTGATGTTCAAACAGTTAAATAGGATTATATCATGAAGAAACTTACCGCTTGTATAATCTTACCTTGAATTAATAAGGCCTGCTAACAAATACCTACTTTATACCTAAATCTACGTCAAGATCCGATATATTTTTTTATAAGGAGTAGTTCTCAGAGTATTCTAACAGACTACAAAAAATAGCGCACTTGTGAGTTATAAAAGTTAATTCTGTATTTGTACCCCACTAGAAGCGAAACGTGCGTTTCCGATTGCACCCGAACTTAGCTAAAACCTACGATCGGCATTGCCGACTAGTCGGCCGATTAATCGGCAATTTGAAAACCGATTAGTCGGCCGATTGTGTAGTCGGCAAAAACCCTAGTCGGCCCATCTCTAATTATAACTTTAGTCTATGCTTATAGGTAGGTATTTCTTAGTCTCCCCCTACACACAGTATCGCTATCAGCAAAGTATGTGGTCTCATAATGCTATTGTACAACAGTTAAACAATAGGAAGCGCGCTCGGGTGGCGTAACTATGCGTATTTTACGCGCTGGTGCGTCGATGCAGTTTTATGTCTGTGCATTCGTGTTTTTTAGGGTTCCGGAACCTCAAAAGGAAGAAATGCCCTTCATAGGATCACTTAGCTGTCTTGTCAGTCTGTCAAGACCCTTTTTTTTAGAAAACGCGAGCTTATGTTGAAATTAACCATAGTTTTTCTCTCAACCCATTTCTTTTCGTTACAGCTATGTTCAGTGATTGTTAAACTCGTATAATTTGCGGAACCCTCAGGACACGAGTCCATCACGCACTTGACCAGTTTTATTAATTTTTTGCATTAAGTTCCTTCATAAATTAAATTAATTATGAAATAAAAGTAAATATTCGACAAGCCTTTTTATGTAAATTTTATTTTAAACATAGATTACCTATCACAATGTGTAAGGGTGACCATATACATATTCGCTCAAGCCTTTAATCCTCTTCGTGCGTTTATACGTAAGTACCTACCTACTCAAAATTTATTTCAAGTATTAAATAGTAGTAAGTAAATAAATGCAAAAAGATGTTTGAAGGCATTGCCAATTTCGACATCTTAGATAGAACTGAACCCAGAGCTTTATTGGTAAAGCGATCGAGCCGCGGCAAACGTATCGATGCAGGTTCAACTTCTGTATCGATACTGGGAGTGGCATGATTATTTTTTCAAAGTTTTCAAAGTTTGTGTTTATTTAATAATAAACTTTAGCATAGATAAGATTCATTTATTTACGAAATGGGTAAATAGGAGCATACCTTTAACTTAAATAGTACACTATGAAAACGCAAGCCGGTCCGAATTGGCTTTGGTTTACTTTTTTCTCTCATTCAACTCAACATCATTGTAAGACAAATAAATATCAATAAACCGTTAAACAGCCATGTTAGCCAGTGGTATGAATTCCGCGAATCGACAAAAAGGCATTTCAATCGAGTCCAATTGAAGCTCGTCGATATCGATAACGATAAAATATCGATTCCTGGTTGCGGTCGATTTATTGACTATTAATTTTAACGCAGTGCCTGTACAGGCGATCGCGATATGGCGGTCATAAAAAATATGTAGGTACTTGTTTATGTTGCGAACCTACTCAGGACAAGTAACTTCGCCTGGAGTGACTCAAGTTTAAGTGATTTCTTAATGTATGGAAAAAGCGACGGAAAGGTTAATTCAGGGAGGAGCAGTTTAGGTAGCTCAGTGGATGTTGCCACGTAATTACCTAATTACGTAGGTATATTCCTACTGCCGAAATGTAGGTAGGTATCTGATCTGACGAGAAATACACTCGTCAATTATACAAATACATTTACGTGTGTGCAATTTGCTTGACCAGTCCATCTGGCATGACAAAAACTCAATTCTTGTTACTTGAGGACCTCGCTAAAGCTCGGCTGTCTAAACCTGACTGGTCAATCTGTTTTGTATATCACGGTCTATGTTTTTGCAACTTATTCTAAAAGTATGAGTAGTATATATGCGTATTATAATTATTAAAAATCAAATAAAACCATTAGCTTTTAGAAATCTAGGGACATTTTACATGGGGATGTTCAGGACGTGGCGGGGGAAACGGCACCATTTTTCAGCCTGGCAACATGGACTTTCTTGGAGCCTAAGAGTAGGAACTACAAGGAGCACAAGTCAAACTGTAGTCTAATAATTATTCACACGACGTTGTACGGGAGCCTACTCCAATTTGGAACTGCAACGTTCACCTCTGCACTACATCCATGTTAAGTAAACAACGCGTTAATTCCGTCCCGCTTATTTATCGTACTCGTTAATTACTCTAATTGATGGAGTTATATTTCAAAGTGCACTTTACGAGTAGACAGTTGGTTATTCGTATTTATTTTACCCGGCTGCGTTGCAGAGAATGCAGAGGGTTATGTTTTAGACAGGCTACGTGTACGAAAATTAGATTTTCAGATCGAAACGTAGAGCTTGCAATGAATATTTCTGCTACAACTGTTAAGATTAACATAAATCATTTTTGAGCATATGAAAAACATCTTAGAACAAAAATATGGTTAAGTAGTACAATCGTTCTAAATTTTAATAGTAGGCACGTAAAGTCAAAATGTTGTCTAAGTGACTAGTTAGCACAGCATATAGGTACATATGACATCTAAATATTTCAGTAGTGTTACTACCTACCTAAAACACTGCAATAAAAAAAATATTCAACAATACAATTTGATTTGTATCAAAACTCATTCGTTATAAATTAAATTACCCTATATCCCTGTAGAAAGCACTACACAAGACTGCCGAAACGATACACTAGGCCATCACAAAAGAAGAATGTCTAAACCGTCTACAATTAAAATATTCCCTTTCGTGTAAATAGAACACTATTATTACGACAAGCAAAAGATCATATCTCCATACTTGTTTCATAGAAACTTGTGTCCTTTTAGTTTCAGATAGGTGATACTGATACAGTTAGCCGCAATATTTACTATCGGAACCGGTGCGCCAGCGCACCCACGCGGTGTCGCAATCACGATGTGCTTGTGTGTGGATTAACATGTTTTGATACTTAGTCCACTTGGTAGGAGGAATCGGAAAAAACGGAATTAATTTATATGACAGTTATGGTTTATTGTTTAGACACATGTACAATAGGTACTCGTATTTATAGAATTAAATTTAAATTGAGCGTTAAGGAAAATATCAGAAACTATAAGTTAAAGGTATACGTGCTATTATTGTTCGACACGTAATGTCTTATATTCTGTCACCTTTATTGTGAATTACTTAAGTTTGAACTCAACTACGCGACCAACAGATCTTTACAACGTGACATTAAATAGTTTTAATTAAATCACGACAGCACAAAGACAGCACGTCAATATGTCGCTTAGAAAGTATGAACGAACGTGTAAAAGGAACACTGTAGAAATAATTATAAAATCACATCTCTCCTTGATAGTTGTATACAGAAGCTTAACTTCTGATATTTTACCCTTTGGAAATAGCGTCTCCTTTACCGGCGTATATTTTTGGTTGGCATTAATTTTATAAATGACTTTAACTTTTAGGAACATACAAAACCAATCAGAACCTAATCCAGCTATGTATGTTGCAGTTGACTATAGCCTACGAGGACTTACCATTCAGTACGCTGTATGCTTGTTTGAAGTGGTATAAAATGATGACCCAAAAGCATCAACACCAGTCAATCGCGCTACACGCGTCGCGCCAGACAGTCTGGAGTTGTCGCTAAAATGGGGCTATAATACAATGAACGTACTTTTGTTTCGATCATCGCATTGTTGAATTATAATGTCTTATCGCTGCTAACCAGGTTGGAACCTAAAAACTAAGTGTTACAGTTCAAATTTAAACTGCGGGAAGTTGAGTGATTCTTTAAGAGTATTGTAATTGTAAATCCTACACGGTATTTAACTCTTTAAAGATGGATTGTTAAGGGCTTCAATGGTGCCGTTATCTTTATGATTGTTGATGTGATGTTACTTATCAAGATTAAATTTTATTAAAACATAGATGGTTTTGGGTTATTTACACTTAAAATCACGAGCACTAAATAACCTATTCTAACTTTAAAACACGTTTAGTCACGATCCAACTTTAATACAACTCCAACTCCAATGCATTAACTATGTACATGTACCTACATACACAAATTACACAATATACAATACAGCTAGCGCCTAAATGTCTGAATCAGAAACATCAGTATTCTACTACTTGAAAATTAGTCCGATGCAACTCCAATATAACTTCAATATTGGTAGATTTTTTTTCTTGTACCTATATTGAAGTTATGTTTGAGATAGATGTTATTTTTAGGGGCTACTTTGAAAAATTATAGAGTTTTTCAAACGCTCTATTGACTAAACGGGAAAAGGGACTGAATTTATTTTCGAATATATATTATTACTATTATTAGACTATAATTATACTCTTCTTTTTGGCACAAGCCGAAACACGATTGCTGAAAGTTGCCTCGATAGAAAAAAATCCAAAGTTGGGTCCTTTTTCCCCTTATTTTTCTTAGCTTACGGAAACTATAAGAGATTAAGCAATATAACTAAGTAAAAAATATGATATTCTGGTTTATCTAAAAAGTCACAGAAACAAAATTACACAAAACTTTATAGATTCGCTTATTTATCGTATTTTAGTCAAAAAGTCTGATCCTTAAGAGCCTTAAGAGATGCAGCTCTTTCTTTCGTGCACGGGGGTCATAAACGTGTCTCTAACGGATGGGCGTGGCTTGTCCGAATCGAGGAACGGCCTTAATGTATTGTTTATATATTTTATGGCTCCTCTACATGATGGGCCATCATAGGGACGCAGCTATACGTTAGAGGGAGCTAACGATATTGCGATCTCGTTCCGTTGTATAGCTGCGTCCCTATGATGGCCCATCATGTAGAGCCAGCCTTAGAGTTAGAATACACCACTAGATTTCTAAACAAACTCAGAGATTTGCTATGAGTAAATTTTGGTTGTCAAGTGACTATAGTAGGCGTAACGATAAGGGACCATCTTTATATGTTAATGTTGTTGTAAATTATGAATGTATTGCACAACCAAGTGTCATGGATATGTCCTCATGCATAATGTAAATTCAAATCAAGCAGATAAAAAACGTTTCGAACAACGTGTAGTTGATGGCATTATAACGAGCTCTACTTTAAAATCAAAGTAATTATTAAGTAAGCACTTATTACTTACACATTAATAATATGACGCGTTTTAGTTTCGTTTATATTTAATTTAAAATCAATAAGGATAAACACGCAAGAATTCGTAATAAACACTATTTGAACTTTGAATATGGCAAAATCAAAGTTTGTAAAAAAAAAGTTTCAAATTAAACAAAGTAAAGTTAGTATATCTAATTCTAATATCCCTTTCGGCTTTCTACAGTCTCTGGCAAGTGGCAATAGTATTTTCCTACACAAAGGCTGCAAAAATATGTGACACGCTCTTAAAGCCCTACAAATAAGAGCGTGTCACATATTGTTGCGGCTTTTCTGTAGGAAGATACTATTGCCGATGACTGTACTAATTTTACTTTATCATCTTGTTTTTTTACGTGTTTATTTTGTACAATAAAGAGTTAAATCTTTTATACATAAGTACATAATCTAAGGCTACTTAAGTTTATAACCTTATAACCTAATTAAACATTAACCTGTCTTCCTTTTTTAATAAGCACGTAAATATTAGCCTACGACTCAAACTGCCAAAATCAAAGCATAAAACTGTTACAAACTTCTCGATTACATTTAAAAACCAACTAATTAACATCTAAATTAAGCAATTATAAACCCTCTTCCTTTGATATAAGTAGTCCGTCATGCGCATAATTTTCTTTGTTTTTGCTGAACAGCACTCGTGTTTATTTGGCCTACTCTTCATGATAGCTAGTCACGTTCTAATTCCTAAACCTCGTATCTAACGCTCAATAGCAAATTTAAAATCAACCTTGTTGTATGCAGCGTAGAATTCAAAACACAAAATCGTTGGAAAAGATGCGATGGTGATAAAATGCTGCAATGCAGTCAATATTTGAGCAGTATCGGTGGCATCACTTTCGAGAATGTAGCACTTCATGACATGTGGATAGCAAATGAGTGTGCTTTGTGAGAGGTGTGATACATACGTTTCTAGTACCTACAGTCAACATAATGACAATCTGGGCCTCTTTATAAGTGGACTATGTGTATAAAACAAATCATGTTCCTCCAAAACTCAGGCGATTGCTCTAGTGCCATCTAAGCGACAGTGCATCAGGTCGCAGTTCAGTCCATTTTGTTCAGCGCTCTGAACTCTGGTCAAAATACCTAATTACTAGACTTCTTTATTTATTTATTTATTCATTCATAGATGACGTCGGGCACAAACACAGTGAATGGAATTAAAACCTGTTGCGTTAGTGACGCCATCTAGCAATAGCCTGATTTTAGAGGAACACGATTTTTGTAGACATTGTATTACAACCTGTGTTGTTGAAAATATTAAATCTAGTAAAACTTATCAATGATTGATGATAACTGTTACTTATCAACTGGTCACAGGCGTCCGTTGAAACAAATATTAAATAATCATTTACCGATGCATACGCGCCCAAATTTTTATATGTAAGGTACCTGTAACAATAAAACACACAGAAATAAGTTGTCAGTTCGTAAAAATAAAATATGTATTCAGTGATATTTTAAACACAAATAAACCTAACCGCAAAATAATAAGCAGAGTTTGATCCGTTCTGTTGGTAACGATAATGACGACATACGTAAACATGTGAAACTTATATAGATAAATACATACTTAAATATATTAAAACATTTATTTACATAACTAAATATACAGAGGTACTACAGTACAAATACTAAACTAAATTAATAACTAGCTCAAATCTAAACTAGGCCCTTGCGTCATTGTACCAAGGATGCTGGCGGCATTTCCTCGTTGTATCGCAATGCTGATACGCTGTGCGAGGAAACCGCCAGCTCTTCGGTCACCAGTTACATCAAACAGACGCTTTGCGATTTCTGCAAAAAACTTGTGTGCGCTGGGACCCCATGGACCTAGAGTTTCAACTCCAAAAGGTACAAAATGGTACTCTCTACCGAGACTTTTATATTTGTTACGTTTTGAAATTTCGGCGCTTTCCGCCGCTGCGCCCGCTTTTACGTTAGTCCGTTGTAGGTGGGACGGTGCCGTACTTAAATTAGATACACAGATACTTAAATTAAAAAAAAAAAACCAGGGCTCGGAAACCGGTACCTATTTGCTCCACACTAAAATGCGGGTATATTTATCGTTCTTTCGTCTACTATTAGTATATATAATAGAGAAACCATATAATATGAAGTCATTACCTATATACATTATTGAGTTCTACATAAAAACCATAAAATTATAAAATAGTTTGGGTTAATTCGGGGTTTTTCTGCCAAAATCGGTATCAAGCCCTGTAATAAACACACAAATTGATATATGGTCTTACCGGAATTCGGACCTGGCCTATAACCGCGAAGCACTTCGTTCATCGAATCGAATATTTCCATCACTCTCTTTCGTATATGCAAGAGCTATAGAGACGGGACCATCGTTTTGTCGATTTTCGAACTTCGCGGTAGGCCCTCTGAAGCCTCAAGCCCCCACTTATTAAAAACAATTAAAACTATCTAATTATATTACAATTTGACGGTCTGACTAAATTTATGGGATAGGGCTAGAATCCTAGAATTTAGAAAGGCTTATTTGCAATCTAACTTTCTAACTAAATAATAAAACAAAGTAAATTAAGAACCAAGTTTACAAGATTCGTGAAACTATTAAACTTTCTATTCCGATTCGATCGAAATAACGGAATTTGAGTTCAATTGTGCGATAAAATTACGGACTGTTGAAAATGGCACAAGGAAGAGCCGAGGCCAAGTTTAATCACAATGATGCCTTTCGAAATACAAGTTTCGGCAGAAGCTTATTATACACATCTACTTTTTAGGCATCATAATAACTAAACTTATATTGCATGTATCAAACAGGATTATTTGTCCATGTCCATACATATATACTCGTATATGTAGAAAGCAATTTTTTTACATAATATTATATTTTTTGTTTATTATGTAATGATTTATTTTCGAATAGTTCAAAACGATGTTATTTAAAATTATATTATAAAAATAAATTAGGCCATACATAGACGATTTGTATTTTCAGAGCGATAATATTGTAGACGACGCTTAAAATTGATAAATGTATCACAAAACATGCACTTGACCCGTAGTTCAATATCAGTGTTAATTAATAAAAACATGATAACCCACTATCACATGAACCCCATTTATAAAACTTACAATCAGACGACTGAATCTGACTCAATAAATCAATTATTATTCTTGCAACACATTTTTCCGTTGGGTTTTCAATGAACTACATAAACCAGGAAATTCTTACTATGCATTAAAAAAAAATCTCACATCACAGTCCAGAATTATTGCCAAATAAATATATTCCTATGGCATCGCCTGAAAGTAAGTGCCCCGTTTTAAAATAAGTATTAAGTACCTACTTATAATATTCATAAAGGAATATTAGTATACATAATAGGCGGTTTTCATTTGAAATGGATAATAATCGCAAACAGGCCTGATGACCTTTTAAAAGTCACCTGGGACACTAACCTAAATAATTAACTTGTAACTTTAATGTTTGTTCTGTCATAAATTGTATCCATTTGCGAATTAGCTGTGTTAAACTTATTATCATTTGTCACTGTCCCGCTGTTATAAGTCCTAGAGGATTAAGTACAATAATAAATGGATCTATAAAAGTTTACTATTTACGTTAAAATGTATATTCGTTTATTTTCAAAGTAACATTCAAAATGGGTTTGAAAGACAAAGGTGATTTTAGGCACCTAATTAAAAAAGTTGCGTTTATTATTTGAAGATTTGACATATGTCGTTATTATATAAATGATTAATAAATATGTTAGTAATAAATATGTTTTTATTTTTTTTTGTTATTGAAAAACATGTGAAAATACAAATGTTCCTTATACTAAATAAAGTTTCGCCAAACTGTGAGTGTAATAAATCTTAATCTATAGAAATGAACATTGAGATTCAAAAGTGCATGGATACCTTATGAATGAATTCATTCATAAATTGTCTAATAAATAAATCACTCATTGATACATTTACTTCGACTTTCTAGACATTTCTAACAAGTTATATCGAAAACTCGCGATGACTTAACATCCTTAACAGCGCACAAAGGTTTTAAAATCTTGTTTTCGACACAATGTCCAAGCCAAACTCCTTTTTTATCATTTCCAATCTCCGGGACATATTAAAGTAACGAAAGGTCATCATAATTTGACATTTTAACCTTAAACAACTTTTAAAACGAGCAAAAACTGACAATGCAGGCAATCAGTGTCCCGAAATATTAAGATTTGCATTGTCACGTTTTTTGCTGACACTTGTAGTATTTTTTTTTGGACACAGATACATTGGGTATCCATGATTAATGTGTCTGAGTTTATGTAATACCGATTCACTTCGCGTTTAGTTTTTGCGTTGCGTCGCTGTGTCGATTTCGATTGACATATATGCAAATAGTGTAACACGATAGCAAAACTTGTAGTAGATTGCCGAGGTAACATGTTCAGTGTCACGATTTTATGGTTTATATTTCTAGATCTGAGTATTTTCAATTTGTAAAGAATGAAAAGCAGTTAGAAATATGTTTCAACTACACTAACTGTTGAAACAATCAACGCTGCAAGATTTTGTACTTACTTACATTAAGTGTACAGTGTGTCTGGTAAACGATGTCGGAGCGGAGTATGTAGTACAATCAATTTTATCGATAATGACGATGTTTTTTTTGTTTTTTTTTTTACTAAAAATAAACAACGATAATGGATTGATAATGATAGTAATTCCACGTGCGACCATGTTTAGATATTTGAAAATTTAAAATGGCCGCCATTCAATTGCCGGTGACACGAAAAAAAGATTTCATAGTAATTTATCGATAAAATTGATTTTACTACACACCCTTATAAGCTCCGACATGGTTGACCAGACATACTATATATTTGAAGGAAGTTAATCGATAAAATCGGTGATTTAGAAATCAATTCTAATAAATAAAAGTGAATTATGTCATAGAACAAGCACTATGGATGTACAAATATTTCGAAGCCAAATAGTACCTAATAAAAATAACTTTAACACTTGTTAAACATTCATTATGTACTACTCACAAGTTTTTCAATGTACTAAATATAAAATGCAATAAATGTATGACTAACTACACATTATCATGATAATATACCTACGGCCAATCGGACATTAAGTACCAATTACTTAGGTGCTAAAATTGAAATATCAGACGCTTATGTCATTCCATGTGTATGAGTTTTATTTCTGGCTACAAAAAAGGATATCAAAAAAATAGATACCAAAAGCATAAAAAAATATGTACACCTACAAATACCTTCTCTATCTTAAAAAACCATCCATCATCCGGTGGGTCGGCCAAGAGGGCCTACCGCGAAGTTCGAAAATCGATAAAACGATGGTCCCGTCTCTATCGCTCTTGCATATATGAAAGAGAGTGATGGAAATATTCGATTCGATGAACGAAGTGCTTCGCGGTTATAGGCCAGATATCGTTGGGGAGACAGTGTGGCGGCGGATCTGCTGCAGCTTCGAGTCAACAACTGGCAAGAAGTTGCGCAGGATCGGGATAGGTGGCGTGCTCTCATTTCGGAGGCCAAGATTCTCTTTGGATCGTTGAGCCAAAATAGTTAATATCTTAAAAAACGCTTCTTACTGATTATTTTATGTTTAAGTCCTAGTATCTTGACTCGTTACTAAAAAGATGAAATCATACTAATTTTGTCCAAATAGAAGTGTTTTGAACTTATTGGTTCTTTTTGCACATTTTATGTTTTTGATAGGATTAATGCATTTCAGAAAATTTAAGTTATAATGTCATTAATTCTGTACCCGTCCTTTTCTATGTGAAGGACGAGTAAGGAAATAATGTCATTATTACTGACAGATTGACAGTGCTTGGTCAGTTTTAGAAAGACGGCAGATCATTTTCGACAAATTGCAAAATGCAACAATAACGAAAGAAGCGATAAGGTTGCGTTCCAAATCATATCACAAACTTTTACATTCTTAAGTCAAATAGGGTCTAGTATTCTCGTTTAGGCGATTATCACACTGACGACGGATCCGCATGCGGCGCCGGAGCGCGAGAGAGATAGCGCTCTGCATGTGTATAGCGCTGTCTCGCTCGCACACCGGCGCCGCATGCAGATCCGCACCAGTGTGATAACCGCCTGTGCATCTAAATGGCATGCCATTCCATGCAGGAATGGCCTCCTAGTCCTTGGTCCTTACCGTTCTTTCAAACATGTAAATCAAGATCAAAAGGTCTTAGAAGTCAAATCGATAACATATAATTTACGTCATTTTTACCAAAACATCTCCATAATTATTTATTTTATTTATAGCAACGCAATGTCATAAATCAGTGCACGGCGCGCGCGCCGATGTCTTCTCAATGAGATTCATTCAGTCTATTTATAGTACTCTATTGTCGCAAATGCAACACTTTTGCTATTTAAAATGCAACCTTGGCTTTCTTGTGACAAAGTGCAATTTTGATCGGTCATGTTGGGCATGTTTTCAAACATTTGAAAGCTGCTGCAATGGATTTCTATGCGCAGAAGTTTGTTTAGTTAAGTAGGTACCTACCTAGCGTAGACTTGCATCTCTACGGTGAAGGGTAAAACATGACTTGACGCTAATCGTGTTTAATAGAATGTTGAAATGTTGAAGAAATTAGTTCCAAAAATATACATATACGTACATCGTACGTATACACCAGTAGTAAGTAACCTATGTGATATTGGAGGGACCATAGATATATACCTACTTAAAGTAGGAAGACGTGGTCGTGAGGACGAAATTGTGATTCTAATAGCGAGCCGATTTCCTCGTGTTTACGCGCGACACATATGCAACTCGTGGACGAGCGGTGATTGGTTCACACGTCAAAAGTGAGTGTGTGTGCATGAAACCGCGACTTACTATGGAAGCACAGTTTTGTCTTCGTCGGTCGGGTCACGTCTTCTTATTTTATATGTCTATGGGAGGGACTAGATCTGTCAAAAAGCTGGCGAGAGCTGGATGAGAATGGATTGACATGTGTGTAATAATGGGAAGGAGTCCTATGTCAGAAGACGCGCGCTGTAAAGGCTGATATAGATAGATATGTAAATATTATATTAGATACCTATTATATTAAGCTGACCGTTTTCGTAGAACCTTCTTGGTAAATAGGGTTAATAGGGTCAAAGAGAATTAAGAAAGCAAATTACTTACTTATTTATTTTTATGTCTCTATGATAAGATTGTAAGGTTTATCAGTTAAGGCTGTCTTAGATATTTATTACGTCATGTTAATGCACAAAAAAAGCCGTGATTTAAATAACTGACTAATTAATTTGAATATTACTTCACTTATCATATCCTCCAACTCAATGATTATAAGTTAACATTCACACTATTATGATATAATAAGCTATTTCAACAACTGCTGATAAGTCTTCGGTAGTATAGTGGTAAGTATCCCCGCCTGTCACGCGGGAGACCGGGGTTCGATTCCCCGCCGGAGAGGATCTTTTTGCATTTTTTTTATCCAATACAGGATGGCCCTGTTTTTCTCCAGGATTTTTTTATATATGTCACGACTGAATAGTTATAAGTTATAACATCTTTAAGTATCAGCCTTGCGCAATACGCGGACACGGCAGATCTGGCTCTGTGAAGTTGTTGTTTATAGTCTGTAAATCAGCTTGTGAAATGCCCAGGGTATTTTAGGATGATGGCCGCGTGTGCCCGTTGTCGGTGGACGCACGATACGGTTTCGATAAAAAATAATTAGAATTAAAAATAATATGTAACATTTTAAATAATTATGATAGCGTATATTATGCAGTTTTTTTTTTTTTTTTTTTTTTTTTTTTTCCGGTGGCGCAACTGTCAAGCGATAACCGCTATAAGTGTTGTGACGAGATTTTAATAAAAACCTAGTGGAAAAAACAATCGTGAACCTCTAAAAACACGAAAAACGAACACAGTGAAACCTTAAGTGTACGGATTGCTAAAATTTTCGCGGAAAAGTGTCGATTTAAAGGAAAATAGTGCTTAAAACAGTTTTGCTAAACATATATAACAATAACTATAAACGTAACGTAGAATAGCGTACTTCCGCTGAGTGACAGTGACGGCTGACAGCTAATTCGGTGTTGCTAGGACAATTAACCGAAGTACCCCAAACAAGGGATTCCAGCCTTGAAACAGTAATACCAGGAGGAAAAATTTCTACCAAATTAGTAGAAATATTCTAATAAAAAACTAACAATGGAAACAATCTTGAAGAAAATGGAAGAAAACATGAAGGCAATCAAGGAAGACTTTGAGAAACATACCAACTCTTTATCAGAAAGTTTCAAGATAAGTTTAGCGTCAACCATAGAAGAAAAATTAGCTCCGTTAGTGGATGATAACTTAAATATAAAAAGTGAAGTCGAAGTACTTAAAAGCAAAGTTCACAATTTGGAAAGGGAAGTGCGGAAAAATAACCTAATACTTCATGGTGTACAAGAATCAGAACGAAACTACACAGAACTACTAGAACTGGTACTGAAAACTTTAAATACTGTAGCAAAGGATGGAGAAATAAAAAGTTTCGACAAGTGGGAAGTGTCTGAAGTTCGCAGACTAGGAATCAAAAAAGACAACAAGCATAGACCTATACTAGTTAAACTAACTCTGGCCTGGAGAAGAATGCAAGTACTCAAGAACAGCAGAAGACTGCCAACAAATACCTACGTCTCAGAAGACTATCCCAAAGATGTAATCCAAATAAGAAGAGACCTTAATATCAAGAGGAAAGAGGAAAACAAGAAGGGGAAAATAGCTATGATCAAATACGATAAACTAATAATTAAAGAAAAGACAAGTCAAGAAAAAAACAATGAGAAAAGGAAACGGTCACCAACAAAATCACCAACATCTGATGACAACAACAAGGCGGTAGAATGTCAGCTAGCCCCCTCCAAGATGAATAAAACGAATGCCTTCGAGTTTATGAGCCGTTCTAGGTCAAACTCTCAATCTTCTACCAGCAAACAATAGCAACTAAAGAAAACTAGGCCCCGGAAACAAAACATCATCAAAACAACATCAACAAACAAACAACAACACAACCATCTCCCAACACGGCCGGTCCCCGCGGGAGTATTAGACCAACACCCTCCATCGAAGGAAACAAACAAAAAATCAAACCACAACAACTCATCAACAACCCAAACTATCCAAATATGCACATACAATGTAAGGTCACTGGCAACCAACATTAGGATGCTAGAATTAAACAATGCTATTAAAAAACTAAACTGGGACATTATAGGCCTTGCAGAAGTAAGAAAAATGGGAAATAACATAGAAGAACATAAGGACTACATCCTATGCTACATAGGGGAGACCAAAGGTCTTCATGGTGTAGGTTTCTTAGTGAAGAAATCATTAAAGACCCAAATAACAAGCTTCATAGGTATTTCAGAAAGAGTTTGTAACAAGCCCCCCCCCCCCCCCCTATATATTTCTTTATTTCTTTAAATCTAAACCCCTAACTACCTATTGAGCGAAAATCTAGACTTTAAAAATACCTATTCTTCTAACTAAAATTCCAATAAGAAAATTAAGACAATCTAAAATACCTACTCTTTAATCTATAAATACTAAAAAGATTTATGTGAGAAAACTATAAAAATAAATAAGCTAATAAAGTTACTAACATGAAATAAGTAAGTTAATATCTTGAATTGGATCAGTAAATTGGCCAAATGATCGCTAGTGTATATGTAGAATCCATGTTGTAACCGCTAATAGTAACCGAAATCCTTTTCGCAAATAGGAACGAGTTATGTATCTAATTACAGTAAATATCAACTAAATAAATAATAGTTAATAACGTCAAAGACATATATAGGTCAGTATGTAAGAATAATCTATAGTAAGTCAAGTCAGTATGTCAGTTGTCAAAGTACCTAAACCTAATTAGAATGTCACTAATAATTAGAAATGTAAAATATATAAACATATTTTGTTTTTGGGGTAAAGATACCGCTCCTCCTCCGCGGTAGATCCGTAGCCATCAGTCCAGTTGCTGGTCAGGCTCCCGCCCCACGCCTGCGAATGGTGTTTCAGTTCTGAAGGAACCTATAGTTCAGAAGGAACTAATAATGACTAGACATTTTTGTCCATATTGTCATTATATTGTGACATTTAATGAGAGGACATCAAAAGGGACCGTTAACACATCAAAATACTGGTAGTGATCACAGCAGTATTAGATCCACTCTGGTTCTCTAGTCTCTGTAATTTAGTAATAAAACTTTGGTATAATTTATTTGTTGATCAATGAAATAATTTCATCTAGACTATTAGTTGTAGTCATTTGGATCCTCTTGGTACCAAAATTAACTACGATCTTGCTTCTGCCTCGATCAAGCCAAGATAAAACATTCACTGATATTTAATTTTAAATAACGTGATTAAAAATAATATATATCTTTTGTATTTTAAAGGTTGGTATTAAATTACAGATCCGTAGATAACAGTATGAAATCTAAATACTAGCTGCTATGAGAGAAGCAGGCTGCAATGTTTTTTTTTTTTAATAACAATAAGCAAAATGATTCTAACGTTACCATTTAATATTGTGAGTTATTATTTTAATTGATCCCACAATATTTTAACTACCAGTAGAATAGCAAGGACCAAAATATATACAACGTCAGTTGTAAATGAGTCATGTTTGTCAACAAGAGTCATAGATAAATATATGTAATAATTTCCTAGCTATCCCTATCCCAACTTTATTCTAGCTAATTATACTTTAGTAAAACCCATGAAACCCCGGAATCAAATACTCATTTAAAAACAAAAGCCATAAGTAATTTCGTAAGTAAATACCCTAGCTATCTAAACATAATGTCTAATGGCATAATTAACTATAACAATCCTATAAAATCCTAAGCCTATAAATGACACGTAGACCTAGCAGCTAAACTATCCATCTAATCTATCGAAACAATTGCAAACTAGAGATCCGGATCCCACATTTAAATTACTCGCGTTATCTCTCGGTGTGCAATGAGAGATCTCTATGCTACACTAACTAAAACGGATGAGGAGACTCCGATTAGACTAACACCCTATTTCCTCACGTGGTCAAGTCACTCACACTTGGGATTGGGACAGCGAGTGAGCTGACAAAGAAGGTGGAAAGGATAAATGGGTAAAGGAAATTGGAATGGACAGACAATCTGGCTGATTTAGGAAGTCTAGGTGACTACTCAAACCGTCCAGATCTCTGGAGCAGACGTCTCTCCTCGTAAACCGAGACAACTGGCGATGCTCAATCGCTAATTACTTATAAAAACCCAACACCTTTCAGGGAACTTGGACTGTTAGTTGACACCGTTAAGTTACCCGTCCAAATCAACTGAAAGTCTAGCTCGACTATAGCTAGATCAGACTTGTTCTCTCTACACAAATAACTGACCCCGTAAAATTAATTAAAAGAAATCACAAACTAACTTTTGAACCACACTAAACAGTATTAAAACAACACTAATTAATTTAAGTAATAAATGATTAAACATTTAACACAAATAAGTCCCAGAACAGTATGAATATTTAACATTATAATGTACTCCCAACCCAATTAAGTTTTATTGCTTTAAAACCAGAACTCCGTCAGTATATGTCAAATACTAACATTATTCAGGTCCGAAAACAACAAACTTTTAATTAATCAAAAACACTAAAATTTACACTTATTAAATGAACTTCACTAAATAAATTTAAGTAAAAACCCACAACAAAATACGTTATGTTATTTCCCAGTTCAAACTTCATTAGTTTCATGAGAAACTAGCAAAGTTCAATCCAGGTCATAACATAGGTATCCTAGATTAACCCAAAATACTAACACAGAGAACACGTCTAACTGTAACACCCAATTGAATCCGTAGCCCGAAGCCCCAGAATTAATGAATGCCCAGCGTCCCCTGAAAACCCCTTTTAAAACCTCGGTAAGCTTCTCCTTCTACGCTATTTTGTTACCGCCTCCAAAAACAGGTCCCACCCTATACCAGTCTCTATACTAATTAGTAGAAATTATACCTTATGAACAAAACAAAATAAGATCTAATTTGACCTACTTATTGAATTTGACCCAGTATTGTTATTTCTACAAAGTCACAACTTCCTAAAACCGCCCATAACAATCACAGACCATGTCACTAAACTAGACAGCAAATGCACATCTGTGTTGTACTATTGTCCGTCTAAGCATACCCATTTTCTATACGTCTTCACTTGGGTCGTCTATATAAAAACTCTAGTCTGTGCCCACTTACGTTTTTTTCTTTGCAATCCCTTTTTGTAACGCATGTGCATGTGTTTGTATTGTTGCATTTCTGTATTTAACTCTCTTGTATTACAGTTCTATTTGGTTTGGATTATTTTTAAAATTATTTCGTTTCGGAATTATAAAGTCGCTAATTTATAGGTAATAATTTAACATTTTTATTGACGTTTCTAAGTTTACTCTTGAATTTGCTAAGTGTGGCTTTTAAACAAATCATTAGGCTCTTGAGCTAAAAAATTAGACGTGGTGTAGATTACAAGTAAATTTATTACCGTGTGAAACTAATATGAGTTTTTTTTTTTTAAGTAGATAAATATTATTCAATTAATTTAAATTAAACCAATTATAAATAAATAAATATTAATGTATGAATAATGAAACATGGCAGAGAGTGTCTGACTTGTTACAATCTTCCCCCAAAGTTTACTGAAGTTTAAATATATCAAGCATATATTTGCGGAAGTAAACTTTCAAAGAAAATAAATTAAAATAAAATCATAAATAATAAATTGCTAATGAAGTAGTAAATCTTTTTAACATTCTTTCCTTCTGCGTATGCCTTTTTTTTTGTTGCGGCTGGTGTGGTGTGTGTTTAAACCAAACTAAAGAATAAACATATCTGAAAGAGCAAATTTCCAAATTCAGTATGTTAAAAATAAACAATCAAAGACTCTACAAGTTAATCTTGCCTCAACAAGAAAACAGAAGTTGTGCTACTCTTCTATCGACCCTAGTGGTACATACGAGAGCTTCCGACCCAGACTTGCATCTGCCTCTGTCGCCCGAGAGAGGATTCAAACGTATCTCTACTTAAGACAAGATTGAAACCATTTAACCAAGATTGATTGTCAATCAAGGGCATAAAATCTTTAAAAGATTTATTTTGAACACCGAAACTTAGAATTTCCTCCTCAAATAGCTATACCCAGTTTGGCGCATGTTACAACATTAACATGACGTTAAACAAAAGATTAAGCGACTCTTAACCTTTAATTAATACAATAAAATAAATTACATTAATGTTACTTTCTATTTTGAAAGTAGAAAAGAAAAGAAAAATACTATATAGTACTTCCCAATAGAAAAATATGACTAAATCGTGAATTCGATTCGAAATGAGTTATATAATAAATCATTTTTGAATTTATTCAAAACTCACTTCATAACAGTTATATTTTTCATTTTAAAGAAGGCACTATGACGCCACGTTAAGGTTGAGTGTGGATTCAGTATGGTTTTGTTGTGTGTAGTACGGAAATTACATGGCGGCAGTTAATCAATCTGCTAAATGTGCTCTTTTTTTTTGACGAGCTTAACCTAACTCCAAATCAACCATGTTACCTCCTTTGTGTAGTGTGATGTTCCAGAAAGAACGCAAAAAAGTGTTTTATATCAGTCTTGTCGTCTCCCCGGGGCCCTTGACTCTATGAAACTATTCATGCATTAGATAAATCAAAAACATTCAACTTATTTATTCATCTTCATACTCATTTTCACACATCCCCGAAGATAATACAAAACTTTTACTGCTAAATACAATAATACCGAGATAGAATATAGAACGTATTTTTTTTGTATAGAAAGTGTACTTTTTTACAAATACACGATTAACACATTCAAAACACAGTAAAGAAAATGTACATTATTGAAAAAAAAAATGTTTTATCCATTTGACTATACAAGTTGATATCTATCCGTAATACTAAATAAAATATTCATTTTATTTTTACCCCAACTAATGATATACAGTAAAACCTTTTCATGACAATTTACTACCAAAAATATTTCAACGATTACATTTACGAATAGATTAATAAAATGTTTATAAACCGTGTTATTTTTTATATACTCTAATTATTTGTTGAAATGTGTAACTAAAATATAATTGTTATCTCTACAGCAAATTTACAATTTTAGAAACGAAAGAAAAACTGTAACGAATTATAATAACCGATTATAAAAACATTTTAATGTCATATTACACAATGTCATTTTACTCACAAATTGTCTGAAATAGAATTTCGACAAATTTTAAACCTGATCATATCAAATAAACACGCTCGTTATTATGACATAATTACCTATGGGCTACCAATCCATTAGAAAAAATGACGCGCGCTAAATCGACAATTACCATGGTCAATTTCCTTGTCGGTCAAAACTCACCTAGTGAACAAGTACCTAGTAAAGTGTGTGTATTGTTATTTAATGAAATTGTTATGAAAGTTAAGCTTTTGATATACTTCGGTAAGTATTGAATTGTTGGCGCTAAACTATGTAAGTATTCTTTTAATTTCTAGTATACGAAATAATTTTTTTTTTTTTTATGTAGCTACGTAATAAATTAAAAACTAATAATACAGCTGAGTTTAATCCTGCCTATTTTAAATCTAAATACATTATAGATCTAAATTATTTGACTATATGTGATACCTAATAAATTAGTTTACTAGAATAAATTTCGAACTATCACTTCTTCGAGCAACTCCATCTACTTCAGCTGTCAAAATTACAGCAAAGCTACAATAACTGAACAGTTAAAATTAAACCTGACATTTTTGAAACATAACGTTAATGAAATTGACGCTAATGTTGAATTGTTTTATCAGTAATAATGTTAACTCTATTACGAAACTAATTATTTTGATGAAAAATAAACGACTACAAAAAATGTAATCCCCTAATGTTCGATCCCGATTTCGAAAACATGTCATACTGTACAAAAAGAAGTATCATCAAATAAACTACGTAAGTCCTATAATTTATTTAATTACCATATCATAAAGATATGAACCTTTTAAAGTTATAAATTGTTAAATTTTACTAAAACTATGACACATCCACGAGAAACCATCTGAAGCTGTTCCCAAACTAGGTAAGTACCTGAGTCAAATATCACAACATGTGTAAAGCAGTCGGCCACTGTCCGAGTGTCTTTTCATTATAAAAATACTATTGTTTTTATGACACGACGTTGACATTCAAGAATTCTAAGCTATCGTGGCGCGCTCCTTTTTTTTATACCATGACGATGGCAAACAAACTTACAACTCAAGCTATGATAAACAACGTAGCCTATGGTCTTCCACAACTAAAGATATGTCGTATGTGCGTATTCACATATTTAAAAAAATGATTAGACATTCTACAAGTCCTAATTCAGATTCAGTTCAATTAAATTATGTTATTAAATTAATACTACTAGACTGCTAATTCCTGACCAAGTGACAACGGTTTGCAAAAAGCGAACTTCTAACTACGATTGGCAAAACGCAAATATCTGACACCTTGCAAAGTGTAAATGCAGATTTGGTTATATGTGATTAAAAAAAGTAATCTTTTTTTTTTCATTTTCAGTCAATCATTGAGAATACCTATGTAGAAAAACCCATAATTCTGTTTGTATAAAATAAAAACCAACCATATTTTTTCATGATGCCAAGTAAGTATACTAAATTAATGCGTAAATGAAAAATAATAATCCATATTTGTACAACCCTTTAAAATTCCTAATCAATAAATATAAATATACATTTATCGACAAATATTAACTACCACATTAAACCACATATTCAGTACTTAAGTCTAGGATTCGAACCCAGACTATTTTTCAATCTATTAAAGCTACGTACAAATACAAGCAACTGTCTAAATTCACCTTAACTAATTATAATTATTAGTTTCAGATAGCTGATTCAATAATCAACAAACGGCAAACACAGGAATCCTGATAAGAAACTGAGATGAAAATAACTACCAAATATATATTTTTAATGCTGCGTGTTCTATTTACCGACTTTAAATGCAAAGCAATTAAATAAATATAAGCAAAACTACGACTATATGTTTCACTAAAAAGGTATATTTTATAGTGACATATAAAAAAGTATCTAGCAATACAGGATGTCTAATGCCTGGAAGGCCTACGGTACTTTCGATAATGGTGATTCTTTTACAGCCAACTCCCCAGGCTCAGGGTAATCGATTAAGGGCTTGAAGGTGTCTTCGCCACTGTAAAAGAATCCTATAAACTATTTTCCTAATATTAATATGCAATTTTTGTACTTCCCCCAATATATACAACTTTAATAATTTTAGCTATATTCTATCAATTTTTAGTCATCTAACCTTAATAAAATATAACTGACTTGGCATCAATATCCTAAGTAGCTAAGAAAACCGTCATTATTACTTGTAAGTTTTCCTAACACACCAATACACTTTATAATAGCTATAGATACAAAAAAAAACTCCGTTCCTTAATATGCTATCCGATTTCACAACAACAATTGTGTTGCTATATAAGATTCTCAATACAAATCAAATATAACAACAACTTTGATCCAAAACAAGATATGTAACTTGAAATTCTAATTGAAACTAAAACAAAATTGAATATTATTAAAATAATGAATATGATTAACCCGGTCAAAATTAATAACTCAAATCCAATTGATTATATCTTGATCAAAACAAATCACTTATATCCTGGTCAAAATAAATAAACTATATCCTGGTCACGGCACCAATTGTAACAAGCCCCCCCCCCCCCTATATATTTCTTTATTTCTTTAAATCTAAACCCCTAACTACCTATTGAGCGAAAATCTAGACTTTAAAAATACCTATTCTTCTAACTAAAATTCCAATAAGAAAATTAAGACAATCTAAAATACCTACTCTTTAATCTATAAATACTAAAAAGATTTATGTGAGAAAACTATAAAAATAAATAAGCTAATAAAGTTACTAACATGAAATAAGTAAGTTAATATCTTGAATTGGATCAGTAAATTGGCCAAATGATCGCTAGTGTATATGTAGAATCCATGTTGTAACCGCTAATAGTAACCGAAATCCTTTTCGCAAATAGGAACGAGTTATGTATCTAATTACAGTAAATATCAACTAAATAAATAATAGTTAATAACGTCAAAGACATATATAGGTCAGTATGTAAGAATAATCTATAGTAAGTCAAGTCAGTATGTCAGTTGTCAAAGTACCTAAACCTAATTAGAATGTCACTAATAATTAGAAATGTAAAATATATAAACATATTTTGTTTTTGGGGTAAAGATACCGCTCCTCCTCCGCGGTAGATCCGTAGCCATCAGTCCAGTTGCTGGTCAGGCTCCCGCCCCACGCCTGCGAATGGTGTTTCAGTTCTGAAGGAACCTATAGTTCAGAAGGAACTAATAATGACTAGACATTTTTGTCCATATTGTCATTATATTGTGACATTTAATGAGAGGACATCAAAAGGGACCGTTAACACATCAAAATACTGGTAGTGATCACAGCAGTATTAGATCCACTCTGGTTCTCTAGTCTCTGTAATTTAGTAATAAAACTTTGGTATAATTTATTTGTTGATCAATGAAATAATTTCATCTAGACTATTAGTTGTAGTCATTTGGATCCTCTTGGTACCAAAATTAACTACGATCTTGCTTCTGCCTCGATCAAGCCAAGATAAAACATTCACTGATATTTAATTTTAAATAACGTGATTAAAAATAATATATATCTTTTGTATTTTAAAGGTTGGTATTAAATTACAGATCCGTAGATAACAGTATGAAATCTAAATACTAGCTGCTATGAGAGAAGCAGGCTGCAATGTTTTTTTTTTTAATAACAATAAGCAAAATGATTCTAACGTTACCATTTAATATTGTGAGTTATTATTTTAATTGATCCCACAATATTTTAACTACCAGTAGAATAGCAAGGACCAAAATATATACAACGTCAGTTGTAAATGAGTCATGTTTGTCAACAAGAGTCATAGATAAATATATGTAATAATTTCCTAGCTATCCCTATCCCAACTTTATTCTAGCTAATTATACTTTAGTAAAACCCATGAAACCCCGGAATCAAATACTCATTTAAAAACAAAAGCCATAAGTAATTTCGTAAGTAAATACCCTAGCTATCTAAACATAATGTCTAATGGCATAATTAACTATAACAATCCTATAAAATCCTAAGCCTATAAATGACACGTAGACCTAGCAGCTAAACTATCCATCTAATCTATCGAAACAATTGCAAACTAGAGATCCGGATCCCACATTTAAATTACTCGCGTTATCTCTCGGTGTGCAATGAGAGATCTCTATGCTACACTAACTAAAACGGATGAGGAGACTCCGATTAGACTAACACCCTATTTCCTCACGTGGTCAAGTCACTCACACTTGGGATTGGGACAGCGAGTGAGCTGACAAAGAAGGTGGAAAGGATAAATGGGTAAAGGAAATTGGAATGGACAGACAATCTGGCTGATTTAGGAAGTCTAGGTGACTACTCAAACCGTCCAGATCTCTGGAGCAGACGTCTCTCCTCGTAAACCGAGACAACTGGCGATGCTCAATCGCTAATTACTTATAAAAACCCAACACCTTTCAGGGAACTTGGACTGTTAGTTGACACCGTTAAGTTACCCGTCCAAATCAACTGAAAGTCTAGCTCGACTATAGCTAGATCAGACTTGTTCTCTCTACACAAATAACTGACCCCGTAAAATTAATTAAAAGAAATCACAAACTAACTTTTGAACCACACTAAACAGTATTAAAACAACACTAATTAATTTAAGTAATAAATGATTAAACATTTAACACAAATAAGTCCCAGAACAGTATGAATATTTAACATTATAATGTACTCCCAACCCAATTAAGTTTTATTGCTTTAAAACCAGAACTCCGTCAGTATATGTCAAATACTAACATTATTCAGGTCCGAAAACAACAAACTTTTAATTAATCAAAAACACTAAAATTTACACTTATTAAATGAACTTCACTAAATAAATTTAAGTAAAAACCCACAACAAAATACGTTATGTTATTTCCCAGTTCAAACTTCATTAGTTTCATGAGAAACTAGCAAAGTTCAATCCAGGTCATAACATAGGTATCCTAGATTAACCCAAAATACTAACACAGAGAACACGTCTAACTGTAACACCCAATTGAATCCGTAGCCCGAAGCCCCAGAATTAATGAATGCCCAGCGTCCCCTGAAAACCCCTTTTAAAACCTCGGTAAGCTTCTCCTTCTACGCTATTTTGTTACCGCCTCCAAAAACAGGTCCCACCCTATACCAGTCTCTATACTAATTAGTAGAAATTATACCTTATGAACAAAACAAAATAAGATCTAATTTGACCTACTTATTGAATTTGACCCAGTATTGTTATTTCTACAAAGTCACAACTTCCTAAAACCGCCCATAACAATCACAGACCATGTCACTAAACTAGACAGCAAATGCACATCTGTGTTGTACTATTGTCCGTCTAAGCATACCCATTTTCTATACGTCTTCACTTGGGTCGTCTATATAAAAACTCTAGTCTGTGCCCACTTACGTTTTTTTCTTTGCAATCCCTTTTTGTAACGCATGTGCATGTGTTTGTATTGTTGCATTTCTGTATTTAACTCTCTTGTATTACAGTTCTATTTGGTTTGGATTATTTTTAAAATTATTTCGTTTCGGAATTATAAAGTCGCTAATTTATAGGTAATAATTTAACATTTTTATTGACGTTTCTAAGTTTACTCTTGAATTTGCTAAGTGTGGCTTTTAAACAAATCATTAGGCTCTTGAGCTAAAAAATTAGACGTGGTGTAGATTACAAGTAAATTTATTACCGTGTGAAACTAATATGAGTTTTTTTTTTTAAAGTAGATAAATATTATTCAATTAATTTAAATTAAACCAATTATAAATAAATAAATATTAATGTATGAATAATGAAACATGGCAGAGAGTGTCTGACTTGTTACAAGTTGCCTTACTAAAAATGAACTTCAAACAGGGACCACTGTCATTAATACAAGTGTATGCCCCTACTGAAAGTGCCGGCGAAGAAGTAATGGACATTTTTTATCAAGACATGGGAAAAGCACTCGAGATGGCAGATAAAGCCTTCCTACTCATGGGCGACTTCAACGCCAAAATTGGTCAACCGACATTTCATGAAAACACTGTAATGGGTATCTACGGTTACGGACAACGAAACCTGAGAGGCGAACGACTAATAGCATTTGCACATGAAAATAAACTCTCAATAATGAACACACATTTCAAGAAAAAACCCTCAAGGAAATGGACCTGGAGATCTCCGGACCACAAAACCACAAACGAAATTGATTTCATACTTAGCCCAAACCCTAAATCTGTGTTGAACATAGAGGTCCTCAACAGAGTAAGCTTCCCATCAGACCATAGAATGCTACGATGCACTCTGAAAACCCAGCCACCTAAAATCAGCCGAAGGAATTTCAGACCACTGCCTAATATGCTGCAGACTGCCCAAGAGAAAGAAGAATACGTGCAAAACTTGCAAAGAAACCTAAAAACTCTTGAGGAAATCACAGTCAAAAGTGAAAACATACAGACATTTAGCAACAAACTAGAAGAAATAGTATTAAAAAGCATGAAGATAGACAAAACAACTGAAAACAACAACAAAAAACACCAAATTATCAGCAATCAAACACTAAATTTAATTCAAAGAAGAACAGAACTCCTAGCTATCAAAAACAAATCAAAAGAAATGAAGTACGAACTTGGGCAATTATTCAAAAAAACAAATAAAGCGATTAAAGAAGATTATGAGACCTACAGAAGTTCAGTGGTAGAGAAAAACATGACAAAATACCGAAGCTCTAAGAGAGCATACAAAGACCTCTCAACTCATAAAAATTGGATCCAAGGACTGAATGATGAAGAAGGCGAATTAAGAAATAGAGACAACATAATAAAACATGCAACAGCTTTCTATGCCCAATTATATAAAAAACCAGAAACAGTCCAGCACCTGTACGAATACAACAATAATGAGCCTAGCAAAGCAGAAGAAGCAGAAACAACACCAGTAGTTAAGCCCATCGATGTAAAAGAGGTATTATTCCATGTCAAAAAGTTAAAACCTGAAAAGAGCCCAGGTCCGGATAATATCACAAATGAAGCACTAAAAATGGGAGTGCCTTTATTGGCTAAATATCTAGTCCGCATGTTCAACCTGGTACTAGAAACTGAACAAGTACCCATACAATGGTGCCAATCAAATATCATATTGCTTTATAAAAAAGGAAACCCACTCGACATCAGCAATTATAGGCCGATAAGCTTACTTTCATCAGTATACAAACTTTTCTCATCAATACTTCTAACCAGAATAGCACCAACAATCGATATAAATCAGCCAATGGAACAAGCTGGCTTTCGAGCACAGTACTCTACAATCGACCACATACAAGTCATAGATCAAATCATGGAAAAATTTAAAGAATACCAAAGACCGCTGTATGTGGCGTTCGTAGACTATTCAAAAGCGTTTGACAGCTTAATACACCCATCCATATGGAATGCATTAAAGAACAACACTATTAACGGAAAATATATCAACATCATAAGGAACATTTACTCTAAAAGCGTCAGCAGGGTGAGACTAGAGAGACTAGGAGAAGCATTCACAATCGAAAGAGGTGTGAGACAGGGCGATCCTCTCTCTCCTAAACTATTCATAGCGGTGATGGAAGAAGTGTTCAGAAAACTCCACTGGAATAAAAAAGGAGTATGGGTGTCACAAAAGAAGCTGACACATTTAAGGTTTGCTGACGACATAGTCTTATTTAGTTATACTGCCCAAGAAATGGAAATAATGCTACGAGATCTAAATACAGAGAGCCAAAAAGTAGGATTACACATGAATGCGTCTAAAACTAAAATCATGACGAACAGTCACAAAAAAGGCATGACCGTAGATGAAAAGACAATTGAATATGTAGACAGCTATGTATACTTGGGTAAAATGATCTCTTTTGACACCAATAGCAACGAAAATGAAATAGACCGGCGAATAAATACAACTTGGAAAAAGTATTGGGCGCACAAAGAGATCCTGAAGGGAAATTACAGCTTAAAAATAAAAAAGATAGTAATGGATTCCAGCATCCTCCCCTGTCTAACCTATGCATGCCAGACATGGATTTACACTGAACGAGTCAAAGAAAAAATCTTGTCCTGTCAACATGCGATGGAAAGAAGCATTCTGAAATTAAGAAGAATAGACAAAGTAAGAAACACAGACATCCGTAAGAAAACAAAACTGACCGACGCTTTACAATTTAGTCTCAGGCAAAAATGGAGATGGGCTGGACATTTAGGAAGGTATAAGGACAAGAGGTGGACTATACAAGCAACCAAGTGGCGAGGCCCACCTGGTAAAAGGAACTCAGGAAGACAGAGAAAAAGATGGGTGGATGACATAATGAAAACTGCAGGAGAAAACTGGACTGATATAGCACTAGACAAACAAAAGTGGAAAAAGATGGAGGAGGCTTTTACCCTCAGGGGATCACACAATACAAATATTGAAAACGAACAAACCCTAAAAACAGTATCGTGTGAGACAATAGCTTAAATAATAATAATATTATGCAGTTTTAGGACGTACTTTACTTGACTCATACACTGACCATATCAATGTGTCAGTGCAAGAAAAAGGTCCTACTTTGTCGATATGGAGTCATTATACAGGGTGAAATCTGGGTCTTGATCCTGAACCACTTTATCGGACTCTATAACTGATCACCAAATCATGTGACAGTATTTGATCAACACAGAATAAATAAATAAATAAAATGTTGAATAAATTTGATTATTTTTATTTTTCGAATAAAAATCTTCTTAAACTGAATAAACCATGTAATGGTTACACTATTAGTTTTGATATACGCTGTATGGAAAACGACAACACGTCACATTGAGTAGGTTGACCAAATTGTAGGTACGCCAAAATATATTTTTTCACTTATCATCTGAAAACGTACCACCTGGAGGCGCACAGTTGAAACGGAGGCTGCATCAACTGGCCTCGGTTGGACGGAGTTGGAGGAGGCCGCACAGGACCGAGAACAATGGAAATCCCTTCTGAGAGCCCTATGTCCCTGATGAGGGATAACAGGATACCATCATCATCTGAAAAATATTTATCAACTGGCAACAAAAAACATGATTATCTATCATTACATTATTTTTTCTATTCTATACCATACCATGCCTTGATCGCTTGCTACGCGACCCCGATTTCACTCTGAACAGTACTCGTAACCCTTAGAAATTACACAATTATACGCTATCTATTAAGTGAAAAAATGAAGTTTCCATGTAAACCGCAAAGCTCACTAAACTTTTTCAGAATTGCGTTTCATTCAGAATATTCATAAATTTCAGAATAATTATGAGTCTAGTTATGCATTTGACATGACACCTATGCATTTCATTTCATAGGACAAACGGAAATGAGTGATAAACAAGTCATAATGTTATCGGCAGCTTCCGCTCCCATTGTTCAGCTTTGGCAAGCTTCCATGCTGAATTGCAGTTGCAGTTGCAATGTGATGTCACATAGGTTTACATTTACACATTCGATGCAGTGAAATGTAAAGTATCACGGAAAAATTTCTTCATCAAGACAAATCCTCTTTGTCAAGAGTGTCAAGACAATATTGGTTCGTATAGGTGGAAACAATTTGCCTAGAAAGTGGTATTGATTCAAGTAAAATGTCTTTATTCAAGTAAAATATATGTTGGGCTAAAGATACAAGGTGTAACAAAAATACTGGTGATCCTTTTAAGGGCATATTTAATTGGTGTATCGTATTCTAATTATGACAAACTACGAGAAAAACATTTTTTTGCGAAAATATTTTTTGGTTTTGTATGGAGGGTTGGCCGGCTGGGACGACAAGTCCCGTACAAAAAAAATTTTTTTTCATGTCAAAAATTTTTTTTTTCCTACTTTTTCCTACTTGCAATAGTACGTATCACCAGTATTTTTGTTACACCCTGTATATAATTAGTCCAAGACAATATTTAATTATTTACTAGGGGTCTGACGCCCGCTCGTACCTGGTGCAAAGTAGGGCTCGCGGTCGTTTCCGGGTCTCGTGTAACCGTTTCGAATACCCGTGTCCGAATAACACGCGACACGGTTTTCTGGCCCGTTTCGCACGTGTAATTAAGAAACGTGTAATTAAGATCCGTGTCCACGGTTAAACGTGTAGTCGAAAAAACCGTGTCTTAAATACACGCGGATCTGGAAACGTCCTTGGCGGTAAGAGTCGAACGGATCGAGTCGTTCAAACGGTACGAATGAATATATGATACATTTGGGGAGTTTGGTGATTTTGAATCTTATTGTGAGGTCCGTAGAGTAGAAATTTAATAAATGGTTACTGTGGGTGTGCCTTTTTATGATGGTAATAGAATAGCAGGTAAATTTTGCACAAATAGATCACTAACTAGAGCAAAAACATTGAAGTTTAACATCGTAAATAAAACTTAGCTATCAAATTAATTTTGTATTAGTTTGATATGTATTATGTAGTTAAACATTTATTAGACGTGTTGAATTTATTAAACAAAACTTTTTTAATAACCAGAATCCTCATATCATATTTAAATATGGTGATATTTTGGTTATTTCCGTCTTCTATTATTTTTCATTCAATGATAATTACCTAGTTTTAAGCCCGGGCATACCTCTATAATATACCCCTTTGATTGCGGGTTTTAAAATAACAAGATGCTTAGGAAAATTCGAAAAATTCTTAGGGATATTTATTTTTATTTATTCTAGTTGTATTGTAGAGGGTGCTCTTAAATTACCACAGCGAAACTATTACAACATTTGTGGGAATTTTAATGTTTTTAACGTTTTTTTACAGACGTGTTGACTTTATAACATCGACATAAAGCTTAAAATAGGTATCTACCTATTTTAAGCTTTATTACTATTATTACATTTAAGATTTGAAAACAAAACGTTTTGGTCAAAATAGCGCACAAAATATGTCATAAAATGACACATTTAATTTTATTACCTGGACCGCCGGGACGTTAGCGTGAAAGTCATTCAAGTAAAAATAAAGGATTTCCCATTTTATGATCTAAGCTTATCTCAATAAGTCATATTATCGTTCACTTAAATTCGTACCTAGTTACTATTTTTGTAGGAGCCGTCGCGCGTGTTCTTTATGCTCGGTTAAACAAAGAAAGAGATAAAAATAAGAGAATATCAATATTATAATTAATACCTAGTTATTGCATTATGTCTCTACAGCTATGAATTCAGATAGGTACTTTTACATTACCTACATCAGTGTATATAATATATATTTTATATTGATTTGCTGTTATCACTGTGTAAAGTTTTAATAAGAAAGTCGGGAGGCAATTATTGCCTCCTTTCCGGCAATGTACAGTCGAGTCCATTAATATCCGTTAATATGTGAACATGAACACAACCTTATTCGTATGGGTATAAGGTCGTGTTCACATATTTTCCTCGGTCGTCCTAACCTAATCCTACCTGTAATATCGATACCCAAGTTCACGATCGTACTAATTACGGCGAAAATGTTGTTTGAATTTAGACTTTAAATGTGTGCACTATGGTACTAATTACAACAACATTTTCGCCGTAATTAGTAAGATTGTGAACTTCGTTATATAATATATGCATGGTAATTAATTTTAATATTATTTTATTTAACATACGTAAATATTCAATATAATTATATAATAATAATTATCCTTGTAGGTATGTAATAAAGGACTCCAAAACAATTATGGTTTTTGTGGAGTTGGGTAAAGAATTTTTATTTTAAAGTAAATCTATATGATACGAATCCATTCAACCTCATATAATAAGGAGCGCCATTCAGCTTTTTTGCCTGAATTCCGCGCTGAATTTCGCTCAAGTGTGTGGTGCATAATAATGCAGTTCACAATTAGAGCATTCAATAGTAAACCTTATTTGAATCAGCTCTAACTGCTTCGGAGCTTCGGAACCGTTCGGGCCGGTATTAAGTACCCGTGTAACCGGGGAAACGTGTCTGAGAAACGTCTCCTGGAAACGTTTCCCGGACACGTTTCCGAATCTTGGCGGGTTCGTGTAAACCGGTTCCTTAGCACCGCCGGTCTTAAGTACACGGGTATTCGTTTCCGCGTGTTACACGTGTAGCGGGAGCTCTAGTGCAAAGGTTGTCCGTCGCCATTCAACGTGGTAAGACTGGTAAGGTGAACGGTTTAGGGCCTTTAGGCGATACGGAGGAACATACGCACTCGTAAATGTCGTAAACATACATTCATAGACTGCTAAAATCATAACCCATCCTTTTGTCTTCACCGTAGTCGGGTAAACCCGTATTAGTTTTACCGTAAAACCAAACTTCTAAAAAATCGTAGTGAAACGGGCACGCGTCAACTCGGTCGATCCACGTGCCGTCCCGGGTTTTACAACTTTTTAATTTACGTTCCGTTTCTCCGTGTTTGTGTTATTTTGTCCAGTGCCACTTAACGACTTGATGGCCGACCGTGGAATATTAAAAAGTTGTTGAATTATAACTGGCAGTTGTCGCTGCCCTAGTGACCTCTGCGGGTAGTGTTCTTTGATATCATAATATTTGGATAAACCGACTTTTCTTCGTCGGCTGTTTTGAGTGGGATTGGGATGTTTACTGGGTTTTCTTCGTGTGGGATTATTACATTAATACTCATATACTTACTAATCTCTTCTTTCTTTTATTTATTTTCCCAGCACCCAAATTCAGCTAATAATTGTATGTCAAACATGTAGATTCAGTGTTTTATTCACTTCGCATACAAATTAGTGTCCCGCGTTACGAAATAAGAATAATAAATCTTTGTGCACGTAACCGTATGCATGACAACTATGACATGTTGATATGATACTGAGAAATAACAGCCGTTGCAATTTTGTTTTAATACATAAGTATTATTAATCATAATGACGAACCTAACCGTGTAATAACAACTTTCTAGGATTCTTAACTAGAAACGAAGAACTAAACCTTTTGAAGTTTGTTACTCATATTAGAGGATATGTACTTATTTGCAATTCACATTTTTATTTTAACTCCAACTCTATCGGTCTCTATACATTTCCACGCATTACAGACCGAAAACGCTAACTTTGCATGGGTTTTGTGACATTAAAATGTTTAATGTGTTAGGCCTGTCGGACTATAATAAGCGTAGCAACTATCGGCTGCTCTACATGATGGGCCATTATAGGGACGGAGCTTTGCGTTAGAGGGAGCTAACGATATTGCGATCTCGTTCCATCGTATAGCTGCATCCCATCAATGTAGAGCAGCCATAACAGATATTTTACCATAGGTATTCCAAATTGAAAATGGTTGTTAGAAGCAAAAGGTCAGAGTTAAATTTCTCGCCATATCTTCCATTCATTAAACTATAACAATAGCCGCGCCATATCAGCACATTACGTAGCCAACCTTGGCATTGGCACCCCGGCGCGGCGGCGTGCCAAATCTGTCCAAGCCGGTGCCAAATATGGTGCCAGACAGGTGGAAATTTTAAGCCGGATATAAGAATATGCTAAGATGAGTTTTATGTTTGTACCTGCAATACCTATTGCTTAGTATACTTAGTAAGATTTATTAAAAATATTTATAACGGGTCACTCACGTAATTTTGGTCGATTTTAAGCCCGTTATAAATATTTTTAATATTTTAGAGTCTCACGAGAGTTTTATAGTTAAAATTATTAAGATTTAGTTACGATGTCGGAATTGTAGGAAGATATCTCTAGTAAGATTTGGACTTCGGACATCTTAAAAAATTACTACCATACAGTCACAGATTTTTTTGAGCCATTTACTTACGGTTCAAGTTTTTTTTCTATTGTACTTACTCTATGAAATGTCCAATCCAATTTAAAGTTAAAACTCAACGGTTAAAGTCCATGGCCGTAAAATAGTACCTATAGGATTTTTTATACTGCTACGAAGGGTAATTCCACGACAAATTTCGTGTGTTCTTTGATTAATTCAGCAAATGTAAGTTTTTATATATCTTCCCTATGCCTACAGGTAGATAAATTGACATTAAAATTTGCTTAATCAATCAAAGAATACACGAAAGAATTGGTAACTGACGTTACAGTCTCGTGGAATTACCCCGAATAGTTTTGTAACAGCATTGGCACGAGAACCTTAAAACATTTATTTGACTCTTCAGTAGTTGACATTTATAGTGTTAGGGTTAGGAACGAGATAAAAGCGTTTTATATCATTTCCAATTTTATAGCTGAACGTTTCACTGCCAGCTTATACCCAAGGGGTTTAAGGCTTAGGATAGTCAAGTGAAAGATATTGCAATTCGATGAAAGTGCAATGACAACGTACCCTACGTTAGTGAACTTAGAGCATTTAACCAACCGGAGCGCCATTGACAGGCGTTCCCTTGTTCCAAAAATATATGACCGGTTTTTTTTTATTAATGGCTTTCTCCCTTTGCACAGAGCATCACAATTATATGACCGGTTATAGTCATTGCATGGACTGACGTTTATTTGACGTTTCGCATTCATTTGACTTTCCTCTCCCCGCAAATATCGGCAGATTTTTTTTGTCTAGAAAACTGAAATGGCCGGTCCGGTTCGTTGAATAGTCTAAGTTAGTGAACCGTAGGGTAGGGGGCAGTATAGGAGGCTGTTTATGTCATTGTCATGGGTAAGTTTCCGCATTGTGGCACCCTCCAACGCGCTTTATGATTAACAAATGCATGACACAAGTGAGATAGAAACTAACGTGATATGCCCAGTAAAGATAATACCATTTTCAACACACTTGCTTGTAACGAGGTACTTATTCCACCGCTTTTAGGCTCATAATCCTAGATATTAAACACGCGTGCTTTTCACGATAATTATATAACTAGTGCTATAATGTAATAAATCCCATCAAGTGACGTTGGTATTCTAGTACCAAGTCTTATGTGCGCAGACAGAGGCGATTAAATTTAGACGGGTATTATTTTTATTTTTTCTAAACTGATTAGGAGTTTGCATGGCAAAAAAGTAAAAATAGTACACATTTACGAGAAAATACAAATTATAAAATCCTAATTGTGAAAAATAATCATTTCTAGTAATTATTTTACTCATGAATCTCATAATACACAATAGATTATGTTTTAAACACAAATTATGTTTTAGTATTGGCTGTTTGTCATAAACCTTTGCCTCAAGGTGCGCGTGAATGCAAAAAAATGGGCGCCATATTAAAAGTTTACTTGAAGTTACAGTTTATTTGTTAGATTTTTCTAGTTGTGTTTTATTATTATTAATTTAAACAATTTATACTTTAAATGAGTAAAAAACCAACTTTAGTGTTCATTTAACCTCCGGGTCCGGATATGTTTTCAAAATGTCATTCCTACAGACTAGTAAAATGTTGTCATAAAAATCGAGTGAGAAATACATGTAAGGAAACATTCTAACTTATTTGACAATAAATGTGAAGTGTTGGATTTTATGAAATGCTTCGAAAAAGAGTTCCAGAGAAATAGATCCAGTCAATAACATCAAAAAACAGGTTAGTTAATTTAATTAACAAAGTCAGTAGGTACCGCTATCCTGTAAGCATTCTGAAAATCAATGTATTTATCAAAAGTTATTACTTACAGTTTTCTGTTTTTTCCTCGCAAGTGTGTTGAAAAACGTCGTATGAAACGCGTGTGCCTGATCATTACATAGCTCGGCTTCCTTGTGCACACTCACTTCGTTCGTGCGCACAATAGCGCCTCATATGTAATGATCAATTTAGCACACTTGTATCATAATGTACTATTAAAATGCACATGCAATGCAAAGGTTTCAAACCCCTGATTTATAAAAGTTTAATAGAAATGGTGAAATGAAAAGCAGGAATCGTGAACCTTTTAAATGTGTCACAAAATTTGTGGTCTTTATTTTTCTTCTCAAACAGAACGGAAAAGTGTCGTAAGCTCACGGATTTCCCAACATATTATTTAGGCCAAACATATTTATGTCATAGTCGAAACTATTTTAAAATGTTTATGAGTGACTGTCAAAATAGCATTCAACTAAATGCATATAGACGATATGTAGGTTGTAAATGTGTGTAAACAAATAATTCAAATAAACTATGTGTGGGAGTGTAACGGTTATACGCGTAAAAGGAAAATTTAAAATTGGAATTGAATAGTGTTTACGTTGTGTTCTATTGACTGAGAGAACAAAACAGTTTTCTTTTATTCTTTTCATGTTTTGTGTAAAAATTAGTGTTTAAACAGTTTGTTATTAAATCAATATTATTTTCGATAACATATACCTACGCAATCTTTACTTAATAATTTCAAACAAAAAAGAACCGACTTCACTTACGATCCGCTGTTCCAAGAGGAAGTAGCCGAGTTGCTGTAAAAAATACTGATATCACTATAGGTGTGCCTATAATTGTTGAAGAGTTCCCTCGGTTTTTCCAGGATCCCATCATCAGATATGGACCTGGTAACAATGGGACCAACTGTTAAGTATACTCTTTCAAACAAAAAAAGAATATTCCAAATCGGTGCAGCCGTCTTCGAATAATCGGTGAACATAAAAAAATTGCCAGAAAAACAAAGATTCCGACGAATTAAGAACCTACTCCTTCGAAATCTTGAAGTCGGCTGAAAAGGTCATACCTTTATGGCTGCTCTACATGATGGGCCATCATAGGGACGCAGCTATACGACGGAACGAGACCGCAATATCGTTAGCTCCCTCTAACGCATGGCTGCGTCCCTATGATGGCCCATCACGTAGAGCAGCCATTACACTGACGCAGGTGCAGATAAGCTTAAGATAATGCTTTCATCATCTAAGCATCCGTTACATAAATAGCGTAATTCGCGAACGACCCGGAGCCGCTCGAGCAGAACAGGTCTCAACTAGGCTACGTTACCTCACCTCTTCAAGTCTTCATCTGTCCTATGCGTATGGAAAAACAAGAAAATTGCTATTTTTACCGAGAAATATTACATTTATATATTTAAGTATATATAAAGTGTAACAAAAATACTGGTGATCGTTTTAAGGGTATATTCTAATTATGAAAAAGTAACTAAAAAAAATTCTCGCGAAAAAAATTTTTGGTTTTGTATGGAGGGTTGGCCAGCTCAGTAACGACCTAACGACGTGACCCATACAAATAATTTTATTTTCGCGTTCAAAAATGTAACTTTTACTTTTTCTTACTCTTAATACGATACCAACTATGCCCTTAAACGAATCACCAGTAGGTACCTACTTATTTTTTTTAAACCCTGTATGTAGTTATTTTACTTAATTTTACTAAGTATTTATTTGTGTAAAAAAATTGGACCATTTTTTCACTTTAAAATTATTAAAAATTTATTTAAAAAAATTGTTTGCGTCTTGTAGTTTTATAATTTTTGATTTTTCACTTTTTTTGTGATAGATGGCTGATTTTCTATCTACATAACTAGATTTTGTTAAAGAATTCAATATGCGTCAAGTAGGGCATGCAATACCGGTATTGCTTCTATGGGCTAATACCGGAATTCCAGGATTAACCGTACAAATAATACCAGTATTACATGCCCTAATGTCAAGTACCCAATTGTGCCTGGGTCTTACGTAGGGTTGCCACCCGTACTATAATATATAGTATCGTACTATATTTTGGCTTGGTGCACTGTTGAAAATATGCAAAAAAGACGAAAATCCTATATTTTTGGAGCGTTTCATGGGGTAACAACAAGGTGTTCTATATTTTTTTGATGTAGGTTTGGAAAATACTATATTTCTCTCAAAAACAGGTGGCAACCCTAGTCTTACGCGGCTACTAGTTAGATGGCTCATACAAGACGACTAGAAAGAGCCGATGACCCAGTAAACTTCGTGAACGCTTCAATAAACGGGGTCTGCGGTTGGTAGTCTCTTACCTAACTTGGATCAAGTTCAACTAACGTTTGCTGGATACCATTATAACCACTTTGGTCGTAGTGCAGACTTGTAAAGGCTAGTGGTTTTGCAGTCTTAAGTAAGAGTCTTACTGTAAGACTATTTCGAGTATCTTAAGCTCTAGAATGCTTTTTTTACTAAAATGTTAAGATATTCATTAGTATTGCAAAAATACTAATTCATTAAAATAGTAGGGTGGCCAAGTTGAAGAGGAGAACTCTTCGTAGGACTTAAAAGGTTTATACCAACAAGTGGTATCGTTGGAATCAGCATGAGATACTGATTATTAAACTATCTCTTGTCACTTCATAAAGTGGTGGAATGAGTTTTTATGACGTCACAAAGATGGCGCGCGACTTTGGGTAAAATTTTGTCGATTATTTCAAAAACTATTTAGTCGATTTAAGCAAACAAGGTGTCATATGATTGATTTTTTTGGTCCTACGTTATTATTACGGTTGGGTCCTATGAACATCGAAAATAAGATAGCTCCTACGAATTGGCCTTTCCTCTACAAAGTCTTCATTCGATTTTCTGATTACATAAATTAAAAAAAATAAAAATAAAAACAAAATCTCGAAACTGATTCCGATTTTAAAACTTAAGCCTATAGGTATTACTTACTCGTTGAAATATCCAATGTAAACTGAACCCTAACTGGGTCAACAATTAAAGTACTTACCTCCCATTTAAATTTTGAACTGGCATATAGGTACTAACACAAAAAAAGTATTCCTAATCTGTCATGTATCCATTAGTACAGTCCGTGAGCTCTTAAAAGAACCTTCGGGTTTTAGAAAGAGACGTCGGGTATCAATCAACAGTGACACATGAAAATGCAGAACAGCATTATTACCTTCGTGTGTCATCGTACAGTCAATGCCATAAATATGTGTACACTTTTACACCTTACTCCATTGTAATAAGGTTCACAAGTGTATACATATTTTAGGCGTTGATTGTACATACCTATTCGCAAAATCTATTGCTCTTTGGCAATGCCTTGTAAATTGTAAACGCAACCATAAGAAAGGGTATTTGCCAAGGCAATGTTGAGAATAAATTATAATAATATTTCCATTAACAATGCAGTTTAACAGCTTACTAAGATTGATTAAATTGTTTGATAAATAATATGCTTGCTTAACGAACCATTCGTTTTTTTTTCAACTTTTTATCTGGGTTAGTTTTATTGACAAGGTGTTACAAAAATACTGGTGATCCTTAGCGCATAATTGGTATCGTATTCTTATTACGAAAAAGTGAGAAAAAAATTTTTCGCGCGAAAAAAAATTTCGGTTTAGTATGGAGGGTCGGCCGGCTGGGACCACCTGTCCCATAGGAAAAAAAATTTTTTTCGCGTCCAAAAATTTTTTCTCCTGCTTTGTCTTAGTCGTAATACGATACCAATTATGCCCTTAAACGGATCACCAGTATTTTTGTTACATCCTGTTTGATTTGATTTGAACCAAAAAAATCCTCTTTATTCCTCGTAAAGCCGAGTATATTTTTATGACAAGTGAAATAAAGACTCAGTTTCCTAAAAATAGGACATCATACATATTTTGAACTTTCAGCATCTGGAACAAGGTCTACACCTAAAACCATAATTAGGTGGACTAAATTGACAGGAGGGTTCATACATCTGACAGTTGTTTGACAAGTTTTCTATGAAATCTCCTGTCAATTTAGTTCACCTAATTATGGTGTTTAGTGTAACTCACTTGTATTTTTTTGTCACAACGCGCGGCAAGTTTCGGAGAGCTTAGGTCTCTTGTCTCAATCTTGAGCACTTAAAGTGCTAGGCGAACATGCTGGGCACACGTATAGTATGTAAATACAAGTGGGTATCGGGGAGAACATTATACAGCGTATATTTTTGATATTACCTCATACGCCAAGGGTAGTTAGTATAAACCCTAATTAACATACTTCCATATGTTTTATTAAAATTTTACGACTTTTATTTTTCCATATAAAATATTTCAGCACGCAATGTATCGCTACCTACATGATTACTTTGCCCTAAATGTGTCAAATAAGTGTATACTTGCGCAATACATTAAGTACCGAAGAAAAAAACATCAATTGCTCTATGTTAACTAAGAGTTAACTCAATATTTATTACAATAACGATTTATAATTTCAAAACTTGCGTCTGGCTTCCATTTGAGGTAATATCAAATAAACACGCGGTATAGTGTTAGTATGTCGCTCGAAAGTTTAAATTCCATTAATACAACTTACAGCTACTTTCAGAAAATCCAGAAAAAGTGTGCTATTCCGATGAATTTATTCGAAAAGGTGATGTGGACGCTACATCTAGAGATAATATTCTTAGTTTGAACTGAGCCATAATGGCTCCTCTACATGATGGGCCATCATAGGGACGCAGCTATGCGTTAGAGAGAGCTAACGATATCACGATCTCGTTCTGTTGCATAGCTGCGTCCCTATGATGGCCCATCATGTAGAGGCAGCCTAAGAGAACTGGAAATATTAAGTAACCTTTGCTTATTTTTCTATGGTTTGAACCGATGTAACAATGTATGGTAGCGTGCCGTAAAAATTTGACGTAGTCCAAATCTAAATATCATAAGTGATGTTTTTTACACACACAACCACACTTGAGAACAAAAATTGTGCAAGCTTTCTGCATTCCTACTCTTTTTTAAAGGTACGATAACTATTAACATCTGTCTCTCCTTTTTTTCGGTAAACACGTGTTAACCATTTTTGTACAATTCTGAACCAGCTGTAAAAAAGGTGTCTGTTAACTCTGTTATATGATTACAAAGAAAATAATATACGATTTGTAAATACCTATTACGTTTGCTATGAATGTAATATAATGCTAGTGAAGAAACTAGAAAATACATAGATATACAATAAAGACTGTATCGTCTGTTATAAATACAACTTACCACTGGCACCAATGGCATTAACTGATGTTGAAAAAATATTTTAATACGTGAAAATTACTTGACGTTTCTCACAGAACCGATAACAGTAATTTTTCCTTGCCCATATTGTTACAATAAAAAAATGCGAGGTCTTACGCCACAAAAGCGAAAATCTATTGTGGACAAATGGTGTTCGGTTAAAGGTATTACTTACAAAAAGCTTGCTCAAATGGAAGGTGTTAGTGTAGGAGCCGTCCAAACTGCAATCCGTAAGTACGGTAACGAATATACCTTTAATGACCGACAACGACCAGGTCAAAAACCAGGTCCTTCGAACCCAAAATTGGACCAAAAGATCGTAAAGCAGCATTTATATCTAACAAAGAGTTGTCTGTGGGAGATATTGCGAAAAAATGGGTACGAGTATGGGGATGGTGCAACGTGCAAAGAAAAGAAACAATTTGAAGGCATTTAAAAAACAGAAACAGCCAAAACGAAGTGAAAAACAAATAGAATCTGTTAAGAAACGAGTCCAAAAGTTGTCCGACTTGGTTTTGTCTAAAAAAGGCACCCGTGTAATAATAGCCGACGAAACCTATGTGAAACTGGACTACAAGTCTTTACCAGGTCCCCAGTATTATACGGTGCGTGATGGAACAGAGGTTATACAACGTGAAAAATCTATTTGCTTTGAGAAATTCGGCAAGAAAGTTATGGTGTGGCAGGCAATTTGCGAGTGTGGAATGAAGTCGACTGCATTTTTCACTACCTCTTCAATGAAAGCCGATATTTACATGAAGGAGTGCCTTCAGAAACGAGTATTGCCAATGATCAAAAAGCATAAGTCTGAAACTATATTTTGGCCCGACTTAGCGTCTTGCTATTACTCAGCTAAGGTGGTAAAATGGTGTAATGACAAAAATGTATTTTTTTTTGACCAAAGAATTAAATCCGCCAAATTGTCCAGAACTTCGCCCGATTTAACACTTTTGAGCTATAATGAAGGCTAGATTACGGAAAACAGGCCGTACTGCCGACACAGGCCAACAGTTTCGTTTGGATTGGAACTAGGTGGCTCGAACTTTTGACAAAGCTGCTGTCCGATCATTAATGGGCACTGTGAGACAAAGAGTCAGGAAACTAGCCAGAAATGAATAATTTGGGGGTTTCTGGCCATGTTTAGGTTTTCTGTATTATTTTGTTTTAAGTTTAGTATGATTTGTATGTTTAAATATAAATCATTTAAAAAGATATAGAACATTTTTCTTGTATTTATAACAAACGATACAGTCTTTATGAATTTGATATAATATGTACAGTGCACCTTTATTCCATTGGAATAAGGTGCAAAAGTAAACATATTTTTGACGTCGACTGTCCTACATTACAATGTCTTCAGTAGCTGTCGGTAAATCTTAGAACGCGGAAACTACTCTACATTGTCTATGACTAACAAATCTTTTAAAAAGCTATTTGTTCCTGACTTTATATACTCGCTACAAAGTTGCCAGTTCTACAATTATTTGGAATCACCGGCAACATCAAAACCTTCTAGACTAAAACCAATTAACTCGATAAATTGCTACAATGCAAAGTCAATCTTAACTACTTTCAATTACGTCTGCAAATTGATTACTTTACATGGTAACATATCGCTCTTTTGTTTTCGAATGCGCTATTTGAAATTAGAACTTCAATGTTCGCCCATTTGAAGAAGACCTCCCTTGTCGCCCGTGAAAGGCGAAATTTGATTAAGAAATGAGGGTTGGTAAGGGCATTGTAGATCAAATTATATTGGATACAGAGTGCATTAAAATCGAACATGCAGTTGGCTGCGTTCCAATGTGGCGTGTCAGCCCATTTCAGTGAATCTAAGTTATATTATTGTTTTACGAGTACTGTGAGGTAATTGGTATTGTATCAATTTAGGTTTTACATTATGTTTCGTTATTAAACTAATTTATTCATAAAACTACCTACTAGTTAAAATAAAATAAATAAATATTTTGGGACAATCTTATACCACTTGTAGTCCCAAACTAAGTATAGCTGATTAGCTAAACTAAAACCCATAATTTTAGTGCAATCTTAAAACAATGACCGAGTAAATCTCAATGGCCAAAGTTACCCTCCTGGGGTAAAGTAACCCTACATTACGGTACACCATTTATAATTACTTATAAATCTTATAATATACCTAACAACATAATTTAATGTAAATAGAGGCTATTATCGCCATTGTTCACGTTAAATAGCACCCGCATAAAAAGACAAAGTTTTAATTACCTTCTTTTTTCGTCTACTTCAAACTAAACTGGGTCTCAACTTGTCACAGAACTAGATCTTTAATTAGTTTTTTGTGCAACTTTAACTCTGTAGCTGTGTTTTGACCTGAATATTTTAGCACAAACTCATACAGTCAGCAGCAGAAATAGCACAGGAAAAGTGTTCCTAATACTTATTTTTGCGATTAGAGCTGAACTAATAATGCTAACTGTACGTATAGATGAATTATCGAGAGCGTGGAATTGCATATGTAGTAGTATTGTTTGTGTACAGGCATTCTATATATGAATCCGCACACAAAGAGGCACAACACGGTACAACCACTACATATGCAATTCCACGCTGCTCTCGATAATTCAACTATACCGTCCGTATCCTTCTTATTAGTGTGTAAGGTGCGTTGGGATAAGATAGAAAGGTATTTTTTTAGGGGTAAGATAAAAAGTAGTCTGTAATGCTCCCGAATATGGACGATATTTCGTCTTTCCCCTAAAAAAATACCTTTCTATCTTACCCCAATGCACCTTAAACCTAATACGGGCGATAAATAAAACCAGACATAGAACTCATTAGTGTAATCATTCATTACAGATGTTTTTTTAAGTTACACTTAAATATGACCCAATAATTAATTTTTGAAAATTTTATCATCAGCAATGTACTGTAAACATCGTATTGAAAGTAACTGTCACTGTCAACGCGAGTGTGTGTTTGCATTACATTGCGGGCCCAATAATTTTGTATGGATAAGTTTTGTATTGCAATTCTAAGTAAAAATTATCTAATTACATTTCTTATGCCCTATACTAATCACCGTTAAGAGATTCGCCCGTATTAGATTTAATACAGTGTGTAAAGTAAGTTTTGAACAATGTATCGATGTCAACAATTGTTGGTGAACCTTAATAAAAAAAAGCTTAGCTTAGCTCGTAGGTCGATGTGTAAGATTGTCCACAATCATTAATTTAATAAATATATTTTTTTTTATTTTAGTTTTTTTTGCCATCCAACGAGGTAATGTAGCCAGCCTTATGGGCACACTTCCGCAGGGATCAGACCTGGGGGACCTAGCTTAGGGTTTTTATTTAGGTAGGTTTATTTTATATTTATTATTATTTAGTTTTGAATCTAGTTTTAATATTAGCATATTTTTAAGTAGTTTTAGTTTATGTAGCCATTTATAACGTTTTTCCTCTACATATTTTTTTGAAACTAACAGATACAAGAAACAAATAGGTACATAATATGTAGTTCAGTTTTCTAGAAACGACGAAATTTGAACGTAATTTCCCTTTGGACGTGAAGGAGATTTCCTTTGGGATTAAAACTGAGGTAATATAATATATTTCTGACGTGTGAAACGAGGAGAATATGAAATGGTAGTAACTTTTATTATACCTTGTGCAACCTAAGAAACGGTTTTTGACACCTGTCATGTCAGTACATTTTATAACCTAAAGTCGATTTTAGGTTATAAAATGTACTGAAACGACAGGTGTCACAAACCGCTTCTTAAGTTGCACAAGGTATAGGTACACAGATAGAAATAATATCTTAATTCAAAACGCAAAACTCTCTTGCACGCGGTTTCTTAAAGAGAGTAATAAATACCTTAGACCAATAAACATGACTTGAGTTAAAAATATCATGATTTTTAAAAGAAGATTTAAAATTATTTAGCTTTATCTTTACCTATTTTTAAAGCGAATAGTAATGATTTGAGTTAAGATAATAATTATTTACGGCAAAAAAGCACCAACATTTTCCTTTAAGAGTTTTATGTGTTTACGTAAGATCGATTAGTTCTTGGTTTGATGTTTTCAATCTACAGCTAAGAGCCAAAGCTAATTCAAAGAAGTAGCACCAAAAGTTAGATTTGAGATTTTTAAGTTTTTAGGCAAGAGAGATTAATTTTTGCTTTGATGTTTTCAACTTACAATCAAGAGCCACAGCTATTCCAAAGAAGAAGCACATAATTTTTGCTTTGAAACATTTAAGTCTTGGACGTTAGTTACCCTGCGCATCAATAGATGTCTCTGCGTGTAGGTTAGAACGCGCGGACGTTGGTTCGACGTAACTTCATGACCCTCGGCGCTTTGCCCGGGCTTATTTGAGATTCACAATAGCAATCTCAGCTCTAGTTGATACGATTATAAATTGTGAGTATATAAATAATCATAATTTATATTTGTATCAACTACTTTTAGTTAAACTTCCTTTCTTGGGATTAGTCCCGGGAAACAAAGTTTCTGCTACTAGCTTTTTAAGTAGTGCACTGAGACACTAGGCGATTATCACACTGACGACGGATCCGCATGCGGCGCCGGTGTGCGAGCGAGATAGCGCTATACACATGCAGAGCGCTATCTCGCTCGCGCACCGGTGCCGCATGCGGATCCGCGCCAGTGTGATAACCGCCTTAGAAAATGTTATTGTTTGTTTCAAGTAACCGATTTCATACGCCAAGAAATTTTAGATCTTGGTGTGAAAATATCAAATTTTACATCAAGTAACACATGCTCTTGAACTAATGCGCTTTCTTGTTTCCGTGGAGAAATTCAATTCTCAATTTAAACTAGTAGTTCGCCCCGAACCGTGAACTCGCGAATCTTGTGTTTCGCCATAAAATAATGTGCAATAGTAGAATTACTACAAATACCGAAAATAGGTATCGGGTATTTTTTTCTCAACTAACCATCACGGTGAAACTAAACGTCCATATTAAATTGTGCGGTTGATGCGTAAAATTTTACCACGACGAAATCGCTTCAGATTTGACAGTTTTTGTCTCATCTAAATTTAAATCCCCCTCTCACATGCCTCTCACTCTGTTGCTTTGACATGTCGTTCTCATCTGTGGACCACCTGTATAGGTTTCGTTCACCATCATTATGCGTCTATGGTAACTCTCTCTAACTAATGTGTTAATGTCAGTATGCTGATGGCCCTAGCAGCCAAAGCTCTAATAAATTAAAAAAAAGTCAGTTGTCAAAATATTTACACCAAAATCAAAATAAAATGGAAAATATTTTTGAAATCAATTTTATGTTGCTAATTGTTATGAAACAGTAAGCAGTTAATAAGGATTTGACGAGAGTGTTAATCAATACCTTTCGTTTGATACCAAACTCAACCATACTTGCTCGTAAAAGTAGCAAATAAGATGACCAATGTAACAGGACCCCTTTACAAAACCTTTTTAGGCCTTCTAATTTCAGAACCCCCGTCTCAATCCAGCTCATATACGAACTCGCAAATTTTGTTGGTCTCTGCTACAACCCCAACAAATTTCATAAAGATCGGAAAATCGTTACTAAAGTTATCGTCGGACAAACTATCTAAATCAAAAAGCCATCCAAATGCCGAGACGTCCCAGTAGCCAGGTGACAGTTGTTGTTTGTAAGAACGATCTTCGCTTACGCTCCGCTCGTTCGATTATGAGTCTTTACCCAAGAAACAAAGTTTCTTGGCGTAAGTTCTTTATGTATTGCACTAAGACACAAAAAGTTCAATTTAAAAAATATACAATACAAAAACAAAATTCAAACGCTCTTCGTGAAAATATTAAGCTATTTAAAAAAAAATTATATCTCGGATAAAGTATTTAATTTATTAGATTAAGTAATAAACTTTGAAACATTTTATATCTTAAAGCAAGAAATTTTATTTTTTCCTTATATGGGAAACTGGATATCTCTTGATTCAAATAGGTTTCTTTGGTGCAAGAGATTTTTTCTATCTGTGTACCTACTATTATATAATATCTTTAACAGAAATGTGTTTATCTATAGTATTTTATTCAACCTAAGCTTTTTCTACGATTGCAAGCTGGTTAGAATTGAGTTCAACGAATGACCTGCTGCCTCTATTTTCTAAGAACATCCTTTACCAATCATCTTATGACAATTTTTATAAAGTATACGTTAAAATATACCTGTCAGTCTTGTTATTGGCAAATTAGAATTCAGGAGTAGAAAAAATATATATGTATATAGTCCTGTTACCTAGGGAGAGACTAACAAACAAAGTACAGTTCAATGTACACTATATCTTTGTGGAATACATATTTTTCGATTTATTTATTTATCGTATGGCTACACGTCACTGGATATAGATAGGCATTTCTTCTCTCAGGTGGTATTTTTTAATTTTAATTTTAATTTTTTTTACGATTACACTCCCTGAAGAAAAGATTTTTATAAAGACATCAACCGGTAAGTTACTGGATGTTGCAATATCTGTGAAATGAGGTAAATAAAACTGCAAGCTAATACCTACTATTTTTAAAGGTGTTACATAGGTACTTAAATAAATTGGCGTACTTTGAAGTAATCGTAAATGTTGAATTGTTTTTACACAGTTGTATTTATAGGTTGACCCCGTATATTTATTTGTTAACCGACTTCAATTCCATAGAAGAAGGAGGTTCTGCATTCGGTTTGGTGTTTTTTTTTTATATATGTTCACCGATTACTCCGAGACCCGTGGTCCGATTTGAGTATTTCTTTTTTTGTTTGAAAGGATCTATTTTATGTCATAAATTTCATCCACTTCCCGGTGTCTGATTGAGTTGAAATTTGATATACTTCCGTAGTTTATATGACAATGCTACTAAGTACAGTCAGCAATAAAACTGTGTACTTACAAAAAAAATATGGGATTTGTTTCGTTTAATAACGATTTGATTCACTCCGTAAACTATCACACACAAATATATCATACAATAAACCTAAAGAGCATTTCTAGACTTCCTACAATTTTCTACAACTAGTTATAAGCATAAATTACTTCCCTAACAACCCATAAATTCTTCTCAAACCGACATCGCAGAATACTTGCAATTAAACTTAACTACCGTTTCAAAGAAACTGTTCCGAGTAACGGCTCCTTGAAAGCCATATTAACCTGCCAATTTTTCGCACAGTACCCTAATTACTATTGTACTAAGAAATTCATAACTCAGATAATCTCCATTTATCGTATCTTGATTTATTAATCAGTAGCAAATGTAACCTTGTTCCAAGCTGTTACGGTTTCAATCCGCAAACACGCTTAAAGGGTATTAGGATTTGCTTGCGAATAATTACTTGAAACAGTTCCTCATAGTTTAGTAAACCAATGGTATTAGGTCCGTGTTTCTCTTCATATCGTTTTAAAATGCAGGTCATTTAAATTGGAAAATAGTCCAGTGTAAGTTTAACTCCTAACATAAATCAATTTTCCTAAATCCAAGGTCTATACAAATTGGTAGCGGAATGACATCAATGCTTCAAAACAAAAGTGTATTAAGTTCAAAAGTAATAGTTTCCAACGTAAACTCTCTAGCTTGAAAGATACGGTTGATTTTCAATAAGGAATATCTCAATGAGTCATCGAAGACTGATTAAATTGGTTAGACTACGCATAGTTTTTTCGTCACTTTTTTTACTAGATAGTAGTAAAAAGTAGTTGAATCCATGGCTTACTGACATAGATATTAATGGTAGTGGAAGGAACTAACGTAATATTTAGTCATGTAATAGCTGTGTTAGATAGTATTTACGGTGTTATAATGAATGAATATGTCTTCTCACTTTTATTTTATTTTTATGTGTCATTACTTACCTATGTTGTTATTTACTGATTTGAACTGTACCTCCTACTAATGTTACTGTTAATATTCTTTATCATACAGATAATTAATGAAAAGTTAAAGCTTACAGCTAAACACAAGAAAAAAAAATGTCGTACAATAAGTATCAGAAGTAGCTAAGCGTTTAAGGTGTTCAAAATGATCTTAGCAGAATTAAATAGTTAAGAGAATAACAGTGAGTAAAGTGTATTTTGAACAGTTTCTGTTATATATTTAGATAGCAAATTCCTGATTCCTGATTTTTTCCTGATTCTTGGGCTTATATCGGAAATGGGTCAAACGACGTAAAATCATTGCGGTCACTAACTTCATTTTCATTTCCTTCTAAGTGAGTTCCTTCCTGCATTATAACGAATTAAATTAATCAATGAGTTTTATAAAATCATAGGTACTAATGTATATTTTGGCATGGGCCAAAGTTATTCCCAATGGCCAAAGTTACCTTGTAGGGCCAAAGTAACGCCGCTGAACGGCACGGTTTGTAATTCTGATACAATTTTTTTTCGTTTAGGATTTGCTTTTATTTCATTTTGTTAGTTAAATAAAATATTGAATTAGATTTTTATTTCAATGCATAAGAATATCTATTTTTAATCTTCTTTACATTTAACAACATTTTGCTACAAAATCCAACATCTATCAACATTCCTGTTGGAAGGGTAAAGTTCTCGTCACTGCTGCACTGTCCAGAAGATGTCATCTTTAAGGCCGTTCCTCGATTCGGACAAGCCACGCCCATCCGTAATGCTGGCACCACACTTCGGGTTATTCGGCCGAATTTTCGTGTTATATCTCTCTCTATGTATACGATAAAAATAGAAAGAGACGCAACACGAATATTTGGCCGAATACCCGAAGTGTGGTTCCAGCATAAGAGACACGTTTATGGCTCCCGTGCACGAAAGAAAGATATGCAGCGCTCTTAAGGATCAGACTTTTTGACTTAACTACGCTAAATAAGCGAATCTATAAAGCTTTGTCAAATTTTGTTTCTGTGACTTTTTAGATAAACCAGAATACCATATTTTTAACTTAGTTATATTGCTTAATGTCTTATAGTTTACGTAAACTAAGAAAAATAAGGGGGAAAAGGACCCAACTTCGGATTTTTTTTCTATCGAGGCAACTTTCAGCAATCGTGTTTCGGCTTGTGCCATAAACTAGAGTATATAGCCTAATAATATATATTCAAAAATAAAGTCAGTCCCTTTTCCCGTTTAGTCAATAGAGCGTTTGAAAAAACCTATAATTTTTCAAAGTAGCCCCTGAAACTAAAGTTATTTGTAATTGTAATACAGATGGTAGTAGTTGGCCATTAGTGTCGAACAATGGGACCTTTACCTTACCAATGCAAAATAGTAAGAAGCTTTATAATTATTGTCTTTATAAAAGTGAACGGAACAGTAAGTATGAAAGATTTTATTGTTACTGCCGATACAAGCCACATAATTACGGTTTGTGCTACTTTTGAATAAATGAACATTATGAACAACTTGCGGTCCATTCTACGTTTTATTCCCGTTTAGATTGCGGTTTCATTGCCATAAGCGGAGCGGCAGCGGGAGCGGGAACGGAAATGTATATTCAGTTCATCGGAATCATGGAAAAAGATTTTTCCGTCCTCAGCTATATTGTGCCAGTGGATTAATTAGGCCATATTGAACAACTTTTACAGCAGAACTAATTCCGCAATCATGCTTATTTAGCTCACGGAATTAATTTCGTTTCGCCAATTTTTTTTTTGGATTTCATGGTTGGTACCATAGAAATAGTCGAGTATCGTGTAATGGTTAATGCTTAGAAAAACGCCTTGTATGGCTTATAAGCCAAGCCATACAATGATATATTCCTCGGCATCAGTTAATTTATGTAAAACTAGGCGGCGTTGTCTAATGCTTGAGTATAAAGTGATTATACTTACAGTTAATATTTTTAAGTATTAGGTACAGTACCAGGACCTAAATGTCATAATTCACATAATTCGCGCCATTTTGCATTCATTATTCAATAAGAACAAAGTGAACAAACGGTTTTGACACTTGACCTCCACGCGTCTGCTCGCCTGATCTTGATATTGAATGAACAACAAAGTTATCGCAAATGTTCTGTTTACGTAGGTAGGTACTCGTACGTCACAGAAGGAAATATTCGCTGATTATTAAAATGTATGTCAAGGGCATAAAGATAATATTTCCAATATTGCCGGTTATGGAAAAATTACGTTTATTGTAGAGACCTACTTGTTTTTAATAAGTAGAGAAAGAATAATGGTGTAGGCACCTAGTTCTGTTTAGGTAAGAACTCATTATTGAAGGTAAAGAAATTAATTAAAGAAAGAACCTGCTTGTAGACAAACAGTGAGAAATTCTGTAACATTCGAATGACCATTGTCATTGATTGTCATTGTGTGTTATTGTTGTTGTTGTTGTTTACCTTAAGTTTTTTTGTAAATTTTTCTTTCAAAATTCATGTATCGAGGTGTGCAATAAAGAGTATTTTATTATTATTATTTGTATGTCCTTTCCATATCTCGGGACCATGGGGTCCCGGACCTTTGGTAGGCCTGCGTGTGGCCGAAGCCAACAGCGCAGTCTCCCTTTAAGACAATTTAATCTAAAAGCAAGGGATACACGTGGCGGATACCATCCCCGAGCGCACAATATGATACATGCGGAGATGGTCCCCGCCAGGTGCAAAGACTATTGCAGTGCAGCACTTTTGTGCTGCGATGGAAACTAAGGTCATAAGGCTATTGGTTTGAATGTTGGATGGATTATTGTCAAAAAAAAATTCTTTACTTAATTTTTACAATAATTACTTAATATCTTCTACGGTTGCCGCGATAGTTATTCATGAAATAAAACAACTTTGAACGGATTATATCGCGTATACTGAATTTTTTTAAATTACATCCCGACGTTTCGTCGGGATGTAATTTAAAATTCAGTATACGCGATATAATCCGTTCAAAGTTGTTTTATTTCAATAATTACTTACTTAAAATTATTTACAGTATAGATGGCCCTAAATATCGAATTGTTTTCTAAAAATCTCATCAAGAATACTTTTTCAATAGATTGACCTGTATACGATCCATCGTTCACTTGAACGACGATGACAAATGATGCACACGAGTGAAAAGCGCAAGTATCAAAACGCAACAACTGTCTACAAAGTCAATATGCACTTACGACTTTTTGTGTCTAAAGCATGTAGGCTACGCAATACTTGGCAGCGCTATATTTTTCATTTTTGAAATTAAAATAGCGTATGTGCCTTATTATTATAGAATACTTGTTGTCTTTTTCTATTATTTCTTTAATGAAATTTCTTCTAGGTGCGGATAATGGATGAGAAGTATTTTTGGGATTTGCATAGATGTAGTTCATCGATCATTCCGACAACGAAGGAATTATATTTGCTTCGTAACTGGCTATTTTTTTTCCATTGCAGTACTCTAAATAACTTCATGATCATGTGAGAGAAATTATTTGACAGATGAAATATTATTTGCTTCTTTTAATATTAATTATAGACCAAGTAAAAAAAACATACAACCGAATTGAGTACCTCCCTCCTCTTTTGAAATCTTAAAGTCGGTTAAAAAAGTAAAAGTAGAAACGAACTAAACTGTGTTATTAATTATTATTAGAGAGATCGGCCAAATGGATGTCATTGCTGGCAATAATATAGACATGACTCCAAAGATCAATGAATTATGTAATTAATTGATTTCTTAGTGATAATTGCTAAGACTTCAAAATTGGATACTAAAAGAAAGATATCATACCTCTTTTGATTTCTGAAATTGATGATTGAAATAGGTAAAAAATAGTAATTCCCAGGACAAGTAAACGTTTACTAAAAACAAGTAAACCCTCTTCTTGTTTTTAGTAAAGTTAGTAAAGTTTAGGCGATTATCACACTGACGACGGATCCGCATGCGGCGCCGGTGTGCGAGCGAGATAGCGCTATACACATGCGGAGCGCTATCTCGCTCGCGCACCGGTGCCGCATGCGGATCCGCGCCAGTGTGATAACCGCCTTAGTTGTCATTAGTAAACTTTTACTTCTTTTTAGTAAACGATTCCTTGTGTTTAGTAAACGTTTACTTGTCCTGGGAATTACTATTTTTTACTTGTTTCTAGTAAAAAAATTATCCGTGCAGGTGCCCAACACGCTCACCGCGCTTCCGCGCTGAATCGCGAACCACCTTGGCCGAACTTTTGCACCATAATGATATGATTCAAGATCATTCACCATACTATTATAGATATAATAGAATCTATACTACCGTAAAGTAAATTATATTGTTTGATCTGGTGTACATATAATACATAGATAGCTACATATTTTGCCAGGAACAATGAAAACTTCGACAGCGTTTTCTATGTCCGCTTTCCGCTATCGCTTCTACTTTGCACCATAACCCCACCTCAAACCATGTCGAAAGACCACACATACAGCGATCAAACTAATTGTTCCAGTACATTAACCCGATCTAGTTCGCTGACAACTTTATCAGCAAAGTCAATATTTTCTACCTACTACGTCATTTTACTGGAAAAAGTTTACATTGGGCGGCGCATTTGAACTCACTGATTGGTGTTAAAAGGATTATTTTGCTATTCGCAATTGCATCTCGGTCGTATAATACATATACTTACCTATGTATGAGCGAGACGCACGGGCAAGATGATATTAATTTGATATCAATTGGTAATTTCGAATTAGACGTGTGCGCCGCCATAAAAATCCGCGGCGGCGGCGCGCCGGTAATTTTTGGCGGCGTGGCGCAGCCACGCCGGCGTCAAGGTCGCTTTTGCCTACGATTTGGTTCATATTAAAAATATGTTAAATATTCAACACTTTTTACGAACAGGGAACATAAAACAATGTTTGAAGTTGTTTGTTAATTTAAGGGGGGTTTTTCTAGTACACCACAGCCTTGTTTCCTTTACGGAAATCGCATTTATGCTCATGTTTTTCATAATTGTGGTAAATTAAGATCCTTTTTTGACTCGCAGTAAGTTCAAACATACAGTTCAGCATTAAGGATCAATCCTGACACCGAAAACACTCTTGGCAAATTTTGTTGGTGATGTGATACGATTTTGGTTTTGGTGATTGGTGACACTATTCTAGTTACGTAGGGAAGGGAGGTGAGCGGTTAAAGCCTCTACAAGATTCTTCCACGCCTTTCTATCCTGAGCAACCGTCTTGGTCTTGGCCTCTCTCCAGCTCAGTCCTATGGGTCGCAACTCGGTCTCTACGCACCTCCGCCACGTGTGTACAGGGCGTCCGCCGCTGGCTCGCTTTCTATCTTGAGGCAGACACTCAAAAGCGATACTGGTATTGTTCAATGCTCGTCTTCGAAAAGTATGCCCGATCCATCTCCACCTCCATAGTACTACTTCCTGGGTGATAGAAGACTGACGACCCATACCCATACTCTACAAATCCTCATTTCTTATAATCTTCGGCCAGAAGATGCGGATCTTATTGACAAACACTTGTAACTTGAGTGTCAGTCCCTTTATCACTCTCCAGGTTTCGCAGCCGAAGAGCAGCACGGACTTGTCAATGGATTCGAAGAGGGAGATTTTAATGCGACGAGTAAGCACGTTGGAATCTCAAACAGGCTTGAGTTAAGCAAATACTGCTTTTGCCTTCTTAATCCTGCTCTCGATGTATCCTTCGTCTGTACCTCATCGATATATTATTGTACTTCCGAGATACACAAATTTAGAATCTGATTCCAGACGATCGTTTTTGAGCAACAAATGTTCCGTGCAATCTAATTTTACTCGCATGTCAACAGTTTTACGTCGGTTCGCAGGCCCATGACTCCTCTTGAAGGCTCTCGAGTTTAGCTTTAAGATTGGCTAGAGATAGCGAAATCAGCACAATGTCATCGGAGTAATCATGATCTTCCAGCTCCTTAGTGTCCAAGTTAATGCCTCTTGGTGTTCCAGTCACTTTTCTCATCACATCATCGAGGAGAATTACGAATAACAGCGGTAATGTCGGTAATAGGAGGCATCCTTGCTTCACACCGGCAGTTATCTTTATAGCGTTCCCTTTACATGGATCAACCTGCCTGTACTACTTTCGTACAAGGAGCGAATGATGCACTTGGATATGCTCCTGCGACAGGCTGGACCACTTCATGGTGTCGAAGCGTTTTTTAAAGTCCACAAGTGCTAGGAAAAGCTGTGACTACCATTGTACACATTGTTCAATAAAGATGCGTAGGGATTGGTGTGATCTGTGCAAAATGACCTGGGCGGAAACCTGCTTGGTCGTCTCTCCCGTAAGAGGAATAATAACCCAAACCTGACTATTTCTATCTGTAGATGTTTTTATGGTTTAATTCATAAATATACGTCGTTAAATGTTCATCTGACTTTCCTTGATCGGACATTGGCGTTGGCTAATTTTTGTCGAATCCTGAAATTTTGGCCCACGGCGTGGATTTTGAAATCCGCGGCGGCGGCGGCGGCGTGGGTCCCACGGCGCGGCTACGCCACGCCGGCGCGGCGCACACGTCTATTTCGAATAGGTTTTTAGGGTATGCTATACTATCAAAATTCAATTGAGATTATTTACTACTTACTCCTTTTTTTTTAATAAACGAAAGTGTGTTGTTGCCACTAATTAATTTCGACAATTTCTTGTCGGAGTATACATTATGCTTTCTTTTGTTTTTGGAGCAATTAAAAGTATTAAAACTGAAAACAACAGTCTAATTATACAACTTGAACCATAATGGTAGGCACTAGTAGGCACATTCATTTGAATTAAGAATAACCGAACGTTCGTTTTTCGTTATTCTTTTGTTTTCATATATTTCACTAGAGTCTGTCCGGAAAGAATAGTGTCGTAGAATGTATGAACTCCCATATAAACTACGACACTTTTCTTTCCGGACAAACTCTGCTTATTGCTACTTCGAAAACGGCTAACTGATATAGATAGCTAGGTGACTTAGGCTTTTATATAATCAGGGTGTGTAATTTGCCAGGACAATAACCCCTCTGAGGTATTTTAAAACAAAAGACGAACGATCTCAGAACAATCGTAATGGCTTGTCTTGTGTTTAACTTTTCAGGCTGAAATGAAGACAGTGTTATTTAAATAGTCAAAATAGGTATTTCAAATAGAAAAATAACGAAATGAAATATCTAAATTATAGGCTCCTATGCCCTCAATTTCGGATGTCAGATAAATATAAATAATGATGAAAGAATATTAGGCTTTAGTGATGTGACTATCAAAATCGCGAACCGACTTTTACCAAGTATCGATTATCGAAGCAAAAGCAAAGGAAATTAATCGGTTTTATGTCGCATGAAAAAATGTTATTATATTTGGCTACCAAGTCTTTAAATAATTTTTCCACTAGTAAAGAAATGATGAATGCGTCCGAACTAGTAGTAAATGAGACGAGAAGTTTAATGATCGATAAAAATAATTTTTTTAAAACCGAGTTGGAATATTGGTTCCAACGACTATAAAGATAGATGGAATAGTTATATGCTATGAACTAGTATAAACCTATCTGGCCTTATTTGAAGGTACAATAATACGTATTTATTTTTAATGCAGTCATAAAATTAATACGAATTAAAATACCTAAAAATAAAAGACCAGATAGTTCTATACTAGTTAATAACATACGAAAACATATAATAATATGATATGACACAGCATTTTATGTCAGAATTATCTTCTACTTTCGATAAACTGTTATCAAAGCTTATCTTATTTTTAACTTCGAAAGATTTAAACCACTGACCGAAGAAAAATATTTTTAAGTTTAATGTGTATTTGTGTTTTTTTCTTTCTGTGACATAGTAGTTGTCAACGGGACCGATTTAAGTGCGGTTTCATTTAATCAAAAAATTTTATAAAATAAAATTCAGTTTAATAGGTTTACAAACATTGTACATGTTGATACCTTATTTTAAGTAAAAAAATACCTGTATTAGGAGGTACCGAACCAAATCGAAAGTCTCCTTCGAGATGGTGTTTTTTTCTGTATAGAAGAATTTGTGTTTTTCTTTCATGGTGGTGGTTGTTATTAACATCAACAGACTACTGTTTTTATCACGTATTTTATTAATTAATGAGGCAATGTCCTCAAAACATTATATAAGTTTAGTTTACAATACGACTACTACCATGTGAGTTACTCCGTGATAATGGCGCATGCAACTGTGCCCAAATTTCGGAAGCTCACAAAAACAAACTCACGTGGTAAATATCCCGTATTAAATAGTTTTTGTAATGTTAATGACCATGTCAGCTTAAAATCGTATAATATACAATACGACTAATTGAATACTGCATCTATGACGACGACGACATTTTATTACAATTAGTTCAAAGAACAATAGACGATAATTACAGGAAAATAGAGCAAACTAGAGCAAATTAATTTTAATTATACAAACAAAAGGAAAAATAGCAGTTATGAATAGGTACATAGTAGTTAACTACTTCTTATGTATACTATTAGTCTTACTATTATAATGTATGTACAGTTGTACACACTATAATCTAGTTAGCTTTGTAAAAAAATGGTTTTTAAATGTTTTGCATTTTTTGCTGTCCATTGCTTTATTCTTTATTGCGAATATTTTTTATCTCGGAAATTCCTTGAAGAGGTGAAATGTGGGTCCAAAATACAATAGGTAGTCTGTACCTACTAAGCCCTAGGGACGATGGGACGAGAAGGGATAATCACGACGTCTACATTAACTAAATGGCGGGCGGAAGGTGGTTAATAATAATATTATATTTAAACTGAAAAACATAATAACATAAGACAATTCAGTATTGTGTAAAATATACGGAATGTCAACAAAAACAGTCAACGCTCTCCCACTATTTTCACTCAGCTTCGCAATTTCTGAACTATGCGCGGCTTTCATACATTCCGCGCGGCAAAAATTAACAGAAACGAGTTGGACTTGAGAACGATGGGACTCGCTTCAGGCTCGGAACCCTAAAAATAAAATTTTAGAATGAGAATTTACACAAACATTAATACTTAACCCCCTTATTCATCACATTGACTATTTTTTCGTGTGTTCTAGTTATGCGAAAATTCTTACCAATTCGATCTTTAAAAAATCAACTCTTCTCATTGCATCTTCATTATTCTACATGCCTCTGGATGAGATTGACACAATTTGACACAAAAATCCGCCATTTTCATTATACAATCGTATGTTTTGCGAATATGTATAAGTGTACAATCGTTTTTTTCACCAAGACACAGCACTGTGGCGAAAGGTCTAGCTGTAAAATTATAAGTAGGTATAATCCACCAATCATGTTAAATCTTATTTTATTGGTGATAGTGATTTTAACAGCTGCTGTCAAAACACCCCTCGTTACAGTACCGCCACCTGGTGAAAAAATCGATTGTAGAAACCCTCATTTAAATCTAATAAGTTTAAATCTGTCTCCGCAGCCACAGCAATTTCTGCAGTATGCGCCACTCTCGCATTCCGCGTGCATTCACCGTGCACTGTTTTTGCAGTTAATGCATTTTTGCAGCCGACTGTATCATTAGTTTAAATAAAGGTGGATAAAGTGCGTTGCCCTCAATGTTCAGAGCAAAAAGGTTATAAATAGATCAAAGTTTGTATATAGTTAAGGCTTTTTTTGGCGAAGTTTAAGTATGTTATTATCACTGTATTGTGGAATATGCGCCGTTACTTAAATTAACACAAAATGACGGCAAAGGAAAATACTTGACAAACACCTAACAGTATATAACTACGTAATTAACTTCTGTTAACAGTATTTTTTTTAAAGAATGTCTGAAACATTTTTTTAAACTGCTGTTTTAAGTTGTTGCTATCTTAGCACTACCAGTTTTTGTACTAAACTAAACCAATTAGAATGAAGCTAATAACAGTTTATTTTGTTCTAACTTCAAAAACGAGTAACGACATGCAAACGACGGTCCTTTTTGCATCGCAAAATGCGCGTAGGTATTCCGTACGTACACCCATCACTCGGGATCGGGATGGATCGCATCTGTCACCGTTTGTTCGGCAAATAATCGATCGCTCGACTCGGTTTCTAATTGGCAACTCGTCAAGAGATTACGCTTTTGCCTTTTGTAAACCATATCTAAAATAAATAATGATAAATTAAGAAATAAAATTATTTTCCATGTCTATTCTTGTGTGTTTTTCTAATGAAGAAACTCGGTTTGTTTATAGGTGCATTGTCAATCGTAGGTATCTGTGCTAACAACAAGCTAGATAGAAATATTGATTGCTCTAATTCTTATTGACATCTCGGCAACATCGATCTCTGAAGCAAGAATTTTAACGCATTGTTAAACAAAAAAACCCTTTTAAAATACCTTCTAGCTAGATAACCGAAATTTAACTCGAATATACATACTCATTGCCTTTTCATTATTATTCAAGGTAATGTAACAACGAGGTAACTATGTAAGTATTCTTTTAAATTCGTACCAAACAAATTGTCACTGATAAAAGTGATAACAAAAAACATTAAGTAGGTAGGTCGCATTTTGCACTTATAATGTGATTGAAGAATGAAGATCAAGAGGCCATTGCCCAGCAGTGGGTGGACTTGGACGTGGGCTATTTGATAGCTAGAAAGATCGTCTTTTTCATTTGTCTTTTGGTGTTGTGAAATGATTTAGCTAGGTATCTTATTATTTTGGCAGGAAATGTTCGCTGCCGATTACATTTTTTATTCGTGTTTAAACTCGGATGTTTCATTCACCGTGACGATAAAAACCGTTTCTCTCGTAACCCTCTGATTAAAGCACTGAACCGTCCATGTTAATTTAAGTTTTTATGGCCGAGATTATTACTTTCTATTATTAGTCTCGTACCAAACAAGTTGTGTCAACTAACTCGCATGTGGATGTTTATTTTGAGCTAAAACTAACATTTAACCAAGACCATACACCCACCTTTTAGGCTTCCATCGTCTAATGAAAACTCCGAACATGTTGTCAAATACAATTCACATCACTACCACACACCACAAACACTGCACAACACTATTTTTAAGTTTACACAGAGGGACAAAAATATTCCCTAACGCGAAAAGATCACCGAATTGCAGCTGTTTAGTGTTTACAAACACCGTTTAAAAATAGAACGTCATTGGTTTCGCAATCGTAATCGAATCGATTGTCATTTGTTTTTTTCTAATCGTCAAACGTGTACCAGCGTACGAGCGATGCGTGCATTCGCCACGGACATTGCACGGAGACTGAACTCGCGGTCGCGAGCTCCCTTGCACTATGCAAGTATGCAGCTGGTGTGTATCCCGGTTGCTTAGTATTAATAAATTTTAGATGTCAACCACTCCACTCTACGTGGTGGCCGGACTAGCTGGCTGAATGGGCTTGTGTCACCGCCTTGCTTTGGAGGGCTATTTTGCAAGATAAAGCTATTGTATCGTCGGCATTTAGAACCAGAATAACAATATAATCTCGCTTTATCTTTGTATCTAAGAGTAAAAGAGACATGTCATACTGTTTAATTCATAATCCATCTATCAAAGTCGTGTATACAAACATAGATACAATACATTTTAGTACATTCTCATAAATAATCTTGTCTCGTCAGGAAGTAAAATAACAGGTGTATTCATGAACTTAAGCCTATTAGCATTAGAACTGTCATCAATCACAATCATAACAGATGACTCAACTTTTTCATAACGAGCGATAAAAACCTGAATGAACTTCCCTTCTTTTTATTTTGTTTTATTATGATGCTCGTAATGCGTGAGAAGAAATGTTTAAAAAAGTTAGCTTATGCTTTTTAACATTGTAAGTTTGTAATTTGGTCGATAACGATAACATCGCGACCATCGCGTTCGCGATAAAGTAACCGATTAATCGATTTAAATTAATGTGTGCGGTACAACACTAGTGCTTATTTCGTTCCAACTATTTTGATAGAGACATTGTTAGATAATTTATAGTTTTTTGGCTAGGTAGGTACGAGATCTTTAAAATTATTTTATTTATTTTAGTATATAATTGTTTTTTGTACTTAACAAATTATGCTTGATTAGTAATCATTGTTAATCACTACATAGTATAAAACAAGTCGCTTCCTGCTGTCTGTCCCTATGTAGGTATGCTTAGATCTTTAAAACTAGGTACGTCAAATAAACGTCAGTCCATACAATGAGTATGACCACTGGTCATACTCATTCGGCAGAGGGGAACGCCTGTCAATGGCTACTCCCCTTGGTTTAAAGCTCTAAGGGTTACAGGTAAGTCAGTAGCTCAGTTGGTCAGAGCGATGGGCATGTTTCCCAGAGTCGCGAGTTAGAGTCTCGCCTGAGGCAGTCGATTTTTCTACTTTTCCTTTATTTCTAAACATTACTATGTATTATATTTTTCATGGATTGATTACAACTATTATAGCGAGTAGATGCAGCATTTTATGTTTTACAGCGTTATGCTAATTCGTTGTGAATGACCCACCCACGCCTATCCTTTAAAATTGCGCCATATAACCGCGAAATGATAGAAACGCATAACTTTATGTGATCGTAAATAACGTCGGCCTTTCTGGGAGGCCATTAGTCAGGGCACGGTGTAGACTACCTCCCTTAGATCCTGCACCCCTGCACTGAAGATAATATGCAGATTGCAATAGAATAGATTAACGATTGCTCTGCTTACGTCGCTTTCTATACCTACAAACCTTAGTATCGGAATCGGGATTTCCGGTTCTCGCTATAGAAAATCAAAACGGGAGCATCCTCAATATTACCATCACCAGTATCAGCACACATATATTCTTCAAGTAATAAGATTAAGGCATTTAAAGGTCCTTTCTCGTAAACAAACAAAAATATTGAGGAGACCGAGGCCTAATCTCAACAAGGTCTAATTGCCGCTCGGACTTTTAAGGTCGGATAGCAAAAACTAGTGCCAACGCCAATTTTTGGAATTAAGGGTACTACGTAGATATACGGGCACGGTAAATACCACGCTGAGACACTGCAGCCGACTGACCCACTTATGGACGGTATAAAAGATTAAGTAGCATTACCTATAGTCCCTTTCGTAAAAACTCCTATGCCAATTCTGTGGGAATTCGATTGTCAATCGAACCCCAGACTCCATCATTGATCCGGGACAGTCGCTAAGAGGATGATGAAAGGCACAAGTTATTTACTTTTTTTTACATGAAATCAAATCTAATGTACAAATAGTATCTTGTGCAACAGTTACATAATAAGGGTTCTTAAGATTCGAGGGTCGAAGTTACAAAATGAGGGGAAACCCGAATTTTGTAAAAACAGACCCGAGAATTTGAAGACCTAATTATGTACCGTTGCACACAATAGTTTTTCTACGAGTGCTTAAGCAAGCCGGAAGAGTTGAGTTCGACGAATGCCGTGCACAACCTGCTGCTTCTATATAATTGAGTAACTTCGATCTCCCGGTGGATTGTGCCGGCGGCGCCCGCCCGACACGCGAGGCGCGCAGCGCGGGGCCCGGCAACAGTGTCACAATATTGTATGGAAATCCTTTCTGTCATTGTTATGGATGCAACAATATGCGACCATAAAAGCTCTATCGAAAAGTATGCGCTAGTAGTTCCGCCAAAACAATCTCAATTCAAGTATTACAGTCGCCGAGTATAAAAAGGCGTATTTAGATTGAATGCCGTGGTGTATTCTCTATCAGTCAACCAGAGAAGATTGTAGAGGATTTTTGTTGTGTAGATTGTTATGCTTCATCTAGTAGATAGATCTGAGGAGTTCGGCAAAAACCCGGCCGAGTCCCTGCGGCCGACTGACCCACTTACGGACGGAATAAAAGATTAAGTAGCCCACTTTACCTGGGAACTTGTTGGGATACTTGAGATGGGGTAATGGTGAAATGGTAGAAAGGATTAGCTTAATGGATGCTCTTCTGCAGAGGTATCAAACTTTTTTTTACACGGCAATTTTCTTAAAATTCTTAATTTCTTTTCTTCTTATGGTTTCCCCTTGCTAATTAATAGTGGGTACGTTACATTTATTAAACTATTGTAACATATTACTAATTTATTTTCTTAATAACTATTGCAGTTTGCAAGCGATCTCCGGGCTTTTTATCCTTTGGTCGTGGGGCCGAAGAGGGAATGAATCTAATTTCGTTGTAATTTAAATACACTTTGCGCCCTAAATATGTATGCACTTTTGAACCTTATTACAATGGAGTAAGGTTCAGAAGTGTACCTACACATATTTATGGCGTTGACTGTACCAACCTTCGTGAACTTCATAACAAATGCATGTGTTTTAATACAAACCCAAAAACTCCAGGCGTACCTGTAAGTAGCAAAATAAACAAAATTAATAAAAAATAAAAAGCATGCATCGGCCGGGAATCGAACCCGGGCCGCCCGCGTGGCAGGCGAGCATTCTACCACTGAACCACCGATGCTTACGATTATACGGTCGAAAGTAGCGTTCGAATAGCTTATTTTATGCAACACCACTAAATTCAGGCAATTGAACTTCCTATGTCGTATCTTAAAGTAAGATGTTCAATAATCGACTGTAACCTCAATGCAGTAAATTGAAAAATTGAATGGCAAATTCCTGATATTTCAGCTGTGGTCGGTCACTACCGGAACGGATTGCGTAATAATGAAACATTGATAAGTTGATAACAATATTACACAAGAATGAGCACTGGAATCAATATTCCGTGTTCATAATTGGTATATTATCTTCAATATTATTAAGCAACGGAGGTCTTCAATAATATCTGAACATGCACTCTATACCGCCCGGACGGATAATCTGTAAGTACTTTAATCTTGGTCGCTAGAAAATTTATGATACTAAAATATGTAAAACACACATACATACAGGTATATAGGCTAAGGCTACTTAAAATACTATAAGTACTAGACTACTTGTAAAGCCCAACTTAACCATGTTATGTCAAAATAACTAAGAAATCTTATTTTATACTAGTAGTCCGCCTCGAACTGAGAAGTCGCAATTTACTTGCAAACGAGTTGACCAATATAACAAGACCCTAAAGAGGATGTTTGTTCTCCTTCTAGCTTCATAACCACTTGATCGATCCTGCTCATATACGAACTCCCAAATTCTATGTAACTGCTACAGCCCCAACAAATTTCATAAAGATCAGAAAAACGTTACTAAAGTTATCGTCGAACAAAATATCTAAATCAAAAAGCCATCCAAATGCCTTGACGTTCCAGTAGCCAGGTGACAGTTGGGTCTGAAGTTGTTTGTAAGAACTCGCTTCGCTTACGCTCCACTCGTTCGATAGTAACGTTCAAAAATTAAAAGATAGTTAACGAACGATTTTATTATTTATCAGTAACCTCTTATATTGTTATCGGAAGTAAAACAAAACTGTGATAATTGTTGCCATAACCGATAAAACAATCAACCTTGAGAACTCCAAACTTCAATAAATTTCTAATAAATTTTCTCCAATTCCCTCCTAATACCGATAGGTTTTCGCTTACATGAAAATCAATTTTCCACTTAAGGCTCTCACCTTTACCAATCAAACCTAAAACGTCAAAATTCCTATCAGAAGTATCGTCTCTTACGTCCTTTTGTAACAAATGTCAATCGCTTACAAAACCTTTATGCTAATATTGGTAAATTCGAGGGAATATCTTATACACCTTAGCGATAGCGATGGTTTGACCCAGTTTGTAGGAGATTTTGTTGTGGAATAATAATATATAGTTGTTATAGATAGAGTTTGTAACCAGACAAACATAGATTTCTATCGATTTCTGTTAAAGTATTCAATGAAAATAATTGTCTACATGGGATTAAAGGAAGATGTTCCGCAGGGTGCAGTGTTTGGCCCACTACTTTACATGTTATAATTTTTTAAACCATGTTATTAATTTTATGACACATTTATAAAACAAATTTTTAAACATTTGTCATCATTTTATGATAGAGATTTAAGTCAATCAGAAAAAAAACTGTAATAACATAAAAGGTCCTGATTGACTTTAGATTTTAGTATTGAAATGGTGTTCACATTAATAATCAACTTTCATCATCCGCCTAATTAGTTTCATCATCATCTTAATTTGAATAATGCAACTGGACCTACAGAAAACCTCTGTAAATCAGACTTTATCATCCAAAAAATATCATCATAAATCTCTTTAAACGCTTCTAACCTAGACTTCCCCGAAGCACTAAGTTACGAAGACAAAACCCATCAAATCTACATACGAACAGGCAAAGCTACTCAGCCTACGTTCAAAAACATCTTAGACTTATGGTTTTGTTTAGCGACTTAAGACCTTCTTGATCTAAAACTGTTGCTATCCTGCTTTCTTGAAAGGTCGTAATCTTAGTACAAAATGACTGGTTACTTACGACTTATACGCACGTTCCATACAATTTGCCATGAGAAATTGTCGGTACCACTACCATGTAACACTTACGTGCTCGGATGTTCGCGCTCGTGTACTTGGATGTACTGTTTATAGTTTGGGTACATGCGATGCCAGAAGTGAGTTCGCGAATATATATAAAAGGTAACTTTTAGACAGGATTTTTTGGGACTAAAGTTTGGTGTCTGCATTAACCATAGTTGCTATGACAAGAAGACTTACAAAAGAAAAATTGTACATATAACTATTTACAAATGAAAGGGCTCTTTAAGCGTAGGACATATATCCAGGATCCAGGTTTTACTAGCAAAGCAATGCATCAAGGAGAAGTTTAAAAAATTACGAAATTTTCCATACGGAATGTTTACAGAACTAAAAATTCTACGGACAATAAAAATGATTCAGGAAGTCGCTGGACACTGCCGTTATAAATTTTTTTAACTGACTTATAATTGTATATATGTATTTTTACTGACTAATAATTGTATGTATTTCAATTTTAGAAAAAAATAGTAAAAATCATAACATAGCCTAAGAAAGAAAATAAATACTTTGAATTTTTTTTTGATAATTCCCATGAAATTTCCAATGACAGGAAATTTTATTTAAATTTTCGTATAAATTTCCGAGGATATTACTGAATTTAAGAGAATGTTCTGCAACTTGTACATTGCTAGGTAAGTATCGCATCGCAACAAATCTATTAGTACCTATCTACCTATTACTGTTTCCATGCTGAATCACGTGGTGGATGTAGATGCAAAAAGTCTCCGTGATTCGCTTATTTCAGACTATTTCAGATTAAATCAACTGTGTCGTCACGTTCCGATTGATCCGATTTGACTCGCTTAGTCATCTAAATGGTTGAAATAGAAAGGTGCTTGATACAGTCCATTTCTTTGTTTAGGTACAATGAAGTTAATGATGCTAAAGTGTCAGCTGCTTGAGCATTTCCATGAATAGAAATCATTGTGAAGTTTTTGAAGAGGCTTCTGTAGATTTAACTTTTGTGAGACATAACTAACACTACTACTACGAGTAGGTTACCTACTTGAAATAACATTTACAGGGTTTTTCAATTTGCAATACCTACCTAAAGTATGGTGAGGTTATGAGGATATGTATTAGGAGATTGAATAATATTGTCGCATTACTCTATTAAGGGGCTACTTTAAAAAATTATAGGTTTTTTCAAACGTTCTATTGACGAAACGGGAAAAGAAACTGAAATTATTTTCGAATATATATTATTAGACTATATACTCTTGTTTATGGCACAAGCCGAAACACGATTGCTGAAAGTTGCCTCGATAGAAAAAAAATCCGAAGTTGGGTCCTTTTTCCCCTTATTTTTCTTAGCTTACGAAAACTATAAGAGATTAAGCAATATAGCTAAGTATAAAATATGGTATTCTGGTTTATCTAAAAAGTCACAGAAACAAAATTAGACAAAACTTTATAGATTCGCTTATTTATCGTAGTTTAGTCAAAAAGTCTGATCCTTAAGAGCGCTGCGTCTCTTTCTTTCGTGCACGGGAGCCATAAACGTGTCTAACGGATCTGAATACCGCCATATCTGCCGGACAAATGCGGCGGGCAGATCTGTGCTTGTATCCTTAGCTGTGGTTTGTTTAATGTGGTAGACCATAAGGTGGTGAGGATGAGGATGACATTATACTCATCCCTGTCTTCTTACAAAAGAAAAGTAGCATTTTTATTTATTTATTTGGGACATAAAACAGTAACACGCTGAGATTATGGCTAATAGATAACAAAAAAAAAAGTGTGGACCAACGACAATGTCCACAGATTACTAGATTTATGATAAATCTAAAATACTTAGCGCTTGGTAACAATGCAATAATTGTAATGGATACAAGATGAAAGATAAGATTTTGTGTGACGTTTCAGGTTATATTGGAGGAGTGTGAATACGCTGCCGTCGTGTTTTGTGTGGCTTATTAATATTTGAAAAATCTAATTCGTACAGACGGATCAAATAGTGCAAAATCTGAATCGCAAAAATTCTCAAAATGCCTGCGTATGATGTTACTTTACAACAGTTTCGTGATGTTCCACAATTTAAACCACAGTCCTGACCCTTCCATTCCCAGAACCGTTGCAAGTCTAGCAACCCTAATATTTTCCTAATAGCAGCCCCACGCGCCCGCAAGCGACGCACAGAATAGCCAATTTTCGACGTCTGCGCAAGTTTTGTTCCTATAGTTAAGCGTGCCTAGCACGGCTTGGGTGAACCGTTGTAACTGTGACCAATTGACCAGGAGGTAAGATCCTGACAACGGAATTACTAGGACGCCTAAGGACACGTTTACCTTCAGTACCTTAACACAGTCTGTAGTTAGTTCCGCAGTCTTTTTTCTTCTTCCTACGGGCTATCCCGGCATGTTGCAATGGAGCCTGGGGTCCGCTCAGTAACCTAATCCTATTGGCATTCGCAATAGTTTTTAAACAATTTACTACCATCTGACAATCCATCCCAGAGGGGATGATCTTTGTTGAGATTTGGCCCAGTTTCCTCACGAAGATATCCATTATCGAAAAGCTAATATCAAACGATATTTCGAACATGTAAGTTCCAAAATACTCAGTGGTACGAGTCGGGGTTTGAATCTTTGGATTGAAAGTCGGATGCTTCCCTAATACAAACAATTTTTACTTAAAGATCACAAATATTTCCCTCAGCTACACATTGGTACTTTATCGGTATGCTTAATAGTAAATTGCATAGATTTGCACCTGCAATTGACCTTCGTTTTGAAAGATTATGAGAAAATATCGTGGAGAATGTATGGGAAAATGTTCATACACACGATCGATTGTATTGATGTGACGTGAGCTTTAGGCCCCTAAGACTTGTAGAGCGCGGAATTACATCAACCACGAAGATTATCAAACCGGTTTTCTTTTTTAATTTATTTAAGTCTGTGGCTCTATTATCACTACAACAGACACTGTTGTTTTTGTTGTGTGTGGTCTCAAATTGTGCAGCCATTATGTGACGATCGGTTCGGAGGATCTCTTGCCCCTCAAAGGTCATCATCATCATCAAAAGAATCCTAAACACAAGTACATATCTCGGAATTCCGTATTTCTTTAGGTACTTAGTCTAAACCGACATGTCAAACTATAACACGTGGATATCTATGCGAGATCACTAAGTAGTACTTTTTAAGAAGTTAGAACAAAAATTTGCCGGTTCCGAACAACTGACAGGCCGATATCGTCAGGCGGACTGCAGGCGGACTGATAGTCGGTGCCCTCCCTTAGAATTCGTCAAAGTAGTCTTGACTGTCAGTTTTCGGTTCAGGATTCAGCCCAATTTGTTCCGAGTTTGCTTCCTTTGGCTTCTAATAGTCATCATTTAAAAATAAGATTTATTTTATCTATGAAACAGTTCATCACTATCCAGATCTCCACGAGCTATCTCGGAATTCCGTATTTCGTAAGGTCCAATTAGGTTGCGTTATTCGGCGCACGATCCGATAAGGGCCTTTGGGCCCACGCCTCTCGTTCTACGATCTAACTTGAAAACTTGACTTTACCCGACCGCTAAGGAAGAGTTATGTTCTTAGTTCAGTTATGTTTATACAGGGTGATTCAGGAGACGTGAGCATGAACAACCCTACATACTTAGTAAGGCCTTGGGTTTTCTGACCACCCGTCGCCGGCGGCCGGCGACCGACGCCATACAAATATCCGATCGAATCCGATGTTTTGTATGGCGTCGGTCGCCGGCCGCCGGCGACGGGTGGTCAGAAAACCCAAGGCCTTAACGATAATGAATCGGCCGCCGTCATGTTTAAGTGAAATAACAACGAATTTTAATTTTTTGTTACGTAGAAATTTTGTTCTCTGTAATCATGGTCACCCTACAAACACAAAAAAAAAATTGCGCTAATTACACTAATACCAGTATCAAACAAAACCTTGTTATTGACTGAATCCGCAGTGTTAATCCTCCTCACGTCTACTGAATCAACCTGTATATATTTATTTCTCTAAGATTACAAATCTGTTCGAGACACAATATCTTGGTAAAAACGATAATTATTTCTCAATCGTCAGTTGATAGGGACTTTTAAGCTCAGTGAAGTTTAAGTATCTATGTAATCCATTCTACAGTATAGGGGCAATACAAAGGTAACCTATCCAACGTTATATAAATCCGGGTTTTAGATTTTATTGTAGTTTTTGATACTTTTCTGACATTAGAAAAGACGAAGTCAGGCTATGCGAGATTGGGACAGTGAAAATTACTTTAAAATTCAGAAACTGTCTAAAAAAGGGCATCAACTTCTTAGAGTACTAGGAGATGAGGTCATTGTCCTCCAAACCATCATTTTTTTTTTTAAATGTTTAAAAAAAAGGAAACCGATTTTTCCTAAACTGTCCGTATTTAACTCGAAAACTGGAATCGTATACGACCGATACAGGGAACCTTTTTCGAACGAGCGGAGCGTAAGCGAAGATCGTTCTTACAAACAACAACTGTCACCTGGCTACTGGGACGTCTCGGCATTTGGATGGCTTTTTGATTTAGATAGTTTGTCCGACGATAACTTTAGTAACGATTTTCCGATCATTATGAAATTTGTTGGGCTTGTAGCAGAGACCAACAAAATTTGCGAGTTCGTATATGAGCTGGATTGAGACGGGGGTTCTGAAATTAGAAGGCCTAAAAAGGTTTTGTAAAGGGGTCCTGTTACATTGGTCATCTTATTTGCTACTTTTACGAGCAAGTATGGTTGAGCTTGGTATAAAACGAAACGTATTGATTAACACTCTCGTCAAATCCTTATTAACTGCTTACTGTTTCTTAACAATTAGCAACATAAAATTGATTTCAAAAATATTTTCAATTATATTTTGATTTTGGTGTAAATATTTTGACAACTGACTTTTTTTTTAATTTATTAGAGCTTTGGCTGCTAGGGCCATCAGCATACTGACTATGGTATTATTATTCTACCATCCATAATACTGACATTAACACATTAGTTAGAGTATAGTTAGAGAGAGAGAGTTACCATAGACGCATAATGATGGTGACCGAAACCTATATAGGTGGTCCACAGATGAGAACGACATGTCAAAGCAACAGAGTGAGAGGCATGTGAGAGGTGGATTTAAATTTAGATGAGACAAAAACTGTCAAATCTGAAGCGATTTCGTCGCGGTAAAATTTTGCGCATCAATTAACCGCACAATTTAATATGGACGTTTAGTTTCACCGTGATGGTTAGTTGAGAAAAAATACCCGATACCTATTTTTGGTATTTGTAGTAATTCTACTATTGCACATTTATGGCGAAACACAAGATTCGCGAGTTCACAGTTCGGGGCGAACTACTAGTCTAAACACAAACACTAATCATAGCACACATGACACAACCAAGTTTCCTGAAGTTACCCAACTAGCAAAAGTAAGTACTATAAAAGTAACTAGAACGTTTTCAGAAACACCATTAGTGTTCATATATGTCCTATAACGTTGATGTAAACGTTTACAAAACCAGGTTTTGGCACAATTATATCGCAATTCCGTGACATAACGATGTTATTGCGGCTCCATACATCACATATTAGTACCATAGTCGTACTATAATGGTTACTGTAACACTTTTTAAGGTTTTAACAGTGATTGTTGTGCCGCTTACATCACTAAAAAGATACCAAAAAGTAATCACGGTGCTGTTAATGGACTTTTTAGTCCCGTAATGAAGATCATGGAGCTACTATAGTTCATCGGTAAGCTTGATGCGACGCAACGGTGCGCGGTGCTCCCAACATAATAAAAATAAGTTTCTGTGGGAATGAAGTAAAGTGAAGTGATTGAGTATTTAAAACATGATGGCCGCTTACTGTCTGTAAAGTCAGTGTTAATGTTCTACACGGCTATGTTTTTACTTGCGGTTGAAGTTTTATGGAAAAAGTATACTATTATTATTACAAATTTTTCATGCGCTCCCTGAATTATTAGTATTTATTGAATTATAATAATAAAAATTTATAAATGTCTCTAGCGATGGTAAACAAGTCGTTTTGTGCTTACTATAGGCTTAGTATATGACTATCTGTCAGGTCAGTCATTTGCCGCCATGACAAAAATAGGGTTCCTTAACACCAGATAAACCGTATGAGAAACCTTTGATGTCATACTTACTTTGGTGTGTTTTTTTTAATTGGTGTCGGGTGAATAAACTGTTACACCAAAATGAAGGGCGATCATCACGTAATTATTAGTGATGCAACGAATACCAATATTCGTATTCGGCGAATATCAGTGTTTTTACGAATATTCGTATTCGCCGAATATTTATTATGAATTTCTAAGTATGTGTCACCATCAATAATGTTGATTGGAGATTTTCTTCTACCGACCCACTACTACTACATACCTACGGTGGTGTTGTTTACATTCAGTATATTGATCATGATCATACGTGTTATTTATTGCCATAAGGTTAATTTTATTAATATTCCTAAGCAATAAAACGTAAAGTAAATGAAGGAAGCCGTTACGAAAACGTAGAAAAGGATACAGGTTCCTAGTTAACTACGAAATGGGGTTCAGATAGTGATGACTACATTGACTACCAACTGAACCAACCTAACAATTTAAAATATTTAAACTATCGTTACTAATACTGACAGAATCTTGAGCAAACACATTACATGCTGGATTAATCGAAATATTTATTTTGTACGGAACCCGGCCTTGTTTCGCTCTCTTCACTTTACTGTTGTCAATTATCATGTTATATAAAAGATTTAATATTTTCCACTTTTGGACATTTCGGTTGATTATAAGCCGTGAAATGCTACTTTTATGTATCAGAAAAGCTCATTAAAAGTAATAAAAACTCCATTACGAAACTATGTGAGGTAATAGTTCCCAAAAAACTCATTTTAGCACCATTCAGTGTTAAAACAGCGTACTCGGGGCTACTATAGTATCGGTCCTAAAGTAGCGATTCGGAAATACTTATTGCACAAATTTGACACATATCAGTGTTGCAAAAATCAACTATAGTGCATTATTATCCCATAATAGAGTTTATGTAACAATTTTAACACTTGTACTATAATAATCATTCGGAAGCGACTATAACACAATTGTGTCCTAAAGTGGTACCTTATATAACTTTAATAGGACCAGGAAGCACTATAATAGCAAAACAGAATCATTTATAGTGCTGCGTTAAAGGTGTGATTTAAGGATGTAATGTAAACGTTTACATCACTTTTTTATAGTACTAAAGTGCTCTATAAAATTATACAGCTGAATAGCTATATAAGATACTTTTATAGAACACATGGTCATAACGAATACCTTTATAACGCTTTAAAATGACTCTTTAGTGATAAACGATTACCTTAATGGACTATTTTGCTAGTTGGGTACTTTATTAAAAGTATTTTACCTATACATTAAGCTTATCTAGCCTTTAGTGCTTCCATCAACGTAAGTACTAAATATGCCAAAATATGGCATCAAAAATGCGGTTTATATTTTCCGTTAAAAACTGGGTCACTTGGCGAAGCCTGCGGGAGCATGCTAGGGTTGCCACATTAGTTCATAAATAAATAAATGTTTAAGAGGCTGGGAAGACCCGATGACCTTCAAATTGACTTTACTTAAACAGTCATATAGCTATAACTACTTGTTTTGGAAAAGTAAAAAAAATATATGTTAATATTCATTATATTTAAAAGAACTTGGTTAATTCCAATACACAATTGGACGAAATCGGCTCGATAGAAAATAATTCCAAAGTTACATCTAAAATTAGCTTAAAACAATTGTACGTCTTTAGTTTCTTGCCATATATGTCTGTAATTAAGGACAACATTGCACCACACTAATACTAAAAACTTCGTTGCCTTAAATTTCTCAATGAATGCATAGTTTTTTTTTAATCCATCAATTTTCAAAATTTGCAATGAGCTCCCATACTAATCGTAACGCAGTGTTTCTCTTTCACTCGCGCTGAAAACGATAGGGAGGGAATTTAGCTCTTATCATCCTCTTAAGCGAGTTTAAACCTGAGGTTGACTATACAGGCTGTTTTTTCAATAAGTAGCCGTATTGTAGATTGTGGGAGGTAGGTAAGTCATACTGAACCACTTTTTCTATGGAACCAACCCTGAAGTCCCAAAAGTTTAGGCATTTCCATACAAAATGTCTACGTCTGATCGGCCGAAATGTATGGAACAGCCAAAAAAAGTATTCGAGATTTCAGAGTTGGTCCTATAGTAAAAGTTGTTTAGTATGGCATACCAAATCACCTCGCACAATATGGCTAGTTATTGAAAAAACACCCTGTATTCCTGAAATATTCTAAGTAATTATGTACAGGTAATTAAATCTCTCATCTTACATTTGCAGCATACGGAAGTGTATTTATCATTATAAAACTCTCGTGAAACTCCAACATATTAAATAATAATTACCTAGGTATAACGGTTTACTCACGTAAACGTTAGGCAGGTTCGTGGACTTCGTGGTACGTGACTTATTTCAAAATATTCTTCAATACATAAAGGAGTGTTAGTAACATAATAAAGATTTAAAAGCGTTAAGACAGTGATTTTTTTACATTATTATAGAATACAGTTTCAACCCTGGTGGCAACCCTAACATACACTTGACTATAGATAGAGCCCTTCTCATGTCCTAATTAGGGATATAAGGACCTCACAGAGTTTGAGGATCGCTGAGTCTTTGCTTACTAGGGTTTTCTGATGATGCTGACTAAGGAAAGGGAAAATTCTCATTATGTTGACAAAAACGGGGCTTAATCGCGTACACTTACTTATATTATTTTCCTGACGTTTCGAGCGTGTCGTAACGCTCGGGGTCGCAGGCAGACTACAGCTGCCCTGCTGCTGTAGGCTACCTGCGTCCCGTCATTGTCAAAATAATGAGTTTAAATCAGTACATTCTATTGTCAATATAGATTTGATTCCTATTTTGACCCTTGAGCTTTTTAAACGATTGGATAGTAGGTTAGGTACCTACGTAGAAAAAAGTAGTACAGATATTGTGCGATTTCATAAAGTTTTTACCGTTTACTTCGATTTCAGCATTGCAGTTTTTTTTTGCAATGAAGATAGACCGTAATGATGACAATTAAAAATTCGCAATTGCTGCAAATTTTTACTTAATTCTAGCAACGTTTATAAATATTCGGTAAGGTCAGGTTAAGTTACAAGTTTAATTGTATGTCTATTTGAGAAGTCTCAAATGTCCGAGTCAAAGGTAAGGGAACGTACCCAAACTACGTGACCAGTTTAGGGGTTCTGTCACGTAGTCAATAATTATGCTCAAATATCGCGCTTCTAATTATAGGTTTCCATGCACTTTTGGCGTCACGCGGCCAGTGTCGAGTAAATAAAAGGCAATAAGTAGGCAAAATTATGTTTTTTTGCTTTCTATGTCCAAAACATCACTCTAAACTATATGTGCGAGTTTTACTACGTGACAACTAGAGGGGAGGGGGGGTCTTGGCAATTACTACGGATGGTCACCGGGGGGTCAAAAACTGAAAAAATGGGTCACGTATTTTGGGTACGTTCCCTAAGACAGAAAGAGGAAACCACTTTTATTTAGTACAATAAAGTTAGTGTTGCCAACCCTATAGCATCTCGTAATGCAATGCGGCGCTACTCGACGCAAGAGGGCTCTCAGCCAAGCCAGCGGATCTTACACGTCTTGGCAAGATTGCCGCCAAGGAAATATTTCATAATTTCATATCCGAGGGGTTTAGCGTATAATAAGTAAGTTTAATTTAATAAAAAACGTTTATAATAAAAAACTTTCGTGAGTCCCGAATATATCAAATAATATATAAAACGGGTAACTCACGTAATGTCAGTGGAATTTCACCTTTCTACTTATCTAGACAAGTCTAATACAATCTGATTAATCTGAACTCTTGATTTGTAACAACTGTATTGAAAACAGTTAAAGTTTAAATTTTATTAACATGAACTGAATAAAATATAACAACAATTTAACTAAAACTAAAGTTAATAAAAATAAATATCTACTACAAATAAAGTAATAAATACTAATGGGTTTGTTATAATGACGAAGCCTTTTGCGGATTTCTTCATTGGTTTGTGTACTACCAGAGACTATAGAGATACAGGCGGCCACAGCCTAAGAACTTTTTGAAGCTCAAGTCAATTGCGCCCTCTGTCTGAAAGCCCCCTAAAGATACTGAACATGTAAGAAGAAATGCAAGAAGGCTACTAGTGTACTACTAGTACGCTATTTTTTACTAGGTGGAGTAGCTGTGCAGGTGACATTTCCTCTTACATTTTTGGTATCTTTAGGGGGCTTTCGGTCAGAGGGCGCAATTGACTTCAGCTTCATAAAGTTCTTAGGCTGTCTTGCTCTACTATATAAGTTAGGTACCTGTACTACTATGCTGCATCTCGTAATGCAATGCGGCGCTACTCGACGGTAGAGGGCTCTCAGCCAACGCGGAACAGGAGTTCGATTTTTGAATCTCACCGGTGCCTTTTTTGTATGCAGCCGATGACTATTTAGTACGAAATAAGTCACCCGGTGAGATTCAAAAATCGAACTCCAGATCTTACACGTCTTGGCAAGATTGCTGCCAAGGAAATATTTCACATCTGAGGAGTTTTATGATGAAGCGTACTTATTAGATTAAAGAAATTTAAAAATAATATTTGTATGTAGATATAACGCTCTCGTGAGTATCGAACATACCTAATATATATTATTTAACACGAGTCACGTAATTTCAGTTGACTTTCGCTTGACGCGGACGCTCTTGATAATTATCACTGTAAACGGGAAACGCAAATCCCCCAAAGGAAAAAAAAACAAAATGACACTTCCAAAAATCGTCCTTAAAAATTTCCTTCCCAAAAAGTCTTCAATTGAAAATAAACAGATATTTCCTGTAACGTAGGTACCTAAATTAAGAGTTAAGTAGGTATGTAGTTAAGTACCTACATCATATTATAAACTTCCATACGGAATATACTAAAATAATATGAATTAGAGAAGTTTTCTCTAATGTGGTATGTAAATTCCCGTGACTTACCCTTTAAATGCGTTCAATACCTTCGTGAAAGCTACAATTTGCATATTTTTTCAAAGAAAATTGCGGTCGTGCTAACTACTCGTGACGAACGAGCGTCGAACCTAGGACCGCGTTCACAAAAACCTTCTACGAATCAGCTAGACATGACTAATATAACCTGACCTCTTGATTACGCATACGAAAACACTTCTGTAGCTAACCGTCACCGTAACCCGTACTTGTACTGTACTCGTAGATTTCACTTTGTGAACTATTTGAGCACGACAAGTTACATGTGTGCTTTAAAAAACGAAGAAGGGTTAGGCATCAGTTTCTTTTTAACCGACTTCGAAAAAAGGAGGTTCTCAGTTTGATCCGTATGTTTGTTTTGTTTGATTATTGTTAGGTTAGAAAATACTTATAAAAACAGTGCTTGAGCTTGAAATGTTTCTAAATCCAATATACTTACTTGAAACCTAGCGTCTTTACCACTGGAATTATATCAAAGACGATATGTTCAATATACCACGAAGTGACGAAATCTGATACGTATTAAAAAATACAAATAAAACTTGTAAAATATTCAAATTAATATTTGTTGTAATCGTCCATTAATTCTAAACTTTCAATTTCTAATTTCGCATTATTTTTCGAAGCATCGGTGGTTCAGTGGTAGAATGCTCGCCTGCCACGCGGGCGGCCCGGGTTCGATTCCCGGCCGATGCAACTTTTTGATATTTTTTTGAGATGGTTTAACTCTTTTGTATAAAAGTGCTCAATATTTTATACATTAGATAATCGAACGAGCGGAGCGTAAGCGAAGATCGTTCTTACAAACAACAACTGTCACCTGGCTACTGGGACGTCTCGGCATTTGGATGGCTTTTTGATTTAGATAGTTTGTCCGACGATAACTTTAGTAACGATTTTCCGATCTTTATGAAATTTGTTGGGGTTGTAGCAGAGACCAACAAAATTTGCGAGTTCGTATATGAGCTGGATTGAGACGGGGGTTCTGAAATTAGAAGGCCTAAAAAGGTTTTGTAAAGGGGTCCTGTTACATTGGTCATCTTATTTGCTACTTTTACGAGCAAGTATGGTTGAGCTTGGTATAAAACGAAACGTATTGATTAACACTCTCGTCAAATCCTTATTAACTGCTTACTGTTTCTTAACAATTAGCAACATAAAATTGATTTCAAAAATATTTTCAATTATATTTTGATTTTGGTGTAAATATTTTGACAACTGACTTTTTTTTAAATTTATTAGAGCTTTGGCTGCTAGGGCCATCAGCATACTGACTATGGTATTATTATTCTACCATCCATAATACTGACATTAACACATTAGTTAGAGTATAGTTAGAGAGAGAGAGAGTTACCATAGACGCATAATGATGGTGACCGAAACCTATATAGGTGGTCCACAGATGAGAACGACATGTCAAAGCAACAGAGTGAGAGGCATGTGAGAGGTGGATTTAAATTTAGATGAGACAAAAACTGTCAAATCTGAAGCGATTTCGTCGCGGTAAAATTTTGCGCATCAATTAACCGCACAATTTAATATGGACGTTTAGTTTCACCGTGATGGTTAGTTGAGAAAAAATACCCGATACCTATTTTTGGTATTTGTAGTAATTCTACTATTGCACATTTATGGCGAAACACAAGATTCGCGAGTTCACAGTTCGGGGCGAACTACTAGTTAACATACAATTATAGCAAATGTACGTATTCGTCATCGCTCATCGAGCATGTACCTATCACTTGAGTAATCGAATTACCAATTGAAGGCAATAGGGTCATGTTGCGGTCCTGCTAATTCGAGCTAAGGTTAGGTAATTATGTAATTAGATTAATGGGTAATCATGATTACTACTGACAGTACTGAGACGTCTTTGAAACAATAAGTTTTGTTTAAAATACATACATACTTACATACCTACAATCACGCCTATATCCCAAAAGGGGTAGGCAGAGATCACGGATTTCCATTTGCTACGATCAATGCAGCAAAACGGCTCTCCGTGAGCCACTTCTCGCCCCCGTGAAGAACGAGACGTGACCTCAAATAATTGATGTTTATTGTAAAGTATATTTATAGTTTATTTTGGGGAAAGCTGGTTCTTGAGGGGAGACCGTAAGTATGACAGCACACGCAGTGCTTGGCGTTGCAGCAAGGTGGGGCGAGACTTCTGTTCGTAACGCAGGGTAGTTTGGACGTCTTGAGAAACATTTTTTATTTTTGCTCATTTAAGTAGTTCAGTTCAGTGTGTAGGTAATATTGATAGCTTATTGTGCGGTGATTAATAAAAGTGTGCAGCGAATGAAGAATTCGTCTCAAAACGCGTGTAAACTCTCTGTAGTTTAATGGACAGTTGTCCTGGCATGGCCGCCACGTGTTGTTTGTAAAGAGCAGCTATCACCCTTACAAAGAGCAAGGCTAAAACCGAACAACGTTGCCTATATTTATTTAACAAATAAAATGTGATTAACGTCGTAAACTTGTCATTGGCAGAATTCCCATTGCTCATGTGCAAAGGGAGAAAGCCATTTATTAAAAAAAAAAGGTGGGGCGATGACATCCGAAGGTGGCGGGTACAGATTGGAAGAGGACAACTGAAGATCGAGCTCAGTGACGTGCCATAGGAGAGGCCTATTTTGTCCAGCAGTGGACTGATACACTCAGTGCTTGGCGCGGGCCTGGCAGCAAGGTGGGGCGATGGCATCGGAAGGTGGCGGGTACAGATTGGAAGAGGACAGCTGAAGATCTAGCTCAGTGGCGTGCCATAGGAGAGGCCTATTATGTCCAGCAGTGGACTGATACACGCAGCGCTTGGCGTGGGCGTGGCAGCAAGGTGGGGCGATGACATCCGAAGGTGGCGGGTACAGATTGGAAGAGGAAAACTGAAGATCGAGCTCAGTGACGTGCCATAGGAGAGGCCTATTTTGTCCAGCAGTGGACTGATACACTCAGTGCTTGGCGCGGGCCTGGCAGCAAGGTGGGGCGATGGCATCCGAAGGTGGCGGGTACAGATTGGAAGAGGACAGCTGAAGATCTAGCTTAGTGACGTGCCATAGGAGAGGCCTAATATTTTGTCCAGCAGTGGACTGATACACTCAGTGCTTGGCGCGGGCCTGGCAGCAAGGTGGGGCGATGGCATCCGAAGGTGGCGGGTACAGATCGGAAGAGGACAGCTGAAGATCTAGCTCAGTGGCGTGACATAGGAGAGGCCTATTATGTCCAGCAGTGGACTGATACACCCAGCGCTTGGCGTGGGCGTGGCAGCAAGGTGGGGCGATGACATCCGAAGGTGGCGGGTATAGATTGGAAGAGGACAGCTGAAGATCGAGCTCAGTGGCGTGCCATAGGAGAGGCCTATTATGTCCAGCAGTGGACTGATACACTCAGTGCTTGGCGCGGACCTGGCAGCAAGGTGGGGTGATGACATCCGAAGGTGGCGGGTACAAATTGGAATTAAGAGGATAGTTAAAGATCGAGTTCAGTGGCATGCCAGTGGAGAGGCCTATTTTGTCCAGCAAAGGGCTGATACAGGCTGATATTTTCATAATTTAGAAAAATGTGGAAACGAAGCGGCCTTCGGTTCCGATTCGGTGTGATACCCGCGTTAGGTAGGTATTTACCCTTATAATTGAAATCAGTTTATGCCAATTATATTTTTAAAATAATTATTTACAAATGAGGGTTTCCGGGGATCAGATTTAAATGCGATTTCTTTTATTTGAAAGAAGTTTTTTTAAAGAGTGATGTGACATGTTTTATCAAAAGCTGTTTCAATTATTTCCATCAAATTTAAAGTAATTAGTTATTACATAAGCAGATAAGACATAAATACCTACTTACCTAGGTACTATCGAATACATTTAAATTACCACAAGAATTTTAATTTCGCTGGTCTTTAGCAAAAAAGTTTCATTAAAAATAAACTAGTTGCCGTCATCAGTCGTCAAAGTTAAGTTAAGACATTCTATAATTAAACTATACTCGTAGCAAAGACGCACTTTACTCATCTAGGTCAATGGGCACTTCGGGTAGAGCCACGATATTTAATTTAAATTTAAAGACGTTATATCTCAACTCTAAAGTATCTTTTAAATGAAAAAGTAAATGTTCTAATAAATGTCGTAGAAAATCCAATACTTAATGCAGCAGCTATCGTACATCGTACTTGCGTATTCTCATAGTGGTATTAATATGTGATATTGTCTTTGAGTAGTAACTGAAGAACTGAAGTAATTTATAATGTTAATAATTTAATTACACTGATTACTTTATAATATGTGTTCATTCAGGTTCATTGATCTAACCAAGATTGACGAATTAGCTTATAAACCATGATTTCGGCTATTACACCAATATCCGATATGGTCTAGTGGCTAGGATACCTGGCTCTCACCCAGGAGGCTCGGGTTCGATTCCCGGTATCGGAAAATCTTTTTGCATTTTATTTTACAGACTGTACAAAATAAGGACGTCACCTTGTTTTTTTAAAAAATGATCGTATGATTTCACTTTTTATTTTCTCTTTCGCTCAGTAACAGGTAGTGTTACTTGAAAACCGATTACCAAACATCCTAAAAACAATAGCTCAAGAAAACAATACCAACATATCGGTAACTTGAAACAATCAGCCTTCCGTGGCAGCACGCCCGACTGACTTTGACGCTCCACCGAGCTGGTCAGGAAGAGAACCTGTGTTTGTGGTAATGGGTACCCGAGTACCGTTGGTAATTACTGAAGGCCGTTCCTCGATTCGGACAAGCCACGCCCATCCGTTAGAGACACGTTTATGGCTCCCGTGCACGAAAGAAAGAGATGCAGCGCTCTTAAGGATCAGACTTTTTGACTAAAATACGATAAATAAGCGAATCTATAAAGTTTTGTGTAATTTTGTGTCTGTGACTTTTTAGATAAACCAAAATACCATATTTTTTACTTAGTTATATTCCTTAATCTCTTATAGTTTACGTAAGCTAAGAAAAATAAGGGGAAAAAGGACCCAACTTCGGATTTTTTTTCTATCGAGGCAACTTTCAGCAATCGTGTTTCGGCTTGTGCCAAAAACAAGAGTATATAGTCTAATAATATATATTCGAAAATAAATTCAGTCCCTTTTCCCGTTTAGTCAATAGAGCGTTTGAAAAAACCTATATTTTTTCAAAGAAGCACCTTAAATGGAAGAACCCTCACGGCGAGCACCTACCGCTGGTAGTCAATATCAAAGTAGAATAAATTAGACATGGTAGTGTGTCCGGCGTACGGCCAAGTTAAACTAATAGCAAACTATATGTCTTTTATTTACGTTGGATCTTGCACAAAGGTATAGCTTATACTTAGCCTAATTGTAAATATGCTATATTTTTTTATAAAATTTCTGCAGATTATCTACGATAAGATAATTATTTGCAACTGGAAATCGTGTGCCGTATATCAAGGTTAATTTAATAATATGTATATTGATAATGACCTTAATCAGTTATTGACCTCTTAAGAAGTTATTGAATTACGCATAATGATAAAAATGAATTTGTAGGTCTCGTAAATATAAACTGTAATTAATTCAAGTAAGTTTTGTTACAATCAAATGTGTAAAACGATGTAAATCATTGCAGTTTTATGGGTCAGGGGGGTGATTTTTGAGATTCGAGTACTCGAAAGTGACATTTACAACTCAGAATAAAACTATGAAATTATATTTTTAAATAACAGCGATAGAAATTTAAAATCCTGAGTATTTAAACTATTAATTTCATGCGAAAAAATTGGCGGTAAGCTAAATAGTGTGCGATTATTTTCGAGCTTAAACTTTTTGAATTCGGGCGCTCGAAATTCAAAAATTGGCCCCCTGTATTCTAAATTTAAAAGACGTTTAGACTTGAGCCAACTTCAATGCAAACGTCTGAATCAGAAATGTCAGAATTTGCTAGTAAAACATTCCGATGCAACTACAATACAACTTCAATATTGGTTGATTATTTGTTGAGTGTTGGGATTATTATATTAATATATTGTTTGTGTTTTATGTAATAGCGCACCTAGTTTAAGTGGTTGATCTCTCCATAACGACCAACTTCACGTTTAGCTTCCACTGTTCGATCATTAGTCGAAATCTAACGCATAAATCACTAAACCTCGATCCAGGAAACTAACATTAACCTATTTTCCCAAACCTAAGACAAACCACAGACTAAAAACGTTCCATAGATCGCGAGAGGAAACAGCTCATCATTCAGCGCATTTAAAAAAGGAATGTTTTCTTATTGAACAGAAAAAGATCTGTCACAGGCGGCCGTCTCTCGCGACAAAAAATAAATTTGTTCTCATTCATTCCTTTGTCTTTAGCGAGATTTCAGAGTGAAAGGAATGGTGCATTTTGAGTTTTGAGTAATTATAGTTATTTATGTGCGTTTTGTTTTAACCTCGTGTTTTGGTAAATATGTCAGTTTTAATACTTAGCAGGTTGGCATTTGGCAACAGAGTTGGGCAAAAATTAGTGTGAGTGAAACTAAAGTTAAAAATGAGAACGTCACTCTTAATCATTTGAATATGATTACGGATTTACTCAAGAGCTTTCCAATCTGAGTGAGCACCGACATGAGTAAATCATGTCGATTTTTAGTTTGAATCATGAGTAGCTGAAGTGATTACATTAGTAAGACAGATGCTTAGTTAAACTAACGATTTAGTTGATTTAATCATAGTTTGATTATAATTAGCTTTTACTTAGCAACTAGGTTCATCATTTTTTTCCTGACGGAACCTAGATAAGTACGAGTATATAAATTAAGGATACTTGGCTATTTGTGACAATATTTTCGTAAAGGTATCATTTGGGCGGTTGGCCCTTACTGCATAAGTTGTATTGTACTGATTAAATATTGTTTTAGAGCAATAAAAGCGTAATTGTGCCAGCAGCGGCCAAATGGTACCATTATCAATATACCGAAACATTTGTTTGTTGGTTTTTTGGTACAAAATGGGACATTTAATAAAATATCAGCACGTTCGTTGGTTTTTTTTTGTATGTGTGTACAAATGCTCCCATTTACATTTGAATATAAAACAAAACAATGTACAATATAAAACAAGTACTGACACCACATGTTGCTAAGTTCTAGAAACAATAACAAATCCCACGATCACCAACTAGCAGGTAAGAACTCTAATTTTCCACAAAGTAGGATAAGTTGTTAAAAGTACACTTTGATAAGATTGTCCATGTCGGCATAACTTAAAGACCTATTTAATAAGGATTAGACCGCGTCGGCGTGGGAACAAAAGAGTGAACGTAGCTCACCGCTCGGTCTTAGACATTTAACTTATAAGTACACGTGCGCTATTTAAGGACAATAGAAAAGATAAGGACGGATTGACGGATATATATTGAATAAAATCGGTTGAGTTATCACTCAAAAACGCACAGCGAAAGGTCGTGAGTGAAATGACGTAAGCGCCGCCAAGTATCCCTTAACAAATGACCTTTTTGAACGGATGTATAGTAACAGGCCGGTAACTACGGAACACGGAACCCGACACTGAGCATGGCCCGACATGCTCTTGGCCGGTTTTTTAAAAGTACATGTTATTATAAATATATCGATTAACGGCTATTAATTATTATTTGTTCACAATTAAACATTAATAAATTAAACATCAAACAGTCAGTGCATAAAAAACTAATTCTTTCACATCTCTTTCAATACGTGAAATTCAGTATAAAAAAAACTCATCCTTGTAATAATGGAAAACAGCTTTAAAAATACTACAATCATATTTTCGTCACTCATATTAAACAACTCATGATTGGCGTTAGTTGAGTAGCGTTACTTTAGTTTCACTCAGCGCGCGGCGTTAATGATTTACTCTTGGCGAATTTACTTGATTGTTTTGTGTTATGATTTAATCAGCGATTATTTAATCAAGTGAATTTGTAATCAAATCACCGATTTCAATCATGAGTGCCCAACTCTGTTTGGCAATATAAGCAACGGTATTCCTATCTCGTACTTTCCCACGAGATAGCATCTAAATTTTGTTAAAAAGGAATTAAAAAAAACCTTTTTGTAAGTTTTATTGTGAAACGTACATGTATATTCAAATAGTAGTTTGTGTTACATAATAAGGGTTTTTAAGATTACAAGGTCGAAGTTACAAAATGAGGCAAAGCCGTTTTGTAACAACAGACCCGAGAATTTTAAGACCTAATTATGTACCGTTGCACATCAATCGTTTTTCTACAAGTGCTTAAAATAGGCAAGCCGGTAAAGATTAAGTTCGACGAATGACCTGCAGCTTCCGATGCTGCTTCCGAATGATTGTGCCGGCGCCCCCTTTGTCTACAGCGGCGGGTGGCGGCGGCGCAGGGCCCGCCCCGGCAACAGTGTCATTATATCCCTAAGAATATCCTTTTGAATCATCTTATGACAACATTTATAAAGTATATGCTTTGAATATACCTGTCAGTTATTTTATTGGCAAATTAAAATGTAGGAATAGAAAAATTTACTTAGCAATACAAGACGTACAAGGGAAACATCTTCAAACAATTAAATTCATATGCATGCTGGATTTTACAGGGTGCATTAGAAAGCAGAATGCGAATGTAGCGCATGCATTATCATAATCATATGATAATACGCACGGTACGCATGTTGCATGGTAGCTTGTCCACTGATTTGACTTTTCATTTTTTCTGATGTGACGTAGTTGTGTGTTTGTAGATATGATGTAGAAATATTTCCCGAAAAATTGGCGCCCTAATATAAAGAATATTTATGCTGCCCTAAATTATATACCAAGTATAAGAAAGAGACAACTGTTACTAGTAAAACATACCGATGAATATTGAATATAATCTGTAATACAGTTTATTATCGCAAAGTTTCTCTACATTGCCTGTTGCCAAACATTACTTACACGGGCACGGCTTGATTATACCTTGTGCAATCTAAGAAGCGGTTTTTGACACCTAACACCGATTTTAGGCTATAAAATGTACTGAGATGACAGGTGTCAAAAACCGCTTCTTAGATTGCACAAGGTATAACAGTGCTTCTTCACAAAATTTATCAAACAGCTGTCGCTATTCCTATCTTATTCAGAGACGAGTAAAAGACGAGCATTGACCATAATTAGCGTATGAAGACTGATTTCTGTAGAAAATCATTCGTATACGATTTTTACAATAAGAAAGTGCGCAATGCTAATTTTAACATGCTCATCACCTCGTGTCAACTGTCAAAGTCAAAGTCTTGAGTCAACCGAACAAATTAACACAGAAACCTTGGAATTGTAAGTAGTTAGGCAGTTGCGATGTTTATTCTCGTTGAAGTATGAAAATAAAGCATTCGAATGCTAAAGAGTCATTGACCAACTTAAATAGTAACCGTCAAAATTGTTAAACTCTCTATTCCCTTAGCTTAAGGGTTAATTTTGGCTAAATATATCCAAACAATACGAAAGATGAAGTGTCATTTGTGATGACAACTTGACAGAAATCACGTTAGATAGACATGGCGATTGTTAGTGTAAATGGCGACATTTAGTTTTAAATTGAGACGCCGAGGAATATTTTAACAGCTCAATAACCTAACAGAGTCAATAATAATTCGATAAACAAAATTATCCCAAACCCTACACGTATTATTTTAAACTTTACACGAATCAAGGAGGAGGAGGGAAACAAAATTATAAGAAAATGCCCGTAGCAATTATTATATAATATATACGTCACTGAAATTTAATTTAATCGGGTAAAAAAATAGCCAAGTACGTAAATGAAAAGATGATATCATGCGATCTGGTGCTCCAATTATAAACATCGAAGCCTTTCAATAATTAACACATTACTATTAATTCCTTATCAATACCATGTTTACTGACATTTTTTAAAAACAAACACTTGCCTTGATCAGGAAAGGGTAAGTATGCGTGTGTCTTGTTAACCTCGATGCTTCTTATTTTAGAATAAAAAAGATACAACTTCATTTGTACATCATACAAACATTTATAACTTAGCACCTTATCTATATGTAATAAGACTCATAATAAAATATTTTTATTCTTCACATAGAGTACACATTCTGTGTTTTTATTTAAAGTTATTTCCACGTGCGTGTATTTTATCATTTTATCTGCGCCATAAGTCAACAAGTGACGTTTTGCCTTATCGGTCGATTCCTGATCCAATATACCATTGAACTTATCTATGTGTCACCATGTTATTATAGTAGGTAGGTATATATGTGTGGGAAAAGTTCCGCATTATTGGAAAATTACATGTAAATATTTTGCGCTGAACCAAATCAAGGATCTTCGCCCGTGTAAAAATCTGTAATAACACTAATAACTTCTTATTTCTTTTAATAAAATGCTTTCTTAGTGCAACTCTACAACTATTCAACAATATTGTGTTTCAAATTACTGCCATTGATATATTAACTGTTTGGATTTTTACCAGCATTTTTACTTCCTACTTATCTATAGTTTGGTAAATGCTTGCTAAACGACAGATACTTACCATATCTTCGTGTATGGAGATTGCAAATTTAGCTAAACAGACTTCAAAGGCTCGTGTAACTTTACTGTCAACAAAATCTCAAGTTCATCTTACGATTAACCAAGGGCATGCTAATTTAGGATTAAATATCGAAGCGGATAGTTTCAAGGCAACGCAGTACATTCAATAAATTCTAAGGTAAGTGGAACTTTGTCGCGGCCAGCCGAAGGATTTCTTTAGGCAGTAATTGGTATTTATCTCACCTTTATGGTATTTTGACAAGGTTCTACAGTGATTTACTACTTCACCAAGTTTGTCTTTCACGAAATTACGTCAGGTTTAATTTAATCTGCCAACGTGTTTAGTCTTTGCCAGTTTTTGTTTTACCTGTTTGATTAAATACCTGTCAGGTGTTATTTTAATTAAAAGCATGTTTACCTAATGACTAAATTAGCATAAATGTTGATTTTATGATGGAATTTAATGTTAATTTTACTAGTTTAGCGAACGGTTATTGACATAGAGAAAATAAGTAGGTAATAGAAGGATTATAACTGGTTTGTATGGAAATAAAAAAGGAAATAATATTTTCTTCCAATAGTAGTCAATAACTAATAAGAGTAATAAGAATTCATCAAAAGTTGTATTATGTATACTTAAACTAAAATAATTAGGATGTTGTGTTGAGCTAGAAACTTGTTGTTTTATTTTACAATAATAATATATTATAAAGGGTACTTACCGATATGTTATAATTAAAGGTATGGGTAATATGTTAGAATTATCAATTAATGAAACAGTTTCGAAATTAAATTTAAATATTTACTGAAACCTGGTACAAAACATTTAAACTTAGTCTACTATAACAATTACCATTAACAAAACGAATGCAAACAATCGACAATCTTGTAACTGTTCAGACAAAATAATAATTACAACAGACCATAAACAAGTAGCAATAAACGTTACACTACAATGTTGGCAAAACCTTACAATTTCCAATTAAAACAAATAGGAAAGCAATCGCTGCCATTATTGGGCCCCCATTCTTTACAACCTGACACTCCATTAGAGCAAAGGGTTATAAATTAATCAGTTATTAAATTGTAAGAGCGATTGCAATTTGTGTAAAATGTATCCATGCCTGGTTGCCCTCGGGGTACGACGGAATCGTGTTAGCTCAGAAATAAAAGCATATTACGACTGGTGAGGATACAGAAGGGGTTCTACTATGTTTTTAACCAGTGATTTTTATCTAGGGTAAAGTCTAGTTTTTGTTTCTTGCAAGTGTGTAACAAATAATATTTGTAGATTCTCGAGAATATTATTGTTTAAACATAAGTAAATATTGTCTTGGGCTAATTATATATCTTCAGCCCAAGATATATTTTATTGGAATAAAGACATTTTACTTGAATCAAGACCACTTTTTAGACAAATAGTTTCCACCTATATACGAAACAATAATGTCTTGACCAAGAGGATTTGTCTTGGATGAAGATACTTTTTTTCCGTTTCCTCGCGGGCATTAAATGTTATGTTATGTAAAATTTATTGAAATGTGACGTATTACTACATAAAAACGTCCCTTCGACGATACAGAAAAAAAAACTACGAATTTGCTCTGCAATTTAAATCGTAATAACACTAATAACCAATTTATAAATACCTTCTACACTTGCTACCAATTTAATTTATATATTTCCTTGCTATCAAAGGTACCCTAAACCAAAAGCTCGTCTATTTGGTCGCCAGAGGCATACGCTAGTAAGTACAGAAGATAAGTTGGAAAGGCTTTTATGGAAGCTACAAAATAAAACTCAAGTTTTACATCCATAATACTGATATTACCAGTGGAAAATGACTTCACAAGAATGTTTTGTTAAATATCTTCGTTAGCTTTTGTATTTACCGGTTACACGTCTACCTATCAGTGTTGCTTTGTGTAAGTACAAAATAATGTAAGTATCTACTATAAATATTTGCGTTTTTTAATCTTAAACGTTTGCATTTCAGCTTTAACAATTAAGTTTTTTAATTACTAATATAACGTTCAAAATTTTTCCGTTTTGTACACATATTGGATTGGAATTGTCCGCGAAATTTACCAATGTAACCTGTGTCGGATTTGTCGAATCTCGAAGTAAATAAATTCGGTTAGCGTTAGACCCGTAATAATAGTTTAATTTTATGTCATGCCATATTACTGTGGAAAGTTCTACAGGGTCCATAACAAAGGTGGTCTCATGGCGCCAGCCATATTAACTTTTTTTGTAGAAAAGCTCAACGCCTATTAGTAAAACATTAATTGGAATCTCAATACCGCAACATACTACTTTTTCTTCGCATGTCTGACGATGATCCAGTTTACGCAAGAAATACAAAAACGATATTATGCCGTCACATTCGTAGCGACATAACTATGATGACCATCGATAAGACGTGGTCATGCGATTTGAAGTTGTATTTCTTGCAAATACCTCTTGAACGGACGTTCAATTAAAATGACTAAGTACAATATTAATATTTGCATGCAAGAATAATCGTCTATAATCAAAGTACATAATTAAGAAATGGAATGAATTAGCAAGCTCAGTTTTAATTACGCCCTTTAAAAACGTATTTAATTCGCAAAAAGATGTCTTACTTAAAATAAGGAGAATGGTCATTGCCGCTAGTGTTGTACAACTACACTAGTTAGTTAATGTTTTTTACCTTATTTTCTGTAAATGTATTTGTTTCTACACGTTATTTAATTATTTAATAGTGACTTTTAATCCATTTTTAGCGAGTGTAGTTATTACCAGGTAAAAACATCTGTAAAGCCTGACAAATAAAAAACATACCTATACTTTTAATATACATCACATAAGTGTGACTTACTCGTAATTTCCGTCCATTTGTAGCCTTTTTTCTATTTTCAATAATGCCGAAAAATTATAATTATCACGGACAGGCCTAATCACCACAATCGAAAACGCGTATCGCCGCTCATTTCCGTTGCTATAAACGTATAAAATAAACCACAAAAAACATAATTATAACTGCCATCAAGAGGCGGTTAAACTACGTGTGGCCCGCGGTTTTGTTTGATTTGTTAAAAGTTACTTGGTTTGATTGTAAGTTTTTAATTTGGTGATAAAACAGCTGGAGGTTTTTAAGGACTTGGCGTGTTTTCTTATGATCACGCGTTTCGTAATTGAGTTGATTATTTAAAAATATAATGATTTCGTTACATTCATAAAAACTATTTCTTTTATTAGTAGTAAAATCTCGGAATTAATATGTAGAGTTATTATGTCGTAAAATTAATATAGTTTTTGGTAAAAATATGTCAAATTTCCAAAAAATATCAATTTTTTTTAAAGGATTTTAAATTTAGTAATGGCTAATATTACTAAGTGCGTGATTAATTGTGACTTTTCAAGCAAAAGGTACTTAATTCATTGTCGGTTGTTAATAGAGTATAATTCTAAATGAATTATGAATTATTATAGCAGTCATGCCTTATTGACTACCGACAATGATGTACCGTTTACTTCAAAACGGCACAAATATTATTATATTAATAAATATATTAATTTGACAATGCTCTTATGCTCTACTCTAAAACATCAAAGACTATTCCCACCCAATAACAGGTTCAGATATCGTTTAAAAATAGATCTAATAATTAAAACAACTGAACTAGACATCTCAACCCTTCGATCCAATCTATTCCCCAGCACTGCCCTCTGGCGGACCACATACAGCGACTTTAATTGGAAATTGGCCCTCTATTTGTAATGCTCACGGCTTGCAGGGCTTCACGCTGTGTGGTCACCCTAGCGTTTTTTACTTTTTAAATAATTTGTAGGGCTGCTACGATTCTGATTGGTAAATACTTTGGTTGCCGAATGATGAATTACACATTTGAGTGATGGGAAAATTGTGATAGTAAACAAATGGGATATTTAGTGCTGGCTGGTTAAACTTGTATGATGTATCGGTACCTACTTATATTTAATGGCGGTAAAAGTTTAAAATGAAATCTATAGCCGAATTGGTTAACTAAAATGAATAATTGTGTACCGGTAAATGTACCGTGTACCTTGAATTTGTGATTGCAGTACTACAAATATCCCAATAAACATCTATACCTACTTTAAGTAAGTGATATTGTTTTGGTCTCCATAGTTCCTTGAGGCTTAAATGTGTCAGTGTAGTATACGGACAAAGGCACCACTTTGTCGATATGGAGTTACTAGTACTTTCTAAAACTACACAATATGCACTATGTATTAGTGAAAGAAAAAAGTGTCCTTATAAATCAACAAAGTGGTCCCTTGCACTAAACTCGTCCACGAATTATGTAGGTACCTAAAATCCGTGCAGTGCAAAAATACAGATGAAGCAGAATAGGTAACTACATAAAAATACCTACGTTGTACGTTGTACGTCTAAATGCATATCAAATACCTTTTCAGCAGAACATGTGCGTACCAAAAATGCTTAGTAGGTAGCAAATCGAAACCACCCACGTAACTAAATGGAATATGACACCTGCCTCGTTGTTTGTCTGAATCGCAATTTGGTTGTCATGACTTACACCATACAAATTAGCTGACGTGGTCTAATTAGCATAAAATTTTAGTTAACGTTAGCACATTATGCTCGTACCATGGACCTAGAAATATGTAGGCATACGGACTTTCCCACGAAGTCAAAACTGTGATTTCATGTTAAACTATATTAGACTTATAATATTAGGTATAATCTGGGTATGGTAAAAATAATACCTAGACTCAACGAAATGGTCTTATAGAGCATTCAATAAGTATTACAGTGATGACGCTATTATCGTTAGGCCTTGTAGTTATTTCTTACTACTAAAAGCACATTGTGATTATTTCTTACTACTAAAAAGCCCTATATAAAATAAACCCTTGTTGCCCTCCACCGCTATTATGTAGGCTAGTTACGGTATGCTATCAACTATCCAGGAAACGTGTTTTCAGATTAGTCGGGTTGCGTTGGTATACCTAATATACCTATTCTGTCCTTCTTGGACGCACAAGTGTTTCAACCCCAAAGTCAAGTATACTCGCTTTGAGTGATGAATCGATGTTTTGTGCACGAGCACACACACAAACTTGTCGGATTCGAAACAATCACCACTCACTCACGAGTTGTGTTCGTGTGCGTGTCGCACGTAAACACAAGGAAATCGGCTTATATTTATTTATTTATTTATTTATAACAAACATACAACTATCCTTACAGGCTTATCCTAATCCGACAGGAAACATAGTTCTGTTACGGGATTAGGTACCTAGTACGTCCGGATTTTTTGGTAGGTCCATGTGTTTTGCAACACTATAGCTAACTGGACTGTAAAACCTAACGGCTACATTGTTCCTGAAATGTTTTGTAGTTAAATATTAAAACGTGTTTGAGGTTAATTAATTAGTAGTAGGTAATTGCCAATTATGTTACACAAACTCCAAGGGACTCCAGTCCTTGTTAAATATACCTATACATGCAAATGATAAGTATGCAAATATAAAATGCAATATATTATACATATCTAATGTGACAAAGATAAAACACTGTCCACAAAAGAAACTAAGTCATTCGATTGTCATTAACTTAATTAAACTGTAAAGTTACTGTCAGAATTCGTAATTAATTACACATATATTCAAATTAAAAGTGTTTCCCCGAAATTTAATTAAAAGTAGACAGCTGTAGTTGATTACCGTTCATATTAAATTACAATAAGGTACATAAGTACATACTTTATTATTACACAAACTTCAGGTCAAATTAGAGGTCAAAAATCTAATACGTATTTGTAACCAAAAGCATCATAACATAACAAAATATTAATTATATGAATACGGATTAAAATATGAGAATCTGTTACCAAGATATACTAAATGCTCACAGCACTAACCTTTTTGGTTTCCATCTCTTCATGAAGACTCCAAACATTTTGCTAATTTTCGACGACAAGCAATTATCCGTTCACAATAGGTCTCACAAAGAAAACAAAGCACTTTCACACACTTCTAGAAACCAGGGCTTCACAAAACAACACTAATTTGAGGTAATTATGAGCTACGTATTCACAAGATTTCTAAAACTACAAAAACACACAATAGCGGTCTAATACTAACTGTTATCAATTCTAAACTGATAATCATAAATCATTGACTTCTGTTTCGTACCATTGACATTGAATCACAAGAATTAAATTGCACCGTTTGATAAGATAGGCAATGCTTGTTAGAGCATTCCAACTGACCTAGACACGATGACAGCTCCGTTCTACATATCAAATATCTTTAAAATCGATAAAAATCATACATAATCAGAAGAAAACATGCTAAACTTGGTCACTAAGCCTTACAACACATCGTAGATCAAACGTTAAATAACGTTTATTGTTTTGTTTATCATACTATTAAAGAGCATTGTTCGATTTATAAACAAACAGACTGGATAGCCGTTGAGCGATATACGCGTCTGTTCGTTCGTACAGCGAGATTGCGACTGAATTATGTTGATATGCCCGTCCTCTGAGCGAGAGGTTCGCTTGCCGGACCCTCCCTCCATTTCTCACCAAACGCTTCAGAAAACCAATATAAATCTGATCTACTGTTTTTCATTGCTATGACGGATCTAAAGGTCACGTGTTTACTGGTTTTTTCCATGGATTCTATTGGTAAGCAATGGTAATAAGACCCTCACACCCGTCAGGTGCGCGGTCGATCAGCTGCTTGCGAAGCGCCATCTTCGATTGAGTTTCGCGCCATCTCTTGGTGACCTTTGAAACTAACCAGCAAACTTTAAATTGCGACGTTTGCAAACTTGGCTTACAGCACTTTACGGCGGCAGTAAGTGTTCAGGTTGTAGTACTAGCGGTACGCCTTAAACATGCTGCAAACGGTGTTAAAAGCATGAAAATTGGAACGATTGATCTTTAGGCCAAATTAATCGATTTGGCCCGAAGCAGTAAAAAAAAAAAAAAAACAGAGTGCAGTTATGACGTCATCTTTTTTTTGTATGGAAAAAAAATAAATTTTGTTCTGAAACCTATCGTGTGTGGTATCAAATGAAAGGGCTTTTTGAGCCTATTCTAAAAATATATCATATCATTATATTTATGTCACTTGTTTCAAATGAAAATAAAAATAATTTTCAAAACATACCAAGTTTGGGCTCCAACAAATACGATACGGTTGAATATTTTTTTGTAAAACATACCTTAAATGATACCTGATATCCTCATTTCAAACCCCCAGAAAGCAATTTTGAAAATAATTTCACTAAGTATTTTTTTTTAATTTTTCATTATTACGAATGTGGGATCTAATAATTCTCGGAGTAATGAAACTCTGTTTACACGTTCTTTTGATATAACGTGATAGGTGAGCTCGAGGAACCCGGGTTGCACATATCAGGATTTTTCTTACTTAAAGCGAATTAAGTTTATCCCATTTTTTGCGAACTTGAGGGTGGGTAAAGTAATATCGAGTTTTACCCAATATTGCTCAAGTCGATTTGCGCTTAAATAATGCGATTATAGTATTGAAACAAGAATTACAGCAAATCTCTAGGGTAATCCTATCATTCCCTTTAAATAGTTCAGCGATAAGTACGTGAACTTTTGTACAAATTAGGTGGGCAATGATAGGTACGCGTTTTTGATCTTTGACAAGGTGCATACAAGCATTCCAAAGTACAAGGGTTGTCTCATTTGACTTAATTTTTTTAATTTAGTCATGTTTTTATTTTTCAGGCATTAGTATGTATATTAAACAAAACATATTTAAATGAGTTATATTTCATTATTTATAATAGAAACAAATCATAACCTAGGTAACATAAGATAGGTTCTTAGTAATGTTTACAAATAAATCGGCAGACCAAAGAAAATTATGTATATATTGAATACTATGGTTTCACATTAACAATTACATTAAAAAAATAAAGAAACAGTTCCAAAACGTCATATATATATTTCAAAAACAATAATCACCTTTTTTTGTGCCGAGTGGTTAATACAAAAAGCCGATAGCCCTAAGATTTTTTTTGTCTTGGGCAAAGTTGGCCATCACTAGTTGTTACATTACAACGTAACATTGCCCACATCAAGACTTCTTCATTCATTATCCTTTTGAAATCGAATTACGATATAAACAATCTAGAGTAATGGCAACTGTCACAATACTCTAAAATGAAAATGCTGAAGCAAAAAGGTATAGGGAAACAATTGCATAAGAAAAGCCTTTTAACTGTACATAGTTCCCGTACATTGTTAAGGACCATTCATCTTTTGTTTCTTTTCCTCATTGTATGGAATCTAAAAGAGCACCCTCTACAATAAGGTTTCACTGGCTTTCCCCATTGCCTTATTATATACAGGTATAAGTATAAGTATGGGTTTTACTCACCATGCTTTCCCATTTTGTGAGATTCACATCAACACTTGCCCGCACCAGAATACTATACTATGGGTTGGCTGGAAGAGATCCCTTTTAGGGATAAGCTCGCCTTTGTGCATATCTTTTTTATTTTTTATTTTACTGTTGTAATATTGTTAAACTTGTTTATGTGCAATAAAGTACATACATACATACATACATACTATAAAATTACGTAAATTAATGAATTTGTTCAAAATGTTGGGCAAAGTTTCGCCTGGGGGCAAAGTTGGAGGATATTACGGTACTCGTACTCGTATTGAGTAATACGACGCACTTTGTAAACATTAAAAATCAGAAAAAAATACTAAATGTAATTATTTTCAAAATTGCATTCTTGGGGTTAGATATGAGGATATTAGGTATCATTTGAGATATATTTTACAAAAAAATATTGCTTGGTGTCGTATCTCGAGGAGCCCAAACTTGGTATGTTTTGAAAATGTTTTTTATGTTTATTTCAAACATGTGACTGAAATGTAATGATGTGACATATTTTTGGAATTAGCTCAGAAAGCCCTTTCATTTGATACCACACACGATAGGTTTCAGAACAAAATTTTTTTTTTTCCATACAAAAAAAAGATGACGTCATAACTGCACTCTGTTTTTTTTTTTTTTTTACTGCTACGGGCCGAATCGATTCATTTGGCCTAAAGATCAATCGGTCCGATTTTTATGCTTTTAACACCATTTGCAGCATTATACTGAATTTCGGCGTGTACCGCTAGCACTATTGGCCTAAAAATATTGATATAAGTACCTACACACATATTACAATAAACTTTTTTTTATAAAAATACTGGAAAGTCTCTTACAGAGCTAAGTTCGCCTTTCCTTTACTTCGATTTTTTTTGTGCAAAAAAAGTAGGAACCAGCCGAACCAGGTACCTAGTTAACCTAGTGTACCTATACCTACTTAATAATAATATTAGTAGGTTAGGTAGGTACCTAGTGTACCTACTGATTTAAGTAAATAAAATACCTAACTTTTCCAGAGTATTGAAAGACTATTGGATTTCTTAAGCCAATGACCTCTCTGTAAATTTCACATCACACTTGTGCTAATACGCAATCACTTTAGATGCCGACTATGACAAATAAAACGGTTCAGTAATCATTTCATCACATTGTTTAATTTAAACACTTGGATACATATTTTTTGAGAACAACGAACTTTATAATGTGTAAAACTTGAGAAACTCAAAGTCAATACTTATAAGTGAGGGATACCTAACCTATGTACCTACCTAACAAACAATTCCAGGAGTTCGATTTTTGAATCTCACCGGGTGACTTATTTCGTACTAAATATTCATCGGCTGCATACAAAAAAGGCACCAGTGAGATTCAAAAATCGAACTCCAGGCATTCCAGCCTATTCGCTATGTGCGAAGTGCATGGTGGGGGTAACGTGAACGATCGCAGCGCACAATGTAACAATGGTACCTAACAAGAAATTGGGCTCTTGTCAATATCACATTTCAAAATATTTGACATCACCCGTAGCCCCCGTAGGGTCAACTGTCAAAATAGTGAATCAGTCAGTGACATTTCATATAAGCAAGGAGTATATTATATGCCATTAATAAAAAAGAAGAAAACCCTTTCACCCCCTGCTCAAGAGATAGCGCCACAGTCATGCACACAGCCAATATTTTACTAGAGTATTTAGTGTACTTACCTAATACCATTTTATGGCTCCTCCACATGATGGGCCATCATAGAGACGCAGCTATGCGTTAGAGGGAGCTAACGATATTGCGATCTCGTACCGTCATATAGCTGCGTCCCTATGATGGCCCATCATGTAGAGCCAGCCTTACCATTTTGGCGGCCCGCGGACCCCGCGGTACCGCTTTTATTGTTCTCAGTCAGTTTGTACAAGGTATGACGTAAGCGCCGGCCGCCAAATGGTACCTTTAGCAAAATAATGTCACTACATGTGAATCCTCTGAAATTGCAGGATTCTTTTCATACTTTACGAACTTGTATATGTATTTCACCCTCACAGCCATCAGCATCGGTGGTTCAGTGGTAGAATGCTCGCCTGCCACGCGGGCGGCCCGGGTTCGATTCCCGGCCGATGCATGCTTTTTGCATTTTTTTCCTTTGATCAAGATCGTAATATTTACAGTGAAATTTAATTCTAAGGGTGTAATTTTTATCATTTTAGTGTAGTATCATTTTACTTACCATCGAAGCTTTACGCGAGTACCATATGCCATGATAAATATCATTTCATATTAAATTACAATGGTAATGCCTAAATAAAACTGAACTCCTATATTTCATCGCCACATTAAGCCACCCCTATAAAAGAGGTCGGTTGACCTTGACATTCAAACCCTTTTCAAGGGGAACTAAATTGCCGTGCTTGTACCAAAAGGGCTTATGAGAGTTGGGGTTAAGAATATTAGAAGTACTATATTGTATTAGAACAGTAAGCAATGACGTTGGTAAAATTATGTCAAAAGTAACCTCAGATTATACCCAAGAGGATTTATATCTTAGAGCGAATTTATTAGGTTTTTAACTAAAACTGCAAAAAATTACACCGGGAGCAATTTTTAAGATTCGGCCACTCGAATGTGACAATGAAAATTCTGAATAAAACGATGAAATCATGTTTTAAAAATAACAGAGATGGAAATTTAAAGTCATTGAGAATTTAAAGTGATGAGCTTGCGGTAATATCCTCTAGATATGAATCTAGTAATAAACAAGTTGAGGAGCATACTAAGGCTTTTTCAAAACTGTTGGCAGAAAATCATAATTTAGATGAGCGTTGCAAGATGCTTCTTAATAGTAAAGTTTGTAGTTGTGAACAAACACCACCAACAGTGTCTGATGAACCAAGTGTGGCCCTCAACGCCTCTAAGCTTGCTGTGCCAGCAGTTCATAAACCTGTCAAGAAGACGGTTATTTACTCTGATGAGATTGGGTTAGGAATGGGCCCATTATTGAACTTTAGACTACAACAACAAGTGTCAAATTACTGTTACCACAACATAACTTTGTCCCATTTATGTGACCTTATTTCAAAGGGATGTTATGATAACAGCACTACATTGGTAATTTTAATGGGAAATAGTCTCAATGTTGATAAGCAAAGCATAGATAAGCTGATGTCAACTTTAAATGATATTGAGAGATCTGGAGTGGGCAAAATTATTTTATGTGCACTGCCATATTCAGAGAATATGCCTTATGAATACAATAGTAAAATATCACGCTACAACTCATTAATGTGCAACTCCATATCTCTCAATAATAAGTATCATTTCTTTGATTTAAATAAATTCATTGAGCGCTTTTGGCTAATCCCCGGGAAGATATTTTTGCCGAAGAAATATACTACGACTCTTATTGATTTGTTGGCCTTTAATATTGAGCCAAATAGAAATAATAGTGTTATAAATAGATCTCGGCAAGCGAACAGCGCCACAATGACTTTTTCACATTTAAACTAGATTGTCGGACAGCGGGAAAACATCTGAATATGAATGTTGTGCATCAGAATATTCAGGGTTTTTCCAGCAAAGAGTTAGAGATAGGTTTATTCTTAGATAATAATGATGTACAAATTATGTGTATTACAGAACATTGGCTAAAAGAAGAACATTTAATTTTTGATTTTATTAACTTTAAATTAATCAGTTTCTATGCTAGAAAATCTGCCATTCATGGTGGTTCCCTTATAATTGTTAAAAATGGCCTGAGATGTAAAGAACGGAAGGATGTTGTAAAATATTCCATAGAGAGAATTGTAGAAATTTCTTGTGTAGAATTAGAAAGTTATATTGTTATTTGTGTATATAGACCACCAACAGCGGCCGCAGCTGATTTCAACACATTTGAAAATACCATGGAAAATGTGCTGAAATTAGTGACTAATAACCGAAACTGCCGAAAGCATGTTATAGTCTGTGGAGATTTTAATGTTAATTTGCTTGAATCTTCTATTAATTCTATTAAATTGCTATGTTTATTTAAGTCGTTTAATATGTTTAATTTGTTCTTTGAACCTACCCGGGTGGGTGTCACTAGTGCGACATGCCTTGATAATATTTATTGTAACTGTGAATGTCTGGATAAGGAAATATTTAACTGTTTTAATTCTGATCACAGCGGTCAAAGGGCATCTTTTATAAAGCCAATTCAGGAAATTCCACAAGCTATAACATATAGACCCATTACTGGTTATCGTTTGGAATTATTCAAAAAAGAAATTCAAAATCATCTCTCCACACTGCCTTATTCACATTTTTATGAGTCAAATAGTTTGTATGAAGATTTGTTTAGTATGATTCTTTGTCAATTTAATAAACATTTCAAACTGAGAACTATTAGTGGGTCAAAAACTAAAGCTAAAGCAAAGTTTAGTGAATGGGCTACTGTAGGTATTCATAAAAGTAGAAAGAGGCTTTATGAACTTTATGGAGAGAGAGAAGTGAACAAAACTTCAGATTTTCTGGACTATGTAAAAAACTATTCAAAAATTTTCAAGAAGGTGTGTTTAACTGCTAAGGCGAACTATACTAGTGCAAAAATAAAAATGTCGGACAACAGGGTGAAAACAGTGTGGAATATTATTAATAAGGAAGCTGGTAAATGTAAATCACGCGATTGTCAAGTCAACATTGTCTCGGAGGAACAACAGGTCATGTCAAATGACGATGTTGCCTCGGCATTCGAAGATTATTTTTCTAACATAGCATTAAATACCACAAAATGCCTACAATCATCTTCGTCTCAAGCTCATTCCTTACTTTGCGCTAATATTAAGAAATGTAATACGATCTTTGAATTTGACCTAGTGGATTCCGAAAAAATTGTAAAGTCATTCAAATCACTCAATTTAAAGAAAACTGAGGACTTATGGGGAATATCAGTTGTAGTCATCAGCAATATCATAGACGACATAGCGCCTTACTTAGCCATCATTTATAACAATTCAGTTTCACAAGGTGTTTTTCCAGATCTAATGAAATGTAGTAAAGTCATACCTCTATTTAAATCGGGTGATTCTAGTGATCTAAATAATTTCCGACCGATATCGATACTTCCTGTACTAAGTAAAGTCTTTGAAAAGATAATGTTAAATGATCTACTGGGGCACTTCAACAGACATGGACTGCTTACAAGCAATCAGTTTGGTTTCACAAAGGGACGTTCCACAACCGACGCTGCTGCAGAACTCATTAAACATATTTTCAATGCTTGGCGAGACAAACGTTATGATGCAATTGGTATATTCTGTGACCTTTCAAAAGCTTTTGATTGTGTAGATCATAGAACGCTCATTCTTAAATTAGAACACTATGGTCTTTCAGAAAATGCCCTGAGTCTCATGTCTTCTTACCTTAGCAATAGAACACAAACAGTTGTTGTAAATAAAACCCAGTCTAAAGGGACTTTAGTAAAATTAGGAGTGCCACAGGGTTCCATTCTGGGCCCATTCCTGTTTTTGGTTTATATAAATGATTTACCTTGTGTAGTACAAAACCTTTGTGGTATGATTTTGTTTGCCGATGATACATCTTTAATTTTCAAAGTTGAACGGCAATCCAATGATTTATCTGTAATTAACAATACACTAGCTGGCGTACTAAACTGGTTTACTACTAACAATCTGTTACTTAATGCTAAGAAAACTAAATGTATTCGATTTGTTTTGCCAAACGTGGCACCAATGGACACTAATATAGTTATAAATGGTGAATGTTTAGATATAGTAGATAAAACTGTGTTCCTTGGTTCAACGTTGGACAAAAATTTACAATGGAGTCCTCATATAAAAAAACTCGCTCTTAGACTAAGTTCAGCCGCTCATGCCGTTAGAAAAATTAGACAACTGACTAATATTGAGACAGCTCGCTTAGTTTATTATAGTTATTTTCATAGTGTAATGTCATATGGAATTCTGGTTTGGGGCAAAGCAGCTGACATACAGACTATTTTTGTTTTACAGAAAAGAGCCATTCGCTTTATGTATAACTTAAAGGCAGGTACATCAATTAGAGAATTATTTAAAAAAATTAATATTTTAACTCTTGCGTCCCAATATATCTATGATAATATTATTTTTGTTGTAAAGAATATACACACATTCAAGAAGAATTCTGACATCCACAGCTATAACACTAGAAATAAAAATAAGCTTGCTACCAGACGATGTCGTGTCCGCAAAGCATATAAGTCATTTTTTGGCCAGGGTATTCATATTTATAACAAGTTACCCGTCGATGTTTTGAATCTATCATTTCCCGCTCTTAAGAAATACTTGAAAAAAACTTTAATGTCAAAGGGTTATTACAGGGTCGAGGACTATATGACAGACATATATGCATGGCCCAAACCAGAATCTATAAAATCATCTAACATTTAGAGGACACAGTTCAAGTAAGAAAGAATATCAAACGTATTGCGAAGCAGTCAGATTTGGATTTTATTTTTATTTTTCATTTTAATTACACAATAGGCAGGTACATGTCTGTCTCTCAAGCTGTTTTGATATGCCTTCTTGAAGAACTACGCATTATTGTATATAGTATCTTTAATGTATTTGTAGTACTGTTTTGAAAAAATAAGTCCCGCCGAGTTTCTTGCCGGTAATAAGTAATACTTCTCGGGTCAGAGGTGTAGGGTTAGAACCGGTGGTAGTTTCTTTTCTCTCTGACGTTCATAAGTGCATTGTAATGTGCCTAAATTGAAGAATAAATATCTTTTATCTTTTATCTTTTTATCATTCTTATTTAAACCATTAATCTAGTGTGAAAAAATTGGCGACTAATTTTCGTGTGCGATTATTTTAGAGCTTAAAAATCGGCCCCATGGTCTTATTTTGAAAATCAGGTGCTTTATAATATAAAGGTGTTTCTAACGGTTTTTATTGGCAATAAACTATCTAATATACAATTAGAGATAAAATCAAGTGTGCTATTAATAAGATTTAAACAAATACCTACATAGCAAATTATCCATACGATAAGTAACTACCTCTCCCCACTTTCTATTATACTGAATTACGACTCTTACGAGTTAACCGTTTGTCATCTTTGAATGAATTTAAAACTCTATCACACTTACAAAGTGTGCCATTATCGCAGGCATAGCGGGAGTTATAGTAATAAATACATTCCCTAGGGAGTTATAGTATATCTGGTGGTTTTTATCTTACAACTTTATCTTTTCTTCGCAAGTGCGATGAACAACATTGTCGTGTAATTCGGAATGGAAGGATCTTTGCGATTTGCGAGTCATAAAATGAGCCCGCGGCTTTGCTCTTGAGCTTCAAAATAAGACTTTTTCGTTCCTGATATGTTTCTCTTAGACTCCACGAATCCCACGATGCATATTAATGTAGTACAGTTAATACATAATAAAGCAGCATAAAGGCAACTTATTACGTATCAGTTACATAAAGTACTATTATGGCGACTGTACATAGCTTCGTAGTGATGGAAACTCTTAAAAATGCAGAGCCCATAACTTGTAAAAATAATTAATCATTTTTGCATCATCTTTGGTTAGAAACATCTATCATTATCGTTTTCGTTAATCGTTATTATACTCTACATAATTATTATACCTATACTACCAGGTCTACCAGTACTGATTAATGTGTATTATTTACCTACAGCATTTTTTATCCGAGTAGGTAACTAAGATAATATGCCATTAGCCATAAATGCACATTTTAAGTGCGTTTCAAAATACTTAATAGTAGTTTTTATGTTCTCACACGATGCGCATGCGCGTGTACGTAGGTACAGTCAAGGAATTTGATTCGCGTACCGTCTTAAGTCTAAATTACTGATGACAATTAATAGTACTAAGGGCTATGTTTCTTCGCTTGCTTAAAGAAATATAAGCCTTATGATATTCTGACATTTCAAGCAATAAATCAACGAAACGGTACGCGAATCAAATTCCTTGACTGTACAGTCGCCATCAGATATATCGGAGCGGGCAAGGTGGTAACAAATATCTGAACAACGCCTCTCTTGTAAAGGCTATAAAGTGCATATAAAGATATTTTTGAGTAGACCCGGATTCAGAATTCATGGACAATTTATGAATGAATTCATTCATATCATATGCTATATTTTGGGCCGCCTGTATTCGCGCGGACGAATAAAGGAATAAGAATTGCTTTGTATTACTGTGTTTAAATTTAAATTATTATTATCTACACCCATATCATAAACCCTCCATGATGCGTTCAAAAACCGCACGTTAATAAGTGTTATAACCACCATAAAAATAGATTGTTTCGTTAGTAGTTAGAACAAATGTCTTATCTGTAACGATGTTATTATTATCAAATAATAATCAAAAATTCGATTTCATTATGAAAATCCGGGATGGGCCCCGCCCGCCGGCACGCGCCTCCCGACCGCCGGCACAATCGAGTTGGCCATGGCGATGGCGGTGCAATCCGTGCAATGGCAGTCATTCAATCATCATTTCGGGTTTATAATATGTGTGTAGATAAAGCAGTGTATGCAACTGTACGTAATTAGGCCTTAAAACACTCGTGTGATCTTATTATGAAACTCACTTCGTTCGTTTCATAAAACCACACTCGTGTTTTAAGGACCCCTATTACGTAACAGTTACATAAACTACTATTCCTACACTGTTACTCGTATAATAAAGATGATGTTTTATGTTTCTCTACATAAATGAATAATAATATTCTTTTAGAGAAATAAGTTCTTAAACCATAAACCATATGTATATCTATAATCTATGATCAGATTTGAAGTGCCACACCGCACCGTATTTAACTAATCACTTAATAAATTACTTCAAAAACCTACTACTTACAAAGAGTGCAAACCAATTATTATTTACCGATCAAACTGTCCCATAAATATTTCAAATTACTGTATTTAAAAAACACTGGAACCGTAACGATGTAATGATAACCCGAAGAAATAAATATGTCCGCCGAGACACCATTATGGTGTCAATTACGATTGGAATCGATTTTATCTTTAATCGGATAAAGATAATCGGATTGCGGATCGATTGAAAGTGTTTCAAGTTTAAGCAACGATTATAAGTCTTTGCTGCTACAGGTATTAAGTATAATATGTACGCGTGCCAAGAATATCCACTTTTTAACCGACTTCAAAAAAGGAGGAGGTTCTCAATTCGACAGATTTTTTTAAATATTTTTTTTTATGTCTGTTACTCGATATCTCCGTGAATGTTAAACCGATTTTCAATTTTTTTTAATCGACCGGATATAAGCCCTAGATGGTCCCGTTGCCACCAAGTCGGGGTCTGATGATGGGATTCTGGAGAAATCGAGAGAACTCTTGAACTAGGCACACCTATAGTGATTTTACTATTTCTTACAGCAACTCGGCCACTTCCTCTTGGAATAGGGATCCTAAGTGAAGTCGGTTCTTTTTTGTTTAAAATTATTTTGACAAATATATTTTGGCAAGCTAATATCTGTCAGTAGACAATCGAGGCAAATTCAAAACACACGTACATGTGGCAACCCTGTATGATGGGACACCGTATTTCGTGACGAACATTTCAATTCACATTTTACATATCTAGTGCATTTCACTCTCTCATCTTAAGCGCGAGTGAGATAGAACTCCCGTAACGTTCTACATTCAATTTAAATTCCTTTTTAAGGCATTCGTCAAATGCCTCAAGCAAATTATCTGTTGCAGTTTGGTTGCAGTTATGATCGCACGAAATCTATCCGTCTCCTTTTTATACACAGTAAATGTCTCCCAATGAAAGGGGCGAAAATAGTAACTAAAAATTATAAACAAAGAATTCGATGATCATTACTGCTTTTTTCACTGATTCAGTGTTGTCATACTTTTGTTCGCTGTAAGTACCTGCTACTGCGTTCGTTGACCGGCCAAACTATATTTCATATTTGATACTTAGCTTCCATCGCTTGTATTCCATTAAGAGTAAAATCTGTGACTACCTACTGTATCTGAGATTATTGATAATACCTAAGTACTTACCTAGTTTTTAAAAATGGTACATACAGTGTCAAATTTAATGCGGACGAACCTTTTAACGGTGGTTTAGATGGGTCATACTGAACAAGTTTCACTATGGAGGTAACCCCAAAATCTCAAAAAAAAATTGGCTTCCTCATACAAAATGTCGACACCCATGCGACAAAATGTATGAGTCTGTCAAAAAAAATCGCGATTTCGAGGTAGGTTCCATAGTGAAAGTTGTTGTATAAACTACCGTTAAAAGGTTCGCCCGTATTAAATTTACACATTGTATACATTTAAACAACTTGTACTTTAATTCATTTGTTTTAAATTACCAGAAAAAACAGGTGAGGTAATAAACCTTTATTTTTAAAGAACATAGTACTTATCTTGAGCAATTAACATAATATCGGTGTCATCAAAGCGCTCCCCTGCACCCCTATTCGCTTCTTCGAGTTTATGTATAAAGTAAGCCTTTTCATTATAAGCAATGGATTTCCCAGTACTTTTTCGCATAGGAATTGTTGTCATTTTATCCACTTTCACGTGACAATGACGTCGACAAGATAAAATGTCGACAAATAGATTTTCCGAGGGACATCCAAACCATAAGGCTCTAACGCAGGCCCCTTTTTCATTGTTGTATGTGTATACGTATTTAATATGTTTTCTGCAACGACTGGTGTTCAGATGGGCGTCACATCCTTTAGGTTTTGCTAAAAAAATACAAAAAAAAATTGTTAATTTATAGAGGACCACAAGTCTCTTTAAATTGGCAACACTGACCAAATCAGCAAGGGCGTGTTAATCTGTATTTTTTTAGTTTGACAACCCAGTACTTTTGCATAAGTGATACAGAGAACTTGTCATGTTTTATGGGGCCCAGCCACTATCAATCGGCCTGACGATATTGGCCTGTCAATTGTTCGGAGCTGTCAAATGTTCGTTCTAACTGACAGGCCGATATCGTCAGGCGGATAGTCGGTGGGCCCCCTTAAGAACATTATGATTCGTGACGTCGAAGTGAATCGTTTGTATAGTATTATTATTACCCTGTGCCATGTCTGTTACAATAGTATATCTGTCTGTGGTTCCATAGCGCTGAAATGGTTGCACCGATTTAAATGCGGTGATTTTTTATTTGACAGTAGGTTTTCTAGCGATCGATTTAAATGTTTTATCAAAATCGGTTCAGCCGTTTTGGGGGTTTCCGAGACTTCCATTTGTTTTACATGTAACAAGCTTTTGAAAAATTGACATTATGTTATTAGCTATATTTACAAATAAAACCTTACTTACTTACTTACTTACTTACTTAGAGTTGTTTGGTTTAATGTGTTTGTCATGTTAAGTGGATACTTAACTATCAAATAAAATAATAAGATTTTTGACTGGCTAAGATTTCGCAGTAATATCAATTAGTTTACCAAGATTATCTCCTTTTGTCGTTACGTCAGCATTGTTAATCAACTTTGCGATCTCAGAATCTATCCGAGTTGCACTAGTAAGCTAAAGCAACTTAGCAGTTATTGACGGAGTGAAGTGCGCTGCATATGCGCTACTATATATATACAGCTATTGTGGCGCCACCAATTTAACGCCTTTTGACAGATACTTTTGTAACATAGATATTGTCAACCTTCCTTCTACCATCCATAATTTCTAACTTCAAAAGACTATGCGGAAACACATCATCATAATATTATTATTATCTTCCTACGTCGAAAAGTAAGAACTCAGATAATTATATCCCTTAAATTCTTTGCCTAAAAATTCAATTTTCAAAATCTTGGAGAATCAAGGAGAACAGTAGCGAGGGTGGTGTAGGATGGTATTATAGCAGCAGATCGAGATAGCGTGACATACAATGATAGTTTAGCGAGAACTGTAATTTTATATCACAATACCACCACGAAAACACCATGCATCGTAGATAGGTGTTTAATTATCCTCTAAGTTCATTTGTAAGTCCTAATGCCTATTCAAAGAATATCACTTAGTTTACCAGTGTTATTACCTTTTTTCAATTGATCAGTTTTCTTAGCTAACTTCTTAGGGAAATCTAAATCTTCATCATCTTCATGCGTATCCATTTTCTTCAATTCCTGCTCCGATGGTGTGTGACATGTTTTCCGACAAGATACAATGTCGGTAAAAATGTTGTTGGAAGGACACCCAAACCATAAAGCTGTCACGCAGGTTTTTCTATAGATGTTGTAAGTGTAAACTGTCTTAATTTTTCTACTGCATCGTTTGGTATTCAGAGGGACGGCACATTTTTCCGTAGCTAGATATTTCTCCTTTCTGTCTAGTTCTTTTTCCCAACTGTTGGGACAGTTGTACTGACAGGATAAGATGTCGGTATATATGTTTTCAGAGGGACATCCAAACCAAATGTCTGCAACGCAGGCCCCTTTTTCATTGCTAAAAGTGAATACTTGCTTCATCTGCTCAGTGCAACGTGAGGTGTTTAGTGGAACGTCACATTTTACGGGTCTTATTTTTACTGAAACAAAGGAGGGAACAGTGATGTGGTAAAAAACTGCAAACAAACTCTTCACTACACAGCACTTTAAGAATTTTGTTTTAGATTTCTAAATCATTTCTTTTTGAGATGACGCTTCTTGGTATTATAATATGGCAGCAGATTGTCTTAAAATAAAATGATAGTTTAGCGGTAACTGTCATTAATCACGATGTTATCTTCTGATAATCCGCTGCCATCATATAGGATGCAAAACGTAGGTATTTACCTCTAAGTTAATTTGTACCTATATAAAATAAGTATTCACTTATAATACCACACGAGCTTCAAAATTATCGGGTATTTCCCGATAGGTTCGTTGCAAACAAATGAAGGAGTCAAGTTTTTCAGGTTAAAAAATCACGAGCGCGAAGCGCGAGTGATTTTTCCTGAAAAACTTGACGACTTTATTTGTTTGCAGGGAACCTTGAGGGAAATGCCAGATAATTTTGAAGCTCGTGTGGTATTCGGGGGATTATTTTTCCGTCCCAAATGTCGGCCAATAGAATTGCACCATGAGATGAAATGAACAGTTAACAAATAAACATTTCCTTTGACTTTTTTATCGATGGTGGACAGAGAACAAACTCCAAATCGACTCATTTTCATGCAAAATCTCCAATTTTCACAATTGAATTCAACCTGTCAGTTTGACGTGTGACTACCAGAGAAAATATTCAAAAAATTATCAGTATAATACCATGTAGGTTGTACCACGTGACGTCGAATGGTGCAATTCTATTGGTCGATATTTGGGTCGGAAAAATAATCAAAATAATATAAATTAGTTTACCAGGGATATTTCCTTTCTTCGATGGATCAGTTTTCTCAGTTGTCTTCTCAGGGGAATCTGAAACTTGATTTTCTTCATTTGTATCCTCTCGTTTCATTTCTTCGTCGAATGCTTTGTGACAGGTTTTCCGACAAGACGAAATGTCGGTAAAAATATTGTTGGAAGGACACCCGAACCATATAGTCTCCATGCACGCCCTTTCTTCAATGTTGTAAGTGTAAACTAACTCTTTAAACTTGCGACCGCAACGATTGGTATTTAGAGGTACGGCACATTTTTCCGTAGCTAGCTTCTCCTTGCTGCCTAGTTCTTTATTGGGACAGTTAAGTTGACAAGATGAGATATCGGTAAATACGTTTTCAGAGGGACATCCAAAATAAATGTCTGCGACGCAGGCCCCTTTTTCATTGCTAAAAGTGAATACTTGCTTCATCTGCTCAGTGCAACGTGAGGTGTTTAGTGGGACGTCACATTTTACAGGTTTTATTTTTACTGAAACAAAGGAACGTTGATGTGGTAAAAAGATGTAAACCCTTCACTATATAAAATAGTGCTTAAGATAAATGATTCCATTCCATGTTAATGATGGCCAGTAAACCTTATATATTGGATAGTAAGCTAAAAAAAGAAGAAAAAATGTCGTTATCCTTTAATCCTTTAATTATACAGGCACTTGTTTTTTTTCATTGATATATTGGATAGTAAGCTCCAAAAAGAAGAAAAAATGTTGTTATCCTTTAATTGTAAAGGCATCATGTTTTATTCAGATAATATAAAATATATTAGGGTTCATAACAAATAATAATTAAAATCAAACGACAAAATTGCATGCATAAACGTCCTCACTAAACAAGCTCTATAAGAATTGAGTTTTAAGGTATTAAATATTAATATATATCGACCTAAAGTACTTTTTTGAAATAACAAGACTTCAAGCTATCTTACCAAATGCAATTCATATCCATAATGTCATTATTAGCGATTTTCGTTTTCAAATCGTTACCGGACTCTTAAAGAATTGAAGAAATGGATGTCTTACCTAAATATTGAAATAACGCCTTGCGATACAAACCTAGCTACGTGTAGGCACACATTACATATTTATATCCAGTGAACGTAGATTTTTCAGCATTTTTGGAGCAGTGTTAGGATAGCTATTATTTTGAGGTTATTAAATGGTGAAACCAAGTATCAAATAATGTCAAAGCCGCATGCAGTGATGCAGAGATAATATAGTCAAAGCCATTTAGAATTAAGTAACAATATAGAGATGGTTGATAATCAAATAACAATATCACAAAAAAAACGTCATTGCTGTAAATTTTACGATCACTGCTAATAGGGACACACGCACAGATGTGCCCGCCGGATTTCTCCGACGGATATGCCCGGCTGACAGATCCGTTCGTGTATGGCGCTGTTCAGATGTGTCCGCAGACAAATCCGTGTCCAATTCGCTCCATACACGCCCGGATTTGTCCGCCGGGCACATCCGTCGGACAAATCCATCATGCACATCTGTGCGTGTATCCCTAGCTAATCTATAAACTTTACCGGCTCCATCAGTTCCTGATTTCGGCATTGAGCTCTTTTCTTTAACTCCGAGAATAAAATTCGATTCAATATCCTTAGTGCAAGTTATCAAGCAATCGTGCTCGTCTTCAAACTTGTTGCTCGTCGGACACCCCCTCCATATGGCCGGATAGCAGAAAGCCTTAGGACCATAGTATGTGTACACCATTTTAGGACGCATACCGCAGTTGGTACTGTTTAGAGGAAGTTCGCATTGGGAGGACACTAAAATAAACATGAAGTTTTTTGCTTTCGTAGATTTCTGGAGCGCACAGTATCTTCGCCGACGAAGGCCGCAATATAATATATTTTTGCGGGCTTCGTTCAGGAAGATACTATTGTAGGCACAGAACAAGTGATGGTACAGACTATTTTGAACAAGTGATGGTACAGCTGACATACAGACTATTTTTGTTTTACAGAAAAGAGCCATTCGCTTTATGTATAACTTAAAGGCAGGTACATCAATTAGAGAATTATTTAAAAAAATTAATATTTTAACTCTTGCGTCCCAATATATCTATGATAATATTATTTTTGTTGTAAAGAATATACACACATTCAAGAAGAATTCTGACATCCACAGCTATAACACTAGAAATAAAAACAAGCTTGCTACCAGACGATGTCGTGTCCGCAAAGCATATAAGTCATTTTTTGGCCAGGGTATTCATATTTATAACAAGTTACCCGTCGATGTTTTGAATCTATCATTTCCCGCTCTTAAGAAATACTTGAAAAAAACTTTAATGTCAAAGGGTTATTACAGGGTCGAGGACTATATGACAGACATATATGCATGGCCCAAACCAGAATCTATAAAATCATCTAACATTTAGAGGACACAGTTCAAGTAAGAAAGAATATCAAACGTATTGCGAAGCAGTCAGATTTGGATTTTATTTTTATTTTTCATTTTAATTACACAATAGGCAGGTACATGTCTGTCTCTCAAGCTGTTTTGATATGCCTTCTTGAAGAACTACGCATTATTGTATATAGTATCTTTAATGTATTTGTAGTACTGTTTTGAAAAAATAAGTCCCGCCGAGTTTCTTGCCGGTAATAAGTAATACTTCTCGGGTCAGAGGTGTAGGGTTAGAACCGGTGGTAGTTTCTTTTCTCTCTGACGTTCATAAGTGCATTGTAATGTGCCTAAATTGAAGAATAAATATCTTTTATCTTTTTTTTTTTATCTTTTTTGGTAGGCATACTGTACGAATATTTGTGTGTGTTTGTGTTACGCTTAATGGGGCCCACACACTATCAATCGGGCTGACGATATTGGCCTGTCAGTTGTCTGCCAATATTTTGTTCAAACTGTGTAGGCCGCTGTAGGTGGACTGATAGTCGGTGGGCCCCCGCTTAAAGGTGGCTTAAAAGGACAAACGTGTAGTGTAGGTATACTTACTACTAACTTAATAAATACTCAGGTTGCGAGAGAACTCAAAGAGGATGTAGAGATGGACCCTCTTGTCCAAAGGGACTAAAGAGTCGTCAATACAGGGAAGCATATGACACCTTTTGAGCTACAGGCATCCATAGGCTATGGTAGGTGTTTACCATCAGTGGGCCGTAAGCTAGTTATGCACCGTCGTGGTGAAAAAAAATGCTAAATAAGGCTCTAAGTTTTCTATAATTCTGTGTCATATTGATGCATTTAAATTCTGTATTTTTAACGTAAATTCTCACCTGAATCAACAATGTATATATAAAGAACGGAAATAATTAGTTTTAACAACATTTTAGCACCGATCACTTGGGTTCTATAATGGAAAGATCTATAATCGTTTAGGTTTCTTTAATTATAATCGTTATGCTTATTTTACAATTGAAATTAACGGAAATTTCCAGAAACTCTTTAAGGCGATAATGAGGAATTTTATGGAATATATATTGATGAAAATAAAAAAATAACACTAAGAAAAAATGGCTATTAATTTTCATTTATCGTATGGCTAATGTCATTGGATATAAATAGGTATTTCTTCTCTGGGGCAGTAGTAGTGGGAAAGCAGATGATGAAGAAAATCCAGTGAGTGCTGCGAGGGACAGTGCAGCTGCCAAGTTTGTTACTCTTTTAGCACCACCCAGGGATCACGTGTAGGGTTGTCGAAGGTGTTTCCTACGGACGCAGAGTGACATTGATCCCTATGCTGATAGTGTCATTAAGTTCATTTTACAACTTTTAGGACACCTGACAAGCACTGAAGAGTACTCTTTAACAGCTGTTGATACTGATCTGTGTAACCCTTTTTAATATGTACCCATTTAATTTAATTTCATTTATAACTAGCTCAAATCTAAACTAGGCCCTTGCGGCATTGTACCAAGGATGCTGGCGGCATTTCCTCGTTGTATCGCAATGCTGATACGCTGTGCGAGGAAACCGCCAGCTCTTCGGTACAATGCCGCAAGGGCCTAGTTTAGATTTGAGCTAGTTATTAATTACAAATACAAAATACAAATACAAATAGTTTATTTGACAAAAATTTGTTCAATACAACATTAAACTGACCCCCACACTAGGCATAGCCTGTCACGTGGAGGAAATAATAAGATTGACAATGTTAGGCATTAGCGGCTAGTAGCAACACTGTTCTAAAATCTATATTAGTAATTAGTTATTAATTAAAAATTACAAAGACTTAAGACAAAGGTAAATAGCATGTAAACAAAAACAAAGCAGAAAAGGAGTATATATAGAACGTGTGTGTGTGTGTGTGTGTGTGTGTGTGTGTGTGTGTGTGTGTGTGTGTGTGTGTGATAGTGAGAGTTGAGGCTGAGTTAAGATATAGTTTTCATGAGGTTTTCTGTGTCTACATAAGATAGATTTATCATGTTCTTTAATAGCAGCTTCTTAGCCTTAAAAACGGGGAGTTCTTTAAACTTGTACAACCCTACTAGACGATTGTATATGTGGGGGAATAAAAAGACTGAAAAACGGTGTGCAAATTTGCTATTAACAGATGTGGTGGGAATTTTAAAGATGCGACTTTTGAGTAAATTGCTGTAGTTGGATGAGCTGAGAACTGTTTTGTGTACTTGGAGTGCTACCCTCATTAGGTATAGTTTACGGACGCTGAGTACTTGAGCGGCGCAGTATACATCTTTCGTTGGGTATGTAATTGGTTTCTTCAGAGCGACCTTTAACACCGCTCTTTGCGCTCTTTCCAATTTCAGGAGAATAGACGAGGTTGTACCTCCCCACGCAAGAATGCAGTAATTAATTATAGACTGCCCAAGTGCTAAGTAAATAGTTCTCAACAAGGAAAAATCAGCTGATTCCCGTAACATTTTCATAACGTATATCAACTTTCGGACACGACCCGAAACTGCTGCCACTTGCTCTCTGAAGTTTAGTTTTTCATCTATGATAACTCCAAGGTATTTAATTGAGTTCGTTCTCATCATGTGATCGCAGGCGCAGTCTCGAACTAAAACATTACTACAATTATTGGTGTGAACCTTAAGTTCCCGTTGTAGTCCAGGTGAAGAAGCCGAGGTCTTATGGAAACATATAAACTTAGTTTTTGACGTGTTTAGAGTTAAAAGATTCTGATTTAGCCATTTTGACATCAGTGACATACCATGCTCGACATAATCATAGACATTCTTCCATGAGCTCCCGTGGAAAATGATAGCGGTGTCATCGGCGTAACACAGAATTTCGGCATTTTGTAATGGTATAAGTGAGATGTCGTTCATATATAAAAGGAACAGGGTTGGACCCAAGATGCTGCCCTGGGGGACTCCAAAAGAGACCGGTTTCAGGTCGCTCAGGTGCTCACCGATCTTGACACATTGGCTTCTTTCCGACAGATAGCTCATGAACCAATTCAGAGTATTTCCTCGGAACCCTAGTGCCTCCAGTTTTCTTAGTAAAATGGGAACGGACACTGTGTCGAAGGCTTTCGCTAGGTCCAGGAAGACTCCGACACAGGCCCGTCCTTCATCCATATTCGTTGAGACAATTTTTGTGAGCAGGGTGACAGCATCTTCGGTCGATATTCCCTTTCTGAAACCAAACTGTCGATCTGTTAGAATAGATTTGGATTCGAGGTAACTTATTACCCTTTTATTAACAATTCGCTCCAGAAGTTTTGAAAACGATCCCAGGAGCGATATCGGCCGGTAGTTGCTTGGTTCATTTATTTCTTTTTCTTTGTGAATCGGTATAATTGCTGCGACTTTCCAGGCTTTAGGGAATATGCCACTCTCGATGCTTTGATTAAAAATCGTTGCAAGCGGGTCAGCAATTTTCGGTCCAATGGCTTTCAGTATTTTGTTGTTTATGTTGTCTAGACCAGGGGAACTATCTGGGTCTAGTTTCTTAATAAGATTTAAAACTTCATATTTATCTGTAGGGGACATATAAATTGAGTTTAATGTAAGTGAATTAGCTTTAACGTTAGCCGCTAGAGACTCTTGTGTTTCCTTTTCCCTAGTTAATATTTTGTTAGCAAGGTTTTGGCCAATAGAAGAAAAATATTCATTACACACGTTTAAGGACTCTTTCTCTGTACTTTTTATTTTTGTCAAGTTTTGCGCTGTGGGTACCTTAGGATTCCGATGCGAAATTTTGTTGATTATCTGCCATAGTTTTTTTGGAGATGTATTATGTGCAGTTAGCTCATTTTTTTCGTGTTCAGCTTTGAGATTTCTGAGAAGATTTATATAGAAGTTGCGGTATCGTGTATAAATTAGTTTCTTCATTTCATCGTTTGGGAATTGCCTTGAGATGCGATGCAGTTTGTCCCTTTGCTTTGAACACCTTATGAGACCAGGAGTCATCCAAGGTTGGATACAGAATCTAGAGCGGCTTACTTGAGTCTTTTTGGAGTACTTAGAGATCGCATTTGTAATAATAGCTGAGAAAGCAGACACGGCATCATCAACGGTGTTCGCCTGCGTAACAGGGGACCAATCAACACTTTCAAGCTCTTTGCAAAGTCCGTCGTAATCAACTTTTAATACAAATTGTTTTTGAGTTATGTTTTTATGACGTTCTGTTTTGACACCGATCATTATTAGGTCATGGTCAGTAAGGTCAGTGGAGCAAACAACCGATTCGCCATTAAACCGACTGGCGAGAAATATGTGGTCTATGCAGGTTTTGTTGTGCGTTGGCTTGTTGATAGTTGGCAATAGCCCATACGATGCAAGCAGTTCCAAGTAAGATGATGCCTGCTCACTATCCGCTGCTGCTTCTAAAATATTAATATTGATATCACCTGACACTATAAAACACGACTTTCGGCTAACAGTCCTGAGGAACTGATCCAGAGAAAGCATAAAGTTGTCAGTATTAGGAAAAGATGGAGATCGGTAAAGACCAAGGACTGAAGCAACGGTTGGTATATCGATCATCAAACAATTTGCGTCGGCTATCTCTGGTTCAAAAACGTTAGGAGACCATTTATTATTTACGTAGGCAATAACCCCACCTGCTTTATTAATATACTTTTTTGTATTAAACGATGTATATCCTTCGATTTGCTTAATGGTAGAATTTTCGTTAATCCAACATTCACTGAAAATAATAATGTCAAAATGTATATTAAAGCGTGCAAAATCAATAGAAAGTTATCAAAGTTCCGTTGGATGCTTCTTATATTAACTTGTAGAAGTTTTAGGTTGTATTTCGTTATTATGGGACTACATTCTTCAGGGGTGGAGATTGTATGGCATTCAAAATTGAGAGAACGGTCGATTTCAGTCATAAGCTCTAAGCCTTCCACTTAGAGTGCTGAAATAGCAAAAATTGGTAGAGTCTAATAGAATAATGCCTTCCGGGGTCATGAGCGTCCCATATTCGCAGTAAACAGTGATTTGCAGTGGTATGAAATTGAAAACAAAGTGTATATATTAAGTGATGTATTTTATGTGTATGTGTATGTGTATCGGAGTGTAAGAGAATGGCGTGAGTGTGAGTATAATACTTCGACATGAGTATAATAAAATCTAGGTGCAGAATGCAGAATTTAGTTTAGTATTTGTACTGTAGTACCTCTGTATATTTAGTTATGTAAATAAATGTTTTATATTTAATTTCATTATGTTTCTAAGCTATTACTCTATTATCTATTTATTAGTTCATTTTCAGGAATGACTTACAATCTGCTGCCTGTATACAAATTAGTAACTTCAATCTCCCGGTGGATTGCGCCGGCCCTCGGGAAAGAACGTCCTGCAATTGTGTATGAAAAATTGAAATTATTGAAAATCCATTTTAGCATCGTCGATTCGTCGGCGATGCTAATAAAACATGCGACCATAAAAGCTTTATCTAAAAGTATGCGCTAAGTAGTTCGGTTTACAAAGTCGCAATCAAGCAAGTCGAAACCTGACAGGTTTATAAACTTATATCTATAGATGTCATATACAAAGGAATAAGTGACCTAGGCCTCCGGTGCCCAAGGCTGGGATCGAACCAGCGTCTTTCGTTTTTCGTGCATTCGCGGCAGACGCCTTAACTAACTGACAGGTTTGGTATAAGTTTTTAGTATGAGACATGCACCTTCAGGAAGGAAAAAGGAAAACCATTGGCAAGATGGAGCGATGATATTAAAAAAATTGCAGGGAAAAATTGGACAACAACAGCCAAAAATAGAAAATCTTGGAGATTTTTTATAATAAGTAATTTATTGTAAAAATATGCTAAGGAAATAAAAGATTATATTATTTATATTTTATTCTTATTATATTATGCACCTTCAGATGACCTGATTCGGTAACCGTATCCGGCAACCTGACAAGAAAACCGTTTGCGCTGACTCCTAAGGCCAGCGAAAGAAGTAATGTTAGTAATTACGCCAGTTCTGTTCTTAAGCCTTATATTAATATTTTACGACCTAATTTAACTTTGAAAGCAATTTCATGGTCCATTTTAATGCCCAATTAACTTTCTTCATCATTACAATGTTACCGTGAAGTAAGGCACAATGAAATTTCAATTTTCCTTGTCACAACTTATTTTAATAGTTGTCGATTTTAAATATGTAAAATTGGGTAAGCAAAATCCTTATCGCTGTTGGTTGGTTACATAAATAATTATCATCATCTTCCTAGAGATCGTTAGTCACGGCCCTTAAATTTTTGAACCATTTAGTTACGGTTCCACCTATGAGCTTTGTTCTTTTGCTTATAACTTAACTCTACGAAATGTCCAACGTAAAGTGAACCCCATGGGATCAACAACTTAAGTCAGTGACAGGTACGGTCGGTTTTTGTCATATCTCAAATCTCAATGGATTTGGTTCAGTTGATTATCAATAATACCTGATAATACCAATATTTTATAATTCATATGTAAACAATCAGTGACATACAGGTACGCCCACTGAAATATTAAAATACAGATTTGTTTACGAATTCATCTCTTGTTGGCAACACCAACCTATTTAGATTCACAGCTTACTTATAAAGGTATGGACAGTGTCGCTAGATAAGTAGTTAGTTAAAAGAAAAAATAACCGGCTTCACTAAGGCTGCTTCACCTTACCAAGAGCAAATTCCCGAGCTATATTATACGATTTAAAATCTATATTATTATATGATTGTGAAATCCTATTTGAATAAATGATTTCATGTTTTTATGTTTTTATGATAAAGTAAAAAAAATACTCAAAGCACTAATATGTGTGCTGTGCCGATAATATTTGAAGACTTCCCTCGATTTCTCCAAGATTCCATCATCAGATCCTGACCTGATGACAATAGGACCCATCGTCAAGTATAATTTCAACCAAAAAATAATTTTCCAAATCGGTCTAGCCATTTTCAAATAACCGGTGTACTTACGTACCTACATTTAAAAAAAATACAAGAGCAATTACAAATCCCGACGAATTGAGAAATCCTCATTCGAAATCTTGCTTGAAGTCGGGTGAAAAGAGCTTTTGGTTTATGAAAGGTGCAACATCGGAAACAAGCTACAAATGTTGATCGAAAATCGAAAAGGAAACCTCACAACTTAGGAAGGATTTCAGTAATGGTTTAAACATATACCTAATAATACCTATACTTACCTATTTTTTCTTCAGTGCCTGACGAAATCTGCCTATCGCCACTTAACACGAGCGACTGTGGGACTCCCCCTACCCCCGTCTTCTCCTACTATAAGTACGGCTCGCGATGTGAGATCGAGTACTGGCGCGGCTGCCCCACCAAGAACATGTTTGAGAACGAGTACCATTGCTCACATTTTTGTATAGGCAAAACGCGTTACTACGGACGGGAAAGTGGTAGGCATATTAATGACTATATACAAGTAAGATCGAGTTATGGTGCGGCTACCCCACCAAGAACATGTTTGAGAACGAGTACCATTGCTCGCATTATTGTATAGGCAGGACGAGTTACTACGGACGGGAAAGTGGTAGGCATATCATACGTACTTATGACTACAAGTAAGATCGAGTTATGATGCGGCTGCCCCACTAAGAACATGTTTGAGAACGAGTATCATTGCTCGCATTATTGTATAGGCAGGGCTAGTTACTACGGACGGGAAAGAGGTAGATATAGGCAATGGCAACAAGTAAGATCGAGATGCAAGAGCAAGGCGTGGCAGCCTCACCGAGAACGTATTCGAGTACTATGATTTCCATTAATACACTACATGTATACACAAGACGAGCTACTACAGGTACGTATAATAGTTATATGAAATAAGGGATAGTACCTACCAAGAGGGGTTCGTCGCCCCGAAAATGGTATTAGTACCTACCATTTTCCGGGGTTAGCGGGGTTAAGGGGCCTCTGAATTGAGTCTGATCTGAATATTATCCTGAACAGATATACTTTGCCATTATACAGTGTTTTTATAAACTTAGTTAATCAATGCATTTATTTATAGTTGACTGGAAAGGTAAAACCCGAATTTCCATCGAAGATATGTCTTTAAATGAACTGCACGATATGAATCAAATTCTTAATAAAATCTACGATTCTGGAACTGATGAAAGAATACAAGGCTTAAGCAATCATTCTCCTGAACCTCAAAGGATACCGGTTCAGGAAACTACAGTTGAAGAAGACAGTGAAGAGGGTCCCGATGATACAGACGACGCCGACGCTGGCGAAAATGTAACTGTAGTAACAGCGACACAAATGCCACTTACACGCAATCCTAAAGTATTATATACATTTAATACAGGAGACATTATTCTTAGGGGTAATACATGATTTGTCGTCGACGGTATTTTTTCTTTACACAATTTTTCACTACATCCCATATACTTAGTCCCAGTCTAACTCGTGATATCTGGTCCCACCCGGAACTATAATTAATTATAACTAACAATAAGGAAAAAAGTAGAAGTAGAAACAGTTCGTCCAGTAGCTCCCAGTTTTAATTTCATCGCCGATTCCCGAAGGTTCTTCTTAAAACTCACGGAGTGTAGCTATTAAGCATTTGATATTCCACTATAAATTAGTAAGGTAGTTTCACAGTCGTATAAATACCGCATCTCTAGTACCTAAATGATTTCTACTTTTATTATTTAGGATTTTGGAAAATGTTATAAAAATTGGCCCCTTTGGCATGGTGCCGAGGATGCTGACAGCTTCCCCGCTGTATTGCAATACTAATGCGAAATGTCCTAAGTAGGTATACTTAACACGTTAAATTGTAGTTAAAACGATAGTCAAAAAACTCTATGAATAACGACATGATTACGATTTAAATTTTGTATCCCCTAATGATAGTTCATTGACTCACCATAAACAATCCATTGAAGATAATGAGCAAACATCTACTGCCCTAGCCCTCCATCTTGGAAAACAACATTAAAAACTAATTGAAAACAAATGCGCCAAAACTGGCAGTAAGTTAATAGTTATTTGTTATACAAGGGGTGAAAGTTGTATTTTACGGGCGAGTGTTATTTGAAACACGAGCTAGCGAAAGGATTCTATTATTGACCACGAGCGAAGCGAGTGGTTCAAAAATAGAATCCTGAGCGTAGCGAGTGCTTTAATACACGAGACGTAAAATAACTTTCACCCGTGTATAACACAAAACTTTTCACCTCACTACAGCGAGGAAAATAAGAAAAAGGGTGCATTTTGCTCGGTTTCCCGTAATTCCTCAGGTGTTAATACTTCTTCATCACTCGAATCACTCATTTTTAACAAAACAACCTAGAAAAACATGCGAATATTTAATGTTGATATGATGGATGAATTGAAATGAAAAGTTTTGACGTAAAAGGTTTTATTAAATGTCAGATGCGTTTCGTTCGTACGTAGACTTATTGGGCTGTCAGAACATTTTATCCGTTTTTACAAAAAGAATAAAGATTAATGTTGAATGCTGATATTTATGAATTAAAATAAAGTTCTAAGACTATATTTAGTGTTTTTACTCGATGCAATTCATTAATTGCGATGTTAAAAATTCTGCACTTTTAACGTTTTACGTTTTGTTAGCTGTCAAATGTCACTTAAGCCACTTGTCACTTATGTCAAAACTCTTTCACCACATGTGGATAAAAAGCGATTTTCACAATAGATATTAAACAAACAAAAAGGGCTTTCCGAGCTAGTGAGGTGAAAAAGTTTAAAAAGTTAATCTTTTTTTCACGCACGCGTTCACGCAGCCAAGGTGCTACGAGGTTTGTAACAAGACAGCTTTGAATTCGACTTGTGATTAATGGATAAGACACAGTGTAACAAGGATGCCATTATTATGACATCATAGCGGCATCCTTGTTATATATTTTTTCTAATCGACTATAGCTGTAGGATTGAGATTTTGTCGACCGAGCTGCTAGGTAGCGCATACTTTTCGGTGGAGCTTTTAGTCGCATATTTTAGCATCGCAGCCAATTGTCTTAAGGATTATTTTTTATTAAAAGCACAGTCACTGCCACTGCCCGCCCCGCACCGCCGCCGCCGTCGGGAGGCCACCGGCACAATACACCAGGAGATTGAAGTTACTCAATTGTATAAAAGCAGCAGGTTGTAAGGCATTCATTCAATTTTTACCGGCTAGCCTATTTTGAGCACTCGTAGAAAAAGTATTGTATACAATAGTGACATAATTAAGCTTTTCAATCTCGTCCCTAACTTAGGCCACTTAGCCGGCTTCGTGGCCTATACACGGTACTCGACTGAAAATCTCTTTATTATGTCACGATTGTATAAAATACATTTTAATTCAAGACAGTAATCTGACATCTCTTGATATACAAATTTGTTTACAGTATGCAGGAGCTGACAGATTGTCTCAAATAAAAAAATATTATCAGAGTCTCTAAGTGCGAAAAAGAACTTGTCATGCGTTAAGAAGGGACAACATGATTCGTGACGCTACGTGACATTACAGAGGTCTCTCAGTATTATACTATTATTTACTCTGTGACCGAATGTCTGATCTGTACTACTAGAATGCCCATAGAGTACCGAACTCTTTAGTGCGTTAGCCCTCGCGCATGCGCATAGCTGATCTATGAGAATGCCCATGCCAAATTTTGTGGTTCTAAAGCATGTCGTTTTAAAATGAGAGCTGAACTACGTTTGTATGGGAACGCGAGCGTCCTGGCGACTCTTAAGGCCATTCCGCGATTCCGACAAGCCACGCCCATCCGATAGAGACATGTTTATGGCTCCCGTGCACGAAAGAAAGAGATGCAGCGCTCTTAAGGATCAGACTTTTTGACCAAACTACGATAAATAAGCGAATCTATAAAGTTTTGTCTAATTTTGCTTCAGTGACTTTTTAGATAAACCAGAATACCATATTTTGTACTTTGTTATATTGCATAATCACTTATAGTTTACGTAAGCTAAGAAAAATAAGCGGAAAAACGGACCCAACTTCGGATTTTTTTTCTATCGAGGCAACTTTCAGCAATTGTGTTTCGGCTTGTGCCAAAAACAAGAGTATATAGTCTAATAATATATATTCGAAAATAAATTCAGTCCCTTTTCCCGTTTAGTCACTAGAGCGTTTGAAAAAACCTAGAATTTATCAAAGTAGCCCCTTAAGGGGGTTGCTAGTAATAATGCCAGGAGTTTTAAACAAAACACTTAATGACCTGTTACGCTTACCACGAGTTAAGACATTGACGTTTTCGTGAACGAGTATCGAGTGTTCTATCTGTGCATCTTGCTTGTAATATATTAGTGTAAACGAGATGCACAGATAGAAAATTCGTTACTCGTTAGCGAAAAATGTCGATGTCAAACTCATGGTAGCCGTACTAATTTAACATTGAAGGCAATTTCATAGTCCATTCTAATGCCCAATTAACTTACCTCATTAACTTTTACCTAACTTAACTGACGTAAGGACGTTTTTAGATACTTACACGAGAAACAATGAAATTGGAATTTTCCTTCTACAAACTACTGTTACTCGTTATTTATTTGAAATTCGTTAAATTGGGTAAGAAATCAAAAATATACCATTGATTAATCCTTCCTCGTAAAATCCTGATCGCTATTTGTTAATTATCAGTAATCATAAGTTTCATAACTCTTTCCCATACTTAAGGATGATTCACGGTGGTCGACGGGCCGACACCGGGCGTTCCGAGCATTACACGAGCAGCGACCGGGCGGTACCGGGTCCGAGCCATCCGACACCGCCCTGTTATATATATAGCCATACTTGCTATGAAAAAAATGCTGCACTTCATGAAGAAAGCATGCCGCTTTGCACAGTGATAGTAAGAACCAAACTAAGCGATTTCACTCGCAGCAGCGGCAGTTTCACGCATTAGGAACAGAGATGGCGCCACTTCTTTAAAAAATATTTTAAAAAATTCTACAAGCTAAACTAATAAACCGATTTCAATTTTCTATATCTCAAATGAAAGCTCATTACACACACCATTCATAAAAAAATACGTAAAAAATATATACTAAATACTTTTGGCAAAAAACGGCATCTTAAGTTTTCTTTTCTTACTCGATTGACAGTTTTTACTTGATTTCTTAAAAAAATTGTATGGAACATGAATATTTTAATGCATATATATATTACTGAATAAATAACAAGTACTATAAAAAAAATTGACATAGATACCTCTAATACTTCACGAAATATGAAAATTTGAATGCGAGTATACATTGATTTATTTATTTAATCTTTATTGCACAAACTTTATTGCACAAACGGAGTTTTTTAGCTGTTCCTGTTAATAACCATAGTTCTTGAAGGCCTTCATCTTTTAATAGCGTAAAATATAATATTAACAACACCAATACATCCATGTCCGAAGAAGTGTTGGTCACAATTAAACCTTTTGGACCATTGTGGCTGCTAATCTGGCTGCGAAACTATGCGTTGTGGGTGTCGTCGCGTCAGCTTACCTTGCACAGCCCAGTGTAAATCATGCAAAGGTGGCTGTACAAATCAAAAGTAAGTTAATGTAATTTTCAATGCAGTGTTATAATGCATGCTGAGCACTGATTATAGATGTGGCACAAAATTGTAGGTTTAATGATAATCAACTAGGCACAAAAATAACTCACCAGTAATCTACAGCAACCAGTCCATGTATGATCAGTGATTATTTAGCATTTTAATGGTACGAGTACTTCAAAATACATTTTATTTTTCAGTTCTACATGTTCCGGTGAACCCCAAGAGGACATTTTTTAAGTTTCATTAAAAAATATTTATGTACACAGTCTTTTATTTCAAATTAACCTATTGTTTCAACGTGAGTAGTAAACGCAAAGATTTGTTCGGATTTGTTATCTATCACTATCACTTAAAGCTAAAGTTTTTTTCTAATAATTCGCCATATCTAATAAGCAACATAATAACTTTAGTTTTTATTCTTAAATAAATATAATAAGCTTTCATTTGATACATTAAAAATTGAAATTGGTCATATTTAGCTCGTAAATTTTTTTGAAATTTATTTTAAAGATTTTTTTTTAATTTTTCTGCTTCGCCTAAAGGTTGACTGGTAGAGAATGCCTTATAGCATTAAGTCCGCCTTTTGTACTCTAAGTTTTTTCCTTTTGTGCAATAAAGATTAAATAAATAAATCAATGTATACTCGCATTCAAATTTTCATATTTCGTGAAGTATTAGAGGTATCTATGTCAATTTTTTTTATAGTACTTGTTATTTATTCAGTAATATATATATGCATTAAAATATTCATGTTCCATACAATTTTTTTAAGAAATCAAGTGAAAACTGTCAATCGAGTAAGAAAAGAAAACTTAAGATGCCGTTTTTTGCCAAAAGTATTTAGTATATATTTTTTACGTATTTTTTTATGAATGGTGTGTGTAATGAGCTTTCATTTGAGATATAGAAAATTGAAATCGGTTTATTAGTTTAGCTTGTAGAATTTTTTAAAATATTTTTTAAAGAAGTGGCGCCATCTCTGTTCCTAATGCGTGAAACTGCCGCTGCTGCGAGTGAAATCGCTTAGTTTGGTTCTTACTGTCACTGTGCAAAGCGGCATGCTTTCTTCATGAAGTGCAGCATCCGGCCAAAAAATGATCATAACAAGTATGACTAATATGAGAGCTTCCGTCGAGCTTCCGGGCACGAAGCGAGCCGAGTCCGGGCTGTATTCGGTCCGACAAATCTTCACGTGGTCACTGCTTTTAGTTTCTAGTAATTATAGAGTTACCGAGTAGCGAATTAGATTAGAATCATTTAACACAATTTATTGACATTTTGCAAACTTGTTGCCGTATAGGCGGTTATCACACTGGTGCGCATCCGCGTGCTACGCTGGTGTGCGAGCGAGACAGCGCTATACACATGCAGAGCGCTATCTCTCTCGCGCACCGGCGCCGCATGCGGATCCGTCGTCAGTGTGATAATCGCCATAGTCTCCGAGTGGTCGACGGGCCTTGCACGGGACGAGTCGAGTCAGGTCCGAGCGTTGTTTGTAGCTAGCTCGGCATGTATACACCGGCGCCGCATGCGGATCCGTCGCCAGTGTGATAATCGCCTAACGGACGTCAAACAACAAAACATGGCCGCCCCGTCGACGTTCCGGGTACGTAACGAGCCTTCTACGACACTCGGAGGTCACGTGATGTTTTCTATACAAAATGAAGTGTCGGAAGTGTGGTATCGGACCCGGATCATGACACCGTGAATCATCCTCAGGTCAGTCTAATGGAGCCATGGATCCGATCAGCAACCTAATGCTAATTCACGTAAATTGTCGTATAAATACTAAAGCCAGTCATTTGACCTCACTACCCAAAGTGAAACTAATACGAGTACTAGATATTGTTGCGCTTAGATGCGGGGTTTGGTAGACTATCAATTTGCCGTGTCAAGATCATTTTGAACAGCTGCTCGCGTAGTTACTTACGAGTATTCTGCTGCTGATCACCAAGACATGGTAGGTGTTGCGGGAGTCAAAAAAATCTTAAATCTTGGTCTATCCAATTACAGAGCGACTGAAAAGAGAGACAATCTGAGAATCTTTTAAAGTTATTTTTTAAGCCTGATAAAGGTCACGGGAATCCGCTGAATGCGGGTGGTGCAGGACCGGACATTGTGGCATCCCTTGGGAGAAGCTTATGTTCAGCAGTGGCTGATATGATGATGATATTTATTTTCCAGTACCCTACGATTACTGCCTACCGGCACTAAATAGAAGCGACTGCGGAACTCCTCCTACTCCTGTCTTCTCCTACTATAAGTACGGCTCCAGATGCGAGATCGAGTACTGGCGCAGCTGCCACACTGAGAACATGTTTGAGAACGAGTACCATTGCTCGCATTATTGTATAGGCAGGACGAGGTTCTACGGACGAGAAAGAGGTACATTCATTAAATTATATACTGGTTTTGTACGTTGTTGTAGCCGATAAGATTTAAAGTGCAGCTAGAAGATGACAACTTCTACCTCCACTTTCGTTAGAATTTCTCTGTCTACTCAAGGTATTTCGATGTTTCAGTTTTTTTGGTAATAGGTACTTATAGTCAGATTAGAAGCTACGCTTGAAACACATTTCAATAATTTAATAAACACTTAAATACATAAACCTAATCGGTCCAAGCTGACTTTTAGTGGAAAAACCACCGGCGATGCGGCGATGGTGTGCAAGCCTGACAGCGCTATACACATGCAGTGCGCTAACTCACTCGCGCACCAGCACCGCATGTGGAAACCGCAACAGTGTGAACGCCGCCTAAGTGAGCGCTTGAGAGGCACTAGGGCTTGCAACTCCGGAGTTAATCCATAGAAACAATTCCGGAGTTGCAAGCCTTAAGAGGCACCGATCGACTGTGCTACGTCTGACGCTGCGTCCAAACAGATGAAAAGAAAACGCATAGGTAGGCACTCCTCACAGAACACTGCTCAAATTACTTTTATCCTGTTTTCTCAAGTCAGTAAATCATTTATAGGTTCCTGGAACGGAAGAGACCGGACTTCCATCGACGACTTGACTTTAAATGAACTGGAGAAAATAAATGGGATTCTCCATAATATCGACGATTCAGTAACTGACGCACCACGTGAAAGCTTGGTTAATCGTTCCCCCAGACCCAGGGTACATGATAGCGAAACTACAGTTGAAGATGCTAAAAAGGATTCCAATGATAAAACAACAGAAGATAATGCTGAAAATACAAAATAATACTGAAAATACAGAAGATAATGCTGAAAATACAGAACATAATACTGAAAATACAGAAGATATTGCTGAAAATACAGAAGATAATCATACTGATGATGATGACGACGATAATGTAACAATACATCCAGAAGATGCGACACAAATGCCTTTGTCGCGTAATTTAACAATATCAGGAGACATACATAGGCGTAGCGGTGTTTAAATAATACATGATTTTTGTCGTTGATTCTTTTTTCCTTTTAACAGACTTCTACTTCACCCAAATGTGATAACTGTATAAAATTGAATGACATAATAAGTGACTAAATCGATGTACGTCAATAAATAGGAATACACGCACAGACCTGCCCGTCCGATTTGTCTGCCGGATATGCCCAGTGCACAGATCCGTCCATGGATGGCGCATATTGGACACGGATTTGTCTGCGGACTATATCTAAATAGCGCTATACATGGACGGATCTGTGCATATCATCATCATCATCATCATCTCAGTCATAAGACGTCCACTGCTGAACATAGGCCCTTTGTGCGTATATCCCTAGCTAATGTAGTTAGAATTTATAGATTTTATCCAGATCCTTGCTTTATGTCACAATTTTACGATTCGGCCAGTAACTGGATGTCCAATAACAGGCAATTAACTCTACTATAGTCTAATGTAGTATGAAGATATTTTGAGTCCGATGACTTGGTGATCGTACGGTCACACTTCGCGCATTCGGTATCTCTCTCTTTTTCTCTCTCCATATTAGATATCTCTCTATTTACTATAAAATAAGAAAGAGACGCAACACGAACATTCGCCAAATTCCGTTATGTTATCCGCATGAGAAGGATATAATTTTAACCCCGAAATCATCCGGTAAGGGGGTAACAAGGGGATTAGGTTAGTAATTCCACGCAGACGAAGTCGTGGCCAAATGCTGGTAACTAATATAAGTTAATGTTAGTAATAATGCCAGCTCAATTCTCTTAAGTCTTAAAACACTTTATGACCTAACTTTGAAGGCAATTTCATGGTCCATTTTAATTTCCAATTAACTTCCTTCATTACATGTTATCGTTACGTTAGAACGCTTTTTTGCAACAAGACGAAAAATGAAGTTGAAATTTTCTTTTTACCAACTCTTTTTACTAGTTCTTTATTTAAAATACGTTAAATTGGGTAAGCAAATAATACAATATCATTGATTCATCCTTCCTTTTAAAATCCTCATCGCTTATCCCTTGATAATAGTAATTATACTGAAATGATTATTACTGATAGATAATCAGTAATAATCCTTTTTCTATTATTATTTTTTGCCACGGTTTACAATATACTTAATTGGCGTGTCCAGAATATTTTTTTCAGCCTGCTCGCGTAGTTACTTCTGCTTCTAACTGCACCGGGTCATGGTAGTTGTTGCTGGAATAAAAAACTTAAATATTGGTTTATGAAGATAGTCACCGACAAAGACCGTACAACATCTCTGTAATTTTTTAAACACATTTTTCCAGTACCCGACGATTACTGCCTACCGCCACTAAATAGCAGCGACTGCGGAATTCCTCCTACTCCTGTCTTCTCTTACTATAAGTACGGCTCCAGATGCGAGATCGACTACTGGCGCGGCTGCCCCACCGAGAACATGTTTGAGAACGAGTACCATTGCTCGCATTATTGTATAGGCAGGACGAAGTTCTACGGGCGGGAAAGAGGTATCTTATATTAATTTACGTCACTCTGGGTGGTAAGTGAGATTTGCCGCCCACGGGCACAGCGACAAATCTCACTTCACACCCAGGAGAACACGTAAAATTGTGTACGCGCCACGGGCGGTAATAATGAAGGCCTCAGATCGCTTGTTTATGGCCCTTACTAAATACTTAAGTTACTAAATACTAGGTGCACTCCCTAATCCTTCCAAAATAAAGAGTAGGGCCATTACTCATTAGAACTGAAGTTCTTCGTCGCTGCCCGTCGGAATTCCATTAATGCCATTTCTCTCCCTCCCATAAAACATACCTCTACTAGTCAACAGATGCCATACGATACGCCCATGTATTGCATACTAACTAGATGGATTCGTTGCTCCCAAAATTGAACCACCTTTTTTCCTGGGCAAGTTCTTACCTGAGGGCCACGATTTCTTCAGCTCCACTAGACTAATTTATGGAGTCTGCAAACGGGGGCAGTGGTCCCGCTAATTCATGCGATACAAGCGTCATGCGATGCACGCTTCAAATTGTGTGTTTCATGGCACTAGGATGCAAACCATGCAAAGCTCGAGAGCGGCACCCACTGATAGCCCTACGTCTGGCGCAGCGTCCATAGCAAACAAACGAAACGTATGGGAGTGGCCTCACTGCCAAATCGTTTGGAAGCTGGATGCTGATCGTGGCGCCGAACCAGTCTTTACAGAGCTACTTTACTTCTGCTCTGTTCTCTAAGTTGCTAAATCAATACATTTTACTTTATAGGTTCCTGGATCGGAAAAGACCGGGCTTCCATCAACGACTTGACTTTAAGTGAACTGGAGGAACTAAACAAGGTTCTCCATAATGGCGACGATTCAGGAACTGACGCAGCACTTGAAAGATTGCTTAATCGCTCCCCTTTACCTCCGCCTAGGGTAGTGAGTACCGAAACTATGGTTAACGAAGTAACAACAGAAGATAATCAAGTTAATGAAGATAATGAAGATAATAAAGATAATACAGATAATAAAGATAATACAGATAATAAAGATAATGAAGATAATAAAGATAATGAAGATAATAAAGATAATAAAGACAATAAAGATAATGAAGACAATGAAGATGACGAAGATGACGAAGGTTATTTATCAAATGAACCAGTAACTGCTACACAAATGCCTTTGATAGGCGACTCTAATCATTCACAAATTTTTCTTAGGGCTGTTTAAATAATACATGATTTTGAAATTTACTCTTTTTTACTTTAAACAGAATTCTAAAGACTGTGTACGTTAAAATCCGGCCACGCATGGTATGGTACATCTTTTTATTGAATGTGCATATTCAACCAACACTTCAAATTAATAATTTGGGGTTGTAAAGCTACATAATAAAATTTAAAACATAATATAAACGTTACGTTGTCTATGAGTTTGATCACTATATATTCCACAGTGCCTATATTTTTTTGTCCACAGTGTTCTGACAGTGTTTACCAAATTTTCCTGTTAAAAATAGTTTTTTATTATAAATAAGATGAATGATAACTTATTAAATTCTCTTTTCACCATAGCTAACATTTTTCTAAGTGTATTTAGATTGAAATAGTTCGGAGGTGTTCTAACTTTGGTGAGTTTGACTTTTTGACAAAAAAATGGCTGCCATATAAAAATTACTTTCAGTGCTTGGAGTAGAAAGTTTTCCTGACTACCTCAAGTAGAATAGAGTTTCAAAACATTTTTTTTGTAAGATGACATTCTATTGACCATAAAACCGGTTGTGAAAATATAAAAACAATTGTGGTATTGTAGCAGGAAGCGAGTGAAGATTATCAAAAAACGCTGGACAAAACATTAAAGATATGATGAAATACCTTCAGTAAAAACTGAGACAAGCCGATACAATTGTAATATGATTCTATTTTTATTATATATTACTATGATTAGAGATTATTTATAAAAAAGAACTGCTTGAAAATGTGTATCCGAAAGGGAGATGTACCATACCATGCGTGGCCGGATTTTAACGTACACAGTCTTTACTTCATTTAAAGATGATAAATATTATGAATTAAAAAGTTAAAAACCGTCACGGATCTTGTTATCGGACCATGATGTAAGGGTTCCGTAGTTGCCGGTCTGTTACAATACACATGGGTTAAAGAGGGAGTTTTTAGGGTTCCATACCCAAAGGATAAAAACGGGACCTAATTACTAAGATTTCGCTGAATATAAAGCCACAATTTCATATTTCTAGGGGCCCACGTTTCAAGTTAGAGTTATTTTGTACTTTTGGAGTATTTATCTACTTCCGAATGTATGGTGTGTTCGGGTATTTCCGAAAGCTAAAAAGTAGCGAATAATTCCGAAAATGGACTCTTATTACACTGGAATATAAGTGATTTTTAAATGAATTTCCGAATTATCCGCATTGCGGAATTACCCGAACACACCATACCTATTGAATTTTTAACCGACTTCAAAAAAGGAGGAGGTTCTCAATTCGACTGTTTTTTTTTTATCATCATTGTTTTTTTTTTGTATGTATGTTACTCCATATCTCCGTGAATCGTGAACCGATTTTCAAAATTTTTTTTTAATCGAACAGGTATAACTCCTAGATGGTCCCATTGTCACCAAGTCAGGGTCTGATGATGGGATCCTGGAAAAATCGAGGGAACTCTTCAACTATTATAGGCACACCTATAGTGATTTCACTATTTTTTACAGCAACTCGGCCACTTCCTCTTTTTTTGTTTTAAATTATGTTGTCAAAATTACCTGCACTTCATGTGTATAGCAGTGGCGGTGAATCCATAGAACACGGTTCCCGTCGGCTTGCCTAACTTTCCTACACCTGAGCAGGTGTTGTATAGCTCATGAAGAAATTTTAAGCTACATTAAGAGTCACCAGGACGCTCGCGTGAACTCGCGTCCCCATACAAACGTAGTTCAGCTCTCATTTTCAATCGACATGCTTTAGAACCACGAAATTTGGCATGGGCATTCTAGCAGTACAGATCTATGTCGGTAATTCGTTTTCGTTGCTAAACATTGTAATACAAAGAAAATATAGCAAAAATAAGTTTTGTATGTAAATCTGTATCTGGCTGTATTTTCTTTGTATTACAATTTTTAGCAACGAAAACGAATTACCGACATAGATCTGTACTATTAGAATGCCCATGCCAAATTTCGTGGTTCTAAAGCATGTCGTTTTAAAATGAGAGCATTGAGAGCTAAACTACTTTGTATGGAAACGCGAGCGTCCTGGCGACTCTTAAGCTCCGGTTTTCCTAAGAAAAAAAATTGACCTACCGCCATAGGTGTAGGTATAGTCACCGTCAGATATATTGGAGCAACGAACCAATACACAAATATCAACAACGCCATTTACCACATACAATACCCGTGTGTGTAATTTCAGTAATTTGTAATAGGCTACTTTCCAACAATGAAAAAGGAATAATATGGAAATGGCATATCAAATTTTAAGTCGCTACAGCTCACAACATGGCGGTACATAGTGCTTCCAAGAAGATTTTACTGTGTAAGGTTTTGTCGATAAATCGATATCGATAGTGACCAAGGCCTCACCGCAGTCAACACTTTTGTTAAATACAATTGCCAAGGCAGGGGTTACTATTTCAAGTAGAGATTTGACAACATCGACAGAGATTCCCCAGAAATCGCCAGTTTTTTTTTAAATAGGTACTTATCAGGAAATTATTATTATTTAGATAAGATAATTCGTGTGGATTTCAAGCTGGGTAGCATAATTAAACAAGAAAATGGTAGTAGGCATTAATAATAGATCGATATCAATTTCGATAAATACAGTACAACCCTAAAATTACCACTCAACTGACAGAAGATGACGTCATCAGCTCACAATATGGCTGATTTTTCGGCTTCATTAGGTTTTTACGTAAGCACTAATGTACTTAGTTTCTTTGTATTACAATAAAATTTTTAACAACGAAAATGAATGTCCGACCTAGATCTGTACTACTAGAATGCCCATGCCAAATTTCATGGTTCTAAAGCATGTCGTTTTAAAATGAGAGCTAAACTACGTTTGTATGGGAACGCGAGTTCACGCGAGCGTCCTGGCGACTGCGTGATTCACGCTGGAACGTTCCGCGTCCTACACGACACTTCCGACACAACAATTTTGTATAGAAACCGTCACGTTATCCTAGGAAGTCACGCGTCTATCGTGTAAGATGCGGACTGCTATAGCGTGAATCATCCTTTATTGGCACCAATAACACTGATGATAATATCAAATAGGTAATATGTCTAGGAAGAACGACCTGCTTACAATTATGTGAAGGATTTTAATATTAAACTCAAATTAAACTAGGCAGATAAGTGCCAAAGCCGATCCTCACCTCACGTCACAAAGGGTCACATTCATATCACAATAATTGATACAGTCAAACCACGTTATTCGACGCTACAGTGATATAGGCACAAGAAATGCAATTAAGTAGGTATAGGAATGGTAGAACTTTGAGCATACTCGTAGAATCGTACGCCAAGTAGAGTGATACTTCAAATGTTCAATCTTCAACGGCATAAGAACTGTTTTATTTATTTATTTATGTGTAAAATGTTTGTAAATAAATGTATCTTCCTTTTGGTTTTGACTTGACCAAAGATAATAAATAGGTAAAAGTTTGTTGAATAATTAATATAATTATTAGCATGATAATTGATAATAGACCAAGAGTAGGTGGTAGGTAACCCTGCCTCATCGAGTAGCAGAATACGGCTTATGTAGGGCGATGCACGGTCAAATGTTACTTGGTGGCCCGAGCTAAACTTGGAGCATTTCGTACAGTTAGCAAAATATTACCGTAATTTTTGTCAAAAATTACTTCATTGACTAGCAAGTGAGTATGTGGCCCATTTAATAGTTGGAAAATAATAATAAATCTCAAAAAGAGATGCATCGGCCGGGAATCGAACCCGGGCCGCCCGCGTGGCAGGCGAGCATTCTACCACTGAACCACCGATGCTTGCAATGATAATGTTGAAATAATGAATCAAGATATTTAACTTACAAATATACTTCCAAAAAATAATATCTTTTAAATGGTAATTAACTATAAGTTATTCAAAACATTTCTTTTAAATCCGTTTATTTCAAAGCGTCAAAAATTTCAGTATAAACTGAGCTACCAATAGGTACAAATATTTATTTCAGCGCCATCTATGTTAGTTTCAATGTACTAAGAGTAAGGGCACTCAGACTCAGCTTGAACTGGCTTGAATCAGCAATATGACTATGCGTAATAATACGTAGGGCTATTTCTAGATGGCGTTAAACTCAAATTTTCGTTTTCAAGAGTAAATGAAATCCTTTTAAAGTCTCACTGTAGTTTATTTTGTCGTAAAATAGGGCTATTTTTACAGTGAAGTTTGCATTAAAAAATAAATTAAGTTACATATTAGTTTCAAAGTATCCGAGATCTTAGCCAGTTTTTCATGGTTTTTGCTTGGCACATAAAATAATATTTTGCAGTGTTATGATAATCATTTAGCTTCTTTATTTTCGTTCTTTTCCTTGGCGTTAGCTTCTGCTACTTCTTTTCTTTTCTTCACAAGGACCGCTCCGAACACAGCCGATAGAAGCTAAAAATAAATTAATTCATAATATATTTTGTCATAAATAAGTAAAAAATATCTCTTAAGTATTGGATTAATCGTGTCGTCGTTTCTATTATCCATAATCATATGTGTTAAGACAGTCGTATTTTTTATTTATACGGATTCGCTTCCCGAAAGGGTCATGGTCAGATCTCTGAAGCTGATGGGGTTTAGGTATAAGCAGCGGTAGTTGCGTTCCACTAGGCGGGTTGTATTGACTCGTTATCCTTGTTTGCAATTTTGAAAAAAGTGGTAAAAAAAGGTATTAAACCTTTCCTGCGCGTCCACTGTCAGCGGTGTCCTTTTACCATCTGACTGGCCTCCGCTTGTCATCGCCGTCGTGTTATGTATAAAATATAGTAGGAATAGTAAATACCTATACAAATATTTTATCTATCTATCTAAATAAATACATATACAACACACACAGTGGATATGTAGAAGGTACAATTACCTCGAAAATGATCAGCACGACGGAAACATGGAAGACCCATTGAGCAGTTTCTGTTATAACCATCAGGACATCACCGCTGCAGCCTACATTAAACAAAAAAAAGTTTAAGGTAAGTTGGTAATTTTTTAACATGTCGGAATCTTACTAGAGATTTCTACCTGCAATTCGGACATCTTAAAAAAACGTAGGTACTTTACCTAACTATCTTATTTTCTATATAAGTTTTTGTAGGCAACTGTACATTTTTTACACTGAAAGTCTTCATAATTAAATCAGCTCGATCTGGTACAGTCAGCAGCAAAAGTAGCTAAGCGGATAGGGTATTCAAAATGAGCTGGATACGACTTTATTGTTAAGAGAATAAGAGCCCCCTACCCTTACATCTTAGCTACTTTTGTTGCTGACTGTACATAATAAAAGAAACATAGAAACAGACATAAGTTTTTATCAAAACCCTTTTTAGTTTCGCCACATGTTGGTTGGATAAAGCAGTGGTAGCCCGGCAGATGCCGCGCGGCAGAGAGTTAAAAAATATATAAAAGGCACCTCTGAGTTAATTAGCCTCACCATTTCTTTATGGTCTGTACGAAAATTTGGCAAGCAGGTGATATTCGAGTTCTTTGGACACCCCCGGTCCCGGTCCCATACTGGAATCCGCTGCTGTGGAACTGATGATTACATTCTAGATCTATACCTGACTCATAGAACTCTCTTCTACCTTTGCACATGAACCGCTCCTCCTGAAGCTAGTCCGAGCGATCCCGGTCCAAACTGAAACCCGCTACGGTGGAACTGATGATTACAATTCAAATCAGTACCTGACTCGTAGAATTCTCTTCTGTCCTTGCACATGAACCGCTCCTTCTCCTGCAGCAAGTCTGAGCGGTCCTGGTCGTAGGTGGGGCAGCAGGATATCGGCACGTCGGGCATTAGCAGCCCGTTGCGAGCGTAGTCGTATGGGGATTGGAACCCACAGCAGTGGAACTGGAACGATTATTATGAATTTTGATCACTAAGTAGAGACATGAAGGTGTTGTTAAATCAGGGCTCGGGAAACTTTTGGCTTGAGGGCCACATTAGCTAACGAAATTGACGCGGGCCGCACTATATTAATACCTAATTTGTGGCTTTATCAGATTGTCTGTTGTCAATAACGACGATTTCTAATAGGTGGCTCACGGGCCGCTTGTTACCGACGCCTATTATCAAATGATAATAGCTAGTGATACACGCACAGTCATGCCCGTCGGATGTGCCCGGCGGACAAATCCGTGCGTGTATGGCGCGAATTGGACACGGATTTGTCTGCGGACACATCTGAATACCCAAACGAATGGATCTGTCCGTCGGGCATGTCCGCCACAATCCGGCGGATACATCTGTGCGTGTATCCCTAGCTAATAAGTAGATGAGTCGTCACAGAAATAAAAATATCATAGAAGTCCACACTTCACACGATGCTTCTTTTCCGTTGTCCAAATAACGAGCATTTAATTCATATTAGCCGAAAGACACCACCAACATGGAGACCGCCCAAAAGAATATCCATGACTGACTACATGCCCTGTTATATTCCAAGGCTTCCTGCGATTATGACAACTTCGTCGGACTACCTTCACTACCTTGTTGCAGGCATACTCTTGCTACGATTTCAGATACAAAAAAAACAATAGCCCACATTCTAAAGTGTCGTGTCGTGAACTAGTCTGCTTCGCTGTCAGGTCAAAAGAACCCTTCAATGATTACTGGGTACGACCACGGCCATGTAGTTATCCTGGGTAACGCCATCAGTACTGGTACTTACAGTAGCCTGAGTGGTAGCCCACATCTTAACATGCCGAGGACTGTTCTGCTTCGCCGCCAAGTCGAAGGAATCCTTCAAAGACTGCTGGATGTGGTCAGCGTCCTTCGGCGTCACACGCACCGATGCTCCGGCGATAATCCCCTGGAGTACTGCCAGGATTGTAAGCACTATCGCCGCCTAGAAACAATGTTTTATTGTAAATGGAACAACGGAGTAGTCCTAGTCTCGCTTGTGAGGAAGTGACAATACAGCCTTGGCCAGAAGTGTTGAGCAACAATGCGATTTTCATACAAAACTGGAAAGTTTAGTCCATCGTTTCCATCTTTGTTTAAGTTATTTTGTCAATTAATTTAAACTAATAGGCATGTTTTGTTGAAGTTAGTAGTAACTGCATAGAATATTTGCAATATGTCGCACCGACTTAAATTTACATTTTTGGTACCTTCTGTTTTCATATTTTTTAAGTACCTTGAAAGTGTTAATAAGTGAAGTTTTGTATATTTATAAATAAAATATAACATTTACCGTTACCGTACATTGTTGGGATAGGGAAATAATGCTTAACATCAAAATTGTAAACAAAAAACACCTATGCTCAACACTTCTGGCCAAGGCTGTATAATAGTTTGGTCAGAAGATAAACTAAACTAAAATAAAACTAATACAAATCTAACCCAAATTAGTCAATGGCTTTGTCCCTATGATAATATCCACATTAGCTAGGGATACACGCACAGATGTGCCCGCCGGATTTGTCCGGCGGATATTCCCGGCAGACAGATCTGTTCATGTATAGCGCGAATTGGACTCGGATTTGTCTCCGGGCATATCCGACGGACAAATCCGGCGGACACATCCGTGCGTGTATCCACATTTTACTAGAATCAAGCCCACTTTCTAGGAAAATTGTTTCCACCTATATATGAAACAATATTGTCTTGACCAAGAGGATTTGTCTTCGATTAAGATTTTTTCCGTATGATACTAGCCACATTGGCCTTTGTGGCGATAGGTGGCGCTAGGAATCCTATATTGATCTCAATGAATGAAATAGGTACAACGATAATTTAAGGACCCGGTAAGGGGTAAATTTTTAGGGTTCCGTACCTCAAAAGGAAAAAACGGAACCCTTATAGGATCACTTTGTTATCCGTCTGTCTGTCTGTCTGTCTGTCTGTCTGTCAAGACCATTTTTCTCAGGAACGCGTGGAGGTATCAAGCTGAAATTTATATCAAATACTCAGGTCTATTGTTCCTTGAAGCTGGGAAAAAATCAAACTTAAAAGCCAACGCAATCAAAAGATACAGTCGTTTATGCTGTAAATTTTAGAGTTTTCGGTACTCGCAAAACCTACGGGGTACTTCCCGTGAACTCAGAAACTTGAAATTTGGCACGAAGCAACGTCATATAGCAAAGACAAAGGAAAAATTATAAAATGTTGACATTTTTAGTAAAATCATACAAAAAATATATATTTATAAATTTAAACTTACTACCTTTTTCCTCGTAAACGCGTGAAGTTATTAAGTTGAAATTCATGTCAAATACTAAGAGCTATAGGACCTTTCAGATGTAGCAAAATCAAACTTTTATGTCAACGCAATCAAAAGAAATATCAATTTAAGTTGCATATTTTGAAACTGAGCACTCGCAAGAAACTCAAAACCTAAAGGGTACTTCCCGTAAACTCAGAAACTTGAAACTTGGCACGAAGAAACTTCATATAGCACAGACAAAGGAAAAATTACGAAAAGTAGACATTTTTAGTAAAATCGTGTAAAAAAATATATTTTAAATTTTAAATTTACTACCATTTTCCTCGTAAACGCGTGAAGTTATTAAATTGAAATTCTTGTCAAATACTCAGAGCTATAGTACCTTTCAGATGTAGTAAAACCAAATCTTTATGTCAACGCAATCAAAATAAATACCAATTTAAGTTGCATATTTTGAAACTGAGTACTCACGAGAAACTCAAAACCTAAAGGGTACTTCCCGTAAGCTCAGAATCTTGAAACTAGGCACGAAGCAACGTAATATAGCACAGACAAAGGAAAAATCATAAAAAGTATACATTTTTAGTAGAATCATACAAATATATTTTTTACAGTCGTTTATGCTGTAAATTTTAGAGTTTTTGGTACTCGCAAAACCTACGGGGTACTTCCCGTGAACTCAGAAACTTGAAATTTGGCACGAAGCAACGTCATATAGCAAAGACAAAGGAAAAATTATAAAATGTTGACATTTTTAGTAAAATCATACAAAAAATATATATTTATAATTTTAAACTTACTACCTTTTTACTCGTAAACGCGTAAAAGTATTAAATTGAAATTCATATCAAATACTCAAGTTTGTAATACCTTTCAGCTGTAGCAAAATCAAACTTTTAAACCAACGCAATCAAAAGAAATAGCAATTTAAGTTGCATATTTTGGAGCTGAGTACTCGAAAGAAACTCAATAGTTATTTGTTATACAAGAGGTGAAAGTTGTATTTTACGTGCGAGTGTTATTTGAAACACGAGCTAGCGAAGGGATTCTATTATTGACCACGAGCGAAGCGAGTGGTTCAAAAATAGAATCCTGAGCGTAGCGAGTGCTTTAATACACGAGACGTAAAATAACTTTCACCCGTGTATAACACAAAACTTTTCACCTCACTACAGCGAGGAAAATAAGAAAAAGGGTGCATTTTGCTCGGTTTCCCGTAATTCCTCAGGTGTTTAATACTTCTTCATCACTCGAATCACTAATTTTTAACAAAACAACCTAGAAAAACATGCGAATATTTAACGTTGATATGATGGATGAATTGAAATGAAAAGTTTTGACGTAAAAGGTTTTATTAAATGTCAGATGCGTTTTGTTCGTACGTAATAGACTTATTCGGCTGTCAGAACAATTTATCCGTTTTTACAAAAAGAATGAAGATTAATGTTGAATGCTGATATTTATGAATTAAAATAAAGTTGTAAGACTGTATTAAGTGTTTTTACTCGATGCAATTCATTAATTGCGATGTTAAAAATTCTGCAGTTTTAACGTTTTACGTTTTGTTAGCTGTCAAATGTCACTTAAGCCACTTGTCACTTATGTCAAAACTCTTTCACCACATGTGGATAAAAAGCGATTTCACAATAGATATTAAACAAACAAAAAGGGCTTTCCGAGCTAGTGAGGTGAAAAACCTAAAGGGTACTTCCCGTATACTCAGAAACCTGAAACTTGTCACGAAGAAACTTCATATAGCACAGACAAAGGAAAAATTACGAAAAGTAGACATTTTTAGTAAAATAGTACATAAAATATTTTTTTAAATTTTAAACTTACTACCTGTTTCCTCGTAAACGCGTAGAGGCATTAAATTGAAATTCATATCATATACTCAGCTTTATAATATCTTTCTGCTGTAGCAAAACGAAACTTTCATGTCCACGCAATCATAAGAAATAGCAATTGTTATAGGTTTTTACGGAACCCTTGGTGCGCGAGTCCGACTCGCACTTGGCCGGTTTTTTTTATTGTTACAATAGTATAGCTAAACTAAAACCTTAGGCGGCATAATGACCTTGCCCCGTCTATTGCGGATAGTAACAATTTTAGCATTTCTGTAGTTCCATATATTTAAGTAGAAAAATAAAATGCCTGGACATTTTCAATTAAGCGATTTCACCCGAAGCAAACCTCCAAGGATCGCGTGATAGGCCAATACACGTCGTGAACTTGATGGGGTATTATTAACCCGAGGCTTTTAGCCTGGCCGATTAGCATAACACTACACACGAGGTTCAGGGACCACAGTTCTAGGCCCCAGCTATAGATATAGGCCCTAGATATAGTTTTGGGCTTAAATTAATCTATTTCGACTATTATTTCATGGCGTAGCGATAAAGTCCGGGAAAGGAATCTTTTGGAAGCTGAAAGTTAAAGACGGTTTTTTTTACATTGTAAAAAATAGTACAAGTATTTAGTATGTTTTGGGAAAAACTTAATATAGGTACATTTATTAAAATACAAACAAAAGGACAAACAACAGTATATAGAAAACTTACACTAAGTAATACTACCTAGCCTGGGCTACGTAGTATTAATTAATAGGCTATTAGCCTACGTGGTTTCATAGAGAAATAATAAGCCTTATAGAGTTCTCACTCCATACAACTGGTTATTAGCCCGCAAGCTTGACATTTTGAAGGCTAGACGACTAAGGGGTTGAGGGAGGAGCGGGCAGGGGGCGTGAATACCAAGGTTTTACAACGGGTGCCCTAATCACACCTCTTGCCCGCTCCTCCCTCAACCCCTTAGTCGTCTAGCCTTCAAAATGTCAAGCTTGCGGGCTAATAACCAGTTGTATGGAGTGAGAACTCTATAAGGCTTATTATTTCTCTATGGTGGTTTAAACTATATGTACAAATGTCCCCTATGTCACCGCTATTTGGTAAGGTGCCCATAAGGCTGGCTGCGTTACCTCGCTGAATGGCAATGCCAAGGTAGTAGATACGACGAGTTTTACCACTTTTGCCACAATGATCTGTCTTGGCGTCTCTGTTATGGGCAAGGCCAGCTGTATTGATAAAAGGGTAACAACATTCTGCACTCTGCCCTTACCTGCAATGCTATACAAGGCCGTAAACAACAGTAGCCCAGTAAAGATACGATTTTTTCAAACATTAATTTATAATAGCAATTTTTTGTTTATATAGTTTTAAAATGTCATTCTAAGATGACTGAACGAAAAATCCTACAAACTTTCCATCGGGAAGTAAATATTCATCAAAATATATATGAAGGGTTTCTTTTTTTGTCTGATTTTCCATCATCCATAAATAACGTGTCTTAAGGAACCATAATAAATAATAAAATATTGATATATTTTTTAGAAATTAATTAAATCAGGATTTTTTCAAGGTCAATTTTTTTAGGGTTTTCTGTCTACGCAATGATTAACATGACTTTTAAGCCATACAACTAAATACTTCTGCTATTATGAATTATTTCCAAATTTGACATTTTTCCCATACAAGTGAAAATAAAATGACTGTACTACAGGTCGTAAAGGTCCTGTTCTGCACTGAATAGCAAAAGTTTTAATCTTTTGCGCACAGATCATACGTGACCTGTTAATTGATTTTTATTCTGTCGGGTAGAATGTTAAATGACAAATATACTTAAATGCATTTTGATTATATAAAACAAGTATCAAACCATTATCGCCTTCGCACCAGGGAGATTTTACGTATTTCGGTGGCCGCACCAGGCGAATGTCCAGTACAGGGTCAAAATGACCTGTTTCGCAGTGAACGAGTTAAACAGAGCCTCCCCAACGATATCTCAATTCTCAATATGATTAATTGCAATTTCATATTTTATGTAAATTCTTATTAGTTTTAACAAATAAGCAGCAGAGCTATCATTTCCCAAGAAAACGATAGTTAATCAGAACAAGAGCATCCTCGAGGAAAACGGAAATATGCAATAAATCTTAGATGAATCAGGACTCAAAAACAGTTACCTACTAAGAAACCAAGTGGAAGATTTTTGCATATCATCACTACTTTGATAAAATCTCGCATCTCAGACTTCTTCCTCTAAGTTGAAACGCAGTAACTCTATAAGCATCGTATGATTGACGTCCTCCCAGACGTATCCGTCGACGGCGACACCTGGACAAATCATTCAGCAGGCACTAAGGTACTTGCTTGATCTTTTCGTGCATGGGCTCGAACGTGACTTGCAAAACCAAGTTTTGTTTTGAAAGTTCGACAGCAAAGAGACACAGTAGAGCTCATTATTCGAGTTATATGTGTAGGAGGGCTTGGGCCGAGATTTTCGGAGCTCGCGTTATAGGCATCGTGTATACCTACATCGTTACCACATTTTTCTTTGGAGTGACAGAACAAGATACAATTTTTTCTCAAAGTAGTAACTACGTATATGTTTTATCTTAATTGTTCCTTATAATAGTAGTCATAATCCGTACACATGTCACTTTTTATGGCCATTTGTTGTTCAAATGCATGACGAGTCCTTACTTAGTTATGCATATGCATCTAGATGCATTTTTATGATTGCTCATTGTTTTATTTCACAACATTGTTCTTATTCTCAATTTATGGTTCCTTTGATTACATATGCCGTTATCATTTTATGAGTACCTACACTACCTACCTAGTAAATACCGTTAATAGGTATTTCACATTTCTAATGAACAGTCAATTTTTATTTTGACTTATCGTTCCTATGGTGAAAATGTCTTCGTTTATCACGACTGATAGAACATTTATTTAAAGTGAAGCTTTTAGAAATTAATCCTAGACCTGCTGTTTCTGCTACTACCGTTACTCTACGCCCTAAGTCTTCCACTTACCATGCTTTGGTATCGTACACTTACCACAAATATCGGCCTAATCTTCGAAGTGCACGTAGCGATCTGCGCATACACGACCATGGCGACGGTAACCGCTGCGGTGACCGCCAGAATCACTAGCGCCACTAACCGCCCCGAGTCGTCTTGGGCGTCTTATGAACACTTACCACAAATATCGGCCTAATCTTCGAAGTGCACGTCGCGATCTGCGCATACACGACCATGGCGACGGCAACCGCTGCGGTGACCGCCAGAACCACTAGCGCCACTAACCGCCCCGAGTCATCTTGGGCGTCCATCGCACTCGCGGCCACGGCGGACATTGTTGAGACGGCGATTAGGGATATCGCTAGGAGCTGCAAAAGTTTTAAAATATTTAATGTGCCTTTAAATATCTGAGAAGTGACCCAGGATTTAAAAAAATCTGACATTACGAGTATGTATATATTGATTTAAATTCACAAGATTTTCTCTCATTATTTTGAAAAACCCGTCTTAAGTCCCGTTTTTGGCAAATTTATGTATATTTCCCAGACTATTGGGACCGTATGAGGTAATCCTATGTACATTAACTGAATCTGAATCAATGGCTATTTTGACTGCAATGATTTGTTTTAAACTCTGATCAATGTGATCAAGGACTCTTGATTCAGTTGGAAACTTGTCGGACCGTGTAAGTAAGTCGGTATACTTATTTTATTATAGTTTACAATTTCAATTATTATCGAACCTTTCAATGTATTTTTCTTTCTTTACACTTACCGCAGTGACCACTATGAGTAGGCTAAATGTGATGCCGATGATCTTCGTAACGGTTTTTAGTTTCTTGAAATCTTTCACACCCTGGGGCAGGTCTAGTTTCAGCTCATTTTCCTTCTGCTCCAGGTTTTCCTTGACATCTTCCAGGGTTTGGCCGGCCTCGGCTACTGGTAACAACATATTCACTGTTAATTAACTATTATTTATATAACTTTTTGTTCTTATATATTTTATTTTAAAGTAGGATCAGTTTAGAAACAAAACTTTTTTTCGCATGTCAATGTTTAATATTTTGCCCAAATAATTTTCCCCATATTTTTATTTGGGCGAATAATTAATTGGTACATATTGTTTTGCGTAACTATTTTTCGAATATTATTATTTGGCATTCTAAATGATATACTTATACGAAACAATTCATTTGGTAAATGTTTGGATGGTATGCCAATTATATGTTCTGCGATAAATAGTTGGGGAAATTTAATTGGGCAAAAAGTTTTTCGCCGAAATGGCAGTAAGTGCTTAAATTAAAATTGATTCTGTGTGTTTTGTGGGTGTTTATGCAAAATATGCTTACACGCATTCTTAAAGAAAGCGGTGATGAGCGGACGTTGTGTTACCAAACCATGTAAAGTTAAAATTAGTAAAAAGAATAATTAATCCGATTAAATGAACAAAGACAATAAAAACTGGTACGTTAATTATTTGCAAATTCCTTTAAGAACTGACCGGTTTTGATTGTCGTTGAGAATATTACATACAAGTTAGTGTCAGACAAAATTTTCGTTAGAGTGGAATATTTACTAGACTCGTGGGTATTTTATTGCCCGCAATTCAAGATTATTACCTTGATCTTTCCTGAACCCGAACTGAAGCCGTTGCAAGAACTCTGGATATGTAAATAATGAATAAAAAGCTCGGTTAATCAGGAAATATCAAAAAATCGGAAATAAAATTAGACAGATGTTGGTTAATGATGTTTGACTGTTTTTAAGATTCGGTTTTATAAAAATCTTTTTTTAAATGCTAATTATATATTTAAAGCTAATGTTTTCTTACTCCTAGCCTAGGTATTTCCTCCTAACCCTTTTCTACCTCTAAGGTCATAGGTAAATTAAATACGAAATCGTGAAATATAAGTGTGTGAAATATAACCTGTCCAAAAACTTTCGAGATTATAAAACAATATTCTTTATTGTTCACCAATAGTAGAACAAAAGATAATAAAATTTGTTACGATTTGAGGAAGACGCGATTTGGTATACCTAAGGCTGGATCTTTATTCTTCCATTTTTGCACTTTGCAATGCACTATGAATACGAACGGCAGAAACAAACTACCCCCGGGTCTAATCCTATATATCCTCGGACCCCTGAAGGATTATGATTGATATGAATAGAAGAGAGAAGTATGGCTCAAGTTTTCAAAACATCCTATATTTTAATAGGAAACGTGTCAGTTTTTTTTAACTTTTCAAACATTTTTATAAAACCGGATCTTATATGAATTACTACCTAATGTGTAAAAAACGAACAGTTTTTATTATTGGAGTTATTTTTAAAGAAAATACATATTTATAGGTACATTGTGAAATATTAAAGAAACTTACTTGAACTCTTCTTGGTGTCCGCCATTTTGAATTTTGTGTCTCTTGCGAAAAAACGACCGAGGGAGTGGCGAGTGCGTACTAAATGAAAACATGTGTCCATTTTAACAAACGAGTAAAATTGACTGAGGTCAATGCATTATAAAGTTGCCTAAGAGGCGTTTACTTAAACAAATAAACAGACGTTGAAATGGAGAAATCGATATAGAAAAATGTTTTCTTTAAGCCTATAATAGTACAATGAGAGTGAAATTTCTTCATATCTATATTTCCTCACGACTATTTTGTAAGTAAGAAATCAGAAAAAAAACATAATTATTAATAACATCATCTTGAACACTGACTAAAAATGATACAATTTAGTTATTTTTCTCACCTTCTTTAAGATCATTAGAGAAATTTTGAAACCAGAACTGGGATGTAAATTTAGATAAGATCTAATTGCTAATTGCGCCCAAGAATTACCTTCTGGAATTATAAGATAGGTCTAATCAGACGCAATTTCACTGAGAATGGTTTTCGCGCTATTACTATTGAAAATAGGTACTGTAAACTATAAGTGATCATTTCTAAATGTGTGCAACTTTCCGCAGCACAAACGCGCATACTTAATATCTAAGATAGTATATAGTATAGTATAAGATAACTATACTATACCTAGATATGGATCTATAGTATAGTTATCTCATACTTAGATGCCACAACGCGCTTTTAACTTATAACCGTAATTATAGCGATTAACGCGAGCGAGTGTTATAATAAATTGAAATCACATCAGTTGAGGAAATTGCACTTTTTCTGGAATGACAAGATAATGGATAGGGTTTAAGCGCAATTTGACCAAGGGAGCAATTAGGTCACCTACTGATGAAAGTTTTGATAAATAGGTTAGGTCCAATTTTCTAACAATTATAAATCGCATTTACCTCAACAGTCGCTATTTCCCCAGTTCATCTTATTTGACATTTGATATCAAAAACATTGAATTTTAACACTACGTATTAAGCAATTAAAAAAAGGTAAATAGCAAGGTACATACCTTAGGACGTATATCCCATGTCTCGCACGCCCAACCTCTGGCAGTACACAAGCCGCGCCATTTATACTCGCTGACAATGGCGCACGGCCCAACGCTCCAGCGGTTCAACTCCTGCGCACAATACGGCATTAACTTTACGCGCTGTAGTGTGTGGAGTATTAGATGATGGATTGATAAACTTGGATTTTAAGTAGATACTTATTCCATTCGTGCCTAAAAACTTTCTGAAGCCACGAAATTAGGATCTTTTAGCTACAGTAAGGACCACGGTGCGTGTAGTAGGGACCCTACTACACGCACCGTGGCGCACAGTAACTCTCCTGCAATACGAACTTTGCGGCTTTTAAATTAAACTCGCTTCTGTCATGGGCACCAGAGACTGATATATGCGAATAATTGAGCGAATGTTTGTAGAGCATGTCTGGTTTACTATGAGACGATGGATGTGAGTTGATGTTCCGGTTTATTTACTTTAAAATATGTATCATAGTAATTTGAATTGTGCAGTGTCTTGGTTTTACTGTTATGCTGTATAAATTTTGTATGCAATAAATAAAAGATCGTCACACACCGTGCGGTTTAAGGGGAATTACCTTCGGCGAAGGCTGCGACAGTGGAATTACAGTATGGGTTTTTTCAATAAAGGAGTGAGTGTACAGGTTTCTAAAGGGTAGCTAACGCGCTTGTGACACCTCTGGGTTTTGCAGGCGTCCTTACGCTGCTTACCATCAGGTGGGCTTGGGTTACTACCGCTGTGGTACAAAAAAAAAAGATTTTTCAAGCGAAACTTAAGTACCAAACTCTTGACTAGTTAGTGTTGTAGTTTCACACTCAGAGACCCAGAGTCAGGGTGATGGAGTGGTCTTGGTTTCGATTGCTGATGTGAATGGGTGTTCTTCGCGCTCTTTCCTCCAGAAATTTATTAGTGGGCCGAGCAGCTACCACTGACCAACGTAATTTGGAAAATCCACCTTGTAGGTATAGGTTTAATATCATATCGGATTTTAACGGAAATGTACAACAATAAAAATTACGGCGATAAAACCAGATAATGAGAAAACAAGAAATACAGTTTAAAATACGGGCGAATGTAATTAAATTCATCATACTTATTTCAAGAATTGATCACGAAAACTTCGTATTTTTTTTTATAAAACGAATAATATTAAACTTTCTAAAAGCTCTATAATACACTTTTGTATTTATTTGTCAAAATACTATTAAACACAATTGTGTCAACACTTCAATATAAGCACTAAATATTTAAACGTAGAAGTCCACAAAAGGATTTTTCCGTCACTCACTATGTTATATTTCTGAATTACCTACTTAATTTATTTCAAATCATATAAAAATTACATAGCGTGAGAGCGATTGGCATCGAATTCAAATCCGTACTAAAGGTAATAAAACTTGGAAGACAATAGGAATCCATCGTGTTAGTAGGTATGTGGTAATTGTTGCTAAATATATTGCTACCAGCGTTATATTAGTACTAATATTAGCGGGTGACGTTTGGACACACCTTCCTTAAGTCTACACATATATTTGCGTCATATCAATGTTACTGTTAGTAGATTAATCAAAACCATACAATCGAATTTGTATGGTTTTGACTAATAGAAATACTTAATCCGAAAGAACTCTCGATACTTATGTAAATATCAAATGATAGGTACTTGAGCTGACTTTTTAATTACCCTCTTTCTTTTACCCTACGTTACTACGGCTAGTAGGTAGGTACACGTACAGTCGCCATCAAATATATCGGAGCAGCCAAGGAACTCAAAAATATCTGAACATGCTGTCGCGACGGGTACGATCCGAATCCTACGTTTTCCGGATCGGATCGTGTCGCGAACGTTTAAGCAATATTCAGTCTAGCAACATTTTCGACATTTGTGAAATAGGGTAGATACGGATCTTTATGAATATTCGTGTTACCGTTGAAACGGTCATTTTGTCGTGCAAGTAAGTGAAAGTTGGCTGTCTCCCTATGAGAACAGAGTGAATTTGTGGGAATTCATGGTGCATGGATTGACGGTGATCACATTAGCTGGTTTACCGAAAGTTAAGTGTTTACAGTTATAGTATACGTTATGATTGCGATGTCTCCCTTACCCTTAAATGTCTCGATCGTCTAAGCCCCTTACAGTAATTACATTTGTGATATATGTTTCCCCCTTGAATTGCCCCTTGGTTATATGATTTGTCAGACGGCGAAGAGTAGTACAATGGCGACGTGGTAAGCCTTGATGTAACCAAGGTATGGTGTATGGTGTATGGTTGGTAACTGCGCGGGCCAGCTTCAAAGTCTCGAGATAGAGAGGGCCCCTTAGTCCATGCGCTTAGTTTCGTGCGTGGGTGCACGGCGATGCACGCCCATCTGCGGGTGAGGTGACCGCTCTCTTAGGGACCCCCTGTGGTTAGGGGTAGTGCGCAGGGGGCACAGGACCGCCCATCTGCGGGTATTGTGGCAGCCCCCCGTAGTCTAATGCGTACGGGCGACTTGTGTGGTACCCCGGGGACTGGCAGCGTGGAGGTAGATGTAAATCCTTCATAGGCCCCAATGCTTCTGTACCAATGCTTCTGTACCAATGTAGAGAGATGTCCTCTCATCGCCCTCGAGAAGGCAATGGTCTTCTGGTTAGATGCGCGGGCGCGGCCTATCCCCAAGGGATAGGTGCCCTATAGTCTATGCGCATAAGGGAGGCTTACCCTCCAGTAGTAGAGAGTGCACGGGTAAGGATCGGTCATACGTACCTTAGGCAGGGTGGCCTCGCCCAGTAGTCGAGGTGCACAGGGTCAACCCCCGGCTTGCTGGTGGGCGGATCCCTTCAATAAGCTTGTTAGGCGTAATTGACTACGGAAGACGACAGCGTGTGTCTACGAGAACTTTGCGGATCTACCGACAGCATTATCATTAGGAGACGTTAGGAGTACGCAACTGACTGACATTATATAGCTGACGTTTATCAAATGCATGACTTGTACTGGACTGAAGGCACTTAGCGACATATAAGTCAGGGTGTATTTTCACCCACAGATCGAGCATATGAGATGAGGCGGTCAAGCGAAGCAGATAGAGGAGACTGCGGACATGAGGTGAGGAACCAATTTTACCTCACACGCTATTTGTCTATTGTCGTGACGTCCTTGATATTTACCGCAGTCTACATTTTCCCGTGATTACCTATAGTTAGTTTGTTAGCAGATATGCTATACATATGGAAGACGTCACGACACATGCACTTTATCGCCTTGTCAATAGAGGCGTTGTTCAGATATTTGTGACCACCTTGACCGCTTCGATATATCTGATGGCGAGTGTACTGTGTTATATGCAGTGATCGTACATTTTTTTTATTATCAACCATTTCTACATTACTACTTAGTTCTAAGTGGCTTTGATTTTATTTGATATTTGGTTTAACAATTTAATAGCCTTAAAATAATAACAATCCTAGTACTGCACCAAAAATGCTGGAAAATCTACGATCACTGGTTATATGACAGAAAACGTATCTTCTGCAAATTGCGCGTCTACAAGAAATACTCAACCAATATACTCCTTTTAGATATTTTAATTGAGAATATAGGGGAAGATGGGGAGGCTTCGTACACTTTTTTTTCGGAGCCTTGTAAAACAAAATGTAACAGATATTTTACAATGAAACGAATGCTATGTTATTGTCCATTTATCTGCCTATAATAATAGCGCATTTCTGGCTTGATATAAAGCAACTTGGCCAAGCTATAACGATTTTTCCAAAAAATGGGAACTGTACGAATTCACCCCACCACGCGGGGTAGCTCCGTACACTATTCGTTTCTCCCCGGGATTCATGATTTTACCAGCTATTTCGCCAGTTTCAATCACTTTTTAAACATATCTTACTGACCTGTTTTTGCAATTATGTTATTCTTGATTTTAACTTATATGGGGTGCATTCGTACAGTATGAAATTACATACATTTTTAGTGTACCAAGGACCCCAATCCAACGGACCAGAAAAAAATCAAAATAAAAAAATATCGTTAAAATAATCCCAAAAGTATTGTTTAAATAACAATATTTAGCATATATTTACAAACAATACTAAAGCATTTTTTCTAAGTCCATCCAAACTTTTTGGAAACAAACGCATTCAAAGGAGAACTCAAAATTACTTGCGAGTGGCGAAAACACATATCAGCTCTTTCTGGCGAAATCTTGTACCGCATTGCCATTACTTTTGGAAGGTAGCCTATGCATGTAAGTAGCCATGTTGCATACAAATATGAACGCTTCAGCGTGTTGGATAGCCGAGATATGACCACTGTACGAAGGCTCCCAGTGTACGAATCTGCCCTGTCTTCCCCTATCATACTTACTTAATTGGAAGTTTCGTGGTAACTTCAACCGTTTTCTATACAAAAAATAGGTATAAAAGACTGCAAATTAGGGCACAAAAGTAGATGGGATATCCTCTAGACGATCGGTTTCTTTCTGTTTTTTCCTTATTGATACTTATCTTATAACCAAAAAGCGGAATTGTTATGCAAAATTAAAGTAAAGATTGAATATTAAGTTCTATCGACTTTCCGAGTTATGTAAAATTTGACTTCTTTGATAAGTGAGTTATATCGCCATATTAAAATAAAACCTTATATATGATATTTCTTTCACATGAGTTCTTATGAAAATGATTAATTTTCTTCTTACAAAAATGATTAATCCAGAAAGAAAAAATCTATTAACAAATGGATAATTAACCTTTTCGACGCCATGTCAAACGCATAACCTACCACTCAGACGCCACGACTTCTAAATGTCAAAAGTGAAGTTAAACTTTATGCTTGTGCATGTAGGTCTATTTTGCTCTGTAGTCGGTGACCGATATATCGGTCTTTGGCGTTGGACCTGTGGTGCCGATATATATGTCTTTGGCGTGGAAAAGGTTAATTATCCTGCTACAATTTAACTCACTTATGAAAGAGTTCAAATGTTACATGAAAAGATATGAGATAACATCGATAATTAGAAAAATCGTTACCTACCTAATGTTCAATCCCTATCAAACTTTGACTTTCGCTTTGAGTCAAAGCCTTAGACGATACCGCTTCTTGCTAACAATGAGAAAAAAAGTAGCTTTCTTCCAGATGAGACCGGATAGTCGCAACAAGCGAGTCTACAAGTGAGTGTCTGTTTTAATATGTGATAGTCTAGAGAAAAGGTACCATTTGGGGGGCACTTACGTTATTCTTGCCCGAATACAATATTGCCTCTATACAAAGTACAACGTAAGCGCCTTCCGCCAAATGCCACCTTTTCCAGAAAAGTATCACAAATAATGTCTACTTTGTGTGTAACAATAACAATTATTTCTTCAACTCAACTATTTGCTTTGTACAAAAACAAAACAAGGTTTCTTACGATGACGTCGTACTTTATACTTAGTGAAAGCCCATCATTTGTTTTATTCCAATTTATGATCCAACTTGGCTGTGAACGTATTCCTTGAAAAGTACTATTAGCATGAAAAGGTTTAAGTAATATTTAAGTGTTACCTACATCTAATCTGGTTGACACGATAAACGATAGGTACATTAGGAAACCTGCATAACCACATTTATGAAAAATGGAAAGGATTGAAAAATAACCAATATTAATTACAAAATTTCCATTTTACAAAAATTTACTAATTAATTAAGATGTTTTCTAATTTTTGTATACCAGACGGTGGCAAAAAAGCATAGGGCCCGCCTGATGGCAAGCAGCTAATGTTGCCTATGGACGCCTGCAACATCCGCTATCCCGCCCTCTAATAGTAGAATAGACTTTAGTTTGGTTGACAAGGGATGAAATGACCCGACGAAATATTTTGACACTGGAAGGGTCGGGTGTGAGACTGGTGAGTTTATTATATCGAAATATTAAAATAAGTTCTACTTTTGCAACCGACTGTCCTCATAGGTCAAAGCTATCGACCGTCACCATGGCAACGGCACCACAACACAACGCACAAAGACTTTACCAACACCCCGATACCATCGTTCGCAAAATACCCAACAATAGGCTTTGAAGGATTTTATTATGAGCCGATGACGCTGAGGAAATTCAAAGTCAATGTTGAATGTATAGCAAAGCTGCAATTATTATTACTTCTTCATGACGAGCCCACTCAGTATCAGTCCGCCGGACGATATCGTCCTGTCAGTTAGAACAAAAATTTGACAGTCCCGAACAACTGACAGGCCGATATCGTCCGGCGGAGTGGCCCTTACTCCATCTGCTTGCAATGCAAAGTCGTGAAACACCCAAACCCGCACGCTTCCCTATTCTCGGTTCTAAGTACCCCCACAATGTACATATTATGTCCTTTTTATGATCTAAGTACTATACCTTGTGCAACCTAAGAAGCGGTTTTTGACATCTCAGTACATTTTATAACCTAAAATCGATTTTAGGATATGACAGGTGTCAAATACCGCTGCTTAGGTTGCACAAGGTATACCTACTCCTACTTGTGTAAAACATCTTTTCGTTAGAAAAAGTCAACTAAAACTAACCTACTTGCTTTATGTAATTAAGAACTAAAATTGCAGGTCTTTTTCACAATGATAATAAGACCTTAGCACAGAGTTTGTAAAGTTGTGTATGGTTCCAAAACAAAAGAGAATTGGAACCAATTACATATTTACATCTAGGCACAAAGTTGAGTATTAAATTCTTGAAAAAAAAAATGGTTTTTTTTTTGTCAAGAATTTAATATTCAACGTTGTAACTGAAATTCATTTTACGATTTAATTTATTATAAAAGAGCCTCACTTTGTTATACTTCTAACCTGGAGATACGATAGCAGTGTTTTTACACGTGATTTGACTAATGATTGTCAGGAAGTAACGGCTGTCAATGTGACGGGGGTGCCACATTCACCTCGTTCTGTTTTCAAACGCATCCAACAACTAATTGGATTCTATAACGTTTTTAACGTTCGCCCAAATGGGTCATATTTCAGGGGGGACTTTCATACAGTCTGTCCGGAAAGAGAGGTGTCGTGGTTTATATTCATACATTCTACGACACTTTTTTTCCGGACAGAGTTTACATAAAAAATGCCGGGTAAATGAAAGTATTATTTTTATGTAGTTTTCCGACGTCACATTGATGCGAATGATAGCAATGACGAATGACAGGTAACTTGACTAATGAATGCCAGGAAATTTCAGAAAGTGATGGACAGTGTGGCGGTGCGCTACATTTTATCATGTTTCGTTAATAATCGCTTTCAACATCGAATTAGATTCTATAACGCTTTTTTTTTTTTTACATTAAAGTTTCATACACATTTACATAATGATAAGCGCCGTGAAACCCCATATCGGGTTTGTATCGACACCTCATTCGCGGAAATGAATTTCCATTTTTAAAACAAGTTGACAATTCAAAAATAAAATAATGATAAACTAGGAACCAAAGTGATAAAATATAAACTTAGGTATAATTTTGAAGGGAGGGAATTGTTGGATAGCCTCACTCAGGTATGAAGGTAGGTACTCAGCCGTCCCGTCCATGCATTTGCTTATCGCTAAACAGTGTGCATGGCAGGAACGTCTTAAGCGGCTTGATTTTCCTTAACAAGAATGCCCTTAATCAGGCAGGATACAATACAATAGGCCGAAGTTGTTTACGCATAATCCGAGTGGGGCTAGTTGCGAGATACAGGTTGATTTAAACTGTCGACTCCAAACAAATATTATAGGTCATTTTTCGGGGGAATTTCGAATAGAGGGTAAAGGAAGTTTTAGATTTTTTAGTTTTTTTAGTAGTCAGCAGTCTCAGTAATAACATAACGAGAAGTTTCCGTTGTACTTAAGAAAAGTAAACAATGTAGGCTATTAAACAATATGAACTTAAAAAATCGATTCATAGATTGAGTAACAGGGGATGACATCCCTAGGCATTTTTTTGTCCCAAAAGTAACAGCGAAAATCACTAAAAGTCTACCCCAAACATATCTCTTTTTGGCACAGTGGTTGACTGGTAGAGAATGCCTTAAGGCATTAAGTCCGCCATTTGTATATTCTATGTGCAATAAAGTTTAAATAAATAAATAAAGTCTATACTACTCTATACTGCTAAGGGCATATACCGGGAGATGGGCAGCAGCATCTTCCGAAAGCCTACAAACAATAAACAAAAAAACTGCCAAGCGTGGCGCGTATGGCAAACCCCCCTTAAAGGGGAGGCCTATGTTCAGCAGTGGACGTCTTATGGCTGAGATGATGATGATGATGATGATACTACTCTTTGATTCAGTGACAGCTGTCAACCGCTAAATTTGACGCCCCAAATTTGTTTTAGTTGTCCCATCTAGTAGAACACATTAACATTAAATCAATGGATAACAAGAAAAATATAACATGAATAATGCAAACATCATTTCTGACTCGTTCAGTCCTTTTTAATATCATTTTAAATACAATCCAATGTCAAATAATATTGTTCGAATATGCTTCCTTAGCTTCTCCACTCTTGATTGAACTATTGTTTCAATATGTTAATGAATGTAAGTAAGTCAAGAAAATTCACCCCAATCGAGGTTAGATTAGGGGTGTCTTTAGGAATATTTTTAGAAGGAAACTAAACCAGGCCAAAGGTTGCCTTGTTCTAGATCTCTGTTTTGATTTAACCAAAAAATTACTAGAGCAGGTATTATGTAAAAAAAAAAAATATTATTTTTCCACTAACAAAAACTAATAAATAACTCCACACAAGTAAGGAATAATACCCCCTACTCAAAATTGATTTCATCATATCGTCATTATTAAATTAAGATAGATCAAAATCATCATCATCTATTTAAATGTGTCCGCAGAAAAATCCGTTGCCAATTCGGGCCATAGGTACACTAACGGATTTGTTTGTGGACACATTTACTTAAATAGAGCCATACATGCGGAGGGATCTGTCCGCCAGGCATATCTGCTGGACAAATCCAGCGGGCACATCTGTGTGTGAATCCCTAGCTCAAGTATACCGTGGATACATTTAAACGTTACTGAGCACTACCAAGCTTGCATTGCAGGCAAATTGTGACGGAGTTCTAGGTATATAGTGGCCTAGGAATCAAATTGTTGGACTGACTGTACCTACAAAATTTATACTCGAACATTGATTAACATAATATACATACTCGTATAGTTCTTAAGTGCCTTGGCTACATTTGTGCGTCTCCATTACTAATTTTTCTTGGGTTTAGACGCCCATTTCTTCTAGTAGTAAATTACTTAGCCCTCAGTCGGTATACCACAGATTATACCACAGATCGATAATGTATTGAGCACAGTGGAAAGAACCTTTACTTTATACATACATTTATAGTATATCGTATATGAACTTGAGAACACGGAAAGCTGGCCACTTCGAATAGAGTTTTCCACGCAAGGTGATCCATTTTCATTATAATCGGGTGTAGTTCATTAAGATAACATCGGGACCTCGTTTTCAGTTCTAGTTACTTCCAGGTAGCAATTATCTTGTATAATTACAAAGTAATTATTTTAAAGTGTTGTTTTTGGATATTTGAGGGCAATGGTCAGATAGCAACTTCGACGACCTAATTCGGAACTGAATCTAAGCTCCGCCAAGCCTTACTAAATGTATGAAGCGTTTGACGGAGTCTTACAGCAATATAACAGAATACAAGAGAATGACCCTGTTAATTCTTTATGAATCTTAATACAAAATTAAAGCTTTCTTGTTAAAATTTTCCTCACCTTTGATATTAGCTAACATGAAATTTATACGCGCTTTCACAAGGGTTAAAAGCCGGACGTTAACATTTATAAGAAACATGCCTAATGTTTAAGAAATAAATTATTATTTCCTACTAAAGTTTTATTTTAATACATTGCCGCATTTCATTAGCATAATAATCCATTTTAATTTTTCGTGTCAGGTTCATGTTACAAGTTTAGGGCTAGATTTATAAGATCTAGGTCCAATTAACTTGACATTCGACTTCGTCACACGCTATTATATGGATTATGTTATCAAAAGTGAGAATTTAAAAAATGTTATCGGCCATTGATCAGGGCTGACGGAAGTAAAAAGCTAGGAAATCCATAATTAATTGTCAAATCAATAATAAAAACATGTGACATGGTTAAGGTACCTTTGTCATAAGAAATACGTCGTTCGTGGAAAGTTTCAATAAAATTTATTTTATTGACCGATTTGAAAGTTTTGACGAAGGACGTTCTAAATTGATCGAGATTTTTAAAAGTTTAGTAATTTGTTTTTAAGGTAATTGGTTATGTAGGATGTGTAAAGTTGTGGATTGGAAATGAAAAGTTAGGTCACAGCGGAGCGGAAGAGTCGCTAAACTTTTATTTATGGATTTATCCGCTGTAGGCTGACCTCTAGTAGGCACTTAACTATGATATATAGTAAGATAAAACGCTGAAACTGCTAGTTTTGTTATCTATTTAGCTATAAAACCTATTATTACACCTAGAGTCTAGACTATAAAAATACAGATTTAACTCATTAGTTAAACCCATTGGTTTGCGTGTAAACTAGATTCGGAAGGAAATAGTAAAACAATCTAGCCCTATGGAAATCAGGAGTCATTGAACTTTTAAGACATGGGTGTTGCCAGTGCCACCAAGGTGAAAGAACCCGATGGTTCGAAAGTGTTGCCATGGCAATACCGTAATATAACGGTTTTGGCTGCATCCCATAAAATGGTAACAGGAATATTTGAATACGAATAACATGCAATTTTTTGGGAAATAAATTGCAGGTATTTAGGAATTTTAAGTAGTTCTTATCGTTATTTCAAAGTCACGTAACAAATAGTAATGTTAATAAATAATCTCTATTTAATGTTGATTTTTATTAGAACTCATTAAATATTTATAAAAAATAATATGGTTTCATGGTTTTGATCAGAAACAGTCTGAATTACTGTAGTTTTAAAACATGATGCTGATGGGGTCATATTCGACTCGTCATATCATACCACAATTTCTGGTGACATGGCCATCATATTCTCACTTTCTAAATTTTACTAAAAAAATATACGTAAAATGCTGGCCAATCTGCGTCGGCAAAAGCCGGGCCGTGTTTATATCGGAACTAATGTATTCTATCTACTACACTTTTAAATTCAAACGTGAATGGCACAACAAACAAATCAGTAAAGGACGTACTTAAGAGTCCGGTAATGTTTTTTTTCGATTTCGCTCAACTTTTTGATGCGATTTTGCAGTAACTAACATAACTTCTATAATTTTGTATACATATTATGAAAGATCGTTTCTTTTTGGATGGAATAAATACAACGATTTTTTAATTTTATACTTTATTTATAAATAATTCACCCTAATCTAACACCTGTTTCGCGATTTTTGCTTGGAGAGGTGAAAAGAGTAAGGTTTTTATTGATTTAAATTAAGTTATATAAGTATGTAAAATATATAAATACATTGGAAAATGAGTCGCCTGAGGAATAAGTGCAACAGTTTTTTTCATTTTCATATATATTTTTTGAGAGAGAGTGTGTTTTGCTAGAGCAATTTTGCTAAAAATTGCCGAAGTTTAGGTGATATTTTTGGAAAGATACTAAAGTATTTTGCAAACATAAAAATACAAAACTAAACTTCATTTTATGCTTTATTCAGATAGTATAAAACATATTAGGGTCCATAACAAATAACAATTAAAAATCGTACGACAAAATTACATGAATCAACGTCCTCACTAAACATGCTCTGTAAGAATCGAGTTTTAAGGTATTAAATATTAATATAAATACACCTAAAGTACTTTTTTGCAATAACAAGACTTCAAGCTATCGTACCAAATGCAATTCATGTGTATAATGTTATTATTAGCGATTCTCGTTTTCAAATCGTTACCGGACTCTTAATGGCTTCAAAACATGCCGGATAAAATATAAAATCTCTGTTGTGCATTCCTGGGCTAATTCAATGAATCACGATGTTCACTGTAGTCGCTTGGCCTATAAATTAATGAGAGAATGAGACCACCGGACGGCCATCATACTTTATGGCTTTTATAGTCGTTAACATTACTTTTCCCTATTTATCTTTCCCGAAATATTCAACAGATTTCTAATGGTTTTTACATAAATAAGTACTTATATTTTTGCTTTATTCCTATTCCATTTGCTATAGTTTATACTAAATTCCGTAGCTTTTTTCTTCAAATTCTGTTAAAGAAGATATTAATGTGAAGATAATTAAATGATGATTTTATCCACAGAAAAGGACAAGATTTACGATACGTTTAAAGTAAATTGTCCGTCACCATTACCTACTGATAACACGGAAGTCAATTATCTTCCAACTAACGAACCCGCCTACACCATCACACATTAACCACCACAAAAACCGGGACCAATAACCGATCGTACAAACTAAAAACCAATCAATTCCGACCCTTATACATACTATACACCCTTAGCTAACGAGGTCAAACTAATTTGGGGGTAAGAATGCGTGACTTCAACCCCGCACGCGATTTCACACCATCAAACTACTGGGGTACTAAATACCGAAATCGTACCAACGGAGCGGCACTTTATTCGAACGCTGGCTGGTTACACACGCCGTCGCATCTCCGCTGAGCGAACGCGTCCGTGAAAAATAAATAAACTTTTAAATTTGGAACTGTCAGTTTTGGCGCGTTTGTTTTGAATTAGTTTGTGTGTTGTTTTCCAAGATGGAGGGCTGCGGCAGTAAATGTATAAAATATTTGCTCATCGTCTTCAATGGATTGTTTATGGTGAGTCAATTAATTATTAGGTGGCGGGAAACGTGCGTGACGTGAATTATTGGTTATGGGTTGTTTTTAGTTACTAATGAACAACTACGTAAAATGGGTTTTATAATTTATATGATAATAAGTTTTCTGGTCTAAGTTTAGATCCGTTATTTAGTTATTACAATACTTTACTAGGTATCTTATTTAAATGAATACTCAAATCGTCATTAATGTCGTTATTAGTAACGTTACTTACATTGGCTAACTTAACTATAATGTTAAGTGTTCCACTTAGAACAATAATAGCTACTTACTAGAGTTACTAGTATAAATTAATGTAAGTACCTATTGTAATTTGTTTTTTTTTAATTATCTGTCAATTTTAATTATTTTAAAATGGAAAAGAAATTACTAATAATATTGGAGGAAGAGGAGGAGGAGGAGGAGGACAAATACTAGGAGGAAGAAGATTATGAATTTTGAAATTAAATGTCATGGATTTAACTTATGTGTAAAAGCAATTAAGGCCATACAAATTGTATGAAGTGTCTTTCATTTGAAATTATACCTAGTGAAGAATAAAGCGGGCGCTGGACAACACAAAAGTATCTAAAATTAAATTAAGGGATAGCCAAAAAAATTATATTTAATTTTCTTAAAACCGACTCTACCTTCTCTTTTAAGTACACTCAGACAAGGAAAACGGCGATCATTTAATTCTTCATTGAACTTGTAATTGCGTTCTCCAATTTTCTTTATTTCGAATAAAAGGGCTTTTAATACGGTTTTACCAGCCAATTGTACAAATAGGGTCACATATGTCAAGCCTTATTAAGACTTAATAGAACTATTAAAACACTTACCTAGGCTAGGCTGGGTGTCACCACGCTGTCTAAGGAATCCAAGGCTCAACGCGTTTTTGCTAAACACAACCAAATCCGTATTTAATCTGGTATTTTAATGAAGCTATACAAATAGCTGTTTTATCTACATCAAAAACCTTGTTGAGCTGTAAACCTTATCATTGTTTAACCTAATGTTTTACGATTAATTTAAATTGTAGTGGTACTTCATGCATTTGCATTTATCCAGGTTTTGTTGATTGTCTAACTCGTATTGTTTTAGTAAAAAAAAGTTTAGTAAATTTAGGTTTTCCTGTAATTAAGCGGTAAAATCTTACTTAGGTTTTTCGGTTGGCTAATATCAAACAAAAACGTACATCCCATTTTTTACGTCAAACGAAACTTTGATAAATTTCAAACGGTCATAAAATTACGATTATATTTTAAATTATTTATGGAAAACCGTAAATCATATACTTACCTAAACTCTTACGCATTTCCAAAAGACTTGTATAAAGATTTCAGTACAGATTGTTTTTAAAAGTTTTCCGTGTACTTTATGGGCTTTATGGCGCCATGTTCTTAACTTCTATTACTTTTTAAGAATTTTTTTGCTAGCTACGTTCGTAGTACTACATCGTAGCCTGTATGAAAAAAATGTCTGAGGTACCTTATAGAAACTGACGAAAACCAAATCCTATCTAGCTCACTATTTCAGTACTAGCCTGTACAAGTGTACATGTTTCAAAGACTTATTTGTATTTATCTAACACCAACATATTTAATTCACTCTTTTAATTAATATTTAAGACACACTACACATTTGACGCTTGTTATGAATGAATGACGATAGTTATGTGTTCGTGTACAGGTAAGTAATTATAAATCTTCAACAGTCAGATTAGAAATCGTCGTCACAAATCGGGTAATAGGAAATACCAATATTACCAACGAACTGTCAGTTAGAAGTTTCCTTATGCGTCTGAAATTCCCGAAGTTCAATAGTTGCAAAATTACTACTACCAAAGAGTATGTGTTAAATAGAGGGACGTGGATATCAAATTATAGTAAACCTCAATCCCATCATCATCATCATCACTGCATCATCAGTGACACGTCAGAAGCCTCCAGTTTCAATATCTGACGCGCTCAAGTACTTAAGTACATGTGACTTTTTGTCCGTTTAAAATCTTTGAAAGCCTCTGGAAGCTACCTCCACCATTGAAAGTATACATTACATAAACTGTTTTTCCTTCTACGATGTAGACTTCAAAATGGTCTAGGTCCTGATGACGCTCGAATGACTGCAAATTTAGCATCATGGGGTCCCCTACTATAATACATGTATTTATTATGCTAGGGCTGACGTGACGTAGTGAGAATCGAGTGACTCAACCACAACTCAAGTCATCATTTACAGTCATAGTAAAGTAATTGACCTCGACGGCATTAGCCATAAATCACAATATTTCCTGCAACTTTAATTAAACTCCTCCCTTCGGTCCCTTCTACATAACCCTACGCATTTATTAAAGTGTGATAAATTTGTACGTTATTTTATTGTAAGACAGCTGTTGGAATATTTGACGTTAATGGTATTAATGGTATGATGGTTATAGAAAGGATAAACGGGGCGAAACGGGGTCTTGTGTTTCGAGTTCGAGGTCAACAGAAGTTTTAAAAAAATGCTATAGTTATTTTCAATAAAAGCTAACGGCTGTACGGTTTTTGTACGGCTTTATGGTACAAGATGAAAAATAATAATGTTTTAAAAGCAATATAGTAATTTTGCGCTTAGATTCCAGGGTTATATCTAGCTCCTACGCATTTAATATCGCGTAATAAAGATAAACGTCATTAATAATATAATTTTAGTAATAGTAGTAGTATGTTTCAACAAATATAGGTCTATAAAAATCAGTGGAAGTGGGTAAATTTTTTTTAGGCAAGTCGGAGCTGAATTTGACTAAAAATTTCTTCATAAGCTGTAGGAAAACTGCTCAGGCAGGCGCCTGAAAATTAGGGCAGCAGGCGGGAATCGTGTTCTATGGACCCGCCGCCCCTGATAAATATAGTCTCTAAGCCAAAAAAACTGTTGTGATTGGTCACCTATCGTACCTAGCTTTCCTAAGCTTATATTATTTTAAGAATATACAAACACTTTCATGTTCCTTAGATAAATCGCCCCTGATAGCGTTTCTGTGTATCGGCCACCGCGACTCCGTGGCAGCGGTCACGCGAGGCCATGATTAAGGCTAGACTATACTTTGGAAGCAAATTCTGGCTTTATGCTGGTAATAACTATAGTTTTACGCCTTTTTAATTACCTTTTTTACTAGTAAAGGTAGGTTTTGGTTATTTTCGAATTTTGATTATAGATAATCTCGCATCTGATCAACATGAGTTATATTGCGTTCTTGGTCAATACATTTGTCAATATGTTACAGACAAAAGAGGCATTAGTATGCATGTGACAAAAATGGTATGTAAGGTCTATCCGTGTTATTAATAAAAGTTATCAAACTTCTGCTCAGTTTGGCTTCCGTCTAAAGAACAAAAATTAGAAAATTTGCATTTATAACCTTTACATACGTATGTACATGCATGTAAGTTGGTACAATATTAAAGAAATGTGGGTTTCTACAATCATTTTTTTCTCCAGATGGCGGCACTGTGACGACGACGAGAGGTCTTTTTGACAGACCTCTCGCCACGAAGCTCTTCACTGGCGTGTAAACCGTTTCCACTTAGAGAATGGCATTTCACGCGAATATAGATTCAAGTTTGACGTATCGCTCATATCATGCCTACTTATGCAAATAGAACAGCACTCTGCTCAGTAGTAATTAATGAATTGATGACATAATGTTAACAAAGTGATAGTTGAATTTATAAAAGCTATAGAAACTAATTGCTTTTCGTGTTAAACTTTGAACAAAACGTAATTTCCTTCGTTATCGCTTATCTAGCAGGTGAAGCTTACAAGGTCAAGTTGCTCCTTATTTTAATTCAAATAAGTTCATTGTTAACATGTTTTATTACAACTCTACATAGGTATATATATATTTATACAGGTGTAACAAAAATAATGGTGATCCGTATATTTGATATCGTGTTGTGAGTAAGAAAAAGAAGGAAAAATATTTTTGGACGCGAAAGAAATAATGTTTTTGTATGGGACACGTCGTCCCAGCCGACCAACCCTCCATACAAAACGATGATTTTTTTTCTGTGGATTTCTTTTATTACTTTTTAATAATTAGAATACGATACCAATTATACCCTTAAAAGGATCACCAGTATTTTTGTTACACCCTGTATTTGATACTATCAGGTGATATGTACTGTAAATCGAAAAAAAATAATCACAAAACCCATGAAACCAAGAAATTGATTACAATAATCTAAACCAGATGCAATTGATATAATCAATCAACCGGCTTAAATATGTGATTTATTTTGACATTTTACTAATTATTCGGACTAGGTAACTTTAGAAACGTAGTTTAGTGAATGTAAACAAGTGTTAAAAGTTCTTTTAATCCGTATAATAAATAATTATAAAATTTATTTAGGATTTACTGGAAATCGCAATAATGACATCGTATCGGACATTTTCTGTTCATACATTTTTTTACGTAGTCCAATAATATAATAACCAAGAAGCATATTTTAATCCAGATTTATTATAGAGAAATGGGGATGGTGGGGCTTCTTTCTACATACGTATATAGGTATTTGCTGTTCATCATTGAAAGTCACTTCGATATTTAATTATTTCAACAAAAGTCTGTTTGCGCTACGGGACATTAGAACTAGTTCCATGGAACCGATTCGGTTTTTGTCCTGTATTCTATACACGTATGACTGAGCGCTTGTTCGTTTCAAAGCGTGAAGGTCAATAGTTTTTTATACAAATCCGTAAATAAAGCTAGGGTTTGTGCGGTTAGGTACGGTGTTTCAATAGAGTTGATTTAATGGAAAAACGAATACCTACTAATATAAATAGACTGAATATTAAACACTGAAGGCAGGTCATAATCGATAAGAAACTACTAGACTACATTATGTACTGCTGTCTAGTTCTAGTAAAAGCGTGCTGTAAGAACTTATAATTAAAACAGCAAAAAGATAAAGATATAAGTGTATATGTTCCTATATCAAACAACTATCGTGGCCACCATTAGTAAGGCTATTTCCCTTAGTGGTAACTCAATCAAAAAAACAATTTCGGTATGACAACATTTATCCCAAAGCCACGACTTCCTACACATTTTTTTTTCTTAGTCTGGTAAGGTGTCCCACTGCTGGGCAAAAGCCTCCCCTCCTTCCTGCCCATTTGGCCCTGTCTAATGCACACTCCCGCCATTCCTCAAGATATGTGTCCAGGTCGTCCTGCCATCTCCGTCCCACACATTTATTAATGTCTATTAAATAAAGATAAAGAAATTTTTATTTGGCATACGAGTATATCGAGAATTGTCAACCCTATTCCTAAATCTACGGTGGATTATGTAATAGTGGAGGCGTCTAAGCCCGTGATTCACTCATGCGCATACACTTTATGTTAAACAGTCTTATGTAAACTCATTCAAAAGCACTTACTCCGTTTTGGAATTGACTGGAGCTCTGTCCAGTGCGTGATCAGTTGACAAATGGGTTTATTAATCTTGATTTTTGTTACAATTATATCATTCGGTTTATTTATTGGTACGCGCATTTAATTCTAACAACTAAGTAGGCATCCATACTAATGCGATATATATGTAGTAAAAGTCATGTGTGTAGAACTCGTACTTTGGTCTATATTCGTTCCGCTAACATAATGCTGCATCTATGGTGTGTACTATCATGGTAGTATTAGTATTTTTTTAAGATGTCCGAATCTTACTACTTAGATATTTCTTCCTACAATTCTTCTTCAAAAATCTTTGAATAAACTTAGGTAACAGTCATATCTATCAGTTTTAATTCATCTTGAACATGTAAATGGTAACACGAATGACTTATTACTTACATGTAAGTACAAATCGCCAATTTTTATAGGCACTTAAATTTTGATCCTAGTTTCTAATCACCCCAGTGACGGGGTCAAAGTAACCTCGTTTTACTATAGGTGAATAATCTTATTAATCTTCATTTATTTTATGCATTTTTTTCATATCAACTCTACTCAGAGGATTACACAAAGTGCCATTTTACGTCTCATCAGTTTTTATAATCCCGTCATCCGATTATGTAATTAAGGTTAACTTCCATTACAGCTAATTTTCCGAAGCTCCTATCTTCTCCGATTAATGCTGCTATTATACATTGTTATGATCCAAATAAAGTTGACCTTATACAGGGTGTGGCCTGTAATACGAGCAAAAAATTAAAACGTAGATTGTCATTATCATCCTCTCCAGGCCGATTTCGATCACGGCGACGGTTTCCGCTGGCTAGTGAGAGCGACGATCGTGGGCTCTCAGGTGACTGACGTAGCCTATAGTGGAGTACAACAGCGCCTTTTTAACCTATAAAAATGACAAAACTCACAAGTCCGATTTTATATTGTGCCCCGTTAGAATACGTTAAGTACTAATAATGACAAATATTTTCTAACAATTGTGAGCATTGCGCTAGGTATAATACACGTATTTGTTTGCTACATAAAGAAAAGATTATGCAAGTTTTATTTTTCTCTACCAGACTATCGCTTTTTATTATTGCTACATAACTTCACATTTTATAACGGTTTTGTCAATAGCATTCATCGTTTTAGCCATTTGTCGTTCGTTTAGAATTCAAGGTCACGCATATTTTTACAAATTGTTTACGAATATGCTCACATAATCTATTGACCAAACTGTTATAAAATGACAGATGATATTGAAATAGTTGAATGCAACAGTGTGGTAAAGAAAAATGTATTTTGGATAATCTTTTCTTTGTGTTATTAACAAATATCTATATAATACCTAGCGCATAGTCAATAACTGTTAGAAAACATTTTTTACTATGACTATTCATATTATATTCTCTAACTAAAAATGAAAATCGCACTTGTGAATTATAAAAGTTCAAAACTGTTCCTGTACTGGCCACTATTTAAGCAGTAAAAGTACGAAAACATTCACGGCAGGTCAGCACCCCTCCGACAAAATTATACTTTATGGTTCAGCCGTGACCGGGTGGTGTATAGGTAGTGGTCAGCGCGTCAGCCGCGATAGCTGAAGACGCCAGTTCGAATCTGGCCTCGGACACCGGAGGACTTGGTCACTGTTTCTGAAGTATGACATCTATTTCAATTTATAATTGTTACTACTCAAAAGAAATTGCAAACAAAAAATATTCAACAAAATAATTTTCTTTGCTTTAAGATTGCTATTATTAGAGTTAAGTTATAGAGGCTACTGACAAAAGGTATCATGAATGAATAGTTTTTGTGATGGTTATTTAAGTAGGCACGTGCTTATGAATTTTAATGACATGGTCGATTCAATGTCCATTCTGCTGTCAGTTATCTTGCGTGTAGGTCTGTGGCTATATTTGGAGAAAGGAGCTGATATATTGTATACGATTTATTGACAGGTCAGATGGGTTGCGAGTATGTGATTTGTTAAATTTGTCGGTAATGTTGGTCGAAGTAAATATAAAATATATTATATTGAAATTGATTCGTAAGGATTAGGACCACGTGCATCGATTATCTGATATTCAGAGGCAAACTGAAAGAGGGGATATAAAACCTAAATTAGGCTAATGAAGCCCCTTTCCAAAAAGTAGGTAGGTACTATGTACTTTTAATAATAAAGCGGAAGAACAAGGTCTAATGCATGATCTGGCGCCCAACCGTTGTAATACTTGCAATAAATAAGTATTTGGTATTCACTTATTTATGCAAGCTTGAAGTTATATTTTTATGGTCAGAATTAGAAGTAGGTACTATCCATGACTTTGTGATGACTTACTTGTCCTATGTCCCCTGGATGGGGCAGAGGGCGTCCACAATGCGCCGCCATCTGGATCGGTTTTAGCTTCGTGCGTGACTTCGCTCCAAGTCTTCCCAATAGTTCTCGCCTCTGCAACAATAGTCCCGCGCCAGGTCTGCTTTGGACGGCAACGTTTCCTCTTTCCTTGAGGATTCCAGTCTTATAATGCACATCGCTTTCTAGCAATTTGTCGTGTGGTAGTGTTGTAAATACGGCTGCCCTAGAAAAATAGGATCAAAACAAACATTTCCTCCACTTAACAAATGAAATGTCATTACAAACCACAAACTATGGGGAGTGGTATTTAAGTCATTTGTCAATCGATACTTAGGTCAGTGGAGCACAGGTATTCCCATATCGCACACTTCATCACCAGACCAGAATTATCTGAACTTTTTAACGCGCATAGTTGTTATGATTATTTAGTTCAAGTTATACAAGGCAGAGATAGTTTTATGAATAGACAGGCAGGTCGCGTCCCAGTGACACGGGTCGATTCCATCAACACTTGTCAAAGGACAGAAGGAGGTATTAGAATAGGACTACATGGCATTTTGTATCCTTTCTGCTCCCATGCTAGAGCTGAATATAAAATAATGCATTAACTACCACGGGTGTGTATATGCCGTGATAACAGAATTATAAAGAATGGCTTAGGTCGACAATTTTCGGTGATAACTATAGGAAATGTTTATGTAGAGTAGAAGTGATGCCAAGGAATGTAGGTACCTAACCTATATAGTCTTCTAGTACGTACGTATAGAGACTATAGAGATATAGACGACTGCTAGAAGCAGTAGAATAACCTTATACGCATAGAGTTGATAATATTGCGATATTAACGTGCATATATTTTCTAACGCTTCATACCGGAATATAGCGGAAGTAGGTACATAATCTATGAGAAGTTATTAGGTACAGGGGGCCAATCTCTACTGGGGAGTATTTCAACTAAGTCGCAATATCTTACGTGATTTACATAATTAACTATAGTGCTATTTATAGAGCGAAAAAGTAACTCCTCCGCTATACGGATATAGATGGAAATATTGTTAATAATGTAAAACGAGCAAGATATTGCGACTTAGTTGAAATTTTCCCCCCAGTTCAAATTGCTTCCCTGTACCTTATATGTTTATTTCAGTCGACACCGACACAGAACTGGTACCCAAAAGAAAGTTCCATATGATATTTAGATACACATTTTATCTTATAAACTATATATATGGCGCAGATGGCGCTGAACGCAATCTGCGCTGTGGTGTTGCCACAAGTGGATGCGTTCAGCTACATAAAGTAAGGCCGTGTCGTACAGCAGGGATCGTGACTCTCACAAATGGTTCCGCCGGAAGATCAGCGCTGGCTTCCGGGTCAGCATTATGCTGAGGCGGGCCCATTTCGTGGTAAACTCAGGATTGTTCTGAATTTATACTGTTTTTCTTTATACTTTTGTATGTAATTTAGGTTTATCACGAATAAAACAATTGATTCTGATTCTGATTCTGATATAGATATACAAAGGAAAAGTGACCTAAGCCCAAAAGGCTGGGATCGAACCAGCGTCTTCTTGCATTCGCGGCAGACGCCTTAACCAGGAGGGCTACCGCCAAGTTCGAAAATCGTTTGGTGAGGTTGTCTATTTCATTTCACGTCCTCATGAAAATCTAAATTAAACCAATCAAACGAATCTTGAATCGTCTGATGTCATACCCAGATCGGAGCTCAAACGTAATTGAGACCAATTCACCAAGCGCCAAGCAATGACCCAAACTGGTAAAGATGGCCGTGAAAATAATGAAAACAAGCGAGCTAGCTAATACAATTAGCTTAGGTATTCATCATATCTTGTTAATGGTTGCCAGACCCGCCCACATGTGGAAGGTAATGATGAACTTGACAGTCAGTGATGTCTTGTCAGTCAAAACTTTGGTCACGCTGATTTTTTGCGGTCGCTGTCGCTTGAGTTGCTGTAGGTACTTGGAAAAACTTATTGTAGGCATTAAAACATCGAAGTTATAATAGACAGGGTTCACTTTACATTGGACATTTCATAAAATGAGTACTAAACAAAAGAAAGTACCTTGAACTGCAATTGGCTCAACAATTAAAATACGTGACTGTAGTTCAATGTACCATCGGGTTTAGAATTGCATAACAATTTATGAATAAATTCATTGGTAAATTGGCCATGCAATTATGAACCCTATAGTGGCTGACTAATTGGTATAATTTGATATGTATATACCTATGATATTGATAAGAGATCATATAAGTATTAAATAATAATGTGATGTTTCTTCTAAACTTATAGTTTTTAACATGGATTTTTGTTCCCACACTAATTCAAAAAAGTTTATTTGATAAAATATTTCTTATACAATACTACACTACTAATTAAATAAATCTACATCTAACTTAAACTAAAGGCCCTAAAGCAAAATTGCAAATATCCCCAATCCCGCTGCCACCTGGTAGGGTGCCCATAAGGCTGGCTGCGTTACCTCGCTGAATGGCGATTCCAATACGCTGAGCGAGGAACCAGCCAGCCCTACTGTCACCGGTGGAGCGGGTGAGCATATAGGATAGCTTTTGGAAAAGCTTTAGGGCCTCCGGTCCCCAGGGTCCCAAAGTCTTTTTGTTCCTAATGTTCCAAAGGATATATTTATTTTGTGTTTCCTTAAGTAGTCTAGTATTGAAAACACAAGCTTTATTGAGCTTACTGTAGGACTACCTTGATTTGTGTGGTATTGTCCTAAAACAAATGTGGTAGTCCACATGGAATGGGACCTTGTGGCGGAAATGAGTTATCTACAGAAATAAAATCTAGATCTAACTATTATTTCAAGAATCAACCTCCTAGCTTTTTTATTTATTTTATTATATTTTTTTAAAGTTGATCCATCGATATCTCCAGTTTCAAGAAAATTACTGATAAAGTTCGGAGTTCCAAAAACCTACTTTATAGTGTGAAGTTATGTAGCTGATGGTATATTACAATTGACGATGATGTAATCTAACGCAAAATAACATAATTTGTACATGAGCTTTCCTACTTTGGGAGCTAGTGACGCCCAAACACAACAAGGTGCAAATTATCGACAAAGCATTGAAAATACAATAACTCCCAGATTCTACAATAGTTTTATCTATTTTCGACTTTCTAGTAATTATATTTATTGGAGAAAATCAAACATACAAATAAAACTAAAATATCTAAGATGCAACAGTTATTTTTATTTATTTTATTCATTTCAATTTTTTTATGAAAAATAGACTCTTTAAACAAAATCCTTACACTTATTCATAATAACATCATAAAGTTTACATATATCAACATAATTATCAACCTCACAAACATAATTCGCCTTAAATCTAAAAGTTTTAACAATTTTTATTTATGTAGGAACGGTATCATTTTCGCCATACTTCAGAGAAAAGGGACCTTATGGGAGACACTAAACCCAATTATGTAATTAAAACATGAAATATCTATATATTAGAGCAATTCTGCCATAATTTTACTTGCAACTAATTTAACAGTGACATTAGAGATCAAATATATATTTCTTAATCGGTTGGATTTAAAATCAACGATGAAAAACTTTAGTAAGAAGGACAGATTTAATAAAAGGGCCCTTGCGGCGGCCTTTAGTAAAAGTGATCTAAAAAGCCTCGTTTGTTATATTTTAAGTACTCTTTTCTTTAATATCCCTTTCTTTTGTGATGCACTCAAACCAGCGAACTCGTTTTTGTTACTATCGTCTATCAGCCGCTAGCCGATGCGCCGGCGCGGCGCACAGTGGATCGAAATGACTAAAAAATTTACATTCGCATTTTTTTTAAAACCCTATTTAAAAAAATGCTTTTCGGTTGAAAATGGTGTAAGGAATAAAAAATGTTATATAATGTTTTTCTAAATATGGCTTATTTAAAGCAGAAAAAAATAAAATCTGTTTTTTTTTTGTATGAAACTGAAAAATAGGTATCTCATTATAAGAAAACCGTTACCGACCCTGCTATGTAACCTTTAGAATATTATTCTCCTACTTAAAACAGTAGAAAATAGTAAACAGCTTATCTCGGTAGGTGCCCATTTTCTTTTATTGTCCAGTCAAATCAAAATCAAAAGTCAGTAAGTAACAAAAAAAATCTTATTGTTCTATTTTTTTATTTTCAATAGTTTAACGATATATACGATTACGATTACACTAAATTATCATTAAAATTTAGTGTAAATACGACATATTTTTGACATTTTGATAAACATAAAAACAATTTGGTACAAGAAAATAGCTAAAAATTACATTTAAATACAAACATTACATACAATTGAATTATTTTTAATTATATATGGAAAATGTTATTAAGAATACCGCAATAAATCGTTTGTGTCAACAAGTATAAAATATATTTTTTAAATTCAATTGTATGTAATGTTTGTATTTAAATGTAATTTTTAGCTATTTTCATGTTACCAATTTGTTTTTATCTTTATCAGAATGTCAAAAATATGTCGTATTTACACTAAATTATCATTAATATATCGTTAAACTATTGAAGATAAAAAAATAGAACACTAAGAAATTTTTTGTTATTTACTGACTTTCGACTGGACTACAAAAGAAAACGAGCACCTACCGAAATAAGCTGTTTACTATTTTCTACTGTTTTAAGTGGGAGAATAATATTCTAAAGGTTACATAGCAGGGTCGGTAACGGTTTTCTTATAATAAGATACCTATTTTTCAGTTTCATGCAAAAAAAACAGATTTAATTTTTTTCTGCTTTTATAAGCCATATTTTGAAAAAAATTATATAACATTTTTTATTCCTTACATCATTTTCAACCGAAAAGCATTTTTTTTAATAGGGATTAACAAAAAATGCGAATGTCAATTTTTTAGTAATTTCGATCCACTGTGCGGCGACAAGAAAGAACACGGCTGCGCGCATTCACTTTGAAATTGCCGACAGTCGCAAATCGGTTTTATTATTGTATTCAAGTAATAATAATATTGGTCAACATAAAAATATGAATTAGAAAGGTATAGTATGCAATCTACATACATAGGTATGATGTCTACAAACAGCAAAGTTATTTCCTTTGCATTATTCCTATGTGAAAATGCAAAAGGAATATATTGATCGACTGTACGTAATTACCAGATGTTAATAAGGACCTAAAAAAATATTTTATTGTATAATTAAATCATCTCGCCATAAGGTCCCTTTTCTACTAAACTTAACATGGATTTAAAACCCTTAATTATTGACCTATATCAAAGTGAGTTGATTGAAAAGATACTATTAATAACGTTCTTTTTATTAAAGCAATAAAAGAAAAAACCGATTTTCTGACACATTTCACAAAACTTAGATTATCTCGGAAACTAAATCCCGCCATAAGGTCCCTTTTGATTTGGATCGTCACAAATATTAAGGCATTTTTAGGGTCAACCGGGAAAATTGCGTCAGTTTTGATAAAATTCTCTGCTAAGTAAATGCCTCTAACCTATTCTACGTTAATTTCCCCGGTTGAGCTGACTCAGTTTATTAAATAAGCAAACTGAAACTCCAATTTTAAATCTTTCTTGTGTATGAGCAAAATAGGTAAGGTTAACTCCACGAACTAACACGAATTCTAAATTAATTAAATGATGCACTGCTGCACTATGATGTCATACCCTGTTATGATGCATATGTGATTGGTCATACTAGTTAGCCTACTACTATCTACTGCATGCATTGCCGAGTCAACCACATTGTAACCGTGAATCAGTGGAAAAATTAAAAATATAATAATAATCTAAATATTTGTAATGATAATCTTATTTTATAATTGAAAGGAAAAATGGAAAAATGTTCCGAGAGGTCGCAAGTTCGGGTCTTGCTCGACGCGGTGAATTTTTCCATTTTTCCTATCAATTATAAAATTGAAATATCGTTTGCAGACGTTTCTGCTTATAACAACAATTAATGATAATCTTATCTTTTCAAAATTTTGTAATCGTTACGTTAATTTGTCATATAAACATGGCTTGTTTCGTAACGAAACTTGACAAAAGTTAAGATAAAAGTGCGAAAAACCCCATCTCGCCTGGTCGTAATTTTGCTTAACTAGTAAAGTAACTGTACTTGAACGTCTTGAACCCACATCTCACCTCCTTACTTTACTTATGGAATGAATTCCGGGATGAAAATCCTGTTTATTCCGAAGTTATTATGTACCTGCGTGCCAAAATTGTTGTGAAGTGAAGGAGGAAAAAACATGGAAATATCAAAATATTCAAACATGTTAAAACATTAAACAAACAATTTTTGTTATTTATTTATAGATCGTAAAATTATCACAACCAGCGGTAATAAGGTTTTTTTTACGTGATAGTGGTAAACATTCATACTGCCCTCCTGATGGTAAGCTGCTACCGTAGTTTATGGACACCTGAGGGCCATCCATGGTTGTCATTTTATCGCCTATCGCGTCATGCGTGACTTTCGCACTTACATACTTGTTAGAACTTTAGCAGTCCCTTTAAGGATGATTCACGGTGTAGCACTTCCGACACTTCATTTTTTATAGAAAGTGTGACGTGATCCTCGGAATTAAGTCACGTGATATTCTGTATACAAAATGAAGTGTCGGAAGTGTCGTGTCGGACCCGGATTGCTACGGACCCTACTACCCGGACACCGTGAACCAACCTTTAGACAAGAGGGTCCCCCGTCCTCCTGCATTGCACCCTCTTTCTGTTCTCTGGCAACCTTACTCACCGTCAAGAACAGAACACTATGAGTAGTAGTATTATATTGGGTATCCTGCCTTCTCGCCGAAAGTTGTATTACCCAATTTCACTTACCAACCAACTTTTCGCAGAACTATCATTTGGCCGAATAACTTATACCAAATGATTATTTCGCAACCATTTTATTTCCCAACCCCATTGTTGGGAAATGAAAATTACCTACTAGGTTGGGTTATGTTAGTTGGATTATGTAAAGTTGGGAAATGAAATTCGGCCAAATGAAACTTCTGCGAAAAGTTGGTTGGCAAGTGAAATTCGGCAATATAATTTTCGGCGAAAAGGCAGAGGACCAATATATTGTCTTAATGATCCGCTGAAAGGCAGTTTAGGAATGAGCTAAGTTTACATGTTGTGTATATATTGTGTACCTATTAGAAATTTCAATTATTCGGATAATATGGCTACTATCTGGATAATTTCATACAAATTACTTTTCAAATACGGATTGCAAACACTAGTGTATATGTAAAGTTCAAACATATCGTCATCTGTTTAAGAGGTATTTTATGATAATTTATGCCACACCTGGCCATAAAGTGGCTTTTTCCGCACGCTGCGCGTACGGAAAAAGACGCTTTCTGGCCAAGTGTAGACATAAAATGATGTACACAACACGGGAGGTAATAAAGAAAACCCTCGATCGCATATTTACATCCCTCGCTTGCAGCTCGGGCCGCAAACTTCTGCGATCTCGGCCTTTCTTTGTTTTACCACCCTAGTTGTGTAATGTACTAATACAACTGCGTAAGGTAGTTAATTTTAATTCACGCATATTATAATTATTACTTACTCGTATATACCTATAGCTTAATTAACAGATTATGCACATCACAGGTGTGTGCATATTTGATTAGTCATTACGTACCTACTTAACTGAACTTACTAATAGGCTAGATGAATGTTTTTCATGCATGGTATCAATCGATTCGTTTTGTTGTGAGGATCAAATATCTACAGGGTGTCCCAGAAATCGACGTCAAGCCGTGAATGGATGATAGACCAAGTTATAACAGTTATCAGAAATATACAAAAAAAATCTATCACATGTTCTTCAAAAATTATGGTCACTTTAGAAATATACTAGAATATTCACGCCCTGGTCTCTTAACTTCTAGTAAATTTTTAAAGTGACCATAATTTTTGAAGAACATGTGATAGATTTTTTTTTTGTATTTTTCTGATAACTGCTTTAACTTGGTCTATCATCCATTCACGGCTTGACGTCGATTTCTGGGACACCCTGTATATGGGGCCAATTGCCTTAAATCAACATAAAAGACAGGAAAAAGACTTAAAGTCTGAGATTTGCATTTGTTTCTCAAAACGCTCGTAACAAAATGATATAAAGCCGTGACATCACGGCTTCATATTTGCCCTGTTTAAAGAATGGAAAAATTATGAAATTGCTATTTTTACAGTGAAATGTTGCGTTTATGTATATGGTTGCTATACAATTTATTTTACATTAAAATGTTAGAAATCGAATGGTATCATTGGTTTTTTAGATTTCGTACTTTCAAAAATCTAAAAAATTTGAAACTTTGAAGCCCGATATCTTTGAACTATTTCAATAGATTTTTTAAATGTTTACTTTATTTGGATATTTTGATCATTTTGCATCCTATCAACTAAATTTCATTGCATAATTCAACATGTGTCATCACCCCTGTTAACGCCAAATGTAAAGTCAATGAAGGGGTTGCATCTCATTTTTAATAAGGAGGTTATAATAACTAATAATACCAATATAAGCGGATAGTATGTCAATAGCTAGGGATACACGCACATGTGTCCGCCGGATTTGTCCGACGGATATGCCCGGCGGACAGATCCGTCCGTGCTGTATCCCTAGCTAATGTTGTGACGAGTGCGAGTGTAACATCGCCCCTATTGCAAAGGTAGATACGTTTCGTTCTAAATCCTCACTCTCCTATGTATAACTATACCTCCCTGGTTTTAATCTGGGTACTATTTAAAACGCAGTGGGGTGCCCGGCCTTAGAATCGTCCCCCACCATATCGTCCCGTGGTTGCAGTAGGAGTCTGCTAAGGGGATATACCGGGAGATGGGCAGCAGCATCTTCCGAAAGCCTAAACAACAATAAAAAAAACTGCGCGCGCCAGCCAACCCGCCTGCCAAGCGTGGCTCGTATGGCAAACCCCCCCCTTCAAAGGGGAGGCCTATCTTCAGCAGTGGACGTCTTATGACTGAGATGATGATAATGATGATGACTATTTAAAACGAGGTATTTACCATGTATATTTTATTATTGGGTTTCAACGTACTCACGAGTTGTCCTTCAATTATTTTTAATATCTAATAAGAAATTAATATTTAAAAGAATTCCTGCTTTCTTGGGACCATTAAATTAACTCGTGTTTTAGTAGTCGAAAATAATTGTTTACTTTATGATGATTGATTAAAATTATGAAAATATGTTTACACTTTTACAGTTTATTACAATGGAGTAATGTGCAAAAGTGTAAACATATCTTTGACGTCGTACTACCTCTACCTGGGTACCTAATTAACAAGGAATACGCCCAAACCAAATTAATTACCCAGATAAGTACTTCCGGCCTGTCAAACGAGCGATAATTTGTTTTGTTACAAAACCACATATTATATTTTATCAATGTGTAGTTTTACTAGTTTTACGATGTCCGGTAGTAAAGTTTTGGTACTAAAAAAACCTACAAATAACTCAACAATTGTATACAAAGTCATCGTCACGGTTAATCTTAATGATAATGCGTCGCTTCGCGAACGGATGCAGCAGGTGCATTGCACTGAAGATCACACCGGAAATGCACCTAATTACCGCTCAAGGTGACCCTAAGTAGACAGGGCACAAAATTTCAAAATCGCTCTCCTTTTCGATGCGACAGGCAAACTTCACGCTTAAACCGCTAAACCGATTTAGTTTAAATTTGGCATGATGATAGTTTGAGTTATGGAAAAGGACATGAAATAGTTTTTATCTCAGAAATCATCTTTTGAAAGGGTGAAAAGGGGGGTGAAACTTTGTATGGAATTGTTGCTCACTGTAGACGTAAAAAAGTATGTACGTTAAATTTATATTTGCTATAAGATTTCACTAAGGTGTTTCATAAATGTATTATAGCGAATGTTAATCCCACGCAGACGGAGTCGCGGGAAAAGGGTAATTAGTCTATATATTTAAGGTCTATCTTATACCCTCGATATCTCATTAAACTTTGATCCCAGCAAAAAACTGTATAGAACCTTTTTTATAGAGAATTTTATGTGAATTATTTAAGTAAAAGAACATATTTTGGTAGGGGACACGGTTTACAAGTTATTTAAGAAAAAGTAAAAAATGGGTAATTTTTTTGGCCGCCATCTTGAATATCTCACTTCCGGACAAATTTTCTTTGAAGGCAACCGGCGATTCGGATACAGCAGGGTCTAAATCAGGTAAAAAGCCCGGTTGCCCAAAAGTAATATCGTTTGCTTCTCGACATGGATTTTTTGAAAAATGGAACTAGACTAAAGCCGAACATGTATTTTTATGTAGCTCGCGCTCGTCATTTGTTTTGATAATATACACTATACTTTTAAGTACTGTATTATTAGGTCTCAGATCTACCCATTCGTAGTTTACCTCTCTATGTAACTGGTGACCGAAGAGCTGGCGGTTTCCTCGCACAGCGTATCAGCATTGCGATACAACGAGGAAATGCCGCCAGCATCCTTGGTACAATGCCGCAAGGGCCTAGTTTAGATTTGAGCTAGTTATTAATTTAGTTTAGTATTTGTACTGTAGTACCTCTGTATATTTAGTTATGTAAATAAATGTACCTCTCTATCTAACAAACATGAAGTACTGTATTATTAGGTCTCAGATCTACCCATTCGTAGTTTACCTCTCTATCTAACAAACATGAATTAGGTCTCAGATCTACCCATTCGTAGTTTAGCTCTCTGTCTAACAAACATGAAGTATTTAGTGTATTATTAGGTCTCAGATCTACCTATTCGAATGGGTAGATCTGAGACCTATTAATACACTACTTCATGTTTGTCAGATAGAGAGGTAAAATACGAATGGGTAGATCTGAGACCTAATAATACACTACTTCATGATTGTTGGATAGAGAGGTACACTATGATTACATATAGGTTTTAATCTACTGTTACAACCTTTTACATAGAGTTCCCCATTACGAGTAAAACCAAAGCCATACGACACAGAAGATTGCGCCACGATCGAAAGTTTCGTCATCAAGTTTTTACGGCCCATTTCCTCCGCCTATAAGGTAAACTGACCTATTTAACTACCGAGGATGACGTGGGACTGTATAATGATGCAGAATGGTAAAACGACCACGTGTTGCACGTGTACGGCCACGAAGATGGGCGCATCACACATTTGAGCGGTATTGAGTACGATTTGATTCGTCAAAGCGGGAGTAAATGGGTATCTCATAGGTAAGCGTGCCCCACCGTAGACCGCATCATCACTTACCATCAGGTGAATTCTCACCTGACCGTTCGGTGAGATCGTGGTCAAACGCCTGCCTATACTGCATTAAAAAAAATAGTATAATAGATATCACAGAAAAAAGTAGGAAGTGAATTTTGTGCCCCGGGAATGAAAGCACAGCTCTTAGTCGTGTTTTATAAACGCTATATGTTACAATTTCGCTATTCCCATGTAATGGTCTATTACATGTTTTTTTCGGACTGATTATCCCATATCGAACTTGATTTAACTTTTCGTACTTAGCTAATGTAAATACCTAAAATTCACTTTGCTATGTGTTGGCGATTAATCCCTTTGTCCATATGTTACAAAGTCAATTTTCCTTAACTCGACACCTATTTTTCTAAGGTAAAAAAATATTTCGTTGGTACTGTCTATTACAGATGTTCTAATAGGCGTACCTATAGCGTATGGGTATCTAAATGGGATATGTAAATGAGAAGGTTGACGTGACGTAATCACGTAGAGTTAAGGTGACCCGGCATACGATTACCCATGTCCAAAACATATTAGCTGTAAAATGCCGTTAAATATGGCGCCGACAGCTGTCATCTTACAAAACTTCCATACTAGAGACTGTTATGGACGTAACTTACGATTAGAAACGATTTGACATGACCAGCATTTTAAAAAGATTTTCAAAGAAATAATTTATACTCGCAGATCGAATAGAGTTCTATGATAATGAATTATTATTTCATTTAATATAAGTATAATAATAAGAGATAAGTGGGTAGTCATAATAGAACAGTAAGTGACCTAGGGACAGTAGGGACTATATCTAATTACCCGACTGCCGAAGAAGGGTTATGTTAGGGTTATGTTTTTCAAGTGGATCTATACATTTCTAATTGTCTAATGGAATGTTATTACTCTTATTACTTTATAGTAGTGACATAGATCATTATTAATGTGTCTTGCAAATTCTAATCACAATCTGTATCATACTTTTCGGTAAATTTTCGATTTCCTAGTATCAAACCTACAACTTCCAAGTAAGTATTATGTAATTCTAACAATAGGTACTACGATTAGGCAACTAAGATATCAACAGATGCGTAGGCGCAGACAAATTGGAGAGAACAGCGATAATTGGTAAACGCTGCCCACTTGACATTAGCCAAACATATCGTTTGAGCTCGCGGTCACGAACTTATGGCTGAGTGTAGACACTTACCGTAAAACGGGGTGACTTGAGGTTGGGGTTTAATAAATTTGGAGGAAACTTTAATAAATTTCAAACAGTCATAAAAGCAACATTATTTATAATTTAGGTAGGTACTAGATCCCTTTTAGTAAACGGCTAGAATTATATAAACTCTTACATATTACCAGAACCTCAGTCACATACTTATTTATATAGTAATATTCGTAACACAAGCGAAACGATTAAAAAAAGATTATATTTGATATTAATAAGGTACAAGAAAATTTGCAGATCGCCCTCACATTCATTCCTTCTTTTCATTCTAAGGGCACAAAAAAGGACTAACTTGCATCATTGTGCATTCATTCACCGCTATATTCAGTGAATGATACAAGATGAATGTTTGTAACCTGCTAAATTCGAACAAATATGAAAACGCCTCGAAGAAACGACTACTGTCTTGCTACTGTCGACAATATTACGAGTACTAAATACCCGTCCAAGCCAGTTTTCTGGACAAACAGATGTCTCTGGAATTGTGTAATGTCGTGGTGTGTGCTTATACAGCTTTTTTGGTATAGCACCGTTAATTTCGGCTGATGTACTTGTGGGCAGGTTTTAAATAGGTGGGTAATTCAGTTTTTACTAAACCAATCTTTGATTTAAGTATAAAGTTAATGCAAATTGTTCAATGGCATTATATTAAAACTTACATTTTTCCCAAAAAAAAATGTTACAAAAAAAATATTATGTCACCTATTTCTATATTTTGGTCAATAAATTGACAGCTAGTATACCGATAGCTTTTGTCGTTTCTCTCATCAACAGTTCTTACGGTCTAAAGAGAAAAGGATCACTTGTAAAATGTTTTTAATTACCAAACATGTTTAGGTACCCATGTTTTATTATTATTGCTTCTTCATTTTACACATATTTATATCCAACCTTTTCTTCTTTCCAGATCTTCGGCATCGTCTTAATAGCGACAGCATGTGTGGACATGGGCATGATCCAGGGCGTGGCCGACATGCAGACTGGGCACGAAACTGACGCCGTGCTCATAGCTGTCGGCGTGCTCATCATTTTTGTGGCAGCTTTCGGCTGCTTCGGCGCGTGGAGAGAGAGCCCGAAGTTGCTGTATATTGTGAGTACCCAAAAACCTGTATCTTTCTAACCAGTGTTGTTTCCTGCGAGGCCAGGATTCAGGGCGTCACCATGCAAACTGACGCGGTACCTACTCATACTCATATGTTTTCGGGCGCTTCGGCGCGTGGAAAGAGAGTCCGACCTAGTCCAAAGTTGCGGTATATTGTGAGTAACCTTATAAGTAAACCTGTTTTTTTTGTATATCTATTGTTGTAAGATGGCATTAGCTAGGGATACACGCCCAGATAGTTATGCCTGGCGGACAAATCCGTGCGTGTATGGAGCGAATTGGACACGAATTTGTCTGCGGAAACATCTGAATAGCGCTATACACAAATAAAATATAAATAAATAAATAAATAAAAATAGTTTATTGAGTAAAAATAAGTGCTTATTGCTACATACATGTTTTGTTGCGGTACATGGTAAAAACCAAAGGTAAGTAAGTGTCTTCTGACCCCCGTACTAGTATAAACTGTATCACGGTGGATCAGGATTCACCGTCCTTAGCACAAGTTTTAACACTTTTAACACGCATCCTCGTATCATGTAGTGACATTTAATAATTGCATTTATTTGAAACAAATTACAAGATAACAAAATTTAAACTAAGTGGGTATAAAACATAACAACAGAGTAAACAAAGAACTAAGGTGAACAATAGCGTAACATCTGGTCTACGGCCGGTTACTTGCCCGGCTTAGAGTAAACAAGTAGTATATGCAAGATTTAAGATAAGTTACATCAGACTGTCTAACTATACTAAGATTATTATTTTTACATTTATTATCATATATAATACCTATAGCTATTTATGAAGTTTATATGTGCACTTGTGTGAGTATATATGTGTGTGTGTGTGTGTGTGTGTGTGTGTGTGTGTGTGTTTGTGCGTTAAAATGGATCTGTCCGCCGGGCATATCCGTCGGACAAATCCAGTGGGCACATCTGTGCGTGTATCCCTAGCTATTGTCCAGGGCATTGCCGACATGCGGACTTGGCATGAACAATCTTCTTCATGTGTCTTTATTAATAGTTCGCTCTATCTATAACACGAAATTTACACTGTAGGCTTACTTTATATCTACTTACGTACTTTACTAATCGTATCTACTACGAGTGTACTACACAACTACACAAATCGGTAATTACTAAAGTATTTACTTTAAAAGTTATAAAACTAATTCAGACGTAGTCGTTGCTAAATACGATACAAGGGATTCCGGCAAATCTATTTCTCACATGATCATATGTTCAGTGTTCCAAATCTCGATCGTCTATTTTCGTATCGCGCGGTAATTCGGTCACCAGGTCCATTATTTAAGACATTTCAGTACTTCTGGGAATGTCATCTTATAACGCAACTAAGTACTATGGTGGACCAGTAAAAACGAGACCTCCAAACACATGTGAAGTATGAACAGTTGTAGACCGTATGTATTTATAGTGGTACATAGGAAGAAGTGAGAGAAAAACAGTGAGAAGAATGTCGCCTAGCTAAATTAGCTTCATGACCTGTTTTATTATCATTCACTCTATGTGTTTGAAATTGTTGTTGTTTAAAATTAGATCTTAAAGATTTGGAGTAAAGCTTTTTTAGTGGAAATGGGCTGATATTACGAAGATGATATTCAAAATGAGCCGTTTGCATACATGACATTTATATTTGGAAGGTAATGTTATTGCTCAGGCACCCTTAGACATCGAGGCAAATTATATATCGCACGTCTGTAATTATAATATTTTGATATTATATCCGTGCTTAAACAAAATATATTAATACTTACTAAGTCATCTAATGTTAACTATAACTATGGTTAACTAATGTAGCTGACCTCGTGAGAGCGAAACAAAAGACTTACTAACTTTAATCTTTTACGAAACTAAGTAGATTCTGGAACTATTAAATTCAATGCTGACAATGATCGAACTTTAACTAGTTCTACTTTTAGAAATGAAAATCGATAACACTGTTAACGGAGTAAGCAATCAGACCATTATTAATGTACCTAGCTACATAATAAAACGTACTAACTTAAACGATTACTTTCGACAGAAATGTGTGCCTACGCTTCGATGTGATTATAATTTATAAGTTCAACCACCGTCTTGCGTGAGTTTTAAATAAATCAATGATCTGAATTATTATTTTCGATTAGATATTCTATTTTACTGGTACTTTCTTTCAATTCCATAGTCCCGTCTATTATACCAACAATTTTATAATGAACATTACTAATAAGTAAATAATTGTAATCGCCTGTTTGCAATAGTACATTTCGATGCTAGTGTGGAAAGTATGTCATTACTCCAGGAGTACCTACATCTTACCACGAGCCGTAGACGAGTGGCAAGATTCGGGACGAGTGAAGAATGACATTTACGCACGAGTATCGAACGACGTTTTTTAATACAGTTGTGAAAAAAAAAACTGACAATAAGTCACTTTGAGATTACTTTTGTACGTGTATCCGAACACTCCGCGCGGTGCGGTGCGGCGCTGTGATTGGCTGTCTGTCACTGTCATTAGCTGTGATTGGCTGGAAAAGTAAAAAGCACTAGTGCGCGATATCAAACTTTCCGCACGCTAAACCACTACAAGAAAAGCACTTTTTTGAGCAACTGTATTGAAAAAGCTCTTTTTGCAACGATTTCGTAAAAACTAACAATACAAACTAAACTTAAAGATACATTACTTGGGAAAACTGATTTGACTTTTTGAAATCAGTTAGGTAAATATAATAAACTGAGTATACTCTAAAAATTGGTATTGATGCAAATATTTATGCGTGAGTTAAATAGGTGTGTTCGGAAAAATATCAGTAGAGCGTGACAAACCATAATTTGGGTTTGACCCAAAACCAGGCCAAGTCCCAACACCCATTAATTTCTTTTTAAATACTTCGTGTTCTTTTTTTTAAATACTTTTTATAAAAATAAGATTTGTGGAGTAATTATTTAGTTCATTGTATAAACACGATACACGACGTGTTTATCCAGGCACTGTGAATACAAACCAAATTAAAATAATTTTGTAGTGTAATGTAAAATGTTGTTAAAATGATGTTAAAACTCTTTATTGTATAAAAACAAGTCAAAAACAATATATTAATAGGAAAACGCAAGTACAAATGCAAACTTATCCCTTTAAGGGATCTCTTCCAGTTAATCTTTGAGTAGATGAGAAAAGAAGTAAATAAAAGTAGACAAATGCGGCAACATGTGTTACAAGATACTAGAAAGATAGATATTATATCGATACATAAATACAAAAAATGAAGCATACCTATAATTTTATATTATAAAGCATAGTTCTTTGAACCCAGTTTATAAACAGTTTTTTATCTAACTCGCTTGTATTATTGTATTACGCCAACACCGTATCGTCCAAATACTTAAAATAATCTTTGCTCATTATATTAATGCTAACAATAAAACGACTCAAGTATGTAAATAGGTATATTATATTTTTTTATATAAAGTAAATTAAACAGGTAACAGAATAAAAAAAACTAGTATATATGGAAAAAAATCTCTGTAAATTGAGATTAAATAGGTTGAGTTTCAATGCAAAAATGTGTTTTAGACTCATTGTTTTTAAGCTACAAACATAAGTAAGTACCTAGGTAATAATGAGAACGTGAATGTTAAAAGAAAACAACCGCAAAAAATATAAAAAAGATATCAATGTTTACTTACAAAACGGCTTACATTTTTTTCCACATCAGTACTTCTGCCAAACTACAGTGTGTTTTTTGGCAGACGATGCTCCATTTTACAAAGTTTATAGTAAGCAGAAGCTATACATATATATGTATACATATGTACACATCAATTTATCGTCTAACTTAAAGCATACTTAAAGTAATTGCTACCCGTGCTGGTACAACACAAACTTATATGATAACTATTATCTTCTATAGTTATAAGACCAAATAATACGATATTGGTCTTAGTACCAAAAGCAAATTTCAAGGCAATTCGAACAATTTTCTACTTTACTTACACGAGATACCTCTCCTTCTCCAGTTTGCCGGTTTGCTGATCATCATCATCCTTCTGGAGCTGTCCGTGGGCATCGCAGCAGCCGCACTCCGTCCTCAGATCGAGGATTCCATGAAGGCCAACCTGCGCAAATCGTTCATCAACAACAAGTCCTATCGCGAGGAGGACAATGATTATCGTGTCTTCTGGGATCGCATTCAGTCTAACGTAAGTATTTTTGAAATTTATGTATTTACTTACAACCTGTATATAGTTACTTTTTGTTTCCAATCCTCCTCAAATTAAAAACGTCATTTAAGTATACCGCCTGGAGTTTCAAATCCCAATTGTAGATTTTATTTTATTCTCCTAACTTCTTCAAAGTAACTCTTAAACAATCTTATTTTCTTTATTTTTAGACACCATCAATTTATCTTAGTTAATTCCCTTCGTCAACCCAACTTTAGCTAGGTAGCTCACTATTTTCTTCTACACTACCTCTCAGGTTTACTTGTGATTCTTCAACTTCTGCAACCCTGAGCGGAATTAGTCTTATCTAGCAAAACCGTTATTTATTTACCATCTCTGATATAATAACACTTTTGTGTATTTGTCTCCTTTTTCATCCTTTATCTTTTTCCAGCTCCAATGTTGTGGCATCACCGGCCCCGAGAACTACAGCGTCAACGACCGTAACCAGGCCGCCAGCCAGCCCACCTACAGCTGCTGCCCTCCTGACAACTCCGACAAAACTGTCGAAATCAAGCGTTCTGACTGCCTCGCTGCCACTGCTTATTACAAGGAGGGATGCGAAGATAAGCTGCTCAATACTATCCATAGCGCTGGGTTGACTGTTATTGTCTGCGGAATTCTTTTCTGCTTTTTGGAGGTGAGCAGTTTTGATCTTATTTGAGTTGCAGTTAAATCACTTTGTAGGAAAATCGCGTGATCTCTATGGAATCACTGTCATACTTTATGGGGCCAACCCACTGTCAGTTGGCCTGGCGATATTGGCCTGTCAGTTGTTCGGAGCTGTCAAATATTTGTTCTAACTGATAGGCCGATATCGTCAAGCGGACTGATAGTCGGTGGGCCTCCTTAGAATTCTCTACCGGTTTTAAGTTTGCTTTTATATTACATCACAGATCTGTATATCATTATTATTCCTATTTCATTGTATTACATACGCTTATCTATAATTTTATTACCAAGTCTTTGTCAATTGTCAAATCAGCGCAGAGGCACACCTAGTTATTTTTCAATCAGCCCTCATATTTTTTATTTTATTTCAACATTCTATAATTCTCAACCTTTCGTTTTTATATTTCAGGTTGCAGGTATCGTGCTCGCCCTCTGGTTGGCTCATGCTATCAAAACACAAGGGAAGAGCCGAGAAACTGCTTAAGAATCTGGTTTTATTATATCGGAATAATAAATTATATCAGTATTCTTAAGACCGATCTTGGTCTTGGCAGAATCTTAGTTGTTGGTACGTACCTAAAATTACAATATTTGCTATACATCTTAGGTACAGTATTTGCGCTCTCTTAAAGTATCTCTCTTTAAGTATGTAAAGTTGTCTCAATTAAATATATTTAGACACATTTAAGATGTATTGATTTCCCATTGATTAGTTCCATTAGATAAGTTATTGAGTGATTGTGTATTTCTTAGATTTAATGTTCTTGTATTTTTGGATAGCTTAATATCAGAACCAAGTGTTTTCTCGATCATCAAAAGCTCTTATTAATATTCAATTGACTTGGCTCCAATTTACATTAATTTGTTAGTATGATGCATTTGTAACTACTTCTCAAATATTATTATAGAAAATGTTATTCATATTATAAATGTTACTGAATATAACGAGTTGATATAAATATAATTTTATTAAATCCGTTATCTAAGAATAATTTATAACCATCACAATAATTATAAGCTTTGTTACCTCTACTAGTAATATTTATATTTAGTAATTAGAAATTGCTTAGAAATAAAGATAATGTGTACGGTCACCTCAAAACGTAATTTTGTGATTGTATATTATTCATTTTATTGTACAATAAATAATATAGGGCAGATGCCCCGGTTGTGGCCACTGTGCCGGTTTTGGCCACTTTCAACTTTATTAAGCTATAGACAAAATTACAAGTATATGGTTTATAGTAAATATAAGAGTAAATTATGGCAGTACAGATGGCACTGTCATCTGTCATGTATCAGTTGGTATTCAGCTATCAGGAACCATGGAAAAAAGTGGCCAAAACTGGCTCCTGGGCCCCCTTCTGACATTTCATTAAATAATAAAATAAAATGTAATGTCAGAATCTTAACAGCGGAGCTTCATATAAATAAAGTAATATATTTTCAATGACTCAGTACATAAAGAGTATCCTAATTCCTTATTTGTAGGAAATGACGGACGTCTGAATTGACAAACTTTCCTTAAAGTGGCCAAAACCGGGGCATCTGCCCTATTTTAGTACTTACGGCCAAGACATTTTTAACCATTTTTTTTTCTTTTTCTTTTATTAAATACGTACCTACATTCTGACAAAGTACTATACAATTAATATCTTTTCTTAAACAATATTCTTGATGACTGTCTTATATTGGATCTAATTTTAAATAATAATCATTCATTCTGATTCAGATAAATCTTTAAATTGCTGTAAATAGCGTTAGTGGGTTGTAAGATTATTAAAGTTTAACAATGCACTAAAGTCTTAACCAAAGGCTAACTAATTATTTATAAGTATGTACCTAGAATATAATATTGTGTAATGTATGTCACCTCAATATTTGTGATATAATTATGCACATTTTGTATTTTGAGCTCCGAATAATATTTCGTTCCTTTTTTCGATACTCTTGAATATAATATTTATATTATCATATAAATTAACTAAAAAAAATATTTTTTCGCTAACTCAATACAAGCAACGTCGTCCTGTAGCCTGATTAGTGGTTATCTAAAATTAAAACTTTAATTAAATGCATTTTCATATTGCCCTGACTGCAACTATACTTATCGACTATAAACTATAACTTACCTTAATAGTGATAACCGTTACTCTTGGTTAAATACTACTAAGTTTAATACATATCTACAGTTAATATCATAGCAAATCAGAGTTGTCAACGACACTTTAGGTACTTAAAAATACCTTAAAGAGTTTTTAGTGACCTTGATAATTCTAGGTAACCTGTATTAATTTATGTATTTTTTTACATAACAAACTTATTATTTATAATATTTATTTCCTAGTCAATACCTTTAACAAAAATTGTTTATCACACGGTGTATTATTTATTTAATAAGTTTAATAAAACTCGAATGTTAAATAGATTTTTGTTATAAAATAAATGTGTTCCACCGAATTGTATTTTATTTTCGATCATATAAAATTATAATTATAAAAAAATCTAATACAGGCTGAATCCTAAGTCGTGAACCGATTTTTTTTCTAACTCAATATTTCGAGTCTCAGTTAGACACGTATGTCATGTCTTTGGCAGAAATACTAAGAAATAATTATCACATTTTAATCTTTAAACAAAACATCGCTTTTATAATCTGTGGAAGAAATTATTAGGAACTTAATGAAAATTAAATTAATAATTATTTCTTAGTCTTGCTGCCCTACACGTTATGATGTTGTAATACTTATTTATATTAATAAAACTCTCGGTTAGTGTGAATTTTATTTATTGAACCATAAATATAGCCATAATTACGTGACTTGAGAAAATGGCTGCATACATTCACCACATAAGCACACCTAGACACATAAACTTTATAATATTCATGTTAGCACAAACACCTTCATAGTCATCACGAAACATTCAAAATATTTTTGGCATTTAATTATTTTCATTCATCAATTATTTTGACTTCTTAGAAGATTTCTTAAATTCGTATGAAGGTCTCGTGTTGTATTAAAAATATACATTTATTTCTGAATTCTTAATACATATGAATAATGGTTACAGAATCAACCAACCTGAAATTGAAAATAATATTGTCACTTTCTTACCGATGACAAAAAGTGCTTATATCATTTATTTTTATAAGTAAGTTATATTACTTTAAAGTAACTAATTACTTGTAAAAAAAGTAGTGCATATTACCATTCACTATAAGTATACCTATTTACGTAGGTACTTGCACTATTAAACATCGCAATAATTATAACATAGTCTAATACATAATTACATTGACAATTATTTGCCTGCGTTTATGAACTACAAAATTTATTTATTTGACAAAAACATACTATTGTAATAATTATACATAATATATGAGCGAGGTGTTAGAGAATCTATTTTTCTATATCTATGAGTGTACAGACTCTTGATGGGCTATTATACCTAATTTATTATATTATATTTTGTTGTTATAACGTTTTACTATTACCAAAATAATTGAAACTTATCATCAGACAATATTATTACTAACTGAAAAATTAATTACTAACTGGAACGCATCTCAAATGTTCTACACAAGACCTATTTGTGACCAAAACTTCTGTGAATTTCAGATAAGGATAATATTTAATGATATGATTATTTACCATGATGTCCATGATACATAATATAATTCATTCAATATATTTGTATACGAAGTAAGTAATAATAAACGCCAACAATCAATACACATAATATTATATATACTCAAGTTTTCCGGCAAAATGCCAATGTTTACAAGTAATTGCTTCTAATAACTAAGCAACCTTTTATAGAATATTATCCTGAGTAATTAGCTAGACAACTACAATACACAGCGCGCAACAAGCAAAAGTATCATGAAACATACCATGCAACACCAATCCACAATCGTCGCAACATCGTACGTATAAGACTTAAACTACGTAAATTCGATTTCGATCGTTTGCTACACGGTAAAGCTATGTACCAGTGTACCTATGGTGCATAGAGACATTATTAGAATCAATAATGCAGGCGGGAATCTAACATCTGTCATTACGTCTATAATTAATCCAGTTGAATCCACCACTGTCTCTTTTAATGATGTAGGCTACACAATAAGGTCACATTTGGCGTATTTCTCTTTCCCCTTAAAAGTTACATTGTAAATGAACATTGTTGGTGTGAACACTTCTAAATCTTCTAATTAGATAGTTAGCTAAATATAATATACTATTGACGTTTAGAAGAGAGTCCTACGCATTACAGAATCAGTAATTACTAAAATTAAAAAATAACGAAACTAGCATTATATTCCTACAAATACAATAGTACATATACAAACAGTAATACGCAAACAAAAGACAGAATATCTGGGATATTTATTGTATTCAACTAAATAAAATTGACCAACAAGCATCTGAGTTATTAGGTATCTATACTTATTTAATATACATAGTATCCTTTTACCACTTATATTACCAAATTACCTGATAATGACAAATACGAAAATCTAACAAATGGGAAACTTAATTCAGAAATGCACTGATGCGACCATTTTATACAATGTACTTACATAACTTAGAAGTTGGAACAATTTCAAACGCGCCAGATACTTATAGGAAAGGAGTAAATTCTACAGTTTATGGAAAGCATAAAACTCACGCAATTTATTATAAACAATAGCGATATCAATATAGATACAAGGCTATTTATAGAAGATGCAGAAAATGGTGATAGAGCTGAAGTATGCGTGTATATATAGTTCTAAATTCAGATTGGTCCCATGTGGCTCTATAGCCTCAGCTGATTTGCTTAAACCTACTTATTATCACAGGATACAGCTACGGTTCCAAGAACTGTTGTACGTTTCAAGTGCACAAGGTAACATCTACCGTGACAGCACCCGAAGTTCAAATTCTTTGTGCATTAAAAAAATACAAATGTTAATGTTCACAAACAATTATCTTAAAAGTATTAAACACGCCTTATTTCATTACTAAATTGAATCGAACAAATAAAAATTCATTGATGACATTAAATCACTTGCTCTTATAATAACACTTAATTATAATTCAAAGTTTACACCTTGAATTGCTTCGCAAAAACACTTAACAAATATAGGTAAATGTCATTAAATATTTAATCTTATAAAGATTAACGTATTTTTTTAAGTTCTTAAATAAAATGGTGTTATCAAAAACATTTACTTAAATTTTACTAAGTGGTGATGCGGATTGTTAGTTTTCGAAATGTGCTTGTAGATTTTGCTGAAGCTTTCGGCGTTCCACTCGTATTGTTCTGGCCATCCAAAGTGCTAATATAATGCAGAGTATCTAAAATGAGACAAATATTTACAAAATGTTGGATCAATTCATAAACAATATGCTTTTGCCCTTTGAAAGCTGTTTTGCTATTAGCATATGTCAGGAAACTCAGGAATATAAGACTAAATATTGAAATAATAAAAGTTTTGAATCGAAAACATGCCATAATTGCCTTCTTATCAAGAAAATATCTAAACTACAGGGTATGCTGTTGTCTTTGGTGATTGTTTTAATAATGTTATGAAATTATTTTTACTCACCTCTAACAAAGCAAAGATAACTCCAGTACTAATAAAGATGTTTCCTTTCAAGGCTTTCTTCTGTCGCATCGCTTCCTCACATCCCCTCGTGTAGTAAGTCCGGTCGGTCAGGCAGGTAGCATGGAGGTGCCTTCTAGCACCCCCCTCTCGTAGGCCGTGGGCACGCGCGCAGCAAGAGGGGGGGATGTCGCGGTGGATGATGGCATAGTCTTGAGGCCCGTCAACACCGCAGCATTGGTTCTAATCGATATCAAAAGTTTTAATTGGTTTAATTGAAAATCCATTAACTTAGTAGCTCTACAAAAGTCTCATTTACCCCTAATTTGATTTTAGAAAGTTATTTTTGATTGTAGGTATCTTTCAATCAATAAATATCACTGTACTAGTATTCAAAAGAACAAATTTTAATTCTTTGAAAGAATTCGTCTTATAAGCACTGTTTTACCTCTGACTGCAAGTTATCCCAATAATTTCGATGGCTGACAACCTCATCTTCGATTGTAGAATTGCGGTAGAACTGCACACGCATCTCACTGGCCCCTCCCACCCAGGCACTGATCACAGCTCCCCCTACCCCTACCACAACCTCCACCGATACGAGGAATATGAAGAAGCAGGCATGCTGGAATGAAAATATGAATTTAATTGTTAAAACCAAGGAACTTAGTGATTTTAAAACATTTATGTCATTGTCTGCAATTTTGTTAAACTACAATTATCATTGAACTATTGGTCCAGTCACTCTAGGTCACCTGAAAATGGTTCCTTAGAGATATTTGATAACAAATAATTTTATAAGTATGCTATTTCATGGTATGTTCTTAGTATATAGTATATTTAAGTATCACATTACAATCGATAATAATTGATCCGAAAACCCAAGGTTACCAAGCAACTAGTCAGCGCATTGCAAAGTAGTTTTAACTCTTTAACAAAGTGTACCACAGGGTAATCTTTTGGGCCCCGTACTTTTCCCCATTAAAAGTTTGCACAGTAACTCACCACGTAAAGTATCTTCACATGCTCCCGGAGAGCTCCAATACAACCCAGTACCGCAGTGACAACGAGACACAAGCCCAGGGTCAGTAGGAAGGAAAGGACTCCTCGAGACAAGGCTGGTTGTCCGTCCGGGTTAGACTTGCGTTCACGCATGTTCATCACGCAGACCGCCATTAGGATGAGACCAAACAGCTGAACACAAAATGAAAAATTCAGTCATGTAACGTTTTCGACCTTCTATCGACTTAATCAAAGAAATTAAATTCAACTACACATTTAAATAGAGAAAAATTCAAAGCAGAAAAAGAAAATATGAATAGGACTTCAATTCAGTTGCAAAAAGGAATTACTAAACGGGCTTTTTCCAGGCACAGGACTGTTCATGTGTGGGCATTATTATTCATTTATAATCAAACAAAGGTAGTAACAATAAAATCATAACAAAATAATAGTGTAAGTAACTGCGAAGTCAACTGCAACTAAACTATTTCACCTCTTTTAAACAAAGCGTAACATGGACAGTAGACACGTAATAACATCATAACATCACAAAGCAATCGATACGCTACGCCCAAATTAGATATTGATTCAAATAATACTTACGATACATATTATATTGAACAATGTGAGAAAAAACTTCATGCAGCGTATACTGCGTGGCTTCATGTTGAGGCCGAGGAGTGACCGATGTCCGATGCTCAGGACAAAACCAAAGGAAGTGCGACTTATGGGCTTCGTATCGATCATCTGCATTTGACGACCCTTTAGCGATTATAGAAGCGCATGGTGATGAGCGAAGCGGATATTTATGAGCTATCTATTGTCGATCGTGTGTCTTTTTAAAACTTTTTTATTTTGGGGACTTACCTGTCAACTTGGTACTGGAGAATCAATAAGGTAATTTTGGACACATGTAGCGTGGAAAATATCGAAAATTAATGCTCACTCAATTAGAGTTAAAAAGTACTTACATACGAGACTACCAAAGAAACTACACACGAGAGCAAAAGTTTCGGGTCACTAGCATTTTCTTGAATACCTTTAAAATTAATATCTTTTGAGATATTCAAGAAAATGCTAGTGACCCGTAACTTTTGCTCTCGAGTGTAGTTTCTTTTGGAAACATATTATAAGTATTTCTGGCCTACCTATTATTTCAGAGCACTGATTTGCGATTTTATATCAAGTAATGATAAAAATGACAGACGAAAATTATATCTTTTAAATCTGTCCGAAAAATGCGTAAGATTTAATTTTACTCCCTCAGACTAGGTACTGAAACTACTGAAACAGTTGAAACGCTAGTCTTAAAAAATGCATTTTTTATATAAATACTAAGGTAAATAATTACCTGTCTCCACTTCTTTTTAGAACGACATTGTTGTGTGGAATATTGATAAATATGGTATCAGATTATCATTTATTTAAGTACCTAAGTAGCAGACTAAGAGGCAGCTTCCATTACCTTGTTGATAAATGATAAACCGCTCTGCTATCCGCTCCTCTCTTCGCCAAGCCGCAATATATAGAGCGTGGGAATCCAGGTGTCCACTTCCCCACACACCAGGGTCTTTATCGGTTGCGCACCAGTCTTTGTTCCAACACCCAATGTCTTCTGCGTCCACTGTGACTTCTATTCCTATTACATAAGGATCAATTTCAACTGAGTTTGTTTCATCGTTTCTTTGTCCGCAATCAACTACTACTATTCTACTGTTTCTGGTACCATTTTAAATTTGCAGTTTGATTGAATCGTGTTCCATTGATTTAGGGCATATCCTTGTTGGACACGTTTGTCATTTTACTTTGACAGTATAGCGTTGCTGCTATTGCCATTAATTCATCGATATTGATTGTAGTTTGCTAATAAGTTAAGGTCTGTGTTTTTTGTTTATTTATAATAAGCCAGAATGTATCCTTTATGAGCGGCTAACATTGCAATACACTAAAATCACGTATTAGTATGTCACGTTCATGTATATTATTTTATTGCTCTTTTAAGATTATGTTTATTCCTGTAAATTTTTACCTGTAAATATGTACAGATTTTTAAGTCTTTTATGTTTTATAATTATGTGTTATTTTAGTTTTAGTTTAGTTTTATTTTTAGAAATAACTATTTAGATTTATGTTAGTTTTAGTTACTTTTAATTGAACCATTGATTGAACCATATTTATTTTAATAAATTTATAATCTATGTTTATTCCTTCTTCCTTTCCTGTTCAAATTATTTAAGGTGTCCTCACTATCCTACGCCAAATACTGCGGTTTTGGGTTGTTTTTTGAGCTTTTTTGTGGTTTCTCTATATAAATATTTGTTCACCGGGAGATGCCGAGAGTATGGAGATCGGCTGGTGCAACTTTGAAACTACCACTTACTTATATATTTATTACGCATTTGTTGGGTTTAGGATTATTACATTTAATATTTGTAAAAGCTTAAGGTATTTAATTGACTCAAACACTAATTATTTTATGAATGTGGGTAAACGAATGAAACGGCTCGATCAGGCCACCTGCTCAGCCAGGTATAAAAGGGACCGCTCACTGACGAGCAGTCACTTGTTGTGCTACCAGCGCCACGAACAGAGCTAAGTACCTTAATCTGAGCATGACTATATTGTGTACACTTTAAAATTATTTTGTTGCATTTTAAGATTAAACTGTGTATCTAAATAAATACAATATCATGTTTGTTCACAGTCAATTGCAATAGTTTATTTGTCATTAAAAGTAAATTGAAATGAAAAGAGAATATTTACTTTATAACAATAAATACCCCTCAGATAAATGAAACAGTTTTATTAATTTAATTGATATACCATAAATATTACCCTAAACTAAACATATTTATTTATGTAATCAGTATGTAGTTTTAAATACTAAACGTAATGGCAGTTATCTATTCCATTGGCAATTTTATTGTGTCAACCTATCATTACATTTTTAAAGTGATAATTGATTATTTTAAACAATTATAACATTACATATGTTTCAAAATCAATTCAGTTTTATAATTTGATATTTACGTTAATAAATAACAACCGAAATAATTTATTAATAATTCTTCCAATATGAAAAGGGGATATCTTATGCACTATAGTAAAAGTAACCGAAATAACTATATTACACACATAAGTAAATTAATTTCAGAAGTGGGATACGTTTTACCTAAACGTTTTAAACTGATTAAATTATAATTTCAGAAACATGGATTGAAATCCGCTAAACAGTCTGGTGACCGCCATCCAAGATACGCTTACTTGGAACCATCGGCAGGATGACGTCGCGCTTTCAACGATCGGCCCTGCTACTAGCGACAACGGAGCGAGTCATGGTGCATCAGCGTCGTGACCTTCGACAAGAAACTTCCACAGAACGGCGTTGTCATGGTCACTGGGAATAGTCAGACTGGCCGAGCTCTTTATGGAAGGTTCAACAGACACTAAAGTTTCGAAAAAAAAATCAGTACACTTACTACGGAATATGAGACATTTGGGATAATACAATCTTTCTAGTTTAACCGTGTTGGAGTTAAATATAGGTATGTGATTAGTATAAATGCATGACATTTAAGAAATATAAATATATATGTATGTATACTGATAAAAAAAGCTACATTCAATTGTTGATTAAAAATAATGATAATAAGTAAGAATAATAAAATGAACCCATGATCCTATGATCTTATGAACCTATGATCCTATGAACCTATGAACCTATGATCCTATGATCTTATGAACCTATGATCCTATGAACCTATGAACCTATGAACCAATGAACCCATGATCCCATGCTCCTATGAACCTATGAACCAATGAACCTATGAACCTATGAACCTATGAACCTATGAACCTATGAACCTATGAACCTATGAACCTATGAACCTATGATCCTATGATCCTATGATCTATGAAAATAATGTAATACTGTTGGTCGGTCGATTGTCTGTTCTTTGCCCCTACCTTAACGAGCAACAGGTGAAGGGGCTTAGATAGGGCAATCAGCTATAAAGAAGGGGTAAATTAAGGTCTAGATTTAAGTAGTACAAATTTTGAAAGGTAATGTAAAGTTATATTATAGATTTGTACTTCGAGATCGAAGTACTTGTCAGTATGGCCGTGTTGGGTTTAGGATTATTACATTTAATATTTGTAAAAGCTTAAGGTATTTAATTGACTCAAACACTAATTATTTTATGAATGTGGGTAAACGAATGAAACGGCTCGATCAGGCCACCTGCTCAGCCAGGTATAAAAGGGACCGCTCACTGACGAGCAGTCACTTGTTGTGCTACCAGCGCCACGAACAGAGCTAAGTACCTTAATCTGAGCATGACTATATTGTGTACACTTTAAAATTATTTTGTTGCATTTTAAGATTAAACTGTGTATCTAAATAAATACAATATCATGTTTGTTCACAGTCAATTGCAATAGTTTATTTGTCATTAAAAGTAAATTGAAATGAAAAGAGAATATTTACTTTATAACAATAAATACCCCTCAGATAAATGAAACAGTTTTATTAATTTAATTGATATACCATAAATATTACCCTAAACTAAACATATTTATTTATGTAATCAGTATGTACTTTTAAATACTAAACGTAATGGCAGTTATCTATTCCATTGGCAATTTTATTGTGTCAACCTATCATTACATTTTTAAAGTGATAATTGATTATTTTAAACAATTATAACATTACATATGTTTCAAAATCAATTCAGTTTTATAATTTGATATTTACGTTAATAAATAACAACCGAAATAATTTATTAATAATTCTTCCAATATGAAAAGGGGATATCTTATGCACTATAGTAAAAGTAACCGAAATAACTATATTACACACATAATTAAATTAACTCATTCTAGCAACTTGATATTCACATTGTCCGATACGATATCGGATGTCGAATGGCTCGAGGAAAAAAGAACCTGCTAGTGAGTCCGCCTTTTTGCGCCAGTGCTTTCTTTTGAGGTATTAGGTATTTTGAGAAAAAATAGAGAAATACACGTATTTAAAGTCTTCGTTCGTACCTATGCAACATACGATATATCGGATAGTGTAAAAGCGCACTGGCATCATAATCTTCCGTACATTTTGTTTGTATACTTTATTAATAATAATCCAGTAGATCTAACAGTAGAGGTAGCGATTCGGCAGAATTAAATAACTTAATTGAAATTAGTACGTATAAAAAACGTAGCTATCAAGGCCAAAGCACATTCCGCGGAATTTGAAGGGTCTTATTAATTTTTACATTAATTGTGAAAAAAAAACACGGACGGACTACTTCTACAGTTTTAGGATACTCAAATTTTTCTATTAGGTAACTTGACTTCGCAGTGCGAATCCCAAGTCCTTGTTAAATGTATGAAATAAATACAAGAAATAGCTATGAATCCTCTTTATTGAATCGAAGCGTATTCAGGAAAGTAAAATATGATACCAATGTTGTTCTGTTTTTTTTTTCATATCGGTCCGGTCTTTGAACAATCGGTGAACATACATAAAAGAAAACAAGCAAAAACAAAGATCCCAACGAATTAAGAACCTCTTTCGAACTCTTGAAGTAATTTCCCCTTATTCATAAATGGCCACTAATTGAAATTGAAATGTTTATTGCAGACCGTAGTCCATAAAGTCTAAAGTTAAGAGATCGCTGATAATCGTTTGTCCTTTTCCCTCACATAGGTTGGACGGAAAGTGACAAACGATTATCAGAGGCCTCTTAACATTAGTTAGTAGACGTTTATGAATAAGGGAGATTTCATTTACAGTCCTTATCCTTACACTTCGAGGGTTCAAAAATAAAAGACAGTCGGAACCACTGGTTATTGTGTTTCCTAATATTAAAGTTACAGCGGTAAATATCTTAGTATCATATTTGAAATGCTCCTTTTCCACTCCATCTTTTGAATGACTCCTTTATTGTATGTTAAATGTTACGAGCTACGGCCCGTTTCTGAAAAGCGTGTAACTTGTAATAAATATAAGAAGATGTCACTTTTCGACATCTTTTACTAGAAAGGGACCTCGGCTTGTATTACAAGTTACAAGCTTTTGTGAAATGGGCCCCTAGTATTTGACAGTTTTCTTGTAAACTTGCACCCTGTTCTTCAGGTTACGGGTCACCATCAATGACAACACCACTCCGGTCACCTGGAAACAATTTGATGCCTTTAGTAATTTTAAGACTAAACAGGTCATGGGAATTATGCCCCAAAAATATTTTTTTTTGACCCCAAATAGAAGTCGGTATTTCAGCTAGGGTTTCCAATAAAAGGTGTTGCCTAAAACCCGGAATTTTGAAGCTTAAACTAAATCAAAAATATTTAACGTGTTTTGCACATCACGAATTCTGGTTCATGCACCAAACTACCAATTTGCTTGTATTATTACCGTAGGCCCAACGGACCAAACAGAAACTAACCTCTAACTGTGTGTTAAGATCAATTGCATATCGTGCTGCGCAGGCGTGTAGTCGCTTCTATTGCCTACGCATGACATCGTAAAACAAAATAGCATATTGGTATTTGGTTCGGTTGAAGCTATACGCTGCGTACAGCGTCAAATTGACTAGGATTTGGTCTCCTATATATGCTCTACGCGACGTCTGACGTCAGCGTAAACGTTCCAATAGACGTCTCAACGCAACGCACAGCGTCGGCGGTCAGTACGTCCGACGTGGACGATGACGTTTCAGTTGTTGCTTGGGAGTGGTCATAGTTATATACAATTAGTATAATGTGCAGGTGCAGCGTACTAACCTCAAACCAGAAGCCGATGGTTGCGACGCCAATCATGCAGTCGGCGGAGTCGCGCAGCGCGTACAAAATGGCGTCCTCGCAGCCTTCCGTGTAGTAGCCCTTAGTGCTGAAAACAGCAAGATAAACCTGAGAATCTGTGTATGTTAATTTACATCAAAAGTTGTCAAATAGTTGCGCAAGGGCGCCGATAGGTACACGGAAAAAATAGTGTGTTAGCAAAGTACCAATTTGGCTCGGTTAAAATATTTTTGGTTATATACAACCAAGTCTTATTTAAATCACGCAATTAAGCTTTGTTAATTACAAACAAGCAATTATTGCTAACTATTCTTGGTTATTTTTACCAAGCACTTATTTAAATCCAAATAAGTGTCCTAGTAAATATAACCCTTCCCTGATTCCCTTATTTATTTTTAACTAATTTAATGGTGTAGTTTCACATACGTAAGTTAGCCAAGTTGACTTCTTTGATTTAAGCAACGAACTTTGCAGGCTCCATGCGAAGCGAGTCACTCGGTTGTAAATAGCAAAAACTTATTTATTTCTAGCCGTTTCATTTTCTCAGTGTAATAAAGAACGGGATACACAATCAGCCCAAAAAAATGGTCTCACAAATTGTGCTGTAAGTACGACTCCTACAGCAGTTTCTCAATCAGTTTTATTAGTCTTTATTCAGTGATAAGACAACTAGGTTACACATTTTCACGAGGTATAATTATTTTCGGTAAATCTTGTTAGAGGCTATACCTCTTTTACGAGTATACTTATTGTAGCTCAATGCGCGTGGGGTAGGTATGAGTATAACATTGAGCGCATAGCAAGACGACAAAGGGAATCTGTACGAACCGGACACATTCCGCTGACAAACCTATTCGTTTATCCATAGATGCCTGCCAAAAGGAAAATGCGCAGATTTTCCATCTTATTTCAAAAGCACTGGAATGGTCTGGAGCCTTTAATGAGGTGTGGTAATTAGGCGCGCAATCTAGAGCTAATCGCGCATACGCCTGGCATAGTTACACAGTTCATTTGCTTCATACACGCACGTATATAAATGAGAACACAAAAATATATCTACTATTATTATGGCTCATTAATTGATTAATTTATATACCTACTTTATTTTCATTTAAAATATTAATAAATAATTAAGTACCTAAGACAGTTACGGTAGAGCTGTTTCTGCGCAGCAGCGGTGCGAGATCGGTATGCGCGAGCGCAGCAGGACACGCTCACCGGCGAGTTGATGATTTGATAATCATCCGGTCCGTTTAAACCACAGCATTCGTACTGGAAATATGAAAAAGTTTTATGAAATGAAAAGATAGAATGTACTAAGAAGTGGTACAGTACAAGCTAAGTAGAGAACAAATCAAATTATTATTTTCGTTAATAAGCCGAAGGCGTGCCGGTGTGACCCACTAAGGTCACCGAGAGGTTAAGGCGTCTATCGCGAATGAAAAAAACACTGGTTTGCATCCCTATAATATGTATATGTATGTATAGAAAAATATGCTGTATTTTTAATCAGACTCACATTAGCCTCCAAGAACTCCCAATACTGCCGATGCGTGGCCACCTCCTCACCAGTGACGTTACGGAAGAAGTCCTCACGGAGGTAGCTCGTCACTCTGTACTCGAGGCCGTAACGCTGCAACGCCACGTAGATGGCCAGTGTCACCTCCATCACGATGATGATGACGTGGAAACCGGTGTACTGGAAACAAGAAGCGCTGGTTTTGGTCTCTGGTTGACCGCCGCACATCATATTGCACACCATCTTTCTGCCCAATTAAGTAGGCATAATAATAGCAAGCCGTATAGATACCGTTAACTATATCTTTCTGGCATGTCCAAAGGACCATGTGGCGGGAATAGGGTACGGATGTGTCTGCGGATAGATCTGAATAAAACCATGTATTGATGGATTTGTCCTTCAGACATGTACAATAGACAGATCCGGCGCACAAATCCATGCGTATTAAGTATATGGTTAGCTAACAAGTTTTTCAGGTACCAGTGGCGGCGGGTCCATAGAACAGTTAGAACATGATTGCCCTCAGCTTGCCTAATTTTCAGGCACCTGAGCAGACCGCTCATGAAAAGCAAAATTAAGGTACATTTTGACCCACCGCCGCTGGAGAGAGGTAACTTCAATGGTTCAAGAACTCCTTCTTAATCTACATTAAGCAAAATTCTACACGTTGAAACACATTTGTCACAACAGTTCTCTGACTGAACAGAAAAGCAAAACGAAGAATTGTAGATCACCAAAGAACTTAAACATTTTCACTTTGTCATAGAGGAAGGCTTACCAAATAAAGCAACTTGACACTGTTCCTCAAAACCGCAACGATGCCGAAGATCCCAATAACGATGAGCAGGGCACAGGATACGATGATCAGCAAGTCACCCACGAAGGTGCCGGCTGCCTCCTCTTCGCCGTACTGGTGGAGGATGCGGGTGTCTACCACGGCGAAGCCGAAGATGAAAAGGGCTGTGACCTAGATATATTTGTGTTGAATCAGGCACTTCCGCCCGATTTGTACATCTATCTTTAACTAATGCCAACATTTAATGATTTTTAAAACAATAATAAGCTAAGCTCGTTCATTTAATTAGAGTTATCATCATCAACAGCCAAGCAAATATCGTCCCACTGATTAATTAACACGCCTTCCTTCACAAAAGGAGTTAGTTTAGATCATCCTCAGTCTTTCTTAATTACTGATTGCAAATTTCAAACCGAAGAACAACTGGTAAATAATTTGTAGATATGTTTTAAGAAGCTAATATATTTGAGCCGCGGTTCAAACTGAGACAATCATTTATCCCTAGCTAATTTAATCAAAGCACTGCTAACCATAAACTTTAACTACTAGATGCCGGTATTGAAACTCATTAAAATACGCAACATCAACCAAACAATCAAATACTTACGACACATAGCACGTTCAAGGCCACCAACAAGACCCTCGAACATCCGTGTCCAAACTCCGACATTTGGTACACCATTTTACAAATGTTATCGCGGTTAGAACTGCTAGTTGTCAAAGCTGGTCCACGAAGACCCGTTTGGGGCAACACCGTGACATTGATTGAGTCTTGCGGAGGAGACTAGGTATACATTCTGGGGAAACGCCAGATGGTAAATAAGCTAGTAAATTATTAAAGGTGACGGCAATAATATCGATTCGCTTGTCAGCTTTTTGTATGCATTTTGTCCTCTTTATTACGACTACGATCTGGACTAAACGATCGTCTTAATGTCTTGCCAATTTAATACATCATGATGGCTGGCAGTTCTGGCACTGAACTAAATATGAAGATTTTATAATAGTGAATACAATACCTAACTTCTTTTTTCAACTTTGAAAGACGATATTGGCAAATAAGCCTCTGTCTCGCTCGACCTCTTGATGATCCTATGAAGATTTAATTCACAGGCACATAGCTAAACTTTTATAGTTATTTGTTATACAAGGGGTGAAAGTTGTATTTTACGTGCGAGTGTTATTTGAAACACGAGCTAGCGAAAGGATTCTATTATTGACCACGAGCGAAGCGAGTGGTTCAAAAATAGAATCCTGAGCGTAGCGAGTGCTTTAATACACGAGACGTAAAATAACTTTCACCCGTGTATAACACAAAACTTTTCACCTCACTACAGCGAGGAAAATAAGAAAAAGGGTGCATTTTGCTCGGTTTCCCGTAATTCCTCAGGTGTTTAATACTTCTTCATCACTCGAATCACTAATTTTTAACAAAACAACCTAGAAAAACATGCGAATATTTAACGTTGATATGATGGATGAATTGAAATGAAAAGTTTTGACGTAAAAGGTTTTATTAAATGTCAGATGCGTTTTGTTCGTACGTAGACTTATTCGGCTGTCAGAACAATTTATCCGTTTTTACAAAAAGAATGAAGATTAATGTTGAATGCTGATATTTATGAATTAAAATAAAGTTGTAAGACTGTATTAAGTGTTTTTACTCGATGCAATTCATTAATTGCGATGTTAAAAATTCTGCACTTTTAACGTTTTACGTTTTGTTAGCTGTCAAATGTCACTTAAGCCACTTGTCACTTATGTCAAAACTCTTTCACCACATGTGGATAAAAAGCGATTTTCACAATAGATATTGAACAAACAAAAAGGGCTTTCCGAGCTAGTGAGGTGAAAAATACTTATTTATTATGACTTGTATTTAACCAAATTTACTCGTAGATTTTTATGTCGTTTCTAATAAAGGTTTATGAATAAATATTTTAATATGTTGACTATTATACATTAATATAAATGTCTAAATATTAAAATATGTTAAGGTGCAATAAATATATACATCTCACAAATTATTAAAATTATTGGTTTAAAATTCTTATAGCAAAATAAGAAAAAAAACAGTCGTTTCAGGTGGAAATAACACATTTTATTCGTAAAAAAGTTTTTTTTCTGTACAGTGTTTTTCAAAAAATAAATACCTATCCTAGGTATGTATTATACTTATGCAATTCAAATATATCTAACCGGAACTTACATATTTAATATACGAGTAGGATCACATACCTAAATTACGGGTATAAATACGAATAATCGGAAAATAAAAAAGAAAAGTATGTGATAACACATAAATACATAACCAGGCGGGGTCACATGAGACATGACCCCCCCCCCCCAATACCAAATTGAAAAAAGAATTTGTAGACCCCCTCAAAAATTGAAAAAATCATCCCCCCCCCCCCCCCCAAATTTCAGGCTGCGACCGCGCCTGTACATAACACTAATACTTCAAGTTAATACAATTTACAAAACACTAAATTAATAAATACTTACAATAATGTGTCAATAGATTAGACCTAAATAAACTTGACCTAAGTACAATAATAAGTACAAAAGTCGAAAAATTATTACGAATCTGGCCATTACTTTAGTACAACTTAAAGAGTTTTAACAATTTCAATTACAATTACATGCCTATTACGATGTATAAACTAAAGTGACCCATATCTTTGTCGAAATAAAAAAAAAACAGTTTATTTGATTTTGATCTATATGTATGTGACTTATAATTATTATACTTAAATGCACTTTTATTGCGCTGTAGAATTAAACATAGAATTTCTGTTTTAATGATATCCCTACTTAATACAATAAGCACTCGGATACTTTGGAACAGTAAACTGATCCTGATCCGGGCCTCTCTTCGATGAAATAAAAATAAGTGGCAGAAGAGACATGAATTTCATTAAAAATATAAGATTTAAAACGCGGTGATGGGCTTATATATGAAAAATAAACTTTGAAAAAAGCACACTGAAAATATTGGCGCCACAGACACATGATTAAGTAAGTGCGTATTCAAGGATGTTCATATCAGCAATACTCATATTAATTAAAGAGGTGAATTTATGCGTTGTCAACGTTGTCATGCACTGATTATTTTATAATACTTGATTTCATAACATCATTTTGACTTTTCATAATGAATAGTTGTATTCATTACTACCAGTCAGTTTACTGTATAAAATTCAGGATAAAAGTGAAGCGTAATAAATAAACGAGAACATTAACGAAGTAAAACCAGTAAAGATGAGAGGAGGAACAAGGAGGGCGCGATGGTGGTGAAGGAGGCCGCGTTGCTCCAGCCGTCGACGGGATCGCTGAAAAAAACAAATCAAAATTTTAGTGGAACAAAAAAGAATCAAAATTTAATATTGTTATGGATGGAAACAGTGGGCCTGGGGCATTTTTGTGATTCGAACCATCGAATTTGACATTTTAAAATCTGATGAACGATGAAATGACTCTTTAAAAATAACAGCAATAGGAATTTAAAATCATTATTATTCAAACTATGCGATAATGGCGAAAAACTTTTGTGTGCAATTATTATCGAGGTTATTTTTTTTATTCGAGCGCTCGAAATTCGAAAATCGGTCCCCTGCTGCGGATATTATATCAGAATTCAGAATTTTGGGATATCCCTATTTTTCGATCGTATTTCGTACATACTCGAACAAAAGAGGTACAAGATCTATAACCGCGAAGCACTTCGTTCATCGAATCGTCTATTTCCATCACTCTCTTTCGTATATGCAAGAGCGATAGAGACGGGACCATCGTTTTGTCGATTTTCGAATTTCGCGGCCCTCAGATAATGAAATTTAGATTTTCCATGTTTTCGGCTCGTATTATTTCAGGTGCCTTGTATATTAATAGTTTTATTGCCAAAATATGACAGTAGTTAAACAATAACATTAAAAAGCTAAAACGAGTATTTACAACTATGCAGGGTGGATTTTCTAAATGGGTCACTCGGTGAGTATAGCTAACAGACCGAGTGGGTAATAATAATAATTTATGACCCTCAGTTTTCAAGGCATAGTTTGTCATTACTTAACGCCTCTATTGTCAAGGCGATAAAGTGCATGTTCAGATATATGTGACTACCCCTGCCGCTCATATATATTTGATTGCGACTGTAGGTACATAGTTTTCATTTGATTGATTTATCATCTCTTTACATTGTAATTTAGCAATTACTCCTCGTGGGTGATAAAGGAAATTGCTGATTTGCTGAACTAACATAGTTTCTGCAAAATAAGCACACGCGTGTCAACCTCCGACCTTTTATTTTATCGAAATCGCGGAGCGTAAGCGAAGTGAGTTCTTACAAACAACTCCAGACCGAACCGAACTGTCACTTGGCTACTGGGACGTCTCGGCATTTGGATGGCTTTTTGATTTCGATAGTTTGTCCGACGATAACTTTAGTAATGTTTTTATGATCTTTATGAAATTTCTTGGGGCTGTAACAGAGATACATAAAATTTGTAAGTTCGTATATGAGCAGGATCGATCAAGTGGTTATGGAGCTAGAAGGAGATAAAAAGTCCTCCTTGGGCTCTTGTTATATTGGTCAACTAGTTTGCAAGTAAATCGCGAGTTGTCAGTTCGAGGCGGACTACTAGTCTATATTAGTAGACATCGAACTCGCGGAGCGTAAGCGAAATGAGTTCTTACAAACAACTCCAGACCGAACCGAACTGTCACCTGGCTACTGGGACGTCTCGGCATTTGGATGGCTTTTCGATTCCGATAGTTTGTCTGACGATAACTTTAGTAACGTTTTTCTGATCTTTATGAAATTTCTTGGGGCTGTAGCAGAGATGCATAAAATTTCCAAGTTCGTATATGAGCAGGATCGATCAAGTGGTTATGTAGCTAGAAGGAGAAAAATAATCCTCCTTAGGTTCTTGTTAGGTTGTTGTTGCGTTTGCAAGTAAATCGCGAGTTCTCAGTTCGAGGCGGAGTACTAGTTCAGAAAGTTCTTTGTACAAATAAGTAGTTTACTTTTTCCAACTATCCTACTGAAGATTTCTCGTCGTCCAGCATTGACGTTTCTATTTTTTTAAATCCTCTACTGTGTTAAAAGTTTATCACAGATTTTTTAAAATACTTAATCACTTCAATCAGCCATGAGATAAGTTCCTAGGATTCTGCCAACATGACAATGAATTTTCTGTTTTGTTTCGTCGTGCAAAAACAGCCAGCGTCCGTCCATGACTTGGTACAATAAGCTTTTGGTGCACACACTCAGCCAACTTTAAACTCTGCTACAATCATATAAATGCTGAATTTGTTGATCGAATGATGAATTATAGGATCCTGACTTGAGTTTCGATACGCTCAATCAATTTTAAACTTTATTTTTATTGTGATAAAGTGTGACTCAGGTTCCATGCGTGAATTGTATGGAGTTATATGTAAAGGGTCTAGTAATGCGTGAATCGTGATTGTATCCTCACCTTGAACACTTGGTTGATTGCATCAGTTGCGCATGCGCATTGCTTGTCGTGACTGACTGTAGTGACAATGTCAACTTATTAGCTACTTGACTGTCATAGAAAGAAGGGTTTTCAAGTTTAAAACATAACCTATATTTTCTTATTCTTTTACGCGTAAAACGTACGAAGTATGTTTAGTTGTTCTGCATTTGGGTTCTAATCTTGGTTCTTGGTGTTGGACTTGGATCTATGCATATACTATGCATATACTATATGCATCTATGCATTTATTATACTATCATTGCAAAATCTTTACTTTATTACTCATTGCATATTAATTTATTTTATACAAAATTTATTATCCAAATACTTATCGTCTTTTAAACGCAGATGTGGTTTCCATCAGAATTTTCGGAATTTCTTGTTTTTGCGAAGCTGATTAAAGATTGGGAATGGTTCTTATTTCTGGCAACTTCAGAAGAATAATCTTCATAATCTTAATCTTACATAAAAGAAACACACCATTACACATTTATTTTTATTTACTTAAATACAAAAATCGTGTACCAAAGCTACTATATTGAGAAACCAAACCAGTTCAGATTCAGATCGTTCAATAAATATTGCGTTCGGTCGGCATCGCCAAACCAGTATTTCTGGATGTTTGAAATATTGCAACGGCTGCCCATTGTAAACAAGCTTAATCTCTATTCAATTCATAACGTATTTTGTGACCACCTGGTAATAAAAACTAATAAGTTACTCTCTTACATCATTTCCATTTTAAAGCATATAACATAGAGAGCGGAATAAAAATAATCGCCTTACTGGCAGACAATGTAGAGATTTCTCATTTATAGAGAACTATGAAGGGTATACTCTTAGCTATACCTTGTGCAATCTCAGAAGCGGTTTTTGACACCTGTCATCTCAGTACATTTTATAACCTAAAATCGATTAAAAGCTATAAAATGTACTGAGATGACAGGTGTCAAAAACCGCTTCTTAGATTGCACAAGGTATAGTGCGTCCTGGTAGAAAAAATTTGATCTGAAAGCTGGCCAGTACGAAATAGCAAATCAAAAATTGTAACTGGCCACAGTGAAAATTAACAAAAACAAAAGTAAAAACGCCTACAGAATGCCAATAACGCCGCAGGCGACGCGACCGCCAGCGTTGCCGGTCTTCCTCGAATCGGGATGATCGCTGCGACCGTAGTCATCAGCCCTCTCGTGTAAGACCACAGCGCGGCCAAGGATGCCGTGCTCGCCAACCAAGCTAATCAAGGAGTCGGTGAAGTCGATGCGGCCGATGCGGGTCTCGTCGAACTCCACGTTACCAAGGTCGCCGACGTGGCGCTCTTCATCATTGGGGTGGCCGTGCTGTTTCTGAAAGAGTTAGGCGATTCTATTGTAAATAAGTAAGGAAAAGGAGGTGAAAAGATCTTCAGTACTTTATGGAATAGACAAAGGTTTCCGTCAATTTTTATTTCCAATCACGTAGGTAGGTACTTAGGTACTAATCAGTTGTCAGAATTCACTATCACCTTGATACCTCCTTGATGATGAGCACTATTTGATTTAAAATTAAACTCTCTCAAAATGAGGATGGAGATAAGATGATGAAAATAAACTCAAAAGACGTTGCCTTTACATATATTATAGGGGTAAATCATCAGTTTGGAAGCCTATGGAAACTAAGATTCATGGTGAAGAAGGATGTGAACTTTCCTATCAACTTACGTGTTCCGGATTGAAGTGACCACCAGTGCTCAAGCACCCTCCAGTCAGATCCCCCTTCTCATGTACGTGGAACCCGTACTGCCCATGGGAGAGGCCGAGGATGGTTCCCTCAACGCGGACTTTGCCGTCATGGAGCTGGGTAAAGGTGACATTGCCTTGGATGCTGGCTGGGTTGTTCGGGTCACCGACGCGGGCGATGGCACGGAGCTCTGGGATCTATGGAAAACACTTGCATGTGAGACCGAATTCGAAGAACAGCAGATGGAGAAACTAATGTGAACGTTTCACCGGATGGTCTTTTCGGAAGTTTAGGGTTGGCTAATGCTGAAAAGAGAACACTCCGTGACACTTGTTTCATTCTGTGTAAGGTTTGTTTGGTAGGAGAGATGTTACGGTTTATATGGGAGCTCATGCAATTAGCGAAGCATTTCTCTTTCCGCACAGACTCTATAACTATCTGTATTTTATTTGTTGTCTCTCTCTCTCTGATGCCAAGTGTTTGGTTGACTTATCATTATCCAATACCTTCCATTGAGTGCTCAAAAAACATTGAATGCTCACGAAACAAACAGAAGCGTTCCTCCTCGTCCGATCCTCGATTGGGTCCAAGGTGGCCAATCTAAAGCACGCCGTTCTATCTTCAGAGATCTCGTTCTAAGTTCTAAAGAGGTTCCGGCATTATACCTATGCGCTATGACTATTGTACTTATAACATTGGTAGAAAAAGACAAACAACATATTATCGATAATTCTAATGATCCTCACATACGTTAAATTGAGCTGCTTGAGTGGCTAGTTAACATTGCCAGAACTCAATAAAAGAACAGGTACGGTCGATTTTAGAAATATGTTTACACCTTTGCTCCTACTCCTTTGTAATAAGGTCCAAAAGTGTAAACATATGACGTTGACTGTACCAGTCATCCGGAAAGTTCCGTGACAACATCAATCTTAATTTTACTTTTATGATTTGCACAAATTGTACGAGTACCTAAGTTATTTTCCTTTTCATTTGCATGGACTGTCGGGTAAGTGGTGCAGACAAAATGGCCGCTATCGATTATTAAGTAGTTTATAATTAGCACACTTACGTGTCCGTGGTGCGCCGCCACCATGGTGACGCAGAATGCCAACAGTGCGATGGGCTTCATGGCTGCTTCTAGAAGACATAATAAAAACACTTGATGCTAGAAGAAGTTCAGCTCACGTCTGGCTGGCGTAACTTGGATGACAATACAATATTTAGGTACCACAGACCACTACCAGAGAGGTGGTCTGATGATGGAAACCGAAGGTGGTTAGAACTCTGTTATTTTTTCATCTAACAACCTCAAACAGAATCGTCGTCCCTTGCGACGTAAGGTCATTGTTATTGAGTTTATTAGAACCATCTAGTTGAATATGAATTTTGCAAGAAAAATACAGTGAACTTTAAGGTGCTCTTACACGGGCGATTTTTCGGGCAATTATTGCCCGGCGATACGTTGCCGAAACGAATGGAGCAATATGGAGCAATTAATTGAGCAATACGAGGCAATTTATAGATATTGCGGCAGTTATGTCGGCAATCATTGCTCCTGTCGGGTGCCTTTACACGGGCAATATTTGGCCAATTTGCCTAGTTTCCCGAATTGCTGCATATGGGGCAATTGAGTGGAGCAAGAATGGCGCCACACTGGAGCAATGATTGCTCCATATTGAGCAATATTTCGTATTGCTTGAAATTGCTTGATATGGCCGTGACGTCAAAATTGCGGCAATTCGGCAATTTTTATCGCCCGTGTAAGAGCATCTTTATAACCTTGTTTAAAAAAACGCATTTTATTTTTAGCCAAAATCTTTTTGCTTAGATACAGTGCTTACTGTACCTCCAATAATAGCTAGGGAAATACGCACAGATCTGCCCGCCGGATTTGTCTGGCGGGTATGCCCGGTGGACAGATCCGTCCATGTATAGCGCGAATTGGACACAGATTTGTCTGCGGACACATCTGAATAGCGCATACATGGACGGATCTGTCCGCCGGGCAAATCCGTCGGAAAAATCAGGCCTAGCTTATAACTTTAACAATTTCTATGCAAACACTCCGTTAACTCTATTTTGCGAATAGTATTTAGATATGTAGTTCCAGCTTTTCTCCTACATCTAAATTGATCTATCTTATGCATTCAATCGATGCGCTTAATACCTACAAAGTCTACGAACAGGTTTGATTCTTCGTGTTTGTACCAGCTACATCTCAATTGTTAACTCATGATCGTGACTGATTCATGATTTTGTTTGAGCTCATTAGCTAATAGGGATACACGCACAGATGTGTCCACCGGATTTGTCCGATAGATATGCCCGGCGGACAGATCCGTTCGCCCCACTTTCCCTATAGCAGAGACTATAGATACTAATATAGGTACTCTATGCCTATAGTTACAGTAGGTAGGTAGTAAGATCAATTTCTCTTTAATGCCAGTGACAACAGACTATTGACATACAGCCTTGGCCAGAAGTGTTGAGCACCAATGTGATTTTCATACAAAACTGGAAAGTTTAGTCCATCGTTTCCATCTTTGTTTAAGTTATTTTTTCAATTAATTTAAACTAATAGGCATGTTTTGTTGAAGTTAGTAGTAACTGCATAGAATATTTGCAATATGTCGCACCGACTTAAATTTACATTTTTGGTACCTTCTGTTTTCATATTTTTTAAGTACCTTGAAAGTGTTATTAAGTGAAGTTTTCTATATTTATAAATAAAATATAACATTTACCGTTACCGTACATTGTTAGGATAGGGAAATAATGCTTAACATCAAAATTGTAAACAAAAAACACCTATGCTCAATACTTCTGGCCAAGGCTGTATCTATTTGTAATTATAGAATGCAATAACAATAATCTCGAATATTCGAAATGCAAGCGATTAAGTCATCTTTATCTACTTGGAACTTTCACGTATGAGACATTAATTACGGTAGAACGTATCGTCCGTCGATATTTTGACAATAATATTCGTAGGTATACATCTTGAATTAGCTTTTGCCCGTGCGATAAATTATCATCTTGCGTATCTTGACAATAGAGGTGTTGGTCAGATATTTGTGACCAGCCAGGCCGCTCTGATATATCTAATGACGACTGTACAGTGTGAGAATCGAGCTACTATAACCATAACACAATATCTAATTTGTGATGTAAACAAAATATTTTTTGTTGACCGCATTGTTACGATATGGGAGGATAGATTTAATGTTTTAGCTGATAAAATCCAATTTGACGGCGTATCCCACGGATAATCCCATGGGAATGTTCGTTAAATGGAAAATTCTATGCAACAACAAGTTGAAGTAAATCAAACTATTTAACGGTTTATTTTTTAATCGAAACAAATGAACTAGGTACTATCGGATTCATATTTACATGGCCAATTTATCAATGAATTCATTCAGGAATTGGGAATGCAATTCCAACCCGATGGTACCTACTTTAGTACTTATACCTCCTGATTTTTCAACTTTTGAGTATAGGTATCTAATTGAGTAATGCACTTTAATTTGTTCTAAATTATTCATTATTATAAGCTTAAGATAATTGTTACTGACGATTCGAAAGTGCTTGTTGCTATGCCTACTTGAATAAAGACAATATTGACTTTGACTCTGACTTTGATAAAATAATTAATAGTCGTCAACCGGTTTGACTTATTTATTTATAAATGTATTTTTTTACCTGTTGATTTCATGTATAAGTAATCAATTAGTTAGGTACTTCTTTAAGGATTATTAATAACTACTGAAAGTGCATTCATATTTAGATAACCTCGAAATAACGTAATTATAAAGAAAAATATGCAAATAATTTAATGCCACTTTTAATTAGCTTGGACTACGCTACGTAATTATACAATCACAATCAAATATATCGAAGCGGCCAGGGTACTCAAAAATATCTGAACATGCACTTTATCGCCTTGACAATAGAGGTGTTGTTCAGATATTTGTAACCACCTTGGCCGCTCCGATATATCTGATGGCGACTGTACCTACGAATATTAGCTAGAGATACACGCACAAATGTGTCCGCCGGATTTGTCCGACGGATATGCCCGGCGGACAGATCAGTTCGTGTATGGCGCTATTCAGATGTGTCCGCAGACAAATCCGTGTCCAATTCGCGCCATACACGCACGGATTTGTCCGCCGGGCACATCCGTCGGACAAATCTGGCGGGCATATCTATGCATGTATCCCTAGCTATACAATAAAACTGAGCTAATATTGAAATCAGGATAAAGATTAATTAATACAATAATTGCACTGAAAATCAACCACAAATAGCTTGATGCACACACCAAAGCATCCAAACAAGGCTTAAGGACATCTACCTACATATGATTTTATTAAAACATTTTGGAAAGATTTCAATATGCACAAGCAAACACTCACTGGCTATGTCAATAGATAAATCACATAAATTGTTCCTACAGTTATAGGTACGAAATGCACAATCAGTATTTAAGGGAAATCACAAACATAATACTTATTTCAAATATAAATACGACTCACCTCTCTGAGGTCTCAACGAGAATGACTGGTTTGAATCCACATGAACACTCCTCCCTACGCACGGACGAACCATTATACCAAGACCCCTGTTGCCTTATCTAATTATAGCAATTTCTAGAATAATCGCAAGACGAAGAGGTCAAGCTCGTTTGGTTGGTGGACCGGTCTATAAGATTAATCGACTATAGACTTTTGCTGCAGTTTTCCTCCGTACAAGGTTGTTTTAGTATTTGTAATTTTATTGGTGAGTTATTGAGGAATATGACAACAACAAATTGTTGTTTGAAAAGTATGTAATGTTTGCCACAGTTAATGTAACTGTCATTAAACAGTTTATTGACTCGATTAGATCTAGCAGAGCGCTTACTTGACTGATGATGGACGATTGATGGATATTTTAAACTTTAATTCGTTCTAGTTATTTGGGAAATTTGTACACGAACTACACATGAAAGAAGTCATTTATTTTGTTATCAGTCTGCAAAAAACATTATTTTTTGGGCAAAAATATTACGCATAGGTTTCGCAATTATCGCATCGCATACCTATCAAAAAATACTGACTTGCACAGTACAAAATCTGAATCCACAACAAAGTTTTTATATTTTAGTTCATACAAAAACACATAATTACCTACAATTATATATACCAGTATACTAAAATAAGTTAATAAGTAAACACATTACTTGTGGTCGAGAAATTGATAACAAATAATGTTTGAACGTAATTAACAAAGTACTATTTATTACTTAAGGAACTATTTGATTGTCATCAGTGCATATGATTTTACACAATATGACGAAATAAAAATTGTCAACAATGGAACAATCAGTTTGATAGTTGTCAATTTTTAAAACACACTTGAGCATTTTCCCGCGTCTTCTTCTGCATATAATTAGTAATCCACCCCCTTTCCACCTCCTGAGGGGGGCTTTCGGGAATAAAAACCATTATAAGGCCCTATACTCAAACAATCTCCATACCAAATCATCTAAATCCGAGGATTACGTAACGATTTCTACAATACAAAATGAAGTGTCGGAAGTGTCGTGTAGGACACGGTACGGAACACCATGCATCATCCTTTAAGGGATGATTTTTGGGATAATTGTGCGTTCCCAGATCTCATACTAATCGGTTTAAGCCTGAAAAGTAACAGACAGACACACATTCATTTTTATAATATTAGTATGGATGGATTTTTATTGATAGGTACTCCGTAAGTCCGTATGTTGTTGATGTTATTGTTGATTCAAATTTTGTAAGTTACCTTTCAACCACTTCCCGCCGGTGTCTGATTGAACAGGAATTTGATACCTTCCTTAAATTATATGACAATATCAAGGGATACACGCACAGATCTGCCCGCCGGATTTGTCTGGCGGATATGCCCGTCGCTCAGATCCATCCATGTAAGGCGCGAATTGGACACGGACTTGTCTGCGAATACATCTGAATAGCGCCATATATGGACGGATCTGTCCGCCGGACAAATCCGGTGGGCAGATATGTGTGTGAGCTAGATGTGTGCGCCGCCACGCCGCGCCGCCGCCACCGGCCATTTTTACCCACGCCGCCGCCGCCGGCCGATGATCGGCGTGAAATCGGCGTGAAAAGAATTGCTAATTCGCAATTGTTATTTACATGGCCCATTCTCATTAGGTCGTGTTTATCCAGGAAACTATTTAAATGTTACACTTACACCTACTGTAAATTGTGATTTGGGTGTTTTCATATAATACACACACACATTTTATCTCTACGCAGCGATATTATAAAGTGCAAGGGATAATTACTACAAAATGATGTCAACTTAAATTACTTTGTTATTGTAACCACTTATATCTCATAGATTTATCGCTGTTCATCGATGTTGATCAGCCTTCATGTTTCTGCTATCAACATAGACCCTCACAAGTTGCACGCGGCGGGGACGATTGGGCAAAATAACGAATTAACCCAAAACATTTAAAATAATTGAATCTGTTAGTTAACCTGTTGATCAAATGTTATGGAACCCCTCCATCGAAGTTCGTAAATTAAACCATTTTTTGTTATCAATTTTAGACTGGATTAAGAACTCTCCCATCGTTCTGCACTTATTAACTTACGGGCTTTTGTGCTATAATAATTAAAGCTATTTCGGGCAAGGTCAGTTCTATATATAGATAAAATAATTATGTAAGTTATCTTATTGGATTCGGGGGCCCATATGGATACACTTCGACCCAGAGGGGTCTTTTGTGTCGGTACCCCCATTACACCTACTCGAGAGCTTTTCTCAGCCATCTCCATGTGTTGGATGATGGAGCTCAAGGGCAGTGCTTTAAATTCCTCTAGATCTCGATGACCAGTACCAAAGTCCTTAACTCTCTGTCTGGGTAGAGCGTGACATTCACACATTAAGTGTTTCATTGTCAAGATTCCTCTTCGCCACACATCCTACAATCAGTATTATCTGACAATCCCATTCTAGACAATACTCCTTTCTTAGCGTAATGGCCTGTGAAAACCCCTTTTATAATTTGGAGCGTTTTTCTGTTGAGTTTCCAAAGCTTTTTGCTCCAGATTGAGTCAACTCTATGCAGGTTAACCTTAACCATATTTTAGTAAAATGCCTAAACTCATGTCTTGTATTTAAAATGTGCAAATTATGCGAGATAATCGAAAGTTTTCAAAAACTTGGGGTGTTTTATTTACGCTATATATATTTTACTAAAGCATTCTCTTCGTTTAATTTAAAGCATATTATATTTTGTATGGTTATAAATACTAGGCGTGCTTTAATTTAGAGGGTTTGGTGCCTAATTCCTCAGTAATATTGCAATATATACTACGCCAAGGTTACGCCGATAACGCCGATTACGCCGCCGCCACCGGTCAAAAAATGATCGGATGCCGCCGCCGATGATTGTGCTATCGGCGCACACCTCTCTGCGTATCCCTAGCTAATGCAATAACAAACTAGTCCGGAACCTAGCTGATAATGCTGTCATAAGCTAAGCAACTCCTCAAGGAAGGAATGCATGCGTGCAAAGAACAAAATGTATTCATACTCGTAATTATTTTTATACGGTTTAAAGGGGTGCCTTCCACTCAAACAATAGTTGTTATTAAATCAAATACAAACTTAGAAAAAATTATAAAATAATCAACCCAGATTGACTTGAACCTGCATCGATACGCCTTCGATCGTCGAACAAACTCCCAAAGTCAAAAAGCCATCCAAATGCCGAGACGTCCCTGTAGACAGAAGTTGTTTGCAAGAACCCAATTCGCTTACGCTCCACTCGTTCGAAAAAAAAATCAACATTGTACTAATCGTAATCCCCCTCCGAGAGGCGACCCAAGTCGAAGGTCACACGGAGCTATTTCGGACCATAGCAACGGTCAAGTTGTATAAACCAGTATTTTAACATTAAGTACCTACAAAAAGCGTCACGCATACGCAGTGGTACTTAGGGCTATTTCTGTGTGATTTATTGGTACGTAGGTAGTTTCTTTCTTTTTAATCATATTGTTTCATACAATAATTTTAGTTAAATCTAGATTGGGTACAAACCCTCCCGTTACAAAACTCATTGTAATTAGCACAATGGCAGGGCGTCGTTTATGATGCAAATTCTGATATTATACGGGTACTTTGGCGTGACAAATGGGACAATGCACTGGCGTGCAATATGAGTCATATGCTGGTTGATATTTAAATTAGCGGGATTTTAGATAAAGACTGTTAGTGTTGTCATGAACACTTAAATTGTGGCTTGAATCTGACACGGTCTGATGTGACAATTAAAATGCTGCTTGAGTACCTAAAGCAGATATTAAGTAGTATTAGGTAGCCGTGATGGGACATCCCTAGAAATCGATTCCTATCGATTTGCCAATTAAAAACGACATCGATGGCAAGCATATAGCCCACATGATAGTAAGTGATCACCGTAGACCATTGACGCCTGCGATTGCCTTTATAATATAAACCTGTTAATAACGTACCGTAACGTACGTAACGTAAAGGTACCTTTTATTATGATTTGACGAAATACCCCATACTGGTAATCACGTAGAAAAACAACTTTATTTCGTATAAAATTAAAAGTTTACAAAATAGAACAATATTATTTCTTATAAAATTAAACTATTCTAAAATAGAGACAAACTAGCTCATTCAATCTAGCTTCTGGTAATATAATACATTTAATTTCAACCCTGTGTTTAAGATCTACTAACATAGGTACCGACATGTGCTACACCTTTGCCTATGATGCACAATTTAGCTTGGCTTAAAAAACATGGCTTTTTTCACCAAACAGCTATTTATATCTCGTTTCTGAAATGGGAGAAAGGTGGCCATCTCAGGAATAACATATAAATAGCTGTTTGGTAAAGAAAACCATGTTTTTAAGCCAGGCAAAGTTGTGCAACGTATACGTTTGCCTATAGGCAATAGGTGTAGCACGTGACGGTAAGCATATGTAAAAGTAATGGCACACCACTTTCTTTGCCAATTATAAAGACTGTGTACGTTAAAATCCGGCCACGCATGGTATGGTACATCTCCCTTTCGGATACACATTTTCAAGCAGTTCTTTTTTATAAATAATCTCTATTCATAGTAATATATAATAAAAATAGAATCATATTACAATTGTATGGGCTTGTCTCAGTTTTTACTGAAGGTATTTCATCATATCTTTAATGTTTTGTCCAGCGTTTTTTGATAATCTTCACTCGCTTCCTGCTACAATACCACAATTGTATTTATATTTTCACAACCGGTTTTCTGGTCAATAGAATGTCATCTTACAAAAAAAAATGTTTTGAAACTCTATTCTACTTGAGGTAGTCAGGAAAACTTTCTACTCCAAGCACTGGAAGTAATTTTTATATGGCAGCCATTTTTTTGTCAAAAAGTCAAACTCACCAAAGTTAGAACACCTCCGAACTATTTCAATCTAAATACACTTAGAAAAATGTTAGCTATGGTGAAAAGAGAATTTAATAAGGTATCATTTGATTCATCTTATTTATAATAAAAAACTATTTTTAACAGGAAAATTTGGTAAACACTGTCAGAACACTGTGGACAAAAAAATATAGGCACTGTGGAATATATAGTGATCAAACTCATAGACAACGTAACGTTTATATTATGTTTTAAATTTTATTATGTAGCTTGATAACCCCAAATTGTTAATTAGAAGTGTTGGTTAAATATGCACATTCAATAAAAAGATGTACCATACCATGCGTGGCCGGATTTTAACGTACAGTCTTTAGTACTCGTACAATAAGGTACTCTTGTAACCTCTTTCACACTCCATAACGGTTACGGAGCAATGTCGACCGACAATTCTAGGTCTAGTCTCAAAGGCCTATTGTCAACGTTCGTCATAATAGAGCATAACTGTCAAGCAAAGCACTTGCAGTTAGTGTTTGCCTTGAGTACAGTCTGCACAACTAAGCGGCTGAGGTATTCAAATTGCACGACTTTATTGTCAAGAGCATAAGAGCGTGAAAAGGATATTTTGAATACACCCGCTAAGCTACTTCCGCTGCTGACTGTACAGCTAGGGCTAATTAACGGTTCTCAGCTAATCATAACTTGGAAGCTGTGTTAATACGAGCGGACTTTCTCATAGAAAAGTATTGTCTAACAGAACGGAAAAATTATAGCACTACTATTCGCCCGCAACTTGCTCGGCGAAGTTCTGAAATTGCCAAATACATAGGCTACGATAGCTGCTTACTATCGTATTGTACCACCGGCTTGGTATAGGAAAAATACTTTGTGCCCCGTCTCTCTCGCTTAGCATTATCATTTCTTATCCCGGGAGTTCCGGGATAAAAAGTATCTAATGAAGATGATTTAGATGAAATTTGCACCCCTGAAGATTGTAATGGAAACGTTTATCACAATTTTCCTGGGTTCCAAATTTCATACAAATACGTGCACTTCTGTTTTACTCCTTGAAAAAATAGAAAAAGCAAGAAGTAGGGGTGAACAAACTCTTGGACTGGGTAAAGGAGAAGCAAACTTCGTTGGATATAATCTCCTTGCTTCTAAAATCAAAAATCCAATGCCGCTTATCAACCGAATTTTTCAGTTCTTTGTAAACGTGACCAGACGGAAGTGAGATTACTTCGCTAAATGCATAGTGAAGTAGGTCTGCCAAGGTTCCATACAAGAGCCTATCAATATCATCCGGAAGGTAGCAGATCGCGCAGCTTAGAGAGCCTTGAATATCAAACCAACGACTGTGATTACGACTCTCAGCCATGAGGAAACGTGGAAAGAGAAGTGTCTGATGAGGTATGAGGGATTATACAGAAATCGATTCATTTATTAGGAAAAACAATCCGCCCAATGAGTGTTCCACTGGACGGTCGACGCGGTCTTAAAATATACGGTTAGTGTAGGTGTAGTGTAGTGTAGGTAATAAACTCTTAATTATATTAGATATTCTACCTACACTTGCGATCATTTGTGGCTATAAGTTAGTTTTCCTACCAAACATTATTTCCGCCAAAACATAAAAAGGTCATTAGACTTGATTGCCTTAATCAGTGTAAAAGGGCATCCGGCGCAATGATCATAGATCATCGATCATGTCATCGTCCTTACTCGGGTTGTTGAACTTGACATACATGCTGAAGTACAGTCAGCAGGTTTTTTATGTCGAATAGCTAGGCGATAGGTAATAGATCAAGAGTAGGCCGTAGGCAACCCTACATTACATCATTGAGTAGCAGATGGCTTATGTAGCAATTCACGGTAAAATATTATGTTTACTTGGTAGCTTGAACTAAACTTGCAGCATTTGGATGAGGTAGGGTAGCCTAGGGCCTACTTCTTGATCTTTAAGTACCGTAATATGGAAACTACGGGTAAGTAAAGAGAGAACTATTTCTTTAAGACTCACAATAATTATTTCATTCCCTTCTATGGCTGCTTTATGCGTCCTCTTTACTCTCCGTCGGTGCTTTAAGTCATTTATTTATCTTTACTCTCTTTTATAAGTGTTATTTACAAAGTGATAAATAACTGATAAACAGTTAAGAGATTTAAATAATTGAATATTATATGATTATGACGAAATTTTGCAGTGGCGAAGTATCCACCGAAATTGATATTCAGTGCTGACTGTATCATTATCATTACATTCATTAACCTGTAGGCCGTTTGGTTCAGTTCAATTAGCATACTCGTTCCAAAAAGCAATTAGGTACCTATGAGGTTGCGATAAAAAGCAATGGGCTTCTACTTCTACTAATATTCAGGACTTAGGTAAGTAGGTATTTTTCTTATGCTCAAGGACAATTTAAGCAGGTATTTTCGCGCAGGAGCTCACGGAGAGCTGTTTTGCTACATTGATTGTAGCAAATGGAAATCCGTGATCTCTGCCTACCCCTTTTGGGAAATAGGCGTGATTGTATGTATGAATGTACCTATGTATTTTCGCACAGTGTACATACAAATTATAACGTGGCCAATTTCATTCTCCCTTTACCCAGCAGTGGGACAGTAGGTATATAGGCTTAGAATCTATACATTCTAATAAATATGAAGGTGTGTTCGTCTGTGTGTCTGTCTCCTCTTCACGCTTAAACCGCTGAACCGATTTAGATCCTATTTGGTATTAAGATAGTTTGAGTCCCAGAAATCATCCCTTAAGGAGGTGAAAAGGGGGTTGGAAGTTTGTCTGGAATTATGATAAAGTAATATTTGCAATGAGATTTTACTAAGGCGTTTCATTATAATTCTTCATGGTAAAATTAATCCCACGCAGACGAATTCACGGGCAAAAGTAAGTAATAAATAATAGGAAAAGTCACCCCATTTATCGTGAACGGAAATGCGTAATTTCTGCACTATCCCTAACAGATGGCGCCACAGTTCAACGACACGCCGAAACGGAACCAGCGAGCCGGAGATCCTGCGCGTGCGCTCCTTTGTTGCACTTCAGTTTTAAAGAGTCGTATGTACGCAAATTATTAGAAAATACGTTTCACTAACGACATTGTCCTCATGGTCCCGGAGAAAGAAAGGTTAAACTACGCACATGTGACACCTCTGGAGTTGCAGGGGATCATAGTATATGGTAGCTGTTTACCATCAGGCGGGTCGTATGCTTGTTTACTATTGTCGTGATTTAAAAAGAAAGATAATGTTGTCGCCAGACTCACCAGAGTAGCGTAAATGTCTGCTAAGTTGTTGAAAGATATGGACGATGTCGTCAAATTTAATAGAGTCGGGACAAAACAGTCATATGATCCATACAAACAAAACCGTAATTTCAATTGACTTCTCTTAATAAAAACCATTTGGACAATTATGATGTCACAATTTTAATTGATCTTAAAAACATCTGACTACACCGACAAGATAAAATCAGTTGATGAGTAAGGTTACTATGCTTAATTTTATTTCAAGACAAACTTGCGAGGCGCCCTGCGCGCCCTGCTCTTCTTTTCCACCAGTTGAGTGTGAATCCCGACTTATCCACATTGGTGCGGGAGGACTTTTCCTCTTCAGGAACCCATATCACGCGTGCCTTAGAAGATACTGTGACCAGGTTACCTGCGACTGGCTGACCGTCGACGTCAGCATAGCATAATTCTAACGTGACTGCGAGACAGGAGGCGGCAGCACGCGCCGGGGCGCGCGGTCGGCGCAGCGACGGGTGCGGCACATTTTACAGTGTCAGCAACGCGAACTGACAGAAACTGGCAGACGTTTGTAGCAGCGGGTCGGTCATCGCTCTTGAAATAAGATGCCTCCGACCGAATTGAAGCACTATTTCGCAAACTGTTTACTTCGTTGCGTAACTCTGTAATAGTAACTTGGGCCGCTTCTAACTTCAAAATGATCTCTTCTAAACTAGTTTTTAGGGCCACGATATCCTTAACAAGCAGCGAACGTCGACATAATACTTTTACGCCGTTTGTTTATCTCATCAAAAAATGGGTTCAGTAGTTCGAGACGATGGATTTGACGCTAAATACACCAGGATCCATCCGGCCAAGGACATCGCGTCACGCGATTCGCGTGATCTTGAAAACAAGCGTCGGTTTAAGGTTAACCTGGTCTCTCAAACTCGGAAGAGGTCTACTGCCCTAAATATCAAAATGCTGCAGATTGTTTTTGCTCCTGCACTACAAAATTTTAAGGGCTATAACAAACACTTGGTTTCAGCAAGATAAGGCAACTTCTTGTTCTAACTATCACGGTTCACGCGATACAGCCTGGTGACAGACGGACAGACAGACAAACAGACAGACAGACTGACGGACGGACAGCGGAGTAAGGTCCAGTTTTTAATGTTTGTACCCTTTGGGTACAGAACTCTGAGGCTGCCTCTACATGATGGGCCATCATAGGGACGCAGCTATACAACAGAACGAGATCGCGATATCGTTAGCTCCCTCTAACGCATAGCGGCGTCCCTAAGATGGCCCATCACGTAGAGGAGCCATGAAACAGATTATTGATTTATGTGGTAGAGTTTTATTATTCATATTAACAATTTGAAAGTTAAAGGACTTTTGGGCCAATGGGTCCACCTTGTATTTTAGCTCAATCTATGCTATTACTTTTTTTGGGTTAATTTAGCAAAAAGCATCGACAAAGAATCCACAGCAAAAAGTACAAAAGTGTTTTGCAAACATTAGACCAACTGGTATATTATTATTCACGGTGAACATAATAAGAAGCAAGGTAGATGAGTAATTCTTATGGTATTTACTCAGCAGGTGACTCAAGTGTTACCAGGAGCCGTACTTAGATGTTTCATAGAACGATTTTAATAAACATTTGAGGTTCAACTGAAGAACAAATCAATTTTTTTTATAAATATTTTGTTTTTGTTTATTTTAAATTTTTGTCTTGTAAATATCACCATTTACAAGACAAATTTATAGACATACCTGTTTATTCATAAACGTATTTCAAACCTCATTTAACTAAATCATTGTTTGTCCTTATCTGTCACTTTAACAGATGTGTTTGTTAGAAACAGGCTAAACATAATTTAACTAAATGAGGTTTTAATCGTGTTTATCTACACCCATATCATAAACCCTCCATGATGCGTTCAAAAACCGCACGTTATAACCACCATAAAAATAGATTGTTTCGTTAGTAGTTAGAACAAATGTCTTATCTGTAACGATGTTATTATTATCAAATAATAAGCAAAAATTCGATATCATTATGAAAATCCGGGTGGGCCCCGCCTGCCGGCACGCGCCTCTCGACCGCCGGCACAATCGAGTTGGCCATGGCGATGGCGGTGCAATCCGTGCAATGGCAGTCATTAATTCATCATTTAGGGTTTATAATATGTATGTAGATAAAGCAGTGTATGCAACTGTACGTAATTAACTAATTAGGGCTTAAAACACTCGTGTGATCTTATTATGAAACTCACTTCGTTCGTTTCATAAAACCACACTCGTGTTTTAAGGACCCCTATTACGTAACAGTTGCATAAACTACTATTATGAATAAGCGGCTAATTATGTGTCATACGAGATTTTATCTCCATTTAACCTACATAGATAAAACAAAGGCAAAAACAGAAAACTGCAACATTCTTTCACCGCCATAATGCCGCCATACCAAAACCACGCAAGCGACTCCACTCTTCCAATTTCAAAGTAAACAAAACACTTACCAAAATTTAAAACTTAAGCTAGACACTGGCCACAAAACAATTTACTTTTTAAAGTTTTTTTTTAAACTTGCGCGTATAATGCTGGCTGGACGGACGGCGTCGGCAGTGCGCGTGGTACTGATCGGCGCGCACGCACGCTGCCGTTAAACCTGTCTGACATAACATAACATGACATAACATAACATGCCATAGCTATAGGATCCGAGGGGTTCCCATGGACCCCATGGATGACTCATTGCATGTAAGTTCCATTAATCTGGGAAAAAAGTAAAGGCTTAATGGTCTTAAGTTTGAAGCTAGGGCTAAGGACTTAATGGTATTGTTTGTGCAGGGTACTCAAAAATATCTGAACATGCACTTTATTGCCCTCATAATAGAGGCGTTTTTCAGATATTTGTGACCAACTTGGCCACTTCGATATAACTGATGGCTACTGTACGCTAATAAATAACAGTTTTGATCTGAAACCTTCCTTTTCAACAATTAGGTAATTTTCACATGAATTTATAGATTTGTTAGCATTATTAATACCGGTTGGTACTCAAAATTACTACACACATACAATAATATTTGTGGAATTACCTCCACAAATATATATTATGATTTATGATATCTGACTTTTACTACTTACGAGTATATCTGCGCCATCTTTGAATTACTTTAAGAACCTTTATGTGTACACCCATTGAAAGGTGCACGAACTTTGTTAGAAACATAACCGGATGCTTAGCTTAAAACCAACTAGATGGCGCTTTTAGACATTTTATGAGGCATTAGATTATGGGTTATGATAAGTAAATAAAACACGACAATATTTAGAAGCTATTTTATCGAAACTACTATTTTACTACATTAAAATAATAAATATAGGTAATTAAAAATTATAACATTAAACATACAAATTACACTGTATAATTCTTATCCCAAAATATTATTTCAGCACTGAATCTGTTTTGACAATTGCCTCATCTATAAATTACTAGGTTTTTTACACAAATTCCCCGTATTAATAGGTCTTTAAAATACCAGGGGTCAAAAATTAATTTTTAGCTTTTGGACCCCACGCAAATTGTCACGCACAAGCAAACATCATTGGTGTTGTCTAGCAAATATGAACTTTGCTTAGTAGTAACAAGGTTTCTTTTACAGCTTACTTTCCCTAATAATCCTTAATGGTTATGGATTATTATAGGGTATGTGCACGACAGCTCACCTTTGGGGTTTTTGATGGTCAAAGGTTGACTTTGACTACTATACTAGGGGCTTCTTGCCATCCTTGGTATTGAAGAAATCAATCCGATAACTCTAATGGTATTCGTCCAAGTCACCCAGAAGCCGTTTGTTGGCATTTTTGATAAACAATGGGATCCCTCACTTCTGCTGTAATGCGTCGTTGGTGGGAGTCTCGCGTTGTGCCTCGCGTTGCGTTTCGGTCTGTGAAGATTTTAAGGGCAGAGGTGGAGCCGGTTCGCCCTGATAATTAAGAAAATTGGTTTTGCTATTCAAATTGTGTATTAGACATAGCCGTCTGTTAATTATATATAAATAAATATTATTGGACAATGCCACAAACCAACCTACGTCAACAGTAAGCTCATTATAGGCCGGGCCACTTCGCGTTCCACTGTAACCCTTAAATTGGCCGATGTTGGCTCATTGGGTTAATCGGGCACAAGACTTATAAACATACCCCGGGGTTTTCGGTGCGGGAATGATTTCGTGTATTTATAACTTTGTTTATTGTAAAGTAATTACCAAACTATGAATTAAACGTAGGTAGTAAGGTCCAAATGTGCTTAGAAATGTTAAATTGTAATAAAATAATTTATTCAATAATAGTTACTCAGTCCACAAATTTTCAAATCCGCATCGCAGGCTTCGTCAGGAGGATACAAAAATAGCTTCGTCACACAACAACCAATATTTACAAGCATAAATCCGCCACAGGCTTTGTCAATATTTAGTACCTACACACTAAACCTTAGTTACATGGACCACCCCGGACCGAAGCTGGCTCAAACGTCCCCATGACACTGGCCGCTGACTAAGGAGATCTGTTGAACCAGAAACGATCCGGAGCGGGGATCGCAACCCCTATCTCTAAGTCGGCGACCCAATTCCCACACAAACTCCTTAGCCTCCGTACCCCAAGGCCCTGCAACCTCCACCGCAACCGGTAGAAAGTCATACATTGGTTCCAAGGCAGAGTACTTTGCATGCTTCTGCTTAGCCGAATATTCCGCAGCGGTGTGACCCAGATGGGACGGTGCAAAAGTGCTTACACACGTTGCGTCCCATAAGAGACACCGACCCTTCTGCCAAGGAACCAAAATAAGACCATCTGGCCAAATGTTAAATTAGTATCGTTTTTTACAGTTTTTACCTGTTATTTGGCTAGTGTATAACATTCCCGCACCGAAAACCCCGGGGTATGCTTATAAAGCAATGACAGGATATTAAGAAGGAAATATTCGTCGAAAACGGGCCTTTACGTGCTGTTCTCGCGACTGACGGGAACGTGCGGTATCCGCTGATTCCTGAAGAGTATCTGTAAGGGGGCCCACCCACTATCAGTCCGTCGAACGATATCGGTCTGTCACTTAGAACAAAATTTTGACAGCTCCGTACAACTGACAGACCGATGTCGTCCAATGGACTGATAGTGAGTGGGCCCCTTAAAGTTGCTTGTCTTCTCTGTTGCTGTAAAGCTGTGACAGATTCCAACTTACGGCGCTGAACATCTCTAGCGGAAGCAACATCTCTAGTATCGATTTCAGCTTTTTCAGAGTATAGTCACTGGCGTAGCTACCAAAGGGCTAGGCGTGCACTGCACCGAGGCCCCCCAAGCTTGGGTGGCGCCCAAAACCTGATTAGCAAACCTCTTAAGAAAGATAATCAATAAGAGGTCTGCTAATCAGGTTTTGGGGGCACACACTGTGTATAGTTTAGGGGTCCCAGTTTTTTTGCCCCCAGGGACCTTTGTCACCTAGCTACGCCACTGAGTATAGTTGGTTAGAAAGTTAGTAAGGGTTACTCACTTGCAGCTGTGTCAGCGCGCAGCGCACGGCGCTAAGCATCTCCGGCGTGGACTTGCGGCCGCCAGGCGCGTGAGGTCGGTGCGGCCTCGCTATCCGCTCTGCCGTCGTGCCAGTTGACTCTGGAAGACCAGTTAGTTACAAAGTACCTAATTGTAGAATTAAATGTAGAATGTGAACCTAGAACGCATCGTGCAGACGAATTCGGGGGATGACTTGCGGGGACCGGGTGAATGGGGTCGATATGTATGCGGTAGTGTACAGTTGTTATGGCTCCTCTACATGATGGCCCATCATAGGGACGCAGCTATGCGTTAGAGAGAGCTAACGATATTGCCATTTCGTTCCGTCGTATAGCTGCGTCCCTATGATGGCCCATCATGTAGAGCCAGCCTTATATATCGGTGCGGCCAAGGTGGTCACATATTTGATGGCGATAGTACAAGAAAAAAAATTGAAGAAAAAATCTTATTCCCCTCGAGCTTTGACTATTTTGTATATGTCGATAGGAGTCAATAAAATGAGGTTTTTAGTTATTATTACTATTTGTTACTTATAGGTTTATGCATTGTGCATGTTCCATTCCATATCTAAAGACAAATTATCTAAACGAAGAATACATATGACCTTGTCCGTCGGTCGTGTACCTGCACTTCGACTCGTCTATTAAGTGTTGGCACATAACCATATTTAGCCATTATGAATAAAGTATAGGTAAATTAAATATAGGTACATATAAGTTTACGTCAATGCGCTAGCTAGAAATCTAGTTTCTTGCTAATATATTATAAAATAGGTTATACGTACTCTATATTCGGCGTCAATAATATAAGCTAAATAAATATGGCTGCGTTACTAGGCAAAAAAGCACTTTGACTTATGACTAAATAACAAAAATTATAGAAATTCGTTTTCTCTGAAATATAAAAAAATACAGATATTTAACCAAAAATAAATAAAGACTATGAAACCATGGTTATTTCTTATAATTATAAGTGCGTGATTGCGAAGCATAAGCAATAAACGTAGCGATTGTATACATTATTGTACTTTTCTAATTACCCCAATCATAACTTATTGAGCATATAAATTATTTCATAATCTAGCAATGATTCTTTTATTTTCACATTGTTATGGAGTACTTAATTATTGGAACAGCGTACCTATTCTGGTCTTTATCATTGATGCAAATAGATACAAAGGTGCATCATTCACCAGTTCCCTCTATTATAAGACTTGAATACGCCTACACACGCAAAAATATGTAAATTCTCAGTTTGCTTTGCAGCTAAATTGTTGAGTCAAAAATGAACAAGCTGGTAGGGCAATAAAAATAAACAAAGAACGCTGAACGCTGCGACGAACAAATAAGAATAATATGTAAGCCTGTCCCACTGCTCTTCTCATACATGAAAGGGATCGGGCTTATGGTCCCCCCGCGGGCCAAAGCGGGTTGGGGAACTTGGGGACTCCACCTACCCACCTACCACCCTTCGAATTTCTCTTTCTTCGAATCAAATGTATGCAGGTTTCCTAACGATGTTTACCTTACCTTCACCGAATACTGTTGGTAAATATCACATATAGTCTGGCTGACCAATAACTGCTGTAACAGTGGAAGTAATAAGCTATCCTGACCCCGGCCTTTTTAACAGCGAGGGTACTAGCGTAAAGCTAAGTCCACACAATGCATTTTTCCTCTTCAACTTTCATCTTCATCTTTCAATATCAATTTCGTCTAGCGCATTCAACTCTTGCATGCATCAAAACGCATGCAACTAACTGTCCACATTAGTCGTCAAGTCGGTAGTCTTTCAAATGTTGAAAGCTTTGTTGAACCGAAATCCACCGAGCGCGGGAACGCTTGCCTCAGGGCATGCGCTATGCTTGCAATTAAAAAAAAGCATGCGCTACGGGCATGAAGCATCACGTGCGTTGTTGAATGCGCTTTGACGCATGCATTTGTTGAACGAAAAAAGGCACTGTGTGGACATAGCTTAAGAAAGAGATGGTATGATTCTCTCTGTCTATGCTTGAAGTAAAACAGACCCTGGCCAAACTATATACGTTAATATTATAATAAAATTACAGCACAATGAGAGCGACCGAGACAACCAGCAGCTTATTGAGTTTCGACTCAATCGACACGTTGGTTTTTGCCCCACAATAGCGGTTTTAGTGTAAATCGACTTACGATGTACTCTAGTCCTTTCCCTGTCCCTGTGATTATCAATCTTCGGGCAGCAATTACAAAAATAACAAGGGATCCCGGGGACCCCGCAGCACAGCGCGCCCCATAGCCACTTGTTCAACGTAGTGCTGGTGCGAGACCATACGCTCGGAGGACGGCCATTATGGATGTCGTACACAAACGGCCGGTTCATGCCTGCGAGCCATTTCTGGAGACGTTGACAGTTGACGTTTATTTTTCTTTTGAAGGATGCCGGTTGGCGCGAAGAGGTTGAACGTTGAACTAGTTGGTTATGATTTTATGAATGAGTGAGAGTACCTCCACGAAAATGAGTATAAGAATAAATAGAATAACACAATCGTTACCGTATTATAATATACCTAAAGGTTTCTATTGCGTTGTGAATAAACAGGTAAAGAAATATTTTGAAATGAAAAAACGTGGTAAATTCTTCAAACTTACCTTCGTACAACGTACCTTCTTCATCACGAAACCAATCAAAAAATTGCCCAGACGAAAAAAAACCCATGTAGTATAGATGAAGCTCCTTTACCTGATTGATAAACATCAGGTATATAAATGAGCTTCATCCTCTAAGCAGGTAAACACTTTCTTTAAGAAGATGGTTCGAATTTCCGTATCTTTCTTATTTTTTTTTAATTATCTATAACTTGTATTTTCTTGAAAGCAGGTGTTTTGCTACTTTGTGTTTTGCCGCTACAACTCCAACCATTTTCTTTAAGCAGGTAAAGATACACGCTTCATCCGCTCCATCCAATAAGCTAGGTGGTGTACCTACTATCCTTGTAAGTAACTTATACTTATTTATATCAAACAAAAGCATAGCCTTAATTTTTTGAGGCTCCCAGTTTGTCTGAGGCACCATCTAAACCAGAGTTATCACATAATGGGGCTGTTCAGCGACTTTTAGTAAAACTATCAAACGTGGAGCCTTAAAACAGTTCTTAGATTGCTCCTCTACTTATATATTCTCTTTGATTATATTCAACTAACTTTTGCTAGCAACTTCATCTGAGTGGACTTATCCGCCCCTTTTTATCCCTTCATGGGTACCAAAATTCATTCAAATCTTTTCAATGGATTTACTACATGTAGTCAATTGAATATGCATGGTATGGCACGAGTGGTAGTACATGATAATAAAACATAATGATACGCCCGTTGAACGCCTATTAATCAAGAGCTACCACGATCACGACGCCAATCACACGTTTCCTCTTATTTTACATAAGGATTAACAACAAATTAACTTCCCCACAATAACTCAGACAATGCCGTAACTAAGTTATCATTACATCATGCCTCTCAATTACAGAACCTTGGTGATCCCACGAGCGCACTACCGCACCGCCGCTCTCGCGTTACACCCGTAAAAACGTCTTAAAAAACTTAATTCTATGCTGCTTAGCCAGAATCATTGATACCAGGCAGTTTGGCAAGATCACACGTCTGTCTTAGAAAAAAAAGAAACGTCGGACGAAATAGCGCGGGACAAAAAATATTAATTTACTGCGCATTTTTTTTTCTCGCGATGAATCTACGGCTGCATGTGTTTTTCGGCCAGTTCGTGTGGCTGATCGCGGCTTTGAATGGGAAAACGTTGCAAGGGGTTCCTGGGTATGGAAGGAATTTAGTTATAAAAACATTACCGGCTATTGAAGATTATCAGAGCAACGTTTATGAAGTGTTCATGGAGCCGTATTTATATGTAAGTTTTATAACACATTGTAGAATTTGTGCGGAATGAAGTGTCGTAGTATACCCGGTGTAACATGAGGAAACCGTATAATTTTAACAGCGTATTCCTGATCATAATTGAAGACTAAAATGTCATACAAACTTTCCTGAATTTTGCCTAGTTTCCGAGTTACGACCAATTACAAAAAACACATTTCTCATTGTTACTCAGCGAAACACGATTCTTAGATGGCGATTTCACCAGTATGGGGTGTAGTTTAAAGACATCTTTTATTGACAGATGTCAAAGTGACAATAAACGTCTTGTATAAACTATTTCTTATAAAAATTCATTTAAACCGATAACTTTACCTATGAGACTTACTTATTATGTACAAAAGCATTTAAAAAAAAGGAAAAAAAAACAAAAACAAATTTTTTTGGCGTTTTTGACATAAAGTCACATAATATTTTTTTCTTCTATTGACCTCAGAAATGCGTGGTTCAAATCGTTCTGTTTCCTCATGTTACACCGTGTATAGGAATGTAGTAAATATGTATATGGAAACTAATAAATTGTACGACACTTCTCTTTCCGCACAGACTCTAATAGCGATTCTGGAAATATAGGAGTACAATCATTCTTTGATACGGTGTGGTGTGCCCTGAGCCCTGAGCGTAGCGAGGGATTTGAAACGTTTGTGCCATACATTCATAATGATTTTACTTCTGTCCATCATTGATTTTTTTTATTAGATTGTTTTTAACTAAATCATGGTTATGGAACATCATGGTGTGAGTGTTTGGTATTTTGCATGTTTCATTAATTCAACCCTAACCACTGGTTTTCAAGCAACAGGTAACAGGTTCAATCCTAACTTACATTACAACTTTATAACTAATTACAAAACTCATTATAACCACTAAAAAGATATATAATTAATCCCATGAGTAATCTAGTTATTTAAATTTTAAATTAAATAACGAGTTAACCGAAATATTATAATATAAATATTTTCCACATATATGTATGTAGATAATTAGTTGTACCGTGGGCTGTTAATCCCCGACAGATCTTAACCACGCATTTCTGAAACCAATAGAAGGAAAAACGTTATAATTATGACTTGAGATCAATTTCACGAAAAAACGCCTTTTTCGCGTTTATTTGTTCTTTTTGTTAATTTTTTGAATGTATTATATGCACATTAAAAGTAAATGTTATTGATAAAATGATCGCCTAAAACGAATTGCTACATTATTTTTCAAAAAAAAACGTTTAATAGTGGCATCAAAAAGAACAACGAACGCCATCAAAAAGGAGTTATAATAAAAGAAGTTTTTTTTTTATTGGTATTCCTTAGGACATTTTAGTCTCCAAATATGATCATAAATCTTTCGAACCCCACGGTGTATAAACCAAGATTCGAATTCAACACATTTTAATAGAAATTAACGGTTGCATCAAATTATCGCCACTTTTATAACATTTAAAATGGGATTAAGGAAACTTAGACTAAAGTGTTGTTTTTTGAAACTATTCCATTCTATTTTTTTACTAGTTTCGACGCTACATTTAATAAGGATCAAATATTTTTTTATGGATTAAAAGCCGTGGCAAAAACAGAGGATAATGGTTTTTAACTTTTTAAAAACGTCCACACACGCGGACTACGTCGCGGGCGGAAGCTTACTAACTAACGGTATAAATGGTATAATAACAATAACTAATGAGTGAGTCTAGTGACACTGTAACTTCATACAATTTCAGCCATGTATTAAAATAATCTGTGACCACCGGTTCTCAAAGTTTATTGAACTTGTTCACCAGCCGTATCCATTTTTGCTGTCATTTGCTTTTTGCAGTGGGTCCATGAACTGGGAACACATTAAAAACGGCTTGACAGTTTTCTAATGCGCTTTGACAAAAAGTGGTCAGGAAATTGGCATAGGTTGGTCAATGACTTCACCCACGAGTATTCATATAACTAATTATTACTTAGAATAAATTAATGACTGGTTTCTTTCTAGCTGGTAATAAGTATAGTTGTGACGATACGTACCAATCATTTGCATATATAATTTTGATAAAGAAGCAAGTAAGTATATATATGTACCTACATATTTGAGATTAGGTACCCATTTCAAATTACGTTAATTTCTTATATTAACCATATTTGAATTTGGTTAACATAACTATATATTACATACAAGCAGACACTATAGAGATATAGACGACCACAGCCTAAGAACTTTTTGAAGCTCGTGTCGATTGCGCCATGTATGTCAAAGGCACCTAAAGATACCGAATATGTAAGAGAAATGTCAGCTGCACTGCTACTCCACCTAGTAGCTACTAGTGTACTACTAGTACGCTATTTGTTACTAGGTGGAGTAGCAGTAGTGCTACTCCACCTACACGGAGAGAAAAAAAATACTAGAAATAAGTAAAAAATAGTCATTCCCAGGACAAGTAAACGTTTACTAAAAACAAGGAAACTTTTACTAAAAACAAGTACTCGTTTACTAAAAACAAGTAAACTTTACTAAAAACAGCGAAGCGTCTACTTGTTTTTAGTAAACGTTTACTTGTTTTTAGTAAATTATTTACTTGTCCTGGGAATTACTATTTTTTACTTGTTTCTAGTAAAAATTTCTCTCCGTGTAGTATAGCTACTAGTGTACTATTAGTACGCTACTCCACCTAGTAGCTACTAGTGTACTACTAGTACGCTATTTGTTACTAGGTGGAGTAGCAGTGCAGGTGACATTTCTCTTACATATTCGGTATCTTTCGGTGGCTTTGACATAGATCAACATGAGCTTCAAAAATTTTTTAGGCTGTGGTCGTCTATATATCTCTATAGTCTCTGATACAAGTAGTACAAGAATCGTTAGTCAGTTTTCAAAAAGGCAGTGTAGTGTAAATTAGTTTCTATACAAAACAAGAGATTCTCAACCTTTAATTGCAAGACTGCGTCGACCGTCCAGTGGCACTCTCATTGGGCGGATTGTATTTCGTAATAAACGAATCAATTTCTGTATAATCCCTCATGTTAAGTTGTAGTCCTGTCATACTAATTTCGCAAATTATGGTCTATGTGATACAGTTTTATATTACTTACTTACCGTTTAGGTAATGAAGCAAAAAATACGCAAAATGAAACTGTGACAAAGACCAAAAGTTGTGGAATTAGTAGGGCTACAACTTAACATGAGGGATTATACAGAAATTGATTCGTTTAATAGAAAATACAATCCGCCCGATGAGGGCGCCTCTAGATGGTCGACACATTCTTAGTGGGAACCCCTCTTGCTGAAAAAAATACTGATAGAGTTACGAACTCCTATCACCTCAATCACGGTACCTACATAACTGCATGTGTCATTCTTTCATTGATTAATTAAAGCATATTTTTCAAAAAAAATCATTTAAGTCACTATCACCTATAACTCTTTGCTGGTCATAATCTAAAAATTAAAAGAAGTTATGTATTTCAGGACCTCACCCGGCCAGCCTACACGTTTTCAGGGGATCGGTCGCAAAAACAGATAGATTTGGCCGCTGTAAGTTGTTTTACGATTATTAAAATAACTGACTAAACTAATTAAACTAATCCAGAAAATTGGACTGTATACCTATTGCTTGATAAACTAGGCCAGTTATAAGGGTCTTATCACACTTGAGCGATTTGAAAGCGATTTTTATACAAAACTCGTACGCGGCGAACTCGCGGCGTGTTCGCTCTAACTCGCTCGTAAATCGCAAGTGTGATAACGCTCTAAGTATACTTAGGAATTGAGCTATCAGTTGGTGTATGTCTGTAACTATGTACCTATGTTTCTATTTAGATAAGTTCCACCGTAGCGCCAAAACTAAACATCCAATTTTGATGAAAAGGTGTCAAATAGATTCGTAATTATGACCCGGGTAATATAAGCTACATTTTAACCGACTTCAACTTTTTTATTACATTGAAGTTATGTCGAAGTTGAAGCGATGGTGGCCTGGCGGTAGAACGTTAGACTTTCAATCCGGAGGTCTCTGATTCAAACCCCGACTCGTACCGCTAAGTTTTTCGGGGCTTATGTACGAATTATCATCTGATATTTACCAGTCGCTTTTCGGTGAAGGAAAATATTGTAAGGAAACCTGATCTAATCCTAACAAAGCCTAGTTTCCCCCTTGGATTGGAAGGTCAGACGGCAGTCGCTTTCGTAAAAACTAGTGCCTACGTCAATTCCTGGGATTAGATTGCCCAGCAGACCCCAGGCGCAATTGAGCAATGGCAAGACCGGAGAATGATGATGAACTTATGCCCTAGTTAAAATGTATGTTGTGTCTTGCACCCATTGTCATATCCATTGTTGAATGCGGAGTTGACTCATCTCAAACCTAGCGTCTTGGTCGTGACTGTATCATATTTTGAATTTGTTCCTGTAACGGAAACAGCAAGGCTTTTAGGTCGTCACGACTATGACACTATGACGTCATAAACCTGTGCAGGAGTTAATTAAGATGTTGTACTGTATCTAGTGGAAAAAATAAAAAAATTCAACGAATTTTTTTGGGAGCTATATAAATTATTAACTGGGACGCCGTCCATATCTTTATATCGTTATATATCGCTATTATAGCCGATGTCACGCAGTAGTGACATAATTATCTATCTAAAAGGTAAAGATTTACAAAAATTAAGAAGATACACAGCATATTTACAAGTATGAATTTACGTTAAAGAAGATGGCAATCACGTAATGCACCATAACGGAGACTCCTTACAACCAGAAAGACGTAAATGCGTTGTTAACACACAACCCACTATTTTAAACCTAAATACCTACTTGATTTACTAGTAGTCCGCCTCCAATTGAGAGCTCTCGATTTCCGAGATGACCAATACTTATAACAAGATCCATATGATGTTTTTTTCCCGCTTTCTAGTTCCATTATCCCTTGATCGATCCAAATTATACAAGTCTCCTCCTTCTTCCTAGCGTTTATCCCGGCTTGGGGTCCGCTTGACAACCTAATCCCATGAATTGGCATAGACACTAGTTTTTACGAAAGCGACTGCCATCAGACCTTCCAACCCAGAGGGGAAACTAGGCTTTTTTGGGATTAGGTCCGGTTTCCTTACGATGTTTTCCTTCACCGAAAAGCGACTGGTAAATATCAAATGATATTCCGTACATAAGTTCCGAAAAACTCAGTGGTACGAGCCGGGGTTTGAACCCGAGACCTCCGGATTGAAAGTCGGACGTCTTACCGCAAGGCTACCAGCGCTTGATCCAAATTATACAAGTAGTAACAAAAATACTGGTGATCCTTTTAAGGGCATAATTGGTATCGTACCTATGTTATAAGAAAATTTGAAAGAAAGAAATTTATGTCACAAAAAAAACCGGCCAAAAGCATGTCGGGCCATGCTCAGTGTAGGGTTCCGTAAACTGAGACCATTAATTCAAAAGGTCGTTTCTTACGGGAAATTTTGCGGCGCTTACGTCATTTTGACTTACGTCCTTTCACTATAACTCAAAAACGGCTCAACCGATTTATTTCAATATAGTTTTCATTGAAGGTACTCATTAGGCCTCAGTTTCATGATTTTTTTCAAAATTTTAGGACCCACGATTCAAAAGTTAGATGGGGGGGGACGCCCTGTTTTAAACTTTCGGAGCTATTATTTCCGAGAGTATTAGTTTTATCCAAAAACTGTTTTAGAAGACCCTAATTCTTTTTAAAAGACCTATCAACGATGTCCCACACAACTTGGTTGGAACGAAAAAAAAATTCGCCTCCCACTTCACGTGTACGGGAGGTACCCTAACAAAATATATTTTTCGCGTTTTTATTCTACCGTTTTGTCGGCTTAGTTAATGCACATATTCAAACCAAATTTCAGCTTTCTAGTGCTAACGGTCACTGAGCTAGACCGCGGACGGACGGACGGACGGACGGACGGACATGGCGAAACTATAAGGGTTCCATTTTTGCCATTTTGGGTACGGAACCCTAAAAATTGGGTTTGTATTGAAGGTTGGCCAGCTGGGACGACGGTGTACCATACAAAAAAAATATTTTTCGCGACAAAAATATTTTTCTCCTACTTTTTCTTACTTGCAATACGATACCAATTAAATAATACCCTTAAACGGATCACCAGTATTTTTGTTACGCACCCTGTATGTGTCTCTGCTACAACCCCATCAAATTTTATGAAGATCAGAAAAACATTACTAAAGTTATCGTTAAACACACTCTCAAAAACAAAATGCCAGAAGTTATTTATAAGAACTCGTTTCGCTTCGCTTACGCTCCCTCGTTCGATTACCAAGACGGTAGAGTGCATTTTCAGTTACCTACTTGCATTTACGTGTTCTTAAGTGACACGGAATGATCAACTAGCATGTTTTTAACGTACATCTTCGCGTGCCAGTAATTGACATCTGTCGAGTCGTGCCAAGGACTGCTGATTGGCACGCGTCTAACTTTGGCACGCTTTTTAAGTGCCCATTGTCATCGGCGTGGTGACATGACAACTTAAATGCGGTCATGTCATGAGATTAATCATTTATCTTGTTTATCAACACTATAAATGCAATACTTTTTAGGTACTTACTATCTTAATTGTGCCCGTGGCTTTGTGCGCTATAGGCGATTATCACACTGACGACGGATCCGCATGCGGCGCCGGTGCGCGAGAGAGATAGCGCTCTGCATGTGTATAGCGCTGTCTCGCTCGCACACCGGCGCCGCATGCGGATCCGCACCAGTGTGATAACCGCCTTAGGCTAACCCCACACTAGCGTCTTTCGAGCGTCGACGCCGCCGCGTCGCCGCTGCGCGTGCGCTCGGGCGACGAGGACGCTCGTAAGACTAGTGTGGGGGTAGTCTTAAATTTCTTCTCATTGAGCCGACTGCTTTTATTACCTATAATAGGTAGATACTAACTCCACACCTATACATTCGAAAAAGCGAACAAACATCAAAAAGTTGAATCTTGAGTTTTGCGATGGTTTCAAATTGAAAGCACAAAAAGTTAGTTCTAATTATTTCAAGCCATACCCAGATAACGAAGTCCAAAACTAAATAATTTGTTTACCTCCCAGTTATTCCGAATAATTACTATAAAACGCTTGTTTGAAGATCACTCACGAACGATTAACACATTACTTTTTTTTTGTTCCTATACTTGCTATGCTAGCTCCAATTACTTCTATATCACGTCTCGTTATTACCAGAGACACCTAAATTGTAGAGACTGACAACTTCTTACTATTGGATATCCAGTTTCAATTATGAACGAGCCTATGATAGGTGACGAGCCTTTCGGTAGAACTTTAGGTTTTAAAGACACAAATTGTAGGTACTAAGATGCATAGTCGCCTTAGACCCATTTAGAACTGAAATTGGACGTCTTTTTATGTCTCATATTATTATATCATGTTTTTATATTTTTATTCACATTAAGTATCCGATGATAGTAGTAGTATATAATAGCCGTTAACATATTTATTCTGGGTGTGACTTTTTTTATTGCCTCAATAAATGTTTGCTGATTGAAGGCAAATTATTGGTTATGGATGGATATTTTTTGTTGACGAATTTCGGGTAGGAACATGCCAATCAAATATCTTGTTATGAGTAATCATGACTCATTATCATCCCGTTAAATATATTGAACGTTGAACGATTTCATATCCTTTGTATGGGGTATCGTTGGATAGGTCTTTTAAAAAGAATTAGGGTCTTTCAAAACAGTTTCTGGATAAAACTAATACTTTCGGAAATAATAGCTCCGAAAGTTTAAAACAGGGCGTCCCCCCCCCCCCCCCCCCATCTAACTTTTGAAACGAGGGTCTTAAAATTTTGAAAATAATCATGAAACTGAGGCCTAATGAGTACCTTCAATGAAAACTATATTGAAATAAATCGGTTGAGCCGTTTTTGAGTTATCACTCAAAAACCCATAGTGAAAGGACGTAAGTAAAAATGACGTAAGCGCCGCCAAATTTCCCGTAAGACACGACCTTTTGAATTAATGGTCTCAGTTTACGGAACCCTACACTGAGCATGGCCCGACATGCTCTTGGCCGGTTTTTTCAATACAAAATTCGCTCGTACGTTGTAAAACTTCTTACTGGTAGTCATAACGCCTGCTCAAAACGAATAGCAATCACTCTACACTCTTTTAAATTATGTTCCAACAGGCGCCGCGCTCACTGCCCGGGCTTCAAGCCATCGCGTTCCTCAAGGCAGACGAGGATTCTGGTGTAACTGGAGAGCTGCTCTTCACACAAATCGTACCCAATGGCCCGGTGACCATTGAGGGGAATATAACGGGGTTGCCGGCGGGGCTGCATGGGCTGCATGTGCATCAGTCGGGAGCTGTCAAGGATAATTGTAAAGATATTGGACCGCATTTTATTGCTTATTACGTAAGTACCTAGTTATATATTTTTTCCTACCCGTCATCATCATCAGTCGTTCCCTCAAAGCTGAGGATCGTGACATCGTGTCCTTCTGTTGAAGACCAGGTTCCTCCACATGCTTCTATTCTATGTACATGGCTTCGTGCAGTTTTAATTGTTTTCCTACCCGTAATCACCTTAAAATTAAGAAAGAGTTGTGGCCGAGTAGAAAATATAAATAGGTAGTCATATTTTCCACTCGGTCACAACTCTTTCTTAACAGTCGTTCATTATTATTATTAATCAAACAGGTAAAACCTACAGCAGTCGAGGTATACATATAAGCGGAAGAGGTTTTTGAAATGATGTTAACAATAGGGAATATTACGCAAAACTCTGCGGAGGGGGCGGCACTAGCACATCCAGAGGGCCTACCACAAAACACGAAAATAAAAATTTCGTTACCTGGTTCTCTGTCACTCTTTCATATTCGAGCGATAGAGAGGCACATGTCAAAATTTCGATTCTCTCATTTCACGATAGGCCCTTTGTAAACAAACCGCCTTGGTGCGCAAATGACATATTTATTCGTTATAAATTTTCTATTAAAACTTGTAAAAAAACTGTTTAAGGCCTAGTAAGTATGTATTAAAAACTCTATGGTTTACCGGTGTGCTAGTGCTGCAGTCTGGTGGCAGAATATTGCAGTAATATCCCCTATTGTCATTAGGTACTTTATGGTCGAGAGAATAAAGAGTGTATAAAGATGTGTGAACACCTCAGGCCTCACCCGCAAAAGTTTTTACTGATGGTCATCGACCATATTGTATTTTATTGTACACACATTACCTATCCACCTTCATTAACTTTGTAGGTACACTGCTAATCATTTCATCCACGCAACCATCACTAAACACTAGGATGTGACCAATTATCATCCGCCAGGGTCGTCACGGCGGGCCTCGAGACCACATCCGCCACGTCGGAGACCTTGGGAACGTTAAAGCTGACGAAGGCACGCTGCCCGTGAAGATCGTCGATCACCTGGTCTCCTTGGCTGGACCGAGGTCTATAGTTGGACGGTCTGTGGCTATAACGAAAGGGGAAGATGACTATGGAAGAGCTGGGACGGAGGACAGCGCGTTGACGGGGTCGTCTGGGCCGGCGGTCGCTTGTGGTATCATTGGTTATATGAATTAAGCTGTTATCAAGATTCATTGGTAGTTCGATCCGATACGCATTTCGCTGACCCTTTTAAAATAATCGCCTCTATAGACCTTAATTAGGTTTTCTCTGTAAGCAAAGTCACGACACTGACGTCGAATAGATCCCGATCTCAGGATCGCATTTTACAATGGTTACAATTTAAAATTTCGCTGTTTGCCTCTTTTTAGTACCTAAGTATTTATGATTATTAGACAAAGAGAGGCAAATAACTAAATTGTACCTAAGAGTAAAAAGTACTTAGTTAGGTAGGTACCTGGTTGTTCAGGCCTATCCATTTCACTGAATTGGGAAGAAAACAGTTTTTCAACTTGGGAGCTTTAAGTTTGTTTGCCACAGTCGTGGTGGCAGGTACTTAACTAATACTTGCTAAAACAAGTCTATAAGCAGGTACTTATATTGTAGTTTGTAAATGCATGTAAAAAATAAAGATTTGTTTTTAAATTTTCTTTTGTTTTCTTACCTATCGACTTTTTTGTAGACCGGTTAGTAAATGTTCTTATGAAACCAGGTTAGGTACTATATATTTGAGTCTATGGTACTACTATATTTGGAATGCCAAAATATTTTGACATATTTATAACAATAGGGGTGATGAGATGACACATGTTGAATTAGGAAATAAAATTTAGTTGATAGGATGCAAAATGATCAAAATATCCAAATAAAGTAAACATTAAAAAATCTATTGAAATGGTTCAGGCTTCAAAATTTCCATTTTTTTCGAATTTTGAAAGTACGAAATTTAAAAAACCAATGATACCATTCGATTTCTAACATTTTATTGTGAAATTAATTGTATAGCAGCCATATACATAAACGCAATATTTCACTGTAAAAAATAGCAATTTCATAATTTTTCCATACTTTAAACAGGGCAACTATGAAGCCCTGACGTCACGGCTTCAGATCATTTTGTTAGGAGCGTTTTGGGAAACAAAAGCAAATCACAGACTTTAAGTCTCTTTTCTGTCTTTTATGTTGATTTAAGGCAATTGGCCCCATATAGACATTTGATCCTCATACCAAAACGAATCGAATGATACCACGCATGAAAAAAAATCATCTACCCTATTATAACGAATAAGTAAATACCTAGGTACCTACATCATTTTTTAACGAATAAGGTAATAAATTCATCGTAAGGTTGAAATAAATTAAAAAAAACTGTATATCCAATTTTTTGTCTATTTGAAACCAGCAACATATATATAGAAAAACGGGAAGATCCACCTCACAATTATGCAGTAAAAAATAAACATTTAAGTACAGTTCCCAACTGTTTTTATTTCATAAGCAATATAAAAAGTTTATAACAAACCCGAAGGCTTACACCAAAGCAAGATATAAATAAACACAATAATTGTGATGCTTATATTGTGAAGTTCAACGTCTTATACTAATTGTGCTTATAGTTTAAACCGAAATTATAAATAAGTTTATTGCGAGGGCGGAAGACGGCAAAGGAAGTATCGGAGGATAAACAGTATAAATGCTTTAAGCATTGGTTATAATTTTATGTTCAGTTCAGTCTCAAAATGTCAGTCAGCCTGGCAATTTTGTCTGAAGTCCACAGGTCCCATACTACAACCATTATCTTATGTTATGAGTTATGAGGTACCAGTAAGACTCTTTAAATTAAAACCGCATGTAGCGCTTTCCATACTAAAGACATGCTTTTGAATTCCTGGTAGATAAGAACGAAAAAAGGCTAAAATCACCACCAAAATATATATTCACTTTTGCACCTTACCTTATTGTAATAAGGTTGAAAACTATATACATATTTTTGGCGCAGACTACTTTAATTTGAAATTTTTCTAATAATTGTGGTCCCGCAACAGACCATACACTCCAGGGCATAAGCTACCTTATGAAATAAATTATTATTAATATTGCTTCCATTTTAGAATGCATGTTCAGTATTAGCAAATTTAAGTATAAAAGTCATAGCATAGTAAACAGAATCCCCTCTATGCCGAATTATGCCTCTCGCCGTTTTTATGCGAAGCCAATGGACCCGATGAGGGCCTCGACCTTCGCGACGTAGGCCTTCTGGGCCTCCTCCTTGGCTTTACCCTTGTTCTTAAACCAGGCCTCGAACTTGGCCTTACCCTTGAAGTCTAGGAAACCAGGCTTGTCTGAAAAACAAAGTTATTATTTTATTTGTTGATATTAAGACTAGTAGTCCGCCTCGAACTGAGAACTCGCGATTTCCTTGCAAACGAGTTGACAAATATAACAAGACTCATGTGATAATTGTTTCAAACCTTCTAGCTCCACAACCCCTTGATAGATCTCATTTCATCTCTGCTACAACCCCAACAAATTTCATAAAGATCAGAAAAATGTTAAACTTATAATCAAACAAACTCTCAAAATCAAAATGCCGAGACGTCCCAGTAGCGAGTTGCTTGTAAGATTTATTGATTTTATTTTATTAATCTATGCCTCTATGGTCAATCGGGTCAATAGCTCCATGGTTATTAGCCTGGCTTCACGCAAAATAGGCGCTAGACGTCGAGTTGCGGAAACCTGCTCGTATTACAATAAAGTTGCCATCAAATATATCAGAGCAGCCAAGGTGGTCACAAATATCTGAACAATGCCTCTATTGTCAAGGCGTTCAAGTGCATAGGTATTCAATTATTTTTGAGTACCTTGGCCGCTCTGATATATTTGATGGAGACTGTACCAACAAAGTGGATCCGTCACTAAACTTGTCCACATATGCAGTTTAATAGGTACATACTGGAGGGATCAGCATCACCAACGGTAGCCTGCTTGAACAACCCGTAGATCTCCAGAAGGTCAGTGTCAGCCGGAGATGACTTCAGCTTCTTGACATCCTCCGCAGCTTTGTCGAATTGCTGGAATAACGGACAAATCAAGTTTTTTTTATTCCACTTCTGACAGTATGTTCCAAATAGACGGTGCATTTCGGCTTTTCCATGCGCATCAGAACTCTTGGCTTAACGGTTTAGAATAATTTTCAACCTATTGAAATTATAAAGTAAATCTAAATATCTAGGCACGGTTTTCTCTATGATTTCATTACAATTTAATATTGAAGCATAATTATTTTATTTTGTAATATTGTTTGTCTTATGACAGCATTATTAACAATTTAAAATAGCACTTCTACATTTTACATTTACAATATGGCATATATAGGGACTTTAGAATATAATCAATTACTTCATAAGTAACAATGGGTAAGATGCATGTAAAAATAATAGGAATTTGAATTCAATGCTTAAAACTTGTCATGCAAAAAAAGGACCTGCTTAATTTGCCAACTCAGAAAAACTTTGACCTCTAACTTAGACTTTGGAATACAAACAATGACATTTAGCTATGCAAATATAACGTACCTCCTGTAGAGACATGATGTGTGGTGCATACACTTAGCAGATAACCTAGAAAGTAATCATTCAGTTAATAAACATTCTCTGCTACTCATTTGCACATAAATCGAGGTCCGTGACGTGCAATATCACTTTTATCGGTGGCTGACAAGGACAAGTTAAGGTCTTCATATTTTTTTAATTTTTACTTCTCTAATTCCAAGATAAACTTACGTCAAAGCAGCATAAGTTATTTCTAAGGAACATTTTCTAAATATCACTACTTTTACCTTGTTAAATAGAACGGAAGCCTGTGTTTCTATCGCGTATACTTCCGATGTACTGGTTATTGAATTGATTATCAGCTAGGTAATAAAAACACGACGGTAAACTCGCTATAAAGATTACACACAATACATCGTAAGCAAATGTTACGATGTAGATCTAAATAAAAGAAATCAATATTATAATACTTACTTCTATTATTGACTAAAGTCGTAATTTTTAAGTGGATCGGCGGGCGGATTCCTTTCCTTTGCTCGAGCGAGTGAGTTGGTTGAGTTAATTTAGTTAACTTTATCTGTCAATGTCACTTTGACAGCAACCGTGACCCTGACGTTGAGGTTACCTCAGGAGGTCACTGCCCTCAAAAAAATTATACGGATTAATAAGCTGATTAATAATGCAAAATTGATAATTCTTATTAAATGTTATTAATAACAAAGTACTTAAGGCTCGAAAGGAACTGTCTGTGTAGTACTTGTAGATGGCAGCACTATAGCTGATTTCTTTCTCTATTCATACTAATAGATGGCGTTCAAGGAAGCATGCCACTTGAGCAGATTTCAGTCCGGAAACTCCGGAATTCAGTCGGCATAGACAAAAATCAGCCGGCAGGTAAAAAAAAACCTAAAACCTATGGTGACTAAGGCGTTGATCTGAATTCAGTTCTGAATTCATCATTTCATAGACCAAATCAGACGGGAATGCATATAAATTTGCGAATTGAGTTTGTGAATTCAGTTGAAGTGTGCTAAATAATTGTATGGAGTATGGAGCACATAAACAAAATTCAACTGGAAGACAGATTTTTCCGCCGACATTGCCGACTGATTTCCGCTCTCAAGTGTGTTGCAGCATGGTTGCACTTAATAGTGTTGACGGTACAGTCTGTAGAATAGACAGAATAAAATACCAAATATATTTTTTTATATCTTCAAAAATAAGTTGTATGTACCTGCTGGGGAACGTCGTTTAAGGGTCACAACACACCTAGCGGAATCACAGCGGAATTAAGCCTATTTTATAGACAAAATGTATATGGTAGCGGAAATTTGTCTATAGTAGCTGATTTTTTGTATGGAAGCCATAGACAAATTTCCGCTAGAATAGACAAATTTCCGCTACCATAGACAAAATTAAGCATTTTGTCTATGAACTGGCTTAATTCCGCGAGGAATTCCGCTAGGTCTGTTTTGACCCTAAATCAAATGTTCATTTTGAACCCAAACATGCAAGGATTTATAAAAAGAAAACAAACAGAAATACTTCGAGAGCTTAAATATAAAATGTTCACAACTCGTGTAAAATAAAATAGAATTTGCTGGAGTCTTTAAGAAATTATAGCCAGTAAATTTTATTTACTAAAGAAGCCAGCAGATTAAAAAAAAATTTTTTTTCGTGCTGTTGTATAGGGAACAGAGGCTAGATTATTTTGCCACGATCTTTTAAGTCATCGAAGAATAACTGTATAAAAATAACAGTTCCCAACTGAATTTATTTCACAGTCAATACAAAAAAGTATAACAAAACAATACCAACTCAAAAAGAGCGCATCCCACAATCTAAACTTAATAACAATATGTGATGCTTACAATATTGTGATGTTCAACATCTTATAGTAATTGTGCCTAAACCGAAGTTATAAATAATTGACTAAAGCGATGGGTGGCTGAACTATAGCAGGCAGATGTTAAGCTGACTATTTAATGACATAAATGCTTGTAAATGTTATTAGTTCTGTTCAGTCTCACTAAACGTCAGCATTGTGCAGGCCAAAGGGCATGCTTTTTAACTCATAATGACCTTTTTATTGACAAAAGAACAAAAGTTCTGATTTAGCAATAATAAGATATTACGCCATAGTCATTGGTCCCGCTCGCCCAAAGAGTTATTTTTTTATTGGAGGCCAATGGAGGCGACGAGGCTCTCGACCTTGGCGATGTAGGCCTTCTGTGCGTCGTCCTTGGAGGTGCCCTTCTTCTTGGTCCACGCCTCGAATTTGGCCTTGCCCTTCAGGTCCAGAAGACCGGGTTTGTCTGCAATAAAAAAGCCGTTTGTAAATGTGCAGTCATAAGACTTTGTTGTAGGTATTGTTTGAATACTCATAAATACCAAATAAGGTAGTTTTGTCGGTGTAATAAAGAACCATATATTACAAAGTTGTAGATATAAAAGACACGTATAATAAATTGTAAACATTGCCAAGTATTTAATGTTACAATGACATAAAGTACCTACGTAAATTGAAAATACTGGATTTAAATTTTATATCTATGTAAAGTCAACCTTGGAAAACTTACCTGCTTGGCAGGTTGAAGGTGAAATAAAAACTGGTTGCTTGACGTCAAAAGAACCATTAGGCAAAAGGAAACATCATTTTTGTTAATTTTTGTTTTCGTGACTAAATTTACTATAAAACCATGCTATAACTATTTTATTTATACCTACATATTTTACAAAATATTTTGATAAAAAATAATCAGCTAAAAGTAATTAAATGATAAGGAACGGTACAAATTTCATGTATTTGCTATCAAATTGATACCACTCGCCATCCATCACTGATTTATCGTGATTAAAGTTTGTTTATTTTAAATAACAACTTGTTAGAAAAACTCACTGTAAGAAATTACTTGACTGAAATAATATAATGATACTTGTAAATGTTTAAATGAATATCAAAATCATGCTTATTAGTAATGCATTAACTCATATGGCATTACTCTATGGGGAAACTCAAGTGAAATCTTAAAGGCCCCGGCAACGCACTTGTAATTGTAACCGCTCTGAGGCCAGTTTTATAAAGCTACAAGTAACATTTTATAAGCGGAAGTCTCTTTCTAACACATAGGGTTAGAAAGAGAGTTCCGCTTGTAAATTGTAACTTGTAGCTTTATAAAACTGGCCTCTGGTGGTCAGCTCGTTTGCCTCCTATGTCATTATAAAAATGAGATACGCACTGGCAGGGTCGGAGTCTCCAACGGTAGCCTGTTTGAAGAGGGCGTACAGCTCCAGGAGGTCGGTGTCGCTGGGCAGAGCCTTCAGCTTCTTGACATCACCGGCGGCCTTGTCGAATTGCTGGAACGAGATCAATTCCTAAGTTAATAATAGACAAAACTCATAGTTACCCCGAAGTAGATAAGCGTGGCATTGGAAAAGTCTGATGTATCATATTTACTATCAGAGTAAAATGTATCTCTACATGTATATTTAACTCTATGGTTTACTTTGATGAAATTATCCCGGACAGCTCCGAATTTGCTTGCATTTAAATAAAATAAACTACTGTTAGTGAGCTATTCAGAACTTAAAAGAATTGTTAAAAGACTTTATCCATAACTCGTATTTATTTTTATTTTGTCACCAGACTTCTAAATATTCAACCATCGTATTTTGGAAACTACAGTTTAGCTTGCTTGAATTCTAGAAATCTAGTCACGACGACGCATGGAATCTCCCAAAAAACTTGTTGAATGTTTTCAAACCAGTCGCATTAATTGAGTCAAGTTTCGTTACGCTCGGACCAGTTTTGCCGAATAGCCTTTCTCTGGCGAAATCCGAGAAAGCTGCACTTGCTAGATTTATTACTGTAGAAATTATTTTATTATGCATGCAAGTTTAAAATTTAGTTATCTACATCAGCAATTTATGGATACCTATTATAAGATGTGTCAACGAAAAAAAACTAAATACTATAAAAAAAATTGCAAAGACAACAAAGATCACTAAGAATTGGAGAAGCTCCTAATTGAAAGTCTCCTCCTCCTCCTCTCCTCCTCTTAAGGTCGATTGAAAATAGATGGCGCCGAATTGCCGCATCGCATACGCAACGGGCATTAGTGTCAATTTAGTTTTCCAAAAGTTAAGTTAAGACAAATTATTCTGCTACAACAAAATGTATATCGTCAGTTAAGCTGCCAAATTCGGAGCACAGTTATTTTACCTAGACTTGACGTATATCTGTTATTCCATATTATTTTTAATGTACCTCTAGGTTTACCTTATAAACCTAGGTACTTAAATATCTAATGAGTATAAAAATAAACCTACCTACAAAAAACCCAACTATAAAAAGAATACCCCGTCCAAAAGTGTAAGCGCCAGCTCTACGGTCCCGTGTTGTTTCGACCAGGCGGGCCGACAGGGCCCTCATATTCCATATTATGTTCCTTGTCCTAATCATAGTCATGATTAGCGTACACCGTATTTACGCAAAATATAAATAAGGTGGGACCTTATGACTGGTGTCAAACACTGTGACAGCCCCTCCTCCACCTTGTCTATAATTGACATGGTAAATATGATAATTCAAATCAAATGGAACATTTGGTGAGGGACAAGCTTCATTTATTCAACCGACTTCAAGATTTCGAAGAAGGAGGTTCTCAATTCGTCGTCTCTTTGTTTTTTTTTCAACATGGAGCGCCTGCAACTAGATTTTCTTAAAACCGTCATTCTACGACTTATTACGATTATGGCCACTCGAACAGGTTTCTAAATCGATGGCAGATTCCATTACACTGGCGTGTTGCGATGCCATGGTCGAATGGGATTTAACGGAACTAACCAACGGACGTAACATGCGACAGTGTCTAGCAAATCAAGAGATATGAATTATAGTGCCATTACATCTATGTAAGAACTTCCAAGCGAGTTCGTTACATCGCGGACTAAACTGTTGAGATGAGATGACCCTGATGAGATGAGATACTGGACAAAAGCGTTTTTGTAGATCTGTCACCAAGTTTATATTAAATTTGCAAACAAAAAGTACTTTCGTTTAGGTACATCAAAAACCGTAAAACAACAAGTATGGTCCAAAACGAACTAAGATCTGACTCGGATATCTTTGATGCATAATTACGTGGTAAAGTTGTGGACCATAGTTGCAGTTTGCAAACTATGTACTGGAAGTTGGTTTTACGGAACGATTTCTATAGGTACTTAGTATCCTTGTTTTTTTTTGTTTGTGGTATGAAACTGTTAGCTGAATTAATTTTCCCGTTTTTTTTTGTCATCAAGATATTATCGAGAAGTTGGTTATCGACCTACAACTTGACTTGTGAGATGTGAGGTCTTGGGTATAGGCTTGAATAACGCTCAGCACGCCTAGCACATGAGTGACGCGACAGTATCTCGCGCGCGAGATAGTCTATCCGTCCTTTTCTGACTGTGTCAATTAAAAAGAGATGGGTAGTCTATCTCGCGCGCGAGATACTGTCGCGTCACTCATGTGCTAGGCGTGCTGGAATGTTAAACAGGCCAATCGCCTTTGCTTGTAGTGAATATAAATTGATCATATGAGGGGCTCGTACACTTACATACTTACCTACACGACTAAATAACTTCCGGTCTGCCGTTTTCCTAATAGGTACTAAGCAAATGCCAGTGTTTACTAGTAAACCGTAATAGTATTACGGTAAGGCGGGCAGTTGTAGATCATATGGCTTCATTATATGGGGAAAATCTTAAATACACGGTGGGCTCTAATAACTAGAAAGATTTCCTGTGAAAGTGTATTCCTGATCATAATTTGATACTAAAATGTCCTATAAACTTTTCTGGAATAATACGCCTACTTTCAGAGTTTATACCAAAAAAAATATATCATTTTTTATTATAACTCAGCACAAAACGCTTTTGATGGCATTGTTGCCACTATTGGGCATATTTTACACATCCTTATTGACAGATATCAAAGTGACAGGGAACACTTTTCAGAAACTAAATTTTTACGAAAAAATGTACCAATTCGTTTTAGGCGATCATTTCATTAATAACATATAGATACTTTTCAGGTGCAAAATTTAAGAAAAAGTATTTTTTTTTGTTTTTTACAAAATTGACTTAAAGTCTAGATATAACTAACGCTTTTCCTTCTTTTGGTCTTAAAAAAGATCTTTCGGGTTACTCGAATCCACCCTCTATAGATTGCATTGCATTAGAGTTGCCCTGCAACTTTAGCCCAGACTTAAACCGTTTAAAATACATGAGTCGCCAACTAACCTTCGGTTTGCCTAATTCTTATAAAACGTTATGATGACCTCACAAACGGAAATCGATCGTTTGCTTATTGCATTAATACTAGAATAACGAGTTATTTTTACGTGAGACGTAGTAGATACAGAGAACTAACATTTTAGGTAGTTGTAAATTGAACCCCGTCTAAGTAAATATTTATAAACTATTAGCTATTACTAGTGAACCTTGATACAAACTTTAATAACCTTTATAGGTTGTAACGTAAATAAATAGTTGATGTGTGAATTTTTACAAGAAGTCGTTAATTATTTGATGGTTATTATGTATAGTTAGACTGGCTGTACTCACGACTACACCCAGGAGCAGTAACTTGTTGAGCGATTAAATATTCAAAATTATATAAAAAACACAATTTTCTATATACCTATACGAGTATAGTTACTCTGGTTCTTTTAACCATGCAGTTGTAGCAAGATAATTAATTCAAAACCAACATAATTACTCTTCCTGACTGTAATTTTCACAAACAGGGTGGCTGAAATCTTGTTAGTTCAGCTAATAAACTAACACGGGAATAAAAAAAATTGTGTAATTAAAGCAATATATGTTAGCTTATACAGAGTGTTTCCTGTAATACGAGCAATAAATTAAAACGTACATTCTACTCCTCAAACAATAACACTTTTGTTCAACAACTTTTAAAAAAGATGTATTTTTTAGATTGCCTCTTTTTCATACAAACTAAATATTATTTTCAATGTACGTTAAAATCCGTCTATTTGACATTGCTTGTCACCTTACAGACATAATCAATGTCGGAATACATTGCGTGGTCGGAAAAACTTTAAAGTGTCCTAAAAATCAAACCATAAGTTATTTTTAAAAGTCGCTAAACAAACGTTGTCTGGTTCAAGGAGTGGAATCTACGTTTTAATTTATTGCTCCTATTACAGGAAACACCCGTATACGATACGTTCCACTGCTGAGCACAGGGCCTCCTCTCATACACGAGAGCAATCGCGCGGCCTTTAGGCCCCACGTTGGGCCAAACATCGTGTGATTATAAAAAAATACTGGTGCAAATATTGACATACTTAAAAAACAATGGTTAATAAAGAACAATGTTACAAGGTTCGAGGTTGCACTTGAGGAGATCAGACAACAATTAACCGCGATCGTCACGTCATCGTAATTTTATATCGTCGAATAAAATAGTAAATTATTGTTCACTGTCATAAAGAAGCATTTAAAAACGTCCTCATTTTCAACGAAAGGCCTCTATTAACCTCGTAACAAATCACCTGTGTTTTATGGTGTTTTTCAATACATTGCGGAATTTAATCTATGGATTGATTTCGTTGTACCTTAAGTAGGTGTCAAAGGTGCATGCGATATTTGTGTCTAAATTGCGTGATCTATAGATACCTTAAGTCTTAACAATGGGAACTTTAGCCTTTAACGTCACCTCGCATTCGAAAAAATCATGGGAAAACCTGACCATAAATCACTTTGACCAACTATCGTATGTCGTTATGAATTCGTAGATTATAATAGAAACAGCTATTTTGGCAATGAGTCCGTAATTTGTATACCTACATACTTAATAAGTTTAAATAAATACAAATATAGTTGAAAATGAAATAAGGGTCCAACTAATAATGACAGTTTCATTTCAGGTCGAATATTAGTTTCGTTATTAATCTCAAAACTATGTCTTATCAAACTGGATGCGCTAATATATCCCAATAGAAACGATAAAAGTTCTACCATTAGCGCTAAAAGTAAATTCTCTTAATAAATAATTGTTGATTTCGCTTTAACGTAATTCATCGAGAACAATAGATTCGTAAAGATGTACTAAGCGTAAGCACGACGTAATCGTAATTTATTCATAAAGACTAAACTTGATCTTTCACCCTGACCTTAATGCATTCGTCACCAGAGTAAAGTTCTTGGGCAAACCAGTGTTAAGTAGTGGTTTACATATGTAACAAGTGTTACAACATTGCGCTCTACACGTTGGGATTGGGAGCAATAGCTAGAAAAGTAAATGGCAAAAACGAATAAATAATAAATAATTCGAACCCAGACAATCGTCAAAAGAGGTAACTTGAGACACGAGGGGCAACATTAGACAACAATTTTTTTTTACCATGCACCAACTAGTTGAAAGAATGACCCTAAGAGTAGGTCGGGCCAAATAATCTGCCACGGAAAGCGTTAAGTAAGTACTTCACTAAGTTTTATTTTATTGTATGGCAAGCTTCATTGTTATCCACTGCTGGTATAAGTTTCATAGCTGCTGATCATGAGTTAATGAGGGTTTCCTGTAATCCAGGTGGCGGCACTGTGACGAAATGTCTTTTTTAAAGCAGCTGTCAAAATCCACCAATAAAAAAGTGGATTATCACAGCTGCTAGCCTAATATGGTCGTGTTTTTATCGCCTGTTACCATAGCTGTCACGTTCTAACAAGTATGTAAGTGCAAAAGTGACGCACGATGCGATAAGCGATAAAATGGCAACCATGATAGCCGTTCTGGACCTCTCACCACGGTGCGGCCATCTGGTAAAAAAATTGATTCAGGAAACCGTCATTCATTAGATAATTCAAAATTAAAAGATTGTATTATGCTGTCAGCCGCATTATGTAATTCAGGAGAATTTCACTATTTGCCTTGTCTGAAGATATCCCCCTCATATCCCCAATCTCCATCTGATGAATTTAGCAAGTGACTATCAACTTGTCAAAATTGGCCTTTGTACAACCACCACGTCAGTTAGTAATATTTAGGTGGGTTACCGCGAAGTTCGAAAATCGACAAAACGATGGTCCCGTCTCTATCGCTCTTGCATATACGAAAGAGAATGATGCAAATAGACGATTCGATGAACGAAGTGCTTCGCGGTTATAGGCTAGGTCTGACGTGTCCTTTTGCTTCAAAGGTGGTATTTATTACATAAGTGATAATTAATGAGGTAAATCACTCAAGTGTGAAACAATATGAAGCCTATGAAGCTGGAGGTCCCGGGTTCGAATCCTGGTCAGGGCATTTATTTGTGTGTTTATCACAGATATTTGTTCCTGAGTTATGGATGTTTTCTATGTATTTAAGTATTTATGTATATCTATCTATTATATATATCGTCGTCTAGTACCTACAACACAAGCCTTATTGAGCTTACTGTGGGACTAGGTTGATTTGTGTAAGATTGTCCCATAATATTTATTATTTATTATTATTTATTAATATTCTTGTCTATTTTATTCGATAAAAATACCTACTCTATTTCTGGTAATACACAATTTGCAGTCAGTAATGTTAAATTGATAGTAGGATTTGCCATTTGATCAACGTAAGCCCAATGTGTGGATCGGGTCAGATAAGAAATTGATCAGGAGACAAGTTGTTGGGAAAATGTACCTACCCTAGCATGGTCAACCGGTTATTTTTAAACCTTCTTAGACACATAATCAACTGATCGATTCTGGATACCGCAATATATACTTTAGGTACACAAAAAACGCAGAGACAGGACCCCGATTCGACATGCCAAACTGTGACACGTGGATATCACAGTCGCTACTGGGATAGAGTGATATCCATCTGTCCAAACGTGTCCGCACCTTACTGTCAAATTAACAGTAAGTCTCACTAGAGTTTTTTATTGATTTTGACGTATGTGGATATTACTCTTTTGTGAATCCACTCTTTTTAATTTTGGGGCTCCGTCAAAGTCAAATAATTCTCTGTCCAAAGGAAAAAGTTTGAGAACCGCTGATCTACAGCATTATCGGTTTCTGTATTATTGATCAACGAAATACAATAGAAATCTTTAAATAGTCATGAGATAAATATTTATATTTAGGTGAAGTTACGGTGGTTTTCCATTTAATAATATTTAAATGATTTAGTAATTATGTTAATTAGATGCAAATCAGTTTTGTAATAAAATGTACTTTTATGGTTTTAAATTAACCTTTTACATACATTGTTATTTGAAAACTAAGTAGGTAAATGGTAATCATGAGGATTGAGTCAGAATAGTAGTTCAAAATTCTAAGAGTATGTTGTAGTAATTATTTGTTACAGCTAGTACCTACCTATTACAATAAAAAAATATTAATTTTCTTAGTTCACTTCTAATTCCTAATTACTCCAGGGATTCCAAAATTAGTTCCACTCGATCAACAGTAACGTAGCCAATGGCCATTTCTTAAGTACGTACAGTCAGCAGCAAACGTAGCTAAGCTTGAGATTTTATTATTAAGGAAACAAGAGTGTATTTAAATATTTTTGTGACATCACCCGCTTAGCTATTTGTACTGCTGAATATACTCAAAACGCTACATTTTATATTCTGAAACTTACTCGTACTGATATTAGATTACCTTCAGTTACATATAAATATTTAATGATGTCTACGGTTGCCGCGATTGTTATTCATGAAATAAAACAACTTTAAACCCGACAGGGCCCTCATATTCCATATTATGTTCTTTGTCCTAATCATAGTCATGATTAGCGTACACCGTATTTACGCAAAATATAAATAAGGTGGGACCTTATGACTGGTGTCAAACACTGTGACAGCCCCTCCTCCACCTTGTCTATAATTGACACGGTAAATATGATAATTCAAATCAAATGGAACATTTGGTGAGGGACAAGCTTCATTTATTCAACCGACTTCAAGATTTCGAAGAAGGAGGTTCTCAATTCGTCGTCTCTTTGTTTTTTTTTTCAACATGGAGCGCCTGCAACTAGATTTTCTTAAAACCGTCATTCTACGACTTATTACGATTATGGCCACTCGAACAGGTTTCTAAATCGATGGCAGATTCCATTACACTGGCGTGTTGCGATGCCATGGTGGAATGGGATTTAACGGAACTAACCAACGGACGTAACATGCGACAGTGTCTAGCAAATCAAGAGATATGAATTATAGTGCCATTACATCTATGTAAGAACTTCCAAGCGAGTTCGTTACATCGCGGACTAAACTGTTGAGATGAGATGACCCTGATGAGATGAGATACTGGACAAAAGCGTTTTTGTAGATCTGTCACCAAGTTTATATTAAATTTGCAAAACAAAAAGTACTTTCGTTTAGGTACATCAAAAACCGTAAAACAACAAGTATGGTCCGAAACGAACTAAGATCTGACTCGGATATCTTTGATGCATAATTACGTACTGCAAACTATGTACTGGAAGTTGGTTTTACGGAACGATTTCTATAGGTACTTAGTATCCTTGTTTTTTTTGGATCTATATCTGAATCCCTAAAGTTTTTTGTCCTATTTTTGTATTCCCTAATGCTATTTGTCCTAATGATCATTTGCCCTAATGCTCATTTGTCCTAATTGTTGTTGCCCTATCATCGTATCGATGAATTTTATTTTCCCTAATATGTTATTACCTAATATCATTTGACCTATTCATCAGTTGCCCTAACTTTTTTTTCCATAATATTAATTTGTCATAATTATTATTTGACCTAAAAGTTATTTGTCCTAATGATCAAAACACCTAATTTCAAATAAACTAATATTATTTTTCCTATTATTTCATACCCTAATATTAAATGTCCTACTGGTAATTTTTCCTAATTGTCACTTGCCCTAATGCTCATATGTTTTTAGGGTCATAAAAAAAATAACCCTAACCTACCTATCTCTGGGAGCAGTTTCGTCTTTAGGGTCATCAAAAAAAAATAACCCTAACCTACCTATCTCTGGGAGCAGTTTCGTTTTTAGGGTCATAAAAAAAATAACCCTAACCTACCTATCTCTGGGAGCAGTTTCGTTTTTAGGGTCATCAAAAAAAAAATAACCCTAACCTACCTATCTCTGGGAGCAGTTTCGTTTTTAGGGTCATCAAAAAAAACCCTAACCTACCTATCTCTGGGAGCAGTTTCGTTTTTAGGGTCATAAAAAAATAACCCTAACCTACGCCGTTATGCCAAATAAAATTAGGATATTCGAACATTATGGTAAGAATTTTTAGGGCAAATGAGCTTTAGGGCAAACATTACATTATGACAAGTAATTGTTAGGATAATTGATCATTAGGGCAAATGACAATTAGGACAAAACGGTTAGGGTAAGTAATTTTAGGACAAATGTCATTAGGGGTTTCAAATGTTATGGCAAATAAAATTAGGATTTTTGAACATTATGGTAAACAATTTTAGGACAAATGAGCATTAGGATATTCATTACATTATGACAAGTGACTGTTAGGGTAATTGATCATTAGGGCAAATGACAATTAGGACAAAACGGTTAGGGCAAGTGATTTTAGGACAAACGTTATTAGGAATTCCGAGGTACACCCGTTTTTTTTTTGTTTGTGGTATGATACTGTTAGCTGAATTAATTTTCCCGTTTTTTTTTTGTCATCAAGATATTATCGAGAAGTTAGTTATCGACCTACAACTTGACTTGTGAGATGTGAGGTCTTGGGTATAGGCTTGAATAACGCTCTGGAATGTTAAACATGCCAATCGCCTTTGCTTGTAGTGAATATAAATTGATCATATGAGAGGCTCGTACACTTACATACTTACCTACACGACTAAATAACTTCCGGTCTGCCGTTTTCCTAATAGGTACTAAGCAAATGTCAGTGTTTACTAGTAAACCGTAATAGTATTATTGCTCCTCTACATGATGGCCCAGCGCTGGGCCAGCGCTGGGCCAGCGCAATGGCCATGCGCGCAACTACACGATGGCGACATTCAGTTGTGATCTATACGTTTTCCAGGATGGACGTGGAAGCATTAGCCGCTGCAGCAATCTATCTATGCGTCATGTACCACCATTATTTTCTTAATGTACTCGTACACAATAATAAAGTTATTAATAAGAAATAGCGTAGAAGATGACGGATGTTATTTATCCAATGCTTAAATTTAAATTTATGCAAAAACTTTTAAACCCTAATGAAAAAAACATTACTTATCTCTTTCTTAATGAGCCGCTATGTTTTTATTGTGTATGTATGAATGTATATATTTTACTATTGGTAGGTATTTAATGTTATAATTATTTATTTATTTATTTAAGTTGTACTGTATGTAAATGTACTGTACTGTCTGCGTAATGTATGTGTAATTTTATTACTCCTCTAATTAATTAAAAATAAATTTAATGCGTGCATTACCAGTTATAATACGTTCTGTTCTTATATCCCACTACCCTAAGCTTGTCTGGAAGATATAAGATCGCCTGTTGCTGTCTTTATTTACATTGTTTTGTTTTCTTTGTGGTGCAATAAAGAATATTTACTTAGGTACTTGAAAAGCTACTTTATTTTCTTTAAATTCTTATTATCAGTTAGGTCCTGATTTTAGTATCTCTATGATTCAAAATAAAAGACATATAACGCATCCCCGATAAATTTCTAAGAACTTCATAATTTCATGATAAGGCCACGTACCTACTCGTCATTTTTTATTTAAAAAATCGTGTATTAGTTCAGAGATAATAGAGCGCACGCACGTCCGCACCCAACCGCGTTCTAGCACGCACTGAGGATTGGGCCACGTGTGGATGCGCACTGCCATCGCTGGCCCAGTCCCTTTGATGTGCGGTCAAAAAACCGACACCGTGGCCATCGCAGCGCCATCCGCCACGCCATAAGCCATCCGACGCCACTACCCTCTCTACACGCTGGCCCATCATAGTGGGCCAGTGTGATGGGCCATCATGTAGAGCAGCCATTACGGTAAGGCGGGCAGTTGTAGATCATATGGCTTCATTTATATGGGGAAAATCTTAAATACACGGTGGGCTCTAATAACTAAAGACTGTGCACGTTGAAATCCGGCCGCGCATGGTGTGATACATCTTTTTATTGAATGTGCATATTCAACCAACACTTCTAATTAATAATTTGGGGTTATCAAGCTACATAATAAAGTTTAAAACATAATATAAACGTTACGTTGTCTATGAGTTTGATCACTATATATTCCACAGTGCCTATATTTTTTTGTCCACAGTGTTCTGACAGTGTTTACCAAATTTTCCTGTTAAATATAGTTTTTTATTATAAATAAGATGAATCAAATGATACCTTATTAAATTCTCTTTTCACCATAGCTAACATTTTTCTAAGTGTATTTAGATTTAAATAGTTCGGAGGTGTTCTAACTTTGGTGAGTTTGACTTTTTGACAAAAAAATGGCTGCCATATAAAAATTACTTTCAGTGCTTGGAGTAGAAAGTTTTCCTGACTACCTCAAGTAGAATAGAGTTTCAAAACATTTTTTTTTTTGTAAGATGACATTCTATTGACCATAAAACCGGTTGTGAAAATATAAATACAATTGTGGTATTGTAGCAGGAAGCGAGTGAAGATTATCAAAAAACGCTGGACAAAACATTAAAGATATGATGAAATACCTTCAGTAAAAACTGAGACAAGCCCATACAATTTTAATATGATTCTATTTTTATTATATACTACTATGATTAGAGATTATTTATAAAAAAGAACTGCTTGAAAATGTGTATCCGAAAAGGAGATGTACCATGCCATGCGTGGCCGGATTTCAACGTGCACAGTCTTTAGAAAGATTTTAACAGTGTATTCCTGATCATAATTTGATACTAAAATGTCGTATAAACTTTTCTGGAATACGCCTACTTTCAGAGTTAATACCAATAAAAAATATATAATTTTTTTTATAGTTTGGCCAGAGTTTGTTCCACTTCAAGCATAGACAGGGAGAATCATACTGTCTTTTTCTAATGCTAGTACTCTCACTACTAAAAAAGGGATGGGTATAGCATGTTACTCTGACTGTTACTGCGCTTTTGGTTTGCCAGACTATATAACTCAGCACAAAACGCTTTTGATGGCATTGTTGCCACTATTGGGCATATTTTACACATCCTTATTGACAGATATCAAAGTGACAGGGAACACTTTTCAGAAACTAAATTTTTCCGAAAAAATGTACCAATTTGTTTTAGGCGATCATTTCATTAATAACATATAGATACTTTTCAGGTGCAAAATTTAAGAAAAAGTATTTTTTTTTTGTTTTTTACAAAATTGACTCAAAGTCTAGATATAACTAACGCTTTTCCTTCTTTTGGTCTTAAAAAAGATCTTTCGGGTTACTCGAATCCACCCTTTATAGATTGCATTGCATTAGAGTTGCCCTGCAACTTTAGCCCAGACTTAAACCGTTTAAAATACATGAGTCGCCAACTAACCTTCGGTTTGCCTAATTCTTATAAAACGTTATGATGACCTCACAAACGGAAATCGATCGTTTGCTTATTGCATTAATACTAGAATAACGAGTTATTTTTACGTGAGGCGTAGTAGATACAGAGAACTAACATTTTAGGTAGTTGTAAATTGAACCCCGTCTAAGTAAATATTTATAAACTATTAGCTATTACAAGTGAACCTTGATACAAACTTTAATAACCTTTATGGGTTGTAACGTAAATAAAAAGTTGATGTGTGAATTTTTACAAGAAGTCGTTAATTGATGGTTATTATATTATGTATAGTTAGACTGGTTGTACTCACGTACACTCAGGAGCAGTAACTTGTTGAGCGAAATATTCAAAATTATATAAAAAACACAATTTTCAATATATATGAGTATAGGTACTCTGGTTCTTTTAACCATGCAGTTGTAGCAAGATAATTAATTCAAAACCAACATAATTACTCTTCCTGACTGTAATTTTCACAAACAGGTGGCTGAAATCTTGTTAGTTCAGCTAATAAACTAACAGGGGAATAAAAAAAAATTGTGTAATTAAAGCAATATATGTTAGCTTATACAGAGTGTTTCCTGTAATACGAGCAATAAATTAAAACGTACATTCTACTCCTCAAACAATTACACTTTTGTTCAACAACCTTTAAAAAAGATGTATTTTTGGATTGCCTCTTTTTCATACAAACTAAATATTATTTTCAATGTACGTTAAAATCCGTCTATTTGACATTGCTTGTCACTCTGCAGACATAATCAATGTCGGAATACATTGCGTGGTCGGAAAAACTTTAAAGTGTCCTAAAAATCAAACCATAAGTTATTTTTAAAAGTCGCTAAACAGACGTTGTCTGGTTCAAGGAGTGGAATCTACGTTTTAATTTATTGCTCCTATTACAGGAAACACCCGTATACGATACGTTCCACTGCTGAGCACAGGCCTCCTCTCATACACGAGAGCAATCGCGCGGCCTTTAGGCCCCACGTTGGGCCAAACATCGTGTGATTATAAAAAAATACTGGTGCCAATATTGACATACTTAATAAAAAACAATGGTTAATAAAGAACAATGTTACAAGGTTCGAGGTTGCACTTGAGGAGATCAGACAACAATTAACCGTTATCGTCACGTCATCGTAATTCATATCGTCCAATCAAATAGTAAATTATTGTTTACTGTCATAAAGAAGCATTTAAAAACGTCCTCGTTAACCTTAACCTCGTAACAAATCACCTGTGTTTTTATGGTGTTTTTCAATAAATTGCGGAATTTCATCTATGGATTGATTTCGTTGTGACTAGTAGAAACAGCTATTTGGCATTAAGTCTGTGATTTGTATATAAAATAAAGTTTAATAAATACATATGTATGTAGTTGAAAATGAAATAATTGGACCCTTATTTCATTTTCAACTACATACATATGTATTTATTAAACTTTATTTTATATAACTAATAATGACAGTTTTAGCACGAATATTAGTTTCGTTGGTTTCGTAATTAATCTCAGAACTTTATCTTAATAAACTGGATGCGCTTAAAATCCCAAAAAAAACAATAAATGTCCTACCATTAGTACTGAAAGTCAGTTTTGTTAATAAATAATTGTTTATTTCGCTTTAACGTAATTCATCGAGAACAATAGGTTCGTAAAGATGTACTAAGCGTAAGCACGACGTAATCGTAATTTATTCATAAAGACTAAACTTGATCTTTCACCCTGACCTTAATGCATTCGTCACCAGAGTAAAGTTCTTGGGCAAACCAGTGTTAAGTAGTGGTTTACATATGTAACAAGTGTTACAACATTGCGCTCTACACGTTGGGATTGGGAGCAATAGCTAGAAAAGTAAATGGCAAAAACGAATAAATAATAAATAATTCGAACCCAGACAATCGTCAAAAGAGGTAACTTGAGACACGAGGGGCAACATTAGACAGCAATTTTTTTTTACCATGCACCAACTAGTTGAAAGAATGACCCTAAGAAAGAAAGAAAGAAAAGAAAGAAAAGAAAGAAAATACATTTATTTAACGTCACAAATACACACTAAACAAAGCAAGAAATCAAACAACACAAAGACGTTAAAAAGGATCCCCACTCAGCATGATGCCGCGGCAAATAAACCACGACGCTGGTTTTCAGGGGGGGCCTGACTTAAGAGCTAAAACTAAAACTAAACTACGACTAAACTATGACTAAAGAGTGCCGTCACATGCGCCATCGAACGGGTACAGAAGAAGAATTTTTTTTTTTTTTTTAATAAAACCAAAACCAAAAGAGTAGGTCGGGCCAAATAATCTGCCACGGAAAGCGTTAAGTACTTCACTAAGTTTTATTTTATTGTATGGCAAGCTTCATTGTTATCCACTGCTGGTATAAGTTTCATAGCTGCTGCTGATCATGAGTTAATGAGGGTTTCCTGAAATCCAGGTGGCGGCACTGTGACGAAATGTCTTTTTTAAAACAGCTGTCAAAATCCACCAATAAAAAAGTGGATTATCACAGCTGGACCTCTCACCACGGTGCGGCCATCTGGTAAAAAAATTGATTCAGGAAACCGTCATTCATTAGATACTTAATTCAAAATTAAGAGATTGTATTATGCTCAGAGCCGGATTAGCCTTTAGTCAAAGTAGGCAACTGCCTAGGGGCCCCGCGTAGTCCTGGGGCCCATCGTGCACAGGAAAAAAATAAAATATTTCATAGAGTGAAATAAAACTGGAAAATTGGTATATATATCCACTAGGGGCCCCGCGTAATGAACAGTGGAAAATTAAAATGTTTCATACCGTGAAACATTTGTAGGAAAATTTGTATGTAGGCTAGGGGCCCCGCGTGTGTACATAAAAATGTTTCATTAAATAATATTACTTAATTGCAAAATTTAGGTATGCATAGCGGCTAGGGGCCCCGCTTGTACACAGTGAGGAATGAAAATGTTTCTCTGAGTTTAAATCTCAGTTTAGGTGCTGTTTAAGAAACAGAAAGGGTTCATTTTTTGTTAATATAGTTAAACTTGTAAAAAGTGCACATGCTTCACACTACTTTTTAGTTCCTTTTACAACTACTTTTTTTTTAAAGAAAAATGCATTTAAAGTTTTTAAGTTCCATACAGATATTAATCTTGTTTAGGTCTTTTTCCTTTTTCAACGACAACGAGATAATATTTTCGGGTTTTCGAGCGTCATTTAAATAATAATGGTAAAAAAATACATAAAAACTACAAAAAGTATATTTAGTAAAAGTTTCATTTGGCCGAATAACTTTTACCAAATAATTATTTCCCAACCGTTTAATTTTCCAACCCCATAGTTGGGAAATGAAAATTACTTCTTCACGTAACGATTATTCTGCGTAGTGGTTTTTCAGAAAATATTGTGGAGTAGTCCTTTTTAGCGGGGACAGCGTTAAGTTTTACCACTCTTTCACGGCGTTTTGTTTTGATCCAAGATTTTACAAATAGTTTTTTGTCGAAAAAAATCTTACAAAAGCATATTCCCGTTTTATGTTGCCGATTCATTCTTCTTCCTCCTAACGTTTGTCCCGGCTTGGGGTCCGCTTAACAACCTAATCCCATGCATTGGCATTGACACTAGTTTTTACGAAAACGACTGCTATCTGACCTTCCAACCCAGAGGGAAAACTAGGATTTATCGGGATTAGGTCCGGTTACATTCGATGTTTTCTTTCACCGGAAACCAACTGGTAAATATCAAATGTTATTCCGTAGATACGTTACGAAAAACGTAGTAGTACGAGCCGGGGTTTGAACCTGCGACTTCCGGATTCAACCCGGGTGAATTTATTGTTTGTATAATTACATACCTAAAAGGGGGGTTTTACAATAGACAAAACAACGTAAAGCAAGTATTTTTGTGGCACTTAGTTACGTACTTGAACTAAGTGATTACACTCAAAAATCCAAACTACTGCAACCAATCCTTGTTGGGTAATCCCAACAAGGCTTAGTTTTCCCTCTGGATTGGAGTGATAGATGGCAGTCACACTCGTAAAAACTAGTGCATACGGCAATTCATGGGATTGGGTTGCCAAGGGGATCCCACACTCCAACGAACTGTGGCAAAAGCTGGGACATAGCGCTCGAAGGATGATATGAGTTGCTAAAATGGGGGCCCAAAAACTGTACTGCCTAGGGGGCCCCTAGTCTTAATCCGGCCCTGATTATGCTGACAGCCGCATTATGTAATTCAGGAGAATTTCACTATTTGCCTTGTCTAAAGATATCCCCCTCATATCCCCAATCTCCATCTGATGAATTTACCAAGTCACTATCAACTTGTCAAAATTGGCCTTTGAACAACCACCACGTCAGTTAGTAATATTTAGATGGGTTACCGCGAAGTTCGAAAATCGACAAAACGATGGTCCCGTCTCTATCGCTCTTGCATATACGAAAGAGAATGATGCAAATAGACGATTCGATGAACGAAGTGCTTCGCGGTTATAGATAGGCTAGGTCTGACGTGTCCTTTTGCTTCAAAGGTGGTATTTATTACATAAGTGATAATTAATGAGGTAAATCACTCAAGTGTGAAACAATATTCTTGTCTATTTTATTCGATAAAAATACCTACTCTATTTCTGGTAATACACAATTTGCAGTCAGTAATGTTAAATTTATAGTAGGATTTGCCATTTGATCAACGTAAGCCCAATGTGTGGATCGGGTCAGATAAGAAATTGATCAAGTTGTTGGGAAAATGTACCCTAGCATGGTCATTATGGTCAACCGGTTATTTTCTTAGACACATAATCAACTGATCGATTCTGGATACCGCAATATATACTTTAGGTACACAAAAAACGCAGAGACAGGACCCCGATTCGACATGCCAAACTGTGACACGTGGATATCACAGTCGCTACTGGGATAGAGACTCTATCATAGAGTGATATCCATCTGTCCACACGTGTCCGCACCTTACTGTCAAATTAACAGTAAGTCTCACTAGAGTTTTTTATTTATTTTGACGTATGTGGATATTACTCTTTTGTGAATCCACTCTTTTTAATTTTGGGGCTCCGTCAAAGTCAAATAATTCTCTGTCCAAAGGAAAAAGTTTGAGAACCGCTGATCTACAGCATTATCGGTTTCTGTGTTATTGATCAACGAAATACAATAGAAATCTTTAAATAGTTATGAGATAAATATTTATATTTAGGTGCAGTTACGGTGGTTTTCCATTAAAATAATATTTAAATGATTTAGTAATTATGTTAATTAGATGCAAATCAGTTTTGTAATAAAATGTGCAAATTTTCCAAGAGTTTTATGGTTTAACTAAATATGTTTTTTAAATTAACCTTTTACATACATTGTTGTTTGAAAACTAATTAGGTAAATGGTAATCATGAGGATTGAGTAAGAATAGTAGTTCAAAATTCTAAAAGTATGTTGTAGTAATTATTTGTTACAGCTAGTACCTACCTATTACAATAAAAAAATATTAATTCTCTTAGTTCACTTCTAATTCCTAATTACTCCAGGGATAGTTACTCCAGTAGTAAATAGTTCCACTCGATCAACAGTAACGTAGCTAATGGCCATTTCTTAAGTATGTACAGTCAGCAGCAAACGTAGCTAAGCTTGAGACTTTATTATTAAGGAAACAAGAGTGTATTTAAATATTTTTGTGACATCCCCCGCTTAGCTACTTCTACTGTATTAATGTATTAATGTATTAGTAGTACTGTTTTGAAAAAATAAGTCCCGCCGAGTTTCTTGCCGGTAATAAGTAATACTTCTCGGGTCAGAGGTGTAGGGTTAGAACCGGTGGTAGTTTCTTTTTCTCTCTGACGTTCATAAGTGCATTGTAATGTGACTAATGTGCCTAATTTGAAGAATAAATATTTTTTATCTTTTACTGCTGACTATACTCAAAACGCTACATTTTATATTCTGAATTTACTCGTACTGATATTAGATTACCTTCAGTTACTTATAAATATTTAATGATGTCTACGGTTGCCGCGATTGTTATTCATGAAATAAAACAACTTTAAACGGATTATATAACATACATATTACATACATATAAATATTGTTTTAAAACTGAATGCGAGCATTTTTCTGTGCAATAATGTAGGGGTAACGGTCTACAAAGTTTTATAATGCTAACTTTCCCTGTTAATGAGTGAAATTCAGCTAAACGGCAATTAGAACTGTTTCACAGCCCAGCGAACTGGCTAATAGAGTGAGATTAGGTTTCAGACACATTATATTATAAAGGCAAAAGAAGCTCACTGTACCAAGGACTACTGCGAAAACCGTTGAATTTATGTAATTCAGATGCAAAATTGAAGAGCGATTTTTTCGAAACCGTAATACCACCCAACTATAGTTCAGTACCGTAACTATGGTCCACAACTTCAGTACGTAATTAATTATCAATACCAATCTAATTTTTGGTTTTATCTGAGTTTTTTCATTTATTATGACTATTTATGACCATAATTCGAATATTAAATAAAGGTAGCACCTATTAAACTAAGACATTCTAGTCAGCTTTGGAGTCTTTGGACCATAGTTGCGAGCTTTTGGATTATAGTTGGGTGGTTTTGCGGAACCGGTTTTCGCGGATTTTTCCGAACCATGGTCTCACTAGTACCTATTTATCGTTAATGATGGCTTTGATGGCGCTACTCTAGTGTTATAAAATGATACAAACACTATGTAACAAGAACAAAAATGACGTTATGACATAGTAGACGTACAGCCTTGTTCCACTGTGGTTTATAATTTTTTTGTAACATCAGTGTAGCACCATAACCCAGAAACGATTGAAACCTAAAAAAATATTTTAAAACGATTCGGTTTAAGATAGGTATCTATGTAAGCTGTCTTACTGCACTGTAAATGGCTGGCTAGCTAACTTTAAAATAAAGGAGTTATGCAAATAACACTCACCTCCTGGAGAGACATGGTGTGTGGAGGTAGTAGGTAACCTGTAAAATATAAACATTCAAATTATTCAACATGCAATTTCATTAATTCAAAATGCGTCCAGCGAAATTCTGAATTGCGACCGGTGAAATCATTATCACCCTCTCAAAATACCAATATATTTATTTAAACTTAGATTTACTTCAACAGATAACTTAGGCATACGCAGCACGCCTTCGCTCCGGATTAAAGAAAAACTTTTTAAAAGTGGCGGCACTTACGGGTAAGAATTAAGAATGGAAGCGGGTGTTCCTCGCGGATACAACCAATGAACTGAGCGAGTCGGGCGGCTGAACAAAAGTTATGTTGTTCAAAACTCGTCATTCGACCTATAACTGACACTTGCTATCGGATTTTTACGTCATAGAGTCGCGTAGCTATTTTTTTTTTTGGTATCCTGAAATCAAAGGACGCTCGTTGTACATTAGCTCTGCTTTTAATAAATTCAGAGGGTTCTATGTGAAGCACGCGATTTTTCTTGTTTTATCTTGTAGCTACCCTTATGAGCTTACTGTGGGACTTACACTGGCTTCGTTCGAGATACGGATAGTCCCAAAAGTGTGTTAACAAACATAAGACGCCTGATTATACTTTTTGTACCTACTTGCTTAACAGTTACTGCATGGTCGAAACGAATGTATACCTAAGTGCAATCCATACCGTATTAGATTAGTTATATAGTAAAATCGTTCGTATTAACTCTTCCAAATTTGGCTTGGCACCGACTTCAAACATATCAATTGGTAACGCATATAAATAATGTAACGATTTATTTTATCCTTTTTGAACTCGGTTTATCTTTTTTTTTTGTAAAGTTTTTATTAAAAATAGGATTGTCATCTCCATTTTGTTAAATGCTGTCAGGGTTTTCGGTAATGCCGCTGGGGCCTCTTTTAGATATATTTTAGTGATATATTTAGAGTAATAGTACATTACTGCAGAGGCCGTGAAGTAAGGAATTTCAGGACGAGATTGCGGTAGACGGCAGAATCATAAAAACGCACCTACATCGGCAAATCAAGTATACATTTTTTGTTAATACTAATAATTTAATAATCAAGTGTGGCATTTCCTGGAATCTGATAGGCAGGTGTGTGTATAACAGATAAAAATCTACGGGTACTTATAGTAACGTGTCCTACATACTGAAGCATGGACAATTGGACATTGGACGCGAGATATCAATAAAGTTTCCTCGGTTAATCAGATATAAAAATAATTATATTAATGCTTCACTTGAACTGATAATTTTGTATCAAGAAAGTAGGTAGCTGGGGAATAGCATAGCATTTTAATATTAAGTGTATCGGATAACATTTATTTACATAACTAAATATACAGAGACACTACAGTACAAATACTAAACTAAATTAATAACTAGCTCAAATCTAAACTAAGCCCTTGCGGCATTGTACCAAGAATGCTGGCGGCATTTCCTCGTTGTATCGCAATGCTGATACGATATTAGGTTATATTAAGAAATCGGACTGCGTATTTTTTTAGGAAATGGCACAGTGGCTGTTAACAACCACTGGGCTGAGTGAAAGCAGGAAAACCTCTACTGCCTGAGCAGCTCACAACTCACACCGAAGTTACTCCTCAGGCGCCAGGACTCAAAATATTTGAGACAACCGACAACCTGACCATTAAGATGTTATTATTACTAGAGACTATTAGAGATATAGACGACCTCAGCCTAAGAACTTTTTGAAGCTCATGTCGATTGCGCCATCTATGTAACAAATAGCGTACTAGTAGTACACTAGTAGCTACTAGGTGGAGTAGCAGTGCAGGTGACATTTCTCTTACATATTCGGTATCTTTAGGGGGCTTTGACATAGATGGCGCAATCGACATGAGCTTCAAAAAGTTCTTAGACTGTGGTCGTCTACATCTCTGTAGTCTCTGTTATTACGCTGCTTTTTCATCAGGGATGGGAGAATAGCCAGTTGGCTACAAAACCATACATGTAAGTATCATAAGTCCAGTGACACCTCTCAACCCCCACCCTCTTGCCCTAGAGTCAGTCATCTTTAGTGTATTTTTTATGGGGCCCATCTTATGGAGCGAATCACAGTCTGCCGGAGATAAAACTGGATAACGTTTTATTAGATAGGCTTCCTTTTTTCATCTAATTACTCACAATTCAAGTCCAATTCACTCTCAATAATCCTTACACCACGGTGAGTGTGTCTCTACGTGCGTCCCAATCCCAAGTAATAGGCATAAATTGTCGAAAGGACCTCAGTGCGTTAGCTTCGGTTCCGCATAATACGTCTCCAAAAAGTCCAAATAGAAACACCATCGGTCCTTAGGCACTGGTCCCACCGTGAGCTAGTAAGCTATGAGCTATCGGCTATAAACACGAACAAAAGATAAGCACTCCCGTGTAAATAAAAGAGACACGGCGATATTTATAGCTCACCGCTGGGCGAGTAACTATAAATGTCGCCGTGTCTCTTTTATTTACACGGGAGTGCTTATCTTTTGTTCGTGTTTATAGCCGATAGCTCATAGCTTACTAGCTCGCGGTGGGACCAGTGCCTTACCACCAACACCACCAATCTTATAATTATGGGAAAGTATACTGGAATCCCTGGGCCCTGTTGAAGGCGGCACCCTAATATAATATTAGGTTGTTAGGCCAAAGCAACCAATATTAGGGCGCTGCCTCGATCAATACACTTATAAGTGTTCTTTGGCAATTTGAACACTAGGTACCTACTCATGGCACATTTAGGGATTTTCTCGTAAAATGTATTATTCGTTCAAATAAGTAATACTTCTCGGGTTGCCATGTAATGTGCCAAAATTGAAGAATAAATCTGTCATCTTTTGTTACCTAAACTACTTGAAAATAGCTAGGTATTGTAGATCAAAATTGATGGAGATGGGAACCAAGAAAACTTTACAATGTTAGATGATTATTTTAATTAATAAGAAAAGCTTAACAAATATCCTTAAAAGTACAGTTTAGGCATATTTCCCCTGCCACTGCTGCGCCAGATCGATGTACTGCTTCTTAGCGTCATCGGCGGAGATTCCCTTGCGGCCGCTCCATGCCTTCCACTTGGCCTTCTCTACCACACCGCTGCTGGGTTCAGCTGGAACAAGAATATATTCATTTTATATCTTTAAGTGGGATATTGGACCAGAATAATAGAATCTCATTATTCTGTTCCCCGAACATTATACAAAGAAGTCTAATTTGTGGTGGTAATTTGGGAAAAAATATTTCGTGGATTCCTGGCTTTTCAAGTTCTTGGAAACCTAGGTGAAGAAATAATCTAATAAAAAAAAATGTTAGAAAGAAAGGGATTCTATTATCATCAAAAAAGAATTGTCTTGACTGATATTTCTGTCGCATCTTCGTTCAATAAAAAATAGGTAAGGTTCAAATACATTTTTGCGTAGTTTAAGCGTATCGCCAGTTCTGATCTGACATATGAATGAATGAATGAATGAATTACGTTTATTTCAGACAACTAGTGGCCCATAGATAAATACCTTAAAGACTAGCATATTATAAACTAAAACTGTTATTTTGGTGACACGACGGTTTTCTGGTTATATACCAGACTCCGGTATCCTGCCTTTTCGCCGAATTTCATTTGCCAACCAACTTTTCGCAGAAGTTTCATTTGGCCGAATAACTTTTACCAAATAATTATTTCGCAACCATTTAATTTCCCAACCCCATAGTTGGGAAATGAAAATTGCCTACTAGGTTGGGTAAGGTTAGGTTGGATTATGTAAAGTTGGGAAATGAAATTCGGCCAAATGAAACTTCTGCGAAAAGTTATTTGGGAATATGATTTTCGGCGAAAAGGCAGAGAACCACCAGACTCCACCATGTTTAAATAAAAGAGCAGCAATAAATCCACAAAGTGGAAGGCACAAAATAGTGGTTGCACATCTCTCAAGAACATTGTAATGATGTTATAATTGGTCTATTGTGTCTGACGCAATGCTGACCTGATAGGCAGACACCGAGGTGATTCATAGATATACGTGTACCAATGACAGCGTCTCAAGTGGCCACCTTGAGACTCATGGAAAAGATGCGTGTCACTACGGCTGATGAAACTTGAAATTCAAACCTAGATAAATAATCAATGACTCTTGAATATGCAGTTATTAACCGACTTCAAGATTTCGAAGGAGGAGGTTCTCAATTTGTTTTTTAACCGACTTCAATTCCATAGAAGGAGGAGGTTCTGCATTCGGTTTGGGTTTTTTTTATGTATGTTCACCGATTACTCCGAAACCCGTGATCCGATTTGAATAATTTTTTTTTGTTTGAAAGAAATTATTTAGGTATTTTTTATGTATGTTCACCGATTATTCGAAGACGGCTGGGCCGATTTTGAAAAATCTTTTTTTGTTTGAAAGTGTACTTTACAGGTGGTCCCATGGTCACCAGGTCAATCTGATGATCCAGGAGAAATCCAGGGAACTCTTCAACTATTATAGGCAAACCTATGGTGATTTCAGTATTTTTTACAGCAACTTGGGCTTTTCCTCTTGGAAAAGCGGAGCCTAAGTGAAGTCGGTACTTTTTTTTGTAAAATTTTTTTTGTTACTTATAATATAATTAATATAGAAGAAAGAGTTCAAATGATCAACTTGTTTTCTTCTGTGATATAACTGGTACCTTATGGGAGTTATGGGGAAGCTAATGCAGACATTTTTAGATGAAAAATTGTCAAGAAATGTGCCAGAAAGCAAACATATATTATAAAAATATTGTGTGTATGTTCAGTTGCTTTTTCTTTAAGCCGATAGGTACGTCAGAAGTTTATACAACTTGCTTACGGCATATAATTAAGTAAATTAATGTAAGTAACAACTAACCGTCTTTAGAAATAATATCCTTGCAATACCATCACGTATATTTTAATGATTTGCTTTTTAATTAGCTTATACTTAGGGCCGGTTGCACCAAACTGTCTGTTAACGTCAACGTAATCGTAAAAAAATCTTGTATGAAAAGTTTCACAGTTTTCTATGGGATGACAGTTCCGTCGCCATATTTAACGTTGATGAGTCTGTTAATTGTGCGTGGTGCAACTCACCTTTAGTATAGGTATAATTACGTGGGGCTATAAATAAATCTACGATAAAATATGAATAGACGACGCCGAGGCTACAAATAAATGGATTGGATTTGTCACTAATATGATGTAAAAACTTGTTTTTGTGACGTATTTGTAGAAAACTTAAATATAGAGACAAACAATTTCATTATATTTTTCTCGAACGTGCTCACATAGTAATAGCCGTAATAGGTATTTAAAAAAAAAACATGAAACGGAGCCTAAAGGGTGATTCACACTGTAATGTTCCGCGTCCTACACGACACTTCAAATTTTATAGAAAAGCATGCAGCATGAATCATCCTTAATGCGTTCTCTACCAATGACGTGAAAAAATCATGAGATATTTAGATGACCGAAATCCGGATTAAGCTCCGTTCATAATTTGGTGGCCTGCTTGTACAGGGCGAGGTTATCGCAGTCGGCGGGGTTGGTTTACCTCCTAATGTGACAATAATCCTTGGATGTTGGATGTCGGATACTTACGGATGTTGACATCGCCGGTGATGGCCTGCTTGTACAGGGAGTACAGGGCCAGGTTCTCGGAGTCGGCGGGCTTGGTTTATCTCCAAATGTGACATTAATCCTTGGATGTTGGATGTCGGATACTTACGGATGTTGACATCGCCGGCGACGGCCTGCTTGTACAGGGAGTACAGGGCCAGGTTCTCGGAGTCGGCGGACTTGGTCTATCTCCGGATGTGACAATAATCCTTGGATGTTGGATGTCAGATACTTAAGGATGTTGACATCGCCGGCGATGGCCTGCTTGTACAGGGAGTACAGGGCCAGGTTCTCGGAGTCGGCCGGCTTGGTTTATCTCCAAATGTGACATTAATCCTTGGATGTTGGATGTCGGATACTTACGGATGTTGACATCGCCGGCGACAGCCTGCTTGTACAGGGAGTACAGGGCCAGGTTCTCGGAGTCGGCGGACTTGGTCTATCTCCGGATGTGACAATAATCCTTGGATGTTGGATGTCAGATACTTACGGATGTTGACATCGCCGGCGATGGCCTGCTTGTACAGGGAGTACAGGGCCAGGTTCTCGGAGTCGGCGGGCTTGGTTTATCTCCGGATGTGACAATAATCCTTGGATGTTGGATGTCGGATATTTACGGATGTTGACATCGCCGGCGATGGCCTGCTTGTACAGGGAGTACAGGGCCAGGTTCTCGGAGTCGGCCGGCTTGGTTTATCTCCAAATGTGACATTAATCCTTGGATGTTGGATGTCGGATACTTACGGATGTTGACATCGCCGGCGACAGCCTGCTTGTACAGGGAGTACAGGGCCAGGTTCTCGGAGTCGGCGGACTTGGTCTATCTCCGGATGTGACAATAATCCTTGGATGTTGGATGTCAGATACTTACGGATGTTGACATCGCCGGCGATGGCCTGCTTGTACAGGGAGTACAGGGCCAGGTTCTCGGAGTCGGCGGGCTTGGTTTATCTCCGGATGTGACAATAATCCTTGGATGTTGGATGTCGGACATTTACGGATGTTGACATCGCCGGCGATGGCCTGCTTGTACAGGGAGTACAGGGCCAGGTTCTCGGAGTCGGCGGGCTTGGTTTATCTCCGGATGTGATGATAATCCTTGGATGTTGGATGTCGGATACTTACGGATGTTGACATCGCCAAGGACGGCCTGCTAGTAGAGAGAGTATAGGGCCAGGTTTTCGGAGTCGGCGGACTTGGTTTATCTCCGGACGTGACAATAATCCTTGTATGTTGGATGTCGGATACTTACGGATGTTGACATCGCCAAGGACGGCCTGCTAGTACAGAGAGTATAGGGCCAGGTTTTTGGAGTCGGCGGACTTGGTTTATCTCCGGATGTGACAATAATCCTTGGATGTTGGATGTCGGATACTTACGGATGTTAACATCGCCAAGGACGGCCTGCTAGTACAGAGAGTATAGGGCCAGGTTCTCGAAGTCGGCGGACTTGGTTTATCTCCGGATGTGACAATAATCCTTGGATGTTGGATGTCAGATACTTACGGATGTTGACATCGCCGGCGATGGCCTGCTTGTACAGGGAGTACAGGGCCAGGTTCTCGGAGTCGGCGGGCTTGGTTTACCTCCTGATATGACGATAATCCTTGGATGTTGGATGTTGGATGTCGGATACTTACGGATGTTGACATCGCCGGCGATGGCCTGCTTGTACAGGGAGTACAGGGCCAGGTTCTCGGAGTCGGCGGGCTTGGTCTTCCAGTTCTTGACGGAATCGGCGACTTGTTTGAATTGCTGGAAAATACATAATACAATTTAATCATCAAGTTTAAAAGTTATATGCACCCTTTTATACACATAGGTATCTTTTTTGTTTTTGTGCTATGTTTTTTTAATAATCTTTTATAAAATAAGTAAACGCGGTGTTATTTGAAGTCTGTATTATTATTATAAAATACTTCGTCTAAAATAAATACGAGTATCAGATGGAACCATGCTGCAGGGGCCAACTTTAGATTTAGATTTTTAGTTGTAGGGTTTATTTTATAAGTATATATAGTTTAGTGTTAATTTTAAGTCATAATATGTATATTTTAAAGTTTATAATTAAATGTTATTCAATCAAACAAAAATCAGATAAATAACACTCTATGACTTTAGTGATATAAGGTAAATTTAAACCAGCTTTTTCATAAGGGTTAACAGCTTTTAGCCACTAAAGTTATTGCTATAAAATATCTGTGTATACATATTATTGTCAACGTCATGCTGCCATAATTGCCATAAAGCAATGATAATTATCAATGGTACCACGTATTGATAACATGCAGGTGTATATATTGATATATACACGTATGCGCAAACATTATATTGGCACGTATGCTTTTTACCTATTTATTATGCCTTATCAAATGATTACTTTATGATTGAAATGATTATTTTAGGAATTAAAGAGCGGTGTCTCTTGACACAGGTATCTTGTATACTTAAAAAGAGACGCCAACCTAAATTTTTGTAAAAGTTTTTAAGTTAATGAATAAAACATTTTTTTTTTATAGGCATATAATTATTGATTACGGGGCTTTTTCCGTTTGTTTTAGTACGTATTGATTATAATTATAATATACTCGGTTGGACCCAACAGAACAGGCGAATTTCACACTGCTGCGCTTTCCGCATGCGGCGTCGGTGCGCGAGCGAGATAGCGCTCTGCATGTGTATAGGTAGCACTGCACGCCTAGCACATGAGTGACGCGACAGTATCTCGCGCGCGAGATAGTCTATCCGTCCTTTTCTGACTGTATCAATTAAAAAGAGACGGGTAGACTATCTCGCGCGCGAGAAACTGTCGCGTCGCTCATGTGCTAGGCGTGCAGTAGGGTAATTTGCAGAAAAAATGTACCTTTACTTTTTTTTTTATTTGATATATATTTTGAGTCTATCCTATGCAGAATCATGAGCTCTATAGAGTCTGATAGATAAAAAAAAATGTCCCAACTGTCCCAAAATTTTCATACAAAAAAATTTCGTTACGTTCATAAAAAAATGTAACGAAACTTGGGACAGTTGGGACATTTTTTTTATCTATCAGACTCGATAGAGCTCATGATTCTGCATAGGATAGACTCAAAATATATATCAAATTAAAAAAAAAGTAAAGGTACATTTTTTCTGCAAATTACCCAGTAACGCTTGCATACCGTCGCCGCAAGCAGTTGCGGTTGCGGCGCCAGCGTGATAATTGATTAATAAGCTACTTTAGATGCCTCTAGTCACGGTAAGTTAAAATCCATGGTTAATGATAATGGGGGTCACGTCCTTACCTCGTCGAGAGACATGGTGAGATTGGCTAGTTCGGTGAGATCTGTAAAGAAATAAGAAAATGCGTGAGCCAGCTTGCATTATAAATAATAAATCGTTATTTGAGTGTAAATTTGAATAAATAAGTAAATTGGTGAAAGAATATAACAAAGAAAATAAATAAAAGTGCTATAAGTATATGAACATATACAAATGCCTATCGATTGACTACAAAAAAAGTCCAACCCAATGTCCAAGGCAACATGGGCGTTAGAAAAACACAAGTAACTAGGCAATATTTTGCAAGTATCAGTCTGCCGGACGATATCGGCCTGTCAGTTGTTGGGATCTGTCGAATTTTTGTTCTGACAGGCTGATATCGTCCGGCGAACTGATAGTGAGATGATTAATATTATGTATACAAATTCCAAAATAAGTGCTGAGAACGCTAAGAAAGTCGGGGTTCGAATCCGCAGCCAAGTTGAAATTCGCATTGGCGATAGGCTACTAACTGTTCATTAGCAAATGGTATTTCACATGAATGGTTACTCATTTTGCCAATTATCTGGTCACTTTGCCTGGAAACCTAGTGAGCACCGATTCTTCACCGCGAACCGCATCTACCGTGACCACGAGTGAAATTGGAGCAACGACCGCACTGCGGTTAGGGTTGTCACATAGAAAAAATTAAATGTCCTGATAAAAATCCGGACATCACCCTAAAAATACCGACATTTCTACATAGATTATAGATTTTCGACATAGATTTAGTGTAGCTTGCACAGCACGCATCATAATAAAAATAAAAGTCTTTTAATAGTGTTCATTGGGTAGAAACGCAGTGTCTACGTTTTCTTCTTTTTTCGATTTTTCTTATCGATTCCATGTAGAAAAGTTTACAAAAATATTCAAAAACATGCCATTTTATTCTGTTTTTTTTTTAATTGTTTGAAGTTATATTAAGTATATATTTAATAAGGTATTTTCCAAAAATCCTGCCAAGTTCAGTCGCAATCCGGACACAAGGTAAAAACCCGGTAATTTACAGGATAATCCTGACGTATGGCAACCCTAACTGCGGTAGCGGAAGGTAGTCTATCGTCTAATGACAACGTCCGGCGACTAGCGAGAGTCACGAGCATTGATTTAATATGGATCCTGGCGGCTTCAGCCGGCCACCGACTATCAGTCCGCCTGCAGTCCATCTAACGATCTCGGCCTGTCAGTTAGAACAAAGATTTGCCGGCTCCGAACAACTGACAGGCCGATATCGTCAGACGGACTGCAGGCGGACTGATAGTCGGTGGCCGTCCTAGCATAACATGCGTTGTCGCATATTGTATACTTCGAGTAGGGTGACCAGACGTCAGGAATTTTCCTGACATGTCAGGAATTTTAGACATATGTCAGGAATGCGGCCGGAAAAGGGAAATGTCAGGTATTTTCGACAAATAGACTGTGAAGTATTATTTGAATAAAATAAAATAAATGTTTTGTAAAAATTTAGTTTTACGACCATAGAACGTTTGCTAAATTTAAAAAATAAACACTTAAAGTAAACTTAAATAATTGAGATCCGCTTTTATTCGCATTTACCTATAATACTTAACGTTAACTATCTATAGCGTCTATAGCAGGTTTTGTAGGTACGCCAGTTAAAATCTACTAGTACTTTTAAAATATCAGTGGTTTCTCATTAATTTATCAAATTGACATTATCAGCTTGTATTGTAACGTACCAATAATTAGTTCAAGGATGAGCTGTATTGACGATATAAAAAAATATAAACATAAAACATCGGGACTTCTTGATTAGGTTTTTAGTTCTCAAACAAACATTAGGTAATAGGCGTGATGAATTTTTTTTTCATGCATGGTATCGTTCGATTCGTCTTGTTGTGAGGAACAAATGTTTATATGGAGCCAATTGCGTTAAATCAACCGTGATGATTTTTTTTTTTTCATGCATGGTATCGTTCGATTCGTCTTGTTGTGAGGAACAAATGTTTATATGGAGCCAATTGCGTTAAATCAACATAAAATACAGAAATGAGACTTAAAGTCTGAGATTTGCATTTGTTTCTCTAAACGCTCCTAACAAAATGATACGAAGCCGTGACGTCACGGCTATATAAATAGTTGCCAAGTTTAAAGTTTGGAACAATTATGAAATTGCTATTTTTACAGTGAAATGTTGCGTTTAGTTCACAATTTTTTTTTAATCGAATGATATCATTGGTTTTTAAAATTTCGATCTTTAAAAATTCGTAAAATTTTGAAATTTTGAAGTCTGATATCTTTGCACCATTTCAATCGATTTTTTAAATGTTCACTTTATTTGGATATATTGATCCTTTTGCATCCTATCAACTAAATCTTACTGCATAATTCAACATGTGTCATCATCCCTATTAGTTCTAGGCCAATAGAGTTCCGCGAGGTCAAGCTCGTGTCAGGAATTTTGGTCGAAAATCAGGAATTTTGTCAGGCCTTTTGAAATTTGTATCTGGTAATCCTAACTTCGAGTCGCTTCTGAAGTATGGAGAGTCGCGCAACAACGTAAGATGTTGCCAGTCGTACCTATACTGATATTCATTTCACTATGACGGTCACATCTGCCGGAATGACATTCAAAGTTTTGATGTGTTATTGAAATAATGTTTATATGAATCGCGCATGCAGTGCATTAACTAATGTCGTATTAATATCGAAGTTTTTTAGCGTTTGAATAAGACCCCTTATCTGTCTTATCAATTTGATAAATAAAGATAATTGTGTTTTTATTACTTGTAGCTATATTTTATTTATTTATTGTTTTAAGGTAGACCGAGGTAAATCGGATCACAGAGTGAAATGGTTCAAGCAACATTTTTGTCGATTTCGTTTGATCGCGGGTAGCCACGGGCAGCTAATCAGCGTAACGCTTGACAAGATAGCTTATTTTGAAAACCTCACCCGCTTAGCTATTTCTGCTGCTGACCGTCACTAGTAGGCATATAACCGCGAAGCACTTCGTTCATCGAATCGTCTATTTGCATCACTCTCTTTCGTATATGCAAGAGCGATAGAGACGGGGCCATCGTTTTGTCGGTTTTCGAACTTCGCGCTAGGCCCTCAGGCTATGTTTTTACCAGAATGTGTTTGTTATGGACCAATCCTAGAGCTGCGCTGTGCGAGGATAAACAAATGAAGTGATTCTATTGGTCCTAAAACACATCCCTCGCAACGCAACCTCGATCATCTCTGGTAGAAATGCAGCCTAAGAGTAGTTAGGTTTGTAGGTATAATATTAATCGTATACAAGGTGTAACAAAAATACTGGTGATCCTTTTAAGGGCATAATTGGTATCGTATTCTTATTGTGAAAAACTAAGAAAAAATAATTTTCTCGCGAAAAAAGTTTTTGGTTTTGTATGGAGGGTTGGCCAGCTGGGACGACTCGCCCCATTCAAAAAAAAATTTTTTTTTCGCGTTCAAAAAATTTTTCTCCTGGTTTTTCCTACTCGCAATACGATACCAATTATGCCCTTGAACGGATCACCAGTATTTTTGTTACACCCTGTATACGACCGATAATTTTAATTTAGTAACTAAAATGCATTACATTCGCCCGATGGAAAATAGGCTAATCAAATTAGACTTTTTCGAAGAATTAATTCCCACCAGGCTGGAAATCATTTAATTACCTTAATTTGGTCCTAAATTCGTGTTTGTATGTTTTGGTAAATACTGCACACCTGGGATTGGGCAAACTCAGATTACACGTATTTCGGACCAAATGAAGGTATTAAAACGATTTCCAGTTTGGTGGGAATTAATTCCTCAAAATTCAATGGCTCTTATTCGATAGCTCATTACTGGTTTGTGTGACTGACAAAACTTATTAGTACTATATTAAATTCAAAACAAAATTCAGCAAAAAATCTACAAGCACGTTTTATAGGACTTACCGTGGGGATGGAGCTAGGTCGAAATCGTCGTCTACACTGACTGAAACTCGCGCAGGCTTCGCGTTAAATCCGCGCTTTCAGGACTAACAGTGATAGGGTTGACACTATCGACAACGCTATCTCACTTTGATAAAAAAACTATCTGAAAGTTATGTTTATAGATGTTTATAGTTTAGCGTGGAGTCTAGAGAAAAAATCATTATGTGTTTTCTTAAGTAAGTAACAAAATTCTGTATTTCATAAAATGCACATGGTTTATGATCTAAAGGGATGATCCCGCCCGGTACGTAAACAAAAGTTGCCTGTGTTGGGAGACACCGCTCTTCGTTAGGTTATATTAGTTATATTTACATGTACAACAGAAATTAGTAGTATCAGTTAAGTAATTTATTAAATTTATACTAAATTAAACAATTAGTTCCTACTGTAACTTCAGAAAGTATTTTTTTCTAGGGCTTCTGACGAATTTGATTTGCCGTGCTATAAAACCTTATCCAGTATGTAGTATTAAATTAAAGAGAATAAAAATGGGTGGAACAATTTGGTTAAACTTTACTTAAACTAGGTATTATGTAGGAAATGAATGAAATAATATTACTGAGGAAAAAAATTCCAGCCAGGCCAACATGTTCATAATAAAAAAAAATTGGATAAATTTTTAGGGTTTCGGTCTAATTTTGTATTTATAAAAAATCTACCTACTGGTACCTATAAATCGATCTTGTCTCCCCAATGCCCTTTTTTTTAGTTAGAACACTACGCTATTTTGTACAGCTTACCTGAAAGAAGAAGAAAGGAAGAAACAGAAATACCTACAGTGGGCAGGTACTTAATTAATAAATTATAAAATTATTCTGCGCACTCCTAAAAAAATAAAACAATCGGCAGAGCTGTTTCTGAATACGTAGCTATTTGAGTGGCAAACAAAAAATAATTGGTCACAACACAACACATTTACAGTAGGTAATTAGAATTTAAATTACTACACATTTTCAAACACATTTTTAGTAGGTATTCATTAACAATGAATTATATATATATTTTTTTTCATTTTAAATAAAATATTATTAGCTGGATACTTGAAGAAAACGAATACAATTATATAGCGTTTGACGCACTTGCCTACGTAAGAGTACCTATTCTAGCTAAACCAACACTTCTATACTCAAACATAACATCTATACTCAGCAGCAGAAGTAGCTAAGCTGGTTGGGTGTTCAAAATGACCTACACATTGTGCTCTTATTCTCTGAACAATAAAGTCGTGTCCAGCTCATTTTAAACACCCTACCTGCTTAGCTACTTTCGCTGCTGACTGTACCTACGTAACAACTTTGATCAAGTATCTCATATGCCTAATTTATTTATTAGAAAATATCAAAATTATATTTTATTTAAAATAAGTATTTTTAATGAATACTTACACATTTCAGAATTTGTGGCTCGTCTAGAACTTTGCTCAAGGGTAAAGTTCATATTTACCTATTTATGAAAATAGCATGTTTAATCTGGCAATTTTCAGATAGGTACCTACCTTATGATCACGTATAACTAAAGACGGCCAAACGAGACCAACTGTTATCCATACCATTTTATTGATATACTTTTTGGCGGCTTAGTAATTAGTTATAATTATGGTGATGATAATACATATATTGAACACATCCAACCAAATGACAGTGGATTCTGTTAAGTACCTAGGTATTGGTATACATATTATAATGAAATGGAAAACCCTAAATACAAGTAAATTTCTGTCAACCCTATTTTACCGTAATCATAAATGCTATCTGTCCAAAATCCACGGCTTACCAACAGGGTGTCCATAAATTTCACGTGTATCTTTAGTGCTCCTTCAAGATAACAATATGACCAATCATTATTTAATAGTTTATCAATTATCACTAGTAAGTCCGCCACGAACTGAGAACTCGCGATTTACTTGCAAACGAGTTGACCAATATAACAAGACCCCAAGGAGGATTTTTTTTTTCTCCTTTTAGCTCCATAACCACTTGATCGATCCTGCTCATATACGAACTTACAAATTTTATGTCTCTCTGCTACAGCCCCAAGAAATTTCATAAACATCAGAACAACTTTACTAAAGTTATCGTCAGACAAACTATCGAAATCAAAAAGCCATCCAAATGCCGAGACGTCCCAGTAGCCAGGTGTCAGTTCGGTTCGGTCTGGAGTTGTTTGTAAGAACTTACTTTCGCTTACGCTCCGCGAGTTCGATATTCATTACCTATGTAGGCTATGTAAGTGAATAATTTTACACTTACAATGAAGAAAATAATGGTCTGAAATGTAGATGATGAGCGCGTTTTTCAAAAAACATGTAATTTTTTTATTGTGACAATATCTGCAATTTTTTCAATTATTTCTTATTATTTCTAGTCACAATGACGAAATTTTTCATCGACATATAAAGGGAACGAAACTGTCCTGCAAGTGGTGTCAAAATGGAATCCAAATGAGATTAAAATAATAAAATGGTTAAAAAGGGGACAATAGAGATTCAAAGACATGCATTGAATAGTTTAGGTACTTTAGGTAAGCGTGAGTGGTGTGACATGACAAAGTATAAAATAATTTTGACAAAAAAATAACCGACTCCGCTTTTCCAAGAGGAAATGCCAGAGTTGCTGTAAAAAATATTGAAATCACTGTAGGTGTGCCTATAATAGTTGAAGAGTTCCCTCGATTTCTCCAGAACCCCATCATCAAATCCGGACCTGGAGACAATGTGAACAACTGTGAAGTATAACTCTTTCAAACAAAAAAATAATTTTCCAAATCGGTCCAGCCGTCTTCAAATAAAGGCGGCCACCGACTACCAGTTCGCCTGCAGTCCGCCTGACGATCTCGGCCTCTCAGTTAGTACAAAAAATAGCCGGCTCCGAACAACTGACAGGCGGATATCGCCAGGCGGACTGCAGGCGGACTGATAGTCGGTGGCCGGCCTAATCGGTGAACATACATAATTTTTTTTGCAAAAAAGACGAATTGAAAACCTCTTCCTTCAAAATCTTGAAGTCGGTTGAAAAGTCTCCATTATCAGTAAAATATATCCCCTAGGAAAATCTATCAGACGTACCGTCGTATTATAGTCGCCATCAGATTTATCGCAGCGGCCAAGGTGGTCACAATTAGTACATTACGCACCTAGGGCGGTAAAATAAAGAACGGTTCAGATCGCGAGTATTTGTGGCCCGAACCGAAGGTAAGGGTCATAAACAAGCGATCTGAGGCCTTCTTTATTATCGCCCGTGGTGCGTACACAATTTTACGTCTTCTCCTGGGTGTGAAGTGAGATTTGCTGGAGCGCCCGTGGGCGGCAAATCTCACTTACCGCCCAGAGAGACGTAATAGTACATTACACAACTAGGATGGTAAAACAAAGAAAGGCCGAGATCGCAGAAGTTTGCGGCCCGAGCTGCAAGCGAGGGACGTAAATATGCGATCGAGGGCTTTCTTTATTACCCCCCGTGTTGTGTACATCATTTTATGTCTACACTTGGCCAGTAAGCGTCTTTTTCCGTACGCGCAGCGTGCGGAAAAAGCCACTTTATGGCCAGGTGTGGCATAAATATCTTAACAACGCCTCTTTATTGACAAGGCGATAAAGTGCATGTTCAGATATTTTTGAGTAGGTAGTACCTTGGCGGTACATTTGATGGCGACTATACCTAATCAGTACCTATCTGTCTACATCGAAATGAATAAAATAACTACATACTTACTTAAATAATTATATGTCCCGTGAATCATAAGACAAATAAGTATAAGCATTATCCTAATCATTGATCTGCATCTCTTAGTTATCGAAATATATACATGTAGGTAGTCTAGCTCTTATCTTTAATAAATAAATAAATTTTACATTCTACTTTATTTTCAACTAGCTGTACCCGCGCGGCTTCGCTCGCGTGTGTTGCAGTTGATTCTGTTACTTTTCGTTATCCTCAACAGTCCATTGCTGAACGCTTTCTACTTGTAAAATTTTATAAAGTCAGTTTAGCAGTTTAGCTAAAACCGACTTCTTCCATATAACTTCGACATCCCAAAAGATCGACGGAAAGCGTCTAAGATTGGACTGTGTCAGCCATGGTCAAGAGAAGCATGTGAGTGGGAAGATCTGGCGAGCTAAAAAGTCAGAGCTTCCTTTGTAGAGTCATGTAGAGTCGAACGGCCGAAGTATCTCAGAGGAAAGTGCAGCAGGAGGTCAGAGATCGAACACAAATTAATGATAAGTCTTAAAAGTAAACCGAAGGGTGGAAAGACCAATAATAAGGCAGCCCTTCCACTAAGGCGGAGATGAGAGGAGACGTGCGGGAATGAACCAATAGCCGGGAATTAACTAAGAACCGTCACCGTGACCATGACTGATGCCTTGCTGATGATCGATTCCCGCATGTCCCCTCTTATCTTTAATCGTATCCGTATCAATAGCAAGGCAGCTTTAGTGGTAAGGTCTGCGTAGGCCGACAGCTAAATAAACACTAATTAGAGTCGAAAACCCGAAGCGCCCCAGAGAAAACAACCTTGATGTTAAAGTGTAAGCAAAATGGCCCCCAAGCAGCCTTTCACGTAGTAAACTCTATCAAAACTGTTATTGATTCCGTCTTAAATATTCAACTTAACCATTTTTGGTATTAATAGTGAAAGTGCTGTGTGTTTTTGATTTATGCAAGCCTTCTGCCGCTTATGCCATAACGCAAACTCTATCAAAACTTTTTTCTTCCCATCTTAAATATTCAACCTTATCATTTTTGGAAAAAATAGCAATGGTACGGTGTTTTTGTCTAATGCGGGGGGCTCCGCCCCTGAGCCCCCCTTGTACCGTCTGCCGCGTGGAAAACTCTGTCAAACTCTTGCTCCCATCTTAAACATTCAACCTTACCAATTTTGATAACAATAGCAATAGCGCAGTGTGTTTTTTCTTTATGCTGGTGGTCCCCCTTTAACCGCCTTTCACGTGCTAAAACCTATCAAAACTCTTTTTCTCCCATCTTAAATGTTTAACCTAACAATTTGTGGTATAATTAGCAATGGTATGGTGTTTTTTTATCTTCATGCGGGGAGCTCCGCCCCCTGAGCCTCCCTTTGTTTACCGCCCGTCACATGGTAAAACCTATCGAAACTCTTTTTCTCTCATGTTAAATGTTCAACCTAAAAATTTTTGGTATAAGTAGCAATAGTGCGGTGTGTTTTTTCTGTATGCGGGGGCTCCGCCCCCCGGGGCCTCCTTTCTTTACTGCCTATTACGTGGTAAGCCCTATAAAAACTCTTTTTCTCCCATCTTAAATTCTTTATATAATCTAACAATTCTTGGTATAATTAGCAATCCTACGGTGTGTTCTTTTCTTTATGCGGGGGGCTCCGCCCCCCGAGCCCCCCTTTCTTTGTCGCCCGTCACGTGCTAAGCCCTATCAAAACTCTTTTTCTCCCATCTTGAATGTTTAACCTAACAATTCTTGCTATACTTAGCAATAGTACGGCATATTTTTTCTTTATGCGGGGGGCTCCGCCCCCCGAGCCCCCCTTGTTTGCCGCCTGTCCCGTGGTAAGCCCTATCAAAACTCTTTTTCTCCCATCTTAAATGATTAACCTAACAATTTTTGGTATAATTAGCAATACTACGGTGTTTTTTCTTTATGCGGAGGGCTCCGCCCCCCCAGCCCCCCTTTCTTTACGGCCCGTCACGTGCTAAACCCTATCAAAACTCTTTTTCTCCCATCTTGAATGTTAACCCTAAAAAAATTTGGTATACTTAGCAATAGTGCGGGATGTTTTTTCTTTATGCGGGGGGCTCCACCCCCCGAGCCCCCCTTGTTTACCGCCTATCCTGTGGTAAGCCCTATCAAAACTCTTTTTCTCCCATCTCAAATGATTAACCTAACAATTTTTGGTAAAATTAGCAATACTTCGGTGTTTTCTCTTTATGCCCGAGCCCCCCTTTAATTGCGGCCCGTCACGTGATACACCCTGTCAAAACTCTTTTTCTCCCATCTTGAATGTTTAACCTAACAATTCTTGCTATACTTAGCAATAGTGCGAGGCATTTTTTCTTTATGCGGGGGGCTCCGCCCCCCGAGCCCCCCTTGTTTACCGCCTATCCCGTGGTAAACCCTATCAAAACTCTTTTTCTCCCATTTTAAATGATTAACCTAACAATTTTTGGTATCATTAGCAATACTGCGGTGTTTTTTCTTTATGCGGGGGGCTCCGCCCCCCGAGCCCCCCTTTAATTGCGGCCCGTCACGTGATACACCCTGTCAAAACACTTTTTCTCCCATCTTGAATGTTTAACCTAACAGTTCTTGGTATACTTAGCAATAGTACAGGGTGTTTTTTCTTTATGCGGGGGGCTCCGCCCCCCGAGCCCCCCTTGTTTACCGCCTATCCCGTGGTAAGCCCTGTCAAAACTCTTTTTCTCCCATCTTAAATGATTAATCTAACAATTTTTGGTATAATTAGCAATACTACGGTGTTTTTTCTTTATGCCCGAGCCCCCCTTTAATTGCGGCCCGCCACGTGATACACCCTGTCAAAACTCTTTTTCTCCCATCTTGAATGTTGTTGTTCTTGTAATACTTAGCAATAGTACAGTGATTTTTTTCTTTGTGCGGGGGGCTCCGCCCCCCGAGCCCCCCTTTCCTTGCCGCCCGTCACGTGCTAAGCCCTATCAAAACTCTTTTTCTCCCATCTTGAATGTTTAACCTAACAATTCTTGCTATACTTAGCAATAGTACGGGGTATTTTTTCTTTATGCGGGGGGCTCGGCCCCCCGAGCCCCCCTTGTTTACCGCCTGTCCCGTGGTATGCCTTATCAAAACTCTTTTTCTCCCATCTTAAATGATTAACCTAACAATTTTTGGTATAATTAGCAATACTACGGTGTTTTTTCTTTATGCGGGGGGCTCCGCCCCCCGAGCCCCCCTTTTTTACGGCCCGTCTCGTGCTAAACCCTATCAAAACTCTTTTTCTCCCATCTTGAATGTTTAACCTAACAGTTCTTGGTATACTTAGCAATAGTACGGGGTATTTTTTTCTTTATGCGGGGGGCTCCGCCCCCCGAGCCCGCCTTGTTTACCGCCTATCCCGTGGTAAGCCCTATCAAAACTCTTTTTCTCCCATCTTAAATGATTAATCTAACAATTTTTGGTATAATTAGCAATACTACGGTGTTTTTTCTTTATGCCCGAGCCCCCCTTTAATTGCGGCCCGTCACGTGATACACCCTGTCAAAACTCCTTTTCTCCCATCTTGAATGTTTAACCTAACAGTTCTTGGTATACTTAGCAATAGTACAGTGGATTTTTTCTTTGTGCGGGGGGCTCCGCCCCCCGAGCCCCCCTTTCTTTGCCGCCCGTCACGTGCTAAGCCCTATCAAAACTCTTTTTCTCCCATCTTGAATGTTTAACCTAACAATTCTTGCTATACTTAGCAATAGTACGGGGTATTTTTTCTTTATGCGGGGGGCTCCGCCCCCCGAGCCCCCCTTGTTTGCCGCCTATCCCGTGGTAAGCCCTATCAAAACTCTTTACCTAACAATTTTTGGTATAATTTGCAATTTTACGGTGTTTTCCTTTTTCGCGGGGTGCTCCCCGACCCCCTCCCCCTTCTACCAACCACCTCGTGGAAAATTCTCCCATCTTGAACATTCAAACATTTTTGGTAACAATAGCAATAGTAGTGTGTTTTTCTTTATGCGAGTCCCCTTTAACATTCAACTTAACAGTTTGTTGAATTTTGTATTTCTAATTTATTTTTCCCCTTGCATAGGCTTATATTGGCCCTATGGTTGACGACTGGTAGAGAATACAATTGGTATTATACTTGCACGCCATTTCGTGCAATATAGATGAAATAAATAAAATATTCTAAAGGGTAGGCAACGTGCATGTAAATCCTCTGAAGTTACAGGCGTCCATAGTCTACGCTAACTGCTTGGCATCAGGCGGCGGGCCGTATGCTTCAATGTCACCGTCGTGGTATAAAAAATATATAGTTAAAATACGATGGCATATATTCCCATATAAAGTCATTTCCCATACAAAGTTCAAATCTAAACAGACAAACAGACAAAAATTCTAAAAATCGTCGAAACGTGTCCTGTTATCGATTCTAAGAGCTACTAACTCATTTTTTTACTAATATCTCCAATGTACCTACAGATTTTCGACCCTTTTCAGCTTTATTATATGTAGGTATAGATAGAAGATTTACAAACTATTCACAAACATTTATAATACAGAGGTGATCGAGTAATTTTCCGATGAAAAGGAAAAATATACAAATTCGTATCCGCAGCAATCATTCGTCTTTTCAACCACAAACATCAGTGTTTTCAACAGCTCTGTTGATGAGATAGGCGTTGCTAAGCAACCGCGTGCTAGCGCGCCAGGCCTCAACAGAAAGAAGGAGAAAGAGGTAGCATAGATAGTACCTACCTACTATAGCCATCTAGGGAAATCTCTGCGAACTCGTGTTGCATTTAGTATGCACCTAAACTACATATGTAGTGGTCAGATTTTGCGTAGGGAGGACTCGGTTAGTGACAAAGTCCTGCGAGAGATAGCGTTACCTAATCGTATTGCCAAAGACATATCTAGATACCCCTTTTGATGGTACGTATTTTTTACTTTTCCACTATATTTAACCAGTATATTATTATTTAACCCATTTATTTATTTATATATGAATGAATATAAACTAACCGAAAGTAGTTAAACAAATATCAATTTGCTGCTTGAGCTTAACACTCATATTAAAAGTTTAAACCCCCCTTAAACCCCCTTAAATCCAAAATGTTCGTATTTTTTATAGCCTATGTCCTGACCAGAGGTCTGTTGAACCCGCTAGTGAAGTTTTTATCGAAATCGGTTCAGGCGTTTTGACGCCAACTCTCCCCATCCAAACAGACAAACAGACAAACAGACAAAAATTCTAAAAATCGTCGAAACGTGTTCTGTTATCGATTCTAAGAGCTACGAACTCATTTTTTTACTAATATCTCCAATGTACAGATTTTTTACCCTCTTCACCTTTATTATATGTATAGAAGATATAGATGTATAGATTTGGAAAATTTTAGGTGATTTCGACTTAGAATCGCGAGCTCTTTCGATCTGAGTAGCACACAAAAGCTAGGGATACACAGTATACACACACGGCGGACATATCTGTGCGTGTATCCCTAACTCATTGAGTCCCAAAATTTTCATATTTGTTTTTTGTTACTTCCATTCCGTTACCGCCATAAGAAGTCTATAGAAAAATGGTAACGAAATGGAAAAAAAAACTTGGGACACATTTTTTGTCCTAATAAAATCGAAAGAGCTCGCGATTCTGAGTCGAAGTAGAATAAAATTATAATGAAAATTAAACATATTTCCTCTCTAATTACTTTATCAGATATATTGTAAAACATTCACACAAACAAAGTAATAAGTAAATTGACATTAATTGAAATCAAATTTTTCTACAATTCATTACTGACGTTAAAAATTAAAATCCAAAACTCATGCGTATTGCGCATCCAGTAAGATAATAATTTAATTAAGTACTTATTATGTAATGTAAATGGTAGCAAAATTCAAGGAAAAAAAATGGAAAGGCCTTTGCCCAGCAGTGGGACTGGGAGACTGGGACACTAAAACAACTGAAAACATCGAAAACCTTGGCGTAATTTTCGAGAACTGAATTTCAGATAGTTTTCAATCTGTTGCATTTAATCCCTATCCTCGTACTAAGTTTTAAAAAATGCAGTTGCAATATGATGTGAGAATTGACACGATGTTGATAATTATGTTTTGTATGAAACACTGTAGTCTCACTCTCTATTTCATCATTTCTCTCTCACACACACCCGCGAGCACGCACGCATGCACGCACGCACACACGCACGCACGCACACACGCACGCACGCACACACGCACAACCGCACGCAAGCACAAGTAAACCGCATTCTACTTGTTCCGGGATGAGGGCCTGGAGATCTGTATTGTAATACCTGTAGGTTTTACAGTTCAGACTCTAGTCTCTCACAAAGGGTATTTTAACTTCAAATGTAACTCTCTGTTTCATGTTAAAACTGTAGGTAGGTAAATGTATCCTTTGTGAGGTGAAAATAAACATATGGTTTGGTAAATATAACCATTGGAAAAACACCTGCAAAGTTATCTATGTTACACATTTTTGCCATGACTGAAGTAAACAACAAACAAGTCAATTCCATTTTATGCCTTATCTCAAACAAATAAAGTACAATTTAGGTGTATAAATATCCCGACATTTATCTATTTAAGCTCCTATCAATATTATCAATACAATCTACAGTCATTCTTCCTTTAACTCGAGCCCTTATGTAATTCATGCTTTGTACAGAACATTTTCTAACTCTCCAGTTTCAGTACAATCTCGGTTTGCTTATATTTATTACAGAACTAGAGCTCACCTTATATTTGTTCCCTGTAAGCATATGCTTAGGAATCAGCCTGGGCTATCATACGTTACCTACAACAACAACTACTTTTTGGTAGACTTTATAACTTTGATGATAAGAATCACAATTGGTCAGCAACTTTATCTATGGTGGCAAGAAGTGTTTATCGGGCAAGTAGGTCACGCTGTTTGACTTATTTGTCATCCACTTGAACTGCTATCAGTCGGGAAAATTTGCGACTTTTGCGAGCCACACCTCCAGCACTTGTGTATTCCTGATATGATAACCTATCTAGCAAAGCAATGTGCCTCTTGCTTAGAGCTTTAAACCAAGGGGAGTGGCCATAGACAGGCGTTCCCCTCTGCCGAAAATGTATGACCAGTGGTCATACTCATTGTATGAACTGACGTTTATTTGACGTGGCTATTTTGACGTTTCGCATACATTTGACGTTCCCCTCCCCCGCAAAAAATGGCAGACTTTTTCCTATAGAAATGAGAGCGCGTCTCGCATCCGGTTGGTTTAATAATGAAAGGCCTCTTGAGTTTAGCGTAAATGTGGTGACATTGTGGTAGTTAGTAGGTATCCTTACTAATATTTTATTTAAATGCGAAACTATGTCTGTCTGTCTGTTACCTCCTCACGCTTAAACCGTTGAAACGATTAAGATGAAATTTGGTAGGAGTCCCGGGGAAGGACATAGGACAGTTTTTATCCCAGAAATCATTCCTGGAGGAGGTAAAAAGGAGTCGGATTACTAATTCCACGTAGACGAAGTCGCGGGCAAAAGCTAGTATAAGGGTTCACCACACACCTAGCGGTTTTCCTCGCGGAATTAGCGGAAGTAGCGGAAATTTGTCTATGGTAGCGGAAATTTGTCTATGGTAGCAGATTTTTTGTATGGAAGCCATAGACAAATTTCCGCTACCATAGACAAATTAAGCATTTTGTCTATGAATTTCCGCTACTTCCGCTAATTCCGCGAGGAAAACCGCTAGGTGTGTGGTGACCCTAATAACAGTCACTGTCAGTTAGTGTTTAAAGCGGTATTACACATTGCAACCTGCAGGGCCCAATCTGTCAGGTTGGAAGGTGTAATTGAAGGTAGGGCCCGTAGGGAGCTGAAGGAGGGGTAGGAAGAGGCAGGGTACACAACAGATTGGGCCCTGCAGGTTGCAATGTGTAATACCGCTTTTAAATGTAAGAATGTAAGGGGGCCAACCGACTATCAGTCCGCCTGACGATATCGGCCTGTCAGTTACAAGAAAAAATGTACAGCTCCGAACAACTGACAGGCCGTCAGGCCGACTGATAGTGGGTGGGCCCCATAACTCTCGCTTCAACCACAGAGTAACTTATATAGAGTTAGAGTTAGTTATTTAGAGATTTTTATTCGTGTATTTTTATGTAGTTTATTATCTTTTTTTTGTAGCTAAGTTTGCGATGAATTTAATTGATTAATCTCTTACTTTTTTTTCTGCACCTTTTTGTCATGTATCTGTTTAGCCCAATGGTTGACTGTTAGAGAATGCCTTTAGGCATTAAGTCCGCCATTTGTACATTTTTTTTATTATGTGCAATAAAGTTTAAATAAATAAATAGTAGAGCAACACAGCCTAAGAACTATTTGAAGCTCAAGTCAATCGCGCCACCTAAAGATACCCAAAATGTAAGAGGAAATGTCACCTGCACTGCTACTCCACCTAGTAACGAATAGCGTACTAGTAGTACACTAGTAGCTACTAGGTGGAGTAGCAGTGCAAGTAACATTTCCTTCTACGATTAACCTTGCAGAACGCACCAAAGGATTATTTTTGCATAATCTTTATACTGTTTTATCTTGACTTTAGGACTGCAGGAGGCTGATAACGATATCCTTTTCCTATCGTACGGTAAATATACCTAATCCTAAGATACTGGCTCGGTATTATTATGCCACATGTTGGCTACCTATCCCACAAGTAGGTAGGTACCCAGGCTGTCGACATACTGTCAGCGAATGCGATATCTTTAAAAGCTGCATGGACTTGCAGCCATCTTGTCGAGCAAGGTGGTTTGGTTTCGGGAAAAACTTCTTATTTTATGTTCATTTTCGTGATTCAATGTGTAATATATAGCTTATTCTGCAGTGATTTAACGAACTAGTGAGCAACTAATGAAGAATTAGTCTCGAAACATGTGTAACCCCTGTTTGAGTTAGATATCCGTTAGTCCACGTGCTGTTTGTAGGGAGTAGCTATCTCCTTATAAAAAGCCTAACCTCACCGTACAACGTCCAGCTCTTGGAGCGACTTCGACATTGGCAAAATTGTCCCAATATTGTGGACAGAATGCCATATTTTAAAAATTGAATTGTAAAAGCTGCATTACCACCAGAGATGAGCGAGGATGCGTCGCGAGAAATGTGTTTGTTACCACCATAGAAAAATAAAACAGTAAGAAAACACAATATTTGTACAAAGGCGGACTTATCCCTAGATAAAATAAGTATAATAGGTAGAGTTTATCCGGAAAGAATAGTGTCTTAGTTGATATATGACAGCTCATACATTTGACGACACTTCTCTTTCCGGACAAGCTTAGTTTAGGTACCTACACTTAGGCACTGGTCCCACCGCGAGCTATAGTCTGTATCATCTTTAGGTATTTAAATAAAAGTAAACAAACAATTTGTACATTCTCGGGTAGTTATAACATTTATTGGTTAACCAACCAAAAAGAGTATTATATAACCAAATACAAAAGCGCCTAGATCTGTCACTGAACGAACGACCTGACTGTATCCTACATTATTTGATCATGTAATGTTTTCATCTACCCTCAACTGGCTTAAAGAGCCATTGGAGGGTAGATTTTGTTTACTTTTATTTAAATACCTAAAAATACAGACTATAGTAATCGGCTATAAACACGAACAAAAGATATGCACTCCCGTGTAAATAAAAGAGACACGGGAGTGCTTATCTTTTGTTCGTGTTTATAGCCGATAGCTCATAGCTTACTAGCTCGCGGTGCACGGTGGGACCAGTGCCTTAAGCTGGAAGTTCCTGGTTGTTTTGTCGCTTAGTGGTAAAAAATGACGTTTCTTGAACTGTTGCCATTTCTGGGGCCAGATCTTATCATAAATACATATACGCGTACGCATACGAGTCCTTTCTTATCGATAAGATTGGATAAGATGTCAAAGTTTTAGTGCTAAAATAAAACTAGATTAAGTTCGATAATCTTATCTTGTTTATTGCGTTTTCTGTACTTTCTAGGTCCCATCAAACACATATCTAAGTCATATATTGTGTACCTAAGTAAAATGACTAGTTTCAATAGGTATTAAATATTGTATCACAGACATTATGTACAAATATTTATATCTAATATTACGGAAAGAACTATATAATAATTATAATAACAATTTGTTATTATTATGAATTGCGAAATGTGTGACATGACTTTGTACATTATTTGGTTGATACAATAAATTTATTTTTAACTTATTTTATTAATAAATTACAATCTACTTGATTAAATAAAATTGATCCACTTGATGATTTGTTTAAAACAGACTTTTAATTAATGTTTGACGACGATCGATTATAATAACTATTGTAAGTAAAAACGAAGTTTTACATAGGTAAGTATTTTAATATTATTCTATGACACTAACAGTACCAAACATTGTACAGTCGCCATCAAATATATCGGAGCGGCCAAGGTGTTCCCAAATATCTGAACAACGCCTCTGTTGTCAAGGCGATAAAGTGCTTGTTCAGATATTTTTGAGTACCCTGGCCGCTCTGATATATTTGATGGCAACTGTAGATACCAGTATAACATAACGGAACTGTAGGTACCTAATTTGTATGACGACAAAAGATAGGTAAGTACATGGCGTCAATGATAGATGATAGATATAATTTGCATACAACTTGTCATTGCATTTGTCTAATGTCAAACACTCGTTAATAGTTTAGCATAGTTTAACATAAATCAGAAAATACTTTTTTAAGAACCACTGATGACGTCATCTTAGCATGATAGAATCCATTGGCGGCATTTTTACAGTCAACGCCAATAGTACATTACGCACCTAGGGCGGTAATATAAAGAATGGCTCAGATCGCGGGTATTTGTGGCCCGAACCGAAGGTAAGGGCCATAAACAAGCGATCTTAGGCCTTCTTTATTACCGCCCGTGGTGCGTACACAATTTTACGTCTTCTCCTGGGTGTGAAGTAGACGTGTGCGCCGCGCCGGCGCGCCGCCGCCGCCGGGCTGTTTTGCCACGCCGCCGCCGCCGACAAATGATCGGCGTGAAATCGGCGTGGCCTTGACTGTCATTTTAATACTCAAATTGATCATTTTAAACAATTGGATATTAACAATACGCTCATTATTATAACGCATTCTACAAATTATGTTTGTCAGATAGGTTCAATTAACCCAACATAATGCGCATAATTACGATTATCGTCTTGTAGGTTGGTTTTAGAGAATATGCTGTAGACTACAACACTACCCACTAAGATATTCCGCTTCAAAGAAGACTAGAGGTAGCTAGGTTATTCGTGTTCTTATTAACCTTTTGACCGCCATACGTCAATAATTGAACTATCAATTGTCATTCGCGTTGTCACCTTTGTCTCATATATCAGGCGAAGGCGATCAAAAGGTAGCGCGAATAAGTTAACTGAAGTGGAGTACCATGGCATTAATAATCATAATAATGAGACCGCTGATGTGAACAGACGTGTTATTTATTATTTTACAATTTAAAATCGTGCGCAATATTTATATTGACCTCGATCTTAACAAACTGTGTCACGCGTGTTAATGCAGTGCAAGTAAATATGACTTTATAGTATTATTAAGTTAGACAAAATGGGTGATACTAGTGATAGCCCTTCTAGACGAAGTCCTTCAAATACCGGAAAAGGAAGTACCAACCCGACGAGCGCCAGAGATCAGACCAGCCCCGATGCCGTATCAACACCAGAGATTCAGAACTGGATGAGCGCAATAGAGCAGTGTCTTAATGAAATATGCAGCATCTCGACGGAAGGAAAATTGAACTCTGACCAAAAACTAAGAGTCCACAACCTTTGCCGTAAGGTTTCCCATGGCACCGCAAACCTAGCAGTAAATTACCAGGCATTAAAGCAAAAAGCATTAATCAATCAATGCAATCTCCAAGCCCTTGAGGAACAACGAGACCTCTCCGAATGTCTCCGAGCCCTAAAGAAATCAATTGATACCAGACCTACCACGGCCACTACAGATGCACTTTCCTTCGCTGATACGGTAAAAACTAAAAACAAAATCCAGATCCGTCCTAGTAACTTGAGCTCAGTGGCAATTTACCCTAAAGACCAAACTAGAACAAGCGAACAGACAAAGAACTTAGTCCAAGAAATGATTAGACCCCAGCAACTGAAATTGCACGTCAGAGCACTGCGCAAAGTAAGAAATGGTGGCGTTATCATCAGCACGGAATCCAAGGACGACATTGAAAAATTAAAAGAGAAATTCAAGGATACATCTCCTGACCTCACAATTGACGAACCTTTTAAGCGAAGGCCGAGGATTGTAATAGTTGGCGTTCAGTCATCTCTACGAGAAGAAGAGTTTTATAACTGCTTATTTGAACAAAATCTTGCCGAAAGGCTGCCTAATTCAACACGCGATAAAATTTTGAGCAGTATTAAATTAAGTCATAAATCGGGTAAGAAAGAATCGGAAACTTGCAACTACATTATAGAAGTGCCAGCCCTTATACGCAAGATTCTAATAACCCAGAGCCGTGTTTACATCAATTGGTCATCTTGTCCAGTGAGGGACTTCACTATTGTCACTAGGTGCTTCAAATGCCAGCAGTACGGCCATGCCGCTAAGACCTGTAAGCAACCAGACCAAACGTGCGGACATTGCTGTAGCATAGGACACGCAGACAAAATGTGTCCATCAAAAGACAACCTTCCCAAGTGCGCAACATGCAAGCTCTTCAAGAAGCCCAATGACCATAAGACTGGAGACCCAGACTGTCCCGCTAGGATAATGGCCGAACGACGCTACATTTACTCAATTGATTACGAGGGGATTTAAGTACTAGGATCGTACTATATATTATTTGCCGTCAATTGTATAATTTTCAACCCATCATTGATTTTATTGTGCCCTACTATCCGTAAACAATTACAGTGCAAAGTCTACAATTATTAAAAATTACATATTTACTCGATTGACCTAGATTTGTAGATGTAGACGCTGATGATGTGATAGTTGCATTTAGTAAACACGGCAAACAGCATAATACGCAAATTTTATTTTCACGTGTCACATAACTATTTTGTAATATTATACTACATACCTAAGTAATTACTTTGAATATTCTTTGTGTATGATTTTAATTTGTATTATTGCTCTCTAAATTAGCATATGTTCTCCCTGCCTGAGATACAAGATTAGTTCTTAGTTCAGGCGCGTAAAACTATGTACGTAAAATGTAATATAATATGTAAGCACAATGTAAAAATAGCAATAAGGATTTAATAAATAAATAATAATAATAATAAAAAACACAGCAGGAATTATCAATTCAAAAATCTCGGGGTAGTATAAACTGTAGAAGATATCTTCTGTCATCTTGATAGGTGATATAAATGCAGATCTAGGAAAAACAATCATGAGGCGAAAACTCCTGGGAGTTATGTTTCTGATTTAAAACTTTCAATTATATTAAAGGAATCAAAACAAGCTGTCGCCGCTTCCACATATCTCTCCAGTAGGACTCGATTGGCTGGAGTAGTTCTAATTGTAATGCCTGTAGCACATATGTACCGCGAAACTGCACTCGCAGAATCGTACAATAACTCGAGTATCATACACGACAGACTGTTCTGTTCTCGCAGATCTATTCTAGACATTTCAGCAGGTGATGAACCAGGACTGACGTCGTCCAGGGAAATCACGAAAAGGAATTTGAAATTTTCCTGAATGACGTCAGGAGAAAATTTATAACTGCACCAAGAGGCATATAATGTAATTTTCGATCGGCACAACGCTGAATATGTGAGCTATATTCAGCGTGGTACACGTAAAATCAATTCATGTAAACCAATTATGTTTAAGAAAGAATTGGTGTTGGCAACACCAAGTTTTACAAAGAAAACGAATTTTTGATTTTTTCTTCCAGCTTTTATAAATAAAACATGTAATAGACCACCAGCAACCTGTATCAGATTCAATTGATCAGTTGGTCAGCAAATAAAACGATTTACTTTGATTTTTACACACGAAAGCCGACAGTCAAGGTCACGCCGATTTCACGCCGAAAACACGCCGCCGCCGCCGATTTTTTGACAAAAGCCGCCGCCGATCAATTTTGAATCGGCGCACACGTCTAAGTGTGAAGTGATATTTGCCGCTGCGCCCGTGGGCGGCAAATTTCACTTACCGCCCAGAGTGGCGTAAAAATATGTATACACTTTTGAACCTCATTTATTACAATGGAGTAAGGTGTAAGTGTTTATATTTTTGGCGCTGACTGTGCAGTAACGGCTAGTAAGGACAAGTACCCGCGTCTCTCCTCCTTAAACAGTATTTTGACGAGCGATATTGCACTTTATGCTCGGACCGAGTAGCTCGAAAGTCGACTGTAGCGGCAGCTTGTCATACAACCTTTTGTACTGCAACGACAGAGAGCAGCAATACTGAAGTGTTTCCCCAATTCCACAGTAGATGTCGCTGTTAAGTGGCGTTAAAAATCCTACATCGCGCTCGTAAGATTTTTCTCATATATGAAGGAGGTTTTAGCTTGTCTCTGGTGGGTCTGGTGGTTGCACAATGGTACCTTATTCAATCGGTTGAGAGTCCAACTCAATCATATTAAAGAAAGTTGTACGGATAGTTTTTTTAATTATATTAATTAATTATTTTAAGAATCGTTAACGTTAGCAAAGGTAGGATTTGCAATCCCGAAATCGGCAGTATCCTGCATCTTATCATAGGGCAGCATCATAGGGTCCGTAGGCGGCATCTGCACGGTGGCGGCCAGCACGGGCCCGCGGCGGCGCTCCTTGAGCAGCAGGATCTTCACCAGCGCGCGCGCCCCGCCCTGGCCGGTGACGGAGCGGAAGAACATGTCGGGGTTCAGCTCGCTGTCGAACACTTCCTCCACTTTGGTGGGGAAGCGGAGCTTGCTGTTCGGTGCTAGGAGGGGTACCTGAAAACCAGATAATTTATCGAAAGAGCGGAACGTAAGCGAAGCGAGTTCTTACAAACGATTTCTGACTACTGGGACGTCTCGGCATTTCGATGGCTTTTTAATTTTGAGAGTTTGTTCGACGATAACTTTAGTAACGTTTTTATGATCGTCATGAAATTTGATGGGGTTGTAGCAGAGAGACATTTTGAGAGTTTCGTATATGAGCAGGATCGATCAAGGAGTCGTGGAGCTAGAAGGCACGAAAAATCATCTTGTGGGTCTTGTTATATTGGTTATATAGTTTGCAAGACCATTTGTATTGTAATGGTACTGGCAGAATACCAGCGATGTGGCTTGCCGCATCACCATGCTGAGCCAGCGCCTATTCTCTGCCATGACACATGGCTTCCTGTTGACGTGTTAGTTATATTATTTATTTAAGTTGCATGCCTTTTAATCTTATTCTTGTAAATTGCTTTCTGTTGATGTTTCAGCCATGTATGTTGTGGGAATGAATAAAGAAATTATCTATCTATCTATCTATCAAGAAAATCGCAAGTTCTCAGTTCGAAGCGGGCTACTAATTTGAAAATTTCATAGATGGTCTACATAATTACCATTAATACTTAGACTACTGAGACTTATTTTTTAGTCTTAACCAAAGTTGCGAGTTCAGACTAAAGGTAGAATTCACTGACACGTAGAATTCATAATTCGGTGGAGAAATTGGACAACTCCTGGCGTACAAAGCGGTTGTCAAATTATTCCACTCAATTATAAATTTTACTTTAATTGGAGTTAGTACACTTTACAAAATATCAAAACATTTAAACATTTACTAATTGATCAATCCGCTTCTTTTCCTTCAGTTGACAATTTTAATGAGCTTTTTATTTTGCCTCACTTTCAATTCAACAAACGCACACGCTGTGCTATGGCAATGTTAACCAAATGTGGCCTTAGATCGATTTACAATCCGTGAGCTATAAGAAGAACCTTCGGGAATAGACGATGACACGCGATGGTAATATTGCTGTTCTGCTTTTTCATGTGTCAATGTTGATTGATACCCGACGTCTCTTTCTAAAACCCGAAGGTTCTTTTTCGAGCTCACGGACTGTAAATATAACTGATAATTTCCTTTCAAAATACATAAAATGTACCTAACTGCTCTTCCTGTCATATAAATTTGGAGTGATTTTACCTTTATATGCGGCTGTGACACCTTGTAGTTAGACGTGTGTACGTGGAACAAAATAGAAAGCCCGACGACAGCTTTCTCGCTCGTGTTCTCAACTTGCAGCGTCACTCGAAACACTGGACCGAGCCCTTCTACCTAGAGACAAAAACGAAATTCTCGTGTCATTATCGTAGCATAGACAAAATTTGATTATACAGGATGGATTTTCAAAATGGGTAAATGATAGCAGCTACCAGATGCAGATCCAGATCCCATGATGATACGCCACTTCCATCACTTTATAATTTACGACGTTTGTCATATACAGATTCTTGAAAAAAATGGGTTAGTGAGAAAATCTTAACTTTTCCGATTTTTTAAGCGAGCCTTGGCCTTGGCAGCGATTCTAGGAGAGTCTTGGTTACTGCGAACCTTAGCCGACTCAGCTCTTGTTGGAAGGATATCTGCATACCTCAGCGGCGAGTCTGATGGGTTCCAGCGAGCCGACGCCCACCGAGTTGTCGCTCTTGAGGTGCGCATCTAGGAGAGTCTTGGCTGCTGCGAGCCTTAGCCGACTCAGCTCTTGTTGGAAGGATATCTGCATACCTCAGCGGCGAGTCTGATGGGTTCCAGCGAGCCGACGCCCACCGAGTTGTCGCTCTTGAGGTGCGCTTCTAGGAGAGTCTTGGCTGCTGTGAGTCTTAGCCGACTCAGCTCTTGTTGGAAGGATATGTGCATACCTCAGCGGCGAGTCTGATGGGTTCCAGCGAGCCGACGCCCACCGAGTTGTCGCTCTTGAGGTGCGCTTCAAGGAGAGTCTTGGCTGCTGTGAGTCTTAGCCGACTCAGCTCTTGTTGGAAGGATATGTGCATACCTCAGCGGCTAGTCTGATGGGTTCCAGCGAGCCGACGCCCACCGAGTTGTCGCTCTTGAGGTGCGCTTCTAGGAGAGTCTTGGCTGCTGCGAGCCTTAGCCGACTCAGCTCTTGTTGGAAGGATATCTGCATACCTCAGCGGCGAGTCTGATGGGTTCCAGCGAGCCGACGCGTACCGAGTTGTCGCTCTTGAGGTGCGCTTCTAGGAGAGTCTTGGCTGCTGCGAGCCTTAGCCGACTCAGCTCTTGTTGGAAGGATATGTGCATACCTCAGCGGCGAGTCTGATGGGTTCCAGCGAGCCGACGCCCACCGAGTTGTCGCTCTTGAGGTGCGCTTCTAGGAGAGTCTTGGCTGCTGCGAGCCTTAGCCGACTCAGCTCTTGTTGGAAGGATATCTGCATACCTCAGCGGCGAGTCTGATGGGTTCCAGCGAGCCGACGCCCACCGAGTTGTCGCTCTTGAGGTGCGCTTCTAGGAGAGTCTTGGCTGCTGCGAGCCTTAGCCGACTCAGCTCTTGCTGGAAGGATATGTGCATACCTCAGCGGCGAGTCTGATGGGTTCCAGCGAGCCGACGCCCACCGAGTTGTCGCTCTTGAGGTGCGCTTCTAGGAGAGTCTTGGCTGCTGCGAGCCTTAGCCGACTCAGCTCTTGTTGGAAGGATATGTGCATACCTCAGCGGCGAGTCTGATGGGTTCCAGCGAGCCGACGCCCACCGAGTTGTCGCTCTTGAGGTGCGCCTCTAGGAGTCTTGACTGCTGCGAGCTTTAGCCGACTCAGTTCTTGTTGGAAGGATATGTGCATACCTCAGCGGCGAGTCTGATGGGTTCCAGCGAGCCGACGCCCACCGAGTTGTCGCTCTTGAGGTGCGCTTCTAGGAGAGTCTTGGCTGCTGCGAGCCTTAGCCGACTCAGCTCTTGTTGGAAGGATATGTGCATACCTCAGCGGCGAGTCTGATGGGTTCCAGCGAGCCGACGCCCACCGAGTTGTCGCTCTTGAGGTGCGCTTCTAGGAGAGTCTAGGCTGCTGCGAGCCTTAGCCGACTCAGCTCTTGTTGGAAGGATATCTGCATACCTCAGCGGCGAGTCTGATGGGTTCCAGCGAGCCGACGCCCACCGAGTTGTCGCTCTTGAGGTGCGCATCTAGGAGAGTCTTGGCTGCTGCGAGTCTTAGCCGACTCAGCTCTTGTTGGAAGGATATCTGCATACCTCAGCGGCGAGTCTGATGGGTTCCAGCGAGCCGACGCCCACCGAGTTGTCGCTCTTGAGGTGCGCTTCTAGGAGAGTCTTGGCTGCTGCGAGCCTTAGCCGACTCAGCTCTTGTTGGAAGGATATCTGCATACCTCAGCGGCGAGTCTGATGGGTTCCAGCGAGCCGACGCCCACCGAGTTGTCGCTCTTGAGGTGCGCTTCTAGGAGAGTCTTGGCTGCTGCGAGCCTTAGCCGACTCAGCTCTTGTTGGAAGGATATCTGCATACCTCAGCGGCGAGTCTGATGGGTTCCAGCGAGCCGACGCCCACCGAGTTGTCGCTCTTGAGGTGCGCTTCTAGGAGAGTCTTGGCTGCTGCGAGCCTTAGCCGACTCAGCTCTTGCTGGAAGGATATGTGCATACCTCAGCGGCGAGTCTGATGGGTTCCAGCGAGCCGACGCCCACCGAGTTGTCGCTCTTGAGGTGCGCTTCTAGGAGAGTCTAGGCTGCTGCGAGCCTTAGCCGACTCAGCTCTTGTTGGAAGGATATCTGCATACCTCAGCGGCGAGTCTGATGGGTTCCAGCGAGCCGACGCCCACCGAGTTGTCGCTCTTGAGGTGCGCATCTAGGAGAGTCTTGGCTGCTGCGAGTCTTAGCCGACTCAGCTCTTGTTGGAAGGATATCTGCATACCTCAGCGGCGAGTCTGATGGGTTCCAGCGAGCCGACGCCCACCGAGTTGTCGCTCTTGAGGTGCGCTTCTAGGAGAGTCTTGGCTGCTGCGAGCCTTAGCCGACTCAGCTCTTGTTGGAAGGATATCTGCATACCTCAGCGGCGAGTCTGATGGGTTCCAGCGAGCCGACGCCCACCGAGTTGTCGCTCTTGAGGTGCGCATCTAGGAGAGTCTTGGCTGCTGCGAGTCTTAGCCGACTCAGCTCTTGTTGGAAGGATATCTGCATACCTCAGCGGCGAGTCTGATGGGTTCCAGCGAGCCGACGCCCACCGAGTTGTCGCTCTTGAGGTGCGCTTCTAGGAGAGTCTTGGCTGCTGCGAGCCTTAGCCGACTCAGCTCTTGTTGGAAGGATATGTGCATACCTCAGCGGCGAGTCTGATGGGTTCCAGCGAGCCGACGCCCACCGAGTTGTCGCTCTTGAGGTGCGCTTCTAGGAGAGTCTAGGCTGCTGCGAGCCTTAGCCGACTCAGCTCTTGTTGGAAGGATATCTGCATACCTCAGCGGCGAGTCTGATGGGTTCCAGCGAGCCGACGCCCACCGAGTTGTCGCTCTTGAGGTGCGCATCTAGGAGAGTCTTGGCTGCTGCGAGTCTTAGCCGACTCAGCTCTTGTTGGAAGGATATCTGCATACCTCAGCGGCGAGTCTGATGGGTTCCAGCGAGCCGACGCCCACCGAGTTGTCGCTCTTGAGGTGCGCTTCTAGGAGAGTCTTGGCTGCTGCGAGCCTTAGCCGACTCAGCTCTTGTTGGAAGGATATCTGCATACCTCAGCGGCGAGTCTGATGGGTTCCAGCGAGCCGACGCCCACCGAGTTGTCGCTCTTGAGGTGCGCTTCTAGGAGAGTCTTGGCTGCTGCGAGCCTTAGCCGACTCAGCTCTTGTTGGAAGGATATGTGCATACCTCAGCGGCGAGTCTGATGGGTTCCAGCGAGCCGACGCCCACCGAGTTGTCGCTCTTGAGGTGCGCTTCTAGGAGAGTCTTGGCTGCTGCGAGCCTTAGCCGACTCAGCTCTTGTTGGAAGGATATGTGCATACCTCAGCGGCGAGTCTGATGGGTTCCAGCGAGCCGACGCCCACCGAGTTGTCGCTCTTGAGGTGCGCTTCTAGGAGAGTCTTGGCTGCTGCGAGTCTTAGCCGACTCAACTCTTGTTGGAAGGATATGTGCATACCTAAAATGTATACAAGTTAATAATGTAGCTGTATACGCGGTAGGTACAGGCGCTTGACGAGTTGGGGTGTGGGACAGGAAACCTCCTCGAGTGCCAGGTCCCTTCTCATTCCTCTTGATCAGGTGGATCCGGGGGAATAGGGAAGGGTTCCTGGACGGTGCACCCTGGGGGCCGCGGTAGGTAATATCGGTTGGTATTGCCTACCGTTGCTGCCAATATCCTGTCAGTCCCTCCACGAGCTCTCTGGTAACAGAGTAGATTAGTGGGGTGGGCGCTGGGGAGGAGGGAGGCTGAGGACGGCCTTATGTACTGCAGTTCCCGAACCAGGTACAGTGGTGGAAAAGGGCGGGGCGCCTCTTCGGAGGTGTGCCATGGCCTGGACTCGCGGAAAAGAGCAGTATTTAAGGCTGGGGCCATGGGTTGGTACTATGGGGTGCCAACTCATCGCAAAAACTCAGTCACGTGGCGGAGGGTGGTTGAAGTATCCTAGATGTTGCAGATAGCTATCATTGTCTTGGTTTGCACTCTTAGGTACCCGTCTCGCCTAGACCAGACTTTGTTTGTTATGGGCAGCATTTGGGTGGGCATTGGTTAGCTTACTAACCTTTGCTCCCACTTTTGGAGTGGCCGATGAAAAGAAAGAAAGAAGAAAGAAAGAAAAACGTTTATTCGTGACGTAATACTTAAGCGTTATAAATGGTACACATGTACTTAATGAATGAAACTGGGAAGAATACATAGTATGTCACGAAATGGTCCCGACTCAGCGTGGTGCTAGCCTGGAGAGCCAGCGCTGGTCTTCCGTCGGGGCCACATGTGGGTGAGGTCACGGAAATAACACAATAGACCAAAACAGCAAATAATACTACAATTAAGACCAAATAATTTAAAACACGGCACTCACGGCAGTTATACAAAACAAAAAAAAAAAAACTAGATTAAATTAAAAAATAAAGCAATACAGCAGTAGCGCGATCAGGGCTCGGAAAACCGGGTTTTTTATTTCATTTTTCGTTACTATTTCATATTGAATCGAAAAATCCTATAAAAATGAATGAAGTGAAAACCTAAATAATTAAATATATTGGGTTAAATTCGGGGTTTTTTACTTTAACCGGTTACGAGCCCTGAGCGCAATAGGCAGGTGGCCGGTGACCCGCTCTTGGAGGCTAGCCCAACCACCCGGAGACCCATCAGCGTGACTCTGCCTAGGCAGATTCCACGTCTGATTGGGGGCGGAGTGTAGTGGTGGTATGGCTGGAAGGGACGTTTTCCTTGAAGGCATCCCCACTACACGGGTGCCGGGGTAGGGGCGTTTGTCCTCCTGGTGCTGTGCGGGTGGGACCGGAATACCGGTCCCGGCTTCTCCGGGGTTAAGAGAGGCCAGTTGGAGGAGAGCACGCTGGTCATGCTACAGCGTGCTCTATTTGCGGAGTGGGTTCGCCCTAGGGCGACAGTGCTGGTGGTGTCGCGGTTGCAGTTTCGATCCCGTTGCACCACCATTAAGGCACGGAGATGGCAGCATCCCAGAGTTTTAGTGGGTAGGCCGGTCCAGACCGGAGAGTCCCACATAACTTATGCGTAATATTTGGCTCCACCCCGGGGGCCTAATGTTACGTATAGGTATGCGTAAAGCATTTCTCTGGGACAAAAAAAAAAAAAAAAAGGCGCTTGACGAGTTCAATATAACGATGCATACAGTGTGCTGATGGGACTGCCCAGATTCTATAGCGCGTCAGGGATGTTTACTTATACGCAAAAGAGCCTCATTACTGATTCACAGAGTACCAAACAGCTTCTACAGCATCCTGTATACGAGTCCTGTACATCAGGGATCGGCAACAGGCGAATCGCTTGGAACCGCCCGCTTGCGGCCCGCGAGCCTCCTATAAGTCGTCGTTATTAACAACCGACAATGTGGTACCATATGCCTGATAATGTCACAACTTATCAACAGATTGGGGCCCGTGTCAATTTCGACCCCTTGCTGTACAGCCGCCATCAAATATATCGGAGCGGCCAGGGTATTCAAAAACATCTGAATATGCACTTTATCTCCTTGACGATAGAGGCGTTATTTAGATAATATATTTGATGTTAACTGTACATGATTGCAGACAAAGTTGAGTCTAAACAACTGCTGCGTGATCCACGGTCATACGTAGTTTAATAGTTGATCTTAAACCTTTTAAATTTTAAGAAAAACAGTTTATTTCCAAAAAACACAATTACTTTTATGATAACACTTATCGGAATAACAAAGCAACATTATTTTAGAAATAAATACGACACATCTTTTTAATATATAGGTAATTGCTATTGTATTACACAAGGCGCATAATTTGAAATATCGATTTCTTACCAACAGCGTTTTCTCTTTCTCTGACGCTTTGTTCTAGAAACAACTTGGATTTCTTGGGTATGAGCCACGGCTTCCCAGCGTTGGGCGCGGCGGATTCTATCCCCACACCGTGGCCATTAAAATCTGCTGTTCTTTTCAGTATTTTCAACATAAGATGACCACCTGCAATTGAAAATAAGGTCTCTTACATTCCAATTTTTCAGTAGACAATTTAACATAGTGTCCTATACCTATTTAGATTATGTAAACATTAATTTAGATTTGTGAGCCTAACGGTATTGACATGCCACTTCCAGATTTGATACATAATTGTCTTGAAAATATTGTAAAGTGGGGTGACTTTAAAATAGAGGGGTGACTTTGAACATGCAGTTATGTTACCACAGCACGAAGACTAGATCATAACAATGTCACGAGTTTAGTATAGTAATAAATTAACTTAGGTTTCTACTTACTTCCTGTCACAATAATAAATACGTGCTCCTCTTGGCCGAGCTGACCAAACTTTAGGACTGACGCCACGTCTAAAAACAATATCGTGCAAACATTAATAAAGAAACTTTTGAGAAACGAGACTATATCTGCCTTAACTACATTAAATTTAAGTAAGTAAGTAAGTAAGTAACACTTTATTGTACACTAGCGGCTTTCGCGCGGGTGCAATTATACATATAAACCTTCCTCCTGAATCACTCTACCTATTAAAAAAAAACGCATCAAAATCCGTTGCGTAGTTTTAAAGATCTAAGCATACATAGGGACAGACAGCAGGAAGCGACTTTGTTTTATACTATGTAGTGATAACACAGTCGATAAATACAGTAAACAAAAGATGTAAAGTACAAAGGCGAACATCCCTTTAAGGGATCTCTTCCAGTTAACCTTTGAGTGAATGAGAGTGAAATTGAAATTAAGTAGACACTAGACATTTATCATTGCTTTTGATCCCACATAAGTTTGACTCATATATGTTATACAAGCTTTTGCCATAATATTGCTTAACTATTTGCCATAAAATTTCAAGCCAATGCGATCACTGTAACTAGGTTTTTATATAACTTACAATATTTGACCCAAGCAGGGCAATTTACAAACAAGGTTTTAGAAACTGGTTAACCATGTTACCTCTGACGAAAATGGTGTCCCTGCGTGCCTTCCCGTCGTACAGATGAACGTGCCCGGAAGCGAGTGACACAGCAACCAATGTAGCTCCGAGATGCGATATCGCCACTAGCGTTATGGCGATCGGCCGGTGCTCCAAGTTGAGGGACCACTGCTTTTTACCCTTAAAATATTTTATTGCTTTAAAATATTGTGTATAGGTATATATATTGTCTATGGAATAGCAAAATGCGTATTGTATTTCATAATATCGTATCCCTAGATTTGGTAGCTTTAGGTACTAGGTTTTTAGGATTCCATACATCGTATGCGGTAAATAGGTTTTCAAGTGAGTTCATACGTTCAGCTATGTTAACCAAAACATTTATTCGAGCCTCTCTTTACATACATAGTCGCCCCAGCTACAGTATCCCCGTTATAACATACCTTCTTGCTATAGCACGTGAGCGTATTATCAGCACATATAACCATGACGCTGCTATCTGCCGGCATAACCTCAATAGCAATAATATGTTCCTCTGTATTGAATAGGATTTTTCCTTCTTTCCAGCCCCTTTTTAGTAGACACACTGTTTTTTCTCTGAAATCATAAAGACAGATCAATTTCAACCTTATGCTGACATAGATTAAGGACTACAGTCCGTGAGCTTTAAGAAGAACCTTCGGGAATCGGCGATGACACACGAAGGTAATATTGGTGTTCTGATTTTTCATGTGTCACTGTTGATTGATACCCGACGTCTCTTTCTAAAACCCGAAGGTTCTTTTGAGAGCTCACGGACTGTATTTACTATTTAGATTTAGCATGCGTGCAAATGGTGTCACAAAAGAGGATGCCGAAAACCATGCGAAGTGGAGGTGTAAAAAAGCGAAAATGTCATCATATCAGAGACCATTAAATTAATATTAATGACAAAAATGAGAAAAAACTACGCTGCTCCAACCAAAATACCGGTTCAGTACAGTAGATGATACCTTTCTTTCTCATTAGCTGTTTATAATTTAAGATCTCTCCTTGGCTTATGTAGGCCACATTGGCAAGTTCTGGACACCCCAGAACTAGACAATTTTTTTTGTGAAAAATAGTGTATAGTGCATACAATTGTATAGTCATCCAGCTCGTGGCCAACTGGCCACCGTAATTCATACCGTACTAGGTATTTTCTGGAATTATTTAGCTACCTATTTTTATTTTGTTGTGATCAGTGAATAATTTTAAACAAAAAAAGAACCGACTTCACATAGGATCCGCTATTCCAAGAGGAAGTGGCCGAGTTGCTGTAAAAAATAGTGAAATCACTATAGGTGTGCCTATAATAGTTGAAGAGTTCCCTCGATTTCTCCAGGATCCCATCATCAGACCCCGACTTGGTGACAATGGGACCATCTAGGGGTTATACCCGTTCGATTAAAAAATTTTTTTGAAAATCGGTTCACGATTCACGGAGATATCGAGTAACATACATACAAAAAAAAACATTCAGTCGAATAGGGGATATTACTGCATTGTTCTGCCACCAGAGTGCAACACTAGCACTTCGGTAAACCATAGAGTTCTTAATACATACTAGGCCTTAAACAGTTATATACAAGTTTTCATAGATAATTTATAACGAATAAATATGTCATTTGTGCACCAAGGCGGTTTGTTTACAGAGGGCCTATCGTGAAACGAGAGAATCGAAATTTTGACAACTGCCTCTCTATCGCTCTAATATGTAATAGTGACAGAGAACCAGGTAACGAAACTTTTATTTTCGTGTTTCGCGGTAGGCCCTCCTTTTGTGGTAGTGCCGCCCCCTACGCAGAGTTTTACGTATTATTCCCTATTGAGAACCTCCTCTTTTTTTGAAGTCGGTTAAAAATAGTGCATGGTGCCTTCAATAATTACATAGCCATTCACTTCGTAATTATATCCCTGTAGCCAACATTTAATAGGGATTTTTCTGGAATTATTAAGCTAATATCTATTTTTATTCTGTTGTGATTTATTGTAAAATAGTGCATGGTGCATTGAATACTTTTCATGACAATTTCTATTCACCTCGTTGCCACAGTGATTCTATAGTCTACGCTGTACAGTCCTGTCGCTACCATTTGATACGGTGTTTTCTTGACATTGCATAGCTTTGCCTGAATTGACAAAAAAAATCCGCTTTATAACTAGTTTTCTACTGATTTTACTTATCTTCCACCACACTTTGAAAGTAATGGTAATTTTGACATACCTAAGTATTACGAAAAAATATTCGGAAAAGTCTCTGAATGTCGAGGTATTTAGCTTTCTTTACTATACCCCGGAATTTAACCTCGAAGCCAGGCTCTTAAGCTTAAGCTCTCTAGGCTTTAAGACATGTGTAACTCTTACTGTTTACACGTGTAACTCTTTGAACGCCATTACACCTACGAAAACGTTATGCTGGCCATACACGATCCTTCCTATCGTCCAATCGGCATGACAGATATAACTGTCACGCCAATACACTTCCATACACGGTCAATTGTAACTGATCCAATCGGTAGCGTCAAGCTGATTGGACGATAGGAAGGATCGTGTATGGCCAGCATTACACACACGACTATATCACGGGCGTAAGCGAGCAAATATAGACCTTACTTAAAAGTATGAAGGTTACTTTCATTCACAGCATACATCACATCATACAAATACACATAGATTATCTTGGCGTTGTTCAAAGTTCCTGTTTTGCGTCCAAAAGATTAAGTTAGAACAGTTTTTTACTGAATGTTTAAAAGGTTACGTCTTACTTGTGACAACTGGTTGAACATCTGAGACTCCAGCACAAACACGTCCCCCTCCTCCGTGCCGACCACCAAACACGCGGCAGCGTGCTTATCCACCGAAGCCAACTTCATGCTGGTCACGCAACTTATCTCTGGCAGCACCATCGCTGGCAGCTGGGGCGACTGTTCTAGATATTCCACCTGTTGAATTGAAGACGATTTTAAAGCACCTTATAATGATAGTTTAAATAATTTTAAACAAAAAAGAACCGACTTCAATTAGGGTCCGCTAATCCAAGAGGAAGTGGCCGAGTTACTGTAAAAAATAGTGAAATCACTATTGGTGTGCCTATAATAGTTGAAGAGTTCCCTCGATTTCTCAAGGATCCCATCATCAGACCCCGACTTGGTAACAATGGGACCATCAAGGGGTTATACCCGTTCGATTAAAAAAAAATTTTGAAAATTGGTTCACGTTTCACGGAGATATCGATTATCGAGTAACCTACATACAAAAAAAAAACATTCAGTCGAATTGAGAACCTCCTCCTTTTTTGAAGTCGGTTAAAAATATGTGACTTATCTTCTCTCCCTGATCCAGCCTCTGTAAAACCCTTAAAGTAGCAAACCTCTGTAAAATTCCGTTCCTTTCTAACAAACATAGATGTCGAAATGGACTATTTAAATGCCATTTTTTGTTTTATTAGAAAATAGGTTATCTAGCAAACCCGTTTCTACATCAGGAAGTTTTAATGATTTATCAATCAATCAATTAATTTATTAGCAAATATGTGTAGGTAATTGGGTAACAGTGGTAGTAAAAAGCATAAGAACACTGTTTCGCCATTGGCATACACATTCAAAATTAAAATTATTAGACAGGTATACATATACCCATTTACAAGTTTACATGCAGATAGAGATTTATAATGGTCATAAATATTTTAATACATGTAATACTCTACCTGTTGGTCTGTGCTCATGTGGAGAAAGTTCTGTGACTGCTGGCTGAGGGTCTTCTCTGGGAAGTGCTTCAGACTTTCTATGTAAGGCTTTATAGCATCAGGGTTCTGGTTGGCAGGGGTAAGGAGCTGAAACGATAATGTGAATTATCAAAATTAGTTTTTTATGTTTATTATCATTTCAACAATTAGGACAATGAAAATGAGCACGTTGTAAACTGACCTGATTATTACAATTAATTACAATCTCAAATTTATCAACTAAACTAATGGATTGAACTGGTTAATATTTACAATTTAAATATAATAACCTAGCTCTCCTACATTGTGGGCATATATAGACAACAGTCCATACCTACATCTTGTTAGTTACAAATATTTGCCTATAATCTAATGTTAGTACCTAAGCTACATTACGAAATAGTACATTACACAACTAGGGTGGTAAAACAAAGAAAGGCCGAGATCGCAGAAGTTTGCGGCCCGAGCTGAAAGCGAGGGACGTAAATATGCGATTGAGGACTTTCTTTATTACCTCCCGTGTTGTGTACAACATTTTATGTCTACACTTGGCCAGAAAGCGTCTTTTTCCGTACGTGCAGCGTGCGGAAAAAGCCACTTTATGGCCAGGTGTGGCATAAATAATATTTTTTCAAACATACTCCGAAATGTATGCGTTAATGTCACGAAATGAAGACATGAAGTTGCTCATTTAAGGCCTTAGGCCAAGAAGTAATGTATGGAGTTAGTATGAAACGTAAATTATTGTCCGCTGCTCTAACTTTTTAAATTTGCTCACTAAGATTACACTGACAAAGGAAATATTACATACAGCCAACGACCACTCTCTATGAAAGCATACTTGCGACATTAAAATTAAAAAAGAACTATATTTATTAAGCGGTTAAACATGGTGCTCGAATAGCTTTTTCAAATGTCGAGTCAAGTTTAAAAAATAAAAAGGCGCAATGTAAACATTTTACTTGATTACTTAGTAGTTATTTTAAAATATTTTCTTACTATTTTTGAGAAAAGCACTATACAATCCTTGGCCGGAAGAGGGATTGCAGGACTCGCTTTGTCCGGCCTCGGCTACGCCTCGGCCGTCTACTGCAATCTCGTCCTTAAATCCCTTACTTCACGGCCTCTGAAGTAATGTACTATTATCAACCATCTCAATTTATTTTAATTTATTTTGTATTGGCATATCTAGTGCTATATACTGTGTTACAGCAGATATACGTCATAAATTTTGTCTAAGCACAAAAAACAGATACTGACCTGTTTCCAAATCTCAATCTCACTAGCATTAAGCTCGACACTAGGCAGATAGTACTTATAGAACAACTTCATATTCCTATAAATGTAGATACAAGAGCTGAAGGCAACAGCGATGACCGGGAGGCTGCGCGGCACATTGTCGTTGGTGTTGAGGCTGACCACCGCTAGCGGCAGGTCTGGGAGCACCATGTCTGACACTTGGGTTACTCCTTGGAAGATCTGGAATTAGGTAACACATACTAAATAATAGTTTGAAATCATTTGAAGAAAATGAAATGACTTACAAAATTCTGAAGAATGGAATAGAAAATGAGGACTTTTAGTGTAGAACTAAAATCATAACATTCAATTAAGATTATGGGTCCTTTCCACTTAGCTTTGTCCAGTTATCCCTTGGTCTCCCCTTGTGTGTGTAGGAAAGCCTTCCCTCCAACCCCAATTAAACCTACCTGATAAAAAAATATAATTAAAAAACTTTAACCTTTTCAACGCTTTCTCTCTCGCATCAAAATGTGGCATACACGCCAACATTTCAACTAGTGAGATACTAATTTAAACCTTATCTGTCAACAGTAAAATTGATTTGACAGCGTCTGCCATAGCCTTTTTAGTGGTTGTTGGCGTGGTAGGCACGACAGTACTCGACCACTTTAATGGCTCTTGGCGTTGAAAAGGTTAATCAATCAATGTTATGTTACAGGAAGATTCTAATAATAAAAAAAATTGTCTTATCAGAAAGACTAGAAAGGCAGTCGTCATTTCGGAAAGGGAGCAGTTTTGATTTTGTATATCTAGTATACCTACTTACAAGTTTTGCAGGTATAATTAAGGTCCACTTATTTCCACAATAACTCACACTCACTTTAAACAAGTTATTAAGTATCATGGAATACGTATTGAGTATGGCGAGGGTCACTCGAGAGTGACGAGCGGTGAGATTAAGCTGTAATGAGGCTAGAAGGGTCGCTGAAGATAGGAAAGCGCAGAGCGAGCTTGTGGAGGCCCTCTATACCTCCGGAGTGCCTTAGGACCACAACAACAACAACGTATTTTAAACGCATATTGCATCTTACCCGTAACTTGGGTCCATCTTCTCCTCTCCCAAGATCTCCCATCAGCAACCTATACTCGTTGTCATTATGCAAATCCACCAGGCACAAGTTGGACGGCAGCGCGTTGAGCTCCACGTCATCTGTGCCCACTTCCACGTCCAACCAACGTGTCATGCTGCTCATGATTAAATTCTAAAAACAGTATTTAAAAGTTACGACTACGACGGCTCAAAGTTTTGTGATGTTTACATGGCGTAACCATGGTGAATGCGACAGTGACAAACCTGATAAATGTTTTGATTTGACGTTTGGCTTTTTGAGTTGCCATATGCTACTTACAAAAAATCCTTAACCTACAACAAACACCACTGAAGGCGCTCCCCAAACTTGATCTTGAATTCAGATCATGTGTGTGGAGCGCGCTAAACTTCACATAATGTCGATTTTTGAAGTGAAAACTTCTTTAGCCGCGTTGGGCATTATTTGGTAGAGGGAAATCCTATGAGTTCGCGTCACCGAGACCATCACGAAAACAAAAACGCATCACAAGATTTTCCTTGGGTTGAAAGGCTCGTTCGATATTTAAACTTATAACCTTTCAAATAAAGTTTAATTTTGTAAGTAATATTTTTCTCTTATGCTTTTAATATATTAATCATAGTAGAAAATCACCATTGTAAATTGACTGTAGGTACACATTAAGTCTTATATAAACCTTAGGTCAGTCTGTGGTCTAAAAACTGTTAAAGGTAGGTCTACCAAATAATTATGCCCTAATCTCGCAGGGTCTGCTTAGTGGACTATTTGGTTCTCAGTTTCTAGTTAGCTATAGTTTCTGAAAAAAAAGCTGGGACAGAGCCGTAATTTTAGTATGAAAAATTGCATTTCCAAGTGGGTTAAATGGGCTATTGCACGTAAAATGAAGTCAAAATCAATCAGCGTCCTAATTTTTTGCAAGCTTTCTATTGGTAGGTACCCCACACGTGTCATACTATATAGTATAGTATAATTGTTGCTCGGAGTGTCAGTAGATGTGAAAACCAGATTAATGTTGAACATTTTAATTCAAACATTATGAAATTTAAAATTTTAAGACTAAAAGTTTTAAGTTTTCACTCCTATTGGCAGTCCCTATAACTGCCATTTTTTCCAAACTAAATCGAACCTTATAACCGAGAAGAAGTGTTAATACACTTGCACTTGTTACAAATTGACAATTTGACAGTTTTAACAAAAAAATTGTCTTATGTCGACATTATTATCCAATGACGTCATTATTCACTTCATCAAAACAATATACAATCCCTTACTATTTGGGCAAATAAGGATACCATAGTTATATGAAGCTTCATGCTCTCCACAATTAATTACCTATGTTAAATTTTATTTATTGTTATGAATACTCTACCATTACATAACCGTTATAAAAAAGCAAATCTCACAGACAATATTTATTTACTCAGTACTATAGGTAGACAAAATTACACAGAATCTGTACGTTAAGAGAGGTTTTGTAAATTTTATAACTTCCCATTAAACCTATGATACTTGGAATTCAGTGTAAAATTCTACTATCATAAGACATAAATCAGCTGGAAGGCAACAAACATAGTTATGCTTTAATAACTATTATAGCTAACAATGGGTATGACTTAACTGGCCTGCAAAAAAAATGTATGTTTTGGTCAGCAGAAAAATCAGTTAGTCAGCAAAAGCTTTTCATAATCTGACCCAGAATACATTGTTTTGGCAGACCATTTAATTACTTTCCAGTCTTTCTCAATAAAAATATTAATTCTGATTCTGCGGAATATCTAAATCCTGGCAACCGTACAGGTGTCATAGTGACAGCTGTGACATTGGTCCGTGGCTGTGACAGCAAATCCGGTCCGTATCGGACTTATAGCATATATTCCGTAATAATCGTAGTGATATTTTCTTGTGATTTCAAAATATTTAGTGTCCCAAATAAAAATAAGTATAATTTAGAATAATTTAATTACAATTTGTTTGAGCTATTGTGGATTATTTAATTTAAAACGGCGTGCGTAATCATAATTCAACTTATGTTTGATTAGGACCATAAAATTGGAACTACCGGTCATTAAATATGACAGTTCAATAGTTCAATCCAATTGTTTTGCTTGCTGATTGATGTGATGCCTCTATTTTGTTTTGAAGATGTTTCTATAAGTTTTCAAGTTAAATTTTGGCTTACTGCAGTTCATTTCACTTAAATATTTTATATTGCGTAAACTGCGAAGTGTTACCTATTGCTGCCCTGTTGGTGTTAAATTTGGTAAGTGTTTGCATTAGGTATAGTTCCTGTTTGTCTGTATGATTGTCGACCTTAGACCGTTGTAATAAAAAAAATATTAAAAAAAACAGTATGGATTATGATTATGAATTTATTTACCATTCGTCAATTTGGCCAATGCAAACAATGTGGTTAGCTAAATAAAAATTATGTAAGCAGTTTGTATATCTTATAAGCAGTGATCGGACACCGGTAGCATTTTTCCGACGAAAGTATTACATGGATATGATTTTATTTAATTTTGTACTGAATTTATATCCCTATTAATTTTTTTATCCAGTTTTATTATCGAGGTTTTAACATTTCTATTATTGTTATGAATAAAGTATAGGCCACTTATAAATTATCTATCGAACAAATGTGTCTGCGTCAACTCTTGTCTTGCACTTGTCTCATTGACGTTCCCATCATTATTTTATCCATCAATTGAACACGTAAAACGGAATAACTGAATTGTTTATTTCATTAGGTATATACCGGTATAATGTTTGGTGTAACGTAAAATATGCCTAACGAATTTACCATTCGTAAATGGTTACAAGATCAACCGGATCTTAAATACGACAAAACGAAAGGTTTAAGATGTTGTACAAAATGTGAAAAATTTTTGTTTGCTAAACGCAAAATAAATACTCAAAAACACCATCTGGGTGAAAAACGTAGAAAAATAGACCAAGAACAATTTAATTTTGATATATAACATTTTTTGATTCTATGTAATATTCCGTGGGATCGACTGAAAAGAGATGAGACTGATAATTTACTATAACAAATTAAATTCAGTGAATCAATAAAAACATGTGATTTTATTTTGAACAACATAGGCTTATCCATACTAGTTATTACGTTGGAAGTCAAAATGACATAAAATGCTACCGCCGGCCGATCATTGCTTATAAGTATCTTATTAGTCTGCATGTCTGCATATGCATATAAGTACTAAGTTTTTTTCCAGGCTTATTAACATATCATCATTAATATATCCACTTAGTTATTGCATGTTAGTTATATTTTTGTGGTCATCTTTTATTGGCTTTCTCACTGTTATTTAAGTTTTGTATTATTTGTTGTATTCCTGTTGATGCCCCAAATAAAATAAATCAAGCGTACCCTGATCTGAAAACTTTACTATAGTGATTTGTACTAAATAAATATTTAATTTTATTTAATTACTTTGATATAGTTAGGTTCACAAAAAAAAATCATCTCAATATGTAAATTCTGTGCCCAAGCAAGGATAGCATTTCATATAACAGAAATATTTTTATTACCAAAGAAATAATTAAAGATAAATACCACAGTATAAGGAATGTGGTCATTTAGACCAGTAACCCAACCCATCTACGAACAAATAAAAATTCATGTTTATTTTATCATATCTAACTAACCATGTCAATTTCGGTCGCGTCACTCGCGTCGTCAGTTGTTTTTTTGCTCGCGGCCCGCTCAGTTTTTTGTTCGTAGTTGGACTAAGTAGTTGTTTATATCTCATCATCATCATCATAATCCTAGCGTTTATCCCAGTTTGGGGTCGCTTGACAACCTAATCCCATGAATTGGCGTAGACACTAGTTTTTACGAAAGCGACTGCCATCTGACCTTCCCACCCAGAGGGGAAACTAGGTCTTTTTGGGATTAGATCCGGTTTCCTTACGATGTTTTCCTTCACCGAAAAGCGACTGGTTAATATCAAATGATATTCCGTACATAAGTTCCGAAAAACTCAGTGGTACGAGCCGGGGTTTGAACCCGAGACCTCCGGTTTGAAAGTCGGACGTGTTACCGCAAGGCTATCAGCGCTCTTCGCCAAGTAGTTGTTTATATCTAATGAATTAAAATCCAGGGTAATGGCAATAAAATGTTTTAGGGGAAGTTTAAGTAACATTATTTAATATTTCCTTGTTTAGAAAATGGAGAATGAAGAGTTGCCAGTGTAACTAAATTATTAGTGGCAACTAAATTACACTTAAAAAAATATTTAAAATGTTAACATTTTTTAAATTCTTTTTTTTGTATATAGCCTAGACTCTATTGAAGTTTTACATTTTTAAGGAAATATAATTGTTGAGCAGATGCTGTAAATAAATATAAGATTTATTTCAGACCATAAAATTGTGATCCATATTTTGTTAGCTATGTAATAGTGTACTTTTTCCAAAAATCGGTAATTGTAGTTATTATTCTCTACTTAATGAAAAAAAAAACATTCTTTAGACAAATAATAATTCACCTGGAGAGCCAGGCGGATCCGCATCCAATGTGAAGACTACTTTCATTAAGTGCATCTTTTAAAATATTGATGTGATGACTTCTGAATGCACTTAAATTTAACTAAAACCGTGTAAAACTACTTTTAAATAAATTAACTACTATATGAATTACCACAGATAAAAAATAAGAAAATCCTATTTACATGTGTGATTTAGATCTTGAAAGTACAAACACCTGCCGATGCCTTCTAGATGACTCATCGCCCTAACGGCATTCCCTAGGAACCTGTACCTTCACTTGCATCCTAAACCAAAAGGCCATAAAAGCACTGGGATAGCCATACCACCATTGACGTAATTAATTGACATATTGTGTACTTTAATGCTATCAGATAAGGTTCTAGTTCAATCAACAAGTTGGCAGGAGCTGCTGTTGCTAGGGTCATTGTGCCGGTAGCGCGGACAGTGCCGGTAGCCGGACAAATGGCCGACAACTTCTCTTAAAATGCAAAAAATAAGATTCCTGCTGTTCTTAGTAATAAAATGAATTTGTTTGGTGATACTCAGATAGTTATGCAATAATAATGTATTCACTTCAAAACAATTGATGCATCCTTTAGCCAGAAAAAAAAATGTTTATATACGCTCCTCCTCAGTAGTGACCAAAATGGTCGATATCTTACGAATAAATTAAGAACACGGCGCGCGGATAGACGCAAGTTTCTTCTTTTGTATACGTGTTACATTTGTGTTAGGCATTTAGTTCGGTTAATTATGAACCAATGTACGTTATTTACAGAGATTTTCTCATGATCTTTCTAAAGTTATAGAAATATTGACTGTCCGCGCAACCGGTATGCAAATTTGTTAGGTATCCCGGTTGGCGGACACGTGTCCGCTTAATGGCATCTTATGCCGATTTTCGATTTTCACTTCGTGTGACACATAATTAAAAATACTACTTAAATACTTATAATATGTTAATATTAGTTGCCGAACTACTTATTTTTTAGTTTGCGACCACTTAATTCGTTTAAAATTGATAGTAAAATTAATTTTAAAACCGCTTATAAACTCTTGTCCGGTTAACCGCGACTACTTAAAATGTGATTTCAGTATGCGGACACGTGGGATTTTTAGGAAAGTAAATTAATAGTTATGTAGTTTGTACGCTCATTTGCCTTCTCTTTGTAATAAAACACTTATCTCTTGTTTAGACATCCGGTCCAGACTTGTCTCTGGACCGGACGTGCACAGGAAGTAAAGTACCTATGCGTTGCTTTTGCGGCGTGTTTGGTGTTTTATAATTGTTAAGATAGTTCATCATTATCACCCTCATTACATTTGCTAAACGGCGCCCACTGCTAGACATAGGTCTATCATAAACTTTTAAGGATCTCAACAATGATAGGTCGTGCTGTGCCCTCACCCAACGGTTCCTTACGATCTTGACCAGATCTTCAGTAATCTTTGTTGAGCTACTTAGGTACGCAGTTCACTCCAGAACCTTTCTATCCCGGTGGACATGAGTTAAACATTGACAAAATTTGTAATGCTGGACCCTGGACCGACGCAACCAGCGGCGCAAAAAACGTATGGGAGTGACTGTAGTGTGGGCTGCCCTATCATGGAAGAATCAAAGAGAGTAGAATACATAGACATTTAGACAACCTATCCGAAGCAGTATACTAAAATTTAATATCCCTACATGGCGTGAAGAAGTTGACATGTCAGGACAAAAACTTGAATAAATTTGAATTTGAAAAAAAAAACATAAGGTTCAAATTTCTTAAATTTTTATATCTTGAGTTATCAACTTTTTCCCGCCATATGTATGTAAGTTTCCAGTCTTTTCACTTTTACCTTGGCGAATAGCAAGGGCTGGCAAGGGCCAGCGATGCTAAAAGATTATATTTCTTCATAAATATAGCAGTCATCTATAATTGACCTTTTCCTCAAAGAGCATTACTAAGTCCGCATCTCTCAAGTAGTTTCTAAGATTGACCAATATGTGGTATACCATTCTATAGGTATTTTAGATAGTTCCCAACGATGCAGTATGTAGGTTGTGAGCGGTCTATATTTGTCCCGTAAACTATCTACACAACATACTTGTTCTTTTACTGGACGGCAACGTGCTTCTTATTACTCAACTGGAGTTATAAGCGTCCATAGACTATGATAGCGGCTTAAACCCCCACTTTTGAACTCACCGTCCATAAAGTATGGAAAAAACAAATAAGATCAAGTTTAATCAACGCTTTTAACGCGTATTATCTTGGATATAGTCAGTTAAACGAAGTTTTTTTCAAACAAACAATCCTACTTTTTAAAGGTCGTAAAGACCGCGAAGAGACTATATTTTGATAAAAACGGTGTTCAGATAGTAGCATTGATATTAAAGCCTAATTTAACAGATAAAACTTGGTTCAGATGCAATTTTATTGCATAAAACTGCATGTCCGCCAACTAGCACTTAGTGTCCGCATACTGAAAAAACTGTCCGCAAACCGGCATTTCGGGTACTTTTTCACTTATCGCTAATTTTATCAAAACTTACATGCAAAGCAGCCAGTATTCATATTTGTTTTACAAATAGACTATATTTCTAACGTATTGGTATAGAAATTAGCATATTTCATCGTAAATTACTATTTTTTTAAGGGGTTTGAAGTCAGGAACTTCCTTAACTGTCCGCCAACCGGCATAGCGACCCTACTAATTTATCAATAGTCTTAAACGACATAGATTTCAAAAATTAATACGCTGTTTATGCTGTTTTGGACGTAGCAAGGCAGAATTGCGCGCGTCGCAACGTCAAATAGTCTTAACCGACGTAGGTTAGGGACATGTTAATGTCGTTTTGAAAGTAATAGTTTTGCTCTGGTTTTATTTTATTCGTCTAGAGGAAACGGCGTCCGCTGACTCACTAACCAGTCTGTGGATGGATTTACTTGCAAAGATTGCGGTTAGCGAATATACATATTTTCGTATCAGGTGTGTTGAAAACAGGATCAGTGAATGTAAATCATTCATTAATATTTTTTAGGGTTCCGTAGCCAAAATGGCAAAAACGGAACCCTTATGGTTTCGCCATGTCCGTCCGTCCGTCCGTCCGTCCGTCCGTCCGTCCGTCCGTCCGTCCGTCCGTCCGCGGTCTAGCTCAGTGACCGTTAGCACTAGAAAGCTGAAATTTGGTTTGAATATGTATATTAACCAAGCCGACAAAACGGTAGAATAAAAACGCGAAAAATATATTTTGTTAGGGTACCTCCCGTACACGTGAAGTGGGGGGCGAATTTTTTTTTCGTTCCAACCAAGTTGTGTGGGGTATCGTTGGATAGGTCTTTTAAAAAGAATTGGAGTCTTCTAAAACAGCTTTTGGATAAAACTAATACTTTCGGAAATAATAGCTCCGAAAGTTTTATAACAGGGCGTCCCCCCCCCCCCATCTAACTTTTGAATCGTGGGTCCTAAATTTTTGAAAAAATTCATGAAAGTGAGGCCTATTGAGTACCTTCAATGAAAACTATATTGAAATAAATCGGTTGAGCCGTTTTTGAGTTATCACTCAAAAACCCATAGTGAAAGGTCGTAAGTAAAAAAGACTTAAGCGCCGCCAAATATCCCGTAAGAAACGACCTTTTGAATTAATGGTCTTAGTTTACGGAACCCTACACTGAGCATGGCCCGACATGCTCTTGGCCGGTTTTTAAGTATGGTATTACGGGGTGCTGAAGGAGCTCACCGTTGACTGGACAGAGACGGCTGTGAACAAAGAAGCCTGGCGATCTTTAGTGTCGGAGGCCAGGAGCCACTTTGGGTCGCTGCGCCACTGCAGTAAGTAAGTAAGTAGGTACGGAATGCATTTGTAGGTACTAATCTCTGATCTATTTTAAACTAAGGTAAAGATCCAAAAGCTTACTTATCGACTCTTCCCAATTAATGCTGAAAATGTGTATAAGGTCTATTTTCAAACGGAAGCCAATCACCAACCACCCAATCGAGAATCAAAATGTCCTTCTTCATTCCCCATCCTCTATCTCAATCACTCCAATGGGCAGGTGACCTATATTAAACGGATCAGACAGACTATAATAATGAATAATAATAATAAAATACTCTTTATTGCACACCTCGATACATGAATTTTGACAGAAAATTTACAAAAAAAAACTACCTACCACCACTACCTATCTTCTATGTCTTCCGCCAGTATTTTATTTACTTACTTTCGACAAGGTTTCAGATTCGTTACTTTGATTTCAGGAATGTGGGAGGGTGTGTTAAGTAAGTCGTCCTATAAAACATTTCTTGTCACATCGTTGCTCAGTGATGAGCTGATGAGACCCAGTTCTTGGATTTTATTAAATCATTTTTTTCTATTGACCTAATCAACTTCTGTTTCTTTTGTCCGAAAGCTCCTATATCTGTGATGACTTGATGATGATGAGGATGATTTTAACATTGCAATCTATACATATAATAAAGGTGAAGAGGGTAAAAAATCTGTACATTGGAGATATTAGTAAAAAAATGAGTTCGTAGCTCTTAGAATCGATAACAGAACACGTTTCGACGATTTTTAGAATTTTTGTCTGTTTGTCTGTTTGTCTGTTTGTCTGTTTGGATGGGGAGAGTTGGCGTCAAAACGCCTGAACCGATTTCGATAAAAACTTCACTAGCGGGTTCAACAGACCTCTGGTCAGGACATAGGCTATAAAAAATACGAACATTTTGGATTTAAGGGGGTTTAAGGGGGGTTTAAACTTTTAATATGAGTGTTAAGCTCAAGCAGCAAATTGATATTTGTTTAACTACTTTCGGTTAGTTTATATTCATTCATATATAAATAAATAAATGGGTTAAATAATAATATACTGGTTAAATATAGTGGAAAAGTAAAAAATACGTACCATCAAAAGGGGTATCTAGATATGTCTTTGGCAATACGATTAGGTAACGCTATCTCTCGCAGGACTTTGTCACTAACCGAGTCCTCCCTACGCAAAATCTGACCACTACATATGTAGTTTAGGTGCAAACTAAATGCAACACGAGTTCGCAGAGATTTCCCTAGATGGCTATAGTAGGTAGGTACTATCTATGCTACCTCTTTCTCCTTCTTTCTGTTGAGGCCTGGCGCGCTAGCACGTGGTTGCTTAGCAACGCCTATCTCATCAACAGAGCTGTTGAGAACACTGATGTTTGTGGTTGAAAAGACGAATGATTGCTGCGGATACGAATTTGTATATTTTTCCTTTTCATCGGAAAATTACTCGATCACCTCTGTATTATAAATGTTTGTGAATAGTTTGTAAATCTTCTATCTATACCTACATATAATAAAGCTGAAAAGGGTCGAAAATCTGTAGGTACATTGGAGATATTAGTAAAAAAATGAGTTAGTAGCTCTTAGAATCGATAACAGGACACGTTTCGACGATTTTTAGAATTTTTGTCTGTTTGTCTGTTTAGATTTGAACTTTGTATGGGAAATGACTTCATATGGGAATATATGCCATAGTATTTTAACTATATATTTTTTATACCACGACGGTGACATTGAAGCATACGGCCCGCCGCCTGATGCCAAGCAGTTAGCGTAGCCTATGGACGCCTGTAACTTCAGAGGATTTACATGCACGTTGCCTACCCTTTCGAATATTTTATTTATTTCATCTATATTGCACGAAATGGCGTGCAAGTATAATACCAATTGTATTCTCTACCAGTCGTCAACCATAGGGCCAATATAAGCCTATGCAAGGGGAAAAAATAAATTAGAAATACAAAATTCAACAAACTGTTAAGTTGAATGTTAAAGGGGACTCGCATAAAGAAAAACACACTACTATTGCTATTGTTACCAAAAATGTTTGAATGTTCAAGATGGGAGAATTTTCCACGAGGTGGTTGGTAGAAGGGGGAGGGGGTCGGGGAGCACCCCGCGAAAAAGGAAAACACCGTAAAATTGCAAATTATACCAAAAATTGTTAGGTTAATCATTTAAGATGGGAGAAAAAGAGTTTTGATAGGGCTTACCACGGGATAGGCGGCAAACAAGGGGGGCTCGGGGGGCGGAGCCCCCCGCATAAAGAATAAATACCCCGTACTATTGCTAAGTATAGCAAGAATTGTTAGGTTAAACATTCAAGATGGGAGAAAAAGAGTTTTGATAGGGCTTAGCACGTGACGGGCGGCAAAGAAAGGGGGGCTCGGGGGGCGGAGCCCCCCGCACAAAGAAAAAAATCACTGTGCTATTGCTAAGTATACCAAGAACAACAACATTCAAGATGGGAGAAAAAGAGTTTTGACAGGGTGTATCACGTGGCGGGCCGCAATTAAAGGGGGGCTCGGGCATAAAGAAAAAACACCCCGTACTATTGCTAAGTATACCAAGAACTGTTAGGTTAAACATTCAAGATGGGAGAAAAAGTGTTTTGACAGGGTGCATCACGTGACGGGCCGCAATTAAAGGGGGGCTCGGGGGGCGGAGCCCCCCGCATAAAGAAAAAACACCGCAGTATTGCTAATGATACCAAAAATTGTTAGGTTAATCATTTAAGATGGGAGAAAAAGAGTTTTGATAAGGCATACCACGGGACAGGCGGTAAACAAGGGGGGCTCGGGGGGCGGAGCCCCCCGCATAAAGAAAAAATACCCCGTACTATTGCTAAGTATAGCAAGAATTGTTAGGTTAAACATTCAAGATGGGAGAAAAAGAGTTTTGATAGGGCTAAGCACGTGACGGGCGGCAAAGAAAGGGGGGCTCGGGGGGCGGAGCCCGCACAAAGAAAAAAATCACTGTACTATTGCTAAGTATACCAAGAACAACAACATTCAAGATGGGAGAAAAAGAGTTTTGACAGGGTGTATCACGGGATAGGCGGTAAACAAGGGGAGCTCGGGGGGCGGAGCCCCCCGCATAAAGAAAAAACACCCCGTACTATTGCTAAGTATACCAAGAACTGTTAGGTTAAACATTCAAGATGGGAGAAAAAGTGTTTTGACAGGGTGCATCACGTGACGGGCCGCAATTAAAGGGGGGCTGGGGGGGCGGAGCCCCCCGCATAAAGAAAAAACACCGCAGTATTGCTAATGATACCAAAAATTGTTAGGTTAATCATTTAAAATGGGAGAAAAAGAGTTTTGATAGGGTTTACCACGGGATAGGCGGTAAACAAGGGGGGCTCGGGGGGCGGAGCCCCCCGCATAAAGAAAAAATGCCTCGCACTATTGCTAAGTATAGCAAGAATTGTTAGGTTAAACATTCAAGATGGGAGAAAAAGAGTTTTGACAGGGTGTATCACGTGACGGGCCGCAATTAAAGGGGGGCTCGGGCATAAAGAGAAAACACCGAAGTATTGCTAATTTTACCAAAAATTGTTAAGTTAATCATTTAAGATGGGAGAGAAAGAGTTTTGATAGGTCTTACCACAGGATAGGCGGTAAACAAGGGGGGCTCTGGGGGGTGGAGCCCCCCGCATAAAGAAAAAACACCCCGCACTATTGGTAAGTATACCAAAATTTTTTAGGTTAAACATTCAAGATGGGAGAAAAAGAGTTTTGATAGGGTTTAGCACGTGACGGGCCGTAAAGAAAGGGGGGCTGGGGGGGCGGAGCACCCCGCATAAAGAAAAAACACCGTAGTATTGCTAATTATACCAAAAATTGTTAGGTTAATCATTTAAGATGGGAGAAAAAGAGTTTTGATAGGGCTTACCACGGGACAGGCGGCAAACAAGGGGGGCTCGGGGGGCGGAGCCCCCCGCATAAAGAAAGAATATCCCGTACTATTGCTAAGTATAGCAAGAATTGTTAGGTTAAACATTCAAGATGGGAGAAAAAGAGTTTTGATAGGGCTTAGCACGTGACGGGCGGCAAAGAAAGGGGGGCTCGGGGGGCGGAGCCCCCCGCATAAAGAAAAGAACACACCGTAGTATTGCTAATTATACCAAGAATTGTTAGATTATATAAAGAATTTAAGATGGGAGAAAAAGAGTTTTTATAGGGCTTACCACGTAATAGGCAGTAAAGAAAGGAGGCCCCGGGGGGCGGAGCCCCCGCATACAGAAAAAACACACCGCACTATTGCTACTTATACCAAAAATTTTTAGGTTGAACATTTAACATGAGAGAAAAAGAGTTTCGATAGGTTTTACCATGTGACGGGCGGTAAACAAAGGGAGGCTCAGGGGGCGGAGCTCCCCGCATGAAGATAAAAAAACACCATACCATTGCTAATTATACCACAAATTGTTAGGTTAAACATTTAAGATGGGAGAAAAAGAGTTTCGATAGGTTTTAGCACGTGAAAGGCGGTTAAAGGGGGACCACCAGCATAAAGAAAAAACACACTGCGCTATTGCTATTGTTATCAAAATTGGTAAAGTTGAATGTTTAAGATGGGAGCAAGAGTTTGACAGAGTTTTCCACGCGGCAGACGGTACAAGGGGGGCTCGGGGGCGGAGCCCCCCGCATTAGACAAAAACACCGTACCATTGCTATTTTTACCAAAAATGATAAGGTTGAATATTTCAGATGGGAAGAAAAAAGTTTTGATAGAGTTTGCGTTATGGCATAAGCGGCAGAAGGCTTGCATAAATCAAAAACACACAGCACTTTCACTATTAATACCAAAAATGGTTAAGTTGAATATTTAAGACGGAATCAATAACAGTTTTGATAGAGTTTACTACGTGAAAGGCTGCTTGGGGGCCATTTTGCTTACACTTTAACATCAAGGTTGTTTTCTCTGGGACGCTTCGGGTTTTCGACTCTAATTAGTGTTTATTTAGCTGTCGGCCTACGCAGACCTTACCACTAAAGCTGCCTTGCTATTGATACGGATACGATTAAAGATAAGAGGGGACATGCGGGAATCGATCATCAGCAAGGCATCAGTCATGGTCACGGTGACGGTTCTTAGTTAATTCCCGGCTATTGGTTCATTCCCGCACGTCTCCTCTCATCTCCGCCTTAGTGGAAGGGCTGCCTTATTATTGGTCTTTCCACCCTTCGGTTTACTTTTAAGACTTATCATTAATTTGTGTTCGATCTCTGACCTCCTGCTGCACTTTCCTCTGAGATACTTCGGCCGTTCGACTCTACATGACTCTACAAAGGAAGCTCTGACTTTTTAGCTCGCCAGATCTTCCCACTCACATGCTTCTCTTGACCATGGCTGACACAGTCCAATCTTAGACGCTTTCCGTCGATCTTTTGGGATGTCGAAGTTATATGGAAGAAGTCGGTTTTAGCTAAACTGCTAAACTGACTTTATAAAATTTTACAAGTAGAAAGCGTTCAGCAATGGACTGTTGAGGATAACGAAAAGTAACAGAATCAACTGCAACACACGCGAGCGAAGCCGCGCGGGTACAGCTAGTAGGTAATATATAATAGTAGTTTATTTTGTATTTGGAATTGAATAAAATAACAGAATTTTTACTAAAAAATATATATATATAATAGAAAACGAATAATAGTAGCGATACTTTAATTGCAAGTCATTTTCTGAAAGGTTCTTATTGTTACACTTATAAAAGCACTAGCTTAATACAATATCCCCAGGAGGCCGTCTTAGCGAATCGAATTAAGTTTTAACCAACCGAAATTTAAATAAAATGTCGTAGGTACAGTCAGCATCATTAGTATCTTCCTACACGAAGGCCGCAAAAATATGTGACTCGCTCTTATTTGTAGAGCCATAGGAGCGTGTCACATATTTTTGCGGCCTTCGTGTAGGAAGATACTATTGATGCTGACTGTACCCAAAGAAACTAGTATCAACATGTAGGTAGATTATATTCCGTGCCGGTATTAAAATCCTAAACGTCTAATTAGAAGTCATAAAACAAACCTTTTTTCCACTTCAAATCATTCTGCCATGTCTTCAAGCCTTCGTAGCATAATAGATCGTATAGAAGCAAACATAGAGGTTATTCTGGCTTCAAAAGTATTGAAGACTATAAATATTGAATTAGCAGGTACTGTACACACGTGAGATGGTATCAGGTACCCAAGGCGAGACAGTGGGAAAGCGGCCTCCGGCCTCGATATCTGCCAGTTGCACAACGGCCTTGCTACTGTTTGTTTTCAGATTCTGATATTAGCATGATCATTGAATTTAGGCGACAAAAGACGGCATTGATTTCATTATAATTGCTGTGGAACATGAATCATAATGAGATAAGTGTTGTTTAATTGTGTCAGACGCTCTATGACATTGTAATCAGGACTGCGTTTAATTAATATAATATTTATTAAGCACGTCGACATTGACCCGTTTCTTAATCGGGGAGACTTTAATGAAAGTAAAGTATCTTTCGTTTTGCCAAGCAGTGGCACACTCCTTACTTTCTTATACGGGTACGGGTAATGTAACGAAAACAAGAAGGTTGGACTTTTGTTGCAGTTGTTGCTCTAACAATAAATCTTGTCAAGACTGCCCTAGTTGATACTTATGTTGCTTTAAATTCAGTCATTAAATTAGTATTAGGGATTAGGGAGCGATGCTTTTATCACGTTATATGAGTAAGTACTCGTAACGTTTTGTGATTCAAATGTCGGTAATATGAATAACATTTTGAAAGCCATTCAGTTTGGAATTTCTTCGTAAACCGGCCTTGTAAATATAGTAGATTACAGATATCTAAATGTTAATTTACCATAATCCTTCTAGTTTTGACATCAACACGGCTTAAAATGCCCGAAACATGGACTTCCTGCGAAACCTCGCTTTCCTCGCATTGACGGCGGATTTCAGGTGAAAGCCATTTTCTAATCCCTAAATAGGATCTCGGGCCCTGTGACTTTGTTACGGCATACTTGGTAAAACCGCCTAAGCTGTACGCTGTGAGCTGACCAGTTTAAGCCTGACCTTCAACGAGGCGTCCTGGTTTTTGGGGTTACGCTCTCGGTACCATTGCTTTTGAAGCCTGCTGAAGTAATAAACTGTGCGATGAGGGGGCTTTAATGCACCTTGGATTTGATCAGACCATCTCGTGAGTTGATGAGCCCGGGGCAGGATTTCTAAGTGGCCATATCCATATCGAGCAGTGGCAACGCGTCCATAGAATTCGATTCCCGCTGGCTTGCCTAATTTTCAGACACTTGAGCAGTTTCTCTACAGGTCATCAAGAAATTTGAAGCCATATTAAGCTCCGGCTTGCCTAAGAAAAATTTTCACCTACCGCCACTGATATCGAGAGACGCAAAGTTGAAGGTAGACCAATCTTAGCAAATTGACAGGTACCGCACAAGAGATCGCTACGAAGGTCGCCGGGGAGACCTTTGTCCAGCAGACGTTTTTAGACTAAAATTATGATAATCCCTAAATCCTCATATACTCGTAGTTGTAAACATAAATATTGACTAAGCCCATCCAGGGTTCTCTGCCTTTTCGCCGAAAATTGTATTGCCGAATTTCACTTGCCAACCAACTTTTCGCAGAAGTTTCATTTCCCAACTTTACATAATCCAACCTAACCTAACCCAGCCGGGGTGCAGGGCTGGTAGACCTCCTCGTGGTGCACCCTGGGAGGGGGAGGATAGCCGCTCAGTTGCGCGTTTGCTATTCTCCCTCTGCTAACTACCAGTCACAGAAGTGGTTGCAGTTGAGCTTGCTCCTGCGTGGGCTTAAGTGCCGTGTCCCCTCCAAAAAACCCAAACCACCAACCTCAACCCATTAAGCCAATCAAACAGCTCATATACACCATTCCCTTTATCCCTAATCACTTAACTTATCACTTTAATACCAACTACTCCTCTATCCACAAGCAATTTACCCCAATCACTAAATCAACAAACCTCCATACACTTCTTAATCTCCATCCTCTATTCACCATCACCTCCAACCACTCAATCAATCACCCCAAACCACTCATTTCATTTGGTAAATCAGTAGATTTACCAACTAACGCCACAGCTCCATCACCATATTGCACCGCCGGGCCACCGCGCCGGTGCGCCTTTGCACCGTAGCGGTGGCCTAACGGCTCGCTGGAGCAAACTGCCAAGTTGGCAGTTGTCCCCTAAAAACCCACCCCTATCCACTCCAAAAAACCCTAAAAACAAATCACACCAACACACTGGAGGGCATTCATATGAATTCCCTCCGAACCACTCGCTCTTTGTGGATAGCTGGTCGCCCGTATACCGATAGCGAGGGCCAGCTATCCCACAATCAAACACAAACACACCCCAAATAAGCTCCACACACACCCCCAACCAAACCAAAAACATACTCCACACGAAGCGGGGGAGGTTTTAGTCCGTAGGCGACTGGCGATGGCACTCCATCTCAGGGTGGAGTGCCATCGCCAATCGAGTCGGGCATGCCACCGGGACCGGCCCGGTGGTATCCAATGAGGATTTCCTCCCTCGCCGCAAAAAAAAAACCTAACCCAGCCTAGTAGGTAATTTTCATTTCCCAACTATGGGGTTGGGAAATGAAATGGTTGCGAAATAATTATTTGGTAACAGTTGTTCGGCCAAATGAAACTTCTGCGAAAAGTTGGTTGGCAAGTGAAATTCGGCAATGCAATTTTCGGCGAAAAGGCAGGATACCCCCCATCCAGCGTTCTGTCGAGTCGGCAATAATGAGGCGTTGATCGGTTTCGTTATGGTTGCTAATAATTTGCGAATAGCTGCTTACTCATAGAACCGGGTAATAGATATTCGATAAGATCACGTCTCCATCTTGGTCACGGCCCATTCCCGGCGTTTGCTTGTTCAACTGTTACCGCCTACCGGCCATAACAGGACATTGATTCGTTCGATGGTGGCTGTTGCAGATCTTATTTGGATTGTTTTACCCAGCTGAACGGGCTGATTATTAGAACCATCTCTTATCTTTCGTGATCGAGTAGTAAGTAGGTGTTGGTATACAGTCGTAGATATATTAGGTTGTACATATGAGATCTTTGAGTTGTACTTGTTCAGAAATCAAATCGATTATTACATAATTTTTGAAAAGTAACAATTGCATTTATACAATCAGGCGCTCCTGTCGTCGCTATCCAGTCTACATAAATTGTGCTCAGATAATATTAACTGAATTCTACACAATAAGTCATGCTCGACTCCAAAATGAAATCAATACACCGGCAAATTGGTTGCAAATGTGCGTAATGGCATGCGCCCGCGGCGACGGAAATGACATCTGCTGCGCATTATGTAACTCATTACTTTTTATCTGCAAGTAGAGCAACTTCCGTTCAGACTAGTGAAATAAATAAAAAAAGTGATACCTAATTTGCGAGTAAGCGTAAGCTTGATAAAAGCACGTAAAGGGGAGCCACTGCTGGTCAGATTTCATGATCATTATCGTATGGCTACATGTCACTGGTTTCATGTGGTGTTGGAGACGCATGGAAGGCATAAGTTGGAGAGAAAGAGTAACGAATGAGGAGGTACTGCGAAGAGTAAATGAAAGAAGAGCGATCCTGAAAACCATCGAGGTTAGACGCGGAAAAATGATTGGCCATTTGATACGACACGACCAATTCTTCAAAACTATTTTGGAAGGAAGAATAGATCGCAAGAGAGGTCAAGGCAAACCCAGACGCAGTTACATGGACCAAGTGAAGGAAAAAGTAGGAGCCGCCTCGTATCAAAAGGTCAAGGAACTGGCGCAGGATAGAAGTAGATGGAATATACTCCACCGGCAAGAGAATCCCTCTTAAGTTGATGATGATGACATGTCACTGGATATAGACAGGCATTTCTTCTCTGGGGTAGTAGTAGTGAAAAATGATGATGAAGAAAACCCAGTGAGTGCCTCGAGGTCCAGATGGGACAGTGCAGCTGCCAAGTTTGTTACTCTTTTAGCACCACCCACGGATCACGTGTAAGTAGGGTTGTCTAAGGTGTTTCCTACGGACTCAGAGTAACATTGATCCCCCGATTTCATGTTTCATGATCATGACACGTCGTCATTCGGTTTTACATAATATTTTTGGCAATCCCTTTGTCCTGGAATAGTCATGTCATAGAGGCTAAATTTGAATATTTTGAATTACTAATTGAAAAAAGAATTCCTTCTTCAGATATTCTGTCTTCGTAGCTTTGTCAGCTGCTTCACGATGCATATCCTAATAATATTCAAATATGTAATCCTGTTCAAACTTCAATGTCACAAAACTTAAGATATTTACTTACAACATAGACTAAACTTTTAATTATATTACTAAAGGTACAAACAATGAAAGTGCTGTATTTAGTCATGCACAGAGGCAACTGCGGATATGCCCCGGATGAAGGGTCAGACGAAGATCAAATCATGTCGTGTGTAACTTTGCATACAAATAACTGCTTAATAAGAGAAATGGTTTCAGGCATAGGCCGCATAGGTTAAATTACACCACCAAGAAAGTTGAATTAATTGGTTACTATCACAATTTAGAAATTTACTGTCAAGGAGCTACAACAGAAATAGTTTTCTTAAGGAGACAGTATGGAAAAGTGCAGATAATCGTCGAGCTAAAACAATAAGGAGAAACTGTAGATTCTTCAGCATAAATTAAAGCTATAATTCTCCGATGCCAGTGAACCGAGTTAATTTAAATTTGAAGTAACTGTTTGAATGGTTGAGACTAAAAAGAGTCGAGTTTTTGCAGTAATCTTGTAAGCGCTCGACAGGAAACCATCCGCAACTGAGCGATCATCGCATTCCTACGATGTATCGGGATGTGAAATGTAACAGTTATCATAGAGAACTCCTATCTAGATCTATAGGTATATTGCAAAAATTTACTTATTGTGCAGAATATTAAGTTCACATTGCAATGCAATGAAGAACGAGCTGTGATTTTGAAAAGGTTGTCGTTTGCTTCCGTCATGCTTTTGCGTTAAATTATGTACAGTGAAGGTATCTTGCTCTTACTTTTTCTAGTATTTGTACAGGAATTGTAATATCCGTGAGATGTAGATCATAAGATAATAATGCTACAAAAAATGTCTTGCTTATTTTGAACATCTCGCTCGTTTAGTTCTCCTGCTGACCGTTTATTATTAAATGGTTACCAGGTCCAAGTCAAGTGAAAAGGATAAGTATGGTAACAGCATGGTTGGTGACATGACCTACTTATATATTTTGCGCCTTACATTATCCAAGGTATCCGACGCTATTTTCTTTTCGGTCTCTCCTGTCGAGCTGTCGTGAACTAGACTGAACCTTGCAGAAACAATGAAACTTCCGCGTAAGCACAGAAACTACCGTTTCACATCAGATACGATACGGTGATTTTGAACTTGGGTTAACCCGCGCGTTTGGGCAGGATTAAAGTGTCAGTGAAAATTGATATTTTATACAATAGGCAGCCCGTAGGTAGACCGTTTTATCGCCTTTTTGGGCTCTACCGATCTAAGTAAAATGTACTTAAGTGAAAACCTATACTTAGCAATCTGAAAGAAACCCACAGAAAATGTACCGTTTCACATCAGATACTGTGACATTGAACTTGGCTAAGCCCGCGCGATTTTGTGTGGGATCACTGTCGGTGAAATGACTTGGCATTTGCATTTCATTTAGGTACCTGCTTGCAATAAATGTGTCGAACCTCCAGACAAAGTGCATCCTACCCTTAAAGCTTTAAACCAAGCGGAGTAGCCATTGACAGGCGTTCCCCTCTGCCAAATGAGTATGATGACCAGTGGTCATACTCATTGTATGGACTGACGTTTATTTGACGTGCCCATTTTGACATTTCGCATACATTTGACGTTCCCCTCCCCCGCAAAAAACGGCAGACTTTTTCCGATAGAAATGAGAGCGCGTCTCGCATCCGGTTGGTTTAATAATCAAAGATCCTACCAGTAGGCTCCAATTAAGTTTTGACACTTTTGACTCTTTGTCAGTTTGATAGAGTTAAATTTCAAGTCGCAATTTTGGAAAGTGGTCAATAAGTTTTTTTAGTCACCTTTTTAGGGTCATTTGACTCACTTGCATTTACCACAATTCACCTGTCTGGTCCTGCCTGGTCAATGTTATCTTCTTAAGAGATTTCTTTGAAGCTTTTACTTGCAATAAAATTTTGCGAATTTCTTAACGGTGCAGACGGTTTAATGCAACCACCACTGTCCACCATTGTCCCGATGACCATCTAGTGGGATTTAAAGACATTGCACCCTCTGATGAAAAATTATACCGGTGAATGAGTACTGAAAACGTACCGTTTCACGCATCAGATGCGGTGACATTGAACTTGGCTGGTCAGTCGGCGGAACATCTTTGGTCCGATCGTTTACCTACAAGACAATGTCCTCTGAATGTAGCAGACGAATAAATTCGTTGTTGATGTGCATGTTCCGATATTTTTAGTACATTGACCGCTCCGATATATTTAATGGCGACTGTACCTACCTACCTACTGTATCTAGTTAATTAACGGTGATTCATTATCAGAAGCAGAAGTATGTAATTAGCAATATCACTGTTAACAGGATGAAATTTGCCGACCTTGGCCTGGTAACGCACTCCGTGATTTCTTTATCAGATGCCTCCTGACGTTTGTAGCTAGGCATAATACGCTGAGTTAACTATCTTCGATACTAACTTATTGTGGAATTATATTTAATTATAATTTAGTATAACATAATATTTGGGGGACAACCGTTCACCGACTGACCTTACTCCAAAGTTCCAAACTAAGCAAAGCAAAGAATGATTTCCGTCTTGTAACTACTTACTTACAGAATAATTTCATATAACTAAGCTGCCTGTGGCTGCACCATAATAACGTCTTCATAATGAAAGTCATTAAAAATATATTCATGAGAAGCTTATAGTTAGTTTGAAAAAATAATCATAATTTATTGTATAATATTGTAAACGTATTTGATAAGATGATTTATTGAAATGAGTTGTTGACATGATGACCTTTTGTGTGGTCGCCCTGTGGGGTCTTCAACTAGCAGCACTAGCAGAATTATCAAACGGTTACAAGATTACCTACGTACATAAAGTTCCCTCAACAGAAGAATGGAAAGTATGGAAAAAAATCTACTTTTTTTTACTCGCAATACGATACCAATTAAGCCCTTAAACGGATCACCAGTATTTTTTTACACCCTGTATGTAATAGGAGATGATTTTTAATATTGCTCGAACTTTTTATGTTAATGCTCGTTAAAACTTTCTAAATAAAAAGCCTTTTTCTCTAGCACTCAGAAGTATTTTAAATGTGGGTGTATGTGTGCACACTAATTAATTTGAATAGTCAACATCTTAATCTAACTTATGTCATCACTTATCAGACACATTAACGAGCAAACAAGACGCTAATTACCGAGTGCTTACTGTCACTCAAACATTAAAGCAAGTGAAAACCAAACAGTCACTTCAAGCCAGCCTATCCTTACGGAACATCAAAGACTGACAACCATGGAGAGTTTACTCATGGCAAGATACAAATCTAAAGCATACCTTGTTCTGTCATACTTAAGGTGTAAAATTATTTGGAAGCTACATAGACTTATAGTAGTTTTCTGATGGATTGTTCATATCTAATACACATGATGCGATCAGCGACCAATCGTGCGGCAAATTGAAGGAGCGCGCCGGATGTCTGCGCATTGGCGTTGGCGGTGCTCTTGTGGAGTGTTCATATCTTCTTTGTATCACTTTGATGATTATTTAGAAAATAGAATGAGTACAATGTTCTTGCTTTTAACTGCATCTTTGGCTGTGATTCGGCTGCTTTATGCTGCATAAGATTTTTCTGTCGCTTTTTCTTGTACCTATGACACTTTAGCTAAAGCATTGGCGCGTAGTTACAGTAATTACTTTCTAGCCTACTATAAGAAACAGTTCAATACAACCATCGTACTAATCTACCTAAGTATAAGCTCATTCAAACATCATAAAGATTATATCATAACATTAGTCATTTGATTTATTTCATACTTTTAATACCTTCGGTTTTGTTCTTCAATGTCGTTTACATCATATACATACATTTCTATATACATTTCTAGATTATCTTTATCAGACATTCCTATCACCTGAAGTCAGCAACTTCTATGCAGTTTAGCAAAATACACCGTAACGGACCAACGGACAATATAAAAGATTGTTTTGAAGTATTGCCAAGTATTGTAAACTTATTCATCGTGTGACTTGTTTTCAAAATGCTTTTGGACGTACGAATTACTAATGGCATTATTTTGCATTTTGGTGACAGTCTGTGAAAGATGAGAATGTATCTTGGATGTAGGTACCTAATTTGTTTGGTCTCATACAACCGTTATGGACAGTTTTAAATTTTTAACATCTGTGAAACCAGTAAATGCTTATCTGATGTTCTTTTGCAGCCTTCTATATTATATCGTCTATACTTATCGGTCCTTAAAGTCAGCAATAATATGTATACATATTGACATTGCCGTTACTCTCCTTCTCTTTGGCGGGACAATTTTTTAACTCTTTCCGTTCAACCCACAGACAAGAATATCTCTACAATGCCAATTTCTTGGTTATGAAACATGGTTGCCAAGATTTCCCCGCATGTAATAATTGTAAAAGCATTACTGTTGTTACTTCTACAAGTTGTTCTAAACCCAAGGAAATTGCCATTAAAAAGGGAAAGGCCGATAAAATCTTAGGACAAAGGTTCTCTGTGCTGCTCTGCCATCGTACAAGTACGTTATAAATGTATTTATGTTTCATACATACTTAGTACATTTTTCTATTAAGAAAGATATGTACGTGCCTGCGAAAAGCATAAAAGGTCGTACACCTGAAGGTTTGTTGACTCTGCTCCTACGCGGAACTAAATATAGTTTACTATGTACGTGGTCTAAGTTTTGATGAGGTGTTTTCGTGATCATTCGGATTTTGAACTTGGGTTTACGGTAAAATATTCGTATTTATTCATCTAAATTCTTCAAAAGCATTTTCATTTACATTCAAGTATCCAGATATGTACAAAGTTACACATTCAGGCTTCAAAGAAAATACAATTGATTTTCATTTAAAACATGTTTAAAAGACAAAGAAAATTTTATTTTGGGTGCTATAATATTAGGGCAGATGCCCCGGTTTTGGCCACTTTAAGGAGAGTTTGTCTATTCAGACGTCCGTCATTTTGTGTCAATAAAGAATTATGACACTTTTTTTGTACGAAGTCAGTGAAAATATATTACTTTATTTACATGAATCTCCGCTGTTAAGATTCTGACTTTAGATCTATTTTTTTTTCTTTAATGAAATGTCAGAAACGGGTCCAGGAGCCAGTTTTGGCCACTTTTTTTCATGGCCCCTGACAGCTGAATGACAACTTATACATGACAGATGACAGTGCCATATATACTGCCATTTTTTACTCTTATATTAACCATAAACCATAGACTTGTAAATTTGTCTATATCTTGATAAATTTGAAAATGGCCAAAACCGGCACAGTGGCCACAACCGGGGCATCTGCCCTACTTGAGTAAAACACGAATCTCAAGCGTGGATCCTTCATGTTATCTAATGAACATTCAAACTTGGACATCTCTTAAGCTATAGCATGAAGATATGACGAACCACCTGATAAGAATGCACCGCTTAATTGACGTTCAAGAGCAAAAACTGTGCAAAAAGAGATTTAAACGGCTGTAATGTAGATTTACCACCGCGATAAGATAAGAGGATCTCTGCACGTTGCTGTTCCGATAGTGAGAACAATTCTAGCTGAAATTATGAGAAAAAATGCATTCCATTTGAGTTACTAGTAACACTTTTTGCGACAATTTCCATGTTTTTATGCATCGATCGGTTTAACGCTTTTGGCAATAATTATATTTAAAAAAAAACACAAATCGGAAACAAATATATTATATAAAGAAAAATTCAAACGTGGAGAACTCTGGACCATGACAGGAAACGAACCTGAGGTCGGTTGCTGTTAGATTTTTGTGGTAGGCAAACCTATGTATTCTATATAGAATCATTTAATTAGATCGGCAGATGCATTTTAGGGAATGCAGTACCGGTACTGTTTCGTAAAACCGGGATTTTCGGTACTAGCCAATAATGGAACCGGGATTCCCCGGTAATTTCGGTACTTTCGGGAAAAATCTTCTAAAACCTCTGACGCTGATTTAGGTAGTAAAAATGTCATCGCGTAATGTTTTAAATAAACGCGGGCCGTCCAACCGGCGGCCGTGGTCACGGCGGTCGCCCGCCAGGCGTCAAGCTACCTGGCGCTGAGGGCAGCTACCGGATCCCGTGCTGCCCTCAGCTACGCAATTATGGCCTTAGAAGACCTTCCTTCGATTTCAAATTTATGAAGATTGGCGTTTACAGATTTTAGAGAAAACATACAGGTTGCGAGAAAAAGATAATTTTTGACAAACTTTTTTTTTATGCCTTTTGATCCCCTTCTTATCCAGGATCAAAAGCTTGTATGGAACCAAAAAAAATCCGGTTAGAAAAGCCACAAATCGAGGAAAGCTTTCCCCGTACATTTGGTATAAAAAAGAGCTATTTTTTATGTCAATCGTTCCCATTTCTGTTCAGTATCAATAGTTTCTATAGGATCAACTTACGGTAACGTACCAAAAAGCCACAAATTGAAGAACAATTTTACATACATTTATTGCTTGTTTCATATTTTAAATGCTTTTACTGTAATGATGTCATACATTATTATGGTCCTTAAACGTGTGTGTCTGCGTGACAGAAAAAATATAAATTCACTTTTTCTCTATAGTAAATGTATGAAAAAAAATATCTTTAATTTGTGGCTTTTTAGTACATTACCGTTAGTTACCTCCTAGGAAACTATTGATAAAGAGAAGGAATGGAATCGATTGGCATAAGAAAACAACACGTGAAAAATTAAATTTTTCATTTCAAAAACTTTCCTCGATTTGTGGCTCCGCTAGCCGGAATTTTTTTTTTTGGTCCCATACAAGCTTTTGATCCTGGATAGGAATGGGATCCAATGGCTACAAAAAAAGTTATTTATTTATTTTATTTATTTAATAAAAGTAAAGTAAAATAAGTTTGTCAAAAATGACTTATTTCTCGCACCCTGAATGTTTTTTCCAAAATCTGTTAACGCAAATCTTCATAAATTTGAAATCGAGGGAAAGGTCTTCTAAGGCCACTTTCGCGTAGCAGCATGGGATCCGGTAGCTGCCCTCAGCGCCAGGTAGCTTAACGCCTGGCGGGTGACCGCCGCGACCACGGCCGCCGGTTGGACAGCCCGCATTTATTTAAAACATTAAACAATGCAATATTTGAACTTCGAAGAATAAATGAACCCAAAAAAGGTATATAATGTTTTTCCCGAAAATCCCGAAAGTACCGGGATTTTTATTTTCCAGTCCCGGTTCTTTACACGACTCGAAATCCCGGGAATTCCCGGTACTTTCGGTTCCGTTATTTCCCGGGAGCAAACCCTAATGCATTTCCTAGAATAATTAATTTTATCTTTGGCCTATGTCCATCAAATTATGATCCTGTTTTGTATTCAGTCCCTGCACATTAGAATTGAGAATTGAGAAAATGCATGACTGAAGAAATCAAAGTATCGCCATCACTAAGTCACAGACACCTTGGTTCCCAAACATTAAATTTTGGAGTAAACTTAACTAACTTACAGTAAGCCTTGCCGATTGCAGGGCCAGGTTTACGACGTTTACGTTCCCCAGAGTTGCAGAATATGCAGAAGCCACATCGCCCACATCCACTAATTTAGTTAGTATTACGGTATTACCCCAACATTTTAAGTGCTGTCTGTGACGTAGCGATACTTAGTCTTATTCTAGCATGATAAAATGTAGGTTATCCAAATTAATTTAAGTAGGTAGCTTAAACAATACATGATAATCATGATTCATTAACTTCATCGTGTGTACGATGATAAGGAAGCGTCCATTGCAGATAAAAAATTACCCGCCTTCACAAGCTGTACAGGTTTGAGGACTTACGTAATTGTTATGTCGCTGCTTTCACCCGCACCCCTTCGCTGTCATAGATGTCAAAGAAAGAAAGCGGAGGCGTTGGCGAAGTATTGGCAACTAAACGAGCCTGGGAAGGTGATAATTAATACCTCTAATTCTAATAGTGGATCACGTAGCACGTTGGTGTAGGGTTACCAAACGCCGGGCCAGATTGAAGATTGATAGCTAACAAGACAGTCTCAGACGTGGGACTATTATTTCAGCTTGTCATGCATAATTACGCACCTATTTTTGATCCAAATGTGTAGGAAATAATGTTTTTTCTTCCCACCATTTTGATATCGGTTTGAAGAGATTCTATCTTTCAGCAAAAAAAAAAAACAGATACAAAATGGGAATTCAATGACATCAGGGCGTAGTTCATCGTTAATTGAAAGGAAGAAAATTTAACGTGATTTGATATTTTAGGACGCACACAGATTACTTAATATACTAGAACTAGTTTTTTTACTGTACGAGGTTAATGAAAATCGATTGCAACTTTTTTTTCAGTTCTGTCGAACGAATGGAAAAATTCAAATATATCCGTACTCTCCAGTGAATTATGGTAACCCCACACTGTTCGCGCACAGGACGCGTATCGAATCCCAAGCGCGTTTGAAATAAGAATGTCCTTGCGCGGCACGAAAGCTAATGTTTACCGTCTTTTGCAACGATCTACCGCTTAGCATACTCACTGTATGTGCATTTAAAAACTAGTTCGAATGTGTACTTTATTACAAGAGAACAAGGTACAAATTTTAATGAGTTTTCAAAGGCGCATAAGTTTTAATGTAGTCGCAAGAGAGTCGTAACGGCCGATGCCCTGCGCATACCGTATATGGGGTGTTATGTGGACGTATGTCTGTTTATTTACGTGTTACTGGCAAAACGGTTTGTATAACAGGTTAGGAATCACGAGTGGTATGTGCCAACGTGTCAAAGTAAGCCTCTTAATACGATCAAGTTTATTGCGTAATATCAAATATATCAATTCAGGCCTATCGTACAACTTCAGTCTACCAATAATAGTCCAATAATTATATCAAAAATTATTGCTGGAATTGGTACCTGCTTTTCAGCATTTTGTTTAATTTAAAAATAAACATTCGTTTTGTTATAAAAAGTTATTAAAATTCCTATCAAGAGCCCAATTTAAAACTAAATTATTTACTTAAATCTAAAAATAATGAAAAAAAACTTAAGTACTACAAAATCTTAAGTGAAACTTTTTCTAAAAGCTATTAGTCCCGTATCCTTGCAAACGCAAAGGTGCCCATCAAATTTGTCGCTGTGCTGCGCTGCCTTGTTGAAATGGTATGAACAAATTTTAAATCAGAAAATTTTAGTTCGGTACAATAACAAAAATACTTCACCTGACTATAGTTTGGCTAGATAATTGTCTTAATTAAAGCATATGTAGATAGAGATAATCTTACTGTCTTTTTCTTGCACTAGTGAATCACCGCTACTAAAGGGATGAGTATATGTAGCTTATTACTTCTAATTTTTCTGCGGATTTTGGTTTGTCAGGCTAAGGCTGAAATAGATAGGCACTATAATTTTGGGATTCAGAACAATTAGAATATTCTCCTTTCAGTTCATGGAACCCTTAGAAAACTGCAAGAGAGTCCACTGAGATGGTTTGGACACGTAAAAAGAAGACCCCCTGATTACATCGGGAATCTTGCTCTGGATCTGAACATTGCTGGGTCTAGAAGAAGAGGTAAACCAAAGACGAGATGGACAGATACCATAGCAAAAGACATGACATGGGAGCCAGCGAAGTTTCAGTTGACGACACGTCCGATCGCGCGAAGTGGAGAGAAAGAACGAGAAAAGCAGAGCCCACAATCACAGGGCCGGCCCGAGCATTCCCGGCGCCCTAGGCAAGAGACTGAAATGGCGCCCCATTTTAGTATTTGCGTCCAGAGGAAATAAATCGTTTTTATTCGTAATGGACATCTGCCTTGTTAGGTTTCCGTAGTCAAAATAACTGAAAATCTTATAGTTTTACCAGACCGGTCTGCGTGTCCTTCCTTAGCCCAGTAAACGTCACTACAAGCACTAGCCAGCTGAAATTCTTGATGAATGTCAGGGTGGAAAAAAATAACGGGCCTGGAGGAGAAATACCTTATAACGAAAGAAAATTTCTTTCATTATTAGGCTTCCGTAGTCAACTAGGAACCCTTATAGTTTCGCCATGTCCGTCCGTCCGCGGTCTAGCTCAGTGACCGTTAGCAATAGAAAGCTGAAATTTGGTTTGAATATGTGCATTAACGAAGCCGACAAAACGGTAGAATAAAAACTGGAAAAATATATGTTATTAGGGTACCTCCCGTACACGTGAAGTGGGGGGGCGAATTTTTTTTTCGTTCCAACCCAGGTGTGTGTGGGGTATCGTTGGATAGGTCTTTTAAAAAGAATTAGGATCTTCTAAAACAGTTTTTGGATGAAACTAATATTTTCCTAAATAATAGCTCCGAAAGTTTAAAACAGGGCGTCCCCCCCCCCCCCCCCCCATCTAACTTTTGAACCATGGGTCAAAAATTTTGAAAAAAATCATGAAAGTGAGGCCTAATAAGTACCTTCAATGAAAACTATATTGAATTAAATCGGTTGAGCCGTTTTTGAGTTATCACTCAAAAACCCATAGTGAAAGGTCTTAAGTGAAATGACTTAAGCGCCGCCAAATTTCCCTTAAGAAACGACCTTTTGAATTAATGAGTTGTAACAGGCCGGCAACTACGGAACCCTACACTAAGCATGGCCCGACATGCTCTTGGCCGGTTTTCCTTATAGTTATAGTTTTGTCATGTCCGTCCGTCCGGCCGTATATCACAGCAATGTTATTCGTAAACTATAGATCATTGACGTGTAACAAAAATAACGCAAAACCAAAACCCACCAAGTGCGTGTCGGGCCGCGAACCACGAAGAATGGGTGTTTTCTTCGTGCCTACAATCAAAAAAACTAATATAAAAAAACCGGCCAAGAGCATGTCGGGCCATTTAATATAGTTTTCATTGAAGGTACTTATTAGGCCTGACTGTCAAGATTTTTTCAAAATTTTTGGACCCACGGTTCAAAAGTTAGATGGGGGGGAGGACGCCCTGTTTTAAACTTTCGGAGCTATTAGTTACGAAAATATTAGTTTTATTCAAAAACTGTTTTAAAAGACCCTAATTCTTTTTAGAAGACCTATCCAACAATACCCCACACAACTGTGTTGCAACGAAAAAAAATTCGCCCCCCACTTCACGTGTACGGGAGGTACCCTAACAAAATATATTTTTCCAGTTTTTATTCTACAATTTTGTCGGCTTGGTTAATGCACATATTCAAACTAAATTTCAGCTTTCTAGTGCTAACGGTTACTGAGCTAGACCGCGGACGGACGGACGGACGAACATGGCGAAACTATAAGGGTTCCGTTTTTGCCATTTTGGCTACGGAACCCTAAAAAAGAAGGATAACTTGAAAATGACTTAACCGCTAACGGTACGTAACGAATTTACGTTGAAAGAATTTACAGTGATGTATCTTCTTGTATTACTAGAGAGAAACATTTCCAATATTTCCATACACAATATGTGTCCAGCTCTAGACATACCCTCACCAGACAACCAAGTAATAGTTAACAGTTTATACTGTGAGCGCGGGTCGATGACAGAAGGTTCTACTAATTGGGTTCAGTGTGATACAATGCCATATGTGGGTACATCAACGATGCGCCAAACAAGTGGACAGATGTAAATTACTGGACTTATGTACCAAAGATTTTATTTGTACACGCTGCACTGCTAATGCTAACGACTTCTCCGAGTGTGTTGACAACGTAACCAATTTATCAGTTATAAAAAAAATTAAAATTAACAAACGGTTTACTTGACGACCTCCATTACTATAAAAAAATTTCGATGCCGCCGTTTGGCGCCCCCCTAACACGAGCGCCCTAGGCGATCGCCTAGTTCGCCTATATGGACGGGCCGGCCCTGCACAATCAGATGGGAATAATCATGCTGAGGAGAGAGAGAGTTCATGAAACCCTTAACGGACAGTGACACGGTTACCTCGTTAAGATGAATGTTCAAAAACGTGCGTTTTATTCGCCTCACGTGCCTACCGAGCTAAATGAACTAAACTATTCCATTGACAATGATCCCATTCGTGAATTCTATGCTTTTATGCTATGTTTCACCGTTGAACTTAAACTTAACTTATTGTTACGTACGCGTACCTATGTGCGTGTGAGCATTTTCTTCGCTTAGGTAATGTATTTTTTCTAGAACTCAGGGTTGCCATTAAAGCTTGCCATTTTTTTACGAGTTCTACCTGGTCAAGAGGTAATTAACATTGGGGTTCTTCACGCCTATAATAATAGCCTTATGTAGTCTTTTCTATAATCGAACGAGCGGGAGCGTAAGCGAAGCGAGTTCTTACAAACAACGGGACGTCTCGGCATTTCGATGGCTTTTTGATTTGAGAATTTGTTCGACGATAACTTTAGTAACGTTTTTCTGATCGTCTTGTTATATTGGCCATCTCGTTTGCAAGGAAATCGCGAGTTCTCAGTTCGAGGCGGACTACTATTTAGTAAATAAAATAGGTATCATCGAGAAAATTATTAAGATAGTCATCATCTGGCTGGAAGAAACGAAATCAAAGGTGCAACAAGTTCTTAGTCCACTCATGGTTGAGCATTAGATGAATTTAAATAATATCATATCATAGTCAAATAAAAAAGGAAAGTTGAGACTAATATTTTACTGTCAACCAGGATATACTTAAGCGTAATTATAACATGAGTGAAAGACTTGGTTTATGATGATTAAGAGTTAATTTATTTTTGATGTTTACATTATAATGACACCGGTTTGGTTTCCTCGTTTCTTGATTCAATGAAGCAAGTCGCATCTCTGTCTGTCTGTTAAATCAATGCCATTGCCATGATATATTATAAATTATAATTTTCGATCAACTACAATGAAAAGCAGTCTCAGTCTTATATATTCCTAAATTAGTTTTCGTCACGTTGCACAATTATCTTTTCACGCCACCTGCTCGGAAATGTGGCAAAAGAAGATCAAAATCCAAGCTGGAAAGTAAGCAATTGCTGTAGCATCTGAACAACCACTACAAGAATTGCTATTTTGCAGCAATGAAATGTCAGAGTAGAAAAGTAAAATCCAGATGTCATTGCATTGGACCTGCCAATGAGAATCATTTAAAACATTAAAAAGGTCTTTTTTTGGCACCACTTTTTCATTCTAAAATAAAATAAGGTTGTTTATCGAACCAATTTACTTGTTTAAAAAAAAGAAACGTCAAAATCATTCAGATCACACTTAAGGCGTTTTTACCTTTTTAACCGTTTGTGGTTTTCTATCAAAAAGTGGGTAAGGAGTGAACCGGCTATTAGACATGGCAACTTGCAGGGCCCAATCTGTTGTGTACCCTGCCTCTCCCTCTCCCTCCTTCAGCTCCCTACGGGCCCTACCTTTAATTATACCTACCAACCTGACAGATTGGGCCCTGCAGGTTGCAATGTCTAATAGCCGTTTGAGTCGGATTGAAGTAAACATCGTAAAACGCTTCTTAAAAGTGAAAAAAAAAGTAATAAAGGTGGAGCGAGAAAAATACATATTGAATTGGATAATGTTTGACTGAAAAACAAGAAAGTTGTATTTATGCAGTAAAAATGAGTTCAATAAGTGTAGAAAATGTTATTAATACGCTGGCGCCCACCGAAATTCAAGAAACTGCACAGGCGTAGAAATTTGTTACCAGTGAAATCGCGTCCTAAATAAGAAGGCCCATGAACAGTGATATTTTGTATACAATATAATATCCGACGAACAATTCATATTATGGAAGGATGGCGAAAAGAAGCATTTATTTGCAGAAAGTTACATGCTCGTTTACTTTATCGTGCTTGTGAAAAGCATATGAACCGTCAATATACCTATAAATAGTATCTATTAAAGTGTTTGTATATGCCAATTAATTTTTTATTTTATTTCCTCACAGTAGTCGTGAAAAGCACTATGTAATGTCTCGGCCGAAAGCGCTATAGGTGGACTCGTATCTTCGAGGGCCTCCCCTGGCGGGTCGGCCCACGAACTAACTCGATCCACCTATAGCTTACTTTCCAGCCTCTACAACAATGTACTATTAATATCCACTCAAGGGATTACTGGGTCCACTAGTTTGACTAGGCCTCGTATGAGTTAGATCCTATGACCCTGCAACAACCCTTATGCGATGTATGTAAATTGTAGAGGTATTTTTATGTAGCTATACTAGCTAGAGTATAGCTGTTATCAGTTTCTTAAAATTCTTAGCTGACCAAACCCATCGCAGCGACACAGTTTCTTGGTTACCGTCACATAAGCATGAAGAACATAAACCATTTAAAACTGCAAATACGATTCTATAAGACATATATTATCTTGCGATGCGAAACAACAGATACACCATGCTACGTAACCACTGCTAGACGACCTTCAGCGGAGTAGACCTAATCCTTTAGCTTGAGGGCAGATAAACCGGATTAATTACGAACAACCGGAGCCACTGCCATTGCCAGCCGCTCTGTTGTGAGGTCAGACCACCATGGGTTTTTTGTCATGTCACTTATCCGAATGTTTCATAGATTTCACACCAAGTGGGGCCTGCGGAAGACCAGCACTAGCTTACAGTAGCTAGCATTTTGCTGAGCACGGTCCATTACGTGATGCTACACCTTTTTTGATTTATCTGTTTGTAATATTGTGTACGTCACGATTAAATAAATATCTTGAATCTTGAATTTCACCAAACAATTTGTTTCAATTTGTGGTTGTATTCTTGTCTTAAAAATTTACTTTTCACCGTAAAAGATACGAAACGAGTAAAGATATTTTCTCAAACATGCAATGAAATGTCTTCGTTATGTGCGTCATAACAGGCTTCAAAGTATCACGTTTAGGGCGGATCAACTCCAGAGAACAGGTAACGATTTTCATATAAAATCGAAGGCCTAGGCCGGGAAGTAAATTTTTTTTAATTTCCATTCCACTATGTTTGTGGCACAGGATCATGGCATTCAGCGATTTAAGGTTATAGGCGATATTTACTTTTTGGTTCATTTGACATTCTGCCACTACTTATGCACATTAAAAAAAATCAATAATCATCATAATATTTGTTTTTTTGTTTTTTTTTGGGAAATAATTTTTTTAGACATTTTTTTTCCCTTTTTTTTTGAAATATTTTTTTAGCGAATTTTTTTTTGTATAAAAAAAAATTGTTTTTTTTTTTTTAATTTTTTGGTTTTTTTTTTGTTTTAAAAAAAAAATTTTTTTGGTTTTTTTTTATATTTATTTCATTGCATGTTTGAGAAAAGCACTATACATACCTCGGCGTGAAAAGGGGTTGCCAGACTCTGTAGTAATGTACTATTCCTATCTTCAGTATTTTTCCCTTCTTCTTTTGCGTCTAGGTTCCTAAATGATGGACGTCCAGAAGGCATTCCCTCGACAAATCGACGCGATTTTGGAGCCCACGTAGTTACCTCGGCGCCAACAGGTGAAAACTCTATTGACTCTCATCCAACTAACCATTTAATCGAGGTTATAGATAGGCAAATGCCATGTCATCTGTGTAGTATGCTGCATCATGCCCAGTCACATCCAGTCCACAATTTGAACTGACGTCTCATAACCCTTATTAGTAGGTAACACAAAGTCCACAGATGACAAGTTATATTTAGAGTGTTTCTTACATATCATCCTAACAACAGTAACAACTATTGGATGATTGAAACTGGGGCGCGAACTCGAGAAATTTCAAAACATAACCTCAAAGCGGAGCTGTTATGTCGAAGTGTTAAGAACTGTTTTTGCATGTTAAGCTCGGTTCGTCTGCTAACGGTTCCACGCCGTGAATTTGACCTTGATGCATTAAACCTGTGAACGCCTCCGTGTTTCTTGGAGTTCAGTAACACAACAACGATGTCATGTCAATGCTTTCTTTATTAATTTCTAGAACAGTCGCCATCAAATATATTGGAGCCAAGGTACTCAAAAATATAATAAACATCACTTGCTTTGAGGTTGTTGGTCGCTGTTCAGATATTTGTGACCACCTTGGCCGCTCCTATATTTGATAGCGACTGTCCATTCACACTGAACTATCCATACAGACCTAGGTAATATCTCTTATTGGGTCTTCAAGTGATGGAAAGTATATTCCCAAATCGGCACGTCGTCCTTCAAGTACAAAATTATTCTTCCGTCAACTGGGATAATAACGATTATTTAATTGCTTTTATGTAAGTATTTATTTCTGAACCCACGATTTATTATTGCTGCCCTAATTTAAACTGCAGAAAATATTGAGTCCTCAGAATTAGCTATTTGTTGGCATTGGGCATTGGTTGCATTCCATTTGGCATAGTTATAGTTAAGTCTGAAACATTATTCTACCGAACTATCATCACAGTTTGCAGAATCGCGCTTTACCTGTCAAGAAAATCCCGTAGAAGTCTAAACGGACGTGGCTATGTTGACTCGAGATACTTATTAACTTGGTTGCTTCAGAGGATATGTGCAAAATAATTATTTTGATTTCCAGCACCAGCAATGGTGAGTAAAGTTTTCCTGTCACGCAGGCATTAAATTAAATGAATACTTAGGTACGTACCTATTATTTCGCATTTATTCATTATATTTAGAAATAATTCGCATCACATGTGAGCTTATAACGTGGGTGTTATGAGGTATTTTAGAATGGGTTGTGATCAACAATATGGGAAACAATAGGCTTTATGAAATTAATGCAAATATTTTGTTAGCTGATGCTGATTCTAATAATGGCAATATGAGTGATTAAATAAGGTATTGTGCTTTGCACATAATAATATTGTGATGTCTATGTTTATAAATTCAAATAAAATATACTTGACTTGAGTTATAACGTAGAGAACAGCTGGATAGACAAGACAACCGGCGCGCCGGGTGGACGACATCCGCAGACCGGACATACTAGTACGATATAAGTAGGTAAGTTTTACCCAAGCTGAAACCTAGACTCCTCGCTCGGTCGTTTAATAAGTATGTTTTTTTAATTGTAATCTAACATCATTAATTTAACTGGGAGGTAGGTTATCAAATAGGATTAAGGATAGTATTGTTACCCTCAGTAGTTCTACTACCAAAATGGTTGTCCAGAGATGATTTTTTAACGATAAGTTGCACGTTATTTTATTTAACTTTATTTTTGCGATTATTGACTTGACGTATTTTTTCTTGGGGTGTACAATAAAGAGTGAATATTTTATCTATTGTTTCTCCTGGCCGACTTGAGGCCTATATATCCCGGTCTTTTGAAAAGCTTGTGTGGGATATAGAACAAACACGCAGAGGCCATTTGGAGAATTTCGCTATGTAATACCTAATTCATGAACATTCAGGCTTGTCAATAGTTAGTTGCCTGTGAATCCAGCAGGCGTTGGAGTTACGAGTATTGTAAATAAAATGGAAATAGTACTGGACTGTGGTGTTAAACAGTTTGGCAGGGTCACTGGGCTATTGCAAAGAGGTCCGGACACCTGCACACATGCCATAGTAATCTTCAAATGTATGCACCGCTTTCTACCCACTGCTTATGGCTGTACTTCGCAACTTAAGCATCTTTCACTTCCACCCTGTATATAACCAAAAAGCTTATGTATTTTATATTATTGTATCATTACAGTCGAGTACATTATGCTATTTTATCACAATACTCGAATGAAAACCCTGTGCGTTGCGTAGGTACGCGCAAGTTTTCCTCATCAAACCTGTTCCGGCGATCGTTGACATTTAGGCAAGCCGGCGTACGGCCTTCGGCTAACCAGGAATTATTTATCATCTCAGTATTCTTAGTCATATTTAATTATACGACGGGGCTATTGTTAATACAATTAAATATTTGGTTTCTGTTGTTATGTTGATAAATCTTTTAAATTAATTATATTTCTGAACCTTTTTATGGGCGAAAGCGAGGAACTAAGGCTTATCTAATGAGTAATGAATGAATATCAGTAGGTATTTCTGCAAGCATTTTCTTTTTTCGTAATCGAACCTTACTAAAAACTTTAATGTAGCTGCAATGCATATTAAAATATGTTTATTTATGTGATATGAATGATATGATCGTTAAGTATAAGATAAATGAAAAGTGATGATGAAGCTGTATTAAACTGACGTGGGATTTACTACAGTTACCAACCCACGTTCGAAAGGCGCTCGTAAAATCAGTTTACCACGTTGTTAACAAGAAACTTCTATTACCAGTCACATTATCTACAACCTGTAACGATATCGCATTCCTAACTCATTGGAAAGTATCGGAAAGTGAACCTGAAAGTTGCACTGGATGTGAACCGAGTCCTTCATTAACAAACAAAAGAGTAACGACTCCATTTGTCTAGTTTAGTTTAGTCAATGAAAGTGAGAATCTAATAAGAACAGTTGAAAGTGAGAATCCAATAGGTGGAAGTGGAACACAAGACGACGGCATTGTCGGAAGTAACGCGTATATTTAATTACGTAGTGTTACTAATTTGAAGACTTTGCAACAGTTGAAGGCTAACGGGTGTGGAGTAATTAACATAATTTCTAACTAAACTCTAATGTGGAAGACACGATTTTGACAGTAGGTACTCGAATGTACAACTAACTAAACCTATTTAGCGTTAGCTACATACCTACTAATATGCTTACTTGTTCAGCTAAAAAAATCGTCGTTTTTATGAAACGCCTGAACAGGGAACTGTATACCCGTTTTGCAAAGATTACCTGTTACACTTACGTAAGGTACGGGGGGACAATCTCGACTGGGGGACAATTTCAACTACACTTTTTTTTCAGCGACAATTTTTTTTCATGCGTGGTATCATTCGATTCGTTTTGTTGTGAGGATCAAATGTCTATATGGGGCCACTTGCCTTAAATCAACAGAAAAGAGACTTAAAGTCTATGATGTGCTTTTGTTTCTCAAAACCGTGACGTCACTGCTTCATAGTTGCCCTGTTTAAACTGTTTAAAGTATGGAAAAATTATGAAATTGCTATTTTTATACAGTAAAATATTGCGTTTATGTATATGGTTGCTATACAATTTATTTCATAATAAAATGTTAGAGATCGAATGGTATCATTGGTTTTTTAAATTTCGTAAGTAGGTACTTTCAAAATATTGAAAATTTGAAGCCTGATCTTTGAACCATTTCAATAGATTTTTTAAATGTTTGCTTTATTTGGATATTTTGATCGGTTTGCATTCTATCAACTAAATTTTATTGCCTAAGTCAACATAGTCATCATCCCTATTAACTGTGCAATTTATGGAGGAAAAAAGTAGCTTTTTCCGCTATCCGGATAAAGATGGCAATATAGTTAATTAATTATGTAAAATAAAACAAATAAGATATTGCGACTTAGTTGAAATTGTCCCCCAGTCGAAATTGTCCTCCAGTACCTTATAAATTATAAATAATGCGGTCAGTAAGTACAAGTATCGAAATTTTTATTAAACTCTCCTGTGTATTTATAGGAACTCCCGCCCGATTGCTTGCAATGTTCAAAAACCCTATCTACTAAAAAAAAACTGTCGAATTGAGAACCTCCTCCTTTTTTGAAGTCGGTTAATAAACGATCGTGAAACAGATGCCTTAGTAGCCAGTAGCCAGATAAGTAGTACCTAATAGTTAGAAGATAGTTGTGTTATTTTCAATTAAAACATACACCATTGTCGGTTATGAATAAAGCGTTAATGCCATAAAAATCATTTAGAAATATACTCTATTAACAACCGACATTGATGTACCTTTTCATTGAAAACGTCACACATTAAAAAAAGTCCGTTCAGGTTCTTTTTCCCGTCAAGTCATCCAAATTCCGTGTTGTAAAATATAAGTAAACACTTAATTTTTTTTTCTTTAACAGAAAAAGACAATTGCCTCTATCAAATAGCTATTTCATATGAATGGAATGCCTCGCCTATATTGAATCATTATCCCAATCATCTTTTCATCTCAAGTGTCATCTTTTCATTCAACTAATCTACTTATAGTTATTCTACTTACCACGTTCCCACGATATTACAGCATGCCTTACATCACAGCATCGCATTGTTTTACCTGTATCGCCGAAATGAGATAACATTTCATTTGTCACGACTGAGAACTTTCCATGTTTAAATAGATTTTGTTATGACAAAACGCGGTGTAATGCTGGCTATTGTATGTCTTTTTCATACTACTATCATTATTATCAGATGTATTTCTCTACAGGCTGTTTTTTCAATAACTCGCCATATTGTGCGAGGTGATTTCGTATTCAAGACACAAAATTATAATTTTCCAAATCGGTACAGCCGTCTTAGAATAATCGGTGAGTAATTAAAAAATGCAGAAACAACCCTCCTTATCCGTAAACGTATCTCAGGCCTCAATTAGTTAATTTACATTTTGTCCTTATCTGCCATATTGACAGTTGTGTCAGAAACAGACAAAACATGAATTAACTAATTGAGGCCTAAGAGACGTTTATGACTTGAGTAAGGGGGAATGATCCCAACGAATTACAAATAGAACTTCCTCCTTCGTAATCTTGAAGTCTGTTGAAATCGCTCTTTATGTACACATTTTAAAGTAACCCGACAACTATTTTTTTCTTTAGTGATTCACACCTTTCGTTACATTTGTTATCTTCTTGGTAAAAGCAGAGACTATAGAGATACCTAGTAGCTACTAGTGTACTACTAGTACGCTATTTGTTACTAAGTGGAGTAGCAGTGCAGGTGCCATTTTTCTTACATATTCGGTACCTTTAGGTGGCTTTGACATACATATATGGCGCAATCGACATAAGCTTCAAAAAGTTCTTAGGCTGTGGTCGTCTATATCTCTATAGTCTCTGGTAAAAGTATGCCGCTTATTTTGAGAACATCATATTCAGATGATGCATTAAGATGTAGCTTAATTATATATTACGCTAGACCAGTGAAAGTGGAAATGCAAGTATATTGCGAGTTCTCTACAAACCCAGAAATGTATTTTTAAACGATACTATTATGTAACACTGAATTGATTTATTAATACTTACCAATTCGTCGTGCGCCGAAGCGTGTCGTCGTGTGATTCTTTTTTTAGAGTGGTAAATGCAAAGCTTCTGATCTTTGTGTTGCGTGTACCGTGTGATAAAGACATGATAATGCATTTGTCCGTTTTTGGCACTTCACAGGAATAGATAGATGTGTTTTACGTGATACACGCGACCATAAAGTAAATTAATCAAACCGTAACAAACATATTGAATTAAGTTTCTTTGTAGCCGAACTAAACTAAGACAATTATTGAATGAGTACCTTACAGTGGCGGTGCGTCAATAAAACACAATTCCTGTCGGCTTGCCTAATTTTCAGGCGCTTGAGCAGTTTTTATGCCAAGTTAAGCTCCGGCTTGCCTAAGAAAAGTTTGGACCTGCCGCCACTGGTACCTTACATACCGAATAATATCACAGAATCAAATAAAATAATTAAATAAGAAAGTTAAAAAAATCCACTAAAATGATCATGATGATTTCTTCCTAATATCCTTCATTAGGGAAATACTGTCAATGTCACTGCGGCAAGTGAAGCGAGCGCTGACATTGACGTAGAATGGCAGCGTTCAAGATAGCGGTAAATATGTATATTTTGTTTATATTGTCTCGTTTTGTTCAAATAATGTCTTGTGTAGTTAAGAGGAATAATATTGTGTGTTATCTGTCGTGGCACCACCAAATGGGCCCTACGGAAGACCAGCGCCGGTTTTTTTTTAAGCTGGCATTATGCTGAGTTGGGTCCACTTTGTGATGCACGTTCATATTTTTTTGTTTTTTAGTGTTATCTCAATGTATTCGTAGTGTAGTGAGCGTCACAAATAAATGATTTTACTTACTTACTTAAATAGGGCTCGCAGAAGTTGTTCCATTTTCCCGTTAACTGAAATAATGTAAGTAATTTTTAAGGCGGTGGTTTTTAATTGAGGATTCTCTATCCCCATCCCTACCTCTTATCGTAATTCGAAACGATTGAGCAGATGAGCACCTTATCACCAGGTCAAAAATAAACAGCAACTCGGGCTTGCCCAATGGGTATGCCTGACGCCCTACAATAGATGCTATATATCTTAATCTAGTTTTTTAATGTAGGCTTATCTTCTCTGTCTGATGGCCTAATTTAATGCAACACAAACACATTCTATTGTGCCGTACAATTCATAACTCCCTCCAATAGATAATCTAAGCTAAGAATATTTGCACACGTTTTTATCCCAAAATACTTTCATTGCATAATACAGGTAGATAAGTAAGATATATGAAAAGACTACTTTCGGTTTCAGTAAATAGATTTGATCAATATTTAGTAATGGTCTTACGTGATTCGTAATGGTCTTCTGATTGAATGGAATTTTAGATAGGTACAGACTTTAGTTATGATATGATCTAGAAAGCAGGATAATAATTCATAAGGAGGTGGGTCTGGCTACATTTACTACCTATACTTCTACTGGCTATCAAACCGAAGTATGGAGACGATGGATGAGTAAAAATCACTAGAGGGGAGGAGGCCTTAATCTTCGAGTAGCGTGGAGATACTGGAGATCTTACAAAATTTTAATCAATTATTCAAATAGGTACATATACTTAGTAGTTTAGCATTTGTTTTTTGTAGCAATAAATATGCACAACTAAGTTTTTCAGTAAGAAATATAAGGCTTTTTATATAAATCAAATGACACTGGGGCAGTCAGCAGCAAAAATAAGTCAGCGACGTATTTAAAATGAACTGTCTCTCAAAAACAAACACATTAAATAATTTAGAATGTAATAATTCGAGTCACGGTTAGTTTTCATATTTTAAATAAATCTATTTATTTTAAAACCGTCAGTTTATCTAGTGTAAATAATAGTCTGAAGCTTTAATTAATTAATTGACTCGTTCATAATTTGATCATTCTTTTTTTCCGGTAACGTTAGTCTTTCCAGCGAAACAATTGAGAAATGCCAACGGTTTTTAGCTAAAGTACATAACTCACTCTAAAAATCGCAATCGCACCTCATACCTCACATGGCGAAAGTCATTTTATTTATATTCCATTTGTCACTCGACTAGACGCAACCATTGTTTGTATTCAGCGCTTTCTCCGTCGAGTGGGTGTCTCAATATATTCGATTGCCCATCGATTTGATTATCCAAGGGCCACCTGTTGCTGCGTAACCTACCGGCCATCTGGTACCGCGAAAATCGAAATTTCGTTATATGCGTCTCCTTTCCAATCATGAAGTGTGATAGGGAGGGAGATAACTAAATTTCCACTTTCAAGTATCACCGGTTCCTCATACAATTACTATAGATGGGTTAAACTCTAAGTAACATATGCACTTCGTTCGTTCGGTAGTCTGTTTGCACCTCACTCCCTCGCATGGGCAAGAGCGATAAAGAGGCAGACAGTCATGTGTCGAACTTTGATATTCGCGGCAGCGCTGCTGTTAGGTCAATTTGTTTATAAATTCGATGTTGAGTTGATTACAACGTTAGGTGGATTATTGTATTTTCCTGTTGACGCTTTCATCACTTGAAATGATTAGGTGGAAAGTGGCTTCAAATGCTTTATGTGTGTGTGATTACTTGATTAGGTATATTTGTTATTTCCTCATAGTAGGTACCTGTAATCTTGTTTATATACTTATAGATTACTGATTAGTTTTTTATTTTCGCTTTCAAACCCGTATGTTAAATACATACCTTATTTTAACAGACGATATTTTTATTTGACGATACAAATCGAAATCAATTAAGATTAAATAACAATTAACATCAGTAGCAGTAGAGTTTCAAAATTCTCGTCGTCGACGTCAAGGGTATAAATAAAGCATATTTATAATAAAATTATTTTTTATTGTTACAATCTTGCACTACAAGTTCTTATTGAGCAAATAAGTCCTTAAAATTGCACGCATTAATTTATTGCTTTCATGCAATAAATATTACAGCTTACATCATATAAAATGAAGGGGGGAAATCTGAAAGTCTAAATTATATGTTATTTGGCAATCTTTTAGGTGCAAAATCACCAACTCATCATCATCAATACGAAAGCAGTTTCCTTGTTAAAAACAGCAAACAATGCCTTTGACATTCTTCCGCACAATATTTTAGCAAAAGTATTACGAAACAAATTGAATTTTCTCGCTTAACGGAACCTGTAATTAAGCGGTAGTTAGCCAATTTAATTTGAACCTGATTAACGTGGGAGGACGTATAGAATACGGTCCCGGCTACATTGGACGTGTGATATTAACAAAAGATGTCCTCGTTAAAGTATTTGGTGCACACGCAGTCCATTCTGTTTTCTTAACATATGCTTGTTTACGACCGTCGTATAAAGGCTCCTCTACATGATGGGCCATCATAAGGAAGCAGCTATGCGTTAGAGAGGGAGCTAACGATATTACGATCTCGTTCCGTCGTATAGCTGCGTCCGTCCCTATAACCACAAGAAGTGTTCAAAATGCTGTCACTGCTACACTTACTCTAATTTATTCTCCTTTACTTATAACGAAGTGTTATGATCATCTTTTTATATTTTATGAAGTGCTGGTGGCCAGGCGGTAAGACGTCTGAGTTTAAATCCGGGGTTCTTGGGTTTAAACCCCGGCTCTTACCACTGAAGTCTTCGGAACTTTTGTAAAATATATCATTTTAATATTTACCAGTCGCTTAAGTCGCTTTTCAGTAAAAGAATACAATGCGAGTAAATGAGACCTAATCCCAAAAAGGCCTATTTTCTCCCTGAAAGGTCAGGCCTTGGCTTGAAAGGTCAGATGACAGGCGCTTTAGTTGAAACTAGTGCCTACGCCAATTCATGGGATTAGGTTGTCAAGCGGGACCCAGGCTTATTTGAGCCGTGGTAAAAGCCGGGACAAACACTAGAAGGATAATGATGATCTTTTTGAGACTTTTTAGCTTCTGGATGGAACAAAATGTATGTAGGTAAATGTAGTATTCTTCAGGTACTGTACCTAGGTAATAGAGCCTTAATATGTGTATACTCTACTGTAGATATACATATACCAGCTATATGTAACTGTCTAAGTGTAACGATCATATGTAACTTTTGAACTTAATCTTTCATAAAAACTTCAAATGTGATTCTCTAACTAAGCACTGTACTTATTTATTTAGTAACTGGCATGAATTAGTACATTACGTACCTAGGGCGGTGAAATAAAGAAGGGCTCAGATCGCTGGCATTTGTGGCCCGAACCGAAGGTAAGGGCCATAAACAAGCGATCTGAGGCTTTCTTTATTACCGCCCGTGGTGCGTACATAATTTTACGTCTTCTCCTGGGTGTGAAGTGAGATTTGCCGCTGCGCCCGTGGGCGGCAAATCTCACTTAGCGCCCAGAGTGACGTAAAAAATTAAACACAGCCACAAATTGCGTTTAATTTTGTTAATGCTAATTGAAGTGTGTAATCTTAATTACGACTTGCAATTAGCATCAACTAATTAATTATAGATCAAATTAAAGCAACATTGCAGTAATAGATACAGAATTAGAAGATTAAAGTTATACAACGTTCTTTTCTTTAATGTATGTAATATAAGTAATATTAATAAAACATGTATCACGATTTAGGGTCACCACATACCTAGCGGTTTTCCTCGCGGAATTACCGGAAGTAGCGGAAATTCATAGACAAAATGCTTAATTTATCTATGGTAGCGGAAATTTGTCTATGGCTTCCATACAAAAAATCTGCTACCATAGACAAATTTCCGCTACCATAGACAAATTTCCGCTACTTCCGGTAATTCCGCGAGGAAAACCGCTAGGTGTGTGGCGACCCTTATGCGTGTGTAATATATATAGGGCAGTTGCCCCGGTTGTGGCCACTGTGCCGGTTTTGGCCATTTTCAAATTTATTAAGGTATAGACCAATTTACAAGTCTATGGTTTATGGTTAATATAAGAGTAAAATATGGCAATACAGATGGCACTGTCATTTGTCATGTATAAGTTGTCATTTAGCTGTCAGGGGCTATGGAAAAAAGTGGCCAAAACTGGCTCCTGGACCCGTTTCTGACATTTCATTAAAGAAAAAAAATAGATCTATCGTCAGAATCTTAACAGCGGAGATTCATATAAATATAGTAATATATTTTCACCGACTTAGTACAAAAAGAGTGTCATAATTCCTTATTGACACAAAATGATGGACGTCTGAACAGACAAACTCTCCTTAAAGTGGCCAAAACCGGGGCATCTGCCCTGTGTTTGAAACGTCAATTACACACAAATTACGCAAAAGAACAATGTAGAGTTACATACGGCGACCATAAACAAAAGCGTAAACTTTTTTCGTTATCGATTTTAATTACAATCGATATAATCGAGCCGGTATCCGTTACGCAAACACATCTCTATACAGCCTTCGAAGCCTGTCTCCAGTCCTGCGTTGACAGCGCGCCTGCGCACTCGCGCGCGACGCGTTCGAAATTCAAATTTGAAAAATAGTGAAGTGACATTTGGTGATTGTGTTACTGTCTTCTTTCTATTTCAAACGATAGAGGGAGTGATGGTTAGTTTTGTTTTGGATTCTCTGACAATGGATGTAGGATTCAGCTTTTTGTGGTGAGTTATGAATGTTGGGACCGTTAATGCTGTATGAATTCATATTTATGAATTCGTTAAGGCAAGGATGCTGCCGCGTGTTGTCACGTTTTTCATTAATTTGACCGTTAAAGACCTGTCAAATGACAACGCTGCTCACGACTTGATAACGTATCAGCTGGTAAAACAATCGTTCAGTAAACATTGTTTCAGCAACGGATTCAGGTCGCACAGAACGTGTTTATAATATTAACACATAACCGACTTTTGTGTCACTTCTTGTGAATCTGTTTATAGGCATTATTATTTCTTAATCTGAGCAACAGTTTTGAAACAAACTGTAGATAATCTAGATTTCAGCAGAAACACACACCTGAAATAATCCAGCTGAACAAATATGAAAACATTCCAGTACGTGCGAATCATTCTTGTTCGATGTCGCATTTGCCATTATGTTATAATAATTGGCTTAGGTCATTAACCAAAACTTGTCAGCAAGACAAAATTTACACACTTAACAGGAACACCGCAACTTATGCTGTTTTAGTTTTTTTTCCTTAGCCTGTGTTAGTGTCCCAATGTCTTCCCTTTTTACTCCACTCGACTTGGTCGTTTGTATATTTTGACCATTTCGTTGCTGGAGAACCTCCATTACCTCAACTCGAATGCGTCAATAGGCCCATGACTACCTATAGACCACATGGTCTTTGACATTTTCATATTTAGCTTAGCTATCCAGATTGACCTTTAGGCTCGAGTAGGTCTTAACTTAAGAGATTAGTTACTAACTAACATCCATTTCAAAAGACCTGATCATCTTCAGACGCCTGAAAAAGGGCCTCGAGAATTGGATTGCACCGAGGGCCTTTAATCTGGCCCTGCGCTTAGTTTTTAACAGTGTCGACCTCGCAATAGCTAGGTTGGCAAACCATCCTGTTCCTGGCGTATCCGTAACATCAACATTCCTGGCCGTGTGTACAGAAGGCGAGCCGCGTGCGCCACATACCGCTCGGTAATTGGCTGCGTACGCGCAGATTTCTGCGCGAAAGGTCGCTACAATCGACCATTTTAAATAACTCCATGTAAATGGAACATAAAGTGGGTTTGTGGGTTTTAGGAAAGGCGAATACGGAAAAGTGTACAAATAACACATTTACCTGACTGTAATATACATATAACTTCGACATTTCCGTTATTAATTGTGTTATTTTGTGTACAATAAAATGTTTTCTACTCTCATGTTGTACGAGTATAGATTTATTTATGGTATAACATTCACTTTACAGAGTAGGTACCTTTCCGTAGGTTTTAGCTGCCTTAGTTTTCGAAGTAAAACACGGTAGAGATGAAATTATTTCTTATTATACCTAGCTAGTTTTAATCTAAGAAAGCTTACAGCATACTGTAGTACCTAACTCTAGGCCTGTGCAAGTCAAGGCCTTATCACACTTGAGCGATTTCTATACAAAACTCGTACGCGGCGAACTCGCGGCGTGTTCGTTCTCATACAAAACTGGCGTATCAAATACTTTAACTTTTTTAAACATGATTATTTTATTAAAATAGTAATTATAATGTTCAGTAAACATAAGACAACAAACCCGAGCTACTATTAACTGTGTCATTTATAAATATTGCCAAACATTTTTTCCAATTCCAACTGCTCTGCTGAGTTTCACTCTATATTCCCATTTTGAATACCACTTTAGGCAGAATGACAAATATTCGAACAGAAGTAACAAGCATTAACACGAGTTTACTTACTGAAAAATTCTCACGGGTATCGTAGTCGCATGTAGACAATGATATCTGAATCATTAATGAAGACCTCGTTCAGAGTATCAATAGTCAGTTGTTTGATGACAGATGTTGATGACATGGTCACGAAAATGTTCACACTCATTAAACTTACTTTATAATATAACAAAGTTATTAGAAACGATTAAGACATCTATGCTACGTCTAATTTATTGGCTGTCGAATCTGCCAGGAATCTGTTCGTGGACACATCTTTGCCATGTAATGATAGATGTGTCCGCCAGACATAGGTAAGTACAACTGGTACAAGACAAATCTGACGGGAAAATTGTATAAGCATAAGCAAATGCCACTCGGAAACCCTTTATGTTATTGAGAAGACGTGTGTGATTCTTGTGAGACTAGTACTTAGAATTTCCCATAAACGTCCCCATTTGCCAATTCAGTTGTGGGGCGCGGCGCAAGATAAAGGATGATAGAAAAGTTCAATACATGGGTATTGACCATGTAAACCACGTTTTAATTATTGTATGCAATTTGTAAGTTACGTTGACATAAATATGGGTAGGTTTTGTTATTTTGCACGCGCAATTTGCGCCGTAATTGTTATCGTATTCATTATCTTTACTTTAAAATAGGATTTTATGTGACTTTAGATACCTACTTGTTATTGCCTCATTCTTATGAACTCCTAAACATCATGTTTATTTTAATTGAGTAAACATCATTATTTTAAGATTTTTCTATTCATTGCCATTTATTCTTTCAATTTTTATTATGATAACAGTGACTCTCTTTTATCTATAAATAGAATAACATTGCAAGACAAATGTTTGTTGTATCATTTTGTTAGTTAAGATAAGTTTGTTTACATTCTGCTCGTTAATGAATCATGGTCTCCTTATTTAATATTTTATTTCAGTTGATAAAACTCATATTTTGTGACAGCATCTCCTAAGCCATATGTTATAACTTATAGCGCTAACGAAGTCGCGAGCAAAAGCTAGTACTAATATCTTATGTTCGAAACAAATGCAAGCTTAATTTCGAGAAAACGTTGACCAACATGATGTTCATCTCATCACGCAATTATATGCGTGTCACTTATCGTCGTTTCTCAACTTCCCACTAAACTGCCTATCTCGTGGTCATTTCTATCTGTGCCTAATGTACGAACGTGATTTATTCGAGGTTTTCAAACATTTGCTGTATCAGGTGGCTCAATTGTCATGTGAATGTTTGTTATGAAATCCCTTAATTAAACGGCGTTTTTTTTAACGTCCTAAAGAAACTACTAGTTATGAATGAATTTAAAGGATAACGTTTATATCAGATTTCTTATAAGCTGCAATATATGTCTGTCAAATCGGATTTACCTGTTATAATTTTATTTTGACTGATGCATGTAATGTTTATTTGTAGGTTGAGATTTGAAGATTTTATTTTTCAATGTATAAAGACATGTACGTCCATTAGGTCATAATCATATTAGCACTCACCAATCGTGTGAATTTAAATTAAAGGGAATAACTCCCAAAAAATTTTTTGGTACACAGTGTTATTGCTGACTGTAGGTACTTACCTAGTACCTTGCTGTGTACATTGTCATGTAAACTACGGAAGTATACCAAATTTCAGCTCAATCAGACACCGGGAAGTGGTTGAAATTTTACTTATAAGATTTGATGCGTATAATGACACAAACAAATATACGGCGTCAAGCTAAATAAAAATGTGTAAAAACGAAAGGCAGAAAATTAATAACCCAAATTATTTATATTACGTTCGAACTAAAATATAATTTATTATTGGTTTATCTTGACATTTCTCACCTTATAATTAACACTGATGACTTAATCGGCCCTAAGATTAAACGACTTTAAACGCAAAACGTATGTAAAGTACCTTACATAAACGTTACCGACAGAATTACACAATGTTGATCACGGTACATCTCACATAGGGTGTGAAGGGTGCAACTCATAACCGGTGTAAGGTTTAAGCAGGGCATAGTTACAACCGTTTAAATATATTTCTTATTACAAACTCTTAAAGTCTTGATGTAATAACCCTATTCACGGAAACTTTCGGACACCTTTCGCCAAGCCCGTACTCACTATTTAGTATTTACTTAAAATGTATGGTTAAGAGAGATCGCAAGATCGCAAGTCGCAACATCCTCCGTTTGGAGAGAAAAGAGAGCGACGGATATCGTTTTCTAAGCAATACTTAATAGTCATATGAATCCATTGCCTGACGATTTCTTGGAGAGAATAATCGTTAAAAAAACATTCACGCTTGAGATTTTAGACATTGTTATCAGTTATCACTTACTTTCGTCAAGCTTTTTAATAAACACAAAATAGCGAAGGCCGGTCGACCCATATCGTGATTAGTCTTGTTGAGTATAAATTCGATAGAAATAAAACTTTCGTGAGACTCTAACATATTAAAAATATTTATAACGGGTTACTCACGTAATTTTTGTCGATTCGACTAAAATTACGTGAGTAACCCGTTATAAATATTTTTAATATGTTCGATAGAAATACATAGGATAATGGTCACTAAACATACTACCGAGGCAGAAAGGTACAGGATTTTCCTATGCAGACACGGAAAAAAAAGCTTCCGGGATATTCTCAATCTAAGACATTATTTTATTATGTTAACAATATTTCCTCGTGACAAGTATTTATTTCCTTTAACGAAAACAAATCAAAGTTTTAAATATAACGTGTATATTCTTACAGATTTTCTAGTTTTCTTTTACCTAAGATAATACTTGTTTGATTAAAGTACAATCTCTCTTATTTACTAAATATACTCTTGAAACAATAAATTTTTGTATTTCTATTTTAAGAAAACGTGGTATTATTAAGCGAAGAATCATATTTTTGGTGAAGGAAATAAATACTTGTCACGAGGAAATATTTTCAAGAAAATAATAATGTCTTGGATTGAGAATATCCCGGAAGCTTTTTTTTCGTGTACACGGAAAAAAAAGCTTCCGGTATATTCTTCTGGATATTTCCTCGTGACAAGTATTTTTTTTTCGTGTATCCTTCAAAGGTCCTTCTTAACTCTTTCCTTGCCGCTTTGCCAAACCTTTGTATTATGTACATATTGCTTCTGCGATCTTCCTGTTTATCGATGTAGCATCTAATACCTTCCTTTAACAACCCCAATAAATTTCATGTTCGATAGTACCGAAAGTTGATGGTAAATGTACGTAGGATTGAAGAGAATTCGAACACAAAATGTAGGGAAATAAAATCTACTAGTAAGGATGTCGAAGATCATGATACTCCTAAAACTGAACATATTTGCTTCAATGCAATTAAATATGCAATAGGTATAAAAGCTATGCATAAAAAAATGCTATTATTTAAAGCTGTTATCTTTTCAATCTTCTTAATTAAAATTGTATGCCATGTTCAACGTTATCATAATGCCGGGGCTTTCCGCACATAAAATGGCTGTCACTTTTGTTTTATAGCGCAACATTACATGCATTTACCGCGATTGCATTAAAATTCTTTGCACTCCTATAGGTACGAAGGCTGTCTGTTGGTATTCCAATTTCATCCATCAGCGCATAGTCTGAGACTCGCCTTGTACAAGAATATCCTGGAGATTCGTAACAACTAAACGTAATCGAAGATCAGACTATACCAGTTCTATTGAGGCGACGGGAAGAGTTCGGACCTCAAGTTTTCCCTAACGTATTGATGAATATTCTCAACTGAGGTTGAAAGAAATGACCTAGCCTTGCGATTTGCATCCCGTACGCGAGTGATGTCATTGTGCGTGACATGATGTTTATTTAAAGCCTTTTCTAAATGACTCATTAAGTAAATGTTATGTTATTGTTACTACATTTTCCTTTTGAGTGACAGAACAAGATACAAGTTTTTTTCAAAATAGTGACGATATTCAATATTTCTTGTATCCTCCTTTTATCATGCTACTTGGCAAAACGATTCGTGCCTATGTTTAGTTTGCTTACATTGTTTATATCTGTGTTTCCTGACCTAATCTGACAAATACACACGAGGTTTTTTAAGGCAATAGTTAATACTCGTACTTACTTGAATACGGTGCTACTGTACCAGAGTGCAGAGCGCCCAGTCTTTGTCTCTTGGCTATCATATCTTGGCCCTTACCATCACTCCACAATCCACAAGCCAAATACAAGTACTAATAAAATAATAAGCATCGACATGAAGGTGCGAAATGGCCTGACAAGTTGACAACATAGCGACTGACAGAATTTCCACGGTATTCGAGTCACGAGCGTGAAACCGCAGACATGAAATGGACGTGCGCAGCCTCCGAAGTTTACTCCCGTCGGGATGCAATGTCGACAATATTGTTTCACAAGAATCCTCTAGGACAGAAGTCTCCAAACTGCGGCCCGGGTCAGGAAAGGAAACCAATAACCGCATGATCCCTGGGGTAAAAAGTTTGTGGAGACCCCTTGTACTCTAGGAAGACCAATACTTACTTTAATTTGGCTAGGACAGGTTGAGCTCGATTTTAGCCTGAGATTATTAATAGCAATATGTAAGGGAGCAAAATGAATATGTCTTCAAGGGATTCTATTTCATGCGTTTCACATGCGAAATCTCATTTAATGGTCATATTTACCAGCTGCTCTTCGGTGAAGAGAAATATCGTGAAACCGAATAAACCCCAAATATACCTAGTTTTCCGTCTGGGTTTGACACAAGAAGGTTGACACTCTTTCTAACAAAAGCTGAATCCGGCGTCTCGCCTTTAGGTTGATCTCGGGAAAGCTTTAATAGTAAAATGAATCCGGAGGCGACGCAAGCGCATCACAGCTGAGAGGGCATTGCCGGTGAATGCCACTGGCCTGAGTTGGATTCGATACGACATCTTTCAATCCGTGTAATCCTACCAAAGCAAATCGATTCACGTTACGAATTCGCTCGTGTTTTGTTTTAGTAACGGTACATTTATTTTTTGGTTCAATCAAATATGTATTATGCACATCAGTTTTTCAACTATTAGTCGTTCATTTTGCGATTGTTTTTCGTTTTGTTCTATTCTTCTCTTGATTCGTCTTTTCTTAGTACTGAAAGCTATTCAAGATTCGAGTATTTCCATACTTAAGTATTTTAGTCTTACATGTCTCATCTATCTGATCTATCATATACAGCATTATCGCATGTAAAACCCATTTGACCCACTTTAAATTGCACAAACGAAATCGAATGGTTGAAATTTTCATAACTTTTTATTGACTTAAATGCAAGGAATTTGGCATTGCAATGATTCGCTCGATTGGCAAAATAAATCGCAAATCGTTAATTGCAGGCATAATTAACAAAAGTTTACGTAAATCCAATTGTATCTACTTTCCAGTTACTGTTTTGCATTTCATATGTACCTACTTCACACTTTTAATTACTATGTTAGTAGTAGTAGTTATTATAGTTTTAACTACTGAATAAGATATACTCATACCGTACGTAAGTAATGGCGATTTGTCAAGAATTATCGATCGAAAGGACTTTTCCTAGTAAGCATACTTAAATAGGAATTACCGATAATTGTGCTGTTATTTTTAATCCAGGTGAAAAGCTAAATCACGTAAACATCAATTGGGATAAAAAAAAGATTGTACTTAATAGAAATATGAAGGAAATAACACAAAACAAAATAAAAACCTTAAAAATGTAAATGTATGACATACACTACATGTATTGTACAGCCGAGTTCCAAAATTTAAATGCGATTTATTGGACAAAAACATATGAGCACTACGTTAAATTACTTGTATGGATGGTCGTGTTTTCTACTCTGCGCACAAAACGAGTCCGACTCGCACTTGTCGAATATTTGTAGGCTCACGTGATAAAAAAGAAGAAATCTTTGCGTGTTTATATTTTTCTGTTGGTTGGTAAATATATATCATTATATTATACTATATAATATGTAGTTTACCTAATGCGGTCGCCAAATCAAAATACGGGGTTGCCTTGTCAGACAACCGTCGCTGTTTTCATGCGATGACCAAACCAGTGTGATTAGGTAGGTACAACTTTAGTACAGTTTCCTTATAGACTAAGATTAGATGGTAGTGCAACCTACCTAATCGGGTAGCAAGATTCGGCATATATAGGGGGTAGCACCTTAAAAAGTTATGACTTTTAGTATGGGACACTATGAGCCAAACCTGGAGCGTTCGGAATGCAGCCAACTTTTCGGGTACCAAAAAAAGTCAGAAAATACCTAATCGGGTAGCAAGATTCGACATATACAGGGGGTAGCACCTTAAAAAGTTATGACTTTTTGTATGGAACACTATGAGCCAAACCTGGAGCATTCGGAATGCAGCCTGATTTTAGGGTGCCAGAAAATATCGAAAAATACCTCATCGGGTAGCAAGATGAAACTAATGCCAAATGAAAGTACTAATCATCCTGTTAATAAAAAAAATTGGTAGTCGGTCCTAAACCTGGAGCATTTCAAATGCAGCCAACTTTTGTGATCGAACAAAAAACTCATCTGATACCATTACAACGTAGAAATGGCCCCAGAAGATGGTTCAAAAGACATAAACAAGCTTAATTTGACAGAATTTATCAAAAAGTGCCAAAATATTTCAGGTTTACTCACCCAAACTTATCTCTTTCGTGATTTGGCTTAATTTTAGGGTACCTGAAGATTTAAAAAAATACCTTATTGAGTAGCACGATAATATGTATGCCAAATGAAAGGACTTATCATCCTGTTAATAGAAAAAAATAGCAGCGGGTCCTAAACATGGAACATTCCAAATGCAGCCAACTTTTGTGATCGAACAAAAAACTCATCTGATACCATTACAACGTAGAAATGGCCCCAGAAGGTGGTTCCAAAGACATAAACAAGCTTAATTTGATAGAATTTATCAAAAAGTCCCAAAATATATTAGGTTTACTCACCCAAACTTATGACTTTCGTGATTTGGCTTAATTTTAGGGTACCTGAAGATTAAATTAAATACTTTATTGAGAAGCACGATAAAATGTATGCCAAATGAAAGGACTTATCATCCTGTTAATAAAAAAATATAGCAACGGGTCCTAAACCTGGAGCATTCCAAATGCAGCCAACTTTTGTGATCGAACAAAAAACTCATCTGATACCATTACAACGTAGAAATGGCCCCAGAAGATGGTTCAAAAGACATAAATAAGCTAAATATGATAGAATTTATCAAAAAGTGCCAAATTTATTAGGTGTACTCACCCAAACTTATCACTTTCGTGATTTGGCTTAATTTTAGGGTACCTGAAGATTTTAAAAAATACCTTATTGAGTAGCACGCTAATATGTATGCCAAATGAAAGGACTTATCATCCTGTTAATAAAAAAAAATTGCAGTGGGTCCTAAACCTGGAACATTCCAAATGCAGCCAACTTTTGTGATCGATCAAAAAACTCATCTGATACCATTACAACGTAGAAATGGCCCCAGAAGATGGTGCAAAAGACATAAACAAGCTTAATTTGATAAAATTTATCAAAAAGTGCCAAAATATATTAGGTTTACTCACCCAAACTTATCACTTTCGTGATTTGGCTTAATTTTAGGGTACCTGAAGATTAAAAAAAATACCTTATTGAGTGGCACGATAAGATGTAAGCCAAATGAAAGGACTAATCATCTTGTTAATAGAAAAAAATAGCAGCGGGTCCTAAACCTGGAGCATTCCAAATGCAGCCAACTTTTGTGATCGAACAAAGAACTCATCTGATACCATTACAACGTAGAAATGGCCCCAGAAGATGGTTCAAAAGACATAAACAAGCTTAAATTGATGGAATTTATTTAAAAGTGCCAAAATATATTAGGTTTACTCACCCAAACTTATCACTTTCGTGATTTGGCTTAATTTTAGGGTACCTGAAGATTAAAAAAAATACCTTATTGAGTAGCACGATAATATGTATGCCAAATGAAAGGACTTATCATCCTGTTAATAGAAAAAAATAGCAGCGGGTCCTAAACATGGAACATTCCAAATGCAGCCAACTTTTGAGATCGAACAAAGAACTCATCTGATACCATTACAACGTAGAAATGGCCCCAGAAGATGGTTCAAAAGACATAAACAAGCTTAATTTGATGGAATTTATCAAAAAGTGCCAAATATATTAGGTTTACTCACCCAAACTTATCACTTTCGTGATTTGGCTTATCAGATGAGTTTTTTGTTCGATCACAAAAGTTGGCTGCATTTGGAATGTTCCAGGTTTAGAAGCCGCTGCTATTTTTTTTTATTAACAGGATGATAAGTCCTTTCATTTGGCATACATCTTATCGTGCTGCTCAATAAGGTATTTTTTTAAATCTTCAGGTACCCTAAAATTAAGCCAAATCACGAAAGTCATAAGTTTGGGTGAGTAAACCTAATAAATTTGGCACTTTTTGATAAATTCTATCAAATTAAGCTTGTTTATGTCTTTGGAACCACCTTCTGGGGCCATTTCTACGTTGTAATGGTATCAGATGAGTTTTTTGTTCGATCACAAAAGTTGGCTGCATTTGGAATGCTCCAGGTTTAGGACCCGTTGCTAAATTTTTTATTAACAGGATGATAAGTCCTTTCATTTGGCATACATATTATCGTGCTACTCAATAAGGTATTTTTTTTAATCTTCAGGTACCCTAAAATTAAGCCAAATCACGAAAGTGATAAGTTTGGGTGAGTAAACCTAATATATTTTGGCACTTTTAAATAAATTCCATCAAATTAAGCTTGTTTATGTCTTTTGAACCAACTTCTGGGGCCATTTCTACGTTGTAATGGTATCAGATGAGTTCTTTGTTCGATCACAAAAGTTGGCTGCATTTGGAATGCTCCAGGTTTAGGACCCGCTGCTATTTTTTTCTATTAACAAGATGATAAGTCCTTTCATTTGGCTTACATCTTATCGTGCCACTCAATAAGGTATTTTTTTTAATCTTCAGGTACCCTAAAATTAAGCCAAATCACGAAAGTGATAAGTTTGGGTGAGTAAACCTTATATATTTTGGCACTTTTTGATAAATTTTATCAAATTAAGCTTGATTATGTCTTTTGCACCATCTTCTGGGGCCATTTCTACGTTGTAATGGTATCAGATGAGTTTTTTGATCGATCACAAAAGTTGGCTGCATTTGGAATGTTCCAGGTTTAGGACCCACTGCAATTTTTTTTTTATTAACAGGATGATAAGTCCTTTCATTTGGTATACATATTAGCGTGCTACTCAATAAGGTATTTTTTTACATCTTCAGGTACCCTAAAATTAAGCCAAATCACGAAAGTGATAAGTTTGGGTGAGTACACCTAATAAATTTGGCACTTTTTGATAAATTCTATCATATTTAGCTTATTTATGTCTTTTGAACCATCTTCTGGGGCCATTTCTACGTTGTAATGGTATCAGATGAGTTTTTTGTTCGATCACAAAAGTTGGCTGCATTTGGAATGCTCCAGGTTTAGGACCCGTTGCTATATTTTTTTATTAACAGGATGATAAGTCCTTTCATTTGGCATACATTTTATCGTGCTTCTCAATAAAGTATTTAATTTAATCTTCAGGTACCCTAAAATTAAGCCAAATCACGAAAGTCATAAGTTTGGGTGAGTAAACCTAATATATTTTGGGACTTTTTGATAAATTCTATCAAATTAAGCTTGTTTATGTCTTTGGAACCACCTTCTGGGGCCATTTCTACGTTGTAATGGTATCAGATGAGTTTTTTGTTCGATCACAAAAGTTGGCTGCATTTGGAATGTTCCATGTTTAGGACCCGCTGCTATTTTTTTCTATTAACAGGATGATAAGTCCTTTCATTTGGCATACATATTATCGTGCTACTCAATAAGGTATTTTTTTAAATCTTCAGGTACCCTAAAATTAAGCCAAATCACGAAAGAGATAAGTTTGGGTGAGTAAACCTGAAATATTTTGGCACTTTTTGATAAATTCTGTCAAATTAAGCTTGTTTATGTCTTTTGAACCATCTTCTGGGGCCATTTCTACGTTGTAATGGTATCAGATGAGTTTTTTGTTCGATCACAAAAGTTGGCTGCATTTGAAATGCTCCAGGTTTAGGACCGACTACCAATTTTTTTTATTAACAGGATGATTAGTACTTTCATTTGGCATTAGTTTCATCTTGCTACCCGATGAGGTATTTTTCGATATTTTCTGGCACCCTAAAATCAGGCTGCATTCCGAATGCTCCAGGTTTGGCTCATAGTGTTCCATACAAAAAGTCATAACTTTTTAAGGTGCTACCCCCTGTATATGTCGAATCTTGCTACCCGATGAGGTATTTTCTGACTTTTTTTGGTACCCGAAAAGTTGGCTGCATTCCGAACGCTCCAGGTTTGGCTCATAGTGTCCCATACTAAAAGTCATAACTTTTTAAGGTGCTACCCCCTATATATGCCGAATCTTGCTACCCGATTAGGTAGGTTGCACTACCATCTAATCTTAGTCTATTATATGCTCAAGCAGCACCAGCAAGTGATCGGCTTACAAATGGATCACTAATAAATATTTAGTTCATAAACGGCGATTTTCCGTATTTTCTCCATTTCACCGAATGAAAGCTGGATGAAAAATGTCAAGTGTGCCAGTGTTGCCTCATTAAAAATCGATTAACCTGTTAGGTTGGCTCCGCGTTTGATATCTACGCGTCAGAAACGCCATTATGGCAACACATTAATGTGCTAATCTTTTTTGAAAATCGAACGACCGCTTTGGTTTAAGTGAACTTTTCTTTAACTTTATGCAGTGTTAGTTTTACATCCAGTTTTGTTGACACTGACCGCGGGTGGCTATGGCTACTATTTTCTTCAATATACATATTCATGCAAATGTCATTATATTTAATCAATTCATCCGCTACACACATCCAAACAAGACATTGCCAGCGTAGATAAGTATCGACCTATCGCTGTACTTTCAACATTGGCAAAGTTGTTTGAATCGATACTTCATAAAATTATATCAGCACAGTTGAAACTCTTTTTGTCTGACTCTCAGCATGGCTTTAGAGCAGGTCGCTCTGTTGAGACCAACTTGTTGACTCTGACAGACATTATCTCTCAGAATTTAGATAAAGGTACCGAGGTTGATGCCCTCTATTTTGATTTTAAAAAGGCCTTCGATCGCGTAGATAATGACGTCCTTTTAGAGAAGCTTAATGTTTTAAGTTTCTCGCCAAAACTGCTAGCTTTTTTTGCAAGTTACCTACGCGATCGACAGCAATATGTACGTCATGGATGTTTTGTCTCTGCTCCGTACCATACTAGATCGGGTGTCAGCCAGGGCTCAGTACTTGGCCCCTTTTATTTGGAATAATGGTCAATGACCTGGAAGCTGTTGTCAAGCACGCACAGTATTTGTTATACGCTGACGACCTTAAACTCATATATGGGCTAAATAACAATAATGATTCCATCGCGTTGCAAGAGTAAATCACTGCAGTTACCAACTGGAGCATAGAAAATAAGCTTCTATTTAACATTTCAAAGTGCTCTGTATGTACTTTTAGTCGTTCTCCTGTCCCTTTACTTGTCCAGTACACTCTAGGAACTGAAATTATTAGTAGAGTTTTTTCCACGAAAGACCTTGGGGTAATATTTGACCAGCGCCTCACCTTCCATGAGCATATGCGAACAGTTACCGCTGGCTGTTTTCAAAGATAAGGCTTTGTACTTCGCAATGTAACAAAGGACTTCCATGACATTGGGGCCATAAAGATGGTCTTCAACGCATTGGTAAGGAGCAAGCTAGAGGCCTCGTCAATCATTTGGAACCCATTCGAGTCCACGTACGCTTTACTTCTGGAGAGAGTCCAAAAAACCTTCTTAAGGTTCTTATATAAGAAATGATTTGGATATTACCCGTTTCTGTACCCAACAAAATTCCTGCTTGGGTGTCTCGAATACAACTCTCTAGAAGTAAGACGAAACAACAATTTGCTGACTACCGTTTGTCGTATACTGCGTGGTGATTCTGACTGCCCTGAACTTGTATCTCGAGTCTGCAGGCTATACGTCCCGGATGTACCTACAATATGTTTGAGGCCTTAACCGCACCCTCTATTGGCAGTACCAACAGCACGCACAGTGTCGCGAGAAAACTCACCGCTACCCCGTGCGTTGACACTCCTCAATGCGCTTCTGGCATCAGCGCCTGAATGTGACTTGTTTGCTTGTAGATGGGGGTTTTGTGAGTTGATGGATGATAGGTTATCCAGCACTTGTTCATAATCAGTGGAATGTCGTTAGTCTTATTATGTAAATGTTGCTATTAGTATACTTTTAATATATTTAGTTACTCGGCGCATTGGTGCACACTGTAATGCCGACTGTAATGATTTTGTTGTTAAATAAATAAATAAATGTTTATAAACCTAAAATTATTGCATTCCAGCAGTTAACAGATTTTCAATATCTCGAAGAACTATCACGTTCTGGGAAAGATTGCTCAAAAGTTAAATGGAAATCTCTTAAAGGAATAAGTTCGCCTGTGTACTAATGTCATCGTCATGTATTATTTATCGCTGTGAATTTTGCTCAACAAAAAGATTTAAGTACTTTACCCACATTGCAGTGTTATCACATAGTTAGTCAAGTTTTTGACACAATTTAGTCTTTGATTGATTTACTATCTCTTTCGAGTTTTCAAACCGACGATATTCTACTGAAGTTAGCATTGCCTTAAGTGTCCGTTGTTCAATGACCATAACAAGTCGATACTAGCATATTGTCTTCCTAACAAGGGCTTGTCCACTGTCCAGGGTGTGGCGGATTAACGACACCCGTTAGAAAGTGCTTCAGGGCTTCCACCTTAAGAAACTTCAACTGTCTATTTACGAAACCCCGTAACAAACAACATTCTATAAAACACATTCCTTTCTCTGGTTTGTTACGTTTTTATTAGGTACCACGTATCACTAATCGATTTTCTGACGCGTGGTTACTTGTGGGTTTTTCAATTGGTTATGTCAATTCTATGGTATATTATTTTTTGCCATAAAATGTGTCAATTCGCATAATATATTCCATACCTGCTATTAGTAAATGTCTTCCCGTAGGTACTTACTTCAATTTTGCGCCTAAATGATGAAATAGTTTTTCATTCTTAGATTCTGACCAAGCTAACTAATGGACTTTCCAATGATAAAACGTGAAATTCGTTACGTTACACGTCCAATTTTCATATAAATTTGACGTTATTCTTGCTCTTCCACACTTTGCGCTTGAGGTGTGTCGATGCGGTGCAGAGTTAGATTAAGTCATATATATACTCTGAGCTATTACAAAATTGGATCCATGATTACCAAAGTAGCTCGCATTCTTTGGATATCTTCTCATCAGCGGGAGCACATTCACTTTCATTGCGAAATGTTTTGATTGATAACCCGCGCGTGCTCAGGCGCAGATAACGCCGCCATCTTTAATCATGGCGGCCGATCAGGTTTTACCATTCATTAAGTAATTCTTGACGGGGTTATCTAGATTATGTATGGATACTGTTAGAGAAAGTCATGTTTTTCAAATTAGTCCTTGTCTGGGAATAGTGGCAAATTAAGTGGAGTGGAATACATTCTGCCACCTTTAGGTTTTAACAGTGCCAATCAGTATGCTCTACAGAACTCATCTGAGTGAATTGTAATAGGGATAGTTGGATAGAAACACGGGGAACTGATAGGTACTAGATCTTAAATATCTTAATACATTTTTTGATCGACTGATAGACAAATCGATATGGTTTACAATTCCTTAATTATCTTTGAGTGACCTTACTTTATCCATCGTGGGGGTTGTCCGTCTGCTTGGTCTTTATGAACATACAGCGTGTTTTTCATTAAGAATATTAACATCATCGTCAAACGATAACGTTGAGAATGTTCTTCCTAACGTGTCTTTTATATCAAAGTTATTAAACCATGCGTCATACTCATAACTTTCATGTCATTTAAAAATTGATCAATCGTATCGCAATAATATGCACCCTTACGCCACAAACGGATCTACGGAGTAAAACTTTGACGTCACATTGACCCACTACGTTTTCTTCACTGACTCATGCGCTCACAGGTCAGCAATTTAAGCGAAAGTTGCCAATGCAAATAACGTCTTATTAACAAGGTGTTGTGATTTAAAATGATTTGCGCTATGTCAGTCCATTCATCCGAAACTTGGAGAAATGAATGAATCATTGTTGTGTACAAACTTGAACTGTCCGCCAGAGATCGGGGTCGGATGCTAATGTTGCATTTGCGATGTGTTATTAAAACACTTTGTATAAGGATGATAATCATCTTTTTATTTGGTCATCATAGATATAATCGACATTGAATTAATTTCCTGTGTATTAAAAAGTCCCTCGTGAACAACGTGGTGAAGATCGAGAGTGTGTCGAGCAGGGTAGCGTACCTTATACTCAGAGTATCAAAAAGATACTCGTTGAAGGTTATACAGGTTTACGCACCGACCTCGGCACACTCCGACGACGAGGTGGAGGCTATGTATGAGGACATATCTAGAGCCATGCATAGTTCCAAAACCTACTTCACCGTTGTGATGGGGGACTTCAACGCGAAACTGGGCAAGAGAGACGGTGACGAGCTGAAAGTGGGGCAATTTGGAATTGGGAAGCGGAATCATCGGGGACATTTGCTGGCCGGCTTCCTGGAGAAGGAGGGACTCTTTATGATGAACTCCTTCTTCAGGAAACGTGAGCACAGGAAATGGACCTGGATGAGCCCCGACGGTGCAACAAAAAATGAGATTGACTTCATCATGTCGACGAAGAAGCATATATTCAATGATGTATCTGTGATCAACACAGTCAAAACTGGGAGTGATCACCGATTGGTAAGAGGCACATTGAATATATGTATCAAGCTAGAGCGCTCTCGACTGGTGAAGTCTACGCTCCGTCCAGCACCTACCGAATACCAAAATCCCGAGAGCTTTCAGCTGGAACTTCAAAACCGTTTCGATTGCCTAGGCGGCGATGTGGACGAATATAACGACGGGTTCGTAGAAGCTGTCCATTTCACTGGGTCCAAGTTCTTTAGAACGAAACGCACCAGTAGGACTAAGAGGCTCTCTAACTCTACTCAGAATCTCATGAAGGAGAGGAACGAAATGGTTCTAAAATCTTCAGTTGATGCGATACAACTCCGGCAGCTTAATAGACGGATCTCCAAGTCCATTACCTGCGATCTTCGCTTATTTAATACGAACCGTATTCACGAAGCTATCGAGCGGAACAAGGGCTGTAAAGTATTTTCAAGAGATCTGTCTATTGGGCAAAGCCAGCTCGCTAAATTACGGACTGAAGATGGTAGAATGGTTTCATCTAAACCCGAGCTACTGAGAGAGATAGAGCGCTTTTATGGGCAGTTATATAGATCAACTCGTGGACCCGAAGTTAGCCTAGCGAATGAACATAGAGCTAGGCTTACCCGACACTATACCGATGACATCCCGGACATCAGCTTGTACGAGATCAGAATGGCCCTGAAGCAGCTCAAAAATAACAAGGCGCCAGGTGAAGATGGAATTACAGCCGAACTCCTGAAGGCGGGTGGAAAACCGGTCCTTATGGCCCTTCAGAAGCTGTTTAATTCCGTCTTACTTGAAGGGAGAACGCCAAAGGCATGGAACAGAGGGGTGGTGGTGTTGTTCTTCAAAAAAGGTGATAGCACCTTGCTGAAGAACTACCGACCCATCACACTTCTGAGCCATGTCTATAAGCTGTTTTCTAGAGTCATTACAAATCGACTCTCGTACAGGTTAGACGACTTCCAGCCTCCCGAACAAGCCGGTTTCCGAAGAGGGTTCAGTACCGTAGACCACATTCATACGCTGCGTCAGGTTATACAGAAGACTGAGGAGTATAACCTGCCCCTCTGTTTAGCGTTTGTGGACTACGAGAAAGCCTTCGATTCGATCGAGACTTGGGCTGTACTACAGGCTCTCCAGAGGTGCCAAGTGGACTACCGTTATATCGAGGTAATGAAGTGTTTGTACGAGAACGCCTCTATGTCAGTCCGACTCCAGGACCAGAACTCGAGATCCATACCGCTGCAGCGGGGAGTCAGGCAAGGAGATGTAATTTCTCCAAAACTGTTCACCGCTGCCCTGGAGGACATTTTCAAGGGTTTGGACTGGGGAAGGCTTGGCATCAACATCAACGGCGAGTACATCACTCATCTTCGATTTGCCGACGATATCGTAGTCCTGGCTGAGACCATGGAGGACTTAAGTACGATGCTCGACGACCTCAGTAAAGGCTCTGAGAGGGTTGGTCTAAGGATGAACATGGATAAGACGAAAGTCATGTCTAACGCCCATGTAGTACCAACCCCTATTACAGTCGGAGACTTTACGCTCGAAGTTGTAGACGATTATGTATACCTCGGACAGACAATCCAGCTAGGTAGGTCCAATTTCGAGAAAGAGGTCAATCGTCGAATCCGTCTCGGTTGGGCAGCATTTGGGAAGCTGAAACATATCTTTTCGTCCAATATTCCGCAGTGTCTCAAGACGAAAGTCTTTGACCAGTGTGTGTTGCCAGTGATGACCTATGGCTCTGAAACGTGGTCGCTCACAATGGGCCTCATTAAAAAGCTTAAAGTCACCCAAAGAGCAATGGAGAGGGCTATGTTAGGAGTTTCTTTGCGTGACCGTATCAGAAACGATACTATCCGTAGCAGAACCAAAGTAACCGACATAGCCCGTCGGATCGCTAAACTTAAGTGGCAATGGGCAGGGCACATTGCACGGAGAACCGATGGCCGTTGGGGCACTAAGGTTCTCGAATGGCGACCATACACCGGAAGGCGAAGAGTTGGTAGGCCCCCTACAAGGTGGACTGATGACCTGGTGAAGGTCGCTGGAGTCCGCTGGATGCGGGTGGCACAGGACCGGTCATTGTGGCGTTCAGTGGGGGAGGCCTATGTCCAGCAGTGGACGTCTTTCGGCTGAAATGATGATGATGATGTATTAAAATATGAATAAGCAATCATTACATATTTGATAATCGAGCTTCTGCATAGGTATGAACAAGGAAACTGAAATCTAATTTGGGGTTTGCAAAACCCAATATTCTCATTTTGAGCTCTCGACCCAGCTCTAACCTATAACGTATTATAAACAGCTAAGAAATTATGTTTTTTATTATAGTTCAATATTCAGAATTGTGTTAAATATGCAGTCGACGAACCAGTCGGTCCAACAGGACACCACATTGCAGAATATTAATATTATGAGCTTTATGTTTCAAACACAAATACAAATTAAACAAGGACTGTTGGCAGACGAGAACCAAGCTAAGTCTGTTCAATTTGCGCTGAGTTAAATTAAACTGGACGAGAGTCATTGACTGCTTAACTGGTATGGTAATATCGTAAACATAACCGCTATGTATACTAACCAGCATATAACCATGCATAATTGTGGCTTGTGGCTTTAGAGAAACTTAAAGGGAACTTACGAAAGCCATTTTTGTACGACCAAGTCGTAAATTTATGTACTTCTCTTATTTTTGTAGTAATTAGATAATCACTTCGAGAAGAATAATAACTTTAATAACAAGAAATTTGAGAACCTCCTGTTTAAAAGAAGTCGGTTGAAACTGATACCTAACCGAACACCTCTTTTTTGGAGTTCAAGTAGTACCTACAGTTAGGTGACTAGATTAGTTTTTACTTGTACTTAAACATTTTGTTTAGCAAAAAAATATTTTGTTAAAAAAAATTACCACTACGTCTGAACCAATGAGATGCAAATTACAAACTCTGAAAATGTTTAATCGCTTATTTGTGTTCAAATAATATGTTCAATTGAACTTATAAGCCAGACTACATCCGTAATCGTATCGCTAACTGACCGGAAACTGTTTTACCCGTATCTAACCACTACATGAATGCCAGGCTAAACCACTTAAAATAGACACCGATACTCTGTCGGCAGACGCGCCTTCCTTTAATCCCCCTGTATACGTATTACAATACCTTGCGCTCCACTTAACAGTACTCGTGAGGTTTCAGGATTAGCTCTTTGTACCTATTTGTTTCTAGAAAATACTTTACGTCACTCTGGGCGGTAAGTGAGATATTACGCCCACGGGCGGAGCGGCAAATCTCACTTCACACCCAGGAGAAGACGTAAAATTGTGTACGCACCACGGGCGGTAATAAAGAAGGCTTCAGATCGCTTGTCTATGGCCCTCACCTTCGGTTCGGGCCACAAATATCCGCGTTCTGAGCCGTTCTTTATTTTACCGCCCTAGGTGCGTAATGTACTATTGCGTCTTAGAAACCTTTGGCGGTGGGGACAAATACCAAAATACTTTTTAGAGGGTTCTTACTACCTCTTAGGAAGTATCTGGTGACAAGTACCTAGCTTTCGGCTACTTTGGTCAGCGGCTACACCTGGCCATCCAAAGAGGACCGGCTTTTACTTGTATTCATATACTTAATTAGGTTTTTATTTTGTTTTAAAATTAGGCACTTAGCTTATTCCAGTTTTTTTTGTCACTTTGTTTTAATAAAAAAACAACTTAAATTAATACGTGTTTCTAAACATTTGCCAGTAACAAGGGATTCAAATTTACCTGTAAGCTAGAGCTAATCCCTATGCCCTTTATTTTCTATGTGATTTATATAATAACTTTATTATCTACATAGAGTCACACAGTTCTAAGTTAACATGTCGGTGTGGATTGTGCGTTTGCGTTTCTATTCTCTCATTTTTTTTATTACATCCATAAATACAAAAAATCACATGTCATTACTAAAACTAAATTATATCATCTACATAATGTCAAAATATACACCATGCCATTTGCCATGCCATTGAGATTTGTCTGGTTAGTAGTGGGAGTCGAATAGTAGTTACATTTTTTTTATTGTAGTAGTAGTTTTGGTTTATGTTTTGTTTAGTAATTAAGGTTTTTTGTATGTATTTAGTTCTATGTTTTTTTGTGGCAATAAATATTTTCTGATTCTGATTCTGATTTTAAATTAAAACTTAATCATAGGTATCCAAAACGCCCCAGATAGATATACGTACGTAAACTATTGTTTGAGTGGAATGTACCACTTAAAAACACTTAAAAATAATAAGATATACGTACATTGACATACTGGCTTCCATTATTTTCAAAACTAACAATTCTAAGTATAACTTATCAAACATTGCAGCATTTGCAGCGTTGTAGCGTTATCGCTGCCAATGACCGCGCATGCGCCCGTGACCAACTGAAATTTGCAAAAAAACTGCCAGGCGAAATTGAACTCTAATACCTTAATAATAAACATAGCTCTAAGACTCCATGAGCAACACAGTTGATGGATTGTGTTTACAATTACAATAATGCTAAGCTAATACCAACCCTTATGTATTCACACAGAGCTCAGAGCATTGCATCACCGTATTTGCAAAAACAAAGCGATGCAAAAACCAACCGTATCATACTTATAAAGAACTCAATGAGAAATACGCTTGTTCATTTTAGCTTCATACTTATTTATGATGAAACTGGCAAGCGTGGCGTCCGTTCTCCCACATGTTCTTTTGTAAGATCCTGATACGGTACATTTTAAGAATAGCATTTGATCGTTTGATTGACGAATACTATATGCCCTCTGGGTATTCAATCGCTATGTTGTAAGTTACACATTACTTTTGCAATTTGCTATCATTGCTTGTTACAGTTGAATTTCGAGCTTGCTCCGTCTACATTTAGATTAGTATTAAGTGTATATATGTTAATCAAAGATATATTTATATGGTGATCAGTTGCATTACTCTTGCCAGAGTTTTAATTAATAGTCTTCAGGCTATTTTTGGCGCCAGTTATCCAATGCTTACTCTATAGGTAACTTTAATAGTTACAATTGTAACGTTATGTTGTTATTTTGTATATCTGGGGCTCATTTCTCGAAAGCTTGTAACTTGTAACACAAGCGGAAGTCCTCTTCTAGCAAAAGATGCTGAAAAGTGACATCCGTTTGTATTACAAGTTACAATCTTTTGAGAAACGGGCCCCTGGATCAGGAAATAATAATTAGCCCTCCACAAGTATATGTCCCACGCAGTTTTTAATTTTTAGTGCATAATCACGTAGATAAGGTTAGTTTTTGGGAGAAGGCGCATTGCTCCTTTTCGTAGCGATACAGTAGCGATACAGTCGCGATGCAGTAGCGCGACGGTCGCGCTACTGTCGCGATACAGTCGCTTGTCATATGCGAGTATATGACAAAGCGCGATCTCCTTTATGTAAGGTATATGTACTACGTCTGTAAAAAATTATATGGTATTCCGTTTATTTATTTATCGTATGGCTGCATGTCACTGGATATAGATAGATAAGTACGCATTTCTTCTCTGGGGTAGTAGTAGTCGGAAAGCAGATGATGAAGAAAATCCTCTGAGTGCTGCGAGGTCCAGATGGGTATTCCGTTAATTAAATAAAATTATGATTTTTTCGGTACATAATGACAATTATGTAAAATGTCACCTAATAGCCAAGTGGATCGACTATGTTGTTGGTATTTATTTGTATAATAACAAACTGTGTTAACATAACATACGTAATGGGTAGGTATGTTAAACATTTGCAGAGCAGAGAATAATAAATAATGAGCGAATCGTGCAAGATAAGCAAAAAATGCAATTTATGCAAATTAATAATTGAGTTTTTATCTGAAACTGCAAGACCAATAAGCAAAAACTATCGGTTAACCACTTTAGAAACCGTCTAGTAATTAAAACTTAGAGTAAAACTTGACTTGTCCCTCTAGTATTATACAATTAATTGTAAGCATGTACCTATACTACTGTCTAAGCATAACATACAAGATGAATTTAGGTAAAATTCACTAAATTTTTTTGCTAAATGATATACCAACCAACTAGGGAAATGAACGTAATGTCACATAATGCGTAATGCGGTGGTAAGTGGCACATGTTGATAACGTAACGCAAAAGAAAACGGAAGTAAACATCTGCAACAATAATGTTCTCACATACATTTAAATTACCTACTCACTTACAGTTACACAGTATTATTATAAAATGGAGATTACGCAAGAAGAAAACAGTAAAATACTAAACGGCCCATTCATTTGATATTACACCGCGGAAATATTGTGACAATTATAAGCGAAATAGATATGTTATGCATCGATCCGCCATTTTGATTGGTAACGGATAACAATCGATGTCAAACAATGGCTGTTAGCGCTTCCTTTGCCTACAAAACATTGTACCACAGATTACACACGTTATACCTACGTACGTGGGGAACTCGTTCTTTGGTTCACTTCCTCATTAGAATCTTCCTTGTCTTTGTGATTTGGCTTTAATTTGTCATTAGCGGTTCTAATGACTGCAAATTCAATTATCAATTAGCTGGTGGCATTTCTTACTTGAATATCCGATAGTCTATAAACATAAGTTTATTTGAAGCAATATAACTATGTACTTATATTATATCATAAACTAAAGAGTGGCCCATATTTTGTAAAGGGAACGGTTAAGCCGGCCACCAACTATCAGTCCGCTTGCAGTCCGCCTGACGATCTCGGCCTGTCAGTTTTAGAACAAAAATTTGCCGGCTCCGAACAACTGACAGGCCGAGATCGTCAGGTGGACTGCAGGCGGACTGATAGTCGGTTGCCGGCTTTATAATAAGTTCAAAGACTACAGTCGTGTCGCAAATCTGTTTCTTCTAAATATAATCAATTTATTTGCACTAATTATATTATTCATTGTTTCAGAATCTGCAGTTAGCATGTGATGCACATAAACTTCAGGTAAGCAATTTCCTTAATCAATCCATGGAAAGACAAATATTCGACTATCAATTTGTCACGTAACTACGTGCATACAAATCCTTAGGTAAACACAATAACAACAGAACTATTTAATCGCAAATTAGACGTTAATTTTATTAATACTAACGACTAACGCATTAAACAATACAATATACAACATTAAGCTATCGTCTTATCTCAGATTCTTAACAATTCAGTTCTAAAGGCGTCTTCTAAATTGGTGAAACCAGTTGGGCCAGTTTTTGTCACATTCACAGACAGTTATGGCCAAAACTAGCCTCTTTTTAGGCTTACGAGTGATATATATGGACATTTTACTACAAATACACGGCGTTTTGTTTGTCCTTCATCTTGATTTTACACTAATGCTTGTTAATCTTAATAGAATTAGTAATAGATGACTCTTAATGGTAACAGATCGAGTAGGTAATTGAAATGCAGTTTTTTGTGCGATGGAAGCAGATGGTCTGAGCAAGTTTTAGCTTTCCGGCGGGGATTTTTGGTATTATATTTAGCTTTAGTTAACCACGTGTTAACTTGGTGATTTCATGCAGCAGCCATTCAGTTTCCGGGGATTACATACCCCAGAGAACAAATTAGGATAATGTTTTTCCAGTGTTTGTTAATTTAAATATTTATATCGTAAAGAAGAAACACAAAAAAGGCTTAATGCGCCTCAGAAACCTGTTTTTAAGGTTTATGTGTGGGGTAAATCCACGTAAGAGCGTAACGCCAGTTACCAATTATTCGCTCACATTTTATTTATGGTACAAATTTAAGTGAAAATATATCTAGGGATCTATTTTATTCTTACCTAGCGATAAAAATAATCGTTCACACTAGCGTCAGAAATAAATAAACAATGAATGAAATCGTAACTGGCGTTACATTTCCATGGAATTGCCCTGTGGCGCAAATGCATTGCTACGCTTGCAATGATTAGAATACCTACTGATAACAGCTGGTACAGTCACACGAAGGCCGCAAAAATATGTGACACGCTCTTATGGCCCTACATATAAGAGCGTGTCACATATTTTTGCAGCCTTCGTGTAGGAAGATACTTTTGCCGGTGACTGTACACCAGCTATCACACAACCTCATTCTTTTTGTAAACAAGATATTCTTAAATGCTTTTTATATTATATTACTTTTTGTTATTTACATACATAATATCAGCTTGATCAATGTAACATACGATGTACCATCGGATTCATAATTGCATACCCAATTCATGGATGAATTCATTGATAAGTTGGGTATGCAATTATAAAACCCGATGGTACATATAATATGTGCAATAATTGCACTGCTAAAAATAACTGCTGCATCCGATAATCGACAGCCTTATAAATAGTTTAAGGGAAAAATCACACATTAGCTGAATTCAGCAAATTCATAGACAAAATGCTTAAATTTTTCTATGGTTGCTTAAATTTGTCTATGGCCTCCGTACAAATTTAGGCAACCACAGACAAATTTAAGCATAGTGTCTATGAATTTTCTTAATTCAGCTCAGGTCTGTGGAGTGCTTAAGTTAAATAATTAAAATAAAGATGTCTGTCGTAATCGACCCTGCGGCACTTTCAACTTCAATCTCTTTAACCATTATATCAACAAGTTGACTTGACAAAAGCGGCCATCATGACCCTTAAAGGTGGTCGTTGTGGACCGCCACGAAATGCCACCAGCGGTAATTAGGAAGCCAATTCCAACTTTAAAACCTCATCTTAACTTGTTGATCATGTCAATCTCGCTCGCACCAAAATATAGGTAAATGAAAATGAAAATGAAAATACAGTTGTCAATACTGATATTGACATCTGTATTAACCTCGTCTCTCGCCAGTACCTATATTAAAAATAGCAACATCAATCTGAATTGAAGTTGCTATTTTTAAAATTCGAAATGGCGCTGGGTGTCGTCACTGCGTAGAAACTACTAATTAAACCTGCTTGCTTACCAATTACCGAGTTTTGGGGGAAATTTACCGCAATTTGCGTTTTTTCGAACCGCTGTGTGGCTGTTATGACATGAATGCGCTTTCCTCGTAAATTTTACGTAATCTGTAGCTGATGAAGTGCAACCCCCGTCTACTTATGCTTGCATAGAACCTTTACCTTAATTTCTTATCTGACATAGCTGCAACGTCAGCAATTTTTATTTTATGCCCGGTCTTAGGAATTAATAAAAATTAAGACTGAGAAACTTAAGAGAAAGCATCTTAAATTTTTTTTAAAGCAATCTAAGAGAATATAATAGATGTTCTGTAAGATGTAAATTACGAGTAAGAGGACCCATTGAAAAAAAGATCAGATTGATATCTTCGATTAGTTTAATTGCTAGTTCTGCGGTTTCTATGGAAAGTAATGAAATTACTCTTTTGTTCAAATCAGTACCGGTATACACAGGTATGTCAGGTATATAATTCTCCATTAGAGCGTTGTTTGCGCACGACTACAGTCGTAGCCTTTCCATATAGATGTAAACACTTTTGGACTTTATGTCACTGAAATAAGGTTTCCTGTTGTAAACATGTTTATGATCGCTGTATATAAAGTTATTATGCTCAGTCATTACCTACACTCAAGAACAATTTAAACTGGTTCTTTGTATGAAAATGTCTCTACCAAATGGACCGTTTCTTTTGCCCTAGGTAGAGTGTACAAAGACAAATGCCGTAAGATCAGTAACCCACATTTCTTGTACTATTGCGAAGTCCGCACTGTTTTTTCTATCTCTGAGATTGATCTCAGAACGTTGCAACCACATACTCGGAGCCTACCTGCCCTGCATCATTACTTTAATAACAGTAAAGTATGTCACATTGCAGTGAAAATTACCTTGTCTACCTTCCTTCTCGACTTGCTTTAACCTGTCTTAAATTAGATTTCTATCATAATCATAACTAAAGTTAAATTCGGTTTTTCGCTAAATTCACTAAATTATATGTCTTAGGACCTACGAAACCATTTTATTGGTTTAGTCTCTTTTAAATATCATCTTCCTATTTAAATTTGTACCTATTTTTATACATGTTTCACCGACTCCACCGTATCTTCGAATTGATTTTCTTGATTTGTTTTTAATGCACCAGGTGATTTTAGTCACATGTTTACCGACTTCTAAAAACCAAGGAAGTGCCACTCGAAATATAACACTTACTCTCTGGTTTCAAAACTGGTTGTTTAAAATCATTCTTCAACTAAATAACCGGTCAATTCTATCGATTACATCGGATATACCAAGGTACGTTTAGGTTAGATTGGTTAGAACATAAAACAAATTAAAACATACATTTCAACCAAGTTGCAAAAACAATGTCCTGCCCCATAAGGAAAACCCATGGTCAATTAGTCAGTATACATACTTAAAATATCTATCTTAGTACCTACATGAGAGAAGTCATACCGTTCTGCAAGTATATAGTACTAAATTATTCGTCATTAACTGAACCAGAATCTTGTATTCACTAATTTAGAGTAATTTTGCAGTCAATCAAAAATGCAAAATTTTCGCATGTCATGTCCCCATTAAATTAAATCGAAATATTATGTATTATTTAACAACACTTTCCCTGTACGCGTAACGAATGACATTTCATAGGACAGGCCTGATGAATATGCGGCTTAAAAAGTCGCTGGAAACCTTGCCTTTATAGGGTTCCGTATTCGATTTAAACATTTTAAACTTACCTTATCGTCATAAGCAAATATACTTTCTAGCTTGTAGGTACAACTTACAGCTATTTTCAAGAGAATCCTCCTGTAAAGAGGATTACAAATCGTACATCTTAATTAATTCTTACCTTACCAAAGTGTTTAAAAACCCGATACAATGCAAGTTGAGAGCAACTCCAATTTATTGGGCAACTTTCACAATGCACTTGCTAAAGGTTATCGAGGATTGATTGACCGCTCAAGTTAAAGGTAACACTTTCTTTCCCACGCATTATACTTACTTGGATCTTGAAGCCACAGACTTAATGAAGCCACAGACTAAAATTTTTGTTCTAACTGACATACCGATATCGTCAGGCGGACTGATAGTCGGTGGGGCCCCTTTTAATGCTGCAGAATGTTAGCGTGATATTAACCGCTCTTAAAAGAAGAAGGTAATCGGTAATCTTATCCGAATCGAATCTTTTCTAGAACTCTTCGGGTCTTTGGAAGTAATTTCTTAGTACTGAATCATTGAGTTATAATATAATAGAGGCGCAGACACAAACAAGATTTTCCGAAAATATAGCACAAAAAAATGTGTAGCCGGCCAGTGCGAATTATTTAACATCGTTAAGGTTGTATTACAAATTAGAAGAAAGATAGGATAAAATTTCACCTGTCATTCATCTGACTTTCAAAAATCACATGGCACATAAGAGCAATGGAGTCGCTCTTGGATCAATTACTTTATTATGTATACTTAATTTGTTTATGAAATTTTTGTAATAAATATTGATAACTTCATAATTATATCTATTTCGCGTATTAGTTCGTTTTAATAGATTTGTATAGTGTGTATTGTATTATATTGCCTTCATATTGTTGTTAAAAATAGGAAAATATTGTGCCTTCCAAAGTTAAGGGTTCATATATGTCCATAATAGTTATTTTCGCGTAGGTTGACAACATCAGCATAAAAATAAAACTATTTGTGATTATTTATTAGTGTTTAATTCTGAACAAATAGTAATCGATTAAAGATCGACATAATATTTACAATAACATATTTAAAATGACGTATCGGATGGATTTTCTACCTAAGTTTGTGAGGCGAATGTTAAAAGTTGGAGGCAAACGTCAGGTACCCAGACCGGTTGCCTGATTCGACTCCAGAATGGAATGAAAACTGCACACGGTCGGTTATGTTTACTTGTTTGCATTCTGACCTAACGTATTCCTGACAGTGTAAACCGTACGGGCACAATGGGTGGCGGGTGAGGGTTATTGAGTTTTTCGGCCGCCGAGCGAGCAGAAAGGGAAGCAGGCATGCGGACTATGCGGGGGCGAAGTACATGCTCAAGACAAATTTAGAACCAAAAGCAACACAATAGCTCTGTAAACATAGTATTTCATGCTTTCTTTTTAAATCTTTAATTCAAAAATTGATAGATCACACTTTGAAATAATGGAAAAATAATAAACGAAAATATTTACATAATTGCTTTCTCGGGATTAGATATGAGGATATTACGGTATCATTTGAGGTATATTTTACAAAAACCGGCTAAAGTTCGTGTCGGACCACGCATAACAGAGAGTTATTTAAAAAATCACAAGTTATATCACAAGGTTGTATCTGCCTATGTACGTAGTTTTTTGGAGATCGCATAAAATACACCTTGTGTTAAAATGTTATAAGGATACGTCTCAAAATGTCTGTGACATACGGAGGGACGGACGGACATGACGAAACTATAAGGGTTCCGTTTTTGCCAATTTAGCCACGGAACCATAAAAAATGATTCAACATTATAAAATATAATATAATAATAAAATTGACTAAATAAGTTTTAATTATTTTCTGAGTCTCTTAATTTAACAAAAAAACAACAACTACTCCACTAGCCTTATGCCTCAATGCTGTCAGTTCGGTTTAAATTTACAAAACCTTTACTTCCTATCGCCAATTGTGCCTATAGTACGTTGACCTTCATGCTGTAGCATTTAAGCTTAATCCCTAGTCTCACTTACACTGGTAATATTTTAACGAAACGTTTGTTAGTCCTTTGTAAATATACTCTTCGGAACGATCGGGCTGCGCTCGGCTCGGGCTCGGCTCTCTTCGGAAAAATCCGTCGCGTTGCAACGGCTTTTACTGTGCCACATTTGGAGTGCTGATTTCTTATCTAGTATATATAAAATCATTGTACTGAATACGTAATAAGGTAATAACCTAACAATCAAGCCAAGAATGAATCTAATTCGTGGGCTGCCTTACGATACAGTAAAACAAAGTTTTTTTTTTAAACACAAAGGCCTTTTTGTTTTCAATAGTGGCATACAAGGACCGGAATTATTCATAGCAAAAATCAAACTGTCAGAGGGATTGACCATGATTTTTTATCGACTTATCGATGTTACGGAATAATATCGCATTAGGTATCCATTACCATCTTAAAAGATTATTCTGTAACATTTGACGTCTTTGATAAGCAACTTCAATTTTTAAAATAAATGACATTCTGTCCACAATATTGGGACAATTTTGCCAATGTCGAAGTAGAGACGACAAGTGTACGGTTAATTAGTTAAAATTTCGCTCCAAGAGCTGGACGTTGTACGGTGAGGTTAGGCTTTTTATAAGGAGATAGCTACTCCCTACAAAAAGCACGTGGACTAACGGATATCTAACTCAAACAGGGGTTACACTTGTTTTGAGATTAATTCTTCATTAGTTGCACACTAGTTCATTAAATCACTGCAGAATAAGCTATATATTACACACTGAATCACGAAAATGAACAAAAAATAAGAAGTTAATCACGAAACCAAACCACCTTGCTCGACAAGATGGCCGCAAGTCCGATAAGCAACTTGCATCTCCATATTGAAATAAATTATGTCAACGTCACATATGTCATTTATGTCACTTGAGTTTTCATAATTGATTCCCGTGCCGTGTTACTAATGGTTAATCCTAAAAGAAAAACGTTAACCAATTTGTTTGTGTGTATATCCAAAAGCCTGATTTCATTATATTAGCTTTGTTCCGTTAAGTGACAAATATTTATCGATAAGTCGATAAAACATCATGGTTAATCCTTCTGGCAGTTTGATTTTTGCTATGAAGAATTCCGGTCCTTGGTGGCATATCTACTGTAGAGTTGTTAAATCCGTGAGCATCTGTATGAGATTTCAAATGATGGCTATCAGAATTGTACGTGTATTATTAAGAAAGAGATAAATGAAGAAATCTTAAGGTTTTTTTAAGACTACACGTGAGACAGCTATCTCGTATAAATTACTACTACTATCGTGCGCACGCGATTCCGCTGTGGTCTGTGTGGAAGTCGCAAAGCTGGACTTTTGGCAACTCCTTTCTTTCTTTCTTTATTTCTTTTTTTTTTTTGAATGTCCTTTCTTAGCTGAGCACGGAGCTATGAAGAATATGTATGCCAAATATTAAAGGTTATTTAATCTACTTTAGGCTGGGATTTACTTGTTAATTTCAAGGTAACGCTAATGTTTTCTAGTCTCTCCCGCTTAAACGTCTCCTTAAAACAAGAACAAAATTATGCACCTGTTCTACAATTTGAACTTCAAAGTTGGTATTAGCTGAACTTTATCCTGGTACCAGGTTACCGCCTGACACAAGCCCGGCCGTCACGATTCGTGACGTCATTGATTTTAAGTAACGAGAATTTGATCCATCGATATTTTTTGCATCTTCTACATAAGAAAGTCTGGTATTGTTGACTCACTAGCAGAATGTTTAGATCTTTTCTCAATAAAGATTACATAGGGTAAAATTTCATGGATTTGTCTAAAAACACAACAATGTCAACAATGCTATTCAATGCCTGCATTTTTAGCGTAGCGAATTGTTTGCGTCGTTTACGATTAAACACGCAAGTTTTATGTTAATTTGTTGAAATCTACATAATATTTTAAAGCGCGGCTCCCATTTTTATCCGCAATTACTCCAAAAATTCCCGTTTTTAAAGCTGGCGTGATGTCGCTTCAAATTCTCGCTGTGTACTAAATTAAAAGAGGTGTTAACATTTGGTTGCATGACAAAAGGCTACCAGACGGACTACGTAACATACATTGAACAAACCCCACCCAGTTGATGTGCAACTCTGCAGTTATGGTGTCTATAGGTGTAGACAGGTGCAGCGTCCATTAACCGTGAGCAGCTTTCCTTGTACATAATACTTATCGTATATAGCCTCTACAACGAGGATAGAAACCCAGAGATAGCGAATGGTTTTATTAAACATATGTCCTGGAAACATCCCTCCTTTTTCTACTTATACAGTTTTATTGATTGCTGTGTCTTCTGTTGTTGTTTTGTGTTTGTATGTAGTTTAGTTCTTTCATTGTAGTTCTGATCTTCCAAATTAACCACAATAATAAATATTAGTTTTTTCATAAAACCATAAAATAAATTCTTTAAAAGCATCTATTGGCAAGTGTAATATCGGCATTGCAATATTTACAAAATTATTCGCCTCACCAAGTCACCACACCACCCACCCATCCCATTTTTTTTTATCTGATACATTCCCCCCATATCAGAACATACGATCAAGAAACTCGTCTGCAATTACACGTGTTATTTAACTCTTACTTCATCAAAGTACCACTTTCTCGTCTCGTTTACATCTCGCAATCGATATCGAATCGATTCGACATCGGATCGGATATGGAATCCGTATAATCGATTACTGCGATGCGGAAGGAAACCTTATCTGGCCCTAGCGTAGCGCCCCGGCTTCCTAAATAGTAATCTAATATTTACGGGTTAGAAAATGAAATTACCCACTGATTGAAAATATGTACAGTCGACGTCAAAGATAAGTTTACACTTTAACACCTTATTAAAAGGAGTAAGGTGAAAAAGTGTAAATATGTCTTTGACGTCGACTGTACATGAAAATATTGTATCTGTAAATACCGATTGTGTTTGATTTCGAAACCAACTATACTGTCAATAAACCATTATCCCAAAATGAAGTAATACCAAACAAAATGTAGGTATCATTGAGATTGAGAAAATTTTTTAAACGATAGTTTTCTTGAAATTGGAGCAAAGTAACTAAATGTAAAAGAGTTGGGTCCTATATATTGTTATTAAGAAACCACATTCATTTTCTCCACATTATTTTCAAAAATAAAAGAAATAAATATAGACAAACCATCAATAGATAGGTTTACTTAAGGTGAAATCTTGTTTGATTGAAAATGACATCATTTCGGAAATGCCACCTATGCTCTTCCTTATACTCTGCTGAGAAACAGCATTTTGGCGGGTTTTGATTGGCAGCTGGCTCTTTAAAATGTTCTTGACTCTAAAGCCAAATTAATAGCAATTGAAGAATAACAAGATATATTAGAGAAAACTAATGATCGTCTGTCATCTCTATCCTATCTATTGATTGAATCAATGACTGTGTTAAGTAATCGCATGGACACCTGTCTCTCTCATCCACTTATTGTATGAAGAAGGCAGCTGTCAAGATTTCAAGATATCAAACATTTAAATATGAAGATTGTGAAGTAAGATTGATGGTCGGTGGCATGTTGAGGACTTTCTGCTAAATTGCAATTTCAGTGATAATATTATTGACAGGCTATTGATGTGAATATGAATCTGTCAAAGTAAAATAAATAAATGCCGTTCTAAGTTTCAGGCTGTATGTCGAAGTGTCGAAAAGATATGAATATATGCGATGATCATAACTACATAGTTATGATCATCGCATATATTCATATCTTTTCGACAGTAATTATTTGTCAGTCATCAGCAGAAGTAGCTAAGCTGGTTGGGTGTTAAAAATGACCTACAAACGCTCTTAATCTCTTAACAATAAAGTCTTGTCCAGCTCATTTTGAACACTCTACCCGCTTAGCAATTTTTGCTGCTGTATGTATTGGGTATATCAATTAGTTCAATATGTCATGTGACAATATGTAGTGTTCAAAATGAGCTGGACAAGACTTTATTGTTAAGAGATTAAGAGCGTTTGTAGGTCATTTTTAACACCCAACCAGCTTAGCTACTTCTGCTGATGACTGACAAATAATTACTGTCAGCATTAGGTCTGCTCTCATCCCTTTTGGGTGATGATTGAAAATTCTCTATATTTTATAAGCTCTATGATTAGGCAGTATTAGCTTGGTATATTGGAGTCAAATATCCCAAAAAAACTAATCATCATAGTATTACAATAAAGATGATCATGATCAAGAAACTCGTTATATTTAATAATACTTTTTACGTTACCTGCCAACGAGGCTTGTTCAAATATTACTTCACCATTAAAGAATGCGTATTGTGAATGCCCATCGATAATAGTTTTGTTCAGCCATATTACTAGTACTCCCATCATTATAGCACCAAGTGTGGTCTCCCATTACGCATAGTTCTTAAGGATTCCAAATTCATACTAAACTGGTTTGTGGTGCAAATGTTCTGTAAGCTAGGAGGACAACGGCACAGCTGATTGCATGGTTGGGAATGATGAATGTAGTTACGTTTGCAGGTCGGTTAACACTGGCCTTGGGAGATAACGTTTGTGGAGCTCTTAGTATGACCCGTATGTGACTTGAAAGTGTGTAGATGTAGATAGTTATAGGGCCACCCACACACTGTCAATATATGTCATAACTTCTGTACCCGTCCTTTTCTCTCTGATGCCATCAGACTATCAGACACTATATATTACTAGAACTAAAAACAGCAGTTGCCGATAAGCTAGCTGATTTTCCTTAGCAATAAGAAATAACACGGCAACTGCACTTAAATATTTTAATACGTATGGTAAAAAACTGAAGAAAATACAGTATGGCTTGGTCACTGCAATTTTTGAAGTTAGGGCTTTTTCGAACAACTATAGACTCATATATACTAGTACCTAATTACCTATTGACAAATTTTTAAGTTGTGGGTACCGTTGCGATACTTGCGATAGAATAGATAATCCATTCCACTCAGTTATATGTAATTACTTTGTTATTAGTAAGTTATCATTGTAAAAATAATTACCAGCGTGTACAATGAATGTAGGTAGTAGGCAGTTTAATAGTCATAGTGACCCACATACACCGCGACTGATGCTCAATCGCGAGTGTTCTTTTACCTTTACTGCCGTATAGAGCTTGTTAAGAGGATGATAAGAGCTAAATTCCCTCCCTATCTTTTTCAGCGCGAGTGAAAGAGAAACACTGCGCTACGATTAGTATGGGAGCTCATTGCAAATTTTGCAAAATGATGAATTAAAAAAAAACTATGCATTAATTGAGAAATTTAAGGCAACGAAGTTTTTGGTATTAGTGTGGTGGAATGTTGTCTTTAATTACAGACATATAAGCCAAGAAACTAAAGACGTGAAATTGTTTTAAACTAATTTTAGATGTAACTTTGGAATTATTTTCTATCGAGCCGATTTCGTCCAATCGTGTATTGGAATTAACCAAGTTCTTCTAAATATAATGAATATCAACATATATTTTTTTTACTTTTCCAAAACAAGTAGTTATAGCTATATGACTGTTTAAGTAAAGTCAATTTGAAGGTCATCGGGTCTTGTCAGCCTCTTAATATACCATTTGGTTAATTACCAAGTTTTTAGTTAAGATTTTATTTCAGAATCACACAAAGGTTAATAAAAAGTGTTAACAATGATTGTAGGCTCGTTAATAGTCATAGTGACCCACATACACCGCGCCTGCGGCACGCGGCAGCGGCATCACGTTCAATCGCAATTGTTCTTTATATTTACACCTTTACTGCCGTATGCTATGGAGCTTGTTTATTTCGTTCTATGTTTCACTGTTTTTAGTTCAAGAATGGGGTTTCTGTTTATAGAGGAATGCTTACGCTGTTGAATCGCATGCAGAAATTAGGTTTCCGACTCTATCAGCAACAGGCCTTATTAACGTTAAAAACAATACCCTGTTACTAAATATGTAGTGTTGCTCTATTACTTACTATACAGTAGAGCTGAAATCAGGTGAACTTTTCGATCTGGCACTTTTGTAACTAATCTACCTGCGTATTTAGTGAAGAAAACAATGGTAACTACGTAACCTACGTAATTAAGACACGTGGTAGCGTGCGATGAAGTTATAACTGTGCCAGGAGTGTTAGATAGACTGAGCACTATCATTACTGTTTTGTTATGACTTGTAATTACGGCTATAAATGTCGCTGAAATAAAACTAAAGGAAATCATGAATAACGATTGTATTCATCTATGTAGAAAGTGACGAATTAACTTAATGTTTTGATGGTGTGCTGTTGTTGGTAAATCACATGATATTATTAATGCATTGGAAGATTTTTATATTTGTGCAGCTGTATTTGGTACTTACTAAGGTAATAATAAAAGTATGACATAAACAAACTATTGAGTGACTTTTCTGACTCTGTAGTCACAGGTGAATAACACGAGTTTTTCACACGACTATTCTCAATAGTAAAAACTTGAAAACCCCTGTTTGTTTCATAAATTACTCTGGTCCCAATGTACTCCCTTGGAAACTCCGAAGCATTAAACTAATTGCTCCTCATTTACGTTTCACAAAACCGCGAAAACAGAACGCTTTACAGCACGAAGAGAAGAGCCTTGGATTCATCAAATACTGTAGAGTTCTAAAGAACACAATTGATAGTCCGCGTAGGTACGCTCGCCCTAGAAACAAGTGGACCGTCTTGAGAAATGTTGAGGTCGGTTGTGGGCGTTGGACGAAGTGTAGTAACGAGGCATCGATCATTCCGTGTAGTCACCTTCGCTTGATGGCCTGAGAGCTGTCTTTTACTTGATATAATTGTTTACAGTTCATTGCCTAGGGCCTAATAACCAAAAGCGACGTAAACAGTCACGACTATGAAGTAGCAAAAATTGAAAAATATTGACCTTGTATTACCTTGTTGAATACTAAATACTTGCTAATAATTAAGCATGTTTGACCTGAAGGTTACAGAACTACACAATTAGGATCAACCAATATCAAGACAAAAGCTTCTAGTCTAGGTCCTAATTTTATATCCTGTAAGCAGAAGTTTACGTCTTCAGATACTGGGATTTTTGAAATAGGTTCCGTATATATGTGAGCAGCAGGGACTGGTTTGTTTTTGATTGATTTGACTTAAAATCATTTGTTGACGCGGTTTTGTAATACTACCTATAATTTTCATTGTGCGAAAACAATTGTATCGTATTCATATAGGTAGTTGTTGTGGTTTTAGTTTAATGACTATACGTGCTATTTTAAAATGCGTGGTTTTATTGCTAAAACCTAATGTGGGTAATCCCAAAGCGGGTTTAGAAGGTTTTACAGATTTTGAATTTGTTAACTGTTTCATAACACTTTCATGTATAGTCTTATCTATGAGTGGTATTCTTGTGTCATCATAATAACATCTAAACAAATTATGTTTCTGACAAGTAACAACCATAACCAGTGTCATTAAAATGTTTACACGTACAATAATGGCGAGAGGAAACATCTCTTTTGATATTCAATCCTGTCCAATCCTCCAATGCAAGGTTCAATCCTGTTCAATATATAATTAAAATCAAACTAATATCAGAATGTTTTCCTTCGAATACGCCTCCAGGTCGATGTGGTGGACTCTGTCTTGATAGAAATCAGTAAATCAATATTGAGTAGGTACCAGTCTACAGTGTCTACAAATCAAACATCAATCTGTAGTTCGAGTTTAGATATTTGTTCCATCAAATTCTCTACAAATTGACGAAGCCAATCTAACCTTCAGTTGAATGAACCATAAATAATGGGATTAACTTTCTTTCAATAAGAGATTAAGCAGGTAGCCCTTCGCATTCCACCCGCCTACTGGGTCACGCCGGTGGAACGTCAGGCGAAACGAAACGAAACGTCAGATCGAACGCGATGGCCAGAGAGCGCGCACGCGTCGCGCACTTTTACAAACATAGTTTATTTATGTTATGATCCACCACCCGCAGAGACAACGCTTATTAATACTCTAATAATAACACTATTAATCATCAGTGGTACAATGTTAACGTGTGTGAAAGTGAGGTGCAGTGCAGTGATTTTGGATTTCCCATCAAACTTGCAGGTAATGTGATGTAAGCGAATTATTTAAAATTTGCTACTAATTTTTTTTAAATGCTTGAGAAAGTTGATTATAATAATATTTTGTGTTATGTCAATTGAATACGGTTATTGATTGGATATAATTGAAGTACATTTCTGTTCGGTTTCGTGTGTGGCCTCAGAGCGTATAATTGGTTCTTATTGTGCATCAAAATTGACTGCCTAGGTATTCAACCGGATATAGAGAGATACCTATGTATGTATATTTATTTATGTTTCAATTTAAAATTATATCATTAGACTCAGACGTTTCATGAAAAAGTTTCGCGATAGTTTCTTAGAATGTAGAGTTAATTATTAACTTTTTGACATCTTAATAAATTAATTTCTAGTATTTTTAAGAAAGTCAATTTTAGGTAGTATTTACACAGTTTATTTAAGTTTTTTTTTCATGTACCTATTTTGTACCAATAAAAAATCCCTACTCACCATAAATACTTACTTTATTATATTTAACAACAACAGCTGTAAAAATATAATAATAATAATCATTTATTTCTCTTCTATATACATATGTGGTAAATATCTATTCCCACCGGCCTGTAACTTTTCTTAACAACACATACCTAATGGCTCCTCTACATGATGGGCCATCATAGGGACGCAGCTATGCGTTAGAGGGAGCTAACGATATTACGATCTCGTTCTGTTGTATAGCTGCGTCCCTATGTTGGCCCATCATGTAGAGGCAGCCTAACATCTCCTGACCTGACCTGACCCTGTGGTCACATCACAAGCATATTGGACACACCGCCAAAGCAGTATGAAATACTGATCTGAATATTTTTGAGTGCCTGTCTATTCCCCATTAAGTACATGTTTATGTACTTCTATACCTCATTGTTTCCATCGGTGTTTCCTTTCTACATAAAATTCATATAAAATACAATACTCTGTCAGTGTTTAATAAGATGACTCCATAATAATAGGTAAATAATTGACATCGTCATTGGGACTTTGCATTTGTTCCCCGCATGACAAATACATTAATTATCGGTTTTGCGTAGAATTTACCTTATTTAATTGTTACCTAATTACTTGGGTTATTGGGCAGTTTGTCTGCCCTTCCGATTAATTAATTTGTTTGATGTTTTAGCAATGCAAAAAGTCAAAAACATATAAAAAAGTCATTTAATATCGAAATTTGTTACAGCATAATACCTACATATCTGTAAGTGTTATTTACTCGTATTAATAGTTTAGTTTTCTATTTAGGTATCATTATTGATTTCACAGTCGAGTATCAAATGAGCTGTATTATTTATCTAACAGTGGTCGATTAAACACACGCAACGATTCTTATTGCCTCGATCCCAATTATCTCGTGGTGATCTACCTCAAAAGGAATGAAAACGGGTCTCTCGGTAAGGAAACTCTTTTTAGGGTTCCGTAGCCAAAATGGCAAAAACGGAACCCTTATAGTATCGCCATGTCCGTCCGTCAGTCCGTCAGTCCGTCCGTCCGTCCGTCCGTCCGTCCGTCCGCGGTCTAGCTCAGTGACCGTTAGCACTAGAAAGCTGAAATTTGGTTTGAATATGTGCATTAACCAAGCCGACAAAACGGTAGAATAAAAACGCGAAAAATATATTTTGTTAGGGTACCTCCCGTACACGTGAAGTGGGGGGCGAATTTTTTTTTCATCCCAATCAAGTTGTGTGGGGTATCGTTGGATAGGTCTTTTAAATAGAGTTAGGGTCTTCTAAAACAGTTTTTGGATAAAACTAGTACTCTCGGAAATAATAGCTCCAAAAGTTTAAAACAGGGCGTCCCGTCCCCCCCCCCCCCATCTAACTTTTGAATCGTGGGTCCCAAAATTTTGAAAAAAATCATGAAACTGAGGCCTAATGAGTACCTTCAATGAAAACTATATTGAAATAAATCGGTTGAGCCGTTTTTGAGTTATCATTCAAAAACCCATAGTGAAAGGACGTAAGTAAAAATGACGTAAGCGCCGCCAAATTTCCCGTAAGAAACGACCTTTTGAATTAATGGTCTCAGTTTGCGGAACCCTACACTGAGCATGGCCCGACATGCTCTTGGCCGGTTTTTATTTTAAATAGAGGTAAGTCATCGTGACTATTTGGGACTTGGTCTAGACATGAGGAAATGACGCTTGTTAAACCGTCGCAAATCTCCGCCGATGCAATATTGAAGTTTCGTATTGTGACTGTTGCGGTCTTGGAATTTGCATATTCAGTTTGTCTGTTTAGATATTACAAGATTTTAATGTGATAAGTTTAGTAGAATATTAAGCGTGTTACAATTGGTCGTTATTATTTTTACCGTTTACAATACATTGTATTTATTCTAGCACGCTAAATATCTTATAAGCGGTTGCAGTCCAGATACATCAGCGAAGTTAATCATCTGCACTAATAAAGTAAAAGAGAACAAAAACAAAGTCCGCGCACCCCATACGTCACGCTGCATCTGCGGTACGCATATGGTCAAGCTTATCGACACAACAGCATGATAAAACAGTGTCTATCTTTTTCAATCGCTCGGTGTTAAAAAGTGACGCTCGTTCTACACGTGGATAACTCCGTCCATCATACCGCTGCATTACTGCGGCGCGTTACTTCATATTATTAACAACTGTAGGTAATTGCAACCAGTGGCGCGGATAGCTGACCTTAATACGCGTTGCACATGTAGCGAGTGCGAGTTTTAGATCCAGATTATCCGGTCTTCAAGTTTAGCTAGCTTCAGTTTATTTCAAGTCAGCAATGCATCAAAAATTTTTCATAGAATATAATATTTTAGTTAAGGATATGCCTGTCCTGTCCTTTGCAAGGCTTTCAATATAATGAAACAATCGGAAACTGAATTAGTCAGAAATCTGATCGTGATCAGCTACATTTTAGCATAATTATTGTATTGTCAAATAAATGCGGAGTGATGTCAAATTTTTAGCTCACTCCAACCGTAAGAAGAGTGAAAACTGGATCAAATGTATGAGAAAAGGCTTCATCAAATAAGTAAAGAGACAAACAGATCTATTGGAGCGAAGCTACTTAGGATAGGCGTGTAAAAATATATGTACGAGTAAGTACTTAAAGAAAGACAAAATGACAAGAACCTTTAACTATAAAATTGTTGCCAATCTATCAGACTTTTTCGTAAACCGTTTTCAAAGCATTGTAAAGCAGTTAAACAACGCAGGATCTGTCCCATTGTCTCGCACACAATACTTGACAATGCCCATTATGCTAGTGTTCCGGTCGTTTTGTACTGGCCTTGGAGTTCCCTTCCATTTCTAACTCATTAGGAGGATTAAGGATTATACCTGCTTCATTTACCTTACCCTTCCTATCACTTTCATTTTACTAATAGCATTGGGTATTTTGACGTTTTTTCCAATTTCTGCAAACAGATTAGTTATCTGTTGGTTGGCAATGCTTTGGGTTGTTTTCACAATTCCATCTTCATTCTTCAAATATTAGCAAACTAGCCCCCACGCCTCCAATTTTGTGCGTATCTTCTAAATAATAATTTTATCCCCGTTTTCACCCCTTTTGAAGTTGAATCATAATTATATCACGGATATTCACGCGGCATTCAGAGGATGTTCTGAATTTCCAGGTTGTCTTTTACAGTTTATTCTGTCGGTATCTGTGTATACCGTATAGGTACGTATATTTATAACTTGTCGAACGAGCGGAGCGTAAGCGAAGATCGTTCTTACAAACAACAACCTGGCTACTGGGACGACTCGGCATTTGGATGGCTTTTTGATTTAGATAGTTTGTCCGACGATAACTTTAGTAACGATTTTCCGATCTTTATGAAATTTGTTGGGGTTGTAGCAGAGACCAACAAAATTTGCGAGTTCGTATATGAGCTGGATCGAGACGGGGGTTCTGAAATTAAAAGGCCTAAAAAGGTTTTGTAAAGGGGCCCTGTTACATTGGTCATCTTATTTGCTACTTTTACGAGCAAGTATGGTTGAGTTTGGTATCAAACGAAAGGTATTGATTAACACTCTCGTCAAATCCTTATTAACTGCTTACTGTTTCATAACAATTAGCAACATTAAATTGATTTCAAAAATATTTTCAATTATATTTTGATTTTGGTGTAAATATTTTGACAACTGACTTTTTTTAAATTTATTAAAGCTTTGGCTGCTAGGGCCATCAGCATACTGACATTAACACATTAGTTAGAGAGAGTTACCATAGACGCATAATGATGGTGACCGAAACCTATACAGGTGGTGCACAGATGAGAACGACATGTCAAAGCAACAGAGTGAGAGGCATGTGAGAGGTGGATTTAAATTTAGATGAGACAAAAACTGTCAAATTGAAGCGATTTCGTCGCGGTAAAATTTTGCGCATCAACCGCACAATCTAATATGGACGTTTAGTTTCATCTATAGTTTGGCCAGAGTTTGTTCCACTTCAAGCATAGACAGGGAGAATCATACTGTTTTTTTCTAATGCTAGTACTCTCACTACTAAAAAAGGGATGGGTATAGCATGTTACTCTGACTGTTACTGCGCTTTTGGTTTGCCAGACTATAGATCTCTGGCCAGCCAACGAACGCAGTAGCAATGTACATCAAACAAAAATATAGCAACACCACAGAGTAAATAATAGTATAATACAGAGAGACCTCTGTAATGTCACGTAACGTCACGAATCATGTTGTCCCTTATTAACGCATGACAAGTTCTCTTTCGCACTTATGCAAACGTATCGGATACGTCGTGTCAAACTCAAATTTTTTGACAGATTTACTTTGAGTTGTACCCCCCTGGCAACACTCTAGGGCGAATCGAAAAGCAGCATTGCTCCATAGAAAAGCGGCAACGTACATCGAACCAATTTTTTTCCGAGTTGGCTGCATTGGCGCGGCTCTCGTACGTCATTGAAGTTGTAATTTCGTCAATTTACTCATGTTTAACTCTACATTATTATATAAAATCATTGGAAACTTTGATATGTGTACCTATAATAATCACTTTTCAATAAATAAGAAGGTGCGAAGAAATTAAAATAAGCTTCAAATATAAAAAGGACAGAAGATTAGAGATGATGCGATGCAACCAAAATACAACAGTTGAAAGTGTTCAAAGCATTGAAACCCGGCAAGGAAACAAACATTGAATTGATTAAAATCATTGCTCCGGCAAGGAAATGAGCGTATCTACCAGAAAATACAAATTTTCAGTTTAGAATGGAATCGGATTAACTGCATAATCTGTACGAATATAAGTGTAATGCATATTACTCAGTAATACATCTACGAGTATTTATTATGATTCCCTTTCGTGGCCTTCGTTATTCGTTTTAAGACTACTCTCGTATTTCAGCTTTATTATTGTATGAAGTGTATAGTTAATAAACGCAAGTGAGATTTAGGTGTTTATTTATTTTATACATCGCTTAAGTATATTAAGGAAAACATCAAAAAAACTTGATAGAAATCTGAAGTAGCGGAGTGCTTGTTGCTTGTTAAATCTCATGTTTATCGCTTTGTGGCAATATTGAGCACCATCCTATGCAACAAACGTTCTTGGACTTATAATTTGGCACCAGTTTTCCCTTTGATTTTTTCGTTTTATATACACTGAAAGAAAAAACTTCAAATGATATTCCATACAAAACTGCGTAACTTCAAAACGCATATTTATCACGCGAAATGGCATACATCACATTAATAAATAATAAATTACGCATCTGAAACTAAAAACGTAAGTAAACAAAACTAACTTTTTAAAATTAAAAAGTTACATGCCACAGATAAAACACAAATGATAAAGACAGGTGTTGCCAACCCGCCATTTTTCAAATTTGCCGCGCTTTTCTACTGACAGAAATGGTTTGCCAAACTATAGTTGAGAAAAAAATACCCGATACCTATTTTTGGTATTTGTAGTAATTCTACTATTGCACATTTATGGCGAAACACAAGATTCGCGAGTTCACAGTTCGGGGCGAACTACTAGTGTTTAATATAATTCAAACTGGTATTTCCAGTGTATGTAATAGTTAAATAAGCACTGTTTGCAGAAATCAATGGCCAATTGGCCATGTTTACACGTCGTCGTATTCACTGATATTTTCAAACATATCCTTATTGTAAGTTCAAGCATTATGAACTGGCCATTGTGTAAGAACTATATGGGCAAGGCACCTATTTTATTATTGTGACGCAAAGTGTCATGCAATTTGTAGAATGCCTTTTATGATTTCCTGCGCAATTTCCTCTTTGAAAACCGTCTTTTCTTCAACTAGCCTTCTAAACCAAAGATGTTTTAAAGCTACTATTTGGTTCCTATTAATACATATATGAAACAATTAAATTATTTGTCTTGAGATGCCGGTATGAAAGAAGCTTAATTTTCGAAACATGCCTATATCTTCAACGTAGAACCCGGCCCGTTCAAATAGCTTATTATATGTCACAGCATAGTATAAATTGTATGTCACAGCAGAGCAGATGCATGGCAGTTTATTTAAGTATTTTTGCCACTGGTCTAAACCTAGTATAGCACCTGGCGAAACCGGCAGGTTTCCTTAATTGTAAGACAATGGAGACAATAAGACAGCACGTCGGTATAAGGATCTTGACGGCCAAGGCGCGCATTGACTTTTACGAAGGTGACGATACTGACGATTTGACGAGCCACCGCCACTTCTATGTTAATCAAATTGATCGTTATTGTTTTAGGACTTCCCCTCTTTGTATTGGAGCATTAGCTTAGCTTTTCTTGCGTCTTGGATCAAGTCTTTGGAAAACCACAGAAACCCTCTCTTTGTATTCTTTGTAATGGGAGTAAGTCAGAAACCATAAAAGCAACGAGTATTCTTATTCACCTATGCCGTACCTACAGAACTTTTAGAATTGTTTTCGAATTGTGTTTTGTGTCAAGGATAAATAAACCCTTTGTGACTTTCTTAGGTAAAGACTGTTCAAACAGACAGACGTATCAACATGTGAGATGTTAGAATGACCTCCCGATTTGTTTCCACTTGCTTTATCCAAAAATACAGTTTCCTAGCCCACTGGAACTTTTTCCTTCATAGTCAATTAGTAAAGTACCTCTAGGTAGCATGAATAAACAAAACCAGTTGTAAGTTTCATAAGTTGCGGTTTAGTAATATCCTGTCTCCCTTTGACCTTAACGACGTGGTTAAACCAGTCATAGATAGGCATATAATCGTGATGTTACTTTCATTTAAAATAAATTATCTTATCTCTTCAAATACTCACTACCATTATCAGTTCTCAGAAATTAGTCTCATTCGTTATTTCGAAATGATATAGGTATAGTGCTTTGAAACAATAGGTGCTGTACTGGTTGACGTTCATGCTGTGCATTGACTGACTATAGAAGGATTAATGGTGTATGCATTGATTAAATAATTACTTGGTTTAAAAACCTTTACGTCATTTATTTAATCGGTCTTAGTTCGTGACGTCCCAGCCCTTGGATATTATATTTTGTTACGAGTGAAGTGATCGATGACGAAACTGCGACATTGAGTTATAGTTGAAACTATCCTAATACCACAGGTGTTACCTTATTTATATCTATTAAATATGCGTAGGTAACCCATCTGTAACAAGCTCGAGGAAATATTAACAGGAAGGTAACGTACCTAAATAAACTTTAAACAAGTATACAACTGTATTTAGTAGATACCGGGCGTTAATTAAAGTGATGATGATGAGCTGCCTACGAGTAAGTTATCATTATCAATCTTCCCTTTTACTGTTACATGACCGTAGCAAAAGTTAACGAGGTAATATTATAACTTTATAACATAGAAACCCCACTATATTGACCGATTTTGTAGCCGTTAAGTTGTATATACTTATGTACATTTTTTGCGATTGTACGCAAAACCAAGAATGAGGTAAAAAGGATCACATTCCTGTCCAAGGCAAGCAAGATGCATAAATGCATATGCTGACAAAAATACTTTTATTTGGCGGTTTTGCCATTCGAATATTGATATACGTATTCGACTTAATTGGTTGTTACAAAACAACTTAGTTTATACGTAGGTATCAGTATTGATCCAGTATTAAGCTTGTTTTTTGATGCCAAGGGTACATTTCCGCTCTCAATCAACCCAAATTTGTGACCTTACTACTAAATTCACAAACTAATCTTATATATTATGTATTACTTTGACCTTAAAATGTGTATTTCTACATTTTCTACACGAAAAAAAAAGCTTCCGGGATATTCTCAATCCAAGACATTATTATTTTCTTGAAAATATTTCCTCGTGACAAGTATTTATATCCTTTACCAAAAATATGATTCTTCGCTTAATAAAACCACGTTTTCTTAAAATAGAAATACAATAATTTATTGTTTCAAGAGTATATTGAGTAAATATTTAAGAGAGATTGTACTTTAATCAAACAAGTATTATCTTAGGTAAAAGAAAACTAGAAAATCTGTAAGAATATACTCGCTTCGTTATATATAAAACTTTAATTTATTTTCGTTAAAGGAAATAAATGCTTGTCACGAGGAAATATTTTCAACATAATATAATAATGTCTTAGATTAAGAATATCCCGCAAGCTTTTTTTTCCGTGTACGCTTTCATTCTTTTTTTACACTCTCAAGAGTGAACATGCCCAGTAGGGTCTCCGTTTGGTTATTAGAGATTCCTTATTATGTATACTTATTCACTTTATTATTTAATACCTATTATGTTTATTGCAAGTGAAAGTAGCGTCAGTAATTTGACAGTATTTACATATTGGAAGTTCAAAATTGATGTGTTACGACACGGCCCTTTGTGTTTTATGTGTTTCTTCGAATAGGAGAAATTTCTTCGATTACCTCATTAGTCATTATATTATTTTATATGTTTAAAGCTTCCTTGCTTTATTAAATTTCTTGAGCCCAGGAAACTAACATAATAAACTGTGGTGTATAATAAATGCGGAAATGATAAAACCAAAATTAAAACATTAATTTAATATTTCTAGGATATAGATACATGTACTTGTCGATTTAATAACGAGCTTCAGTGACGCATGATTTCCTTACAGATTCACTTCAGTTCTAAGTTGCCAGAAGACAAATCTAATTCTGATATTTTATTGGAATGAAATACCTTTTTATAGGCGCTTTGGGCGGCTAGACGATAAAAAACACTGTAACTGTTACATACAAGCCTTACAATGAAAGGGAAGTAGGAGGTCTAGCTTTATAATTTCCTTATCACTTACACGGGTTACGTACTTTGCTGTACTTGCTTTAGGTATGAAAGACGTAATGTCATTGTTGTTACAAGATTACCGTAAAATGTGTCAAGAATCTAGAAAGATCTCTATCGTAACTACAACAATTACATCTTCTTCCAGCTATTCGTTTTTTATAGTAATGCCATTTGGATTCCTCAGAGTCACGATTTTATATGCCATTAGTGTAAAAGCATCGGAATCACTTTAATTGTGTGTAGCTGTCGATCGTGCTCTGAAAATTGTAAATTATTTCTCTTCGTTTGAGTTGATGTCTGTCATTTTAGTCATTTCTGTTTACACTTCGTACTTCCTTTCAATTCTATAGAGCGTTCTGCTCGTTTTCACTTTCTTGAGCCTAGTCTAGTTCATTAACTTTCGAATTATCTTTCAATCTTGTCCTGCTAATCAAGATCGCGGATTTGAATAATGGTCGCATTCATTCCTGTTTCTGCAACACTAACAAGCTTCGTGTCTATTACTAGTTTTAATTAAGTTCGACATACGAATACGAAATCCCGTTCTAACTTTTGGTCTTGGGTTCTCTCTTTTTTACCTTACTTTACTTGACATGTTGCAAAAATATCATGATTCTATTAGCTATGTACGTTTTATTAAACGAAATATGCTCTACGATCTTTTGGCTTATTTAAGATAAAAAAGTGTATTACGAATCTTCTACTTACTAATTTCTGTACTTGAGGGACAAATCGACATACATATTATTTTGTGGAGTAAAATTGATATACTAAAATGCCTCATGTTTGGAGTATGGCCAACTCGCTCTCATTACAGCTATGCCATTTTGTTATGATATTGCTTTTAACTTGGATTATAGTGCCGTGTCTTCATTTGAACTAATTACACGTAAATCTGTAAGTGTGTGTTATATACAAATATTCGCGCTAACTGACACTCATTGCCGCGTCACGACTGTTTGCAGCAGTAATTAGGGTCATTTTCTATGGCGTACTGTCAAACAGCTTGTATTATTGTTATTAGTGATTCCAAACACATGTTGCATACTAAGTGGTCATTCTCTTTCACTGCCATAAAGAGTTGTACACAAAAGATTTATTTGCACAAGTACAGAAGGAGTTAAGACTTCTTGTTTTTGCGGGTGTTTTAGTAGTGAAGCGTGAAAGTGATTTTTCGACATGGCATTGAAAAAATGTTAACCTACATTTGATAGCCCGGGATGTCACATTTTACTACACAGAAGATACATGTGTAATTGTGTATTTAGTTCATTTTCTGATCCTGCTTTTTCGTCCTCTTTTCCGTCGAAACCTCAGGTTGCTGGTTTGCAGAAGGAAGGATTTCTGTAGGGAACGGTGTATAGCCTGCAGACAATAATTTTGAGAATATTTTGGTTCATTCTCGTATTATTGCAGTTGGCTTATAAGTGAGTGCGACAAGTACTAACTAATACCAACAATATTTTAATTCTACTTCCTCTCTGTCAACCTTTAACACTGGAACATTGTCTCAATCATCGAACCCAAATCATTAACCGCTTCAATTAACCCGTTGGATTAATCATCGTGGTTTGCTCATCAATTACTACAAATAATTTTCCTTTCATCAGTCCAACGGTCAATACCGTTGCCAGTACAGTTATGGTCTGACCAAGCTTCACATTACACGTTTAGGGAATTTCTCGGCCTTCGGAAATCGCTGTTTGAATTTAGAATGTGTTCTTTTGTGTTGGGTATATGTGTTTGTGTGTCAGTTGTATGTTTTCTCCTAGATTTGTTTTCGAAGTAATATGTAGTGGATCTAGTTAATATGTTCTTGTCTATAGTGTTATTTCCTTAAAGTTATCTTTAACATCGACCACCTTCCGACTGGCGTTTTCGGAAGTAGCTACTTCCAAGCGTGCCGGGGTTAAACTTGTTAGTTTTATGATGTTAATTATATAGGTAGGAGCCTAATGTGATACATAAATATAAAACCTTGATTATGTTGTTAGAGGATTTCCTAGAGCGATTATATTACTTTATGATTGTGTACTTAGGACATTCAAATGGCCAGGTATGTAAGATGCTTCTAAATATATCAAGAATCGCGTTTAAAAATACGTTTTAAATATATTGGGATTTATATCTATACTGCATATTACCTGATATTACGTATAAACACTATAAACTCTGCAATTATATATTTACATACTTGGTGCCACTAATTAAAGTCATTTAGTGTGTATTCAGTGTATATTAACTTATATATTTCTTGACTAGTCCCAAAAATGTATGTAGGTATTGTTAATGTGCGTAGGTAATTTATATAAGAATAAGAAAATAAGTATACATATTGCTCTAAATAACGTTTTCGTTTAAAGGCAATATCAAATAATGAAACAAATCGATCACCCCTTAATTGTGCCGAAGGCATTACATATTGTATTGTGAGATGTAATGTAGTTGTTATGTTTTGCTTTCTGTCACGTACGGACTTTCTAGAGTTTTGCGTGAGCCTAAAGCGACGCCGGCGCCCATTGCGCGTAATGTTGAGCGGAAATCAGCGCACGCGCATGCCACAGACCAAAGATATGCAGATGGGTCATACAGTTAGAAAAAAATTTTTTTTTTTAAATATTTCCCGCTTTCAAATTAAAGTTCTTAACCGTGTAAAAAAAACCACGACCGAACGTCGTGATCTTGTCTTTATTATATAATAATGATACATACTTGACATAATTTGTTGTACTCGTATTACTAAAATTATCGAAATAAAACTGTAAGGAATAGTGCTGCTCATTGCTGTAACTGTAACGTATAGTGCTCCCTGCACTGTAGAAATCTTTCCACTCTCTTCCTTGATAGCTGTCATCTCAACCTTACTTGCACCTTCCTAAACTCTGTTCTCGTCCCACAGAGGTTAAAAAAAGAACCGACTTCACTTAATTAGGATCCGCTATTCTAAGAGAAAGTGGCCGAGTTGCTTTAAAAAATAGTGAAATCACTATAGGTGTGCCTATAATAGTTCAAGAGTTCCCTCGATTTCTCCAGGATCCCATCATCAGACCCCGACTTGGTGACAATGGGACCATCTAGGGGTTATACCCGTTCGATTAAAAAAAAAATTGAAAATCGGTTCACTATTCACGGAGATATCGAGTAACATACATACAAAAAAAAATTATAATAAAAAAAATATGATAAAAAAAATTCAGTCGAATTGAGAACCTTCTCCTTTTTTGAAGTCGGTTAAAAATAAAAACCTTTTACTTGGGACACTAAGTTCCACTAAGAAAATGTGTTTTCAATTTAAACATTCTGCCATCAATAGTTTCAAACTGTGCATTAAATTATCTGTCAGTATCGAAATAATCCGACGGCCATTCTGTGCATGTCTACTCTGTGATCTTTAGTTGTGCAACGGTGTTACATTTATAAACATTGGACACGTATTTGGTACGATATTTGTATACTTAGTATTTTATTTTGTATTACGTATAATTATGTATTATTTTAATGTAAGGAAACATACATTCGGATTCGAACTTTCTTTGTTGTATAATATAATAAGCTTCCGTTTTGACAAAGTTTATATTTGTGACAGTCTACTGGAAAAGGTACCATGTGGCGGCCGGGCCGGCCGTTCACGCTTTTATTGCTCGAATAAAATATTGAATCTGTACAACGTGCGACGTAAGCGCCTACCACCAAATGGTACATTTTCATAGAGTCTGTCACATTGTAAAATGTACACAACTATTGTCACTGAAAAGTCACCACGGCTGAGTGTATTTGCAAGTACTCTGATGCTCTCTGCTGTTCTTATTCAAGCTATTCACTTTTAAAAAACTGTTAACTATAACGATTATCAACGTTGATAGTATCAAAAGCATGAAAAGTAAAGTTTATAAATAGCTCACCGAAGGAAGAAGAGTTTACATTTACATCCCCCTCTCCCCGTTATCGGCGCCCCTAACCACGAGTAGGTACTTTTAGTTATTGTGTGTTTCTCCAGGTTTTTTATTGTGCAACATTCACAAGAACATTAACAATGATAAGAATAAATTATTTCGTGCAAATGACTACTATTATAATACTGTAAAATAATTAATATTATTCAATATAACATTTACAAATACGTACGCAAGGTTTTACTATAAATACTAATATATTTAAATATTTTTTAATGGCCACACAGGTATTTTGACACTTGTGACATGTGTCGTGCTGTATCGTGCCTGATAAAGAACCCTGTACATCCTTCTTTCAACTTTTTTCTAATCTCAAAAAAACGAACTATAATACTATACCAAAATTCAGCAATACACGAATATAATATATATTATGTTAATAACAAATTATGTTTAAGTAAGTTTAATTTACATAAAATAAAAACTAATATTAAACCTAAAAATAAATTACAACTAACAAATCTTAAAAATAAACTAATACTAAACTAAACTAAAACCTACTAAATAAAAGTTACAAATAAAAAATGGGCTCCAAATCAGTGCCAAACGGAAGGGTGCCCAGAAGGCTAGCGGCATTGCCGCGCTGGACAGCAATGCCGATGCGTTGGACAAAGTATGCCCCAGCCTTCTGTTCACCCGTTGCGTCAATTAGGCGCTTGGCTAGGTCTTTGTAGATACCATTATTTCCCCTAAGTTTTCCTTCGTTTGGCGGGCTAAAAAAATATATACGTAAGATTAGACTTGGAGTTGTAATTCTGTAATTATTCTGTCAACACAAGGACATAAGTAATCCTTGTAAACCTGAAGAGGCCGTGAATATTTTCCCGATGATTACTTTTATTATTATTGTTAGGAACATAAAAATTAAACTAATTAAATATTGTTTTTTTTTTCTTATTACCGCCGCAGGCGCCGCATATTCGGCTTATTTTGCCGACTAGACACCGACTGCAAATATAGCCTGACAGTCGCCTTTCCCGACTTGTCGGAACGTCTCTACTTATAACATAAGTATAAATAGGTAATTAGGTAGGTACCTAATTAAATAACCACGACAATAACTATTTCCGCTACCAAAGACACCTGCCGGTGTCCCAGCAGAGAAAGCTGATCACGACTCTGTTGACCCCACTTGCACTCTTGCGCATATACGTGAATACCTCGACGTCATGTAGACGCCTTGTGGCCCCTGAGGGCATCTCTATAGTCGTGGCATTCTTGGGAAATGGAGCTGGTTTGGATACTTTTATCTACCTAATTATGGTGTAGGAACTTTAGGACACATGAATGTGAAAATATAATCAATTGAGATTATAAAAAACTAAGTTAATTAGTTAATTACTTATTATATAGGCCAAGGACTTGGGTATTAAGTCCGTTCTAAAATGCATTTAAGAATGAAAAAAAAAACATACGACTCGGTTTTGCTCATGGGCCAAATGTTTGTTACGATGTTTTGTTTCTTTACGGGACTAGTTGGTATAAAATACTATGTAAAATACCCTAAAACTATGCTTAGTAGCAATTTTGTGTAATCTAAAGTTTAACTTGAAGGTTATTCTTCGATCGATCGATTTAAATAAGCGAAAATATTCAAAACATGCTTTTAGCGTTCATCAATAACCAACTCATTTGCTATTTATGAATAATCTTCTGATGTAATAAATCGAACTACACAAGTTTGAAAGTTTATATTAATCAATTCTATCAAAACATATTAAGATTAAAATGTTATGTATGGCCATAACATATGGTCATGCAAGAATTCGCGCGTCTCCACAGTGCATTGTTTCCTGTGCCTGTTTTCTTTATGCTCTATCACGCGTCACAGATTGTATGTTATTATCATTCAAATTAACTTGGAAGAATAGAGCAATTTTGCAAACCCTATAAAAAGCACCGACATAATGTGGTACAAGATCTATCGTAATCGCGATCGCGTGGGAACGGCAGAGACAATAATACCAGCAATCCCAACGTCAGTCTGTCCGTTACTGTGGAAACTTATCTACTTAAAACGCGTACTTTCGCTCTGCAATCAACGATCTGTTTCCACACGTAAACTAGGTTTATTGGCGTCAATTATCTTTCAACACATTTTATGTTTATGAGGGATTTTACCTCATTCGACATTAAAATTACCTATTTACTTATATGTTATTTTTTTCTTGTTACAGATGGCGTAGAAAAGCAGTCAGAGACATCCATCACAAATGTTATTGAACGGCCTAATGGAAGGGGAGCCTTTAGCCAAGAACAACTTGATATCATCGATCAAGCTCAAACACGAGAAAGGACACACTATCAGTGACTTGATGAACTTCATCCTGCCGGACGCAAGCATGGCGATAAAGGACAACCATAACACCAACAAATGCGTGTACTCCGTGCCCCTCCAGCCGCCGATCTCCGAAAGAATGAAGTCCATCAATGAAGCAAAGCAAGCGTTCTTAAAATCTACAGTAAACTCACAAACGATGCCGCCTAGAAAAGAAAACAAGACGGAGGAAGTTACATTACATTATGCTCAGATTGCAATTACAACTGAAAGCGAGGATTCAAGGAGCACTGGCGGAGGTAAAGATTTCAAGCAAACTGTCAATCAGTTCAAATTGAAGGAAACTGTTGTACCGAAAGAGATATCGCCAAATATCATAAAACTCGTGGAGCAACAGCAAAGAAAAGTAAGCTTTAAAATTAAAAACGCTGGGTCTTCTTACCGACGAGCTCCTCTTGCGAAGACTGTAACTATCTCAAGTAGCAAAGTAACAGAATTAACAAAGAAGTTTAATGATCTTGTGGTTAATGAACCGGTTAGAGGGTCGAAAAAGCCATTGACTAAAACAATAGACGTGCAAGCGGCCAAGTGTTCTACAAGTAATAGCTCTACACCATCTTCGACGCTTTCAAGTCCTAATATAAAAATAGTTGTGCGTCAGCGACGAGGCTCAAGAAAACGAAATAGTAGACGAAGATGCTCAAGTATGGACTCCATAGACAAACACGTTCCAGATGGTTCGTCTGCAAGAATGCGTGTAATACGTTCAAAATCTGACAACACCAAAATTCCAAAATCACCCAAAAAAAGGTTAAAGTATTCCAATTCTAGTGAACAGAGTGGCTCTGATTCCATAGATGGGTCGCCCAAAAAAATAAGCAGTAAAGACGTCGAACCTCCTAAAGAAAGAAAACCGACGGAGAGCAACGTAGTTAAAAATGTTATTCAAAAGTTTGAATGCGAAATCATTGCGCAAACAAATTCCTCCAATAATACGCTAAAAAGACCACCTGCAAAGCCCCCTAAGCCAATATCTATAACTAAAGAGAAACCAAAAGTACCTGAAAAGAAATCAACTTTAGTCTTAACAAAAAACATTGTGGTAAAGGACGGTGTTCCTAAAATCAAGACCATAAAACCTGCTCATTCCGAACTCCCCCCAAAACCAGTCAGCGTCAAAACACCCGAGGCTGAAAATCTCAAAAGAAAAGAATCTCTTTATGATAAAAATAAATATAAAACTAATTACATACATTCCGAAAAACTACCTATGAAGATTGTTGAAATAATTCAAGAGGATGTCAGCGAGAGTTCATTGACATGGATTAAAGAACCAGAGAGCGTAGCATCGCCTGATATTACATCAGAAGAAAAAGGGCAAGATGTTAATAATAGTATTACACCGAATGAATCATTTCTTTGGAGGAGGAAAAGTAGCATACTTTATTCGGATTCTGAAAAATCTTTATCAGAAAGCCCGTACAGTCTTTATAGCTGCAGTCTTAATGAAACAGCAGAATTATGTCCTGAAGTTTTCATATCTACTGAAGAATCTCCTAGTAGTGTAGTAACAATTTCGCAAACCAACGAAGTGACTGCAACTGATCCTAACAATGAGTCTAATTCAGACTTTGAAAGCAACTTAGTTGAGGCTTATAACAAAGAAATTCTAGTAGGATTTACATCCAAACCGAAAAAGGACACCGTTGTTGAAGATGACTATGAAATCCTGGAACCAAGAGATACTGAAAACGTAGTAGTCATACCTGTAAGGACGCTAGACAGAGTTTCTAAAATAAACTGCCCTTTACCTGAAATCCCTAAAGAAGAGCCAGCGGAATCGAAAAAAGATGACGCAAGAGAAAATATTTATCAGTGCCTTTTAGAAATGAGATCGCACCCCGAAGGCGATGAGAGTAGTTTGCATAGTTACGAACTATGCGATTCTCAGTTAGAAGAAAGAACTAGAGGCGACGGCGACAGTGATGACGGTTATGAATATTGCAAGTCTCCAATCAAACCCTATTGTGTGACCTCCAGCTCTGGCATACATATCGCTGAAAAGTACCAGCTCTACCAACTAAAAGCAACCAAAAACTACGAAGTCTCTAAATCTGTCAGCGGCACATCCACCGTGAGCTACGAAAAGATCGGCTCCGACAGAATTTACGAGCGTATCCCCGCGAGACCCAAGTCTAAAGAAAGCAGTCCCACGGATCGGAAAAGACATTCCTACGCCTCCGACTACACGACTTACAACGATTCTGAGAACATCTACGATACAATCAAGCACGCTGATGCGAATTCCCTATCGCATTGCTACGAAAGCATCCCGAACAGCCCAAGTATGGTGAAACTGAGAAACAATTTCAGGAAACAATTAGCTTCCACTGTTCATAAGCGGTTGTCGTTCGATAACATATCCAATATAAGTCAGTCGACAATTTCTAGTGAGCAGAAGACTAATAGCATCTACGGGCAAAGATCGGTGATGAGTTACAATGGTCAAGAAGTCGCTTTTCAAGTTCCAAGTAGTGAGACGAGTGTGAGTGACAGGAGCGACCGCAGTGACGACTGGGTTGACGTGTCCGATGAGGAGAGGACAGACGAACAGAAGATCATTATGTAAGTATTATGTTAAATGTCAAGTTCAAATTGGTGCTGACATCATCAAAATTAGATTTTATAATGGTCTGCGGGATTATCTAATACAATGCCGAATGGGCGTATCAAGGGCAAATTGGGATTGAGTCGATTGACCGTCCGAAGGATGCCCAATGTAGCTTCAATGTAATACTGTTGTTCTTGTACTTTAAAAACTGTGCAAGGCAAAGTTTTGCTATATAGTAACCACCACCCACTACCCATACAACAACTAATTATCATAAAACCTAATACCAAACTATGCTCTGAACCGTTTACACGTAACACAGCTGGCAAATACTTCCCAAAGAGAAATGTAAACACTCTTATCAGACCGAGACATACACGGCCGGCTCAGTGCAACCATAATTCTTGAATCTGGCTAACGTTATCAACTCTAAGAATAAGCAAACCCCTCTCCATCGGAAGAATCAAGTGCCCGGCAGTGCAGTAAGATGAAGATGATAACCAATTCCCAATTTGACTAAATGGATGTTTATTGCAGTGTGCGAGAGAGAAGTCGAGGAAGAAAGAGTCCAATCAGCTGGTCACAGAAGGTGCGGCATCAGTGGCAGAAGACGCCTAAAGAAACTGAAAACGAGCAAGGTAAGAAGCATGTTATTTTCAATCAGAATAATTTTTCATGTCGCGTTTTTCTAGCCTTACTCGTAGGTAGCACAATAAATAACATTAAAATTGTATGCCATATTTTATGAAATGTACGAATTAAATATGAGCAATCTTTATTTTTGTAAGTAGTCTACAAGTTGGTATCGATTAGCATAAACACGGAACGATTTCGAACGCGTAGCGCCATCTGTTGGCATGCAGCCGTACTATGACGTAGCTACGAGCGTACTGATCGATGCGGATGATGCGGTATTCCCTGTTACCGCTAGGTGGCGTTACAGTAAACGAACACTATTTCACCTGAGCTATTTATTGCAGGGCTCTGTGTAGGATTACGGCAGGTTTTTGATCAACTAGGTCTAGATTCCTGAATGTAGCCACCTGGTACGATTTCACAATGGCATTTGCCTTAACAGTTTAGACACATTGCACAAGCTTCTGTGGCAGGCATCCTACGCTCGCATTGTCACCGCATACAAATTGTTAGAAATTATTCCGTTTCTCAGAACATTTACATGTAATTAAATTTTAGTTACGGATACTATAAAAATCTAATTAAAGACAAGGTACAATACTGTGATACATTTAGCGCCTTATTGTGGAGATGTTTTATGGCGTGAAGCAATTGTGATTACAATTGGATTTGTGGTGCCGTATTCTCACCATACTGCTATGGTGTACTGTAAAGAAACCTTTGGGAAACAGTTTGGGCATGTGTAGGGCTGCCATCCGTCCGGGTTTCCCCGGATTTGTCCTAGTTTGGAGGGCGTCCGGGGGGGTTTTCAATAAGTGTCCGGGGAAGACCCGGACACTTTTTATGTGAGGAAACAACCCATTCAATTTAATTCTTTAGTGCCATTATTGAATTGGACACGTCCGGGGAAAAATGCGATTTACGCCAAATGTCCGGGTTTTTTAAGTTACTGCCCGGGTTCGGCGAATTTAGAGATGGCAGCCCTAGGAATGTGTATCTCAAATGTCAAGAATAACAGATAGTAACCTGTTTCAACCGAAGCAATTCAGCAGTCCCGACCATGTCCCGAACGAAGTGAGGGCATATTAGGATTTGAGGTCCAAAATAAAATGGGCACATATGGAAAATATGTATACTTTTCGCTTTCACTTTAATTGTGAGGAAGTTACATATCAAGTTCGTATCCAAAATTATTATTATTTATAGGAGCCCAGAGTATCCCATTGCTGGGCAAACGCCTCCCTCCTTCCCTTCCACGTGTCCCGGTCTTGAGCCGTCTCCCACCAGTTTCTATCGAAGGCGTCAAGGTCGTCTCGCCATCGCCGTCGAGGTTTGCCGCGGCCTCGGATTCAGTTTTGTGGGACCCATTTGGTAGTTACTTTGGCCCACAAATCGTCCGGCATCAGGCATGCGACAAACGTGTCCCGCCCAGTCCCACTTCAGCTTAGCGGCTGTTTTTGCTACGTCAGCTATTTTAGTCTTGGAGCGTAGTATTAAATATAATAAAAATAATATTTTTTTATAAATGTAATATCAGCAACTCAGGCTTCAGACAGGCTTTTAATAATTATCATATAATATTTCCAAATTTTGCCTGGTGCCGCAACAAGTTCAGGGCCTGCCGTGGGCGCCGCTAATTGTTGCCGGATTCCTGCGCTCGCGCCGCGTCACAGCGCACTACAGACAGACCACTTGCTAAGTAATCTAATAAACGTAACATCGAACACCATTTATATCGGTCAGAAATGACTGAAGTCTCTATTTTCATATTTAGACCTAAGTACACACAAAGCCGGTAAAAATTACACACTAGTTTTAAAACTCTTGTCAGGTTTCGTTTAATGCATTTACCTAATATAATAATTATATAAATCCGATTATGTAAAAAATACCTGTTTATATCACTATATTTTTCACTTTGGCTTTTACATAACCTTTGCTTTTGTGTTTATGTTATTGCATGATATCTTTATCGTGTATTTGTTTGCCTTATCTACTCAATAGTGTACACTTTCTATCAACACAATATTTGATTGTTTATTGATGTAACCTTATGCATAGACTTGACAAAAAAAGTCATCGGGGGGGAGAAGAAAGCTGGAAAAGGTCTAGCTGTTTTCACCTCTGTGTTTCGCCTACAGCAACACAAGTTACAATCTACATCGCTATTGCAATTGTTTCATACACGCATTTAGGAAGGAAATTAAATCAAATGCATTGTTTTTAACTCGATGAAAGTTGCTGCGGTAAATACGAGCATCGTTGCCGGTTGCAGATAACATTAAAAGATGGTGTTTAAACGATGTGGCTAAGATAAAACAAGAAAGCGAACGCGAAAAGAAGTAGCTCACCGAACATCAACATGCTTTTTACACTTACAACTTCGTTACATAATATGTAATATTAATAGAAGGAATAGTATAAGTTAGATATGTACGAGTATAGCCATTACATACGACTGTTATTAAGACCGACTGCGTTTCCTTCAGAGATGAGCGATGTGTTAGGAGAAATGTGTTTTTGAAAACCAATAGAATCACTTCATTTGTTTATCTTCGCACAACGCAGCCTAAAGCATTTACTTATATTACGTATATTAATAAAGTTATGTTAGAATGAATATCACTCTTCCCATTCATTTATCAGAAAATTTGATCAAAGGGTTGGTGAAATATGTTTGCAATAACTCTTCTAATCTCCCCTTAAACTATGCTGTTGATAACTCAGGCTGAACTATCGATCTGATAGCCGCTGACCCACTTCGATACAACGCATATCGAATACTCGTTTGAAAACAATCTAGCAAAATGTTGGTTTCTCCGTGAAGTTTAGTCAAATTGTGAGAAAAAATGTTTCAATTATCATGGAGTGGAGACCGTTCTAACTACACCTATACCTATATTCATTCAGTCAGTGAAAATAAGTTCAAAAAAATTTTGTAGCGTATAAACATTGCAATGCAAGTTGCTTTGTTATACATACATTTAATGGCATTTATTGTTTGCAGATAAAAGTTTAGATATCTAAGTACTTTGCTGTGTAGGATCAGGATCTAGAAGTGCATCTATGTTTTTTACGGAAAAAAACGTCGGTGTAAAGAAGACATTAAGAGTTTTCTCATCTGTTTGAAAACTGTGAGTATAATGAAGTTTGCTGTGTAGTTTCGTAAAGTTTAGGACAACATGTAAGTATGTATTATATGCCTATCACAAATGAACTAAAGTAGGACATCTTTGCCGGTAAAAAGTTTCAAGATACAAATTTTACCATTTCTCTTATTATTGCTTACATTGCATTGCATTAATATTATTGCTTGAGGGAAAACCTAAAAATACCAGAAGTATCCAAATGTGCAATTAATGCTTCATTGGTATGCAAGGAACCGAAGGCATATAGTTAACGAAAGTAAAAGTACAATCAATAAAGAACTGTTGGTATTACGCACGTACACTCATATCCATTTAGTAGAAACACATGCGTGCGTAAATTACGTATTCTACATACATATGTATATTATTATGAGGACACATGCAAAACATCTTCCTGATATTGTTGTCGAATAATGGATTTTTAATTGCAAATACTGGATACAGTTTTATAAATGACACGCCAAAAAATTGATTTGATCTCTCCTAGATTTATTCTTAGCTTAGGCTTAGACTTAAAAAAATTGTATTATTAACTTTATTTAGTTTATTTTCATACATTTTGAAACTACAATTCCAACACAGTTCGTGTAATGCCAACTAAATAGTGTAATCATCCGCTTCCCACACTAATTCTCTATGACAAAACCGTACACACAAATCATAACACCGAAATACTATTCCTAACAGTCTTATTCATTAAACTAGTATGTACCATCGGGTTCAAAAATGAATTCATTGATAAATTGGCCATGCAATTATGAACCCGATGGTACTTGTACACACACAAATCATAACACCGAAATACTATTCCTAACAGTCTTATTCATCAAACTAGTATGTACTTGTACGTACACACACAAATCATAACACCGAAATACTATTCCTAACAGTCTTATTCATCAAACTAGTATGTACCTGTACACACACAAATCATAACACCGAAATACTATTCCTAACAGTCTTATTCATCGAACTAGTATCAAATTCCAAAGGTAGCATGCCGTAAATTAATTACGGTCTATTGTGGCTAATTATTAAGACAATGGCAGCATTAACATCATTAGCGATTGTGCAGCGGTAGTGGAGTGGACTTCCTTATTGGAAGACGCGGGCACTCGCGCATTAAATGGGTTAACTGTCGTGCTTAAACAAATTACGTATAGTACAGAGAGCAACAAATTACTCTATGAACGAACAGCTTGAAAAGAACTCTCCTTGAGAACATTATCCTATAAAATAGAGTTCTTCTGAAAACATGTCATAGCTGCTGCTAACTGTAGATACCTAAATATATGGAGTATGATTTGGACAATCGGGACAGTTTTAGGCTTTGTTATGTTCGTATGGTAACGTAAGTTATGGGTGTGTAATGTAACTGAACTGCATTCACCTTTGTTCATAATCATTGAAGTATATCAGGAGTGTCAGCTAGGACTACGATGTGATGGTATCTGTCGATGTGTTTTACCAACTTTCTGATTGTGACCGGATAATTCATCCGTAAAAATATAGAGTCGTACTTTGAAATCCTCAATTTCACTATTATACAATTCCTTCTAGTTTACTTGGTATATTGATAAACTTTTAACTCACTTTCATCATCATTATCATCAATGGCCACTGTATCTATCCTTGACGGATGATTGTTACAACTCTGTGTCAAGTCAGGTACGGTTAAAACGACTGATGCAACTGCGCTTATGGCTATATAAGCCTTCCGCTGCACGACATTCCTTGCCGCATAGATCACAAATATACTGCTGCTACTCTAGAATAATAACTGGCAAGAAGTTGTGCAGGATCGAGACAGGTGGAGTGCATTTCGGAGGTCAAGATTATCTTTGGATCGTTGAGCCAAATAGTTAGTTTTAGTTAGTTAGACTCTGGAATTGAGGCCATGTCTCAGGCGACATTAAATATTGTTTCAATGCCGCAAATACAGATATATCAAAGCTTTTATCAGTAGTCTGTCTGTACCTGTACGCGTAGTTGTTTGCTCTTGAAAAATCAATCTCATTTGGTCATGTAGGTCTCGGCCGCGGCTTTCGCATCGTTTGTTCGACGTTAAATTGACGAGAAAAATGCTCCAATCATTCTCGGCCGAGTGGATTGTCAACAAGCAGTTACAGCAAATCTTTAATTTAAACCTTATCCAGTTGAAATAGAGTCTACGATTGGTCAGTTAACTTTCTGTGTCGACGATGGTACGATTGAAGCATTCGTGGATTCCATTTTGGTACGTGACGGTTTCGATTTGTTAGAATGACTTGGGTTTTTTAAACTTAGAAACGCTGGAGTAAGTGCCTCCGTGGAGCTAATGAAGGTCAAGGTAGAGCGTGGGATGAAGAATTGAATTTTTTTGTATGTTTTGACATACAAATTCCGAAATTGGTAAAAATAAGTTATTGTTAATTGTCCGTGTGCAATAAGAACAATTTTGCTCCACCATTAAGTAATGTGTCCTGTTCAAACTGGACCGAATCTAATAATTTAAGAGAGATCACATACTCTCTAGAGAAACATATTGGTACCTACGTAATGAAATATTACATATTCATAGTTAATCAAATTGTCTTCTCTTAATCTCTTAAAAAATCTTTAAGGATCTTCAAAAATAATATTTAAGATTACGATTGGATATTTTCCGCGTAGTTTTAAAATAGCCTTCGATCGACCGAAGATGACCTATACAATTAATTCCACAATTTCCACATCTAACTCGTCTTGCCATTTAGATAGACGATCACAAGTCACTTTAATAATTATCTTCTAATGATATCATTACTATTTGTGACTCATTTCATGCCCTATTCGTTATGTTTAGAGCAGATTAAATAAATCACTATGGATATAATAATCATGATGTCAAATTGTACCGAACCGACCTCGACTGAAACATATTTTATGTTCAATGCCAAAATATGACATATCGTTTCAAGTAAGAATGCAGTAAGTAACTATAAGCTCTATACAACTCAATTCACACTTCAGTAACCACACGTAGACCTAATACCATTACGATAAGGTCTACAAGCAATCAGTGAAATGTGTATCTTTGGAATAATACTTACTGCATTCTCCAGTACAGAAACGCTTCGTGTCATTATGCACTAGTTCAGTCTTCCGGCTTAGTTCGGCAGGAAAACATTAACATCAGGACCGGTTCCTGGTTTTCTGGTGAAAGTTTTGTTTCCTCTATTAAATGGTTCGGTCTTGCTTGATGGAATATTTGGTGAAGCGAGTTTACTGCGTCAGTTTTTCCAAGCAATTTTGTGGGTGGGTTTTACACAAGTGATCACGCTTGTTAACTTTCATAAATACTAGTCCGATTTGGTTGATGTAAAATAACCTATTTTAATATCTGATGTGTCATGGCGCCTCATGGCATTGAATTTAAAAGGATCGTGAACCTCTCGCTTGGCAGAGGTCCAACGTGAATATATTTGGGTTGGGTTTTATCAAGGTCTAGAAATGTAAAAAGTACCGGTAGTTAACAATGTTCTCACGTAAGCTCCTATTATATTTTAATTGCACGTTTACTATTTTGGCCATTCAGAAACCATGGTAAGCATATATATGGGTAAGTTTTATTTAATTTACAGATAAACGAAAATAATTCAAAGAACTCGAGATTAAATCACACAAACTAGGTACATATACATTATAAATTTAAATATTTTTCAGCCCTAGGCACTGGAGGCTTTGGCAACTTTCTCACATCTATTTACAATTATAATTTAAAGAGTTAAATAAAGTTATCAATCTGTAAATGGCACGTCGTTTATGGAAATCAAGCATCGGAACGATATCTTAAACCCTAGAACAAAAGAATTCCGTGCTAACCATTGTGATTAAGGTATAATGCGCGAATATCTTCTCACGGCGCGGAACCTATATCGCTCAACCTTGACCGAAAAGAGTATGGTCTTTACTGCAATGCCCAGCGAAACGAGATCTCTTGCCAAAGACCACTCGAGTTTGGCAATGACTTTTAAGACAGGTCACCGTAACCTGGATATTGCGTACACGATGACTTGAGATTTCATGACGATATACGTTTTAGAAGATAATGTGTGTTCCATTGGAATAAATTGAGCAGTTATCTAACCGTTTATAAGATTGTAATGACATTGAATAGGTGCAGCCTCGCATCTACTAATGCTTTAACAAGTAAATCATTTACGCAAGCGGTCAAGCAGGAAAAATTGATTCATTAGATGTAATTGAAGGCATATACGTGAAACCTTAGGTATTTTTATCACATCAGAAAGTGCATTTAGCACATAAATTGCCGAAGACAATACTCCACGTGAAATTGTCTCCACACAATGTCGAAGCAAAAACTGCTAAGCGACTTGATCGCGGGAAACTGTATCAGGTCTCTCGAAAGAAAAAGCCGATTCCAATAATCACTTAATGCAATCTGTGCACGAGACTTTTCATTAGTACAGATAGATTTCCATTGTAAAATAAGGAGAAACCTAGCTGCTTCTAAAACTACGCAATCAGTCCAATGATTACAGAATACTACTTAGTTAAATACAGCTGAATTCTAATTTATGATTATGACTTTCGCTAAGCAATTTGCGACTAAATATATAATGGTGAGAAACGTTTTGGACGATAACAATGGTCAGATTACGTCAACTCTGCGCCTGGACCCAGGCAGCCGTGCACATACCTGCCGTATGATTAACCTGCCAGACGGAGCGTTTATCAAACTTTTACGAGGAGATTGTCACGTATAACCTTCAACAACACTGTCGGAAACAACATGCCATTCCAGCCAAATAGAACAATTCAAAGATAGATTTTGTGCATTTACTCCCTGTAAATGCACAAAATCTCAAAGCAGTTGAGCAACAAGTTTCTCAACACACAGTCAAAATCACCGATGAAGTCGAACGTGGGATCAATTATTTAGCTGATCCAGTTGGGGGCGACTTGTCGACGTTATGTCACTTAGATACACGAGCTAGATTACTTGCGCATTACAATTAGGCGAACCTGATATAGGTACGTTAAGGCATTTAGCTAACTTAGTATTTACTAACGTCACCTCCTAAATATTCCAAAACAAGACGGTTTCAACATCTTGCTTAGCGGCTTTATCTTCGAGTGTCATTTCATTTGGTTGATACCATTTTGGTTTCTGTCAAGAAATTATCGGCATTTTGTCTTTGATCGCTTGGGTATATCGCTGTTGTCTGAGCCGAAATTTATGGCTTAATTTAATTGATATCGTTTCGCCCCAGACTCCCGCCGGTCTAACTGGACCAGTCTGAAATGTTGCTCTAGTTGCACTTTGTTTTCTATTGTCTCCAATCTAGTTTTATACCAGACATTCTCCTCTGCAGCCACATCGAAAGCTGTAAACATTTAAATAACGGGAGCGCATTTACATGCATCATTTTGTTCTATCAACTGTAAAAACATCGAAGCTGCTACAGAATCTAAAATATCTTGACAATAAATATTAGAGAGTCATCATTAATGATCATCGATGTAAACATTTTTGGCTTTTTGCATCTGACAGTACTCCTTCCTACAAGTAATAGATCTGAGATAATTTAGATCGTGCATGTAGGAACATCTTCATAATTTTTGTCTCAACTTGTTTAAACATAATGAAATATAACTGGTTTATGACATAGACTAACGGTATCGTTAAATCATCAAAGATTTACTGATGCTTACGTCAGCATGCAAACTTGACATTTCTTTGTGTCTCTTCAACGCTTGGACCGGGGTGTTACCACTGTTACCTAAATGGACATTCTGGTACGCCAACGCTGCTACAGTTGCCGCTTTGGGTCCGCGTGGGGGAAGGCGCGCGGCGCAAGTCAGCCCTGCGCACGCCCGCGGACGGACGCGCCGCGCCCGCGCAGCCTGTGAAAGTACCGTGTCTTGTCTGTGTGAAAGTGAAGAAACCAGTGTAACTGTGAGCTCCAGATCTGTAACTATAATGCGTACTTGGATAACGCACTTACGCTGGTTTATCTCAAGTTTCTGGATTGACACCCCTGTGATCATCAGTGATGGATCTTGATTACTTGATACAAGTGTCATATCATATGTGCCAATGGTGTCTTTGTTGTGTTGCAAGTACCGGCCGGTTGCGTCGCTCCGTTACAAAAACACGCGAAAACCTAGCAATTACCAAATATTTAACATGCTGTTAATGCTTAACGCTTTGTAGTTTTTTGTAGTTCACTTTCTACGGTTACTGTACTAATTTGTATGTTATCTTTCGTCACGCCTCGATTCAGTACATCTATGTTTCAATCTTAATACTAGACGTAAACTTCGATGTCCCAAAGCCCCATATTTTTTTCTTTTACAGTGATGATGCGTTGTATCTTTCATGCATAATTCCTTTTTAGTATGATCCTATAAATCTTCTTCATTATATTTCTCACTATTGTACGCTAGTTTGTTAATTCAATTACATTTATGACAACGCTTTATTCTCTGTCTGTTTCTTTGCCAAAATTAATGATACATCATTTGGATTCCCCAACCTCCATTGCGTATTTCTCATAACACAATGGCATTAAGTAAATTTCGGTCATTAAATATAATGGTATTATTGTTTCTATGCTGGTAGGTCAATAGGGGACTGAGTTAATAGTTCGACACAATGCAGCTTGTATTTACTAGTATAAAGTGGCATCCGCATTGAAGCGGTCAGCAAGCCGGAACCAGGACATGGTCTGTCTCTGTACTGTGATTACGTTTCACAAATTACCACTATAATGACGTTGACCAAATGTACTTAATGGAAAGTTGGTGTAGTTAATAGGGATCTAAACAATTCCGTGTTTGGGTTATAACTCCTAAATCGCTCTTGACCTAAAAGATAAAGAGCCGGAATTCAAGATCATAATGCTAATAATCATCATATCTCGTTTGTCTGTACCAAAGGTATTTATAATTATGATAGCTATGTTAACTTGAGTTCATTAGAGTAACAAATCAAATTATGAAAAACTTGACCCAAGTTAGATAGAGTTAACTGTTATTCTCTACTAAATAAGTTTACCAAAACATTATCTAGATTTTTTAAACCTTAAATCAATCAAAGAGTATCGTTTCAATAAAGTCCAAGTTTACTTAAATCTATTAAGAACTGCGTCAAGAGTTTCGAGACATATCTCGTTCGTGTTGTGGTTAAATTTTGAAACCATTCAAATTGCATCACCGTTGCGTGCCTCGCTTCTTGCAACTGCAATAGTTTTCAGTTCACGTTTTATTTATTGCGGAGACAAAACATACGCGTTGACGTTTTCTATCGGCGCTAAGCGGCCGTTTGTTAGAAAGTGTCGCGTGCCCGATATGGAATCGAGATAAAAAGCGAGTGCATGTTAACTTAACTCATCTTTATCCACATCGCTTGCTAATAACTCAAGTATATATACCGGTCTTCATTTGTTTTCTTTAAATGCTTTAGTAGCACGATTGGCTGCAGGTCTCACATAAAATTCGGACAGTGACCGGAAAACCCCTTCATTTGATTAATCTTTTCGATAGGGTAACCCAATTATAATTGGGTAGGGTAACCCTATCATTGCGTTACGGTAACCGTTTTAATAGGGTTTACCATATTCAATGTGGTTTCCCTATTGAAATGTCTTAACGATAGAGTTTACAATACAATAGCTTCATTTTATCGCATTTTAAAAACACTTGATAGGGTAACCTCATTGGGGTTTTTCGATTCGGTAAGCGCTTACCTTTGGGTAAGCCAGATGACGTGCTTACCGAGTTGAGGGTTTCTAAAAACAACCGTATCAAATACCCTATCTAAAACTTTATTTGTAACCGGTTCCGGTCCCTGAATTCGGATGAATAAAATGCCGATGCTGATATGCAGCACCTGGCATATATTTTTATGAAGAGCTTTTTATGATATTTCCCTAATGCATTTTTCATATAATTTTTAACATCAGATGTGATGCTAATGAATTTTGTAGAATATTTTTTTATGTGCAAGAAGGCCTTGTAACAGAAAGCATTTTTTTATGGCGCTGTAAATATTATTTCAACAAATGAGATTGTCTCATTTGTTGATACTACAGCTGCTTCGATTGCTCTGTAAATATCATACACGCCACTTGAATACTTGGTATTTATCGTACGGTTCCCTTCCGCGGAACCGATTATGTTAGGCCTTCATTGTTTTGCAATGTGCAATGCTCTGATTGCAACGCCAAGCAACGCCATACACATATCTTCTAGTTTTGCAACTGTACCATAACCGCTTCTATTTGCACTATCGCAATCAAATTATACTTATCTATTGGAGATATAGCCACAATTTTCACCCACAGATTATACTTTCCCACGGAAAAGCAAAACGTTTTTTGTCCTTATAGAATCACATTACGCAGGTTTGTATGTCAGCGATCCGGAAAATCATTTATATGCGCTCTAAATTAACCAATGTCAATCCAATAAAATATATTTTTTGGTTAGTTTGCAATTACTGCAGCATTGAAATGAGCAAAAAACAGCTCTCGATTCTAGAGGCGATGGAAATAAGCCGCTCGTACCAGTTGACCCTGAAGCTCCGAGCAACGCAGCTGCCTTACTTTGTTTTTTTATTGAAACTTGACCGTTTAATACTATAGGAAACACTTGCAACGCAACCGGCTTCATATAACGATGGAAATCTCATTTCTATTCAACACATGACAGTTGTAAAGACTATGTGAACTGAAGTGCTTTTTCAGGAAAATAGTGAAATGTGCGTAATAAAGTGAAGTGTAGTGAAAATGAAAAATGGTCGCCGAGAGGCCCCCGGCGAAAGGGCCTCCGGTGAGACCGAGGACGTTTCGGAGGAACTGCGGCGATCAAGGTGCCCCAATATACTTTAGGGGGCTAACAGAGCTGGCTCCTATAGCTTACAGATAGCATTCAGTCTTCAGTCTCACACTAAGTTGCGGATAGCATTTATTGTATTACAATCGTAGTGCGGTGCGGTAACTCACATTTTGTGATGTAATACAACCAACTATTTAGTACGAACCGCAATATTGTCTAGTTATCTACCAGATCCCTCACCGTTTCCTTATACGAGGACATCAAGCTTTTTGCAGTAAAAAAGTTTATGTTTATGTGTAATGAAATGACATTTCTCATATCGGCAGTATCAGTTGTCTTGGGCAATAAAAAAGAGACGTACTTATAGCTGTTAACTGAGTAACAAAAAAAACCTGCTTATGTAGAAAGAGATGAATGTTATTTGTCAACAAGGAGCCAGTTGGGTTGGTGCTGTTGTGATATAGCTGAGACACGTATGATGACGCCAGGCAACATGACTCAATTATGTGGCAACCGGGTCTGGCCAAAATAGGTTTCATTTTGTGGTCTGAATTAGCATCCATCCGAGGCCATAGAAATTTGACTTTGCCTTGACCACGAGACCTGTGGAAAGACCGAAATGTCACACCTAGACAATATAATAAATAGCTCTTCATATAAAATATTCTACTAAAAATGCCTAATAAATACCTAAAGGGTTTTGCTCAACACAAAAGTTTTGTTAACGAAAACGCTGTCGCCAAACCGCAATAAGTAAATGGCACAATACATTTTAGTCTAGACTCTAGAATTAACACAACTCAATGAAAAGTTATAAATATAAGAGTCTTACATAATGGCTTACAATTTGGAGTAGGCAAATAATTAAATTCAGAACTAATTCACCAATTAAATAATCAACTGGGGCGAGGCATTGTTGCTTGAGAACCCAAAGCTAACAAGCGTTAAGAATGTTAGTGTTTGCTCGGCGTTATCTTTCGTGATCTCACAGCTAAGTTCGAAGATGGAACACAACAGCCATCTTGATACGCGTTTTTAGTTTTCATATCGTCGCCGACGACTGTGTACATCGACACGAGCGTGAAGTCGCCGTACTACAGCGAGAATGACGAGGTCGCGAAAGATGCGGTGGACGATGCTGATGTCAGGGTCATTGATGTGCTGGAGCAGCAGTGCTGGCTCAGCGTCAGGACGGTGCTGCGGGATGGAGAGTTCGAGATACAGGACCTTATTGCCTTTATCGGTAAATGAGGATTTGTTTGTTATTGATTATAAATATCTGTTGATAGAGAAGATTTCTAGATTTAGTGTGAGTTATATACATCCTGATTTACTTATTGTAGTAGAACGTACGTTCGTATCATCGAAGTACTGCAGCAAAATTCTGGCTTAGTATTGGAACGATGATTATACCTAGTTTTATGTACTATACAATAAGCCCACAACCAATTAAATACATATTAAATTTGCAATACCGTCTGTTCAACTGTCTAAACCTTTCCCTCTCTTTTTAGAAAGAGCTATTTTAATATAAATAGATTCATTGCCACCCAGCCAGACAAAATATCCGCGCCAGGCCCCAAAAATATAGTGATGTACAGCTGTATTACCAAGATCCCGACTATCGGGTAGTGCGGCCTGGGCGCGAAATCATAAAATACCCGATAGTCGGGTTTCCGGCATTGAATGCGTTAAGACATCAGTAGTTTCATAATAATTAAACGCCACTTCCCTATATTTGGAGACATTCCTTCTCTAGTTTACAAGTTCGCTGTCCTTATGGAAGGAAAATGATTAAAATTCCTGTTTTTTGCCCCAATCGGAAGCTGTCAGCAACCGTCAATTTCTCCCGATATCTAAACTTGATAACACTGTTATGGACAACTTGATCATAACTAAAATGGCGGTCTCGGCGCTTTCTCGATATTTTATAGACTGTTGTTAGGCTTTATTGCGGACTCGTGTTTATTGAGTGATTGAAAGCGATTTTATTTTATGCAACATGTTAAAATTACTGTTCGTGCTTGAGAGCAACGTTCTTAGCTAAAATTGCTTTACTTTGCCATGGTATGGTTATTGTATATACATTACACATTCCATACGGTCCTATGCCTTCATGATAGTCTTCCTACTAATTTGACTAAATGACAGGTTGGAAATGGTATCCTTCACCAACATCCTAGGGCCTAGACTAACTAATAAAGAATGAAACCGGATAATACTTAAGATGATAATTATTACTATACAATTTTGTACTAATTTTAATTTTAATATATGTTTATGTAGTAACATACGTCCCTAATATACTCGTATTTTTTTTAATCAAGTCTAGCGATTGGTATAATTAAACAATTAGCATTCTTCTTCTTTATTAGCATTGACATCTTGCGATAGGTTATCAAGAAATAGATTACCCATAAGTTTAATTTTAGACAGACTACTTTAGATCGTTAATGGCAACTATTACCTATTTTATAATCACGCAGTTAATGCACAGAATTAAAAAAACTAACACGTACGGATAATAAAATTACTGGATGTATAAAAATAACTTTCCAAACGCTTAAGCTAATCAATAACACATTGATAGTCCATTAAACATGACAGACGGATCATTAAACACATTCAAACTGCTAAATTACTTCGTCATCGTACTTTTTTTTCATACAGTTAGCATCAATAGTATCTTCCTACACGAAGGCCGCAAAAATATGTGACACGCTCTTATTTGTAGAGCCATAGGAGCGTGTCACATATTTTTGCGGCCTTCGTGTAGGAAGATATTGATACTTACTGTACACTATACTATGTATTTCTAGTTACATTTGTGTAGTTAATAAAAATACTCAAATCGGACGACGGGTCTCAGAGTAATCGGTGAACATACATAAAAAAAACACCAAACCGAATGCAGAACCTCCTTCTTCTATGGAATTGAAGTCGGTTAAAAAACGTGTTCCTAACTGTAATTTTTCTATTTGTTCCGCTTTAGTTACTAATATTAAACATTTACTTTCTTCTTTCGTAAAGTGTGTCTTTCTTTACAAGTAATAAACTCACAGTAACCGAACCAACCTAACGATAGTACACAAATCATCTATAATTATTTAATAAGTATTCGCTCTGATCATAGTGAAATCAATAAGCTTAGAGTACATAACCTCATTTTAATATAAAATATTAAAATCAGAAAAGTGAAGCAAATCAATTCTGTATTATTTAAGTATGTACCTAATCTTTAATCTCATATAGCTTTAGTAAGATCAAAACGAGTTACCTCGGGTTTCGTTAACCGTGTGTAATTTAAAATGAAACTCAGTGCAATATACCGGCCTCGATAATTAACTAGGTAATATGATTATGATTGATTATTTTATGACGGTCAGAGTGAAAACGAATCGATTAAGCAGTTTGATTGTGTTGATATAAGATATATTATAGTTGGGTTTGTTTACCTGTTGACTGGGAAAATAGTGTATTAAAATTCTTTTTTTATATATCATTCCTGAATTATGGATTTTTTCTATGTATTTAAGTATTTATCTATACCTATCTATTTTATATTTAATATATCGTCGTCTAGTACCCATAACACAAACCTTATTGAGCTTACTGTGGGACTAGGTCGATTTGTATAAGATTGTCCCATAATGTACATGTACATAAGTAGACCTTCTCCAAATAAAATAATAATATTATATAGAGTGACGAGGAGTCAGTCAACACTGTATATTGATAGTTTGATTTTAATTTAAGGGAATTAGAAGTTGATAGGTACATTTAGTTACTTACTCTATAAAGAACTGTCTTTCTCTATACTTGTAATGGACGAAATACGTACTCGTCGCACCATGGTACCCCCCATCCATTGACAGTTCAACCATAGAAGATTAATTGTGTGTACACATTATAAATTAAGATGCATTATAACACATGATGCGCAGCCACATTACAGCGGTAAGAGAACCGCACGCGCAACTTTACGGCGCGGAACATAACGCGACATATACTTACTTAGCTGTAAAATCTTCTCAATTGAGAACATACTCGTAAATAAAAAAAATATATATTTTTAGACATTTTAGTAATATTATCGAAAAATTATGGATACCTAGATGTCTCCTAAAAAACGCATGCACTGCTAATTCGCTTGCTGGAGTGAGTGGAGTGTATGTAAGTACACTAGAGAGCAAAAATTTCGGGTCAGTAACATAAACTTTAATATCTTTAAAATTAATATCTTTTGAGATATTCAAGAAAATGCTAGTGACCCGAAACTTTTGCTCTCGAGTGTATTTTGGGCATTTTTGATTCGAGAAAGGCTCAGAGAAGAGATCAGATAAAGCCTGGCTCTGATCTAAAACCTAGACCACTAAACTCATTCACCAAAATATATGTCTAATAACGAAAGAGTGAAAATACTAGTTTGATGTGTTCTTATCATAATAAACTAACGCGTATAATCGTATATACATTTTTCTGTAGAAAAAAGGAAGTTCCTCAGATATCTTGCTCGAGAAAAGCTCAAGTATACTTAACCGTCCATCATTAGTAATTTATAAAATTGACATGGCATTACAAGTCCATGCTCATACCTTTCATCAGAGTTGACCAGCCCGACAACTCGACACCATTTTACTTTCATTTTCACCCTATATCGAACTAAACTAAATCTTATTCGAAACATATTACGGTTGCAATTTACATACACACTAGACATATACAGCAGTACTAAGTGAAATGGGAAATGGTGATTCTTAAGACTATTACGATAAGGTAGATTTTGCGAGGAGTTATTGTGGTGCCGGTTACCACATGTTACGGGCAGGTGGTTATGTAAGCGATGGGTCATGCCGGTCATACGAGGCCTTGACATTTTGCTTTGTATGAACCCGTACCTATGATATATACACATGTATCTACATATGAATTATTAGAATAATTTAAAACAAAAAAAAGAACCGACTTCACTTAGGATCCGCTATTCCAAGAGGAAGTGGCCGAGTTGCTGTAAAAATAGTGAAATCACTATAGGTGTGCCTAGAATAGTTGAAGAGTTCCCTCGATTTCTCCAGGATCCCATCATCAGACCCTGACTTGGTGACAATGGGACCATCTAAGGGTTATACCTGTTCGATTAAAAAAAAAAATTTTGAAAATCGGTTCACGATTCATCGATCGGTTCGGAGATATGGAGTAACATACATACAAAAAAAAACATAATAATGTTAAAAAAAAATACAGTCGAATTGAGAACCTCCTCCTTTTTTGAAGTCGGTTAAAAAAAGTAACATTTTAGATGACCTTTGTCATCAACCGTCGCTATTCATTTTAATTAGTATTGTTGAAAGTCGTTTTTTACACAGTTTTATTTAGCTTGACCCCGTATATTTGTTTTATTTATTTATTTATACGCATCTAATCTTGCAAGTTAAATTTTAACCACTTGTGATTGAGTTGAAATTTGGTATACTTCCGTAGTTTACATGACAAAGCTACTAGGTACACTTAGTCAGCAATAAAACTGTGTACCAAACATTTTTTTGGGAGTTACTTTCTTCTTAATGCTCATTTTTATAGGTAAGTATACTCGAAACTGTAATTCAAGGCCAAAAAAGTTATTACAATGTTGCCACTGCAGTAAAATGTTTGTACAATGGTATATTCCCTTTTTTATTAAAAACACGCTAAGATAATTCATTTGTTGGTAATTTCAATCCTATTATTAAAGAAGTAATTGTATTTACTTATTTTACATAAATAAAAGACGCCCTAATAAAAAGTTAAACATCGGTGATTTTTGGTTGCAAAGCTGGTATTGCACTTGTATTACTTCGGGTATTCATAACATTTGGTACAATAATTTACGACTAAGTTAAGAACTACATCAAGTCTAAAACGAAACCTTATCGTGTTTAATATGTTCATTAGAATCGTCTCCGTGTTAGTTTACTGTTGAAAGTAGAGTAGGTACAGTCGGCGACAAAAGTTCATACCTACCTATTTTTTACAAAAACCTTATTTTAACTAGTAGCCCGCTTCGAACCGAGAACTCATGATTTACATGCAAACGAGTGGACCAATATAACAAGACACTTTATGATGATTTTTTCGCGCCTTCTAAGCTCCATAACGCCTTGATCAATCTGGTCATATTTGAACACTCAAATTATATTATTTATCTATGCTGCATCCCCAAGAAATTTTATAAAGTTATCGTGGAAAAATTATTTAAAATCAAAATAAGTATATAAAGCAGCATATTATAAAAAGGTTGGCGAAACCTGAAAAGTTTACTTGACAGTGACATGAGCGACAATGATGGTTATGACACTGACGTATCCGTCGTAGATTTTTTGGCCTTGAATTCCAGTTTCGAGTATAGGTAGTTTGCTGTAGACATATAGACATCCACATCGACCATTGACAGCAGCAAGTACTTGTTACGTATGCAATAACAAATAAATAGATAGTATTTTACCGTTTTAATTTAAATTGTGTGGATTTAACCATAGACCAAAAAACCTTCACGTATGGTTCCATTTCACCCTCCAAAACAGACAAAGTCCTGTTTCGATCATTGAACCAGGCTTATAACCGCGAACCAATTCATTCATCGAATCGTCTATTTGCACCTATTTGCATCACTCTCTTTCGTATACGCAAGAGCGATAGAGACGAGACCTACGTTTTGTCTATTTTCGAACTTCGCGGTAGCCCCTCTGGCTTTCGACCCGTGCGAAGTCGAAGGCCAGTGGCGGCATGGTCCGATTTCAGTACCATCGATACGCATCTAGATCTCTATCATGACGATGGTATTAAATGTCAATGCTATTTCTTTATTAAACTTTAACGTTGGGTAACAGAAGCTAACCTACGTCCCTACTGTATTACCTAATATTATAAATGCCTTTCTATCTGTCTGTCAGTTACTGATTAATATTACTTTTTATTATTTAGGCGTTTCATAAAGTCGCATCAGAAGATATAGTGACTTATAAATACATACTTAAATAATTCACAAAGCTAAATGTTTAACTGTTTTGTTCACAGAATGCGACAGCGGCGACTCAGGTCACCTCTACGAGTCGTTGGAAACGCCACCGCCAGGAGCCGCGCACGCTCACGACGCACGGCTCACGCACGACGCCCGCACGTATGACGCACGCGCGCTTGACGACGACTTTGACTCATTCGACAGCGACACTGAGGACGAGCACGAGGTAAGAATGCGATAGCAGTGACTCAGCCCATTCTTACGAGTCGTTAAAAACGCCGCCGCCGGGAGCCGCGCACGCTCACGACGTACGACTCACGCACGACGCCCGCACGCATGACACACGCACGCTTGACGACGACTTCGACTCGTTCGACAGCGACACCGACGACGGATACGAGGTAAGAATGAGAGAGCGGCGATTTAGGCTAATACCTGTTAGAATCGTTCGAAACGCCGTCATTGGGACATGCTCACAACGCACGGCTCATGCACGACGCCCACACGCATAACGCGCTTTAATGCCATAAATAACAAAATGGTGGCAAAAAACTTACATTCAAGTTGCCCCCTTATAACAGTATAATATTGTTCTGGCATCATTCTTCATTAGTTTATTTTGTTATTCCAGTCTGCGGCTCACCAGGCACCAGCGCTACCCGCGTCCCGGCTACCAGCTCCACCAAGTGCCGGCTACACGCTCACCAAGATTGCCAGCGTAGCGCATAAGAAGATGCGCCAGCTGAAGCGGAACTTCACCAAGCGGTGCTCTGGTAAGCAAATACTTTTACCACCATAGCATATGCAATTCAATATTTATTCACTTAGTGTATTCATTACTCGCGCGCGTTGAAGAGTGTTAAATAAAAAACTTAAGCTATTTCACGCCAATGTCAGGTCCTGCCCTCTGCAGTTCACCTCTTGCGTGTTGTAGGGTCTGCCATCTAGTGGACTAATATGTGAACTTATGCGTGACATTACGCATTTCGCGCTAATAGACAAGGTTATGTGCTGCCCCCTACAGTTTACACTCGCTAATAGGGATTTGCTATGTGCGAAGCGCATGGTGGGGGTAACGAGAACGATCGCAGTGCAAAATGTGACAAGAAATGAAACTGCAAAAGCCCCTGTCAGCTGTGAGCTGTCAAAATAGTGAATCAGCTAGTAACATTTCATATAAGCAGAGATAGAGATATAGACCACAACAGCCTAAGAACTTCTACTTCGTAAAGTCTACTAAAATCCGATACAGAAGAAAAGCAAAAAGATTATTCCGATACCGGGAATCGAACCCGAGCCTCCTGGGTGAGAGCCAGGTATCCTAGCCACTAGACCATATCGGATGTTGAATAGTCGAGCGAAATTCAGTGTCTGACTGAGATAATTGCAAATGGATAGAAATAAAGACAATATCTCTGTCTCTCTCTCTTTATTTTAAGCTAAAAATACTAATTTCATCTCTGCTTCTTTGGGAATAGCTTAGTGACCGTATTGAAACCAGAAAGCGACAAATAAGAGTTAGTATCCGTGTTTTAATTAAATCTGTTTAATGCGACTATTAAAAGTTTAAAGAGAGTTAAAAAAACACTATAATTTTAATACTAAAAAAAGATATTCCGATACCGGGAATCGAACCCGAGCCTCCTGGGTGAGAGCCAGGTATCCTAGCCACTAGACCATATCGGATGTTGAAGAGTTGGTCGAAATTAGACATTTTGTCGCTAATTCTCAAGATTGTGCTGATATTTCAATCCCCAATAAAAATTATCACAACGTTTGTTTTATCTCTGATGTTTTCATTCACATGCGAAAGAAAAGGATGGACAGTTATTTATCTGATAGATAATTTTATCTCACTTCTGCGAATGAGTCACACAAGTAAACTAACATGAATCTTATATTTCCAGTGGCAATGGACGGTAACCCCTTCGCAAAAGTATCGTCACCAAAAACCGACCCACACAACGAGCCGAAGAAATCCCCCATCTACGCCAACTGCGAGCGCCCCGAGCACACCTACAGCAACATCAACTTTCAAGACACGAGGCCCGCACTCAATAAGACTGAAAATCCCGCGAAAGGGTTCAAAGACGAACTAAAAACAGTTATTAGTGAGAAGAGGTTTAGTAATGGAGAGATGCCGCCGCCGCTGCCAGAGAAACCAGAAAAAGTGGAAAAACCATTGACCCCTACTAGTGAGACTAAGAAGGACAGCGGGACGTTGTCAAGGAAAACATACTTTTCGTTCAAATCGCGGTTCAGACGAGCGACGTCGATGGCGGTGGATATAAATTCGGATGTGCCCAGTGCGTTGAAGATCACGAACTCGACGTTTTACCTGACTGACTCGATGGATGGCGACTCCGGGTTTAGCAACTGGTGAGGATGGCTTTGTATACTTATTTTAATCGTAGTTACTCAGTGAGTATACTCGTAATACTCACATGCGCAAATGAGCCTGAAAACCAAGTAAGTCAAGTAAGATTAGTTTAAATTTGCCAGTTTTAGTAACTTGTAAACTTACAAATTAATTACAACACTTGTAAAACGTTTATTCGTGTTTATAATAACTTTGTGACCCATTTTTTAATTGAATTGTATGGCATACATTATAAACAGAAACAAAAGCAACTATAAGTGAAGATTAAGACCATTTAGCCACTTGTGACCCATACCCCGATATGATAACTAGATGTGATAACCTGAAAATGCCATAATATAAGGCTGGAGATTAATAAATGATAGAACTAGTAGTATATCTAATGCTCATTAACACAATTTTTGTAAGTATCGTAAACAAAAAGTTAATAGAACTTTTTTCATTTTATCAGTACCTATATTTATTTATGCTGTTGAATTCATGACAAGTTATGGTATTCCATAAAAACATTAAAAAATACATCTTCAGCAGTGACAACGGGCAAGGCAGCGTGGAGACCCTCTCGCCGACCGCACCGGCGCGGCACCACCGCGACGGTACGCGCGCGCTCATCTCCGCCTCCACGCCCTGCCTGGCTCAAGCTCAGGCTACTCAGGCACCGGCCACACAGGCCACTCAGGCCACTCAGGCCACAGGCCACGCTCAGGCCACTCAGGCCGCACTCGAGCGCCCGAGCGTGCCGCCGCCGCCGCCGCCAGGCCGCCCCACTGACATTAGCGCTGTCAATGAAGGTACGGACGTCAACTGTTTTTGCTTGGACTAACTTTTATTTGGATAGCGAGTAGTGCTAGATTTTGAATAGCCAAGATTGCAGTTTAATTCGTGTTGAGATATTTTTAGAATACTAACGCTAGTACGCTATGCTAACATTGATATTAATGAGAAATTTTCTTCTTTAATGGGCGTTGATTTGATATTGACATAGTGTGAATGTCAGAATAAAATTAAGTGTTTATGTGGGTTTCTATAACTTGAAAAAGATCGCTGTCACGGGAGCATAGTCATGGATAATTTTAGAGTTTATGCGGGAAGAGTCTCGTGGTTTATATGGGAACTTGTGATTTCTACGACATTTCTATTTCCGTAGAGACTAAGATACTTTACGCTACTATTGTATGTTGTACCTAACCCAAAAGTGATGAATTATAATAATGCTATTCTATTATTATCACCATGTTTGGCCAGCTAGACTATACACAATACACATTAATCACATAATGTTCAAAAAATAGGTAAGTAATTTATTCATCATGTCTTAATACTTATATAGTTAATTGATTTTTGTTGGTTAGTCACAGTGATTGAAATTAATATCTCGGCTCCATCTTGGAAAGGTAAAGAAAAATATGCTATTATAATATAAATACAGAACAATACAACTAATCCAATTTATGTACCCCCAAAGTTTGGGACTTTATTAACTAAAGAGTAATCCTTAACGTATTCATTCCTAAATATGTATTTAGGTATGTAGTTAGATAGTAAAACAGGTATTTAACGATATAATTTGCTATACTACTATAATCCTCTGGGGTTGCAGGCGTCCATAGGCTACGGTAACTGCTTACCGTCAGGCGGGCCGTATGCTTGTTTGCCGCCGTCGTGGTATTAAAAAAAATATTTATCGTATGGCGATTACACACTAGTTAGCAAATAATGGTTACATTTAAAATTATGCACAATTATGCAGATCTTTTGTCAGTTCTTTGTAGTCCTCAGCTGGTCCTTTGTATTATTTAGCGGATGCAATTAATAAATGGGATTTAAGACACTTTCTGAAATAAAAATTAATAAATCGACCGAAAAGTAATTCCAGTTGACGTCCGTCCAAGTGTCGGACGTTCCGTTCCTAGACTCGAAGACAGCGCTAAACAGAGGTCAGTGCCCTCGCACGCTGGAAAATACTAACAGTTTGAAAAAGTAGTGTAAAAATACACATGCATACAAACAATATCACAAACTACTTTTACTAATGGAATACATAGAAATACAAATCGTAAATTCCGTGTCCGCTTCAGTTATTTTCATATTGGGTACCATTCCTGCCTTCACTGATTTTAAGACAGTGAAAACCTATTCTAGTAGGTAACTTTATTGCGGCTCTTAACCACTAACACCCAGAAATGGTAAAATTACGTTAAGTATTTTAATTAACATACCGTACTTAAATTGGCGAACAAGAACAAACACGCCAATTTCGATGTTCTCATTGACGGTCATTAGGTCGTTATACCATATGTAACTGAACGAGAAACATTTACTCAAACCCGTTAATGTTTAGGTCATACTGAGCATCTTTTATTATGGGACCTACCCCGAAATCGCAAAATAAAAATTGGACTGTCCCATAGGAAATTTCAAAATATGACCAGTGAAATGTATGAAACAGACAATTTTTTTTTTGTGATTTCGGAGTTGGTCCCATAATAAAAGATGCTCAGTATGGCATAAACATTTATGGGTTTGAGTAAATGTTGTTCGTTCAGTTACATAGTGTATAAGGAATCGGCTCTAGCTTGAAGAAGCCGAATAGGTTTATTTTTTGTAGATAATCAAAGTCAATTGAGTTTTTATTTGTCTACAATTTCATTGTTGATTCCTTTGTGTAACAAAAAATTACAAACTTTCGTTACACAAAAGAATGAAATTAATCGCGAACGAATTAAAGTCTAACTATATAGGTAGGGTAGGTGGATCAGTAGACATTTATAATCGATATTTCAGATATCACACCTACCTGCTGAACATTATATCTCAGGTTCTATACACGAATGTATTCTGAATACTGTAGTAATTTCCAGCAAGCGAGGGATGGTTGAGGTCTATGTTCACGAGAATGCTCTATGTTTGCACTGTCTTTGTCTTACCCACATCTGTCTCATTCACTTACAAATACTGACACACACTTGTTCATCTATCGTTACTAAACACATAAAATTTTTGCATTGGTGGAAATTGTAAACACTGTGCATGCATTTTTTTTTGTTATCATGTACAGTACAGTAATGCACATTCATTTTTGATTTCACTTGATTTTTTAATGTTCTCAGTGTTCTGTTTATCACTATTTAGTATGTAGTTTGTTACATAAATAAAATTAAGTATACTAAAAGACACAAAACTACTCTAATGTACTACCTACGACGTAGGTTCGTGTACGGATATTCTTGAGTGATGCAATCGCATTTAGGAGTTAAGATATCATCTAAATAAAAAATGTTGTAGGAGTGACTTTGAGTCATTCTCATTCATGTTCCTCGTATTCACTTGTTTTATATTTGGAACCCACTGGTGCCTCTTATATATAAACATATGTCTACTAACTTTAATGAAATTGTAGAGAACAGTTTGAATTATTTTCCTTGTCCAGATTTTATATTGAAGGCCATTTTAAAGAAGGTATTTTGCAGTTCCGCCAATCAAGTAACAATGTATTACGTTCTATCCTAATGAACGTAATTTTATCTAAAATCCGGCGGATAACCGATTGACTGCTTAAAAAAAGGATATTCGCTTATTCCTACCATACTTAAAAAAAATCACTTATACAAACAAATATGTTACTCAATTACCTATTTTTCGTTACACAAAGGAATAAATTAAAATTGAGGCAAATAAAGGCTCAATTTGATCCATTATTTTATACAATATATGTAGTCCATTGAAATGAAATAACAACTTGGCATAAAAATAATAGATTATTCCGTACAAAAGAGTAGCTAAGACAATTCTTACAAAGCAGGTATTATACGCTTAGTTTTTCCTCTCACTTGACAATGAATTCATAATCTGACCTTAGTCTTACAATTAAGACTTATTGATTTGATACTCACTGAGCCCCTATGACTCATTTATTGACACAGTAAGTAATTATTGTAACAGATTAACGTGTGGGCACTTCTTTACGTCGATGCTGACATATTTTTCCTTTACTTAATAATTGTTGTATTCATGTATATATTTGAACATAGGACTGAGTATATCCTGTATTTTTGATGTAAAGTACATGAAATAAAGAGTAGCGTGCCTGTTTAATTAATGTAGTACATATTAATATCCCGAAATAGTTTCAAAAATCAACCGTCCAGTTAGGTATCTAGTTGGCTGTATTTGTCATGGGAATGTATAGGCAACAGTCACGTACTTTCTTAAACTTTGTTCAACATGCTCGTCACATCCTTTACTTATACATTACTACCAATGACTCACAGTAGTAGAGTTATGTTTATTTAAACAAACTGATAGGCTACTTTATTAACGAACCTTCACTACTATTACTTATAGATAGTGAATTCATCCTTACTTGTATTATCATGTAAATAAACGTGTGTCAATCTAAACATAGTAATGTCAATTATTTTGGCGGTTATTCGTGCGTTGCTTATGAATTTTGATTAAATGATTTTATTCGGTGGTTACTTGGTTGAATTCAATATTTTAAATCTGAATAATCTTGAAGTATACAACAATATGTGATAAACCCCAAAAAAAAGGTAAGTAATCATTACTTTAAGAAGTGTTTGTTTACATGATAGGACAAGTAAGGATGAATAGGGTATATTAATTAATCATGATTATCAATCTTATTTTATTTGATTTAAAATGCAATCCGGGGAGTTATAATTAGCAAACACCAAACCCAAAAATCATATTTTTATTTTTGTTTATCTAGTGTACAGTCGACTACAAAGAGATGTATCCACTTTTGGATCTTATTACAACGCAATACACAAAGGGGATACATCCCTTTGTAGTCGACTGTACCTACACGATACTTATTGCAAAAACGTTATCACACCATGATGTTCTATGACATCAGCGACCTTCCCATTGCATACCAATTATATATCATTACATTACACCCAGCAGTTTGCGATTATGTACCGTTTAGTAAACCGCCGGCGCTCCAAGCTCGAGCACGCATTACGTTTGTTCACTCTGTTTATATCGTGTCGTTTATGTTTGGTGTTGTGTGTTATGGGTACCTAGTGTGTTTTTAAAACGTTTTAGTATCGCACTTGATTGTCTCATGTTTCATGTTAATTGTGTTTTGTGCACTTTGTACTGTGTAAAATGCATCAATAATACAATCATGAAGGTTAACCGGTATCATAAATGAACCTGTGTTGGATGGACTGATCTAATGTCGTGAACTGTAAATAGCATGAGTAATAGTTTTTGTTATACCTACTTATGTTTAACTCCCACGTTTAGTTGCATGTTCTTTAATAGCCATATAAACAATGTTGTGTCACTTTTATGACGTGACGAATTGATAATGCTGCGTATGCATTATGCACAAGTGACGTCACGTGCGAAAAGTGATTGGCAATAGCCGTTCCAATAAATACAGAAGCAACTTAATAAAACTTGGTATATTTACTACGCAGTATGCAGTAATTGCAGTATTAACCTAAAGTAAAACGGATTAGGTTTTTTGTTTAGTTTTGCCTTTCTGTATTTATGTACAAAGCTGTCGAATTTATAGTTTGTATACAAATGCTTCGCAAAAAATGTAAAATTAACAATTTACAATTTTCATTTCAAAACATGGATATTCTATATTTAATATATAAAATATGGTAAATAAAATAAGAGTAATATTTAGGAATCGTTCATGTAGTCAGCGGTAAACAATAGCTTACCCACTCGTATTTTTCTATTCGTACCTAGCAGTCAAGGGTGTACCTACTACTTAATGGTATCTGTTTATTCTGCCTTAGTGTGAATACTCTAATCTTAATAGTACTGCTAACCAATTGGCTCCAGCAAACCATGGCATACAGTAGTGCCACCAAGCGCCACTGTGAACGTGTCTTTAGCTTAATTTACCCACACATTTGAATTAATGGTTACTCCCACGGGTCAAACTAGCTACAATCGCCAATTAATCACTTTAACTAACCTGTCGAAAAAACAGAAGAGATTATACTGTTTATATGAAAATAAAATATTACTACAGAAGTTGTCAGAAGCGCTTCGCGCCTCGTTAATTCTTGCGGTTGCGATCTCATATTGGCATTTGCGTAGAAACTATAAATCCTTCACGTCAAACGATCGCGTGCAGCTATTGATTGCATACGCAAATATCCGCGTCGCTGGAGCACCTATGCTGATTATTCTTTCACAATACAAGTCTAAGTAGCCTTTGCATACAAACCTGATTTAATGAAAAACTATAAAGAGCACCGGAAAGGGATTATTTTTGCGTTTACAAACTGCACATGTTCATATTTGACGTGTCACTTCGTAACTTTTTTTAATAACATCCCCCCTCACTTTATTGTAAATGTCTAATATTTTTTATTGTGATTACACAAGCAATTGTGCCATTAGCTTACTACTAGTAAACGAGAACTAACTCACTGTTGTTTGAATTTAGAACTAAAACGGCTGCTGCCGACGCTGACGCGGAAGGAGAAGGCGCCGCGCGCGCGCACCTCCTGGTACGCCGAGTGTGGCTCCGACACCTCCACGCACACCTCCAACACTTCTTGGTGAGTCATTCAGTTCTTACAGGCAAAACTTATGTCTAAAATATTACCTATAGAGTATAGTGTGAGCAGCCAAAATATCCAAAATTTACTTGTGGTTTCAAAATAAAACATTAACTGACCCTTGTGTCGTCGAGTCTTACCTACTGATAGAGACCAATACCAAACAATACATATTAATATACTTTCGTGTTGCTGCTTTCGGATTTACTAAAGCATAGAACAATTAAATATGTAAAGAGTATACCTACTCGTAGCAAGTGGAACTATCTACATACAAATATATTGCCAAGCGAGTGGATGTCGTAAAATTGTAAAATGAATTATTATCGCTTATACCATACATATAGAGTCAACGCCAAAGAGATATTTACATTTTGCATCTTATTCCTTTGTAATAAGATGCAAAAGTGTAAACATGTGATTCGACTGTACACGAGTGACATGGGCGTCCTGCCTACGATTTTCACTTAACATTGTCTGTAGCAATTTCCTTAGTGCTACTATTATCAGACCCAGCACAATTACACGCGCGATAGCACCGCGTTATAGTTTTCCGTCAACATTATTTCCGCCATTTTCTAGTGACTAAAACTTTTGTTTCTCCACATTGCAGCATTGTAATGTTTAAGAACTAAACGCGTATAGTATAGATACCTTTTTAGGGTTCCGTAGCCAAAATGGCAAAAACGGAACCCTTATAGTTTCGCCATGTCCGTCCGTCCGTCCGTCCGTCCGTCCGTCCGCGGTCTAACTCAGTGACCGTTAGCACTAGAAAGCTGAAATTTGGTATGAATATGTGCATTAACCAAGCCGACAAAACGGTAGAATAAAAACGCGAAAAATATATTTTTTTAGGGTACCTCCCGTACACGTGAAGTGGGGGGCGAATTTTTTTTTCGTTCCAACCAAGTTGTGTGGGGTATCGTTGGATAGGTCTTTTAAAAAGAATTTAGGTCTTCTAACACAGTTTTTGGATAAAACTAATACTCTCGGAAATAATAGCTCCGAAAGTTTAAAACAGGGCGTCCCCCCCCCCCCATCTAACTTTTGTATCGTGGGTCCTAAAATTTTGAAAAAAATCATGAAACTGAGGCCTAATGAGTACCTTCAATGAAAACTATATTGAATTCAATTGGTTGAGCCGTTTTTGAGTTATCACTCAAAATCCATAGTGAAAGGACGTAAGTAAAAATGACATAAGCGCCGCCAAATTTCCCGTAAGAAACGACCTTTTGAATGAATGGTCTCAGTTTACGGAACCCTACACTGAGCATGGCCCGACATGCTCTTGGCCGGTTTTTTTTGTTACAGTTACATTGATATTGAACGCTTCTTGTTTATTAAATCGTCCTTTTTTTGTTTTATATTTTCATCGTTGATCTGCTTAAAAACTAGTTCTTCGATGGAAAATTTAGTTCGTATTGAATTCAAATCGTTTGATTCATGCACATAGTTAAAATAAAGTTCACGTTCTGGCGTTAAACCAAGATCAGATTGAGTCAGAATAAACTTTAGTATAAGAAAATTCATAGAGATGTCATAAAACCAGAATTAAGTAGCTTGCGAAGTAACTTATCTCTGAGTAAATATCAGGGGAAAGTAAATGTCCATAATCATCCACAATTTTATCTAATTCATCTCGCTGTGTAGCGAAAAAAAGACATAAGACATAATGTTTGTAACTTTCGTTACACAAAGGCATCAGTAAAATTGCAGATAAATACAAGTCCTGAACAATCAATTATTTTTTTTGTAAATTGTAAGCAATGACATGATGCATATTAATGAATGAATGTCAGGATGACCTTTTGCTCCCCCAGGGAATGTAACTTTCTCTGCGTAACATAAAACTTACGCGAACCCCGCGACCAGACGATGTCCGTTATCCGAAACCCGTTTGCGAATCCGAAGAGACTCGGTTATAATATAATGAATTTTAGGATTACCTAGATTACCTACTTTACACGATATTTGACTAACCTATGAAATAGGATTAGCTTAATAAAATAACGGTTGCTTAATAAATTAATAAAAACTAAGTTTAGTTTAAATAATTTCATTATTTTCACTTTACAGTAAACATATTTAACGTAATGCAGCGTCTTTCAAACTAAAATGATAAAAGTCCTGACATACTTACAGGAAGACACGTTTTTAAGGTCACATACGTCAATGCTATGTAGGAGAATCCCTATCCCGCCAGTATGACTGGATCGGCGCGTGAGTCGTCGTTACTCAGGAACGTTACCTCGCTTAACTAAAACGACGTATATCCATTCGAGTCTCATACACACAAAGTGCTTTTCAATAGTAGGGACAACAATTACTCAGGAACGATACCTCGCGCAACTGAAACGTCGTAAGTCAATTCGAACGTCATAGTTACATAGTACTTTTTAAATAATTGGGATAACGATGCGCCGGCGCGGTGACTCACCAGCCAGTTCCCTCACCGTTAGGTGTTGGCGCGAGACACGAGCGCCTTGCCAAGAAAGACTCCAAAAGGCTCCATTATTCTTCAACAATTTAATTGATTCCTTTGTGTAACGAAAATAAATCTTTTTAAATCTGATAAATCTCGTTACATGATGGAAATAAATAATAGTGACAACAAAAATCAGTAGGAACTCAAATCGATTGAAGAAATCATGTATGATATTTTAGCAATTAAATAATAACTTGATACATACCTGTAATATTTGGTTCTATTTTTATAATAAAAAAAAATCAAAAAGAAAGCAATTTAAAAAAAATCTGCTACATATAATACAAATTATGGGTACCTTACCTAATAGCGGTGACATAGGGGACATTTGTACATATAGTTTAAACCACGTAGGCTAGGTAGTATTAATTAATACTACGTAGCCCAGGCTAGGTAGTATTAATTAATACTACGTAGCCCAGGCTAGGTAGTATTAATTAGTCTAAGTTTTCTTTACACTGTTGTTTGTCCTTTTGTTTGTATTTTAATAAATGTCATACAAATTCTCTTTAACTTGTAAAAATTCAAGTAGGTAACCACATATTTCTCTCTAGGGCGACATATTCGTTTATCGAAAAAGCTCCTTAATAAATGAAAAAAAAATGTTTCTATCTATGTTTAGCTCTAAGTACCTACAATAATAATTATAAGAACACAATACATAGTATGATCTATCACGGAATCCTCTTACTTACACCGCCTCTGAAGAGCAAGGCGGTATTCAACGATTCTTTGCCGCCACTGCCTTCGGAGCGGACGTTACAATCGGTTACGTTTCAAAACAACCGACTGTAGAATTTCTTTCGGCCGATTTTCAATTGTTTCTTTTTTCCTTTTTTCTTTTGACCAATTTTCAATTATTTTGTGACTGGTTGTGAATTTGTGATGCTAGTTTGTGGATCGTGCTGGTTGATCAGGAATTGTAGCGACGCTCTGTTTCCCACGCTGTAAGTGTAAGTCATACGGGCAACAATAGAATTGTGGCATGTTTATGGTAATGGAGCTGGTTAGATTGTTGTTATCGTGAGTGCGGATGTTTTATGGAGTGTTTAGCACTTAACACGTTTTTACGTCTGCGTAATAATCAGATAGTTAGACTGCATTGCTTTTGAAAGGGGATTTTGAGAGGAATAAATAAAATTGATAATTTATTAATCTCCACAATTTAAATAAGACGTTTATGTAATAAACATGAACTTATAAAAAAATATCTTTGAAGAAAGATTACAAACATTACTTGTACAGGCCATTTGAAAATCACCATTTCTCAAACGTTTCTATTTTTATTTAACTGTCGTAAGGACACTGAAACATTTTTATTTGTTTTGTAATAGTATATACATTTTCAGAATCATAAATATACATTTAAATGTTTAAGGTAAATATATATTTACTTGTTTAAGGTAAATATATATTTTTCATCACACCTGCTCGTAAATGGTGTTATTTCATGCGGGTGTACTGAAGGACAAAGGCCTACTTTGATCCCGCGGGAGTTAGGAATTCTTATAACTCCACAGTGTGGAGTTATAGGTTTAGTTTTAAAAATGTTGACCCACTCGTACATTACTTCAGACTCAGGACATTTATATTCAGCCAGGGTTTTTTGTTATGTCACCCAAACTTGACTACAAGCAAATTTTAAAGTATATAAAACTAATACGGTATATTTCTTCATTATTTTTAATATTTAAAAGTATTTATCATTAATTTTGGTAAATATTGTTATAATAATTTTGCAAAATCTAGTTCGAAAACTATGTCGTAATAAAAAACGCACGGAATGTTTGTACCGCGTTGCTAAGCAACGGCGCAAGCAAAATGGCGATCGAATACCTATTTGAAACGTCACCGTATTTAAGCATTATTTCGCTTAAATTTTAGTTTTTTCCTCGCAAGTGTGATGAAAAACATTGTGTGTAACTCGGGGCGTAAGAATATTACAAACTCGAGTCTTTAAATCGCTCCGGCAAGCCGTCGCGATTTAACTAGACCCTCGTTAGTAATATTCCTCTTACCCCCCATGTTGCACAATGTACTATACTAAGAGCTTCTGAACTAATTTATACTTAGTTTTGGCCTGTAACCTACGTGGGTGTCTATTTCTGTAATTTCCTTAAAGTTGACGCACTAGAAACAGGAAAACAAACTAATACCGAAATCTTCCACGCAGGTAGTGCTATTAAAACCAGCTATAATAACTGGAAGTCATTAATTTACCAAACTCATATAAAATGATTGATACTAAATCGATATGTTACTTTACTATGGATAAACCCATGTAATAGTATTATCAGTAGAAATAATTAGCATATTTTGTTTTATCTACGTACCTAACAACTAATAATTGTAGTTCCGATAATATTTATCAACGGAACAAGCGTGTTTGACAAAATATTAAAGTCGTAAATTACATCTATTGACATTAATAGCGTTACGATAACCTTTTAATTGAAATAAAACAATACACAAGTTAATCACTCGTGGCATTGACACAGTTATTGATGGGAGATTAATAATTAAGCAGACCTTCGTTCCCTTTGCGATTAAATCGATGTTCTGATACCCGCAGTCGATAAAAGTTTAAATAACTTAATTACTTACTTTATTGTATTCTAGGTCAATAGGTCATCGTCAGGTAGCCTCGTTTCGTGTCTTTAGCATGGGTATACTAATGATACATTTTAGTTAAAAAACCTGATTCTGTACCTTCAAAAAGAGAATTACCTATATTTATAAAAAAATCCTTAAAACCAGTATGTCTAGCATATCTTGACGTGTGACGTGCATAATACTTCAAGCGCGCCTCGAAGTATGAAGTAACAGGCGACAACGAAAGATATGCTAGTCCGTCAGATTATAAGACATGTTAAGGTACTATGTAGCATATCTACAAATAAATCCATTACCCAGATTATTCACTTTCTTAAATTAACTATAAAAACTATATTCTAATCTACTTAGATAGTAGATACCTCATCATCATCATTATAAGAAAGGATGAAATAATACCGCGCTATGAATAATGCTGTATGAAAATGGTTTGATTAGATAACACAGAATTAGTGACACATACCTTTATGACTATATTTCATTAAAAATATTCAGTTATGATTATGATTACGTGGCGTCTATTCTGTCAGCTCTTAATTACAACAAGTCACAGATTATATGGCCAGATCCGAGAGAAATCCCTCTATTGTGCCTCTTTTTTCAACAAGCACTTACAAAATGTTATCAATAACGTGTTTTGCGACAGGTACGCGGAGGCTGGCCTGTACCAGGCTGGGAATATCTCGTCTTCCTCGGGAGCCTCGTCTGGCTCGCACCCTGCCTCGCCTCTACCCCACTCGCTGTTCACGCATGAACCGCTCTACCAGTTCTACAATGCGGCTAAAGTAGAGGTAAGTTGCAGTAAATACTAGGGATGTTACGGAGGTTCGGCTTCGGCTCCGATATACCGAAACTTTCGGCTGAACTCGCACCTCCGGCTTCGGCTTCGGTTTCGTCTAATTTGAAGCGCACACCTCCGGCTCCGGCTTCGGTTTCGTCTAATTTTAAGCGGAGGTTTTAACGGAGCCGAAAGTCAGCAGCCGCGGCGCGCGGGGTGTGCCTACGTGCCTAGGAGTACAAACAGGTTTTGACTTGTCTCCCCGGGAATCACCCCACCTGATTTACGACGATTGTTTACTCATTCGTTTATTGTTTTGGTTCACGGCCTGCAGTGTGTTTTTTCAAAGTGTTAGTGTTAGTTAGTGTGACAGTGACAGTAACATATTGCCTGACTCCGCTTTAACATAAAATATATAAATAGATTAGGTTCACTGAAGTGTACGACGTTCAGGGGTATAATGACAACTCAAGAGTCGAGGAACAACTGTTTATTTATTGAGAAAATACTCAGTTTATATACTAATACACATATGGTAATATACATATGGTTTGATGCATTGAACGATATGTTAGTCATTGTAAATGGAATGTCAAGGTTTATAGGATACAGATGGAAAGTAGTATCATGTGTTTATCAACTGTGGATCAGATGTGGATCAGCTGTCGATCAGCTGTTACAATGGTGGTCACTACTCACTACAGCTCTCCCCTTTTTTTTTGTCCCTCCACCTCCACCTTCACCTCCGGCTCCGGTTTCGGATTCGGTTTCGCTTTTGGGTTCGGTTTCGTTTTTGGGTTCGCTTTCGGTTTCGGATTCGCTTTCGGTTTCGTTAAAACAAATTTAAAAACTCCGGTTTCGGCTTCGGTTCCGATAAAACCACCTCCGTAACATCCCTAGTAAATACCTTGGTTATCCCGTGACGTTCCCCCCTAACGGTAGTGCGGACGACGCCGGTGCGTTTTTAGTGGGTAGGCCTCTTCCCTCCCTCTGGCTAGCAGAGGGAGTTGCGGGAGAGGAGAGTCCCACATACCCCCCACTATGGCCCGTCCCTAGGCCCTGGGGGGATGAGTAAAGCATTTTCACACCGACAAAAAAAAGTTGCAGCAAATACCTATTAGAAATGCAAGTAAGTCCCTTAAAATATCTGTACCTACATATACACTAGCATTTTTTCTCACGTATCGTATCACATTTTTATGTCACTCGCTTTTGTGGCATGATAAAATACTTTTTTTTATCATGCCACATGACTTCAATGCTTTGACTTTTTTTACCTGGTGGGCTTTCCATCAACAATTTAATTAATATTGTGGTGTAACGAAAATTAGTTGTAATTAATATGGTTAACTTTCGTCACACAATGGAATTAATAAAAGTGTGGAAGTTCCGTACGTGACACGATGGAATCAATAAAATGGACAAGTTAAGGTCCTTAACATATTGTTAAATTCATCCTTGATCTCTTAAGCGTCGTACGAAACTAGAACTAAGAACTACGATTACTACGAACTACCTACTTCTTCGTTGACGGCCATGTGAGAAGCGTACATTTTGTTGATGAGTATTGCTCCACTGTACCAAATATAGCAAATATATTTTCGAAGCCTTGACGTGTAAGAAATAGAGGCCCAAATACCATCATTGTTGTTTATGTTTGCCTAACAAGGTGTCGACAGCACACAATACCTCAATAGGCGTAGCTGAAACCATTCTTTCGGCTAATATATGCGTCTTTGCGTCACACGTCATACGTAAAGTTAAAACTTGTTTAGGATAAAAGGGCACATATTTTGCGTACGGTGCTTACGTAATACTAAGCAGCAATAGTCTCGAATTTTCGAAAGAATAAAAACATAAGTAATATTTACAATGCTATGAACATAGCTCGCGTCAAATCAGTTCAAATTTTGTTTTATTTCAATAATATTCGCAGAACTCTCACAGATATGGTTTAAAATTCACACGCAATTTATCGTCCTACTAATGAATTGCACCTATTATAATTGGCGTAATAATTGCATCGACCTCCGGGGCGCTGAATTATCCGACTGACCTCCGCACTATGGCCCAAAAGCCCGATCTAGCTGGACAAAAAGGGTCACTTCGATTCTTTAGTTGTACTATAAAAAACGATAGCATATACCCCCAAGGTCACGATTCTGTTGGCCATTTTTCGTAAGTACCTACCAATAATTAATAATTAATCTCGAAGTGCCAATCAGAGCGCAGTCGTACACATTACAATCATTCAATTTCCGTATTTGCTTGAGCGTTTTGTACAGTGTTTGCAAGAATATTTTTTATGATTTTAGTCATGAATCGTGAAGAAGATGGTAAGATTTTTTTTTTATAATCATTCTACATATCAATACTTTTGAATTTACTGAGAAAACTACCGATGTATGTGATGGACATGACATTTTTAGTGCATATTTTATGTTTCTTAGACCAGAACCTATATGTACCATGATGTACCATGGCTGTAATTTTTTTTTGTTATAGCCCCGTTAATAGAGTATTTAATTATGGTCGTTTGAAACTGCGGGCGACTGCGGAACCAAGCGCTAATAATTTAAAACTGAAGACAAGTTTTTTTTTAGAAAACATATTTAATAATTACATCTAAAGGATTTTTTATCACAATTGGGTAAAATACACAAAAAATGAAGGAAATGACCGCTTATTTGATTATATATCAATGCCTACAAGTATTTTAAGTAAATCATGTTTGTCTCGTGAAAAGAAGAGAAATTGAACAGAATGTGAAGTAAATACAACATCAAGAATCGTCATCAAATACGATACATAAAGAAGTGCAGGTTCGACAGGATGATATTCTTGACTGTACAATAAATAAAAGGAATTGAAAGAATTCTTCCGATGTGCTAGTGCAGTCCAGCCTTTTAATAAATATTCATTTTTGCTCTGAACACCAACCTGAAGGTCCAAGAAATATTGAGTTTGCAAAATTGTTAGTTTTTGAACTGGACCGTATTCCACAACAATTGCGCACAATTACGTATTCTAAGATACTGGACTTTGCGAGAAAAATACGTGATGAAGTTACTTTGGGCAATATCAGTCTACCCAGTTGTGATGATTCTGAAAATGAAGAAGTGTAGATATGTGACTGGTTTTGTAGGTAACAATTTGTGTAATTTTTCTTTAGGTATTAAATGCTTTTAAACTATAATTTAATGTTTTTATTTCTGATACTCTTATTTATTTGGTGCCATTTGCAAAAATGCTTCATTTCTTTTAAAATTAGACGTCCAATTTTAGATGAACTCTTCTGCCTTAAATTCTTTTTGTACAAAGGTCAACTTACACTGGTTTATATATTTTTACATAAATTATAGCAAAATAATAATAATAACTGTAAATTTTTGCATATAGTGGCCAACCATACATATACGCATCTCTTACAATTGATTAAGAGTGTAAAATAATTTTGTCCAGCTAGATCGAGGTTTTGGGCCATAGTGCTCCGTCGCCTCATTTAAACTAAATGAGAGAGTTAATTTACAATTACGTCGACTTGTTTACATGTCAGTAGTGCCTTGTGGTGTCAAATGCATTTCAAAATGAATAAACTCCGGAATAAAGGATTATCACGGAAGAACAGTGTGAATCGTTCTTTAAGTGTGCTGTGCGCTCAATCGTTTAAGATATTAGAGACTTTAGAGAGTTCTGAGCCTAACGGCGAAACGGTAGGTTACAGTGAAAGTGAATTACAAATTAACAAAGAACTTGATTTATTGTATGAATATAGTCTATATAGATTATCGTGATATTCGTGATGCTGTTACTTATTGTCTTTTGATGCAATCTATCGAAACTATTCATCACAGTTATGATCAGATTCAAAAAGTACCTACTGGAAAAGAATTGCATTGAAATTTTATATTAAATTACTTAACATTGATCGCAAAATTATAATTGAGGTGTTATATTGTTTAGGTACTTTAATTCATTTATGTAACAAAAAAATTTACATAGGTAACTTTCGTTACACAAATGAGTTAATTAAATTGTAGACATAATAAATCCTTAATTACTTATTTTCTCATAAAACTTGGCCGGGTCGCCGGGTCGTTAAACTGTATATTTATCTTCCGGCTTTTACGGAAATACATATGTAAATCTAATAATATGTAAAATAATAAGATCTAGACTCGCTAGGCCTACAGAATAAATGTCTGATTTTCCTTTGTGACTTTCCAGTCAGTGTGCCGCGGCACGGATTCTGACTCAGACGCGTACGACGCCGGGGTCGGCGCGGGCGCTCCCGCACCAGCGCGGCCCTCCGCCATGGCGCTGGTGGCGCCGCGCGGGCCTGCGCGCACGCTGTGGTGCGAGGTGCCCGAGGTGCTGCAGTCTACTGTTCTCAGTGAGTATATTTTCTACGAAATCTCACTTGTTACTAGCTACTGCAGCAGTCTTTGTCTTGAGCGTTGCTTGTCTTTTTTCACGATTAAATAAAATACCAAACAATTTTTGTTCAGGTTCCTTAGCGCCGGCTCAGAAGCGTCTCCAAGAGGCCAAGTTCGAGCTGCTCACCTCAGAGGCGTCCTACCTCAACTCGCTCAACGTGCTGGAGTCCCACTTCATCGCGCACCCCGCCTTCCGCGACCCTCAAGTCCTGCCGCGGGAGGAGTGGGAGGCGCTCTTCTCCACCATATTACCTGGTAAGTTAAGTTTGAAAGACAATGACATTTTTATTTCTCTCATTTAGTTTTAGTTCAAAGCTCCTACTCTTTTTAACTTTCACTTATAATGCCACTGATTTTCCGTTTCAACACAATTGTACTGTACAGTCAAGGAATTTGATTCGCGTACCGTTTCGTTGATTTATTGCTTGAAATGTCAGAATATCATAAGGCTTATATTTCTTTAAGCAAGCGAAGAAACATAGCCCTTAGTACTATTAATTGTCATCAGTAATTTAGACTTAAGACGGTACGCGAATCAAATTCCTTGACTGTACGTACTTGCACTACTACATTTAAACAGATTTTATTGTATGAAGTTTTTTACATCCTGAAAATCAGGACAAAGAGTCATAGTTTCCATTTAATATTGTCAAAGGTAAAGAGAACAAATTGCCTTACTGTCCTGTAAATATTATTCGTTGCATAGTATTTTTACACTGTATTTTAATTCCAGTACGCAAGTGCTCCCAGCTTCTCATGGTGGAGCTGGAGCGCTGCTGGCAGGAGAACATCCTCCTCACCGGCATCTGCGACCTGGTGCGGAGGCACGCGGAGCAACACTTCCACAGCTACGTGAAGTACTGCTCGCACCAGGCGCTCATGGTGCGCGCGTTGCAGCGTCTGAGAGAGCGGCCCGCGTTCGCTGCCGCGTTGAGAAGGTGAGACATCTTCAGAACATCCTCTAGCATCTGTCTTGTGAGACACGCGGAACTCTTCCACAACTACGTGACGTGAAGTACTGCTCCCACCAAGCATTAATAAAGCACTTGAGGAAGCCGCGTTGAGACGGAAAGCATCTTAGATCTCGTCCGAAAACACATATACTTATCACTCACGCGGCTTTACAAAGACTTTCGAAAAATACTATTTATCGAATTTCTTTTAGTTTTAGGTGGCTAGTTGTCTATGGATTTTTTTATTCCGTCTAATGTATTCTCATTGTTTCCAGACTCGAAAGCCACCCAGCGTGCCAATCGCTGTCGCTCCACTCGTTCCTCATGCTGCCGATGCAGCGCGTGACCAGACTGCCGCTGCTGCTGGACGCCGTGCTCAAGCATCTCAGCGAGGGGGACGAGGAGCGCGAGGGCTGCATGCTGGCTCTAGCCACGCTCAACCACGTTAGTGTACAGAATACCTACCCTACTGTAGCCACCCTGTTGGCGGTCAAAGGCCTAACTAACGTGCAATGATTATTTGTTACAGTTCGTGTCCCAGTGTAACGAGGGCGCGCGCAACACGGAGCGCGTGGAGGAGATGTTCCGCCTCGCGCACAGCATCGACTTCCCGCCCGCCATGCGCAACCCGCCCAACCTGGGCCCCGCCTGCTCCAGGCGAGACAAAAGGTAACTATACTTTCACTAGGGACTGTCTTAATTCGAGCATACTCAGATAATCATACTGTCTTTTTCTTACGCTAATACCCGTATCACTAATTTAAAAAAGGGATGAGTATAGCTCATTCTACTGTTAACTTCTTGGTTAGCCAGAGTATATCATCCTCGACACAAGAACCCCTGACAGTATTATATCGTATGTCACCATCAAATATATCTGAGCGGCCAAGGTACGCATAAATATCTGTACGTACACTTTATTGCGTTGATAATAGGGGCGTTGTTCAAATATTTGTGCCCACCTTAGCCGCTCCGATATATCTGATGGCGACTGTACTCAAACTCGCGTAATCTTTTGAAAGTAACTTTAACCCTTTCAAGTAAGCTTTATATTGGCTAGCTTGATGCACTTATGATTTTGGGGTGTGAAGCAGCAACTGATAAAGTTATATTTTTCTGCAGACAACAATGTATAGAGCGTGGTGCGGGCGCGACGCACGTTGCTCGCATCGCGGCCCGCTAACAAAACGCGCGAGTTCTTTGTCATTCTTAGGGACCACTTGCACCAAACCGTTTGTTAACGTCAACGTCATCGTTAAAAATCTCGTGTATGAAACGTTTAACAGTTTCCTATGGGACAGCTCCGTCGCCATATTTAACGTCGATAAGTCCGTTAATTGTGCGTAGTGCAACCTACTTTTATGTTTATAATTTCATATTGTTACAAAGTTCATGTATTAGTTATATAAAATTAGTTTTAAGAAATATTGCTTTACCCTATCAGGGTCCATTGTGCTAATCTTTGTCGTGTACTTGATTGGTTACTTGGTTGCAAATAAAAATCTCTATATCTCTATCAGACACGAAATCCTAAAAAAATAATGGTGGTAAGCTTTGACCACACCACAAATGTTAAGAGGCTGAGAAGACCCGATGACCTTCAAATTGACTTTACTTAAACAGTCATATAGCTACAACTACTTGTTTTGGAAAAGTAATAAAAATATATGTTAATATTCATTATATTTAAAAGAACTTGGTCAATTCAAATACACAATTGGACGAAATCGGCTCGATAGAAAATAATTCCAAAGTTACATCTAAAATTAGCTTAAAACAATTGCACGTCTTTAGTTTCTTGGCTTATATGTCTGTAATTAAGGACAACATTCCACCACACTAATACTAAAAACTTCGTTGCCTTAAATTTCTCAATTAATGCATAGTTTTTTTATAATCCATCAATTTTCAAAATTTGCAATGAGCTCCCATACTAATCGTAACGCAGTGTTTCTCTTTCACTCGCGCTGAAAACGATAGGGAGGGAATTTAGCTCTTATCATCCTCTTAAAAACAGAATTATTAACCTTTATTGTTTTTTTTTCAGGCCAGTGCGATGGCTAGTGCGGTCGGGCGAGGCTACACAACTAGTTTGGAAAGCGGACGAATCCAAGCTGACCTTCGGTCGTAAATTCCACAAGACGCCGCTTCATCTGTTCCTGTTCAACGACCTGCTCGTCATCACCAAGAAGAAGGGGTCAGTACAAATTGAACTCTTTAGTTATTTGGTGTTAGAGTTGCTTTTTGAACGTGTTTATTTTTCATTCCAGTATGCCGTTTTATTCATGATTATTCATTAGTTGTTTTTATTGTCTCATGCTTCACGCCTATAGGCCGCTCCAGTAGCACACAGGCCGAGCCGCCTCACGAGGAAATAGCCACTCAAAGTAGCTAGGACTATGGAGACCGCCTCGGCCGAGGGGCCTGAATTTTCTTATCATAGTACCTCGTCCTTACTTACCTTATGAACTAGGTATCTCATCAGTGGCAGCCTTAGGGGGTGGCGCACAAAGCAAAGATTTTTACAAGGGCCACCCGCGGCTTCGCGAAGGTTAAGCTGCCACTGCCGCCACCCTTAAAGGGAAAGCCTATGTTCAGCAGTGGACGTCTTATGGCTGAGATGATGATGGTGATAATGATTGAATTCCCTGCAGAGAGAACAGCCACGTGGCGGTGGACTGGTGCCCGCGCTCCCTGCTGGAGGTGTGCGCGGGCGACGCGGGCCCGGCCGGGCTGTCGGCCAAGCACGCGCTGCTGCTCACCCTGCTGGAGAACCACGAGGGACGCACGCTCGAGATGGTGAGTCACATACACGTGTGGGAGCAGCCACATTACAAATACCACACAGAAATGTTTCGTCATTTGCTGAGACGTCATCCGCGGTAACGACTGGTGAAATGAAAGTGTTGAAAAGTCTAATGTTAGTCAATAAGCTAAGTCCACACTGTGCTTTTTCTCGTTCAACAAATGCATACATCATTCAACAATGCAAGTGATGCGTGTCCGTAATGCATCCTTTTTTTAGTTACAAGTTGTGGTTACAAGCATAGCGCATGCCCTGGGGCGAGCGTTCTTACGCTCGGTGGATCTCGGTTCAACAAAGGTTTCAACGTTTGAAAATAGCGGACGAAAACGACAAAAGTTTTCCACAACATTGGGATCAACATAATAAACTCTTTACAAAGATAGACCTAGGGTGCCAGGGGCTAAAACCCAGATCCAAGGAGCCCGATCCAAGGAGGGGGCGCGACCCACGGGATCAGCGGGGCCAGGACTCAGGGCAGGAGCTAGGACCCTGGAGAAAACCCTAGACGCAGGAACCAGACCCAAAGGGCCTGAAAGCACTAGACCTAGGGGGGCAAGAGGCTCTAGAATAAGATATATACGATTTGAAAAAAAAGTGAAGTGCAAAGCTGCAGTTATATACTGCATACAGACTGATGAATGATGCAATAAGGCTAGCGAAACTTGTTGACTAATGTGGACAGTTGTTAGTTTAGTTGCATGCGTTTGGATGCACGCAACAGTTGAGCGAGACGAAATTGATATTGAAAGATGAAGATGATAGTTGAAGAAGAAAAGGGCACAGTGTGGACTTCGCTATATAGACATGACAAGGTGTGACAGGGAAACCGCTGTTTATCGGTTTTTAATGTCACGGCCCCACTTTTTATTAATAGATATTAATAAGAAGTGGGGCCGGGCAAAAGGTACTAAATGTAATAGGATTTTTAATTCCCCGCCAAAGTTTGGAGTAATCATTTTATGGTATACATTTTGAACATGTTTTCAAATTAGTCGAGTTACAGCTTACATCTACACATATTATTTATTATCGCTATATAAATATGAAGTATATTTTCAGATGACTTAGACGAACAATACGGACAGACTGACTGGACTTACTTCAACTTTCGTACGTAAAATTGTCATCAAGTAACTTCCATTGAACACATGTTTCATTACACAACGCACCGACTAAAAGTAAACACAGAAACAAATCGGTCTTCTTAACTAGGTGTCTCGACAGTTAATTCTACATCACAAACACACTTATAATCACAAGCTACTGTCAAAAGTAATCAGAGACCGAGCGGATTAATGGTATTAGTAGAAGGTATTCGTCGATACTGGCCCCGAGTCCCGCAGGGGGCCGTGGGTAGGAGCCCAGGGCCCCCTTCGTTCAGTGCGCGCTATCTGTTCAAAGACAAGCCCCTTGCTCAACTCTATGTGGGCACCACTTTTTCGGTTCAATCGTGTTCTTCAACCTTCAAAACAAACAGCAATTGCGTCTGTTGGGTCTCCAGACTAATGGAGGACTCCTTGTTCGACTTCAGTGATTCATCACATGCACAAAGCGCACTTTAATACACCTCTATTCTACAATTCTGATCCTTAAAATCAAATCTCGCTTCCATAATTAATATGGGAGTACTCTTCCATAATTAATATGGGAGTACTAATCTTCGGAGACGTACCTTACTTGCTCCGTTTAGTCATCAAATAATCAGTGTCCAAAAAAATAACGCCAGTCTATCTATTTTCCAGCTAATATCGTGTCCGAGCGAAACAGACGCGTCGCGGTGGAGCGAGGCGCTGGCGCCGCCCCCGGCCGACGGCGGCGAGGCGGTGTACGCGGGCTGGGACTGCCCGCAGGCCGTGGCGCTGTACGCCTACCAGGCCGCGCAGCCCGACGAGCTGGCGCTGGCCGAGGGCGACGTGCTCAACGTCACGCGCAAGACCAGCGAGGGTGAGTGTCCTACAGTCACGTCTCAAATGGATACATTTAATGTGACAAAAATATGTAGTTCCGATTGCACACGCCAATATTTATAGGTGTCATCTGCAATCATTTTCTGCAGAAAAATGTGACACCCTTAATCTGTTGGCACTTTTCATGTTTCTTTAATAAAAAAAAAATGTTACATATTTCAGGTTGGTACTACGGCGAGCGCACGCGCGACGGCGAGGCGGGCTGGTTCCCCGGCTCCTACACCACCGAGGTGGCCTCCGCGCACGCGCGCGCGCGCAACCTGCGCCAGCGGTACCGCCTCCTAGCGCTGTCCGGGACCTACCTGGGGCAGAAGAAGAAACCCTGACGCGACATCGTTGACGAGGGCGTCGCGGTCACGACTAGAGCTTTGAGGATTCAAGTCAAGCAACGGGAAACAGAGTGGTCACTTACACGGGTCTAGTTACGTCACCGAAGTGGCATCCGCCTGCGTCAGCGCTACCAACTATTAGCTCTGTCAGGCACGTATGAGGGCAAAAGAAAGAACCCTGAAGAGTGTGTCGCTGTGACGACTAGAGCTTTGAGGATTCAAGCAACGGTAAGCAGGGCGAATCGCTTCGGGTGCGTTGTCTGACGAAAGAGTCTGTGAAAAACAATGTAACAATGAAAGTGTAAACAGAACAAATGTATTTACCATTGCAGCCTTGGTAATAAGTAAATGAGACAGCATGAAAGATTTTCAAAGAGTTTGCTCTTTTCTTTTTTGTCGCTACATCTATGCAGAATTTTATGATTATGTCCAGTCGTTTGTTCAATTATGAAATAGCTCGAGTACTTATTAGATTAGCCACTCGAATAAATGTGGTGCTTGTAAGTTGTAATATAGATTCACAATTTCATAATGATCTGAAGCGACGATCGCAGCGGTGAAGACTAGAATGTCCGTCCAGACACTGCCTTATTTTAATAGACTATACTATAGAACTTAGTATTTTGGAGCATTTTAACCAACAATGTTTGCACCAACATTTTGAGTCACGCTACATCGAGCCGCGTCATATATGAGTGTCATCTAACGATAGCTCAAGTGTTAAGAAAAAAAAAACCATTGAGCCGCGAAATATGCAAAAGCCACCATAGGATATATATTCCTAATATTCGGTTAGGTAAGATGTAGCGTGAGTCATTATCATTATTTACAAAAAAAAATGCATTAAATCATTAATTTAGTTTTATTCTCGTGAGGTACAACCTATTTTAAGGACCCGAAAGAGTGTCCTAAAAATAGAAAATTGTATTTAGAATTCTGAAACTCTAAAATAAAATCTATTTTTGAATAAAAAGTTGACTTTGTGGGCCGATATGACAAAATTTTGTTGTCCTAAAAATAGGATTTGGACCTTACAAGGCTAATGCATTTTTGGAAGTAGAGTAAGATGGTGCTTGTTTTATAAAGATGTATTCACGTTTCGCGCTCAAAGAGCGTCCTTTATTTAGTGTATACCATAGTAGAAGCGTCTAATGTAATGTATAGGGAGTGTACAGTTACGCATGAGATTCTCGAGAGTTTATGAAACTGCTGATTAGTTGTAAGTAAGTAACGTATCATGTAACGTTCGAGCTAACTTTTAGACATCAGTAGATCCTTGTTGAGATGACAATTAGTATTTTGTAACTAGGACGTTATAATATTGGCTACGGCTGAAGTTATTTGTCTCACAAGCAAAGGCAATAGACATGTGAACTAATATTATAGCTGTAATGAGGATCTTTACAATCAATGATTCCACCAGGTGGCAGCACCGTGACGAGAGGTCTAGCTGTCAGAATTCACCAATCATGTTTAATTTTTTTTTTGATTGGCGATTTTGACAGCTGCTGTCAAAAGTATTTCTCCATAGTGCCGCCACCTGGTGAAAACATCGATCGTAGAAAACCCTCATTTGGTAATTTCGACAAGGTTCTACGATGGGTCATAATTTAATATAGTTTGGCTATAGCAACGGCTCGTTGTCTTGCCCGCTGTTTCGTTAACTAGTCATATAAGCGGACGAGACGATTTCTTATTGAAATTATCACAATTCATTTAAGTTCTAGAACATTCCGATGTTTAACGTGTAATTATTTTTACTATTTTACTATTAACATGATTTGAATGTGTACTTAAGTAAATTATTGTTATACATATGTATATGAATTAGGGTCCAATCTTTATAGGGCTTATTTGTAGTGTTGTCAAATATAACTCCATACATATCACTGGGTTTTTCATTTAATACCTTTCTTGCTGCTTGCTTATCGGCATTTGTTATGAAATCTTTGAGTAAGTGTGAAACATAAAATCAAAGAGCCGTGAATAATTATATTATTTAATTAAATATTCGATTCTGTAAGTACATCACATATAAAAGGTAATCTCTACCGTATTACTAGAACTATTTATTTTAAAAAAGTTATAGAAAGATTCTCAACATCACCTGTCCATGAATAAAATAAAATTCTATTTAAAATTTAATCTTAACACCATTTAAGTTAAATAAAAAATATGTAGGCATTTAACTTTGTACAAAATAATATTCGTTTATTCAGATCAAAAGCAATAAATCCATAAATAAATTATAGTCGGCAATGTCAGCATAAATAAAATTATGTGATGACAAAAATAAACAAATCATATACAGAACGAAGTTATAAAAGCAAAGAAATAGCAGTTTGTGAACCTTAGAATAATATTGTACTGCTAAATAACAACAACCTGTAAATATTTTGTCCTTACGTTAATTAAAAAAGTAAAAAAGAAAATACAGATCTAAACGTTAAAAAATGCATTGAGCCTTTAGTAAAAAATGTTAAAAACTATAGAGTAGGAAAAGTAATCTTACTTTGAGTGGTTTATAGTGGTTGATAATAACATGAATTAGTATAGATTTATGAAACAAGATTGGTTATTTCTTGACAGTCCCGGTCTAGGTGCAGTCTGCGACAGAAGTAGCTACTCGGCCAAGGTCTTGGAAATTATCTATACATGCTAATGTCCTCTAAACAATAAAGTATAGAGATATTTTACAACATTTTGTCCGCATAGCCACTTCTGCAGCTGACTGTACAGTCAATATATTGGAGCGATCAAGGTGGTAAAAATATCTGAATGTACACTGTGACTTTGACAATAGAGGCATTGCTCGGATATTTGTAACCACCTTGGCCGCTCTGATATATCTGATAGCGACTGTACAATTTATACTTAACTTTACTTAAACATACAAATATAAATCATTAGACATTGGAAAATAATCGAGAAGGAATGTTAGAGTCAGTCAACAAGTTGAAAATCTGATAGCCAGTGGTCGGCACGGACGGTGCAACATGGCGGGATTTTAAGTAGATACCTTAATATGGACATGATTATAATGCCGTGATCTGGTTCGAAAGATATATTTATTGCGTTTATATATATATATATATATATATATATATATATATATATATATATATAAAAATTGATGTTTATATATTTGTGTATTTCCTAAAAACACAAATTGCAAAATCGTGTTAGTTGAAAATAAAATTGGTATTTTTTTTTCTTTTTTGTATAAATTAAAAAGTCGTATCTCTTATTATTTTGCATCATATAAATATTATGTTGTTTAAAATATAATCATTGAAAGAATATTGAAACACTTCAAACTGGCACGAAAGACACGGCAAAAACTATTCATATCATCACAGTTAATGCTATTTTTGAGTTATTTAATCATAAGGGTTTTAACCAATTTTTAATATCAGACATGTTCACTTGACGACACAAGTATATAAATATTGGATATTAAAAATTGGTTGAACTAGGAACCTCGGTTCGTTAAGTTTGAACGTTGTGATTTCAAGTTTTTCAGTGTTTATTTCGGCGACTTTCGCTTGTTTTACGGAATCCTTTTAATGCAATATAAATTTATTTTATAAACTTATTGAAATAAGCAACATTGACTTCTCTTACCAATCGAATCCCGAGGATATCTATATTACCATAATGTTTGAGGTCATTGACCGTGTTGCACCGTCATTGCCGATCACTGCGTGATAACAATGGGTTATAAAATAAATGCTCAGCCTCAGAAAAAACAGACTACTCATTTTACATCAATGCTCATGGGTCTAAAAAATCTGATAAGGTACAGTAGAGCATGACTTCGCCACGTATTATAATGAAGATCGCCTCTATCATTCACTCATATAAAATTGACTATGTGGCATTTATTAACCTAATGATTGATTTCATGAGTGAATAGGCTGTTTCATCTGAGCCGTGATTCCCTTATGCTACATTTATATTCTCGTTTTTGAAGAGTTGTCCTTAACTTCGAAAAGTTTCCTTAAAAAGTAAACCTGTAATGTTCCCGTCGCTGTGATGGCCAGGATCTGAATAAATGACCACCTGAAAAGAAAAATTCAATTCAATTTCTTTTGATCCTTAAGAGTCGCCAGGACGCTCGCGTTCTCATACAAACGTAGTTTAGTTCACGTGAGCGTCCTGGCGACTCTTAAATACGCGGATATCTCACTGGCGCCTCAACCGGATGGGTGAACGAAATAGCGCTATACACATCTCGCTCGCACGCCGTCGCCGCATGCGGAAACCGCCTTATTTAAAACGTGTGTACAAAAGCAAAAATATTTTGCTGTAAGTAAACCATTCGTTATACCTTTACGCCATTTAATACCTTGTATCAACGGCCTAAGACATACAATCGCGCACATGGAGAACTCACGACATGTTAAGTACAATGCTAAACAAATGAATATTTATGATTAGTTGCTAACCTGTTTTTGAAATGTTTCTTGAATTGTGCCAAAGCTTTTTAAAAAATGTACAGGTGCAGCTAAATATTGTGTGTTGAGATAGACAATGACCTAGTTAGCTAGTTATATTCATTGTGCCCACATTGTTTTTGTGCCTATTTTGCGTGAAACAAGGTTAGCACTACTCCAACCACTCCAGCTCCTCCACGGAACCGAGCTGAGCTTTCAGATTGATTGCTGTCTCGCGCAAGACGTGTGAAGACCCTAGGGTTTAGGTGTTTAGTCCTGTATACTTCTACCTTAAAAATTACCTATCCTATCTCTCTAGGATGATTGAGAAAAGACTAACTGATTCATTTGTCCATGTATATATGTTTTTATATGCAGCAAGCCTGTAGTTAACTACCCGTCATATAGCGGGGCGTAGTTTGCTAACTTAATATGGTTGAATTTTTATCATCTATCACCATAGCGGTCACATTCTAACAAGTGTGTAAGTGAAAAGGAGTGAGCGCCCTGCTGCTTCGCGTGGCTGCATTGCCAGTGTGGACCAGCCAATTTAGGACTCACCTGAGCACATAGGTGTTGTTGTCCTGCAGCAGGTTGTAGTCGCGCGACTCGCGCGCGCGCGAGTGGTATTGGTACTGCAGGATGTCGTTTATATTGCGCTCCACCAGCTGGATGGCCGACTGAAATCACACATTCATGGTAACATTTGTAAGGCAGCGGAAAGATAAGATACAAGTTGCTATGGGAAATTTACTAGTTACGTACAGAAAAAAATCTGATTACCTATTTCCATTGCACAAGAATATTCCATTAACACAAGCCACTTTTGTGTCATTACTTTTTATTGTAATAAAACTATAAACACTTTCACATGAAGTACTTCAATTAAATTGTAGTTAAGCATTATTTAGCAACATCAAAAGACATTGTGCATCTAATTTAAGTACCCAATAAAGTACTTTATAGAGCAATATTTCGCAAATCACTATCTCAATGATTAAATCATTGAGCATTGTTATCTCAATGACCTGATCAAAACCTGATAACTGAAACTAAACATATTGTTATGAATGAAACTCACTGTGAAGTTCTTAATGTTCATGTCCAGCTCCTCAACCTCCTTGGCGTACTTCTCCCACATGTCGTACCGGATCACCGACAGGTACAGATTCACCAGCTTGCCGGCGAACCTCGAGAACTGGTTGTCAATGCACACAGCGTAGTAGCCCCCCGAAGACGACTGGTCCGCGTACTCCGCGCTCTGCCGCCACTCGTACGGGTGCACTATCTGCCCGTTAGGGTGCCGCACCGCGAACCCGCACATGCCATCACCTCCTTTCAACACCTTTAAAACAAATTAGAAAGTACTTTATAGAATCGGCTCTGTTACAAAATAAACCTTAACAAGATTACCGCCACGCTTGGCAATCATACCGGAAAGCTATGCGATAACCAAGCATATGCCTGAGAGCGACAATAATTGCTAATTACCTGATAGCTGGCGTAAAATGTGGCTCCCGGCTGCACGTATTGAAAGTAACAGTCTTCTTTGCCCGCGTCGATGTGAACTTTGTAGTCCATGGTCACCGCGGGCAGGTTCTCGTACCATGGTGCCGGTGATGAAGTATTCACATCTCCAACGAGTGATAAAATCGTAAATATTAGTGTTATCACAGTAAACATATGCCACGTCCGTCGAGCCATTTTTTGACTGACTGAATAAAACTGTCAAGTCAAGTCAACTCAACTCATACTCAACTGCTGTTTACGTGAGTGAAAGGGAAAAAAAGCAAAAACATTAATGAATTCAGCAAAAATTGCAATTTAAAAACTGTCTCAAATAGCTTTCTAAACATCTATAAAGCGTTTTTCATACAATTTATAGCCTCTATTGACCTCGCAACAAGTCACCGATTTCTAATACATTGAGGCATCCGATTTACCCTTTGATTATTAAACCAACCGGATGCGAGACGCGCTCTCATTTCTATCGGAAAAAGTCTGCCGTTTTTTGCGGGGGAGGGGAACGTCAAATGTATGCGAAACGTCAAAATAGCCACGTCAAATAAACGTCAGTCCATACAATGAGTATGACCACTGGTCATACTCATTCGGCAGAGGGGAACGCCTGTCAATGGCTACTCCAATTGGTTTAAAGCTCTAAGGATTTACCAATTGATTTCATTGCAACTACTTAAACGGCAAAGTATAAGTTCAATGCGATTTTTGCGTAGAATGAAATTGCAACTTATATATATCTTAAATATTATAAAAAAAGCTTAAAAACCAAGTTGAAAAATGTCTCAAGCCTGTCACAATCACAACTGACTGACACTGACAACCGACATAATCAGCTGGGAAAGTAACCTAACCTAGAAAAGTAAATACTTTTTTATAGATTTCATCAAATAAACTAATAAATACATTAAGTTCTCTGTGTACATTTGAAGATGAAAGCTAGATACCTAACGTTTTTTTCATACATTGGGTCGACTTTCAGGTTTGTACGCTAAAGAAACGCTAATTTGTGAGGCATTGTCGTGCTCTCTACTCCATGTACAACTACTTCCTACACGCAGGTCCTCGGAGAAGCTTTGGTTGAAAGACGGGAAGAACTACACAGATCCGGAAAGCGTCCAAGGCCGGCTGGAGCTGGGTCTACTGGGACTGCGTTCTTTGAACTACCCGAATGTCCTACTATCTAGCCGGTAATATTCTGTAAATTATATAGAGATATTTTAACTAATAAGGCAAAATCCAGTCTTTTATAGCTCGGAAAACCCAACAGCATATTTACAATACTGTAACTGCAGCAAAAGAAATTAACAGATTTAAAATAGGTATATCTAATTAATTGAACTTTGTTTATTGTTGTTTACAACAATTATTGAGAAGTGGCGATTCAAGTTTATTATTACACATGCAAATGTCTCTGGAAGGCAAATATATCTATTCTTAATAGAAAACCAGTAAATATACAGGGTTGAATAAAATCATGGCCTTGGAGAGAAACTACCTTAACCCTCTATAGGGCAATGGTCTCAAAAAAGACCACCAGTAACATCATCTTTTTGTATTTTTTTCTTGTACAGAATTTTTAGGACTATAGATTGGCGATGAGGCTAGAATCGAGGATTTTTTCAGTCTTGCCCGTTAAAGGGTTAAAACTTAAAACATTGAGATAGCTCAGTTCACTGAAAGGAAACATTCTTTTAATTTTCCTAAAACGTAAAACTGCATCATAGACTTTTTAATTTTTTCGTTTTTTCCATAACATATGAAAAAAAAATTTATTGTGTTCAAAATCAATAATTTAAAACACAACTTTCAATAGTATGGCACTTGTGATTTATGAAAAAAGAATAGTGGTACAGTTGACGTCAAAGATAAGTTTACACTTTAATACCTTATTACAAAGGAGTAAGGTGAAAAAGTGTCGATATATCTTTGACGTCGACTGTACTACTAAAAATTACCTTCCAATAACTCAAAGTGTATCTGAGGAAATTGAACACTTACAGAACTGATGGCGGAGTACATGCTCTAAATTCAAGTGCGCACTTCGACCTAGACCGGTTTGGCAGCAAGATCTATGAGCCACATCAGATCACCTTCAAGCTGAACAAGCACTTCCTCAAGACTGAGACTCCTATCTATGTGAAGGACTGTTTGAGAGTATCAAACAACTTCCATGCCAGATTTAAGGCTCTGTCTAGAACATATTTGTACAGGTATAGTTATGGAAATTATTAAAAAGTAAAAAAGGAATTCCTTTTTTACTCTTTATCTTCTGTATCAACATAATAGTTATTCATCATCAACCTAGATTTTTTGCTCCTTACCACTGTTTTCGGGGCTTAGGTATGGGTTAAAGTTGTTATACACATTTCTTTTCGATATTTTTATGGGCTTTTCCCAGAATTCCACAAAGAAAAAAGTGTTCCAAATTTTATTTTTCCATTCCGTTAATTTTTTTTATAGAATTTGTATCATTGTAACCTTGACACTTTTTTTCTCCTATTAGGGTCGAAAAAGGTCGCAATTCTAAACAAACAAAAAACAACAACGCAACAAAACAAAACAACAAATAACAAATTAATTAATTTAATTAATTAATTAGAAAGCAACAAATTAATTAAAAACTACCAAATTAAAGAAAAGTGTATTAAGTGTATAAAACTTTAAATTAAGTGACCCATTTTATATTTTCCCACTGAAACTTGTTGTTTGGCAAGTTCACAATATTAAAGCTATGGCCAAGTCTCATAAATGAATGACAACTAAAGTAATTTGTCTGATTGTCTGTGTTTCAGGTTAGCTGTGTTGAAACAGGACGTTATTTTACCAGAATACAACAGCATAGCACAACATATACCTATAGAAGAATGGAATAGGTGTCATTTTACGAGGTATGCACTTTAAAACTCTTTTGAATAAAGTCCAGTATTCTATATTATGAAAAGAAGAAGCATTGGTAGCCTTGCTGTAAGGTGTGCAAGCTTTTCTGCTGTAACTAAATCAATTTTTTAGTAATTGGCACAGTATTCCTTAGTTATTTCATAGTTGGACCTGTAAATATAAAAAACAAACATAAAGGAACAACACCAAAAACAATTTAAGGAACCGGCCCTAATCCCAAAAAAGCCTAGTTTCCCTTCTGGGCTGGAAGGTCAGTGGCAGTCGCTTTCGTAAAAACTAGTGACTAGTACCAATTCATGGGATTAGGTTGTCAAGCTGACCCCAAGCTGGGATAAACGCTAGGAAGAAGAAGACGATAAACAATTAAACAAAAACTAAATAATTTCAGAGCACCAGGTTTCGACATAGAAAGATTTAAAGAGGCCTCTAAACACTTCATCGGCATCCACGACTTCACAACGTTCAAGCGTTTCGACAAACTGAAACAACACAAGCATAACCGGCGTGAGATCAAGCACATAGTCGTGAGGCCTGGGACGCCGCTGGTCACCAGTTACCCGAGGGACAGTGTGTGGGACTACTGGGATGTGGAGTTTAAGGCTAGGGCGTTTGTGCATAATCAGGTAAACAAATAAAACACGTGTTTCGACAGACCGAAGGAACATAAACATAACCGGCGTGAGATCAAGCACATAGTCGTGAGGCCTGGGACGCCGCTGGTCACCAGTTACCCGAGGGACAGTGTGTGGGACTACTGGGATGTGAAGTTTAAGGCTAGGGCGTTTGTGCATAATCAGGTAAACAAATAAAACACGTGTTTCGACAGACCGAAGGAACATAAACATAACCGGCGTGAGATCAAGCACATAGTCGTGAGGCCTGGGACGCCGCTGGTCACCAGTTACCCGAGGGACAGTGTGTGGGACTACTGGGATGTGGAGTTTAAGGCTAGGGCGTTTGTGCATAATCAGGTAAACAAATAAAACACGTGTTTCGACAGACCGAAGGAACATATACATAACCGGCGTGAGATCAAGCACATAGTCGTGAGGCCTGGGACGCCGCTGGTCACCAGTTACCCGAGGGACAGTGTGTGGGACTACTGGGATGTGGAGTTTAAGGCTAGGGCGTTTGTGCATAATCAGGTAAACAAATAAAACACGTGTTTCGACAGACCGAAGGAACATAAACATAACCGGCGTGAGATCAAGCACATAGTCGTGTGGCCTGGGACATCGCTGGTCACCAGTTACCCGAGGGACAGTGTGTGGGACTACTGGGATGTGGAGTTTAAGGCTAGGGCGTTTGTGCATAATCAGGTAAACAAATAAAACACGTGTTTCGACAGACCGAAGGAACATATACATAACCGGCGTGAGATCAAGCACATAGTCGTGAGGCCTGGGACACCGCTGGTCACCAGTTACCCGAGGGACAGTGTGTGGGACTACTGGGATGTGGAGTTTAAGGCTAGGGCGTTTGTGCATAATCAGGTAAACAAATAAAACACGTGTTTCGACAGACCGAAGGAACATAAACATAACCGGCGTGAGATCAAGCACATAGTCGTGAGGCCTGGGACGCCGCTGGTCACCAGTTACCCGAGGGACAGTGTGTGGGACTACTGGGATGTGGAGTTTAAGGCTAGGGCGTTTGTGCATAATCAGGTAAACAAATAAAACACGTGTTTCGACAGACCGAAGGAACATAAACATAACCGGCGTGAGATCAAGCACATAGTCGTGAGGCCTGGGACGCCGCTGGTCACCAGTTACCCGAGGGACAGTGTGTGGGACTACTGGGATGTGGAGTTTAAGGCTAGGGCGTTTGTGCATAATCAGGTAAACAAATAAAACACGTGTTTCGACAGACCGAAGGAACATAAACATAACCGGCGTGAGATCAAGCACATAGTCGTCTGGCCTGGGACATCACTGGTCACCACTTACCCGAGAGACAGTGTACTGAGATGTGAAGTTTAAGTAGTTCATGTAATCGGGTGGGCAAATAAAATCAATTTTTTTTTCATCTGTTCTAATATTGGTTTATGTCATCATTTCAACATCCCATGCATGTTTAGGCCGAGCATCTAACTGTCAAGTTAGCTGCTACATTATTTTGCACTACTTTGTGCCTCTTATAATCTCCCAATATGTATGGATCTGTCTTAATTAGGTATAAGTAACCTTATCATTTTGTATTAAAAGATAGAGCATCTTGGCCGTTTTGTTTGATATATGTGATAACGACTGTACGAATACGTTCACTTTATTTCGTCTTAAAAATGATTACAGATCCGTCGGATGATGGGAACATTGATCAGCGTCGCAGTTGGCAAACTACCGGCGGAAGAGATAAAGGTGATGCTGCAAGTGCCCTCCAAGCACTCCTGGTACAACTTCATACAGAACTGCCCGCCGCAGGGACTGTATCTCTGCAACGTCGAGTATAACCCCGAGGATTTGGTCTACAACGAGGGAGATAGTCAAGTTGAAGATAGTGAATGTGAAGAAGATTGAGGTAACTAAAAGTTCAGGAAATAAGAGAAAGCTGACACTCGAGCACTCCTAAAAGTGTAATAGTGTTACGGTAGTAGATGTCACTGCCGCCTAATCGTTTCAACAGGAAAGGAAGCAAGCCGCGTCAGGTAGAATAACTGGATTGGTGTTCTAGTAGGACGCCAGTTCAAATACCGCTCTTGAAGGCGACCTTTCCGTGACTAGTAATAAAACAATACAAAGTGCACAATAAACTTATTGTTAGAGTGAGACATAATCACGAGGCGTTGCTCTGCCCGTTCTTAACGAGTGTAACTTTCATTTACTTGTGTCAAAGACTCAAGAGTATAAAATGAGCTTCCTAAACGAATTACAGAAACAAAAGAATAAACTAAAGGTTCAAGAAACTGTAGTAACAAATATAGCTGGGCAGAGGTACATAGAGCGGAACGGGGAAAAGACTGAACTCAGCTCGACTTATGGCTTCATAGTCGACACCAAGCCTGACAACATCCCTGTATTAGTGGTCGATCACTTGTATATAGGGTCTCAGGATTGTACAGCACATGATGTACTAGAAAAATATAACATTCAAAACGTGCTTAGCGTAGGAATTGACGTTGAAGTGAAAGTTGGACATAAATTTGTTCAGTGTTTAGATTTACCGGAGACTGATATAAAAGAAATGTTAGTAGAGTGTTTGCCGTTTGTTCACGGATCAGTGTGTCGGGGTGAGAATGTTTTGGTACATTGCAACGCCGGCGTTTCTCGCACGTCCACTGTGGCCATTGCTTACCTCATGTATTACAAGGTAATGGAGTTTGAAGAGGCATACAAACTGGTCAAGGAGAAGCGGCCTGCCATACAACCAAATGATGGGTTCAAAAAGCAATTAAGATCTATGAAACCTGGACAAGTCATCTAGAGTTTTGTCAAACATATGAATTTTATAACTACTAAAGCATATAGAACTATATGAATTATTTGAGGTCACTTATGATGACTTCAGGCATAGTTGGCGTTAAAAAGCTAAACCAAAGACCCAATTTATAATGTGCAATAAAAACACAATATACAAACAGAATTATATTTATTGACTAAAAAATAAGTACAAGGGCCTTTTTCAATATTTAAAGCAACAGCTGCTCTATAGAACAATGTTTAATTCATTATTGTATATATTAAATACGAGGAATATGATAAATTGTATTATTTCAAGTTCATAAGACAAATAGCACCGAGTTTTGAAGCTAAACTTAAACTTAATCAACATGTATAAAACTCAAACTGTATAAATATCTTTCTGTACACCGACGCTGCCGGGAGCGAAAACAATAGTCTTACGCAACTAAACACAACTTTTGTACTGATGATCGCAAGCGATTTCTGTATAATGATTTGAGTACATGATAAGTAACTTAAACGTAATATATCTATAGAGTTGGCAATGCGCTTATGACACCTTTGGAGATGCAAGCGCCAATAGGCAACCGTTTCTACTTATCATCAAGCAGGTCATAAACTTGTTGACCAACCTAATAATTGAAATAATGGCATCAACAGTACAAAAGTATTAGAATTAAATTGTACAGACAAACAGGTGAGCAAATTATTAGTTAATTGTAAATATCAAGCTTGCACTTGAACTAAATTAATCACATTAACCGACACAGAAAACTGTTATTATCAATATTGTAAATGGACGTCACAGTTACTACCTTACTACCGACTACACTAACCTACAATACATACCTACAAAAGAACTATAACAGACGCGCTACGTTTAATGAGAATTCATGGCAAACAAAAGGTTAACAACGTTGACAAATTACTATGAAAATATAAGAATACTATACTCTCCTCATCACCAACAGGCGACTGGGGTCATAAAAATTCTCTTTCGCACTTGCACGGCTGCAGCAAGAGTGAAGGAGATAGGGTTATGACTCCGGTCGCGAGTTAGTATAGGTAACTCAGAGAGAACGTTAATCCTGGTCGCGGCACCAAAATCTTGCTAACTACTCATCTTTGATAAACACCAAAACAGAGCCTTCTGTTATAAGCTCAACGCCTTTTAGAGTGATTTGTTTCTCATTGTTATTCGGTCACGTCTATTACAATTCAGTTGTCTGTCATCTACTCTAACAATGGAAGCACCTTATCGTAAGTAGAATAACAATGAAATAAACAATTTGGTTACATGAACACTCGATTTTTGGTGATGATTTGTCGCGTCCACTGACGCTAGAGTTATTCAGAACTTTAGTATTTTCTAGAGTTTTAAAGCTTAAGAACTGCCCCTTGACTATGTAAAAGAAGCGATAGTCACTTTGTCCCAGTCAATTACTGAAAAATCGTTATTTCAATTAAGTTTGGTAAGTAGAATGTTACATCCTAATAAAAAATAACTCCAGCACAGCTAGTTATGACATGTTCCATATTCGTTCTGTAGATAGCTACATAGACGAGGGGATCTCCTTAAGTTTTTTACCTATACTCGTAATATATTATATTGGTTTGTACAGAAATCTAAAACTACGTCAAGCTACACAATGATTGTGCTTTCAAATGCGAAACGGCAAGTCAAAAAACTGGGAAATGTAGCAAATTCTAAACTACCTAACGTAATAATAATGTCATTTCATACAACCATTAAAATTATAATTTGAGACCAGAATAATTATTAAATAATTATCAAGACTGTCAAACAGGACGGGAATGTCAATTTTGAATCACAAACATTTGGTCTCCAAACAATATAAACAAGTAGACATATGACCAGCACTCAGTCTTAGAGCTTTTTACAAAATCTCATTGTCGAACGTTATTAATACAATATTTATTCAATTTATATTACTTCAATAGGGAATACATAATAATTTAAGAGCTAAATACCGCAGTAAGCAAGCGGTAGCAAGTAAAACGCTAGTGTGGCCAGCGAAAGTGGCTCAAGCATTAAGCTAAGGTGATATACCAATTAGTAGCACAATGATTAAGCGAACCAGCTGTTAAAAAATATCTTTAAATCCTAGAAATAAAAATATGTTCAGATAGTATTGAATATCTCGCCCACACATCTACATGTGCTGGTGACTGGCTAAAAAAACCACTGCAGGTTCATATTTTCGTATGTATGGTTGGCCTTACTAGCAAATAAATTGTTGTAAAAAACATTTGTATGTAAATTCATTGTACTTCAAGCTCGAACGGCAGTCCTACGCTAACATAGAAGTATACCTACATAAGGCACTCGCTAACCTAAATTAACTTTACGTACAAGAGTAAGTACATCAAAGACTTAAACTAACTAGTCATAAAGGTCATTATTGTAAAGCAAAAAATGCGCTGTCATATTTTTTATACACGTATAAATAGATATGTAGTGAGCATTAGTTCCACTTTAAGTACGCAATATCATATGTTCATAAGCTGCCTATACATCATTATTATTATGCAGAATTAGCTACTTGTCTCATTCTTTTATCGCTGGACAAAGATTTACAATTTTGAAATAGAGTCGGAAATTAACAAACAACGTTATTCGATTATTGTTAAAGCGAATCAAAGGTTCCAGTTGACTAAATGCTAATTGGCAGCAGAGATAATATTCAATAATAACTATAAAATCTGATATGACACTTAAAAACCTATTTAATATGTATCATCTTTCCCACTGTCATAATATACATATATATAAAATACTACTACATATGTATAACCACAACATACGCTGCTATAGCAAATGCAAATAATTTCAAATCGTGTCACTCGACCGCATACACGTTATACTAGATTAATACGAGTACACTATTACTTCTAGTATGAGATCTATTACAATGCAGTCAATAATTTGGCAGTTTATTTGATGTGACCCTATACTCTCAGTTGCAAGATTAGTCGAATCGAAGGAAGACTACAAACACAATACTTTTTTAATAATATTGCAGAAATATTGTTACAAAGTTATTAGTTTTACTAGGTCTTACTCGAATATATCCTTATGAAAAATTGTCCCAGTCCAGACAATGTTAGGCTCCCAATAAAAGCTAGGCAGCGATTTTACCTAAAAAGAGAAAATGGCAACATTAGATAGATATAATTATTCTTATTGTAATTTAACCTAAAATATAGATGACTTTAATTGTTTCGTAGCAATCATAAATGCATATTTGCGAAAATACACGGGAGAAACCAGATTCAACATGTTTGGGCTTTCAATGATTTTAATATCTATAAAAACTCATGAGTGCAGCAATTTATTTATTTATTTGTTAGTACCCTAAATTGCGTGCACGCTATTCAATGTAACCTCATTTAGTGCTAAAAGGTAATTAAGTATCATGGTATGGTTTCCCGTGAAGATTTCGAAAGCAAGTATAAGCACGTACCGTGTCAGAAGCTTTTGAGTGTAAGTCCCCGCGCAGGCAGACTGTTCGCCTTGGCCGGGGCATGTCTCGCCTGCGACGTGGCCACCGCTATACTCAGGCACTGCGCCCACTCCTCGGCGTCCCCGGCGGCCGGCTTGAGGATCAGGGTCTGGTCTCCGGTGAAGATCTCGAAGGCTTTCGGAATGTTGCGGGCTCCGCGGGAGACCTTTACTGACCGGATTTGGTTGATGTCTATGCTTTCGCCACCGCTCTGAAATTGAACAACAAATTGGTTTCAAAAAGTTTTTATTTATCTTTATTTGAATATTTAGACATCGCCAAAATCTATTGCATGGCGCTCTAACTTTGATTTAGTCAAAATTTCACCAGCAACGGAATAAGTCAAAGTCCCTTCTATAACCGGAGCGTACAAGGGCAGCAGCCCCACGTAGCTGCAGCAGATGGAGCAGCATTGGTCTTCAGTGGGGTGGTTAGGAAGAACACTTCGAAGAGGGTGCTCTCTATAACTGTTAAAGAAATCTAGAGGAGGGTGTGAGAAAGGAAATTATGATATCACTCACCGATCCCTTGACGCTGAGGTGTGCACCCGACAACGTAAAATACCGAGTCCGCCACCTCCGGAACAGTCTCCACCGCCCCTTCTTCTCCTTCAAGGTCCCCTCTATAACCGGCGCCCCGGGCTGCAGGAAGCCGGGGGCGCGCTCGGGGTGCGTGCAGAGGAAGCAGCCCCACGTGGCCGCCGTGGGGGGCGCGTCGGCCTCCAGTGGGGTGGTGAGGGAGAACACGTCGAAGAACCCCGCGGAACGCAGCTCGTTCAGTAGCATCTCTTGCTCCTGTACAATATTGTAAGGAATGAAATATTGTAAGGAATGAGAACGAACGCGCAGTGCAAGGCGTACTATGTAAAATCGTTTAGAAACTTTTCTTTGAATTTGAAATCCATAGGCTATGTCAAAAGTCTGTACACGCGTTAAGGGTCCCAAAAAAAGAAGGAACCACCGATTGAAGTGGACAACAAATCAAATTATTTATAATAAAGGTTTTTTTTTTTTTTATTTGAACGCCTACTGGGTGGCCAAATGGTTAAGGCGTCTGCCGCGAATGCAGAAGGCGCTGGTTCAATCCCAGCCCTGGGCACCGGAGGCCTAGGTCACCTTTTCCTTTGTATATGATATTTAAATAAAATTAAGTGGACCCACGTTATCTGTACGTTTTTAACCTCACAAATTGGATGCCGATTACTTTACGCCCTGTTCTGTATTGTTTCCAAGCAATATTTTAAGCTAAATAGTATTTTTTTTAGCAGGGAATTACGACATGAGAATTTGAAATTTTAAATAGACATACAAAATGAAAACGAGTAGACATAGGTCCCTTACCTTAATCCCCGGGAACGCGCTCGTGACCAACGTGAGAAACGTCTTGTTCTCACACTTGAGTATGTCCCAGCAGTGCTTGAGGCTGGACACAGACGCGTCGCGGGACGACAGCGCGGCCGCGTGTCGAGCTTGCAGCGCGAGGAACATGAGGTGGATCCACACGCGAGGCGCGCGTGTGCGCATGGTGAAGAGCGTGCGCGAGTACAGGCAGTGCGGCCCGCGCGTGCCGCACGCGAACTGGAGCCGGGCTTGCTTCTTGGACCGACGTTCTGGGGAGGAAAAAATGTGTTACGGTACTTGTGATAAGGCAGAACACACTTGAGCAGAATTCAACGCGGAATTCAGCAGTCATAGACAAAAAACTTCCGGCTGAATTTTGTCTAGCGCACCAATAACAAATTCAACCACCTATTTCCGCTTTACGGCTGATTGTTTTCTATTATGGCTGAATTTTGCTCTAGTATGTTTTTGCGCCTACGACAATTAAAATTTTGATTGGACATGGAATGCTGCTTGGGTACGAAAGAAAGCATGAAAGCATGTACCCATTTGAATTACATCATATTACTATAGAGTTGGAACTCAATATAAAATACCCCTTAGAATGTAAGTTCTATCGTATGCAACGCGAATAACATGAAAACACGCATTATTTTATCGCAGATCACAGAAACATTAGACTGTAACTGTACCTCATAGGATAAACTTCAAAAAGGTTTATTCCGACTGATATTAATTCTCCTAAGAAACGAACTAACCTATTTTTATACATATAAGTCATACAAACACACACTTATACTATACTTGACTGTATGTTGATGATTCTTACTTGACTATATTACTATGGGAAACTGTAAAAAAAAACCGGCCAAGTGCGAGTTGGACTCGCGCACCGAGGGTTCCGTAAAAACCTAAAACAATTGCTATTTTTTATGATTGCGTGGACATGAAAGTTTCGTTTTGCTACAGCAGAAAGATATTATAGAGCTGAGTATATGATATGAATTTCAATTTAATACCTTTACGCGTTTACGAAGAAGAAGGTAGTAAGTTTAAAATTAAAAAAAATATTTTTTGTATGATTCTACTAAAAATGTCTACTTTTTATAATTTTTCCTTTGTCTGTGCTATATGACGTTGCTTCGTGCCAAGTTTAAAGATTCTGAGCTTGCGGGAAGTAGCCTTTAGGTTTTGAGTATCTCGCGAGTACTCAGTTTCAAAATATGCAACTTAAATTGCTATTACTTTTGATTGCGTTGACATAAAGATTTGATTTTGCTACATCTAAAAGATACTATAGTCCTGAGTATTTGACATGAATTTCAATTGAATAACTTCACGCGTTTACGAGGAAAATGGTAGTAAGTTTAAAATTTAAAATATTTTTTTTTGTATGATTTTACAAAAAAAAATCTACTTTTCGTATTTTTTCCTTTGTCTGTGCTACATGAAGTTTCTTCGTGCCAAGTTTCAAGTTCCTGAGTTTACGGGAAGTACCCTTTAGGTTTTGAGTTTCTTGCGAGTACTCAGTTTCAAAATATGCAACTTAAATTGCTATTTCTTTTGATTGCGTTGACATAAAAGTTTGGTTTTGCTACATCTGAAAAGTCCTATAGCCCTGAGTATTTGACATGAATTTCAACTTAATAACTTTACGCGTTTACGAGGAAAAAGGTAGTAAGTTTAAAATTTTAAATATATATTTTTGTATGATTTTACTAAAAATGTCTACTTTTTATAATTTTTCCTTTGTCTATGCTATATGACGTTGCTTCGTGCCAAATTTCAAGTTTCTGAGTCCATGGGAAGTACCCCGTAGGTTTTGCGAGTGCCGAAAACTCTAAAATTTGCAGCATAAACGACTGTATCTTTTGATTGCGTTGGCTTTTAAGTTTGATTTTTTCACAGCTTCAAGGGACAATAGACCTAAATATTTGGTATAAATTTCAGCTTGATACCTCCACGCGTTCCTGAGAAAAATGGTCTTGAGAGACAGACAGACAGACAGACAGACAGACGGACAACAAAGTGATCCTATAAGGGTTCCGTTTTTTTTCCTTTTGAGGTACGGAACCCTAAAAACATATGGAATTACCTTAAATAGTGCATTAGGTGGTGGCAACCTCAATGATATCATATCCATATTAAGTATTAAGGTTTACTCGTATCCAAATGCTTCTCACAGAATTACTGAACCGTATCCCTCCAATGTATAAGTTTCAAACGTGGTTCAAACACACTTATATGTACCATGATTCTTACTTACCATGAACTAGAATTGTTATATGTATGAATAAAATAAATAATTATAAAATGAAATTACCTTCAATAGTGCATTTGGCCGGCGGTGGCAACCTCAACGACACCATATCCATTTAATCTTATCCAAATGCTTCTCACAGAAATGCTGGACCGTATCCCTCATAGGATAAGGCTCAAACACGCTGATCCTGTGATTCTGACCTAACTATAATACTAGTATAGTGTGATGATGAAATACAAGTAAAATAAAATTACCTTCAATAGTGCACTTAGCCGGCGGTGGTAACCTCAACGACACCATATCCATATACGCCTTAATCTTATCCAAATGCTTCTCACAGAAATGCTGAACCGTATCCCTCATAGGATAAGGCTCAAATACGCTTATCCTGTGATTCTGGCTCGTATTGATCATGGTGACACTGGTGTTGTTCCGCCTGGAGGTGACGGTGACGTTGGGCGTGACGACGGAGACGTGACCCAGCGCCGTCCCCTGGGTCACCGAGGTGAGGGGGAGCGTGTCGGCGGACTTGCCGGTGAGGGGGTTGACGGAGATGGATTGAGCCTGGAGCGGTGGATTGGTGATTATTGTTGGTCCCGTGCTCTGTGGAGATAAAGTTTGTTTAGAATAAAGCAAATTATGATTTAAGAATATGTTAAATATTAAATAAATATCGTGATTGTCATTAAATGAATTATTAGACTTTCCTGTATTTCAACTGTTTGTACAAGGAAAAGTCATTTTTGTCAAAAAAAATATCGCGTGGAACGATGTGCATCGGTGAGCGCGTGTGTCGGTTCACTGACTATCCGTGCCGCCGGCGGCTCGCGGCGCGATGGCGACGCGTAGCGTGGGTATAAAACCGAGGCCGTGCGGGAGTTTCATAGGCCTGCTTCTGCTTTGACTTTGATCGACGAGAGACGAGAGACGAAAATCGACGGAGAGTGGATATCGTGCAGTTTATATACTTACATTGTGGTGTGTCCCGATGAGGATGTTGTGCGTGTGCGGGGCGGGGGCGGGCGCGGCGGCGGCGGGGGGCGCGGGGCGGGGCGCGCGCCCCACCGTGGTGACGGTGACGCCCGCACGCGGCTTGTTCGCCGCCGCTACATCACATAACACAACTTAAGTAGTGCTAGTCAAGTCTTTATCTAAACACTAGATAAGTGCAATTTTCATTTGAAATAAGCTAGAAGAAAGGTCAATTTAAAGTTATGACTAAATTAGACTTATAGAAATAATTTAATTTTATCTTAAAATGCTTCCTATAAATATCCAAACGAGACCCGCGTAACAAAAAAAGATAAGAATGAAGGTATGTATATAGTTCACCTGCATTAGCTGCGTTGTTTTGCTGCGAGTTGATCTGCTGGGACGACGACAACCGCGTCATACTCTTGTGTAAACCGCCGACGGAACCCCCTGTACACAGTCACAGAAATCAGAACAAAAACCGACCTAATGCGGGTAAATGTAAATAATTTAAAGCGAATATTAAGATTTAAGGCTTTTCTAATACCCTCACCTGGGTTAGACTTTTTTAAAGTAAGATTTTCGTTTATAAAAAATTGAGAGAGCCTCCTAGGACTATTGTCACATAGCTTCATGGGATCTAGTAGCTACCCATAGTAACCTATTTTGAAAATCCATCCTGTATACATATGCACTCACCGGCCACGTTGAGGCGGGTGCAGCTGCGCGGCTGCGGGCCCGGGTGCAGGCGGCCCGTGCTGCGCGAGTCGCCCAGCTTCACGCGCCGCGTGTAGCCTCCGCTCCAAGCCGCTATAAAAAAAAACAACTTGTTATATACTATATCTACATCCAATATTCCAAGCTAATTAAAAAACCTTGACTAAAGAACGAGACTGTGTAACGGCATCTGTATACAAAACAAAAATAATATGTAACATTCAAATTTACCCGTAGTTTGTGAAGTAGCGTTAGCAGATGTGGGCGCCGGCGGCGCTGAGCCGTTGGCACCGCCCAGCTTCACGATCGTCACGCCTCCTGACGTCCGATTTACTTCATTGCTGTACCAAAAACAGAAACAAAAACACTTTTACGAAGAAATGAAATTGAGTCCAGTCACAGAAACAAACACAAACTAAGTTGGAAAGTGGCCGCCATTATAAACTTATTACTTCCTGGCCTATAACCGCGAACCACTTCGTTGATCGAATCGTCTATTTGCATCACTCTTTCATATAGACAAGAGCGATAGAGACGGGGCCAACGTTTTGTCGATTTTCGAACTTCGCAGGCTCTCTGGTCCGATTGATTTTCTCACCTGTGGTTGGAGCGCACGGCGGCCAGCACGCGATCCGTGAAGAGCGCGGGGTACGCGCTGCACAGTGCGGTACATTCGCGGACTAGCGACGCGCCCACCGCGCCGCCGAAACTCATGGACTCTAGGATGAAGTTTAACGCTTCTTGGGCGCGCTCCTGTTATCAAAACACATCTTTTAGTATCGTAGATTAGTAGACATTCAAATGGTCTTTTGAACTGAATATGAAGGAGAAATCTCTGACGTAAGAGTCATGTTTACAACCAAAATTTGAATATTTCGATTTAAAAAATATGTAATTTTACGAATCAGTTGTATGATATACCGGGTGTTTCCTGTAATAGGAGCAATAAATTAAAACGCAGATTCTACTCCTCAAACCAGACAACGTTTGTTCAGCGACTTTTAAAAATAACGTATGGTTTGATTTTTAGGACACTTTAAAGTTTTTCCGAACACGCAATGTATTCCGACATTGATTATGTCTGTAGGGTGACAAGCAATGTCAAATAGACGGATTTTAACGTACATTGAAAATACTATTTAGTTTGTATGAAAAAGAGGCAATCTACAAAATACATCTTTTTTTAAAGTTGTTGAACAAAAGTGTTGTTGTTTGAGGAGTAGAATCTACGTTTTAATTTATTGCTCGTATTACAGGAAACACTCTGTATATGTATGATATTACGGTTTCGGCCGACTAGTCGACTAATCGGCGCACAGATGGCCGACTAGCAACGCAGACTATTAGTTTCGGGTAAGTTCGGGCGTAATCGAGACCGTTCGGGTCAGCTAGTTCTAGCCTCGCCTCGAGGATAGTTGGTTTTCCCGACTAGTCGGAACATGTACATCTCCTTGACGAGTATTTATCAGTAGACACTCACCTTGGACGTGTACCCCACCTGCGCCAGCGCGGAGGCGACGAGCGCCACGTGCTGCGGCCCGGCGTGCGGCGCGCGCGCGGCTCGCTTCAACGCTGCTCCGTGCTCTAGTACTAGTGACACTCGCGCGCGAGACACGCATACGATTAGCTGCAAAATAAAACGTCATTTTACTGAAATACACAATTATAGTTACGTTCAGTTACCGTTAAAACAATAGCAAAATTGTATTGTATCGGAAGTTTCATAAAAAAAAACATCTGCTCAGTAAAACAGATTAATCGGACGATTGTGATTGATGCAACTTGCTGAATCTTCAAGTTTTTCGCCACAAATGAATGTACTAGTAGTTGCCGTGATTGTAAACAATAACGAATTATATACACAAACCACATGAGAATTTTTTTTCTTATGAACATAAAAAATCAAGGCAAAGGATCAGACGTAGTACGTAGTAGAGTAGACGTAGGTACAGTGTTTATGAGCACTTTAGTGTAGTAGTAGTAGTAGAGAGCAGAAAAGTGCAAAGGAAGGACTTACCTGCAGTATATCCACACACATGCACCCCGGATCGTTCTGGCTCGTCGTATGCGGGCACAGATACGACAACAGCTGTGGAACGCTGGTCTTCAGCGCCTCGGGCCGCCTAGCCGCTATCTGTTCGAAGAGTGCGAACAGTGAGTTCTTCTCCACCTGCTCGGCGTGAGGGAGAAGGGAGACAAGCGCCATCACGTGGCCTTCTAGTGGCTCCGGGCACACCTCGTAGAGGTTGGTCAAGATGCGGCTTAGAGGATAGTTCCCTAGGAAAAATAATTTTAAATAAATAATATAAAAATATTAAATTTAAACTTTCGTGAGACATATTAACATTATAAAAATAACACTAACTTAATAACTTTGTCAGAGCGCGCGAAACGCGCCGCGATGCGCGCCGGACGCAGGTCGGCAGTCGGCAACGCGACGTGCAACAGTGCGCGACGGGCCGGTTCAAGTAGCACTCCTAGTGCTTGAAGATGGAGACCTAGGCTCTCCGAAACATGTCGCGAGACGTGACTAAAGTGTCGTGAGTGTAACCGTGTTATTTTTATAATATAAAAATAAATGTGAAATTACAACTGTATGACTTGCTAATTTAAACTGAGCTCTCACCCGTCATGATAGAGTCCATGATCGTCTGCACATGCGGCTTCAGCAGCATAGAGTGATGTACCGCCGCTAGAGAGAGATAGCGAGCCATGTGGCGGGAGATCTCGCGGTTCCCCTTGTGTAGAAATTGCACAGCTACGGGTAGAAACAGTTCCATCACGTTCTTGTTGCCGCTGATCTCTTTGTCAGATTGGATGGGGAATGACACCTGTAAATTTAAATGCTGGGAAATTAAAAAGTACTAGCGCGCGATATCGAACTTTCCTCATTATAAACCACTACTCAAAAGCCACTTTTTGAACGAATTTATGAATGGAAATGTCTTTAAATAGGAAGTTACTCACCAAAACAATGCAAGCTATAACATCCGACGCAATTTTAGCATGCGGCGGATCATCGTCACGCAAATGGCCCACCGGCATAAGATTATGGTGCAAGCACGACTCCAGTAGCGCCACCAGAGCCCCGCAGTACTTCTCCAGCGTGCCGGTTTCTTTCACGCATGACGTCACACGCGTTACGCATATTTCGATTAGGGCTTGGTCGTGATCGTTGCGGATGTAGTCTGGACGGGACGAGATCTCTGTTATTTGTTTTAGCTGTAACAAAGTTAATATTTATTCACTATACACATGCAGAGCATGCAGGAGACAATAAATTAAGTCCATTAAATTGAAATTTCATACACATTGATAGAACATTTTACATGGGTTGTCTGGTGCATTCGAAACTGGGCATGTATCTTGGAATGCACCATTTGTAGTACTTATATCACATTAAAATTATTAACTAAGATTAACCTAAGTGGTTGTGTGTAAGTTGTGTGTAGGTATCAGTGGCGGCGTGTCCATAGAACAAGATTATCGTCGGCTTGCCTAATTTACAGGTACCTGAGCAGTTTTCTTACAGCTTATAAAGACATTCTAAGCCAAATTAAGCTCCGGCTTGCCTAAGAAAAAATTTTATGCACCACCACTGGTAGGTATGTAAGTGTGTATGTGAGTAGCTTAGCTTATAATAATTTAGGTGACCACAGACCAAGTGTAAGTGTGTATTATGTTGTGTCATTGTATGATAGAGTAGAAAACCATTTTAAATTTTGATTTGACTTTTAGGAAGGTGCATGTTTTTAGGTCACAGATTTTGCAAACAGCGTTATATGTAAATGGGTGAATGTAATAGCCAGGTTGTTGTGCGTGAGCCATTTCAATGGTAGGGACTCTGTATGTATGTTTAGTCATAAAATTATAAATCATAAAATTTGAATCAACAGGCGTGTCTACAGCGCCAGGTGTAGAAAGGCCTAATAAAATTTTAAATTATAATTTATTGTATAGTTCAAATAGTTCAATAGTAAAAACAAATCAAATCTTATAGAAAATGTGTAAAAGCTAAATTTCATGGAAAGTAATAGAAATATATATTTAAGATGTTGCTAAAAAAACTTTTGATTTATTTTATTAAGTGTAATTTAGAAATTCTTCTAAAATTGACTATTCCGCTTGCTAATGATTATGATCCTAAAATTACTTTGATTGGGAGGATTTGCTAAATATACTCATAAAGCATCACATTTGAATGTAAATGAACCTGATTATCATAATTAAATCACATAAGATATCTCTTAGCTTGTCTGGGAGTATGTTACAGATACATAAATAAATAAAGCACAACAACATAACCATCTGATTTATAAACAAGTTTTAATGCTTTACAGTTATTGCTAACTCGAAACACAACAATGCAGACAATAGTAGTGATATAATTGCATTTCATATTATCAATCTCAGACAAATTACAACGACCTGTGTTATATATCATGTTACAGAACCGAGATATACGAAACTTTAAGTTAAATAATCACCACTTCGTTCAGGTCATCAACAATCTCGCCGTCGGTGATGGAGAACAGATCGCCGGCGCGGGTGAGGTCCCTCTCCGTGAGGACGTGCTTCAGCAGCTCGTGCATCGTGGGGTCTCCGAGTCTCCGTGAGGAGCCTCTCCACTTCTAAACTCGCATAGTGCTCCACCACGAACTACTTTAACCGACACATCACACTCACTTCACCGGGTATTGCTTATCATTCATAGTTAGTTTGTAGTAATAGTTTGAACATTCAAGGCGAAGAAATGCGGCTGCATTACATTTTTAGCGGCGTTTTAGCAAAATTAAAGTAATTAGAACCGAGTCGTGATCGTACTTTCGATAGGAAAAGTAGAAGTTTCGTTTCGTTACACATATGTAGATTATTTCACAAGTTAAATTAACGAAAAAAAAATTTCAGGCTAGCTAAAAATCTGCTATATTTAAGTGTAATTTAATCTAATCAGATTTATAAGAAATACATTATCGACGATTTCTTGCAATACTACGAAGTAAATCTTAGAACACTTGTAAAAATGTTGTGTACATGAACTCAGATGGAACGAAACGTATTCAAGAGACGTCATCAACATTCCAAAGAGTACTTTATAGTTCCGTATTTGTTGCTAGTTTATGTAACTTTATTTTCAAGTTTTTATTTTGTTTAAAGGTACCAGAGTCTACATATATGTAAGGGTGCTTATATTACTTAATTTTTTTTAAATAAATAATGCTAGTATTATCAAAAGGTATTAACGAAATGGCTTGAAATCAATACCAAGTTTATTTCGTTATCATATAAGAGTGCATGCGAGTGATGCGAGTATAAAATACCCATCTGTCAGTGCAACCTCACTTCTGAAATCCCGTCCATACGGTGTAAACATTGAGAAATTTAAATAAATTTGTCAAAAGTATTAATTTTTAGCCTAGTGATACAATATACAATTAAGATGCCCGTGGCTTGCAGGGCTGGTTGTGGCAAAAATGCTGTACTTAAGGTAATTATAATTTTTTAGGTTAACTTTTACTTAAGAAACTTATACAAGTTGCCGAGTATTCTTTCGTTTACGGGTACTGACATGGATATTACACAAGGTCCATAGTCGTAACTCTTTTCATACTCGGCTGGGTTCGAAAGGGTTAAGAAACTTAATTATTTACATTTATGTTCATCGCATTTATTTCCAGCGTCCAAAAACTGGTGATGCGCTATGCAAAGAATGCTTCTATAGGGCCTTTGAGACAGAAATACACTACACAATCACGAAGGGACAACTTTTTAATAGAGGAGATGCAGTCGCTATTGCAGCTTCTGGTGGCAAAGACTCCACTGTGCTCGCGCATGTGATGAAGACACTCAACCAGCGGTACGACTACGGCTTGAACCTCATGCTGCTCTCTATAGATGAAGGCATAACCGGATACAGAGATGACAGCCTTGAAACGGTTAAACAGAACAGAGATGACTATGAAATGTCTTTGAAAATTCTATCATACAAGGATTTATATGGGTGGACGATGGATGAAATAGTAGCACAAATTGGGAGAAAGAACAACTGTACTTTTTGTGGAGTGTTCCGAAGGCAGGCGTTGGACCGGGGGGCCGCCATGCTCGGGGTGAAGTGCATAGCCACTGGGCATAATGCTGATGATATTGCGGAAACTGTGCTCATGAATGTGCTGCGAGGAGACATAGCCAGGTTGAAGAGGTGCACAGCTATATCTACTGTAAGTATATGTTTCAGTGCAAGGAAAAAGGACCCACTTTGTTGATATGAAGTTATAAGTGCTTACTATAAGTAAGCATTATAATTGCTATCTATTTGTGAAAGAATGAAGTGTCCTTGTAAATTGACAAATTGGGTTGTTTCAGTAAACTTGTCCACATTTAACACTATGATCCTGTGAATATAATTAAAAAAAAAATACAAATTGAGTATACAGTGTACACAAATAGGTGCTAAACAGATTATATTTAACCCTTAGACTGCTAAGCATCGGCAACAAGGCTTATATTGTGGACATGATATCACGGGCTGGCGCTGAGGGCACAACTTTTCGTGCCCATGATTCAAAAGGTTATGTCAGTTGTACGAGTAAAACATACTAAATACACAAACTCAACCCACTGCACTTATCAATATAAACATGACATTTCTTACCATTCACAAAACATACTATTACCTGGATCAAATAAGACTCTATTTCCAATGTTATGTGTTTCAGGGAAGCGAAGGCACAATCCCCCGAGTGAAGCCCCTCAAGTACACGTACGAGAAGGAAATAGTGATGTACGCACATTACAAGAAGCTGGTGTACTTCTCCACTGAGTGTGTGTTTGCGCCCAACGCGTACCGCGGCCACGCGCGGGCCTTGCTTAAGGACATGGAGAAGATTAGACCCACTTGTATTATGGATATTATATATTCAGGTAAGATATTAATATTATAAATAATAGATTAAATATAAAACCTAACTAACATCAGAAAATTGGGCCACTAATTAACAAGTTAAAAAACCATGGGCCGATTAACAATATTGCATAGGAAAAATGGGCTCTATAAAAATATCTCTACAAGCACCTTTTTTTTTCAATTAATGGCTTTCTCCCTTGACATAGAGCAGTGGGAATTCTGCCAATGTTGAGTTTAAGTAACGTAAATCACAATTTTATTAAGTGTAACATCTGATGTGTGTTATATTTATTTAAATAACATACTTATATTAAAACTAAATTAAAAACTAAATATTAATAAAAACCTTATGTAAACCAATTAAAACTAACTTAAAAATACTAAAACTAAAAATCTATTTCTAAAAACGGCCCCTGTGGCATAGTGCCGAGGACGCTGGCAGCATTTCCTCGCTGAATCGCAATGCTAATGCGTTGAGCGAGGAAGCTGCCAGCTCGTTTGTCCCCTGTGACGTCAACCAGCCGTTTGGCTAGCTGTCGGTACAGCCCTTGTGCTGCTGGACCCCACGGAGCGAGGGTCTCCACGCCAAAAGCAACAAAATTGTAATTGGCGTCGAGACCCCTGTACTTTTGCCTTTTAAGAGCCTCGGCCGTCTCAGCCGCCGCGCCCGCCTTAATCATGGTACCGTGGAGGTGGGACGGTGCCAGCGTGTCGACGCAGGTCGCGTCCCACACGAGCACCCGTCCCGATCTCCACGGAATCAGCGACATTCCGTCGGGTCTCTTGCCATCGTCTCTGGATATACCGGCTGGCTCTAGTATCGCCGGTACATTGACGGTGGCAAGAGACCGCCGGATTATGTCGTTCAGCGCTGCGTGACGAGAGAGGCGGCCCGCGCTTCGCTGGCAGGAGAGTCCGTGGTGACCTAGCTGGTCGACGTCACTGCCACAGGGGCATTTGTGTGGCGCGCATACTTGGACCCCCAAACGCAGCCCAACCGCCAGTCGAAGGGTTTCAGGAGCGAGGTATGTTCCTGTGTTGGGTGAGGGGTAGGCACTCAGCCAGTAACCAGCCTCCTTACATCCAACTGCGTGCAGTCGAGCGTAGGGTTGCCAGGCCCAAAAATACAAAAGCCGGACTTCGCGCTTAATTTAGCCGGACATTTTACCCTAAAAGCCGGACATAACTTTTTTGATAACTAATTTTAGCCTTTTATAAAGCCGGACAGTTGTTCGAAAAGCCGGACAACAGTTTATAATAATAGAAACGATTACTTATTTATGTTTAGGGTTATTTAGTCAACCAGGAACTAGGAACCCTAATAGTTTCGCCTGGTGCTTCTGTCGCGGCTTAGTTCAGTGATCGTTAGTACAGTCGACGTCAAATATATGTTTACACTTTTTAATCTTACTCGTTTGTAATAAGGTGCAAAAGTATAAACATATCTTTGACGTCGACTCTACCCAGGCGATAAATATCCATTTTGGATAAAAACGAATACCCCTTTTTTACTTAAAATTAATCAGTTCTGCCTTTTGGCAAATGATAACTATTTTAATACACTTATTTGTCAATTTTATCAACTTATTAACAGCCCTCGGAGCAGTTGCTTCTTTACTTGCGGTCGACTTTCGACTCGTACCACTCGCGCGGCAGTCAGACGAAAAGCCTAACAAAAGCCGGACAGGCCGGACGAGCAAATATTTGGCCGGACACGCCCGTAAAAAGCCAAACATGTCCGGCTAAATTACATCTATTGTGTTTAGTATTCCTAATTGTTAGTGCCAAATTATTCTTATTACAGACTTTACTGTGTAAGTAATTAGTTTGTGTTCTAATAGTTTATAACAACATCAGTTACAGTGAAAATAAAATAAAAAAAACAATGAAACAATTTATGTACAATTTGAATTCGTTTGTTCGCATAAATATGTGGTTGCGATAGTGCGTAGCCTTAGTACCTATTAGTTAAGTATATTGTCACTAACTGTGAGTTCCTATAATTGGCTTCCTGTATTTACTTCAATGTATAATGTTCATGTCACAGCTGTTGGATCTCCAAATAAATAAAATAAAAATAAAGCCGGACACCTGGCAACCCTAGTCGAGCGCGATCTGCTCCGATGCTCTCGTTTAAAAGGGTGGTGTACGTCAATTTTGACAGGGCATCGTCCCAGCTCCTTTGGGATTTCGGGTTGTAGGGGAGGTTTTGCCCCGGGCAGGCGGAAAGCCAGGCTTTTCTAGCATCGTCCAAGCCTGAGATCTCATAGTTTGAAGGCGACGCCCTTAATATTTTTCCTATGAACGTTTATACATAAATAAAGGCAACGTTATTCGATGAAGGCCTTGGTGATTGTAAAGTGATAGCCTCCTTACAAACACGTGGGCGGCCGAGACCTCGGATAACCGTTCGTTTTTTTTTTTGCAGGTGAGACAATGGCAGTAAAAGAAGATGTATCTCTCCCATCACAGAGGATTTGCGTGCGGTGCAAGTTCGTCTCCTCTCAAGAAGTCTGCAAGGCCTGTGTACTGCTTGAGGGTCTGAACAAGGGCCTGCCCCGGCTAGGCATCGGCAAAAGCTCTAAGGCCAAGAAAATGTTGGAAGAGTACAACGCCAAGCAACCTCCTGGGAATGAGCTGGACAAAGCTATCAATGATCTAAATGATGAATCAGTTAACCATAAGACTAAAGGCAGATGTAAGAAAGTAAATAAGAATAAGGAGAATTGTGGTAACTGTTCAGGAAAATGTGGTAAAGAAACGAATATAAGCGATGAAACTAATTCAAAGATAAACAGTCTACTAGAAGAATATGGCTTAGAGACAAGTAACACGCCAAATATACCAATATCAAACGGACATGCGTCTGATGAAGAACAGATATTGAATGAAGATGACGGCTGCTCTGGAGCCTGTGGGAAATTGGGGTCAATGCAAATTGGTTTTTAATTTGCCGATAAATTATACACTTGTTTATATAAAACGTTTATTAATTTACGTACACACCCTACAAATTAGCACAAAATACTCTCAGCTTTATTACATTAACCTAAAATTAGTTAACTATATTGTACAATTCGGGGCGCGCCTACTTGAGCAGTTCTTGGGGTTAGTTGAAAATATTTCATAAATAATACTACTAAATTGCATTATTAAATTGATCAACTAAATATAATACTAGTATAAGCTTTCAGAACTCTTGATAATCTATTAGAACTATAGCTTGGTAATCTAATAGTTCTGCCACAAATCGCTTACAGAAAGTCGTTGAGATATGTTTAGGGAAGCCAGCAGTTAAAAAACCCGTTACTAAAAAGACATGGGCCATGGCGCATTCGACGTAAAAATCGCATGCAACTTCAATACATTGCGTGAGGTAGAGGTAGGTGCAACGAAACGAAATCAATCGATAGATCAAATGCCGCAATATATTGAAAATCGCAGGTAATTTCTGCGGAGTCAATAGAAACCCCTAACCGTCAAATAAATGGTTTTTTCCTAAACTGTTACAACACCACATATAAGCCTTCAGTATCAAAATACAAGTGCTCAGCGAGTGATTCGTTTCCTTTAGCCTCCAAGTCCTATAGTTTCAACTCGCCCCCTGTTTCAATTGGCCCCTACGTGATGAAGGCGGGTGCGCGTGAATCTATCCGCTCGCGGCAGATCGGGCACTGCTCCGTGATGTTGTCTGAACAGTCTTCGCAGAGGCACACGTGACCGCACGGCAGCAGGATTATCTGTAAGAAGGGTATTTGATATTGAACCTTAATACAATGATGACATAAAGTCGACCACTGATTCGAATACGTCAGACTGCATGCATAGTGTAGTTTGAAGCTGATACTGCTAGTATTAATTAGAAGGAAAGGATGTCGTTACTAGACCTTATTATACAACTGTCTCTTCAGGTCTTCACTTCGTTCTCTACAGTGCTCACCTCCTTAGGGTTCTCAGCACACACCACACACAGCTGCGCCACGCTGAAGTCGCGGTCTCTCGCGAGCTCGTCCCTCCCGTTAGCTGTCTCTTCACTTCTCTACAGTGGTTCTCAGCACACACCACACACAGCTGCTCCTCGCTCAGGTCGCGGTCTCTCGCGAGCTCGTCCCTCCCGTCAGCTATCTCTTCACTTCTCTACAGTACTCACTTCCTTAGGGTCCTCAGCACACACCACACACAGCGGCGCCTCGCTGAGGTCGCGGTCTCTCGCGCGCGCTCGTCTCTTCCGTCAGCTGTCTCTTCCCTTCTCTACAGTACTTATCTCCTAAGGGTTCTCAGCACTTACCACACACAGCGGCGCTTCGCTGGGGACACGGTCTTTCGCGCGCGCTTGTCTCTCCCGTCAGCTGTCTCTTCACTTCTCTACAGTACTCACCTCCTTGAGATTCTCAGCACACACCACACACAGCTGCGCATCGCTGAGGTCGCGGTCTCTCGCGCGCGCTCGTCTCTCCCGTCAGCTATCTCTTCACTTCTCTACAGTAGTACTCACCTCCTTAGGGTTCTCAGCACACACCACACACAGCTGCGCATCGCTGAGGTCGCGGTCTTTCGCGCGCGCTCGTCTCTCCCGTCAGCTGTCTCTTCACTTCTCTACAGTAGTACTCACCTCCTTAGGGTTCTCAGCACACACCACACACAGCTGCGCATCGCTGAGGTCGCGGTCTCTCCAAGCGCTCGTCTCTCCCGTCAGCTGTCTCTTCACTTCTCTACAGTAGTACTCACCTCCTTAGGGTTCTCAGCACACACCACACACAGCTGCGCATCGCTGAGGTCGCGGTCTCTCGCGCGCGCTCGTCTCTCCCGTCAGCTGTCTCTTCACTTCTCTACAGTAGTACTCACCTCCTTAGGGTTCTCAGCACACACCACACACAGCTGCGCATCGCTGAGGTCGCGGTCTCTCGCGCGCGCTCGTCTCTCCCGTCAGCTGTCTCTTCACTTCTCTACAGTAGTACTCACCTCCTTAGGGTTTTCAGCACACACCACACACAGCTGCGCATCGCTGAGGTCGCGGTCTCTCGCCCGCGCCCGTCTCTCCCTCCGCCCGGCCGCCAGCTGTTTCTTGACTTCGTTCTCGCGCGCCTTTCGCCGCCGCCGCGATATGTACTTGTAGGCGATGCGGGAACCAGCAAGCACTGCTACTGTGCCGAAGAGCACCACCAGTACTCTGGAAAGACGGGTTTTTAGGTTAGATAGGGTTTCTAGTGGGTCTTAGAACTAGGTAAAGGGGGCAGGAAATAAGACTAGCCGTTCTTATACTTAGAGTCTGTTTACCATTGATTAGTGTTTATGCGAGTTCATACGTTGTCAGATTGTGTTTACCAAATGTATATTTGCGTATGATGACGCCTGTACCTTAGAAATGCAAGGTTATTAAATGCTTGGCGGAGTCGTTTACCCATGAAGGAAATAAGAATGATAGAAAAGAAAACCTTAAAATACCATGAATCTGGCGACTCTAACTTAAGCAAACTTACTACGTAAGAAGCTTTTAAGCAAACTTAATACGTAAGAAGCTTTTTTAATCATTTAAACATTTATTTATTTATTGCAACCATGGTATTGCAGATCTTAAAACTATACAAGTACAGTCACGGACCCTACTAGGGCGCTATACGTACCGATTTGCGTCTACAACGAGGACATAGGGTGAAGGCATCCGGTGCCATTCCGCAACGAACGGCAGAGTAGACAGAGACATTTAATTGTATTGAGTAATTTAGTGACAAAGATATTTAAGCAATGCTTTGTTGCAAAGACTTCTCGCGAAGTCAAGCTCGCTTTGCTGCACTACACTATTAAACACAACTACGTATTTAGCACAAAACACTGAAACCTGGCAATATAAATCCACTACCCAGTAAATAGAACAGTCATATCGATATTATCATATACCTAACCAAAAATCATGATTACGATTATCGTGACACACTAACGCACGAGTGACGTAATGAAAGCTAACAATGAACATTGAACAGGCATAATGCGATTATGCTCGATGGTGAATATTATTAAGGGTCACCACATACCTAGCGGTTTTCCTCGCGGAATTAGCGGAAGTAGCGGAAATTTGTCTATGGTAGCGGAAATTTGTCTATGGTAGCAGATTTTTTGTATGGAAGCCATAGACAAATTTCCGCTACTTCCGCTAATTTCGCGATAATTCCGCTAGGTGTGTGGTGACCCTTAGGGTCGCCACACACCTAGCGGTTTTCCTCGCGGAATTACCGGAAGTAGCGGAAATTTGTCTATGGTAGCGGAAATTTGTCTATGGTAGCAGATTTTTTGTATGGAAGCCATAGACAAATTACCGGAAGTAGCGGAAATTCATAGACAAAATGCTTAATTTGTCTATGAATTTCCGCTACTTCCGGTAATTCCGCGAGGAAAACCGCTAGGTATGTGGCGACCCTTAGGGTAGCAGATTTTTTGTATGGAAGCCATAGACAAATTTCCGCTACCATAGACAAATTAAGCATTTTGTCTATGAATTTCCGCTACTTCCGCTAATTCCGCGAGGAATTCCGCTAGGTGTGTGGTGACCCTAAAAGGGATTTCCCAGGCAGAAACCTATAATGTTGCCACAGACAAATTGGTAGGGCTTTCAATCCCGAGATTTTTTTGTATGTTAATACCAAGCATCAGGTATTTTGTCCAATAAAAAATCCCGGGATTAAAATCCTCACAAATACCTTACAATTTGAAAATATAAAAAATGTTGCAGTACAAAAAAAATAATAGTCGGTGTTTTCATCCTCTTAATAATTAATTCCGTGCAGAATTAACATTCTCGCACAACTTCTATCTTCTTCGAATATGAAGTATCGATTACTATCGATTTATGGGATGATAGCAGTTATGCCATCATCAGCTATGCTTTTATTTATAGGTACCTAAACACACAATATTATACAACAATCACTTACATGAGTGCGATAAACATGGTAACGGTAGACAGCAACGAAGAATGTCAACAAATAACTACGACACGATCACTGTCCAGTTCGTTGACGATGTAAGTTTAATTAAATCATTAGTAGGTGCTCATGTTTAGGTAATTAAGTACTGCTTTTTCTGGTATTGAAATATTGTAGGTAAGTAATTAATTCAATTGAGTTAAAGCAAAGCATTATGATTCATGTAGTTTTTTTCTACTTGTCGACTTTTCACTTTACTGGTTGAACTATAATCGCGAACTTTTTTTCTATGAAGGCCTGGCTCATAGAGTATATTGAATATAGGCCTGACTTAACTGTTATGAACTTTTATGCTTAAGCCAGCTTAACTGTAATAGATTTTGACCAATATTGTATCGACATGCTCGTCACGGTCACAGTAAGTTAAGTTGAAAAGCTAACAAAATACTATTACCGACATTTTCGTTCTGCTTTTGATTAACCAAAGAAACACGACAAATGACACAATTTTGCACTGTAGGAAAAAACACGAACTATCTAAAAGGTAAAACAACAATAAACTCTTAATGTACGAACTGGTAAAATCTAAAGTGAAACTCACTGAGTAGTGATGAACATATCAAACGAGAATTAGCACTCAATGAATAGCAATTAAGGACAGACATCTGACGAGCAACGCCGATTCTATCGTAACCAACGACACGTGAAGCATATTCGAATTAGGTTTGAATGAACTATTGAATATGGAAACCAGCCTTTTTGTGTATCGGTATTTAATTTCCTGTTGAATATCAATATAACGATATTAGCACTAGAGACAGCACTGCACGTGTACTGAACCTACCTAAAACGAATAATGCGAGAGCACGAATACGGCTACTGAAGCGGCTTTTGTAAACAAACGGTTTGAAAAAAAAAAACATACATTTCTGTACATTTTGATCTCGCCGCTCGCGTGTGTTCGAGTGTGCGGCCTTAAAGAGCATCAGGCCTTCTTGGATCGAGACCTCGGTAATAATGCACTAGTCACTTAGAGAAACCAACATCGCATCGCAGTTGGCCATATTGTCCCAGAGATAACGGCCGATGGAGCATTCCTTCCAAAGACTAAGAGTACGACCAACTCCAGGGAACTGGACTGAATGAACGCGAACAGCGATCGACAGCCCGCCTGAGTCTGGCCGGGCGTCCCTACACTACATATACAAGAGTACCAAGAAGTCTATAGACGACATAGACGTATAAAGAGTTACCTTAAAAAATCTCTTGAGCTAGCCAGTCTCTTCAGCAAACTAGACTTGGTTGCAGTTGTAAGATACAACGGCAGTCCATCTCGCGGCGGCTGTATCTTCAGCGCCCCTGGAGGCCCACTGAGCTCCCCCACGGCGGTTATAAAGGAGCCGTCTCGGAGCATCTCCTCCATGGACTGTAGCCCCCGTTGCCGCACGCCAGAGAAGAAACCCCACACGTGGTCGATGACGCCGGGAGACATGGGCTCGAACTTGTCTGAGATCACGTCCATGTCTGAGAAAGTTTAAGGTAAATTTTACTGATGACAACTGTAAAGTGCATTATCTCACAAGGATGGCGCGAATGCGAAAGCTCACTAGTAGCATTACGTTGTATTAGGGGGATTTTTATGGGGAAATGCCCTACTCGGTAATCCCTAAGCCCTACCCTGATATACCATCGCCTATTACGACAATAAAGTATAGAGCGCCCTACATGTAATAACCAAAGCCCTACCTTAAATTCAACTCTGGCTATACGGCTCTCGTGAGTGAATCGCAGTATAAATCACCAGTTTTACAAAGGTGTTGTTTATATTGGCCAAATATTTTTTTAATTCATTTTTGGTTGACTTGATGAGCCGCAATCATACTGCTAATCTTCTAAGAGTCTGATGCAGCTTATGAATGGTGTGCTAGACTATATACGAACTCTTACCAAGCAACTCCGCCGCCAGCGCGTCCACCACCTCGATGCTGAACTTGCCATTGCTCAGCACAAAGGGACAGGAGTTGCACACCTCGTGGATGGTGCGCGTCTGGTCCGACCAGAACCCGGCCGACGTACGCGCTATCACGTGCTCCTTTATTGTGAGCCTGAAACATATTTACTGTATCTTTGTGCCGCCCAATGTACAATAGCTTGTTCATTTTATTGCAATGAATTTGAAACCAATTGAAAATCCTACTCCTTTTAATTGAGTGTAAAGGAAAATCGACCCCATATTCCAAATAATCTAGTTAAAAAAATCGGGGTAAAAATCATATATCTAGAGTGGGTGGTACAAGATTTTGACTGCTTTCATGAAGGAAGTCTAGAAAAGGGCCATTTGATGTGTAATAGGAAAAGCAGCTGATGAGGCAAACCAAGGAAAAGGTGGATGGCTTGGACTGTACGAGAGACAATAGGAATAACAAGAAAGAAAGTAATGAAGAAGTATGGAAGAGAAAAACATGCTGGTGCATGTGTGGATGCGGCAACCATGAATAAATGCTAGTGCTAAATATTGTGAAACAATATGACTGATTTTGTTGAATTTCTTAGCATAAGATTTGCCCTACACCCTATTCGCGGAAATGTATAATGGGAGAGTGGTTTTAGAAAAGGAATGTATATGACAGTATTGGTTAACTGCTTGTCTTGTGCATATTTGTGTATAACTTTATAAGTTCGGCAACATGCATGTGACATCTCTGGAGTTACAAAAGCGCATAGGCTACAGTAGCTGCTAACCATCAGGGGGGCCATATGCTTGTTTGTTGAATAAAAAAATAAGTTATGGAATCAGGCATTACTCTGCACAAGTCCATATTATCAACTACAATAATATTGGTTTGCTGTTTTGTTATTGTAGTTGAATAAAAAATAAAGAATGGAGGTTGAATAAAGAATCAAGGTAAAATAATGTCATAAGTAGGCTTACCTTTGCACAACGCCAGTGACGGAGTTGTTGTAGTTACTGACAATAGGATTCCCGAGGGGCTTCACCAAGCCTCGGATCACCACATACGGGATTGTGTTGTTGGGGTACTTGCTGATCTCTTTGCTGAGTGACGAGTCTATATCCAGCACTGGTGCAGTCTGGAGGATTAATAATTTTGACAAAGTTCAATACTGTTAGCCAAAATGAGCTTAGGTTTATTTAGTGAACGATCCCACTATGTAAGTACATTAATGCTAGCCATACACGATCATTCATTCCTATCGTCCAATCGGCATGACGCTACCGATTGGATCAGTTAGAATTGACCCTGTGTGGGGTCCATTTGGCATGAGTCATGCCAAATCAATTCTAACTGATCCAATCGGTAGTGTCATGCCGATTGGACGATAGGAATGAATGATTGTGTATGGCCAGCATAAGAGACTTCATTCTTTCACTGATAGGTAGTGTATATTGTATAGTTACAATTAATATTTCTGATAGTTTTACTACTAATGACTCCATATCAACAAAGTGGGACCTTCTTCCCTGCATTGACACACATGTCTAAAAGCATATTGACAACAAAGTATATACATATTGAAACATTTTTAGTCATCACAAGCCCTCTTACGTTTCATAGCTCGTATAAGCAGAATCTGTGGGTAAGTAAAAACAAGCAGTAGAAACTATTAAGACACATTCCTGGTGAGCATAGAAAATACCATATAGAGCCCTTTAATTATTAAAATCGATCAATAATTCCTTTAATAGCTTTAGCCATATATTTTATTTATACGCCAACGTAAACGAAACCCGCAAGGTTTGTTATTATTATGCAATGTTTATCTTCACAAAAACGATTTTGAATGCCAAGAAGAGACCCGAAATGTATAACTTAAATAAAAGTGTAATTTACCTGTAAAGCATTTAATATGTGCTTGCATTTGCTCAGCTGCTTCACACAGAAACCGAGAATTAGGGAATCCAAGCCCAGAATCACAGTCTCGCCGATCACCTCGCTGAAGAAATCCATGATCAGCTAGATTTGACTGCACGAAACACCAACAAATTATGACGATATCTGGCTAATATATATTTAATTTTCCTTTAAAAATAGATCCATTTTAACACGGAACCGAAAATCACAAAATCAGCTGTGATATGATTATTGACAGATTGCGTTTTGATCTCGCCAGTTTTATTTTTTAAGGTTAGGTTTCATAATCGCAATTTATTTGCAATAATAAAACGCAACATGGTTGTGATGATGTCATGGACAGTGGCGTAACTAGGGGGGGCGCACCCATGCTAGCTACGCCACTGGTCATGAAGAATTAGAGAAACGCAGCAAGGATGGCAGCATGCCACAAGAAAAACCTGGAGGAGCGTTATAAATTGATCGTTAATTTGTTGTTGCAGAAGTTTGCACTTTTACAATAAAATCTATTAGACTGCAGGTCATTAGTCATCACTCTATTAGATATTTCTCGAGCACTACGCTCATTGGGCTATTAAATATTTCTCGAGCACTACGCTCATTCCAGTACCAGATCTTCGATTTAGTAAGACTAAGATTTACTGGTAATAAAGCTGCTCAGTCAGGACGGCACCGTCGTCATGCACACAGCAAATACACGAACATTAGCCACAGACCGGTCTAATAGTGATTTAATTTTAAAACGTGTCCGCTAAACCAGCTAAACGCGGAAACTTCGGGTTAGTTTTGGGAAAAATAAAAGAGAAGTATAGTTTTTACAGTATATTATATTGTCGGAGCTCAGATGTTGTGTAGCTCGACCTGCACCTTGCGCCAGGCGTCGAGCGGGCCGTGCAGGGGGCGGTACTTGACGTTGCAGCCGTCGTTGGCCAGGCGGTCGTCCGCGCGCAGCTTCTCGAACTCCTCGCGGTCGTACTTGGTGAATCCCCACCTCTTCGAGACGTAGATCTGGAAGTTAAGTTAACAAAAGTTTAAGTTAGGTTATTTATTCTAAATCCCTCCGTCACCGCAATCCAGCACTCCCACTGGGAGAACCTTAGTAGGTATTTGCCCTGTGTTAATGTGTCATATAAAACTAAATTAACTTCCACCAAAAGTTTACCAACAAGAATACAAAGCAGACTACAAAAATTACGTTTTTAGGCTGCATTTCGAACCACCGGTCGCGTGTGCAATTGTGAATCGACTTTCGAGGCCAGCTATGTATGGTCAATTTTAAATGTCTGAACATAATAACTACATATTCATACACTAGGAGCAAAGCAACAGTGAAACTGAGAAGAGAACATGGGTTTTTAACTTGATGAACATGACCAACATGACCACAGATAACCTCAACCACTAGATAGAGCATAAGTACAACTCGGGGTCACCATGCATCTATGCTGGGAGTACTAATTTTGTATGAGAGTGCCACCGCTTATTTCAAGATAACTTTTTTGATCATTACTCACTTGAATTAAAAATATCCACAAAGATAAAGTTACAGGGATGAACCTGGATTGTTATAATACAAATTGGTGTAGAATACTATTGAGATGTGCTGTTGAAATCATAGAAATTTACGAATAAAATTGCGCTGATGTGTGGTGACCTCGTGCTCCCTGTAAAAGCTTAATGATGAGGCGTCTGTGTAGTCTGTGCCAACACCATTTCAAAATGTTTTATGCTATTTAGTAGAACAAGCAACTGAACAGGCCTACCTTCTGGCGACCGGGGAACTTGAACTTGGCACGCCTGAGCGCCTCGACGACCTGCGCCTTCCAGCGGTCGCTGGAGCGCACGGAGATGATGGGCTGCCCGATGCGCACGCGCGCCACGGTGCCTTGCGGCTTGCCGAACGCACCGCGCATCCCGGTCTGGAGCCTGGAAGGAGAGATAACAAGCATTCAATAAATCAACTAATTAATAGGGCCTATTATATCTAACATACTTATACGCCTACTCGAAATTGCCCCCTATATCTTATTCAATAATATACCATGATTAAAGTTAAGCTTTATTCATACTCTTAAATACTGAATACAAATAATAAAATTAATAAGATTTGCAAAGATAATGTGACTGAGGAGATGTCTCATCTCCTCGGTTACATTATACTCTTCATTGTTATAATATTTCTCAATTATATCTTAGGAAATTAAATAAATAAATAAATATTTGAGGACAATCTTACACAAATCAACCTAAGCCCAAACTAAGCAAAGCTTGTACTATTGGTGCTAGGCGACAATATACATACTTAGTTATGTAAATACATACTTATATACATAGAAAACTACAATAAATATTTGAGATTAGCACACAAATAAATGCTCTTACCAAGATTCGAACCCGGGACCTCCAGCTTCTTAGGCAGGGTCACTACCAACTAGGCTATGGAGGCCGTTAAATGTATTACAATCTGTTAATTTACTAACAGTTGTGAAGATATCAAGGTGTAATCAACCTGATACAATAATGGCAAATGCAAAAGAGCAGAACTTAAAGGGGTCTTTTTTGGCTACTTAGATAAGAACATTGCAAAACATTTTGCAATAAAAAAACTGCCAAGTCATGGTCATAACCAAAGTTAATATGGATAATGAAATGAATCATAGAAATTAGTAATTTTGCACAATTTTTTTTAGTATATTTTTGAAAATAAAACTTATCTATCTTAAATAAAACTCATAAGTTTAGTTCATCTTGAAGGAGATACAACCAATTTTAACTCTTTTCCCACCTGCATCAATTCAAATGATTCTTTCATATCATAGTTACAAATTGGTAATTAAAAAACGGGGGACAATGATTACTCGCGTCCGCAGGAAATTATCTTAGATACCCTGCACGTGTCCCCTGGGTGATGCTAAAGAGTAATCAACTTTGGCTGCTGCACTGCATTTTAACGAGAGCCTCGCAGCAATAAACAGATGCAACTACTCCATTGTTCTCACAGATACGAATATCTTCACTATATTGAGCATGAATACCATGACCAGAGATATTGGACCTTCTGTCCGAATTTGTCAAATAAACGTTGAAGGAATCAGTAGACCTAAGTGCGACTACATGTCCAGACTTCTGGCAGATCACAAAATTGATATCTTGAATATACAGGAAACGCATGCAAAGGATGATCATGACATGGACAACAGAGGGCAGATCCCCGGGTACCGACTACTCAAAGCTCTGAACCATCGCAGCTACGGTATCGCTACTTACACCCGAGAGAGCCTGAAACATGTAAGCGTGGCCCATTCCGATGACTCTGCTGATAACTTCATTATCGTCGCGCAAGTTGAAAACGTCAAGATAGCCAACATATATAAACCGCCTCTGGCATCTTGGGCTAACAACGGACCTCCCCCTTTCGCTCACCCGTGCGTTTACATTGGTGATTTTAACAGTCACCACACATCATGGCGCTACTCCACAGATGACGCTAATGGACTTGCTTTGCTTCAATGGGCCGAAAATTTCAACCTGTTCCTCGTTTTTGATGCCAAAGAGAGGGGCACCTTCCATTCCGCCCGTTGGAAGAAAGACTACAACCCAGACCTCGTTTTTGTTACAAAGGATGCCGACGGCAGGCCCCTCCCAACGAACCGGGCTGTACTTAAAGACTTCCCCAACAGTCAGCACAGGCCTGTTATCGTGGATGTTGGCATAAAGATTCCCCTCGTCAACTCCATGCCCATTCCACGCTGGAACTTCAGGCGCGCGGATTGGAACGCCTTTGCTGGACACATCGAGGCTGGAACCCGGTTTATCCCACCAACGGCAGGAAACTATAACCGCTTTATGGGGCTTATATTATCATCTGCTAAGCGCCACGTTTGCAGAGGGTTTAGGAAGGAGTATGTACCAGGTTGGAATAGCGACAGCGAAAGTTTGTATGAAACCTACCGGGCAACAGGCGACTGCTCAGTTGGCACTGAGCTCCTACTGACCCTGGATGCCAACCGCACTAGCAAGTGGAAAGACACGGTTAACTGTATGGATTTCAAACGCTCAAGCCGCAAAGCGTGGACTATTCTTAACAAACTTACGGGGAAACGAACTGCACCACGGCCGGCCTCTGCTATACACCCGAATGAAATCGCAAACAGGATGGTATCCATTTCTAGAGCAAAAGGCGTCAAAGTAGAAACTAAGAAGGTTAAGAGAAGCATGAAGGAGCTTAAGACCAATATAGTTGAGGACCCTAAGTTAGCAGAACCTTTCACAACCCAAGAAGTTAATCTCGCAGTCAAAGGGCTTCAGACTGGGAAAGCTGCTGGAGTGGATGGCATCTACAACGAGTTTCTGCTTAACCTGGGCCCCGTGGCGATAAGGTGGCTGTCTCTTTTCTTCTCCGACATTCTTCGTTGCAACAAAATACCCAGAGGCTTCAACGAATCAAAGGTGGTCGCACTGCTAAAACCGGCTAAAAGGGGGGACGACCCTTCTAGCTACCGTCCTATTGCGCTGCTAAACAGCTGCTACAAATTGCTAGAAAGACTGATTTACAACAGAATAGCTCCTCTTATAGACCGGGCTGTGCCGGTGGAACAGGCAGGCTTTAGAGCCGGGCGGAGCTGCACTGATCAGGTTCTAGCTCTAACAACTCACCTAGAAAATGGTTTCCAGAGAGGGCTAAAGTCTGGGGCGGTTTTCATCGACCTAACCGCTGCTTATGACACTGTCTGGAGGGATGGGTTACTGTACAAGCTACTGCTGGCTGTCCCTAATCTAACCATCTACAGGTTAATCTCCAATATGCTTTCCCAGCGACGTTTCAACGTGCACTTGGGGTCAGAGGTTAGCGACGCCAGGATGTTAAACAACGGTTTGCCCCAGGGATCGGTGCTGGCGCCCATACTGTTCAATCTGTACATCCACGACCTCCCGAGTACTACTGCCAGGAAGTTCATTTACGCCGACGACATCTGCCTAGTGAAGCAAGATAAAAACTTCAGCACGTTAGAAGCCTCACTATCTGACGATATGGAGTTGTTGGCTAAGTACTTTAGGATATGGCGATTAACACCCAGTACCAGTAAAACGGAGGTGTCCTGTTTCCATCTGCACAATAAATGTGCCACGCGGGAGCTCAGGGTGCGTTTGGGAGGATCCATATTAAAGCATAATTTCGCTCCAAAATACCTGGGTATCACTCTCGACCGCTCTCTGACATATAATCAACACCTGTCCACCACAGCTCGTAAACTGCAGACGCGTAATAACATAATTCAAAAATTGAGCGGGACCTCCTGGGGAGCAAGTGCTGATGTCTTGAGGACGTCTGCGCTGTCCTTGGTGTACTCAACGGCCGAGTACTGCGCACCAGTCTGGTTAGGCAGTGCCCACACCTCCAGAATTGACGTCGAACTAAACAAGGCCATGCGACTCATTTCCGGTACGCTACTGTCAACCCCATCCCACTGGCTACCAGTACTCTCCCGAATTGCTCCGCCAGACCTAAGAAGGAAAGAAGCATTGCTACGAGAAGTTGCAAAGATCCAGAAGAACCCGACCTTCCCAATCCACTCGGAGTTTCTAGATCCTGCCAACCGTCGCTTGAAATCCAGGAATGCTTCCTATAGTATCTCCAAAGATCTGCTCGACGGCTGTTTTAATCTAAACCATAAGTGGTCACAGTCGTGGAACTCTCTGATGGCGGGGAAGTTGGGTTCCGAAATAATCCCAGGCTCCATAATCAAAGGATCTGACCTTCCAAGACGGGACTGGTGCAACATCAACAGGCTCCGCACTGGCCACGGTCGCTGTGCTAATTACAAATTCCGCTCTGTGGGGCGCCAGTACAAACCATCCAGCACATTATCGAGGATTGCCCCATTACCCGCTATGCAGATGGACCCCCTGAAGATCTGATCACCCTTAGCGACGAGGCCATCAAGTGGCTGACTGGTCTTAATCTTTACTTATAGTTGCTTTTGTTTCTGTTTATAATATATGCCATACGATTAAATAAATTGGTAATTAGCTTAAAGGCTTGTAGTTTTCATTTCTCGAAATCTTAAACAAAAAAACCTAATTTGAACCTGAAATTGAAAGACTAAATTGTATTTTGCCTGGAAAAGGGTTGAATTCCTTATGTATTTGTTTTATAGTTACAAATAATAAACCCCAGTTTAGCACATAATTGAGTAACCATCTTAATAGCACAGTGCCGATTTCTAAAGACCTGTTACACTTGATTTTTTTCAGACATCCTAACTTAGCACCAATCAAATAATACTAGGGGATCAGCCCAAAAAAATGGCCTCACAATACCTTAAGCCTTTATAAGGCAGAGGGTTTATATTTCCCACCATTATTTGAACTTTATTTCAAAGTGATAGGGTTCAATTTCGCGTAATTTCTGACACTCTTATGCCCGTTAAAGGGTTAAATACCTAACCTAGTACCGCCAGAATGGCTCGAGCGGTAGTTTCTTTACAGTTTTATTAAGGTATAAGACTGGCCAGTTACAAATTTTCATGAGCCAAGTTTTCAGTAAATCTTGTTTGAATCTGTACCTCTTTTACATTGTTGCTAAGTTACTTAATAGTAAATTTTCCAAATTTAATGCAGTTACACTTGACTAAATCAAGTAACATTAAGGAAACTGGTTTAAGGCAAGTGTAACAGGGATATTATTAATGATTAAAAGTACCACTTCTAAACCCAGGTTTAGTTAATGCAAGTATTATTTAAATAGGTTACCACAAAAGTACAAGTAGAAAACAAAATGTGTAACATACCTATCAGCTCCAGCGCACGATAACATTTTGTTGATGCGAATAACGTGGAAGGGATGCAGACGGATGCGGATGTGGAACTGGTCCTTGCCGCAGTTCTTCACGAGGTACTTGTTGCAACAGATACGGCCGGCTTCCAGCGCCTCCGAGCTCAGCTGCTCGTACTCGTCCGACACCAAGTGCACGCATAGCGGGAAGTCGTCCACCGGCGCCTTCTTCTTGCCCAAGTCGAAGATACGGATCTTGGGGTCAGGCACACCACGGCAGAACCGCGATTTTGGGTACGGTTTGTTTTTGCAGTAGCGGTAACTGGAAGTAAATACCAGTGTTAATTTATGTCGTGGGTAAAAGGAAAAGCAAGAATTCGTAAACGTAAACTATTTACCATCTCGCGGGTCGGCGCCCCATTGTGATCTGAAATAAAGCAATAAAAGAACTTAGTTATTATCACAGATGATCACTGCTCAATGAGACACAAAATTATAAAGCACTTATGAAGATTTTTAGCGATTTTTATAGCAAGATAAAATATGCACCTTCACAAAGTGACACCTTAACCTCGAAAGACAGAAAATGGTCACAGTGTTGCCAGATAGCCCAGTCGCATTACCCCCAAGCCCTATGTGAAAACCCTCCAAATCTGGGGTATTTGATTCAAAAACCTCCAAACGAATATTTTATTAAAGAAAGCATTTAGTGTGATATTTTTTGCAGGAAAATACCAAACGAACGTACCATAATAAGAACTAAGGTACTGTTAATGTACTTCAACATTTCTCGGTAGCCCCTAATACCTCTATTTAAATGCAAACCAATTTTTCCAGTAAAAAATTAACGAGAAATTCAAATTTTCTTGTTCGAGTACATTTTGAGTTTAATATACACATAGAGCCTAAAAATTATCTAAGCAAAAACACGCTTAGCGAAATTCAGCTGTCATGGACAAAATTCAGCAGTAAATTTGTCTGAAAAGTGAATGATAGCTGACTCCCGCTCAATTGAGTGCTGCGCATAAGCTATGGTCTAGTTGTCATAATAAAATTAAGTAGATACAGCAATTTCGTGTTGTTGTAATTTCATTCGCTAGTTTTGTAACTTATTCTGGAAAACCCAATTTCTCAGTAGAAAATAGCCCGACTTTCAATACAATACAAATACTCTTTATTTAACACCTCAAAAACAAAACCAGTACAGATAAGATACAAAATTAAATAATAAATTAATCGAACTCGCGGAGCCTAAGCGAAGTGAGTTCTTACAAACAACTCCAGACCCAACTGTCACCTGGCTACTGGGACGTCTCGGCATTTGGATGGCTTTTTGATTTAGATAGTTTGTCCGACAATAACTTAAGTAACGTTTTTCTGATCTTTATTAAATTTCTTGGGCCTGTAGCAGAGATACATACAATTTGTAAGTTCGGATATGAGCAGGATCGATCAAGTGGTTATGGAGCTAGAAGGAGAAACAAAATCCTCCTTAGGGTCTTGTTATATTGGTCAACTCGTTTGCAAGTAAATCGCGAGTTCTCAGTTCGAGGCGGACTACTAGTAATTTATTAAGTTTCAATATTTATATGGGGGATCAGCTTGCTGATCAGCGGCTCCATTTTCTACTGACAAATAGGTTTATCACTTACTATAGTAGGCCTTCTTTATGGTTTGCGTTAATTTACTTTTGGGTTCGCAAGAATCGAAATATCATCTCTATCATTCTTATTATTTGAGCGATAAGCGATAGAGATGAAGAAAGTCAGATTTGTTGGTAAGTAACTAAGTACATGTGATTTGGTACATATGAGTGACCACTGACCACAAATAAAGAATACTTACAGAGTTCTTACAGCTGCGTACATAGTACAAAAAAAAATAAAAAAAAAGATTCTATCTTTTCAAAAACATCCATTTTCCCTCAAAAAGCTTTTTTTCCCTCCGCCCCGCCCCCCAAATATTTTGTCACCCCAAATTTCCCTCCAGGGTCCAAAAAATCCCCCAAATTTGGTGGGTTTTCCCCCAATCTGGCATCAGTGAATGGTCAACTCTTGACCACAGAGTAAATAATAGTATAACAGAGAGACCTCTGTAATGTCACGAATCATGTTGTCCCTTCTTAACGCATGACAAGTTCTTTTTCGCACTTATGCAAACGTATCGGATACGTCGTGTCAAACTCAAATTTTTTGACAGATTTACTTTGAGTTGTACCCCCCTGTCTTGACGTTTTAGTTGAAATGTTGCCGTAATAAATAAAAAATGACACGGTTCTAGCGTTTTTAAGTTGTACTTGAATAGAGAAAACATACTTTTGAAAGACATTTTTTAATACCATTCTCCAGATATTTTTAAGTTCATTAATTCGTTTAGTTGATGTTTTGATATATAAGTTTAATAATTAGCAAATTATTAAACTTAATTGATCATCAATTTCAAAAGACTACGATGCCCTAGCAAAAACGGTTGCCAAGTTATTGCCAAATATTCTTGGCTAATAGTAACTGAACAATGCCTCTTGCTTGTGTAATCATGTAATGTCAGTGTCAGTGTTCTGTCAACTCAGCTGTCTGTCGTGGGCATTTTCTTTTATTGATACGCTATTTGTCTACAAATTCCGAGCAAATAAGTATTACCACGTACGCTGCGTCGAGGAATATTTGTAATTAAGCTGCCTTAGTGCATTTTAACAATGGGTGCCCTGGCCAGCAGGCAGAACGCTGGTGTGGAGGAGGCTGACGTCGTGTCGAATCATGCATACAAATATCCACCTCGCTCAGGTAAACTTGGTGACCTTATATTTATTAATATTATCCTGTTGTATTGTTCACTTAACAATGACTAAATGGGCGATTATTGCGCATGATTACAATATATGAAAAAAAGTTCAAATAATGGTGGGAAATATAATCTCTCTGCCTTATAAAGGCTTTACGCCAAGATATGGTGGTCCCTTTGTTGTCGTATAAAAGGTTTCGGCTATAATCAGTTATAAATGAATACCGAGAATAATGTTTACATTACCAATATTTTGTTATTTTTATTAAATAACTGTTAGCGAGGATGATTTATGTTAACATACCTACTTGATTTTATATCATTTTATAAAGAATTTAATAAAAACAATACCTTTTTAGGTAACTACTTTGGCAGCCATTTTATCATGGGTGGCGAGAGGTTTGATACACCTCAACCTGAAGCTTATTTGTTTGGGGAAAATGCAGACCTGAACTTTCTGGGCAGCCGCCCAACTCCTGTAAGTTATCACTTTTGTAAAGTTTCAAATCAATTAAATACTTATTTTGCACCAATCTAGGTATGCCGTATGTTCAAACACACTGTGTAATCAGGGTAGTTTTAAAATGCCCATGGGCACCAGCAGCAGGGTGCCAGAGGGTGCACTTGAGGCCGTAGCTAGTGGGGGGGCATTACGGGGCAATGCCCTAACTTAAATTAGCACTGCCCTATCTTATATTATTATTATTATCTTCACCGGCTACGTCCCTGGATGCACTTGCACCTCTATCTCAGAAATGTTAATGTACAAAGATAGACTGTTTTATTAAGTGGAGAGCAGAATGAGAGCACCTCCCTGAAAGTAATCCTCGTGGCACCCATAAAGTTTCCTAGCATGCTTTAAGTGAACAAATCAGCCAGGAAAAGTAATCAAAACTAACTGACAACCACAATGTATGTTTTACCCAGTACTGAGAATTAAGTGTAACTTTCTGGTTTATACCAATCTCTAGAGAGTTCTAGACTTCAATCATAGCTTTAATGTCATATTATAGTATTAGTAGGACTTAATGAAAGAGACAATAAACTTAATATTATTTGTGCACATGGCATACAACATTTTTGAGTTTGTGAAATATTAAGTGGTAGCCTGCCACTCCAAGGATTATAGTTCTATGATATTAAAATTGCATAAAATTCATATGCTTGGTGGATTGGCAGTACTTCTGTATTCTGTCTTTTCTTATTGATGAAAATTTACTAAACATTACACATTTTTCAGTTCCCATACCCACCACCACAATCAAATGAGCCAACAAAAACTCTAAAAAGTCTTGTGAACATCCGCAAAGAGTCCCTCAGATTCGTCCGCTGCCCCGAGCCTGTGGGCAAGCTGGTGGAAAACAACAAGATGGGAGACAACATGGTCAAGCCGGTGGAGAATGGAAAGGGGACGTATTATAACATAGAGTTCACTTTTGACTGTGATGCCAGGATCGCCATCACTATATTCTATTTCTGCACTGAAGAGGTTACTCCAACTGGTGTTGTGTAAGTACTACTTTGAAATTGAACACCTAATTTATTTTCAGATAATGTATGTTTTTAAGCTTTTACATTTATAAAGGTTTCCTATATCTATGTACTGAAGAAGTTAAAATATAAACTTTTAATAACATCTGATGAATCTGATCATGATGAAGATCTAATGCGCAAATCATTTCTTATTGTACTGCCCCATTTTCCGTCACTTTTGTGTGCATATTTCATGAACAAAACAATTCTTTGAGAAAATACTATCATAAGCATTATGGGTATGAGAGAAACCTAGCAACTTCCTAATCAACAGTGGACTTTGTCATATTAAGAAATTTTTTCTGTATTTTGTATTGTCAATGTGTATATGTACATATACTTATTTGACTGTATGATCATGCTAACAATTACAAATTTTCAATGATAGCTACTACCCCCGTGACCCAGCCATGACCTCCCAGACGTACCACTACAAGAAGGGCGCGAACCAGCAGTTCTGTCAGCTCGCCCACGTGTTTGACCCCTCGCGCCATGCCGACGACGAACTACTGTACAATGCTGACACGGAGATCATACCCGTCGCTATATACTGCGTTGTGGATGAAGGCCAGGAAGGTGAGTTCATTTGCAGGTTCTACACATAAGGCTCCGCCAGATGGCTGGAGAGAGCGATGCGCACCACTCTCAACACGCCGCTTTCACAAAACGCGCCAGTCTGACGGAGCCTTTAGTAACAATGCTAGGACTTAATCAGAGTACAGCGCCGATCCGAAAATTGCTCGCGTATTTGTACAGTAACTTCCAAGACGGTCTATTCTATTTACTACCAGGAGCAAAATGGTGATAAATTTCAACACAACATGAGCAGATAATACTTATCTAATACATCGTGCGTCGTAGATAAAAACAATGGAGGACTTTGTATGCTCTTGCTTGCTTCAATTAAAGGACAAACGAAAAAAATTCAGTCGAATTGATAACCTCCTCCTTTTTTGAAGTCGGTTACTTAGGATCCGCTATTCCAAGAGAAAGTGGCCGAGTTGCTGTAAAAAATAGTGAAATCACTACTGGTGTGCCTATAATAGTTCCCTCGATTTCTCCAGGATCCCATCATCAGACCCCGACTTGGTGACAATGGGACCATCTAGGGGTTATACCCGTTAGATTAAAAACAAATTTTGAAAATCGGTTCACGATTCACGGAGATATCGAGTAACATTTATACAAAAAAAAATTCAGTCGAATTGAGAACCTCCTCCTATTTTGAAGTCGGTTAAAAAGTGCACACGGTTCAACAAGTTTTTCAATATTTAGATTTTTATCATTTCAATAATTTGTTTCAGAAATCAGACAATCTCACACAACAATAGCGATAGTGGAGAAGCATTCGGACGGCACCTACGTGCTGAAGGCTCTCAAACAAAAACTGTTCGTCGACGGGCTGTGCTATCTGCTGCAAGAAATCTATGGAATTGAGAACAAAAACCTCGACACTAAGGTACCTTACCACGAGCATTTCGAGCAACTACTGACATGACAGTAGTTTAATAATGTTTAAATTTGTATTCTATCACACCATATTTAAAGTCCATTTTCCCCCAGCCGAGTTCCGACGAAGAAACCGAAGAGGGCGGTTCAGAATGCGTCATCTGCATGTGTGACGTGCGCGACACGCTCATACTGCCCTGCAGGCATTTGTGTCTGTGCAACTCTTGTGCGGACTCTCTACGCTACCAGGCTAATAACTGCCCGATTTGTAGGGCCCCGTTCAGGGCGTTACTACAGATCAGGGCTTTACAAAGGTCAACTGCACCCCCGCCGCCTGCTAGCCCTCCGTTGGTAAGTGATAGAAAACTCGTGTTATAGATAGATACCCTTATACTCCCTCCATAGTTATCTACGTGCGACTCTATGCGGATTCTCTGCGCTAACAGGCGAATAACTGCCCAATTTGTAGGGCTCCTTTCAGGGCGCTTCTACAGCTCTGGGCTTTACAAAGAGCGACTACGCCCCCGCCGACCGTTAGTCCTCTGCAACTTTCTGCCGTGCTAATCTAACACCATTTTTTTTTTAAATTATGAAACTACAAAAAACTGCCTCTTAGACAGCGTTAGCGCCCCGCTGCTGTGTGAGACGGCTCATATGCGGCTTCTTACGCCACGCCGGCATCGCGCTCGAATGTGACAAGGCTTTAATTCATTATTTTCATTAACTTACTTAAGAATACGCACTCTTACTGTTTTAAAGGCATTTTTCGGTGTTTTTAATTTTTCGGTTTTCCAGGGGAGCATGGAGAATATCCCAGCAGGCTACGAGCCAGTGTCGCTGATCGAGGCGCTGAACGGGCCGCACCCGGCGCGCGCTCCACCCGTGCTCGCCCCCGCCATCGCCAGTCCCGACACCGACACAGCTTCACAGGTACTGACTTTCATATTTTTTCTCAAACATGCGCGAAAATGTTGTCGTCACGTTCGTGAAAACAGACTCGGAAGTATCACGTTTCGGGCGCCGTAGTGACACTTGATATGAAAAGGATTTTGGTAATGCATGGTCTGCAAAGTAGCCGTCGCCCGCCACGCGCTAGTCCGCGCGGGCGGGCTGGGCGCCGCCGGTCAATGTCGCGCGGGCGCCGGCCACGAATGCGATAGACTTTTAGGCTTTAAGTATTAGGTTTTAGGTTTTATTTCCACGCATTTTTTTGAGAAAAGCACTATACATGCCTCGGCGTGAAAACGGATTCCCGGCCTCGTATCCCTATCCGGCCTGGCTACGCTCGGCCGTATATACCTACTTGGCCGGAAATTACCTATTTTCCCAGCCTCTGCTGTAATGTACTTATTATAGGTACTTAAATAAGTAATAGCAAAGCTCTTGTAATATTTTTCTTGGGCAATTTTTTATCTCTTAATGAAACGCTCATACGTTACTACACGCGCCGGCAAAACAAGAAATTAACCGCAAAAGACGCTCATAGACGTTTAAATGAACCTTCATGCACTCCAATAAGGTTTACAGCTCATTATACATATAACTTAGCCTTGAAGTCACATAGACCAAAATGAATTGTTCGCAGGCGGCGGAGATCCTGAACCGCTGCAACTTGGAGCGCAGCTCGTCCACCAGCCTCGGCAGCGCGCTCAACAACACGCACGCGCTCACGCCTGAGGTAACTCACTTGTCCCCCTTTCAAACTATTTAACTAGTAGTCCGCCTCGAACTGAGAACTCGTGATTCCCCTACAAACGAGTTGACCAATATAACAAGACCCTTTTAATGATTTTTCACGCATTCTAGCTCCACAACCCCTTGATGGATCCTTCTCATGTACGAACTCTCAAATTATATGTATATCTGCTACAATCCCAACAAATTTCAGAAAGATCAAAAAAACCTAACTAAACTTATCGTCGAACAATCTCTCAAAATCGAAAAGCCATCGAAATGTGGAGAAGTCCCAGTAGCGAGTTGTTTGTAAGAACTCGCTTCTCTTACGCTCCGCTCGTTCGATAATATAATAACTAATTGGTTTTTATTTGATGACACATTTAATTTTATGACGTTTTTGTTTCAGTTCCGCATGTCAGTGCTACTGGCGCGCGAGCAGGACGGCAGACGAGAGCGCGCGGCCAGCCCTCTGCTACGCGAACCCGCGAGAGTAAGCCCCGAGGCTGTCAACAAGGTACAGTTTGTACATCCTATGTCGTACTCCTTTGGAAACTCCTTCCTAAAAATAATAAGTAAATGTACAGTCAGCAGCAGAAGTAGCTAAGCGGGTAGGGTGTTCAAAATGACCTACACACGCTCTTATTCTCTTAACAATAAAGTCGTGTCCAGCTCATTTCGAACACCCTACCCGCTTAGCTATCTTTGTTGCTGACTGTATGTTGTTGACTGTCGTTCTTCACGGGGGCGAGAAGTGGCTCACGGAAAGCCGTTTTGCTGCATTGATCGTAGCAAATGGAAATCCGTGATCTCTGCCTACCCCTTTTGGGATATAGGCGTGTTTGTATGTTTGTTTGTTGTATGTTGCATAATATTCTGTTTATATTTTATTTTCAGTCATCACTAAGCCTGGAATACCCAGCGGAGGCGACATCCGTCCACGAGCCGAGCTCCGACGACGAGGGCTCCGCCGAGCTCGCCCTCGCCGAGCCCGAGCCCAGCGAGGAGCCCGAGCCCGACAGCGACGCCGAGCGACTGTCGCCTCTATTGACACAGCCACAAGCACCATTACAGCCTAACGGGGTTAGTCAATATGGTACCTTATTAAGTTACGATAAGGTTGAATTTATTTAGCTTATTTAACAGTTTTGTCATTAGCACATGTTGGGTTTATTAAGACTGCGTCGACCGTCCAGTGGCGCCCTCATTAGGGGGATTGTGTTTCCTAATAAACGAATCAATTTATGTATAATCCCTCATACATGTAAAGTTGTAGTTGTACTAATTCCGCAACTTATGATATATGTGATATAGTTTTATATTACTTACTTTTGGCTTTATCACATAAACGGAAAAAAGTGACTACCATTTTGTTCTTTTCAATTTAAAAAGTTAAAAGTCTATGATTATTTTACTCCTAGGAGTAAAATGAATGTATGAAATTCCATTTTTATCCGCTGCGTTACACTTTTAAATAATTGCTAGGTATATATCTTCGCACACATAGTATGTATAGTGAACGCTGTTTCCGTCCCGCAGGTGGGGCACCTGGGCGGGCGGACGCACACCGCCCCCGACGCCGACCTCCCCGCCTCGCCCCGCGCGTGTGAGTATCTACCCGCACCTACTCTAACCTAACCTAACACTGTTCAACCACACGGGACCTGTTGTTCACGAAGCCGGGGCTTATCTAAACAATGCAACCTGACTCAGGTCCGTAGCTAGAGTGCAGTTTGGTAGGACATTGGTAATACAAGTACTATACAGTCTCTGACTCAGGCGCGGTCGCAGACGAAAATTTTGGGGGGGGGACACTAATGTAGATGTTTTATTTCAAATTTTTGAGGGGGTCTGTAAAAATTTTTTTCTATTAGAAATGTAGGATTTTGTGACCCCCCCTGGGACCGCGCCTGCTCTGACTTTAATTGTTGAGTCATTTACGGGTCAAGCTATTTTCTTTTGTTTGCACAGTCGCCATCAGATATATCGAAGCGGCCAAGGTGATGACAAATATCTGAACAACGCCTCTACTGTCAAGGCAATATTTTTCAGTACACTGGCCGCTTCAATATATTTGATGGCAACTGTACTTACTCTATGAAATTTTCAGTGTAAATTGAACGGTCACGTGCTATAAAATTTGAGTACGTCGCTCACCGTACATTGGCCAATAAAATCTGACCAATAACTTTTTTAAGTAAACCTAGATATATCCAAAATATTTATTTTAAATGCTTCCATAAACTTCTTAGACGTCCGTTAAGTGGTTTAATTTCTCTACTTTAACAGACTAACGGAATAACAATAACAAACTCTTAACAATTACACCCCCCGTATGGTGATATTCAAAATGTGCAGTGAAAGGGCCTGGCCAATGCCGCCAGCTATACGCTAGAAATAGCACGGATACGCATACGGGTCAGATGATGCGATATCTCACGAGATAGGTGATAAAATAGACAAAACATAACGTAATAAAATCTCTTTGCATGCTTGATGTTTTAAGGATATTCTATCATTAAATCATTATTGCCAGGCTGTTGTCATATCGAGGATCCTATTTTGATCATCCGCTTATTACAGCGAGACCCCATTACATCATTTCAATGACCATCAGATGTAATAAATACGATGTAAAAGTGTTAACATTTCTTTGTCGCCGACTCAACTGTACCGCAATAGTGTACCAAAATTATATCGACTACACAACATCGATCATAATAATCAGGATTCACCATTAACATCGCTTTTATGGCGGAAATCGTTTCCTATTACTCCTATTAAAACATCCGATACAATAGTTTTAAAAAACAGTATTGGAACAGTAGTAAATTCTATCCAATTATTTCAAATTATTAATGAATACTCTACTCTTGCATTACCTCAGACGTAAAAGGGGAATAATGAGCAACATATTTACCCTTTTTGACTGAGTACTGTTCCGTAAACGGTTTTAATGTTATATTTTTACTAGCTTTATTTAATATATAGATGTGTTAAATATTTTATAAAGTAAATAATATTTTATTGTAAAATTATTTCACTACACCGAAACGTGTAATATGTAGCGATATATTGAGCTTATAACATAATTAATTATTACAACAGAAACGTACGGCACTGTAACAAATATATGGTAGAGAAGCGGTTTATTATAATTAAATTATAAACTGACAGTTTAGACATAATTTTTTTTTAACAAATAATACAAATAAGAGCGCGTACATAACTGTAGTGGTTTGTGTGGTAAATAAAATTGGTGCGCAGCGAGTTCGGCGGGCTCGGCGGGGTCGCCGCCGGCCGAGGACTCGGACTATTTCACGCCGGAGGACACGGCCACCACCATTCTGACCGTGCCCAAACACAAACACGCTGTAAGTGCGCGCGCCGAGCGGTGCCGGGGGTTCTTACGACACGACACGAGTGTGCGTACCAAACATACCATTTTATGACCAGGGTTCGAAAGGATAATTATCAATTATAGTTGTCTTGATAATTATCTTGATTTTTATGTCTGATAATTATCGATTTGATAATAACCCAAAATTTGTAAAGCCAGAACGTACAAAAAAATATTAGGCTCGAATATCGACACCAATTGTTGATCTATATATAAGAGAAAGTACCCATACCGGGGATAATTATCGGATAATTATCTGATATAACTATCAATGATCATAATTATCTGGATAATTTCGAGCTCTGTTTATGACTCCTTGATGGTCATAAGGATGGCAAGGTCAATAATGATATTTTTACGGCCACCTTTTTACTTTGATTCAGATGAAATTAAATTACAAACGTATATTCAGAGCAATGACACGTAGTCTGGCGACCGAGTGGCAACCGGATGGCTCGCGGTGTTTAAGCTCCTGAAGTGATGAGAAACCGCCCTGTGCAAGCCGAACTGACACAACTTGGAATGCGCAACTATGGAGCGAAAATAAAGGGAAGGTGTAATTTTTTTTTATCGCGAGGCAACCGATGCCTGAAAGTGAATACGCTGGTTATATAATACACTTTAATGCCATCCCTCCAGGTGCGACTGGCGCCCTGTACGAGAACGAAGAAAAAAAATCACAATAAAAGTTGGCAGCCAACCGCTTGAAAATTAGCATGCTTGATCTTCATCACTTACAGGCACTGCACGCCTAGCACATTAATGACGCAACAGTATCTCGCGCGCGAGATATACTACCAGTCTCTTTTTAATTGATATAGTCAGAAAAGGACGGATAGACTATCTCGCGCGCGAGATACTGTCGCGTCACTCATGTGCTAGGCGTGCAGGAAACAAATTGCCATTCGCCCAGGCGCCTAATTACGCGTCATTGCTTTAACTAGTATCAGATATAGTTTGGACTTAAAATGTATCTATGCGTCTGTAGTTAGAGTCCATAAGTGTGGATTTTAATGGTGTTCAACAATAACTTTGTAAGGTGTTCAAAAAATGCCATTTTTGTCGGGATATTTATCGTGGGGGGTTATCTCAGCTCTAACTTTAAAAAAACAGACAAGGGTGAACCGTATGATAATGTATGTCGTAAGATCCTTCTTGCATCTGTCGGCTCGCCCCATGGTTTGTGACGTCACGTCATCTAGTTAGCGATGATTTCGTTTCGTTGTTGTGGTATAATTTGCGCATTCATTCCTCACATAATACGTTCGTGTTGTTTTGCATTGTGGTCATTATTTTGGTTATTCGTTATTTTGAGTTGCATTCACGACAGCTATTTATTAAGTAGTAGTAGTTATTTATATGATATGATACTTAAGGTATATTTTTCATGTGGCAACTAAATCTACCGTTAACGTTACTATGTTAAATTAATAACTCGAATATGTACTCGTACATATTTCACTCATGTAACTTTGTAACACTATTTATCATTTGGTCACTCTACTCTACATGAAATTATATAACCAAAGGCGTTTTAACAATATGGCTGCTTCTGATCAGGTAATCCAGGTTCTGTTATTGGATATTTATTTATGTATTTATATCCTGCCGGGATATAGGGTAAATCGCCAGTAACTGGCCACCTCTAACTAAAAATGAGCTCTATTCACCTACAAACAGAATTCATTTTAGCATAAGGTTTTAATAGGGGATATTACGCAAGGCTCCATATTGGCTCACATAAAATTACTTAGCATAATTTTTTCAGTAATACCGTTTTGTGATCAGAATTATCATTCGTCATAAAAAAATTGGCATAATTTTTATGGTTATAATATTTTTCCATATAACGACAGTGTTAATAATTGTTTGCTGTCCGAATTTTTTGATACATAATATAATTTCCTACGTTTTTTGTTGATAGTAGTCATTTCTGTGACAGGGTCGACGAAGCCCCCGCTTCGCGGGGGCTTCTATTCTGGGTAGTTATGCCCTTCGGGCAGGATGACACACTAACCTAACCTAACCTAACCGAAATTGTGTTGTGTTGTGATCGCAAGATACCTAACACTCCTCCTCGCTTCGCTCGTCGTCGTACCTAACGGTGACTCTGGAAAGTAATATTAGTATAATAGATATTTATATTGATTTACATTATAAACTTAAATAATTCGGAGTAACGATAGTTATGAACAAAAAATACTTATAAGAAATGATCATTATGATTAAAAAAATTATGAACAACAATTTCGGACTTCCAATAATCGAAGTACAAATTTTATGTGAACTTTGGCGCACCCATTACGCAAAACTCTGCGTAGGGGGCGGCACTAGCACATACAAAGGGCCTACCGCGAAACACGAAAATAAAAATTTCGTTACCTGGTTCGCTAGTCACTCTTTCATATTCGAGCAATAGAGAGGCATTTGCCAAAATTTCGATTCTCTCGTTTCACGGTAGGCCCTTTGTAAACAAACCGCCTTGGTGCACAAATGACATATTTATTCGTTATAAATTATCTATGAACCTTTGTAAATAACTGTTTAAGGCCTAGTATGTATTTAGAACTCTATGGTTTACCGGTGTGCTAGTGCTGCACTCTGGTGGCAGAATATTGCAGTAATATCCCCTATTACTGGCCAAGTGGCCACCCTTCAATAACTGGCCGCGTTATACTAAAATGAATTATGTTTGTAGGTGAATAGAGTTCATTTTTAGTATGGTTTGGTTTGTATTATTTGATAATTTATTGAAAAAATTGGAATGTATCTCCTAAAATATAGTCTGTATTATATTTCTTTTGTTTCTTATTTATTATTTTACTCGATTTAATGTTAGAATAGAATATTTCAAATGCAATGTATATTGCTTATCATATCATTATTTATATTACCAAAATAATAAAATTAATTAAAGAAAATGGCGATTGCTAGACCGCTTGATACTTTGGATGTGTTTGCTGTTACATATAATCAATTTATTTTTAATGAAATGCAGCAGTGCACGTTTAGTAATTACGTAAGGCGATTCACTCACCTTAATGATACATTCCAGCAGAGTACCTACTGCTTATGAAAATTATGAAGCCGCTTATGATTTTCCTGAAAATTCTAGGTAGATTTCAGCCAAGCAATTTAATGTCATCGAAGTAAAAATTTACGCTCGAGCAATTTCAGCGTAGTGTCAAACACTGGCAACTATTACATAGTGTAACTATTTGCATTTGGTAACAGGAGCTGGTGAGCAACGGGCCGGTGGCCGGCGACGGCACTCCGCAGCGCTGGGCGCTGCCGCATCGCGTCACTTCCTTGCCAGGTATAAAACAAATCATACAAAATATAAATAATCTTGCATCAGCATATTCGAGCGATAGAGAGGCAGATGTCGAATTTTCGATTTACTCATCTCACGTTAGGCCCTCCGTAAACAAACCGCCTTGGAGCATGACATTTAATCGTTACAAATTATCTATGAAAACTTGTGATGAAAAATGTTTAAACGCCTGTATGCATAAGTACTCCATGGTTTACAATATGTGCTAGTGCTGCACTCTGGCGGCAGATCATTGCAGTAATACCGCCACTATTAAACGGATTATATCACTTTGTATTTTGATATGAATCCCCACGTTTCGCGCCCTTAGATGAATCTCTCATATTTATCCTACTGCTACTGATGTCCATATGCCAGGTCCTGCATAATGTTATTTTTATGAAAACATGTGTATCCCTCCTATATGAAAAGTAGATGGGTTATAATTAAAACAAAAAAAGAACCGACTTCACTTAGGATCCGCTATTCCAAGAGGATTTGGCCGAGTTGCTGTAAAAAATAGTGAAATCACTATAGGTGTGCCTATAATAGTTGAAGAGTTCCCTCGATTTCTCCAGGATCCCATCATCAGACCCTGACTTGATGACAATGGGACCATCTAAGGGTTATACCTGTTCGATTTAAAAAAAAAATTTGAAAATCGGTTCACGATTCACGGAGATATGGAGTAACATACATACAAAAAAAAACATAATAATGATAAAAAAAAAATCAGTCGAATTGAGCACCTCCTCCTTTTTTGAAGTCGGTTAAAAAGTAGCCTGTTTTCTCACAACACCTGGTTGTCCAGGCACGCCACTGTCGCAGTCGTCGGTGCGCTCGTCCGGCGACTCGTACAGCTCGACTTCGTCCACGCGCCAGCTGCTCGCCGCCGCGCCGCTGCCCGCCGACACGGCGTGCTAGCGCCGGCCGCGCGTTCTACGCAGACCGGATACTAACCGGCTTGATAAGACGTAATCGCGTTTAAAAGTAGCCTGTATTTTCACAACACCTGGTTGTCCAGGCACCCCACTGTCGCAGTCGTCGGTGCGCTCGTCCGGCGACTCGTACAGCTCGACTTCGTCCACGCGCCAGCTGCTCGCCGCCGCGCCGCTGCCCGCCGACACGGCGTGCTAGCGCCGGCCGCGCGTTCTACGCAGACTGGATACTAACCGGCTTGATAAGACGTAATCGCGTTTAAAAGTAGCCTGTATTTTCACAACACCTGGTTGTCCAGGCACGCCACTGTCGCAGTGTCGGTGCGGTCGTCCGGCGACTCGTACAGCTCGACTTCGTCCACGCGCCAGCTGCTGGCCGCTGCCCGCCGACCGCGCGGTCTACCCACACCGGATACTAACCGGCCTGATAAGACGTAATCGCGTTTTTTTGGCGTTTTGGTTAGCAACTACACATAATGCATAGAATATAGTTCGTTTTTTTAAGATATGCGAGTAATTCGGACTTCGTAAAAAAATCCTACTATACCTACCGTTTGTTTTGATTCCGCCTATTATATTTATTGCGCAGGCATTGCTATTAAGGCTTCATAACTTATATAAAATGGCGGTTGGGTATTTAAGTAACGAAAACAAAAATTAATATATATTCACTATGCATTATTAAATAAACTATTGATCATTACGTATTACCTCCTAATTAAATTTTAAATCTATAAAACTCTCGTGAGACTTTAAATATTTATACCGCGTCAGCGTCACTCACGTAATGTTGGTCGATTTTTGCTCAACCTGTTTCGATCAAATTTTTTCGAAATGATTGCACACCACACTTAGGGGCTATTCATAAATTACGTCATTTCAAAATAGGGCGGGAGTCTGGACATCGGATGATGGTAGCATAATGTAGGAGGAAACGGGGCCATTCGAAGCATAATCTTTGGATGATTTTAGAGGGGGGGTCAAAAATCGATGACGTAATTTATGCACATCCCCTTACAACGTCTCCTGTTAAAGGCACGTCCACAATCATCGTAAATTGATCGAAAAGGATCGAGCAAAAATTGACCAAAATTACGTGAGTGACCGTTTTAAATATTTTTAATAAATTGAAATCATCAGTATTTTATTTCATAGAGTTAAAATGACTTTGCAGCTGCAATAGAACTAATCGAATGTCAGATTTGCGCTGAGAAATAATCATCAGGCTCCAGTGCTTTGTTGATTGGTATTAGGGTCAAATCAGACCTAGCGGAATTAAGCCAATTCATAGACAAAATGCTTAAATTTGTCTAGCTGATTTTTTGTATGGAAGCCATAGACAAATTCCGCTACCAGAGAAAGATTAAAGCATTTTGTCTATGAATTGGCTTAATTCCGCTGTGATTCCGCTAGGTGGTGTTTTGACCCTTATGTGTTGCATCACAAGTATTTTTTTTTTATCTTTTCGTTTTGTTATCGCTGGTGGACCTTCATACTGTTTATAACAATGTTAGATATTTAAGGGTATTATTTCAGATATAATGTATTAGATTTATAAGCTAAAATATTGCATATTGGTTTTTGTATTGCGTTTTATTTATACGTAAACATTAACTTTCAATATCAATCTATGCTCATGTTTAAAGTCGGTATCTCTATCTTATTATTTAAGATTATTTTGAATAAGTATATTTGAAATGAATTTGGAGATGTAACCATACTAAAGGTCGATTCACAACGCAAAATTTCATTAAAATTACCACCAGTTATTGGGAATAGACCTGTATATAAGTATTAATAAAGTGCAGCCTATCGTTATTAAATATATTAGTTTTAAGATTATAATATTAGAAATTGTGAACTTTACAAACTCTATGTAACTTTATTCATCATTTTTATTCAAACTAAGTAATTGACACTTATAGATCAAGAGTAGGCCGTAGACAACCCTACCTCATCGAGTAGCAGAATTCGGCTTATGTAGGGCAATTCACGATTAAATGTTATGCATCAGTCGCTCAGACTACCAGGTACTAAAAACCTGGTAGCCTGAGCGAAAGTTAGTGCATTTTGTACAGTTTTTTTGACAAAAACTACTTCAACGACTAGCAAGTGGGCACGTGGGACAGTAGTGCCAAAAAATGGTGGTAGTCTCACGTATACCGGAGATTTAACGATTATTTTTTCATCAATATTTATTTCGAATGGCATTAGTTTTCGGGGGCGAGAAGTGGCTCACGGAGAGCCGTTCTGCTGCATTGATCGTAGCAGGTGGAAATCCGTGATCTCTGCCTACCCCTTTTGGGATATAGGCGTGATTGTATGTATGTATGTATTAGTTTTAAATTCTACTAGGTTCATTATTTCAATAATTTTCAATAAGGTAGAATCATGAAGTTGCCAGTTTTACGCAATGCAACCTCTTATTTTTTGGCACTTGTTGATAAGCATTGTCTTATATGTAGGTACCGCGTAAAACTGTATTTAAACCATCCCGCGAACTCATTTGCACGACGTACTTGCATTAGCTCTAGGTTTAAGGTCGGCAACCATTTTTTGTTGAGTCTTTTGTTGTTTTGGTAAGTACTTTCGAACGGCATAAGGTTCAATTTGCTACTCGATAGGGTAAATTTTATAATTATATATTTGCTGACTGTACAAAATGCTCCAAGTTTAGCTCGGGCTACAAAGTACTAAAATACATAACTTTTAACCGTGCATTGCCCTACATAAACCGAATTCTGCTACTCGATGAGGTAGGGTTGCCTACGACCTACTCTTGATCTATTATTATAAAGTTAACTAAAATCTCTAAAAAATAACAATGATTACATAATTAATTAATTATGTAACGAAGGTGACAAGTGATTGTATAGTAGTAATTAATGTATGATATATTAGACTGACAAAAACATTCCTTTTGTAGGTACTGAATCTCAGAATAGAATGGTACCGTGTAGCTAACTTTAGCTAACTAACTTGTGGTTCTATGGTATCTAGTTGACTAAGCTAACTCATTTAATCTCCTTAAATTTTGTGGATGATTTTATAGAAAATTATTACAATAAACTGTATGTTAATGTTTTATATGTTTTTCTTCCCCTTTTCCAAGCAATTTTGCCTTTGTAATAAGAATAATCACACTTGTGAGGAAGAAAAACAAATAGCACTTTTATTAAGTGGAAACAACTGGTAGTTTAGTGTAGGTACGGTATCGTGACCGCGAGTGCCCGGCCCCCCACAGTGAGCGAGAGCGCGCATCGCCTACGTGTAACAACAGCTCTTACGAGCAAGTATCTATATTAATAATCCCGAGGGGGGGGTACGGAAAAGTCGAACGAGACTATGCTCAAACGAAAGAGCGTAAAGAATAAAGAGTTTTTGAATTGGACACTTATATCGGCAAAATTCGGATTGTCGCGTATTTTACGTTGAAAAGTGTTAATTTCATTACATAACGCCGGCCATTTTTGTTGGTTGTCAGTGACGGGTACGTTCGGAAATTGTGAACAATGTTTGCATTCGGCGCACACGCAATGCACGTCGGACCAAAGATTGTGGTCAAACAAAAGCAGGTAAAAAGTAAATAAATGCTGATAATAAATTTAATACAATACGGCTGATTTACAAAATATTATTTTACAGTAAGTCTATTAGCACTATTAAAGGAAAATGTAAAGATGTTTGCAAGTATTCGACTACTACCTACATGTTTTGTCATTGTCATGTGAATCCAAACGTCATACTCATATGCAATGAAAATAATGAAATGACCCGCGGGTTATGTTTATTTACCTAAGTATTTTACCTAAATATATGTCTCGAATACTATTGTAGATAATTATCAGCGTTGGTTCTATGAGTGTAGTGTAGAAACTGATGCATTTTCTAATATGTTCAGGCCGGATATTGTAGCGCCAAGCGCAACAAAAGTTTGTTTACAAATGAAAAGGCTAATCTTTTATTAAAATGACTGTAAGTATGACAAAATTAAGTGTTATATTGAATTAACTAAAACGTAAAGTCAATCTTTGCGTAAAAAATTGCACATTTGGTTATATCTTTGAGTAAATAACCATGAATACATTAATGTTCTAAAGGATATCACGTTGTCATGAGGCATGTAGAAGATTATTTCTAAAATGAATACAAATTAATCATAGTTTAATGAAATAGGCTGTAGTCAAAATTAGGGGTGCTCATTTTTTATCCTAGGTATTCACAAATATGCTTATAAACATGAATTGTATGACCAAATGCTGTCATAAGTATAGTAAATAGTGTGTGCAATTGGATGGCGCAGTTATTCTAATGACACAGTGTGCGGATATGTATGTAAAGTTGATCCGTGCGGTTTTCACTGATGTCTGATCCAGGTTGAAAGCAGCGTGTGCAGTGTCCTGTTTTTGTGGTTTTTAATCACAACAACCTCCTTCACTTCAAAGTGAATAAATTTAATGGCTACTGTCTCTGTCTGCTGTAATTAACTTCAACTACATTGAGCCAGAGTTAATTATTGGATCACTCAACTGGTAAAAAATTAAATTAAAAATGCATTATTTGTTGCACAAAAATAGACACAAAAAAAAGAGTGGTAATATACACTAGAAGTAAACAGAAAAACAATACTCAAGAAGGGAAAGGAAAAAAAACACAACAAACAATCAACTTAAGAACTAAATTCGCGACAATAGGCTCGGAGCTCAGCATTTGCTCCGAGCTTGGTCGGCTACACAGTGCTGTTTTTCAGCCCGCGCCTGTCTCTTGACTTATACAAAATGAAAATTTAATAGCTGGCTATAGGGTAAACATCGCATTCACAGCTTGCACTTAGTTTTTATTAGTAGTTTCTTTTTGTCTCTGTCGTTCATAAGTGCATTGTAATGTGCCTAAATTGAATAATTTTAAACAAAAAAGAACCGACTTCACTTAGGATCCGCTATTCCAAAAGGAAGTGGCAGAGTTGCTGTAAAAAATAGTGGAATCACTATAGGCGTGCCAATAATAGTTGAAGAGTTCCCTCGATTTCTCCAAGATCCCATCATCAGACCCCGACTTGGTGACAATGGGACCGTCTAGGCGATATACCCGTTCGATTAAAAAAAAAATTTAAAATCGGTTCACGATTCACGGAGATATCGAGTAACATACATACAAAAAAAAAAAAAAAAATGTCTCGATCAACACCTCGAGAGACTTTCGCTAGGTGGCTGGATCAAGGGTCAGATGCAGAAGGCGGTGGTCATGGATACGGCGCGGATAGTCCGCCGGTTCCTCTCACTGCGGCCCTAACCACCGGCAGCCTGGGCCCTGCCATACCCTCTAGGATAGGTTTTTTATAATGTTTTTATTGTTTTTTTGTGTTTTTGATGTATTTTTGTACTTTACTTTTATAAAAATATTGTAAAAAACCTATCACTAAGACCAAAAATAAATAAAGAACATAATAATGATAAAAAACAGTCGAATTGAGAACCTCCTCCTTTTTTGAAGTTGGTTAATAATAAATATCTTTTATCTTTTTTATTACATGCCACCTAATACCTAAAAGGAGGGCCACGTTTTTTCGAAAGTATATAGAGGTATTACCCGAGCGGAGTTTTAGAAACCCATGCGGGAAACCAAGATATTTGAATTCCGAGATTAAAAAGCCAGTGTTACGAGTCGTTAGAAAGCCGGGATTCAAGAAATGCGGGCCGACGGGAAGTCAAGGGAGTCCGGAGTTTTGATATCCTTGATTAGGAGACTTAAAATACGGGATTTCGGGGGGGGGGGGGGTGCGCCAAAGTTCACATAAAATTTGTACTTCGATTATTGGAAGTCCGAAATTGTTTTTTATAATTTTTTTAATCATAATGATCATTTCTTATAAGTATTTTTTGTTCATAACTATCGTTACTCCGAATTATTTAAGTTTATAATGTAAATCAATATAAATATCTATTATACTAATATTACTTTCCAGAGTCACCGTTAGGTACGACGACGAGCGAAGCGAGGAGGAGTGTTAGGTATCTTGCGATCACAACACAACACAATTTCGGTTAGGTTAGGTTAGGTTAGTGTGTCATCCTGCCCGAAGGGCATAAACTACCCAGAATAGAAGCCCCCGCGAAGCGGGGGCTTCGTCGACCCTGTCACAGAAATGACTACTATCAACAAAAAACGTAGGAAATTATATTATGTCTCAAAAAATTCGGACAGCAAACAATTATTATATTAACACTGTCGTTATATGAAAAAATATTAAAACCATAAAAATTATGACAATTTGTTTTATGACGAATGATAATTCTGATCACAAAACGGTATTACTGAAAAAATTATGCTAAGTAATTTTATGTGAGCCAATATGGACCCGATTTCGGGAATGTGGGAAACCGGGATTTTAGGGTGCTGGGAGTCCCGGTATAAGGGATTCCGAAATTTTGAGACATAAGGAATTCTGAGTTCCAAAAAAATCTGGATGGGGTCCGTGACATTATAAAGCCGGGATATAAGGCAGTATAATGCCGGACGCCGGAATTTTAGGGTTTTAGGAATCTGGAACTTTAGGGATGCAGGATTCTGAGATTTTTAAAAGCCTAGATTCCGAAAATGTGTCTCTCATAAATTTTAGAGTTCCTGTCCCAGGAGTCCAGGATTTTATAAATCTGGGAATCACTAAACCCCGAATTATGGAAATATTGAAACCGTGATTTTGGATTGCTGTTTTTGGATTGCTGTGCGTGTGCACCCGAACCCGGACATAAGGGCATGCGGAATTCCGGAACTTTAGGAGGCCGGGATTCTGAAAATGCGGCTTGCTGGAGTGGTCCCAGCGGTCCAGGATTCCGCAACTTAAAAACATCGTAATTTCGGAACTGCGCGAGGCCGGGATTTTAAGACATTATAAACCAGGGATTCCGGGAATTGAAACAATCGGGATTTTAGGGTCCCGGGTGTGCCAGGACTTAGAAGTACAGGCTTACGGGACTTTAGAAATCCTAGGAATCCTGGATTGCGGGAAACCAGGTTGTTTTTACATATAATATTTTCATTATTTATTTTTTTAAATACATAACATTTATTTTACCCGAGCGAAGCCGGGTTTTCATCTAGTGATGAAATAATACATTACGTACCTAGGACGGTAAAATAAAGAAGGGCTCAGATCGCTAGCATTTGTGGCTCGAACCGAAGGTAAGTAAGGGCCATAAACAAGCGATCTGAGCCCTTATTACCGCCCGTGGTGCGTTTAATTTTACGTCTTCTCCTGGGTATGTAGTGAGATTTTCCAGGGCGGTAAATCTCACTTAGCGCCCAGAGTGACGTAAAATAAATAACAATTTTACCTCAAAAATCAACTTTTGTCAGGAGGTAATATGTAACTCTAATAGAAGGTAACTTTGTGAGGGTTAAGGTGGTGAAATAAGGAGGGTAATATCTCTATATTTAAAAAGTATCAAACAAAATGCTGTAAATGTCACTAAAACATACAAAATGCATTTATTGTGATCTTTTTAAAGGTACATGAACATGATATTTCAAAATCTCATTTAAATTAGTAATAATATGTGCTGAGACAAACTCTCAATACCTCACAGGTACTACTGACTGCACTACATTAGCAAACCTCACAGTATACATACTTATATCTGCTTATTGTATAAATTGTCAGATGACAACCAAAACTCACTAATTGCAACACAATATATTAACCTTTACGCCGCCATAGACTTGATATGAAGTCAGTACATTGAGCGCTCTACAGTCTACACAACACACTATGACTTGTATCAAGTCGAGGCTTTTGGCGGTTTTTACATGTAAACTCAAGTTCTTTGTATTTTGTATCAGTTATAATTTGAATAGTTACATCTTTGATTTACAAAACCTATAAATCAATGCAATGTGTGGCTTTACATTGAAAACACTTTATTGCTTCATTGACATGGCGGCAAAAAGGTTCAACGAAAATCAACCTTGTTTTGTTACTAGTTCACTTCATTATGGCTATGAACTTGTGGTAGAAGATAGTGAGTTTTGGTGATGAAAACATAGAATATGCTACATAAAAAAGCAAATAATTATATACAACAACACTAATATAATATTAAATTCAGTTATTGCAAAATACACATTCTAAAGTTAGAATAAAGTAAACTTCCATAAACAATCCTATTCAATTCCTAAAGTCACCCGGACAAATCCCACATTCAATTAGAGCTTTTATCACAACAAAAAGGGCAACATTATAATTTTTGGTAGCTAACTCTCCAGTGATCATTACAGATCCATCTGTTGCGCTCTCAACTTTGGTTGTTCATTTCATTGTTCAACTGTGGATTAAAGTTAGGTTCCATAGGTGGGTGAGAGTTAGCAGGGTTTGAGATTTTCTTGAGGGCATGGCGGCGCGCGGCGTATGCCGACATCCGCGCCAGCCGCGTGCGGCGCTGCTCCGGCGTCTCGTTAGCTAGGCGTCGTGCAGCGTACGCCGACATGCGCATTAGGCGCCTCGCGCGCTGCTCGGCGCTCTCGTGCGCCAGGCGCCGCGCTGCGTACTCAGACATGCGCTTGAGGCGCAGCGCGCGCTGCTCCGGCGTCTCGTTGGCAAGGCGCTGTGCGGCGTATGCCGACATCTTAGCTAGTCTCGCAGCCCGTTCCTCCTCCGTTTCATTCCTTGGCCCCGAGCCCTTTCTCCTGCGCCGTCCGGCGGCACCAGACTCCTCGATCATCAGCGGGTCGTCTGGCCCCGTCGAAGACCCGTCGTCCCCGTACTCCTGGTACGATCTGTCCACACTCGGCTCCTCCTTCACGCCACCGAATGGCATCTGTATAGCCTCCATACTAAAATCCGAAGTATTCATAGCTCTGTGCGCATCGATCTGTTCCGATTTTATTGTAGAGATCCACTCGTCGTTCGCTTTCGCTATAACCATTTTCTTCCAGGAACAATCGGATGTACCGAAATCTTCACCCATATTGATTGTTCAACGACAACGATATCCAAAGAATCATATTATGGAATCAAAATAACGAATTAATGTGCTTCGTTGTATAAAATACAATAAATATTAAAAGAAATTACATCTTCCACTTGTTTACTTTTTCGACGTTTTCGTGGGTTACACAGATTCAATATGGTACCTATAAATGACGCGATTTTGCGTCAACTAGAAGCCGCGATATTACAAGGTCAATATCTTTTCTCTCGCTCTAACTATCGTTCTCTTTCATTCTGATTGGTTGACCAATCACTCCCGTGTGTAGCCACCTTATTTCACTTAAGCTATTTGAGTCAAACTTTAAGAAACGTTTATGAAACAAGATTTTGCAATTTGCATTTTTACGGAAAAATGGAACACGTTGAACTAGAAAGGAAAATGTCGAGTTGAGTTGTCAAAAAGTTGGCATTTTTTCCATCTGTTATTGGTGTAGCGAGCTATTTTCATTAGTTAACGACGATTAATTTATAACTAGTGAGTTTTATTTAATTACAATAAACGCGAAATTAATATCTTGCCAAAAAGCTTCATACGTTTACAAATCTATTTTCGTAGCTTAGCGCTGTGATTTAGTCGTAGTATTTTTTCATCGCTATTCAGATTCAATTTGTTCATTATTTAGTATTCAATTGACATTGCCTGACTTTTCAAATCTTGTTTTGTTTATTTGTAGCGTATACAAACGTGGGAGTACGAGTGGCGTCTAGTTATGTGATGACATAATTGTGTAATAAGTAGTGTGGTTATTCGCGCGACCTGATCATGGACAACGATGCGGAGTCCCCCGCGACGGCGGCGCCGCTCCCGGAGATGGAGGGCTACAAGGAGAGTGAAACCGACTACTCCAGCATCAGAGGAAAGGTGAGTGGTTACATTTGTTTACAAACATATGTTTCCCGCTTAAACGTGCCGTGTGTCCTTGTTCCAGTGGTAAACCACGGTGTTAAAACGTGAATCCACGGTCCAGGAACTTCGGTACATGTCGTACCTCATTTTATGTAGAACATTGAAATAAAAGTCATTTATTTCAGTGTAGTTGGAGGTGAGTGGCCAAGGTTATAAATGGCAGAACCTTGTCCTGAAATGATGTGTTGTTTACGTCTTCTCTTTCTGCATAATCTCTGATAGTTCCATAAAAGAACAATATGTAAAGACTTCCTTTAGAAATTATGGTATGCCGTTCATTCTTGAACTAAAGTAACTACCTACGGCTAACTGAACTCAGGGATGTGCCGCCTAACTTCAAACTCGGATATATCCATTTGACCCTCTTAGCAAATATCTACCCTATTACCTATTCTTAATATCAAAATTGCATAATCTGACAGATGGATTTATCCGAGTTTGAAGTTAAGCAACTCACATATTCTAGAAATATTAATCAAAATAGTAATAGTAATCAAATAAAACTCAAAGTTCATAATAAATGACTTATCAATTGATTGATTGATTGAACTTTCATAACATTAACTCTACATGCAACTTTTCACTTTATTGCACTCTGATTTAATACTGATGCAATATGTTATATGAGTCATTGTTGTATTTGTGTATAGGCCTGTCCTTCAGGGAGCCCCATCACAATGATGCAATATGACTCATAATGGTTGCAATGAACAACTCTGATACCTTTTTGTTTTTCTTATTAAAGAAGCAGTTAAAAGTGACTAAGTAAAGTAAAGTAAACCAAAAAGAAGTAACTTTCACTTTTGGTTGACAGATTTGGAAATTTTGAGTTGTGTAACTGAAACTATTGTATACTAGTTAGATTAGATTAATTTAGATTTTAAGTTAGATTAAGTCATGGGGGTGACAGAATAACAGCGTCCGCTGCTTGAAGGTGGTAGGGCCCTAGGGCCTTTATGCCTTCTCGCACAGACATAAGCTGAGCCACTTTCCCTTTCAATATGTTTATCTACTGTACTCCTATTATGTACTTATGTGAACTTATTGAATAAATGTCTTTTATTATTATTATTAAGTACTCGTTTCTCAAATCCCACGGAAATAATGTAAACAAACCTGACACAAGTCTTGCATTGAAAGGGGATTTCAAATTATTACTGTCAATTGTCATGGACAAATTAAAAAAAAACTAGTTAGAAGTTTGTTTGCACTCTTCCTGTGAGATTTGAAATACGAGTGTAGATACTGAATCAGGTTAGAGCATAGAATAAAAGCTTTACCTTTTTTATTCCTAATTATATTTAAGTAAAAAAATTAAAAGTGTAGTAAGTGAATATTTTTAGATGGTGCTGGTGAGTCCATCAGCCGACGAGTATGACCTGCTGAGGAAGCAGCTGATGGAGAGGCTAGAGGCCGGCAACGGAGAAATCATATATGACATTGGACAAGGAGAGGGTACGTCTTCCTAGTAGTATCTTTACATATTTATTAGACAGGTCTTGGCCTTTATCCTAATAATTATGTCCATTCATGGTAAAAAAAACTACTAAAAAATACGACATCCACTAAAACAGGCTACAAACATTTAATATTCATGGACAAAAGAACAGTTTGTGATGCATGGCTACAGAACATATTTGATGAATTATCAAGGACTACCAATATTTTTTTTATTAATTAGGCTTTTAAATGTTGCTTTAAAATTGTTTGCCTTGGTGTGCATACCAATGGATAATACAGTATCATAAATTGTAATTTAACTGATTTTCAAACATCTTTTTTTTTAAGCGAACGGGTATAACCCCTAGATGGTCCCATTGCCACCAAGTCGGGGTCTGATGATGGGATCCTGGAGAAATCGAGGGAACTCTTCAACTATTATAGGCACCTATAGTGATTTCACTATTTTTTACAGCAACCCAGCCACTTTCTCTTGGAATAGCGGATGCTAAGTGAAGTTGGTTCTTTTTTGTTTAAAATTATTTAGAATGTTTTCTTAGAATTCTATGTTCACATTTTATACCAGCATTACAAAAAAATGTTTCCCAAACACTCGTTAATTAATCAATATTTAACCTTGTAGCAAATAGTACTGCACTAATGTTTACTAATAATGACAGAGATAAGGCATAATTAGTTAACATTATGATGTTTATAGCTGACACTACAAATATGTTGTTATTCAGTGATAGTGTATTGCAATCCATTTGTAATCTTATCTCTATGCTACACATTATTATATTACCGTGACGTGACAATTACGTGTTATGAATATGAATATCAAGAAATTAGTGCTATAAAAAAACTCGTATGTTTAATATGGTTTAAAAATACTTTCACTAATAAAAGAATAGCTTTCTCTATAAAAACGTAAAATAATCTTGAAGCCAAATCCAGACTAAGTACCTATACGCGGCAAAGCTCGCGGCATGTTCGACCGCGGAAAATCGGCGGACATGTATGTTCAAGGCGTTCAAGCTGCCTCGCGCGATCATGTCCACATTACGGGCCATGCGTAATCTGGACGCGGCTTATGGATATACTGATATACTAATCTTCTTTCTCCTAGCGTTTGTCCCGGCTTGGGGTCCGCTTGACAACCTATTCCCATGAAGACACTAGTTTTTGACAAATATATATTAAAAAACCGATATGAACTGATTCTTCGCGCGGCATGTTAGAGAGCGGCAAAATTAGAGTTGCCTCGCGCGGCGGCACGGTACTCAATATCACACGGCGGCCACGCGAGCCAATATTCGATGGTTTGCCGCGCGAAGTCGATACGCAGCTTAAGAATAACATTTAAGCAGCTCTTTATAATTTGGAGAATGTACAGAATTCAAGATCTAATCGCTCTTTGTGCAGACGGACGAGGCCTCACAGAGGACGAGTACAGCGCATCAGTGGCTACCTTACAGTCGCTAGTGAGCGGCTCCCGCGTGTCGTGCGTGGAGCTGCGGCGCTGGGACTGCGGCGGCGGCGACGAGCGCGGCCTGCTCACCGGCCAGTACCTGCTGCGCGCCGAGCGCGACCACACCGACTTCATGGAGATCAGGTAACTGATTCGACCCCTTTTGCCAAATAGAGTTGAACGCGAGAATGATGAATCCTTTGTTTTATATGAGTTTCATGTGTATCCAATTTGTATTTATCAGGGTGGCAGTAGTAGGCAACGTAGACGCCGGCAAGTCCACACTCCTGGGCGTGCTGACACATGGGGAACTGGACAACGGGAGAGGGTACGCGCGGCAGCGGCTGTTCCGACACAAGCACGAGATGGAGAGCGGGAGGACCAGCTCGGTGGGAAACGATATCCTCGGCTTCGACAGTATGGGTGAGTGACATTCTATACGCTGTACACCTGTGCACTTATAGATATGCTACAATAGATTTTTGTTATACGTTTATTTTCACTAATATTTCCAGACATTTCTAATTAGTAGAGATGCAACGGATAGTGGTTTGGCCGGATACCGGATATTCGGCCTGACCCTCCGCCGAATATTCGGTATCCGGCCGCCGAATATTCGGCCGGCGGTACTATACCTACAATTTGAGTATCGCAGGTGCGCGTCGTGCCCGGTCGTGCAGGTGTTGACCTGTTTCGTAGTGAACGTTCGCGCGGACACATTCCTAGGAATTCTAGGCAACAAAACGAGTTTTATTATGTCAGTACGGAGTAACTACTTTCAAAATTACACACGCGCTCGCGTATTTTTGTGTAAAAAAAATTTGTTTGTATGACTAGTGGGCGACTCTGACTACATCCGGTATCCGGCCGGATAGTACGAAGATATCCGGTATCCGGCCGGATACTAAAATAAGGGCCGGATAGGCCGGATACCGGATAGTAACCAGATATTCGGTGCATCTCTACTAATTAGCCATATTTCCCAGGCAACGTCGTAAATAAGCCTGACCACGGAACGCTAGACTGGGTGAAGATCTGCGAGAAGTCCTCCAAGGTCATCACGTTCATCGACCTGGCGGGCCACGAGCGCTACCTCAAGACCACCGTGTTCGGCATGACGGGCCACGCGCCTGACTTCGGCATGCTCATGGTGAGTTGTACACATGGCGACCTTGACAGCACTACTTACTTGTAAAGACAACTCACGTTCATCGGCCTGGCGGGCCCCGAGCGCTACCTCAAGACCACCGTGTTCAGCATGACGGGCCACGCGCCTGACTTCGGCATGCTCATGGTGAGTTGTACACATGGCGACCTTGACGAATGTATTTAGCAGCGCATCTGTCTATCCTGCAAGAGACAGCTTACTATCACGACATTATTTGATTTGACTTACAGGGTTTAGGTTGTTAAATCAGTATATTATTTTTATTTAGCTTCATGGTAGCTAAAGATTTCCTTACTTACGTGGTTTTATAAAACAATCAAGACTACTTTGACTTTTGAGCTTAGAAATAACTTTATTATTTGATATTGCTTATGTATGTTTTACTGTGCTATTGTTATAGATAGGGGCGAACGCAGGAATAGTGGGCATGACCAAGGAGCACCTGGGGCTGGCGCTGGCCCTCTCCGTGCCGGTGTTCGTGGTGGTCACCAAGATCGACATGTGTCCTCCCAACGTGCTGCAGGTAACTTACCAGTTATCTCACTAGGTACGGTACACTGCGGGAATTCGTCGCGAATTGTAACTTGAGCCTGTAACTGAAGGATCGCGACAGGTTTTTGAAGGGCCAGAGATTTTTTTGGGCTGCAGTAGTTAATTTAGTTGTTTTCGTCGCCCATTATGTTATGATCGATACGTAAAATGATACCGATTGATGACGTAACGTTTGGCGCCCAAACAAACACTAGTCTAGTAATACTTGTGCGTGTTAAGCGATGGAGAAATGATACGCTAAAGTTATAGAAACGTGAATCTAGCTTTACAGTGTTGTAGGAAACTGTATAAAAGGAAAATATGATGCACTGTATCTTATTTTGTGTTCCAAGTTGAAAAAGTTGAGAGTTACACGGGCCATTTTATTTTATAGGACAATCTTAAGCTACTAATCAGGATACTGAAGTCGTCCGGCTGCCGCAAGGTGCCCGTCATGGTGAAGACGAAGGATGACGTCATCGTTAGCGCTACCAATTTCGTCTCGCAGAGGTACTTTAACAAGTCTGAGTTCACGTTCAATTTCCTAATTTCATTAATTTATAAAATAGAACTATAATATTTTAATTGACTCTTAAGGTCAACATTATTGTTGAAATGCGTTTTGATCTTTTACAGGTTGTAGTCCCAGTGAGTCCCACAAGACAAAATAGGTCTAATATTAAAGTTCGAGATTGTTAATACTAATAAATGCGTTGGTTTATAATGTAAAGGCAGTTTACAACTTCGTAGCAATGAGCTTGTGAAACGGTGTTTACCAATTCTATGTCAAAAAAACCCTCTGTGTTACCAGGCTATGCCCAATCTTCCTGGTGTCAAACGTGAGCGGTGAGAACCTGGAGCTGCTGACGATGTTCCTCAACCTGCTGAAGACGAGGATGCCCTCCAGCGACGACCAGCCCGCCGAGTTCCAGATCGACGACACCTACTCCGTGCCGGTAACTAGCAACAATCTTCCAGGTGTCAAACGTGAGCGGTGAGGACCTGGAGCTGCTGACGATGTTCCTCAACCTTCTGAAGACGAGGATGCCCTCCAGCGACGTCCAGCCCGCCGAGTTCCAGATCGACGACACCTACTCCGTGCCGGGAACTAGCAACAATCTTCCAGGTGTCAAACGTGAGCGGTGAGGACCTGGAGCTGCTGACGATGTTCCTCAACCTGCTGAAGACGAGGATGCCCTCCAGCGACGACCAGCCCGCCGAGTTCCAGATCGACGACACCTACTCCGTGCCGGTAACTAGCAACAATCTTCCAGGTGTCAAACGTGAGCGGTGAGGACCTGCATTCGGAGAGCATGGGTCTCCATCTACAAGCATTAAGACTCCTATTTGAACTGGTTCGTGGCTCGCTACTGATAGGCGCGTTGCCGACTGCTGGCGCTCTCGTAGGCTCAATTCACACCGGAATGGCAGCACTTTCAGTATGAAATAATTTTAAACTTTATCTGCATACTTAAAAGACCAGTATTGCTTAAAAACCTCGATATCGGCGCGGCTGATTGCGGCGACGCGCGCTCCCCGCGCTTTATTATACTGTTCAAGAGGAGACTATTCACTATGTGCGAACTGCGAAGTGCATGGTGGGAGTAACGAGAACGATCGCAGTGCTCAATGTGACAAGAAATGAAACTGCAAATCCCCTGTCTGCTGTCAAAATAGTGACTCAGCCAGTTACATTTCATATAAGCAAGGAATACAACCTATTTATAAAAAAGGAAAAAGAGAGATTGACCACCTGCCCAAGAGATGGCGCTACAATCATGCACACAGCGAATAGGCGAGCGGAGTCGGGAGGCGGCGCGCGGCGGTATCGGCTGCCGGCCGTTACCATTTCAGTGTGAATGAGCCATAGTTTCTTGATGCTGAGGGTGATGTTGCGTCGGCGCTGCTAGTATTCGGTTAATTGTGTTTGTGTTGACACGTCTGTTTGTTCTCGTATTCGCAGGGCGTGGGCACCGTAGTGTCGGGCACGACGCTGGCGGGCGTGATCCGGCTGAACGACACGCTGCTGCTGGGCCCCGACCCGCTGGGCCGCTTCACGCCCATCACGGTCAAGTCCATCCACCGCAAGCGCATGCAGGTGGCCGAGGTGCGCGGCGGACAGACCGCCTCGTTCGCGCTCAAGAAGATCAAGCGCTCGCAGATACGCAAGGTGGGACGCTGGTTTAGAGACTTTAGGGCCGTAGCACACCGCGTTTTTTTAATGCGCGCTGACGACGACATTTAAAAAACGCGGTGTGCAAAGGCTCTTAGTTGTAAGAGTTGTGCTAATTTGAGTCGTCTTGTTAAGGTAATAAAGTTGTAGTTACAAGGCGACGAGTAATCTAATCTTATTATATTCTTTTTACTTCTCATGCTCGTAAAGTTTCACTTTATGCTGGGTATAGGCGGACTAAAACTCAATTTTATGCACAAGTGCATAAAAAATTGCCATTGTCAAAATAGCCTTAGAAGAAGTCAATTTTTTATGCACTTGTGCATAAAATTGAGTTTTAGTCCGCCTATACCCAGCATAAAGTGAAACTTCTTATGAAAGAAATTCCTATTCTTTTTATTTCCTCACAATCGAAGTAAAAAGTAGAGTGTATAACTCGTCCATAAAACACATTTTACGCTCGTACTTTATATCCATCCTCGCTCGCAAGCTCGCTCGTATGGAAAAAAATGGTTTTAATATAGAGATGTGAGAAAGCTTAGTAAAGATTACGCAATAAGTCTTTTTGACTCTAAACTTCAAATTTTTTACAGGGTATGGTGATGGTATCACCCGCGCTCGAGCCTCAAGCCTGCTGGCAGTTCGAGGGAGAGATCCTGGTGCTGCACCACCCCACCACCATCAGCTCGCGCTACCAGGCCATGGTGCACTGCGGCTCGATCCGGCAGACCGCCTCCATCTTATCCATGTCGCGCGACTGTCTGCGGACGGGGGACAAGGCGCTGGTGCGGTTCAGGTTCATCAAGCATCCCGAGTATCTGAAGCGAGGGCAGAGGATGGTGAGCTGATTTATAATGTCTATTGGTCTTTTGAAGTTAACTCGTTTTTACAGGTTCGGTCACTTTTACTCGTTCGTGCGGCGGCTACAGGTGAGAGCGAGACACCGCGCTCCGTTTTCTATGTCCGCGCAGACATTGCCATGCCGTAACGGGCTTCGCTCAATTATGTAGTGTGAGCCTCTTTTTAGGGGGCATAGTCAGAAAAATGAAGTGGTTTTGTTTCAGGTATTCCGTGAGGGCCGCACGAAAGCCGTGGGTAACGTGCTGCGGCCGGAGCCGGCCAGCGCGGCGCCGCGCCACAAGCCGCCGCTGCGCCTCAAGCAGCGCGCGCCCGCGCCCGCGCCCGACGTGGCGCAGAGGGACGGCGTCACGGTACGTACATGCGTGCACTATACACACCTATGTGTGTACAACTAGTGCTCGCATTCGTTCAATCTGGACCTTCCATACAACCGGCAGTACCCCCTAGTTCATTTATGTAGTAAGTAATGTTAATTTCCCTCCCAGGAAGCCGACGTGACGACAGCGGACTCGCCCTTCGAGGTGCAGGCCGACAAGCGCGGCGCGGGCGCCGGCGGGGGAGGCGGAGGGGGAGGCGGGGGCGGGGGGCGGCGCGGCCGCAAGCGCCACGACAAGCCCGAGCCGGCCGCCGTCGCCGCCAACTGAACGTGAGCCCCGGCACGCACACGGAAGGCGCGCTGAACTGGGTGCGTAGCCAACGTGCCGATCGCTAACGCTCCGTAACGTACCGTAATCACCTCTCCATCACTCTTCCATATTAGTGCGACAATGACAGTTGCGTTTCGTTCGCTACGGAGCGTTAACGATTGGCGCGTTGGCTACGCACCCTCTATCAGATCTGCCTATTACTGTTTGCACAAGTACAAACTGCGTGCTTTATAAAATCCGATTCTATCCCACAGTGCTTCATATTTAGACATCATTGAAGTAACTTTACATATATGGAAAAAAATATTTTTCTAATTGGTTCCTGGTTCAAAAATTTGTTGGCATAAAAATACGAAAAATTCTAGGGAATGGGTACAGTTTTTGTAATTTAACTTCTAAAAGAAAACCATTCAAATACAGTGACATACTGGATCGATTTTCAGTACAAAAATTACAGGTAGATACCAGAATCCGCCTAAATTTTGCAATAAATATAATCCATATAAAATTAGTAACACGGTGTATTAATGCTTGCCTACCATTAGAAATAATAGAAGTCAGCTTTTGGGTACAAATATTCCCCAGCCTTGGCCAACATTTTACCTACACTATAGCGTGGCTAGATCTGTCTGCAGGCACTATAATACTGAGAGTACAAGGTACTTAGGATCTATTCACTAAGCTAGATGTAATATAGTCTGGATCTTGTACACATACACACAATAAAGAAACTACTACAATATTTTGTTAACTGTTGATACTCTAAAGCCGTGCCTAGATTGTGTTCGGCAAAGCGTGCGACACGTACGAGTATGTTCGCAGCATCCCCGCGATATAGCTCAAACATACATGTGTTCGCTGGTAAGCCATGGTCAAATATTCCGCGAGCTTTGCCACGCTTAGGCGACTATCACGCTGGCGCCGCAACCGCATGCGGCGACGGTGTAAAAGCGTGACAGCGCTATATACATGCAGAGCACTATCTCGCTCGCGCACCGGAGTCACCGGACACGGATGCATGTGTCCGGTGACTCCGGTGCGCGCATGCAGCAGTGTGACAGTCACCATAATCTGGCGGGCTAGCATATCTTACGTTGTCGCCTGTTACTTCATACTTCGAGTCGCGCTTGAAGTATGAAGAGTCGCGCAACAACGTAAGATGTGCTAGCCGTACTGAACAGGGCTTAATATTGAAGTAGAATGAGATGCAGTTTTTTTTTTTAGAAAACATTTGACTATTTTGGTTATGCATTAAATAAAACAAGATCATTGCTTTAATAAAATATCCTCGTGTGTATGAGTAGATGGATCCAGTCAGTTGTGGTCTCAACAAATTGTTCCATATTTTTGACAACTACTATTCTTATTGCTATAAAATCGGGCGTTTACATTTATCTGTCTTAGATTATCTGAATTAATATTCTTCATTATCTAGAGAGAAATAATCATTGATATACATTATGTATTAATATATATGTGGCAGTAAATATTTTCAACTAGGTATCTTCCAAGTTGTATGAACATACTTTGGTATGTATGGACGATACGTGGCGCGTAATTACTTATTTTCTTTTGTTTGATGTCAGTAGAAAAAGAAGTATGTAATATTGATTGTATTCTAACTTGTTATTATTAGTTTTGTGATTGAAAATTGTCTTATTAACATTGTTGAAGTAATAATTATATAACAAGTGACAGCTGAACTATGATGTTGTATATCATAGTTTTCACTAAGGTTTTTTGTTGTGGTGTATGGTAAGGGAAATAGTGACTTTTTTTGACAATAGTAGTGATAAGCCAATGTCTTGGCTGCTACATACATGTTCTTTGCCTACGAAGGCATATGTTGTGAGTTCATTAGTTGTATTAGTGAGGCTAGCTGCTCTACTCCATATCATAATTATATTCAGTATTTGATTGTTTGCAGTACCATTATATGTGATTTTTCTAGTTTAAGTGAGAGAATATTTTTATTGATTTGTTCTGAGTGAGGGAAATTAAAATAGCTCGAAACTATTTCAGTATTTTATTCTATAAATTATTCATATATTATTGCAGCCGTGACTAAATCTGAACACTGATAATATTTACAGAAGCTATGAGAAGCCTTTTACTTTTTTATTTGTTTTTTAGCATCCTCTATTCCTTCTTTCACATTTTGTGAGAATCTTCTAAAAAACGACATTAATCTACTGACTTGTTGAGGGTCCATTTTAGAAACCTTTTCTTTTCCTCTGTAAAACACGGAGATTGCTAGCTGTGCGGCACGACGGACAGGGTAAGAGTCTGCTAACTTTTGTACTAGCTGCTCATTGTTCGCCAAGTACCTCAGGAGAGTACGCAGTGGCATTTTATCTAATTTCACTTGAAGGAGGTTTCAATTGAGCACATATTCTGGTACTTCTGCAGTAGTTCTCGTTTCAACTGCAGTTGTGTCCGGAGCACCTCAAACTGCTTGATTTGATCTTGTTTGTTGTACTCAATTCCTGGTAAACGCCTAATCTGTAACATATAGAAATACTTGGAGAATTCAAATAAATGTATGACAAAACAATATTGCATAATGTTATCATTGTAACCTACATAAAAATGAGGACTTGACGTACCTGCGCTCGTGCGTAATCAAGCTTCTTCTGTAGCTCCAGAACCTTCAGACTACACTCTTGGGACTCCCGCACCTTCGCGGAGTTATCGTGGAAATCACGCTCGACACTGAACAATGAGAAAGGTCAATAAATAAATGTAGCAACAACAAATCATGAATAGCTAAAAATAAAACGTCATGTAAATACCTTCGTATGATTTCGTATACAATTGGTAAAAAATCTACGTCTACTTCTTGCACAGATAACGGGGTAAAATTATTTTGTTCGGGATTGTCGGTATTGTTTTCCATCATATAAAATCAAAGTTACAAACAACTTCAACACAAAAGAAAGACCACTTGCCTAACAATGTGAAACCCTATTTAATTCGCGTACACAAGAAATAAGAAGTAGTTTTTCTAAAAAAATACTGCAGCTGCACAATGGCAATGGCACAACACAAGCCGTTCGCCATGTCAACCTAAAAGCGGTATTACACATTGCAACCTGCAGGGCCCAATCTGTTGTGTACCCTGCCTCTTCCTCCCCCTCCTTCAGCTCCCTACGGGCCCTACCTTCAATTACACCTTCCAACCTGACAGATTGGGCCCTGCAGGTTGCAATGTGTAAAAGCGGTATTACACATTGCAACCTGCAGGGCCCAATCTGTTGTGTACCCTGCCTCTTCCTCCCCCTCCTTCAGCTCCCTACGGGCCCTACCTTCAATTACACCTTCCAACCTGACAGATTGGGCCATGCAGGTTGCAATGTGTAATACCGCTTTAGGGTCGCCACACACCTAGCGGTTTTCCTCGCGGAATTACCGGAAGTAGCGGAAATTCATAGACAAATTAAGCATTTTGTCTATGAATTTCCTCTACTTCCGGTAATTTGTCTATGGCTTCCATACAAAAAATCTGCTACCATAGACAAATTTCCGCTACCATAGACAAATTTCCGCTACTTCCGGTAATTCCGCGAGGAAAACCGCTAGGTGTGTGGCGACCCTTAATACAGCTTTAACCAATGGGTCGCCACACACCTAGCGGTTTTCCTCGCGGAATTACCGGAAGTAGCGGAAATTTGTCTATGGTAGCGGAAATTTGTCTATGGTAGCAGATTTTTTGTATGGAAGCCATAGACAAATTACCGGAAGTAGAGGAAATTCATAGACAAAATGCTTAATTTGTCTATGAATTTCCGCTACTTCCGGTAATTCCGCGAGGAAAACCGCTAGGTGTGTGGCGACCCTAAATGTCAGTTCAAAAAAAACTTAAATAGGAGCAGTTTTAACAGATACTTAAACAGACCGCCACAGATAACTACATAAGGGTCGCCACACACCTAGCGGTTTTCCTCGCGGAATTACCGGAAGTAGCGGAAATTTGTCTATGGCAGCGGAAATTTGTCTATGGTAGCAGATTTTTTGAATGGAAGCCATAGACAAATTACCGGAAGTAGAGGAAATTCATAGACAAAATGCTTAATTTGTCTATGAATTTCCGCTACTTCCGGTAATTCCGCGAGGAAAACCGCTAGGTGTGTGGCGACCCTAAAGAAGACATTAGAGTTGTCAGTGTCATTATTGCGTGTTGTGGCGTAAACATGTTGAATTTGTGGTGGATTTTCAATGAAAAATCGGAATAATTTGGGATCAGTGAGTTGATTTTCAGTTATAATAAAGGAAACAATACAAGAAACCAACCATGGACGAAGTTGCTAAATTAGAACACTTGTCCTTGGTCTCGAAAATATGTACAGAATTGGACAATCATTTAGGTTTGAACGACAAAGATTTGGGTAAGTATTGTTAAGCTATATACAAGCCTTTTTATTCAACAAGTGCTCATTTTAAATAATTTATTTTATCATTTACAGCCGAATTTATAATTGACTTAGCAGACAAGAACCCTACTTTCGACGCATTCAAAAAGGCACTTACAGAAAATGGGGCTGAATTCTCGGACTCATTCATGACAAATTTGCTCCGGATTATTCAGCACATGAAACCGATCAACTCTAAGTCGGAGACAAATGAAAAAGAAAGACTCAATAAGAATCCTTTAGCCAATAAGTTTCCGGGTCTAGCTATACCGAATGAGAAACCAGTTTTCTCTTCAGATGAAGAAAGTGAGGGTGAAAAGGATAAAAACAAAAGACTTACAACTAAGGAAATATTCAAGGATGAGAAAAACAAATCTTCAAATGACACTGTAGTTGATCAAACTATGGCAGAGTTGGAAGCCTTGGCTCCTTCAAAGTCCGGCATCAAAAAGGCAGAGGTTAAAAAAGAGGAAGATCACAAAAGAGTTAGAAGCAGCAGTAGAGACCGCAAAGACGGAAGGAGTAGGAGGAGAGATGGTTCTAGGGATAGAAAGAGAAGTAGAAGCAGACACAGGAGGAGCCGCAGCAGAGATAAAAGAAGCAGAAGCAGGGACAGAAGAAGTAGAAGTAGGGATAGAAGACGGAGGTCAAGAAGCAGACAGCGACACAGATCCAAGTCCAGAGACAGGCGCAGGAGGTCTCGATCAAGGGGCAGGCGCTCCAAGTCTAGGGAGCGCATGTCTCCCTCCCGTGATAGGGACCAGAAGGACAGGTTTGGTGACTTTGGCAAAAAGGGTAGGAGAAAGAGTCCTGAAGTTGAAATGAGTGATGACCCGGAGCCAGGAAAGGTAATTGATTTATTTTATTTGTTATTTATTTATATAAGCCTGTATTTTCCACTGCCGGGCCGAGGCTCCTCATATCCTTCAACAATCACAAATTCATTATAGACCAGAGTCGTGTTATAGTTTGTTATGCCATACTGCAATCAAACAACACTCAAATTTGATAATAAATAGATTTTTGATTGAATAGTTTCGTGCATTGCATTTCTGAATGAAAGAAAGTCTAAATACTTTAGTGTAAAAAAAATTAACCGCTTACATCTTTACATACTTTAACATCTTAGTCAATTATTTCCTTTTAATTTTGAAGCAAATCATAGACGTGTGCACCGCCACGCCGATTTCACGCCGATGCGGAGGCGGCGTGGGCAAAATGGCCGGCGGCATCGGCGCGGCGTCGGCGCGGCGTGGCGGCGCGGCGTGGCGGCGCACACGTCTAAATCATACAAATTTAAACTTTTGAACGCTTTCTCTCTCGCATCAAAATGTGGCATTCACGCCAACATCTCAACTAGTGAGAAACTAATTTAAACCTTATCTGTCAACAGTAAAATAGCTTTGACAGCGTCTGCCATAGCCATTTTAGTGGTTGTTGGCGTGGTAGGCACGACAGTAGTCGACCACTTTAAAGGCTCTTGGCGTTGAAAAGGTTAACTAAGACATTCCATAGGGCCTCAAGTGGCCTCAATCAAACCTAGCTGAGTATACTTCATAGGACACTGTTAAACCAAAAACACCTTGTATAAACTCTTGTTACCTACTAGCTTATTTCATGTATCTTCGTTTACTAGATATACAATGGGCGAGTGGCGAACATAGTTCCGTTTGGGTGCTTCGTCCAGATTGAGGGAGTGAGGAAGCGCTGGGAGGGGCTGGTGCACATCTCACAGCTGCGCAATGAGGGCCGCGTCACCAACGTGTCTGATGTTGTGTCTCGCGGGGACAAAGTCAAGGTAAGAATCAAGTCTAGGTCACAAACTTTAATATGGATATAACATATTTGGCTCTGCTGCAGTATTGTGATGGTGAAATTTTACGTTAGGCGATTATCACACTGGCACCGCATGCGGATCCGTCGTAAGTGTGATAATCGCCATCCACAGTAAAGTATGAAGAGACTAATGAGATAATCAAATACCATAAAGTAAATATATTCAAAATAGGCTAGATTATTTTCAATTATCTGGTATATTGTGCTTTGGGACATTGCTATGAGATTTTATATTGTTAACCATTAATGTTTGTTGTAGATCAAAGTTCTGTCGGTCACTGGGCAGAAGGTGTCCCTCACGATGAAGGATGTCTGTCAGGACACAGGCAAGGATCTCAACCCCACGTCACACGCGCATCTAGAGGTAAGTTTAACATATGCAACATTTTTACATGGGCCAAAATAGTCAGGTACTGGCTCGGGAGTTTTCTCTGAGGACCTAAACATACACATCTCAACACCATTAGGAGCCCACAATACGGTCTTCCAGGCAGAGTGTATGGGCATAATAATGGCCGCTCACGCAATCGCCTCTAGGAAGGTAACGGATTACCCCATCCGTATACTCTCCGACAGTCGATCGGTTCTACAAGCCCTGCAGAGTCACAAAATAACCTCAGGTCTCATATACGAATGCCACAAAATCCTAACAGAGGTATGTACCACCAATAGTATAACCCTGCAGTGGATCAAAGGGCACAGCAACTCACGTGGCAACGATGTAGCTGACGCTCTGACAAGAGGCGGCTCAGAGACGAAAGTGGTAGGTCCCGAACCCATAATACCTCTACCTGCTGCATGGCTGCGGAGAACACTACGTCACAACACCAAGGTAGAACACCAACAATTTGGGCTAACCTAGGTACATGCAGGCAAGCCAAGGAGGCCCTCCCGACAATCAACCCCGGATTGTCTCGGAAGCTCAAACAGCTCAAGAGGCCGCAGCTCAGGCTAATAACTGGAGCACTAACTGGTCATGCCCTTCTAAACAAACATCTTTTCACTTTAGGTGTCACTGACAGTTCCCTCTGCAGGGCCTGCATGGAAGAGGACGAAACAGCCGCCCACGTCATCATCACATGTCTGGGGGTGGCAGATTACCGGGCGAAACATCTTGGTTCGCCAAGGGCACTCCTGGAAGTCGTCGGCAACATAAAGGGTCTGCTAGGCTTCCTGGAGGAACTGGGATGGCACGAATGAGGCCACCCGGCACGCAAAATAGGCGCAATATATAGACGTCGAGTTGCGGAAAACAGCCCGCGTTAACCTTAACCTTATCTAAACTTGTAAAAAAGTTATGACTGAAAAAAAAGGCTTAAGTATATTGGTTCCCTGGCACCAGTGACATGGCATTTGAGTTAGTTAACAATGGTATACCTGATAAATTAACATATTGATTGGAAAAATCTTCAAAGCAAGCTTCGAAGCAATAAGGTTTACAAATATGTAGTAAAATAATACAGTTAACTGAAACAATTTAATGATTATACTAAATTACAAGTGTGTGATGCAGGCGGAGCGCGAGGGCCGCAACCCGGACCGGCCCGCACCGGCGGCAGCCGTGCTCGCGGGGCTGCAGGGCTCCCTCGACCCCGACGAGGACTCCAGCCGCAAGCGCGTCACCAGGGTGTCCAGCCCCGAGCGCTGGGAGATCAAACAGGTAACAAGTGTGATGCAAGCGCGGGACTACGTAACACCGTACTTTGTTCATGTTGTGTCATGGGGGAACATCGCTTAGTTAGCAAATCACGCGCACGGAAAATTGTGCCCTCAACGCCAGCCCGTGATATCACGTCCACAATATAAGGGAGTTGCGCGCTAGCGCAGCGCTGAGTGCACGATTTTTCCGTCCGATGTTTGGCGGTCTAAGGCTAACCCCACGTCGACGCTCGAAAGACGGTAGTGTGGGGTTAGCCTAATGGGGTGGTGCAATAGGCCCAGTCAGTAATAAGTTCAAAATGGCAGCCATTTTCCACTTCTCTGTTAATGATTTCGTTCGACTTTAATAAAACAATGTTAACATTTCACAGATGATATCATCAGGCGTAATAGACAAGAGTGAGTTGCCGGACTTCGACGAGGAAACTGGTCTGCTGCCCAAAGAGGAGGACGGCGAAGCCGACATAGAGATAGAACTAGTGGAAGACGAGCCTCCCTTCCTGCAGGGCCACGGTCGCGCGCTGCACGACCTGTCCCCCGTCAGGATCGTCAAGAACCCCGACGGCTCGCTAGCACAAGCCGCCATGATGCAGTCGGCTCTGGCTAAAGAGAGAAGAGAACAGAAGATGATACAACGAGAGGCTGAAATGGAAAGCTTACCGACCGGTCTAAACAAGAACTGGATAGATCCGCTCCCAGAATCGGATGGTAGAGCCTTAGCGGCCAATATGAGGGGGACTGGGATCACGCCGCAGGATCTACCAGAGTGGAAGAAGCATGTGATTGGAGGGAAGAAGTCTTCGTTTGGCAAAAAGACGAATTTGTCGCTGTTGGAGCAGAGGCAGTCGCTGCCGATTTACAAACTTAGAGATGAGTTGACTAAGGTATGTATCTGAATTGTTCTGTATTGTTGAAAATAAATGCACAAACAAGCACTCTTTCATCAAAAGGGACATCTTTACTGGAATAAACTATGTGATTATACTAATTATGTCAACATTCTTGTAATTATTTATTTTATTACATTGATGGTCATAAAAGTCTAAATCTAAGAGAAAAATTGTTATAAAAAATTTGCGCGTTTCTAAATTTTGTCTTTTTTCAGGCCGTCTCCGACAACCAAATCCTCATAGTGATTGGCGAGACTGGGTCCGGCAAAACGACTCAAATCACCCAGTACCTCGCCGAGTGCGGGCTCACGGCGCGCGGGAAGATCGCCTGCACCCAGCCCAGGAGAGTCGCCGCCATGTCGGTGGCTAAACGAGTTGCCGAGGAGTTCGGCTGCCGACTCGGGCAGGAGGTCGGCTACACTATCCGGTTTGAAGACTGCACCAGCCCTGAGACTGTCATCAAGTACGTATAAATGCTGCTAGTGATACACATCTTTTATCTTCATTAGCAGTTTCATAAAAGTTACTGAAACATTGTGCCTTCGATTAGCCAACATTGTTCCAATCCAATGTGTGCATCGAGTATAACAATTTACTAATCCTCCATAGGACTCAACTCATACTAATGTTATTTGTGTGCAGGTACATGACAGACGGCATGTTGCTCCGCGAGTGCCTCATGGATCTCGACCTGAAGTCCTACTCCGTCATCATGTTGGACGAGGCGCACGAGCGAACCATTCACACCGACGTGCTCTTCGGCCTCCTCAAGCAAGCTGTCCAGAAACGCCCCGAACTCAAACTCATTGTCACCTCCGCTACACTAGACGCTGTCAAATTCTCACAATACTTCTTCGAGGCACCGATCTTTACTATCCCCGGAAGAACCTTCCCCGTTGAAGTGCTATACACTAAAGAACCAGAGACGGATTACTTAGATGCATCGCTTATAACAGTCATGCAGATACATTTGAGAGAACCGCCTGGGGATATACTCCTCTTCTTAACTGGTCAAGAGGAGATCGATACGGCTTGTGAGATACTCTACGAGCGAATGAAGTCGCTAGGCCCAGATGTGCCTGAACTGATAATTCTGCCAGTATACTCTGCTTTACCATCAGAGATGCAGACCCGTATTTTTGAGCCGGCTCCGCCTGGGTCCCGTAAGGTTGTGATTGCCACGAACATTGCGGAGACTTCTTTGACCATAGATGGGATATACTACGTGGTGGACCCTGGGTTTGTGAAGCAGAAAGTCTATAACTCTAAGACTGGTATGGATTCGCTGGTTGTCACGCCGATTTCGCAGGTAAGAATAAATTGGTTAAAAACGTGGAATTGTTTTCTACACTTACCTACCATAATGCTAGTTGTTCTAATAATAGGGGCATTCCACGCCAAGCGGACAGGTAAAAAAAGTCGATGTCTCCGATTTCGATAATTTTTGGTGATATTATACCTATGTATGCCCTCGGCTCAGATACCAAATATTTTTATCATTTGAAGTATAGTTCAAGAGTTATGCCATTTTGAAATTTTCACCTTTGGGTGGTATATGGTATCTTTGATCAGCATTATTCAGTATAAAGAAAACATAATGTTACAAATTTAATATTGGAGTGTATAGTGCATTAGACAAGCTTTATTTGTGCATTTTTGGATTTCAACTTTTTTGCATTTTTTTTTTATTTTTTTTGTATTTATTTTTTTAAATTGAAATTTAACAAACTTGGACCATTTTAATTTTTTTTATTTTTTGTCTAATTATTGCTAATATTATGCATATAATCTTGGCCAAGTTTGATAATGGGCACGGAAATAGTTTAGGAACTAGAGCGAATATAGTGCCGGCCGGGACTGGAGGCCGGCGACGAGCGAGCGGCCAGCGCCCGGCTGGTCATGCCACGCTAGATCGCGGTTGCAGTAAATGTATATAAAATAGGGCGGTTGTTTGTATTTTTAGTATAATTTAATATTAAAGGTCAAAATAAAGAATATAATTTGTAATTACATAGACGTTTATTTGAAAATTCTCACAATTTAGCTTGTTTCTATGTTGCTCGTGCATTTCAACACAACACCTTCTGATAACCCTTCAGTAAGATTAACTGATTATTCAGTAAACTTTACCGTAATCTCAGTACGCTCCCCGATTTATTTTTGCCAGTGTATCCTTGTTCGACGTCGCCTGTAAACTATCCCGTGTTGCTAGGCGTTTAAGGTTCCACCAAGACCATCACACGGTCCTTTGCCATGAGAAGTGGCGTGAAAACGGAATTCTGAGTCTAGTCTTGCTTAAAGTAAAATAAAAGAGGATGATGAAGTTGAATCTTTTTTTGAAATGCTGCGGTGCTCCAACAGTAATATTTTTTTTGCTGTTATGTCGTTTTCCTGTGAATGCTGGAGTATTTTTTTTGAAAGGTGGAGAAACTGCTAGTGTCGTGTCTGAGGTCGTTGGAAATCATTACTATACTCCAATATTAAGTTTGTAACATTATGTTTTCTTTATACTGAATAATACTGATCAAAGATACCATATACCGCCCAAAGGTGAAAATTTCAAAATGGCATAACTCTTGAACTATACTTCAAATGATAAAAATATTTGGTATCTGAGCCGAGGGCATACATAGGTATAATATTACCAAAAATTATCGAAATCGGAGACATCGACTTTTTTTACCTGTCCGCTTGGCGTGGAATATTCAATTATCACAATAATTAACCGAATTCGCATTCTAATCTTAAAACTTACGAATAGAAGAAGTTATATTGATGTTCGTTTTTCACATGTTTTATTGTGTATTCGTAACTCTACTGTCTGCATGGAAACCGGCTGGCTGTCATGGAAAAATGCATTTTATTTACTTTATATATTTCAAATTGCTGTACTCGTGTTGAGTCACTGCATTTTAGTTTTCATAATACCAATTAAACTATAAATCGAGGATAGCAAAGTTGATATGCCATTTGTATTTACAGGCCGCAGCCAAACAGCGGGCAGGGCGCGCCGGGCGCACGGGCCCCGGCAAGACGTACCGCCTCTACACGGAGCGCGCCTACCGCGACGAGATGCTGCCCACGCCCGTGCCCGAGATCCAGCGCACCAACCTCGCCACCACCGTGCTGCAGCTCAAGACCATGGGCATCAACGACTTGCTGCACTTCGACTTCATGGACGCGCCGCCGGTGGAGTCGCTCATCATGGCGTTGGAACAACTGCACTCGCTGTCGGCGTTGGATCAGGAGGGGCTCCTGACGAGGCTCGGTCGCAGAGTAAGTAACACGCGATACTAAACTACCACGACGAGATGCCCGCACCGGTACCCGAGACGTTACGAGTCGCCGAATTTCCTAAAGAACCTAAATAAGCACGCAAAAAGCTAATTTCAAACAAAAATAATGTGTACAGACCCAAAAATTCTAAGAAAAAAAATTGATAACTCGAAAGTCGAAAAGTATTGGGTCGAAAAATTATATATGGGGTATATTACAGCACTTTTCTTTTAGTGTCAAGCACTGTGTCAAGGTTTGGGCCACCATATGTATAATATTTAAAGACCATTTGTAAGTCGCACGACTCCTAGCCTAACCTAGAAAAACTAAGTAGTTTAAGTGAGTACCACATAACTAAAGATCATACGTTTCATTTCAGATGGCAGAATTCCCCCTAGAACCGAACCTGTCGAAAATCCTGATCATGTCCGTGGCCCTGCAGTGTTCCGACGAGATCCTCACCATCGTGTCCATGCTGAGCGTCCAGAACGTGTTCTACCGGCCCAAGGACAAGCAGGCTCTAGCCGACCAGAAGAAAGCCAAGTTCAACCAGCCCGAGGGAGACCACCTGACGCTGCTGGCTGTGTTCAATAGTTGGAGGAATAACAAGTTTTCTAACGCGTGGTGCTATGAGAACTTCGTGCAGATTAGGACGCTGAAGCGCGCGCAGGATGTTAGGAAGCAGCTGCTGGGGATTATGGACAGGTGAGAGACTTGCATTGCAACGTTACGTACTTGTATTTTGGGCAAAAATTCTTCATTAGACTGGACAAAGAAAAGTACGCCAGAGCTAGCGTTTTCCTTAACCAGAAATTTTAAGGCAGGCAGGTTGGCATCATAGGATTTCCGATAAAATCTAGATTGTAAATATATACTGATGTGTAATACTTATGTATTTCAGGCACAAACTGGACGTGGTCTCGGCGGCGAAGAACACGGTTCGCATCCAGAAGACGATCTGCTCCGGCTTCTTCCGTAACGCGGCCAAGAAGGACCCGCAGGAGGGCTACCGGACCCTGGTGGACTCCCAGGTGGTCTACATCCACCCTTCCAGTGCCCTGTTCAATCGCCAGCCCGAGTGGTAAGTTTTTAAACTACCGCGATGCTATGCAGTATAGGGGAGAGTAAAATTCTCTCGTTCTCTCCTGGGTTTCATGGGTATTTTACTTTTTTGCTAAACCAAATTGACCCTCATTACTGAGCAAGAAAGATGTTCAGGAGACTAGAGAAAACTGTCTCAAGATTATCTAATTAGGGGATGTGTCTCTCTGGCACTCATTACAACAGTGACAAATTGGGTCATGTTGAATTTATTGTCTACACTCGAGAGCAAAAATTTCGGGTCAGTAACATAAACTTCAATATTTTTAAAATAAATATCTTTGAGATATTCAGGAAAATACTAGTGACCCGAAACTTTGGCTCTCGAGTGTATATAATGAATTGATTAGGTACTCCCTCAGTTAAACATCAAACGAAGGACTGTTCCCTTGGACTTTAATAACGTCCTTTTCGGTCAAAGTACTCAGTCCGCCTAGGTATTGGTTCGCCATATTGATATACCTACGAGTAAATATTGATTTTCTATCTTAACAAAATATAGAATGAAGTCTCATTGTAAGTTTTCCCTATAAACACAATCCCTATTTTATTGTTTTCCTTATACACTGTTTTGTAACCTATCAATTAATTTCCAGGGTAATCTACCACGAGCTAGTCCAAACAACTAAAGAATACATGCGCGAAGTAACCACCATAGACCCAAAATGGCTGGTGGAGTTCGCACCAGCCTTCTTCAAATTCTCCGACCCCACCAAACTGTCCAAGTTCAAGAAGAACCAGCGCCTGGAGCCGCTCTACAACAAGTACGAAGAACCGAACGCGTGGAGAATATCGCGCGTGCGGCGGAGGAGGAATTAGGAGGGTTGTGTGTTTATTTCTTCAAGTTCTCTAATACCACTAAGCTGGCTACTTTCAAGAACTAACGCCTGGAGCCACTCTACAACAAGTACGAAGAACTGAACGCGTGGAGAAAATCGCGAGTACGGCGGAGGAGGAATTAGGAGGGTTGTGTGTTTATGTCTTCAAGTTGTCTAATACCACTAAGCTGGCTAACTTCAAGAACAACCAGCGACTGAAAACCTTATACAAGTATAAATGACGATTTCATAGAGAATCATCGACTGTGCGGGGTAGGAGGAAATAGAGTCTTAGTGTATTTATACTCTTCCGAGTTCTCTGACCAAAAGGTGTCAGAGTCCATGTTTAAGAACCAGCCATTTGAGCTACGGCACCACAAGTTCCCGGGGACTGAACACTCGCGTGGCGTATGAGAAATACTTTAGTGTGTATTTAGTATAATGTTTAAATGATTCCCTTTTTAACCGACTAAAAAAAAAGGAGGTTCTAAGTTTGACCCGTATGTTTGTATGTATGTTTGTTCGCAATTATCTCGCGTTTAGCTGATCCGTTTTTTATATTCTAGAGGTTTTGTTTACTCTTAAAGTGGTTGACAGTTGAACACTTTTTTTAACACTTTCCGTACCGCAGTTCGCTACGCGCTACGCTCGTAGCCGATCCTAGTATTTTCCCGCTTTGTAGCGGAAAGCGCCTACGAACAGAGAGCCCGCCTAGCGGGTTCCTAGTCGTGAAAGTGTTAATGGCCATAACTCCGAAACCAATGATCAAAGGAGGTTGCCATTAAAAAGGATAGCATATTCATTTTATGTTTTCTTAAGTACGTCTTGTAAAATAAACGAATTATCTGTCACTAAAAAGTATGAAAAAGAAAGGAAAATCAAAATCGTAATAATAAAAAAATAATAAAAAAACAAAATCAAAACTAAAAAACCTAATCTAAAATGATAATTTATACTCTGGTTTTTGAAAGGCTTAAAAAATTAAGTTATCATTTTAGATTAGGTTTTTAACATTTAAATTAAATCAAGTTGGTCGACGAAAATTAGAGAAAAAAATAAATGTGTAAATACGGACAAGGGTGGTTCTTTTACTTGTAGATTCTGCTTACATCAAATACTGTCTTGCAGGACAAACGTTACTAAAAAAAATTAAATAACTATTAATTATTATATTATAAAGAAGAAAGAAAGAAGAAATTGGCTATATCAGTCACTTAAGAGCGCGCCAGCGTCGCTCTCAGCGGTAGAATGCAGTCGCTGTAGCCGAAAACGGCTAAGAGGAGATGATGATGATGATCACTACAAATAAAATTAAGAAAAAAACAGTTATAGATTTTATTTTGAACAAGACGGGCCCGCGGCTTCGCTCGCGTATGTAAAATAAATAGTTTATTTTATATTTTCTCAATTGCCGTCACCTTATTATGTTATCTATCATTAGGTAACCTTCAGCATTCAACCCTGCTAGGGATCATGACTGTCATACTTCTTATTTGTAACAGTTGTATAATGTAACTTAGTTCCCTTATTTCGCAATAAAAAAGGAAAGAACTACCTTTTACATTAGATCCATTGATTTTAAATAAAACTTGTGTACCCAAAAGTTCGTTTTTCTAAGTACTCAACCTTTCGATTTGCTCACGTTTGTATTTTTTGCATAAATTTATATAATTTATTCCTATTTCAAATACAATAAGGTATTAAATTTTAATTTATTCTCAATGCAGTCATCAGGGTTCACAAAAATATTGGAAAATCAGCGCAAAAAGATTTCATTATGAGTAGACGTACATACAGAGTCCCTGTACCTACCGTCCAAACGGCTCACGCACAACGATCTGGCTACTATATTCACCCATTTACATATAACGCTGTTTGCAAAACCCTTGACCTAAAAACATGCACCTCGCTAAAAGTCAAATCAAAATTAAAAAAATGGTTTTCTACTCTATCATACAATGACACAGAAGACATAATACATACTTACACTTGGTCTGTGGTCAGCTAAGCTACTCACACTCATTCACGACTCACAGGTACATACCCCTACTCACATACACACTTACATACCCACACACAACTTACACACACACACACACTTAGGTTAATCTTAGTTAATTAATTTTCATGTTCACTGTTCACTAATCAAATTTCGTGTTTTATAACTACAAAACATGGTGCATTCCAAGATACAGGCTTCAGCCTAGTTTGGAATGCACCAGACAACCCGGTAATCAGTTAAACTTTGTTTGATTAATAAATATTACTATACTTTTACCTTACTTTTTAATGATCTGACACCAACCTCGGAGCATCACGGAGGATTTCTCTCCGCGGTATTGACCTTAGAGGATACCGCGGTGGTAGGCGCCGGCATGCCACGGCATCCACCAATATGCAACGGAGTCTTCCGAGTGTAAAACGTCGGTCCGCCAGCGATATGGTCCCTATTACGCTGGCAGCGTTAACTCTCTGTACAGCTAATAATATATGCGGGAGAAGTACGCTCCAGATATACGATCCGCTGTAGTTTCGACCAACCGTGCCGACGGGGGGCCCCTGATACTGATGAAACACTTCATGTCGGCCGACCTGGGGCCCAGTGTCTCCAATGGTAAGTTAATACATATAATTCTTGGTATTTCCACTAAAATCACTTATAATTATTTCAGGAATCATTTCAGGCGGCCGGGAATGTAGATATTTTAAACAATCAAAACAAACAATAATTATCATATGACACAAACATCAATTTATGTTCATTTGACATTTCTCACAGAGTAGGTACCTTACCTATGCTTTACCTTCATAAGTCACTTGTGTAGACTAAGGTTGACAATAGGTTGACAGCACTTTTAATTTCATATCGAGTAAAAAAACACCGAGATATCTAGATACCAACATGACAAACATAATATTTAGGCTACTTGAAGTTACGTCAAATAATTTTGGGCTACTTAAACGCACTTCAAGTTTAGCGAAACGAACCGAGAGTTCCCGACAATAGCCGATAGTCATAAAATGAGGAATGTTATCAAAATTTCTTTTGCTTATTGTACATTAAATACGCCTCGAAAGCGATAGTTATTATGCTCTAGTTCTATTCTCATGTGTAGATAATAGATTTAAACAGTTTTTTCTTATCATACGTGCGCCGTATTCGAGATACGTGTCAAAAACTTTTTTAGAAATTTGTAAGGCGCCATTTCGCTTCTTCGCTCGTTTTTTATCCCGTTCTGGTTTAACGATTTTATATATATGATGGTTTAACGATTTTATATATACAGCCTTGGCCAGAAGTATTGAGCATAGGTGTTTTTTGTTTACAATTTTGATGTTAAGCATTAGTTCCCTATCCTAACAATGTACGGTAACGGTAAATGTTATATTTTATTTATAAATATAGAAAACTTCACTTAATAACACTTTCAAGGTACTTAAAAAATATGAAAACAGAAGGTACCAAAAATTTAAATTTAAGTCGGTGCGACATATTGCAAATATTCTATGCAGTTACTACTAACTTCAACAAAACATGCCTATTAGTTTAAATTAATTGACAAAATAACTTAAACAAAGATGGAAACGATGGACTAAACTTTCTAGTTTTGTATGAAAATCGCATTAGTGCTCAACACTTCTGGCCAAGGCTGTATTCTAATTACACTACTACTACTACTACTTCTTCTAATTACATACCTATTTACATTTGTAATTTTCACCAAAAAATCCTGTTATGTCCATATAAATGTCACCTATTTGAGCCAAAGAAAGACTGTATAGACTTGCAGGGCATTTTCGGCTTCTTGACTGGTGACCCAGAACTCCTCTTCCGCTTTATGCTGCTCGGCACCACAGGACTAGGCTTCGCGTTCAACTGTCTACTCAGTTTCTGAGCCTCATGGAAATCCAAATGCTCAGGCAACTTTTCGACTGGAACCCTCTTTCCACATTCGCCACATTTTTCCATAGGCACGTTATTATCTACCTTGACGAGAAAACTTGCTATAGAACACACTGATTCGTTCTTAGCTTCAACTTTCTTTTTTGTGGATCCTTCACTATTTACAACAGTTTTCTGAATCATCTTTTGTTTTTCATTCCGAGCATGTTGCCTCTCTTCTTCGCGTAGCTTTAAAGCGAGATGGTAGTCTGCGTGCATGTCAAACATTTCTATAGAAACTTGTTTCATGCATTCTGGGCATTTGAATGTCTCTAATTCTTTCGGTGAAGTACGTAGATGTGTAGCAGTTAATGGTATTGGTTCTGGATGTATTAAGTTAGGAGAACCTGCTGGTTCTAAGGCAGGAGAACCAGGTTCTATTTCTGCAGGGGCAGTAGTGTTCAGTAGATCGCGCATACTGCTTACGCGGTTTGTTTTCTCAGGGTCATCATCAAATAAAGCGATGCTCTTATTGATTTCTAACTCGATAGTGGAACCAGAGCAGTGTGTATCATTGCTGTCTTCCCCACAAGGGATCACGTTACATAGAGGAGTTGTAGGCCGGACAGGTTCTGATTCTGACTTCAGTAAGAACCTTGCAAAGAACGATTCTTGTTTATCTAACGTTGATTCTACTCTGGAACTACTTTGCTCTATTTTTACTTTGTTTCTTTCTTCAACATCTGCTTGTTTATTCTTTGTACTATTTTCTGTTCCGTGTAAATTTAAATTACCTTCGGATTTAACATTTTCATTCAAAAATCTGTGCATTATGAAATCTTTGTCAGTTTTTCGTTCATTTTTCGGTATTCGTTGCGTCTCATCGAATTGGGTCGCAACTATATTTGGTGATTCCGGTCTGGATCCATTGTTATTCTTTGCAGTGTGTGTAGTATTTGTTTCAGCTTTTTCTTCATGTATCTTGAAAAACTTAAGCATCATATTCTCTTTGTCATTCTTTCGTTTATCCTTAGCTTTAGTTTCTTCAGATTTTGCTTCCTTGGGTTTGGCAGCAGTTTCTTTAGAGGAGCCTGCAGTGAAGAAATCCATTATTTTCTTGTTTTTCTTTTCTGAATGATCTTCAAATTTACCGACACTGATCCCTAAAAAGGTTATGGCTGCTTTGAGCTTTCTATTCGGTTCTCCTTCTGAAAAGCCAAAAGAAAGTCGGTTAGATTGACTAACTTAATAAATAAATTAGTCATACAGTCTGGCACACCGTATCATCTTTTAGGCAAATTGCTTATTAGAGTCTACAATACATTATTTAATATCAAATGTTAGGAACCAAAGTTCTAGAACTGACCTTTGACCTTCACACCTTCAACACTCTCCATGACCAGTTCCAAAGCCTTATTAGAAAAGAACTCCGCACACAACTCCTCCTCATTCACAAAGTTGTACGACCGGGAGCTACTAGTGCCCCTTCCGTCCGGCAACAACGTTGAGAAGCTAGCCACCATCTGCCGAGGCGCCCGATTATTGTCCACTGCATCCTTCTCCAACCTATCCTCGATCTCGTCTCCTAAGTCCTTTAGCCACTTGGTGAGGTTTTCTAAGTCAAGTATAGCGGATTTGCCTTTGAAGTTTTTGCAGCAACCTATGCTCTTTGGGTTGAATTTAGCTTGCACTGGCTCCAAGTCGATGCCGCGCGCTATGTTGTACAGCCATGTCCTGAAATGTACAAGCATATCATGACTTCAGCATGCACTATGGGCAAAACCACCAAGGATAGAAGGAAGAGGCATGTAGTTTCAAGCTTGCGAGAGAATAAGTTAGTCACAACTATGCATATGTATGGTATGTCATACCTCCGAAATATATTACCGTGTGCGTCGAGAACTGAACTGTTTACCGTGGTTACCGACTTAATGCTATGATTGTCAACAACTCTAAATAAGAGCAAACAAGAATGATAAACTGATTTCATACCCATTCTTTTCGTCGAATTTAGCTTGAAGCTCCTTTTCTGAGAATTTTTGCAGTTCATACATGTTGTTGATCTTTAGTGCTCCGCAGACTGACAACCCAAACTTCCCTCCCAGATGTTTCACCTTCTTCACTGGCAAAGTTCTGAAACACAATATGTTTTTTGTCTAATTATAAGATATCATATTGTTTCTGGTTTACGTTTACTCACACAACATGTGGGTAGACTTTTGACACATGTGTACAAAGTGAGGTAGTTGTGAAAAGCCAGTCTGTCAACGCGATATCCTTCCAGCACGTGTGCTGGGACCCAAAAACCGTGAGTTATATTATTTACAATATGATAAAACCACCTCGGTTTTCGACGGCGAACGGGGAATCAAAATTATATGACTGTGGTCTCTGCGCCAATTGAGGCATGATTTTTTATTTCACTCCTTTTGCCAGGGCAGGCTGGTAAGCCGAGTATAGCCATTTAGATAGAAGTTCATAGAAGCAGACCTGAATGACATAACATTATAACACAACTTACTTGTAGAGTATGTCGACCGTGTGTTTGGGCAGCACAGACTGCTTGTTGGGCTTGTTCATTCCACAGACCAGCTTGGCCAAAATCTTGTTGTGGGCTATACCAGCGGAACATGTGTAACCTGAGGAATGTTTTCAAGTCAATTAAAAGTCTTTAGAAGGCAGAGAACATTATTTAAACTTTATCTCAAAGTCATAGGGCTCAATTACGCATAGTATCTGACACTCTTAAGTCCGTTTTAACTAGAGATGGGCCGACTAGTCGGGAAAGCCGACTATTCGGCATCATTTGTAGTCGGCGATTAGTCGGCGACTAGTCGGCAAAAAATGCCGAATATTCGGCACTTTAGTACCTACATGAAAATAAGAACTTGGCAGAAGTTTAACCCTTTTTTTAGTTATGAAATTTAATATTTCTAAGTTTTAAATGTCTTATTACTATTAGTAGTAATAGTTAGTGTTTGTTTTCTTTTTGCCATCAAACACGTCAGCGCCGGTTCGTAAACAAAACTGGTTAAAAAATTACCGCGTGATAGACAATGGCATGGCTGGCGGACGAAGCGAAACGAGCGTTTCCAATTGCACCCAAACTTAGCCAAAACCTACGATCGGCATTGCCTAGTCGGCCGATTAATCGGCAATTTGAAAACCGATTAGTCGGCCGATTGTGTAGTCGGCAAAAACCCTAGTAGGCCCATCTCTAGTTTTAACCTTTTGAGCGTCAAGCGTTGAATAAAATGATGCGTCGTTGACGCAACGCAAGCGCATCATTGTTTAAGCAAAATTGGATTTTGTGGAACCCCACGTAGGTCTAAGTGTAAGATCGTTATCACACTTGCGATATGCTAGCGAGTTTTGTAAGGGAGATGGGAGCGAACACGCTGCGAGTTCGCCGCGCTTTCAAAGCACTCAAGTGTGATAGGGTGCAAGGGGCTTACTGTTACTTATAAACACTATTTGGGAGATGTAGACATAATGAAACCATTTGAGAGTTATTGTAATGAATTACCAGTTTCCCTGAAGACAGCAGCCCTAATCTCACTAACAACCACAGCTCCGACCAGCAACAGCCTGGCGTGGTCGTGGTCAAAGTCAATAGAGTCACAGCCGTAGTTGTGCACATCGCCAATGAACTGTTCAATGCTGTCGTAGCCGAGGGCAAATGTGTTTGGCATCATGTCAGAGTTTATACTACTGACATTTAAAGTTTTTAGCCTTTCTTTGACCTGAAAATAAAAATAATATTCATTAATTAATGAAAGTACCTAATACTCATTAGAGTCATTAGTTACAAAGGGTTGATGAGATTTCTCTCTACTTTTGTGTTTTAGTAATGCAGCACCCAATTAGAATGAGGATAAACACTTAGAGTTAAGTGTAGGCACTCAACATTGGATCTGATAAAAAGTAAAGTAAAAGTAAAGTAATATTTATTAATCAAACAAAGTTTAACAGATTACCAGGTTACCTGTATCTTGGAATGCACAAATATAAATCTAGGTAAGTCTTTCAAAGATGTGTAAGGTTTTAAAACAAGACAGTATGAACCATTTATTATCTCTGTCTGTCACCAGTGGCTAAAAAACAAAAGTTGCCTATTATAATTCCTTTTTTTTATCGGACAATCTTACACAAATCAACCCAGTCCCTCAGTAAGCTCAATAAGGCTTGTGTTGTGGATACTAGGCAACGATCTAGTAATAGATAGAGTTATATAAATACTTAAATACATGCAAAACATCCATAACTCATAACTTAGGAACAAATATCTTCTATTTTCTGAAACAATTGTAAAACACTTACCGGTGCAGTAATATCTAAGTAGGCCTCATCAATGGAGGCTCGTTCCAGCAAAGGAGTAAATGTTTGTAGCACTTTAGCCACCTCTATACCTGCATCTCTGTACCTGAAATGTCATACAACTGTTGTAGTTGAAAATTTAATACTTAGTTCTTTGTTTTTATGTCTTTTAATTACCTCGGAAAGTAATAAGAAATGTATGTAGCTATGTGAAATACAGAGAGGTTTTAAATGAAATTTACAAGTAAAAGTTTCACGAACTGAACTCTTTTTTTCGTGTTTATCTAATTTGGTTGCATCCTCAACTACTGGTTTGGAGCTCAGTATCGTAAATAATAAGCTGTTAATTATCATAGTAACATTTCATAACGGTTTGTACTTGCAGTAGAAAGTTACTTACTTTGAGATATTAGCCTTCCCTCTGTTGCATGGTACTGAGGGTAGCTGTATTTCTGGACACTTCTCCTTCGCTTCATCGCCGCGCATGTGACGAGTGACACCGCGAGCTCGAGCCACATAGTTCACGGCAATTATGCTGGACAAAAAATAACTTATAAGATACATGTATTTTTTTTTTTTTTTTTTTCTTCTAATGGACTTTTGGGCGGTGTTGCCCGTAGCCAACGTCAAGTGTCAAAAGGTGGGAAATTGGACGCGGAAAGGAAAAGGTACGGTACGAAATTTGGAATAAAAGCAGTCAAATCAGGTATATGAGAAAAAAAATACATATAATAATTTGTTAGTATAAAAATAAATTACACTTTAATATCGTTATGGTAAATAAAGCAAGCTATAATATCATAAATATCAGGAATTACAAGCAAGGAAGGAATGTCGGTAGGGAAGGGAACATGTTTGGACTGTAAAGTTTCCATGAAAACGGTTCGATCATACAGCGGACAAGAAAAGAAAATATGATTAATATCGGCCTCCTCAGCACCACAGTCACATTTAGAATCGTTTATAATACCAAACCTGGCCAAATGCGCAGGACTACTTGTATGGCCCAGTCTCATACGAGACAAACAGGATATTTCACGCCTATTAAAGCTTTTATTGTAAAACCACGGTTTAGTTGGGATATCACTTTGAATCTTAAAATAATAACTTCCGGTTTCTAAACTGCTCCAAAACCAAAAGAACTCCCAATTTACCTTGAGATACCTTTTGGGGAGCAAAAGAAGATCATGACAGTAATTCTTATAAGGATACATATCACCAGAAATAACAGCATCTACAGCAAGCCGGTCAGCTTTTTCGTTTCCTGGAATCCCACAATGACTTGGCACCCAGACAAAGTTAACAGTAAGGCCTTTCTTTTTACATTTTAGTAGCATGTCTCGGATTTCGTACACCAAAGGGAAATTATTTGCCATCCTAAAAGGAGATTTTGATAAAATTTGTAAGCAACTCTTAGAGTCAGAGAAAATTACACATTTATTTAAATTAAACATATGAGCGTATTCAATTGCTTTATAAATTCCAAATAATTCACCAGTAAATACCGATGATTCTTTAGGCAGTTTAATTTCTTGCACTACATTATATTGCTGATGGAATACACCAACTCCAACACAGCTATTTGTTGAACGTTTGGATGCATCTGTATATATATGATGCCAATCAGTCCATTCTTCATGAATTAAGTTATTGAAAACTGGTTTCGCACTTACTCTATCTTTTGTAATATTAGAGTCTAAGAAGACTTGAGGAGATATAATCAGAGAGTCAAAGTTTTTCTCGTATATAGGAAGACCAATATATCTTACAGTAGGAGAAGACAGATGCAGAAATTTAAGATAGCTATTAATTATACAAGGCGGAGTCCTATTTCGCCAATAAGAAGATACCGGTATTTGATCGTGAAGGGACGACAATTTGTTGATTAGAGGATGTTTTAAAAATTGCATTGCTTTAAAAATAAATCGATCGGATAAGAATTGCCGCCTTAAATGCCCAGGAGGATCAACACATTCTACTTGCATAGCATTAGCGGGACTGGTTCTCATAGCACCAAGAATTATTCTAAGGGCCTTGTTTTGTATACCATTTAGTAATTTAAATGCTTCCTGTGTACCCGGCGTTAAAAGGAAGGAGCCATAATCTAAAACGCTCCTTATAACAGCATTATAAATAAGTTTTAAATAAAATGGATGACTACCCCACCATACACCTGCCAAACACCTTAACATGTTTAATGAACGTTCACATCTTTTAAGTACATATTTACAATGACTCTTGGCTGATAAATTGTAATCTAAAACGATACCTAAATATTTAACTTCTTCACAAGCCTGGATAGCAGACCCGCCGTAATATAAATTAACATTGACAGCTTTTTTCCTTGGGGTGAATAAAATTGCTGATGATTTTGGAACCGAAAGATCTAAGCCATTATTATTTAAATATATATTTAGATCTTTTAAATTAGAGTTAATCAATTCACAGGCTTTTTCAACTGATCCATTTTTACAATAGAAAACAATGTCATCAGCATATTGAATTATGGAGACTGGTGACACCAAATTTGAAAGCAAATCGGAAGTATAGACGTTAAAAAGCAATGGACTTAAAACAGAACCCTGTGGAAGTCCTTTCCAAACCGTTCTATATAAAACTTCTGACTCTAAATTTAATTTAAGGGTTCGTTCAGAGAACATAGCGGAAATTATATTACACAAACGGACTGGAACGCCTAACTGGAATAATTTACCTACCAGAATAGATATATTAACATTATCATACGCAGATTTGATATCTATGAAACAGGCTACTACACAGGCTCTTTCAGAAAAAGCTAATAAAATATCTGAGACTAATAAACTAATACAGTCCAAAGTGCTTTTACTTTTCCGAAAACCGTATTGAATATCAGGTAACAATTTATTACTTTCAATGAACCATTCCAAACGATTTTTAATTAAATGTTCCAATATTTTAATCAACACAGAAGACAAAGCTATTGGCCGGTAAGAATTTGGATCATTAGGGGGTTTATTAGGTTTAAGAAATGGTAACACTAACTGCATCTTCCATTCGGGTGGAATGTCAGCTGTCAGAAAGACTATGTTGAGAATATCAAGATAATAACCTATAACATTATCAGTAGCGTGTGTTAGAAAAGAATATGGTATGCCGTCACAACCTGGAGCAGAATCAACAACATATGATAGAACATTTTTCAGCTCTAACATTGAAAAAGGTTCATTTAAACGCTGTATATTACTATTGTTTACATTAAGTGAACTGGTTGAATCAAGGCATATAGGATGAGAGACAAAAGGAGGAGCTAATTTGTCTAGAAACTTATCTGCTACAGTGGGGTCAATTTTAAGGGAATTAGATTCACTAAAGGCCCCTCGGAACATACGAATCTTTCGCCAAACTTCGGAAGGGTGTGTGCTAGGGCTAATGGAAGCACAAAAAGATCGCCAACTGTCAACCTTCTTTTTCTTCAAAAATTGTTTAGTCTCTTTAATAATGTCTAATAAGGATTTAAAATTCTCTTCATTCATGTTGTTATTATATATACATTCTATCTGTTTCCTCTTTTTTACAGCATCAGTACATTCAGAGTCCCACCAGGGAGGACTTGGAATTTTGTTATCAGAGGACTTCTTCATAGGAAATACTTGATTTGCTATTTTAATAAGAAATTTAGCAAAGGCATCAGATGATTTTAACAGCTGTTCACGAGATATATTGGGCAATTCTCCTAAACTCTCATCCAAATGTTTCCGGAAAGCATCCCAGTCTGCACTTTGAAGTTTATATGCCAAAAGAGGGGATCTCTTCACTAAGGGTTTGTTTTTAAAAGGAAAAGAGATTATTATTGGAAAATGATCACTACCATAAGATAAAGGAAGAACCTCCCATGATAAGGACAAAGCGATAGAAGAGCTGCAAATAGATAAGTCTATAGCACTAGGATTCTCATTTGGAGCAGACCGTCTTGTAGGAACCCCAGAATTTAAAATACATAAATTATAAAAATCTACCATATCCAATATTTCATCTCCTAAACTACTTGAGTTGACACATCCCCAAGCAGGGTGATGGCAATTAAAGTCCCCTAGAATAATAAGCGGGGCAGGAAGGGAAGATAAAATATTTCTTATTTCTTTAAGTATTGCTAGAGTAGGATGAGGAATATACACTGAGACTATACAAATATTATTTACAATTGCTGAAATGATGGAAAAATCATTGCTATGATGTGATAATGAAATATAGGTAAAATGAAATGAATTTTTTACAAGAATGGCTACCCCACCATGCCCATCGGACCTATCTTCTCGCAGGCAGGCATAGCCAGGGACTCTAAAACATGTCTCTGATCTGAGCCATGTTTCAGATAGAGTTATTACAAATGGATCAAATTTCTTAATTAAATAAATTAAATCACTCTTTTTGTTGCTGATACTGCGGCAATTCCACTGCAGAATCTTGGACTGATCCATTATTGTAGAGAAAAACTTTAGAGAATAAACTGATAATATGGTCAGCGTTGGTCGGTTTTGTTTGATTACTGTTTAAATATTGTATAAGTTCAAGTATAAGTTCTGTTACAGATTGTTCTTTAGTTTGCACTGTTATAGCACAACCATTCCCAGAAGGAGATGGCATACTGTAATCTTTGATTAAATTATTATGGGCGACTGAGTCAAATCCTTTTTGAAGTTGGGGTAAACTACGAGGTTTAAGAACATATGTCTTTTTATATGATTGAGAAATTTGAGCAGGATTACGTGAGCTATTTGATATTTGTGACAGTGATGGAGGGGCGGTCATAACCACATCAGCATAGGGCTTAGTTACCGGTGGATGCAGCTTTGTTGCTTCTGAATAAGATATAGCACTTTGAGCCATTGAAAGCTTGATATTTTTTTGACGTTCATACTCAGGACAACGTGACTTATTGATAGCAAAATGTAGGCCAGAACATAAACAGCATGACGCACAATCTTCCTCAATTTTACAAGATGATCCTGTATGACCCTGACCACATTTATAACAACGTGGCTTGGACCTACATTGGGTTTGTGTATGGCCAAACCTACAACAATTGAAGCACTGTATTGTTGCATATACATAAAGGTCCACCGGGAGGGCGTTGTAACAAACAAATATACGTTTTGGGAGAACCTGCCCATCGAATGTCAATACGACTGTCTGTGATGGTTTCCATACTGGAGAACCATCCACCATAACTTTAAAGTTAATTCTTCGCACCTTAATTATCTCCCCACAACCATGAGGCACACTTATATTATCTTTAACTTCATCTAATGACCATTCTGCTGGAATACCCTTTACTACACCCATTCGAATAACGTTGAAGGTTGGAATAAATGCTTTGTATTTGTTTTCTGGCATTCTATTGTCATTAAGGAACTGGTTGGCATCTTGAAAATTGGAGAAAGACATTGAAACCCTATTTCGGCCTATACGTTTCACGCTACCATTAATTATATTTTTAAAGTTTTGTCTTTTCAAAAAATTTCCAAAGGCAACAGAATGGATGGATGTGCCATCATTTGGAGATTCCTGGACTTTTTGCACATGTACAACATAAGGCGAGCAATCGGATGAAATATACTGGTTCCTAGACATGACTGAGGGCTGAGTGACTTGGTGTGCTGAAGATTGGCCCGGAGTCTGAACTTGAGTTGGGGCTGGCGTTGGGGTGGAAGCCGGGGTTTGAGCCAAAGCTGGAGTCTGAGCCGGAGTCCGGTCCGGGATCGGAGCCGGGACCGCGGCCAAAACTGGAGCTGGGGCTGGAGCTCGAAATTGTGAAGATTCGGGTTTACATTTAGAACCTTGACAGTCGCATTCATTATCTTTAATCGTATCCCTATCTCTTTGCGGGTCATTTTCTTTATTATTTCGTCGCTTTTTTTTGTTACAATGTCTACAAATCTTCCTTGCAGCATTCCTACGCTTTCTATTTACTGAGGACCACGAAGACACAGAGCCGTCAGTATCTAAATCCATATTATCTTGATCATTGACAATTTTATGATCAGATTTATTATCATCAATCGTTACAAAGTGAGACACCGGAGGGCCACCGCCCCCCGGGTCGTCCGGATCATCGCCCATAAGGGCGATGATAGAGAGATATGTACAAAAAACTTACCTAAAAGATGATATTATGTTTACAATTAATAAAATACTAACTATAAATAATATTTACAATATAAATACACTGCGTTGACCACTGTAAATATAAAATTTATAATTAAATTGCAAAAAGACGCGCGCTCAAAACGATGTTTCCCGCCCTTTCTCAAGATACATGTATGTTTACTAAGGTTTGCTAGTATCTTGTTCAACAACTGATAATGCAAAATACTATGCGTTAATGCCGCCGAGTTAAGGAACTCATGGATAACTGGCCACCACCAAAACAGAGAAGAACAGACTGTTAAAACATATGACGCAATGCAAGCTACATACCCAAGACGTTGAATTCTAAATATAAGTTTTGTGAGTAATATTTACCCGCCACCCTTCCAAGGGTTGTATTGTACTACGGCAATGGGTTGTCCCTTTAGCTCGGGGTTCAATTTCTCCTCGACTTGGCAATAAAAACAGTCCATATCAATTAATACAACAACGCGATTTTCTTGTTCCATTTTAATAATGATGCACTTTCAGACTAAATAATATTAAGCATATTTGTACACGAAATATATATAATACTTTATTAAAAATCAAAACAACAGGCGCATACAGGCGCGCCAAAAACATACGTATTTTTTTGACTGTCACTGTCAAGTCATTTAATGTACAGCCATGTAATGTACGGTCAGATAATCCGTTATCAAGATCATATGCTGGTATTACACCTCCCTAAATTAAATTGAGCCTTAACGACAAGGAGGCCGCAATACGTTAGACAATATTTCCAAACGTGTCTAACTTATTGCAGCGTCCTTGTCATTGGGTCTCGATTTATATACCAATACCGGTATTATAAAGTTACAATTGCACAAGTCTTAACAAATGAAAACAAATGACCAAAATAAAAGGTTTCTCATCGTTAAGTTAGCGTAGTTAAGCGCGCTGATTATTGTTTTGTCAGTGACCTGACCACTCTGTAATCCACTGTTATAGGCGATATTACAGCTTCCTTGCTCCTTATGCTAGAGACTCTAAAATAATCTCAGGTCAAAAAAAAACTAAATAAATTACTTATCGGACAGTATATTTTAATGATCAAAACCCTTGGCCGTAAGTATTGTTCCATGTGACATACTGGCCGAGGTCATCCTGCGACACGCTCGGTCTAACACGTTTGAGTGCGTTTTTGAAGTCCTGCACGGTCACTGGACGAACCTGGAAAATAAAAAAAATTAGTTGCCTAAAACATGTTAAATTTATTTCATTTTTAAATATCTATAGAAGTGTGTTATGCACTCTAAAATAACGTGTTTTATATGTATATAACTTTAACTACCTTATCCCGGTCAATAGTACAGATCTGTGAGAGCGGTACAGCCCTCACAGGCCCCATAGCGGCCTCGGAGCAGAGCGACTTCATGTCGGCGCCCGAGTAGCCCTCCGTCAGCTGCGCCACCTCGTTCACTTCGCTGGCAGACAACGCGTTGTTCTCCGACGCGAGCAGGTTGTTGATTATCTGTTCTCGGGCCTAATGAAAAATTTAACGTTAATACTTATTATTAAGTACAACCACGTGACACAAATGGTTTTCTAAAGTAAGAAAAGTGTTGCTGCATTAACCACGCCCAATGTACGAGTATACGACAGCAGAGGCGGCGCGTCCATAGAACACGGTACTTGTCGGCTTCCCTAATTTTCTGGCACCTGAGCAATTTTCTACTGCTAATGAAGAATTTTAAGTCAAATTAAGCTCCTGCTTACCTAAGCAATTTTTGGACCCACCGCCACTGTACGACAGAGAAGGCGACTGAAAATTACGGTGATAATTCTACTCCTAACATTAACACATCGTCTATAAAATGTAAGAAATCCACTCACCCCAGCGTCGGGCAGCGGCACGTAGAGCCGTTTGACGAGACGCCGGCGAGCTGCCTCGTCCAGCTCCTGCGGCCGGTTGGTGGCGCCCACTATCAGCAGCCGCTCTTCCTCACCTGGACCATAATTATTTATTATTATATCAACCAAAACATATCGCGTCCTTCATCAGAATGTCAATGTCTGTTTTATCAGACCGGACATTAGATGGCCGTGTATTAGATGGAGTTCGTATGGCGGGAATCGAGAAGTTTAAAATTTTTGTTAAGGCGCCGTTAAACGTTGTAGGGTAGCACGGTATAAAGGGTTAATTAAGTCATGTTTGTTTTTTTTTACTTTGTCTATGTAACATAAATCATATACCAACCTGTAGCAGCTCCATCGAACTGGACAAGGAATTCAGTCTTGATTCTCCTGGTAGCTTCATGCTCGCTGTCACTTCTCTGGGTCAGCAATGAGTCTATTTCGTCAATGAATATCACCTGTTATGAAAATGAGTTTATCAAATTATTAAATGAGAATTAAAGTTAATTGCATACTAAAAAAAGGTGACCTGACTTAATGCCCACCAGTTTTTATTTTATTTATTTATTTTATTACTGATAGAATGAAGTGTCCAGGTAAATCGACAAAGCGGGCCATTTCACTAAGCTCTTCAGCAGCAGAAGTAGCTAAGCTAGTAGGGTGTTCAAAATGACCTACACACGCTCTTATTCTCTTAACAATAAAGTTGTGTCCAGCTCATTTTGGACACCCTACCCGCTGCTGACTGTACATAGTGAGTGAGTATAGGTGACCGTGTCTCACAGCAGGCTGGTGCACCCTGGCGACGGCGAACAGCGCGCGCACCATCTTCTCTCCGTCGCCGATCCACTTGGAGGTGAGGGACGACGCCGAGATGCTGAAGAACGTTGCGCGGCACTGCGCCGCTACGCATTTACCTGACAAACCAAATTGGATCTTATTGTTCTGATATAAAGTAAGTTTATTCCAACATTGGTAATCCTTGACTAAGGGCCAGTTGCACCACACCGTCTGTTAACGATATCGTCATAGTTAACTAGTAGTGTAGTAGTTAGTTTGCTACTGCAGACCATCGAGAGCGCGAGTTTCTGGCCGGAGGGTGTAGTATTTCGGTGGTTCCAAGGGACTATGCCAAATACTACACCGGAACAGGTAACACAACAGAAAACCGTTGTGTCTCTAAAATAATAGTTTTAGTTTATAATATGTTATGTATGCTAGTCTTTAAGGTATTTATCTATGGACCTCTAGTTGCCTGAAATAAACGTATAAATGTATTTCATTTCATTTCATTTAGAAACCTTTCTTGTATGAAAAGTTTGTCAGCTTTCTATGGGATGACAACTGCGCCTGCGCCGCCATTTATTTTGTATGTGGTGTTTCAGTGCCTTCACAAAAATGATTTTCCATCTCTGATATTTAATAATGTTACCAATGAGCGTTTTCCCAGTGCCGGGTGGACCAAAGAGCAGGATACCCTTGGGAGGGCGCCGCAGCCCCGTGAATATGTCGGGGCGCAGCAGCGGCCACACCACGGCTTCCTGGATCACCGACTTTACCATGTGCAGACCCGCTATATCGTCCCAGCCTGAAATACAATTTATAATTTCATAATTATTTTCAGAAACAAAATAACCATATAAATAAATAAAAAGTAAATGGTCCTCTTTTTTCTATAAAACCCTTTATACTTCAAGTCGAAAATGCCAATACGAATACTTAGAACCGAATTTTTTTGTCATAACAATAATCTGAATGAACCATCACTGAACTTTATCTCTTTGTAATATAATAAGGTAAGAAATGGGCTGGCACAGGGTGCGGTATTTACCAATAGGAGTTCCTTTGTCAATGATCTCACTCTCAATGAGTTCTATCATCTTGGGGTCCAGGTGTTTCAGTCTGTCGTCTGCAATTGCTGCTGCTTCCTCAACACTCTCTTGCTTATCCCTAAGAACAGAAATTAACTCATGGCTAAGGAAACAGATGGATAAGAAAAAATATTTGATTTATTTTATTGAAATTAGGAAAATTTACTTTTTGAAAATATTTGAAGCTTTTGAGATTTTAGAAAGTGATGACTTTGCTTTAGGAGTCTGCTAGCTGTTTCCTTTAAACTTTGCTGACACTTTACTTTTGTTGTGCTTGTTGTCTTAAACTAATAAAAAAGATAGATAAATACTTACTGCGCTCCAATCATGGGGGACACAAACTTGGCTTGAGCCTTCCGAGAAGTGCCCAATGTCCTCTTAGCAGCCGGATTAGAAGCAAACAAACAATCCTTGGCACTTTTGAACGTAATCTTGGCCACATTAGCCTTGTGGGCTTTAGCATCTTCCTCCTCTCTGGTCAGGTCTACTTCCATTTCCTGAGTCATTGGTTTTGGTAAAACTGGCTGGTTCTTAACTACAGGTTTTGGTCGTCCAAATTTTGGTTTAAATACAGGTCTTTGTTCATCGCCTGAATTCACTTCGTAACTTGAACTATTAGAATGTAAGGTTTTTACAAACAATGACTTTTTGTTATCATAGGCACTTTCTTTATCTGTTTTCCTGGTTTGGACTTTTGGTATAGTGCATTTGCAATCTGAGTTCATAAGTTTCTGTAAGGACAAACTTTGGGAACTGTTGGAGGTGCAGCTTTTGCAGGATGGTATTGATTGTTCGAATAATATCATGGAATCGGTAAATTGCCTAAAATAGGAAAGAAAACACGTAGATTGTTTTGAAATATGTGGCAATATGTTTACCATTTGAATAAACAGTAAAAAATGTATATTCTCAACACCAGACAAATACTTCAATTGAAAATATAATGAAAATACATTTATTTACATAACTAAATATACAGAGGTACTACAGTACAAATACTAAACTAAATTAATAACTAGCTCAAATCTAAACTAGGCCCTTGCGGCATTGTACCAAGGATGCTGGCGGCATTTCCTCGTTGTATCGCAATGCTGATACGCTGTGCGAGGAAACCGCCAGCTCTTCGGTCACCAGTTACATCAACCAGACGCTTTGCGATTTCTGCAAAAAACTTGTGTGCGCTGGGACCCCATGGACCTAGAGTTTCAACTCCAAAAGGTACAAAATGGTACTCTCTACCGAGACTTTTATATTTGTTACGTTTTGAGTCTAATATAATTAAGTCTCAAATAAAAATACCAGTAAGCTGTGATTTCTTACCCCAAGGAGCTTTTCCATGTTTTCATGTTACTTGTATCATTATTTTGTAGCAGTGAGTTAGCAGAGTTGGTTATTTGCTCCCAAGCCTTCTCATTGCAAAGATCCATGTGGGAATCCCAAACATCTTTCAGCAGAATGTTGGATGCTGCATTAGTCGAACTACAATATAATAAATGCATTAGTTTCATTCTGTTTGGAAAATAATAGTAAATAAACATAACAAACCTTTCAAGTGAAACTTTGTAATGTTGCAAGTTCGTTTTGTTGACTGTGAATAAATGATTTCCATAAGTGTCCTCTGGAGCCGTTCCATAATATGTTTTGGAATTATCCATGTTATAGAGGCAATGCTCAAGGAATTTAATGTTATTTTACACGGCAATTACAAACAACAGAATACAAATCAACATAAATTCAAGAAATCAACAAGGTCGTCTCGTTGACATATCTGTCAGTTGTGAAAGTTCCCGTTCCCGCCACTTTACTGGTGGCCATAGACGAAAAACTCTATAATCAAAACTGAGTTGTCTATGTTTTTCTGTTCGATACATTTTTAAAGACGCTTTCTTTGTTATAAAAACTTTTTTATCGACGTTAATGTACTCGTTTTTATTATCATAGTAATAATGTCTTCAGAAATTTATGCGTTATTTCATTTGTGTTAAAGGCTAATTTGCAATACCATTTACAAAAGCCACTTGTTAGATCAATCTAAATTATTGCAATTACTACCATCTCATTCGTAAATCTGTCAAACACACTTGTCATCACAAAATAGTCGTCGGGTTTTTTGTAAAATTGTAATAATTACTGTGATTAAATTAATTAGTGTGAAAATCTATTAACTGCGTAATATTTATTTGTCACATCGAAACAAAAGTTAAACTCTTTGTGTTTTTTGTTAGAAAACTATGTAAAATTTAATATTATCGGGATGTCTGCAAAACCGACGATTTACCATGAAAAACAAGTTAAAGAGCTGTGCGCACTGCACGCACTTAACAATTTATTTCAGGTACGTATTATTCACTTTAATATATACAATGTCGACAGTCGAATTGGTTAAAAGTAAAGTATTGGTTGTAATATGTAAACATGATACTTGTTGCTAGGCGCGCGGAACGTTTTCGAAGAGCGAGCTGGACGCGATCTGCAGCCGGCTGTCGCCGAACGTGTGGATCAACCCGCACCGCTCCATGCTGGGGCTGGGCAACTACGACATCAATGTGATCATGGCGGCGCTGCAGCTGAAGGGCTGCGAGGCCGTGTGGTTCGACAAGAGGAAGTGAGTCTCAAGGTCGCGAGTCTACCTCGCTTATTAGCACGATTTGCTGTGCATTATGTAAAACCTTTACAATATTGTGTACTTTAGAATCTAAAATAGTCAATAACTTCTTGAGCTTGTTTACCTATTTGCAATTTGTACAAATTTGCTTGTTGGCGTGTATATTTATTATTTAAAAAGTGAACATACATAAAAAAAATAGCAAAAAAAAACAAGCAAAGATCCCGACAAATTGAGAACCTGCTCCTTCAAAATCTTGAAGTTGGTTATAAAAGTATATTTATTAGGTTTTATTCTATGCCATATGCCCTTTGATTAATAAAATGATTTTACAATTTAAGAAATAAATTTGTTGAAAAAGTCCTCACCAATATTTCCAGAGACCCAGGCTGCCTAGATCTATCAAACATCCTGGGGTTCATCCTGAACGTTCCCACGGACTACAAGTTTGGCTTCGTGATGTTGCCCCTGCGGCGCCGGCACTGGATCACCATACGCCAGATCCAGGGGAACTTCTACAACCTGGACTCTAAGTTAGATATGCCTCAGCTCATTGGCAGAGTAAGTCTCTTTGTTTAAGTATCCTTTTATGGATTTTACTAATTATTTGTCTAACGGATTATTATTATGATTAAGTTAAATGTGCCACCCTAAAAACTGTTGAACAGCCTCAGACTTAAATTTTTGAGCCATTTAGGGTTTTCTATACATAGGACATTATTTCAGTTAGTAATTAAACAAAAGAAAATAGCTTGAACCGTAAATGGCTCAACAATAGGGAATATTACGCAAAACGGCGGCACTAGCACAAACAGAGGGCCTACTGCGAAACACGAACTTATATAATATCCCCTATTCTAAAGTCTGTGTTAAACTCTAATTGTGGTTTTTATTACTGATTGCAAAATGATTTTAGTTTATATTGTTTTATCAATGGATTTGTAATTATATAATCAATAATATCAAGATTCTGATATTTGTAATTATACATAAGGAGGATTGTACTAAATAAAATGTTTCCTTTTCCAGAGCAGTGATCTCATAGCCTACCTAAAACAGCAGTTGGAATGCAAAGAAAAGGAGCTCTTTGTTGTTGTAAGTAGAGAAGTCGAAGAAAAGCAGCTCTGGATTAACCAGTTCATCACCTCCACCCCCCTCCACCTTCCCCTCAACCACTGTGACAGCCCCGACAGCATCTCCGAGTCGAGTAACCCTCACGAGTCTAAGAATGAGAATGTGGAGTGTATTAAAATTAATGAAGTGCCGCGGAACTGTTCTTTGGCAGTCAATGACTTTTAAAAGTGTACCATTTGTTCCATTAGACTGATAGTGTGGACTGTATGGTTTTATGGGTGTTGAAAATTGAACATCGCTTATGGAAAAACTACTCATTTTTCTGTATCAGAAAATATGTCAAATAAAATATTTATATTTATTATAATATTATTCCACTGATTTAGTTGTAATGTAATGAAATTTTTTTTAATATTTGTAATAGTTTCCATCTATCTGTTTGATTAAAAGTTGTATTTTTCATGTGATTTAAAAAAGTCAATAAATTAATTGAGTTTTTTAAGTTGCCAACACATTACAAAAGTTCTGGGACAATTTTTAATGCCCATTATTAACCTAATTCTTGTATTTAAATTTTAGAAGAGGTACAATTTAGCCTTACTAAATTTAACAAATGTGTGTGTGTTTAAAATGTGTATCTGAATTACGGAATACAAAATAATAGCACTCAAGTAATAAATAATCATCTGAATGTTTAACTTTGACATTCGCAATCTCAAAATATGTTATTCATGTATGGAAATATTACCGTATCATAGTTACATTTTGGTGGATATCAAACTACACCTTATCACTCGGTGATAAGGTTTTTAAATTGACATAGAAAATGGTTTAAGGACAAACTACTTTAATTTTATTTCTCGATTGTATTTTAAAACAATTCAGTGTAAACCAATTCCAAAAAGCAATCACAACAGTGTGTAAGGACTAACACTTGAAAGTAACAATGTGTCATTGGATTGCGTATAAATGTATGCATTTAAATGGGTATTAAAGTATTTATTTATTTAATTGAAATGTGATTACAGGTTTACAACGAAGGCAATATCCTTGCTCCGTAGGTTAACATTTACATCAGACAACAAATAGTTTGATACACATGAATGCTATCCAGTGCCACATTGTTATATCGTTGTTAAAATATATCTTGCAATTTAAAAGATACCAAATCCATGTATATTAATGATAATAAACTTGTTGTAAAATTTTCAGAATATCAGATAAAATATAGGCTCGAATTTTGAGATCAAACAATTTTAGCATTATCTATTTATTTATTACGATTTAAATACAATTTACTCGATGTGGCTATAAATAAGGGAAAGAGGTAGAAATAAAAACTCGTTAGTTACCTTAATCTCGTATATTTATTGCAGGATGTACTTTAAATATCATTATCAAATTTTAAAATACTCAAACGTGTCAGCTCAAAATTCGTTTCTATACCTATTTACACATCTACTGTGTCCGTAGTACAGTAGCCATCAAATATATCAGACCGGCCAAGGTGGTCGTGATAGAGTGCATGTTTTTTTAAATATTATTGAGTACCCTGGTCGCTCCGATATATTTGATCGCGGCGTTACCTTTGGTAGTACTTATAATATAAAACGATATTTATTGTTGTGTTACTCGTGTTGTGTTTAATTTATTTGTTTGTACAATTTTGTTGGGTTAGTTGTAATATAGGAACAAGTCATTTGTTGCCGTGTTGACGGGTAGTGACAAACATCAAACATCTCTTTTTAATATATATACACGCGAGAGAGCGCTAAAGCTGTTAACTATATTTTTATCACGCGTCCTTTTTCTTTAAACAAATACATTTTTGGGACGTAAAAGTTATTAGACGGAGAGCTGGCCACGTCAGATAATGACACAATAATGAGAGCAACCAACCCCTCTAGTTAATTTGCTATACTATGCTTATTTCTATATCCAGATATCTGGCAGCTGTGAAGTGATGGAGGTTAAAGAATGCAAATATCTCGAAGAAAACAAATCCTAGAGTTCTAGGTTTGGTGCAGTGCTATGGAAAAGTATGTAATTTATTAGATTATATCATAGCCAGAAGTTTATGTTGGGGAAAGTAGTGCCAAATGATGTATAATGCAATTTGTAGTTAATCGCCTGCTGTTTGTTTCCGCAATAATACACAAAGCTTTTTGTTCTAATGTTAAAATATAAATGTTCTCTATAAATGACACAACTTCGGCAGTTATTACCTATTTTGGTAGTACTGTTCCAACTGAATAACTTTGTTGGGCTGTCACTCTGGCCTTCACCCATTAAAAGCTGCCAGATGTCCGGATCTAGCAATTAAGGATAGTAAAGTAATCTAACTACAAAGGTTTAATTGCTCTCATTGTGTCATATCTGACGTGGCCAGCTCTTAATCCATAATATATCTACATACCTACAAATGACGAGTTTCGCTAATATACTTAGTCAGTATCCACTGACTGAATAAGTTATGTTATGTACATAAATTATTTTTGTTTTATTTCAAAGTTAAATGTGTTAGTGTCCAGTCGCCATCAGATATGTCGGTTCGGCCAAGGTGGTCACAAATATCTGAGCAACGCCTCTATTGTCAAGGCGATAAAGTGCATACTCAGATATTTTTGAGTACCGTGCCCGCTCCGATATATTTAATGGTGTACGGTACGATAGACGGCCTAAATTAATGTTATTCTGTTTAGAGGGTATTTAAGACTATCTAAACATTATCTATCTTGTATAAGGTAACGTTCAATCAACGCTATGAATATTGGTGTCATTTTAATTATAACATAAACATGAACATATTTTTAAAATAACTGTATTAAATACTGTCATTGCGCATGAAATATCTTCCTAAGGCCTAACGTCCTACTTGTAGCACTTATTAAGTACGATGAAATTTAAATAGTTTTCAATCGGAACAGAGTTGCATTTCCTTTGTTTCGTTAAATTTAAAAAAAGCAAAGTCTAGTTCCTACTTTTTGCGTTCTATATCCACGGGTAATTCCGTACATGGCGGGAAGAAGTTGAGAAGTCGCGGCGAAAAATTGAAGAAAATTTCTTCAATTTTATATCTCAAGTTATTTTAAACTTCTTTCCGCCTTGTACGGATTTTTTAAAATATTGTTTGTATGGCTACGCCTTAGGAGGGGTAATATTTTAATGGAATATAAGATTTTCCTCACGTGCCAACGATGTCTTTGAGCACCTGTCCCCAATAGAACAAGCCAATGTTATCGAATATTTTCTTGTAAACTGTATCCTTTATTTAATAATGATTGTAAAAGTGGCTCATTTTAACACTTTCATTGGACTAAGTTGATTAAATTTTATTTTTCATGACAGTGAAAGTGTTAACACTGCTGCGACAATAACGACTTATTCATTCATCTTAAATTAAATTAGCGATATTGTGAATGATATTCATTCTTACTTGCAATTTATTAGTATATAATAAGTATTTAGAGTAGGGAGAAAATGGGCGTTGATAATGGGACCTACTATTTGTTCTATAGCCTCGTGAAAACCTTATGCAATAGAGTTTAAAATTAAACATAAAATTGGCTCTATAGTAGTTATAGTGCTATAGGCTAGGCTCACGGTCCTGCCTATAGTACTAACTAGGTACTCAGTCAAAATTCAATCATCATCTTTTTTTATTCGACAACAAATTTAACATCTACGAGTATCGTCTAGTATTGATGAGCCTTACAAGGCTGTGACGAATTGTCGAGTACCACGTGGATTTAAATTTCATGAATGAACCTACTTGGGTAGTAGAAAAATCTGGCAAAAGATTGCGCTACTCAGTAAAGTCGGTACTCGAATCATACTTACCATTTACATGAACCTTATTGTAAGAAGATAAGGCCTTTTGGTTGCCGAAGTGTGTCTTCTTCGCACAGAAATAAATTCTAACTGACATGAATTCTAGGGCTCTGGTTGTTACAGTGCTATTGAATAAATGTGAGCCCATTGCAATATGCGGAATGTCCAAGGCACAACACCAAATGCAGCCGCACGGTTCGTGTTCAGGTACAAGCAATAAAACCAAATAATATAGGATAATTTTGTCACACAAGTTTATACGCACTTGTTGTATCTACTCTTATTGAGATTCTCAATTTTGAATAGTTCAAGTAACTGATACTTTATTCCAGATCCAAAATCACATAAACGTTTTAATCTAAACTTGTGCTATGCATTGTAAATATAAGATATTTTCTTATGAAAATAGAAGGTGTGATGACTAACTTAGGTAGTTTCATTTCTCTGTTCTGTTCAATTATATCTGTTTTACTAACAGTAAAAATACCTACGTGGACATCCGAAAGAAGTGGGTAATTTTATAAAAAAATATCTAGTCAGTTCTAGAGGGTATTTATGACCCAGAACTTCCCAGAGGATAGAAGAAACACTGCGCTCTGAGCGACTACAGCGAACTATCCCTTCTACTTATATATCTGCGTCTCGATCGCTCGACAAACGCAAGGGCTATAGAAATTGATAAGTGATCTACTACGTTAACAGACATCCTCCTGTTCAAATAGAGCGTGACATTGCAAGCTCGTTGCAATGCAAACACATTTGAAAATAGTAGTAGTGTATAGTTGACCAGAAAGGTTGGCTGTGTGAATAAAAAACACGGTTTTAGTTTCTAGTTTTCTATCTGTTCGGGCTTATCGATACAATTGGTGTTCTTGGAGAGCAGCAGCCGGTCGGGATCCAGTTGCAACTCCTGGAGAAGTGCGTATATGTTGGCGCGCATCTCCGCGCTCAGCTCGCGCCGTCGCGCGAGGATCCAGAATCGATCTATAAAGGATTTCATGTTTATTAAGACATATAGGTACCTACTGTCGCAAATCAGAACGCTTCCCTATATATTTCCTTAATATCTATGGATTTTCTTCTTTTGTTCAAACGCATCAGGGCTAAATATGCTTAGCCAATGTATCGGTACAGAACGAAACTCTTTTTGGGCCTCGATGTTACTCTAAGAGACGCTGATAATAAGAGAAAGATAGTTTCAATTCAAGTAATGTTTGGTTTGGTGGTACTCAGTATCAGTAGGTACTCGCAAATTATTAAATGAAGCAGGGAAGAATTTGAAAGCACTACTGAGCAACCGCCCGAATAGATGTTCAGCTTACTCTCGTTCCTAAATCCCCGTGTACTTGTACAAGTACAAATTGTAAAGTCGAGTTTTAAACTCGTCGAAATAAAAAGGTTCCAAATTCAAAAATGCCAAAATTGTCCCTGCGTCACGAAGTTACAGGATAGCTCACCGTTGTGCATGATGGACACGGAGGTGCAAGACCACACGACGGCGAAGTGGTCGTAGTCTGTGAACAGTATGCTGTACTGCCCCGCGCCGGGCAACATCCGTCCTATGATGTACGGCATACGGTTGTTCAGCTTGTATCGGAAGGACGCGGACCCGTTATGGCTCGGGATTCCGACGCCGTATGATGTGGCTGGTGATCCTGTCCTGCAACATAAGGAGCAAAATGAAACCTGAGCTAGAATTAATACCTGCCAAGAGGTGGTTAGGTACTTAATCTAATAAGTTTTGTACTTAGCAGATTTATACTTCAGGAGAAATTTAATAAGTTTACGTCACTCTGGGCGCTAAGTGAGATTTACCGCCCTAGGGCGCAGCGGCAAATCTCACTTCACAACCAGGAGAAGACGTAAAATTATGTACGCACCACGGGCGGTAATAAAGAAGGCCTCAGATCGCTTGTTTATGCCAGCGATCTGGGCCCTTCTTTATTTAACCGCCCTAGGTACGTAATGTACTATAATGTCGTCGGACTCTTGACAACTACAGACCAGATCGCGAATTCATTCTCAGATGGCTGATATCGCAAAGCTTATAATACTTTAGTAATTTGGAAATGTTTCTCACTTACCACCGATTGCTGGTGGTGACAGCGATGAGATAGTACCCTCGCTCGTTCAGCGTTACACGAAGCTCCGTGCAGCTAGCGGTCATCTCCATCAGGTAGAAAGAGCGTTCTACTTCGTACCATGTGCCCGTCATCTATATGAACAAACATTATCATTATCGTCAGAAGGGAGGTATGTTTAATAAAATCAAATCATGACTTGCACACCTTCAGAACATTTTTCAGGCAAGACATGTTCATATTGTTCATCTAGTAAAGGGCCCGATCAAACTCGTGTCCAATATTTTTAAACAGCTGCAGTACCTACTTTTAACTAGATATATATGTAATGAATGTAAGTAAGTATATACCTGGTGCTTATAAACCAAGGCAGATGTTTTCCCGATCATTGTAATTAAAGAAGTGGTACCTACGTAAAATTGCCATTAAAAAGCAGTTGAAACTGTAGACTATAATAATTTCCTTGCTGTAGTACATTTAGCAGTTTACTGGTTGTGTCATACTTAAATATCAACACACCGCTACACAGCTATCATTTTGCTATTAGGTTATTACAAATATTAAAAAAGCAAATAGCAAAATACATAATTTTTGATATCACGTGAGCCCGGAAATTAAGTAGGAATATGTTTCACAGAGAATGTGTAACGAGTTCAAGATTTCGCAGGCATTGATGGCGACGCAGCGACTACATGCGCGTGAGTTGCGTACATTACATACTCGTACCTACGCTTGCGAGTCGCGACCCCCACCCTTTACCTATATTGCAACGCAATTACGCATAAGTGGGCAGTGGGCTCGGCTTGTTGCGGCGAGACGCTATTGGATCGACGCCAATTCCCTATATACAGTACAGGTAAATGAATATACATTGTAGGTATACAATAATAACATACTCCCTGTGCGCATTGGGCACGGCGACAATACAAAGCAGTATGGTGACTATACCTGCCTACGGCATGGGTATTATATATTATTTATCGGGTAAATATTCATTATGTTAGGTACAACTTTATGTTATGTTATGTACAAGTAATATTAGACCAAGAATAGGTCGCAAATGAGTTCACGGGATGATTTAAATGCAGTTTTACGCAGTACAAAAGCAATGCTTACCAATAAGTCCCAAAATAAAGGTTGCATTGCCCAAAACTGGCAACTTCATGATTCTACCTTATTAAAAATTATTGAAATAATTAACCTAGTACAAGTTAAACTTAAGCCATTCCAAAGGACTCATCAATTATTAAACAAAAAAAAATCCTAACATCAGGAATGCGTATGACCACCATTTCTTTTGGCACTATTCGATTAAGCACTGTCGAATGGGCCACGCGCCCACTTGCTAGTCTTTGAAGTGGTTTTTGTCAATGAATAGGGTACCTAATCTTTTGCTGACTGTACAAAATGCTTGAAACTTTTGGGACAGGTTACCGGGTACCAAAATACATAACATTTAACCGTGCATTGTCCTACATAAGCCGAATTCTGCTACTCGATGAGGTAGGGTTACGTTGCCTCGGCCTACTTCTTGATCTATATTGTATGAAAATACTTATCGCATGGTTTTGTGATTATCGTATTGAATTCTAAAATTATGGTAATCCATACTATGTAGTAAGTTGTTTCTAATATATGCAATCCAGCATTTAATCAAATTTAGCACTATTAAATATAAAATAACTACATTCACTATCACATACTATCCGGTTCGAAGGACCAGTTGTTACTATTTGGGTATAATTTTTACGTATCACACTATTGTTTTTCTATGCGCATAGTAACACATTGGGGTGTTTTAATTGCATTTAAATATTGCCAGGTCAATGTTTTTAAAAACAAACAACCACGTGTCAATGACCTATTCTGTAGGCAGGCTTAGATGACTGAATAATTGTTATCCAATTCGTCGAATATTAACAGGAACATTACAGGTTATAATTTCGTTGTAAAACGGTAAAATAACAAGTGCTAGGTGGAAAAAAACAAATGTTTAATTTGCATTCGAGCGTTTGAATGTCGGTCATAACGCTATATCGTTAGGTTCTTTAAATTAACTGTCTGAGTATAGATAGTACTTACTTCCACGCTAATAGGTAACTAAATACACACTATACCTAACAGTAACCAGCAGATTGAAGTTCAAGATTGGATTACCTGGTGGTCATCCAATCTTGTACTTCAATCTGTATCTATAACCATTATCTAGTGAAGTAGAGATCTACGCCTGACGAAATGCCAATTGAAGTGAATACTCAAAACTGAACGACAATGTGACTATGGGTAATTATTAAAGGGACAGATGTCTGCCTAAATTATATTAAACGTCATTAACGTTTCGGCCACAATTCATACATAATAATATGATAAGCTGAGCACTTACCTTTTGTATTTGGAAGTTCGGTTGCTGCGGGTACACGGGGCAGACCCCAAGCTTCGTGCCCATCACCCCCACTGTCAGACTCGCAACCAACATGTTAAACAACCCTCGCTCTCTGAAGTCCCCCATCACTCACACTTGGCCTATCAACCGAGTTAAATTACTAATTCTAGCTATTAATAACTTTACTTAATGTAACTAATTGATTCACTGTTCGGAACTACTTAGGAAGTTCCGTGATTTTACATACTAAATTTATATCATTCAATTTTATTTGTTCTACAAAACAGTTTTTATAAAGCATAAAATTCTTTTACAATAAATAAGATTGAAATCACACTAAAATTAATAAGTTGTAACCGACGAAAAACCCGGCTGTCTTAAATAGGAACGATAAAACCGCGCATCATTTAATAGTACCTATTGTAACTTACAAAAAATTGCCTTAAAAATCGTTGACCGAATGAAAACACACGAAAAACCCCGTTTTATAGTATGGCCGTTCTAGTTTACGAGAGTGATATTACAGCCTCTCGGATGTTTGGAAAACGCTCGGCATGTTTGTACAACATTGCGGCGTGCGCGACTGCCGCTTACGTCTGCGGAGCTGCGATTATTCAAATTGTACCAATTAAACATACGATGTGACGTGAGCTGTGTATAGGGAATTAGTTGTGGGAGTTTGTCTGTTTACGAAGTAAGGGTCGAAACTGAATAACTTAAATACGAGTACAAACAACTACTGCAGTAACGCCAAAGTTAAAACTAAATAAGCCAATAGCTTATACATACCTACCATTCTTATTAGGTATGTAATGTACTTATGCATTATGTACTAATAGTATGCTAGTCGAAAACCTTTTATCATCTAAAAACGCCGGGGTGTTTCAGATTATTCTGAAATGAATGATGTTAACTTTATTTGTCATGTATTTTTAGGCAACTGTAATTTTAACGGTTGATTGTTCTACATGAAGTACATTAGGCAATTTCTGAACGACAGGAATATTCCACCCGATACCTGTTTGCCGTCTTTGTTATATTTTAAGTAACTACATGTATTATAACAGCAATCTAACATGGAAATGCTGCAAGTGCTATGCGCACTTTGCACTGGGAGCGACAGGACTGTTTTTGTATATCTTATGTTTATTTATCCTATCCCTATTACTTTATGTTATGAATAAGTAGCTAAACAATCGCTAAATAATTAATTGTGAGGGTTGACGTTATGGAAAATAATGCAGATACATAAAGAACGTATTTGTTCTTAGTGTAGTACATTTGGCAAAGGTCAAATTCCTTGCTGTGAACTTTAAATTCAAAACTAAACTGTTGCAGACCATTTGTACGTTCAAATATGGGAGGAAATGGGGCTAAAATAATATTAGATTTTATAACGCGAAGTGTTCACAGAATATTCCCTAAAGGGAAGCCGCAAGCGAAGCTGGGTTCAGCGCGTACGCACCAGCGCAAGTGACAATGCATAAGTCATCCATAATGAATTCTGGGTAAGTTTTATATAACGACAGTCGACATTGCATATGCATGGGGCCCTCGTGTCAACCGAGTTCTTCAAGGTCCCACAAGTAAAACAAACATTTTGTATAACAAGTTATATTATATTTTATTTATTCTTAACATTTTATTGTATCACAATCAAAATATACCTAACACTATTAACTGATATACAAAACAAGTACATAGTACAACTTATTAGCGTTTCATGACTCCGTCATGACCTATAGAAGCTTTAGAATTAAGCCATTCAACTTGTTTTTAAATAAATATAATCATTCTCCTAGTATTTGTCCCGGTCTTGCCACGGCTCAATTGAGCCTGAGGTTCGCTCAGCAACCTAATCCCAGGAATTAACGTAGGCACTAGTTTTTACGAAAGCTACTTCTAACCCAGAGGGAAAATTAGGCCTTGTTGGGATTAGGTCCGGTTTCCTTAAGATGCCTTAAGCTTAAGCTACGAGGCTACGAGCAAGGTTTTGATCCCGAGACCTCCGGATTGAAAGTCTAACGTTCCACCGCCAGGCCACCATCGCATCTTGTTTTTAAATAATATTATAATTAAATTTACATTTTTAATTACCTACATTAACAGCTCCTATATTATAGTCCGTAAACACAAACAGGCTGGAATACGTCCAGTTAAAAAGACTACGAAGTTTAATACTAAGTTGTAATTATGGTTCGAATTACCTCGTTAGGTAGAGTACAGATTTTATAAAATAATCGCCAACATTTTAATGGTTTTTTGAAGTAGGTGTGCCACCACCACGCGGTACCTTTAATCTTTCACCTTCTTAACCTAATTTACGTAACTTATATAACACAACGGTTATACAAACGACGCAAAAGACCCTTAATGTAATGGCTCTATCTTGATCGTTTTAAGCTATGAACTATTGTGAACATTCATTCACTTTGACTAAGGTCGAATTTTAATTAGCAGCAAAGAATAACATTTTTGCTGAAGTCGTAATAACAAAAGGTACAAACAGCAACACACTTAACTGACCATCGATAGACCTTATGCCGTTGCAATAGAGATTAAATACAAATGGTCAGTTCAAAGTGTTGCCGATTGTACAACACAGTTTGGTTCATGAAAAACTATAAATGTAAATAGCTTAGGGTTCATATATTCCAGTGGCGGCGCGTCTATAGAACACGATCCCCGTCGGCTTGCCTAATTTTTAGGGACCTGAGCAGTTTTTCTACATCTCATGAAGAAATTGTAAGCTAAATATAAGCCCCGGCTTGCATTAGAAAATTTTTGACCCACCGTGCACCGCCACTAATATGCAGGCAAACATTTGTACACACAACGCCTTACTAGGTATACACTTTTGAACGTTATTACAGCGGAATAAGGTTCAAAAGTGTATACCTAGTGAGGCGTTGACTGTACATAGACATATTAGTACATTACGTACTTAGGGCGGTAAAATAAAGAAGGGCTCAGATCGCTGGCATTTGTGGCTCGAACCGAAGGTAAGGGCCATAAACAAGCGATCGGAGCCCTTCCTCATTACCGCCCGTGGTGCGTACAGAATTTTACGTCTTCTCCTGGGTGTGAAGTGAGATTTGCCGCTGCACCCTAGGGCGGTAAATCTCACTTAGCGCCCAGAGTGACGTAAAATTTTATTTTATCATTTCATTTCATAACTTCAAACTAATATATACAGATGTCACTAATTAAGGTGCCTGAATATGGATAACATATTAAAATTATTCTATTAATTTTGCTTATTTAGACAAAAAAATCGTGCTCTGTCAGATTGATTTTATATTAATCGTACTTATGTCATGTCCGTCACCACGAGGCAGTTAGCAGTCAAATTCTATAGTATCCACAGAATTAAGTGGCGACTGAGGTCATAAAACTTCTCTTTCACACTTGTCCGGCCACTGCAAGAGACAAGGAGACAGCATTATGAACTCAGTCGCCAATTAGTTTTGTGGGACTGTTTTGATTTTGTCACAAGGGTATAGTTGTGACACTTGTGACAAAATCAAAACAGTCCCACGGTACCGTTTTTACTTCTCACATTGATATCACATTTTTTACACAAGCACGACCGTATTAACTTCCGTATCTTGTTAACATTCAACTTGCAAAGCAAATTCGACTCTATCATTTAAACTTAAAGTCTAAATCACCGTTTGGTACATTTCTGAGGACATTGCAAACATTCTCGACTTTATCACTATGACCTTAAGGTTTAAATTAACAAACAATGTTTAACGATACATCGTATCACAAATCAACAGCGTCTTCATTGTTTACAATGTAAAATGAGCTCTAGTGCTGTACACTTACGGTATAAACATAGAGTAACTTATACAGGGTGGATTTTCTTTTGGGTCAGTGAGGGCAGCTACCAGATCTCGTGTAGCTACGTGAAAAATTGTCTTTGATTGAAGACCTTCCCTCTATTTCAAATTAATGAAGGATCGCTTTTACAGATTTTGGAAAAACATACAGGGTGCGAGAAAATGGTCATTTTTGCCAAACTTTTTTTTGATGCCATTTGATCCCATTCCTATCCAGGATCAAAAGCTTGCATCGGACCAAAAAAATAATTCTGCCAAAAAAACCACAAATTGATCAAACATGTTCCCATTGTTCCCATACATTTTGTATGAAAATGAAAACTTTTATTTTTCACATGCAATTTTTTACGCCAGTCGATTTTGAGAGTGAGGTGCAGGTGACATTTCCTTTCACATTTTGGATATCTTTAGGGGGCTTTCGGACAGAGGGCGCAATTGACTTGAGCTTAAAAAATTCTTAGGCTGTGCTGCTCTACTATATTAAGTTACTCTATGGTATTACAAATCACAAGAGCGCCTTCATTGTTTACAATGTAAAATGAGCTCTAGTGCGGTACACTTACGGTATAAATGATCACTTACGATTGAACGCGATTTACTTGAGCGCCAGTCTCACAAAACAAAGTCGACATTAACACAGTACACTTAAGGTGTAATTTACCACTTGATGTTGAGCGCGACGTCAGATTTCTCCACGGCGTGGTAGGATGTGTGTAACATCGCGCGCGCCTTGTCCGAGTCTCGCCCGTCCAGCCATTCGGCGTATAACCTGAAAATATTTAAACATTTTAACAATATTTATTTCAAACATAATGTAGATACTATCGCCAACATTGTAAACTGACCATTTGTAATCCGTATTGCAACCGCATAAGGTCTACCGATGGTCAGTTAAGGGTGTTGCTGTTTGTACAGTCAGCATCAATAATATCTTCCTACACGGAGGCTGCAAAAATATGTGACACGCTCCTATGGCTCTACAAATAAGAGCGTGTCACTTGTTTTTGCGGCCTTCGTGTAGGAATATATTATTGATACTGACTGTGCCTGTGCTTACGTATTTATGCATAAAGCTCTGTACCTGGAGGACGCATCGCCTCATCTTTCCAAACAAAAAAGTCTGCCAAAATCTGAGGGGGGCGAGCTAGCATACGTTTGGCGTTTTCAATTTAAAGGTACATCATTGTCGGTTATTAATAAAGTTTATTTCTAAATGATTTTTTATAACAGCATCGCCTTATTGATAACGGACAATGATGTACCTTTGACTTGAAAATATCACGCATATTTGACAGTAAGTCACGACACTAAATGGAGCAACAGATAGTTGACTTTACATATGTTGAAATATGGTTCATTACCGGATGCAGTCCTTGCAAATGTCAAACAAAAAAGCTAAGGATCATTTTTGCTTGTATTTTCAAACACATCAGGCATTTTCACGGAGCTCTTTACTCACTGAAAACGATGAACGAAATGCGTGTAATCGATTTTTGAAATAGTTTTTATAAACGTATTAGATTTTCCTGCTAATAACGTTGACAGAGGGGAAATGTACCTAAGCTTACTCCATAGGTATATGCTCTAAGTATTTATGTCATATGCCAAAAGGACCTGGAAATATGACACGAGTTTTATAAAACTCGCACCGCACCTGATTCATATCGATATGCCGCCAATGTCAACACACACACGTCAATGTGTCACATCACTATTGTTATTGTATTACGTTCTTGTTACATTTTTGTGGTATAATACACTCGTATGTTTCTTTTCCGTAGGTATATGTAAAGACTGTGCACGTTGAAATCCGGCCGCGCATGGTGTGATACATCTTTTTATTGAATGTGCATATTCAACCAACACTTCTAATCAGTGATCGGCGAAAAGGATTCCACACCGCGGGAATTCAACTAGACATAGCATTATGGATGCGCCGTTTCGCCCGCGATACCAATTAAACTGCTCGAAAATATACGTGTTTGTATTATGTTTAATACAATGAATCAGTGTCAGTTACGACTTGTAATAACTAGTAGCCCGCCCCGAACTAAGAACTCGGTCGTTGACCAGTAAAATAATGTTTTGTTATTTTCATTTTATAGAGATAAAAAAACAAGAAATAATATGCGAAATTAATAATTTCATTAAAATACTAAATTACAAATGTTTGTGAAAATTACTGTAAATTTTTCTATCCCGCAAATGCCGCGGTATATCCATACTAGCATAATGATTGACGTCATTCACCCCGTGTGGAATCCTTTTCGCCGATCACTGCTTCTAATTAATAATTTGGGGTTATCAAGCTACATAATAAAGTTTAAAACATAATATAAACGTTACGTTGTCTATGAGTTTGATCACTATATATTCCACAGTGCCTATATTTTTTTGTCCACAGTGTTCTGACAGTGTTTACCAAATTTTCCTGTTAAAAATAGTTTTTTATTATAAATAAGATGAATCAAATGATACCTTATTAAATTCTCTTTTCACCATAGCTAACATTTTTCTAAGTGTATTTAGATTGAAATAGTTCGGAGGTGTTCTAACTTTAGTGAGTTTGACTTTTTGACAAAAAAATTGCTGCCATATAAAAATTACTTTCAGTGCTTGGAGTAGAAAGTTTTCCTGACTACCTCAAGTAGAATGGAGTTTCAAAACATTTTTTTTTTGTAAGATGACATTCTATTGACCATAAAACCGGTTGTGAAAATATAAATACAATTGTGGTATTGTAGCAGGAAGCGAGTGAAGATTATCAAAAAACGCTGGACAAAACATTAAAGATATGATGAAATACCTTCAGTAAAAACTGAGACAAGCCCATACAATTTTAATATGATTCTATTTTAATTATATACTACTATGATTAGAGATTATTTATAAAAAAGAACTGCTTGAAAATGTGTATCCGAAAGGGAGATGTACCATGCCATGCGTGGCCGGATTTCAACGTGCACAGTCTATATTATTTCTTTAATAATTGTACCATTTTATGGATCAAAATGGTGTTTTGACCCCATATCATGATATTTATGACACTATGCACATAACGATACAAGCTTACTAGGCGTGATATCACGTTTAGTCCTAGCGCTCGCACTTGCCATTGCTGTCTGTGTATTTGAGCATTTGATAGTCCTTGTGTCATTGCAATACAGTTTACGAAAAGACGGGCAGCCTCCGCAGCAGCTTGTTGTCGGCGGGCACAGAGACGGGCAGCTGCCGGTAGAGCCGTTCGAGGGTGGCCACGAGGTCGCGCCCGCTCTCCCTGGCCCTGGCCACCGGTCGCACCTGCGCGTCGCCGTTCAGAAAACCTGCGAGTATTAGCCCCGTGTCTCGTGTTACCTCCGCAGCAGCTTGTTGTCGGCGGGCACAGAGACGGGCAGCTCCCGGTAGAGCCGCTCGAGGGTGGCCACGAGGTCGCGCCCGCTCTCCCCGGCCACCGGCCGCACCTGCGCGTTGCCGTTCAGACAACCTGCGAGTATTAGCCCCGTGTCTCGTGTTACCTCCGCAGCAGCTTGTTGTCGGCGGGCACAGAGACGGGCAGCTCCCGGTAGAGCCGCTCGAGGGTGGCCACGAGGTCGCGCCCGCTCTCCCCGGCCACCGGCCGCACCTGCGCGTTGCCGTTCAGACAACCTGCGAGTATTAGCCCCGTGTCTCGTGTTACCTCCGCAGCAGCTTGTTGTCGGCGGGCACAGAGACGGGCAGCTCCCGGTAGAGCCGCTCGAGGGTGGCCACGAGGTCGCGCACGCTCTCCCCGGCCACCGGCCGCACCTGCGCGTTGCCGTTCAGACAACCTGCGAGTATTAGCCCCGTGTCTCGTGTTACCTCCGCAGCAGCTTGTTGTCGGCGGGCACAGAGACAGGCAGCTCCCGGTAGAGCCGCTCGAGGGTGGCCACGAGGTCGCGCCCGCTCTCCCCGGCCACCGGCCGCACCTGCGCGTTGCCGTTCAGACAACCTGCGAGTATTAGCCCCGTGTCTCGTGTTACCTCCGCAGCAGCTTGTTGTCGGCGGGCACAGAGACGGGCAGCTCCCGGTAGAGCCGCTCGAGGGTGGCCACGAGGTCGCGCCCGCTCTCCCCGGCCACCGGCCGCACCTGCGCGTTGCCGTTCAGACAACCTGCGAGTATTAGCCCCGTGTCTCGTGTTACCTCCGCAGCAGCTTGTTGTCGGCGGGCACAGAGACGGGCAGCTCCCGGTAGAGCCGCTCGAGGGTGGCCACGAGGTCGCGCCCGCTCTCCCCGGCCACCGGCCGCACCTGCGCGTTGCCGTTCAGACAACCTGCGAGTATTAGCCCCGTGTCTCGTGTTACCTCCGCAGCAGCTTGTTGTCGGCGGGCACAGAGACGGGCAGCTCCCGGTAGAGCCGCTCGAGGGTGGCCACGAGGTCGCGCCCGCTCTCCCCGGCCACCGGTCGCACCTGCGCGTTGCCGTTCAGACAACCTGCGAGTATTAGCCCCGTGTCTCGTGTTACCTCCGCAGCAGCTTGTTGTCGGCGGGCACAGAGACGGGCAGCTCCCGGTAGAGCCGCTCGAGGGTGGCCACGAGGTCGCGCCCGCTCTCCCCGGCCACCGGCCGCACCTGCGCGTTGCCGTTCAGACAACCTGCGAGTATTAGCCCCGTGTCTCGTGTTACCTCCGCAGCAGCTTGTTGTCGGCGGGCACAGAGACGGGCAGCTCCCGGTAGAGCCGCTCGAGGGTGGCCACGAGGTCGCGCCCGCTCTCCCCGGCCACCGGCCGCACCTGCGCGTTGCCGTTCAGACAACCTGCGAGTATTAGCCCCGTGTCTCGTGTTACCTCCGCAGCAGCTTGTTGTCGGCGGGCACAGAGACGGGCAGCTCCCGGTAGAGCCGCTCGAGGGTGGCCACGAGGTCGCGCCCGCTCTCCCCGGCCACCGGCCGCACCTGCGCGTTGCCGTTCAGACAACCTGCGAGTATTAGCCCCGTGTCTCGTGTTACCTCCGCAGCAGCTTGTTGTCGGCGGGCACAGAGACAGGCAGCTCCCGGTAGAGCCGCTCGAGGGTGGCCACGAGGTCGCGCCCGCTCTCCCCGGCCACCGGCCGCACCTGCGCGTTGCCGTTCAGACAACCTGCGAGTATTAGCCCCGTGTCTCGTGTTACCTCCGCAACAGCTTGTTGTCGGCGGGCACAGAGACGGGCAGCTCCCGGTAGAGCCGCTCGAGGGTGGCCACGAGGTCGCGCCCGCTCTCCCCGGCCACCGGCCGCACCTGCGCGTTGCCGTTCAGACAACCTGCGAGTATTAGCCCCGTGTCTCGTGTTACCTCCGCAGCAGCTTGTTGTCGGCGGGCACAGAGACGGGCAGCTCCCGGTAGAGCCGCTCGAGGGTGGCCACGAGGTCGCGCCCGCTCTCCCCGGCCACCGGTCGCACCTGCGCGTTGCCGTTCAGACAACCTGCGAGTATTAGCCCCGTGTCTCGTGTTACCTCCGCAGCAGCTTGTTGTCGGCGGGCACAGAGACGGGCAGCTCCCGGTAGAGCCGCTCGAGGGTGGCCACGAGGTCGCGCCCGCTCTCCCCGGCCACCGGCCGCACCTGCGCGTTGCCGTTCAGACAACCTGCGAGTATTAGCCCCGTGTCTCGTGTTACCTCCGCAGCAGCTTGTTGTCGGCGGGCACAGAGACGGGCAGCTCCCGGTAGAGCCGCTCGAGGGTGGCCACGAGGTCGCGCCCGCTCTCCCCGGCCACCGGCCGCACCTGCGCGTTGCCGTTCAGACAACCTGCGAGTATTAGCCCCGTGTCTCGTGTTACCTCCGCAGCAGCTTGTTGTCGGCGGGCACAGAGACGGGCAGCTCCCGGTAGAGCCGCTCGAGGGTGGCCACGAGGTCGCGCCCGCTCTCCCCGGCCACCGGCCGCACCTGCGCGTTGCCGTTCAGACAACCTGCGAGTATTAGCCCCGTGTCTCGTGTTACCTCCGCAGCAGCTTGTTGTCGGCGGGCACAGAGACGGGCAGCTCCCGGTAGAGCCGCTTGAGGGTGGCCACGAGGTCGCGCCCGCTCTCCCCGGCCACCGGTCGCACCTGCGCGTTGCCGTTCAGACAACCTGCGAGTATTAGCCCCGTGTCTCGTGTTACCTCCGCAGCAGCTTGTTGTCGGCGGGCACAGAGACGGGCAGCTCCCGGTAGAGCCGCTCGAGGGTGGCCACGAGGTCGCGCCCGCTCTCCCCGGCCACCGGCCGCACCTGCGCGTTGCCGTTCAGACAACCTGCGAGTATTAGCCCCGTGTCTCGTGTTACCTCCGCAGCAGCTTGTTGTCGGCGGGCACAGAGACGGGCAGCTCCCGGTAGAGCCGCTCGAGGGTGGCCACGAGGTCGCGCCCGCTCTCCCCGGCCACCGGCCGCACCTGCGCGTTGCCGTTCAGACAACCTGCGAGTATTAGCCCCGTGTCTCGTGTTACCTCCGCAGCAGCTTGTTGTCGGCGGGCACAGAGACGGGCAGCTCCCGGTAGAGCCGCTCGAGGGTGGCCACGAGGTCGCGCCCGCTCTCCCCGGCCACCGGTCGCACCTGCGCGTTGCCGTTCAGACAACCTGCGAGTATTAGCCCCGTGTCTCGTGTTACCTCCGCAGCAGCTTGTTGTCGGCGGGCACAGAGACGGGCAGCTCCCGGTAGAGCCGCTCGAGGGTGGCCACGAGGTCGCGCCCGCTCTCCCCGGCCACCGGTCGCACCTGCGCGTTGCCGTTCAGACAACCTGCGAGTATTAGCCCCGTGTCTCGTGTTACCTCCGCAGCAGCTTGTTGTCGGCGGGCACAGAGACGGGCAGCTCCCGGTAGAGCCGCTCGAGGGTGGCCACGAGGTCGCGCCCGCTCTCCCCGGCCACCGGTCGCACCTGCGCGTCGCCGTTCAGACAACCTGCGAGTATTAGCCCCGTGTCTCGTGTTACCTCCGCAGCAGCTTGTTGTCGGCGGGCACAGAGACGGGCAGCTCCCGGTAGAGCCGCTCGAGGGTGGCCACGAGGTCGCGCCCGCTCTCCCCGGCCACCGGTCGCACCTGCGCGTTGCCGTTCAGACAACCTGCGAGTATTAGCCCCGTGTCTCGTGTTACCTCCGCAGCAGCTTGTTGTCGGCGGGCACAGAGACGGGCAGCTCCCGGTAGAGCCGCTCGAGGGTGGCCACGAGGTCGCGCCCGCTCTCCCCGGCCACCGGTCGCACCTGCGCGTCGCCGTTCAGACAACCTGCGAGTATTAGCCCCGTGTCTCGTGTTACCTCCGCAGCAGCTTGTTGTCGGCGGGCACAGAGACGGGCAGCTCCCGGTAGAGCCGCTCGAGGGTGGCCACGAGGTCGCGCCCGCTCTCCCCGGCCACCGGCCGCACCTGCGCGCCACCGTTTAGGCAACCTGCGAATATTATTAAGGTTCGCAATCAAGAGTTTTTTTTACCTTAAGCATATTTTGTACATGCAGAATCACTTTGGAATTACTGTGAATGATTTTTAGGGTTCCGTACCTCTAAACTGGTTGCAATAAAGGATAATAAGTAATAACTCGTGTCTCTCGGTCCGTGTGTCACAGCCAATTTGCTTTGAAACTTAACTGTGAAGTTATTTAAGAAAATATGCAAAAAATTCCCATTTCCCGTTTCAAAGTAGTTATTCCTGACACTTGAGCAATGTGATCGGCACTCACCTGAAGGGCACGCCATGACCTCGACGTAGTGGTAGGGCGACTTGGCCCGCTTCAGTTTCTGAACCAGGTTCTGTATGTTGCGGAACCCGTTGGCGATCGCGAACCGCAGGACTTCCACGCCGTCCTTCTCGAGGGTCACCTCTCGAAAGTCGGGGTTTCTGAAAAACACTGGTTGCTATTGTTTTCTATAAAACTCTGGCTTTCGATACGCTGCTACGAAGTGTTGGAACAATCTGCCACCACCGACTAGAAACTGTACGTCATTAGCATCCTTTAAAATCATAGTTAAAAAGTATTTAATCGGCCTTCAAACTAAAAACATCTGAGCTGATGTACTAGTTAGTTTTAGATTTTAAGCTCACTTAAATTCATAGTTCATATTTACACCCGTGCTTTCCTATATATATTTGCCTGTTTTACAGTTGCCTTACTTATTGTGTTATTTATTTGCAACCGGTCCTGTGCCACAGTGGCACAGGACCGGTCATTGTGGCGTTCAGTGGGGGAGGCCTATGTCCAGCAGTGGACGTCTTTCGGCTGAAATGATGATGATGATGATGATTTGCAACCTCTCTATCTAATTGCCTTATTTTAGCTTTAGTTAAACTTCATTGTGCTCTCTTCTTGGTTGCCCTGAAAACCAGCGTCATAGCTAAGAACCTTAGATATCGGCATATGCTGAGCGGCATCCTTCTCGTAAATAGATTATGTTCATATATTTTTAGTGTAACACCATATTATAAATAATTTCTATTCTATTATATAAAGTGTAAAACAACTAGGTGATTGTATTCGATTAGGACTTACTAGGTCGAACCATTATGCGTACGTCGATAGGTACAGTCAAGATGTAAGTAACAGTACAGGACCTGTCGTCGTATCGATATTTTATAGGAACATTGTCTGTTTGGTTGTACCTACACTATGGGTTTACAAAGCGGGCCAAGAGCCATAGGTATTGACAAAACTGGGGACCTTATTAAGGAACCGATGAATATGCCACGGGTCTTAGATAGTATTACGCTACGGTAATTTACTGCATCGGTCGACAAGCTGGAAAAAATGTTTAAGGTAGGCGCACCTTTCTTTCCTGCAAGTACTCTTGCGATTCGGAATATTTTTTGAATAAAAAAGGTGGGGTAAAAGTAAACAAACAATCTATTTTACCGACGAAAGACGAACAGTATTGGTATACCATACAGCTGTTTGACTTACCCAACCTGACCTTACGTATTTAGTCCATTTTAATAAAAATCCCGATAATGCAGCGGTTGTAATGTAAATATGTGTCGCGATGGCTAGCTTGCGTCAGCGCAGCGGGGTCAGCGTTTCACAACGTACGGCGTAGGTACGCGCGGCGCGCCCATTGTTCGGAGGAAGCGTCTGGAAAGGGCCGCGGGTGCAGCGACACGGCAGGAGATGTGGAGCTAAATGTGATAGTCTAGATCAAAAGGTACTATTTGCCGGCCGGTGCTTACGCTTACCTAGCTCGAATACAATACTTATTGAATCTGTAGAACGTAATACTTATACTCTTTTACTCTTTTGGTCATTTTATAACGTTCTCGTACCAATTTAAGGATATAGAAACCATTCTTACCGTGCGCGCCGGCGATCTGTCATTCTTTACGTTTTGTCTTGGGAATCGGAAGCGGGGACATAATAGATCACTTACTACGTAGAAGTATTTCTATACCTAATACCTATAAACCGGCTGCACCTTAGTTTCTATAAATAGACAGGTAGATGCTATAAGCGTAGCCTTCTGAGCAAGTTTCAGAGTGGCCGCGATCACTCGGGCTGCTATGGGGCGGGTCCCCCCACGGCCAATTGAGAGGCACGAGGGGCGCTGCCCACAACATGTAGTCTAATTAAACTGTTACAGTATGGCCAACCTTTTGTCACTAAAAGCGAGCAAAATTCAAAATTTCTAGAGTTTATCTATTTTACTGACGTAAATAGATGCTATGTTTAGGGGCGCGTTTTATTTATCTACAAATTCGCGACCCAGACTATTTAAAATGCAACGTGGTTTGTTTAAAATCACTAACCTTAAATTCCTATAAACCAGTTCCGCTTTTGTCTCTCCGAACAACTGTTCAGCGGCATACAGGAAGATGTGGTCCGCGTAGCCTCCCGATCCCGTCCCCGCGTGCGCACGCAGGCCGGGCCCCCCGGGGGGCGGGTCCCCCCACGGCCAGTCGAGAGGCGCGGGGGGCTCCGCCCCCAGCTCGGAGCTGCCGAGCATCTGTTCCAACTCAACTGTTGAATGTTCAATATTTTAGTGCTAGAACTGCTACACATTATTATTACAAAAATACCGGCCAAGTGTGAGTCGGACTCGGGCACGAAGGGTTCTGTACCATTATCTATAAAAACGGCAAAAAACATGTCTGTTGTATGGGAGCCCCCTTAAATATTTATTTTATTCTGTTTTTTTTTTCTTTACAGCTTACTTTTATAGCAGCATCAGAAATACATCACCTGTGAATATTTCGACTATCTAACTATCAAGGTTCATGAGATACAGCCTGGTGATAGACGGACAGCCGGACGGACAGCGGAGTCTTAGTAATAGGGTCCCGTTTTTACCCTTTGGGTACAAAACCCTGATTAACATTCACAGTGCCGGGTTCTCTAACTCAATAAAATAATTAACATACTTAGTGCCTAATTCGTTTTCAAATTATTATAAGTATTGTAGTTTCTAGTTGTGAAAACAGTATTTTATACAATCGTGACATAATGAGTCGAATGTCGTGTTGCAGCCACTTGTTGAGTGGGAGTGGCCTAAAGGGAGGTTTAGACAAGAAAATTTACTTGCGACAAGTAGGGACGCAACTATATGCGAGCATTAAATAGTGATATTCATGTCTCATTCTGAACAATAGCTGCGTCCCTATATGCCACAAGTAAACTTGCTAGTCTAAACCTCACTTTAGTAAGGTACAAGATCGATTGTCTTAATTACTTATGTCACTACATTTTGGCTCTACAATTTCGATTCTACATATATCACTATTGTATGGTTTTTGATATACTGGATTAACCATCGAGTCTACGAACTATTACGAAAGAACTTATCACGTTGCGGTAAAGTTCAATTTTAATCAGTTAACCTTATCAACGATCGCAGAAAAAGATGGTGAATCTTATATTTACTTTGATAAATATTATACTGATAAGTACTTACTAGCAGTAATAACGCAGTCCACATCATGGCAATTAAGTATTTCACTATAGAAGTCCTCCCTCGACGCCTCCAACTTCTTGTCATAGCACGGCATGACGGTCACGTGGTACACCTCCCCGGGGTTCACCTCGCGGCTCTTGGAGAGCAGCTGCTTGACCAGGGAGCCCATGATCTGCTGCGGCGACTTGGTGGTGGAGATGTAGGGGAGGATGAAGGTGCCGTGGGTCTTTTCGGCGTAGCACACCCAGCCTGAGGGACAAAAAATCAGTTTTATTTTTCTAAAAGTAGCCAATTTTTTTTATTGAATGTCATTTGTAATTAGTACGGGGAGTGATGAGCTGATGAGCATTGTTACACTCATATATAGTAACTTACAACTTAAATAATTAATAATTAATAAGTAAAGTACTGTACCTAACCTCTTGTACCATTTGCTGTTGGATTAATAAAATTATTTTTATTTTATATCAAAGACAATAACACAATTGCTTTGTATAGTACGGCGGAAATTGGCCTGTTTGGAGATACGTCGTCGACATCTCTTCTAAATACCTAAAACTGGTATGGATGTGTTCCCCGTAGTCTCCTGAATACGAACTGACCGGTTTTAGTTTATGGAGGGGGGGACGGGTCGGTAAAAAGGGGGGGAAAGATGGCGGCTGACTGTTATCGATATTTGTTTACATCTCGAGTCCTATGAGACCGATCGGTTTGTATGAGATGTCATTTGAAAGACTATTAAATGTACTACAATTGTTTATAGATAACTTTAGTCATCACTTTAGTCCTTTACAAAATATTTGAAAAAATATGATTTTTTTACCGTGCATGTTTGCGTAAGTACTGATAAAACATGCTTATAACTCAATATATTATAACTTTACCGCAATCAATGTTATTATAAAATATACAGGAAATTTTATGAGCTTTCGAAAAATATAAGCCTTATTAGTAAGTAATATTATATAACCGAGTATTGATGAATTTTGATCAGCATGGGTCACTGCGATTTCTCGTTGAATGGCAGCCGACCGCCATCGTATTTTCATTATTTCTCGGAATCTATTTTACGGATCAAATCGTAATTGGTATTATTTGAAAGCATTTTAAATGTAATTTAATCCGTTCTTTGAAGTCTAAGCTGCAAAATTAACAGTTTATTATCATTTTTAGAAAATGTAACATTTTTACCTAATAGACTGGAAGAAACAGGCTTGTTTGGAGAAAAGTCATCGATATTCCATCTAAATACCTAAAACTGGTATGGATGTATTCCTCATTGTTTTCAGGACATGAATTGATCAGTTTTATTTTATAAAGGGGGGGACGAGTCGAAAAAAAGTAGGGGGGAAAGATGGTGTCCGCCCGCCATCGAAATGTCATTGAAATTCGTTCACATCTCGAGTTCTATGGGACCGATATATTCGTGTGAGACGTCATTTTAAATATCATTAAACGTACTATAATTGTTTTTAAATAATTGTAGTCATCACTTTAGTCGTTTACAAAATATTTGAAAAAATATTACTTTTTACCGTGCATATTTGCGTTAGTACTGAAAAAACATGTTTATAACTCAATAAATTACAACTTTACTGCAATTAATGTTGTAATAAAATATACGTGAAATTTTATGAGCTTTCGAAAAATATAAGTTTTATTTATATATAATATTGTATAACCAAGTAATGATGAATTTTGTTCAGCATGGGTCACTGCGCATCATCATATGAATGGCGGCCGACCGTTGTCGTATTTTCATTATTGCTCGTAATCTATTTTACGGATCACATCGTGATAGATATCATTTGAAAGCATTTCAAATGTACTATAATCGGTTCTTTATAGTCTGAGATGTAAAATCATCCGTTTATATTTTATTTTTAGAAAACGCAACATTTTTACCTAATACATTGGTGGAAACGAGCTTGTTTGGAGAAAAGTCGTCGACAGCTCTTCCAAATATCTAAACTGATATGGGTGTGTTCCTCATTCTTTCCAGGATATGAATTGACTATTGACTATTAAATCAAAGTTCAATGAAAATACTACGGCGGTCAGCCGCCGTTCATATGACGACGCGCAGTGACCCATGCCAACAAGATTGATCATTATTTGGTTATATAACATTAAATATAAAAAAAACTTACGTTTTTAGAAACGTCATAAATTTTCCCATGTGTTTTATAATAAAATTAACTAGGATCAAGTCATAATTTATTGAGTTATAAGCATGATTTATCAGTACTTATACAAACATGCACGGTAAAAAAAATCAATTTTGACCAAATATTAAGTAAACGACTAAAGTGATGACTGTAATTATTTAAAAGCAATTGTAGAACGTTTAATAACCTTTCAAACGACATCTAACACGAACCGATCGGTCCCATAGGACTCGAGATGTGCATAAATTTCGATGACATTTCGATGACGGTCAGACGCTATCTATCCCCCTCCTCCTTGTTTTCGACTCGCTCCCCCCTCTACAAAAAAAACCTGGTCAATTCATATCCTGGAGACAATGAGGAACAAAACCATATCAGTTTTATGTATTTGGAAGATCTGTCAACGACTTTTCTCCAAACAAATCTGTTTCCTCCAGCCTTTTAGATAAAAATATTACGTTTTCTAAAAAAAAACTACAAACGGATAATTTTACATCTCAGAGTTCAATAAACCGATTATAGTAAATTTAAAATGCTTTCAAATGATACCTATCACGATGTGATCCGTAAAATAGATTCCGAGCAATAATGAAAATACGACAACGGTCGGCCGCCATTCATATGATGATGCGCAGTGACCCATGCTGAACAAAATTCATCATTACTTGGTTATACAATATTATATATAAATAAAACTTATATTTTTCGAAAGCTCATAAAATTTCACGTATATTTTATTACAACATTAATTGCAGTAAAGTTGTAATTTATTGAGTTATAAACATGTTTTTTCAGTACTAACGCAAATATGCACGGTAAAAAGTAATATTTTTTCAAATATTTTGTAAACGACTAAAGTGATGACTACAATTATTTAAAAACAATTATAGTACGTTTAATAATATTTAAAATGACATCTCACACGAATCTATCGGTCTCATAGGACTCGAGATGTGAACGAATTTCAATGACATTTCGATGGCGGGCGGACACCATCTTTCCCCCCTACTTTTTTTCGACTCGTCCCCCCCTTTACAAAATAAAACTGATCAATTCATGTCCTGAAAACAATGAGGAATACATCCATACCAGTTTTAGGTATTTAGATGGAATATCGATGACTTTTCTCCAAACAAGCCTGTTTCTTCCAGTCTATTAGGTAAAAATGTTACATTTTCTAAAAATAATAATAAACTGTTAATTTTGCATCTTAGACTTCAAAGAAGGGATTGAAGTACATTTAACATGCTTTCAAATGATACCAATTACGATTTGATCCGTAAAATAGATTCCGAGAAATAATAAAAATACGATGTCGGTCGGCTGCCATTCTACGAGGAATCGCAGTGACCCATGCTGAACAAAATTCATCAATACTCGGTTATATAATATTACTTACTAATAAGGCTTATATTTTTCGAAAGCTCATAAAATTTCCTGTATATTTTATAATAACATTGATTGCGGTAAAGTTATAATATATTGAGTTATAAGCATGTTTTATCAGTACTTACGCAAACATGCACGGTAAAAAAATCATATTTTTTCAAATATTTTGTAAAGGACTAAAGTGATGACTACAGTTATCTATAAACAATTGTAGTACATTTAATAGTCTTTCAAATGACATCTCATACAAACCGATCGGTCTCATAGGACTCGAGTTGTAAACAAATTTCGATAACAGTCAGCCGCCATCTTTCCCCCCCTTTTTACCGACCCGTCCCCCCCTCCATAAACTAAAACCGGTCAGTTCGTATTCAGGAGACTACGAGGAACACATCCATACCAGTTTTAGTTATTTAGAAGAGATGTCTACGAAAATCGTGAAGGAGACGACTTTTGTTTAATTTGCTCCTACACTAGTAAATTTGAATTTTAAAGGTTTATTTTTTTCGAAACTTCGTTGATAATACCAGACTATAAATAATATAGCCAGCCACAGTCTAAGAACTTTTTGAAGCTCAACTTTGAAGCGCCATCTGCATGAGAGCAACCTAAAGATATAAAAATAGTAGGAAATGACATTGCATCGCAGCGACATCTAGTAACGAGTAGCGTACCGCAATAACGCTATTTTTATATCTTTAGGTTGTGCTCGTGCCGATGGTGCTTCAGACTAGAGCTTTAAAAATTTCTTAGTCTGTGGCTGTCTGTATATATTATTTATAGTTTGGTATAAATGTACTTAAAAAGTATAAATGGTGCTGGTTAGGACATGTATCACAAAGGGCGAACAACCACCTATCCAAGCAAAGGGTAATATGAAAAATCCCCCAACTTATCAACTGCCATTAACTGGACGGAGCTAGAGGAAGCCGCGAATACCGCGATAAATGGAAATCTAACAAATCTAATTTAATCTAAGTGTTCGAAACGGCGACACGACACATAGTAAACTGCTGCCGCAATGTCAGCCTCACGTCACCAGCGCACAGCACGCATTCCTCCCTCGGAGATCAGAGGCCACGAGTTAGATTACTCTGACCCGTATTTTATCAAGTGAGCTGGACAGAAAGGCCCAGGTGGACATTGTCTACCTGGATTTCAAGAAAGCTTTCGATCGAGTCGATAATGACATTCTTCGTATGAAACTAGGTGGAATGGGAAAATGGGATTTACACCCAGACTTCTATCTCTTTTTGCGAATTATCTATCCGATCGCAAGCAGTACGTAAAATATGGTCCCTACGAGTCTAAAAGCTACCGCACCCGATCAGGTATCAGTCAGGTCAGGGGTCCAACATGGGACCATTTCTTTTCGTTTTGATGATAAATGACCTGCTTCCCTAAGTACAACAATCTCTTCTGAGAGCTCTAATGGCTCTGTCTAACTATAATTGAGAAAATACCTGGGCACGAGCTGGCCAGCATGGGTAAATGCCGCGCCGCGGGCTCGTGTTGCTGGTTCTGGTAGCGCTGGATGAACTCCTGCTGCGCTTCCAGCAACGCTAGGTCTTCGGCCACCGTCATGTCTAGGACTAAGTCTGCGCCTAGCTTCTTGAAGTAACCTGAAACAATGTGGTTAGATTGTAAGATTGTAACTTTCACGGTTATTGTATTCTGGGCATTGATGGTAATATGACTTTTAAACTAAGTTTCATTTGTGGTTTTTATATCAATTATCGCGATAATTATCGTGATTTTCAAGTCTGATAATTTTCAATTTGATAATAACTCATAATTTGTAAAGCCAGAATGTAAAAAAAAAATGGGCTTTAATTTCAACGCCAGTAGGTAGTTGAACCATAAGAGAAAAAATATCCCATACCAGGGATAATTATCGCAATAACTATCATAGATCATAATTATCTTGAAAATTTCGAACCCTGGCCAGCATAATGTGCGAGTGTCTTCGGCCACAGTGCGTCTATACCCTGCCCGAGCCTGCCCTGCCTGTGTGGTGTGTGCACCTGCTTAATCCAGCTCAATAAACATTGAGTGATATCACACCTGCTAATCTGCGAGCTGCCTCTTCAGGCTCCAGTTTGTAGCGCGCCGCGAGCGACAACACAGGCTGCGGAGATAAGGATATCACGATCACGCTCACATCCTGTGTGACGCCTTTGCTGTCTGTGTGCTTGCGCTCCGAGAACACCCTGAAATATGCATTTTAATTTAGTCCATTTATTTGAATTTTAGTGTCCCAAGCCAGATTATTATTAATGAAATTATGTTAAAGTGTTTATTAAATAACCTACAAATCATACATAGTATGCTAGGTCGAATTTTAATTTCAGAATAGGTATGATGTTTTTTTTCATGGATGGTATCAATCAAATTGTTTTGTTGTGAGGATCAAATGTTTATGGGGCCAATTGCGTTAAAGCAACACAAAAATCAGAAATGAGATTCAAAATACGATGTATGCACGTGGTGCACAATATGATATGGAAAAATTATAAAATTGATATTCCCTACAATAGGATATATTGATCATTTTGCATGCTTTTATCTACATTCATTACTAAATTCAACATAGAATCTGTCATGCTTATCTAGTCATGAAACTATCTGTAAAATACTGTAAATGTGATCTTAAAGGATCCCTGTTCAGTATATAAGTGGCATTAAGGTCACTCTGTATATGTATTCTTCCTTGTTTTGATGTTTTACAATACAAAAATACACAAGTGTACAATTATCACCACTAGAAGTTTGTGATTAGCATGGATAGTACATTTGATTTTTTGTCCTATTCAAATGATATCAAAGTCTATATTACAAGAAGTATACTTCTTGAATGCTATCTTTTAAGACTCAACTTTGTTCTGCTTGTTTAGGTTAAAAATTATTTACATTTTTAATGGAATATTAAGACAACCCTACTATCTTAGTAAAAGGATGTGCATCACAACAGTTACTTCAATAAATAGCAATTTTTCTAGATACTTCACAACTCACTTAAGCAGCTCCTCTTGACTCTGCCGCGTGACCAGCACACTCTCTGCAGAAGTGATGCACCCGCTGCAGGCGAGACAGTCCGCCAGGGTGATCTCCACCTTCTGAAGCTTCTGTTCTCTTCCTTCACTGACATCGAAGTATCCATCGGCTCCTATCTTGATTTTGGCACCGGTTTTGGTTTTTTGCTTCTCAATCTTTACAGGTTTTATGCATTCCTAGGTCAAATTAAAAAAATAACATTTAAAAGAGCATGTGTAATTGGAAGAATATTATAGGTCTGGTTCAGTATCTATTAACTTCTAAACAAAATATTGTGCAACATGAAAATTTCTAAATTTTCTGATTGGACATTTAAGTTGTAGCTCATTTTCAACAATGACTAGTTATTTTTTAGAGACACTTTATTTCTGCGACAAGTGTGTGTCCCAAATCACAACATTATTGATATTATTAAAAATAAGTGTAAATAAATAAAATAAAATATTTAAACATATATTTAAGATATTTTACTGAGTTGGTCGTGGGTTTTATTTACTGCTGTAATCTATAAATTAAACGAAATCGACTGAAATAGTATGATACAGCAGTCCGATTAGTAGATACCACATACCAACTTTTATGCATCGAGCTTCAAGGTGAGCAAAAAAAACCCTGAAGAAGGAAGTTATAGGTTACCTGTGACGGAGTAATGAAGTCGTCGAGATCGGTGAGCTGAAGGGCACCGCTGAAGCGAGACGCCATTTCTTTAAACTGCTTACGTGCTTAGATTGTTTCCTGAATATCCTAGTCACTTTTTTGTAGTATTTTTGTAATGTTTTGCATACAGACAGTCCTACAGGCAATCACATCACATTTTAAACTGACAGTACTGACAGTGACAGCTGTTATCATATCAGTGTCAGTATTGGCTATGTTTCGGCGGTTTTTCAATGAACTCGAACGGCTTAGACCGGAAGTAATTTAAACTCGGACACGAAATGGTACTACCCCGCCAAATTCAAATAATACAAATTTTTTAAATTTAAATAAATAGTAATAATACTAATAATAATCACTCCAATAGATTGATAATATATGAAATAGAGACATTAAAGCAAAGTTAACTTAATTTTTACCATTAAATCGAGTGGACAATACAAATAAACAACATAATTTAACAAGACACAGGCTTCATCGCCTGAACTTGGTCCATGACAGAACAAGGCTGGCCGCATCCGCGTTGGTGGGAAAAATCAATCGTGCGATTCCCGCCTCCGTCGGTCGTCAAGGCAACGCGTAAACAGTGGGGAGACGCGAGCCGATTCACTCGTCTGTGCATTTTGTTCGTTGTGTTGAGGTTTTTGTGGTTCTTGGAGATGGCGGATGAAGGCGCAGCTACCGGGGCTCCAGTGGAGAAGATTGTGCATACGTACCCACTGATTCGAGTGAGTGTTCATTGTTGTTGTTTATGTTGTCAACCAGTATTTGCATCTAGAAGTAATGTTTGGCAATTGAGGCTTTATTGCATGGTGTTAGAAATGGTTTTCGATTGACGGAGAAGTCCTTACGTAAAGTGCAGGCGCCAAGTCGTCGTAATCGTCGTTTAGAAGTCATCGGGTACCTACTTATTTTCTTATTCTCATATTTGTATCTCTAGCTTGGCTATTGGAAGGCTTGTAAGTATAATGTCTATGTAGCGTGTGGGACGTTGTATTTCCTATTCCCAGAATATCAAGATTCGGCCGTTAATTAAACTTGATCATATTTATGCATACGACAAGTTTGTAAGGTCAGCAGCAAAAGGAACAGTACAAAAAGAGATATAATTTAAGGCTATTCTATTGAACATAGTCGTCAATAGTAAATTAACCGCGTTGAACAACACATAGGTATATACGTTTATTTATAACTCGTATTTTTGTTTGTTGTATGTATGTATGTATGTATCACTTTATTGCACATAAACAAGTATAACATTAAAACATTAGTAAAATACAAAAAGATATGCACAAAGGCGAGCTTATCCCTAAAAGGGATCTCTTCCAGCCAACCAATGAGAAAATGAGAAAGGAGTAATACTATACAGTGAAAGGCAAACTATGCACTAAAGAGGTCGAAAAAGTTAGGAAACACATAAAGCTGTTGTATCACCATATTTGGTTAATTATTCCAACTTCTCTGCTAAAAAGAAAATGTATAATTGATGGACACATTTTTTCTGATTTTAACAATATTTTCATACAATTAGGAAATCAGTATTTTTATTTCTCAGTGGCACTTCTAACGTTTTTGAAGTCAGTTGTAAGTACTTAAATGATTAAAATGATTGACGACTAATGATTAATAATTTACAATAAAACTATTTGGGATCACCCTATATGGAGCGTGACGTCAAATTGATGTCATCGGCATGACAATTACGGGCCCTGATCATTATGTTTCTATTATAGCAGATTTGAAATATGTAGGTACCAACAGTTCAACAGCAGCAGCAGTAGGAGTAGGGTTGTAAGGTATTTAAATAGGTAGCGTACAGTCAGCAGCAAAAGTTGCTAAGCGGTTGGGATGTTCAAAATGACCTCCACGCGCCAGGGCCGTAGTCAGAATTGCAGTTAAGATAGATAGGCAGTGCTAATTTAAGGTAGGGCATAGCGAATTTTAAGGTAGGGCATTAGTATTTTAAGGTAGGGTATTGCCCCCTAATGAACCCCCCCCCCCCCCCAGCTACGGCCCTGCCACGCGCTCTTATTCTCTTAACAATAAAGCCGTGACAAGCTCATTTTGACCCCCTCACCCGCTTAGCTACTTCTGCTGCTGACTGTATATAAAGTCCTACACGACGCTATTTTTAAGACAGGCACAACGTATCATTTAACCACTACAGCTGGCACAAATACCTATTTTTGTGCTACTGCTAGCATTAACAAATCAAACACGTCCAACGATGTGTCACCATTAACAAGCTTAGACACCGGATTACCCATGATGTATGGTTCCATCTAAATTCTACAAAGACACGCGCCTATTGCAATCCATTCATCCAGACATTTATAGAACGCATCAATGGACGACGTCTATCGAAACTCCTCAGCGGTTCCGAGCGTCCGCCAAAACAAACAATAGAAACAACCTTACTCTGCAGGCGGAAATATAAATAATCAAACTGCAGATTTCAAAGAATCGAGCAACTTTAGTACGACTTTCATACATCTTTGAGACGAGAACGACGGAAAAATTAAGTTGGTAAAGCTTCCTAATTGTTTGAACATTGCCTAAGATTTGTTGGAAAATATGCGTGTCAGTCCAAATATTTGGGCGTGTGTGGCACCAATAATAACGTGGCTTCCGCTTTTCTAACTTAATCGTTTATTTGTTTTGGCTGACGTGTATTCAGCGGATTCAGCCTACCTATTTAAAATGTGAGGTAGATGCGTAATAAAATAACATAATGTAGTGGTAATGGTATACTTTAAATCACATTCTACATCTACATAATTTGGTAAAGTTCATCAGTAATCGATCCGTTAAATGCCATATAAATGCTTTGGATTTTGGATATATAGTATATATGTACGTACATGGCTCAACAAAAATAGGTTTTCAACTATTTCATTATCATATGAAAGTAGTTAAGTATTAATTAGGTATTACCTTCATACTTACTTTAACCTCCTATCAAAATCGTTCAGCTTTATCTTATCGGGCACCCCAGTCTGATTCGGAGTGACACATTCGAAGCAAAACTCTCCTTCCAACTCCTCAACTTGTACCTAACTACTTATTATAATGTCAATATCATCAATAGAAACGCGATTTAGCAGCCAATGATTGACGGCGGAACGGAGTAACGCGATACGTCACGGTTCCGCGCCGGGTTTGTTTTCCCTCTTAGATCAATGTTGCTGTTAGGCTCGGTAGCTGATGGATAATAGAGATTCCTTTCTATTATATTGTCAGCGCTTGCGTTCAGTGAAATGTATCCTCATTCAGACACAGTTAGGCTCAAAAATTTGAGATTACACTTATATTACTAGTTCCCGCCACTTTGCCCGCGTGGAGGAAAAACTACCTAATACCCTAAATGTTGGTCCGGGGGTTTAATGTGTACCCACTTATAAAAAAATATGTATTTCAAAGCTAAATAAATAGGCAGCCCGTAGAACTTGTCTTCTATAATTGCACCTACTCTGCACTGTGTCTGGCCCCATAACCTAATCAATAATTGGGCACGTAAGCGTTCACTACTTACATATCGAAATTAATACCGAGTAGATAATGAACTAATGGTAATGAAGAAAGATGATATAATTACGCAACTGCTTCACAACAAAATAAGCGAAGCGTTAAGGTACGAAGTACGAGGAAATGCAAATGACCATGCCGCCTCTACGCTTTTCATCATCATATTTACTCTAATACAGTTTGTATGCCTATAGGCCTCTCAAATCTCATCAACTGGACACCTCATTTGTTCGAAATTCAATATTCACCATTATAATATACCTACCGTAATAGTGTGTGCCTCGCACAAAAAAACTACAACTCTAATCTTAATTTGACAAAAAACATATTGAATCTATTGACCACGCCGGCACTCTATTAATTTTATACCTATTGGCCCAAGATTCATTGCGAAATTCTTAGAATGCCACCATTGAGCTTGGATGGTTTCATTTTCATTGTATGAATAGTACCTAGTAGCAGCTAAGCGATAATTTTTATATATGTTTTGAATATTTAAAGATAAATAAATAATAAAGATTTTTTTTGAAGTATCTAAGTACAGTAATTCTTCGAGATTGATTAATTTGCATCAATATGTATTGCTTTTGATGCAATTAATCTGATTTATATTAATTGGATAGAGGTTAAAAAGAGTTGTGGGTAGTTTGTTGTTAGAGGTTCGCATTGTAGGTACAGTTTTCTGAAGACTATCGAACGCTATAGTTTTTTTTTTCATAAATGGAAAACCAAAAAAGCATGATACATTATTAATCCAGAGTAAAATTACAAAGCCAATGACAGGTTCTCACTTATAATAACAATCTATTGCCTTGAAATAACAAAATACCCCTCTTACCTATACACACAAATATCTGCAGCAAAACGTGTTTGCCAAAAAAAATTCCAAACATAAAATTCATATGGGAGAGGCCTTTGCCCAACAGTGGGACACTACTTTAGGCTAATTAAAAAAAATCATATAGGTACTTATGTTACTTATATATCCTATATCAGAAATCGAACCCAACCTGAACTTACGCAAGAGAGTCAATTACCCATATATACAAAATCCATTTAAGTAATTTATTGTATTAAAATAAAAAGTATTCCCTTAACCATTAATTTTACGTTATTTACAGCACACGGACATGAACGAGGAGATGCGGACAGAGGCTCTCGAGCTGTCCGTGACCGCCTGCGAGAAGTTCGCCAACAACAACGAGCTAGCGGCACGCATGGTCAAGGAAAACATGGACAAGAAGTTCGGACCCTCCTTCCATGTTGTGGTGGGGGAGAGCTACGGCTTCGAGATCACGTACGAGTGCACTACTATCTGTTATATATATTTTGGGGGGAACCAGGCGATAATGATGTGGAAATGCTCTTAGAGGTCTTGGACATTACGATAGAATAGAAGGTACTTCATTATTAGGGCCTTGGGCTGCCGGTTGACTTGCTGCGCTGTGTACAACGTCATAATATTTAAAAAAACGACTAATAGATACATAGAAAATGACGTTGTAACAAAAGCATACGGGGTCAACCGCGACCAATACTTCGTGAATCACCCACGCCTCATCACACATGTCTGAAGTGTTGCATCAGTCGGGTATTTTTCTTAATTGTAATTTTAGGTTATTATACTTTTTTAGGCCAGTTGCCGGAATCAACCGACGCATTAATGGGGTTTTCTAAGAACATATAGTTAACATAGAGTAACAAAACCTTGTATGTCTGGGTTAACTATCGTTAGCCAGCAAACATGACTGTTTCTTTGTAGAGATAAGTACCTACCTACTTAAAAAAGAACAAAGATATTCTGTAATTATACTTATTATTTTTAGCTATGTTATACCTTTGATTACCTCTTTAACGTTAAGGTAGTATACTTATTAATGTCTCGAGACGAAATGTCTGGAACGACGAGGCGCATTCATATGTAAATCCGAGTCGGAGCCTTTTACAAACACGAGTAGCCTTTATTAGCATAAGTCTGGTTAAATGGTTGCGGTAACATTAGTTTTCTTTTGGTTATTTCTGTGGGACACACGCTAAGTACGGCATAGAATTTTTATACCTCATTAGGCCAGATTATGCTAATATTAGTTTTAATTACCAGAATTACTTTGCCATTCCCTTGCTCTACCCTGCCTACACAAAACCTACTTATGTGAGCCACAATTTACACTACTACTACGCGAATAATTTAGATACAGCTTCCAATTTACCTATAAAATTTGTTGCAAGTACAGTCGCCATCAAATATATCGGAGCGGTCAGGGTAGGTACTAAAAAATATCTGAACATGCACTTTATCGCCTTGACAATAGAGACGTTGGTCAGAAATTGTTGACCAACTTGACCGTTCCGATATATCTGATGGCGACTGTACATAGGTACATTATTCAATTTACTCTATGGGTACATTGCATTTACCGAATTCGTAATTAAATACTATAGGTACTTACTTACATTTTTAGTACCCCTAGTGCGTAAGCGTTATTAGCCTCGATCGGTATTATTGGCAGCTCAGTGTAGGCGGCATATAACCATAATAGTAATAATATATGCGATCATCGAAATTTAGATACTTAAAGCCCAATACTAATATATTCTGAGCTCTTGCGTATTCTGTTACATTACAAGTTATACAATATTGAGCCTTGTTGCAGTATGAATAGACCGTATTTAATCGAGATATTTTATTTAAATCAAGAGTAGAGCAAGGAACAGATTAGATGAATGCTAGTAAACTTCGTAATTATCGCAAACCATTATTGTAATGGCTTCAATAACCATCGGGCGACCTTGAGAGCTGTCCAAGAACCGTGGGCAGTTGTTTCCTATGACCATGACTTTAAACCGAGCCAATCGCCAACGCACCAGTATAAGTAGAACCTTTGGAGAAGAGATCCTTCAGAGCCATATACAGAGGAATGAATAAAACTCCTAAATTAGCGCAAAATTTTACAGCCATAAAAGTTGTTCGGCCTGTATGGCGTCGATGGCATTATGCAGTAACTATTAGGTTGCAAAACGGTATGTTTAGAGAACACAACGTATCTAAGGCCCCTTACAAGGGTCATCCACCCCCGTTCAGTTTGTGGTTATGTATAATACAATATGTTGAATTACTTAACTGGTGTCTTAGGCTCAAAACACACCTGCGGAATTTTGGCAGTAACGTATGGAGCTTTGTCGATGGTAGCTTAAATTTGTCTGTGGCCTCCATTCCGCTAGGTGTGTTTTGAGCCTTAGTTGAACTTTATCTGTGGTAACTAGAATAGCATTCTTAAGTAGCTGTTACACCTTCCTAAATCAGTTCCTAACGACAAGGACGCCGCAATACGTTAGACACGTTAAGCAATATCTCCAAACGTGTCTAACGTATTGCAGCGTCCTTGGCATTAGGAACTGATTTAGGAAGGTGTAACAGCTACTTTACCACTGTTACCACTGGTTTTCTTAAGGCGATTCGCGCTCTAAACGATGAGAATATCCGCGTATGGTCCATTGTCCATTGAGTCATATCAAAGTCGCCACAAATAATTATGAAAAAGTAAAACCGAAATGGGCAGTTTAATATAATCCTTGTGACAACGACATAACGTCCGGTTTAGTTTGAACGTATTTTTGTGCTTGTTGTATAAGTACTGGGCAGTTTTTGCAATTATTTTGTCAATTATACGTACTTTTTGTAATCGTTATGATATTCTAGGACAAGGTACGAAATAAACGTACAAATCGAGGCCATAACGAGAGATGCATTTTTTGCATGACATTATTTAATAAATAGGTAATATATCGAATAATATAATTAATTATACTTTTATATTTACGCGAGTGATGGTGTTGATATTATAATTATTTTATAAATCTACAAATAAATCACTATATTTTTGAAAATGTTTTATTTCGTATATCTTCTTCTGTGTCAGTTTCAAGTGGTGCATGTTGGATACCTATTCATAATAAGTATGCATTATATATATCGGAGCGGCCAGGGTACTCAAAAATATCTGAACATGCACTTGTCGCCTTGACAATAGTGGCGTTGTTCAGATATTTATGACCACCTTGGCTGCTCCGATATATCTGATGGCGACTGTACATATTTTATTACATTTTGGTAATATTGAAGGATGTACGTTTCTTTGGACATATGTACTTAAGTATTACGGAAAGAGCAGAATAGAAATATTTGCAAAATCTTTCTTTTGTTGTTATTACGTTATAAAATAAAATAAAAATCGTTATAAAGGGCTAATTTTGTCAGCTGTTTCAATAAAACAATTCATAATAATCAATAGAATTTTATATGTTAAACGATACAAATTCCAATCATTTTCGTATGGAGCTAAAGAATACCTGCTCCTTTGCTATTCAATTGTAATTGTGCAGTTATTAAGCATTAATGCTGTCGTGGGGTCATCCACTTTTATCTATATTACAAGTTCATAAACTGTATTCGCTGTGTGCATGATTGTGGCGCCATCTCTTGGGCAGGTGTTCAATCTCTTTTTTTTTCTTTTTTATAAATAGGTTGTGTTCCTTGCTTATATGAAATGTCACTGGCTGATTCACTATTTTGACAGCGGACAGGGTCCTATGCAGTTTCATTTCTTGTCACATTGTGCACTGCGATCGTTCTCGTTACCCCCACCATGCTCTTCGCACATAGCCAATAGATCTGTGCTAATATATTATGCGGGGGTGTATTTATATAGTTATTTATCCTAGAATTATGTTTGATGCCAAGGGAACGTGACATGGAAATAACTTCACAATTTTAATTTTCATATCCATAGTAAGTTTCGATTGGAAAAATGTTGAACACCGCCTTACTTCACCTTGTTACCCTTGTTGGGATAAACAATCAAACATTATTTTTAAATTCATATGTCAGTTCTACATACAATCACCGTCAAATATATCGGAGCGATCAAGGTATTCAAAAATATCTGTACATGCACTTTATCGCCTTGACAATGTAATGTAGAACATTTTCATTATCCGGTTAAAAACATTAGTTAGATAATATAGTAGGTACAGTCAGCAGCAAAAGTAGCTAAGCGAGTGTGGTGTTACAAATGAGCTGGACACGACTTTATTGTTAAGAGAATAAGAGCGTGTGTAGGTCATTTTGTACACCCTACCCGCTTAGCTACTTCTGCTGCTGACTGTACATTACCTAGTTGTTTATTCTGAAGTAATGTGAAGCTGATTACTTGATTAGTATGGAGACAGGAATTCTTACATGGCGTCTAGTATCTATGTCTACCTACTTACTAACCTAGGTCTTTTACATAAACATTGGCACATCACAAATACTCGTTATATGTATAAATAATTAATACTTATTACAATTCGTATGAAAGCTAAATATATAAACTTCACATCGTATCTAGATACGTACATCCAAGTTCTATAACATAGATAATATATGGAACGGTCATATAAAAAATCTACACACCTGATACAGTAAATATAAGGTTAGGTACCTATCTAGTTGTAACGTACGAATAGATCAACATTTTAGGCACGATCGATAAATTAGTGTACTGCGTACAAGCACTGGATCTACGACACGACATGCGTGCTCCGGCAATATAGCAACAATCTACTTTTCATTTTGCGCAAATAGCTAAACGAGAATTAAATATTTACAATAGTTATAGAGCATTTCTATAATATTACACTTATATATGTCATTCCAGGGAAAAACTTTCCACTTTGTTGATATGGAGTTATTAGTAGGTACTTTCTAAAACTCCACAATAAAATTCGTAGTGAAAGAATGACGTGTTCGTGTAAAACGACAAAAATGGGTTCTTTCACTAACTCTGTCCACATATTTATTTTAGGGTAATTTCATAGTGCCTACAAATATGCCCTCGTCCAAATATTCGTCTCGTATTTCTTTCTTTAGTATCGAATAAGAAAGAAACGCAAATCGAACATTTGGACAAATACGCCAGGTATAGCGGTATCAACTTTAATTTGATATTCATCACGCTTCATATCATATGGTATGGAGCGTTATAGCGACTACAAAAAGGCAATCAGTATTTTTTTGGCCTAATTGAAAAGACGAGCCCCGTGGCTAGTAAAAGCACTTTATTACGTATATACGCGTGGGAATGTTGCCTTAAGTTAGTAGCTCTAAATTGAAACAATGAAACAGAGGATCGACTATCTAAACTAATAGTTAGGGAGGCGAATAGGGGAATTTTCTGCAATACTCGAGCGTGGCAGTTTAAGATATGAGAGATACCTTAGACCTAATAGAACAACCTTGTAAAGTATTTAGCTCTATATGTAGTGACGCGCGCCTAGGATAGACGATCAGATTAGTAAAAAAAAATGGATAGTCTGAAATACTCCAGCGCGTCAGTTTAAGATATTGGGGGTTGATTTTAGTGTTTAAAGACTAAATTTAACTAATCTGACGATAAGTCCTTGACGCCGCCGAGTTATAGGGTCGCGAACTTGTAAAAAAAAAAACGTTAATCCGGCATTCTCGAGCGCGATTTTTTTTTATTTTGTTTTGAAGAATATAATCTAAAACTTACTAAAAATACAAAATCTGCCGGTTTCCGCATGACCGGAAGTGTGGAGGAGCCATTTCGTCTTCCTAAGAACGCGTTACGGCATATAAGTCGCGAACGATACATTTTACAAAAAAAAGTTTAAATAAACAAAAAAGGTAATTTTATTTTACACAAAAAAGGTGTCTTTACATTTTTGTCCAAAGTTAAAACTTTTTGACTTGAAAGTTAAACCTTTTTCGGTCAGATTAAGAGAACCCACCAACATTTTTGGCAGATTAAAAAAATATGCTTTCAAGATACCGAGATAAACCTCCCCTATGAAAATCTGACGCGCTTGAGTACCTATTTCAAAAAAACTTTTTTTTTTGCATTTTCAAAAATTCATCGTAACTTATCGTCACGTCGAAATCGTCAGTTTTTTTAAAGGGAGCTTCCTTGGGGCCTACTTAACACCCCTTCCGAAAATCTGACGCGCTCGAGTAAATTTTTTTTTTTGCATTTTTGACTACTTTATATGCCTACCCCCACCACGTAAACCGGCAGATTAGTATACCGTTGTTATCAGAGGCACTCGGGGCATACGTAGTATGAATATCTGACGCGCTCGAGAATGCCCAAGTAACTGTTTTTTTTAACATTTTTGAAAAACCGTACACGCCAAACCCACCACTAAAATGGTTTTTGCCATACGAGCTTTTCTTTTCGAAATTATTTTATCTTTCGATTTTGATAGGTCTCGACGGCGCCGTTGAATTACGCCATTTAGCTACCTCGCCTCCCTAACTATAAATAATAAATATTTAATTCCCGTGTATACTGATTACATATACCAAAGCTCTATCTACCCTCTCCCTTCTCCTAGTGGTTTTATCCAATAAGTGCAAATACTCACAAGCTACCCGAGTCAGTTCTGTTCTGAGCACCTTCGGGAAGGACCAGCAACAATCAACCTTATTTTACAGGAAATAAGAGTCACGTTTACACTGGTAGATAATAATTGGGTGCAAATATGCTAATACATAGTCAACTATTTGGATTTATTTAGTGAGAAAAATATATGTATAATAAAGTGAAGAGATAATCTTTTAGACTTATTTAAACATGTTCTAAGCGTTAAGTAAAGTACGTGACAAATAAAAAAATACTATTCAATATAAATGTTAATAAATGCGTTATTGATACTTTAAACTTAAATACAATCTCGAGCAAAAATATATTCTGTATTATGTTTATAGATGTATCTATCTCTAAATTTAAGTGTTAACGCTATAAACCAAAATCTCCATATTATTGATGATACTTAAATAATATACTGAATCAATATAGTTCATTAAAACCGAAGTGTAGGTACTTAACTTACCAAATATTTGATATCAGTTATATTATAATATTTGAACTGAGACCTATTATTTTTTTAATACAAGTATATCCACTTTAATTTTACAAATGAATGAAGTATAAACGTCAAATCAATTGATCACAGACCCGCTTATTCATAAACGTGCTTCAAACCTAGGTATAGTTGAATTATCGAGAGCGTGGAATTGCATATGTAGTGGTTGTACCGTGTTGTGCCTCTTTGTGTGCGGATTCAAATATAAAATGCCTGTACACAAACAATACTACTACATATGCAATTCCACGCTCTCGATAATTCATCTATATATGCTCTAAGTTCAAACCTCATTTAGTTAAATTATGTTTTGTCTGTTCCTAACAAACACAACTGTCAAAGTGACAGATAAGGACAAACGATGTTTTTGTTAAATGAGGTTTGAAATACGTTTATGAATAAGCGGGAGAGACTATTACTAATTATAATTGATGAAAAATATGTTTTATATAGAAGACCCATATTAGTTTAAACGTGTGAAAAAATATAATAATAGAGAACACATGAAATGGAATGAGGCGGCGCGAGCGCAACTATGAAAGCGAAAAAACTTTATGTCTTTATGACATGGTTTACAGTCCGACCGTACTAACTTTTAACTGACTTTGCAACACCATGACCCGTCAAAGTCTTTATTACATAGAAGGGTTAATTTCAAATGTTTTTACTATAGCTATTATCTGTACGGCACTTTTAATATTTATTAAAAATAATGTTAACCAAATCTATTCAACCAAGAACAGTAACTTTATGCATGAATAACGTCACTTGATTGTTTGCATACATTTTTTAAAGAGTGCAGCTCATGTAAATATAAATTTGTGACAATGAAGCATAGCTTTGGTTAGACCAATACAGCCGAATCGACCCGCACTGGGTATGGCACTTGAGTTACGTTACTTCACGAATTACATACCAATAACTATAATATCATTTATCATCTCGATGTGATGGCGTGAAGCATAACAATTATTAAAGTTCACAATAATTGTTGTATGTGTTAAAAATACATTAATATTTGATTTATTACAACATTTGTTTTACGTTTTATATTTTGCATTTTGTTTTATTTTGTGAAACTTCAATAATTGTAAAGCTCAAACATAACAACTACCTACGTGTGTATATGTTATACTATACTAACTTATTATTTAATAAATTTATTCCTACACCAACATAATTTTATACATTATCGTTTTATACATTATCGTTTTGCACAAACGTGCCGTCAAGGAACATTTTGTCATACCCGAGACCAAAATAAAATATAAGAATTTACTCAGCAATAGAATCTCTCTGCATTAACTTTTACTATGCTCGAATAATATAATAAATGAGACAAAATTGAATCAAAGTTTGTTAAACATCTAAAATTTAATGTTCCAGGCTGTCTGCAATAACTTGTCACTGGGGTAGGGGTTATACTGACTTAACTTTATTTATATTAACTAGAATAGAAAGGCTTTAATAAAATATAATTAAATTCTGATATATTCTTAAGCAAAAATTTAATCTAATATAATCTCAATGCAATAAGAGTGATTCAACTGGTGGCAAATAGTATAATATGAAATGCATTCTATAGAAATTCTATCTCAATAGAAAAAAAGGTTGATGTATAGCGTAACATGCACAACACAATATTATTGAAATAATAACAATACAAAAGTAATTTTTCAATACCATTGATTTAAATAGGTTTTAATACATAATCACGAACACATTTCACTCGGCAAAGGTGGATTTCACATCCAAAAAGTAAAAAGTCAAAAGAAACTATAAAAATAATACTTTTACGGAAGCAAGTCTTGTACACAACCAATACATACTCGTACTTATATTAATCCATTTAGGTAAGTCGAAATAATCTAACAAAAGATGTTCATATTATTTTCAATGATCTAATTTAAATTTAGGACTGCGTTTAATTATGTTGTCCCTAGAGTTTTAGGACCTATTTCTCGAAAGGTATTCTACCAATATTATTAGTCCAAGAATTGTCAAATATTTGTTTCCATGGCAACACGCTAATAATATTTGACTAATACCATCCGAGACACGAGCCTCTAGTTGGTCACACTATATATTTTGTATGGTGTGACGAACTATTTGGCTACTCTAGCTGTTACAATATATTTGAGACTGACTGTACACTGAACGTTACATTTGGCGCCCAATTCATGAAACCTTCAAACTTGTAGTGAAAGGGGAAGTCTTTAAAAAAGTTTAAAAGGTATCCGCTTTAATTACAAGTTACAAGCGTTTAAATTGAACTATACTGACACGCAGGTATACACTGGAGTCGGTCAGTGAGGTGCTTAAAAGACGCACGTTCGCACTTACACCGTATTGTAACTGTTCGCTCCGGAGTCCATGCAAAGTTTTATAAATACTGAGTCACTTACAATACAGTCCAGTGTCCTACACCTCTGCTCACACCGTGGTGTACCGGGGTGTTCGGGAGGAGTCGACGTGGAAGTGCCAGCAGCTCGATGGCCCGCGCAAGCTCGTAGGCCGCGTGGCGAACTTCATCTAATGCATCACATACAGTATGGTTCATCGTATACACCACAGAGCACTGAGGCTCGTTCTTACACCGTGGTGTAGCGGGGTGTTCGCTAGGAGTCGAGGTGGAAGTGCGTGACGAGCAGCTTGGTGGCGCGCGCCAGCTCGTAGGCGGCGTCGCGCACGTCGTCCAGCGCCGCGCCCGCGCCCGCGCCCGCGCCCGCACCCGCACCCGCACCCGCACCCGCACCCGCACCCGCGCCGCACGCGGCCGAGAGTGCGTCGCTGCTCGTGCGCAGGGAACCCAGGACCAACTCCAGCTCGCGGTCGGAACACGTCTGGTGAGGGAAACAATTCAATTCCTATTTTATTTATTAAAAATACCTGTACTGCAGGTGGATTCGACTATACACACTTATGTACGTATAAGCCACTTTTTTTATGATGACGATAGTTTATCATTTGTGATGATAAGTTACCTGTGGGAAGAGAGTGAGTAGCGCCCGCACCGCCTTCCTGATCCCGTCGGCGCGCTCCGACAAACGCGCAGGCCCGAGCTCCCGTGCCGCCGCCCATAGTTCCTGTATCAAATAATAGTACATTGTTGCCGAGGTACGGAAAGAAAGGAATTTTCTGACGAGGTACTTGGGTGCCAGGGCGAGGCTTGCCGAGGCCTGGCACTAGTTCCGAGTCAGAAAATTCCTGTTTCCGCTGAGGTATACATAGTGCTTTTCTCAAATATGTGAGGAAATAAAGAAAAAATTTAGAAAAAACTACAAGTATTTTATATTGGAAAAGTTGTGTTGATACTGTGTTTTATAATAGGTAATACGGAGGTGCTTTTAAACATAGCATAAATAAACCACACCATAGTTGGCTTCTTGTTTTTTGATAACTGAAATAAGCTAAAACACATTTTCAGAAAAGATATTAGCATTTATGCTCATCTTCGAATTCATACATACGTCATAAACATAAACCCTTCGTCTCTTGACCTAGCAGGAAGCAAGTAATCCACTATTATTCTTTCAAAATTAGGTAGAGCGCTATCAATTTCCGCACTACATTCATTTCTGAAAATCATTATTTAAGTTTATTTTGTACTATACATTAAATAAACAACGTAACGAAGTAAATTACCATAACAAACTAACTTTTCCGCTTTTTAAATTTATTTTTAATAGACCATAGACAAGATAGCCCGACACAGTACGCGCATGCGTATTCGCGCGCCCATTCTGTGAAGCCCTCTACACACGGCTGTTTAAATGAATTATTTTACTTGGCTGAATCCGTTTTTGCCTTGTCCCATTAGATTTATATGCAAATATGAGAATTTTAAAAGTTTAACGCAGCGGAAAAAAATGGAATTTCATACATTCATTTTACTCCTAGGAGTAAAATGAAGCACTTTCCGTGTTCGATTTAGGAATAAAATGCGGCCATTTCCGAGCATGTTTGAGAAAATAAAATAATTTCATCAATACAGATAGTAGTACTGTCGCATGTAGCTTAAAATACCATTGATTTGTGTACCTAGTTATAAGTTAATCACTATAAAATTGTATTATTTCTATATGTCGAATCAATGATTCAATAAAACGTGTAACTTGCTATTTACAAATGTCTAGTTTTAAGTACTCCGGTTTGCTCCGATTTTGATATTTTATATGTAGATAATAAGAAATTGTACAAATTATAAAACGAAATGTCCTAAAATAAAGTTACCTATCCCTACTCTCATGTAATTAGCCGTAAGCCTATTGGTCAATAAAAGTTTGGTAGACGCGGCTCATTATAGTCGCTAGTATGGGCACTCCGTTGCGTCCATAAAAGAGACGAGCGCCCCTACTCGCTACTCACTTCAACGCTCGCTCCCGGCGAGGAAACATCTCCGCAACACCACTAAAACATGACCTAATGTTTTATTCACCGCTGCCCTAGCTACCCCGATGATCCTGAGAGCGACTCTTCATAGTGATCCCGGTCTGCACTTCACAAGTACTATCGAAAAGGATGTCAAAACGCGGCAGTGGCGGCGAGTGGCAAAACTCGGGACGAGTGAAGAATGACATTCCATCCATGTATCGAACGACGCTTTTTAATACAGTTGCGAAAAAATTATAAAATGGACAATTCGTCACTTAGAGGTTACTTTATCCAAACACTCGCGCGGTGCGGTGCGGTGCGGGGCGGTGATCATGAATTCTGAGCCGTGATCGGCTGGAAACGTAAAAAGGGCTAGTGCGAGAAATCCCAACTTCCCGCACTATAAACTACTGCTAGAAAAGCACTTTTTTAAATATTCAAAATATCATACGCCAAGATCACGGGCGAAAGCTAGCCAATAGAAACCACACTTGAAACTGTGAAGGTTACTTTGACAAGTTTGACAACAGCCTAGCTCACAACACAAGGCCTCACAAGTCCTTGATACCGAAAAGGACAATATTCTTACTTGTCACCACAAAGTAAACAATACATACACCAAAATTAAGTCTACTTTTGGCTGTAGCCTGATCTTCTCTTTTTTTTCGAAAAAAAATCAGGTACAGTCACCGGCAATAGTATGTTCCTACAGGAAGGCCACAAAAATATATGGCACGCTCTTATTTGTACGGCTATAAGAGCGCCGTGTCACATATTTTTGCGGACTTCGTGTAGGAACATACTTACTATTGCCGGTGACTGAACCGACAGTCTTTGAATAAAAATGTACCACATATTACGAACAGCTTTAAGAAACTCGTACCTGTATACCACGCGTCACCGCCTCAGCCCGTCGGTGAACCATCTCCGCCGTGGGCAGCACTTCACTGGACTCCAGTACGCTCTGAGTCAGCGAGCGGTCCAGGCTCGACAGCGTTGTTAGCTGAAAACATTGCAAGTGGTGGATGCTGGGAATGATAATCAGGAATCAGGATACAGGGATGTGATCTAAAGTCTATACAATACAGTTACTGAATAAATAAATAAATGCCTGACTAGAAACCAGGTAGACAACGCAATATAAAAACCAGCCAAGTACGAGTCGGGCTCGTGCACGAAAAGTTCCGTACCATTATCTATAAAAACGGCCCTTAAATATTTATTTTATTCTGGTTTTTAGTATTTTGTTGTTATGGCGGCAACAGAAACACATCATTTGTGAAAATTTCAACTGTTTAACTATTACGGTTCATGAGATTACAACCTGGTGACAGACGGACGGACGGACAGTAATAGGGTCCCGTTTTTACCCTTTGGTAACGGAACCGCAAGAAAAAGCAAATGATTTCATTTTATGAGTCTATTTCAAGATAACACAATAAAATTGCAATCCTGGTCACGGCACTAAATTGTAACTTACGTCTCTCTTCAGTAGTGAAAAATATAATAAAATGAAACTGATCTTATTAATCTACCGAAATCTAGGTTATAGTTTTTCTTCCCATATTATCATTTAAATATATGCTCGATACATTTCACCTTATACTCTCTATAAATTTTACTATTATCCGTCGATCCAGTAAAGTGTTATATCTATTATTATCTCTTAATAGACCTCATCACCACACCTAAATACTTTTAGAATTGTTCTACACTTAAGTTAGTTAACATCAATCTACTTGTAAGACTTCTAACTACTAAGCGACTAAAATTAGTAAAATTAATGATTAGTACCTGATGTTTAGTAACGTGCCAGTTATTCTTTGGTCCCTCCCTAGTCTCATACATACTGACCGGTCGCTGGGTGCTCTTGAGGGCCTGCTTTAAGTCCGCCTCCTCGGCGCTAAGCGTGAGTTGGTCCGTTTCTAGACTTCTGCCTCTCTCGGGGGGCTTGCAGGCTTGATCTAAGCCATTGTCGAAGCTAGACACGTTGTCTGTTATATCTGTTTGTGAAGTCAAACTGTTGTTATCGTCTATGCTGTTCGTTTTCAATACGCTGTTTTCTTTAGTGAGCTGCTCGACTATGGTTTGTAGGTTCTTGAGTTGGTTCTTTAGTTCGGTGATGGTGGAGTCTCTGCTGTCCAGTTCCTTCTTTAGCGAGTGGACGTCTTCCTTGCCTTGGAGAGATGTAAACCGGAGGTCGGAGCTGGTCGAGTGTTCGACGGGTAGGGAAGGGTTGTAAGTTGAGGAGACGGTCTCTCCGGCTCGCGGGTCTAACCTCATCTACAGACACATATAGGGAAAGTTATAGCTATAAGTGCCTACATTTATTATAAACGAACCCGATAGTCGTAAACATTAAGTGTATTTTTTAGCAATTTCCTACAAACTATAGTGATGTGATATTCTTTAGTCTTTAGTATTTAAATGTTGATAATTTCGCTAGCACAAAATTTTGGTGTAATCAGAAACTAACGAATAACATACAACACAGACTGGGGTGCTTAACCTTTTGAATGCCATACGTCACATACAAAAACGTCACTAGCATGCCAATATCACAAACGAAAGCGAACCAATATAAACTTTACTTAAACGTATAAACGTTGCTTTGACAGCATACGCCATCCTTATAGGTGTTTTGGCTGTGAATGCACGATAGTGACGTTTTTAAGCATCCTTGGCGTTGAAAAGGTTAAAAAGGTTTGTTAGTGATAAACTAGTGACTCACATCGAGGTCGATGGGCGCGAGCGCGGCGTAGTCGTCGTCGGACGCCACGGAGTCGTACAGCGGCTCGTCGTCCGACATGTGCGAGACGTGCTTCAAGTGGCTCGCAGATAGCAGCGGATTCAGCGGGCCCATTAACGCTGTGGGGGTAATTAGTGCTTGGTTAGAGAAACCACATACAGAGACCGGAGATTTAAGAATATTACACAAATTCGCTGTATTGGTAAAACTCGTGAAGAGTAAAAATGGTGGCAAAGACAAATCAATCAAATCAAAGTGATTATATACACAACAAACAATAGGTAGCGGAGAATACTGTCGTTTTCAGTTGTGATTCCTTTAATTTTACTATATTTGGTGCAATATTGATTGAGGTATAAATTTTCTGACAATCCTGGTCACGGCACCAAAATAGTTGCAAAGTATTATTGTCTATTTGTGACTTTATTTGGTTCGTTTCCAAGGATATTTCGGAGACCTTATTTCTAAAACAGGGGTCCCCAAACTCCCGAAAAGGAATCGGAAGCCGTGGCTCCCGAGAGCCACGGCTTCTTGCCCGAGCAAAACAGTATAACGGCCTCTGATCTAAACAACAGGGTTTACAAATGACCGCTTGAATCTGATGGATGTCACAGTACCGTGCGAGTGCAGCGAGGCGATGTGCTGCCGTCGTGTCGCGTCCAGCAGCACGTCGCGACACAGCGCGCCGAGCTCCACGCACGACAGCCGCGCGAGCTTCTGATGGATGTCACAGTACCGTGCGGGTGCAGCGAGGCGATGTGCTGCCGTCGTGTCGCGTCCAGCAGCACGTCGCGACACAGCGCGCCGAGCTCCACGCACGACAGCCGCGCGAGCTTCTGATGGATGTCACAGTACCGTGCGGGTGCAGCGAGGCGATGTGCTGCCGTCGTGTCGCGTCCAGCAGCACGTCGCGACACAGCGCGCCGAGCTCCACGCACGACAGCCGCGCGAGCTTCTGATGGATGTCACAGTACCGTGCGGGTGCAGCGAGGCGATGTGCTGCCGTCGTGTCGCGTCCAGCAGCACGTCGCGACACAGCGCGCCGAGCTCCACGCACGACAGCCGCGCGAGCTTCTGATGGATGTCACAGTACCGTGCGGGTGCAGCGAGGCGATGTGCTGCCGTCGTGTCGCGTCCAGCAGCACGTCGCGACACAGCGCGCCGAGCTCCACGCACGACAGCCGCGCGAGCTTCTGCCGGCCCTGGTTGCGTGGTGCCGACAGCGCGGGGTTCACAGGCAGGAACACCACGCCGCAGCGCTCCAGCCCTGTTCCGCTCGTCTGCCATACTGAGAGTATAATAAAGAGCCCGATTAATAACAACATTTCTAGGTAGGTTGTAGAATCCATTAAAATTATCTTTATGAAATAATTTGTTTTAAATTAAGAATACCAAGTATATTAACTAAGAATACTAAGATTAGTAATAATAAATAGTAAAGCAACGGTAAATTAATGAAACTCACTAGCTTCGGTTTCTCTCCTGTCTATCTCGTCGTAGATATCCATCACCAGCTCTTCAAATAAATGATTTGGTAGCTGAAACAAATAAATAACACATTTGAACCTAGTATCATCCAACTTAGTGTATACAAATATCCTGGTCACGGCACCGCTTTAGAAATACAATTTAAAATTTTAGTCTTCACATTATTGTAATGACTATAAAGAGGATACTTAATTGTTTACTAAAAAGTGACAGTTTTCGCCTTACACCTTTACTAACATCGCTTAGTTCGTATGCGTCTGACGACCACAATACGACTACATATTTCGCGTCAGATATGGGAGCGTATCGGTCGCGTTACACACATTCTGAACCTTAACATCATTGCAATAAGACTTACAAATGCGTATGTACTTACAAGTTGCAGTTTTCCCCTAGCAGCTTTAGCGAAATCGGTCATTTCGTGCGCTTCAGAGGTGCGCGGCACGGCGAAGTGTTTGCCGGCGGCGTGGTCGGGCCGGGAGCCCGTCAGGAACTGGATCAGGCGGTCGGTGGCCTCGTACACTAGCTCCACCATGCGGGCGGCCAGCTCGGTGTGCCCGCCTTGTCTGTAATCAGGAAAAAAATAGTTAGGAATCACTTAGGGTATTCCACCTTTCAGAATCAGAATCGGTCAAGCTGTCTTCGAATAGAAAAAGCAACAAAGAACCCGACATATTTAGAACCTCCTCCTTCAGAATTTTGAAATCGGTACATAAATGATATGGGAATATAATAACCTGGCAGCGTCGATAGGCGTGAGTCCGTCGCGGTCCCTCGCGGTGGGGTCGGCGCCCCACGCCACTAGCAGCTCGGCCTGCGCCGGCTGCCCCGCGCGACACGCCACGTGCAAGCAGGTGTTGCCTTTCTCCTATAAAACACATGAGATAGCAATATTGTAAATATTTATAATGGGTTACTTACATAATTTAGGGTGACCGTAATATATCGAGCAAAAATTGACCTAAATTACGTGGAAACCGTGGGGTAACCGTAACAATAAACATAAGCCTCACGTTTATTAGCAGTAGCAGTGCAATTGGAATAGTGGTTAAATAATAAGTTATTTAACGATCAAGTCAAATCAGCTATTGTTAACATCAAAACAATTTGGTGTATGAAATTTGTAAGAGAGTCACAAAATGCTTTAAATAATCCAATCTACTTCCTCCTTTTCCCAATCCTTATGAGTTTATTACCCTTTTAAATCATTTAACGCGCAAAAAGAGATTTGATTACATTTTTAGGGTACATATTTATATATCACGACCCGTGTGGAATGCAACATCTTTACTTATCTATCCTCTTTATCTTAACCCTTTGTTTGACCGCCAGGTGGCGAAGTAATGACGCCAGAGCCTAAAATACACATGAGCAAAGTGATAATGCCGAACTGACAGGGTCCTAGGAGTGATATTTCATAGTTTTTGAACATTGACGTCGGTGGCGTCAGTGGCCTGACTTCCCGACAGGCTCTCATGGCTGTCATAAGGTTAAACTGAGATAAAAATATCAGATATTTAAGGGACCCACCTGATGGTAATAGTTGGGGTCAGCGCCCTGCGCCAGCAACCGCATGGCGGTGTCGAGGGAGGCGCTCCGGACCGCGCTGTGCAGCTGCCGCGCCAACTCTGCCGGGGGCTCGTCTCGTCGGGCTCGCAACACGTATGCTAGCCGTAGGTGCTTTGATAGGATGAACTCCGATTTTATAGGGCTGGAAGATTATTTGCTGCTTAAGTTATAACTTTAAAGAGGACATTAAATGTTAGTTTGGTGGTTTCGAATTTAGGTTTAAATTGTGCGATATTTTTGGACCAGATCTTTAACTATATGTATGTTGTGAGGTAGTGTGAATATATCGTAATATATAGGGCACTCAACAAAACAATGAAAAAATCTTGTGCAAATAGAGACAAAAGTGACAAGCCAGCAAGACCAGCTGAGACACAAGTAAACTTACTGAAGAGGATCTTTAGCTTGTGGTTTTTTGCGGAGATGTTTGGGTGCAGAAGTGTCCAGAAGGGAGTGCTCCCATATGCTGTTGACATTTTGTGCAGTGAGGGCTTGGACCATCTGTAAAAGATAAAGAAATAACACAAAATTGTTTTATAGCAACATTAGCATAAATTATTGAATTTAAATTTCGTGAGACATATTAACACTATTATCACTACACGCGCGGCTGTACTCACTTGTCACTACGCGCGACATGTTTCGGAGAGCTTAGGTCTCCATCCTCACAAGTGAGTACAGCCGCGTGTACTGATAATAACATTAGCATAAACTTAAGCATATAACTACCAGCATTTTTCATCTTTTAATGGCTATTACGAATGCTATCACACTCACTCTAGCGATTGTGAGCATAATCTCTACCCATCAACCACTGGGTCCACTGGACTCAAAAAAATTACTGTTTTATCAGGGATTAATTGGCAACATTCCCAAGAAATTTAATCAGCTACTCTTTATTAAATCGCATTTTACTAAGATAGTTGTATAATTTAGCTTCAAGTTTTGTAGGTAAATATGTACGGATTTTTAAAAATCTGAAATAAGTCTTTTTTAAGCAATAAAATAAAATAAAAAATGAATGCACCTCATTGAGCTGAACATAATGTTCGGCCTCATTTTCGAAAGATATAAACAAGAAAAATATGTTTATTTCTATAAATAGATATTAATAGGAAACAATAATAGTTTATACTGTATATTGCAACTATATTTTATCTCCTCTCCTTCCTTCATAAATGAACATTGAGCGAAGCACCAACAGGAAAATACAAATTTAAATTGGTTAATTGTCCATTCATCACACCAACTGAGTCATGTTACTCCACTGTCACACACCACCATGTGACCATATTGTTAATTAGTGGGATGCTCATTGAATTAGCCTACATCCCAGTAATTCTATTGGATAAACACATTTCACCTGAACTTATAAAATATATAAATAATCTCTTTTAAATGTTCTTCAGTCAGATGCAAAGACATGTGAGATCAATCAGAGATAACTACAAACTGTGTACAGCAGATAGGCATCACTGTAGGGTACTTATGATCATTTCGAGTTAACCATCTAAATTGTCCTTGTTGAAACAGTCTGTGGCATATGTAACTAAGCAAAAAAAGGTTACCAAAATGATCCTCATATACACTTGTTACATTAAAAATAGTGTAGCAAGATCATTTTGAACACTTCACCAGCTTCTCCACTTCTGTGGCTTGGTAGACCTTGACTAGTTTGTATAATCATTATATAAATAAATGAGAAACTATACTAACTGCTAGAAGTGATGGGGGCCAAGTGCCCTGCCTCAGGGACTTGACATGTGATATATGGCGTCCCATGCTGCGGTGCACGCTGCAGCATTCTGCACAAAGCAGCAGCCCTCGGTTGATCGACGCCCACGACGGATCTATGACAAATAGAAGCAATTGTATTGTTGTTATACAACCTTGAAAACAATATGGTTGTCTTGTTTTAGTATATATAAATTATATCGATTCACAATCTTACGTTATAACTGGTATTAAAGATAAAGAGAGCCTAAAGAGTTTCTGTTTAAAACACCATCATCCGTATTGATAGAATCGTAAAATTGCTATCAATAGAAAGGTTGATTGACTATGAGCCTTCTTTAGATTCCAATACATTTCTGAGAAGATAATGAGGACAGTTCAAGCGTATATGCTAGGTTGCCTAGACCAGGATCATTGATCTAGCTCCTTAAACAGGGAGACCTCATTTCTTAATTGCTAGTGCCCTTACTGACCCGATGCTCCGCAATCGGCACACACCTCCACCGACGAGCGGTGCTTCGACCGCGAAATCATCATTCTCACTTATATTATGGAAGACAGCAGTCTCGGAATGACTGACGGTGTAGAAAACTATAATTAAAAACTAGTTAAAGACCACAACTAATTTGATACAAAAATAAAACATTTTACGAAACGTCAAGTCAAACCAAATCAATGCTACCAACAAAACAAACGCTAAAAAATATAGTGATGGACACACATTTTTTCTGGTATCGCAGATACCAGTTTATTGTACGAGTGCCTTGAAAGTTGAAATAATTATATTAACTAATCATTAAAATCATAATTTCCTTCTCGTAAATTATAAATTTACTTTAGTGAAATTTGTCGTTTGTTAAAACATATTTGAAAATATACGACAAAAAGGTGTAAAACCGGCTTAAAAACACCATAGACCAATGATTACAACTTTTCTAACTGAAAAAGGCGAAGAAAAGTAATAAACAGCCAATTTTGACATTAAAGAGTTTGTACACTCTATGGTAAAATACTACGTACACGTCACTAGAATTTTATTTGGCGTAGGTTAATTAGCCGATAAAAATGAAGTTTTCTATTATTTTAGGAATAATAGCCACCTGTTCTTTGGCTCTAGCCGAACAGGAAACTCTAGTCTTAGTAGATAATCTCAATGTTCGGGAGACACACTCTCAATTCTTCAAGTCTCTTCAGGGTAAGTAAATCGATCCTACTGATAAGACGCCGGTACTAATCTTGTAGATCTATTGCTGTAGTCCTACTTGTTGGAGGTTAATTGCCGTGATTCTTTATAGATCGTGGTTATACACTAACATTCAAGCTCGCCGACGACTCCAACCTCGTCTTGTCCAAGTATGGCGAGTACCTATACAAGAACCTCATCGTGTTCGCGCCGTCGGTGCTGGAGTTCGGCGGGCAGCTCGATACGGAGGCCATCACCAGGTTTATTGATGATGGAGGTAACCTGCTTATGGCCGGCAACGCGGCTGCAGGCGACATCTACCGTGAGATCGCGTCGGAATGTGGTTTTGAGGTAAAATATAATCGATCTACACTATCCACGTCCTATTAACTGCTGATCTTCATAGTCTACTCTATATTTATGAGCTTTACAGAGCATCTCTAAGAGGTTTTTTTGATGCTGTTTGATATAAAGTTTAAACATACAAATATCATAGGCTTTATTCAACATAAGATATTGTGCTTCCTCGTAGATGGATGAGGAATCGGCCGCTGTAATTGACCACTTTAACTATGATGCCTCCGATGACGGTGAGCACACTAGGATTGTGGTGTCTCCAAAGAACCTGATCAATGCCCCCACCATTGTGGGCACTCAGAACCTGCAGCCCCTGCTGTTTGAGGGAACAGGGCTCATCCTGGACAAGGATAACAGCCTGGTGCTGCCTATCCTGACTGCAGACAGTACAGCATACAGCTACAACCCTAAAAGCCAGGTAAGGCAACCATTTCTGCTGTTATTTTGATAAAAGATTCCATTTGGAGCCTTGCACTTATATTGACATTCAATATTGTCTTTAAGCAAAAAACGTAAGCTCTGGCCACTAAATAGTACCATTAACAAAGTAATGTCACATTTATAAAGTATAAATATACAAAATATTGTAGCCTTAACTATTGGTGGAAGGACCATGTCACATATTTTTACTTTCACATTCTCTTAAACTCTGAATATAATAAATTATTATAAACTAGTGCCTGCCCATTACTTTGTCTGCATATAATTCTTGAATTATTACTATAATAATATGTAATTTCACCTAACTTGGTTCAACATAAGCATGCCAGAGTTACTTTGGCATTAACTACCTAGGGATTTTAACACTTTCACGACCAGGAACCCGCTAGGCGGGCTCTCTGTTCGTAGGCGCTTTCCGCTACAAAAAGGGAAAACGCTAGGATCGGCTACGAGCGTAGCGCGTAGCGAACTACGGTACGGAAAGTGTTAAATAGTATGATGTGATATTCATTTAATTGTACATTTATTACAACATTTTCGATTAGATTGAAGAATTAGTAGCATCTTTTATAATAATGTTTCAGGTGAAGGAATATCCCCATGCTGTAGGCCGCAAGACCGTGCTGATCGCGGCGCTTCAGGCGCGCAACAACGCGCGCATCGTCTTCAGTGGCTCTCTCTACTTCTTCTCTGACGAGGCATTCAGCTCCCCGGTGTCTAAGATTCATGTAAGTTTTAGTAAATGGTAGGCATAAGTTAATTGTAATCAGGAAATCTTCATACCATAACATTTTCCGGGTCTCGCACCTATTCAAATTATTGTATAAATAATACAGTCAAAATGATCTCTAGAATTTTTTTTTTTGTTATATTCACAGGTTTGCACAAATCACACACATACTTGAAATGAAAGCAATACTTTTGTGCACCATACGCTAAGTATGTGTTTTAACTCTCAAGATTCTTTAACTTATTACAAAGTAGTTGTTTAACAAGTTACTAATCTAGTCAATTATTTCAGGGCGACAAAATAAAATCCGACGTGTCCGGCAACAAAGCCCTGGCTGCGTCCCTCAGCTCGTGGGTCTTCGGCGAGCGCGGCCGTCTGCGCGTGCGCAACGTCAGCCACAAGCGGCAGGGCGACCAGCATTCGTCCGACACCTACACTATCACTGACACCGTCGTAAGTAGCCATTAGACTACTAAGGTCTCACATGTCCGGCAACAAAGCCCTGGCTGCATCCCTCAGCTCGTGGGCCTTCGCTCGCCCGCGTATGCGGCACAAGCGGCAGGGCGACCAGCACTCGTCCGACACCTACACTATCACTGACACCGTCGTAAATAGCCATTAGACTACTAAGGTCTCACATGTCCGGCAACAAAGCCCTGGCTGCGTCCCTCAGCTCGTGGGCCTTCGGCGAGTGCGACCGCCCGCGTATGCGGCACAAGCGGCAGGGCGACCAGCACTCGTCCGACACCTACACTATCACTGACACCGTCGTAAGTAGCCATTAGACTACTAAGGTCTCACATGTCCGGCAACAAAGCCCTGGCTGCGTCCCTCAGCTCGTGGGCCTTCGGCGAGCGCGACCGCCCGCGTATGCGGCACAAGCGGCAGGGCGACCAGCACTCGTCCGACACCTACACTATCACTGACACCGTCGTAAGTAGCCCTTGGACCGTAACCGACCGTAAACGGCGCTGTGGAGAAACTTGCGTGTCCACTTACTGGATGAGTGGCTCTGGACCAGGACAAGTCGAGTCAGTGAAGTGAAATAAGACTAAAATGATGATGATGAACTGTAACTGTGTGTAAGTTTTGCTTTCCGTAACTAGCTGTAGGTAAATTATGAGACCAATGTTAAACTACCATGCTATGCTATGATCTGCTTAATGGCAGTTAAAATCCACTATTTGATTTCGGTTCTATATCTGTTAAAGTTGTAAGTCTGCATATGCTTAATTTGGTCTGTGCATTTAAACGAATTAGTATGCAACATTTGTAGACATCTAGGATAACACTATTATCTCAGTTTTTTGTTTAACATTGAGCAGGGAAGGTCTTCAATTAAAGTTGCGAAATATCGCGACGCTTTTTTTAATAAGATGAACTAAACGCGAAATAAACCACAAACATGAATTCCCCAGGTCTACAGAATCGAAATCGACGAACTGAAGAACGGCAAATGGCAGCCCTTCGACGCCAACGACGTGCAGCTGGAGTTTGTCCGCATCGACCCGTTCGTCCGCACCACGCTGCAGAAGCGGCCCAGCGGCGTCTACGAGGCCGTGTTCAAGGTGCCCGACGTGTGGGGCGTGTATCAGTTCAAGGTGGATTACGATAGGGTTGGGTACACCAGGTTGTACCATTCTACACAGGTGAGATAAATCGTACAGTCAACTATACCTGTAACTTTAAAATACGTGGCAACATTGTGGTGCCGTGACCAGGATAGATGAGAATTTAACCCAGAAAAAATACTCTTACACGTTATGGTAGTATAGTAGATTATGAACTGCTATATTCCATTTTAAAATGATTTTAATGCAGGTAGCATAATTTATACCAGACTTGGATAATGGAACTAAGAAACATAACACAACAAAAAGCTAGTCAGATTAAAACATGCCCTTAAAGGGATAAGTTTGCGATTATATGTATATGTTGTGATAAATGTCTTAAACCATTAGGTAGTGCTATATGTCTCGCTATGTTTTATAGTACTATTTTCATTCAATATTGTTTTAATAATGTTATTTATTCGGTTGCAGGTGTCCGTGCGCCCGCTCCAGCACACGCAGTACGAGCGCTTCATCCCCAGCGCGTATCCGTACTACGTCAGCGCTTTCTCCATGATGGTTGGAGTGTTCCTCTTCTCCTTCGTTTTTCTTTACTACAAGGAGGACTCGCCTAAAACCAAGAGCGAGTAAACTGCTTCAGAAAGGTCAATCAACTTTTTGCTCTGGACAAACATCTGAAAATGCGGTTCAGGTTTTCGACCCAGTCATACTATTGGATAAAATTAAATATTAATACGGGAAATTGATTGATCTTAAGAGAATGTGTACTGTTAGTTAAGTTACTGTGTGTAGCGGAGGCAAATGTATGCTGATAATAAAGATGGATTTTATATGAAAAAACTTGTTTGTTTCCGTCCAAAGCCTACCAACTAAATACCTTTTATGCTTATACTTCGCCTCAAGCCTGATTTAGATACTTCAGATAGAACTTAAATAGGTATACGTAAAAAACTATTATGAGTTTTAGGGCTAGGTTTTTAGTCTTTATTCGAATACTCGCGAATGGTAACGAACCAATTTTTAGGGCTCCGTAATGTTGTTTACTCTATGAACATCTAGATGGCGGTTATTGTCATTATAGGTTAGGAAATCCAGCCAAGTTATCTTCTGCCACAAACTGTCTCTTATATTTAATCTTAAACAGGTAAAATTAAATTCCTGAATTTCCATATACATTTTTCAGCACAAAAGAAGGAATGTAAAATGGAAATACAGAACGCATCCATAATTGACAATCCGCTTCCTTCTCACGAAACGAACGCAGTGTTAAAAAAAATGGCAATGGCATGTCATACATGGCTTTTAGAAATTTAATTTGGTTAAAAAGGATATAGTTTACGTATTTTATATTAGAAACATTATTTTATTCACAATTAAGCTTTAATTTAGTGCCAAGTAAATGTTTCATATAAAAAGGACTTGTAAACAACGCGGGTAATTAATGTGATTCGTGTAGGCAGTGTATTGCTGGTCCCGTATTTGTTAAATATCGTTGATTTTTAGTGTTTTGTGTTCGTTATCGTATTGAACAATAGTGTATTGTGTATGTTTTGAGTCCCGTCAGCCGTTGTACTCAGGAGGGCAGCAGCAGTGATGTGTTTACAACTGTAACCGTCCTGTGAGTATGATGTCATTGTAGTGCCTTCCATAAAAAACTGTGTTGGCTTGGTGCCCACCCGTTTTCCTCTGAATACGACAATTCTGATACGGATTCGCGAATATATCCACGCGGAAAAAGTGCAATGAACCTCTAGGTTATAGTGGTTTTGTCCCAGTTACATATGTGATGCAAATGAGGTGATCTGTGGCCAAGTGAGATTGGGCCTCCCAACTTGTTTTGTTTTTAAATATTTGTGACGGTGGAGTGAGTAATGTAGTGCTTATTGAAAGGCTCTTTATGTTTATATGTGGATTGTGTTTGAATGTCTGATGTTGGAGCTTGCTTCCATTGTCGAGGATAGGTATTTTTTTCTTTTGTTTTAGTAATGTACATTATTCACCTTAACCTTCTAGATCAGTGATAAGAAACACATGAATGAATGTGGAGCTCGTGCTCTGTGTGTTCACTTGTTGCATGCAACTTGTGACTTTGACCTATATTCTATTTGTGAAGTTGCTAATGTTATCTACACAACTAGCAACATATCTGCCAGTGATTTGTTATTCTGTGAGTGAATATATATGTGATGTGAGCAGTTTAGCCACACATTCATAAAGTACCAAATTTTCCTTATACCAGACTACTACTAATGTCTACTACTGTACTCTGTAATTATGTTTTTTTTTTATAATGTAATATTTGTGAATCTGATTAGCTGTACAGCTGATAATCAAAATAGAATTTTTTGGTCAAAATTTATTAGTCATCTAATGAAAAAAACATTACTTCATTTTTGTTATGTACAATTTTTTGGAATGCATATAATTTATTTAATCCATATTTTTAAATACGTCAATATACAAAGTTCATCCTTAAAACATTACATATATTGATTACAGCTAACATTTTTTATTTTTAAATTAGTTTATAGATTGAATGTAATTTGATAATGTAATACAAAACTTTCTCATTTTAGCAATTAAATCAAACAAGATCATTAAAGTAAAAAAAATATTAATTGACAGAAAGCAGCAACAGTGGCGATGGATCCATCTCGGCGGCAGCGCACCCAGACCAAGGCTACTGCCGAGGAGCAGGCCCTCGACCAGATTGCAAAAGAGGTCAGTTCATTGTTTCAGTATACTTTTGCAACAGTGGCAGTACATCAACAATGTTTTAGGTATGGTGGAGTTATTTTAGCTTTAGGTCTTCATGAGTTGTAGTAAATGTAATCAAGAGTCTGGAAACTATATATGGAAACCCCTGGGGAATTAATTTAGGGAACTAAGTACTCTTCAGCTCTGCTGTTATAAGTATTTTAGGACATTAAAATTCTCCATTGAACTACAGAATATTCTTGATTACAATTATATGTATCAGAAAGTTATGAAATTTAAAAACTTATACAAGGCAAACTTTGTTGTACTAGTTACTAGTACAACATAATGTGATTACATTTCATCATGGCAAAAACTAAAATTAGACCACATAATACTGAAAACTATTAACATCTACATTACAAGTATTCCTCAATGACAACTCTAGCAATAAACACGGAAAACATTATTTTAGTATTACCTGAATATTTCCTGTACCAATATATCGTGCAATACTCTGTCTGTAAGCAACACCTAATTTATCACTAACACTACAATACCTCCTTATCAACTGCACTTAAATTAATACACTTGTCTTTTATCACCTCTTAATGATAAGATTAATTGTGTGTGGGCAGGTCATGAGACAGATAATGGAGTCACCCACAAGTGAGTCATACAGTAAGGTGCTCAAAAATACCTGTGTGACTACTGTTGTAGGTATCATTAATACACAGTTGGATGTTCCAATTCCAAGATGGGTCACTGAGATATTTTAGGGGGCAATTTGTCTTGCCTTATGAGGATCAGAGATCATTAGTACCTACCCATAATTTTAGCACTTGGCATGAGGGCTATATTATATGCACTATATGTATGTATGCAGACATCCCCAGAGACAAGAATTTGGTTCTTAACTAGTCTTTTAGCTTTAGCTCTACCTCTTAGTGACGTAAAATAACCCACTGCGGCGCATTGCTTCTACTACACTTTTTACCAACAACTTACCCATTACAAACTCCATAGGTAGATAAGTAACCTATCAAGAACTTAGCCAGTATCCAGTGACCCGTCACTGCACGCGCCGTTGCGCCGGAGTGGAGTTGACGTAACATCTATGTCACTGCGCCTACGACTTGCATCTCACGACAGTCATGCTCATGCCACTGCACTGCATTGCACAGTGGTAGATTAACATAAAAAACGAATAGTTATTTGTTATACAAGGGGTGAAAGTTGTATTTTACGTGCGAGTGTTATTTGAAACACGAGCTAGCGAAAGGATTCTATTATTGACCACGAGCGAAGCGAGTGGTTCAAAAATAGAATCCTGAGCGTAGCGAGTGCTTTAATACACGAGACGTAAAATAACTTTCACCCGTGTATAACACAAAACTTTTCACCTCACTACAGCGAGGAAAATAAGAAAAAGGGTGCATTTTGCTCGGTTTCCCGTAATTCCTCAGGTGTTTAATACTTCTTCATCACTCGAATCACTAATTTTTAACAAAACAACCTAGAAAAACATGCGAATATTTAACGTTGATATGATGGATGAATTGAAATGAAAAGTTTTGACGTAAAAGGTTTTATTAAATGTCAGATGCGTTTTGTTCGTACGTAGACTTATTCGGCTGTCAGAACAATTTATCCGTTTTTACAAAAAGAATGAAGATTAATGTTGAATGCTGATATTTATGAATTAAAATAAAGTTGTAAGACTGTATTAAGTGTTTTTACTCGATGCAATTCATTAATTGCGATGTTAAAAATTCTGCACTTTTAACGTTTTACGTTTTGTTAGCTGTCAAATGTCACTTAAGCCACTTGTCACTTATGTCAAAACTCTTTCACCACATGTGGATAAAAAGCGATTTTCACAATAGATATTAAACAAACAAAAAGGGCTTTCCGAGCTAGTGAGGTGAAAAATAAGTTTTGTTTTTTTGTATTAATCACTTACGTCCATTCCGATATTATTGTATTAGGGTTTCTCAATCACTGATCTATTCTGTGATCTATACCAAGGGTCGGCAACAAGCGGCCCGTGGGTCGCATGCGGCCCGCGAACCGGTCGCCTGCAGCCCGCGAGAATCCTGTTAGAAGACGTCGTTATTGACAACCGACAATGTGGTACATTTTGCCTGATAAAGACACAAGTTATTAACGAAGTGCGGCCCGCGTTAAATTCTTTAGCTACCATGTGGCCCTTTACTGCTAAAAGGTTGCCGACCCCTGATCTATACTGATTCTATTTAGTTGCTTCTCGATACTCAATAGAGAAAAGAGTTTTGAAATTTTACGTTATTTTGAATATTCCTCTAAAAATGCAAAGTCGGCTTAAAGTCAGCTTTTGTAGCCAACTTAGTTTCGGATGAGCATGACCCAGGAGGGACAAGAACACGCTCCCGGTCATGATCTGATCTAAACTAATTCACCACGTTTAATTCTTACAGTTCAACAAATCCTTCTTCTCAAAAAAACCTTAATTTTCTTCATTACTTACTTAGCGCAACGGCGCAAACCCAAAATGAGCCTTGGTTTCCGACACAAGAGCACGCCGTTTTTCTCGGTTCAGCGCAGTTTTCTTCATTGCGGATTCTAAACTCCAAATGGTTTGTAGTTAGCACAAAATTTTTGAGTTGCGTATGAACAGAATAGACCTCAATTGTGTTAGTTGCGTCGTCGCGGACGCTCGAAGTGCACTGTCACCTGCGTAGGTGCGGCAAAATAAGACGCGATCGAAATAGACTCTTCCGCATGACACCTTCTCGTCTGACATTCCGTATCCAGGAGTTCCAAACATTAACTTAAGGTGCGTTGGGGTAAGATAGAAAGGTATTTTTTTAGGGATAAGACAAAAAATCGTCCATATTCCGGAGCATTACAGACTACTTTTTATCTTACCCCTAAAAAAAACCTTTCTATCTTACCCCAACGCACCTTACTGAAGTTTGATAATAAAGATATTTTAGGTAATTGCAGATTTACAATATCTTCTCAGATTAGTATATGTAGACTAGGCAAAAAAGTAAGTGGAGAGGCTTTGACAGTTTCACAAACAGCACATTCTTGCGCAAGTAGCTGAGAGAAGAAATGAAAGAGAAGCATTATCAAGAAAACCTTTGAAATTCTAACAATGCTTAGGAATCCTATAAATGCTAATAGCACCGGCCATAATCACGTTATAAACATCAATCTGCCGTTTGGGGTTTACCATTGAATCGCCGACAGACATTTCATCGAATATTATTTCAAAGACAACGTTTCAAGTATTTTCATTTCATCGACAAGTCATTCCGTCGATGACTCGTTACTAGGTATTTTAAACCGAGGTCTTTTAATTGGTAGTTGACTTATTTCAATAAAATTCATGTCATGGCTTTTCATTTCGGGTTTTTTTAATTCAATTTTTTTTACATGTAATCATATTTATTCCGATTTACCATTGAATCGCCGACAGACATTTAATCGAATATTATTTCAAAGACAACGTTTCAAGTATTTTCATTTCATCGACAAGTCATTAAACATGCATTAAACCACCCACGACCCATTCGGCCTTTTTATAAATAAATAGTTCTTCTAAATTTATTACGTCACATTGTCACATGTCAGTTTTGTTTTTAGGGTCATCAAAAAAAAAAAACCCTAACCTACCTATCTCTGGGAGCAGTTATGTTTTTAGGGTCATCAAAAAAAAATAACCCTAACCTACCTATCTCTGGGAGCAGTTATGTTTTTAGGGTCATCAAAAAAAAAATAACCCTAACCTACCTATCTCTGGGAGCAGTTATGTTTTTAGGGTCATCAAAAAAAAATAACCCTAACCTACCTATCTCTGGGAGCAGTTATGTTTTTAGGGTCATCAAAAAAAAATAACCCTAACCTACCTATCTCTGGGAGCAGTTATGTTTTTAGGGTCATCAAAAAAAAATAACCCTAACCTACCTATCTCTGGGAGCAGTTATGTTGTCAATGATTTTTAGTTTATATATATTTAATCGTTGTCGATGAAATAATATTCGATGAAAAGTTTGTCGACGAAACAAGGGTAAGGTCAAGTGGGGTAAGAGAAACATACTTTACTTGTTGTTAGTTATAAAACGATTTTACTCAGTTCCAAAGCATATTTTCGTGTTTTAATTAAGGGTTTCATAATGGTATAATATTAAGCTTAACTTATCCTTTCTTCTAAATTTCCACATGCACTGTATAAGGCCGAAATTACCAAGTAAACAGCATAGACCCAATTAGTTTCTCTTTCCCTTGTTGTTTTGGGGTAAGAGAAACTATTGTTATTACTCACCCATCTTTAGCGATAGCAGAATATCTCGAGGAATAACATTTTAAGGACGATTATCTTAATCCAAAATGTAACTTACTGCATTGAAATAGGATTTAGTTTTGATACCAGAGGTGACATTACCAAAATGGGGCAAGTGAAACATATAGGTCGCAATCAGTCGTATACAACAGTTGGTAGTGTTTTTTTATAAATAAATAGTTGTAGTCCTTATTAAGAAATATATTACGAAAAATAACGATTGAATTTGCAAATCAGGGTAAAAATAAATAATTAACGCAATTTTTATGTGACAATACACCTATATTACGTTTTTATCATTAGGGTTAAGTAACTATGTAAGGGTACTTACATAGTTACTTTAATCGTCATCGTACGGAGAGTAATTGGTATGCAACATGTAATTTTTTTAACACTCTTAATTCATAGGTATTTGCATACTTAATGGGAAATAATAAGTTTTATTTTTAAATACGTTTAAGGTTTTATGTCGATAACAAATACTAACATCAAAATAACGGTACACTATTGAATGTTATATGTATCAAAAGACAATTTGAAAATAATTTGTCCCCGGCGACCATTAACTGATTTTGACAGTTTGATAATTATGTATTCTGCATGACGAACTTCAGATATATATATCAGGAAATCGACATCAGGAAAAGTAAACACATTGTCGTACATATTTTTTGTCACTATTTTTCTGACATGTTTCACTATAGGGCAGCCATTAGTATTTACTTGTACAAGTATCACGCCGATGTAGTGTTTAACAGTTTTCTTCGAACAGAATTTAACTAGAAGCCAGTCCCATTATGGTTTTTACAGGCGATTAAAATGTTTGTTACATCTGATACAGGGAAAGAGGGACATATGTTCCTCTTAACCCGGTATTACTAGACCCACTTCCCCTACTTGATATATCATAGGTTATATTTTTTCCACTATCAATAAAACTACAAATCAACGGTATTTCAATAAAATAACGTCAAGGAAACGGAACACTAACTATAACCTTGCATTTACCTCGAAAATCAGGTCCTAAGCACTTTTATTTATTAGATTTACAGCAGCAGGAATATTTGTTCGACAACTCGATGTTAGACGGGAAGCTGGCTGTTTTTTTGGGCATACCCTCCTTTCTTACATATGTGATCTACCCTCATATTTTTAAGTAAAAATGTATCCAGCTTATAAGTACTATCTTACCGACTGGGTAACATCACGCTACAACGTTTAGTTTTTGATTTCTGACGTATAGGTTCACTTTTCCCATAGACCCAGTTACCCCACCTGACCTTACACCGTTTTGTAGTTGTGCCAATTAAGATAATTTGAAACAAATCAGCGATTAAGTAATATTCGTTGAATAGTATTTCTACGTAGTAAGATAAATTTAAATAAATAGAAGTTGAAATAAAATTACGCCAAACAATATTACTTGTACTAAAGTTTCGATGAATCGTTGTCGATGAAATAATATTCGATGAAACGTTTGTCGACGAAACAAGGGTACACCGCCGTTTGGATGTGGCATCACGGCATTTGTAGACGTAGGTACTAGGCGTCGTATAAATGTGAAGAGGAAGCTATAAAATGCGCTGTGTTTGTGTTGCGGGGTGATGTGATGTGGCGTATCGCACGTTTCGCGGATCTGTGTAAATCCCGTCTTAATTAAGATATTACTTTGTAGGGATGTGTCACATATGTTGCTTGATAAAATTTATATAATCGATAAGAATATTTATTTATTTATTGGAAAATGTCTTTCTTTTGAAATTCGAAAACATTCGTCTGTAAGTTTGCATAGTTTAAAACTTTTATAACCCTGAGCCCTTAATTGTATATTATATTCGTTAAATTTGACTAAAAATCAGATAAAACGTTAAAAAGTTGTCTGCAAACTTCCAGAGAATAGAAAACAACGTATTCTATAACCTTTTGCTGTACATAGTGGCGACGCGTCCATAGAACACGATTCCCGTCGGCATGCCTAAGTTTTAGGCGCCTGAGCAGTTTTCTTACAGCTCATGAATAAATTTTAAGCCAAATTAGTAAAGTAACTTATGTAGTAGGAGAGCAGCATAGCCTAAGAACTTTTTGAAGCTCAAGTCAATTGCGCCCTCTGTCCGAAAGCCCCCTAAAGATATCCAGTTTGTAAGAGGAAATGTCACCTGCACTGCTACTTCACCTAGTAGCTACTAGTGTTCTACTAGTACGCTATTTGTTACGAGGTGGAGTAGCAGTGCAGGTGACATTTCCTCTTAAATTTTCGGTATCTTCCCCCTACTTTCGGACAGAGGGCGCAATTGACTTGAGCTTCAAAAAGTTCTTAGGTTATGCTGCTCTACTATATAAGTTAGTCTATACTAAGAATAATTTTCACCCACCGCCACTGATGATATCTCGTCACCAGCGTCGCGTCTCGGCAGCAACGTTACTTTTGAATGGAAGTGCAGTTTAGATCAAAATCACCAAAACGGCACATCGACGGGCCCAACACAATCAGGATTTACGGAAATTCTATTTCAATTACGTTCTTGCATCATCTCTTAGTTACTGATATCAAGTGCTACTATTGTTGCCAATAAACCGCTCATTCCGCTAATAGTTATCGACCCAATTAATCCAATTATCTGTCGTTGACAGCCCTATCCGATGCGATCTATTTGCGCGCTGCATGCGCGAGCGCACAACATCGCGCGCCTTCGAAATATCGCACACGGCTATTTTCATAGAATCTGGACCTTTTAAAGTTCTCATCTCTTATATCACTACATTACAGCAAGAGTGATAGGGATAGGGGAATGGATGGAGTGAGATGTAACTTCGATGTTCCATTTTCGGTAGCGTCCCATGAGCTACCAACACTAAAATTTGCACAGGACAATTTTTGCTAATCTTTCCCGTTTCATTTAGTCGGCTTTGCTTTCCTTCTTATCTGTTGTAGGTCATTTAGATGTTGTAGGGTTTTTCTTTAGGGATAAAAACTGAAATGTACGTTGAAAGGTAATGAGATGATTGAGGATAAACGTGCAAAGTAGATGAATGCAATCATAAAAAAAAACGTCTACCGTTGGATATGTCAAATCCATACAGTCTATTGTAAAAGGTCAAATAAAGTGGCAAAAAAATTACATCAATGTTAATGGTTTTTATCCTCACCTCACTCACCTCACTGCTAGTTTGTTTATGGGAATTATAGGGTGAGATTTGAAAAAATATATATACTTATATAGAAAATGGAATTAACAAAGTTAGTCGTTACCGTGGGACTCGTGGGAGTGGGATTGTTGCAAAATGAGTGTGTTCAGATTTTTCTTTGTAAAATAAACAAAGGAACTGCAATGTAAATGCTAGTTTCATTACATTATCTCTTTGCTTTCATAATCTCCCTGGTTGAGTAAGTATTCATTAATAATAATATAATATAATAATATAAGCTTTTATTTCCTTAGCATATTTTTTTACAATAAATTACTTATTCTACTATATGTTTTTTCTTTTTCTTCCTCAGCATAAGGACCGCCTAGAGCGGTGAAAGCCTCCTCCAAATCTTTCCATGATTTTCTATTATTGGCTGTTGTTGTCCAATTTTTCCCTGCAATTTTTTTAATATCATCGCTCCATCTTGCCAATGGTTTTCCTCTTTTCCTTTTACTTCCCTTTGGTATCCAATCGGTTATTATTTTTGACCAGCGTTCATCTTTGATTCTTTGCGTGTGTCCCGCCCACCTCCATTTAAGTCGCAGTACTTGTTTGGCTATATCTGATGCTCTAGTTCTTTTCCTGATCACCTTGTTCTTGACTCTGGACTGCACTGCACGTGGAATAAATATTGGGCCCTTAAAGAAATTTTCAAAAGCAAAAAGCCCACAAAAATAAAAACAAAAGCTATGAAGATTTGCCTGCTCCCATGTCTTACATATGCATGCCAAACCTGGCCCATAAAGAAAGAAACATTAAAAAAAATCAAAGTGTGCCAGAGAGGAATAGAGAGGAGTTATTTAGGACTGAAACTAAGGGACAGAGTAAAGAACAAGTATTCATTAGGAATGGCAAAGATTACATTGAGTTGTTATTGTTATGTTATGACTGCCGGTTCAGTTCGAGTCAAAGTATGAGAGAGGAAGAGTTCCCTTTAGGCGGTTCTCACATACACAGAAAAAAAAGATATCTTAATCCAAGATATTCATTCTTGTATATAAGGAAAATCGATAATTATCTGTGTACCGACGCCGCAACTGGAAGCGAAACCACTTTAAACCCTTTAACTACATACTCGTAGTTCCTATTCCGTATACCTTTACTAGAAGATGAGACATAGTTTGACTGTTAGACCATTTCTGTTAGATTAAGCAATTTTAACTTGTCACATTTGTTACAATTTATTAATATTGCTACGTATTGAAATTCTGGATATTGAAACGTCGTGACATTTCCTCTTACATTTTGGGTATCTTTAGGGGGCTTTCGGACAGAGGGCGCAATTGAAAAGAGAAAAAAGTTCTTAGGCTGTGCTGCTCTACTATATAAGTTACTCTATGGTCTGTAAAAAAAAATAACGCCACCCGGCTTCGCTGGAAACTTTGAAACAAATGATCAATCAATTTTCTCAAGCACTAATCCCCATAACCTAGATCTCTCCACACGCAACACCTATTATTATTCTCATTTAGAAAACGTAATCGTTCATGAACTTAATAAATTTAAACCTTATAGCATCCAAATAAGGTCTACTAAAATAGTCAGTCAAGATTCATAAACTTGTGCCGTTTTTCCATTGAGAGTATCCAGCTTGTCAACTCACAGCTCCACGATTTGCTTACGATACGATTCCCGAAAACTCATAACATGGACTTTTTAGAACCATGTCGCTCTCATGTAATTAATGACTTTAATGAGTGAGCATGAGAATTGTCGAAGGAGTTACAATGACATGGTAGTAAATCATGCAGGGAACGAACCTCGTTTATTCTCATTGGTCTTCGGTACGAAGCTATGATGATGATGAAGTGTGCAGTTCTTATCAGTTGTTACCTTTTGTTGTACTTGTAGGAGAAAATTACGTAGGGTTTTATTGCCTTCCCTATTATACGCTATCAGCGTACAGTGCGTACTAGGTTGTCAGCGATCCCCTTGACTGGTTCGTTTTACTTTTCTAAATGCTAACAAGAAAACCAGGAATAAATTAGAAGGTGGGAATATTTTTGTAGCAACGTTTGTTTGTACATCTGGATATTGATTCGGGAGTTGTCGCTTGTACTGGGACATGTAATTTATGGTAATCAGATCTATTTGAGATAGTTTTGCGTTTCCGATTCGATTTGGTGAAAGGCACTTTTGGTTTAAAAAGTAAACAAACATATGTATACAAATATGATGCGGCCTTTAGATCAGCATATAGAAATTTAATATTGTCGCATCGAAGCGAGTTTCTATTTATTCACTTTTTTAAATAAATGTAAATCAACCTGAGTAATTAACCTGATGTATAATTAATAATGATGTCCCTGATCTCCTACATTTCATACATATGTATAAAAATATGTAAATACATTATTTCTATATTTTTTATTAAATTTAGATTCTGAATCTAAATGGTTAGAGAAGAACTAACTATATAATTTGCATCGTATACCTTTCACGTGATGTGTGACAGGTCGTCTGAGAGAGCTGCATTCGATCAGTCTATAACTGACGCTAAGTGGTCAATAGTGGACCTTGTATCTCTTGACATTAGAGTTGTTGTATGGACAAACTGAATCTTTTCTATTGAGTATGTATGTCAGCATACACGCCTAGAATGTCGGCGAATAATCTACAAGCTAGAACAGTGATGTTAAGATATCACTGAATGTCTTGAAATTCGTAAACGTAAATTTTCAAAGAGGGTAATTAACAAATTAATTTATAACATTAAGACACTCGATTTAATCTGCTAGGTTTCTCATCAGCGAAGACTAAGAACAAGTTGTTATAATTCAATACCCATTTGTTACACCTACTTTTTATGGGTGCTAGTCTTTTCCTAGTTCCGCAAGACGTACATTTTTATACTTGAGTCTCCAACCTATTTATTTACACTCAAAGACATGTCTTAGTAATTCTTACATGGTACGCATTGTGTTGCATTACTATAATTGCTATTAAATTTCTTACTTCATTTATACTTCCATTTCAAATTAAGCCATTATGTATAAAGTCAAACAACGGTATCTAATTGCTTGCGACACCATTTTTACAGCGTAACGCAAAACGCAACCAAATGTGCTTTTGATTACACTTTAGCCCAACACATTTCTACACCATTTGTATAATTTAACACACATCAATATTGTATAATTTAACCCAGCGTAAACACCGACCTATTTGCCAAACGGGAGCAATGATGGTAACCTAGGGTAGGGGTCGTTGGCCGGCGATCGATCCCGTGTCCCAGTTTCCGGGCCCGGGTCTCCAGAACCTTTTGTACCGTTTACACTCTTAAATAAACTTTTTTTTTAAACCCTATTACAAACGGCATAAGGTCTACCGATGACACCGATGTGTGTTAAGAAAGAGGATGGAATAGGGTAAAGCCTAAGAAATAATCATGTTTTATTAACATGCATTACTAGGTAAAGCATATAAGGTGCCATAATATGTTATGGTTATCAATGTTATAATCAATATCATCTTATCCTGGCTGGTTTTGGTCTTTGCAACTGAATAGACTTGCTAGTTAGAGCTTAGAGCGTTGTTCGTGGGCTCTTATGTGACTGACATAGCCTATTTTAGCCGTAAATGTGTGGCCACAATCACTGATTGTGTATTCGTTTTGTTTTAACTGAATTGTGGTACGTTAACTGTTGACTTAACTAAAACTCAATAGATTTACGTTAAGAGTTGCTGTGAGAGCTTCAGCACTTACAAAGCGCTCAAAAGTCTTTCAAAGTCTTGAAAGCGTTGTATACTGATGTTAGAATTGTAAAGGCTCGACTTGAGTTGTGAATACTGTAGTGTCTACACGTTTCAGCAGTATAGTAGGCAACCTATTTGAAATTATAAACGTACAGGTACAGTCAGCAGCAGAAGTAGTTAAGCTAAATTATCTTAGCAAGACTTTATTGTTAATCACTACATAGTATAAAACAAAGTCGCTTCCTGCTGTCTGTCCCTATGTATGCTTAGATCTTTAAAACTACGCAACGGATTTTGATGCGGTTTTTTTTAATAGATTAAGTGATTCAAGAGGAAGGTTTATATGTATAATTGCACCCGTGCGAAAGCCGGGCCGAGTCGCTAGTAATTTAATTAAAGTAAAACCGTGTGTCTTACTTAATTCTAAAGTCATTTAATGTCCAAGTGTCCAACTACCAACTTTTGGCATCGGCGAGAATTCTTTTACTGATTTCCTTTGAAATCTTACGTCGATAGGAATTTGTTAAATTGAAAGAACGTGGAATTGAGAAGCGTGTAAAGAAAGCTAACTATTTCAATTTTAAACTTCCAGTCGAATTACGACTGTGAGTCTGCCAAGTAAATAACTTCAGCCTGTCGTTCCTGAAACCTGATAAAGTATCGGTTCGATTGGCAAATTAATTATATTGCTTAGAGCGGTCTTAAGTAATTGAAGAGTAAGTATAATGATAAATAATTAATTAACTAATGTTACACACCTGCAAATTATATCTATCTGGAGAGTAATCCCATATGTACAAGCACTTAATTGAAGATTTACCGCTATAACTTTAATAGTTGTCATAACATAAAATAAACCGTGTAAAAGTTATTGGAATGTAATGAAATCAAGTTATTGCCAATTTATTTATGCTCGTACAATCTATTACGGTTTTGCCTACGAAGTTTCTCGATCGTAAATGCAATTGTCTCTAATCAGATATCGACCAGGCATTGGCCCCGTAAATCGGTCCATAGTTGTTTTATAGGGCTTGGAAACACGAGGCCGACACTCCTCGGCACCGGGTTTGACGTCAGCGCAGCATCGATCTGTCTGCCGCCTACCCCTGGCTGATGCAATTCTCTCGGCTCACGTGAAAGCTTGCTAGGAAGGGCTTGAAATAGTCTCACGAGCTTCGTAATACATTTCCTGTGTATTGTTTTATCTATCTTAAGCAGTTACAGCACGACAATAAGCATTCGTCCTTGCATTTACAAAAGGAGCTACCTAAGCTAGAGGTCGATGGCAATATTTCAGAATTAATTTTAGTTTTTATTTATTGCGCAGTATGAGTATTAGGTGATGACAGATAGCAAAATATTGAAACCTTAAATTATATTTGTTAAGTTGATGTTAAATTTTTCTTATGATCTGCATTTCAACTATAACAATGTACTAAGAGACAGGGCTGAAAGTCGCGCTTTCATCGATCCAGTCGCGATCCCATCCGCAACCGACCAATCACGAGTGCAGCGCAGTGTGTTGCAGATGTCATCCTGCCACAGCATGCAAATATTAGTAATATTACTTAAACTGTCTTCGTTGTTCCTAACGCACCGTTTGGCACTGGCGCTACTGTTTATAGCTGACAAACTTTATATAGAAGCGATGTCTCAGTCAGTATACACTAGTAGGTAAATGCACCATCGATTATGATTGTGAATTCCGTATCAATTCTTTACAAGTTTACACACCTACATAGTGAAGGTCAAACCAGAAGAAAGTGATTTTAACTATAAAACTTTCGTGAGACTCTAACATATTAAAAATATTTATAACGTGAAAAAAGAAGAAAGAAAGTGTGCAGAATTGAAAGTAAACCGTTTCTTCCAACTGTTCCAAGGTGTGGTAACTCGTCGCGTGGTAAAGTGAAGTGTCTTCGAGACATTCACGCTAAATGCATTTCGATGTTAAATTCGAAACAATGCAATTTTGCAACATTGAGCAGGAAGTGTGTGAGCGGATGTGCGTTGCGTCATTTTTCTCTTCGGGTTGCCTCACACCGTTATTTATGCCACTTTTAAAACCTCGTTGCATTGCAAGTCATACTCCCTGTTTAATAGCGCGTTGCGTTATCTTTTTACGCGTTTAGCCTAATTTATTTTTATTACTAGAGTACAAATTTACCGTTCTTGACACACGTTTGACCTACATTTCAATTGTCATTAAATTGCACAATGCGCAAGCGAAATCGCCTCGTTAATTTGAGATTAGATGCTGCATTTTAAAGTAGCTCAATGCAGTTTTGTGCGACATTCTTGTGCACAGCACAGACGTAAGGGGTAGTTCTTTGGGCGGGCGGCTGGAGGGGCGCTGGGCGGCGGGTGGGGAGGGGCGGGCTCCAGCGTCAACGACCGCCACTCGGCACTCCGCGATCGCGAGAGAACGTCAACTTAACCGGGGACTTTCGATATTACAGAACTTGTCGCGGATCTGGTTTTCCACGCGAGTATTGTTTTCGTAACTTATTGACGTAGGAAAAGTGACGGTAACTTTTGCGCTAATTGAGTGATGTCGCTAATTGATTTTGGCACGCGCTCGTTTCGCTCACGTTGACATAAAGCCGGAAGCTTTGAAATAGACGTCAGTGGACAATGCATCACATAATGGGGCAGGTTTATTGTTAGGCGTTGAACAATACAAGAGTGAAGTGACTGTACAATGGTGAAGCTAGGTTTAGCTATGGTGGTAGGGGTGGCCCCGGCGCTGGTGTCGTGGTGGCGCGGACAGGCGCCTCCGCTGCTGAGCCCGGGCTCCGAGCTGAGCAGCCCGGACTCGGAGAAGGCGCCGCGCTGGCCGCGCCGCTCGCCCTCGCTGTCCGACTGTCTGGAGAGCAGCAGCGACGAGGAGTCCGCGCGCTCCATCGTGTGCCACGTTAGACCTAAACTGGTAAGTCATGTAAACCACTGTGTTAACACTCAACAGCTAGATTGCAATCGACGCTGCACAACGCTTGCTGATGCGAGTCCTGAGCTGAACATGCTTGCTGTTTCAACAGCAGCAACTACAAGCGGTTCACTGCAACCTCCAATCCTTGATACTTATTATTATTACAGAAAAGATCGCTAAAACAGGGCTCCTGACAAATGCGCGGATTGATATCTAGTTTATTTGCATTATAACATTTATGACGCTAATTTGTAAAAGCAAGATGTAGGTACACGACGTAGAAGTTTGCTTACTATATACATAGATACTTATACATCATTATGAAGGATTATTTAAACATTTCTCTGCGACACCCTCTCCCCTGTGATTGTCGGACGAATTTGGATTTGTATCCCAAATCACAACAGTCACTTTAAACTCTAGCTGGCTCACGTACGCTAAGCTACAGTCCGTTATCCTCGAAAACCTACCAACTCGTGGGACGTACTTTTATAAAAGCTGGAATTCAATTAGACTCGTCCCAATTTGCTTCCTTGAGTTACCATTACTTCTACCTAACCTTCATTACCTATGCCAATTAATAATTACCTGCATTCGTTTTATTGTCTGATAAATCTATTTGCAATATAAATTATGCGGCCCGAAACACTTACCATCGGGTTCAGGTTCAGAGTTGCATGGCCAATTCATCAATGAATTCATTAATAAATTGGCCATGCAGTTTTGAACCTGATGGAACATTCTGCCGTGGATTCGTTTAGCACTTACCACGTAATTATAATTTTTGTATGTAATGCTAACAATAAGAAATATAACCGTTTTGTTCAATGATATGCTTAAAATGGAACTGTATGATAAAATTTTACCTTTTAAGGTGATTTCCTACAATAGTGGCGGTATTATGCCAGTTGGATGCTGTTATGTAGAACTGTGTTAACCCACATTAATTTTGCAATAAAATCTCAACTCCAAAAATGTGCGCTTAAAGTTGACATCTTATTGCAAAACGAAGGTGGGTTAACACAGTTTTGCTTAACAGCATCCAGTTGACAGAACCAGTATGGCTGTATTGGCTGTTAGTTACCCGACTTTCTCTTATTTTTGCGCAATATTGGCAAACATTTATGCAAGGACTATTAGTATTATTACTTTATATTCCAAATAACTATTTTATAGCTTCAAACACAACTGGTTAATGTAATCAATCAGGTTTTCAGGATGGCTTCATTGTATAGTTATAAAATGCGACTAAGTTATTGAGATCAAAATAGTCTCTTGCTGTTTTTTTTTATACTCGTAATTGACAATTTTAAGTATTTATTAACGGGTTAATATGTGTGTGGTGTTAAAGTTAATAACATGTAAATTATTTAATGAATAAAAACGGGACTTAATCGAAAATTAATACACTTGATATTTTTTCGGCTGAGCTTGACTCGGCCTGCGACCACGAACATAACGTCACGCTCAAAACGTCAAGCCAAATAATAAAACTACCCGATTAAATTCCATTTTTATTAAAATAACGAGTGTAAATCGTGCTAGTTTAAATCAGTATTAACCCTTTTAGTGCGATATATATCACCAAATGCCTAAAAACGAATCACGGCTAGAAACTCCTAAAATTGGCCGCATATCTAAAGGACTTGTCTTCTCCATCCATCAAACAACAAAATGTTTGATTAATTTCTAAAATAACTTACAAGAGCTACAAGTATCATGGCATTCATGGCATTTATGGCCACTTAAGTTGTTACAGGAATGTGACAGTGACAGTAACATATCCCGGCGCATAACTCGATGACAGCTCGAACCATTCATATTCAAATCGGACCGTTTAGTTCCATCTATCAATCAAAATAGTGAAACTATTGTGAAACGGGCGGAGTATATGCCATGAATTAATCATAGATATATTTAGCATTTTGCATATTCATACTTTTTTAAGGTTCCTCGGCCAAAATGACAAAATTAACATCTTATCTTATTGATTGTCACGTCAATATGGCGGTTCGAAATCTCATCCATCATTTAGGCTGCGTTTCCACCAGGGATGAGCGAGGATGTGTTGCGAGTAATGTGTTTGTGAAGATCCAATCCTAATGAGGTTGGCAACTGTCAAAGTGACATCTTCAAAATTGGTCCCTAGAAAAGCTAAATTTGTATGGCGCGAAGTAGTTTTTATTTATTTTCGCGAAAATGACTCAATGTTTTGTCTCGAATTGCTCCGAAATTGAAATCCACCCGTTTTTGGAACACACTAAAATTAAAATGATGTAGATTAACGCCATAGGGAAGGTTTTTGCCTAATAAAAGCTTTATGCCTGCATACAAGTTAGGGACCATTCATCGTCTGTTTCTTTCTATCATTGTTTGTATCTCTTTCTCTTATTGTATGGAATCTGGAACAGCGCCCTCTGCAAAAGTTTTCACCGGCCAACCCCATTGGTTTTCAAAAATACATTACTCGCAACACATCTTCGCTCATCTCTGGTGGAAACGCAGCCTTAGATTTTACTTTTTTCTGTCATTGAAAGTCATACCGTGGTTGGTGTTTGGGGTCAGTCAACTTGCTTCTCTCTTTGCACACCTTTGATTTGGTTTTGTAATAAACATACGGAATCCCTTATGCGTTGTCCGATTCACACTTGCCTGATTATTCCTCTTAATTTTTAAACAATTGTATACGGTTAAGGTTATTATTATAACTTATAAATGTTAATTTAAACATTTTCAGAATTAAAGAGGTTTACTTAATCGTATAATTGTGTTCATGCTTGCCTTTCTCACATTCTGCGAGACGGATGTGCTACTTAGATGTGCCGCATCGATAAAATGTAAAAAAAAAACAACTAATGAAATAACTTGCAAACGTATACGTGTGTGGCCTGTAACACGAGCAAAAAATTAAAACGTAGATTGTACTCCTGAAGGAATAAAACTATTGTTCAACAACTTTAAAAAAATATGTAGTTTTTAGATTGTCTCTTTTTACTACAAACTAAATATAATTTTCAATGTACGTTAAAATGCTTCTACTTGACATTGCTTGTCAGTCTTGTCACCCTACAGACATAATTCGCAGTAGGTACATTGCGTATTCAGGTAAACTTAATATGTACTAAAAATCGAACCATAAATTATTTTTAAAAGTCGCTGAACAAACGCTGTATTAAATGTTTAATTTGAGGAGTAGAATCTACGTTTTAATTTTTTGCTCGTGTTACAGGCCACACACGGATTCAAGTTTAAAGGCGAAAACACACTGCGGCGGTTGTGTAGTTTCAAAGCTAATATAAATTATGAATGCTACCAGTGCACTCTATTAAATGCTTCCAGAAACCATTCCACATCAGCACTGGAGTCCGAAAGCGTTCGAAAGTAAGCTTGAATTATGACATGACGATTGCTAAAACATTAATTTTACGACACCAATAACTATTATACTAATCGAAACTGACAGTTTATTGTCCTCTCGATTTATTTTCGTTTAAAAATAAATCTGGCATCGATCATTCACCTTTGGTGTTACGAAACTGTGCGCCGGCGCTGGCAGCGTGATGCGTATGCACATGCGTCGCGAAACAACACTCTCTTCGAAAACCTCTTATCTTACACAGCTTGTCTCTAGAAAGATAAATCTTGTTACGTTGGAATAGCGTCTATTTTTTAATAGAGAGTAAAAGCTAATCAAGTGTTGTGAGAGTGGTGATTGGAAATGTCACGATATTTACGTCGCGCGTGCGCATCTCGCTCAATACTTGTGATTCTGAAAGCCAGAACGTCCCAAGTCCGTCCGATTTTACACGCGACTATCTTCCTTAATCCTACTGCTGTATGACCTAAAACAGCGTATAGATTCTCTTGGATAGTTCTCTCTTGATGTTGGATTAATACTAGTCGATACCTTGCAGTTAATCGTCGGAACCGATTAGTTTTTCCATCGATACGAATCGATCGCGTGGCTTCAGTGGAATTAGGTAGCTTTCCGCATTGTTCTGGGCCCGGTTGCATTTATATCCATATTGAGTTTACCGTTTTTATCGGGAAACGCTAATCCGTTTTGTAATTATCGTAATTAAGTGCTTTAAACAATCGTTAAGTCGCACGTTGGTGTTAAAATGGAATTAGTTAACGTTTGTCCTACTGGTTTTTATACAAACATACTGGGTTCGATTACCATTAAACTCATATTAGTCTTATACTAACCTCGTCGTGCATCAAAATTCGTTATATAGGTGAGGTTATGCTTTTAACTGATGTTGTGCGGTTTAATTTTGTCTGGAGAAAATTCAGCAAGTTATTGCAATGTAGCTTGTATTATACAAGGATAAACGCAAATTAGGCAGAACATTTACGATAACGCCGATAACAGTCTGTATTGTTACAGTTAACGTTCTTACTTTCTTTTCATTTATATATTGCGCTTTGTATTTTCGCCAGATTTCTAAAATTCAAAAGCCCCTAAGCAAGAAATACAGTTAACTTTGGATAAAGAGTATAAAAACCACTTTTTTCTTTTAAATTCAACGAAAACTAAGTTTATTAACAGCTCTCCCTATCGTACAGTTAACTGACCGATTGTCCAGAATGCGGATGCGCTAACTATTGTTTAGCACGTGCAAATGCAACCGGCCCAGCACCTCAGTGCACCGCGCGTTTTGGCGCAGGCTTGAGTTTTGCGAGCTCCGTGAAGCGATCTCCAAGTGATAATTATCTTGTGAAAAACTGATAATAGTGTTGTTTTGTTCTACTTTAATCTTCTGGTAAATTATGTAGTACAACTAGCTCTGTGGCATTTTACATCTAGTAAATTGGGTAGTAAACGGATTGATTGAATTCTTTCTGTTTCAAAGGAAACATAGCGAGCTTCTGTTCTGAATTTCTGAACTTATTTTGAATCTGCAACACATTTTTATACATCTGATAAATTATCTTTGAAAACCACGTGAATACCACCTATTGTATTGTAGAGCTTCGCTTGTAAGTCCGTACAGGGTCTTAGTATAATGTATTAGTAATCCTGTTGTAATTTATTAGTTTTAAACTTTTAATGATCTGACTGATCTGATCACAGCTGTGAATGAATTTGATTTGAATGTGTTCAGTTAAATGGTTAGCCTCTTGCTTGACAGTAGTGTTAGGTTACGAAGTATGTTATGATAACTAAACGGACCGCTCTTGGATTTTTATATAAATTCCAGCTTGTCGATCCTTTGCCTTTGATATTCGGGGTGTCCGTATTAGGCACAGTGTACTAATCCACCGAAAAGTGACATTATCTCGTGATAACTGTTATTGTTTTAGTATTGGCAAGTGGCGTAACCGCTTGAACAATTGCATTGTTTTCTAATGCACTAAATCACTATTATTTATTATGAATTATGACATCGCTGCATTCGCTACATGGTTCTTGTTACAGCGTTAGTGAAAAATGCGCGTATTATTTACGTTTGTAATTTGTAGATCATTTTGAACACCTGGCCCGCATAACTACTACCTACTGCTGTTAACTGCATGTAAAGTAGTGTTTGCAATTTTTTCCAAAACGACAATTCTGCAGATTGGGGCACTTAAGCTAAAGGTTAGGTACAGTGAGTAGCAAAAGTTGCTAAGCGGTTGGGTTGTTCAAAATGACCTCCACGCGCTCTTATTATCCTAACAATAAAGTCGTGTCAAGCTCATTTTGAACACCACACTCGCTTAGCTACTACTGCTGCTGACTTGACTCTCCGTTGTGCTGCGTTACTGCCATTAAACTTAATGGCAGTAACGCAATTACAAATAACACTTAGTTAATCGACAACTGACAAAGCAAAGGCTATAAAAAACATTATAGGTTTAATTAAATGTTTTATTTAACCTTTCATCAGTTTTGTTATTCCAGTGATATTCGTAAGCTACTTTAATTAGCGACAATCATTTGAATTAGAATTCTCCAGCAGAACGGCTACGTTTGCTAACCGTCTACGCAAATACTTTTTCGCAATACTTCCCATCTGATGCCTTGTATATAATCATCTGCAACAGTATCTTCCTACACGAAGGCCGCAAAAATATGTGACACGCTCTTACAGCCCTACAAATAAGAGCGTGTCATATATTTTTGCGGCCTTCATGTAGGAAGATACTATTGCCGATGATTGTACGCTCCTCACTATTGTCAGGTATTGTGCAGACGCGCACCCGTGACGATGCCGTCCTTGCGCTTTTGTTACACCCGTGCTGCTGTGGTCAGAAGACGGTTTATGTCAGGTCTACTGTATTACCATGAACCACTTCCTTCGTTCGATCCTCTATTTTCATCATTATCTTTCAAATATGCAAGAGCGATAGAGATAATAACGATTTTTCGATTGTGATTAAAAATCTTGTATGTCTTCCGGAACTTATCTCCATATATAATTTTATACAAATTGGTTCAGCGACTTAATCGTGAAGAGGTAATATACAGACAGACAGACAGAGTTACTTTAGCATTTATAATATTAGTAGAAATTATTACATTGTGTACATTGTTGTAATCATGCCATGTTTAAACACATTTGATTAATTTTACATCTGTTTTATATCCTTCCTCTGATTATTTCAATGTCAACCAAATACTACACATTTATTGTATTTTTATTATTACACGTTTCATAACGGTTATTATTTCGGCGTTGTTTCTACAATCTAAACTAAAAAATACCGTCATATTTACGGTGACATCAACTAATCACATTTATCAGCAGAATCGGTCCTGAATTTTCTCTTGGTTTTGATTACCAGTTGACGAAAAAATGAAAACCCCATGAATTATATCAGAGACCTTGCTATTTCATCATTCATGCTTTATGATTTAACCGAAGAAAATTGGCGTACTCTTATTTATAGAGCTATAGGAGCGTGTCACATATTTTTGCGGCCTTCGTGTAGGAAGATACTATTGATGCTGACTGTACAGGCGTGGCTTGTCTGGATAATCGTAGAATATAAACGGCCGCTGACATCTGAGGCCATCCATCACCATTTATAGTAACCATAAAGGCCGTTGCAGATTTATTAATAACCGTCTAATCCTTATGTGTCACCTGATGCTAACACTTTTGCCCCCTTTATGGCTCTAACAGCTTTACGAGGTCTCCGCGCTGACCCAGATCCGGGACAATGCAATGAGACAAGAAGCGTGCCGTTTGCGAGATACATTACACGTTTACGTATTTAATCCGACGAGTCTGAGACTGATCATAAATATCATAATGTAACGGATTGGAGATTGTATTGTAGTCAGGGCTTGTAACCGGTTAAAGCAAAAAAAACATTCAGTCGAATTGAGAACCTCCTCCTTTTCTGAAGTCGGTTAATAAGCCCCGAAATGATCCAATATATTTAATAATTTTATGGTTTTTATGTAAAACCCATTGTATTTGTGTTTTCACTTCATAAATATCATAGGATTTTTCGATTGAATATAAAACAGTAACGAAAATAACGAAAAAAAAACGGTTTTTACTATGGAGAAAAATTCCGGTTACAAGCCCTCTGATTGTATATATGTATATAGTATACGAATTAATTTAGATTTGATTTTGGTTAATGCAATTTTAATATGCGAAATAAACGAACACTTTTTTATACAATTTAATAAGCTTGAAGTGAAAAGCGAAATTAAAGAATTGACAATACGCAACGTGAACACTATATATTTTTCTAGGAGTTAACGAAAACTTATTCTCGTACTTACCATCGCCCACACTGTTAACTGCCCTTATGCCTTGTGTATAATAAGGTCCACCGATATGTACAGTTAATAGTGTTGCTGTTTTATTTACTGTAGCTAGATTATTTGTGTTCACGTCTTATACTCGAGCACAAATATCTTCGTAAACGTGTGAGCATATTACATTAAAGTATGTTACAAAATGCGAATCTCCGTCTACTGGCAGTAATCCATCACTAAAGTTGTGCCTGATTGAACCCTGAACCCTGACCGGTGCACGGTGTCGGTCGACATTATACCTGCTGCATTCACCAGTGATGACTAACCTACCAAATATTACATTTCGAACACGTACCGCCACCGCCTACTAATCGTTAACGTAGCTTCCCTGTCATTTAAGCGTTCCTTAAATGAACTCAGGCGACTGTTTTTGTATATAAAGTTGCTGACAAATACATTTAGAGGTACTCTTTCAAGAAGTATCTAGAAGGAGATAACTAATATAAATTTACAACTGCCAACTTTAATAATGAATTACTTTGTAGTAGAACCTACTATCAATTTACCACATACGCCGGTGATCCCACACTCGCTTTTAACGGAAATTGATAGAGTTGATGATTACAGATCTTGAGCGGTAAATTGGCACCTTCTTATGCAAAGCTCTTTAGAAATTGATGAGAACGGTGTACTAACAGCATTATTTAAGTAGCTGCTATACTTGCTGTTCATTTGTAGGCCTTGTGTAGTTGCAATAATATATGTATAGGAATTTGGTCAGCCAACATCGGCCATATAATAGGTAGGTATAATACCTAGCGTTAACTACCGGTGTTGCGCCTGACCGGGCGCCTAGTGATTCATCTACGACCAAAAACTATAGGAAATGCACGTCATATGTGATAAGAATTGGCGTCTTAAATTTGTGACCGGTAAGTTTTCGATGCGTGGCCTGAGTTTCGGGAGCCTTGCGATTGCGTTACGGAACTAGAAACGTTTTTGCTTATCCATCTAACTGCCTTATTCATGCCTTTTTTCTCACACTTCAAAAGTTTTCAACACAATAGAAGATACATGATGAACATGACAACAGGGCAAACAATAGGCCATATGTATAAGTATGTACTTATTATAGTTTTCGTGATGAATTTGTTAGCGTATGAATTTAATATTTTCTCCGTATCATTACTATATATGTAGAATAACAAAATGCCCCTGAAGTAATTAGTCGTCCTAGAAAGATATTTAAAAATCATTTTCTTACCAAGACGATAACAACCAGTCCCGCATCCGCTCCCGCTGCCGCGTCCGCTTCCGCGTCTGCCGCAACGGTGCGATACGATTACGACAGCGATATGCGGTTGCAAGCACGTCAACGACAGTCGGCCGCCGGCTCCGCCGCAAACGCTTGTGTCCCACGTTCTATATTAGTGGTATTCTTTGTTTACACGAGCGATTAACGCACAGAACTGCCGCCAAAAGAATCAAGTGTTAATAAATAAGTGAATTGTGTTTTGGAATTTTTATATTAACATGTTTGTATTATTCATTATATCAACAAGTAATAATGGTCAAGGAGTGATTAATGAAGTGTGAAAATCACCGATAAGAATATTGATAAGTTCTTAAGTTTTTATTTATCGCAATTGTACTGCAGTGCAAAAGTGACGCAGTTTTGCACTTTTACGTTATATCATTGTTTATTCGGGGGATATTCTTAAGACCACTCATTTGGTGTGAAAGCATTTGTTGACAAACAAAACAAGCGCAGGAATGCGTAAACGCGTAGAAACCGCAGTTCCTCTGACATAACAATACTTGTTTACTCGATGACGCAAATCATGGGTTCTCAGTCCAAAAGCGCAACACCTGACAATAGTGACGAGGAGAGCGGCGAAGCCTTCACTGATGGAGACTTCGGTGACTCTGATGACGAAATAAATGTAGAGTTAGACGTAGTAGAACCTAGCGACGATTCTAAAGTTAACGAAACTGTAAATTCTGAGCTGGTAGACATGGAGATCGCTCACGGCGCCCGCAATGGCTTCGATGATGCTAAAGTTAACGGGCTTAAGAACGGAGACGCGGAATGTGACGGGATGCCGGTGCGACGGGACTCGCATGGCGACCAGAATCCGTCCATCGTCGGCATTCTTGGCGGGCAGCAGGATCATGTATGTATAACGTGTTCCCCTTGTAAACTTTTTGCGTAATCTTCCTCTGCAACTTTCCTTTTTTGTCTCCACATCGGCATTCGACAATGCCTCCAAAATGTCTCTCATTGCAAATGATTCTAATTCAAACTTGAACCTTTAGTACCTAAATTTCGCATGCCCAAAGATATTTCTCTGTCGTCCACAGCGGTAAACTCAGTTGCTAAATCGTAAGTTGATTCACATCACGCATGAATCATTAAGTTGCATACCTTCCATGTAGTTAAAGCCCTTTCCCTTTCCTCCTCTTGTGTAAACTGTAGTAGCAATGCAAACATGAAGTTTTATGGTCAACAAAACCTGCGCAAGGTCGCTGCTATCTTATCAAAATTTCACTAACGTGTCTTCTAATTCTAAAGGCCTCTCCAGTTTCCTCAAGTAATCGCTGTTTGCATAACGTGCCCTGAGATTTAAAATTCCTTCAATTGTCACTGTGTTGTTCGTGATCTTCATATTAGCGTCTATGGTAGCGTTATTAGTTCAGCCGCAGATCACATAAGTCATATGGCAGTGCGGCGCGTGTTGCGGCGAGGCAGCCTTGTTCACGGCCTAGTCGAATAAGACATGACGTTTCCGGAAACTTTACTCAGTTTGACCGCCAGGACTGTTATCCTTTACGTGAGTGCTACTAAGTTGACTCTAGATTAAGGCCATGTTGGTTTTAACTGCCCTTTTGAACTGAGATCTCTAGTTAAAGTCTTTGCTTCTATTTTAATGTTAATTGTGTCCATTACTAACCTATAATTTAAACAGGCCCAAGTTGTCCCATTACCTATTCATTGTTTTACAAAATACGGCAATAAGAGAGCAATCAAGTTGAATAACTGTAGGTAACTTCAGTCATACAATGCAGCTGACAAGTACTAAAACACTTGTGTTCACTTACTCCAGTGTGCCTGTAAACGCAAGTCGGTTTGCACGTGATCAACACTCGAGTTTTTGCGTGAATACTCTTATTCTGAAGATTTAATCGCATGGTCATGGAAGATGCAATACGCCGTGAAATGTCGTCTCCGGAGCTTTTGCTGCGCGTCGCGGGCAGGTTCCTACTTCTTTACGTGAGTTGTCCATCGTCGCCCATTTGGCTTAATATGTATGGGAATAGGCGTATTGTTATAGTGAAGTATGTATATATGTGCTAATAGGCCAATGATGTCATAAAGTCGAGGGGTTTCCTGTTAAACTAACGAAGTGTTCCCGGAACACGTAAAATATCAGACAGGCTATGAGATGGTGCGGTTATGCCTACACTTAAAATTATTATTACTGTGGTCAACCGATAATGTTAAACAATAAACATTGTGAAAATATTTGTTTCCGATGAGATCATGAGCCCAAACAAGCGACATAATCGTAGGTATACAGCGCTATCGCACAAATCAATGGCTCAGTCTTCTCTCTTGGAGCTAAAAGTAAATTCAATATTAGTTTCCATTACACTTACTAAGCTCATAAGCTGTGTCTTACCTAAATAGCCAATTTTCTTTGTCTCTTTTCGCTTCTTTTTAGGGTTCCGTAGCCAAAATGGCAAAAACGGAACCCTTATAGTTTCGCCATGTCCGTCCGTCCGTCCGTCCGTCCGTCCGTCCGTCCGTCCGTCCGTCCGTCCGCGGTCTAGCTCAGTGACCGTTAGCACTAGAAAGCTGAAATTTGGTTTGAATATGTGCATTAACCAAGCCGACAAAACGGTAGAATAAAAACGCGAAAAACGCGAAAAATATATTTTGTTAGGGTACCTCCCGTACACGTGAAGTGGGGGGCGAATTTTTTTTTCGTTTCAACCAAGTTATGTGGGGTATCGTTGGATAGGTATTTTAAAAAGAATTAGGGTCTTCTAAAACAGTTTTTGGATAAAACTAATACTTTCGGAAAGAATAGCTCCGAAAGTTTAAAACAGGGCGTCCCCCCCCCATCTAACTTTTCAAATCAAATCAAATCAAATCAAATCAAATAATTTATTCAAAAATAATTGTACAGATAATTCTTAGAACTATGCATTATTATTACAGAGCTGAGGTTCATATATGCCTGAACTAGGAAATCCTGTGTTTCAGGCTGAAAAGTACTGCTTCTTATTATATAATTATTCACTTATGCATATTTAAGTTAAATGTAGTTTACAATAAGAGTCTTATCATCCTAGTAAATAAAAACATTAAAATTTATAATAAAATAGTAATTTACAAGTAACAGTACTGATTATTTTATGACTATTAGTAGGTTCTCTGTGTCGTCGTACGTCATATTTTGAAGGGCGTGTCGTAGAATATTCTTACAACAAGCGTAACTGCGAGGATATAAGTCTAGTTTTCTATTCAACCTGTTATACAAAAATGGACCCAAAAAGACGAAAAATCTAGACGAAAATACGTGCCATCTTTGTACAGTTTGACTACAGATGAGATTTTTGCACCTTTTATTATTGTCTATTGTTTTGAATCGTGGGTCCCAAAATTTTGAAAAAATTCATGAAACTGAGGCTTAATGAGTACCTTCAATGAAAACTATATTGAAATAAATCGGTTGAGCCGTTTTTGAGTTATCATTCAAAAACCCATAGTGAAAGGACGTAAGTAAAAATGACGTAAGCGCCGCCAAATTTCCCGTAAGAAACGACCTTTTGAAATAATGGTCTCAGATTACGGAACCCTACACTGAGCATGGCCCGACATGCTCTTGGCCGGTTTTTTATAACTTGTAATTCTTTCAGTGTGGCCCCATGTAACACCTCTATCTCATGATTTTCATGCGACGCACTAGATGCAACCTCTTTATTCAGTACCACACATGAACATATATGACGTTAACTGACGACCTTAAAACATCAGATTGACAAATTGCTTTATGCAGATTACTCCATCAGATACAGTCAATAAAATAGATCCTCCGTAAACCTTATTTCAAAGATATAAGATCTAAAACGGCTTTATGTTATCTCGATTGTAGATGTCCATGGATGTGTCGGGCTCAGTGTAAACAAACATGACAGAAACCCGACATTTTCGAGCCCGATGCAGCGAAGTGTGGACAACTCGTCCGCACTCGGGTAATTATTATAATTTATGTGCATGCGTAAACATTTCACGTCGTAGTACGATGAGATGTTGACGCTTCACGCATAACTTAACTGTCCAAATTCTTGTTTGAATCGGACCACTTTTTTGGTGATATACATTACCTTCTTAGGCATCTTTATGACGAAACTTGTAACATATGAACTAACTGACCGGAGATTTTTCTCCTATTTTGAAGTCCTCATAGTCCTTTTTAGGATAGTAGGATCTTGAAGTCTATTTGAACCGGTAGAGTAACACTTTCGCTTCAAATATGATAAAAATATAAAAACAAATGGATGAGAAAATGTTGGTATAGGCACCTTATCATGAATTTCCAAATGTAGGAATGAGCCAAATTAGTTTATCTGTAACCGTATTGGAGTATCGGTGTTAATAACAAGCACATGTGACATGGACATGACTAACGCGGCATATCGTTCGCGACAGATGTTGTTAATGCTTGTGTCAGTTGTGCCCGTATTGGAACAACTTTGCTATACACGCACCATACTTGTGTGTAATTTGCCAGATTATGCGACATCTCTCGAAGATGTGTCAGCTTCTAATGCCTTCAGCGGTTTGGCAGGCAGATATACCTCCCTAATCATTGGTGGTGGACGTTTTGGGGAAATATAGGTAGATCATATGGCTAATCAAGCCAATATTTTTAAAAGCGGTGATGGCACCTGGCACTAATAACAATGGTTATTCAAAGGGCATTTGTTAAATGCAGAGAAATAACCCTAAAAAATATTAATTTCAATAAAAACGTCAAAATCGCGGACGAAACTGACTTTAACATTGTGAGTATTCAAACTCCTAAGTCTGTAGAACGTAAAGCGTTTTAAAACTCTATTAACTGACATTCGCCTCATTCGTTCAGACCTTGAATTACAGTGTCCAATGAAGCATTAGTCACACATGGATTCGCGACTGCTTACACAGCGAGAGGAGTGACCTTTCCGTCCTTCGCCAGTGTCCAAAATGACGTCATCCTCTGCGCAAAGTCAACCACGTGACGTGGCCCGAATTGACAAATGTGTCCATGTACATTTTTACCGCGCAACTCCTTGTAAAGTAACTCTCGTATTAAACGTACAAAGAATGAGAATAAAGTGTAATTGTGTAATTGACCAATACTTTGTGTTCTCTCTATTATAATGGTGCCCACCCACTGTCAGTCGGCCTGACGATATTGGCCTGTCAGTTGTTCGGAGCTGTCAATTTTACAGGCTAACTGACAGGTCGATATCGTCAGGCGCCCTAAGTAAAGACGGGAAATTCTTTTGCTCGTCTAACTGTAGCGATCCAAAAAAACAATTGAATGCAACACACATACTAGCAATCAGACAGATGTATGATTTTTCTAGGTATTCTGTTATCAGCAAACGCATCAAAACATTGGAGTTTTCTCCGTTTTAAGTGAAATACCTACTTGTCATGAACAATAGCATCTTATCGAATTCCTTCCTTATCTCTTAGGTCGATAAAGTAATGTCTCCTTCCATTAACCTGTGTTTCGATCCTGCTAAAGTCGCTAGCTACATCAGTACAGTCAGCAGCAGAAGTAGCTAAGCTGGTAGGGTGTTGAAAATGACCTACACAGCTCTTATTCTCTTAACACTAAAGTCTTGTCCAGGCCATTTTTAACTTAACACCCTATCCGCTTAGCTACTTTTGCTGCTGACTGTACCTATGATTGAAAAAAAAGAATAGTAAACAATTCGTACTAAATTAAACAGATACCCGCTTATGCATAAACGTGTTTCAAACCTCATTTAACTAAAACAGCGTTTGTCCTTATCTGTCATTATGACAGTTGTGTTTGTTAGAAACAGACAAAAGATTTATCTAAATGAGGTTTGAAACACGTTTATGAATAAGCGGGTTAGTATATAATATTTCGATTTTTTTAACAGTATCCAAAAACGAATACTCTAGTTTGGTTAAGTATTTTGGGGAGACAATCACACACAACACAATCATTACAATCAATCAGTCATTGCAAAACTACTTACCACTGCAAGTTACGATCGGAATGTGGTTCGAATGCTTAATTAGTGTCACTTGATTGGGTTTTGGCGTCATATTGCAACTAAGCCATACATTAAGGTCTTACAAATGGTCATAAAATGAGCAATGCAATAACTATTAACGCCGTACTATAGACCCTAATGCCACCTGATGGCCTTCTGCTTAAGAGGTCCTAGATGCAAGTGTCGAAGTAGTTGGGAATTCACTTTCGAAAATCTTCTCTAACCCTGGGTGTGTGATGTGTTGCCTGTGCTGTGGTAGATAGCAGTAGTAACATTATGGGTCTGAGAACGTATTGATCATTGACATCATTGTTTAATGTCTGCATGAAATAAATGGTTGTTAGATAAATTTGTGTCAGCACGCATTTTTCTACTTTGATTGTTCGTCGTTAGCAGGCTAGCGCCGTTGGGTTGCTATTGTTTTAACCGAGAACCTACTTGGTATCTATCTGGCGAGCGTTTCCCGTTGCCCGCATTTAACGTTTTAATTATTTTTCATGCCCCTATACTTCGTCGTATCGTATTTTGGAGTACAAAAACATCCGCTAAATCCAGTCCGCTATGGTCTGAGTCCGGCCTGTGGCACAGAATTTACAATCTTTAAAGCTCTTATAGTAGAAGAGCCCATGACACTGAACCTAGTTCGATAAGTCTCCCGGATGATATATATATAATTAGACGCGTTTTTAATAGGAGAACATGAAATGCCTATGCTGCAATCCAAAAAAATGGGCGGCATAATAAAAAAAATTTTTTGAAAAATTAAAAAAAAATCGGTCTCTAGTACGATAAATCTCCCAGGTTTCCTTTGTTCCTCGAAGTAGAGGAGAGTTAGGGCTATACGATAATGTGGTGCTGCAAGCCCCCGTGACAGGCCTTGTCAGTTGCTGCAGCATTATAAGGGATCGGTTTTTTTAGGTATCTAGTACGATCGATCTCCTCTAGAAACCAATGCTCATCTGAAAGATCATTACTTTCTGTGTAAGAAAAACCACTGCTGCATTTCCCAAACATGGGAGAAGGTGGTTGCTGCAGCGATTGAAGGTCGCCCTCTGAGCAGTTCCATACGGCGTTACAATTCAACCGATTTTTAACCGACTTCAAAAAAGGAGGAGGTTCTCAATTCGACTGAATTTTTTTTATTCAATATAGTTTTCATTGAAAGTACTTATCAGGCCTCACTTCCATGACTTTTTCCAATTTTTTTGGACCCACGGTTCCAAAGTTAGATGGGGGGAACGCTCTTTTTTTTAACTTTCAGAGCGATTATTTAAGAAACTATTAGTTTTATCTAAAAACTGTTTATGAAAGCCTGTATTGATTTTAAAAGACCTATCTAAAGATACCCTACACGATAGGGTTAGAACGAGAAAAAAAAATCACACCCCACTTCATGTGTAAGGGAGGTAACCTAATAAAACATATTTTTCCAGTTTTTATTATCCCACTTTGTCGGCGTGATTAATGCACACACTCATACGAAATTTCAGCTTTATAGTGCTAATGGTCACTGAGCCAGACCGTCGTTTATATTGAGGAAGAAACGGGCAGGCGGTGTGATTAGGGCACCCGTTGTAAACCCTTAGTATTCACGCCCCCAGCCCGCTCCTCCCTCAACCCCCCCCCCTCTTAGTCGTCAAGCATTCAAAATGTCAAGCTAACGAGCTAATAACCAGTGTATGGAGTGAGCACTCTATAAGGCTTATTATTTCTCTATGCTCTGGAAAACTCAGTGGTAGTGGTAGCCGGGGTTTCAACCCAAGAACTCCAGATTGAAAGTCAGCTACTTAGACGTCTTACCGCCAGGCTACTAGCGCTTTTTAGGGTTCCGTAGACTGTCCGTCGGTCCGTCTGTCCGCGGTCTAGCTCAGTGACCATTAGCACTATAACGCTGAAATTTCGTATGAGTGTGTGCATTAATCACGCCAACAAAGTGGGATAATAAAAACTGGAAATATATTTTTTATTGGGGTACCTCCCTTACACATGAATTGGGGTGTGATTTTTTTTTCTCGTTCTAACCCTATCGTGTAGGGTATCTTTAGATAGGTCTTTTAAAATCAATATAGGCTTTCATAAACAGTTTTTAGATAAAACTAATAGTTTCTTAAATAATCGCTCTGAAAGTTACAAAAAGAGCGTTCCCCCTATCTAACTTTGGAACCGTGGGTCCGAAAAAATTGAAAAAAGTCATGGAAGTGAGGCCTGATAAGTACTTTCAATGAAAACCATATTGAATAAAATCGGTTGAATTGTAACGCCGTATGGAACTGCTCAGAGGGCGACCTTCAATCGCTGCAGCAACCACCTTCTCCCATGTTTGGGAAATGCAGCAGTGGTTTTTCTTACACAGAAAGTAATGATCTTTCAGATGAGCATTGGTTTCTAGAGGAGATCGATCGTACTAGATACCTAAAAAAACCGATCCCTTATAGCTGTGTGAACTTGGCACCCGACCTTGACGAATTTTTTTTTTATATTTTTTTTCCAATAGTGTTTCGTTTGTAGTTGATTGTAGTAAAACGGATTTTATTTGTAGTTGCTCCAAAAAAAAATAAGGGAGGGGGTGAAAAAGGCCAGCACCCCACTTACGATATTCAATACTTTTATGATTGATTCTTGTTCAGAATCGTTTGTAGTTGATTGTAGTTCCTTTATTTTCGTTTGTAGTAGCCAAATAACGCCAAAAAAAAATTTAAAAAAAAAATCGGTTCGTGAGCGCGTTGATGTCTTTTTCCGAAAATCGACGAAAATGCTTAAATATCGGTATTTATACTATTTACACAACGCTGATTGACAGAGTTTCGTGCAAACTAATTTCTGCTTAATTGTAATACCTTTTAAGTTGCTTAAAGTAGCAAAATAGCAAAATAAACTCCATATCGCGATCGCTCAAAAAAGGTAAAGGTACCGTGACCGTGATACATTATGTAAATGTATTACTTTTTCAGGAGTATTTCGTTTGCAAACGATTGTAGTTTCTTTATTTTCATTTGTAGTAACTCTAAATCGATTGTAGTAACTCAAAAACCTACGAAAGGCATCAAAGCAGCCTTATTCGCGTTTGTAGTGATTTCATTTCATTTGTAGTAGCGCGATATCGTTAGTAGTTTATCAAAAACCTACGCCAGGCATCACGGCAGCGGTATTTTCGTTAGTAGTGCTTAAATTTCGTTTGTAGTAACTCAATATAGATTGTAGTAGTACAAAAAATTACGCCAGGCATATAGAAACCCTTATTTTCGTTTGTAGTTCTTTCACTTCGTATGTAGTAGTGCGATATCGTTAGTAGTTTATCAAAAACCTACGTCAGTCATCCCGGAGGCATTATTTTCGTTTGTAGTTCTTTCATTTCGTTTGTAATAACTCAATATCGACTGTAGTAATTCAAAAACCTACGGCAGGCATCAAAGCAGCCTTATTATCGTTTGTAGTACTTTCATTTTATTTGTAGTAACTCAATATCGATTGTAGTAGTCCAAAAACTTACGCCAGGCATCGAGGCAGTCTTTTTTCCGTTTGTAGTACTTTCATTTCGTTTGTAGTAACTCAGTATCGTTTGTAGTAGTTCAAAAAGCTACGTCATTCATCAAGGCAGCCTTCTTATCGTTTGTAGTTCTTTCATTTCGTTTGTAGTAACTCAATATCGATTGTAATAGTTCAAAAACTTACGCCAGACATCGAGGCAGCCTTATTTTCGTTTGTAGTACTTTCATTTTATTTGTAGTAACTCAATATCGATTGTAGTAGTCCAAAAACTTACGCCAGACATCGAGGCAGCCTTTTTTTTGTTTGTAGTACTTTCATTTCGTTTGTAGTAACTCAGTATCGTTTGTAGTAGTTCAAAAAGCTACGTCATTCATCATGGCAGCCTTCTTATCGTTTGTAGTTCTTTCATTTCGTTTGTAGTAACTCAATATCGATTGTAGTAGTTCAAAAACTTACGCCAGGCATCGAGGCAGCGCTATTTTCGTTTGTAAAACTTTCTTTTTATTTGTAGTAGCGCGATATCGTTTGTAGCAATATAAAAACCTACGTCAGGCATCAAGGCAGCCTTATTATTGTTTGTAGTTCTTTCATTTCGTTTGTAGTAACTCAATATCGATTGTAATAGTTCAAAAACTTACGCCAGACATCGAGGCAGCCTTATTTTCGTTTGTAGTACTTTCATTTTATTTGTAGTAACTCAATATCGATTGTAGTAGTCCAAAAACTTACGCCAGACATCGAGGCAGCCTTTTTTTCGTTTGTAGTACTTTCATTTCGTTTGTAGTAACTCAGTATCGTTTGTAGTAGTTCAAAAAGCTACGTCATTCATCAAGGCAGCCTTCTTATCGTTTGTAATTCTTTCATTTCGTTTGTAGTAACTCAATATCGATTGTAGTAGTTCAAAAACTTACGCCAGGCATCGAGGCAGCCTTATTTTCGTTTGTAGTACTTTCATTTCGTTTGTAGTAATTCAGTATCGTTTGTAGTAGTTCAAAAACATACGCCAGGCATCAAGGCAGCGTTATTTTCGTTTGTAGTAGCGCGACATCGATTGTAGTAGTTCAAAAACTTACGCCAGGCATCGAGGCACCCTTATTTTCGTTTGTAGTGCTTTTTGTTCGTTTGTAGTAACTCAATATCGATTGTAGTAGTCCAAAAACTTACGCCAGGCATCGAGGCAGCCTTTTTTTCGTTTGAAGTACTTGCATTTCGTTTGTAGTAACTCAGTATCGTTTGTAGTAGTTCAAAAAGCTACGTCATTCATCAAGGCAGCCTTCTTATCGTTTGTAGTTCTTTCATTTCGTTTGTAGTAACTCAATATCGATTGTAATAGTTCAAAAACTTACGCCAGACATCAAAGCAGCCTTATTTTCAATTGTAGTACTTTCATTTTATTTGTAGTAACTCAATATCGATTGTAGTAGTCCAAAAACTTACGCCATACATCGAGGCAGCCTTATTTTCGTTTGTAGTACTTTCATTTCGTTTGTAGTAACTCAATATCGTTTGTAGTAGTTCAAAAAGCTACGTCATTCATCAAGGCAGCCTTCTTATCGTTTGTAGTTCTTTCATTTCGTTTGTAGTAACTCAATATCGATTGTAGTAGTACAAAAACTTACGCAAGGCATATAGAAACTCTTATTTTCGTTTGTAGTTCTTTCACTTCGTTTGTAGTAGTGCGATATAGTTAGTAGTTCATCAAAAACCTACGCCAGGCATCAAGGCAGCGTTATTTTCGTTTGTAGTTCTTTCACTTCGTATGTAGTAGTGCGATATCGTTAGTAGTTTATCAAAAACCTACGTCAGTCATCTAGGTGGATTTATTTTCATTTGTAGCGCTTTCATTTCGTTTGTAGTAACTTAATATCGATCGTAGTAGTTCAAAAACCTACGGCAGGCATCGAGGCAGCCCTATTTTCGTTTGTAGTGCTTTCATTTTATTTGTAGTAACTCAATATCGATTGTAGTAGTTCAGAAACTCACGCCAGACGTCGAGGCAGCCTTATTTTCGTTTGTAGTACTTTCATTTCGTTTGTAGTAACTCATTATCGTTTGTAGTAGTTCAAAAAGCTACGTCAGGTATCAAGGCAGCCTTATTATCGTTTGTAGTTCTTTCATTTCGTTTGTAGTAACTTAATATCGATTGTAGTAATTCAAAAACCTACGGCAGGCATCAAAGCAGCCTTATTTTTGTTTGTAGTACTTTCATTTCGTTTGTAGTAACACAATATCGATTGTAGTAGTTCAAAAACTTACGCCAGGCATCGAGGCAGCGCTATTTTCGTTTGTAATACTTTCTTTTTATTTGTAGTAGCGCGATATCGTTTGTAGCAGTATAAAAACCTACGTCAGGCATCAAGGCAGCCTTATTATCGTTTGTAGTTCTTTCATTTCGTTTGTAGTAACTCAATATCGATTGTAGTAGTACAAAAACTTACGCCAGGCATATAGACACTCTTATTTTCGTTTGTAGTTCTTTCACTTCGTTTGTAGTAGTGCGATATCGTTAGTAGTTTATCAAAAACCTACGTCAGTCATCCCGGAGGCATTATTTTCGTTTGTAGTTCTTTCATTTCGTTTGTAGTAACTCAATATCGATTGTAGTAATTCAAAAACCTACGGCAGGCATCAAAGCAGCCTTATTTTCGTTTGTAGTACTTTCATTTTATTTGTAGTAACTCAATATCGATTGTAGTAGTCCAAAAACTTACGCTAGGCATCGAGGCAGCCTTTTTTTCGTTTGTAGTACTTGCATTTTGTTTGTAGTAACTCAGTATCGTTTGTAGTAGTTCAAAAAGCTACGTCATTCATCAAGGCACCCTTCTTATCGTTTGTAGTTCTTTCATTTCGTTTGTAGTAACTCAATATCGATTGTAATAGTTCAAAAACTTACGCCAGACATCGAGGCAGCCTTTTTTTCGTTTGTAGTACTTTCATTTCGTTTGTAGTAACTCAGTATCGTTTGTAGTAGTTCAAAAAGCTACGTCATTCATCAAGGCAGCCTTCTTATCGTTTGTAGTTCTTTCATTTCGTTTGTAGTAACTCAATATCGATTGTAGTAGTTCAAAAACTTACGCCAGACATCGAGGCAGCCTTATTTTAGTTTGTAGTACTTTCATTTCGTTTGTAGTAACTCAATATCGTTTGTAGTAGTTCAAAAAGCTACGTCATTCATCAAGGCAGCCTTCTTATCGTTTGTAGTTCTTTCATTTCGTTTGTAGTAACTCAATAACGATTGTAGTAGTACAAAAACTTACGCAAGGCATATAGAAACTCTTATTTTCGTTTGTAGTTCTTTCACTTCGTTTGTAGTAGTGCGATATCGTTAGTAGTTCATCAAAAACCTACGCCAGGCATCAAGGCAGCGTTATTTTCGTTTGTAGTTCTTTCACTTCGTATGTAGTAGTGCGATATCGTTAGTAGTTTATCAAAAACCTACGTCAGTCATCTAGGTGGATTTATTTTCATTTGTAGCGCTTTCATTTCGTTTGTAGTAACTTAATTTCGATCGTAGTAGTTCAAAAACCTACGGCAGGCATCGAGGCAGCCCTATTTTCGTTTGTAGTGCTTTCATTTTATTTGTAGTAACTCAATATCGATTGTAGTAGTTCAGAAACTCACGCCAGACATCAAGGCAGCCTTATTTTCGTTTGTAGTACTTTCATTTCGTTTGTAGTAATTCATTATCGTTTGTAGTAGTTCAAAAAGCTACGTCAGGCATCAAGGCAGCCTTATTATCGTTTGTAGTTCTTTCATTTCATTTGTAGTAACTTAATGTCGATTGTAGTAATTCAAAAACCTACGGCAGGCATCAAAGCAGCCTTATTTTTGTTTGTAGTACTTTCATTTCGTTTGTAGTAACACAATATCGATTGTAGTAGTTCAAAAACTTACGCCAGGCATCAAGGCAGCGCTATTTTCGTTTGTAATACTTTCTTTTTATTTGTAGTAGCGCGATATCGTTTGTAGCAGTATAAAAACCTACGTCAGGCATCAAGGCAGCCTTATTATCGTTTGTTGTTCTTTCATTTCGTTTGTAGTAACTCAATATCGATTGTAGTAGTACAAAAACTTACGCCAGGCATAAAGACACTCTTATTTTCGTTTGTAGTTCTGTCACTTTGTTTGTAGTAGTGCGATATCGTTAGTAGTTTATCAAAAACCTACGTCAGTCATCCCGGAGGCATTATTTTCGTTTGTAGTACTTTCATTTCGTTTGTAGTAACTCAATATCGATTGTAGTAATTCAAAAACCTACGGCAGGCATCAAAGCAGCCTTATTTTCGTTTGTAGTACTTTCATTTTATTTGTAGTAACTCAATATCGATTGTAGTAGTCCAAAAACTTACGCCAGGCATCGAGGCAGCCTTTTTTTCGTTTGTAGTACTTGCATTTCGTTTGTAGTAACTCAGTATCGTTTGTAGTAGTTCAAAAAGCTACGTCATTCATCAAGGCAGCCTTCTTAACGTTTGTAGTTCTTTCATTTCGTTTGTAGTAACTCAATATCGATTGTAATAGTTCAAAAACTTACGCCAGACATCAAAGCAGCCTTATTTTCAATTGTAGTACTTTCATTTTATTTGTAGTAACTCAATATCGATTGTAGTAGTCCAAAAACTTACGCCAGGCATCGACGCAGCCTTTTTTTTCGTTTGTAGTACTTGCATTTCGTTTGTAGTAACTCAGTATCGTTTGTAGTAGTTCAAAAAGCTACGTCATTCATCAAGGCAGCCTTCTTATCGTTTGTAGTTCTTTCATTTCGTTTGTAGTAACTCAATATCGATTGTAATAGTTCAAAAACTTACGCCAGACATCGAGGCAGCCTTATTTTCGTTTGTAGTACTTTCATTTTATTTGTAGTAACTCAATATCGATTGTAGTAGTCCAAAAACTTACGCCAGACATCGAGGCAGCCTTTTTTTCGTTTGTAGTACTTTCATTTCGTTTGTAGTAACTCAATATCGATTGTAGTAGTTAAAAAACTTACGCCAGACATCGAGGCAGCCTTATTTTCGTTTGTAGTACTTTCATTTCGTTTGTAGTAACTCAATATCGTTTGCAGTAGTTCAAAAAGCTACGTCATTAATCAAGGCAGCCTTCTTATCGTTTGTAGTTCTTTCATTTTGTTTGTAGTAACTCAATATCGATTGTAGTAGTACAAAAACTTACGCAAGGCATATAGAAACTCTTATTTTCGTTTGTAGTTCTTTCACTTCGTTTGTAGTAGTGCGATATCGTTAGTAGTTTATCAAAAACCTACGCCAGGCATCAAGGCAGCGTTATTATCGTTTGTAGTTCTTTCGCTTCGTATGTAGTAGTGCGATATCGTTAGTAGTTTATCAAAAACCTACGTCAGTCATCTAGGTGGATTTATTTTCATTTGTAGCGCTTTCATTTCGTTTGTAGTAACTTAATATCGATCGTAGTAGTTCAAAAACCTACAGCAGGCATCGAGGCAGCCCTATTTTCGTTTGTAGTGCTTTCATTTTATTTGTAGTAACTCATTATCGTTTGTAGTAGTTCAAAAAGCTACGTCAGGCATCAAGGCAGCCTTATTATCGTTTGTAGTTCTTTCATTTCGTTTGTAGTAACTTAATATCGATTGTAGTAATTCAAAAACCTACGGCAGGCATCAAAGCAGTCTTATTTTTGTTTGTAGTACTTTCATTTTATTTGTAGTAACTCAATATCGATTGTAGTAGTCCAAAAACTTACGCCAGACATCGAGGCAGCCTTTTTTTTTCAGCCTTCAGCCTTCTTATCATTTGTAGTTCTTTCATTTCGTTTGTAGTAACTCAATATCGATTGTAGTAGTTCAAAAACTTACGCCAGGCATCGAGGCAGCCTTATTTTCGTTTGTAGTACTTTCATTTCGTTTGTAGTAATTCAGTATCGTTTGTAGTAGTTCAAAAACATACGCCAGGCATCAAGGCAGCGTTATTTTCGTTTGTAGTTCTTTCATTTCGTTTGTAGTAGCGCGACATCGATTGTAGTAGTTCAAAAACTTACGCCAGGCATCGAGGCACCCTTATTTTCGTTTGTAGTGCTTTCATTTCGATTGTAGTAACTCAATATCGATTGTAGTAGTTCAAAAACTTACGCCAGACATGGAGGCAGCCTTATTTTCGTTTGTAGTACTTTCATTTCGTTTGTAGTAACTCAATATCGTTTGTAGTAGTTCAAAAAGCTACGTCATTAATCAAGGCAGCCTTCTTATCGTTTGTAGTTCTTTCATTTTGTATGTAGTAACTCAGTATCGTTTGTAGTGGTTCAAAAAGCTACGTCATTCATCAAGGCAGCCTTCTTATCGTTTGTAGTTCTTTCATTTCGTTTGTAGTAACTCAATATCGATTGTAATAGTTCAAAAACTTACGCCAGACATCGAGGCAGCCTTATTTTCGTTTGTAGTACTTTCATTTTATTTGTAGTAACTCAATATCGATTGTAGTAGTCCAAAAACTTACGCCAGACATCGAGGCAGCCTTTTTTTCGTTTGTAGTACTTTCATTTCGTTTGTAGTAACTCAATATCGATTGTAGTAGTTAAAAAACTTACGCCAGACATCGAGGCAGCCTTATTTTCGTTTGTAGTACTTTCATTTCGTTTGTAGTAACTCAATATCGTTTGTAGTAGTTCAAAAAGCTACGTCATTAATCAAGGCAGCCTTCTTATCGTTTGTAGTTCTTTCATTTTGTTTGTAGTAACTCAATATCGATTGTAGTAGTACAAAAACTTACGCAAGGCATATAGAAACTCTTATTTTCGTTTGTAGTTCTTTCACTTCGTTTGTAGTAGTGCGATATCGTTAGTAGTTTATCAAAAACTCACGCCAGGCATCGAGGCAGCGTTATTATCGTTTGTAGTTCTTTCGCTTCGTATGTAGTAGTGCGATATCGTTAGTAGTTTATCAAAAACCTACGTCAGTCATCTAGGTGGATTTATTTTCATTTGTAGCGCTTTCATTTCGTTTGTAGTAACTTAATATCGATCGTAGTAGTTCAAAAACCTACAGCAGGCATCGAGGCAGCCCTATTTTCGTTTGTAGTGCTTTCATTTTATTTGTAGTAACTCATTATCGTTTGTAGTAGTTCAAAAAGCTACGTCAGGCATCAAGGCAGCCTTATTATCGTTTGTAGTTCTTTCATTTCGTTTGTAGTAACTTAATATCGATTGTAGTAATTCAAAAACCTACGGCAGGCATCAAAGCAGTCTTATTTTTGTTTGTAGTACTTTCATTTCGTTTGTAGTAACACAATATCAATTGTAGTAGTTCAAAAACTTACGCCAGGCATCGAGGCAGCGCTATTTTCGTTTGTAATACTTTCTTTTTATTTGTAGTAGCGCGATATCGTTTGTAGCAGTATAAAAACCTACGTCAGGCATCAAGGCAGCCTTATTATCGTTTGTAGTTCTTTCATTTCGTTTGTAGTAACTCAATGTCGATTGTAGTAGTACAAAAACTTACGCCAGGCATATAGACACTCTTATTTTCGTTTGTAGTTCTTTCACTTCGTTTGTAGTAGTGCGATATCGTTAGTAGTTTATGAAAAACCTACGTCAGTCATCCCGGAGGCATTATTTTCGTTTGTAGTGCTTTCATTTCGTTTGTAGTAGTTCAAAAAGCTACGTCAGACATCAAGGCAGCCTTATAATCGTTTGTAGTGCTTTAATTTCGTTTGTAGTAGCGCTATATCGTTTGTAGTAATTCAATAACCTACGCCAGGCATCGAGGCAGCCTAATTTTCGTTTGTAGTACTTTCATTTCGTTTGTAGTAACTCAATAACGATTGTAGTAGTTCTAAAACTTACGCCAGGCATATAGGAACTCTTATTTTCGTTTGTAGTTCTTTCATTTCGTTTGTAGTAGCGCGATATCGATTGTAGTAGTTCAAGAACTTACGCCATATCGCGCTACTACAAACGAAATGAAAGCACTACAAACGAAAATAAGGCTGACTTGATGCCTGACGTAGCTTTTCGAACTACTACAAACGATACTAAGTTACTACAAACGAAATGAAAGTACTACAAACGATGATAAGGCCGCCTCGATGCCTGGCGTAGGGTTTTGATAAACTACTAACGATATCGCACTGCTTCAAATAAAATGGAAGCACTACAAACGACAATAAGGCTACCTTGATACCTGACGTAGGTTTTTGAACTACTACAATCGATATTGAGTTACTACAAACGAAATGAAAGAACTAAAAACGATAATAAGGCTGCCTTGATGCCTGAAGTAGGTTTTTAAATTACTATAATTGATATCGCGCTACTACAAACGAAATGAAAGTACTACAAACAAAAATAAGGTTGCCTCGATGCCTGGCGTAAGTTTTTGAACTACTACATACGATATTGAGTTACTGCAAACGAAATGAAAGCACTACAAACAATAATATGGCTGAATTGATGCCTGCCGTAGGTTATTGAATTACTACAAACGATATAGCGCTACTACAAACGAAATGAAAGTACTACAAACGAAAATAAGGCTGCCTTGATGCCTGACGTAGCTTTTTGAAATACCACAAACGATACTGAGTTACTACAAATGAAATGAAAATACTAAAAACGAAAATAAGGCTGCCTTGATGCCTGCCGTAGGTTTTTAAATTACTACAATTGATATCGCGCTACTACAAACGAAATGAAAGTACTACAAACGAAAATAGAGTTGCCTCGATGCTTGGCGTAAGTTTTTGAACTACTACAATCGATACTGAGTTACTACAAACAAAATGAAAGTATTACAAACGAAAATTAGGCTGCCGTGATGCCTGGCGTAGGTTTTTGAATTACTACAAAAAATATAGCGCTACTACAAACGAAATGAAAGCACTACAATCGATAAAAAGGCTGCCTTGATGCCTAAACTAGCTTTTTGAAATACTACAAACGATACTGAGTCACCACAAATGAAATGAAAGTACTACAGACGAAAATAAGGCTGCCTTGATGCCTAACGTAGCTTTTTGAACTACTACAAACGATACTTAGTTACTTACTACAAACGAAAATAAGGCTGCCTCGGTGTCTGGCGTAAGTTTTAGAACTACTACAATCGTTATTGAGTTACTACAAACGAAATGAAAGTACTACAAACGAAAATTAGGCTGCCTTGATAGCTTGCGTAGGTTTTTGAATTACTACAAAAAATATAGCGCTACTACAAACGAAATGAAAGCACTACAATCGATAATAAGGCTGCCTTGATGCCTAAACTAGCTTTTTGAAATACTACAAACGATACTGAGTCACCACAAATGAAATGAAAGTACTACAGACGAAAATAAGGCTGCCATGATGCCTCACGTAGCTTTTTGAACTACTACAAACGATACTAAGTTACTACAAACGAAAATAAGGCTGCCTCGGTGTCTGGCGTAAGTTTTAGAACTACTACAATCGTTATTGAGTTACTACAAACGAAATGAAAGTACTACAAACGAAAATTAGGCTGCCTTGATAGCTTGCGTAGGTTTTTGAATTACTACAAACGATATAGCGCTACTACAAACGAAATGAAAGCACTACAAACGATAATAAGGCTGCCTTGATGCCTGACGTAGGTTTTTATACTGCTACAAACGATATCGCGCTACTACAAATAAAATGAAAGCATTACAAACGAAAATAGGGCTGCCTCGATGCCTGGCGCAAGTTCTTGAACTACTACAATCGATATTGAGCTACTACAAACGAAATGAAAGTACTACAAACAAAAATAATGCCTCCTAGATGACTGACGTAGGTTTTTGATAAACTACTAACGATATCGCACTACTACAAACGAAGTGAAAGAACTACAAACGAAGATAAGAGTTTCTATACGCATGGCGTAAGTTTTTGTGCTACTACAATCGATATTGAGTAACTACAAACGAAATGAAAGAACTACAAACGATAATAAGGCTGCCTTGATGCCTGACGTAGCTTTTTGAACTGCTACAAACGATAATTAGTTACTACAAACGAAATGAAAGTACTACAAACGAAAATAAGGCTGCCTCGATGCCTGGCGTAAGTTCTTGAACTACTACAATCGATATCGCGCTACTACAAACGAAATGAAAGAACTACAAACGAAAATAAGAGTTCCTATACGCCTGGCGTAAGTTTTAGAACTACTACAATCGTTATTGAGTTACTACAAACGAAATGAAAGTACTACAAACGAAAATTAGGCTGCCTCGATGCCTGGCGTCGGTTTTTGAATTACTACAAACGATATAGCGCTACTACAAACGAAATGAAAGCACTACAAACGATAATAAGGCTGCCTTGATGTCTGACGTAACTTTTTAAACTACTACAAACGAAATGAAAGCACTACAAACGAAAATAATGCCTCCGGGATGACTGACGTAGGTTTTTCATAAACTACTAACGATATCGCACTACTACAAACGAAGTGAAAGAACTACAAACGAAAATAAGAGTGTCTATATGCCTGGCGTAAGTTTTTGTACTACTACAATCGATATTGAGTTACTACAAACGAAATGAAAGAACAACAAACGATAATAAGGCTGCCTTGATGCCTGACGTAGGTTTTTATACTGCTACAAACGATATCGCGCTACTACAAATAAAAAGAAAGCATTACAAACGAAAATAGCGCTGCCTCGATGCCTGGCGTAAGTTTTTGAACTACTACAATCGATATTGTGTTACTACAAAGGAAATGAAAGTACTACAAACAAAAATAAGGATGCTTTGATGCCTGCCGTAGGTTTTTGAATTACTACAATCAATATTAAGTTACTACAAACGAAATGAAAGAACTACAAACGATAATAAGGCTGCCTTGATGCCTGACGTAGCTTTTTGAACTACTACAAACGATAATGAGTTACTACAAACGAAATGAAAGTACTACAAACGAAAATAAGGCTGCTTCGACGTCTGGCGTGAGTTTCTGAACTACTACAATCGATATTGAGTTACTACAAATAAAATGAAAGCTCTACAAACGAAAATTGGGCTGCCTCGATGCCTGCCGTAGGTTTTTGAACTACTACTATCGATATTAAGTTACTACAAACGAAATGAAAGCGCTACAAATGAAAATAAATCCACCTATATGACTGACGTAGGTTTTTTATAAACTACTAACGATATCGCACTACTACATACGAAGTGAAAGAACTACAAACGAAAATAACGCTGCCTTGATGCCTGGCGTAGGTTTTTGATGAACTACTAACGATATCGCACTACTACAAACGAAGTGAAAGAACTACAAACGAAAATAAGAGTTTCTATATGCCTTGCGTAAGTTTTTGTACTGCTACAATCGATATTGAGTTACTACAAACGAAATGAAAGAACTACAAACGATAAGAACGCTGCCTTGATGAATGACGTAGCTTTTTGAACTACTACAAACGATATTGAGTTACTACAAACGAAATGAAAGTACTACAAACGAAAATAAGGCTGCCTCGATGTCTGGCGTAAGTTTTTGAACTACTACGATCGATATTGAGTTACTACAAACGAAATAAAAGCACTACAAACAAAAATAAGGGTGCCTCGATGCCTGGCGTAAGTTTTTGAACTACTACAATCGATGTCGCGCTACTACAAACGAAATGAAAGAACTACAAACGAAAATAACGCTGCCTTGATGCCTGGCGTATGTTTTTGAACTACTACAAACGATACTGAATTACTACAAACGAAATGAAAGTACTACAAACGAAAATAAGGCTGCCTCGATGCCTGGCGTAAGTTTTTGAACTACTACAATCGATATTGAGTTACTACAAACGAAATGAAAGAACTACAAACGATAAGAAGGCTGCCTTGATGAATGACGTGGCTTTTTGAACTACTACAAACGATACTGAGTTACTACAAACGAAATGAAAGTACTACAAACGAAAAAAAGGCTGCCTCGATGTCTGGCGTAAGTTTTTGGACTACTACAATCGATATTGAGTTACTACACTTACTACAAATAAAATGAAAGTACTACAAACGAAAATAAGGCTGCCTCGATGTCTGGCGTAAGTTTTTGAACTATTACAATCGATATTGAGTTACTACAAACGAAATGAAAGAACTACAAACGATAAGAAGGCTGCCTTGATGAATGATGTAGCTTTTTGAACTACTACAAACGATACTGAGTTACTACAAACGAAATGAAAGTACTACAAACGAAAAAAAGGCTGCCTCGATGTCTGGCGTAAGTTTTTGGACTACTACAATCGATATTGAGTTACTACAAATAAAATGAAAGTACTACAAACGAAAATAAGGCTGCCTCGATGTCTGGCGTAAGTTTTTGAACTATTACAATCGATATTGAGTTACTACAAACGAAATGAAAGAACTACAAACGATAAGAAGGCTGCCTTGATGAATGACGTAGCTTTTTGAACTACTACAAACGATACTGAGTTACTACAAACGAAATGCAAGTACTACAAACGAAAAAAAAGGCTGCCTCGATGCCTGGCGTAAGTTTTTGGACTACTACAATCGATATTGAGTTACTACAAATAAAATGAAAGTACTACAAACGAAAATAAGGCTGCTTTGATGCCTGCCGTAGGTTTTTGAATTACTACAATCGATATTGAGTTACTACAAACGAAATGAAAGAACTACAAACGAAAATAATGCCTCCGGGATGACTGACGTAGGTTTTTGATAAACTACTAACGATATCGCACTACTACAAACGAAGTGAAAGAACTACAAACGAAAATAAGAGTGTCTATATGCCTGGCGTAAGTTTTTGTACTACTACAATCGATATTGAGTTACTACAAACGAAATGAAAGAACTACAAACGATAATAAGGCTGCCTTGATGCCTGACGTAGGTTTTTATACTGCTACAAACGATATCGCGCTACTACAAATAAAAAGAAAGCATTACAAACGAAAATAGCGCTGCCTCGATGCCTGGCGTAAGTTTTTGAACTACTACAATCGATATTGTGTTACTACAAACGAAATGAAAGTACTACAAACTAAAATAAGGCTGCTTTGATGCCTGCCGTAGGTTTTTGAATTACTACAATCGATATATAGTTACTACAAACGAAATGAAAGAACTACAAACGATAATAAGGCTGCCTTGATGCCTGACGTAGCTTTTTGAACTACTACAAACGATAATGAGTTACTACAAACGAAATGAAAGTACTACAAACGAAAATAAGGCTGCCTCGACGTCTGGCGTGAGTTTCTGAACTACTACAATCGATATTGAGTTACTACAAATAAAATGAAAGCACTACAAACGAAAATGGGGCTGCCTTGATGCCTGCCGTAGGTTTTTGAACTACTACGATCGATATTAAGTTACTACAAACGAAATGAAAGCGCTACAAATGAAAATAAATCCACCTAGATGACTGACGTAGGTTTTTGATAAACTACTAACGATATCGCACTACTACATACGAAGTGAAAGAACTACAAACGAAAATAACGCTGCCTTGATGCCTGGCGTAGGTTTTTGATGAACTACTAACGATATCGCACTACTACAAACGAAGTGAAAGAACTACAAACGAAAATAAAAGTTTCTATATGCCTTGCGTAAGTTTTTGTACTACTACAATCGATATTGAGTTACTACAAACGAAATGAAAGACCTACAAACGATAAGAAGGCTGCCTTGATGAATGACGTAGCTTTTTGAACTACTACAAACGATATTGAATTACTACAAACGAAATGAAAGTACTACAAACGAAAATAAGGCTGCCTCGATGTCTGGCGTAAGTTTTTGAACTACTACAATCGATATTGAGTTACTACAAACGAAATGAAAGCACTACAAACGAAAATAAGGGTGCCTCGATGCCTGGCGTAAGTTTTTGAACTACTACAATCGATGTCGCGCTACTACAAACGAAATGAAAGAACTACAAACGAAAATAACGCTGCCTTGATGCCTGGCGTATGTTTTTGAACTACTACCAACGATACTGAATTACTACAAACGAAATGAAAGTACTACAAACGAAAATAAGGCTGCCTCGATGCCTGGCGTAAGTTTTTGAACTACTACAATCGATATTGAGTTACTACAAACGAAATGAAAGAACTACAAACGATAAGAAGGCTGCCTTGATGAATGACGTAGCTTTTTGAACTACTACAAACGATACTGAGTTACTACAAACGAAATGAAAGTACTACAAACGAAAACAAGGCTGCCTCGATGCCTGGCGTAAGTTTTTGGACTACTACAATCGAAATTGAGTTACTTCAAATAAAATGAAAGTACTACAAACGAAAATAAGGCTGCTTTGATGCCTGCCGTAGGTTTTTGAATTACTACAATCGATATTGAGTTACTACAAACGAAAGGAAAGAACTACAAACGAAAATAATGCCTCCGGGATGACTGACGTAGGTTTTTGATAAACTACTAACGATATCGCACTACTTACTACATACGAAGTGAAAGAACTACAAACGAAAATAAGGGTTTCTATATGCCTGGCGTAAGTTTTTGTACTACTACAATCTATATTGAGTTACTACAATCGAAATTTAAGCACTACTAACGAAAATACCTCTGCCTTGATGCCTGGCGTAGGTTTTTGATAAACTACTAACGATATCGCGCTACTACAAATGAAATGAAATCACTACAAACGCGAATGAGGCTGCTTTGATGCCTTTCGTAGGTTTTTGAGTTACTACAATCGATTTAGAGCTACTACAAATGAAAATAAAGAAACTACAATCGTTTGCAAACGAAATACTCCTGAAAAAGTAATACATTTACATAATGTATCACGGTCACGGTACCTGTACCTTTTTTGAGCGATCGCGATATGGAGTTTATTTTGCTATTTTGCTACTTTAAGCAACTTAAAAGGTATTACAATTAAGCAGAAATTAGTTTGCACGAAACTCTGTCAATCAGCGTTGTGTAAATAGTATAAATACCGATATTTAAGCATTTTCGTCGATTTTCGGAAAAAGACATCAACGCGCTCACGAACCGATTTTTTTTTTAAATTTTTTTTTGGCGTTATTTGGCTACTACAAACGAAAATAAAGGAACTACAATCAACTACAAACGATTCTGAACAAGAATCAATCATAAAAGTATTGAATATCGTAAGTGGGGTGCTGGCCTTTTTCACCCCCTCCCTTATTTTTTTTTGGAGCAACTACAAATAAAATCCGTTTTACTACAATCAACTACAAACGAAACACTATTAGAAAAAAAATATAAAAAAAAAATTCGTCAAGGTCGGGTGCCAAGTTCACACAGCTATCCCTTATAATGCTGCAGCAACTGACAAGGCCTGTCACGGGGGCTTGCAGCACCGCATTATCGTATAGCCCTAACTCTCCTCTACTTTGAGGAACAAAGGAAACCTGGGAGATTTATCGTACTAGAGACCGATTTTTTTTAATTTTTCAAAAAAAAATTTTTATTATGCCGCCCATTTTTTTGGATTGCAGCATAGGCATTTCGTGTTCTCCTATTAAAAACGCGTCTAATTATATGTATATCACCCGGGAGACTTATCGAACTAGGTTCAGTGTCATGGGCTCTTCTACTATTAGTAGTGCGGTTGGTGTAAAAGCCGGGAATTTTATTGTATGTCTCTGTAATTCATTCTCAGTTGATTTAACAACACGCCAAAACATTTCCAGCGATTAGATTACTAACCAAGCGAGTTAATGCATGGTTAAGTGTAAGTAAAATACTAACACATACGTACACGTTGCAAATGTTGCAATAAATAAACTCAATTAGATTGATAGCGTCTTATTTTTCCCGTGTTTGTAAGAAAGAAACTAGATGTAGTCGACGTCAATAATATGGTTACACTTTTGCACCTTACTCCTTTGTAATAAGGTCCAAAAGTGTAAACATATTTTTGACGTCTACTGTACATAGTATTTTTTTACATTTCAATTGGCTCATTTTATACTCAGTGCAGCTTTCGCCAGTTACACGCATGTTTTCCGCATTGTACTCAAGTATTACTTTAGATTATAATTCCACTTATTTTCTAAATTCTAGCATGCAGTCTGCAATGGGAATGACATCCGTATTTTGATTAGAATTTCAAGACCGCATTATACATTATTACCTTTGTTCGGTGGTCGTATATTTGAACCCGGATTTGTACCAATTCATGAGTATCTCGTGTACAAAATATCTAATTTTAATAGTATAGCTTGTTCAATGAAGTAGCACATAGTGAGCAGACCAGACTGCCCTTAGAAAACAGGCCTAATAGTTTCCCCCTGATCTGACTGGAAAGTGCATGAGATGGTCATTTCAGATCTCAGTTTGCTTCGCAAAAACTGCGTTTGACAATTCTTATATTGCTAGATAGTTCCTGGATTTTAATTGGAATTTCACTGCATTCACTGCATCTCACATTCTGTAATTAATTACATATTGAATAAGTAGACATTACAGTTGTACCTATTTGTTTGGTTGTGTTATTTATTAGCAAGCAGGCATTCGTTTTATGGGTGTGAGGCGAGGCAGCCCGTCTACCGTCTAGCCCGTCGCCTCCCGAGGGGGCTGCCCTGGCGAGTATTGACGCAGACACTCCTCAACCTAATGACGCTACATTTTATGGATACCTATATTAAATATTTTTTACAAAAAACTATGCTACTCGATCTAATGTTTAATAGGAATAAATATAAGAGCATCGAGGTTGATCGAAATGCATCATGATATTATTTGAAATGTTAAAGTCACTTCTAAAAATATCTCGAATTGCTAAAACGCCAGCTAATCTTGATCTCCATGGAGCCCGAGAATTGACTTACGGACCATCCCGTCGTGTATCGTCAAGTAATTTTGTTTCTCTGTAAAATCGTTTAAAAACTATTACAAGCCGTAACTCGACGCTCAGATTTGGCAACAACTCATTGAAACAAGAACCCCTTAATCAGCCAGAACACGAGCATTTAACCCAATTCCCAATGTTCCGTCTTGCCATCGCCGGTATGGATCGTGTTGCATTGTCCAAAAAATATTTCAATCAGGTTATTTTTTTTTGTTATACCTACAACAACCACACCTAATACAATCTACTTATACATATAATAAATGGCTGCGGTTTTCCTCATTGCTAATTTGAGAACTTGCGTAGGTACCATATTGACACTTGGGTGAACCGATGGGTAGGTACAGTCGCCATCAGATAAATCGGAGCGGCCAAGATGGTGACAATTATCTGAACAACGTAACTAATTATCAAGACGATAAAGTGCATGTTCAGATATTTTTGTCTGTGATTTGAAAACTAACCACTATACTAACTGCTAAAGCTATAAGTTCAAACATACAACCTAGCGTTCTACCTAGAGACACAGTCTATCAGACCTATAGAGCTTTCAATTAGCAACGATATATATATATCTATACGGCCTCTATCATTTAACTTAGACATCAAGTGGACTTACCCAAAATGATAATCGTTTGCAGAAAACGAATCGAAACGCTATCCTTCTCTCTATCGCACTAATATTGAAAAGTGGCAGGGAGAAAGATAGGGTTTGGTTTTCTGCTAACAATTGTCATTTTATCTACAGGGCCAGATCCATCCTTTGTATTCAACGCTAAAGGTCATGTTTGTGTATGAAATATTATAGTGACCTCCTTTCTCGTCTTTCTTTGAAGCATTCGCGATTATTACGCCTGTGAGACATGAGGTATTTACGTGGTTTTTTTTTTTAAATTTCAGGCGGAGCAACGGCTAGCGGCGCGTCGGGCGGCGCGGGCGGAGGCGCGTGAGATTCGCATGCGCGAGTTGGAGCGGCAGCAGCGCGAGCAGGAGGACCATGCTGACAAGGCCTACGACATGTATGCTGGTACGTACACACATCGGTGGTCACCAGATAAATACACCCTACCGACTGCAATAGGAGAAGATAATGAGGATAAACGCGTAAAAATATGCGCAGATGACACGCAAACATCTGTGGCCTTTTTAATAAAGCTTCAAGTGACAATTTACAAGCGGATGTCTCTTTCTAACCCTATGTATTAGAAAGAGACTACCGCTTGTAAATTGTCACTTGTAGCTTTATTAAATAGGTCCCTGGTAGATATGGTTTAGAAATGTCAAATCCCTACAGTCTGTGGTACAGTCGCCATCAGATACATCGGAGCGGCCAAGATGGTTATAAATATATGAACAACGCCTCTATTGTCAATGTGATAACGTGCTTGTTCAGATATTTTTGAGTACCCTGGCGGCTCTGATATATTTGATGGCGACTATACCACAGACTGTAGGGTCTAGAGACTAAAGAAAAACTTTAGAAATGGTTCCACAATGGCGGTTAAAGGCACCATTTAATCTGTGAGTTTTTATCCTCATTGCAGTGTATTAAGGCATGCTGCTAGTCAGTCGGCATGTCAATGTCTGTGAAAGCTCTTCACATTGCACATCGCCATTGGCATACTAGTCTATCATACAAAGCTTTTTTGGGCATCGTATGACAACTCTACCAAAGCGGCAAGTAACCGCCGTTTAGGATCCTCGGTTAAAAATGTATCCGTGTGTTGCAGAGACGGTGGGGCGGCGCGCGGGCCCCCGGCTCACGGGGCTGAGCCCGGCGGCGCTGCACTCGCCGCGGCGGAGCTCCGAGGACTCCGCCGATGACACCTTCAACGTCAAGGACCTTAGGGTAACTACCACCTTTTTTTAGGCTTTCAAACTATACTTTGAGTTGTTGCAGGATTAGGAGATCAAAAATAAATACCAAATATTTTGTCTATTACTGCCTTCGGTGGCAGGTTCGGTATTCGTTTACATTATTGGTGTGGTGTGAGGATTTTTGTTAAACATTTACTTATACATACCTTCGCTTCTTGTTTTTAAGAAACATTAAATATTTGATATATACTTTACGTATAATAAGCAATCCGTAATTTTATATCTATTAGGGAGACCTGTTATTGGCTACATTATTGTATCTTAGTTATAAGTCTATATTGTATGTTTAAGCTGTTGGTCTTCTAATAAAATAAAATAAAATAACATAGTTCCTGTAGACTTGTAGAGTATGCAAGTACTGTACTTCAGTGTGAAATTAGTTGCCAATAATGTTCGTTTTTTTTTCAATTTCAGGGGGAACTAAAAGAAGTAGAAGAGAAGTTCCGCAAGGCGATGATATTAAACGCACAGCTAGACAACGACAAAGCGGCGCTCGGCTACCAGCTTGAATTACTAAAAGATCGCATCGAAGAGCTACACGAGGAGTACGCACAGTTACAGGTAAACTTAACAATTTATTGTTGTTTATTACAGAAATCGGTACGACGATTTTGTGGCCTCCGGGCGATTTTCAATTATTTACATACTTCGTATCATTTATCAAAGTAAGATATTGTAATCGCGGTTATTATAAATAAGTCAGGGAATGAGCTCAAATTAAACCAAATCACGAGTAAACACAATAGTGTTTCTACATAGGCGGCGCATAACATTGTTCAGGAGGGTTTTAGATGTTAATCTAATAATGAATGAATGAATGAATGAATGCATTTATTTCAAGTAACTTTGACTCATACATATTTGTTAGTATAATCCTTAATATCGTCTTGTTTCATGCCACACTTTATCTTACATTTTGCCAATCCACAGCGCGAGCACAAAGAGAAATGCTCAGCCCACGAGCGCCTAAAACGCGAGCACTTGTCGCTCGAGCGCGAGCTCGGCGCCGCGCGGGACGCCGTGCGCGCGCGCGACCTGGCCGCCGCCGACGCGGGCTACGCCTTCGTCGACGCCGCGCCCGCCCCCGCCCCCGCCCCCGCACCCGCCACCAACGGAGACACGCACACGCAGCAGCTGTCCACGCTGCCGCCGCTGGCGCTCGTGTCGCACCAGAACGAGAAGCTGCTGAACGATGCCGGCGAGGGAACACTAGGTAAGAGCGGGCTTCGGGTGTGTAAACACTGTTCCGGTAAACAAGAGGTGTGTACCTCCATTGGAGATAGAGACCAAAATTAACGATTCTGGTGAAGGTACATGTACAACGGTTTCGTCACGGTACATCATGTATTGAAGCAAAGACGTTTTTATTGCACTTGAGTGTAATTTGATTCTGAAAAAGTGAGTTTAATGTGGTTTAATGTTATAAAGCAAAGACGGAAATTAGTAAAATGTAATTCTTTTTGTGTTACAGACGTCCGGTTGCAAAAGCTGCTGTCGTCGAAGCAGTCGCTGGAGGGCGAGGTGCGGCGCCTCAAGCTGCAGCTCAACGAGGAGCGCCACAACGGCGTCGCTCGTGCTCACGACCAGGACCTGGAGTCCGAGTGTGAGTCCGTGTGTCTTGTAGGGTGGACTCGTATAGTACTGCAGACGTCGGAGCAGTCGCTTGAGGGCGAGGTGCGGCGCCTCAAGCTGCAGCTCAACGAGGAGCGCCACAACGGCGTCGCTTGTGCCCACGACCAGGACCTGGAGTCCAAGTCACTGTCTTGTCAGGTGGCTAGCAAACCGGTTATCAGTTTTTTTTGACATTCAAAGTATAGTATGGTTTTTAATGGTCATATAATTGTTGTTTAGGATCGAATGTTTAAAAATGTGAGTTAAAATGAACAGTAATATGTTGTGTTTCAGTGGAGGCCCTTCGCAAGTCCAACGCGGAAGCGAAGGCGCGTGCGGCGCGTGCTGAAGCAGAGGCGGCGCTGCAGGTGGCCGGCAGCGCGCGGCTCGCGGCGCAGCTGCAGCGGCTCAAGGCGCAGGCCGACGCCAGGGACGACGCCGAGGAGCAGCTCAAGCAGGAGCGCAGGAAGCTGCAGAGAGAGGTGGGTACTACAGCAGGGCTAGTCTAGGGTCAGCTGCGAGGCGGCGGCGGCTCGCGGCGCAGCTGCAGCGGCTCAAGGCGCAGGCCGACGCCAGGGACGACGCCGAGGAGCAGCTCAAGCAGGAGCGCAGGAAGCTGCAGAGAGAGGTGGGTACTACAGCAGGGCTAGTCTAGGGTCAGCTGCGAGGCGGCGGCGGCTCGCGGCGCAGCTGCAGCGGCTCAAGGCGCAGGCCGACGCCAGGGACGACGCCGAGGAGCAGCTCAAGCAGGAGCGCAGGAAGCTGCAGAGAGAGGTGGGTACTACAGCAGGGCTAGTCTAGGGTCAGCTGCGAGGCGGCGGCGGCTCGCGGCGCAGCTGCAGCGGCTCAAGGCGCAGGCCGACGCCAGGGACGACGCCGAGGAGCAGCTCAAGCAGGAGCGCAGGAAGCTGCAGAGAGAGGTGGGTACTACAGCAGGGCTAGTCTAGGGTCAGCTGCGAGGCGGCGGCGGCTCGCGGCGCAGCTGCAGCGGCTCAAGGCGCAGGCCGACGCCAGGGACGACGCCGAGGAGCAGCTCAAGCAGGAGCGCAGGAAGCTGCAGAGAGAGGTGGGTACTACAGCAGGGCTAGTCTAGGGTCAGCTGCGAGGCGGCGGCGGCTCGCGGCGCAGCTGCAGCGGCTCAAGGCGCAGGCCGACGCCAGGGACGACGCCGAGGAGCAGCTCAAGCAGGAGCGCAGGAAGCTGCAGAGAGAGGTGGGTACTACAGCAGGGCTAGTCTAGGGTCAGCTGCGAGGCGGCGGCGGCTCGCGGCGCAGCTGCAGCGGCTCAAGGCGCAGGCCGACGCCAGGGACGACGCCGAGGAGCAGCTCAAGCAGGAGCGCAGGAAGCTGCAGAGAGAGGTGGGTACTACAGCAGGGCTAGTCTAGGGTCAGCTGCGAGGCGGCGGCGGCTCGCGGCGCAGCTGCAGCGGCTCAAGGCGCAGGCCGACGCCAGGGACGACGCCGAGGAGCAGCTCAAGCAGGAGCGCAGGAAGCTGCAGAGAGAGGTGGGTACTACAGCAGGGCTAGTCTAGGGTCAGCTGCGAGGCGGCGGCGGCTCGCGGCGCAGCTGCAGCGGCTCAAGGCGCAGGCCGACGCCAGGGACGACGCCGAGGAGCAGCTCAAGCAGGAGCGCAGGAAGCTGCAGAGAGAGGTGGGCACTGCACCACGCCTACTACACAAGGCACTGTCTACTCTACTCGTAGGGTCAACTGCGAGGCGGCGCCCAATGTGAGCGGAACAAGGACCCGGCGTAGACGCAGTTACTGCAAATGAGGGTTTCCTGATTCGATTGTTTCACCAGGTGGCAGCACCGTGGCGAGAGGTTTAGCTGTCATGAGCCACCAATTATGTTTAATCGTTTTTGATTGGTGCATTTTGACAGCTCTGCCGTCAATAGACCTCTCGACACAGTGCCGCCACTTTTGGAATTACAAGAAGTCTCATTGATGGCGCGCCACTTAGCTTATGCCGTGACGAGTTAGCACCCTTCCGATGTCGTTAAGTGTACATTACAGTAAGGACTTCTATACAAAGGATAACTACTGAACGCCTTGAGTTGAGGCCGTGTCGAGCCTATTAGTGTGTGACAATCTTAATAGTCACATGATCGAACGATACCGAAAAATTTGAGAATTTTATTAAAAACAGCAACGTACTGTAATCATATGGCCCTTTATCACAAACTTGACAGAAAACGCGACGTATGAAGACCAACTGTGTTACAATTGCAATTTGTTTTCAGGAAGTCGTTGACTTCTGGGCCGTTATCAATAATGGCGATAGTTAACGGTACAGTGCGTTTATGCGTGTCCCTAATACAATACCTCTCATAGAATGTTATCTATAAGGCTACGTCAGACCCGCACGTTTCGGGGTACGACAGTGCTCCCCGTCAGCGCACCGCGCCTGCGCAAACAGAGATAACAATATAAAAGTACCTCTTGAGTGAGAGCGTGACGCGTGTAGTGAGCGCGGGCCGGCGGGCCGCGGCGTGATGCGGGCGCGGGGCGTGACGCGCCGCACTCATCGCGCCCCGCTAACACAGCGCGCACGTCTGACGGACCCTTTAGTAAACTAAACGAGTATAAAATATCCACTGACCAACTTGTATATGTAAATAAATACGCCATGTAACCTAATTTTCGCATGATTAACTTGTAATTCACCTGACTTATGATTGTATTTTAATCTTTAACTAAGTTATGCTGATGTGACATGATATCCCATATATGTTAGGCCGGAATTGCGCTTGTCTTTACTTATTTAAGAAGAGATACTTGCTAGGTTTTGTTTACCATCACTCATTCTAGCTGCGTCCCTACTTACTTCGGTAAGTTTTAAAAGTGTATTTCCGGCCATAGAAGACCTTGAAATAATTACGAAAACCAAATCCTACTGGCTTATGTGTCGTCCAGCCGCAATTCCTTTGTACAATAACGCCCTAAAATAAATCTATGTAAATATTATAAAGTGAACAAACTATTCACATTAGCTAGATTTATTTGTAAATAAGAAGAGTCAAAAATCCGTTTTTCAAATATCTAAATTCTTGTACAGTCATCAGCAGGTGTGGCTAAGCAGGCACGACGTTCAAAACGATCTTGAAATGCCTTTTCTTGGCAAGCTCATTGCCTCACTGACTTAATTAGTTACTCTTTTGCTGACCGTACCAAAACACTTTACATCGCAACCTATCCCATACCATTGCGAAATAAATACCACTTGAGATTTCATTGAGTTGCTGCAATTGGAAACGGAATTTTGGACAAAACTGTTTAATTAACCCGATTCTCATTACACCAAGTATATTATTTATGTTATGTTTCCAGGCCCGAGAAGCACTAAACCGAGTGGAGGAGCTGGAGACGGAGAACAGCCACCTCACCAAGCGGCTCGACAAGCTCAAGAACGCCAAGTCCGCGCTGCTCAAGGACCTGTGACCCGCCGACCCAATACCACTACCACTCTTGACGTAATCACGTAAACTCTATATTAAAATCAGGGATGTCACGAATGTCGTTTTCTCACATTCGCGAATGCGAATGCGAATGCGAATATTCAGGATACGAATGTCCGAATGCGAATGCGAATACGAATGTTACGAAGTAGATTCAAAAAAGTTAATCCTGCTCATAATTTTTATGCTTCCATAGTTCATAAATACAGAACATGATATGTGATGGAGTCCTATATTATTGATCAAAAGGAGACAAGTGATACCGTCGTTTTCACTTCCTGTGTATGAGCAAGCATGTGACGATCGGCCGGGTCACCGCGGTCAAAAAAGGATGCGTTCTGCCCACATTCGCATTCGGAAAACATTCGCATCATTTCATGCGAATGCGAATGTTGATACGAATGTCAAAATGATGCGAATATTCGCATTATACGAATGCGAATGCGAATATTCGTGACATCCCTGATTACAATGGATTGGCGATGTCTATACTAAATCGCGTTCCTCCAAACTTCAGGTTATACGACTGTTTTCCATATTAAGTCCCGCAGCGCCATCTGTCGAGTCTGGGGTCGAGTTATTCTGTCAGCGTTAATCCCCGAACAAAACATGTGACAGTGTGTGTGGTGACCAATAGATGGCGCTAGTGCGTTAGCCTGAAATACGAGAACGCTATTTTGTATGGACATTGTCAATCCATATCTATATTATCCTTGCTCGCAACACATCCTCAATGATTACAATGAAGTAGGCCTTGTGGCTTGCGCCTGAGCTGTGCAATTATAACCTTGCTGCGACACCGTAAAGTTTAAATTAAAGCAAACGAGCAGTGCTGCAGTAGCGGCTGTGCCCGAAAGTACTGTGCTGTGTAACCTTAACATAACGAGTTAAAAAATAATTAACAATGAAGCAATCGAACCGTAAGGCCTAAATTTGAAGAAAGCAATCATTTGCGTAGTTAAAGCAATAACAACCTTGATGCTTGGACAGAAGATCTATATTTAAATAATTCTAAAATTTAATAATGGGCTAATGGTTTGGATTTGCTGCCAAACTAATAACGCTAAAGTAATTTAATACCAACCGTGATGCGTAGACGTAAGGTGTAATATTCAAATCCAAGTCTGCATTCAAGTCAAAGTCTGCATTTAATGGACATCTTTGCCCCAAATTTACGCATTTTAATGTAAATATTTCCACAGTAACATAGCCTTACGATTAACAGTGCTACTCAAATTGAATGCAGTTCCACGAGTTTATTCATGTGTATAATTTATTCCTCTTCTGAAAGACTAGCTGATCAAAATCCTAGCTTATTTAACCGGTGTACTGTAACTATAATAAATCAGCACAAAAATTCGGGCACTTGTCTCTTATTCCAACCAACGTATGAATAGCCATGTAATATATTGTAGGAAATATTAAGCTGAACCTTCAGTAAAATGGTACTACCATTGCCAGAACTACCTTATGAGATGGGTTTGGTAATGGAGGATCATATAAACTAGCCGTGACATGTTATACACACCCAAACAATATGGTTGTCTTAAGAAACATTTAATAATTCTTATTTGTAAATTGCTTGGTAAATGTTAATTTTTTGTAAAAAAATAATCATGTGTATAATTAATAGTTTGTTTTAATGATAATTATTTATTCCTAATGCATTGAATTATGTTCGTATTTTTCTGTATATTTTCTTTATTTTTATTTAAGAATAATGATAGCTTGCCGATGTTATTAGCTTCGCGTACCTACTAATGCTACAATTTATTTTACTACTTGCCATTCGGTATCACAAATTTTGTTTTATTTTGCAATAAAATGATGGGTAATTTAAGAGTAAGTTGGAATGAAAGAGTGGGAAGTTCACAGTGTTACTAAAGGGGGCAGGGTGACGGCCTAAAGAGATACTGAGGCACAAACATACATTTACGTGGCCGGTCAACTATGTCAGCAACAGTAAGAGTCAACAACCTTTCTTAGGAGTTATAGTAAAAAAAACTATTCTGTGTGACACAGATTGTGGTCTAACTCCTAACGTAGTATTCTTAATTACTACAGTAATCTGACAGCTACGGCCATACATTGTAAACCATTCTTGTATGGCAAGAGCTGTCAGATTACTGTATTCTTTAAAAATACTACTTTAGTTCAACATACTCAACGAATTCCAAACTAAAATTACTGTTACTGTTATACTAGTATCTGTTATAAACGATAATTATCAAGTCATATCCCCTATATTAACTCTGTGATATTTATTGATTGATTTTAAATGTATAAAATGATTGCTCAAATAGTCCCACGTTATGTGATAGCCGACTGCAGCGTCCCCCGAGCGCGGCTCGCGGCACTTGAGATTACATTCATTATATTGGAAAGTTACCATACACTACTCTTACTAATGTCTGAGACGACTTACTTGACGTTACGACTGCTAACCTTCATATAACATAGTTATCTTCACAAATTTGTCTTATATTTTGTATGTTCTTTTTTTATTACAACTCCATCTAGTGAACTCATTGAGGGATAGGGAAAATTAGTATTTCTAATTCAAGATAGTAATCTGACAGCTCTTACCATACAAAATAGTTTACAATGTATAGCAGGAGCTGTCAGATTAGATTATTATCTTGAATTAAAAATAGTACTTTATGCCACACCTGGCCATAAAGTGGCTTTCTCCGCACGCTGCGCGTACGGAAAAAGACGCTTTCTGGCCAAGTGTAGACATAAAATGATGTACACAACACGGGAGGTAAGGCACCCTAGTTGTGTAATGTACTATTATGTTGTTGACAAATATGAGGTAAATTTTTGAGGTAACGAAATAGAACAAGATTATCAGTCCTTCTTGTTTCCTCGTCTCTACTAATGTCGTGGGTGAATTTAATATATAACGAGATGAACGCTTGCGGATGTTTTATATATTTTGATGGGTGGAGCAATGTGCGGGCGATTATGGACCTTGTTGTATATTTAATATAGTTGTAAATCGATAGTCATGCTCACGTAACTTAACCGTGCCATCGCGCACCAAATTAATGTATTAGAATACAATAAATTGATGTGGTAGTATCTGTAGGAACATTCAATGTTGCGGTTAGGCCGAGAGCGCACTGCACTTTATTCAACATCTATTTATATAGTCAAAACACATCTGAAATGGCGGCCTTAGGCAATTATGTGAAACCTCAAAGCGAAGCCTCATTTTACAGAAATAATTTGTTAACGGAACCATGGCGACCGTTTTATACATACTCATTAGTCACAAAGAAAAATCACACTTCTATAAATTGCGAGCCTGGAGGATGTGCATATTATTTACTATAGACTGAACGTATCTCGCGGGTAAAACTTACAGGGAATTTAGGTGCCCTTAGTGCTGCAAGCCGGTAAATGATAGACAGTGATAGACATTTTTATTCGTCAAAATAGCCTAAAATAGTCCCTGATCTGTCTGTGTAGAAATGTATTGTACCGTTGGGTTTAAAAATGCATGGGAAATTTATGAATGAATTCATTGATAAATTGGCCATGCAATTAGAACCCGATGGTACAAGTGAACGTTCCGTAACTACATACATTGTCCCATCAGTGCGCTCACGGCTTTAGTGATATGCTTGTCAGATGTTTTATATACGGTTGAATGGTTCGAATGAAATAAGCGGTGAGCTCGCCGTAGAAGTAGACTTTTATACGCCGCGATGTTACTGCACCTGCATTTATCGTAGTCAAGCAGACTCGTGCATTTGCAAGGTGTAAAGGGAGTTCCCAACCTTTGGTGTACATATTTTTGTTATCAAAAGAATGAAATGTTAGCATGTCATGAAAAATATGCACCAAGAAAGGTAGGGAACCCCTGAAGCAAAGTATTTAGCCGGAGTCTTGTATCAAGCGCTGGATTCGCAATTATTTTTTCTATCCATCCTTTCAATCGATTTTGATCCTTGAATCTTGTATGCTAGAGTCTAGTGAGCATTAGAGGTCATTTACGGCTGTGCATGAATTTAAAGCTTAAGTATATGAAATTAAAGTTGCAATTTCAGTGATCTTATATACACGCCTAAGGCGATATCATCGAAAATACAACTGTGTTATGTCATGAAGGATTATTATTGCTTGCAATCAATACTCACTAGCATAGAAGATCGCAGGAACAAAATCACCCTCCTAAGTTAAGTAGGAATATCAGTTGTAAGACCCCACAACGACGCAAAATTACTATAAAATAATTTTACGTCACTCTGGGCGCTAAGTGAGATTTACCGCCCTAGGGCGCAGCGGAAAATCTCACTTCACACCCAGAAGAAGACGTAAAATTATGTACGCACCACGGGCGGTAATAAGGAAGGTCTCAGATCGCAGGTTTATGGCCCTTACCTTCGGTTCGGGCCACAAATGCCAGTGATCTGAGCCCTTCTTTATTTTACCGCCCTAGGTACGTAATGTACTAATAATCCCTAATAAATGTAGTTTGCCGTCGATGTGAGGTCGTGAGTCGTGAACGATGTATGTATTTTGGTGCTGCATTACTAATTTATTTTTCACCTCACTAGCTCGGAAAGCCCTTTTTGTTTGTTTAATATCTATTGTGAAAATCGCTTTTTATCCACATGTGGTGAAAGAGTTTTGACATAAGTGACAAGTGGCTTAAGTGACATTTGACAGCTAACAAAACGTAAAACGTTAAAAGTGCAGAATTTTTAACATCGCAATTAATGAATTGCATCGAGTAAAAACACTTAATACAGTCTTACAACTTTATTTTAATTCATAAATATCAGCATTCAACATTAATCTTCATTCTTTTTGTAAAAACGGATAAATTGTTCTGACAGCCGAATAAGTCTACGTACGAACAAAACGCATCTGACATTTAATAAAACCTTTTACGTCAAAACTTTTCATTTCAATTCATCCATCATATCAACGTTAAATATTCGCATGTTTTTCTAGGTTGTTTTGTTAAAAATTAGTGATTCGAGTGATGAAGAAGTATTAAACACCTGAGGAATTACGGGAAACCGAGCAAAATGCACCCTTTTTCTTATTTTCCTCGCTGTAGTGAGGTGAAAAGTTTTGTGTTATACACGGGTGAAAGTTATTTTACGTCTCGTGTATTAAAGCACTCGCTACGCTCAGGATTCTATTTTTGAACCACTCGCTTCGCTCGTGGTCAATAATAGAATCCTTTCGCTAGCTCGTGTTTCAAATAACACTCGCACGTAAAATACAACTTTCACCCCTTGTATAACAAATAACTATTGTTTAACTAGGACTGACCTGAAGCGAGACTTGACTTAATAATGTATAAATTTGGATACTTTGAATAAACTTCGCTCTGAAACCGCAGTTTTATTTTGATCAAAATTATGAATAATGTAGAGTTGTACTCTAGAAGTTGCATCAACTATATTCGCTAGTTAAACAGTACCTCAAGGGTCTTAGTGACGAGATATGGTAAGTAATGTAAAAGTATTTACACTGGTTGCAGGTATGGGTACTGTACTTACTGCAGCTTATTCTTTCTGTCTAACAGTCGCTCGATCGACTTCGACTGCAACCTTAACAGCCCAATCCGTAGACGACCTGCGTCCACTGTTCAATGCGCGGATTTACATGGTGCCGAGCCGACCATTCGACATCCCCGTGCTAAGTATATCGTATATAACGTACATAATATATTATAACAACCAGGCGAAGACGGCCTGTCAACTTAGTGTAAGTGTTTATAGTGCTCAGTGTGCTCGCTTCTATGAAGACTCATAAACTAAGCTTATGTGACCTCCACAGAAACAGCTGCCAGACACCTGGAGCAAGAAATAAGACATAAAAACAATTAAAAAGGTTTCCTCTCAAAATTGCATATCTATTTCTGGGGCTAGCTCTCCGTCTATTAACCTTTTCGACGCCAACGACGGATATTTCCGTCATAAGAAACGTTTTGATCTACACTCATTATTGGCTTGGTGTATCAACGAGTGCATTGACACGACTGTCATGGTCATGGCGTTGAAAAGGTTAGCTAAAGGTAGATAGAAAGTAATTCACGCCAGAAGACGGAATAATTTCCAATCTGAGGAACCTGTATGCGCCTCGACTTGGAACTTTGTCATGAGCGTCGTGTCGTGGGGCTCCTCTAAGATTCCTTGAACTTAGTGCAAGGTAGGATCAGGATACGTCCATGTTCATCATATCGTATGGCTTTATTTCACTGCAATCCTCGTAAATGGAACTTCACCACCTTTCCCCAGCAGCAGAGGACTGGTTGAAAAATCTCACAGTCGAAGTATAACGTCCATGTTGAAAAAGAAAGTCCGGGAAACATCTTACCAGTTTATTTACTCAAGTGATTATGGTACGATGAAATGTTTATTTACAGAGTAATGGTGCACAAATAACATGAAATTAACAAACTTACTAACTACCACAAAACATTATCACTTTCTAATCTATGGTTGAACTTAAATGTTTCAAGAGGAAAGATTTAAGAATCATGGTTCTTACTGTATTAGAAAAACATTTCAGATTGATTGTGTATTATGATGCAAATAAAATAATTTCAAGGAAATATACTTAGTCAGCAGTAGTAGGTACTATGCATTTGTGCTAAACTATTTTGGCACGACTTTATTAAGTTTTAAAGACAACAAGAGCATGTAATAGTATGTTGTCCATCTAGGGATATAAGTGAATTAGTGAAATAAATTCTGAATAATATTCATACTCTTGGAATCCTCGGATTACACAAAATATTTCTCATTACACTCGCGAAGAAAAAACAATGTTTTAAGACAAACGATAGGGATACGAGGCCGGGAATCCGTTTTCACGCCGAGGCATGTATACAGGGTGTCCCAGAAATCGACGTCAAGCCGTGAATGGATGATAGACCAAGTTATAACAGTTATCAGAAAAATACAAAGAAAAATCTATCACATGTTCTTCAAAAATTATGGTCACTTTAAAAATTTACTAGAATATCACGCCCTGGTCTCTTAACTTCTAGTAAATTTTTAAAGTGACCATAATTTTTGAAGAACATGTGATAGATTTTTTTTTGTATTTTTCTGATAACTGTTATAACTTGGTCTATCATCCATTCACGGCTTGACGTCGATTTCTGGGACACCCTGTATGTATAGTGCTTTTCTCAAAAATATGCGTGGAAATAAGACCTAAAACCTAATACTCAAAGCCTAAAAGTCTATCGCACTTGTGGTCGGTGCCCGCGCGACAGCGACCGGCTTGATATGAAAAATCCTTTTCATCACACTTGCTCGTAAAAGCTGTTACATGTATGCGATGCGGGCCGTAAAGTAAATCCTTGATTTCGACCTAGGGCTTTTGTAATTCTCATCTCTCTCTTGCTCAGACGAGGCGGGCTGTAAATATTTACAGCCCGCCTCGTACGCCCGTGTCGCCCGCCCAGGCTGCCGCGCCCCGCACGCCCGGGCACTCGCGGTGCCGGAGCCCGGAGCGCGGGGGGCGCGGTCACGATACCGTACCTACACTAAACTGCCACGCGTGTTTACTCAATAAAAGTACGAAATTAGCCAGAATTTTTATTTTTTCCTCACAAGTGTGATGAAAAACATTGTGTGTACCACGGGCGGTACAAGAATTACGAACTCGTGTGAATTATGCCCTCGCCTTCGGGCTTCAATTCACACTTGTTCGTAAATTCTTGTTTACCGCCCTTGATACACAATGTACTATTTCATATCAAGTGTCACTACGGCGCCCGAAACGTGATACTTCCGAGTCTATTTTCACGAACGTAACGACAACATTTCCGCGCATGTTTGAGAAAATATAATTTTTAACGCTTTACTCGCTTTACTACTGCTGCTGACTGTACCTAAAATATCATGAGTGCAATAGAAAACTTACTATGAAAATGTACTAAACTTAACTACGTTAAATGTATTCTAGAAACTGTATCTAGAACACATTCAAAGTAAGTAGTTACCTCTAAGAAGTAAGGTATTGACATTCACAGTATTGTTTGTGAACAACCCAGATAACTAGTGACACATAATTGACGATCGTGCAACCGGACTTAACAGAGGAAGATACGACACGCGCCGAAGTGAATCACAGAAAATAATGCTCAGACAACGTCAAAGATACGTTAACGTGAAAGATTAAAGTGCAAAATTATAAACATATTTTTGCCGACTTCGACTTCAACTTTACAAAGCGTCTATCTCTTGGATTGCGGAAGGTTTCCTAGAACGCACAACGCTCCTAGTATATACGATTTTGAATCTACTGTCCATGCTCATAAGTTAAAATTTCAATTAATTTCCTAACAGACTGATTGACCAATAGACTTTATCTCAACACAATAAAGTTGAAGAATGGTCAGTTGATATTGTCAATGAGGGTAAAGGGAACTATTTTATATTACGAGCAGATCGATTTATAAGGACTGGCTTTAGTTTTGAACGGACATTTCGCGCCAGCTCTTAGTAAAAATCTGTAGTAAAACATGTCATTCCTTCAGCTTCATACATTGGCTATATTTTTACTGTGTTGTGGTTCCTGCTATTGTGGTACAACTCTAGCTACACCTGAGCATCTGCACCAGTCATCGGGCGGCAAGTATCCTATAAATATGGAATCCAGAATATACTAAGGACTAAGGACTAATAGGCGTTTTTACACCTGGCGCACCGCCTCGCAACGGAAGTTCGGCTAGTGTGGACGTGCCTCGGCCGAGACAAACGCACGCGCGGCCGCAATGGCTCGGGCGATGCACGTCCACACTAGCCGAGCTGCCGCGCGGCAATTCCACGCGAGGAATTGCGAGACACGGCTAATTAATTTAAAAAATAACATCTAAACATTCAACACCTGTATGCTACTGCCTTCCTGAATTCCACATTGCTACCATTTGTAATACATTTTCACTTTAGAAAATTTATTCCCTAACATGTTATTTAGACACCCAAATGTGGAAGAAATTTACTAAGGTAATTCTTTCTACAGCTTTTTTACTGAAAGCAAATATATTCTTATTAATAAATTGGTAGAATCTGAATTTATATATATTATTTTAATTCATCAGAAGCATTTTAAAAGGTTCACCAAATGTTTTTGACTTGTATTTAAACTTTGATTAAAAATGGGGTATTTAGCACATTCTTGAATTCCCAATATTCAAAAAACCAAATAGGCATAAACTCCGTTTTAATAATGGTGTCTATGTTAGCTTAAGAGCCTTATGAAGATACTTATAGGTTTTTCACAAAGGGCAAAGATTTTCTATATGTATCATGCACTTAATTCATCCTAACCACATTTCAATCAATCATAATAGCCTTTATTGCCGAAACTAAAACAGTATTAATTACATTTATAATATAAACAAATTTACTTAAGATTTTCCGAATTAGTGTTCAGCGTGTCTTCTGACACATAGGCCTCTCCCAGCTGTTTCCATTCCTTTCTATATTCTGGACCAGAAAAGCCCTTAATAGAAAGGTATTGAAACAGGAATGGTAACCACATTTACTGTATAAAATATCAGACCTAAAAACATTTCCATATCATCAGTGACCGGGGATTTGGCTGCCACTGAGGGTGAATGACCTCAATCATTGTGCTTAGTATAAATAAATAAACCACAGGATTCCGTAAATAAGTAAACTTAGTGCCGACTCCATACAACTGATTTATTTACCGATTATTAGGCTGCCAGCGTGATGCGAACGCAACGCGCCCCACTACCGCCTCGCTAACAAAACGCGACTCTGACTGAGCCGCCTTAAGCTTACTTACTTCTCTATTGTGTTGTTCCGAAACCAGAACACGACAGAGGGAGTGGCCTGGAGTGTCAGCCAAATCTCCGACCAATGCACATTATGGAGGTATTACAGCCTACGTGGCGTGCTGGCTGGGCGTGAGGTTGCCGTGCTCGGGGCTGTGTTTCTGCTTCTTCCGCTTCTTCTCCTTTTTCCTCTTCTTGCGCTCCTTGGCGTCGTCGTCGTGCCGCTTCTGCTTTTTGTGCTTCTTCTCATATGTGTCGGGGTTGGAGGAATCTGAAATGCAAGTTATGTGCTATGTAAAAATGGTGCACTTTGTGTCTAGATTCTACACATTATCCTACTAGTCATTCATCATCTTCATCCTTGCTTTTCCCATGGATCCGCTTGGCTACCTAATCCCATGAATGCATAGGCAGTCGTTTTTTGTCATTGGTCAACTCTTTTGCAAGGAAATTGCGAGTACTCAGTTCGAGGTGAACTACTAGTTATCATGCAATTTACAAATAAAATTAATTACAACTCGAAAGGAAAAAACGGAACCCTTATAGGATCACTTTGTTGTTCGTCTGTCTGTCTGTCAAGACCCTTTTTCTCAGGAACGCGTGGAGGTATCAAGCTGGAATTTATATCAAATACAACCATTTATGCTGCAAATTTTCGAGACCCGCAAGGGAATCAAAACCTACAGGGTATTCCCGTGAACTCAGAATCTTGAAATTTGGTATGAAGCAATGTCTTATAGCACAGATAAAGGAAAAATTTCGAAAATTGCAAAAACCGGAACCCGCGGTGCGTGAGTCCGACTCGCACTTGGCCTGTTTTTTTTGTCATAGCAGGAGAATATGTATTGTGTAATTCAATGGGGAAGGGGGTGAAATATATCAGGGCTCTTTTTAAGAGCCATAATTGGGTCTCTTTATTTATTGTTGATGGATAGAATTTTAGTATATAAAGAAATGGATGTTATTATACCTTCAAGTCTATTAAACATGAGAAACCACTTACCTTGTAATGGAGTATCTTGGCCTGGAGGTGCCCCATCCTTATGTTTATGTTTCTTGTGTTTGCTCTTATGTCTCTTTGGTGGAGTGGAGCTCACATAACGGTACTGCTCAGGCAGTGGCCCTGGATGCAACCGGAAGCCTGCTAACTGTGCACTTGTTAGCGGCAACAACTCTTTCCCGCCTATAGGTCTCTTGGCTATCACTGAGCCCAGGGTGCTGTTGTCTTCCTGTCCAGGCCCATCCACAATGCCCGGTAAATTTGGCAAAAAAGAGGATAAAGATTCCTTGAGCTTCTTGCCATTAAATTTACTGTATGAGTGCTCAAGGCCATAATATGCCATTAAGTTTGTAGCTCCGGTGAGTTCACATTCTCCTACAGAAAATGTAAGTATTGTCATTAAATTATTTACATCTAGAGACGGGTACTTTGAAAATACTGCAATACGCATTAAAAAGCTTCTTAATTTACCACGTAGTTTTCTTACCTGGAGGCTCTTTCATCAAATAGAAAGGGCCGCTGTGTACTATAGAAGGATTTTTTCCGAGTTGAATGGTTGTCTTGAGGGTGCCAGAGGAGTCCTGCCGAGAGACCACGGGCGACCTACCGCCCCTCGGCGAGGACTTTGGCGAGTATGGTTCCACTTTTCTAAACTGATCAGACATCATCTTGTATTATCATTATCCCCTAAGAAAGCTAAAATAAAGGTACACAATAAAAATATTAAAAACTACTGCTATGTACACCCTTCTCTTCTTCAGCTTTTTGACAAATCTGCAAGCAAAGTGCAAAATGCCAAAATGCAAATGCGCCACAGATAGGAAATCAAATTTGAGCATCTAGCACCTAGTGATGTCAATTTGGTATCTTAAATTTGGTTTCTTTATTTTTATTAAATTACCAGAGGCCAGGGTCGCGTTTTATAAAGTTACAATTTACAATTTCGCTTTTTGCCTCTCTTTCTAGCACACATATTGGATAGAAAGAGAGGCAAACAGCGAAATTGTAAATTGTAACTTTATAAAACGCGACCCAGTTTTATAAAGCTACAAGTTACAATTTACAAGCGGAAGTCTCTTTCTAACCCTATGTGTTAGAAAGAGAGTTCCGCTTGTAAATTGTAACTTGTAGCTTTATAAAACTGGCCTCTGGTTTAAAATAAATATTAATAATTTTCATTACCCAAATATGTTCATAAAATAAAATAACTATTTTAAACCACTTGCTAGTAATTGATTTTCCAATATTGTCTATGGTAAAAAACCACGTGTTCGTAGTGCCTTTGTGTAGGCACCCATTTTATAAAAAAGTTAAATTTAAGAAGTTATAATTTAGTCTATGCTTCATGAATTAGCAGCTCGTAACGCGTTTCTTATTTCTCTCCAATGTATTGGGAAATAAACAGAATAACGTAATTAAATTAATTTAATTGTGATTGTTTACGTTATGTGAAAACTGAATAATGATTGTGCAATATGAAATAAGTGGCGTGACGGACCTAAATGAACGGCTTTAGTAGGAGCATTCCTCGCTCTGCGAAGTGACGCCATTTTACGGGAATGATCAGCTCGCGGCTGCCTCATAATAAGCCTGATGTAAGGAGCGCTTCGCTAAAACGGATGCATGGAAACGAATCTTTACTGTTACACTCGTACTGGACGTACGATTTCAGAGGTAAACCTATTGTACACAATGTTATCACTGTGATAAATATTTAAATCACGCTTCGATTCCGCCTCTCTTGTACGTCTTTTGTTTCTAACCAGTCAAAAGTAAGCACATGTTTTATTTATTTCAGAAAACTATGGAAGATGGTAATAATGCCAATACGAAAGATGATAAACACGCGTTAGCGCCTTTGGTGAATTGTTACGACGAAAGAAGCTTTAAACTCACGGCAAATGGGCACGATCTGGAGGACGGGCCGCCTAACCCGCCAGGCGAGGCGCGCGCCGAGCCCGCGGCGCCGCGCCGCGCCAGCGCCGACGCGCACCCGGACAGGATCAGGAAACGTATCAACCCTCTGCGAATACACCTTGGAAAACGGCCTTTTGTTGATAATGCCCAGCAGTATTGTGGAACAGTGAAAAAAAAGAGACCCTCTGTAAATAAACCAATTGAACCAAGTATATTACCCAGGAATAATTTACCCAGAGTTCCTAGACTAATACCAAAACGCTTACACAATATTCTGCCTACAGCTGATAACAGTGCAAATGATAGTGAACACAACAAGCCTGTGCCCCGGCTTGTGCCAAAAAGTCAACTGGCACAGTTCAAGAAAGGTAAACTAGAAAAAGGATCCCAGTTAAAAGAATATGCCCAAAGCTTAGGATTACAACCTATGGTGAAATTCAAGTGCAGGAAATGCTGTTCCATGTCATTTAAGACCCTTGCTATGTTGAAAGAGCATCAATTGGTATGTCGGGCTCAAGCTAAAGAACCTGCGCTGAGTCCGGAAGCCGCTCCAAATACAGAAACAAGTGCTGGTGGCCCATCCAGGGTAACAAGGAAGGTCTATTTATGTTCAGCATGTGGTACATACTATGAAAACTGGAATTTGTTCCTTCACATGAGAGAAGTCCACAACAGACACATCTGCCTTTTTTGCCTCGGTATGTTCTCAAAGGCTGAAAAACTGTCTGCACATCTGACCAATAAGCACAATGTACAGGAGTTCAACTATGAGACCAAGGAAGACTTTTTTAATGTGTACAACGGAACTCTGTACTTGATGTGCTGTTTATGTGATGAGATCTGCAGTGAAAAGGATGACTTTTTCAACCACGACTGTAACAATGTGAAACCCAAACCAGTACCCGTGCTTGTCAGTAAAAATGCAGTGAAACCTAACAATGTTACAAAGTCCAAAACAAGTGATTCATCAGTTAATGGACCTACCACAATAGCTAAACATATTAATGATAATAAATTTGACAAGAAAGAAATTATTGAAGAGAAATTGGAGACGGTGACATCACAAAGCAGTAATGATTTACAAAATACTAATGAATTGGAGACAGTTCACAGTGACACTAGTATCAGCTCTAATAATTCTGTATCATCTGGCAAAGACACCAGCAAAGATACAAAAGATTCTGGCATGGAACTAGATAGTTCTAGCACTAAACCCACTAGTCCTATCCAACCAAGGGAGCCAAGCCCAGAAACACATAATGATCATCACAATGGAGACGATAATTCTGAGAGCTCAGAAGAAAGTGACTCACAGACACATGAAAGGCATCATGAATATAATTCATCTTTCATACCTCCACCAACAAAACCTGAGGTGACATGTCCACCTGTTGAAAGGGAGAAGGAAGGCATAAAGTTAAAATTAAGTTTAAATAATGCTAAATCACCAGTAATTATTAATTCTACTGTTGATCCAACTGTTGGGCAGCACAGTGCCAACAAACCACCAAGCAGAATGAGGCGGCCTCCCAAACGGTATGAAAAAGATACCCCTCAGCGCTGTGAAAAAGAAACTCCTCCTCTACCACGGTACGAAAAAGATACTCTTGCCACTCAGCGGTATGAAAAAGATACATTTGCTCTTCAGCGGTTCGAAAAAGATATTCCTGACTCCCCATTGCCAAAAACACCATCAATTAAAATGACAATTTGTGACAAAGCTGACAGCCCATTTGTTAAAACAACAATATATGAAAATGATCAAGATACCACATTAAAGGCTCTATTAAACAATAATTTGGAAACCACTACCAAAACTCTAGAATATAAGCCAGAAAACACAATCAAAACGACAATTTATGATAACAAATTGGAAGATGATAATGCTATGAACAGGGTACCCAAGTTAACAGTAAGAGTCCCTAAGGAACTTTTGGATAAGGACTCTTCCAGTGACTACTCATCAGATAGTGAATATGGGGATAAGTTGACAGTTGACGAAAATAAAAAAGACACAGAGCCACCAATAGTACCTAATGAAACTGTTGAAGCAGAACCAACAATACCTGAAGATCCTGTGCCAGCAGTGGAAAATGTTAAAGAAGAACTTGACCCTGTAATGGAGGAACAAATACAAGTTACAGATGATGTGCCTGCTGATGTAGTAGCTGAGCCTAAGACAGAGACAACTGATGATGTAAATGTTGATGTTAAAGTTGAAGAACCAGCTGCAGAAGAGCTGCCCTTGATTCAGCTGAATTTAGATAGGCCCTTGGATAAGTACCCTCTGAAAGATCTACTGAAAGTGTTGTTGGGTTCAACAATATTCAACTGTGTTTATTGTAATCATGTTAGGAAGATTGCAGTGAACTGTGAGCATTTATGCCTGCACATGGTTGAGCAACACCGCTTCTGTGCCACGGTGGACAGCATTACGGCCGAGGAGCTACTGCCAGAGACCATCACCGCCAAGGTGCGCGCCGGCGCCGCGGAGCTCAGCACCGACTACATCAACTTGGACTCCTATGACAATGTTGACAATTGTGAAGGTGTTCAGTTTGACCACATCTTTGAATGTTTTCAGTGTTTTTTCAAGACTCCTGTCCACAAAGATCTCTATTTACATAATCGGAAAATGCATCAAAGGACAATTTTGTTGTGTGTTATGTGTAAATCTAATTTTTATAGTTATAGTGAGTTATTATGTCATTTATGCCCTGGAACATATGATTCTGAGTATGAAATTAAGTTTAGATGCTGCTTGTGCAATGTAGATTCAATACCCTCTTCGTTTAGGTTAATGGTGCACCTTAGGAAGATTCACCATGCATGTAATGTATGTTTAGAATTCTGTCACAGTCAATCGCGCCTTTCAAACCATGTTTGGAAACATAAACTGCACCATTTATGCTATCGCTGCGGTATAGCCTACAGAAATAAGCCAGATATAACAAAACATTTATTTTGGAAACATGGGACAGAAAGTGTCCTGTGCAAAAAATGTATGCAAAAGAAGTGGCCTCATGTGTACCACTTTTGCACACCTCCAATCGTATTTGCATGTGATGAATGTAATTTGCAATTCACAAGAGCTGTGTATCTAAAGGTCCATAAGAGGTTCCATTCTGGAGAATTTCCACATGTCTGCACAGAGGAAGGTTGCACAGAAAAATTTGTTTCCAAAAAGCTGCTAAAGAAACATGCTGATGACCACATCAAAAAACTATTCACTGAAGATCTGAATGCTGAAAAACCTACTGCAGATGAACAAAATCCCGCTGATAGTAAAGAACCTATTCCTGTCATAGACTTAGTTAATGATAAGCCTGAAGAAGCTGGAACTTCTGACATAAAACCTGAGCCGGGCTCTGAACCCTTATCTAAAAAATCTAAAAAGAAAAAGCTAAAAGACAAGGATGCATTGCTCTTGGATGTTAACCTACCGGCTTTAAATCTCTCGGAAAGCGACAGTAGTGACGAGTCAGACGGTGGCGGTCCACCGGCTCCAGCCGGAATTAAAGATGAGAAAACTGCTGATGAAGAAAAACCCGAAATCAAAGATTCCATTATAGCTACGACAGATACAATTGACACGGCCACAAGTGTGGCGCCAGATAAAGTTGAACAGGAAGCTGAACCTGCTGAGCTGAAACCGGAACATGAGAAAGTTTTAGAGATCTATCATAATCTACAAAAGTATCAGGCGAAAGCAGAGAAGGAAAAGACTCCGCCATTAGTCCCTATACGAAAACACGTGTGCGAATCTGACCACGATTACTGCTTAGTACCAAACGATTTCAATGGCGACGAAGACATGTTCAGTTTAGACAAAAAGAAAAGTAGAAAGTCTCCTAAAAAGAAACACGGAGATTTATCGTCATCGAGTAGTAGCAGCAGTGACAGTGACTCGAGCTGCTCCTGTGGCTCCAACTGCAGCTGCTCCTCCAGCAGCGGGTCCTCGTCCTCCAGCTCTTCAGATTCTGATTCATCAGATGAATCGGGCAATGAGAAGAAAAAGAATAAGCAGCTACGCAAAACGCTACCTAACAGGAGATTGAGCAATGGCTCTAATGTAGATGTTATGGGTATGTCGGAGACGCCAATACTAGTTCCAGAAAAGCCCGAACCTCTTATTAATGAAACAGATCTGGAGACCGACGAAAGTGAGACAGATGAAGAGTTTTATGACGAACACCCACAGAAACTAGCCAATAAATTACATGCCGAGAAACGAAACCAATTATTACTTCTCGCGTCAGTCGCCCCATCAGATGGAGGGTCAATGTCGGGTGAGCCGAGCCGCGCCGCCACGCCAGTCAAGGAAGAAATTGAGCCCAAGATAGAAAGTGAAATAAAAGAAAAACCACCAAGCAGTAAAAAGAAAAGCAAGAAGAAAAAGAAATCCAAAAGCTCCAAGAGACATGCCCCCATTAAAGTAAACATTCCTAAGGACGTTATTGCGAAATCGGAGAAAGAGACTCCTGTAACGCCTTTGATACCAAATAAAATGACAATTTCTTTGAAATCGAACACAGTGCATATTCCAGAACCTCCTATACCATCCCCTTCCATGACCCCGACCAGCGTGAAAGCGAGCACCCTGTCCGCTTCTGCCTCCGATAGCAGCAAACGCGCTTCAAAGAGAAGACGAGTGCCCAACAAATTTTACGGCTACTGTGAAGACGATGGAAATCAGCAGGCGACAACTTCAGCAATGAAACCGCATCTGCCTCCAAAACTTGAATGGAGAAAAGAGGATTTGCCTTCGCCTGTGACGCATAAAACCAAGAAAGAAGTGCCTTCAACGACTCTCTCCCATAGAATGTACAATTACCCAGAGCCTACGCATACCCACATTAGATTGACTGCGCCGATACCAGATCCTGAGCCGCCACGAATTTTAATGAATACTGAAATAGATTCCAGCGACTCCGACTCCAGTGAGGAAGGAGCATTGGAAATATTCCAGCCGACGACAGGCTACGGGTACGGGAGCGGGGCGACGTTGGCGGCGCCGCCGCCGGCCCCGGCGCCCACGTACCTGAACTCGGGCACGTCGAGCCTGCCGTACCCCTTCCAGCGGCCGCCTGTGCGCCAGGCGCGCGAAGGCGAGAGCGTGTACTGCTACTGCCGCTGCCCCTATGACGAGGTCTCGGAGATGATCGCGTGCGACGCCGACGGCTGCGCCATCGAATGGTTCCACTTCGAGTGCGTCGGCATCATGGTCCCGCCCAAGGGCAAATGGTACTGCCCCGAGTGTAGAAAAAATCAAAGTTTCTCAGGTTACAGATAAGTAATTTAGGTTGTAAATATGTAACTTTACCATATTGTTATTCTGTATATAACTTATTGATGTAGATACTTTAGCTTTACCTGTATTGTATATCTTTGTAGGTAGTTTGTGTAAGTTTTAGGTTACTAGGTCTGAAGAAATGTATCACTGTTACAAAAAGTACATGTTATGCTTGATACCGGCTGTGCGGCAAAATCTGTAACCTGGCAAATTGTTAATGACATTAACCAATACAGCAAAATGGAAATATAAATCCGATTTTTGATACCAACTATCTTATTTTATTTTATTTAGATCTATAGTTCCTCTGTTTTGTTTATATACTCGTAAGATCTGGCCTCTAATGAATAACAACGCAAGATAAAGCTTGATTACGCTGCCAAAGTAATCAGTTTTCAAGCACGGTTTAGGCACAGAATAATGAATAGTACTAGGTACTAGGTTTAGGTAGGCATGTTAGGTATAATGCCATAGGGCTACCACTTGCATGTTGCATCTAGCGGCTGATAAGAAGTTAATAATGCTATAAGTACTAAGGGCTGGCCGCCTGTTTGGCTAGCCGTATGCGACTGATTAAATAATTGCCAAGATTGGTCCCAAAACCGATTAACCGCCTGAGTTACGTGTTGGTCTCCTACATTACAGCTTGTACCATGATGCTGGTATGTGCTTGGCATTTTTGGGTACCTGTCTAATAACCGCCATCGGGTACCTACTATTTTTTGCTTTAAGATCGTTTAAGACGAAAATAAGTAAGGGGCCAAGGGGGTATCTAAAATAAATGTGTTGCTGTCCGTGCGCTGCAGTGGGTAAAACAACGTCTTTGGGTAAAACATGAAAACCACGTACGATTATACAGGTTGATTCAGTAGACGTGAGCAGGATTTTAACACTGCGGATTCAGTTCAGTTGATGACAAGCTATTGTTTGATACCGGTATTAGTGTAATTACCGCTATTTTTTTGAAGTGAAACTTATGCGACTTCAAACAAGAATGCGTTAAAACGCTGACGTTACGTTTAACGCTGCCGATAGATAATCTTGAATGTAGTCGAATATTTGGTTCAATTAGATAACTGCTCCTGTGCAAAGAATACTATGCTCCTGTGGTTCAGCGGGCGCTACCATAAACTAATTTCGAGCTGTTAACGACCTTATTTTTATAACACCATTTGACAAAAATATATGCCAACTGTCATGTTAGTTCACTTATCTACATCAATACCCACAATAGGTACCGGTCAAACATAATATAAATATCTTTGCGGGTAATATAGGTATTCAATCGCCATGAACCCCCTTTGTGTAGATTACACAGTGTGCCCCAATGACAACAAGTGCAAATTAATGAGTAAGAAAACCATTATTTTGAGTACCTTGGCCGCTCCGATATATTTGATGGCGACTGTACATAATGTGATGGGTTCCTCGAACTCCTATAAAAAATAGACCTATCCTTCTCATACGTATTTGTATTTATCTAAACTACGTTCCTGGCAAATTTCATTAACATTCGATAAAAGATACTTGAAACATTGTTTAATAAACATGAAAAGTGCCCCCCTAGTTGACGCATAAAGACCTCACTTCGCTCGGTCGACTACAAACCGACCCGACCACCGTCGGACGACACTGGCCCTCTAGAGACCAGAGTGACTGCGGGTTGACCGGGTTATGTTCAGGTTCAGCCTAGTTCCTGATCTTGCTTTATTAGGTTCTATTACTATTTTTCTCCATATTTGCAAAAAATATTGATACTTATGCTATCCGAAGAACTTAAAGAACTTTAGGTCTAGGTACCTATGTATTTATTTATTCACCCACATGATAAAATCTTAATGTAAGTAATGCGGGTTCGAAGTATATAGTAATAGCATTAACAGTATATATTAGTGATTGTAATTCATTTAACCATAATATTTTATTTTTATTTTATGCGAATATTGATTATCAATATTATCATTTTATTTCACCACCTGTAAAAGGTGGACCGGAGCCTATCGAAACAAAATGGAGTGATAATTACTACGTAGGTACTTTCATGTTTTAATCAATATTTGTTTCTACCTTACTAATCTCCAAAAATAATCAAAACGGGAGTAAGGTTCTCTACACACCAACATTAATAAAGTGCAAGAAGGTGGATCGACCAGTCGTTCAGGTATGGCGATCCTTGGGGGAGGGTAAACCAGCAGTACCTACTTAGATAAGTAGGTATATAGAAGACGTGTAATTTTATTTTATAATAAATTCCGATAAGTTACAGTAAATATGGTTTAACTAGCTTAGTTACTCGTTATTTAAAAACTGTTATGGCGCACAAAAACATGATTGAAAGTTACATATACCTACCTATATTAGTGTAGGTAGGTGGTGACATGGCGACGACGGTCAATGGAAATATGCGAATCATGATTCATGGGTGTACACAGACTACACAGTAGGTAACAAGTTGCTCCTAAACCTCCAGATGGTATCGAGTCGATTTAACACGTTTGATTTAATAGATGCGCCGATGACTATGATTTTTTTCTTATATGTAGAAAACATCCATTACTCAGGAACAAAATAAGTGTGATAACAGAAATCAAAGCTCGCATGGGATTCGAACCCGGAACCTACTTCTTCATAGGCAGGGTCAGTGGTCACTACTGACTATTAGACTAGGAGGCCGCTAAATGATAGTTAATTATCGAATTCCAGGAACCCCTGCTCCTGTGCTGCAGTACGACGTGATGATGGTAAACGTGGGCACAATATGTAAGTGTTAATATGTATAATATTTATTTAGTATCCGATTCTATTGAGCCCGTAGACAAAATAGCTAGAAGTTGCATTTTTCCCCCTTCCGGCAGTTTTTTGTCGATAGCTCATCGGATAGCTGAATTCCGCTCAAGTGTATTGCGCGTTGAGCCGAAGAAGACCGTGTGGCATGGCAAGCTTTAGTTATTTCTACACCCTGACAGTAGGTAAATAGCCACTCAGTAGCTGTTCGACCGTTTTGGTCGTACATTTATCGTAGGCGTTGGGAGTCATGATCAAATCAATCATGTTACAGGCATACGATTGATTTGATTAGAATGGCCCATAAATATCATAGTGGTGTTTAAAAATATAGGTATAGATATTTTTTTTATAATATACATATTTATTAATTAAAATAACATCAATGTATCAGTGACTTTAAAGTTCGTAATCATAAGTAAAGGCCAGTTATTAAGGCACATATTCTTTTATTCGAACATACACCAACTGTAAAATAAAAAGATAGGTATATAGGCACGTAGAAATTTACAATGTTACACTACTAAATGACTAGTAACTAATTATTTTTCTGGTTAGGTTACAGTTTACATTTCATTTAATCCTAAAATGCAGGTAGGTATAATATAACTTACTTACTTTTGTACCGAAATAATATAATCTTACTTGTGATTTCTTAATTTTAAGCTTCTTAAACGTACAAAAATGCAACTTTAACACCGCCGTTATTTGAGCGCTTTGGTCTTTATTTTTCTTCGTTTCACGGAGAAGCTACCAGGGCAGTTCAGAGCCGTCGTACTGCAGAAAGCGGCCCGAGTCGCCCTCGCCGAGCCGCTCCACCGTTTCAAAGATCCCCGCGATGCTGGTGTCGACATCTAGGGGCGCGTTCTTGCCGCCCATGTCCGTACGTACCCAGCCCGGGTGCATGCTGGCCACTAAGATTTGGTCCTTCTTGAGATCAATGCTCATGGATTTGGTTGCTGCGTTGAGGGCCGCCTGGAATTATTTAGTTAAATAGTTGAGGAACTATAGTATTAAATTAATGAAATGAATGCCATGAATATTTATTTAACGACATTGTTCCCGCTCTTGCGAATTTCAATGGGCGAAGGCCAGTGAAATATCATCAATGTCATCATAGATGGCGCTGTGTACGATGGACCTTTTTTTGTATGAGATTCAGATTACACCATACCACTAACCATAGACAAACTAATTGACAGTTGCCTTCCCCACTGAATTACGATTATAGTGATGTGCCAAATCACTGAAAATACTATTTGTAATCCGAAACAGAGAGTAAGGTAAAATCCATAATTTAGCGGTGTGATTTGAATACCCGTACCTACCTTTGAGCACCTGTAAGGATAGAACCCGCCTTGGTCGTTCTGCGCGATAGATCCCAGAATTGAGCTCATGTTTATAACTGCGGCGCGACGGACTCCAAAGGGCTGCTCTTTGTTAGCTTCAGCCGCTTGTTTCAGTAGAGGCAAGAGGGTCTGGAAATAGTAAACGAAATTTGCAAAATCTAGACTATACGAAAACTGACAGATCAATTAATACTTGGGTTTCTCCTTTCATTATTATTGATGTACCCTTCATTGCCTTGAGCTAATAACAGATTTCGAATCTTTCGATATAGAAATATAGCTCAAAACTTATTACATTCTAAGATATAGTAACTACATTTCAATGCTAGTGCGGAAAGTATGTCATTACTTCACAAGTACCCCCAGATATCAAGAGCAAAACTCGGGACGAGTGAAGAATGACATTTAATACAGTTGCGAAGAAAAATACAAAATGGACAATTAGTCACTTTGAGGTTACTTTAGTACCTACTATATATCCGAACATTCTCACGCGGTACGGTACGGTGTGGCGCGGTAATCATGAATCTTGAGCTGTGATTGGCTGGAAAATTAAAAAAGCGCAAGTGCAAGAAATCCAACTTCCCACACTATAAACTACGACTAGAAAAGAAAAGCACTTTTTTGAGCAGCTGTGTTAAAAAATATATTTTGTTGTTTTAGTTTATTTAACGATAAAGTTATGTTATAAATTATAACGCATTAATTGTTCATTTAACCTTGGTAAGCATGATGGGTGCGATTGTGTTGATAGTGAGATTATCAAGGAGCTGCTCTGTCTTCACCAGGTTAAGCTTGGTGAACTTAGTAGATATCCCAGCATTGTTGATGAGTAGGTTCAACCCGCTTGCACCCAGTACGCCCGAGATCTGTGAAGGAATCTCGGCGTAGCTACTCGTATTCGCCACATCTGTAATTTTATTAAAACATAAAAAATTGAATTTATTTATAAAAAGACTTTATAATGACAAAATCCGAACATTTGCTCATTTAAGAGTGCTAATTACCTAAATTTAGTATGTGAAGGTTTTTGTTCTCATGAGATAGTTGCTTCAGTTCCTGAAAAAGTGTAAAGAAGAACAAGTAAATTTTTAATGTTATTCGTGAATGACAATAGGTAGGTACCAAGATAATTAAATAAATTATAAGTAAGTAGTAAGTTTTGGTCAGTACCCGCCTCGGCAGGAAAAATAGCCGAAGTCGCCGTAGCAAAATAAATTTATGATTTTAAGCTAACATGGTCATTAACATTACAAAAACTATTTAAAACGGGGAAGCTCACAATAAAAAACTCACATGGTAAATATCCCGTTTTAAATAGTTTTCAAAATATATTTTTCTACTCGTCGATTGTAATACTTGGATTGAGATTGTGTAGACGGAACTATTAGCACATACGTTTCGATAGAGCTTTTATGGTCGCATAATGTAGCATCGCCAGCGATAGTAGAAAGGATTTCCATACAATATTGTAGAACTGTTGCCGCAGCCCGCCCTACGTCGCCGCGGTCGCCAGTAGGGACCGGCACAATCCGCCGGCACAATCACGATTGTATAAAATACTATACAATAATTTGTCACATATATCAATTGTGATATTTTCAAAAAAAGGTGAATCTTTGTCGGTTGCTAATAGAGTTTATTTGACAACAGACAAATGACAACCGATGATGTACCTTTTCTTGAAAACGGCACAATTATTGATACATTGACTAAGTTTAAGTTGCGTAATAAGATATTTTCGACTGAAAGTAATTTCGTTTCAAGTAAAACGTTATTTAACAAACAAAGAAGAATCTAGATGATTGTGAAATAATTTCGTCATTCGTCATAAATGTAACGTCACTAGTTCTATCAAGGCAAAAGTGACGTCAGCCGGTAGGTAGCGTTAGCGATTCGTCGTCTCTTTCACACGTTCCTATATTTGAACTACAAAAAGCACTCCATAGGAGCCTTCACATTTTCATTGAAGTACTCACGAAGTATAACACGTATATTCCGCGTTTCGTGTTCGTTTCTTTTATTTATTAAGTGAAAAAGTAGAATATTGTGGAAAATATGGCACCAATAGGTAAGTGTTATCACAGATTTTGTAATACATACCTCGGATTCTTTGCGGCACGTCGCGAATATTGTTTCTGCCTTGTTGTGTTTAGTGAGATATTTTACCATTCCGAGTCCTAAGCCTCTGTTGGCTCCAGTAATTAGCACGGATTTCATTATTGAAGACTTTGTAACCTATCAGTTTATTAAAATTACTAAAAAATCTGGAGCTACCCGTCGTATCAATGTGCAAAGTTGCTTGTGTGTGAGAAGATTTACTTGTCTCTGTCACTATCGTTAACGTCAACATGACAATACTCAACAAATTGTTAAAGTGCAATAATTTGGCTAATTCGTTTTATCGAGCGGATCGGACGGTGGTAATATTGCGAAGATCGTTCAGCAGTAGTAAGTGGCTTCGTATAATTGTACAGTTGACCTTGATTCTCTGTTCGCCGCCTAACCTCTTCTCATAGTGCAATGAGCAACCTTATTTTTACTGTTAAGTCGCTTTGGCTGGGTATTTCCTATTTATGATTTCTCCATAACAATATTAAAATGCATTCTGTGAAACATTCATTTACCAAGTTATATTAACAACTCACAAAATTATTGATTGCAACTGGGTTTTTAGATGATTTAATGAATCTAAATTTTCCTCAAATCCTCCAAGTGTGATGTAATTGTGAGTAGTTTGTCCTTTGAGTCATGGTGAGAGTTAACCACCTCCAGTGGTTTAATGTTATTGATGTCACCAGGTTGCGGAGTCCCTTGTTGGCCCAAACGTAAGACCAACTCTGTTGCTCCCACTGACCGTACTGAAGGTATCATGAATCTATATTGGGAAGCTGGTGTCTGCTCACTTGGTGCTCATCTTTGTCTGTGACCATCAGAAGCACCCTCACTGTAAAAGCTTCACATGTCTTGGGCAATGTTGCTTTCATACCTACTTGTTAATAAATCCTCACTTAGTATTCCGATGTGCACCTTTTAGATGGGATTTTTGACTATGATCTGGCGGTCATTGGTGGTGGGTCCGGAGGCCTGGCGTGCGCCAAGGAGGCCGTGAACCTCGGTGCGAAGGTGGCAGTCCTGGACTTTGTGACCCCTTCACCACTGGGAACAAAATGGGGCCTTGGCGGCACATGCGTCAATGTGGGGTGCATACCGAAAAAATTGATGCACCAGGCAGCGTTACTAGGAGAGAGTATACATGTGAGTCACTTTTTAATTATTTTTACCACACAGTGTTCTGTAAATGAGACAAATATCAGAGCATTTCACATGGTTTGTCCCTTTTGCAAAATACCTAGTTTAAATATGTTGAATGTTTATAGCTTCATTCCATGTTATTAATTGTGATTTATCTTTGGTTATAGACATTGGTAAGTGGCGGTTTGAAGTGGCTCCCTACCCTCCTCCCTGCTCCTCAGTTACTACAGTCTAATCCTTTCCTTAACTCCTGGTACCATCCATGGTAAATAACACCATTATTTTTAATACCTATTTCAAATGTTGGTTTCTGTTTCATATGAAGCTGTTATGTGAAAGCTGAAAACGTCAAAAACAGCTTTAATAATGAAAAATATTTTTGTAGGTAGTTCATAAAGTACGGTAATCGTTACTAGATGGAGGTGACATTTCCTCTTACATTTTGGGTATCTTTAAGTGGCTCTCGGATAGATGGCGTGATAGACTTAAGCTTTAAAAAGTTCTTGGCTGTGCTGCTCTATTATTAAGTTACTCTAGGATATCGCCAATGTGTAATAATCAGACTATTAATTATAGTAGGTGAAATATTATTCATTACTTTTCACTTTTAATAATTAGTCAGTACAGTCAGACAGACATGACAGTCATACCAGTCATAAGACAATTTAAAAGACTACAATTGTTGGCACAATGACTTGCAATTTGAAATAAACATACCTACCTATCATTTTAGCCTTGTTATTCTTTTTTAATTTAATTTGATTTTAGCAAATCTGGGCGCCTGATAGCCTGACAAATATTCAATTTTTCGATCGGTGGACAAGAATTTAGGAAAAATGCATTTACATTCATTGGAATCGTATGGCATTTTATAATTTTTTATATTAGGCATGTGATATGCGATATGTACAAATGCCATCCCTCTCCTATTAAATCTTATCCCCCTGTGGCCAATTGATTGAAAAACAATTTATTGGGCGTATTCCAAATTGACGCACTTCCCGTTTGTAGGGGTGGCCACAGGGGGATGAGATTTCCCTTCGAATTGAGTTTACTTCGAATAAATTTTTTGATTTGATTTGATTTGCATATCACATCGTACAAACTATACTTGTTTTTTCAATGCATATAATTTAATTTAAGTGCAAAAATTTTTTTCTTGCCAATATCATTAAAACATATACCGACAGAATAGTTTTTTAAAGTTGTCATTCTGCAACACAAATAAATAAATATGTAATGCAACTAATGCAATTCATACTGTACTGAACTACCTCCTAAAGGTTCGGAGCTCAAGAATGTAAACTTTTTATTACAAGTCTCATTTGCTTACGGTATCTGCGTCGGTGGGAACTAACCATTACAATGATAACTGTAGGCATCTGGGAATTTGCACTTTTAAGTACTTAAATGTGCTTTTGTGGCATTCTTATGTTCTTAATTCTTATGTTTTTCTTATGTTGTTTTTATGTATAACCTCCACTACTAACATTTGTCTTGCACTTTATTTAACAACAACTATAATATAATGAAAAAATGATGTAAAATCGCGTCTAGACTTAAGGTAGTTTATAGTCCGTGAGAGGTGGTGCTTCCTGCCGCCATACAGTTTTTACTAGTACGGGGGAATCCTTGCCTACTCTTAGATACAATGCTGTTTTTCATTATAAATTGTATTACTTTCAAGGAAATAAAATAAATTGAAATTGAAAATTAAATCGAAATTGAAATTGTTAAGACATATTCGGTACTTGATATATTCATGAATGGATAAATGGAAACGATGGATTTTGTATTGTAAGCGTTTTTGTTTTTATTTACTTTATGTGATTACTTAGCAGTGGCGGTGGGTCAATTTTTATCTCAGGCAAGCCGGTGCTGATTTGGCCTAAAATTTCTTCATGAGCTGTAGGAAAACTGCTCGCCGCCACTGGTACTTTTTTTATTTTATTAATGGCTTTCTCCCTTTGCACAGAGCAGTGGGAATTCTGCCAATGTCGAGTTTAACTAACGTAATCAGTCTATTAGCAGTCTGTCTTGACAACGTAAATCACAATTTTATTTATACATAAATAAAGGCAACGTTGTTCGGTGAAGGCCTTGGTAGATTGTAAAGTGATAGCCTCCTTACAAACACGTGGGCGGCCGAGACCCCGGATGACCGTTCGTTCGACTAAAGGGTGGTTACGCGCGTTTTGAGACTAATTCTTCATTAGCTGCCACTTGTTCGTTAGATCACCGCACAATAAGCTATCAATATTACACACTGAACTACGTAATTGAGCAAAAAACAAAGAACTACTCTAAAGGCGTCATCGCCATCTTGAGCTCAAACGATTATCCCCACTGGTAGGTACTTAATAGGCGGTTCATAATATGTTCTGTCACAAGAGTTATGACTGATAAAATATAGTACAAAGCTATTATTAAAAAAAATTAGACATGACTAGAAAGCTTATAATATACTATAATTACCTAACTTAAAATCAATATCGCATATTTTATAGATCCTTGTAAAGTTGAAGATTGTTGTCAGCGCCATTGATTTATGAAAATTATAATTCACAAAAGTAGAAGAGGCATATTTCGAAACCCATATTTAGTTGACTTACAAGTCTGTGCTTCAACTACCTATTCTCCATCTTAATCTTAACGTATTTTTTTGTTTTGAGCAAAATGCGAAGATTTTGCTGCCATACATCAAGGTAGTCTACTAAAATTGTGTCTAGTGTCAGTCAGACCCATCACCCATGTTCATTAGTATGAAGTAGAAGATAAGCTAATGCAGTATGCAAGACGCAAGCCTCTTAGAATTGAATAGAAGTAATTAAGGTCTAAAATAACTCGTTTTTTTTTTATTGCGCTTCGAATGTTACAAGGAGTTGTGTGAAACTGCCACAACTATTTTCATTAAATTATATTGTTAATTGATCACTATTAAACAGGCTTTTTAACCATATATTGAAATAGTAAACAATAGCTAACAGTTCCTATTTTACCAGTCAAAACCCTAGTGACAGAACTTATGAACCGACTAAGTATATATGAAATTACGAATGTTAAAGAGAACCGCAAGATTTACTGCGTAGTTAGACATCCATATTAACATTCATGAACATAATTAGGCATTGTTCTCGAGTTTTGTAATTTTTTTAAAACATATATGGATTATATTGTATGTTACCATTTATCTCCTAGGCCCAAATACGAGCGCAGTAATTTTGTTTTTTATTTTTTATTTAAAAAAGCGTCAGTCAGAGTCAGAGCTAGAAAAATATTACTTGAACTCAACCAAGATAAAAATATAAAAGCTAGTTTATAATAACTACTCGTTTTACTTTAAAACTAAAGTAAGGCAAATGAACCATTTGTCAACAATTTTGTAACGCCCACCGCAACTAACGAGTCTCTTGTTTCGCACCCACTTGAATTTACATCTAGTTGTAGTCGGAATAAAGATTAGTTTACAGGTGTCATTTACGAGTAATACCATTTTTACGGCTAGCGATGGCCTAGACTAGTGTCTCTTGAAGCCAACAGCCAAGGACGCAGATTAACATCAAAAAGTCGTTATCACATCGATTGAATAATTACATGTATTTTCACATCTAAGTATTAATATACGTATGTAATTGTATGTAGGGTACTTGTCATCGATCTTTTGATAATGAAATAACACTGATGTTTAGAAGATTTGAAATGGGTCAAAAAATATTTAAGATAATAGTTTGATACCTTCGTGTATTAGATTAGAGTTGGACTAACGTTTTATAAAATGATAATTCGATTTAATGTCGTTTAATTGATTTTGTTTTAAGTCAGGCTTTTATGTATCATCGGGTTCAGAATAGCATTACCAATTTAGAATGAATTCCTTGATAAATATGAGAGATGAATGAAATTTAATATGATAAAATTGACAAACCTATTAACTAGTAAATTTTTTAGCTAGGAGGCATTTTCGAGTAGCATTATGAACTGTCGTGATTTTGCGAAAAACTCCACATATGTCTTACTACACGGAAAAAAAATCTTCATTCGAAGACAAATCTTTTTAGTCAAGACAATATTGTTGCGTATATAGGTGGCAACAATTTGCTTAGAAAAGTTGTCTTGAGAGTTATCAAGTAAAATGTCTTTATTCAAGTAAAAGATATCTTGGGCTAGGGCTGCCATCTCTAAATTCGCCGAACCCGGACAATAATTTAAAAAACCCGGACATTTGGCGTAAATCGCATTTTTACCCCGGACGTGTCCAAATCAGCACTAAATAATTAAATTCAATGGGTTGTTTCCTCACATAAGTGTCCCGGACCCGGATGGGCTCCAAACTAGGACAAATCCGGGGAAACCCGGACGGATGGCAGCCCTATCTTGGGCTAAAGATATATAATTAGTCTAAAACAATATTTACTGATGTTTAAACAATAATATTCTTGCACTGGTATTCTTGGCTGAAGATAACCTTTTTTTCCGTGTAGTCGTTGTGGTTTTAAAGAATTTAGGTTGGGATGTAAAGGGAATGAGTAATCCGCAATATTCATAAAGTCTGAACCCATCAGGCGACAGCTACTGATGGTCCTGTCTGACCTTGAACAGTGCCAAGGTCGCGATATCGACGTCAAGTCTCAGTTCAAATGGTATTTAGACATAGACCAGACGCAGCCTTGTCTGGAATGTCCGGCCGTTTGAACCGTGTACGAAAACATCCATAAAACTTACGGGCACTTGTGTCTGCAGTAATTACTTGCTGTAGGTACTAGCGCTTGTTATCAGATTATGTAGATTATAAAAATATAATACTTGTCTATCTATCCTATATTCAATATGTAACAATTTAACTTTTTGGTTATAATAAATCTATGTTGGTTTCATTACGATTAAATTGCCCATATTGAAAAACTACGCAACTATTGTACACACAATGAAATAGTGTTAAAATTAAATGATACGCCACTCGCTAATCAGCTACTAATTCAACTAAAGCAAGCGATACAATTTGCTCCCTTTTGTGGTTCAAATAAACTGGGGAACATCCCCTATTTAATAGAATTCTATGAATATAGCCCCGTATTTTTGCGTTCTTCGGTCTGTTGTCATAACGCCAGAATGTCATAAGACCAGTCGATTCGAATATGATAGCGAAGACGACACGAGCGTACCACGCACCACCACACCATGCTCTGTCAGGATCTGACGATGACGAAGCTTCAAGATGCATTATGAATAATCGTAACCCTTTGACCACCAAGCATCGGACAGAAAAATCGTGCCACTGACGCCAGAGTAAAATTTACGCAGGTCTTGGACGTTATATCACGCGCACGCGCTGGCGCTGAGGGCACCTTTGGTGACGTCTTAGGCGATCAAAGGGTTAATAAAATATCAGATGTAGAGGCCACAGGCGTAATGCAAACCGTGAGAATCAGTCTATTAGCAGTCTGTCTTGACAACAACATTTTGCAGTTCATCGCTGGCTTCCATTGTTCACAGTTTATTTTTATGAAAATTACTCAACTGTTAGAGCAAAGAAATACGTCACTATATTAAAGAATTAGATTCAAATTGCCATAGCAAGGATCATGATAATTTATCATATACCTACGACATAATCCATGAACACCCTTGAAATTATCGATGGCATAAACTATTATAATATTAGACGTAGGTACCTACCTATACTATTTAGTACTATAGTATAACCCCCTTATTCATAAACGGCCACTAAAGTTAAGAGGCCTCTGATAATCGTTTGTCCCTTTCCGTCCAACCGATACGAGGGAAAGGGACAAACGATTATGAGCGATCTCTTAACTTTAGTGGCCGTTTATGAATAAGGGCATATAACTATAACCTATGCTTTACTGACGATTATCTTGCTTCAAATATCTGGTTTAAGTGACGTCATTAGTATATTGTGGTATTATCATGAAATTGTGTATGACACCATGTGTTTTCTTTATCTTACCGTAATTTGGATTGTAATTGCAAGTCACGCTGTATCGGCAGCAGACATGACCTTTATTCTTAGGTATGTGTAACTGAGATCACATAATTTTTATTAAAACTAATTTTTTGATACTGAATTATTTTCAACATTGGCAAAATTAGGAGTTATTAACTTCTTGCTGGTTCGGAAATTCTCAAATTTAGGAGTCTGGTCTGTTTGACCTCCACCGCTGAACAGCAGCCAGGCGCATGACGTTTTTTATAGTCCAGATTGTTCCAATTTTCCTTTGAAATCCAATCCAAAATAGGATAGGAATTATAGGATCGATACAGTTCAGGGAACCCTTCACATGTTGTAGGCATTTTAGTTTTATGAGCTCCTTTATAATAGGTTTATTTTGTGGTTATCGATTGTATATAAAGCGAAAACATTATTAGGCTATGATTTTTGTTTTGCGCTTAAGTTGTGAAATCCCATTTCGTGTTACTGTGCAAACGTACAAGTAAGGTACTTACCTACCAGGTACGTCCGGCATAATAAAAAACTAGAAGAATTTCCGACATTGACATGGCTTAATTTCACCTGGCGAGTGGAAACAGTTTTATTTTAGACTTTAAGTGGAGGAATTAAGAGCTATTTCACAGCGTACAAAATGCGTAAAGATTTTTAAATTATTGTACATTTATATAAATAATATTATTATTGATGTACAATTCATGTAAGCAAATACCATCTCGCCAATACATTACGTTAATGGAATGAAGCTATAAATACCTATAAATATCCTAGTCTATTTACTATTAAGGTGTACCAATTTAATACAAGTTCTTTCCTGTCAAACTTTGTACATTGTTCTAAATTATATAAAAATACATAACACATACACTCAGCACCAGCAGCAGAAGTAGCTAAGCGGGTAGGGTGTTCAAAATGACCTACTGCTCTTATTCTCTTAACAATAAAGTCGTGTTGTGTCCAGGTCATCTTGAACACCCTACCCGGTTAGCTACTTTTGCTACTAACTGAACACTTCTGGAGGGTGTGTGCGCGATTAAATGAAATTAACGTCCATCTCCGCAGCAGAATGAATAAAAGTCCACGATTGTTTGACATCGTTAACGGCGGTAATAAAATGTTTAAAGGAAAGTCCCGGACATCATTACAAGCACTAGAATTTGTCACTGGTTACCTAGAGTGAAAATCATTTGCGATGCCGCTTATTCTATTAATATAAATTATGTAACTAGTTTTGTAATAGTTTCCTTGTTGCTACACTCTAGTCGTAATTGCATACTGGTGTTAATATTTTATTTATTTTATTCCAATAAATTCTACAGATGGCAATTCTATTACTTCTAATAATCTCCATAAATGTCCCGAAGGGGGGCGCAGATTTTGACTGAATTGAATGTATACATAAAGTCAAAATATGTATCCCCATGACGAGTCTCTTAGAATTTAATTATATTCATACTATTCGTTATCAAATCCATTTGACAAGTAATCATACACTACACAGCTTTATTTGTGCAGTGTATTTGATAACGTCTTGTGCTAGTGACGGAGCGTCCATAGAATCTGATTTCGATCGGTTTGCCTTTCTGAATACAATTAAGATTATTAATACTATTAAGCCCCTTCTCCCAATGTTATTAAACAACAGTAAACCACATTAATATATAATTCATAATTCTGTGGAATAATTTGACAGCGCTTTACATACATTTGATAATAACCTTTTTGAATGTCAGCTGTTAAATGACTTCACTAAATTATGAATTCTACCTTAGCTTTGGCTTACCTTACTACGGATATTGACGCCCCGACACTAGTTAATAATGATTGGTGTTCATTTTATCTACAATCCTCTCATCCATAATTCCAGGAAGCGGTATCATACGGCTGGCAAGTCCCAGACCTGAACGCCGTCAAAATCGACTGGAATGCCCTCACCGAGTCCGTCCAGAACCACATCAAATCCGTTAACTGGGTGACCAGGGTGGACCTGCGAGACAAGAAGATCGAGTACATCAATGGACTTGGAGAGTTCAAGGTTAGTACACACCAGTTAGGTATGGAGCCTGAACAAGCAAGGTGGACTGAAGTTGGGTGTCCAGCTCGTTTAAGTGGTGACCAGGCTGAATCTGCGTCGTCGTTCGAGTACATCAATGTCGAGCGATACGATCAAAAAATTCAATAAAAACAAGTCGAATTAAGAATATTAAAAACCTGACTACGGTAGGACTTTACTACTACTACTTATTTGGCGCAGCGACCCAAAATGAGTCTTGGCCTCCGACACAAGAGTGGCGTGCTCTGCGCTATTTCACGCCAGGTTTCACCGGCATCGAGCTCATGAAGATCAGCTACTATCCTGCCTGCCCAGCGATACTTAGGATGACCGACAGGACGGCGTCCAGTCGGTCGACCCAAATATGCTCTTTTTACTGAGCGATCTTCTCCCATCCTCTCGAGTATGACTTTGCAAGTTATATTTTGTACCGTACGAAATAGGAAGCATAATTGTGTTAATTGTTGTAAATGTAGTAATTCAAAGTTGTGTTTATGGATGCGATTGTTTGTAGACGCTCTATTATCCCCGAAATCGAGTACATCAATGGGTTAGGTTAGCCGAATTCAAGGTACCAACTAGAGATGGGCCGACTAGGGTTTTTGCCGACTACACAATCGGCCGACTAATCGGTTTTCAAATTGCCGATTAATCGGCCGACTAGTCGGCAATGCCGATCGTAGGTTTTGGCAAAGGTCGGGTGCAATTGGAAATGCTCGTTTCGCAGCGTCCACCGTGCCATTTTTTATCACACGTTCGTGTTTTGATCTGTTTTGTTTAATAACCGGCGCTGGCGTGTTTGATGGAAAAAAGAAAACAAGCACTACTAATAAGACGTTCAAAACTATTAGAAATATTAACATAAATAACTAAAAAAGGGGTTAAACTTCTGCCAATAAGTTCTTATTTTTCTGTTGGTATTAAAGTGCCGAATATTCGGCATTTTTTGCCGACTAGTCGCCGACTAATCACCGACTACAAATGATGCCGAATAGTCGGCTTTCCCGACTAGTCGGCCCATCTCTAGTACCAACAATCAGACATGACGGACTTTTGAATATAGTTTTAAAAATAATTTAAGGTGGCGTGTGCTTATCTTAATTGAACTAAAATACAAACTATATTTCAGAGTATAAATTAGAGCATAATTCTGTTGTCTTGTTCATTATCTCTTTACCAAACTCATTAATAATTCATTTGACTGCTTCTATAAATCGACCCACAGAAAAACAAAAACTATAGAAACGTAATGTATGCGCGGCGCGTGTGGCAAAGGTAAGACTCCCTGATCAAACCCTGACCACAGATAGCAGTCAGTTCGCCACGGACGGGACGAAAGGTTAAACGCGCCTGATGTATACGCAAAACTGCGAAAAAAAATAAAAATATGCCTTATTGTGCTATCTTAGAGTGCAAAAACAACAGCCAAAGAGCAAATCTTTGCCATGGAGGTATTTCGTACCATCGGCAAATCTTATTTTCATTATTATTTCAATATTTACCACATATTTCGTTTTGCGGAAAACATTTCTTATACGTTATACAAATTTCAACTGTATGTTAAAGAAATAAGTTCGATATCTATTCAGCATAACACCAAAGAACTTTCTCGAATGTCTAAACTATCTTCCGCTACTCAAGCCAGTGCGAGGAAAATGTTAGTAAAAACTTATCGATATCGATATTTGTATAGGCATATAGGTAACGGCTTTTGATTTATGTTAACATTGTGTGTTTATATAAAAATAGTAGATTGTACAACAAGTGCATAAAACGCACCATTTTACGCGAGGCGTTTATCCATACGAGCGAGCTTGCGAGCGAGGATGGATATAAAGTACGAGCGTAAAATGGGTTTTATGGACGAGTTATACACTCTACTTTTTACTTCGATTGTGAGGAAATAAAAAGAATAGGAATTTCTTTCATAAGAAGTTTCACTTTATGCTGGGTATAGGCGGACTAAAACTCAATTTTATGCACAAGTGCATAAAAAATTGACTTCTTCTAAGGCTATTTTGACAATGGCAATTTTTTATGCACTTGTGCATAAAATTGAGTTTTAGTCCGCCTATACCCAGCATAAAGTGAAACTTTACGAGCATGAGAAGTAAAAAATGTTTTTGTATTTGTTCACTTTTTTCTTTCGCATACCGTAGCATACCACTTAGTTTTTTTTTGTGGCGTTGAATATGCACAATAGATTGTTTCTAATTAATTTGAAATAAAAATCTTATTCTCACTCGTTTTGTTATAAATTTGGTACCTGTCCTGTACGTCTAGCATAACTTACGTTGCGGCGCGGTCGGGAGCGACTCCAAACAGCACGCCTAGCACATGAGTGACGCGACAGTATCTCGCGCGCGAGATAGTCTATCCGTCCTTTTCTGACTGTATCAATTAAAAAGAGACGGGTAGACTATCTCGCGCGCGAGATACTGTCGCGTCACTCATGTGCTAGGCGTACAGGCGCGACTCGAAGTATGGAGTCGCGCGCGACAACGCATGTCATGCTAAGCCGCCTGTACATACAGCAAGTAATGTTCCAAAAATTAAGTTTTTAAAAACGCGACGTGTATCTTGTAATGCCTAATATTCCCTAAATATGGCACTTACTAGAGCTCCCGCTACACGTGTAACACGCGGAAACGAATACCCGTGTACTTAAGACCGGCGGTGCTAAGGAACCGGTTTACACGAACCCGCCAAGATTCGGAAACGTGTCCGGGAAACGTTTCCAGGAGACGTTTCTCAGACACGTTTCCCCGGTTACACGGGTACTTAATACCGGCCCGAACGGTTCCGAAGCTCCGAAGCAGTTAGAGCTGATTCAAATAAGGTTTACTATTGAATGCTCTAATTGTGAACTGCATTATTATGCACCACACACTTGAGCGAAATTCAGCGCGGAATTCAGGCAAAAAAGCTGAATGCCGCTCAAATGTGTGGCGCTCCTTATTATATGAGGTTGAATGGATTCGTATCATATAGATTTACCTACTTTAAAATAAAAATTATGTGTGTGTTTTGGAGTCCTTTATTACATACCTACAAGGATAATTATTATTATATAATTATATTGAATATTTACGTATGTTAAATAAAATAATATTAAAATTAATTACCATGCATATATTATAAAACGAAGTTCACAATCTTACTAATTACGGCGAAAATGTTGTTGTAATTAGTACACTAGTGCACACATTTAAAGTCTAAATTCAAACAACATTTTCGCCGTAATTAGTACGATCGTGAACTTGGGTATCGATATTACAGGTAGGATTAGGTTAGGTTAGGACGCGTCCAACTGAACAAAAATATGTGAACACGACCTTATACCCATACGAATAAGGTTGTGTTCACATATTAACGGATATTAAAAGACTCGACTGTACATTGCCGGAAAGGAGGCAATAATTGCCTCCCGACTTTCTTATTAAAACTGTACACAGTGATAACAGCAAATCAATATAAAATATATATTATACACTGATGTAGGTAATGTAAAAGTACCTATCTGAATTCATAGCTGTAGAGACATAATGCAATAACTAGGTATTAATTATAATATTGATATTCTCTTATTTTTATCTCTTTCTTTGTTTAACCGAGCATAAAGAACACGCGCGACGGCTCCTACAAAAATAGTAACTAGGTACGAATTTAAGTGAACGATAATATGACTTATTGGGATAAGCTTAGATCATAAAATGGGAAATCCTTTATTTTTACTTGAGTGACTTTCACGCTAACGTCCCGGCGGTCCAGGTAATAAAATTAAATGTGTCATTTTATGACATATTTTGTGCGCTATTTTGACCAAAACGTTTTGTTTTCAAATCTTAAATGTAATAATAGTAATAAAGCTTAAAATAGGTAGATACCTATTTTAAGCTTTATGTCGATGTTATAAAGTCAACACGTCTGTAAAAAAACGTTAAAAACATTAAAATTCCCACAAATGTAATAGTTTCGCTGTGGTAATTTAAGAGCACCCTCTACAATACAACTAGAATAAATAAAAATAAATATTCCTAAGAATTTTTCGAATTTTCCTAAGCATCTTGTTATTTTAAAACCCGCAATCAAAGAGGTATATTATAGAGGTATGCCCGGGCTTAAAACTAGGTAATTATCATTGAATTAAAAATAATAGAAGACGGAAATAACCAAAATATCACCATATTTAAATTAAATATGATATGAGGATTCTGGTTATTAAAAAAGTTTTGTTTAATAAATTCAACACGTCTAATAAATGTTTAACTACATAATACATATCAAACTAATACAAAATTAATTTGATAGCTAAGTTTTATTTACGATGTTAAACTTCAATGTTTTTGCTCTAGTTAGTGATCTATTTGTGCAAAATTTACCTGCTACTCTATTACCATCATAAAAAGGCACACCCACAGTAACCATTTATTAAATTTCTACTCTACGGACCTCACAATAAGATTCAAAATCACCAAACTCCCCAAATGTATCATATATTCATTCGTACCGTTTGAACGACTCGATCCGTTCGACTCTTACCGCCAAGGACGTTTCCAGATCCGCGTGTATTTAAGACACGGTTTTTTCGACTACACGTTTAACCGTGGACACGGATCTTAATTACACGTTTCTTAATTACACGTGCGAAACGGGCCAGAAAACCGTGTAGCGTGTTATTCGGACACGGGTATTCGAAACGGTTACACGAGACCCGGAAACGACCGCGAGCCCTAGCACTTACCTGTCAAAGTATATTTTTAAAGCGACAATATATTAATCAATAATCATAAAATCTAAATCTTTGTTGATTTTTGGGACACCAACCTTTCTAAAACATATGCATACGTACGTACATAAATACGTATGTATATGCTTTATTGTGTATATGTCACCGTGAAATTGTCAAAACCTTTAGTTTATAATCTAACTAGAGAGATTGTAAACTATCGAAAGATTGTGAAACGTACTGTTTACAATTTAATGGATTATTTTTTGATAGATTATATTATAAACTATCGACGGTGAACGTAAACCTTCTCGCGCTAATTGGTCTGTCTTACGGTAGGTCGTTAAGTGTTCATAAACTTAACAATCAAACACAGGTGTCAGTGAGAAACTAAAGTGCCATTAAAAAAAAGTCGGTTCTAGCGCTCGCCGGCCGCTACCGCGGCACGCTCGCTTCGCTCGCTCGGCTTCGCGCGTTGTTTGGTCGCAGTTAACTTAACACCTCCTCGCTTCGCTCGTCGTCGCACCTATCTAGACTCTGGAAATCAACCAATCAGCGTGCGAGGGTCTTTACGTTTGACAATATGACGGTTCCTAGTCAATAGTTTAAAATCTAACGAAAAATAATCCGTTAAATTGTAAGCAGTACGTTACAGTTCACAATTTTTAGATAGTTTACAATCTCGCTAGTTAGATTATAAACTAACAGTATTTACCGTAGTGGTATAAAGTAAAATTACAGTATACATTATTTAAGATACTAACCTTTTTGAACAAACAAGCTACGTATATTTATAAAAAAAACTTTACTATTAATTAAAAACTAAGTACCTAATGAACTCGCTAAACTATATTATACTAATCCTATTTTTATCGATATGACACCGACTCTTTCACATCACTATCGCATCCTGCGACATTGACGCCCCTACCTCATGCTATCTCGCTTACTCTCGCGAAGACTACGCAAATGTAAGGGAGAAAGAATTATACGCCCTAGTTCAGCTACTCGACGCTAGATGACGCTACTTTGTATTAAATAAGTATTGCGAACACAATTTTGACTCTGTGACATTAGTTATAAAGTTCAAATTATCATAGCCATATTACTTTTTAAACGAGATAATATAGCCAATCATCTTTCAGAATACTGTTGTGTTAGTGTTTAAAGTAGTGTGCGTTTTGGCGACATCGGTTCTCATACTAATCACGGTGTAAGCCGCTTCTACTGTTTTTTCTGTTTTGTGAATCGACCTATCAGCTCGTACTCCGTTCCTCTTAGTGCGAATTATTGCTCTCGTTAAATTCTGCATGATATCACTAAGCTAAGCTTAAATTGGCTAGATCGCAGGTACAAAATTGACCTAAACAATTGAGCAATTGTACTATTCGGTAATTGCCAAATGCCACCGCCAAAAGTATGTTTGGCACTGTAATGAGTGTAATGTCATCTCTCAGATTAACTTTTAAGCCGTAGGTTGACTGAGCTTGCTGATCACTGTGGCGGATTATTCGACGAAATTTGTTTCGAATTCTATTGTATGCTGACGGAAGATTTTGACTGGTTTTTATTGATATTCAAGGACCCGCACACGCTAATCGCGACGCTGAAGAACGGCACAAAGAAGGAGTTGACGGCGCGCAACGTGGTGATCGCGGTGGGCGGGCGGCCGCACTACCCCGCGGTGCCGGGTGGCCTGGAGTACTGCATCAGCTCCGACGACATCTTCAGCCTGGCGCACCCGCCCGGCAAGACGCTCGTCGTTGGCGCTGGATGTATCCTTTTTACAAGCTGTTATTAAACTGCAGTGTTTAGAAATAAAGGAAAAGTAGAAAAATCCACTGACTCAGGCGAGACTCGAACTCGCGACTCTGGGAAACATGCCCATCGGTCGGACCAACTGAGCTATTGAGACTTACCTGAGCTCGAGTGACTCCAAATATTGCATTATGGCAGGGGGCTCCCACTATTTTGTTCATACACAGAGATGTTTTAGGGCATTCAATAAAAAATCCAAAATTAGCTGTACGTACTTATTATGTGTGTACTTTCCAGTGGCGGCGTGTCAAACATTTTCTTAAGCTAGCCGGTGCTGAATTTTAAAATTTCTTAATGAGCTGTAGAAAAAATGCTCAGGCACCTGAAACTTAGGCAAGCCGACGGGAATTGTGTTCTATAGAGGCGCCGCCACTGGTACTTTCATAGTTCAATATAACAAATGAATATAGAATGGTCCATGGCTTTCTATGATTTGTGCAATGCATCTGTAAACCATCAAATTCCTATGCAATACTTAATTACAGGTTTAGCTTGGTTAGACTTTGATGTGAACATACATTATATGAACGTGTATTTATAAAAACTACATGGACGGTGTTGAAACTAACTTGAATTTTTCACGTGTTAAGTCACTACAACTACCTGACGAGAAAAACCCTGGCCTGGATTCACATTTTAAATCATTTTATTTTATTATTTACCACAGTATGACACATGGAGGTAAATAAACTGATAATAAAATACATTATTTTCCCCTTGCATTGACTGTAGGAAATACCGCCCAGAATCTGGTTATCCCAGTGAATACTATACTTTTATTTATTACTAAACCACATGACAACTGTATATTACGTACTATATACAAACTGCTATTTTTAAGTTGCTAGTTTAATATTTTAGCTTTTTGCTGGCTAGGAAACACGCATATAGTCACTACTTTGAATAAATCTCGTATCTCACAGTTCTTCTCTAAGTTGAATCGCAGTAACTCTATATGCATCGTATACATAGTTACAACATTTTTCTTTTGAGTGACAGAACAAGATACAAGTATTTTCAAAGTAGTGACGATATTTATGTACTTACAGTAATTAAATCGTGTTGTAATAGTTTTTCCAGTTCCTCTTCATAGTTGGTTACAACTATGAGATGAGTCACATGTTGATAGGTCTGAATGACTGATGGATGACTTGCACATACTACGCGGATGCGATTACTGATATTAGATTGTATCACTGCCGTGTGCTACAGTTATTCATCCGATTCTGTTTCTGTAAATCCTAATTGAATCATGATAAGTAGATTTTCATACAAAATTTTGATGTAGGTTAGGTATCAAAAGCAGATTAATGAAATTTTAGATATAAGATTTGGGTATTTGATGAGCTCTTATTTAATGTTAAAATTTGTCTTCTTATCTAGCTTGCGTTGGCTTTGTAGAATAGAACGCTCATTTGTCTTAAAAAGAGCAAGCCATGTATACTATACAAGTTGTAGATGCTTGTGAGATATGGGCGTACTACTACTCAAAATTCTAAAATAAGAACTTGTTAAATCGATTACTGAATTTTTTATGTATTCTTAAACAGGGGCGTAGCTAGGTGACCAAGGGCCCCGGGGCAAAAATAACTGGGTCCCCTAAACTATTTAGTTTTTATCAATATACCTGTGACTCCTGTAAGTTCTGTGACATGCTGATTTCATCGTCGTTGATATGATCGGCGATGGTATTTCTTATCGAATCTTCTTGAGTAGGCTTTTTGTCGAGCACTGCAGTGGTCACATTATCCGATTCATAATCACTAATATTTGGGATAAAACTACTTGTACAAGGTTGACTAAAAAATTGACAATTTTGGGTAGTGTTCGTATACTATCTTCTCTAATTCTCTTTCCTGGCATTGTTTACGCTTCAATGCACCACTAGGTTTTTTTTTATCCATTACTTTAGTGGTTTAATTTATGCAACATTTATTACGTCGCAGCGCAGGGAACAAGAAACGTTATAATAAGTATATAATGCACCAGTATTATACTAACAGAATATCACTGGGGAATCCCCCAATCCCGAAAATATCATAAAGTTTTCTAGTTTGACAAGCGAGTAGAATCCCTTGAAAATGGCGGCAAATTTAAGTCTTCTTACAGGTACAATACAAATTCAACAAGGATAGTATGCCGAATACATGCGATTAATTACTTTTAATAGTTACAATTTATATTATTATATAATAAGTTCTTTTTCTTGTTTACATTAGTATTTTTATGCATCTTTTTTGGATATGCTTCTTTCTAAAAGGATTGGGGGTGGCAAGTTGGTAGCCCTGCACAAACAACAAATAACACAGGGAATTCCCCACAAGCGAGTAGAAGTTGAAGCTTGTCGGAATCGGGACTTTCCCTGTATTTTTTAATGAGTTGCCATGATTAAAGTAGTGTTGCAAGTAGCAACCTATTTTATTTAGTTTCCAAAGATGGGAGATTTTTTCGCTAGTTCAATAAGAGGTTGGCTAATCCAGTTTTGGGGGCCCCCTCAAGCTTGGGGCCCCGGGGCAGTGCCCCGACTAGCCCTTGGGTAGCTACGCCCCTGTTCTTAAACCAACATAAGCTATACATACAACATAGTCTTATTTATCTCGTCTAAAATTGCTTAACATTTCTATTAGCCGTTCAAGAAATGAACTATTTAGCATTCTCTAGAAACAACTTCCTTAACCAACTCAAACAGACATCGGTCTCGAATGCGCCGGCTTCCTCAACTCGCTCGGCTACTCGGCCACCGTGCTGGTGCGCTCCGTGCCCCTGCGCGGCTTCGACCAGCAGATGGCCGGCATGGTGGTGGCCGAGATGGAGCAGCGCGGCGTCACCTTCCACCACAGGACCGTCCCCATCTCCGTCCGGAAGCTGGACAACGGACAACTGAAGGCGCGCTGGCTCAACACCGAGACTAACCAAGAGTGAGTGTCCTAGCAGCTAGGTCATAGGACCCGGGCCCAGGCGGCCGCGACCCAAGCGATGATCCAGTCTCAGACCTAGAGTTCGTGGGGACTCTTTCCGGCCTCGTCTGACACTGTATAACTGTGTCAAAGCTGGACAAACTTTGCAGATAACACGTAATATGATGGCGATGCGTTTATCGACGTGATAACGACTTGACACCGCTCGATTAACTAGATGAAAAGTATTAAAAGGTTTCAGCACGTTTAAGGAAAAACTTAGTGATAAAACTTTTAGATACGAATACGTATTGCAACGAGATAGGGTCTACTAATAGTTACTTAAGTGTTTTACTGTTAGTACATAAATTCCTAAGAAGGTTTAACTACAAATACGAAGGTTGTACTAACTAAAGATACAGAGAAAAAAGAGAAAATAATCACGGTGTTAATATTGTAACAATTTTAAACAAAAAAAAGAACCGACTTCACTTAGGCTCCGCTTTTCCAAGAAGAAATACTCGAGTTGCTATAAAAAATACTGAAATGACTATAGCTGTGCCTAAATAGTTGAAGAGTCCCCTCGATTTCATCAGATCCGGACCTGGTGAAAAGTACCAACTGTGAGTGAAGTCTCAAACAAAAAAGGAATTTTCCAAATCGGTCCAGCCGGGTGAACAAAAAACAAAGATCCCGACGAATTGAGAACCTCGTCCTTCGAAATCTTGAAGTTAGTTGAAAAAGGCTACGAGTCTTATATACACAGTACCGTAGATAAAATCCTAACTTGCATGTATCGTGTTGCAGAGGCGAGGACGTGTTCGACACGGTGCTGCTGGCCACGGGCCGCTACGCGCTCACCAAGCAACTCAACCTCGACGCCGCCGGAGTCACGGTACGTATTACAAGCTACTTTTTCTGTTTAAATAGTTTAAAAATGTTGTATATATGTACATTCATGCATAGATGCGATATATATTACAATTATGTATTACCAAAATGTACAATTGTACATTAAAACCCGAATTGCTGATGAAGGCGGAAGAACTGCCTTGAATTTTGAGCTGAGCTTGAAGTCTAAAATCGGGAGGTGTAAATATTAATCAAAGACGTCTCTCTGCAGTGAGATATACTAGAATAAAATATAACCTGTGATTTATACGAATGATTCGATTTGAAATATAAACTATCTAATCCTAATTTTCCAGACGTTATCAGAAAATGGGAAGATCATAGCCGAACACGAACAAACCAACGTGCCCCACATATACGCCGTCGGCGACGTGCTAGAGGGCCGGCCTGAGCTCACCCCCGTCGCCATACACGCGGGTCGCCTGCTGGCCAGGAGGATGTTCGGGAACGGCACGCAACATATGGACTACGAGAATGTGGCCACTACGGTGTTCACGCCTCTGGAGTACGGCTGTGTGGGGCTCAGTGAGGAGACGGCCATACAGAGGTAAGAACTGATTAATATAATCTACATTACTTAGGTTAGAGCTCACACCCGTCGCTATACACGCTGGTCGTCTGCTGGCCAGGAGGATGTTCGTAAACGGCACGCAATTTATTAGACTTGACAATAGAGGCGTTGTTCAGATATTTGTGACCACCCTGGCCGGTCCGATATATCTGATGGTCACTGTACTAACCAACTGTGGTCACGCCACTCACGCCTTTGGAGTAGGGATGTCACGAATGTCGTTTTTCTCACATTTGCGAATGCGAAAGTTTACGAATGTTACGTTAATGTTTTAAAAAAGTCAATCTAGATGATAATTTTTATCGCTCCCAGCCACGCGCAATGTGGATGTGTCTGACGCACGAAGCAGCGAGCACGTCCATACATTCATAATTCATATTCACATATTGGTTTACTGCAGTTGATCAAACCGCGCTTTGCCGCACATAATATAGACACGGCTTTATGTTTTATCTCTAAAACGCTATGTATTTAACAGAAGATTTATTTGAATTTCAGACACGGCGCGGACAACATCGAGGTGTACCACGCGTTCTACAAGCCCACCGAGTTCTTCATCCCGCAGCGCAACATCCGCAACTGCTACCTCAAGGCCGTCGCCCTGCGCGAGGCGCCCCAGCGCGTCCTCGGGCTGCACTTCGTGGGCCCTGTGGCTGGAGAGGTCATCCAGGGCTTCGCTGCCGCCATCAAGTGAGTACAATGTGGCCGTCACTCATCGGCAAGCATTTCTCGTGGGTTCCCTTGATAGGGATTTCATGCAAGCCCTTTCCTAATGCCATTAAATGCGTGTCGATTAAACTGTTTCCGATCTTAATTATGTGTATTTTTAATTCAGATGCAGCATCACGATGGAGCAGCTGATGAACACAGTGGGCATCCACCCCACCGTGGCGGAGGAGTTCACCCGGCTTAACATCACCAAGCGCTCCGGCAAGGACCCCAACCCCGCCTCCTGCTGCAGCTAAACACACAGACACACGCACGCAACACACACACACACACACACAGACACCAGAGATATCGACATACATCACCGAGAAAACAGGATCAATTATGTTTTAATATCTCGCTTTATACATTTAAGCACCGCCTACAAAACTGGAAAAACTAATCTAATGTCTTGTAAAAAAGTAAAATGCATAATTTTTTTTTTCCAAAAATTATGAAAGTTTAGCCACATTCAAATCTACTACGTTGGGTATTATTAGCGCAGAAATTTAAAACGCGCGGTATTGTGATAGAATTGTTTTGCATTTAGATCTGTTTAGTATTTTCACAGCTTTCTTACAGACAAAATTATTCTGCAGGGTCTGTATTATGTCGACAAATCAATAATTCTGCTCAAAATCAAAAATATACTGGACTGTGGGAGTGTTAAAATTGTTATTTGTTGAACAGGGTCTTGGGTTTGGGCTATGCTACTTAGACGTACTTGTTACTTAAACAATACCCGATGAAACTGCAGTCATGACTGAGAAAGATGTCGCCGATGATATTATTAATCTAAAATTGACGCTCGAATCAGTACCATCGCGAGTAATATCTTGCCTTGTGAAAAGAAGGGTGGATTTTCAAGAGTTTTAACTTCATTTTCTTTAGTAAAATTATTGCACTTAAACATGTGCATTTTATAAAAATGCAAGTTCTATGCGGGCAAAAATATAAACATTAAAAAAACGTAGTAATATTTAATATAAAATATACTGTAGTTAGAAAACTTGCACCGTTATTTATTAGGAAATGAATTTATCCATTTTTTGAGCGATAGTACAATACAGCAGAACTAAGAATTATTATACTCAATAAATTTCAGGTTTGTTTTTTATATATTTCATGTGTGAAGCAGTATTGTAATATTAGCATTAGTGCAGTGACTATCACTTGATACCTTTAAAAGGTTTTGGACAATAGTTTGGCTTTACTAAATCCGGTAGTGAGAACAAATGTTACAAATTCTATCGTTGTCGCAAACTTATAACTTTTGATGTCGAGCCTCATCATTACATACTACTTACTATTTTTGTGATACTGTTATTGTTTACATCATATATATTGATAATACTTACGCATTTGTCCGAAAACTTTAAAGAAAATAAGTAATTATAATTCATAATATTATAATATATTTGATGAAGACTTTAACATTTTGATATCCAATTTTTTCTTAATTATAGTTAGAAGAACAATAGCATAAATGATTACAGTCATTTTAATTATATTATTCAAACAGTATTAGTTCAGTACAGTTTCACAAGTTGATCGTTTTTTTATCACGATGCGAGGCTGGCACATTCCTCATATTACGTATTAAAATCAGTTGATGTTAATTTCATGTTATACATTTGTATGTGATTGTAATCTTTTAATAAAGTGATATATTTTTATTGAATACTCTTCTTATTTTATTCCTTCACCTTAATCCTCGTTTTACTAATTTAATCTATCTTCTATCTAGATGATGAAGTACGTTGTGACCGGATTTTTCCTACTTAACCCTTTGACCGCCAAAGCCGTCAAATCACGTGCACGGAAAGACGTGCCCTCAGTGCCAGGACGTGATATCACGTCCAAAGTAGAACCGGTTTGCCTTCTGGCCCTGAGGGCACGATTTTTCCGTCCGTTGCTTGTGCTTGGCGTTCAAAAAGTTAAAAAGTCGAGGATAAGTCAGGAGCTGCGTAATCAAGACAACCTGTTTATAAAGGAGTACACTGCAACTTCGACCTACGGATTCTATATATACTACCTATTCTATATCCCTTGTAGCAAAACATGTTTTCGTGGTATAATCATTATATAACTAGTCCTTGTTCTTGGAGTACCGCTCCGTATCCAGTGTAAGTAGGCTCGCATGGGAACCAGGTGCAGAACTAATAACCACTCCTTATAAATGGGTAAACTACAAGTTCGACCTGTGGACCTTCACATAAGGTTTATTTTGTAGAACACGTTTTCATAGTAGGTATAGTATAACCAACAACTAGTCTTCGTTTTTGGTGTAGCGCTCCATGTCCGGCGTGGGCCGGCACGGGAACCAGATCTGCGCCGTGAACAGCGGGTAGTAGCGGTGCGCGCGCACCTGCGCGTTGTCGAAGCGCCAGAAGCGCGGCCCGCGGAAGAAGTATGTGTCTACGACAAATAAACACCGATCTCAAAATGTACCACGACTTTATTGTTAACCTTTTGAACGCCAAGCATCGGACGGAAAAATCGTGCCCTCAGCGCCAGCACACGCGAGTACGCAAGGCAAACCGGTTATACTTTGGACGTGATATCACGTCCTGACGCTGAGAGCACGACTTTCCGTGCACGTGATTTGACAGCTTTGGCGGTCAAAGGGTTAAGGGAATAAGAGCTTGTGAAGGTAATTTTGTGAACATCTCACCTGCTTCTGCATGTTGACTTTACATCTGAGTCTGATCTTGTACAGTCGCCAGCAGATATATCGGAGCGGCCAAAGTGATCACAAATATCTGAACAGCGCCTCTATTGTCAAGGTGATCCGATAACGTGCATGTTCAATTTTTTGGGTACCGTGGCCGCTCCGATATATTTGATGGCGACTGTACTACTAGACCTTGTAGCTCGTAACCTGTGCGCTAACTAAATGCTTACCTCCCCTCCATATGATAGCAGAGTCTACAGGGTACGGGAGGTCCCTCCATGCGGACATGCTTTTAGGGTACCTGTGGATATTAGGAATATTTTTATTTTATAACTGGGCATGTTTTACGGTTAGAAAGTATTAGCACAGTAGTTAGAAATCCTTATTACAATAGATAAGGGTAAATTACTTATCTGAATCATGTATGTCTAAGGTCAACGCACCACGGCGACGTCTCATGGCATCCCAGTGAGGCAGTAGGGGGACTTACGATTACGAGTGACATTTACCCTTTGTTTTTTTTAATTTATTAAAGCATTTACCCTTTGTCCATAGTCCAGGTGTCCTCATCAAACCGCCAGAAGCGCTCGTAGTCGATGAGGTACGTCTTGTTGTTGTAGTTGGAGAGGAAGGCCGTGCTCAGCTCCTGCAGGCGGCCGGGCAGCCGGTAGTCCCGGAGCCGCCCGCGCTTGACGAGTCGGAAATTGGCTCCGAACTCCCAATATTGTCTGTCTGTAATGGCGCCTCTACATGATAGGCCATCATAGAGACGCAGCTATGCGTTAGAGAGAGCTAACGATATTGCCATCTCGTTCCGTCGTATAGCTGCGTCCCTATGATGGCCCATCATGTAGAGCCAGCCTAATGTGTATGCCACCTATCACACGACGGTGTGCGAGCGAGATAGCGCTCTGCGTGTGTGTAGCGCTGTCTCGTTCACTCATCCGGTTGCGGCGCCAGGGCGCTAATACCGGCATCACATGTTATTATCGCCACGCCATACGGTTACAATATTTGCAAATTTCAGTATACAACGAAGTGAGTCGCGCACAAATTGTCGCATTTATAAATAAGCAAAAATAAATCATGAAGCGATGTAAAGTACGAATTTGAAAACTATGTCCGTGTAAGGGTCGCCACACACCTAGCGGTTTTCCTCGCGGAATTACCGGAAGTAGCGGAAATTTGTCTATGGTAGCGGAAATTTGTCTATGGTAGCAGATTTTTTGTATGGAAGCCATAGACAAATTACCGGAAGTAGAGGAAATTCATAGACAAAATGCTTAATTTGTCTATGAATTTCCGCTACTTCCGGTAATTCCGCGAGGAAAACCGCTAGGTGTGTGGCGACCCTATATGAGGCTTTATTTTTATGGGTATTGATTGACATATGGCAACACCAGTTCACTTTACGTCGGGGGTTAACCTGAGGGCCTACCGCGAATTTCGAAAATCGACAAAACGATGGTCCCATTGGTCCCGTCTCTATCGCTCTTGCATATACGAAAGAGAGTAATGGAAATATTCGATTCGATGAACGAAGTGCTTCGCGGTTATAGGCCTGTACTCATATCATCAAGTAGGATTGCCACTATTTTTTTACCTTTATAAAATAATTCGTACCTTTGAATATGACTATGTTTCCATTCCGCTTCTCATAAATGGTCCTGATGACGTCGACATGTTCCGGCAAGCCGACGAACACGTCGTGGAACCGCCTCGGATACCCCGCGTCTATCTCCTTACGCTCGCTGAGCACCCACATCCACTGCCAACAACATTGAAGGTGCTGAGGGGTCGACCATGATGAATATACGCTCCTACCAAAACCAAATATGTTGGTACTAGCCAGCTATAGTTGAATTTAAGGGAAGTACCTATCTATTCTAGTATTCTTTAATACACCTAGAGCGCTTGTATACTATAACGGGACGCGACTCCGCCATAACCCTCCCCCTCCTAGCTCTACGGCCCTGGTAAGACCTAAAACGGCTATTAGACATTACAACCTGCAGGGCCCAATCTGTTGTGTACCCTGCCTCTCCCTTCCCCTCCTTCAGCTCCCTACGGGCCCTACTTTTAATTACACCTTCCAACCTGACAGATTGGGCCCTGCAGGTTGCAATGTCTAATACCGCTTTAAGCACTTTCTTATACTTAATATCCGGTGGAACGTTGACCTCGAAAGAACAAGAGAAGATTGCTTAAAAATAGCATAATTTAATTAGACTGACCTTTACTAGAGACAATTATGCGTGAGGATATAGAAACTGCGCAGTAACGACCAAAATGGTGTGCATTATTCTGGGTCGGATATCGGAAGGCAAGGCAAGACTTAGGGTCGGTTGCATCATACCGTCTGTTAACGTCAACGTAATCGTAAAAAAATCTTGAATGAAAAGATTGACGGTTTTCTATAGCTCCGTCGCCATATTTAACGTTGTATTGTAGAGTCCGTTAATTGTGCGTGGTGCAACCATCGCCCTCAGTTTGGTCCTTAATAATAGCGTACCAAAATCGTTAGCTCACCTCCTCCTCAAACACGTAGATCTTTCCCTGCAGCACCTGTATGGTGTCGAAGTTGGTGTAGCACAGGTCAGGCACGTCGTCTTCGTCAAGGACACGCGGGTCCAGGGAGAACCGCGGCGCCAGTGGATTCTCTGTCTGGACGGTGAGGGCCGAGGTCGCGGCTTTCTCGTCCTTCACTAAAATAAAATAGACGCTAAAACATGGGGGGAGTGTGGAGTAGAAAAGAGTGGAAACATAAACTAAGAAGATGCTCTACATTATTACGAAGCTCAGCAAGATAAACAAAATTGGAAGGTACCTACCTACATAGCCACCAATGCTCTTCGCTAGAAGAAAGAGAATAATAGAGCAGAGCTGTGATACCTACGGTTAAAAGTTGTCCAAATGAGACTTCCGGGCACTGCTCATAGGCTTTACTGTGCATAATAACTATAGAATTCCCTGTAACCACAGACCCGACTCCTACTCTGCGGCGGCAATGAGAAGAGCCCGTGTATAATAAAGTAATTGCGCCACTTGGAGATGCTTACCTACGCTAAAAACACTTGGTAATGTTTAAAAACAATTGACGCTCATGCAACTCCTCGATTCACTAACCGATTTCATACGCATAATACTAACTGTAAAGCGCTCGCATGCCCAAGATATCGTCCTCATATAGGCTCTGCACCCTCGCTCGGTAGTACGGGTACATGACCGAGGCCCTCACGTCGGAGTGGGCCAGGCCGAGCGAGTGGCCGATCTCGTGCACGGCCGCGGCGAAGAAGTCCGTCGAGTCTTCGTCTTCATCGTCTGCGGCGGGAAACTCACTCCAAATCTACAAAGTGAAAACTATTGCATCATTATTTTCAGAGTGTATTTAGGTCCATAGATTTCAGCACAGTTAGAGAGCGAAACAATTAATAATACGAGTGTGATGTGCATGGATAATAAAAAGTATAACTTCTGAAGCATTTGCTTTTCTAAATCCTTTATCAGACAAAAAGTTTTTATGGTTATTAAACAAGGGAAAAAACACCTACAACTAATTATCATTACTAAATTAAATTTACCTCATCGTCGTCGAAGTGTAAATCACCGAGCGGAGGGCAGAACGCATGGGCTACTACCTGCCCTGGGCCATCAAAGGGAGATCTAAAACATGATTAGGTTTGGTTAGATAATCAGCAAATCCGGCCTGTTAATATCAAAGACGGAGTCTTCTCGAACATCAATGAAAAAGAACAGATATCTGTACCCTGTGACTCACCCGTCCCCATGGTCTAACGTAACGAAGGAGACCTCAATATCAGCCGGTCCTGAGTCCAGGCGGGTGAACGTGAGCCCTGCGTGCGGCGCCCACACCGCCAGCGCGGCCGCCATTTGCTGTTCCACGCGGTTCTTCTCTAGCGTTCTGGATCCGTTGAGCACTCTGAAATATAAACACTGAGATGAGGAAGGAGATATAAGAAAGGTAATGTCAATGCCTTGCTGGCCTATGGTTTTAAGGCTCTATTCTGAACTTAAATCTGTTCTAAAATTTGTCTAGTAAAATATATCAAGAGAATTTTCAGAACAGTTATGTATTTGTTACTGTACCTACACATGAACAAGTACTTACTCATGTGGGGAGCTTAAGGCTATCGTCCAATATGAACCTGCAAGGGCGAGGCGATTGCGAGCTTCTTCCTTATTAATTTTACCGTTCTAAGATGTGTCTAACAACTAAAAGCAATATAAATATACCTACCTGTACGTAATGTTTTTCTTAGTCCATGCCTCGCGAATGACGTACCGCCTTGACCTGGACGGTGTAGTAATGATGTCTTTGACGCCACATCGCTTTTTCCTGAACAACTAAAACATACAAAGAGTTTAGTCCGATGGCCAACCTGCACTAGACTTTTTCGGAACTTATCTACGAAATATCATTTGATATTTGCCAGTCGCTTTTCGGTGTAGGATAACATCTTGAGGAAACTGGATCTAATCCCAACAAGGCCGTTTCCCCTCTGGGTTGGAAGGTCAGATGGCAGTCATTTTCGTAAAAACAATTGCCCAAACCAATTCCTGTACGTCTAGCATGACTTACGTTGTCACGGCGCGACTCCCTATACTTCAGGCGCGACTCGAAGTATGGAGTCGCGCGCGACAACGCATGTCATGCTACGCCATCTGGAAGTAGATTGTCGAGCGGACTCCATGCTTAATAGAGCAAAAATCTGGGACAAACGCTGCAAGGAGCAAGAAGAGTTGCAGGCAAGCTAATTCTTTAAGTTCAACTGTTTAAGTTATGGCTTATGGGTCAGTTTGAAAAGATGATTACGCATGTCGCGTAGTCGAGGCAGATCTTGTGGGCCCTTGCATCCTGATCCTACTCCAGGTATGGAATATAAGCTATGGCAGTTTTGTGCGGCTACTTATCTGTGAGCCCCAGAGTTGCCCCATATATAATGCCTCCCCCCACCCTCTTTAGCATAGCTGGCCCTGTATCCGAGATTGAATACACTCACTTGCTTCGTGTCGTTGTCGATCACTCCGCTGGGCGTCAGGCCAGCGAAAGACTGCAGCCGCCGCACTGCCTCGGTGATGGAGAGCGGCGTATAAGAGAAGTCCAGAGATGACGACCCTTCCGCTACTTCGGGCAGGTAGCCGTAACGTTTCATGTACGATACCTGAAATTGGCCTGATGACAATTTTTGAAACCCCTTTTAATATCGTCGGTACACTTATATTGGTTCCGAAAAACACAATATTTCAGCTAAACTTATAAGTTTTAACATACAAAATTGCACTTTTTTATAGCTACTTTAAATCTCGCGCGAAAACGCTCGTCAGTGACATGGCGTCGATTTGTGACGTCACAGTTTGGTACCATGGCAGTGATGTGGAAATAGTTATTTGTTATACAAGGGGTGAAAGTTGTATTTTACGTGCGAGTGTTATTTGAAACACGAGCTAGCGAAAGGATTCTATTATTGACCACGAGCGAAGCGAGTGGTTCAAAAATAGAATCCTGAGCGTAGCGAGTGCTTTAATACACGAGACGTAAAATAACTTTCACCCGTGTATAACACAAAACTTTTCACCTCACTACAGCGAGGAAAATAAGAAAAAGGGTGCATTTTGCTCGGTTACCCGTAATTCCTCAGGTGTTTAATACTTCTTCATCACTCGAATCACTAATTTTTAACAAAACAACCTAGAAAAACATGCGAATATTTAACGTTGATATGATGGATGAATTGAAATGAAAAGTTTTGACGTAAAAGGTTTTATTAAATGTCAGATGCGTTTTGTTCGTACGTAGACTTATTCGGCTGTCAGAACAATTTATCCGTTTTTACAAAAAGAATGAAGATTAATGTTGAATGCTGATATTTATGAATTAAAATAAAGTTGTAAGACTGTATTAAGTGTTTTTACTCGATGCAATTCATTAATTGCGATGTTAAAAATTCTGCACTTTTCAATTCAATTTTTAAAATATGGCATTCTGTCCACAATATTGGGACAATTTTGCCAATATCGAAGTAGATACGACAAGTGTACGGTTCATTAATTAAAATTTCGCTCCAAGAGCTGGACGTTGTACGGTGAGGTTAGGCTTTTTATAAGGAGATAGCTAATCCCTACAAAAAGCACTTGGACTAACGGATATCTAACTCAAACAGGGGTTACACATGTTTCGAGACTAATTCTTCATTAGTTGCTCACTAGTTCGTTAAATCACTGCAGAATAAGCTATATATTACACATTGAATCACGAAAATGAACATAAAATAAGAAGTTTTTCCCGAAACCAAACCACCTTGTTCGACAAGATGGCCGCAAGTCTTCTGCACTTTTAACGTTTTACGTTTTGTTAGCTGTCAAATGTCACTTAAGCCACTTGTCACTTATGTCAAAACTCTTTCACCACATGTGGATAAAAAGCGATTTTCACAATAGATATTAAACAAACAAAAAGGGCTTTCCGAGCTAGTGAGGTGAAAAGAATTATGGAAAATAACCAACTGTTAATCGTGATATATATATCGATTACACGTCGTACGACATATCGATACGTTCATTGATTGTAAAATAAAAAAAAATGCATATTCGGACGGAATTATTTTAAAGAAGTGAAGCATGACTTCTGCATTTATACTTATTTTAATCTTGTGAAACTGGTTTTTGTTCATTATACTATTATTATTTATATTTGATTTATCGCCACGTTTCGAGTCGAGTCAAATCGATTGTACCGGAAATTTCAAAAAGGTGCATCACTAGGTTGTCTGTGCTGCTCAGTGTAATATGTCATGGAGACGTCATGTTGTTGTAAACCGTTGTCAAGGCAACGGATTTTGCAGCGATATATAACACACACACACATAAAGTTTTTGAAGAAGTGATGACGTCACGGTTTGGTTCACTTCTGATTGGTGTTTCAGTCAAAATGGCGAATTGGAGCATTTTGCACTTTTATTTTATTGAAAATATTAGTAATCGTAATGATTATACTGAACTTAAGACATTTTTTAGAATCATATTAACATATACGTTTCTTTGAAACTATTATTTCCATGATTCTTTGTTACTGTCATCAGGCCAATTAACAACGGCTGTCAATGCTGGGCCGAAGCCAGAATTGCAGTTAAAATGGGGTAGTGCTAATTAAGGTAGGGCATTCACTTTATTTTTTATACTTTTTTGTGCCAATTGTAGTTTTTTTGGTAGGGCATTGCCCCATAATGTCCCCCGTAGCTACGGCCCTGATCCTGTCATTATTAACAAAAAAACTATACACATGCGGAGCGCTATCTCGCTGGCACTCCGTGTCGCCGTAATGCAGAAACACATCAATGTGATAACCGTCATTGCTTATTTACTCATGTACGGAACTTCGAAAGGATATGACTCAATATTCAGTTATATTGATATTTTATCAAGAGTAAGTACTGTATTTATCTATATGCATTCTTTTCACGTGTTTATTACTATGTCTTCATTCATGACTATTACCTAACTGATAAGAAAAACTGACCTCTTCCTCAGTAGGCCCGGCATCCTCAACGTAGATGGTCCGACTCTTCGTAGAAACAACCAGGAGCAGACATAGCAGCAGACGTCTCCTCATGGCGACGGGACACAAAGCACTGATAGGCACAAGCGATGCACCCGAGTGACCTTTGACTGCAGATAGTGGCCGACCGATTTGGATGTCGCCCTTAAGGCCATGGTCGTGCAGATGTTTTGTTTGACTAAACCTGATCACGGAAATCAGAGTTTCCAGATAACAAAGAAACTATCAAAAAGTTGTAATAGCATTTTCCTTTATTTTTACCATCGTCATCGTTTTCCTAGTTTTTATCGCGGCTCAATTCAGCCCAGGGACCGCTCGGCAACCCACTATTACGGGAATTGTCGCAAACACTAATTATTATTAAAAATACTGTTATTTGACTTTTCAACCCAGAGGGTAATGGTCATTATAGGGGTTAGGTCCGGTTTCCTCACAATGGTATCTATTAAGGTATCTTTCGCCGAAAAGCGACTGGTACTTAAATATCAAATAATATATCGTAAGCACATAAGTTCCGAAAAACTCAGTGGTACGAGCCGGGATTTGATTGAACCCGACAGCTCCGGATTGAAAGTCAAACGTGTTACCTGGCTACTCAACTTTACCACCGTAGGTAGTATATCCAGTGGCGTAGCTAGCATGGGTGACACCCGGTGCGACCCGCCCCCTCCGCCCCCCCTAGCTACGCCAATGAGTATATCTACAAATTGCACAACACACACACCGCACATCACTTAAAAAAACCTCGCTAGCGTTGCATTCCATAATGTAACGCATGTGTATAGCACAGCACGTAGCGTAGGTATTCGTAGCGATAAATGTAGAGGTTACTCGTAGGAAGCCGGGGCTAAACCACGCTAAACCAAACCAAAGATGGCACGCATATCATGCATGCATCAGTACTTAACTTACCTATTATTTTAGAAACTCCTTTTATATAAACTAAAACCTCCTTTTAAGTACCTACTTTTGTTATAAAGTATGTCAGATAAGTTTGTCCTGTCATAAACGACAATATTTCGAAGCGCTAATTTTATAATCAACTTAATAAATATTACTTAGGCTAGTCACTTAGAAACAATGAGCGAAGAAAAATCCAAAGAAGTCAGTAAGGAATCGTTTCATTCGGTTCCAAATGTGCGCCCGCGCGGCGGGGTGAACGCGGAGGAACGGAGACTTTACAGTCTGTCCCTGTCGCAGATTCGGCAACACTCCACACAGTTTTCTGATTACCACCACAAGCCATCGCCCTTTGTAAGATGTACCATCATCACCATATCGCCGGCTAAGTTAGCTCCACAGAACATAAATATTAAGCTGAATGGATCCTACTATTGGGTGCTTCGGTTATTGTATTTATTTACTTTTCTATGGGGATTATATTCTATTCTATTAAGGACTGCTACGGTGTCTTCATTTACTAATAAGGTATCCATATACCTAGTGGGTTTTGAGGTAGCCAGGCTGAGCTAACCTGACTGAACTGATATTTCGCTTGTACCTCACTGATAATATATTACATTTAGATCTTGCTAGTAGATTTCTCAACAGAAGGTACCTTCCTAATTTGGCTTTTGGTAGGGAATATATTTTTCACCTCAGCAGTTCGAACAAGCCTACTTTCCTCACTCCCTGGAGTGACTAAAGTGCGACTTTCATCACTCCAGGGAGTGAGGAAAGTTGCTACTTTCGTCACTCCAGGGAGTGAAATTTTGTTTCTGGAAGGTTTTCGTCATAATGATGATGCCTTTCATTCGGGAATGTAAATAAATGTGTTTTTTTAACTTTAATATATTCTCACTACTGAGGTGAAAAGTTGTATGTGTCACACGAGAGGATTTTTTTTTACATCTCGTGTTCTTGAGATCCCTCGCTACGCTCAAGATTCAAACCAAGAATCACTCGCTTCGCTCGTGATTCAATTATAGAATCTTTCGCTTACTCGGGACTCAAAATCAACACTCGCAAGAAAAACCAACTTTCCTCTCTTGTTGCACAAATAACTATTTTAATTGCAATAGGGATAGAAACAAAGAACTTTATTTGCAACCACGCACTTGATAAGCTGAAGCAATAATACTACATCTTACTATCGCAACTCCATATACCTATAATGTTTTTGGTAATTTTTAAACACTGTTTAATTTAAACGTATAATTTAAACACTATTATAGTATAGCAAATTTTCGCAAACGCCATTTAGTGATCCTTTAAAAGATAAATGTAAAAACTTTCAGAGCCTCCGCTGGATAACAGGTTGGAACCCAAAGGCTGGCGTGATCAACCTGAACTCGCGCGGCAGCACCACGGTATTCTACGCGGCTTGCAACTGCGGCATTCTGTACAACTGGACCACCAATCAGATGAGGATCTTGCAAGGACACGTAAATATTCACATTACACCTAATACCTAAATATCTACTGGCACTTTCAAAGCAAGTGTAACGTGGACAGTCGTAGGAGATTAACAATTTGTTCCAATTAGTGCCACACAAAGTAGGTAGGTAGTAAAGCATTTTCAATTAGGTAGTGCCATCGTTATGTTGCCAGGAAATACGACTAGTAGAGTAACTATAGATTCATGAGAAATTCTCTTTTTGGCGCAGGCCTTCAAACCACAATGTTTCATTCATGATTCAATGAACGCAACGCATTTCTAGTGACTTGCTTCTAGAGACACATGGTGAACTGCATCACAGCTGACGCCAAAGGCAAGTGGCTGGCAACCTCCGACTGCGGTCCTGAGAACCTCATCACCATCTGGGATAGCCAGGACTACTTCCCGAGCAAGACCTACTTCCTACCACACGGCAACATGCGGGTATCGAAGGTGGCTTTAAGCCAAGACTCGAGGTTCATGCTGACGGTGGGATATCACGACAAAACTGCGATTTTTTGGTGGATTTGGTCTTCCGGGCAAGATGAACCACATGGTAAAATAATTTATTTTTACTCCTTTAAGATTTATGCCATACATTTCAGTCTATTCTAGACCCTCTGAAGGCACTGTGAATAATTTTTATTTATTAGTCAAGGGATTATTGTTTAATTAATTGAGAGCCGAGACATGCGGATAAAATGCGTTTTTCCCATCAACTTTCAAAGGATAATAAAGGGCCCAATATGAAACATTTTTGTTTTTAGCTGCCTTGGATGTTGATATACCTAAAGACGGTGTGCTGGCCATGGAATTTAATCCAGATAACACTTGGCAGTTTGTGCTTATGACGAAATCTGATATTTGGATTGGGATCTCCCAGGTATTGAAGGAATATACCTCTGCTTTGGAATATTTGTTTTCTAATTATTACTCTTATTCGATTGAGTTGACGTAAACTAGGTATATAGTATTATACCGATATTACTTTCGTTGTTTTAGAAAATATTTGTCATGGAGAGAGGCCTCCTCAAGGAGACCGACGAATATGAGTTAAAGATAAGAATGATTGATAAAAAACCTGAAATTAATATGGCATTTGGGAAGCTCACTTGTTTCACGTTTGTGAGCGTAACCTCGCAAATCCTGGTAGGCACCAATCGGGGAGCCATACATATCAATAGTTATACGATCGGGTACCAGGAAAACATAGAACCACAGAGTTTTGAGAAGTTAAAGTTTGTCAAGGCTCTAAGGTTGGAAGAGCATAAAATCAATGTTATAAGAAGTATTGATGGGTAAGCACTTTTTTTCAATAAATTAAGAACGGTAAGTACAGTACGCTACAAAATGTTACCCTTTCGAATAAGCCAAGGACAATTTTAAATTATTGCCATTACCATTATTTAGCGCTTATAAGTACGATTTTAAAGCAAGATTCTGAAAACCTGTTAATACAATATACCTGCATACTAGACGATGCTTCGTTTTGGCCCTAAATCATCAATATTTTTTAGCATCGCTAAGTACGAGTATAGAGTCTATTACAGGAAATGCCAGTTAGGGCTTAGGGCCGGTTGCACCAAACCGTCTGTTACCGTCAACATCATCGTTAAATAAATCGTGGATGAAAAGTTTGACAGTTTTCTATGAGATGACAGCTCCGTCACCATTTTTAATGTTGATGAGTCCGCGAGTTGTGCTTGGTATTGGCATTTGTTCTTTAGGTACATCAACCTCATTTACAGTCTAAAGTTCTAAGTTAGAGTCTAACCGAAACAACAATGGCTAATATCACTAATTTGTTTTCTAGAGTCATAGTGACAGGTAATAAAGGTGGTCAGATCCGCTTCTACGACGAGCAACTGAAGCTGTTACACTGGCTGCAGGACTTCTCTGTGGATTGCGTGCGTTCCATCAGCTTCAACATCTCACCACGGAGCTACATAATCGTCGATACCGATGGTTAGTCGCTTGAAATATCTTTTATCTTTTTTATCTTGTTAGATTTACATTCTAAGACGCTGGTCGATGGAGCTTGGATACGTAACCAGTATGCGTGACGATCGTGTAGCCTAGTGAGCTCACTCGGGTCATCCGTCTGGACAAAGACCTGCTGATTGCCCTAGAAAGAAAACCATAAATCTCAATAAATTCCCTGACTGTCGAAAGACCTGAATACATTTCGCAAATCGAACATAAATTAGAATAGTCAATGTGTACATTAGCATTATTAGCAAAACCCAATAAGTATTGCTAATGTAAATCATCCGGTCTGACAGGAAAATCAAAGAAATGTCATTGTTGGGAACAAGTAGAGACAGATATAGATCCAGTCACTGGGATGGTACGACAGAAGCTGATCAAGAAGAACGTGCCCACCGACGCCACCACCAGCGGCAAGACCTTCTTGGTGCGGGACTTCATCGTCAGTAAGTCAACATCAGAATCTGAACGGGCTAAAGTGACGAGGCTTCCTTAGAACTCGATTTTCTCCATCCTCCATACTATGATATAAATGAGCCTCAGAATATGAAAGCTTGATATAACCTCAACTTGCCCAACGGCCATGTTTAGAATCAGTGGCGTAGCTAGGTGACCAAGGGCCCTAGGGCAAAAAAAAACTGGAACCCCTAAACTATACGGGGCCCCGGGGCAGTGCCACGCCTAGTCCTTTGGTAGCTACGCCAGTGTTTAGAATAACAAACTTTGTAAATTTTAGTTTGTTTGCACCATTCTTATCATATCATTTCTTCTCGCAATCCTCTCAAACTTTATTTTGCAGCTACCGGCAATCAAGGAATTGGTTTCGTCGATTTTGTTACCGAGAAGATGGCTACAATATTGGATTACAGAGTCTCCAACGTGTTATGCGTCACGGTGCATCCGGAAAAGTGAGCCAGTTCTAAGCAAGAACATTTTAATGATTTTTAATTTATTTATTTAGATTTTCGGATCTGCGTTCAAATTCTTCGTTCTTTAATCGTTCAAATGTATCAATTACATTTATATTTTCTCTAGACCTTACGTGTGCCAGGGTTTCGCGGACGGCGTAATTGATTTAGTGAACTTCTCTCAACACAAATTATTCGCGAGGAAAGAACTGAGGGAACATTTCAAGATCGTGGTGCCGCCCAACGACGAGTCCATAAATTCCGAGTGTGAAGAATACACGCCGGAACTGTCGGTGACCTGTTTGAAGTATTCACCTTCAGGTGTGGTTCTTCTAATATTTTCATGATGATATTTCGTTTATTCCCACCTCGTGGCACTAATTAAAGTATTCACGTCAAGGCTAGACAAAATTGAACTTATCCAGTTGTAGTAGGTACTCTTCGTATTCTTAACGCCAGGCATCTTATTTATTGCAGGCTTGCATCTAGCATGTGGCTTGAATAACGGACAACTGTTGTTTCTCGACCCAGTCACCATAAAGATCCTTACGCAGACGTTTCATGACACGCAGCATGCTATAAAGGACATCAGCTATAGCTGTGACTCTTTGACGCTGGCTTTCTCTGTGAGTTCTGCTGCGTAGTGCGTACTAACCATACCTAGAGCACAAGTTAAGATACACTTCACTGGTACCATTTAGATGTAAGTGCATCCAGGTTAACAGATATTTAAATCAGATTCCAAGGCACGATCGATATTCGATTATGATTCTCCTAATGTACCTAGTCGTTGTGGATTGCTTAGCGATGCCCCTCAAGATGCGGTCTAATCTTAAACATATCTAACCGCCGGAGACGGATTTGGTTTCCATGACTTTCCTGTGTGTTCTGAGTGGCGTATTTATCTAACTTATTCATCAGTCACAAAAAGCGATGTCGCTATGGATTCTAGTAGTGCTAGCGGTACACCCCGAAATTCGGTAAAATGCTGCAAATGGTGTTAAAAGTATGAAAATCGGAATGATTGATCTTTAGGCCATATGGATCAATTTGACAAAAATAATAATATAACCGAGAGGAATTATGATCCAATTTTCATGCTTTTAACACCATTTGCAGCGTTTTTAATAGGCGTACCGCTAGGACTATAGGACGAACAATGCCAACAGGGGAAACTTTAACCTGAAAATTAGACCTGTATCACTTTTAAAACCTTACAGTGCTAAAACTGTAAATTATAATTTCAATGTAATTATTAACTTCTAAATGTAAGGGATTGTTTCAGGATGCCGGTCACACGGTATGCGTGTACAAGTATGACTGCAAGGTGTTGGCGTGGACCTTCATAGGCAAACACCGCGCGCACTACAAGGATGTCACTGCGATATTCTTCACACCTGAGAGGAACTCTAATGGGGATTACAAGCTGCTTTCTTTGGGTGCGGACAGGATCATGGTCGAGTACAATATTGGTACCTATTCGTATTCTTACTAGAAATAACTAGGTACGTACGGTACGCACGATGTCCTTTTTAACAGGACCTTTCAAAATGGTTGTAAAAAGACAATATACCAACTATTTTACACAAAATATCTGTAACTACACATAAAACCTCTAAATTATTGTCATTAAACGTTTTGGGAATAGCATCAAAGTGACTACATAAAGTAATGCTTAAACATTATAACCTTAAAGACTGTACCACCACTGAAGCAAAGAAACTCTTATTTCAATTGCTTAATTCGCTGAAGTAACTATGCTGAGACAGAAGATATTCTAGATAAAATATTTTAGTTTTAACAATACATTCAAAATGAATGTTTTCTTAGTTTTAAGTTATTTTATTGTATGTGACTCGATTTACCTAATACTTTTATAGAGAATTACAGCTGTAGAGAATTTTATCAGCTTCAATTATGTACTACAACAAAATTGTCTATGATGCATGGTTTTCAAGAGGTAAGCAAAAAACCAAAAAAAACGGGACCTTTGCCTCCCCCCTCCTCGAGCTCACCTCCCGAGGTTTATAGTATGTTAGTCTTCTAACTAGTCTTAACAAAGTTTCAAAGTCGTAATTTCTGCTTTTTGCAGTTAGAATCTTTCGTTGACCACACTATTAAACAAAACAAGTCCTTATAAAAGTCACTATCCTGATGAACGCTAGACGAATTGAGCCTCCGTAGTCGCAGCATGTCACCCTTAGACGTGACTCACGTGACGGTCTTCAAATTTAGGAGCAGAAGTATTATCGGGTTCCGGGTCTGGGAGACCGGAACACCGATATAGGCGCCGCAACTTGCGCCAAGATGAAAATAGGTTGCGAATCAACCCCAGACTTGACTCCCTAATAAAAACCGGATATTACTTATTTCATAATTTTTATGATTAACACAAGTGACTGCGACATCCGGATGTTAGGTGATTAGAACTAAGAAAAAGGGTTAAATAAATAAATAATAATAGGACAAAACACTCACCCAGTCCGGGGAATTGAAGAGAAAGGAATTAAATATATAGTTATATAGAATCAGAGAAGTTTTCAGTAATTTATTGGCATTGAATAGGAAAATCTTATAAATTTTATTGCAGAGATCACCATCGTTCTTTTGTATCTTACGTAGAGAAAAAATATCAAAACGTTCTGTCATTAGTTGGCCAGCACAAACCTCTTAGCGCGAGCGCGTGGCAACAGAGGTTTGATACCTATGAGAAAATATCATACCGTTACAATAAGTTCTGTTACCTAATCTGCAGGAGCCAGTTCAGGAGAGCACTTAGAAGTATTCAGTCTGGATCGCATAGACCAGACGGCGGTTCCGCTCGCGGGTACTTATTGGCCCACGCCCGAGGAGGTGAAGGCTGAGGGTCTGCGTACCGACCTGCCTCTGATTCTAGTGGCCAGTGACGAGGTATAGTACTTCATAAATTTAGTATCAACTATGAACTAATACTTATTTCCAAAACACAATTAATATCATGCTAATGTACAATGTAAGTACTCCGATAGGATAACATAATGTAGAGAAGAAAGAAAAATGAGGAAAATCGAATGTTGCAATTCCCATAAGTAGAGGTACAAAGATTTAAGAAGTTTTCGAAATTTTCTCATGTGGAATATGCTTCGTGCAAATGTATCAGTTACTTATCATTATTAACTAGTAGTATATTGGCTAGCGACTAGTATGGGTGTATTGTATTAGGTTTTGGTCTCATATGTCATGTGTCCCATTTCATTTTGAAAAAGTATCATGGTGTAATGCGGCGTTTCCTCCTTTAACAGTATAAATACAAGCTCGTGAACTATGCTACTGCAATGACCCTAGCTACAGTCCTCGGGCCGCGCTTCGAGAGCCCCGTTTCAAGGATTCAGCTGGCCTCCAGGAAAGAAGAGCAGAACGTGCTGCATTATATCCTCTTCGCCACCAAGAACATAATAGGTCTTCAGAGAATGCCGCTCGATGGGAACCCTTGGAAGCATGTCGGGGTACTTGGACATCCCATACAGGTAGATAGAAGGATTCTTTGCGAACTCCCACACAAACTATTCGATTTGATGTAGACCAGTATTTTACTATTCAATACGAATAAGAATAACTTTCATGTTCAATACGATACTTATTAGTCCACTCACTGCCATCTCGATAAGGCGCTATTCGCGCATTTAAAAATAAACCTTATCAACAATATTTTACTTGAAACGTAACAATTTAAGGTTTCTTCCAGATTATTGACATGTGTTACCGTGAGGACCTAGGAACGCTTTTTACCCAAGGAGCTAAAGATATTTGCTTGTGTCAGTGGGCTGCTAGCTTTAGGTACGTATTTATCACACAAATAAAAATATATTGTAAAGGTGAACCGGCCTTACATCATGCGTTGCATGCACATCATTTTATACAATGCACACGAGAGGCGAGCGAGCCACCATGCTAACCAATCAGTGGCGGTGGGTCAATAAATTTCATAGGCAAGCCGGTGCTGAATTTGGCTTAAAATTTCTTCATGAGCTGCAGGAAAACTGCTCAGGCACCTGAAACTTACGCAAGCCGACGGGAATCGTGTTCAATGGACGCGCCGCTACTCCTAACCATCCACATCTCATTTCGCTAAAGTTTTTTCATTCATTCATTCTTCAGGGCAGTGGACAGTACAGCCCAACAAGGTGGGGAAGACCTTGATCCCTACTACTGCCTCATCGAGAATGGACGGCCGGGATGGCTGTTCCGGGAGATACGAGACTTGTTTTACTACATTCAGATATTGTGTCAGGGTACCTTTTCGCCCACGAGACGGACGGTGAAGGATTACATCCCGATCGATTCTTTGCCGGACCTTATGAGGGCTCTTGGGTTCTTTCCGTCTGAGTACGAGGTAACCATCATGCACCCCCATACAAATCGTAGGTAGTGAAAGATTTACTACTTTTTAAAACCATAGAGTAACTTATATAGTAGAGCAGCACAGCCTAAAAACTTTTTTCTTTTGAATGAGAAAGCCCCCTAAAGATATCAAAAATGTAAGAGGAAAATCACCTGCACTGCTACTCCACCTAGTAACGAATAGCGTACTAGTAGTACACTAGTAGCTAGTACTAGGTGGAGTAGCAATGCAGGTGACATTTCCTCTTACATTTTGGTTTAGGTGGCTTTTTCGCAGATGGCGCGATTGACTTGAGCTTCAAAAATTTCTTAGGCGGTGCTGCTCTACTTTATAAGTTACTCTATTATAATACCAAACAGTGCGAACTGCAGCTTAAACCAATGAGTATATTATGTATATCCCAAAATATTACGAAATAACATTTGATACCTAAATACCTATTTACCAGTTGAGCGTCGGTTTAAAGCCTAGTTTCCCCTTCGAATTGGCTGATTTGATAGAAGCTGCATTCTCAAAAACTACTGACTGCGCCAGTTCTTGAAACTCTCCTACAATATACTCAAACTCTCCTATAACACCCCATAACTGAATTATATACCTACTCCTAGTTAGAGAATCTGCTAACTGAAGCCACGTTTAAAGTTTGAACTTCGAGTTTGAAGGTTTGATAAAAATTGCTTTCTTAAAACTACTATTACTTAAAACACCATACATAATACATAGATCTAGTTTAATACTGGCTTATAATGATGTATGTTTATGAGTGAAATTATTTATATTTAAATAATAGATTTAGCCCTAGTTCCAATTTGTCTGTCAGACATCATCTTGTCACTCGATGACTCGACCCGTATAGACGGAGAGCTGGCCACGTCAGATATGACACAATAATGAGAGCAACGAAACCCCTCTAGTTAGTTTGCTATACTATGCTTATTTCTAGATCCGGACATCTGGCAGCTGTAAAGTGGTGGAGGTAAAAGAAAGCAAATAACTTGAAGAAAATAAATTCTAGAGTTCTGGTTTTGATCCAATATTATGAAGAATTATTAATTAGATTATATAATATCCAAAAGTTTCGTTTGGGGGAAGTAGTACCAAATGATGTATTATGTAATTTTTGGTTACTCGCCTACTGTTTTTGTTTGCGCAATAATACACAATGTTTATTGTTCTAATGTTAAAATATAGGCCCTGTTCTCTATAAATGACACAACTTCAGCAGTTTTTACCTATTTCGGTATTACTTTTTTTCAACTTAAAAACTTTGTTGGTCTGTCACTCTGATCTCCACCCATTAAAAGCTGCCAGATGCCCGGATCTAGCAATAAGGATGGTTATGCAATCTAACTGGACTGATTACAAACCTCTCATTATTGTGTCACATCTGACGTGGCCAGCTCTTAGACCAGTATGTTTATTTTGAAGTGCACGTTCTTCAATATATATTTTAATATGCTTAAATAGTGTCGTGTTATTTGACCACTGCGTACTAGGAGCTTAACCCTGCTACAGTGGTTATGGGCCCAGTATATATATACCTACTTTACTTTACTCCTAGGTAGAGAACCTGCTAACTGAAGCCAAATTTAAAGTGTACCAGCCGACGCCATCCGCGGAGCTAGACTTCGAGGAGTTTGTGAAGCTCTACCTGAACCACCGGCCAGCTTTTGGAGAAGACCTGGGTAGGGTGCGCAACGCGTTCAAGACCTTCGCCTCGTTGGAGAAAGAGAATTACGCCATGGGCAGGGACGAGTTCGTGGAGATGCTGGGAAGCTACGGTAAAGTATGAAGCGTACAGTCAGCAGCACAAGTAGCTAGCGGGTGATGTATTCAAAATGTGCTGCTGACTGTACTTAGCTGTTTGAAGTTACTAGTTGTGTAGTGAAGTTCCGTAGAGGTAGCGAAAGGTTAGTGCTCATCCGGTCATGTTCTTTGCGATTAAGTTATATCATAAATAATTGTATATAGTTTACCTACTAAAATTAATTATTCTAAGTCTGTATATTACTAACAAAAATATGGGCCTTCGATTGCCTGAAATAAACGTTAATTTATTTATCTATTTATTTACTTCGGTACTCATCAAGCATATATCTGTTGAGGTAAACATCGAGATAATCAGAATTTTATACCTGATACTTTCGCACACATCTCTTTGGTGGCAAAGAAGCAATAAGCATTGGCGGCGGGTCCATAGAACTCGATGCCCACCGGCCTCTATTTAACCTTTTCGACGCCATGTCAAACGCAAAACCTACCACTCAGACGCCACGACATCTAAATGTCAAAAATGAAGTTAAACTTTATGCATGTGCATGTAGGTCTATTTTGCTCTGTGGTCGGTGACCGATATATCGGTCTTTGGCGTTGGACCTGTGGTGCCGATATATACGTCTTTGGCGTGGAAAAGGTTAATAGACGCTTGGGTAGCTTATCCCTAACAGATTATGGAGAAAAGTAAAGCCAAATTAGCTCCTGGCTTACGGTCCAACGGTTAGGTAAGAAAGTTATGAAAATACTCTTACTGGTTCCAGGAGAGTGCTTCCCCCGCGACCTGAGCTGGTACCTGCTGTCCATCCTGTCGGGCCACAGCTTCGACGAGCGCGCCGCCATGGCCGAGGAAGATATCTCCTTCTTGCCTGAGGTAATAATAGTATTTTCACTTCAGCTGTCTATCAAAGATTTAAATCTAATTGTCCAAATACACACCCATGAAATCTGCCAACGGTAGACTTGGGGTGAGTTGCACCACGCACAATTAACGGATTCGTCAACGTTAAATATGGCGCCGGAGCTGTCATCCAATAGAAAACTGTCAAACTTTTCATACAAGATTTTTTACGATGACGTTGACGTTAACAGACGGTTTGGTGCAACCGGCCCTTAGTGGTTTAACCCTTAATAAGACCCCAGGTATATTTTAAAAGGACTCATATTTTCGATGAACACAATTGATTTTGAGCCTTCTTGTAAAGAAACTAAGATTCATATTCTAAGTAATTGTATGTGGTCGCTAAACCGCCTCTGCCTTCATAAGGGGTACTATTGTAGGTGAATTTTCGTTAATTGACCTAGACAGCGTTATTCAAGTAGGTACACTAGGTACTGCTTGACAATATTACAAAAAGAAGAGATTTACCAGATTTTGCACCAACTCTCCCAGTCCCCTTAGATTGGTATGGTATACGGGTCAGGCCGTAGTTTTTGCCACAAATAGCGCAAAGGTGACGTAAAATATTCTACGATTCGGTCGCGCAGAGTGACGCAAAATAGTTGAGTCGGTCGCGCAGAGTGACGCAAAATAGTTAAGGTTTGCGCATACATTGTATGATTTTGACATAATATATTTTAAATGAACATTCGATTGTTAACCGAGGGATGGAAAGAACCCACCACAGCCGAGATATTTTGGCGCTCATAGTTAGGTACAAAAAAAAACACGATTTGGTATGGTAAGGTTACATTTTTAATCACTGCAGACAAAAGGCTGAACGGTCCACCAAATGGAACTATAGAAACATGTCAAATTGCCAAATACTAAGAGATTCCATAGGATTTGAATGAAAACGTCACTTTCAAATAGTTCCATGGTGATCCACGGTTCCATTTAGTTGATTTTATATAGCAAACTTACACCTGGAAACCGCAAACCTATGTGTGCATGAACCTTTATTCGGTAGCGCAATATCACTGGTATCGCAAAGTGGCATAATGGCGACCGTGGCGCAAAGAAAATCTATAATAACTCTATGAATAAGCTCTTTTTTTTAGTTAAAATAACCTAGGAAGATTACACACGCCTTACTTAATAGTGCACAATAACAATGACAGACATTAATTTAAAACTTATCTTGAAATCTCAAAAAATGCACGCCGCGAAAAATGTGACACTTTTCACTCCGAACAAAGTTTACATCGGTCTGACAAAAATATAGCCGCTGCCGCCTTATTGACCATAGACAAAGCTGCTTTGGTGTTGCAGCTATTAAGAATACAAATACTACCAAAGCTTAAAGGCCACAAAACGGGCATGATGGTTGCGCAAAAAATAGCGCAGAGAAATGGCTGTTTTCGTTTTTTTTATTTAATGTACGAAAATTAATGTACTTTCTTAGGAAACACGAAACGATATTCAAAAGGGGGCTAGGTAACTATTATTTGATAACGTCAAATCAAACAGATCATGAAAATGTTGTCTTTTTTCTAATTTTAATGGATGCGCAAAGTGCACCCGACCGAAGCGGATTTGCATTTTTTATGAAAATTTCGTTGTTTTCATTTTTTAAAGTCGTATAACTTTGCAAATATATCAATTTATTTAAATATCTCCAGTGGCCGTGGGTAAACAGGTCTTCAGAAATACAATGCTATGTTTAATTACTATATAAAATGATTACAGTAAAAAAAAAAAGTAGCGGACCGAAATCTGAACTTTTTTCGGCAAAAACTACGGCCTGACCCATACATGCGCATCGGATTAGTTCCCGATTTGCCAGATTCGGCATTCGACGACGGCATCGACCCTCATCTATTACATAAAGACAGCCTTGAATGATCAAGATGAGATAGATGACTAAATGCACGATTACAAAAACTATTTAAAACGGGATATTTACCATGTGAGTTTTTTATTTTGAGCTTCCGATATTTCGGCACAGTTGCATGCGCCATTATCACGGAGTAACTGAAGTTGCTGCGAGTGTCAGTTGTGGTCTACCCACACACCATAGCGATCTACCCTCTTTCGAGTTCGCTTTTTTCGTCCGTTGTCACTGCTACTACTACCGTCCGCATTCTCACTTGGAACTCGATCACGGTTACGACACACTACACTTACGGTATCAACTCGCGCGGTGTTTACCGAAATAGACTGTTTTGGTTTTGAGAACTTACGGATCACTGGATGCCAGACACTTGACAAATGAAAGCCGTCTTCCCGGTTGAAATTCTTATATTTAAGAATTTCGATGGCCTCCTTAACCATCCTCAAAATAAAAAACTCACATGGTAAATATCCCGTTTTAAATAGTTTTTGTAATGTTAATGACCATGTTAGCTTAAAATCATATAAATGCACGATATTTCCATCTTTCTGTTTGATTTTCTGCAATAGAAAAACTATTCTGGCAAAACAAGAATCTGGCGAATCGGGAACGAATCGCGCATCATTCTAGTTGTATCTCCCAATTGTAGGAATATTGGAGATTCAACTAGAATGATGTCCTAGAAGTCTCTTAAAATAAAAGCTCAATTCATTCACAGCAAGAGACATTTTATTTTTCTGTGACCAATCAACATATTCCCACAGACAATATCACTTCGTGACCTCTTAATAAACATCATGGGCATTCAAGAAGAGGAATTATCAGGAGACACCTTCTCCGCAAGAGATTCTGTGGCATCATCTTGGGGCTCCTCAGTCACTGGCACCTCAGATGAAAAGGAAAAAAACAACTAACATATATTCTGTATTGTCTTATTACAAATAAAATCTCAATCTTGCACATTCGTTTTCTTACATAGAAATGTGTTTATCAGTTTAAAACCAAAATGTTCTTTCTTATGAAATATTTGAACATAAACCCTGGTAAATTTGAATGCTAGGTTTTAACAAACTCTGAAATTTCACTTTTGTCTTGCTCCTTAGTCCTTTGTAATAAGGTACAAAGGTGAAAACAAGTATTTGACACCAACTGCGCATTCTAAACAATGGTGATATTATTATTGGCATTAATGAGTGCATTGACATCTGTAATGGCGTTAAAGAGGTTAACCCTTTGAACGCCAAGAGCCACTAAAGTGGTCATGTGCTGTCGTGCTTACTACGCCAACGACCACTAAAGTGGGCATGGCAGACACTGTCAAAGTAATTTTGCTGTTGACAAAAATTTGTATTGTTGTAAATTCGTTTCTCACTACAAAAACTATTTAAAACGGGATATTTACCATGTGAGTTTTTTATTGTGAGCTCACATGGTAAATAACCTGTTTTAAATAGTTTTTGTAATGCTAATGACCATGTTAGCTTAAAATCGTTTCTCACTAGTTTAGATGTTGGCGTTTATGCCACATTTTGATGCGAGCGATATAGCGTTCAAAAGGTTAAAGGCAGCTCAATGTACCCTAGCATTCAGTTGCCAGGTGATTTTATCATTATCATTCCAAAAAACAAAGTAGTTTACCCAATGCCAGTCCTACACTAACAAATAAGTTACAGATATTGCTATTTTGTACTTGTGTTTAAGAAATAAGAACATTTTATTAAATTTTACCTTTAATTGCTAAATTACAAGCCTAGCAATAAAATTTGTATGTTACACGTCTTCAATCAATAAAATTAAGTCACATTTTTGTTAATTCTATTAGTCATTTAATTTAGACCAAATAATTACCAATGTTTGATTACATGGAAAATGATAAAATTGGTGACACTTGTCCTTAAAAACTTATCATAAACACACTCCTCATTTACTCAATAATTTAGGTTAATATTTACAAATAATTAATATATTCTAGCCACCAAGGGCATACCATTCATTATCAACATAAAACAAATATCTATCTTTTAGTAAATGTAGGAGACACAATATCTATTTCTGGGATAAATTATGTAGTTTATGTATGTGTAAAATGTGGTTAAAATGCAAATAAAAATGTTAAGTTGCAGTATTGCCTAAACTTACAATATTGATGAACTCTTAGTACTTATTTATGTAAGCTGCTAAGTTGCCTGCAAGCTCGCCTTGCTCACACAAGTGTCTTGAATGGCCTTTATAAATAGTATTCACAGCACAGACAATAAAACAATAAAGTAAATGTTAATATCAAATAGCACTGCTTAGCCGTCACTAGAGTATGACTAACAAAAGTTGAACCAAGCAAAGACAATTTTATGGCAACATGCATGTATGTAAAGTATGTTGCCCAATTGAGTTTGCGTGGTTCAACTTTGATTAGCCTGACTCTACTAGCATGTTGTAATAGTCCTTGCCTCGGAGGGGCTTCTATTTCTAGAGCTTGCCTCAGTCAGTCTTTAACCGTTTCGCTGGTGTTGTGGTGCCACTGCTTTGGGAGTTGGAGTCCTCTGAGAAGTTCATGTGCGTTGAGGAGAACTCTGTTGGGCCTTGGGAGTCACTCACAGTTGAGAAACCTAAAAAAAGAATATGTTTAGATGCTTATGCTCTATGTTGTTTTAGATGAAAACTATGTTAATCAGTTGATAGATTTATCATCAATATCATGTAACACTGGAAAAAACTTGAATGAACACTAACTTTTTATGCTTCAAGTAGATTTACAAAATGATGATAAACTTACACGTATTAGAATCCTCCGCCATACCGAAGTTGGAGTTAGATGAATCGTGCATCTTTTTGGGGGTCAACGTGTTTTCCTTATTATCGCGCTTGGCCGCGTGCTTCTTTTTCTGCTCGTTTGTTGATATCGGCACCCATTTATATATTTTCATGGTTGTTTCCCCAATCGTCACCCACTTCTTCTCCCTGTTAAATATTTATTTATGTTACGATAATATATATTTATTGTAAAAAAAACGTTCAGAAAAAACTATGCCAAATACGTACCAATGGCGAACTTTTTCAACAGCTTGCATGACTCTTTTGATGTCATCTTTAACACGGTTTCTAGTTTCGGCGCGTACGGAACGAGACATTGTTGTAAGCTTTAGTTGAAAGAAAACTGATATTCCTAAATTACAAGTAAAAATAAATTTAAAACAAGTTTATTAATCCAACGGCGTTTAAAATCATCCGCACAAGGCTTCTATTTCGCCATTATGGTTTGCTGCGGGCGGGGGTGAAGAACGTCGCCGGGAGGATAAATATTACATGTATAAAATTGTCTGTCTTATTTCGTGGTCATAAGGTTAATATTTCAATGCATAAAAAGTTAAGTTTATGTTGTCTATGCCTGCTCTAGCTGCTCTACGGTACGCTCTGACGTTTTGCGTTTAGTTATATCGCGGTGTAAAGAAAATAAGTAACAATGGATTCTGTAGAATTTACTTTAGAGAGAAGATTTAAATCTCTACCACTTTTATTTTAATTATTTTGATCAAATTATTAAGATGGCTGTATAGTTAATAATTAATTATGTAGTATTATATTTTAGCTAAAAACATTAAAGGTTGAAATGAAATTTTACTGAAGCAGGAACAAAACAAATCGATGAAGTGTTTTGATTGGTCATTATGACATTAGCGGTTTAGAACCAATCACGTTTGACCTACTTGGGTATATGAAAACATACCAACATAAAAGCTAGTAAAAATTAAAAATAGGGAAAAATCATACATGAAATTTTTTAGGTAATCCCTGTCGAAAAATAACATTAGATTCCGACTAATTACATTTAAAATGTTGCTCTAATGTGCAGGTAAGAGTATTCTCATTAGCTTCAGTGTAAAACTTTAGAATTTTCAGTGCTAAGAATGATAAGGTGATGAATTTTGCAGTCAATTTTGACTTATATTTAGCGGCTGTCAGTTGTTTTACGTCTTGTGTATTTTCTAAAATAAATTAAATCCTGTCTATAAATATAATTGAATTTGTACACAATCATTTACGCCGTTTGGACTGCAGCGATGCGCGTTGATTGCGATGATGCAACGAGATGATAAGGTGCAGTTTATATCTACTTACTAATGCTTCCGTACTACATAATTTGCATTTTATACACTTTCTTGCAACCGTATCTCAATGTTGTGTCCTGTGTTGTGTTGCCCCACCTAGCAGTTCTGAGACATAACCTCAAATAAGTGTTTCTGGTGTCAGTCCAGGCTGCTCCCGCCCTCTGGGCGCTCACTCCCTGCACACAGTACTTGTCCTGTTTTTGCTCTTTAAGCTTTTTAGATCACAGTGCAGCAATGTTTGTTTTAATGTTCCGTTGCAAATTTTTATGCCTGTTATTTTTTGTTGCAGTACCTGCATGTTGTGTTGGAACTGTAGAAGTGATACAGTGACTATATTGTTGCGTTGTTCACCGTAAGGTACAGCTAACGAGAACCGTACATCTTCCCTTTCCGTATGGCTGCGTATGTTAATCGAACCATATCCATGATGGCTGGTGACGGCCCGCACAATGTGGGACTCAACGGCAATGTGCGTGTCAACATGTCAAACGTGGACTCCCCGCTGCAGATTTTTGTGAGGGCCAAGAAGAAGATCAATGACATATTTGTGGAAATTGATGACTATGTTAAAGATGCCGTCACATTTATGCATGGTAAGTTTTTCAATGTTCTACTAATATTTTCAACCATAGTTTACCTTGAGACCTCGTAATTTTAACACTAAAAATGGCTGTGTTGGTCAAATGTCAAGTTCAACAAGAAAAGCAACTGAATTAATATAATATGAATGTAAAGGTCACAAAACATCAATATTTTCATGTCCTTGGACATACTTGTTTCATTACATCGAAAACTTTCAGCCATATAATATAATATGTCAATACTGTAGTATTGATCTCCCTAACAAGTTTATTCACTTATCAGTGTTGACATGATAACAGCATATTGACAGGGGATCAGTATTTTGTGGATGTCAACGGCCTAGATTATCATTACTCTATATGGGTGACCTTCCCAACAATCACAGTAGTGTTACTTTAATGGGTCGTTGTTCAATTGTCTGTTCCCATTTTGTACACTATGTTTGGTGAATGAGTTACAATACTAGCATACTAAATTATGTGTAACCTTGCAAAGCTAGCCTATAATTTCGTGTATTTGTTTTAATTTCAATAGCAATTGTATATAATTACAGTACTTTTGTATCGATTTTATACCTAGAACTTATTTAATAAGTTTCTGTTATTGAATTGAATATAAAAAAAAACAAATATAGGATTCAGATAATTTATTACTACTACATACTTATGTTTAATATTTTTAATATTTCAAATTGGAAAAAGCACCTAATAAGTTTCAAAGAGAATTAAGGTCTATTAAAAACAGACTTTGTTACTTTACTGGCAAATCCAATGGGGTTGGCCGGTGAAAACTTTTGCAGAGGGCGCTGTTCCAGATTCCATACAATAAGAGAAAGATATACAAACAATGAAAGAAAGAAACAGACGATGAATGGTCCCTAACTTGTATGCAGGCATAAAGCTTTTCTTAGGCAAAAACCTTCCCTATGGCGTTAATCTACATCATTTTAATTTTAGTGTATTCCAAAAACAGATGGATTTCAATTTCGGAGCAATTCAAGACAAAACATAGAGTAATTTTCGCGAAAATAAATAAAAACTACTTCACACGACTAAGATGTCACTTTGACAGTTGCCAACCCCATTGACCTTGTAAAAAAAAGAATTCCCATTTCCATTAGATTTATAATCCTTCTATACAAGTTAATCTCTATAATATTATTCTTGTATAGAAAGCATATTTCTAGTAATCAATATTTTCAGCCGTGTCAGGTGACAGCAGTATCGCAACCCCGCAGGACGTCACCAATGTGGAGGCCTATGTTAGCAAAGTGCAAGCCATTCGGGAGGTGCTCAAGAGAGATCACATGAAAGTTGCATTTTTTGGCAGGTGAGTTTTCGAATGAATGCCTGTTCTTCAACTTAGGTTTCAGAGCAGACCCTTAAAAAAGTGCTCAAATAAAGAGTTTAAAATATGCACAGTCAAAAATCTTCAAAAACTGCCATACTACATACGCGTTGCCAACCCAAAAAATTAGCGTGGGCGTATCGTATTCAGCGTGTTTCAATATTCATTGGTGTAATTGTTTTTTTTTTTACTATGAACATCTGGTGGATTTGTAAAATGTGACACTATTTTGGTAAAGATACTATTGGCGGGCGGCGCTTACGCTTTTATTGTTCGAATACTATATTGAATCTGAATGTATGAATGATACATTTACCTAAAAACTGTGGCAAACTATAATAGGGTAGTAGAATAGTAGGATTACGAAACAATTTGTTGCCATGCAGTTAATATGAAAAGTTACTTGTGGATGAATCCACCTCTTTTTAATACAGTTTGGTTGATTTAAAAATAGTTGAAAGGGAATCTGGTGTTTTGGTTTAATTCAGTAAATTTGATTTTAAGTCAGCTATGAAACAATGAGTCCATATGAAATAAAATTGTTTAATCCAGAAATGGTTTCCATATCCATTGACTTACTATGTATTCTACTAGACAAGCTATCTAGAACAAAGTTTGTGCGCCACATTTGGCGGTTGACAGCTGTCATTGAATCAGAGATTAGCTTTAGCGAAGCAGACGTGACACTATTATGACAATATTCATATTCTGCCTAAACACATTTTGTAATGAAACGTGATTAAATAATTTTAAGAGAAACTGATTGTTTTTTATTTGTAATATTTATTTTCAATCTTATATCATGTGGTACTTTAGAAAAACACGACCGAGCGCTGTGTTTCATTTTAAATGTAATTATTATTTAAGTATAGGTACTTATAATACAATAACTTAACCCTTTATATTTACTTAAATTCATATAAATATTTAGTAGCTATAATGTGAGCGATATTTTGATTTTTAAGTTTTAAATTTAAATCATAAATTAGGTACCATTCTTATGTAATTAACTCTCGCTTCAAATTTCAGCAAAATCGCCCTTGTTACACAATAATCATAATATGTGTTACGAAATAAACATTAAAATGTACCTATCTGGATTTTTTTTTGTATACCACGTTAATATTTGTATGCAATATAAGAATCTAATAAATAATATAGGTACATCATAAGTCTAGGCATATGTGTTACTTCTGCGGCATTAATCTATGCGCCGAGGAACATTGGCAAAATGGCGTCGCACCGCGAACAACAATTATTTTAATTTAGTGTTACATCTAACTTTGCGCTTATTTACCGATGGAATGTAATTCCGTGGCTTCTATTACTTTTATTAGAATTATTAGTGCAGTTTTATACTACGCACGAAGCCATTATTTTTAATATTATTATTTTTTAATTTTTGACGCTTGCGTGGCATCATGTCTGTGGTCCAAGACAGAATGTCAGGCTGATCACTTAAAGTCGAGTAAATCACTTAAACTCATGGCTGAAAAAAATAGTATGGGATGTCATCTCCTGTTACTCAATGTCCATATCTATATTAATAATCTCGCGGGCCTCTACGGAAAAATTGAACGAGACTATGCTCAAATGAAGGAGCGTAAAGAATAAAGAGTTTTTGAATTAGACACTTATATCGGCAAAATTCGGATTGTCGCGTATTTTACGTTCAAAAGTGTTAATTTGACGACATAACGCCGGCCATATTTGTTCTTTGTCAGCGACGTCAGTGACGGGTGCGTTCGGAAATTGTGAACAATATTTGCATTCGGCGCACACGCAATGCACGTCGGACCAAAGATTGTGGTCAAACAAAAGGAGGTAAAAAGTAAATAAATGTTGAGAATAAATGTAATAATACATAGCTGATTTACAAAATATTTTTTTTTAAGAAAGTAGAATTACTTTTCACGAAAATATAATAATTATGGATAGGCTTTTAAATTGCTTTTAAAGGAATAATGTGAAGATGTTTGCAAGTATTCGAACACTACACATTTTTTCATTGTCATTTCATTTTAAAGCGGTATTACACATTGCAACCTGCAGGGCCCAATCTGTCAGGTTGGAAAGTGTAATTGAAGGTAGGGCCCGTAGGGTGCTGAAGGAGGGGTAGGAAGAGGCAGGGTACACAACAGATTGGGCCCCGCAGGTTGCCATGTGTAATAGCCGTTTTAATTCCAAACGTCACTTCATGCAAAATAATTGTGTTTTGTTATTTCTAAAATGAATACAAATTTAATCATAGTTTAATGAAATAGGCTGTGGTTAAGGGATGCTCATTTTTTATCGTAGGTATTCACATACATGCTTATAAACATGAATTGTATGACCAAATGCTGTCATAAGTATTAAATAGTGTGTGCAATTGGAATTCTGAAGACAAAAGCTGAAGGCCTTAAAATAAACACCTAACAAATGTAACGTACAGTGCTGGACAATATGGATCATAAACTTATCTTGCTTATCTCGGAGAAACATTTTACATTTTAAACAGTTAAAAACTGAAGGTCTATTAAGGTGATATTTTATTTATTTTTTCAAATACTTCCATAAATTCTTACTCAGATTGACTACGGGTGACTATGTTAGCCATTAAATCTATTTAAGCCTATTAATCACAACAAACGCATGAGATATACATACTGTTCTGTTGGTCATCTATATTCATCATTTCATATATATTCAGACGGGCGATGACTGAAAGAAAAGACCAGAATGTATATCTCAAGTGTTCAATTCATATTTTATACCTGTGTAAAAAATAATTGTACGATCATTGATATTTTATTGTCTGTAAGTTATATGCCTTGAAATAAGCTAAAAGTTTTCTCATATATCTGTGATGCTAAGTTCAAATGTAAAGAAGTTATGATAGAAAGTTTATTTTTTATGGCGGTGTATGATCCATTTTGTCCAGCACTGCATCTACCTCAGGTACTTTACCCCGGCCACTATGGCTTTACTAAGAAAAATTTCATGCGTTGCCACTGAGAATTAATGAAATTGTAGAGATGAATGTGTTGTTATGCTGCAGTTTATGGCCCTGCTCATACACAGCGGAAACGGGGCAGTTATTCTAATGGCACAATGCGCGGATATGTATGGAAAGTTGTTCCGCGCGGTTTTCACTGATGGTGATGTCTGATCCAGGCCTAAAACAGCAGTGAGCAGTGTCCTGTTTTTGTGGCTTCCAAGCTGTTCAACCGACTTCAAGATTTTGAAGGAGTAGGTTATCAATTCGTCAGGATATTTGTAATTTTTATTTTCTTTTTTTATGTATGTTCACCGATTATTTGAAGACGGCTGAACCGATTTGGTAAATTCTATTTTTGTTTGAAAGAGTATACTTCACAGTTGGTCCCATTGTCACCAGGTCCAGATCTGATGATGGGATCCTGGAGAAATCGACGGAACTCTTCAACTATTATAGGCACACCTATAGTGATTTCACTATTTTTTACAGCAACTCAGCCACTGCCTCTTGGAATAGCGGATCCTAAGTGAAGTTGGTTCTTTTTTTGTTAAAATTATATTCACCTATCAATTATCACAACAACCACCTTCAATTCGAAGTGAAATTGAATGGCTACTGTAATTAACTTTAACTACATTGAGCCGGAGTTAATTATTGGATGTTATGATCACCCGACTGCTAAAAAATTTTTTGTCTCTCTGACGTTCTATTAATATTTTTAATATTTTTCTTCTTTTCTCTTTTTGGGGTTTCGTAGTCAACTAGAAACCCTTATAGTTTCGTCATGTCCGTCCGTCCGTCCATCCGTCCACGGCCCAGCTCATTGCCCGTTAGCACTAGAAAGCTGAAATTTGGTTTGAATATGGGCATTAACCAAGCCGACAAAATGATAGAATAAAAACTTGAAAAATAAATTTTTTTAGGGTACCTCCCCGTACACGACGTGAAGTGGGGGGGCGAATATTTTTTTCGTTCCAACCCTGTTGTGTGGGGTATCGTTGAATAGGTCTTTTAAAAAGAATTAGGGTCTTTTAAAACAGTTTTTGGATAAAGCTAATATTTTCGTAAATAATAGCTCTGAAAGTTTAAAACTGGGCGTCCTCCCCATCTAACATTTGAACCGTGGGTCCAAAAATTTTGGAAAAATTCATGAAAGTGAGGCCTAATAAGTACCTTCAATAAAAACTATATTGAATTAAATCGGTTGAGCCGTTTTTGAGTAATCACTCAAAAATTCATAGTGAAAGGACGTAAGTGAAATGACGTAAGCGCCACCAAATTTCCCGTAAGAAACGACCTTTTGAATTAATGAATTGTAACAGGCCGGCAACTACGGAACCCTACACTGAGCATGGCCTGACATGCTCTTGGCCGGTTTTTTTATTACATGCTACCTAATACCTAAAAGGAGGGCCACGTTTTTTCGAAAGTATATAGAGGTATTACCCGAGCGAGGTAGGACGGACCGAATCCCGGGACTTTCAAAAGGATTTCAGGATCCCGGGATATTCGGGACTTTAAAAATCCAGGATTCCGGAAATGCTTCAAAGGGCTTCCGAGATTTTAGACAGCTGGGGTCTTGAAATGTGGGACAACCGAATTTTAGGGTCCTGGGAGTCCGCAACTTAAGAATACCAGGATATTGGAACTTTAAAAAACCGGGATTATGTAACTGCACGAAGCCGAAAAACCAGGGATTTCGAGAATGCGAGAAACCGAGATATAAGGATCCTGGGAGGCCGGGACTTTAGGTAACCCTTTCCTGGATGAAAAAGCCAAGTTCCTGATATTCCAGGAGTGCGACGTTCTGGGATTTTAGGATTTCGGTATTCAGAGTTTTAGAAACCCATGTGGGAAACCAAGATATTTGAATTCCGGTGTTACGAGTCGTTAGAAAGCCGGGAGTCCGGAGTTTTGATATTCTGGATTAGGAGACTTAAAATGCGGGATTTCGGGAATGTGGGAAACCGCGATTTTATGCTGGGAGTCCCGGTATAAGAGATTCCGAGATTTTGAGACATAAGTTATTTAATTAATAAATAAATTCTGAATTCCAAAAAATCTGGATGGGTTTCGTGACATTAGAAAGCCGGGATTCGTATAATGCCGGACGCCGAATTTTTAGAAATCTGGAGCTTTAGGGATGCAGGATTCCGAGATTTTTAAAAGCCTAGATTTCGAAAATGCGGCGCTCAAAAAATTTTGAGTTCCTGTCCCAGGAGTCCAGGAATTTATAAATCTGGGAATCACTAAACCCCGAATTATGGAAATAGCGATTTTAGGTTGCTGTGCACCCGGACATAGGGGGATCTGGAATTCCGGAACTTTAGGAGGCCGGGATTCTGAAAATGCGGCTTGCTGAATTCCAGCGGTCCTGAATTCCGAAACTTAATAACATCGTAATTTCGGAACTGCGCGAGGCCGTGATTCTAAGATATTATAAACCAGGGTTTCCGGGAATTGAATCAATCGGGATTTTAGGGTCATGGGTGTGACAGGACTTAGAAGTACAGTATTACGGGACTTAAGAAATCCTAGGAACCCTGGATTGCGGGAAACCAGGTTTTCTTTTTTTACATATAATATTTTTACATTTTTTTTTTCATCCATAACATTTATTTTACCCGAGCGAAGCCGGGTTTTCATCTAGTTGAACAAATAAATCCAATTAAACCTAAATTAAATTAAAATAATATACATATAATATAAATTATTAAAAATTAAATTAAAAATTAAATTTAAATTATTAATCTAAAAACTCCGTCATAGCCTGTACCACGGTTCACCCCGATCTCATGGTGACAGGTTTGTGGTAGGTCCTCCAGCGCTCATGAAGCGGGCTAGCGTCCCACTCCCTCACTGCGGACAGCAGCGTGTTGCCGGAACCATTGATCGCCTTTCTGGCGGCGGCGCTTCTCGCTCTCAGCAGCGCGGCCCAGCCCGGCGCGCGGCCCTCCGCGAACATGGCGCTCGCGCTGCACCAGCGCGGCAGCCGGAACAGCGCTCGCCACGCGTTGTTGTACTGCACGCGCATGTCTCCCACTGCCGCACAGGTGTACTCCGACCACAATTCCACTGTGTAGACACAGGTACAAAAGCTCAGGAACAGCTGCCTTTTCACGCCGTAGCTGCATTTGGCGAATCTTCTGGCTAGCATGTTCGCTCGTACCGCAATAGCTCGTCTCTGCCTTTCAATGTCCCTGTAGTCTTTCAAACTAGACAGCAGAACGTGGCCAAGATACTTAACCTCGTATACTCTACGCAGTTGAACTCCATCAAGTAACAGTGGCGGTACGCTTAACGGCATATTTGCCGCTTCCATGAGCATAAACTCCGACTTGTCTGGGTTGTATTTCATATTGTGCTGACTGGCGTATTTTTCGCATTCCGCCAGTAACTCTCGCATAGCTGCCACCGATGGAGCGAGCAGGACCATGTCATCTGCATACGCAATGTGGTTAGCCATTGTGCCGTTGATGGAGCAGCCGACCCCGGTGTTAGACAAAGCCTGTGAAAGCCCATCCATGTAGACACTGAAGAGCGCTGGTGACATGCTGCCCCCCTGTCTCACTCCGCAGTTTAGCCCGGTGGCGGCGGACAGAGTTGACTTCCAACGTACCTTGTTCTTCTGTTGGGAATACCACTTTTCCAGTACCTTGATAATTGGTGTGGGTGTCTTTCGCTCTTGTAATTGCTTCCAAAGGAGCTGGTGGTCAACTCTGTCGAATGCTTTACTCAGGTCGAGGAAGCAGGCGTAAACAGGTGTTCTCAGAGATTTGTAGTAGCCTACTATCTGCTTAAATGCGTAAATGGCCGAGGTTGTTGAGACGTTACTTTTAAATCCAAACTGGTTATCAGCAGTGTACAAATATGGGGCGGCGAGCTGGTGCAGCACTCTTTCCAGCAGTCTAGCTATTATGTTTGCCAGAGCAATAGGGCGGTAATTACTGGTACTTGCGATGTTTTTCCTTCTATCCTTGCAAATAGGTACTATAACCGTATCCGTTAGGTCCTGTGGCAAATAACCAGTCTTAATGATTGCTGTAAATAGTGTGGCCAGAGTATGCAATACGGCAGGGCCACCGTATCTAATGTGCTCAACTGTAAGACCATCCAAGCCGGGAGATTTACCGCGCGTCATTTGCTTGAGCGCTTTGGCGATGTCAGTTGCCGTGATCGTGATTGACACGGGAAGGCCGCCGTCAACACATTCTTGACCCTGATGATGCGCTCTCGCAGGTTTAGGCTGTGTGAATAGCTTGCTAAAAGCTTCCGCTATTTTACTGTCGTCCGTTTGTCCATCCATATGCGAGGGAAAGCTAGAAGAGGTTTTCAAAATTCTATTTACTTGTTGCCAGAACTTTCCGAAGTTGTTATGTTGCATGTCACTCGCAATATTGTCCATTTTTATCTGTTCGTGATTATTTTGACAATAACGCAACGCAGATTTAAATTGTGATCGACATTGTTTACGTCGCTCGGCCGCTTCACCTGTAGTCGGACAACCGGCTTCGTGCCACAGACGTACTGCGCTCCTAGACGCCGCATATTTTTCCGCCACGTATTTATTCCAACCGGGAATGAATGTTTTCTTTTTACGTGTGATCTTCCGCTTATGCGGTTCTACTCGAGTTCCTTTTTGCATTATTGAAACTATCCTTTTGTAGCAGTACTCGATGTTAGCCGGTATTTCCAGGTCAATTTTCTGAGACATTAACTGATTAATACAGATGTTGACTGTACGCATATATTCCTCAATTTGCGGTGTCGTACATGATTTCCAGTTCCAATTTTGTGGCTTTGTGTTGCCAACATTAGTACATGAAGTCAGTGAATCCATCTTTAACTCGACGACTATAGGGCGGTGGTCTGTCCAGTCGACCGATACGTCTATGGACAATGCAGTTATCGCATTGTGCGCGCTCTCAGTCGCCAGGCAGTGGTCAAGCCAGCTCGTAGTGTTATGTGCGTCGCTGACGTATGAGTATGTGTCCCGCGGTAATAATAGTTTATCGGCATACTTTAGGTTATATTCCGCACAAAATATCTCTAATTCCTGTCCGAAACGATGTGAAGGATCCGCGTTAAAATCTCCTAGAACCAGGCAGTCGGGCGTACCTCTGTCTTCTATTATTGAGTGTATTTTGCCTAATAATTCGCAGTATTCCGGAAAGTTATCAACGCTAGCCGTAGGCATATACACTGTGATAAGGAGTAAAGTAGATGTGTCGGAAGTGCTTATTTCTATCGCGCAGAGCCTTGGCGTGTCGCAGCCTATCGATACCACTTTGATACCATATGAACTTATAACTTTTCATTATGTGATTAAAAAGTGAGACAACTATTAGAAAGAGCACTGAAGCGTAGAGATTTATGCGTGTTTAATTACCCATCATAGTTTTATGGTTGGTGTTTATTTCTAAGTTTTCCATCACTCGCGAGGGGTCACTTGCGACGATGATAAACTGCTTATAATATTAAAAGGATTAATTAAATTAAACTAGAAACTGGCCTATAACCGCGAACCACTTCGATCAACGAATCGTCATTGGCATCACTCTCTTTCGTATATGCAAGAGCGATAGAGACGGGACCATCGTTTTGTCGATTTTCGAACTTCGCGGTAGCGGCGCTGTTCTAAACCAGTCAGTGGCCTCATTGCTTTTACGATTTGTTTTGTTTGACATACATGATTACCACTTTACGGCCTGTTAAAAAGATTTGATGATAACTTTTTGCTTGCGGCTTCGTCTTTCGTCGTCGTTGGTATTTAAGCATCCTAACAACTAACAACATTTACAAATATAATTTTAAACAAAAAAAAAAACGAATTACAAAAGGAAATGCTTGCCACTAAAGGTGTGCTCATAATATTTGAAGATTTCCCTCGATTTCTCGAGGATCCCATCATGAGATCCTGACCTGGTGACAATGGGACCTCCTGTGAAGTATACTCTTTTTAACAAAAAAAGAATTTTTAAAATCGGTACAGCCATCTTCGAATAATCGGTAATAAAAAAATGAAATAACGAAATTATCAAAAACAAGATTCCAACGAATTGAGAACCTCCTCCTTCCAAATCTTGAAGTCGGTTGATAAATAGTCTCTCTATGCCGATTGAACCGTCCTTTATTTTTTTTAAATTGCAAAATTTGCAAATAATTTTAGCGCTTAACAAAAAAAACGCATGCATACATTGCATATTCTCGTCGTGTTTTCGGGCAAATGATTAAAAAGCATTAAGAGAGTGATTAAGATTAGATACACGGTTTCAGTTTTTGCCCTTTTGGCTAACACTCCCAAAAAAAGTTAAATATTTGTTGGCAGCGTAAGTAGCACTACATCTCCACTGTAACATGTTGTCTCTGTGGACAGAACGAGCAACGGCAAAAGCACAGTGATAAACGCCATGCTGCACGACAAGATACTACCGAGCGGCATCGGGCACACCACCAACTGCTTCCTACAAGTGGAGGGCTCCGACACTGACGAGGCGTTCCTGCGTACAGAGGGGTCTGATGAGAAGCAGCCCGTACAGGTATTCCCTCCACCTTGCGTCGATATCTCCAGCAGTAACCCATCGGTATCTGTATTAAAATCTCCTGCTACCGCTGACATAGACAAATAATGATGAAGGTTCAATGTTTAACGGCTTTTTGGCTTTTATAACGTCGCCTAGTAACCGTGGTTTTGCTAGCTATATTTGAGTGAGGCTGCCCCCTAATATTTATTATATTATTGTAAATATTTTAATGCATAGGCAGCTTAAGGCTGATACGTGCATATCAATGTCCACTTGTGGTTTGTCCATTTTGAAAACGTCAAAATCAAGTCATATTCATATTCATTTATTTCGTAAATGCACATATACAATACACGTCAAAAAGCAAACTTAATCTATTCTCTAGTCTATTTTTAAAAGAGGGGGTTGCTACTACTATGCGTTTGGTGAAGTTTCAGCGAGTGTGTCCTCTCAGTCCTACGTTCATGTTCCGAGTGAAGATATCGCTTATTGCGGGTACACTGTAATGTCCTGTGAATATTTAGTACGTTTCTGTCAAGTCCAAGATCCAAGGTTTACCTATTATTAATATTTTTTTTCAGTCCGTCAGCCAGTTGGGTCACGCTCTCTGCGCGTCCCGCCTGCAAGAGTGCTCGCTCGTCCACGTGTACTGGCCTCGGGAGCTCTGCGCTCTGCTCCGTGACGACGTCGTCCTCGTGGACAGCCCGGGGGTGGACGTGACGCCTAACCTGGACGAGTGGATCGACCAGTATTGTCTGGATGCTGATGTATTCGTGCTGGTCGCCAACGCGGAGTCCACGCTCATGGTTACCGTGAGTACATGTATATAGCTACTACCGCTGGACGTGGTACAGTCGCCATCAGATATATTGGAGAGGCCAAGGTGGTCACAAATATCTGAACAACGGCTCTATTGTCAAGGCGATAAAGTTCATGTTCAAATATTTTTGAGTACATTGGCCGCTCCGATATATTTGATGACGAAGTAGTCCTAATAGGTAGTTCAGGTGCATATATGGTGGTTATAATTTTGAACTTTATTAATAGTGTATCAGAGTTCAAATTGAAAAGAATAGTTTTTTAGTCATGCGGTAAAGATATAACCCAAACCTGTTTATTTCAGGAAAAAAACTTTTTCCACAAAGTATCTACGAAGATATCGCAACCGAACATTTTCATACTCAACAACCGGTGGGACGCGTCCGCTTCTGAACCCGAATATCTGGACCAGGTAATTTCTTTAAGAAGACCACGATTTAAATAAGAATCGATTTTTTATCGAGCCATCTTTGAAATCCGGTTACAATATACCATTAACGGTGGGTCAAAAATGTTTCTCAAGCAAGCCAAAGCTTAATTTGGCTTAAAAATTCTTCATGGGCTCTAGGAAAACTGCTCAGGTGACTGAAAATTAGGCAAGCCGACGGGAATCGTGTTCTATTGACGCGCCGCCACTGCAATATACCAATGTCATTTGTACTTGTGCACGATTGCGTAAATGTCGCTCGATAAAAAAAGCCAAAATTAATTGAGATCCAGCAGGTCGCACTAGCCGCTATTATTATTATATGGCTTACAATATTTTTGGTACAGGTTCGAACTCAGCACGCCAACCGCTGCGTAGATTTCCTCTCCCGCGAGCTCCGAGTCTGCTCTCCCAAGGAGGCTGAGGAGCGCATCTTCTTCATCTCCGCTAAAGAGGCGTTACTAACTCGCATGCGAGAGCGAGAGAAGCCTGTCACATGTGAGTTGGAGTGAGACATACGTTTATTCTACTCATCTCAGACATTCCCCATATCAATAAAATTTGAGTGTCTCTGTCGCCTCCTACCACAGACTGAAATGAGGCAGCATAGATCATTATTAAAAGAAGTTATTGCCAAATCTTGAAAAGAGGCACCGAAGTCCCGTGACATCATAGCATAGACTACACAGATACCTCATCATTAAGCTTATACAGGGAGCACGAGGTCACCACATCAGCGCAATTTTATTCGTAAATTTCTACGATTCGGACAGCACATCTCTAGTACATTGTTGCCGAGGTATGGAAAGAAAGGAATTTCCTGACGAGGTACTTGGGTGCCAGGGCGAGGCTTGCCGAGGCCTGGCACTAGTTCCGAGTCAGAAAATTCCTGTTTCCGCTGAGGTATACATAGTGCTTTTCTCAAATATAGTGAGGAAATAAAGAAAAATTTTAGGAAAAACAACAAGTATTTTATATTGGAAAAGTTATGTTGATACTGTGTTTTATAATAGGTAATACGGAGGTACTTTTAAGCATAGCATAAATAAACCACACCATGGTTGGCTTCTTGTTTTTTGATAACTGAAATAAGCTAAAACACATTTTCAGGAAAGATATTAGCATTTACGCTCAGCTTTGAATTCATACATACGTCATAAACATAAACCCTTTGTCTCTTGACCTAGCAGGAAGCAAGTAATCCACTATTATTCTTTCAAATTAGGTAGAGCGCTATCAATTTCCGCACTACATTCATTTCTGAAAATCATTATTTAAGTTTATTTTGTACTATAAAGTAAATAAACAACGTAACGAAGTAAATTACCATAACCAACTAACTTTTCCGCTTTTTAAATTTATTTTTAATAAACCATAGACAAGATAGCCCGACACAGTACGCGCATGCGTATTCGCGCGCGCACTTTGTGAAGCCCTCTACACACGGCTGTTTAAATGAATTATTTTGCTTGGCTGAATCCGTTTTTGCCTTGGCCCATTAGATTTATATGCAAATATGAGAATTTTAAAAGTTTAACGCAGCGGAAAAAAATGGAATTTCATACATTCATTTTACTCCTAGGAGTAAAATGAAGCACTTTCCGTGTTCGATTTAGGAATAAAATGCGGCCATTTCCGAGCATGTTTGAGAAAAATAGTATTCTACACCAATTTGTAGTATAACAATCCAGGTTCACCCCTGCAACTTGATTTTTGTGGATATTTTTAATTCACAGGAGTATTATCAAAAACGTTAACTCAATTGAAATAAGCGGTCGCGCTCTCATACAAAATTAGTACGGGAGCACAGATGCGTGGTGACCCCGAGTTGTACTTATGATCTATCTAGTGGTTGAGGTTATCTGTGCATCATAGTAACTTACTTCATTATTTGCAGCACCCACGCTGGTGGAGGGTCACCAAGTTCGCTACTTCGAGTTCGTAGACTTCGAGCGCAAGTTCGAAGAGTGTATCAGCCAGTCCGCCGTTCGCACGAAGTTCGCGCAACATTCGCGCAGAGGGAAGAACATCGCCTCTGACGTCATGGCCAAACTCGACCAGGTACCGTCGTTGTCACAACAACTCACCATTCATAGACCTTATTGCCACGATATAAGGTCTATAATAGTCAGCAGTACATCAACTGGTCCGCCGTTCGTACTAAGTTCGCGCAACATTCGCGCAGAGGGAAGAACATCGCCTCTGACGTCATGGCCAAACTCGACCAGGTACCGTCGTTGTCACAACAACTCACCATTCATAGACCTTATTGCCACGATATAAGGTCTATAATAGTCAGCAGTACATCAACTGGTCCGCCGTTCGTACTAAGTTCGCGCAACATTCGCGCAGGGGGAAGAACATCGCCTCTGACGTCATGGCCAAACTCGACCAGGTACCGTCGTTGTCACAACAACTCACCATTCATAGACCTTATTGCCACGATATAAGGTCTATAATAGTCAGCAGTACATCAACTGGTCCGCCGATCGCACCAAGTTCGCGCAACATTCGCGCAGGGGGAAGAGCATCGCTGCTGACGTCATGGCCACACTCGACCAGGTACCGTCGTTGACACAACAACTGACCATTCATAGACCTTATTGCCATGATATAAGGTCTACAATAGTCAGCAGCACATCAACTGGTCCGCCGTTCGTACAAAGTTCGCGCAACATTCACGCTGTGGTTTGGCAGAAGTAAGGATTAAAAAAAAATTGTAAGCTGTCATTGCTGTGTGATTGTTGTCAGTTAAATGACCATTCATAGACCCTATTGGTACGAGATAAGGTCTACAATAAGTAGTGCATCAACCAGTGCGCCGTTCGTACAGTCAGCAGCAGAAGTAGCTAAGCGGGGAGGGTGTCCAAATGACCTACACACGCTCTTATTCCCGTAACAATAAAGTCGTGTCTAGCTTATTTTGAACACCCTACCCGCTTAGCTACTTTTGCTGCTGACTGTACCAAGTTTGCACAACATTGGTGTAGATGAAGATAGAAGAATGTCGCCGCCGACGTACAGGTACCATCGTTGATACAACTATAGGTCATTCATAAACCTTATTGCAACGAGATAAGGTCTCTAATAGTACGTTACATAATCTTCTTTTTGACCCGGAAATCACATTTCGCGAACACGCTCAAGCTGTGACTAGCGCCGCGTACAGTAGGTTAGGATTTGTCCTGCGCAATTCCGCGCCTCTGAGTGTAGACGCTACCCGCATGTTGTATGCGGCTCTAGTGCGCAGTATGATTGAAGCGTCTGCAGTGGTGTGGAACCCGCATGAAGCGAAGTACAACCTCATGCTGGAGCAGGTGCAAAAGGCGTATCTTAGGGCTTTGTATAAAAAAATACACTGGTATTACCCCTATATGTACCCCACTTTATTTCTACAGGGACATTTAGGATACGACTCCCTTCAACTACGTAGGTTGCTCTCATTGGCAAAATTCGCAATCGGTGTCATTAGAAACACAATTGATAGTGTAGCCCTTGTCAATGCCTTCGTCCGGCTGTTTGTGCCTAACCAGTACATACGTGCGCGCCACCACCCTCTGTTGGCGGAGGGCGCGGTGCGCACGCGCCGGTCGTGCGCGCACTGGCGCTGCTCAACTCCGTGCTTGAGGCTCAGCCTTTGTGTGATTTGTTTGTGAGTACGATAGGACGATTGGTGATGGAGTGCAAGAAAGTGATAGAACGAGAGATGCCTGCGAGTAGTATTGAATAATTTTATTATCTATTTTACGTATATCATATAATAAGAATTGTACAGGAAGTAGTTTTTACGCAAGCGAAGGTCATCCAACCTTAGAGGCTAAATTAGAATGGATTGGAAGGCTAGGAAGTCTTCAACAATCTAATATTTGTGTAAATTTCAGGTGTACAACAACTCTACAGAGCAGAAATCCGCCAAGGTGGAAAAGCAGCGCATTCTCCACGAGCAGCTGAGCTCCATCGAGGAACAGCTGACCAGCGTCACCCGGCAGATGAAGGACAAGATCAACCGCATGGTGGAGAGCGTTGAACACAAGGTCACACTTTTTTATTATATTTTCTGAATTTCTTTCACTGCCATTTGCTGGACCCTTACTTTTGTTCCTTTGCTTTAGACGATTAATCGAACTCGCGAAGCGTAAGTGCGCGGCCCTCGTGGACGCTCGTGGCGGCGTGCAGCGGGGCGGGGCGGGCGGCGTGCTGTCACACACAGGACACGCGTACTGCTGTCCTCACTCCACGCTGCACGCCCCGCTGCACGCCCCGCCACGAGCGTCCACGAGGGCCGCGCACTAAGCGAAGTGAGTTCTTACAAACAACTCCACACCCAACTGTCGCCTGGCTACTGGGACATCTCGGCATTTGGATGGCTTGTTGATTTCGATAGTTTGTCCGACGATAACTTTAGTAACGTTTTTCAGATCTTTTCAGGAGGATACACAAAATTTGTAAGTTCGTATATGAGCAAGATCGATCAAGTGGTTATGGAGCTAAAAGGAGAAAAAAAATCCTCCTTAGGGTCTTGTTATATTGGTCAACTCGTTTGCAAGTAAATCGCGAGTTCTCAGTTCGAGGCGGACTACTAGTGTTAAATAAACATTTTTGCTTTTATTCTTCTACAGGTGTCATTGACCCTAAGTCAAGAGATCCGTCGCCTAGCAGCCCTAGTGGACGAGTACGACACGCCGTTCCGCGCCGAACGCGTGGCACTCGACCAGTACAAGCGAGCGCTGCACCGGCACGTCGAGGCAGGGCTCGGCTCCAGGCTCAAGAAGCGGCTCAGCCACGATATAGGACACGAGATGGACGAGGCGCAGAAGGAGATGGCCGGTGAGTGAGGCAGTACATCCGTCTAGCATCACTGTGTGACGCTCGAGCACAAGCGAGCGCTGCACCGACACGTCGAGGCAGAGCTCGGCTCCAGGCTCAAGAAGCGGCTCAGCCACGATATAGGACACGAGATGGACGAGGCGCAGAAGGAGATGGCCGGTGAGTGAGATTAAAGATTATCTAGTAATAATGTACTTCGTACTTAATTCTTATGGCCCTTGTAGCTGATAGACCATGTATTGTATTAGCATTACATTGCAGCATTGGCATTTCGTCTCGGGCGACAATTCATAAAGTGAGTAAGGCAGTATTACGAAGATACTCCACGCACATAGAAAAAAAGTTGGTCCCTTCCGATTTATCATTTTTTAAATTAGGTATTTTCTATTTGTGAATTCTATACCTTTAAAAAATGGGACAATTTAAATACGATATGGTGATATTTCAGAGCGCATGTACAACATTCTGCCGATGCACAAACGCGCGGCGGCCGCCACGGTGATGCAGCCGCACCAGCAGCCCTTCGAGGTGCTGTACCGCCTCAACTGCGACAACCTGTGCGCCGACTTCACCGAGGACCTCAGCTTCCGCTTCTCCTACGGCCTCACCGCCATCATACAGCGCTTCCAGGGCAAGGGGCACGCCAAGACCACGCTTAAAAACGCGCCGCAGTATACACCGGTCAGTTGATTGATAGAGTTAAACATACACGGATTAAGTATATCTTGAAACAATAGTTTGGAGTTTAGAGTTCACACTATCTCTTTCTTACGCTAGTACCCTCACAACTAAAAAAGGGACGAGTATAGCTTATTACTTTCACTATTACTTCACTAATGGGGTTGGCCGGTCGAAAGTATTTACAGATGGCGCCAGCATAGCTGGTACCTGTCAGTCCTACAAATAGTGTCAAAATCTTGTTTTATTTTTTTATTTTTTTGACCTGGATGGGCTAGCCTTTAAGCCAAATCCCATACAACAATACTACTGAAAGGGACCTAGCTATGCTGGCGCCATCTGGCCAAACCGTTGACAGTTGCCAACCCCATTGGCCAGCCAGACTATAAACAGAAGTCTTAATACTGGAGCCACGGGAATTTAAATTTATCATATTTCCTACCGATTGGCTTACATGTTACTACATCATTAGGACATATACAATGACGAGAAGTGCTATGTATAGTTTGTTTCTTTATATTATACAAGTACTTGATTTTGAAATTGGTTTTGACATATTTTAACAGAGACTCTTATGATTTTTGTATCAGATCCCAGCCTCAATCACCCCCGCACCTAACTCCATGGAGCTGACGCGGCCCAGCGCCGCAATCGGCCCCTTCAGCGCCGAGGAGTGGAGCCTCGTGTCCAAGTTCGCTCTCGGCGCGCTCACCTCGCAGGGCACCATGGGCGGCCTGCTGCTGTCCGGGCTGGTAATGTTCACATTACACTCCCAGCCACCATCACCCCCTTCAGCGCCGAGGAGTGGAGCCTCGTGTCCAAGTTCGCTCTCGGCGCGCTCACCTCGCAGGGCACCATGGGCGGCCTGCTGCTGTCCGGGCTGGTAATGTTCACATTACACTCCCAGCCACCATCACCCCCTTCAGCGCCGAGGAGTGGAGCCTCGTGTCCAAGTTCGCTCTCGGCGCGCTCACCTCGCAGGGCACCATGGGCGGCCTGCTGCTGTCCGGGCTGGTAATGTTCACATTACACTCCCAGCCACCATCACCCCCTTCAGCGCCGAGGAGTGGAGCCTCGTGTCCAAGTTCGCTCTCGGCGCGCTCACCTCGCAGGGCACCATGGGCGGCCTGCTGCTGTCCGGGCTGGTAATGTTCACATTACACTCCCAGCCACCATCACCCCCTTCAGCGCCGAGGAGTGGAGCCTCGTGTCCAAGTTCGCTCTCGGCGCGCTCACCTCGCAGGGCACCATGGGCGGCCTGCTGCTGTCCGGGCTGGTAATGTTCACATTACACTCCCAGCCACTATCACCCCCTTCAGCGCCGAGGAGTGGAGCCTCGTGTCCAAGTTCGCTCTCGGCGCGCTCACCTCGCAGGGCACCATGGGCGGCCTGCTGCTGTCCGGGCTGGTAATGTTCACATTACACTCCCAGCCACCATCACCCCCTTCAGCGCCGAGGAGTGGAGCCTCGTGTCCAAGTTCGCTCTCGGCGCGCTCACCTCGCAGGGCACCATGGGCGGCCTGCTGCTGTCCGGGCTGGTCATGTTCACATTACACTCCCAGCCACCATCACCCCCTTCAGCGCCGAGGAGTGGAGCCTCGTGTCCAAGTTCGCTCTCGGCGCGCTCACCTCGCAGGGCACCATGGGCGGCCTGCTGCTGTCCGGGCTGGTAATGTTCACATTACACTCCCAGCCACCATCACCCCCTTCAGCGCCGAGGAGTGGAGCCTCGTGTCCAAGTTCGCTCTCGGCGCGCTCACCTCGCAGGGCACCATGGGCGGCCTGCTGCTGTCCGGGCTGGTAATGTTCACATTACACTCCCAGCCACCATCACCCCCTTCAGCGCCGAGGAGTGGAGCCTCGTGTCCAAGTTCGCTCTCGGCGCGCTCACCTCGCAGGGCACCATGGGCGGCCTGCTGCTGTCCGGGCTGGTCATGTTCACATTACACTCCCAGCCACCATCACCCCCTTCAGCGCCGAGGAGTGGAGCCTCGTGTCCAAGTTCGCTCTCGGCGCGCTCACCTCGCAGGGCACCATGGGCGGCCTGCTGCTGTCCGGTCTGGTAATGTTCACATTACACTCCCAGCCACCATCACCCCCTTCAGCGCCGAGGAGTGGAGCCTCGTGTCCAAGTTCGCTCTCGGCGCGCTCACCTCGCAGGGCACCATGGGCGGCCTGCTGCTGTCCGGGCTGGTAATGTTCACATTACACTCCCAGCCACCATCACCCCCTTCAGCGCCGAGGAGTGGAGCCTCGTGTCCAAGTTCGCTCTCGGCGCGCTCACCTCGCAGGGCACCATGGGCGGCCTGCTGCTGTCCGGGCTGGTAATGTTCACATTATGCTCCCAACCACCATCAACAAGGATTCTAACCTGAGCTCTTTGGATTGTCGATCCAGCGTGCTTCCAGTTACACCAGAAGTTTATCTGTCACAGCTAATTTAATCACTACAATGATTAACAAGTCACGACTTCTGCACCTGATGTATTGAAAGTTCACAACCTTGAGCCAACTCTAAAGGCTCGCATGTGACCACACCTGTCAACCTCACGACCCTACAACTCTCCGTTGTGTTAAGTCGGCCTAGTAGGTCGGGTCTGATGTGATTTGGCCTACTACAACTTTAATTTATTTGAAAATTGTGTTATTTCTTAGGACATTAGAAACATTACTTACTTGACATTTCCTCATCCCACAGCTCCTCAAGACAGTCGGCTGGCGCATAGTAGCCGTGACCGGGGCCGTGTACGGAGCCCTATACCTGTACGAGAGGCTCACGTGGACGGCCAAGGCGCAGGAGCGGCTCTTCAAGAAGCAGTACGTGGCGCACGCCAGCAACAAGCTGCGCCTCATCGTCGACCTCACCTCCGCCAACTGCAGCCACCAAGTGCAGCAGTCAGTAACTCACTACATTATCAGTTAATACAAATAGGCAGATCATAAGCCAGCAAAGTTTTCACTAATTTGTTAGTACTTAAGGTAAATATGCATACAGTGTAAATCAATGAAATAAAGAAGTTATTGGTTATTCTTCCAGGGAGCTATCAACGATGTTCGCCCGACTCTGCCGCCTGATCGACGAGGCCACCACGGAGATGGACGAGGAGCTGAGCGAGGTGCGCGAGGCCATCAAGATGCTGGAGGACGCGTCCACCTCGGCCAAGAAGCTGCGCAACAAGGCCAACTACCTGGGCCACGAGCTCGAGCTCTTCGACGACGCGTTCCTCGCACACAACTGAGGATGCGGAGGTGGGTAAAGCACGACTATGGCCGTCTATTATATCTTTAAGTCTATGATGTTATCCATCGCTCGCCTTTAATCTTTTAACCGTTATGCGGCAATGAAATACGCCAAAAAAATTTTGTGAACTGAGTAACTAATAATGCCAAACCTAAACATCAGAAAATAGTTCTAGGAGCGTTATTTAATAACTTATTTTGTATAGTTTTTCAACGGACGGCTATTAACGTCGGTGGCCTCAGTGGTCCGACTTGCCGTGAGTAACTGACATTTTCTCCAATGTGCTCGGAAATTTTCACCTTACTGTAGCAAAATGAGTACGTGAAGTGCTTAATTTTTTACCAAAACGAATTAAAAAAATTAAAAATGCTAATTGTCCAGTTTTAGCGGACGCGAAGTTAATTGTCAACGCCATAAATATGTGTACACTTTTGCACCTTACTCCATTGTAATAAGGTTCAAAAGTGTATACATATTTTAGGCGTTGACTAGTAAAATCCATTACTGTATTGTTTTTTACCTTTTAAACTTTTCATCCGACCAAGAAATATCGTTCCAAACAGCCAATTACTTAAGCGTCATCTACACCGTCTGAACGGCCATCCTTTCAAACTATAGGATAGAGCGAGATAGTGAGATTAAAAACCTTGGTTGTCTCGTTCTTTGTCATGGCATCGCGTTTGATCGTGCGAATAAGGCTTAATGCAATCATAGACAAAACAACTTTTTTTAAGGTTTAATCTTTTACAGCATGGAGCATATTTAATACTGTCTTAAATAGCTTTTGACGAAAATTTCTTTTTAACCCCTTACCGCATGAATTAATAAATAAATTGTTCAAATTTGAACTCTAATACATGCCAATAGAGTTTAAAATAATAACGGCCATATATGGCTTCGTATGCGGTAAAGGCACAGAAAAACAAAAACTATAGAAACGTAATGTATGCGCGGCGCGTGTGGCAAAGGTAAGACTCCCTGATCAAACCCTGACCACAGATAGCAGTCAGTTCGCCACGGACGGCACGAAAGGTTAAACGCGACTGATGTATACGCAAAACTGCGAAAAAAAATAAAAATATGCCTTATTGTGCTATCTTAGAGTGCAAAAACAACAGCCAAAGAGCAAATCTTTGCCATGGAGGTATTTGGTACCATCGGCAAGTCTTATTTTCATTATTATTTCAATATTTACCACATATTTCGTTTTGCGGAAAACATTTCTAATACGTTATACAAATTTCAACTGTATGTTAAAGAAATAAGTTCGATATCTATTCAGCATAACACCAAAGAACTTTCTCGAATGTCTAAACTATCTTCCGCTACTCAAGCCAGTGCGAGGAAAATGTTAGTAAAAACTTATCGATATCGATATTTGTATAGGCATATAGGTAACGGCTTTTGATTTATGTTAACATTGTGTGTTTATATAAAAAAATGTTTTTGTATTTGTTCACTTTTTTCTTTCGCATAGCGTAGCATACCACTTAGTTTTTTTTGTGGCGTTGAATATGTACAATAGTTTGTTTCTAATTAATTTGAAATAAAAATCTTATTCTCACTCGTTTTGTTATAAATTTAGTACCTGTCCTGTGCGTCTAGCATAACTTACGTTGCGGCGCGGTCGGGCGCGACTCCAAACTTCAGGCGCGATTCGAAGTATGGAGTCGCTCGCGACAACGCATGTCATGCTAAGCCGCCTACATACAGCAAGTAATGTTCCAAAAATTACACAAGTTTTTAAAAACGCGACGTGTTTCTTGTAATGCCTAATATTCCCTAAATATGGCACTTACCTGTCAAAGTATATTTTTAAAGCGTCAATATATTAATCAATAATCATAAAATCTAAATCTTTGTTGATTTTTGGGACACCGATCTTTCTAAAACATATGCATACGTACGTACATAAATACGTATGTATATGCTTTATTGTGTATATGTCACCGTGAAATTGTCAAAACCTTTAGTTTATAATCTAACTAGAGAGATTGTAAACTATCGAAGATTGTGAAACGTACTGTTTACAATTTAATGGATTATTTTTTGATAGATTATAAACTATCGACGGTGAACGTAAACCTGCTCGCGCTAATTGGTCTGTCTTACGGTAGGTCGTTAAGTGTTCATAAACTTAACAATCAAACACAGGTGTCAGTGAGAAACTAAAGTGCCATTAAAAAAAGTCGGTTCTGGCGCTCGCCGGCCGCTACCGCGGCACGCTCGCTTCGCTCGCTCGGCTTTGCGCGTTGTTTGGTCGCAGTTAACCTAACACCTCCTCGCTTCGCTCGTCGTCGCACCTATCTAGACTCTGGAAACCAACCAATCAGCGTGCGAGGGTCTTTACGTTTGACAATGTGACGGTTCCTAGTCAATAGTTTAAATTTTAACGAAAAATAATCCGTTAAATTGTAAGCAGTAGCAGTACGTTACGGTTCACAATTTTTAGATAGTTTACAATCTCGCTAGTTAGATTATAAACTAACAGTATTTACCGTAGTGGTATAAAGTAAAATTACAGTATACATTATTTAAGATACTAACCTTTTTGAACAAACAAGCTACGTATATTTATAAAAAAAACTTTACTATTAATTAAAAACTAAGTACCTAATGAACTCGCTAAACTATATTATACTAATCCTATTTTTATCGATATGACACCGACTATTTCACATCACTATCGCATCCTGCGACATTGACGCCCCTACCTCATGCTATCTCGCTTACTCTCGAGAAGACTACGCAAATGTAAGGGAGAAAGAATTATACGCCCTAGTTCAGCTACTCGACGCTAGATGACGCTACTTTGTATTAAATAAGTATTGCGAACACAATTTTGACTCTGTGACATTAGTTATAAAGTTCAAATTATCATAGCCATATTACTTTTTAAACGAGATAATATAGCCAATCATCTTTCAGAATACTGTTGTGTTTGTGTTTAAAGTAGTGTGCGTTTTGGCGACATCGGTTCTCATACTAATCACGGTGTAAGCCGCTTCTACTGTTTTTTCTGTTTTGTGGGTAAAGGGTTAAATATTATTTGAATGAAAATTGGCAGTATACATAGTGCTTTATACTTAAAAAATATGTTATAGAGGGTCTAGAGGGAAGCTAATTCATGAAATTGAACGCTAATAACGTAACCAAAATCTGTAAATTATTTCATTTACTTTATTTCCTTGCACATTTGGAGAAAAGCACTATATATATGCCTCGGCGGGAATAGAAATTCGTGGACTCGTCTTATTTTTTCGCTCGTCCACGAATTTCCCTTTCCCGTCCTCTGCAATAATGTACTATTATCTACAACCAGAACATCTTTTACCCTAAATCTTTTCTAGTATGAATATATACTCGTATAAATATTAAATTCTTGCTAACATGAAATGTTTGTCTAACAGGTATGGGTAGGCTGCTAACGAGGCCGCTCGGCGGCTCGCACCGAAGGTAAACGTACGTTATGTTCAGTCGTGTATCGTCTATTATGTAGTATACATACATCTATGTACATTACCAACACTGTTGTTGTTTCAAACGTTATTTATTTACTTATTTTATAGCGATCGAATTACGCGAAGGCTAACTTCTAAGAAACTGTTGAATGTTTGACATTTTACTCGCTTGAATGAATTTATGTTAGGTTGTTGTGGTTCCTTTGTGATTTTAGTTAATTGCCTCCATCGCGGTGCTACGTGTACATACGAATAGAGGATTCTCTCGAACGATATTTAGATTCCCTAAAACAAATTGTTATTGTAATTTTAGGAAATTCTAATGGGACGTCTTTATGAAGTATGGTAGTAATTTTTTAAGATGTCCGAATCTTACTAGAGACTTCTTCCTACAATTCGGACATCGTTAGAAAACTCTTACTATACATACGCTGCTCGTGTTAACTGTCTGTACGTTGCGTATTTATTAGTGTATAGTTATCGCTTTAATGTTTCCTACGTTCAGTAAACGCATGATGTAATTCGTGCTAGAGATTATACGAATTAGTTACCTGGAGGGACGTTTGTAGGATCCGGTACTTTGGCAATGCGTTCGCCCGAAGTATTGATTACCTGTGATACAACTTTATATGGCTTTTAGCGTTTTGCTTCTTTACTAAGATCACGATACACTGCAGTGTACGAGTTATTGATTTATTTTACTCATAATGAAATTGAAAATCAATGTTTAAGGATGACTCACGCTATAAAGGGTCAAGTGACATTACGTAACGGTCAATTTAATCGACTTTTTTAACGATGCAAAATGAATACATTTTGCGATGGTTGTGTAAACAGAAAACGGATGAAATATATAAATTGAGCGTCTAGATTAGCGTGAGTTATTTTTCTTTATATACCTGCTGTTTCGTGACTTGTCTATGTACCTATTTGAAAATTGCAATAGGAAAAGACAATGTCTTTGTCACAATCGTATCGACTGCATCTTTCCGCCACTGAAATGTTAACTTTATTTTCGTGCACAAATTTTGTTTACGGCACATTTCTCGTGTAATTGGTGCGATTGTACTCCGGACTAAGGGTCGTTTGCACAAAACCGTCTGTTAACGTCAACGTCATCGTTAAAAAATCTTGTATGAAAAATTTGACAGTTTTCTATGGGATGACAGCTCCGTCGCCATATTTAACGTTGATCAGTGCGTTAGCTGTGCGTGGTGCAACCCACCCTGAAAAGACGCTGGGCCCAAACAAGCCCGTTCTATGTAAGAAACCAATTCTAATGGGCGGGTCCACACAGGCAATTGTAGCCGCCTCGGCTAACGTCGCTAGCACGTTTGCCTGTCAATGTTAACCGATGTAATTCTTATCATCAAGAGTTTTAAATTAACAGATTTTGATTTAGTAAAGTAAAATAGTACATAGACTGCACTTTAGTTATAATCGTATAATTAAAATAACAAAATAATTACTTACTTACTATGACATAAATATTAACAGTGTTTCATGCGTTTTCAGCAAATTTGGGCCTAGCGTCTCGGTTATAAGAGCTCCTACCAATTTATTAAGGATAAAAATTTCAGCATTTAACCACTCGAACGCAAAGTCAACGTTTATTAGTTGAGCTGTAATTTTAGGTTATTTATTCTTCACACATTTCAGGCTCTCGCAGGCATGTACCTTTATTAAAAGGTGTCACTATAATGTAACTAGTAAATGGGAAATGAAGAAATGTAGCATTTCTCGCAGAACTATCGCGTCGATAATGTCTTCATGAAATGACTCGGTGAAAACTTGATTTGCACCAAAAAATAATATCTTTAAACAGGATGATCGAGTAAGACGCAAAGTTTCTGTCATGAAATACAATTGTTCATGCTCATTTATTGGCTAGGACTCATTTCTCAGTACCATTAGTATGGATTAACAAGTTTTAAAAAGTCAAGCTACTGTAAAAGTTTTAAAAAAACTAAGCTCTGACCTGACTACGGAAACTGTTGTTGAAGTCGGTTAAAGTCAGTTACCCGGACCATAACATTCATCAAAATGGGATGAATAGTTTAGGCGCCCTACGAAGGAACATACGTAAATACAAACATACATACAGTACAGGTGCCGTCAAACCTCATGGACAATCTTGAGCAATTGCCATCCCTTTCTTGCACGCAAAGGATGGCAATTGCTCAAGATTGTTTAAGAAGTTTGCCGGCACCTGTACATACATAGACTGCTAAAATCATTACCTTTCCTTTTGACTTCGCCGTAGTCGGGTAAAGAGTTTAATTCGAAATGTTCTCTCGCAGTGGAGCTGAAATCATGACAGAAATAAAAGCGGTATTGAGAATGCAGTCTATTTCATGTTAGTTAGGAAAGGGGCTTAGTCCCAAATATTTGCCACTACTTTTGGCTTGTTATCATGTATGGAACAACCGTAAACGAAAAATTACATGTATCGTGTATAGTGAAATTAAAAAATATAGCACTCAATATCTCTAAATATGCCACGTTCTTGTGCCAGTGTAATAAGATCGTCTACTTACATATTCTGAGGATTGAATATGTTCATATTTTTATGCTCGGGTGTACAGTGCAACGCATATATTGAAGCGGTCGATACCCAAAGTAGTAAACTTTATTCGCAAAAACTCCAGCTGGGGCCCGTTTCTCAAAAGCTTGTAACTTGTAATATAAGGGATGTCACTTTTCGACATCTTTTGATAGAAAGAGACTTCCGCTTGTATTACAAGGCTTTTGAGAAATGCGCCCCAGGGCCCTAAATGATAAACATTACAATCCACAATTACAAATCACAAATACAATTCAAAAATCTGATTATTACAAATTACAATCTACCCACAAATATGTCATTGTCACACTTGACAAATTTGTTTAATTGGAACTACAGTTGGACATAATCGTGTTTAATAAAGCGTTGTAATTGTAATATGTAATTGTAAATTGGCTCATTTTCTATAGAAATTCATGACAATTTTTGAATTGTAGTTGACAATGACAATTTTGTACCTGTCAGAATTTTATTAAACAAAATTCACCAGCTACATTGACACGAGTTCACCTGTCACCCTGTGACAAATCAGTAAAATTTATTGAACGCAATATGAGCACAATTGGACAAATTTGTCGCTTTTTGACATTTGTCGGGTTGTTATGTTTATTAAATACGGCCCAGGTCATTTTAAAATTGACATTCAAATTTAGAACTTGTTATATTCTTACATAGATAGTGTTGAATTTAGGTTATTCCTGAATGTAACGCAACGCTAAAACATTGAAAATTTTGAAAATTATTTCTCTAGAGTCCATTTTGCCACAATGAATTTGATTGATGCATGTACGATACTTGACCGCTTCGAATATCCGATGCTGACATGTAAGAAAGATAATGAATTTGACACGTTTATTTCGACAACACATACATGGGAGCCATGTGACCGTTTGATATTGATACATTTTGTTGTCCACTGTAATTAGTTTCATAATTAGGTGAATTTTCTTATGTAAATAATAAAGGATTCCTTTATATAAAATATTGTTTTATTAATATTTAAATATATAAAAATAATATGAACACTTCTTGAGATCTTGATTTATTACACAATCGCAAACTTATCCTAATTAACCCTTTGAGCGCCAAAAACACCTAAAGGTGTCATAAGTAGTCGTGCCCACAGCGCGGCGCCAATACCACCATAAGGTTTATATTTGGTTGCTTGCATCCCTGATCTTTGCGTGTGAGTGACGTTTTCGTCTAAGACGTATGGCGTTCAGGGTTATAGAAAAACATAAATTATCTTAAACAACGATTAAATATTTTCTGTTGCTATTTGCACCATGATCTCCTATTATAGGCGGAGAGCTGGCCACGTCAGATATCACCCAATAATGAGAGCACCGAAATTCTCTCTAAACTGTAGTTAAGTTTGCTATACTATGCTTATTTTTGGATCCGGACACCTGTAAAGGCAGCTGTAAAGTGGTGGAGGTCAGAGAATGCAAATAACCTGAAGAATACAAATCCCAGAGTTCGGGGTTTGGTGGAATTTTATGGGAAATTATGTAATTAATTAGATTATACAACAACTGCAACTGACAAGAAGTTGCGCAGGATCGGGATAGGTGGCGTGCTCTCATTTCGGAGGCCAAGATTCTCGTTGGATCGTTGAGCCAAAGTAGTAGTAATATATCATACCCAGAAGTTTCTGTTAGGAGAAGTAGTACCAAATTATGTATTATGCAATTTATTGTTAGTCGCTTTCTGTTTTTGTTTCCGCAGTAATAGACAATGTTTTTTTGACCTAATGTTAAAATATAAGCCCTGTCCTCTATAAATGACACAAATTCGGCATTTTTTACCTATTTTGGTATTACTTTTTTTCAACTGGAAAACTTTGACGGTCTGTCACTTTGACCTCCACCCATTAAAGGTACCAGATGTGCGAAGCTTGTAATAAGGATGGTAAAGCAATCTAACTAGATAGGTTTCATAGCGCTGATTATTGTCTCATATCTGACGAGGCCAGCTCTTAGTACATTAATTACGGCCAGTTTTAGTGAAATGTTAAGCTTGTTGGTTTTTCAAGTCCAGCACCGTAAGTGTAATCTTTGGACTGATATGTAAACACGTGCTTGTGGGAGAGATCCTTGTTCTGCTCCGAGAGTAGCAGCCTTGTTGGTTGATGCTGAAATCAAATAAATAATTCTACAATACAACATTGAATTCTTTTATCAAATAGGTGTAGGGTTCTAACCTGTGATTTTTTCTGACGTTCATAAGTGCCATGAAATGTGCCTACATTGAAGAATAAATATCTTTTTTTAAACATCGGTAAGTAATAATCACACCCTGCCGTCTCCGCGTCGTTGTCGAAACGTAGAGGCACTGTCAATTGTATGTATATCAATGAACGCACCGTAGCGACATCTGCCTTGAAGTCTCCTTTAGTAAACCGTACCGTGCCCGTATTGGCCACCAACCCGTAATGTGCGCACACCCGGGCCGTCTCCGCGTCGCAATCGAAACGTAGAGGCATTGTCAGTTGTATGTAGTATATCAATGAACGTACCGTAGCGACATCTGCCTTGAAGTCTCCTTTAGTAAACCGTACCGTGCCCGTATTGGCCACCAACCCGTAATGTGCGCACACCCGGGCCGTCTCCGCGTCGCAATCGAAACGTAGAGGCATTGTCAGTTGTATGTAGTATATCAATGAACGTACCGTAGCGACATCTGCCTTGAAGTCTCCTTTAGTAAACCGTATCGTGCCCGTATTGGCCACCAGCCCGTAATGTGCGCACACCCGGGCCGTCTCCGCGTCGCTGTCGAAGCGTAACCAGTGCCGAATGGCGCTCAGAGGCACTGTAAGCTGCTTGCTGTTATATGCAGCACTCATTACTTGTAGGGCGTTTCTGGAATACAATTTGTATGTATTTTTCTTTATTTGCCATCATTATAACGGTAATTCCACGAGACTGTAACGTCAGTTACCAATTCTTTCGTGTGTTCTTTGATTAATTCAGCAAATGTAAGTTTTTATATATCTTCCCTATGCCTACAGGTAGATAAATTAACATTTAAATTTGCTTTATCAATCAAAGAATACACGAAAGAATTGGTAACTGACGTTACAGTCTCGTGGAATTACCCATAAACGAACCCGGGTGTAGCAAATGTATAGATCAAAAAACACGAAATAAAACACGGTTTTTTTTACAGTTGCAACACCAAAAATAAAAAGCTAAGACCTAAAATTACCTTTGTAATGTTGGCAAATACAAACATAAGGCACAATAAGTGAGCGGGCACAGGTTATCCACCTGTTTGCACACTTGGACGAAATTGCTCTTCCAGTTAGCTGCGGCTATTTTGTAAGCTAACTTTATAGCTGAATGACTGAAAAGAAAACATAAATAACTAGGTATAACTTATGGATAGGTAATATCTGTCAGTTTGGCTACACGTCTACAATATTTCGTGCGTGAGAGTGAAATAGCGCCGTGCGACATTTCACTCTCACTCATGGTGATTCGCAATGTCGTCGTTTATTATCTAAACGAACAGGGGCAACGCAAGTTTTGTTTTGTTTTATACTACAGGGGCTATAGGTGCGGACCGCAAGATTTTTTGTGAAGGAAAGTGCCCTCCCTGAAGGAAATCCTGGATCCGCGCCTGGGTGATGTATTGCAAAATGCTTACCTTCTCAAATGTTTCACCAAATTCCAGTATCTGTACATTGGATGCACATCATCCAGATTGCACAATATATACAAACTTTCTACCAATTCCTTGTCACATTTAAATATATTCTCAACTTGATCCTTATTGTAGGTACAATTAAGGTTTATTTTCAATTGAGCCATCTCAGTATTTAGGTCCTCAGGAGTTTGTTCAATTGAATCACTGCAGCTTAGGAACCACTTTAAACACTCTAGTAGTAATTTCTTGTTTAACACTGGATCATATGCTTTGATTGGATATTCACATAATCTGTAAGTATAATTTTTAGATTTAATATTTATAATTACCACACAAAATTATAAATATCTATAAATATAAAATTTATGTGAAGTAGAGTTTAAAAACAAATAACTCCCAAAAACTTTCTTGGTACAGAGTTTTATTGCTGATTGTACCTAGTAGCATTGTCATGTAAACTACGGAAGTATACCAAATTTCAGGTCAATCAGACAACGGGAAGTGGTTGAAATTTAACAAATAAATGAATGAACAAACAAATATTTGGGGTCAACCTAACTAAAACTGTGTAAAAAAAGATATGAGTAATAAAGAAACCTGCAATGTAACTTAAAACTAAGAATAAGCAGTAGTTTTAAACATTGACTATCTCTCCCAAAAAGTATGTTACTTACTTATAGCCAAAATACACATGAAAGCGTATCATGGGCTCCAACAATGTCATGCATTCCTTAGCCGGGAGCCTCTGCACAGTCATGTCTTGCCGGACGGCTCGGAGCCGGTCACTCACAAAGTCATATATCACTGATGCGTTTGTGTCCTTTTGGGCCACTCTGGAAGTTTGAATTATATATGTAATTTAAATAACTTCGTTAAATGTTAACTAGTACAAATGTCATTGTATCATGACACCTTACCTGAAACCTTTAACATTCTGCTGCAGTGTGTGCAAGCATTAAGGTGGAAATGTTATTACATTAAAAAACAAAAAAAACATTATCTGAACACATATAGGAAGGTGCGCTACACAAGACCAAATAGCGGTAGAAACGGGGAGGCTACTGCCCAGCAATGGGACATTGTTCCAGGCTAACAAAAATTGCATATATGCTATTAGCCATGGCTACACCTGATGCACAGCCTCATGAGGAAATTGGCGCGTGCGGCAGCTCGGCTAGTGTCGACGTGCTACGCCAGAGGCATTCCAGCCGCGCGTTCGTTTGTCTCAGCCGAGCCACGTTCACACTAGCCGAGCTGCCGCATGCGGCAATTTCCTCGCGAGGCGGTGCGCCAGGTGTGACAACGGCTATTAAATACAAAATTAAAAAAAAAACTTACTGAAGTAACAGGTGCTGTACAGTATTTCTGAGCACCTCGCTGGGTCGCAGCAGCCGCGGCACGGCGACCGTCGAGTCTGCAGCAGATCGGCTGTAGCACTTCACTAAAACCTTCTTCCCGTTTATAACCTCCAAAACATGAACCATTCTGGCTTTTTCTCGCCTGGAATACACCGATAAACTAAATATGTATGATTTATACTAAACGACAATGGAAATGAATAAAAAAAACTTACATTTTAACTTCATCCTCCGGACACATAGACAAACAAGTGCCTTTTATTATTTCAGTGTCTTTGGAAGCTTCAGAGCTAAATCCTGTGTTAATTTTAGTACTGTACTTTGGCCTGCAAACAATATAACAATACACTAAATAAAATACTATTCATTTAGTGTATTTTACGATCGTACAGAACTGAAAAGTAAACTGAAACTTACGCTGAAACGGCTGAAACTACATCTTGTGCGATCACTGAGGTTTTTGTTTCGACTGGTTGGCTTATATTCTTTGTAAAGAACTCAAAGTACGACATTATGTTTACACAAAACAATTGTTTGTATAATATAATTCAATTCAGCAATAACAAAGTTGTATGAAGATTTAAATTGAATATTTTTGCTAAATAAACATGTCTCATGTCAATGTCACTTTGATATGTCAATGTCAAAATTGTCAAATCTAGTGCTAGCTTATTCAAGCCACGTTTTAAAACACTACATTCCAGATCGACTGTGCTAGACTTGTCCTTAAATGCCTTAAATAGAAAAAGGCGCGAGATTCAAATCTACCGCAGAAAGCTAACGTCCATGCATTTTTTCCAAAAAATCGTAAGGAAACCGGACCTAATCCCAATAAGGCCTACTTTCCACTCCGGGTTGGAAAGTTAGATGGCAGGCGCTTTCGTAAAAACTAGTGCCTACGCCAAATCCCTCATGGGGTGAAGTTGTCATATGGACTCTGGACTCAACTGAACCATGGCTAAAACAGCAGCAATACGAGGATGATGAAGACTAATGTTATTAGAGATTTTTCTATTTGATTTGATAAAAGTTTGAAGACACCCGTTAAGGTTGCGTGGACCATCCAGTGGCGCCCTGATTGGGCGGATTGTATTTCCTAATAAACGAATCAGTTTCTATATAAACCCTCATGTTAAGTTGTAGTCCTACTAATATTCCGATTACCTACAAATTGCCAAGGCGCGAACTTAGCGTGGTCGGTATTTACCTTCTACCCATCATTAATTATTGTCGTTCATCAAGTGAGGGTCCGACGTGTAAAAGTACAAAACACAAAATATAGATATATACTTTATAACGAACTGTATAAATTTATCACGAAACGATGAACATTAACTTTGCAAAAGCATGTACCTAATCTTGCTCTTTCTACGCAATAATTTTCTCTTTCAATTCCTTTAGTTCTTTCGCGTGTATCCACTTGATACCCGTCGCTGACGCAGCGCTTGATGGCCGGGAAATAATCCTGAAAATAGGAGTTTACTGTTTATACTTTGAAACCGAGAACCCCAAAGGGCAATACCACGAACATCGAAATTCGAAACGACTTTCTGTCTCTTTCGCTCTTGCTTATACGAGCTATAGCGAGGCTAATAGAGTAACGATCATACTATCTTTTTCTAATGCTAGTACTCATACTACCTACTAAAAGCACTACTCAACACACACTATTACACATTTGTCTCAGCATATAAATAACCTTATGTATTACTTACACTCTCACACTTACAATCAAACTCAAACCTTCTTAAAAACTCACCCGTTACATGTAAAACGAAAAACATATCTACTTAGAAATAAATCCAAAATCAACTATAAGGATGGCCTTATGGATCTATGCAGCCCACCTATTTATGGCCCAAATAAGACAGGAATTAACAACTATACACAATTAAGGAAATATACAAACCCGTATGCTACTCTATCTGACATATATACAGATTCTAATTATGGATGACACACTTACAACTATAAATCTAATAGACGACTTAAACATTGCGCAATCCTTGAAATGCAACACTGAAAACATATCACTTTATACAACTTTCCATCCATCAGATTTCACTATAGTTTCCCAAAACATAAGAAGTGTTTATTGCAACATGGACTCCCTACTAGTAGTTTTAAATAATTTTAAATTTGAGGTCGACATTATTATTTTAAGTGAGTGCCGATTGCACCCTGACAAACTTGTTCCAGCAATAGAAAACTATACACATTTTTCATCTTCTAACCACCTAAACCAAAATGATGGGGTTGTTGCATACGTTAGTAATAGCCGTAAATTTAAGATAAGAGAAATTGTTCTAACACATGCTTCATGTATAGAAATTTCTACTCACGACACTATAATACTAGGCATATATAGATCCCCATCAAATATTAATGCAGACTGTTTCATATCCTCTCTAAGTTCTCATCTGGACACTATCAAGTCAACTAAAAACATTGTCATAACCGGAGATATTAATATCAATATCGCATACAAAATCAATGAGCAATCTTTTGAACAGGCTAACAGATTAACTTACCTAAATATGTTGGCAATGCACGGCTTGTTACCTGGACATATACTACCCACAAGGGAAGGTGCTTGCCTTGACCATTTTATGTTGAAGCTCGACAAAAATCACTCAAACGCTAAAACTCTAGTTTTAGATACAACAATAACTGACCACGCGATGATACTGCTTAAAATAGGTAGCACTGATATACCTAAATGCTATAATAAAAAGAAAATTAAAATAAATTTCGAAAATGCGCTCAGTGCCCTTCAAAAAGACAACTTAGCAGAATTATTCGGTTTAAATGATCCTAACACAGTAACGGAAATGTTTATACACAAAATTAGGCGATGCCTCTTGGAAAACACTATTATCACTCTGATTCCAAGGAATAATCGTATCATTAAACCATGGATTACCCCCGGAATTCTAAGATGCATCAGGAATAGAAACTATATGCAGAAAAGTGTTCAAAGGAATCCAGACAATGTCGTACTAAAAATTACTTATAAAAGATACCGCAATTACTGCAATACCCTAACCAAAAAACTAAAAAGAAAATACGAAAAGGAACAATTAGATAAAGCTAGTAACAACCCTAAGATGCTCTGGAAAACGATAAATAAGATAACTAACCGCAAACCTGATAGAACTGAGAATAATGAGCTCCTTGACATCAGAGATTCGCCTACGGAGTCAATAAACGCTGTCAACCAGTATTTTTCTGACATAGGTAAATCTCTCGCTGAACTTATTCCACCAGCTACTAGCAACCCAATAAGTCATGAAGCATTAGATGATTCAACTTTAAATAACACTATCGTGAACTCTTTTGCTCTATTAGAAACAGATTCCAGCGAAGTACTCTCAATCTTGTCCAACTTAAAATCAAATAGTGCTCCTGGATGGGACGGCATCTCAACTAAATTCTTAAAGATAGCCAGTAATACCGTAGTCCCTATAATATCATACATAGCGAACCTTTGCTTTGAACAGGGAGTATTTCCTGACGCCCTTAAACAAGCGGTCATTACCCCTATTTACAAGGGAGGAATCAAAACTGACGTATCTAACTACAGGCCAATATCAGTCCTACCCGCTATCTCGAAGATTCTGGAAAAACTGATAAACAATAGACTAACCAATTACTTAAATAAATTTAACATCCTATCGAAATCACAGTACGGCTTTAGAAAAGGTATTTCGACGGAGGATGCCGTTACCGCACTATCAGCGCTTATAATAAAGAACGTAGATAAAAAGAAAAAATGTTTATCCGTTTTTCTAGACCTGAAAAAGGCGTTTGACACCGTGTCGGTTCCCATCCTTACTAACATCTTGGAAAAGAAAGGCATAAGAGGCACTTCTCTATCTCTCTTTAGTAGTTACCTCCAGAACCGAACACAGAAGGTCAAACTAGGTGATTACATCAGTGATGAACGCCCCATATGCTACGGAGTACCACAGGGTAGTGTCCTAGGCCCTACGCTGTTCTTAGTTTATATAAATGAACTATGCAACATGTCTATTGAGGCTGGAACTATATTCACTTATGCAGATGACACAGCTGTGGTATTCTCAGGAGACACGTGGGAGGAGGTTCGCCTCTCTGCGGAACTTGGCCTCAAAAAAAAAATCGCTAAATGGCTGCAGGGACACTTGCTCACCCTTAACACCATCAAAACCAACTTTATTTGCTTCTCCAACCGTAACCGTTCACAGCCAGGAAAAGAATTCTCAATTAGGATACATAATTGCTTCAACTCAGTAGCCATCTGCTCCTGCCCAACTATCTGCAAAGTGGAACACACAAAATACCTAGGAGTTACAATTGACCAGCGTCTCACGTGGCATCTTCATGCTGAGAACATAATGAGTAGGACCCGCAAACTGATCTGGACTTTCAAAAATCTTAGGCATGTAGTAACAAAAACCGTGATGAATCAAGTTTACGTATCGCTGGCACAATCCGTCATCACATATTGTATCTCTGTATGGGGTGGTGCCACAAAGACTAAGTTTCTTGAGCTTGAGAGAGCTCAAAGAGCACTGCTAAAAGTTATGCACCAAAAGCCGTTCAGATTCCCCACTAACGAACTCTATTTACTCTGTAATCAATTATCTGTGAGAAAATTGTATATTTTAAATCTTATTCTAAAAACACACAAGCGAACCACATACATAAAAGACAATACATGCACACGTAGGAAAAAGACCGAAATAATCAAAACCCATACAGTGAAAACTGCATTTGCCAGAAGACAGCAACAGGCACAATCTGGCAGTCTATACAATCAAATAAACGAACACATTGACATTCATTCCTGCACTACATACGAATGTAAGAATAGGCTAACTAAATGGCTAAAAACTAAAAGTTACCATGACATAGAAAAATTAATTAAATATAAGAGTAAGTACGACGAACATTAGTATAGACTCAACACAAACACACGCGCACACACACACACACACACACACACACACACACACACACACACACACACACACACACACACACACACACACACACACACACACACGCACACACGCACGCACGCACACACACACACGCGCGCACACACTCACATCTTTTCTATATTAAGATATTAAGTACCCTATACCACCTTTACACTTAAATTATTTACAGTTAAGTTTTTGTTTGTAGTTAAATATAGTTTTATACACTTCTATTAATATACTGTTAACCAACCGCGTGGAAGAGCGGTGCTCTCTTAGCACAAGTGTCTTTTCACTTAAAAAGAGGCACCAGTGCAGATATTTGTAATTTGTATTTTTAAGCTACCGAATAAAATATTTTTATTTTTATTATTATTATTTTAAAGCGGGATGGGTATAGCATGTTACTGTGACTGTTACTGCGCTTTTTGATTTGCCAGATATATCCTGATATTCCTGATATGAGAAGGTAGTTGAAAACGCCAAGACTACAAATCCACGACTTTTCTCAAACATGCGCGGATATGTTGTCGTTACGTTCGTGAAAATAGATTCTCAAATATCACGTTTCGGGTGCCGTATTCTAATTTTAAAATACATAAGCCATTCAAAGCACAATCTATCTTTATAAACATAACTCCAACACTCAACAAATGATCAACCAATATTGAAATCGTATTGTAGTTGCATCGCAGTAATTTTCAATCTAATTCCGTCATTTTTTATTCAGACGTGTAGGCGTTAGCTGTATGGTGTTGTTTTGTTATTGCATTGGATTTGCATTGAAGTTGGATCGTGTCTGTGCGTGTTGTAAAGTTAGAATACGGCCCCGGGTGCCTTAGAGACTTGTCATTGTGGGGCGGGCGCCGGCCTCTGCTTTATACTGAGATGAGAGATCCTGAATGCGATTTAGCTCTTAGGCTGTAAGTTTTGGGTTTTAGGTATTATTTTCATTATTTTAGGTCATCGTTTTACGCATTCCTTATTTTCCCAGCCTCTGCTGTAATGTACTATATAACTTGCTCAGCTCATACGAGTACCTAAGCTTTCAATGTAATCTCTATGCTGACAAATAAAATAAGGCTCATTTGCTGCCCATGATCTTATTGCAAAATTTTTTTTTGATATGACGTGCTTAAAGGGGGGTTTGTAATATTGCTTTTGCATGATAATAGCAAGCAGTAAAGCAGCTTTTTAGTATTGCACAGTAACAGAATGATACTAACTCCACTTTCTTATCAAGAAGATTTTCAAGTCGGGGCTTGATGAAAATCCATGGGCCTTGATTTTTATGCTCCTCTTGACAAAAACAGATGCGGGCCTTCTGGTAACGGCAGTATTCCTGGAGAGTAGAGAATTATAAATGAGCACTGGTACATGGTACGTACCTACTGTAAATGTATGCGGCTTCCATTAGAGGTAACTGGACTAATCACATTAGGCGCTTCTCACAACTGTGTGCACACGAGATGGTGCTATGCATGTCTATAGCACTGTCTCGTTTACACAGTCGCCGCACCCGGTTGCGGTGCTACTCTAGCGTGAAAACCGCCTTAGGGAGCGGGTTTTCTCCCTCGGAAGATGGGAATGGAAGGTTAGATGGCATTTGATTGCCGAGGTCTCACCTTCCATTTGCGAGCTGTGGCGAAAATCCCAGGACTTTGCTGATCCAGTTTCATTTTACACCTGTTTCATGTTCTTATTTACTGTAACTTTTTGGTATAGCCATCGCCATCAGATATATCGCAGCGGCCAAGGTGGTCAAAAATATCTGAACCACGCCTCTATTGTCAAGGCGATAAAGTGCATGTTCAGATATTTTTGAATACCCTGGCAGCTTATTTAATGGCGACTGTACCTACTTTTATTCCAATAGGCGAAGACTACCGTATGTAAATTACCTTAAGGACAATGTCGTAGGGGAACGGATAAAGCTGCTCAATACGGCACATCGCAATCTGTTCTTCCATCTTCTTTTCCTTGCGCAGCTCGTCGATAGTGATGGCGACTTTTCCCGAACAGAAGATCAACTTCTTCACGCCTTCAGGTTTTTTGCTCGCCGGACCGCTTTCAATGATCGCCCTTTAGAACCAACGACAGAAAAAAAGAGAGTTTACTAAATTTACTAGCATTTTGGCATATGAATATTCGTTAAGGTCAAGGGTTCAAAATTGATAAAACATACAAAAACAACCCTATCTCAACTATACAACTCATAAGTTTTATTTTGACGTAACCACTTCCACAGAAGGAGTCACTGCGACGCCTTTTACTGTGCCAATTTTTGCGAGCTGGTGAGTTCAATGTCATTATGTCAAAACGGTATTCTACTGTAAAGGTCATCACTAGGTATATGCATGGAGATCCCTACCTGTGTCATTTTGATATCTGTCAGCTGGTCATTGGCCATTGGTCCTTCTTGGCTTAGCCCCGTTCTTGTCAGTTTCAGTTTAAAATTTTACCGTCTACTGAACACGCAGACTGTCGATCCGATAATCATAATCATTAATAATCACCTAACAAAATGTTGCTACTATATCGAAGTTATTAAACGTACCTAATAAGTAACTACAGTGCTGTGCTGTGTAACTTGGAGCCTGACAGATCACAGAAGAGCGTCAGTCGATGGCTAAGTTTGATTTTATTTTTTTATTTAATTTGAAGGCCGGAGGTAAAAGTTATTCGATAATTTTGTAACTCTAGCTATACCGCTCTAAACGCATGTTAGAAAATGTAAGGTTATACTTTACGAGTAGGTACACGTTTGAGGTGTAAGAGCGTTTTCACATTATCCTACACGATATCGGATGTCGGACCGATAAATAATGTCGGACGACATCCTACATCCTACATCCGACACCCTGCATCCGATAAATAATGTCGGACGACACGGAGGTCCTATAGACGTTACAATTTATCAGGCCTCTACAGACGACAGCGATATGACGAGGCAACAAAGTGAGATGGAACTATAATAAAGGTACCAGTAGAATGAGACAAAAGTTCTCAAACAATTTGCCTCTCATAATGTCATAATATGTGGTGGGTGGTAAATTTATGCTCAGTCTTATCAAATTATTAAAAGTACTTTTAGTTCAACATTACTTCAATACTTTTTACTAGTACAGTCAGCTGCAGAGAAAAGGAGCCCCTGCATACAAAGTTTGTATGGCAGTGGGGGCCTTTTTCATTGCTACTGACCGTACCTATGTAAAGCCAGTTTGGCGTGAAAACTCTTTGTAAGTATACAGGATGGATTTTCTTTTTGGGTCAGTAAGGGCAGTTACCAGATACCGTGCTGCTACGTGAAAATGGTCTTAGAAGACCTTTCCTCGATTTCAAATTAATGATTCGCGTTTACAAATTTTGAAAAAATCATATACAGGTTGCGAGAAAAAAACAAGTTTTTGACAAACTTTTTTTGATGCCGTTCAATCCCATTCCTATCCACGATCAAAAGCTTGTATGAGACCAAAAAAAAATTATAAGAGTGAGACCTGGGTCGCGTTTTATAAAGTTACAATTTACGATTTCGCTGTTTGCCTCTCTTTCTAGCACACATATTGGATAGAAAGAGAGGCAAACGCGACCCTGGTACCTTAAATAAAAACTATATTGAATAAAATGATTAAAATGACGGTCAAAAGCAAAATGAAAGGACGTAAGTGCCGGCGAGTAAAATTACTTACGCAAAATATTCCGTAATTATCGACCTTTTGAACGGCCTCCATAGCCCAGTTGGTAGTGACCCTGCCTACGAAGCAGGAGGTCCCGGGTTCGAATCCTGGTAAGGGCATTTATTTGTGTGCTAATCTCAAATATTTGTTCCTGAGTTATGGATGTTTTCTATGTATATAAGTATGTATTTATCTATCTAAGTATGTATATCGTCGGCTAGCACCCATAGTACAAGCTTTGCTTAGTTTGGGGTTAGGTTGATTTGTGTAAGATTGTCCCCAAATATTTATTTATTATTATTTATTTTATTTGAACGAATGTATTGTACCGGCCGGCAACTACGGAACCCTACACTGAGCATGGCCCGACATGCTCTTGGCCGGTTTTTTGATATTTTGAATGCTTTGTCTGTAATGTCCTCATACAGTATTATGGACCTTAAACGTAACAGAACTGATTGCCGCGATAAATAAATATAAATCAAATTACTGTAGAAAAAGTTTTCTTTAATATGTCGCTTTTTAGTATACTCTACCGTAAGTTGACCTCTAGGAAACTATATAGAAATGGGATCGACAAGCAAAAAAAAATAGAATGTAAAAATAAAAGTTTTAATTTTCATACAAAATTTATGAGAAAAGTTTTCCTCGATTTGTGACTTTTCTAGCCAGATATTTTTTTTGGTCCTATATAAGCTTTTGATCCTGAATAGGAATAGGGTCGACTAGCATTAAAAAATAAAGTTTGTCAAATATCCTATAATAACATATTTCTCGCATAATGTATGTTTTGAAAAAAATACCGTAAACGCAAATCTTCATTAATTTGAAATCGAGGGAAGGTCTTCTAAGACCATTTTGCACGGGTCTGGTAGCTGCCCTTACTGACCCAAAAAGAAAATCCATCCTGTATATGCGAAGACAATTATATACTATATTCATGTATGTTATTATTCTTGAACTACCTACACCTACGTTGTTTATTTCTACCGAATTATGTTTACTTCCTTGGCCGTTTGTGTATTAAATAAATTAAAAAAAAACGTTAAAGAATATGGAGTTCAATTGTTTCGAGCATTCGAAATTTAAAATCCGCGCTAGCGTCGTCACGCACACTACAGCAAAACTGTACCTACACATACACGCACACAAACAAAGTTTATCGTCCGACAGCCATCGGGGCTCCGACATGTTATATCTCTATCGGACGATATTGGATGTCGGAAGGCCCCAAGTAGAAATGTAGCTGTTAGAGAGTACCTTGTGGAGCAAAGTCCGCCTTTTTTGCGTGAACGCATTATTTTAGTAATAGAGATTAGTTAAATGAATGAAAAAATACAAAAGTACGCATATTTACTTCAGTATAGACCCTTCCGACATCCGATATCGTGTAGGATAATGTGAAAACGCTCTAAGGGAGAGAGAGGGTTTTTTTTTTCAAAGTGTAATTTGAAGCATATGACCGTCCGTAGGTAGGTAATACCTACTATTAGTTATGTCTATGATATTTTAAGGCCCGCCTCCGCCTTGCGACCCAACCCAATATAAGCCAACGTTTTGATTTGAAGAGACCCAGCCGGGCTCAAGGTGCAGGGACTGATATAAAACGGTGTATTATGCGGGTTCTATTTTTAATGTAAGAACTCACTTCGCTACGCTACACTTGATCGATTAGCTAAATCTTATAATGTATTAAGTCTTGTTATGATAGCTTTAATTCTATTAATAAGGCTGTTCCTTCGCTCCTGCGCGAAATAGGTTTCACGTAGGACACGTGGGTACCTACTAAGTGCGAAGGAGCCTTCACGGTACCTATGTTATATTTGTATGTGTACAATGACATGACAAGGTTCTAAAAAGTTTAGCAGTGTATAACTATAACAAAAAAATGGTGATCCGTTTAAGGGCATAATTAGTACCGTATTTTAGTTAGAAACAAGTAAAAAAAATTTTTTCCTCGCGAAAATAAAATAGGTTTGTATGGAGGGTTGGCTGGATGCAATGACGAGGAGTTGTTCGCGTCCAGTATATTTATCTACTTTTTCTTAGTCACAATACGTTACCAATTATGCCCTTGCACGTATCACCACCATTTTTGTTACATTTCGTATCTAGGCCAAGGTGCGGGAACTGCAAAAATGCGTTTTTTTTTTCAAAATATGCGGCATTTTATCGATAGCATGAATTCATTGCTCCTCATCACTCGGCAATGTATCAAAAATCGCAAGCGATTTCTCCCACGAAAACGAAGCAACAAAATAACACCCGTCGCTGTGTAACGGAAATATTTACTAAACAATCGTAGCTGAGACGTTGTCATGGTGTTGTTTACTTGTTTAATTGCAATCAAACACCTTGACAATTTAACACAAGTTACCTTATGTTAATTTTTGAAAGAGATCCGTATTTTTTATATAACATTATGGACAATTATAACTCTTTTATACAAAGTTTCATTTGCGTGTAGACGTAGAGCCAAGGAATAAACTAAACATGGAGGAGTATGAGTTTAGAAAACTGTTACAGACGAAAAATGGTTGTCGAATACCGAAAATGCCGCCTATTCCAGATACTCGATTTATGGAAAATTTACCTTTCACGCCTACGCCGCCTTACAAAAGGGCTAAGGTATGTACTTATACGAGTAATAAATAAATAAAAAAAAACCTACCTATACACCGTGTTTGCGGTGTCTCAGAGTACTAAAACAATTTATGTAGGTTTACGCAATCCGTAAGGAAAACATTAACTATCGATTATCTCAGAACTGGAGCTAATTAGGACACTGGTGTCTACTTAATTTAAGCTCAGGTATAATATAAACCCTTGCAATTAAAGGAAATACAAAAACACGGTGTATAGCTCAAAATAAAACAAAAAAAAGATAAAAGATATTTATTCTTAAGTTTAGGCACATTACAATGCACTTATGAACGTCAGAGAGAAAACAGAAACTACCACCGGTACAAAAAAAGACTAACAAACAAGTAGAATGTAATGTTTGTATTTGTAGGTTTAAAATCGGGTGACCTCCTCCTACCAACGCGGAGTTGATCATGCTCTCTTTGTTGCGGAATAATATGTATACCTACCAACCAAATATCAGCACAAGATTCCAAAAATGTCTATACCTAATAACAGCTCTATACGTATGATTCGGGCGATTGAATGACTGGATATGCTTTGTCCTACTTAATGAATTTGTTTTCAGGAAAAAAGAGCTTTTTTCCGGCAAGCACTAGAGGAGAGTGTATCGAAGACTAAAATTAAGATCACCCGCCCGCCGCCACCGCTTGCACAACTGCTGGATCAAGACCAAGCAGTGCAAGAACAGCTCATCGCTACCTTGAAGAAGAGCGCCGAAAACGTTCAGACGCCGCCCATGCTCAGAGCCTGGGAGAAAAAGATCACCGCTCTAGTGCCTTCAAAACTAAGAAACGCCTTCCCCACTCTCACGGAAGAACTCCTCAACGAAAGCAAAGACGAGTGGAACCTCCACCTGCACGACTTAGCTGTCAAAACCATAATCAGAGATGTGCCTGGAGTCCCACGCAAGAGATATGAAGAGCCATTTTTCAAATTCAACGGAATCACGGAAAACCACGCGAAAATGCTTAAGTATCAAAAGAAACTAGAAGATGGCGCCTTAATAATGCATCCTTTTATAAGACTTGTTCTTGAGTCATCCGAAATAACGTTTCCAACTGCAATAATTAATTTGGCGAAGTACCGCACTAAAGGACCGATAGATTTGATTGCATTTAGAACGAAGATTATGGGAGAAATCCGGCGAGCAGATTATTTAGTGTCTAGTACTTGGTACGCTATACTCGTTCAGTGGCTGAAGAACCCGAGATGTTTAAAAGGTATGCACCCAAAAAGGATTCCCCAATTTGTTCGTTGTGCGACCAAAATGATCTCAATGCAAATACAAGAACTCATGCGCCGGTCAATTGAAGCAATTATTAATGCCGTCAAAGATAAAGATTCTATCCCAATAATAAAGTTGATTTTAGATTTTAACGGAGAGTTTGTTTATGAGGAATCTCTGGAAACCGTGTTTAAAACGTATCATGATATAGTTAATGCTATATCTTCAATAGCCCAAAGATTGATGCCAATAGAACAGTATCTTAATTTGCCGTATGATATTGATGCCCTACCAGTATATTATAATGAGTGGTTGAGTCATGATGGACATATGAGGTTGCAAAAACATTTAGACGTCGCATTTGAGTCACTCATTCAGTACTTAGATCGGCTCCGTACCGAATACAGCATGCTTTATGGACCTACAGCAAAATTGGAGCTTTTAAAGTTTATAGACACTGCACATGATTTTGAAGAGTTCCGAGACAAGATACTTTATTTCCAAAGCGTAGATTCAGATATAACTGCAGTTGTAGAAAATGCTTATTTTGATTGCACTGTTGTCAGTCAATTAAAAATGGTGGCTGGATTGAAAAATAAGGCTCTGGAATTTATCAACGATATTATAGCAGGAATTGTGAAAGCACACGTTGACGAAAATCGAAACATTTGTAAAGAATTCGAAAAAATTAAAGATAAAGCACTGAAACAACCAGAAAATGCAGCAGAATTAACAGAACAAGGAGTTTATATTACACATGCTAAAACAGTATTAGTCGAAGAGCTGAAAGAAAGGATATCAAGACAAATAAGCATAGTATCGAACCTGTTAGAAATGACATATCTTACCTCTGAACACGTGGAATCTAATACACGATGTGTGAACTGGTTAAAAGAAATCAAACCAATATTCGAGAGAAACGCAGCGGACTTCGAAGCAACTAAAATGGAAATGGAAGATAATCTCATGAATAAAATAACTTACCTTAACGATGAAGTCCTGAAGATGATACCATATTTAGAACTTCTTGACAACATGGACGATGTCAACCATACTCTAGAGTATCTTGAATACTTGCGCAAGTTTGCTTATCGCTTAAATGACTGCGATAAAGTAGTAACGTGGATAAACAATGAAGAAAAAACGTTCAAATTTCCAATCACTAATTTTGCTGATTTGGAAGAATTGAAAGACTTTATATTACCGTTTTATAATCTAGTTCATTTAGTTCATAGATGGAAACGTAGCTATTATACGTGGATGGATGGCACATTCGAATATTTAGATCACCAAGCCATAGAACGAGATCACGACTTTTATTATAAAGAATTTTTAAAATTGTCTAAGGAGTACCGAAATAAAATTAAACAACAAATCACCGAGGGCAATGAAAGGCGATTTCAGGGATTAGTAGATGATCCCGATGTTAATAATCTTCCGGCTCCTATGAAACTGTGTGCCCAGGCAATTGCTGAGATTAAAGAATGGCGGCCAAACGTACAAATGGCTCATATCATGTGTAATAAAGCTTTGATGCAGAGACATTGGGACGAGATGTCTACAATTGCTAAATTTGACTTGACTCCTAATGCTGGCACAACTTTACGGAAAATAATCAACTTTAATCTTTGGGATGATATCGACCAATACGAAATAATAAGCATAGCTGCAACAAAAGAATTGGCACTGATAACTAATTTAAATAAAATGATATCCGAATGGGACGATATATGTTTCAAAACTAGTCCATATAAAGATACTGGTATAAACATATTATCCGGATTAGACGACATCCAATGTGTTTTAGATGAGCATATTGTTAAAACAATAGCTATGCGAGGATCTGCTTTTGTTAAACCATTTGAAACCCAAGTGAGAGAGTGGTACAACAAAATAATAAGGATAAATGCAACTATAGACGAATGGGGAAAGGTTCAAAGCCAATGGTTATACTTGCTGCCTATTTTTTCTTCGAAGGATATTGTAGCACAAATGCCAGAAGAAGGATATATGTTCTCTGAAGTCAACACCATATACCTTCGATACATGGGAATGGTTGCCACTGATCCTCACGTTGTTGAAATCGCTGGAGGACTTGGAGTGTTAGATGTATTTAAAATTGCTTCCGGACTTTTAGAGAGAATAAATGATGGCGTCAATAACTACTTAGAAAAGAAGCGGCTTTTCTTTCCAAGATTTTTCTTTTTGTCGAATGATGAAATGTTGGAAATATTATCTGAAACCAAAAATCCGCTTAAAGTACAACCGCATTTGAAAAAATGTTTTGAAGGAATAAATCGATTAGTATTCGACCCAGATTACAATATTTCAGCCATGATATCAATGGAAGGAGAACAGGTAGAGTTACTTGAAACTATAAATGTGAAAGCTACTAGTGGATCAGTAGAAAAATGGCTTGTTCAGGTCGAAGAACAAATGGTTAAAGCCGTCAAAATGGAAACGGAATTATCGTATGACGAATACCCAAACGTAGGACGTACCGAATGGGTTTTATCATGGGAAGGAATGGTTGTTTTATCTGTTTCACAAATTTACTGGGCTATGGATGTTCACGAAGCACTTGATACTCACAAAATAACTGTGCTTGAGACGTTTCACGAGCGTTTGACAAATCAACTCAACGAAACGGTTGCAATAATACGCCGAAGTGACTTAACGAAGCTGAACAGCATCACTATAAAAGCCCTTATAGTTATAGATGTTCACGCAAAGGATGTAATAAATGAACTCATTTCAAAAAATGTTACAGAAGTTAATGATTTTCAATGGTTGGCGCAGTTGCGTTACTATTGGGAAGAAGAAAGAGTTTTTGTCAAGATTATTAATGCAGTCGTTGACTATGCTTACGAATATTTGGGGAATTCTGATAGACTAGTAATAACGCCGTTGACAGACAGATGCTACCGCACCTTAATAGGAGCATATTATCTACATTTAAACGGCGCCCCTGAAGGACCTGCAGGTACTGGAAAAACAGAAACTACTAAAGATTTAGCTAAAGCTATAGCAGTTCAGTGCGTAGTGTTCAATTGTTCTGATGGCTTAGATTACAAAGCTATGGGAAAATTCTTCAAAGGTCTAGCCTCCTGTGGTGCGTGGGCGTGTTTCGATGAGTTTAACCGTATTGAAGTAGAAGTATTATCTGTTATAGCTCAACAAATTTTATGTATCATACAAGCAGTGAGAGCTAATTTAGAAACCTTTTTATTTGAAGGAACCAAATTAACTTTAAATCCGGCATGTTATGTTTGTATTACTATGAACCCAGGCTATGCCGGAAGATCAGAGTTACCGGACAACCTAAAAGTATTATTTAGAACTGTAGCCATGATGGTCCCAGATTACGCGATGATCGGGGAAATATCGCTTTACTCTTTTGGGTTCATAGACGCACGAAATCTGTCGATAAAAATAGTTACGACGTATAAACTTTGCTCCGAACAACTATCTTCCCAAAATCATTATGATTATGGAATGAGAGCAGTGAAAACGGTTTTATCTGCAGCAGGGGCATTAAAGCGGAGTTTCCCGAACGAAAAAGAAAACATTTTACTTCTGAGGTCAATCACAGATGTGAATTTACCAAAGTTCTTATCTTTTGATGTACCATTGTTTGAAGGTATAATATCAGACCTGTTTCCAGATATAATATTACCAAAACCAGACTATATTAATTTTTTTAAAGCTTGTAACGACACCTGCACAATAAATAATCTCCAACCAGTGGATTGCTTTTTGTTAAAAGTAATTCAGACGTATGAAATGATGATTGTTAGGCACGGGTTCATGTTAGTCGGAGACCCTTATTCCGGTAAATCCATGACACTTAAAATACTTTCGGAATCACTTACTTTGATGCATGATAAGAATCAACCGGGAGGCTGTCCATGTACCTATAAAGTACTAAATCCAAAGGCTGTGACAATGGGGCAACTTTACGGAGCATTTGATCCAATTTCATATGAATGGACAGATGGTATTGTTGCCACGATGTTCAGAGATTTTGCTTCAGAAGACACACCAACCAGGAAATGGATTGTTTTTGATGGCCCAGTTGATGCTGTATGGATTGAAAATATGAACACTGTTCTAGACGATAATAAAAAACTGTGTTTGACTTCAGGGGAAGTGATGGCTATGACACATGTAATGTCAATGATATTCGAAGTGATGGACCTTGCTCAAGCCTCACCTGCCACGGTATCAAGATGTGGCATGATTTATATGGAGTCAGTGACGCTCGGTTTCAGTCCATTTTATAAATCCTGGATAAAAACACTCAATCCATATTGGCTTGAAGAGAATGAACAGTTTATTCATGATATGTGTGAATGGCTTTTTGAACCCTTGATCTATTTCGTTCGTAAGAACTGTAACCAGTTGGTTACAGCAGGGGCGGTAAATTTATTAATGAGCACACTTCGTCTAATTGAAATGTTAATGAACAATGCTATAGAAGGCGAAGAAGATACAAAACATACGAGATGTTGGCTTCAAGCGTCTTTCATCACTGCTTTAGTATGGGGTATAGGTGGAATATTAAATAGCGATTCTCGTGAAAAGTTTGATGATCTTGTGAAGGAGTATTTTAAAGGCGAAAAAGGAATCCCTTCTCAAATAGATCGATTAGATCTATCCATTCCTTCTGAAGGCATGATTATTGATCATTATTACGTCTATAAGGGTAAAGGCTGTTGGAAAACTTGGTCCGAAGCTGTGAAAGCCGCTCAGGTCAAAGAACAAATTAATCTTTTACAAACTGTTATACCTACACTCGAAACTGAAAAATATATGTTTTTACTTAACTTGCATACAAAATTTGCCCAGCCGTTATTGCTAATTGGGCCAACAGGAACCGGTAAAAGTTTTTATATCCAAAACTTCTTAATGAACAGAATCGACATGGAGAAATATACCCCAGGTTTTATAACGTTTACCACAACTACTTCGGCTAATCAAACGCAAGAGTTGGTTTTATCAAAGCTGGTCAAAAGAAGAAATAACGTATATGGTCCCACGAAAGGTAAGAAAGCTATTATATTTATAGATGACTTGAACATGCCTGCTAAAGAAGAGTATGGTGCACAACCAGCAATAGAATTACTTCGACTTTTCTTTGACCGAAAACATTGGTACAACTTAAAGACCACGAAAAAGCTGTTCCTACTGGATACATTATTTTATGGAGCTATCGGACCGGTTGGAGGAAGCCGGCAATTGATATACCCTAGAATGCTACGCCATTTTAATATTTATTCAATAAACGAATTTTCTAAGGAAAGTTTGTCAAAGATTTTCACTTCCCTTCTGCAACTTGGCTGGCGAAAAAATGGTTTTGGTCAAGACACTCAGCCTGTGATTGCAAATATAATAACAGCTACAATGGATATATATGATAAAGCCAGAGATGGATTGCGACCTACTCCTGCCAAATCTCATTACGTTTTCAATCTTAGAGATTTCTCAAGAGTCATACAAGGTTGTACATTGTTAAGAAAAGAATCAGCAGACAGCAAAAAAACATTCACGAGGCTTTGGGTGCATGAAATTATGCGTGTATTTTATGATAGACTCGTAGACGAGGTCGACCGTTCTTGGTTTTATGAAGTTTTGAAAAAATCTACTCGTGATGGCATGAAGGATGTATTCGAAACCGTACTTGATACATACGCAAATGAAGAGGGTGAAGTAAGACAAGAAAATATCAAAGCCTTGATGTTTGGTTGTTATTTAGATACTGATAGTGTGGAAGGTGACCGTCGTTACGATGAACTACCTTCAAAAGAGGCGTTTCTGAATGTTGCTGTTGCTATGTTAAACGAGTACAATTCTATGCACAAAGCAAAAATGGATATAGTTTTGTTCGATTATGCATTAGAACATTTATCTAGAATTTGTCGTCTTTTATCAATGCCTTCAGGAAATGCTTTATTAGTAGGGGTAGGCGGTTCGGGTCGCCAGTCACTAACACGGCTAGCTTGTACAATATTAGGCCAAAACGTTTACCAACCCGAGATTACTAAGTCCTACAATGTTAAAGATTGGCACGGTGACATAAAATTAGTCCTTCGTGAATCAGGTGGTCTCAATAAAGAAACAACGTTTTTGTTTACTGACAGTCAAATAACTGAAGAAGTTTTCATTCAGAACTTAGATAGTCTGCTTAATTCAGGCGAAGTACCTAATCTTTACGGCATTGATGAAAAACAAGAAATACTTGAGCTAGTTCGACTAGCAGCTCAAGGAGGCAACCGAAACTTAGATATCAGTCCCTTGCAGATTATGGCCTTTTTTGTTGCAAGATGCAAAACTAAACTACATTGTGTTTTGTGTTGTAGTCCTATCGGTAATGCTTTTCGAACGCGATTAAGACTTTATCCATCACTGGTAAACTGTTGTACTATCGACTGGTACGACAGTTGGCCTGAAGACGCGTTGACTATGGTAGCTCATCATTATATGGGAAAAGTCAATGTATCCGATCAAGCTAAATCTGCTGCGGTCGTAGCCTGTAAGCAGTTCCATGTTGATGCTCGACATATATCAGAAGAATTTTATAGCCAGTATGGGAGAAGAACATATATAACATCTGCTTCTTACTTAGATTTGATTAAGTCCTTCACGACCTTAACGAATAAAAAACAAAGAGAATTAAAGGCGGCTAAGCAAAGATATATGAATGGCTTGGATAAACTGAGCCAAGCTGCTGAAGCTGTAGGAATCATGCAAAGTGATTTGAATGAACTGAAACCTCAACTTATTATTATGGCCGAAAAATCGGCCAAAATGATGGAAGAAATAGAGACGGAAACTCAGAGTGCTGACAAAGCTGCTGCACAAGTAAGAGCCGACCAAAAGGTTGCTAACGTACAAGCAGCCGCTGCGCAGGGGTTGAAGAAAGACTGTGAGGCGGATTTAGCTCTTGCTTTACCAATATTAGAGGACGCTATAGCGGCATTAAATACTCTTAAACCAGCGGATATTACTATTGTTAAATCAATGAAAAATCCCCCTGCTACTGTCAAATTGGTCATGGCTGCAGTTTGCGTTATGAAAGGTATACCTCCTGACAAAATTCCGGATCCTGATAATCCAGGTAAAAAAATATTAGATTACTGGGGTCCAAGTAAAAGGATATTAGGCGACATGAGCTTTTTAGATTCTCTGAAAAATTACGATAAAGATAATATACCCATTGAAACAATGAAAAAAATTAGGAAAGATTATCTTTCTAACAAAGATTTCAAACCTCATATTATTGCTAAAGCTTCTACAGCCGCTGAAGGATTGTGCAAATGGATAATTGCCATGGATATGTACGATGCAGTCGCTAAAGTGGTAGCTCCAAAAAAGGCTAAATTAAACGCAGCTGAAAAAGAATTTGCTGAAACTATGGCTATACTTGAGGAGAAAAAAGCTACCGTTGCTCGTTTAGAAGCTAAACTAGCTGAATTACATGAAGCGTTAACAGAAGCAAATATTCAAAAGAAAGCCCTGGAAGACGAAGTGCAATTATGTATAGATAAACTTGGTAGGGCTGAAAAGTTGCTAGGTGGTTTAGGGGGAGAAAAATCGCGTTGGACCACAGCCGCTGAAAATTTACAATTGTTGTTTGACAATCTAGCGGGTGATATATTGGTTTCCTGTGGAATAATTGCTTACTTGGCGCCTTACACTTTACCAGTAAGGACTAAAATGACTGAGAAATGGTTTCAGCTAGTAATTCAACTGGATATGCCACATTCAGATGTTTATATCTTGAAAAACGTTTTAGGTTCTAGCATAAAAATACAAAATTGGTGCATTGCGGGTCTACCTATGGATGCATTCTCTATTGACAATGGTATTATACTTGAAAATTCTATGAGATGGTCGTTACTAGTAGATCCTCAAGGACAAGCCAATAAATGGATAAAAAATATGGAAAAATGTAATGAACTCGAAGTATTAAAATTCACTGATGATAATTACATGAAAGTCATCGAAACATGTTTAGAGTACGGCAAACCTGCTTTATTTGATTGCGTATTGGAAGATGTGGAAGCGCCATTAGACCCAATATTATTAAAACAAACATACAAGCAAGGTGGCAAAGAGTATATTTCACTAGGTGACAATGTCATAGAATATCATCCCAATTTTAGGCTATATATGACTACTAAATTAAGGAATCCTCATTATTTACCTGACATTTTTAATAAAGTGACTTTAATTAATTTTGCCCTGACTAAAGATGGTTTGGAGGATCAATTACTTGGAATCGTTGTAGCTAAAGAACGTCCTGATTTGCAAGACAAACGCGAAAAACTTATAGTTCAAGGCGCAGCTAATAAAAGTGCCCTAAAACAAGTGGAGGACGACATATTACGTACTTTACAAGAATCAAAAGGTGATATTTTAGAGGATGAAACTGCAATTCAAGTTTTGGATTCTTCTAAATTATTAGCAATAGATATTATGAAAAAACAACAAGCAAGTGTTGAGACTGAACGTGCAATAGAAAAGTTTCGTCTCGGATATAAACCTATTGCTTCTCATTCAGCAGTGTTGTACTATTGCGTCACAGAACTACCGAACGTAGATCCAATGTATCAATATTCATTGACTTGGTATATAGGTCTTTATATTGCTTCAATAGAGCGTGCTAATAAATCTAAAGTTTTAGAAAGGAGATTAAATTTTCTAAAAGATACTTTTACATATAACTTGTACAAAAACGTTTGCCGGTCACTGTTTGATAAAGATAAACTGATGTTTTCATTTATAATGTGCTCGAAATTGATGTTGGCTAGAGGTGCCATAAATCATGACGAATACGTATTTTTAATAACTGGAGGAATCGCTGTGGAGAATCCCCTTAAGAAACCTGCTGACTGGCTTACAGATAAAGCTTGGGATGAGGCATGTCGTATAGATGACCTTCCTTCCTACCACGGAATAAGAGATGATTTAGTAAGCTCTATAACTTCATGGAAAACAGTTTATGACGACATAGAGCCACACCATAAGCTGTTGCCAGGCGAATGGAAAGAAAATTTAACCGATTTTCAAAAATTGTTAATAATCAGGGTTTTACGACCTGATAAATTAACCATTGCTATTTCTGAATTTGTTGAGAAACAACTTGGACCCAAGTATGTTACACCACCTCCTTTTGATATAGCAAAGTCATACGGGGATTCCAACTTTCTCACTCCATTAATTTTTATTCTATCTCCTGGATCGGACCCCATGGACGCACTAATAAAATATTGCGAGAAAACTGGATACTCAAATAGGTTTTATTCGATATCGTTAGGTCAAGGACAGGGACCAATCGCAAAGGCAATGATAGAAAAGGCTCAATTGGAAGGCGGATGGGTGTGCTTGCAGAACTGTCACTTAGCTACATCCTGGCTTCCGGCACTTGAAGACATAGTTGAAAGTTTAGACATAACTAACACAGATCTAAGCTTTAGACTCTGGTTGACAAGCTACCCCTCTGATAAATTCCCTCAATCCATTCTACAAGCGGGTGTAAAGATGACTAACGAACCGCCAACTGGACTCCAACACAACTTGAATAGATCCTATATATCAGAACCATTAAAAGAACCTCAATTCTTCGAAGGCTGTCAAGGAAAAGACAGAACTTTCAGTAAACTATTATACGGCATAAGTTTTTTCCATGCGGTGGTACAGGAGAGAAAAAAGTTTGGTCCGTTAGGATGGAATATTCAATATGGTTTTAATGATTCCGATTTTCAGATATCTGTTATGCAGTTACAGATGTTTTTGAATCAGTATGAAGAAATTCAGTATGTGGCTATTAAATATTTGACTGGAGAATGTAACTATGGAGGCCGAGTCACTGACGATTGGGATAGACGTCTAATAACTACTCTTTTAGATGACTATGTAAATACGGGAGTTGTAAGCGATCCGAACCATACTTTTTGTGACATTGGGCCGCAGTATGGTTTACCCCGGAGATGTGAATATCAAGACTATTTGAAACACATTGAGACAGTTCCCGTGAATCCTCCACCAGAAGTTTACGGGTTGAACATGAACGCAGGCATCACTCGTGACTATTCTATATCTGTGGGACTGACAGAAGCGTTGGTACTCGTAGAGGGCACTGGAACGGGGGGAGAAGGAGGAAATACGGAAGTAATACTAGTTCAAATGTCTTCCGAAGTATTGTCCAAACTTCCCGAGAGTTTCGATATAGAGGAGGCTCAGAAAAAATATCCGGTTGATTATAGTGAATCTATGAACACTGTGCTGGTTCAAGAAATGCAAAGATTTAACAAATTGATAAATGAAATCAAAGTGTCTCTGCTGGACTTACAAAAAGCGCTAAAAGGTCTTATTGTTATGTCACCAGCTCTAGAACATCAAGTCACTGCGATGCTGCTCGGCAAAATACCAGAAAACTGGCGGAAGGTCTCTTATCCTAGTTTAAAACCCCTACCTAGTTACATTACAGATCTTATAGAAAGACTTAATATGCTGAAAAACTGGTATGATAACGGTAAACCCACGACATTTTGGCTTTCTGGTTTCTTTTTCACGCAGGCTTTTCTTACGGGATCAATGCAAAACTATGCTAGAGCGAAGAAGATTCCCATAGACTTACTAGTCTTCGATTTTGAAGTTCGTAGCGTTGATTTCGAAAAGACCTCTCCTAACGTAGGCGTATACGTAGCAGGACTGTTTATGGATGGAGGTCGCTGGGACCGAAAAACTAACACTGTGGCCGAGCAATTCCCAAAAGTATTGAATGAAAATATGCCTGCTATTTGGCTGTACCCAAAATTGAAGTCAAAGTTTGATGAAGGATCACGATACAAGTGTCCTCTTTATAAGACTTTGGAAAGGAAGGGAGTATTAGCGACTACTGGGCATTCGTCTAATTTTGTGTTAGCGTTTTTCTTACCATCTAATAAACCTTCTGCCCATTGGATCAAAAGAAGTGTTGCTCTTTTGCTCCAACTGGATAATTAGAAAATCTATACCCGTCAATTCGATTCAAGTCGATGACCATGTTTATGTATTTACCTCCCATCCTTAAAGTCATATCATGAAACGGACAGAACGGTGGTGCGGTTAGCTTCTAGTTATGTATTGTATTTATTAAATTATGTATTAGACGAACATGATTCATGATTGATGATGATTGTGTTGATTGTGAACGGTGGGCCAAAATGGCTACTGAGTGGGACCCACGAGACACCATAGACGGCCGCCGGGGTAAAGGCAGACCAAAAAGGAGATGGCGGGATGACCTGGACGCATTCTTTGTAGAATGGCGGGAAAATACTACAAACAGGGCTGAATGGAGGAGAAGAGGGGAGGCCTTTGCCCAGCAGTGGGACACGAAAATAGGCTAATAAAATAAAAAAAAATATTAGACATGGTAATCAATATTTATTTGTATTTTCTATTGATAATTAATAAAGAATCGTGGAATGATAAAATCTGTTTTCATTTAGGCAAATATAGTCGCCATCAGATATATCGGAGTCATCATATTGAGAGTATCTTTCAGACTATAGGGCACACCACACACCTGAGCTGAATTCAGCTTTATAGACAAAATCGTTTATCATTATCATAAATTGAGTAGGCCCTAAGGTACTGCCCTGGCTTACCCCAGAGCGAGTATAATAAGGTTGAGATTCATACCCAGCTAGTTTGACGTATTAGCTAGCGTATAGCGTATTTAAATAAAGAATAACTGAGTATAACTACAGGCTGAAAATTATTTTATGATTATGAAACATCTTACCTCTGGAAACTGGTGCCCGGCAGAAAATCCTTGAATGGCGAGCGGTAGAAGGGGTGCTTAAGGCCAACTTTCGGCGTGAAGAGGATCAGCGGTTTCCGGAAAGGCATCGCGATCTGTCGTCGGCACATGTGGAAGTAGTTAGCGGGAGTCGTAATGTTGCAGACGATCCAGTTGCACGCGCGGAGTTGTTTCACTGTAAGACGATCAATTATTAGGATAAAGGCCATTGTTTTGTGCAATAAAGTTTACAATTACATAAATAAACCGTAAAATCAGATTCCCCGTAGGAACGTTCTTTCATATCCTACCGACTACGCCAACGCCAAGTCAGGAAGATAGAAGTAAAGGCCTCTACAAACGTAAGCGACTAGTCACCTGCGATTTTTAATACATTGCGGTGTTAGATCCATCGATTGATTTCGTTGCGCCTATCCCTACTAACAATTTAGCGATTTTACATCTCAATTTTCAAGCGCCTTGTAAATATACATGTTTTGATAAATTTTGTATGCTAAAAATACTGTAGCCTAGTTTATTTTTTGTAAGTAAGTTAATTATAATCTTTAGTTTTGTGAATGGTTATGCTAAACATACTAGAAATTGTAATATCAGAACAATGACCTTAACAATTTGTTATTACTAGATATTTCAAGCATTTTTGTGTTTATTTGTAAACAAAATGGCGTTTCACGATCTAAACACATGGCTAACTCCAAAAGTGATAATTTTCCCTTATGTAGAACTGACAACTTTAAAATAGAGAATAGGTTATAGAGAGAGGTATCTTATACCTAAAATACTTAAAAATAACTTTAAGCTGTAATAATGTTCGCACAAACACTATTGAAGAGCTACTTTCCATACTGCTGTTATAGCACTTCAAGCACTAAAAAACTACGTGATTTAACAGGGAAAATTATGTCAGTTGTATCACTATATTACTAAGAGCTATAAGAATTGCTGTTGCTACTCTTAAATGGCTTAAGAGTATTTTTATAGCTGTTGTAACACTGTAGGCGGCGTTAAGCAGCAAAAGGTAAACATAACACGATTATAGAGCTATAGCGCGACTAAGTTATAATGGGCACCCCAAAAGAACCTTCCCTTCAGCGTTAAAATCTACTTAAAGTGGTAACCATAATATATAAAGAGGCAGTTAATACCACCTTATTACAGCCTTTAGCTGCATTATGCAATCATATGTCTATTATATCACCTTACTAGTGCCAGTGTATTAATCAGACCGTTTATTTCCATAGTATCACCTAAAAATATTATTATGGGTCTTATAAAACTACTATGTCACTCAGGACTCTAAATGAGTTGCTGTTATGGCTAATGTGTTTGTTGGGTATATACCTAGACGGCAATGTCTCGAAATCGCGCGCGAATTTTGTGCCAAAATTGCGCCGATTGTAGAGGCCATAAGTGACGTCCATGTCCATGGGGAATGGGATGACGATTAGCCTGTGGACTTTGGATCTTGTGGATAGAATTTAGTTTTGAGGGTGATATTGATATTGAAGATTATCCTGTCGGATGTTCGAAGACATCATGCAACTATGGCCCAGAATAGATTGCCCAGTATTAATCGCCTTTTCGATTAAAAGAATATACGAAATCGAATTATCGCTATTCGTCGAAGGGTATGCTTTCGTTTGTAAGCGTGCATCTCAATACAGTAGGTTACTCATCATTATTACTATTATTTGAATTACTATCTACTTATGGGCCAAGGAAGTCCCTCGTAAATAGGTTTATGCTAATAATGTCTCCACACTCGCTAGCCCTACGGGGACCGGGGAATTCAGGCAGGCTTGTATACCATGGTCAAAAAGTACGTACCTGAATTATCTACTAGCATTCCAGGGAAGTGAGCTAAGTGACCGTGGTCAGCGATCGTCAGCCCGCCTGTATTCGGCCAGGCATCCGTACATTACCTAAACAAGAGCAGGGTCATAAACTTACGGGCGAGATCTTTGTCGTCCAAGTCGGGAATACGGTCCATATCGTCGTCGGCTTGCAACAGGTAGCGCTCCGGTCGGCCTGAAGAGTGCTCCGGGCCCTGCAGAATAGCACTATCGTGTTAAGGCCGCATCAAACACATCTACTTACTGAATAGGAACACATATCAAAGTGTTTTTAAAACTCCATCGCATTAAAAAAATCTGTAGATGGGACTTTTTTTGTATTAGATTGCTGGACATGCTCCAAGCTCCCTTAGTCAATTTTAGAAAAAGCGCGTAGGATATTAGGAAGATTTTGCAATAAGGTCACACCGAAATGCATGGTAAGTACAGTCGACAACAAAGACATGTTTACACTTTTTAACCTTACTCCATTGTAATAAGGTGCAAAAATGTAAAGATATCTTTGACGTCGACTGTACATACCTTAATAGAAAACCGCTACTATACAACACAAACCTGTAGATAGGTAAGGTTGTTTTTCTTCCAGTAAAGTATGATTGCCACAGTCTCTGGGCACCATTGGTGGTAAGAGACCTACATCTGTCTGCCTGGTTAACCCATAAAGAGTCGGCTAACCGTTCGCGATAAATAATGATAATACAACAATTTGCAAGAAAGCACCAACAGCTCCATCAATCCCGTGCGGCAGCTGGACTATAAGCCCTGACTGGCAGATCCACTTGCTCTCCGCGTTGGCGATGAAGGTGTCGAAGACGGGCTGAGCGGTGTCCGCGAAGTCGCCGTACTGCGCCTCCCATATAGAGAGGAGGCGGGGGCTGGAGTAGGAGTAGCCGGCCTCGTAACCCAGAATTCCTGATGAAAGAAATAAAGAAACATGGTTTTATAAGTAAGCCTCACATTATATATTCCTCATCATTCGCTTGCCCCTGTCCCATTTACTTGGGGTCGGAGCAGCATGTCTTCTTTTTTCACACATCTCTGTCACCCGTCATCTCATAACTCACCTCCTTTCTTTTCATATCCTAGGTTCGCATCTTTTCCTACATCCCTCCACATTCATTCTTAATACCTTTCTCATAACATGACCTTCATCCCTTATATATTATACTATCTCAATCATGTGAGTGGGTCTCCCTGTTGATTATTATATTGGACTTACAGCCTTGGCCAGAAGTATTGAGCATAGGTGTTTTTTGTTTACAATTTTGATGTTAAGCATTAGTTCCCTATCCTAACAATGTACGGTAACGGTAAATGTTATATTTTATTTATAAATATAGAAAACTTCACTTAATAACACTTTCAAGGTACTTAAAAAATATGAAAACAGAAGGTACCAAAAATGTAAATTTAAGTCGGTGCGACATATTGCAAATATTCTATGCAGTTACTACTAACTTCAACAAAACATGCCTATTAGTTTAAATTAATTGACAAAATAACTTAAACAAAGATGGAAACGATGGACTAAACTTTCCAGTTTTGTATGAAAATCGCATTGGTGCTCAACTCTTCTGGCCAAGGCTGTATATGTTTAAACTTATACAATAGATTGATTCCACTAAACCCTATGTCCAACACGAACTAGGTGAGGCATATTATTAGGGTCAAACATTTTTTTTGTTTGAGTTAAGGTTATGCGCCTTTTCTGTGGACATAAAATGAATGGACTTTAAAGCTTAATTTTCTTGTTAAACCACTAGGTGCCAATATTCTTTAAATCTGTCAGTTGTCATTAGTAGTTAATTATACGTTAGTTATATAATATACGTATTTATAATTTACCCAAATCGTTAACTTTTTTATTGTCCACAGAAAAGTCGCCCGTTTTCTTATACCATATAGGCTTCTTTATTATACCATATAGGCAGCGGGAATGTGGCAAAGCGGTTAACACATGACTGATGCGACAGAATCTCGCGCGCGAGATAGACTACCCGTCTCTTTCTAATTGACACAGTCAGAAAAGGACGGATAGACTATCTCGCGCGCGAGATACTGACGTGTCAATCATGTGCTAGGCGTGCTGATTTCTCCGAAACATGTCGCGCGAAGTTACTATTATTATTTATACACAAGTGAGTACAGCCGTATGAACTGATAATAGGGTTATAAAGTTTAAATTCAATAATTAATAGGTCTTTATTTATTTAAAAAGCTTGAATAAATTATTAACTTAGGCTCCTCAAACGCAAAAAATAATAACCATAAAAATTGCAATGGTGCCAGGCATATGCTCAGTCCTAACGTTTTATAGTATATGAATAATAATTTTCCTGCCAGTGCAATCCTGGCCAAGGTGGATTACCAAGACTTGTTTTAGTTTATAATTACTAGTATCTATTTCAGACTAAAACTTACGTTCATATCTTCTCAACCCACTCTACAGTTACTTCATAGATCCTAACTATAAGATTCAACGTAATTATAACAATATTTATGGAACCCCCGACCCTCTGCAACAGACCGGCATTATTAACGGGCCAGGAATTTACAAACATCGCCGCAACCATATTTGTGTAATGTATCGGAATAATCAATCAATTATCAGACATGGCTACGTCGGCTACGTGCGTTGTTGTTTGCCCGCATATTGCAAGGCGCTTGCATTTTCCTGATATTACTTACTGCTCGGAACTCAATTCTCGTAAAATCATCAACTTCTTTGGACATGTATCACAGTGAGACGGAACAGAACGTCCATTCCATAGTGTCTTGTTGAGTAAGGAAGGTCTCTAATGAAATGGACTGACCCAGCTTAAAGCGGTATTACACATTGCAACCTGCAGGGCCCAATCTGTCAGGTTGGAAGGTGTAATTGAAGGTAGGGCCCGTAGGGAGCTGAAGGAGGGGAAGGAAGAGGCAGGGTACACAACAGATTGGGCCCTGCAGGTTGCAATGTGTAATATGTGTATTACACTCTAGCTAGCTGAGCGGGGTCCATTTCATGGTGCTTCACCAATACTTGTTTGATTTGTTTGTCTGTAAATTTGTATTGTGTAGGTACGTCATGAATAAATATCTTGAATCTTGACCAGATCAAAGCCACTTTAAGTTTAAACGAATGCTCTCGAAAGGCAACTCTACCCAGTAACAAGCTGTTCTAGGCACGGTAAATTTTGCCATCAACCTACACATAAAATATTGGTCACATTTGAAAACTACTAACGAAGTATTTCACGGTTAGGTATTATTTGATTGCCCAACTGATTAGCACGAAAATGAATTGTGTTACACGTGTTCGGCATTCCGCATTAAAATTCTCGTTATCGCGCGTGGATTGCAATTTCATCATTAACTTACGACATTTAAGTTAGAATGCAATATGCATATGTATGTAGGAACTAGGTAGGATGAACGTTTTTTTCGTCGATTCGGTACATGACAACATGTTAAGTGACTTCGAAAGTTCAATTAGGTAGTTTAAAACATACGTTCAGTACCAACTCTTAAAAACCTAAAGTAAAAAAATGTCTGACCTTTAGATTCTACAGTATAGCGAATTTATAAATTTTGTGAACAAAGTGTTACTTTTTACCACAAAAACGTCACTCATAAAAGTCATAAACATCTGTCTAAGGGTCACCACATACCTAGCGGTTTTCCTCGCGGAATTACCGGAAGTAGCGGAAATTCATAGACAAAATGTTTAATTTGTCTATGGTAGCGGAAATTTGTCTATGGCTTCCATACAAAAAATCTGCTACCATAGACAAATTTCCGCTACCATAGACAAATTTCCGCTACTTCCGGTAATTCCGCGAGTAGAACCGCTAGGTGTGTGGCGACCCTAATCTAGACCGAATTGTCCCATCCTAAATTTTGACATTTGTGTAGAAAGAGTCAAAATTTATTTATTATTTATTTAATTAAATCAACGAGTACAGTGGCGAGACAGCAAAATGCCACTCGGCCGAGAGAGTAAAATGGCCCGGCCCAGTACTCGGCGATGTGTTTACACCTTGCGAGTACTCGGTCGAGAGTACTGACTCGCCACTGCACTCGGTAGGTGTAACCAGGGCATTAGTTTAGTACCTAGATCCTGGCAATGTAAGGTAACTTACCGAACTCTGAGAGCGAGCTATTGTGCAGATGGTACGCGGCCTGATCAGGGTACAGAAAGTCAAACACGCGGTGAGTGGCACCGTCGACTCCTTGGTGGTGCAACACATGGTGTCTGTGAGACATAGATTTCTTAGTTGTCTAATATATATATATATACTCAAATTTCCTTTGGGTCGAATAGGCCTCGCTAGCCTATACATAACTCTCTGCTGGGCATAAGCTTCTTCTCGCCAGAGGGTTTAGGCTGTTAGTCGTGGGTACCTCAAATTTATAATGAACTCAACTCTACCATCGGTAGTCGCTGGTACCGACTAGGTTGACACCATTATCGTTGCTGCATTTACGAGTAGGTAAGTATCTAATGTTAACCTTAGGCAACGAAGGCCAATGGGGCAAGCATAAATGCGAGAATTTCTTAGGTGATTGTGTATTAGGGTGGGTCGACTTAGTATGGCGCATTTTTATTTTTGAGTAATCATAAGTGGGTATGGCAAAAATTATTGGCTTTTATTTATACTTTTTTATCGTGATTTTTTTTATAAGATGTTTTAGCCCTCTACCGCCGGCTAAATTTTGATAATTATAGTTTTTTTTTGTGAAAATATTAATAAAAAAAATTAAAAGTTAAATTCTGCAGAATTTTAAACACCTTTTAATTGAATTAACATACATAATTATAATATTTTTTCCGTATATTTATTTTCTTTCTTAAGTTAGGTTTTTTACAATATGAATATAAAATTAAAATAAAATATACCATACAAAACAAAAACAATATAAAACATAAACACATTATAAAAAACCTAACCTAGAGTGCCGCCGGCAGCAGGGCAAGGCCCAGGCTGCCGGTGGTCAGGGCCGCAGAGAGAGGAACCTTCGGACTATACGCGCCGTGTCCAGGATTACCGCCTTCTGTATCTGACCCTTGATCCAACCACAACCTCGTAGCGAAAGCCTCTCAAGATGTTGGTCGAGACTCTTCGCTATGAGACCGTTCGCAGAAACAACTATCGGCACAATGATCGCCGAATCGACCTCCCACATGGCGGTTACCTCGTGAGCCAAGTCTAGGTACTTGCTGGACTTAAATATTTTTTTATTATTATATAAATTCACGAATTTAACAAAAAAAATAAAGGTAAATAAGAAATAAACATACTCCAATTTTTACCATAAAATGACAACTTAATTGAAATCTGTTTGTTACATTGTTATAATTTAATTTTTTTCATAATTCATTTATTCATTCCAGACAACATAGGTCCAATACAATTTTACACATACAATTTCTTAAGAAATTTAAGATTAAGATTAATTATCATCATCATCATCATTAGTCGTTCCCTCAGAGCTGAGGATCGTGACATCATGTCCTTCTGTTGAAGATCAGGTTCCTCCATATGCTTCTATCCCTCGCTAAGCGCATGGCTTCTTGCAGTTTTAATCAGGGCTTGTAACCGTAACCGAAATCCATAGTAAAAAACCGGTTTGTTTTTTCGTTCTTTTCGTTACTGTTTTATACTCAATCGAAAAATCCTATAATTTGAAGTGAACACTATAATAAAACATCGGGTTTTACATAAAAACCATAAAATAATTAAATATATTGGATCATTTCGGGGTTTTTTGCATTAACCGGTTACAAGCCCTGGTTTTAATTGCATGGGTGCAGTGATTTGGGCACTCCATCTTGCGGGGGAGGGCCTCTAAGTCTTGTGCCTTCAACTTTTCCCGTCATGATTATTCTCTCCAAGCTATCCGAAGAACGTCGTGAGAGGTGTCCGAAGTATGTGAGTATGTGGTCGTGGCACGTCGTCGTCGTCGAATTTAAATTCATCAAACATGTCAAATATAAAATAGAATAAAATATTATAATTGGAGTCAAAAAATCAAATAGTTAAAAATTCGGATAATATATTAAAACTTCAGCTACAGATTGATAAATTTAAATAAAATTATTTTGTTTCATGTTATTAAAATCAATCAATTTAATTATTTACATGAATCAGCATGCAGTGATTTAAGTAGGGACAGTCAAACCTGCTGGAGATCATGTTCAAAATGATGTTGGGGCTGGCACGCACTCTGCAGAGCAAGGACGCGCACCGCCTGCGCAGAGTCGTGATGTCGTGAAGAAGCACGCGGTGCGCGCCTCCGCGAACATGCCCGATGCACTGCAGCGGCGCGACAACCCCAGCATCATTATACTGGACGCGTAGGGCAGGGAGCTGAGAGATCTGCGTGTGTGGTGGGCCCATAGACTGCACGTGTACAGCGAGGTACAGTAATTTATAAAGACATAACAAAATAACGATTAAAATTATTTTTATTTTATTTGGAATTAAAAAAATTCTTAATGTTCGTAACATAAAAATTTTCAAGAGTTGGTAGAGGGCTAAAACATGTACCAGTATTTTTTTTAAATATTTTTTTCATTATTATCTTTCCAAAACGCAACTTTTTAACACCACTTATTGTTCATTTTCATGTGATTTTACAAAATCGACTCACCCTATTGTGGTTTACACTAGATAAACTTTGGATGATAGTGTAGGGCAGTGGCGGCCTTAGAGGGGTGACGAACAGCTAGGGACCCCGCACTTGCAAGGGCAATCAAATTTTTACAAGGGCCTCGTCTCGTGGTCCTCATAGAGCATATTTTAAGGGCCGCCCCTTCTCGCGGTCGTGAAGGTTATTGCTGTCACTGGGTCTATAGTTACCTACCTGTGTGCCATGGTGCCTCTTTCCACATCCTCACCGCTCATGCGGATGTGAATGTGGTCACGAAGCAGAGAACCGTATGCGAGCGCTTCTCCCATCGCCCAATCCGCAATACCTTCTTTCACCTGTCTCACATAAACAGTCACGTGTTTAAAGGCAGGCCACCACCGGTTCTTATTATTACAGACGGATAATCTATCTCGCGCGCTAGATAATGCCGCGGCACACTTGTGCTAACCTTGCTGAATAGAAAAACCGAACTAGACTCGATCAACTAGATGTACATAGTTGAGCCAGGGAGATGCCCTGGTCCTGGCTAAGAGATGGGAATATATTCATAATTTAGAGCATAGTATACAGTAATAAAATAATTCATTGAAAGTATTAAGATCAACTCGGCGACACCGTCAGTCGGCGAAGATCGGATGGCAAGCAATTACAGCAAAGTTGGGTTCCGTACCACAAAAGGAAAAAACGGAACCCTTATAGGATCACTTTGTTGTCCGTCTGTCTGTCTGTCTGTCTGTCTGTCTGTCTGTCTGTCTGTCTGTCTGTCAAGACCATTTTTCTCAGCAACGAGTGAAGGTATCAAGCTGAAGCTGAGCTGTGAAAAAATCAAACTTAAAAGCCAACGCAATCAAAAGATACAGTCGTTTATGCTGCAAATTTTAGAGTTTTCAGCACTCGCAAAACCTACGGGGTACTTCCCGTGAACTCAGAAACTTGAAATTTGGCACGAAACAACGTCTTATAGCATAGACAAAGGAAAAACTTACTGCTTTTTTCTCCTAAACGCGTGAAGTTATTAAGTTGAAATTCATGTCAAATACTCAGGGCTATAGGATTTTTCAGATGTAGCAAAACCAAACTTTTATGTCAACGCAATCAAAAGAAATAGCAATTTAAGTTGCATATTTTGAAACTGAGTACTCGCAAGAAACTCAAATTCCCGTAAACTCAGAAACTTGAAACTTGGCTACCTGTTTCCTCGTAAACGCGTAGAGGTATTAAATTGAAATTCATATCATGCACTCAGCTCTATAATATCTTTCTGCCGTAGCAAAACGAAACTTTCATGTCCACGCAATCATAAGAAATAGCAATTGTTATAGGTTTTTACGGAACCCTCGGTGCGCGAGTCCGACTCGCACTTGGCCGGTTTTTTTTATGAAATGGTAAAACTGTTCTAGAACAGTTCTACAACAATTTTACCATTTCGTATAAAAAAGCTACGCAGAACTCACTGGTTTTGCTTGCTATCCGATCTTCGCCGACTGACGGTCTTCGCCGAGTTGACCTTCATAAGTAAAATTTCCCAGAATCGCGTTAGACCGCTGTTACCTGCTTTTCCCTATTCTGCAGAATCCTGGCTATACCCTTGTGGATCTCGAAGGCCCAGGGCTCTGGCGGTTTGCAGAAGTGGTTGGCTATCGTGCTGATAGTCGTCTCGCTGATCCCGGTTGGTGCAATCTGATTGAGCAACATTGCTGCTTATTAAATTGGTACTTAAATAAAAATGTTTTGACAGCGGACTTTCGTGGACTAGTCTTAATTGCACTAGTAACATTTTATGTTTTTAAATGATATATCATTATTTTGTTTCACGTAATGAAATGAAATGAATGAAAAACGCTTATTTTCAGGCAACTAGTGGCCCATAGATAAATACCTTATAGACTAGCATACATATTACATTATAAATTAAAACTATTTATAAATAAATAATAATGTAATATGAAGCCATATGAATTTTATTTGAGTTGATGAAATCATCTCAGTAAGTAAGTAGGTACCTTGTATGATGATTGATGAATGATGACGGTCCAAAAAAATGTAATAAGTAATTGGACTAGGAGCTGGCCACGTCAGATATGATATGACACAATAATGAGAGCGACAAAATCCGACTGGTAAGATTGCTGTACTCTTCTTATTATTGCTTTGCTAGTGAAAAGTCTGACTTAGGACTTAGAAATGATATTTCCCGATATATTTCATATTTTGGGGCTACGTTGGGAGTTGGAGTACGCTTAGAGACATTTACATCTCTATGTCACTTTTATATTGTAATTTAGTTCGCGCGTGTAACATACAAGCACAGAATTTTGTTTCTCACCTGACTAAACAAGGCTAGTTTTTATTGAGTTGTAAAGTCTTTGCTTATGGTGGCGTCGTTGATCGGGTCGCCACTTTCCCGAAGAAAGGTTGAGGGAGGCGATGGCTGAGATATGCGTCATACTCGTGAACGGGTGCTGTTTGTGAAGACCGGACTGTTCACGTTCAGGCTCTCTGGGGCTATAAATTCCGTAACCTTTTATTTATGATATTTAACTTTAGTTTAATTGGCGTTAGACACATCTTTAGGTGCTTGTTTTACCTTATAAATTTTTAATTTCTTTTAATTATATAGACTATATAGAGACACTTGGAGACCTTAATGGGTCAGGCCGTAGTTTTTGCCACAAATAGCGCAAAGGTGACGTAAAATATTCTACGATTCGGTCGCGCAGAGTGACGCAAAATAGTTGAGTCGGTCGCGCAGAGTGACGCAAAATAGTTAAGGTTTGCGCATACATTGTATGATTTTGACATAATATATTTTAAATGAACATTCGATTGTTAACCGAGGGATGGAAAGAACCCACCACAGCCGAGATATTTTGGTGCTCATAGTTAGGTACAAAAAAAACACGATTTGGTATGGTAAGGTTACATTTTTAATCACTGCAGACAAAAGGCTGAACGGTCCACCAAATGGAACTATAGAAACATGTCACATTGCCAAATACTAAGAGATTCCATAGGATTTGACTGAAAACGTCACTTTCAAATAGTTCCATGGTGATCCACGGTTCCATTTGGTTGATTTTATATAGCAAACTTACACCCGGAAACCGCAAACCTATGTGTGCATGAACCTTTATTCGGTAGCGCAATATCACTGGTATCGCAAAGTGGCATAATGGCGACCGTGGCGCAAAGAAAATCTATAATAACTCTATGAATAAGCTCTTTTTTTTAGTTAAAATAACCTAGGAAGATTACACACGCCTTACTTAATAGTGCACAATAACAATGACAGACATTAATTTAAAACTTATCTTGAAATCTCAAAAAATGCACGCCGCGAAAAATGTGACACTTTTCACTCCGAACAAAGTTTACATCGGTCTGACAAAAATATAGCCGCTGCCGCCTTATTGACCATAGACAAAGCTGATTTGGTGTTGCCACTATTCAGAATACAAATACTACCAAAGCTTAAAGGCCACAAAACGGGCATGATGGTTGCGCAAAAAATAGCGCAGAGAAATGGCTGTTTTCGTTTTTTTTATTTAATGTACGAAAATTTATGTACTCTCTTAGGAAACACGAAACGATATTCAAAAGGGGGCTAGGTAACTATTATTTGATAACGTCAAATCAAACAGATCATGAAAATGTTGTCTTTTTTTTTATTTTAATGGATGCGCAAAGTGCACCCGACCGAAGCGGATTTGCATTTTTTATGAAAATTTCGTTGTTTTTATTTTTTAAAGTCGTATAACTTTGCAAATATATCAATTTATTTAAATATCTCCAGTGGCCGTGGGTAAACAGGTCTTCAGAAATACAATGATATGGTTAATTACTATATAAAATGATTACAGTAAAAAAAAAAGTAGCGGACCGAAATCTGAACTTTTTTCGGCAAAAACTACGGCCTGACCCTAATACATCTCTAAGGATAATTAGGAATAAGTATGTTTTTGTTTTATATACCTACTAGAATCACTGATGTTTTATGATTATTATTTAAAATCAAAATTGGCTCCTAACTTTTGATGGTGGATTATTGTAATTTTGGAAATTTTAAGTAGAGGACACAGTTCCGGTAAGAAAGTATATCAAACTTTTGTACCTATGCTCCGTTTTTAAATAGTCAGATTTGGACTCATAAACATTCTCTTTTCTTACATATGGTATTTCTCTTAAAGTGGTTTGATATGTTCTCTTATAGAACAACGCATTTATACATATTTTTAAGATTTTATGTACTCTTGTTTTGAAAAAATAAGTCCCGCCGAGTTTCTTGCCGGTAAAAAGTAATTCTTCTCGGGTCAGAGGTGTAGGGTTAGAACCGGTGTAGGTAGTTTTTTTTTCTCTCTTTTATCTATAATATCTGACGTGTAAAAGTGCCCTTGTGTGGCCCACTTACTGAATAAATGTTTGAGTTTGAGTTGGTCGGTCAAAAGATAATCTCCTAAAATGGGGAATTAAGATAGATAGAGAGATAGACATTTATTCAATAAAGCACACATTACAGAACATAAAAAAACAGAGGTTGAAAAATGCATACTTAAGTAAACACTGGTCAAAGTATACTACAGAAGTTCACAATGGGTCAATTAGACCACAAGATGACTCTTTCTGCGAGTGTGGTATTCTCCAAACGATGATACATATCGTCTGGTGACAACCAAAACTCACTAAGTACTTCCAACCGTACCAGTCACAAACCAAGGTTGATTTTCGTTTATTTATTTTTTTGCAATAAGTGAATTTTGGTTGTCACCTGACGATATGAGGCAGTGTTCTCTGTACCCAACGACGTGCACTGAGGAAGATCTCCTGAGAGCTACACCCCGAGGAGTAGAAGTGGCAAAATTTTGGCAAGAAAAAGTATAACCTTAAGAAATCCGATCCCTTTACACGAATAAGAAGAATAATAATTTTCAGTCAAACCTTTTTAGGATCGACGGACTCGAAGAAGCCAGTCCACGGCGTGTCGATCCAGTCCATGATGCTGAGCTTGGTGATCTTCTTGGCGAGCTCGAAGTGCTTGTTCAGGGTGTCCGTGTACTCCTTCTCCCACATCTTGATGTCCGCGTCCGTCACCGACCCTTCGGCCTTCAGTTTGTCGCGGTAAATTTGGTCCACTGGATTGTGGATGAAAATAGTCAACGCAGCTCTACATGTTACTCGATAAATATTTATTTCCTATCAGATTCTTTATTAACCGATTCTGTGCGGACGACGCGACAGGCGTGTCATCAATGTTTTTAACGTGTGGCGTATGACACGCTAAGCGTGTCATCATATTCTATGGTGTATGACACGCCTGGCATGTCATGAAATGATTGTTAACCGCCACAGCCAAGTTTTCACGCATCGAATCGGTTAAGTAAATTTTCACCCCTAGTATTCGAAAAAGGGTAATTTGTTGCCCATTTACAGGGAGCAAAAGTGACTTTTGATCCCTCTGTTTTTTTTTTTAATTTTCCTTCTCTTTGCAACCAATTAAAATGAGACACCATTTTATAACTTCTCTATCTAGCAGATAGCTATAGTTTAGTACCTTTGTTTTCGTTTTTCTCATAGAAGGAGTGAAAAGTAGAGTGTACTGCGCGGTAGCAAAATTGTTTCGATCTCGGGTCACTTGAATCCCTCACTACCCTCGACCGAAATAAGTCATTTTGCTCCCTTGTAATACAATCTACTATTTCACGTCTACAATATACTATTTTTACCACAGACTGGCTTTTGTATCTCATATTTTTACGAATCTCTAATAATGGATGTTTCTCTACTCTCGCACTCTATCAGTGCAGTCTAATTTAAGTTAAATTATTATGTCTTGATCTTATCCATATACTGTAGAAAAGACGGGTATTAAATAAATACAGGCTTTCATTTATTTAATACAATTTATATAGTGAGGCTAGATGAGCAAGAGGATTGGGGGAGGAACGGGTAGGCGGCGTGAATATCAAGTTTTACAATGAGCGCCCTATTCACGCCCCCTGCCGCTTTTACCTCCCTCAGTACTGTAGCCTTCATATGTCAAGCTTTCGGGCTAGTAGCCAGTTGTATGTAGTGAGCACTAGCTTATCGGATATCTACCTGTTTTCATAGTCTTAATCTTCTTGTACATAAAGGGTTGTGTGTACATAGGCTCGTCCTCTTCACTGTGTCCAAACCGCCGATAGCAGACCAGGTCCAGCACAATATCCTTCTTGAACTTGCAGCGGTACTCGATGGCGATACGAGCCGCCTTCGCGACCGCCTCCGCGTCGTCGCCGTTTACGTGGATGACGGGTGCGTCTACGCACTTGGCGCAATCTGCAAGGTTATTTGAAATTAGTATTAGGTAAATGCTAGTGAAGGGTTCCCCTACTCTATAAGATTGAGTCCTGAAAGAATATCACACTAATCTCTGTATATTTACCTGTGTAAATTGTCGGCAAATTATGTAAATCAATGAAACTTTGTTCATAGAAGTAGCTTTATCTTGGCACTAGAAATGAGGGGCTGCTGAAAATCTGCTATATAAATGTAGGAGTCCTGTCCTTCCAGGGGGTATAAGCAGAGGGGTAATAAAAACACACATTTTAGAAACTAGGCTACTGATGAAGTGTCATTTACATATATGTATTTTTTTGGCTGAATATTAATGAGACCTTCCATACATATAGGATCATTGTGTGTAATGTAATGTGTGTGCCACCAATGTGTTACAAAAAAACAGCTACACCGATTCCTACTGCTGTTACCGTCTCGTCCCGACCCCTCTTGCATCTTCCGTCCCGCATCGCTGCTCTCATACTGCTTAGGATCGTGATTATTTCTGTTCAAGTTAACCAGTTGGCGTGTCTTGACCGCAATGCACCTGAACAGTAAGGCGAACTCCTAGAGAACCTCGGCTCGGTAGTGTATCCGATCTGGTTGTTGCACACGATGTGTATGCTGCCATGCGTGGTGAACCCTGGCAGACAGGACAGGTGCATCGTCTCGAACACTACGCCTTGGCCCGAGAACGCGGCGTCACCGTGCATTATGATCGCCATCGCCTGATGGAAGAGTACACCAGTACTCAATTATATTAGTGCTGACAAAATAACCACGTTATTCTGTTTGATCTATAAATAAAATCAAATCTATAGCATCATCAAATACATTGAATTGCGTTTCTTTAAACGGCGTTCAGACCATCGCATACGATACGAGTACATATACGACACGAATTTCCGTTCACATAATCGTCTCCCCGTACAACTCCCCGACGCGAGTGCCAAGACGAATGTCTGATCAGATCAGAGTGATAATATGCCTTGTCATTCGGCTCATCACTCGTTCGCGTATGTGATCGGAGCATAAGTATTTCTGAGACAGTTCCTACGTGCGCGTGCACAACCCCGCATCAAATTTTTGCAGAATGCAGAATATGATGCGCTGAAAAGACGTGAACTTATGCTAGTGAATTTTCCAGTATCTTTGTCATGGACAAAATTGTCACAGGTTGAAGCAAGTAAAATCCAGATACACTTTTGAATTTTCTTTTCCACTATGTTTGTCATGGTCAGAAGTTAGGAAGCAAAGTGTGAAATCAAAATACAAATAGTGTGCAAATCAGCTTTACATTGGTGCTTCATTCGTGCGGTTGGGCCGGTCATCAGGCAGTTCTAAGCTAAACTGCCTTACGCAAAAAAATTAACGTCAATGTAAAGAAGTTGTTTTTCTTACTATTTGTAGAATTCCATACCTTATCCCCATTTAAATCTCCCTTCCAGAATTGCTCCGCCTTGGTCTTCCCGGCTACCACGGGACCAACCACCTCCAAGTGAGAGGGGTTAGCGCTCATTGATACCTTGATGTATTTGTTTGTTCGACGGATGAAACGGTGAATGTAGGTGCCCAAGTGATATTTGATGTCGCCGGATCCCTACAAGAAATTTGACGTTAAGAGAAAATATCACCTAGAGTTTGTCCGGAAAGTAAAGTGTCGTGGTTTATATGGGAGCTCATACATTATACGACACATTCTTTCTGGACAGACTATATTGAGGCCGGAGATTCTGTTTAGTGGTGCCATAGGTCGATAGGGGTCGTCATGGAGCGAACGTCTTAAAACGATTCATAGGGCTTGAAAATGGAGTTATAGGCCTTCCGAAAGTTCCGAAACATCTTTCGCATAGTGATTGCCTAAATGTAAATACACGTGAGTCAGATTGAACTGTTAACGTTTATAAGTATGTGATAAAATTGGGGTTTTCTAACCGGCTCTTTTGGTTCCATAGGTTTAAACTGTGCGAAGATATCCGTCAACTGTTTCCGACATACATTAACCAGCATGTTCAATCGACCTGAAACATTAATTTGTCATAAATAACTAAATAAATAGTAGGTACTTATACGGTATTATACTTTGCAATTTCTCTGGCCTCATCTGTCGTGTGTCGTTCTTCCCTCCTTCCTCAACGCCCTAAGTGCCCTAACTTTTATTACACCTCTATCCGTCAGATCGGGTCCGAGAAATTGCTAGAGTCCAAGATATCTTCTCTGGAATCGTGATTATACCTACTCTTGCCTGTTAGGCCGAAGCAAAAATGATTTGCCTAACTCGCAATGGGTTTAACCCATTTCTTTCGAGAGAGAAGACCTGCGTGTAATACAAGAAAGGTTGCATACCTCTGTGCTGCATGCCAATGATGATGGATTGGACCCCAAGTTTAGTGCTTGTGTCCACGATCTCCTCCAGCATCGCGATCATACTCTCGCCTCCTTCCAGACCAAAACGTTTTTCTGCTGGCCATTTAGTAGCAAAATATTTTTCCAAGCTAAAATAATGCACCATGAATGGAATCAGCGTCCAAACATTTGGCGTCAAAAAATGGTTACGGCAGTTAAAAGTAGTTGGAAATTGAAAGTTAGAGAAGACTATTGTTAGGTTCTTTATTGAGACGTAGTGAAATGGAAGAATTTAAAAGTTGGCACAGGTAGGTACAGTAACTGCAAAACTGCAAACAAAGAAGATGCAATAATAAAGGTATAATTGCTCACAACACAGCCTTGGTGAGCCTTCTCATGATCAGCCGTTTCTCCTCCACCGTGTGGTCGTAGGAGCCAGGCGGCTCAATTTTATCGCGGATAAACTGGACGGCATCCACATCATACAGGTGCATATACTCCATGCCTATCGAGCCACAATACACGTGTTCCAGACGGTTTATTATCTCCCTAAAACAAAAGAATTAGATTGAACATACTAAAGGATGTTCATGGCGTTGCGATGGATTTGCAAATGTTTCATGGCACCAATACTCTTCTATTTCCAAATATTCTTGTTATTTCACTTTCATTATTTTTGAATAAGGAAGAGTCGCAACACAATATTATGGACATACTTATATTACTTATACGCCATCGCCAAGTGCGTAGTGGCATAAAACATGGTGGGCCAGCACCAAATAAAATTATTTATTCTTTTTACAGAAGACGAGAGTAGGCATCAATGCGTACTAAATATCTATGCAAATGTAAAGTTCTGTCAACCACGGGACTCAAGCGACATTAGGTACTGGTTATTCTTAAAAACATTTATTTAATAAAAATACCTCAATGTTAACTCGGTCTCGCTTCCGCCGATAGACGTTCTTGCAGGTAATGTGAATAACATGTCCATATGCTGTTCTTCTGCAGTTAAAAAATAAAAATAAACATTATGGTGTAGAAAAAAGCCTCTGTTCGTTGAGTTGATTTACAAAGCCTAAATTGTTAGGAAATATTTTTCCGTTTGTAATATGAGAAATTAAAATGATTTCTTTTTTACCTTCAAGCATAAGGCGGTGAAATTTTTCAAAGTTTACATTAATACTGAAGTTGGAGGAATATCAGCGTTGCCGTTGCAAAACGGATCAGTATGGCTTTTTTTTTTGAAAAGCAAATGCCTTAATTCTCAAAATACCAAGTATCGGGCCAAATGGACATCACTCTTAGCAACGCTTTCCGCAAAGCAACCGATAGGGAGAAGTGGAGAGCTGCCATTAAGAAAACTAGTCAGCGGAGTCACGATCCTCAGCAGTGAGGGACCGACTTAGAAGAAGAAGAGAATTCTCAAAATAGGTACGCCATCGGGCGCACGTGTGTTGACATAAAATTTTCCAATAACGTCTTAAATGGGAGAAATTTCATAACATGAATATCATACACAGCTAATTAAATTAACCTACTTAGAGAGGTACCCAGCTCGCGGGCCACGATAGGGCTCTTCAAACCCGTGATGTCCAGTCCCGTCGCTGCCTTGTACTTGCTGATCATATGCGCTGGCAACGACATAGACAGCGGGTCCACTCTCGCTAGGAGATGCCCGCGTGCCTGTTACGATAAACATAAAACAAACGTAGGTAATAATAGCCACTCTACTCCAACTCCACGCCAACTTCCACTGAACTCTTCGCCCTAAGCGCTATGTCCTAATGGCGCTTAGAGACTTCGCGAATATTCCCTTATTTAAAACCCCAGATTTCCAGAAACGATTGAGCCTGCTCATATAAAATCTAAAAGAATCGGTTGAGAAATGCGACCCTTAGAGGAGACCAGTCGCAGATCCGAAGGATTTTTCTAAATGTTCATGCAGCTGTTCTATCTTTTAAGGAATATAGGTATATGTAGAAAACGAGCCGCCCATGAACAAAACAACAGCAAAGGAACTGCTTATACGTTACCTTACCTACCTTTGAGAGCCCCGTATGCCCGCTTTTTGAAGAACCCCTTGTCATACGGCGCCAAGAAAACACCTCAGGAGCTCTTGCTTCTACGGTTTATGTTTAATGTAGGTACGATCAGTTATTCTTTCATTGAGAAGCTTATCATAATAACTGTTTCATAGGCCATTGGTAGGAGTACATAATTTTTATTGTTAATAATATAAAATGGTCCTTTGAGCCGGATGTTCCGTTTCAGTACTTTCAGTAAACATGCAAAAAATTCAATTAATTCTTCAAAGCGTACCAGTATTTCCATCTTCAAAATTGCGATTGGATTTTTTTTACAACCTCGTGTATTAATATTAGTATACCTATTACTCGTAGTAGGTAAACAATTAATATAAATAAATAAATAAATATTATGGGACAATCTTACACAAATCAACCTAGTCTCACAGTAAGCTCAATAAGGCTTGTGTTGATAATATTTAGAAAAATCCATATGATTACCTGATAACTGCGTATGAGTTGCTGAACCGCTAAATGTAACATAATCTTCTGCTTCTGCTCTGCCTCTTTGTCTGCGCCACATGCCTTATCTTTTCTCCCTGCTAGATAATAATAAACTCGTGTAGATAGAAAAACAAATATTAAACTAAATGTATCGACCTCACTTCTTTTTCTGCAAACGACACACATATGTAGTACAGTCCGTGAGCTCTCAGAAGAACCTTCGGGTTTTAGAAAGAGACGTCGGGTATCAATCAACAGTGACACGTGAAAAAGCAGAACAGCGATATTACCATCGTGTGTCATCGCCGATTCCCGAAGGTTCTTCTTAAAGCTCACGAACTGTAGGCGGATGTGCGGATGACGTTTTTAATGCAAAACCAGCACCGGAACCGGTTATTCTCAGTACTTACCATACAAAATCAGAACCGGGAGCATTTCCTCTCCGCATACACTCATCCATAAAAACGCTTTTTAACTTTGAGCAGAAAGGAGTAAAAACTACCTAAGTATACCTAGTCGATCACAAAAATACCTGAACATGCACTTTATCGCCTTGACAATAGAAGCTCTTCAGATTTCAGATATTTGTGACCACCTTTGGGCGTTCCGATATATCTGATGGCGAGTCTATATCATATTAACTTACTGACAGTCGTTGGGCTGAATTCGTTCTCGAACTCCTCAATCTTCAGTTGAGGTCCTGACACGCTGTTGTAAAAGTTGTCCCAGGACTAGGAATGTTGAAAAAAAAAAAACATATACTGGGTATGTACTGGGTAGTAAGTGCTTTAGCTAAGGATAATATAATACCTAATCCTAATTATAAAAAAATTACGTGCTACATATTATTAAAGCCCATCGCCACAATTGAGAACTGAGATTACTGAGACTATTTTTTTTATAAAGCCATCAAGATATTGGGGTTAAGTTAAGAGCGCGCCAAAAAGAGAACACACTTTTTAATTTAAACAGACATTGACAATAAAATTATGATCTCAAAGTGATTTTAACGTAGGTACACTCGGCCAAAAATGTGGTCTACCACCCTATGGTTGAGGTTCGTTTGAACGTCATGAGACAGCAAGGTCGTGCATGTTTTAAACTCCGTTAGAAAAGTCAACCTTAGCGATCGTTAGATCTCGCAATTTTTTTTGTCAAAACTGGTAGACCACTTTATTGGTCGACTGTACAAACCTACTTACAATTAGATAACTTGGCCCAATCTCGGTGGCATTACCGTCATTTTCTAACCAAAACTTACAGAATCTATGGATCCTCTAGTTTTCGACCAATCCAAGTACTGGGCCTCCAAAAAATTGGCATTCGCTCCACTAAGAAAAGACTCTGCATTTTGGGAATAATGATCAAGTCTCGGACGGTTCCAACACTGCAAATAAAAAGAAATTCGAAACACGAGCTCCGAGGAATTTTAGGGGGGCAACACTGCTCGCGACTCATTGAATCGCTTTAAAAACGGAACTAAGAAAATCCGCTTTTTTGCAAATGAAACGGAACTGTGCAACACTGCGGCGTCGTCGATATTTTTAATAATGAATAATTTAAACTTAAATTTGGTTTCCACGAACGTAATCACATTTTTTTACAGCTGTATTTCAGAACCTCCGTCTACAGTGGCGCCAACTGGTGAGTACAGATTACCGAGGAGAGATTACCTTAGAATTAGAATGCAATGAGCGCATCTCGCCATCAAAGGTCACAGTTTGGCGAGGTTTACTGTAAGATGTTTAGCGTAAGTTTACATTAATAAAAAAATAAAAAAAAAATAAAAAAAAGGGTTATTTACGCGCTGTGGAGTCTCAGTTCAGGTACATTCGCCATCAAATATATCGGAGCGCGGCCAGGGTACTCAATATATTTTATTCAGATATTTGTGACCACCTTGGCCGTTGGCCGCTCCGATATATACAGGCGACTCTACGTTCCGAGTGCACCGTGAGTTATAAATCATCGTCCGATCGACCTACGACCTAAGCAGCAGTGAGCCTTCACCATCAGTTGCCCGTGGAAAGCAGGCGTGACGCTAATAGTGACAATATATGGGGAAAGCAGCCTAGCTTTTTCACGCATCATAGGGTAAAAGCGTTGTAGCGTTTTTAGGGTTCCGTACCAAAAGGGTAAAAACGGGACCCTACTACTAAGATATATTATATATTTTTTGAGGTGGCAAGGGGTCCCTGTTTTGGAATTACGCCCTCTCACCATTTGGCGCCTAGCACCAACGTCATCCTACATAGGGCTCCATAATACTTAGAGGAGGTAGGTTAATAAGATTTAGCTTACCACAGTTTGGTTGCGTTTTAAAGCTTTATGTGTAGCGTATAGGGCAAGTGAAGGACGAGATAAAACTACCAAAGACATCGTTTATAAAGATATGAAAACTTAATTAGTTACTTTGACAATTTGTTAATTTATTATGTTTGGTTTGGTGGAAGTATAAGTAAATGTTTTTAAAATAAATTAATCTAAAAAGCGACTTTATATTGTAAATTCTGACATTTCTGTCATATTTATGACGTATTATAGAGGTTCATCACTTTTCATCAGCAGAATATTCATTCTATCATTTACATGGCCAGTGATATATTAAAGAAAACTCTTTGGTCATCTTATAATGACTTTCACAAATAAACGTGCATCGCCTAAGTGCATCGCTGTTAAGCTAAGTCCACACAATGCATTTTTCCTCTTCAACTTTCATTTTCATCTTTCAATATCAATTTCGTCTAGCGCATTCAACTCTTGCATGCATCAAAACGCATGCAACTAACTGTCCACATTAGTCGTCTAGTCGGTAGTCTTTCAAATGTTGAAAGCTTTGTTGAACCGAAATCCACCGAGCGCGGGAACGGGAACGCTTGCCCCAGGGCATGCGCTATGCTTGCAATTCAAAAAAGGCATGCGCTACGGGCATGCCTCACGTGAGTCACGTGCGTTGTTGAATGCGCTTTGACGCATGCATTTTGTTGAACGAAAAAAGGCACTGTGTGGACATAGCTTTAGAGTTCGTCCGGTGTCACTCCGGTGTCGTGGTTTATATTATCTGGGAGCTCATACATTCTACGAAACTATTCTTTCCGGGCAGACTCTATTAAGGTGCTGTTAAACGGCGCGGGGTAGCACGTTCCCACGCGCGCCGCGCCGTCCGTGTAGAACTGTCAGATGCGACTCGGCAAACTCCGAACACAAGCGTGCTCGTATACACGGCGCGGGGTAGCACGTTCCCACGCGCGCCGCGCCGTCCGTGTAGAACTGTCAGATGCGACTCGGCAAACTCCGAACACAAGCGTGCTCGTATACACGGCGCGGGGTAGCACGTTCCCACGCGCGCCGCGCCGTCCGTGTAGAACTGTCAGATGCGACTCGGCAAACTCCGAACACAAGCGTGCTCGTATACACGGCGCGGGGTAGCACGTTCCCACGCGCGCCGCGCCGTCCGTGTAGAACTGTCAGATGCGACTCGGCAAACTCCGAACACAAGCGTGCTCGTATACACGGCGCGGGGTAGCACGTTCCCACGCGCGCCGCGCCGTCCGTGTAGAACTGTCAGATGCGACTCTGCAAACTCCGAATGCAAGCGTACTCGTATAGACGGCGCGGGGTAGCACGATCCCACGTGAGCCGCGCCGACCGTGTAGATGCGAGCCGTGCTGAGCCGCGCCGAGCGTAGGCTGTTTAAACGGCGCGTGGTACGATGAATCACGAGCCGAGCCCCGGTCGGCGCGCCTCTAGACGCGCCGTTTAACAGCACCTTTAGCTTGCCTTCTCAACGTCCTTGGCAACGAGCGACAGAAACAACAACTGTCCTACAAACGACAGTCTGCAGAATCTACCCATAACGTATGGGAAGCGACCTGATACAGATTCAAATGGGCCCAGTCCCAGTAGAAGCCTCCCCCACACCGACAGAAAACCAAATGGTGTGAAGTGGAGAAAGACGATTGATTGCCTTCTCATATCATAATAATAATTATAGATTAATAATTATAATTATACATTTTACTAACATATTATTATAAGCTGTTACTAACTTAATATGGATGTATTATTGTCCGAAATAAATGCTTTCATTTCATTTCATGCCCATAACGCGCGCCACCTCCGCATGGAGTCATGAAGGCACCAATCAACATACTTTTTCTTATACTGCGACGGTGGCATTCAATTCAAGCATACGGCCCGCCTGATGCTAAGCAGATACCGTAACATACTACACACACTTGAGCGGAATTCAATTACCATAGATAAATATCTGTGGAAAAAATAAATTTGTCGAATGTAGAATTTGTCGGTGGCGTAATTCAGACGGAACTTTGGTTTTCCGGCTGGTTTTTGTCTATGATGGCTGAAACCCGCCCATGTGTAACTTGCGCCTTAATTGAGTTCACTATTTAAGTCTCCTTTGACTGCATCACCATACCCTGGTCCGTGGAACTGCCTCCACGTCATTTATCGTATTAATTGTACTAATTTTCTCCACTCTTTGTCACTTGTAAACTCGATGCAGGGTTGTCGTTGTCTGACTATAAATAAAGAATAAATAAGACAAAGTAGAATTGTATTAAAACTAATAATTTATTGATCACTCAACAAGTAGTAAACACAAAAACATAATAATTACTTACAGCAACGCGTAAAGTAAACATACTCAACCACAGCAAGGAATCACTGGCTTTCAAAAGGTAGATAGGTTAGGTAAATTTAATTTAAAAAATATTACATTGTTTCGGTAAAAACTTAGAGCTTTAAACCAAGCGGAGTAGCCATTGACAGGCGTTCCCCTCTGCCGAATGAGTATGACCAGTGGTCATACTTATTGTATGAACTGACGTTTATTTGACGTGGCTATTTTGACGTATCGCATACATTTGACGTTCTCCTCCCCCGCAAGAAATGGCAGACTTTTTCCGATAGAAATGAGAGCGCTTCTCGCATCCGGTTGGTTTAATAATCAAAGGGTAAAAATGTACAGTCGCCATCAAAGATATCGGAGCGGCCAGTCTACTCAAAAATATATGAACATGCACTTTACAAAAGATGCGTTGTTCAGATATAATATTTGTGACCACCTTAGCCGCTCCGATATATCTGATGGCGACTGTACATAGATACATACGTTAATGCTTAAAATTCGAAGGCAACTCTAATACCTACTAATAACAAGTGCCTTATTTAAAATCTGGTTTCTTCTTACGAAATATATAACGGAATGTTCTCTTACAAGCTACGTATAAAAAAGTAAATTTCATATGCATAATATATTGTTAGATAATCTCTCTCACAACCGTAACAGCTAATGCTCTCTAAAAATATATTCTCATAGAGAAATCTCAAACAACAAACAATTCAAACAACTATTTTATTTTAGAAAGGCTGAAAAAAGAAGTCAGGTATTAGGATTGAAGCTCTCTCTATTCTAGTTTGGCTCGCATAGCTGCGAGTAATAAATTTGAACACTTCGTAGTACATAGCAAGTACTAACGGAAATTCGGAAATTAGAAAAACTAAATCTTTACCTAAAAAATAGGTAAGTAAATAATTTAAAAATAATATAATAAATGTTTAATGTATATATCTCAAACAATATTTCGTAATAATCATAATTATTAAAAAAATCTGATATATACATTGTATAATTATATCACACTTTGTATCCAGTTGTCATTTGCACCATAACAGCCATACTGTTGTTAGATAACGAACATTAGTACGAGTAGATTTTTGTACTGAGATGACAGGTGTCAAAACTAGGTTCTTAGGTTAACAAAATTGTACTACAACTATAACATTCCAAATATCCTTATTTTAGCCTTTTGAACGCCAAACATCGGACGTGATATGACGGCTTTGGCGGTCAAAGGGTTAAAAGGAATATTTTTAACCAATCTTTATCAAATCATCAGTATATCACATAGGTAATAAAGGTATATATATATAGATTTCTCTATTTACAGTTGAATAAAATATGAAGAAACAAAAAAATTTATGCCATTCTCCAAAACTATATAGATAAATGCGTTTTACGCAGTCGGTTTCAAGATAAAAAAATGCTTATTGCATAAATTATTCTTACTAAAGTAGTTACACTTTTGCAAATCTACTTAAGGGTGACAATATAAATTTAGTATGCTAAAATTATATAGGCTTACCTCCTTATTGATTAACGTCTTACTAGTCTCCTTTAGTTAAATTATCTTTTGTATGTTTCTTACAAACACAACCTGTTAAATTAATAGATAAGGACAAACGATTATTAGTCAAATAAGGCTTGTAAGACGTTTATAAGTAAGGGGGTTACTGTCTAATGGGGTTGGCAACTGTCAACGGTTTGGCCAGATGGCGCCAGCATAGCGAGGTCCCTTTCACTAGTATTGTTGTATGGGATTTGGCTTAAAGGCTAGCCCATCCAGGTAAAAAAAAATTAAAAAAAAAACGTGATTTTGACACTATTTGTAGGACTGACAGGGACCCAGCTATGCTGGCGCCATCTGTAAATACTTTCGACCGCCCAACCCCATTAGCATGACTGGCTCTTGCCTCAAATGTCTTATCAGACTTAAGGCTAAATCAGTAGTATCTTAAGCCACCATTTACATTCCTTAGTTCATTTAGGTTGTTGTTGAAAATTGAACTAAGAAGCTACAGAGTTAAAGTATATTTTTGCCTAACATACCTACCCACCGAAATAAAAAAAATAATTTACTAGGTTTAATCGGCTTTCTTCGCCTTGGCCTTGGCCGCCGCCTTCGGCTTGGTCGGGTAGATGACGAAGAGAGACAGCTGTGCCGAGCACAAAACGAATGCCACTATGTTTTGTACCTGAAACAAAATGATATACAATGAGAATATACTGATATCGCTCGAATATTTGCTAGCAGTGTCACGGCCCGAGCTACTACGAGGTTTTTGCGCGTCAACGCGCGTGAGTGGCACATGTGGCAAAAGGTGCGCCTACGCACGCTTCAAAAACGACCTTATAATTGCATATAAAACGTTATTCTGAAAACCGCTCTAAGTACTATCGCCAACACTGTTAACTGACCATTTCTAATCTCTATTGCAATGGCATAAGGTCTACCAATGGTCAGTTAAGGGTGTTGCTGTTAGTACTGTGTCTGTAGGCGATTAGGATCTTCTTTGATAATGATAAAGGTACGAGTATGATCATCGATCTTAATTGTTAAAGGTGATGGATCTTAATGCCATACTTTTAACAATTACATGAAGATCTTAATTGAACTGGACGTGATCTTAGGTCGTCGAACCGTCGGTTCTGTTGGCCAATACGAACTTCCTGACAATAAGCCTAAAGTGTATGGTTGTGTACTCACGACGAGGAAGTTGTTCTTCAGGGTAATGCCGTATAGCAGCCACATGAAGGTGACCACCGAACCAGAGAGGATCAAAGGGAAGGGTAGACCCTCGGTGCTCTTCTTGGCGATGATTCTTTTCTGTAATATATTAAATTGGTTTGTTTAAAGTTTGATATATAATATTAGTTGACCTATTTGGTACAATGTGTTATATAAACGGTATCATCATTATTTTTGACACCTTTGATAGCGCACATTATAAGTATTTGCAACATTATACATTATTAAATCACAGAGCCTGGAGTAAGTATTATTAAATAATTTCCTGTTTGCTGCAGAATAGTAAGTAAGCAATATGTATTAAAATAACTTGCATTTGCCACGTGCAGCATGTTTTTTGTTTTTCAATATTGAGGGACACGGCTTAACTATAAAGACACCTGTCATCTCAGTATATTTTATAACCTAAAATCGAATTTTTGTACTGAGATGACAGGTGTCAAAAATAGGTTCTTAGGTTAAAAAAATTGTTGTTGACTTAACTATAAAGACATAAGTTTAATTAATAGTTGCACTCACGTCGATAGCATTTCATATACGATTTAGCGTAGCCTGGCAGTAGGTAGGTACTTAATCGACCAGTAAAAGTAATATTTAGATATGATTGAAGTAATTAAAACGTCTCGTGTCTTCCTTGGGGTAATCCTTCCAATATTTCTGGGCCCTTGTGGTTATGTACTTATGTAGTTCTAACCACGCTTATACTTGTAAAAACACTAACCAGTCCGAATTGAGGTGAAGCGATCAGGTAGAACATGAACGCTGCCAGGATCGTGCCAAGTCGGGTCTCGAGCTCGACGACGGCAGAGTCTGCCATTTGTGCGTAATCCAACTGTAAACGCACCTTAAACCCTCTCCACCACAGCCACGCTTATTTATGCGGAAAACTAGTTACCAGTCCGAAAAGTGGTGACGCAATCAGGTAGAACATGAACGCTGCCAGGATCGTGCCAAGTCGGGTCTCGAGCTCGACGACGGCAGAGTCTGCCATTTGTGCGTAATCCAACTGTAAACGCACCTTAAACCCTCTCCACCACAGCCACGCTTATTTATGCGGAAAACTACTTACCAGTCCGAAAAGTGGTGACGCAATCAGGTAGAACATGAAAGCTGTCAAGATCGTGCCGAGTCGGGTCTCGACGACGGCAGGGTCTGCCATTTGTGCGTAGCTGACTACCCCGGCGGTGAAAGCGCCCCATAGACCGAGCTCCAACCATGCTTTAACCTGCAAGTTAAGTTTAAATTTTCATTCATGTATAAGTTAATACGTTCTCGTTTGAAAGACTTTACGCCTTGGTAATAGAGCCGTGGCTACATATTTTTGCAGATTAAATGTATCCGTATTTCCAGACGTTACATTAGGTAGACGATGGACAGCGCCATACCGAAGAAGTTGACTCGAATCATCGCATCTTCAACAGTGAAATACTGTAAGTGCAGTTGTCCTAGTCTCACATACCGTTTCTTTCGTGAAACAGGCCACGCTCAGCGCTATACCAAAGAAGTTGACTCGAATCACCGCATCTTCAACAGTGAAATACGACAATTACAGTTGTCCTTTCTCAGATACCTTTTCTTTCGTGAAACGGAAGTAGATAGACAAGTAGACGATGCTCAGCGCTATACCGGAGAAGTTGACTCGTATCATCGCATCTTCAACAATGAAATACTGCAATTAAGGTTGTCCTTGTCTCACATACCTTTTCTTTCGTGAAACAGAAGTAGATGGACAGGTAGACGATGCTCAGCGCTATACCGAAGAAGTTGACTCGAATCACCGCATCTTCAACAGTGAAATACTGCAAGTACAGTTGTCCTTGTCTCACATACCTTTTCTTTCGTGAAACGGAAGTAGACAGGTAGACGATGCTCAGCGCTATACCGAAGAAGTTGACTCGAATCACCGCATCTTCAACAGTGAAATACTGCAAGTACAGTTGTCCTTGTCCCACATACCTTTTCTTTCGTGAAACAGAAGTAGATGGACAGGTAGACGATGCTCAGCGCTATACCGACGAAGTTGACTCGTATCATCGTGTCGTCGCGCAATATGAAGCCATATTGCAAGTTCAGTACTCCCCTGTTAAAGAAAATTTAATTTTAATATTATTATTCAGTAATAAATGTAATAATATTGTAATACGACTTTAATTTTTTTTATTTCGCGTGAAGTAACTTGTAGAGCGCTGGTAGCCTGGCGGTAAGACGTCAGACTTTTAATCCGAAGGTCGCGGATTCAAATCCGTACCACTGAGTTTTTCGGAACTTATGTACAAAATATCATTTGATATTTACCAGTCGCTTTACGGTGAAGGAAAACATCGTGAGGAAACTGGACCTAATTCCAACAAGGCCTACTGTCCCCTCTGGGTTGAAAGGTCAGATGGCAGTAGCTTTCGTAAAAACTAATTAATTCCTGGGATAAGATTGCCAAGCGGACCCCAGGCTCGAAAGAGAAAAAAGCTGGGACAAACGCTAGGAGGAAGTAAGTATGAAGTAATTTGTAAAATTTAGCGGTACTCTCTTATTCGTTCTATATTTGTGCTTATGATAGTTATGATAATATTACAAGTTACAATTTCTGAATCAATAGCCGTAAGTTGCTGAACCCTGTTTTCTTTCTACGCAGTTTTGTAAATAGACCGCCCGAAACCATCAAACTAAATAATTTTAAACAATATAGTAACCGTCGCTTTTGGCAGTAATGATAATATTGATAATATTGATAAGATACCCATACAACCATTTTCGGTCGCCGTTACGACACAGTGTAGACACATCTTGCGTCGACACCGTCTTTTCCGGTCACAATTTCGGTCGCAGTGTCGTCGCCGTTACGACACCGCTACCAGAAATGGGGAAGCGTCGACGCAGACACATTTTGACATAAAGTGTCGTCGCCGTGTGCACACATTGTTACCAGTTTGCGACTAGTTATTCCAAAATCATTCGTTCATTCGGTCATTTTGTTCGTTTCAAATAGGAACTGTCAGATGGAAAAATACTTAAATAATAAACATAAGTGACGTACATTAAAACGCCATCCCTAAACAGGATTTATAAGAAATAAGTATTTATTGTTTGGATTTATATTATATTATGACTTAAAATACTATGGGAAATTAAACTGCTCGAGGGATTTGATTATCTAAGTGTTATTTTATCAACGCGCCGCCACATTATTTTAGTTTGGCCAGCAATGAAATTATTTACTTCTCAGTGCATGTGTTCATAACTACATTATTTGTTACATTTTTAGTGCTCCAATGCATATGATATACTTAAATAATAAAAATAAGGCTTTACTTAGTACTAAACTTGGTAATTAGGATGTAAAAATATGGTTTAAGGCTGAGGAAAATTCCAGTCACAAAGTAGTCGCAATGTTACGACTCTGTGTAGGCACAGTGTAGACACAGGTCGGCGCGCGACCAAAAGTAGTAACAAAGTTACCGGATTTGTAAAATGGCTCCTTGTACTCATTTGTTTCCAGATATTCTCAAAGTGTAAGAGCCATGCCGTGGTAAGTAGTGTTGATGGAGGAGAATGGCAAAAAATGATTTTGTTGGTACCAAGTTGTTGGGTAATCGACCACGATATTTTGTTATGGCCCACAACCACGAAGTCACTCGAGTTTGTTGCTGTCAGCATTTTATTGACATTACAATTAGATGCATTATCAACAGTTGATCGAGGAATTTCAGCGCTGTGAACATCTTTGTCATTTCTGCCTAAAAAGAATTTAGGTTAGAATACGTACATCTGGAATTTACTGTACCTAACATAATAATAATATCTATTACTATTAAATTACTGTTTGATTTGACATATTTATTTAAGGGTCAGGCCGTAGTTTTTGCCACAAATAGCGCAAAGGTGACGTAAAATATTCAACGATTCGGTCGCGCAGAGTGACGCAGAATAGTTGAGTCGGTCGCGCAGAGTGACGCAAAATAGTTAAGGTTTGCGCATACATTGTATGATTTTGACATAATATATTTTAAATGAACATTCGATTGTTAACCGAGGGATGGAAAGAACCCACCACAGCCGAGATATTTTGGCGCTCATAGTTAGGTACAAAAAAAACACGATTTGGTATGGTAAGGTTACATTTTTAATCACTGCAGACAAAAGGCTGAACGGTCTACCAAATGGAACTATAGAATCATGTCAAATTGCCAAATAGTAAGAGATTCCATAGGATTTGACTGAAAACGTAACTTTCAAATAGTTCCATGGTGATCCACGGTTCCATTTGGTTGATTTTATATAGCAAACTTACACCCGGAAACCGCAAACCTATGTGTGCATGAACCTTTATTCGGTAGCGCAATATCATTGGTATCGCAAAGTGGCATAATGGCGACCGTAGCGCAAAGAAAATCTATAATAACTCTATGAATAAGCTCTTTTTTTAGTTAAAATAACCTAGGAAAATTACACACGCCTTACTTAATAGTGCACACTAACTATGACGTCAATGACAGACATTAATTTAAAACTTATCTTGAAATCTCAAAAATTGCACGCTGCGAAAAATGTGGCACTTTTCACTCCGGATAAAGTTGACATCGGTCTGACAAAAATATAGCCGCTGCCGCCTTTTTGACCATAGACAAAGCTGTTTTGGTATTGCCACTATTCAAAATACAAATACTACCAAAGCTTAAAGGCCACAAAACGGCATGATGGTTGCGCAAAACGTAACGCAGAGAAATGGCTGTTTTCGTTTTTTTATTTAATGTGCGAAATTTAATGTACTCTCTTAGGAAACACGATGCGATATTCAGAAGGGTGCTAGGTAACTATTATTTGAAATTAAATGAAAATGTTGTCTTCTTTTAATTTTAATGGATGCGCAAAGTGCACCCCTACCGAAGCGGAATTGCATTTTTCATGAAAATTTCGTATTTTTTTTAAATGTCTTATAACTTTGCTAATATATCATTTTATTTAAATATCTTCAGTGGCCGTAGGTAATCAGGTCTTCATAAATACAATGATGTGGTTAAAAACTATATAAACGTTATTGCAGAAAAAAAAAAGTGGCGGAACGAAATCTGAACTTTTAAGTGAAATATTCCCACTTTTCTATAAAATGTTGACGAGTGTTTATATGGTTTTGGTCGATTATTATCATTTGGATCGCTCATGATGACTTACTAGGATTCCGAGCACACGAGACACTAATGGTAAAGTTTGACAAACCTTGGCTTTCAAGAGGTATTTTATATTGTCATTTGCGGTCACAATGTTTCGAAACAGTTCGGTAACCGTTACGACACATTGTGTACAAATTGTGGTCGCAAAGTCTACACAATGTGTCGACACCTTGTTACCGAAAAGTGTACACACGGCGACGACACTTAGTTACTGAAACAAATTTGGTCACATTGTGTGCACACTGTTACCACACTAAGTAACCAAAACTGAACACAGTCGCAAAGTGTAGTAACTGTTACGACACTGTTACGACACATCTGACATTTAGTTACTACTTTGACGATTCTGCGACCGAAATGGTTATATGGGTAGACTTATGATTCGTTATGAGAATAATTAGAATTATTTATCTCAGCATACTTATTTAAAATGATCTACAAATAGTCGTAGTACCGCTGTCGGCAAAACAATTTTATGAGGAAGTGACAATGTTATATGTAGTATCTAGTAATAGACGGAGAGCTGGCCACGTCAGATATGACACAATAATGAGAGCAACAAAACCCATCTGGTAAGATTGCTGTATTATCCTTATTGCTAGATCCGGGCATCTGGCAGCTGTGGCAGTCACAGGCTAACAAAATTATTGAATTGGAAAATATGTAGAGACTGCCAAACTTGTATCGGTTATAAAGGACAAGGCCTATATTTTAAGCCATCCAGCCATAACCCCTCCCTTCGATATATTTAATGTGACAAAAATATGTAGGCACAACTCTATTACCAAGCCGTTGTTAAGCCTTGTATACATGTATTTGTCACATTAAATGTATCCATATTTTCAGACGTGTCCGTACCCGTACTACAGGAAAGTGATAAATTCTGAAAGAAGACTTCTAAATATTTAATTATTTTAATTTTAGTGCATAACGCAATTAGGAATTAAGTCCGCCATTTTTACTTCAGTAAAAAACTTAAATTAGACCTATTGTTTAGTAGGCCTCTTTCTACCGTGCGAGACAAATACGGTTGATCGGCATTATCGGCAATGGCCTTGACCAACAATTGCAATAAGCTATTATATGAAGCTGTAACGTAATAGCTATTCAATAGGTATCCGGTTCTTGCTTGACACACCACAACTCTGGAATCGAATATATGCAGTAGACTAATACCTAAAGACCTGTAAAATGTGACACAATAACAAAAGCAACGTAACACCTCTAGTCAGTTTGCTGCACTATCCTTATTATTCCAGGAATCTGACATTTATTAGGGAATCGGGAAGCTGGCAGCTGGGGCTGGCAGACTCCTCAGGCCAGTAAAACTTATCAGTTGGAAAATACCAAAGTACGTAAAAACTGTCGAAAGTAACTTATTTATAGAGAGCTTCTTCTTCTCTTCCTCCTAGCGTTTGGTCCAGTTTTTTTTATCTCTATTGAGTCTGGGGTCCGCTCGGCAATCTAATCCCAGGAATTGGCGTAGGCATTAGTTTTTACGAAAGCGACTGCCATCTGTCCTTCCAACCCAGAGGAGAAACTCGGCCTTGTTGAGATTAGATTCGGTTTCGCCACGTGTTTTCCTTAACTGAAGAGCGACTGGTAAATATCAAAATGACATTTCGTACATAAGTTCCGAAAATCTCAGTCGTACGTACGTACGTACTATAAGACTAAATTGCACTGTAACATTATACTTACATGACCATACCGCCAGAGATAGGCAACAGTCTTATTGTCCCCCTGCTTGTACTAGTAGATGTCCCAGCACATAAAACAGCCGTAGAACATCTGCCTTATCGTGACAACAATCTCTTTGCAGAGCTGTAGAACTTTTTAGAACGTCAAATAAGACTGAACTGTACTATACACTACACTTACATGACCAGACCGCCGGAAAAGGGCATGAGCGGCACGCCCTTAGTGACCCCCTGCTTGTAGACGACCCAGCACATAAAAGAGCCGGAGAACATCTACCCCATTGTGCTAACGACTTCTTTGTAGAGCTGTAGAGCTGTAAACTGTGCCATACACTACACTTACATGACCAGACCGCCGGAAAAGGGCATGAGCGGCACGCCCTTAGTGTCCCCCTGCTTGCAGATGTCCCAGCGCATAAAAGAGCCGGAAAACATCTTCCCCGTTGTGCCAACGATCTCTTTGTAAAGCTGTAGAACTTTTGAGAGCGTCTAAGACTGCTGTAGCATATTTACAATACAGTCTACACTCACATGACCAGACCGCCGGAAAAGGACATGAGCGGCACGCCCTTAGTGTCCCCCTGCTTGTAGATGTCCCAGCACATAAAAGAGCCGGAAAACATCTTCCCCGTTGTGCCAACGATCTCTTTGTAAAGCTGTAGAACTTTTGAGAGCGTCTAAGACTGCTGTAGCATATTTACAATACAGTCTACACTCACATGACCAGACCGCCGGAAAAGGACATGAGCGGCACGCCCTTAGTGTCCCCCTGCTTGTAGATGTCCCAGCACATAAAAGAGCCAGAGAACATCTGCCCCATAGTGACCACGGCCGCTATTGTGCCGACGATCTCTTTGTAGGGTTGTAGGACGTTTGAGAGAGCCTCCATTTTGAATCCTGAAGAAGAAAAGTAAAGTGGTCGTAAGAATGCTATTACAATAGAATGTTATGTTATCTTAGCTAAATAAAAACGTGTCCAATACCTGGTGACACCTATGACGTTTATTATAGTACAGTCAGCGACTGGTAATATACCTAGACTATGAACTCGAGCTGCAAAATGACCCCACAAAAAGTCTGCCGCGAGGGGCGGTGCTTGCAAACTCTGCCACGAGGCCCGTTAGTTAACAAATGGCGGTCCTATGACACGGTAGTAGTGACGTTTATGAAAAAAATCTAATAAATAATTAAAAATGCCTTCTTGCGCCGTAAAATGGTGCCAGAGTTGATCTGGTAAAAATAATAAAAAAGACGACATCACTTATCATACGTAAGTAAAGCCGAAACCATATTATTATAAATTTCTTTTACCGGATAATTTTATATGGGGATGGTGCTATGCCCACTTTTGAACAACCATTGAAATGTCTTATGATTATTTACTTATTACTTTTTATTCAAATAAATGTTTTGAGTTAAATTAAATATACATGTTTACATCCCATATTTCAAAAAACGCAGATAAAGTAAATAGTATACAGTTGCTTCGGAGCAGGGATCGTTGTCGGTATTATTTAAAATCAAAATAGCCGACATTTGCATTTTTGACGTGATATTCAGAAATGTAATTTAGGTAAACGTAATAAATTATTAGATTAACCAAAAAATATCCTAAAATATCAATTAGCAGCCGGAATACCGAAAACTGAATCAGAACTTTTAAAAATAACTGGATTTGTAAAATAATTCACAGTTCCAAACTTGTTTGAGCAAGCAATGTACAAAATCATCAAAATCATCTGTTGCTTTATTGGATGCAGTACAAGAAAAATTGTTTTTACATTTTGGGAAAAAAAATTAATCATTAAATAACCATTATTCACATAAACCCTGACCAGAAATATATGACCATGCGCCATGTTACGAGATTTCATTGGCACTAAATTTTTCATACTAAACTGAACTGTCATCATATACATAAGAAAACAAAGCACCCTCTTGACAATATGGTCATATATGTATTTCTGGTCAGGTTTAGTTATAGGCTAAAGCACAATCGCAAAAGCACAATCGGTCTTTGCAGTTAAAGCTCTACAACCAGAGGCAGGCTGTATATATAGTCTGTCTATGGAAATGAGTGATACCCTGATACCTACCGCAAAGAAATCAAAGATGAATTTTAATTTACATATTTAAATTAAACAAAACGAATAAAAACAAGCTGACCAATATAACAAGACCCGTGTGATGAACTTTTCCCGCTTTCTAGCTCCATAACCCCTTAATCGATCCTGCTCATATACGAACTCTCAAACTACATATATGTATCCCTACTACAACCCCAACAAACATAAAGATCAAGAAAATGTTACTCAAGTTCAGTCTTTCAATCGTCGATCGAACTCTCAAAATCAGAAAGTCATAGAAATGCAGAGACGTCCCAGGAGCCAGAAGCTGTTTGTAAGAACTCACTTCCAACGCTCCGCTCGTTCTATAATAATACTCACTGCGTGTGCACGCTTTTCAGTTATTAAGGTATGATAGAGACGCACTCTGTGATAACATCATTTAACGCTACAGTAAAACACGATAACGTTAGTATCAGCTTATTTCCTTAAAAATAAAATTCAAACCTATCAACAAAAAAGATACATTTGAAGATTGTTCTTTATTTTATGAAATCGTTCACTGATAATGCGTTTCCGATGACACCGTTGTCTTGTCATTTTCAAGTGTCAGTGATATGACGAATAACAGCAAATTATTTTGACACAGACCAATCGTATTTTAAGTAATTGTTGTAATTGAAAACAGACTAATATTTTGACGCCTTTTGATTGGTAGTGTAGTGAGCATGCGTATATCGAGTTGTTTCCCAGTTTCAGGCTGACGGTTTGTTTGAAGCTCGCCGTCCATATTTATTATCAGTTGCTGAGTACAGTACAGTCAATGACGGTAATTAATTTTAATTAGCGTTTTTTCAAAAACAAGTCGATTTTTTGTTGCAGGAAAAGGTTCTATCTGTTCCTTGATATTTGCTTGAAAATTGAGAAATTGCAAAATATATTTGTGCTTAGTAAGTATGACATCGTTATCTCTTGGATAAATTGTATGTGTGATAATACTGATAATATCTAATATGGCCTTGACCATGAAAAGGATTGACGAGATAACGCACTGACTAGACTACTGAAATATATAAATTAAAGAACTAGTAAATTATACCTAATTTCAGCTCAATCAGACAATTTAGACACCAGGAAGTGCTTGAAAAACTTACAAGATTTGAAGCACAAATATACGGGGCCGAGGTAGGGTGACCAGACGTCAGGAATTTTCCTGACATGTCAGGAATTTTAGACATATGTCAGGAATGCGGCAGGAAAAGGGAAATGTCAGGTATGTTCGACAAATAGACTGTGAAGTATTATTTGAATAAAATAAAATAAATATTTTGAAAAAAAATTTTTTTACGACCATAGAACGTTTGCTAAATTTAAAAAATAAACACTTAAAGTAAACTTAAATAATTGAGATCCGCTTTTATTCGCATTTATCAAATTGACATCATCAGCTTGTATTGTAACGTACCAATAATTAGTTCAAGGATGAGCTTTATTGACGATATAAAAAATTATAAACATAAAACATCGGGACTTCTTGATTAGGTTTTTAGTTCTCAAACAAACGTTAATAGGCGTGATGAATTTTTTTTTCATGCATGGTATCGTTCGATTCGTCTTGTTGTGAGGAACAAATGTTTATATGGAGCCAATTGCGTTAAATCAACATAAAATACAGAAATGAGACTTAAAGTGTGAGATTTGCATTTGTTTCTCTAAACGCTCCTAACAAAATGATACGAAGCCGTGACGTCACGGCTATATAGTTGCCAAGTTTAAAGTTTGGAACAATTATGAAATTGCTATTTTTACAGTGAAATGTTGCGTTTATGTATATGGTTGCTATACAATTGATTTCACAATTTTTTTTTAAATCGAATGATATCATTGGTTTTTAAAATTTCGATCTTTAAAAATTCGTAAAATTTTGAAGTCTGATATCTTTGCACCATTTCAATAGATTTTTTAAATGTTCACTTTATTTGGATATATTGATCATTTTGCATCCTATCAACTAAATCTTACTGCATAATTCAACATGTGTCATCATCCCTATTAGTTCTAGGCCAATAGAGTTCCGCGAGGTCAAGCTCGTGTCAGGAATTTTGGTCGAAAATCAGGAATTTTGTCAGGCCTTTTGAAATTTGTATCGTATGTAATTTGTAGGTAATCCTAGGCCGAGGTAAATAAATAAAACTGTGCAAAAAAACCAAAACTGATTGAGGTGGCGTTGATTCGTTATATCAATATAGTAGAGTTCCTATGGCAACCTCCGCCTCATCAAGTCATCATTATAATATGTTTATATTGAGTATATTGACTCGCTTCTAAAGTTTGAGCCATACCAATGTCTACTTGTCCAAACTAAAGTGTGGCTATAAAAGGACCCACTTTAAAAGCAGCAAACGTATCAACACTTCCTCATATGCCTACAAATAGAACACTCAACAGAATAAATCGCAATCACAGCGTCTATTACTTTTACTTAAGGCTGTGTTATTGCGCAAGCGCAGGCAAGTGAAACTCACGGGCGCCAATGTAACCAGACCTCTGAATATGCAAACTATACGAAATAAGAAGAGGTATTGTTAGTGGTTGATTGAGCCCAAGGTATCCCGTGCCCGGAAAACGATTGGAATTACAACGAATTGCAAGTAACAGTAGAAATACACTTTAAGAGGATGATAAGAGCTAAATTCCCTCCCTATCTTTTTCAGGGCGAGTGAAAGAGAAACACTGCGTTACGATTAGTATGGGAGCTCATTGCAAATTTAGCAAAATGATGAATTAAAAGAAAACTATGCATTAATTGAGAAATTTAAGGCAACGAAGTTTTTAGTATTAGTGTGGTGGAATGTTGTCCTTAATTACAGACATATAAGCCAAGAAACTAAAGACGTGCAATTGTTTTAAGCTAATTTTAGATGTAACTTTGGAATTATTTTCTATCGAGCCGATTTCGTCCAATCGTGTATTGGAATTAACCAAGTTCTTTTAAATATAATGAATATTAACATATCTTTTTTTTACTTTTCCAAAACAAGTAGTTATAGCTATATGACTGTTTAAGTAAAGTCAATTTGAAGGTCATCGGGTCTTGTCAGCCTCTTAATGCACTCGTAACAAGGTTGCTTTGAGCTTAGCAGTAGCGATGGAAGATTGAAAACAATCACATCGTTGTTACTTAAGGTACTACAGTATACCTAGGTACAACCAGAGACTATAGAGATATAGACGACCACAGTAAGAACTTTTTGAAGCTCATGTAAATTGCGCCATCTATGTCAAAGCCCCCTAAAGATGCCGAAAATGTAAGAGAAATGTCACCTGCACTGCTACTCCACCTAGTAACAAATAGCGTACTAGTAGTACACTAGTAGCTACTAGGTGGAGTAGCAGTGCAGGTGACATTGGGACCGCAACTGACTGACCGTTCCGATATTGCTCTTGATAGTTCTATGTCTTTTAACTGGGCTACATGAGGGCAAAGTAAGTTTTTGATGTGTAATAAGAGTTGCCAGGTGTCCGGATTTAGCGGGACATGTTTGGCTTTTTACGGACGTGTCCGGCCTGTCCAGCTTGACAGATGCACGAGCGGCGCGAGGTAAAGTAAGTCGAGCGAAAGCAAAGCCCCAATATAGCTCTTTAAACACAAAACTTCCGTGAGGCTCAGACATATTAAATTAATTACTATTCAAAAGTTATGTCCGGAAATATGAATCACAGAGTCCAGCTTTTATGTTTTCAGGTCTGGCAAGTTGGCAACCCTATCTGTACTAACATCCAAAGAAGCTTTTTCTAACACAGAATGCTTGTTTGAACTATTGAGGCGGAAAAGCCTCTTGACCAATCAATTCGAGCAATTTGGGCATGTGCAAAAACACCTACTCATACTAGAGATACTCTCAATCAGTGCTGTGATCTACAAATGAGAATAGACGGTCGTTATATTGAAATTGACACGTTTGCGTCACACACACACCCACGAGTGACGTCACGTTCGGAAACACCATCACGCTCGTTTGAGTCGTTTGTACACAAGTGATTGAAAAGGTCGTTTAGAGGTCGTAAAAGGGGGCAGAGGTAATAACAGCAACACATTTAGATAACCGTAGGTAGACCTTAAGTCGTTGCGATAAGGATTAAAAATAATCAGTAACCTGGGGCAATGGTGTTATGTTTTATGTTGGAGACTTGGGAGGCGACTGGCAACTTATACAATAAAACTCGCTTTGAGACTATTTTGAAGGGGCCCCTTAAAGCGTAAAAAAGTAAAGTCTCAAAACGAGTTTTATTGTACCTAAAAATTCGACCTATATGACCGCCTTATACTAGCTCAATATTTTTTATTTTACATGTTTTTGCTTCGGAGCTGTCTCAAAATGATACCTAAATTTATTCGGCATCCCCGATTTATACGAATACGATATCAAACTTAGTCTATTTAGTAGCTGATGACTGATGTAGATATCCAAGATAAAGTTGAGAGCCTCCCCCCCTAAAAATATACCTACATCAAAAATCTTGGTGGCTCCACTTCTCAAATCCATCCTAGGGTCCTATCATGATCAGGGATTTTTTTTTATTCAAGAGAAGCCGTATTTTTATGGCTACACCAGCCACTATATAAAATAAAATATATATAAAATATACAAATGTATATTAAAATATATAAATATATATTATTTAATATTTTCATTGAAACCGCCATAGCAAAAATTTTAGAATCAGGAAAGGGAAGTGTCACAATTAACGGGAAAAAAAATTAACCCAGCGTGATAGGAATAGATTAAACACATTTGAAATGGGGACATGGAGAAGAATGGAAGGAATAAGCTGGAGAGAGAGAAGAACGAACGAAGAAGTGCTGAATGTGGTAGGGGAGAACAGATGCCTACTCAAAACAATTGAAAACAGAAGGGGAAATATGTTAGGCCACCTGATACGTCATGATGATTACATAAAAAGGATTATTGAAGGGAGAATACCAAATAGAAGAGGCCGAGGAAGACCAAGACGTGCATTTCTAGACCAAGCCAAAGAAAAAGCCAACATTATGTCGTATCAAGAGCTAAAAACATTAGCGGAGAACAGGACTGAATGGCGATTACTCCACCGACAAGAGCAAGGCTCTTAAGATGATGATGATGAGCCACTATAGGTCGAACCGTGCCTTATCGTGCGCGACTACGCCCCAGTAGTCACGATCACGACCTTCTACCACCTTTTTCAGTCGCCGGGATCCAATCCGTTAATATTTAATTAACAAAGTTAATATTACCATTAACGGAAGTCGGAAAGTTAACTGGCTCGAGGGGCTCATTAAGTTCTGTTAATTTTCCATAAGTCTGCTAATCGTTAATTCAATTGTAAACAATTAATACAATTTAATGTATTCATTATTTGCCGATAAAATGCATCGCGGACCGCAAGGCATTGAGAAGATAATGATTGACTGAATTTTGGTCTTTTTATAGTGATTATGGAGACCTATATATCTATGGCATTTTTGACTAGTTTTTGAACTACCAAATGATACTTCTTTTGCACATAGACTCTGTTAAATTTACCAAGTGTGGCCGAGGGTGGCGCCTTAAAACTTAAGGTGCAGTTTAAAAATAGTTGAGCAAAAGAATTATATGGGGGTGATTTGTCCACAAAAATTATCTTATTAGTTATTTCTATAAATGATTAATGGGTTCACTATAGTTGTCCCAACATGTAATATATTGATTGTAAACAAGAGTCTAGTATATCCCCAAAAGTGAAACCGAGGGCTTTTATGACTCCAGTTTGTAAAAGTTTTACCGTCTGGATCACCAAGATTATTTTCATCACATTTGCAAAAAAATAAGTTATAAATAAAATAATTAAAATATAAAAAGCCCACAACTCCCTAGGGAATAAAATATTATTACGGCGCTTGTTATGCAATTGAATGTATGTCTGAAAAGGTAGAGTTTGGAAGCTGTGTGAACTTGGCACCCGACCTTGACGAATTTTTTTTTATTATTTTTTTTCTAATAGTGTTTCGTTTGTAGTTGATTGTAGTAAAACGGATTTTATTTGTAGTTGCTCCAAAAAAAAATAAGGGAGGGGGTGAAAAAGGCCAGCACCCCACTTACGATATTCAATACTTTTATGATTGATTCTTGTTCAGAATCGTTTGTAGTTGATTGTAGTTCATTTATTTTCGTTTGTAGTAGCCAAATAACGCCAAAAAAAATTAAAAAAAAAAATTCGGTTCGTGAGCGCGTTGATGTCTTTTTCCGAAAATCAACGAAAATGCTTAAATATCGGTATTTATACTATTTACACTACGCTGATTGACAGAGTTTCGTGCAAACTAATTTCTGCTTAATTGTAATACCTTTTAAGTTGCTTAAAGTAGCAAAATAGCAATATAAACTCATATCGCGATCGCTCAAAAAAGGTACAGGTACCGTGAACGTGATACATTATGTAAATGTATTACTTTTTCAGGAGTATTTCGTTTGCAAACGATTGTAGTTTCTTTATTTTCATTTGTAGTAGCTCGAAATCGATTGTAGTAACTCAAAAACCTACGAAAGGCATCAAGGCAGCCTTATTCGCGTTTGTAGTGATTTCATTTCATTTGTAGTAGCGCGATATCGTTCGTAGTTTATCAAAAACCTACGCCAGGCATCAAGGCAGCGTTATTTTCGTTAGTAGTGCTTTAATTTCGTTTGTAGTAACTCAATATCGATTGTAGTAGTTCAAAAACTTACGCCAGACATCGAGGCAGCCTTATTTTCGTTTGTAGTACTTTCATTTCGTTTGTAATAACTCAATATCGTTTGTAGTAGTTCAAAAAGCTACGTCATTCATCAAGGCAGCCTTCTTATCGTTTGTAGTTCTTTCATTTCGTTTGTAGTAACTCAATATCGATTGTAGTAGTTCAAAAACTTACGCCAGGCATCGAGGCAGCCTTATTTTCGTTTGTAGTACTTTCATTTCGTTTGTAGTAATTCAGTATCGTTTGTAGTAGTTCAAAAACATACGCCAGGCATCAAGGCAGCGTTATTTTCGTTTGTAGTTCTTTCATTTCGTTTGTAGTAGCGCGACATCGATTGTAGTAGTTCAAAAACTTACGCCAGACATCGAGGCAGCCTTATTTTCGTTTGTAGTACTTTCATTTCGTTTGTAGTAACTCAATATCGTTTGTAGTAGTTCAAAAAGCTACGTCATTCATCAAGGCAGCCTTCTTATCGTTTGTAGTTCTTTCATTTTGTTTGTAGTAACTTAATATCGATTGTAGTAGTACAAAAACTTACGCCAGGCATCGAGGCAGCCTTATTTTCGTTTGTAGTTCTTTCATTTCGTTTGTAGTAGCGCGACATCGATTGTAGTAGTTCAAAAACTTACGCCAGACATCGAGGCAGCCTTATTTTCGTTTGTAGTACTTTCATTTTGTTTGTAGTAACTCAATATCGTTTGTAGTAGTTCAAAAAGCTACGTCATTCATCAAGGCAGCCTTCTTATCGTTTGTAGTTCTTTCATTTTGTTTGTAGTAACTTAATATCGATTGTAGTAGTACAAAAACTTACGCCAGGCATCGAGGCAGCCTTATTTTCGTTTGTAGTACTTTCATTTCATTTGTAGTAATTCAGTATCGTTTGTAGTAGTTCAAAAACATACGCCAGGCATCAACGCAGCGTTATTTTCGTTTGTAGTTCTTTCATTTCGTTTGTAGTAGCGCGATATCGATTGTAGTAGTTCAAAAACTTACGCCAGGCATCGAGGCACCCTTATTTTCGTTTGTAGTGCTTTCATTTCGTTTGTAGTAACTCAATATCGATTGTAGTAGTTCAAAAACTTACGCCAGACATCGAGGCAGCCTTATTTTCGTTTGTAGTACTTTCATTTCGTTTGTAGTAACTCAATATCGTTTGTAGTAGTTCAAAAAGCTACGTCATTCATCAAGGCAGCCTTCTTATCGTTTGTAGTTCTTACATTTCGTGTTTCGTAGTAACTTAATATCGATTGTAGTAATTCAAAAACCTACGGCAGGCATCAAAGCAGCCTTATTTTTGTTTGTAGTACTTTCATTTCGTTTGTAGTAACTCAATATCGATTGTAGTAGCACAAAAACTTACGCCAGGAATATAGAAACCCTTATTTTCGTTTGTAGTTCTTTCACTTCGTTTGTAGTAGTGCGATATCGTTAGTAGTTTATCAAAAACCTACGTCAGTCATCTAGGAGGCATTATTTTCGTTTGTAATGCTTTCATTTCATTTGTAGTAACTTAATATCGATCGTAGTAGTTCAAAAACTTACGCCAGGCATCGAGGCAGCCCTATTTTCTTTTGTCGTGCTTTCATTTTATTTGTAGTAACTCAATATCGATTGTAGTAGTTCAAAAACTCACGCCAGACATCGAGGCAGCCTTATTTTCGTTTGTAGTACTTTCATTTCGTTTGTAGTAACTCAGTATCGTTTGTAGTAGTTCAAAAAGCTACGTCAGGCATCAAGGCAGCCTTATTATCGTTTGTAGTTCTTTCATTTCGTTTGTAGTAACTCAATATCGGTTGTAGTAGTCCAAAAACTTACGCCAGACATCGAGGCAGCCTTATTTTCGTTTGTAGTACTTTCATTTCGTATGTAGTAACTCAATATCGTTTGTAGTAGTTCAAAAAGCTACGTCATTCATCAAGGCAGCCTTCTTATCGTTTGTAGTTCTTTCATTTCGTTTGTAGTAACTCAATATCGATTGTAGTAGTACAAAAACTTACGCAAGGCATATAGAAACTCTTATTTTCGTTTGTAGTTCTTTCACTTCGTTTGTAGTAGTGCGATATCGTTAGTAGTTCATCAAAAACCTACGCCAGGCATCAAGGCAGCGTCATTTTCGTTTGTAGTTCTTTCACTTCGTATGTAGTAGTGCGATATCGTTAGTAGTTTATCAAAAACCTACGTCAGTCATCAAGGAGGCATTATTTTCATTTGTAGCGCTTTCATTTCGTTTGTAGTAACTTAATATCGATCGTAGTAGTTCAAAAACCTACGGCAGGCATCGAGGCAGCGATATTTTCGTTTGTAGTGCTTTCATTTTATTTGTAGTAACTCAATATCGATTGTAGTAGTTCAGAAACTCACGCCAGACATCGAGGCAGCCTTATTTTCGTTTGTAGTACATTCATTTCGTTTGTAGTAACTCAATATCGTTTGTAGTAGTTCAAAAAGCTACGTCATTCATCAAGGCAGCCTTCTTATCGTTTGTAGTTCTTTCATTTCGTTTGTAGTTACTCAATATCGATTGTAGTAGTACAAAAACTTACGCAAGGCATATAGAAACTCTTATTTTCGTTTGTAGTTCTTTCACTTCGTTTGTAGTAGTGCGATATCGTTAGTAGTTCATCAAAAACCTACGCCAGGCATCAAGGCAGCGTTATTTTCGTTTGTAGTTCTTTCACTTCGTTTGTAGTAGTGCGATATCGTTAGTAGTTTATCAAAAACCTACGTCAGTCATCTAGGAGGCATTATTTTCGTTTGTAATGCTTTCATTTCGTTTGTAGTAACTTAATATCGATCGTAGTAGTTCAAAAACTTACGCCAGGCATCGAGGCAGCCCTATTTTCGTTTGTAGTGCTTTCATTTTATTTGTAGTAACTCAATATCGATTGTAGTAGTTCAGAAACTCACGCCAGACATCGAGGCAGCCTTATTTTCGTTTGTAGTTTTTTCATTTCGTTTGTAGTAACTCATTATCGTTTGTAGTAGTTCAAAAACCTACGTCAGACATCAAGGCAGCCTTATTATCGTTTGTAGTTCTTTCATTTCGTTTGTAGTAACTTAATATCGATTGTAGTAATTCAAAAACCTACGGCAGGCATCAAAGCAGCCTTATTTTTGTTTGTAGTACTTTCATTTCGTTTGTAGTAACACAATATCGATTGTAGTAGTTCAGAAACTCACCCCAGACATCGAGGCAGCCTTATTTTCGTTTGTAGTACTACTTTCATTTCGTTTGTAGTAACTCATTATCGTTTGTAGTAGTTCAAAAAGCTACGTCAGACATCAAGGCAACCTTATCGTTTGTAGTTCTTTCATTTCGTTTGTAGTAACTTAATATCGATTGTAGTAATTCAAAAACCTACGGCAGGCATCAAAGCAGCCTTATTCTTGTTTGTAGTACTTTCATTTCGTTTGTGGTAACTCAATATCGATTGTAGTAGTACAAAAATTTACGCCAGGCATATAGACACTCTTATTTTCGTTTGTAGTTCTTTCACTTCGTTTGTAGTAGTGCGATATCTTTAGTAGTTTATGAAAAACCTACGTCAGTCATCCCGGAGGCATTATTTTCGTTTGTAGTGCTTTCATTTCGTTTGTAGTAGTTCAAAAAGCTACGTCAGACATCAAGGCAGCCTTATTATCGTATGAAGTTCTTTGATTTCGTTTGTAGTAACTCAATATATATTGTAGTAGTACAAAAACTTACGCCAGGCATATAGGAACTCTTATTTTCGTTTGTAGTTCTTTCATTTCGTTTGTAGTAGCGCGATTTCGATTGTAGTAGTACAAAAACTTACGTTAGGCATATAGGAACTCTTATTTTCGTTTGTAGTGCTTTCATTTCGTTTGTAGTAACTTAAAATCGATTGTAGTAATTCAAAAACCTACAGCAGGCATCAAAGCAGCCCTATTTTTGTTTGTAGTACATTCATTTCGTTTGTAGTAACACAATATCAATTGTAGTAGTTCAAAAACTTACGCCAGGCATCAAGGCAGCGCTATTTTCGTTTGTAATGCTTTCTTTTTATTTGTAGTAGCGCGATATCGTTTGTAGCAGTATAAAAACCTACGTCAGGCATCAAGGCAGCCTTATTATCGTTTGTAGTTCTTTCATTTCGTTTGTAGTAACTCAATATCGATTGTAGTAGTACAAAAACTTACGCCAGGCATATAGACACTCTTATTTTCGTTTGTAGTTCTTTCACTTCGTTTGTAGTAGTGCGATATCGTTAGTAGTTTATGAAAAACCTACGTCAGTCATCCCGGAGGCATTATTATCGTTTGTAGTTCTTTGATTTCGTTTGTAGTAACTCAATATAGATTGTAGCAGTACAAAAACTTACGCCAGGCATATAGGAACTCTTATTTTTGTTTGTAGTTCTTTCATTTCGTTTGTAGTAGCGCGATTTCGATTGTAGTATTACAAAAACTTACGCCAGGACTATAGGAACTCTTATTTTCGTTTGTAGTTCTTTCATTTTGTTTGTAGTAGCGCGATATCGATTGTAGTAGTTCAAGAACTTACGCCAGGCATCGAGGCAGCCGTATTTTCGTTTGTAGTACTTTCATTTCGTTTGTAGTAACTCAGTATCGTTTGTAATAATAGTTCAAAAAGCTACGTCAGGCATCAAGGCAGCCTTATTATCGTTTGTAGTTCTTTCATTTCGTTTGTAGTAACTCAATATCGATACTGAGTTACTACAAACGAAATAAAAGTACTACAATTGAAAACAAGGCTGCCTCGATGTCTGGCGTAAGTTTTTGAACTACTACAATCGATATTTTTTTTTTTTTTATGACATAGGAGGCAAACGAGCAGACGAATCGCCTGATGGTAAGCAATTACCGCCGCCCATAGACGCCCGCAATACCAGGGGGGTCACAAGCGCGTTGCCGGCCTTTAAGATGGGAGTACGCTCTTTTCTTGAAGGTTTGAAGGTCGTATCGGTCCGGAAATACCGCAGGCGACAATTCATTCCACAGTTTTGCTGTGCGAGGCAGGAAATTTCTGGAGAAACGCACAGTTGAGGACTGCCAACCATCTAAGTGGTGAGGGTGATGTGATAATGTTGTCGCGTAGGACGGTGGCGGAAAGAGGCGGCAGGGATTAATATGTTAGCCTCTATACGTCCCACTGCTGGGCACAGGCCTCCTCTCATGCACGAGAGGGATCAGGCTATAGTCCCCACGCTAGCCCAAAGCGGGTTGGGAACTTCACATACACCTTTGAATTTCTCCGCGGATGTATGCAGGTTTCCTCACGATGTTTTTCCTTCACCGTATAGCGATTGGTAAATATCAAATTATATTTCGTACATAAGTTCCGAAAAAACTCATTGGTACGAGCCGGGGTTTGAACCCGGGACCTTCGGATTGAAAGTCAGACGTCGTTACCGTCAGGCTACCAACGCAACGGCAGGGATTAATCCGAACAATTCCTCGGAGCACTCCCCGTTATAAATGCGATAGAAAATGCAGAGCGAGGCTACATCTCTACGCAACGCCAATGACTTAAGTTGAGTTACTACAAATAAAATGAAAATACTACAAACGAAAATAAGGCTGCTTTGATGCCTGCCGTAGGTTTTTGAATTACTACAATCGATATTAAGTTACTACAAACGAAATGAATGTACTACAAACAAAAATAAGGCTGCTTTCATGCCTGCCGTAGGTTTTTGAATTACTACAATCGATATAAAGTTACTACAAACGAAATGAAAGCACTACAAACGAAAATAAGAGTTCCTTTATCCCTAGCGTAAGATTTTGTACTACTACAATCTATATTGAGTTACTACAAACGAAATTAAAGAACTACAAACGATAATAAGGCTGCCTTGATGCCTGCCATAGGTTTTTGAATTACTACAATCGATATTAAGTTACTACAAACGAAATGAAAGCACTACAAACGAAAATAATGCCTCCATGTTGACTAACGTAGGTTTTTGATAAACTTCTAACGATATCGCACTACTACAAACGAAGTGAAAGAACTACAAACGAAAATAAGAGTTTCTATATGCCTAGCGTAAGTTTTTGTACTACAACAATCGATATTGAGTTGCTACAAACGAAATGAAAGAACTACAAACGATAATAAGGCTGCCTTGATGCCTGACGTAGCTTTTTGAACTACTACAAACGATATTGAGTTACTACAAACGAAATGAAAGTACTAAAAACGAAAATAACGCTGCCTCGATGCCTGGCGTAAGTTCTTGAACTACTACAATCGATATCGCGCTACTACAAACGAAATGAAAGAACTACAAACGAAAATAAGAGTTCCTATATGTCTGACGTAAGTTTTTGTACTACTACAATCGAAATCGCGCTAATACAAACGAAATGAAATAACTACAAACGAAAATAAGAGTTCCTATATGCCTGGCGTAAGTTTTTGTACTACTACAATCTATATTGAGTTACTACAAACGAAATCAAAGAACTACAAACTATAATAAGGCTGCCTTGATGTCTGACGTAGCTTTTTGAACTACTACAAACGAAATGAAAGCAGTACAAACGAAAATAATGCCTCCGGGATGACTGACGTAGGTTTTTCATAAACTACTAACGATATCGCACTACTACAAACGAAGTGAAAGAACTACAAACGAAAATAAGAGTGTCTATATGCCTGGCGTAAGTTTTTGTACTACTAAAATCGATATTGAGTTACTACAAACGAAATGAAAGAACTACAAACGATAATAAGGCTGCCTTGATGCCTGACGTAGGTTTTTATACTGCTACAAACGATATCGCGCTACTACAAATAAAAAGAAAGCATTACAAACGAAAATAGCGCTGCCTCGATGCCTGGCGTAAGTTTTTGAACTACTACAATCGATATTGTGTTACTACAAACGAAATGAAAGTACTACAAACAAAAATAAGGCTGCTTTGATGCCTGCCGTAGGTTTTTAAATTACTACAATCGATATTAAGTTACTACAAACGAAATGAAAGAACTACAAACGATAATAAGGCTGCCTCGATGTCTGGCGTAAGTTTTTGAACTACTACAATCGATATAAAGTTACTACAAACGAAATGAAAGCACTACAAACGAAAATAAGAGTTCCTATATCCCTAGCGTAAGTTTTTGTACTACTACAATCTATATTGAGTTACTACAAACGAAATTAAAGAACTACAAACGATAATAAGGCTGCCTTGATGCCTGACGTAGGTTTTTATACTGCTACAAACAATATCGCGCTACTACAAATAAAAAGAAAGCATTACAAACGAAAATAGCGCTGCCTCGATGCCTGGCGTAAGTTTTTGAACTACTACAATCGATATTGTGTTACTACAAACGAAATGAAAGTACTTCAAACAAAAATAAGGCTGCTTTGATGCCTGCCGTAGGTTTTTAAATTACTACAATCGATATTAAGTTACTACAAACGAAATGAAAGAACTACAAACGATAATAAGGCTGCATGATGTCTGACGTAGCTTTTTGAACTACTACAAACGATAATGAGTTACTACAAACGAAATGAAAGTATTACAAACGAAAATAAGGCTGCCTCGATGTCTGGCGTGAGTTTCTGAACTACTACAATCGATATAGAGTTACTACAAATAAAATGAAAGCACTACAAACGAAAATAGGGCTGCCTCGATGCCTGCCGTAGGTTTTTGAACTACTACGATCGATATTAAGTTACTACAAACGAAATGAAAGCGCTACAAATGAAAATAATGCCTCCTAGGTGACTGACGTAGGTTTTTGTTAAACTACTAACGATATCGCACTACTACATACGAAGTGAAAGAACTACAAACGAAAATAAGAGTTTCTATATGCCTTGCGTAAGTTTTTGTACTACTACAATCGATATTGAGTTACTACAAACGAAATGAAAGAACTACAAACGATAAGAAGGCTGCCTTGATGAATGACGTAGCTTTTTGAACTACTACAAACGATATTGAGTTACTACAAACGAAATGAAATTACTACAAACGAAAATAAGGCTGCCTCGATGTCTGGCGTAAGTTTTTGAACTACTACAATCGATATTGAGTTACTACAAACGAAATGAAAGCACTACAAACGAAAATAAGGGTGCCTCGATGCCTGGCGTAAGTTTTTGAACTACTACAGTCGATGTCGCGCTACTACAAACGAAATGAAAGAACTACAAACGAAAATAACGCTGCCTTGATGCCTGGCGTATGTTTTTGAACTACTACAAACGATACTGAATTACTACAAACGAAATGAAAGTACTACAAACGAAAATAAGGCTGCTTCGATGCCTGGCGTAAGTTTTTGAACTACTACAATCGATATTGAGTTACTACAAACGAAATGAAAGAACTACAAACGATAATAAGGCTGCCTTGATCCCTGACGTAGCTTTTTGAACTACTACAAACGATACTGAGTTACTACAAACGAAATGAAAGTACTACAAACGAAAATAAGGCTGCCTCGATGTCTGCCGTAGGTTTTTGAACTACGACGATCGATATTAAGTTACTACAAACGAAATGAAAGCGCTACAATTGAAAATAATGCCTCCTAGATGACTGACGTAGGTTTTTGATAAACTACTAACGATATCGCACTACTACATACGAAGTGAAAGACCTACAAACGAAAATAACGCTGTCTTGATGCCTGGCTTAGGTTTCTGATGAACTACTAACGATATCGCACTACTACAAACGAAGTGAAAGAACTACAAACGAAAATAAGAGTTTCTATATGCCTTGCGTAAGTTTTTGTGCTACTACAATCGATATTAAGTTACTACAAACGAAATGAAAGAACTACAAACGATAAGAAGGCTGCCTTGATGAATGACGTAGCTTTTTGAACTACTACAAACGATATTGAGTTACTACAAACGAAATGAAAGTACTACAAACGAAAATAAGGATGCCTCGATGTCTTGCGTGAGTCTTTGAACTACTACAATCGATATTGAGTTACTACAAATAAAATGAAAGCATTACAAACGAAAATAATGCCTCCTAGATGACTGACGTAGGTTTTTGATAAACTACTAACGATATCGCACTACTACAAACGAAGTGAAAGAACTACAAACGAAAATAAGGGTTTCTATATTCCTGGAGTAAGTTTTTGTGCTACTACAATCGATTTTGAGTTACTACAAACGAAACGAAAGAACTACAAACGATAATAAGGCTGCCTTGATGCCTGACGTAGCTTTTTGAACTACTACAAACGATACTGAGTTACTACCAACGAAATGAAAGTACTACAAACGAAAATAAGGCTGCCTCGCTCTCTGGCGTAAGTTTTTGAACTACTACAATCGACATTGAGTTACTACAAACGAAATGAAAGCACTACAAACGAAAATAAGGGTGCCTTGACCCCTGGCGTAAGTTTTTGAACTACTACAACCGATATTGAGTTACTACAAACGAAATGAAAGCACTACAAACGAAAATAAGGGTGCCTCGATGCCTGGCGTAAGTTTTTGAACTACTACAGTCGATGTCGCGCTACTACAAACGAAATGAAAGAACTACAAACGAAAATAAGGCTGCCTCGATGTCTGGCGTAAGTTTTTGAACTACTACAATCGATATTGAGTTACTACAAACGAAATGAAAGCACTACAAACGAAAATAAGGGTGCCTCGATGCCTGGCGTAAGTTTTTGAACTACTACAGTCGATGTCGCGCTACTACAAACGAAATGAAAGAACTACAAACGAAAATAACGCTGCCTTGATGCCTGGCGTATGTTTTTGAACTACTACAAACGATACTGAATTACTACAAACGAAATGAAAGTACTACAAACGAAAATAAGGCTGCTTCGATGCCTGGCGTAAGTTTTTGAACTACTACAATCGATATTGAGTTACTACAAACGAAATGAAAGAACTACAAACGATAATAAGGCTGCCTTGATCCCTGACGTAGCTTTTTGAACTACTACAAACGATACTGAGTTACTACAAACGAAATGAAAGTACTACAAACGAAAAAATGGCTGCCTCGATGTCTGGCGTAAGTTTTTGAACTACTGCAATCGATATTGAGTTACTACAAATAAAATGAAAGTACTACAAATGAAAATAAGGCTGCTTTGATGCCTGCCGTAGGTTTTTGAATTACTACAATCGATATTGAGTTACTACAAACGAAATGAAAGAACTACAAACGATAAGAAGGCTGCCTTGATGCCTGACGTAGCTTTTTGAACTACTACGAACGATACTGAGTTACTACAAACGAAATGAAAGTACTACAAACGAAAATAAGGCTGCCTCGATGTCTGGCGTAAGTTTTTGAACTACTACAATCGATATTGAGAAACGAAATGAAAGAACTACAAACGATAATAAGGCTGCCTTGATGCCTGACGTAGCTTTTTGAACTACTACAAACGATACTGAGTTACTACAAACGAAATGGATGTACTACAAACGAAAATAAGGCTGCCTCGATGTCTGGCGTGAGTGTTTTAACTACTACAATCGATATTGAGTTACTACAAATAAAATGAAAGCACTACAAACGAAAATAGGGCTGCCTCGATGCCTGGCGTAAGTTTTTGAACTACTACGATCGATATTAAGTTACTACAAACGAAATGAAAGCATTACAAACGAAAATAATGCCTCCTAGATGACTGACGTAGGTTTTTGATAAACTACTAACGATATCGCACTACTACAAACGAAGTGAAAGAACTACAAACGAAAATAAGGGTTTCTATATTCCTGGCGTAAGTTTTTGTGCTACTACAATCGATATTGAGTTACTACAAACGAAATGAAAGAACTACAAACGATAATAAGGCTGCCTTGATGCCTGACGTAGCTTTTTGAACTACTACAAACGATACTGAGTTACTACCAACGAAATGAAAGTACTACAAACGAATATCAGGCTGCCTCGCTGTCTGGCGTAAGTTTTTGAACTACTACAATCGACATTGAGTTACTACAAACGAAATGAAAGCACTACAAACGAAAATAAGGGTGCCTTGATGCCTGGCGTAAGTTTTTGAACTACTACAATCGATATTGAGTTACTGCTAACGAAATGAAAGAACTACAAACGATAATAAGGCTGCCTTGATGCCTGACGTAGCTTTTTGAACTACTACAAACGATACTGAGTTACTACAAACGAAATGAAATTACTACAAACGAAAATAAGGCTGCCTCGATGTCTGGCGTAAGTTTTTGAACTACTACAATCGATATTGAATTACTACAAATAAAATGAAAGTACTAAAGACTGTGCACGTTGAAATCCGGCCGCGCATGGTGTGATACATCTTTTTATTGAATGTGCATATTCAACCAACACTTCTAATTAATAATTTGGGGTTATCAAGCTACATAATAAAGTTTAAAACATAATATAAACGTTACATTGTCTATGAGTTTGATCACTATATATTCCACAGTGCCTATATTTTTTTGTCCACAGTGTTCTGACAGTGTTTACCAAATTTTCCTGTTATAAATAGTTTTTTATTATAAATAAGATGAATCAAATGATACCTTATTAAATTCTCTTTTCACCATAGCTAACATTTTTCTAAGTGTATTTAGATTTAAATAGTTCGGAGGTGTTCTAACTTTGGTGAGTTTGACTTTTTGACAAAAAAATGGCTGCCATATAAAAATTACTTTCAGTGCTTGGAGTAGAAAGTTTTCCTGACTACCTCAAGTAGAATAGAGTTTCAAAACATTTTTTTTTTGTAAGATGACATTCTATTGACCATAAAACCGGTTGTGAAAATATAAATACAATTGTGGTATTGTAGCAGGAAGCGAGTGAAGATTATCAAAAAACGCTGGACAAAACATTAAAGATATGATGAAATACCTTCAGTAAAAACTGAGACAAGCCCATACAATTTTAATATGATTCTATTTTTATTATATACTATTATGATTAGAGATTATTTATAAAAAAGAACTGCTTGAAAATGTGTATCCGAAAGGGAGATGTACCATGCCATGCGTGGCCGGATTTCAACGTGCACAGTCTTTACAAACGAAAATAAGGCTGCTTTGATGCCTGCCGTAGGTTTTTGAATTACTACAATCGATATTGAGTTACTACAAACGAAATGAAAGAACTACAAATGAAAATAAGGCTGCCTCGATGTCTGGCGTAAGTTTTTGAACTACTACAATCGATATTGAGTTACTACAAACGAAATTAAAGCACTACTAACGAAAATAACGCCGCCTTGATGCCTGGCGTAGGTTTTTGATAAACTACTAACGATATCGCGCTACTACAAATGAAATGAAATCACTACAAACGCGAATAAGGGTGCCTTGATGCCTTTCGTAGGTTTTTGAGTTACTACAATCGATTTCGAGCTACTACAAATGAAAATAAAGAAACTACAATCGTTTGCAAACGAAATACTCCTGAAAAGTAATACATTTACATAATGTATCACGGTCACGGTACCTGTACCTTTTTTGAGCGATCGCGATATGGAGTTTATTTTGCTATTTTGCTACTTTAAGCAACTTAAAAGGTATTACAATTAAGCAGAAATTAGTTTGCACGAAACTCTGTCAATCAGCGTAGTGTAAATAGTATAAATACCGATATTTAAGCATTTTCGTCGATTTTCGGAAAAAGACATCAACGCGCTCACGAACCGAATTTTTTTTTTAATTTTTTTTTGGCGTTATTTGGCTACTACAAACGAAAATAAATGAACTACAATCAACTACAAACGATTCTGAACAAGAATCAATCATAAAAGTATTGAATATCGTAAGTGGGGTGCTGGCCTTTTTCACCCCCTCCCTTATTTTTTTTTGGTGCAACTACAAATAAAATCCGTTTTACTACAATCAACTACAAACGAAACACTATTAGAAAAAAAATATAAAAAAAAAATTCGTCAAGGTCGGGTGCCAAGTTCACACAGCTGAGTTTGGAGATACTAATAAAATAAGAATAGCAACTTATAACATCATATGTAATGTAATCCAATCTCTGCATTAAGTCACCAGGACGCTCGCGTGAACTCGCGTCCCCATACAAACGTAGTTCAGCTCTCATTTTAAAACGACATGCTTTAGAACCACGAAATTTGGCATGGGCATTCTAGCAGTACAGATCTGTGTCGGTAATTCGTTTTCGTTGCTAAAAATTGTAACACAAAGAAAACATAGCAAAAATAAGTTTTGTATGTAAATCTGTCTCTTTCTCCTTACGTTTATCCCGGCTTGGGGTCCTCTTGACAACCTAATCCCATGAATTGGCGTAGACACTAGTTTTTACGAAAGCGACTGCCACCTTCCAACCCAGAGGGGAAACTAGGCCTTTTTGGGATTAGGTCCGGTTTCCTTACGATGTTTTCCTTCACCGAAAAGCGACTGGTAAATATCAAATGATATTCCGTACATAAGTTCCGAAAAACTCAGTGGTACGAGCCGGGGTTTGAACCCGAGACCTCCGGATTGAAAGTCGGACGTCTTACCGCAAGGCCAAGGCTACCAGCGCTTTGTATGTAAATCTGGATCTGGCTGTATTTTCTTTGTATTACAATTTTTCGCAACGAAAACTCCTGGCGACTCTTAAGTATTAATTAATATATTATTTCAATCATTTCATTTCATCTGCGCTATGGCTTCCACATTATTATTATTTATAAGACAATCATTAAAATTTAAATAACTTCAAGGTTATCTTGATAGTATTTAACTCATAATCATAAATTCTTTATTTGCATAAAATATGGTACAATAAGATGGTATTGACTAGATATTTCTGCACAGTGACATATTTTGCCGGTTAGGCATGCAAACTTTAACTTAAAACTATAGACAATCTGTAGCTAATACTAATATAAAATGTTTTATCTTAAAACTACTTAATATCAAACATATCACTCACAGTGTAAAATGACTGTTTTTTGAGCCATTCTTGAAGTTGCTTTTGAAATGGATTGAGAGGCAGAGGTTTTATGTTTTCCGGGAGGGCATTAAATATTCTCATACACATGTGATAACAGTTTTTCATGAAAAGGGATGTGTTCGGAACAAAATCTAATACAAGCTTGTCAGGGTATCTTGTGTTTCTATTATATACATCTTTAGCCGTTTTAAATAGATCCGGGTATTTCTTTACAAAGACCGCCGCCTCGAATATATACATGCAAGGTAGTGTTAATATTTAGTGTTCTTCAAATACCGGTTTACATGATTCCCTCTGAGACATGCCACACATCGCCTTTAAACATTTCTTTTGAGCTATTAGTGCCCTGTTCATGTTACTTGAATTACCCCATAAAAGAAGGCCATATCTTAAATTTGACGCGATATAACCGTAATATGCCATAAGGACCGTGGTCCAATTTGAAACATTTCGCAGCCTTCTCAAAAAATAAGAAAATTTGAAAAGTTTGTCACAAACAGCATCTACTTGATTTTTCCAATTACAGTGCTTATCAACTACGATTCGTAAAATTTTTAATGTGTCTACTTTAGTAATTTGTGTGTCATTAAATTTCACGTCTAGTGCTTTACCTTTACCTCGTATATTATAAAATTGGATGAATTGGGTTTTATTAAGGTTAACTGATAAATTAACTGATAAATTGATAAATTCATACTGATAAATTCGGTTGTACGTTGTTTTATAGACTACATTTTCGCAGAATATTGGTTCATAGAAAATGTTTCCCATATTTTCATTTCATAGAATGATCATTTTTCTGAGCTCTTAAATTATAGAATCTGGTTTTGTATATCTTTTATTGTTCAGATAAGTAGTTCTTAGAATTTCAGTTCGTAACGTTTTTAATCAAATATTATTAATCCGTATAATCAAATCTTACCACTGAAAGTAGGTCAAATTGTAACTTTCATTAAACAATTATGATAGGATAAGTTTTAGTTGTTCAAAATTAGGTGTAGATCATTGTTTGCATGTTGCTAGGTTTATATTCTAATACCATCCATGTTCTCAGTGAGATATGTTCAAGGGAACATCGTAATCTATGTACGTATATTCTACCTATAATTTTCTTCATTTGTATGATTCCGTTGTATCTCCTTATGATAAAATAAAAATAAGATAAAATAAAATAATAAAATAAAATAATATTTAGTTTGTATAACACTTTACTAGAATGTTGTTTCTCATTTTATAAAATTATGTTATTTCGCTTAACAGTTTGTTTCAGTGGAGGTTCATAGTTCTAACCTAACCTAACCTACTTCCTGGCAGCCGTTTTATTTTGTAGAGGGTCATAGTTCTAACCTAACCTAACCTACTTTCTAGCAGCAGTTTTATTTTGTAGAGGGTCACAGTTCTAACCTAACCTAACCTACTTTCTGGCAGCCGTTTTATTTTGTAGAGGGTCATAGTTCTAACCTAACCTACTTTCTGGCAGCCGTTGCATTTTATAGAGAGTCATAGTTCTAACCTAACCTAACCAACTTTTCTGGCAACCGTTTGTTTCTATAGGGGTCGCAGTTCTAACCTAACCTAACCAAATTTTCGGCAACAGTTTGTTTCTGTGGGGGTCGCAGTTCCAACCTAACCTAACCAACTTTTCTGGCAACAATTTATTACTGGGGGTTCGCAGTCCCAACCCAACCAACGATGCATAAATACTAAAATAATAGTATTGGAAAAGAAAATAGTAGAACTAAATATTATATAAAACCGTAACTATGGAACAACAATCTATGAAATCTGTGTCTATGAAACAAAAATACATGAAATATGATTCTAGAGTTTGATAACTTTGTAAATTAAAAAAGTTTGATAGCAATATACATGGAAATGAATGTCTGTGAAATATGTTTTAACCAATTGAACAGTCTATGAAACAATAATATTGGAACAGAAAGTACATGAACCAAATAATCTATGAAATAATTTCTGGGAAACGAAATTCTATGAAATTTCTGTCTATGAAAGAGGGTGACACCGATAAATTCATAAATTCATACAGAAGGAAGATAGTATTAATAATGCTGCACAGTGTGGAATTTTACATCAAAATCGGACATGCCAATAACCGGAAGTAGTTTATGACACTAATAGATAGCTTTAGGAGTGTTCGACGTAATAGCAAGGTCTGTGTCCGGAAATTAATGATACTTTTTAAGAAATCCATACTAATATGCCGACTTTTAATTTTTTCTAAAAGTGAAATTCTTAATTTTCTCCAAATGCTTTAATTACTGGCTTGAACTTTACTGCTTATCGTCAGTATATTTATACACAGTATTTAGGTTTCAAATACCAATGTTTCAAAGCCTTAAATAACAAAGATATTGTACTTTATATAAAAAAACATAATATCTCTCTTATTACCTTTTGATACTGTAAGCGGAGTTAGTTTCAAGAAAAACATATTATTTTACTTACTTAAAATATCATATCAAAAATTCAATAATTATGGTCTCTGGACTTGGAAGTTATTAAAGTTCTAAGTTTTTCTGATAATTCTGATCTTTAGGGTTGTCACACGACATTGAGTTTAATAAAACAGAAATCGAATTGCAGTCAAATTTATAATTACTGTAAAATTACCTTACTATGCTCCGGTCATCCAACTGATTATTATTAGTAGGTTAGGTAGTCTGTAATTGGACCCCATACATAGATCAAGATCTTTCGGTACAACATCACTAAGTACTCCAACTATTGAGAATTATTGGCGGAGTCAACATTAGATATAATTGATAAAAGTTATCTCTACATATAATAGCATAGTCTGGTCCAATTTTACAAGCTTTTATTTATAGTACGGGCGGGGACTGTAAGATTTGCTACGTTACGTGATACAAAGATAAACTCCATGGCACATGTTAATAAAAGTGATGCTAAGTTCCGAAAAAATAGTTTTGAAAAGATAGAATGACCGAAAGCACCAAAAAGTACCACTTAAAATGGATGGCATTTACCTACGGCATTGGATATAAAGATGACACTTGTGGCAACAAATACTTAGTAATTTATTTTTGGGTACAGAAAAACCCAGTCTGCTAGTTCCTGCATGGCCGGAAGTGCCCGGCAGACTACTTTAAAAGTAACGAATTTTACTACAAATTTACATCAACGCGCGTTCGAGTGTATCACTAACTATTAACACGCCGTAAAAAACACGCGGTAAATGCGCCAGTGACGCAAACAAACTGCTGGAATGAAAAACTCAGTGAGCATAGGCAAGGTAAAAGTCTATCCTACAAGCTAACGCGTGAAGAAACGAGTCAAAACTTTTACCAAATTATTAGGTACCTGCTTGCATGCACATGCTTGAAATAAACGCAATTTTCACTTACAGTTTTTAAAGGAAAAGTGGGTGAGGATTAGTCTTTTACATACATAGATAAGTTCTCTTCTGATACCAGAATAACCCTGATACATAGGGGGTGATTTTTGAGATTCGAGTACTCGAAAGTAACATTTACAACTCAGAATAAAACGATGAAATTATGTTTTAAAAATAAAAGCGATAGGAATTTAAAATCATGATTATTTAAACAATTAATTTCATGCGAAAAAATTGGCGGTAAGCTTTTGTGTGCAATTATTTTCAAGCTTAAACTTTTTGAATTCGGGCGCTCGAAAGTCAAAAATTGGCTCCCTGTATGAAAGTTTTCTAGAATTTGAATTACTTCGTCCATGTCACTTTTTTCTACTTTAAATTAATAGGTATACCTACAGAAATTTTGTAGGTAGGTAACACAAGGATAATTTCAATTTCTGAGTTATCTAGCTGATTCCAATAGGCTCAATACACGAATTATGATGGTTAACATCGCGTTTTAAAGGAGGTACCTTTTATGTAGCAATAAAATGTTACGTGGTAGGTGTAGGGTTAGAACCGGTGGTAGTTTCTTTTCTCTCTGACATTCATAAGTGCATTGTAATGTGCCTAAATTGAAGAATAAATATCTTTTATCTTTTTTTTATCTTTTTTATCTTTTGCTATGTTAGATGAATCAGGCGCTTTACCAAGTAGCAGCCCTAACACAATTTATTATATTCCTTTAAATTCTAAATCCATTCATTAACGTTATTCAAATTAATACTATCGGATACATGTGGTATAAAGAAGATCTGTAGATAAGAAATAATTCCGCACACCTTTGGAATATTATTTAAAAAAATAAAATAGTTAGACTACTAAATTGCAAATTTCTCAGATCTAAACCACTTTTTAAGGATATTTTTGATTTTAGAATTAACAGTCAGAACAGATATAACGTTTAGTATTACAAGAAAGTTTATACAGGCACGTATTCATAAAATATTAACACTTCTATGGTTTTTCTGGAGTTTCTGAAAGCAAACTTAAAAGTATGATTTCTCGAAAACTATAACGAATTAACAAGTGGGGATTACATATTTGTATTTAGTATTCATTGAGCTTTATACTACGCCATTATTTGACCCATGTCCGATTTTGATGTAAAATTCCACACTGTGTGCTGTGTAATATGTAATAAAACACACTTGTAAGCTTTGCCACAGACTAAATATATTTTATATTCCTAGTACTAAGTTACAAAATAAATGCACAACATTAAACTGGCGCTAGTAGTATTTATTATGATACCTACAACACACTCCCTTATCAAAATAACATACTACCTATTAAACTAAATGTATCTAGCACAGTTACAAAAATAGGTGCAAAAAAAAAACTATATTAAACAATTAGGCTTGAACTTATATAACAACTTTAGCAATACCTAATTGCTCAACAAACTTGTAATGTTTAGGTGAACTTAAACTTTTAGTTAACACATCAGCAGGCATGTCATTGGTATTCAAGTATTCAATTTTTACAGATTTATTCTCTACAGCTGTTCTAACAAAATGATACCTAACATCAATGTGTTTGCTTCTTTTGTGCATCAAATTATTCTCAGTAAGCTTTTGCGCGCTTTGGTTATCATTAAACAACAAAACAGGTGACTTATCTCTACATTCTAGCTCAGATAACAAATTCTTAAGGTAAATAGCCTCTTTAGTAGCTTGGCAGATGGCCATGTACTCTGCCTCAGTACTTGACAAGGCTATGGTATGCTGTTTGCTACATTCATGAGACACCACACTCCCTGACATTTTAAAAACAAAACCTGTAAATGATTTCCTATCTGTAATGTCCGAAGCCCAGTCGGCGTCTACGAAGCCTAGTATATCTGAATCATCCTTAACATATTTTAAACCTAAATGCTTGGTACCCTTTAAATACCTTAAAATACGCTTTGCATGGTTCCAATGTGTCTCATTGTAATTATTATTAAATTGGCTGAGGTAACATACTGCATAGCATATATCAGGTCGGGTAAGTATTGACAAATATAACAAACTTCCAATCAGCTGTTGGTAAGGATAAGGACTAGATGCATTATCATCACCTTTATTTAGTTTTAGATTAATTTCCATAGGTGTATTCATCGATTTACATTCGTTCATATTAAATTTTGCAAGTAATTGTTCAACAAATCTTTCTTGATCTACAGTTATAACATTATTTTCCCTATGAACACGCATACCCAAACATTGCTTAGTCTCTCCTAAGTCTTTAAGTTTAAACTTAGAACTGAGCTCCTTTTTCAGGTACTCGGTCTCGATAGGACAGTTTGAAAAAACGAAAAAATCATCGACAAACAATGCAACATAAGTTTTAACTTTTCCATTCTGTTTAACAAACAGACAGGGCTCATAATTAGACTTTTTATAACCAATTTCCTGTAAACAATCATCAACACGTTTGTACCAAGCCCTGGCTGATTGTTTCAGGCCATAAATTGCTTTCTTTAGTTTTAACACTTTGTTTGCTCTGTTTTGACATTCAAAGTTCAACGGTAAGTGCATGTACACAGTTTCACTAAGATGTCCATTTAAAAAGGCTGTGGTAACATCTAGATGGGTCATTTGCAGATCATACTTTACACTCAAAGCGAACAATAGTCGTAAGGTGGAATACCGTAGTACCGGGGAGAAAGTTTCTTTATAGTCTATGCCGGCTTTTTGTGTGAAGCCTTTCGCCACTAACCTTGCACGATACCGCACTTCATTCTCACTGTTCACTTTTTTACGAAATACCCACATACACTGAACCACTGTTCCATGCTCAGGCCTGTCTACCACTTCCCATGCCTCATTTTCCTTGAAGCAATTTAGCTCTTCTTCCATCGCTTTACACCATTCTTGAGATTCTGGCCCGCTCATGGCTTCTTTAAAGGTGACCTCATCCCCACACAGATTTGTGGTGGATTCCATGCACATATTTGTAAAACCATATCGATCTGGCTTTCGCCTTTCTCGCTTTTCTCTTTCAGGAGGTTGATCAACCAGACCCTCTTCTAGTGGTGTCACATTATCAGAGTCATCTGGTGTTGCTTCTGATTCCAGATCCTTTTGATTTGTTTCAACGGGCGCCTGGTCAAGCTGGGTTGCATCTTCCCAGACTTCTGGTTCTACAATGTCCGGTTTAGACTCTGGTTTCTCTTCTACTACTGCCTGAACCATATCAGAGTCTTTTTCTGGCTCCATCTCCATGACAGTGACATCTCGGCTTGTAATGATTTTCTTGCTTACTGGGTTGTATAGCCGGTACCCTTTAGTGTTGTCAGGATATCCAACAAGATAATGCTTCACTGCCTTTTTGTCCCATTTCAGTCTTTTTTCTTTAGGAACATGAGTCATTACGGTGCTGCCAAACATACGTAGATGACTAACATCAGGCTTTCTGCCCGTCCAGAGTTCATAGGGTGTCTTCTGGTTCAACCCTGAAGCTACCGATCTGTTCTTTAAGTACACAGCCGTATGCACCGCTTCAGCCCAAAACTTTTTCTCGAGTTTAGCATCGAACAGAAGACATCTAGCACGTTCTACTATGGTTCTGTTAAAGCGTTCACAAATCCCATTCTGTTCAGGGGTGTATGGATTTGTGCGCTGATGAATAATGCCACAATGTTTCAAATAGTTTTGCATATCATTTGAACAAAATTCTTGGCCATTGTCCGATCTGATCGCTCGGATACTTGCGTTCATCTGCTTCTCCACCATTGCTTTAAATTCTCGAAAACATTTGAATACTTCACTTTTATGCTTTAAAAAATACACAAATGACATTCTGCTGTAGTCATCCACAAACAGCAAAAAGTACCGGGACAACCCCATGGACGCAGTCTCCATTGGGCCGCACACATCTGCATGGATAACCTCCAAAACTGCATTACTCTTGCTACTACTATGTGGAAAGGGTGATCTGGTCTGTTTACCCTCACAGCATACAGTACAATTTAATTTGCTGGCTTCTGCCTTGTCTTTGTACTCTAACCCTTCTACAGCGCCATTTTTCATTACATCGAGATCCCTACTGTTGATATGCCCAAAAATCCTATGCCAGTCATTGCTTGAATTTGTAGCTGAAGCTGCTAACAAATTCACTGACTTTACATTTAATCTGTACACTCCGTTCACTAACTCAGCCTCAGCAATTAGCTCATTCTGCCGATTTCTAATGCGACAACCTCTTGTATGGAAGTCCAACTTATTTCCACGCTTAATCAGCTGGCTAACAGACAATAAGTTAGTTGTTAGATTCGTTACACACAAAACATTTCTCACGGGAATCTCGATTTCTGTATTATTTACTATAGTCGTTATCTTGGTGTCCCCCTTACACACCACTGGCACGCTTACTTTATTTGCAACAATAATTTCCTTCGTTGCGAACTGGTCTGACTTGTTGGTTAATAGTTTTTCATTGGATACTAAATGAGAGCTCGCTCCAGAGTCGACATACCAATCATCTTGACTAAAATCACCATTTAAAAACACTGCACTGAATGCGTTAACTGTTTTTTCTTTGTACAAAGGGCATTTATTCTTATAATGGCCGATTTGTTTACAAAAGTGACATTTGACAGATTTGGCACTGACAGTTCGTGATTGCGTTTCGTTAGTGCTCAATTTGCCACCTTTCTTGTTACGCTGTTGCCAACCTTTAGATAAAAATGCGCCTTCGGCTTCATTAATGCTTACGTCTGCACTCATGTCGAGAAGCTTCGATTTTATGACGTCGGATGAAATGTCGATCCCTGAGTGTTCAATGGCCATGATCATTGGTGCAAATTTCTCGGGTAAACCAGCCAACAACAATGATCCGACCCATTCGTCGCTGATATCAAAGCCGGTTCTTCTCAATTTCTGCGCTGTATCCACGAGTTGAGTAATATATGCCGTCATTGACTCGCTGCTCTCGAGGCGAATTGAAATCAAATTGCGTAAAAGTCCAATCTTGCGAGTAAATCCGGAATCATCAAAAAGTGATTTTAATTTGTGCCAAACGGCTTGCACTGTTTTTTCACTCTTAATATGAACGTATAGCGATGAATCAATCGTCATAATTAATTTCGCTTTCGCCTTTTGAACGTCAACTGTAACGGCCTCCGCGGCACCACTAGAACCACTTGCGGGCTCCTTCTTGGTTATATCAACGCCTTCCAAAATCAAGAAATTCTCCGCAGCGTACGCCCACTCGTCATAATTTTCACGTCCCTTGAGTTTTGGTACATTCACAATGTAATTCGACGACATTTTAACGCGAAAAACTATTAATTTACTTTAAAAAACGAACTGGAGCACATAACCTAATAAAACACACTTGTAAGCTTTGCCACAGACTAAATATATTTTATATTCCTAGTACTAAGTTACAAAATAAATGCACAACATTAAACTGGCGCTAGTAGTATTTATTATGATACCTACAACAATATGCTTAAATATAGTCAACATCATTGTTATTAACTCCACAATAGGTAATGTTTCCTTTACATATCACATTGATATTGCATATAGTACACTCAACCTCAAGAGATATGTTTCACTTTCAGATCTTACTACAAAGGAGTAAGGTGCAAAACTGCAAACATATTTGATGTCTACTGTACTGTCACGGATTTTGATTGTTGAGCCATTTGCGGTTCACTTTACATTGCACATTTCAGACCTGAACTATTAAACAAAATAAAATAGCTAAACCATAAATGGCTCAGCATTCAAAAACCGTGATGGTACAGTCGCCATCAGTGAAATCGGAGCGGCCAAGGTGGTCACAAATATCTGAACAACACCTCTATTGTCAAGGTGATAAAGTGCATGTTCAGATATTTTTAAGTACCTTGGCAGCTCCGATATATTTGATGGCGACTGTACCAAACTAAGCCAAATACCTATTCATATAACAACAGGTATAAATGCAGAGTCATTGCTAGAACTAGTGACTAAACAAAAAATAATGGATAAGCATAAAAATTGCTGCGCTAATGACAACTTGACTAACTTGTTTTTTTTTTTCAATTAATTAGGAAACAAACAGTCACATCTAAATATGTATTAGGGTAAGAGATAACAAACAGACCTTTAGTTCCATTCAATATATAGGAATACATCATTTATAGTTAAATCGAAACAGGACGGGTTTTAGTTTTAGGCACTTTAATGTCTACTTTTAGCTTAGGGAACGTACCCAAACTACGTGACCCATTTTTTTCAGTTTTTGACCCCCCTCCTCCCCCTCGGTGACCATCCGTAGTAATTGCCAAGCACCCCCCCCCCCCCCCTCGCCCCTAGTTGTCACGTAGTAAAACTCGCACATAATATGTGCGAGATAACTATATTATAGTTTAGAGTGATGTTTTGGACATAGAAAGCAAAAAAACATAATTTTGCCTACTTATTGCCTTTTATTTACTCGACACTGGCCGCGTGACGCCAAAAGTGCATGGAAACCTATAATTAGAAGCGCGATATTTGAGCATAATTATTGACTGTGACAGAACCTAAGACTCCCCCCTCCCCCCTGTGACCTAGAGTAGTATTTTGACGACCCCCCTCCCCCCCCCCCCCCCTAAACTGGTCACGTAGTTTGGGTACGTTCCCTTAGGTACAGATAATACAAATTTGTTAATGATACAAACTTGATTATGTTACCTACAAGATCTATTCTTATGACGTTCTCATTTTGAATAATGCTAATAACTTAGATGGTAGTGCTGTACGGTAATTTACTGATTTTAAAATTACAATGAAGTATTTTGCATTACACCATACTTACTACTAAGTATAAAATGTAACTACAAAAGTTGACCAAAGGTGTACTTACGGTATTCCTGGATTACAGCAAAGTTTTTAATAAGTGATTTTATTTACACTGCGAAAGCTATTGATTTTTAAATAACAAGATTTTGTTAAGTGGCACCGACTGCAATTGCTATTAAATAAAACCTCACAAACCTATGCCGTTGCTCAGACTGACATCACAAAAGTGAAGGACTATATTGACAGCAGTGACAGCCGAAACTGACAGCCAGCTGGTAAACGTCAAAGACACGTGGCCACTTGGGTCTACACACGTCTAGATTTGGCGTCAACACGACTACGCTACATCTCACTCACTTGAAATACCGGTATTTTTCGGAACCGGTACCGTTGCTTCCATCCGAGAACCGGTATAAGACTTGGTACCGGTACCCAGGGCTAGAAGTACTGGTATTTTCTGGAACCGGTACCGTGTCTTTAATCCCAGAACCGGTATTAGAATAGGTACCGGATCCGAGGTACCGGTATTACAGACTTGGTACCGGTACCCAGGGCTAGCAGTACCGGTATTTCCCGGAACCGGTACGGCGGCTTGATGTGAGAACCGGTATTTTTCTTTACCGGTTCTCTGGATCCGAAATGCATAGAACCTGTGAATACCGGTATTTTACCGGTATATTCAGTACCGGTTCCAAGCCCTGATCTCAACTGTTGACAGTCTTGACATTACATTTCATACCAAGCAGTTTCAGGCCTGGATCCAGGATGACCAGTATTTTGTTCAGGGGGGGGGGGGCACTTCCTTCACAAAAAATCTTGCGGTCCACCTGTATGCCCCTCATAGTATGCAAAACTTGCGTGTCAGGGGGGGGGGGGGGGCAATTGCCCCTGTTGACCCCCCCCCCCCTGGATCCGCCCCTGAGCAGTTTTCAACCAATTATAACATAATATTACCTAGTCATTTATTAATAACATGTTTTTGTATATACATTATATATTTTTTTCAGTATTTATTTGAATAAAATTTACAAATTAACATTTATTTCTACAAATAATCAGTAAATTTCGTTAAACGGAAAGTCCAAATCAAATCGCAGGTTTAAGGCTCACCACACACTTGAGTGGAATGGAGGCAGTAAGGGTCGCCACATACCTAGCGGTTTTCCTCGCGGAATTACCGGAAGTAGCGGAAATTCATAGACAAATTAAGCATTTTGTCTATGAATTTCCGCTACTTCCGGTAATTTGTCTATGGCTTCCATACAAAAAATCTGCTACCATAGACAAATTTCCGCTACCATAGACAAATTTCCGCTACTTCCGGTAATTCCGCGAGGAAAACCGCTAGGTGTGTGGCGACCCTAATGCATGGAGCTTTGTCGATGGTAGCTTAAATTTGTCTATGGCCTCCATTCCGCTAGGTATGTTTTGAGCCTTAGGCCGCAATTAGACTATCATTTATAAATGATCATTTATAAATGACTCATTTATAAATGAAGAACCTATGATAGTGTAATAACAATAAATGATTCATAATGGATCATTTATTGTTATTACACTATCATAGGTCCTTCATTTATAAATGAGTCATATATAAATGATCATTTAAAAATGATAATCTAATTACGGCCTTACGCGGGATAGCTTGTCACACCACCACACACGTTTTGTCAATTTATGTTTCATTCTAACTATCGTACCTTCTCACTCTGAATGGTTGACTAGTCACTTACGTGAGTAGACCCCTTTAATCATTCATCCGTAGTTTCTTTGTTGTTTATGGATTTAATTCATTCATTCTTTGGTCGATTGTTCGCATTGCAGTCATTGCACTCTGCAGTAAATTTAAGAAAACACACATTCTTGTCTATGGTCAGCTCGATTGACATTTTGTAATTTTCGCGAGATTTTCCCAATTTACAAATTTTCAGCCATCTGTGTTCTATTTTAAGACCAATGACTGATAAGAGTTTCATGAATTCCTGTGTTATTTTCTGGTGTGTCATGTGTATGGTCAGCGTGCGTACGGCATCGGTATGAGAGTTCTATGAATAGTGCGGAGGTATCGTGAGGGTTGTGGTTGGGACTTTGGGACACTTTGGTAATATGCAATGGGCATGCAAGGGCTGGAAGAAGCGATGGCTGTGGGTGCTGTTAATGGCAGTGTTGTGCCCGCTGCTCGTGGCCCAGAAGATCGGTGACCCCTACGAGATCCTGGGGATCTCCCGCAGGGCGACACTCGTAGAGATTCGCAAGGCATACAGACAGAAAGCTAAAGAATGGTATGTACGTGCTTGTGTATACAGCGTCTACCTCAATGTTAGGGGTGTGACCTGGTTTTGTTATGGATCAATAATTTATGAATAAACAAGCAACATACGGAGTTATGTTTGTATGGTGTTATCTTAGGGTGATAACCATACTTTTTATAAGTAACAATTTCATGAAAACATGCTTTTGTGTTAGCAATGGCAATGGACCTATTGTATCACCAGAGACTATAGAGATATAGATGACCACAGCCTAAAAACTTTTTGAAGCTCATGTCAATTGCGCCATCGTCACCAGAAATGTCACCTGCACTGCTACTCCACCTAGTAACAAATAGCGTACTAGTAGTACACTTGTAGCTACTAGGTGGAGTAGCAGTGCAGGTGACATTTCTCTTACATTTTCGGCATCATTAGGTGGCTTTGACATAGATGGCCATAATTAACATGATTACCATAATTAACTATACTAGGAAGAAAACAAGGTTGATTTTCCTTATTATTATTTAATTATAAAATTTTATATTTTGATAGGTATTTCATTACAAGGATCAAAAACTTCTTTTTAGTAGTATTTTAGTACTAGTAAATTCAATTTTACAGAAATCATTCTCAGAGCTATACAAGAATATTTTATTTTTAATGCTATAAAAAAGTTCTATATTATTTAGCCTACATTCCTGTATTTCTTTCAGGCATCCCGACAAAAACCTCCACCCAAATGCCGAGTCCCGATTTGTGGAAATCAAGCAAGCCTATGAGCTGCTTTCAGACACAGAACGGCGGCAAGCGTATGACCAGTTTGGCATTACCAATGAAGATGAGCATCTCTACAAGCAGAGACATGATTACAGTACCTATGCAAGGTTCAGGTTAGTGTATATATATTTATTGTTATTTATTTATCGAATGGCTACACTTCCTTAGATATAGATAGGCATATCTTCTCTCAGGTGGTAATAGTAGTAAGTAGATGGTGAAGAAAATCCAGTGAGTGCTGTGAGGTCCAGATGGACAGTGCAGCTGCCAAGTTTGTTACTCTTTTAGCACCACCCAGGGATCATGTGTAGGTTTTGTGTAAGGTGTTTCCTATGGACGCAGAGTAACATTGATCCCCGATTTTTTGTTATCTTGTTAATAGCTAAATATGAAAAGATATATTCTTAACTATAGTTTCAATAAACCGTTTTATGTGCATAATGTCTATCTATTGACATTGCCATACATTCAGATGACGCGTCAGGTTATCATTATCAAACAAAGAAATTTCTCCTTACACATTTATTATAATGTATGGATTTTTTCAGTGATTTCGTAAGATACATATTATAGCTCCGTTTGTGACGGGCTCAATAGTCCATTAAGTTTTAAATTGAGTGCCTTCCAAATATTTACTTTCTTCAGCGCTTTGATTCACGGAAATTGAATGTTTGGTAAACAAACATTACTCAGACTGGATTCCTTCTGAATACATTGGCGGACTGATGACTCATTATACAAACTCATTCATTTTGATGAAGATATTTTGGAGATTTTACATGTACTGAAACCAATTTAAATGGTAAAGCCATCTTAGTCATAGTTCATAGTCATTTATTTATAATATTTTAAATATTACATGTCAAATTACAACTATATTAATACAACATAAACATGAAACATGTGAAAAGTAATGTTTGATGAATATTCAATGTTAGGCCTCAGCTAAGATCTGTCCGCTCTCGGAGTACCAGAATGTACTCGCACAGCTCGGCCAGTGTACCCATGCTTCGCCCGAGGCATTGCGGCCATACATTGACCAAGCTGCTTTCTTCAGCAATTTCCTTGCGAGGTGGCTTGTTCAGTGTGGATCCGCCTATTCATGTTGGAAAATCAGTAAACAATTTGCATTGTTACAGCACTGACCCATTTGAAGAGTTCTTCGGAAACCACTTTAGGACTCAGGACCAAGACATTACTTTATTTCATAAGCTTTCTGTCACTGCTAAGTAAGTCATTCACCTACTATTTTTGAATTAGGGTTTGCTCCCGGTACTAGTTTTCTATACTAATCCAGTACCGGAATTCCCGGTTCTCGCCATACAAAATTACAACCGGGAGCATTCCCTAATTTAAATTAAAGAACTGAAAGATCAATCGTCGTAAATTGAACTCTTTAATTTTGATGATAATGTCGCAATGTGAAAGTATTTTGAATTACAACACAACAATATTCAAGTTTCTGTTACCTATTACTAATTTAATTGACTGTGTATTCTTCTTCCTAGCGTTTATCCCGGCTTGGGGTCCGCTTGACAACATCCCATGAATTGGCATAGACACTAGTTTTTACGAAAGCGACTGCCATCAGACCTTCCAACCCAGAGGGGAAACTAGGCCTTTCTGGGATTAGGTCCGGTTTCCTTACGATGTTTTCCTACACCGAAAAGCGACTGGTAAATATCAAATGATATTCCGTACATAAGTTCCGAAAAACTCAGTGGTACGAGCCGGGGTTTGAACCCGAGACCTCCGGATTGAAAGTTGGACGTCCTACCGCAAGGCTACCAGCGCTTGTAAACATAAAACGAACAATCCCAATGAAAAATGTTAGAGCAATTAGAGAAGGAACTGTTGTCAGACATAAAATGCTCAGAATTAATTAAAATCACGTGAACACGAAAATGTAGGCTACTTTAATTTGGAACGATTTCTTATAAAACCATTCCCTTGTAGAGTATAAAAATCAACTTTTATTTGCAGGCATTTCGAAAACAACATAATGGAGAAATCGGTGCACACGCCCGCACTAGTCCTCTTTTACACCGACTGGTGTTTCGACTGCGTCCGCGCCGCGGCGTTCTGGCGGCGCCTAGTCGAAGCCCTACAGCCGCTCGGTGTGACAGTGGCCACGGTACACGCGGGGCATGAGGCAAGCCTAGTCAGGAGGATAGGGGTGCACGGAGTACCATGCCTCACGCTGGTGTTGGACCAGCATGTGTACATATATAAGGAGTCGCTTACCTCTATACCGAAAATATTGGGTCAGTATTTTAATTTTATGTTCCACGTTATTGTTGGAGTTGGGGAGCGAATACATTCTTATATTAAATTAATAAGCTTTTTATGTTACCAACCACGATGGCAAACAAGCATATGGTCTTCCTGATGGAAAGTTATATCGTAGCCTATGGGTGCCTTTAACCAGAGAGCTCTTAAATACGCGTCACGGAAAGTTGTGGTCGTTCGGTCCGAAAGGAGAATAAATTTTTATCAATACTGCTTTATCTTTTATAAGCTATTAATTTATTTTTCTCAAACATGCAATGAAATGTCTTCGTTATGTGCGTCATAATACGCTTCAAAGTGTCACGTTTAGGGCGGATCAACTCCAAAAAATTGTACTTTTTTTTGATTTTTTTTGAAAAAAAAAATTTTTTTTGTTGGATTTTTTTATATTTATTTCATTGCATGTTTGAGAAAAGCACTATACATACCTCGGCGTGAAAAGGGGTTGCCAGCCTCGTAACTATCCGGCCTCGCTACGCTCGGCCGTCTATATAACTCAGCCGGTAACCCCCTACTTCCCAGCCTCTGTAGTAATGTACTATTTCTGAAACATGCAATGAAATGTCTTCGTTATGTGCGTCATAATACGCTTCAAAGTGTCACGTTTAGGGCGGATGAACTCCAGAGAACAGGTAACGATTTTCATATAAAATTGACGGCCGGAAGCCGGGAAATATTTTTTTTTAATTTCCATTACACATATGTTTGTGGCACAGGATCATGGCATTCAGCCATTTAAGGTTATAGGCGATATTTACTTTTTGGTTCATTTGACATTCTGCCACTACTTATGCATTTAAAAAAAAAACAATAATCATCATAATATTAGTTTTCTTTGTTTTTAAAAAAAAAAATTGTACTTTTTTTTTATTTTTTTTGAGAAAAAAATTTTTTTTTTTGGATTTTTTTATATTTATTTCATTGCATGTTTGAGAAAAGCACTATACATACCTCGGCGTGAAAAGGGGTTGCCAGCCTCGTAACTATCCGGCCTCGCTACGCTCGGCCGTCTATATAACTCAGCCGGCAACCCCCTACTTCCCAGCCTCTGGAGTAATGTACTATTTGTGGTCACTGTCTGGTAACAAAATTTTCTATGGTTCAGACAAATATCTGAACAACTCCTCTATTGTCAAGGCGATAAAGTGCATGTTCAGATATTTTTGAGTACACTGGCCGTTCTGATATATTTGATAGCGACTGTACCTATTGTGTACTTATTCTCTTTGTTACAGAATGGATCCGCTGGAAGTTCCCATACAAACTCGTGCCTAGAGTCACAGACTCGTCACTCACCAACTGGCTGGGTGACTTTGAAGACAACAAAGTTAAAGCGCTGATCTTCGAAGAACAGCCTACCATGCGACTGCGATATCTGCTCACTGCGTTCCACTATAGAGACCGGGTTACTTTCGGGTATGTGATGTCCCTTTTAAGAAGTTTAACTAACATGGTTTGTCAGTTAGTTTCACAAAGGGTATATCATCAAATGAGTATATAGAATAGATTAGATAGATAAATATTTGATTTGATTTGCTATTGAGTTTGTTGTTTAGGTAGAATTTTGCAAGCCACATTTGAACTAAATTATGATGTCCGATTGAGCTCAATTTTAGCATAACTGTAACTTGGAAATAATATTTTGGTACCATCGAAGCTGGTCTGATGATGAAGACCAAAGTTAGCCAAAGAACTTTGGAATAAAACAAAGGTCAATACAATAAGGTTATTTTTTTGTTCCTAGTTTCGTGGCAATGACAGCGCGCGACTCCAGCAACGTCACCGCCCGCTACAAGGTCCAACGGCACATTGACACTATGGTGCTGCTAAAGGAAGACAGCCCAGAACCCGCTGCCACGGTCAGCACAACAGAAATACCCACGAAGACGTTGAGAGAACTGATAGAAGCCAATCAGTTGCTGACGTTACCAAGATTATCATCGCAGGTAACTTATGTTTGATGTGAGAAGTGAGAAAGGCATTAGGCTACCTTTCCACTAAAGCAGAGCGGAGCGGTGACGTGAGGAATCAACCAATGCTGCCTTTCCACTGAGGCAAACATAAGCGGCGGAAGATGTTATTGGTTGATTCCGCACGTGTCCGCCGAAAAGTAGCCTTGTAATCCTGGTCACGGCACCAAATTGTAAAAACGTTTTCGTAATAGCATAGTATGATGTATGCATCTATTTCCTTGTGATAAGTAACCGCTAAGTTCTGGTATTTTCAAGTAAATATGGTCATATAACGTCTATTGCTGTTGGTTGACCCAAAATATGTGATAGATGACCATTATATAGGTAGTGTAGTCGTGGCATGTTAACCAAATCCGCTGGTACCATCAAACCATTTGTCTTGTCATATTTTGAATCATTGGAACTATAACCAGTTAACTAAATTCGATTGACGTAATGTCGCAGTGCATTCTTTTCTAATATAAATATGGTTTGCAGGCGGTGTTAGAGCACGTTTGCCCGATCGAATGGCGACCGAACCGCCGCCGCCTGTGCTGCGTGCTGCTGTGCTCGGCGGGCGCGGCGGCCGACGCGGCCCGCGCCGAGCTGCGGCGGCTGGCGCGCGCGGCGCCCGAGCGGCTGCACTACGCTTATGTGTACATGCACGCGCAGCCGAGCTTCGTGCAGGCACTGGCGAATGGTTCCGGTAACGATTTGCTCTTCATTTTATATACGCGGCATCATAAGATAACTCAAATTCCCTTTTTTAGTAATCGTAAGTTATTTTAGTCTCACACACAAGGTTTTTTTTAAATAACGATCACTGTCTCGCGCATTTATATTATACTTTCCGAATGCAGGCAACCATCTGAAACGTGTTTTTTTTTTGTAAAAATCCTGGTCATGGCACCAAACTGTAAAGTTCAATTAATTTATTGATTGGTAAAACATAGTCTAGTAGTAATTTATTTATTTTAACGAATTTTAGATTTGTTAATCTGCCGCGAATGCAGAAGACGCTGGTTCGATTCTAGCTCTGGGCACCGGAGGCCTAGATCACTTTTTCCTTTATAAATTGTATATGGCATCTGTTTAAGTTTATAGTCGTAGTATTATTTATTAAGATATTAATTCCAAACTAATATAAATTAATATTTCAGGCAGCGACACATCCCAAATGGAACATCGAGTAGTAATTCTGTGGCGTCGTGAGCCCACCCGCATACAATACGAGTGGCTCAACGAAACCTGGCCCGTGTGCCCCAGCGGGCTCTGCGACGACTTCAGTGAGCCCAATAATGTGGAGTATCAGACGAGACTGAACGATACGAAGAGGGCCTTGGAGCAGCTGGTGAAGAGGCTGATGAAGCCTACGGAGGTGATGGCGTACGAGGCCCATGTTCAGGTAAATAGCTTGGATGAATTTGTTGCTAAATAATTTTACCAGATACAGATTTTTTCATCCCTAATTTGATATGTTTAGTAAATTCAGGGCTTTGGGAGTTTGGCTTTTGGTCTGGGATCTGATAAGTTCTTAAACTGAAAGCGTTATGGGCTTGTGAGTGGGGCGCCAATGTTACATGAAACGTTTTAAATGGCATTCCAATTTTCTAATGTGATGTAATTTCCAGGATCTGCTAGACGAAGCAGCCCGTGGTCCTTTATGGCGCGCTATTCTGCTAATCTGCGAGTGGGCCGAGCGCGCGGCCCTGGCGCTGCGGACACAGAAGGCTGTGTCGCTGGCCTCCGTGCTGGGGACCGTGGCCGTGGTGCTGGCGGCCGGCTACCTCATGGCGTACCTCATGTGAGTACAGGGACAGAATGATACAAGCACGGATTTAAAACGAGCCGTAAGGCCAAACAATATCTTATATTTTAACGATTTCTTTAATGTATGTGCCAATAAATGTCTTGATTTTATTAACAAAAATGCTAATATAAGAATGTATTACAGTCGCGTCGAAGAAGAATCGGTTGAACGGCAGAAAAGCGAGCGGCGCCGGCAAAACGGCACGGCCAAGAAAAACAACAACGAGCCGCAGTCAGAGTTGAGACTACACGAGCTTAGATCAGAAAAGTACAACGGACTCGTTCGGTAAGTCTTTATTAATAAGTCATCTTTATCACTAGCCTATACTTTTACGTTCCATATCTGGGCGCTAGTCTCCTTAGAGAGTGTAGCGATCATTTCCCGGAAATCTTATTATACTCGTAGCGATTTTTTCCCGTAGTTGTTTTTCGTTAGGTAGCTTCAGAAGCCCGAAGGGCAAACTGCCCAGAAATAGGAGGCGATTTCGATAGTTTGTCTGACGATAACTTTAGTAACGTTTTTCTGATCTTTATGAAATTTCTTGAGGCTGTAGCAGAGATACATAAAATTTGTAAGTTCGTATATGAGCAGGATCGATCAATTGGTTACGGAGCTAGAAGGAGAAAAAAAATCCTCCTTGGGGTCTTGTTATATTGGTCAACTCGTTTGCAAGTAAATCGCGAGTTCTCAGTTCGAGGCGGACTACTAGTCCCTATATCCCGTCCAAAATACAATACAAGGTGTAACAAAAATACTGGTGATCCTTTTAAGGGCATAATTGGTATCGTATTCTTATTGTGAAAAACTAAGAAAAAATAATTTTCTCGCGAAAAAAATTTATGGTTTTGTATGGAGGGTTGGCCAGCAGGGACGACTCGCCCCATACAAAAAAAAAAATTTTTCGCGTCCAATAAATTTTTCTTCTACTTTTTCCTACTCGCAATACGATACCAATTATGCCCTTAAACGGATCACCAGTATTTTTGTTACACCCTGTATAAGCGAGTTACCTCGCACCCTCGCGCGCAGGCGCAGAGGGCATGACTTTCCGTGCGCGTGTTTTGACGTCTTTTCCATTTATGCAATGTTTTAACAACAAAGTAACTAACCTTGTATAACTATTATTTTTAATCTTATCAGTAAATGAAAACACATGTTTTAAACATGTGGAATATAATTAAATACAATAATTAAAGACAAACAAAGTAATAAATTAACCTTTTGATCTTATAGCAAATCAGTAAACGCTTACGTCGGCTAAAAATGAGTCGTTGAAATCTTGAATCCCGCTACACACAGAGGCCGCCTAGCGGATTCTTGGTACAGACAGCAGCAAAAGTAGCTAAGCAGGTAGGGTGTTCAAAATGAGCTGGACACGCCTTTATTATTAAAAGAATAAGAGCGTGTGTAGGTCATTTTCAACACCCTACCAGCTAAGCTAATTCTGCTGCTGACTGTACTACTATTTGATGATTACCTAGTTATAGATACATTTGTCTAGTCATGAGCTGGCACAATGTTATCTAACTAGATTGATTATTATAAATCGTCAATGACCTTTATTTTCAATTGCCAGAACTTTTAATAGGATTAGATATAATGGTGTTTATTACATAGATATTATATATAATATATTGAATAACAATTACTTGTAACGTATGAAGCAATCTTCAATCTTAGATTATCAAACAGATAGTACAGGCAAAATAACAATACATATGCCAGTTTGGCGGCAAATTATGTACCTCAAAGAAACGTTGTTTATTAACTTTATCTTGACACTAGAAATGAGGATCTGCTGAGACCTGCGAAAATTTAGGGGTCCTACCCCCTTCCAGTTGTTATTGTCAGTGTTTACACTTTTGCACCTTACTCCTTTGTAATAAGGTCCAAAAGTGTAAACATATTTTTGACGTCGACTGTACCATTTACTTTTTTTTGAAAACTTAACAAATTTTGGGTTATTTCTACTCACAATCACGAGAACTATCGATTTAAATTATAATAAAGTGTGAGAAGTTTTTTGTCAGTTACGGATTTTGCACGCATGAGTTTTGTGACGTATTATTTTCCCATACATTCTGTATGGACCGTCACAAAAATGACTAATCATTTTTGTATGGAAAACTGGCGATTGTTTTTTCTCAAAAATGGTAATTATATTATTTATATTAATTCAACGAGATTATTCTAACAAACCCAAACTCATTAAGCTTCCATTCTTCTTCACACCTTTCGGTATATCCATCATTAGATCAGCACGATGGTACCAAAATATTGTATAAACATTCTTACAAAACAGCTTCGATATTCAAATATGGTTTCTGAATGTACCAAAATAATCGAACTAGTTTTGAACGCCTACGGCATTTTAGGGCCGACAACCAGAACCAGCATTAATTATTTATGATGTCAAGTTCGTATTAGTATTAGGTCAATGCCAACTTACTTGCTTTCAATTAGTTAAAGCTTATCTTTACTGACTTGCAACTAAATGTATGTCATTGAACATATAATTTATTAGGTACAGTCGCCATCAAATATTTCGGAGTGGCCAACGTACTCAAAAATATCTGAACAAACACTTTATCGTCCATTGTACAGTCGCCATCACCATCAGATACTCGTATATCAGAGCGGCCACAGTGATAACAAATATTTGAACAATGTCTATATTGTTAAGGTGATAAAGTGCATGCTCAGATATTATTAAGTACAGCCTTGGCCAGAAGTGTTGAGCATAGGTGTTTTTTGTTTACAATTTTGATGTTAAGCATTATTTACCTATCCTAACAATGTACGGTAACGGTAAATGTTATATTTTATTTATAAATATAGAAAACTTCACTTAATAACACTTTCAAGGTACTTAAAAAATATGTAAACAGAAGGTACCAAAAATGTAAATTTAAGTCGGTGCGACATATTGCAAATATTCTATGCAGTTACTACTAACTTCAACAAAACATGCCTATTAGTTTAAATTAATTGACAAAATAACTTAAACAAAGATGGAAACGATGGACTAAACTTTCCAGTTTTGTATGAAAATCGCATTGGTGCTCAACACTTCTGGCCAAGGCTGTATCTTGACCGCTTCGATATATCTGATGGCGACCGTACGTAATGAAACTTAAGTGTCGGATACTAATATATTTTTCGAAAATTGATTAAGATTTAACTGTGCTTGTGATTACAATAATATATATCGTTGTGAAACGTTTACCTATTTTGGTTTCATTAAAAAAGAGAGTACTTAAATATCACTTTATTATAACAAAACATACATCTTTACGTCAAAATGTCCTTAAATCACTCCTTTGTACAGCCTTGGCCAGAAGTGTTGAGCACCAATGCGATTTTCATACAAAACTGGAAAGTTTAGTCCATCGTTTCCATCTTTGTTTAAGTTATTTTGTCAATTAATTTAAACTAATAGGCATGTTTTGTTGAAGTTAGTAGTAACTGCATAGAATATTTGCAATATGTCGCACCGACTTAAATTTTCATTTTTGGTACTTTCTGTTTTCATATTTTTTAAGTACCTTGAAAGTGTTATTAAGTGAAGTTTTCTATATTTATAAATAAAATATAACATTTACCGTTACCGTACATTGTTAGGATAGGGAAATAATGCTTAACATCAAAATTGTAAACAAAAAACACCTATGCGCAACACTTCTGGCCAAGGCTGTATGACCATATGTATCGCAAGCACCTCACTTAATCAACTCCTCCGGCACAGGGGTGTATTTTAACCCCGTGTCATTGAGCATAGTGACCACCCACGCATCCTCCGGCAGTCGCCCCGAACTTAGCAGCTTCACCGCGGCGGCCACATTCGCCCCGCTAGTGTAACCCACATATAAACCCTCCTTCTCTCCAAGCAGTTTCTTATAATGCACAGCCTCTTCATCACTCACACTGATAGTACCATCCATGTATTCAAACTTGAATAAGCCAGGAACAGCCCCATACCCTGAACCTTGCAGCAAATGACACGGCTTCGTAATAGGTTTCCCCTTAATCGGCTCAGCACCTTCTGGCTCCACCACATATGTGACAATTTCAGGGTTTTTCTCTTTCAAATACTTGGAAACTCCAGTAAAAGTTCCAGCGGTCCCCACGGTAGCTATAAAGGCGTCTACATGACCTGCACATTGCCTCCAAATTTCGGGGCCTGTAGAATCGTAATGCGAGTTAACGTTGGCATCATTATGAAACTGATTTACCAGGAACGCTCCAGTATCTTCAACTATTCTCAAACCCTCCTTCTCAGCCGCCTCCACATCAGCCAAAGTCACTTTTCCATAAGTTCCTTCGACTTGCGGTACTCTCACGCATTTCGCTCCCAGCGCCTCCATATGTATCGCTCTTTGAACGCTGTTCCCCTTAGACATAGTCAGAGTTAAAGGATGTCCAAGGACAGAACACACCACGGCTAGACCTGTTCCTTGATTCCCTGATGTCACCTCAACAACTGGCTTCCCAGGCTTCAAGTCACCATTTTTCCTAGCGTTCTGTATCATGTATAACGCGGAGCGGCATTTGATGGATCCTCCAGGATTCATGAACTCGCATTTGGCTAAGATACGTCCAGGGCCGGGATGTAGACGGTCCAAGGCGACTATAGGCGTGTTCCCGATCAGCTCTAAAGCAGATGATTTGATCTCGTTTTGCCTCGAAGGAGCCATTCTAGTATTACAGACACAAGTCACAACTCTCGTCAATGTTCAACAGCGCACTGAGGTCGTACGTAGACGCGCGTAACTTAAACGCGCGCTCGCGATGTGTGCCGCCTTTTGTAGAAAGATATCAGCACTAATGGATAGTCAAGGTTGTTTAGTGCCGCGCGCTAGAGACCCAAACATTACGGACCTTGGTTCAATCTTGACACAATAAAAAGGGTGTATTTTTTAGCGATGTGATCTAATATGACTGACGCGATGTACGAAATTGGCAACTGTGAACATTCTATAAAGATCTATTATTTATAGATCATTGACTTATAACGTGTACGCATGATTACTGATTATGTTTGTTGATGTAATATTAACTGCTTGTAAATTTGTCAAGAGAGAGTTTTATCTAAATATAAACAGTAATTTCGTAATATCTCTTATCAGACTGACAAATAATGTATTCTTTATATACAGGTTGTTTTATTTTTGGTGTCACTAACTAACTTCGACATATCACTGTTAAACTTTTAAATAAGTTTTATTTTTCATGCAAGGTGTAACAAAAATGATGGTGATCATTTTAAGGGCATAATTGGTATCGTATTATAATTACGAAAAAGTAAGAAATAAATAATTTCGCGCGAAAAAAAATTTTGGTTTTGTATGGAGGGTCGGCCGGCTGGGACCACCCGCCCCAAAGAAAAAAAAATTTTTTTTGGCGCCATATTTTTTTTCTCCTACTTTTTCTTAGTCCTAACGCGATACCAATTATGCCCTTAAACGGATCACCAGTATTTTTGTTACACCCTGTATAAAATATTAAGCGATACGAGCCGCTGGTGTAAAACGCTGAAGTTTTTATAATAAATTTGACTAAAACCACAACCTCCGTTGCTAAAAGTCATAGTATATAAATATAAAATTCGTAATTTGTCTATTAAGAACGTGTTAGTTGCCTGCGACCACGAGCGTTACGGCACACTCGAAACGTCAGGAATATAATAAAACTAAGTGTACGTAATAACGTCCCGTGTTTAACAAAATAATAAGGCCGTTGAGCCTTATCAGTATCACCTACTCTTCACATACACAGTTTTCCCCGACTTGCTAAGTATTTGAGATGTTCAACATTATGTTGGCACACTGAAAAAAATAATCAGGGGAGCCTACTGAGATTACGGTAGGGTTTACTGAATAATCAGTAAGATTGACTTATTATTCAGTAAACTTTACCGTAGTCTCAGTACTTAGGTTCCCTGATTATTTATTTCAATGCACGACTTTATTGTTAAGGCAATAAGAGCGTGTGGTAATTTTGATCACCCCACCCGCTTAGCTACTTCTGCTACTTACTACCACGTGTGCATATGTGAAAGTGTTGGCATACAGCCCGATCATTGTGCGCGTGCGCGGTCCATCGGATATAAGGTTAAAGGTATTAGTTTATCATTATCTACAAAATAAACGCTGGAATGTCAAAGAACCGTAACTGTCTACTATTGTAGAAGTCAAGGATCGACCTCTTTAGTGCGTTAGTCGCTCTTAGGATAGAGGCGCCCTTGTCAGTGGTTTCTATAGGAATCGACGGTGTCAGTATATTTGACAAATATTGCCTTGGCTGTCAGATATCTGCGCTAAAAGCGTTGGGGCACAGGTCGATACTTTTATAGATATTTTGATAAGATAATCTGAATAATCATTATAATCAATCAGCAGTAATATTACGCAGGAACTAATTGTAACAAAGGTTTGTATAATAATGCGTATTTATGGAACGTTTCACTGATTTAGACTTTCACGGTTTGTACTCATAATTATTTGTAATAAACGGGACTTAACTGCGTAATTAATTTTTAATTACCTTCGACGTTTCGAGGACGACATTGTCCCCGTGGTCGCGAAGAAAGACTGGCTCCAGTTGACATCAACATCTTCTAGCCGCGCGAGTTTTTCGAACTACCCTAACTAGGTAATTTAAAAATTATATACGCGGTTAAGTCCCGTTTATTACAAATAATTATGGAACGTTTGTCATGATATACCCACTTTATCCATTTATATAAGATTATTCTCTTACAAAAGTTCGAAAACATTCGTATGATATGAGTTTCCCCCTGTTACAATAGAGAAATAAGTAAGCTTAGAGTATGAAGGCATGACGACTAAGGGGCATGAAAAGAGGCGTAAATACCAAGTTTCACAACGGGCGCCATATTAACGTCTCCTGCCCGCTCTTCGCCCTCAGTCCCCTTAATCGTCATGCTTTCATTATGTCAAGCCTATAAGCTAATAACCAGTTGTATGGAGTAAGCACTCTAAGCTCTCTCACTAAAATCATCAGTTGTCCATTAAACCTAATTATGTAACTGGGAATGTTCCACAGCTTGCTGAAACCCGGGTGCCGCACCATTGTTCTGCTTGTGGACATGCAGAGCCGCGTGGAACTGTTGTCCAAGTTCCACAAGATCGTGTGGCCGTACCGCAAGTAAGTGCTGTTTCAGTTTCTTACCTGACACGTCAAAAACATGGAGGGTTTTGATTTTAACGTTGAATACGGGTCGAATTTTCTAAATAGGTCAGTGAGAACTTGTACAATATCCCGTGATGCAAAGCAAAAATTGTTTAAGAAAACATTTACAGATTTCGATAAAAATGTACCGAGAGAAAATCGAAAGTTAATAGAATATGTCAATGGATTCTGTTTCTTATAGGGATCAAAACTCTGTTACAGGCTAACCCAGTTGTACCGTTTATAGTGTTAGTATGTCTCACGTAAGTTTAAATTTAATAGCCCAACCCAGGCATTGGGTAACATACAAATTCAAGAAAACATTTTTCATTTACGCCACTTTCAGATTAAAAGTCGCACGCTATATTTACTCTATAAATAAATATGTATACACTATCTGTAGGTATTATGTAATCAATCAATGTACCTGTTACTTCTAAATAAAACTCAACTGCTTCTAAATACATGTATCCTGCATCCAACACCAACCTGCCAACACATATTGTTGATGGACATTGAAACGCCCTTTCATAAATAGATAGTTTGAGGTCAAGCCAAGGGACAATAGTGCATTATTTGACATGTGATTACTGAACAATAGACAATAAGTTGCCACAACAGCGGTTATTGGAAATACATTCCTCGTGCATGCCGTAATATAACTGCAGATAAAATATTGTTGTGGATCAAGTATTCTTACTAGATAAGTAACAATGTCTGTAACTGAATATACTAATACCAACATAACAAGTTTTTTTCCAAAAAAAAATATTTTATAATTTTTATCACATAGTTCTTATCACCGCCTTATAGTTAGGGAGGCGAGGTAGCTAAATGGCGTAATTCAACGGCGCCGTCAAGACCTATCAAAATCGAAAGATAAAATAATTTCGAAAAGAAAAGCTCGTATGGCAAAAACCATTTTAGCGGTGGGTTTGGCGTGTACGGTTTTTCAAAAATGTTAAAAAAAACAGTTACTTGGGCATTCTCGAGCGCGTCAGATATTCATACTACGTATGCCCCGAGTGCCTCTGATAACAACGGTATACTAATCTGCCGGTTTGCGTGGTGGGGGTAGGCATATAAAGTAGTCAAAAATGCAAAAAAAAAAATTACTCGAGCGCGTCAGATTTTCGGAGGGGGTGTTAAGTAGGCCCCAAGGAAGCTCCCTTTAAAAAAACTGACGATTTCGGCGTGACGATAAGTTACGATGAATTTTTGAAAATGCAAAAAAAAAGAGTTTTTTTGAAATACTCGAGCGCGTCAGATTTTCATAGGGGAGGTTTATCTCGGTATCCTTAAAGCATATTTTTTTAATCTGACATAAATGTTGGTGGGTTCTCTTAATCTGACCGAAAAAGGTTTAACTTTCAAGTCAAACAGTTTTAACTTTGGACAAAAATGTAAAGACACCTTTTTTGTGTAAAATAAAATTACCTTTTTTGTTTATTTAAACTTTTTTTTGTAAAATGTATCGTTCGCGACTTATATGCCGTAACGCGTTCTTAGGAAGACGAAATGGCTCCTCCACACTTCCGGTCATGCGGAAACCGGCAGATTTTGTATTTTTAGTAAGTTTTAGATTATATTCTTCAAAACAAAATAAAAAAAAAATCGCGCTCGAGAATGCCGGATTAACGTTTTTTTTTTACAAGTTCGCGACCCTATAACTCGGCGGCGTCAAGGTCTTATCGTCAGATTAGTTAAATTTAGTCTTTAAACACTAAAATCAACCCCCAATATCTTAAACTGACGCGCTGGAGTATTTCAGACTATCCATTTTTTTTTACTAATCTGATCGTCTATCCTAGGCGCGCGTCACTACATATAGAGCTAAATACTTTACAAGGTTGTTCTATTAGGTCTAAGGTATCTCTCATATCTTAAACTGCCACGCTCGAGTATTGCAGAAAATTCCCCTATTCGCCTCCCTAACTATTAGGTCTCCATCATGAGACCAGCTCGATACCAAAGTATATTGTCATCGAGGTATGCTACATTTCAGCTCAATCGCACATCAGGAACCAGTTCCTGTCCCTTGCAAATCTGGCTTGCGAGATTTTACCTAAACAACAAACTGGCAAAATAAAACTTGTAAAAATACAGCATATTTTATGCGATCTACTGGTACTACGAGTAGTAATAGATCATTGTTCTAAAAAGAATATGAAATGAATTCCTGATATAATTTACTTTATAACGCCAATTTATTTCGTGCTATGGTTCGCGTCACTTTCGTGTTCCATTTCGTTACACACGTTGAATGTTTGAGCAAATACCGATACAATAAAAGTATACAAGATAAACATGCAAACATAGTCCCTAATGTCCCTATCTGAACAAATACACAAAAATATACCGATATAATGTTATATTATAAACGGAACATAACCTGTTATGTAACACGCTGAATATGTTAGTTCAGTTGAAGTACAGTCGACGTCAAAGATATATTTACACTTTTGCTCCTTATTACAAAGGAGTAAGGTATAAAAGTGTAAACATATCTTTGAAGTCGACTGTACATAATAATTTGACGGATAACGGTGAAGGAACGTATTAATAGATATTGTGAGAGCTTAAGTAGTAGGTCCAAAATGTAATAAAATTATAAAAGCAAAATGTAATAGCTATAAAATCTGCTTTCAAATATTTGAAAATACGCATTTAAATCGGTTCACCTGTTTTAGTCATATAATGCTACAGACAAACAAATAGCTGTCAAACTTAGGCATCGTCCTAATGTAAGTTCGCGCGAATTTTACTCGTACGAACGCACGATCAAACATATTGAACTCGAATAGAGAGATGATCGCGTTTCATTAGGACGGTGCCTTATAAGTCTTATAACACCCTTTTTGCGTCGGGGATCAAAAAGGGAAAAAGACGTTATTCATTTTATCTTTTCCCCAGAAACAAAACCCTCCTCTTCGCATACCTTCAAGTGGAACGCAACATCGACTGGTTCCGTCGCGTGCTGCAACTGTCTCTGGGGGGACAAGAGCTGCGAGTGAACGCCCGTAACTGTGTGGGCACCGTGCTGGCGCTCAACCCGCACCGGAACTACTTCTGTATATACCACGCTAAGCATCCCGAGGGGGCCAAGCCACACAAGGTAAAGACGACTCTATTTCAATGCAGATAATGCTCAAATTCTTCGCATATTTTTAAGAAGACAGCATCGACTGGTTCCGTCGCGTGCTGCAACTGTCTCTGGGGGGACAAGAGCTGCGAGTGAACGCTCGCAACTGTGTGGGCACCGTGCTGGCGCTCAACCCGCACCGGAACTACTTCTGTATATACCACGCTAAGCATTCCGAGGGGGCCAAGCCACACAAGGTAAAGACGACTCTATTTCAATGCTGCTAAAGTTCAACATTGTATAAACAGAGTTGGTACTCTGTTCGATTTAGGAACTACTTCTGCATCTTCCATTCTAAGCATCCCGAAGGTGTTAAGTCACAAAAGGTAAAGTCGTCTCTATTTCCATGCTGCTAAGGTTCAATATTCTAGAAACACTGTTGTATGACCCGTTTATTTCTTCGAAAATCCCGGGTAGATACATTTTTACTGACACAATTTATCCCTAATAATGCACCATCGCAGTGGCGGGTGCGAAGAGGAGTATTGGCCGACCGCTGCTTCGCTTTAAAGACTGCGTTAAGCGTGACCTGATCTCATTTAACATCGGGCATGGAGATTGGGAGAAGCTTGCTGACAACAGGGACCAGTGGCGTAATATCCTCAAGGAAGGCCAGGAACTGCACGATGGGATCTGGTTCAACAAACTAGCCAATCAGAGGGCGAGACGGCAGGGTTGTAACACCAGCACATCAGTTGCAACATTTAACTGTGCCAAATGTGGGCGCGCTTGCCACTCCCGTATTGGTTTGTACAGTCACCAAAGGAAGTGTCTAAGTTGATTTTGGACATTGCGTCTAATCGTCTGCCATAGACGTTACAGGCCAATGATGGGTTTCAGTTGCAGTATGTAGTTTGACCTTGCAACTTCAATGGCTACCTGAAAGATATCCCTTATTAATATCTTCTACGGTTGCCGCGATAGTTATTCATGAAATAAAACAACTTTGAACGGATTATATCGCGTATACTGAATTTTAAATTACATCCCGACGTTTCGAACACTTTACAGCGTTCGTGGTCACGGGTCGGGTGGGACGGGTCGGGCGATATAATCCGTTCAAAGTTGTTTTATTTCATATCCCTTATTGTTAGGTTATGTGTTATTTATTCCAAGTAATTTTAAGCACAGTTACGGCTTAATTATGCTAGTTTTCCAAATTATTTAAATGAAACTGTTAGTCAACGTACTGTTATAGGGCAGCTTCCGTTGGAGTTTCGAAGAAAACTCTTGAATATAACCCAAACAATTTATTTTCCCAAAATACACTGCACAAACTTACACACTAAAATATTAGGATATTAGTAGATCTAGGTTTAAAGAGTGAATTACGAGTGACGTTGTTTTTACTATTATTCGGATTTTATACATTCATATTGCTGTCAACGCTTCACCTACATTTGAGTATCGCTGGGTAAGCTAAATAATTATAAGTGTATATAACAGGCCCCCCGTTAAGACGAGGCTTTATCTTAAATAGATGAAGCTGAGTAGTAAAATTATATATTAAGGTCTTATTAGTAAGTAGGTAGAGAATTATACATTTCAAAATGACTTATTATACTTATAGTTATTATAATCTTATGATTTACTAAAACTAATTATATTTAGGTAGCAGTTTAAGCTTTGGAGAGTCTAACAAAAATATGTATTCGTGATTTTTTGAATTCCTAAAATAAACACAGAATTATATTTGACATTGGAAGACAGGGAGGAAATATATTTATTCAATGTCACAACATTATAGGTACTTACATTAATTAAGAATACGTAGTGAATACAAAGTATTGAAAATTATCGCTATATTTTACAATAAAGTGACAAGGTTTTGGTTGAACAGAAATCCATTTATTATTTTTTATTTAGTAGATACATGCCAGGCAGCGACATCACAAAAATCTATTTAGAATCACACTCTTTTGGTAAGGGTTTGTAAATTTCAATGAAAAAACAAGTTTCGCATCATGGGGCTGATGTTGGAGTAAATATTTAAAAGGAAACATAACAATGGAATATCTACTATTCACAGTACTACAAATGTTTACGTCATTTAATAAAATATAATTGGTGGTATAAATTCATAGTGAAGGATGTCAGTTTTATAAAATAAAATTACATTTAGAATAGAATCTGAGTAATTAGATACCGTGAGTAATGATGAGCTCTCAATGACATTTAAATGCTAGGTTGTTGGCATGCGACATATATTTAGTAGTTCATTTACTTTTGTAACTTGAGATATGGACTGAGTCATGTGTTCCAGTTGTGAGGTTATTTTATTTCATTGCAATTACATTAGAAATGGTTGAGATGCAAGCATTAATGTCCGATTCGATTATATGGATATTTTGTTTCATGGGTGGAAAATTTCATATTTGTGTTTAAGTAAGAGTTAGTTTTTAATTAGGGATTAGCAGGTTTTATCTCATTTACATGATATTTAGTATGGCGACGGTTTATACAGAGAGTGACGTTATTTTTATTATGAACTTTAGCTATTTTGTATGGCCCTTTCCAAATAGGAGATAAGGCTTTTCGAAGCCTGTGGTGTTGTTTTAGGTATACAAGGTCACCAACCTTGTATGAAACTTCGCGAGAAGGTGAGTCATAGTACTGCTTAGAGGTTTCTTTACTTTTAAGAATGTGTTCAAGGGCTTTTTCTCGGCTAAATCGCATACGGTACTGTAGGGCTCGGACATATTCATCGTAGGTGAGGTTGTCACTGGTTTCGTATAGGGAATTAGGAATATGGGGTTTGTGGCCGTATAGAAGTTCGTATGGAGTATATTGAGTGGTACTGTGAGGGGTAGTGTTGTAGCAGAGGATGGCTGTAAATAGGTAGCTATGCCAATCGGAATGGTTCTCATTGACAAATGATTTTAGATATTCTTTCAAGGTCGAATGGCTACGTTCAAGAGCACCATTCGTCATTGGGTGATAAGGGGTAGAAAACAGGGGTTTTATTTTAAAAATATTGGTAATTTGTTTGAATAGCTCTGAGGTGAAACATGTGCCAAGGTCAGTTAGGATCATTTTTGGAATTCCAAATAGAGCCATGAAATGAACTAGATTACGAGCAACTTCCTCGCTCGTGGCGGTAACTTGGGGATACGCGCATGAAAATTTGGTGAGGTCATCTTGGAGAGTCAGGATGTACCTAAATTTTTCGACTCCAGCTTCTGGAAGGGTACCGACTATATCTAGAGCTAGTCGTTCAAATGGTTTGGTGCTAGAAGATGTTATTACCATTGGGGCTACATTGCATTTTCTTAAAGGTTTATTAATTTGACATAGTTTGCATGACTTAACGTAACTTTCAATATCTTTGCGCATTGTTTTCCAGTAGTAGGAAGCTTTAATCCGGTTAAGCATTCTATTGATTCCAGGGTGTCCCGCGATTGTAGAGTTATGGTTTTCTTTAAGGATTTGAGGAATCTCTGCAGGTGTAGGATATATTATTTTGTTTCTGTAAATGTGTATAGTTATGTTAGTATTGTGGAACACATATGAAATCATGTTATAGATTTTAACATAAGAGACGTTTGTAAATGGTTCCGTAAAGTCCGATACCGCTAAGTCCGTGAGTGTCGGGTTGTTTTGTAATATGATATCTCGTAGTGATTGTAGTAGGTTAAAAATTGTTTTGTAATTAGTCTCGTCGTAGTGATGGACTTTAGTAAACAGAAAATAGTACATTTTATTGTTACTGGGGAATGGTAGGACAGTGTCGGGCTGGCGTTCGGTATTTTGGAGGTCTTCCTGGTTTGAGATTTCAGATAGGATTTCTTCGAGATAAGGCATGGAAGAGTCAAAGTCAAGAGACGCAGGACATGCGATAGAGTTCAATTTACATTTGATTAAGGTTTCGGAATGTTCTATTATGTTTGTATTGCACATTTCAGTGGATTTGTTAGACTGGGTTTTGATGAATTGTTCATAAGGACATTGGACCGTAGTATTAGGAAGTTGACTCTGATTTCGGCTCTGGCTACGAGTTATGGCATGAATTGGAATTCTGGAAAGAGCGTCGGCGTTAGAGTTAAGTTTACCCGGTTTATAAATAACTTCGTAGTCGTATTCTTCCAATTTTAATCTCCATCGAATAAGTCTACTGCCGGGGTCTTTTACGTTAAAAAGCCAAGTTAGTGGGCGATGATCGCTGACAATTTGAAACTTATTGCCGTATAAATAAGGACGAAAGCATTTTACAGCGAAGATGATACCCAAGAGCTCTTTCTCGGTGGTGGAGTAGTTACATTCGGCTTTATTCATAGTGCGAGATGCGTAGGCGATTGGAAGATCTCGTCCTATAGGACCTTGAGAGAGAACAGCACCAAGAGCACTGTTACTAGCATCTGTGGTTACTACAAAAGGTTGGGAAAAATCAGGGTACTGAAGTAAAGGTGCCGTGGTAAGTCTTTCCTTCAGATTGTTGAAAGCGAGATCTTGTTCAGAGGACCAATTGAATACGACATCTTTCTTTAAAAGAGAAGTGAGGGGTTTTGTTATTTTGGAAAAGCCATCTATGAATCTGCGGTAGTAACCAGCTAGGCCGATAAACGATTTAATCTCTTTAGAGTTACGTGGGACTGGGAACTGAGCGACGGCTTTTACTTTGTCGGGATTCGGTTGCACGCCTTTGTCAGTTATCACGTGACCTAAGTAAGTCACTTCGCGACGTAAAAATTCGCATTTATCAGGTTGGAGCTTCAAATTGAATTCACGGAATCTATCAAATACAAGTTGCAATTTTTGGACGTGACTTTCAAGATCATGGGAGTATATTATACAGTCATCTAAGTATATATAGCAATGTAGGCCTTGTAGGCCTGAAAGAGCTAGGTTCATGAGGCGCTGAAAAGTGGATGGGGCATTTTTTAAACCGAACGGCATCCTCAAAAACTCGAAATGGCCCGAAATTCCGTTAGGATTAAGAACAGTGAATCCGGTTTTGGCTGAGTCTGAGGGGTCCATTTTAATTTGATGAAATCCAGACACGAGATCCAATGTTGTGAAATATTTAGAATTGCCTAATTGATCAAGAATGTCGGTTATGAGGGGTATTGGATAGATTTCAGTTATGGTGACGTCATTAAGGCGCCTGTAATCGATAACCAAGCGCCATTTTCTTTGGCCAGAGGCATCAGCCTTTTTTGGTACAATCCAGACTGGTGCACTCCAGGGGGATATGGAAGGTTGAATTATATTGTGGTCTAGCATCTTTTTGATTTGTTTATCAACTTCTTGACGGTGACATTCGGGGAATCTGTAGGATTTTGCATTAATTGGCGCGGCATTGCCTGTATTAATTGAGTGTTGTAGGGCGTTAGTATGGGTCAGAGGGTCTCCTTCGAGATAAAAGATATCAGCGTATCTACTGCAGCAATCGAGCAAAGACTTCCTTTCCTCAGAATTTAGATGCCCGTGACGTATGAGGTCTAATACTCGTTGGACGCGGTTGGTCGACGTTGACGGTGCAGTATATAGGTTCATGACTGATTCAGTGGAGTTTTCTACAAAATCAGAGTGGTCAATTGGAGTAATTTTGACCTTAAGATCCTTTATTTCGACCGGGGAATCAGTGGTATTTAAAATAGATAAATTAACACGTTTATTTTGTTTTATGGTGACTGCGCAGTTGGCTAAGTAGACCCCCTCGTGAAACATGTGGTCTAATACTAAACCTTCATTTTTTCCCTTTAATTCTGAGATAGGGTTTGAAATACTGCATTCAATTACACTCTCCGATCGAGCAGGAATGATGTAAGAAGGCTGGCTAAAATGAATCTGCAATTGCTCACCGTTTAATGAAATCGAGTCTGTTTTATAATCTATATTTGCAGCATAAAATTTGAAGAAATCGTTACCTATGATACCGTCGTATTTGAGATTTATCTCGTCTTTAATAGCATGAAATTCGTAGGCAATATTTTGGTTTATAAGACAGAGTCCTAACTGTAGTGAACCCAAAGTCTCACAGTAGGTGTCGGAGTCGTTGATACCCTTCAGTTTGATAATTTTAGATGAGAGTGGGGGTTTTTGTTCCAAACTGGAGTATTTAACAATACTTACACTAGATCCTGTATCCAATAAGAAGCAGAGAGAGTTCTTTGAGTACGGAGTATTGAAATTAGTATGAGGTAATGATATTTTATTCTTTAGTGATGTTATTTCATAGCAGGGTATGGCGTGGTCAGTACTATTGGTTTCTAATCTATTTTCAGAAAATGACAAGGATTGAGATGGAAGAGGTTTCGCTGTAAGTTTTCCTTTGCAGGATTTGGAGTTTGAGACAACTTCAGCATATGTTCTGGTAATCGTTTCTACACAGGGATCGGTAGGGTGTTCCTGATTAACTGAGTCATGGGGTGTATTCAATTTTTGATGAGAATGAGTGTCCATTTCGACTACCTTATGGCGGAATTCAGTGGGAGAGCTAGTACAATATATAGCGGGAGACTTGGCACAAGATACAGTGGGAAGGTTAGTATGAGATTCAGCGAAAGATTGAGTGCTAGATTCAGTGACAGAATTGGTACAAGATGCAGTGGGAGGATTAATATATGATTCAGTGAGGGGGTTGGTACAAGATACAGTGGGAGAGTCAGTATAAGATTCAGTGAACGAATTGGTACAAGATACGGTGGAAGAGTTAGCATAAGATTCAGTGAGAGGTTTAGTACAAGATACAATGGGAGAGTTAGTATAAGATTCAGTGAAAGAATTGGTACAAGATACAGTGGAAGAGTTAGTATAAGATTCGGTGAGAGGTTTAGTACAAGATACAGTGGGAGAGTTAGTATAAGATTCAGTGAGGCTTCGATTAGGAGTTGTATTAGTTATGGTATCGGGTAGCAAACGTTTTCGATGCTGGGGCCCGGCACGAGAGACAGTCAGCGTGTCATGAAAAGTGTGCGATTCCGGTAGACACGAAACCGAAATCGTATTTAGTTTAAATGGTCGTTACAAGTTTCGCATGAGTATGAGTTTATTTGACTATTCCGTGCGCTTGCACTGGAAATCTGAGGCCGCGAGTCAGCTGTTTGCGGTGAATCAGAGGAGCTGTTTAGGCGAAGGTTATTATTATATTGTCTTTTACGACATTCACTAATGTGATGACCTATATTTTTGCAATAGGCGCAAACTTTAGGTTTGTTTGAATATTCGAAATGAGGGCGAGTCTGAGAACTGTTAGAGAGCTGACTGTTTGAGTTAGGAGGGACTTGAGGTCGGACATGGAAGGAATTGCACTCATTTCTAGCGCGAAAACATTCTGGAGATGAGTGCCCCGATTTGTGGCAAAGATCACACATTTTGGTTGTCCTAGTATTAGTTCGCTTGAGATTAAATATTTTTTCTTCTTCGATTGCGAATGAGATGCCTTCATTAAGGTTGGAAGGGTTATGACACCTAACTATAGATGAAAAGTTGGGATTTAACCCAAGTAGGAATGTGTTGAGAGCAAGATCTTCCATGGCAGCTATGCGTCCTGGGAGTTCTTTGTTATCCGTACAAGAGTATTGTATATCGGCTAGGATTCGGGTCAAACACGATTCTATGCGTAATGAATATTCCGTTACTGTTTCTGAACTATTTTGTTTACAATTTTGAAGCTCTAGAAGGAGGTGTGTGGAATGTTTCTTTTCCCCGAAAGTTGTTTTTAGGAATTGTTTAACTTCAGCCCATGTTTTGAAGGTCTTCAAGCAGCAAGCCAATTGGGCCTTACCTTCGAGTTGTGACAAAATAAATTTACACAAAACATTCTGCTGTTCTGAACTGGCTAAGGTTATAGCATTTTCACAATTTGTCAAGAATGCCGGCAAGGATTCGCGATCTCCGTTGTAAGGTTTAATAAATTTGGTTAAGAAGGATAGAGTAATTTTGTCACTCATTTTAGATTTTTGGAGTTTTGGTGAAGGAAGATTAACTTTTAATTCAGGCGCGGAAGTGTCTGTATGATCGGTGTCTGATTGAAACTCGTCAGATTCTTCGGATAAGATCTCAATCTTAAGATCACTCATTAATTATGCAGTTCAGAACATCAGAGAATACAAAAAGTAGAAATAATAATCATAGGTACTCTAAGTAAAAATAGTAACTAATTGTCCATACATACAAAATGGTTGGAATACTTTCTTGAGTGCACTTTTAACTTATATATATATAACTTGAATTTTCAGAAAATAGTTACTTTCACGAACAATTAAAATAAAACTCACAAAACGATGCGCAGAAAAATCCTTCGCAGCGAACGGGTTGTTGACCGGCCACGCGATGCGTCGTATTGAGGTTGCACACACGGCGAAATACGTAGGAGGTGTCACGTTTTCTCGAAACGTGCAGGTATCCAATATGGGATAGGTGCGGGCTAGTGAACTGGATAGAGTCACTAGACTGATCGTCGACCTGGAGCAGTGCTGGTAGGGGTGATATGTTGTTTGTGTTCCGAATGCGGGCTCGGCTGGGTTGCCGAGACTGATCGTCGATCCGGGGTTGCGATGCGGGCTCAGCGACAGTGCTGAGACTAACCGTCGATCTGGAAGCTGTCCTTTGAGTTCGGAATGACGGGACCTTGATAGTCACTTATGTCATCCCACCGCTGCCACCAATTTGTTATAGGGCAGCTTCCGTTGGAGTTTCGAAGAAAACTCTTGAATATAACCCAAACAATTTATTTTCCCAAAATACACTGCACAAACTTGCACACTAAAATATTAGGATATTAGTAGATCTAGGTTTAAAGAGTGAATTACGAGTGACGTTGTTTTTACTATTATTCGGATTTTATACATTCATATTGCTGTCAACGCTTCACCTACATTTGAGTATCGCTGGGTAAGCTAAATAATTATAAGTGTATATAACAGTACGACTTATCAGCTATTTCTGTCTATCGTTACAGAGAATTTCGCGCATGACACGGTCGCTGGGAGCCTCGGCGGACCCCGAGGCGGGCGCCTTTATCGGCTTCACGGAACGGGACTCCAGCTCCGACGAGGCGCCGCCGTCGCCCCTGCTTCAAGGTATGACTTTTATTTTAGGGAAATTTACCCCTCAAGGGGAGGGAAAATGACAAAAAAAAAAAAACGTGAGCATATCTGATCTATTGTTATCCACCAGGGATGAGTTCAGTATCACTTTCAGCAGCAGACTGTTCAGAAAATGTGAAGAAAACATTCAAAAACAGTATTAAATAGGTACTAAAATATTGGGGGTTTTCAACCTAAATGGTACTTACTGATTACATAACCTGTTTTTAAAACGGTTCAAGGTGTGTACATTTACAACCATAGGGTATATTAGTTGAAAGTATTCATAGATGGCGCCAGCATACAATCTGTCAGAAAAAAACAAGAATTTGACACTATTGGTAGGAACCAATAGTGTCAAATTCTTGTTTTTTTTCCCGGATTTTTGTGACCTTAATGAACCTTAAGCCAAATCCCACAGAAAAAATCTAACGACAGTGTATAATTGTATATCCTTTGCTGGCGCCATCAGGCCAAACTATTGACGGTTATCTTCAATATACCAAAATTATTTTATTAGGCACCTAAAATATGTTTTCAGTCTGCTTTAATCTACGCAGTATGTAAAATCTATACGGCCTCCATAGCCTAGTTGGTAGTGACCCTGCCTACGAAGCTGGAGGTCCCGGGTTCGAATCCTGGTAAGGGCATTTATTTGTGTGCTAATCTCAAATATTTGTTCCTGAGTTATGGATGTTTTCTATGTATATAAGTATGTATTTATATATCTAAGTATGTATATCGTCGCCTAACACCCATAGTACAAGCTTTGCTTAGTTTGGGGTTACGTTGATTTGTGTAAGATTGTCCCCAAATATTTATTTATTTTATTTATTTTTATATAAATTCTCACTTGCATTCTACAGAAAACCTACTAGACGGACTTGAGAACTGGTTGGACCGCTTGTTTGAGGGCACCACGCATCGCTACTACATCAACTACTGGCCCGACATGACGTCCAAGTGAATCCAACTCAACGCGGCTTCATGCAAGTAACTTATCAAAAACGTAACTTACTGAAACTTATTGATAAAAAAAAAACAAATTTAAAGTATTATATCAAATGTCACAACAATAATACCGTAATTCATTTCGTGATTTCGTTAATGCAATAACAAACTACGAAATGAGTTATCGGTATAGTAAGGTTTTTTAAGATGTCGGAAATGTAGGAAGAAATCTAGTAAGATTCGGATCTCTTAAAAAATTACTACCATATACGAAATGCTAACCAACTTTTAACCTGAGAGCTATGTCTAAACGGAAAGTCGTCCTATGGAACAAGTGGGTATCCACATTTTCTGTATTAAGTGAATCTTACTGCCCGTCGTTTTTAAGCTTGGCGAAGGCTAAAGTTACACCGACAGGCCACAACTATCTTTTGCTTTTCGCCTCGTGTCTAAATGGGCTTCTGCTAAATGTGTACAGTCAATGCCAAAGTATGTATACACTTTTGAACCTTATTACAATGGAGTAAGGTGCAAAAGTGTATACATATATTTGGCGTTGACTGTACAGTGTATCTTAATGGGGCGTTCAAGATCTGTTTGAAATTATTTCTTCAGGGTTAGAATTTATACGTTATACATTCAAGGTAAAAAATATAGAAGAATATAATAATGAAGCGAGAGCAATTTACTAAAAATGTTTGATTGTCTGTCTAATATTGTAAAAAACCTAAGCAACCTAACCTAACCTAAGTAAGCAGACAATGTTAAAGCTTTTCTGTGTAACTTTTCCTTTTGCTGAAATATTCGTCATTAAGGCCCCTGCGCACTGTCAAATCAAAACTTATTGTGACAGCTATTACGTTGGTTCCCACGTAGAATCGGATCAGAAGAGAGAGAGTTTGGAAGCAGTTTATGTAAAGAATGTTCTAGAATGAGATTTAAAGTAATATAGTATAGTCAAACATTTTATAGACGAATTAGAGTATGATATAAAATGTTTACATTGAAAGTTCGCATGGCATATGATTGTACTAACTCAAGTAACATATATATATTGGCGGCCATATATGCTAAGTATTCTCATTAAATTTATTAATATTGCAGACTGAAAAACGTAATACTACAAGTCTTAATACCCGATACTTGTAAACCATAATACTTACCTTTAAATCCATACCATTTGAGCGGCGTATTGTTGTCAAGTTGATCTATTTGCACACCTTACACGTCCTTTGAAACAAATTTGATGGTCTGATTGTTACATTTTGTAAGGATTATTACTGTCCATTTAATACCTTATTTCATTTTGATACAATTTACAGCAGACACTTACCTAGGACTTATAGTATCATGTTAGTACAGAATAAGTACATCATGGTGTACCTACTCGTACATTTCGTACAACCTGGTTTTAGTAGTAGTAATTCGCACTTTTATAAAATTAGCTGTAAATTAGCAATTTTGTCTCACAATAACTAGGATATTAAGTTGAATTTAGTCAGTCGATTCAAGCAATGAGTAATCATCAATCATAGTCGAATCACGTTTTTAATAACACTTAAAAGGAGTAGGTAAGAGTAAGAAATAAAATAGTAAGACTTTCCAAAAGTCGCGTGCGTATTTTTAAAACTAATTGATACCTAATACGCCACATGAATCGAAATCAGCTATGCCAATTCTTGTAAAGGGCTATTAAGAAATAATTTTGTATAGGCATTTTCCCATATTAAATCAAGTAGACGACAGTTTCTAAAAAATCTAGTTATATTTAAAATTTAGGATTGTAAGGTATTCGTTGTATTTGGTCCCATCATGTAAAAACCGAATATGAATAGGAATTTTAATAACAAACCAAAATGTAAGCACATCGTTTTACAATTCTGCTCACGGCATGATATGGTTTTGTTTTGATTGTTAATTGTTTTCGAGAAGAAAATCCCTTATTTGTGTTAAATATGTAGGTAAAATAAAGCGTGAGGTATATTAACCTATTATCGGCTCCCTTCAAATGATTGTCCCTTCAAGACAAATAAATCTGGGTGCCAATGACTAGGTTTTGAGTGCCATAGACGAGGTTTGATTATTAATAACTGGTATTGAACCCAATACGTTTGCCTTGGTGTCGGTAACTGGTTATTACTAACCAATATAGTTTGAAGTATCTTACGCCTTAAACAACACGCTTAATTCTTGTATGGTCACAAATGTACGTCGCATACACTGCACTTAGAGTTAAGTACCTACTGATTTTAAAATAAATTTCCTACATAGGTAAGGTCAGTCGGGGTAAGATCGTCCATGGGAAAAGCCCACCTAACGTAGATAAAGCCGTACATAAAGGATTTGCGGCTCTTCCTGGTGGAAAACCCTATAATCCTTTATTTACGGTTTTAAGGAAGGCGCAGTTGCCTCAATAGGGGTAATGTCTCCGACTGGCGTTAAATAGTAAAACTGTAGATTTATAGATACAGTAATAATTAGATGAGGTTTGTAAGGTTTTTTTAACTTGTCATAAAAACACGTAACATTATGGTTCAGTACAGATCAGCCTTAAAAAGTAATTGTACTAAATAAGGTCCTTAAAATATTTGAATGCGCACATGACAATAGATTCGTTTTCAGATATTTATGGGCACCTTGTTCGTTCAGATACATTTGATGGCGGCTGTACGTTAGGTTCACGTAAAACCATATTTTAGAAATTCACGTTCCCAGTAAGATCGTATTTGGTGCTAGTCTTACATTTGGAAGGCACCGTTTTTGCAATTTTGAATAACTAGCTTAATTATAATTATAGATAATTAGGTTACGTTATAATAATATTAAGGTAATTCAGTAACTTATACTAAATTTGCAGTCTTTTCAAAGCGATATTATGACCCGACTATAGTGTTATCGTAATTCAATTAACATTATCATCATCATCCTAGCGTTTATCCCGGTTTGGGGTCCGCTTGACAACCTAATCCCATGAATTGGCGTAGACACTAGTTTTTACGGAAGCGACTGCCATCTGACCTTCCAACCCAGAGGGGAAACTAGGCCTTTTTGGGATTAGATCCGGTTTCCTTACGATGTTTTCCTTCACCGAAAAGCGACTGGTAAATATCAAATGATATTCCGTACATAAGTTCCGAAAAACTCAGTGGTACAAGCAGGGGTTTGAACCCAAGACCTCCGGATTGAAAGTCGGACGTCTTACCGCAAGGCTACCAGTGCTCTTTCAAATTCAATTAACATTATAATAGATCAAAATCAAATCTAGAAAAAAAATACAGTAACATGACAAATAAACAGAAACGTTTATTTCCTTTTTACCGGACGTTTTATTTAAATCAATAAAAAATCAAACATTTAAAATAACTTCGCTGTGTAATTCAGTCTATTGTATTACCACTTTGATGATGGTAATAAACTTTTTTTTAAAGCAGGTGCCAATAACTGGACATTTTACCCTACATAGTTAATTGCGACAACGCGTGTAGCGGACTATAATATCAAGCGACTACACACTACATGTTATATTGCCACAAACCTTCCTATTTTCGTCTTTCAATATTAGAGGTTAGAGTTGATTATTGATGATTAAAATGATTAAACATCGTAAATTTAAATTGTTTTGATGTTACTCCCTGTATGTTGATCAGAAATCGTCTTGAACTGAAATGAAGCTGGGTTTTTAAATTGTCTAGAATTAAAACCCTAAATTGGATATTATTTCCTATCTATGTTTTATAAAAATAAGTATGCCGAAGTAACGTTTCAGTTAGGACATACTTTATGTCTTTTAAAAGTAATATAAGTATTTTTATCTCATAGCTATTGCTTAGAGAATGTTTTCGATTAGTATTCAAAAGTATTATGCTCTCTTGCTGTTCTAGCCTGTACGGTATAAACACGGGTGTACCATGCTAGTCAAAAGTTTTATACCAAATATTATTTAGCAGATTTAGTGTAATTGCCCTAGGTGTAAAGCTAGGCAGACTACAAATTACCGCACAATTTTTAGGCCCAATACACACCAGCGGTATCAAAATTTATATTCTGCTACTGGAGAGAGGCTAAATCACGTTTTAGTCGCTAAAAATAGTCGCAGTATGTAAAGGGCCTTATTTTATTAAAGATAAACATACACATTACGTGCAACTGGTACTGGAAGGCCTGTAAACAATGTGTAAGGCCTGGTTCCCACTTGTCGGATGTAGGATCTGGATTTTAATCGGTCGCTCCAGTGGCAGAACATTTTATATGAAGCTATTCAAACTTGTCCGACACGATTTTGTATGAGGCGCCGACACCCGATTGAAATTCGGACCCGACATCCGACAAATGGGAACGGGGTCTAAGCCAAGAAGGTATACATCGGTACTGACACTGTCTGTAGACTGTAAGTTCGATATTGTGAGTCTGCCTAGCTAATCTAGATCTAATTATTAGACCCTTACGTCCAAATCGACCACAGCTGATGTCATTAAAGTTTATTTAAGTGTCGATTATATGTAACTGTTATACATTGTAATCTATTTCTCTTCCTTTAATTATATACGTTTGAAATAAATTATGTTATGTCTATTGTTTATGTCAAAAAAGATAGCATGCAACTCTGTCATTCAAGTATGTCACGCGACGCACCACCCGTTCCTTTCGCACTCTAAGTAGTTAGATAGAGATGGATAATATTTGTCGCGCGATAAACGCTGCCTTATGCTAGCTAATTATATGAATTTATATGTTACTAGTATTAGCATAATATTTTCTCGAATGTTATTATTACTTGTAATAGTTTAAGTTTCTTTCAATGTATTATTAAGTATGAAATTATTGATTGTTGATATATTTCTGGAATATCCCTGTCTGTTGTGAATTAACTACTGTTTTAGATGCCCATGAATGTGTACGTTGACATAGCATGATACTATAATATTGTAATGTCAGTTAACTACCAAAACTAAGAAATAGCTGGGCCATTTTATTTAAAGTTGTGTATTCAACTTTTTTTTCCATTTGGAAAATTTTTGGTGATTTCGAATCACAATCACGAGCTCTTTCGATCTGAGTAGGACACAAAATGTGTCCCAAAATTTTCATACATTTTTTGTTCCTTCCATTCGCCGCCATCAAATATATCGGAGCGGCCAAGGTGGACATGAATATCAGAACAACCTCTCTATTGTCAAGGCGATAAAGTGCATGTTCAGATATTTTTGAGTACCGTGGCTGCTCCGATATATTTGATGGCGACTGTCTATTTAAAGATAAATAAATTTTTATTTGGCATATTTTAAATGAGGCAGTGATTTCCAATTTTTAAATAAACTTATGTTATAATATAATAATATACCAAAATGGGTGCCGCTCAGCATTTGCCATGACATTTGCCATATTTATGTTGTTGATGCCCGGGGCAGCTACCTGTAGGCTTGTTAAGTTAGTTGGCTACACTAGTTCTTTTCCTAGCGCTTGTGCGAAATAATTAAATATGCATTTGGTAATCCTTAGACGATTTCAAGCTAACACGGTCATTAACATTGTATCTACTCTTAAGAACGGGGTAAGCATGTATATTTGTTTCGCGTATCTGAACTTTCGGCGTTTTTACATGCGTAATTACTCAAGTAACTGACGTGCTGCGAGTTTTAGTTGTACAAATACAGGGTGGAAAAAATCATGCGCCATGGAGGGGAGCTTCACTGAAAGGAGACATTATAAATTTTTCCTAAAAAGACATTTTATTCATAAATAACATTACAATAGAAAATTAATATATAACTATAAACTAAAAGCTACCTACAAATAAAATACGTACTCCAAATCACTGCCAATGGGCAGGGTGCCCAGAAGGCTGGCCGCATTGCCACGTTGTATAGCGATACTGATACGCTGGGCAAAGTATTGGCCAGCCCTCTGGTCGCCCGTAGTTTCAATTAAGCGCGCCGCTAAGTCTTGGTAGATGCGGCGTGCGCTCGGCCCCCATGGCCCCAACGTTTCGACCCCAAACGCCTCAAATATGTAGCCACTGCCGAGGGCGGCGTATTTGCGGCGTTTGAGGTCTTCCGCTACAGAAGCGGCATTGCCAGCATTAGTATTTAAAAGTAAAACTGCATTCACAGTTTTTATTCTTGTTGGAAAAAGGATCGATTGGCATCAATTGTCGTAAATAGTTTTTGGCAAAAATTACAAAATAAGTTTTTTTTGGGAATTGTACATTTTCCCGAAAATTTGTAAATGCAGTTATGTCCCTTTTTAAAAATAAAATAATGTTTTCTTTCAGTGAATTGAGCTAACTAAACGTTTTAGGGTACTTTCCCGCCGGGGTCTATTATGTTTTCCATCCTGTATATATATGGTCAATACCTCGTTTTCTTAATAGGGGTTATGTTGGTAATCCTCGTTTGACAAAAAGACAAATATTTATGTGTGTTGTATAGTTTTCACATATGTAAGCATTATTTGATACGCTCACGCTCGTGAGAATTGTACTCCGGTTTGGTCTGGAACGCATTAGCGAGCTACAGCCTTGGCCAGAAGTGTTGAGCACCAATGCGATTTTCATACAAAACTGGAAAGTTTAGTCCATCGTTTCCATCTTTGTTTAAGTTATTTTGTCAATTAATTTAAACTAATAGGCATGTTTTGTTGAAGTTAGTAGTAACTGCATAGAATATTTGCAATATGTCGCACCGACTTAAATTAACATTTTTGGTACCTTCTGTTTTCATATTTTTTAAGTACCTTGAAAGTGTTATTAAGTGAAGTTTTCTATATTTATAAATAAAATATAACATTTACCGTTACCGTACATTGTTAGGATAGGGAAATAATGCTTAACATCAAAATTGTAAACAAAAAACACCTATGCTCAACACTTCTGGCCAAGGCTGTACGTGTTCACAAATTATAATCTCACAAAACACAGGAGTGTATTATTATGGATGCTAGTTTATAAATTGTGCATCATTGTCTGTTATAATATGATGTATTTGATGAAGTACTAAGCGCCATGGTCAAGAAAATGTAGTGACTAAATACAAGTTAAACAAACTTTTATATTGACTTCATTATCCAATCAATTTTTATTTTTTATTTATTTTACGAATGGTATACCTATAAGCATTGTAAGTACCTACATTTTATTTAACGATGTTAGTCCAAAAATAAAACAACATGAAATGTATGTTACTAGTGAACCAGAGTACAATTCACTCGGCGCCTAAATTGGTATAAATGTAATATGTGTTGTACTGTTTTGTATATGTATTGTATTAAATTACCACCATGTTGGGTGTCTGTATATGGGTTGTTGGAAGCTTTCATCTATACTAAATATAATTATTGTATTTACATTATTTTAAATATTAAGGGTCCGTATACAATTTGATGACGATATTCGTTTATAAAGTTCCACACGGAAATCTGTTACTATTTACTTCCCCGAGCAAGAAAGACAACACAACTTTGGATGGTGTTTGGATGAATGCAATAGACATTATCAGGCATAATAACAGAAATTGAAAAGTATAAGATTTTAAATTATACATCTTACATAGTGTATAAAAAGTAGTAGATTCTTAATATTGCAAAATATAATAAAATTAAGCGATAAAATAACGACACAAAATCGCATACGGACTCTTAATCGACACTAAATCTATCCTTTAATTCCAGTATCGATTTGTACAATAAATTTATTGTTCTTTAAAATCTTGTTTTGTCATTTAAATATCTCATACCTTAAAGAGGGTCAAAGCCCAGACTATTACCGAAGCAGTTGAATGTCGCGTTACTCGCGTCGTCAGTGGTTTTTGCCCGCGGCCGCAGTTTTTTTGTTCGAAGTTGAACTACTTGTTGTAACTGGGTGTACTCTAAAGCCGAGGAGTATTTTTAACCCTTAACCCCCCCCCCCCCCCCCTTTCTTTTTAACCCTTTGACCGCCAAGCTTCGGACGGAAAAATCGTGCCCTCAGCCAGTGGCGTAGCTAGAAGACCAAGGGCCCTGGGGCAAAAAAAACTGGGACCCCTAAACCATAAATGGTTTGCTAATCAGGGTTTGGGGGCCTCCCAGTGCCCCGCCAAGCCCTTAGGGAGCTACGCCAGTGCCCTCAGCGCCAGGTAAACCGGTTAATATTTCGGACGTGATATCACGTGCTGGCGCGTGATTGGACGTGTTTGGTGGTCAAAGGGTTAAATGGGTCATGATTTGGAGAACCCATAGCGCCAATAACGAGTGCCGCTTGTGTGGCGAGCGGCCAGCGGAGCGTTCAGAGAGCAGCGTACCGTCAACTGCTACATCTTTGCATACGATGCACAACTTTGGCATGTAAAACATGGTTTTCTTCACCAAACAGCTATTTATACCTTATTCCTGAGATAACCGCCTTTCTCCCATCTCAGGAATAAGTTATAAAAAGCTGTTTGCTGCCATGTTTTTCAAGACAGGCAAAGTTTTGCATCAGAGGCAAGCTTGTAGCAGTTGACGGTTATAGGGCAGTGCTAATTTACCTAAGAGTAGAGCATTTGCTTTATAGTCTATAGATGTCATAGTCGATGTTAGTTTTTAACCCTTTCACCGCCACAGTCGGCTATGGCCGACATCAAAAAGTCGTGCCATGGACGCCACCGTCGGCAACAGCCTGGCTTTGTAGTGCAATAGGGACCTACGCGGGCTTCCGCAAAGTTCAATTTCGCTTGACAAAACGCGATTACGTGGCGTCGTCGGTGGCGCGTCATTTTTGTTTCAACGCTTGGCGGCACAAAGGTTAAGGTAACAATGTGGTGCATGGTACAGTCGACGTCAAAGATATGTTTACACTTTTGCGCCTTATTACAAAGGCGTAAGGTGAAAAAGTGTAAACATATCTTTGACGTTGACTGTACATCATGTGTGTATGACAGCACTTATTTCATTAGAAACACAAACAATAAAATGAACTAGCGTAAACAATATGCATTTATTCCATAATTAAATAATTACATATTAATATAACAAAACAAAATTACGATATTATCTAAATAAGTGTCTACTGAACTGGAGGAGGTTGTCCGTCCCCATTTGTGTGTGTATAATTGAACTTAAATCCCTTATCTGAAACAATTAACAAGTACAAAATAATACACAGGAGTAAACGTCCGAGGCATGTCCACACTAGCCGAGCTGCCGCGAAATTTCCTCGCGAGACGGTGCGCCAGGTGTAAACACGCCTAATGACAAACTGTTGCTTGGTTCCAAGCACAGTTGAATGCCAATAATGAAGAGAGGTTCCTAGGCAGGTCATTTCGCCTTTTTGGATGTAGAGACACTAGAGACAGTGTTGAGCTTATTTAATATTTTTTTATTAAATATGTAATTTTTTGACTCCAGGGTGAAAAAATTTTGGTACCCATATGAATACCATTTACATACTGTTTAGATACCATAGAATAGTATCTGTTGTAACTAACAAATATACTAAAGCAAAAAAATGGTTCAGCTAATTAATAATGTGAAGCATGAGTACAAGGAGCCGAATTTCATAGTTTTTGTACGCCTGCTCTGGATGTTAGTAGCCCGACTAGCCAATGCTGTTAATACTGGCCGTCACTGAAGATGCTGCTCTATCTTAACTAAACAATATAGCATTATTTTACCTGTTAATCATAGACTTGTAATTCTATGAAGAGGACTTCTTGGGATTTAATTGAAATTCACAGTTGGCATATGCAATACCCATGCCCATGCCTATACCGGTGAGGATGGGCCATTTCCGTCTGCCGAGGAACAGCAGGGATGCCAGGGTTCCTAGTACCATGCCTCCACCTGAAAGCCAAACAAGCAGGTAACATGAATATTTAACTTATGAACTTTGTATCCATGATTACACTGTCATAAACTATAAATAACTAATGGAAAACAGGTAAATACAACTACTATTATTGAAATTGATTGTATATTCTCTTTTCACTTTTCATTTATTAGTCAGCAGCTAGCTAACACTAAAAATACTAAAACAAAACCATCAGGATCTAAAATCCGTTTGGAGTTAGTTGTTTTTAGACAATCATGTAAACATGAATACAGGTGTGTTTAGCAGTTTTTCCTTAAAATTCCTGCCTTTGCGGCACATCAAATAATTCAAGCCACAGGTGTGAGCATATGGATTTTATCCAAAATTACACTACCTTCAAACAAATTTAAGAGACATGTAGTCAAAGCATTCCAGGATGATGCAGTCTATTTGTAAATGAGCATGTTCATTCTGTAACAGGCTACAGCCCACAAAGATCACATTGTTTACCGAAACTTGGTAACTTACCGGTTTTAACAACTCCGTCCGTGAGACACATGTCTATCTTCGCTGAGAAGGCGTCGACAGATTCCTTGTCTTTGGCCATATTTACGCTTTGTTCGTTATTGCACGACGGTGTAAAAGATCACGAAAATGCACAGTATTTGTAGTTTATTAAAGCAAATTCAGATAAAAAATGATCTCGTACACAGTACTCGTCTTTTACATAATGCAATTCGGCATTGAAGATGAAGAACTTTTCACTTTTCACATGACAGAACGTCACACAGTAGGATTGACAGATGACAGGCATGCTGTTTCAAACAACGTTTTAAAAGCAAAATTTTCGTAATATAAATGATGTCTATCGTGTGATCCAATACGTTGAACAGGTTAAATGCTATTCTAGACAACTATTAAACTGATTGATGAACTTTTAAACATTTTACTTCATTAATCAAACCAAAAACTAGTAATTAATAAAATTCCGAAAAGTAATAAATTCACGTATTTTTTAACTATACATAATTTAAACTAAATCCATAAAATAATTATACGTAAATGGCAGTTTAAACCAAGCCTGAAATACATTTATATCCGAGAGAAGTGACAGTGACTTGACATTGACATTTCTCATTCTCAAAGTAGTCAATAGTCATAGTCAAAGTATAAGTCAAAGTAGATTATTTGTCTTTTAAATTCGATTTCGAAGAGAGATTTTACATAATAGAGCACATATTATGCTTTAAAATGTTGTCTACTCGAATATATCGGCATAAATCATGCAAGGTGTTATTATCCAGGTCTACAAGTACTACAAATGATGCAAAATCAATGCAAACACCGAATCCCACTAAAATCAACAGTGACATGGTTGGACCCCCTGATCCTGTGTCGAATTTACGAAAGATTATTTTCAAGCAACCTGCGAATGAGACAGAATTAGAAAAAAGGTACAGGGAGCTACGGATGGAAGTACAGAAATGGAACCACAACTTTTGGACGCAACACAATTCAAGATTCTTTCAGGTAAGTGCATAGAGGTACAGTCGACGTCAATGATGTTTATGTTTTTGCATCTTACTCCTTTCTAATAACGTGCAAAGGTGTAAAGATATCATGACATCGACTGTACAAGAATATAACATGGAATGCCCTAGAGATATTCAAGTCAAAATTGATAGGTGCTAAGTCACAACAGTATCTTGAGGGTCATAGCCGAGCGAGTGGATTGTTCCATCCTTAAGTTTTGGATAGCTTTAATAATTAGTTAAGAATTAGATTAGTTACAATTTAATTTAATGTAATGTTTTTAATTTATGTTAATATAATTTAATGCCAATTTAATTTAATTTAATGTTATTATTCTACCCTGTAATTTATAAATGTGTAATTTTAATTTAATTTAATATAACTATGGATGTAATTATCTGAAATAAATGATTAATAATAATAAGTTGTTTTTAGAAAGTTGTTAATAGTTTTATAATTTTAAACATGTGACTCAACTGTAATCTAATTAATTAGTTAATTACGTTGTTTTAGTTTCAATTCTTCAAAGTACTACCATAGGTTCTCTGTGTCTATTTAAGATTGTTTAAGATTTTTTTTTATAATTCAGGAAAGAGAAGATTACCTCAAAAAGAATCTACCTGAAGGAAAACAGAACTTGACAGCTGATGAGATGAGTGTCTTCTACAAAGCTTTCCTGGACAAGAACTGGAAAACACACATTAATTATAACATAGAGTGGTATAAGAAAAATGTTACTTTGCTGGCCTTAGCCATACAAGTTAAAGTTAGACGATTATTTAGATTAAAAAGCAATAAGTAGTTAAATGCATTTTTATTTCCTATTTCCACTTCCATATAGTGTTATGCAACAGAATAACTTACAAGATTTTATCCTTCAATAATATAACTAATGAATAATTCAGTACTTGTTTTTCTATCAGAATATGAGATATTTGGAATGATATGTGGAATGGTTTATACAAATATTTAGGATGTCAATGGTGCTTACCTTACAGAATAATGGAATTGCAAGATAAATATCACAGTATAAGAAAGGTGGTCTGTCTAAGAAAGGTGGTCTGTGTGTAAATGGGTGTACTCTGTAAATATCCTGTTATAGAGGACTTTTCCAATCTAATGTATCATAGTCAAAATGCTGGCTGACAATAACTATGACTTCGATTAACATTTAAAACTTAGGTAGTAATGTCATTTGTGACAATTATTTTGCTACCTCCTTGTAAAAATATGTTTATTTTATAATGAATTATATCGACGACTGAAACACAACATTTGGTTGATTAAATTAATTGAGTAGAGCAAAGGACTCGCCATGTAAAGTAGTATTTTGTTGTAAGAAGTATTTTTTGAATAATGTATGTAGCCTTCAGATGGCTGACAGTGTTGAGCTTTGCTATGTGGCTGGGTCTGTGTGGTCTTGACATCTATTTGACTCAATATAAGACTAGCATTTTCCTCGGTATGTATTCTCAAAATATGCAGCTTCTAATAAGGTTATGTTATAATAATAAGATAAGTGGAATTTTGGTTGGTGAAAAGTTGTTTTATTTGACCAAGGAGTTGAGGATATGGCAGAGAGCAAAAGTGTATTTTGTTTTGTTAATTAAAATGAAATTCTTAATTTATTTACTTCCATACTATTAATCTTATTCAACAGGTACTGCTGTCACACCTTATAAAATCTACAAGCTTACCAATGAATCTATCCTGATCAATGAAAAAATGGGAAATGTAACCCAAAAGTCCCGACACGGGCAGCGTAGAAAAAAATATAAGCATCATCGAGTCGCATACTTACATTACGTCACATTTTTGGCTGGCGCAATCGCTGTGCTAGTGTACAATAAAAGGACTTTACTTGTTACATTTTGCACAAGTAAGCTAAATATACCATTGAAATATCTTGAGTCGAGGACGTGTTTTAAAATAACGGCCGAGAACGCAAGTGTTGCCATGTTGCGATATTGGAGACTTTTACAGGAAAAATTACGAAACTATTTTTCAACAGGTAATCAATATGAAAATGGACAAAAGACTAACTTATCATTGCTTAAAAGAATAAAGGAACTTATGCGAGATCGCAAAGCCCTAGGTCAGATTTTAATGACGGCCACTGAAGAAAATGGAAATATCAGACGACAGTGTCAGTCGGAGACAATCGCTAAAAATCGACTTTTACGTTACGTCCATGATACACAAAATATAATGAAAGAGAGCAAATCGCGTTATGTAGATTTCCAACAACTTTATTTAGCGACAGCAAAGGAAAACCGTTCCCTAAAAATCACTATCAAGAAACTGAAGCATGAAAAAGTTGAAGCCGAAAAAAATCTGTTAGAGTTGATCAATCTAGTATACATATCGAGAAATAACGATCTGAAGACGTATTGTACTCGCTTCCTTGTAAAAACGAGGAATAACTTACTAAATTCTGACGTTAACGCTGAAATACGCGAGTTTCTGCAAAATTCTAAACCTATAACAACGCCTTTTTTCAACAATGACCTGCTAGTCCCTCAGGTAAATGTAATTTTTGAAGACGATGACAATTTAACGAGCTTTAGTTCCCAAGAACCCAAACTACGTGGATTGCCAGGCGAATACATATGGACTGCCAAAAATAAAGACGGTGTCATTGAAAAGCTATACGAATATAACTGTTTTACTGATTCCGATAATGATGACACCATTAGAAGGATACGAGAATATTCTGTATATTATGATAAGGATTGTTTTTTGGACCAGGCGAGGTGAGTTGAGTAGATAGCTAGGATAGTTAATGTACCGTCGTAAATAGCTTAATGAATGACCTACGAAACATTGGTCGTTAACCCTGTTTTTTAAACTACCTCACATTTAAAAACCAAACTGGCGATAAAACTAATTAATTAACCCTTTACCAGGCGAAGGGATATATTCCTCCCACATCTTATATCGGTTACCGTAGTCAAGTTTTAACTCCAAACCTCCTACAAAATATTTAGTCAATCCCTGAAAATAGCTTTATATGATCTTCATTCACAACACGCTTCTAAATCGCGTAATATATTTTTGGCAGCCGTTTAAATTCACCTGAACTCTAATTTCACTAAACTACGGAGAAATTCGGACACTTTCCTTAATTTCTATGAAACAGAAGTACATAGGTCGAACAATTTTTTGATATTTTGTAGATTTTGAGTGTTGAAAGGTAATGTAATCGTAAACATTGGTAAATATTCATACATTATTGTTTATGGCCAGAATTAGGATGTGGGTTGACATTATCCCATGGCCTTATTAGAGTTTAACTGTGTGGGAGCTATTCTTCCCATGGCCCGGTATAAATTGTCTTGTCATGTTATAAAAAGTCTCACGTAAGTAATAAAACGGTAAAGATCATAAAATAATGTTTTCAGTGATTGATATAATGTTTTGTAGTAGATTTGGAATTAAACCTTGACTATGATAACCGATATAAGATGTGGGAAGAATATATCCCTTCGCCTGATCAAGAATATACTAAGACAAAATCGAGTATGACAGTTAATTACTTAGCCAGGCGATGGGATAACCGTAACCCATATTTTTATTTCTGGTTTAAAGGAACACCTCCGACTTTTGTAGGTAAATACATTTTTTACAAGGCGTTCAATACGGTTGTAACAGTATATATGTTATGGACCAAGTGATAAATTGGTCATTATACATAATGCCCGGGCATTATGAATAATGGCCAATATGAGTAGGCAATTCGATACATATATACAGTAAAGGGTTAATAATTATTTTCCAGCTTGGCTGCTAACTTACCGACTTGTCCAAGCTTAAGCGCGAGTGCTACACGGTTAAGGCTTGATATTAAACCCTTTTCAAGTCATGGCTTTCTATCAAGAATTCTGGTGAAAAACATTCCTTCACAACTACCGTCAACTGTTGAAACTCCTCCCTTGCCATATACATCTTGTTATTTGTAGACCATTTGTGTTTGAAGCGATGTTTGGTTGATAAATACAAAAAAATATATATATATTCCACCTTTTGTTTTTCTTGGTAAAGTAATACCTAGGTAGTGAAATATATACAGGATGTAACCAAAATACTGGTGATCCGTTTAAAGGCATATTTGGTATCGTATTGCGACTAAGAAAAAGTAGGACAAAAAATGTTGGACGTGAAAATATTTTTTGTTCTATGGATCTGGTCTGGTGGTCCCAGCCGGCCGACACTCCATACTACTTAAACCAAATCTTAAGGCACTGGTCCCACCGCGAGCGAGTAAACTAATATGAGCTATCGGCTATTTCAAGAGACAAAATAGATACTCGCTCCCGTGTCTCTCTTTTGTTTACACGGGAGCGAGTATCTTTTGTCTCTTGAAATAGCCGATAGCTCATAGTATACTCGCTCGCGGTGGGACCAGTGCCCAAATCCCGCGAATATTTTTTTCTTACTTTTTCATAATTAGAATGCGATACCAATTATGCCCTTACCAGTATCACCAGTATTTTTTTTCACCTTGTATTTAGGATTTTCTTTTCACTGGTAACATTTTGAAATGAAGAAGGTACCTACTCTGGAGGTACTTCACAAATTATGATAGCCAATAGAATGTCAGACAGTAATTTAGTGTTGCCAGGACTCCTGATTTATCAGGAGATCGCCTGATTTCGGGGTATGTCTACTGATCTACTCGTTTTCTTGAATTTCACTTCTGACATCATATCCGGAATTTTCAACGAACGTAAATTGCTCATGGTACAGTCAGCAGCAAAAGTAGCTCAGCGGGTAGAGTGTTCAATAAAATGAGCTGGACACGACTTTATTGTTAAGGGAATAAGAGCGTGTGTAGGTCACATCACATACACCACTTTACCAGGTACGTTATTAAGAATAACATATTTTAACTTAATTTATTAAATAATCGCTGTTCCAATATTGTGTGATTTATCCAATAAATGAACGGCGTCCAACTTTTGGGCAATGGTCAGTTTTAGAAATGTTTTTATAAAATCTCATAGAAGAGAACCTACACTACCTATTTATGATTTAAATTGCTTTCTTGTTGTTCCTTGATTTTATGACCAAAAGATATACGGAACTTTTTTATTTAACTCTATTATAATAGAGTTTACTTTAGTATGGAAACGGGACTGTTCACCTAACAGAACTATAACTAAAACTTGAACTAAGAAAATTTACTCGTTCATCTTTGAGGCTGCATTCGAAAATATGAATTTTGCATAAATTTTGTTAGTTCATTTCATGAATATCGTGCCCAAAACTTAAACTAACTAAATTTATTCGTTGATGTTTTAGGTACCCAGCAGATACAACACTGAACATAATTTGTAGACAAATCATTTATCTATGTATACTATATTTCTAAGGCTTATGGTCCTATTTATAGTTAATTGCGTTCGAAGCAGTTAAAACTATTTTATATTGAAACAGTTGATTTATCTTTGTCTACTCACATTTGCACAATACAAAATCATCTATTGGCGTCGAATCGTAAATTTTTTGGGTTCTTGATTTTGCATTTGTACTGGTTCACCTTTTGGATCAAATCGTTCATAATAAGGGCACCTTGTTCATCTTCTGGGCAAATTGGCCTATCTTGGTACTTAATAATTTTTATGAAAATATTGCACGTTCCTAAGAGGATTGGGAATAGCTTACCTATTCTAAACTAGATTATATGCCCAATCCTATAAAAAAAACAAACTTGTTGAAAATTGGTTGTGCGATACATAAAAAAATCCAAATTTGGGGTAGTCATCTATTGGTGACTTTACCTAGTGTTCTTCTGACTTTCGCAAAAGAGACCTGGCAACACTTCAGCTTCAGACTGGTGACGATCATAAATATAGCAAAGTGAAATAACGTAAAATCTACTGTAAGTAATAAAAATAAATCGTATATGGTTCGTCGGTTTGCCGCTAACATTAAGGTAAGAGCTTTTGCATTATTGACTATCCAATTATTAAGTATTCTAAGTAGTCTAAACTGATTATTAGAGTACCTATGTGCGGAAAAAGAGATCTCGTAGAATGCACAGACTAATAAAATATGGTGTAAAATTCATTTTAGTTCCCACGACACTTCTTTTCATGTACTAACTTAGTCTCTAAACAACTCTAAACAAATCAAAGTGTTAAATCTTTATAATCAGCTGATAATTCACCATCCACCATCAGACAATCTCGAGTGTTTTGACGTATGAAATGTTGCCATACCTCAATTATAAAATATGCTGTATGCTGTATTTATTACAGAAGACAAAAAATGAATTCGTTATACGAAATTGATACAACTTCGATTAAATGGAAAACAATACGCAAGGAAGGACTTGACTTAGACTACGCTGTAGCAATACCTAGAACTCTTGCTAACAACATTTTAAAGGAGCTGGAAAAAACATTGGAGTATTTCAAGGGCGATCTGGCAAAAATAACGTATTTATTTTTATTTAAATACTTTATCTACCATTGATTAATTTAAATCAGGGATTGAATTTTTGTTTCATAACATCCCTTTGGCGGCTGGTTACGTTCATCACAAGACATAATTCGTTGAAAAAATTAATGATAACATTGATAACATTGTAATAATGCAAAAAAGAAATGAAATTAGGTACATACTTAATAGTAGGGTTTTGTCTCAGTACAAATGCGAAAAAAATTGTGCGCATCGAGAAAAAGTTGTGAATTTTTGACCATAGATAGAGTGAGCAAAGATGAATATATTTTTGTATTGGCGGTCTGTAAAATTTTTGGACCTTCACGTCAAAATCAGGGGTCCCGTGCATTATGTTATTACTCTCTGGTTAAGACTGCTAGGGGTTGTTTGGTATCGTTTCCGTGTAAAACAGACATGCAGAATTCATTTCTGATATTAAAAATGTAAAATTTCGTATTAAAAAAAAAGTTTTGCCGCGAGGAAAAACACAATTTTATTTTTATTTTTTTAGGACGTCATATAACTAATATATATCCTTTATTTCAAATAATAAAAAATATTATAAAGAAGCATATTTAATATAGATTATAGAAACATTTACATTTTATACACCCTTAATACAAAAAACTTCTGGGTTTTTTTTTTTACTTAAGTTGAGTAACGGAAAACAGACGTCGCGTCGTTTGAATTGTGACGGTTTATGTTAAAGTTAAGGAGGAAAAATATGTTTTTATTTATTGTATTCTTTTATTTCTGCATTTTGTGAAGGTATTATGAATAAAATTTACTAACAACAAGCAATACATGCATTTTAAGGTCAATACGCTACGGATGTTCACGTTCACATTGAATATCGATACTTACTATGTAGAAAACATATACACCACGAAGTAAACATTTTTTTTCGCGTAGTTTTTGTATACTATAATCCTAAAAATTGCATATATTTAGAAACTACATTAAATATGCTCCTTTATAATATTTTTTATTATTAGAAAAAATAATTATATATATTAGTTATATGACGTTCTAAAAAAAAATAAAAAATTGTGTTTTTCCTCGCCACACAACTTTTTTTTTAATAAGAAATTTTACATTTTTAATATCACAAATGAATTCCGCATGTCTGTTTTACACGGAAATGATACCACACAACCCCTAGCAGCCTTAAAGCGGTATTACACATTGCAACCTGCAGGGGCCAATCTGTTGTGTACCCTGCCTCTTCCTACCCCTCCTTCAGCTCCCTACGGACCCTACCTTCAATTACACCTTCCAACCTGACAGATTGGGCCCTGCAGGTTGCAATGTCTAATAGCCGTTTTAACCATAGAGTAATAACGTATTTCACAGGACCCCTGATTTTGACGTGAAGGTCCAAAAATTTTACGGACCTCCAATACTAAAAAATATTTATCGTGGGCCATTCTATCCATGGTCAAAAATTCACAACTTTTTCTCGATGCGCACAATTTTTACAAATTCGAGCTCTGCTATAAATTGAATATTGACTTTTTTGATACACTTTTTATATACATATTATATTTGATATTATTGTTAAATCAGGGTTTTTGGCAAGGAGTATCCTTTGCCTCGCCAGCAAGTAGCTTATGGCGATCCAGGCATTACTTACAAATACTCAGGAAAAACTATACCAGCGGTGCCTTGGCCCGCACCCGTTTTAACACTGCGAAATTTTCTCGAAACCTTAAAAGGAATTAAATATGACTTCGTCCTGGTAAATAAGTGAGTATCGAAATACATACAATACATCTGTCTATCACAACTGATCCTTTTAAGTATTTAAAGGGCTAGAGTGAAAATGCTACATATTTGTATTTACAGGTATAGGAACGGTAACGACCACATGGGTGAACACAGAGACAACGAACCTGAATTAGACCCCACTTACCCTATCGCTTCTGTATCGTTCGGTCAAGAACGACCATTTGTTCTAAAACACAAAGATGCCAGAAAATCAGGACCAGATAAAAAGCAGATCGCTCCAGGTGAACTTACTTTATTTTAAATCTTCATACTTATTGATAGTTACAGAGTCATCGATATTTCTCAGCTTATTGAACATGTATCGCAATAAACGTGCTTCGTACGTAACTGTCTGCTTGGCTTTTGTATTCGCATCTTCTTCCTGAAAAGGATTCTCAATAACAGTACTGACTCGTCGCCCATAAGTCTCACAACCCTCAAGAAATTGCAGACAATCTTTGATGGTATTATCCTTAACGACGATCAAGTGCTTAGAAAGATTTTCTAGAAAAGACAGGAAGCAGCGCTTAGCGTAAAACCAAGTATCAGTTCCGAGACGTTTGTTGAACGGCTCCAGCGATTTGATCACCCTAGAGATCCCAAACTCATAGTTGCCTTTAGCGCAATACAAAGTTCCGATGACTAAGTTCACGATGCACAAATGATAGAACTTCTTATGGGGATCTTCGAATATTTGCTGTTCTTCCTCCTTTTCTATCTTTCGCATTATATCTTCAGCTTCCTCGTTTTGGGATGTCATTATGTATGAGACGCACAAATTTGCTAAAACAACTGCACTTATGTCAAGAATGTTGTCGTATTGTTTCTTGACGATGGGTTCATAGAAACTAGCAGCTTCTTTGTACTTGTTTTCTTGCATGAAGAGTACGTGAGCTACGTTTAGGCGCCACACGTCTGACTCGTTACAGAATTCCACAGACTTTCGGAAAATTTTCTCAACTTGCCCGTAGTTCTCCATGTCCCAGTAAATCTTTGCTTGAGCCATTACAACTGGAATATATCTCTCCAAGGCTTCTTCATACTCTACAACCGCCTTCTTCACCTGATCATTATCTCCTTGTGATCGGCTTTCTTGGACAACTTTAGTGAGTTTTCTCAGTTGTTCGGCGTGTTTGGAAGCAATATCTTCGTATTTTTGAAAAGCTTCTTCGGGTGACGTTTGGCTGGTTATGATGGCGTCCAAAAAATCGTATAAGTATGGGGTTAAATATTTGTATGTGAACTGGGCGTTTTCAGCCAAGACATCTGCAGCTAGGTCATAATACTCGAACTTACAATAAAGTAGCAATAAATTAGCGAAAGTTTCTGGAGGAAATGGGTCTTGTTGCAATAGGAAATGCAGTTTTTCGAAACCGTCTGTCGGTTTAATATCAATAGAAGTCAACGCTACGTTATGTAGAGTTACAGCATCTAGTTCATGCTCTTGTCTGGGGGGCATGTCGTTGAGAGCCTCTCTTGCGGCTTCAACATTTTTCAATTGGTACTCGATTGCCGCTTTAAGATTAAACACCTCGGTTAGTGCTGTCTCGTGAAGTGTTAGTGTGTTTCCTACTGATTTGACCTCGGAGGTCTCGGCTTGCATGCCGACGGCTAACTCAGGGTGATCACGAATACCTCTCTCAATGACTAGCGTGATGTGTTTCAATGCTTGCGGATATTCTTTAAGTTTGAAGTAGCAAAGTGCTACATTGTAATGAAGGTGTGCATTAAAACCGAGGACACTCAAACTGCGGGAAAACTTTTGTAATGCTTCTTCATACTGGTTTTCTTTGTATAATAGGCATCCGAGGTTTATATCTTTGTCAACGTCGTCTTGAACGTAAGCGTCAACCAGACTTTTCGCGGCACTTGTGTCTTCTTCTCCATATTTTATTGCTGACTGCAGTTTGATAACCGCTCGTTCTAACTCTGGAGCTGTAATTTGCATGGTGACTTTATAAGATTCATCGAACATTGACGCCTCATACAACGCCTGTGCGAAATAGAACTTGTACTCCGGCACGTCAGGATGCATGGCGGACAGTTGTTCGTAGCAGTTCGCTGCCTCGACGAAGGCTTGAGTTCTGTAATAACAGTATCCGAGTAAGGATAATCCGGCCCGGTTTGGGTTAAAATTGATAGCAGCGTTGAGTGCCTTTATGGCGTCCTCGTACCTTGCCTCTTTTATCTGTAACATCAAAGGCGTAAAATCAAGATGTTATCTCTCTACTATGAAGTGTCTTGCACAATATTGATTAAGTTTAATACTACCGAGTAAAGAAACTCCTGGCACATGTATTGAGCGAATGCACCCTCTGATAACTGCATGATACTCATAGTTGCATTCAGATAAGTCTAACATGTGTATGTCCTTAACGCCACAAATAGGTTGAGTGTTTGTCATCCTAGTATGTATAGTAATAGGCATTATAGTTAATATGGTTCTAGTAAAATTATTCTAAACCTAAAGTATGTCTTAACGCTCTAATACTGCCGTAATTATATATGGCTATCGGATATATTTTTGAGACGATTGTTGACTGTACAAACGAATGGAATACTAGTAGTAATAGTCAAGATTACTGTTGTCTATCGGAACGGCCAGGGTACTCAAAAATATCTGAACAAGCACTTTATCCCCTTGACAATAGAGCCGTTGTTCAGATTTGTGACCACCTTGGCCGCTTCGATATATTTGATGGCGACTGTACAATGCCTTTGTGATGATTCCTTCGAGTGCTCTGCTATAGCATGCCTATACAGGGTGTTACAAAAATACTGGTGATCCGTTTAAGGGCATAAATGGTATCGTATTGCGAGTAAGTAAAAGCAGGATAAATTTTTTTTAGGCGTGATTTTTTTTTTGTATTGGGCACGTCGTCCCGGCCGGGTTGGCCATCCATCCATCCATACAAATTTTTTTTTCGGGCAATTTTTTTTTCTTATTTTCTCATAATTATAATACGATACCAATTATGCCCTTAAAAGGATCACCAGAATTTTTGTTACACCTTGTATTATCTACATCCTGGATAAAACCTTCGGAGGAAGTATGTACCTATACTAGATTATATTTTGATTTCAATCAAGCTCAAGTACGATCCGGCTATTTACGTAGATAACGATCTATTGTGATTGTCTATTTATTAATGATCAAAACAAATTTATAACATGAGAAATGGTAGCGTTATATTCAGTGGCGTAACTAGGGGGGGGGGGGGGGCGATGGGGGCGGCCGTTTGTCAAGTTATGATTTTTTTCATTTTATTTATTCCTTGCAACCATGTTACTCATTACAAAACATGTTTTTAAAGTTTAGCCAGTACAGACAGGCATGGACCGTAGGGTAAGGCGTAGGGCGTAGCAAGATTTTATAAATTATACAACTTATACCTAATTAATGAATAGAAAATAGTTTTTTTTTGGTAGATCTAAAGTTTCGGTACTCATTACTAGATAGCTTTATCTACTTTAAAACAAGAGATTCTTTAGCACCTGAGTGACCAAGTAGGATAATGACATAACGACATGATTTATTGACTTATGCAATCCCAATATAATCCCTAAACATAGATATACCACCCATAGATCTGACACGGAACTAATAATACCAAGATAGAACGGGATGGTCTTATTACACTTTCGATAGATACGGCAGAGAGGTGCTATTTTCGTTGGTCCTTGTCATAGTTTCTATTACCCTCCACGCGTTACTTCTAGCAGTGGAGGGTAACAAACAGATATAATGCGCGATTTCTTCAAGAATTTCTGTGATTGCTACGAGAAAAGCTGTTAGTTTTCCTAGAAAGTTGTGTCGGCTAAGGAAAACATTGGTAAATTGTTCTGTTTTATGCTGTAGAAGTGATTATGGGCATCTATATATCTATCCCTTACGGGGGTACACGTGTGCGGGCTCTAGTTAATGCTTGCTTTGAGTCCCTAAAGCTAGTACGTGTCGTTAATCTAATCTGCAAAATTAACGAACCCCGCTACCTAGATACCTAGAAGAATGGCCTGATAGATCGTTTATCGCTATCGCAAATGTAACGAAGCCAGGACTATCAATATTTCCGTGTGCTCGTTTCATTTTGATAAAATGCTAAAACCGGCAAGAAACGATAACGAGGGGATTCGTTCGTAACAGTGACTTGTCTGTGAGAGATATGTATATAACTTGCGCCGTGGTTGCACATACAAACGCATTTACATTGTATGATTGTATGTGTTTGTTTAGTACGTTACACGTTTATGAAAACTAACGAAACTAAACCTTAAATCAATATGACTTAATAAGAGTATTAGTATAAAGTATATGTACCTAATTAAATATTATTGCGCATCATAGTGACTGGTGGTCGTTACTGGGAAATACCGAAACTATTAAACATTATTGCAGATGACTTACCATGGTATATATTGTTTTAGTATATTGGCCGTCTTTGATTTGCAAATAATCCATGTTGAATTAAATATTTCTATAATACTAGGCACTTTTAAGTTCTAAGATCTTTCGTGTACCAATATGGTTACCATAGTAACTGATGATTTGTCACTAGTATGGGAGTCCCGACTCTTATAACGTAGTGATTATATTCTCTTTGGTAACCAGCTTATGATTAGGTAAACGGAGGGTAAAGGCACGGTAATTTGTTATAGAGAGAACATCCGAGAATAGGAATTGTTTAATAATAAAACAAAGATCAAACAAATAAAATAACTTATTCAATTATGTAAATTACTTAATTATTGTTTTGTTCTTTGCAGTTAAAATTGATCTGGAACATGGGAGTATATTGTTCATGAATCCGCCTACGAACGACATTTGGTACCATTCTTTGCCTACGAGGAAAAAGTTGCTGGGCGTTAGAATTAACTTAACATTTCGTAAAATGCGGAAGAAATACAAATCATAACTTATTTAACATGTATTTACATCACTCAATACGTCTCCTGTTTTCGTTTGTTTTAATATGTATATGGGTCTCTGTATTCTAAAATTTTATTGTTTAAAATAATTAAATTAATTCAGCATTAATAATGTATTAAATGTGTATTAATCATATAATTCACGTTCCATAATTGTTTACATAATTATTGGCTGAATGAATAAATTCCAAAGACCAAAAAGCATCGAACTACAATAAAAAATCGAGCTGTCAAGTCAAATGTCAATCTTTGTTTTGAGTTTGAGTCACAGTCACAGTGGAAGGCGTACGATTTACAAATTAATCATAATAGAATATCAAATTCTAATGCATGTGGTTTTAATAAAGAACAAGAGTTAAGACCACATTAAAGGTACGTCCCTTGTTCAAATTATACGAACGTATTCTTCTGTATATATTCCTGTCGTAGCCAATGAACTTTTTTTTTCGTTTCAACAAATATGTTGATTCGATCACTTATCACCGATAGCCTCAAGTACAATTCCTGATAAGCGAAACCTATATAACGGTGGGATCCGTTGAACGGCCACCGTTAACGACACATACTGCGATGAATGCTTTTGTTCACGAAGAAAACTGCATTCGCGAGTTTAATTTGTCGCTAAAATGGGCTGAAGTTCGTCGCAGCGCTAGTTTCGGGAGGGTTTACGAGAACAGAGCTTTAAAACTAGATTGAATATCCTTAAAACTAGTGTGAATATTTATTTAAAGTATGTGGTTTGCTCCAAATCTTCAGAGGTCATACAAGTACCTGACTTTGGCGAAGATGCCGTCCCTGCGCATCGACCAGAGTGAGCTGAAGTGCAAGAATGGCTGCGACTACTTTGGGAACCCGCAGTGGCAGGGGTACTGCTCAGAGTGCCATCGGGAGCAGATGGCTAAGCAGCGGAGAGCAGGTGAGTAAACTGAGTTTATGCTTTTAATTCACCTAATTTTTTTCTCGACTTTTCTGAACTGTTTTTTAATGAGTTTAACCACTAAACAAGCATGTAAATTGCCATTCACACCAGCTAGTTTGTTATGGATCCGTCAGAGTTGGAAGCCGTCAGAAAAATAAGGGGGGGAGGATGAAAAACCAAGTCCAACATGGGTTAATTTGGGTTGCACAGGGTGGTTTCTCGACACATAGGGAGCTTAAATACAGCGAGCCATCCGGTTGCCTCTTGGTCACTGTAACTACGCGCCATTGCTTTAACTACTACACTGGACTGAAGATAGATTTTGCATAATTTGGTTCTGCTGAAAAGAAATATTGCAAATAGGCGTAATTCATGTATTTAAAAAAATGGCTTTTGCTTCAGACAAAAGTCTATTTAAAAATACTGTAAATTAACACGTATTTAACATGTATTTTTTTTATAAATAAATAAATATTAGAACAATCTTACACAAATCAACCTAGTCCCACAGTAAGCTCAAAGGCTTGTGTTGTGGGTACTAGGCGACGGACGATATACATATATCGTCAAGATAGATATACATAAATACTTAAATACATAGAAAACATCCATAACTCAGGAACAAATATCTTGTGTGTGTAATAAACACACAAATAAATGCCCTGACCAGGATTCGAACCAGGTACCTCCTGCTTCATAGGCAGGGTCACTACCAACTAGGCTAAGAGGCCGTTAAATAATATACAGCATAATAAACATTCATTCAGTAGACGGGTACTACAGTTTTACAGTCTCATTAAATTCATTAATGAATTACGTGACATGTTAAGAGGGTGAGAGGGTGTCAACAAAGTCTGCCAATTTGTGACACGGGAACATACCATGTTCAAATATACAAATATCGTGTAGGTGTTAACATTAACTTTTTCGGCGATTATCACACTGGTGCCGCAACGTGACTACGCAAGCGTGACAGCGCTATACAGTGTATAGGCAGTGCGCGAGCGAGATAGCGCTCAGCATGTGTATACTATACACATGCTGAGCGCTATCTCGCTCGCGCACTGCCGCTTCATGCGGAAACCGCAGCAGTGTGAAAGCCGCCTTAACCAACTTCAAAAAAGGAGGAGGTTTTCAATTTGGCTCAATTTTTATTTTTTTGTATGTACACATTTTACTCAATAGGGGGCGTTTAAGTATTACGTAACGCAATTTTTAAGATTTTTGACCTCCCCTCCCGCCCCCTGTAACGCGAAATTTGGAAATTTTTCCCCTGTTCCCCCCCCGATTGCCTTACGTAATACTTGAACGCCCCCATATCTCCGTGAATCGTGAACCGATTTTCACCACCAAGTCGTGGTCTGATGATGGAATCCTGGAGAAATCGAGGGAACTCTTCAACTATTACAGGTGTGCCTGTATAGTGATTTCACAATTTTTTACAGAAAGTCGGCCACTTCCTCTTGGAATAGCGGATCCTAAGTGAAGTCCTTTATTTTTTGTTTAATATTATTTGAAGGAAAGTAATACTTTATTTCTTGTAGCCTGACATTGTGGCTTTGGATTGTCATTTTTCTTACTGGTGATTTCTTTTAAAATATTTGTTTCATAAAAGGTGTGTATAGGGTCCTAAAGAATAGGTAACGCGGAAACCTTGTTTGCCATCATCATGGTATTTTTTTGAGTGAGAGTAATAATAAACTTTTTAATTTTTTTTTCTTAGTCTTTTCATAATTAGAATAAGAAATATTTCGTTACACTCACGACACCTTAACAAACAAAATAACAATCTGTTTTTCAGCCTTGGCTGCCTTGCGTAATTGTACAATGATAAAGTTAACTGTTCCTGTTAGATTTCAATCTAGATTAGATGAACTTCACCTTACCCATATCTACAGTTAAAATATTACGTGATACTTTTGACATAACATGTGCGATAATAATGGATATTGCGAAATTGTTGTGACTAATTGGTTATCATGCCAAGCCTTTTTATTTTTATAAACCGGCCGGCAATTCCGCTGCAGCAAATCTCACTTCACACCCAGGAGAAGACGTAAAATTGTGTACGCACCACGGGCGGTAATAAAGAATGCCCCAGATCGCTTGTTTATGGCCCTTACCTTCGGTTCGGGCACAAATACCCGCGACCTGAGCCGTTCTTTATTTTACCGCCCTAGGGCACATTACGCACCTAGGTGCGTAATGTACTATTCCCTGCCTTTTAGGAATGTATTTATTAATCTGGTGATAATGAAATCCACACAATGGTTAAATAAATTGATAATGATATCAAAAGCTGGTGATTCCCCTGTTAATGACGTAAACATATAATAATAATTATGACCACTTTTAATTGAATAGCGATAGTTATTTTGAATGAAGTTCTGATACCTAATTGAATAAATAATGAGGGTCATTATTAGGGCATCCGATACCTACCGGCATGCCCTAGTCACTGTAGTATTTAGTATCAAATTTGTTTACGAATAAAGTATTTTTTTTTTAAATAATCATTCTCGCGCCTTGTTTTTTAACTGACTGTGAGTTTTAATGTAGTGTATTGATAAAATATTAAATGAATAATTTTTCGACTACATTCTCGAGGATAACAGTTTATTTTAAATAAATTAATGAGCCTAATTCTTATTACTTACTTAAAAATAAATGACAGATCTATAGGTACGTACACGTACGTGCAATCGTGCATCTTTATACGTTGTTTTGCTTTATTAAAAGTCGATACGTCAACTCTATTGCATAGATATAAGATCTATCTATGATCAGTCCAAAGTGCGTACAAATTACGAAAGAACTTGTAAAATTAGGTGCTTACATTCTTTAAAATTTTCTTTAGTCTATATTGTACTAAAAAAAGTTGCGTGCAATGCATTTAATGCCCTTGTATCTTAACCAGAAAAAGAAAAGGCCCAGGCCTCGACGCTGCCCCGCCCGGAGCACAGAACGCCCGAGCGAGAGCGCGGCCGCCTCGCTCCGCACTCTTCTTTCTCCAAGTTTGAGGAGAAGCGGCTAAGGCAGAGCGAGACGCTGAAGAAGGCTAATCTGTTGAAGTTTAGCGTGTTCAAGAAGAGTAGCACTGGTAAGTTAATTTTCTTACACACTTTTATTTATTTTAACCCTGTATAATTGTGCTTCAAATCCCAGTTAAATTTCAATCACTTTTTGGTGTCTGATTTAGCTGGAATTCGGTATATTTCAGTAATTTAGGTACATGAGAATGCTATCTACTAAGTACACTGTACAGTCAGCAATATAATCGCGTATAAAAAAAAATTTTTGGACGTTACACGTCGGAGTCGATCACACATCCTTTGACACAGACGGACACAGAGGTTACCATTACACACGTTATATTTGTATCACATCTCTTTTGGCGCCGGTGGGTCGATTAAATTAAATATGAAAGTGTGCCGTTAACACTTGTAGACTTTGTAAACCCTCGATCTCATCATTGAATCCTGACCCAATATAATTTCCAGCAATTATTTTTTTCATGTAGGTTGTTTCCGATAAATACATTAAAAAACAAGTATCTAATAGATTGAAATTATGTAGGTACCTACTTTGTTTTTGAAGTGAGTAAGAGAGCTACATGTCTTCTCTACTTTCAGACGATCACGACTCCACAGAGAAGCGCCAGGAGTTCAAAGTTCCCATAACGGTCTTCGAAAACATGAAGCGTGATTTCCGTCAGCGGTTCCCGGAACTCTACGCTCAGACGCCAAACATTGAGCGCGACGCACGGGCGATGGTCGACAAACTTGTTCATGACGTCATCAAGTGCTCTGGGTTCTTGTCTATTGATGAGTTATCTGAGAGAGTACAGCGACTCTATCAGGTTAGTCTTGGCTATGAAAACATGAAGCTTGATTTCCGTCAGCGGTTCCCGGAACTCTACGCTCAGACGCCGAACATTGAGCGCGACGCACGAGCGATGGTCGACAAACTTGTTCATGACGTCATCAAGTGCTCTGGGTTCTTGTCTATTGATGAGTTAGCTGAGAGAGTGCAGCGACTGTATCAGGTTAGTCTTTGTCTATAAAAACATGAAGTGTGATTTCTGTCAGCGGTTCCCGGAACTCTACGCTCAGACGCCCAACATTGAGCGCGACGCACGAGCGATGGTCGACAAACTTGTTCATGACGTCATCAAGTGCTCAGGGTTCTTGTCTATTGATGAACTATCCGAGAGAGTGCAGCGACTTTATCAGGTTAGTCTTGGCTATGAAAACATGAAGCGTGATTTCCGTCAGCGGTTCCCGGAACTCTACGCTCAGACGCCGAATATTGAGCGCGACTCACGAGCGATGGTCGACAAACTTTTTCATGACGTCATCAATCTGAGAGGGCTCACGTGAGTTTTATACTTAAAATAAGATATGTATGTAGTCTGATATACTTATGAGATATATGCTCGTAAACTGCAGGAAATTGTTTTGTATAGTTCATTTTACCTGTTTGTTTCGTGGACAGCGCTACATGAAGCATATGGACACGCACTACAGCAGCGTGGATTCCGAGATGAAAGAGGTGCTCATGGACTTTGTGGAGAAGCACGCCATGACGTATTTACACGAGTAAGTACAACTAACTGCTTTTATGAAGCAAAGAGAATATATAAATAGACGGGCCCAGTTTAAGATTTTTTTGTGCTTCAAGTTTGATAGCATTACTAGATGGCGCTGTATGGCTCCATACATTACAAATACAAATTTATTAGCGGCACGCCCATAGAACTCGATTCCCGCCGGCGTGCTTAGTTTTCAAATTGTTGAGCCGTTTTCTATAGCCTAAGTATGAAGAATTGAAAGCTAAATATACCCGGCTTGACTAAGGCAAAGTTTGATGTAGTCTAATTTTATAATTTTAACGGTAGCGCCAATCGTTGCAAACAAGCACTGGATATTTAAATATGAAATGAAACTAAATTACAGAAGGTTCAATTTCCTTTGACAATTCTTTCTTCTTTCAGCCTCCCGTCAATAGTATTTTCACCGTACGGGACCGACGACGAGCGCTTAGACCGAGCCTTGTCCGAAAGGATCCAGCAACTGAGCTGGGTGGGAGAGAAACAGCTCGAGTGTCGCTTAGCGGAACCAGCCAAATGCAGGCAGCTCCTCTATCGCGCTATAAATGGTCAGTGGCTTATGTTTTGTCTCTTTCTCGTTCTACTGCACCAATTTTAATATCTCACTCACAATGCGTAATGTTAATACATTTAGTTCGTCAATAATAATAAAAACAAAACGTAGTCACGCGTCAGACACCTGTCTACTCGACTTTATTAGGTCTCTGTCTAAAAATAGGTCATAATAACCGATATGTCAATATAAGCGGAATCAATTATGTCAGTATATCCGATCTAATTATAAAGAATATTCTATGAAAACCAAAGTGTGTACCAGGGATGTTGTGAATATTCGCATCCGCATCCGCAACCGCGGATTTTCCGCATCATTTTCAAAATCACCATCCGCCTCCGCATCAAATCGATGTGGAGCTTATGCGGATGCAGATATGGAACAAGTTTGTACAGGAACGTCTCCGCGACGGCGAACGTGTTGGGGTAGGTAATTTCACCATCACCCTATAGGACATTTTCGTGATTTGTCGCTCGAGCTATGTCCTTGATAGCGACAAGAACTGACGAGTTTGTTTTGTTTTTAATACAAAACTTTAATATTTGGGTTTCTTTTGTGTACCTAATCTTACATCCGCATCCGCGGATGTCAGCCTTTCAATATCCGCATCCGCGGTTGTCAAAAAATGAACATCCGTGACATCCCTGGTTTGTACCGCAAATATGTCATTAAGCGGTTGGTCAATGTATCCGGCGTCATAATAAACAGATTCTACTGTAATTGAATTCCTGTGTACCTTTTTTTCCTAGGTCGCAAAACGTTAATTACGAATAATTGTTTTTAGAATTGCTGGGTATGGATAGCGCGCCGTCCCCGGGCGGCAAGTTGGCGCGAGTCCGGCGCTGCTGCCGCCACGTGCTGGCGCTGTGCGGCACCCCGGCCTCCGCCGATGACCTGCTGCCAGCGCTCATATTCACAGTAAGACTCGATGCGAACCTGATAAAATAAGCTGTAAGCTTATGGGATTTTAACTTAATATTATTTTCGTAGCCTCATATTCGAAAATAACTAAATTATACTATAAAATATTTCGCTGCGAAATATATAATGATTATTTTTGGGATGAATACTCAAAGTCTGAATCTGAATGGTTATTTATTCTATCCGTATTTATTATTATTTTGATACAAGTTTGCAAGGTTTAAGGATTTTGAACGGATATAAGTAAATTTTGATGAATTTGTAGGTATTGAAGGCGAACCCGCCGCGTCTGGTGAGCAACATCAACTTCGTGACGCGGTTCTGCAACGCGCAGAGACTCATGACCGGCGAGGGCGGCTACTATTTCACCAATCTGGTAACTATTTACTACAAATCTCTTAACGGCACTGGAGTAAATTATCGGATGTTCTTCGATCGAATTACCCTGTAGGGACAAAAAATGTGATAGTTTTTTTGGAAATTGATCTCATTTACGGTTGTACGGATTGAATATTGTATTCGAACTATAGTAGCGTTAGCGCCGGCGGCTAAATGGTACATTTTGCGTTAGACTACGACAAATACCTGCCGAGGTTTTCCTAGAGGGCTACAGTATGAGGTTGTTCAAAAAAGGAGTGTATAGGTTCTTAAAGGGTAGGCAACAAGCATGTGAATTCTCTGGGGTTGCAGGCGTCCAAAGGCTACGGTAACTGCTTACCATCAGGCGGGCCGTTTGCTTGTTTAGTAAGTTATTCTATGTCACCCTATAGACCCAGCTCAGATCTGGTTGTTGGATCTTAATGACATTGACAGAATTCGTAAAATATCTCACGGCTGATTATATTTCTTATAAGGTGCACTATATGTCTATGAATGAGTAATCCAAAGAAAGGAGTGCTTTGTTTTTGTCATATGTGACATTCCACGAGAAAAGGTACCTTATGGCGGTTGGGGCTTACGCTATTTCTAACGACGCTGCAATACTAAATGCGATGCTTCGCAACGTAAGCGCCAACCGCCATAAGGTACTTTCACCCGTGGGACGTCACATATATTAATTTTAAATTTGTGTGTGTTTAGTGTTGTGCAGTATCGTTCATCGAGAACCTGACGGCGGAGTCTCTCAACATGGACAAGAAGGAGTTCGACGGCTACATGGCCATGCCGGCCTCCATCGGGGGCAGTTCTTGGGTAAGTACCTAGTCCCACAAATTTAATTCTTACGAGAACATACTTGCATCGAGGAATTATTAAGCGGATTTTTGTTGTTCCTGTTTTATTCTAAGTTCGGTGTCAATAGAATTGTAAAATGCACGCGCTGGCGAAACAACAAGGGTTGACTACATATAGAAATTATTTTAAAATTCATGTGAACAAATCGCGTTGACATGTTTTTATGGAAATATTGATGGTCTTAGTACCTACAGGATCTCTTCGTAATAACTAATAACACAGAAATCACTGAAGATTTACATTTGAATGGTCGAAATTGTGGTCACGTAGAAGGCGTCATGCGTCACGTTCTATAAAATGTCGTTAGATTTCCATATAAGGTGCCGCTGTATGGATCAGGGACCGGAAAACCCCTTCATTTGATTAATCTTTTCGATAGGGTAACCCAATGATAGGGTTACCCTATCGTTACGGTAACCATTTTAATAGGGTTAACCATATTCAATGTGGTTTCCCTATCGATACGTCTTAACGATAGAGTTTACAATAGCTTGATCGCATTCTAAAAACACATGATAGGGTAACCTCATTGGAGTTTTTCGATTCGGTAAGCGCTTACCTTCGGGTAAGCCAATGATTTTGCTTACCGAGTGATAGGGTTTGTAAAAACAACCTTATCAAATACCCTATCTAATACCCCTTCATTGGTAACCGGTTCGGGTCCCTGGTATGGATACATTTAATGTGACGAAAATATGTATCCACGATTCTATAACCAAGGCGTTAAGAGTCGCCAGGACGCTCGCGTTCCCATACAAACGTAGTTTAGCTCTCATTTTAAAACGACATGCTTTAGAACCACGAAATTTGGCATGGGCATTCTAATAGTACAGATCTATGTCGGTAATTCGTTTTCGTTGTAAAAAATTGTAATACAAAGACAATACAGCCAGATACAGATTTACCACCAGCACCTCCTAGACATGCCGTCGCGAAGGCTAGCTAAGGTTCGAAAATCCACCGAGCCACTTGGACTCAGACTATACAACTCCCTCCCAACTGAGTTAAAAGACTCACCAACCAACTTATCATTTAAGAAAAGACTAAAACAAGTTTTATTAGACATGGCTTGCTACACCATTGATGACTTTTTTAAACTTAATGACCAATATCATTGACCCACTCATACAAAAACAGATGTACTCAAGTACTTCTTACCTCCTAAGTAGAATCTTAAGTGTATACTAATTATATCATGACATATACCTATTGTACAACTGACATGTAAAATAATGTGTTTTATGAATAAATTTCTGATTCTGATTCTGATTCTGATTACATACAAAACTTATTTTTGCTATATTTTCTTTGCATTGCAATTTTTAGCAACGAAAACAAATCACCGACATAGATCTGTACTGCTAGAATGCCCATGCCAAATTTCGTGGTTCTAAAGCATGTCGTTTTAAAATGAGAGCTGAACTACGTTTGTATGGGGACGCGAGTTTACGCGAGCGTCCTGGCGACTCTTAAGTCTTGGATACATGGTTTTGTTACATTAAATGTACCTATATTTTCAGACGTGACCGTCTTGGGCAGGCCTAACTTAGTATTGTTTATTCGTAGGCCGCGGCACTTTCGCTATCGGCAGAGCTGCGTGAAGCAGAGGAGCACATGGCGCTCGCGAAGAAGTTGCTTGCGCAGGCGCAGGACATCGAGCGCGGGGCCGACGAGCTCGCGGCCAACGCCGAAACGTTCGAGGTGATTATGTCCTTGACACGCTGTCAACACGGCAATCTTCCTGGTCTCTCACTGTACTAGCTAGTACAGTGAGAGAGTATAAGGTAGAGAACATGGTGGACAAGTTGCTTGCGCAGGCGCAGGACATCGAGCGCGGGGCTGATGAGCTAGCAGCCGATGCTGAAACATTCGAGGTAACTGATAACACGTTGATTCGACGATTGCAACATTATATAAGCATTGCTCGACCTAACATCGGCAGGTGTCCATATTTTTTTTTTAAACATGACTAACTTGTTTGGCCACCTTGAGGGCCAGTTACGAGTCTGGGGTAGTGAAAAGGTCAGTCTCGCGGCCTGCGAGGCTGCCGAGTAGAAGAGGAAAAAATAGCGATAAAGAGAAGTGAATAGAAGAAAGGGTTTAGTAAAGAGAAGGGTGAGGGCAGGTGTCCATAGTAGATTAAGAGCTGACCACGTTTTATATGACACGGTAATGAGAGCAACAAAACTTGTCTAGTTAGGTTGCTTTACTATCCTAAATCCGGGCATCTGACAGCTTTTAATGGGCGGAGTGACAGGCTAGCAATTTTTTAGTTAGAAAAAAGTAGTTTCAGTTGGTAAAAACTGTCAAAGCTTTAACATTAGAACAAACAACATTGCGTATTATTGCGAAAATAAAAACCAGTAGGCGACTATGAATTATAAGTCGTTTGGCACTACTTTCCCCCCAACAGAAAATTTTGGCAATGATATAATGTAACTATTTATATAATTTTTCATAATATTGCATTAAACCCAGAATCTATTTGCATTATTTGACCTCCACCAATGAACACCTGCCAGATGTCCGGTTCTAGAAATAAGCATAGAAGTATAGTAAACTAACTAGAGGGGTTTCCTTGTCCTCATTACTGTGTCAATATTGGACGTAGCCAGCCCTTCGTCTATAAGTTTCATACAGTTTCAAGACGCGTCTTTGCGTATATTTATCGTATGACTTCTGTTATAATTTAATTTGATATTTTTTACAGAAAGAGATAGCGAAGAAAGTGCAAGATGTCCTCACTAAAACGCCCCTTGAGATAAAACCCCGTCGAACCCTCCCTAAATTTGGGAAATTTAAAACACTCGACTCTGAGCCACTTGTCGATTTCGATATCCCATCACCAGCACAAGAAAAAACAATTGAAGAAACAAAACCAGCGCTAGTAGAGTCCGAAGAGTTAAGTCCAGTGGAGACCAAAGACAATATAGATGGACTGGAATTGCCAAAGCAGGAAATTGTACAACCTTTAATACAAACCGAACAACCCTCAAATGAAACTGAACCCAGAGAAAAACTTAACATCCTAGGTTTCGAAGAGCTGAACTCCCCTCCTAAATCTCCCCATCTAGACCAAACCTGGGACCTAAAACAGACAAGCTCTATGGAACTGCTAACTCCCTCTCCTTTAGGATTCACACCATTTGACTCAAGGTCTATAGACGAATTGATGACTCCAGATGAGTTCGGATCAGAACACCTAGCTCCAGGCTTAAGTAATATAAATTATGATATAGATTTGTCGGACTTTAGCGGAGATAACAGTATAGCAGAAGATGCTCCTAAAGAGAAAGATCCATTCAGCCCAGAGTTAAAAGCTACATTCGACCCGTTTGCAAGAGATCCCTTCAGCCCAGTGCAGGAATTATTCGACCAATTCACTCTTTTAGACAAGAAGAATAAGCCGTCTGATCCTTTTGAAATCATTCCCAAAAAGGATCCATTTGCAGCAGTTAATGCCCCTAAAGATCCATTCAGTCCTATAACCAGCTCGGTTACTAAAGATCGTTTCAATTCAGATTCTACTACTAAGGATCTCTTCAGTCCTGCAGTTACTAAAGACCATTTCCACCCAACCAGTACCACAGCTATAGATCCTTTCAGTCCAGTAGTTGTTGCTAAGGATCCTTTTACTCCTGTTGTCAGCTCTCAAATGAAAGACCCTTTTAGTCCAGTGACGTCAGAGCAAAGGGACCCTTTTAGCCCTGAGAATAACGCTTCTATTTTGGATGACAGTGATTCTCCAACGGCAGCTTGTTTTCTGCCATCTCCTTTGTTACCACAGAGCAGTGGAAAGAAATCTTAAATGTGTTATAGTTACCAGTTCTGGGATCGTAGAACAAGGAGATACAGTTACTAATTTGGAAACATGTAAATAGAATGAAACAATAATTCAATTTCATTCTTGGGTATGTGGGCATTTTCAGAAAAAAAGAGTACCATAAACTTTTTTTTAACTTAACAGATTTTGGGTTATCTCTACAAGATTTCTACTCACAATCACGAGGACTATCGATCTCAATCATAACAAAAAGTGTTTTGTGACGCATTTTCCCATACATATTCTGTATGGCCCGTCACTAAACTAATAGTTTTTGTATGGAAAGTTGGCGATTTTTTTTCAAAAATGGGAACTTTTTTTCTGAAAACCCCCTTGGACGTTGGTTGGCCGTGTAATAGTACATTACGTACCTAGGGCGGTGAAATAAAGAACGGCACAGATCGCGGGTATTTATGGCCCGAACCGAAGGTAAGGGCCGTAGACAAGCGATCTGAGGCCTTCTTGATTACCGCCCGCGGTGCGTACACAATTTTACGTCTTCTACTGGGTGTGAAGTGAGATTTGCCGCTGCGCCCGTAGGCGGGAAAATCTCGCTTACCGCCCAGAGTGACGTAAAAATATTTACAGGTACAGGCTGAACAAACAGCAACACACTTGACTGATCATCGACAGACCTTGTCTTTGCAATAGGAATTACATTAACAGTGTGGGCGATGGTACCTGACCATCCTACCAAAGTGTCCAATTTTCGTTTATTTTGGAATATTCTGGCCTTGATGCCCTATCCTGTAGAGTACTATACAACAATACTAGTGTTGACAGTTGATTCTCCCTTGATGAACTTACCAGAACATTTTATTATTTAAGTATGTGGTGCTTTGTCTGCTCTGGAAAAAAAAAATCTTAGCTTAGAGCATTTAGTTGAATTTTCGTTATAATTATAACTTTATTTTTGGATCTTTCACACTGTGATTGTTGTTTAAAATTATAAATCGTTATTTATTTTTAGTTAATATTTTATTCATAATAAAAAAGTATATAATAAGTACTTTGCCCAGCAGTGGGACACTCTTGGCTCCTATAAATAAATAAAAAAATAATAATAAGTACTTCTGTTCTGTAATTATTTCACTTTTTACTCAGCATTGTTTTTAATATAAATTTATATAGTATGTAAAACTGGACATAAAATTAAAAAAAAAAATTTAGGTACTTTATGAAATACCACTATGAATATGTATTAGTAAATAAGATTAAAGAGTATTTAAAAATGGCTACAAAATTGTTGTTAGGGACTGTAATGGTAAACTATTCATAATAAAGTGATATAAGTACACTAACACGGGATTTTTTTTAAATTAAAACCACTCAGTATGTTACAAAATGTTTATTTAAACTAGAATCTTTCGTATTTTTTACCAGGTATACCCTAAGAGATAGAGAAGTTTAAATAATATTAAAGTACGCGTAGACCACCGTCATGGAGGCTTACAATTGGAAAAACTTATGGAAGAGTTATAAAGTACAGAAACAGGAGTGCATTTCAAATCGTTTACAACACATATGCTTAGAAAGTGCTTATTGTATGAGTCAACGCAGGCGCAGAAAGTACCACTTTACCGCACACGTGCAAGCATACGATTCATAAGCATAATGCATGGTAAAACACTTGTGACCAGTTTTTGCCGGCCTTGGGTATACATATTTTATCTGAATGCACTCGAGGTAACTACACTATGATTAAGTAACATGGTCTTTTAATAAATAAAGGATAATAAATCTAAAACAGTTGATCAGAACCTACCAACGCCCGGATCTGGCTGCACTCATCAAGAGAACCACCAGTTTATTTTATTCTCTTATTTTATGATTTCCTAGTAAGATAGCAATTTGTTTGTTACTGAATCCACTGAGCTTTGTGATTTCAGGTCACAATAATAATAAGTAGTTTAAAGATAAGATAGTAAAGCGGGCGCACATATCTTTTTTATTTATGACATGACACATGCAGCAGCTGATGCCACTTAGAGTCCATTTACCTTAATTCTGGGGGTCTTACCGCGAATTTCGTTATCTCCCTCTCTATCGCACTTGCTAATATAAGCAAAAGAGACGCAAATAACGAAATTCCGAAGATCGCAGTAGGCCTTCTGTTACATGAATTCCAATAGTAATGGTATTGAATGCTTTTGCTACACTGGTTTTATAAAATATTACATAACATGGTGTATCAAGGATGTCTTAACCTCTATAATTTTTTTGTAGGCAGGTATAGTACACACACATCAGTGGAGGTTTGCCTCACGTTATGGCGCCCCAGTGTATTTTCAACGGTGCACCAGGGTGCCGTGGCTAGGGAATGCAAACCGGTTATTTTTTGTATGAAAATAACCGGTTTTCCGGTTAATAACCGGTTATTTTCATACAAAAAATAACCGGTTTGCATTCCCTAGCCGTGGCACATAGTTTGAAAACCCCTGTTTACCTATTTATTGTACAAGAAATAGTAGATCAACTCAAATTAACTGGGTGTAGTAGCTTCAGTCCTTGTGACCTGAGCTCAGTCAATGCCAGTATTAAATTAGATCCAAAAGCAACAGTTACAATTGCATACAAACCTCTTAATATTATGCTATTATATACAAATGATTAAATGTTAACAACACAAATAATATTTGTTCATATTTTGGAATAAAGTAATCACTTTCCCTCACTTGTGAGAGGTCATAATTTGATATAATTTATAATCTATGTTTACAAGGCGTTTCGGAAGCGTTACACTCCGATTAAACTTTCCACTACTTAACACTAAAGTGAACACACATATACAAAATGATGATGAAATAAAAAACATTTGGCTTATGATGTCCTATCAAATATAAACATGTCGAAGTCAAGAGTACTGTACATATTTAATGCATATTGTAACAAATACTTAATCCAGTTTGATAATTTCAAACACTGTCTATACATAATTCATAAGAGATCTTTACCTTTTATTTCACTGACACTTTAAATATAATTAGATTATTCTTTATAGCCAATGAAATAATTCCGGCAGCTTTCTACAAAGTACTAATGTGGCAATATTGATTTTAGGCAATAGAAATTGTGACATTTATTCCAAGGTTGCCATTGTCAGCAAAAAGCTGCGCGAGCGATGTGTCAAAGACGAGGCAGTCAGAGTTCATGATGGCAGAGGAGACCCCTTCATGTATGGAGCGCGGCATAGCCTCCCAGGTCAGCCTGCGACGGTGACCATTCAGCTCTAGCCTGTAAGCAAAGTTCTCCGCTTCCTTCCTAGAACCTATAAGCTGCACTATAGCAAAGAATTGCTGATGCCCGTCAAACTTCTCCTGCTTTTCCAGAACTAGCATGAAGTGGTGATTAAAGCAAGACTGCATCATCACCCAATCTACTGCTCCAGGGAGGTTTATATCTGTAGCCAGAAAAACTATATCTTCGCCTTGTAGAGTTGTGATGCTTTTGTGTGACATCATAAGGTGAGGCATCACTTGATCGAGGCCGCCCTGCCATTTGCAAGAGGCCCCGGGACATGGGCAGGAGTAGGGTCTGAACTCGCAGGCTTCCTCATGCTCTGCCTTCTCAGTGTGCACTAGGGTCACAGTGCAGCCGGTGTTAGAGTGCTTGCACGGAAACATTACATTGCTAGCCACTTTCTCCATGGCAAGGTTCCGGATGTTGCCGAGGGGCCCGCGGCACGTCGGGCAGCACGACAGCTTGGGCCGGCAGCTCGAGCACACCAGGTGCCCGCTCTGGCACTGCAGGATGGGCGGGAGGACATAGTCGAAGCACACGGGGCATTCAAACAGCGACGCGAGGTCGGCCGACATGGCGGTGGGCACGGTGGGCACGGCCAGCGCGGGCACCCCGGGCACGGCACAACTGCTAGCTCCTCCGCGCCTCTTATTCGTGCTCATGTCACCGCTACGCACATATAAAACCTGTCGACCAGCGTTCACCGATCAACCGACGAATTCACGAACTAGTTTAACAACATAACTCACTTGTAGCCTTCTACAGCCGATTTCTTTCGTTTGGTAGTCGCTGTAAAATAAGATTCCATTACAAGTTTGGAGGCCACTGCTATTATTTTTCTTGCCTGACAGTCAATGTTAACTATTTTCCATATCTTCTAATCACTCACATAAACAGAATGAATTACACAAACGTCGTAGACAAAGAGTTTGATTTAGAAAACAGATTTTTTTGATGATTACCACTGTATGTTCTATTGTATCAATATTATAAATGGTTGAAAAATTGTCGCACGATTCAATGACGACCAATCGAATGCAGAATAAAAATCTGTCAAATGACAGCAACCATGATGTCATAGATTATAGAAATATAGGATAGAACAACATTGACCAACCGTTCCAACCAACCTCTGACGTCGACCACAGTGTTAAGGTGTCCACAGATAGGAGCGACCGGTCAACCGCTTAGAGTGAGAGGGAACTATATTAAGAAAGAGACCAAGTTCGTAAAATCAGTTCTTGTGGCAAACTTCTGCGCATTCAATCAAAGTTTGGTTTTGCGATTTTTTTATGACTAGATAGTTTTATTCAAAATTTGATTGGTTCATAAAATAATTTTTCCACAAAAAATATATTACGTATAAACTACAAGGCAGTGTTATTGAAGTGAAACTTCTTATGCGACTTCCAAAAAAGTTGCGTTAAACGTTTAACGCTGCCGATAGATAATTTAATTTTATACTCTATTATTAACTTACTAAAATTAACTTTCGCTCGACCAGCACGGTGTCATCTCGAATGTAGTCGACTATTGGTTCAATTAGATAATTACTCCCGTGGTTCAGCGGGCGCTGCTTTGATTGCGGATGTCGGAGGTTCGAATCCCAGCGTACACTATCTTTTTCCATGTTTTTTTCTGTTTTTAGAATTTCGATTTTATATTCTAATTTCTACCCCTTCCTATTTCATTTCCACATTACGAAGTTTCATTTCTTCCGCGCGGAAGGACTCTACGCACTATTTTTTATCAGTTGAAAACATTTGTGAAATAAAATGAAATGACCTTGAAATGTTGAGGTGTCGTGTGATGCCAAATCGTACCATGTATAGACACCATAAATATTCCCTTGGTTCCTTAGAGCTCTAAACCAAGCGGAGTAGCCATTGGCAGGCGTTCCCCTCTGCCAAATGAGTATGACCACAAGTGGTCATACTCATTGTATGGACTGACGTTTATTTGACGTGGCTATTTTGACGTTTCGCATACATTTGACGTTCCCCTCCCCCGCAAAAAACGGCAGAATTTTTCCGATAGAAATGAGAGCGCGTCTCGCATCCGGTTGGTTTAATAATCTTTTGTATGGAAGCCATAGACAAATTTCCGCTACTATAGACAAATTTAAGCATTTCCGTCTGATTTTGTCCATGAATTTCTGAATTCAGATCAGGTGTGTGATGTCCCTGAAAGGGGTTCCGTTTAGAATAATTTAAATATGCATTTACGCAAAAAAAATACAATTTTTTTTCTTTAAGGTTTTATTCTTTCGTCGAACTAGATCCTGTAAGTACTTTTCGCGCAAAGTTCACCTAGAGGATATCGTCACTATCATTAGCAAATTAGCGTCATTTTCTAAACAAGACAATTTGCTTGAAAACTCGTGTTAACTCCCTGTTTAATGTGCTTGTAGGAAATTCGATGCGACACGTTAGATAGTCCAATCAATAAGGAAAATTTCGCGAGGGTAACAATAACATTCTTCTTGTTTGTTTTAGGGTCGTGGATTCTTGTGTTTCATACACGTAAGATGTCAAAATGGCAGAGATGTTGACTTCCCTGGGCATCGCGTTCTTCAGATCAAGATACATTTATAGAGAAAGAATGAGAGAGGGAGACCTAAGCAGGTTTTAAAAAGTCTTTTCAAAGTTGAAATAAAATAGCCAAAATCGGTTCAGTGTAGGCAGAACCGGGACATCTGTCGTGCGTGGCGTGCCATACATACCTACTAGATTGTTCAGAACTGATTTAAAAGGTCTTCGGGTTCTGATTTTTTTAAATGGAGTGCATAGACAATTTTCAGAACACATCCGAATTCAGACTATCCTTGGCTAGACATAGGCACTAGTCAAGGATCTAAAGTGCGACAAGGCTTTTTTGAAGCTATTTTAAAATTGGCTTTTTAGGTACGGAACGGATAATCCCCCGGCCTCTAGTAGCAGTCAAAGTAGTTAACTTTCCTTTCTTTAAAAGCCTTATTGATTAGAGTAACTACCAGGAATCGCGTGCACCGTAGTAGTATGCGCGTGCGGCTACAGATACAGAGTCAGTTTACACGGTGGACGGAACTATTTACAGAAGCTACGGATACTAGTCGAGCAGCTATAGTTTGGCCAACGCATTAGCATTGCGATTCAGCGAGGAAATGCTGCCAGCGTCCTCGGCACTATGCCACAGGGGCCGTTTTTAAAAATAGATTTTTAGGTTTTAGTATTTTTAAGTTAGTTTTAATTGGTTTACACAAGGTTTTTATTAATATTTAGTTTTAAATTTCGTTTTAATATAAGTATATTTCTAAGTAGTTTTAGTTGTGGTTCAATAAAGCTTACACATACATATTACAACCTACAAAAATAATATATACTTTATCTTTTGAAGCATAAGTCCAAAAAATATGGAAAAAATCACAGAAGTGAAGGCTGATAAGTTTCAATGAAAAATATATTGAATAAAATCGGTTGAGCCGATTTTGAATTATAACCCAAAAACGCATAGTAAAAGGACGTAAGTTCCGCATTGTAGTGATGTCGTAAAATATCCTATAGTCTAATATAACATTTTCACTTCTTTAAGGTCTAGTTGTATTGTATTAAGTATGTTCATGTTGTATTATAATAAACTCTTGCATATTGATCTAATAACTAAATTAATTGCATTAATCATAATATGTTGCCATCGGAAACACCAATAGTTAGATATTTATTGGTATGGAATTTATTTATGACTAAAAAATAAAAAAATAAAAAAATTGTATTATTTGTTGTTTGGTACATTACATACATGTAATGTATCGATATCAAATATATAAGTTGATATTAAAAATAAACCTTTGACTGGGTGTTTTGCGACTGGCCGGTAACTACGGAACCCTACATTGAGCATGCCCCGACATCTTGGCCGGTTTTTTAAATCTCTTCTGAATAAGCTTTTCGTTGGTCTATTGGGTTCAGCGATGAGCTGAATGGCGGCAACGCTTTGAAAATAGTTTTTAGTTTTTTTTTCCAATTCGTGATTCAGTGAGTAGCGGATGATAGAGTGCGGTGATCTAACGTACAAGTGTGCAGCTACACGGAGAGAAATTTTTACTAGAAACAAGTAAAAAATAGTAATTCCCAGGACAAGTAAATAATTTACTAAAAACAAGTAAACGTTTACTAAAAACAAGTAGACGCTTTCCTGTTTTTAGTAAAGTTTACTTGTTTTTAGTAAACGTGTACTTGTTTTTAGTAAAAGTTTCCTTGTTTTTAGTAAACGTTTACTTGTCCTGGGAATGACTATTTTTTACTTATTTCTAGTAATTTTTTTCTCTCCGTGTAATACAGATTTAAGTGTGAAAACGCGTGTAACCATTGTTTAGTTGAACAACCTGTATTATAGGCCATCATAGGGACGCAGCTATACGATGGAACGAGATCGTAATGTTATTAGCTTCTTCTAATGCCCTGGTTACACCTACCGAGTACAGTCGCGAGTCAGTACTCTCGACCGAGTACTCGCAAGGTGTAAACACATCGCCGGGTCATTTTACTCTCTCGGCCGAGTGGCATTTTGCTGTCTCGCCACTGTACTCGTTAGGTGTAACCAGGCCTTAACGCATAGCTGCGTCCCTCTGTCATGTAGAGGAGCCATTATAGTAGCCCTCAACCAATGTGACGACCGGGGCCATAAAAGTCCACAATGCAACACAATGGATAAATGATAACGCGAGCTCAAGGGTTTTATGGCCCCAGTCGTCACATTGGTTGAGGGCTACTATAGTCGCTGGGGTCGGACCGCTCGTGCTGTTTTGCAGGGAACAGCTATCATTCTACAAATAGTTAGGCTCTACCGAAAGTACCGAACAATGTTGCCTATTATGTATAAACACTTACGTACTTATAACCATCCAATTTCCCGCTTTTTAATGCTTGACATTGGCTACAGGCAACATCGCCTAAAGTCCATTAGAAGAAAAAAGTGTATTGTTTTTAAATAAAACAAATGAGTCGCTTAACTTCAACCTCGGGGATAGTTGATCAAAAACTATTAGATTATACGATTTAGGTATTGAGAAAAGATAATAAGGTAGATATTTGCTAAGAGTCTAATGTATTTAGTGATCGTTTTTATTTATCAAAACTTTATTTTGTAATTATGTGTGGCGCATAGATGCAGTAACGGCCAAGTTTAGCCATGTTCAATGGACAACGATCTTGCATCAACGACTTATCGTACTGTAATCAAAAATACACAATTACTGAATTTGACATAGAAAAATCCATAATAAAAATGAAGTACCTATCGCTCAAATACCTTATAGGGATAGCTATCGGGGAAACATTTAGAAAATTAGATACGTTTATAATATACATATTATGTCACATGTCACCGTAAAATTGTAAATACCGCTAGATTTACAATCTAACTAGCAAGATTGTAAACTATCGAAAAATTGTGAACTAACGGTATTTACAATTTTACGGTGTCATATCTTTGTTTAAAGTATGTTTTGTGATGATTTTGTGATTCATCAAGAAAATATAATTATAAGCGGAGTCTATTAAATAAAACTCAAGTGGGTAATTTTTGGATTGTAATCTGGTACCGGATCCGATAATTTTTGTACCAAAATAGGACCGGTAGGTACCGGATTGCAATCCCTATAAGTGATTCAGTATCTAATACTTACCGTCCAGGTGTTAAAAGGGGAAAAATGTGGAAAATTAAAACTCATATCTCTTTTCTTTTTTGCTTCAATACCTTCTTCATATTGTATGGTCACCGGCTTGTTACTCTGAACATTGATAGGGTCATATTCTTTACCATCCATTTCTTCAGTATTTCTTAAACTATAGCGGCCATCTTGTTTTCCTAACGCGTTTAAAATGGCGTTGACGATTGGGTTTTGGCCATTGTAGAGTTTCACCGGATGCATCAGTGGTGCGTCAAAATCGAGTCCGTTTCGTTTTTTTTCGTTCCGTGTTTGGTGTACTCGGTATTTGGGCACGAAAACTGTTTTGTATTTTCTATCGTACTCGAATTCTGGAGTTTTATAGTCATGAGGGACGATTCTCTTTACTACAGATACCTTATTCGTTGACAAAGCCGGCCGTATATCGCTTTGACGTAAATCCGCGGAATCAATTACTACAACTACATAACAGTGTATGAAATGTATGAAATAAATTAAAGATAAACATGTTAATGCTCTTCTCGAGTGTGTCATGTTATGAAAATGTCGGTGTAAACTGGAACGGTAAAGCAAGTAAGTAACTAATCATTACTTTCAGCCAAGCGAGAGATTAAACGTATAAAGTTAATGTCTATATTATGTGTGGAAGTCAAGTAGGTACGGCAGCGATAACTCGCTCATAGGTACCTACCGTTATAATCTACGACTATGTTAAGACTCTAAGTATTTCATGCATGTTCTTAGCCTCTTTTTATGTGCAATGTGCATCATGTACCTACTTAGGTACCTATTTTCTGTTGTGTTGTAATTCCTTAGGTGTGCAATAAAATGAAATGATATAACTTTATTTTCAGGCAATTAGGGGTCCATAGACAAAAACCTTAAAAATAACATACATAATTTATATAGTAAACGTTTAACTACCTAGCATACTAAATTAAAACTATCATTTTGGGGATTGGCTGCCAGATGCGGATAGAGGGGGAATGAGGCAAATGCCCCCCGTGACATGCAAGTTTTGTATAAATGGATGGATCCGCGCCTGGATTTGGCAGAGTTCCCCGAAATACCACACACACCATTAGGCCAGAAATCCGGGCTTGCGATGATCTCCAGGAGCGATGAAGTATTCATTCATTCATTCATCTATACATATAGATACGTAGGTATGTCCAGATCCCGACTGACTGATTACAAGAAATAAGCGATTATGAAAAAATCAGGGGTTAAAAGGAGGTTTAAAGTTTGTATGAGGCGGGGTGTACGCTTGGTTGCTACGAACGGCACGTCATGCGCATTTCCAATTTTTTGTTAAACTTGCACTACCTTTTGATTTATTCCGGTACCTAACCCAAGGTAAGCCGAAAATCTATTTTTCAGATATCTACTTCAATAGACCGATCAATGTAACTGGATACCGGCCGAAATCAACTGGTTTAGCTTAACCTGTCCCTATTGTATTACATAAGCTGCTTTAAAATTAGCTTAAGCCACAAGGTATCCCATGTAAATGTATACATAAATTATCTTTATTCGTGACCTGAGAGAGAGTTTTCTATTTTGAGGAAGAAGCATAGTAGCATGGTGCAATTGGCAAATTTAAATAATGCGGTTGTGGCGCCAGTGTGATAATCGCCAAAGTAGTATTAAGATGGATTTTCGATGAACATTATAGATTCTCATGTGTTTTGTAATTTGACCAAAAAAACTTCAGTTATAAAGTGCTTCGTTTCTCTTTTTTTCGTGCAATGTAGCCATAACCATATCTCGTACTAGTGGGCGTGGTAACATAACCGAGAATTATCGTAGGTATGGCCTTTAGGCCGTTCCACATATAGAGCATGAATCGGGTGTGAAGGTGCGAACGTGAATGTGGAAACGATTTCACGCTTGTGAAAAATCGACTCTACACTTCACGCTCGCGACTGATAGTTCACGCACTGAATTTAGAGCGACCTTTAAATCCCTGTTACACTTTACTCTTTTTAGTACCCTAACTAGGATCCTAATTAGGATCCTAAATATATCTCCCAGTCACACTTGTCCTAATTAGGATGCTAACCCTTTAAGTTTGTCAGTGGATGGTCACTAAATATCAAATTATAAATCGTAGGTACAATTATGTTTAAATTAACAAACTCATTGATAGGAGCCGAAATGAAAACCCCCAACCTCTGCTTTGGAAGTAGTTATGCGCATCACACATTCGATCGGATTTCGGCAATCAGTAGACAAAAATCAGGTAAAAGGGGGAAATGCGTCTATGACAGCTGAACTTTGTATGGAGGCCATAGAAGAAATTGTGCCGGAAGTTGCATTTGTCTTTGATAGCTGAATTCTGCTCAAATGTGTGATGTACCTTATTACACCTAACGAGTACAGTGGCGAGACAGCAAAATGCCACTCGGGCGAGAGAGTAAAATGGCCCGGCCCAGTACTCGGCGATGTGTTTACACCTTGCGAGTACTCGGTCGAGAGTACTGACTCGCCACTGTACTCGGTAGGTGTGACCAGGGCATTAGACCAGTTAGACCGTTCCGCTAGATATCTAAACAAATTATAGATTCGGCAAATTAACACATTAATCACGATAAGTGTTCCCCAAAGTGTGCTTTCTCGTTTGATTCCATTAGGGCATTACCTACTCATTAGGTAATTCCATGATGTCACAGGACATGATTAAATAGTGTATACTATTTAAACCATACAAAAACGTAGAGTTATCGTCATACCGATGATTTTAGAAGAATCCTTATCAGTTTATCGCCTTCAAATGTTTTTATCTGACTGGATACCTTTCTACTTCACATATTTGCCAAAGCGTCTATCTTTTGCTACGAGAGAGAGATAGCGGGTATTCCACGCAAGCAAAGGAAATAAGATAAATCTACAGATTCCAAATATATAACGATAATTTAATCCACGGTATATCCTTAAGACAATAGAACGACCTACTACGACCTACAATTAGTTGTTGTTTCGGTAATTTAGTTAATATTTTGTTTTGTATAACGTACCGTATAGTCACGGGTATTTTTCTAGGTAATCTTCGCATACATACGGCGCTGCTGTATCGTCAAAAATAATTAATACCTACAAACCTTGGTAATTTTAACGAATTTTCGAATTTGAACTGAATATCTATTCCACAATATTCAATAATATATATTAGCTAGGGATTCACGCACAGATGTGTCCGCCGGATTTGTCAGACAGCGGACACATCTGTGCGTGTATGTCTAGCTATTCATATGGACCGGGCGGCCACCATATGATATGATCACTTCCCTACCTCATCGATGAGCACTTATTAATCGGAAAATAAAGTTAATAGGTCACTTCACTTAGTCGGCCTGGGCACAACCTGGTTCGTTCAGTTTTCGGACACTTGGTGCAATTTTTGGGGTACGTTTCCGTCTGTAGCCGAAATTTACAGCCCTATATTTCTATCTCTCGTTTCAACAAATAACGTAGATAGTCAATATTCGAATTTCGATATTCGCAGTAGGCTCTCTGATGGCTAGTTACGAATTAAACGATCACTTTCTTCGATAGATCCATATAATATCTTAAAATGTGCAAATCGATTACAGAATTACATATATCACAAATTTAATGTATCAGGTATAAAAAAATTACCTTAAGACCCTTTATTAGTAGGTTTTTTGTGCTCACAATACTTCCTTCACAAACATTTTCACAGACGTTATGTTAACACGACATTAATAACAGCTTCTAATCAAACAAAACAATGCCTATGTTAACAAATCAAGTAATCATACGCATTATTACGCAACCGCATGAAAATGTATGCCGTATTTAACAACCTTCTTGGCTGTATGAGCTACCGCTTTCGGCCGGCTAGCGTTCCCGCGTAATTTTGTTGAATAGTTTGTGGTACGCGCCGTCTTGAGCGCACGTCGCCATTACAGCGCTTGGCGGGAAAGTAAATAACGAAACTCGATATCATAAAAAGTTTTCGCAAAGTGCAGATGTGTGATACGGTGCTAAGTTTTTTGAATATTTTGTGTTTTTGAATGGTTTAAGGAGTGTCAACGTGCGTTTAAGCAAGCGGCAATAAAGTTTACGGTAAGAAAACGATTAAAATTGAAACATTTTTCAATTGTAGGTCCTACCAAGTCTAATTGAGAAGTTGATTTATTTTTGATGCTTGTATTTACTCGTATAATAGAAACAATTGTAGTTTTATTTTTTAAAACACCCGGGTTCGACGTTCGATTCCCGAGCTGAGTATAGTTTTTTTAATTCGTATGAATGCAGTTTTTCTTGTTATTAAAACCGATGACATGGTTCCTAAACTGATTAGAAAATGAACTGATATTTTTCTGACATCTGAAAGTTGTTAACTTATTTTGTCTGAAAACTATTTCTACCTCTTAGTATTTATACTTATGTAGCATAGACTTACTATGTAGGCTGAGGGAGGCGTTATTCAGATGTGTCCGCAGACAAATCCGTGTCCATACGCGCCATATATGGACGGATCTGTCTGGCGGGTATATCCACCGGACAAATCCGGCAGAAAGATCTGTACGTGTATGCCTAGCTATAAGTGGCAGTGGTTCAAAAAATTTCTTAGGCAAAGTTGGCTTAAATTTTCTTAATGATCTCTAAGAAAACTGCTCAGGCGCTTTAAACTTAAAGCAAGCCGACGGGAATCGTGTTCCATGGACGCACCGCTACTGCTAGCTATTGTGGTGGATGAAAAGGGTGACGTTTATGATTAATAAAATAAAAACCCAAGGACTGGGTCTCAAGTTTAATTGTCGGCCGTCTTGCTTGTAAACTTTTGCTTTGTGCTGTGTTTGTATGACTATTTTGACTAACGCATTACAACTCTCTCAATTTTGTAACCTCAATCGTGTGGTACCAGTACTCGTATAACCTCCTCCCCAAGTTCCTAGGCAAGCTCCTAGCGCTGACCGGCTCCCGTATCTTGCCGCCCGGGCCATGGCCCCTGGCCTGGCCTATAACCGCGAACCACTTATACCCTTGTTACACCTACCGAGTACAGTGGCGAGTCAGTACTCTCGATCGAGTACTCGCAAGGTGTAAACACATCGCCGAGTACTGGGCCGGGCCATTTTACTCTCTCGGCCGAGTGGCATTTTGCTGTCTCGCCACTGTACTCGTTAGGTGTAACCAGGCCTTTAGTTCATCTAATCGTCTATTTGCATCACTCTTTTCGTATATGCAAGTGCGATAGAGACGGGGCCAACGTTTTGTCGATTTTAGAATTTCACGATAGGCCCCTGGCGGAAAAGCGAGGGTGATCAAAAGGTGAATTCAACTAGGGTTGCCAAGCCCAAAAATACAAAAGCCGGACTTCGCGTTTAATTTAGCCGGACATTTTACCCTAAAAGCCGGACATACTTTTTTGATAGCTAATTTTAGCCTTTTATAAAGCCGGACAGTTGTTCGAAAAACCGGACAACAGTTTATAATAAAAGAAACGATTACTTATTTATGTTTAGGGTTATTTAGTCAACCAGGAACTAGGAACCCTAATAATTTCGCCTGGCCCTTCTGTCCGCGGCTTAGTTCAGTGATCGTTAGTACAGTCGACGTCAAATATATGTTTACACTTTTTCATCTTACTCGTTTGTAATAAGGTGCAAAAGTATAAACATATCTTTGACGTCCACTCTACCCAGGCGATAAATATCCATTTTGGACAAAAACGAATACCCCTTTTTTACTTAAAATTAATGAGTTCTGCCTTTTGGCAAATGATAACTATTTTAATACACTTATTTGACAATTTTATCAACTTGTTAACAGCCCTCGGAGCAGTTGCTTCTTTACTTGCGGTCGACTTTCGACTCGTACCACTCGCGCGGCAGTCAGGCGAAAAGCCTAACAAAAGCCGGACAGGCCGGACGAGCAAATATTTGGCCGGACACGCCCGTAAAAAGCCAAACATGTCCGTCTAAAGCCGGACACCTGGCAACCCTAAATTCAACGACCAAAAAACTGAAAGTCGCAAGTGAGACCACGTTGAAGTTTGAATTAGTACATGTGTCAAACAAGTAGTGATATCGCAATGTCCACGAGTCACCCTTTGGCATGTCGAATAGGGGTCCAATGTAAACGTATTAAATAGGTGAATGTTGCACCTACGCTCTCTAGATTGCCCACGTAACTGTGACGTGTCTGCAATAAACCTTATCACACGTTATCAAATGGTTATTTAGCTTGTTTGTTAACACTAGAGCGTTAATTAGAGGGGAACAATCTGCACAAATCGGTGTGGCGGAACATTTGAACATCTTGCATTTTTCATCATTGTCGTAGCGTAATTTTTTTCGTTTCTGATATTTACATTGGAGTGTGCAGCCTGATCGTAGATATAATAATAACTGAATGTCCCATATACCTTTCCCATGAGTGCAATCCAGCTCAACCATGCATATGCGCGTATGGTATCTACTATCTATTGAAGTACCTACTACAGCTGTTACTGGGATATGCTCCAAATATTCGAAACAAGTAACATTTAAAATATTTTTTTGGTACACACTTTTATTGCTTACTGTATATCAAATTACAGCTCAATCAGATAACGAGAAGTGGTTGAAATGTAGCTTACAAGATTTGAAGTACGTAAATACTCGTATATACATTGGAGTTGAAACTCTAGGTCCATGGGGTCCCAGCGCACACAAGTTTTTTGCAGAAATCGCAAAGCGTCTGGTTGATGTAACTGGTGACCGAAGAGCTGGCGGTTTCCTCGCACAGCGTATCAGCATTGCGATACAACGAGGAAATGCCGCCAGCATCCTTGGTACAATGCCGCAAGGGCCTAGTTTAGATTTGAGCTAGTTATTAATTTAGTTTAGTATTTGTACTGTAGTACCTCTGTATATTTAGTTATGTAAATAAATGTATTATCTTTTACTATATAATAATGATATTATATAGTATACGGGGTCATGCTAAATTAAAAGTGTGTAAAAACGAGTAATCGCAATGATTCAGTTGACAGCTTCTACTAGAGCTTGTTTGGAAAGAGAAGTGTCTTGGTTTATATGGGAGCTTACACATGCTTCTTTTTCCGGACAGACTCTACCTACTATTTTGTATTAGAAATTATAAGGAAATACAACAAAGTGTAACCGTTTCATTGTCTTTATATACAATACTTAAACGAAATACTGTTGTGTGAAAAGTATTTTGTTTATGCTCATTTGTTTATAATCTGCCGAGCTACGTTCCCATAATCACCCACATAAAAGTTCACGAGACCGTTCCACAAGCAAAAGGTTTTAAGTAACGAAGATTTTCGAGTAAAGTTTGCCCTTTCCCAATGAACGACTAAAGACGGAACCCATGACCGTTACGGGCACGACCCGTAGCTGGTTTAATTGGTCCATTGCCATTATAATTGTGAGATATTGTGTGAAAATAAAAATAGAGTGGCGGGAAATATGGAAATGTAATAGTTGCTCACACAACGAAGTAAATGGAATACTTCCTGGGCTGTTGTTGATGATAGCAATAGTACGGAGGTCACGTGATGCTTTCTATATAAAATGAAGTGTCGTGTAGGACGCGGGACGAAACAGCGTGCATTATCCTTAAGTCGTAGTCGTAACTCGAGGTCTACTTGTATAAAATTGATTTTTTCAATTTAAAGGTACATCATTGTCGGTTATCAATACGGCGCTGCTGCCATAAGAAATCATTAAGAAATATACTTTTCACCTCAGCAGTTCGACCAAGCCTACTTTCCTCACTCCCTGGAGTGACGAAAGTGCGACTTTCATCACTCCAGGGAGTGACGAAAGTTGAAAGGAGTGAAATTTTGTTTCTAGAAGGTTTTCGTCATAATGATGATGCCTTTCATTCGAGAATGTAAATAAATGTGTTTTTTTAACTTTAAAATGTTCTCACTACTGAGGTGAAAAGTTGTATGTGTCACACGAGAGGAATTTTTTTTTACATCTCGTGTTTTTGAGATCCCTCGCTACGCTCAAGATACAAACGTAGAATCACTAGCTTCGCTCGTAATTCAATAATAGGATCTTTCGCTTACTCAGGACTCAAAATCAATACTCGCAAGAAAAACCAACTTTCCTCTCTTGTTGCACAAATAACTATTAGTGATGTACCTTTAACTTGAAAACTAACAAATGGTTTTAGAAAAAAAACACATAAAGACCTGTCTTAAAAAACTTAAGATAATCAAATTAGACAGGACAGGCATATCAGGTTTATTTATGAACTCCGCATTTTTTCAATGAATCCCTTCTCATTCCCTTAAGCCCTTAAATAGTAACTTCGTCTTGCTAATGCACATACATTTTTTTAAATGTAATATTCATATCAAATCAAAATATATTTTGCTAAAGACCACAGAAATGTAGTTTTAAAGAAGATTCATTAGATTTGGTAAATTATAATAAATCCTACGGCCCTGAGCGCACCCAGTCCATTACCAAAGCTCATTTGTTAAATGGCCAGCTTTTGTTAGGGTTCTCTTCAAAACATATAAAACACTATTAATTAGACAAGGACTTTCCTCCCGATGAGTTTTATGATGTAAAGTAACTACACTTGATTCAGATCTCAAATTGAGGATAAAAACCATACTCTGGGGGTGATTTTTGAGATTCAAGTACTCGAAAGTGACATTTACAACTCAGAATAAAACGATGAAATTATGTTTTAAAAATAAGTACAATACGAATTTAAAATCATGAGTATTTAAATTATTAATTTCATGAGAAAAAATTGGCGGTAAGCTTTTGTGTGCGATTATTTTCGAGCTAAAACTTATTGAATTCGGGCGCTCGAAAGTCAAAAATTGGCCCCCTGCGCTTTAAAATAATCAGTTTTTGAGTTTTCTTGATTTTTTTATTGACGCTCAGTCTTTCTGGAAGACTAAAATCTATAATAAAGACTCAGTAGTCATTTTACTCATAATAAATGCTACATATCTATATCATATTTTGTCCAACTGCCGTTGATATTGTGTAGTTTGCTTACATAGTAAATTTTAGTTGTTAGATTTCCCGCTAGATGTCACTGTACCATGTGTCATTATATGTACATCGCGCTGTTAAGATTTTTCCTAGTATTATGACTTAAAACAAAAAGGAAAGCTCAACCGTTAAATTATATTACATTATTATATTTTGTCATATGCAGTAGATGATTTTTGGGCCTTTGTACATGGTCCTTCGAGCCGGATAGTTCGGCTTTCGTGTGGATTCGGTACACTTCGGGCCAACACCCACCGGGTAAGGTAGTGGATCGCTGCCAACGGTGAATGGCTGGAAGAGCCTATGTTCCGGAGCAACGTGTGACGTAAGCAAGCAGAGCGTCGTGACGTCAGCAGTGAGAGAAGCAGCAGGGACGTAAGCAGATTTGTGTGATGTAGTGAAGTGACAACTGTGAGTACATTTACATTATTACGTAGTGCAACTGTCAGAAACTTAGTGAAATTTCCACGAATTTGGACTTAGAAAAATTTCATCAAGTTTGGACTTAGAAAAATCGTAGCAAGTTTGGACTTAGAATAGTTTCGAAAAAAGTGGAACGACGGGGAATCCACGCCCGATTTCGACTAGATTGTGCTAAGTTCCAAACACTTAGAAAATTTCACCATGGATGCTCTTATAAAAGTGCAACAGGACTTGTACCTGAGAATTGAAAAGGCAAGGTCTAACTTTAAAAAATCGCCTAAAGAACGACTTAACTCTTCGGAATACATTTGCACGAGATTAGAAACTGTAGAATCTTTGTGGGTTCAGTTCACAACAACTCATACAAAAATAATTCAAGAGTCAGATACAGCTGAATTCACCGAGTATATAACAGAAGATATATATTCTTGTGCAGAAGAGTTGTTTATGGATTATAAGTCAGATCTTAAAACTGCTTTGAAAAAACTAAATGTTTCAATTCCTGGGAAGAGCACTGAGCCTACCACTATTGAGAATAAGTCTGACTGTGGTCAAAGCAAATCGGTGATGGTTAAGCTACCAAAGATTTCAATCCCCACATTTTCAGGGAGTTATTCTGAGTGGACTAGCTTCAGAGATCTGTTCACGTCGCTTATCCATAAGAATAAAGATTTAGATGACGTCCAAAAATTGCACTACCTGAAAGGTTACTTAGTCGGCGAAGCTGAACAGCTTTTGCGTCACGTTCAAATCACACAAGATAATTACAGTTTATGTTGGGAAAAATTGGAAAAGCGCTATAATAATAAGAAGTATCTCTCAAACTGCATTCTCAAACGCTTTATGAGTCAGAGGAATATTACGACGGAATCTGCGAATGCTCTCAAGGAATTGCTAGACACCACAAATGAGTGCTTAAATGGATTAAACAACTTAGGGATCGACACAACCACATGGGACATAATTGTGATTCACATCATCTGTCTAAAATTAGACAATGAGTCTAGGAAACAGTGGGAACTTAAGGTAAGCGAGTCTTCTGATGATTTGCCCACACTCAGCCAACTTCAAGAATTTTTAGAAACCCGATTCAGGGCATTGGAATGTTTGGATGGGAAATCATTGAAGACAAGCTTTGTTCCAAAGAAACCTATTGCAGAGTTTAGTAGCAATCCAAAAGTGTATCTTGTAACTGACGTTTCTTGTGCCTACTGTTCAGAGAGTCATAAATTGTGTAACTGTAAAGGTTTTGCAAAGATCGATGTCGATGCTCGACGTGATTTCATCCAGTCCGGTAATTTCTGCTTCAATTGCTTAGGTTCAGGTCACAACGTATATTCTTGTCGCCAATCCACCAGATGCCGAATTTGTAAGCGCAAACATCATTCTTTACTGCACCCAAAAGTCAGCACTGCAACAACTGATTCTCAAGTCAAACCCAATCAATCAGTTGATGACAACATTGTTGCACACGCAACAACAGCTCCATCATCATCGTGTGATGAGCCCAATAATGTAACAACTTGTATTTCGACCAGTCGTGGTCAAAGGATCTTGCCTACGGCTTTGGTTCAAGCTCAGTCGAAATCAGGTTCGAGTATAACCCTCAGATGTTTAATCGACCAATGTTCAGAAGCCTCCTTTGTATCGGAGTCTACAGCACAACTGCTCGGACTTCAGAAGGTTTCCTACAAGAGCACAGTCACGGGACTAGGTGGTGAAGAGAGTTCACCTGTGAACTCCAAGTCGGTGGTAAAAGTAACAATTGCATCACTCCTAGAACCTGACTATGAAGTGAACGTTTATGCTCATGTATTAAGCAAGGTCACAACTAATCGGCCAACAAAACCAGTCGACATTGAATCGTGGTCAGAACTGTCAAACTTAGAGTTAGCAGATACCACATTCAACATTCCGGGAAAAATCGACTTGCTCCTTGGAGTAGAAGTATATGGCCAAATACTTTTGAACGACATGATCAAGGGCCCAGGAGGTGCTCTCATCGCTCAGCGAACGTCTTTAGGCTGGATCGTTTCGGGGCCAACTTGCTTAGACGAGTCGGCAATTCGCAATAACGTTAGCGTTAACCACATTCATTTAGATGAAAACGAGCTGCTCAAAAGATTTTGGGAGCTTGAGGCTGACAACAATGCGATAGATCCCAACCTGCAATATAGTGAAGACGAGAAGAAATGTGAAGAATTATTCGCAGCTACCACAAAACGTGATAGCACAGGTAGATATATAGTAAGACTACCTTTTCGAGATGAAGATCCCAATTGCAAACACGGTAATTTTGAGCCTGTTGCAACTAGGCGCCTCATTCAGTTAGAGAAGAGGTTTGCCAAAGATCCTGAAATGAAGAAACGTTACTCAGATGTCATAAATGAATATCTGCAGCTAGAACACATGGAAGAAGTTCCTCAAGAACAGCAAAACAAACCAGATGCAGTCTATTTGCCACATCACGCTGTCATCCGAGATGACAGAACCACATCTAAGCTTCGAGTGGTATTTGATGCGTCTTGTCCTGGTTCTAATGGTGTTTCATTAAATCAAGACCTGTTAGTAGGTCCAACTCTGCAGCCTGTGCTACGTCATACAATTCTTCGTTGGCGCTGCCATCCCATATGCCTGGTATCGGATATTGTCAAAATGTACAGGCAGGTGAAAGTGCATGAAGATGATGTAGATTTTCAACGCATTTTATGGCGTGAAAACTCGTGGGAGAAGATTAGGCACTTGAGATTGCTCCGAGTTACTTTTGGTACGGCTTCAGCACCTCATCTTGCAGTACGTGCTCTTCAGCAAGTAGCCTACGATGAAGGAGCACAATACCCAAACGCTGCTGATAGGGTCCTCAAGCATTTTTACGTTGATGATTTGTTAACAGGTTGTGAATCTGTAGAAGAAGGTAAAATAGTTTACCAAGAGACAAATGATCTCTTGAAGAAAGGCGGATTTGAGTTACAGAAATGGAGTAGTAACAATGAAGAGTTATTACGACATATAAACGAAAGTGATGTCGAAACGGAGGGAAGTCTCCAGTTGAAGATAGATGCAGTCATGAAAATTCTTGGACTCGTTTGGAATCGTCAAAATGACGAATTTGAATATTCGGTACAGCTTCCTCCGATCAAAATTCCTATAACGAAGAGAAGCGTCATATCGGATATATCACGGCTGTTCGATCCACTTGGCTGGTTGGCTCCAGTAATCATAGTGGCCAAGATTTTCATCCAAAAATTGTGGCTTTCAGGAATTGAATGGGATGATGAAGTTCCACCACAATTACTGAAGATTTGGCTGAACTACAGGGAAAGTTTAAACCAACTTACTCAATTCAAGCTGTCCAGATGGAATTATAATGCTAGCTCCAATGTAACTGCAGAACTTCAGGGATTCTGCGACGCCTCCAATGAAGCATTTGCTGCCGTTGTGTACCTAAGGACAGTAGATAAGGAAGGAAATGTGCATGTATCACTGGTCACATCTAAAACGAAAGTGGCACCCATCAAACAAGTTTCAATTCCACGCTTGGAATTGTGCGGGGCTGTGCTACTGACGAAGCTACTGATCGAAGTAGCCGACGTTATGTGTATCAGTAAAGTGGACATCCATGCTTGGAGCGACTCCACTGTGGTGATTTCCTGGCTAAATAGTCGTCCAAATCGATGGAAAACTTTCGTCGCCAACAGGGTCTCCGAAATAATAACGTCAGTTGAGCCTCACCAATGGTCCCATGTCTCGTCGAAAGATAACCCTGCAGATTGCGCTTCACGAGGTACACAGCATCTTAGTCAAGAAGAGCTTTGGATGGAAGGTCCATCGTGGCTGAAAAATAAAGAAATCAGCTACAAGAAACCAAATATAAAGGATACGAATCTAGAAGAACGAAGCAGCAGTAAGGCATGCTTCCTGAATACTCACAGTGATAATAATGTCACAGCAGATACTTTAGAAACGCTTATTTCAAGGTTTTCTAAATTAAGAAAACTGTTACGCGTCCTGGCTTTCTGTAAACGTTTCTTGAAATGTACTAGAAAAGAGAAAGTAAGTGTGTGGTTAACAAGCGAAGAAATCCAGGAGAGCTTGAAAACATGTACAAAAAGTGTTCAAGCAAACCATTTCAAAGAGGAGTTGAAGAACCTGAAAAAAAATAAAACGACAAACAAAAAAAGTCAACTTACCTCACTGAACCCGATGATTGACGAAGATGGCATCCTGAGAGTTGGTGGAAGATTAGAGCACGCCGGAATTAGTGATCAAATGAAACATCCTATTATAATTCCACAGAAGTCACACTTGACAACCTTGCTCATTGATAATGCACACGAAAAAACTCTACATGGTAACCCACAATTAATGCTCAACTACTTGAGATCCAAGTATTTTGTAATTGGAGCAACTAATTCGGTTAAGTTCTTCGTTCGCAAATGTGTGACATGTGCTCGCTATGCTGCCGCATCGCGACATCCACTGATGGGGCAGTTGCCGTCAGTCCGAGGAACTGTCAATCGCCCTTTCTATCAGAGTGGCGTGGACTATGCTGGTCCAATAAGCCTGCGTACTTCAAAGGGAAGAGGCCACCACTCTTATAAAGGCTACATCTGCCTTTTCATTTGTATGGCTACAAGAGCGATACATCTTGAAACTGTTAGTGACTTAACAGCTCAAGGATTTATCGCAGCATTTAAACGCTTTACAGCACGTCGTGGTCATTGCGCTGACTTGTGGAGCGACAATGGAACGAATTTCGTAGGAGCTGCTCGTGAACTTAAACAGTTATACGCCGAAGAACGATCAAGCGTAGCTGTGGAAATTGCAGATCAGCTTGCTACAAACTCCACCAATTGGCATTGGATTCCGCCTCATTCTCCAAACTTTGGAGGCCTCTGGGAGGCTGGAGTTAAGTCAACAAAACATCACCTTAGAAGAGTTATTGGAAATTCTACCTTGACATTTGAGGAAATGGCTACAGTTCTGGCTCAAATTGAAGCTTGCCTGAACTCAAGGCCTATGTCAAGAATTAATAGTAACAATAGTGATGACCCCATACCACTCACTCCTGGTCATTTTCTTGTGGGAGAGCCCTTAGTGCTTGTGCCGGACTCTAACTACGAAAGTGCCAATGTAGGAAGCCTGAGAAGATGGCAGCTAACACAAAAAATGGTTCAAGATTTCTGGCGCCGATGGTCGCGTGAATATCTGACCCAGTTTTACCACCGTTATAAATGGGCCCATCAAACGTCTGAGCCTGACATAGGTAGTGTGGTGTTAGTAAAGGAAGACAATTTGCCTCCTGCAAAATGGTTATATGGAATAGTCACTGATAAACACCCAGGTCTGGATGGAATCACTCGAGTAGTTAGTTTGCGTTGCAAAGGAAATGTTATTAAACGACCTGTTGGAAAATTATGTTTCCTGCCTATAGAGGCATAAATTGTTAGTTAAGTTTTGTTTATTGTGTTGCGCACCAACAAGTGCTAGATGTGAAGTTTACTGTTTTAATTTCATTTGTCAGAATTGTACGCAAATTTAACGCTGTATAAGGGTAGTACCTAGTTATTTGTCTAGATTTGTTTAAATATTAATACATGTAACATTTTTATTCCACTATGTCATGTTATGAAGAATAATTGTTATAAATAATGTTACTCTCACCGCATGGTGGGCGGAATTAAGGACATTGTCCAATAATTGTCCTTGGTGGGCGGTATGTCCAACTGCCGTTGATATTGTGTAGTTTGCTTACATAGTAAATTTTAGTTGTTAGATTTCCCGCTAGATGTCACTGTACCATGTGTCATTATATGTACATCGCGCTGTTAAGATTTTTCCTAGTATTATGACTTAAAACAAAAAGGAAAGCTCAACCGTTAAATTATATTACATTATTATATTTTGTCATATGCAGTAGATGATTTTTGGGCCTTTGTACATATTTTTTATCTTAACTACTTAAAGTTAATGGCGGAAATGAAAAAAATGTTTGTTGATTTTCGAGCTCACCAAAGCTCTCAGGATTCCAAATTGGAAAAGATTTCCTCTGCGATGGACGAAATTAAGGCGCAAAACCAACATATGCAGAGCTCCGTGGATTTCGTTACTAACAAATTGGACTCTATACAGTCTCAAATAGACGATCTTGAATCGGATCGTAACAAAAACCTGCAATATATACAAGTCCTTGAACAAAAACTGGAAACCATGGAACGACATAAGAGGTCTACATGTGTGGAAATTAGAAACATACCACATAATAAAGGCGAAACAAAATTATCTTTGCTGAGCCAATTAGCATCACTGGCAAATACCTTAAACACTCCTATAGACCCCCAGCATGTAAAAGATATCTTCCGTATTAACACCCGAGACCCCAATATGAAGACAATTATTGTTGAATTCAACAGTGTACTTACAAAGGAACTACTAATTAGGAAATATAGGGATTATAATAAAACAAACAGCACATGTAAATTAAACACAGAGACTTTGCGCATTGGAGGCCCGCGGAACCCCGTGTTTATATCTGAGAATCTATCCCCTCAAATGAAACGGTTACACTACATCACAAAGGACTATGCAAAGTCTAACGGTTTCAGGCACTGTTGGGTGACAAATGGTAAGATTTTTCTACGGAAGCAAGATGGCACAAACTTAATCCTTATCGACAGTGAGCAAGATTTGAGGAACTTAGACAAATCTAATAACACTGAGTGACTAAGATACCTTTTAACAAGAATTTTGGGTTTTTGTCTTCCTTCCCGGATGTCTGCAATCTTATGTCTAATACCTTTATCAACATTAAGTAATTATAACAATGATTCCTGTAATACCAGTCCGTCGATTTTACTACATGTACAACTGTATTATTTAGTCTGTTGTTTAATTGTTCTTTACAGCCATTGTCTAGTATACTTAGTCATTAAGAACTATGCAGAAATCAATCTCTGTATGATGCAAGCCTCTTTACCCCAAATGACCATAGTTTCCCCCATGATGCGTGTTAAAATTTTAAATCATCGTGAATAACACACTAGAAATTAATAATGACCTAGAAAATATTACTGTTTCTAAATCATATGTCTGCTCTCCAGAAAATTGCTTAGGGCTCCTTACTGATGTTAATGAATCACTTACAGTGTTACACTTGAATATTAGAAGCATTGGTTGTAATTTTGGTGAACTACAGATACTTTTAAAAAGGATAAATATTGTGTTTGATGTTCTTGTGCTTAGTGAATGCTGGCTCAGCAAATGTCCATACTTACCAAATTTACCCGGATATGCATCATTCAAGTCTAAATACACAAACCAAAATGACGGTGTAGTAGCTTTTGTTAAATCCGATTTGGCTTGTTCGGTTGTGAAGCAACCCTTTGATGATGCCAATTGTCTTCTTTTGAAGTTCTCTAACGAAATCGCCTTAGTAGCCCTATATCGCTCGCCCTCATCAAAAAACATTGATGGATTTCTGGTGTCCCTTGAGAATACACTGGCCTCACTGAATAGTTTCAAGTCTGTGGCCCTAATTGGAGACATTAACATTAACATAGTACCGGGAAGTAGTGATTCTAACGCTGATCCTTACCTAACCATTGCTGCTGCTAATGCTATGTTGCCTGCACATGTGCTTCCTACAAGAAATAACAGTTGTTTGGATCATGTACTTCTCAAAACAAACACAACATCTGTTACATTGGTCATAGATTCACTTATTACTGACCATAATCCTGTTATACTTTGCTGTAGTCGGAAAAGAACATTAACCAAAACAGCACGTACCAAAATCGTATTTAACGAATCTGCCTGCGTAAAAGAAATTATGGATCGTGACTTTTCATTTATTTTATCTATTTCTGATGCTGAAAGAGCTGCATACTCATTTGTTACTACACTGATAGAAATTATTAAAACTCACTCTAAAACTGTTTATGTAAGTAGCAAATTTAGAACAATAAAGCCTTGGATGACACCTGGCTTGTTACGCTGTATTAGAAACCGAGATCGATTATATAAATTAAGTAGAAGAAATCCGTACGATCATTTGGCAAAACTAACGTACACACGCTATAGAAATTTTTGTACAAATTTACTTAAAAAAATTAGACAGTCGTATGAGCGGACAGAGTTTCAAAAAGCTAAAAATAACCCAAAGGCTACATGGAAACTTATTAAAAGTATAACAAACCTTAACGATAAAACATCAAGTGCAGATAACCTTTTGTTACTAAACGTAAATCCAACAGCCGCAGTTAATTTGGTAAATGAATATTTTAGTGGTATCGGGAAGACACTTGCCTCGAAATTCCCTGGGCAGACTAATCATAATCCTAATCACGATGGTAACGCATCTCACCTGAATTCTAACCAAGTAAACTCTATGGCGATAATTGAAACAGATAATGAAGAAGTTGAACGAATTACTATGGGATTGCGAAATTGTGCTTTGGGTTGGGATGGTATACCGGCGACACTGCTTAAGACAACGCGTCACGTACTGGTGCCTATAATGACACACATTTTCAATCTTTGCTTAGCTTCGGGAACTTTTCCTCGAGCATTTAAAAGAGCTCTTGTTCACCCTATTCATAAGGGAGGAGACAAAGACAGTGTCAATAATTACAGGCCTATTTCCGTATTGACAACGCTATCAAAAATTTTTGAAAAAATTCTTAATTCTCGTTTAATTAAATACCTGGATGCATATTCTATACTTTCTTGTAACCAATTTGGATTTAGGTGTGGGAAATCTACAGAGGATGCTGTTTTGGCCCTAACGAATTCTATCATAAATAATTTTAACTGTAAACAAAAAAGTATTGGCATTTTTCTTGATCTATCCAAGGCATTTGACACCGTCTCTGTTCCAAAACTCCTGGGGAAACTAGAATCTATTGGTGTAAGAGGACTTGTACTTGATATTTTCAAAAGTTACTTAAGTGATCGCACACAGCAAGTCCGCATAGGCAATCACACTAGTGATGAGGTGACTCTTTCCTTTGGAGTGCCCCAAGGCAGCGTCCTTGGGCCAACCTTATTCTTAATATATGTAAATTATTATTATGTTTATTTATTATTATCAAGGATCTGGGTAACTATAAACCGCATCCGAACGGGAGTAGGACGCTGTAACCAGAACCTTCACAGATGGGGAATCTCGCCGACACCAGCCTGTGACTGCGGGGAGCCAACTCAAACAATCCCTCACATAATAGAAAAATGTCCTAGAAGGCGATTTGCCGGAAGCATGCAGGACTTGCTGGCACTCACACCGGATGCAAGGGAGTGGCTACTCAATTTAGATATTAAACTGTAAATATTTAATTTCTGTGTAAATTGTAAATTAAGTGTAATTGTTATTCAGGAGTAAAGCCATACGACATAATAATAATATATGTAAATGATTTATGTAATATTGCTCTAACTAATGTTAAAGTTTTTGCTTATGCAGACGACACGGCTCTTCTCATACAAGCACCGACATGGGAAAGGGCTCGCCTCCTCGCGGAAAGCACATTAAGAGTAGTTTTGAAATGGTTGGAAGTGAATTTATTGACAGTCAATGTTAGTAAAACAACTTTTATCACTTTTGCAGCTAAATCATCTTCACTGCCCCCTCCTAGTTACTCTCTCCGTGCTCACAACTGTAACCACAATGACATTTTATGTAGCTGTAGTGAACTAACACGGTCCAGTAATGTTAAATATTTAGGTGTTCTTATAGACTCCTTAATGAGCTGGAACGATCAGCTGAATGCGGCTGTAAGTAGAACTCGAAAATTAATTTATGTATTTAAGACTCTTAGAAATGTTGCTGACGAGCTAACTCTAAAGACTGTCTACTTTTCACTGGCACAGTCTGTTTTAACCTACTGCTTAACGGCCTGGGGTGGAACAGGGAAAACCAAATTCATACGATTAGAAAGAGAATAGAATAGAATAGAATAGAAGAACTTTATTCAGAAACGCTTAATTAACACTTAACTAATAACACTGACATTAATTGTATTTTATAAAGCATGACTGAAAAGGTCTCCACTCAGCTTCATGCCAAAGGACCCTTGAGGGCCCTGGCGCTGGTCTTCCGTGGAGACCCTTCCGAGAGAGCGCAGCTAAAAACTATACAAAGCAAATATTGTATTGTTAGTGTCTTAATTTATATTAATACAATAATAATTTATGCAAATATAACTATAATAAAACCTCAAAACTATGAACTATTCTCCCGTAATAGCAACACTGAAAACTCCTACAAAAGAAACTCAATGAACACAAGAATAATATGATTTAGGTCCATCAGATCAGATGGGCTTAACCTGGACATAGTTTTTGTTACCCTATCCTTAGCACAGACTTTTAATTACAGTTTTTTTGTAAATTGAGAATATGTTTTTTGAAATGAACTTTGAACGAATACAATGATAATAAGTTCCTGATAGGAGGCGGTATATTGTTCCAGCACTTCGTAGCAGAGTATTTAAAGCTGCCACGAAATGCGGCGGTGCTGTGCCGTGGACAAAGCAGACGAGTAGCTCCCCTAATATGTCTCCGAGAAAAAGTTAATTTCTCGTATAGATATTGTGGTCTCATTGTCCTTACAATACCAAAAAGCATATAGGCAAAATGCATTGAGCGTCGTGACTCCATATTCATTAAACCGTGGTTATTCAGGTAAGGAGTAACGTAAGTCCGAGATGGAATGAAAAAACAAAAACGCGCACATGCATTCTGCACACGTTGTATTAACTTTTTGGTTTTTGACAGCAGACAGCCACCCACAACAGTATCGGCATAATTGAGTTTCGATAATATTAATGATTCACACAGAGATATTCTCACATCAGTACTTAAATACTTACGTACGTTGTATAATATTTTGAGTCTATAAAAACATACTCGAGAGGTCTCTACTATATGGTTGTGAAACTTAAGGTTACCATCCATGAGCACACCCAAGTTCCTTACTTCTGCTACCTGCTCAATAGATTGACCTCCTATTTCAATCGTAGAAAGAGCTCAAAGGGCTGTGCTTAAAGTTATGTATAGTAAACCAATTCGTTTTCCTACTTCTGAACTATATGCAATGGCTAAGGTTCTGACTGTTAGACAATTGTTCATCTTGAAAATCGTATTGCGTAAACATCTAGATCTGCCTTATGTTGTTAAACCTATAAAACGACGGACTAGCCACATATGCAACTCTAAACATACTAGTTTTGCTATTGTCAGACGTCATTATGACCATCTTTCGGCTAAATTGTACAATAAATTGAACACTTTGCTAAACATACATCCACTGTTATATAGGGAATGCAGGAATAAAATAACAAAGTTTTTACAAAATCTCAATTATACTGAGACTGAACTTGTACTTAGTGGGACCTAGTTAATGATGGAAGCTTAAATTGTTAAATAAATATGTAGATTATATTTTGGAGTACACTTCTGTAAAATAATAACTAACCTGGTTTAGTAGCTATAAGTATATTGCCTTAAATTTAAATAATTTTAAACTAACATAATTATTATAATAATAATTAAGTTTAAGTTTAGTAATCTAACCGTATACTTAAGTACCTCTGTAGAACATAAACCCCCTATGTCCGAGGTGGGCGTAAACAGCTGCGACACAGTTTATACTAATGCAGCTACTTACGATCTCCATTTTTAATATGTACCTATGTTATTATGTTCAATAAAAATCTTTAAATCTTTAAATAAAAACTAAAATCAACACGTCTTACATGAGGATTGAGTAACTATTTTAGTATTTTCACATTTTTTTAGTTGTTTGCAATTCTGCAAAATATTAATTCTTCAAGTGAAACATGTGAAACGACAGCGATTGGACAGTACATTTATATTATGAGTGGCTCATACATTTCGAATTGAATAGTTTAATAGCTTGAATGCGTGTCGAATTGGGGCGAGAAGGGTTAACACGCAAATAACGTCGTTAGTGGTAAATTCAGTGATAGTTCCACAGAGTATGTAAAACAAGATGAAATAAAAAACCCAGATCAATTATAACTGTGTCATAGAAGAAGGCGCAGATACAGGATTACATTCAGGGGGGGCACTTTCCTTCAACAAAACAAAACAAAACAACAAAAGATCTTATGGTCATGACCTATGGCCTCCGTAGTCCACGAGGCTTAGGTACCTCTCCCTGTATCCGCGCGCCTGCATAGACCTCTGCTTCTGCTCTGCTCTGCGATCTGCTAAAAGCCCATGATAGATCTGCTTAATCCAGAACCCACAATGGAATGATGAAATCGGATAAGCCTTTTTAGAGATTATTAGAAAGAAAAAAAAGACAAAAGCTAATAGACATGTAGCACTCACCCAAAATGCATTCATGTCGGGGAAAAACTACGCTTTATAAAGAATAACCAAAGTTTTGCTACGAACCACACAGATAAATAGTCATCATTCTTGGCTTCTGTATAGGTAAATGAAAGGTATCTTTAGCAGTCGCGGTTGGTTAATCTCAGTAAAAAATCTTAATTTCCTTGCTTGGCCGTGAGGTATGACAGTATGTACGTACAGTTAGCAATGAATACTATAATGCAAAGCAGAAGCAATACCCGATTATATAGGTGTCCTTTATTTTTTCTAATTTGCAAAGTAATATAGTATAAAGAATTGAACTTATCTGGATTAAGAGTGGCTTAAAGCCTAATCAAATATTTATACGTATGTGTACCATCGAGTTTATAATTGCATGGCCAATTTATCAATGATGAATTCATTCATAAATTGCCCATGCAATTTTGAACCCGATGGTACCTATTGCTCACGATTAAGCGGTAAGCGCCACTTTATTTTGTCTTTCTTTACTCTTATCGGGTAAAATTCTTTTTACTTCTCATGCTCGTAAAGTTTCACTTTATGCTGGGTATAGGCGGACTAAAACTCAATTTTATGCACAAGTGCATAAAAAATTGCCATTGTCAAAATAGCCTTAGAAGAAGTCAATTTTTTATGCACTTGTGCATAAAATTGAGTTTTAGTCCGCCTATACCCAGCATAAAGTGAAACTTTACGAGCATGAGAAGTAAAAAAATATAAACACTTATGAAAGAAATTCCTATTCTTTTTATTTCCTCACAATCGAAGTAAAAAGTAGAGTGTATAACTCGTCCATAAAACCCATTTTACGCTCGTACTTTATATCCATCCTCGCTCGCAAGCTCGCTCGTATGGATAAACGCCTCGCGTAAAATGGTGCGTTTTATGCACTTGTTGTACAATCTACTATTTTCTACTCCGATACTTTTATCTGTCAATTATATGGTCCCGCCAACGAATATAAAAGCATGTCTTATGACATTTCAAAAAAGTCTATCTTGTCTATTCTTTATAAAGACCTATTATAGGTTACATAGGTTATTATGTGATAAAAAGCAACTGCTAACAGTGGTGGTAAAAAAGAAAAACAACACTAAATTTACAACGAAAATCAAAACTGCCAACTTAACAAACAACTGAATTCATATGGTTTGGAACAATAACAAAACTAAAATAATTGCTGCCAATATAAGGAAAAAAGCAAGTAATAATGACATTTGAAAAAAATAATTACCGTGTCTATGATTACGTTCTCTCAACTGTTATTTGCCACCACTTTTCAAGTTCTCGCTATTTTTTAAAGCAAACTGCGTTTAATCTTGTGTGTTATTTAATCACTAGTCGTAGAAAAAGTAATGTATGCAACGTTGTATAAGTAGGTCAAAAAAGGCTCATGGCCTCTTTATTAACAATTTTCGGCTTCGCCTCAAATTGTTACACACGCCACTCACCTTTTTTGAACCCTCTTATACAACTATTGCATACTTAAAATACTACAAATTAAATGATGTTAGCGGTTTTCTTCTCCGTGTAATTTTACAACTGGCAGTTTACGTATATCGGATTGTATCCATCAAAACGCGCTTTTCGCAATTGTGAATGACTGTACACAGTGGAGTTTTATTTGTCTGAATTTTAGATGTGGGAAACAATTGCTAATTAATTAAATTTAAGAAGGAAGTGCACTAACCGTGACCTTCCTTGCTTTACGACACTGTTTACGAGTGGTTACCTAGTGATAATTTGATAAATATAAATATCCATTGTTGATAAGATCGCTCATGGGTTTTATTTAAACATTATGTTAAACTGCTTGGGTTTGTGATGTACCTACTTAATTTTACAATACCTACAGTAGTTTTGGTGTAGTGAGGTGGAGTAGTTATTAAGTGTTTGCCTGGACAGTAGCGCGCATATATCAATAATAGGTACGTTGGTCATAAACCCGAAGGTTCTCTGCCTTTTCGCCGAAAATCATATTGCCAAATTTCACTTGGCAACCAACTTTTCGCAGAAGTTTCATTTGGGCGAATTTCATTTCCCAACTTTACATAATCCAACCTAACCTAACCCAACCCCGTAGGCAATTTTCATTTCCCAACCCCATTAGTTGGAAAATGAAATGGTTGCGAAATAATTATTTGGTAAAAGTTATTCGGCCAAATGAAATTTTTGCGAAAAGTTGGTTGGCAAATGAAATTCGGCAATACAATATTCGGCGAAAAGGCAGGATACCAAACCCGAAAAACAGAGGAGTTGGTAGCAGCCTCCCATACCATAAGCTTACTAAAATTTGTAGTTATACACAAAACGCGTCATAAGCGGGAGAGCGTATTATGCGGGACTGTGTGGTATGGTCACTTGGTCAGCTGCAGAGAAATAGGCGGCTTTCACACTGCTGCGATTTCCGCAAGGGCAATCTGCCTAGAAAGTAGGTATGTTTGTACTGCGGGGCACAAGTGGCAAGGACTGATAATGGCGTATTATGCGATTAATTAAATACGACATGATCGTATTAAGTGAATTCTACTGTGTTTAATTTAAAGCTAAAATTCCTTGACGGCGCCATGTAGGTCGTTTTTGTTAGGTGGCACCTGACAACAGGCCCTAGCATAGCGTAAGTAGGCATTACCGCAGCCTGGTGAGCAGCTCTAGCATACTCGTTACATCCTCAAGAGTGCCGTTTGTCGCTGTCGCGTCGAGAAGCTAAAATAAATAAATAAAATATAAACAATATGCCGTACAATATTGCTATTATATGCCGAGGATAAATGAGGGTTTCCTTAACCGATTGTTTCACCACATGCAGCACCGTGGCGAGAGGTCCAGCTGTCGCAATCCATCAATAATGTTTAATCACATTTTTTTTAAATTGGTGGATTTTGACAGCCGCTGTGAATGTCATCGATCTCTCGTCACAATGCCGCCACCTGGATTTCAGGAAACCGTCATTGTTTAGAGCTTGTACAAAGAAAATGACCTACGTCACTTTTTATGCTTATAAATAGAATAATTTTATGCTATTTCTTATCAGATTGTTATCTGAATTTATTTTACACACATCGTTACTAGAACAATTATCTCTTTCCGGTGTACTTAGTCAAATACAAATTCAGGATGACACATGTGAAAGATATTTGTAAAAGGAGAAAGGAAATAGATTAATAGTGTTTGCACCCGATTGTTGAAGGAGGGTTATGTTTTTCAAGAGAGTACCAAAATGTATATTCTTTGTATGCATGATTGTGGCGCCATCTCATGGGCAGGCGTTCAATCTCTTTTTTATTGTTTATAAATAGGTTGTATTCCTTGCTTATATGAAGTGTCACTGGCTGATTCACTATTTTGTAAGCTGACAGGGGCTTTTGTAGTTTCATTTCTTGTCACATTTTGCACTGTGTGGTGCACTGCGATCATTCTCGTTACCCCCACCATGCACTTCGCACACAGCGATATCCTACAGATTACATGGTTTGACAGATTACGATGCGTATTTCAATTAATCACGATAGTAGCTAGGGATACACGCACAGATCTGCTATTCAGATGTGTCCGCAGAAAAAACCGTGTCCAAGTCGCGCCATACTTGGGCGGATCTGTGCGCCGGGCATATCCGCCAGACAAATCCAGCGGGCTAATCTGTACGTGTATCCCTAGCTATTGGGAGGACACTTAGGGCATGATAAAAACAAAAACAAAATGGTGTCAAAACTTGTATATAAATATTTATGGCTAAATAAATGAAAAAATCTTAAATCGCTTGCGAAGTTATTGATATTTTTAACTCGACTTGTGTCATGTCATCAGCTTTACACCACTTATGGAGTATCTTTATTACTTAGGTACTTATATAGTTTTTCACCCCTACTATTCGAAAAAGACTAATTTGTAGCCCATTTACAGGGAGCAAAAGTGACTTTTGATCCCTCTGCGATTACAGGGAGCAAAAATGACTTTTGCTCCCTCTGCGATTTGTTGCCCATTTACAGAGGGAGCAAAAGTGACTTTTGCTCCCACTGCGTTTTTTTTTCTATTTTCCTTGTCTTTACAACCAATTAAAATGAGACAACATTATATAACTTCTCTTTCTAGCAGATAGCTAGTTTAGTACCTTTGTTTTCGTTTTTCTCATAGAAGGAGTGAAAAGTAGAGTGTACTACGCGGTAGCAAAATTATTTCGATCTCGGGTCACTTGAATCCCTCACTACGCTCAGGATTCCACGTTAGAATCCTTCGCTTCGTTCGGGATTCAACATGCTACCCTCGACCGAAATACGTCATTTTGCTCCCTTGTAATACAATCTACTATTTCTCGTATAAATCATATCCGATCCGATGTTTAATTTGCTGAATCTGGTCTAGCTATAATTTTAGACAAATTAAGCATCTAATGAATCTATGATTTTAAAATCACTCTAACTAGTTGTAAGTAAATTTTGTGAACATACTGAATCTCCATAATCAACTCTGTATTTTCACTTTTTATTGAAAAATCCATAGACAAATATGCAGGCGGAATTTAGAGAAGATTTTAACGGGTAGTGATTCAATAATTCTCGTATAATTACACTGACAGTAATCACTATCTCTCCAAGTATTGACGGCGCATACACTTTTTGCTTTTACACCAGTCACGCGTGACCATAAATATGCATTTGCTTTCCTTTGTCATTTAAATTCGTTGGAATTTCATTGTGGACATTGATTAAGCACGTAATATTGTTTGGGAAGAAGACAAACTGTTTTCAACCGACTTCAAGATTTCGAAGGAGAACCTTCTCAATTCGTGGGGATCTTTGTTTTTGCTTGTTTTTTTTTTTATATTTGAAGACGGCTCAGGATCAGCTCATCCAGATCTGATCATGGGATCCTGGAGAAATCGAGGGAACTCTTCAGCTATTATTTTACTACTAATATTAGTGACTAATTTTGAGTAATGTGTTAAGTGATTTGAGTAAGTACGAACCATTTACGAACTATGTGTAGCACTCAGCAGCGAAATAGCTAAGCGGGTGAAGCGTTCGAAATTATCTTGGTCCGACTTTATTATGAAGAGAATAAGATCGTGTGAAGGTCATTTTGAACACCCCATCCGCAAAGAAACTTCTGCTGCTGACTGTAATACTGTAACAAACAAATCAAATCAGAAACTACCGTAAAGCACCGTACCAAATGCCAACCCACCCCTCTTACGATCATGGTACCCTAGTACCCCGATAAACAAACTATCTGTTATGTCAAATATTTCGGAATACCAAAATTGTACTTCACTGCATAGTCTCTCGATGATAGACTGAGTAGTATGCGCATCCGCCAGCCCTAAACACGCACGAGTTTTCATAGCCTAAAAAACGCCTAAAAAAACAAACTTCACCCCTCACCCCGCGACGCCATCTTGTCATTAGCGTTTTCTCGTCAACGGAGCTCGATACACGCGTTAAACAAATATTCGAAAAACTGTTAAATAGTGCTTATTTTCTATAAAAATGAAGAGACGGAAGAGAGAAAAGGATTCAGAACACCTAGAACGTAAAATAAGAAGATATCTGGACCGTTTAGAGCGTTGGCGTAATGATGCACCGACGCCGTCGGAGTCGCCGGGGCGAACGCCATCGCCGGCGCCATTACAAATTCCAGAAGAAAATTCGTCAAAAGAAACAAGCGATTTTGTAAATGAAAATGACGAACCTCGGGTTCAAACTCAAGAGGATATAGAAGGTAAATTTGTTGTGTTTTTTGTTTCCTTGATTCCGATCGTCTCTTATAGGATTAGGATTAACACGCCTTGTGTTGGCGCCAAAACGAAGTATGACTTGTCACCTATTTAGGAGATCAATTCATACTAACAATCTAAGAATAAGGGAGTATTTACTCTCATAAGCCATATCCGCTATTGAGCGGAATACTAGTTGTCACTTATTTAGGTGATCAACTGATACAATTTTGATGTACTTTGTACTTATACATAAGATGCTGTTCAGCACTTGACTACAATGTTAACCCAAAAATAACGGGTATGATCCCGGTATAGATACTCTTTAATAATATAATATAGAGCACAATATTAATGTCACCTATTAAGGAGATCAATTAATAAGGAGTTATCACAACCCCGGCTACCATTAGGTATCCACATCCACTCTAAACTAAGGGGGAAAGATACACTCACTAAATATATAAACTTATGGTTATTTGCTCTTACACTATCCTAATTATCTTCCAGGAGAACCCCTGGATGAGGAAATACTCACCTTACTTGGTGATGCACCATTGACCAACAAATATGGACCTGCAATACATAGGGAACTGGCAACCAGATGGGCAAATACCATTAAGAATGGCCTTACTAAGGAGAAAAGAGTAGAGCTAAAAGATAAATATTTACCACCGGAAAATTGTAAAACAGTGGATGCCCCAAGACTTAATTTGGAGGCTCAGGCAGCAATGACAGACATAGCTGTGAAGAGAGACAAAGCCATGTCAGGGAAGCAGAGCCAAGTTGGCTGTGCCCTTACCGCACTGGCAATGGCCTTTGGCAAGTTAGTAAACATGAACAAAGATGACATGCAAATACAAACCATCAATTACATCAGTGATGCAGCCCGATTGTTGTGTGATATTCAACACCAAGAATCAACAACAAGAAGAAATTTTGTGTTACAAGGTTTAGACCAGTCTATTCGTGACTCTATAAAGGATGCAGAGGTCGATCAATGGCTATTCGGCGAAGCATTTGCTGACAAGCTCAAGGCATCAAAAGCTATCAAGAAATCTGGCCAGGAAATTAGTAGTGCTAAACCTAAGAAACCACTGCAGCAGCAGCAACCAAGAAGACCTTTAAACTCCAGAGGCCCAGCCAGTTACCAACCCCGGAACTTTTCATACCAAGCCGGGCCTCGACGCTATCAGTATCAGACATACAAGAAGCCGGGGCCTCGAGCTCAGCTAGCACCTCAGCCACATGCACCCAACAAGTACATGCAGACCAAGGCTCCTCCACAAGCGAACAACAGTCGCAACTGACAAATCAGGTTAGTAAGCACTATTGTGGCCGCCTCATACATTTTAAAGATCAATGGGCTCGCATCACGTCGGACCCTAGGATTCTTAGCTGGATTTGTGGGTATAAATTCCCGTTTATTCAAACACCATCACAGTTAACAATACCCAAAAATGACTCTTTCTCCTATAGCGAATGTCAAAAGATAGATAACTGTATAAATAAGTTACTTCATATAGGAGCCATTATTCCTTGTGAACCATGTAACGGCCAATATCTTTCTAAGATTTTCACTGTACCTAAGCCTAATGGTGAAAGTAGATTTATATTGAATCTCAAGAATCTAAATAAGTTTATAGAAATTGACCATTTTAAGCTCGAAGATACCCGTTCAGTTATCAGGCTGATATCTCGAGATTGTTACATGTGTACTATTGACCTCAAAGATGCCTATTTTCTAATACCAATCCACAGTAGTCATAGAAAATATCTACGTTTCCTATGGAAGCAAAATATGTATGAATTCCAAGTTCTAGCTTTCGGAGCAAACATTGCTCCCTATGTTTTCACCAAGCTTCTAAAACCAGTCATGCATTATTTGAGGTCAAAAGGTCTTATATCTGTTATATATCTTGACGATATTTGGTGCAGTGGACGATCTTATTCAGAATGTTATGATAATGTTCAAGAAACCATCAAGACAATATCAAATTTAGGTTTCCTTGTTAATTATGAGAAGAGTTCAATCATACCAAGCCGATGTGTGAAATTCCTAGGTTTCCTGTTCGACTCACAGAAATATATAATTTCATTACCTAATGAAAAACGAGAAAAAATTAAATACACCATACAAAGGTTCGCTGCCATGAAATATTGCAAAATTAGAGAACTCGCACAATTAACAGGGTTACTTGTATCAGCTTGTCCAGCTATTGATTATGGTTTCCTACATACTAAAGAATTAGAAAGGCAAAAGTTTATTTACTTAAGCAAATATAATGATGACTATGAAAGGATGATGCCGGTATCAAACTCACTATTGCCTGAATTTCAGTGGTGGCTCTCACATATTGACACCTCCATTAGCACTATTAAGTGTAATAATTATGTTATGGAAATATTCTCAGATTCCTCTCTGTCCGGATGGGGAGCATCATGCGGTAACAAAAGAGCTGCAGGGTTGTGGAACGAAGCAGAACGAAAACAGCACATCAACTGCTTGGAACTAACCGCTGCTTTCCTCGCTCTTAAAACTTTTACTGATGGTCTACGGGATTGTGAAATTCTTCTTCGCATCGACAACACTACAGCTATTTCGTATATTAACCGCATGGGGGGTATACAATATCCCCATTTGAATTTGGTTGCAAAACAAATATGGACATATTGTGAAAGTCGCAATCTGCACATATTTGCATCTTATATAAGGTCTGCACAAAATGTTATTGCTGATAGTGAATCTAGAAAGAGATATTCTGATATAGAATGTGAATTGAATGATGATTTTTTCAGTGCTATTGTGTGTGCTTTTGGTGTTCCACAAATAGACTTATTTGCAAGCCGTGCCAATAAAAAGTGTGATTTGTATGTAGCATGGAAAAACGATTGTGACGCCTTCAAAATCGATGCATTTACTATATCATGGAAACCATATTATTTTTACGCTTTTCCTCCTTTCGTACTAATAACAAAAGTATTACAAAAAATAATTTCTGAACAGTCTGAGGGTATCCTCGTAGTACCAGACTGGCCAACACAGCCATGGTACCCATTGTTCAAAAAGCTTACCATTTCAGAACCCTTACGTTTCGGGCCTTGTAATAATCTATTAAAATCATATTCCAGCAATCACCAATTCCATCAACGTCTTATCCTGGTTGCCGCGCGCTTGTGCGGGAAGCACTATCTCGCCGGGGCGTGTCGGCAGCCCCGATGAGCGTCATGTTGGCGTCCCTATCTGACAATACCATCAAACAGTATAGTACTTACCTGCGACAGTGGTATGATTACTGCATTCTATTTAACATAGATTATTTACAAGCATCTGTTCCACACATTTTAACTTTCCTAATGAAATTATATGATGAGGGTTCTGTCTACAGCTCTATTAATTGTTGTAGATCGGCTCTATCTCTTTTAGTTGGTCCGAAAGTTACTAACGATGATAGGATTGCCCGCTTTATAAAAGGCGTGTTCAGACTTCGACCACCTCGTCCCAAATATGACATTACTTGGGACCCCTCTATAGTTCTAAATTATTATTCACAGAAAGAAGAAAATATTGATTTATCTCTAGAAGAACTCTCTAAGAAACTAATAACGTTGTTGGCAATAATAACAGCTCATAGAGTACAGACATTTTCTCTGATAAAAATTTCAAACATTAAAACTCTTTCGGAGAAAATATACATTAAAATACCTGATCATATAAAAACTTCACGTGTAGGTAGTGTACAACCCAGTCTGGTATTGCCTTTCTTTGTCAGTAACACTAAAATTTGTCCAGCTAGTGCCTTAGTTAATTACATTGAAAGAACAAATAGTATAAGAGAATGTGATAATTTATTTGTAGCATATAAGAAACCGCACAATGCGGTTACCTCGCAAACGCTTAGCCGTTGGATAAAGTCAAGTCTAGAGAACAGTGGTATTGATGTGACAATTTTCTCAGCACATAGCACTAGACATGCAGCTAGTTCTGCGGCTAAGCGCTTAGGTGTCAGCATTGACACTATCCGAAGAACTGCTGGATGGAGTAGCTCCTCCAAGGTTTTCGCTCAGTTTTATAACAGAGATGTGATAGCAAATGAGGATCTCTCATTAATATTTAGCTCATTTGAATAAGAGATTATTATATTTGTATAATTAATAATAAGTAGATTCCTTGCTTGGTAATGGTACCAAATTTATTTTGTTTTAAAAACTAATTTTCTAACATTCAATGTTAGGATGAAGAATATGATATTTTGTGTTCATAATTCTTATGTCTTAAAAATAGAAGTTGACATTTATATTTTTGTGCCTATTATTTTACGACACTCTAAACATCTACTCAGTCTATCATCGAGAGACTATGCAGTGAAGTACAATTAGAAATTAAACGAACTTACCAAGTGAAGTTCCATTTCAATTGTATGAACTGCATAGTCTCGAAGATGATACTATCCCCCTCCCACCCACCCTTGCTTAGTTACAATAAGCAATACCCTGCATATGGCATATATCTCATGGTATGCTATATGCAGTAAATAATAATTGTCATAAAATAATAAGGTTCTGGTCTTTTTAAGGATTCTTATTGTTTTTTGGGTGCCTGAACCCAAAAAACAATAATAATCTGTGAACCTGAACATAACTCTGAACTTAATGACAAGATGGCGTCGCGGGGTGAGGGGTGAAGTTTGTTTTTTTAGGCGTTTTTTAGGCTATGAAAACTCGTGCGTGTTTAGGGCTGGCGGATGCGCATACTACTCAGTCTATCATCTTCGAGACTATGCAGTTCATACAATTGAAATGGAACTTCACTTGGTAAGTTCGTTTAATTTCTAATTATAGGCACTTAGTTATAAAACTTATAAATTCACATTCAAAGTACCGAGATTATATCCGGTGTGTTAACTTGAATGCAGAGGACAACGCTGTATAATGATATTCCAATGGTTTGAACTTCTAAACATTAGGAAAAACTACGTAAACAAAATACCTACTTTAGGTATATTAGGTAGGTAAACAATTAATTATTTAACCAGCGTTCAACAATTCCGTCCACAAAATCCAAAACATCCGTCCACGTTCCTCATCAAAGCTCCCTTCGCGTCTGCTTCTTGCTAAAATCTCAATAAAATCTGCTTACCGCCTTATCACCTTATTGGCGGGGTGCCCACGCGCATCCGATTGCTGTAAAAATTTAACACGCCATCGATTTTCCTGGCCTGTTTGGTATTTACTTCCTTGGAAACACAATTACAGTTATTTATAAACAACTTTCGCATTACAAATTTGAAAGTCAGAGTAATATTTGTGCATAGAATACCTATTAAAAAACCCTAAATAAACCACTGTTATCAATAACATTACCCATTTCAAAACTAAAATTGAAACTTAAAAAAAGCTACAACTAAAAATAAATTATAAATATTGACTAATATTCAAAAAGTTATTTTTAATTATTTCTAGGTTTATCTACACAGTATTTGTATTTACCTATAATAAATGATGCATGCGACTTACTGTAGTTATTTTGCCGCTCATTACATAATAATAACTTCTTAGATTTTCTTAAGTGCTCTTAGGACATAGAAGAGTGTTCAGTTGACACAGTACTATGTCAAGTATTTTGTCTGTGATCGAATGTATACCTACATCTTATTCTTAAAGGATTTTTACTGAAATAGAATCGTATTTAGAATTCTGGACCATGAATATGTACATTAATATTATGGTTTTGAGCTGGTATTCACACCGATACGATTTGTATCATTCAATCGGATATGTTTCTTGCCAACAAAAATAAAAGCCGGTGTCTATGATCTATTCTTATCACGCGGAAATGTGCATATCGATAAATTAGCACATTTCCTAATCATGATAAATATTTACTTTCAACAAGCAATATTTCAGCTACGTCCTCAATTAATTTATCTAATGTGTGTAGAAATAATGCAATGAATTTGAAATAAATAAACGGGTCATTTCGTACAGACTGTTGACAGTGCTGACAGCAGAGATCCCTTAATTTAATTACATTTTTAAAATATTCAATCTCCAAACAAGAAGAATACAATAACTATGGCTATATATACCTACAGTTAGATATACCATAAGATTATTGAGTGTTACTAAATAACATTATTGATTCCCAATATTAAGTATAAAATAAATGTAAGTAAAATCAAATCAGATATTTTGATGTCCCTAAATATACCTAATTGTGCCTAATTTATTTACGTTGAAATGTTGAAACATGAAGGTGATCACTGATTAGTACTGGATATGTAAATGAACCAAGTTATAAACAAACAATTACAATGGTATAGGAAGTATATTTCCTAATAAACGTAACGTGCGAACCAGCCTGGGAATCACTGAGTTTTATTTGACGTGTACCTAGTATTAAAACACGTTCTCACTGAACTGTTAGTGCATTGTTATATTATATGTTATCGCTTCAGGAAGTGAAAGCTCGGAAATATGGTAGCACGCCAACAAATTTACTGTCTATGAACAATTTGTTAAATTTTCCTGACATTCTTTTGTTTTTGCTTTTACTAACGGATTTTCGTTGAGAAATTGGAAGAAATTAAGTTAATTATCAGAGCTCGGATTTTTCACGGCAAAACAAAACACTAGTGTAATTTAGCCAGTGCTTGAAATATTATTTTATCGACACCTATCGAGTCTTACTAGAGTATATGACAGGTATTGCCTCAGTACATTTTTTCTTTTTTTATTCGATGGTACACCTATCAGTGTGAATGTCAAAATTTAAAAACTAACAAACGTGCGAAAATTTCGAAAAACAGGAGACTTACTAGAGCTCAAAATCAATATTTTTGACCAGTCTAAGGTGACCTACTGGGGGTTAGAAGGTTGTGCATTAATTACCGGACATCCTGTATAAGTAATAAAATAACTTTTCATTTTAGCTTTGCCATAGTCGAGCAACAAAGAGGTAGGTCTGCATGTACAACTTAGAACGAAGTAACTATACCACCTCATTTAAAATGATAGAAACGACTGCAAATTTCATCTCACATGACATATGACATTCACACTTTAACTGTCATTTCATTACGTATAAAACGTAAATTGCATCTAGGTATTATTTATTTCGCAACGCATTGAATCCGACGTGTTGGATATACGTATAATAACTTAATATTGCAAGGTATCAATTAATACAAAAATGAGTAATGTACAAGATCGGATCAAAACGTGGATTGAAAATCACCCTGAGTTAGTCTATAATGAAGTGACCTCCACTATATACTGCTCTATGTGCGATATGCATCTAAAACTGAAGAAATGCAATATTGAGAATCATGTGAAAAGCAACCGCCACAATTACCGTTCGGGGCAATCAAATAGGAAACATCAATTTTATTTCGATTTAATTATTTTTCTTATTTCATGCAACATACCATGGGCAACAGTCAACAACAATAATTTTCGTCATTTTTTTAACAAGTATTTATGTTGCGACTGCTCTATGACTTCTTTACCGGACGAATCGACCCTGCGAAAAATTTATTTAAATCTCGTGTACAAAAATACTATACAGCGTATAAGAGAGGTAAACAAAACCAATTATTTGTGGATATCTATAGACGAAACACCAGATTTCATGGGAAAATGTGTGACAAACGTGGTGATTCGGTCTTTGCAAAAAAATTGTTCTAAGCAATTTTATCTTTTGGGGTCGAAGGTTTTAGAGAAGGTAAATGGGGAAACAATAGCAAACCTAATAATAAACCAATTAAAATTTTTGTTTCAAAATTCTTTCAATGATAACGTAAACAATTTGCTTTTACTTTGCACAGATAGTGCCGCATATATGCTTAAAGCCGGTCGTATTTTAAAAGCAACGTTTCCTCGTATGAAACACATTACGTGTTTAGCTCATGGTCTGCACCGGGTTGCCGAAGAAGTGCGAGATAATTTCAAAGGTGTGGATGGGTTGATATCGAATGTCAAAAAGATATTCCTAAAATCTCCAGAGCGTGTACGCCTTTTTAAGGCAAAATATCCGTCCATTCCCCTACCTCCCGAGCCAATTATCACCAGATGGGGAACTTGGATATCTGCTGCGGTATATTACGCTCAATACTATGAGCAAATACGTGATGTCGTCTCCATACTTGCTAATGACTCGGCAGCTATAAGAGCTGCAAAAAAATGTTTTCAAACACGCAAACTACGACCGGAGTTAAATTTCATTCGCGACAACTACGAAGTAATAGCCTCTTCAATAGAACAATTGCAATGTTCGACTTTATCCATTGCGGAATCCTTCCTCATTCTGGATACTGTTCGTTGCTACGTAAACTGGAGTAAACTGTTACCAGTGATACGTAAATTTGAAGCCGTGCTCGAACGAAATCCTGATTACGAAATTTTAAGAGACATATCTGAAAATATTACCCGAACTGATAATGAATTCTATAAATTTGCTCCCTTGACGTCAACTGAAGTTGAACGTACATTTAGTGTACATAAATGGATTTATAGTGATAAACGCAACTGTTTACTCCCAGAGAATGTTGAAAAGATAATGATCATCTACTCCTATCACTATTACCCAAATAAAATGTCTTGTGCTGCTGTGTGTACTGACGTAGATTTTGAAGAAGAAATTGCGTCTGTTTCTAATATATAGTAACTTTATACAAATGTTTTTATTAGTTTTATTACATATTAATTTTATTTGGTGACTTTTATTTCTTCTAGTTCTGAATTATCGATATCGATAAAATAATATTTCAAGCACTGGCTAAATTACGCTAGTGTTTTGTTTTGCCGTGAAAAATCCGAGCTCTGTTAATTATACTTAAGTTTACTCCAATTATTTTGAGTTAGATGCCGTTGTCTTTCCTGGCGTAAATAAATATTAAGGTTAGTTATTGTTTTAAATTTGTGTCGTATTTTACCGTCGAAAAATTAAGAGCCCCATCACACTCTTCTAGTTCTTCATATTGAGGGAGCATTTTCGGTTCATTTTTAGACAAGATTAAGGGCCGGTTGCACCAATCTGTCTGTGAACGTAAACGTAATCGTAAAAAAAATCTCGTATGAGAAGTTTGACAGTTTTCTATGGGATGACAGCTCCGTCGCCATATTTAACGTTGATGAGTCTGTTAATTGTGCGTGGTGCAACCCACCCTTAGTAGGATAGAAATAACGAAAAATATATATGTGGTTAAACTCTATAGACCAGACTAGCGGTTAGGGATCATAATGACTGACGATCTTTCAAAAGAATGAATCCATTCATAGACAACATATAATTAAAAAGTACCTACTAAGTTCAATTGAACTTTTTGCTACCGCGATTGAGACAGCACTATAATTGTAAGTGGACAATGCCAGACAATGATTTCTTGCTTGATTGACAATGTCATTGTTACACTGAACCGATTTGCTGGGAAATCCGTGAATTCTGAGAAAGATCTAGACTTGATTATAAACGAGGCCTAGAATTACATATTGTAGAGCTACTGTTGCATTGTTAGTTGTTTTGAATCTGTGGTGGAGGATTTGGGCATTGATTTGTGAACACAGCCTAGGGTAGAAATGAACAGCATTCAGTACTTTTAATATTTCAAAAAATAAACGCTGTGTCGTATCAAGCTGCCAACCGATACGACAAGACAAGGCCTCAGCTCTTAAATAATTGATATTGATGAATATTTCACGAAAGTTTTCTACTGTCGTCCCGAAAAACGTGATTAAGTACTAGTTTCAGAGTCAACAATGTAATTACTATTTTTACCCATGGTGGAATAAAGTAAGATATGTATAATAGTTTTATTTTGATTTAAACACCTAAACCGCTTAGCTCTGCTGCTATACAAGGTGTATCAAAAATGCTGGTAATGCTTGCTGGTGGCTTTTAAGGGCATAATTGGTATAGTATTTAATTATGAAAAACGAAGAAAAATTTTTCTTGCGAAAATAAAAAGTTGTCTGTCCCAGCCAAAATTTTTTTTTTCGTGTACAAACATTTTTCGCTTACTTTTAGTTTCCTACTGGAAACGAAATACGATACCAATCATGTATGATACCTTAAACGGATCACCAGTAGTTTTGTTATACCCTGTATATACATATGTATTAATATAGGTACAGTCAACATCAAATATATTGTAACAGCTAGAGTAGCCAAATACACCATACAAAATATATGGTGTGAAAAACTTTAATAATTTTGTCTGTTACAATATATTTGATGCTGACTGTTCATATATATAATAAGTGAATGAATAGAGTTAAGGAAAATTTGCACCCATGGTAGAATACGAACATTTACTCCTGCTTGTAGTACATAGTTAACCTTCTATCAATGAATTTACGAAGCGTAACAGAAAAAGATCACGAGAAAAACCAATGTCGTTTACCCTATAAAACTTTACGGTTTACCAATTTATCAACAAACCGATTTTATAGGAATCTAATGACGTAGGTACCTATTGAGATTAGATTGTATACGTATTGGTTGTGTGCGTTTGTTCGCACCTACCTAGCTATATAAGACAGTAACAAATATTCAATTTAGTCTAAACACTAACAAAGTATCAAATTTAGTTTGAATTAAAATGGTTGTCGCCGAATGCCGCCTCAGAGGTTCCGTTCTGGTGAATAATGAAAAGTAACTTTATATTTCTTTCTTTCAATAAGTATGATGTAACTTAATGTGTAAATTAGTTAATAAACCAAAACCTAATATCATTACTTGTTATTAAACATAACATAACATAACACTGCCTCCGGCGTTTAGCTTAAAATATTTATTTTAGCTTATATATTTATGTGAGATTTTTTGGTAAGGTATTTACCATTTGACGTGCCACAGCAGTATATTCGAGCAAAAAATGCATAAGCGCCGGCGGCCAAATGGTACCTTTTCATTTGGGTTGTCACAAATCGGCTATCTGGAATACGTAACACACTTGGGCGTTAAAATTAAGATCTTCTCGGAGCGGTGCAATTTATTGTGTTCCGTACATATCTATCATAAATACTAGTACAACCTTAATAAATTGTTCTATTTTTCTAAATACATCTAGTTGTCTGAATTATCTATGAAAATCAAACTGATCTTCATACATGTCGAAAAAAAACGATGTTTCCAAAATACCTCCTAAGTCCTAGCAGGTCTTCAGGAAATTAAGGTACAGCCGCCATCAAATATACCAGAGCGGCCAAGGTATTCAAAAATATCTGAACATGCTCTTTATCGCCTTGACAATAGAAGCGTTGTTCAGATATTTGTATATCTGATAGCAACTGTACTTACTATGTTTATAACCGATACTGTATAGTAGAAATAAAATTGCAACATACTGTTTTTAATGTTTAACCTTATTACAAGATTTACCAAGTGTTTGATAATTATAATTATAGGAAATTACAAAGTGCAGAGGCGTTTTTATCTTCATTAACAATCTGACCTTTTTGACGGATGGCTGATTTGGTTAAAACACTGACCTACTCTTTTCCCAGAGCACTTACTTTTACTGAACTAGACAGAACACATGAGACAACTCGCTGTCACATAAATACAGAGTGTAACAAAAATACTGGTGATCCGTTTGAGCATAATCGGTATCGTATTGCGACTAAGAAAAGCAGGAGAAAAAATATTTGGACACGAAAAAAAACGCCGAAAGGCGTCTCAGTCCCGTTAAATAACTAGAGCACTTTGATAAAGAATTTTAAAAATTTCTCATAATATACTTACCAGGTTTTCTTTAAGATAAGAAAAATCGTGCCATTGACGTTGTGCTATTTCTGAGAAAACTATTTTAAAACTCGCAATTTTGCATCTTACTCTGTCTTGTGTCACTAATAATGGAAACAAGTTTAAATATTTTCCTGATATGGTTAAAAAAGTAAAGATACGTAGCTTTATTTTTTAGCCATACCAAGGATAGTGAAATCAAAAATTAAAAAATGTACCTACATTATACACCTAAGCTACAAGTAAAAAATATCTCCTAGATCGCTGCCTAGAAGGCTGGCCGCATTAAATATTTTTCTAATCCTAAAAAACGAGACTTGAGTTATCTGTAGACAACCCACCACTGATGGTGGTCATCTTGCGGTCTTTGTGAACGCTTTATAAAGCGTTATCTGTGTGTGGTGGTCTATCTTTGTTGTTTATTACATTACTTTGAAGCCGTGAGCTTTGTCGGTGAGATAATGATCTGAATCTGCTCTCTACAATCTCCACACGAACTTGTCACTACTTTAACTAACTGTATTTGTAGCGGCAATAAGCTTGTCTAAAAAAAATCTTTAGAACTATTGATTTTGTTTAAGTTCACACAACATTCGCACGCCAGCATATGGTGTAATATGCAGATCTATTGTAATTTAAGACCTTTGTAACCATATTACTGCGAATAAACTATTTGTATTTGTATTTGTATTTGATAGGTAGCTTTTTAAAACCTCTTTTAAACTCCAAAATTTACTCCATGTTTTTTAGTCTCCTGTCCAGTTCTACGGTCCCTTTATTTGTATTGTAAGTGTGGTTTTACAATAACTTGTTGTGTAATCTCATGGAACTCCCGATCAAACAAGGTAAATCATCAGAGCATTGTCCGATGGAATCTCTTTAACATCCTGTTTGTGTCAATGGTTAAGACGAGGACTCAAAAAAACATGTACCTCGATTTGGGCGGAGCAATCATCGCGTAGCCCCACCTCCTTGCGAACTCGGTCACTACGCACTTCGCTCAGATAGACGTTCGCAGAAAGTTCACTCGGAACAAATTAGATGTCGATATTTTTGCAGTAGGAGAATCTGCTTTGCGAGATGGTAATTTTTAAACTGAATTTCATTTAGTTTTTGTGAGCGATGTTACTTTTTATTGTAAATTACGTACAGTCGACATCAGATATATTATATGGGAGCGGCCAAGGTGGTCAGAAATATATGTGCAACGCTTGTATTGTCAAGGCGATAAAGTGCATGTACAAATATTTTTGAGTACACTGGCCGCTTGTATACATTTGATGGCGACTGTACCTCCTAAGTGAAAGGTACAAATGAGCACATTTTATAATCATAACATGTCAAGCCATGCTCAATGTAAATAAAGGTTCCATAATAACCGGTCCGTCACAAAACTCACGAAACACCCAATCAAAAGGTCGTTTTATATATGATATTTTGCGGCACTTAAGTCCTTTTAACATGAGTTTTTGAGTTAGAATTCAAAAACGGCTCAACCGATTTTATGCAATATAACTATACATTATATCCGAACATGTACTTTATCGCCTTTAATTTTGAGGTCTTGTTCAGATATTAGTGACCACCTTGGCCGATTTCATATATTTGATGGCGACTGTACTATTAAAGTAATATGCAATGAATGCGTAAGCGCGCCAAAATAATGTCAGAAATAGTACTAATCGAACGAGCGGATCGCAAGCGAAGCGAGTTCTTACAAACCACTTCTAGCTACTTATACTGGGACGTCTCGGCATTTCGATGGCTTTTTGATTTTGAGAGTTTGTTCGACGATGACTTTAGTACCATTTTTCTGATCTTCATGAAATTTGATGGGGTTGTAGCAGAGATACACATAATTTGAGAGTTAAGTAATGGACATTGGCTTGGCATAGCTTGCACACCGTCACCGCATGCGGTTCTCTCCCTTTATCTATCTACCCACTAATTACTCAAAGCAAGTAGGTACCTATCTCTAGTTAAAACTCGCCTTAGCCCAGAGACAGACAGCACGCAACGCGACTAATTTTAATAATTATGTTCTAAGATGGTAGGCACTAGACAGCCAGTGATCGGAATAGGTAGCGTATATTATTTACCTATTCATACATTTTGGGGCCGTCCAGAAATCATGTGATCGTATGTAGCCTATTATTGACCACCATCTATAATTTCTTTGTTTTTCATCCATTCGTATTGAAAATCGATATCCGAGAATCTTAAGAGTCGCCAGGAGGCTCGCGTGAACTCGCGTCCCCATACAAACGTAGTTCAGCTCTCACTTTAAAACGACATGCTTTAGAACCACGAAATTTGGCATGGGCATTCTAGCAGTTCAGATCTATGTCGGTAATTCGTTTTCGTTGCTAAAAATTGTGATACAAAGAAAATATAGCAAAAATAAGTTTTGTATGTAAATCTGTATCTGGCTGTATTTTCTTTGTTTTACAATTTTTTGCGACGAAAATAAATTACCGACATAGATCTGTACTACTAGAATGCCCATGCCAAATTTCGTAGTTCTAAAGCATGCCGTTTTAAAATGAGAGCTAAACTACGTTTGTATGGGAACGCGAGCGTCCTGGTGACTCTTAAAGGCCTCTCAATACAAAACTGAAGTTGAAAACAATGGACGCCATCTTGAATTTCTTCATTTTTATCCGATCGGTTTGAAATTCGACATCTAAGGATATTTAGGGACCTTTATTACGAATCTGAAGTAAAAATTCCAGAAATTGTGCGCCATCTTAAATTTGTTTATTTTTATCCGATCATGTTGAAAATCGATATCTAAAGATCCGCCAGGCCCCTTAATATGAATCTGAAGTCAAAATTTCAAAAAATGGGCGCCATCTTGATTTTCTTCATTTTTTATCCGATCAATTTGAAACTCGATAGCAGAGGATCTTTATTTAAGGCCCCTTACGAATCTAAAGTCAAAATTGCAAACACTAGCCGCCATCTTAAGTTTCATTATTTTCGATCTGTTCGTGATGAAAATCGATATCTGAGGATCTTAAAGGACTTTCAATATAAGACTGAAGTCAAAATTGCAAAAATGGTCATCTTGCTTTTTTTCATTTAAATAAATAAATATTTGGGGACAGTCTTACACAAATCAACCTAGTCCCAAACTAAGCTAAGCTTGTACTATAGGTACTAGGCGACGATATACCTACTTATATAGATAAATATACACGGTGCTCGTGAGGATTGCGACAGATTTTAACAGTGTATTCTTGATCGTAATTGGAGACTAAAATGTCGTACAAACTTTTCTGGAATTCGCCTAGTTTGAGAGTTATTACCAACTAAATAAAAAAACATTTTTTATTGTAACTCAGTGCAAAAAAGTTTTTTTGATGGTGATTTCTCTCTTTATGGGGTCTAGTCTAGACATTCATATTGTCAGATATCAAAATGCCAAAGAATAGTTTGCGTAAACCATTTTTTACGGATAAAAATGCACCAATTTATTTAAGTCAATAGTTTTACCAATAACATATTTTTTTTACGTTCAAAAGCATTCAAAAAATCGAAAAAAAAAGCACAAATAAAATTTTTTTTTTGGTGAATTCGACATAAGTTCACATTACATTTATTACTTCTTTTGACCTCAGGAATACGCTGGCAAAATTATGCGGTTTCCTCGCGAGCACCCTGTATACTTAGATACATAGAAAACAGTTGAAAACACCCATAACTCAGGAACAAATATTCGTGATAAACACGCAAATAAATGCCCTTAACAGGATTCGAACCCGGGATCTCCTGCTTCGTAGGCAGGGTCACTACCAAGTCTACCAACTGGGCTAGGAGGCTATTAAATATTATTATTTTTATCCGATCGGTTTGAAACTCCATATCTGAGGATCTATAAGGCCCCTTGATACGAAACAGAAGTCAAAATATGAAAATAGGCGCCATTTTAAATTTATTTATTCTTGATGCAATCAAGCTTGAATCCAATATCTGAGGATTCGCCAGGCCTCGTAATACGAATCTGAAAAAACTGGCAGCCATCTTGAATTTATTTCTTTTCGATCCGTTCTTGTTGGAACTTGATATCTGAGGATCTTTAGGGCCCCTTTTCTTCATTTTATTGATTTTTTGCTTGATCGGTTTTAAACTCGATATCTGAGAATCTTTAAGGCCCCTTAATATAAACTAAAGTCAAAACAAGAAAAAACGGTTGCCATCTTGAATTTCTTTATTTTTGATCAGATCAAGTTATAAATCGATATCTGAGGATCCACCAGGCCCTTTAATACGAAACTTCGTATTAAGAGGCCTATTATAGATCCTCAGTCATCGAGTTTCAAATCGATCGGATCAAAGTGAAGAAAATCAAGATGGCGCCCATTTTTGCAATTTTGACTTCAGTTTTGTATTGAGAGGCCTTTAAGGTCATCAGATATCGATTTTCATCACGAACGGATCGAAAATAACGAAATTCAAGATGGCGGTCTGTTTTTGCAAAATTGACTTCAGATTCGTATTAAGGGGCCTTAAGGATCCTCTGATACCGAGTTTCAAACCGATCGGATAAAAAATGAAGAAAATCAAGATGGCGCCCATTTTTTAAATTTTGTCTTCAGATTCATATTAAGGGGCCTGGCATATCCTTAGATATCGATTTTCAACATGATCGGATCAAAAATGAATAAACTCAAGATGGCGCCCAATTTTTAAATTTTTTATTTCAGATTCGTAATAAGAGGCCCTAAAAACCCCAAAAGTATCGAGTTTCAAACCGATCGGATAAAAAGTGAAGAAAGTCAAGATGGCGCCCTTTTTTTTAAATTTTGACTTCAGATTCATATTAAGGGGCCTGGCGGATCCTTAGATATCGATTTTCAACATGATCGGATCAAAAATTAACAAACTCAAGATCGCGCCCGATTTTTATTTTTTTTATTTCAGATTCGTAATAAGAGGCCCTAAATATCCTCAAGTATCGGGTTTCAATTCTAGATGGTGGTCAAAAATAGGCCAAATACGATCTCATGAATTCTGGACGACCCCAAAGTTTAGGTAAATAATATACGCTACCTATTCCGATCACTGACTGGAACGTATTTTAAAATTAGTCGCGTTGCGTGTTGTCTGTGTCTGGGAAAATACGAGTTTCAACTAGAGATACCTACCTACTTGCTTTGAGTAACTAGTGGGTAGATAGAGGAAGAGAACCGCCTGCGGCTATGGTGTGCAAGCGTGACAGCTTGTTAGGTATAATTGTACCTACTTACCTATAGAAAATTAACTCGCGTCAAAAAAGTTGTCCAGACCATTACGCAAATAATCATCTGGTAATTAATACTATTTCTGACATTATTTTGGCAAAGGTACAGTCGACGTCAAAGATATGTTTACACTTTTGCACCTTACTCCTTTGTAATAAAGTTCAAAAGTGTAAACATATTTTTGACGTCGACTGTACCATTAGGCGGTCGGCGCTTATTACGCATTCATTGCATTATTGCTTGAATACAATATTAAATCGGTACAAGATATACGACGTAAGCACTGACCGCCAAATGGTACCTTTGCCAAAATAGTGACACATGTACATAAGTATCTTATAGTTGTTTATCGCATGATTCGCATTTCTATTTGATTAGTACCTACAAAACTGGCGCGTCTCGCCCAACGCGCAAGTATAGTCGAAGTGAACTTACTGATGTGTACTCTGTTGTTGAAACGACTAGTCAATAACTAAAATAAATATTACACGAGTATTTTTGTATGGAGGTACAAGCTCGATGAACGCAAAAAACATTTTTGTAACCAGATCTACAAATAGAGTGTAATAAAACTAAAAAATAATTAAAGGCACCTTATTTTCGTACAAAAAAGCGCTGACGCCGACAAACAAGAACCCGTCGTTGGCAGTGGCCGCTGACAGACTGATCAAATGTAGTAAAGGATAGCGCTAAGGTAATTCGTGTCGCCGGGAAGGAGCGCGAGCTAGTCTGGAAGCGCGTTTATGAAATGTCGTAAGCGTCATTTCACTTTATGCCATCTCCAGGTAAAAGTAAACAACGAATTAAATTTTCATCCTACAATTCCCTAGAACTAGGTAATGGCTTTAACATACTCCAATTTTATCCTTATATTCTTTATAATTGAGCAATAAAATCAGTTTTAAGGTAAAAGAAGACCTGACTTTGAAAAAAAAAACTATCGAGGAAATTGTAGCCAATCGTGTTTTCATCCTACAAATCCCTCGGTCATATAGTCATTAATCATTCCTGAAAGTATCAAACTCGTATTCCAAGTATGTTTCGAGAAAATTTAAATCTGCTGAGCACAACCTCAGTCACGTATCACCTTAACGTGTGCGGTTATTTCGACTAATTACCTACGTTTAGTTGATCATGGTGTTCCTTCTTCCTATATACTCACTTAATTAGTAGTTTTCCTGAATAATTTTAAGTAATATTCCGGTTTCTAATATTATACAACTAGCGAACTACCCCGGCTTCGCACGGGTGCAATTATATATATAAATCTTCCTTTTGAATCACTTTATCTACAAAAAAAACCGCATCATAATCCGTTGCGTAGTTTTAAAGATCTAAGCATACATAAGGACAGACAGCAGGAAGCGAGTTTGTTTTATACTATGTAGTTGGGTTGGCCGTTTCACACACTGGCGCCGCCGGATGCAGCTCATGCAGCAGTGAGAACCGCCTTATACAAAGTTATACCTGTACTTTATGTTTGAAAAATTTACAGTGATGTTTTATTTCACATTCGGTATTAAAAACATGATCTTGATACTTTCAGTGAAGCCTGTGTAGATTCTTTTGAACCTTGCCCAAATAGCTATTAAGATGTAAGCACCTCACTTATATTCAGGTTGCAATTTATTCCTCTCTGTAGGAGTTTGGATGCAGGGAAATAGTACATTACACAACTAGGGTGGTAAAACAAAGTGCGATCGAGGGCTTTCTTTATTACTTCCCGTGTTGTGTACATCATTTTATGTCTACACTATGCGCAGCGGAAAAAGCCACTTTATGGCTAGGTGTGGCATAAAATATATTACTGTTTGACGAATTCGTTTTGAGGTAAAAAATGGATACCATGATTGCCAAAAAAAACCTTAAATGGATTTAAATCCTTAAGTTAAAGCTGTTTAACGACTACTACTACGCGGAGGTTCAGTAGGCATAGCACGCAGTGATAACGTTTCATAACATACAATGCACTACTATGCCACAACAATGTTAAGTGTGACTGAAAATGCATTTCCTATGTTTCGTCACGAAGTCTTTGTGGTGAAGTTCCGATAATTGAATCCACTTTGAAGTTGTTATTGTGATTGTCTCACGTCTCTTGACATCCAACTGGATTGGATATAAACCTTTCATCCTTCTTTCAATGTGTACTAATAGCGTAACAAAAACAATTTTCATTAACTGATTCTAACGATCAATTAAAAAAAGCAAATCAGCAATATTTTTCTTAGACTTTCGTAAAGATATTTAAACGCCATAGTTGCCAATTGCAGCAGAAATGATTACCTACTTATTGAGGATGAATAAACAAAAGTCTAACATTTATGAGTTATTTGTCCTTAGTATATGGATTTAATGCCTATTTTTAAACGGCTTCAAAAAAGGAGGAGGTTCTCAATTCGACTGGTTTTTTTTTGTATGTATGTTACTCGATATCTCCGTGAATCGTGAACCGTCTTTCAAATTATTTTTTTAATCGAACGGGTATAACCCCTAGATGATCCCATTGTCACCAAGTCGGGGTCTGATGATGGGATCCTGGAGAAATCGAGGGAACTCTTCAACTATTATAGGCACACCTATAGTGATTTCACTATTTTTTACAGCAACTCGGCCACTTCCTCTTGGAATAGCGGATCCTAAGTGAAGTCGGTTGTTTTTGTGTTTAAAACTATTTTTTAATGATAACAGTGTGTGATAACTTTGAACGTTTATCCTCATTAAGTAATAATTGCTGCTGATATTGGCTACACCGGCTTTGATGATGATTATATTCCTTAATAGTTATAGTTAAACAATCAATACCTACAATACAATATTAGTCATATGACAATCATCATGGATCGAGCTATAAACACGGTTAGCTCACTTTATCGGGCGTTGATCTTGTCTGAATTCAATATAAGGGTACATACATGTATGTATACGTGAGATTAAAATGATACATATAATGTATAGTCGAATTATCTTATTACAAAGGAATAAGGTGCAAAAGTGTAAACATATCTTTGACGTCGACTGTACCTACAGGTTTATCAAAATAGTTTATTACACGTTGACATGTAGGTATGACTGCAAAATAAATCAAGGTGAAAATAAAACAAAACAACCGCGACTGTCTATGTGTATGACATATGACGGCTACGAGCCAATATTTGTATTAAAATTATGATACACGTAATTTCGCATTCATATTTATATGAAACGTTCATAATAAGGCTTTAAAAATATGATTATTTAAGATGTTGTCACCATGGGGTGCCCGGCCTTAGAATTGTCCCCCACCATATCGTCCCGTGGTTGCAGTAGGAGTCTGCTAAGGGAATATACCGGGAGATGGGCAGCAGCATGTTCCGGAAGCCTAAACAACAATAAACAAATAAAAAACTGCGTGCGCCATCCCTCCTGCCAATATGCGTATGGCAAACCCCCCCCCCTATGATGGAGGCCTATGTTCAGCAGTGGACGTCTTATGGCTGAGATGATGATGATGATGAATGTTGAATATAAGTATTATTGCAGGGGACTGTACTTTAATCTCAAAAGGACTGTCGCTACGCTCTACTCGGTATCATCTGTACATGGGTTGACGCCATCTGACAAGTATTCCTATACATATTCATGCAGACTGTGGGCATAGAGTGCATTGAGCAAGACGAGGTCACAGTAATTGTAGGTGTCAATTTTGGATTACTCATGGTAGGTATTTGCATAGTTTGATAATGATAACCTTTTGGCAACAGTAAACACAAGGTTAATTTTACAGAGTGTAACAAAAATACTGGTGATCCGTTTAAAAAGGGCTTAATTGATTTCGTTTGCGAGTAAGAAAAAGTAGTAGAAAAATTACTTGCGTTTTGTTGTATGGGGCACGTCGTCACAGGGCCAACCCTCCATACAAAAAGCAACATTTTTTTCACGAGGATTTTTTTTCTTATTTTTCATATCAATTATGCCCTTAAAAGGATCACCAGTATTTTTGTTTCACCTTGTATAGTTTTAAAGCCCTTATAAACATGAAGATATACACATTGGTAAGCCAAAACATATCGCGTGCTAAGCGACTTCGTTACATATATACAAATTTTTTTTCTGTAAAATTATGACTTTGTATTGATAAGGCAGATCACTGGTAGAAATAATAAGGTAAAATACCACAATCAAGGTGTTGATAGTGTTCATACCCATAAATGGTAAGTGCTATACTGCTAATTGGGTGAACTTGAAGTAAAACGTCTACCTACAAGTGTAACAAAAATACTGGTGATCCTTTTAAGGGCATATTTGGTATCGTATTCTTATTGTGAAAAACTAAGTATAACATTTTTTCTCGCCAAAATATTTTTTAGTTTTGTATGGAGGGTTGGCCAGCTGGGACGACTCGCCTCATACAAAAAAAAATTTAGCGACCCAAAAAAACTTTCTCCTACTTTTTCCTACTCGCAATACGATACCAATTATGCCCTTAAACGGATCACCAGTGTTTTTGTTACACCCTGTATAAAGTCTTGTAATATGTACAATTTTCGTGTAACGGCAATCGGCCAAGCACCTGATATAATTTAATTACTTAGCTATTTCATATTTTATGTCGTCTGACTTTCAATCCGAAGGTCCCGCGTTCAAACCCCGGCTCGTACCAATGAGTTTTTCGGAATTTATGTACGAAATATAATTTGATATTTACCAATCGCTATACGGTGAAGGAAAACATCGTGAGGAAACCTGCATACATCCGCGGAGAAATTCAAAGGTGTATGTGAAGTTCCCAACCCGCTTTGGGCCAGCGTGGGGACTATAGCCTGATCCCTCTCGTGCATGAGAGGAGGCCTGTGCCCAGCAGTGGGACGTATAGAGGCTAACATATATATATATATATTTCATATTTCCACCAGGTTGTTTATAATCTTTACGGTACTAAATATGGATATGGAAGTATGAGATCTAACAAACTGAGTCAGACTACTATTTATTGCAGGGTTTGCATCGCCAGTCGCCAGGCATTTAAATAGTTTAACCAAGTAAGGATACATATTTTATTGATTGGAAACTGATTATATCAAGCCTTTTTAAGATTACGTCTTTATCAAGATATATGTTTATTATTGGTACAGTACAGTGAGGTACATATAGAACAAAAGAATAATGTTACAATGTTCATTGAAAAAGATGGATGCAAATTAGGCATATATTACATTGAACACAAGTTGTCCATTGACATAAACAACAACATTGACATACAATGAAGATTGCATATATACAGTATTTACTAATGATGATTTAAGAGTTTAGGTATGCATTTCATACTACGTCATGCATGTATGAAAATTTCAAATACATTATTCGGTTTTTTATGCTTAGACGAACATATATTCGGCACACTAGTTCCAATTACCCCAAATAATAAACAATAATAATAAAAATAATAATAAACAACCGCTGACAATGACAGACGTCTTGTAATCAAATTTTACTAAAAATATATTTTTATACGTGTTTTTTTGCCTAATCTTGCTCAACTTTACTTTTAAGTGAACCCTGAAACAATGACAACATGTGGAACACCAATATATTCGGGTGTAAACTCAATTACGGGTCACGAACGTACTAACACGTTGCACGTTGACAGCTAGTGCATAGGCGACACACGTATATAGTAGGATGATAACGAGAAGTCGGACAAAAGCGGCATCTACGAACGCACGCCCACCATCTTCGCCCGCCTCGTCAGTCTCCTCGCCATCGTCGTCGGGCGATGAGTTCGCCACTGCGCCCGACACCAGCGAGTCGAGCGACGAGTGCGGGCCGCCGCCGCCGCCGCCACGACCACCTGCGCGACGAGGGCGGCCACCGCTGCCGGCACGCTTGGGGCTTGCGGGACACCCTGTCCCGCCCAGGGCCCCCGCTGCCGGTGGTATAGTGCGTCGCATGAGATGGACTCCAGCAATGAATGAGAACGTCATGCGCGCCTACTATGGGGCTACAGAGGGGGGAACTAATCTGTCCGCGTATCGTGACCGGATACTTCCTCTGTTTCAGGCCCTTGAACCAACCATTGACACGACTGCGCAGCGATTATCGGATCAGGTGCGCGCCATTCAACGGCTAAAGCGGTTGGATGACGCGACACTTGATCGGCTTCGCCTGGAGGCTCTCTCTGCTCACGCGGACTCCACCTCGGTGCGGGATCCGCCCGCCACGTCGCCGGATCCGATGCCCGTACCCGACCTGGCATCGGGGGCGCCGCGGATTGATCCCAGTGCCGATGAGGAGTATATCGCGAGTCAGAGTATGAGTAGTACAGCCAATGAGCAGCTGAGGAGGACTTTGGAAGAGGCAATTACGCAGTATCGCTCCACAAATATCCCTAGGCCACGATTACCACGCTTGCCTATGAATAGACGCAATCTAGCGTTAATGGGAGCCCTAAATGATTTGCTAGATCCGATCCTGCGGACTAGTAAAGACTTAGATGATACGCACTCGATCATGTACTGCGGAGCCATCGCGGCGTGCCGTGTTGCACGAGTCAAGTTTCCGGACGCTGAACGTGCACCTAGGACCGCCGGGGGTGTCCCCGTATGGCAGGTGCGGATCGAGCGTCGTATCAACTCATTTAGGACTCTCATTGCAAAGCTGATCTGCTTCAGGGGGGGCAACAACCGCCCCCGAGTAATGCGCTTTGTGCACCAGGCGTTCGCGGGGACGGGTATCGAGCCCCGCGACTACATGGCCAACGTCACAGAGCGCATCGACTTTCTGAAGCAGAAAGTTTATGCATGGGCAAGCCGTATTCGCCGCTACAGAGAACGTGTGGACCGATTCAGGCAGAATCGTCTTTTTCAAAGTGACCAAAGGAAGGTATACCGAAGGTGGGAGGAAGCCGACCCCCGTGTGTCCGACGTGCGACTGCCGGATGCTACTGCCATGACTGATTTCTGGCGTAGCATCTGGTCGGCGCCTGTTGAACACACGGAGGGCGAGTGGATGAGCGTTGTCGAACGTGAGTGCGAGTCCATCGAACCTATGGGGGCTATTACCATCAGCCCCGATGACGTAAGTTGTGCAATCCGTACGGCTCAGAACTGGAAAAGTCCTGGCCCGGATGGATTGCACAACTTCTGGCTAAAATGGTTTCGATGCTCGCACTCGCGGCTGGCAACGCAATTCCAACAAGCTCTTGAACTTGGCTCCCTCCCGCCTTCCCTAACAACTGGTGTAACCTTCCTGCTCTACAAGTCCGGTAGTACCACGGAAGCGAAGAACTACAGACCCATCACGTGCTTGCCTACACTCTACAAGCTCCTTACATCCATTTTGAGAGCAAAAATAAACGCGCACATAGTTGCAAACAACATTTTGGCCTCTTCTCAAAATGGATGTAGGGTTGGGTCCCGTGGTACTAAAGAGCTCCTCCTCATAGACATGACCATTTGCCAACGAGTCCGGCGGAACAGGGGGGCCCTCTCGGCCGCTTGGATTGACTATAAGAAGGCCTATGATTCGGTGCCTCATTCATGGCTGGAAAGGATCTTAGAGCTGTATAAAGTTGATGCAGCTTTAAGATCCTTCCTTGGCGCATGTATGAGGCAGTGGACCACAGTCCTTCGTCAACCAGGAGGCGGGGATGACCCCCCTGACCCGCATGACTTTATAAGGATCGAGCGAGGAATATTTCAGGGCGACAGTCTGAGTCCCCTGTGGTTCTGCCTAGCTCTAAATCCGCTCAGCACCCTGCTGAAGGATTCGGGGCTAGGTTGCCGGCTTCGGAGAGAGGGTGAAGTCATATCTCACCTTCTGTACATGGACGATCTCAAATTATTTGCACCAAATAACCGGGACCTGATGGAGCTACTGAAAACCACTGAAGTCTTCAGTAGTTCTATCAAGATGGAGTTCGGTGTTGATAAATGTGCGGTTATGCATGTACAGCGGGGGAAAGTAGTAAATTCAACAAATTTACAGCTTTCTGAGACAATGACGTTCAGATCTATCTCTGAATCAGAAACCTACAAATACCTTGGTATGTCACAGTCGTTGGGTATTGAGGATGCGGGTATTAAACAGGCGTTGAAGGAGCGCTTCTTTGGTCGGCTGACAAAAGTACTCAATAGTCTTTTGTCAGGTGGCAACAAGGTGCGCGCCTTCAACGCCTGGGTAATGCCCCTACTCACATACTCCTTTGGCATACTAAGGTGGACACAGACCGAGCTGGATGCCCTGGATCGGAGGGTCCGTCTATTGCTCACCACACACCGTATGCTTCACCCACGCTCGTCCGTTATGAGATTGTACATCCCACGGAAGTGTGGAGGTCGCGGCTTTTTAAACGCCAAAAATCTCCACAACCGTGAGGTGTACAATCTCAGGAATTATTTCCTTAACAACGAGTGTGGGATGCATCGTGATGTGGTGGCAGTAAATAAGAGCCTCACGCCGCTCTCCTTGGCGAACGAGAACTGGCGCAAACCTGTGGTGCTAAGCACCGAGGATCGCAAGGCGGTATGGAAGAGCAAGGAGCTACACGGGCGGTTCTACGGGGCCCTCACGGGACCCGACGTAGACCTGCTCGCGTCGGTGAACTGGTTACGATTCGGGGACCTCTTCGGAGAAACCGAAGGTTTTGCCTGTGCAATTGCGGACGAAGTTATCATGACGAATAACTACCGGAGATATATCCTGAAGGACGGTACGGTCGACATTTGTCGGGCATGCCGCCGTCCCGGAGAGTCACTCAGGCATATCATCTCCGGTTGTTCTCATCTTGCTAACGGCGAGTACTTGCACAGACATAACCTCGTAGCCAGGATCATACACCAGCAGCTTGCTCTCCTATACGGTCTTGTGGACCACGAAGTGCCGTACTACAAGTACACACCTGCGCCAGTTCTCGAAAATGGTCGTGCCACGCTCTATTGGGATCGATCTATTATCACGGACAGGACTATTGTAGCCAATAAGCCTGATATAGTGATAATAGACCGATCGCAACGCCGGGCCATGCTCGTCGACATCACCGTCCCATGTGACGTTAACCTCGTGAAGGCTGAGAAGGACAAATCCAGCAAGTACCTAGACTTAGCTCACGAGGTAACCGCCATGTGGGAGGTTGATTCGGCGATCATTGTGCCGATAGTTGTTTCTGCGAACGGTCTCATAGCGAAGAGTCTCGACCAACATCTTGAGAGGCTTTCGCTACGAGGTTGTGGTTGGATCAAGGGTCAGATACAGAAGGCGGTAATCCTGGACACGGCGCGTATAGTCCGAAGGTTCCTCTCTCTGCGGCCCTGACCACCGGCAGCCTGGGCCTTGCTCCGTTGCCGGCGGCACCCTAGGTTAGGTTTTTTATAATGTTTTTATTGTTTTTGTATGTTTTTGATGTATTTTTATATTTTACTTTTGTAAAAATATTATAAATTAACCTAACCTAAGACGAAAAATAAATAAAGAGAAAATAATAAATGAATAAAATTCAAATTTATCTCAGTTTGATATCACTGGCATCGTATAGCTCGCACTAATTTACCTACCTACGAGTAAGAGCGTGATGCACTGTGAGTTGCATCGAGCTCTATTTATAAAAATCGTCTGCCTTTCCTGCAGGTACCTATTGAACGCTTAGAAAACTGCTATGATATACTATTCATTTTAAAAGGTAGTTTGTAACTAAGATGATATATGTGAACAAGATATATTACTTTAAGAGTCACCTGGACGCTCGCGTGAACTCGCGTTCCTATACAAACGTAGTTTAGCTCTCATTTTAAAACGACATGCTTTAGAACAAAAAAAAAATAGAAAAAAAATAGCAAATAAATAAAATAAAAGAAAATAAGAGAATAGATTTAGAAATTTGGCATTGTAGTAGTACAGATCTAGGTCGGACATTCATTTTCGTTAAATTTAAAATACAGTTTCGCGAGTTCACGCGAGCGTCCTGGCGACTCTTAAGCATTGTAGGTATTAAATGTACCAAGAACTATCATTACAGTAAGAGGTTGTCAACAACAGAACGTGACTCCACAGAGCAAACATGGGATGGCCTGATAAACGCTGTGTTTACTTTAAATTACCTATTTGATAAACAATTTCGCTACGGAATGAATCATCGCTGCTAACATACATATGAATATGACAGTATGATTTCACCGTCAACTTGCTTAGTGAAGGAGAAATAATGGAATATTAAGATAGCATAAGAATCTTCTCGTATACTAATGTAATGTGTATGTGTGTTTTTGACTATAATACCTACTCACTCATAAAAATGTATATGGTAGACACATCTTGATTTGTGCATGACAAAAGAAGTTGTTTTCTGTAAAATTACTAAGTCGTATTCGCATTTTCAATCTTTAATGTATTTTTGTGCGTTTTTTACAATATTATTTAGAAAATGTTATACATTGATTAAGTATACTATATGTAGATATAGTACACTTCAAACATTACTCGTCTACTTAGTTTAGATAGTGTAACTTAGCTAGATGACGCGAGGCGAGGGTTTTTTTATAACTTTGTAGTTAGTCAAATATTTTGATGAATTAAAACGATCCTATTTTATTTAGTTATAAGAATAAAAGAATATAATAAAACAAATAATAATGAAAAAGTGTTTTGATTTAGGCCAAGAGTGCTCAATCTGTGATATTTATTCTCCAATTTAGACATACTACATTGCACTTACACTTCTGAACGTCAGAGAGAGAGAGAGAGAGAGAAAAAAATACCACCGGGTCTAAATAGACTTACACAATATGTTCAAATAACATAAAAAAAAATATCCCAGATTTCGAGAAATAATGTTGTCATTTCCAACCCCTACTTTCCCTAGTCTGAACTAAGTAAATATTTTACATTCAGTTACATATGGTATACAGGGCGTCCCACGGCGATGCCACATGGAGGGAAAGTACCTTAAATATCATAGATAGCATATTTTGCTGAAAGAAGACTTCATTTTATTTTTAAAACTTAGTAAAGTTGCATTCATACTTTTTTATTTTTAATGTATGGAAAAAAAAATATCGCTTCATTAGAGGAAAAGTACCTTAATTGTTGTAAATGAACATCTTACTGAAAGAAGACATTATTTCGATTTAAAAAAACAAGTTGAATTGCATTTTAAATAATTTCATGGTTTAACCGGGAATCGAACCCGCTACACGAGAAAAAAAAATACCTTGTAGCTTTGTCATACCGATCGAAAGGCTTCAATGTGAGAATTATTTTTAAAAAATCGACAGGGAGTGAAATGATGAAAAGAGTGAGACTTTGTATTGAACAGGATGGAAAATATTTTGAGCATTTGATAAATTGATTTAATTTATTATTAAAAATATTAAAATGCATGGCCTTTATTTTTATTTCGTTATTTAGCAAAAAAGTAATTCTCACATTGAAGCCTTTCGATCGATATGACAAAGCTACAGGGTATTTTTTTTTCTCGTGTAGCTGGTTCGATTCCCGGTCAAACCATGAAATTATTTAAAATGCAATTCAACTTGTTTTTTTAAATCGAAATAATGTCTTCTTTCAGTAAAATGTTCATTTACAACAATTAAGGTACTTTTCCTCCAATGAAGTGAATTTTTTTTCCATACATTTTTTTTTCAAAAGAAAAATAAAAAAGTATGAATGCAACTTTACTAAGTTTTAAAAATAAAATGAAGTCTTCTTTCAGCAAAATATGCTATCTATGATATTTAAGGTACTTTCCCTCCATGTGGCATCGCCGTGGGACGCCCTGTATATTATGGAAAAATACCAATTAAAATGCTGTCCCCAATAAAACCCAAAAAAAAAAACAAAAAAGAATACCTATATTGGGATTCGAACCCAGGACATCCGCTTCACAGACGAGTTACTACCAACGAGGCAAAACTGGTTGTCAAATGAGTTCCTAAAACGTTCACTCGTGCGCTAGTAATATAAACGAACTTTAGCGGTGGGAAAGTTTTTTTTATGGAGTTACCGTTCTTCTCCTAGAGTATAGTATTCTTTGGTCTGAACTCACTTCACTAAATTTAACAAAAGAATCAAGACAACACGATATCCTTCTTGATAAGATCGCTGCGACAAATTGTGACGCGTCGCATCACATAACCGTAAAACTGTAGATAGGGAGCTTAATTGGCAATGAGTCTGACATTCGCTGCACCCAGCCGCGCCTAGAAAAAGGCAATGCCCCTGGAGATTATAATCTGCGAGAATATGAGGATGGGACACACGCCACCCGCGAGGTGTTTGGATTATGTCTATGTCATTTAAGGGGGTCAAATAAATAAAAAATGCCAGTTATAGGGAATGCCGATACAAGTGAAACCTTAGAACTTTTCATTTTAAGAAATAAATGATTTAAAATTTCACTTTCACGTATTGGTATTGCCATACAAAGGGGAAATGCTGCCAGTATCTACGGTACCATGCCGCGGGGGGATTTTTTAGTTTAGTGTTTTTTGATTTAAGATTGCTTTTAATTTATATTTAAGTTTTTGTATATTATTGTACCTAGTTTTAACGCTTATCATCATCATCATCATCATCAACGCTTATATTTACCAAATAAAATGAAACTTTGGACTTCACTTCACTTCGCCTTCACTTCGCTACACTTTATTTTACATTTACACTTTACATTTCATTTTACATGTTTCTCAATTGTATGGCTTATGACGGTATCGGTGCACGGTGACGCGAACCCATAAGATTTCCCCCTACCAAAAAGTGCCCAATGCGTCCAAAGAAGTTTTCTCTTCAAAAACATATGTAAGGTTGTTACTAAAGGTTTACGACTACACAAAATAAAAATTACAATAAATCAAATTACAACTACATAAAATTAAAAGTAGAACTAAACTTAAACAACCCACAAAAATATCACTCAGTCAAAAACCCGTCCCGAGTCCTTCCAGACGTAAAGGTGCCCATCATACTTGGTGTTGTTCCTTAACTTTTTTAGTTTAATTCTATTCATGATCTTCCAAAAGTGGCCGCAAAAAAAACCTTAGGTACTCGTCCGCCTTTGCGTCGACAACTTATACATGTGTACAAAATTTCTACTCCATCGTTCCACTAATTACAGAGTAAATTTTATTTGTGACAGACAGACGAATAGAATCGCACCATAAGGATTCCTCTTATATCATTATGGTACGAAACTTTAAAAACGGTGAAGTGGCACTCGGTAACTGTAAAGTCATCTTTAACCTCACAAGTCGCTATTGACACAGTTGTGTAACTAAATACTATTGCCGCACGAGCACGCGCTTAAACGTGAGCGGCAACTTGGCTTAAAAAATCTTATCTGGATTTGATATTCTTGGAGTGCATCATGCTTATACCTATACTAAGATATACAACGCTGTTTGTAAAATGTATGCAAAGTGCTGTCAAATTCTACTTTAGTATTCTATTCCACTATGCACGGCACGACCGACCCGACGCGCAATTATCGTAAAGCCCATGCTAATGCCTAACCCTGCATGAATATCGCAATGCCAAAATGAGAAACTGCCGTAGTAAACGTCATATTTTAATATAAAGACGTTTATGCTGAATTTTACACACTTGAAATCTGTGCACAGTGAGGATGATCGGACTCCAAAAGCCTATGAAAAACTTGCTAGTTACATCATTTACCATGTAGGTAGTATTATCGGACCATATTCCAAATTCAAAATGAAACTATGGGTGTTGTGGCTGTTATACTAGCGTTGAGAGTAATATCAAATCAAAATCCGATTTTTGCATGCCTCTCAAGTTCATAGATATATAAAAAATCATTAAAAAATGTTGGAAATACTGAACACATTTATAACGCTTTTTTAATCTTTAGGTACTCTTTCGAATGTGCTGATATTAATGATTAAAAATTAATATTAATAATTAATGATTAAAAACCGATACTGGTACATTCTTTCCCCAGAGCACATAAGAATATAAATACCTATATTAAATTTAACATTATAAAATAACACGGTTGCACTCACGGCACATTAGTCACGTCTCGCGACATGTTTAGGGGGTAAGATGGAGACCTAGGCTCTCCGAAACATGTCGCGAGACATGACTAAAGTGCCGTGAGTGTAACCGTGTTATTTTATAATGTAGAATATAATAGTAGTTTATGTAACTGTTACGTAAAAGGGGTCCTTAAAACACGAGTATGGTTTTATGAAACGAACGAAGTGAGTCCTTGTAAACGTCGAATTTCGCCGAAGCGTGACATTTTTTCAACATCTTTTGTTTTCCTGTGAGTCAATTCTCAGTGAATCGATAAGATAGTGTCAGTTGCTCCAAGTTAATCATATCTCAATTGGTAAGTACGCTGGGAATTGGGAAAGAAGGGCATTTATCTATGTTAAGAAATATTGTATATTATCGCAGTAAAGGCCCTTTATAGAGCTAGTTAAGAAAAAGTTTTGAAAAAAGTAACAATGTTATGTAAGTCATGAAAAAGTAGATACTAAGTATACTATACTATAGTATAATTTAAATTACAGTGAACAATTTGATAATTTCATGAATCTGTAAGATAGAAGGAGCTCAATCCCAATTCGGGCATCTAACTACATGTAGCGACTTCGGAGCGACCAAGGTACTAAAAATATCTGAACATGCACTTTATCGCCTTGACAATAGAGGCGTTGTTCAGATATTTGTGATCACCTTGACCGCTCGGATATTTTCTATTTGTTAAATGTTAATTTACATTATGTCTGTTCTTTGTCATGAATTGCTACAAGAGCATTTATTGAATTGAAACAAGTGTTCTTAACAATAGCGCAGAACTAATCACATACAATACTAACGTTTTGTGTAGTCGATGTAACTTTATACCTATTTAGCCAGTATAATTGCTTTGTAAGTGTAGGGAGCAACGATTGCTGCTGATTGCTTTGGATCGATTGCACTTGATCACGCTACAATTAATCTTCTATCTTAAATTAATATCACATGGTTTATTTGCTTCCAGAGGAATCAAGTATAAGCGTAGTTCAGCATATACTCTTGGAACGTATAAATTCAATGTTAATATCAAGAAAATATTAAAATGTATCAAGCAATCAGATTAGGTACCGTTTTTAACATATCGCTGCTGGATATCCAGTAGTTAAATCGTAGACACAACAACACAACTTGCATAACAATAGTCGACAATCATATAAATCTGCATAGAAAATTATTTTTATTTATATTAAAAAGATAGAAAATATTATTGATTTTTTTATGTCTTTTCTGTAGGATAAACTGCAAATCACCACGTATATTTTAAGACTTGACCGTATAAAGGGTACGCATACTTGAAATGAGTGACAGACGGATACACAGACGGATAAAACCGTCCTGTTTACGAGTATCGAGTTGGGAGCCAGGAATGCTGCTGATGTCAATCATACATCAGTTATGGGAAATGTACATTTTTATTGAGCGGTTCTTGGTATTAGTTGACGTATGGAACTGATACCAAAATCGTTGGAATCAATTAAGGAAACTTAGTAAGAATTTAGTACTGTCAAAATGTGGAACGATTTAAAGAAATTGTACATGACATGCGGATCTACGAAAATTTCTTCAACGTACTAGTAAAAATAAAATAAATTTATTAGAAAAATAGAAATACCCAATATGTCCTTCTGTATTTGCATGAAAAATTTTAACCCTTACTTATGCGTAATGTGCGATCACAACCGTAAGTCACATTGAAAAACTTATAACATATTTAAAAAATATTACATATTAATCTTTTTTAAATATGTATGGGATGGTAACAACAAATTCGCGATTTTGCTTGGTCACAGAGCAAAAAGTGTTCAGTATGTACCTAATCACCTCGTACAATATAGCTAAGGGTTGACTACCTACCTACACATAGTCAGTCAGTGTCATACATATTCAGTCTCAAGTCAATGCAAACTTAGGCAGTTATCACACTGGTGCGGATCCGCATGCGGCGCCGGTGTGCGAGCGAGACAGCGCTATACACATGCAGAGCGCTATCTCTCTCGCGCACCGGCGCCGCATGCGGATCCGTCGTCAGTGTGATAATCGCCTTAGCGTTACCGGATATACGTATATCAGAATGTTTTAATTATTATTAAGTGTGTTTTACATGGGTACTTTAAACGTGTTGTAAATACTTAGCATCAAAATTCTGTTTGCAACACGTTAATCGATTTTCCTTTTTCCGGCTTCAAGCAAACCTAAAGTAATGTTTTCTTTTTTACAGATCCAAAACCAAGGCTCGTCACACCCAGCTGAACTCCTGTCTCGACGCACGCGATAGCCTTTATGCCCACGGGGCAGAGTCGTACATAGAAATGATCGCAGTCAAAGCGCTCACCTGGCGTTTCGTGCATAGTTTAGTAACGTGAACATGAAAAAGGTAAATGTGATGCTTATTGATTCATAGTTATACATTTTAATAACGCACGTGTATAACCCCTGGAGTTACAGGCGTTCTTAGGCTATAAATAATACATAATCTAAATTTTCACAAGTTTAAATAAATCGTAGTACTTAATTGTTTCGTTCAATAATTAACCGACTTCAAAAAAGGAGGAGGTTCTCAATTCGACTGTTTTTTTTTTTTATCATAATTTTTTTTTTTTATGTATGTTACTCCATATCTCCGTGAATCGTGAACCGATTTTCAAAATTTTTTTTTGAATCGAACAGGTATAACCCCTAGATGGTCCCATTGTCACCAAGTCGGGATCTGATGATGGGAACTATTACAGGCACACCTATAGTGATTTCACTATTTTTTACAGCAACTCGGCCACTTCCTCTTGGAATAGCGGATCCTAAGTGAAGTCGGTTCTTTTTTTGTTTAAAATTATTTTAAACAACAAAAGAACTGACTTGATTAGGCTCCGCTTTTCCAAGAGGAAGTGCCCGAGTTGCTGTAAAAATACTGAAATCACTATAGGTGTGCCTATCATAGTTGAAGAGTTCCCTCGATTTCTCCAGGATCCCTTCATGAGCGCCGGACATCTTACAAATAAAAAAAAGAATTTTCCAAATGGGCCCAGCCGTCATCGAATAACATACGTAAAAAAATGCCAAAAAAACAAAGGTCCCGACGAGTTGAGACCTTCCTTCGATATCTTGAAGTAGTCAGTTAAAAAAAATTGTTAATGATATGGAAAAGTGTAAAACTTCTAGAACTTATTTTTTTCTTAAATGACGTGATATAACGTCACTCAGAAGTCCATGAATAATCATGCGGGGTTCAAATTAATTAGACCGTTGCAAATCACGCACTCCGAATAAGGTCAGAGTTTTTAGCGAGTATTTTGACAATGGCTTGGCTCTAATTCTTTTCTGCTCCACTAGCGCTAATGTCCAATGTATGAAATTTGATGTATTCCTCTTTCTCACGCGTTACTAAGATGGTATGTACGAGCGGGACATAAAATGCTAATCAAGAGAAACTGTATTGTGTGGAGTCGCGGGAATTGTAAATTCCTAGAACGATATCACGTTCTTGAATAGTGGATGGTAAATTGACGTCGACCATATTGTATAGTCCCTATTGTTATGGTAACAAGGTACAATATTTGTTAAATATTTATTGATACAAGTGAATTCGGGCTCGTTAACTGCAAGTGTGATATCGCACTAAGCAAGGACAAATAACAATAATACCGGCTATTAGAATATCTAAAATCCGTGACAAATTTCTGAAATTACCATTAGATATATTCTACATTTTCTTGTTATTCGACATCTTAAAGTTTCACCACAATACATTTCATACAAATTAGGGCTGTAATGTTATCCAGTATGAAAAGTATTTTTTACTTGTTATATTTTAAATACAACGGTAATATTTTAGAAAATATTTGTGGATAACCACACAGATTATGAAAAACTAAGCAGAACTTGTACTATGGCTAAAAGGCGACGATTTACATACTAAAATAAATAAACTAGGTAGGTATACATTAAATCCAATAAATAATATTACAACCAAAACGGAGCAAAATAATGCCCTTACAAGAGACTGAAAGTGACAAAATCCTTTTTATTTATAGTAGAGAAAATTACGGAAAATAACAAGCTTTCCGTTTTTCCATAATCAAAACAAATTACTAGAATACGTTAAGTGCTTGATTGCCGATATCTGTGCTCGTTAACATGACTAGATAACGCGGGTACATCAAACGGTCACCATTTTGTTGTTTCAGATGCCTCTGCCGCATCGGGACACCGTCGTTTTAACCATATCCCTCTTAATATGCTTGAGCATAACTTTAGGAGAAGCGAAAAAGGAACAAGATACACCCATCTGCCCTATAGGCTTTGACGTGGCGTACACAGATTATGAGAAGCCAATTTGTTATAGATTGAAAGGACGTGAAGCATTCAATGATATCTTCGAAGACTGCGCGGGAAACCTCTATACATCTGAGCTATACCACAGTCTCAACATCACAAAAAAAGAGTTCGAACTATGGTCCGGACACAAATCTTTATATCCAGGAGGGCCTTTCATAGATTGGTCTTTCTCTCCCTCAATTGGAAGGGTTCTAACCAGTACTTATGACGTGAAGTATAACCCTTCATTGGGAATAGAGGAAGAACTCTGTGTAGTCATACACCCCGTCAACAATTTCACAGCTGTAAGATGCACTGAGAAGCATCATAGGTACTGCATGGTAGAGCCTTACGAGGATTCCCTGTCGAAATGCGAAGAGCTCACAGATTACTATAGATTTTGGAGTCCGAAAGCTACTTGTCTAACTCCTGTCACAGTAAAAGTTGGGAAGGTCAGAGCGAGTTGGAGCCAGGCTCAAATATTATGTGCGAAGCGAGGAGGGTCGCTCCTACATCGAGGGTGGCGGTATGCCAATAACCCTTTGCTGCATGTGAACAAGACAGAATGGACTGACCCCTTGGGTGTCGAGGCAACGGTAGGCGAAGAGTTTAGATGGGTCATCGATGAAGATGGTAATAATAAAGTAAGTGTTTATCAAAGGGTAGGTGGATAGACACTCGTATAGTTAGAACTTTAAGATGTTCTTTATACTGTACAAATGTTGTGCATAATCCTTTTCGATCATAAAAAAAAACATGGATAAGTTTATGTTTGTCAAAATCAGGTTAGGAAGCTACTTATAGACATTTTTGTAACTTACATACATATAAAGTTTTGCATTAATTCATTATAGAAATTTCAACAATTAATAAGATAAATGGGCACATCAACGGCGTTTCGATGTATTCGAGAATTCAGTTTTAACAATTGGAAAGGATTACGAGTACCGCCAACTGCTACAATTTTGCCTACGATGCAAAATTTTGCCCGACTTGAACAACATGGTTTTATTCACGAAACAGCTATTTATATCTTATTCCTGATTTGGCCACCTTTCTCCCATCACAGTAATAAGATGTAAATAGCTGTTTCCTGAAAAAAAAAAAACACGTTGTTCCAGCCAAAGCTGTAAGTAGTCACAGGCCTATGGCAAAAACCATAGTATTTTTTACTAAGAACAAATCTGACAAATAAGTCGCGCTATATTATTATTTCCTCTCTTCGATTAGCTCCATTTGCCAATATTAACGACATTGTGCAATTGCTCGCGATTTACTTTGCTCAACATACACTCTAGCGTTTAATAAAACATGCACATTGATGAAACTACACATAAAGCAGTTGGGCAAGTGTTTGCAGCATACGTTCATGTTTTAGGTACCTGTTTCGGAGTGGAGTTTTGAAGATGAAGATAACACGAGTAACAACACATTGGTGGCGTTAAAGGACAACGCCTGGCATCTAGTCAACAGCTCTTACATATTCATGGATGTCATCTGTGAGCGATCCATACATCTGAGGAACGTCAGTTTAAACCTTACTGTGGAAGGGTAAGTTTTACAAACCGGGTCAATATTGAATCACTAGTATGCTTTATCCGAAAAGATAGCTGTAATTCCTAGATAAGAACTACGATTTCACCTATCCCCAGATACCTACTGTTATCTTAACCTTCATTATCCTAGCGTGTAGGTAGGTTTCGAGAAGCGCGCAAAGTTACCTTTCATTTAATTATTTAATTTTTATTCTACTAAACTTATTGAACAAAATGCGAGCTAAATGCCGTAAGCGTAAGGCATTGCGTTCATCTTAGCTTAGGCTACTCACACAAATCTACCCATCGGATCTGCCTAGCTCATGTGTCCGGCGAGCAATGTACGGCGTAGTCACATCTGTGCCCAATATCCGCCTTATTTTGACGGATCTTCTCGCCGGGTATATCCAGCGGGCAGATCTGTGTGTGTATCCTAAAGATCTGCAGGTGCAGGACAAAATCATCCATCTTTAAGCCGTATTTTGTGACGCTTACTCTGATGACACTTATTATGTTGTATAAAATCGATACAAGAATTGACATACTTTCCGAGGCTACGGAGGTAGTCAACTCTTTATTATGTTGTTGTCGAACTGGTGTGAGCGAGCCATGAAGGTCTACAAATATTGATAAACATACCACAGTTTAGCAGCCAGTTCCATAAGCCAATAACACACCACATCAGTGATAGTTACAGCACTCCAGCGATACGTTAATCACAATATCGTGTAGGACACAGATTATACTCAGATCGATCACATTTTTATCTCTTTATTGTATTTCCTTTTATGCTGCGGAAAAATGTCTGGTGATTTAGTAATTTTAATTTGTAACTCAGTAGTCAACACATGGTCAAAAGAGAAGCTTTTACTCAAAGTGCAATAGTACTTATTTACCTAAGCACAGATGTAGAATATTGGTTATTGTATAGTATTGGTAAAGGATAAATAGACCAATCGAACAAAAAAAAATATTTAGACTAGGTCAGAGTAAATAATATGTACTTAAGCGAAATGATGGATGCAAGTCGCTTCCGACCGATACTTATGGAGGTCCAAAGGGGAGGCCTATGTTCAGTGGACGTCTTATATGATTGAGATGATGATGAAGCGAAATTATCTACTAAAGCTAAAATTAACAACTAGAGCATAATTCGTCACATTTTAAAATTATTTGCCTTCTTATCCTTAAAAATTGTTTCTTTTTATTTCAGGGACCAGGTAATCCTATCCGTAAACGACTCAGTGGACGAGTCCAACATCCACTGCTTTACCGACGCCATCGTCTACGCTCCTACTATCATCACCAAGATCCCTCTCGAAGAGAACAAGTACACACTCAAAACTAAGTCAGACGGCATGTACTGGTGTATCCACAGGGATTCCAGAAACTTTAGAGTGTCTCAGTCCAATAAGGTAATCAAATAATAATTAGATATGAACTGAACATTCGACATTTATCGAGGTTATTTTGGTACAGAAAAACGCCTTTTGTCACTTTTGTTGCAAATCACATAAGTTTTTTTTTTGTTTAATTTCGTCCAAATGGACAGGCTAAAGTACTAAGCCACCACCACCAATACCACCATCATACTGCCTTGTCATAAGTTAAGTACTGTAGTTGTTCCGATGTGACTTTGCTTTATGTAGGGAGATAGCTACTACCTATAAACAACACACGGCAGCCGTCGCCGGGGAATCGGATGTCTGAACCAAACAGCGGTTACACGCGTTTCTTCGTTAGATCACCGCACAATAATATGTATCACTAAACAATGAAAATAAACAAAATACAAAGAACTATTGTTAAGATAAAACCAACGTGGCCGGCGTCTAAGATTCGTGTCCCACATAAGTTTAAAGATGACATGTACCTGTACCTATTGGAACAGTGACGAGCACCCGGACGTTTACTTTATTTGTGTATTTACAGGGACTGTATTCCAAAACTTTCCTTCCTCGTATACTTCGTTTGATACTTAATTAAATAAAGTAATCAACAGTTTAATAAGAAATTCTAGGTTTGTGTAGATGATTGGATTAATTGGAATGTGTCTAGTATACTTGACTGTACATTTTATTGTATTTCTTTATTTCCAGGTCCTCTTTGTCCGCGAGAATAGCGTTGAAAACCTCTACGCCATCAAAATAAGACTGAAAAGGAAATACAGATTCGAAAACATTGACAAAATATACCGAATCTGGGAGAAGAAAGTCAAGGAATACATTTACTACAGAACGAAATACGTCGAAAGATTTGGAGAGATCTCTACCACCGGCTATGAGGCTATGGGAATTCTTCAAAATTTCAAAAGATCGATGGGGGATGAATCTGGAGAAGGTTCCTTCAAAGACACTGATGTTATTTACTTGGTGAAGATAAAGCGATTGTTTCTGGATGGAAGGACAGTGTTGCTACATGTTCAGCTGAATCCCACGATGAAGCCGGTACCGCCAGGGTATTGGGAAGATTTGGAAGTAGTCTATATGAGACCGGCGTACTTCTGTTCTGGGGATGCGTTGCCGTCAACTACTCGACGAGTGGCGTTAGGTAAGAAATTAATTTGCAATTTTATAAAGGGGTATTTAATAATAGCTAGGGATACACGCAATCTGCCCGCCAGATTTGACCGGCAGACATGCCCGGCGGACACATCCGTCCGTATATGGCGCTTTATTCAGATGTGTCCGCAGACAAATCCGTGTCCAATTAGCGCCATACATCTTCCACTAATAATATTAGTTACTAGCTTTTGCCCGCGACTTCGTCTGCGTGGAATTAGTAATCCCCCGTTAAGGTATGAATTCTGTATATCAAGTATTCTATATCCTTCCCTAGAGCTCAAACTATCTCCAGCATTCAACGGTTATCGATTCCCCATACAAACTTCCAACCCCCTTTTCAGCCCCTCTAGGGTTGACTTTCGGAATGAAAACTATCCTATGTCGTTTCCTGGGACTCCGATATTTCCATACTAATTTTCATCTAAATCTGCTCAGCGGTTAAAAATTCATCATACAAACTTTCAAACCCCTTTTCACCCCCTCCAGGGTTGATTTTCGGGATAAAAAATATCCTATGTCCTTTCCCGAGACTCAAACTATTTCTGTACAAAATTTCATCAAAATCCGTTCAGCCGTTTTCACGTGATGCGCGGTCAAATAAACAGACAAACAGATAAACAGACAAACAGACAAAAATTCTAAAAACTTTTGGAACGTGTTCTATTATCGATTCTAAGTATCCCCAGCCAACTTTTTTTCGAATATCTTCCATGTACAGACTTTCGAGCCTCTTCAGCTTTATTATATGTATAGATAAGTTGTTATGCAATCGGGCCGATTTTAAAGTATATCGATTAGTCGTGTTTTAAATTAAAAGTTTTATGGAGCATACATTATGGTTATAATTTTATTTTATTATGTAAAATGTTTGAAATCGACTTTGGTTATTACAAAACCTATTGAAAAAAATATCGATTTACTTTGCACTTATGTTTTGTCAGTTTATCGGCTAAGATTAGATCCTTTTGAGATAGGGCTAGCTCATAAATTGTAGTACTCATAATATCAATTGATCTAGAGCATTACTATGACTAATATTTCTACACAATTGCAAAGGGTAGCATAAATGAAACAATCTAATTTGATTATTAACTAAACTACTTAAGTATAGTCAAATTACAACAAGAGGCAATATTAAACACCCTACTTTTTATTGCACATTATGTAACATTTCTGGTACCTACTTATCTACGCAACGGTGTACATTTAAATTCGTGTTACACACAATCCGACAATTCATCATTTTTGAAATAAATGCACTTAGTAATTGCGCCAAATTATCTCATTGAGTTCCGAGGATCCAGATCAGAGTATCAAAGGTCAGATACGGAGCAAAATTATTACGACTACCTACCTACATCTGTTAAGGAGAAGTGTCATTTTATGTTACCACTCATCTGTTGAAGGAGGGTTATTTAGATTAAATCAGAGACTATAGATATATAGACGACCACAGCCTAAGAAATTTTTGAAGCTCATGTCGATTGCAATTCTGTCCGCAAGCCGCCTAAAGATACCGAAAATGTAAGAGAAGAGGAAATGTCACCTGCACTGCACTGCTAATCCACCTAGTAACGAATAGCGTACTAGTAGTGCACTAGTAGCTACTAGGTGGAGTAGCAGTGCAGGTGACATTTCCTCTTACATTTTCGGTATCTTTAGGCGGCTTTGACATAGATGGCGCAATTGACTTGAGCTTCAAAAAGTTCTTAGGCTGCGCTGCTCTACTATTAAAGTCATTCAAAAATACAAAGATATAAGAATGCACGGTGTTTCGAACCATGTCCGAATCACTACCCACACTCAATTTTGTATAGAAAGGGTCACGTGATCAGGATATCTAAAATTATATTCTTCGAATACGTCTCCGATGTTCAATACGTCTCCGATATTTAACACTTGTTTGTCCAATGCACATAAATAAAGGAGCTGACAAAGAAACATTATGCCGACTTAAGCGCTCGTAATCGTCCTCATTCCGAGTTTTGTTTAGTCGACAATTAAACGCCCGACATCTTGATTGCTATTTATTATCTGGTTTAAGTCGAAAGAGATTATCTCTTACAAAAACTATTTAATACGGGGTATTTACCATGGGAGTTTGATTTTGTGCGCTTCCGATATTTCGGCACAGTTGCATGCTAGCCTGGTAAATGAATGCTCAAAAACGGGTCTAGCTGGAAAAGTGGAAAGCAGAAATTTGGACTTTGGAACTTTGTTAAGACTAGTTAGGAGACTAACATACTAAAAGTCCCCAGCCCCCGGAGGTGACCCCGAGGAGGGGGGAGGTAAAGAAGGTCCCGTTTTTTTGGTTTTTTGCTTACATCTTTAAAACCATGCGTCATAGACAATTTTGTTGGTACATAATTAAAGCTGATAAAATTTTCTACAATTCTCATGAACTCTCTATTTACCTATCACTAATGGTTGTCCAGATATGAGCTCCGAAAAACGGACGATTTTGTAAAGTGGGGGGTATTCTCCACAATTGTTGTCATACTAACTGGCACTGGCAAAAGTTAATCTGGATAAAAAACCAGCCTATAAATGTTATAAAGAATTAAATTATCTTTTAGTATACATATTTTAGTATCTTTCAGTCTCACGCGGCACTGAGTCAAAAAAATGTAGTCAACTGGCAAAAAAGTTAGATTTATATATTTCGTATAATTATCAATACAGTTTCATTATTAGTTTTTTTTTAAGTATTCTAAATTGTATGTGAACTTATTGGACACGGTGTATATCATTAAAGTATCAGTCGGTGTGTGTAAGTAATATGATCATTACATGTCATTAGGTACAAACATCAATACAGGGTGTGAATCTAATACGGGCGATAAATTGATTAATTAAGATGTTTTTTTACAAGCTTTTATTTAACTCACAGTGTTTGTCAGTAGATAAATATGTGTGTTAGATGTTTAGGTAGAATCTTGCGAGGCAGATTTGAACCAGTTCTTGATGTCCGATCGAGCTGAAATTTAGCACACATGCGTAACTTGGATGACAATACAATATTTTGGTACCATCGAGCTGGTCTGATGATGGAGACAGGAGGTGGCCATAAGAACTCTGCCATAAAGTACCTCAACCAGATTGAGTTTGGGTTTATTAGAATCGTCCCGATGAGTACTCCTTGGCTCTAAAGAAAAGTACAGTCAGCCACAACATCAGAAGCTGATTTGGTACCTATTTCTCCTAACCGATACTAGAATTAGAATCGTCTTAATAAGTCGCTGTTTGGGCTTATTTGACTTGTACTGGTAAGGAGTTGGGACCGATATCACAAGATGGAGTTCATGCTGAACCCTGGGGGCACCTACTGGATCTCAGGTTTGGGGCAACATAGACTCATGCTGTTTGAGCTCATTCGACTTGTACTGACGAGGAGTTGAGACCGATATCACAAGATGGAGTTCATGCTGAACCCTGGGGGCACCTACTGGATCTCGTGTTTGGGGCAACATAGACTCATGCTGTTTGAGCTCATTCGACTTGTACTGACGAGGAGTTGAGACCGATATCACAAGATGGAGTTCATGCTGAACCCTGGGGGCACCTACTGGATCTCGTGTTTGGGCCAACATAGACTCATGCTGTTTGAGCTCATTCGACTTGTACTGACGAGGAGTTGAGACCGGTATCACAAGATGGAGTTCATGCTGAACCCTGGGGACACCTACTGGATCTCGTGTTTGGGGCAACATAGACTCATGCTGTTTGAGCTCATTCGACTTGTACTGACGAGGAGTTGAGACCGATATCACAAGATGGAGTTCATGCTGAACCCTGGGGGCACCTACTGGATCTCGTGTTTGGGGCAACATAGACTCATGCTGTTTGAGCTCATTTGACTTGTACTGACGAGGAGTTGAGACCGATATCACAAGATGGAGTTCATGCTGAACCCTGGGGGCACCTACTGGATCTCGTGTTTGGGGCAACATAGACTCATGCTGTTTGAGCTCATTCGACTTGTACTGACGAGGAGTTGAGACCGGTATCACAAGATGGAGTTCATGCTGAACCCTGGGGACACCTACTGGATCTCGTGTTTGGGGCAACATAGACTCATGCTGTTTGAGCTCATTCGACTTGTACTGACGAGGAGTTGAGACCGGTATCACAAGATGGAGTTCATGCTGAACCCTGGGGACACCTACTGGATCTCGTGTTTGGGGCAACATAGACTCATGCTGTTTGAGCTCATTCGACTTGTACTGACGAGGAGTTGGGACCGGTATCACAAGATGGAGTTCATGCTGAACCCTGGGGGCACCTACTGGATCTCAGGTTTGGGGCAACATAGACTCATGCTGTTTGAGCTCATTCGACTTGTACTGACGAGGAGTTGGGACCGATATCACAAGATGGAGTTCATGCTGAACCCTGGGGACACCTACTGAATCTCGTGTTTGGGGCAACATAGACTCATGCTGTTTGAGCTCATTCGACTTGTACTGACGAGGAGTTGAGACCGGTATCACAAGATGGAGTTCATGCTGAACCCTGGGGACACCTACTGGATCTCGTGTTTGGGGCAACATAGACTCATGCTGTTTGAGCTCATTCGACTTGTACTGACGAGGAGTTGGGACCGGTATCACAAGATGGAGTTCATGCTGAACCCTGGGGGCACCTACTGGATCTCGTGTTTGGGGCAACATAGACTCATGCTGTTTGAGCTCATTCGACTTGTACTGCCGAGGAGTTGGGACCGGTATCACAAGATGGAGTTCATGCTGAACCCTGGGGACACCTACTGGATTTCAGGTTTGGGGCAACATAGACTCATGCTGTTTGAGCTCATTCGACTTGTACTGACGAGGAGTTGGGACCGGTATCACAAGATGGAGTTCATGCTGAACCCTGGGGACACCTACTGGATTTCAGGTTTGGGGCAACATAGACTCATGCTGTTTGAGCTCATTCGACTTGTACTGACGAGGAGTTGGGACCGGTATCACAAGATGGAGTTCATGCTGAACCCTGGGGGCACCTACTGGATTTCAGGTTTGGGGCAACATAGACTCATGCTGTTTGAGGTCATACGACTTGTACTGACGAGGAGTTGGGACTGGTATCACAAGATGGAGTTCATGCTGAACCCTGGGGGCACCTACTGGATCTCGGGTTTGGGGCAACATAACTAGACTCATGCTGTTTGAGCTCATTCGACTTGTACTGACGAGGAGTTGGGACCGGTATCACAAGATGGAGTTCATGCTGAACCCTGGGGGCACCTACTGGATCTCGTGTTTGGGGCAACATAGACTCATGCTGTTTGAGCTCATTTGACTTGTACTGACGAGGAGTTGAGACCGATATCACAAGATGGAGTTCATGCTGAACCCTGGGGGCACCTACTGGATCTCGTGTTTGGGGCAACATAGACTCATGCTGTTTGAGCTCATTCGACTTGTACTGACGAGGAGTTGAGACCGGTATCACAAGATGGAGTTCATGCTGAACCCTGGGGACACCTACTGGATCTCGTGTTTGGGGCAAGATAGACTCATGCTGTTTGAGCTCATTCGACTTGTACTGACGAGGAGTTGAGACCGGTATCACAAGATGGAGTTCATGCTGAACCCTGGGGACACCTACTGGATCTCGTGTTTGGGGCAACATAGACTCATGCTGTTTGAGCTCATTCGACTTGTACTGACGAGGAGTTGGGACCGGTATCACAAGATGGAGTTCATGCTGAACCCTGGGGGCACCTACTGGATCTGAGGTTTGGGGCAACATAGACTCATGCTGTTTGGGCTTATTTGACTTGTACTGATGAGTAGTCGGAACCGGTATCAGAAAATATAGCTCATGCTGAGTCCTGGGGGTACCTACTGGATCACGGGTTTAGGACAACATAGACTCATGCTGTTGGGCTCATTCGACTTGTACTGGTAAGCAGTCGGGACCAATATCACGAGATAGATTTCATGCTGAACCCTAGGGGTACCTACTGGATCTCTGGTTTAGGACAACATAGGTTCATGCTGTTTGGGGCTAGTGTGACATCCGATGGGTTTATAATTTTGAATGTTCGTATCGCGAACATTTTAGTAACGTTTTTCTGGTCTTCATGAAATTTGTTGAGGTTGTATCAGAGGTATATAATAAGAGACTTCAATGAGCTGGAATGACCAGGGGGTTCTGGAATCAGAAGGCCTAAAACAGTTTTGTTGAGGGGTCTTATTATAATCGCAAGTTCTTAATTCGAGGCGGACCACCAGTTCTGTTAGATTAGAATAGAGTACCGTCTAAATAAATAGTATATGATTGTCAAAAGAAAATTATACGTGCATAACTATTATCGAACGAGCGAGTGCAGCGACGCGAAGTTCTATCATTCAACCTCGGACACAACTGTCAGTTTGGGTTTTTAGTAGCTGTTTCTCGAAATTATGAGGTCTATGTTAAATTAGGCTTATCATTTTGCAACTTTAATGTGTCATGAGGGATTTTTCCGTAACATAATGTTCTTTGTGAAATATAACGAAAATGTTTGTTTTTCAAGAATTTTTAAATTACCTGATATGGTTTAGCGGTCAGAAATAGCATACCCGTAAGTGTTTCATCACTATTATGATAAAAACTCAGCATGCCTACTTTGATATCAGGTAACATACCCAATGACTATTTCTATTAGCTAAAATTAACAAGCAATAAGAAACCGGTCAACACAGCGGAACAATGTGTTAGACGAAATGAACAGGCTACGGAACATGTCTCTTAAAAACTAAAAACATAAAAATAAATTTAAATAAAAAACTTTTAAAAACAAGCTTTTATGTGAATGCTCTAAAAAGAGAAAATAAGCTTTTGAGTCAATCAAACTTTTTTTATAGGAACTTTGTACAATTTTATGACATAAAAGCTTGTCGCGAGACATTCCCGTGTAAAAGAGATTGCACATATTTTAGGTGAAATCATGTATAGCCAAGTAACCCTATGACGTTAGTTTAAAATTAATTAAAATATGGACGGACTTTTACACGGAAAAGTCTCGCGACAAGCTTTTATGTCATAAAATTGTACAAAGTTCCTATAAAAAAAGTTTGATTGACTCAAAAGCTTATTTTCTCTTTTTAGAGCATTCACATAAAAGCTTGTTTTTAAAAGTTTTTTATTTAAATTTATTTAAGTTACACTTAACTGTGACCCAATAATTATTTTTTGAAAAGTAACTGTCCACGAGCGTTTAACGCGAGTGTGTTTGCATTACATTGCGGGCCGAATTGTTTTGTATGGGTAAAATTTTAATTGCAATTCTAAGTAAAAGTTATCTGATTACATTTCTTATGTCCTATACTAATCACCATTAAGAGATTCGCCCCTATTAGATTTACACACTGTATAATTATGTATAAAAAATATTTTCCAATTGAAATAGGATTGGCATTACCTAATCGAAATTATTCATGTCAATATTGCTATTTAAATATTCAGTGATAGAGTAGAAGGCATGTTTCCTGAAATATTTTGATATTTTATTCTTAAAACTAGTCAAAGGTAAGTTAGTTAGATCATATGGCCTTTGCCCAGCAGTGAGAGATTCCCAGCTCCTAATAATAATAATAAAATATGGCAACTTTATTTTTATGTAGACGCTCAAAAAAAACAAACAAGAATTACCTCCCGGTGGTTATACATAGGGACATACCGGGTGTTTCCTGTAATAGGAGCAATAAATTAAAACTTAGATTCTACTCTTCAAACCAGACAACGTTTGTTCAGCGACTTTTAAAAATAACTTATGGTTTGATTTTTAGGACACTTTAAAGTTTTTCCGGACACGCGATGTATTCCGAAATTTATTATGTCTGTCTGTAGGGTGACAAGCAATGTCAAATAGACGGTTTTAACGTTCATTGAAAATACTATTATATTTAGTTTGTATGAAAAAGAAGCAAACTACAAAATACATATTTTTAAAAAGTTGTCGAACAAAAGTTTTGTTTTTTGAGGATTAGAATCTACGTTTTTATTTATTGCTCGTATTACAGGAAACACACTGTATATGGTTGCTATTAAAAGACAATTTAAAGTCAGTGTCTCAACCCAAAATAGAAAACAGTGAACATATTCACTTCTTTGATATGTTTTTGAGTGCATACCATTATGGTAACTATACTTTCCCATATTAGGCCTAACGATCAGTACGATCACGCATATACGGATTCTTTTTATAACATTTTTTGCTAAACTAATTTGTAGTGGTCATGGACATGTTTGTTAATTACCTTTAGACAGGCATTCGTTTTTAAGGTTTTGGATTCGTATGGTTTTTTTTGTATCGTTAAAGCGGTCAAACAACATATGAATCTGAACCTCGATGTATTATGTAAAATAAACAAAAAGGGAAAAATAAACCATAGAAAAAAATTACAGCATGCCTGAGCCTCAGTTAAACTCTGAACCTGCAAAATTCACATAAAATCACTAGGGTCACTACCGATACCGTCATGTCATCGATTCTGCACTCCAGTTTTATTATGAACCTATCCTTTATAACGCTACCAATAATAATAAGTAATTATAGCACAGCCAAATGGAAAGACACTTCGTTCGGGCGCGATTCAGATTTATACATGGCCGGGTTTTTATTGCATTGTGTAGTCTAGTACTTACGCAAATAATACGCGCATGATGTCTTGAAAATATTGACTTTTAAGTGAACTTGTATCATCAATATCATCATGGTTTATTATTAGACCTTGAACCCATCAAACTTTATATAGTTATTACATAAGAAATACTCGTGAGTCGGACCCATGGACGTGCCCAATAGCTAGGAATACATGCACAGATGTGCCCGCCGGATTTCTTCGACGAATATGCCCGGCGGACAAATCAGTGCATGTATGGCGCGAATCGGACGCGGATTTGTCTGCGGACACATCCTAATAGCACCATACATGGACGGATCTGTCCACCGGGCATATCCGTTGGACAAATCCGGCGGGCAAATCTGTGCGTGTACGACTATCCCTAGCTATTGGGTGTAACCATACCCCACAGTTTTTTAAAATTAGGCCAATGATCTCATTGAGTGGAAGCAGTTTTACTTCCTAATCCAACGAAAACCTTCAGTATTAAATAATACAACTCACAGGACCCTCTAAATCAAATTTTGTATTTAACTGTTAACCTCCGGTTCCAGGTCACTCCGTGATTACCGCCGGTTGCCGCAACCACACCTGTCTGGGAGACTTCAACACAGGCGTCTCGTTCGTCATCACCCGTGCCGATAACTGCACCATAAGACCACCAGAGACCGTCACCAGGAACGTCGATATAGCTGTGGACATGCCGACTGCTGAGCCGAAGACTACTGTTGTGAGTATTATTCCAAAACCAGTGATCAACGACTGCTTAAACTACCTAGGAAACTTGATAGTCGTCCAGCTAGAAGAAGATACACCAGGAGTCATCATCAGACACTGATATTGCTGAGGACATGCCAACTACTGAACCGAAGATTGAGACTATTGTCGTGAGTATCATCCCAGAATAGTGATCACCGACTCAAGCAGAAGCCTAAGAGACACTCTACACAGGTCTTTTGTTTCTCGACACCCGATCCGACAACTGCACCATAATACTGCCAGAGATCCAGGAACATTGATGACTGTGGCATGCCGTTGGGCCGAAGACCGAGACTACTGTTGTGAGTATCACTTAAACCCGTGACCGCCAGCGAAGCACGCATGGAGAATTCAACGCATGCTCCACTTTATCAGGTTGGGTATTCAACGCCTATAACAGTATCGTAAGATTGCCAGGTACCAGTACATCATGCCTATGCCGGTTACTGCATGCATTTGTTTAATTTTGTTTGCATATACAAAGTAACACTAAAATGCACAAACTAGTAATTCACATTAAATTACAGCTGACAATCACTAGCCATATTGTCATCTACTTAAGCTGTCAAATTATACTTTATGAAAACTTAGTGTTTCTTTGTCTTTGATTAAAACATGACATCAATAATATACATGGTGATCATTTTGATATGTGATATGTGGCTCACGGAGAGCCGTCTTGCTGCATTGATCGTAGCAAATGGAAATCCGTGATCTCTGCCTGTGCCCCTTTTGGGATATAGGCGTGATTGTATGTATGTATGTATGTGTGTAAAATATGACGAGGCAATAAATTATGCATGTTATTTATTTTAATTTGTTTATTACGCATGTTTTAGTAACATAAAAGTTGAACTTATCGGTCGAGTGAAAATTAAATCGCAAATTGATAGAAATGCGACCGAATAATAAAAAAATAATGTATAAAAGAAAGCTAAGAAATTGTTGACATAATTTTAAGTTATTAATTGGCATGAGTTATTAAGTGTGCGATAACTTTTTCATATTCTTATCGTTATTGCATGAAACACTCACTGCGAAACATAATAAAGCAAGAAATGAATGCTCCATTAACAATCTGCCATGTTTATAATACTTCTGGAGTGCTAGACATCGGAGAAAGTCAAGATCAACTTAATTAGTAATTATGCTTTTTTGACACTAATCGACTTAAAGGGATCATTCTGTTCTTTGTTTATGAAAGAGCTTAATTCGTTAAAAATAATATGACTTTCATGGAACAGTGCCTGAGCTCTAGTTAAAGTCTGAATCCGCAAAATTCACATAAAATCACTTTAGGGTCGCTACCGATACCGTCATGATATCGTTTCTGCACTCCAGTTTTATTATGAACCTAACATTCATCAAGCACGCTAACAATAACAATAATTATAGCACAGCGACATGGAAAGACACCTCGATGAGAGTCTCGAAGTCACTGTAAGCACCCCATGTACTGAAGACGTCACAGAAACGACAACGGATGGCTTAGAACTAACCACAGTCACTACTCCTTACTATAACGAAGATATTACGACTACGGAAGAAACAACATCGGTTTCTTTACACCCAATCTACACAAGACCACCTCCTACACCGGTACCGACTACGACTACGACTACGACTACGATGGCGACTACTACTACTAGTACTACTACTGAGAGACCCAGACCACCGGTAAGTGTGAAAAAATTGGAGTAGGCCTGGGCCTAATTACAACAACACAACAATTACAACAATACCTGCTTTTACGACGAACGGCCTTATCATCTTAATAATCGAACTCGCGGAGCGTAAGCGAAGTGAGTTCTTATAAACAACTCCAGACCGAACCGAACTGTCACCTGGCTACTGGGACGTCTCGGCATTTGGATGGATTTTTGATTTCGATAGTTTGTCCGACGATAACTTTAGTAACGTTTTTCTGATCTTAGCAGAGATACATAAAATTTGTAAGTTCGTATATGAGCAGGATCGATCAAGTGGTTATGGAGCTAAAAGGAGAAAAAAATCCTCCTTGGGGTCTTGTTATATTGGTCAACTCGTTTGCAAGTAAATCGCGAGTTTTCAGTTCGAGGCGAACTACTAGTATTAGCTTCTAGGTTACACGCACAGATCTGTCCGTCGGATCTGTCGGAGCAGATATGCCTTCGGAGAGATCAATCTGAAATTTCTGTCAATGTATGGCGGCACACGGATTTGAGTAGCGCCATATTAGGTATTATATTGACGGGTCTGTCCGCCGAGCATATCCGCCAGATGGCCATATTTTTTAATATGTACATACATTCAGAAAGATATTACCCACATGTTAATTAACGCATTCGCATGTGAAAAATCACGAATGAAAACGCTATGCAAAGTTTATTAATTTTATTTATTTTTAGTCTTAGCAATTGGGCTTGTGCATAATATGCATGCTTGGTGCATTTCTGTAACACAATTTTTGAATCATTATAACAAAAATTTTACATTTCTTATATTTAACCGACCCCGCACGTGCAATTCGGAATGATTTTATTCAATTTGCAGGAAGAACAGTTACAGCAAGTGATGCAAGATTTGGAAGCGATCATCAACAATGAAACCATCCCAATTATGGTGGATACTGTTAGCGAAGCTGTTGGCCAGGTATGACTTTATATTCATCATCACCTTTATGACCATGAAAGTGGGAACTTTCAATCCGAAGGTCTCGGGTTCAAACCCCGGCTCGTACCATTGAGTTTTTCGGAACTTATGTACGAAATAGCATCGGATATTTACCAGTCACTTTTCGGTGAAGGAAACCATCGTCAGATGGCAGTCGCCTTCGTAGAAACTAGTGCCTACGCCAATTCATGGGATTAGATTGTCGACCGGCCCCAGGCTCGATTGGCAAAAACCCGGGACCCTAGGAGAATTAAGTATCACGTTTATCAAAAAATATTATTGCATATTGGACACTCAGGGCCGGTTGCACCAAAACAGCTGTAACGTCAACGTCATCGTTAAAAAAAAATTCTATGGGATGACAGCTCCATCGCCATATTTAGCATTGATAAGTCCGTTAATTGTACGTGAAGCAACCCACCCTAAGTAATTAATTACACCGAGACGTACGTTGTTTCTTATTCATTATCCAGATATAAAAAGATAATTCCTTTCGCCAAGTACTTCAGCTCAGAAATTCGAATAGCATATATTCTTAACCACATAATTACTGCTCCTTAAAAACTACTGAACTCTAAGTCAGACACATCAGATACTAAAAGATTTTGTTTATAATTACAGGTGGATTCACTTCTCGAAATAGATGAAGAACTGGAGATTCCCGGCCAGCTCCTCCACCTGGTCGACGAACTGGCCGCCAGGGTCGACCTGAACGGTTCCCACGAAGCGCGAGCCGTCGCCAATAACATCGCCATGCTCATGGCTGACTCCAGTCCGGAGAGTCCGGTGAAGGGACTGAGGATCGCTGCCCAGGGTGCTGATGACGTGTTCTCTTCTGATGACTTTGAGATCATTTCTGGTAAGTAAGTCTCAACGGTTCCTACTAAACGCGATGGCTAATAATTTCGCAATGCTGATGGCTGATAGAGCAACCGAGGTCCTTAAACGACGACGTCCAACAAAAGAGCGAAATATAATTCGCTTGAATCTGGAGCAGCCGATATTTGAGAAGACCACAGACCACAGATCATAGCACTGCATCGTATCGAAATGTAGTGTTGTGTTCATGGTACCTACTGAGCAATGTGCCGAGAGCTCCTAAAAATGAACTGTGCCTGTGCCTCTGTTTCCTGTCAGCTCAGGAAATCCTTAAAGCAATTATAACTAGTTTAACCTTGTGTTTTCAAATTATAGAAGAAGTAAACTCCACACACCTTACTGCCGACGAGAGCGAAGCAGTCGTCCACCTGCCGGAGTCTGTAGCCAACTCATCTCGCCGCATCAGCTTTGTGGTGTTCCGAAACGACCGCGCCTTCATGTCTAGCCATGGACTCTATTCTGTCAACAGCAGAGTCCTTAGCATCAAGATTGAAGACCTCACCGAATTTGCCGATGGCGAAGTAAGTTATTGCCTTTATTTATTCCCTCCATCGTACCCCTTCCTTTTGTCCATTCCCCGTCCATTGTCCATTTGTCTTTTCTGCTTTCTATTCCATACTTTTTCTGTACCACTACAACCTCCCACCCTACTTTTTCTGTTTGTACTTCAGACATTGGCACTCGCCTTTTTTTATCGAACTATATTATTCTGGAGAAACGAAGGTGAATTACATTACCAGTTAATTAACTGTAAAAAACTTTGCTTGAAATGTTTATCTCTGAATTGCCGTTCATGACCCCATGTCACAAACATACATTGTAATATCCAATTCCCATTCCAGGTAATAGACATCCATCTCCGCCCAATGGCAGACGAGCCTTCACGAAACCAAACCCGCAGCTGCGCCTACTGGCACTTCCTCGACGACGACACCGGTTACTGGTCACAAGATGGCTGCACCTTCATCCCCTCTTCCGAACCTGGCCAACTCGATACATGTAGATGTGACCATCTCACGCACTTTGCTGAGGTCCTAGTGCCTAAAACAGTCTTCTCGGAGCGAAATGAGGCAATCTTAGAAGTCATTTCCATTGTAGGATGTGTCTTATCTATTATAGGGCTATTTGGCGTTGGCATAACGGCAGCTATGTTCAGATCCTGGAGAAGAGACTTTAGTAATAAAATTTGGCTACAGCTCTGCATTGCTATCTTCATTCTAATAGTCTGCTTCTTGGCTGCAGTGTTCGCTCGTTTCGATCATTACGATGTCATTTGTTTGTTAGTAGGTGTCTTACTGCATTATTCAGTTTTAGCATCGTTCTGTTGGATGCTAGTGGCAGCTGTTTTGTCGTACAGGAGACTAGTTTTAGTTTTTACTAGGGACGCGTCGCATAAGTTGTTGAGAGCTTCTGCGTTTTCTTGGGGGACTCCATGTGCTATAGTAGGGATCCTTCTTGCGGTCAGTCCACATGCCTATTCAGGACAGTTTGAGGAGATGTCTCCTAGTTCGAGCTTCTGCTACCCGTCGGGCCTTGGGCTATGGTTGACGGTGTACGCGCCTATAGCTATCATGTTACTCGCAAACTGGACGCTATTTGTTCTGATAGTTCGTTCCGTGTTTGCTTCTAGAAGAATCCAGAGACACGGCGATTCCAACGAAGCATTAAGATGCGCTTCGGTTAGCTGTCTCTTGGTCTTCCTGTTCGGTCTTCCCTGGATTTTCGGTCTTTTCGCCTCTAATATCGTCGCAGCGTACTTTTTCACGTTGACGGCGACTTTCCAAGGTTTCGTTCTCTTTATTTTCTTCGTGTTGGGGAATAAAAAGACTAGAGATCTGTGGTTGAACAAGCTGAAAATCAAGCAGACGCAGAAGATACCAGTCACTTCGTCAACTTACACTAATAATAAGAGCCAGAATTCTGCTTCAGAATGGAGGGGAGGAAGGTCGACTCCGGCGACTATTGAAGCCAACGCCTCTAAGCCTAGATCTCTTTCATCTCCTGATGAATCCAGATTCTCTTGACAGGGATGAGACATCCGGAAGTTCACAGCAGCTATGGTGTTAAGAGGTTCTTGCCACTATAAGTCCTACCTCTTTGCGCGACCAGTATTTTCTTTCTGTAACTTTTCATTTGAAAGTTAACTTTAAGACGTATCCTCTCGAAAGTGTATCTCGATCGAATTGTTTTCGTATAAATTGTAGATTGTAAGTGACTCCAGTATTAGTATTATTTCTTCAACTTTAAGATACGCTTGTAGGGCGTTATGATTGAAAACATCAGCTAAATTAATTTTGTTCGAAACAGATTAATTTTAATTCTGCTAACAAAATTAATTTTATAATTCAAATGGGATATACTAACGTCTCAAGCGAAATTCGAACTACTACGCTACCGAGGTTTGTTCGAACCCGGCGAAACTTTCCATTAATGGGAGAGCAAAAGTTGCGACTACGAATCTCGCTTGAAGATATGAAATTTTCCATATTTTAATATTAAGAGTTTCAGGTATTAGTAAAGAGTAATTCACTTTGTAACGTTCCGCGTCTTACACGACACTTCTGACACTTAATTTTGTATACAGAACATCACGTGACCTCCGAGGATATCGTGATATTTCTATCGAAAATTAAGTGTCGGATGTGTCGTGGAACATTACAGCATGAATCATCATTAAAACGACTAAATACCATACTGCATAAAACTTAGTTAGATGTATGAAAAAAGTAGTAACATTTCTTGTAAGTCTCTATCTAGTCTGAAAATGGGTTTAGCTCTTTTGAGGTCACAGCTCATTAGAGCGCCTCGGCACCCGACCCACACCGCCTCACCTCGAGCGGTCTTCGACAACGAGCGGACGCCGAGTTGAGGTATTGAGCGCATGCCCATACTAATTTATATAAAGAACACCTCCAACACTCTCCTGAAGGGGATTGCGGAGAGGGTCGATAACCCTCTTATTACTCATTGGATGTCCATGCACGTTCGAACCAATGAGCATTATATTTTTTACTAACATAATATTTTAATTTTTTGTTACTAACGTAGTTCTATAGTCATAATATGGATACCTGGTGTCTGAAATAAATATTTTCATTTCATTTCATTAAAGAATACCTCACCGCTTGAGGTGAGGCGGTGTGAGTCGGGTGCCGAGGCGCTCTAATGAGCTGTCACCGTTTTCGTTAATTTTCATTTGTTTTAATTAAAATGTCTTCATTAGAGCAGCAAAGAGTTACCAAATATTAAACTATTTATAGGTAGATATCGTATATTTTAAGTTGCTAGGTACTATGCAATTACCTATACAGTATTTTCATTAAACACTAAAGGGGGAAATATTTATTGTAAATACACATTTTTGTAAACATTAGTTTTAAATATAAGAGAAATCGATTGTACAGACAGAACAAACTATTAGGATAAAGAAATATTTATTTAAACTTCAATTTTAATAGTTAAGGAAATGAATCGAAGCATTTAATGATATAATTGAAATAAAGTTATACCATTATATTTTCAAATTGTTTCATTAATTAATTCCCATACCTACTCACTTTGTTGGTAACACGTACCGAGTGTTTCCTGTAATAGGAGCAATAAATTAAAACGTAGATTTTCCTCTCAAACAAAACCATCGTTTGTTCAGCAACTTTTAAATATAACTTATTTACTTTTAGGACATTTTAAATTGCAGGTAGGTAGGTATTCGAACACGCAATGTATTCTGAAATTAATTATGTCTGTAGGGTGACGAGTTGGTGACGAGACTGACAAGCAATGTCAGTTATACGAATTTTAACGTACATTGAAAATACTATTTAGTTTGTTTGAAAAAGCGACAATCTGCATATTTTTTGTTGAACGTTTTATTATTTGAGGAGTACATTGTACGATTTAATTAATTGCTCTTATTACAGGAAACAACCATTATGCCTTGAACTTTAATTGTTGGGCCATTTATGGTCCAAGTTATTTTCTTTTGTTTAGGACTTCTCTATGAATGTTCAGTGTAAACTTAGAGTCCGTGACCGTATATGTATCATGTAATGTTGTCGCTAGATGCTGATTTAACATTTTTTTTGTACACTCATTTTGATTGCTTTTTCTATTATTGTACTTTGAACCTTTTTCATTGCAAGTTTAGTTATAGTCTGGCTGGCCAATAAGTGCAGTAACAGTGGAAGTTATAAGTTATACTAATCCCTTTTTCAGTAGCTAGTGTACGAGCGTGAGAAAAAGACAGTATGATTCTCTCTGTCTATGCTTGAAGTAAAACAAATTCTGGCCAAACAATAGTATCTACCCAGCGCCTGTAAAACATGCACAGTAACGTGCGGCAATACGAATGCTTATAATTATTTGTAAGAAACGGTACTTTACCGCGTATATAATTTTTAAATTACCTTCGACGTTTCGGGGACGAGAAGAGAAGAGTCTTTCTTCGCGACCACAATGTCGTCCTGTCTGGTCCATGCTAGTCAGCTGTGACGTGTCCCATACAAAAAAAAATTTTTTCGCGTCCAAAAAATGTTTCTCCTACTTTTTCTTACTCGTAATACGACACCAATTATACCCTTAAACGGATCACCAGTATTTTTATTACACCCTGTATAAAACTTTTTTTTGTCACAAACTTTGATCACCATTTACTTATCGTAACTTTTAGAGACAAAGAAGACAAATAACACAAAAAACGCTAAATCTGTGTTTGACTTTAGGATGTCTGCACAGATCTGTCTGGCGGATATACCCGGCGGGCGGCTCCGTCAATGCATGGCGCTATTCCTTTGATTATTAAACCAACCGGATGCGAGACGCGCTCTCATTTCTATCGGAAAAAGTCTGCCGTTTTTTGCGGGGGAGGGGAACGTCAAATGTATGCGAAACGTCAAAATAGCCACGTCAAATAAACGTCAGTCCATACAATGAGTAAGACCACTGGTCATACTCATTCGGCAGAGGGGAACGCCTGTCAATGGCTACTCCGATTGGTTTAAAGCTCTAAGCGCTATTCAGATCTGTCCATCTTCCAACGACACATCCGTGCCTAATTCCCGCTAATTTCCAACAGTCACCACAATGCTCCGTAAAAGTCCTAGGAACGCTTGCAGGGTTCCGTGGTCGATTTCAAGTGTACCCTAACGAGCACTGATTATGTCGACTCTATGAATTAGATAAGACCTGATAAGCTAGCTGACAGTGTTCGAAGGTGATAGGAACAAGTGGGTGTGCGAACAAATGATTCAGAGTAAGTATTTAGTTAATAACAGTAAAGTTAATAGCATAATAATTACTTTAGCAATTTAATGTAACTTACAGGTACACATTATTATTATACGTATTGCACCTTGTGTTGAAAAGTATGTCGTACGATTAGTCGGTAAGAATGAGGTTTACGAAGAACAGTGCGTCAGAGTTTAGAGTGAAAGATGAGTGTTAGAGTTGAATCAAAGGATTTTTAATATTTGTGTCCGCCGTTTGCACGTTATATGTTGTGTTTTTAACAATCAATTGTATGTTACATTTATTGACAAATTGAATTTTATATATCATTTGGGATCTACGGAAAGTGTAAGTGTATTTTTTTAAGTTGAATTACAGCAATTTTTGAACTGATATGTTTTGTGTCCGATTTTACCTGCCAATTTTTGTGTGACAAGTATATTTGTACTTTTTTGCAGACATGAAACACTTATCGTACAAGAGGCGGACTTAATGACATTAATTCAATCTCTGCCGTGACGGGTGCATTAACAAAATTAATGGTGAAAAATAAAATACAAATCTGTAACAAAATTTACTCACTTGTTTATACTATGTAAACTAACATACTTAAAATTTAGTATTAGGTAATATGGTACAGTTTTTGGCAAAGGTAGGTAGGTACAAGTACAGTGAAGTTTTTAGGGTTCCGTAGTCAACTAGGAACCCTTATAGTTTTGCCATGTCCGTCTGTCTGTCTGTCCGCGGCTTAACCCAGTGATCGTTAGCACTAGAAAGCTGAAATTTAGTATGAGTAAATATGTGCATTAATCACGCCGACAAAGTGTTATATTAACATTTTGTGGGATATTGTTGGTTAGTAGGTACTTTCAAAAAGAAGAAGGGTCTTCTGGAACAGTTTTTGGATACTTATATATATTTTCATAAATAATATCTCCGAAAGTTTAAAACAGGGCGTCATCCCCATCTAACTTTTAGAACCATGGGTCCAAAAAAATTACAAAACTCAAAATCGCATACTGAAAGGACGTAAGCGCTGCTTAAATAATAAAATAACTGGCTTTACCTATAAGGTTAATGATTTAACGGTACCTAAGTATATCATGTTCAAAACTGTCATATAAAGATACTGTTAATCTACAAAAAGAGTGAGATAAAATGATAAACTAATGGATCGAATTATCCACTCCAATTGATCGGTTAGGTACTGATAAGTAATAAATGTTGTTTATCCTATTATTATCACCCTGTTGGTCCAGAAGTTAGCGCTCATGGTAAATATTGTAGTAGTTTTAAAAGCTAGAGCCTGACTAAATACTTCCTATAATCTCAATCTATTTATTATTATTCATTTATAGTTTCAATTTAATTATTATTTTATAAACTTTATAATTAGTGACGCCGTCGTGTGTGGCATGCCTAAGCCACACACTTGAGCCGAATTCAGTATGCAGCTAAAAAAATTAGGCCTGTGCTGAAAATTATCTATGGGCTTCATACAAAACCAGTACCGATTTTGAATTTTCAATACAGTGCTGATTATTATTCATATAGATTATTTCCCTTATAGTACCTATCAGTATAGTATACTGGTAGTATCAGATTTATGTGCGTTTTGATATTAATGTTTCATTTCTAATTAAGAGCTTAACGTATAATTTCAGATGCTGCTACGAAAAAACAGAAAACCAGAGATCTTTATTAATACCGTGCTTTACATGCATCAACTAAAGTTTAGACGGACGATCAAAGTGCCTACAATTTTCATTTCAATATGCATTGTGTGCATCATTGCATCACTTGCTTCAAGTGTAGAAGCTGATGACAGATATAGACCTTACAGACCTCCACCGAGGCCAGGACCACGACCTCAACCAGGGCATCAAAAACCATTTGATGTTTCAGCAGAAGATACTGTTCACATAGTAGACATGCCAACGATAGAGACTGAGACGAATGTATTTAATGATTCTTTTACTGAAAATCCTACGATACCTGAAAAAACGGAAAATACAACGTTAACGGATACAATAGTAAGTTTCACCAAGAAAACATATTTTTTTTAGGGACGCGCTGCACTACTTGCAAATGGAAATGATACACTTTTGAGCACTTAACAGCTTTAGGGATGAAAAAAATGGGGCGAAGGGAACGTAGATGCCTTTGCAAAAATTATGTTAAATATGACTATGACTAATAAAACAATTCATTACCTTAATACTGGTTGTGTTATATTTTGTGCGATATGGCGAGACGGTTTTTGTGCTATCATCATTTCTACTATTCTAAATTTAATATGAAATTAGCGTGATATTAACATCTGTTTATTATCCTTAGACATACACATAGTCAACCATCAACTTTTGATTAACCTTTTTAAGTAGGACACAAACTACGATAACGATTGCCCTGACTGTGTCGAGGACGCCAATGATGATGATGAAACTAATGAAAAAACTACCAAAAGCGAGGTCAAAGAGGAAATCAATGCAGAAGACTATCCGAATGATTCTGCGGACAAGCCATCAGAAACACGGAAAACAGTAAGTACCTAATCGTAATATTACCTATATTAGTATATGCACGGAATGAAAAATTACTACATAGTATAAAAAAAAGTCGCTTTCTGCTGTCTGTCCCTATGTATGCTTAGCTCGTTAAAAGTACGCAACGGATTTTGATGGGTTTTTTTAAATAGATATAGTGATTCAAGAGGAAGGTTTATATGTATAATTGCACCCGTGCGAAGCCGGGGCGGGTCGCTAGTATGCAATAACTACACAATACAGATATTAAAACTCTTTTTGAATACTTCCAAACCACCATTCCACAGACGGTCTAGTGGCATTAATTATGTCTCAGTCGACCTTTAGGCAACTATTTTTACTTGTTTTTCTTTAAACCTGTGTTACAAATTTCAAGATATTTTCTATGTTTATATGGGACTCGATCTGTTAATAGCCTCTGATTGCTCTTTACAAAAACAATCTCTTTCACGGGTCTCGATCTCTCAATTATTTTCCGGGCACTGTAGTGGTTGTGGTTTTGTAAAATAATGATTTAATTAAGTATTAGTACATTAAGTACCTAGGGCGGTAAAATAAAGAACGGCTCAGATCGCGGGTATTTATGGCCCGAACCGAAGGTAAGGGCCATAAAGAAGCGATCTGAGGCCTTCTTTATTACCGCCCGCGGTGTGTACACAATTTTACGTCTTCTCCTGGGTGTGAAGTGAGATTTGCCGCTGCGCCCGTGGGCGGCAAATCTCACTTACCGCCCAGAGAGACGTAAAAACATATATGCATGATTAAAAAAATACACTTATTTACAGCCTGAAGAAGAACTGCACGAGATGATCGAGGGCTTGGATACATTGCTGAGTAACGAGTCTGCAGTTGTGACCATTAACGATGTCTCCAACGCATTTGATCAGGTATAATTTAGACTTAGACTTTAATTGTATGTCATACCATCTACATACTGGGCCAACGTGGATCAATCGAAGGATTGCAGCTATGCGTTAGAGTGAGCAAGCGATATTTCGAGTTCGTTCCATCATATAGTTGCATCTCTTAATAGATTGGCCGATGTTGGCCCAGTATGTGGATCAGGTATTACGATTATTTCACACTTAAAGAATAGCTATACACGAACAGATGACATCTCATTCAGATGCAGACGAATCCGTGTCCAATTCGCGCCATACACGGACGGATCTGCCCGCCGGGCATACCCGGCGGCCAAATCCGGCGGGCACATCTGTGCGTATATCCCTAGCTTATGCTTATAATCAAATCTCGGTTCAGTAAATCTTATCTTAATAAGGACTGTGCGTGTTGGAGGGTTTGCAATCTTGTGGTCTAAATCAAAAACTGAAACTACTCTACTCCAAAAGACAGTTTTGCTTACTTACCCTTTCGCACCGTTGGTCCTGCCGTCTAGTGGACTAATTTGATAACTTTAATATATTATTTGCACTTCGCGACATTATTAACAGGGGCGTGCTGTGCTGCCCTTTTCAGCTTACGCACGTTAACTTTTCAGATGGACGTTCTTCTATCGACCAGCGACACCTCACTAGAATTTCCTTGCGCCGTACTAACCGCACTAGATGCCCTCGGCGCTCGCGCAGATCTCAATGGCTCAGCGTCTGTTGCGACGGCGCGCCAACACGTGGCTGTGATTATGGCCGATTCTGCGCCCGAGCGTCCTGTGCGAGGGCTGAGGATACCGGTGGATGGGTTCACTGATGATGGATTTCAAGTTCTGCAAGGTACTTATAGCACTTTACCATTATAAATAATGCTCCTAGGTATAACCTAACTTCCTCATAGACCATCAGTAATCAATTATTGCTAGAGCTGATATTTTGCATGCGTTTATAAATAGGATGACGATGCAATATTATTATGATTTGGAGCTGATCTGTTGATGGAGCTGGAAGGTGGCCATAGGAAGTCCTAGACTAATCAACATCCTATTTGGGGTCGTTGCATTTGTATTGGTGAGCAGTTAGGGATTGTACAAAAATGTACAGCTTTAGCAATAAAAGCTTTGTTCAAAAATGATATTTTTGAATAAACTCTAATCGTCCAAATAAATCTTGAATCAAAGACATTGTCCCACAGACATTATTTTGTTAGCCTATGTTAGTGCTGCATTGTTATGTTGGGCAAATGCCTCTTATTCTTCTGTTGATCCAGTCATTTATATTTTTGTACCATTCCGTGTAAATGCCTTAAAAAACCTTTTTTTTACAATGCAAAGATACGTCACAAGGAAAACAATATTGATAATTGACAAATTTAATAAGACTACCAAGAATCATTGACATTTTTCAGATACAGTAGATCCAAGCACTCTAACCGGCGCTGACACCGAAGCAGCGGTAAACCTGCCAGCATCTCTATCGGAGTCCTCGCGCCGCATCAGCTTCGTAGTGTTCCGATCAGATCGAGCGTTTATAAGACATGATCGCGAGCAACATGTGGTCAACAGCAAGATCATCGGAGTCAGTGTGGAGAATGTAACAAAGATGGGAGATGGAGAGGTAAGAGCTTTAAAGAGATTATGTAAATGTACTTTAAAATTAAAAGAGGAAGGGTCAAGACAGGTTACATAAGGTCTGATGCCCAATGAAACTGACTTACCTAAGTAGTTGTTTTTTTTTCTAATGTAAAAATATTTCTCTCAATGTATCGCCTTGGCGGTACAGAGAGGAACCACCGCCAGAATAACGGGATCCATGCCACTACACTATACACAGGCTGAGCTGTTAGACGGGGTTTTTTTTTTATAACTGGGGTTTCTTTTTTAGGTAAATTTATATTTATTTTTAACTAGGTTTAAAATATGTTTAGTTTAATATTAAGTTTTTAGTGTTAGTTTATTACACATATTGTATTAATTAATATCATAGATTAATATTAAACACGTGTGAAAATATATTTATATTTGGGGACAATCTTACACAAATCAAAAACACCCATAACTCAGGAACAAATATTCGTGATTAACACACAAATAAATGTCGAACCCGGGACGTCCTGTTGCGTAGGCAGGGTTATTCATATATTCATATTCATTTTATTCATAATATTCTCAATATTACATGTCAAATAGGTATATACAATAATTAAAGTATGGTTGGCTGGAAGAGATCCCTTTTAGGGATAAGCTTGCCTTTGTGCATATCTTTTTGTATTTTACTAATGTTTTAATGTTATACTTGTTTATGTGCAATAAAGTGATACATACATACATAAAGTAATCATAATCTTATTGATTAATAAGTAGGTATAAATTATGTCATATTCAATAAAATTCCAAGCGAGGGAGCTGAGGTGATGGTGTCCGGCAACTTGTTGTATACAGTTGGGCACATAACGTGGGTTGTCTTTTCAGATCTCGTTAGTCGTCGCTCAACCACCTGCAGTCTGTTAGGGTATCGGAGTATTACTATACCAACTGGGATAGGAGGCTGTTAACTTGTATTTCAAGGATTCGTTTCATTTTAACAATCATCTTTGGTAATCAACTAATCAGTCTTAAGTTTTTAAAGAACCTAATAAACATATTAAAATTTCAATAAATCTAAAATTATGCTTTCTCCCCATCTTGCGCAATGAATGGGGCGAGATGCGGCTCACTTCTGTTTTTGGGCCGTCGTGTAAAGAATAAGAAGGACGTGTTGAAAAATAAAGGAATACCCTGAAAGACATTGAAAATGGATCATCTAGTATAGAAAATGACACATTGTCTTCGAGTATAAGTACTGTGAATATCTCATGTCTATTTTTTCACGTCGTAACGTTAATGATCCACTTAAGAAAGTGGAGCCTAGCATTAATTAACTATGAGTTAATTAGCGTTTAGCGGTAAATTATGTATCGATCTTTATAACATCAATGGACAATTACAATGTAATGCATGTTCATAATATCTTTTCAGGTGATAGACATCTATTTGAAGCCATCAATATACGAACCCGCCCGGAACATGTCCCGCGCTTGCGCCTACTGGCACTTTACTGACAACGACACCGGCTACTGGTCTCAAGAAGGCTGCACCTTCATCAAGTCTCCAACTGGCTTGCTGGATACTTGTCGCTGCACACACCTCACCCATTTTGCTGAGATCCTCGTCCCGAAAGCTGTATTCTCAGAAGATAATGAAACTGCCTTAGAAATAATTTCCCTACTAGGTTGTTTCCTTTCACTCTTTGGACTGCTTATGATTGTTCTAACGGCTATTGTGTTTAAATCATGGAGAAGCGATTTCAATAATAAGATCTGGGTACAGTTAACGTTAGCTTTATTGATAAACGTTATCAGTTTTCTTGTTATTGTGTTTTCTAAATTCGAAGATTACAACTCGTTTTGTATGGCAGTGGGAATCATTTTGCATTATGCGGTTTTAGCATCATTTTGTTGGATGTTAGTAGCAGCTGTTATTTCTTATAGGAAATTGGTGTTGGTATTTGCAACGGACCCTAGACGCAGATTGTTAAAAGCTTCAGTTTTCTCTTGGTTGGTACCTTTGATTATAGTTGTAACGCTTCTCATTGTGGCCCCACAGTCTTATACAAAAAGATTTGAAGAACATACACCGACAGGAGCATTTTGTTATCCAACAGGCTTAGGTTTATGGTTGACTATCTACGCCCCAATCACTTTAGTAGTAATATCGAATTGGATAATATTTGGTTTGATACTTCGTTCAGTGTTTGGTACTACAAAGGTACAAAGACATGGCGATTCTAGAGAAATGCTTCGTCGGGCATCTGTTAGTTGTTTACTAGTATTTTTATTCGGATTACCTTGGATCTTTGGATTATTAGCCTCCAATATAGTTGCTGCTTATCTTTTCACACTAACAACAAGTTATCAAGGGTTTGTTTTATTCATATTTTTCATAATAATCAATACAAAAACTAGAGGTATGTGGGTGAATAAATTACGTATAAAGACGAAGACTAAGGCACAAGTGAGCTCTTCGTTGATAACAAGCAAGAATGCTCGAATAAGTAACGAACCTGAACAGGCACCATTTATAGAATCCAACTCATCAAGGACTAATGTTACCTCTTTAGGAAGTAATATTAGTGATACAAAAACAGTGGCATATAATGTCACGTCTGGTTCAGCAGTTATTGAAGATTCACATTATAATAGTAAAGACAGTGACATTGACTCATATATTACAGCCAAGTCACACGATAATTTTAGTGAACATGAATTGTTTAAGAGTGTAGAAGGCATATTTGATATAATAGAGGATAATGAAGAAAAAGGTACAAAACAAAACGAATCTGCAGGTACATCACCTTCTAATTCAAGAAACTCTCTACAAAATGACAACTTGTCATTAAAAGATAAAGACTTACCAAGAAATGACTATAATACCACTAATACCAGTAACAAAGATAATTTAAGCGATAGTTCTAGTGAGAAAGCAGAGAATGATGATGATTTTATCAGACCAGAGATAACTGTATACAACGTAGCAACGCAAAACGCATCGCTGATAAGCTGATAAGTTAATTGGGTTAAAATTTAGAAAACAGTACCTAAATAACATAAGTGATAGGTTAAGAACCATTTAAGTATTAATAGATGTTGAACGTGAAGTTGTGATTGGTGAATATTGTAATATTATTAAGTTTTATTTTTTAGTCTTTCTTTGATACAATTAAGTACTTACATGTCGAGTGTTGTTTATGTTTTTTTATACCATAATTTTACCAACCTAGTAAATTAAACAGTCTTCGTCGTACAAGTTAATTTTATTCCAACGGCTCCGAAACAAATGTATCAACATTTAGTTTTTGCATATATCTATTAGGTAAATATTAATTATAAGTATACAGTCGACGTCAAAGATAGGTTTACACTATTGCATCTTATTTCTTTGTATTTAGGTGCAATAGTGTAAACATATTTTAACCGTTGACTGTACGATGATTGATTAGCTAAGACCGACCTTTATGATCATACCTGCATGGTAAATTATTATAAAATACCACACCTATTTAGATAAATCAATAAACCTAATTAACTTCAAAGGTTATCTATTAATTAGTCGACTGCACTGGCCGCTACTCGAGCGGCAATGCGTATAAATAACCCGTTTCCATGACAACCCCCTCGAAACCTCCACTCCGCCGCCTCTTGTTGTTTACGTCGCTATGACATTGTCAATATTACTTTACCAGCGACCAAAGCAACAACACACGTTTGCAAAATCTCTGAAAAATGTTCTGGGGACTGAGTCCAGCGCTGGACTTGCAAGAGGAATATTTAAAACATGGCGATAAAAGTGCTTACGAGCTGAACTTTCTAGTCATCGGAGGCTGCGATGCGAGACACCTCATCAAAACTATCGCTCAAGCTTATCGACATGAGCGACGCTACATGAATCTATTTGTCGTCGATGGTTGCCCAGAAATAGCTGCCAGGCAGTTGCTGCTAATGTCTTTGGCTTTGGAGAAGACTACAAGATGCGGTTTATTAGAAAAGACGAGACGGTTCCTCGAAGTGTACGGGAATATGCTGCTTCGACCACCTACTTCAAGGTACATAATCGCTAAAGCGCGTCAACTCGTTGGCATGGTCACAAATCCAGATTTCATGAACTGCTTGCTACCATGCGTTTCGATTGAGCAAATGAAATATCGCGAACGCGACTACATGGAAAACCTACTAAATTTTTGGACGACAGGCAACACGAATCAATTCAACGCTTGCGAACTATGGGAACACCGATTGCGAAACTCGTTAGGAGTGAGATATGATAGCAGAGCGGGTGTGTACGATTGGGATTATCACATGCGTCTGAAAGAGATAGCTGGTCAAATCTGTTTCCCAGAATACAAGCATTTTAGAGAGCATGGGATAGCATTTACATGGCTGGAGACTGAAGTGTGCAGACCGAATGTTACTTTATCAGCTGGGGTTTTTAAATGCGGAGACAGATATCTACATCGAGGATATCTTGGTGACATCGTAGCATCGCCATATATAGCTTACGGCTTGGACTGTGAAGACAAGGACATGTTGAAATCGTCCCACGGAGTGAACTTCAAACGTGCAACTGACATATCGGAGCGTAATCTTATGCGTATGTTGTATGAGGTTGAGAATCGGGAGAAATTCGACGCTAGCATGATGAACCTGGACTCTGAGAAGAATTTAGGAATGGTGGTTTTAAGCGAGCTGGATGCAAAGATATCACAAGGTGGTCCTGAAGCGCCTATACTCCTCCGTGAAGATCGTGATACATACATCAACGTGGATTACGCTAAAGTGCATTTCTTGTCTCTCTCTGCTTTGGATCACTACCCTCACAAGCCGCAGTTTCAGGGGCTCTTCCATGGCGTGTTTCTTGGACATAACATGTTGCCTCGTGTGAAGCCAAGTGTCTGGTCTATGGCAAGAGATGACGCTGTAGTAATAATGGAGTCGAGGAAGTACATGGTGGATCTGAAGAGGGAAGATGTGAAGGCGTACGGAGAGCAGGTTCAGCAGGCTGCCGCGGCGGCTCAGTGTGACAAGCTGGGCTCCTTTGACCCTGAGAAGGATGCGTACGCCAAATTTCGTATCAAGCGATCTAGTGGAAGTTTTGATCTTGGGAATTAGTTATGGAAATATTTAAAATAATTGATGCTTGAGGTTCCTTTAGCGCTCGCTCGCTCGTGTTTAACGTAGGCACACCAAGATATAGTTAAATTCAAAAAAATAAGATTCAACTATAAAATTACTAAATCCTGAACTATCCATCCATTGTCTGCATAATAATGTAGGTAGTTAGTATAGAAAATTGGTATTATGAATATTACTACATTCATTGCAAGACCTACGTATTTACCCACCACTGGGGATATAGTTTTGATATATAGATCACGTCTAAACACAGAGAATGTCAGCTGGATGTGGAAACTTTTTCCAACTTTTTAGCTAGCTATCTATAAGTATCGTTATATTATGGTATTCTTGTACTTTATGTAACCATTTCGAATAAAGGATGGAATAAAACAATCAGAAAAATTGTTGTTTCATCTATTTTTTCTTGTTAATAATATGTTACATTCATTTAGTAAATCAAATAGCAAATATATTTACAAGGACAAAACCAAACAGAAAATGACGTTTCAACGTTTTTCGTTTAAAATTCGTATTTTTATATTACATAATATCACTTAAGTTTAACATACTAATTATTTAGTAGGGGCGCGGCCTCAGGCTACGCGAACCATTGCAATCGGTAGACATTTTGAGCAATTACCTCCATTTTTTAATTTACAATTTATAGTGCAGTACATTATACAATGTTAAACTTAATTTACTGTCGCACTGTTAGGGTGGCTATATACGACGGCAATCCGCGACCAAAGATCGTGCACATTACAATACGCAGCAGTGTCGATGAAATGATGCCATCTTTAAGAGCTCCTAACTCTATTTCTATTAACACTGAAATATAATAACATTCCATTTTTTACATAACACGCTCTTACATGCATCTAGCATAACTAGTCACAATTCAAGTATGCCGCGCTCTAAGACAATTATGGATATGAGTGAGGCTTAGCGATATCGATAGTGGTTCTTCCCGAGCCGTTGCAATGATTCGCGAGGAGCAGAACACTGCCGTGAGCAATGGCGTATCTGGCGCGTCCGCAATTGACGATTAGGCCTACGCGTACAAACTAGTCTGTGGGATTATCGACTCTATACCAAGGTAGTTAGCGCTAAGATGACCGCACAAACTGGTTTGTAGGTTTATGAACGCGCGCTCGGGACGCCTACTGGATCATACACTCGCTTGTACGCTTAGCCGACGTTTAATACACTATTAATAAGGTCGGACTGTAGCTGAAAAAAGATAGGATATTTAAAAAGGACTCCGTCCGGTTCGGCGTACATTTCACGTGCGCGGCGCGATGTCGAGCCACGAACTAGGGTGGCCATAGAATAGGTAGTTATTTCCAGATACAATAATTGAGCATTTTGTTTGTATTTATAAGTTTATGGCATCGACCCACGCCGCGCGGGCGAGTGCAACACCCAGCTACAGAGTATTGCAATAACATCTACCCTGTACGTGTTCATAGTAACTATTTAGACTAACTTAAAGTACAACAAATATTCCGTAAAATATTGGAAACCCGGCGTGGGAAGCGGCGAGCCCAGGAACAAACATCATTGACACAGGCTTACATTAAAAGGTGCCTTTGTGAATTTTTAAAGCCTATATTTAGCTTAGGACATTTACACAGGACTCGTCCTGCGATCGCCGCTCGAGCTCAGCCCGGCATTTTTCGCGTCGGAGTGATAATAGCTGACGCTCGACTCGTCTATTATTATATTATTACACTTTACTTGTAGACTAGGAGTTATGTCGTGGCCGGGCCACCTAACCTAGCGTAATCGCGAATGAAACGATAACTCTCTAAATTTGTTACAATAAAATAAACGCGAAACTATAACAGATTTTATCGTACATATTTTTCAGGTTAAACTGCATAAATTCGTTTATTTAATACAATAATAATAATAGATATTTCTGATAAAATGGGATAACTTTTATAATTCACATAAGTTTTAGAATATGCGTACGTTTATTACGTCTAGAATATGTGCACGGTACGAGATCTCTGATTGTGTTTTGTTTAACTAGATAAATCGATTTTTGTTTATGGTAGAATTCACAATTCAGTGGAGAAGGTAATTTGACAGCTTCTGACTTACAATACGGTTGTCTAATATATGTATATTGCTACCAAATTTCTCCACTGAATTAAGAATTCTACCTTTAACCTTTTTGACGCCATGTCAAACGCAAAACCTACCACTCAGACGCCACGACATCGAAATGTCAAAAATGAAGTTAAACTTTATACGTGTGCATGTAGGTCTATTTTGCTCTGTGGTCGGTGACCGATATATCGGTCTTTGGCGTTGGACCTGTGGTGCCGATATATACGTCTTTGGCGTGGAAAAGGTTAACTTTCTTAATTTGAGAATTTAATTTATCCGAGTCCTGTTGACATGACTGACGCCTGACCTTTTTGTAGTGTGTAATAGTTCAATAAATATGCTACATTTCTCGAACGCTATGGTTATTAATTTCTAGTATTAAACTTCACCTAAGTAGGTACTACACACCACTCGGGCGATCGCTTTGTGAAATGTATTAACTGCAGCATGACTAAATGGTAAAAAATGATGTTCTTTATAAATGATTTCAATAATTTTATTATTCCAATGTTGCTTATGTATCTTTAATTTGGAAATGTAAATATGTATTTTTTGCAATCATTTTCTTATTAAGAACGAATTGCGACCGGTTTATTCTGATTTAGGGCTTCTGTATTTTTTTTGTAATACATCTGCCCCGTAAAGTGACGTTTATAAATCCAAATACAATAGACTCCTTGTTAAAGTATGAATGGTGAATGAATTGGTTCACGAGTCAGCCATATCAATTTGAATAACAGGGTATAAAAAAGGAATTTGAACTTTGATTTTGATATTGGTGTTATGTTGCTTAGTTTAAAATCCCTTAAAACGCGATGTAACAAATGACGCAGTGTGAAGTGGGGCGTGTTCGGAGAGGCGTCACACCGACCACCGTATCATGGCGACCGTGCCACGGCAAAATCGAGTTTAGTGTTTTCACAGGTTTATGGCGCTCAGCGCATCCAATTTTGGATGTTTTAGGCGCCTGGCTTGCCAGTCAGGCGCCTAACACATCCAAAGTTGTATACTGTTGATTGTAATGATACCGTGGTAGTGTAATGCCGGGATGACTCCGGGACGGTTGCTCTTCGCCCACTTCGATACTCGACACACGCTGAGCAAGTCTGACAAGCACTCTTCACAACTTATTTAACTTAGGCTAACCAATAAACGCATCGCCATCGGGCCAGACGTTGAGCTCGCCTTCTGCATCGAATATCGACATCCTTCAAACTAACACACGTTACATTAAAGCTTCGCTTAATAATAAGTGTTCAATTTGTTAATAGCCTATCTAAATCAAAGCTACTTGAGCTCCGACGGTCGGAAGTCACTCGAACGCGAGCTCCACGTCTCGCTGGACCTCGACACCGCACAGCTCTTACGCTACCATAAAACGACGACCTTACCCTAGCTTACTCTTAGGTCTAGCACTCGCGCCCCGCGCCCTAGCCCCGCTACAAACAGAGATAAGAGTTATAAAGCGTATCATATTAATAGAACAAATATAATTATTAAACATTTCAACGTAACAGTTATTTACTGCGACAAAAGAGCGCGGCGCGCTTCATTCAACTTACATTCAACAGTTTAATCTAATTTTCCTATAGTCAGTCAATCATAATGAATGTGCATTTAATACTTCATACTTCAATATATGTACACGATTTTCTAACAATAACTACATACGTATTCACAGCGGAATGGCGCTGCGCTGCGCCTCCTACATTCATTCGCTATTCATTTATTTCATTAGCTACGTGTGAAATATTATTGTGTTTCTAACGGATAACTATTCGTAACGTGATTACCCTAACAGTGCAACATGTTACATCGAATTAGCCTAAAGCGTACGCGGGGCCGCCGCGGGCGCCTTCGCCGCCCCGCACCGTGGCGCCCTCGGTCTGCCGCCAGGCGCCTTAGGCACCTATGTACGTGAGACCTAGCGAATCCGGTATTGGATGCGTTTGGCGCCACGCCGCGAGGCTATTACGAGAGTTGGCGATTTCTTGAAGATTAAAATAGACACACACGACTTACCCTAATATCGGAGCAAGTTAGCAAGTCAACAGTTATCTATTTTTACTCCGATTCATTTTGATTTTGTACAGTTAGAGCTATTTATGTATACCAGCGCCACCTAATAGTTTTTTTACAATGTAAGCTTAGAGATTTTTTAAAAATAACGCAGTGTAATTTTAAACAATTTGCAACTATAACACGAGCTTTTTTCAGTGCAATGTTATGTACCTAGTGGCTGTTAACTGGCGATCATGAATATTAGATTTGTTAACTTATTCACCACTTTATGTAAAAGTGATTCAATTAGAATTCAAAATATAATTTATGACCATAAATATCCTATGAACGTAACGAAAGCCCTAAAACTAGGGCGCAGATACGGAATAACGATAGATCACTGGGTCAACTTTGACACACACATTTTCTACTTCACACATCGAATAAGTCTTACGTATTGGCAGTATTGGTATTGCGCCTACTCAGTATTGCAGTAAAGCTAAACGACATATGACTAAAACATTCGGTAAATATACAAAAGATGACATGACTTTCACTGAGTGAACATTAGTGCCAAAACTTCAGTAATTCAACATAGTCTAATATAGAATTTTTAAAATATGGCAACATTGGCAGTCTGAATACGAAATTCATTGGGTATCTCAAATGCCGCTCTAACCTACACTCACATTGGTCATAGAGATGCGTCAAATAGATAACCCTAATCATTTATTCAAATTGAAATGCTGTGACCAGGGGTTGTAATTTCTCTGGTTTTAAGATTTACTTTACAGTATTTATCAAAGTTAATATTTGATGTGGTTGCTTGTCACCATCATCATCATCAGATGACAGTTTTGATCAAGATGGCAGTTTTGGAGTAAGACGGCAAAAATGTTATAGCATCCGTTTAGAACATTTCATTCAACAGGGTTATCTTCTCGACGCTAGAACACTGGGATCTAGCTCCGCGAAATCGCCAACGCGCGTCTGGCGTGCTCGGCGGCCGCCGCGCAGGCGACTACCTCGTACCACTACGTCTAAAAGGTTTAGAATGCGTGCGCGCGGTCACAGTTCCGTGGCGCGGCAGCGGCAGCGCGCGGTCAGTGCTTGTACTCGGGGAAGGAGGACGACGCGGGTGGCGCGGGGGACGCCGGGGCGCCCGGGTGCAGGCCCGGGGCGCCACTCGCGCCGGGCGCCAGCGAGCGCCGGATGGTCGCGTCGCTGCTGGAACTGCCGGGGGGCGACGGGAAGTATTCTCTCTCCCTGTCTCGCGCCGCCGCCGGCACCGCGTCTTCACTCGCCCACCGGGCTAACTGTTGTTGAGCTTGAATAAATTCATCACTAGAAAATGATAGAGAAGAGGAACGGAGAGTCGAGGCGTGTGTTGGCTGTGGCCGCGGGCTCCCGGCTCTTTTTTTTAATTTATGGCAGATTAAAGAATGATGGGCAGATTGATACGTTTGAGTTTTGGAAGCAACTTTAAAACATTTAATTATTAGACCCTGGAGCCCGCGTAATGTCGTGTTTGTGATGTGTCATCAACATTAATATCGTGTAAAAACTGATTTCATGTGCAATAACTACTGATATAACTATTTCAGTTTCAATTACAGCTAGTATTTTAGGTTTAATTGTAATTGTAAGGCCAATCGACTCTATTTATTATGGGGCAAGATTTAAAACATTAAATTTTAAATAGAGAAAAGCTAAAAGCAGACGCATGAGCGTTATGTATACGAGTATGATGATCTCGATTGTTAAAACATAGGCTTCCCATAGACTAGATAATTAATTTAACTACCCTATATAAATAGATAAAAATTATTACTCCAGGTATTATTACGTGATAAAGTAGAAAAACTAATAATAACCGGCAAGGATAGTATTAGGTATAAAGGGATCAAATTCAGCCTTAGAGATGTTTAAGAATATTCTGTTTATAGAATTATTACAAATGACGATACGACATCACAAGCATGTTACAAAGTATCGGCAGATCTGTAATCCTCGGTATTGAGGGACCAACTTTAGCACGAAGCAAATTCAGTTTTGTAAGTTATATTTTAAACTTTTAAGATTTATGGGAAGCCTAATGCTTTGGCAACGAAAAAACGCTCCGGGCAAATGTTATTAAGCTGGACATCAATAGAAAATTTTATAAATGTAAGCAAACGGAGCTGACCGAAAACTCAATATTGGCAAAAAAGTATTTGACACATTGACAAAATATCATTATAGTAATTTGTTTTCACTGAAATATGAAATATTTCACTGAAGTTAATGGATATTTTTTACTAAAAATGAATGTAAATAACATTTTTAAGTATACAGTGTGTTACCAGGACCCGGGCTTTTATTAAACCTGATAATAATATGCTCTCTTAACAATCGTTTGTACTTATTAGTAAATCATAATTATGTGAATTGACTCCACAATTAAACATTCTAAATCGGCAGCTTCAATGTAGTAGGCGTACTACGTAATTGTCGCAATTCCTGTCGTTGATTCACTTGTGGTACAAGGCATGTCGTGGTACGGGGGTAAAAACTGTGACAACTAGCTATTGTCGTCTTCGTCATTGCGTTTATTCATGGAGGTTTGAAATTAACTAACGAGTTTTTCTATAAATTTTTGATATAAGTGACAATTTCAAAAGTGTTTACGTCGAGTTGTCAAATTAAAACTAAATTCTCAAAATTGATATTCGTTTTTCTGTAAAATGGTTTTCGACGCACGAGAATTGTCTAATTTGCTTTTAATTTACGGCGAAACACGCGGAAATGCAGCTCAAGCCTTAATAGTTTATCGCGAACGCTTCCCTGACAGACAACATCCACATAATGCTCGAGTAATAACAGCGCGGTTCTACAGCGAAGCGAGTGCGTGGAGATAGGCCTGTAGTCCCTGGTCAGCCAGAAGGGGCTATGGACGGGACGGGATTGTGCCGGTGCACGTCGAAAATAGGATTCTCCGGCTCTTGAAATTAATACTCTTGATTAATCATAATAATCAAACTAAGTATCTGTCAAAGGCAAGAGATAAGCAAAAGTCCTTAGCGAACTAGCAATATTGAATCATACACCTATTACAACAAGGTCGATTTTTGTTTAGTTATCTTATTGTAATTAGTGCGTTTTGCTCGACACCTGACGATTTACACTTACCTTTCAAAATACTTAGCATTACATTGCTGGCAATTATTTTTTTGTTAGAAAGTTAACGAAGTCTAAAATTTTGTTTATTAATTAAATGAATGTCATGGTTCCATTATTGATATACGATATTTTAACCTCCCTTAAAAAAAGCCCGGGTCCTGGTAACACACTGTATACATTGAAGATGGTATCTTGGTTGTTTTTTTAAAACTGCGTGACCGCGAAGCAATGAAGGTAAAATGGTTTATTTAAATTAATTTACTTTTCTATTGATCTCCGGTTTACGTTACCAGCGCCGTCCGCAAGTTAATAACAAAACAAATATTGGCCGACGCCGAAGTTAATTCGCTCGAAGCGTTTATGGCTTTTGAGTAGCAAAGGTAGCGCACTCACCTCTCGCTATCGGGCGCGTCGCGCAGCCGCTCGGCGTCGGCCGTCTCGTAGAGCGCGTCGTCGTCGGGCGGCGCGCGCGCGTGCGGGGAGTGCGGGGAGTGCGGGGAGTGCGGCGCGTGCGGCGCGTGCGGGTGCGCGTGCATGTGCGCGCCGAACAGCGGCGCGGGCGCCGGCGCGTGGTGGCGCCCGCTGCCGCGGAAGCGCGGGTAGCCGAAGCGCGACTCCTCCTCGCCGGGGATCCGGCCGCGGCAACGGTTGCTGGAATGGTGAGAGGCGTGTTTAAAATTTTGTACGCTAATAACACCTAAAAGCGTCGTGAACAGTTGCGCCTACTGTCTCACGAACACCTGGCATACGCTGCCGAAGTATCCTTCACAATTTCAGGTAAGGTTTATATTGGCTCGCTTGCGTCCTCACGGACGATCACTCTTGGCGTGTGAATAACGTTTTTGTATATTATGTATAGGGTTAAAAGGGTTAAAGTGCGTCCACACGGCTAGTTATTTCTTAATCTTGGTTATCGATCCATGTTGTTTCTACAATTATACTTAGCGCAGTCGGTATGATTTTTCCTATGTATTGATTCATATGATCGTTGCTTCAAAATTTGCCTTAAATAATCAATCAATCATTTAAATTGTTATATTTACATTGGGTAGGTACCTACTACTTTTAGCACTCTTAAGTTATTCAATGTGTGCTCAGTTCATGGCGCAATTATTGCCTATTCATTTTTGATTGTATGCAACAAACGGAAATTTATTTAATTTCATAAAATTCATGTGTTGAATTTAAAATAAACGAATATCAAATTAAACTTACGCCGCTACATCTCCAGGTTCGATTCTATAATGCCGATCTGCCTCCGTCTCCGACATCCTTATATCTTCAGAACCAGACGGACTCATATGCCTGCTCGAATGGTGCTCCAATTGCCTAATCAAATCTTCCAAATTCCTGATCCTAATAGGCCCACAAGATGGCGCATCGTCTTCCTCTTCTTCGCCACCTCTCTGCCTTCTTAGTTCTGCTTCGTGGATCTTTTCCGCACTGGACGCGCGTTCGCGCTTATATTCGTACTCTTGTAGCGCGCGCAGGTCGCCAGAACCAACGGCTGAGCCGCCGGCACTCGCGCGTTGCGCTGCTGCAGTCTTTAGTGCCACGATTATACCTTCGTGGTAGCCGTTCAAATCCTGGAAAAACGTGTGTTTTTTATAAGTTTTTGTAATAAAGTATAGATAATCCGGCATAAACCTCCAAGCAGCGTCAAATTAAGAATTAGAAATTATTTAGAATTATTTTCATGGTTGCTAGGTTATACATAGTTGCTTTCTTTACCTTTCTACCCATATATTGTTAGCCTAAGAAGTCATGGAACGTAAGCTCTAATTGTTCTGCGAGTGACATGAAAGTGTTACAGTTTGGTGCCGTGACCAGCATATAAGCTAATCCTATTTTGCCGTTGTATCCTGATTTTGCAAAATTGTTCATAATTTAATGAAACTCTAGGGGAACGTGTATGGTTGATTGTATTCTTAGTAACAGCTTCAGAGCTTAGGACCAGATTTTCCTTCTATTTAAGTAAATAAACAGCTGTTTGTAAGTACAAACAGCTGTTTATTATTGGTCATGTGACTAAGATTTTAGTATTTAATAGTAAGATAATGAAACAATTGTAGTTTATGAATGTAAAATTACCTTAAACTTATACTCCATGTCGGCCACAGCCCCAGCCGGCTCCTGGCCATCAGACTGCGATCCTGCTTCTAGATGCTCGCTCTGACTGTCATCTCCCCACTTGTCCTTCCCGTCTATCGCTCCATACGCGTGCTTCTTTAGTATTCCCTTCTCTGGCACCTTGGCCATCGAATTGGTTTGCACGTCGATGAAGGCGATGTCTTCCTCACCTGGAATGAGGAGAGACTTGAGTTAAACCGAGTGATATTATAAAAGCAGGATATCGTACATTGTTACGCTCTGACTTGGGAATGTATCAACAATTGTGGAGGCTCTATATCGAATGATACTCATTCGGGCACCCATTCAAGCATCTATTCAAGCATACGTACATAAATGATTAATGGTGCAATATTTCCTTTCTATTAAGACTTATTTTTAATTCTTTACCTGAATGCGTAGGCTCGTCTTCGCTACCCGAATGAACACGTTTCATTTGTTTATGATCTCTGTAACAGACAAAATATTGCAATGTATTCACTGTTAACAAGCATAAGATACTTCAGCATAGCTAATTGCACAGGGGTCTAGGGATAATCAATCCGCCAAAACCTATTCGTTATTACTATAGCTAGTATGAACTGTCATCAGCAGAATGAAAGGCATGCCCTGGTGGTTTGGGCATGTAAGGTGATGATGACTGAACACTACGCAAACAAAAGCAAGGATCATGACAAAATACTAATTCTCGGAGACTAAGACCCATTTTCTTTAATTCGCTTAGAACTATTCTTAGAAAGAAATAAATAATTTTGATAACAAATAATACACCAATTTAAATAACATAACAACTTTATCAATGACTGAAATGATGACCTTGAAAATGTAGTCATGATTGTTGTTGATGAATAAATGTTAAATGGTATCAATCTTGCGAAGACCGTTTTTAAACTTTTTCATTTGAATTTAGGCTCACTGATTATTCATTCATTTATTACAAGTAAAAGTTTACTTTAAAATACGATTGTATACCTCAATTAAATCGATTTGTCAGACTGTCCCATAGATTTTGAGCTGTAGATACTTACGGATATCTACTAGTATTGCCAGGTCCTGACATGTGATTCCCGTGTCTGAAGATTACTCGCTGGGAGTCACCTCGGCTAGAGAGGGCAAAAATTACATAACTCGTAAAATTGCTTTGAGAATTTAATTTTATTGTAATTTTAAATCCCAAATACCCTAAAGTCGTCATCTAAATATGCCAGAATTAGACACTATTGATTAAATAGCGTGGGTCACACTCTAGTCTAGTCAAACTTTGTCGGCACTTGACGACAAGCAGGCCAAGCGCTACATGACAGTGATGTCTATTCATAATGTGCAAAATCAAATTTTAGGTGGACTAAATCAAACAAGAATCCAAAATCTATAGATTGTAAAACAAATTGATCTAAATAAGGATTGGAAAAAGCTTGTTGAACGCCTAACTGTGTGATTGTACTCTGTCACACTAGGAACACACGGAAAATCCATTATAGCTCGATCAGCTCTGCATATTTCATCAAAGCATTTTGGCACATAAGCGTATATTTGGCAAAAGCGATGTTTGTGTGCAAGAAAAACTTTGCAGAGCGGTGCGACGCTTCCAAGACTACCTCGCGTCAAGCTTTCGACGTACCTTAGGAGATTTCTGTTCGAGTCCAGACCCGATAAAAAAAGGAAACGAGATTTAAAGAACGGATACAAAATAATGATGATTGTATTACCAAAGTATTTCAAAAGAAATTTCTGGTAAATTGAAATGGAGTTATAATGAAATACATTAACATAATCAGAGGAAATTAACAGAACAACAGAATAAAAGGACAATGATGAGGAGAAGGGATTACCTGAAGGTATTGTTGAAAGAATGCAACTTTCCGCCTTCGAGAGAGATGTCTTCCTGCGAGTTGTTGCTGGTGGTGGAGCCGGCGCCGAAGCTCTTCGCGATGGGCTTCTTCACGTAGGGCGGATCGTACTTCGGCATGGTGCTCTTTTTCCTGATGCGGGCGCGGCGTGGAACGCACACTCAGATCAATCGATTACGTTTACAAGATACGAAGGTACAATTACGAAGTTATAGACCAAAAGCGAACGGGATTTAATCTCCGAAGTTCAAATTTTGAATCGAATCGAATACAGGGAGGAACAGGAGTTGATCAGGTCGAAGGTTACGGTTATAACATCTGAATGGTCGTATTGTTTTCTGTTTGTTTGTGTGTGTATCATGTCCAGTTCCTCGCCGTGTGTCTTTTATTCCTGATTTGAGCAAAACTGGTGCTTTTGGATATTTCAAATAATGAGAATTTTTGATTTGGATTGAATTACATTTTTCGTTTCATTCCTCATAGGAATTGATGTTAACATGGAAACAGATATTCAAGAGATTGATCTTAGCTTAGATGTATAGGTTCCTTCCAGTAAAATTAGGACTGAATGAATGGATGAAATGCACCATGCATGCAAACTTAGTTATTTAATGTCTTCAGAATATGATTTTAAAGATGTTTGAAGCATTTTTACCGGAAACAGCCTATTGGTTCCTTATAGTAACATTAGGCGTTTCTAACTAGATAGACAGCTGCTTGAAAGAAGAATCCGTGCATCGCACATTCGCTTCTCGTGCAAATAGTTATAGATTTTAGTGGTAGTGGTAGTGATTGGTGACATTGGAGTCGAGCGTTCTATATCTTCGCCAATTGTTGTACAGCCCGTTAGTTAGAAGCACAGACAGCTAAACTAGTAGCTGTGCTATGCCAAGAATACGTGCTGTGATAGCAACCGGTGCTAGATGGCGCTCACACGGCACCGTATATTTTGAGGTTCTGTGATTATTAATCGCTACAATTGGAACATCACGTGGACTTCAAAATGTATTGTGTCGAGTCATGCTATCTAGTGGGGCTTACTATCACGGGATTAATTCTTTGACATATGAGTAGCATGTGTATTAGTTCAGTTGCCTATATTAATGGTAGCCGAATGGTACATACCTTGCGTGGCGGTACGACAGTTACCTGCCACATACCATCCTTTGCAGGGACGTCACGCTTGTGACCAGTCTCTGTAACTGTGGTTGTAGGTACAACACATGAGTTCTATAAGGTTAATGCGATGTTTGGTGACGGTGCTGATATAGGAAGATATAGACGCGATCGCGACCAAGAAAGGAAACGAAAACGAGTCACAGTTCACATAAGCCAATGCATACATCCAAGAGCCCAGAATCTTAAGGGTTTGAGTCGAGAAGGTGTCGCTCGAGTACAACGAGGAAAGCCTTGTCGGCATGCAGCGAGGCGGCCGGACGGCGAGGCCTCGCTCGGCGATGCGTGTGTGTGTGTGTCGCGTGTGTGTGCGCGGTCGGCGCGCGCGCGGGACGGTCGCGGTCCGGCCGCCGGCGCGGACACAGAACCACAGATCAAATGCAGTTGTGGCGCGCCGACAGCGGCCGCGGCCGCGCCGCCTCGACGCGCCACCCACCAACTCTAGCTCTACGACCACAACGTAAACGACATAAAACTGTCCAAAAATAAAACAAAACAAAACCTTGCCGATGTTAAAACCAACAGAAACACCAACGCTAACTTCTAAAATAAACATACAGGTATACGAAGGTGACGATTTAAATTTCTTCTTAAAGACTACCTTTGGTCTGTTTTCTGCTCACTAACCTTAGGCACAGGGAGAAGTTTTTGTGTACTACGACTGACCTGTAGCAGAGAGCGCTCAGGGCAAATACTATGAATACCCCCCCTACCACAGACATTAGCACCGCCACGAGGAACACCGTGTTCGAGCCGTGGTAGTTCTCTGCGCCCAAAGAGAAGAGAGTCAGAACCCGTTCACACAGATACTAGTTTACGAGAGCGTTTTTAGTGGACCCGTTTTGACATGGCAATATCAGTATACGCGTCAGTAATAAATAAATAAAAAATGAATCTTCATTCTCAACAATGTTTGAATACTTTGAATGTAATAGTGACAAATAACGTAATTACTTGTGCTTAAAGGTGTGAAAATAGTTCTTTACGATACTTCAATGAAATACGTCTCCCAGTGTTTTAGCGTGGCCAGATATCACGGAGTGCCAACGGATCCTCTAAAGCGCCCCTGTAAACCGTCATCCGTGCGAACGGGCCGGGCCTACGCTTGCCGGGGCGGCGCCGGCGACAACACACTCAACGACACGACAGGACAGGCACGAGCGACAGACAGTGCGACAACACCGAGTTACCGGCCGTTACCTGAAGCAGTACGCCATCCACGCGAACCCCACGAACACTGAGAGCACGACCGCGAGCAACAATATCACCATGTTCATGGTGCTCATCTTATTAGCCGCGTGCTCACCTGGAAAAGGGGTCCCGCGCGTTAGGGCGCCGGCGCCGCCCGAGGCCCTCCGAGCAATGCTCTCAGTTCAACGACACCGCGTAAGGACATTGTTGCGCTGACTATGATGATCGTATTTGTTGGTAACAACGTATAGGGGCAGCGTAAATTGCCGACCTTTCTTGTTTTAGCGATATAGTAGAATTAGAATATGACTAAATTTTTTACCAGAGTTTTGAAAAGTTTTGATTATTTTACTTCGAATTGGTCCTACCGATTCTAAGTAAAATGAGCCCAAAATTTTAAACTCTGCGTAAAAAAATGGACACATTATATTTCTTTTCCTCTATTCTATAAGACGTTGTATTTTGCTGTTATTGTAAGTAAAAATCTCGTGACAGCGTTGTTTTCGCTGACATTTTGTCATATCGTCATTACCGACACCCGACTAATTTCATTTTCACCCGAGTTGAACGTGTTATATGTATTTGAGTTAACGTGATTTTAGATTTTGAAAGCAGTGCTCGGATTCATGCGGCCAATTCAATTAAAAGTAAATTATATTAGGGGGAATATTAACAGAAATAAGATACCTGGAATCATAAAAGTTAGTAATACAAATTAGAGTTACTCATGAAATTTGTGAACATTTCATTTAATCATGGCAATATCAAGAGTCAGGAAGTTATAATTATAAGCAAATGGGATTAGATTTGTATTGAATTTTCACATTTTTTTATTGCAGGCACTAAAACACAAATATAAAGTTAGATGGTTAATTTAGATATTAATGATTAAATTATTTTAATCTAAACACGATCTCATACGTACAGTGCGCTGCAAAATTACATACCCACATTATGAATGAATTCATTCATAAACTGGATAGGCAATTCTGCAGCTGATAGTACATAGATACTATTTTATTTTAACTTTTATGAACGGCTTTAAATCTAAAAGAAAATAGTTAAACCAGGTTTACTGTACATTTAAATAAAAAACATATGATTATACTAACAAACCTAATCTTGAATTGCGTTTCAGTACCTACTTCCTTATTCAATCCATCTTTCCGTATAGCCAAGAGGGACGAAGAAGTTTATCATAAATTTATAAAAGCGAAATTGTTTATCAATGGTTAGCAATTTAAAGGTGTTGCTACTATCAGACTAGGTATTAAATTAAAATAGCGCCCCTCTCAGCTGTACAAAAACATAACCTAACTTTTAACCTATCTATAACCGGCATTGACTCACCATACGGTGTTTCCTTCTTGGTCATGTTGTAGGCGGCTTTGGTGGCGTTGTCAGGGACCCAGGCGGTGGGGGTGGGGGGCAGGGCGTCGGGCTGCGAGCAGTCGGGGCCGGTCCAGCCACGGGTGCACACGCATTTGTTTGCGTTCGAGCAGATCTGGAATGGAGACGATGACAATTTAGATATGGGAAGCAATTTATTTATTTATCGTGTGCCTTTACAATTACATCTAATTACTAGGAGATACAAAATGTTACACCAGAGTTATGGTTAACGCCCCTTTCTTTCCCTTGAATTTGGAGGCATTCCAAATCCATATGGTTGGGTATCTCTGAAGTACATTAGATAAGTACCGCATACACTCTATCTAATGTAGACTTGTATATATGTCGGCGGCCGATCGTAAGATCAGGCATATCGTGAAATTTCTAGGCAATCGTGAAAATCTTCGTTCCCTGAGTCGACGGAGCGGGGCTCCTATTTCTGGGCAGTTTTGCCTTCGGGCATCTGAAGCAACCTAACCAACCTAGCCTACCTATACATTGGTTTAATGTGACTATCGTAAAAACATTGCACAGGACCATTACACTCTGTCTGATTTTACAATCGGCCGCCGACATATACAATTCCTATAAGGCATGCGTTACAAATTGTGGGTACCATACACTTCGCGCTTCGAGGACTAGTAATGGAGTACCTATAATAAAGTAGCAACGTTCTATACACTGGATAATATTAATCTGATGTTTAACCGAAGGGTATTTGCGCACGTTTTCACTTGTTTATTAACGAGCAATTACGCCCAATCATATGCTCCGTTCCCCTCCCGAAATAAAACGAAACTTTTCGCTTAAGTAATTAATATCGGCCGTTGTATTCAACGTATGTTTTATAAAATAATCGATGAAAAACGAACCTTAATAAACCATGGTAAAATAGATTTTGAATTGCAAATATTAGTTTAGATACGAGCTTGGCGCGGTTATCGATGTGTTAATACATGAAAAGTTTTGCGCATAGGTTGGATTTTCAATTTCCGGCTGTCTGGTTGTTATGAGTTCGAGGACAAACAAGGTTTTGGAGAGAAAACATACCGAATATTGTATATTAAAATATTGCTTGTCGATTTAGTAGTCGGAAAAGCGGAATTGGTTGAAATATGATTTTTTTAAATGCCGCATTGTTTTTGATATTCATTTTTCTTTGTTCTACAATGAATATCTGTTACCTTTTCAATGTATTTATTAAGAAATATTTGTCTAAATGTGCAGATACCAATGTTGTAGATATATTCATATATGTTTATTTATTATACATATATCAATTCACATATACTATCTAGGTACAGCTATTTTCTACGGCGATATATCAAATCTGATTCAAATACGTACTTTATGCTGCCAAGCTTATATATATGTATGTTTGTATGTAGGTATATTAATTTATCTTAAACATTAAGGGCTCCTGACGTTCAAAGCGTTAAATAAACAAGTACCAACCGAAAGCCAGTACATAATATTACGATTAATCACAACGGCTAATTGGAAATAACAAAAGCAGCCAAAAACAAACAGTGCCGGCCGGCAAACAAACGTACCTTATAATAAACGGCTGAAACCCTTTCAATTAAACTTTGTTTGACCACTAGGGCTAAAATTCCATTTCGGGCGATAACTCGGCAACTGGCGTCATTTTCAATCGTGTATTTGACGTAAAAACGAAATAGAAAAATATTGCTGGAGCAGTGGTACGGATATAATATACCACTCTTAGGGGGCGCACCGACTATCAGTCCGTCTGACGATATCGGCCTGTCAGTGAAAACAAAAAATTGACAACTCCGAACAACTGTCAGGCCAATATCGTCAGGCCGACTGATAGACGGTGGGCCCCATTAAGGTTCACCACACACCTAGCGGTTTTCCTCGCGGAATTAGCGGAAGTAGCGGAAATTTGTCTATGGTAGCGGAAATTTGCCTATGGTAGCAGATTTTTTGTATGGAAGCCATAGACAAATTTCCGCTACCATAGACAAATTAAGCATTTTGTCTATGAATTTCCGCTACTTCCGCTAATTCCGCGAGGAAAACCGCTAGGTGTGTGGTGACCCTAAAACGGCGTTAAAACACCGCCCGCGACTTCGCGGTTATCACACACTGGCGTCGCATCCGGATGGGTGAACGAGACAGTGTTATTCACATGTAAAGCGCCATCTCGCACGCACTTCTCACTTTCGCCGCATGCGAAAACCGAAGCAATGTGATAGTCGCCTAAGGCTAAGGGTGGGTATCACGGTCGATTAATGAATTAAATATGGCGGCGCATCATCTCATAAAGAACCGTCAAACTTTACAAAAAAAATACTGAACGATGCGATGACGTTAGCAGACTGTTTTTGCAATTGCGCCTTTAGTTCGCATGGCAATCGTTAAACGGCTGATTGCTGTTAATTGTTATTTTTTAGCAAATATGTCTACCACGTCATTTAACTGCAAGAATGTGAATTTGTATCATTATTCGCTTTGAATTGATATTAAACCGGCATCGTATTCTCGTTTCTGAATGTGGTATAATTTAGATGACCCTAGCGACTTGTCTAGGTCGGGTTTGTATTGATTATCTGTTTCTCGTTATTGGGGAAGAATTTTGGGCGAGAAAATAGAGTAAGTATTTTCATATTTATTGTGTAATTTGATATTGTATTTCAAAACTTAGATCCTGTCATGATCAATTTGAACACCTTCTCCGCTCAGCTACTTTTGCTATTAGACGGAGAGCTGGCCACGTCAGATATGACACAATAATGAGAGCAACGAAACCCCTCTAGTTAGTTTGCTATACTATGCTTATTTCTAGATCCGGGCATCTGGCAGCTGTAAAGTGGTGGAGGTAAAAGAAAGCAAATAACTCGAAGAAAATAAATTCTAGAGTTCTGGTTTTGATCCAATATTATGAAAAATTATGTAATTAATTAGATTATATAATATCCAAAAGTTTCGTTTGGGGGAATTAGTGCCAAATGATGTATAGTGTAATTTTTGGTTATTCGCCTACTGTTTTTGTTTGCGCAATAATACACAATGTTTTATGTTCTAATGTTAAAATATAGGCCCTGTTCTCTATAAATGACACAACTTCAGCAGTTTTTACCTATTTCAGTATTACTTTTTTTCAACTTAAAAACTTTGTTGGTCTGTCACTCTGATCTCCACCCATTAAAAGCTGCCAGATGCCCGGATCTAGCAATGAGGAAGGTTATGCAATCTAACTGGACTGATTACAAACCTCTCATTATTGTGTCACATCTGACGTGGCCAGCTCTTAGACCATATTGACAATTCTCTTACAGTTTACTGCACAAAAACGAATCGAACACAATAAATCCCCTTTCGAATCAGTGCTCAATTCAAGACCCAAGTTTTCCTAGCACGCCTAGCACGTCTAACTTAGCTTTTAATATCGAGAATAGAATCTAACTCTATGACACGGGAACTAATCCGCTGACTGAATCGAATCGCATCAGATTAAACTATTACAAATTGAACTAGCGATGACACAGCAGACAGTTAAAAAACAGTAGTGTGTAAACGAAATCTTGAAAATCGCCTTGCAACCTTACATTAACAGGGTTAAAGTTTAGAAGTAAAGGCAGAAGTCGATTTAACGTTAAAAAAACATTAAAATATAGGAATTACTTACCACAATCGAATAACGAGTGGCAAAAGTGTTTAACTATGAAATCAGACTTGGTATAGGTAGTGTATGTTTCTGATCATCTGTCCTCGTTTCAATGTTCATTGTCCCCACACACGAGGACTTTTATTATCAGCAGTTAAACAGATCGGTTTAATTTTTCTACATATATGTCAAAAATACTACTAACTGATAGTAACTACAACAATTAAGATGGTTTGTCAAATCTAAAAACATATGTATGATGTAAAAATATCTCATACCGGATAAAACTCAAACTCAAGGTCCAATTAGAGTGCGTCAAGGTCCAAATACAAATATATTTTTACATATTTCTGAAACTGAAATTAGGAACTCTAAAAGATGTCAGTGATTGCCAGATTTACTGCGATCATCTCGACCTTTTTGATCTTAGCCGTGGCAGTGTTAAGGCCGAACCACACCGACTGCGTGAGCGTAGACGTGCACGTCCCCCTGCGTTGTAAAATAAGAATTCTCATAAGACATGTCACACCGCTTGCGTGACGGCGCGTGACGTGTGCGTGCGACATGTCTTATGAGAATTCTTATTTTACAACGCAGGGGGACGTGCACGACTACGTGCACGTCTACGCACACGCAGCCGATGTGCTTCGGCCTTAATACTTTTTAGATTAAAGTTTCTATGAAGAGTATGTATAAAAGTACTGTTATAACAAGATTTACTGTGGCATGGGATTATGCCGGAGAGAGTTAGGCAATTGATGGCGCGCAAGTTTAGCCAGCTCGTCAAACTATACTATTTGGACGAGAAAGGGCGTAACTCACAGGTACCTCCTACGGAGTTCCGCCATTTTTATCTAAACAGGTTGGTATAATGGTCCTCCGGCGAATGTAGTGGCAAACACGTTGAATATATTGATCTAGGTTTCAATAATTTAAAACCATTGTTTTAAACCGATATTATGGTCGATTTTCTGATATACTATCAAAGTAGGTATTGATCGCGCTTATCTTGGCACTGAAACACGAGAAAAGTAATTTTAATAAGCACAGAACTTATCGTAGATCGGTATTCCAAATTCGTTATCCTTATAGTGTTTGCAGGTTTATCTAGCCATGCAATTTCAATAATACATCGATATTATAATGCCGGCTTGCGCCGTGAATTTTTGTAGAGCCACTCTGGCGCCAAAAAGCAGAGCAAATGTTTCTTAGTACATTGAATCAAGTAACTATTATATTTATAAAACGAAATAATCCCATTAATCAAAATATTAGTAGCGAACGCATTTTACTTGATTTTGTCAGTTAAGTACTAAGTTATTTTCCCGAAAAGTGAATGCGATTTGATCAACCAGAAAAAAATCCCATCTACATAAAAACTAGTAATTGTTGGGTGCATAAGGCATTTCCATGCTTCGTTATACTTATATAAAAGTAAGGAGGAATGACCTGGAATGGAATACGGCGCTGCGAATTAGGTCAAGTACTTTTCAAGTAAAACCACGACCGTACCTTCAGTCCATACTCTTGGGTGAACTATATTCCGATTTGAGAGACGTATTTATTGAGCTGAGAATTAATAAAACATAATTGAAGCAAAAGCATAATAAACATGATACCGAGTTGTTCTGAAATAGGTAGATAGAATATCTTTTGGGTTAATGAAAGTTTAAAAAAATAATGCAGAACTCAAACAGTTCAGGATTGACAATATGTGATTGTGAAGACTAAAAATAATTGTTTTTAGTACCTAAATATCTGACTGATTAAATCTAAGACTTTTTCCTTGGTAATATTTATAAACACTAAGTGACTTTGAAGTAGGTACAGACGCCATCAGTTATATCAGAGCGGCGGCGGTACTCAATAATATCTGAACAATACACTTTATCGCCTTGAGAATATAGGCGTAGTTCAGATATTTGTGACCACCTTGGCCGCTCCGATATATCTAATCGGGACTGTACCTACAAACATTTTCAAAAATCATATTCGTTTATGGTTTCAGAATAACAATTTTCTACGTTATATAACATTCCTCCAAAATGTTTGTCTATGGAATAGAAGGCACCCTTATCCATATGCAAATGGGTCACTGCAATGCTACGAGTAAGCCGTGCCGACTATGATTCTATCAGAGTAGGATCGTAACAGAATTTGATGCTCGCTCGCAATCGAGTTTGCGACCGAGAGTTGCCCGACCCGGGCACATGCTACATGGCTCGGCAAGTCGATTTCACGTTTGTTGCAAAAAGGTTGACGATACGCGCTATGGGCTATGGAAAAAGTTTGAGTTTTACCTTGTGATTCTTGCTTTGACGATAAATCAGGGGACGGATACCTTTGGTAGGTTTGGTAACTTTAGAGTTAGTTTCAGTTTGAATTAACCAGTCCGCCTCGAACTGAAACTCGCGATTTCCTTGCCAACGAGTTGACCAATATAACAAGACCCTTCCGATGATTGTTTCGCGCCTTCTTGCTCCATAACCTCCTAAATTCTGCTCACATACGAATTGTATAGATCTCTGCTACAACCCCAACAAATTGCATAAAGATTAGAAAAACGTTACTAAAGTTATCGCGGAACAACTATTCAAAATCAAAAAGCCATCGAAATGCAGGAATGTCTAGGTAGCCAGCTGACAGTTATGTTATGTTGTATCAGAAGTTGTCTGTAATAACTCACTTTGCTTACGCTCCGCTCGTTCGATAGGTATATGTGGTACGATTGATCAATGACGTGCGTCAGAAAATATATTCTTTTATCCTAAAAGGAATCTAAGTTTTATTTATGTATAAATTAGTGATAATTTCCATACATTTCAATATCCGTACAAGGCGGGAAGAAGTTGATAACTCGAGATGTAAAATTGAAGAAATTTGAACCTTATGAGTTTTTTTAAAGTTCAAATTTCTTCAACTTTTCGCCGCAACTTGTCAACTTCTTCCCGTTCCCGCCTTGTACGGATATGTACTTGATAAACTTACTTAGGTATTTGTAAGTAATGGGAATTAACTAACCGACACGGCTAAACTATACAGTAGGTACTAGTAACAGGGTTCCTAGTTGACTACAGAACCCTAAAAAGTGATATTCGGTTATCTGCCTACTCGTACAGGAACAGTACCAAGGTTTAAGCGTTATTTAAAATTGAAAAAAAAAACAAAGTTAATTAAACATAAATTAACGTTATTTGAAGAATTCAGTATACGATGCTAATTTCGAAGAGAATGTCATAAGTGGCGAGAGTTTAACGTAAAAATATTTAGTACTCACTTATCTAGTAATAAATACGAACATATAATAGGTGAGGATAGTAAGTAACCATTCAATAAGTGTACAGCACCGCAGTATCCACGAGATCAAGGTCGATCAAGGATAGTTTAAGGCACTGAAACTGTAAGCATATTGCATTTTTATATAAGGACTGTAAACCTTAATTTATAGCGTGTGACCATTAAATCATTTAACTTTGTTGTTTAATTATTACCTAGGAAACCTAGACACATAGGTAGGGAACCTTTTTATTGTCGATTGTGCGACAATAAACCCCGGCTGAGACTCACTAGTGAGAAAGAGACGACGCCATCACTCTGCGCTCATGTGTAAAAGAGACAGGTGATACCCCGTAGTGAAATGTCCTACAAATTATTTTTCCCCATAATACCTATGTACCACCTAGTATAAATGCCTAGTAAATAAGTTATAACAACATTGTAATATATTAGCAGTAGAGAAATGCTTGTAATTCTGTTATATTCTGTGTCAATATCAATAAAGATAGACACGTTCACTGATTGGCTCACACGCGTTTATCCCCTCTCGGGATATATTAGTCACTAGTTGACAGCCCAAAAGTTGGCATATAAGAAAGGCCATTGCGGCCGTAAAATCGTTCCGTCAAGTGAGTTCCAGTGGAGGTGCCTTAACCTGAAGAAGTACGAAGGAAGTTTTATTTCCAATAACCTTGCCTCCCTACCAGTCCACTTCTCTACACGGCGCTGAGCTGTCGCGCCGCTGCGGGCGTCGCCTAACCTTGGCCACCGTCCCGTACAATAAGTATGTCTGTAATTTCTTGTCTGTCTTTTTTTTATAAGTATTCGTCGACTGTAATGCTTTAATTGAGATTGTGTAGACGGAACTACGAGCGCATACTTTTCAATAGAGCTTTTATGGTCGCATATTGTGGCATCGCCAACGATAGCACAAAGGATTTTCATACAATATTGTAACGCTGACCGCCCTGCGCCGCCACCATCGCCGGGGGGCCGGTACAATCTGCCGGGAGATTGAAGTTACTCAATTGTATAGAGGCAGGTCTTTCGTCGAACTCAATTCTTACTAGCTTGCCTATATTGAGCACTCGTAGAAAAACTATTGTATACAATTTATAGTGACATAATCAAGTTTTTCAATCTCGTACCTTACTTAGGCCACTCAGCAAGCTTCGTGGTCTAAACAAGGTACTCGACTGAAAAGCTGTTAATTATGTCACGATTGTATAAAATACTAGTGTGCTTTGCCTGTATGTAGGTATTTGTAACTACAGTTAAAAACGAGGAAATTATCATGTAATTTAATTCACTCTTTCGAGTATTCGAAGGATAGACACAACTGATAATATTTAGAAAAGGAACATTACGTACAGATTTTTTTTCAAGAGTCGGCAATGCACATACGCGACATCCCGGGACTTGAAATTGTACAGTCGACGTCAAAGATATGTTTACACTTTTTCACCTTACTCCATTGTAATAAGGTGCAAAAATGTAAAGATATCTTTGACGTCGACTGTACATAGGCTAAGGTTAACCGCCTGCCATAACAAAAAAAGGGTTCCATTTTTAACTTTTTGGTACAAAACCCTAAAAACACTCTTAATCTTCTGTCACCCGCACTTCGCTTATGACCGGCATGCATTACACCAGGAAAAAGGAAGCCCTCGAACTTATAATTAGAGACGTACGGACAGACATCCCAATTATACACGGCCGGAATTACTCGGCCCGGATTATTCCTGATTACGGAAAACGAATAGTAACGAAGTGGCCTTTGTTTACAAATGAATGTAAATTTAAGGGCGCTTTGGAGGCCCCCGGCTTTGAAACTGACTTTTTGAATTAAGGATGATTTACGATGAAGGTTCCGCGTCCTACGAGTCAACCAGACAACTGGCGTTCTAAAAGCAGGCCTTTCGAATTCGAGTCTTCCGACACCGCCCTGTTACAATATAAGAGTGACGCTCCGCCTTATTATAGTTTACGTTTTACATTAAAGAAGTAAACCTTTTATTCACGTTCTACTTTGATATATGCTTTTTCCTACTGAAAATAAAGTAAAACTAATACGCGTACGTCGATGTTAATGAAAGTTACATATCGCATCAAACAATGCACATCAATCGCACGGAACTTCGTTACGGAGACGTTTGACGGCAGAAACTGAATAACACGGCCCTCCGCAGCACTCAAACTATTAAAAAGTAAAAACCCACTTTTTGTAACTAAGCCGTGTGGCGGGCCTTGCGACGCTGAAATGTACTTTAGGTTCATGGAATAGAATATTAAATTGTCGAAGTCTATGAGGTTCTTATGAAAATAATACGCTCGACGCCTATCAAAATAATTGAAGAGTTACAATACAATTTAGTCACCCTACTCAATTTTTTGTCGCTTCCCGTAACTTTAAAATTACATTTATATGAAAAAAATCAGACAGATGACAGCTACAGATTCAGAAAAATGTTTCTGATTCAAGACACGACTCAGTAATCGCGTATAGTAAATACAGTTAGGCTGCGTTTCCACCAGAGATGAGCGAGGATGCGTTGGATGTGTTTGTTAAGAACCAATCCCAGGGCTGCGTTGTGCGAGGATAAACAAATGAAGTGATTCTATTGGTTTTCAAAAACACATTACTAGCTCATCTCTGGTGGAAACGCAGCTTAGTAAAATAATTATTTTACCTACGATATTATTTTGTTCGCTTTAATTCGACTTAAAGTCGCAAAATGAAAACATTATTCCTTAACGCGTATTTCACCATACCTAGTTTTATTAATGCAAATACGGTTAATACCCGATCATCCGGACACCCGACGTTGCCAAGGCTTTAATTAAAAATATTTCGAATCGTAAACAGAGGAACATTTCACAATTAAATATTCGGTATTGTAATGTCTGGCAGTGGAGTAACTGTTAACAGATTCGGAAAAGTGAAGAGAAATGCTTCGGACAAGGCAAGGATTTTGTTAATTAAATACGTCCGTAACCGTTGATATAAAGTACAAAATAGTAATATTAGAGGGGAATCAATAATTTTGCGCTCAGAAGATTTCAAATTTGTCAGTAAATATTTTAAGCTTAGCGATGGATAGAAGCCTATGGAGGAACTTGATCTTCGACAGAAGGACATGATGTCACGATCCTCAGCTCTGAGGGAACGACTAATGATGATGATGATTTTAAGGAATATAATAATAACATATGAATATGATAAATAAGCTTTAGTTCATTGTGGGAATAATTCGGTATAATTTGTCCAAAAACTACAGTAATAATAGAGCGTTGCATCTCTAATCTGGAGCCCTTTGTAATGAGCTTAAAAGTTAAAGTAAGCAGAATATTTAAGTTAAAAATACCATAATTATTTTAGTGTTCATATATGTTTAAGTTTGAACATGACACTGAATTATGCACTCTGATCGTGTTTTCTTTTCTGATATGGAGGCATTGGAGGCTTACGCCATTCCCAGAGCATTCGTGGTTGCCATGTAGCAGTGGCGTAACTATGCTAAGTGAGGCCCATGGCAAATTCATCACATGGGGCCCCTTTTGCAGAAAATGCCTTTAGTTGTAGCTTTTTAGACTGGGGGCATTTTGCCAGCTCTGCCACCCTATAGTTATGCCACTGCCATGTAGTGTGGTCTTTATTTGTCTTGGGAAGATGAAGGGGCATGTCTAATTGATGCAGACCAGGTTGTTACCTCTTAGGTACCATCACGAGGCCGAGCAAGTTGATCTTACTCGTACAGTCAGATTTGGTAGCACTTACCCCTTTCCCGGAGCATTCGTTGTTGTTATGCCCGCTGGGGCACTTGGTGTGGTCGATGTAGGGGAAGATGGAGGTGCAGGTCTGGTTGACGCAGACCAGGTTGTCACCGCACGGGGTGCCATCGCTAACCAGGCCCAGCGGGCTGATTTCAGGGTGATCGGGAAGGCCGGTTGTTGCTCTGGAAGTTTTCAATGTAGTATCGATTTTAGGTGGTTTAAGATGAAATTTTAGGACTATATTTATCACAGATAAGATGAACGTCGACATTTTGACTAACGCTGTACATGGTCCATCTCGTCGTTATTTAGCTCTATGATGTCAAATAGTTTAGATTTTGTTAATGGCATTAAGTATGGAAACTTTTTTGCGACTATTTACTCAATGAAGATGGTATTAGCTACTCACTTGCACTCATATTCAGTTCCCTTGATAGTAATAACAGTCCTAGTGTAGTATTCGTCCATGCCTTGCACCACCGGATACCGGTTACCTAGTTGACATTGCAGGGACCCGCATTTCACGTTCCTGTGTAGAAAAACGACAGTTTTAGTTATAACTATTCTAATTTATAAGTATACCTACATACTCGTGTGATTACACGCAATAGATGCAGTCGGGTAGACTTGATTGGACCATTCAGCGATACAGTAGCCTATAATCTTTTGATCATATGTGTAGTGTGTACTCACTCCATCTCACACTTGATGTAGCCATTGTTGTCTTTCCCGCAGTGGCCCGTCACGGCGCCCTTCGAGTTGAACTGCTCGAAGCACTCCTTGTCGGCGCCCTGCGTGCCCGGGCCCCAGATGTTGGCGCATTGCGTTGATAAGGTGGGACAGGTGCCCGCGAAGCAATATCCCTTGCCTGTTTGAAAAAAGTAAACCTATTACTCTTTTCTGCGTCATCATCATCACTGTTATGATTTAGAATTCATAAAAATATGACTTCTATTAAAAATGGAATTGTATACATATATATGTGAATAGGGAATGCAAACGCTTTTATTTTATATAAAAAAATAACCAGTTTACCAGTTTAAATCAGGTTTTCTCATTCAAAACAAAAACTGGTTGCATTTCCTAGTTACCTTAGTACAGTCAGCGTCAGAGATATGTGACCCCCCTCCAGCAATAGACAAATGTGGTCGCTAGTTCGAACCCCAGCATAAGAATCACACTTTTTGCTTTTTTTAACTTTTTTTTATAATACTAGTTTAATATTTTTTTACATTACCACAAATATTTATTTTATACGTTTTGTTATTCCTTATTACCTACTCAGTTATTAACTCGGTAACATACCCTTTTAAACAATTTTTAACTAGAACAATAATTTCGTTAACTTCACAAGCGTCCGTGCAGCGTGATGGATAGTGTAACAGACTAGTAAACACTAGGTTCGCGGTTCGAATCTACGTAGAGGATACTTTTTGTATTTTTATACTTCTTCTTTTTTATTAACAATTTATTAACTTTTTAATATAGTAAGTTTAATTAAAATAGAAGTTAATTTTTTTTTAAGGACTAATAATGAAAATTCCATAGTCACTGGTAACTTTTTATTAACTAAGTAGGTATTTAAATACTATTATATTAAATATTGTTTACTAACTGAATAATGGGGGTAATATATATATATATATATATATATGACAGTAGATATATTATGCGTATTCTGTAAACTGATTACTATATATTTTACAGCTAAATAATTATTTACTTATTAAATTATAATGATAATGTGTAGTCAATTATACATCAGTGAAACTTCAAGTTAACAAGTAAAATACCTTTAGATTAACTCTTACTGTTTAAAATTGTGGTATTGGTGGTCTGCATGCTGTTAAACTTTATAAGGCATTACACTTTGGTTGTTTACTTTAGATTATACCTACATTTTACTTCATTGAGTAGAACCGTAAAAACAAGTTGGGTCATAACTTTTTTTATAAGCAATACCAAACTACTCGGTTAAAAGTGAAGTGTATAGTTTCCCTTTTCTTTGATTATAAATTAATATTCTTATTGCATTTAACACAATTTTTCAGTTTTACTTTAGACAGAGATGGCGGGACACAGCGGTGGGAGTTGTGGAAATTGCGGGAAGAGGCTTTTAAGTATAAAATGGGCTATTCAAAAAACAATTTAAAAAATGAGTATAGGTTAGGCCGCCCCTCGCCCTACCAGTCTGTATGCCATTATCAATATGTAATACGTAATCTAAACCAGCTATTTAACGTTGCAAAGAGAAACAACATGTTATCAAAGATAGCAATAATTCATCTCTTAGCACGTTACCAATGCAATGCAACCTTACCACAATCTTAGTAAGCATAGGGTATTTCTCCACTAATTGGGTCGAATTCAAACAGCTCCCATTAAATGGCTAACAATATGTATGGTTTTTAAGGTAGAAATTAACCAGTTGCCACTTGGAAAAGCCTACTTGTCTAAGCACTATCTTGTTATTTGCAAAAAAACAATATAATTTGTTAGACACTACTTATACAATAGCGACATTATACCTACTCATTATTTTAAAACTTGCATGGAGTAAATATTTGCCCAATAATGGAGAAATACCAACAACACCATTTTTTTCACAATTTTTACTAATAACGTAGAGGATAACCTTTTTTTATCTTCCACCTATTTTAGCCGGCTTTTCATGCTTGAAACCATGTTTGAACATACATTGATGTTCCTCATCAATTCCCACTTTCTATAAACTTCTTCGTCTAAGTTTTGTCTTGATTTGACTTGTGTAGGGTCCCAAAGCACCATAAATTCTCAATAGAATTGAGGTCAGGGCTTTTAGAAGGTCAATCTAATACAGTGATGTCTGTTTGTAAGGCTAACCACTCTTTCACTATACGGGAACGATGCACTGCACTATTGTCTTGCACCAATGATTTATGTCTTGCACTAAATAAATTTGTCCTTCGGGATAGGCGCCGCGAACGGAAGGCAACATGACGTCACGTAACACTTCGAGGTATCCCTCGCTGTTCATTCGGCCTCCAATTTCAACGAGCTGCTCGGGCCCCATAGATGATATCCAGCCCCAATACGCTAAAAAAAAAATCTCATGAGCATACCATAACTTGAAAAACGTGAAACTGAAATCACAGCTTTTTTTAAAGTGCAGGTAATGAAAATTGTATACTTAATATAATTTACTCACCTAATGATATCCTTCCGCTTGTTCTAAGGTCTAGCATATTTTTGGGGTCAAATCGCTCTCCACTTCTGCGCCACAATATTTTTCTTCCATTGTTTAGGAATTATTAGTTAAATGTAGCAACATTAAGCACCAATTCGGCAATCATTAGTTTTTACCGGATATCCTTTTACTTTTCTATACATTGTCACATTTTTTGAAAAAAGAGCACTTGAAAATATGGTTCTAATGGCGGACACAGCGTTCCTTTGATTTAATTTGGTTTTAACATTATATAAGTGGTGTTACATACATATTCTTCCCCATTTGCGCTCCTCCCAGTTTAATTAAAGACTAATGACAGACTCGACAATCTAATAATAAAGTGAGAAGAAAGAAACCAGAAGAAAGCGGGCCCGTTCCACGAGAGATTGTCCAAGTAACTTAAAATGTGGACTGACTAAGGTACTGTTTGATTTGAATTGTCTAACCTCCCTTTTTTAATCGTTCTGTTCCTAACATAAAATTTGGTCCTTCGAACCGGATATAAAAATCGTATTATAGTTAAATTCCAAAATTCCATGTTAATAGAAGTTCATTCAAGGATTATATAGTCGGCCATATTTCCAAGTCATTGTCGTAAAGGTAATTTTGAAGTTAACTTTGTCTGCACGTTTGCATTTTACCAGTACTTTAAATACATAGTCTAAAGTAATTTGTCTTTAAAGTAAATTGACGTACTTTAAAGTAAGTTGTTGTATGCACTCGGTGCATTAAGGTCTGCAAGTTTGCATTTGTCTTGCTTTAAACACATTATTTAAAGTAATTTCCTGCACACGGTGCATTTTCGTCTGCATGTATTGCATAAATACGTTGTACATAAGTAATTATTGGTGCGTGCCACGCATTTTGTGTCATAGTTTGTCTTAAACGTGTTGAAGATACAATTTATACGTTTAATTTGTCTGCTAGTGCCTAAATAAAATAACATTTATTTCTTCATTGTATTTTTCAAATTTGACGGGAAACTGATCCACATTTTTTCGTCAGGTTGGTACATAGGTAAGATAAAGGTTAGAATACACGTCGCGTTTATTTAAGACGTTATTTTTTTTATTAGTTCGTTCCGTTCATCTTCAGTAGAGTGTAATCAGACCGTAATAATTGAATGTCTATAAACTGTAACTGTCAGTGTCAAAGTTGTTGAAACTGTTGAAAGTGCTACATTCATAGGTTAGGTTATTATTTTGTTATTATTTGTATTTACGACGTGCGTGAATTATTCTTTAGATAATGAGTGTGGAAATACGTTATAGGTTAGCGAAATTACAAATCGATCTCCTGTACAATGCGTCGGAATCCGCGAACCAAAGTGATATAAAACTCATAGAATTTTCAAAACGGTTTGACGAGTTCGTACAGCTGAAAAGTGACTTCAGGGATGCATATGTGTCGGTCGAGGCGGCTAAGCGTGCCGGCTTTGATTCAGAAAAGCATATGGAAGAATATTTGGAATATGACAGGAAGTTTAATAAGGTGAGCGTTATTCATAGTCAATTATGTCCTACGACAACGCCGGAGTCCACGAATTCAGCAAATTCGCACAATTGCGCGTCGGATATACCGTTGCCTCGAATTTCCCTTCCGTCATTTGCAGGAGATGTCACCAAATGGACAAATTTCATAAATATTTTTAAAAATATAGTTGATGAGAGTGCTGCACTAAAACCCGTAAGAAAATTACATTACTTGATATCATGCTTGTCAGGTGAAGCTTTGGACTTAGTGAAACATTTGCCACTTACCGATCAGAACTATAGTATTGCATTGACATTATTGGAAAATAGATTTTCCAATATCCGACTTATCGCGGACACCCATTTGGATGCTATCATTTCACTTCCAGCGGTTGTGAATTTAAGGTCGGACCTGAGATCGTTCTTAAATACTTTTAATGAACACTTAGCTGCTCTTAAAGCATTAAAATTTAATCCTGATAACTGGTCGTTTATCCTGTTGCATGTCTTACTGAAGAAGTTGCCGATGGAATTGCGTGGCAAATTTGAACTTAGTTTGAAAGGATCAGAAATTCCTGAATATTCCGAACTTATAACCTTTTTGGAGTGTCAGTGCAAGGCATTAGAAATGTCTATTGCTATGAAGCCATGGGTCAGTGGGCCGTCTAAAGCACCAATTGTCAAGACACAAACTAATCGTAACTCAAAATTGGTGATGCATGTCCAGGAAGGTAATAAGGAAATAAAATGCAGATATTGTGATTTGGATCACTATTTGTATATGTGCAATAAATTCAAGGCATTAAACATTGAACAGCGTAAAGATTTTCTGAAATCCAAAAATTTGTGCTTCAATTGTTTTGGTGCTCATAAATATTATGAGTGTAGTTCATTACATAGATGCAAGGTATGTAGGGCTAAGCATCATACTTTAATCTGTCCATCCTCATCAGATACGGATTCTTCTCAATCTATTGTTCAAACAGCTGCCGTCATAGCTGAACAATTAGAGCCTTCACTCCTTGAAGATGAGCAGGAAATTAATAATGTTTCCAATGTAAACACTGCCATGATGAAATCTTTTTCTGTAGAAGGCACTAAGCATACTTTGCCACCTGTTACATTGGCCACTGCAATGGCTCTTGCTGGGAATGGTGATGGACATTTTCAACCTGTTCGTCTGTTCATAGATCCGGGAGCTGAGTGTTCGATTGTTTCTGAAGAGTGTGTCAAAAGACTACAACTTAAACACAATCATCAGCCAGTGTCCCTTTATGGCGTTGGACCTTGCGCACCTCATCGGTCACATGGAATGACCAATATATTTATAAAATCCTCGATTTGTGACATGCCATTGCTGACTGTTTCGGCTGTCATTCTAAAGTATGCAACTCGCAACTTACCTTCTGTCTCACTGTCTGCGGACATAAAGTCGAATTACCAGAATCTGCATTTAGCAGATGATGAGTTCTTCCTGTCTAGGCCTATTGACATTTTGATAGGCGGAGATGTCTTCAATGACATTTATTGTGGCGAAAAGGTGTGGCCTTCCCCCAACGTACCAGCAGCTTACCGAACTATTTTCGGTTGGGTAATAATGGGTAAAACTTCACAGTTTACTGATTCGGTTCCGCATCTACAGGCACATCATGTAGCATTAGATGATTGTCTATCTAGGTTTTGGGAGATTGAACAGGTTCCTGAATGTATACTTCCCGATCCCGATGATCAAATCATCGAAGATCATTTCTTAAAAACGGTCTCACGGGATGATGAGAACCGTTTTATTGTGCGTTTACCCTTTAAGGGAAATCAGGGTGAGTTGGGTGATAGCCGTGACTTGGCGATTCGAAGACTTTTAAGTCTCGAAAGAAAATTTAAGAGAGAACCTGAGTTAAAGGTCGAATATAGCAAGGTACTGCAAGAGTACCTGGATGAGAATCACATGGAGCCTGTCTTCGACCCACCCGGGAGCGGAAAATTCTATTTAGCTCATCATGCTGTTGTTAGGGATTCTTCTACCACGAAGGTTCGTGTAGTTTATAACGCTTCCATGCCCTCTACCACGGGCTTGTCCTTGAACGATGTTCTGCACGCGGGTCCCAAGCTCCAGCGCAACATAGTTGACATACTAGTACGTTTTCGTCTTCAACCAGTCGCATTTACTTGTGACATCAAGGCTATGTACAGACAAGTTCTCGTGCACCCTGATGATCGTGATTATCAAAGGATTCTCTGGCGTCAACATTCGGATGATCCCATTGAAGAATTTCGTTTGAGAACAGTCACATTTGGAGTTTCATCGAGTCCATTTCTCGCTATGAGATGTATAATGAAACTGGCAGAAGAAGGGAGAGTATCACATCCTATTGCTAGTCAAATTTTGTCCAATCAAGTTTTTGTTGATGACGTAGTAACAGGATCTTCTGACGTTCACTCTGCTCTAAAGGTGAGATCTGAATTGATTGATCTTCTTCGCCAAGGGTGTTTTGAGTTACGTAAATGGTCCAGTAACAGTAGTGAATTTTTATCCGACTTGCCTGACAACGTCCGTGAAGGACCGCTGTCATTCGAACCTCAAAACGAAGGGTGCGTTAAGGTACTGGGTGTCAAATGGAACCCTATATCGGATGCGTTTACGTATCATAGTAAAATTTTCAATACTGGAATGACAAAACGCGCTGTGCTTGCTAACATAGCTTGCATATATGACCCTTGTGGTTGGCTGATGCCAGTTGTGTTTACTGCAAAGGCATTCATGCAGCGGTTGTGGCTTTTAGGCATTGGCTGGGATGACGCTTTGCCTGAGGATGAGCAGTCTCAGTGGCTTTCATTTATAGAGGAATTCACTAATTTGTCTGACATTAAATTGAGCAGATTTATCTTGCCTGCCGATGGCAATAAATTTTCCTTGCACGCCTTTTCGGATGCGTCTCTTAAGGGCTATGCTGCTGTAGTCTACCTTCGCGTTGAAAAGACCAATAGTGAGGTGGAGGTCCACTTGCTATTGTCTAAATCTAAGGTCGCACCGATAAGGCAAAAAATGACGATACCGCGATTGGAACTGAGCGGAGCCCTTTTAGCTTCTAAACTAGTCAAGCACTGTTCTGACCTGATCAATATTGCTCATGACACTGTAATTTGGTGTGATTCCCAAATTGTCCTGTCTTGGATTCGCACACCTGTTCATCAGCTCAAAATGTTTGAGGGAAACCGTGTTTCCCAAATTTTGACGAACACGTCTCCTTCCAGCTGGAGACATGTACCCTCTTCAATGAATCCGGCAGATGCGGCCTCACGAGGATTGATGCCTTCGGAGCTTGGCTGTCATCCTCTTTGGTGGTGTCCACCATGGCTCAGACAACCACCAGATACATGGCCGTCTAACGACTCTATTATATGTGAAACAGTTTCGATAGACTATAGTCAGGAGGTAACATCTACTGTCCATGTAAGTAATGTTACTCCAAAAGATTTGAATGATGCAACTGACTTTATGTCAAAATATAGCTCTCTTCATACGCTTGTAAAGGTTCATGGATATTGTCTTCGATTCATTCATAATGTGAAGAATCCAAATTCGAAATGGGTTGGTCCTCTAACCTGTATTGAGTGGCGTACCGCTTTATATTCGTTAATAAAAATAGTACAAAATGCAGTCTTCACCAATGAGCTCAAACTTGTTCAACAAGGATTGGGTCATCGAACTAAACTTCGTAAACTTTCACCTTTCCTCGATCCAGAAGGGTTCCTACGAGTATTAGGAAGACTGAGGTATACAAACTTATCTACACAACGTAAACATCCAGTGATTCTTCCGAAATCACATCATTTCACGATATTGTTGATAAATTACTATCACAATTTGTACCTGCATGTGGGAGCACCAGTGCTGTTGTCATTGTTGAGAAAACAATTTTGGATTCTATCGGCTAGGACTGTCATCAAACAGCAAATTAGGAAATGTCACAAATGTTTCAAGGCTAATCCCAAGCCGGCTGACTACTTCATGGCTGACTTACCTCCATCAAGGGTTACTCCATGTAGACCATTTTCAAAGGTTGGAGTAGACTATGCTGGACCTTTTCCAATAAAGGCATCTAATCTGAAACGTACCCCGATTGCAAAGGCATATTTGTGTATCTTTGTTTGCATGGTCACAAAGGCTTGCCATCTAGAACTGGTCTCGGATCTATCCACTGATTGTTTCTTAGCCTGTCTTACACGTTTTATCAGTAGACGAGGATGGTGCTCTGACATTTTTTCAGACTGTGGCACCAATTTTGTTGGAGCGAATAATTCTTTAAAGGAACTTTACATCTTCCTAAGACAATGCACTGGGCAGTCAGACGTGCAAAATTATTTTCTTACACATCAACTTCAGTGGCATTTTAACCCCCCTGCTGCTCCAAGTATGGGAGGATTATGGGAATCGGTCGTCAAATCTTCCAAATTATTACTAAGGCGTATAATAGGGGATACTGTCCTTACGTTTGAACAATTGAGCAGTATTTTCTGTAAAATTGAATCTATTTTAAATTGTAGACCTTTGTGTCCAATTTCTGATGATTTAGATGACATAAACGTTTTAACGCCAGCCCATTTTCTCGTTGGAGAAAATTTAGTGTCATTACCAGAATATGACTTTCACTCGGAAAAGATAAATCGCTTATCTCGTTGGCAACTTATTCAAAGTATAACTCAACAATTTTGGCGTCGCTTTAACGTAGAGTATTTGCATCATTTGCAAAGTCGCAATAAATGGTTCAAATCTTCAGAAAATCTTAAGGTGAATGACATTGTACTCATCATGAACGAGAATACAGCGCCTTATTGTTGGAAACTAGCTCGTGTAATCTCTTTATCGCCGGGAAAAGACGGCATAGCACGTGTAGCTACTCTGAAGACTAGTACAGGCAACAATTTAGTTCGACCTGTTTCTAAACTCTGTCTTCTTCCTCACCAGCACTGATTGTAAGAAGTTTAGCAATAGTTTTATTTTCCTTTTTTTTTTCGTTTAGGTTCTAGCAGACAATTTGTAAGCGTTTTATTTAAGAAATCGTAGAGATTTCTTCCCGGGCAGTATGTTTAGGAATTATTAGTTAAATGTAGCAACATTAAGCACCAATTCGGCAATCATTAGTTTTTACCGGATATCCTTTTACTTTTCTATACATTGTCACATTTTTTGAAAAAAGAGCACTTGAAAATATGGTTCTAATGGCGGACACAGCGTTCCTTTGATTTAATTTGGTTTTAACATTATATAAGTGGTGTTACATACATATTCTTCCCCATTTGCGCTCCTCCCAGTTTAATTAAAGACTAATGACAGACTCGACAATCTAATAATAAAGTGAGAAGAAAGAAACCAGAAGAAAGCGGGCCCGTTCCACGAGAGATTGTCCAAGTAACTTAAAATGTGGACTGACTAAGGTACTGTTTGATTTGAATTGTCTAACCTCCCTTTTTTAATCGTTCTGTTCCTAACATCCATCTTCGTCTGACTTAAAATATTTCTCGTCAGTAAATACGATATAACGATTCTCACCCATCTGCGAATCGTATTTCTCTGCAAGTAAAAATACGTATTAAATTTGCTCGTTTATGATAAAACTTAAAAAATTCAAATAGCTTTAAAAATAAACATGGCTCTAAGACTATACCTATTACTTCACATAAAAAAAGCTGCCGATTAAAAGACTTTTCCGTTAAATATATTTTTCTATCTTATCCCATATATAGGTAAACACACGACAGTAAATCCTCACAACAAAATCTGGTGGCTTAACTTATTGATAACATTTTACTGTTTTTACTAAAAAATAAATGTCTCAATGGAGTCACAGGTTACAAACTTACCGTTATATTCAGTACTCGTGGTATTTGTTTAATACTTTTGTTCTCTTCCCAAAGAACCACAATTTTATCGAACCATATTGTCATTGAAACACAAAAAAACGGACGGGGGCAGTTATTCAATTGCTTGAAATGCAAAAGGATTTAAGAAGTCGAGAGATCGTAATTGCGTTGCGACACAGGTATGATTCGCACACGCAAATTATGACTTACCCTCAAACAAATTTTCTCCACAAAATAACTAGACGCATTTACTCCAGTAAATTAAACCTTAAAATGTAATTGGTAAAAGTCGTTGTTAGTCGTCTGTGGAAATAAAATGAGGGTAGGAAAATATTGATAAACCAAAGACATTACTAATATGATCCAAGACAAGCTTGCAAAACAGGGACGGGTATAGATATAATAGTTCGAACAGAATATCTATGTTAAGGGACCTCGATGACGATGGCGCTTACGCCATTATCAGCGATGCTCCAATGAAAATGCAACGCTGCGTAACCCGATGCGGCATAAGCGCCATTGACAATAAAGTCCATTTTTATAGATTTTGTTATAGTTCTCTATTGCCGGTCAGCCTGCTAAGAACTGGTTCATATTTTTGTTGTGTAGTCCAAGTGTTACGATAGCCCAGCGGAAAAAAGCCGGACTAATGTATGAGTGAAGCGAATGAGTGTGAGCCCGAGGCCCCAGGATCGATCCCAGCTTAGCTGACAAGCACATTTGAGATATTTCATTTTTGAAAGAATTAAATGACAGTGTGGTAAATGCCGATTCTCGTGTCGAACGAGAGTTCCAGTTTTACACCTAGGGGGGTCACATATCTCTGACGCTGACTGTACATAGTATATATTTCAAGACGAGACGATAGCAGAGAAATATACCAAAAACACAAAAGAGATTCTACGATTAATCTATTCGGGTATTTTTACCACGAGGCACCATACCATAAATATGAGGTATTCTTAAAGGAAATATATTTTTGCAAACCTTCATCTTTTAATCGGTGACGATCAATAAATAACCAAGTTTGTTTTCCGTACCATCTTCACATAGTTCTCCATTCTTCCTGTACGCGTCGGGTGGACACACACCAGTTAGGCCCGTGCACGTTTCTTCCAGATCACATTCGTTGGCGGCGTCGCGGCACGTTACGCCGCGTGGTTTTAACTGTTGAAAAAAAAATACATCAAACTACCTGAACACCTATTAAAGCATAAAATATACATAAGGTACAATATTTCGACTGGGGGACAATTTCAACTAAGTCGCAATATCTTACGTGTTTTACATAATTAACTATTGCCATCTATTTTGTGGAGCCGTGGGGTGCCCGGCCTTAGAATTGTCCCCCACCATATCGTCCCGTGGTTGCAGTAGGAGTCTGCTAAGGGAATATACCGGGGCATGGGCAGCAGCATCTTCTGAAAGCCTAAACAACAATTTAAAAAAATGCGCGCGCCATCCCGCCTGCCAGGCGTGGCATGTATGGCAAACCCCCCCCCTATGGGGGGTTAAAGGGGAGGCCTATGTTCAGCAGTGGACGTCTTATGGCTGAGATGATGATGATGATGATCTATATCCGGATAACGGAAAAGCTACTTTTTAGCTCTGTAAATGGCACTATAGAGTTAATTATGTAAAACACGTAAGATATCGCGACTTAGTTGAAATTGTCCCCTAGTCGATATTGTCCCCCTGTACCTTATACAATTTAAATTCACGATATTTAAAGCAATAATCAAATTGCATGATTCAAAAATTTAAGTCGCTAATAGCGTTTTATGTGATCTGATCAGCCGTTATCAACTTATATCTTACAATTCTATACATTTACACAAAATTCTAATGCTGTTATGCCTTTTTAGTATGCTCTCTGAATGTACCGTGAGAGCCACGATGTTTTCCTTAAACACATCAAACCAACACGATCAAACTTCGCGAAGTTGCGTTGGCTGAAAGCTTACGTTAATTGAATGTCACGTCAAGCTGTAAACATGGCAACTATACGAGCCCCTAGTACATTCTAGATAAGAGATAAGTAGTTCCTAGAACAGCACAATTCATACATTCATTCTTTACGCCTACCTAGGCGTAAAGTTTCCTTTGGGTTATGAAACGCCTCAAAAATTCTTCTGTCTTGAGACATGAATTGCGGTGTTCAAGGAAATACTTATCTCTCAGAAACTGGCAAGGTGTCGTTAGGTATATTGTACCATCTACACTATCCATAGCTACATTATCTGAAGTTCACACATTAAGGCTGTGAACGGTTGATTCCATGGAAAGTTGTTAAGGCTACTCACTTGTCGCTGGTTATAAGAGTTGAACCCGGTTTTTGAGATAAACATTGCATTTAACCAGTTGCTACTCCAGCAGCAACTGGTTAAATGATGTGTCACGGCAGGGATTGTTTCCTTAACAATCGTCTAAAATTGGCTTTTTGTACAGGTATTAAAGTAAAAACTCACTTGGCACTGTTCACAACACTCCCCCGAAGCGCACTGCGCCTCCTTGGTGAGGCTGCAGGTGATGGGGTAGCAGCACGGATTGTTTTCTTACCGCTCATCTAAAATATAATCTAAATACAGGTATTAAAGTAACAACTCACTTGGCACTGTTCACAACACTCCCCCGAAGCACACTGCGCCTCCTTGGTGAGCCTACAGGTGATGGGGTCGCAGCAGGGATTGGTTTTTTGGCACTCGTCGATGGCCCCACAATCGCACTCCTCTCCTTCGTCGAGCCGGCCGTTGCCGCATTGCCGGTGGACGATTAGCTGATAGAAAGAGACATCAGTAAGCGCATATAAATACCCAGTTTAAGTAACTGTTACGAGAAAAAGTGGTACCCCAAGGATGTGCTATGTCTATCATGTTTCACAAGCTGATAACGTTTCTAGATAAGAAATAGCGCCAAACACAGTTGCGCTAACAATTTTATAATTACCCAAATGAAAACCTAAATCAAGTTGGCTGTGTCCTGAATGTAATATTCGGCAAAATATTTGTTCTTATACCTCCCTGAAATGTTTTTCTTTTCTAGTAAACAAGCGGAAAGGTACAAATGTATTTTTATCTTCACGTTTTTTCTAAGCCAAGATAATAGTCCGATCGCGTCCGGCCTTGACCCGAAACGTTCCAATTGAAACGGAGAAAAATAAAGCCTCACCAACCGACACAATCATCTCTCGATAAATATGTAAACCTGCCAAATCGAAGCCTGAGTGGGGGCGAAGCATTATCACCGGGCGATATGTAAATTTATTCCAATAAACCACCCGGACGCGCGCTCCTGTTATTATATATTCGCAAACGAAGAGATAATTCTGTACGCCCAGTCTGTATTACCATAACTTTTATTAAAGGAGTGGGCCGCAAGGAGCGCTCAACGACAAACAATGCCGGCGTACTGATTAATTTTCGTCGTGGAAATTCTGTTTTGCATTTGAACTATGCCGTAATGTTCGAATGGGAACATCGAACTTCGCCTCGTGCAGGTGACGAGACTGAGCCTGAACGGAATAAATAAAACAGACACGATTTTATTCGACGTCGAAGTCAATTTGGAAAGTAATTCAAGTCCTTTGATTACGTGTAAATAGAAAGAATTTGTTGCGAAGTGTTCGATTACGAGATCGGAGTTTCTTTTGATGGTAACAAATTGAACACTGATATTTTACTCAGCCGCGTTTTGGTTGCGTACATTTAACGATGCTTTTTACATACGAATATAAATTTGAAAGCATCTAACCTTATCCGTCTGATACCTTATTATGTTGAATTAAGAGAAATTTAAGTTAGTCCTAGAAATGCATCTCTACAACAGGTACTAATTTTTTGTCGAAAATTTGTACATTCTTTTTCAAACCTCTCAAACTCTCCAGAGTATACTTTATTTTAAAATTTAGACCTTCCGAGCCGCCGAAGAACATGGCTTGCCCTGCTTATAGACCCACCCCATAGAATATGTACATCTACTTCAAAATACGACATACCTCATTAGGTTTATTCAACAGACACAGCCCCTGGCCTATCCTGAGCTCGTTGATGTAGTCGTTCTTCGAGCAGTCAGAGAACTTGTAGGGCTGGACGTGGTCGAGACCGACGATGGTCTGCGCCATGATGCAGCCGTGCCAGTCCCGGCAGAAGCACTGCTCGCGGCCGTCGTCGTGGCCCATTCCTGGGAGGGACAAATAATCATAGGGTTCAAGCTGAGTGGCCACTTGAGTAGCGGTCGCTGACTTCGTGTTACCGCTGCGTCCATAGCAAATAAATGAAAATGCGTGGGAGTTGGAGAGCGCTGTTCAAATCCATTGTAAGATTGAAGAAATTCTTGTTGCGGTGCTGAAAGTGCCGCCAAACGCTAGTTACGGAGGCCAATTAAAGATCTTATAGAGAAGCGTGAAAGATAGAAGTTATAAAAGATATTCGTAGATTTAATGGAGCTGATCTAAGTTGTACTCTTTGAGTAATAAAATTGAAGCTTATTTACAAAGTCAAGAGTTGTTGTAAGTAGTAACGGCCGCGATGCAGCCACGCTTATGAAACTTAAATAGGTTCGATTACCGACAAAATGCAAAGGCAAACTGGGTTGAAATTGCACTTCATTTCATGACTTATCTAACCAAATTCTATATGTAATCTAGCCTGGCTAACCAAATTGGTCAGAAGCAGTGGGAGACAAAAATACTCGCCCTATTTGTCCTAGTGCAAGAAAAAGGCATTGTCCTTGCTCTACGACTCATTGGCTCCTATATATTGCGACATTTCGTTGATTTTATGAGGACGCGACTTACCTATGTTATGGCCAATCATGTGGGCCATGGTCCCAGCCAGCAGATGCGGCTCGTAGGTGTTGGTGTCGACGGAGATGCCCACGGACTTGGGCGTGCACACCGTATCCGGGACGGAGATGCCCGACTCTCCGCCGGGGAAAGACAGGCCACTGGAAAACAGGGAACAATATGTCAGAAAATGAAATTAGAAAGGCATGATATGGCCACAGGTTTTCCATGTGCCTAATTAAGGTTATGTCAAATAAATGTTTTAACAGTTTGGCATTAAGAAGTACATTGGTAATTTCATAAGTTGCATTTTAGTGGCATTTGACTGGCTAGTTTCGTTAAGTTGAAATTGAATTCAACTTTCCGATTCCATTAGATTAATTTCGCTGCTACTAATTATAGTACAGTGTGTTACGAAGCGATTTTAAGTAAAATTCGGACTCAAAAAGGACTCGTAAAGATGAATATGCAAGTTTTAAGTGTATATCTTTAAACTACATTTACAATAATAGAAACACAACACAGGTCTTCGTGTAGATTTCAAATGTCGAACTCGACGCGTCTGATGCATTCACTGTCTATATAGAACAGCGGCCATTTGTGGGGAATTGTAAACCCCGAGAGAAATCTAAGACGAGCAATCGAACTTACGACCGCCGACCGTACTGAATTTATGCCAGTAGCAAACCTGACGAGAATATCTTGAATATCGAACAGGTAACAAGACTAAGGTGAAGTAATAACTAGACTAACTGTAGGTCTATTGTTAAACCTCAAAACTGTACACCAGTAGCACTAGTTTAGTCCACAAGTTCGTTAAGTAATCAAATTTAATATAATATATATATGACATCTATAAGTTTATGTTTGGCACTTGTTACGCAAATGTGATAGAAATTAATACTTGGCATGTAATACACGAATATTTGGGCAACTATAAAAGTGTACTCCGCATGATTTTCTGTCGAGAATCTCCATTTTAATTTCCAGCTCGCGAAGTCATCCGCTTACCTACAAATTAAGGCATATTAGCGATTTAATGTAACACAAAGTGGGCACGTATCCGGTACACGTGTCCTTGCCCAAAAAACCAGCGACATTATCAGCTCCATAGACCATTAGCCGCCGTTAAGCAGTTTAGCCGACGTCCTTTTTAATATGGTTCGGCAAATTAAATATGGCGCTTTAATTTTTGATGGAAGTACAGGCTGGCACGACAGCGTTTTGTTTGGGCCTGAGGGCCCGAGGGTGTCATTAGGCCCGTTTAGTGGATTCAATGGATGTTTAAAGACCGTATTTACGCTGTTTGTTGTCCCTAATTCTTGAACTCACGGAAAAGATTTGTTGGATTTTTTTGCGAGGACTCTCGAGCGTTTTTTTAATTGTGTGTACGAAGGTCGAGTGATTTTTTTATTTAGGAAAATACTTAAATTTCTTGGAAAATAATAAATTGACATCTAAACGTACTTGTTGTATTATCATGAAAATTCTTGAGTTGTGGATGTTTTCTACGTAGGTATATAAGTATGTATTTAATGTAATTATAGTGACATCGTCGCCATATATCATATGGCCATAGTTAAAGCTTTGCTTAGTTAAGTGTACGGTCGGTGCTGTAATATTGTCCCCAAAAATATTCGACTTGTCAGATTTAGGATTTAGATTAACATTTAATTTAGTTTTTCTGTACTTAAATCTTTTTTTTAGCTTGCAATTCTTTATTGCATACAAAACAAGTACAATTTATAAAATAACTACATACATCCTAATCTTAAATAAAATTATATAAACTAACCCCCACGAAATGGTGTCCCGTAGCTGCTGGCACTTAAACGAATTGTGTTTAAGATTCATAAGAATTTATATTTCGTCATAACATAAGATACACTCGTTTTAACTATCAAGGCTATGCAACTTTTATAAGAAACTGATATACCTAGTACTTTTACAAAGAACAGTGTTCTCGAAATGAAGAGTAAAGACAAAAGTTCCTGACTTGTCATGTAACTTTGAACTTAATTAGCATACAAATATAGACTAAAACTAACAGACTGCTATGAACTCCTCACATGAGATCTGGGCATATCATTAGCTGAAGTTGGTAAAATACACAGCAACTTAGGATTGAACTGCAAGGTAGAGAACAGATTCTACGATTGAACCACGAGCGAAGCGAGTCCTGAGAAATAGAATCCTGTGCGAAGAGAGTAGTTTAAAAAAAAAGAATAGTGAACGTAGCGAGTGTTGCAACACACAAGACGTAAAAATAGCTTTGCAACCGTGTGTAACACAAATATTTGAGGAAAATCCTACATAGGTACAAGAAGATTAACTGAAAAAGAAAACATTTACAAGAAAATGCGATCTGTCTGGAGTGGCCTTTACATGTTTATTATGTTTAAAAAAGTAACTAATAACGTTTAAATTTCGTATCGTTCGTATTTCAAATATTATTTGCACTCTTGTGAATAGGTACTCAAAAAAATAAATTCTATTTTGAATGATAGTCTCTGCCGGAAGAAAATTGCAAAAGTTAATAGTGGTCTGTGATATTTTATTTAACTACCTATGTAACTTGATGTATTGTGTATTGCGCATAATTTGCAATAATCAAATTTTCAAGATGCAACCCCTCAAGTCTCACAACAGCTTTAAGAGCCTTCTAATATACCTCCGCAACATATTAACTGACGGTTTATTATGAAACACACATACATAGCACACGCACACACATAAATAGCACGATAACTTTAGACAGTGGAACACTGAATTAATGGCAGATAATGTACGAACGGCGTGCAATACAGTAACGAAGCGAACAATTTTGAACTTGCACAGCACACAGTTTGAGATCAGTTCTCACAAGAGATTTGTACGTAAGTCCAAGAGTCCATGAGTCCCTAGCCAGCCTAGCCTAGCCTAGCTAGTAACGGTTCTAGGACATTTTTGTGGACCACCAGGCATCCATGCAAAGAAACAATATCACCTATGAATTTGTCGATTTTGTTGTCAGATGTGTCGTTATTTCACTAATTCGCTTCTTCATTTACTTCATGATTTAACAAATCCAAATAATTCCATTGTTCCATTCACCATTCGTTAATTCAACTTTCTATTGTATTATCACAGAGTTCTTATGACCGGCTTCGGTTTCTATCATAAACCATTCAGGTTACGCAGGCATGCTAAATTTCAGCTCAATCGGACATTAGGAACTGGTTCAAATCAGATCGTGATTTTACCTAAACAACAAACTAAAATCCAAGAAAAAATCCAAGTTCCAAGAACCAAGAATGATCCAAGTTGGTCCTTTAATAAATGAATTTGTTTTATTTTTATTTTAAAATTCTATGAGTTAAATACTAGCTTACACGAAATTATTATGACATGTAAGGTATTTGCATACCGTTTAAAAACTGTATACACGGACGCGAACTATTACATTGTTGCCTGCCCTCGAGTGTCTCGGTAACACAATATCAAGTCGACGTAGATATTTCCAATATCCAAACGTACCTCAGTATTATACCTTAGTTACCCCTTATTTAATTATTATATTTAAAATATCAAGTTCGGTCTCAGAATCAGATAACACAGGGACCAACTGTGAGGTATACGCTTAAAAAAAAATCCAAATCGATTTAGAGGGCTTCGAATAATCGGTTAACATACATAAAAAAAATAGGAAAAAAAAACAACAAAGATCCCGACGAATTGAGAACCTCCTCCTTCGAAATCTTGAAGTCGGTTGAAAATGCATAGACTCAGTGCCGTGTTCTAATTTTAAAATAGGTACATAAACAATACATTAAAATAGAATCTAACTCAAACATAACTCCGACACACAATAAATAATTAACGAATGTTGAAGTTGTATTGGAGTTACATCCTCCATCCATCAGTGAAGAATAACAAAAACAAGCAAATTGTGATATTTCTGATTCAGACGTTTAGGCGCTATCGCGCTAACTATATTGTATTGGAGTTATATTGAAGTTGGATCGTGTCTAAACGCGTTTTAATAATAGTTTATGTAACTGTTACGTAATAGGGGTCCTTAAAACACGAGTGTGGTTTTATGAAACGAACGAAGTGAGTTTCATAATAAGATCACACGAGTGTTTTAAGGCCTAATTACGTACAGTTGCATACACTGCTTTATCTACAAACATATTATAAACCCGAAATGACGCGTTCTAAAACTGTTAAAATGGCTGCCATTTCACAGATTGCATCGCCATGGCCAACTCGATTGTGTCGGCGGGGCGCGTGCCGGCGGTCGGAGGATCGCGCGGTGCGGCTGTCGAGGAGCAGGCCGGATTTTCATAATGATATCGAATTTTTGCTTATTATTTGATAATAATAACATCGTTACAGATAAGACATTTGTTCTAACTTCTAACAAAACAGTCTCTTTTTATCGTGGTCATAACGTGCGGTTTTTAACGCATCATGGAGGGTTTATGATATGGGTGTAGATAAAGTTAGAAATGGTACGGATTTAAATTTGACATGAAAGGATATGATTTATTTCTGCTATTAGTCTTATTTTGCGTCAGCATCTAAGTAATGAGAGCTGCCTGCTGCTTGCCGCAACGCCAACGCGGAACCAGTTGCTAAAGCGCTGCTAAACGTTGAGCTCACAAAAGACATTAGTGTGTGTTCTTTAAATCTCACTATACTCTATCTAGTATGTGATCTGTACCTTATTTTAACTCTAATATAACAACGTCACAAACAAAAGGGAACGCGAAATAAAGCAACAAAGGACGTGTGAGCTCATGAAGAATGGCTAAGTTCGCGACACGTCATTGTTGTGACGTCATGGGACAGTTGTCTGAGCGCATGTACCTATTAACTTTACAGAAATATGCTACTAAGTTTACAGAAATATACTGTGGTATGTATATGTATATGTGGATTCTAGTAGTATCCATTACCAGCATTTGTGTTGTTTTAAGGGACATTATTATAATATAACAAATATTACTTATATTATCACTCAAAAAGTTGACAAAACCGACTTACAAGATTTATTACACTGCTAATTTTTTGATAAATGTCACGTTTACTAACGATCGGTAAACTAACCTCCTCTCATACACGAGAGCCTAACTTATAATAGTTATAATCTTGTTAAAAATAATGATTATCGCGTGTAAGTTTTAGAGTTTGCACAGTACAGCCTGTGCAGTCATGCCTTTCTGTGGCGTCTCATCAGCTCGTAACTAAACTCCGTAGTTATATTAACAAACTCAGAACTCCAAGTAAATCACAACGGAGTCTATTTAAAAGAGTCAACGGAGAAGTTCCCTAACAAGTAGCGACAAACAGGCGAAATTATAACAAAGATACCGAGTTGGCAACTCGGAAGCCTATTCAAAGATTAAATATTACAACTTACACTTTTTGTTTTGTAGTTCACTACAGAGAGGATGCAGGGGGGCATTTTCTTTCTTGAACCGTTAGCACAGTGAATCCTCTTTTACATTAAAGAGTCGGCAACGCGCATGTGATACTTCTTTAGTTACAAGCGTCCATAGGCTACGGTAGCAGCTGACTAGTACTACCAAGTATGCTTGTTTGCCGCCGTCGTTGAGTTTGTAGAAACAATTGTAATTTACGGGTATTTAGGAAACTTGTTAATTTGAAATTCACAACGCGACGATTATTAACAACTAAATCAGTGATGGTTGTTACGGCTGTTTTGTGTAGTGAATAGGGAATGCAATGGCATTATTAGCATGGTCCAATATCGGTATACCGGGATTCCCCATACACAAATACCGGTATTGCACCCCCTAGTGGGGAAGCAGTACACTGCGAGTATTAACGAATCAAGCAGAGATGATAAAACTTCCAATAGGTGACTTGGTGTTTGATAAAGCACCGGCTATTGCTGGTCAGGTACCAGCAATGTTGCCAACACTGCTCTGTTGCCTATTTTGAAAGCGTAATCGAAATTTGGAACGATTGTTCGTATAACCTGCTTAGAAAGAAATGAAAATTTCGTTTGTTTCGGTTTTGTTAGATGTTATGATGACATTGTAATGATAATTTTGAATACGTAATACAGTAAATAAAGTTATAGTAGGTATTAGTAGTATTTACCTAGCCTTATGTCCGATTTTTTATTTTTATTTTTGTTTTTATTTCATTGAATGTTTGAGAAAAGCACTATGCATACCTCGGCGTGAAAACGGATTCCCGGCCTCGTATCCCTATCCGGCCTCGCTACGCTCGGCTGTATATACCTACTTGGCGGGAAAATCTAATTTTCCCAGCCTCTGCTGTAATGTACTATTTCACGATGGGGTGGGAAAACATAAATAACACAATCATATCTTTCATAAAATCCTCCACTACACTTGGCTTGTATACACATACCAACATAATATTGCCATCAACATACGTTCTTCATTGATTGAATCGTTCTAAACCTGTAAAAACTTTTCTAATAAACATTTATAACTCTAACATTACGATTCTTTATAATAATACCATAAACTGCTAGAACATTGGCAAAAAACTCCAATATAAACCCCCAATATCAATAAACAATACAATCCTATTTGAAAACGAATTCCAAAAGTGCTACGTATAACTCTTCTTGAAGAGAAATGACTAAGCTTAAACATAGGATCATACGGTCCACCCGTCTCCCGATTTCTTCTGCTTGCAGTACGAACTATTAAAGCATCAACCTTAATAGCATCTGCATAAGGTTGAATTTACAGCGCGTAACTTGTCCTGATGGAACATGTAAGCTAAGATGAAAAACGTCGTAAGAAGCTACATATATCTTAGTTCATTAGTCGTTTTTCTTCGAAAGCTCGGGAATCGTAAACGTAGAGTTCAGACGGGGGTTAATCAGATTGCGCCGTTTATTTGCCGACTACACCGGATCGCAGCTCAGCTCCTGTTTGTATTTAGAGTTACACGTGTTTGAATACATCTCAATATTGCAGGCTGCATGCGGGGTTATGTTTGCAAGTCTAATTAAGCGGTTAACGACTCTGATAGGGGGATAAATTTAAAGCAGGTCCAGATTTTCAGTAAAGGAAAATATTGCGGGAAACGGGTTAATCTTAACATAATCGTAGCATCTTTGGATTTAAAGATCAACCAGTATTTGGCACTGGTTTTCTAAACTAGCACCTGCATTTAAATCTTAGGATTAAGCAAAAAATCTACTCTGTGGTTGGAATATTTTAAGATGAAAACTGGAAAACTTTATAAGCAGTGGGGAAAAAAAATTGTTTCAGAATACCCTTCTTGATCCCTTTTGTAAAACTTGTAATCATTTTAACTAAAGTGCCAAATTACGTCAAAACAGTGTCTGAAAAGTTTTCGAGGTTGGCTGTTTCCGTAATTTTCCAGGAAACAGTCACGTGTTTCAAGTTGGCAGATAAACACTCCAGAGAAGAGTTATCATCAAGACATGTTTTCATAGTTCTCCACGTATTGTTATCTTATGTGACTGTAAAAAGTCGCCAATTTAAAGCACAATTCTGAATTAACTCGAGTTGTCATTTTAGATTCAACCCATAACTTTTCATGGCAGCAATCTAGTAATCGAGACGTGAGATACTTTAGTAGAAGTAGCAGAAAAATTCGTTCTCACATTTATATACGGGTTTGTCACACAAAAAATGTGTCCGGATTATCCGTAAAGTTTTCGTATCGACTCGTTCCAGATCGTGAGATGGATGCGAGCTGAACACGCCCATCCGGACCCTCACAATACTACGACAGCGCATCTATCAGGCGTTATTATTCCCAATTGTTACCAAGCGCAGTCTTATAGGAAACCAATATAAGAATGATTTTGGATCAAGCATTTTTGTTACGTATCTGGATGTCAGAATTCTACTGGTTCGCCTAATCTAATCCACTCGGTGAGCAAAGATAATACTTGTAACAGCCCAGGGTCAGGTGCCATAGCCTGATATCGACTAAATCGTTCTAAATTATGACGCCACTTCCCCCAATGTCGGAAGCTTTTATCGACATCACATATCTAACGCCGAATTTGTGAAAATTAGTGCGATAAGCGTCCTGACAGCGCAGATACACGATAAATTTTCCCAATTCCCTGCCTAAAGTTTCAAATCATGTAACATCGAAAACTCGACCTTAATTTACAACACGCACCGTTCAAATTGCAGATGCATTCGCTTCATAATTTGTGGAACTGGCAAAGCTCCTTTCATCTGGCAAGCAGATTCGTTTATCGCCCGAATTAAAGTCTACTCGTTTCGTTTCGAGATTAATTTCGAGCTGTTTAGCGCAAGCTTGGTTCTTGTCTATCTTGCAATTTTGCTGCCTCAAAGCAAAAAGGGTTTGGTAAGCAGATTCGGGGAATAAGGTGTTCGACGTTAAATAAATTCACGGGCATAACGCAATTTGTTCAAAAGATGTTTTCCACCCGAATGGGTAGTGGTTGGATCTCGCGTTTAAGACGCGGATCAGAGGACAAATTAAATAAAGTGAAGCGATGAGATGTCAACGTCGGTTATCGTCAGAGACTTTTCTTTTACCGTCGAGATAAATTGTGACAGCTGTTGTATACTATACCTAATTGCTTAGTGTGTAAGTTCCTTAACCAGAGACTTGAAAAGTCTATAGAGTCATCTTGTCTATTGACAGAGATCTTGTATCAAGAGAGTTTAATAAATGTGTCCTTAAATCATATATCTTTAATTTACTAAAACATGGCGCAGTCGCCGAACTACTAAACGAATAATCGCACAAAGAAAAGTAAAGTGCAACAAAAATGGAGTGTGGATTAAAGTTACCACCGAATTTGGATCTCAGAGCCAGCAATGCAGCGACAGAATGGCGGATTTGGCGGCTTTGTTTCGAGGATTATTTAATAGGATCCGGCCAAGACAGCGCGTCTGACAAGGTCAAACTAGCATTACTAAGAAATATGCTAGGAATAGAAGCAGCACGAATTATCACAACAACGCTGGCGCTGTCGGAGGAAGACGCTAAAAATTTTGATAAAGTTATGGACGCCATAAGCAAATATGTTAGTCCACGTGTGAACGAAGTCTTTGAGAGATACAAATTCAATGAAAGGAAGCAAAAAGAAGGTGAGCCTTTCGAGAGCTTTTACACGGATTGCAAGCAGTTAATAGCATCTTGCAATTACAAGAAGATAACAGGAAATTTAGAGGACCAAATACTACGAGACAAAATAGTACAAGGTGTCAGTGATAAAACTATACAAGAAGGTTTGTTAAAATTAGATAATCTGACACTTGAAAAAGCAGCAAACTACTGTCGAACTTCTGAGCAGAGTAAACTACAGGTTAAAGAGATGAATCCAGCTATTGAAGTGGACGCTGTTAAGAAAACTGAAGAGAAAACCTACTTTTGTCGGAGATGTAAGACTAAACATGGACCAAGACAATGCCCAGCATTTGGGAAGAAGTGCACGAAGTGTGGTATTTTCAATCACCTTCCAGTCGCCTGTAGAAAAAGAAGAGTCAGAGCGGTGACGGTAAATCAGAACCAAGAAAATGATAGCCATAATGATTCTGAGGACTCTATATTTTGTGGTCATGTTAAAGCAAATCCAATAAAGAAAAACGAATGGTATGAAGATATTATTATAGAAAAAAAGTCTATTAAGTGTCGGCTGGACTCGGGTGCAGATGTCAGCATCATGCCCCTCAAACTGTTCAAGAAATTAGGAACCAATATACAGCTGAAACCATACAACAGAAGTTTAGAGGCATTTCAAGGTTCTAAAGTGAAACCAGCAGGGACAGTGAATCTTCATTGCAGGTACCAAGATAGAGAATGCTACGAAGAATTCATGGTTTTGGACTGTAAATCAATGCTTTTAGGCCTACCGGGCTGTGTTGGTTTAAATATAATAAAAAGAGTCTACTCAGTAAAGGCTGAAACTGAAACAGGTAAAGATAAATTCATTAAAAATAATATAGATGTATTTCAAGGACATGGTAGATTTCCTAATAAATGTTCTATACCCACGGTTCCACATGAACAAATTTGTCACCCTGCACCAAGAATTCCATACAGTCTGCATGAACCATTGCGACTGGAGTTAGAAAGGTTAATAAAAAGAGGTGCAATAAGAAAGGTAGATGACATAGATTCAACGGCTTGTATTAATAGAGTGGTCATTGTGGAAAAACCTAACAAAGCAATTAGACTTTGTCTTGATCCCTCTGAATTAAATAAAAGTATTGTACGGAAGCCAAAGACATTGCTTACTCTTGACGAAATTGCGGAAAGGTTACAAGGAAAACAGTTTTTTTCCGTGTTTGACTTATCAGAGGCATTTCATTGCTTACCACTCACCGAAGAATCTTCATGGAAATGTTGTTTCTCAACACCATTTGGTGTATATAGGTATTTAGTGTTACCATATGGTTTGTCTAACTCCCCTGATCTGTTTCAGGATCAAATTGAAGGATACTTTGGTGACATTCCAAATGTCATAACCTGGTTTGATGATATTTTAATAATGGGTGACACAGAGCAGGAGCATGATGATACAGTAAGTAAAGTTTTAAAAAAGGCTCGTGAGATAAATGCTAAGTTCAATAAAGATAAATTACAATATAAACAAAAAGAAGTTAAGTATGTAGGTCAAATTTTCAGTGGCAAGGGCATGAGTATTGATAAAACAAGAGTGGAATCATTGTTAAAGTTACCGGTACCTAAGGATAAAGAACAGTTACAAAAAATCATTGGCTCCTTAAACTATGTAAGAAGATATGTACCAGAAATGGCTGAGCTGATGTCACCACTTTGTCGACTACTGAAGAAAGATGTAGAGTTTCAATGGTTACCATTACATGATACAGTCTTCAATAAACTGAAAAATAGATTATCAAGTGCTCCTGCCCTGTGCTCATTCGATCCTAAGAAACAAATAGTTCTTCAATGTGACGCTTCTCAAAATGGTATAGGATGTTGTTTATTTCAATATAACGAGAATAATGTGCTCAAATTAGTAGCATGTGCATCTCGAACCATGAATAATTGTGAATTGAACTATAGTCAAACTGAGAAAGAGCTGTTGTCAATTTGTTTTGGAACAAAGAAATTTCATCAGTATGTATATGGATCAAATATAATAGTACAAACTGACCACAAGCCATTGTTAGCCATTAAGGCTAAGCCTATCAGTAAGGTTGGGTCACCACGATTGCGACGTCTTTGTTTAAAATTGTTAAATTACAACCTTGACCTAAAATATGTTCCGGGTAAAGACTTACACTTTGCTGACATGTTATCTAGAAATAGCCTTAAGGTGACAGAAACTGATTCACAAATGTTAGAAATGGTCCACTCTGTGTCAATAAACTTGCCTATGAGTGAAGAAAGGAAAGAACAATTCAGACTCGAAACCAGTCGTGACAAAATACTGGCAGAAATAGGTACATACTATTATAATGGTTGGCCCAAAGAAAATAAAATTTCAAAAAAATGTGTACCATTTCATAAGCTTAAAAATGACATATACCTCGAATCTGGATTGGTCTTCATAGGCAACAAAATTGTAGTGCCTGAGTCTCTAAAACACTATGTGCTTAAATTAATTCATGAAGGCCATTGTGGTATAAGCAAGTGTATACAAAGAGCGAGACAGTTATTTTATTGGCCAGGATTAAATGCAGATATTCAAAAATTTGTAGCTCAATGTCGCACATGTGAAAAGTATAGCCCATGTAATTCTCATGAATCATTATTGCCGCACAACATTCCCAAAGGTCGATATTTAAAAGTTGGAACTGATATATTGGAATTTAAAGGCAAACCGTATCTAGTAATTGTGGATTATTTCTCACATTGGTTAGAAATTAGGCCACTACTAAATAAAACATCCAAATGTATAATAGATGCTATGCAGGAAGTATTTACAAGGTTTGGCTACCCTGTAGAAATTATAGCAGATAATAATCCATTCAAGTCCCAAGAGTGTATGGACTACTATAAGACAAAAGATATGACAATAATCACCAGTAGTCCACGTTATCCTAGGAGCAATGGCATGGCTGAGAAAGCAGTTGGTATAAGCAAGAATTTGTTAAAAAAGGCTGCCGAGGATCAAGTGGACTACAGGGATTATTTACTAAATTATAACAACACTCCATTAACGGGCCTACAGGTATCACCATCTCAAATCTTAAACAGCAGGCGAGTAAGAACAAAAATTCCAACACATTTAAAATCATTGGAACCAAAGGTAGAACAAAATATACACAAACTTTTACAGCTTAGGCAGTCACATACAAAAGAAATACATGATAGGTATATTAAAAAGAAAAACGCCACATATAAAGATGGTGATGAGATTGTATTTAAAATGACTACAGATGGCAATTGGGAGAAAGGGATAATTATAAAAAAATGTAACGAACCAAGATCATACTGGGTCAAAAAGCATAACAGTGATAAGCCCTTCAGGCGTAACACAATACATATTAAAAAATCAATAACTAAGCCCAACTCAGTTAAGAGGAGCATAGATCATAATTTTATAAATTTAGATTTATGTAATAACAATAAAGAGGTAACAAGTAGGCCTACTCCACCTACAGATTTGGATTGTAACATAGATGAGCCATCAGCTCCGGTTCCACCCCCAGAATCTGAAGGCATTGTAGAAGAGCCGCCAGCTCCAACCACACCTCAGTACTATTGTACTAGAAGCGGACGTAGGGTCAAACCCAGAGAGGTCCTGGACTTGTAGGGGGAGGTGTTGTATACTATACCTAATTGCTTAGTGTGTAAGTTCCTTAACCAGAGACTTGAAAAGTCTATAGAGTCATCTTGTCTATTGACAGAGATCTTGTATCAAGAGAGTTTAATAAATGTGTCCTTAAATCATATATCTTTAATTTACTAAAACAACAGCTGTCAAAACTTGTATGGCAGTGAAGACAGAGAGACTTTTTATCTGTCGGGATTCATAAGATATATGAAATAATAATACTCTTTACATTAACAGTAGGTATCAAGTTCAAGCATCGTTATATTTTAAAAGGTTTTCCGACCGATAAGTTGTGAAAGTTTCCAAATAACTCTATCAGCACAACGTCATAATCGCGCGGAAAAGAATCTCAGTAAAGTCGATAAGAATATTTTCTCGTAAGCGCGTTCTTCAAGTTTTCTTCAATAGCCCTCGACATGCGTACAAGTAGTAGCTCCCAGCTTGACGGAGTTTGAATAATTTCCAATAGGAATGAAATTTGTTTGTTCTGAACTTGGAAGACGAATCAAACGTAATTAATTTCAGTTAGAAACAATTGAGGTACTGCTGTTAACAGGGGGTAAATTAATTAGGAGAGCCCATGACTCTTAGGAAATTGTTTTTGGTGTGTTCTTAACGTAAACAAGTACGCTTGTGACAAATGTTATAGATACATTTGTCGTGTATTTAGCTGTCGCGGGATAGAGTTCACGTTCCAGTCGATTTAAAATTCACGTACGAAAATTGATGCATAGTGCTCTATGTGTGGTTCTATGGCTTTGGATTAGTGGAATATACGAATTATGTACCTTAAAGTAAAATTCATGAAGGAGCTGGCTGGTTAACTTCTACAGTAGTTATCAGTGACGGTGGGTTAAAAAAATTCTAAGGCAAGCCGGAGCTTAATTTGGCCTAAAATTTCGCCACTTGCGCTTTATATCATTTGTGCCATATAAAAAGAGATTGAAACATGCACTTACGTGAGCAGCTGTGCAATGTTTTATCGATATTCAATCGTTTCCTCGAAGCATAGTCGCGAGTCGTTGAACATGAGTATGACGAGCGTGATGTACCAACTGCCTGCGATATGTAAGAAAGATACTTAACCACTCCCTTACCCACCGGTAACGTACCGGATAGGATCATTCCGACGACCGTCTGGTCTAGCTGAGTTTATTACTCGAGTCTTTTCGGATAGACTATAGTTAGCAAACCAGCTGCGTTACACCCATTAGCTTCATTTCTCTCTACTTACTTAGATCAGGTTGAATTCTTCTACTGATCTCGCTAGAAGTATCAGGAACATTCCAGAATGAACAAAAATATGAAAAAAAGACTCACGTGAGCAGCTGTGTGGTGTCTTTCTCGATCTTAAACAGTTTCCTCGACGTGTAGTCGTTGAACTTCAGTATGGCGCGCGTGATGTCTTGCTTGCGCTCTATGTCCGCCTGGTCGCCGCCCTGCCACGACTCTATGTAGACCAGCGACACCCGCGTGTTTAGTGTCCGGAAATACTGTGGGAGAAACGAAAATGTAAGTGTTAGGGTCTTTTGTTAAAAGTTTATTAGTGCTCGTAAATATTGCCAATAATTGACAGGCTGCTCCTACTTTTATTGGCAATGAGTTACTTAAGTTTAAAGATAACACTTACTTACTGGGACAGTAATGAGAGAGACGTTTATACGACTCGTGGACATTGCAATACCATTGGACGTAGAAAATACACGATTACTTTTCTATTTAAAAGAAAGAAAGAAAATAAATTTATTAATGACGCATTTTGAAATATTTTGAAAAGATATAGAAAATGTAGGTATCCACATAAGTTCAATAAAACTAATTGGTAAGTATGGTATGAGCCAGGATTTTAACAAACATAACAACATAATCAAACGCTACATACGAAAAGCAGAACGTTCGACCAAGTTTGCGAAAAAAGCCAAACGAAATGCTTTAAGTAAATCTCCATATATTCTCCTTGTACCGCATATATTCAGCCTAGCCTAGTGAAACTTTTCTACATATACGATAAATTATGGTGGAGAAACTTAAACAAGGAGCATGTATAAAACTTAAGTATGAAGTGAAATAGCTTAATAGAAATGCAACTTATGAAATTATATAGGATACTAACGACCCGCCCCGGTTTCGCACGGGTGCAATTATACATATGAAACTTCCTCTTGAAACACTCTATCTATTAAAAAAAAACGCATCAAAATTCGTTGCGTAGTTTAAAAGATCTTAGCATACATAGGGACGGACAGCAGGAAGCGGCTTTGTTTTATACTATGTATCTAAAGTTGTATGTGAATACAACTTTAGATAGAACGCTTGCAGCTAACATTGAAATACGAGTTTGGAAGTATTTAAAATATATATAGTGTATTCTGTCTTCAAGTCGTGGTCACGTACATATCCTATTCATCCAAAATCATCAAAAATTAGTAGAAACCAGAACTGGTTTAGTCCACTGTCTTGTCAAAGGAATACAAGACTTCAATTGAAGGGATGTTTACGAAAACAACATAACTGACTACATTGGTTGACACCTGAAACAATTAACAATGTTCTTAAAAAGTGTCAACCACTCTAAGCAGTTATGTTGTTTTTGTAAACATCCCTTCAATTAAATGCCCACTGATTTTGCGCCTATTCCACCTATCCCTACCGCGATATCCCCCCCAGTGGAGATATGTGGAATATTTTTCCATCTATTTCTGCTGGTAGTGATATATGGAATCAAGTCGTCCATATATCCCCCCTAATTTTTAATGATAGGGCCAGATGGAATTTATTCCACTTATCCCAACTACTTTCCCCCCTGTTAGAAATCGCTGGATTTTTTTCCACGTGTACCTACTGATTTTACCCCTGGTGGGGATAGGTAATTTTTTTTCCACGTTAACCTCTGTTTTCCCCCCTGGTGGGGACAGGTGGATTTTTTTTTTCCTATCCCTACTGCCTCGCTATTTGGTAGGGATATATGGAAATTCCTCCATTTTTCCCTGCTACCCTGCTGTTTAGTAGGGATATATGGAAATTCTTCCATTTGTCCCTGCCACCTTGCTGTTTAGTAGGGATATATGGAGATTCTTCCATTTTTCCCTGCTACCCTGCTGTTTAGTAGGGATATATGGAGATTCTTCCATTTTTCCCTGCTACCTTGCTGTTTAGTTGGGATATATGGAAATTCTTCCACTCGTCCCTGCTACCTTTCTGTTTTTTGAAGGACAAGGACTTCTTCTACTCGAATTGTATGATGTGGAAGTGTTTAATTTACAAATCCGTATTTAGTACCTTCTTGCTGGGTACTTAGTCCTACCAAAAATAGTTATTACTTATTTGTGCAACAAGAGAGGAAAGTTGGTTTTTCTTGCGAGTGTTGATTTTGAGTCCCGAGTAAGCGAAAGATTCTAAACTTGAATCACGAGCTAAGCGAGTGATTCTAAGTTTGAATCTTGAGCGTAGCGAGGGATCTCAAGAACACGAGATGTAAAAAAAAATTCCTCTCGTGTGACAAATACAACTTTTCACCTCAGTAGTGAGAACATATTGAAGTTAAAAAAACACATTTATTTACATTCCCGAATGAAAGGCATCATCATTATGACGAAAAGCTTCTAGAAACAAAATTTCACTCCCTGGAGTGAGGAAAGTAGCAACTTTCGTCACTCCCTGGAGTGACGAAAGTAATGATGATGCCTTTCATTCAGGAATGTAAATAAATGTGTTTTTTTAACTTTAATATGTTCTCACTACTGAGGTGAAAAGTTGTATGTGTCACACGAGAGGAAAGTTTTTTACATCTCGTGTTCTTGAGATCCCTCGCTACGCTCAAGATTCAAACTTAGAATCAATCAACACTCGCAAGAAAAACCAACTTTCCTCTCTTGTTGCACAAATAACTATTTCAAAATGATTACTTCAATAATAGTATGGCTTGAAATAATAATCTATTTGTAACAAAAACGATTCGAGAAATTTCCATAAATACTTTCCCTACCAAAATACAATCAAGTACCCAAGGCTGATTGTAAAAGTTTCCATGTATCCCTACCAATATATTTACAATCTGGTAAAGATGATTGGAAACATTTCCGTGTATCCCTACCAAAATAAAATCAGGTAAAGATAATTGGAAAAGTTTCCAAGTATTCCTACCAAAATAAAATCAGGTGAAGATACTTGGAAAAGTTTCCATGTATCCCTACCAAAATAAAATCAGATGAAGATACTTGGAAAAGTTTCCATGTATCCATGCCAATATACAATCGGGTGAAGATAATTGGAAAAGTTTCCATGCATCCCTACGAAATAGCGGGGTTGTAGGGATAAGTGTTTAAAATTCCACCTATCCCCACCGGGGGGGAAACCAATAGGTATACATAGAAATATTTCCACCTGTTCCCCCCAGGGATGAAAACAGCAGGTATAGGTGGAAAAAAATCCAGTAATCCCTACCAGGGGGGAAATGGTAGGGATATGCGGAAAAAAATCCATTTGGCATCAAGTGGTAGGGATAGATGGAAAAGTATCCCTACTAGTAGAAATAGATGGAAAAATATTCCACATATCCCCACTGGGGGGGATAGCGCGGTAGGGATAGGTGGAATAGGCGAAATTTTTGCTCTCAGTTTTCTCTTTCAAAAAATAAATGTCTCGTAAAACTTTGATTTTAGCTCATACTTGACATGTTTTGCCTCGCCTTTGCCAATATAATTTCTCGAGCAGCTCATGAGTGAGCGTTTGTGCTCAACTTCTTTGAAGCTGCTAGCCGCTACCTTTATTCATTCATCATCATCAATCGTTCGTCATCGTCGTTATTCGTTCATTATTATGCGTTTATTACGATCTCTTTGATCCAGGGAACAGTTCACCTCGATTACCTACACATTTTAAGGGCTTTGGCACAAAACTTTCCAAGATAACGGGCGAAATTCTGACAAGCAACCCATAATCATACGGAGATAATGTACAAAGTTTAACACATGTTCGGAACATTCTAGTCAAATAAGTTGCAGCGTGGCATTATAGTCATTATTGTGATAACAGTAGGGGCTATAAACGTGTGTTATGGATGTTTGAAGACTTTGAATGCAAGATGTGTAACTACATACTGTAATGGTGCTAGCATCAAATGTATATGCGAGTATGTGTTGATTGATTGTAAGCCATGATTGCGAATATAATATAGACTTAGAAGTTATGCATTATTTTAAATTGTATTGAAATTAAAATGAAAATTCAGTGAGCGCAATAAACGCTTGGAAATTGTTTTATTGTAAATGCGTGATTAACTTGGTCCAATAACGATGCAATTCACTTAAAAAGGGAACGACTTAAATACACCCGTATTTATCTATTATCACTCTTTATCAATAACAATCAAGTCCGATGTAATTTTAAACATAAAACTTCCGTGAGAATCAGACCTTTTAAATAAATAAACACGGGTTACTCACGTCTTTTAAGTCGAATATTGCTCGACATGTTTCGATCCATAACGAGGAGCTTATTCATGAGCCATTCACGTTGGCTAACCGACGCAGACAAACATGTCGATCAATATTCGACTTAAAAGACGTGAGTAACCCGTCTTTATTTATTTAATTATCAAGTCCGATGTAATCTGTAACCTTATATTATAAGTATACAAGTATACTGTAAAAGACGTAGGAAATCAAATTACCCAATCATAATTACAATTTATATTATATCATCATAACACCCACACAAGCCACAGTTACTTGAGCTCTACTGAATACCTTATGTTGGGTTCTTTTGTCCAAAGGCCGTCTAGCTCGGAAATTAAGTTCTGCGTAGGCAGAATTTTTATTAAGGTCTCACTTTGGGCTAATTTTCTACGAAAATAGCGCTAATGTAATTTTCGGGGAAACAAGTCTCGACATCATAATTGGATGGAAATATTTATCAGAATCATAATTTCTCCCATCAACATTATATGATTTCTTGGCTTATTTTCGTTTCATGTGTACGTCATGGGCGTATTGGGCACGTCAAATTAGTCTGATAGTGAAAGATTAATCTCATTGCAAAAGGAAATAGGTATTTTTTTAAAGTCAGGTGGGGTAAGAAAAACATATTTTGCCCCCCGTAAAGAGCAATATGAAAATTCCATACAAGTGTTTCTCTCTTACCGCAGTTGATCTTACCTTATAATATCTTTTTGCATATTTAATGAAGCTTAGTAATATATAGGTAAGGGTTTTGTATCCCAACATGTTTTTGTTACAATATAATCATCACTAACAGACTAAAACCACTTCCATCGTCATTCATTGATTTCATCACAACTTTAAACCATCACAAACAACTTTCATATTTCTAAACATACAACATTTAAAATTCAACTCTATCCACATTCCCTCTCGATTCAGATTCGTCTTCCATCCTTGTGTAGTATTAAGGACCAGCGGAAGGATATGGACCAGATAACCTAGCGGGATTTGCAAAAAAGCAGAGCATTCGGTAAATAGTACGCGAGCTCGCCATTATCCGACAATTCAAGGTACAGACCAGCGGAGACGGAAGAGCTTCGCAAAGATATCTTTATTTCCCTTTCCCCGAGGGACTGGGGATTGTGAATGGCCTCCTTTTTAGAACTTCCTTGATCCATTACACTCCAACGTCAACTAAAATGATATTTTTTTGGTGTATTTGTTGATCTGTACGTAGGTTTATTTATGGGTTATGTTAGTTATTTAGTGACTATACATATATAAGTATCAAGTAGGATAGGCATATACAGGTTGTCCCAGAAATCGACGTCAAGCCGTGAATGGATGATAGACCAAGTTATAACAGTTATCAGAAAAATACAAAAAAAAATCTATCACATGTTCTTCAAAAATTATGGTCACTTTAAAAATTTACTAGAAGTTAAGAGACCAGGGCGTGAATATTCTAGTAAATTTTTAAAGTGACCATAATTTTTGAAGAACATGTGATAGATTTTTTTTGTATTTTTCTGATAACTGTTATAACTTGGTCTATCATCCATTCACGGCTTGACGTCGATTTCCGGGACACCCTATATTTAAGCTACCATGAGAATATAAGTTTAATATAGGTATCCCTAAAATTAGATTCGGTGATATACACTTTTAACACTTTGACCCATCTCTGACTAGAAGAATTGGACGCCGCTTGCAATTCGCTATCATCACCATGATAAACGTGTAGTTATTACGGATGACGTAATTAATGTGGGATTTTGAATATTCGCAAATACCAATGCCAATATTCTAACCAATATCTCCAACTTCCTCTTCTTGTTCGCATGTGTGTATGCGTTAGTAGGCTAGCATTAGTTTAAACTATATCGTTATTACCTGCGAGTTCCTTTAATTTTTGTGTATATTATGTTGTATTACTGTAATTTTAAAGCTGTTGGTTCTCCTTAACATAAATAAATAAATAAATAACATCATCATTATTCGCAGATTATAGGGTCAAAAACCTAGAAATATGTGATTGTATAGGATATAGGATATTGCGGTTCCTACCTATTTGAATGATTCAGGCATGCTACTTTTTAGGCTATGAAACCAAATGTTGTATGGTTCAACAATCTTCTAGACACTTCTACGCACTTCTACACGAAATATTTTTGAAATAATAACGATAAATAATCACAATACAAAAACTATTTGAGATAAACGTCTTATGCTTGAAAGGTTTTTTAGAGTACATTTTTAGAAATAAATCATGAGAATACCAATGTCTAAAAGTATTTTTCTACTCCTGCATTCTAATTTGCCAATAAAATGACTGACAGGTATATTATACTTTATGAACGTTGTCATAATATGACTCAAAAGTCGATTCTTAGGGATATAATGGGTCTGCCGGGGCGGGCAAGGGAGGCGCCGGCACAATCCGCCGGGAGATTGAAGACAATTGTATAGAGGCAGCAGGTCATTCGTCGAACTCAATCCTTACCGGCTTGCCTAGCACTCGTAGAAAAACTATTGTGTGCAACGGTACATAATTATTTAGGTCTTAAAATTCTCGGGTCTGTTTTTACAAAATTCGACTTCGCCTCATTTTGTAACTTCGACCCTCGAATCTTAAGAACCCTTATTATGTAACTGTTGCACAAAATACTATTAGTAGCGGGTGCGAATGCGAATACGCGTTGCATTTTAGTTCCGAGGTCGATTTATACTTTAGAATTCACAGTGGAGGGTCCAGACAAAATGCATCGCGAACACGTGGCATGCAATTATCGCTGCAGTCTCTGCACGGAGCTCTCGGCTCCGGCCTGATTAAACATGCGGTTTGCAGTCACATGATTATTGCACGCCTGTCATAACATACGACTGACTCAAAGCTAGCGTTTGCATCAGGATCGGAAACTTGAAATATGTGGATTCCAGGATATATGTTATTTCTGAAAACTGTAATTGTACATAATTACATCTTTTGGTATTTGTGATAAATTATCTTATTTAATCGTCAGTCTTCATTGCACTCTGACTATAAGGTTCACTTTTATGAAATTAATACAGTTTTAGTTGTATTTTATTTGTGAGTTGCTGGTTTACAGTGATTTTGATTCCCCCCTGTGATGAAATAAATAACCTTTGACGTAAATGATTGTGCACCATTTTTAAAAAACTTTGACAGCTCTTTTAATACCTCTAGCTTGATCTGCAAGCATCATACCAAACTTTGCTTATCGTGAAATAGCTAGGTTTCTATCATCTCTCTAGTAACTGTCCTAACTTTTTGCTTCGGCTAAATAAAGCTTGAGATCCTCTCAGTAACCTTATTCTAAGAATTCTCATTGGTACTAGTTTCTGACACTGCTGACTTTCTAACCCAGAGGTTATCCTCTGGGTTGGAGTCTAGTTAATACTAGACTGATAAACATACTTATAAATAAAGGCCCTTAACGGGTTTTTAAAACCTTTTACTTTCCTTGCAGCAAAACTAAATATACTAATCACACAAACACGTAGGTACCATGCCTGCCTTCGTCTAACATAAACAATTCATCATGTTCTATTGTTTTAGGTGTGCAAACATCATCCTTACACGTCAAAATAAAATGGTCCTTCGTAATGCAGAGCCGGATTAGAATAAGTCCCCGTTTATTTGTCCCCCAAGTCTCACTTGCGATGTTTTGGGTGAATGTACTTTTAAATCCCTATTTTAAGTACGTGTGCCACCGGTTTCGGAATTGAATAATGAACCTCTCTCAAATTAACAAAAACGCAGAAGAAAAACTTTAACATTTTAGAGTATTACCAATCCTTGTTTTCATTTTTAGCAAACCACATCCGTTTAAAGGAATGGAAAACCGCCGTAACCTCTCCCATAGCAGGCACTAAACTTTTTCCATCCCATACTCCGAAGCAATTGTGACCCCAGCCTTAACGCTCAACCCAACGGTTATGTGTTCACTGCAAATCGACTTACACAATCAACATCACATCTCCCTTTTACAGTTTTTCGAAACGTGAACCCTATTTCATAAATGTTAACGTTACTTTTTAAAAGATAGAACAGGGTAAGATACGAGAAAGATTGTGAGCGGTTAAAATAGAGCCCTGAACATAGAATCTTGTACGTTATGTGTGCGATGACAGTTTGAGGTTGTAAAAAGTCATCTTTATAGTTTAGGTTACATTCTAGCTGCGGAATAGTAGGGCTTAATGGGATGCCTGGACAAGTTGGCTTTTAGATGAACCCTTTTAAATGGTTGAAAGCTGAATTATAATCTCTTAAAACGTTATTATGCTGTTGTTTGGAACTACAGAAAATACAGTGTGTGTTTTTTAACGTTTGAATGAATCTCTTATGTGTGTGTACACGTACAGTTTGTAAGAATATGAGGATTCTGTTTTCATAAGAAGTGGGAGTTAAATATCAGAATGGAAACCATAAGACAAGACAATTTTAATACAAAAATAAAAAAAAAATACTTGAAAAGTAAATTTTTCTAGGGTGGAAATAAATTGTATATCGATTTCTATCCATAGTAAAGACAAATATGAAACATGGACTCACTTTCAGAGCCTGAGAGAAAAAAAGAACAATTCACACTCCAAAATCAAGATTTGGCGTGCCCTAAATCTGCCGCGGCGAGCACTAGAAAATGCCACTGTCACGGCACTCAAGTGCGCCAATAACAACTCAATTGTTCGAGAACAAAGTCCACTCGAAGCCGCAAGGTCGTGGCGGCGCGCCAGCAATCGATCAAGTTAGCGGCAAAGGCTAGACACGGTTTTTTTGAAGGTAGGACAGAAATGAGGCGATTGCGAGTTGCCTATTTTCTTAAGGAATGTAAAGAAAGGTGTACCAATATCATTTCTACTTAGTTCGGTGCAAGCGCTTTTTACTATATCGTTACTACTTTGAAAAAATCTATTATCTCACACTTCTTCTCTAAGTTGAAACGCAGTAACTCTATATGCATCGCATACTTACCACATTTTTATTTTTTCTTTTGAGTGACAGAACAAGATAAAAGTTTTCTTCAAAGTAGTGACGATATAATAAAGTGCGTTTGTTTATAGAGTCAGCGTCTGTTACTGTTAAACTGTGTCAGGTGGACTGTTCAACTATGAAAAAATGCGAAGCACCGACCCACGCAAGACTATTCTAAATCTATCCAGGAATCATGTCAAACATAAAGTAGGCATAATGTGGTCACATGGTTTCTGGAACCAAACTGACTACGGGCGGCCACCGACTATCAGTCCGCCGGTTCTCTGCCTTTTCGCCGAAAATTGCATTGCCGAATTTCACTTGCCAACCAACTTTTCGCAGAAGCTCATTTGACCGAATTTCATTTCCCAACTTTACATAATCCAACCTAACCTAACCCAACCTAGTAGGCAAGTTTCATTTCCGAACTATGGGGTTGGGAAATGAAATGGTTGCGAAAGAATTATTTGGCAAAAATTATTCGGCCAAATGAAACTTCTGCGAAAAGTTGGTTGGCAAGTGAAATTCGGCAATACAAGTTTCGGCGAAAAGGCAGGATACCGGTCTGGTCAGTTGCTCGGAGCTGGCAAATTTTTGTTCTAACTGACAGGTCCTGATCGTCAGGCGAACTGATAGTCGGTGGCCGCCTTAAGAGGTACTCACCAAGTCGGCGATGTTGGCGACTTGTATGGCATCATGCACGACCTCGGCGCGCGTGCTGCCGTTCCGTCGCTCAAACATCGCTCGGTCGATGACTAGCGCCGTCTCGATGTACTTCGTCGTTTCCCGGACGTCTCTTCTGCGTCGCTTCAGCTCCCGAAGACCGGCGTCTTTCCACCACCGCCAGTCGCCTTCTTTTGAGCGGGGAGTTCTTTCTCTGCAATATGAAATTTGACTGATGAGCACGGTGTTGGAAGAATTGAGATGCTTGCTGGCTAAAAGCTGAGCGTGCCGGAAAATAGAGAAGAGTGGCACGAGCTCTCAATTAGTTTGGCTGTACGAGCATGTTTTTTTTTAATAAAAGTATCGGGTAATATTCCTGAATAGTTGAAAAAAGCTGTGTTTATTCAACTATTTATACAAAAAAAAAATCAGCTTAAAAAAGAATTTGCGGCTATGCTACAGAAATATACATGAAACACTACTCATATACTTTTGAGATAAGAATCAAACATAAATTCTTCTGATATGTCCACCTGTTCAGATTTTCAATTTTAACTCGTCAGTATATTGACAGACCTACTATTTGTACCTCCAAACTCGAATGGAATAATTCTAGTTTCATACTGCACTGTCACCAGCGAAACAGCTATATCTGTTATAGTAGTTAAAACACATAAAGCTCTCTTCCATTGGACAAGTTGGGATTGTTCTTTTAGGTATATCAATAGCTCACCATACACACAAAAACAATAGAGCATGGTCCCCAATTGTACAAAATTGTAACGAATTCAGATGTCAGCTTATGGTGGTATTGATACGAGTGAGACGTTTGGGAATAACGCAACAAACTATTTACCGACGCAACATCAGTGAGTTATTAAAAAAGTTTCGCGTGCTGCCGAACTGCGGTGCACGGACACTTTTTCATTTATGTCATTCGGGATATAGTGAAATATTTTACTTGCTGTCTGTCTGTCACCTTTTTTAATTAAGAGCCAATTGCACTAAAATGTCTGTTAAGGTCATCGTAAAACTTTGGTTATAAAAAAGCAATCTGAAAAATACTGTTAACGAATAATTTTACGTTAGCTGATATTCATCAATATTTTAGAAAATGTTTTCTAAGAAATTTCTATCCGACGTTCCATATTGTACGACGTCTGGTATACCAAAAAAGTCAGAGGATTTATTTGAACAACGCTTCTTGATACTTGGAGCACCCAGCTTGTCAATTTCGTTGTAATTTACATCATCAAGTCGAAAGATACTCTTAATACAGATAATTTAGTTTCATGAGGCGCCCTCTAGCTATAACTTAAGGTGATAAGATAAGATTTCAGGAAACTCCAAAGTGTTACAACTAGAAAGTCCTAACACGACAAAAGTAAAACTTATTTTGCAAGCAATACCGACGTGTTAAGTCCGAATTTGGAATGCAGCTTCGAATAATCCTTCAAACCGCTTCGGATCAACGGCTGAAAGATTTAACTCCGGTTCCAATCCAATATTCTTAGTAAACGGGTGTTGTTTCCATCTTGAACTCAGAAATAGTGGACGGACCAGTCTGTATATGAACTTTTGTTTTCTATAAATAAAAAAATCCAGTAATCTCTATGGTTGACTACTTCTGGGCTTATAATTCGTGTTTTGCCTGTTCCTCTTCCACTTCACACGGGGTTTGTCAGACTCTTTTGTTCAAATAAATAAATATTTGGGGACAATCTTACACAAATCAACCTAACCCCAAACTAAGCAAAGCTTGTACTATGGGTGCTAGGCGACGATATACATACTTAGATATATAAATACATACTTATATACATAGACAACATCCATAACTCAGGAACAAATATTTGAGATTAGCACACAAATAAATGTCCTTACCAGGATTCGAACCCGGGACCTCCAGCTTCGTAGGCACTACCAACTAGGCTATGGAGGCCGTTAAATAGTTCGTCACACCATATATTTTGTATGGTGTGACGAACTATTTGGCTAGTGGGTGAATTTCAACAGGTGCAAAATTTACCTAATTTTGGTGGGATTTTTTATTTTTGTAGTTTATGTCTAAATTATGTATCGATAATACGTAACTAGTCACAATCGATATTGTGTAGTAATGGCCCTTCATTATGCATAGTAGTTTTAGAGATATTATGATTTTAATAATTTGGTTGCCACCAAAATTGCGTCTACCCACCAAAATTAGATTTACTGGCCACCAAAATTGTATATCCACACCAAAGTTAGATATTTCTGCAAATTAAAAGTAAATTTAACTAGTTATCAACTGAAAATGAATCTAAGACAATTGTATTATCATCCGTTTTAATATATTATTATAACAAAGTACAAAAAACTGAACAATCAAATCAAACAGTAAGTAAAGTATAAAATGCTAATCAACAATGTTTAATCCTTTTTCTTTCAAGAAACAACGTAACTCACTAAGAAATACTACAAAAAAACAATTAAACTACAATCGTTAGCATCAGTCACAATCAGATCAGAATTGCTTACATATTTTTATACTAGCTTTTGCCCGCGACTTCGTCTGAGTGGAATTAGTAACCAGGGGGGAAGGAAACCAACCCAACCCAAGGAATGAATTCTGGATATCAACTATTCTATATCATTCCCCAGAGCTCAAACTATCTCCAGCGTTCAACAGTTATTGGTTCCCCATAAAAACTTTCAACCCCGTTTTTAATCCCCTAAAGGGTTGATTTTCGGGATATAACCTAACGTAAGATCCGGATTTTATCCGAAAAACTATGTACCCAGTTCATCTTAATCGTCGGTTTAGTGATTAATAATTCGCCATACAAACTTCCAACCTCCTTTTCACCCCCTCTAGGGTTGATTTTCGGGATGAAAACGTCATTTCCCGCGACTCAAACTATCTCTATACAAAATTTCATTAAAATCTGTTTAACTGTTTTCACGTGACGCGCGGTTGAATAAACAGACAAAAAGACAAACAGATAAACAGACAGAAATTCTAAAAAACTGTTGGAACGTGTTATGTTATCGAGTTTAAGTACCCCCAGCCAACTTTTTTTCGAATATCTTCAATGTACAGCAAGACTTTCGACCCTCTTCAGCTTTATTCAAGCTTTGTTTGTTAAGAAGATTTTATTTGTACCAACTTCACTTTAACTTAAATCTGGCGACAGTTGAGATCTTTGACTCTAAGAGTAACCATAAGTTTACTCGCAATCAATACTTACGCTACTGACATAATTATAGTCTGTATTTTTAGGTATTTAAAAAAAAGTAAACAAAATCTACCCTCAAATGGCTCCTTCAGCCAGTTGAGGGTAGATGACAAACATTACATGATCAAATAATGTAGGTTAAAGTCAGGTCGTTCAGTGACAGATCCAGGCGCTTTTGTATTTGGTTATATATATTTTTACTGGTAATAGTGGTAAATTGGTAATCAATGCACTTAGTCAGTAATGCTGTGAATACAAAATATAAATATATGACAGTATATACAAAATTACTTAGTTTAGGCTCATAAATATCATTTTTGGTTTCCAAATTACCACCAAAACCACCAAAATTGATGCACCAAAATTAGAACCATTGCATAAAAGTGCATTTTAAAAGTAAACCGTATCATTCACTTCAGTTCCAAGTGAATATTTTAAAAAAGAAACTATAAACATGCTTTAAATACAGTTCACACAAAAACAACTACTTTTCGGTCATTTGTTAGATACACCACCAAAATTGCATTAAAAATTATTTTAATACACCAAAATTAGATACTTATGCGTTTGCTGGACAGATCTAGTGAGGTACGACACGTGCTTCATCGCTCAGTGCCGGAGTGGAACCGAATTAACAGGTTACTATACGTTTGTTAGCCTTGTTGCGTTTCGTTCGACCATAAAATCATTTTCAAAATTTACCACCAAAATTTACTATTTTACCAGGACAACAATGAATGCTTAGTTTAGAGTATGAATTCATGTACTAATCTTCACTTTTATTTTCTTATAATATACGTAGACTAATAACGAGTAAAAGTTTGTGAAGTTTTAGTTAAATCAACGGACGTTATGGTTCTACTATAAAAATTATTCAAGAAAAATGGATTCAGGACACTACACCAAAATTATAATTGCGGTGAAAAAAATTTTTTTTATAAATATCAATAACTTTTATAACATTTTGCGACTTGGCTTAAGATAATAATATGTGTAAGGTTTTCAGAAAAAAATATACCATTGATTAACTATTAGTCCACACTGTCATTATCAGCTCCGCCGTAAAAAAAAATCGTTGAGATATTCACCCTAGTCTAGCTGTTACCATATATTTGACGCTGACTGTACAACTGTACGCCCGAACACCATTCATTGTGCAATCAGCATTTCTCGGGCTTAGCTCTTCTACCGAAATCAGATGGAGGCAGCAAAATCAGGTATTGGCATTTGGTATTGCAGAGCTTTGTGCAGCTACGTTATACAACATCATATTATTTAACCTCATAAATAAAAAATAAACCTAAAACTTCACTTTCTATTTAGCGCGGTACAATACTGCTATAGCATTTTAAGAACGTTTGGACTGGGTGGGGCTCGAAGTGGGGTGTAGTTAAGGGTGTTTTTTTAGAGCAGGTAGTTTATTTAGTTAGTTTTAAATTGTTTTTTTAAACATGTAAGGGCTTTATTCAATTAGAATCCAAAAATGACGGATGTCAGCAACAGCATGCTAGATTTTATAGATGTTTATCAATAATTATTAGTGTGTACAATCAAGAAGTTATTGTAGGTACCTATATTTGGCAACTTACAGTTCAAAAATCTTGTATTTCGGTAAAGGTCACATTATACTGGGCGATAAGTCCCGATGTGTGACGAAATACGAGCGTTTGCAACCACTCATAATAATGGACGGACGGACGGAGCTGATTACGGCTGATAAAGTTGCTGACTCAAACTGTGATCGTTTTTTACGCTTTCTTGTTTGCTCCGTTTGAAACCATTTTGATTGATATTTTGAAAATAATTTGATACCTAGAGATAACAGTAAAAATTGTACTATAAAAAGGACTAAATAATATAGATATACCTACATACACTCGAGAGCCAAAGTTTCGGGTCACTAGCATTTTCTTGAATATCTCAAAAGATATTAATTTTAAAAATATTCATTTTAAAGATATTAAAGTTTATTTTACTGACCCGAAATTTTTGCTCTCAAGTGTATAATCAAAGGTATCACCCATAGAAATCTGAATTATAAAGAGAAGTGGTTTGACAGCTGCAAGCTTGTCTCTGAATCTTGATCGAGGCGATCAAGAAACGTGATCATATATTGTCAGTTGCATGACAACCAATATGGTATAAATAGCAAAATAAAATGCCGAATTGTGCCATAATTACGTGTAAAAACCGCAGTACGACTGTGAATTTGCGAAACTGTGACGTTAGTTATCACTGGTAAGACTAATCACAATTTATTTAAATAAAGATAAGAGCGAAAAATATTAAAATACGTTTTCCATTGCTTGGCATTCAAATGACATCGATTGCTTGTTTTGTGTACATTCCCCTTTGATGTTATCGAGGCTACCACGCAATGGACAATAAACATGTGGAATATGACAGTACTCGCAAAATTGAAATAACGTGTCAAAATATTGTCAGTGATGAACGAGATAGAGCTGCGAATAAGTCGATATGTTTAATTGTAATGTATCGATATTTTGGTGTACTAAAATAAGATATATGTAATTGTGACCATTTCAAGTCAAAGGTACAATCATTGTCAGTTGTTAATAAAGTTTATTTCTAAATGAACTTTTAAGACATTAACGCCTTATTGACAACCGATAATTATGTAAGTACCTTTGACTTGAAAACGTCACAATTATGTACGAATACGTAATTGATTTTAAATCACTTCACGTGTCGTTTCCGTGACTATAGAATTTGTTGGTCACATTTTTTATGCTTTCTACCGGATGAGACCATATATTTTAGATACATTTTTGCGATTAGATGATATTTTAGGATTAATAGGTTGTCAGACACAGGTAGAATAAATATGATAATTACTTAAATCAGTGAAGACAGTGCTAACAAGGAAAAGAGTTAGCATTATACATTCTGCAGGGGACTTCAGTTTTGAAGTTTAGGTAAAAATTTAAAATATGTAGTCAGATGTACATAATTAATGAGTAAATTCACCGCCGGGGTGTGATTTTCATTAAATATAAAATAATACTTACCTTAGATCCTACACGAAGGCCGCAAATACGAGTATATGTGACACGCTCTTATTTGTAGGTCTTCGACCTTCGTGTAGGAAGATACTATTGGTGCTGACTGTACCTACCTACTCAATTAATTTCAAAGTAAACAAGATTTGTTATATTGTAATTTTTTTTATAACATTAGTGAAAATCGTCGTTTGACACACTAGCGGATATGTTTTTTTTTTACCATTTTCACTCGTCTTCGGTCTCGACATCTCAGGACTTGTGAAGTAAAGATAAATGTCATGCTCTACATACTTAACTTAACTACTACTACTACTACTAGAAGAGATACGTACTGTACGTATGTTTACACTTTATTTTACACAAAAGAAGTAAGAATACAAACATGATGTAGGAAAGAAACAAAGTAGGTACAAAGGCGAACTTATCGATTCTAGTTAACCTTAGTAGGAGATAGTTTCAAAGTCGAAGTAAGTCTATAAAATTTGGTATCGATAGAAAATATTTTTGCACTTCCCATCTCTATCGAATGAATGAATGGAAGAATGAAGGTTTGAATGTTTGTCAAATTTCCATTTAAAGTAAAAAGTAGTATGTGATAAAAATATCGTATGAAGATATGACTTTTTGGCTCAAGGAGGTACGAACACAAACACGGAAGCGTTCGTTGACATGGTTATTGTGTAATTATAATCCATGTATCTTGTATGTGCACCAACCACAGTATAAGACTCCACGTAGTGGACTTGATCTATGTGTGTGTAACCCTAATACATACAATATTATATATGTAGATGAAATGCACACATGTTTGACCGTGGCGACACTGGTTTCGGTACTAAATCGCGATGAGACCGTGTCTCTTTATTCCTAAGTCAGTGGTATCACCGATATCAATTTGCATGTCAAAACCTTATCGTGCACAGTTGGGATTTTATATTGATACACAGCATTCGTTGTAGTTTATTATAACGAATAACGTACTAGTCGTTATTTTATCTCATACATATTGGCTCTGTTTAGGTGGCTCTGAACTAGATGGCGCTAAATACTCGGAGCCTCAAAAAGTTCTTAGGCTATGGCCGTCTACTATATATTTAAGTCTATGCTATACCGACCGAGCGGAGCGTAAGCGAAACAACAAAAACATTTTGTTGGACGGTAGAATAGAAAGTCTCAGGTATTTTTTCAATAATTTTCTTCCTTGAGCGCCCAAACTCCAGAAGCGGATTAACCACAATCCGTATTGCCACCGCTCGATGCCACGGCACATTTGTTTAGACAATCTCGTTTGGAAAAAGCAAACCCTCGTATAATTTATTCGGCAGATTTAATCCCTTTTGGGACTATTTTTGCCCGAGTGTGCCCGAGGAGCGACGAGGGCGCCCGAGTCTGGAGATCCGTAGGTATTATGTCAGGGTAATTCCTATAGGAAAAGCTGTAATACCTTCCGAGAAATCCATCACAAACAAGTAGGAACAGTCATCAAATTCCTAGCATTGTGTCAGCTCACTTAGGCACTAAGGGTTCCGCTTTAAGCCTGACGTATATAAGCATTCTAGTAATCCAGTACTTACATTACATTGTATACTAGTAATGTCACGTACCTATTGTATTTGTGTGTCACGTGTTGTTTATAATGCTCTAGACTGTAGAATTGACCAACTGTGACTCTCGACTTTAAGCTTGTATTAAACATTTAGTATGAACTCACACGATTTTCACTCATTATTTTGACAAACACGGGACCACGAGCGTTATGACACGCTCGAAACGTCAGGAAAATTAAAAGTAAGTGTACGCGATTAAGTCCCGTGTTTGTCAAAATAATTTAGTATGAATTCTGCCTCAACCGTACATTTAATATGGTGTCCACCTTAACGTTGTAATCTAGAACAGCAGAAAGCAAAGGAAACATCAGTTGGGAAATGAAGGCAGCGAGAAACATGTCGGATCCACCTCTAACGTTATTTACGTGTAATTCCAGGCTTGTAACTCACTGGGGCATTTTAGGGGTTCCTTTAGGGCGTGTCTGAAGCGTGATGTTGTTTTAAACCATTAAAATATCATCAATTAAATGATATGACCGAAAAGATCCGAAAGGCTACGGAGTTTTTTTTAAAGACAAGCTTGGCTATAAAAAAACTCCGTAGTTTAAAAATCTTTGATGGTAGTGTGTTCAAAATGAGCTGGACACGACTTTATTGTGAAGAGAATAAGAGCGTGTGTAGGTCATTATGGACATATATTTGTTGGAGACAGTAAATAAGAGGAGAGACGGTAATTAAATACCAATCACATAAAAGATCGTGTACTACTTTACGGACTTAATACAAAAATTAACCAAATATTATTGGGAATAAAAATTTAATTTTCAATCTCCTCCAAAGTGAAATGCAATGGGTAGAAATAAATTACCTTTTCCTTTCTTGTAGTCTTTGTTACTTTTTGAAATCGGATCGTCACTGTCATTTGAAGTCAGACACTGACGGATAAAGAAACACAATTTTATGTATTTCCTTCCCTGAGATGTTTTCACAAACATGACTTGCGCTTGTTTCGATGTCAAATTACGTAGCATTTTTCGCTGGCTTTGAGATTGTCATGGAAAAATTCCCCCGCCTCTTATTGCATTGAAAAAACATGACAATAACATTGATATTTTGGTAAATGTCGGTGTTCAATTCAAATTAAGATATTTTTTTCCGAAAGTAGGACCGAAAATATCTTGTATTATTGTTAAATTAAGGTATTATTAGAGTTCTTCTGTACCTACATAACAGTGCTGAAATATCAGAAAGCTACGTCAATGATATTAAATAGAAGATTAAAATGTTTGTCCAAGGTTAACTTATTAATTTATAACACTGTCAAATTAAAATATGACTCATACTAATCAGTAGAGTCTATAAAACTTGATTTAAAAGATTGGTGATTTTCAAAAGATAGATTTTTTACAGGTCACATCACATGTACTAGTTTCCACTTGCGAACGATTTTTAACGCGTTATCTGCTATCTATAGACTTCATCAGGATTATTTAGGTATATTTCAACCACAATTTGACATTTGGTTAAATATTTGCCGCCGTAATCAATCTCTCGTGGGCGAAAGGGTACAAATTTCGATAGCTATATCTAATTGTGTCTAATTTTAGACTGTAATGAAATGCAACATATATAAATCTAGATCGAAGGCATGTTTGCTCTAATATTGTAATAAAAATACATTGTGTAGACTTGATCAACAACCCCTTTCGATATGACTCCATTTGTAATACTGAATACTGTATTATTTGCTCCTGAGTTACTGTTTTATGTATGTAAATCACAGTTTTTTCATGAATTCTGATTCTTTATACATTTGGAAGCGACCTTGAGTAGTAGTAGACTATCTATACGCAAATGTATCTCATTATTAGAGCACGCCCGACCTTCTCTCCGATTATCTTTTTTAATGAACCCTAAAAGACGGGTTCTCATTAACGTTCCGAAATCAAATCATTAGCTTAGAACGACAGTTTCTACGTCAAAGGCGTCATTGTAATGTCCCCAGAGGGTATCAAAGTGAAATGGGAAGGATAAAGCGCTTTCTTATCTAACCAACTCGCTCTCCGATCATCCTATAATACTTTTTGTAAATTCCAAATTCGAACTTTATCTTGTTCATAGGAAAGTTGCTTCCAGGATAATGTAATCATGAGATACGAGGTTGGGGAGCTGAGTGGGCGATCTGCCTGCGAGGCGATCGGTTCGTGGATTGGTTACAAACGAGAAATTTTACGTAATGCTCCTGAACTTTGGTGCAGGTTACGGATTGTGAGATGAGAGTTAGACTTAGAAAAAATCAAGTTATTTCTTCGATAACGTTCTAGGTACCTATGCTCTGTTGAAATAGATATAAGTATTTACATTTAGGCTGACGCATAATCTCATATTCTTCATTTAAATCCATCTAGTGCGTCTTAAGACTATAAGAAATATGCTGTCATTTGACATACGGTAAGAAATTTAAGTTTTTTTATATAATTTATTCCAGCGGGCTAGCTACAACAATTTCCAAGTGCCGATTAAGATTTCTTCTTTATTGCTTTATGTTCACCAAGTACCTATCCCTATCGCAGACTTCAAATTCCGCGAATATCCCAGTTTAAACACCGCAAAGCTGCCGATGGAATAAAACGAATTCTGGATATTGAGGGCCTTAGGCCCCTTAAGGCCTTTTCATCAGTTCGCGTCGACAAATTGGGTGCGACCGAATGATTTATGGCGAATAACGATTGATTCCTTCCGCAGAATCTTATTTAACTACTCATAGCTTACAAAAGTAGCCTCTATTTCAAGGTAAAGAGGACTGCTTGTAGATTGAAGGTTTTGGAGAGATAGGAGGTTGTGTAAGAGTAGTAGAAAGTGTCGGATCGGGCCAAACGGCTCAGTCGTAATGACCTGCCGGTTGTATCGCGGATGCGAATTTCTTTTCCCTGACGGGGCGGTGTTTGATTGGCGATATGAATGGCTGGATTGCTTTGTTTCATAAATGGTGCAAGCTGTGAACGTGATTGGAGGGTTTGGTTATTGCCGGGACAAATTTTTGGTCAATCGTTGTATGGAATCTATATTATGGACGGCTGAGATACGCTTTATATTTAGTAATTAGTGTTTTTTTGAATTTGTTTTAAGCTTACGTTCATAACATTATTTACATAGTTTCACGCTTTGTCACCTGCGTAATTTGTTTTATGATTATATGGATATGATTTGAACCATTGAATGACGAAACAGAGCTTTACTTAAACCCAAGCTGGTTTGTGTTTCCGAAAAACATATAATTAAAACATATTTAAGTATATTACATTACATTTCATCTTTTATAAAATTATTTATTGGCAGAAAACAAAATACATGAGTGGATAAATTATATTTCATCTTTTTAATAATAAAACAAACATTTATTATTACCAGTGATCGGCGAAAAGGATTCCACACGGGGTGAATGACGTCAATCATTATGCTAGTATGGATATGCCGCGGCATTTGCGGGATAGAAAAATAAAATTACAGTAATTTTCACAAACATTTGTAATTAAGTATTTTAATGAAATTATTTATTTCGCATATAATTTTTTGTTTTTTTTTGGTCTCTATAAAATTAAAATAACATACCGTTATTTTTTCAATATTTCGTAATGTTAGCCTGTTTCGTTTGACATCTAATACCCATTTATAAGCCGAAAATGATCTTTCCACTTATATTTTCGAGCAGTTTAATTGGTATCGCGGGCGAAACGGCACATCCATAATACTATGTCTAGTTGAATTCCCGCGGTGTGGTGTGGCATCCTTTTCGCCGATCACTGTTTATTACAGTTGCTCTTCTATAATTTGATTTCTACAAAAACAGCAACGGATTAATTGGTTTTCTGAAACTTCTTACGTGCTCAAGTTATAGAGAGAAAATTAAAAGAAAGTTGATATAGAAACGTAAACGTAAACCAAGGAGTAAACACGCATAAGTGCCGTGTACGTTACACTTACGTTCCTTGAAACGTGAACACTGCACTTTATGCAGCCTCCTTGCAGTCAAACATAGACTTCCTCTAATAGATTCGACATTCCCAAGCATGATGACAGTAAATGAACGTACAGTGCTTACAGCCATAGCTCGGACAATTCATCGCAAAACGAATACAGCACCGAAATAAAACAAGATATATTAAATTTATATTATGTACAGTATTTTATTAATATATTTCTATATTACATTCATAACCACAACCCAAAAAGTGACAAAAGTGTGCATCTTGTTCCATACAAAATTAATTCCTGCGATAAATTGTCCAAGCTATGCTTACAATACACCGCTCATTTTCATAGTTTGGCTTAATTTACATAACTTGTCATTTTAAAATTACAACCAGTCAATGCAGAGCGTTAAACGACAGATAAAGCATTCAACGGTGTCACCCTCTTTCATAGACAGAAATTTCATAGAATTTCGTTTCCCAGAAATTATTTCATAGATTATTTGGTTCATGTACTTTCTGTTCCAATATTATTGTTTCATAGACTATTCAATTGGTAAAAACATATTTCACAGACTTTCATTTCCATGTATATTGCTATCAAACTTTTTTAATTTATAGAGTGATCAAACACTAGAATCATATTTCATGTATTTTTGTTTCGTAGACACAGATTTCATAGATTGTTGTTTCATAGTTATTGATTTATATAATATTTAGTTCCACTCTTTTCTTTTCCGATATTATAATTGTAGGGGTCGTATCTGGTGGAATACAAACTATTGTCATATTTTCGATTCACATAACACTTTTCGCATACTCTTTTTGATGACCCTAAAAACGTAACTGCTCCCAGGGATAGGTAGGTTAGGGTTATTTTTTTTGATGACCCTAAAAACGAAACTTCTCCCAGAGATAGGTAGGTTAGGGTTATTTTTTTTTGATGACCCTAAAAACGAAACTTCTCCCAGAGATAGGTAGGTTAGGGTTATTTTTTTTTTGATGACCCTAAAAACGAAACTTCTCCCAGAGATAGGTATGTTACGGTTATTTTTTTTTGATGACCCTAAAAACGAAACTTCTCCCAGAGATAGGTAGGTTAGGGTTATTTTTTTTTGATGACCCTAAAAACGAAACTTCTCCCAGAGATAGGTAGGTTAGGGTTATTTTTTTTGATGACCCTGAAAACGAAACTTCTCCCAGAGATAGGTAGGTTAGGGTTATTTTTTTTTGATGACCCTAAAAACGATTCTTCTCCCAGAGATAGGTAGGTTAGGGGTTTTTTTTATGACCCTAAAAACGAAACTGCTCCCAGGGATAGGTAGGTTAGGGTTATTTTTTTTGATGACCCTAAAAACGAAACTTCTCCCAGAGATAGGTAGGTTAGGGTTATTTTTTTGATGACCCTAAAAACGAAACTTCTCCGAGAGATAGGTAGGTTAGGGTTATTTTTTTTGATGACCCTAAAAACGAAACTTCTCCCAGAGATAGGTGGGTTAGGGTTTTTTTTTTTGATGAGCCTAAAAACGAAACTTCTCCCAGAGATAGGTAGGTTAGGTTTATTTTTTTTGATGACCCTAAAAACGTAACTGCTCCCAGGGATATGTAGGTTAGGGTTATTTTTTTGATTTCCTTAAAAACGAAACTTCTCCCAGAGATAGGTAGATTAGGGTTATTTTTTTTTGATGACCCTAAAAACGAAACTTCTCCCAGAGATAGGTAGGTTAGGGTTATTTTTTAAAAACGAAACTGCTCCCAGAAAAAGGAAGAATAGGGTTATTATGGCTATTTATCATTAGGCTCTAAAATGAGTCTTCTATGAAACGAAAATATTAAGTTTGATAAAATGAGAAACAACATACTATGAACATGCAGGCTTTGAAACAAGTGTTATACAAACTAAATACTATTCGGATTAATAATATTTGATTTAAAACGTTATGAACTGAAATTCGAAAAAGTAATTATCTGAACAATAAAAAATATAAAAAACCAGATTCTACAATGTAAGAGATCTGAAAAATGATCAATCTATGAAATGAAAATATGAGAAACATTTTCTATGAACCAATATTCTGCGAAAATGTAGTCTATGAAACAACGTACAACCGCATTCAACTTTATTCTCTTTGCCACATGATGTCATCCACAAAACAGATGTCATCACAAGTTTGCTATGTCGTAATATTAGTTTAATATTATTGTTTCTAACCGCACAGAATCAATAAACCAGGACGCAACAGAACTAATGATAGTGCTTCTCCCTTATCAGAAAAAGTCTGATAGAGCTTGGTACGGTTACCATGATTGTCAGCATAAGAGCCCTGCGAGGCTTGACTCCACCTGCAGTTCGCCTGACGATCTCGACTTGTCAGTTAGAACTAAAATTTGCCGGCTCCGAACAACTGACAGGCCGATATCGTCAGGCGGACTGCAGCCACTGCAGGTGGACTGATAGTCGGTGGCCGCCTAAGTCTTATTAAAAAAAAAACAGAAGAAGGACGTACATGCTCCATCTAGTAAGTACTCTGTGCAATAAACTTACAGCGTTCACGGCATCTCAGAATAAAACTGGACTTTTTGCCTCAAACTTACTACACTGCATTATTCAAAAGTTGTCGGGACAACTCTGTGATTTAATATCGTAACTAGTGGGGTTCCAGCTCCATTTTTACGTTTTTTTACAAACTATTTTGATATAGTGTTTGTTTGTTGAAGTAGAAGCGCTTCGGATATAGTTCGGAATTGTTAAATTGTATTAAAAGTTTAAAGTTGGAGTGCGGCGCTCATGCATGATTTTTTAATGGGATTTAGAATGAGCAGTAAAGATGCATGTTTAGAGTCTTGGCTTGGCTTGTGTATATTTTAAAGGGTTTGGCGATACTTTATTATGTACTTTCTGACATGTCTCTCGTTTAGTCGGATAGCTCACTGGTTGGTTCACCTACTTACACGAGTGCTATGGGGACGTGTTTATTCCACCGGCTCTTTGGCCGATATTCTAGCTTATTGGTAAGTTTTTTCACTGTTTGTATGTATACTTACATGACTGCTATAGGGTCGTCGGCCATCGGCGTCTCCACAAATGAGACGTGTTTGGTTGGTCCGCCGGTTCTTCGGGCAGTATCCTGGATTATTGGCAAGTTTGTCCACTATTAGTATGTATACTTACATGACTGCTATAGGGTCGTCGGACATCGGCGTCTCCACAAACGAGACGTGTTTGGTCCACCGGCTCTTTGGCCGATATTCTAGCTTATTGGTAAGATTTTTCACTGTTAGTATGTATACTTACATGACTGCTATAGGGTCGTCGGACATCCGCATCTCCACAAACGAGACGTGTTTGTTCCGCTGGCTCTTCGGGCATTATTCTGGGTTATTAGCAAGTTTGTTCACTATTAGTATGTATACTTACATGACTGCTATAGGGTCGTCGGACATCGGCGTCTCCACAAACGAGACGTGTTTGGTCCGCCGGCTCTTCGGGCGGTATTCCAGCTTGTTGGCGCACCCCTTGTTCGCCTTTGTTCGCGCCTCAAAGATGACATGTGGGTGCTTCTGCTGGAACAAGGCGAAACATAATGTTAACGGGTGGAAATCAACTCTAGATTGTAGCGGATAGGGTTGAATTTAGATGGGTTAATCTTAGATTGAGGTTAATCACGCTTTTAGGCAGCGTTTCGTTTGTGAAGAATGTGTTTGTTAAGAGCCAATAGAATAATTTCACTTGTTTTTCCTCGCACAGCACAGCTCTAAAAAAGATAAAAAAAAAGATAAAAGATATTTATTCTAGATTGTTTCTTTACAAACACATTCCTCGCAACGCTCTAAGATAGGTCACTTTATATTGGTTAGTCAATGTGATTTAAAAATACTTCAATCTTCATTAAAATGGTAGTATATACTTCAATTAAATATTAATGCAGATAAAAAATTTTGGCGCTGAAATAAAATTCTATTATCTAATTAATTATCACTTAAGATATATAGGTACTTGTCTTCAAGTAATATTCTACATAATTTTAAATCAATACATGTCTCTGCTTTTGATCCAAAACACAATGTGTATAATTTAAGAGCTTTATTTACCCATAAAAATTTTGAGAAAATGGGGTTGAATGTTTTAATATCTCACAGGGTCGAAACCGAGAGCACTGACGGGAACTATCAGTCCATAACCAATTAATTAGTAGACTTTGATCGTATACTTACTAGTTTAATTCACTTAACCCTAAACTGGTTTCGTCTATTTAACTAAACGAGTTTACGAAATAAACTTGCAGTTTTCGCTTAACTGTAATGGATAGAGTTGCGCCAAAAGTGCAAAACTTCACGCTCATTAATTTCAAAATTCCCCAAAACGATTAAGCGGTTTGGAAGTGGGTGAATTCGTTCTAGGATTTCTTGACTTCAAAGTACTTGCAATAATGAACTTTATTAGCTCAGAAACAAAGCTCAGAATGGGTTTCAAATGGCTAATCGACTACAGACGACCTTGGTAAGCTGTCTAAAGCCACTCATTAGTAGGTGGGAATGGAACACAGATAAAATATACTCCAGATACGCAAGTCTAGAAAAATATACAGTGTGTAAATCTAATACGGGCGATAAATTAAACCAGACATATACTTAGAACTCACTAGTGTAATCAAATTAAGATGTATTTTAAGTTACACTTAACTTGTGACCCACTAATAATTTTTTGAAAAATTTGGACAGCAGCAATGTACTGTAAACATGGCATTGTAACTGTTAACAAGCGTTTAACGCGAGTGTGTTTGCATTAGGTACATTGCAGGCCGAATTATTTTGTATGGATAAAATTTTAATTGCAATTCTAAGTAAAAGTTATCTAATTATAATTACATTTCTTATGTCGTATAATAATCACCGTTAAGAGATTCGCCCGAATTAGATTTACACACTGTATATACTCGATTATAGTCAAGCTAAGTCATTAAGGTTCTGTGCGTAATCTCATGCAGAGCAATAGGCCATGAGAAATGCCAAGCTGACCCCAGGCTCAAATTGAGCCATAACATAACATAAATATTCTTTATTGCACACCTCAAATCAAAGAAACAGAGTATACACAAGTTACAAATAGAAAAGTACTGTTAAACGATTGGCGATCTTATCGCTAAAAAGCGATCTCTTCCAGACAACCTTGCCAAATACCGGCTGGTATTCCCATCCCAGCCAGCCAGCCTTGCTTTTGCTAGCCATGGCAAACACTAGGAAATCTATTGTAAAAAGCCTAGCATATGAACCAAAATGAATAAAGCAATTCATTATAGGAAAAGTGGCTTCTCTATAATATTCGTTATTCCTTGTCCCTGTCTCCGTGCCCGGGTGATAATCGCTCAATATGAGCGCCGGGATAATGAAATGGTGGGAGACGTCTCCATTAACTCGCTTTAATCAAGTGTCTTTGGCGGCGAACTTTAAATATAATCCGGGATAATAAGGTTGGCTTTGTGCGATTTTGATTAGGTACTCGAATTTTGAGAGTTTTCAAGATTAGAATATGGAGGAGTTACCAGTTCGCAAAGCTGATACGTATTCCTGATGGTTAAGATCAGGGATAATATCAGGTATCTAATATTAGTTTTTGCCAGAAAATGTAGCATGGGTCAATTTGTAACGGAACTGCGGGGCTAGTTGTAACCTTCATTTCATAGTGTAATTTTATATACTACTTATCAGTGGCAGTGCGTAAAAATTTTTCTTAGGGAAGCCGGTGCTGAATTTGGCTTAAAATTTCTTCATGAGCTGTAACTGAAACTTAGGCAAGCCAACGAGAATCGTGTTCTATGGACGCGTCGCTACTGCTACTTATTTGCCAAAACTTGTTACGGTCACGTTTGAAAATATGGATCCATTTAATGTGACAAAAATAGGTAGCCACGACAGACCTATGAAACTCAACCGGCGAGCTCGTTAAATACCTACGCGCCGCTCGCCGTCCGATCACCGCCGGCGGGACAAACGAGCTAGCGATCGGGCGGCTGCGCGGCCGCGCGGGAGGTGCGGGGTGCGCGCGTCGACGGTCGCTCCATTGTATTTTTGCGTAGGTACTTAAAGCGGTAGGTATTTACTTTTTCTATGAGAGATTCATATCTGTTCGTAAGAACTATTATATAATCTGTGGCCACGACTTTACTACCAACGCGTAAAGTCTTGGTTTGTCTAACTGTACAACCAGCCCCCCCTTCCCCCCCCCCACTAGGGGTTATGTTAATTAGCCCGTGTCCATTCCCAACACTTGCTTACATTGCATTCGAATTTGCGCGGACCTCGGCCACGTGAACCTTGCAGACAAGGAGCGTGAAAATTCAAATTTCGCAATTATAACTTGTTGAATGGAAGCCATTGTCCTGTTTCTGAATTCATCTGAATACTCGTACTTCATTGTTATATTCAAGTAAATCCATATTTGAACACAGTATTTATACTTGCTAGAATTGACAGAGACCGCGTCATCATACTGTCGACGTAACGTAAAGTCGACGTCAAAGATATACTTTTGCAACTTACTCAAGATATGTTTACACTTTTTGACCTCTAACATAATCTTTGACGTCGACTGTACCTAAGTACCTGACTGTTATTTTTCATTCAGTCGCGTAACAAATAAATTTTTAATTAGTTACTGAAAAATATTTATGAGAAAAATCCAGAAGGTAGTCGCATTTGCGCCTCTAGGGTAGAATGAAGGTACCGTTTTTGCATATTTTTCACGCTTATATTTAGCTTGACCCCGCATTTTAGGTGCTCTTATAAGTTTTTCAACCACTTCGCGTTCTCCGGTTGAGCTGTAGTTTGGTACACTTCCTTCCTTAGACGGCAATGGCCGCGGTACCTATACCGGGTGTACAATCCAAATGGGTCAGTATGGAGAAGTCGGAAACTATGAGAGATAGCGAGATCTGTTCTTAGGAACCATGACGTCGATTTTAAATTTAATAATAATTACATTCAAACTTTCTTATTAATTCTCATACATAACCGGGAATCGAACCTGGTCAAAATCAATGTGTATAAATTCTGCAAGTCGCAAGAAGCACAACACTAATGGAATCTTGTTTAAATAATTGAAAGAAAAACCCACCAATAAGATAATTATTTTATTTCAGTAAATGTTCAAAATGGTAGCCATTTGACTTGCAGAATTTATACACATTGATTTTGACCAGGTTCGATTCCCGGTTATGTATGAGAGTTAATAAAAAAGTTTGAATGTAATTATTATTAAATCTAAAATCGACGTCATGGTTCCTAAGAACAGATCTCGCTATCTCTCATAGTTTCCGACTTCTGCATACTGACCCATTTGGATTGTACACCCGGTATATTAGGTACAGCCAGCAATAGATGTGTCTACCAAAAATATTTTAGGAATTACTTGTTTTTCTTAAGATCGAGTCATGTTTGATATTTTCATTATTTTCTATTTCCTATTTATTGGTAGTAAACAAGATACATAAGAGAATAAAATTAAACTTTACCTATAAATATTATTTTCATCACACGCTACACAAACAGTTTTGGCCGCGAGTAGTGGTACCATCACATAAATCGGAGTGGCCAGGGTACTCGAACACATCTGAAGATGCACTTTATACCCTTGAAAAAAGAGACGTTGTTCAGATATTTGTGACCACCTTGGCCGCTCTAATATATCGGACGGTGAATGTACGTGGACTTGTAGAAACGTATCTAGCAGTCACTGTAACTAGCTAAGTATGGTAATTAGGATTGCACCTGGATTCGCATCGCTCGAAGTTGCCCCGCCGAGATATTGTTCCACGTTACGTGTTTACTTGAATCACTGAAAGTTACATTGTTACTCAACTTGTCTCATTTTGGGACGGTTGTGCTGCGCTGGCAGGGCTAGACTAGGTACAGTTAACAGATGTACTTAGGTGTTCAAAAAGTGTACGGTGATAAACATGGAGACCGTATTCATGCAATGCAATTGCGTATTTTCTAAAGCAGACACGTTGCTTAGCCTTATCTAGTTTACAGACAAAAAACTATTATTTAAGTTTAAAAAAATTATTTGATTACTACTTTCTTTCCTTTTGCCTTGCAAGGAAAAAACCTCTTTTAATCAGCCCGTTTTGTTGAAGCAAAATCATCGTCAACATTAAATTTTATTTATATACACGAGAAACGCTTAAAATACCCAAACGAAAAACCTTTAACAAAATCGTTTTCCCGCAGCTCTCAAATATATTCAAATATAACGAGAAAAACTCAGCAATGTCCACTCAACGCACTTTATATAACTCTTCAATCAGCATAGCAATAAGCAGCGAAATAAATCTTAAACGTTTCGGGCGACGGGGAAACTCACAAATTTCAAATGCCTCAGAAAATCCGACGTATTTCACACGCTTTCACTATATCCAGGTCAAGCTAAAGTCAACCTTAAATCTAAGAAATACGAGTTAACTGATGCGCAAATTTATATTTGCCGGCATCCACCAGAGGCGTTTTATACGAAATACAATATTAAGGGAATAATATTTCTTCATAAATCGTCGTAGGTGCACCGCACTTGCGTCGGGTATAAAAGTAAATTCATACACGTTTACGGTCCACGGAGGGCTAACGTTAGTGCCGTTAGGAAGCCAATGAAACTAAACCGGCATTGTATTAAAAATATGAATCATTCCCGTCGGGTGAATGGGTCGTATAAAATAAATAATAGTTGCAGTGTTGCAGGGTGTTTTCGTGTTAGATGAGCGAAGCGAGCTACGTAAAAGCGCTTTAATACGATGTTTGAAATGTTATCCCCCCACCACCCTTCCCCTTCATTTCAAGTTATTCCCGGTTGCACACTTATGTTTTTACTACAATATTAGATTAGATCCGTCAAACGATGTAGTCTGGGAGTGCCTAAGAAATATGCATACATACTCTTGAAAGCATAACCCTCTTCCGGCAGTGTGTAAAAATTAAGGCGATTCGCCGTCAGCCTCTTCACATCCACAATAACTACAAGTACAACTATAACGATTAAGATCCCCGACCGCGGCTGGTTTCGACAGCCAATCTCAGCCGACGTGACTGTCCATGCCAGATTGCCTATTAAAATCAAAGCGACGCAAGACGTTTGGGTGTAGCAGGGTGTATTTTAACATCATTCTAATCTTAAATACATAAAGAACACATTAAAAATAATATATATCTCAAACAAAACTCCAACACACAACAAATAAGCAACAAATACTTAATCAATATTGAAGTTGTATTTGCTAGAACGCAGGTAATCAAATATTACAATCATGTCAGTAAGTTATACCTATTGGAGTTGCATCGGCATGATTTTCCAGTTAATTCTTATATTTCTGATTCAGACGGTTAGGCGCTATATGTATTGCGCAGTTAAGGGGCTACTTTGAAAAATTATAGGTTTTTTCAAACGCTCTAGTGACTAAACGGGAAAAGGGGCTGAATTTATTTTCGTATATATATTATTAGACTATTTACTCTTGTTTTTGGCACAAGCCGAAACACGATTGCTGAAAGTTGCCTCGATAGAAAAAAAATCCGAAGTTGGGTCCTTTTTCCCCTTATTTTTCTTAGCTTACGTAAACTATAAGAGATTAAGCAATATAACTAAGTAAAAAATATGGTATTCTGGTTAGTCTAAAAAGTCACAGACGCAAAATCAGACAAAACTTTATAGATTCGCTTATTTATCGTAGTTTAGTCAAAAAGTCTGATCCTTAAGAGCGCTGCATCTCTTTTTTTCGTGCACGGGAGCCATAAACGTGTCTCTAACGAATGGGCGTGGCTTGTCCGAATCGAGGAACGGCCTTAATGCATTGGAGTTGTATTGAAGTTGGATATATCTAAACGTGTTTTAAAGTTAGAATATGGCCCATTGGTTCAGCCAAACATGGTCCATTGGTTTCCCTAATAAGAAGGATAGAATTGATAAATTAACAGTCAACGGATAAGTTTCGGTAGCTTAGTCACGAATTTGACCCTCCACGAGGCAGTGGTTTTTTCTAATTTTTTTGGTTTATTTTTAAACTTTGTAGCGTCGTTTTTAGACATTGCTATTGCATCCAACAGAATTGATTTTAATGGGCTCTTTTTTTGAGAAAAATAATTACATAATGGTCATCCGTTTCCGCTTGTACACAGTCTTAACAATAGTTAGGACAACGACAACAAAGCGAATATCTTACAACCGCTTGTTTTGAACACTCAAACAAAAAACCGTGACCCGTACGTTGCAGCGGTGAGAAATATCCAATTTACCGCGTTTGCCCTCTAAATTGACGCCATTTTTTATTACAACCCGCCATGTTGCGCAGTGCTGCCACCGCAGCGGTTTTTTAGAAAAAATCCGCGCGACCCGACACGGAATTAAATCTAGGGCGGTCAGAAAAAGTTTATTGTAATCACAGTACTTTCATATGGATAAATCCAATTGTTACTTTGCTCAGCAGTGGGACACAAACTAGGTTATTTAAAAGCCAAAATCAGAACGAATTTAATCATAAAAAAATAACAATAAATCTAAATTATTTAAAAAATATCTATATTTGTTTGCCTAATTTTATTTTATAACACGATGAAAACTAGCATACGGCCTGTCTGCTGATAAGCAGTTACCGTAGCCTAAGGACGGCTGCAACTCCAAAGATGCCATATGTACGTTGCCGACCCTTTAGAATTCTATACACTCCTTATTATAAAAACCCCATATGATACCGTAAACCCTTGGGAAATAATTTGTCATAAAATAATTAATTAAGCTGCTATAATTAATGAGTTAAGCTATCTTCATTAAATCGTATCGATACTCGTATATCGTCTTCTACAGTCACCATTCGATATATCGGACAAGGTGGTCACAAATATCTGAACAACGCCTCTATTGTTATGGTAATAAAGTGCATATTCAGATATTTTTGAGCACCCTGGCTGCTCCTATTTATTTGATGGCAACTGTACCTCATAAAGGTGCAGTGCTTACTTTAGGACAAATTCGATTTGTATAAGATTGTCCCCAGATATTTATTAGATATTATCCACATCGCTAACACAGCGGGACACCAGCTTTATAAACCCCCAACTAGTTCCTACCCAACATAATTGGACACCTGGATAAATAAAAACTTTACGTAGCCGAAGTTCAAACACGCTGTTATATTGGGAATTACGTACCACCTCCAGAACACAGTGAAGGGAACCCCATCGATTCCCAGGTCACGTTCAAGACGTATTTTATTGCATCATTAAACCCGAGCATGTCGCTCTCAGTCCATCAATGTATCCAATCCAACATATTGGCCCTGTTGTCCTTTCAAGTTTAAAGGAACGAGAGAGGACGTGTTTTTGAGGGGCACTTTGTATTTAGGCGCGGCCAGTAATTGGACGTGGGGTGGTGCTTTTCTGTGGAAACATGTGTTTTAGGCTCATCAAAGCTTACAGGTTTTTATCGACAACATTTCAGTGGAAAGATATAAGTTCTAGTAAATCTATAAGTAGAAATTATTTGTTTTCTGTTGATTTAGCTGTGATTGTTTTAAGGGTTCAAGTGTTTCAAACAGCAGGTGACGATTTTGAATCCCAGCGATGAGTTTTACGTACAAACATTTGTTATAAATAAAAAAAAAGTTGTATGCTGTACCATTTATTAAACTGTTGTCAGATTCATAAATGGTCAGAAATAATACAAATATTTACCGCAATTGGGAAAACTTCGATAGCTCACGTGTTAAAGTCGATAGTTGTCTAACGAACAGGCTGTTGAAGCCAATAGTTTGTATATTTAAGAAGATCAAATAAACCTGCAATAAATTATATACAGGCTTATTTCGGGATCGTGTAGAAATGTTCAAATAATAGAAATTGACACAAAAGACTGCCAGAATGGTGTATTGTGAGTCGCTAATAAGATGTTGTATCCTCGCGAGGTCAACAGCTATATAACAGAGCCATTAGTTATAATCCCAATAAGTAACCAATAAAAGTGAAGTATTTTATTCATTTAACTCGCCGAGCAGAGATAAAGCGAGTGAATTCAATAAAGATTCAAACCAGCCATACATAACGTCCTCGGTGCAACAAATCGACTGCATTTTCTTTAAAGTGCGCCAATTTATGTCCTTCCAATGGGACGGCAAAAACAGGAGACAATATTGCAGCGCGAGAGCGGTTGAGAGGGTGTATTATTTTTACCTTGGTAGTGGTATCTACCTTTAGTGGGGTGTTATGTAGGGGTGCTTTCAGAAATTGCTTTAAGTTCAGGTGTTATTCGTATTCCGAGAATCCGGTATTTTTTGGTTATCACTGCAGAATAATTCAAGCACTTGAGTTTTTGACTTAGAACAATAGATAGGGAGAATATATTGACTTTTACTTCGTTTTTATAACACTAGAAAAATCGTGCGAAGTTATCGTGCGATTTCTTGGAAAACGATCATAAAACTCGCCATTTTGCTTTTTATTGCCTTTAAACTTATCACAATTAATTATCACTAATTAGTATAATTTAAACTTAAGTTTACCTTGATATGGCTGAAAAAAAGATAGTACGTTGTGCGTAATCGTTATTCTTCTTACTAATCCTAAAAAATTCAGGTTTAGTACTAAAGTCATTGAAATGAAAAGGGATGAATATATTTATTTTCTTCTACTAGCTAGGGATACACGCACAGATGTATGACAGATCCGTCCATGTATGGCGCTATTCAGATGTGTCCGCAGACAAATCCGCGTCCAATTCGCGCCATACATGGACGGATCTCCCCGCCGGGCATATCCGCCGGACGAAGCTATTGCCAGACTTATCATCTACGTTTATGAAATGTTAGGTGTAAGCTTACCCAGTACGTGTTTAAATTGAAATGTAAGTTTGAAATCTGCTTACAGTGCTTACATCATACATAACCCGAACTCCTCAGTGGTACGCCACCGAAAGTTCGGCTGCACAACTCGAAAGTCCTTGTGCATTCCCCACACACTGCCCCGGACTTGGGAGTCGCAAAACTTGATAAATATGTGCGGACACGTAAAATGGCTCTTGTTGTGACTCTTTTGATGAAGCTTCGTGCTAAAGTTATGGAGTCGTGTGTAAAGTTGAATCTTCTTTAATTTAATAATTTACTGCGCCAAATAAATAAGTATAATATAACGGTAGCAGATTCTTTCATTGCAAATTTTAAGATAAGTAAATCTGTGAAATCGCAAAGTAACTTACCATTTTATCGAAAATATATATTTTTATCTTTTAATGCAAAAGTAACTGATAATTTATAACTAGATAAGGATCACTTTTATCCTCGCATATATTTTTATTTTACTATTCTTTTACTAATTAAGAAATATACACGTAAAATTGGGAACGTGACTAACTTAACATAACGCTCTGACTATTTACCAATTGGCAGACGAGTGACCCCAGTTAATAAGGGTTTATGTGGTAAACAATTCAAGTTATTTTATTTCTAAAAAGACCTGTTCAAGGTTTACAAGATACGCAAACTAAGCAGAAGAAAGAATTTAATCTAATATAACAACTGTTTCAATAAATTCCAAAGACACGTTTTAACCCATCGAAAATATTAAATTTCTTTTCGGACAATTTGGCAACTCTCATGATTTATCTCTGCAATCGGAGACAGTAAATGTAATTTAGATGGCTCCAGTGTAAGGTGGGCACCTGCGGCTTATTTACTGGTGCAGTGAATGCATTACCAATGTAAAATGAACCAACAGTTATACTATGACCGTCTATGGACCTTGCGTCTTCGCATTAAGGTTCACTATCATTGTAATACGTGAAACGTACTTATAGCTATACTCTGGTGTTCTATAGACCTTATGTCTATCACTTTAAGGTTTATTGTCAGTTAACAATATAGACGCTACTTGTAGGGAGAGCAGGGGGTTTACACTATTTAATTACGAGTTCTCTGAAAAAGCTACACATGGATGACCTAAGCAGCAGTGGAGCGTGAAAAGAGCAGTTAAAAAGCTACTAAAAAGTTTAAAAAGTCCTTATACTCGTACCTACCTAAATGCGTGACGTACTTATGCATTTTTGCCAAATTCAGCTATAGTTTTCATACATTATAGAAAAATGGCGACGCGCGCCGTGAGTTTTGCATTGGAGAAGAGGGGAGGGCTTTGTCCAGCAGTGGAACACTAAAATAGGCTAATGTCAAATAAACACAGCTGCATGTTACAGAAATAAGTCTACCAACTATGTTATTTTAGAGTTGAATTCATATTTACCAAATAATAATGGTTTTATTAATGAATACAGGTTGAAATGTTCGCGTCATAGATATTTTTAAATAGATTTATACATTTCTGTTTTATTTCACGAATAAACCTAGCTGCATCCTAGGTTAACATGTACCTATTAAAATACCGCAGTAAACTTCAAAACCAGACTCCATAAAACACCTGAACATCCCAAGCGTTCCTTTATCTAAAACCGAAACTCCTTCAACACGCTTTTCTAAACACCGTTCCCGTTCATAAATCAGGAACCGACTCCCGAATATCTTTGACTATTCGGAATCACTTTCCTGCCATTGAAGGCTATATATCTCTGGCAAGGATTACGTTCGAATGTAGACTAAATCACCTTAAAATCTAGGTGGGAACCTTCGTCCGGGGCGAAATGAGGCCAATCCGTCATAGTGACAATGACAAAGCTGGCCGGATCCGACCGAGCAAGTTGGGTGCGGGCGTGATCGGCCGTATCTAGATCGGTCGGCCAATCGGAACTTGGGATTGCGATAAACTTCGTCTGGGACTTTTGTGGCGTTTAGCACAATGGATGGATGTAGTGTTTAAAAGTTGATTAAATACTGCTTGTGGCTCTGCGCCAGTTCTATGTGAGTATAATGTATCTATAATATGTCCCTCTCGTGCATGAGAGGAGGCCTGTGCCCAGCAGTGGGACGTATAGAGGCTAACATATTATTATATTATATTATTTTATAATATGTTAGTGTGTTACATATGTTGACCGAAGCGTTAACCAATTGAAGTAGGTACCAGGTAGGGAGAGGGTATTGAAGAAGATAGGTAAAAACCTTGTGAGGTAGCCTAGATAGGTAGGTGAATAAGCCTATTTATTTATTGGGTATGGGTGTATAGTTATTGTCTCAAAATAAAACGTTATTTATTATTTATTTATTTTATTTTATGCACTCCACAATAGAGTCAGACATTTTGCCAAGCTATGGCATTTTTCTTTCAACTTTAAGTATTTGGTACCTTTTGCATGTATAGAGTATTCACCATTCACCACCATTCATTTTTTTTGGTGTCATTTACCATTTATGGCTAAATTGATATTACAGTTGTGTTATTAAATAAATACAAGCTTTGAAAACATTGAAAAAATAATCAACCCAGCGGTACCTGCATCGATACGCCTTGCCAAGGCCTTGCGGGGGCTTGTCGAAGCAGGTTCAAGTCCTGCTGGGTTGATTATTTTTTCAATGTTTTCAAAGTTTGTATTTATTTAGTAAAAAACTCAAGTTTGAGTGGAATACATCGCTTTAAAAACATTTAAAAATTATTATGTTTATATTACAGTCTAAATTATGTTAAATTAAACATAAATTCAGAATCATAACGAACTAATCCGGCATGCTCTAGCACTAACTCAACACAACATTTTACGGTCCAACATAATTCGGCCCAACATAATTTGCATGCATGTTCGTCCGTTCAAATATTTCTAGAACAACCCTTCAGGGCCCTATGATGTTGTGAGTGGGGTTCATAACAAATTCAACTCGTTGTTTTGTTAATTTGAACTGTATGATAAGTGGAAAAAGTTGTAAATTAATTGAGGGTTGCTATTTGATTATGTAATTTATGTAGTTACTTATGCACTATAGCATTTCGCATTCACAGATCAACCAGTAAAAGTCTGACTCCCGATTACATAAACTTTGTATGAACATCGGTGTCAAATAATACCAGAGATTCACTCAAAGAGGAGCATAATTATTTGTGGTAACTAGTCTGCTTAGTTCCCAGGAGTCCACGTTTCGAGCTGACATTTACTTAAATACTTTAATATGTATAATATATCCAATTATTCTTCACCGACCGGCACTTCATTTTGTTAGTTTCAACATGAGAGTGATACAATTATGTGTCTGTAAGGTTGACAAAACTATAGTCTGTATCTTTAGGTATTTAAATAAAAGTAAACAAACTATTTGTACATTCTCGGGTAGTTATAACATTTATTGGTTAACCAACTAAAAAGAGTATTATATAACCAAATACAAAAGCGCCTAAGTAGATCTGTCACTGAACGAACGACCTGACTTTAACCTACATTATTTGATCATGTAATGTTTTCATCTGCCCTCAACTGGCTTAAGGAGCCATTGGAGGGTAGATTTTGTTTACTTTTATTTAAATACCTAAAAATACAGACTATAGTGAGTACAGTCAGCAGCAAAAGTAGCTAAGCGGGTAGTGTGTTCAAAATGAGCCGGACACGACTTTATTATTAAGAGAATAAGGGCGTGTGTTGATCATTTTCAACACCCTACCCGCTTAGCTTCCTCTGCTGCTGATTGTAATATTAATGACTAAATATATCTGTACTTATATTTGTTGTGGTATTCTGCTTCAGCCTCATGTGGCTTTGTTAAATATTGTAATTGGATAATTTGTGATACAATCCGTGACAAGTATAAATATATTTGTCATGTCTTTAAGTTTAAACTAAGCAAAATATTAAACATCTTCGACGTCGTCGGTCATCCAAATTAAGATTCGAGCCCCACAAACCTTCTGACAAAATTAATCTAATACGCCAGAACAACTCAAGAGCCTTCAAGAATATGCAAACTGGTAAAATACCGGTAAACTGGTAAATTACCGTTAGTTGTTTCATATTTACCGATTTCTTTCCCTAATATAGTTCATTTCGATTACTTTACTTTTGACGACAATATATCAATATTAGTTTTTGTAAATCTACTTATTACTCGTTTTCTGTTATTTACTTACCTACCCTGCCTGCACCAACAGTTCTTTTGTTTAGCCTAAGGCTGCGTTTCCACCAGAGATGAGCGAGGATGTGTTGCGAGTAATGTTTTCGAAAACCAATAGAATCACATCATTTGTTTATCCTCGCACAACGCAGCTCTAGGTTTGGCTATTAAAAAATGAAACTTTTATTCCATCGCCTCAAAAATTTAGGCCTGTCTTCCGCGCGACATGCGTTACAAGCTGTAACGCTGATAACCGCGGTATACAAATCTATATTTCGCGTCTTAGCGTACCTGCAGCGGTGGCACTGTGGTATGGCATGAGACTTACGATGGAATGGGCGAGGGTTCAAACCCCGTGGGACGAATTATTTTTTTCTAAATTTTAGAAACATATTTTGATTATGTTTAATGAATTACATTTGGCAAGTCATTCCAGCACTGTACCAATTGGGCACCAATTTCTAAGCGCCATGCTAACATAGTAAAGTTTCACTTGCATCGTGGTTTCATAAAACCACACAATGTTTTTTATTGTGTAGGTAATAAAATTCAAATACAGGAATAAATAATTCCCGAGCCAGTAGCTGACTATTGACTGTTACATTTTAATGGGATAAATCATTTGAATGTAACAAGTTGCCTGAAATCCCAGAGGCAGCCGACTAACCGAGTGTCGATTGGCGCGGTTCGACGAAACTAGCGCGGGGCGTTCGGCGCCCGAGGGACGGCTCGTAATTATCATGGCCGGGCGTATTCAGAATAAATAGTATACCAATTAAGAGGCTGACAACGCCCGATGACCTTCAAATAAATTGACTTTACTTATATTTACAGTCATAACTACTTATTATAGTTTTAGGAAAGTAAAAAAAAAGTGTAAATATTCATTATATTTGGAAGAACTTTGTTAATTATAACTGATTTATTAAGGTAGGGTTTGTACTGCTGGTTTCGTGTCCCGTTTCAGTTTTCATTATTTTACAAGTAGATTTGAGGTATGTCAAACTTACTTGGGTAATCAGACCGCGTTGAGATATTTGTGAACACCTTATGCGGTTCGATGTGTCGAAGCAAATATTCGCCCCAGGGACTCAATGTAATTAACATGGCTGTTGCTCATTCTGTCTCGAGTAATCACGATTTCGGGGAACCAAACCGACATTGAGTTGAATATAGAAGCCAGTAAAGCTACTTTTTGGCCATTGAATAGGTTAAGTAATGAGTACTTTTCGTACACGAAAAAAAAAAGTAACTCAGACATATCTTCATCGAAGACAAATCTCCTCTTCATCAAAATGTTGTTTTGTATATAACAAAAACAATTTGGCTAGAAAGTGATCTTTATTCAAGTAAAATGTCTTCATTGAAGTAAAATATAACTTGGGCTAAATATAATAAAATTAGTCCAAGAAAATATATTACTTATGTCTAAACAATAATATTGGTATTCATGGCTGAAGATATCTTTTTTTCCGTGTAAGTAGTTTACTTAAGAAAGAAGTCACAGTAGAGTAGAGTAGTTTAACTATTTAAAGTACATACATATATGTATTTACTTCCATAAATCGCACTAATTAACTCTCCCGCACCAATATAAAAAGGTGCAACCTAGCATTTCTACTTTGAAACAGAAATCAGAGTTGTTGTCGCTGAAATAAAATTGCTATAATAGGTATTGCGTCTTAAGTCTAAATTACTGATGACAATTAATAGTACTAAGGGCTATGTTTCTTCGCTTGCTTAAAGAAATATAAGCCTTATGATATTCTGACATTTCAAGCAATAAATCTACGAAACGGTACGCGAATCAAATTCCTTGACTGTACCTAACCTGCTATGACAATTTTAATCTGCACAACACAATTTTAGAAAGTTCAGTCCCAAAACCATAAAACTAAATTAACGCAGCCATATTGCATCAACAGGCTTAACCTATGGATTAAGCCAGCGGGCTTAGCACCTGTTCCATGGAAATAAATTCACTATGGAAATAGGGTTAACCGCACCGGGCCGTGCGTGACCGAAATCATGATCAATTAATATGATTTACTACGAGACTAGTGAAATATCGGAACTATTAATGACAGCTTGATATACGTTCATGGTTAATTGGACGTGATGCTTTAATTTTCTATACATGAGTAAGCTTGCCAGAGTGCCTAAGGGGAATTAACTGTGTTATGGCTAAAAGGACAACACACGGCATCTTCTTAGAGCTCCTAATTTAGTTGATTGACTGAGGAGCCGAGCGTAGCGAGGCGACGAACTTCTCGGTTTTAACGGGCGCGGGCACGGGCGCGCGGGTGCGTGTTGGGTCTGGTCTGGCAATGCTCCGAAGTCTACGGTTCACAGAACTTACTAGTATATACCTAAAGTCTATCAACAACCATTCTCTGTCTGTCTGTGTGTGTGATCGCTGAGTTTAAGCAGGATATGTTATTGATTTTTATTTACTTATTCTCTGTGTATCAATAAGTGCTTACTTCGCTGTTTCAAATTGTGTGTTATTGCAGGAATCAAATAAATGATGAACCTTCTTGTGAATGTTATTGCAAAAATGTCGCGTGACAACAAACAACGAATACTGCAATGCCATTTTAAAAGTGTTCCGCTACAATTTGGTGCCCTTGCTCAACGATTCCGTGTGAGCGCCGACCTTGCAGTAGATGTCACCTGTGTCAGTTGCATTATGCATTCCAGCGAGGCACCCGCTACATGTGCACAAGCGTTTTATTACCTACCTGTATTCCTCATTTTAGTTTTCCAGGTGGCATTCTAATGTCTAGTTACGCGCGCTCGGATTAAACTGGTTCCCTCATATTTTGCTTAAGAGTTTTGCGAGAAGCTACAAATGCTGTTTCGTTGAGACATATATCATATTATCAGACTTCTGGATATTGACAAAAAATATCTGTCATAAAAAATAACGGTTACACTCACGTTACTTTCGAATCGTTGTCGGTTTGAATAGCACTCTTAGTGCTTGAAGACGGAGGCCTAGGCTCTCCGAAACGTGTCGCGCGAAGTGACTAAATAAAGTGACAAGAGTGTAACTGTTATATTCTATAGTGCTAGTATGCCTCACGAAAGTTGAAATTTAATAACTGTCATTGTATAACTTTTATACATTCATGCACAGTCAACTGCAGAGTTATGTGACCTCCTTGCACACAAAGTATACACGAGGGGAAGGGCTCACATAGTTCTGCAGCTGACATATGAAATATGTATACACATATAGGAAATAAGAACCACTCCTAATAAGAACCACTACAAATTGTCTATAAATGGTCTTACCGTCACTGTTACTAAGGAAAACCCTTTCAAAATCGCCTAGTAGATTACAGTGCCCTCGGGCGACGGATGACCTCGCCTCTACAAACTTGTTTATGTACTTAGATAACTGCCTCTAGTCAAATCTCTTCGAAAACTCTAACTTCGAAACCGTAAATCGCAAAATAAGCTTTTTGTTTATGTTTACTATTACTAAGTTTGATTTAGTTTGTGGTAGTTCTAAAATTTGTAAATGTTTTAATACAACAAATGTTTTGCTTGCTTGATTTTAACTGGCCGATTGACTCAGTCTTGGAACTCCAGAGCACGGAAACTATGTATTGGTATATGTGGCATTATCTATGAAAAGGGACCTTATTGTCAATGGCGCGTCGTATGTTGCGAGCCGCGAGTTTTTAACAATGGCGTAAGCGCCATCGACAATAAGCTTCCTTTTTATAGATAACGTCACATATTACTATGTATTATTGAATGTAGAAAATACCGATATTTTACACCGGCAATCCGGTATACCGGCATTGTTCTTTCATGTGCCATCTTATGTTTAAACGGATATCTAAATAATACAGAGTCATCCCCAATACATAATGATAATAATACCAAATTAAAAATATAACCCGGGTCTTTTTTGTAAAAACCTTTGTGTTTGTTGAAAATCTTTAAAGTGCATATGGATTTGATTATAAGCAAGTTGCATGAGAAGCAGCCAATAACTGGAAAAAGACGTAAAAATCGGAGTTTTTCAAAGCATCTTACATTCCTTCTTAAACACAAACGAGGTAACTAGCCCTCACACTGACACTACACAATCTAGTCAGACGCAGTTAACTTACACCGACAAAACTATTCAACTGCACAAATAGTTCTTGCTTGCATTCCGGATTAGAGTTGCCAACGTACGAACACCTATGGTAATGGTGTGGCCGGAGCTGAGCGGATGGCGTAAGCGATAATGTTCCTACAGTCGCCATGAGATGCGTTAATACGGCGGCCGTTATGATAAAATATTCGGACAGGGCTCTAAGGCCACGAGAATAGAAGAATATTCAGGTGACGCTTCGCTTGAGGCCTACAATCTTCCCCGAAAGAAGTTTATTTTCTCAAAGATGCTCGGAAATGGCCGCATTTTATTCCTAAATCGAACACGGAAAGTGCTTCATTTTACTCCTAGGAGTAAAATGAATGTATGAAATTCCATATTTTCCCGCTGCGTTAAATTTTTAAAATTCTCATATTTGTATATAAATCTAATGGGCCAAGGCAAAAACGGATTCAGCCAAGCAAAATAATTCTTTTAAACAGCCGTGTGTAGAGGGCTTCACAAAGTGCGCGCGCGAATACGCATGCGCGTACTGTGTCGGGCTATCTTGTCTATGGTTTATTAAAAATAAATTTAAAAAGCGGAAAAGTTAGTTGGTTATGATAATTTACTTCGTTACGTTGTTTATTTACTTTACAGTACAAAATAAACTTAAATAATGATTTTCAGAAATGAATGTAGTGCAAATTGATAGCGCTCTGCCTAATGTGAAAGAATAATAGTGGATTACTTGCTTCCTGCTAGGTCAAGAGACAAAGGGTTTATGTTTATGACGTATCTATGGATGGACGAAGATGAGCATAAATGCTAATATCTTTTCTGAAAATGTGTTTTAGCTTATTTCAGTTATCAAAAAACAAGAAGCCAACTATGGTGGGGTTTATTTATGCTATGCGTATTACCTATTATTATAAAACACAGTATCAACACAACTTTTCCAATATAACATACTTGTAGTTTTTCCTAATTTTTTTCTTTATTTCCTCACATATTTGAGAAAAGCACTATGTATACCTCAGCGGAAACAGGAATTTTCTGACTCGGAACTAGTGCCAGGCCTCGGCAAGCCTCGCCCTGGCACCCAAGTACCTCGTCAGAAAATTCCTTTCTTTCCGTACCTCGGCAACAATGTACTATTGCCTAAAGTATAGGCCAAAACTTAGCCAAAAACTCAATTCTTTGCTCAAAATAACGTAGACCTTTTTGACTCATGTTCAATTCACTGTATCAGGAATTTGATTTGCCAGACGCCATTTCGTGTTGTATTGAGGTAAGGCACTAGCCAAGTTACGCCGAGTAGCTTAAGGTAGAGACAATATTCGTGTGCATTGTAATCAAAATCCAAAATAAGACAGCATTGCGGCACTAGAGATACCATTAAAATAAAGAAAAGTTATTTTGGATTTGGATCACTTACTTGTTGTTAAATCGTTTAACAGTAACACACAAAGATACAAAAAACAATTTTTTTATACTATTTTAAAAGAAGATAAGCTGCAAATAATGCATTGAAATTGCAAAAAAAATTGAAAAACTTTAATGACTTTTTGAAAACTTACAAGATACTAGGCTCTTGTACGCTTGAATATTAAACTAGCGGGTTATTGGTACTTATTTTACTTTAAATAATTACAATTTACTGCCCGTCCCGACTCGGTGTTTGTTGTGTCGTATTGTCGAAACGCACGAGTATTACATTGGCACCCAAGTTGACACACTGCATTGTACCAGAAAGTTCGTGTATAAGCCTGTTCTAATGCGTGTCCTTACCCAAGTCCGGCTTGGCCAAGTTTGACCTAACATTCATTATTAGCGGCTGACCCGGGAACTAAACTAATTAGCACTAAACGAACGCTCAAATAACTTTAGCTTACCGTGCTACTCATGCTAAGTAACCTTTTAGTGAATTTCTGAGCGCGAGCATTCGATTATACTTACTTAGATTTTTTGTCTTACATATTACCTTCGGGATGTAACAAAAATAATGGTGATCCTTGTAAGGGCATACTTGATATCGTATTGTAATTATGAAAAAGGTAGATCAAAGTTTTTTCCTGCGAAAAACAATTTTGGTTTTTTAAGGAGGGTTGGCCGGCTGGGACGACGTGTCCCTTAAACAAGTTTGTTTTCGAAAAAAAATATCTCCTTTTAACTTTTTCTTACTCGAAATACTATACCAAATGTGCCCTTAACCGATCACCAGTGTTCTTGTTACATCCTGTATATTTGGGTCAAAAAAAATCTTAATGAATAAAATGAGATATGCTGTTATAATTTTTTTTATAATATTTCTGATTTTTTTGTTGTCTCATTATAATACGAAAGCATTACCACTGTCATTACTTTCTACTAGAATGCTATCCTATTGTGTCGACTAACCCCAACCCTTACTTACATAGTCCTCGTACCTACTCAAGTAAAATTAGAATTGAAGAAAAATTATAATAATTTCGCACTCATTATAGAAAAAACTAATTTAAGTTATAAGTATTCTTTCAAAAGAATAAATAGGATTTTAAGCGAACCAGTTATGAATTTAGTTTACTTTAATCTTAATCGCAAAAAGAGCATGAATCTCGCATTTCCACAGTTAACTCACAAGATAAATCAAGAATCTTAAAACTTTAAGACAAATACTTTCTTTGAACTTAATATTCTGCGGTCTTATATGAAGCTGGTGCTTGGTAAGATAAATATTCATCTCATATTTTACTTATTAATTATAAAGCCTACATTTCTGATATAATCAGGGCTCCTATATAAAGAAAAGTTTCTTGTTTATATGGCTGTTTAAAATAAATCTCACTCATTTATTTATTGCCTATACAACTGTGTTGTGTTCCAAAAATTAACTTGACGTGGACGACTGGACGTGCAATGAAAACCTCTTCAACTATGTAGGAAACTTTTTTCTTTTCCATACCTACATTTAGAATCAATCTCTGAAATCTCTCCTATAATTTACATAGCATGCCCAATTAGGAAACTTTATTACGGCAGTTTTTAATGTAAAGAACCAGTGCAATGAACATTTTCAAATAATGCCAATTTCAATCTAAATGTCACAATCCAATTTCACAACTTAATATGAACAATGGACAAATGGTAAAACGGTGTAAAACTCCTCGCGGTTGATTGCATAAAACAAAACCAGCCATATCAATTAGGGCATGCAATACCGGAATTATTTGTATGAGCAATCCCGGAATTCCGGTATTATCCCATACAGGTAATACCGGTGTTGCATGCCCTAATATCAATAAGGCCAAGCGTTGTTGCACATCACTATGCTGATATTTTATACTGAAACCGCACAGCATTTTTTTAATCTTTTCGATCGGCGTTCAAAGCAAAATTATGATTGCATTGGCCCCACGTTGGGCGTCAGTTTTACGATATGCCTACGAATTTGTAAAAATAATATTTGCGTGGATATACACACACATAACGTACGAGTGAGGTACTAGGCGAGCTGTATCAAATAGTCGTCGTCGTAATCGTTGAATCAGTATCAAATAGTTGGGATTTTTATAGTTCGACTACAGCTTCAGGATTAATATAAGTTAAGTATATATGAGGGGAGGCCTTTGCCCAGCAGTGGGACACTAAATAGGCTAACAAAAAAAAAGTATATTGGATCCACTGCCGGGTCAGGCCAGGCCTCCTCTCTTGCATGAGGGCTTGAGCTACGCTGTCCTGCTTCCACGCTGGACCAAAGTGGATTGGGGACTTTCACACACACCTGTTTTTCGTCATCGAAAAACGATAGGTAAATATCAAATGATATTTCACACATTTACTTCCGAATAACTCATTGATAGGACCCTAAGTTTGAAAACTCTGGATAGAAAGTCGGACGTCTTTCCAGCAGGCTACCAATGCGATAGAACGTAAACAAATGTCAAAGGTATTTTTTATGTGCATTAAATGAAAACCTATATTATTTCATAAGCTATTTTACATTATTCTTTTCACAAAGTTAACGGATAAGGCCATGCTAATATATTAAAATGTGACTCGGAGACATTGTTGCGTAAATGTAAATGCTTGGCCAGTTCTTTTTTACTAAAATGCGGGACTAAATAACTTTCAGCCGTTTCTCACTGAATTCTGTAGTTTCTGCTAAATGGGACACACTGCTTTTATTTTTGGGAAACAAAACAAAAGAAGCCTCTTTAAATGCTAGATGCACACTCTAAATGAACTTTTTTTTAAACAGAGGCATTATTCAGACACGAGGAAAATTGTAACAAATATGATGTCAATATGATGCGGTCACTCTTTTATGCTGCTGCTGTACTATAGCATGTATTTCTGGGATTATAAGACGAATATGTTGAAAGGGCAGATGCGAATGAAATGTCAAGTGGTAATTTCCACACATTACATAAATGATGGTTGGCATTTACAAACGATTGTCGCTTAGATATACCCCTGTATTGGTTTATTATAAAATGTCAAGATTAAAATCACTTTACGTGTCTACTAAACTCATGCATATTTGCCATCTTCGAGACATAAAAAAGAAAAAAATTATGTGCTAAACGCCGCAGTCATTTACACTTCTCCCTCTAATTTACTGGCCTTTATCATCAGTTTTAAGGCCACATTTCTCACAATATTTATGAGTTAGCCACGCTTCCTTAAACGTTAAGGGACTCCCGTAATAGACTGTTTTTTAAATTATTAATCTTTTTAAAAAGATAACCGCGCGAAGATATATGGGCTTGGGGGTTTAGGAGAAAATATTGCTGCTTCTAAGACTTGAGTTTCAAGCGCTAACAAAAGGCTTCGTACTTGTATTCAGTCTATGTGTTTTCACATATTTTATACTTTCAAGGTAAACTAAAACAATAAGATTATATACGGTAGTATAATTATGTCAATTTCAGGCTGTGATTTGATTTTCGTAAGGCCATCTTTAGGTTTCATTTATAATTTATAATAAGTAGTTGGGGCATTCCACGAGCTGTCCCGTACAAATGCATCTGTATCTCTATCATTAGAGTTATCTTTGCAATTTTAATTGGAATATTATAATTCTGACCATAATTTGACTCTATTGACGCAGATAAAGGATCTACAAAACCTACCAATTTTCTGAATATTCGTGTTCGTACGGGACAACGGTGGACTTTTCCGTAGAATGCTCCAGTTATAGAATGAAATTTTTACAGCATCAGTACTGAAAGTTTACACTAGTTTACTGTAGAACTTTTATTGTATATGTGTTGAAAAGGAACATTTGGATATCATACATACATAAACAAGAAATCAAAAAGATTAAGTAAACTCCATTAGACCTCATGGGTTTATTCAGCGTTAGAAGGGTTGAACACAAAGACCGCATTCACGTCTTACGTGAGTCCGGTAATAAATCAGTGACCGGGGGGTTAATATTTGATCCTTGTTGCCCCTGGGTTAGTGGGTTATGTGGTTTATAGAATACAGTCTATTGACTATTCAGAGGCGACAACAATAACTAAATGAAGTCACAATAGTGCTTATCAAGAGGGGGATAATATACAAGATGTAATAAAAATACTGGTGATCCTTTTAAGGGCATAATTGGTATCGTATTCTTATTGTGAAAAACTAAGAAAAAATAATTTTCTCGCGAAAAAAATTTTTGGTTTTGTATCAAGGGTTGGCCTGGCCAGCTGGGACGACTCGCCCCATACAAAAAAATTTTTTTTTCGCGTCCAAAAAATTTTTCTCCTACTTTTTCCTACTCGCAATACGATACCAATTATGCCCTTAAACGGATCACCAGTATTTTTGTTACACCTTGTATTTATTCGCGAGAATTGCTTCAAAATGTAAATCTAGTTACCTATTTAATTTATTTTTGGTGTATATATGACATTGTATAATAAAAGATTACTTATCAATCACCGATAACTCATCAGTTCCCCAATACATACCTGTTATTTCAAAAAAAAAGTTAATATTTAAATATCGTTGTCTGTACAGTCAACATAGCGACAAGTTGTTGTCGCATTGATTAGGGTGACCAAATTCTATGCAACAATACTTAGTCCTAATCTTATCCAGAAGTAAATCGCGAACATCCAATTGTCATCCACTCAACCACCTAAGGGACATTTAGGGCTTCTATTTCCAAAAATGACCAACAATCCAGCAACATTTAGTCCACATGCAGTCACTCTGCATGGCAAGAGAATGGCATAGTACGTCCTAAAATACCTATTATAATATATGATCGAACATTTCACAGAAGCAATCGGCCATAACTCCATTGTTAAAGGGTTACAACCAGTTTACAGTGTGTTCAAATATACCATTACCTGTTATGATGTATTTGATAGCGACTCAATTCTGCTCCAGATATACCAATCATTTGATTGTCATCGTAATAAACGTTTGTACAATGAAACAACAAAGTTAACAAAGGCAAATCAGATAACGACGTATCAAAACAGCCGTATTTTTTCAAGTATTTTGCGAACGAATTCGGTTATCGTGGCACCTGGCAAATCGAAAATGCACGTGAAAACACAGCTAATCCGGACGTCAAATAAATTAGAGAGATACAGCGCGTGGGCTGCATCCCATTATTTTGATGCGAAATTACCGTGTCTATACGGAACACCTGCTTGTGGACAGATTTAGGGAATTGTTTATTTAAATAATGATTAAAACTCTTACGATTGTAACTGATAACAAAAAGCATGCATTTCCAAATTATCGGATGTCGTGAGTGTCGTGTGTTAGCTAAGTGACAACCTTTATCGTAATAGTGTATACTGTCAACTGCTACAACTTTGCGTGGGAGAAAGGCAGCCATCTCAGGAATAAGATATAAATAGCTGTTATGCATATAGAGGTAAAGTTGTGCATCGTAGGCAAAGTTGTAGCCATAGATTGGTAATCAAGACCAAGTGCAGTTACTTAGTTCGAAAGACCCGCGCAGCAAGAAGACACGTCAGGATAGTCATGCAAATATAGGCTTCACCCACATGTCTAGTCAGCAGCAGAAATAGCTAAATGGCTGAAGTATTCAAAATAATCTTGAGACGTTCTTGTTTTATGAGCAATTAGGTCATGTGAAGATTATTTGAATACTTTGCCCTTTTCCCTACTTCTGACAACAGTGTGTGCTTAAAAGGCGATAAATCGTTTACAATCATCATTGTGTTCTAGCGTTTGTGTATTCAGTCTTGCATTGCTTAGAGTCGTACTGTTGTCTGTCCTGTTGTATGCTTAGTTCTTAAAAGCTACGCAACGGATTTGATGTGGTTTTTATTAATAGACAGAGTGATTCAAGGGGAAGGTTTATATGTATAATTGCACCCGTGCGAAGTCGGGGCGGGTCGCTAGTATATAATATAAGTACATTTTACTTGTAGCAAGTTCCTACGAACTTTGGATGTTTTACACGAACTGCGTAGTTTTAACGCTCACTTTTCGTCGAAAACTAAGCCAGAAATTTTCAGCGTAGCTGCATTTAAAAAATATTATAACAAGTTTCCTACGAAATAATACCGGTTGCTTAGAATTTATTTTTCCATTTTAAAAGAAGCCAGCGCACAAATTTTATTTTCAAACACCACGTATTTTTATATTGCATCTAAGATTGGCACACGTTTAGCGGTCCTTTCACACCTGGCGTCGCATCCGAATCAAAATGCACTTTACCAGCTTAAATATAAAGTCTCATTTCCAATGGAGCATTAAACGAAAGATTCTTTCATAATTTCTTGCATGCGATATGAAACCCTATTCTGATACCAAAAGAGTGTAATACGCTTTGAGTAAGTATCGCGTGAAGGGTTCCTACTCGCTGTCAATGAAAATGGAATTTCTGTGTTGGGATTGCATTGTCAATTCGAGGAATTGTGTGGTTTATTTCAAAGATGTGTTTTCTATAAACAATAAACAACCCGTTATGGTATGGCTACGAAGTGTTTGTGCAGAATGGAGTACTTAGGTGAAATGTCTCGGTGCTATCGAGAGAAATAATGTAAGGTTAAAACAATAACGAACCTAATGTTGCTTGTGTGTGTTAAGCAAGGTTTTTCTCAATTTGATAGAAACTTTTGTTGGTGGAGCTTCGAGACATTTATCGCTACTAATACTATAAAATAAGCCTCACCTTACTATAAACAAGAATCAGCGTTACATATGTAACGCGCGACATGCGGAAGGGAGACTTTAAAATTCGAGGCGATGGAATAAAAGTTTCACTTTAAAAATCTGCCTGTTTGTCAGTTACCCCTTCAGGCTTGAAGCACTATTTTCAGAGGCAAAGAAATAGAGGTAAGATTGTTTTTATCAAATAGATCATCGGTAAACGGAGAGCAATAATTTTTGAGCGCTGGTCGCAGGCAGCAGCTATTAGAATATATCACGTTTTAAAGCAAAAGGTACGTCATTGTCGGTTGTTAATAGAGTTTACTTCAAAATTAATTATAAAGGCAGTAATGCCTTATTGACAACCGACAATGATGTACCTTTTACTTGAAACACATGGTTTTGTCTATTCGTCTTTGTCTTAATATGAACGCTCTTCCTAGAAAACCTTTTGAATCTTAAAATATAACTTTTTAGTCCACATAAGCCGATTAAATACACCAAAAGGAGTGTGAGCCTGCTCCACAAACATATGACCGAATCATCAATCAATGGAGTTTTTGTACGGTTACATTGTTAGCGTGGCATTGTTGGTGTTATGTATGTATGTGTGCGTTAGCGCACACCACCCCGCATCCATGAGTACATGTATTAAAGCAGTGTGTCTATAACCACCGGTTGTTTCACTCGTGCCCGACCCTGAATATAACATTGGCGGCGATCTACCCACATGTGAAATAGCAAGATGTCTTCTTCGCATTTCGGAATTTTACCAACGTTTGATCACCATTCGCAGACATGGAAAACGTTTATAGCACGGTTGTCGCAATGGTTTATAGCGAATACAATAAATGCGACGACAGACAAGGACGGCGGGCAGAGACGAGCGATTTTACTGAGCACACTCAATGACGGTACTTATAAGCTCGCAGCGGATTTAGCGTTGCCGAAAAAGATAGAAGAAGTACCATATGAAGACGTGTTACGATTATTGGAAGATCACTTTGTCCCTAAGGTTTTCGGTTTTAGTGAGCGGTACAAGTTCTATTCGGCCGTTCAACAAAATGGCGAGACGCATACCCAGTGGGCGGCAAGGCTACGTGGCCTGTCGGCGGATTGTGGCTTCACAAACTTAGAGGAAGTTCTTCGCGACAGGTTTATGATGGGCATGCTGCCGGGCCGGGAACGGGACAAAGTTTTTACACAGGACCTCAAGGAGCTGACGCTCACCAAGGCGGTGGAGCTGGCCAACGCGGTGCGCTGTGCGCGGGAGGTGTCGGCGGGTGCGGGACAGGTGGCCTCGACGAGTGACCAGTTGTTTAAAATCACCGACGCTAATAAGGATGCATCCCGTGAAAAATGTGCAGTGTGCGGATATTCTAATCACAAGACAGCCGAATGTCGTTTCTCTAATTATCGTTGTAAAAAATGCCGCGCCAAAGGTCACCTAAAAAGAATGTGCAAAACGGTTAAGTGCATTAGGGCGGATGACATGAGCGAGGGAGATGACGGTAAGTTATTTAATATTCGTTCTGAAAAGGGAGAACCCATGTTAGAATGGGTTACCATGCTAGGCGTGCCGGTGCAGTGTGAAATTGATAGCGGAGCAGCGGTTACGGCGATGTCACCACAGCTGTTCAACAAACATTTTTCTAACGTAAAGATCACCGAGCCTAGAAAAAACCTAACGTCATATAATAGTGCGGCCATGGCTTGCGCAGGTATGGCAACAATGCCTATAACGTACACGGGACGCACACAGCTGATTGATGTTTACATCATTCCCGGCGGTGGCCCGCCGATTTTAGGTCGCGATTTCATTTCATCATTTAACTTAGAATTTACACAAGTTAATTACTGTCAGCAGAAACAGGATGAAATGGAGGTGTTACAAAATAATTATCCGGCAGTATTTTCAGATAATTTAGGGCTATTTAACAAGTATAAGGTAGGATTGCAGCTTAAACCTGACGCAAAACCGGTTTTTTTCAAGGCCCGGCCCTTAGCATTTGCGCTAAAAGATAAAGTAGATGCGGAAATAGACCGCTTAGTGAATCAAGGTGTTTTAAAGCCAGTTGAATATTCGGAATACGCATCACCAATAGTTCCGGTGTTAAAAAATAATGGCACAATACGTATTTGTGCAGATTACTCGGTCAGCATTAATAAACATCTGTGTGTAGAACAATACCCGTTACCTACAATTAAAGAATTATTTTCTAAATTACACGGAGGACAGACATTCTCAAAACTAGATCTTTCATCTGCGTACACTCAACTGGAGCTGAAACCCGAATCACAACACCTTACCTGTATAAATACACATCGAGGGTTATTCGTCTATACACGCTTAGTTTTCGGGTTAGCCAGTGCTCCAGCCATATTTCAGCGCGCGATTGATAATTTACTTAGTGGAATGGAGGGGGTACTTTGTTTGTTGGACGATATTTTAATTACAGGAAAAGACGACACGGAACATTTGCAGAGATTAAACGCAGTCTTAAAAAGACTAGAAAACGCAGGGTTAACTTTGCAAAAGCAAAAGTGTGTCTTTTTCCAAGACCAAGTGCAATATTTAGGGTATATAATTGATAAAAACGGACTTCATAAATCACCGGACAAAGTGAAAGCAATCCTGGAAGCGCCGGTACCGACCGATGTTAATAAATTACAATCGTTTTTAGGTCTAGTCAACTACTACCGGAATTTTGTGCAAGGAGCGTCCATGATACTTTCACCCTTGTATGATTTATTGAAAAAAGGAGTTAAATGGGGTTGGAACGAAAACCATAACAAGGCATTCGAAAACATAAAAAAATGCTTGGCTTCGGACCAGGTTTTGGCTCATTTTGACCCAAATGCGAATCTCGTCTTAACCGTTGACGCATCTCCTTATGGCCTTGGCGCCATTTTAAGTCAAATACAGTCAGATAACACTGAACGACCAATTTCATTTGCATCACGCACTCTTAACGCAGCCGAAAAAAATTATTCGCAGCTTCAAAAAGAGGCTACAGCGATCGTTTTCGCAGTTAGACGCTATCATCAATATTTATTTGGTAGGTCGGTTCCCTTTATCTTACGAACTGACCATAAACCCCTCATCTCCATTTTCGGGCCTTATAAGGGCATTCCAGAGGTTACGGCAAATCGTCTACAAAGGTACGCGATATTTTTGAGCGCTTACAATTATAAAATTGAATACATACGGAGTGCCATGAATAGTGCAGATTACCTATCACGGGCTTGTTTACCTGACGACGGCAGTAGCAGCGAACGGCCGGCTCGCGCGCGGGGGGAGGGGCAGGACCGGTCATTAACAGCGTGTGATCGCGCGTCATACGTTAATTTTGTTGTTGAGGGTTGCTTACCGTTAACTACGGACGAGCTGAGTAAGCAAACAAATAATGACTCACATTTAACCAAGATAATTGATTATGTTCGTAATGGCTGGCCAAAGAAAATAAATGATGATAAGTTAAAACCTTTTTTCCAGTGTAGATTGCAGTTATCTTATGAAAACGGCTGTTTGATGAGGGGTCATAAGGTCGTAATTCCTGCGTCCTTGCAGTCGCGCGTGTTATCGGAGTTACATAATTCTCACTTAGGGATTGTAAAAACCAAAGCGGAGGCTCGATCCAAATTTTGGTTCCCCAGGATCGATGAAAAGATTGAACAATTGATAGGTTCATGTGAGACCTGTATTAAGTTGAGGGCCGCTCCTAGTCGCGCTCCCCTAGCTCCTTGGCAATACCCGTCAGATCCTTTTACAAGGATACATCTAGATTTTTTGGGCCCGATTAACGGTAACAGCTACTTAGTTATCGTAGACGCTCATACTAAATGGGTCGAGGTATATAATATGAAGAATGGTACTAACACATCGGCTGTGTGTGAAAGGTTGTACGAGTTTATGGCTAGGTTTGGGTTACCGCAAGTGATAGCAAGCGATAACGGATGTTCTTTTACATCGCAAGAATTCAAAAATTTCTGTTTGTTGAATGGCATAGTACATGTGACCTCGCCGGCTTACCATCCGGCTAGCAACGGTCAGGCAGAGATCTCCGTTAAAATAGTCAAAAAGGGAATTAAATCATGTTTATTAAACAGTAACACTGTAAAAGGTTACAATGACAAATTACAAAAATTCCTTTTTGACTATAGGAATTCAGTACATTCCACTACGGGGCACTCACCTGCACAGTTGGTTTTCGGCCGCAAACTTCGGACACGCCTAGACTTGGTTAACCCTTTGACGGCGTCTTCCTCGCCCACGTCATTGGACAATCACGTAAAAAACCAACAGTGTTTACAGAGTAAAGCATACAGTGGTAAAAACAAACAACAATTTAGTGTAGGTGATAAAGTATTGTATAAAAAGAACTTTAGTAATAGTAAATTTACATGGTGTAAGGGTATAGTCATTAAAAAGTTGGGAAAAATTGTTTATTTAGTAAAAGATTGTGAACATTTAGACAGTCATAAAAAACATAAGGATCAATTAATGTCATATAAAGGACAATATAAAGACGGTTCCTACCATGACGACATCACACTGTCGGATCTGTTTCCACCAGACCAAACATTAAACCCACCTTCGACGACTACGGCTACAGTTACGAGCGCTACGGCTACCGACTGCGAGAGGCAAGATAGGGGTGGGGGAGAAGGCGCGCAAGTACCCAACCAAGGCCAAGAAGGCGCTGGTTTAACTTGTTCGCCGCCGCCTGACTACGACGCGCAGGAGCAGTTCGAGGACGCCGAGTCAGACGACACCCCAGTAGAAGGGTTAGAGGATCCAGGTGTAGCCATACCGTCGACTACTGTCCAACAAGACAGAGTAAAACGGAACCGTCCAAAGGTCGACTACAAGCCTTATTTTAAGTAAGCTTTTTGATGAAATTCTAGTTGTAAACTAAGGGGAGGATTGTTATGTATGTATGTGTGCGTTAGCGCACACCACCCCGCATCCATGAGTACATGTATTAAAGCAGTGTGTCTATAACCACCGGTTGTTTCACTCGTGCCCGACCCTGAATATAACAGTTGGTAATGCCGGCCGCTTGACAGCTTGAAATATTGTCACCAGCGTGTCGTTCACATAGCTCACCTAGTACGGGAGAGGGGTATACATGATTCACATGAAACTACTGTAAGTAATCAACTATAGTGGGGCCAAAACCAATGTACCAATTGAGTTGAAGCTCATTTTGGTCGATGTTTTGCTCGCTCTCGCTGTCTGCTGATGCTTCACGTCACAGCGTTCCTGTTTTATTGCCTTACTAGCACTTTGATTTTGACTGTATAATAGAGTTAATGGTAATAGTTCAAGATTCAGTTTTTGAATGACAGCCCCAACCTCTTGACTTCCAAAAATATTCGAAATATTTAGCTCTCGACACACGTCTGAAATCTTATTATATTGAAGAGATATTTTTGTGTCGGTTTATAAGAATCAAATTCTAACCAACTTTAAATATAGCTGAAATTAAGTACTCTGGTTTATATGATACCTAGACTCGCTTATGCTTGAGTTAAATTGGAATGCAGTCAGCTTACAAAGGAGTGATGAGCGGGGTTAGTTGAAACGGTAAGCGTATACTCAGTAAGAATGTTGGATATAACCCGCTGTGGAAATTGGCCTAGCGATAATGGATTTTTTAGTGGCATTCGATAATCTGTTTTATTATAATCGAATAAGGTAGTAGATAACTAATGTAATTTTAACTAAAGGCGTATGAGCAGTTTACTTAAACTTCATTAGTTTGCGACTGAAAGTTTCCCAAATGTCGAAGTACCTAAATAATTTTATTTACATTATTCGCTGTGTGCATGAGTGTGGCGCCATCTCTTGAGTAGGGGGCTAAAGGGGTTTATTTCTTTATTTATGGCACATACTCCTTGTTTATATGAAATGTCACTGGCTGATTCACTATTTTGACAGTTGACCCCATAGGCAATGTCAAATATTTTGAATTGTGATATTGACAAGAGCCCAATTTATTGTAACATTGTGCGCCGCGATCGTTCACGTTACCCGCACCATGCACTTCGCACATAGCGAATATCAGTACATTATAAAGCTATTGCAGTAGGTGTTAAATATATATTTTTGCCTAACTTAAAAAATTCTAGAGATACAAAATCGGAGGTCAATAAAATAGTACATTTCGATATTAGTGCGGAAAGTATGTCATTACTTCACGAGTACCGAGATAAGACTCGGGACGAGTGAAGAATGACATTTACGCACGAGTATCGAACGACGTTTTTTAATACAGTTGCGAAAAAATTATAAAATTGTCAATTATTCACTTTAAGGTTACTTTAGTACATGTATCCGAACGCTCCGCGCGGTGCGGTGCGGCGTTGTGATTGGCTGTCTGTCACTGTCATTAGCTGTGATTGGCTGGAAAAGTAAAAAGCACTAGTGCGCGATATCAAACTTTCCGCACGCTAAACCACTACAAGGAAAGCACTTTTTTGAGCTACTGTATTAAAAATATCATTCCGCACACAAACGTGTTCAACCGACAGGTGTTAAGTACGTCGTTGGTGCGTTTCCATTTTAGATTTTACCGAACACTCGCTAGTCGTTGAAAACAGCAGTTTGCACTCCCCATGTGGTTTTATTTGACTTGGCGCTTTGTGCATCTTTGTCCGAGTTGCGAACTGCGCTGCCAAAATTAATGGCGTTGGACTCGTTGGAGCGGTTCTCTTGTCAAATGGCTCTGAGTGTGGCGGACGTTTATTTAGTTGGTATAATGTGTAGCTGCTATTATTAAACTAAATTAGTTATTATGGTTCATTAGATTGTAGGGGAAGATGGGGAGGCTTCGTACACTTTTTTTTCGGAGCCTTGTAAAACAAAATGTAATAGATATTTTACAATGAAACGAATGCTATGTTATTGTCCATTTATCTGCCTATTATAATAGCGCATTTCTGGCTTCATATAAAGCAACTTGGCCAAGCTATAACGATTTTTCCAAAAAATGGGAACTGTACGAATTCACCCCACCACGCGGGGTAGCTCCGTACACTATTCGTTTCTCACCGGGATTCATGATTTTACCAGCTATTTCGCCAGTTTCAATCACCTTTTAAACATATCTTACTGACCTGTTTTTGCAATTATGTTATTCTTAATTTTAACTTCCATGGGGTGCATTCGTACAGTATGAAATTACATACATTTTTAGTGTACGAAGGTACCCCAATCCAACGGACCAGAAAAAAATCAAAATGAAAAAAATATCGTTTATATAATCCCAAAAGTATTGTTTAAATAACAATATTTAGCATATATTTACAAACAATACTAAAGCATTTTTTCTAATTCCATCCAAACTTTTTGGAAACAAACGCATTCAAAGGAGAACTCAAAATTACTTGCGAGTGGCGAAAACACATATCAGCTCTTTCTGGCGAAATCTTGTACCGCACTGCCATTACTTTTTGAAGGTAGCCTATGCATGTAGGTAGCCGTGTTGCATACAAATATGAACGCTTCAGCGTGTTGGATAGCCGAGATATTACCACTGTACGAAGGCTCCCAGTGTACGAATCCACCCTGTCTTCCCCTAAGTAATTAATTTGTTAGTGATATGGTGCCCGTTCTGTCTGGCGAAAAAAATCTGGCAATGTTTAACGATAACTGGTAATGTTTATTACCCCCCGGTCTTTTGGGATCTATAGTTGTGATATATAGATAACTAGTTAGCTTGGTTAATAAGTAAAATATCTATACCTACTAGCATCTTGTTGTTGATCAATGTTTAATTTAATTAAAATTGTACTAACTCTATTTTAACTATAAAACTTTCGTGAGACTCTAACATATTAAAAATATTTATAACGGGTTACTCACGTAATTTTTGTCGATTTTTGCTCGACATGTTTCGATCAATTTACGATGATCATTCTCACGAGCGGCCTGTCACAACATCGCCGCCGCCGCCGCAGCCGCCTCCCGCCACCAGCAGCAGGGCACACCGCGCGCAGGCGCGCAGTAGCCGACGCGCTGCCGTCACGGAAGGCCGCTCGTGAGAATGATCATCGTAACTCTATTTTGCGTTAAATAATATGAATTAAAGAATTATTTATAAAAAAAAAGTATAATACCTATTGATCGTCAATTGAACATGCGCTAATTTAAAAAAAAAGCTACCTACTATAACTATCAAATGCCCAAATGCTTTAACTAAAATGAATAGATAAGTAAGTAAATATTTATTATTTATTGTATCAAAGTCCAAAATATAAGAATACTTAACAAAAGAGTTTCATATTTGACGAAATGTGATTAGAAACGTACTTATATTATCAAAATAAATGCGGTTATTTTAATCTTTTATCTCGTCTGACTTTACGTGTACTTAGGTAACTGGATACAATACAAGGTGTAACAAAAATGCTGGTGATCCTTTTAAGGGCATAATTGGTATCGTATTCTAATTATGAAAACTAAGAAAACATTTTTTTGCGCGAAATAAAATTTTGCTTTAGTATGGAGGGTCGGCCAGCTGGGACCACCTGTCCCATAGAAAAAAAAATTTTTTTCGCGTCCAAAAATCTTTTCTCCTACTTTTTCTTAGTCGCAATACGATACTAATTATGCCCTTAAACGGATCACCAATATTTTTGTTACATCCTGTATAGATAAGTTTACTGAAAATTCTCTTCATTATAGGAATCCGTTATATCAAGATTAAGATAAAAGTTACATAAAAGCCGTAACCATTAATTAACCCCGTATTTTTCCAGTGACATAAACGCAGCTGGGTACACTCTTAAAAACGACATTAGATGCCAAAATCACTCTATAAATAACCCTAAATCTTCCATAAAGATATCCTAACAAGAATTATAATCCTTCCTGACCCCCCGAATCTTTTTACTGCTAAAATATCATATCTTCACTAGAAAAAGGACTTACGTAGCTATCTTTTTTAAGTAAATTTGTCATTGTTACTCCAATAGCACATAAAGGTTCAGTAGGTATTCGTGAAATGAAGCGGGTACATCCACTATTTATTGGGGCATGCTTCAAGTAAATGGGGTTGTTACGTCTTCTTGGTAAAGAACGACTTATGTCTCGGCATTATCACGTTTAAAGTTGTACTTTTTTAAACGCGCATTGAGAGCGTTGGGTGTAACGGTTGAATTGTTTATTTTTTATCCGTGAAGGGCTAGGGCTGCGTTTTGTGAACGTTTATAAGACTTCCTCATTCGAAGACAAATGACACTCGATTTATGAACACCCAGCTCTTCGTTTCGTAATTATTTATTTTGGATAGGGTCGGATTTTTGGGGCAACTAGAGCTATCCGATCAGAGTTTTAAATAAATAACAAAAAAGGATAGTCGTTCTTAGCATTGTATTAGTGCAAGATGGATACTTTGATTCATGGAGTGGCAGTTATCTCATCACTGATATTCGAAATCCACCAGCTAAAAAATACTAGATACTCTACGAACCAAAGTAACTCCAGTATACGAAACAGCTTGATTAGTACAGTCATTTTATTTTCACTTGTATGGGAAAAATGACAAATTTGGAAATAATTTATAATAGCAGAAGTATTTAGCTCTACGGGTTAAAAGTCATGTTAATCATTGCGTAGACAAAAAATCTATATATAGGTATATAAATATTTTATTATTTATAATGGTATTTATGGTTCCTTAAGACACGTAATTTATTGATGACGGAAAATTGCACAAAAAACGGATCGCTTCATATATATATTTTGAAGGATATTTACTTCCCGGTGGAAAGTTTGTAGGATTTTTCGTTCAGTCATCTTAGAATGACATTATAAAACCATATAAACAAAAAAATCGCTATTATAAATTAATGTTTGAAAAAAACGTATCTTTACTGGATTAGATTTAAATTATGTATATTTGATATAATCGTTACCTACGGTTAAATATTTTTGTAAATATCATTTTATAGAAAGCATAAAAACATCTTTTTATAAAGAATTCTAACTATTGAATATTTTTTCCTTCTGCTAAACATTTCCGCCTACAGCGTCGACAGTTTTGACAAACGGCCGAATATAACTTATAACTTCGGTTGTTATTGCTACGTTGACCACAAATCGTATATTTATAAGCCGAACGCAAATAAAACAAAAGAATGATTGTGTTTACTCGACATTTATTCCTGAAAAGCCATAAAATTTGTTAGTTACGTAACGATCTCCGTAGCCCAGGCGGGCTAGCATATCTTACGTTGCCTGTCACTTCATACTTCGAGTCGCGCTTGAACGTAAGATGTGCTAGTCGTACACGTACAGTGACCCTTGTTTAGAAGCTGAAGTCCTCATAGGTTAAGGTGGATGGGCTTTTATCATCTGTCGCCAAGACTGTCACGATCTAACAAGTAACTATGTATGTGCGTGCAAAATTAACTTATGACGTGATAGGCGGTAAAATAGTGACCACACCCTCCGTTATGGACTAGAAACCTGCAATTTCTAGTGATATACGGTGGTTTACTATGTACAGTCACCATCAGATATATCGGAGCGGCCAAGGTGGTCATAAATATCTGAATGACGCCTCTATTGTCAAGGCGATAAAGTCCATGTTCAGATGTTTTTTGAGTACCTTGGCCGCTCCGATATATTTGATGGCAACTGTACAGTAAGCAGCTGAAGAAACTAAAGTAATAAATGATCTTGGCACGACTTTAATGTTAAGAGAATAAGAGCGTGCAGTGAAGGAAATTTTGAATACCTTACATGTTAAGCTACCTTTGCTGCTGTCTCTACAGGGTGTAATAAAAATGAAGGGTACACGGAAAGAACATGTCTAGTCACTTTGACAACATTTTGAGTTATAGCGGTTTTAAAGTTTGGAACGATTCAATTAACCATACTATTTTCGCAACTATTTAGATGGTTTTTATGAATTAAAAAGTGGATTTATGTAAAAAATTCCAGCTGTTACAGAAGTTGTTGTTAATAGGTCATTGCAAGTTCTACATTTTGATACAAAAATCTCATTTTACGAAAAAAGGGACTAGACATGTTATTTCCGTATACCCTTCAAATACTCTTGATCCGTTTAAGGGCATAATTGGTATCGTATTGCGAGTAGGAAAAAGTAGGCGAAAAATTTTTTGGACGCGAAAAAAAATTTTTTTTGTATGGGGCGAGTCGTCCCAGCTGGCCAACCCTCCATACAAAACCAAACATTTTTTTCGCGAGAAAATTCTTTTTTCTTACTTTTTCACAATAAGAATACGATACCAATTATGCCCTTAAAAGGATCACCAGTATTTTTGTTACACCTTGTAATATGTATTTATGCGGGACCTCCAGCTTTTTTAGTAGAGCCACTAGGCTACAGTGCCCATTAAAATAAATAGATAATAATATTAATAGGTTAATTTAACTTATACTGACGCCAACCCTATGTAGCTTATTTAGAGTTCGCTCAAACAAAGAGAAACTAACGGCTAACACAGTAAATATTCCTAACAATCGGAATATTTTGGGTAATACGCGGCAACGAGACACGTGGTCAGTATTTATACCGTTATGATTGGATATCATTGTTCCAAGGACTTGAGATTAATGGCTGTTGTTCACGTCCACACGTGTAAAAACAAGTTTATAATTATACTCGTAGTTGGTATACATATACATGTTGTTGGTGAAATTAGTTTTGTCCGAGTACTTGTCTGAGTTGCTATTATCACATTCACTGCTATGCTACACGCGTAGCGCTACGCTGTAGCCGATAACATGGGTTTGTATAAAACATGTTATCGGCTACGGCTGTTGGGATTTTTATAAACGATGGAATTTCAAAATATCTTTGTACCAAATCCCAAAATACCTAAACTTCAAAAAGTTTCGTTAACGCTCAGACCAGTACCTTTAAAACAATGTCGCGGGAATATGCTAAAAATTATGTGATGTGATAAAATATTTTAAAATTAATTTAGGCATTTTTGAACGTGACATTTTGCATTTTGGTCGTATCTGGCATTCGGTATTTAGAGGGAATGTACATTGCAAAATTTAGGCATTTTGGTAAATGGTGGTTTTAAGTCAAAGTCATTTTGATTTACTATCATTTTAAGAGGCAATCTGTTATAAAGGTTTTACAGCAATTTGAAATTTCCTCAATTTAAGTGGAATGAAACCAAGCATAAATAGTTGTTGTGTGTCGTAAAATCTGTAGTCACCTTGAAGGGACAGCCAAGCTGGCATCCAAACAAGCGGATTTACGGTTTGACCACCTGCGAACTTCTGATCGCCTAGTCCCAGTCATACACAAAAATATTTGTCACGTGACCCCAACGGAACGCTACATTTCTTCGTGCATGCCATCGGTTGTTCATCGATTTATAAGACGTTATCGCCGTCGGCAGGGTGTTCATCTTCACACTCTGGAGCCTAAAGGGGCGACTATACGGTTTAAGAGGAAATTCCTCCCACGAACGCTGCGGCTGTGGAATGAACTCTCTGCCGATGTTTACCCAGGCCTACATTATAAGGTTGTTCAAAAAAGGAGTGTATAAGTATATGTTCTTAAAGGGTAGGCAACGCGCGTGTGTATCCTCTGGAGTTGCAGGCGCCTATAGGCGACGTTAATTACTTACCACCAGGCGCGCCGTGTACTTGTTTGGCACCGTAAATAAACAGACAGACAGACAGACGGACAACAAAGTGATTCTATAAGGGCTTCCGTTTTTTCCTTTCGAGGTACGGAAGCCTAAAAAGGGTTTGTTTAACTTCAATACGATACGTGAAATGTTTCAGTTAGATAAATCGGTTTCCAAGATCACAATTTATTTTAGATTATTTTAATGAAAATGTTCATATTGCCAACAAATGTTACAACGTAATACACGGCCTCCCTAACGCTAATATGTAAAGGTAAATTAAATTAATTCCCTATTCTACAGCATATTAAAATTACGGGCAGACGTATATTGTTACACCGAAATTTATTTGCAAACTTGCCCCACGGGTCGGGTTTTGAAATTATACCCCCGATGTAAATCATTATCAAGGTATGTGGCACATGTGAGAGGTCCGACCTTGATTCGAGATGCCCGCAAAGACGTAGCTTGTGGTCTTTATTGAGAGACAAAAGTGATGCGATAGATGAAGCACAATTGTAGATATTTCTAAGTGTCTTTGGAATGTACTGATAGTTTATTTTGATATACATTGTAGATTTAGGACACTAAGATACGTCATGTTTAAAAAAAACACTATTCATGACATGTAATTTCCGATGTACCAAAGATTGAGAGTATTAAAAAAAGATTTTTTGCCATTGTGTTTAAAATAATAGCGAAAAACGGACTTTACCAAGTCCAAAGGACACAACGAATTGTTTAACATCAGGTTTTCGTTTGCACGTAAAACTATAACAAGTTAGCACTGAGATATAGTAAACATATATGTACTATAGATTTACCCAGTTGCACCAATTTGCCCCGTAAACTAGGCAGTTTACAACTTTACCCCACGAAGGTAAAAACACATGTGTCCATAATTTAGCAACGAGGAATTTGTTTCTGATTTTACGAGGTTTTATCTCACCGATAGTAGGCCTAGTTTATGTGGGTCCTATCATTACGACCCACGTATTCTAATTGGCATCACAAAGTATATTCTCGAGAGAACCAATATTACATGACCTTCGGGACCTATGTGAATCTAATATGATTCGGTCACACCATCAACTCGCTTCTATTCGGTATACACAGTGGGAATGTGAACCTGGGTTTTTATGGTCACACTAGTCCAATCAATGGAGTTATTGATCCTTACAATAATTATTTCAACCAAACTTTACTGTCATGGATTAGATAACAAATGTGTGGTATTTGCTGGGTCATACGAATACTGAAATCACACAAAAACTAAAAAAAATGCTATGGTCCTAGTCTCACCTGATGGCAAGTGACGCCAATATCATAAATATGGAAAACAAAAGGTGAAAGTGATTCCTATTTCTTTTAGAAAATAGTCCTATAGAGAGCTAAGACTAGTAGAGCGGAACGAAATCTATCAATTATGATTTGTATTGAGCCTACATTTATTCATCAGGAAAACAAAAATCTCTTTACTTATATCAAACTTGATTTTGTAAGTGCACCTCAGTAGTCATTCAGCGCCACCTATCGAGAGCTGTATCGAACGTTACCGTCTCAGCCCCCGCTGTTACCGAAACGACTTGCATATCTTCCACTGAATTAACCATATTTACGGCCATCCGGCTATTTGCGAGACGAGCAATGGAGCGAGCGAGATAAAATTTAACAACTAAACTTTTAGCGGTTTTGCTGAGATTTCAACGTCGGCTTTAACGATGCGGCTGCACTTGCTTTGTGTATTTGCTGTGTCACCTTGTTAGAACAATTTGATTGTCAGCAGAGCTCGGTGAAATGGACAGTGGATAAATAAATATGAAAAGTCAGCAGCAGAGTTATTTAAGCGCGAGCGTGGCACGACTTTATTGTTAATACAAGTTAAATTATACAACAATGATAAATTCAGTATGCGCACATTTCGAAGATTTATAATCTGCATGCTTGCTGTTATTACCTAATACGTATCTACATAGCAAATTCCAATCCATCCTCGTATTGATAGCCCTATTAATATCATCTGAAAACTCGGCAGGTAAATCATTGGACGGATGTCTCAGGGCGTATGCATTAATTCAATCTGACGAGATTTATTGAGGAAATGAGAACCCTGCTTCCGCGCAGGTGGAAACCTTATAGTAAAAAGGTCGTAAGGTTTCTAATTGTAATATGATGGTTAAGACCTTTTTGATTGGGGTATGAAATATGCTCCGATTTATGTGTTTTGGGACTCGCATATGGAAATCTTTGGTTAGCGTGCGTGTCATATCTTTTTAAACTACTTTTTCGAGAGTGGAGCCTTAATTTCTATGCAGTTTCGTTTTTATAGAATATTTAAAATCAGTTGCCGGTATTCTAGTTTTTATTTTGTTATGGATTTTTTATCATTTATACAAGATGATTTTCTTGTGTCATCAAATTGAAATCCTAACAAATTGTAATTCTGATAGCCAAAATTTTTTACAACTATCTGATATTGAGCTGTTATCACACCAAGAAATACACCAATAATAATAAAAGGTGATGTCACTTTTGACAATTCAGATCTTCTCGAATATCAAATTGAAATCGAATCAATTACAAATTATATTCCTCGATTAGGCTTCAATGGTCGTAAGAATAGCAATAGTGGATTTTGAACGGTAAACTATATTTGGCCTGTCTTCTCCTACAATGGTATCAACGGATTGATGTTTTCAACATCCTGTTATTGGTCGAATGGTCGTCGTAATAATCAGGAAGGATCACTTACACAATTCAATATATTTTCAAACTCAGTAAGAACATAAATGTCCAACTAACGACGCAGATAGGCCACACGTATTGAGAGCCCATTATGGCCTACCCGGCCATTTCAGCCATCGCTACCCAAGTAATTGCTCGCTATCTAACTTGTTTTTCTTTTTAAAAGATTTACGGCGGCAGATACCGTGGGATAGTGCGGTGGCACGAAATTAAATAAATGGCGGGTAAACATGTAGTTAAGGGCTGTGTTTTGGAGGTAGTTAACACTACTTTCTAAGGATATAACGTACGTATGTACACCACAGTACCTATTTAATTGTTGATCCATCTAGGGTTCACTTTACATTAGAAATTTCATAGAGTAATTATCCTTCTAAAGGAAATATCTGAAAAGAGCGCGGCCGGCACCTAGTACTCGAATGACAGTTGAAGCGACGCTGCTAGCGTAACGCCGCACCGATGCCAATCGCTGTCACTAGTGCGGTGCTGGAAGTGTTGCTAGCCTTTTAGGAAGCATTAAACAGTTGAAAATAGTTTGAACTGTAAGTTGCTCAACAATTATAGTACGGTGACAGTGCAGTCAGCAGCAGAAGTGGCAAAGCAGGTGGGGTGTTAAGCTTGACACGACGTCATTGTCAAGAGGATAAGAGCGTGTGTAAGTCATTTTAATTACCCCACCCACTTAGCTACTTGTGCTGCTGACTACTTACGGTTCACAGATGTTTAACTGAGCGCTTATGATCGCTATTAATTAGATTTTTCTGAGAATGGTAGGGCACGGAATCATGCCATACCGTCAGCGCTGGTAAGCGACTGCTGTGGCAAAATACGTTTGAGAAGTGGCAATTTTATTCAATGATTTACAGTGATCGGAGAAAAGGATTCCACACGGGGTGAATGACGTCAATAATTATGCTAGTATGGATATGCCGCGGCATTTGCGGGATAGAAAAATAAAATTAAAGTAATTTTCACAAACATTTGTAATTTAGTATTTTAATGAAATTATTTATTTCGCATATTATTTCTTGTTTTTTTTTTCATCTCTATAAAATTAAAATAACAAACCATTATTTTACTGGTCAACGAGCGAGTTCTTAGTTCGGGGCGGACTACTAGTTACCGACACTGATTCATTGTATTAAACATAATACAAACACGTATATTTTCGAGCAGTTTAATTGGTATCGCGGGCGAAACGGCGCATCCATAATACTATGTCTAGTTGAATTCCCGCGGTGTGGAATCCTTTTCGCCGATCACTGATGATTTATCTATTTATACCAGTTTAGTCTTTTGAGTGAGTTTATAACTATTTAAATAGTCTATCATTCCTTTTTTAAAGGCAGAGTAATTAATTATGGCAGTTCTGTAAGACTTAGGTAGCCTAATTTCAGGTACCCGGAAATAGCTGAGATAGCCGAAAGGAGCGACATAACTGTATATTATTAGATAATAATCCACTAGATTCTCCTCCATATATTCTATTTACCTAACAATAGCTACTATTGTTTAACATTGGCATCTGTTCCCGAACGGCAGTGTCCATTATCAAAACAGTATGATAATTTATCCGCATAAGTCGCAACAAGCAACTACGAGTTCGAGTACACCGCTAATCCGAACTGGCCGTGGCTAGTTGTGAAACTCATTTACATTAAACTTTACTATATTTGAAATGTAGCAGTTAGATTTGGTACAGTACGGCCACTTTATGCTTAGTATACCAACTGGCGGTAGATGCAGATTATTTTGTGACCTATTTTGACAATTCCTTAAATTGGACTTTTGTTAATTTCAATTTTGTTTCCCTTCGGTCATTTTAAGTAATAGGTTAGGTTAGGTACTTGAGCAGTTATTTTAGGAAATCTTGATGTTTTAGTATGTGTATAGTACATTTTAAATATGTTTTTTTTTAATATTATAATCGAACTAAATCTTACTGCAAGAAATACATCACAATATCAGCTGAAAAATGCCTACCTCCTACTGGACATAGGCACCCCACCAGAATCTCCAAAACAGCCGATCAAGCGTTACCATCATGCAAGTTCCCTAGCTATTTTGGTGACCAGTTCGTCAATCCACTTTTCTGAGGGTTATTCTCAATAGAAGAACAATTCAACAATTCACATAATTCAACCAGAAAATTCTTCCATGTCTCCTGGATCGTAGCGACCATCGCTCCTATGTAGTGGTATACATATACGACACTAAATAATCTCCAACTATCGCCAGTAGTATCAAAGCTGGTCGTACTGTACTAACTGCTACAGTAGGATATCCTACTGTTAATTTTCTACCAACTATGTAGATATTTGAGACCCGTTGTTTGTACTACTAAGTGGGTAGCAAAGAGCATGCTATGCCGAGCGATATAATGCGATTCAAGCAGGATTATACTGCGAGCGACGAATTTAATGGATGCATTGCATGAGATATGGAGCTGAAATCGTATCATGTTTCTATTGTGGTTTGAGTTAAGCTCTTTGTTATAAGGATTATTTATTAGATGCGATGCACTAGAAATGTGTTCACCTAACCTTGTGTACTATATATGTAATTCTTCTTCATTAAAAATTAAGCGTAAAACTGTAAAATACACAGTGAAAGTGGTTTCTTTTAAATTACCTTTTGATTACTATAGACAGGGCACAAAATTTCAAAATCACTCTCCTTTTCGATGCGACAGGCAAACGATATTACTTTTGGGCAACCGGGCTTTTTACCTGGTTTAGACTTAGCTGTATCCGAATTGCCGGTTGCCTTCAAAGAAAATTTGACCGGAAGTGAGATATTCAAGATGGCGGCCAAAAAAAATACCCATTTTTTACTGTTTCTTAAATAAATCGTAAACCGTGACGCCTACCAAAAAATGTTCTTCCACTTAAGTAATCCACATAAAATTTTCTATTAAAAAGGTTCTATACAGTTTTTTGCTGGGATCAAAGTTTAATGAGATATCGAGGGTATAAGACAGCCATTAAACATATAGACTAATTAGCTTTTTCCCGCGACTTTGTCTGCGTGGGATTAACATTCGCCATAATAAATTTATGAAACACCTTAGTGAAATCTTATAGCAAATATAAATTTAACGTATATACTTTTTTACGTCTACAGTGAGCAACAATTGCATACAAAGTTTCACCCCCCTTTTCACCCCTTCAAAAGATGATTTCAGGGATAAAAACTATTTTATGTCCTTTTCCATAACTCAAACTATCATCATACCAAATTTCATCTAAATCGGTTCAGCGGTTTAAGCGTGAAGAGGTAACAGACACACTTTCGCATTTATAATATTAGTATGAAAAAATTGTGCGCATTGAGAAAAAGTTTTAAATTTTTGACCATGGATAGAGTGCCCCACGATGAATATTTTTTACTGTTGGAGGTCCGTAAAATTTTTGGACGTTCACGTCAAAATCCCCTCTGATGTGATTTGAGAGTTTTCCCTCTTCGCAGAACTTTTTTTAAATATAGATTTATATTTTTTTTCTATCAAAAATGAATTGTGCATGTCTGTTTTATACGGAAATGATACCACACAACCCCTAGCAGCCTCAACCAGAGTATTTAAAATATAATTTATCTTTAAACAGTTAGTGTGTCTGTTACCTCTTCACGCTTAAACCGCTGAACCGATTTAGATTAAATTTGGCATGATGATAGTTTGAGTTATGGAAAAGGACATGAAATAGTTTTTATCTCAGAAATCGTCTTTTGAAAGGGTGAAAAGGGGGGTGAAACTTTGTATGGAATTGTTGCTCACTGTAGACGTAAAAAAGTATGTACGTTAAATTTATATTTGCTATAAGATTTCACTAAGGTGTTTCATAAATGTATTATAGCGAATGTTAATCCCACGCAGACGAAGTCGCGGGAAAAGGGTAATTAGTCTATATTTTTAAGGTCTATCTTATACCCTCGATATCTCATTAAACTTTGATCCCAGCAAAAAACTGTATAGAACCTTTTTTATAGAGAATTTTATGTGAATTATTTAAGTAAAAGAACATTTTTTGGTAGGGGTCACGGTTTACGAGTTATTTAAGAAAAAGTAAAAAATGGGTAATTTTTTTGGCCGCCATCTTGAATATCTCACTTCCGGACAAATTTTCTTTGAAGGCAACCGGCGATTCGGATACAGCAGGGTCTAAATCAGGTAAAAAGCCCGGTTGCCCAAAAGTAATATCGTTTGCTTCTCGACATGGATTTTTTGAAAAATGGAACTAGACTACTAGGTTTGATTCGTAAATACGTTTGATTCTAATCTATACAGATGTGAATTTCGTCGAGTGTCTGAACCAGATCAAACTTGTTAATCAATGTAGTTTTTTTTAAACCCGGTAGCGTGCGTAATCTGTCACCCACGCAGTTGTCAGAGCCCATTCGTTACGTACAGTTGCCACCAGATATATCGGAGCGGCCAAGGTGGTCACATCTGAACAACACCTTTATTGTCAAGGTGTACTTGTTCAGATATTTTTGAGTATCCTGACTGCTCAGATATATTTGAAAGCGACTGTACAGTATCCACTTGCCATCAGAATAGCCGTACATATGTAAGTACCTGCTCTTGTTTAGAAGCTTATTGGTATTAAATGTACGCCAGGATTATTACGCGATCACCTTTACCGCAATTCCGAATTAAAATACACGCTCGCGCTGAACTGTTACCTAACACATTAACAGCAACACAAACTCCACCAATAAAAACCCAAACGAGAATTACCCAAATGAAGTTGTAAATTACCCTAAGGCCGGCGGAAACAATCAGTCTGGGGTAAAAATTTAAACGGCTCGTTAACCGCCAACTTTCGGGGGTGTTCGGGAACTTTCGGGGCCGTTCGGGGCGTTTTCCCAAAGCGACACGTGACGAGTTGAGGCATAACGTCACATCTATCACAAACTAGTGATTGGTTTTAAACCTTTTGTCGGCTAGATAAGGTCGAGTTACGGTTGAAGTTTCTCCGAATATCATGGTGATATAAGACGTTTTGGGTTAATATGGAATTGTTGCTAATCGGGTTTTGGTAAATATACGGGAGTTTGCCTTTTGTCAACTTTAGTTACAGAGAAAAGGGTTATTTATACAAATATAAAACAAACAAACTTTCTTCTCTAAGCAATCTCGCCATTTCTATATTTATGTTCCCCTCAATACGTAGTCAGGAAAAAACATAACCGTCCTTTTGCAGTCGAGTAAAAATAAAAGGACAGTCAGCAACAAAAGTAGTGTATCTTTTATTCTGTTCGCGATTAAACCGAACCAAAAAAAATTTCATCACACGTTTAGCTTCTGCAATTGATTGTACTTACATTTTTTTGTGTAGATTTTCTAAATTCTCAAATTCAAATTACTATTAAATGTTACGTAACTCTCTCATGACGTTAATTAATAATTACCCTCGTTACATAATTGTGACTTCGAATCGAATCAACAACTCACACTTGGGGAATTTAATTCAAATCAAATATTCGTACATTCGATCTAATTTCCTACTCGAATTAAATAGTTTCTCGATTCCGTTCCGGATTCGATTAACGGAACGGTAAATATACGGTTTGCCTTGAGTACGGTCCGCAGCAGTCACTACGCGGAATCCTCAAAATTATCTCAGTTATTTTTAAACAACTAATGGAAAAATAGATAGTCCGCACACACAAAAAAACGACATCTCCAACATTGGTATTTAGAAAAGCTAAATTTGTATGGCGCGAATTAGTTTTTATTTCGCGAAAATGACTCAATGTTTTGTCTCAAATTGCTCCGAAGTTGAAATCCACCGATTTCTGAAATATACCAAATTAAAATGCTGTAGATTAACGCCATAGGGAAGGTTTTTGGCTAAGTAAAGCTTTTTGACTGCATAGTAGTTAAGGATCATTCATCTTCAGTCTCTTTCTCTTATTGTATGTCTCTTTCTCTTGTATGGAATCTGGAACAGCGCCATCTACAAAAAGTTTTCACCGGCTTTCCCCATTTAAAAGTGTTATATTATAACTTATTTATTGCAATAACCGCGCTGTTATTCAGCTGGGATTGCTCGTCGAAAATAGATAATTTGATCATGTCACGTGCAATCTGCTAGCCTATAGTATCCGCAGAATTAAGTGGCGACTGAGGTCATAAAACTTCTCTTTCACACTTGCACCGCCACGGCAAGAGAGAAGGAGACAGCGTTATGAACTCAGTCGCCACTTGATTCTGCGGATACTATAACGTGGCCGAGGTTTTATCGCTTGTCACCATACTGTTACGTTCTAACAATAACAAGTATGTAAGTGTGAAAGTGACACATGACGCGATAGTCGGTAAAATGTCCATACTATCCGTTTTGGTAATATTACATATTAGTTTAAAATGAATTGGATGTTATTTGAATTAAATTCTCAGTGATAACATAACTATGTAGAGGATATTAATATGTGACATTCCACGTGAAAAGGTACCTTATGGCGGTTGGAACTTACGCTATTTCTAATGACGCTGCAATACTAATGCGATGCTTCGCAACGTAAGCGCCAACCGCCATAAGGGACTTTCACCCGTGGGACGTCACATATTACAGTTAGGTTATTTAATTTCTTTGATCCTTCTTGATAAGTTTAAATAGGTAAGAATAAGCCAATAGGGAATATTACGCAAAACTCTGCGTAGGGGGCGGCACTAGCACATCCAGAGGGCCTACCACGAAGCACGAATATAAGAATTTCGTTACCTGGTTCTCTGTCACTCTTTCATATTCGAGCGATAGAGAGGCACATGTCAAAATTTCGATTCTCTCGTTTCACGATAGGCCTTTTGTAAACAAACCGCCTTGGTGCGCAAATGACATATTTATTCGTTATAAATTATCTGTGAAAACTTGTAAAAAAACTGTTTAAGGCCTAGTATGTATTAAAAACTCTATGGTTTACCGGTGTGCTAGTGCTGCACTCTGGTGGTAGAATATTGCAGTAATATCCCCTATTTGCCAAATAATTTCTCTAGCGATGCCGACCGTACTATCTCTACGCATGGAACTCGGAGTTAAAATTTGTTTATCAGAGTGGTTACATATTCGGAAATACATCATTTAAATGTGTTGGAACTCGTAATGTTCGTATCATAGGATTCTATCGCCTATAAATTTAGTAGTTTCGTTTAACTTTGCATATTAATTATGAATATATATTTATAATGATTGCTAGGGACTATTTACAAACTTTGTCGAAATAATAAACTATTTTAAAATTTTGATTAGTATTTGTACCAGTTTAATATTACATTGAGTGAACTTAAACATATACTAAACATTTTTATATTAAATTACCAAAAATTATTCGTGGCCCAAAACACGAGCGAAAAATTCAAACGTAGATTGTACTCCTCAAACAATAAAACTATTGTTCATCAACTTAAAAAAAATATGTAGTTTTAAGATTGTCTCTTTCTGATACAAACTAAATATTATTTTCAATGTACGTTAAAATCCGTCTAATTGACATTGCTTGTCAGTCTTGTCACTCTACAGACATAATCAATTTCGCAATACATTGCGTATTCAGGTAAACTTTAAAATGAACTAAAAATCAAACCGTAAGTTATTTTTAAAAGTCGCTCAACAAAGTTGTTCAGTTTGAGGAGTAGAATTTACGTTTCAATCCTTCGCCCGTGTTACGGGCCACACACTGTATAAATTAGGTACTTACTAGAACTCTAGAACTAGGTAGCTAGAGAATGATAACGTTTACTCTGGGTTACTCACCCGATTTTTATATAACAACTAGCAGTTGCCCGCGGCTTCGCCCGCGTACATTATGATTAATGCAGATTTCTACTCTTGAATAAAAGTTTTTCCCCGCGACTTCCTTTGCGTAGAATAAGTAACTGACCCCCCTTTTTACCGTCTTAGGGAATGACTTCTGGGATAACTATTATGTATCCATCCCCAGAACTCAAACTATCTCTATACCAAATCATCTAAATAGGTTCAGCGGTTATCAATTCCCCATATAAAATTTCAACCCCCTTTTCACCTCTTAAAGGGTTGATTTTCGGGATAAAACTATCCTATGTCGTTTTCCGAGACTCAAATTATCTCTATACCAAGTTTCATCTAAATCGGTTCAACTGAAAATAATTCTCTATAAAACTTCCAACCCCTTTGCTTTGCACCCCCGTAAGCTTTGTTTTTCGAGATAAATACAATTTTGCCCCTTCCCGGGACCCAAACTATCTCCATACCAAGTTTCATCTAAATCGGTTCAACATTTAAAAATGCCCCATACAAACTTTTAACCCCCATTTCACCACTTTAAGTAACGATTTTAGGAAATTAAAAAAAAAAACACGCAAGTACGGGTCTTAGTTGCGCCTCAAAGGTTTCGTACGAACAACTTTTTTATTAAATTTTTGAAAAAAGACGCTTTCAGCATGATTTCATGAGAATTAATAGGGCGGCTGAGTGCGAATCGGACACGTACCCCGATTTTTTTTTGTCTTAAGTCGGACTGGTGCTTGACTGCACTCTTATTAGTTTTCTTGTAATTTATACGTAAATAACTATTATATCTATAATTTTTGCAAATTTTTCTGTCGAACAGTTTCCGATATTGATTAATTTACACCTTTTTTTTAATAACTTCAAAGTTATGTATGTTAAAATTATACTAATTAGAGATCCTCACATAAAGCCCTTTTATTTGATACGCTACACAATAAAGTTATTTGTTTTTTGATTTCTCATTTACCTACCCACAAATCCCCCCCCCCCCCTTAATGTTTAAAATTCATAAATTGGCGTTACATGCCTGCCTTTGGGTCACTGACTTACAAACAAAGTCGCACCATAAGGGTTCCTTTTCTACCATTTTGGTACGAAACCCTAAAACATCCTTTTCGCTTCCCGGGACTCTCTATACTAAGTTTTATCAAAATCGGTTCAGCTATTAAAAATTCCCCATTCAAACCTCCAACGCCATTTCATTCCCTTAACCTTAGGGTTAATTTTCGAAATAAAAACTATTTATATGTCCGTTCTCGGGACTTAAATTATGTTTATACAAAGGTTCATCTAAATCGTTCACGTTTAAAAATTCCCCATGCAAACTTGCAACCCCCGTTTCACCCTTAACCTTTAGGGCTGATTTTCGAGGTAAAAACAATTTTATGTTCCTTCTCGGGACTCAAACTATCTGTATGCTAATTAGCATTAAGTTTCATCTAAATCGGTCCAGGTGTTAAAAATTTCCTGATCAAAATTCTAATCCCTTTTTTCTTCAAGGGATGATTTTCGGAACGAAAACAACCCTTACTCATTTGCAGGGATTCACACTTACTATGTACCAAGTTTCGTCTAAATCGGTTCAACGGTTTAAAATTCCCTATAAAAACCTGCAACCCCCGTTTCACCCTTAACTTTTTTACCTTCGCAAAAAAAACTATTTTTTTTACTCCCCGGGCCTCAAACTATCTGTATACCAAGTTTCATCTAAATTGGTTCAGCTGTGAAAAAATCCTATATAAACTACCAACCCTCTTTTCACCCCTTTACGGGTTAATTTTTTCAATGAAAATAACCCTTAGTCGTTTCCCGGGATTCAAACTATCTATTATATCAAGTTTCATTTAAATCGGTTCAACGGTTAAAAATTCTCTATACAACCTTCCAATCCCCTTTTCACCCCCTAAAGGGCTGATTTTCGGTATAGAAACTACCCTATGTCCTTTCCCGGAGGGAAAATTATTTCTTTAAGAAAAAGTTCGAAATTGATGCCATTTTCGTACGTAATTAACGTCCCAAAATACCATAAATCGACTCCCATATTGATAATTAGTAATTTCAACCCTATCGCACCCCAACAGAGGGATGATATTTCACGCCCGCCACGTTGTATCATAAAATCATTGGTGTTTTCGTAATCAGCGACCCGATAAACCATAGAAAAGATACCCATGTTGATTTTCAGACTTTGTCACCCCCATTTCCCCCTTTATGGGGTTGAATTTTCAAAAAACCTGAAACACGTGTTTACATATTTATTGTTAGGAATACTCCTGTGAAGTTTCAAATAAAACAGTCTAACTAATCTTGTTTCCCTATACAAACTTTGGACCACCATTTCACCCACTGGGGGATAATATTTTACACCTGCCACGTTGTATAATGAAATGGTTGTTGTTTTCGTAATCAGCAACCCGATAAACCATAGAAACGATACCTATATTGATTTTCAGACTTTTTCACCCCCATTTCCCGCTTTAAGGAGTTGAACTTTCAAAAAACCTGAAACACGTGTTTACATATTTATTGTTAGGATTACTCCTGTGAAGTTTCAAATAAAACAGTCTAACTAATCTTGTTTCCCTATACAAACTTTGGACCCCCATTTCACCCCCTGGGGGATGATATTTTACACCTGCCACGTTGTATAATAAAATGGTTGTTGTTTTCGTAATCAGCTACCCGATAAACCATAGAAGCGATACCCATATTGATTTTCAGACTTTTTCACCCCCATTTCCCCCTTTAAGGAGTTAAATTTTCAAAAAAGCTGAAACACGTGTTTACTCATTTATTGTTAGAAATACTCCGGTGAAGTTTCAAATAAAATAGTCTAACTAATCTTGTTTCCCTATACAAACTTTGGACCCCCATTTCACCCCCTGGGGGATGATATTTTACACCTGCCACGTTGTATGATAATATGGTTGTTGTTTTCGTAATCAGCGCCCCGATAAACCATAGGAACGATACCCATATTGATTTTCAGACATTTTCACCCCCATTTCCCCCTTTAAGGAGTTAAATTTTCAAAAAAGCTGAAACACGTGCTTACTCATTTATTGTTAGGAAAACTCCGGTGAAGTTTCAAATAAAATAGTCTAACAAATCTTGTTTCCTCATACAAACTTTGGACCCCCATTTCACCCCCTTACGGGGTGAATTTTGAAAAATCCTTTCTTAGTGCACCCCTAGACCTTATAAGGGGCCTACGTGCCAAATTTGGAAACTCTAGACCCAGCGGTTTAGGCTGTGCGTTGATATGTCAGTCAGTCAGTCAGTTTCTTCTTTTATATATTTAGATAAAATTCATCAAACATACATTTTTAAGTTAGTTGAGCCCTTTAGGTAATGGGCTGTATATCTAGCTTGCTTTTAGAATGAAGCGTAAATTTTCTTTTAACAAAGTTTGATGCTATTGTCCCCTGGTTGAGAAGGCAGTAAAATAACAAGGAAAGGTATTTGATTCACCTAAATACATATGTACAGTCGCCATCAAATATATCGGAGCGGCCAAGGTATTCAAAAATATCTGAACATGCACTTTATCGCCTTGAGAATAGAGGCGTTGTTCAGATATTTGTGACCAGCTTGGCCGCTTGTAACGGGCCGCCTTCCTTACCCGTTCAATATAGGTGATTATAATTGTTAAATTATAATTTAGGTTTCCTTTATATATTTAACTACCACTCACTGCTTATTACGTAGTGTATATGTGCCTTTAGAAGTCTACTGTTGTCTATACTTTAGAAGAATGAATACTCTCCGAATTTCGAATTCAAATTTACTGTCATTAGAGTTCTCATGAAAAAACTGTCAAAACATAAATACCATTGTGATTGTGATATTTGTGGTGAAAATAATTACAATAAATAAGTATAAGTATAACTGTGGAAGCTGTAGCAGAGCAGCCCGACGATCTGTAGCGTTCTGTCATAACATAAATGAATACGATGAGATAAGATATCCCTGGGACTATGGGTTGGAAAACTAGCCGCTACAAAGACGGACTCCAGCCGCAAACAATTTAAGTATTCTTACGCTTATATATTCCCTATTCTATTAATTATTCCTATTCATATATATTTCCTATTTTATTAAGTTATTTCTACCCCTATATTACCACTCTTTCAGTACCGTACCTTCTCTATAGATCCTAATGTTTGAATACTATATGAAGTCCCAATTTACGAAAGTATTGTGTATTTGCGTGTATACAATATTAAAGACCCTCCATTCCTTACTGACCTTTGAGTGACGAGAGCGGTCGACCTGCGGTTCCAATATTTAGGCTATATTTCTAGCTAGGTAAGACAGCGAAGTGGAGTTACTACAAAACCGATATTCCTAACTTTATTGATAACTAAGTGAGACACGGTGGATAGTCAGCGGTAGTATACCTATAAGGCCAATAGTGATGAAGTAAAGTGAGGATACTACGGTAAGGTAGGAGATACTTTAGGTGTAGCTATAGGTACAAGATAAGGAAAATGGTCATATGTTTTCTAGGTACAGTCTGACACATATTCTACAATAGGAGTGACTCTTGTATATTTATTCGTTAATCACGCCGTACGACAGCTACAAGGTATTAGTTATTCTCCCAATGTACAGAGACCAATCCTAGGGATTATGACGCATAAATAATTTGAGGAACTGTGAGTGAAGATAACTAGACATACTGACTGTACCTTTCCTATCTTAAGGTCCTATTGTTCTATTTCTATACTTACTTGGACTAACTGACATTGTACAATGACGATCTTCATGAAAATACTCCCATATAGGTTTAGGGATACTTAATGACCGCATGGTCATAGAATCTTTAAAAAACAGGTGAATGATAAGCGGTATGATGGAGGACAGAGAGGACATGGACAAGCTACACTATGTAAGGACAGGTTACCACGAATACAGCGTTCCTAATCACTAGAAGACCACGAGCCCGATTTAAAAGAAAAATATACAAGGAAAATATACAAGGACATCAGGTACGAGTAACTGGCATAAAACTAGTTTAAGTCAAGTATTTAGGTAGTGCAGGTTAGGGTTCACTACAGTTTGGTGCCGTGACCAGGATGTGTTCGATGTTCAGCGTACCTATTTAGAATGTTTTATCGCCAGTTCCTTGTATTTTCCTTGTGAATCAAAAAAGTGGCCTTTTACCACAGTTTGCTGCTGTTGAAATGGATGGCATAGTGAAAAGCTTGTTCTTGTGCCTCTCCTGTCCTTAAAAACTTTAAAACCTACAAGATATGATAAAAAATAAATACTTATTGCTCAAGTAGTATGATTTATATTTACCATATACTATTTAGAGTAGAATTACCGGTCTGTAATTATTACATAGTATTAGTAAGTAGTTCTGTAAAGCTACTATTGCCATAGTTTATACAAGCGCCTGATCGTTTTTTTTATGAATAAGTATTTACTTCGACGGTAAAACCTTAATAAATAAATAAATAATAAATAAAATAAATAAGCAGAGCACGCTTGATTCTCATGTACTAGTCTATAGCTTGAACTGGAATACTTCACCGAATACTTGCTATATGATTTTACATCAAGCCTTAATCTACATAATCTTTAGATATTCTTAACTTCATCAAAAGATATGAGATGAGGAAGGCCTTGATAATAGATTTATGTTTCTTGATTGCACTAAAACTGTCAATTCTTTGTTCGGGAATGGTTTTGATGGTGCAACAACCCAAGCAGATGCAATGGTTGGAGGATCAAGTAGGCAAAGCAAGCTTGTGACTCATGTATTCATTAAAGACTATGTACTTGAATAGAAAATTCAGTTAGTAGATTACTTACCTATTGATCATTTGTCTGGCCTTTGTCATCGAAGTCTTAATATGTAGAGAGATACTTCTAGCTTTAATTAGTTCAAATAAATAAAGTTAAAATATATTTTTAAAAAATTGATTTAGGACACTTCTAAGGGTTTCTGATCACGTCTTCCCTTAGAACCTGTAGGTTTACCCAGGTAGGTAGGTAGGCCAAATATTAGGTTAAGTGTAAGTCGCCAGAATGCAGCAAACGATTGGGGGGGTTAGGATCGCTTCAATTGGTGATACCTAGATCATATTCAAATCGTTGACTACATATCTCTAATCTTTAACTACTAAATCAAGCGAAATAAATTAATTTTATTGTGTAATTTAATAGGTAGCTCGTACGCAGAAACATTTTACAGCTGTTTTACTTCAAGTGTATCTTGACGTCGTCAGTAACTTGGGAGGTTATATCCAATGATTTTCTAGGTCTAGGTATTCTGATATTTCTGATAGGCCGCTTGCAAAACATTTTCTTCTTCGACCTGTAAAAACAACTTATTAATATATTGACTAAACTGCTATTAATTTACCTAACCAAAATAGACCACCTTGCTAAATAAAAATGACTTGTATTTTATGTTATCAAGTCGCTTTAAACTGGTCGTATTTCTACGATACCAATTTAAATTAGGCTAGATATTACATATATTTTATTACATCTAAGAATCATAAATAATAAATAATGATTCTTGTCACATTCATACAAAAAGGTGTATGTGAACATTTTAAGAATTACTACAAAAGAATTCTTATATTCATCACATTCATACAAAAAGGTGTCTCTGCACACTCTAGGAATCAGAAGGGTTCTTATACTTGTCACATTCATACAAAAAGGTGTCTGTGCATACTATGGGAATAAGAAAGCTTCTTATTCTTACCACATTCATACAAAAAGGTGTCTGTATATATATGTATGTACCTAATAGGAATTACTAAAAAGGGATTCTTTACTTACCGCATCCATACAAAAGGTGTATGTGGTAAGTATATATTATCTATTTACTCGTATAATATGTTTATTATCATCGGTAATTTAAATGTTTAGGTTATTGTTATAATCTTATAATATTACGACGCACGCGAGATAAACATAATATATAAACATGTCTAATATTACTTTCATTTTATTGACAAACTGTTGTCGGATTGACTTATGCCATAGGAACATTAACTTTCCAGCCTTATAAAATAGTTTCAATAACCTTCATGCTAGGAATAATTATACAAAACCTACACAGGCATTTTATGCTATAAAGGATAATTTTGATAAATCAAAAATATATTTTAGATTAAATTATTATGTATGTAAGTACCGTCAGTAGGAAAAGTCTTCAGAAATAAAATAAAACTTAATCAAATTCCTTCGAAATGAAATTAATTTTAATTGAATAATAATACGTTATTGGGATTAAACTCTGGTTTCTGCACAAATTATTTAAACTCAATAAAAAAAAAAGGTTAATATACTTGAGTTTCGTTAGGGTCTATTTTACAAAGTTTATATCGAGACGTGTTGTTCCATTGTTTTGGAAGAATGTATGAGGGACTGTAGATTGATTGTGTGATGCATGCATTAAGACTATAAGAGAACATCACAATTCCATCACTGATTACGACTGAGATCTAACAGTATGTAGAGCTCCTAACAATGGAATTGGACTTAAGATATAAACATCAGTTCATTGTCGTCTCGCCATTACATGTACAGTACAACGAACATTTTGGATATTGCTATTAGTTAGTGTCATTTCAAGCTGACAGTTTGCAGGTTTCCCTAACTGTTATCCAAGTGGATCCTACTCTACCCTGGGAAACACACCCCCTGATTTATTTGACACACCCAACAATTACGAGATGTCAATTAAAGTAGGAGAAAATATATAAATTGTTTTAAATAATAACACAAACATGAATAATAACTAAAATTATGGGATGGTCACTAATAGACCAACCCTCAATATAAGCTAAATAAAACTTATAAAGGCTAAAACTAAGATAAAAGCCTAATAGCTATTGTTTATGACATCTAGTCAAGACTAGATGATATGGCTAAGATAGCCTCATGTAAACATCATGTAATTGTTGAAACAAGGTCCCGGCTGAGAGTGGTCCGTACTCTGGTGAAGTCTAGGTTTTAGTGTTGGTACTTTGGGTAATTAACGGCAGGGTACCCACTTAGGAGAAGCTTCACTTTTCAAGGGATGCATTGATTATCTTCCTTTCCCCATCCAATAAAGCAAAGCAGGATGTGGTCGGAATTGTCCTTGCATTACGGCTAGAGTTGACTCATGGATTCACAACCCAGAGTTCCTTTGTGGGAGTGAGGTCATCTGTGGAGTGCTTTTGGATTGCCCATGCCATACATATGGGAACTTGGAACCTTGACCATATACGTTATCACTCTTGGTTTGGTTTAAAATACACACTACATAAGAGGATTATAAAAAAAAAAGTCTACGCTAAATGGAAAGATCCCAATGAACTTATTTAGGTATCTTATTAAAAATTAATTGTCTTTACGATATCTTATGCTACCAATCTATTTATGTTTAAAATTTTGCTTTCCATGACACCTTGTCATATGTGTCTATGTTCGAAAAATTTGGGGGTAGTGTGGTAGTAGCATAAGTCTTTTTCTCCTTTTTTTCCCTTTCTTAATCTATGGTTATGTTTCGTATAGTTTAGTATTTGCTTCCATTATTAATTGCGTCCATGTTAGCCTTTGATTATTCAACCAACCGGATGCGACACACACTCTCATTTCTATCGGAAAAAGTCTGCCGTTTTTTGCGAGGGAGAGGAGCGTCAAATGTATGCGAAACGTCAAAATAGCCACGTCAAATAAACGTCAGTCCATACAATGAGTATGACTACTGGTCATACATTTTCGGCAGAGGGGAACGCCTGTCAATGCCGGCTCCGCTTGATTTAAAGCTCTAACATGTTAGCAAACGCTGAGGGTAGTATACACCGTGTGATTGATGAATTAATATAACTTTATTTTCTTCATAGTATTTTGAAATTCCTTAATATACAACGGGTGTCTGGTGAATTCGCATAACTTTTCCTTCAAATATTTTTTATTAATGGTTAATACCTTCATGACTTAGGTGCGTCCACATTTGCAAACTTGGGGGTAGTATACAACGTGTGTCTGATGTATACACATAAATTCTTTTTTTTTTGTAGTATTATTACTGTTTCTTTTTTAATTGTTAAAATTTTGCTTTCCATGACCCAGATGTGTCTATGTTCGCAAAATTTGGGGGTAGTGTGTAACGGGCCGCCTTCCTTACCCGTTCAATATAGGTGATTATAATTGTTAAATTATAATTTAGGTTTCCTTTATATATTTAACTACCACTCACTGCTTATTACGTAGTGTATATGTGCCTTTAGAAGTCTACTGTTGTCTATACTTTAGAAGAATGAATACTCTCCGAATTTCGAATTCAAATTTACTGTCATTAGAGTTCTCATGAAAAAACTGTCAAAACATAAATACCATTGTGATTGTGATATTTGTGGTGAAAATAATTACAATAAATAAGTATAAGTATAACTGTGGAAGCTGTAGCAGAGCAGCCCGACGATCTGTAGCGTTCTGTCATAACATAAATGAATACGATGAGATAAGATATCCCTGGGACTATGGGTTGGAAAACTAGCCGCTACAAAGACGGACTCCAGCCGCAAACAATTTAAGTATTCTTACGCTTATATATTCCCTATTCTATTAATTATTCCTATTCATATATATTTCCTATTTTATTAAGTTATTTCTACCCCTATATTACCACTCTTTCAGTACCGTACCTTCTCTATAGATCCTAATGTTTGAATACTATATGAAGTCCCGATTTACGAAAGTATTGTGTATTTGCGTGTATACAATATTAAAGACCCTCCATTCCTTACTGACCTTTGAGTGACGAGAGCGGTCGACCTGCGGTTCCAATATTTAGGCTATATTTCTAGCTAGGTAAGACAGCGAAGTGGAGTTACTACAAAACCGATATTCCTAACTTTATTGATAACTAAGTGAGACACGGTGGATAGTCAGCGGTAGTATACCTATAAGGCCAATAGTGATGAAGTAAAGTGAGGATACTACGGTAAGGTAGGAGATACTTTAGGTGTAGTTATAGGTACAAGATAAGGAAAATGGTCATATGTTTTCTAGGTACAGTCTGACACATATTCTACAATAGGAGTGACTCTTGTATATTTATTCGTTAATCACGCCGTACGACAGCTACAAGGTATTAGTTATTCTCCCAATGTACAGAGACCAATCCTAGGGATTATGACGCATAAATAATTTGAGGAACTGTGAGTGAAGATAACTAGACATACTGACTGTACCTTTCCTATCTTAAGGTCCTATTGTTCTATTTCTATACTTACTTGGACTAACTGACATTGTACAATGACGATCTTCATGAAAATACTCCCATATAGGTTTAGGGATACTTAATGACCGCATGGTCATAGAATCTTTAAAAAACAGGTGAATGATAAGCGGTATGATGGAGGACAGAGAGGACATGGACAAGCTACACTATGTAAGGACAGGTTACCACGAATACAGCGTTCCTAATCACTAGAAGACCACGAGCCCGATTTAAAAGAAAAATATACAAGGAAAATATACAAGGACATCAGGTACGAGTAACTGGCATAAAACTAGTTTAAGTCAAGTATTTAGGTAGTGCAGGTTAGGGTTCACTACACGCTCCGATATATCTGATGGCGACTTTACTTAAAAACATGGATATTGAATAAAAAAGTACACAGTACGTGTGCACTCTAACCCTATAACTCGTAAAAAGCGTGTTGTAAGAAGACGCATGTCAGCTACATATTTTTTCACCGATCCACGTCTATCGGTGCGGACGTTAAATCAAATCAAATCAAATCAAATAATTTATTCAAAAATAATTGTACAGATAATTCTTAGAACTATGCATTATTATTACAGAGCTGAGGTTCATATATGTCTGAACTAGGAAATCCTGTGTTTCAGGCTGAAAAGTACTGCTTCTTATTATATAATTATTCACTTATGCATATTTAAGTTAAATGTAGTTTACAATAAGAGTCTTATCATCCTAGTTAATAAAAACATTAAAATTTATAATAAAATAGTAATTTACAAGTAACAGTACTGATTATTTTATGACTACGACATAATGACGTGCTGCATTGCTGACAGATCCGGCGGGACAGTAAGAAATGTGAACAGATCGACACATACGACATGTCAAACACTTTTACTATTACAAAAAATAAAAAAGACGCATCTCCTTTGCAATACACACGAAGACGAAGTAAGGAAGACATTTTTTTTTATATTGTCAACAGTAGAAGATAAACGGGCGAAATATCAAAAAATATCTTGACAAGCTCTTGTTTTACTAGTAAGTCATGTTGAGCTCCAGTCCGTTAACTACTGGCTGTATCAAATCAACATCAAAGAATAGCTTGATTAATAATAATCATTACCATATCCCGCTACCGTTTTACAAAGAACGCTTATATATGGCTTAATATTACGTAAGTTTAAGTTTGTTCGGTACGAAGCTGCAAAAGCGCTTCCCCTGTATCTATTACGATAGTTACCAAACAGCCGGCACCTGACTCGAAGCAATTATAAGTTGCCGACGTGACGCTAACGACTCCTCGTAAGGGCGAAAACTGAGCGCCCGAGCAGAGCGATTGGCAGCGCGTCGGGCGCTGCGTCAGTATTAAACGCATGCAAATGTATGCGGGTGGCCGCACGCCGCGCAAATCTTTTGGAAGCGAGACGTAACGCTGCAACGCAAATGCGCCACTGGGGTTTTTGGTTTTTACCTAGAATTAACTGTCCTTGTAGACGTATAGAGAGGTTTTACTTGTTTTAAATTCTTGCTACGATACTAGTTGTACTTCTGGAATAGCATCCCAACAAATATTATATTATTAACATCACTCGCTCATACAGTTACGGACTTTAGTTGTTAAACCATTTATGGTTCTAGCTATTTTCTCTATGAAAATACTCTATGAAAATAAATGGCCTATGCAAAGAGAACCCTAAATGGCTCTACAATTATAGTCAGTGACCGTACACTGCCGTACAGTTGCCATCAAATATATCGGAGCGGCCACGGTACTCAAACATATCTGAACAAGCACCTTATATTGCTATGACAATTAAGGTGTTGTTCAGATATTTGTGACTACCTTAACCGCTCCGATATATCTGATGGCGACTGTACATAAACGTTTTAAGGAAAGAGATAAAATAGTGAGCATAATTTATCGAGCTTGGTAGGGGATTCTGGATCAAAACTACTAATAAAATTTGAACTAATAAATATTTCCATGTTTCACATAACTTTCGTGCCTTTTGTTTGCATTCCCTCGAGCCTGGTCGCATTGGGATCAATATGAAGAATATAATTTTAAAGACTCACCCTTTGAAAGCCCTTCTTAATCTGAGATTCCTGTGTCAGTTATTTTAATTTATTAGGAGCAATTAAGATTATAAACTTCTCCAAGATTTATTTACCCATCAATCTAATTAAAAACCAAAATCCCGCAACAGTACAAGATATTCCTTCCAACGGGTACATCCAAGAGGAAACGTCAACCAACAAATTTGTGAAAATTGCTGCGGGACCGAGGGACTTACACGCGATGAGTTGCCATGTCCAAAAAGAACTATACATTGATGATCTTATGTCTGGGGAATAGGATTCAACATTGTTTACACTTGTTTAGACTAGATCGTGTACACGACGCTGGGTAAATACGTTGATAGTATGGATTCTATGTGTCGATATTGACAAAGCTTTTTAATTGAATATGTAACAGGTCCCCTAGTACCTGAGAGGAATCCTCTTGCGTCTGCCCAGAAATTTAATCATGTAAAAGTCGCCAATCTGCATTTAACTATAAATATTAACAAGCCAAATTAGATATTACTAAGTATGAGATGAGACCTGTAAGACGCTGACTGTACATACCTATACAAGGTGTAACAAAAATACTGGTGACCCGTTTAAAGGCATAATTAGTATCGTATTGCGAGTAAGAAAAAGTAGGAGAAAATTCTTTTCGCGATTGTTTTTCTTTCTACTTTTTATAATTAGAATACGATACCAATTATGCCCTTGAAATGATCCCCAGTATTTTTGTTACACCTTGTATATCACTAACGCAAATCATCCCCGTATTTCCATAAATGAGTATAATCAATGTCCTTTTTGCAGAATGGCAATTTTTGGTCATCATTTTCATTAACTAGTTAGGTGGGTAAATTCTCAACCCTGTGGTGTTCTCACTTTAAAAAAAAGGTTTTAATAATAATAAATAGTGTTCAAAATTGAGATTTTATGTGTATAGTAAGACGAAAAATTTAAAACATTAGTTAAAGCAGTAGCACGGGGCATAGTTACTATAGTATCCGCAGAATTAAGTGGCGAATGAGGACATAAAATTTTTCTTTCACACTTGCATCGCCACGGCAAGAGAGAAGGAGACAGCGATATGAACTCAGTCGCCACTTAATTCTGCGGATAATATATAAATAGTGTCCACGTTGCAACCGGATGGCAAGCCATATATTATATGTCGTGACCTCCCGAAGTGACGTGGAACCGCTCTGTGCAAGCTAAACTGATCCAACTTAGACTTTACAACTGCACGCCATTGCTGTGAATATGTGGAAATATAAATTAGTCTACAATAATATTATTAATAATCATCCGCATGGCGGCGATGCGGTTCGCCACCCATTATGTCTCGTTCTTCACGGGGGCGAGAAGCGGCTCACAGAGAGCCGTTTTGCTTGTAGCAAATGGAAATCCGTGATCTCTGCCTACCCCTTTTAGGAAATAGGCGTGATTGTATATATGTATGTATTAAAATTAAAAAAAATACAACAGAACTTGAGTGTGCGCGGACAACCGCAGAGATGTCGTGATCCAAATTTCGTAAACAGGTAAGTGTACAATCAAGAAAACGTCAACCAAAATTGAGCAAAAGAGCAATATCATAAAACACAACGAAGGCAATTAACCGATGACAGACGGTCTTCGTTAAAAATATAACGAGTCTACAAATTAGGCATTTTTCAGCTAACGAGCCTTCAAAGCGTTCTGCCTCACAATGGAAATCACGGATGGCAGAAAAGGGTGGATTTCAGGATTATCCTTTTGCGGCAATTCCGTTGTCAGTGGCTTATAGGAAGGTTTTTTGCCACTTGTTAACTGTTGGACATTGTATTAAAGTTTTTTTGGAAATTTTAATATTTCGCTTTTTGTACAATGTAATTTGAGATTTCTTCAAGCGTAACGATTATTTAATTGATGGTGAAGCACGTTTTATAAGAGTAGGTCGTATACTTTTTATACTTTTCTGATTTATGCAGATCCGATTGACTACTAGGAAATTTAAAGTAATTATGCTTAATTTCAAATTGATAAAATTTTGCGTAACAAAAAGGAGTACAAGAAGTCGAACTTAAAAGTAAAAAAAAAAAACAGATGCAAAGAAGATAGCAGCAATATTTTAGGACGAAGACTGTCTCTTAAGGATTACATGTTTTACTTAAATAAGAAGTAAGGATAGAATAAGCCAACACTTGTAATATTGTACATAAAAATAATTGGACAATTTGCATGTATGTTGAACAAATAAAAATCTAAATCTGAATATTCTTTTGAGTGTAATTCAACTGCTGTCAAGTAAATTCAACCTTACTACACAACTTAACAGAATCATCCTGCAGAAAAAGCCAAAGCACGGATGAATAAATTTTCTTCAACCGTGTTAAGGATAGAAACTCCATTGCTCTAATCTCCTCGTAACAAGCCCCGGATAAATAGGGCTGGATCAAAAATCGATGTGTTATCGCACAAAAGGAGCGGCCGCCGTTATCAGCCACAAATCACGTAGACAATGGACGGCTTATCGCGAAGAAGTCGCTGCTAGTGAGGGGACACAGTGATGGAAACATATATAGTTTTAGGTACCGATCTATACTATATTAATACCGGGTTTGTTTTATTAATCTATATACAAAGTCGAGTTAAATATTATATTGGTATCAATACCCTACAAAATGATGACTATTGGCCTTTTAAATAGTATACATTTCTTAAATAATTGTGTGATTCTAGGTTAGTCACGATCGCTAGCTTAAAGTTTTATAATTGAATAATGATACCCAAAGATTAACGGCCTCCTAAACTAGTCGGTAGTGACCCTGCCTATGTAGCAGGAGATCTAGTGTTTGAATTCTGGTCAGGGCATTTTATTTGTGTGTTTATCACAGGTATTTGTTCCTGAGTTATGGATGTTTTCTATGTATTTAAGTATTTATCTATCTACTACTACCTATTACATACATCGTCGCCTAGTACTACAACAACACAAGCCTTATTGAGCTTACTGTGGGACTAGGTTGATTTGTGTAAGATTGTCCTAATATTTATTTATTAAAAGATTGAAATTATTTAAAAAAGCCATTTCAATACATCAAAAGAACATTTATAATTCTTGTATTATGTAAACCCAAATCTAGTCGACAAAACACCACATCACTACATAACCATCATAATATGGTCCCGCTAACATCCTGATTCGCCCCTCCGCTCGCCTGTATTAGACGGGGAGGGGAGAGGGGAACAGGTCCTGCAGCTTTGGACGCGCTATCGTTGAATCTAGATAATTGATTGATAAAGATCTAAAGGCGGACAGAGAACGGGTTGGTTGCGCTGTTGTATGTAGCTGTTGATGCTCATTTTTTGTTTCTTTATTTTTTTTTGTGCTGACAACAAAATTTATTCGTAACCAAAATTTTTCACTGTAACATATCTGTAAATGTCCAAAATAATAAATACACTAGAGTTTTAAAAAAAGAGCGACCAGCAGAAACATATTTTTTTTGTTAAAAAAGCGTTACTTGTATTAAAGCCATTAAAAATCTATAAATAAGTACATATTTTATGTTCCTTCTCCTCAATAGAACTTGTCCGATTCCCTTAAACGTCAAAAATCTCATTAAATTAATTTAACTGGCGTACTTTGCTGGCACAACAAATAATGGAATGACGAAAACTGATACCGATTTGGAAGTTTAAATTGTTTGTTCCATTAATGTTCATTGTAGCCTGATTGAGTGGTGTTGGGTTTCAACAATGTCAATCTAAAAGCTTGTTAACCAAATCGTTTATTTATAAATCCGGGCTCGTTCGTTATTTTCTTTTAAATTGCTTAAATAATATGCTACGAACTTGATGATATAATTTTTTAAAATGATTGGTTAAAGGTATTTGGGCTTATAATTGCCACTTGGTATTCGCTGTGTGCATGATTGTGGCGCCATCTCTTGGGCAGGTGGTCAATCTCTTTTTTTTCCTTTTTTATAAATAGGTTGTATTCCTTGCTTATATGAAATGTAACTGGCTCATTCACTATTTTGACAGCAGACAGGGGATTTGCAGTTTCATTTCTTGTCACATTGAGCACTGCAATCGTTCTCGTTACCCCCACCATGCACTTCGCACATAGCGAATATATAAATTAGGAAATAATGTATTTTCAATAATAGACAGAGGCAATTTTATTGTATAGGTATGCAGTTTGGCCTTCATAGGGTGCTGTTAACATGCATCGACTTAAATTTTTTTGTCTTCCAATTACAAGTAAATATATCTATTGAGCACATGAACAAATGCCACTAACAGGGATTCAAACATCGACCAACAGCTTCGTAGGCCCTGCCTAACCATATCTCTGCAAGCTATGCCGTAGTGGCAGATTTATGAAATCTTATATTCATCATCATCATCATCTCAGCCATAAGACGTCCACTGCTGAACATAGGCCTCCCCTTTAAGGGGGGGTTGCCATAAGCGCCACGCTTGGCAGGCGGGTTGGCGCGCTCAGTTTTTTTTTGTTTATTGTTGTTTAGGCTTTCGGAAGATGCTGCGGCCCATCTCCCGGTATATTCCCTTAGCAGACTCCTACTGCAACCACGGTACGATATGGTGGGGGACAATTCTAAGGCCTGGCACCCCACGGCATATCAAGTGTACCCTAGCAATATTAAGTAATGGTTAAATGTCATGACAAACTGCCTGCCCATATTTGCTAACCTCTTCTACAACCGTGTATTTCTGTAATATTATATGTTGTTTTTTGAAATATGCTAATAAAGAATGATTTGATTGTTATGTGACGAAGCCTGTGGTTGACCTATTTTTGTAACTGTCTGATGAAGCCTGCGGCGTGGATTATAAAATTGTGGATCAAATTATTATTAATGAATTTAATAAAGAATTATAGTATTGTATTGTTTAACAGAGAAATCAGTCAACCAACCACATACCACACCGCTTCCGCAAGTAGGATGAGTTGCCATTCCCAACTATCGATTCAGCCTGACACAGACACACTATTCATTACGCTGCGCTACGGCTGCGAGCGCTACGTGCTACGAAACTTCGTAGCCGTTGTAGCGTCAGCTACGAATTCACGGCTAATGTACGAATCCAGTTTCGGTTTGACTAAAATTTAGTCACATTGGGCCGTATTCTAACTTTAAAACACTTTTAGGCGCGATACAACTTCAGTACGACTCCAATGCATTTACTACGCAATACGCAATACGCCTGAATCAGAAATGTCAGAATTTGCTTGAAAATTATTCCAAAAGTATAAATTTTTTTTGACGTCAACTGTACATATATATGCGAGGATATTAATGTAAAATAAAGATAACATTACTGTTTTATTAACGGTATGTAAAATAAAAGACAATAACAGACGTTGTGATAATTTGATATAGGGATTTTTTAAACAAATTATTTTTATTCTTATTATATTAACACTTTCCGTACCGCGTAGCCAGGTATTCCTCGTATGTAGCACGTAGTAGCTACGAACAGAGAACCCGCCTAGCGGGTTCCTGGTCGTGAAAGTGTTAAATGTAGTGCAAAGCGTTTGTCTCAATGGTCATCGGTAAAATACGGTTACTATAAAATACTCTGCCTTTTCGCCAAAAATTGCCGATTTTAACTAGCTAACCAACTTTTCGCAGAAGTTCATTTGGCCGAATTTCATTTCCGAACTTTACATAATCCAACCTAACCTAACCCAACGTAGATCATTTTCATTTCCCAACTATGGGGTTGAAAATTTAATGGTTGAAAAATAATTATTTGGAAAAAGCATATAGTAATATTAAGAAACTTCTGCGAAAAGTTGGTTGGCAAGTGAAATTCGGCAATACAATTTTCGGCCAAAAGGCACCGTAAAATACACATCAAAATAGTTTCACTATTCCCATTGGACGTAATCTAAACGAAAACCAACGGCAATTTCCGTTAAAATTATTGTAGTCACGCGCTTTCTACGGCCATGGATATACTTCAAAATAAAAACGTCGTACGTAATGTACGAGTTTCATACAACCTTTTAACCTTTTGAAAGTGTCAAAGTAATTACAGGTTGGAACGCAGGTATTTCTGTAATTTGTCGTGTTGCGATAGAAATCTACAAGTGTGAGAGTATGTTGCTTTGGAAGTTTGTATGGTGACGTGTTATAGTGAAATATAGAGGGGTTTTATTCTACTCTTAGCCATACTATGCTAGTAAATGATATTTCTTACTGAGCCAGTTTGACTTGTAAGACAAACTCCAATATCGCAATTTTTTTTGCTGTTTCATACATTTCGACTCATCAGATGTCAAAATTTTTATGAGATAGCCAATTTCTTTTTTTGGATTTTAATGAAATCCAGTTTCTACTCAGGGTGAGAAGGTCAGATGGCGGTTGCTTCCGTTACAACTAGTGCCTACGTCAGTTCGTAAAATTAAGTTACCAAGCCGACCTCATGCCCAATGAGGGTTTCCTGAAATCCATGTGGCGGCACTGTGACAAGAGGTCTCTTTGACAGCAGCTGTCAAATTCCACAAATAAAAAAAGTGATTAAACATGATTGTGGGATGACACCTGGATCTGTCGCCACCTTGGGATAAAATCGATTCAAAAAACCCTCATTGAGAAACCCGGGACAAATACTTACGAAGATGATGGTTCAAGTAAGATCTGAATTACATTGCAACAGCGATACAAGCATGCAATACATAACTAAACGGGCGCTTTATCCTAAAGCCTTTACACAGAAGTGATACAAGCACTTATCTACTTAACACATAGATAATATTTATGTCAGTGTGGTAAAATATACAGATCTCGTCGAAATAAATAATTTTTTTGGGAAAGTATACATATTATTATGATAGCAGTTTTAATGGCATATTAGGTACAGGTGTACCGTTGTAACTTATTAGTAACTAACGTGTTTTTGAACACTTAGATTTTGTGATTTGTGACTTTAGTTAAACATAATTTGACATGAAACTTTCTCTTTCAAATAAATATAACACGAATTTCTACCTAGTAAAAGTCAAGCAGCTTTATTCTGTGTCTTTTTTGTGAACAAGATACTTTTAATTTAATTTTTATCAAAAATATAGCCCTATTTAAGTAAATAGGACTATTTTTTGAAATGTTAATACGTTTCCGAATCATAAATATAAAAAGGAATCCTTAAGATGCAGTGCTGTTTTTTCTGCAATTTTTTTATTGCCCTATTAGGAATTCATAATATGCCGTATACACGAAATCTTTATCCATACACAATTTACCGAGTGCAAAGTCAACGCAAAATATACAAGGTGGCCAAAAAAGAACTGAATTCCCGTTGGCTGTAAGATTTTGGGACGCTACCAATCCATTGAGCGGCGGCGATGAGTAATGGCCATACAAAAGTCCAAAAATGAGCGTTTCTCAAAATTTTTGCCATTTTTGTTGACTCTAATTTTTTTGGTAAGTTTTATGTTTTTCCTGATCAGAATCTCGAGCTGATCCGATTTATGCAATAAAAAAAGATGTACCATAAAACTCCATACATTTTTTGATTTTTTTTATTGTTCCTATTGTGTTACCTCCATAGAAAACATATGGCAAAGGGTAACACAAGAGGAAAAAATTTTTTGGGACACATTTTTTCTTGCATAAATCGAATCAGCTCGCAATTCTGACTAGAAAAAACATAAAACTTACCGTAAAATAACAAGTCGAGAAAAGTGGCAAAAATAAAAAGAAATGCTTATGTTTTGGAACCTCTCAGATGAGAGGTTCCAAAACTATCTAAGTAGCGCCCCAAAACCTTACAGCCGACGGGAATTCAGTTCTTTTTTGGCCACCTTGTATATATATACACTTGTCCACCTTACTCAATTGTAATAAGGTTCAAAATAGTAAGTATACATATTTTTAGCGTTGACCGTACACGACACGTTTATCCTCACATAGAGCGTGTGTGTGTTTTGTCCTCAAGCAGATTAAGTAGTAAGAGGATCACAGTCCCCTGTCACAGAATAAAATATTTGCGAAATTAGTTTTCCTAGACTTGCAGCAATTTGTTGAGTTTGTTTTGTGGGATTTGTGAGGGTTTCAAAATGTCGTTTTAAAGCGAATTACTGGTGTGTGTAAAGTTTTGGGTGCATTCAACTATGCAAACAATATATAAAGCTTATTTACTAAGATATGTATGATGCTCATTTCAACTTAGTTTCCATTTATTCGTTTTTGTGGGTAGTGGGGGTAATAGTACATTACGTACCTAGGGCGGTAAAATAAAGAAGGGCTCAGATCATGGTTATTTGTGGCCCGAACCGAAGGTAAGGGCAATAAACAAGCGATCTGAGGCCTTCCTTATTACCGCCCGTGGTGCGTACATAATTTTACGTCTTCTCGTGGGTGTGAAGTGAGATTTGCCGCTGCGCTCTAGGGCGGTTAATCTCACTTAGCGCCCAGAGTGACGTAAAGATTTATAATAAGCTGTGTTTGGAGGTTGGGCACCTTCGTATGCGCAATATGTTGCCAAGACAAAGTTATTTTTATAAGATAAGGTTTTTTATAGTGTGAAGAAGTTTTTGAACAATAATTAGCATTGTCCTCGTATTTATTTAACATATTTTAGTCGTGAAATACTATACCATCCAAGCATATCAAAGCATACGTAATAACATCGCTGTTATATGACGTAACCTATACCAAAAAAATCGCAGCTAAATCATCCTAACCGTTTTGAAGATAGCCGGAATCATTCATTTCTATGCAAAAACGAACATTGTTTCACTCCTCATTTGCCGTTTGAATTACGGCACGGGAATAAAGAGAACAATTCAACCCGTCACAAAGTTTCACCGATTTATAGATTTCGATATCGTTTACACGCGTTCAATTTCGGATATGCGAAAATCGAGCCAAATAGTTGAAATAATCCCGCATACAATTCGATATGACACCTCTTACGCCAGCCGCGCCACTTAATCCAATCAGGGTTTTATTGTCATCGCTTGCATAACATTCCTCGCTGGAAAAGTGGTAAAGTTTGATCTCCAATATCTCTTACGTATTTGCCCAGTCATATATTTGTATTACTCCAACTAACTTGTATATTAAAACTCAATCTAGAATATACAAATAACATATAATAACTACACTAGGATCAACTCGGCGAAGACCGTCAGAACCATCTAAAACAGTCCTAGAACAGTTTTACCATTTCATAAAAAAAGCTATGTAGAATTTGCTGTAATTGCTTGCTATCCGATCTTGGACGAGTTGACCTTATGCAAAAAACACTGTGCACAAAATTACTTATTGTGATAATCCAAATCAAAAGGGTATGGTGGCAGGCGCTTATGTTGTAGTCGTTGTGAAGATTCAATATCATTTCCAAGCAATAAAGGCGTTAGCGCCGTCCGTCGCTGTAGGGACATTTTGATTCGTTTTACCAGAGTTAAAAATAGGGTCTAGCTCAGCCCGCGAAAGTAGTGTATAAGCCCATAGGTACGTCAAATGGTAAAATGTTCGTGCGCTGGGTAGGTTATTTATTTATCGTATGGCAATACATGTTCACTACTTAAAATTTTAAAATATTAGCGGTTACGTATGCAATTTAGTTATTTATTTATTTAAACTTTATCGCGCAATACAAGAAGGAAGTACAAATGGCGGACTTAACGCCTTAAGGCATTCTCTACCAGTCCAATTGCATCCGACGTGAGTGATTTGATATCCACCGGTTGGGAAGGTGCATCATGATTCATGATTTTCAAGTAGACTGTCAGCCATCTATCGTCAATGTTATTATATATAACAGACTTAGATGAAGAATTGGTTTCTCTTGTATCGAAATTGCAGTTTTACTGGTTTTATACAATACACGGTAGGCGTTGAAAATAACAGCCCTGGCTGTCGACTCAAACAGCATTGGAGAATTACTCAGATTCGAGAAATACTCGGGCTGATGTCGATTGTTCTCGATATGCAAATCATCGCGGTTTGGATCCGAGGCTCTGCGTAAGAGATTTCAAGATTGAGAGGATGGGTTCGTTACGTGCTCGATTATTAAGGATTATACATCCTAAATAAGTGCTTTTAGGGAAAAAGGTCTACGTGATATGGAATTTGTCGTACTTATTACAGTTTGTGTTGCAATACATTATTGTTCTATGTTAAGTTATATTGTTCTATGTTATGTTTATTTATAGTTACGTCTCGTTCTTCACGGGGGCGAGAAGTGGCTCACGGAGAGCCGTTTTGCTGCATTGATCGTAGCAAATGGAAATCCTTGATCTCTGCCTACCCCTTTTGGGATATAGGCGTTATTGTCTATGTATGTATATGTATTAATGTATGTATGTATGTTAAGTTATAATTATATTATATAAGTAAGTAGGACACTGTGTGTGTAGGAATCCATATTAATATTATGAATGCGAAAGTAGCTTGGTCTGTTTGTTACCTCTTGATGTACCGCTGAACCGATTTAGATGAAATTTGGTAAGCATAGAGACAGTTTGAAACCCGGCAAAGGACAATTCAACCCTTAACACATTCAGGGCAGCCTAGTGCTCTGCTTGTAGCCCGTAGCCAGGTATTCGTCATATGGAGCGCGTAGTAGTTACGAACAGAGAACCCGACAGTTGGGTTCTCGACGCTGAATGTGTTAAGGAGAAGAAAAGCGGGGTCGATTACTATTTTTTTAAATACTTTCGTTGTTCCTTAAGTAGTACTGAAAATAGGAAAAATATTCTCTAGAGTGTTATTATAGTCTGCGGTCTCTGGTTAGAATATTTGTAAATGCCTTTAGTTTATCTATGTAAGTAGAATTACTGTGGTTACTAAGTCGATTTGCATAAAAGGGCGTTCTAAATTTTATAATTGTAATAAAATTACACGACTTTCCCATAGATCCCAAACATTTCACAAGCCCATGATTAATGTTAGCAAACATGTTCACCCGTAATTGTTCAATTCCCTCCACGATTTTAGCGCCCGGACGCTAATGGCTGTTTCAAAAAGGCGACTTTCCCGACTTCTTAGAGCCTTTCAGCTTTAAAGCGGTAAATTGTGAAGAAAAACAAGGACCCAGTGCGAGGAAAACATCGTTCAGAGCGGCTCTCTAAATACTAGAATTGTAAAATAAGGAGTCTTGATTGTTTAGCGATACAAAGGAACATGGTAATCAGAAAATGTTAGTTATAAAAAGCATATCAAATCAGGGTATCTACAAATAATTGAATTGCATTTCCGCTTCCATCCGCGTCTTCTAGGGCTCCCGTACTTTAATGCCTTAATTTTACTTCTTATAAAATAAATTCTGAGATAAAGATAATCGTACGTTTCGAGGTTAGTTATTTTACTTGCGTAAAAAATTTCATCCAAATGCGTTTAGCCGTTTTTACGTGAAGGCGGAATAAACAACCCAACACTGAACAAATTGAGTAGGTAATGTGTTTGAATTCATAACTCAGTAAAGTAATAATTACTTTACACAATAATTGTGTGTAACTCAGTAAAGTAATAATTACTTTACTTTACACAATAATTGTGTATTAGATATATAAAAATCGAATATGCCGTTATATCCACTACATTTTAATACGAAAATAAGTCTGCGTGTGTGTGTGTGTGTGTTAAACAAAAAAAAACTGCGCGCGCCAACCCCCCTGCCAAGCGTGGCGCGTATGGCAAACCCCCCCTTTAATGATAAGTTCCATTTAAGGGGAGGCCTATGTTCAGCAGTGGACGTCTTATGGCTGAGATGATGATGATGATGATGTGTGTGTGTTTGACCAGCACTGACGCTTAGGCGTTTATCACACTGGCGACGGATCCGCATGCGGCGCCAGTGTGATAATCGCCTTAGCTTGCGGTTAATACACTTTACGTCACTCTGGGCGGTAAGTGAGATATTACGCCCACGGGCGGAGCGGCAAATCTCACTTCACACCCAGGAGAAGACGTAAAATTGTGTACGCACCACGGGCGGTAATAAAGAAGGCCTCAGATCGCTTGTCTATGGCCCTTACCTTCGGTTCGGGCCACAATTATCCGCGATCTGAGCCGTTCTTTATTTTACCGCCCTAGGAGCGTAATGTACTATTAGGTCGGTCACCCACTATCAGTCCGTCGGACGATATCGACCTGTCAGTTCAAAAATTTGACAGTTTCGAACAAAACCATCCCTACGAGATCTTCTAGACACTAACAATATTAGAAAGCGTATTTAACCTAGAGTACGAGACGGGCGAACAAAAACACTAGTCATTATGGTTTCAATATTAATCAGCGCGCGAGTGACTGGCACTTTCAACCGCTTTTAGCCAAGTTGGTTCAGCTACTGCGGGTACTCGATTGGAGTGAGAACACTCGATCGATTATCACTTAAGAAGCTTTTAGATGTACCGGCTTAAAAATATATGTGATTAAAAGTATTGGACCTACAATACAGATACTGTTAGATTGAAAAAACACAACGTAATTTCGAAGGTCTGAGGGGTAGATCTTGAGGTCTTCTATCACTGGTTTTCGTTTCATGCATACTAACGCGGGTAAGAACTGTAAAGGAATTTTGAAATTGTTAAAAGAGGTAGTTACTTATTAGTAATTTGACACGTTTAGTTTTACTCTTGATGGCAAAAGCTATTAAAGAAAAAAAACCAAAATTTAGTTTTTGAGATCAATATTGGTCTAATAAGTATAAGCTTTGTTGTCTCCACGTCAAGTTCGAAGATAAGCAAAGTTCATAATTCCCTTAAACTTAGAAACCTTAGTAGCGGCCATGGCGAGTAAGCAACCATATACTGCGGAACTTAACCCAACTCCGATGGCGGTATCTCCAACTTGGTAGTATTGGGCGCTGTTACCATCGCTACATCGTTCTTATTTGGAGAACCTACATGACGCCTTTAAAAGTGTTAATACAACTCGTATCTATATATTTTTCACAAAATGTAATATTCAATATTGACGAGGTAATCTAAATATTCATCATCATCATCATCATCATCTCAGCCATAAGACGTCCACTGCTGAACGTAGGCCTCCCCTTTCATTAAAGAGGGAGTTTGTCATACGCGCTACGCTTGGCAGGCGGGTTGGCACGCGCAGGTTTTTTTTGTTAATCTAAATATTATATAAATATAACCATCACATTAGATGCCTAAGAACTGACAGACATAACCCACAGCGTAGCATAAACTATTTAAGTTATAATTTAAAAATTTGAAACATTTCTAAATACTTCAAAAATAAAGATGTATACCTACCACTTTAGTTTCTCTTTAAAAAATAATACAATAAAAAGAAAATGTGTGGGATCCTTGTTTTCTTTCCCTTGTTTTTTGTATGTTCACCCATTCTTCAAAGACGGCGGAACCGATTTGGAAAATTCATTTTTAGTTTGAAAGAGTATACTTCAGAGTTGGTCCCATTGTTACCAGGTCCAGATCTGATGATGGGATCCTGGAGAAATCGAGGGGACTCTTAACTGTAGTGATTTGATTTCACTATCTTTAACAGCAGCTCGACCACTTCCTCTTGGAATAGCGGATCCTAAGTGAAGTCGGTTATTTTTTTGTTAAAATTATACAGCCTTGGCCAGAAGTATTGAGCATAGGTGTTTTTTGTTTACAATTTTGATGTTAAGCATTATTTCCCTATCCTAACAATGTACGGTAACGGTAAATGTTATATTTTATTTATAAATATAGAAAACTTCACTTAATAACACTTTCAAGGTACTTAAAAAATATGAAAACAGAAGGTACCAAAAATGTAAATTTAAGTCGGTGCGACGTATTGCAAAAATTCTATGCAGTTACTACTAACTTCAACAAAACATGCCTATTAGTTTAAATTAATTGACAAAATAACTTAAACAAAGATGGAAACGATGGACTAAACTTTCCAGTTTTGTATGAAAATCGCATTAGTGCTCAACACTTCTGGCCAAGGCTGTATATAGAACAGTTTTGTTTATAGGGTAGTTTTACATATTTACAAGTCACTATTACGCTGGTTTTACCTAAGGTTAGTTAAGTAAGCCACAAGAATACCATTGGAAGCCTAAAATGTTTTAATCTCGTCTCCAAATGTACTCTGATTGGGTTAAGTGAAAATTGAATTTGGAACTTTTTGTTGCGACTTTTTCAATTTCGGGGACTGGTCGTCTTTTATTTCCGAAAGAAGAGTTTGAATTGGGTGGAATTATTTATTTGAAATGTTTTGTGCAATTCGATTAAAAGAATCGAACACAATTTTAAATATAAAAACTTAGAGCATTTAATCAATCGGAGCGGCCACTGACAGGCGTTCTCCTCAGCCGAAATCATATGGCCAGTGGTCATACTTATTGTATGGACTGACATTTATCTGACGTGGCTATTCTGACGTTACATATACAAATGACGTTCCTCTCCCCAGCAAAACTCGGCAGACTTCTTTTGTATGACAGACATGGCCGGTCCTGTTGGTTGAAGAGTCTAAGATAAAATACGGTCCATACAATACAATTTTCATCCATTCAAATTATATTACTTCAAGTGCGTCTACAAAATAGTATACTTTTGTGGTCTAGTTTACTTTACGTTAGAGTGGCTAAGCGTGTGAGTGAGGTATTATTAACCGACTTCAAAAAAGGAGGAGGTTCTCAATTCGACTGAATGTTTTTTTTATGTATGTTACTCGATATCTCCGTGAATCGTGAACCGATTTTCAAATTTTTTTTAATCGAACGGGTATAACCCCTAGATGGTCCCATTGTCACCAAATCGAGGGAACTCTTCAACTATTATAGGCACACCTAAAGTGATTTCACTATTTTTTACAGTAACTCGGCCACTTCCTCTTGGATTAGCGGATCCTAAGTGAAGTCGGTTCTTTTTTGTTTAAAATTATTGTCAATAGCTCTCACTTAAGTTTTTGATAAAAGTCTCCGGCTAAACAAGATTAGCAAGTAATCTCGTTATGTGTGTATCTGAAACGTGTGCATATACAAATAACTATACGGATTAACAGCACAACAGCTACAATCTCTGGTCATTTGAACACCATACAGTTCCTATGTATTTACTTAGGTATAACTTAAACATAAACACATCAATCTCCCAAAGTAGCCAAACTTGCTAACTACTTTCGGATTGAACAAAGCGCCATCTATCTTGCGACGATGTATTTACTACGCGATAAACAATTAATATATCATAAGCGTGTGACACGCGATAAATCTCAGGAACGCTGGCTCATACTTTATGGAAGAGTCAACGTCAGTTTTTCGCCATTTTTGGGCGCCACCCCCTATGCACGGAAAGGAAGTGTTAAAAATAAATACGTTTGAATAACATACATGTCAATGTACGGACAAAGCGACTACTTTGTCGATATGGAGTTACTAGTACTTTCTAAAACTAGGCAATAATTATGCACTATTAGTGAAAGAAAAAAGTGTCCTTGTAAATCGACAAAGTGGTCCCTTTAAGTAAACTCGTCCACAATTATTTTGTATACTGTCTGAATTGGGTCATGGAACTTATACAGTGAAATAGTTACATTACACTCTAAACATATTTATACGGGATAACACTACATACAGGGTGTAACAAAAATACTAGTGATCCGTTTAAGGGCATAATTGGTATCGTATTGCGACTAAGAAAAAGTAGAAGAAAACATTTTTGGACCCTCCATACAAAACCATTTTATAAAACGATTTTTTTTAAATACGTTTTTCATAATAACAATACAATTACATCACACAATACGGCCTCCATAGCCCAGTTGGTAGTGACCCTGCCTATGAAGCTGGAGGTCCCGGGTTCGAATCCTGGTAAGGGCATTTATTTGTGTGCTAATCTCAAATATTTGTTCCTGAGTTATGGATGTTATCTATGTATATAAGTATGTATTTATCTATCTAAGTATGTATATCATCGCCTAGCACCCATAGTACAAGCTTTGCTTAGTTTGGGGTTAGGTTTATTTGTGTAAGATTGTCCCCAAATATTTATTTATTATTTATTTATTTATTTAATTCCGATTAAGCTCTTAAAATGATCACCAGCATTTTTGTTACACCTTATATCTTATCTAGGTCACTTAGTCACTTCTGTCGCTGACAGTATGAATATAAACCAAACAAGTTACGTAAGTATACATTTGTTTGGCCATAAACCTCACATCTCAATAATTCTCACATTAGCATCTTGCTTTCAAAATTCAACATGCATTTGTTTACATTTACGTGTCATAAATTGGCATTAAGCCGGAATTACAGTGAATTACAGCGATTACAGTTAATTACTGCGTGCCTCGAATTGTAATTTCGTTACGCTCCGGTGTACATAGATTTCTTTTCATAGATATCGCATTATATTATGATACGAAGCGGAAGCGCTGGTCCATCTTTCAATCCGGAGGTCTCGGGTTCAAACACCGGCACGTAACACCGAGTTCTTCGGAACTCGAGTACGAAAAAGCATTTGATATTTAAATATTTACCAGTCGCTTTTTGGTAAAAGAAAATATAGTCAAGAAACCGGATATTGTACCAAAAAGCCTAATGCCCCTCATGTCTACGCCAATTCATGAGGTTGGATTGCTGAGCGGACAACAGGTTCAAAAAATACAAGAGGCTACTACGTCGTTAACACACTTCATCCTCTTTGAGTTCTCATGAAGATACTTTATCTATTAATAAGATTGCGAAAGAACAATATCACTGAGTAAATAATAGTACTATACAGAGGTCTTTCTGTGACGTCACGAATAATGTGGTCCCTTTTTAGCGCATGACAAGTTCTCTTTTTAATTTATGGAAACGTATCGGATACGTCCTCTCAAATTCAATTTTTTTGACAGAGTTACACACCTTTGGCAATAATATACCCAAGGCATTTTAATGCTCCATCTAGCGGGACTTCCCCAATGATCTGTGGGTATATAGGACCTTGGAAAGTCGTTATGGTAATTTTGATGTCATATTGTTCATTAGGACCTTTGATGGTGTATTTTATAAACAAATAACACGCGTAGTATAGTTAAAGTTTGTGATATTCATATTTGCGATGAACTCTTCAAATTTCATGGAGCATATAAAAAAAACGCCTATTATTTGGGCTTTTTTTTCACCCCGAAAATAATATGGCCCCTGGCTTAAATATTTTAAAGATTTATATGGCATTAAGCTAATTTTAATAAACATACACTCGAGAGCAAAAGTTTCGGGTTACTAGCATTTTTTTGAATAAGTATCTCAAAAGATATGAATTTTAAAGATAGGTATTCATTTTAAAGATATTAAAGTTTATGTTACTGACCCGAAATGTATGCTCTCGAGTGTATATGACACCTAGTTCTAGCTACCCTATACAGGATGTAACAACACGATCATGGACTTTTACGAAAATGGGGGATTCTATAGCTTTAGTACTAATTATGGGAACTATTTTCATTTGCTACTGTCTTCGAAGTGAAATTGGCATGGTTATTGTAACGCGCGTTAAGAAAAACTACATTTCTGGGAATAGTTGTTCGGTGTTGTAGACAACAGTAAAAATGTGAAAAAAGTTAACATCATGTCTTACATGTTCATCTTCACAAGATATGACATGGTGATTGGAAGTTTACTGAGAACAAAAGGTACCACAATCAAAATACCGAATGAAATTAATAATATTTTTTTCTACTCCTGCATTCTAATTTGCCAATAAAATTACTGACATATATATTCAAAGCATATACTTTATAATGGGTCTGTTGCCGGGGCGGGCCGCGCACCGCCGCCACCCGCCGCTGTAGACAAGGGGGGCGCCGGCACCATCCGCCGGAAGATTGAAGACAATTGTATAGAGGCAGCAGGTCATTCGTTGAACTCAATGCTTACCGGGTTACCTAGTACTCGTAGAAAAACTATTGTGTGCAACGGTACATAATAAGGTCTTAAAATTCTCGGGTCTGTTTTTACAAAATTCGGTCGAAGTTTTAAAAAACTTCGACCTTCGAGTCTTAAGAACCCTTATTATGTAACTGTTGCACAAAATACTATTGTTAAGTGTTTGAAAACGTAAACATTACGTAACAGCACTAGGGTCGGCAATGCAATATAAAAAACATTATTCAAAATTCGTCTTTTTTAATTGCGAGGGCTTTTATTATTACAAATCGATTGTAAAATATTTATAAATAACAATCCTTTCAGCATATTTCCCAGTTTAATACAATACATACCTAACTGTAGGACACGGTACAAAATGGCGTCAGCTTGAGCGTTTTAGATATTACCTCCAACGGAGGCCAAATCTCGAGAGACAGTATGTACCTAAACGAACCCATGTTATAAAATCTACAGTCACATGCCCTAGCTCTGACATAATTCGTATTCAAACAGGAGGTAAAGATTAGGACACACTGTTTACTACATTACAGTTTAAGTATAGGGTTGCCGTTTAATGGGCTACTTTGAAAATTTATAGGTTTTTTCAAACGCTCTAGTGACTAAACGGGAAAAGGGACTGAATTTATTTTCAAATATATATTATTAGACTATATACTCATGTTATTGGCAGAAGCCGAAACACGATTGCTGAAAGTTGCCTCGATAGAAAAATAATCCGAAGTTGGGTCCTTTTTCCCCTTATTTTTCTTAGCTTACGTAAACTATAAGATATTAAGCAATATAACTAAGTAAAATATATGGTATTCTGGTTTATCTAAAAAGTCACAGAAGCAAAATTAGACAAAACTTTATAGATTCGCTTATTTATCGTAGTTTGGTCAAAAAGTCTGATCCTTAAGAGCGCTGCATCTCTTTCTTTCGTGCACGGGAGCCATAAACGTGTCTCTAACGGATGGGCATGGCTTGTCCGAATCGAGGATTGGCCTTAAGTGGAATCGTTGGAAGTGTATTGCAGATCTGTATTGATAATATTGGTATTTAATCAAAATCTAACTATTTAAGTAAGTAGATCATATATTAAACGTATTATACCTAATGTTAAAAAACATAACTCAGGACTCCAAACCAATAATATTATATCATATAAACATTATTACAAGTCATTGATATCCACGACTCCAAACCAAGTGAGGGAGTGGACTCCAAGTGCAGCATCACATTCTTAGTTAATTTTCATTAAATTTAAACAGCAATTTTGTTAAGTCCCGTATACAGCTTATGAAAAATTTCAAGCTTGTATTATTGCGCCTTACGTTGGAGTATTTTTTTGTCTACTTTAGTATAAAAGACTGTTTTGTATTGCTTTATAATTTCTAACAACAAATGCATTTCTCAAAGTTACGATAGCAAGCAAAAAGCTCCTTATATACATTTGCATTGTTTACATTTAATTTCTCCAGTGTATACGGGGCCTAAGGGTAAGCTCGGGATTATCTCGTCGTGACAAATGTCTTTAGCCGTAGACGGACGGACAGACGTCATGTTTGCCCGTTTAGTCGTGTCAAGTGTAACTATATATTATATGCACGTACGTACAATCTACGTGCATATTTACCTATAAGCGTAGGTAGCAAAAGTTATGTAAATATCCCAAACATTATATAGACATTTTGTATTAAGTATATTTTTTTAATAATACAGTTCTACTTAGGGCCGGTTGCACTAAACCGTCTGTAAACTTCAACGCTATCGTTAAAAAAGTATTGCATGAAAAGTTAGACAGTTTTCTATGGGATGACAGCTCCGTCGCCATATTTAACGTTGATGAATCCGTTAATTGTGCGTAATGCTAGGGTGCTACCCTCCCATCTGTTTCTTTTACCAAGCAAAAATTTATTTCAGCGACAAAAAATGCTTAGATTAGCCAGTTTTGAGAGCATTTGTAACTTATAAGTAAGGGTAGTAAGAACAAAAGTATTTTTACTGAAAAAAAGACCTATCTGTGCTCTTCTCACAATAATCCCAGCTCTACTGTATACGACCCAAAAGGGGATTCAAATCGTCTTTGGCTAAAACTGTGAAATCCAATGCTGGAAAAGGTGTTTTAAAAAATATTTTTGAACTACGAGTATACGCCGTGTTTTTATTTTCATTTAATTGCAAAGGTACATTCCTGAGCTTAAATTAAGTATATTCCTCAAAGACACCAGTGTCCTAATCAGCTCCAGTTCTGCGACTATAGAATCTATAGTTAACTTTCATATTTCTGATTGCGTAAACTCATATTAAATTATTTTTGTACTCTGAGACACTGCAATAAATGATTCACCTGTATGTTACGTCAATAAAATAAGCTTCCTTCGTACCTCAGAATAATGTAATGTTTGAAATTACATTGACTGGTTTGATTTGGTTGAGTTAATCATAACACCAAAGCTCAAAGGTTAACTGGAAGAGATCCCTTACAGGGATAAGTTCGCCTTTGTACTTTGTTTTCTCTTTTATCATATTTTATTGTAACTTTTTTATGTACAATAAAGTGTTTACATACATACATACATACATACATACATACATACACCATTATACCCTTGCTACATTCGTGACCGATACAACAATTATCGAAAGACTTTTTATTTATTTTAAAAACGAATTATGTCAATTGGTTTTCTTGATCGTACTTAACTAAATATAAAAAAAACACGGTGTATAAACACGAACTAAATAAGAGGGAGAAAGGAGAAGTAAAACAAATTACCATTTCCATGGATAGCATTTCACATTTTTAATCCACCCGTCTTAAGCGTAATATGGACATGGGCCCGCAAACAATAGCCCTTATCTATCCTATGGACCCCCACAAACAAAAGGAGCCACACATTCCTATCCCCAGCAAGTCGGAGCTCAAACCAACCATCGAAACTGTGACTTCGATATCCTTAACATTTATGCATAGCAGAGCTCAACCTCATTATGTTTTGTTCATATCACTAACGCTTAGTTAGTGATTGTAACACCACTTCAGGATGTCGGGTAAGATTAATAGCCAATTGTCACCATTGTCTTCTCTATTCTGCTGCCAATTTGAGCGAATTTAAACCTTAAAACCAGACATATTAAGGATTGCGGGTATGATAATTAGGTAATCTAAATGTGTACCTAATTTTATCAACGAATCATTTGATTGTGAGCCTTAATGGATAGGATTTAAGATTGAAGAGGATTGATGAGTAGTTTTTGAATTAAAATAATTTAATGTAATAGGCTAAACAAGTATTATAGTATTGCTTTGAGTTGTTAAGATATTTGATAGAATCATTCTGATAGGTCATTTTCAAAATGGGAATTTTGACTTATTATAATATAATCGTTCCTTTTAGAAAAAAACATATAAATTTGCGAAACCGGTAAATGAGTGAATTGAATTACGTCACTGTATATAACATGGGTTTCTCTCAAATCAACAACCAAAAACTACGCAACAGTATAATATAAGTGCGATATTTACATACTTCACTATCACTACATAGTATAAAACAAAGTCGCTTCCTGCCGTCTGTCTGTATGTATGCTTAGATCTTTAAAACTACGCAACGGAATTTGATGCGGTTTTTTTTAATAGATAGAGTGATTCCAGAGGAAGGTTTATATGTATAATTATACCCGTGCGAAAGCCGGGGCGAGTCGTTAGTTATATTAATATATACATTTAATATTTCACGAGCTGGTTACTACGACCTTCAAGCTAATTACTGAATTATACCTACTTCAAACCCTAGGTTTGCCGATCGATAGGTTTAGTTAAAATGCACTCTGCGCCGCAATAGTGCAAACCACAGGAATAATTATTTCAAACTAGCTTAATCTACTACCATGTATAATTATAATTACAGTAATCACCTGTGTACGCGAATGCCCTTTAATAATCACTTATGCAATTTCAGTACAACCCCTAAATTATCCTCTGTGCACTCAATTTAGTATCTAAATTGTAGTAACAGAGCGCGAAGCGGTAATTATACATTTATGTACAGTCGCCAAATATATCGGAGCAGTCAGGGTACTCAAAAATATCTGAACGTGCACTTTATTGCCTTGACAATAGAGGCGTTGTTCAGATATTTGTGACCACCTTGGCCGCTCCGATATATCTGATGGCGACTGTACTTCAAAATCGGGACTGAAGTGCAGTTTCCTTTCCACGTAATTATATAGCTTATAGCTGTACGGTTACCATGAGTTTGACATTGTCATTTTTCGTTAACGAGTAACGAATTTTCTATCTGTGCATCTCGTTTACACTAATATGTTACAAGCAAGATGCACAGATAGAACACTCGATACTCGTTCTCGAAAACGTCAATGTCTTAACTCATGGTAAGCGTACTGGAAGCGTAAGAGTTCTTAATAACGTAAGCAATTTAAGGAAAATGGTCACTCCGCTTAGGGCTGTCAAAACACGTCGTGTTAACTCATTTCATAGCTAACTAGATTATTTATATCTGCAAATACTATTAAAGTGTAATGAGGAATAAGCAGAAAAAGTACCCACACGTGCGAAGTTGAATGGTCAGGAACTTTTTAGGTGCAGTCAGCGGCAAAAGTGACTAATTCAGTTAGTGACTTTTGTTGCTGACTGCCCAACGCAGTGCGTATTTTACTGGCTAACTTAATTAAGCCAAAGGCCCGTGATATACGGGTTACAGGCGGAAAAATACATTTATAACCCTTTGATTTATAACGGGGCACGTTAATTAGTTGATATCGGCTTATTCCGGGATTTTAGGTAACGTTTTGGTAATAAACGAATGGGCATTCCAATTTGGAAAGACAGGAACAGATAGGTAGGCTTTCGTTTTGAACTTTATTTTGTTACTGAAAATCTAAAGGCTGACATAATTTATAAAATCTATAGGTAGATATATTTGACTTTCAAATTTGTGATAATCAATACTGCGTAATTAGTCCGGTCGGTAGAAGCTGTTAAGTTTTTTTTTTAATTTTTAATTATTTGGTGTATGAAGAATGTTTCGTTACGGATACAGCACACGGTAGTATGGGTATGGAGTTTAGAAAGACCTACCTTCCACAGTCGCTCTTATTACGTACCTAGGGCGGTAAAATAAAGAATGGCTCAGATCGCGGGTATTTGTGGCTCGAGCAGAAGGTAAGGGCCATAAACAAGCGAACTGAGGCCTTTTTTATTACCCTCCGTGGCGCGTACACAATTTTACGTCTTCTTCTGGGTGTGAAGTGAGATTTGCCGCTGCGCCCGTGAGCGGCAAATCTCATTTACCGCCCAGAGTGACGTAAAAAGTCTTTTCACGCCACCTGCTCGGAAATGTGGCAAAAGAAGATCAAAATCCAAGCTGGAAAGTAAGCAATTGCTGTAGCATCTGAACAACCACTACAAGAATTGCTATTTTGCAGCAATGAAATGTCATAGTAGAAAAGTAAAATCCAGATGTCATTGCATTGGACCCGCCAATGAGAATCATTTAAAACATTAAAAAGGTCTTTTTTGGGCACCACTTTTTCATTCTAAAATAAAATAAGGTTGTTTATCGAACCAATTTACTTGTTTAAAAAAAAGAAACGTCAAAATCATTCAGATCACCCTTAAGGCGTTTTTACCTTTTTAACCGTTTGTGGTTTTCTATCAAAAAGTGGGTAAGGAGTGAACCGGCTATTAGACATGGCAACTTGCAGGGCCCAATCTGTTGTGTATCCTGCCTCTCCCTCTCCCTCCTTCAGCTCCTTACGGGCCCTACCTTTAATTATACCTACCAACCTGACAGATTGGGCCCTGCAGGTTGCAATGTCTAATAGCCGTTTGAGTCGGATTGAAGCAAACATCGTAAAACGCTTCTTAAAAGTGAAAAAAAAGTAATAAAGGTGGAGCGAGAAAAATACATATTGAATTGGATAATGTTTGACTGAAAAACAAGAAAGTTGTATTTATGCAGTAAAAATGAGTTCAATAAGTGTAGAAAATGTTATTAATACGCTGGCGCCCACCGAAATTCAAGAAACTGCACAGGCGTAGAAATTTGTTACCAGTGAAATCGCGTCCTAAATAAGAAGGCCCATGAACAGTGATATTTTGAATACAATATAATATCCGACGAACAATTCATATCATGGAAGGATGGCGAAAAGAAGCATTTACTTGCAGAAAGTTACATGCTCGTTTACTTTATCGTGCTTGTGAAAAGTATATGAACCGTCAATATACCTATAAATAGTATCTATTAAAGTGTTTGTATATGCCATTTAATTTTTTATTTTATTTCCTCACAGTAGTCGTGAAAAGCACTATGTAATGTCTCGGCCGAAAGCGCTATAGGTGGACTCGTATCTTCGAGGGCCTCCCCTGGCGGGTCGGCCCTCGAACTAACTCGATCCACCTATAGCTTACTTTCCAGCCTCTACAACAATGTACTATTAATACTTCTATTCCTTCGTGATATCTTTTCAAAAATCTTATTGCTAAGATGAAAATAATACCTACATTAAATGGATGAATCCCACATGATAATAGTTACCGGGGCAGAGGCAAAACAAAAAAGAGATGGCGGGATGATGAGGTCTCAAAAGCTTCGTTTAGAGTTTCAAGAACTGATAATAAAGTTATTCCTATTGCTACGGCATTGACCGATAGATCCCTGCCGTTGAATGGGTGTATGACGAATAAGTTGAATGGTCTTGTTGCCAATATGGATGACGTCAGAAACGCATGCACAATAGTACATTACGTACCTAGGGCGGTAAAATAAAGAACGGCTCAGATCGCGGGTATTTGTGGCCCGAACCGAAGGTAAGGGCCATAAATAAGCGATCTGAGGCTTTCTTTATTACCGCCCGTTGCGCGTACACAATTTTACGTCTTCTCCTGGGTGTGAAATGAGATTTGCCGAAGCGCCCGTGAGCAGCAAATCTCACTTACCGCCCAGAGACACGTAACCGCATTTACAAGTGTAGGACCGTTTGTTACGGAGTTTCAAGTCCTATTCCACCGAAACTTCAGTCTCCCATAATGTCCAACCCTTTTATTATAATGAAGGTCTTATTGCTAAGACAATAAAGTTCCTAATGCTACGACACTGACCGATAGATCTCCGCCGTAGAACGGGTGTATGACGAAAGTCTCGTTGCCGATGTGAATTACCCCGGAGACCCCGTTGCATGTGTGGAACGCCGCCGACGCGCCAGGGTAGTCTTTCACTGTGCCGTGGTAGTAGCAGTGCTCGATTTCCTGTGGACAATTGTAAATAATAATCATGTTATGTTAAATAAAGTGTTTTCTATTCTATTCTATGTGAAAATGAAAACTAAACTATTATGACTTAACGAGCTTGAAAAAGAATCCTGCCCCCCGAAACAAGAGCACGCCATCTATCCCAAACCTGCGCAACTTCTTGCCAGTTATTGACGCGAAGCTGAAGCAGATTCCTTGGCACACTGTCTCCCCAACGATACCGGGCCGACTCACCGGACGACGACCAGTCTGCCGTTCCAAGAGCTCTCTTGACAGCCCAATCTTCATCTATTCTATCATGTGTACTTATTTTCAGTATAAGCATAGATTACAGATTTTTTTACAACAATAAACCCCATGATTTGAAGTTGAAAAGTATTTCATACGGACTGCAAAACCCTAGAAGTTGATGGATAAAGAGTTTATGCTAAGTATTATAAACTCTTTATCCATCAACTTCTAGGGTTTTGCAGTCCGTATGAAAAAAAAGTAGGTAAAATAATGTGTGGACAGAGGGCAAATTGCTTGTAGAACCAAAAGACATTGTGGATTTGTTATGATTTATTGGTCTGTTGTTAATTTGAACATTAAATTCATTTAATCATCTAAATGAAAAATAATCTATTACATCAAAAACTTATGAACAACTTTAGCATATAAAATAAAAGAAAAACTTAACAAAAACAAACACGATATTAGATACGAGATTAGAAGAAAAATAATCCGAATAATCGCCAAACGATATTACCACAGAAAATTATACCTGCAGAGTAAAATTCAGATCTGTTTCGTGTCGGCTTAATACAAAATCATCCCTTTATTGTAAAACCCGGGTCTGAAGACAAAGCCCCGAAAGCTCCATATAATAAGACCCTAGATCCATTCATTGGCAATAATAAGCTGGCAGGGCTACGTTAAAAAATTACGAAATTCAATAAAATATTCCGAGGGCGCAATTTTGCGCTCGGCAAGGTCTAATTTGTCATTCACAAGTATCGTCCTTTTACGGAGACGTAATGGCGGGCCAGGAAATCGGCGGAGAGGGAAATCGAATAGAAACGTAATAGGTAGATAAATAAATAAATAATAATAAATAAATATTATGGGATAATCTTACACTAAACAATCCAGTCCAACAGTAAGCTCAATAAGGCTTGTGTTGTGGGTACTAGGCGACGATATAGATAGATATACATATATGTAAATATAATAGATAGCTATACATAAATACTTAAATACATAGAAAACATCCATAGCTCAGGAACAAATATCCGTGATAAACACACAAATAATTGCCCTAACCAGGATTCAAACCCAGGACCTCCTGCTTCATAAGCAGGGTCACTACCAACTAGACTTCGAGGCCGTTATAACTACATATTAAAATTAGACATAAAAATTAGAAAAGATCCCTTGAGTAGATTTTAAAGGATGTGTCATTAATCTTATAGATTTGACGATGAAAACATTAAGGTGAAAATCCATACAACATACTTTTTAATAGAAAACGCATGATTTGTATACCTTATGTCAGACTTTATCTGACACATTAACATGTCTCTGCAAGAATTATTTATGTACTGAATTTATGCAGCTTAGGTTCTATTCCGTGCCCGCTACCCTTCCCACACTTCTAAACCGTCCACTTCCTGGCCTTAGCCTAAAAGCCTGGCTCGCAATTAGGTTGCGTTCTTTTTTCGTTCTGCGGCACCGCCAATTATGGGGAGTGAGCGAACGACACGAATGAACGAATGAAAGACCGGCCATCGGGCTCGCGAGAAATTGTAAAGGTTCTTCCATTCGTTCCGCTGTAAAGATGAAAAGGATACTGGGAAGTCGTCAATGATATTTGGTTCATATTTCGGGTTTCTTTGGATTATGCTTGGTCGTCTTTGTAATCGAATTTGGTGGGTTTCCTTATTTGAATCTAATCAATGTCATGTCGTGAGATTCTCGAAAACACGATGATAATATTAATCATGAGAGTCACGAGAATTTGATTTCAAAATTCAATAGCTAAATATTTTCTTTGTTAACAAAATGGGTTTTGACGCATGAAGCTCCCGACACTCAAAAACTGACCTGAAACAAGGTTAGGTGTTAAAAATGACCTAGACACACTCTTATTGCTTTAACAATAAGTCATGCCAAGATCAAATTTGATACCTCAGGTGCTCAGCTATTTCTGCCGTTGACTGTATGAAGCACAAACACCGAAACTGGCGGAAAGTGGACTTTTTGGCACGTACCTACTGGGTGATTCCGGGGTCGTGAGCCAGCGATCAAGGCATGATACACAAGCCCATACTGAATAAGTTTTACTATGGGACCAACTCCGAAACCGCGAAAAGAAATTGGTAGTTTCATACATTCGGCCAATCACATAGTTAGAGAGTCCACGACCAAAATTTTTGTCTCATAGCAATACGGCCAAAACCGCATCAAATCGATAGATACGATTATCCTGAACTCGAAAATACCAATATCAGACATTTTCCGCGTAGCGTTTGATCTGACCGAATTTTCAAAATTGTCAAAGAATTTTACCGAACTGCATCATAGCAATATGTCTGATTTGCAGACTGTAGTTGAATGATACTTCTGAGATACCGGAAACATATTCTTCAGACGTTAGTGGTGTAGCGCAAACCCGTAAAATCACTTAAAAAAATTAATGTTGTCGTTTTCTATAAGTAGCAACTAAAATGTTTGCATCTATGTATTTTGAGAGAGTACTCGTGTGTCGTGAAACCATTTATCGGTAGTTACTCATTCCACTAACCGTACCTAATCTACCTCCTCTACAGGGTGCCACAAAAATACTTGTATAATGAGGACAAATGGGCACTCTACGCAGATGGCGCTGAAATCTCAAACGAAAAACATATTGTTGGTTATGATTTTTATACTTCAAATTCTTACACGTACCGAGTGTCTAGACCTTAAGTAAAATGTTCTTAGAAAAAGAAAAAAAACAGTCATGGGATCTGTAGGTTTTTATTTTTATCTCATAATCTTTTTGAGGTTGCTCAATACACTATGACTATGAAGAAGGCTTCATTCAATACAATCGGACGTCCTTCTAAGAACGAAAATATTGCTGATATTCCTTAAAACGAAATCGTTTCATATTTTCTCCTCCTTTCCAGAAAGCTGGAAGCCGATAAAGCACGGAGTCATTCACATGGCAAGAATGGCAAGATCGAACAGGACGCGATCACGTGTGAAGTGTACGGACGATAACTGGTGTTGTTTCAAATCGTGTTAAGAATTGGATATAAATAATGCCCAAATAGATGGTCTGACCAAGTTAAAAAAGCCACCTCAGGCAAACTTCATGAAGCGGTGAGGGCTACGAGAGATCGAGACCGATGGAGATCGAGAGGATCCTCAGTAATGAGGGACCGACATCAAGAGATAAATAATGTGGTCATTAACTCATTAGACTCTCTCTTCTCCTTCTTCCTAGCCGATTTCAGCTACAGCGACTGCATAACGTTCTTTAGCTGCGGGAACTAAGCTTGTCCGCCCGCTCGTGTGCCCTCATGTGACTGCAGTAGCCAATCTTATTCTAATACATTAGACGTCTTAAAGCCTAGGCCTATGTCCAGCAGTGGACGTCTTTCGGCTGAAATGATGATGATGATGAGACGTCTTAAAGAGAGGTATGGACACTGTAAAGTTATCTCGCTAAGTGTTTTAGGGCACAGCTCAGCGAATGTTATCTCGCTCAAATCTGGAGCAGATACCGACTGAGGATATACCTCCACCTTACAGAAAACCCCAACTAAATTGCACTAGACTAGACCCTACTTAACTCATAGTTTTGTGTTCCTTCCAATGAGTAAGGTTACCAAAGAATTCAAAGAGGATGCAGTGTGTGGAGGACGGGCTGACGGCCACAGATAATCTTTCTTTATATTAAAGTGTCAGCAAGGCTAAGGTTGTGAACCTTTAAAACAATGGGGCATATGTACCTACACGCCTAGCACATCTTACGTTGTTGCGCGACTCTAAGTATGAAGTGACAGGCGACAACGTAAGATATGCTAGCCCGCCTGGTGTTCTAAAGGTTTACAACCTTAGCCTACTAAAAAAATATTCTTATAAATTATCGCTGACTGCACGCAGCGGGCTGTTTAATAAGTATTTCTCCCGAGCTTTTAAAAGTCGATTAAAAAGTTCAACAATTTTAACGCGACAGGACATAATGACGTTATAGAAGAACACACTCGCGTGATTAATGAGCGCCGAATTGTTGCGACGTAAATTTATTACAGAGAATTTTTCGAGAATAATATTGCTAGTGACGTTGATTAGTCTGTCGTGGGGAAGATTTTTAAGAGCGGTTTGAAAAATTTCTCGAGATTTTTTATACTAAAGCACAGGATAAATCGTACATACCATGCTGTTTTCAGTTCGAAGAAGATGTAGGGTCTATGGGGAAGACATTACTGCACCATTTGACACTGGATGTCGCTTTAATCAAAATTATGTTTGAATATTTCGTTACTATGGTATCACTGATATAATTTTTTCACTCACCAACCCGGAACTCATCCTTCCTGTACGCGTCATTTCACGCAAATGAAATTAAATTACACGCGGACTCTTTAAGAATATAATTTTCACTTTTTTCCAGTAATCATGTAAAACAATGCCAAAACAGAAGGTATTTTTTTACATGATAAACATATAATGGATATATTTTTTGATCTTGACGAATAAATATAGTATTACAAAAATATACCTACCAATTGTGACGAACGAAACGTTTTCGCCATTACGACATTGTAGTTGTCATTATTGTCAAACTACCTATATTTTATCTAGTCTAGTTATTTCCATAAGCTTTGAAAGTGTACGTGCGTCTTCGTTTATAAATTCCTGATCTATTATTTTCCTCGCGACTTGGTTATTTTTGGACTCTGTAATCGCTGATTGTTTTCAAACGGTTCTAGCCAGTTTTCTACGTACGAACTCTGATTTGCAATTGAAAACAAAATGACGTCGCTCGACAAAAAATGTTGTGTATACAAACTACAAATATACCGTTTTGTAGAATCAATTGACTTGATGCTCGAGTTTTGTGGTGATAATTTTGATATTGGGAGAATTGGGAGTTGAAGTGTTAAATTGAACACTAACGCTCGTTTAAGGAAGTGTCGTAGATGTGTTTACAAAGGTAATTTTTATGTAGGCCAATGGATTCAAATTTCCTTTTTCGAATAGATTGTGGTTAATTTTAACTATAAAACTTTCGTGAGACTCTAACATATTAAAAATATTTATAACGGGTTACTCACGTAATTTTTTTGTCGATTTTGTCATCGTAAATTGATCGAAACATGTCGAGCAAAAATCGACAAAAAATTACGTGAGTAACCCGTTATAAATATTTTTGATTGTGGTTAAATTTGGTTTTATGAATAAAATACTTATTCTCATTGTTATTGGATTTTCATTTTACTCTTTCTTGCTATAGCCGCTATAGGTACCAACATACTGATGCATTCCAATTGCAACTTGCATGGAAATTGGGTGTCCAGCTATCGAACTCGGTGGTCGGACGTGCACAATTTCCATACAAGTTGCAGTTGGAATGCAATCAGTTAATATTAATGTAAACACAAACAGATACGATGTACGCGCGCGTACGTGTGTGTGTGTGTGTGTGTGTGTGTGTGTGTGTGTGTGTGTGTGTGTGTGTGTGTGTGTGTGTGTGTGTGTGTGTGTGTGTGTGTGTGTGTGTGTGTGTATGTGTGTGTGTGTGTGTGTATGTATGCGTGTTTAGGTGTGTGGGTGTAGCTACGCTACTACTACTAGCTACTGTACGACTGTATGCCGCCATAAGACGATAGATGGCGCTATGTCTGAGGTTCAGATCTGACTACTCTATAATAATACTATTCAATATACTCTATGGTACATACTATCGGGTTCAGAATCGTCTGGCCAATTAATTAATTCATAAATTGGTAATGCAATTCTGAACACGATGGCCAATGGTGTCACCGGCAAATCTTCCTACACGAAGGCCGCAAAAATATGTGACACGCTCTTATGGCCTTAAAAATAAGAGCGTGTCACATATTTTTTCGTCCTTCGTGTAGGAAGATACTATTGCCGATGACTGTACCTACAAATGTTTACAGTTGAACTTAACCTCTATTTAATTAGTTGTAAAAATTGTACCTAAACGTAGCCGTATCTTTTTATCGCGTTATATTTACGCCTCTCGGTGGAATAACACCTAACTGATGAAATGAGCATATAATTACAGGTTACCAGCGTAGGCATGTAATTGCAGCGAGGCGGAAACATCACATCACGTACGATTTCTGTCCATATGGTAAGGATGTGCATAATCAGTAAAATTATCAAAAATTAAGCAAGACAAAAGTGCCAGTTCATTAGTTGTAATAAAATAACAGAAGTATAGGTACTGTGCTAAACGAATATTCCATGTTCCATGTTTCAGTAGGTCACGTTGATATGTGTATCTAATTGTGAACGAACTACCAAAATCGATTACCTTAACGAACTTTTATGAATAGAGACAAAAGTAATTCATTATAAACTATGTCATCGTTAGAATAAAATTTCTGACTCATATTGCAACTACGTTCCTGCTCGAAATTGAACCTCAACATTTAGAGAACAAGGTCGAATTTCCAGATCTCCCGTTTGCTACTATTTGTACTCCTTTGAAAGGTTTTTCATCTAAATATTGAGGGGTTGTTCATCGGTGCGAGAATGTCGCTCCAGTGAATTTCGTTAATATTATACGTATTGGGTTCTGCTCGAGAATAGTTTCTTTGTTACTGTCCCGGTTTGTACATCTATTAATAATATAATATTGTTGTTTGTGTGTTTGAATCGAGCTTTATGATCAGCATTGAGATCCCATTGTAAACGTGCAGTCTTCATAGATATCCAATTATAAGAGATATCGCCATCAAACCCTCAACAGGTACTGCTAGGCGAATCTGATTGGCTAGAAAATATTACTAATTTCAAGAGTAAGAACCGCATTCTTATACAGAATTTTAACGGGCAATGTACATTAAAAGTACTAGTATTTTATCAAATACGGTTGATTCAAATATCAACTCTTGAAGTAACATTTAATCCATAAGTATTAATTTAATATTTAAATTACCAAGCAGAAGAAATAAATAACGAAAAAAGACCACACCACACAGTAAGCCGGTTGATTATTTTTTATTGTTATCAAAGTTTATTTAATAATAAACTATTGTTTGAGTGGAATGCTTTGAAAACATGTAAACATAATTATGAATGAGAAATAATATTTTTGGGAAAATTTATTAACAAAAAAAAAAATCTTTATTTTTACATTCCACTTTTTTTAAATATACTTCACTAAAGTTCAACCAATCTGTGTCACAGCAAGCGTCCAAAATTAATAAATGTCCGGAAAAACGTGGAATTACTTTTCATTACTGGGCAGTGCCGGGGTTGAAAAATGAAGCATCGATGCATGAGGCCCCGGGTGTTTTCCGTTTGGTTACTAGAAGTGAGTGAGTCGAATTTTTAGATGGACCACTGTGCAATCCAAACATAATAATTTTAACCAAAAAAAGAACCGACTTTAGTAACATATTTACATACAAAAAAAATCTGTCGAATTGAGAACCTCCTCCTTTTTTGAAGTCGGTTAAAAAAAGCCAAGCTGGGTAGGCTGCTTGACAGATTTAACCAATTGACATAAAAAATGTGGTTGCCGAACGTGGTTAATTCAACATTTTTTTGGGACATCTCTATGAGTACTATCAAATGTGCCTACTTGTTTTCAAGTAGTCCATTTGATGAAGTCATTTCGAATCATGTTCAAATCTTCCAGGTTAGCTTCAAGCAACCAAATATTAAGAGACATTTTATCGCCAGAGCATCGCCCCCGATAGGTCACGACTTGATGCCACACAATAATGTTACCTAACCCACTGAACTTTTAGTTTACTAGGCATAGGCCAAGCTAAAGTTTTGCCACATTCGGGTCAAAGTAATACTAGAGGACAGCGTTCGACTCCGTACGCTCTGGTTATGTGAATATACGCGGTCATCTCGGGTAAGACGACAGTGAGGGTATAATTAGGTAGGAACGCTTCAAATGAAAAATGGAGAAGGCTTACAATGTTATAAAAGTAAAGCATTCTTTAAACTGATGAAAAATGTGACGAAATCGTTGAGATGACTTTATAGCGGTTGGCGGTTTATAAAGATTGAATTGCGGGTTACAGTATGTCCTTATTGTTTTAAGTTCAAATTACAGCTTTATATGACATAAAAATAATGCGAATCATCAATATAAGTGCAAAGTATTTTAATAGTACATTACGTACCTAAGGCGGTAGAATAAATAACGTCTCAGATCGCAGGTATTTGTGGCCCGAACCGAAGGTAAGGGCCATATACAAGCGAACTGAGGCCTTCTTTATCATCGCCCGTGGTGCGTACATAATTTTACGCCTTTTCCTGGGTGTGAAGTGAGATTTGTTGTTGCGCCCGTGGGCAGCAAATCTCACTTACCGTCCAGAGCGACGTAAAAGAATATTATGCTCTTATGGCTCTAGCGCACTTGGACGTTTCTGCAAGCTTCGTTGTGTAATATGTTATTGCAGGCGAATACCATAGTACTATTAAAGATGCTTAATGCAAATAAATAAGTATATTACCCTAATCTAGGACCTCACACGAATGAGCGAGATACCACGTTCATAATAAAGCTCCGTCCATCTGTTTGTCCGGTAACGCTTAATGCCTGATGCGGGAATAAAGGATGGTTACTTTCCACAGACGGACAAAATGGTGGAATTACTTTGAGCTACACTGACAAGAGCACAGCTGATAAATAATGGAACGTAAGCCAGGAACTTTCATGACCAATCGCGTCCCAGGTTCCTTGTGAAGTAGTTAAGGGTGTAATGAAGCCTCGTGAAAGTAAGCTGCCGCTTTTGTTGTTAGTGGGTTAAAGAACGGCAGCCAATAAACAGTAGAAAAATGGCCATACTCATCATATGGAGCATAAAACACAATTTTGTTGTTAAGACAAAAAACAGATCATTTGGACCACTTGACCCACTTAGTTGCTTCTGCTGCAGACTAAATTAATACTACCTTTCGTAAAATTTACCAGCAATAATGTCTGTATGTACTTCATAAAATCTTGCAAGTTAAATTTTACTCACTTCCAGTTTTTCGATTGAGCTGAAATGCAGTTAGATGAGAATGCAACATTATTATGACATAGAGCTGACCTGATGATGGAACTGGAAGGTAGCCATAGGAACTCCTCAACTACTCAACATTAGTTTGGGTGTGTTGTATTCATCTTGGTGGGTAGTTAGGGATCGTACGAGAAAGTACAGTACCTAAGCAACAAAAGCTGGTCTTAAAAACGAAACTTGTTATAGGAATCTAGATACATTAAAAATACTTAATGCCTTTATAAATAAGTTAAGTAGCACAGAGCTGGAATTCGTGTATGGCGTTCATGTGTCAACAAAAGCGTGTTTCGTTTCGTTAGGCTTTTATACTGATATCAAAAAGACTGCGGAGTCCACGTCCTTTGATGTTATAATTAAACCGTATTGTAGGCAGCACTTAGCCGGCTTTAGAGCTACATAATTCCGTCATGTAGTGCCTGTGTAATGACTCTCAATCCGGCTTGGTTTGACACAAGTCTGTGTATTATAAATCGTGTGTTATATTTACACGGCGGCATAGAAGAAGCCAAAAGGTTAGGCTTTGGCTGTGAGTTGAGCTCCCGTTTGAAGATCTTCGTAATGGGACAAAATACACCGAGCGCTGTAAATATTATAATTGACAGTCATAAAACTTTGATGCTCAGAAGCATCATCTATAGCTGTCCTTGTGATGCACAAATATTGTTAAAATACCTTCGTATGAAATTCGATTCATATGTCTCAAACTAAACTAGGTACCGGCCAACTAGTCAGACACTACATGTTGCATACATTCATGTATTCCTCCATTTTGGAATCGATTCACCAACAGAGGCATGTCCAGTTTAGCAAGACCTTTACAAAAGTATACGTGATTGGAAACCAAAATTATATGGGTTCTCATATAGGCGGCGTTGGGGCGTTTAGATAGAAGATAGCAGTTAGGGGCAGTGAATGTGATATCTTGCGAATCTCGAAGTGGCATACTTACTGCTTTTGTCACAGTGACCCAAACTTACGTTGCAAGGGAAACCGAGATTCAAAAATAAATTAAAAATTAGAACAAATAATTCTTGCCCTTAAAGATAAAAAACATACATATGAGACATGAAGAGAACTTTTATATACTCCATAAAATACCATACTTAATTTATCTGTAAGTACTTTTTTGTCATAAATCATAGTTGGATTCGGCGAACAAGAAATCCCAAAGAAATCTTCACACAAGAGCCGTGCGTCAGCGCCCTTACTAAATTAAACAAGGTGGCGAGAAAATTCAATCCAATCAAAAGTTCCTTCAATCCAATTTGAATTTCCTCACCTCGCCCCCCGTCGGCGGTTCGCATCGCAGCAATTTATTTCAGCCCCACCCACGTCGATTTGTATACGCGCCTTCGATATCAGTGTTGGCAGTTGTTTTTCGGTCCATGCTAAAATGGAGATTTGCAATGTGTTTGACCTGGGAGCCGTGGGTCTGCCCGACCGAGCAACGCATAAGAAATCTCCATACCCGTTGGATCTATCATTCAGCTTTGTATGCTCTTTTCACACAATTTATTAGATAAGGAGTTATGGTAGATTTTTTTTTTAATAAGTATGTTAATTATATTATCAAAAATTATTACATAAGTATTCTTTCAAAAAATAAAACGTACTTGGTTCGTTTTTCGAACATTTATTTTAATGTAAACTAAAATAAATAGATGTCATATACTAAATCAAAAGTAACTATGGAATCCGGTGCCCAGGGCTAGATACGAGAGCCCTGTAGCCCGGGCATCAGAATATGGCTACGGTATTCCCTGCCTGTCGTACGAGGCGACTAAAAGGGAACCTTGGGGTAGTCAAGGGTCACAGTACGGGGCTGTGATCCTCAAACAGGCTGAAAACCGTAAGGGCATAACTTCAGGGCGGCACCGGCGCGTTCAGTAGAGATCCCGGAGCCGTCCAAATGGCGTTGAGGAGGACCCTCGGGGGGTTTTTAGTCGGTGCGACTCCGACATAACTTTCGCGCTGCCCCGTGGCGCGGAAGTATCCATAAAGGATTTTCCCCTCGACAAAAAAAAAAAAAAAAAAAAGGGCTAGATACGAACCAGGGTCTTCGAGTGACGGCAGTTTCTATATATTAAGGTGTTATATATTATAGCTGTTATATATCGCACCAAGTACCCACATCACAAACGTTATTAAGGTTACTGTGGTACTAAATACATTTGTGTGATAAATTATCTTATTATTGCTTTAATTGTCGTCGTCCACACATCTCATCATCTTTCAGCAATAGGCCACCAACCCCAGCAAGATTTTTGTGTAATTTTAAGGACTGGAGGTTGTAAAGATAAAGGCTATAATTCGCCAACAAAACCTATAATTGAGCTGGAATGGAAGCCCATTTTTTACACATGACTTATTTATGAAAAGCTTTTACTTCAATAAAATTACTTGACTAATGAATACAGATTTCCTTTTGCTGGAACGTATAAAATAAATACAAATCCATAAAACATAATTAGGCGCGGTTCCAATTCATAAAATAGAATTTAAATATTTGACCATAATGTATTCATTCAATGGATTAACCGGATTTATTGATTGCGGTTTGATTAAAATCAATGATATCAAATATTTTTTGTTTTATTTCACAACATAACCCTGTATCGTAACACTGATGTTTTATGAACTGGTAAAAAGATACACTTAAGTCATTTTATTATTAATGAATATAAACTTAAAAAAAGTTTTATCACAGCTTGTATTTGTCTGAAGAAGACATTTAAGCATAAGCACTAAAGAAGCAGTAATTACTTCTTTCCTTCTTTTCTGAGAAAAAACATTATTATTGAGAGAAAAATATACTTTCAATTATTCACAAAAAGGTACTTACAAAATATCCCAAACCACTAAAATAGAAAAGTCGTGGTTAACGGAACAAAAAACGTACCTAGTAATTTAAATTAAAACAAAACTCTCAGCGAAACGCCTTCACCCGACACAAAGCATATTGTTTACCCAACCGTTTTTATTCTGTATGTTTTCTAAATTGAAAACATTTCTCATTTCATCGTCCAGGATTAAATGGCGATTGGCTTACGCGATTGCACAGATCCCATTTCCCTATCGCAGCACGGGAACCTCAATTTAACACGGCGCCGGATCAAATCGGCGTATTCGACTATTCTAAACATCCTAAAAGCACCCTTATGATAGATAGCATACGGTGCAATTGATTTTATAGGATCGATGTCACGGAAATGCTCCTGATGATGAAAAATTGCAAGGACATTGGTTAATGTCTTAATTTCTTTTCGAAGTTTTTTGCTGGAAATTTTCGATTTGTGGAGTATCGAAAGTTCCCATGATATCCAAGTTTCGAGTCATTTATCCTTAGCGTTCGAATTTGTTAATACTTCCCTGCTAGGTAAAAAAAATCAGGCAAAGTGTATTTTTCTTCGAAGAACCATGTAACTTTAGTGGGCATCCGTATTGTCGCTCACCCACATGTGCCATTTTGTGAGGAAGAACAATTGCACACAACAAAAAGTTTTGAGAGTTTCACCGTCCTCCGGCGCAATGACCTTTTAATATCAACTTCGGTCATTCAGTATATATCTACTCAGAGAAATTATTGCTGTTAATTTACAGTTATAGAAAAAAATAGCATTAGTAGCATACCGGTAAGGCTTATGTAAGATTTTTAGACCGGCTCATACTAACTTTCTTGATTTTCGTAGATTGCGCGTACGAAATTTTCGGTGAAGAAAAACATTGCGAGATAACCGGGCTAGGTATATCCCAATTATAGCCCAGGCACAGATTGATGTTATGCAAAAACTAGTGTTTATTTACGCTAATACGTAATACAGAACAGTACAATTCCTGGCGTTAGAAAATACAGAAATACATACATACTAACAATCCACAGGCTCCCTTAGTCAGCCAAGGCAAAAAGCCAGAGCAAATGCTCTGTGAAGATGGACGGTTTGACAAGTTTACTTCATCAAAATATCTTAAAATAATATAAGCGTTTTGTTAAAACATGGAATATAGGTATGTCAGCATTTTTAGCAATTCTTTTATGACATAAAAATTTACACACACAGCGAAAATTTTCAATTTCGCTAAACTCCATAGGATGAAACCTTAAAAACACAGGACAAAAAAATGGACAGCCGCTGCCGCACTGCAGTTACTTTGAGAATAAAACTTTTAATCTGGACCATCATTTTGTTTGCAAAAAGACTGTGGGCTTGCAATTAAAGCGGGCAGACTTAGCCGGTTTAATTAAAGTTGTCGCAATCGATCTGCTGTTGCAGGTGGGATGCTGTGGTTAACCCAGGGCAGGAAACTATTGTTACGTGTATTCAGATAATAAAAATGTTGCATATAGACTCGCGAAGATTTTTCCACAATATACAAAGAATCTAATAAGAAAGTTTAAGTAGCAAAACATATTCTGTTATTACGAGAAAAAGTCTAGCATAAAACAAAGACAAAAAGGATAGGTAGGTACGCTTCGATTTAAAATCCTCCTTTTTTCACCCGTTGGTAAAAAAGATCGAATTTTTCGACTGAAAAAAGGCATTTAGATAATTTCGACCTTATTGCATGTGCATAATGAACGAGAATTTTCTTCAGAAACGAGCCTCAGGCAACCCAAAAAGACCAATCCAATCGCAAACCAAAAAGACAATCAACCTAATGAAACTCGCATCCCGATCGTCCCAAACTTGGCTGTAATAATCCCAGTCAAAGCCCATAATCGCGGAGTTATTGAAAAACAATCAGACCAGCGCATCGGCCGTCTTAATCGGGGAGTTCTTAAGCCAAGTTCTGATACGAAAATTTCCACGAAACTCAATTAGGACCTTCTCAACACTTTAATTGTCTTGCTGATGAATTGGCCAAGTTTTATCGACGTCCGGAATGATTGGCCGGAGGACAGGACGACAGGTCTGCAATGAGCGATGGGTAAACTTTTAATTATTGGATACGTTTCAGGTTTGGGTGAAGGTTTTTGAAAAATTAAATTACCAGTTTAGTATCAGGTGCCAGTTAATTTTGAACAGTTTGTTTAAAATTGGTTTGATCGGCCCAGTTTTAGAGGCTCTATTAAAAGTTTTTAACTCAACAATTTCGTTAATTCCGTATACCTTACCTATAGTATCGCTGTATGATCTAAAAAAAGTGTACTTCTTAATCGGAGTATTTTTTGGAAAAAATTTAGATTACAGAACTTTCAACGATACACGAATAAGCCATATGCCCATTGCCCAGGTAACACTTTAGTGAAGTTCGTAAGTCCCAATAACGAGAGTTATATATCTCAGAACTGTATTGAAATATCATTTTATTTTTTCCAAGAGTTAAAAAAGTGCAGATAACTGTTCTTATGATTGAAAACAGTTACTTGTAAACACAACGCAACTCCGTACTGGAATTGATACCAACCGTAACCCATTTTTTTTTCCAGTGACAGTGAGAGCAAGATTAGCCGATTTGGTCCACACACGGTCTGTATCGATAAAACTTCAAAGATAGGGCAAAGGAATCAATCTCTTTACTCCTACAGAGGGACGGGTTTACTGGTTATTGCTTTGAGATTTAAATTTAGAGTAGTATGCATAAAAATCAAGGATGTCATGTGGTACGATGTAGAATTGTGTTTTATGTAATGACAACTTTTTACAACGCAAAAGCTATGTCGGAGTCGCACTGACTAGAAACCCTCCGACAGTCCTCCTCAACGCCTTTTGACGGCTCTGGGATCTCGGATCGTGCCAATGTCGCCCTGACCTTACGCCTTGATGGGTCTGTCTGAGGATCACAGCCCCCTACTGACCCTTGACTGCCCCAAGATTCCTTTTTAGTCACTTCGTACGACAGGCAGGGAATAACGTGGCGGTATTCTGATGCCCGGGCTACAGGACGCTTGAATACATCACCTAGCTAAAGAGAAAATAAATTGTATGAACAATTCCGATAGAATTGTCAGGTTAATATTGAAAAAACCCGGTATAGAGAAAAGGTTTCATTGTGTCCAACAATTCAACGGCAAACGGCATTTTTTTATAATGATATGGATCTGAAGGCTGTAAAACAAATTTTGACAGGTGAATTAAAAAAAAAACTAAATACTTATCTCTGTTTTATGGTATGCATCGATGAAATCATTGATGCAATTATGTTATACTGCTACACAATTTTACGTTGTAAATGGTGACTATCGCTGAATAATAATTGCTTAAAAGTTGCCCTAAATCCAAAACAGACATTTGATAAAGATCAAATTATAAATTTCGTTTTTGTTTTTAGCCTGAAAACTTTATTTACTTTGGAATTTCCTAAAAATATGGAGCAATAAAGTCATACACAGTCTATTTTTCTCAAAAACCATTCCATTATAACACAACCTAAGGAAATGTGCACTAAAAATGGTTGAAGTTCGCCAAACATGACGGCGAAAACATCCGACTCAGTAGAGAGGTCACAATGTTGCGAGAAATAAATGTTTTGAAAATGCGGATGAGGACACTAGACAGTAACATTTAACTTAAGGACACTTAACAGGACTGTTAAGTGAACTGGTGGAGATTTCTATTTGAAATACCACTAACTTTCATTTAAGTGGGTTTTCTCTGTTTCAGTATGTTTCGCTATTTTGCTGGGATTTTATTTCTATGTTCTGTTTAGAAGAGAAATTATGCAAAGTATAATTAATATCAACAGTGTGTATGTAGACTTTATTTGATTCGTTAGTCCGGGATTTTATAAGTCTGTATTTACTTTTATCATCATCATTATTATCATTCGTTTATTATGGTTTAATACCAACTGGCACTGGTTAGTTATGTTTCACATTAAGTGGACTACTCAACTTATGACAATTTTATTAGTTTTTTTATAACACGAGATTTAGTCTAGAGTAAATCAATATTGATAAGTACCAGAAACAATAAAATGAAGCATAAAATCTTTAAATTTCGCTTCAAAGGTACGTACAATTTTGCGAAGAAAAAATTAAACTCAAGGGCGTACCAAAGTGTCGTAAATTAATCCGTTCTTACCCCAACATACCTACCTGAATGCATTTTTTTTCCAAAAAGTACAAAAAACTTTATTTTTCTTTTCACACACTTTAAATAATCTGATATAATATTACAAAACTCGTTGTCAGCACTACAAACACCAAAATTATGGATAATAAAAAATGTTAACACTACAATTCTTGAATAAATACAAAATAATTGTATTGTCTAAACGTATACAAGTAATAATAAGGAGGGGTCCTCATTAAATTTCAATTACTTACGCTTTTGAATGGTCTCCGTATTAGACGGTATTTTTATTACCTTATAAATATTAATTTGAAGGGTAATTATAATTAATAATGGCCAGGCACAAAAAGGTTGGATAGGAAAATGCTTAATATTAAACATCAATGATAACAGTTTCACGGTTTTAGTTTCGTGCGACTACGTTAATTTTAAAAGAACTTTGAGTAATTTATTTACTTATATTTTATCTTGCTCGTGTGATTTACTTAAATTTTTCTGAGAAAGTTAGGGATTTATAAACATGACTGCACTAACTAAATACAAACAATAAAAAGTAGAAAAAAACATCCAAACCGGCTTCCACTCCGTTATGGGTAGAATTTCCAAAATGTTTCTTATTAGGACTTCATAATATTTGAAAAAGATATAATTTTTTGTATGTCTTGGCGGGTTTCAATATTTTAATAATTTACGGCTGTTTGTAAACGAGAAGGCAAATAACAGACAGGCATGGAAAATTTTGCACCGCCTGGAGCCTAGCTGTTAAATATATGATCAAAATCAGAAATTTATTCATAAAACACATTATTTTACATATCAGTTTTACAATAGGTATATGTCAAGATATAATTAGTATACACTTAAGATTCTACTTAGGAGGTAAGAAGTATTCAAGTACATCTGTTTTTGTAAGAGTGGGTCAATGATATTGGCCATTAAGTTTAAAAAAGTCATCGATGGTGTAGCATGCCATGTCTAATAACACTTGTTTTAGTCTTTTTTTAAATGATAAGTTGGTTGGTGAGTCTTTTAACTCAGTTGGGAGGGAGTTGTATAGTCTGAGTCCAAGTGGCTCGATCGATTTTCGAACCTTAGCTAGCCTTCGCGACGGCATGACTAGGAGGTGCTGGTTGCGCGTGACTCTGCCGGGGGCGTGGTGCTGCGCGCGGGTTGGGTACGATCTAAGGTTCTGTCGTATGTACATCACGGCCTCCAAGATGAATAAGCTCGGTAAGGTGAGTATTCTAAGTTTTCTAAAAAGATTTTGTAAATCTTCTAAAAAGATGATGATATCAATGATGATCATTTAACGTTCAATGCTTTAGAACGTCGAAAGTAGAATATTTTATGTTTTTATAGTATTCTTTGCAAACGGCTGTCAAATCTAAGGTGCAGAATTTGTCCTTTTCCAACATTTTGACAAGCAGGTTATATGAAATATACAAGTAACTATTACCATTTAATTGCACCGCATTATGATAATTTAAATATAAGTCCAGCATATATAAGAATCGATTTTGCTTATAAAACTGAACTAAAATTTAACTACTACTTTTGAAAATAATTGGATTTGTAAAAATGTTTACAGTTCAAAATTTATTTGAGCATTGATGGCGACTGTACTGTAAAATTATCGGTTTTCAAAGTTTGACCCACAATGTCGATTGCTTCATTGGATGACGTACATTGAAAATAATATATTATGTTTGAAAAAAATATAATCATTAAATAAAATACGATACGACCTTTATTCAACTAGTTTAAGATTAAAAGTAGCTCAGTTTTATGAGCAAATACGATCCTTACACTTAAAGCCCCATGGTCAAAGACACGCTGTATAAGGTGTAACAAAAATGCTAGTGATCCTTTTAAGGACATAGTTGGTATCGTATTCTAAGTATGAAAAAATAAGAAAAAAAAAATTTGCACGAAAAAAAAATTGCTCTTATAGGGAGGGTTGGCCGGTTGGGACCACCTGTCACATAAAAAAAAACATATTTTTCGCGTCCAAACATTTTTTCTTCTACATTTTCTAAATCGCAATACGATACCAATTGGCAATTATGCCCTTAAAAGCATCACCAGTATTTTTGTTACACCCTGTAAATTAAGTATGGGAGCAACTAAGCGTGGTAATACCCCATCTATTACATAAGTTATCTATAGCGAAGTATTTGAATTTTTCTGCAAACAGCTAGTTCCCTGCTTGAGTAAATATGCACGTTATGTTTGAGCTGCAGTTCTTTGTGCAATTTTCTTTACCTTTCCGTGCTCCGTATTTACATTTTGCATGAATAATGTTTCAACTTTGCACTTATCTGTGCCGCTTTGAAATGTTGTAGTTTTTTCGATATTTTTTCTTTAATAAACTTGATAGGTCGTCGAGTTAGGACATATAGATTCTGTCGCAGCTTGCAGCCGACATGGTAATTTAGTTACGTAGTCGAATTAGGTTGAAAGATCCAAAAAAAGGTGTAAAATAAACCACTGAATTTTTAGTAAACATAATGTAGCAAAATGCAATCGTACACTGAAAAAAATATCAGTGAACTAATTATTGAAATTATTTCGATCTCGGGTCACTTGAATCCCTCACTACGCTCAGGATTCCACGTCAGAGTAAGATAACTGATTATTCAGTAAACTTTACCGTAATCTCAGTTGGCTCCACTGATTACTTTTTTCAGTGTAAGATTTTTATTTATTTCTTCATGAGACAATAAAAAATCAATATTGCTGTTATCCAATAAACAGTTCTTCCATTTTTGATCATACTTACATGCTTCGATTTTTTTGTTTTATCATGTAAAAAAATATACAAAAAATATAGTTTTAATGGTTGAAAAACTCATTGAAGCTATCGTCTCTAAATAAGGGAATATAGAACACAATTATAAAGTAAACACTTTAAAAAGCTCTAGCTGAGTTCAGTGTTTTTGCAAACTTGTGGGGTTATAAGATCTGTATAACCCTAACGGCTAGAGCAGAGTGTTTTATCTAAACTGCAGTTTTCTTTCCACTTTGCGGCAGCAATCTATTTACAGTACTTAATCTCGGTGCAAGAGTTTTGTTGCTCACGATTAAAAGTTTCTGCATAAATCGAGCTAGATGGCGCTTTACGCCAAACTGCTTCCTATTTGGAAATTCACTCTGGTAAGAATCCTGTATGGAAGGTAAAAGGTAAAATTGTTATTATTTAACTAGTGCATTGTTGTACACATTAACTATCCACTAATATGTTTTACCTATACTAAATGAAAGTTTTGTGGAATAATGTAACGTAAGCTAAATATGCTATAAATATATTTTTTTAAATGTATTAGATTCTGAGAATTTTTTATCAAGAATTACGAGTTGAAAATAATAATTATCTTTTAAAACTACATTTCAGAGCACAAGTTGATAATTTATTTAATTTATGTTTTTAAACCAATAAAACACACTATTAGCTGTGTAACTTACTTGTCTTATTTCTGTTTCCACGCCGTTGGAGAGGAAGTGAGTCTGTTTCAGGTTAGGTGCTAGCAGTTGCCTGTGGACAAGAGAGAAAAACATTGATTATTCATCAACAAATAATACATTATCGTTGTTTGTCAATAGCTCAAAACAAGTACGAGTAATTTCATCAAAATTTACGAAAGGATGATGAGATGGAAGTATTTTCTTTTTAACCGACTTCAAAAAAGGAGGTGATTCTCAATTCGACTGATTTTTTTTGTATGTATGTTACTCGATACCTTCGTGAATCGTGAACCGATTTTTTTTTAATCGAACGGGTATAACCCCTGGATGGTCCCATTGTCACCAAGTCGGGGTCTGATGATGGGATCCTGGAGAAATCGAGGGAACTCTTCAACTTTTATAGGCACACCTATAGTGATTTCACTATTTTTTACAGCAACTTGGCCACTTCCTCTTCGAATAGCGGATCCTAAGTGAAGTCCGTTCTTTTTTGTTTAAAATTATGAAATGACTATTTTTGTTGAAATAGATTGTACTGTCTATTGTTATTTAGTGATTTTTCTTGTATGATGTATGGAATCAATAAAGCTATTTATTTATATATCTACTAGATACAGTCAGGATTAATTTAAAGGGTGTAGCAAAAAATGGGAGTTATTGTTCTATTTGATAAGGCTAAACTTAAGGTTTTCTTATGTAACCTCCTTAATTTATCTATACCATTACATTCAGAGTGGCGAATATAAAACCGTATTTCACCATGATAAATCTAAATATCCAACATACAATATATCCAAAAATTTCTAATAAAGCGCCTATCGTAAACAAATCTTATATTAACATTGAACAAAACGTCGGTCGTTTATAAAATTAAATTTTGGCGAGAGATACGAAATCCGCTATTACTTAAATTCCGCCAACAAACAGTTTTGTTATAATTTGTTGCCTGCGGAAAGTTTGGGATTTAGAGCAATTTTCAGCCATTTATTAGCCCCCGAGGCGTATTTAAATATTACAAATTTAGTATTGATTTGATATTAATCTGATCACGTCCCGTAATCACCAATAAACGAGTCCGAGTGAGATACACCACAGAATAAATAATAGGACAACGTTCAGAAGTTTTAATGAGCAGTAAAACCTATGTTTAAGTATGCCAAGCGCACCTAAACGTGGCCATCTCCTTCTATCACAATATAATGGTACATTTCGATACTAGGTCGGAAAGGATGTCATTATTCAACGAGTTCCGAGACATTTGGTCACGAGCCGCAGGCGAGTGGCAAAACTCGGGACGAGTGAAGAATGACATTCCGTCCGTGTATCGAACGACGTTTTTTAATAAAGTTGCGAAAAAATTATAAAAATGGACAATATGTCACTTTGAGGTTACTTCATCCGAACACTCGCGCCGTGCGATGCGGGGCGGTGATCATGAATCCTGAGCTGTGATTGGCTGGAAAAGTAAAACGCGCTAGTGCGAGAAATCCTACTTCTCGCATTATAAACTACTACTAGATTTGAGCAACTGTGTTAAAAAAGTACATTTCGATACTAGGTCGGAAAGAATGACATTCCGTCCGTGTATCGAACGACGTTTTTTAATAAAGTTGCGAAAAAATTATAAAAACGGACAATATGTCACTTTGAGGTTACTTTATCCGAACACTCGCGCGGTGCGATGCGGGGCGGTGATCATGAACCCTGAGCTGTGATTGGCTGAAAAAGTAAAACGCGCTAGTGCGAGAAATCCAACTTCTCGCATTATAAACTACTACTAGATTTGAGCAACTGTGTTAAAAAAATATATTTCAGCCTATTATTTACATCAAATGGGCACAATTTCTGCATTTCGTGTCATTCACGTATTACAATTAATGAACAAATCTGCGGCCTGAGGTGAAACATAATATCAAATTTATTTAAAAACAATGTCATATTTTTACAGCCGAATATGCTCCCTTCGTTCGTTATCCGCGCCGCGTCAGTAATTTACTAAAAGGTTTTTAAATCGATCATGCTTTTCGGCGCTTTCATCATTTTCGTTTTATGGCAAGCTAAACCTTGCCTTGGGAAAAACACGACTTTTAACATTGAAGCAGAAGTAACACTGATCAAAGGTTTCTAACCTGTAAACGACGACAAGTCTCGTCTGACTCAGTAAATTTGAAATTCCAGATTTTTTGGCTGAACGAATAGAATAGAATAGAACTTCAATTATTTTTAAGGAGCTGGTTCTTGGTGTCGGTATTTTTTTCCTTTTTATTTTATGAAATGAAATGAAATGAAAAACGTTTATTTTCAGGCAACTAGTGGCCCATAGATAAATACCTTATAGACTAGCATACATATTACATTATAAATTAAAACTATTATTTTGGAGACACGACGGTTTTCTGTTGTGCCACCTTCTCTGGTGTAATATTTGGCAGCGTCCCCCGGAACCGCCGAAACACTACACCCTTCGGCCAGAAGCCTGCGCTCTCTATGGTCTCCAGCAACGGCCGCGGCACGCGCACCACAAACGAGCTGAAGTGCACGTAGTGGCGCGATCGCAGCTACGATCACCTGACATTCACCGATTATATCAATCATAAAAAGGATATTTCTTCTCTAATGTGCTGGCGAAGAAGAAAACAGACGAAGAGTGTAAATAACCCTTTAGTTTAGCCTTTTTGACACTTAGGCACATATGCCCCTCAGGCCTTGGGTTTTCTGACCACCCGTCGCCGGCGGCCGGCGACCGACGCCATACAAACATCCGACCGAATCCGATGTTTTGTATGGCATCGGTCGCCGGCCACCGGCGACGGGTGGTCAGAAAGCCCAAGGCCTAAAGGATTTCAACAACAGTTCATATTTCCTACATCAAAAGTCAGCAAAATTTTAGAGCTCATAATCGGAGTGGCGTTAAATCCGCATCACTACTGTTTGTAACTCTTAGTAGAGTCACCATCAAAATATCGGAGCGGCCAAGGTACTCAAAAATATCTGAGCATGCACTTTATCGCCTTGACAATAGAGACGTTGTTCAGATATCCGTGTCCACCTTGGCCGGTCCGATATATCTGCTGGCGATTGTACAAGATATAATGATTAATGAAATACCTGCGTAATATATTTTGTTATGACATTGACACCATTTTTCATGATATCGGGAATATTCCATAGAATTGAATGAATATAGCGTTGAATGGCGTTCTCTTACAATGATTCAGTCCTATTACCGCACAGGCAGGGGTTATTATGGACAGAATGAGGTCCAAACTAACGCTAGTCTGAAAACAATGGGGTTTAGTAATCATATTCGACAAGCAACCAGCGGTTTTCGGTGGTCCAAGTTAAAAGCGGCCTTAATTCTTATATAGGGTGATTTCGGGCTTATGAAGAAAGAGATCAAGGCCTAATACTTACTGTTAATAATTAGTTATTTTCCAACAAAATTGATAATATTTTTCATAAGTAGGTTTACCATGTTTAAATAAAATCTGTTTCAATTACATATTTACCTCATGATCCTAATGTTGATTAGTTTCAGAGTCATAAAAGGTGGTTCCAGATCATGACACTATCATTAAACTACATACTTATAAAATAAACCCTACAATAAAGTAATCTAAAACTAGAAATCTAAATCTAAAGTTGGCCCCTGCTGTGGCATGGTGCCTACGATGCTGGCAGCATTTCCTCGCTAGATTGCAATACTTATACGTTGGTCGAGGAAACTGTCAGCTCATTTATCCCCGTTTACGTCGACCAGCTATTTAGCCAGATCTCGATATACTTTCTGTGCTGCTGGTCTGCAATGCAACAAATGCAACAAAGCTGTAGTTGGCGTCGAGGCTCCTGTATTTGCGTCTTTTGAGGGCCTCAGCCGCCTCCGCCACCGCTCCTACTTATTTTGTTGTACCGAGGAGATGGAACTGACCAGTCGTTAAATTTAACCATTGTATTAGGTATGGTATGTAAATTGCTAATATTTTAAGTTGACATGGTCATTAACGTTTCACCGCTTAAAAAACAAACATATGTAGATATATGGCAAATATCCTGTTTTTAATAGTAGTTAAAACGCTTCAGCTTCTGCCTCAAATCAAATAGCTTTAGCTCATTTATAGTGCTTTTAGCGCCCTCTGGCGTGTTCATGAATACATTATGCGTACACGCCGCTGTAAAACGATCCGTATTAATTACCAGCTAAGGTCGTTATTCGGCTGCGCCCGGATTTGTAAACTTGACGGCTCTCATTGTCTAACGTTGCATGGACGGCATAGCGCGGATTTGTATTTGTGTGATCCTGTTTCAATAGTTATGAGGTTTTTACTGGCATGTGTGTTCTGGACGGAATAATTATACTCTCATGATTAGTACGTACAGTCACCAGCAATAGTATCTTTTTACATAGGCCGCGAAAATATGTGACACGCTCTTATGGTCCTACAAAAAAGAGCGTGGCGCATATTTTTAGGCCTTGAAGGATACTATTGCCGGTGACTGTACAGTCAGCAGCTGAAATAGGTGCAAAGGTGAGGTGTTTAAAATATTCACGACCTTATTGTAAAGAGAATAAGATCATGTAAAGGTCATTAAGAACACCTTACCCGCTTAGCTACTTCTGCTGCTGACTGTACGACGCACGGTATTATCTAGGAATGGGGTGCAATGTGACCATTATATAAATAATATTCTCTGAAGATGGATTCCTATCTATCTGTCTCTGAGGTTACAAAACAGGAGATCAAAGTTTAATTTTCTCTAAGGTCCAGCAGTTATACTGAGAAATTATTATTTTAGACTCAGTGGAAAAACGTTAAACACTCAAAAATCAAATAATATAATATTTCACATTTAAATTACGTTAAATTAATGTTTTATCCCTATTAAACAACATTTAAGTAGAATAAGCGATTAAATATGAAACAGTCTACTTGAACTTAAGTAGCAAAGTACCATTTCATGCAAACAATTATTTTCAAAATTGTATGTACAGTCGACGTCAAAGATATAAATACACTTTTGCACCTTATTACAAAGACGTAAGGTAAAAAAGTGTAAACATATCTTTGACGTCGACTGTACCAAAATCATTATGAAACAATACTTTATAATTATTCAAAACTCTTCAACAACAACATACCTTACGTCCTAAAAAAGCATCGGAAGAAATCTCATACAACGTGTTACACGAATAAACCTCTTATTGGAGCTTAACTTACGTCACATAAGAACTTTGTATAGGAGTCTTTCCAGATAGGATCATAATCGAAGGCTAAGTAAAACCAATTTAAGTGGTCTCCATACATGCATAGTTGCTCCGAATCTCGCGGTCACTTTACTCTGGAGCTCGAGTTGTCAGGGTCGCCATGGCAAAGATAATATAACAAAAGCTTACAAGTTTAAAAGCTATGAACATCCCAATAACTCGCACGTAGGAAACGCCCTAATACTTGTTCCGTTGTTGTTCGTCTGTGCGGGCTCTTATGTATGGAATTTAAATTTTATGAACAGCGGAGGTTATATTCTGGAACGTAAATATGGGAGTTGGCTTCGAATAATAAGGCCTAGAAAATAAAATAAATAGGTGATGATGAAAATCATGTTCTTCAAGCCAGGCAAAGTTGAGCATCGTAAGCAAAGTTGTAGCAGTTGACGGTATCGCAACAAAATTTCAGGTAATCTCATTGTTACCAGGCGTTCTCATGCTTCAGTGGTCTGAAGTTTTAGTTATATATACACCTTATTGGGGACCATTATGTGACCTTCCCAGTCTCCGAGCTGATTGGGTACGATGCTCAAATCATCGCAATGCATCTTAAAGGGCAAGGGTTTGATCCACTTAATATCGATCCTGTCATGTATTGGCTCTATGCCCTGGCAACATGAACGTTAATAATACATTGTAAGGCAGCTTTTCCAGTGGACACATGTTTAATTGCAAGTGACGTCATGTAACTCGATCAAAGCAGACAATTTTACGCTTCACGATCGGGTGCTCAAAGTGTTTCGGGCACCGCAGTGTAGCGACTAAGTACAGTTTGACAAGGAGCTAAGTGGACAAGCGGTGGGCATTTTTGGACATTTAGGGTAAATGTGTGTGTTTATAATGCACCGTTTACATGTAGCTCACTTATTGGGCAGTGAGCAGGAAGGTGGCGAGGGAGGTTAGCAGGAAGGATCTTTATGTAAACACGATATTTACCTACATACATCTCGGTGTGAATTGTTTGGCTTCCGTAGCTAGCAACGTCGGGCTAGCAACCCTACCTCATCGAGTCGCAGATTTCGGCTTATATCGGGCGATGCACGATGAAAACTTATGTATATGGCAGCCAAAGCAAATTTTGGAGCAAGTTGTATAGTCAGCAAAAATATACCTCATCGAGTAGCAAATTGAACCTTATGCCATTTAAAAGTACTAATCAAACTGGTAATAACGAAAAATTGTAGCCGACCTTTAAATGTGGAGCTTTTGTTATTCAGGCAAATTTATCTTTTAGTGACTGAAATCCGACTGTTGCAAGTACGACGTACGGCCTACTCTTGATCTATAAGAGATTGATTACCTACAATACTGCACCTGATCTGTACACTGGATTAGCGTAATTTCCCGCCGCCGCGTATACCATTACGCAGACCCTTCAGATTATTTTCGTAAGAGACTACCTGCTCAGGAATCCATGTTAATTCGCGCCAGGTCACCACCTAATATGATAATCAAGCCATTTCCAATTCAAATGCGGAGCTTATAATGAGAGTGTGGAAGGCTGAATAACATTGCTAGGGTTGGGATGGAAAGTACTGTTTTGCGCTTTAGTGGGAAAAGTTATTTATTGTTTTCGGGTAAGAAGAATATATTTATTATTTCTTTGGTTGAAAAAGATGATTTAATTAATTTGCTCTTATTAACGACAGCAGAAGCTAAGAAGAGTAAGTAGTCAAAGACATTAATATAATATACAATCGCACTTATTATCTTAGTAAGGCATTGTCCTAATTAAACGAGAATGCGCGATCATCGCCAGTTCGCGCGAATTTTACTCGTACGAACGCGCGATCAAACATATTGAACTCGAATAGGTGACCTAACTGAGAATCAAAACGAATTAGAACGACATTAACTCTACTTTCTAACATTTGTATACCTTTTATGAAAGTAACAATAAAAATACCTTAAATAATAAATGTTTTGAAGGTATTTGAGTGACTAAAATGAGCCTGGCTCAATAACTGTAGTAAAAGAGGGAACTACACCGTTTTATTTTATCATTCAAGTACCTTTTACTCGCTAAGCAATGGTAACAGGGTCGGAGCGAAGTGGCCCCAATAGTTAGAGTTGAGGCTGACCCAATAATTTAAAAGGATTGTTTTGAACTCAGAAGCCATTAGGCGATAGGTTTGTTTACAGATAACCTACTTGAAAGTACATTATGCAATTTAAAGGTAAATTTTACCCAATTATAATCACTTTAACTGGAAAATCTTTAAAGAAAATCTAGATAATTAACATACAACACGTCTATCAGTTAAATTGTATAAAGTGAACTTTTCCTAGGACTTTGTTTATTTTGTTTTGTTACTGTCCTATTTAAAAAGTGATCGTGAGTTTTGCCATTTTCAAAATCATTAATACCATAGACTTAAATATATAGTAGACGGCCAAAGCCTAAGAACTTTTTGAGGCTCCGAGTATTTAGCGCCATCTAGTACAGAGCCACCTAAACAGAGCCAATATGTATGAGATAAAATCAGCGCCACCTAGTAACGAATAACGTCCTAATAGTACGCTAGTCGTTACAAGGTAGCGCTGATTTTATCTCATACATATTGGCTCTGTTTAGGTGGCTCTGAACTAGATGCCGGTAAATACTCGGAGCCTCAAAAAGTTCTTAGGCTATGGCCGTCTACTATATATTTAAGTCTATGTTAATACGTTTGATCTTAGTAGTTTTAGTTGTGCATTTTCGCTAATTTGATTTAATTATTGCTTTGAAATCACTGATCAGCAATTCTAGGAATGCAAAATCCGCCCAATAAGGTGCTTAATACTTAACCTACCTATCCCTGGGAGCAGGGTCATCAAACAGAGTATGCGAAAAGTGTTATGTGAAACGAAAATATGACAATAGTTTGTATTCCACCAGATACGACCCCTACAATAATAATATCGGAAAAGAAAAGAGTGAAACTAAATATTATATAAAACAATAACTATGAAACAACAATCTATGAAATCTGTGTCTACGAAACAAAAATACATGAAATATGATTCTAGTGTTTGATCACTCTGTAAATTAAAAAAGTTTGATAGCAATATACATGGAAATGAAAGTCTGTGAAATATGTTTTTACCAATTGAATAGTCTATGAAACAATAATATTGGAACAGAAAGTACATGAACCAAATAATCTATGAAATAATTTCTGGGAAACGAAATTCTATGAAATTTCTGTCTATGAAAGAGGGGTGACACCCCTTTACCTATATTGTTGCTCGTTCGAAACAATTCAAATTATCAATAGAAAAGTAATAGTTAGGGAGGCGAATAGGGGAATTTTCGGCAATACTCGAGCGTGGCAGTTTAAGATATGAGAGATACCTTAGACCTAACAGAACAACCTTGTAAAGTATTTAGCTCTATATGTAGTGACGCGCGCCTAGGATAGACGATCAGATTAGTAAAAAAAAATGGATGGTCTGAAATACTCCAGCGCGTCAGTTTAAGATATCGGGGGTTGATTTTAGTGTTTAAAGACTAAATTTAACTAATCTGACGATAAGTCCTTGACGCCGCCGAGTTATAGGGTCGCGAACTTGTAAAAAAAAAAACATTAATCCGGCATTCTCGAGCGCGATTTTTTTTTATTTTGTTTTGAAGAATATAATCTAAAACTTACTAAAAATACAAAATCTGCCGGTTTCCGCATGACCGGAAGTGTGGAGGAGCCATTTCGTCTTCCTAAGAACGCGTTACGGCATATAAGTCGCGAACGATACATTTTACAAAAAAATGAATAAATAAACAAAAAAGGTAATTTTATTTTACACAAAAAAGGTGTCTTTACATTTTTGTCCAAAGTTAAAACTTTTTGACTTGAAAGTTAAACCTTTTTCGATCAGATTAAGAGAACCCACCAACATTTTTGTCAGATTAAAAAAATATGCTTTCAGGATACCGAGATAAACCTCCCCTATGAAAATCTGACGCGCTCGAGTATTTCAAAAAAACTTTTTTTTTTTGCATTTTCAAAAATTCATCGTAACTTATCGTCACGCCGAAATCGTCAGTTTTTTTAAAGGGAGCTTCCTTGGGGCCTACTTAACACCCCTTCCGAAAATCTGACGCGCTCGAGTAAATTTTTTTTTTTTGCATTTTTGACTACTTTATATGCCTACCCCCACCACGCAAACCGGCAGATTAGTATACCGTTGTTATCAGAGGCACTCGGGGCATACGTAGTATGAATATCTGACGCGCTCGAGAATGCCCGAGTAACTGTTTTTTTTTAACATTTTTGAAAAACCGTACACGCCAAACCCACCGCTAAAATGGTTTTTGCCATACGAGCTTTTCTTTTCGAAATTATTTTATCTTTCGATTTTGATAGGTCTCGACGGCGCCGTTGAATTACGCCATTTAGCTACCTCGCCTCCCTAACTATAACAAACTTAGATACGTAGTTTATGCCAGCGGAACGCTTTTTTCGATTATTTAATAGTTAATAATATGTTAATATGTTAGCCTCTATACGTCCCACTGCTGGGCACAGGCCTCCTCTCATGCACGAGAGGGATCAGGCTATAGTCCCCACGCTGGCTCAAAGCGGGTTGGGAACTTCACATACACCTTTGAATTTCTCCGCGGATGTATGCAGGTTTCCTCACGATGTTTTCCTTCACCGTATAGCGATTGGTAAATATCAAATTATATTTCGTACATAAGTTCCGAAACCGAAAAACTCATTGGTACGAGCCGGGGTTTGAACCCGGGACCTTCGGATTGAAAGTCAGACGTCGTTACCGTCAGGCTACCAACGCTTTTTTTTTTCCATTCCATTTAATAGTTAATCCATATAAATTGAAACAACAATACAAATAGCCTTTATATTAATGGATCATCCAAATTGACCAAAAACAAATATTTGACATGGTATTTCAATATGTTTATGCTATAACTTGTGCGGGCAAAAAACTCCCTCAATATCCTGTTTTACCCGTCACTATCGGGTAAATGGAACCTTGAAAACATCAACCACTTATTGGCATTCCGGATACGATCATAGAGACATTCCGGACGGAGTTTCCGGAGACAATGCAACTTAATTGAATTGTCAACAAAGCTTGTCTTTTGAGAGATTTTATAAAAATACTAGTTGCTGCTGCTTTTATGAAGAAGTTGAAAAGAGTCATTTTTTTTTACTAGAAACTTATATTAGATGAGGATATTTATTAAAATAATTTGATTTGTTCTTAATTTTTTTTACTTTTTTTGATGTTAATAAGAGTACTTTTAGCACAATTTAGGGTAGGTAGAACGAAAAAATAAGTTTCTCACAGAAATCGTCGAAGTCTGAAATGTATGAAACAGCCAATAGTTATTTGTGCAACAAGAGAGGAAAGTTGTTTTTTTTTGCGAGTTTTGATTTTGAGTCCCGAGTAAGCGAAAGATTCTATAATTGAATCACGAGCGAAGCGAGTGATTTATAGTTTGAATCTTGAGCGTAGCGAGAGATCTCAAGAACACGAGATGTAAAAAAACTTTCCTCTCGTGTGACACATACAACTTTTCACCTCAGTAGTGAGAACATATTAAAGTTAAAAAGACACATTTATTTACATTCCCGAATGAAAGGCATCATCATTATGACGAAAAGCTTCTAGAAACAAAATTTCACTCCCTGGAGTGATTAAAGTCGCACTTTCGTCACTCCAGGGAGTGAGGAAAGTAGGCTTGTTCGAACTGCTGAGGTGAAAAATATTTTGTGCAATTTTGGAGTACCTACCTTATCATCTCGCAAAATAAGGTCTTCCTGTAGTACTTGAAAATACACCCAGATTTTAGGACGCGGTATAACTTATTCTTTGCTACATAGTTAGCTACACGTGTTTCTACGATTCAGGGTATAAAAGCCAACCGCACCTCTACCCGACATCCGCAGACACGCGTCAAAGCGAACCGGTGACGCGTCAAAATGACGCGCCGACGCGTGACGCCCGTTAATGACGCAGTGACGCAAAACGACGTATGACGCGTTTGATGTTGTAAAATTTGAAGTGGAAATTTTAGTGAGGGACGGAAATGTGGGCCATTACGGGGTCGTTAGGAATGAATGGAATTGCCGGCTTTTTCTCACGCACGTACCGTTTTATATTATTACTTGTTGAGCTTATACTGCAATACTGGTTAGAATTGTTGTAAGACAGTAATCAGACAGCTCCTGCTATACAAAGTGGTTTGCAATGGCAGGATCTGTCAGGTTGTTCTTAAATTAAAAATATTACTTCATTACGTGTCGTAGTTAGAACCCACAGCCTCTTTACCACTCAAATACTGGTGCTCAATTGAATTGAATACACTGTATCATCAGCAAATTGATTGGATTTCAGTGGTGAACTAAATTTAACAATTGCGGTTGTTTGAATAATTATTTAATAAAACATTGTTTCACACAATATGAAATTTAGTGAGTTGGTGAAATCGTTGTTAATGATCAGGGATTGGAAATTCTAATGTTTACTATCGAAACTTTGGCATTGAAACGAATTTGAATAGTATGGAGGTGAACTTAATATAATTATGTCAATGGATATCTCAGAAGCAGGCATTGAACACAACTGTATTAATTCATTTAAGTAACAAAGTAATGTTATAACTATAATGAGTAGCAAATTTTCAACTAAAAAAAAGTACCATAAAAATAGTCTTACAAAACTAAACAGGCTCAAAAGTCAGACATTAACAGGGATATGCGTAGCTACTTATAATATGAATATTTTGATTCAAATCCTTGTCTAACGTATAGATATTAGGGTAGAAGAGAATGGTAATACTAATGATTGCATTATCGTGACGTTTTGTACAATCCTAATCCCGGATATTACTGTATTAAAAACTATTTTTAAAGAAGCTTTCAAAAAATAAGTCCTGCCGAGTTTCTTGCCGGTAATAAGTAATACTTCTCGGGTCAGAGGTGTAGGGTTCGGTGGTAGTTTCTTTTTTCTCTCTGACGTTCATAAATGCATTGTAATGTGCCTAAATTGAAGAATAAATATATATATTCATGCCACACCTGGCCATAAAGTGGCTTTTTCCGCACGCTGCGCGTACGAAAAAAGACGCTTTCTGGCCAAGTGTAGACATAAAATGATGTACACAACACGGGAGGTAATAAAGAAAGCCCTCGATCGCATATTTCCGTCCCTCGGTTGCAGCTCGGGCCGCAAACTTCTGCGATCTCGGCCTTTCTTTGTTTTACCACCCTAGTTGTGTAATGTACTATTTTTCAACTACAACCGTTCTTGTCAGACCGACAACATCTCCAGTAGCTCCTGAGGATGCCCCGTAGAGAGGCGAAACACGTGTTGAGTTTTTGGTTTTGTTGGTGGTGGTTTGTTGTATTTATTTGCGTATTTATTTTTGCGGTGGGAGGGTGGGAACATTAATGCATGATTTAATGCATGAAGAAATACGCAGATAAGTATGACGGGTTGCCCCTAATTATAATTAACTGGTACGTTAATATGCCGCGGAATAACAAAGCAATATTATTGTAGTTTGTCTTTCACCATTTAGTATTTGTTCCTTTCTCATTCTCTCATGGGTTGGCTGGAAGAGATCCCTTTTAGGGATAAGCTCGCCTTTGTGCATATCTTTTTTTTATTTATTTCACTGTTGTAATATTTTTTGATTATGTTCAATAAAGTGATTTATACAAACATACATACATAATATGGACTTCCGCAAAGTAACGCCTCATTCCATAACTTATTTTTATATATATTTTTCTTTTTATCCATGTTCACTTAGCCTTTTGTAAGAATTGATAACTTACGTTAACGTTAAATAATCATTGAAATTTCCGATCCAAGATAATAAATACAGTCAGCATCAGAATGCTAAACTGCTTGGATGAGGTGCTTAGAACGATATTTTCTCTTGAAAATATAGTCGTGTTAAGATAATTTTGAAAACCTCGCCCGCCAAACTATTACTGATGCTGACTTACACATGTAATCATGTAGTACACACCACAAACACAATTATACAGGGTGTGTTTGTCGTTGGAGCTAATCTCTGAAACCGACGCCTTGGCTAACCGCCCCTAAACATAAACTGTGAGCAAATAGGATATGATACTGACATTACTGACCTCCGGATCTAAGACGCTACATTATATAGATCTTATGTAATTGTAATAGAGTTCAGTATGTTTAGTGTTTCATAGAATTAATGATTACTGTTATTACACAGTTATGTAGTTTCGGACGTAGGATACGCTTGAGAATTTCCTTGTTATTAGTTGCTCTTGTAATTCACACACACACACACAATATTGACAATATTGTAGTGTGTGCTACGCCTTACCCACACATGCTTAGCCACATAGTGAATCCCTATGGTTTTCTCTTTTTTTGTAGGTAAAATTGCATTATATTTTTTTATAATTTTAAGTGTAATTTCGTAATACCACGACTTCTGTTTACACTTTACTTAATGTTATGTTAACTTTAAGTTTATGCATGTGGTGTTTGCCTCTAATTAGCTGTGCAATAAGCTTAAGAACACAATTTGTCAGATATTTTTAAATGTAATATTGTAACCGCTGTTGGCAGACCTAATAAATTAAATAAAAATAAAATAAAATAGCATATAAGGTTATGTAAGAGTCATTTAATCCAGAATATATTCGACATTGAACCTAAATAGTTGTTTCATTACGCCACAAATTACAATATCAAGGTGCCATTCCACTAAATGATCTCTATGAAACAGACGTGACTAAATATCCATAACATTATATTGGAATACTCACCGCTTTTGAAGCTCATGCGTGCCATATTCAAGTAAAAGGTACATCATTGTCGGTTGTCAATGAGGCATTACTGTAATAATAATTCATTTAGAAATAAACTCTATTAACAACAGACAATAACCTTTTGCTTGAAAACGTCGTATATTTATATTAATATGTAGGTAGGTAATAATACATATTGTTTTAATCCTAACCATCTCAATTAATATTAATTTAAGCTTCAGCGAGTCTGTGTTAAACTGGCTGACGTCCCTTACGACTTGCAGACTTTAAATTAAATTGATTATCAAATTATCCCCAACTATCTGCGTTCCAAATCAAACGATTGGCTTTTAACTAAATGAACATTACACTAATTAATTAAATTTGCTTCGTGACGTTTCGTATGGCCAGTATCACGCTCAAAACCTAATTATATCTCTAATCCAATTTAAACTATAATGTTATACTAGGAATATAGCTAATAAAAACTTATTTAAATTTTAAGCCACCTCATCATTAGCAAAAACGTAACGAACTACCTCAACAGCATACCCACACAATGGGACGCCAAACAAGGTACTACACACGTAGCATCCGAGCGAAATCATAAACTGTCTGCACAAAACACGAATAATAACAGAGTCCTCTGCAGCGGAAAACGGAACGTACCGAGCACAGCCTCAGCAAAAGAACCCAATATTACGTTCCGTACTTTTAATAATGTTAACCATACAAACGAGGCAAAACTAAAAAAAGTAAAAAAAAACGAGGAGTTTGCAATTGGAACGAGTCGTATTTGAATTTCGTATGCAGTCGTACGAGTATGTACTAAAGCAGTTCGTTAGGATATAATTTTGCTGAAGAGTGCCATGTTGTATGGAAATAATGGGAATGAGGTGAATTTGTAGAAGTTTATTTTCCTTTTTAACGCTTCCAGGTCAAAAATCCATGACCATGATATATAAGTGACATAAAGACATAACAAATGTAGCGTAAGTAATCAAATCAAAATCAAATCAAAATATTCTTTATTGCACACCTCAATAAAATAGAACAGTACAGTACACAGATAAAATGTAGAGGCAGTCAATAGGCGGTCTTATCGCTAGAGAGCGATCTCTTCCAGAAAACCTTGGGGTAGCGGAAATCTAGTTGAAAACAGTTGTATGAGTAGGTGCAAAACAGAAGAAGCAGTGAAAAAAAAAACCCATAAACTAAAACAAATAAATAATTATATATACGCATCCTTACACAAATAAAATAATCCATAAGCATACATATCGATACCTTTGGGTTCAATTGGCGTAAAGGACATTTTTGCGAAAATGAGTTATTTATACAGCTGTGTTCAGAATTTCAAGCGCTATCGTTCTGTATATTTAAAATTTCGATATCTCTTAAAAAGGTGCCTTTACGACCCAATTTTTATACTATGAGCTTGCAAAAACAGCTTATTTAAAGGGACGTAAATGACCAGTTAAAATTTACAGTTTAAAGATATAATCGTAAAGGAAGCCCCTAAACATAAATATTATCGTAAGTGACTTTCATATCGTTTATCGTCCTTTAAGCCCTTCATTTTTTTTGCGTATTTTTCAAATCGTATGGGCTAGATGGGTGTAAAGGGCATGTTTTATTACGTTTGTCCTTTACGACCTGCTTTAAAATGATTTTGCCATGAGCGTAATGATGTGAACATGGTTGTAAAGGACTTTTCTAATATTTTGTGACCTTTACTGCTATAAAGGAGTTTATAGATTCCTAAATTGACAGAATTAACATGGATGTAAAGGTGTATAATGTTAAATAAGTAGTTTCATGTGACCTTTATTACTATAATATAATGTTTGACCTTCAAATTAGTAAACATTTCCGCTCAGTGCAAATGTAAACTAACGGTGTAAAGGACACTTATCATGAATACAGTTAAGTTTTGTAGGAAAACACGTCCTTTATATGTTTTTATTAATTACCAGATTATTAAGGGCACGTGAGTGTTATTAGGTATTTGTTTGTATTTTAATGAGAGAAGTTAAATTGAACGTGTTATAAATCTAATAATTGTTTGAAAATAAATAATCGGTTCAGTTAAAATGTAATATTATCACCAATTATCAATATTTTATCGTTTTAATTCATAGCATAAACATCAGTTACAATTTAAATTAACATAATAAAATTAACTACTGCTCTAGTTACACCGAACTATTACCAATTTCGTCGGCTAAGTATAAGATCTAAAAAATCATTGCGATCAAGCTACACTATGTACACGCCGTTTTCATTCACTACGTTACCTTTTTAATAAAAAGTAAGATATGGATGAAGATATGTATCCTTTAGAAAAGAGGGTACACTGGGTTGAAGGCTAAAGAGACAAGAGGGTCCCCCCGTCGTCAACATATTGCATCAATTTAGAGCTCTCTGGCGACTTTACTCACCGACAGGAACACAACCTATTTACCTAAGGTTTTTGGTGAGGTGGAGGTACTTTCCCAGTCGGGCTCTGCTCCAGATTTGAGCAACATGATATTCGCAAATCTGTGCCCTACTACACAAAACTAGATGACATTCGCAGTGCCCATGCCCCTCTTTTAGATGCAAGTAGTCTAAGGACGTACCCGGTCGAAAACTAAACGTGACAGGTTTGAAACGTATCCGGATAGGACGTTATGATAGATTTGGTTTTAATTTATTCATATAATTGTCTCGTATATTCTTTAATTATAATAGAAATTATATTTTTTTATTGTGTGAAATTGGAAATTATAGGCGTTAAATGAAATATTTTGCGCCTTAGCTAAAGTTAACCCTCTTTTCACTTGAGACTCTAGAGACACAGAAATTTCTAAGTACCTATAGAAGAGTTAATAATTGCTTTCAAATTAAAATCTCTTTGTTTTTTTCGTATTTTACAATACGATATCTTGAAATATTGGAATAATATTATTAGTATTATATTTACAGTAATTTTACCCAATAAGTAAACGTCCTAATTCTTGATATCCTAATAGTAATCATCTTCCGATCTGTTACTTCCCTTGTTATGACTTAAGGTATCAACAATTAATACAGATTTAAACAATAGGACATTTACTTTATCTTCATTACCGGAATATATTAGCTACAAACTATGTTCACCAAAGATGTTCATATCATAGCACCCTTCATTAGGTTTTGCACACGAGTCGAAGTGGTTTACCAGGGCGTGGCCGCTGCTCACACAACAGCTACTACGAGCTACAAGTAAACATATTATGAGGTGTTGCAGACCAGGCAGCAGCCGTCTCCTGCTTGCGGGTCAACCGACGGCTTTGTAAAGGTACTATGTACTGCTGAACACCCCAATACGCCTGTTGACTGTGTGGGGTTCATGTGAAGGAAAGCCGAGGTTCTAGACGAATATGTATTTCGGAAAAACACAATTACAAAAAATGTCACGAGAGTGCAAGTGAATAGGCTCGCGGTTAGCAGCGGACTGCCTCGCGGCGCATAGCAACGAGTTGCATTACATATGGTGCATACAATTATCAACCTTAAGACTAAAGTATAAGATCTGTTTTTGCATAACAACTTATTTTCTAGAAAAAACTTAACAATATTATAACTAGGTACAGATTACAGATATACCCAACGAGCGCATCGTTAACACTCCCCACCCCAGTGCTGTCTCAGCACTCTAGACCTACAGGAATAGGGACGATGCGCGCCGCGGAACGCCGGTAAGTCGCGGTGGCCGTCCTGACCTGCACCAGTCGGGTGCGGCCGTCTTTGCCTGGGATCACCTCGGTGATCAAACCCTTTGGCCACATATTGCGGGGCGAGTTAGGATCCACCACTAGAACGAGATCACCTACCTGTAGCGGCTTCCGCTCCTCCAGCCATTTTGTCCTAGGCACAAGATTGGGTAAGATTTCTCTTATCCACCTGTGCCAGAACATGTCGGCAAGCCTCTGCGCCTTACGCCACTGCTTTCTCAGAGTGAGATCAGAATCATCGAACTCGCCAACAAGAGGGAGTCGCGATGATGATCCTAAAAGAAAGTGATTAGGAGTAAGAGACTCACCATCGGCTGGATCGACTGACACGTGCGCCAGGGGACGTCCATTGACCGAATTTTCAATTTCCGCCATCAAGGTGGTCAGAACTTCCTCCCTTGGCGCACGTTCTTTAAGTACGACCTTGAGGGCCGTTTTTACAGAACGTATTAATCGTTCCCACGCCCCACCCCAATGAGGGCTGGCGGGGGGAATGAAGGTCCAATCCATATTATTATTTACCCCCTCAGCTTTCAGCACATCTGTATCCAGTGCCTCCATCGAACGACGCAGCTCTGTATCGGCGCCCCTCAGATTAGTTCCATTATCTGAGTAAAGGTGGCGCGGCCAGCCGCGCCGTGCCGCCATTCGCCGCAACGCCATGATGAGCGAATCGGTTGTAAGGGAGGTAACCAGCTCGATATGGATCGCCCGTACTGTTAGGCATGTGAATAGGACACCATACCTTTTTTCCCTGCGGCGACCCACTGCAACCTCCATTGGTCCGAATAAGTCCAGCCCGCAGTAAAAAAATGGTCGCTTGTGGTGTGCTACTCTAGCCTCGGGTAAATTACCCATGCGAGGTACCTGAGGTTTACTTTTCATTATTCGGCACAGCATGCATTGTGACGTCACGAGTTTAACAGTAGGTCTAAGTCGCAGTATCCAATACCTCTGTTTGATCTCGTTGACCACCATCTCCTGACTGCCATGGGCTGCTTTTATATGGTAATGGCGAATGATGAGCCTAGCTACCGGATGGCGGCCATCTAGGATCACGGGTCTCTTGACGTCTAGCGCCACATCTGCCGCGGCGTCAATGCGTCCGCCCACGCGAAGCAGTCCATGCTCGTCCAGTACTGGTGACAATTTTAATAACTTACTTGTTCGATGCAAAGCCATTTGCTTGCTAATCCTGCCCAAGTCATCCAGAAACGACTCGTGTTGAGCGTGTTTTAATAACAATGTCTCGGCACGCTCCATCATTTCGCAGTCGATCTCGCCCGCTTGACCTTTGCACCTAGAAATAAACTTTAGCACCGTGGCTGCGGCGCGGGTTAGGCGAAGCCAGGAGGAGAAGCGCTGCGGGTCCGGCACAGGTAAGCAAAATGGTTCTTCGCGCACCTGGACGAAGGCTACGCAATCGGACGACTCACCTTCATTACCAGTAGGTAAAATGTCTGTAGGCCATAGACTTGCATCCGTGTATAAAAAAGAAGGACCTTTGAACCACTCGTTCTGTAGGGCTAGATCGAACGAATCCCGCGTGGCTAAATCGGCAACATTTAGTTTTGTAGAAATGTACCGCCACTCGTCCACGCGGGTATGTTCGTCAATCTCGCCCAAGCGGTTCGCTTCAAAGGTTTTATACGTACGATTTTTGTTGCGAATCCAATGAATGACGCATAAGGAATCACACCAGAAGTAACGCCTCATCGGCGTCAGTTTGTGCTCCTTTTCAATTGTACTAGCTAATCTGGCAGCTAGCAATGCAGCTTGTAACTCAGCTTTCGGAATAGTCAGTGGTTTGACCGGCATAACTCTGCTTTTGCTGGCGATAAATGAAACATAAATAATACCGTTATCATTCCAGCGCCAATAGCCCACAGCTGACATCGCCTGAGTAGATGAGTCACTGAAAAGATGCAATTCCAGATTGCAATACGAATAGGTATTACTTGACGCGGTCGTAGCGCTTGTAGATGCCGCTACGCCTTCGTAGTCTTTCGTAGCGCTGCGCGTAGGCAGGCGGGCCGCGAGCGGAGAGGTAGGTGCGGGAGGGGCAGGCATTGGTACTGTGGCGATACCTGAGTATTCTTGCATCTCGCTCGCACGCGAAGTCGCCAGCTCGCTGTCCTTTACTGCATTGTGCGCGGCTGTGCGATACCACCTAGGTATACGAATATCTTTAATTACCTTTAGTAGGTCAACCCACTTCCGCCATTTGTTATATATCTCGTCCGGAATGTAGTCTTCCCAATCCACCTGTAAACGCCAAGCCTCTTGAAGCATGATTCGGCCTTGAATCGTGAAGGGTGCTAAGAAACCTAGTACATCAAATATTGACATTATTACTCTTAGCATTAAACGTTTAGTAGGCCTATTCTCACCTTCAAGCACGTCGCTCGGTATGCGTTTTAATGACAAATCGAAACCTAACATGTCATCAGCTGGGTACCAAATGAGACCCAGGGTACGCTCGCTCTCATGTTGCTGGCCGACTTTGAACCTTACAGCAGCAGTACCTAAGGTCTCTTTTGGTACGCTGTTTAAAACCGCGACGCTGTTACTCGTCCAGTTTCTTATCTCAAAGCCGCCCGCCCTGTGGATATCACTAACATTCCTTACCATTTCGATCGCCGTGGTCTCGTCGGGTAGGCTGCAAATGTAGTCATCCATATAGTGCGAGTTGACAATGGCATCAACGGCGGCGGGAAATGATTTTTCAAATTGCTTAGCGTTCTTATTTTTAACAAATTGCGCGATAAATGGCGCGCAATTTGCACCAAAAATAAGTGACGTCATCGCGTACGTCTTCATGTCTTCAGTAGGGTGGTTTCTCCACAGAAACCTCAGCGCGTCCTGGTCTTCTTCCTGGATCTTAACCCTCAGGAACATGTCCCTAATGTCACCTGTTACTGCAATTTTATGTTCCCGAAAGCGCAGCATTATACCTAAAAGTGATGACAAAAGGTCAGGTCCTGTGAGTAAATAATCATTCAGAGAGCTACCACTTACCTGACTGGCAGCATCGAAGACCAAACGAAGTTTTTTCTTATTCGGGTTGTCCACGCCGAAATGAGGTAAGTAGTAAGTTTTCGGCGTAACTTCCGTGTCCGTAAGTTCCGTAGCGTAATCATTTACTAATAAATGATTGACCCGTTCACGGTACCTGTCAGCGAATCCTGGATCCTTACCCATTTTGCGCTCGATACCCTTCATCCTGGTAAGCGCGTTTGGGCGGGAGTCGGGCATGACGCGGTGTTCGTCCTTCCACGGAAGGCCGACGTACCAGCGTCCATCGACGAGCCTGGCGGAGTGCTCCAGCTGCGCGACGGCGCGAACGTCATCAGCGTTCTGGCGCGCGTGCGCCGTCACACCCATGGAATCCAACAGGAACGAACGCCTAACATCTTCATGGATTTCCCTCAGGAGGCACTCGTTTGTAGTGGTGGCATGCTCAATCTCGCTATCTGCAATACACAGGTTAGTATGGACAGATCGCGGACCCCTGGGCGGACGGATAGCCCGCGGCACGCACACTCTTCCATGGACGCTCCAGCCGAGGCGGGTAAGTGTACACGATGGCTCATTAAACTTCCCCTCCCTAATTTGCAAAGGTATCACAAGATGTAAATTATCCTGACCTAACAATAATTCAGGTTTCGAATCGATAGTACATAATTTATGTTTTATATCTGCCAGGTGAGAGTAATTAACTAATTTTAAAACAGACAATGTTTGAACCGGCAAACTTAACTCATCAACACAACTCATTTTAACATTATAGACCTTATCGTCCATACCTTTAAGGTCGACATTCACTTTGGTCGATTTGTACACGAGTTCGTTATCTTTAAAGGCACCGTTGACGCGCAATGTCTCTGAGTGACCACGTAGACCGAGGCGGCGCGCGAGTTTAGCACTTATTAGCGAGACGGAAGATCCATCGTCCAAGAACGCGGTACTATTTATTACGCCGTTAGGTCCCTGCACTAACACCGGTACGACTTTTAGTAAAACCTTTTTATCACAAGTTTTGATATGCGTCAAAGTCTCAGATACCGACGTAGGCTCAGGATCCTGCTGCGCTGACGCACTCGTGGCTGACGGAGAACTCGATGGGCCCGATGATGATGATGACTTAGGCGGTACCTCGATCTTGTTTACCACGTAGTGCAGAAGACGATGATGTGCTTCGCCACAACCCTCCTTATCGCAGGCAGGCGCGCTGCACGAGTCCCGCTCATGTTTAGATAGTAGGCATTTATAGCATATGCCGTTTTTTCTAACAAATTGCCACCTAGCTTTTCGCAGCGCTCGTTTAAATAGTTTACAATCTGTTAATTTATGAACAGATGTTCGGCAAAATAGGCACTTTTTTTCATTTCCATCGCCGTGTACACATAAAGTATGGGATCGTGTGTTGTTAGTTTCCGGGTTTTTATGTTTGTAACTCTCATGTTTCGTGGCAATATAGGTACTTGCAGTAGTTGATATCTTAACAGCCTCTTCATTAAGAAAATCAGACATAATGACTAATCTAGGTATTTTACCGTCTTTGATTAGATTAAAGCTGTAATCTGACCACTTCGAGATTAGTACAGTCGGCAGCTTGGATAAAATTATGGAAACTATATTTACCCCCTGTAGGTGCTCCTCTTGACCAACTGCTCGTACTGCTTCCACGTAATTCTGCACTTTCAACGAGAACGTAATTATATCCTTGTGGTAGTCTTGATGCAGAGGTTGTAGCTTTTTAATGTCGTACAGTACGCGAGAAATGATGCACTCAGAGTTACCATAACGTAGTTCCAACGCCGACATGACTTTTTCAGGTGACGTGGCACTTATGAACAAAGCGTTGACTGCATCCTTAGCGGCTCCGCGTAGACATTTTCTAAGCCTCCAAAGGTTTTCCTTATCTGTGAATTTACATATCTCAGTGGACTCGTAATATGCTTGTTTAAACTGCAACCATTCTAGATAATCGCCAGAAAACTCAGGAAGATCTTTTGGCGTGCTTAATCGACTTAGAAGGCTGGTATTCGGTACGTTGGCAGTGGAGATATTCTTTACAGCTTCAGCCATAACTTGTATCGCACTATTGAGTGCCGTGATGGTACCGTCGGGCGGTGGCAGCGGGGCAACCGGCGCAGGCGCCGCGAGTGGCGCGGGCGCGTGCGTGGCGGCGCGTGGCGCTGGGCTGGCGACGGGTTCTGGCGGCACTTGAGACACACGCTGATGCAGCTCACCCATATTAAAACCATTATCGGGGGCTTGCTGCCTGTCCTCTAGCGGTTCCAAGTTACTCTGGTTGTCCACCCAATTTGCGACGTCACTTCGAGAATAGTTCCTTCGACTTACGTGTGAACCGTACTCCTGTTCCTCGTCGTTCAGCTCTGCTAATTGAGCATCCAGAGTTTTATCGATGATCTCCATCTGTATGGCAGCCTTTTGTTTTGCGGCTTCTAATAAAAGTAGCTTCTTTTTTGCTGTCTTAGAAGCCGATGAAATTGTTGAGCCCTTGCTGCTAGAAGCTTTTCTCGCAGACGAAGCAGCAGGCGGAAATATTTTCTCGAGGAATCTGGCCGCGGCTGGTTCAGACTTTACGCTACCCTCCAATGTATTTCTAAATGCGTTCGGAATACTTGGGCCTGGCATTACTTGTTCCAACCTGGCTGTGGAATCCTGACCATCAGGTGCCTCGCTCTTCTCGTCCTTGTGGGACATCGTTTGTTCTTCTTCTAGAAGCCTCTTTTCTTGTTCTTCACGCCGCGCTTTCGCCCCACGTGTTTCCACTTTGTACGGCGTGTGGTACATGTATCCGGTTTGAAGACCACTTTGTTGACTGTGTGGGGTTCATGTGAAGGAAAGCCGAGGTTCTAGACGAATATGTATTTCGGAAAAACACAATTACAAAAAATGTCACGAGAGTGCAAGTGAATAGGCTCGCGGTTAGCAGCGGACTGCCTCGCGGCGCATAGCAACGAGTTGCATTACATATGGTGCATACAATTATCAACCTTAAGACTAAAGTATAAGATCTGTTTTTGCATAACAACTTATTTTCTAGAAAAAACTTAACAATATTATAACTAGGTACAGATTACAGATATACCCAACGAGCGCATCGTTAACAACGCCCCAACGGTACCGTATAGCATTTGAACGTTGGGACAATATGGCGCTGCAGCGGTCGGAATGGCGATGAATGAATGAATATTAGCTAGTTTTTGAGCAAGCTATTCATTTCTATTTCATAACTGATTAAAAATATTGCGTTTTCTTTATTATAAATGTAATCCGGATGTACCTAATCAAATCAGCCACGTTTTGATACACTTTTCAGGCTTCCTAAGAGTAAACTAAGCTAAATACAGTTAACGTGTGTACTGTCACCGGTAATTATACGCCCCAAATTTAGGGTAAAATAATCTAAGATCGTTACTAACGCCCCGAATTTGGAGTAAAATAATCTAGGACCGTCACTTACGACCCCATCATTTTTAAATTATCATAAATTTCATGGGCATAAAGGACACTCATAGCGTTTTTAACCAATTGTAAAGGACATTAACTTCTAAAGTATTTAGTTTATGGATAGGATTCCTAATTCAGATTAGAGATACCAACAATTTGAGTACTTTTCTAATACACATCAAAGATATAGCTCGATAAACAAAAAAGATATTATCAACATTAAAAAAAAAACTCTGTTTTTTGCGTCTCCTGAAAACCAGCATTTTGTCCTTTACGCCAATTGAACCCAAAGGTATCGATATACTACATACACAGGATAGGTAAATAAATATATAAAATAAATACAATACAGTCAGCAAGCATAGGTATGTGTCAAGGGAGAGAAAGGTAATACTCCTTAAGGTGATTCTTGAACACAGTTATGGATTTTGCACGCCTTTCAGTAATACATTTAAGCCTGTAAGTAATACATTTTCATAATACATAGCGAAGTATTTTCGTCGTTGCAATATGAAATAGGTCACCATTAAAAATTACGAACTGAAGAGGTTTGAAATTACTTTAAAAGCCGCGTCGCTAGTCAGCCGCCATGGGAGTGACGTTCTCATATAATTTGCTATGTCGGTGTATTGCAAGTTCGCTGTAGGTCGTTAATCACGACAACTTTAGCGGGGCGTGTTCGCTTCCAACCTAAACAAGACTCAGCCTAATTACTGCACGGAATTATTATGTTCTACTATGTTTACCTCGATTCGAGCACGTAAGTTGAGAGCTGTTTATGACGTGGCAATTTCGCTTTTTGTAACGTTAACCGTCGTAAACAAAAATGGCAGTGTTGGCAAAAGGCTTGTTAAAACATGGGGAGTATCACACGCTTATGATCGTTATCAGCCAATCGGAGCGTTTTGGTCGTGACGTTGTGTGTTTTGCGGCCAATGAGAGGTCAGAGTTGTTGGCGTATAAAATAGTAATTCTGCGCGATATTTCGCGTCGGAATGAATGATGCGGACCGCAGAAATGTTGGACACGGAATGAGCATTACAATAATGTATGGAATAAAATTAATGGGCGCCCAGGTGAGGTTTTGTGTTGCTTTATGGAACCTTATGGTCGTAACGAGGGTATGGAGCAAATATTTTGATTATCCGAACGGCCTATAATCGCATAAAATTTATTAAAGTGTATTTTCATTGGTGAGTCATTTGCGGTTTTTAAAGCGCAGTTTGTAAATAAACGTCTGGTTAATTTTATTTAAAATGAGGACATACAAAGTTGCGCATATGACGCATGAGCTTTAAGATAAATACGTATAGTACTGGTAACTTTATTATTATTTGTCGAAGTAAACACGGTTACATAAGTTACTTATATGTATGCATATATAGACCTTCTTCTCGTCGTTAAATTTAAAATTGCGCTTGAAGACTTCCATCGCACCAATTAAACTAGGACACTATTTATTAAAAAAAAACTAAATTAAATTGGTTTAGAAAGTATTTACATAAAAATAAGGTTACTAAGGTCAGGTCTCACTATTTAATTTCGTTAGCATTTATAAAACAATGAACAGTTATGATACTTGATTAAAACAATACAGACAAATGACAATTGAATCCAAATACTGCAGCTTCATCAAAGACCCTGACAGGTAACCTAACCCGTTGTGTGTGCAATGCGGAGTATGCCATTTGGTCGAGCAGCCAAAGGCACGCCGTTGACGCATGGCTTCCCCCGTATCGGCATTCGGCTAGTTAGAATATCTGTGTTACAGGCTGTTGTGGCGAATTAGGAACAAACGACGTATGTCGCAATGGAAAACAGGCCAACTATGTACTTAAACTTAAAGTCCGTAATGTTTTAAAATATAATTTCCTGTCATCATAAATAGTAAATAAATTTAAACAAAAAAGAACAGACTTCACTTAGGATCCGCTATTCCAAGAGGAAGTGGCCGAGTTGCTGTAAAAAGTAGTGAAATCACTATAGGTGTGCCTATATTAGTTGAAGAGTTCCCTCGATTTCTCCAGGATCCCATCATCAGACCCCGACTTGGTAACAATGGGACCATCTAGGGGATATATCCGTTCGATTAAAAAAATATATTTGAAAATCGGTTCACGATTCACGGAGATATCGAGTATACAAAAAAAATGATTAAAAAAATTCAGTCGAATTGAGAACCTCCTCCTTTTTTGAAGTCGGTTAAAATGGAAGTATGGAAATACTTAATTATGTACGATATTAGATATATTAGGAGATATCGTATTTTTTATTCAAGACTGTAATCTAAAAGTTCTCTCCATACGAAGTGATTTACAAACAATAACTCCGTCAATAATTGCTCAGTTGCTATAGCTATACTAGCGCTACTCGGAGAGATTTGGAACTATTATTTACTGTTTAGAGCTGGACAATTTTCGACCGTTCTCCTATAAGAGTACTTATCCTCCTTATACTATCCATACACACACATCAAATGAGCGTCATCCCCAGAATGTCACGGTTAACCTCCAAACTAAAATAATTAGGCGAGATGTCAAGTTTGGCATGACACGAGCTCACGAGCCGAGCACCTTAACAAGTTAATTTATGTTGAGACTAAGTAAACGTTCGCGTGTTTGTTTATGTAGTCGATTTATTATGTAGCACGCCGCCATAACACAGGCAGCAGGTTTAATTGTCTTTAGACTTGTATTAGTCTTTTGGGGATTAGTTTGAATTAAACTGTAACGCGTTGGTTCGGTGTGATTACTCTTTCATTTGTGTTGGCCAACTTTAGGAAGTTGGTTGTCCCTACGATTTCTTGAGTGAACAGTTGAGACCATTTTTGTTCTGCTTAGCGAAATGAAAGAAAATCTTAAAAGATGTTAGAGTCCAACCACATCACGTTTTTTGCAAAGTGCAACGTCAAGTATGCCGCTCCCCTTAATTGTCACGGGGAATTTTCGTCAACAGCGTCTTTGAGAACCATCAGTAGAGGTTAAACATAGATCCACTACCGACATTTTGCGTTCTTCAATCGAATTATAATTGATCACACCTATTATATATACTCTGCGGCTTATTATGAATGTTCATTAGTGTCTAATTTCGTTACATTGTGTACCTAACTATACAAATTATACACGATATTCATAGAAGTAACCAACTCAACAACGTTAAAACAGGTCAACTACATCGAGGTTCTTTCAAAGAACTCGTATCATACCTCTGTTAGAATTCCATCCTTGTTTTTAAATACATAAGATTCAAATCTGTCTGAACATAAATCCTAATACGAATAAGATTTTCCTTCCCATATTTTGCAGCCAAGCAACACGGCTGAGTGGCGTGCTTCAGTCAAAGGTCCAAAGAGTCCTGTAGAGAAAAATTGGCTTTATACATTACTAACATATATACAATATGTTATACCTAATCTAATATCAAATGTTATTTTACTTCAACATTAATCTGTAACCCTTGAGTCGGCTTCAAAAAGTAACGAGACTAAATATGTATAAAAGGATACGTAAGAGTTCGAATTATGTCCGTTTTACCTTTTAATTATCATTTTTTATCTATTCATTGTTCTTCTACAGTTTACGCTATCTACTTAATAGACCAAAGTAATGAAATAATACGCATTCATTAACTGAAACAAGGTCAAAAAACAACGTGTTACGAGTAGGTTCATCATCCCATCTTATGACTAGCTGCTGCTAAATTGCACGGTTGTCCGTACTATATTATCAGGGCATTCTGAGTAATTCTAGCACAGGTATAAATCTAAATTATAAGAATTGTTTGAATCGCTAATTATATAGAATATCAGCATTTATTTTGGCAAAATAATATTCTGAATTGATCGAACAATGGACTTAATAGAAATTGTGTTCCGTCACCGATAAGTACAGTCGCCATCAGATATATCGGAGCGGCCAAGGTGGTCACAAATATCTGAACAACGCCTCTATTGTCAAGGCGATAAAGTGCATGTTCAGATATTTTTGAGTACCGTGGCCGCTCCGATATATTTGATGGCGACTGTACAAAACATGGTTTCACATTTAAGTCTGATTTATCACGTTTTTTACTTGGTCATACAAATTACTTGTACGTGTTTTCAAATATTTTCCAGTTTATTAAACCGGTCTAACGCCGTTTTTCGCTATTAATAAAATATCTGACAGGTTCTGATAACTGGCTGTAAATTTAGTAGGATCATTACCCACATGGCACTGTGAATTCTTTATTGTAACCTACAAACATTAACGTAACATCGGAATAAAAGAAATCGCCCGCACGTGTGCTCTAACATCCCACACTCAGGATTCCCACCCCTCGAATATAAACCAGTAACAGTATGATCTCCGATTACGTATTACAGTAGCGGGGCCTTAGGTCACGATAGTAATAGTTTTCTTAAAGCGAGTGCTTAGAGAATGAGGGATGGGAAGGCCAGGTATAATGCCCGCTCGAGGCGGTATTAAATCATGAAAGACAAGACTCTTAGAGCAACGAGCGGCGTATATCACACGCGGCGTGGCGTGACGGTTGCGTCCGTTCCGAGTGTTTGTTTTGCTAACAGCAGATATACTTGAAAACCATGAGTTTCTAAAGGACATAAAATTTACTTGGAGTCAAGGTACAAACATCGCAACAGAATAACGGAAATAGGTATACTGTCGCACAAAAAATTAAGACCGATTTTAGAATGATGTTTTATTGAAAGTATTGAAACAGTTTTGTCTCATTGCAACATTAACATATTAAGTAGCTTTAAACTTAAAGTCTTTTTAATTCAAATTATTTTTGTGAGATCGATTTCAAAATCATTGATCTGTCTCGATAAGACACGAACTTAACACTCACAAAGTTATGGGGGTTAAAATAAAATAAGTTAAAAACAATAGTTCAGCGGTCTTGTCTTGTTATCTAGTTGAAGTCATATATTACGGTGTACTGTTTCCATCTATCTACTGTCGTATTTGTCTAGAAATGTTGCTTGTACTTGGTATAAAATGGAACCATTAATATCGCTGTGAACTCGTACGCCAGCCCGCCCAAGTTGCTAACTCGCTCCTGAGGGAATACTTACTGGAACGTGTTCCAACTTGATAGTTTCGAAAATCGCAAGACGTCACAATCGAGCGATAAACTGTTACAATGTTTCGCTGCTTGATTTTGAGAATAGGTAGTTGTATAATCTAGTTTGTATCGTTTCTATATAACTTTTTCCCTTGGGTTTCCATTTTCAGCTTTAGATCTCGATAACTTGAAAAAACAAAATTTAATCTTACTTTTAATAAGTCTTAATTTAAATTAGCATTTTTGCGTCTTAAATATATTTATAACCATAATGGGTGTACTTAAATTACATTAGCTCATAACAAATATTTATTATTTATTAGATTTGCAATGAGATTTTTAAACAAAATTAAATTCCTAATATTATCATAGGTGTTATTTACCTCTTAAACAATATTATTTCCAAATTTTAATTAGTAGTAGTCTAGTAAGACTATGATATAATATAAAGTGCCCTTCTCCCCTTAAATTCACCGTTCAAGCGAAAATCACATAAAAAACCTCCTACACTAATGATTTTTACTTTTCCGCTCCCACTACACTTTCAAAAAGTAAAAAAAAATGTGAAAATCCTCGTCTCTGGGAGAGCGGCGATGCGTGAAATCGACGAGGGACCCAAAAAGACGCCCGAGGTACCGGATTATTGTAACAATGTTTGACGACCCACTGCGAGCTCGCTGATTGCGAACTGATGGGATTTGTTTCTATTTTACCGGAATTATGGATCTCAAGTCCAACCTTCGGCCGTAATAAGGCCCTTTAGATGATTAATGAATGAAGCAAAAACGTCACGTAAACGAATCGGAAACAAAAATGAATAATAATTTTAGTTACTTATGCTAAAACATCAACCGATCGAATTGTAATATTTAGTGAAAATTTTTGTTGATAACATACAGCCATCATAAATTAATTAAAGAATAGAATAGAATAGAAATCGTTTATTTGGTGGCACAGAAAACTAAACCACTATAAAACTTAACCGATTTACATCTTAATCCTAAAGTACAAAGCACCAAAAAGGATGCCACTCAGCATGTGCCGATAGCTAAAAAATATAAGCCATGGCGCTGGTTTTCAGGGCAACCAATACGAGAAAATGAAATTTAACCCTCTGCAACTGACGTTACGTCTGACAGACACCAAAATACCTACGCGCTGTTGCTACGTCGCCATTTATCGGCGTATCGTTCCGTCTCTCTCTGTACCTTCCTGCGTGGACGCATGCCTCCTGCAGGTGCAGCGACGGCAGCAGCGGCGTGCGCTCTGGCGGAGTTAGAGCTGTTTGGTGTCCACAGGACGTAAGGTCAGTAATAAGAGATGGGTCTAGCAGACGTGTTGTCAGTAATATTGTTATAACCTCATACTGTCTCACATACGTCACGTCAGTAAAATAATTATATTCATATAGATAGTGTCTACCAGTCGTAACCTCAGTAAATTATTGTGAAAATATTTTCTAGGTGCAACTCAGTATATTGTTAGGTATATAATTCGATAATGGCGAGCGAGGCTCAGACTAAGACTTAGAGGAAAAGAAAACGTCAAATCGAGATTGTTATCGTATTAAAAATGGATTTGTTTGGTCTAAAATAGATTTTTTAAGGACGTCGAAAACACCCACTCATAAAAAAAACTGGTGTAAGGATTATTTTTAAATTTTTTTTATTGTTAATTTTATGCCAGAAGAAGGTAAATTTAAGTTATAATTATTGTTTTTATGGTTCTGTTTTTTTATATATTTTTTTAAAGAGGCCTGTGTTAAAAGTTCCTATATTATGATGACTATAAACAATATTGAATATTCTACTGATTTATGAGTTTTATTCTTACAAATTAACCTTTATCGGTTCTATATATTATTAAAAAGTAATACTAATACACTTACATTTATAGTAGTTCATTATTTTTAAATTTAATAGCAACTAAAATGCACGTCTGACAGACTACTCCTCAGTGGAATAATTACAAGAATCCCACCTCAGTTGCAGAGGGTTAACTAAAACTAACAACCTAAAATTAACAATTAAATAGAGAGGTTGCAACGGCAGTAAATTAAAAGCACAATAAGTAAGGAAACTATAACAAGAAAACTGAAAGGCACGCGCGTAAATAGGTTTATATTTAATTACGAGTATGCACATACATCAATAAGTATAGTCACTAGTTTCTACAGTATGAATTACTTTAATATATTTTCGTGAAGAGAACTAGTACTTGTAATCACTAACTTTATTCGAGTTAAATATAACCCAAGCTCGGAGTTATCGAGGCACATACTCGTATATCTTACGGAAGTAAATCGAATCTTCTAATCTGAGAGGATCCGAGTTTCACCTAATGATATTTGGCGCCCAACGTGGGGCCGATACTCACAAGATTCAAATCGTGCTCTCTCCATAACTTAGTTTTTCCATTACATAAAAGTACAAGAGAGAGGCACACAAAATACTTGAGAATACGTTGTGGCCTTCCTTTTGACGGTTTACATTTATCAACACTGTAAATATCATTTGGGTAAATCCACGTAAGAGCTTAACGCCAGTTACCAATTATTCGTTCACTGTTTTATTTATGGTACAAATTTAAGTGAAAATATATCTAGGGATCTATTTTATTCTTACCTAGCGATAAATTATCGTTCACAATAGCGTCAGAAATAAATAAACAATGAATGAAATCGTAACTGGCGATACATTTCTATGGAATTGCCCATTTTACTTGTTTTTTTATTGTAAACAACCATGATGTTCCATATCTGAGAAGAAAATAAATTGTTCTTACATAAAAATAACATCACGGATTAAATGGATTTCAATAAAACCTATTGATGAAAATAAAAAGATAGACACGCAATCACTGTAATAAAGCAATCATTTTTGACGATATCGCCGTTACTTGATAATCAGCAATCTCTATAAAAAAATAAGTGAATTATAAAAACAACAAGGCGGGTGCTGGGTTTGAATTACAGAGGAATCGATTGAAAGGTTTCCATTATTCAATGCCAGTGACGGGCGACTGAGCGCTCCTCGCTGCCAATATCACTAAGTCGGCCATCTTGAAAAAAAAACTTAATTATAGAGTTGCGTACATAAATAAAGAGAAAAGAGGTAAGGTGTTTAACAGCTTACCGATGAAAATTAAAAACAACAAGGGTTTTAAAATTGAGTTTGTTGATGAGTTTAGAAAATTTAATTGGAAATAAAGCACTTTATAATATGAATGTCAAAAATTTAATTTAGTTTGTAATTATAATACTAAGTAAAATACATTGTCCATCATTAAAGATGAACTTTGTTGTATACAAAGTGGTAATTATTGAACGTAAAACTGTCAATTTAATAACGCGCTTTTATCGAATACAATGGCTTTTAATATATTAGCCTTCAAACTTACAGGTATAACAGAAACTATGAAATGAGATATACTAAGCCTAGAAAACACAGCTGATATAAATAAATATTAAATAATATATAATTTTTTAGATTCTAACAATCATGCAAATTTTAATAATCTCCATTATACTTCCAATATTTTTAAATAAAAATTAACTAGAAAAATATGTATAGTATGTATACCTTGAATAAAAAATAAAATAAGCTTGATAATATAACCAGCTTGGTCCAGAAACCTTGGAAATAAAACTAAACTAGTTCGTATCGTCCCGAAGTTTCGGACGCCGCTAAAAGAAAACGTTCAGGAAGTTTTTCCATCGCTTCCACTGGCTAGAGCTTCCTACCGATTTCGTCTTTTTTTAACTTTCCAGCTATTTAATCCTAAGACAGATTTAAATGAAGCTTTAGAACGAACTCATTAATTACTTAATGTTTCCTGCAGCTTCGTGTTCCAGTGGGAAAAGAACGTGCTTAAATTCTGCTCTGAGCTTCCTTTTATCTTTAAATTAATAATGATACTTGCCAATGTGTTAAAAGTACGTTGTGCTATTTATTTTACCTTAATTCGTTCAGAAATACGTTGGTAAATATTATATATAATCGCCTTAATTTATTTTTTTAATTATACACATGTTTAAACAAACCTAGTGAATTAAGACTGCGTATTGTAAGTATTTTTCTATGTCCAGATTTTCTCAGTTGTCACTTAATAATGTCATTTTAAAATTACATTTTGACACAACAACTTTTGCACAAATATTCGTTCCAATACCAAACCATTCTCAATGCTTAAAAGCATCCAATGGAAACCAAATCTGATAACAATTTTTCGTAAGTTCAATAAGGATGTCACTCTATTCAATTCTTTCTCATTGAGTGCTGTTCGTTTTTTTTGCATTGAGTGTCGGGTCTTTTGAAGCTGACCCTCCGGAGGCAATGGCAATGTTAAGCGATAACTGTCACTGAATGCAACCGATATACTTGTGCGCTATTGTGTGCTTCGAAATATCGCTTTAACTGGCTTGGCTTTATAACTCTTGTGATTTTATGGACTACATTTTCAGAAAGAATTTAAATTCAGTTATGGAAAAAAATATAAAATTTTATTCAAACACATTTCCTACTTCCAAGAATTTATTAATTACTAATATAAATTATTCACTAGTCTCGTCGGTAGCGAATATTTATTCCAACGGACCTGCACCAAAAAATGTTATTCATCAGTGTAATACGATCAGACGTCATAATGTAGGTAGGTACCAACTTATATACTTAAAAAGGCTAGCAGATGTAGCTGGCCAATAAAGCCATCACTGCGTCATTGTTGAGCGACACGTAAAAGACAAATTGATGAACAGTCGGAGGATTCTATTGGCAGTATTCAGCGACAAATGTCGATGATTCCTTCTTGCAGGTGTGGCGATCGCAATCGGATGTTAGAACCGGGATTAAAGTCTGCGGTTAACGTGTGGCACAAGTGCGCAGTTTGGTTACCTATCCAATAGAGTAAGTGCACACTAACCACATAGATCTAGAAATTATCAGTTTTCAGAATTCATAAGTGACACAGTTTAAAAAAACGTCGAGACCTCTAAATGTGTAAGCTAATTTAACTACCACTACTACTTTCTTACCATATAACAGGCGCCACTGACTTTATGGAGGCATTAAAAGCATTCGACAATGTGTCCGTAGCACGCGCTCAAGTCCATACCTTAAAACGCACGGAGTGTCACAAGGTGAGATCCTAGGGCTCACTTTGTAAACCGAGTTTTGTTGTTTGCAAGTTAAACTTGAATATGTGCATTAAACTGAATTTGCACAGCACTTGCGCCACACGAAACACGGTTAACGGTGGCTCCGGATTCAGCGTGCCGCTCAGTACAGATAGCGTCGTGGCCTCCATTTGCGGTCTATACAACATTTGAGCGGATTAATAGTGGCCCGAAGATTTTGATCAGTAGGGATCAGGTAGATAGTCCCTGTTGATAAATTTGTATAATTAAGCTGTAGCCTTATTGAATCTAGGTTTCCTGGTTTCAATTCCTTGAAAATGAAAAGGCACTAGGTATTTGTAGGAGGGGCGCTGACGTCTCGTACAGTCAGCATCAGATATATCGCATCAGCTAGAGTAGCCAAATAGTTCGTCACACCATACAAAATATATAGTGTGACGAACTATTTGATCACTTTGGCTGTTGGTACTGACTGTACTTTGTACACATTCCGATAAACACCGGCCAATACTCTCACACATTCTCTCGGTGTACTAATATAGATACAAAAAACTATCATCTGTTTTCTTGGATTATAACTATTTTGTAACTTGATATCTCATATTTATTTCGTTGTTATTCTTTAACCATTTGGTACTAGTTAAAGAATAACAACGAAATAAATTTGAGAAAGAATGTTTATTTCCTTTTTGTTTACTCTCTGCTGAGTTGTGTAGTAGTCCGACATAAGTAAAACAATATTTCATTTTTCGTACCCACTTGTAATATAACTCGATAACTTTATTTCCGATTCAATGAACTCAACCAATGTTCCACGAAATACTCCACCCATTTGAGATCCCATATAAATAATTGAAAACAATAAATTGGCATCAAACGAAGTGGAGACGAACTAGAGTAATCCCAGATCACGGAATTGAAATTAGTAAAAAGATCGAATGCCCATAACGCGGCAATTATGTTAATTCTGACGATAAAACGCGATTTTATCTTCTGTCGCGCGATTGAAACGTCAGATTTTATCGCTGCAAAAGTGGAAAATTAAATAAATGACCGCATTTGCATTTAAAGGGGTAGTAATTTTTACGCTTACACGATACAATAACCAGCGTTTTAATTTTTTGATATTGCACGTTATCGTTATACCAATATGTTCCGTTATTTCAATATTATTATATTGCTACTCGACCAATCATTTCACAGTTCATTAGTTTGCAACGATTTCGATAAAATATGCGTATATAAACTTATGTAACAATTATGATAAATATTAAATCCGTCTAGTTTCATAACTTGTTGTAATAAGTGATCTTTGAACCAATAAAATGTAATAAAAATTATTTTGATACTGACAAGTGTAAAGTAAAGGATGGTAAATTATTTAAGATGAATATGTGGTTTCTTTTTTTAGGGATAATAATATTGACATTCCACATACAAACTAAACGCTAAATAATTACAAAAAAATCTACAGAAACCTCCATCCAAACGAGCACAACACAATTAATTCGTTTTGTATTGCGACTCCGTTATTTATCAAAGCATTCTTCGCTGACTGATTCAATTTGCTCTGTACGGAACCCGATGTCATTAAACTTTATTAACATTAACGTAATTACAATCCCGGTTTCACAGAAAATAATGTAGTTCCAAATATGAAATGTGTTGCGTTCCGAAAGTAATAAAACAGGTTTCGAGTCGCGTTCCGTTGCAGATTTCGATTTAAATGTTTTAATGAGGATTATTTCCAGCAATAAATGCAGTAAAATATATTAAAATTATAGCATAGTAGTTTTTAATGATAATTTTATTGTATCCGATCTGAAGCACAAGCCTTTTTACCGGTTTTAAGTACGTATATTAAATGGGAAATATTGAATTGATTTTTCACAGTACTGCGTCGTTTATTTTTTTACTTAGCTAATTATAATATCGAAATAAGTATACTTAAAAAAAACAAAGTGCTCAATACAAACTTGACCTATAGGTCAACAAACAAAAAATCTCCTAAATCACTGCTGCAATGGTTATGTGCCCAGAAGGCTCACCGCATTGTCACGATATGTACAGTCAACGCCTCACTAGGTATACACTTTTGAACTTTATTCCGCTGTAATAACGTTCAAAAGTGTATACCTAGTGAGGCGTTGTGTGTACCTACTGCTTAGCATGAGGGATTGAGGGTGACTAGAGAATCACCCTGTTGTGTCTATTAGACAACGCTGTAAACATATTATATTCACCATATAATATGTTTACTGTAATTTTCTCGCTTTTCAATTTTAAATATCATTGAAAACCTCAAACAACTCCCTAGCTACTTCAAAATCATTATGTACACATACGTCATCGTCACCAGCCACAATCATCATACCTGTGTCCTGTACACTCTTCGTGTCATTCGTTCTCATACACGTGCATTCATATTCATTCACTCATCCATCATTTTGTCAGAACCTTGTGAAAATATTGTATAAAATGATTGAATGCATAATTATTCTTGTCATCAATAAATATTTGCAGTAACTCACGCGATATTTAATGCGGAGTTTGGTTTATTGGAAATCAGTTTCATTAAAAAAATTACCAACATATGTTTACCGTGTTACGAAACAATAGGAAAAATTTGTTGATCGATAATCATTGTAAACCTACCTACATACTTATACATATTTTGACAGTACCACTTAACATTCTCATTCTACCTACGCTACGTCTGTTTATGAACTTAGAAAGGCTATAGACTCGAGCGTCAAAATCGCTACGAATATAAAAAATTTAAACAGCAACATAACTCCAAACAAAAATTTTAATAAAAGGCAACAAACTGGAGCTTTTTTACAACAAAAAATTCAACGCGTACGTATACAGAGTTTTGCTTAAAAAACACTTAACCCTCAAGCGAGCCATCGATTCCGCGCGCTAACCGTACTGCCATGTTTTTGCGCGTGACGTCACGGCCCGGGAGACTGGCCGATTGAAAAACAATACAGCTCAATAAATCCTCCAGTCCTTGTAAATAAACCTAAAGGGATGTCTTTGGTTTTTTGAAGTCGAGAGGAACTTTCTTGGTTAAAAATTGTTCTGAAGTGTATTACATAAATGTAGTTTTGGACCAATTTAAGAATGGTGGTCATTGTTCTCGAGTACAAAGGTTGTTCAGTTGTATTTTTTTGAAATAATGTTTGAGTCATTGGGAAAACACAAAGTGTATTTTTTGTAGGAACATAAACAGGAAAAAGAAAAAAAGTTTTAAGTTGATAATAGTTCTGCGAAAATAAAGAGTTGAAATAAGTGAATTTCAATTTAACAGGCGGCATTATAACAATGGATTACAATTTAACATAACAACATGTGTTACGTTTTCATTACTGTGTAATAACATTGGTTCATTAAAGTAATTACATAATTTTAACTCACGAATCATTCATGGATCTGGTAAATCGCTAATCAATTTGAAAATTGCAAAAATTACAAATGTTGCATCAAATTTAAAATACGGTAAACATCTCCGTGCTCGCTTTTCTCAATTATATTATGAATAAAGACTACGTAATTTCGAATTACCCATTAAGCCCGACGGTTTGCCATCATACCGCCCGCACAGACGTTTGTCATCCTATAATATTCCCCCTTGAGCATTCCTTGCCAACTTGCCCTTGCGGGCCAGGAATGGCAGGATATCATATAATTCTCGGGCCCTGAAGGAGTAGGTAATTTACGGTCTTCCTTGACGGTAATGCCCCAGAACCTACGGAGGACGTTGAGGAAATAATAAATAAAGTGGCGTGAAATATTATCACCGGTTTGAGATTTTTTCGGCAGAAAATTGTCACAATGCTTAGTGCGTTGTGCAGCTCGGTTGGGGTCATAAATTGTCTTGTTTTGATTCAATTTTAGATACATCTTGTAACATTTTTAGACATATTAATTACAAATAATAATATAAAAAACCTCGTTTAAACGTCTGGAAAGTAGGGTTTCCGAGGCTAAATTCGGTTAAAAAGAGCTGATACAACATATCATCTATATACATAAAACATCATCATGTATCTAAAACAAAGTCGTGCCGGTTACGCTATTTATAACTCAAGAACAGCCGAACCGATTTTAGTGATGTTTGATTTTTTAGATTTATCTCCGTCCCAAATAGCAGAAAAAAAATTAAAACTTGAAGAAACAAAAAAAATGTTGGTGGTACCTACAAATTTTGCCGGGTTTGCAGCTAATTTACATAAACCGGTATTGGCATAGTTATGGTTTGTTTCAAATTTGTGATTATATTAAGCTACTCAACAAGCACCAATAAAATATTTAACTGCCAAAACTAACTCGTAAATCATACATTTGATTTAGTAAACTCTGATAGGCTATAAAAATTATTGCAGGTTGCTTATTCCTAAAAATAATTCATAAACGATCCCCTCATTAACCCAAAATCATTTAAATTCAACTCACGCCCTCAACATTTAGACATGTATTATCACAGCTTTCAGCACGTTTCGAACTCGACAACTCTCGACGCAAATCAATTCGGCACTCATTCGATTGTGTCGTACACGACATGGCGAAAGCGCCGATTTCCCCCGGCCACGATTTTCCGTCTCGTAGCTCAAATTCTAAGCTGGGACGAATGCACGAGCGGAGGATTGTGTCAATTATTTTTGAGCTTGTCTACTTACAGTTGCTCCGTTGTGTTCAGCACATTATGTGTGCAACGTTAGTCGTATTTTTATCTGTGGATAGCATTTCAAAATTTGTAGGTAGATAATTGAATGTGTTAGATCTTTTTTTGAACTTTTTTTAAATTTTGTTTTTAAATAAGATGATACTTGTGAGGTTACAATCGCAATTCATTTCCGTAATAGGGGTCCTTAAAACACGAGTGTGGTTTTATGAAACGAACGAAGTGAGTTTCATAATAAGATCACACGAGTGTTTTAAGGCCTAATTACGTTCAGTTGCATACACTGCTTTATCTACACACATATTATAAACCCGAAATGATGATTGAATGACTGCCATTGCACGGATTGCACTGCCATCGCCATGGCCAACTCGATTGTGCCGGCGGTCGGGCGGCGCATGCCGGCGGGCGGGGCCTGGATTTTCATAATGATATCGAATTTTGCTTATTATTTGATAATAATAACATCGTTACAGATATGACATTTGTTCTAACTACTAACGAAACAATCTATTTTTATGGTGGTTATAACGTGCGGTTTTTGAACGCATCATGGAGGGTTTATAATATGGGTGTAGATAAAATAATTAAAAAAATATTAAAAATTCTGTTACCGTCGCAAAAAAAAATAGATAACGATACACAAGTAGTAAACACAAAAAACATAAACATAGACAATACACAAGAAGGGAAAGGAAGAAATAAATAATAAAAGAAACAATCAATGAAAAAAAAAACTAAACTAAACTCGCGACAATAGCATACATCACGAGTATAGTAAATGTATATTTGGTAACAGAAAATGTCGAATTTAATTTTAAAAAAAGATAACTGTATATTACTATATGCTTAAGAAAACCAATGAGAAGTGACCACACTGACAGCATTAAAATCACAGGTCCTAATATTTATTTAGAAGCGGCAAGAAACATTCGTTAATGTTTCATACTCAGAAAAAATATAAAATACTGTTGTATTCACGTTTTTTATACATTTGCATACTAGGTACATGAAAGTACCGTGTTTTATTATTTATTTTCAGTTTACGCCTAGCCGTAATCCCGTTTCCTACACGCCCTGGCAGCGCGACCGGAAACTTCATTAAAAGAGGTGCACAAAGTCACAGCGTATGTAAACACGCTGCCAGCTTGTATGCCAATCAATTGTTTAGGGTTCCTTGGATATAATAGAAAACATGTATTCAAACAACATATCTTACAAAATAATACATCAATAAAATAATAAGACAACTAAATCTAGATGTGAAGCCGAAATGGTCTCCAATCAGCAATGCAGTTGGCACGGCTAGCGTGGTCAGCGGCGCTGGTTTTCTGTGGAGCCAGCAGGCAGGGTGTGCGGGACAGCATAATGCGTGACTCGAAGTGGGGACGTTAATAAATAGGAATAGAGAATTTAAAATACGCAGAAAATAATTTATATGTGTAATATATGGTTATGGATAAACCATCATAAGTTTATTTATTATTTCACAATTAAAACACAACTTGGTCTTTTTGTTTGGTTATGGATAGGTTAATCCTACGTTTATAATACTAATGTTTTTAGTGTTGAATATTTGGAAGTTTCTTTGTTTCTCAAGTACAGAAAAACGACTGTACGGGTTTGGGTGATTGGCATACAAGTAGATTAACATTGAAAAAGATATAGGGTACCTTTTATTTAAGTATTTACTTCATAAGGGGGGAAATGAGGATTTAAGGTAGTTCCATGCGGTTGCGGCGCCAATGCGATAATCGCTTTAATCCCACCGTTTCGTTATTTGATTCTAGTTTCATGTTCGATATTGCCTGCCAGTCAATTATTACACCCGTCTCTATTAATTTTTACTCAATACAACTATGTTATTTTTTATTATATATCGTCATGGAGCTTGTATAATGCACATTATACAAGAAATATGTATTACCTACTCATTTGATTGATTAAATTTAAAATTTAGTTAATAATATTTTACTTTGCCAATATTAGTCAAACAGCCAGTTAAAAAAAAAACACTTCAGGGCACTCGGCTATATTAGCTGCGGAACCATCACAACTAACCAGCGCAGCACTCTCTAAAACTGAAATGTTATGCTTCTTTTAAGGTTTCGTCGTGTGTTTTTTGCGCTCAGATTGTGTTGCGAATTTAACTCCACGCTCTGGGGACCGTCGAATCCAAACGTAAACCACATCGAATGACACTCAAACTTGACCTTGCACGCTTGTCATAGAGTGTAAATTCCAATGATAAGTTTAATAAGAGGTTTACAATTTTTGAAGCTGCTGGGTATACGGATTTTATGAACAGTTCATATTGTACGGAAGTGGGGACTTATAATTATGTTATCGGACAAAATCGGTACCGTAAAATGGGTTGAGAAGGGATGGCGAGGGCAGTTTGGTCATGAATGAGGAAGAATGTATATGACAGAGAGGCGAGTTGGTGTTTGTAGACCAGGGTTGTCAATTGTCATAATCCAAAAGTGTTATCTCAACTACGGGATGAGGTGGGATTTCACACTGTATTGTGTTTATCGATAAACATGCGAAATATACATAGTCAACAAAACACGTAGTCAACAAAAAAAAAACAAAAATCCACACGACCGAAATATTTTTTTATAAAAATCAACATGATACATGTAAAAATAAACTTTTATCTAGGTTAGAACTTCATTTCCCTCTTCACTTCTTCACTAACCCCATTTCAATGTACTGGAAAAAAGTGTATCCTGGAAAAAGATTACGCAATTTTTGCTTGTACGAACACAGATAAAAAAAATACCATGAACAGCAAAAGCAGCTATGCGGATGAAATGTTAGAAATTAACGCCATATTGTTATTTTCTCTAAAAAAGATTTAGTCGTGCCAGGACAATTTTATTGCGAATATATTTAAGAAAAGCAATTAAAAAATGACAGATCGCCGATAAAAATATCACACGAAATTATTCGTGTCACGTTTGTTTTGAAATATCATTGTCGATTTAGTCCAAAATGCCTTTGTGACAGCTAAATGAGAAACTTTATTACAAGTGTCTTGAGAAATTAATATTTGAAGGTTCCAAATAGACGAAATATAATTTACACCGATTCATCTTGTGAAGGAAAAGACGGATCGGCTCAAATTATAACTCGTCCGCAACGAAACCTTTGAAGATGAAAGGAAGATGTGATATCCCTTAGATTATTTACTGGTTGAAAACACAATCATAGCGAACTTTCTAAGTATTATTTAAATTCGAACATTTTCCAAGACTAATCTATCGGATTCTTTCACTGATGTAGTGAATAAACTGAGTAGGCTTTGTTATCTAATTTACCATTTTTTTAATCACACTAAATCTGCTAGTGGATTGTCACCCATATAGGTAATAGCAAAAAAATATTGATGGTTGAGGTTTGAATTTGTACTAATTGTAAATTATTTCGTGATGGTACATGTTTTAGCGCCTAGCTCCATGTTTTTAACCGACTTCAAAAAAGGAGGAGGTTCTCAATTCAACTGATTTTTTTTTTTTTTTATCCTTATTATGTTTTTTTTTTGTATGTATGTTACTCCATATCTAAGTGAATCGTGAACCGATTTTCAAAATTTTTTTTTTAATCGAACAGGTATAACCCCTAGATGGTCCCATTGTCACCAAGTCAGGGTCTGATGATGGGATCCTGGAGAAATCGAGGGAACTCTTCAACTATTATAGGCACACCTATAGTGATTTCACTATTTTTTACAGCAACTCGGCCACTTCCTCTTGGAATAGCGGATCCTAAGTGAAGTCGGTTCTTTTTTTGTTTTAAATTATATTTACTAACTACTACTCACTAGATATACCTTCATCTAAACGAATATTTAAAGCATACAGTTATTACAAGTACCTACATACTCGTATATAAATATGATTAAAGCCACATTTGACAATCCGATTGAATATCAAATTTAATAAATATACCATAAAAAACCTGACAATAACTGATAAAAAATAAAGATGACATCAAATTGTAAGATGAAACTTGTGAACCGTATGAAAAGATCTTGTGTAGATTTAATAAATGTCACGAGGCAATAAATATCATATTTCTATACGAAAAAACAGAAGAACGCTTTGAGATAGGGGGTTTTTCAACGATTCTATATAAATAACACATGTCTCCGTATGGTTGTAGTAAATCATTTAAATCAGTAAGATGTTTGAAATAGTTAATATTTCAATTGTGATTTAAGATTTTTTCGTTGTATTTCTAGTACCTTCTATACTTTAAGTGTTGGGGGCCTAGCCAATTCACAACCGTTTATAGACAACGAAAATTAAAATTGAAATAAAAGTGAAGTTAAAATAAGTGAATAAATTTAAAACACATCAAAAAAGTTATTAAAAGTGAGCATGTAAGTGCAACTATAATAATTTAAATGAAAAGTTAAGTGAATAAAATAAATAGTATTTTTTACGATGCAGCTAAACCGCTGGCCCGTGAAAAAAAGAGAAAATTTAAAATGTATCCGAATAACGATTTCACTAATCGAACATTGGCAAGAAAAATTATCACTTCCAAAACCATTTTTCCCATAGTTTCATTTAGCAGAATCATCATATGGCAAAATATTGTTTCGCATACGTATTTTTTACATGTTTTTATTTGGCATACCTAAACTAACCTATATACCAAATGAAAATTCGCCCAAATAGAACTATGCAAATTATTCATTTGGTAAACGTTGGTATGCTAACTAAAAGTTATGCGATAAGTTGTTTGGGTTGGGGAATGAAATTAGGCGAAATGATTTTTAGCGAAATGACCGTACACCACTGCTCACACTCTGTGTGCTATCATGCACTGTCGAATATTGCGTTCCTTGGGATCATAATATTCGCTCCCCAATAACACGGCCTGGATACGGTCTGGGAAGTAATTCTCCGACTACACCTCCAAAAGAAAAACGTCTCAACGACATATGAACTCTATACGCTATTACTTTTATTTTTCCTTGGCCAATGGAATAATCTATGGGCTTTTTGGCCGATATTTCTATATGTGATAATACATTGTTTTCACTCGTTTCAGCGGTTTCTGATATATGAAAATGCTGTGGGCACAAGCTATGGGCAGAATTGCAAATAATAGTTTCCTTGTGGACCTTTTTTGTATCAAAAGAATAAAATATTTTTGCAACTGCCCAGTCAAGTTGACCTAAAAAACTTTAGTGACTTACGAGTATACATATAATATATAATCAAGATTCCTTCTACCACATTATAGCCATTATAGGCACTCTACTAATGCTCAAAGTTCTATTAAGGCATCAGTGATCTTCTGCTAAAATGGGTGCCAATTTTTAAATGCAAATAATTTAGTATCCGGGCCAATCCCAACTGCAGTTACTGCGGAAAATTTCAACTAAATCGGAATGTCTTCCAAGTTTTACATCATTGACCGTGGTGCCATCTATGGTGCAGAAAAGCGACAATTAATGACATTAGACACTGAAAATATTTACATTTTGTTGAATTTTCCCCACAGTCGAGATGTTTCTACTATATGAATATATTTTTTCCACTTATTTAAATTAAATACGAAGGTCTTAAATCTATGTACTTACGTGTTAAGCTCGAGGTCTAATCTGAACTTGTGGTTAAAGGCTTTTATGAGCAGAGAAGTCCGGTGGAAGTGTTTGCCAGTCTGTAACAAAATACAATATTTGTTAATTAATAAATTAAATTAATTAACACAATGTTTAACTTAAAACTAGTTCATATATTTAATCGAAAAATCTTATAACCTGAATTCATTACCAAAGTACAATATTATGATACTATGAAATAGCTACTTCAAAGACCAAGATATCGTTTCCTCAAATTAGAATTGGACTATATACATATCAAACGGAGCGCAAAACCTTCCACGGTAAACCCATTTTGTGTCACTTTATAAATTGACACTTCACATTTATGTACCCAGCGAAGCAGAGTAACAGACCTTACTGATAACGGTCAAACAAGCCGAATTTGTTTCCAAAAAGGGTCCTACCGCATATTTGCAAAGGACCAAGAAAATAGGTCAGTTTATACTCGCCTTTGGGGGTGCGTTCGAGTGAAAATTTTATTTCATTTGACTTACATTTAGGAAAGAGCAAACATAATTACGGCAGTTGACATTGAGGATTGATTTTTGCCGGTTCACTTGGCCCGGCGTTGCGCGGCTGAGCATTTCTGAGGCTCGTTCCGATCACAAGTAATGATTGTGATGAGGTACCAAGACGCCTTGATATCTCAAGGCGTCTTGGTACCTCATCAGAGTAGTTTTTTTTGTAACGTACATATTCAAAATAATTAAACGGCATCAAAATAAAAATACTCTATATAAAAGATCATTAAATTTGTAGTTACGGAGCCGTAGAAACTTTTTTAGAAAATATTTTTTGGTACAGTAAATAATGTTTGTTACCTACGAGTTAGACAAGTTTTTTAGTTTATTTAAACCCTGTAAGCTTGTTTACAATAATAGTTAATACCACTTAGCGCAAATTTTCATCAAAAAAAATGAGGACTGTATATAGCGTATATCAATAATTTTGTGTAATGACTTTTTTGTTTTCAGATTTTTTTACACCAGCGTCTGTGTTAGCAATCAGAAAACACGGTGAATGGTATTACTTAAATCATTCACTGTGCTAAGCGACTTCCAAACGGCAGTTCGTTAAGCGTTTTAATTTCCTTTTAAAGATGACAATGTGCAAGGAATCATTGGGTTTGGCCAGTCAAAATAGGACAATGCTATTTATTTGCGCAGAGCTCAAAATTGAAAGTCGTTGACTGATTTTCGGAATATTTTGTTTTTAATTCGACAACGGCGAAACAAAATTATTTTTAGACATCTACAGATGTTTGGGTATATAAATTTGGCTGGTTTGATCTTGTTTTTTTTGTCCAGCTTTTGTAGTCCAAATATACTGAAATACACTTAGTGCCGGTACACCCCGAAATTCGGTAAAATGCTGCAAATGGTGTTAAAAGTATAAAAATCGGAATGATTGATCTTTAGGCCATATGGATCAATTTGACCCGTAGCGGTAAAAAAATAACAAAACCGAGAGGAATGATGACGGTTCTTTTTTTTGTATGCGACTTTTTTTTTTCTTCTGAAACCTATCGTGTGTGGTATCAAATGAAAGGGCTGATTCTAAAAATATATCAGATCATTACATTTTAGTCACTTGTTTTAAATTATAATCCACTTTCTTGGCCCACTGTACGAATTTCATACTTCATCAACTTTGAACAAATTACTGTCTCAGCTAGTTCTGCTGCTAACACTCGATGTTTGAATCTGCCTGTACGTGGCCTGATTACTCGTACCAAATACGTTATCATATTTCGCTCTCTCTAAAAAACACGTTGTAATGACGTCAAAGTGAAAGTATTTCTTTGATTTATAAATACATACGGAGCAGGTTATGACCCCGACGTAATGAGGTAATCCTACACTTACTCCTGCTTCTTTGATCGAAACAAAGCAGAAACTCAAAGGAAACAAAGGGAAGTTGAACTTATTATCAAATGTATGAAAGAACGGGGAAAGAATCCAAAATATATGAGCAAAAATGTACCTTAAATTTCATAAAATATGGTCTAAAATGAAGTTGATTATATGTAAAATTATGTAGAAATATTTTAAGTGTGTGACGTTTAGAGTGGTTCCGATTGGTTCAATTATTATACTAATGGCTTATTTCTTAGATCTTCATGAAAGAGGGTGGACTTGACTGGACCTTTTAAAGGTTAAAGAATTTAAATTAGGCTTTTAAGAGTCAGTTACGAGAGAGTCGGCAGAATTGAATTCGTTTTTGAAAACCGTTGCTTTTAACATTGTTATATTGTATCCTTATTTTACCTATAACATTATGCCAACAAACTGTCCTAAGCTTGGCGAGAAAAAAGTATGCTACCTGAGTTTTCTAAATTATAATAAATCATTAAATAGTTTTATTTAAAAGACCGAGAAATTTAAGAAATTTCTAGCAGCTGTGATTTACTTTAGGACAAAAAAAGAAAGGTTTTACGCTAAAAAGCCAATGGAGCCCTTTGAGATGTCTCCTACGTATATTATTTTATTCCATTCACTGTTAATGACGACACGTTGTCGTCACGGCTCTACGAAGCATTTTCGCTACATAGCGGGAAACCCATGTTATCGGCTACGGCGTAGCGCTACGCGCGTAGCATAGCAGTAAATGTGTTATACATGACATACATTGTCATTTTTTTTTATGAAACTATTAGCAAACGAGCAGACGTGCCGCCTGATGGGAAGCTGTCAACGCCGCCCATGGACATAAGCAACATCAAGGGAGCCGCTTATGCGTTGCCGACCTTTGAGGGCCCTGTACGCCCGCTTCTTGAAGAACCCCATGTCAAAGCGCAATGAAAACACCTCGGGAGGGAGCTCATTCCACATTCCACACGTGCTAGGGAGGGAAGGTTTGCTGTAATTCGAATGTGTGTGCCGTGTTTTATTAAATTAGGTAATAAAAAATACATATATGTCAAGCTTTGCACTCATAAGTTACATTAAATTAATGCTAGATTAACGATTATCCCGTACAAAATTTTATTTCGAAAATTAATTTCGTACAAGTATAGGTACAATATTTTCGGTATCCCGTTAAAAAGTCTCACGTGACGACAAGTAATGAAATCACGAATACCCCCCACACAGTATCGAGGGGGAGTATTCGGTGGCAGATTATAGTACGTTGCAATTTAATAATGCACCGCTCGAGGCGAGGACGATGCAAATTGTCGATTAAATGTGTCCCCGGATTTTAATATCCTTGAAAGATGAATGGGAATTATTGAACTTTTAGGACGGCGATTGAAAGTTTTCACAAAAAAAAGGACAAGCGAATTCGGCTATTTCATCAATAACCAAAATCCGGTAAGGAGTAAATAAACTTTATTTGCTTATAATTCAAAGTTTACTAAAGAACAAAACATTTTGGTAAGTAATAACTAATAAGCCTTAGTTTCGAAGTCCCATAGTAGTCTAGTAGACGAAGTTTGGTTGCTGGTACTTAAACTTTTTTCTGTGTTGGTGGCTGAGCATGACAGCGATATTTCACTTAAGGCGAACCAAAATTATATGAATATTTCATAAAACTTTTACCTAACTAGTGAGATCAGGATTGACGAGATTAAATATTTGAGAAGCGAGTAACTGGTTAATCATTTTATTGACTAACGATAGGAGTAGAAATAAAGATGTAAGTGACATACTAACAAAAATGATCCAAGTTGGTCCTTTAATAAATGAATTTATTTTTATTTATTTATTCTATTTAATTAATAAATGTAGATGTTGATAATAAATTAAATTTCAACAACATCTAATTCAGTGTTCTAAACCTATCTTTACCAGCTTTTGTTTTATGCTATAGCTTTCTATTGCCAGAGACTTTAGAGATATAGACGACCACAGCCTAAGAACTTTTTGAAGCTCATGTCGATAGCGCCATCTATGTCAAAGCCTCCTAAAGATACCGAATATGTAAGAGAAATGTCACCTGCACTGCACTGCTACTCCACCTAGTAACAAATAGCGTACTAATAGTACACTAGTAGCTACTAGGTGGAGTAGCAGTGCAGCTGACATTTCTCTTACATATTCGGTATCTTTAGGTAACTTTGACATAGATGGCGCACTCGACATGAGCTTCAAAGTATTCTTAGACTGTGGTCGTCTATATCTCTATAGTCTCTGCAATAGCAGACCCGCCTTAACGGCCTTAGCAATAGCTAAGGCCGTTTTTCGGGAAGTTGTCTAGGAAAGTGTTCAACTTTAACACTTAATACAAAATAGAGCGATGACTCTTAAAACTCTTTAATCGTTTAAATCCTCCACATTATACAGGGTGTTTCCTGTAATACGAGCAATAAATTAAAACGTAGATTCTACTCCTCAAACAACAAAACTTTTGTTCAACAACTTATAAAAAATATGTAAAAATATGTATTTTGTAGTTTGCTTCTTTTTCATACAAACTGAATAGTATTTTCAATTTAAAATCCGTCTTTTTGACATTGCTTGTCACCCTACAGATATAATCAATTTTGGAATACATCGCGTGTCCGGAAAAACTTTAAAGGGTCCTAAAAATCAAACCATAAGTTATTTTTAAAAGTCGCTCAACAAACGTTGTCTGGTTTGAAGAGTAAAATCTACGTTTTAATTTATTGCTCCTATTACAGGAAACACCGGGTATGTGTTGCGACATGCGAAAGAAATATATATACCTACACACTAAACCTGCAAATAAAAAACATTACCCTTCCTACCTTATTCGGCTAAAATGTCCCCAAATATGTCCCAAAACGCTTGTAAAATCATGAACACCGCACTAATTTAGACCCGCGACGATGTTTATTGAATTAGAGACCCTCGTCCCTTGACCCATAAACGTGTATTGACAGCAACCCTCCTCACCAACCATAATTATACTCGGATTCCATAGTTCACATCATACATATCTCTAGATATTTTGACGAAAACTATGACCTACTAGATATATGATTATTTTAGGGTGAAAAAGATTCAGGAAAACGGATGACTTTCCTGTGGACAATAGAAAAGTTAACGATTTGGGTACATTATAATTTATAACTACAGCCTTGGCCAGAAGTGTGTTGAGCACCAATGCGATCTTCATACAAAACTGGAAAGTTTAGTCCATCGTTTCCATCTTTGTTTAAGTTATTTTGTCAATTAATTTAAACTAATAGGCATGTTTTGTTGAAGTTAGTAGTAACTGCATAGAATATTTGCAATATGTCGCACCGACTTAAATTTACATTTTTGGTACCTTCTGTTTTCATATTTTTTAAGTACCTTGAAAGTGTTATTAAGTGAAGTTTTCTATATTTATAAATAAAATATAACATTTACCGTTACCGTACATTGTTAGGATAGGGAAATAATGCTTAACATCAAAATTGTAAACAAAAAACACCTATGCTCAACACATCTGGCCAAGGCTGTACTTGATTGAAGATTGACACCTAGTGGTTTAACAAGAAAATTAGGCTTTAAAGTCCATTAATTTTATAATGTCCATAGAAAAGTTGCATAACCTTGACTTATACTAAAAACAAATGTTTGACCTTTTAAACAGGGTGTTACTATACTATAGTGAAATATACTATAGTTTCGGAAGGGAGACCCATATACAGGGTGGGCTTTGTAACTAAAGCAAAAAATTAAAACGTAGATTGTACTCCCTAAACAATAAAACTATTGTTCGACAACTTTAATAGTACATACGTACGGCGGTAAAATGAAGAACGGCTCAGATTGCGGGCATTTGTGGCCCAAACCGAAGGTAACAAGCAATCTGAGGCCTTTTTTATTACCGCCCGTGGTGCGTATACAATTTTACGTCAAACTTACTTTGTTTCAATATTGTATTTCAGCAATAAAAACGTAAGCGCCCGTCGCCACATGGAACACTTTCTTGTAGATTGCCACTCATAGATTGCCACGTATTAATTAATATGAAATTTGGTTGTTTTGATGAAATTTGGAAGTGGAAGATTTAAATGTACCAGATTTTTTTTCCACACCTTGTACACTCAGCAGCAAAAGTAGATTAGCGGGTAGGGTGTTCAAAATGACCTGAACACGACTTTATTGTGAACAGAATAAGAGCGTGTGTATGTCATTTTGAACACCCTACCCGCTTAGCTACTTTTGCTGACGTAGTACTAAGTAGTATCCAGTAAGCAATTAGCTCTTTCACTAATTTGTCTGCACCTCTCTCTCTAACGCGTCTGTTTTTATTACTCTTTGTCACGACTCCTACCAAAGACTGAATTGTGATTAATTAATTAATTTCTTGTCTGTAGAACTATTGCCGAAGTCTCTTGTTGAACTGCACAAAGGCGAAACGGACTAACAAGACGATATCCCCGAGAAACTCTTTACAAATTGTCCCGATAGTTTTCTGTTCAAGACGAAAAGACACATCTTAGTGGAGAAAGTTGGTAGTTACGTCTTTTAGGTTTTAAGGGTAGTTTTGTCTCGCTATGTTATTCTGAATTGCTGTAGACTACGATTGATGAGATACCTAGTGTATTTTGGAGTCAATATCTCAATGGTTTTATTTGTTTGAAGATATATTTGTTATTTTAATACCTAAGTTTGCTAGTTCATTATTAGAAGTCGATGTACTGTCGTAATTAATATATCTGAGCGGCCAGGATACTCAAAAATATTTGAACAAGTACTTTATCGGCTTGATAATAGAGGCATTGTTCTGATACTTGTGACCACCTTGGCCGCTCCGATATATCTGATGGCGACTGTACGTTAAGTCATTGACTGTCAAACTTTTGGAGATATACGCAGCATTAAAATATGTGAATAAAAGATAACAAGCGAAAAAAACAAGCAGCTATTCGGTACAACGATTGTTTTTGTTATAAATGTATGCAAGCTTACTAAAGCGCATACTGGAGTCTATAACATATTAAATTATGTCTATAACATGATAATTCACGTTTTTTTCAAGTCGAAGATCGCTCGACACGTTCGCTTCATAACTAGGAGCTTATTCATGAAAGCGAGTTACCCGTTCTTATATACTTACCCGCTTATTCATAAACGTGCTTCAAACCTCATTTAGTTAAATTATGTTTTGTCTGATTCTAACAAACACAACTGTCAAAGTGACAGATAAGGACAAAAGATGTTTTTAGTTAAATGAGGTTTAAAACACGTTTATGAATAAGCGGGTTAATATGTCTGAGTCACACGGTTTCAGTCAAGTTTTGTATCTATGACATACATAAGAACGCGATAAACAGGTTACTTTTCATTTCATCATTACTTGTCCCAACCTCTAGCATTGCCCTTTCCAAATGCCATGAAAAGAGCGCCCCAAAAAATGCCAAATAAACGAAATAAAATTAAGTCCTACAGCGTTTCTTTGTACCGCTTTAATACTATCTCGACCGAAATTATTCCTTCGATTGGATTGGCCACATGAAAGGAATATTATGTATTGGGCCCATTTACTTTTTGTATCGGGGCTTCTTATACAAGTGGTGTAGAGGGATCCGATCGATCCTTACTGTATTACAGAAATTCACATTTAATGCTGAGTGTCAATAAAGGATATGAGAATATTCAACTTCATAATAGTCCTCCAATTACTCGTGGATAAGTGAGATGACGTATATTTCGAGTGGTAGAAGTTAGGGGTCGTATTTTAACTTTAAAACACGTTTAGACACGATCCAAATTGATTACAACCAGGGATGTCACGAATGTCGTTTTTCTCACATTCGCGAACGCGAATGCGAATACGAATGTCAGTGATATAAAAAATTAATCTTGCTTATCATTTTTATGATTCCATTAGTTTATAAATACAGAACATGATTGTGTAAAGGAGTCCTATATTATTGATCAAAAGGAGACAAGTGATACCGTCGTTTTCACTTCCTGTGTATGAGCAAGCATATGACCATAAGCCGGGTCAGCGCGGTCAAAACAGGATGGGTTCTGTTTATTATCAAGGCGATATAGTGCATGCTCAGATATTTTTGAGTACTATGGCCGCTCCAATATATTTGATTGTGACTGTACTGCTAGCGCTTAAACGTCTGAATCAGTAACTAATATCAGAATATGCTTGAAAATTATGCTAAAGCAACTACAATACAATTTAATATTGGTGGATTATTTGTTGTGTGTTAGAGTTATTTTTGAGATATACCTATCGTGCTTTTAATGTAAGTATTGTTTAAGTATTATAAGGATTTACTTTTTTCACCGCTCTACGATCACATTTAAAACAATAACGTATTTAGCAGATCGGAAAACATATCTTTAAAAAAGTATTCGTTTTTTTGGGGACAGTGAAAAAGCACCTCATCGTATATATAGAAATATCTGTACAAGGTGATCCATTTTTAATATGTTTGTGTGTTTTTACGACTAATGATCGCAATAAGTAAGCTTTATCAACAATAGTCAATCAGAGATATAAGAAAAAGTCTATGGTTTAGGCACACTAATGTATGTTGGCGTGCGTGTAAAATTTTGGACTAGCAACTTTGGACACTATCGCGGCAACCGGAGACAATATTTGGACACATGGTTTAAGGTTTATGAAAAGTACCTACCTACGCATAGTTTTCATTATTTAATACTAGAAGATCCGGCGAATATTTAATATTTTTATTTTGATTCTTCTCATATTTTAATAGTTAATCTGCCATTTGGGGAGAGATAAATCCAAAAAAATCAAACTATCATTATAATCGGTTACGCCGTATAATACTTAAATTATAAATGGTGTAACTAATACGACCTTTGTTTTATATAAGTATATATATATAAACAGTAAAACTGGAAAATCACAATAAATGTAAAGAATGACACATCATATTATTAAATATTAAAGAACCTATTTCCCTAAACAATCCAAAAAACATAAAAAACTATTCAAACTGACCCGAGAGTTTGCCCCAAAACATTACTCCAATAAGGTTTGAATCAATTCAGGGGCCTGATTTAAGTGCGTCCCAGACCCCTGTACCGGGTACCCGGGTACCCTGGAAGGGTAGCGGGGTACCCGGGTCGAAACTGCGATCTTTTTAATTAGCAGAAGAGGCCACGCAAGGCCGCGCCATTGTTGACTTGCCGTGAGAGCACCCGTTTCTGGTATAAAAATAGGTTGGGCGTTTTGTTCTGGACCGTATTGTGTGGTATTAAGTAGACAACTATCGTATGGTATATAAATATAAACAGATATATAATAAAGGCTACTAACTACTGTATATACATATATAAATATATAAAACAGTCGCGATACTTAGGGGCCGACTTAACTAACAATAACAACGCACAGTATACGCCGCCGCCGTTAATGGTAGAAAGTAGAAATTTGGAGCGTATGTGGACGAGTTTAGTTAAAGGGCCCACTTTGTCAGTTTACGTGGACACTTAATTCACTAATAGATATCGACAAGGTGAGATTTTTTCTCTGAGCTATAACATATGTTTCTCTCTACAAGAAATGATTTTAAGATATTTAAATCTCAAGGGGTAAAAATGGATAAAATCACAGGCTGTGGCAAGTTTTAGTTTAAAACGTGTATTGTAAGTGGGATTGAGAAAATCCAAAAACAAATAATAAACAATTAAAAACTAAGAAACTTTAGAACTAAGAAGCTTTAAAACTAAAAAGTGGACAAGTGTAAGCTCATTGACCATTCAAATTATAGTGCCAAGAAAAATAAAATATCTACAGAATATGATTTTTGAATGTAGCTTAAAGCCATTAAAAGTTAACTTGAAACGGACCCTAATAGGGTAGGCCTAATATAAACTAATATAGGTTATAATTTCAGAAACTGAAAAAAAAAACGCAAATTTCAACCTAAAGCGCTTTGTAACACGCTGCATTCAAATTTCAATCTTAACCATACTCTAATTCAGTCCAAAACAAAAGCAACCGCCCATCGACCCGATTCTTTTTTGTTTTCAACGTCACGACAGCTCAAACAACTTACTAAGTTCCTTCCCTCGGTAAGAATTCTTCGCGAGTTCGTTCCAAGACAATAGAATCTAAATTGTACAGTCGGCAACATCCGGTACACTTAGAAGTAATAAATTGCTCTTGTTCTAATGCATGTACTTCAGGGGAAGTGGGTAAGAGGTCACGTTAACTGTACAGAGCTCTTTGGGGATTGTTTCCTTGTTCCAAAATAGTTTTATATTGTGTTATATTTAGTGAGAGATGTATCAAGATTCAAAACGGTTAAGGTTAAAGTCATAACTATAAGTATAGGTAATTTTTTTATTTTTTATTAATTTTGACGATATCAGTCTCGTTGTTGAATCTTACTTTACCACTTAGTCAATCGACCGCGTCATTCGCGTCGTCAGTTGTTTTTTTACCCGCGGCCCGCTCAAATTTTTGGTTTCTAGTTGAACTAGTCGTTGTAAATGGGTTTACTTATATGTACACACAACGCCTCACTAGGTATACACTTTTGAACGTTATTACAGCGGAATAAGGTTCAAAAGTGTATACCTAGTGAGGCGTTGACTTTACGTACGGTATTCTGCGTTATTACAATTCGCTATGTGCGAAGTACATGGTGGGGGTAACGAGAATGATCGCAGCAGTACACAATGTGACAAGAAATGAAACTGCAAAAGCCCCTGTCAGCTGTCAAAATAGTGAATCAGCCAGTGACCTTTCATATAAGCAAGGAATACAACATATGCCCGGAATACACGAGGCTAGTTTTTCAAGCCAGTATAGTAAGCTAGTGCTAGTAAGCTAGCAAGCTAGTGGGTCTATCTTCGTGTATACAAAACTAGCTTAACTTTCAGGCTAGTAAGCTAGTGCTGAAGCCAGGAAAGTTTTAATAGCTTGCCGTTCTATCTACTAGCTTCCTAGCTTTACTAACTAGCTTACTATACTGGCTTGAAAAACTAGCCTCGTGTATTCCGGGCAATACTTATAAAAAAGACAAAAAAAGAGATTGAACACCTGCCCAAGAGATGGCGCCACAAATATGCACACAGCGAATACCTGCCTTCATTGTGTTCCCAGATTCAATACCGTTCCATATTCAAATTGTTCAAACGAAAAACAAATGAACACCCAACGTCTGCCACATAAAATAGTGCGTTCCCGACCCGGCCCCAACAATATATATTGTTTACGTGTAAAATACACATCGTGTTAATCTGAGGAGAGATTTGTGTACGCTTTCCGGCGATGCGTCTTCTCGGAACATGGTTAGCGTTTCTGGGTATTTTTTTGGGTCATACGCAGAAAGTAAATAGTTGTTTGGGGAGTATGTGAAGGTATGTTGTGTGAGATGTCGCGAGCTTGATGGATGATAATAGAAAAATGAGCTCGTGGACCGGTGAATGGCGGTAAAGAAAATTAATATCTGAGGCAAGTTTAGGCGGTATGATAAATGAGCGAAACTGCAGTATAACTTAAATTACAATTGTAAGCAAACGTAATTCTTTTTGCTTTTCAGATCTGCAGGGGGTCATAGATAATATATGATATAATGTCAGAGAAACTAATCGTTGTATCGTAATTTTTGTACGGCTAACCATAATTATGAACTATTCGCTTGAATATGTGCTTATTATAAAACAATGTGCTATAGAATTAAGAATAATAAGTTAAGAATCTATGCCTTAACATTGAGTTTAATCAAAAAGGGAAAAATAATACACTACATCTACCTCCTACCTGATATTTAATATATTTTTAACACCACGCTTTTCTTTTCCACTCAATTCTATTTTCACTGGGCAAGAACAATATTTATTTTATATGTTATTTCAGGTTACTATTTCTCGGCCAGTTCGGAAATATACCTTTTGTTCTTTTAATGAAATAATAACAAGTTTCAAGACTAATGGTCGGATACGAAGAAATTCTATTTATTAACCGACTTCAATTTCATAGAAGGGGGAGGTTCTGTATTCTACTTCTAGCTCCATAACCACTTGATCGATCATATACGAGCTTACAAATTGTATGTATCTCTGCTACAGCACCAAGAAATTTCATAAAGATGAGAAAAACATTACTAAAGTTATCGTTGGACAAGCTATCGAAATCAAAAAGCCATCCAAATGCCGAGACGTCCCAGTAGCCAGGTGACAGTTGGGTCTGGAGTTGTTTGTAAGAACACACTTCGCTTATGCTCCGCGAGTTCGATAACTAGCTCAAATCTAAACTAGGCCCTTGCGGCATTGTACCAAGGATGCTATTCAGTAAATTAAAATGAAATACACCAATCACTACTCTACAAAAATAAGTTATCAAAACGTTCTGCTAACTGAAGACACACATTGAACAAGTTTTCTAACAATTGTTGTTTTGTAAAAGTAAAAGACGGAAAAACGCTATTTACGCCAAGGCATCCTTCCAAATCGAATTTTAGTTAAGACAAATACTAATCACTTTTGTGACTAACTTTTATTCCAACGATCAGCGGCCCAACGAAACGAGTATAAAAGTTCTTACGATCATTCTGCAGTAACATTACTCCTTATTGTGTAAGTCTTAAAGCCGTTTTTTGGGTGATTTAGCAGCATTAGTGGGTCTAGTTAAACAGACCGTTATTCCAGCCGCGTTCGAATTGGGAATAATCGGCGTGAACATTCGATTTCTAGTCGTATTCGATTCGGCGCTACTCGTTATCGGATTTGATATCACTCTCGAACGGTTAGTGAGGCACATGCATTGGGTTGGAAAATGTTTTTTGCCGTTAGTGTTTTAGTAGCAAATTATGATAAATGAGATTAAGTGTGACATCAAAATATTTTTTATCGATTTATACTACTGTATACCTACTCTCCAATTTCATTTTTTGTGTTCCAGAAGGCCATCCATGGTTGTCATTTTATCGCCTATCGCGTCATGCGTCACTTTGGCACTTACATACTTATTAGAACATGAAAGTTATAGTGACAGGTGATGCAGGCGATAAAATTCAACCTTATTAGGCTAACAGGGTGGTAGATGAAGTTATATCAAAACATTGGAGATCCGAATATCGAGCAAAAAATAATGCCGCATGGGTACTTACCTACCCAGTTTCTGAAATAAGTCCGACTCCTAAACACCTTAGAAAGATAATTATCCATAAGAATTATGAAATAGTTATTAGTACCAAACGGTAATTTTGTCTAAAAGTTTTCTTCTAGAAGCACTTTAACCTTGAAAGAAAACAAATCAGACATAAGTACAAACACTTGCAGCTACTACATGCTTTAAGCATCCATAAACAACTGACAAACGAACCGTACAAACTGATTTATTATTATTTGTACACGACTGTACGATGAATTTCAACTCGAATGAGCACGGATCGATAGCGCCGTCCCTATTTCTCTATATTTTTCCAATAAGGACAGAACCATTCGAGCGGACATCGAAGAGAGAATGCTCGAATGCGTTCCCGTGTTTCAACACACCTGCCTCGCTTTCCATTCTGCCCTTTTAAACATCTGTGTTACCGTTTCCTTCGCTCTCTTCGATAACATGACTCTTTTCGGAGTCTTCGGCATACACGACGGCTGCCATTTGACAAAGAGACTTAAGTAGTTGTCGCGTGAGTTGGTTTTTGATTGATTCTCGATTCAAATTGAGAAGTTTTATCGGTCGGAAGATTGTCTTATGTCCCGCGAGTTTTTCGGCGATAATAATGTTATTTTTCTGATTTGAAAGACTTAAATATGGAAAGTAATGTAGGGAGTGAAATGAGAGGATTTAAATGTATGACATGCTAATGCAATGAAGATTATATGGTTAATTCATCATCATTCCGCTGCTCAGAAAAAGTCTCTCATTATACAAAAGAGCTTGAACTATTAGTCGCTCCTAGTTCAATATGAAACTAAACCACGTACCTACACTAAATTTTAGAAACAGTGATCGCAACATATCTTTATGTGTGTACATGTAAATACCGAAAGCTCGCCAGCCGTCGCCGGTTCGTATCCAGCGTCGCATTTATTTAGGTACATTGCTCTTAAAAATACTGAAGCGTGTATGGTAATGCGATGTAGTACATGGACGCAGTGGATACTGTGGGAACAGTAATGCAATGATACAAAAAAAATTGAACGTCTGGGATACTATCCCGCCGCTTTACTGAGCTACCGAGGTGTTTGCAGGTACATACGATTAAGTCTCGATATTTAGTTCAAAAGGTAGGACGCAAGAATAGTATCCTGGAGAAATGAGTTCTAGTCTCAGCCGAGACAGTTTCTTTAATTATATAATGATGGTACCATTGGGTTCAGAATTGTATTACCAATTAATGGATAAATTCATTGATAAATTAGGCATGCAATTTTGAACCCGATAGTGAATCATATTATCACCACCACCACACCACCATTTCACGGTAATTTTTCTAAAGACACATGACCTTAGTTAACACATTCAGTGCCGCCTAGTGATATTCGCTACGCTCATAGCCCGTAGCCAGGTATTAGTCGTATATAGCCTAGACAACTATACAGAAATATTTTTAGATTAAGTAAGTATTTAAGGGTTATAGATCTTACTGATTATTAGTTACCTACTTAGCTACCTTATTTTGAAAATATGTTTCAATCCTACTTAGATTAAGAATTATTATGTAAGCAATAGCTACTTTATATGTGCATGCCGTGTTTGCCTGTAATTGGGTGGATACTCAAGCAAGCTCATTTTGTACCTAGTTATTAATAAGTATATTGTATACCACCTGTTGGCAAACCTTAAATAAATAAATAAATAAATAAATAGCGCGTAGTAGCTATGAACAGAGAACCCGACAGTCGGGATCTTGGCACTGAATGTGTTAAGAACATCCTACTGGATGTATTGTAATAAACTTTTATTTTAAATATTATGGCTTTAAATCGTCAATTTTTATATTGTTGGTTTTACAGTAGGTATCGTTAAACAACACCAAAACTTCAGCAAACAGTTTAGATTTCACGGATCACACCACCGTAACGTTAACTTGCAACTAAAACTTTGGGTCGGACCTTTGTCAATCAACAACTTTGTCCGGTAATTTTGTGTCTGGCCATACCGGATATTGCTGGTTTAATTCCTTTATTGGATTTGAATTCCAAGTCCTTTGACTCATTTTAATTGAGACTTATTATTATTAGATATTTGAGGTGACAGAAAACCTATAATTTTAGGTCCAAATATACTAGAAAAAGGTAAAATTCTTAGTTATATTCCCACTCGCCTTCCATCTAAAAAAATATTACTTACTGTCTGACGTCTGTCTTAGTCCTGGTTCTACCGTAAAATCTTTTTTTATAAGTGAGAACAGCGAAAATAAGCCCTTTGTTTGTAAGACAAGACAAACAAGTGGTTAGCCTCATTACACCAATATTCCAACAATATAGGTCTTCTTCCACATGTCATACTGATGTGAATCTATGTAATGTAATGTTAGGGGGGAAGGTTCAAGGCGCAGAGTGGGGGGTCGTGGGCAAAACACTGCAAATAATGGGTCGGAATTTGTGAGAGAATCTTTTCGTTCCCATCGCCGCGTGGCGTACAAATAAATATAACTTAGACTGAGTGAAGGGACTGTTTCAACCAGATTACTAAGTACGTGTACCGTCAACGGAAATAAAATACAGTATTTTGGAAGATTTAGGCATTATGTAATTTTCGGTATACTTAAATACAAAAGATACGAGTAGGGATGACCTTATGTTGTTATGTTGTATGTGTATACGGATAGCTTTATACATACATTGTACGAAATCTGACGCAGATAGTTCTATTCAATTCAATCGTAGTACACACAACGCCTTACTAGGTATACACTTTTGAACGTTATTACAGCGGAATAAGGTTCAAAAGTGTATACCTAGTGAGGCGTTGTGTGTACAAGGCGACGTCAAAGACATGTTTACACTTTTGCACCTTATTACGAAGGAATAAGGTGCAAAAGTGTAAATATATCTTTGACGTCGACTGTACCATCGCCAACACTGTACACACTGCAAGTTAACTGGCCATTTATAATACCTATTGCAACGTCATAAGGTCTATCGATAGTCAGTTAAGTGTGTTGCTGTTTGTACCTAGGACCTGAAATAAATTATTTGTATCTATTATACGTTAACCTTTAATTTACTTTTGTTTTAAGGAATTGCAACAAATACCACGTTTTAAATCAAGGTAGCCATGGCTCACATGGTAATATAATATGTAACTGATATGTTTGCAGATAACGTCACGTGATACAACTTTGCCCACGGTGAAGAACTTTGCCTGATTTGAAAAATATGGTTTTCTTGACCAAACAGCTATGTATACTTTATTTCTGATATGGTCGCTTTTCTCCCATTTTATGAATAAGATGTAAAAAGCTGTTTGGTGAAGAAAACCATGTTTTTCAAGTTAGGCAACGTTGTGCATCGTAGGCAAAATTGTAGCACGTGACGTTATGTGTTTAAATAGTTATACAAGGCTGTTATTTTCCCATTTACCAAAAACAGTATTACGTTACACAATCGATTTAATGTTCCTGAATAATGTTTGTCAATTGGGAGCTTATTTTCCGTTCAAAAACGATAAATTGTTTCCAAAGCCCAAATTGTTTTTTGATTTTAATTAAAGTGTGTTTATTCCATGCTTTGGAGTGGCCGCGGCCGCAACTTAATGAGCGTTAATTTTAAATTCATTAACCGTGCAGCGGTGGTTAAGCAAAAATTAACGGGATATTGGTGTCATGTGTGCTAGTAACTATACTTGATTTAGAATCAGTATTTACAACAATTTACTGGTAATCGATACTGCAAAAAAAAGACGAACACGGAAAAAAATCTGTCTTTTTCGAAAAAATCCTCTTGGTCGAGACAATATTGTTTCGTATACAGGTGGAAACTATTTGCCTAGAAAGCCTTGATTCAAGTAAAATATGTCTTGGGCTAAAGATATATAAGTAGCCCAAGACAATATTTACTATGTTTAAACAATAATATTCTTGCATTGGTATTCCGGCTCGAAGGACCACTTTGTTTAAACACGTTGCTACGTTACCGAAATCTTTTATTTGACATCACTCAATACATCTATAGAATTTATGAAACACCATCGTTATCTAGTTTACGTTTGTAACAACGCCATCTTTAGGAAAATTAGAACATCGACCTAAACAGCTGAGCATATCTTTTTTTTCCGTGAGTTAGACAAAGCCCTTGATTACATAATAATTTGAGAGGAACTGGTGGGATACGCATCGAGACTAAGATACGTGGGATGAGGGAAGCATTTGCCCAGCAGTGGGACAATCTAGGTTCATATACATAAACAATGATTATATAAATATATGTGTTAAGATAATCATATCTGATATTTTTCTATTGTATTAAAATAAATTATCTTAGTCACATTATCCATAATATATGTTGTGTTGTTTAATTTTAGTAGCTACGATATTTTTATTGGTGTAATACAAATTTAAAGTATAAAGATGCTATGTAATGCCTAACGGCATTAATTCCGACTTTTATAACTGTGTTTTGTTACTGGGCAATAAAGTTTAAATAAATAAATAACTGAGGACGTGCATAGGAAGCAACGGAGTCAAATAGGATTCATTTTTAGTGTAAATATTCAGGTATCCCCATTTCATCGCGTTTTGTAAGATGAAACCGGTATAAATTGTGATAAATATATGTATAAGGAATGTTAAAATACCTATTAAAGTGGTGTCTCAACCATTTTGAATACATTATTTTTATTTCAGTTGTGGTCTCTTTCTAACTACTACTAAATTAACAATGCCTAAAGAATTCAAAGTTCTCGGCTTTAATTACCTATTTCACAAAATCGCTAACATAAGTATTTCAATGAAAAGTTGTCAGAAATATTTTCATCCAATATTAATAAGTTCAAGTACATTTAACCTAACACTTTATGAACAAAGCGCTTTCAATAAAACAAAAACAAGATGCGAAAACCACAATTTTTCAAACAAGTTTAAAAACATGTCAATAAACAAATAATAAATCATTATTAAGGCGACTATAAAATGACGCAACTACCAAATCTCTTTTAGCCGAAAATAGTCTTTATCTTTAAGTAGTTGCGGGTGAATTTGGTTTGAGTTGCAGTTAAGGGAGAGTCCGATAGTTGGACCGAGCTGTCAGCGTGATTTAGCGATGGCAGGGCGAGTGAAAAATGAGCCGAGTCGCGCACAAATCATCGACGCGCCTGCTCCGGCGTGGTTCCGATAACTTATAGTACACAAATATTCTCTTAGGTAAACCAGTGTTACACAGATAAGTCTGTGCTTTAAAAAGCTAAAATATAATATTGTTAATTCTTATCCTGCTCACGGCACCAAATATTATACTTCCTAAGATACAGAGTGCTCACGAGGAAACCGTATAATTTTGCTAGTGTATTCCTGAGGTCATAAGAAGTAATAAATGTTAAATGAACTTATGTCGAATTCGCCAAAAAAAAAATTTTTTTTGTTCTTTTTTTTCGATTTTTTGAATGCTTTTGAACATAAAAAAATATGTTATTGGTAAAACTACTGACTAAAATAAATTGGTGCATTTTTATTCGTAAAAAATGGTTTACGCAAACTATTCCTTGGCATTTTGATATCTGACAATATGAATGTCTAGACTAGACCCCATAAAGAGTGAAATCACCATCAAAAAAACGTTTTGCACTGAGTTACAATAAAAAATATTTTTTGTTTAATTGGCAGTAACTCTGAAACTAGGCGAAATCCAGAAAAGTTTATACGACATTTTAGTCTCCAATTATGATCAGGAATACGCTGGCAAAATTATACGGTTTCCTCGCGAGCACGGTGTATGTGTCAGCCTGTTATGAATTCTACTAGAAGAACTGCGTACAGAAATAAAAATAAACAGCCAAATTAAGGGCATACTTCGTTGGGAATTTTAGAGTCAATTCAAAATAGACTCGTGTAAAAAATTAAGCTTATGGGTTCTCAACTTCAGTTCATTTGAATTCCCAGGACCTCCTTAAAATGTCGTATTGAATGAAAACTACTTACAACTTGAGTTATTCGACACAAATAGTAAGGTTTTTCTTCAAAAACCCAACCTATCTGCATTTTGAGTAGATTTTTTTTCGAGTGTAAACTCACGGTCCCTCATGTTTTAGAGTAAATAGTTTACAATAAACACAGTCGACGTAAAAGCTATGTTTACACCTTTTCACCTTACTCCATTGTAATAAGGTGCAAAAGTGTAAACATATCTTTGACGTCGACTGTACCTCCATCAATAAACATCTGTCTTCTTAAATACAAAACTTTGTAATTGCAAATTCGTGACTATTTCGTCACAGTGTGGCTTTATTAAAGGCATTTCAGTATTTGGACGCCAAATAATAGCATAACAAGTATAACAACAAAGGTCACAAAAACCTGGCCTGACCAAAAACTCGCCTCGCGCGACCAATAGCAACCACACGGCCTGTACAGTGACAAACGGAAGGATATTTAGTGCTAACCGATACAGTTGTACGTTGTCAGCGTCCATAATTGGTTACCTCTGGTATACCGGTGCAGTCGAGTGCACTATCGCCATTTTCAACCGGAATATGAGGCCATTCACGAATGTGACAGGAAAAAGTTAATTCATTTTCATTACACTTACCAATATCGTGATATTTACGAATTTAAGTTATTTATTAGCAGGTATTTTTTACAAAACCATACCGTAAAAACTTATTGAAATTGTCATCTTTTTATACCCCGACGGTAGCAATCAAGTATATGGCCCGCCTAATGGTACGCAGCTAACGTAGTCTATGTTTGCCTGTAATTTCAGAGTCATATGCGCGTTGCTGACCCTTTAACACATTCAGCACCGAGAACCCGACAGTCGGGTTCTCTGTTCGTAGCTACTACGCGCTACATACGAGTAATACCTGGCTACACACTACGAGCGTAGCGCGTAGTAGCTACGAACAGAGAACCCGACTGTCGGGTTCTCGGTGCTGAATGTGTTAAAGGGTCAGCAACGCGCATATGACTCTGAAAGGATAAGACCGCCCGTCGTCAACAGACTGCATTCTCTTTGAGGTCCCAACAACCACTCACCGGCAGGATCACAACACTGAGTAGGGTATTACACTATTTGGCTGTGGTTTTCTGTAAGGTGAAGCCAGTGGAGGTATGTCCCAAGTCGGGTTCTCATCATCATCATCTCAGCCATAAGACGTCCGCTGCTGAACATAGGCCTCCCCTTTAAGGGGGGGTTCTCCATACTTTTATGATTGACACTATTATGTAAGTTTATGTTTGAAAATAAATAATTAACCTGATTTCTTGTTTGATTTGGTACTCAGATTTTAATTAATTAAAAACTGCGGGGGTTACGTCATCGTAGGCGTGGATGTAAATAGATCTTAAACCGAGGTTTTACATAAATACGAGAAAGTACCGCCCACACAAGAGTAAATTTCGTGAAGACACTTCATGAATTTAGATTCAATCCTTTCTATTATTATTTGACTTCCCACGTTATTCGTCTGGTGTACCATCGGGTTCAAAAATGCATGGGCAATATATGAATGAATTCATTGATGAATTGGCCATGCAATTATGAACCCGATGGTACAGACGGCAATAGTATCTTCCTACACGACGGCTGCAAAAATATATGACGCGCTCTTATTGTTAGGGCCATAGGAGCGTGTCACATATTTTTGCGGCCTTCGTGTAGGAAGATACTATTGCCGATGACTGTACCACTTAGACGGTTGGTAGTTCACGGTTGATACTTTCCCTGCACTAAAACTGCGTTTTAACAAGAGATGAGCGAGGATGTGTTGTGAAGAATGTGTTTGTTAAGAACCAATAAAATCCTCACACAGCGCAGCTCCAGGATTAGTTCCTAAAGCGGTCCAGACACTGTCAGTAATAATGTCATTATTTCTGTACCCGTCCTTTTCTATTATATGAAGAAGAGAAGGATGGGTACAGAAATAATGACATTATTACTGACAGTGTCTGGACCGCTTAATAAACACATTCCTTGCAATGCATCCTCGCTCATCCCTGGTGGAAACGCAGCCGTAAACATTGTCCAATTTACCTTTGTTTTCTTAATAACTCTGAGTATCTCAAAATAATTAAAATATGTTTGGATCACATCACCGACCTCTCACATTTTAAACTCTCCTTTAATTTTTACCCTAAGGCTAACCCCATACTAGCGTCTTCTGAGCGTCGACGTCGCCCGAGCTCCGGCGCAGCGTCGACGTGGTGTCGCGTTAACGTCGCGTCGTCGTCGCGTTAACGTCGCGTCGACGTCGCGGTGACGTCGCGTCGACGTCGCGTCGACGCCGCGTCGCCGCTGCGCCAGCGTTCGGGCGACGTCGACGCTCAGAAGACGCTAGTGTGGGGTAGACTAAGATGGAGTTGAACATTCAAGTCAAGCCATATTTCACCTACTTATAGGGAATCAGTTTCGATTATAACTAACCTTTTTGCCTTTAATACAACTGAAAACACACTCAAAATCTAAGCAAAAGAGCTTTCACATACGTATATTCGGATTTATTAATAGTAATTGTACTAAAACTGCTATTCCTGCTCAAGTCAGACATGATAAACTGTAATACAGTTGGCAGAATGCGAATAATCATAATTGTGATTATGAGGCATCTATAAATGTCGTCATCCCCCTCTAACGGCCTTCAGCTGCCATTAGGCTGACAGAGATGTATGCCGAGCGACATTTGCTTAGAATGGCATTACAGCGGTTTAGTTAACTAACGTGGCTTTTTAGGTAGGGTTGCCATAACAATGCGGAGTTTTTTCTACTTGTGTGTATAAGTTTGTATTCTATAAATATCTTTAATTTTTGCTCATATATTTTTATTACCTGAGGTAGGCAATAATATTACACAATGTTTAAAAGTCATTTAATTACGTGAACATTAATTTACGTCACTCTGGGCGGTAAGTGAGATTTGCCGCCCACAAGCGCAGTGCCAAATCTCACTTCACACCCAGGAGAAGACGTAAAATTGTGTACGCACCACGGGCGGTAATAAAGAAGGCCTCAGATCGCTTGTTTATGGCCCTTTACCTTCGGTTCGGGCCAAAAATGCCCGCGATCTGAGCCGTTCTTTATTTTACCGCCCTAGGTGCGTAATATACTAAAAAACACGCATAAAATACTGAGTGTTAAATTAAAAAAAACTGTTTTTCAGAGAGTCTAATTTAACTTTAACAAAGTGACTATTATTTTAATTGTGTTATTTAATTTCACATTTACATATAAAACATTGATAGGACAATAATAACAGAATGTGCCTCGATTATTCAGTAGGTGGCCGTGGCGAAGCTGCGTGTATGATGGATTTATTTAGCTTATTTTCTGACGGTACGCAATTCATCACGGGGTCAATTGAGGGCATCTTTATTTATACAAGGAAATAACATTATCTTACCGTAATCTCGTCATTTGTATAGATACTCAAGCTTTATTTGTGTGTTGGTAAATTTTGTATGTTTTTCTATTTTCGTTTTCTTAATGTATTTATATTATATACATATTTTATGAATAAAAGGACGAATTAGTGTATGTACAATATATACAGAGTACTTTTGTGTTTATTTTTACTTTGATATATGTATATGCACAGAAAGTGCTGTTATACTTCCCTTAACAGAAAATCATATTAGCGTTTAAAATTCTGACTAAGATGATTACTTTATGCCCTGTATATGCAGCCCTTCGAGATTTCAGTAAATATGGATGGTATCCGAAAAACTTATTTACCAAGTACCAAGTACAGAAAAGCGACCTTTCGACAGTGTGTTTCTGTAATAGGAGCAATAAATTAAAACGTAGATTCCACTCATCAGACCAGGAAACGTTTGTTCAGCGACTTTTAAAAATAACGTAAGGTTTGATTTTTAGGACACTTTAAAGTTTTTTCGAACACGCAATGTATTCCGAAATTGACTATGTCTGTAGGGTGACAAGCAATGTCAATTAGACGGATTTTAACGTTCATTGAAAATACTATTTAATTTGTATGAAAAAGAGACAATCTACAAAATACATATTTATTTAAAGTTGTTGAACAAAAGTTTTGTAGTTTGAGGAGTAGAATCTATGTTTTAATTTAATGCTCCTATTACAGAAACACACTGTATATGCTAACATTTAAAAGATGGTCGTGTTAATTTGACAGTTCTTTGGTGTAATGACCACGAACCAAGAGACAAACCAGACATTACACTTACTTTATTTCCCTATCCACAGTGGAACCTTATTACCGAGCAAAACAGTCGTTAATAGGAGACTATTAAAAAGTAGTAAAAACGGTCCGATAGAGAGCATACTCTAAGGAGCAGTGTCTCACTCACACTCGTTACTAAATTGTCATATTTGACATGCATTTGACACATATTGACATTTTGATTGCCTGATGACGTCATTACCTCTTTAGTCAAAACGAGACACAGTCCCATAGATAACCTTCTCTTTTGGCCTCACTTTGTGACCGAAGAATGATACTACTTTATATAAATTCATGGTAATAAAATAATAATTATCATATTACTAGCGACCCGCCCCGGCTTCGCACGGGTGCAATTATACATATAAACCTTCCTCTTGAATCCTTCTATCTATTTAAAAAAGCCGCATTAAAATCCGTTGCGTAGTTTTAAAGATCTAAGCATACATAGGGACAGACAGCAGGAAGCGACTTTGTTTTATACTATGTAGTGATGACGCCATTCAACAACCGAATACCAGTCGGCAGTGAAACTTTTTTAAATCACTATTATCCACGTGTCATGTCGAATATTTAGGGGTGAAAATGACATACCGTCTCCTGGTGAAATATTCACTTTCGATCGAGGCGAGCACTCGCCTGCGGCTCGAGAGCGATAGGAAATAATACTTCAGCAGTCGCTAATTAGACGGAGTCTTTGAGCCGCGGTATCGAAGGGTTTTGAGACTTGAGTGACATTCTATTTTAGGAACAGAAATGAATCCATCCGTGTTCTTAGGTATCTCAGTGTTAGAAACTTGTGCGGCCGGCTTTGGTTATTTCTACGGATGCTAGAAAACTAGCTAAAGATAATTTTAAGAAGCTGACTGCCAACCTTCAGTAATGGAGAGGCACATGAAGAAGAAGAAGAAAAAAACTCGCTACGTAAATCATCCCCAAGGACCAATCAGCCACCAAAGGCGTTGTTTCCACAGTGTTCATGTTTAAATCGTCTGCAATAGACGCAAAGGCCAATGATGATGAAGATGAAGACTATCCTGTTGTTCGAAGGAATTTTTTTTTTGGTGACGTACTTATCGCATTTGTACGTCGGTGGTGGTTAACAACGAGATGCTTTTCGGAGCTCTAACCTATGGCATCATATTTCAAATGCTTTTTCTATTCAAATCCTGTCTCAGGAATATGTACTTACAAACCTGTTGGATGCTATCTTAGATGATGATGATGTCTTCCTGTTATCCCTCATTAGGGACGCGCTCATCGCGATCTTGAGAGGCTACTTCCAGCTCTTTCCAGCCGAGACCAATTGAGCCAGCCTCCGTAACTGATCGCCTCCATGCTATCTTTATCCAACATTATCCTGGCGTTTTATCTTTGGGACCGTGGATTTTATAGAACTTGCCACCTTCTGGTCTGAATAAAATTCTTCTTTGCGGCAATATTCAGAGGGTCCTGGGCTAACAGTTTTCTTTCAGGATCCTCGTAATCAATTATAGTTCCTTGGAAGCTTGCGTTGGAATAAAGCTAAAAGCCGTATCTGCTATTGAAAGATTGAGTTTGGAATAGGTTGCGCAAGAATAAGATAAAAAAATAAATGAGCATTTACAGCCGTTACGGCAGTTTTGATTGATAAAGCAGATCTATGGATGACATACTGATCGCTGATTTTACGTTCTACATCTTATCTTTTTTTTCTCAAAACGAAGATTTTCCTGCTCCCATCCCATCAAACCCCTTATTTTTCCACCAAAGCACGGGACTTCAATTTGGCACAGTACAAACACACAGTCCAAACAGGAAACGCAATTTTATTTTCCATTACAATCAATTATGGCGGGGCTTTGGAGGGGCCTCGCCTTGAAAAACCGGCGCCACGGGGGCCCAACGCAATTTGGTCGGCTAATTGCCCCGCTGGCAATCTGGGCATTTGGCAATTATAAGCGGGATTGCCAATCGCCCGATGAAGGGTTGCGGAATAGTTCTTGGGTACAAGTAAATGAAATTCTTCGACTAACACCATAATACATTTACTACCTCCTAAAAAAACTAGGTAGGTATACGTGTTTGATTGATACAGGGATCAGGAGCCGTTCTTTGCTCGATACTAAAATACCGGTATTTTTCGTTCTTTTTTCGTTTTTATGTTTCCTATTTCATATTTAACCAAGCTGTTTAATAACACCAAGGCATTAATATAATATTGAGTTCTACATGAAGCCCATAAAATAATTAAAACGTATCGTATTATCTAAATACTGTGGCAATACCAATGGAACAAAGTTCTCTTCACTCTTGATAAGGTCGCACAAAATCAATGTCATCTTGCAAATGTCAAAACGTCTAAAATAAACAAGTATTATTATTTGTTCATCTGTTTACTGAATATCGAATGGAAGTAGGTACAGCTGATATCTGGCGTCTGATTTCCATCTCGATTGTAAGTAGACTTTCTCGGCAAGACTCCGCATTGACTCCGCGGCAAGATTTGCAGTTACCATATCTAAAAGCTGTGCATTGCAGCGGGGGAAAGCTGGCAATGTGCTTAATAAAAGGAGTTAAACGAGTCGATCATGACAGCATTCTTAACGATATTAGGAAATTAAAAACGATATCTAAACTACTTCAGCTGCGCAGCAATTTTACAATCGGAATATATAATCGGAGAGTTAAGTCACACGGCGAAGAACCCATTGTATCCTTTACCAATTTATAATACAACAAAAACCTGTGTAATCTTATCTGGCTTGGTTTTTATTGATGTGCATATTTTTGGGTAGACGTTATCGAAACAGAAATGAGCCGTTACAATGTAATACTAAATTAGTATGCGCTAACTGTACGGTAACTATATAGTTTTAATGTATTTATTTATTATCATTTGGTTTAAAAGAATGTTGCTTCTCAGAACTATGCCTTAACCTTCCCTAGGTACATATGAACCGTCTAATATAGAATTCTTAAATCAGTGGAGTAATTTGACAGCGCCTTCCATACATTTGACATGCTTTGTGTGCCAGCACGGTTAGCATAAGAGTGAAGCGAGTTTCTCGCGGTCGAGATAGACAACTGTCACTTTCTGATGAATACAGTTAGAGTGACAGATGTCTATCTCGACCGCGAGATACTGTCGCTTCACTCTTATGCTAACCGTGCGGGAGCTATCAAAATGACTCCCCAGAATTCTGTAAATCTGCCCTACACAGATAGAAAAAATCTCTTCAACCAAAGAAACCTATTTGAATCAAGAGATATCCAGTTTCCCATATAAGGAAAAAATAAAATTCTTTATTTTAAGATATAAAATGTTTCAAAGTTTATTACTTAACCTAATAAATTCAATACTTTATCCGAGATATAAAAATCTTCTTTTTAAAATAGCTTAATATTCTCACGAAGGGCGTTTGAATTTTGTTTTTGTATTGTATTTTTTTAAATTGAACTTTATGTGTCTTAGTGCAATACATAAAGAACTTAAGCCAAGAAACTTTGTTTCTTGGATGAAGACTCATAGTTTAAATTGAGAATTGAATTTCTCCACGGAAACAAGAAATCGCATTAGTTCAAGAGCATGTGTTACTTGATGTAAAATTTGATATTTTCACACCAAGATCTAAAATTTCTTGGCGTATGAAATCGATTACTTGAAACAAACAATAACATTTTCTAAGGCGGTTATCACACTGGCGCGGATCCGCATGCGGCACCGGTGCGCGAGCGAGATAGCGCTCTGCATGTGTATAGCGCTATCTCGCTCGCACACCGGCGCCGCATGCGGATCCGTCGTCAGTGTGATAATCGCCTTAGTGTCTCAGTGCAATACTTAAAAACCTAGTAGCAGAAACTGTGTTTCTCGGGACTAATCCCAAGAAAGGAAGTTTAACTAAAAGTAGATAATACAAATATAAATTATGATTATTTATATACTCACAATTTATAATCGTATTAACTAGAGCTGAGATTGCTATTGTGAATCTCAAATAAGCCCGGGTAAAGCGGCGAGGGTCATGAAGTTACGTTGAACAAACGTTCGCGTGTTCTAACCTACACGCAGAGACATCTATTGATGCGCAGGGTAACTAACGTCCAAGATTTAAATGTTTCAAAGCAAAAATTATGTGCTTCTTCTTTGGAATAGCTGTGGCTCTTGATTGTAAGTTGAAAACATCAAAGCAAAAATTAATCTCTCTTGCCTAAAAACTTAAAAATCTCAAATCTAACTTTTGGTGCTACTTCTTTAAATTAGCTTTGGCTCTTAGCTGTAGATTGAAAACATCAAACCAAGAACTAATCGATCTTACGTAAACACATAAAACTCTTAAAGGAAAATGTTGGTGCTTTTTTGCCGTAAATAATTATTATCTTAACTCAAATCATTACTATTCGCTTTAAAAATAGGTAAAGTTAAAGTTAAATAATTTTAAATCTTCTTTTAAAAATCATGATATTTTTAACTCAAGTCATGTTTATTGGTCTAAGGTATTTATTACTCTCTTTAAGAAACCGCGTGCAAGAGAGTTTTGCGTTTTGAATTAAGATATTATTTCTATCTGTGTAGTAAGTGGTCTGCGCCAGCGTCTGATTTCCATCTGGATTGTGCCCTCGTTGAACCTTCGACCTTGTCTGCGAAAACTGAATCCCTCTCTTAGTGTTGAGACTGAGAGGCTTGTTTATTTGGAGTAAATATTTTTGGAGCATTTTTCCAATAATTCGCGTTAAAAGGTATCTTTTGATATGTTATTTGATTTAGATCTCGACAAATATTTTATTGTTTGTACAATATTACGCGACAATTTCATAAAAAACAACGATGAAAATTACATTTCCTTATATCATGTACAGTCATTTGGAGACTAGATGATATGATACTGAATATTAAATGTGATCCCAAAGTCACAAAAAAACACTAAAATTCAAAATCACTACAAGTCAGTGCATTTTGAGATTCGTCAAAGGAGTTTTCTAGGGCATTACACTTGGGGACAGTAAAGAGGTCCTCGTAACGGCTGGTCCGCGCTCGGTTGCACAATGTAATCGACGTATTAACACCGATGGCTTCTGTCCTGGCCATTTGCTGCAGGCTTTTAGGTCCGTTTTTTTGTCTTTAAGTGTATTTGCTTTTTTGTTTACTATTGGAAGGTGACTAAAATAATTGGTTATGAACAATACAAAAAAGTTTGCATTTTTAATGGGTGGATTACTATTTCTTAAGCAAAATACATACCTACACACTAAAAATATTTTCATGCTACCTCTGAGGTAGTTTTCCCTTCGGCTGTTTAAAATTACGGAATATGTCAAATTAAAAGGTCTACACGTTCCTATAGTAAGTACGTATACTTCATAAAACCTGATTTCTTATCACAGCAGAATGGGATTTTTATCAGACTACATTCTATCAAATGACTAACAATTATTATAACTCAACCATTTATTATCTGTCTTCGTTATTATTTTTTATTCTTATATTTTATTTTTCGCTAACTTATAACACCCCCCTTTTCGCATCGGGATTGTATAATTTGTCTTTATAGAATATACGTAAAACATAATGAAGCTTTTAGAGCATCTGCATGTAGTTAGTGGAAGTGTGCCGTGTTCGAGCCAACCTAGTTGAATTCTAGGAAAGCGACCGACTTGCGCCAGCGAGTTTAAGTTCCCTTTAACAGCTCCGTATCACTTTCACCGTAATTAATTTATGATACCTAATATTTAGTACTCCTTATTAATACGTTTCTGGGCTTTGTTCACCAGGCTTTTAAAGATATACATGTATTAAAATGGGGACAACATAAACCCACTGTGTTAGTACAATTAAGAGGCTGAGAAGACCCGATGACCTTCAAATCGACTTTACTTAAACAGTCATATAGCTATAACTACTTGTTTTGGAAAAGTAAAAATAATATATGTTAATATTCATTATATTTAAAAGAACTTGGTTAATTTCAATACACAATTGGACGAAATCGGCTCGATAGAAAATAATTCCAAAGTTACATCTAAAATTAGCTTAAAACAATTGCACGTCTTTAGTTTCTTGACTTATATGTCTGTAATTAAGGACAACATTCCACCACACTAATACTAAAAACTTCGTTGCCTTAAATTTCTCAATTAATGCATAGTTTTTTTTTTATCCATCAATTTGCAAAATTTGCAATGAGCTCCCATACTAATCGTAACGCAGTGTTTCTCTTTCACTCGCGCTGAAAACGATAGGGAGGGAATTTAGCTCTTATCATCCTCTTAATACTTGTTTCTTAAAAAATATGAGCAGCGAGATTAAAATATTAAGTTGAAGAGGTCGAATAGGTGGTGAAAGGTAAAATGTGGATTTTAGTGACATCTACTTGCGAGTCATTTTTAGCGTTCCGTTGCCAAAATGGCACGAAATTGTTTTTACCAAATATCAACATGATGGACATCAGTCGATAGGTAGGTCTTTAGAAATAACATTGAAGTTTTTTTGAGCATTATTTTGATTAAGTGGATATTTTCAGAAATAATCACTCGGAAAGTCTAAAAAAATGTGTCCCCCTGTAACTTTTGAACCGTAAGTCGAAAATACATCTTTAAATATTATTTTCATTAAAATAATTTTGAACATTATCGGTACAAGCCAGTTTGAGTTCTCTCCAAAAAACTAAGTATATAAGCAAAATATACGACCGCTTTATAAATTTCTTCGATAGTAAATAGCTACGACAATCATCATTGTTATCTTCTAAATAATTCCAAGAAAAAAGGTTTATTTTATTTTCTTATTTTCCAAGCGCCTTGTTGATGCCTCAGGTAACCAGAAGGCTGGCAGCTATTTCGGCCAAAAGATAAGCCTGGCCATCCAAAGAGGTAACGCTGCCAGCCTTCTGGGTACCATAACCCACGAAGGCGACTTGGGGAGCATCTTTTATTTATAAGTTTATTTTAGTTTTATATATAGGTTTATTGTTTCTGTAGTTTTATTGTGTACATAATTTTCTTACTTGATGTGTTATGTATATAAAACAATATAAATAAATAACTACCTTTATCTTTGCTAAAGTAATTTTACAAATAGTTGATTATCATAGCAGCAAGCATACAAAATACAAGTCAACAACATTTACCCCCAATTTACAGGTAATTTCGTGCCATTCAGTCTCGGTAACGAATTTTATCGATCTTTATTATTTTATTAGTTATTTCATTACACAGAAATTGAGTGAATAGCTTGTGTTAGAGCTCTCGAAGCCCGATTGTGATACACGTCACACTGGGCCTATGATTGAATTCCCCCTTTCTAGGGGTCCATTGGAATCATTGCTACGCAGAAACACCAATTTTATCTGATTTGGGCATGATCGCATAAGGTTTGGAAATGAAGGCGGTTTATTTCTCTCTTAATTTTGAGGTAAGTGTATAGTAATCAGATCCATTGAGCCCGAAACACAAGCAAAAGGTATAAAAATGGGGTTCATCTGAATCTGGTTGTGATGTTCAGAGCAAGAGTTTGTTAACGCAAATCGTAGCCAACCGTTTTTCCACCTACATGTCAAGTATAACTCTTAACAAGCGAAACTATACCTAAACATTATAAAAGAATAACGACACCCGCAAACTCCTCAAAAACTCCAAAGTACGCCAACATAATCGCACAGATTAGAAACCCTCAAAACATCAAGTGTCAAAAGTTCCCAAGTCCTCAGAACTTGTCGGCACTACGGAATCCTCGTTTTTCCTGGGGAGGAAAATGCAGAGAAATAATTACGGCGAGGCTTCGACCTCGATCACGTAGGGCATAATTAAGCGGGGCCACTGGGAGCAGGGCCCTGGGGTGCTTTGTGTGATGACTTAGTAGTGGGATGATGCGGGAATCTGCGATAATAATCATTATTTTTGAATGGCTTTTTGCGAATGTGTAAATGGCCAAATTTGTGAAAATGACTCTTCCCTTATTTAAGCAACTTCAAAAGGTATGTAGCTTTAATAAAAGATATCCGAAAAGACTAGTTTTTCCAAAAACATCTGCATTAATATGTACAGGTCTATTTGACAGAATTTCTATGAAAATGGCTGTCACTCAGTAGAAATCTCGCGCCAACTTTCGTGAATATACCTGTAGGAACAATTGATTCTGCATGGCCAAACAAATTTTTAATATTATCTAGTTTGCCTTACAATTTGTTTATATGAAAACTATATAATTTGCTTCTTGAAAAACGATTTTACACTATAACAGCTTATATGGTACATAATAATGTAATTGCTAATTCTAATTAAATCAAGAGTATTAATTGAAGTTTATTAATATAATCTACTTTAGATGTTATTTAATCAGTCAACACTTAATAATGTATAATTATTTCCATGCTACATTTATATAGTATAATATGTAGTTGATCGAATTTATTGTATGTACTATCTTCTGGACACTATTTTTTGCAAATAAATGACTATGCTATGACTATAAAAATTACGGTACTGGTATATAGAGGTGAGTTTGTATTAAATTACTGTTTCGAAAAAATAAGTCCCGCCGAGTTTCTTGCCGGTAATAAGTAATACTTCTCGGGTCAGAGGTGTACGGTTAGAACCGGTGGTAGTTTCTTTTTTATCACTGACGTTCATAAGTGCATTGTAATGTGCCTAAATTGAAGAATAAATATCTTTTATCATTTTTTCTTATCTTTTATCTTTTTTTTAAACAAAGACTAAAATGAAGGAAACGGTTTCTACTGATTATAGTGAGTAAGTAGGTACTTGAGGACTTATGATGATGACATAAATTAGTATATGTTCTTTTACTGCATGGACTGGCACTACCATTTTAGGCCACTATATTTCGTTTTTTTTGAGATTAGAAATTCAGTAAACATAGAAATAGAAGTTGCCAACCTGTTCTAACCTGTTCTGTTTGAATGTTCAATTTAAACACACTGCAAGTACACCAACAAACGATTAGGTAACATGATGAAGAGTTCATATTTGTAAATAAATAATGACAATTTGCAGATTATAATCGATAACAGCAATAAAAACACAATTTCGTTTTGATTATCACGTTAGAGACACATGACAATTGAAAAACTGACAGTGACACAGGCATACGTTATAAATCGAAAACCATATCTTTCGAACCTCTTTTTCTCCAGGTTTTTTATTGTGCAACATTCACTAAAACATTAACAATGATAAGAATAAATTATTTCGTAATAATGACTACTATTACAATACTGTAAAATAATTAATATTATTCAATTAAACATTTACAAATACCTACGCATGGCTTTATTATAAATACAAATATATTTAAATGGCCGCATTGACACTTTGACACTTGTGACATGTATCATGCCGTATCGTGCCTGTTGTAAATTAATATCAAAATAAGTTTAAAATAGAGTTACTAGCGCCATCTAGTTACTTACTGTGTAAACATGTGTGTCTAAGCATTCATTGGTCTTGGAATAAAATCCCGTTACTTGTCAATCATCATCCGTGTGTTTTATTATAGGTTATGGGCTACTCCCGTATTTTAATTAAAAAGTAGTAGTTATTGTTAGTAGATTTCGTGTTCAGTGTGTGAAAATGAGTTCCAATTATCTGACGAACGTGCCGAAGTTAAAGGGTCGCGAAAACTACGACGATTGGGCGTTCGCGGTTGAAAATTTGCTGATACTTGAAGGCGCGCACAAGTATCTAAAGGAAGACCCTAAGGCAGCCGAGGGTGCAACAGACACGGCAGATGCAAAAGCACGAGCTAAATTGATTTTGACGATAGATTCATCGTTATTTGTGCACATAAAGAACGCAAAGACCACGAAGCAATTGTGGGCAACGTTGAAGACTTTGTTCGACGATTCAGGATTTTCGCGGAGAATTACTTTGCTTCGTCATTTAATATCCATCAGATTGGAAAACTGTGAAAATATGACGAATTATGTGACGCAAATAGTGGAAACCTCGCAGCGGTTAACCGGCACGGGTTTCAATATTGATGATGAATGGGTGGGTTCGTTGATGCTTGCAGGATTACCAGAACGATTTACGCCAATGATTATGGCTATCGAGCATTCTGGAATTAGTATAACAGCCGATTCAATTAAAACTAAATTATTGGATATGGAATGTGCTCAAGTAGGTGAAACGGAATGCAACTCAGCATTACTTGCAAAAAATCACTTGAACAAGAAAAGTAAGTACAACACTAGCAAGCATAGACAACAAACCTCCCAAGTGTCAACGTCAAACTCAAATGTCAACACGAAAACAATAACATGTTATAAATGTCAAAATATAGGACATTACCGCAGTCAATGTCCGTTTTCTAAAGAAAAACCAGAGAAGAAAAAACAAACCCACGCGTTCAGTGTTGTTTTTCTCAGTGGAAACTTCAGTAAAAATGATTTTTATGTATGATTCATAATGCCTGTTAAAGTAGTTATTAGTTCATTTGTTATTTTGATATAGTGGGGGTGTTGTAAATTAATATCAAAATAAGTTTAAAATAGAGTTACTAGCGCCATCTAGTTACTTACTGTGTAAACATGTGTGTCTAAGCATTCATTGGTCTTGGAATAAAATCCCGTTACTTGTCAATCATCATCCGTGTGTTTTATTATAGTGCCTGATAAAGAACCCTGTACATGCGCCTTTCAACATTTTCTAATCTAAAAAAAAAACGAACTATAGTTTTGGTATTTTTTAATAGGAGCCAACATACGAGTATTCTTTATAACTAACTGGAATAGATGGTACACTACTTATTTAACGTTATTAAAACAATATGAGAAAAGTCCTTGCAGAATGAGTAAAATAGTAGATTGTATTACAAGGGAGCAAATTGACTTATTTCGGTAGAGGGATTCAAGTGACCCGAGATCGAAATAATTTTGCTACCGCGTAGTACACTCTACTTTTCACTCCTTCTATGAGAAAAACGAAAACAAAGGTACTAAACTAGCTATCTGCTAGAAAGAGAAGTTATATAATGTTGTCTCATTTTAATCGGTTGCAATGACAAGGTAAATTAAAAAAAAACGCAGAGGGATCAAAAGTCACTTTTGCTCCCTATAAATGGGCAACAAATCGCAGAGGGATCAAAAGTCACTTTTGCTCCCTGTAAATGGGCAACAAATTACCCTTTTTCGAATAGTAAGGGTGAAAAGCTTATTTATTAATTCAGAGTTCTATAGCCGCCGCGCTGTTAGTAAACTAGTGGAGTTCATTTAATGGAAGAAGAATGTTTATGTAAAAAACGCTCTTTAATTTCGAAGCGAGTAAGCGTAAAAACTTCTCCCCACGTTAATGAAGTAGCGTAAAAGAGATAAGTTTAATAAACCTTTGTGAACAACGAGTTGCTTCTTTATTTATTCTTCTTTTAGAATATTTCACTACCCATATAACAGCTATATCGTAAACGCTTCGGTGTTTAATAAACTTGGATCACGTATCTTCGCCTTACATCGACTCTATATTGTCTAATCATGCTCTGTGTACACAACACGAATTTGCATATAACTTTAGTCTATACAGTGTCCCAGAAATTGCTTGCTCCGAGGCTCCAGGCGACAGCTTAAACAGCCAGTGTGCGTTCGAATACTAAGCGAATCCTGCCATATTGCTCCCTAAAACCCGGCCAAATTCAATAACTCGTGCTGCTCCCACGCTACCAGCGTATTAGACGACATCTTTAAACGGTCGTACTCTAACGAAATGTGTTTGCTTCTTTGGAGACACATTAATTCGAGCGTATAACTAGTCTCTCCTTATGCGAATATTAAACGGGTGGGCCCGCGCAAACAATACTAAGTACTATTCTCAGTGTGTTAAAGCGGAATTTCGTTTGTAATTAGTTCGGAGCAGCTGGGGCGTATGAGGCCAGATGAAGGATGTAGGGCGCGTATATGTTTGGCCGTTGCCAGGTGGGATTTACAACTCGGACGGGTTTTGAATAAAATCTGCGTCATAATTTGATACGGGTCGTTAAAAGCTTTAAGACCAGTTGCGGTGTTTTGGTGAAGAGCCTTTAATTACATTAAGATTTGTGTCATGATGTCTTAACTAGGATGTCAGTTAAACACGTCAAAATCATGTTTAGAGCCCACATAATGACGTTCGCTGTTTGATATATACATTTGCAGTGTAAGTGTTATTATCTACTTAATGTTATTAAATAAAATTATGTGCCATTACCCCTAAACCCTAAGGCATTTAGTAACTTGGATGTTATATGATACAAAATGTATCTATTTTTAAACGGGCCATATTTTAACATCGTCACAAATTATTTTAACTATTTAAGATGCATTTTTTTACATTTCACGTAAATTTTAATTCACCTGACAAAAGAATACTTAATTTGATTAACTTAAATGTCAATGTCATATACAAAGTGATGCAGGCTTCCTGTCAGAGCTTGAATAGCACCAACCCAACCTCCTCTGCATTTGCGACAGGAATGTGATTTGTTCATTAGTTGTAACTTTAATCAAATTTAAAAGTTCACATTATTTTTTCAATCAAAAGCATTGCAATTATGTGAACATAATTTCTTAACTATAATACCTACATGGGATGCACTGTCCAAATATTTTTCGCTGGTGCTTAAAATAGGATACCTATAGCTGCTATCCATGCCGTTACCGGCGACGGCGACCCTATGGCTAGTTGCGAGCGTGAGCTCTGATATGACTAGCGAAATAGGATAAACCTGTGCTATAAGTACCAGTTACCTTCCATTTGACTAAACTTAATTAACCTAACTTAATAAACCCAAAGTAGATAACAATATAGAAATCACACAAACACAAAAAAAGTCAAGCGCACAATACCCATTTTTAGACCGTACCAAGTTTGGAACACGAACAAAAACCCCTAGCAATCTTCTCCGACACAGGGGCGCATGTAGTACCGTTTTACATAGCAAATTGAGATTGCTGGCAACAGCGCCTTAATTAAGGGGGACGATTAAAGGCCAGGCTGATTACGGCTTTAAATAGGCTAGTTCAGATAGACTAACAATGTGGTGGCTATTTAGTTAATAACCTTTTCTTTTTAAATATTATTTTACACAAAGCAGTTCTATAAGGTACCTACCTATGCGTATATGTATATGAGTTTTGTACGAAATAGTATTTTTCTGTTGTCCAGTCAGTTGCGTTTTTTTGTAACTTTGTCTATTTTTTCTTAGTTTTCTTACTTCTTCGTTACGATAATCAGCTTTAGGTAGATTTACTTATACATATATGACTTTATGGTATAGGTATGATTTCGTAGAATTTATGTGTATAAGCTCCCATCCCACTACATTTCTATTTCCACACAACCTCTAGCAATAAAGTGTACCAAGAAAATCTCACCCGTTACATTAATACTAGTACTAAAAAAAATAACTATGGATGTTTATTTTAATATACTTATTTGTTAAGACTTACCCTTGCGCGCGACCGAGTGCCCTGTTGGTAATCTGAACCGTAACCGCGACCCTGAAAGTAAAATTCTTGTTAGTTTACACAATTAATATACAGCCTTGGCCAGAAGTGTTGAGCACCAATGCGATTTTCATACAAAACTGGAAAGTTTAGTCCATCGTTTCCATCTTTGTTTAAGTTATTTTGTCAATTAATTTAAACTAATAGGCATGTTTTGTTGAAGTTAGTAGTAACTGCATAGAATATTTGCAATATGTCGCACCGACTCAAATTTACATTTTTGGTACCTTCTGTTTTCATATTTTTTAAGTACCTTGAAAGTGTTATTAAGTGAAGTTTTCTATATTTATAAATAAAATATAACATTTACCGTTACCGTACATTGTTAGGATAGGGAAATAATTCTTAACATCAAAATTGTAAACAAAAAACACCTATGCTCAACACTTCTGGCCAAGGAACTGTCTGGAAACTTCCAAAACAGGTGATTCGAATTTGATAAAATATGTATACATGTTTAAATTGACTCGAAAGAAAACCTGCTTTCAAATTAAAAATGAAAGACGGAAGAATTAGACGAAGGTGATAAAGAAGAAGATGGTGATGAAGATGAAAAAGATGCAGAAGAAAACGATGAAACAGATACTTAAAAATAAAACGCGTTATTAAAATCGGTGCGGTTTAGCGCTACAGTGCTACACACAGATACACAGACAGATACGTATAGCGGTCAAACTTATAATACTTCTCCATTTGCGTTGGGGGTTCTAATCGATGAGTTTATATATATATACAAAGGGGATGAAATGTACGAGTGTTCTTATACTTTTATTAACGTAAAAATATTTTATCTACACCCATATCATAAACCCTCCATGATGCGTTCAAAAACCGCACGTTATGACCACCATAAAAATAGACTGTTTCGTTAGAAGTTAGAACAAATGTCTTACCTGTAACGATGTTATTATTATCAAATAATAACAAAAAATCGATTTCATTATGAAAATCCGGGCTGCTCCCCGCCCGCTGGCACGCGCCCTCCCGACCGCCGGCACAATCGAGTTGGCCATGGCGATGGCGGTGCAATCCGTGCAATGGCAGTCATTCATTCATCATTTCGGGTTTATAATATGTGTGTAGATAAAGCAGTGTATGCAACTGTACGTAATTAGGCCTTAAAACACTCGTGTGATCTTATTATGAAAGTCACTTCGTTCGTTTCATAAAACCACACTCGTGTTTTAAGGACCCCTATTACGTAACAGTTACATAAACTACTATTACATTCCGTTTTGAGGCATTTGTTATTTGGAGGACCAACATGTATGTTTATGAAGTCGATACGTTGTTAATTTTCTTTACGAAGAGTAATTGCGCACTTCTTGTTAACAAAGAAACTTTAATACCGCATTTTAAAACTAACGATTGCGTTTGAAGTTAACAGTATTTTATTATTAATAGGAACGAACATTTAATGAACAGGAAATTGTAGAATTATGTTTCTTATGCAATTTTTCTACAAAATAGGTAATCTTTACAAAGAAAATAATGTTAGTAACGAAACGCTTCCTACTTGATAAGAAGAGGGTAAAACGATAAAATGCATGGAACAGAGGGGTGGTGGTGTTGTTCTTCAAAAAAGGTGATAGCACCTTGCTGAAGAACTACCGACCCATCACACTTCTGAGCCATGTCTATAAGCTGTTTTCTAGAGTCATTACAAATCGACTCTCGTACAGGTTAGACGACTTCCAGCCTCCCGAACAAGCCGGTTTCCGAAGAGGGTTCAGTACCGTAGACCACATTCATACGCTGCGTCAGGTTATACAGAAGACTGAGGAGTATAACCTGCCCCTCTGTTTAGCGTTTGTGGACTACGAGAAAGCCTTCGATTCGATCGAGACTTGGGCTGTACTACAGGCTCTCCAGAGGTGCCAAGTGGACTACCGTTATATCGAGGTAATGAAGTGTTTGTACGAGAACGCCTCTATGTCAGTCCGACTCCAGGACCAGAACTCGAGATCCATACCGCTGCAGCGGGGAGTCAGGCAAGGAGATGTAATTTCTCCAAAACTGTTCACCGCTGCCCTGGAGGACATTTTCAAGGGTTTGGACTGGGGAAGGCTTGGCATCAACATCAACGGCGAGTACATCACTCATCTTCGATTTGCCGACGATATCGTAGTCCTGGCTGAGACCATGGAGGACTTAAGTACGATGCTCGACGACCTCAGTAAAGGCTCTGAGAGGGTTGGTCTAAGGATGAACATGGATAAGACGAAAGTCATGTCTAACGCCCATGTAGTACCAACCCCTATTACAGTCGGAGACTTTACGCTCGAAGTTGTAGACGATTATGTATACCTCGGACAGACAGTCCAGCTAGGTAGGTCCAATTTCGAGAAAGAGGTCAATCGTCGAATCCGTCTCGGTTGGGCAGCGTTTGGGAAGCTGAAACATATCTTTTCGTCCAATATTCCGCAGTGTCTCAAGACGAAAGTCTTTGACCAGTGTGTGTTGCCAGTGATGGCAACCTATGGCTCTGAAACGTGGTCGCTCACAATGGGCCTCATTAAAAAGCTTAAAGTCACCCAAAGAGCAATGGAGAGGGCTATGTTAGGAGTTTCTTTGCGTGACCGTATCAGAAACGATACTATCCGTAGCAGAACCAAAGTAACCGACATAGCCCGTCGGATCGCTAAACTTAAGTGGCAATGGGCAGGGCGCATTGCACGGAGAACCGATGGCCGTTGGGGCACTAAGGTTCTCGAATGGCGACCATACACCGGAAGGCGAAGAGCTGGTAGGCCCCCTACAAGGTGGACTGATGACCTGGTGAAGGTCGCTGGAGTCCGCTGGATGCGGGTGGCACAGGACCGGTCATTGTGGCGTTCAGTGGGGGAGGCCTATGTCCAGCAGTGGACGTCTTTCGGCTGAAATGATGAAAACGATAAAAACTTCCACAATCATGCGTAACAAATAAAATCCAAATCACGGAACATTGCCAACGTCGCTCGAAAACGACCAAAACTTCACTCCCAATAATAATAACCGCAAACTTTTAAGAATCAAGTACTTGAAATTAGTACTATTCTAATCTAAAGATGATTTTACACGGGAAAGTTTTGCCACCCAAACTTGGGTTCACAAGGGTATGAACCAACCGGAGACACAGATTATACAATCTATAGCAGAAACGTTACTACATTGGAATGAAAGGGTTTTTTGAAGTGAAAACTTCTTTAGCGTTGGGCACTTTTTGGTAGGGGAAAATCTTATGGGTTCGCGTCACCGACACCGTCACAAGCCATACGATTGAGAAACATAAGTAAAATAAAGTGAAGTGAAGTGAAGTCCAAAGTCCAAAGTTAAAAGTGACCATTTAAATTATTTATATCTTAAAATAAAAATTTCAGAAGTTTTCACTTCCATCGGCAGTTCTTATAACTGCCATTTTTTTACTAGTGTGTCAAGGGGCAGACAGCGAAAACGAATGTTTATTAAGAAGAAATTTTGTGACAACTTCTCGATTAGGAAACACACAACTGTTTCTGATATTTGCGGGCTTATGAGAAGCCGAAGCCAATGCGCAGAGTTCATTTCCTAAAAAATGTAATAAGATGAAAGGGATACACTTAACGGTGGCTGCGTCTGCCTGTCAAAGTCAAGTCAAAGTTATTTATTAAGTAGGCATAGCAACAAGCGCTTTCGAATCTTGCAGCGCTTTTCTGTGTAATTAGACGTATGCAGAAACAGCACCCATGGCGGGTGTAAAAGAATGATTTAAAAAATAAACTGGGGTATTACATGATGACATGGACTAACTACTAGACAATTGGATGATAAATCAGACACCTGCCAAATAAAAATTTATTACAATTCGGAATTGTATTTACCTTGCGCTCTTATAGGTACAAATATACTTTTTTCTTCATTAAAACCACAAAAAATTTTAATGAGGTCGCTCACCCACACAACGTGTGTACGAAAAAATTATCAAGAGAAGACCACGCCAGCAGCGACAAGGACTTTTTCGAAAGTGACGTATCTGCAAGTACATTGTAATCTAAGTCCAAGACAGAAAGTTGGATAACCACATAAACGCTCTGGTAAGAGCCCCGGCCGTTTCAATTACAGATTAGTAAATTAACTTATCCTCACTCCGTTGCAAGAGTTGGTCACCCTCGCGTGACTTCTGCATACGTTTACGCGACTACTAAACGTTAGTTGATATACAAGTTAATGCAATTAGTTTGTAGTGGACTCTAGATTCAACGACAACTCCGATGTCAACTAATTAGATCAAATCTTAATTAAGTTTCAGAATTCAGTCTTCCAAAACGTTTCCGCACCCTTAGATGTTGAATTCCAACCAAATTTCATGCATCGGCGTCTGACCTTCCAACCTAAAGGGTAAACTAGGCCTTATTGGGATTAAATCTAGTTTCCTCACAATATTTTCTTTCACCGAAAAGTGACTGGGAAATATCAAGTGATATTTCGTATTTCCGAAAAACCCAGTGGTAGAAGCGGGGGTTTGAACCCAAGGCCTCCGGATTGTAAGTTATACATTTAACCGCCGGATTATCGCGCGTCTTATGGCTCCTCCACATGATGGACCATAATAGAGACGCAGCTATGCGTTAGAGGGATCTAACGATATTGCGATCTCGTTCTGTTGTATAGCTGCGTCCCTATGATGGCCCATCATGTAGAGGCAGCCTTATCGCTTGTGTAAACATTTGTGCCTGTATCACAGAATAATGAATAGTACAAGTACAGAAGGTTCTCCTTCCTGAATTTGACATTTAGCTACAGAGCTGAAAATGTTATCTGTGCAAAAAATAAAATAGGGTTGTCAACGTGCTTCATTCCGTGCACGTGGTATCTACAGATAAAAAGAAGTTTGATATCCGAACGCAGCCGATGTATTTCATATAAATCAAGGGATCTACAGATGTAAGCGTCTAGTCAATCTGCCTCAATCTACCTAATCTATCATTAAATTTAATACAAAACTAGATAAATATCAGATTTATTACCTTATTTTCCCAATCTAATTATTATTTTTGTACAAAACTACTGCTATAAACTATTCAAATATTTTATCTTTTCTGAAATGAAACTATTCTCGAACGCAAGTATAAGATAATAAGCGATGTGCCAACCCTGCCCTCATTAAGCCGCCAGCACAGGGCGCGAAATTTAAAAAACAGGTACAATGGAGAGAGACATAGTGAAACCCCCCTGCCTGTATTGCATGCTGCAGCATAGTATTCCTATCGCGGCTCAATCACAGTGCCACAACTAATAGCACCATCGTGTGCGGTCTACCATAAGCAGGGTGTTCCCAACCGTGCACAACCAGTAATTGCTACTCGAAACACATGCTGTACAAGATGATCCAATTATTTGCATAACTTTAGAGCGGAAAGGCGTGAAGCGTTTGGTAAATCTGTCCAGCGAGATTGGGTTACTGAAGGTTTAATGTTATCGACATCAATATTGAGTCAAATACAAATACAAATACAAATGATTTATTCGTCGAACACAGGTTATACAACATTACATTGCAGTAGGTGGAAAAAAACAGGGTTCGTATCACTATGTCGTGCCTAAAGGGCATACGAAGTTAATTTTGAAATTATGCACACATGCAACATTTAAAAATTTCATACATAAAAGAGTCACTAGTTCATAGAATAGTTCACAAATTTACTAGGTATTAATAACATAACAAAAACAAGGAATTAATATGTCATAGGTTTTACACATTATTACTATTATTATTTATGAGTCATTAGGATTGAAATATAATAAAAAACAATTGTCATAGAGCGAAATTTTTACAGTATGTCAGATTTGATATTAGGTATTAAAATTAATAAAGTGGATTGTCGGCAAGAAATTCGTCATTGGAGTAATAAGCAGAGATCGGAATAGGTAGAGTATATTTACCTAAACTTTGTAGAACAGTGACGAGAGTCGGAGACTCCCTTAGGTCTATATTTTTTTGTGCGGGATATCCCGTATTTGTATCCCGCATGTTTTAAAAACACACTGGTAAACTAACTTATTCATAAAAAAATTATTAAAAAGGTACCTACATGGAATGTTATGAATAAGTTCGTTAACCAGTCTGTTTTTAAAACATGCGGGATAAAAATGTAGTACGGAAACAAATGTACTACTTTACACGTACCCCGTTTTGTGACCCGTCCCGATACGTGTTTTTTCGGAAACGTATTAATATCCGAGTATCCGTCATCATCATCATCATCATCATCAGTATCAAATGGCAGCCATCTTGAATTTCTTTGTTTTTTATCCGTTCGCGTTGAAAATTGATATCTGAGGATCCGCCAGGCACCCTTATACGAATCTGAGGTCAAAATTGCAAAAACTGGACGCCATTTAGAATTTCGTTGTTTTTGATCGGTTTGTGTTGAAAATCGATATTTCTGGTCCATATACATGAATCTAAAGTCAAAATTGCAAAAAATCGGCGCCATCTTGAATTTCTTTGTTTTTGATCCGATCAAGTTAAAAATCGATATCGGAGGATCCACCAGGCCCCTTAATACGAATCTGAAGCCAAAATTGCAAAAACTGGCCGCCATCTTGAATTTCTTTATTTTTTATTCGATCACCGGCAGGCCCCCTAATACGAATCAGAGGTCAAAATTGCAAAAACTGGACGCCATTTTGAATTCCGTTGTTTTTGATCCGTTCGTGTTGAAAATCGATATCTGAAGATCGGCCAGGTCCATATACATGAATCTGAAGTCAAAATTGCAAAAAATGGGCGCCATCTTGAATTTCTTTGTTTTTGATCCGATGAAGTTAAAAATCGACATCTGAGGATCCACCAGGCCCCTTAATACGAATCTGAAGTCAAAATTGCAAAAACTGGCAGCTATCTTGAATTTCTTTGTTTCTGATCCGTTCGTTTTGAAAATCGATATCTGAGTATCTTAAAGGCCTCTTAATACGAAACTGAAGTCAAAATTGCATAAACTGAGCGCCATCTTGAATTTCTTCATTTTTTTATTTGATCAAGTTAAAATTCGATATCATAGGATCCGCCGCGTCCCTTAATTCGAATCTAAGGTCAAAATTGCAAAAAATAGCGGCCATCTTTTATTTCTTTGTTTTTGATGCGTTTGTGTTGAAAATCGATATCTGAGAATCCACTGGGCTCTTTAACAAGAATCTGAAGTCAAAATTGCTAAAACTGGGTGCCATCTTGAATTTCTTTGTTTCTGATCCATACGTTTTGGAAATCGATATCTGAGTATATTAAAAGCCTTTTAATACGAAACTGAAGTCGAAATTGCAAAAAATGAGCGCCATCTTGAATTTCTTCATTTATTATCCGATCCAATTAAAATTCGATATCTTTGGATCTCCCAAGTGACCCACGTCCCTTAATTCGAATTTAATGTCAAAATTGCAAAAAAATTAGCGGCCAACTTGTATTTCTTTGTTTTTGATGCGTTTGTGTTGAAAATCGACTCTGAGAATCCAATCAAAAACAAAGAAATTCAAGATGGCCGCCAGTTTTATAATTTTGACTTTAGATTCGTATTAAGGGGTGTGACGGATCCAAAGATATCGATTTTTAATTAGATCGGATAATAAATTAAGAAATTCAAGATAGCGCTCATTTTTTGCAATTTTGACTTCAGTTTCGTATCAAAAGGCTTTTAATATACTCAGATATTTCCAAAACGAACGGATCAGAAACAAAGAAATTCAAGATGGCACCCAGTTTTAGCAATTTTGACTTCAGATTCTTGTTAAAGAGCCCAGTGGATTCTCAGATATCGATTTTCAACACAAACGCATCAAAAACAAAGAAATACAAGATGGCCGCTTATTTTTGCAATTTTGACCTTAGATTCGAATTAAGGGACGCGGCGGATCCAAAGATATCGAATTTTAACTTGATCAAATAAAAAATGAAGAAATTCAAGATGGCGGCCAGTTTTTGCAAATTTGACTTCAGATTCGTATTAAGGGGCCTGGTGGATCTTCAGATATCGATTTTTAACTTGTTGTTGTTGTTGTTGTTGTTGTTGTTGTTGTTCCTATGGTACCCCAGAGGTACAAAGGGCCTTCACGAGGTCACGCCACGTCTCACGATCCCCAGCAGCGCTCCTAACGTCACTCCAGCTCATCCCGATGTCACGTAGCTCCTTCTCAACAGAACGCTTCCAGGATTGCACGGGACGACCCGATCTACGTACACCTAGGGGATTTTTAACTTGATCGGATCAAAAACAAAGAAATTCAAGATGGCGCCCATTTTTTGCAATTTTGACTTCAGATTCATGTATATGGACCTGGCCGATCTTCAGATATCGATTTTCAACACGAACGGATCAAAAACAACGGAATTCAAAATGGCGTCCAGATTTTGCAATTTTGACCTCAGATTCGTATTAGGGGGCCTGTCGGATTCTCAGATATCGATTTTTAACTTGATCGAATAAAAAATAAAGAAATTCAAGATGGCGGCCAGTTTTTGCAATTTTGGCTTCAGATTCATATTAAGGGGCCTGGTGGATCCTCCGATATCGATTTTTAACTTGATCGGATCAAAAACAAAGAAATTCAAGATGACGCCGATTTTTTGCAATTTTGACCTCAGATTCGTACTAGGGGGCCTGGCGGATCCTCAGATATCAATTTTTAACTTGATCGGATCAAAAACAAAGAAATTCAAGATAGCGGCCAGTTTCTGCAATTTCTACTTCAATTTCGTATTAAGGGGCCTTAAAGATCCTCGGATATCGAGTTTCGAACCGATCGGATAAAGTTTTGTATTAAGAAGCCTTAATTTAAGGTCCTCAAATATCAATTTTCAACGCGAACGGATAAAAAACAAAGAAATTCAAGATGGCTGCCATTTGATACTGATGATGATGATGATGATGATGATGACGGATACTCGGATATTAATACGTTTCCGAAAAAACACGTATCGGGACGGGTCACAAAACGGGGTACGTGTAAAGTAGTACATTTGTTTCCGTACTACATTTGTATCCCGCATGTTTTAAAAACAGACTGGTTAACTAACTTATTCATAACATTCCATGTAGGTACCTTTTTAATAATTTTTTTATGAATAAGTTAGTTTACCAGTGTGTTTTTAAAACATGCGGGATACAAATACGCGATATCCCGCACAAAAAAATATAGACCTAAGGGAGTCTCCGACTCTCGTCACTGTTCTACAAAGTTTAGGTAAATATACTCTACCTATTCCGATCTCTGGTAATAAGCCTTTTTGGTCAAGTGTTCCTTGAGTGCTTTTTTAAATTTACTAATGTCACAGATTTTCCTTAGGTCTTCAGGTAATTTATTATAAATTCTAGGACCCATACCAAGAACACTGTTTGATAAAAGAGCGGTGCTTGATGGATGGGCACGGATCAGGTATTGCAGACGTTCTCTCGAAAAACTTCGAAACAAATTCGGGTGGGATTTTACAAAAACAGCTAATTCAAAAATGTACAAACAGGGGAGAGTTAATATTTTTAAATTGAGGAAGTGTGACTTACAGGGTGCAAACCGTGGCAGATTACACACAGCTCTAACGCAATCTTTCTGAGCTATGAAAGCCGAATTCCAATCGGATGAATTGCCCCAAAAAATTATGCCATAGCGGAGAGTTGAGGAAACGAAGGCATGATAAGCCGTTAGCACAACTGACTGGTTCGAAATTTTGTTTAGCTTACGTAGTGCATAAGAGGAACTGCTTAACCTTTTACATACATTATCAATTTGGCATCTCCAATTCATATTGCTGTCCAGAAACAGTCCCAGGAACTTTGTGTTATCTACCTGAGTAATTTTATGTCCGTTATATTCAATATCTAATTCATAGTACTCAGTTATACGCTGTCTAAAATTCATTATCATTGTTTTCCCAATATTTATTTTTAAGTTGTTATTATTGAGCCATGCAATTATATTTTGTAAAGCATTACTCATTTCGATCTCAAAATTATTTAATCCAGTGCCAGTAAATACAGCGGTGCTATCATCCGCAAAGAGGACCATAGGGTACTTAGTCGATTTGGGGAGATCATTAATATAAATGAGGAAAAGCAAAGGCCCTAAGATGCTCCCCTGCGGTACCCCATAAAAAGTTTCTCTTGTCTGTGACCTATAGGTTACTTCTGCTTTTGATTTATAGCATAGTTTTGTTACCACTGTATATTGCTTTCTATAACTGATGTATGACTCTATTAAGTTCAGTATGTTGCCTCTAACTCCATACTTTTCCAATTTGCTTAATAAAATGTTAGGGTGTACACAGTCAAACGAGTCATTTTGAATAAAGTTTAGTTAGGCTACTTGGTTTCTGTACGTCTAGCATGATTTACGTTGCGGCGCGGCGCGACTCTCCATACTTCAGGCGCGACTCGAAGTATGGAGTCGCGCGCGACAACGTATGTCATGCTAAAGCGCCTGGTATTATTATGTGTGAGATTGGATGTAAATATTACTGTTTTCAAATCAAAATAATAATAACAATATGTTGGCCTATATATGTCCCACTGCTGGGCACAGGCCTCCTCTCATACACGAGAGGGAACAGGTTATAGTTCCCACGCTGGCCCGATGCGGGTTGGGAACTTCACATATACCTTTGAATTTCTCCACGGATGTATGCAGATTTCCTCACGATGATTTTCCTTCACTGTATAGAAGTCCCCCCTGCCCCTAATACCCCCCCCCCCTATGCCCCTATGTCACTCCCACAATAAAGACAAACCTAATGAGCTCAATCTCACACGTCTTAATCTGTCAGAAGATGTAGGCTGCAGGGCATATTAATGAAATTGAATGAAAAACGTTTCTTTTCAGGCAACTAGTGGCCCATAGATAAATACCTTAAACATTAATACCTTAATGAACATGCTTATGAGTACGTGCTTTAGAAAAATCTTTCTTGTCGGTTACAATTCGGAATCATCTAAATTGGACCAGGTGGTGGATTTTTGAGATTCGAGTACTTGAAAATTTACAACTCAGAATAAAACGATGAAATTATGTTTTAATAATAACAGCGATAGGAATTTGAAATCATGAGTATTTAAACTATTAATTTCATGCGAAAAAATTGGTGGTAAGCATTTGTGTGCGATTATTTTCGAGCTTAAACTTTTTGGATTCGGGCACTCGAAAGTCAAAAATTGGCCCCCAGTGCTATGGCTATTATCATGCACACTAAGTAGGTACTTAAGAATAGAGGCGTGCAGATATTTGTGAACACTTTTGCCGCTCCGATTTATCTGATGGCGCATTTAGCAAAATTGATTTAGATTTGATCTCACTTGAGAAAACTTCTGGAAACAGCCTCATATAAAGCCCGATTGGTTTCTGTTACACTGTGTCAACTGAACTGAAGTCACGAAGTTGCCATTTAAAGAGAAAATGAAGACTGTAAACTGTTTAGAACCGTGGCAGTTTCTTTGAATCGTGATACAGTGTGTGCAACTTTTTAGACTGACTACATTGAAACACTACTTATGTCACATGGATAATTGACTGAGGAGCCGAGCGTAGCGAGGCGACGTACGTCTCCGTTTTCACTGGTACGACGATTTGGCAGATTGATGTGTGTGTATTGGTTGGTTGGTTGGTCAGTGTCGGTCTAGAGGTCACATTTTTCACCCGATTTCGATGAAACTTGGCATGTACGTTCCTTGATTTATTTGCCAAAAATTGTCGAGCCATTTTTTTGATTGGGGGGAAAATGAGGGGGGAAAGACGAGAAGTTTGCTGTCGCGTTATTTATGTTCTCCGAAGTCTACGGTTCACAGAACCACTGGTAATAGTTGTAGTCACATAAGAAACAACGACGATTGCAAACATTGACAAAAGGCTGCGTTTCCACCAGAGATGAGCGGGGATGTGTTGCTAGTGATGTGTTTTTGAAAACCAATCAGGATCTCGTTTGTTTATCCTTGCACAACGCAGCTCTAGGATTGGTTCTTAAGGCCAGTCCTCGATTCGGAGAAGTCACGCCCTTCCGTTAGAGACACGTTTATGGCTCCCGTGCATGAAATAATGAGATGCAGCGCTCTTAAGGATCAGACTTTTTGACAAAACTACGATAAATAACGAATCTATAAAGCTTTGTCTAATTTTGCTTCTGTGACTTTTTAGATAAACCAAATACCATACTTTTTACTTAGTTATATTGCTTAATCTCTTATAGAATAGTTTACGTAAGCTAAGAAAAATAATGGGAAAAAGGACCCAACTTCGGATTTTTTTCTATCGGGGCAACTTTCAGCAATCATAACATAACATAAATAACATAAATATTATTTATTGCACACTTCAAATTAAAGAAACAGAGTATACATCAAAAAAATAGAGAATCATGTTTCGGCTTGTGCCATATACAAGAGTATATGTGACGTCCCACGGGTCAATGTACCTTATGGCGGTTGGCGCTTACGTTGCGAAGCATCGCATTAGTATTGCAGCGTCGTTACAAATAGCGTAAGTCTCAACCGCCATAAGTTACCTTTTCTCGTGGAATGTCACATATAGTCTAATAATATATATTCGAAAATAAATTCAGTCCCTTTTCCCGTTTAGTCAATAGAGCCCTTGAAAAAAACCTATAAATTTTCAACGTCGCTCATCTCTGGTGACAACACAGCCTAAAGAAGCCACCACAGCCTATGGACACTTACAATTTCAGGAATTTCTTGGAGTCACACAAGTATGTAAGGATTTACATCGATACGTTAAAGGAAAAATACTGTCTCTTAAATATTTATTTATCAATCAATCATATTATGTAATCAAATCGGACCACGGGTCTCGGAGTAATCGGTGAACATACATAAAAAAAAACACCAAACCGAATGCAGAACCTCCTTCCTCAATGTAATTGAAGTAAGTTAAAAATGAAACTTTACGCTTCAAATCCCAAACACATTTTTAATCCTTTACATTCAACAATACTCTCCTCCCAATAAATACGGAATTGATTAAATTATCAATTACATTTCGAATTTAAATATTTATATTTTTCCCGTTAAAAATTAGCAAAGCGGATTTTCCACACGTATGAATCCTACCCCAGAGTTTTAAGATAAGAGTTGTACATTGGAAACCCAGTTTAATTTTCGAACTTCTCACTTGGTAATACGTTAAAGAATTGAATGAGTATTTCAATGGTTGTTACGCCTCTTTGTAAACGGCCTCAGTGTAAGCGTCAAACGCGCGTTTGTGCGGGTCGACCAGCGTTGCGTCAAGTGTCCATGTATTCTAGGCAGCTCTTGCATCGATGGCACTCGCATACATCTACATAATATGTTGCTGGCCTAATATTACAGGGTTCTATGTTTCACTTCTGTCGACTTGAAATTGTAACATTGTCATAGTGACACAAAGTCTTAATTTAATTACCCTGAAAACGTAACATAGAACCCTGTAATATTAGGCCAGCGATATACTGACCTAAGCAGGTCGCGTTGCTTAAGTTTATAATCAGCTTGCACATATAATCAGTTTAAACCTGCTGCCGGTCGTACCGCTGGTCGCTCGCCACTTCGAGCTCGTACAGTCAGCAGCAGAAGTAGCTAAGCGGGTAGGGTGTAAAATGACCTACACACGCTCTTATTCTCTTAACATTAAAGTCGTGTCCAGCTCATTTTGAACACCCGATCCGCTTAGCTACTTTTGCTGCTGACTGTATCTTCCACTTAGGATGATAATTGAGTATTGCGTGAGTGGGGCGAAGGAGGCAAAGTTAGCTGAGTGAAAGCAGCTCAAATGCCTCTGGAGCTCGATGTAACTGATGAAAAAGTGTCACCGAACGGTTCTCTGGACGCTCGTCTATCCAAATATGCGTGTTGGGTCAGAATGAAAGGTTTAACTGGCAATATGCATCAAGTAAACAAATTTAGACCCTTAATTGAGTATCGACTGTTTGTGTTTGACCACGACCGCGTTGATTGCGTCGACGAAAACAGATTCGTCCCTGGAGGAGCCGCGCCATGTTTTTTTTGTAAACGCTCAATTTATCCCGAATACAATTTACTTCGTTTGATTACGTACAGAAAATTTACGTATTTCGGCGATAACTACTAACAAACGTTTCAGTACCCTTAGTATAATCGTTTCACTCTAACGTGACGTAACGATTGCGTTTGCGCTAGGTCTTAATTGACTGAGGAGCCGAGCGTAGCGAGGCGACGAACGTCTCCGTTTTCACTGGTACGACGATTTGGCATTTTGATGTGTGTGTATTGGTTGGTTGATTGGTTGGTCAGTGTCGGTCTAGAGGTCGCATTTTTCATCCGATTTCGATGAAACTTGGCATGTACGTTCCTTGATTTATTTGCCAAAAATTGTCGAGCCATTTTTTTGATTGGGGGGAAAATGAGGGGGGAAAGGGGGAAAGTATGCTTTCGCGTTATTTATGTTAGCCGAAGTCTACGGTTCACAGAACCACTAGTTTGTATGGAGTTTTTAACACAGCAAACCGAGCGGAACGTATCGAAAACTAAATTATCGAGTATCTAAGGAAGTATCTGTACTCGGTGATTTAGTTTTCGATATGTTCCGTTTGGTGTGCTGTGTTACGAATTCCGTACAAATAAAGACCCAACGCAAGCGCAATCGTTACGTTACATAAGTGAAACGATTACACTTAGAGTTCAGTTAAAATGTGATAAACACGAAACATGTTAAACTAATTTTGATACTTAAAACGGAAAAATCTTCAGGAAATTTTTAGCAACGTTTTAATAGCATTATTATATGGGTGCTGTATTTTAATGAATATTTAAAATACATACATACAATCACGCCTATATCTCAAAAGCGGTAGACAGAGATCACGGATTTCCATTTGCTACGATCAATGCAGCAAAACGGCTCTCCGTGTGCGGCTTCTCGCCCCCGTGAAGTATACGTCAAATATTTAAAATGAATGTTCTAATTATTATAGCATAGGCGATTGTCTCTGTACAATCTTATAAAAATATTTTTCATAATATCTTATAATACACCTAATTTGAAACCAAAATCATATTTCGACAACAGGAAAACTCTCTATTCACAACCACAAACAAAATAATCATTTCCTCGACAACGCAATACCAATCTTATGTTTAAGTCCGAGTGTTCATATTCTCTCTAAGCCTTTGATGTTATTTGAACCTTTCGCAATATAGAAAACAGACAATCCATAGCGCAATAACTGTAGGTACTAGTCGCTAGAAAAACGAAATTTCCCCAACATCAAAAGGAAACGATTTTCATGTAATATCCCGGAGACGCCTTTGTTTTAGACGACATGCCCCCCCTTTCCCCCAGTTTGTCAAGAACACACCCAGCAATCTGGCGTATCCAATTAAGGCGTATATTATTGAAGTAATAGAGTTGACTATCGATTGATCCGCTGCTGACGTGATGGTACAAAGAAATTGGCTTTCGTAGGCTTAAAACCTTTTTAGATTATGCTGGGTCTGAAGACTCTGAAGTCTTAGATCCTGTCGGATTTTAAACGAGAAGGGATCGTGTTAAAATGTTAGATTAGAAATGGCCAACTGGATAACCCAGTATCTGATTGGAATATTGTGCATTTCTATAAATCCTGAGTATATAAAAATAATTTAAACATAGTACTCATTAAACATACTCTTAAATTATACAGCTGACGTCAAATATATGTTCACACTTTTGTACCTTATTACTGCTTGCTTTAGTGCTTGTTTGTCTATCTTATAGTTTTCTCTCATTTGCTCAAAGTTTAACTGGAAGAGATCCCTTACAGGGATAAGTTCGCCTTTGTACTTTGTTTTCTCTTTTATCATGTTTTATTGTAACTTTTTTATGTACAATAAAGTGTTTACATACATACATACATACAATAAAGCAAGGTGCAAAAGTGTAAGCATATGTTTGACGTCGATTGTACTGGGGCCGTATTCTAACTTTATAACACGCACAGACACGATCCAACTTCAATGCAAATCCAATACAATAACAACACAATACAGCTTGCGACTATACGTCTGAATCAAAAATGACGGAATTTACTTGAAAATTACTGCGTTGCAACTCCAATACTACTTCAATATTGGTTGATTATTGGTTGAGTGTTTGAGTTATGTTTAAGACAGATTGTGTTGTTAATGTATTGTTTATACATTTTAAAATTAGAATATGGCACCCAGTCATTTCCTAGATAAAATAAACTGCGAGTCTGACTAAATAAAGTATAGAACCATAAAAAAATATTACGACTAAGATAATCGATGACGAATAAATAACACTGAATCAAAAAGTCTTTTTATCGGTATTGTTATTAGGCACAAAAAGTTTCGCATTTATGATAACAATTCGTTACCGATATAATTATTAAACAATTTGTAGTGCGCAAAGTAAATTAAAATACGTATAAAATATACCAATTAAAAATTGTAAAATTGGTTTTATGTATGTAAACAGCGCTACTGATAAACAGCGATATTTGTAAACACAAACACTAAGTACTCTCCAAACTTTTTAAAACCAAATCAATGCTAATCCAAACAAAATCCACCCAAAGGGCGTAATTACTTCGATACCTGGGTGGAACTTCCAGCCAAGTTTAATTGGCTCCTGGATATTTTGAGAAGAATGTCGGATGCTCTTACGCCACAAGAAGGGAAGTAGGTAATGGAGAAACAACTGCTTAAAATTATATAGATATAATTTATAAAATACCAGATTTTGCTCGCAAATACATAGGCGTTAAAATAAAATTTTACAGCAAAAACGCGAACATTCAATCAGGCCTGTTAGTGCATAGTTTCTCCCCCATTTTCACAATTTTAAGGAACGATTTTTGTAATAAAACCCACCTATTCTATGTATTTCCCCGGCACTCAATCTACATGCACATCTAATTTTATTAGTGAAGAGGTTGTTACCTTTTCAAATATTTATTACAATTTCATAAGATTGTATACAGTCGTACCATAAAATGGCGTGAGTAGGTTTCGCGGGGAGAGTTGGGTTATGAAAAGATGAAAGGGGGGTGAGAGGGGATTTTAAGGCTACTGCTATAAAAATAATGTACTTCAATTTAAAATAGAGCTTATAGTAATATTCATAATTTAAAAAATCGGACCAACAATGTTCCAAAATCACCTTTGTATGAAATCCCATCTCACCCAAATTACGACGAACTACGGGGTGAGGTGGGATTTCCTATTAATCGTTAAAGTCATGAAATGGAACTACCCAAAATAAAATATAAACTAAAATACAAACGTCCAGAAGACTTATTTTATTTATTACATACACCATTCAGTTTGCATATGTAAAAATAAAATGTTATCGAGGTTTGAATGTCAGTTTTGACCCTACTCACCCCATTTTACGGTACCTACTCGCTCATTAGTAAAATTTGATATCGACTAGACTCTATTATTTTATTACGAACTTTCCTTACCATTCTTTCTTCTTTCTTTCTTTCTTTTTTTATAAATAAATAAATAAATATTTTTGGGGACAATCTTACACAAATCAACCTAACCCCAAACTAAGCAAAGCTTGTGCTGTGGGTGCTAGGCGATGATATACATACTTAGATAGATAAATACATACTTATATACATAGAAAACATCCATAACTCAGGAACAAATATTTGAGATTAGCACACAAATAAATGCCCTTACCAGGATTCGAACCCTGGACCTCCTGCTTTGTAGGCAGAGTCACTACCAACTGGGCTATGGAGGCCGTTGGTGGTGGGGTTATGGAGGTTGGGCATTGTTTGTAAATTTTCACTTAAAAATGAGTTCCGTATTTTCTTGATCACACACCATAGAAAATAGAAAACTTAAAAGCCTACCACGCCACAAGTAAACCGAAACCTAAGACAGTACTACAATATAACATGTAGCACTCAACACCAGGCTAAAACGTCGTAACTACATATACTTTAACTAGCACATACGCCATTGTCACAGTTTTTACTTCGCTAACACGTCACTTGTCCCCCGGGGGCTCTGCACTATTAATCAAACTGTTTTCTTTTCGTTTCGCACATTCAGTAAATTACCTCCATTATTATTGTCTGGGTTATTACGATATGAAAATTGTTCTTTTTTAAGTATGTTGTTTGAAAGATGGACATTATTATTTTTAGACTAAAGGTCCATAAAGCATAATCTTGCAGATAAATTACTTACATTTATCGATAAAGTGCACTTATAGCACCAACATATTTGATGAGAAAGTTTTACTTTAAATACTCATGTGTATTTTATTTTATAATTAATTACATACCTACTTATGTTGCATACGACTGCCGATGCCTACCTACCTAATTTTCGTGATAATGATAATCGTAAACTTTATAAATATTTTTAATATGATTCAATTGACGTACAGCCGCCATCAAATACATCGGAGCGGCCAATGTACTCAAAAATATACATGCACTTCGCCTTGACATAGAAGCATTGTTCAGATATTTGTGACCACCTTGGCCGCTCCGATATATCAGATCGCGATTGTACCTTTCGCTATGTTTATCTTATCAACTTCAAATTACCGCAACTACAATAAAACTTACAAAACGCGTGACGTCACACAAGAACAATTTTAATACTAACTTCCATCACGTACGGTCGACGTCAGCAATATGTTTACACTTTTGCACCTTACTCCTTTGTAATAAGGTACAAAAGTGTAAGCATATTTTTGACGTCGACTGTATGTGGCACAAACAAACTTGCTCCCTACGAGCCGTGTTGTCCCGCGAGTGGTACATTAATCATTAAATATCGCGGAACCGTCGTACGAACACTTTTACCGTCCAAACTGCCGCCATTACTTGGGTGCTTGTTCGAAAGATATTATTTGTCATCAGTTTGATTTTAATTTGACAGCGAACAGGATTAGGCCTAGCAAGAACATGCATCAAATATTTTGATTTGTAATTGTAGAAATAGGGTAGGGGGGCCTAAAGCGGGTACCCTGTCTGACTAAAGCGGGTAGGGCTTCGGACGCTGTTGTATGAATTGCTGGTGCAAGTATGTGTGAATTACAATGTTAAGAGTCCAGTAACGATTTGAAAACGAAAATGGCTAATAATGACATTATGCACATGCATCGCAGTTGGTAAGATAGTTTGAAGTCTTGTTATTGCAAAACTAACTATATTAATATTTAACAACCGAAAACTCAATTCTTACAGAGCTTGTTTAGTGAAGACGTTGATTCGTGCAATTTTGTCCCTTGATTATTAATTATTAGCTTTTATGGCTCTTAACATATTTTATATTATCTCATTAAAACACAAAGAAAAGTTTAATTCAGTATTTTTATTTTTGTGAAATACTTTAATACCTTTCTAAAAATATCACGTTTCATTTACATCAAATATATATGGACCAATCAGAATTGAGGTTTGGCTTTAGATCACCCTTCTTTTATTTTCAATGAGTTATCGAGTTCGTGTCAAATAAATATTATAAAGTTCTTGTATCAAATATCTAAGTGAAAATAGTTGTAACAAAGATGTAATTTTTATGAAAAAAAGATCACATTCTCAACAAATCCGTAACCATTCAAGACTTAAAAGTTTAAGAATACTGCTTTTGGCCACATCCAGTCTTTCACGGGAGCATAACGAGTTCCTTGAACGTCGCCCGGGACTCGTACGGAATACGTTTACGGCGAGCATTTTGGTATTGAAATTGCATGCAGAAATTTAGTTGAGCTGAATCGAAGAAGCATTAAGGAACTTTAGAGGATGAATGTTGAGGTAGATATGATATTAGTTACATGCAGGAATTGAAAACATTTAATAAAATTTGTATGTTTACCTAAGTTCAGTTAACATACATCATATCAGAAGACTCATAAGAAAATGAGCAATTAGAAGATTCTAATAAATGTAACAGTGATGATTAAAATAACTCATTTTTGGTTGATCTGAAGTAATACAATGAAAATGTTATTAATACCAACAACTAGAGAGTCAAGAATGTTTCGTTTTCGTAATACGATAACCACCTAGGATGGCCGACTAGGCAAAGCTAGACTAAAACGGAGATAGCGAGACGACCTGAACTCATTTTGTGGCGATTGGGGGTTGATTGGGGTAACAAAGCGCACTGAGTTATAACCAGTGATCGGCGAAAAGGATTCCACACCGCGGGAATTCAACTAGACATAGCATTATGGATGCGCCGTTTCGCCCGCGGTACCGATTAAACTGCTCGAAAATATACGTGTTTGTATTATGTTTAATACAATGAATCAGTGTCAGTTACGACTTGTAATAACTAGTAGTCCGCCCCGAACTAAGAACTCGGTCGTTGACCAGTAAAATAATGGTTTGTTATTTTCATTTTATAGAGATAAAAAAAAACAAGAAATAATATGCGAAATAAATAATTTCATTAAAATACTTAATTACAAATGTTTGTGAAAATTACTGTAATTTTATTTTTCTATCCCGCAAATGCCGCGGTATATCCATACTAGCATAATGATTAACGTCATTCACCCCGTGTGGAATCCTTTTCGCCGATCACTGGTTATAACACTCATAACAGGTGGCGCCAAACAGCGGAAGCCTTTACCCGGCAGTGGGACATAAAATAGGCTATTAAAATAAGACAAAAGGGTGTTTACTCTTTTTAAACTGCTAAGAAAAAGGAACGGTTATGTTTTTATTCGAAAGTATGTGTGTATTGCATGTAAGTAAGTAAATTTCTTGGATAAGTCCTACAGACTACATCGTTTGATGGATTACAACGTGTGAGGAGTAACGTGTTAGATTCTCTTCGAAACACTTACACGTAGATACATGTAATTGTATCGTATACCTTTATATTAGTACTTTTGCTTGTGACTTTCTCCGTTTCGAATAAGTAATCCTCTCTTATTTTACGCTCTCAGGGGTTTCGGGGATAAAATGTATTCTTTATGCTTTCCCAGAACTCAACGTATCTCCATACTTTTCATCGTTATCGGTTCACCGTTTATTGATTCCTCATATAAACTTCCAGTCGTTTTCGCCCCCTTTACCTATTGCCCACTGTAGCCTGATATATGAGACAAATGCGCGAAACATGCTTGGTACGTTGGAGTTTGAATAGCGAACATGAACATTTATTTGTTCGTAGATGGGTTACGGATCTAAAAGACCTTCCTTATACTGTGATCGTACCTTCTGTGCGTTGACCTCACGCGTGGAGATGCCCATTTTCTCGTGGTGTCGCAGTTGCACGGGGTAGATGATCTGGTAGTAGTGGGCACCGATGTTCCGCACTAGCTCTTGGTTCTGTCTGTACTCGCGTAACAGCCGCTCGACTTCACCTGTGAACAACAAAAGTGATTTAGGATACTGATAAATATAGTAGTCTACGTCATTCTAGTCTATTATTTAATTGATTAAGAGCGCACACTGTCAGGTGCGTGAGTTCGAAGCCAGGCGAAGCACAGAGCTCGATGCTAAGTGCGACGAGCTGGCCAGACCAACTGTGGCCATAAAGTACAGTTATGTCGGAGGAGTGCTGACTTGCAGTGAGTGTGGCCGCACATTCTTCAAAATTGGTTATGTCAGTCACTCAAGAGCGCACCAGCGTCGCTCTTAGCGGTAGAATGCAGTCGTTGTAGCCGACGGCTGGGTGGAGATGATGATTTGATTATTTATTTATTTGTTATAGGTACCTAGGTCGTCCCAGGTACCGCTGGAGAGACCAGGTCGTAAGAGATCTACGCGCCCTACAAGCAGAAAACTGGGAGGAGATCGCACAAAACAGGTCGCGTTGGCGGCATCTAGTGTCGGAGGCCAAGACTCACTTCGGGTCGCTACGCCAGAGGAGTTAGTTAGTATAATTTATTTATATACCTATTTTGGTTACTTTAATTACAGTTCTAAATAAAAAGGTGACATAGTTTAAGCAAATGAGGGGATGTTATGAGAATAAGAAGGTAGTTTTTAACGGCTTCCCGAAGAGCTACACGTTTTAATATCGACAATGAAACTATAATATGTATCTGTCTGATGAAAAAAATGAGGGCATATTGCTTAGTGTGAGATAATCTCAGTATTTGGAACTTCTTACGTTCTTAACTGAATAACAATCGCATAAACCTTTTCAATTGAGCTTTATCTCAAAAACAAAACAATTTCTTGCAAACCCGGCATTCCTTAGAGTTAGAAACAAGTTGGCACGAGGCGTCGGAATTATTTAAGAAGAGTGAAACTTTAAATGAACCAAAGATACCTAAGCGGACTCCAAAACATAATTTGTTTGTTTGTTGATCATAACTTTGGAATTATCATAATATTCTATTTCAATTTGAGCAAAATCTTTAGTTGAAAATCCACATCGGATTTGCTGGGAATATATCCTCGGGCGAAATTCAGCAGTAATCATTTAAGCTAAATAAGTTCAGGGAAACCTAGTAAAAGGGGAGGGTCCTAGTTTTATCTTCAAGATTTACGTTGAGTTGAAATATAAAAGTCAGCGATTTTGTTATTTATTTGGAATAAAAATACGACGTGATTTCTTAGAATAAAAACAAGGTAAACGAAATAGGAAAAAAGTATAATTGTATTTAATATTTATCCATCGCTGAAAGCTTTATTTTATACGGAAGGTACTTAAAATATTTACCTTGTATAATATTTATCATTTATTTACATGAACGTATGTATGATTATAAATTGTAGAATAAATATATAGATAAAGGTACAAAGGCTGTCCATAATAATCCAACGTGGTGGTAATGTGCTTCGTGCCGGGAGCGAGATGTTCGTGTACATTTTTGTTAAATGTATATTTTGTAAATAATATTCGTTTATTTTTGTCGTGCAATAAACCTAACACAATTGATATATTGGTAGATAACACTTTGTGATATATAGGTAGATTGATTAATTATTCGAAAAGTATACTTTAATCATATTCTATATCTACAGTGCTCTGCAAAACTGATTCCACAGTTTGTCTGCAAGTGAGATAGTTAATAATTAGATATTCTATTTGCTTTGCTACCTAATGTTATTTATTAGCACATCATGTTTGTGGCACAGGTCACTTAAGTGTATCGAGTAGGTAGGTATTTTGCTCTTTTTTTTTAGATTTTGACTTGTCTTATCTTATACGGTAGGTTATTGAGAATAGATAGTAGGGTAATTAATTCTTTAGGGTTCTGTCGGCGTAAATTTTGAACTCGTGGCACCTCATATTATTTGCCAGCAGAATGATGAGCAGACACTGATTTTGTGCTATGCAAGTGGTCAATCAAGGCTATGCGCTGGATTGCTATGGTTATTTACTGTTAGGAGATATTTGTCTTTAAGTTAATTAGTAAGATTTTATTTTATACATCATATTTTATTTTATTTTTATTTTAGATATTTTATTTTATGTAACTTGTGTTATCGTTGTAACATAATATTTTATCGACGTCAGATCCATTGTATTTACGAGTACTTATACCTACTTCTAATGCCTAGTGACATAAAATATTCGATAATTGGAGAACAAAACACAACTCATTTTGGTTAACTTTGTATCCTTATCACGACATCTTGTTATTTCATATCCAGTTTCAATATCAGTATCAACTCGATCGCCAGCGATTCGAGCTACCAAGTCAAATTCATGAATTCACATGACATCCATTGTTTTCGATTTTCGAATCGGGCCCAGGGCCTCACGCGAAGTTCGAAAATCGACAAAACGATTGCCCCGTCTCTATCGCTCTTGCATATATGAAAGAAATACAAATAGACGATTCGATGAACGAAGTATATAAGAATATCCCAGGTTGATCTCCATATCGCAGCCACAGGTAACCCAAAGCCCGGCCGCCAAAACCCACGGTCCGAGCTCGGCGATGTGTTTCAATCGGCTTAGCTCCGTAAACGCAGCTTATGGCGGCCAGTTGCGGCTGGACAATACGATTGTTCAATACTTTTGTCATGTTTTGAAAGAACGAATCTTCTCGCTACAAACACAGAAATACGCTACAAACTTATACCTTCAGTATTGTATTGAACTTAGACATGACGGCCACACTGTGAGGTTTGCTTTATCAGATGGATAGCAAACACGCATTGAATAGGTACTAGAATAGTATTAAGTAATGATATTCTAGTTTTCAGATAATGATACAACCGATTTATTTTTGTATTAAGCGGAACGTCTGCTAGGTAACGATACCACGATGTTTAGAAATAAAGGAAAAGTAGGAAAATCCACTGCATCAGGCGAATATTGAAATCTATCTTTCAATTCCTTAGACTATAATATAATTGTCACTATGTAGCGAAATCACTTATTTAACTTTACATAAAATAGCGCTTTTCGACTCTGTGTTTCTTACAATTTGCATCCGTAATAAACGTCACCGTTAATATCGCGTCTCGTAAACCTGCCACTGTTGGAGTAATAAACTTCTTTGTTACAATTGAAACTTGAAATTCATACGGCTTGAAAATATCCGGTTAAAATTGAAAGTAAAGGAAAAATGTATCTTATTTCTTTTTTGATCGATCGACGGAATATAACGCAAGTTTTGTGTTTGAAGTTAAAAAAAAAACAATTACTAATATTTTGATCCTCATCTATATTTTTTCCTTTTACTTATTATTTACTAGTGGTTCTGTAAACTGTAGACTTCGGAGAACATAAATAACGCGACAGCAAACTTCCCCCCTTTTCCCCCTCATTTTCCCCCCAATCAAAAATATGGCTCGACAATTTTTGGCAAATAAATCAAGGAACATACATGCCAAGTTTCATCGAAATCGGATGAAAAATGCGACCTGAGACCGACACTGACCAACCAACCAACCAACCAACCAATACACACACATCAATCTGCCAAATCGTCGTACCAGTGAAAACGGAGACGTTCGTCGCCTCGCTACACTCGGCTCCTCAGTCAATTATGTAAAACGGCACAGGCAAAGTACGTACTAATTAAAATTCCAATCTGTTCGATTCAATCACAACCGGCAATATACGAATGTTAACGGGTTTAAGATTGTACATACATAGGTATTAAAAATACCGGTTACTTTCACTAGTCAAAATAAAAAAATAAAAATTCGTTTAAAAATAGTTTACTGTATCCCTTTGTAATCAATTTTAAATGTTAACAAGTTTTCAATGGCTAGTTTATGCGCACATACATGCACATTCTAGTAGCAAATAAAACGAGAAAAAAACCCCCTCCCCTCCCTTCCTCTTGACCTCAATCACACCAAAAACATTCGACAAAGGAACGTCAAGCTTAATTAAAAAAGAGACATATCTCAGCTTCATCAACATCAACAATCGAAGAGAAACACGCGCAGGCCAAAAAATACAAACCAGGAAACTAAAAGACTCATAAAATTGGCACAAATGTGAGTCTTATGATGAGTCTACCTCGATATGTTTCGGAAATCATTTTACAAATAAAGAACCGACTTCACCTTAGGATCTGCTTTTCCAAGAGGAAATGCCCGAGTTGTGTAAATAAAAAAAAAACAAAGATCCCGACGAATAGTTAACCTCCTCCTTCGAAATCTTGAAGTCGGTTGAAAAGATGTCAAAAATGTAGTCCCAACTTTAAAATAAAAAACTACGATTCTTAAATGAGAATTATCTCGTCCAGTCGTAACACTGAGGGACTCTTAAGACTCGAATCCTTAACACTAAAAACAAATAAGACCCTTCAGCGTAATATCTAATTAAATGTTTTTATTATACTCTCGCAATTTTCGCGCCACTCGATATTTTTGCGACATCGGGTACATCAATATTGGATTATGTCTCTGAACGAAATTAATTTAGCATCACTTTGCTCACGTAATTAATTTTGATTGGCAGGTTGAGGAGGCTTTTCATTGAGTTTGCCGGATATTGGTGTGTCATCAAGCGTTGTTAGGTGTAATTGTTTATTCTAATTGTTTTTCCTTCGCCGAATAACAGAAACGGGCCCTTAAGTGCTACAGGGTAAACTTGGTAACCCTTTGATAGAATTTATTATTATATTAAGAAGTTTATAGGAGCGGTATTTTCAAACGAAGCTGCCACGTCATCCAAAATAGATAGTGAATAAAAAAAAATCTTTGTTTTTTTAACAAAATGTTTATTATTGATTATGATCATCCATTGATATTTTTTAAGGACAGGATTAGTGAAGTCTAGATTATAATTATAAAAGGTACACAATAGCTTTAACCTTTTGACCGTCTTACGTCAAAATGTTAACTTTCAATTTTGAACTCTGTCATAATTTATGAAGGTGTCATTCACGCTGTCACTTTGTCTCACACATCATATGACGGCGGTCAAAAGGTTAACCTTGAGGAATACAGTTGTTTACCTTGTTCCAGTCTTATTAGGCGGTATAGTATAATGAACATACTGCTTACTACGAGTATTTTTCAATCTAGCTCATAATCATAACAAATTGTCGTTTGGTACAGATGATTTATGCTTAGGTTAGTTATTAGCCTATAGTGTGGGCTATGTTAGGAGTTTCTTTGCGTGACCGTATCAGAAACGATACTATCCGTAGCAGAACCAAAGTAACCGACATAGCCCGTCGGATCGCTAAACTTAAGTGGCAATGGGCAGGGCACATTGCACGGAGAACCGATGGCCGTTGGGGCACTAAGGTTCTCGAATGGCGACCATACACCGGAAGGCGAAGAGTTGGTAGGCCCCCTACAAGGTGGACTGATGACCTGGTGAAGGTCGCTGGAGTCCGCTGGATGCGGGTGGCACAGGACCGGTCATTGTGGCGTTCAGTGGGGGAGGCCTATGTCCAGCAGTGGACGTCTTTCGGCTGAAATGATGATGATGATGATGAGTGTCCCACTGCTGGACAAAGGCCTCCCCCCACTTTTTCCATTCCTTCCTATCTTGAGCAGTATTTGGACATAGTTTTAGAAGAGTCAAGCTCGTCTATCCACCGTCGGCGGGGTCTGCTTAGGTTACTAAGTAAAACATATATTACCTCTATTGAACTTTTTTATTTTTGCATTATATAAGGGGTAGTTAATAAGGTACTTATATTTAAAAATTCACGCAAACACTTGTATGCAAGCTAGCTGTTTTTCGAACTAAGCACTTGCTAAGTAAGTACTTGTGAAATTCCGAACACAAAAATTAGTAGTGAAAACAACACTTAGTCAGCCGTACTCGTAAGCCGAGTTGCGAATCCACAACTTTCTCTCATCAATATGGAAGTTTTTGGAAATTTTAAGGCTTTTGCAATATACCAAGCGAGTTTTTTGAACTTAACAAATTTATCACTCATTGATTTTATTTAGAAATCACCAATATATAAATGCGAGTAAATTGCACTGCGTACTTTCAAAATTAATGCTTACGCTATGAAAATTAAAATTAGAGTTGGGTCCAAGGTATCTTGTACACAATAATCGGTAATCAATCAGTTTGTGTGAGAACTTCTTATTTACGAACTCAGTTAAATATACAGAGGCACTACAGTACAAATATTAAACTAAATTAATAACTAGCTCAAATCTAAACTAGGCCCTTGCGGCATTGTACCAAGGATCTTGTACACAATAATCGGTAATCAATCAGTTTGTGTGAGAACTACTTATTTACGAACTCAGTTAAATATACAGAGGCACTACAGTACAAATATTAAACTAAATTAATAACTAGCTCAAATCTAAACTAGGCCCTTGCGGCATTGTACCAAGGATCTTGTACACAATAATCGGTAATCAATCAGTTTGTGTGAGAACTACTTATTTACGAACTCAGTTAAATATACAGAGGTACTACAGTACAAATATTAAACTAAATTAATAACTAGCTCAAATCTAAACTAGGCCCTTGCGGCATTGTACCAAGGATCTTGTACACAATAATCGGTAATCAATCAGTTTGTGTGAGAACTACTTATTTACGAACTCAGTTAAATATACAGAGGCACTACAGTACAAATATTAAACTAAATTAATAACTAGCTCAAATATAAACTAGGCCCTTGCGGCATTGTACCAAGGATGCTGGCGGCATTTCCTCGTTGTATCGCAATGCTGATACGTTGTGCGAGGAAACCGCCAGCTCGTTAACGAACTATATTCCATCTGACCAAAAATGTACGGTATGATTCCAATATTTTCGCACAAAAACCTCTGCGGGCTGTGCTATGAGATACTCGTAGAAATGGTTTTGATAATATTTAAAACAAACTGAATACGCCTCCCAGAGGCCGGTGTAAAATCGGTTAAAGGGGGGTCGGAAAATGCGCGCTACGTTTCATAAACGAATTGAAATTCCTTTGTAAACACTGACCTGGTTCAAGCACGTGCTAGTGACACTTGGAAATTTTGTTAATTTTCAATCGACAAAGCGATTTCATGGATGTAAATTCCGAGGTTGCTTTTTGTCTGTAGGGCGTGACTGATTGACGTGATTAGCCTTTGTTAATGTTTTGTATCTTCAATTTTGTACCCCAATTTGTAGACAAAACGAAATGGTTTCAATAAGGAGTTCATAAATTAAGTGGAAACACATGACCCGTTTTTATTCCCCTTACCGTATTTTAATTTTAAAATGTAATGGGGACCTTTGGACCCGGCATGGCTCAGAACGGGTTTTAGTTTTTTTAAGATTAATTTTTAACCAGGCTTTAAATATCTGTTAGTTTAATTAATAAAAATTTTAAAATACATGAACAATTATTATATTAAAAACACAATATATCTCAAATATAACTCCAACACACATCAAATCATTAATTAAGAATGTATTCTAACAAGATATGACATCTAGAACAAATTTTGTGGGCCATGTTTGGCGGTTGACAGTTGTGACTGAATCAAAGAGTAGTAGGGCAGATGCCCCGGTTGTGGCCACTGTGCCGGTTTTGGCCAGTTTCAACTTTGAATTGGGTTAACTAAGGTATAGACAACTTTATAAGTCTATGGCTTATACTAAATACAAGAGAAAATTATGGCAATACAGATGACACTGTCATACTGTCATGTGTCAGTTGTCATTCAGTTGTCAGGAGCTATGTTGTGTCAGGTTACGTGGTACATGCTATTTGTTAACCAACACAATAAGGTTGGAAGCTCCGTAATCTGCCATTATTTTGGAAACCCTTTTGTATTTCTATGAGCTCATTGTTTAATGTACATGTCAAAAGTGTTGTCTAAGGATATGTTAGGTTACTTTCTTGGCGCGCCTTTCAGAAATTGAGGTATGCCTAATGGCCAAAACTGGCACCTTGATTTCGTGATTTCACCAATTGTGGCCATGTCTATGACCATAACTGGCTCACATACTAACCCGGTTTTGGCCACCTAGTATTGGTCCTAAATTTTTATATTACATATTACAATTTTCTTTTCTCCAATATTTACGCAAATGTTCGCATTACTATAGAAAAATTATTCAAGTGCGTTGGGTTAAGACCAAATGGATTATAGACGCCCTCATAGAAAATCGTTACGTCTTTTTGGCATACTTACATAAATGTATATTTTTAACCGACTTAAAAAAAGGAGGTTCTCAGTTTGACCCGTATGTTTGTTTGTATGTATGTTTGTTCACGATTATCTCGCGTTTGACTGTACCGAATTTGATGCTGTTTTCAGAAAAGTATTTGTTACACTCTGGAGAGGGTTTATTATAGACAAAGGGGTCATCCATTTATTACGTAAGACAATTTTTGCCAGTTTTGACCACCTTCCTCTTGTAAGTAGAAGTAAGGCATGGTCAATCCCCTCCTCGCCTAAATTGTCTTGCGTAAGAAATGAATGGCACCCAAAAGGATATCCGTGACGTCGTCCGCGTGGATCCGTTATCAAGCGATATAGTTCAACTCGACCGATTTTTAACCGCATTAATAACTATAATAGCAAATCAAAGTAATATTCATCTTCTTCTTCTTCTTCTTGTTATCATCATCATCTTCTTATTAATCTTCTGCATAGTTAGTCTTCTTCTGTATCTTCTTCATCGCAGTTTTCTGCATATTCTTTATCTTGATCTTTATCATTATCTTATTCTTTGTATTCTTCTTCTTTACCTTCATCGACATTTTCACATTTTTCACACATGCCTTACTTCTACTTACAATAGGAGGATTTTTTCTTACGTAGGGCGGAAGGGGGTCGAAGAGTGGCAAAAATTGACTTACGTAATGAATGGATGACCCCTTTGTCTATACTAAAACCTTTTCCAGAATGTAACTAATATTTTTTTGAAAACCGCATCAAATTCGGTACAGCCAAACGCGAGATAATCGTCAACAAATATATGGGTCAAACTGAGAATAACCCCCTTTTTTTGAAGTCGGTTAATAAAAAACACATTTGTTCCAATTCTAACGATGAATACTTAAGTTAGTAAGGAAATATGTGTATTTTTTTTTCATTTTGTAGAAGGTACTGCGGTCTTTTGGAACATTGCCGGTTTACCTGTTTTTGAGTTATGTTCAAAAAACTACTTAATACAGAACCCTCCATTATGCGTGGGCCGACACGCACGTGGCCGGTTTTTTTGTTCAGTTGTTGTACTGAAATGTAAACTTACCGTCTGATATTAATATTTTATGATATATCATTGGAAACATTCATATTTTTAAATGTGGCCAAAACTGGCACAATGGTGTGGCCACAACTGGGTCAAAACTGGCCAAAAGTGGCTCCTGGGCCCCTTTCTGACATTTCATTAAATAAAAAATTAGATGCAATGACAGAATCTTAACAGCGGACATTCATATAAATATAGTAATCAATTCTCAATGATTATGCACATAAAGAGTGTCATAATTCCTTATTGACACAAAATGACGGACATCTGAACAGTCAAACTCTCCTTAAAGTGGCCAAAACCGGGGCATCTGCCCTATTAGGGTTTCTGGTTTCTCGACCTTTTTTATTTCTCGAGGCACGGGAATTCTCGACCACGATTTCTCGAGTTTCTCGAGTATCTCGAGAAATTTTAGAAGGTCTTTTCCGACCACGGAACAATGGTGTTCCGGACCTTTGGAAGGCGTATGCGGAGCCAAAGCCAACGCGCAAAGGCCCTTTAGACAATTTAATGAAAAGTGAGGGATACACTAAAAGGATGCTGCCCTTGCCCGTGTCATGGGACGCACGCAGAGACAGCGCCCGCCATGGTGTAAGGACTATTCAGTTAATGGAGTCTAAAATGTACTAGGCTATTGGGTGAATACTATGGGCTAATTACTGGGCTATTGGGTGAAGAACCGGACGCCTGCTTAATAAAACGGTATCCAATTTTAATTCCGGCAGACGGTGACTCGCCCTCCGCAAGATGGGATCCCATAAAAAGCGACATCAAAGATGGCTCAAGGGCAACACCGGTGCGGGGCTGGGGGTAGAGAGGTGTCACTAGACTTTAAACATATAATATAGCCAACTCGCCACTTAGGTTTCCACATCTACCCTCGAGAACGCAGCTCTAGCGACCCCACTCTGGACTGGACAGCCGGTCCTACAGTCCCACTCATCCGACAGGTTAAGCACAGAGCACAGACAGCATAAGCTAGACGCATTAAGTGTTAAACACGTGTTTTTTTACTTATCGCTCTTGCGATTTATTTCTTGAATTCTCGAGGCATTGCGGTTTTTTTTTCCCGTCTCGACGAAGGACAAATTTCTCGAGATTTCTCGCCTCGAGAATTCTCGAGCAGAAACCCTAAGTAGTATAGACTTGTAGTGATTGTCACTACAACTTTTGAGACAAAGAATTTCTTAGGGATGTCATCTCCTGTTACTCAATGCATCAAATAATCATCGTAGTTGTACCTATTGGAGTTGCATCTGGATAATTTTCAAGCAAATTCTGATATTTCTGATTCAGACGTTTAGGCGCTAGATGTACGTAGTAAATGCATTGGAGTTGTATTGAAGTTGGATCGTGTCTAAACGAGTTTTAAAGTTAGAATACGACCCAAGACGTATATGAAGGGTACACGGAAAGAACATGTCTAGTCCCTTTTTTCGTAAAATGATATTTTTGTGTCAAAATGTAGAGCTTGCAATAAACTATTAGCAACAACTTCTGTAACAGCTGGAATTTTTTATATAAATCCACTTTTTAATTCATAAAAACCATCTAGTTACGAAAATAGTATGGTTAATTGAATCATTCCAAACTTTAAAATCACTTTAACTCAAAATGTTGTCAAAGTGACTAGATATGTTCTTTCCGTGTACCCTTCATATAAAAGTAACAAAATCACCTGAATTACTGCAATATTAGGAGCAAAATAATTAAAAGCAAATTTTACCCGGTACAACTCAAACAACGTAAGTGTCTGGAAACGCTATGGTAACTTTTATATAGCTCTCTCTCTCTTATGGTAACTCTTTTTTTAATGCAGACTTCTGGCCGAAGGTCGTGTTTCGGCGGTTCCGGGGCAATCTACCGAATCCTGCATCAGATCAGACGACGCAACGGAGCTACGAAGTTGCATCGCCTAGATCGAACTATACGCTTACCATGAGTTATGACATTGACGTTTTCGAGAACGCGTATCGAGTGTTCTATTTGTGCATCTTGCTTGTAAAATATGAGTGCAAACGAGATGCACAGATAGAAAATTCGTTACTCGTTAACGAAAAATGTCAATGTCAAACTCATGGTAGCCGTACTAGTATCAAGTTATTTTATGTTTATTATGTAGTTCGCAGTACCTTGGTTTTTACTGTAATGCTGTATAACATTACATGTAACATGTAGCAGATGTGGTGGATTACGTTTTGAAGAAGACTGGCTACGAGTTGAGGGTGTTCCAGCTGCGATCGCGCCACTACGTGCACTTCAGCTCGTTTGTGGTGCGCGTGCCGCGGCCGCTGCTGGAGACCATCGAGAGCGCGGGCTTCTGGCCGAAGGGTGTAGTGTTTCGGCTGTTCCGGGGGACGCTGCCAAATATTACACCAGAGCAGGTGGCACAACAGAAAACCGTCGTGTAATCAAAATAATAGTTTTAGTTTATAATGTAATATGTATGCTAGTGTTTAAGGTATTTATCTATGGGCCAGTTGCCTGAAAATAAACGTTTTTCATTTCATTTCATAACTGATTTGAATACCTAAATAAATAAGACCCAACAAGATACTTGGTAGTATCTAAATCTCCGTTATTGAAGACTTCACAACTTCAAGGTAGCTAGTCTGTCAACTCTGTTAAAGTCCTCAGATGCGTCAGCTGTCGACAGGAGCAATTTAAAATTTCAACTACTAACAATCTGGAAGTCAGACGTCTGTGTCAAAGTTTCCTTTTTGGGTTTACTTGTTGTTAGTAAAAGCCTCATTTTGTTATTATAGTTTATACAAATATTTTATAGCATCGTGTATTATGTAACTTCTCTTTATGCTGGCGTGGTAAAAATGTACCGTAAAAATATCAGGTAACATTAAGCCTTTGCCCCATTTGGTTCCACGGATAATTTTTTTTACTAGAAACAAGTAAAAAATAGTAATTCCCAGGACAAGTAAATAATTTACTAAAAACAAGTAAACGTTTACTAAAAACAAGTAGACGCTTCCCTGTTTTTATTAAAGTTTACTTGTTTTTAGTAAACGTGTACTTGTTTTTAGTAAAAGTTTCCTTGTTTTTAGTAAACGTTTACTTGTCCTGGGAATGACTATTTTTTACTTATTTCTAGTAAATTTTTTCTCTCCGTGTCAATTTACCCAGTGACAAATCACATAAGGAATGGCCTAATAACTGAGATAATACATGAATGGCAAATTATAACAAACATAATGGCAAACTTCATCAAGTAAATTTCAAAGTCCAATACCCCAACATGGAAAAAAAATTGTTACCAGCAACCAAACTTAGTTACTTTTGGGACTTGCAAACTAAGGGTTATTGTAAAATTTGAGTTACAAGCAAATAAACTTTATTAACTCTTTACCGAATTTTGGTTATTAATGATACAGCCGAAGTTGTTCGCGTGTCCTTTTTTCAGTGAAGGCCAAAGTAACCCAACTTTACTGTAAAATATTTTAATTATTTCGCCTGACGTTATTTGACGTAATGATTCTAGCTTAAAAGTGCACAATCGAGTAGTTCTAGAAACCCGCGCAGCTGGTAAGATGATACTGTTACAATTACTCAACGGTAACCTGCATCATGGACGTCAGGTCACGTTCGAAATATCCCCTCAGGCGAGATACCTAACAAACGTAAGTGTACGTGGCTAAATAGCTCCCGTTTTTAGGGTTCCATACCCAAAAGTAAAGAGCCCTATCACTAAGACTCCGCTGTCCGTCCGTCTGTCTGTCTGTCCGTCTGTCACCAGGCTGTATCTCATGACATAAACCGTGGTAGTCGGCTTTCACACTGCTGCGGTTTCCGCATACAGCGCCGGTGTGCGAGCGAGATAGCGCTGTCACGCTTGCACACCGTCGCCGCGTGCGGTTGCGTAGCCAGTGTGATAATCGCCTTAGACAGTTGAAATTTTCACAGATGTTGTATTTATGTTGCCGATATAATAACAATTGTGTGCGAGTCCGACTCGCACTTGGCCGGTTTTTTATATCGTATCAGTTTGTATCGTTTCGTATTCGTATCAGTTCAGTAGGGTGTCAGTAGTAATTCTCCACAATAAAGGTTCCGTATTCAAAAGGTATAAGAAAAAATAAACACATGCACAAAAAGTACTGATAAAAGACTTATCTAGTACCGCCTATAATATAATGGTTTGCTCCAAATATTCACCAGAATTTCCTTGCTTCCTATAATATTACTGGAAATCAATCTCAAATTATACATGACGGTAAACAAAGACCAAAAATACCATTAACGTAAGCGAATACGTCGAAATAAGTCAGCGTTTCCAATCGCATCCCAACAACCAGGTTTGCTATAAACCAGTATAACTGGTACTCTTAGATTACGCAAAGATGTGCTGAAATTTGAGGTCAACATTGGTTGGTTCTAGAACTCGATTCGCACCGTGGTAACACTGCTTGAAGTCTCGTTTACGTTTAATGGAACAATGCATCATTCACTGGGAGCGGCACTAGGCGTCCTCGCTCGCAGTGAGTCGCGGTTCGGGCGAGAAACAGAGCGTGAGTAACGCAGCGCTCTGACACAGATTAGAGGCAGATGAACTAGTTTGATTTTTGTTCGAGTTGAGTCAAATGGGCATATAAAGTAGGTAGTATGTACAGTCGACGTCAATTATGTGTTTACAGGTTTACACTTTTGAACCATATTACAAAGGTGTTAGGTGAAAAAGTGTAAATATATCTTTAACGATAACGACGACAGTACGTGCTACTTTATATGCCCATTTGACTTATTAGGTCTTATCAGAGAAGAAAAAAACTGCAAAATACTTCTATACATCTATCTATAGCGCAGCGCTTCGGACAACAACGCAACCAGGACACTGGGGGGATAAACGAGCTAGCAGTTTCGTCGCCGAACGTAAAAGTATTGCGATCCAGCGAGGAAATGCTGCCAGCATCCTCTGCACCATGCCGTCCATGCCACAGAGACCTACTTTAGATTTATATTTTTAATTTGAAATTACTTTATTGTAGGGTTTTATTTTATAAGTACCTATGTATTTTTTTTAAGTTTATAATTAAATGTACTTCAGATCACCAAGATACTTATAAAACTGTCTAAAATTAAAAATTAGTATGTAAAATACAGACAATTTATTTGCGCTTTTTTACAGTGAGGCATCTGCTATCGGCTGTTGGTAATACCGCAGTCATTGTGACCGTAACTGGAGCGCGCTGCCGGAGCCGCAGCTGACTCCCATGTTTCCTTGCAGTCTGGTTATTTACTAATTTTCTACATCTTCGTTACCAGCTTCAGTTGGTACTGAAGTATCTGTCATCGGCTATGTCGATTATTTTTTTATAAGTATACTTTTTGCTTTTCATCATGAATACATGCATTTACAGTGAAAGCTTTGATGTTATAACATCTACCTTTTCTTCTTTATTTTACCAATTAGCACTTATATATAACCATTAAGAGGTCATGTTCTATAAATGTAAAAAGCTGGGTTTTGGTGTAATCAAGATTCATCATCATCATCATCATCATCTCAGCCATAAGATGTCTACTGCTGAACATAGGTCTTCCCTTTGGACCTCCATAATAAGTATCGGTCGGAACCAAGATTGCATTTTACTAAATCTTAGCAAAATAATGTTTTATAACTTAATATGCATCACTGAAAAAAAAGGATAACAAAACTACTTTGGCTATTTCATCAATAACCAAAGTTTGGTAAAGAGTTAATCAAGTTCATTTGTTAATAACACATGGTTTATGTATAAATAACAAAACATTTTGGTTAGAATAAGCCTTAGTTTTGTAGTCACTATTTTTAAGTTACTGTTAGACGAAATTTGGTTGCTTGTAACAAATTATTTTTTTCAGTGGCATTTCCAAGCACTCAAAAGCCTGATCTGTTAGGCGCCATCAAATATATGAGCGGCCAGGGTACACAAAAATATCTGAACATGCACTCTATCGCCTTGACAATAGAGGCTTCAGATATTTGTGACCACCTTGGCCGCTCCGATATATTTGATGGCGACTATACCAAATTGCGAAGTTCACGAGAAGTCCAAATCAAAGGATCAGTTCGGTTTCAAACAAACCCGGAGACTCCTCCCATGTAATGGAGATGACAAATGATTGTTCAAACACTACGAGGAAGTGATTATAGTGGGGAGGGTGGGGTAAGATAGTCGATGGTCAACGCAGAACAAAAGTGACCCAATTAGCAACTTCAGATATGACACAATAATGAGAGAAAATAAACCTGTCTAAAGTAGATTGCTTTGCCATCCTTATTGCTAGATCCGGGAATCTGGCAGCTTTTAATGTTTGTAGGTCAGAGTGGCAGACCAACAAAGTTTTTCAGTTGGAAAAAAGTAATATCAAAATAGGTAAAAACTGCCAATGTTGTGTCATTTATAGAGGATTGGGCATATATTTTAACATTAGAAGAAAAAAACAGTATTATTGCGGAAACTAAAACCGTAGGCGGCTAACTATAATTTGTATTATACATCATTTGGCACTACTTTCCCCCAAAAGAAACTTTTGACTATTATCATAGTCTAATTAATCACATTATTTCCAATAATACTGCATCCAACCCAAAACTCTTAGGATTTGTTTTCTTCAAGTTATTTGCATTTAAACTCCACCACTTTACATCTGCCAGATGTCCGGATCTAGAAATAAGCATAAGCAAACTAACTAGAGGGGTTCGTTGCTCTCATTATTGTGTCAGCCATCAGGTGAGATCGTGGTGAAACGCCTACCTACAACTACATAAAATTTTTTGACGTGGCTCTCTCTGTGTAATATCTTTATCATCATTATAAAATAACACGGAACGGAAATAGCTCAAAAAATATAACTTGATAAATTAGGATAGCTTTTGTCACATTTAGTTAAGAAGAAAAAGGTTACATTTTTGTATGGTGTAAATTTTCTTGGTAAAATCCACCCGGTTACACTCACGGCACTTTAGTCACGTCTCGCGACATGTTTCGGAGAGCCTAGGTCTCCATCTTCAAGCACTACCAGCAGCAACAGCAGTGAGTGTAACCGTGTTATTTTGTAATGTTAATATGTCTCACGAAAGTTTAAATTTACTAATCTTTATCATCGCAGGTTGCAGCCATATCCAATAAGACCAAATCTTAGTTTAACCGTACCTATTCATGGAACCCTTTGTAAGCTGAGCTGATCCGCACACAATGAGCGATTCTCCTCAGCTAATTGCGCTTGGAATAATAATTTCTCTGAATGGAAAACATCCAGGATTATTTTGATATGTAAGAGGAGCTCTTTTGTTAGTTGCTTTTACTAGCTTCAATATCAGGCATTATATTCATCCGGTTGCCTCCGGAAACCGAAACCGTTAAAATGAAATCGGTTTGAGAGACAGAATTGAAGATACGTTTCTATTAACAATTGATTTATTATATAGGTAGAACCTAGATGTGACATATAGAACAAATTTTGTGTGCCATGTTTCGCTGTTGACAGAAGGTCGAAGATCAACCTCAGTGTGCCACCAGAGAGGTCTATATCCAGCAGTAGGCTGAGAGCTGATGTTACAAAAACTATTTAAAACGGGATATTTACCATGTGAGTTTTTTATTGTGAGCTTCCGATATTTCGGCACAGTCGCATGCGCCATTATCACGGAGTAACTGAAGTTGCTGCGAGTGTCAGTTGTGGTCTACCCACACACCATAGCGATCTACCCTCTTTCGAGTACGCGTTTTTCGTCCGTTGTCACTGTTACTACTACCGTCCGCATTCGGATGTTCGGATTCGGATTCGGATGGTTCGGATGTTAATGCCCATGTTAGCTTAAAATCATACATTGAGAGCTGATGATGATGATGTGCACTGTATCCTAAATAAATAAAAGCCGTGTTAAAATGAGCGATGAGACATGAACTGTTAACCCGTTCGACGCGTAACGAGAGCTGGCACGGGGCGGCGATTGCCGATGGAGCCTGAATTCGTAATTCAGGTTGCACTTTATGAAAAGGGTTTATTTCATTTTATTATTCAATACTGGCTCAAAGGGACTGGAAAGAGATCACTTATCAAGCGAAAGTTGGAAAATATTTTATGTTGTATGAAATATTTTATGTGATATCTGTTAATAATTATACTATTTGCATATCAATAGAAAATTGTTAAAACGTTTCAAGGGAGAAAGAGAAATGTCGTGGTTTGTATGGAAAGTCATATATTCTCTGAGTAAAAAAATCTTTCAAAATATGCACTTACTCAAATTGTATAAAAATTTAAATAATTTCAATTTTTTTACACCAAGTTTCTTTACACTGGAGCTATTATAAATTCATTACATCGCTAAAAACAAACATAAGGCTCAAAGTAGCGAACTTGTCACAAATCAACTAATTTCAACGCAGCGCAGACGAACCCAAACAATATTAAAACCCCAAACTGCAGCAGCGAAGATATGCAAATAGAAATTACCGGTACCACATCGGTATGAATAACACGGTATGGGTATCGCGTGCACGCAGGTTAAATGCGGGCTGTTGCATAATTCAGGTGTCATCTCTGCGGCGCCGAGCGCGTGGAGGGTTAAGTTATGAAAATGTGTAGCTGGTGTAATGCCATGGATTATCTAGAACAGGATAGTATGAATTTTTCAAACTGTTTTGACAGCAGAAGTGGATTATATCATACCTATATTCAATACGTTTTAATTATTTCATATATTACTTTCAGTGCTGTATATACCTATTTGTGTTCAGCTAGCCTAATATGGTCGGCTTTTTATCGCCTGTCACCATAGCTGTCACGTTCTAACACGTAAGTAAGTGCGAAAGTGACGCATGACGTGATAGGCGATAAAATGACAACCATGGATGGCCTTCAGGGCTTCGATAAAGGCCTCCTCTCTTTTCTTTCATTCGTCCCGGTCATTGCGCTACCTCTGGCCAGTGCCAGTCTCTCAAAATGGAGTCCAAGCTATCTCGCCATCGCCGAGATCTAACTAATACAAGGTTTGACTTTCAGTGCTACTAAACATTTATCTATTATTTATATTGGAACTCTTTGTTCATATTAAGGCAAGAATAAATGTTTCCTAATTAAGCTCCATGGTATTTAGACTAGCAAGTATACTTGCGGCAAGTAAGGACGCAGCTATATGCTAGAATGAAATAGTGATATTCATGTCTCATTCTGAACTATAGCTGCGTCCCTACTTGCTGCAAGTAAACTCGGTAGTCTAAACCTCGCTTTAGAAAAATAGGTAGGTATATATTTTTTCAAGGTTGACAGTTTAGACAGTACATCGACTGTCAGCATTCAAGTAACGCGACGCGACTTTTCTATGTTCTATAATCGTTCTGTATTAAAAAAAAACAATACAACATTTTACGATGACACTCCACGACTGTTTGTAAAATACTTCCAAATTCAAACAAACCCCTTAAAATCATGACACGAGCTCCGCAAAATAGTTTTACGGCAAGTTTAGATTAAAGTGTTCCAAAGAGGGAGCTAAGATTTTCTTAATAAACACTTTAGACAACGGCTTGCCTGTCGCCCGCGGTTTTAACTTTTAAATGGAGTGAGTTAAACTAACTCTTCGCTTTACAAGTTTACAAGTTTGCCTTTGTAGGTTTGCTGGAACTTGTATTATGTTTGCATGGTAAGGGTTTTAGAAATATTGAAGTTGAAAAGCTAAGGTTCCGGTTTGTCAATACCAGCTATGTATGTACATAGTTTACATACGATTATTTTCGACTAGATTTCCGTTACCCTAAATTTGTCTGGGAGAGATAGCTCTCTAGCGATAAGACAGCTTGTTGACTGCCATTACTTTACGTCTATTTAGAACAGTAAGGTTATATTTTATTGAGGTACACTAGAACAATAAAGAATATTTGTATTGTATTGTTTGACTTCCGAGGAACATAGGATAGTTTTAATCATGACATTTCTTTAAGGGAATGACAAGGGGAGAGGATTTTAGTATGAAAGTGGAAATTTTATGCAGACAAAGTCGCAGGCATATAATAGTTTTTTATATCATTTCTATTTTATATATTCTGTCCCCTTTTGCTCATTCCCTTATACACTGGGAGTCAATTAAATTGAACAGGTAATTTGCGAGTTCATGCGCTTGGCCCGGACAAAGGTGCCAGTCAGCCGTGCATATCAGCACATTTTATCATGCTCAGTGATGTTGAAATGAACTAATTTGTTATAGTTTTAATGGCACTTACTATGTTTTAGTAAACTGTATATTTCATACACTTTAGTGTATAACTAGCATGAAATATACAGTTTTCTTTAACTCTTAACAGCCAATCAGCAATTCTTCTTAACCCTTATAGCTTAATGCCTATACAAGTAGACATAATCATATCTACCACTAAAACAGATAGCCACCGTAGTAGATCAAGAGTAGGCCGTAGGCAACCCTACCTCATCGAGTAGCAGAATTCGGCTTATGTAAGGCGATATACAGTAAAAAGTAATTTATTTTACAATAGTACTTGGTAAACTGAGCTAAACTGGGAGCATTTTGTAGATTCAGCAAATAAATACTCTATTTTTTGTCATAAACTACTTCAACGTCTAGCAAGTGGGCACGTGGCCCATTCGACAATGCTCATCGCGAAATTCCAAAAAAATTGGCTCTTTGGCTCAGGCTACCACGTACTTTATACATAACATTTTATCGTGCCTCGCCCTACATAAGCTGGATTATACTACTCGATGACTCGATGACTCGTTGTTTTATTATTTTACTGATGTATTGGTTATCTTGTAAGATGTGTTGTTTGAATAAATGTTTTCTATTCTATTCTATTTTATAAGCCTAATTCTGCTACTCGACGAGGTAGGGATGCCTACGGCCTACTCTTGATCTAGGCCACCACCATGACACAGCTACTTCCACCATGCACATTAAACTCCGATACAATAGGTTTTGTTGCCGAGTTTTGATGAACGGTATTATTAATGACATCAACGAGACAAAGGACAACGGGAATTAATTAACGGCCTTAGTAATTAAACAAAAGAGCATATCTATGTTGGATTAACATGTTAGTTACGACCTTCTTGTAGACGAACGCCTCAAAATAAAGAGCGTACCTCGATAAGATACGCATGGCGTTTACTACTTTCTTGTTCTAAGTGCATGCAACTCTATTTACACAAAAGAGTATATACGCATGAGAAGTGTAGGGAAGTTAAGTCTTTTTGATTTTGTGAATTTTGGATGAGAAGTTGTAGGTGTTAATTATGTTGCTAAATGGAGTAAGTATTCGGACGCGAGATCTTGGACTTGCAAAAGTTGGGAAGCAACCACACTTCGTGGTTGTTAAAGAACATGACTTTGGGAAGAATTTCTGAAAACAATTATTTTATCTCCTAGTTAGTATCTCTCGGACAGAGGAGATCCTAGATGTAGGAGTATTTGCATGTATGAATCAATTTTATGAATAGAGTAATGAACCTAAAAAGATTTACAAGTGAACAATTTAAAATAGTTTCTATAAAAAGTTTATCTTAACGATGTATCTATTTTAAAGCCGTCAAATCGTAATCAACGTTGTAGATCATAGAACGCTCATTCTTAAATTAGAACACTATGGTCTTTCAGAAAATGCCCTGAGTCTCATGTCTTCTTACCTTAGCAATAGAACACAAACAGTTGTTGTAAATAAAACCCAGTCTAAAGGGACTTTAGTAAAATTAGGAGTGCCACAGGGTTCCATTCTGGGCCCATTCCTGTTTTTGGTTTATATAAATGATTTACCTTGTGTAGTACAAAACCTTTGTGGTATGATTTTGTTTGCCGATGATACATCTTTAATTTTCAAAGTTGAACGGCAATCCAATGATTTATCTGTAATTAACAATACACTAGCTGGCGTACTAAACTGGTTTACTACTAACAATCTGTTACTTAATGCTAAGAAAACTAAATGTATTCGATTTGTTTTGCCAAACGTGGCACCAATGGACACTAATATAGTTATAAATGGTGAATGTTTAGATATAGTAGATAAAACTGTGTTCCTTGGTTCAACGTTGGACAAAAATTTACAATGGAGTCCTCATATAAAAAAACTCGCTCTTAGACTAAGTTCAGCCGCTCATGCCGTTAGAAAAATTAGACAACTGACTAATATTGAGACAGCTCGCTTAGTTTATTATAGTTATTTTCATAGTGTAATGTCATATGGAATTCTGGTTTGGGGCAAAGCAGCTGACATACAGACTATTTTTGTTTTACAGAAAAGAGCCATTCGCTTTATGTATAACTTAAAGGCAGGTACATCAATTAGAGAATTATTTAAAGAAATTAATATTTTAACTCTTGCGTCCCAATATATCTATGATAATATTATTTTTGTTGTAAAGAATATACACACATTCAAGAAGAATTCTGACATCCACAGCTATAACACTAGAAATAAAAACAAGCTTGCTACCAGACGATGTCGTGTCCGCAAAGCATATAAGTCATTTTTTGGCCAGGGTATTCATATTTATAACAAGTTACCCGTCGATGTTTTGAATCTATCATTTCCCGCTCTTAAGAAATACTTGAAAAAAACTTTAATGTCAAAGGGTTATTACAGGGTCGAGGACTATATGACAGACATATATGCAATTATGCATGGCCCAAACCAGAATCTATAAAATCATCTAACATTTTGAGGACACAGTTCAAGTAAGAAAGAATATCAAACGTATTGCGAAGCAGTCAGATTTGGATTTTATTTTTATTTTTCATTTTAATTACACAATAGGCAGGTACATGTCTGTCTCTCAAGCTGTTTTGATATGCCTTCTTGAAGAACTACGCATTATTGTATATAGTATCTTTAATGTATTTGTAGTACTGTTTTGAAAAAATAAGTCCCGCCGAGTTTCTTGCCGGTAATAAGTAATACTTCTCGGGTCAGAGGTGTAGGGTTAGAACCGGTGGTAGTTTCTTTTCTCTCTGACGTTCATAAGTGCATTGTAATGTGCCTAAATTGAAGAATAAATATCTTTTATCTTTTATCTTTTTATCAACGATTTCAAATTCATTGATAGTACTTTTCAAACTTGGGTAATATACAGTGATCGTAGATTTTTCAGCAAAACTGGTGCATTGAGGTTTTTTTTTATGTAATTAAATTACTAACCATCTCTATATTATTATTAGTTCCAATTGGCTTTGATTTTATTTGATTCTTGGCTCAAACAATGAATAGCCTCAAAATAATAATAACCCCAGCGCTATCTACTATTACTAATACAAATCTAAAAAAGTAAAAATACACTTTTAAAACCATCGAAAAAAGAAGGGGGGAAGTACTTTGTACATAATCAATACTGTATTAAAGCAATAAAAGCTGCTGACTGCCATATTGTACCTTTTTATATACTGTCACATTTAAAGAATTTAACACATTCAGTGCCGAGAACCCAACTGTCGGGTTCTCTGTTCGTAACTACAAGCTACATGCGACGAATACATAGTGAATGTGTTAAATTCAGTCAAATCTTAAACGGTTCAGGATGTTCAGTGTCTCTATGCACTGCGACGAGGCTCAAACTATTTCCGACACGTGGTTTTAAAATACACGTGAAAGGAACACAGACGTGACGTGAAAAACCGTCGTTTTCCCGCCCCGGACGTGACATGACCCGGTCGTGTCAGAGCGCGTATGCAATTGCAGTGCCGTGTTAGCGTAAATAAGAGCGGCATGTATCTTGTTTTACACTATTACCAACGAATGAAATGCACTGTTAGTAAATTAGTTAACTTTCAGTGGTAGTAAAGTAGTGTCATCAACTCAAAGGATGAAATTTATTAAATTTTAACATTTTTATTACGATGTTTTTGTCTCATAAATAAGATACAAGTTATTTATTATTAATATTTTATTATTATTTTGTATGCCTATCTGCAAAATATTCATCAAAATCTGTTATTTTAAACATACAATGAAAACTGGACATGTCGTTAAAAAAAATGTACAAAGTAAATGTCCTGAATGTCTTTGAGCGTAGGTAAATGTATATGTAGGTTTTGGATAAATTGATTGTTCGTAAATTAAACGGCAATCTGGAAACACAACCGAATTGAGAGTGTTTTTAAAGTTTTGAAATGTTAAAGATATACTACTTCTTCCTGGTACCGATACCTAATATTAGTTTTTATTAAAATTAATAATATTTTCTCCAATGTGCTCGGAAATTTTCAGCTTACTGTAGCAAAATGAGTACGTGAAGTTCTTCATTTTTTACCAAAACGAATTAAAAAAAATAAAAATCATTATTTACCTGTTTTAGCGGCCGTGAAGTAATTTGTCAACGTATAATATGTATACACTTTTGCACCTTACTCCATTGTAATAAGGTTCAAAGTGTATACATATTTTAGGCGTTGACTAGTAAAATCCATTACTGTATTGTTTTTTACCTTTTAAACTTTTCATCCTACTAAGAAATATCATTTCAAACAGCCAATACTTAAGCGACGTCTATATATACACCGCCTGAACGGCAATCCCTTCAAACTGTAGGATAGAGCGAGATAGTTCGATCAAAAACCTTGGTTGTCTCGTTCTTTGTCATAGCACCGCGTCTGATCGTGCGAATGAGGCTTAATACAATCATAGACAAAACAACTATTTTTAAGGTTTAAACGGCTATTCGACATTGCAACCTACAGGGCCCAATCTGTCAGGTTGGTAGGTGTAATTAAAGGTAGGGCCCGTAGGGAGCTGAAGGAGGGGAAGGGAGAGGCAGGGTATACAACAGATTGGGCCCTGCAGGTTGCAATGTCTAATAGCCGTTTAATCTTGTATCTGTTGCATAAAAGGAGCATATTTAATACTGTCTTAAATAGCTTTTGACGAAAATTTCTTTTTAAATATTATTTGAATGAAAATTGGCAGTATACATAGTTCTTAATACTTTAAAAAAAATTATAGAGGGAAGCTAATTCATGACTAATAAGTTAATAACGTAACCAAAATCTGTAATTTATTTCATTTACTTTACTTTATTTCCTCGCACTTTTAGAGAAAGGCACTATATATGCCTCGGCGGGAATAGAAATTCGTGGATGAGCGATTTTTTCGGACGAAGCGCAGCTGAGTCCGAAAAAATAAGACGAGTTAATTTCCCTTTCCCGTCCTCTGCAATAATGTACTATTATACAAAAGTATTTTAATAAAAAAATACTTAATAACACACCAACCGCACTCATTACTTTTGTAATTAACAACCCGAAACAAAAGCGAGATTTACGCGGAAACTTTGACACCGCAATACAAAACTCAAACTCGGCAAAAGTCGGCGTAAAAACCGTTAATCCTGCCGAGTTGAAAAGTAAACAGCCTTGTTCTGGGGAGCAATAAAGAATGCCCACCGTAAAACGCTCGGGTTATTAGCTCATTACTTGAGAAGCATGCAGTATTTGAACTGTACAGTCATGATATTTTACGGATTTTTTATCATGTAAAAATGGCATCAAAACAAATTGTGACCAGCATTGTCACTGAAAAGTATTTTACGTCACTCTGGGCGCTAAGTGAGATTTACTGCCCTAGGGCGCAGCGGAAAATCTCACTTCACACCCAGGAGAAGACGTAAAATTATGTACGCACCACGGGCGGTAATAAGGAAGGCCTCAGATCGCTTGTTTATGGCCCTTACCTTCGGTTCGGGCCACAAATGCCAGCGTTCTGAGCCCTTCCTTATTTTACCGCCCTAGGTACGTAATGTACTATTATACAGCTATGACATAATGAACACATGACATGACTGAAAAGCTTAATTATGTCACTATTATAATATATACAATAATTTGGTTTACGAGTGTATAAAATAGGCCAACCCTCTACATTTTGGCACTACAATTTCGAATCTACATATATATGTATAGGTATGGTTTTTATTATTTAAGCTAAACCTGAGCAAGCCTGTGAAGGGGTCGGATGGTACCTAGTAGTCTGCAGTGCCAGTTTACATGGTTTATGAATGCATTTTATGAAAATAATGTAGTCGTGATCCTCACAAGGAACATAACGAGAAAGAGGAAGATATGCTAAAACAATTGACCTATAGTATCGAATCGACGCTAATCGATCCCATTTTGACAACTATTTCAAAATAATTTGATGACAGGATATTGTAATTGAATTAATACGATGGGATAGTAATGAACGTCACTTGTCTGAAATCTAATTCTATTCAATATCAAATTAGAAGTAAATAACAAATTATTTTCTTCGAATGCCTCGACACCGCAATAAAATGGTGCGTTAAAAATGAAAAAACCCCGTAAGATGGAAATCAAAGTGTTTTAGTAGAACTAAATTGTACTTTCTTTGTCTTTTTTCTGGGGTTGTGGTTTAACGACCGTTCAAATAAAGTTTCATTCGTTGTAAAGAGTTACATAATTCCGCAGGACTCTCTAGTTATTTAAATTGATGAAGACAAAAAATATTTTGATATGAATCCCTGTTTCGATTTTGTTACTAACTAGCGACCCACCCCGGCTTCGCACGGGTGCAATTATGATATATAAACCTTCCTCTTGAATTACTCTATCCATTGAAAAAAACGGCATCAAAATCCGTTGCGTAGTTTTAAAGATCTAAGCATACATAGGGACAGACAGCAGGAAGCGACTTTGTTTTATACTATGTAGTGATAAACACGAGAAACTTTTAAGTCGCTTGGCAAGAAATACTGATTGTCAAAAAAAAAAATACAATTTCACGTCAAAAGCGAAGTTAGATCGATTACGCATTTATTGATAGTATACGTAAATATAACTAGTTGGATTATGGTTATTTTCTGCTGTGCTGTTTGTTTTGTGCTAGTCAATCGTCATATAACATTTAGTTCGCATGTTGACTGTGTGTCTACTTTTAATCTATGTGCAGTACTGTAATTCGATTTTATTTAAATAGGTGTGCAATAAACAATATTTTGTACCTATTTCTCGCATTCCGCATAAATACGAGTAGAAAAGATCTTTAAAGATCTGATTTACGGACCTAGGTCATACACGCAATCTTAATAAGTATTCATAATGCCCAGTAATTTGCATTAGGTATATTATATTTGCGTAACGCTTATTTTAACTAGCTTATTTTTTTTAGGGAGGTCTGTTATTGGCTATAGGTATTGTATAAATGAAAATGCTGTTAATTTATGTAAACGCTGTTGAACTTCTTGAATAAATAAAATAAAATGAAATTTCTAAATAGTTTATTCTGTAAAGATTCATTCACTGCAACGCACTGTGGCAAAATATTTATAAGTTGGTACTTGCTTCTAAAAAGGGTTGACCTAAACACAAGCCCTTCTATTGTTCGCTTAAATCGATCCAAAGCACATCAAAGCCCTAAAAATAATACATGCATAAAATCTGAGCTATAACTGCTTCATTCCAAATGCTCACAGAACGCGGGCGAGTCAAAAGTTAAATCAAATCGGTATAAGGAGAGCCACTTTTTTAATACAACGTCGGTGGCAAAAAAGCATACGGCCCTCCTGATGGTAAGCAGCTACCGTAACGTATGGGCCTGCAACTCCGCCAACCCCTTAAAAACAGGAGGATTCACTGTGTTAACGGGTAAAGGAATAAGAGAGGTCCCTAGTCGTCAACTGAATCCTCTTTGACCTCTTTGGCAACCTTACTCACCAGCAGGAACGATGTTAGCAACGATGAAGCTACAATCCTGCACAAAACAATACAAATATCGTAAAAAATATGAGATCTTAAATAAATCATGGACCCGGATGTTTTAAATGACGTTCAAAAGCCGATTATAGCCTATAGATTATTCAACCAACTGGATCGGCCCTGTCTGTCATTTTCTATACAAGAAAAGTCTGTTGATTTTTGCAGGGGAAGGGAACGTCAAAATGCCACGTCAGATAAACGCCAGTCCATATAACAAGTATGACCACTGACGACGCTTGGTTATATGCTCTGAGTTCAAAAGAGAGGCCATGGTAGTGCCGTACCACACTGAGCAAAATGACATTTGCAGTGGCAATCAATCATCTCGTTCAAATCTGGAGCAGAGCTGGGCGTGCCTTCCACCTTACAGAAAATCACAGCCAGCACTAAACTTGATCTTACTCATAGTGTTATCCTTAACTTCTATAGTCTGTATTTTTAGGTATTTAAATAAAAGTAAACAAAATCTACCCTCCAATGGCTCCTTAAGCCAGTTGAGGGTAGATGAAAACATTACATGATCAAATAATGTAGGTTAAAGTCAGGTCGTTCGTTCAGTGACAGATCTAGGGGCTTTTGTATTTGGTTATATAATACTAAATATTTTTGGTTGGTTAACCAATAAATGTTATAACTACCCGAGAATGTACAAATTGTTTGTTTACTTTTATTTAAATACCTAAAAATACAGACTATAAGCTTCGGTTCGATATCATGTGTAGTGTAGTACCATTTTACTCGAGAACTCGCTTGCTTGCGCTGTGGGAATACCTAGCCAGGAAGGGGTGGCATTCAGCCCTTTCACGTGAAACAAAGTGAGTGGTCAAGGGCCAGGCGCTCTACAGCCCCTTTGTGCCGTGATATACGCCGCTATAATAAAAGGACAGGGTTTGCTAGGGCTATCAAATTCATGGCGTTGTGCTTTGGGCGGAGTTCACGAAAAAAGTACACTTTTGGATTTTTACGTTGGGAACAGAAAGTTTTTTCAGTTTATACGGTTTGTGGAATGACGGAAAGATATCCATAACTTCACGCTACAGAATAAATATATACCCGGTTATTCATAAACATATTTCAAACGTCATTGAACTAAATCATATTTTTATTTATCTGTTACTTTGACAGTTCTTTGTTAGAGACAGATATAATATAATTGAACTAAATGAGGTATGAAACACGTTTATGAATAAACGGGCTAGTGTTTTTATAATATTATCAGCATAGGAGTACAGCTATACAACTTTTTTTTTTTTGTCTCTTTTTCAAGTCTACTTGCCAAATATTGTTTTACAATAATGGATTGTGAATGAATTCATCTCCTATCTATTGTTATAAGCGTGATCGTGATGACGAATTCTTGTGCGATGAGAGCCTCTGCCCAGACATAGGACTTACATATTTAGACCGTTACTGAATGTATTACTAATATCATATATCCCTAAGCAACGTAGACAAACTTTTCACATTGATCTACGATTAAATGAAACTGGAAACATTCTAAGCAAATGCAACCATTCGGACACCCTCTAACGAATCACCTATATCAGTAAAACTCTTTCTAACTCCCGGTGCCTTATGACAATAATATTTCACCTTCAACCACCAAGAGGAGCCATATTGGCAAATTTATTTCCCGGGAATACGTGCCGGCTTCCACGATAATCGTAAGCCGAAATCGTTTATTAATCCCATAAATTTGGGGCATAAAATTTTACGTCGTTATGTCGTGGTTTATCTGCGGCTTGGTAGCAGATATGTAAAGAGCATGGTTATACAGCTTGAAACACAAGAAATGGTACTGGAGGCCTATTTGACGAATATAATCTGTAACTGGTTTGATTTGATTTGATAATGAACAGGATTGGTTAGTTTTCTTGCTATTTTTTGTTTTTCAATTTCGTGTTATCGAATCACAATTTGCTTAGTGACATAATTTGGACATAAAAACATATTAAAGTTAAAATTTTGGCATATAAAAAGTAATGTCTCTCTCAATTTAACTTTCATTATATAAGTATCTTACTAAAATAAGGCTAAGATTACGAAAACAATGATCAACTTATTTGACTTCCCCAAAACGATTTCTGGGTAAAAATAATAGTAACTGTTGTCCCAATAGAAAATGACCGTAACATTTATCAAAAATGTATAAAAAGTGTATATTACAGCAATTAATCAATAATTTTCTTATAATTTGTTTCTTTTCTACAGGGCACTTGGCACCGACCAAACACCTTAGTACTAAGAAATTCAATAATTTCACGTTTGATTGGCTAGACGATCGTAAATATTAAGTGTCGCGACAAAATTATTTTTTTCTAAGAATAACCAGTATCATGAATAAAATGACCTAAGTCTGAGGCATTGTTTACACTATTCTAGATACTAACTTTATGATAAATTAGGAATGTTTTTGAACTAATCTGGATTAGTGCCCATTTTATTCTTAGCGTTTTAGTGCTAGTTCGATTGGTTTAGTGTTTTATGGCACTGTTTGTTAAAAACGAATTTTATTATCGAAGACAAAATGTTATAAAAACTGATCTCCTAACCTAAAGTAAACATGGCATACTTTAGCGTTTTTATCGATATCACTAATTCATTTCTTAGTCAACTCAAACTTTCGTTCATATTTTCAATAATGTCGAAATGAAAAATCGCCTGGCTTCAAAATTTCAAAACGATGAGGTTCTCAACTCGACGTAGGTTTATTATTTGTTACGCGATTACTCCGTCAAATATGAATAGATTTCAATAATTATTTTTGTTGAAAAGAAAATACCTACAAAGTGGTCCCGTTTTTTCGATCACAATTTGATTCTTCTGCAAACCAGCTGCAATCAAAGAATAACGCTGTAGTTTTTAATAACGATAAGGCTTATTTAAAACAATACAATCTCTGCTAACTTTAATTACGAGTATTTCAAATAATTTTAAATATTTTGATTTTCAGACAATGCCCATAGCGTTAGTATACATTCCCTATTTTAATGTAACTCATATTATATTATATACTTAAGCCTCTAGAAGAGATATCTGCAGAGTCCCAATGTTTTCCAGAAGGCGCAATAATTAGGCGACTCAAACACTATTCGCTATGTGCGAAGTGCATGGTGGGGGTAACGAGAACGATCGCAGTGCTCAATGTGACAAGAAATGAAAGTGCGAATCTCCTGTCTGCTGTCAAAATAGTGAATCAGCCAGTTACATTTCATATAAGCAAGGAATACAACCTATTTATAAAAAAGGAAAAATAGAGATAGACCACCTGCCCAAGAGATGGCGCCACAATCATGCACACAGCGAATAGGCGCAGAAGGCTGTTGGAATGTCAAACATGTTTGGATTGGTAGGTAAATGTAATTTTGGCTTATCAATTGGCTGTCAAGTTCATGACAAATATTAATTAAAAATATCCGACGCGGCATACGTTCAAAACGATATTGGCTGTCAAAATCACAATTTGTTAAGATGTCACTCGGATGACAAAGGAAGTTCATTTTGATAACTAACCCGTGTCAAAACACGATTGATTTTAAAATTGAAATACCGACCGAGCTCGTGTTCACAATCTATAAAACAATCAGCCTTCCGCAGTAGCGATCACGATTAGTGTGGTTCTATAAACAGACATACATATTCCACAAAATATTGATTGAACAACAACGAAATCAAGACCAGGGATGTCACGAATGTCGTTTTACTCACATTACGATACGAATGCGAATACGAATGTTGCGGAGTAGATTCAAAAAAGTTAATCTTGCTTATCATTGTTATGCTTCCATAGTCCATAAATACAGAACATGATATGTAATGGAGTCCTATATTATTGATCAAAAAGAGACAAGTGATAACGTCGTTTTCACTTTCTGTGTATGAGCAAGCATATGACCATCGGCCGGGTCAGCGCGGTCAAAATAGGATGCGTTCTGCCCACATTCGGATTCGGAAAACATTCGCATCATTTCATGCGAATGCGAATGTTGATACGAATGTCAAAAATGATGCGAATATACGTGACATCCCTAATCAAGACATAAAAACATCCCATCTACGTTTGGATTAGGAAACAATATCGTAGAAATTCGATAAACACTTAGATCAATTTTCTAAAGGCCGCTATGGCCGCTTCTCTAAATGCAAGATGGGGCATACAATCACCCCTCCTGTGAAAACAGCGACATATTTTCATACTTACTTTACTATAGCATCACGAGAGTAATTTACTAACGTTAAACGTTTTATAAGGTAGAAGTTACATCTCTTCTTCTTCTAAGTCGGTCCCTCACTGCTGAGGATCGCGACCCCGCTGACTAATTTTCTTAATGGCAGCTCTCCACTTCTCCCTAACGGTTGCTTTGCGGAAAGCGTTGCTAAGTCTGATGTCTATTTGATCCGATACTAGATCACGTCACCACGTTGCGCTTGGTCCTCTAGGCCGTCCTCCGTCCACCTTTCCAATCACCACCAGAGGTAATTCATATCTCCAAGCGCCTCGTGGATGCCTCAGGTAACCAGAGGGCTGGCAGCTTTTTTGGTCAGAGGTTAAGCCTGGCCATCCAAAGAGGCAACGCTGCCAGCCTTCTGGGTACCATGACCCACGAAGGCGACCTGGGGAGCATATATTATCTGTAAGTTTATTTTAGTTTTATATTTAAGTTTATTACTTAATATTTGAAATTCAATTCATGGCGATAAAGTCCAATATCGCATTATTTCTTCCACCTATTGCCCGATAAACGGTTAAATTACTTCATCGTTTTTAATCAACCATCAACATCTGACTGTTGTAATGCGGCACAAGAAGTAATTTCCTATTATTTGAGGGGTGACTCTCCTCTTAGGTCAGGATACGTCTAGGGTTAAAAAGATATAACCTGTGTAGCCTTGCTAATATATGTTAGAGGAAAACAAACTTGAATTAAGTAAAAGCGTGTTTATTCTCTAACATGGTAGCAGAGCTTATGGAAGCAGTCGCTTAAAGTGTAGCGAGCGTCTGCTGTGTGTGTTATTCTTTTTATTGCGAAAGTTGTGCGCACGAAATTCCTGAATCGAAATGGCGACGTCCAGCTCAGGGGCGGTCATTGTTCCTGCTATTGAAAAATTAAATGGCATGGGGAACTACGGATCATGGAAATTCATGATTAAGATGATCTTGATCCAAGAAGATTTGTGGGAGTGCGTGGAAAGCAACGACGGTGTGTTACCGATTTGTGAAGATAAAAAGAAGCAACAGAAAGCTCTGGCTCGAATTTGTCTGAGCATAAACCCTGTGGCCATCACGCACGTGCGTAACGCAACTACCGCACGGGAGGCGTGGACGAGTCTTCAGGCTGCGTATGAAGACAGGGGTCTTTGCCGAAGACTGGGTTTAATGCGGCAGTTGTTTGGGATGAAGCTCCATGAGTGTCCCAATATGGAGTCATATCTGACGAAGATATGTGATGTCGCACAACAATTAACCGACATCGAAGCTCCGCTGAATGACGAGTTTCTAGCTGTGATTATGTTAAGTAGGCTCACAACCGACTACGACCCACTGATAATGGCGCTAGAAAACTGTAGTGTGAAATTGTCAAGCGAGCTGGTAAAGCAAAAGTTATTACAAGAACATCAGCGCCGGGCTAACGGAACGGACACGAGCAGTGGTTCCGTGATGATGGCGAAACGACGTGACGAAAAGCCTGTGAAATGCTTCCGCTGCAGAAGGCCAGGCCACGTTTCCAAGAACTGTCCAAAGAATAAGAAGAAGAAGGATCCTGTTGCCAAAGAAATGGCAAGTATGCTGAGTGCACTGTCGGTGGATGTGCAGGAGGACTCCTGGTACGTCGATTCGGGTGCATCGAGGCATTTCTGCAACAGAAAGGACATCCTCGACGACTTCGTGGTGGACACGAGCTTGGAAGTCACGGAGGCGAACGGCGTAAGACTTCGTAGTGCGGGTCGTGGCAGTACGGAACTGCATGTTAAAGACGGTATAAAAACTCTATGCGATGTAGTTAATATTCCGAACTTGTCATGTAATTTGATGTATGTCAGCGCTTTAGCGTCAAAAGGTTTTAAAATCGTTTTTTATTCTGATGTTTGTAATATTTATTTTGGAAATATTTTGATTGCTATTGCAAAGTGTGAGAATGGTCTTTATAAACTACAAACCATCTCGAAAACGCGTAATAGTGTACCGAAATCGTCCGAAAAGTCTGCGTCCGCTGAACGTGCCGCGGCGAACGTGGGGGCTGGGCGTGTTGTCTCTCAAGACTTGTGGCACGAGCGCTTATGTCATCTCAACTCAAGGAGCATGAACCTACTGAAATCAGGTATGGCCGACGGCATAGATTTTGATAAGTCCGAGTTTAAACAGTGTATTTCTTGCATTGAAGGGAAAACGCCCAAGTTACCTTTTCCGAAGAAATCGTTTACTAGAGCGACTGAAATCTTAGGGCTTGTACATACTGACGTTTGCGGGCCTATGCCGCAAACATCGCATGGTGGTTCGCGATATATGCTACTTTTTATAGATGATTTTTCTCGGAAAACTTTTTGTTATTTTATTAAAACAAAGGATGAAGTTTTTGAGAAGTTTAAACAATTTAAGTCCCTTGTCGAGAATCAAACGAACAAAACTATTAAGATTCTTCGAAGTGACCGGGGAGGTGAGTTTGTGAATAAAAAGTTCGATGAATTTCTGAAGCAGCATGGAATCAGGCACCAACTGACCGTTCCACACTGCCCTCAGCAGAATTCAGTGGCGGAAAGGGCGAATCGAACGATTGCTGAAGCAGCTAGGTGTATGTTGCAGGGAGCTGGCATGGATCAGAAATACTGGGCAGAAGCAATGTGTACTGCAGTTTACGTGAAGAATAGATCGCCAACCAAGGCCGTGCTGGGCGCGACTCCTGAGGAGAAGTGGTCGGGATCTAAGGTAAACTTGAACCATTTACGAATTTTTGGTTGTGTTGCTTACTCTGTCGTGGAGGATCGAAAGAAATTGGATCCGAAATGCAAGCCGTACATTTTTATTGGTTACTGCGAGGATACGAAGGGATATAGGCTTGTAGATCCCGCTTATCCTACGAAATGTATTGTTTCGCGTAATGTCGTGTTTGTAGAGGACAAATTCTACAAAGACCAGGTTCAGCAACCTGTGGTCAACGAGCCGACTCCGTACATGGTTATTAATGAAACTGATAATGTAGGAGTGCAGACGGCGGAAGGCGTTGACGTCACGGTAGAACCCGAACCTGAAGCAGCGAGAGAAGACCAGCTTCATGAAGCGGAAGACAGCGAAAGCGAAGAGACCAGTACCTCGAAATGTATTGTTTCGCGTAATGTCGTGTTTGTAGAGGACAAATTCTACAAAGACCAGGTTCAGCAACCTGTGGTCAACGAGCCGACTCCGTACATGGTTATTAATGAAACTGATAATGTAGGAGTGCAGACGGCGGAAGGCGTTGACGTCACGGTAGAACCCGAACCTGAAGCAGCGAGAGAAGACCAGCTTCATGAAGCGGAAGACAGCGAAAGCGAAGAGACCAGTACCTCGGATGATGGTTCGTTATACGCTCCTGGGTCGTCATCTTGGGATTCGGAAGAATCGAGAGGACGGAGCGAATTCGAGGATACGTTTACGTCGGCTTTCACCGCTGGAGCGAGTTGCGGCGCGGAAACACCTACTACCGTGCGCGAGGCACTCGATGGTCCTGAGTCTACGCAATGGAAGGCAGCGATGCAAGATGAGTATCAGTCTTTCGTAGACAATAAATGTTTGGAACTTGTGGACTTGCCGAAAGGAAAGAAACCTGTCAAGTGCAAGTGGATATTTAAGAAAAAGAGAGGACTGAATGGAGAACTCCTGCAATACAAGGCTCGGTTGGTTGCGAAGGGATTTACGCAAAAATATGGAGTAGATTACTTCGAGACTTTCTCACCCGTCGTGAGATACTCGACAATAAGACTACTCTTGGCACTGGCGGTGGAATATGATATGGAAGTGGATCATATGGACGTCAAGACAGCTTTTCTTAACGGAGACTTGAAAGAAGAGGTTTATATGGAAATTCCTGAAGGCTTTGGAGTAGAGAGCGGCAAAGGAAAAGCGTTTCGTTTGCTGAAGGCTGTCTATGGATTGAAACAAGCCAGTAGATCATGGAATGAGAAGATAAACGACGTACTTATCAAGAAGTTGAAGTTCAAAAGGCTAGCGTCCGAGCCGTGTGTCTATGTGAGATCAAATAACAATGGAACTGTCATTCTCGGCCTGTATGTTGATGATATTCTGGTATTCAGCAATAGTCAAACTGAGAAAAAGGCGGTAAAAGAGGAGATGATGAAACAATTTGTTATGAAGGATCTTGGGCCCGCTAAATGTGTATTGGGAATACACGTCTGCCGTAAAGATGGCAAAATAATTCTGGATCAGTCTGGGTATATCAGCAAAGTTTTAGAAAGGTTTAAGATGACTGAATGTAAACCTGCGAAAACACCGATGGAAGTTGGTTTGAAACTTGAGAAGGCTGAGAAGACTGGTGATTATGAATATAGGAACTTGACCGGTTGCCTTATGTATATAGCGGTCTGTACACGTCCTGACATCGCTCATGCTGTGAGTATGTTGAGTCAGTTTAACGATTGCTACTCGGAAGCTCATTGGAAGGCTGCGAAGCGCGTGCTTCGGTACTTGAAGGGTACGATGGACTACAGCATCAAGTATGAGAAGAGTGGGTTGAACGTGACAGGGTCAGCGGACGCGGACTGGGCGGCTAGTGTAGTCGATCGTCGCTCTTACACTGGTTACGTGTTTAAGTTAGGCAATTCCTTAATTTCTTGGGAGAGTCGTAAACAACGTACCGTTGCGCTCAGTAGTACAGAGAGCGAATATATGTCGATATCCGATGCGTGCAAAGAGGCATTGTTTATAAAGGCATTCATGTCGGAATGTATGAAGTTAGACGTCAAGGTAGTGGTTTACAATGACAACCAATCTGCGATTAAATTGTCTGAAAACCACATGTTTCACGCAAGGACTAAGCATATTGATGTAAGACATCATTTTATCCGTGAGATAGTTGAGAACGGTATAGTAACTTTAAAGTATATGTGTACTAACGATATGCTGGCGGATGCTTTAACGAAACCCTTATGTATTGAAAGGTTTCAGCGTTTTGTTAAAGATTTTTATATGCTTAGTGCTTAGTAGTTTGTAGTAGTTGTTATATGGTTTGTACTACGAACATATAGTTTAAGGGGTGATGTTGGAACCTATGTAAACTGTATGTTCAGTATTCTAATAGGTTTACGTGTTGACTGGTTTGTATAGCAACGAATTCAAATACTTTGACGTTCCTAACAATGTTGTACCTTACATAACTCGAGCGTCACGGAATAAACACGCTTTTACTTAATTCAAGTTTGTTTTCCTCTAACAATATAAAGTAAGTTGTTCAAGATTAGTTGCAGTTGGGTTTTCTTTACAAAATGTTGTTTGTTCCATATCACATTGGTATCTTTCCATTTCTTCCTGAACAGAACTGAAGACGACATCACTAAACAAAGATACTCGAGGTGCCCATTATGATAAAACCACGAGTGTTCTTAATCCAAATATGAGTATACCATTAAGTATTATACGAAAATACTTATACCCCACGCACTTGAGTTAAAACCTTCAGCATAACGAGAATTAATCCATCAAATTGATTCCACTGAAATCGTCTATTCAATCGTCAATCGTCATACGTCCTTATTCCAGAGCCAAATCGATTCAAAATCGATTTGCAGACGAGTCACGTCCCCCGGGCGCGTGGTCGCGTGTATGAATGTAAGAATTTACATGCATTCGTATGTAAATGCCGGAGGCGAGTCGAACTGCCGTGTTTCGATTGTGATAACGCGGAATACGACTGTTTATTTCGTTCGTGTAATATCTTAATGTAGGAATTATTGCGGGGAAGTGCTGGTAGCAGAGTAGTAAGACGCCTTCCAAATTGAAGGCCGTAGTTAGGATTAAACTCTGACTGTATTTTTTTGTACTGGATTAATGGATAACTTAGTTGCTATAGCCTATTCCGCGTTAAATAGAATCTCGTAGGAAAGTCTGCATAATATATTTACATATTACGAAAAAAAATCAAAAATGTGTGTTAGTTAATGCTATCTAAACTGGTCTTCCATGGAAGACTTACTCAAATCCTTTTGTGTACAATAAAAATAAGCCTATCAAGCAATAGGATTATAATAAGCTTCCAATAATAATGGAGATACGGGGATGAACTTGAAATAATATCGGTAAAAACGCTCAGCTTTATTAAATGTATAAAACCGTTCCCACTTCGAAGCAGTTATCATCGCTCATGGCTATAAGCAACTTCAAAGAAGCCACTGTATATATAGTTCTTGAAGAACACTATATCATAGTGCAAAAGAAACACCTCAGGAGGCAGTCACATCAGTTTATGAAACCCATTTACATCGATGACCGTTTTAAGAGAAAGTCACTTCAGTTCTCTGCTCACGAAAATCACGTACGGGTTTTAGAAAGAGACGTCGGGTATCAATCAACAGTGACACATAAAAAAGCAGAACAACAATATTACCTTCGTGTGTCATCGCCGATTCCCGAAGGTTCTTCTTAAAGCTCATGGACTGTACAGGATTACAGAACGATTTTAATAGCGCATTTTCTTTTCTTCTTTCTTTATCTTATATGTAATCTATGTCGTTTCAATGAATAAGCGGAAATGAATGAGGAATCACGCAAAAAGACGAGCTTGGATTAAATTCTGTCTCAAAATATATGAGACAGAATTGTATACATTGGCATTTATGGTGTATTTCTGGCATAATGATTTGGTAATTTGAATAATATATGTATCTAGGCATCCTGCCCCAGTTTTTAGAAGACACAGGATCAATACAGTCCCTGTCACGTCAAAGACTGTATTTAATCTACAAATTGTACCGAGTAGCAACTTGTTTGCGTACGTGTCGTGTGTACAGAATACACGTCGTATGCAAACGACATCGCTCACCTCGCGATTTATGCCAAATGCTATCGTAAAAACGATTGACTACGCAAGATGGAAGCCGAGTTGTTTTTCAAAATGGCGTATATGGCGGGATGTAACACGGCGCTTAGGACTGTTTGTGAGCTAGAATTTCAGTTACTAGCGCTCGTATTTTGCCAGGTCAATTTGAATATTGAATTTGGAAAAACATGTAATATTATGTTTTCATTTATGCACGTCACTTTAAAGTTTAATCTAAATATATAAAATAGTCGTGTTACATACAGTCTGAGAGACAATGTCACACCGTAAACTCTTTTAGATATTACCGATTTCTCGGATGTCGTGATTTTCTTCCCAGAAACAATTTTACGGAAATTAACTTCTAATAATCGTAAATCGGTACGTCGCGGGCGAAGACAGGTGGAGTAGGTAAACCGAGGCAAATCGGATCGTGGGGTGATACGTACAATAAATTAAACACATACAGCCTTGGCCAGAAGTATTGAGCATAGGTGTTTTTTGTTTATAATTTTGATGTTAAGCATTATTTCAGTATCCTAACAATGTACGGTAAAGGTAAATGTTATATTTTATTTATAAATATAGAAAACTTCACTTAATAACACTTTCAAGGTACTTAAAAAATATGAAAACAGAAGGTACCAAAAATGTAAATTTAAGTCGGTGCGACATATTGCAAATATTCTATGCAGTTACTACTAACTTCAACAAAACATGCCTATTAGTTTAAATTAATTGACAAAATAACTTAAAAAAAGATGGAAACGATGGACTAAACTTTCCAGTTTTGTATGAAAATCGCATTGAAGCTCAACACTTCTGGCCAAGGCTGTAAATATAGCTGGCCTTTGGCTCTAAAGTCAGCTATCAAACTGACAGTGACAAAATCATAATACATCATTACACAGTTTGGGGTCGCGCGCGACATTTTAACGTAGGTAAGCCGGTACGTGATATTATGACGCGGTGACGTTTCACGTATATGATAAACGCAAAAAGAGAATACGTAATTCATATCCGCATAAAGCATGAGGGCTATTTTCAGAAAAGATTTAATCGTACATTTATTTGTTAATCTCTTAATACACAGCTTTTAGTTTTCATATATCCCACTTGCGAAACTTCTAAAATCATCATAAAAAGCATTCCTTTTCATTATGATTCCAAACTCGCTTGAATAATTTTCTGAAGCCCACATCAAAGCGGTGAACTAGTTTTCTCCTAACCTGTGCCGTTATTCCAAACACATAACAACCGCAGCTGAGCGGTTGGACAAAGTAAACCAGAGTATGTGTGGTCTTAGCTTACACATAGTTGATAAGAACGTGTATATCAATGTTGCTTGAATCAAATTTTCACCTGTACTCTATAAGTTTCAGGAATTACAGAACTGTTTGAGGCGGTTTCGATGGGCTACTGATTATTTGTTGAATTCGTTTGGTGTTTAGGATATTCTGGGTACTTTGTTGTTTTGGAATTGTTTATCTGAAGGTAATTGGTTAGGTTTTGAGATAGCTTTGAGGTATTGAGCTCAATTCTAGTCTGCCGCTTTAGGTTTCCCACAATTTGGGTCTCGCTTGGTCGAACTAAGTCAAACTTAGAATACATATTGTACCACAAATTAAACTGTTTTTAACCGACTTCAAAAAAGGAGGAGGTTCTCAATTCGACAGATTTTTTTTTTTTTTTATCATTTTTTTTTGTATGTATGTTACTCCATATCTCCGTGAATCGTGAACCGATTTTTAAATTTTTTTTTTAATCGAACAGGTATAACCCCTAGATGGTCCCATTGTCACCAAGTCGGGGTCTGATGATGGGATCCTGGAGAAATCGAGGGAACTCTTCAACTATTATAGGCACACCTATAGTGATTTCACTATTTTTTACAGCAACTCGGCCACTTCCTCTTGGAATAGCGGATCCTAAGTGAATTGGGTTCTTTTTTTGTTTTAAATTATTAGCTAGTGTAGTTAGAAAGCCACTATGAAGATTAAAAACCCTCTTCAAAATTAAATTAAACCGGCTAAGGTACAGGGGGGCCATTTAGACTGGGGGACAATTTCAACTTAGTCGCAATATCTTCGGTGTTTTACATATTTATCTATCTATCTGTCGGTGGCCGATCGTAAGATCAGGCATATCGTGAAATTCCTAGGCATAACGTGAAAAGTGAAAATCTTTGACTCGTTCCCTGAGTCGACGGAGCCCCAGTATGCGGGGCTCCTATATCTGGGCAGTTTGCCCTTCAGGCATCCGAAGCAAGCTGACGAACCTATAACCTACCTATACATTGGTTTAATGTGACTATCGTTAAAACATTACACAGGAACATTACGATCTGCCTGATTTTACGATCGGCCGCCGACAGCCTTAAGGCCTTAAGGCGTTAAGTCCGCCATTTGTACCTTCTTTTATTGTGCAATAAAGTTTAAATAAATAAATAAATAAATATCTAAAATAATATGGATTTTCGGAATTTTCCCTTTACTTATGCTGGAAGACCTTCTTGTGTATCGATTTTGAGTCCCCTGCGAAGTGTTGGAAAATAAGGCTCAAATGGTCGAATCTTTGGATTGACTCGTGATGGATGGATGGATGGCGTTGACGCAGGAGCTAGATTTTTTACAGCTTCGGGGGCCGCGGCAATTTTTTTTTGTTTTATTTTCTTTATTGGAGAAACAACAGAAGCATGTGACAATAAGAATTACATTAGTAATAGTAGAAAATAGAAGTCAACACACCTTCCTTAGGCGTTCTAACTAAAACAAAATGAGTATTTCCTATTAAAAATGTGTTTTTTAATACAGTTGCTCAAAAAAGTGCTTTTCTTGTAGTGGTTTAGCGTGCGGAAAGTTTGATATCGCGCACTAGTGCTTTTTACTTTTCCAGCCAATCACAGCTAATGACAGTGACAGACAGCCAATCACAGCGCCGCACCGCACCGCGCGGAGCGTTCGGATACATGTACTAAAGTAACCTCAAAGTGAATAATTGACAATTTTATAATTTTTTCGCAACTGTATTAAAAAACGTCGTTCGATATTCGAGCGTAAATGTCATTCTTCACTCGTCCCGAGTCTTGCAAAATATCTCGGTACTCGTGAAGTAATGACATACTTTCCGCACTAATATCGAAATGTACTATTCCTTTTGAGGTACGGAACTCTAAAAAAGAGAATGTTTCATTTCTTATATTTGAAATGGATGTTGATTTTGCTGCTTTTACAACAAAAAAAAACCATTTATTTCACACCTTTAAAATAACTTGACAACTAAAATAAAAGTATTTTTCCATTTTTTTTCCTAGTAACCACTTTATCCGTTTACCAGTCCCGATCACTATTAACACATTATTAACATCCTGTCGCGTAATACGCTCATTGTTCGCAAGTTCATTGGAGCCTAAGCTAGACGAAATATTAACGAATATCAACAACGACGGACGACTAAGCCCTCGAAACGGTTATAGCGTACTTCCCGGCCTCCCTGAGGAACGGTGTCTGGCTCGTTATTAATCCAACAATTACCGACAGAGTCTCACGAAAACCAGTCAAGTCCAGTCTATCATCAAATATAGATTTCACGAACGAAGGTTCTATATACACTGGTTTGTATTTGATAAGATGGGAATGACAGACGGCGTCTGGAAATTTCGCATTTCAGATGATTTTGTGTAACGAGTCAGTGAATTTTTCAAGAATCACATTATACGCACGAGATGTCACCCAGATGGCGGCTGGTTTCTTAATTTGTAATATTAGATATAAATTTAGGATATTGGGTTGTTGGACATGTCATATTGTACACTGTATAGTCATAAGCTATCTTTTACAGACGACACGAATAAGTCAACCGTTTTAACTATCCAGACAGAAAAATGCCGATCTTAATAAAATCAATCATTATACTTTTTTTACCAGACCAGCAAAATTTATGTGTGAGCTCTTTTCTATTCCAATCTTGATATTATTGCCTTTTTGTCGTCATCACTAAACCTGCTGTAAATACCAATTGGACTTACTTAGGTATTCTATTTAAGGTACTTACCGACTGGGCTTTCCTCATTCCAAAATGAATCGTCCAGTGTGTAATCAGCTTCTGCAACAAGCATAACAAACAAATGTATTATTAAGCCATGCTTAGTACATCTAAGTCTCTGGAGACGAAACTTTCGCAACCTAAAAAGCATATTTTGGGTTCATTGTTTATTTAACAGAAAGGGTTACGACTGACAGGCTGGCGTCGTGACATATGAGGCAATATTCTCTCTTTTTTGCGAAGACAATAGAAAATATTTTTGATAAAGTGTTGTTTTAGATTTTATTTAAATGAGGTAGTTATAGGGTTCGATTTTTTTAAATGGGGTATACATAATTAGTAACAGCATTCACCTGCAATCCAATTACAGTTAAAGTACACATATATAACCTTTCCCTGGAACATAAATTATTATTTAAGTATAAATCTGTATCCATACTAAAACGTATACTGGACCTTTTGGATTGAATATTTTGTGCAAATTACTTGTCAAACAAGATAGTTTTACGAATAATACAAATTCAACTAGTGATGAATAACCTAGATATCACACTAGTTATAATGGATCAACTCAAATAATGTATTGATATTATATCTAAACAAAGTTAGATAAATTAACTTGAAAGATATATGATTTAATATTATAAACAATTGCATTAAAAACAATTTAACTTGCAAATGACGAAAACTTACAATATTACAAAATAACTAAAACCAGAACAGTTTAATGTTTTACCAAAATCTACAAGTGAAGTAATAACCTGTTAATGCATCCAAGCCGAAAGTACAGTCCCTGCAAAAACATAAAATTAGCACTTCGCAGTAGTTTACCCAAACAAACACGAACGCAGCTGAAACCGCAACGAAATTGAAGCATGACTTTCAGTATCGCGCGGCCGCAAAAACGATCATTACCATGCGCAAAAAACGCGTAACAGAAAATAATTACCAGCGCCCAAATTACACAATGAGGGTTGCTCTGATGACGTCATATTCATTGGTATGCGCCATTGTTCTGATTGCCTCGTTAGTGTTGTGAGACAAAAAACGCGGTTTTAATTCTGTTTTAATATTGTGCGTTTTTGTAGTGGTTGGTTTATCCCCATAACCTAGTCGGTATTTAAGTATTTATCTTTATCTCTATCTTAAATTATAATCGTCGCCTACAATACAAGACTTATTGAGTCTATTGTGGGACTAGATAATATTTTTTTCACACCACCCATTCGTATACGGGCCTTTTCTTCCCTCCTAGGAGGGAACAAAGTGGCACTTTTCTGTTCTAGGACATTACTTTTTTTTTCCAGCCAGTCCGCCATGGCAACAAAATGTATTATTATATTAATCGATTACACTTTCATTATAATCGATTATGTGTATACATTTTTTTATATTTATTACTATTTTATACGTTATAAAATTCTGTTTTACTCATATTTATCATAAATATACTTCAATTCAGTAGGTGCGTTACTATAATGAATGATTCAAAATAGTTAGCATCATTATATTATTTTTCCAAATCGATTTTTTAATTAATAACGAATAGACGTAGCAATCGATTCTATCTAAGTATACGTTGTCTGTGGTGTGGTCTGATATTTTATTCTCTATTTTATTATTACATTACGATAGTTTCATGCATAAAATGATGAATCTTAATAAATAAACTGCACATTAAAGTAGTTAAATTGGAAAAAACAAATCCCGTGTTCCTGCATCCTGTGTTTGCAAGTGATTCAAGTATATTCCCTGTACGGATTCAGGTGAAAAAATAAAATGTATTCGAGCGATAAGACATGAAAACATGACGCCGGAATTTATAGAATGAAAAGAAACGCAACATTGGTGCGTAATATGGCAAATTTGTTGCCATCAAATCTAGACAGAAGGATCTAAAAGCACACAAAAGGAATACGAAAAGTCGTTATATTTGAGGTTACCTAGAGACATAAAAATTGTTCTCGGAATCGGTATTTGTGGTTTAATTGCAAGGATTTGCTACCTTCCAAGTTCTACCCTGAAGCATGTAGGTACTCCATGTCAAAAATAATGATAATTAAACAAAATTAACAACATTTCTGAAATGAATTTCTGAAGGCCACCAAACGAAGAAGTCTCAAGTTTTGATTGCAAATAATATCAAACATTCAAACACAGCATTTGATTTCAGTTTCTCTGCCTATGAATGTAAGTAAATTGACTCATTTTATGCTTACAATGCCTGTAAACAGTTCTTGATTTTTTTAACTTAAGATAACTCTAACTGTTAGAGTCTAATGACATCAAAAACTAATTCTAATTTCATAACCTAGCAATGATTTTGTTATGTTTATCTATGTTTGCAATAGTCTTGGGGACTCTCCAGTGTGTCCACAACACTCGGCTTAAGAAACTTGCACATTTTAAATGGTTCACTTTCGGAACACTAATAAGGTTATATTAAATAATAACTATAACTAGGTAGTATAGTTATTAGTTATTAACATTGTGATCAGTCCCAACAGTGCAATCAATTAACATATTTTTTGTTTTGTTTTAGGTTGCTCTTATCTCATGAGCTCAGCGGTGTTTGTCGAGTAAATGGAGTCTGGACTTAACTTCTTCCGATAATGCCAAACACCACCTTCACCTTTACCAGGATATTCTACTGATGAAAAATTAAGACTAAATTCAGTTTTGCTATGATATTTTTTTATAGAACTAAGACTGCCTTAACCCGTGCCGACATTATCCTACTGATACAATACCAATAATGGCTCCTCCTATATCAGGAACACAAATGTATAAAGTGAAAGTAAATATGATTCAACAATAACGTCTTTTATTTTCGACTAAGGGGGTGTGAAAAGCAGTATGTGTCACATAGGAGCAAAATTATTTTCACCTTGGGCGTTAACACTTGAATCCCTCACTACGCTCAGGAGTCTATTTTAGAATCCCTCGCTGCGCTCGGGATTCTATTATAGACTCCATCGCTTCGTTTGGGATTCAGTGTGCGCCCTCGCCGTAAATATTTCATTTTGCTCCCTTGTTACACAATCTACTATTTTGTATTGGCGTTTTATTTTGAAACCTATAACTTACATTTACGTATCTATACGGTAACAAACCGAGACTAATAAATTTTTGATTTTTATTTATGCATCGAGTACTTCCATATATTATCGCGTTAGGTCACAGCAAAATATCATCTGTCTCGAATCTGTAGCAATCTGCAGTATAAAATACCCACTCCACCGAAAATAAATATATGCACAGCAGTTATATTCGTCTGGTGAGAACCAAAACACACTAAGTACTTCCACAAGTTAATAGCCATAAGGAACCGTACCAGTCACAAAACAAGGTTGATTTTAGTTTATTTATTTTTTTGCAATTAGTGAGTTTTGGTTGTCACCTGACGATATGGGCACCGTCAAATATTACAACTTTGCCTACGATACTCAACTCTGCCTGGCTTAACTGACTGGTTTTCTTCACCAAACCGCTACTTATATTCCTGAGATGGGAGAAAGGCGGCCATCTTAGGAATAAGATATAAATAGTTGTTTGGTGAAGAAAACCATGTTTTTCAAGCCTTGCAAAGTTGAGCATCGTAGGCAAAGTTGCAACAGTTGACGGTAGCCTACTTCTTTGTAGGCTGTTGTAAGTAGATATCGAGATCTCAAAAAGGCACTGCATTGAGTTGGCGGTGAGAAACTTGTATAAAATATCTTAAGTAGACTTCTTCTGCAAAGAAGAGTCGTTTTCAATCCCGTGTTCATCACCATATAGGCTGTGGGTTATCAGTAGTCTTTAATAAAGTGTATGTATTATATGTATAGTGCAAGGAAAAAAAGTATCTTCATCCAAGGCAAATCCTCTTGGTCAAGACATTATTGTTTCGTATAGAAGTGGAAACAATTTGCCTACAAAGTGGTCTAGATTCAAGTAAAATATATTTTGGGCTAAAGATATATAATGAAATAGTACAAGACAATATTTTTTTATGTTTAAACAATAATATTCTCGCATTGATATTCTTGGCTAAAGATATCCTTTTTTCCGTATGCTTCTTCATATAAACGTGACAACAACTAAGCCCTACATCCTTGGGGTTGGTACGGAACTCTAAAAATCTAAAGTAGGATGCCGTCGGCAGCAAGGCGAGCCTCGAACGTTATAGGCAATTCATTATTATTACCATTACTCTTCACTTAACTAAAGTAACAAAAAAACCGCATCCGAAAACGTAGTTTACGTCCCTTTCATTTCCCATTATCATATATAAGACATAATAATAATCTTATTACTACCGTCTTTGCCCTTTAAACAATAACGATACCGGAACGGCATCGTAACCTTTTATGACACAATAAGAGCTTTTTGTCTTGCTGACTTTACAAATATTGTACGAGCGTGTACAGTCTGCAGCATAAGAAGCAAAGCTCAAAGAGTACGGAAGCCCTATGTTCTTGAGAATAAAGACTCATATCTGGGCTCTTATTCAGCGAAATATTTGTTGATTACTGTACGAGTTTTGTAGGGGGACGCGGGAAAGTTTCAAGTACTTATTAAATTTGAAGGGGATTTTATCTAATATCACCTACAAATATACGTATAGATTTCTAGGTCAAAGATACTATCCTTAAGTATTTCATGAGTATGGTAACTATAAGTATACTGTCATTGGTGATATACATACTATTAATTAAAAACACTTGTAGGTAACACTTTTTATTCGTCCGAGTATTTATTGATTTTTTTTGTAGTTGGTCTGAAACACGTTAATAATTTTTAGGTTTTTTTAGGGCGAGACGCTAGAGTTAAAATTATAGAGCGAAACACATTAGCAGCGACAAGGTGTTATTAAAACAAGTTATATATGATATAAAGGCCTAACTGAAAATCTAAATTCCTAACCTATAATTTAACAACTAAAGAAACAAATGTCAAAAATTTCAACATATCAATTTTTTTTACAAAGTCAAACACTTATTAGACATACTGAAATAATGACCGCCACGGTGTGCTATCGATAAAACATACATATATGACACCAAACTCGAGTAACTTACAGTTCTTCTCAATTCCTGACCTATTTTTAGTAACGCAACTGGAGAAATAACAGCCAACAATTTTCACTAACTCACCAACTCTTGACAAGGCCGAACACTTATTAAAACTATGGAGCGTGACACATTAACAGCGACAGGGTGCTATCGCGGCCGCGACGCCGGCCAATTACGATGAGATGCCCGATAAGATGCCACTTTGTCAAACTAGACAAATTTATGCTCCTAGCCAAATTGAACTGCTCTATGAAATATTGCTGGTCTGTTTTTGTCGGTTTTAATACATGATTTTTACGAAGCGTTTTTATTTGAGGTTTTGTATGAATAAATTCACCTTTTTAATGTATTAACAAAAAAAACCTAATTTCTTCATATCACTTTTCTTTTTAATATTACTTTCATGATATAAAATCTTATAAATTGTGCAATTACTACGAGTCCACCTCAGTTTTCGAAATGAAAACCATTACATATTACTGATTTAAATTAGTGTGTCTCGCTATAAAAAAACAGCTTTTTTTTTTTTATTTAATTACCTAAAAGGAACCCTACTTCTTCAGATAAAACTTCTTTTCCTTAAACTTAAAAATAAATAACAACAGCTAATTACACTCGATCCCAATCCACTGCATCTTCATTTAATACACTAATATTCCGACGGCGCCTCCAAATTAACTCCTAAACGAGAATGCAATTAATTTTAATTAGGACCACTCGGAGGCGCGGCAAAAAAAACAATTCCAAGAAACTGCCCCTTCAGGACACCGTACCCTAAACAACGGGGGCTTTTGTATCTCCACAGTTTCTAGAATGTTGATTTTTCCCCCTCAGAGGAAAACTTCACAGAAACCGAATGTATAATGAGACATTTACAACGTTGTTTGCGTTGATTAATTTTATTTAAAGTTTTCTAACTACCTGAGTCCTTTTCTTTGTTTAGACGCTCGGTAAATAATTGTTTTTGAGAAGGCTCCAGTTTCTTTGACGTCAAAGATGACAATTAGAAGACCTGGCTTGTTGTTTATAATTTCCTATGGATACAATCAGTTAGGAATTTTAGTAGTATGTTTTCCTTAATCATTATAAAAACATGCTACACATCTGCAGTGTGATAATATACAATCAGGTATTTTCTGTTTTTGGTTATTTGTAATAATCAACTTATTACCCTATCCATATGCACTTAAGTTAAGTATGTATGTATATCATAAAAACCTTTCGAACATATTAATAACGCATTTATTTTTGTGATCAAAATGGTGAGTAACGTTTAATAAGTTTTATTTACGGGCGTTTTATTTGAGGTTCCAATTTGGGTGCCACTTAAATGTTACCGATTTTAAAGCCGAACTTTTTACCAAACCATTATTTAAATAATAAACATTTATTATCGCGACGTGCCTGTGACACGTTCTCGAAAACGCTTTAATGAAACAACAACTAAAACAAAGTAATCTAACTACAAATTACTTGGGAGTTATAACTTTCCTATAAATTAAGTTAGAACACCTTGTGGTTAAGAAAATTATGACAACGCTGCATTGACATAATTACCAATTAGTTAAGTTTAAAGTAATGAAAGTTAACTACAATTTGTATTAAAGTAATGTATTGTTGACATTTTTTTTATTCTATCAGACTCGATAGAGCTCATGATTCTGCATGCGATAGACTCAAAATATATATCAAATAAAAAAAGTAAAGGTACATTTTTTCTGCAAATTACCCATTTTCAATAAATACATTTTGTAATCATAATTTAATTGATAACTGCTAAATAATGAGCTTCTTTCATTTAACTCAGAATGAATAAGGAGGACGCCATCGTAGTAATGAAATGAGATAGGTTGATTACTTGTCTCTGCATTGAACTTCAACGTATATGTATAACCTTTGACAATAAACGTGAACGAATATCAGTCAAATAATTTTGATAATTATTCACAAATTTTAATACACTTTAATCTCAAACACATATTTCAAAACCATCATTGTACTGATTGCATGTATCGTCAGATTTTAGTTCAAATAGATAAGGCTATTCTTGCCTAAAGAATATATATAAGTTAATATAATATAATGCTAGGCGTCACCCTAAGGCGCGAATATAAAATAAAGGATGTGGTGGAGAAATTCGCAGCCATCAGGTATAGTCTCAGTAGCTCAGTTGGCAGAGCGATGGGCATGTTTCCCAGAGTCGCGAGTTCGAGTCTCGCCTGAGGCAGTGGATTTTTCTGCTTTTCCTTTATTTCTAAACATTGTAATATAATACTGCTACAATATGTTATACAATAAATCATAAATCTTTAGTTAATTAACGAGCATGCATCCCAAGAGGACCGTGCGCTATGCAGGCCCCACGTTTGGGCGCCACTCAGCCCGTTCTAAATCACTTCACGTGTCCTGCAGTAATGGGACTTCCTCCCGACCAGTCCAGGCAATTGCCCCGAGAATAATCCACCCGAGCGATTTACTGAACACCATATTACCTGACTGTCGTAATTATTTGAAATCAGTGTTAAGATCTTTTCAACTCGCTTAAGCCTTAAGGACCGTATATTGTTGGAATAATCTTGATGCAGCTAAGCTGTGCTGGAAGTCTTTTGAATTTCTAAAGTTTCCAGAGCAACACTTATCTCGGTTGGATGTTTTAGTATTCAGCAAGCTTCTTCAAGGACTTAAGTTGACATGGATGATTTTTATTACAATCCCGTAGTGGATAATTCAGTTACTGTGAAAGGTCATTTTCCGTTTGAGGAAAGCAATTTTAATTTTATGTAAACTGTTTACGAGTACTGTAGTAAAAATGTTTAGCATAAAATTAACACCATGTTACACACTGGTTTACACATGCATTAGCCAACTAGTTAGTAGTTTACAAGTTATTACATGTGTAACATCCACATCAGATTTTACAATTACGCGAACATGCAAAACTGACATTTTGTATTCTGTGTTCGCATTATGCTAAAACTATACATTTTCGCTGCAGAGTTGATAACATTTTTGAGCGTTTGTTTAACTATTCATGATAATGGCCCAGTTCGTGTTTCAAATACCATTTGTCTGTTCAAATTGCAAAGTTACAGTTGGTTCTGTAAGTTTACTTATAACGGAGCACTTAAAACCATTGAGCCATATTCTATTTATAACAAACTTAACTTGATGTTGGCATTATCTAGATGGAAATATTCAATCAAAAAAATATTCCGGTAAACATTGTGCCAAATTTTTTTTTATTATCATTGCTTATAATCAAAATTATAATCTCTTAATCTTTAATATTTAAGATTATAGAACTAGGTAGTGAGAGGAACCTGTTTCTCTATGTTTACAATACAATGTGTTTATAATATCTTAGTATATATTATAATTTTTATGGTTAATTTCTAATCAAATATGCCATTTACAGGAACTAAAATATGTATATTACCAATGGCGGTGGGTCAAACATTTTCGTAGGCAAGCTGGAGCTAATTATGCCTTCAATTTCTACTAATCAAATTTCATGTTTTATAACTACAAAACATGGTGCATTCCAAGATACAGGCTTCAGCCTAGTTTGGAATGCACCAGACAACCTGGTAATCTGTTAAACTTTGTTTGATTAATAAATATTACTTTACTTTACTTTACTTTACTTAATTCTCTTGATGTGCTGTAGAAAAACTGCTCAGGTGTCTGAAAACTAGGCAAGCCGCGGCAATCGAGTTCTATGGACGCCCCGCGACTGATACCTATATTTATACAACAAAAAAGGTAATTGATCATGCTAAAAGCCTCTTTACCACTATGATAACCAGCTACGCACCGCACACACTGAACCATAATTTGAGCCATAGATTGCCTATTTTGGATAGTTATAATTTGTATTCGATCTTAATTAACCGCATTAGCTAACGCTATACATTATACATTTACATTACAAGAACATTTAATTTTATTCGTCTAAACGACATCAGACGTCTAAAGCACCAGTATGAAAAAAATCTCTTATATAATACTGCAACAATCAGAGTAATGGTGCCGGATTTCTTCCGCTCTCCCGCGCTTGAGTCATATTTTATGAATTTTGACGGGTCGTTCCCGAAATGGGATTTTTTTAAAGTGTTGCTCGTTTTGCTTAAAAGTTGGCCGACGAATAAATTTAACGTTTTCGCGGGTAAATAAAAAAGTGAGATATATAGTGCGTCATTGGTTTCATATCCTAATTAGTCCTGTTGTATTGATTGTCGCTTGTGGATACAACCTTGCCATTAAATGTCAGACATATTTAACTGTAATACTCCTCTATAGATATTTACAATTTAGCCGTTGCCAATACATACACTCTACCACCTATAAGCATTATTAAATTGAAATTTTAATATTAACTGTCGTATCGCCATGTCGTTCTACAAACTGTCAATTTATAACAACTGATCATACACTTTTTATATAAGCTCTTACAAATACAACGAAGACGGTTTATTATTAGCTTTTACTTAAACAACTGCCATATTTCCGTAAACGACTATTAGTTCCTCGACACGCCTACACGAGGCACCACATGTTTAATCCGCCGCTATATAAATATAGGCCCAAACAAAGCGCCGTTCCTTTTTACGACAAGGAACAAAAATCATCCAATATTGACACGTTGTCGCTCGCACGGCGATAACGTACGGAGATGTGTTAAGGGTGAACGGGGTGTCGGAAAGGTTCCGCAGAACGAATAGCGTGGTCGTCTATCGCGTCTATACCCGTATATCTTGCGTCACTTTTGCACTTATATACTTGTTAGAAAGTGAACGCTATAATGACAGACGATAAAAAACCCGGCTATCCTGGGGCCGCAGGTCTATAATTGTGACACTCAGTACCATTGAGCTGCGCTGCATTCTATTTTTTAAAATCTTAACTCGGTGTTGGCAAAGACTTGACTTAAAGCTTAACTTTTGTTACTTGCATCACATGTAAGTTGCTGCAAGCGTTCTTTTCCGAGTCAACTATGTTTATTTGTAGCAAATTACACGCAGTCTTTCTATACACCTACGGTACCCTGAAACCCGGGTAAACCCGTAGATTCCATCACATCGCGTTACCCGATACGTCTTTTGTCATTTCATATCCGGGGCCGCCTATCGGCTGTTGACATAATTACGACCGTAGCCTTCCGGACTTCATGATTTCTTTGTAAGTATATTCTATATATTAGTATCGAATCTGGAATTTCAGAGATGATGTGTATTATTAACAGTATAAATAGTGTTGTGTTCATTGCCTACAATAACTATTGATCTGAGATGCCTAGCAATGCAAACTAATACACTTTTTAGTCTTTAGCGACACTTATAAATTCACCATTGTACTTTACCTTGTTAATTGCATTTAATCGCTGTATTAAAACTTAATTAATCTGATGCAGTATATTACGGTAGGTAACTCAGATATCTTGACAAAGGGATTGACAGCAGTCTTTATGTTTGCATTTTCACGTATGATACTAGAACAATTCCAAGACAAAAATATATTGTTTTTACATTTTGTTTAAAAATGTGTAACAATGGCGCCCAACGTGGGGCCAGCATAATGTAACTTTTTTTTTTAATCGCATTAATTTTTAAACCTGAAATCACAACATGTTTTTCCACTTTTCATCGCAATTTATTGCTCTTTTTTATCAATAAAATATCATCCAGTAATACAAATAAGTAATGGATTTGTCCGATAATCTCGCCGCACGTACGCGTCGACAGTTTGCGGTCACACGACGCTTGTAATTGGATTGTCAGTAACAATGAATAAAAACAAAGCCTTGTTTCATGTATCTAAGAAGTAACAAATAATATGAAACGATAATCAACCTTGTTATGTTACCAGTATGGTTCATTATGGCTATGAACAGTGGTAGTACTTAGTGAGATTGGGTTGTTACCCGACGGTATAAACTTACCTGATATAAAATTTCAACGTCAGTATTAGGTACGATGAGTAATAATTTGTTGATTATGGTAAATTATTTATTTATGGCATAACCTAATTAAAATTCTGTACCATTACTGAAGCATAATATAACCCCACAAAATAATATATACTCCTAATTAAATTGGACAACACGATACCTCGGAAGGGCGCGATGGGTGAAATTTCCCAATAGAGTAGGGGATGATTTGTTACCTGCGCTCGTAGCCAATTCCGCCGGCCAGCGAGAACACGCACGCAGTTTAACGATTAGAAACTTTTTTACAAATTAACTATTTAATGCCTCCCTTTATATATTTATATGTAGAATTTTACTAGTGCATGCATTTAAACGAGTGCAAGAGATGGATAAATAAAAGAGCGGTGATTGCACATGGCGACGGTTTAGGTGAAAATGTTGGCTCGTGCGTGTGAGTAGAATAAAAAATCATACTTATAATCGAGGAAATGGACATGGACAAACTAAACATATTTTTAACTATATGTAACAATAGTTTATATACAGCAAACTTAATTTTTCAGGTCTAACAGGGTAAAGTGAAATGAAACAATCCCGAAAGACAAACTCCACCATTGGAATAAATGGAATAATATATGGGCGAGTTTAGTGCAAGGGACCACTTTGTCGATTTACAAGGGCACTTTTTTATTTCACCAATAGATAGTGTAAATTGTGTACTTATAAAAAGTACTAGTAACTCCATATCGACAAAGTGGTCCCTTTTTCCGTACACTGGTACATATATGCCAAGAAGGGAAAGATATTTCATTTTACCTCTCAGAGTGTACATTGTTAGGGAGCCTGTTTTTATCATTTGAAACTGCAGAATATAGTAGGTGATGTAAGCCGATAACTTAAAACTCGCCACTTCGCAGTAAAACTCGTTTTTACCCACGTCATGTGCACCGGAATCAAATCGGAATTTGCGTCAGCAACGCGCACGTCGGCCGCGTTAAAATTATTAATTTAATTTAACTACGTGACTTCAGTGCGGGTTACCGGGGAGTAGAACGGATGGAGTATGAATACTAGACAGTTCTATTATTGGAGACACATTTAGGATAGTGTGAATGTTACTGGGAATGTCGAATTTATTAGTACTGATAATACATTAATTAGTACAGATCCTTAGCATACAACATCACGATTTTTAACCGACTTCCAAAAAGGAGGAGATTCTCAATTCGACTGAATTTTTTTTTTTTTTTTTATCATAAATTTTTTTTTTGTATGTATGTTACTCCATATCTCCGTGAATCGTGAACCGATTTTCAAAATTTTTTTTTGAATCGAACAGGTATAACCCCTAGATGGTCCCATTGTCACCAAGTCGGGATCTGATGATGGGATCCTGGAGAAATCGAGGGAACTCTTCAACTATTATAGGCACACCTATAGTGATTTCACTATTTTTTACAGCAACTCGGCCACTTCCTCTTGGAATTGCGGATCCTAAGTGAAGTCGGTTCTTTTTTTGTTTAAAATTATTTTGTCTGATAACGCACAAGACTTATTAGTGTTTTTAGTTTTAATTTAGAAACTTATTTTGTTTATATTTATAGGATATCTTATTTTAAAACATACCTATATAACTTAATAACTAGAGACTAGTAGAAATAGACACAAAAACATTAAGTAACTTAGTAATAAGTAGTAACAACTAAAACGTAACCGGTGAAAACGTCATGGAAACATATGATTAATGACCGTGGTGCCACACTGATGTTATTACCTGTACAGTTATGAGGTAATACACTGTCTAACAAGAATGCTATTATTATGACGAACTTATTGCTATGTTTTAACTACAACATTTTATTATATCACTGTAGCACCACCATTATAAAAATTATATTTAGAACAACTAGAATTATCTATAAAGGTATTTAGAAACATTTACTGACTTAATTTAAATGTTTATTGAAATTAACTAAAATGAACACTCAGTACATCAAAGGATCACACAAGTAAACTCTACCTTCAACTATTTACTATGAAATTATTTTCAAAATAAATCACTTAAAGTAATTTTAACATTTCCAACATGGCAGTAATAGTAGCAACATTGAATCCCGTGCAGCCATTAGAATCGACCTTTCCGCCAAAGATCCGGTCGAAGAAGTATCGTCGAGAAATGAAATTACTTCCCTTCCTCTGCCCCTGTCCAGTTATCGGCCCAAATTCTCCCAACCTTATTACGACAGGCATAAAGCCCATTTTTGATGATAAAGGAATCAGAATAGCTTTAGAGGTTATGTAGGGTTCGTTGTTGTTACAATTGTATCAATATTGGACAACGTAACTTGATTTTCGAACTGAGTGCGCGTCTGTCAAGTTGAGGTCGGCCGAATGATAGGTACACCATTTTCATTTTTTGTTTTGTTTCAATAGTGACGTAGAACTCTAGATCTGTTGGTCTGATGGTTGCTAGTAAGTCATGAGTTACCAGATTGCCTAAATAGAAATGTACTTTTCTAGGTGTTCAAATATGTCAGAAATCTATTTTATTGTTCTCGATATAAATAAATATTAAATAATAATTAATAAATAAATATTTTGGGGACAATCTTACACAAATCAACCTAACCCCAAACTAAGCAAAGCTTGTACTATGGGTGCTAGGCGACGATATACATACTTAGATAGATAAATACATACTCGTACTTATATACATAGATAACATCCATAACTCAGGAACAAATATTTGAGATTAGCACACAAATAAATGCCCTTACCAGGATTCGAACCCGGGACCTCCAGCTTCGTAGGCAGGGTCACTACCAACTGGGCTATGGAGGCCGCCGTTTCCAATAAAGGGTTTAAAATTTTAACAAAAAAGCTAATATGTTTTCATATTATAATATATCATATTAATTTTTGAAGCACTTTAAAACACACCCTTTTGAAAATACCTATTCCAGGTAAAAAACATTGAAAATCTTACATGACTAACATGCTTCACAAAAATCACATAAGAGCCTGCTGTATAAAACTTATTTTTGTAATTATCAGTATTCATGATTTGAATCTCATTGAATCTCAAATGCGTTTAAAGAAATGAATTTAAACTCTAAACTAATGAACAAAGAGCTAGAACCAACTTCAGTATTCATTAATGTATTCTCAGTAAGTAATAAAAGTACTTATTAAAAACCAATTAAGGTCCAATTTCGCACTGCTTTCAAAAATAAAAACTAAAAGTCAATACTCGTAACATAAGAACGTAAGCGCCCTAATTTCGTGAAGAAGATAAGCTCTTTTATTTGAACACAAAGAAATAGGCGGTACTCATTAAATAGAAAGCTATCTGCAAATGATCTAAGAAGTGAAGTATTTTTTAATTTGATCAGATGTAATTAGTGCCAATCGGATTAATTAGAAAAAGGTCGTTACGTCCTCCCTAATGAGACTGTTTCAAACTTTTTATACACGACCTCCGGTTGTTGGGCGTGGAAGTGTTTTACATTTTCTTGCCTACCTAATGGATATTGGAAAATGGAAATTTAATATCAGGATATTAACGAGAGAAAGAACTGTAATTTTTCTATAAGAATCATGTCCAATATTTTAAAATACAAGTATACATTTTATGTGTGAAAAATAAAATGGCCAAGAGGATGTCAGGCCATGCTCAATGTAGGATTCCGTATTTGCCGGTACATCACCATTCAGTCACTCAAAAGGTCTTTTTTATAGGAGATTTTACGGAACTAACGTCCTTTTAATATGAAATGAAAACTTTTTGAGATAATTCAGAGTCGGCTCTACGGTTATAAAAGACCTTTCCGAAGACACTCCACACATTAGATTTGAAGCGAAAAAATCACCCACCCTTCATAAAAGTCTACGTACAAGTATCCTAATTTCTTTGGTATTTGTTGGTATTTTACTGTTTTTCAGAATTTAAATTACATCTAAATAAAAGTAATATCAAAGTAAAACAATTGCAGTGCGAACCCATTTGAAAATAGAATACGGGATCCATCGGGCCATTGAATCGGCGATGGCTGCTAATCAAATAGACGGGCACGCGATTGCGTGAGCGCGGACTAACAAGACGATGGCACGCTCTGCTGTAGTGTCTGGCCAGGCAAAGAGCGGATTTATTTCTCACTAACAAGGGGTATTCTAACTTTAAAACACGTATAGATAAGATCCAATCTCAATACAACTCCAATGCATTAACTACGCAATACAGCTGCGTCTGAATCAGAAATATCAGAATTTGCTTGAAAATTATTCCGGTGCAATTTCAGTACAATTTATATTGGTTGATTATTTGTGTGTTGAAGTTGGAAGCGCTGGTAGCCTTGCGGTAAGACGTCCGACTTTCAATCCGGAGGTCTCGGGTTCAAACCCCGGCTCGTACCACTGAGTTTTTCGTAACTTATGTACGGAATATCATTTGATATTTACCAGTCGCTTTTCGGTGAAGGAAAACATCGTAAGGAAACCGGACCTAATCCCAAAAAGGCCTAGTTTCCCCTCTGGGTTGGAAGGTCTGATGGTAGTCGCTTTCGTAAAAACTAGTGTCTATGCCAATTCATGGGATTAGGTTGTCAAGCGGACCCCAAGGCTAGGAAGAAGAGAGAGATTTGTGTGTTGAAGCTATGTTTGATAGATTGTGTTTTTTAATTTATCGTTTATTAGTTAATTTAGTGCTAATGTAATTATTCGTCCTCTTGTATTTACTGACTCAGTGTTCATAACATAATATAAGCTTTCACTATTAATTGAAACTATTATAATTTGCTAGTTTCGTCCGCAAAATCAACACCACAACCATGATGTTAATTACATTGTCATCCCTTTTATCTACATTAGCAATTCGTTTGACTCATGTAATTTGTAAAATGCAGCTTAATGAAGTCAGAAGATCATGTAAAAATTTGATTCATTATATCTTGTGATAATGACAAGTCCATTATTGGTTTGCATTATTATAGACACAATAGATAAAAATAAAGGCTTGTAAACAAAAGTACGGGTTTCTCTAGCCCGTTCCAATTGAATAGAGCCAAGAAAACACAAACTGGCACATCATTTGTTAAAGTGCTCGCTTGCATAATGTTACAAGATAAATTGCAACCGGTTCCTTTAGAGAACTAAGCGGTTTACGATTCCCGATAATTGACTGTAACTTTGTAGGATTTAGTCGGGCCTTGATGGATGGAATATGTCAATTTAATTCACTGAATATCGCTCTCAAAGAGAAATGCATTTAGTTTATGAGGAGTGCTGTGTTAGTTTGTATTTTTCGCTGTATACTGGATGTGCAATTCCGAAAACTGTCCAAATAATCGAATATGTTTTTGAGAATTACAAAAAAAACAAATAAGAAATATAAATTTAGGAAAATAATTTTTGTATCCATACGAAAATGTGAGAATTTTGCGATATTTTCAAATGTGGAAAAATTCGTAATATACGTAATGAACTTTCCGTTGGTATATTAGAATCGTTGTGTTGCTCTGATAGTTAATGATAACAAAATGTATGTAATATACACATGTAATTTCCAAACAGTATCTTGTTTTAAATTATATTGACACTTTAGTATCACTAAATTCTTGTACTCACAAGTCAACAAGGAAAGTAAGTGGGTAGGGGTAATTCCACGAGACTGTAACGTCAGTTACCAATTCTTTCGTGTGTTCTTTGATTAATTCAGCAAATGTAAGTTTATTTTTGTATTAAGCAGAACGTCTGCTAACGATACCACAATGTTTAGAAATAAAGGAAAAGTAGAAAAATCCACTGCCTCAGGCGAGACTCGAACTCGCGACTCTGGGAAACATGCCCATCGCTCTGCCAACTGAGCTACTGAGACTATACCTGATGGCTGCGAATTTCTCCACCACATCCTTTATTTTATATTCGCGCCTGAAATGTAAGTTTTTATATATCTTCCCTATGCCTACAGGTAGATAAATTGACATTTAAATTTGCTTAATCAATCAAAGAATACACGAAAGAATTTGTAACTGACGTTACAGTCTCGTGGAATTACCCGTAGGATAACTAGGATATTCATGACCTTCCCACTCAAATTGTCCTAAAAATGTGGTCGTGCCAATGTATCTAAATGAGTGTGAGTCCTGTGTCTGAGTCACGGAATTTTATAAATAAAATATTTTATTTCAAGCTGTCCCTCAACACAGGTTTTGTATTTAAAAGCCGTACCAAGATAATTTTGAATACCACAATCTGCTACTGACTGTACGATCTCATTTTACCTGCGTTCTTCGTGGCCTCACAATCCCAAAACCGCGCTTTCGCTATGAAATTTATAACGTGAACGAATGAATGAAAGAATGTAGTCATTCGCTCACCTAATAGTTCGCCAAGTGTTTTTTATGGTGCCATTCGCGCCAGTTCACGTCGGATTATTGTTTGTTATTTTTCCTTAACACGCGTCGGTTTGTTTGTTAAAATGAATTTCAGGCAATAGATATGAAATAAGGGTGTAAAATATTTCGGCGGTTGTTTTGTGTTTTTATTGGAGGTAGCTTGTGTCGTCGCTGATTTAACCTTGAAGATAAAGAAATGGCTAAGAATTTATTTAAAATAAAACAACAATCAAAAGTTAATAAACCTTCGGCTGTACAAAAACAATGATAAATTGACCACGTTTATTACTTTTTTTTCGGAAAACACCAATTTAACAAAAATTTAATAATTATTGTACCATCGAGTTCAAAATTGCAATAATTTTGAACCCAATGTAATATAAAGGTTTTGTTTTTTATTTGCGCTCATATATGTTTTTTATGTCGTCTTAAAATGTTAAATCCAAGTTAAATATTAGACACAGGAAACAAAATCAGTGGCATTTTCAAAAGATTTTAGTGGGCCAGGATCCTTCTTCTGTTGTCCTCATCAATTACCTACACTCATTAAAAACTAAAAACAAAAAAAGGCTAAAAGAATAGTTCTGCACTTTTTAATATGGAAAAATGCTTGTAAGATTTCACGAACGTAGTATGGCGGAAAATCTAATTAAAAAATTTCATTTTTAATAATTTTCATTCGACCGTAGAGCACGACGAATGTCATTTTGCGATCGCTTAACTCAATAATTAAAAAAAGTGCTCTCAAAGTGACGGCCGTACGTTAAAAAACCGGTTAAAAACCCGGATGAAGTTAGCCGAAGCGCACCCGGTTGCCAGCGGTAATCCGGGTCGTATTAAACCTCGCGTGAAATGACCGGAACCCGGTTTTTCTTGGGACACCGTAATGAGAGACTCGCGGTTTTGGACCTAACTTTCAACCTTTTTTTTTGGGTCGGTAATTAATTATGGGCCGCCGGAGTGTCTTTTAAATTACTTGTGGACAACAGATTTTGTACGAGTAACACGTTCAAGGAGTGAGTTGGGGTCGTTAGAATTCGGTAGATAGTCTCATAATACTTTTGATTCAATGACCGCCTTAAATTTGCCGTGGACTACACTCTAGAGCAAAAGTTTCGGGTAACTAGCATTTTCTTGAATATCTTTAAAATGTATATCTTTAAAATTAATATTTTTTGAGATATTCAAAAAAATGCTAGTGACCCGAAACTTTTGCTCTCGAGTGTAGTCAAAACTGATTTTAAGTGCAAATAGTAATTATACTACGATCATCACAAAAATAAAATCATTTAGGAGGTAATATCTAAATGTATTTAACGCCAAATGAAATCCATTATAATGCATTATCGACGTAATCTCAAAATAAAATTCAGCGCCAACGCTGATGTAACGCTGTTAGTAGTCTATATTTCACAAATAAAAAAATGGAGATAAATGTAATACACCATGTTAAACTAAAACTAACCGCGTCTCGAGTAAATTGCAAGATTGTTGCATCACAAAATATTATCTTGTTTATACTCCCAACAAGCGGAGCGGCAGACTTATTTATCAGCACAAACAAGTGCCAGCCGGGCATAACTTCGTCCTTGATTGTTTGATCCCAGAACCGGATATCCTAGTTGGAAGCCGGACCAATCTGTCGCTGTGTTTATGTAAATCAAAAGGGACCTTTCCGATTCGGAAATCGTCAAATGCTCGCGGGAAAAATTCGCGACACTCGCAACATTTTCCGACATGAAAATGGGGATTTTTTTATCGGCCAAGTGCATTTGAAACGATCTGCGCTTGACACCCAATTCGGAGCCGTGTTTTCCATGGGAATCGATTTTTCGGCTATTTGACACGTTCGTTTTTTGTAGGTGAAACTGACACTTTTCAGGTGAGGAACGGTTTAATTTTTTAAATTTTTTGCGACTTTCACGTTTAGAATAATTTTACTATAGCACACCTATACTAATCAAAGTGTGTATAACACTATTACTAGTATCAAGATAAATTTTCAAGAAGATCTGAAGGGAAATGAGCATATTTTCTCGATGTATGAAAATCTGTGCCACACCTCCATAAATTTAGGTTTTAAGGGCTATCTCCAACCAACGATATAAAGTATACATTGTGTCATCATCATCATAATTTTAAGAGCCTTGCTCTTGTCGGTGGAGTAATCCCTATTCTGTCCTGTTCTCCGCTAATGTTTTTAGCTCTTGATACGTCATAATGTTGGCTTTTTCTTTGGCTTGGTCTAGAAATGCACGTCTTGGTCTTCCTCGGCCTCTTCGTTTTGCTATTTTCCCTTCTATAATATTCATCTAAATATATCATTCTAGAAATTTATTCGCCTTTTCTAGGTATAACACAATGTCTCTTTGCGTTAAGCTCAGTCTTATTTAAAAAAATGAAATCAAGTTTGTAAAATATCTCTATATCACTACATACTAGGTATATCTTATTTGCTCACGAAGATCCCAAGGCGAGGCTATAATAATTCACTCGGTAAACTGGCATAATAGGAAAAGTAAGAGTTCTTAAATATTCGCTCAGCGGAGGCAGTTTTTCATGAATTTTTCATTCAAATCTCAGCCCAGGAACAGTGGGGGGAGACGTAATAAAAGGTATTTCCAACCGTTAGTTTCTCGTTCCATTTCTTTGGCTGCGATTCAAACTTGCCTAGTTTTTGTAACAAAATGCTATAACGGTTTACAGATTCAAAGAAAGAACAAAAACAATAGGTTTAATTAGTCTATACGACGATATTTAAAAATAAGTTACGACCCAACTCAGTATGTTTATTGTTCAATTCCATATATCAAAAAGTTTAAATAATTTACGGCCTCATCCGCTAATCGAAGAAAAACTACGCCTCAAGAGAAAAACTCAGCGGAATCACGTAACTTTCCAACTGTTTTAATGATAGACCCCCGACACGTTTAAAAGTTGGATTTGTTGAAAACCCAACAGAAGTTCGTGGTGCCGTGGCCAAGTTTAATGAAGACAGGAATTTTATGAGAGCGCCGATTCTTAAACTCGAACAACTTCGTGGTAAGGACGTGAGGCCTAAACTTTGCGTTTTCAATTCGCTGGCGGGGTTTTTCTTTGGGTCTAGAAATACGATTTGCGTGTTAAGTTTAATGCGTTCACAATTCTTTACGGTTTTATTTTGGTTAAATTTAGAACAAATGTAACCTATTTAAAAGCTTTTTTGGTTGTAGAGTTTTGCTCATAGTTATTTACCATATTGGATGCTGTTATGCAAAACCGTGTTAACCCACATTCGTTTTGCAATAAGTCAACTTTAAGCGCACATTTCAAGAATTGAGAATTTATTGCAACATGAATGTGGGTTAACACAGTTTTGTTTAACAGCATTCAATAATCAATAAAATTTGTAAATTTCAAATAATACTGACACATCTAATATGCTAATAAAGAATAGCATGTAGCAATTTCACAAAAGACGAATAGTTATCAATAATTACAAACATAACGAACTCAAACATGGACCCCAGAAAAAAGGTCCAGAAATTTAAATTTAATTTATGTATTTAATATACTTGCTAAAACCTATATAAAATTGCAAAAGAGAAAGAAATCAAAACAACTGCAAATATTCTGCATTATATGTAATTTATTTTATTGATGAGAACAAAAGGCTGAGCGTTTCTCAAAATTTTGCCACTTTTGTTGACTCAAATTTTTGGTAAGTTTTATGTTTTTCCTGATCAGAATCACGAGCTGATCCGATTTATGCAATAAAAAAAGATGTCCCATAAAACTCCATACATTTTTTGATTTTTTTTACTTTTCCTTTTGTGTTACCACTTACCTCCATAGAAAACACATGGCAAAGGTTAACACAAGAGGAAAAAAATTTTTGGGATACATTTTTTTCTTGCATAAATCGAATCAGCTCGCGATTTTGACTAGAAAAAACATAAAACTTACCATTAAATAAAAAGTCGAGAAAAGTGGCAAAAATAAAAATAAATGCTCAACTAAGTAAATTTTAATTTTCCCAACCTAACACGATAACACTTGAAAATGATTTAACTCTCAACAAAGCAACTGAAAAACAAATGCGTAACATATAAGTATAAAATTGAGACATGAGTAGCAAACATACTAAAAACAAACGCTTTCAGCCATAATCCAGTGAGGACTCCATTAAACGATTATCATAAGCGTAATGTTAATAAAACAGTCCCGTCCAAAAAGGCTGTGTACACAAAACATTGAGAAAAAAGCAAACACGCAAACCGTTTCCACGCCATTACTCCTGCGACCATTAACTAAACAATAACCGACTCAACCGATCGTCTACATATTTATGAGAGGCAAATTTACTCTGGTCATCCGGTCAGTTAACCGAATTTAACGCCTACGACTCCGCAATAAGGTGTAATCGATCTGTATTGTAAATAATTCCGATGCCTAAGAACGATTCCTTTGTTTGGACGGTGACCGATTGTTTTCTGTCATTTGTACAATGCGCTGGGGATCCTACAGACTTTCGAAGCGAAATGTACTCGGATGAACCGCGGTCGAAACTGTTTCCTTAAGAGATTTGTTTTTAGAGTCGCATTGTGGACTCCATCGGGAGAATTCAGCGCCATTGAAAAATATTTGCAATGCTACAGTGCTGGGAATTCAACGTGGCGCAGAAAACGGAAAAGATGTATATTTTGTACTTTACTGGTACTCTTTATTGTGTACGTTTGTTTGTGATTTTGTTTAGCAAAGAGAAACGTGCAGTCTCTTTGAGTGCGCATGTATTTTTATTTTTATGAGCGCTAATTTGGAGCCTTTTCTCTTTTACTCAAAAGCAGGGTATGCTTCACGCAATCTAGTTAGCGAATTTTTGTGTAAGATTTCTCTTGATGATGCAGTAGCTACAGTCTTTTATAAAAACCTTACATACGTAGAATACTAAAGTAAATATTTAACAAGAATATACATTATAAAATAACACGGTTACACTCACGGCACTTTAGTCACGTCTCGCGACATGTTTCGGAGAGCCTAGGTCGCCATCTTCAAGCACTAGGAGTGCTACTTGAACCGGCCCGTCGCGCACTGTTGCACGTCGCGTTGCCGACTGCCGACCTGCGTCCGGCGCGCATCGCGGCGCGTTTCGCGCGCTCTGACAAAGTTTCTTGGGGGTGATCTAGCGCCGGCGCTGCTAACGTGTTTCGCAGCGTATTTGGATAATGTTAATATGTCTCACGAAAGATTAAATTTAATAAGAATATACATTTACACACCTATAGAAAAAAAGGCAAGCCATACAATACAAAACTCCTTTAAAACGTCTCAAGCAAAAGAACGCTTTGTAGAAAAAATACACCCCGCCATCACTATAAAAGACCCAATCGAAAACACAATAGTTCTTCCGAGCGAAAAGGCGAAACTGAGGACCAAAATAGATAGTAAATAGAGGAAACAGATATAGAGTGAAACCTGCCCAATGTGCAGCGCTTCTCTATTGTTTGACTTGTGGGACGGAGGTTCTTTATTGTACTGGTAATGAGACATTCTTCCCACATACCTACTAACAGCAACGATGGAATACCAAACGAGCTTGGTGAAGATGAAAATTGTTTTGATAATAACTTTTATTAACCCATGACATAGTTGAAAAGCTTTATTAAGATTGTTTATTTTGAAGTTTGAATCACAAACATTCTATTATTCTTATAAGCTTAGTTTATCCAAAGTAATACGCTAGTTACAATTATATTGGTTTTAGAAAAAAAAAACATAATAGTTTGTTATTAAATCAAATGAAAAGGAAATCCGTATCGATGCTGGTTCAAGTCCAACTGGGTTGATTATTTTTTGAATGTTTTCAGTATGATTTATTAATAAAATATTGTCTGAATTAGGCATTGAAGCCATTACCCTCACTGAAATATTGGTTATATGAAAACTTGTTTTAAGTTTATCGTTGTGTTTTGTCATCCAAACCACGCCTTAAATAATGTAAACACAAATTATTTTTCGGCAAACTCTTGTTGAACTTGAGGTCTCCGTATACAAACATGGACGGTAAAAAATAACGTTATTTGTGACAAGAAGCATTTTTCTTTCGTACCGTAATGAAGAAACTGATGGGATGGCCCACAAACCACCATTCACCATCCTACTCAGACCTGCGGTGCTTCCCAAAATGATTTATGAACACATGGCTCCCAGAGCATGGGGAAGGTCTTGTCATTCTGGTCAACTTGTACAATACGAATTGTACAATAGGAGGATATAATATAAGTACATATACCTAGGCAGCTGGGCCGCTCGGCATTTTTTATCATTCGCTGGAAAAATGCCAGTATTATTAATTCGAATGAGATATGATCCGAAGATACATTCAGTTTTACCTCCCTAATGTGCTTCGTTGGCTGCTTTTCTTGCTGAGCCTCAAATTATGAGGCAAATGCGTAAATAAACAATTTCACAGAGTTAGGAGATTTCATCGAATATTGGATGAAATTAAACACTGACATTTATTTGAGCCTTGTTAAACTTTAGCAAGAATACTTCAAAGCATCTGTTTATGAAGAATCCAAACAACTTACTAAGAATGTATTTATTACCAGACGTTACTTAATCGTTTATTCAATGTTATACAAGTTTTGTAGGTATTTTTAACTGATGTAACTTGTTTCTGATTTAGAATTCTTAATTTAAAAACTCATAATAAGACTACAAGCTGAATTAGATTTTTGACAACTATCTTAAATAAGTGGTTAAGTACATATAGAGAAACATTCTGTTTTAACAATAAGTATTGAAACTTAAAATTAGAAAATACTTGTTTGCAAACTAAATTAACATTTAGAGAGTTTGCAACTTAAATAAACATTTAGTAATTGTCTAAAAGAAGTGAGAGTTCAAAATAATATAACAGTCTTAGAAGTAGCTATACGCTGTGCCAATCTTTCTCGTAAAGCATAAGTTTTGTGTTCTCCTCCAATTTTAATAATGAACTTAATTCAACCAATTACAGCGTTACGTTGTTTTTACAAGGAGCGGAGAGTAAATATTATATTTAATATTCCGTCTGATCATACAGTAAGTCAATACATGCTTTGAGGCTTCGCACACGGCCTGAACTCTTCGATATTGCATTAATCGTATCGCGAACAATATTGCGTTTCATCAGATAAGGTTACCAGTCGCACGGATGCCGGGTATTCCTTGGTGTTATTATATTTGCATGCGCGCTCGTGCGTTGTAATTGTTTATATTGAAATTGATTGAAAAAGAAATTCATGGTATTGAAACGTGATATTTTTCAATCATAAGGTTGCATTATTCGAATTGTATGAAAATGTAACTTAATTTAACAAAAACTGATTACTAAGTACTTTGTTTTCAAAATATACGTATCTTGTTTAACACGAACTCAACAATTTTATCTTAAAAAAATACTAACATATAACAAAAAATACATTACTATTTTTACATAAAAAATATTGCAAACAATAGTAAGCCAACAAATTACACACTTCATTAAAATCATGAATCATTTTATAATTCTAAAATATTTATCATCACTCATCAGGCTTAAGAATCCCGCCGAGTAAGAGTTACCTAAAATGCCGTCTCGCCAAGATAATCTCGGTTAGTAAAGAGACATTACCATATCGCTTCGCTGAAAACACATTTAAATGAATCCCCAAATTAAGCCATGCCAAGAACTGCTAACTAATTAGTTTAGCAACATCCAAAAGACCCGAAATGCGCTTGTTAGGGGAACACTAATTTATCATAAGACTTGTGGAAAATAAAGCCTTAAATGTAGATCTGGATTCCTGCCAGTACACACGGGCAAACGTGCTAGGGGGTTATTCTGAGATTTGTATTCTAACATACAATAGCAGAACTTGACAAGGCCTTCGGGCGTTTACGCACTACGTCCGATCCGAATCCGATCCGTACCCGTGAATATATGCGTCTAGAAAACTCGGACCGAATTCGGATATTGCTTACGCACTAGGCCGATCCGAACCCGTGAACGTGACGTCAACCCCCCGCCTCTCAGCCCCCCGCACATCCCACACCCCGTCTCAGCGGGGCTGAGGGGGTGAGGGGGGGCATACCCCGCCCGCCCCGCTGCCTCTCTGCTCGTACGCAGCTCGGTTTTAACTCGGACACAGTGCGCAAGCATTCATACAAATAATACTAAGGCTACGGTCCGTCAAAAATCTTGTTCGAAATGGAGATTCTAGAATGTCAGAATGAAATCGGATGACGGAGATCGGATCTAGTGCGAAAACTACCATAAAAATAGTTCTACGGCTACTTCTGATCTTATTTTCACGGGTTCGGATCGGATTCGGATCGGACGTAGTGCGGTAACGCCCTTCGACTCGTTATACCCTGACTAGATGTGGGCCACAACCGCTACGACCCGATATGGTTCACGACTAGTTTCTCATTGCACAAATTGTTAATTTGTAACTCCGCACGTTACAAAGGTATGGCTATTATTCAATATGTCGAAGCGCGAACATAGGTAGACATTATGTAAAAGTTGATGTCAAATTAATTTAATCTAACATTAAAACATTTATTTACATAACTAAATATACAGAGGTACTGCAGTACAAATACTAAACTAAATTAATAACTACCTCAAATCTAAACTAGGCCCTTGCGGCATTGTACCAAGGATGCTGGCGGCATTTCCTCGTTGTATCGCAATGCTGATACGCTGCGCGAGGAAACCGCCAGCTCTTCGGTCACCAGTTACATCAACCAGACGCTTTGCGATTTCTGCAAAAAACTTGTGTGCGCTGGGACCCCATGGACCTAGAGTTTCAACTCCAAAAGGTACAAAATGGTACTCTCTACCGAGACTTTTATATTTGTTACGTTTTGAAATTTCGGCGCTTTCCGCCGCTGCGCCCGCTTTTACGTTAGTCCGTTGGAGGTGGGACGGTGCCATCTAACATTTAATTGTTTTGCTGACATTTTTAATGACATAAATTTAATCATCGTCGGATATTCTATCGTGTAAACCTATTTCTATAAAAAACTTTTTCATCTTTACACATGGACACAACTTCCGGGTGCATTAGGCAGACATGTCCAGCCCAGTCCCTAGGAGCTTGGTGGCCTTAGCACCTACATCCGCAATACCAGTTCTGGAACGAAGTTCGGTGTTCCTTACACGATCGGTTCAGCGGACTCCGAGTATGCTGCGCTCCATTGCTCGCTGGTAAATCTTTAGTCGGGAATTCTGGAAATTCCGTCAGTGACCAAGTTTGAGCGCCGTAGGTAAGGAGAGATACACATGTCGCTGATTTGCGCACATAAACATTTTTATAAAAAAAAATACATATTTCCATCTTCATACATGGATAACTTAATCGATCAGTCACGCCAGCGCTGTAAATATACCTATTTCCGGTAGCATTTATCGAAAACACCACATAAACGTATGTCTGTTAATAAAATACGTATTGTCATCTTTACACAGGGATAGTTAAGTTAATAGATCAATCACGCTGTTAAATATACTTACCTATTTCCGGTAATATTTATCAAAAACTAAATGGCATTAAGATGATAATTTAATCTTTCAGAATACTCCCCAAAACATTTGCAAGACCCAGCACAAGCATGCTAAATAAGTTGTGTAAAATGTCCGTGCCACGTGTACGTGGGTGTCAGGTCAGCCTTTAGCAGCTCTGGGATACAATTTACCGCGTTTCCGAAAAAGTTGGACCATTTCGCTATTATCTGACGACTAATTGATTCTATTGTACTTAAAGAGTTTCATACTTTTAACGGATTTCGGGCAGGTAGTACAATTAAAAGTTTAGAAATTCCGACGGAGTTTTGTACCTGTAGATATTTTTCTTTGGTCGATTACCTAAAACTTTTCGTCTTTATAAAAAATACAAAGGTAATTCGTTCTTTTACGATTACGATGGAATTTTATTTTTCTATTTCATTGATTTTATGTAATGTAAAGAATGTATTTACTTATTTGATATTTGAATTGTATGAAGTGGGCGGGTATCGTATGTATAGTCACCGGCAATAGTATCTTCATATATGAAGGCCGCAAAAATATGTGACACGCTCTTATTTGTAGGGCCACAAGAGCGTGTCACGTTTTTTTGCGGCCTTCGTATAGGAAGATATTATTGCCGGTGACTGTACATAGTCACTTTACATTTTATAAACGTAGTAAGTAATAGACATTGCATGTAATATGACTTGCTAAATGTAACGTGCATTATTAAGTACTTATCCAAATAAATAAATTTGAACTTGAAAGGATAACTACGTACGTTGCCACTTTATTGCAAAAATAACAGTTAATACAATGTCATATATATAATTGGAATTGAATCAACAATAAAAAAACATAATTTATCCTAAAAATAAATAAAAACCCCTACGCCGTATAAAAAACCTTTCTCAGATCGTTTTCTATTGTGTAAACAAGTATGTACCTATTACACTCCCCTGGAACGCACGGCATTGCACAGCACTACCGCAAGAAGGTTTCTGCTCTAAAAAACAAACTCAAATTGACAGGCTTGGCTGTGTGCCAGGGCTCGTCTCGTAGTGCGCTTTCCAGCCTAGCCGCAAAATGCTTAGCCGACGAAACCTTGAGGCCTCTTTACGGGTTCTGGAATGTTCGGGATAATCTGGAGGTTATACTGTATATAAATATTATGCTAGATAAACTGATAATCGAACAAATTTTAGAGCTATGACTAGTAAATGCGTGGGTAACACTTAAAGCCTCTGGATTGAGCCAGTTCAAATCATGCGTTCAAATAGAACATCTCATAAGTCAAGTGAGGTATATTTGGAGCTGTTCAGCTAAGTCGGAAAGGCAAACCAAGGTGTATGATTAAGAAAAAAAAAACTCATACCAAGATGAAATGTAAGATTTTTGAGTGATTTCTGGATTGTCCACCTTATTTATGATTCCATTTATTCACGTATGCATTAAGTGGTGATAAACAAAAACTCATTAGAATATAAAAAAAACGTTTCTTACATTACACTAATAAGTGATCTCTTCCAGACTTTCATATACTTGACAAGAAATGGGGGGCCAAGGGGCCAATAATGATTATTTGTGAAAGCTGCTTACTCCGTACCATTAAAGAACAAAACAAACGAGCAAAGATGACATCTGAATAATTTACGACCATTACCCCTGCCCTGCTGTCGTTCAACTGCCGTGATGAGCTGACGTATAAGTAATATCGGGGGTCATGTCGGGGGTCACCGGGTAAATCAATTTCACATTACGCTCGCTCCATTGGCGGGATCTAATGGATATTATATTTTGCTGAGTACGTTTGGCACATGAGATATGTATGGAAGTGAAGAGGGTATTAATGCTAATAAGTTTTGTGATTGTGTTATATTTAGCCGACTACGGAAACCACTACCAATCCCCGATTTAGATACCTAAATAGGATATCAGAAAAGACGAGATTGTACCTACTACAAAGGTTGTCATAAAGCCTTGTTTCTTATATTGAATTATTGTAAAATTTAATCTACATTATATTTTTAAAGTGATAATAAAAATAATTGTGAAACAAGTGACTAAGTAAATTAAGTTACCGATATTCACAGAATTGTGTGGACTGCTATATTAATGCATTCCATATGATTTTGGTGTATTTAGATATATTTTATTTGTCCTAACTAGTGCGTCTCATTTGAATTCTAGAAGTATCAACTTTATCTCAGAGATATATAATTTATTTGCGTATAAGTTTGTAATTTTTTATCTAACAATTTCCCGGTTCAAATAAGTACCCCGTCTCCTACACATTTCATTTATTTGAGGACTTTATATTAGTCAAAATTTTATGCATACTTTATGCGTTACATTTTTTACTCTAAATTTTATTATGTCCCTTACACTCAAACAAAAATGGTTTGTAACCTCCTACTTCAAAGTTCATTTTCGAATGGTAAAAGACTACAATGCACCTCCTTTCCCTTTTATGTATTCATTCATTAGGCATGGATACGACAGGCCCAAATGAAACTCTTTTGACGTAAAGTGCCGATAATTTACGCACGATTTTACAACCCCTGTGAGCCAAGGGCTGTGTTTTGCTCTGGGAGCCATTGAGGGAAATTTTACGACCGATATTGAAAAAGATAACGAAACATCTTGTAAAAACAGGGTGATGTTTTACAACGATGTCGCCGGAACGTTTGATAAAGGTTTACTTTTTATTAAGGACAGACAATTTATTTAATTTGTTATTTCAGGCGGAAAAAATGGCTTTTTTATTAAAGTTAAGATGGAAAACCAGCGTTCTTAGAAAAAGGAAACAGGAAGAGTTTGACTTATAAAATATGACGTTTGCATTAAGTAGTGTAATTACTTAGCTACTTATAGCTACTTAGTAGTGATAATACATGTGTTCTAACTTCAAAAAAAAACAGTCCATTTTTATGGTGGGCATAACGTGCAGTTTTTGAACGCATCATGGAGGGTTTATGATATGGGAGTAGATAAAGTAAATAGTACTGAAAGAACTAATCAAATTATTTTTTATGAATATTTTGATTTCTTTAAGTAGTCACACTACTATATATGTATAAATTCCCAGCCTTGGGCACCGGAGGCTTTGGTCACTTTTTCCTTTGTGTATGACATTCGGGTCACTAGCATTTTCTTGAATATCTTTAAAATTAATATATTTTGAGATATTCATGAAAATGCTAGTGACCCAAAACTGTTGCTCTCGAGTGTATATATGTTTATAATAAAATAAATAACTAGATTATCACAATAAGTATGATATATAGGTACTCAATACTGTACTGTAATGTTTATTATACTCTTAGCAAAGCATATTCCTCATCCGCTAATAGTGAAAGATATATCGCCCAAGAAGAAATGGATCCATATAACTTATATTGGAAAATGGTGCGCTTATAAATTTACTGGTATCCTATAAGTCATAAATCGCCAACAAAATATTTTAAAGCCAATAAATGAGGGTAGTTTCAAACATGAGGCGAAGATAGCCACTATGGTCGTAAATTATATGGACCGCAAATATTTTATTCGAGTATTACTTAGTAGATATAGGTACTCATCATATGCAAAGTTTTTATTAGAGAATGAGAATATCATTTTATAGATTTTGAAACTTTTTCTTTAGTATCAACATCCTAAAATTATATGTACCCATTGCAAAGGCATTACTTATTATGTTGGTACCATGCAATGCTTTTATTTTTTAAAGAAATTAAAATATTGAAATAAATATTTTCCCGTCAGTCAGAAACGGTAGTAATTTTTTTCTTTCTCTCTGGCGTCCATAAGTGCATTGTAATGTGACTGAATTGAAGAATAAACATGATTAATCTTTTTTTGCTTCGTAAATAAATAAATAGATTTTTTTTATCCAATTACAGCTTCATTCAAGTCAACGGCCTCTATTCAATTACTGTACCAATGAAACTAATTATTACAGCTTCATTCAAATCACCCAAAGTAGTTAAGTCAACGGCCAATTACTGTACCAATGAAACTAATTATCAAGCCGAAGTAGGATGTCGTGTATAATAGGGGCCCGACAAGACATCCGGTGACGTCAAACCCAGGAACTCGGGACAACATAGAAAATCACTTCCTTAATCGACCTAATTGCCAATACAATGAGAAAACTTTAGCACAATACCTAGAATCACATGTTTAGGTAATCATCTGGAATCAAAACATATTAAGATGAACAATTGACGTCAAGATGTTTACACTTTTGCGACATGGGCTCCTTTGTTAAGGTTTAAAAAAGTAACAAAAAAAAAAACCTAATAGACTCATCGCCACAATTTTAAGAGCCTAGTTCGTCGGTAGGGTAATCGCCATTTCGTCCTGTTAGTGCTAATGTTTTTAGCTCTTGATTCGCCATAATGTTGGCATTTTCTTTGCCTTGGTCTAGAAACGCACGTCTTGGTCTTCCTCGGCTCGCACTTAGCAAATTACCAGACTAGAAACAGCCAGGGTTTACAGTGGACTATGAGGATGTGACAATTTAATGCTAATTCCCTGAGATTGATGTTGAGTATGCTTTATTGACTTATTTTTACCAAAATAAATCTGCACACTGTATTTAGTTTAAAACTACGAGCATATTTTAATTTAAAATGATAAAGTTCAATATATCTTGTCAGACATGCAATACTCATTGCTCGGCGCAAAATATGGGTCTGCGTTAAGTTTGGCCACATTTTGAGGTCCAAATGACGCTTGAACGACCACTGACGGCACTGACCAAAGGGTTCAGTGGTGCCCCTCAGGATTAAGGCACCCTTTATCTATTAAGATCCGAAACCGAATTTAATGAGCTTAAGACACGAGCAAGAGTTTTAGTTCAGGATAGCGTAAGAACACTCAAAATAGGGCAAGCTAAAGAGTGGGTCAGATGTGTAAAAAGAATTATAAATTAAAATAATGAGGTACGTGCTCATTACATTGATGCAGATCCGAAAGCTGTTCAGGCGTGTCAGCAAGATATTAGGTGATTTCACTAAAGCGACATACTAATGATACAATAAAATTTAATTGAAATGACTAGCTACTTACATTATATTTCGTTTTTTTTCAGATTAGAAAAATCGTGCGATTGTCGTCATGCGATTTTTGGGAAAACGATTTTAAAATTTGCCATTTTGTATCGTATTGGCTTAAGCGTATAACTAATAGTGGAAAAAAGTAGTTTCATTTATATTTTGCCCAGATATGGCTGAAAAAAATACTGCTAAAGTGTCGAAATAGACCGTTATTTTTCTAATCTGAAAAAAAAAACGAGGCATAGATTATGACAAACATAATGGTCAGAGCTCAAAGTTTTTGCAAACATGAAAAAACATTGATCGAAGTGTATAAATGATGACGTGTAATTTAATAAAATATTTGTTTTCTCTTCTATCATAATTACTGGGCGGAGAATAAGAGGTGGAAAGTGACAATCTTATTATATGGGTCATAGGGAAAATGATGGTGGCATAGAATGAGGGTGAACCCTTCTGTTGTTCTGACCTGCCTATTGTTATGGAGCTCGATAACCCCGTCCATCATTCCAATGATAAGATAAGATCTTGTCGCAGGACAGAAGGGTGGAGACAATTATGTAAAAAGGTTTGTGTAAAAACATTATCCAATTTCAGTGAACTCCAATAGATGTCATATACTTCAGAAAAAGTGACATCCGGAGGGGTCTTGAAGCCAGATTTTAACTGGCGTTTTTAGCTTTCGCGCACCACGTCCTAACATCTAGACCACTTCATTATCAAAATTGTAATCATTATTAAAGTAAAGGTCATCATATACTTCAGAAAAAGTAACCATAGGTACTACTTACAAAACTGCAATTCAAATATAATTTGATTTGCTTCAAGTTTAAAATTACAGCGACTTTTGATTGGCTTTATAAGGGCATTTAGAAATCACGCTAATCTCCATCCCTATTTATTGTAATGAAAATTTTCCTTTTTTTATAAATGAGAAAAAAATCAATTAGCAAATTCTTTGTAGCTAACACAGAGCAAAATGATACGTACAGTGTCGACCCGCAATCACGAGAAACAAATGCACAAAGAGATGCCTGCCAAGTCCCAAAAAAACTGTCACCTGCTCAATCACGTCCCGCACATCCTCATCAAAGCACACATCCAACCTACATTTTAACTTGGTTCCGCTGATTGCCGGGCGGGACAAAAGGCGCGCTCTCAGAACTTGGCGGGGCTCCAACTTCACTGCTTTTGTCAACGTAGATTGAAATTTTCTCCGGCACCAAGTAACGCTGATGTTATTGAAATGTTTGCTTGATACGGATACTGCTGGGTTAGTTGTTGGTGATTGGGGATTCACAGACTTGTTACAAGAATAATATTTTGCGACGACAATATTTTTTCATCTTCTTCTGATACCGTGAAGCAAGTTGGCACTGGTTTTATCCACATTTAGTTATATTCTCATCCAGGTAGAGATGATTTAAGTATATTTAACAGTTTGTTTCTTAAACAACAACATTCACAGATATTATTAGCATACCCCGGGGTTTTCGGTGCGGGAATGTTATACACTAGCCAAATAACAGGTAAAAACTGTAAAAAACGATACTAATTTAACATTTCTAAGCACATTTGGACCTTACTACCTACGTTTAATTCATAGTTTGGTGATTATTTTACAATAAACAAAGTTATAAATACACGAAATCATTCCCGCACCGAAAACCCCGGGGTATGATTATTAGGTACTTAAATTTGCACGCGGCTTAAATTAATGCTGAAATGTTAAATTTCATTCTGACCCCGTGATCCATAAACAGCTATAAGCCAAAACAAAAACACTGTCGAGAAAACCATTTTAATAACAACTCCAAACTTCCTAACGTCAAAATAATTAAAACAGCATCTAAACTCCATGATTAGATTAAGGGCAGTGTCAACATCACTTAGCCAAGCAAGTTTGGAGTTTATTCCTTTTACAATACGGTTTATAATTCCTTGGTTTTTTGGATATGCTAAGTGTCCTGCCAAGTCAGATCAGAAGATCGTAACAAGCGTTATCACATGAACAAGTGATTGAAAGAGGATTGGCAACTGGCCAGAAACCGATCAAATTTAAAAGAGAGTAAGTATGTTAGGATACATAGCCGCTTATGTCGTTTTGAGTATAAGCAATATGTTACATCAGACAAGTTTTGAGAGAGTTATCTCTGAGGATGATGCTCCGATCGCTTCATAATCAAGTTAACATCGTGTCGTGCTTGAGTGTGTTATCGTATTTTATCGGAATAAGAATGTGTTTGAGACAATATCAGTACGCTTCACTAGGCAGGCGTATACTGTAGTAGTCTAAGTACCCATTTAACTCCAGATGTCTCAATTCAAGCATCTTGCATTACAGGTTAGTCTCAGAAAAGTAAAAATTAGTGAAACCAAAGCGAAACGAATCACGTTTATATTGATCTCCTAACTACTTAAACTATAATGTGCACCAGTTCCAAGTTGAGGGCCTTGAACTAGGGGTGTTTTCACTCTTGATTTCTTGGTTTTAAATAGTTCACACAGGCACAATCTTAGTAAAAACAAATTATCCAAATAAAATACAAACTTTCATGGTTACAGCAGGAACATTAAAAATCAACGGAAATAATAAAAATCTCCACGTTTCAACTATAAAGCCCGACTAAAGTTTCTATACCACTACATTTATTAAGACCTTTCACACGAGTGCGCCCCAGTCGCAACGACATTAAAATAGAGAATAACAGAGTCGTAAACAGTCGGTTAATGCGACTAAACGAGCGATGCACAAAAACTCAACCCTCCAGGCGCAAAAGGCTTTATGTCTAGGAAACTCGTGCGGATAAACGCTTCAAAACCTTTGCCAGCAAAGCAAAAGTACTGAGCATTTAGCGCTCGAGAATAGCATTGAAGATACGCAAAAGAATTCAAACTACGTGTTAAGAGGATTTTCTATTTATACCAATACTAGGTGATCCTTCTAAATAAATGTACGTGCCTTATAACTGGTCAACAATCTTTTTTACCAAAGGGGAAAGTAAGGGCCAGTATGGAAAGGTGATGACGATAACGATGGGTCTGGAATTTAACATGACCTCTACTTTCACTCTGCTAAGATAACTATTGGTTATCCATTTTAGTGTTAAGTAATGCCTAATTTTACCAAGTCGATTGATTCAAATTGTAGTACGCATTCAAGTTTCAATTTAAAGCGCTTTTAATCCACGAGACTAATTTGTGAAGTGAAGTAAGATAATTTCACTTCACCTGATTCACAGGATTACCACGATGGAGATCCTTTGAATCCACTCTTCTGCTTGAACGATGAAACAAAGTTGTGTTCTAAGGGATGAAATATTATTAAATGTTATATCTTGACGTTGTCTTTGGCAGAGCATAAAGCATACTAAAATAGAACGAAGGCGAAGGTCTTATTTCTATTTGTCACACATTTTTATTTATTATAGTGGCAAGAGCATAATATATACTTAAAATGAACTGGACAATTTTACTTTAACCATAGCGAGATGGGTCAACAGGATCATTAAATGAATCGAACCTTAGGTGTTAACGCCGTACCGGTATTATGGGTATTATCGATATACTATCGCTTTACGGCATTCGATTACGGAGTAACGCGCGATTGCTTTAGATAAAGCGGCCCGCGGGAGCAGCAGGTAATAGACGTTTTACGGCCACGTGCGTTATTGCCTGCACGTCTAATGGCTTGAGATAAATAAATAATGCTGGTCTTATTCGTTACTTGCAGTTTTCTGGCCATCTGGATAAATTCAAAGTTCTCTACAAATACCTATACATAGTCTGAGAGCGATAATAGATATTTTACGGCTATATAAGTAGATATATCTGTAGTTATATCTATTCTAATAGACAGGATTATGTAATGCATGGTGCAGTTTTCCATCCAGGCAATCTAACCAAACTTCATAAATCTTAACTTGGATGCACGACAACATAACCACATATAAATTACTCTGGTTAAAACAAATAACATCTGATACTTCACTATTACGTATAGTATAGGAGCAACCTCAATATCCTTAAATGAAAAAATAAAACTGTCACATAAGATTTACAACATAGGCCGCAAACGTCACATGTATACAAACGTAACAAGACACAAACCATTGTCGTGTCGTAAATATAACACGGATCGAAACAGGCCCGTATATCAGAGAGGGATACGATTTTTTTATTTATTACGCACGACGCGTAATTTATTTTGCGAATTGTAATAAAGTGACACACGTTGCGAAGGTGTGGTAAAAAATATATATTAGCAGAGGTCCGCGACCGCGTTTGGTAGGTTTCCTTTAATCAAATATGCTGCTTTGAGTATGTTAAATTTTTGTTTGTGTTCAGTACACGTAGCTGGTGTTAATGTATAAAATATATAGAGAAAAACGTTTCAAAGCAGAAAAAAACATAATTGAATTATGTTCTAAAATTTGTATATAATGAAGCTTTAATTGTTATCGAATTTCAAAAATGCCGTTTTTTGTAAAATTATATTAGATTTAGTTAGTACCTACCCCATTTTAGCTATTTTTTTTTTAATGTTATCTTGATTTATATAGCGTTGGTAGCCTGACGGTAAAGACGTCTGACTTTCAATCCGAAGGTCCCGGGTTCAAACCCCGGCTCGTACCAATGAGTTTTTCGGAACTTATGTACGAAATATAATTTGATATTTACCAATCGCTATACGGTGAAGGAAAAACATCGTGAGGAAACCTGCATACATCCGCGGAGAAATTCAAAAGGTGTATGTGAAGTTCCCAACCCGCTTTGGGCCAGCGTGGGGACTATAGCCCGATCCCTCTCGGGTATGAGAGGAGGCCTGTGCCCAGCAGTGGGACGTATAGAGGCTAACATATTATTATATTATTAATTTAAATAACAACAGTGTCATGATGTTATATCTTTGTATCCATATAGAATTTTCCAATGTTCTGGATTCATAGTCTACTAGTCTTTCCATGTCAGATTGTCAATGTAGCCTTAAAATAATACTTCTCCACTTCAAAGAAGCTTCGAAGATAAACTCTGAGTGGTGAAATCTTCCGTACAGAGAGTAGCTGGAAAATAATCTAATATCAACCTTTCAGAGGCAATTGCGAAATAAAATGAAACTGCTGCATGGCAAAACGAAACGTATGCCCATAAATATATAACTCATATTTTATCAACTAGCATCAATTGATGGATATCGACTACTTACTGATTCTTTCAAGCTAATATGTACATTGTGTAAAATGTTTTTCAAAAAAAGACTCTATTCATTTTCAATAAAGGCCATTTTAAACAGCTGACAACCTTTATATGGTATACAACTTGAGGTCTAGTCCGATGCAGAGAATAAAATAAATTTATGTGTTCATAAATAAGTAGTAAAGACTAATAAGGCCACAAAGACAGAACGAGACAAACAGCCATAAAAGCGTAAAAAAACCACTCGTTTGTAGCATTTTGTATCCATCGAGAAAAACATTCCTCCACAAAGTAAACAGCAATAAACTTTACTGTCCGAGATTTAATGTCTCTTTTGGACTTTATAGAGGCAGAGTGAGACAGTGATAACTGTGGATTACGAGCCTTGTGTTTTTATTGGAAAAAATCTGTTTGACATCAGTTCAAATTAACGAGTAAAATTGAAATAATATTTTAAAGTCAAGGTCTCATATTTTTAAAATACTTATCTCAATGTATTGTTGCAACAATTGTATATGTAGTTGAAACATGCAAAAATGTTAAGTGGAATAGCTTATAAAGTTAATTAATTACTTATTTTGTTTTATTTGTAATTTGTTACTGTATTTGTTTGCTGCGTGGCCGGCTTTAGAATAGTGCCACCCCGTCTCTTCCCGCGGGTGTCGTAAGAGGCGACTAAGGGATAAGGGAACCTCTGATTCCTACTGCTCGTGAGAACGCTGTGGTGATTTATTTAATTAATGGTCATCCATATGGCGGCGATGCGGTTCGCCACCCATCACGTCTCGTTCTTCACGGGGGCGAGAAGTGGCTCACGGAGAGCCGTTTTGCTACATTGATCATAGCAAATAGAAATCCGTGATCTCTGCCTACCCCTTTTGGGATATAGGTGTGATTGTATGTTGTATTGTTACTGTTCCTCCTTCAATGAGGTAAATAAATGATTTAAATGTTTTAACGAATATTAATATCATATTAATAATGTTTTCTAACTTAAATACAATGTATCACATAATAACATTTTGTCTTGTCAAAAATGTATTCAAGTGCAGTAGGTAAAATACAATGTAGTGGAATATAACCGTAACTCCGACATAAGAGCAATTAAATTTTCACTTACGACCACCCTCTGAAGTGGGGGAAAGAAAATTGTCGTACAACTTGCACATTTTGGAAACATTGTTAAGTTGATTCATTTGTTAGCTTGTCTTTTTTTGAATAGATGAATAAACAAGTTAATATGAGACTAAATATTTAAAATTAGACATAAAATAGTTAACAACACAAAACGAATAATGCGCAATTAACAAAAATATAAAATAATTTATTATGAATGTTTAGTGTTTTTAATGCACGTCACATAATTTTCTTTTTCTAAATTTAAAAGCGTAATCCAATTACTCGGAATGCGCATAACTATTAAAACTCAAGTTATGTAAATACACCTAAAATGTTTAGGTAATGTACGTTACTCATTAACTGACAAAATTATGACTGTGCACGATTTACTATAAAAATCACATTAAAACACTGTAAAAACTTGATGATCGTACAATGATTTACAGTGTTTTTATAATTCATAGTTTTGATAACTAACAGTACAAAACAAACTTGAAATAAAATAAATCACTACCTTGTAAAATATCACAATTGCTAGTTGTCCGCGCGGATATCCCGTGATCCCCCAATCAGGGGGGATTATAGAGGGCCGCACAACAATGGTACTAGACACGCCGAAAATATACCTCAGGACTCCAATGGATGCCCCTTTCATTCAGCTGATATGTAGCACATTATGTAGGGAAAAAAAACAGTCTATTCTACGGTTTGGCTCTTATACTTTGTGCAACCTAAGAAGCGGTTTTTGACACCTGTCATCTCAGTACATTCACAGAGATGACAGGTGTCAAAAACCGCTTCTTAGGTTGCACAAGGTATAGTTAGCTGTTTTTATGCCGAAAGGCATTAGCATAAAACCATACGAGTCGTCAAATGTAGTTAATGCAGTTGCATGTTGAAAAAATCCATGTGACCATTGGGCATGTAATCACTAATCACATTTTAGAAACTGTTTAACGTTTCCCAAAATTAAATTGACCTATAGGACCTATTGTACAGAATACAATGGCCATTTGTCGGAAATGATACGTTCCGGGAATACAATGCAATTTCAATATCGGTATTCGGGTTTGTATTGGTCCTAGTTTTAATACGTAAAAGGGTTTAAAATGCAGCGTGTGATGACGATTCGCGATATGGACTGATGTGTGAAATGAATATTGTACACATAGATAACGAAATTGAAAAAGATTAAAAAAAACAAAGAGTTAAGACTAATTTGTTAATGTACGCAGTTCCAATAGAAACAAATCAATGATATTTTGTCAATGATTTATTTTATATTACATAAGAAAAATGTATGACTGAATAACTGTAATCAGTAGACACTTAATAAACAGTATCAAAGTAATACAACAAAATAGAGAAGTTAGAGTATAATGCAAGAAGAAACAGGAATAAAGGAGATGAAACAAAACATTTCAAGCTGAAATATGTCTTTTAACTTTGCAATTAAGTTTGTAGACTCCATAACTCATTTGACGCGCGTTAATTCACTAAAAGAGATCGTAAAGTTGGAGTTAACTGCGCTATCACGTCTCCGCGCTATTCAAAACAAGAAAACAATATACTTGGGTGGCTTTGAATGTAAACTATCGTAAGCAGCGCTTACATTCAAATTAACTCATGTAGTTATAAGTAGAGCAATACATTCTGGATGCGTCGGGATGTTACCTTTAGTCAGGATTTGAGTAGCTACAGTTGTACGAGTCATGTTTCACATTAGATTCTAGAGGGCATTGCCCTATTTGCTAGTGTGAATGCATTTCGGCGCTGGCGCTACTGATGTATTGTCAGATAATTCGAAACGCCGCAACGCAAATAACCAAGAGAAATCGGTTAGACATCCGCCAGAACTTGAAAAATACAAGTTAGACGCATACTGGATTCTTGCTCTGAAAATATAATTTACATGTTTATTATCTATATATACTCGTATTTTATGTTTTAGGGGCTAGCTCATAGTTTAGAATCAATGTTTTTTTTACGTGGACGCAAGACATTAATGCTACACCTCTCATCCATAAAGGCTTTCCTCGTTAATATTTATTTCACGTGAAGCTCGTGGCCTATCATGTGAATTAATTCTCGGTCTCTGTTTATTACATAGAAGTAAATATTGAAATTATATTTCAAAACGAAATCGTGGTTGCGGGAACAGAAAAGATCTCTTCGTAGTGGTGATATTGTGGCCGTTTTTACTGTCTCGTTTCGAATAGCGAACGTGAACAGCTAATGCATTTAAATCGTAGTTACAAGACATTTTTATCTTCGAGGTGGTTTAGCTGCGACAGAGTCTTATTTGAATAAAATTTTGTAAAAAGAAAATGGTTTGAACACAAAAGTGGTCATCTGGTTATCAGAAAAAAAATATTGAAATTTACTGTGGTAGGTACACGTTTAGGATTCCTTAGCCGAAAACGTAGTCTCAGCACTCTCAGCATAGTCATACCTTTTACTTGTCTGTCTATTCGTGTGTCTGTTACCGACTTCACTCTCAGACCATTAGCACTAGAAAGTAACAATTTGTCAGAGATATACAGTCATGCCGAAAAAAACTATTAAAGACATAATTTTTTATCGCACAGATTTTAAAACGAAGGATTTGTTAGGAATCTTCGTTTTCAAGTTTATCTGACATTCATCCATACTTCTAATTCTCAATAAAAATGTATATCTATATACATTTACTTAGTATGATATAAAGGGGTATAAAAACGTAAAAAAACATTCGAAAAGTAAATAGTAAAAATATAAATACAAATAAAATACGTTTATGTAAGGGGCACTCGTTTATGCTTGTGTAACCTTTGTGTTGTTTTTATTTATTTTTTATTTATTATTATTACAACACATTATTATTACAGTACAGAAATTAAATTTAAGGCAGTTTCCTGTAAAACTGTTTTCACAGTTTGTCTGCAGGTGAGAGTCTCTAAATTATACATAATATATATCTATTAACTATGATATTTACTTAAGTTTAAACTTAAGTGACACTTATGTAGGTACCTACAGTATTGTGTGTCTAAGTATTTCATTGATGCAAGTGCTTAGATTGGAAAACAGAAAGCAAGTGAACATTTTATAAAAACACTAACTGGAAATTAGTATAGGAATACATAAAATCGTTGTTTGCCCCTAAACTTTTGATTCGTCTAACTTGGATACATAAAATTAGACGCCGTTAAAACTTTTCTCATCCGAAACTCTATTAAAATAGCAGTAAACATAATAAAATAACTTCACATGTTTGTGCCTATCAATATAAAGTAAACATTTAGTAACAGGAGACATTGTGTAACAGGAGATGACATCCCTAAGAAATTCATCACTAAAATTCTAAGCAACTTTTTGATTCAGTGACAGCCGTCTATCGCCAGACATGGCGTACAAAATTTGTTCTAAATAGTCCATCTAGTAAAATACATAATAAATCAATGGCAGGAGATTGAGAATATGAAATAATATATTGGTATCAAGAAAAATAGCTTGGGCTTCTCCTCCTCACTATTATTGTAGATAGGTATCTGATTATAGAACACTACAATCCTTTACCCACTAAACTATAGCGCATTTCATAAGGAATTAATTATAAATAATGTAAAAAAAATTTTTGTCTGGTTAACAAAAATTTTAATTATAATTTTAGTTTATATATTAGTTGTAACTTTAGTGTAAAAGCCTCGAAACTGTTTGAGTGTTGCTAACCTGTTATTGGTGCATAAATATTTTATGTGTCAGCTTGCTTATTGTAATTTGAATGCTTTGTTTATGTACTGTTGGTGTGTCTCTATAATAAACTAAAAATAAAGCAACAGTAATTACATAATCCCAAATATTCAGTGCAGAGGCACAAAAAGCTGAAGTTTTTTTGACCCAGTATAAGATACATACTCGTAGATTAGAAAGTGCTTGCTCACGCGGAGAGGATGGTACTACTTTGCTAGAAGCTAATCTTAATTTTTGCCGGCTACGTATAATCTTTATAGCATATTGTTGAAGACGAAAACAATAAAAAACTAATAGCTATAAAAAGCACAATCATGTCCAATTACAAAATATATATCTTGCAACTTTGTCGACAAAAACAATCAGGTGTGACGCCCGAGAAAGTCGTAGATCAGGTCGCCGCTAAGTCTGCCAGTCTACTCAGACTGAGGCATCACTCCTGTAGCATACCGAGCAATGGTGTTTCAAAATCACCAGTATAAGCGAGGTCCCCTCGATTGAGCATAATGCTGGTCAAGAAATCTTGGTAGCCCACATTTTTAAGCCTGCGAAATTTGTAGAGACCTGTAATTAAATTGGGTTGAATCTTATCAAATAACTTTGAACTATAATGAGTTATAGTGAAACTAATGTTAAATATAACGGTTAAATTCTGTACTTAATTTAAGTACCAGTTTTGCAGCGATGTAGAAGTAAGCGCTCTCAAGTCTAAAGACGAATGTCTGGCGCATTTGTAAGATGTCACATTAATACTTACAAAAAAAATGAGTTAAACTCGATTGAATCTTATCTCTTAAACTTGGCAAAGTAATCACATCCCTCCTTTCAAAATAAAACAGTACAAGAATAACAATTTTCAAGACACGCTATCAATACACATGTAGTCCATTTTGAATAACGATTGGTCAAAACAAAAAAAAAAAACACTCATTTCGGAACTGAATATGGCTTAATGGATTGTTCAATTATAGAGCCATTCATATTGAGTTATTATTTTACTCGTAAGTGACCCGGCCCCTGTTTCACCATGGTGACAATTGCCACAATTTCTGACATATCCAAATTACTGACGTCACAGGCGTCCACAGGCTACGGTAACCGTTTACCAGCAGGCGGGCTGCATATTTGTTTGCTACCACCATAATATTTTTAATAAAATTCAACATATTTATATTATATCGTCAATAAATAGGTACTAAGTTTGCTGAAGTGCTCACGAAAAACCATAGTACTTAGAAGAATTGTAAATATTTCTCGACATAAGATTGGGCTTGTGTCGGAAATTCGTGACAATTGTTGAGTTTTCGATACATATGTCAAAACCCCTGTTTAGAAAAGTAGTCGTTTTAGTAATAATAAATGAAGTTTTTCTTTAAATACTACGCTGGTGGCAAACAAGCGTGCAGACCGCTCAATGGTAAGCGGTTTCCGTAGTAGCCTATGGATGCCTGTGACGTCAGTAATTAGGATATGTCAGAAAATTACAATTGTAACCGTGGTGAAATAGGGGCCTGATAATTTTAGCTACCTATACGGTTTCATAAATAATTCAGATTTAGTTTCGGATCGCCAGTACACATTACGTTAGATGGCTCAAAATAAATAACTAACCAGTCGCGTAGTCTTGTTTCATTACCCCCTTCTATTCGCTGTGTGCATGAGTGTGGCGCCATCTTTTGAGCAGGGGGTTAAATCGCTTTTTTTCTTTTTTATTAATGGCATATACTCCTTGCTTATATGAAATGTATCTGGCTGATTAACTATTTTGACAGTTCACCCTATAGGTAATTTAAAATATTTTGAAATGTGATATTGACAAGAGCCCAATTTCTTGCTACATTGTGCACTGCGATCGTTCACGTTACCCCCACCATGCACTTCGCACATAGCGAATAGTATAAGTAGTCTTGCCATACTGATAGGATTCTTGACAGTATCTAATCGCTGCCCATAACGACGGGCGGGGCTTTATTGGGCTTAGTAATTATGCAGAACTTCATCAGCCTAGGCTTGTTTGTCATGGTGCCGTGGCTTTTCTTCGACTTTGTGGCTATTGTTGGCCTTTCAGCCAAACAACCAGCCAGCCAACCAGCGCTCGTGAAGCTAATAGTAATACTATTGTGATTTATTCGTCGCTCTGTATCGGATACAACTTCTTTTACAACCTTTATAAAGTTTTGGGAGCAGTAAAGGCAACTTTGAGTGCAACTCACAGGAGAAGTAATAATAAGATTGAAAGTTGTACATTTCTACATACATATATAAGTTGTGTCAAGGCGTAGGTGTACAGTATTGTCATTAAATTGATTGATTGATCAACATAAACAATGATTTGTAAGATTTATTTTAATATAATCGACGGCGGCATAATCAAAAAGGAAATTTAAGTATGCAATCTCTAAAAAGGCTCGACGAAAACACCTAAAATAAAAAATAAATCGACAAAGTATTTGATTTGAATGATGGCGCTATAGTTGATGAGTTCACTTGAATAATGCTGTTACAAAGGTGTTCTCACATGTGGTTCAAGCGGAGGCATGAGCACTCAAGTAGGAATATACAGATAGTCTCTAAAACCAACGTCGAGACTTAAAGGGTTGATGAACAGCTGTTGTGCTATCAGATCAAGCAAATTTGGCCCCAATGAAAATGGCTTATTTTTCAAGATGACGAGAGGCAAAATGACAACTTTAAGCTGTATAAAGGTATAAAAGTGCCAATTTCTCGAAAACTAAACCATTTTAAAATTAGCTTAATATGATAACCCATCAGCTGTGGAATCAGAAATCAGCCTTTAAGACTTGATGTTGGTAAGTATTTGGGACAGCCTCTATTTAATGCCATAGATTTAATGCTCTAAGTTCGGCTCAGGATACCACCTACTAAAATACATAACACCGTGCATTTCCCTACGTAAGCCGAATTTAGCTGCTCGATGAGGTAGGGTTGCCTGCGGCCTACTCTTGATTTATAGTGTAATAGACAGTTCCCATTGTAACAAGCAGTACTAAGCACAGTAGGAAGGTGATCTATTAGAGTAACCCATCTACGAACGAATAAAAATTCAATCAACTCCGGACGCAGGGCTGTACCAAGCATGTTTCGCGCAACGGTAGCACCGCAGTACAGTCCGTGAGCTTTCAAAAGAACCTTCGGGTTTTAGAAAAAGACGTCGGGTATCAATCAACTGTAACATGAAAAAGCAGAACAGCCATATTGCCTTCGTGTGTCATCGCCGATTCCTGAAGCTCTTAAAGCTCACGAACTGTAAGCACGCTTCTTATTTCGTGTATAAGTCACTCATGTCGTCAGTTGTTTTTGCCCGTGTTCCGCTCAGTTCTGTTGTTCAAAGTTGGACTACTTGTCGTAAATGGGTGTACTCTGATAGTACGGACTGTTGCTCGCCTGCAATAAAACCTTATTACAGAGCTGCCCGTTTAACAATCGCCCTCGTAAATGCAGTCGAGTAAATTTGGTGCATTTAAATTTCATTGCTGGCGCTAGTTAGTTGTTTTCAATGGAGACAATACGGTGTAATTGTGAAGATTTAATTTTAAACATGAGATATTAATAAATAAAAAGTTCGATGTGGTAGTTGTATGAAAAATATTATTATTTACCTAAGCATTTACATAAATTGCATTGCAGTGAAATAATTGTGTTTATCTGAAATATGCTATTGTGTGTTAGAGTTTTTATTAAAATTGAATAAAAAATACAGATTTTGTAATGTAATATGAATACTACTTATTTAAGGTACTAAAAAGAACTAGGTATGTTAAAATATTAGACACTGACGTATGCAAAATATTGCTTTTTCACGAGGGAAAGAATAAAGACTTCTTTATATAAGTATGATACTAGAAAATCCTGTTTGCCCAGTCGCCATCAAATATATCGGAGCGGCCAGGGTACTAAAATAACTGAGCATGCACTTTATCGCTTTGAAAATAGAGGCGAAGTTCAGATATTTGTGACCAACTTGGCTGCTCCGATATATCTGATGGCGACTGTCCAAAACTATCAATGATTAATTTTAAATATTTCGCAGTTTTAAAAATTTAAGACAAATTGATAGAGGTTTCTAATGTGACGTAAATTCAAAGTATAATAGTTACGTTATAAAATATTACACAACATAAAATATAGGCAATATATAATCACAAATTAGCATTTTACCTCAATTACATCGTAGCATCCTAGTTCCGTAGCTCCATAGCTTCATAGCAGCGTAATTTCGTAGTCCCATCATGTCGTAGGCAAGGCCATTATTTCGTTTTAGAATCCAAACGCTTTGCCCAATAACTTGGCAACGGTAAAGCGTAGGAATTCTAAAACGAAAAGAACAGCACTATATGTTCCGTCGTTTCATTCAGCAGGATCATTATTGGAGAATTTACTGTCCATCCTTAAATGTGTATCATTTTACATAGCAACCGTAATATAGAAATTGAAATTTAGATGATATATTAAGGCATTACAAACGTACAAAAAAGTAGCTTTAAAATTTTACAAATAAGATATTTAGGTATACATACGGTTTTCAGTCCCGTTTGCTTGCAAAATAGCTTACCTGAAAATAAAAAAACAATTCATATTAACTAAATTTAAGGCTGGATGCAAGTCGCTTCCGACCGATACTTATATAGGTCCAAAGGGGGGGCCTATGTTCAGAAGATGATGAAATTTAAGGTGTCTGCGATATACTATCTCTATTATCAGTTAAATTTGAGGGCCACGACATGACACGCGACGTGCGTGTGCGGCATTGCTTGCAATCCCGGGACTTTTTTTGCATTTAAATTACGGGACTTCGATATTTTTCTATACAAAAAATCCCGGTATTGGAAGCCCTAGTGGAACCAATGAAGCCAGTCGAAAGTATTTCTAAATGGCGTCCTGTCTAATAGTGACAAATAATTGTTTTTTGTTTTGGAAATTTCTGAAGTGGATCCTAGCTCTTTAACCCTAATCCCATAGATCAAAACGGGTTAAAGCTGCGTTTCTACCAAAGATGAACGTGGATGCGTTGCGATAAATGTGTTTGCTGTTAAATCATTTTTTTTTTATAAAATGGCTTTCTCCCTTTGTCTAAAGCAATGGGAATTTTGCCAATGTCGAGTATATACGTTAATCTCACTTTTATTACTTTTAATAAAAATAGGCAACGTTGTTCGGTATAGGCTTTGTTATTTGTAAAGTGATAGCAATTCTTTACAAACACGTGGCGGCCAGCCAGGATAACCGTCCGTCTAACTAAAGAGTGGCTACACGCTTTATGAGACTAATTTTTCATAAGCTGCACACTTTTTATAGATCACCGCACAATAAGCTATCAATATTATACACTGAACTACTGTAATGAGCAAAAAACAAAAAAACTACTCCCAAAACGTCCGCGCTGCCCTGCGTCTCGGACGGAAATCGTTATCTCGTTTACCTATCATCGCACAACGCTATAGGATTTGGCATTTAACATACACATTCTTAGCAACGCATCCTTACTCATCCTTGGTGAAAACGCAGCCTAAAAGTATTTTATAGTCTTCGACAACCCGTTCGAATAAAAACCCCAACGCAGTCACCACACGTGAGATTACTTTTTTCACTAACAGGCGAAACTAACAACTCTCGACCACATGCACACATACAATCACGCCTATATCCCAAAAGGGGTATAGTGCCCCTTGTATACAAAAAGAAACCGCAAATCGATGTACAGTTTAGCCGTTTGGCACACGCATACTACAGGTCAAAACAAAATTTTTCATCCGCAGTTCTTAAAAAAAATTCCCTTAGGAGGGGGGTGCTGATTCATCATTTTTTTTTGTATCAGGAAAAAAAATTTTTTTTTCAAAAACCTATGGTGTGTGGTATCATATGAAAGGGCTAATAGAGGCGGTTCTAATAATATACCACATCATTATATTTCAGCCATTTTTTAAAAATTAAAACAAAAATAATTTTCAAAACATACCAAGTTTGGGCTCCCCCAGATACGACATGGCTGTTTTTTTTTTGGTACTGTATATCAAAAATGATACTAGATATGCTCATATCTAACCCCAAGAAAGAAATTTTGAAAATAATTTCATAAAGTATTTTTTTAAAATTTTTCAATATTATCAAGTAACGCAGTACAAAATGTACTGGAGTAGGACTATAGTAGAACTCTACTTCAGTACATTTTGTACTGCGTTATTTTGTAATATTGAAAAATAAAAAATAAATACTTAATGAAATTATTTTCAAAATTTCTTTCTTGAGGTTAGATATGAGGATATCTATTATCATTTTTGATATAAAGTAACAAAAAAAAACCAGCCATATCGTATCTGGAGGAGCCCAAACTTGGTATGTTTTGAAAATTATTTTTGTTTTAATTTAAAAAAAATGGCTGAAATATAATGATGTGGTATATTATTAGAACCGCCTCTATTAGCCCTTTCATATGATACCACACACCATAGGTTTTTGAAAAAAAAAATTTTTTTTTCCCATACAAAAAAAAAGATGAATCAGCACCCCCCTCCTAAGGGAATTTTTTTTAAGAACTGCGGATGACAATTTTTGTTTTGACCTCTAGTATGCGTGTGCCAAATGGCTAAACTGTACATCGATTTGCGGTATTACTGTAAAATTAGACTCGTACACCGTGCACTAGTAGCAGAGATCACGGATTTCCATTTGCTACGATCAATGCAGCAAAACGGCTCTCCGTGAGCCACTTCTCGCCCCCGTGAAGTACGAGACGTGATGGGTGGCGAACCGCATCGCCGTCATGTAGATGACTATTAAATACATTATTATTTTTACGTGTTTTTAAAGTGGTGCATTCCACTCAAACAATAGTTTGTTATTAAATCAAATACAAACGTTGAAAACATTGAAAAAATTATCAACCCAGTGGGACTCGAACCCTACATCGATACGCCTTGCCGGGGCTCGATCGCTTTACCAATTAAGCTATGGTTATGTTTTCAAAGTTTGTATTTGATTTAATAACAGACTATTAAATAATCAAATAAATCACCACAGCGTCACACAGCTCAATCATCAATCATCAGCTCGACCACATTTTGCAGTAAAAACGCTGCAAAATGTAACTCCCACACGAAAATTCAGATATTCCTGACATTTTGAAGGATACCACTGAGTTACGTTAAAACTTTGCATATTTTTCACATCTCTCGAGATTTAGACGTGAAATAGGGGCAAGAGTCTCGGAATTAAGACATGCGCTGTTATGTAATATACAGTCGCCGTCAGATATATCGGATCGGCCAAGGTCGTCACAAATATCTGAACAAGGTACTTGCATGTTCTTTGAGCTCTCTTACTCACTGACAGGACTGAAGCGCGATCTGAACGAGAACCTAAAAATATAAAAGTAGTAGGAAAAAATTACGTTGCGTCACAGTGATATTAATTACGGTACGCTACTCGTTAGTAGATGGCTTGGTCTAATAGCTGGCCACGTCAGATATGACACAATAATGAGAGTAATGTAACCAGTCCAGTTAGATTGCATAACCATTTTTATTGCTAGATCCGGGCATCTGGCAGCTTTTAATGGGTGGAGATCAGAGTGACAGAAATGGGTAAAAACTGCTGAAGTTGTGTCATTTATAGACAACAAGGTCTAATATTTTATTATTACATTAGAACAGAAAACATTGTGTATTATTGCAGAAACAAAAACAGTAGGCGAGTAACCAAAAATTACATTATACATCATTTGGCACTAATTCCCCCAACCGAAACTTTTGGATATTATATAATCTAATTAATTTGTGATACTGATAAGATAAGTGTCATAACGATAAGATAAGGCCTCTACCACAGCCTCTACAGACGACAACGACTAGTCCATTAATTACATATTTTTTCATAATATTGGATCAAACCCAGAACTCTAGGATTTGTTTTCTTCAAGTTATATGCATTCTTTGACCTCCACCACTTTACAGCTGCCAGACGTCTGGATCTAGTTATAAACATAGTATAGCAAACTGACTAGAGGGTTTCGTTGGAACACAAATATTAAACACTGGCAATTTTTTAAAGAATCGCTCAATAAACAAAAATGTATATTCATAAGGGTTCCTAGCTATTATTTATAAATTAATATGAAGGCAAAAAGATGTTACATTACCCGCAAGAATAATTCTTTTGTTAAGCAGGTAATAATCCCGTTTACAATTTTATACAACAGCTTGCCTATTTTGCAAACAATTGTTTGAGGAAAGTCGTACAAAGACTGCAAAATTCATATTAATAAACCCGAAACCATGGATCAACTCCAAGGGACTCCGCGATAGAAGTGTTATTTCCAGTGACATGTATTTAAGCGACAGGATCAATAAATAATAGAAAGCGTTTACTAAGAATCACAACCGCCGTAGTTACAGGTAGTTTTATACAAAAAATAAAATATACACCGCTAGCAGCTATATACAGTTTAATTTTATATCATTATATAAAATGTCACGGGGGCGAGAAGTGGCTCACGGAGAGCCGTTTTGCTGCATTGATCGTAGCGTAAATCCGTGATCTCTGTCTACCCCTTTTGGGATATAGACGTGATTGTATGTATGTATGTATGTATTTATATAAAATTTTGATATGCTTTGCTTAATTTTTGTCATAATTTGGTTTTAGGTCAAACGCAAAACGTTTTTTTAGTAGTAAAAGAAACTAAAACTGTATTTATGTTAAAAAAACATTCAAAGTGTAAACATCATGTCTCATCCTTTCTTTTGTTGATATTTTTCCGTAAATTTTATATTTCAACCCTGTGAAACAACTAAATTTGTGTACGAGTATAGGTAAAACAAAACGCAAGTTAGTGTGTGGACCTTAGAGTATGAAACCAACCGGAGCGGCCATTAAAAGGCGTTCTCCTCTGCCGAAAATATACGACCAGTGTGGTCATACTCATTGTATGGACTGACGTTTTCCTGACGTGGCTATTTTGACGTTTCGCATACATTTGACGTTCCCCTTCCCCGCAAAAATTGGCAGACTTTTTTGTGTAGTAAATGTCAGACATGCCTGGTCCGGTTGGTTGAATAGTAAGGTGTAGACTGTAGGAGAAGTGATCTGAGGCCGACACATTCAGTACAATAAGGCCATTATTTCAGAATCAGATAAAAAAGGTCCAACAATTACGGTTCACATTTGAATAAAATTATAATTCTCGTACCGAGTTTATTTATTTCGGAGGAGATACGATCTTGGGCGGGTCGCTACTAAATGCCGTCACGTCCATTGTTACGGTTTTTATGCAAAGGTGGGACATAATTATACAATTAAACAGTTTTTATTGTGTTGCTAAAATCTTTATAGTCTTAGTAGCATTTGAGAACGCTGAAATGGGGAAGGCCAGTGAATTGCAGCCACTTTTGCAGAGGGCGCTGTTCCAGATTACATACAATAAGAGAAAGAGATACAAACAATGATAGAAAGAGACAGACGATGGTCCTTAACTTGTATGCAGGCAAAAAACTTTTCTTAGGCATAAACCTCTCTAAAGGCGGTAATCTACATGATTTTAATTTTAATGTATTTCAAAAAACCGGTAGATTTCAATTTTGAAGCAATTCGAGACAAAACATTGAATCATTTTTGCGAAAATAAATATAAACTATTTTGCGCCATACAGATTTAGCTTTTCTAAGGACCTAGTTTGGAGATGTCACTTTGACAGTTGCCTCCCCCATTATAAACGTTATGCGGCGATGTCAGCTTTGCCACCATTGTGGTACTGTACCATAGTATTTTATACAACCGTGAAATAATGAATATATATTTCAAGTTAGTGTCAATTGAAAATTAAAATAAAGTAAACAAATATGGCTGACTGACAACTGATTTTCTATGGAAAATGGAATTTGACACATGCCAAATTATTATTATAGAAACCGGTTTTTACTGAACTATACTATAAGTAATTAACGGATATTTTTGACTGAAAATGAATGTAGATAAGATGTTTATATGTGTGAAATGATAATGTAAAGTTCTTTATTGCGAAGCAATGAAAGTAAATGTTTTTTTTTACATTATTTTACACTGTTTTTGTCTCGTACCTTACTTAGGTAAACACGAAAGGCGACTGAAAAGCTTCATTATGTCACTACTATAGTGTGTTAAGAATATCGAAACGTCTCGTCTTAATACTAACTGCTAATTCATTAACGTGATTCAGAAATCATTTAACTAAATGATTATTTGTCCTTATCTGTCACTTTGCTGACAGCTGTGTTGAAACAGATAAATCATAATTCACAAGGTCCTCTTTGAGCTCCTTGGCAACCTTACTCACCAGCAGGATGACAAAACTATGAGTAGGGTCTAGTGCTATTTGGTTGTGGTTTTCTGTAAGGTGGAGGTCCTTCCCCAGCCGGGCTCTGCTCCAGATTTGAGCGGGATGACATCCGCTGTGCTGTGCCCTACCACACATAGCGAAATGACATTCGCAGTACCCATACCTCTCTTTTGGGCGTAGTTTAAGGACATACCCGTGTCCGGACTAGGGCTCGCGGTCGTTTCCGGATCTCGTGTATCCGTTTCGAATACCCGTGTCCGAATAACACGCGACACGGGTTTCTGGCCCGTTTCGCACGTGTCCTTAAGAAACGTGTAATTAAGATCCGTGTCCACGGGTAAACGGGTCGCCGAAAAAACCGTGTCTTAAATACACGCGGATCTGGAAACGTCCTTTGCGGTAAGAGTCAAACGGGTCGAGTCGTTCAAAAGCTACGAATGACTACATTATATAAAAATCTTATTGCCTTATAAATTTAGTTAACAGTTATTTGACCGAACCTTTTTTCTACTCAGGTAGAAGCACGGGTTTTAGTTTAGCAATAGAAAAGAAATATTACTTCATTACACCTACTAAATACTTACCTCATTTAATGAATTGTGTCTTTGTTCTTGAAATTCTAAAATTCTTTAGTTCAGAAAGTAAAATCAGTTGTTGATTAAAAAAATAATATATAAATATATATATATTTATATATATATAATTAGGGTGGTCCAATAATCGTTGTAGTTTTAATGTGATTAATGTATTATATATACATACTAGTTTTAAGGTATTTATTTATGGGCTTCTAAGCTGCCTGAAAATAAGCATATTTAATTTCATTTAATTCGAAAGAACATAAATAAATACCATAAATTTGAAACGAATGTCCATTACAATGAAAAAATTAAATGTAAAGAACTCTGGTACATCACGGGATTCGAATTCGACCCAGCGTCCTTCGTGTTGCTGATCAGACGTGCATCCAAATTCCAAATACAAAAATCACGAATAATAGTAATAGCGTAATTGGAAGCACGTCGGACCTTATTTAACCTTATTTATTATTTAACCTTATTTATTATTTTTCACTAAATAAAAAAGTTAACCCATAATAATATATATAAAATTATAAACCAAAAACATAAATAGTTAAATTCATGTACTTACTCAGGGGTAGTCAAGGGTGCGGGTGGTGACTTTTGGTGAATTGTTAATAAATGTTTCCCGATAGCTCCTGTTGAACCACCATTACAAGAAAACTCGTTATTTGATCGGTCATTGCATAACGAGCAATAAGCTTTATCACCAACTCTGGTGGCGAAGTTCCACACCCAGTTTCTTCTCATTTTTTAACAAATAAACGCAATAACAATTTTATAACAACAAAAACAAACAAGACAAAAACTATTAACAAACCAACTAAAACTATTTTAAAATGGTAAGATTAACCCGGGAACTCCAACTGACCGACTAAGTGGCAAACTGGAGTCATACTGAAACTTAATAGGATATTCTAAAAATTTTAGGCATTTCTTTTAAAATTGTATTGTAGCTTAGTGGGAAGTCTTATCACAGTGAAATGCATTTTAGTGCCGCGCGGCGACAAAACAATGGTAAACGATTACAATAGGTTAAGTAAATCCTCTTAAAATCGTGCCGCTTGAGGTCATTTGTGTGTACAGACACGTTGTCTTTATTACAACCACTTAAAGCTTAAAACGGGCTGCCATTATGACTTGGAAATTAACACGTTGGCGCTACTTTGCAGTGCAAACTTTACACCAAAGGGTGTCATAAATCTGCATTTTATTTTATTACTTACCTGGACGCTAGTGTTAAAGTGACCTATGTCAAGTAGAAATTTACCTGTTTTAGTATCTAAGCTTAATTTCATAAGTTATATTATCACAGGTTATCCAAACCAACATAAGTAATATTGTTTTTTTTTTCAAAAAACAGATGTGCATGGTAATTTGAGAAGGCCCCTCAAATAGGTGGTTGCTTTTGTTGCCTTTGCCGTTTATGATGTTTTCTCATAGTAAATACTAAGAACGAATATAGACAATATAATAATGAATACCTACCAAAGATGTTGTATTATCTCTCGCAGCAATGAAATTAGAAGTTTTTACATTATTGTACACGAGTAGCTATATAAAATATTGTTTTAATGAAGTCGCTTCTCAAAGCAATATAATTTATTTTCAAACACTATCAAAATTGAATAAGAAAGTAGAAAGTATATTTTTTTAATTATCAAAACTATGTGTAGGTAAGGTAATTATTCATTTTGTCTAGAATACCAATGCTTAACTAAATATACTATAAAAGCTTAATAAAAAATATAACCGACGAAGCCAGTCAATTCCACCCATAGTCAACTATAGAGCATTCAATAGTAAATCTTATTTGATTGATACGGCTCTAACTACTTCGGAGCGTCGGAACCGTTCGGGCCGGTATTAAGAACCCGTGTACTCGTGTAAACGTGTCTGAGAAACGTTTCTCGGAGACGTTTCCTGGAGACGTTTCCGAATCCCGGCGGGTTCGTGTAAACCGGTTCCTTAGCACCGCCGGTCTTAAGTACACGGGTATTCGTTTCCGCGTGTTACACGTGTAGCGGGAGCCCTAGTCCGGACGTCGTTTAAGGATATACCCGAGTCCAAGAGGCCCGGATACATGACAGTTTTAATCTCATGGTTGAGAAAAGGTAATTTTTAACACCTTACACGCTCTGATACTTTATCTGGTGCCTCTCTTCAAAATTAGTTGTCCAAATAATAATACCTCGACATAATATAAACACAAATGCCCATGTAAATATCCTATAAATGTACCCGTCGGCTCAATCATATCCCAACTACCCTACCCCCCACCCCATCCCCCTTAGCCCTTTGTAAGACATTCTCGACAGAGTATAATAGTCAAGAGCCTCTCGACCTCGAGATATTACAATTATGTTAGGAACAATTTCTGGAATAACACTTGAGCATTATAACTAAATTAATATTGTTAATAAGGTATTTGTTTTAATAATGAAGAGGTTGGGTTCATTAATATGGACGCCAATTTAAACGGATAGGTTTATTAATACATTCAATACTAGACAGTCAATTGAATAAGGCAAAATAGAGGTAAAATTATAACATTTTTAAATTACTAGTAGTAGATACAGTCGGCCAAAAATGTGGTCTACCACCCTACGGTTGAGGTTCGTTTGAACGTCATGAGACAACAAGGTCGTGAATGTCTTAAACTCCGTTAGAAAAGTCAACCTTAGCGACCGTTATATCTCCCAGAAACTTTTGTTAAAACTGGTAGACCACTTTCTTGGTCGACTGTACCTTAATAATAGACAGTAAATAGAATCAGTTTTAGAAAAGGCCAAAGTGTAATACTTTTGTATGGCATATTATGCTGTATGTTTTCCCAAACCGCATTACTGTATGTTTTTTTCCAAAATCTGTGAACGCCAATCTTCATTAATTTGAAATCGAGGTAAGGTCTTCTAAGACCATTTTCGCGTGGCAGTACGGGATCTGGTAGCTGCCCTCGCCCAAAAAGAAAATCCAGCCTGTATACATGGACCTAAATAAAAATAATATTCTTTTAAAGAGAAAGTAACTGGCATACTACTAGGTCCTTTGCATAATCACAACACAAATAAATGAGGTCCTATTTTTACGTTTGTAAAAAAAACAATGACAGATAATACAAATTTGTCAGTCCGTCCATTCTACTCTACTCACATGATTGATCGCTCGAACGCCAGATAGGCGTGCAATAAAAATGTGACCTTACTAATCTAAAGCCCTATCTTGTATGTAGCTCACTGTAACGTAGGACCTTGTCGCAGTGGGGTTTGGAATATAAATATTTCCTAGGATTTGCTCTTCCAGCAATGTCCTTGGTTTTATTATTGTAGTAAAAGATGCTGCTGTCTATATGATGATAAGAATATTGACTGTTGGATAGTATGTACGATCGGGCATCAATAGCTGTAGATACTTATTTTTTAATTTGAGTATATATAGAACGTGGAGGTGGAAGAACTGGTGGGCGAGCCCAACATCATCGGCGAAAGCAAAGCTGCGCGAGTTCGCTGGCTCGGCCATGTGGAGAGAATGGGAGAGGATCGAGCGGCCAAGAGAGCATACCTGGGACGACCAAGTGGGAAACGTCCGAGCGGAAGGCCTAGGTATCGGTGGATCGACGTGGTCCAGAGAGACCTGTGCGACATTCGAGCGGCTGATTGGCGACGGATCGCACAGGATCGGAACGAATGGCGGAATCTTATGTCGGAGACCAAGATCCATTTTGGGTCGCTGAGCCAGCGAAGTAAGTAGTAAGTAAGTAAGTAAGTATCTATAGAAGCGCTGGTAGCCAGAAGCGCTAGTAGCTTTGCGCTTAGACGTCCGACTTTCAATCCGGAGGTCTCGGGTTCAAACCCCGGCTCGTACCATTGATTTTTTCGGAACTTATGTATTACGGAATATCAATTGATATTTAACCTTTTTTTCGTTCTATTTCGTCGCTTTTCAGTGAAGGAAAACTTCGTTAGCGTAGTTTGGTAGCTATTTGTAATAGTTGCCAGATAATGAACGACGATGCTTATGAAGCGTAGGTACAGTCCTAGAGCTCAAAGAAGAACCTTCGGGTTTTAGAAAGATACGTCGGGTATCAATCAACAGTGACACGTGAAAAAGCAGAAAAGCAATATTACCTTCGTGTGTCATCGCCGATTCCCGAAGGTTCATCTTAAAGCTTACGAACTGTAGCTGTTTTTTTATGTTCACCAGATTATAAAAAGCTAAAACTAGCCATAATCAAATATCTCGAATTCATTGCATCCCACTATTTAAATAGACGCAACAAACGAAAAGGCGCTTGAAGTTTGCCTCAGCAGCAAAATTACTCCCGTGCCCGCTTGGGCGCACTCGGCCGAGTTCGGCCGCCGTCGGCTTTAATCTCGGCCAAATTGCTTCGGTTCGACGAAACGTCTAATATACTACCCTACAAAAGACGGAACTGACATTATACGCTTGTATAACTACGGCTTTTTCGGAATCGAGATAGCTCAGGACTTGAGAAAAGGCCTTAGTCTAAATTGTGAGATTTAAAGTAGCATTATTTATTTCTGGAGTCTAATGTTGCCGTTTGATTTTGATTACTGGGCTTTTCGTAACTGGAAAGTTGAGAAGGTTTTAATATTTTAGTATTGGATTTGTTTTTTGGTAATTCGAACACGAAATTGGCTTACTTAATTCAAATAACTTTCTTGATTAGATTACGATTGATTGAACTTTCACTTTGTGGTCGTATTCGATCGAACCACAATATTTCCTTTGACGACTTACTACTAACGGTATTTATATCTGATGTCAAGTTACCAAAACACAATTCACAAAATATATTTATGCCGAAAATATAAGCCCCTATGACACTTTCTAGGTTAAAATCTACCTATGTGGCAAAAATTCATCCAAAATACGTTTTCACAAATTTACGTGCTAGAAGAACAAATATCCAACAAACTTTTCGAAGTGCTCATAAGTACTTTTATCAATATTCCCGTAGCAAATCCAGAAAAAAAACCTACTTTCTAAATATTGCCTACCCGTCACGACACAATAATAAAATAGCACAAACCTGTCAAATTACATAGCGCTAGTGTAAACAAAAACGTTGAAACGTACCGTTATGAACTGATACAATACAGACCGGGGCACAAAACCCGGTCAACTTCAGAAGACATCAGTAACACGAGAGAACGGATTTCCTTTACCCTTTCAATTTCGGCCGGGTAATGTTTAGGGTCCGAGCTGAACGTGATCGCAATGGATAAGGTAAGGATATGGAGTGACAATACACTCTATTACCGATTGACTTGAGTAACTACGTTTGCGGGGTAGTGTTGTAATTGTTTCCTGGCTCTTGTATAGAATGACGGACAAGAGAACACCATAATCATGTATTGAGTGTAGTTGCCCAGAAATATTTATTTTGTGGGGTGTACTAAAAAGATCTTTTGTTCGTGACAACGATAAATACTTCGTACGATATCCAATGAATTGAAGGAAGTATGACTCGAGTCCAATTTGTTCACATTATGTATTTTCGTGGTATTTTCTCTCAGTAATGGTCTGGTAGAGTTGAAGCAGAAAGGAAGTCAGGAAAGCCAAGGAGAGCATTCATGGATCAAGTCAAGGAAAAAATAAACGTCGTGATCAGACTATCAAGGAGAAGGCGAGGACAGAGAGATACATGGAAATTGCTAATTGGTGATGATGATGATGAATGTTCTCGCCTGGTAATCTCGATCTTTCTTGAAATCTAGACCACTTAGTCTAGTAAACAACATTTTGAAGCGAACAAAACTGAAAGCGATTGGAGAACACCCCAGCGCAAGGAATAATAAATGTAAAAAGCAAGCCTTTTTCTTCCAGGCAAGCAGGCTCGGTTTTTTTTTGCTGTTGTTAGTTAGGAACAGTGAGATCGGATTAAATGGATTAATCACTGATTCGCACTCTTAGTCAAAGTAACCGTTTTACCAAAAACGGCTGTAAAGTTATACTTATAAGGTAAAGATTTTGTATAATGTTATCAGTCAAGACAATTCACGAACAATCATTGTAAAACTTTGGCCCGTGTTGAACGGAAGCCTCCAGTAACCCGTTATCTCAAACCACACAAAACGCAGGCAAAACGCCGGCATTAGCATCAACTGAGCCGCTTACGGTGAGCTTCGTTACCATACATTTGTGACGCCGCGTAATTTCATTCATTATGCCACGTATTCCACTTCCTCAAGCATTGCTCGACTCAAGGAGACCAGCATAATTGGTGGCATTGTCTTTACCAGTTTATATTTATTCAGAGTTCAAACCTATACTGGTTGACCTTGGATGGACGCACAATTGTGGTGTATGGGGATGAGAATAACTCAGGCCAGGAATAGCTGATGTCTCTGTTTTGTAATGACTATCAGATCCTCTTTTGCTTTAGACCTACTTTTATTTTAATACAGAAACAGTAAGTGCATTAACAATGTGGTCTTTGATGTATTAAATATTTATTTTATCATACTCAGCATTTCACCGCTGCTTTTCCAATGAATCCGTACGTACAAGCTTAGTTTTCCCATTTTAGTAAGAGAATAGGGCTCAGGCAATAAGTACTTTAACATTGCATTTCCGGAAATTGGAGCAGTTATCAAGATGCTGAAGACGTAAGACATAGATGCGGACGCTGCTGGCACAAAAATATCATTTTGTATTTCAATCACACACCAACTTTATAAGAAAAAACTAATGTCATGACCAACCAATCTTCACAACGTGAAAGCCAACCAAATAGAGTGCACCTCAAAACATAATAGCTAGAGGTACTTGGTTGCGTCACAACATCAACTTCCAAAGTCTCACAGCTCCTTGGCAAACTCGCCAGTCGCCATCTCAAGCCCCGTTCTGATTTAAAAGCATATCCGCGGGATTGTTCGCGTTTCGATGAGTTACTGCCATTACTCGGGTAAATATTTGCGGACCCGGGCCTGGATTGACGGAGCTGTTTATACGTCCTCTGTATACGCCCTGTTTTAAGGTACCTACGTTTAATAGAGAGACAACTTGTTGAGCGGAATAATGTTTAGCGGCAACTTCGATTGCTTATATTTTAGGCTTTATTCTATTACAAAATTATAAACTACTTAAGCAACAACTGGTTCAAATCATATTACAAATACAGAGAGGTGGGTATATATTCTCGCCTACATGTAGATGTGCTAGGCCTAAGGGTCAGCATAAATCACTCCTTTTACCAGAAACTTCAAAACGTGAATGCATAAAATCCTCAAACCAAATCCGAGTAATTACGAATATATCATCCAACTTTCAGTCGACCAACCCTCGAGCCGTCCAAACCTGAGGTTTTCCAAAATCCGCCCTTCAAATTGTCATAAATTACGGTCCCCATTTGACTATTTCCGCCACACACTCTAAACTGACAATGTTCGAGCCTCTAACCTGAAATTGCCCAGAAAGTTGGCAAACCGAGCCTTAAAAAAACTTTTCGTCCGCATTGGCGCGACTTAACTCCAAATTACCGGTAAATGAAAACGGACTCTGTGAAACGGTAATAAAGTGCGATTTGCGTTGTTACATTCATGTGCTGAAGGTGCATTATCCTAAAGTCGGGGTTCTTTGAGAGTCGTCTCACGTCTTTCGCCGGGTAGATCACGTCCTCGGCAGCCCTAGCGTTTATTATGCAATAGCTAAATGTAATAGACATGTTCGGCCAGGCCGGGAATGGACAAAGTGCGCTATTTCTCAGGTCCAAGCGGTGCAATAGTTGGCTCAGCAAAATAAAAGTTTCATTTCTTAAACCACCGCAAGACACCGTATCGGAGAATATTTTCCAAGATATTGAGGAGAAATATACAAGTACACGGTGAATTTTTGCAGTAATATAAATAGGGCATGCACCCGTTGCTAGAATTCCACATATAACCAGCAGTCAGATGAACTGTGTATGTGTATTGATGTGTAAATAGAATACGCTGCAGATTCAAATAAAACTCATAATTTTCAGACAGTTGAGAGGGCTAACATCAAATAATAACTAAGTGGGCAGCCGTTAAGGTTCATCTTAATAAAGTGGTTTTTCTATAGCGAAAATTGTTGGTACAAAATTGCGCTCGTATTTAATGCTGCATAAAATAGCATTAAAGCCCTGTTAATCAACAAAACAAATGCAATCATCAGGCCCATCTTAACGGATGGACCAAGCCACGCAAGCGACAACTTGATCAGATGATTCTACGCTGCTAATCTCTATTTCTCTCCATCAATATTAAGGGATCCTAAGATCCGGCATAATCACAGGGGGAGGGATTCCTCAATTTACCCTCTCATCCCTTGAGGCACGAAATAATCTAAGAAAATTGGGTAACACTTTTTCGTGATAAATATTGCACGGAAAATGGGTATTTTTGACGGTTACGAAAGCGGGCTTAGCCCAGTTTTGTTGGATCACCGTTAGTATTTTTATACTCTTTTTAGGAGGAATAAAAAAGGAATAAGAATAAAATTCCACGTGCCACTGAGCATTCAATTAGGCTAGAGTATTTTGAGCCGGGTAAGAAATTAAATTAGGATGATTACACCTAGTCCTTTGGGTAAAACGTGTATTCTTCTATCATTTTTTTTACTTATTTTTGTGATATTCATTCCACAACCGGAGCGGCCGAGGGCATCGTGTCAAATTAGCTCAGATTAATAAACTCTAGCAGCAAAAAACATGATTGCTCATATATTGTACAAATACGTAAACATAAGCACAAAAACTAACTAACAGAGTTAATAATAGAACAAGTTTAACAGGAGGTGCTCGAACAGTAAATGTTACCTAACACAATGATGACTCATTTAAGGTTTTCTCGCGTCTCGCTAATTCGTAGTTTCGTCTGATCGTATTGGGAGGTGTAAGAATACATTTCCATTAGTTTGGATTTGTAGTGAGTCGACGGATTAAAATTTATGTTCTTCTTTTCGGAACCGTTTGTAATTAAAGAAGATCGCTGAAATATTTACAATCCGATACAGTAGTTAGAACCTTGATTATCTGAACCTCAGTTATCTGAATGCTCATTATGCGAACTTTGGCTTGACTTTTTGCTCGCTGCACTTAAACTATAATATATATTTACATAAAAAACGTTTTGTTTTTCTTTGAATATCATTCCAAGTAAAAAAATATTCGACTATTGATCGTCCGAACTAGTCTCGCTCTCAATCGGCTCGGATAGTCGAGGTTCAAATGTAATCGTAAACTGATATCGTTTTTTCGTAAAAATATTTCGGGAAGGAATATAACCATAACCATAACTCGTTTGAACTTTATCCAAGATAAAAAATAAACATCGATTTTCCAAAGCTGTAGCACAAAAATAAAAGCCATCCTAATCCCATCGAACTTTATGTTAATATCGTATTACCTTAACGATAGTAACGTGCGACGCAGCATACAACGCTGGGCCAATCCCTGATTTCCCCCGAGCGTCAGCGATCACACGAAGTGTACAGCATCCAATTTTTATCATCCACTTATGTATCAGGTACTCTCCTAAATTGCGAGGTTGCGTGTTGATGTACGAGCGCCTTGGTGGTTAGCATGTATCATATTAAGCACAATGACATATTATTATGGGTGCATTTAGGGGACTTTATTTGGCGTTTATCACAGTAAGAAATGTGGTAATTCAAATACGTTATATTACTTTGAAACGTCGACAGTTTAATGTAAATGGGGCATTTAACCCCTTATCCATAAACGTCTTACAAGCCTCATTTAATTAATAATCATTTGTCAAAAACACATTGGCAGTTGTGTTTCTTAGAAGCAGACAAAATATATTTGAACTAATACTTGTATGGAAAAGTTATACTTTTAACTATGTTCATACTCTTTTATTCGTGATAAGTATTTCATGGAACATGTACCTACTTAACTGTTATAAAACAATCCTTACGATAACGTTTTTTTACCTATCTTGATAAAATCAGACTTGAATTACTCCAGAATTACAAAAAAATCCCAGCTTGAGACGGAATCCATGAATTTTTAACGAACTAATTATTTGCTAATGCAAATTAGTGTCTAGCTCTCTTGATGAAGTTGTGTCGTAAGTAGTCAGAGGAGCTATTAACGGGTCACGACTTTGTTTGTTGTCAGACTAAAGCTAGATTTACACGAGTTCAGTACTCATAAATATTAAACTTGGTGCTTGCTTGCATAGTTTAAATTGGCCACAATACTTTTGGTTTGACATAGGTACATTATCAAGATATATTAGAGATGTTTGTTATTTTCTCATTCAATCAATAAACTGACAAGGCGCAGCAAAGGTCGGAAGAAGGAACTAGAAACATTACGCCGCCGTCCTAAAAACTATAGCAACTAGCCAAGTTATATGGAACCAAAGAGAATTAAGTACCTACAGTGTTCTCTCCATGCATGGCTAAATGCCTATATATAATAAGTTTTAAGCGAGCTTTGCTAAAAGTTATTATTCAAAAGATTACAGCTTAACACGTACCTATTACGATTTAAGTGTGCTTAAAACTTAGTAAAAATGAGTTTAACCATACCTCCCATACGACTTATTATTTAATAAGTAGTTTTGCTATGTATGGAGTTAGCAATATATCTACATGGTGGAAACGGGTTATATCTTCATATTTTTTGTTTTAATATCAGAGTAAACCATATGTATCTAATATTTTTTGATAATTTAACTACTAACTAATGGAATAATAATATTTTGCCAGTCTTCAATGTTAAATCCGTTCTTCATAATTGTTGTAGTTTTCGTGACATAAAGAAAAATATTCAACACGATCTTTATCCCCCTAACTCTTCTTAACCTATTTCCTATTTCTCCCTTAAGTTTATTAATAGTGAAGAAGAGCTAGCAGTTGCATCGTAGAAAATGCTGCTTGAATTAGATAAGGCCAACTCATTGCCACTGAGTGTCGAAGCATCTCCGCTTTGAAACACCAATGATTTCCCTCAGCGATCATTCCTTGCAACTTCAACAGAAATTCAGAATTCGTTGGAAAAACTCAAACAAGTCTTACTTACAACTTTTTTAATCAAATCTTAGGGCGCAGCGACAACTTCGTACTAGCTCAGTTTAATTGTCGAAGAAAAATAAAAGTTATCCATAAATTACTTTCGTATTGTAATAAGTAAGTAACGAAAGGAAAATTATAAAATTAATAGAGTTAGTACAAACATTTTCTTAAATTTTTGCGATCTAGATTTGGTTGAGACGTTTAGAACGAACTTCTATTAAATAGCAGAATTTACAGAATTTTCTGTGAATTTTAACCACCAAATAATATATGATTTTTATGCAATTCTGTAGGTACTATTATTAAGCTCATCATCCTCACACCCTAAAGGGTCGCGCACTGTACGGTTTAAGAGGAATTTCCTTCCACGAACGCTGCAGCTGTGGAATGAGCTCCCTGCCGTGGTTTTTCCAGCGGGCTACAGTTGAGGTTCTTCAAAAAAAGATTCGAGTGTATAGTTTCTTAAAGGGTAGACAACGCGCATGTGAATCCTCTGGTGTTGCAAGCGTCCATAGACTACGGTAACTGCTTTCCATAAGGGGGCCGTATGCTTGTTTGCCACCGTCGTGGTATTAAAAAAAGCTTCAATTAGCATGATTGTCAGTAGAAATGCTTTATAACTTTAAATATCTTTCTTGTGTCCTCCTGATTGAGGAACTAAATAAGCCACTTCAGCAGACTTCGTAATGCTACAGTAAAATAAACTATTCCAACTGGCTTGCTTAAGTATAATGACATTTCAAGCAGGAGTAACAGTAATGATACTAATTATAATAGCTTGCTCCAGCATAAACAGTTATCGACTTTTATTTACCTTATTCAATATTTACTTGTCATAAACTTTATGTTTTTCTTCGCGAGTATCACGTAAAAAGCCATCAGCTTTATCATCTGACGTTTGTTAGACTATTAGAAATATATTTATTTTTCCCAGACTGCTCAGTACAGTAGGCCAAATAAGTGGTCTACCTGTTTTGACAAAAGTCTCTGCGAGATTGAACGGTCGCTAAGGTTGACTTTTCTACCCGAGTTTAAAACATGCACGACCTTGTTGTCTCATGAGGTTCAATTGAACCTCAACCGTAGGGTGTTAGACCACATTTTTGACTGTATTATTCTAATTCTGCACAAATACACCGTTGCTAACAGCATTATTACTGCAAGACAGCCCTGGCGATGGTCCAGCCTCGCTCCAGCAAGCACATTCTGCGCCGAGGCCTCCAATTATCTGCTATACGATTAACCCGAGTGGCAGACTAGCTTTGTCTGCGCGTATAAGCAATTTTTTTATGCGCGTTGACTGCTTACAGGCGCGTAGATTGATCGCAACTCGCAAGTCAGTTTAATAATAAATACGGACTGCTTGAGTAGTGAATGACATCCGCTCTAGCAATTCGAGCACTTTGAAGCAGCGAATTTTAAGGGAATATTTACCTTTCGTCGAACCAGCGTCTTCTGCATTCGCGGCAATTATAGTTTATCTATTTCATAAAGTGTAAATGTTACTTGCGATAACGCCGCTAGTTTTTATATCGGTATCGCTATTGTTTTTGTTTTCTATTATTGTGTACAATAAGGAAAATTTACTAGTAATAATATAAAGTACCAACGCCGAAATATCCTCCCGGAATAGCCATTGTCCTATTACTGAACGGGGCGGAAACCAACATACCTACATGTAGGGCTAAGTCCACACCCAGATCCTACCTTTGAGCTAAGGGGGGTAAGCCAACACGCTAGATTGTCCGCCCCAGGCGTTTCCTGGCTTTCTATGATCCCACCTAGTTTCTGAACAGTTGGACGCTCCTATTGAAGGACGTGATACGTATGGCTAAGCTTGGCGGATCATGTGCTATTGAATTTTGTGCTTAAATGTAATTTGGGATAAGATCTGTTGTTACATGAGAGGGATTAGAAATTAGTTGAAGTTCTAGAGAGGTAGTTATAACAATGTGAAATTAGGGTGCTATTGTGAAGTTGTTATTGAGAAACTGTCTAAAATTTATTAGAACAGTAGTCTCAACCATAGCTAATACACTCGAGAGCAAAAGTTTCAGGTCACTAACATTTTCTTGAATATCTCAAAAGATATTAATTTTAAAGATATTAAAGTTTATGTTACTGACCCGAAATTTTTGCTCTCGAGTGTAAAATGCGTTACAGTGTAAAATTATAATTTTATAAAAACCTAGCCTTTATAGTATTTTACGTATTTGGAGACTTTTCGTCTACATGAACTATTCTGAAAATAATAATGTTTCTTTAAAGAAAACGTTAAACTTATTCGCAACTCACGATCATTTTTATTTGAAACTAGCAGTTGCCCGCGGCTTCGCCCGCGTACTAAAAGTACTAAAAAGGAGATTATCAGTTTGACCCTCATTTCTGTATTGTATGTATGTTTGTCCGCGATTATCTCGCGTTTGGCTGAACCGATTTAGATGCGCTTTTCGGAAAAGTATTTGTTACTTTCTGAAGGTTTCGGTATATGACATTTTGATGAAGGCTTTCCCTTATTTTTTTTTAATGAAATGGTTGCAATATTTCTTTTATTGTTACGCCATCGCCAGCAACGACTTGCTTGTAGTAACTTATTTACTAAGAGATTATGATTAATGCAGATTTCTACTCTAATGAATAAAAGTTTTTCCCCGCAACTTCCTCTGCGTGGAATTAGTAATAGATCCCCCTTTTTACCCTCTTAGGGAATGACTTCTGGGATAACAACTATTATGTATCCTTCCCCAGAACTCAAACTACCTCCATACCAAATCATCTAAATAGGTTAAGCGGTTATCAATTCCCGATACATACCTTCAACCTCCTTTTCACCTCTAAAAGGGTTGATTTACCGGATAAAAGTGTCCTATGTCGTTTTCCGAGACTCAAACTATGTCTATACCAAATTTCATCTAAATCGGTTCAGCTGTAAATAATTCTCTATAAAACTTCCAACCCCTTTACTTTGCACCCCGTAAGAGTTGTTTTTCGGAATAAATACTATTTTGTCGCTTCTCGGGACACAAACTATCTCTATACCAAGTTTCATCTCAATCGGTTCAACGTTTAAAAAAGCCCCATTAAATCTTTCAACCCCCATTTCACCCCCTTAAGTAATGATTTTAGGAAATAAAAAAAACCCGGCAAGTGTGGGTCTTACTTGCGCCTCAAGAGTTTTTCTCAAGAGAACATTTTTTTTATTCCATTTTTTTAAAAGACGCTTTCAGCATGATATATTTTGTTTATATATTTTTTTTATTATATATTTTGGTTTGTAGTTCGCAGTGCCTTGGTTTTTACTGTAATGCTGTGTAACGAATAATTTGAATAAATAAATAAATGATTTCATGAGAATTTATCGCGACTGAGTGCGAATCGGAGTCGGTACCCCGATTTCAACAAATCCCATAGAAACTTCCAAACCTCTTTTCACCCCTTTAAGGGTTACTTTTTTTTCAATGAAAACTACCCTTAGTCGTTTCCCGAAATTTAAACTATCTATTATACCATGTTTCATTTAAATCAGTTCAACGGTTAAAAATTATCCATACAACATTCCATTCCAATCACCTTTTCAGCCCCTTAAGGGCTGCCCTAATCTATGTCTTTTCCCGGGATTAAAACTATTTCTATACCAAAATTTCAAAATCGATGCCATTTTCGTAATTAACGTCCCAAAATACCATAAATCGACACCCATATTGATATTTAGCCATTTCAACCCTATCGCACCCTAACAGGGGGATGATATTTCACGCCCACCACGTTGTATTATAAAATCATTGTTTTTTTCGTTATCAGCTACCCAATAAACCATAGAACCGATACCCATGTTGATTTTCAGACTTTGTCACCCCCATTTCCCCCTTTATGGGGTTGAATTTAAAAAAACCTGTAACACGTGTTTACGCATTTATTGTTAGGAATAATCCTGTGAAGTTTCAAATAAAACAGTCTAAATAATCTTGTTTCCCCATACAAACTTTGGACCCCCATTTCACCCCCTGGGGGATAATATTTCACGCCTGCCACATTGTATAATAAAATGGTTGTTGTTTTCTTAATCAGCGACCCGATAAACCATAGAAACGATACCCATATTGATTTTATATTTTTTCACCCCCATTTCCCCCTTAAAGAGGTTGAATTTTCAAAAAAGCTGAAACACGTGTTTACTCATTTATTGTTAGGAATATTTCGGTGAAGTTTCAAATTAGATAGTCAAACTAATCTTGTTTCCCCATACAAACTTTGGACCCCCATTTCAACCCCTGGGGGATGATATTTCACGCCTGCCACGTTGTATAATAAAATGGTTGTTGTGTTCTTAATCAGCGACCCGATAAACCATAGAAACGATACCCACATTGATTTATTGATTTTTTCACCCCCATTTCCCCCTTAAAGGGGTTGAATTTTCAAAAAAGCTGAAACACGTGTTTACTCATTTATTGTTAGGAATACTTCGGTGAAGTTTCAAATTCGATAGTCAAACTAATCTTGTTTCCCCATACAAACTTTGGACCCCTATTTCATCCCCTGGGGGATGATGTTTCACGCCTGCCACGTTGTACAATAAAATGGTTGTTGTTTTCTTAATCAGCGACCCGATAAACCATAGAAACGATACCCATATTGATTTTATATTTTTTCACCCCCATTTCCCCCTTAAAGAGGTTGAATTTTCAAAAAAGCTGAAACACGTGTTTAGTCATTTATTGTTAGGAATATTTCGGTGAAGTTTCAAATTAGATAGTCAAACTAATCTTGTTTCCCCATACAAACTTTGGACCCCCATTTCAACCCCTGGGGGATGATATTTCACGCCTGCCACGTTGTATAATAAAATGGTTGTTGTGTTCTTAATCAGCGACCCGATAAACCATAGAAACGATACCCATATTGATTTATTGATTTTTTCATCCCCATTTCTCGCTTAAAGGGGTTGAATTTTCAAAAAAGCTGAAACACGTGTTTACTCATTTATTGTTAGAAATACTTCGGTGAAGTTTCAAATACGATAGTCAAACTAATCTTGTTTCCCCATACAAACTTTGGACCCCTATTTCATCCCCTGGGGGATGATATTTCACGCCTGCCACGTTGTACAATAAAATGGTTGTTGTTTTCTTAATCAGCGACCCGATAAACCATAGAAACGATACCCATATTGATTTTCAGATTTTTTCACCCCCATTTCCTCCTTAAAGGGGTTGAATTTTCAAAAAAGCTGACACACGTATTTACTCATTTATTGTTAGGAATAATTCGGTGAAGTTTCAAATAATATAGTCAAACTAATCTTGTTTCTCCATACAAACTTTGGACCCCCATTTTACCCCCTTACGGGGTGAATTTTGAAAAATCCTTTCTTAGTGCACCCCTAGACCTTATAAGGCACCTACGTGCCAAATTTGGAATCTCTAGAACCAGCGGTTTGGGCTGTGCGTTGATATGTCAGTCAGTCAGTCAGTCAGTCAGTCAGTCAGTCAGTCAGCTTCTTCTTTTATATATATAGATAATTAGTGAAAATCGTTCTTCACTTGTTTTTGAGTTCTAGCAAAACATTTTTTTGCATAATGAATTCTAAAAGTAGGTATTCATAAATCTAATCCAGTAATCTAAAAGAGTAAATTTTTACACGGAAAATTCATAATTGATTAAGTACCTAATATCAACACTGAAATTGCTTCAATAAAGCCGCTTAAAAATACTACAAAGCTTACAAGGTAATTATTATGCAAATTAATAATAAGCCCATAAACAGCCACGCCAGTAATTGACTCGTTACCGTTATCGCCTTTAGTCAAGCGTTACCATGAACGGTAAAAAAAGGACTGAATAACCAAAATTTTGGAGGAACGTAATTTTGTATAAGACATTGAAAGTCCTCTTATTTATTTGTTCATGACCACTCATTAAACCACTGGACAAATGTTTACGGACCGAAGAAGAGTTAGATTAAAGGCCCAACTTCGTTTGCACTACACTCACAAAATTACCGCGCCGCGGCCAAAACAACTTTGCCACTCAGCAAAATAATTAAAGCATACAAATAAGTTTCAAATTAATTTCTGGAGTCGTTCAATTCGGCGGTGCAAATTGTTTCTCATTGTTACGTGCACAATGACGGGTTACGTTTCAAACGTTACGAAATAATGGATTTTCTTGTTTCTAATAACTCTCGCGTTTCGTTTGAGCACGTTTCTTGTTTGCGTCATTGCGTTTTTTCTTTTCAGCCGTGGGGTGTGACTGGATTTTAAAGAAGTTTTCAAAGTAAAATGCTCGGTTACCGTAAAGGTTACTTTTAGGTTTTTCGGTAGACACGCTGCGTATAAAGCTATTTATTTAGGTGTTTTCTATGTTTATATTTATCTACAAAATAAAATCTATTTGATATTAGCTCTTAAGTGATATGATATCGCATTGTTACAAACTTAACAAAAAAAAAACGGTTTTCCTATTCATATAAATATTTACACTATTTATTATAGATTAGATAAAGTTTCCGGTCTTAGTTACCGGAACTTGTGGTTGAGATAAGCTATCAGATCCGGTAATCCTTTGGAGGACATAATTCATAAATTTACTTACACAACATCGCAAATGTTACTAATGGGTTTACATACCTGAAACAAAAAAAGAATGTTTAGTTTTTTATATAATAATCTTATATATATTTAACTAACGACCCGGCTTCACACGGGTGCAATTATACATTATAAAGTTTCCTCTTGAATCACTCTATCTATTAAAAAAACCCGCATCAAAATCCGTTGCGTAGTTTTAAAGATCTAACCATACATAGGGACAGACAGCAGGTATATATTTTAGGCAGAATACTGGTGTGTTACACAAAATATCAATTTTGCAAGAACATTTACGATACGCCAACTATTGTTGACGATGAACATTCATATACATAACTTTATCTACACCCATATCATAAACCTTCCATGATGCGTTCCAAAACCGCACGTTATGACCACCATAAAAAGAGACTGTTTTGTTAGAAGTTAGAACAAATGTATTAGCTGTAACGATGTTATTATTATCAAATAATAAGCAAAAATTCGATATCATTATGAAAATCCGGCCTGCTCCCCGACCGACGGCGCGCTCCTCCGACCGACGGCACGCGCCATTGCGGTGCAATCTGTGAAATGGCAGCCATTTTAACAGTTTTAGAATAGAATGCGTCATTTAGGGTTTATAATATGTATGTAGATAAAGCAGTGTATGCAACTGTAATTAGGCCTTAAAACGTAACAGTTACATAATAATAGATGACACTTGTTAGTTGTATAATACAACTTCAATAATAGTATAACTCCATGGCATTAACTACGCAATAAGGTCAACTCGGCGAAGACCGCGTCAGTCGGCGAAGATCGGATAGCAAGCAATTACAGCAAATCCTACATAGCTTTTTTACGAAATTGTAAAACTGTTCTAGAACATACAACGATTTTAACATTTTGTAAAAAAAGGTACGAATAAAATGAATGAAATACTTTTATTTTCAGGCAACTAGTGGCCCATAGACATAGAATATTTTGGTAAAACGACGGTTTTCTGTTGCGCCACTTTGTCTGGTGTAATATTTGGTTTTGTTTCGTATATATTTTTTAGCTATGTAGAATTTGATGTAAGTGATTGCTATCCGATCTACGCCGAGTTGACCTTGCAGCTCGCCTATACATCTTCTCATCTTCTTCATCTCGAATCAGAAATATCAGAATTTGCTTCAAAAATATTCCGATAAAACTCTAATACAACTTAAATATTAGTTGATGATTTGATCCCTGTTACCTACAGTTAAATTTTAAACATATTATATTTTTAATGTATTGTTATATATATTTTAAAACTAGAATACAGCACCATGACTTGAGCAAATGTAAAATTGTCAGCACCCAGTATAATATAACTGCAAACGACTCCATAATAAAACAAGTGCATTACGGTCATCTTTCCCCAGCGAAGAGCCGTATAAAGCCCGCCATTCATTTCGGAAATGCCTATAAAATATTAACAGACACGGGAGAGGCTGCGGAATGATTCCACTTATAGGCGCATTAAGACCAACTGCCGGATAAAACGTGGCAGCAGCTTAGTGCAGCGCTGTCACTTTTATTGTTTATTATTTATTTCAAGTTTACACAGCATTACAGTCTTATCACTAATACACTGCGAAACTACATAGGTTCTTACTATAAATATAAATCAAAAATTATCATGCGAACACACTTGATTGCCCAGTATCCACCCGCTCGCAAAATATCAAGCAAAGCCATTTTATGTAAAAATAGTTCAATATTTAACAATATAAATGCGAGGAATACATTGTTTATAGTTTCTTCTTCCTTATTTGTGGCCGTGACCACAATACAGTATTGACGCATGTCTTGTGTCCAAACATAATAATTCGGGTGCTACGAATAAAACATATTACCTACCCATCCTTGCCATTTGTAAAAACGTCTAGTACCTAACTTTAGCAATCCAATGTTATTAAATGAGCGTTTCTCAAAATTTTTGCCACTTTTGTTGACTCAAATTTTTTTGGTAAGTTTTATGTTTTTCCTGATCAGAATCACGAGCTGATCCGATTTATGTAATAAAAAAAGATGTCCCATAAAACTCCATACATTTTTTGTTTTTTGTTTTTTTACTTTTCCTATTGTGTTACCTCCATAGAAAACACATGGCAAAGGGTAAGACAAGAGGAAAAACATTTTTGGGACACATTTTTTTCTTGCATAAATCGAATCTGACTAGAAAAAACATAAAACTTACCAAAAAATAAAAAGTCGAGAAAAGTCGCAAAAATAAAAAGAAATGCTCAAATAGGCATAGACTAATTATTTTCTTTAGTTTCCGAATGTTTGGAAAAACTATTGCAAAGAACCCGTTTACCTTCGTTGTTTAATATTCTAAATGAATTAAGTAGTAGTATACATTTTTATTGTACAAATCACGAATTTGCAATATACTATTAGGATAAAGCAAGCAAAAAGTTAAAGTACTCGTAATTTTCAAGGAATAGTTTTATTTTATATCGGTCCATTTTTCCATAACATTTAATACTTGGGGGATCATAACGTGTCCCAAAAGTACCATAGCGGAACCACCGTGCCTATAAACTCTTATCAACCCATGAAGTATACTAGCTGATCTAAGCTATGACGAAAGCAGTAAGTTGTCATCGTAATCTTTACGATAGCCATCAAGAGTTAAGAATGGCCGTAAAGCGACTGATGTAAACTTTGTGCAGGTATTGTCTCGTTAACTTGTATATTGGCTTAGCTGGGCTGGGTTCTAGCTGTGAGAAAATAGTACTAAAAGAGAGGTATTATCATAACCGTATTAGATTTATTTAAAGTGTTTATAGTCTAGCGATAAGACGTACATGTTTTATAGGTTCAAATTTACTAATTACTTTAGTTTAATATACTTACTAGACCATAACTTTAGAATTTAATTTGTGAAGACTTAGCGGGTAAGTCAAACCCTCGTCATGTTCGCCGCAATAAAGTCTTGTCAATATTACTTTAAAAACCTCACTTTTCGAGCTAAACTGCCGCAGACTGTTCACACAGTATGTAACTATTATTCACCAAATTATAATTTTATATGCCTATATTTTTAACTATATTTCAACAACGTACAGAAAAGAGTCATAAAACCGTTTCACCGCTACAATACAAATGTTTTATTCACACTCTCCTCGCCAAAAACCCTGACAATTTTAATGAAAGCTATGAGAATTGATTTGATTTCATAATGCAGGTGCTGGCGCGGGGCCAACGACAATTAACGACATTCGTTATCTAGTCGAGACCACTCTGCAATGCTATTGTTAAAGGCGTTTTTTTAGTTTTAAGTGCATTCGCTGGATATTTTTTCTATGCAAATTGGATTTTTAATGGTGTAGTTTTAAGGGCTTCGGGATTCTGTTAGTCTGTTATAAGACTTGACACTCAAATGTAAAATGGAAGAAAGTAATAGTACCTAAACGATTTGTGACAAGAACCTGCGAAATACCTTTTATTTAGAATAGTTTACATATGTAGATGTGTAAATATAAAATGTGTGCTTCATAGGTGTCTAATACAAAATTATGATATTAAGATTTTACTTACTTGGGTACCTTAATTGTACAGTCGCCATAAAATATATCTGAGCGGCCACGGTACTCAAAAATATCTGAACATGCATTTTATCACTTTTTTTTTTTTTTTTCATTTATTTAACCAGGGAGTTTTAGCAATGCGCTATGCCACCCCCGTAATACAAAAATACATGTTTAACAAAATATTGAATCAACCAGCATTCGTCACCAAGGAAGAAAAATAAATCCGAAGCAGTTCCTTGGCATCGTCAGACGATGGCGATGCCAAGGCACTGTTACACCATCCTACGTTGCTATCACTGCTGACACCACGGTGTCGCTGGGCAGCGCTCCGGGCACATTCCGTCAGTACGTGTACCACATACTCACGCATTTTATCACCTTGACAATAGAGGCGTTGTTCAGATATTTGTGAGCATCTTGGCCGCTCCGATATATCTGATGGCGACTGTACCAGACAATATAACTTAGAATTCAGACTTTACATAACTCGTTATTTTTCCTCTCTCATCATTATAAGCCACATCACATTTGCAGATAATAGTTGCGGCGTCTTAGAAGTTATACTCAAGAGATAGTCTAAAGCCTACATCAACTTTATACCTTGTATACCTTATATTTCCTGTATACCTTTTACATAATTCTCTACCTCCATATTTCATATTTTAGGTCAGTCTGACTTTCTACTTAGTTTCAGTTTACTGAAATACCACCAATTAACATTTCAAAATTTACCTGAGTAATTCCAGACGATTATTCAGTGAAATACAGAATTCGTCAGACAATTAAATTGAGTAAATTCGCTGTCTAAACTTAGATGATTATACTTAGATTAATTTTAATGCTTTCCAGGCCCTATCGATTATATCTTTACAATAAAGCTTAAAAATTACTATATTTATTAAGAAAATATAATTTTTAAGCCATTTATTGACTGTCAATTGATTTTTTAATTACCTCCTAGCTTAGCCGGCATATCAGTGACTCTATTTACGGAGCAGGGCCTTCCAGGTATTAATTCTGGTTATCACATTTATTTGTATGTTTATCAGGTATTTTAGGAATGTTTTTTTAGGTACGCCTTTGCCACAGTCGCCATCAGATATATTGGAGCGGCCAGGGTAGTCAAAAATATCTGAACATGCACTTTATCGCCTTGACAATAGAGGCGTTGTTCAGATATTTGTGATCACCTTGGCCGCTCCGATATATCTGATGGCGACTGTACAAGCTCTTCGACAAGTGATAAAGAGATGACACGAAGCAAAGCATGATGACTATTACCAAAGACTATATAATATGCTATTACTAAACATCACCGGTTACAATCTCTAATAGACAGTGATAACAGGAAAATCAATAGCGAGTGTACAGTCACGCTTATAATTACATTAATTGAGTGCTTTGGCTGGACGCCAGATCATTCGGCTTACGAACGTGTTATATTCATTTTGCATGGACTGCGAGGTTCATTGATAAACCAGTGTAACATGGTTAGGAAGTTGATTTGAAGCATCAAAACTCCACTTGTGTGCACAAGGAAACCGACAGATCTTAACCACCGATTTCTGACACCAAAAGGAGTTAAAACGTTATGTGACTTTAGGTAATTTAGGCCAAAAATTATTATGAATAAAATGATCGCCTAAAACGTAATGATACATTCCTTGTCACTCTGATATCTGTCAATAATGATGTGTAAACTATGCCCAATTGTGGCAACAACATCACCAAAAGGGCGTTTTGTGCTAAGTAATAATTAAAAAAATTGGTTTTTTTGAATTGGTATTAACTCTGAAACTAGGCATTTTCCAGAAAAGTTTGTAGGACATTTTAGTCTCTAAATATAATCAGGAATTCACTGTTAAAATCTGTCAGGTTACTCGAGCCCACCGTGTATAAGTGATATAACCTTAGGGGTAATTCCACGAGACTGTAACGTGAGTTACCAATTCTTTCGTGTGTTCTTTGATTAGTTCAGCAAATGTAAGTTTTTATATATCTTCCCTATGCCTACAGGTAGATAAATTGACATTTAAATTTGCTTAATCAATCAAAGAATACACGAAAGAATTGGTAACTGACGTTACAGTCTCGTGGAATTACCCTTAGCACAATTGTAGGACATCGCTCGGACACCCTTATTAGCGCATTTAAATTTTTAATGTTCGATTTTAACTCCACGACTATCAACCTATGCTATATCAAAGAGTGCTCAGGCCCTCCAGGTTTGTAAAATCAGAAATAAATGCATGTCTGATATCTCAACTTGAACTATTATTCTGGAACAGTTTTACCATTTCGTAAGAAAAAGCTATGCAGAATAAAAATGTCTGCTGCTATTCGATCTTCGCCGACTTACGGTAGTCGACGAGTTGACCTTAATATTTAGTAAAATAATTTGAGTTGTTCCCTTAGTTGCCGCCATTATTTCCGATATTTATCTATATACCGCAAATGGATCATTCATTGATTCCATGGGTCTTTAAAATCAGGTGCCCGGAATGAGCTGGGATCTGCATTTGATGGCTGCGAGGAGGTTCAAACGTCGTTTATCACCGTTGAATGTCGAGAACTGCGGAAGTCGGATGAAAGGCGTTTTATTTAAGTGGGATGTGATTTTTAGAATCGGCTTTATGTTTTATTTCCTGGGTTAAATCCTATTTTGGTACTTAAGGCGGCTGAAACAGCTACTACTTTGGTGCAATGTTAAGTATAAAAGTCATAACTATATTGTGCTGATTATCACAGGCAACGTTTGAGCTGATATGAGACATATTTAGCCAGAGTGTTAAAGTCGATTTTTGAGTAATTTTCTTATTTAAAATAATATTATATGTCCCAGCAGTGGGACACTACTTTAGGCTAATAAAAAAAAATAGATTCGACAAAAAGTCATACACATCATTTTCAAAATGTCTTTTCAACTTAAAAACGTCTTCGATGTGTTTTATACTTGTGTCAGTATTGTAAGCATTAAAAAACAAATTCACTAAGCATCGGTTCACTAGCAGTACCATGTCTCTCAAAACCAATTTGCTCAAATATCTATTGTTTCTTCGACGTGCCCAAGTTATCAAGCATTCTCAAATAAATCTGAAGCCTTCTAATTAATCATGTTACAAAATGAAGCCCTCGAAATTAAACTAACCCGAAATAAACTCGTCTGAAAAGGCTTCTGATATTTGCCCGCCAAATAATTTCAAGTATAAACCCTCCCTTTAAAAAAACGCAATAAAGAACAATGGAGGGAATTTATCCGTCTTGAGAGCCCCAGTAAGCCCCTTCCGTGGATGACCTCAAATAGACTTCGTATTATGATATTTTATCAAGTGAACTAGGTATGTAGGTCAACTGTCTGAACACCCTGAACTCTTTGAACTTTTGTTGAATCCTCTCTAACAGAAGTTCAGAGAGACGTAATAATCATAAAAAATAATATAAAAAATATTTTTTGTGTGAATCAAAAAGCTAAATTAGTGAGTTGCAACACACTACCTATATGGACTATATAATATGTATATACTTAGTTTAATAGTATTTTTAGTATTTGTATGGTACATGTGCATTTATTAGTGTTTAGGTACCTAAAGCTTTTTGTGTTTCCAAACTTTTTATTGATCTTAAATATGTGCATAGTTTGTCTTTCTAGTGTTTTCTCATGGGTTGGCTAGAAGAGATCCCTTTTATGGATAAGCTCGCCTTTGTGCATATCTTTTATATATTTTCTCTTCTTCTTCTTCTTAGCCTTTTTCAATCATATAGATATCTACTGGATTGAAAAAGGCTATGAAGAAGAAGAAGAGAAAATATATGGCGGCCTACATAGGCCTTCAATTTTTGCCACTTGAATCTGTTTTGTGCTCTTTGTAGGTAGGTACCCATTTTGTTCCAGCTGTCCTTATGATGTCATCATACCATCGCATTTTTGGTTTGCCTTATATATTTTACTGTTGTTTTAATGTTACACTTGTTTATGTGCAATAAACTGATACATACATACCATACTACTACAGATAAATTTTAACTTTCACGTGATATTTGTTATACCTGTTCACGATTTAACGTGAATTTGTTAAAGGTCTAACAATACCACTTTTAATTTGCTCATGCACCGTGAAAACTCTCTCTCTACAAAACTGGTTAATCGTGTTCTTGTAATTTTTTTGACAAGTAGAAACTTCAATCATGCAACGCGTGGTTCTCTGAACTCTATCTATTGAGTAAGCGATCCCAGCTCTTCCTCGCCACGAAAATATATTATAAGGCCGTGTTTGCATAATGCCCGGTTAATATCCGGCTGTGCTTGTTTGTGGAGTTCTTTAAGTTGCCCTTAAGCCACCACTAACAAGTTGACTAAGTGTGCAATTGGCCTCACGGAGACCAGGTTTTGAATATCAATGTTGTGTAAGTTTTATAAGTGATGAAAATTAATTAAATAAATCATATATATGTCTGTCATATTTATTCAAAAGAATCTTACGTTTGCTTAACCTAATCTCAAGAATAGGAATCAACCCTTTTATCGGAAACGCATGCGATTTGGTTTTAGGAGCATAACTGATATCGTATTTCGAGTAAGAAAATGTAGGAGAATTTTTTTTTGCATACGATTTTTTTTTGTATGGGAGACGTCGTCATAGTTGGCCAACACAAAACCAATTAATTTTTTTCATAAGAAAATTTATTTTTCTTACTTTTTCATAATTATTTATAATAAAACGATACGAATTACGTCCTTAAAAGGATCACCAGTATTTTTTTACACTTTGTTTAGGTCGCATTACGCAACCGAAAATAATTCAGCTTATTCGTTAACTTGCGAGTTCTATCTCATAAACCAGAAATCAGAATATTAATCAAGACTTTTCGGTTGTATAGTGGCACTTAAATGAAACGACTATTTTTTTTAGTGTTAAATAAAAAATCTTATAAGTATTATACATACTTATAAGATTACACATACTTATAAGATTACTTATACGTAAAAGCAGATTAAAGCTATTTAGTTCTGACCGTGATATAATATGGTTCACCTTTATTGAAATTGTGTAGCCGTATTGGCTATGTGCGAAGTGCATGGTGGGGGTAACGTGAACGATCGCAGCGCACAATGTAACAAGAAATTGGGCTCTTGTCAATATCACATTTCAAAATATTTGACATCACCCGTAGGGTCAACTGTCAAAATAGTGAATCAGCCAGTGACATTTCATATAAGCAAGGAGATATGCCATTAATAAAAAAGAAAAAACCCATTTAACCCCCCGCTCAAGAGATGGCGCCACACTCATGCACACAGCCAATTGATAGAACGACTGAACATAATGGCGAACTAAGCTTGCAGTAAAATTTACCGAGCCGTACGACTTTGAAATCGCCTTTCAGGCACCTGTTGCGCTAACTACTTCAAAAAGAAGATAAAGATATAAACGACAATCCTTACTTATATTATAAATGTTAAAGTAATGTGCGTATCGTTTTAATTTGTCTGTCTTTCAATTTGTCACGCTTAACCCACTATTAGACGATTATCATACTGGTGCCGCAACCGCAACCGCATGCGGCGACGGTGTGCAAGCGTGACAGATACACATGCAGGACGCTATATCGCTCTCGCACCGGCGCCCCATGTGGAAACCGCAGTAGTGTGAAAGCCGCCTTAAATCGATTTGGATGAAATTAAGTATGAATATAGATTCGGTGTAGCTTGATGTAGTAGTCTCCATCTTTGTCGGTCCGAGGCCAACTCCTTGATGTCCTGGTACGACAAGAGCCCAGCTCTTAAGAGAATGATGATGATAGATTCGGTCTCGGAAAAGGACATGTGGGAACTAGTTATTGTCTGATCGCTTTCCTGCAGGAGGGCCTGTGGCCATGTCCAACAGTGGGCAACACGAGTATATAGGCTGGAAGAGCTTCCTTAAAGTGATAAGTTTGCTTCTGTACGTCATTGTTTGTAAAATTGCATCTTAACAAGTATTGTGTACAATAAATTGCTTGTAAAATAACATATATACAAATAGCAATCTTCCTAATACACAGAGCTTTATTCGCCCGGTCTCCAGTGAAAAAAGATATTCATTGCAAAAACAGGAAGCCCGCGCTCGATTGAGCACATATATTAAAACAGTGTTCATTACGCATTGAGCGGCAATAACGGGCCGAATTAAGTCCTCCGGCTAATGGGGGCAATGAAGACGAATGGCGATTTCGTTCGGCGATAATGCGATTTAGTTGGTGTTTGCTACGGGGTTGGGAGCTGTTAGAAATATGTTTGTTTTGAAAAAGTGGAAAAGGAAGCTTTATATTACAAAAGTAATTGCATTTTATTTATAGGATTATACTTTATAAAATATAACGATTACACTCGCGTCTTTTTAGTCACACGCTATTATGGAGAGCTTAGGTCTCCATATTCAAGCACTAAGAGTGCTACCCGAACCGGTCCGTGGCTTCTACTGTCAGGCGCGTTGCCGACTGCCGGTCGTCGATCAGTAGTATTTTATAAAATTATTATGTCACACAAAAGTTTTAATGTAATACATAGGGTTATATACAATAGGTATAAGTGTGGATTAGTTAGTTTGCTGTGATTTGTTGGGTAATTAAGACGGAGTTGGGTTGGCTAAGGTTTTCAAAATATTCTTGTTTTTACAAATCACATATGTAGGGAAAACAAATAATTTTGCCGATTATCATTATTATAGCATTAATACAAAAAACATATTACATGTAATCAGAGCAGCATAATAAATAGGCAAAAAATCGTTTTCATCATTTTCGGTTCATGAATTCAGACATGTAAATCGTAGGCTACGTACAGCTTTCGAGGTCTGTTTTTAATTTTAGATTACACGAAAATCCCATTGGGTTTTAACCATTCAATGCCTGAATACTTTTTTAAAAGAACGCCTTGTTCATGAACAATAGAACTTTTTCATGTTTTAGAGAGTAAAATCTGTCCAGTTTAATTTCAAAATTAATTTTAGCTCACACAGAGCGTAGATCGAAGTTCAATTAGCTTAAAGACTTCTGCTTCATTGGTTATTACTACCTATTCGAATGGCTGACCAGTCTGACCACTGTACAGAATTAATGTAGGTTGTATTTAGTTTAGTTTTTGTGCTAAAAAATATTTCTTATTCTTATTATTATTCTTATTCTTATTTAATTAAGCTCGGGTATCGCAGCTATATAACTGTATTGACCTTGGACAGTAAATAACTACTTTTACATTTTATTTGTGAAGTTTACGTCAATATAAAATAATTAGGTGTAAATAATAATTATTCATATATGTGTATATTTTTAGTGATTTAAACGATAGCAATGTTGAAGGGTGTTCTCAAAACCTTTCAACGTTGTAGTTCAACATTCAGACACAATTGTAATATTGTTATTGAATAAATGAATAATAATAATGAAAGCCAGCATACGCGATATTAATGCCACTGATGGGAACATGCAAACCGTACCGATGTGTGAGAGAGACAGCTATGCAAATTTACAGTGACGTTACGTCTTGCTCATACAACGGAAATACGCATCCAATGTGAAGAGTGAAAACCATTTTAAATAAAAGTTATTAAGTAAGTAGTCGTAAAAGTTATTTAATATACCTATGAACAAGATTCCCCTGATCTTCGTCTTTGCATTCAGTGCCAAGTATTAAAAAAAATTTTTGCGTCTCGCTCTTCCAGACACGCAAATCACCATCTGAGGAAAAAATCTCAATTTTAATCCCAAAGTACTTTTCTCAAGCGGGCACTACATACAAAACTGATACTAAATCAGATTACAATTAACCAGCAAAATATCCGGGCAAAAACATCGGCTTAGCCCGTCAATCGTGACGCAGGTCCGAGCCGTGACACAAGCCCGGGAAAAAGTGACGCCGCCGTCGGCTACATGACGCATGACCGCGGGAAAAAGCCCGGGATTTCCTGCCCCGCGTCATTCTGGGATGTAGTGCGGTGTCGAGATTTCGAGGTGGATCTGGAGATGTGTGATTGAAAAACGTGATGTGATTGGGTAAGGGGCGAACTAATGAAGCACGTCCAATACATACCACGGTCCTAATCCATGGCCAGCATTTAGGTGACTCCTAATTCAGGTGGATTCCAATCGGAATCATACATCAGTGTAGATTATACACATTATTTACTAGGGTGTTCCTTATTTTCTCTATTTTTGAAAATTTTGCGGGGCACCCCCTCATTGTGTTCTTTGACATTAAAGATGATAACTGTTTTTTTTAGAATTTTTAGAAAAGTTTTAGAGGTCGCTACCGCATGTGAAAATTGTTTAATTCTCCTACTAACGGTAATTTTTTTTAGTTTTTTTTTACGCTAGTAGACGTATTAATGTCTGTCTTTGTCATATATGACGTTAAAAAGTAGCACAATTTTTTTTTAAATTTTGTAATATGGTTTTACACGCACGTCTCTAAGAAAAAAATAATTTCAGAAATTCCTTAGGGTCTTGCCAAGTAAACCATAATACAAAAAAAAGTGGTATTTTTAACATCATATATCGTCCTTTTCCAGTGGACTACCATTCAATATGATGGGAGGTATCCGATAACCAGTAGGTTCAAAAACCATGAACTTAGTTTTATCTACATACCTACAATTGTACTATTAAAACCCTGGTTACGTTTTATATGTTGTAATTAACAATTGTTACAAAATATACTTCAAAATTATTTATTTATTTATTTATAAAATATACATTTTACAAAAATTTACGCGAACATCTCGCTCCCAGCCGCTCCCGGCACGAAGGACAATTGGACATATGTATCCAGGATAATTAAAGTATCCTACAACCAACAACACATGAAGTCCAATAATGAAGTATACCGATTAATTAACTCTTGTAATCATTAAATCAATTAACGTCACTTCATTACCGGTTCAATCAACCAGCGAAATGAAATCATTTCACCGACAACCGTGCGTTAAATCGAGAATTATTACAACATTAATTCTACTCGTAGCGAATATCCGAAACCATACATTTATTAGGCATTTATTCAAACGCAGGACGGTTTGCGAAAACCCTCCCGAAACGCTAAGCCGCAAAATATGAATTTATCGCTATGCCCAATACGGAGTTGAGAAACAAATTATTAAGCTCGTATTTTATTTACGTCCTTTATGAGCTAAAGTGTTTTGTATGTTTGGGACTCGCCTCGCCTAACCTAAAAAATCTTTATATCCTTCGAGTTAGAGTGGAATTCGCGCTAAACGGTAAAGCCGCGCTTCGAGCATTCACAGCGGTCAAGTTCTATAATAAGTGTCCTTAATATTATATAAACTTGGTACTTATAAGGGTATTTAAGCAAACTTCAAGAACTTTGAACTTTATCGGGCTTGAATTAGCCTCCTGAATAATTCGATGGCTCTCTACGTGACCCAAAATACCAATTTATAAATGCTCGATCTAAATCTGGAACGCAACGAAACTTAATTTATATGAAAGAGGATCTATGTAACGCGCTTAGGACAAATCAGATTCAGCCGTCATTGTTTGGGACTCATTATTTTTGAAACTGGAACGTCAAAGAGATGGCCCGGAGGAGCGCCAACTTCTGGCGACCATAACTACAAGGCCTCAACACACTTAAGGCGGCAACAAATTTCCTCCAATTAAATCCGTGTAGAGGGCCCGTGGAGGGTTCCATTAATTAAACCGGCTCTTGAGCCCCCTCGGTTCTGAGGGCCACCTCTTCTGCAGGCTCCACTCGACATAATCGCGGACCAAAATTATGCCCTTTGATTATCTATGGAATCGCGCCGTCTTAATTGCGCTTGCGTAATCTGCGGGCTAGTTGTACGTAAAAGTCAGTGGGGGTGGCGAGGCGGAAGGTTGACATCGAAAATAAAACGATTTCCAAGTTCTATTTAATTTATCTACGTCGCTTTAAGCTTGACTGGTAGCGACTGCTAATGATATTAAGCCCAGTTCTTGGATCAGCCACCCTTTTGTGCAACAAAGATATCAAATAAGACGGCACGGGTCTCAGCTGTTATAGAATCCCTCTTAATTGGTTTGATAGAAATGTATTCAGAGGCTATGCATACTCTGATGTGAGTTTACCATTATATTTGTCTTCAAAGAACATCAGTTCCAAATAACCTAACATCGAGTTAATCACATAACAAACGACGTGGTACATGGTGAACGGTTCATGCTGCCAACGCTTTAACAAAGATCCGGATGTGCAAACTGATGATCCGGGTCACAGAATAATCCGAATAATTAATTCGGATACACGTGCCCACTTGTCAGTAAGATGTCATTTGATTAACACGCCCATGGATATATATGAAGTGGATGAAATACTTCGGTCAAAAAGTGAGGCTGAAAGAGAAGGTTATCTAGGGGATTGTGTCTCGTTTTGACGAAGGAGATAACGACGTCATCGGAAAATCAAAATCTCAATATGTGTCAAATGTCCACCAAATGTGACAATTTTGTAACGAGTGCGAGTGGGACACCGCCCCCTACTTTATGCTCTCTATGGGAACGTTTTTACTACTTTTTAATAGTCTCCTGTAATCAACTGTTATGCTCGGTAATAAGGTTCAACTGTGGTTAGGGAAAAAATGTAAGAATTAGATCCACTTTATATAAATTCATGAACACGCCATGGTTGGATGTCAATGTCATTATTGTCTGTTGTCAATTGATCTTTAATGATGCATTCAAAGACGGAGGTGATCTGGCCCCTATTTCACCACGGTTACTATTGTAATTTTCCGACATATCTTTATTACTGACGTCACAGGCATCCATAGGGTACGGAAACCGCTTAGAATAAGATTCTCTTAACAATAAAGTCGAGTCAAGCTCATTTTGAATACCCTACCTTAGCTACTTTTGCTGCTGACTGTACCGTACTTTTCTGTTTTGTTACTATTTTCGATATATTTAACATACTTAATATCGCTAGAATATAATGCCGATTTTAACTCCACATCATTGTTAAGATAAATAATGTGATAAATGCAGCCAAGGCCCGGGTCATCCCCAGGTCACACATCCCAAATAATTAATGCAGACTCACGTGTCTGGTTGTCAGTGAGACGTCATCTCATTACGCGATGATTAGATGTCGTTAACGGTTGCATTAGTGTCTGCAGTTGTCAATTTGTCTCTGGTGATGCTTTGCGGTCCCTGGAATAATCTGAGAATGTCGTAGTTGCCATCCTATGATTTTATTGATAGATAATTAAAAAAGGTAATTTATTTATAAAAATAATTGCCATTTTTTAACTTCTTCTAAACTCGGTGCATTTAGTACTCGTACTCCAAATATCAGCCATCAAATATTATACACTCTACGTCAAAAATATGTTTATATTATTGGACCTTATTATAAGGGAGTAAGGTGCAAAAGTGTAAACGTATTTTTGATACCGACCTTATCTACTACTGCTGGATAAGGTAAAGTAAATGTATTCTAAAACGGCTTCAAACCCACGAAACCCAAAAAGTTTTAGCAAATAGATTGACGATAGTTCCAAGGTAACAAGCGTAGTGCTCTGATCGGGCGTTCTAACTGATATCTTAATACAACAACTTATACAAATACAAATAAAAAATACAAATGCGTTTATGTCATTACTTTTTACAGTTGTCCTTAAGGTACTTATAGGTATAGATATTAGGTAGGTAAGCAACATACATTATACCATAAATCCGCATGTCCCTAATTTGTAAAGCGAATGTCACTCCCCAAAAACTCATATAAAATATTCTCGTAACAAAATTACAAATTACATAGGCCACAGCAAATAAAAGGCCAGCAAATAAATGGAAAGCACGAGTAGGGCGCAGCTCGCAGGCAGCAGATAAAGGCGGCGGAAGCCCGCGCGCCCCGAACGACAGCCGCCGCATCCTCTTCCGACGCCGCGGCGGGTCGCGTGTGAATAAGAAATATTGAAATTCGAACGCTGTTTACCGTTAGGCTTTTGTTTTTAACCGACACGCTTTTTTCGTTCGGTAAATAAAATTGGCACGGCGCCATTAGGCGGCTGTTGGTCCTTCGGTAAACATTCGGCACTTTGTCAGTTTAATTCTGTTTAAGCTGTTGTGTCAATAGACATTTGTAAATAACAATCTGAGGAATAAAGTGCAAGTCATTTACATAAATTCATTATCAAAATAAAAAGTTCGTTATCAATATACCTACGTGTTCGCAGCAGAATTAAATGGTAGGTAAATAACACCAACCTTACTTTATACATTATTATCATAAACGAAATATAAAACTTGACAACAAATACGTAGTTATACATTTAATTAATTTCGTACTGAGAAAACATCTGCTAGCGAAAATTCAATTTTATTCGAACTGGCGACCTTTCTTCGCAATTTTGATGCGGTGAGTTTTTCCATTTTTCTTTCAATCATAAAACCAAATACTTGTTACAGAGATTTTCAATAATATCTTTGAAATATTAAAATATTTTATAAATTGATCTGTCAGTACGCGCCCGTCAATACTAAAATAATGCAGGACTAAAATCAATATCGAAGCAAATCAAGTGACGTTACTGAATTACAAAAGGCTTATTTCCAATTTAGACATCTCACTAACACGTTCAACGTCACTCGAGACTTCAGTCGTGAATAACTTCGTTTTTCCAGAACCATCTCAGATCCTCACTTGACATAAAATAGGGCTTACTTCTCTTGAAGCCCGTATTAGATTTAGCCTGCAAATCTTATTAATCCCAATGTGATTTAGGTATGTTTTTGGGCATTCTTACAGCTGAAACACGTAATTAGAAAGAGGTGCTTCAAGGTGAATCGTTTAAGCTCGGTGGTGCGTATGTGGAATACGAAATAAACTAGATTGTGTGAGTGCAAATACGTGGTTCTATTTATGTTTTTGCCAGCTTCGGAAAAAAGAGCTTCCTGGATATTCTCAATCCAAGACATTATATTATCTTTAAAATATTTCCTCGTGACAAGTATTTATTTCCTTTATCAAAAATATTATTCTTCGCTTAATAAAACCACGTTTTCTTAAAATATAATTACAAAAATGTATTTCTACAAGAGTATATTGAGTAAATAAGAGTAGATTGTACTTTAATCAAACAAGTATTATCTTAGGTAAAAGAAAACTAGAAAATCTGTAAGAATATTGTTCGGTTCGTTATATTTAAAAACTATAGTTTATTTTTGTTAAAGGAAATAAATACTTGTCACGAGGAAATATTTTCAACATAATATATTATAATAATGTCTTAGATTGAAAATATCCCGGAAGCTTTTTTTTTCGTGTAAGCGCTGGCCCCGGCCCAATGGTACAGTCGCCATCAAATATATCGGAGCGGCTAAGGTGCTCAAAGATATCTGAACACGCACCTTATCGCTTTGACAATAGTGGCGTTGTTCAGCACCTTGGCCGCTCCGATATATCTGATGGTGACTGTACATTTTCACTGCATAATATTTATTTATTTATTTAAACTTTATTGCACAAAAGAAAACCTTATCCTACAAAAGGCGGACTTAATGCCATAAGGCATTCTCTACCAGTCAACCTTAAGGCAAAGCAGAGAGATTGTGTAATATTTATTGTGGTGAAAAGTAACTCTTCCATAAACTCCTTCTTCTTCCTCCTGGCGATTATGGCTATGCGCTTGACAACCTAATCCCGTGAATAGCGTGGGTACTATCTTAGAGGGGACACTAGGCCTTATCGGGATTAGGTCCCGTTTCCCTACGATGTTGAAAAACATGAAAATATTCTAAACATAATTTAACCAAACAATAATTCGCAATACAATTTTACAGACCTCAGTGTTTTATATTCACATCCATTATTGATAAGTTGCAAGAATAACCGCTACACATTATCACAACCACGTTGACCTTTGTGAAATCATCTGCATAATGTATTATTATCGATGCTTCAGCAAGCGTCTAATGGACCTTTGTGTCCATATTAGCCGCCCGGGGGAGCGATTTGCTCGCTCTATGAATTTGACTGCTGATAGCATGGCATCAGTGTACATACAGGGTGTCCCAGAAATCGACGTCAAGCCGTGAATGGATGATAGACCAAGTTATAACAGTTATCAGAAAAATACAAAAAAAAATCTATCACATGTTCTTCAAAAATTATGGTCACTTTAAAAATTTACTAGAATATACACGACCTGGTCTCTTAACTTCTAGTAAATGTTTAAAGTGACCATAATTTTTGAAGAACATGTGATAGATTTTTTTTTTGTATTTTTCTGATAACTGATATAACTTGGTCTATCATCCATTTACGGCTTGACGTCGATTTCTGGGACACCCTGTAGAAGCCAGAGTCAAGCATGGCACAATATCTGTAAGTGTAATAATATAGCATACTTTGGGGCCACATTTATAATCAAACGAATGAGCGCACCGAAGCGAAATTCTTGGGGGGCCCACCCACTCCGTCCGTCGACATCGACCTGTCAGTTGTTCGGAGCTGTCAAATTTTTGTTCTAAGTGACAGACCGATTCGTCCGACGGACTGATAGTGGGTGGCCCCCCTTACAGTCAAGTTTAGACATAACGGACCTGTCAGCTGACTACTGGGACGTCTCAGCATTTCCGATTAGTCGTTCCGTAGTAAAGTTTTTCTGATCTTTATTTTTGTTAGATTGTCAGCAGAGAAAAATATAATTTGAGGTTCTTATATGAGCTAGAAGGTGCAAAGGCGATCCTTTAAAGGGTTTAGTTTCTTATTAATACATTAATCAACTAGTATGCAGATAAATTTTGAGTTCTTAAATCGAGAGGGACTAGTAGTTTTAAATGTTTCCTCCTTCTTTTTTTACCACGGCGGTGGCAAATAAGCATTCTAGCCTATTGACGCCTGCAGCCTGGCCTACCCTTTAAGAACCACACTCAGTTTTTGAAGCACCTCATACTGTAGCCGGCTGGGAACACCTCAGCAGGGAGTTCATTCCACAGTACCGCCGCGGCGTTCGTGGGACTTGTGGGAGAAAATTCCGTACAGTGCGCGATCCTTAAAGCGTGTGCCAGACGGCATACAACAAGCCACTCCGACAGAGCGACCTTGGTCTGGGCGGACCGTGTAGACAGTTGTTGCCAACAAAATTGTACCAACCAAGGTCAGGGTGACCGTCGGCAGCCTAGTTGGCAACCGTCTAACAGACGCTTCAGGCTCCAGGGTGTGAGGATGAACACCCTGCCGACGGCGTGCAGTACTTTCCTTATGTCTGAGGATCGTGACCGTATATGTATTGTAAATACAGCCCGATTCTTTGATAACTTGAACACATGGTAGATGGATTTTGTCTGTTACAGCGTTCGCTTTCCACGTATTCAAGAACGCAAATTTCGTCGATCATCGTGTCTCGCGCGTTAACTTGAGAAGTTGTAAAGGCAATGTTCTATTTCAGACTTACAATTTTCTAAAGAACAGTTATATGTATAACAATTTTACCGTTTCGTAAAAGGAGCTATGCAGAATTTGCTGTAATTAGTTGAGTTGACCTTAATCATACTAGTACATGTGTTATTATAACAAAAATCTTGGTCATACATTATTAAAACATTAGAAAAGATACAAAAAACACTTATTTAAAAAAAATCGACATCCTTTATTTCCGCTCAGCGCAAAAATATGTAGGTATCGCCTTAACGTCTAAACTTATTTTTAACAACTTAGCACACGTGCAGTTGAAGGTAATAAGACTAGGCTTAATGCGAAAATTATGTTAGCCTCCCTAATTGGCTCGCACCAACGGCTTACGGGTAATGTTCTAAGTTTAACGCCGGCTTTTGTTTTGTATTTATAAGCGGCGTTAGATAAATTTTAATTAAGATTAAGTTAATTAAGTTTAAGTTAGGCGCGGTCTGATAGTTGATAAAAGGAACTTTAAAATTTTGAAATTTCAACGCACATAAGAGAGAGGATGGAACCTGGAGGCACCGTAAGAGCCAGGAAGTCGAAGATCTGGTGTACGAGCCAAAAATTATTGGGGAAACAAAAGCCGCTAGACTCCGATGGCTCGGGCACGTAGTTCTTATGGGTGAAGATCATGCTGTCTCGAGAGCATACTATGGCCAGCTAACTTGTCGAAGACCATCTAGGCGTCTTAGGTACCGCTAAAAAAGCGAGTTGCTGAAGGACCTCACCGCGCTGGGCGCCGTTGACTGGAAAGAGACGGCTGTGAACCGACAAGCCCGGCGATCATTGGTGTCGAAGGCCAAGATCCACTTTTGGATCCACTGCAGTAAGTAAGTAAGTAACGCCCATAAAGACCCTTTCAGCTGAAGCACTGTTTTAATTCACAACTGAAATGCTGACTGCTTCCGTACATTCTAAACCACTTTGCATGGCAAGAGCTGTCAGATTACTGTGTTGAAATACAAATGCTAATTTAAGCGTTTAAGATATTGACTACCAGCGTTCACTGAGGCGATAGTTTACACAATGCTACATTATGTGCTACGTTTGTATTCATAGTGGGGGGGGGGGGGGTAATACTTTGCCACTGACATTAGGTATGTTTTTAAATTGGTTGATCCGCTCACCGCACAATTATATTTGTTTTTTTTTTTTGTCTGAAGAAAACGCGCCATTCAAACTGAAAATTATACTGTTTCCGTAGTTCCAAAAACTACTATATATCAGTATAGATAAATATTTTATGCATATAATTCTTATTATTGTCTGACGGGGTTAGCTCTCCGTCTATAAGTGAAATGCGACAGAAACACCTTATAACTCTCACAGCGCTACCTGTCATATCCTCTAAAACAACCAATTTGTACCAAATTGCATTTCCCAAATGATATAAGAAGATTTAATTTTGAGGGCAAAGCATGTCGAAATGTAAAAGAAACCTCCAGAGGGCCCTTTCCATAATAACATTGGAGAGGTCCTAGTTATTCGGGACCCGGGACCGGATATCCGGCGACTTTTATCGAAAGCTCCTTCCGGTTCAGGCTTAGCAAGTTTGTTGCCCAATTATATAAAGTTTGTGAAGACCGGAATGGAATTCTGTACACTAATTCACTTTTCAAGTAAAAAGCTTCCGTGATCTTTTTATTAACTTTTACAAGCTGACCAGCGATTGATCTTAGTCTAACGTTATAATAGAGTTTATGCAGATCATCGATTAAGAAATGGTCTCGTTACTTCGGAGTTTACAATAACTAAACTACTATATGATATTTTAAAGTTGCGTGTTTTGAGCGCATTAAATATTTGGCTGCGTGACCCCAGCTTTAGAATAGTGCCACCCCGTCTCTTCCCGCGGGTGTCGTAAGAGGCGACTAAGGGATAAGGGATAAGGGAACCTCTGATCCCTACTGACAATTAGGATCAGTGAAACCTGAACGGATAGCATGGTCGCCATTTTATCGCCTATGATGTAATGTGTCACTTTCGCACTTACATATTTGTTAGAACGTGACCGCTATGTAGTCAGACGATAAAAACCGACCATCATAGGCTGCTTGTGTCGAAGCGTCGGAATAAGGGTAAATAAACCTGTTCGCGATTGTCAAACGAGCGGAGCGTAAGCGAAGTGAGTTCTTACAAGCACAACGGAACTGTCAGCTGGCGACAGACGTCTGTGCATTTCGATGGCCTTTTGATTTTGAATAGTTGTTCCACGATAACTTTACAATTAGTTTTCTGATCTTTATGTAACTTGGTGAGGTTGTAGCAGAGATAAGTATAATTTGAGAGTTTGTTTATGAGCAAGATCGATCAAGGGGTTATAGAGCTAAAAGGTCTTGTTATATTGATCATCTGGTTTTCAAGTAAATCACGATTTCCCAGTTCGAGGCGGACTACTAGTATATCAGATAAACTGGAGCTACAAACTCTTTACATTAATTGAACTCTGAGGGTTTAAATGTTTTTATACGAAAACACTATGCTTTCTGTTTTAATGTCGAAAAGTTTCAGTTTTTTAATTAATGTGGTCGGTGTTGTTTTGTTGTCAAAATACATTATGTAGCGAGTATTCTAAAAAGTTTTGTGTTAGATTGTCCTTTCGCCGGCATTTCTGTGCCTTTGGGGACGGTTGTTTTTTTATAGGTAATGCATCAGAAAACTTTAAGGGTAATAACTAAATCAATTTGTAGTCGGTGAAATCGACGACGTGCATTTATAAATCAACTGAAATATAGGGTGTATTCGGTTATTTCAGAAAACCAAAAAGTAACGGGTTTTTTTAGAAAATGGACTTTTATTGCAATGGAATATGAATGATTTTCGGAATTGTCCTAATGTCAGATTTACCCGAATAACTATACTTAAAAAAAACGTACAGACAACGTACAACCTTTCTACCTACCTTGAAATATATTATGTATGTGTCTAATATTATTTTTTCCAATATTATGTTAAGTAAAAATAAGGAAACATACATTTTAACAATCATAATATAAAAAAGTAACAACAGGCGGTTTTATCGCTTAAAAGCTAGCTGTGTGAGGGTAGCAGGATACTAAATATATACAAGAATGAACGGGTTGTTCCTAGATATATATATGTACACATATTAATTCCATAAGATTTTTTTTACATCACGCGTGTCCGAAATTGAAAAGTCCCGGCCATTCTTAGTTAAAGCGCCAATTACTAAATTGTTAATGAAAAGTCGGCAAGTTTCTGAAAGTTTTAAGTACTTATTATGAAGGTTTAGTTTTAAGCGATTATCACACTGTCGCCGCATGCGGATCCGTCGCCAGTATGATAATCGCCTTATCTTTGAGAAGCTAAATGTATCATTTCAAATTGCGCTTAAGTATTTACAATACGTGCTCAAGATTAGGTGTACGATTGATAGCCGCTATATCATCATCTCAGCCATAAGACGTCCACTGCTGAACATAGGCCTCCCCTTTAAAGGGGGGGTTTGCCATAGGTACGCGCCACGCTTGGCAGGCGGGTTGGCGCGCGCAGTTTTATTTTGTTTATTGTTGTTTAGGCTTTCGGAAGATGCTGCTGCCCATCTCCCGGTATATTCCCTTAGCAGACTCCTACTGCAACCACGGGACGATATGGTGGGGGACAATTCTAAGGCCGGGCACCCCACGGCACAGCCGCTATATACCTCTATATGTAGTTATTTGTTATTTGACACGAGTTTACAAGCATAAACAGTATTAAAAGGTATACGCCTAGATAATTCACAATTATTGCTAGAATTATTGTCGACTCTATTGAAGATACTATTTAACAATAACGGCCGACAAATCAATTCATACATACATACATACATATAATCACGCCTATATCCCAAAAGGGGTAGACAGAGATCACGGATTTCCATTTGCTACGATCAATGCAGCAAAACGGCTCTCCATGAGCCACATCTCGCCCCCGTGAAGAACGAGACGTGAATTGCTATTCTGTAACTATAGGTAGGTATGATAATAAAAAAAACATTGACTACAATATTTAGAAAATAGAATAATCACAATAGAATTTCACAATTATCTGACCCTGGTTTTCTTCCTAATCATACCTATATCTTTTGCAATTATGATCTAGTCATAACTGAATGTACGTTAGGTTAAAACACGTCGCTCAGTTAAAATCACATACTCGAAGATAACCACGTTGCCATTGAAATTTTAAACCCAAACGTCCTTCTCCAAAACCAGCTGGCCTATGTTGGAGTCGAACGTTGAGTTGGAACAAACCATTTTAAAGATACCCTAAAGAGCAGTAGCAACAATACACGACTGAAGACCGGACAATACTGGTTTGCATGCCTGCGTACGTGATTGTTATATCACCGTCCCTCGTTACACCGCTAGTTGGCCTGTTATTTTTGGGTAGACTGAATTTTCTCAGTTAAATTAGAGGCACATGTGCACGCCAGACAAAGTTCTGGCAGCACTAAATTATGCAGGCATAATATTCAGATTTATTAAACTTCTAGCTGGTTGTGGCTTTCTGTAGCTTTATGGATGATACATAAGTGGAAAGTTTCAACTGATGTTTATAATATTCACGCTTAATTCACGCAACTCACATACCTAGGTGTTTAACTACATACTTAAGTTATTAATGCTGTTTAATACAGACCACAAACAATAGCACGAGGATTACTTACTTGTGTGAAAGTTTGTGTATATGTGAATGACGGTATCAGATAATTTATTCGCGAATAGATTAAGACAGTTGATGTGATATTTATGAATGAACGAATGTTAATAATAAGCCGACGCAAATGTTCCAGGTTCGTATCCTTGGATCTGCGACAAAAAGTCGATACTTCACAGAAAAGCACGATTGTCTTCAAACTTTCGCATAAATACATTTGCAACTAAAATTACTACACTTCAATATTCAAATAGTTGGACGCAAGTCAAAAAGGGTAGTAAGGATTCTTTTATATTCTATTATACAAAATTATGGGCTTCTATATTGAATAATGGGTCATAATTTACTTAGATAGGTACCACCCTAATTCTTGAAATAGATAAAAAATTATAATATTCATAATCGTATTATAATGAATGCAAAAGCAGTCAACAATTATTAGCTTCATTAAAAACGCAATCGGATTAATTAAGAATGAAAATACCTCCCGAAATCCGAGTCAGCACAAACTGCAACCAATCAGAACGTAATTCGTGCTTTCTTTGCCATCCGACCCGCCAACTCTTTCATCTCAATTTGTTATTTTAAAAATAATACCCCCCTTTAAGGGGGATTGTTCTTTCTATCCGAGCCTTTTATAATCCAATTTTGTTTTTACTAAAGCCAAATGGCGGAAAGTAAACGTTTGAGTTTTCGCCTGCGAAGGGTTGACTGGCATTTTCTGCTAGCAATATTGTTGAGTTATCGGATTTTTTTACATCATTTATCAGTAAATTAATTCAAGCCTCCCGTTTAATATTTAATTTTGTGAAATCATTTAGCTGCCTCTTTCGGAAGTTTGGTAATAATGAGTTTTGGGTGTTGTTACTTATCGTAACGTCACATGAATACATAATTTCTCTTCGGAACTGTTGCAAAAAATTTTAGCTAAGGGAACTTATTTTTACTTATATCTGTGAATATCCAAATCTTTGAAATGATATATATTAAAAATTATAAAAATGCAACACTGACTAGTTTGCGACCACCTCCTTGAGCCATAAACCTTTTTACGAACTATTACATACATGGCAAGAATCTTCACAGACTTTAACATAACTAATTTTGCAATTAAAAACCCGCAATTTGCGATTCACGAATCAACTAAGTACAATAATGTTCCCACCCTCCCGCCGCAAAAAGAAATACGCAAACAAATACAACAAACCACCACCAATAATATAATACCAAAACTCGACACGTGTTTCGCCTCTCTACAAGGCATCCTCAGGAGCTGCTGGAGATGTTGTCGGTCTGACGTCCGGCAACGGAATACTTAAGGGGCTACTTTGAAAAATTATAGATTTTTTCAAACGCTCTATTGACTAAACGGGACTGAATTTATTTTCAAATAAATATTATTAGACTATATACTCTTGTTTTTGGCACAAGCCGAAACACGATTGCTGAAAGTTGCCTCGATAGAAAAAAAATCCGAAGTTGGGTGCTTTTTCCCCTTATTTTTCTTAGCTTACGTAAACTATAAGAGATTAAGCAATATAACTAAGTAAAAAATATGGTATTCTGGTTTATCTAAAAAGTCACAGAAACAAAATTAGACAAAACTTTGTAGATTCGCTTATTTATCGTAGTTTAGTCAAAAAGTCTGATCCTTAAGAGCGCTGCATCTCTTTCTTTCGTGCACGGTAGCCATAAACGTGTCTCTTACGGATGGGCGTGGCTTGTCCGAATCGAGGAACGGCCTTAAACCCGGTGTGTGACCACCTAGTCGACCCAGAAACCTCACAAACTGTGACAGAATAAGTAAGACTCGTCGCTAAATGGTCTGGATGTCGCATTAGCGGTCTTGCCAGAAGGGTAACCGAGTTACAGGGACTGACACTTTGTGCAAATTGATTAGAACCCGACTTAGGTGAATGCGGCCTACGTTTTATGTGGGTTAAACGGCTTTATAAAACCACATGTATAATTGTAAGGCTGGCTCTACATGATGGGCCATCAGGGACGCAGCTATACAATAGAAACAGATCGCAATATCGTTAGCTCCCTCTAACGCATAGCTGCGTCCCTATGATGGCCATCATGTAGAGGAGCCATAAAATTTAGAAGTACAAACATGTCTGGGCAGTCATTCACCGTTTTCACTAATAATTGTTTATAAATTAGGCAACAAATTAAAACTGAAAACGTACCTTAAGATGCCAAAATATCCAAGCCATCATGTAAAAACGTGTACAATTGACGTCAAAAATATGTTTCCACTTTTGGACCTCATTACAAAGGAGTAAGGTGCTAAAGTGTAAACATACGTATTATTGTTGACGTCGACCGTACAGTCCACTTCAAAGATATGTTTTCACATTTGAACCTTACTCCTTTATAATAAGATGCAAAAGTGTAAATGTGGCTTTGGCATCAATTCCTATAAAACAGCAACACTCTTAACTGTGGACCTTATAACAAACGGCATAAGGTCCACCGATGGGCAGTACAGTGTGGGCGATGGTACCATCGGGTTCAGAATTGTATTACCAATTTATGAATGAGTGTTGTTGCTAAAAAATCCACGACGCTCATCTAGCACCTTTGCCGTTACAAAGCTCACATAGTTATTTAGGCAGTCGTATTTGTTTACAAGATTATTTTGCTTGTTCACAACCAACGTCCAAAAAAAAAAGAATTTACGGATAGGATCCTTCATTTCATTTAATTTAAGGTTATTATTTATTACAATATAAAAAAGCAAATTAGGATTTTATTTAAAGGACTTACTTACTGCTTTTGTTTTTCGCTAAAAAATTACGCAAACAAAGCAAAATGGCGACTGTGATGAAAACGTGACCGGACTGTTATTAATTTGAATAATACGCATTTTTATTCGCATTCGTTAAATATACGAAAAGGAGGAAAACGTCCAGGCTTGTCAGTTCTGTCGCAAGCTATGCGCTCGCTCATGATAACTTTGGAAAAAATGGGTTAAAATGGGTGATATTTTAGGACATTTTTAATTATGAAATAGGAATGAAGTGCCTACTCGAAAAGGAAAAAAACAACTGTCAGAGAAATTCGCACGAAGTAAAAAGGTCATTTTAATTTTGGAGTTTAGACGAAACCTTTTATAATCGTATCAAAAAGGACTACCTATATGTATCGGATCACATCATACTGGTTAGTCGGATGCTCATCTTCATTGGTTATGTGATGAGAATAAAATCACCTGGACAATTCAATTTCACAAATAGAGAAGGACTTAAACGACATCGCATGGTATGTAACATAAGTCATTTTACAAACAGCCAGAGTTCAAAAAAGGCTAGGCTTAACTAATACCTACGAATATTTCTCAAATTTCTTGCAAACGTGCTCCGAATTTCGTTACAAATATTTTGAACCATAATATAATTGTATTTTTTTCTGAAGCAGCTTTTAATGAATGTGTCGGAATAAATAATTAGGTATAACCGTTTCTTTTAACAGACGGTTTGCAAACGTATTGAATGCAATTATGAAAGAATTTACACTAGCATTGAAGAAAAACTTAGTTGTTATGCCGATATCCTTCAACCACATAAAATGACACATTATCGCCATATGACAACAACGTGCAATACTAACCCCAGAATACGCCCGTGTATCAAACCTGACTATCCCCCAAGGTCCAGACTTGGGACCGCTGTAACGACATCGCAATGAAGCCTCTAATGACCCCATCAGAGAAGCCTTTATTAACTCATAATATTTATTTGTGCGACGTGGGCTAGCTGAGAATTCTTGGTAATTAGTCGAATGGTATAAGAGTATTTTTGTATTAAGAAATAATATGTCAGTTCCCGAATTAATTATATATAAAAAACCTACTTCTCGTGGAGCATTCCACGAAAAAGTCAACTTTTGTCGGGGACGTGACGCATATGGCAGCTACCTTAAAGAGCTGCATAAATCTGTAGAATATAACGTCCAACTTAAAGCCGAGTTATCAAATGTTATCACGCCAAATATCAGCTTCTTCTCATTTCCAAAAGTACTAAAAATGTAGCGTCACGTACCCAACACTTTTCGTGGAATGCTCCTCGTAGATATGAACTGTACATATACTTATGTTTTACCTAGAACCCCAATCTGTAATTAACACCAGATGTGAAAGTAACAATGATTCACCAACATTACATTGTAATTAGCCAATATAATGATCAGTATCACTGACTGTTATTGATTTGTGTCATCTCAATTTGAATTTAATATTGTCATATTTCGCCGCTTACTTTTATTATGTTGCAATTGACACGGTCAAAAATATGTCAAGTTGAAATCCTAAAACGTACCTGACAGCTAATATTCCTACGTTTGAAATTCCACATCAAAATATATTATTTAAATGTAACTTTTACATGCCGGATGCGGCTTGATCTCATAATATTTTTGCTCAATACGGCGTGCTTAAATATTTATGCAGTTATGCCACCTTTGTCTGACTGTTTGGACACAGGCTTAGGTAATAATTAACGAATCAAGGTGAAATAAGGGTGTTTGAAATATGGGGCTGGTTTTCTGAGAAAAGACAACTTGTTCAATTCAGAAGATTGATATACAATTGGGTTGATTTCCAGCCACACAAAATTAGTTAAGTATGTTAAACTTGGAAGCAAGTTCTTAGAAATGTTTAGTTTGAAAAGACGCAAAACTTAGGTTATGTAATTACAACTTATAGCTTGTAATAAGCGGAAACGGATATCTCTTTCTAATTCATATGTAGAAACAATAATGGAACCTGTCTACACAGAAAAAAAATCTAACTGTCACACAGTAAAGGGATTTTTATTAAGATTAACTGCTTTTTACAATATCAACAAATGTTTGAAAAACAGTAAAATACAATTTATTTTTGTATTAAGCAGAACGTCTGCTAACGATACCACAATGTTTAGAAATAAAGGAAAAGTAGAAAAATCCACTGCCTCAGGCGTCACCCTAAGGCGCGAATATAAAATAAAGGATATGGTGGAGAAATTCGCAGCCATCAGGTATAGTCTCAGTAGCTCAGTTGGCAGAGCGATGAGCATGTTTCCCAGAGTCGCGAGTTCGAGTCTCGCCTGAGGCAGTGGATTTTTCTACTTTTCCTTTATTTCTAAACATTGTAGTAAAATACAAAACAGTAAAAAATTTTGATTGAACATTACTCATTATTGAAAAATAATAACTATAGCTACTCAAAACAGTAACATTTACTTTCATTCTTTAATGTTTTCCAAACAGTAAAATTTACTGCTTTGATCGTTATGCTCCCCTGGAACCGTTTAAAGCAGTTCACGTTAATGGCTTATCAGTGGTATTCACCGCCTTTTTTTTCTCAGTGTATAAGTAAGGGATTCTATCCCATACGTCACGCGTCCTATGGATTGAATTGTGGGAATGGATTCTTGCTTGCTTTGGCTTCAGCTATACTTCCAAATTATCCGAGACTCTTTTGTCATGTGATGACTAACATTTCTATTCAATAGTTAAAACTGACCTGACTGATAGTTAATAACGAACCATTTAAAAATAGATTTAATAGGCCAAAATGCAAATGCATTAGATCTGAATTGGACACTGAAAGGTTTGATCACTTTTTCGAATCATGCCATCAATTTTGTTTATAAATTCCTGGATTAAAATGTAAATATTTCGTATACAGCGATTCAACTTTGCAAACTTTCTCATAACACTTGATCTCATTACGTAGCTTTAGTATTTAAATAGTTATGTTACTTTAATGCCTCGAACTCGTTGAACCACCGACTAACCTCGTAAATAAGCGCCATGAAAATTTAATTTTACTGCCTCTTCATTTTAAATCCATGGTTCATAGTTAGAGAGCCCACGACCAAAATTTTTGTCTCATAGCAATACGGCCAAAACCGCATCAAATCGATAGATACGATTATCCTGAACTCGAAAATACCAATATCAGACATTTTCCGCGTAGCGTTTGATCTGACCGAATTTTCAAAATTGTCAAAGAATTTTACCGAACTGCATCATAGCAATATGTCTGATTTGCAGACTGTAGTTGAATGATACTTCTGAGATACCGGAAACATATTCTTCAGACGTTAGTGGTGTAGCGCAAACCCGTAATATCACTTAAAAAAATTAAAAATGAGACAAAAAAAATGTCTCATAGCAATACGTCTGAAAATCTTTTATATTAGTAAATTTTGGTTATTTGATGCGAACAAAACAATTTTCAGACGAAAATGTGAACGCAATAAATTTTGAGACCGTTTTGAAAATGTTAACAAATTTTACCGATCGGTATCATAGCAATATGTCTGAAAATTGTTGGACATGATAAAATAAGTTGTCCACATGTGCAAAAAATTTATATCAGACAAATTAAGTGTAGCACCTTCTCTATCAGACAACTTTTCGATACTCAGATATCATTTAAAAATCGTATTGAGTTTTGAGAATCGTAAATACGTTGCGACCCTGAATTTATTAGAGGAGGGGCGTAGGTAACACGCGAAAAGCCGTACCCGCCGCAGGAGCGTAACAAGCGCTAAGGCGTCGGCCAGGCGACTCCGAAACGTTATTTGCGTTTTTGGGAGTATATGCTACACTTAAAGTGTCTGAAAACAGGTTTTTGGTAATCCTGGCAGCAATACGAAAAGTTTAAAAAAATATATATCCGTATTGCTATGATACAGGTCGGCTAAATTTGTTGACATTTTCAATAATGCGCTCAGGCTATATGCTACGCGCAAAATGTCTGAAAACAAACTTTTTCGTAATACAATTATAAAATCTATGTACATTTTCAATATCAGACGTATTGCTATAATACCGACTGCCTTTTTTTTTGACACAGCAGAAATGGCCTCCCACGCAGTTGCTACACTTTCGACCGTTACTACACACCTAGTCAGGTTCAGAATCATATAATCTAACGATTTTATAGGGTTTTTGCCGTATTGCTATGAGACATGGTTTTGGTCGTGGGCTCTAGTACTATCACTTTAAGCGAGAAATGAATTACTCTATTATTAAGCAGAGTTTATAGCGAATTTGTTTTATAGTGTGTTAAAATCTGGATTACTTCGGAATTTTAAACAAGGATATTTCATTTAGTTAAATTTGTATTTGTTTAAGAGGAAAGTGAATCATATTTGGGGGCGAAAAGCGGCTCACGGAGAGCTAGCATATGGAAATCCGTGATCTCTACCTACCCCTTTTGGGAAATAGGCGTGGTTTTATGTATGTATGTATGTATGTATTTGTTGACAAGAGCTATATCAATACAAAACAATGTTAATGGCACTGATTAAAACTCATTATTTTGACAAGTACTTACGCAATAAAGTCCCGTTTTTGTCAAAATAATAAATATTAATGACGAGTAATTGAATTACAAACAAATGTAGCTAATAATCATTAGTTTTTTTTAGGATAGGACGTTAAAATAAACCTTTTTTTGCACTCTTCACACGACAACAACTACACTAGAGAGCAAAAATTTCGGGTCAGTAACATAAACTTTAGTATCTTTAAAATTCATATTTTTAAAATTAATATCTTTTGAGATATTCAAGAAAATGCTAGTGACCCGAAACTTTTACCCTCGAGTGTATTAAAATTCCATCTGCTATTTCGAATCCCTCATGTGTCAAATCTCAGCTCCTAAACTTAGTATGTACTCGTAAAGTAAAAATCCGCAATAAAAGCAAAATTTTAGATTCCACGTAACTTTAAAAAAGAAACAAATAAAAATCAACATTTCGGGGTTTAGATCGCGTCTTTCCAGTTGCTAACCACTCGACTGTCACCGATCACTGTATCTCTTACAAGCTTCGCTATTTAGAAAGAGATAGATGTAGACGTAAAGACGGGATTGTCGTCGAAAGAGTCTAAATCGCAATCGCGTATTCCAATAGCAAGCAAATAGAGTAGTTCACCAGTATAAGAACGCTCTCCGATTACTCGTATGTGTTATAGATATGGAGGTCATAGTTAAAGTAGTTTTTGCTTGCATTCTATTCCCTTACTTAGAGTAAGCGATGGTTACACGGCCAGGGTTGGCACACAGTTTAGATTGATTTTGAATTTATTGGGAAGCAGCCTGCCAGAGGAAGATTTAGCGGCTTTCATCGTAGACGGACGATTTATATCGAGACGTTCTTGGGAATAGGAATTTTGCTTCGATTTGTGAATACTTTGGGATCGAGGGATGAGTCTTTTTATAAAAATAATATTACGTGCAATATTGGTTTGTAGATAAAATATAAACACTGCATTTTTACCATTTTACCAAACTGCATTATTATCATATAGATACAGCCTTGGCCAGAAGTGTTGAGCCACTGACTTATGTGTTGAGCATAGGTGTTTTTTGTTTACAATTTTGATGTTAAGCATTATTTCCCTATCCTAACAATGTTCGGTAACGGTAAATGTTATATTTTATTTATAAATATAGAAAACTTCACTTAATAACACTTTCAAGGTACTTAAAAATATGAAAACAGAAGGTACCAAAAATGTAAATTTAAGTCGGTGCGACATATTGCAAATATTCTTTGCAGTTACTACTAACTTCAACAAAACATGCCTATTAGTTTAAATTAATTGACAAAATAACTTAAACAAAGATGGAAACGATGGACTAAACTTTCCAGTTTTGTATGAAAATCGCATTAGTGCTCAACACTTCTGGCCAAGGCTGTATATTCTGATCCTTTTCAACCCGTTATGACGAAGTGGAACATACCTGAAACAAAGCAAAAAATAAAATCATTATTATAACGCAGACAGGCATATTAGATAGAATTAATGATGATTGATGATTGATGTTACAAAAATACTGATGATCCTTTTGGAAATGGGCATAATTAGTATCGTACTTTGCTTAGTAGAGTTCGTCAAGAAAAAAAACTGTCCAGAACTGTACCTACTTTTTACTAGTCGGATTACGGTCCAATTATGCCTTTAAAGGCACCAGTATTTTGTAACAGTGTACAAAAATATTGTTTGCATCACATAAATATGAAGGCTAAATAGGTGCTTATAATAATAATAATAATATACCGAAGGTGGGAGGAAGCCGACCCCCGTGTGTCCGACGTGCGACTGCCGGATGCTACTGCCATGACTGATTTCTGGCGTAGCATCTGGTCGGCGCCTGTTGAACACACGGAGGGCGAGTGGATGAGCGTTGTCGAACGTGAGTGCGAGTCCATCGAACCTATGGGGGCTATTACCATCAGCCCCGATGACGTAAGTTGTGCAATCCGTACGGCTCAGAACTGGAAAAGTCCTGGCCCGGATGGATTGCACAACTTCTGGCTAAAATGGTTTCGATGCTCGCACTCGCGGCTGGCAACGCAATTCCAACAAGCTCTTGAACTTGGCTCCCTCCCGCCTTCCCTAACAACTGGTGTAACCTTCCTGCTCTACAAGTCCGGTAGTACCACGGAAGCGAAGAACTACAGACCCATCACGTGCTTGCCTACACTCTACAAGCTCCTTACATCCATTTTGAGAGCAAAAATAAACGCGCACATAGTTGCAAACAACATTTTGGCCTCTTCTCAAAATGGATGTAGGGTTGGGTCCCGTGGTACTAAAGAGCTCCTCCTCATAGACATGACCATTTGCCAACGAGTCCGGCGGAACAGGGGGGCCCTCTCGGCCGCTTGGATTGACTATAAGAAGGCCTATGATTCGGTGCCTCATTCATGGCTGGAAAGGATCTTAGAGCTGTATAAAGTTGATGCAGCTTTAAGATCCTTCCTTGGCGCATGTATGAGGCAGTGGACCACAGTCCTTCGTCAACCAGGAGGCGGGGATGACCCCCCTGACCCGCATGACTTTATAAGGATCGAGCGAGGAATATTTCAGGGCGACAGTCTGAGTCCCCTGTGGTTCTGTCTAGCTCTAAATCCGCTCAGCACCCTGCTGAAGGATTCGGGGCTAGGTTGCCGGCTTCGGAGAGAGGGTGAAGTCATATCTCACCTTCTGTACATGGACGATCTCAAATTATTTGCACCAAATAACCGGGACCTGATGGAGCTACTGAAAACCACTGAAGTCTTCAGTAGTTCTATCAAGATGGAGTTTGGTGTTGATAAATGTGCGGTTATGCATGTACAGCGGGGGAAAGTAGTAAATTCAACAAATTTACAGCTTTCTGAGACAATGACGTTCAGATCTATCTCTGAATCAGAAACCTACAAATACCTTGGTATGTCACAGTCGTTGGGTATTGAGGACGCGGGTATTAAACAGGCGTTGAAGGAGCGCTTCTTTGGTCGGCTGACAAAAGTACTCAATAGTCTTTTGTCAGGTGGCAACAAGGTGCGCGCCTTCAACGCCTGGGTAATGCCCCTACTCACATACTCCTTTGGCATACTAAGGTGGACACAGACCGAGCTGGATGCCCTGGATCGGAGGGTCCGTCTATTGCTCACCACACACCGTATGCTTCACCCACGATCGTCCGTTATGAGATTGTACATCCCACGGAAGTGTGGAGGTCGCGGCTTTTTAAACGCCAAAAATCTCCACAACCGTGAGGTGTACAATCTCAGGAATTATTTCCTTAACAACGAGTGTGGGATGCATCGTGATGTGGTGGCAGTAGATAAGAGCCTCACGCCGCTCTCCTTGGCGAACGAGAACTGGCGCAAACCTGTGGTGCTAAGCACCGAGGATCGCAAGGCGGTATGGAAGAGCAAGGAGCTACACGGGCGGTTCTACGGGGCCCTCACGGGACCCGACGTAGACCTGCTCGCGTCGGTGAACTGGTTACGATTCGGGGACCTCTTCGGAGAAACCGAAGGTTTTGCCTGTGCAATTGCGGACGAAGTTATCATGACGAATAACTACCGGAGATATATCCTGAAGGACGGTACGGTCGACATTTGTCGGGCATGCCGCCGTCCCGGAGAGTCACTCAGGCATATCATCTCCGGTTGTTCTCATCTTGCTAACGGCGAGTACTTGCACAGACATAACCTCGTAGCCAGGATCATACACCAGCAGCTTGCTCTCCTATACGGTCTTGTGGACCACGAAGTGCCGTACTACAAGTACACACCTGCGCCAGTTCTCGAAAATGGTCGTGCCACGCTCTATTGGGATCGATCTATTATCACGGACAGGACTATTGTAGCCAATAAGCCTGATATTGTGATAATAGATCGATCGCAACGCCGGGCAATGCTCGTCGACATCACCGTTCCATGTGACGTTAACCTCGTGAAGGCTGAGAAGGACAAATCCAGCAAGTACCTAGACTTAGCTCACGAGGTAACCGCCATGTGGGAGGTTGATTCGGCGATCATTGTGCCGATAGTTGTTTCTGCGAACGGTCTCATAGCGAAGAGTCTCGACCAACATCTTGAGAGGCTTTCGCTACGAGGTTGTGGTTGGATCAAGGGTCAGATACAGAAGGCGGTAATCCTGGACACGGCGCGTATAGTTCGAAGGTTCCTCTCTCTGCGGCCCTGACCACCGGCAGCCTGGGCCTTGCTCCGTTGCCGGCGGCACCCTAGGTTAGGTTTTTTATAATGTTTTTATTGTTTTTGTATGTTTTTGATGTATTTTTGTATTTTACTTTTGTAAAAATATTATAAAACCTAACCTAAGACGAAAAATAAATAAAGGAAATAATAATAATATGTTAGCCTCTATACGTCCCACTGCTGGGCACAGGCCTCCTCTCATGCACGAGAGGGATCAGGCTATAGCCACGGAAATATTTACAAGTTTTCGAAAAAGATTTACTGCAATGGTCTAAACACGGTTGCTGTAAGACTGTTTCCTATAATTCCTCAAGGCCGAATTGAAATACGCTATCCCATTTATTCATAAATGTCTTACAAGCTTCATTTAACTAATAATCGTTTGTGTTTATCTATTGTCACTTTGACAGTTGTATTTGTTAGAAACAGGTATATCATAAAATTCATAAAGTAACTAAATAAGGCTTGTGAAGAAGCGGGTATGAATTTGTGGCGTCTCCTCTGCCAGCTGTCTCTAGCGTCGTGCCACAATTCCGATAGATGGCGACGTAGTGGCGACAAACTGTCAACTTCCATACTACGAGTGCAACTTGTATCAAGCGTCTATATAAGTTCTAAATCACGCTAACGAAGTTACGCATGTCAGTTTGTATATACATAGCTTCCAACCACCTCTCATTGGGACTTCGGTCCCTGAGAGATCTCTCTTTAGCCATCCTACTATCCTTTGGCTACAAATTCAATGCTGATCAAGTAATCATCAAATTCATTTCATATAATTTTGCGTTGTGTGTGTGAAATTTGCCAAAGAAAAATAGTTTTTATATACCTTTCTAATGAGCTATTTTAATTTATCTTAGTACTTCTAGTTAATCTAACAAAAGAGTCTTTCATTCCCTTTTATTGTAAGTAGCCTTTTCTCAAATATACACGTAAAAAGTCCTTACAACGATGTTGTTAGAAATACGTAGAATTCATCACAAAAGCAACTCAGCATGTGAGCGTCCAATTTGGCTAAAGCTTTAATTCAAATAAATGTAAAAGGTTGGCTTTCGTCTGCCCTGCCTGTCATTTTGCAATACCTACCTCCATTAAAGTTTTCGAAAATAATCGGATTTTATTGTTAAATCTTCAGTATTAGCTAGTATTGGTTTCGAGTACATATATCCATTTTTTATTCTCTCTCAATTTTGGAGATGAATATAAATGCTTTTCATGTCATATTTTAAGAGTATTTACATTCGACAAAATTGGAATGCCGCAAGAATCGTTTATTCGAGTTGGACGTTTCATCTAAAAGAGGGCCATCGTCTTAAAGCTCGCAATAATTACGATCAATAACGTTAATATAGCAGTTTTTTTCTGCAGGGTAATTGTTTTGAAAGTCTTTCAACAGCCAGTTCATGAACGTTACAGCCAAATCTAAGAGAATCGGGAAGATAATCGATCGATGAAAATCATATTTCCTTATATATTATATATACTTATATAGGTTGGAGAGTTCTATTCGTGTGTGTGTGTTGCGCTGTTGTGTTAGTCATAGATTTTTTTTCTTAATTTAAGTTTTACATGTGTTTATGTTGTTTTTAGACATTAAAGGGGTTGATTTTTTGTTTTTCTTTTTAATATTTTTTGGAAAGAAGTCGCAACATTGCGTACGAATCGCATTAGTAATATAAAAAGTAACAATAACTCGTATATTATTCTTTTAAATTACTTTATTCATCCAAAATGTTCTTAAATCACTAATATAATGACTCCGTTCGTTCCAAAAAGCAAGTTCTTGTGGACTCCTAAGCTGCGACCTAAATCGACTTAAAACATCAACTCCTGGACCTCCGTCAAGCACCCCGGTATCGACTCGGCATTAATTTGTCAAACATCTGTTCCTTATCAACTTATAAAGACTGTTTCGGGAAAATTTTCCAGGATTATTGTCAGAATTTTTTTACAAATTCCTTTTGGATTACAACTGGCATTTAAAGCCGATCATCCAAGGTTTTGTGAATTTGTTTAATTTTGTTTTGTTTAAATTATTTTCTTTGTTTCATATAGAACCTACTTTTATAGTTTGGCCGAGTATAATATATTGAGTACTACTCAGTATTTACTCAACAAAAATCTAAAGATATTACAGTGGCGGCTATCGTAGAGTACTATTACATTTTTTGCCATAATTATTGCAATTTTACTTTGGCTCACTTATGGTTAAGCACTGCCAATCGATAACATTACGTGAGAAGTATTTCTTTACATTTCTCCTGTAAAAATATGTACCTATAAATACATAAAATGTGTGTTACATAAGGGTTTATAACATAAAAATTATAATATTCAAAACCTCCAACGTAAAATATGTGAACAAAAATATTCTTTGCAATAAAACGTATCGAAAATGTGATTTTCTGCATCGATGGTTTCTCTCTGCTCGCATTGTGAAATCTAAAGATATTCTGTAACGGAGGCATGCTATTGCAAGCTAAAAGGTGGGAATTTGATACTGAGATAAAATATTTGAGGCTTTCTCTGTACGGCATAGGAACTCGAACCGCGGAGCTACGTATTGTTTTGGAAAATTTGCAACGAAAACGAATGTTGAACCGACCTAGATCTGTACTAGTAGAATGCCCATGCCAAATCTCATGGTTCTAAAGCATGTGGTTTTAAATACTAGATGTAAAACAATATTGAAAGCTGAGTTATGGACAATCCGTTTGGCAGCAGAAGTATTAAGTCAATATAATATTTAAAATCCTAAATACACCTGCGTCACATACACATTACGGAAGGCGTGTATACTGAGTACATTGCTGAGCGATAAGCTGCCAATATAAAGATGGCACCAGTTCAGTAGATGCGGTCTGAAAAGCTTTGCCAATATTATTGTATTTGCTAAAAACTGGGGTCGTGGGCGAGAAAGAAGTATTGAAGAGGAATCTCCGGAGTAATAGCTAATCTGGTATGTTGAGCTGTTTTGAAAAACTTTTATATTGAGAAAATATTAAGTACTTACCTTAAATATTTATATTAAATTAATATTAAATATTAAGTAATTAAACAAGACTAGTGAAATAAAGTGCCTAAATGAACTCCCTTTAAATAAAAAAAATGTTATTAATAGGGAGTACAAATTAAGCAGATTTCAAAAAAAAATATTTATTCCAAGCAAGAAAAAGTTTACTTTACTCATAAAAAAAAATGGCAATTTTAGTAACATTAACACTTAGTGCTTAGAAGAAACAAGACAAGCGTGCCACACCCTCTAAACAATTGTAGACTCAGCAAATATCACAGCAGAAGTTCAGAAGTGCTTAAAATGCTTTGCTTTTAATGATTAAACAAGTTTTCAAACTCCCACCCGCTTCCCAGCTCCGATATTTGCTCAATTACAGCATTTATTAAAATCGGTCATTGAACCGTATTCGGAGATTGAACACGGTTCAAGTCCCTTACATTCAACAAATGAACTTGAACGTTCATCACAACACAAATGCCTACATAATCTGTTCCTAGAGACCAAATATAAACGGCATGAATATTGGAAGGCAGACACACGTGAAACGGAATACCTAAACCTGGCCACGATTGAAAATATAAATGGGGTGTAAAAGATTACGGCGCCTGAGTGACAACTTGATGCGTCGAGTTCAAATATGCTCTTATTAATTCAGGGGGTAATTTCGCGTATTCTCGCTTTGTGGAGGAAATTCTGGATTTCTGTTAGTATGTAAGTGATACGCTGATTTAGGTTATATGTGTTAGGTATCATCCTTTACCAGCATTCAAAGTTTACTAATATCATCATCATCATCATCTCAGCCATAAGACGTCCACCATTAAGGGGGGACGGGGGTTTGCCATACGCGCCACGCTTGGCAGGCGGGTTGGCGTGCGCAGTTTTATTTTTATTGTATTTTGTGTATTTTTTTGTTTACTAATATACAATTATGAAATTATATTTAAAAAAAAAAAAAAAATTAAAATTTAATCTGTTTATTTCATAATAAGTATTGTATTACATTTCATAATCTTAACTTATAATCTTAATTTGAAAAGATTTGATCTATTATATTTCGAAGACTGGTTTGACATGCGTTTTATTCGTACATTTTGTAACATAAACTGCACTCTCATCAATTTAAAAGTATAGGTAATTTTCGTAACTCAATGGCATAAATGAAAAATGCACAATCTTTACTTTTTTTACATGTTTACATTGCAAGTCATCACAATCACAATGAAAATAATATACACTACATATCCTTGTGACCCGTATTTTTATTACCCTTCATCATCTCAGCCAGGGGAGTTTGCCATACGCGCCAAGCTTGGCAGGCGGGTTGTGTGTAGTTTATTGTTGTTTAGACTTTCGGAAGATGCTGCTGCCCAACTACCGGTATATTCCCTTAGCTGACTCCTACTGCAACCACGGGACGATATGGTGGGGGACAATTCTAAGGCCGGGCACCCCACGGCTAACCCTACGACACGGTTATTACCCTTAATTATACCTATATAAGTTAGGCATGAACGCGTGAAGTTTATAGCGTGAGGTCTGCGTATGACCCATCCTATACCAACAAATCTGTGACCCTAAAGTAAAAAGGGGTATAAGTTAAATAGGCTCTGTAAAAGTCCTATAAAATGTACGGCACTTGTACCCTTTTGATTAGAGTAACACGCAGCGCACTGCAGATTTCCATTGCAAGTCTAACAATGCCATTCGCCAACACCGCGGGTACTGAACAAAGCTGCAGAAAACTACGTATTTTCATGGCACTTTGGTTAACGAATACAGTTGGGAATATTTATTTTAACCTTGGTGTTGTATGTGTTAGTTAGATGCCAGTATTAATTTAGATTACAAGTAGCTGTGTCTGTAAATCATTAATTTAACATTCGCTATAATTTAATCTACATCTACTATCGTAATTTTACATTCAGTCAAATTTCTAGATTTTTATAAAATATTCGTATGTTCAAATTTGGAACTTACACAATGATGTCAATTTAATTTATTTTTGTCATGACTCGCGCATAGCTCATATCATATAAATAAGTATTATAATTTAATACCTTCTTACCTACCTAACCAATTCCAGAAATTCAAACCGAACAGCAAAAAAGTGGAATTTACTATCGTTTGTGTTCCCGGATACCTCTACCATACCCATTCTTGAAATACAAAATAGTTTGATTAAATATAAAAACAAGATGTGATTGTATCTGCATACGTTATATCACTCTTGCGTGCACTTTTTTAGTATATAAAATGCTTAACTACCATTCTTATTTAACCAGCATTTAATTACAAAAGTATCCAAGTTAAGCGTCCAGCAATATTCATTTTCCACGCCACGTCAGACACAGAAGCCGCAACGGACGGCCAATTTTCTGGCCGCTTATTCTAACTGGTTACACGGGCGCAGTTGTTGTAGTTCTTAGTTGAACCAATTTGTCGAAAGTAGTAACCACTATGCTTAACCTATGAGCGTACAGACCAGTCGACTTTAGCCTTCGACTTGCCTTTACTCGCTAAAAACTTGGAATCTGGCAAAGAGAGATAGAAATTTCTGTCTCTTTTGCAGTGAATTAGAAAAAGGTGGAGTAGTATGCACAATTTACATCGATCATTCTATTAAAGTCAAGCTGGATTAGACGGCGGCTTACTAGATAAATAAATAGAACCAAAGGCACTTTCGTTAATTTAAATAAAATTTGAGAACTTGGAATCCGATCGACTCTTTATGAAAGCAGATGGCTGTGCTTGGCTAGTCACCAGAGTCCTGTCACCAATCGGGACTATTCGTGTACCTGTCGGGTACCCTCAGAAAATTACTAGTCACCTACTTACCTATCGCTAAATGTACTAGGTCTTAGTCGAAGCCCACTGTAATTAATCTTCAAGTACCTACTCGGACAGAACTATATGAGTAAATTAGTCAACTAAATACTGCAAGTAAATAAATAAATACTGTTTCTGGAATCGCTTGTACTCTGTAAGCTGTTGGACCGACTCATTTGTTAAGTACGCCAGTCATGAGCTGGCTCATTTCGGATCTGTCCCGCTTGTTTCAGTGCTAACTAGAATTTTGCTATATTGCCTCAAATAGATGGCTTTGTGACTAAGTAATTGGGGATTTTAGGCGAACTCATTGTCAGTTAAAACGAAGCGTCATTTTCAGGAAAAAATAGTTAAGCGGGAAGAGTATATTTTAGTCCGTGTATTTAATTAAACTGATTTTCATTGGCTTACATAATAATTAAGATAAAATTATGATACTGATGTTTCTATATTTTTACCAAAATAAGTACTGCTCATACCTACTATAGAATTTCATTTTTAAGTAATTAGAATACTTACTCTAGTTAGTTGGTAGACTATAATATATATTTTTTTAATCTAACATAGATTGATTTTCAAATTTGGGCTCCAATACCTTATTAGAAAATGGTTACTTAAAATTAGTATGTCAATTTAGCAATAGCCTAATCTCTTACTTATTGCATGCACTGTTTTAATAAAGATAAAATGAAAACTATGACCCGAGTTGAATTTAAACTCAGTGGTATATCTGGTTCCGAGCCAGTCCAAGAATCACTAACTCCTTTTATAATTAGCACTAGATTTATGGTTTAAATAATTATCGCATATTAGCTAAAACCTAACGAGCTAAACACAATCGCCGTCGAGTGTGAGTTACACGGTCCACCCAAATTCACCGTGCACAGCAAAATGGGGTGCCATTATTGAAACCTGTCGGTAATTATCGTCGATTCCACTAATCGCACCGCATTACCGCTCGAATATTACCGAGCAATATTGCCCGGAAATATTACCAATACGGTACGCATGGCGTAAGTGTAATAATAATTGTAGCGATGTAATTATTCGGTGCAATTTCAATGGCCGACGTTGAAAATTGAAGGTGCGGTTGAAGCCCGTTTTGTGTTGAGTGAAAAATTATTTGCTTAATTGTATAATTGCTTGTGGGAGAACTGCAGTTGTGGTACAAGATACAGCCAGTACGCTTATAGAAATTCTACTGAACGTAATAATTTTATTGCAATAAAATAAAATGTTTTGTTGAATACGGTAATGTACACTTTTCGTTCGGGCAACTAATTGATATTGTTTTTGTACTAAGGGCCGGTTGCACCAACTCGTCTGTTAACGTCAACGTCATCGTTAAAAAAAAATTGTATGAAAAGTTAGACAGTTTTCTATGGGATGGCAGTTCCTTTGCGTCACCATATTTTACGTTGAAAAGTACCTATCCCCAGAATCCTACGGTCAGAAATAGAAAATTTAATTCTGTAATTTATATAACGACTCAAATACCTTGTCCGTACACTCGACGACATACCCACCTCATTTATTCCGTATAATCGAAAAACAAAAACACAATTATTTCCTGATTCGCTTATCACGAAATCTTCGTGTATTTTTAGAATCTCATCAAAATATTTCCGACAAATATCAAGGACCAAGTATGGGATACATGATCCATCTGAGGGTTGTTTACGTCCTTGCTTTGTTTACTTATTTTCGTCCATTCCAGTCTTTGTGCCGTCGGCCCCGAGGCACTTGGGAATAATTGTGAACTGGAAGATGATAATCTGAGTTTCAGGGCCGATAAATGTTACACTAGAGAAAATTGGCTAAAGACTAGAGTATAGACTAAGCAACATCGATAAATTGAAAATGTTTTAAAAGCCAATAAATATGTACAGCGAGACAATTGCCATGAGCCAAACCTAGGAATCAATGGGGCAAAATTTTATGACAGGTAGGGAGTTCCCATATCGATAAACTCAATTATCGATTCTTTTTACCATATACTAGTGATCACCCCCAGCATTGTATGTATTATTTGTGAGTATTTTTCTGAAGACGAGTATAATGTTCTAACAAAGCATATTTTAAATTATCGCTAGGTTATAAATACCATCGTACTATGAAATAGTTAATATTATATCTTTATCAAACCCTTTTTATATAATTAGATAAAGATAAGTTACAGTTATTATTTTATTTTATTACAATTTTTTTATAAAATCATATTTTGACAAACAAAACCTGGAGTGGTCACTAGTATATGGAACAAATATCGATACTTAAGTTTATCGATACGGAAACCTTATAATATCTGTATAAACCTTTTTCATAGATCCGTCTTAATATTTTGACCGCCATCATCTGATATATGACACAAAGTGACAACATGAATGGCACCTTCATAAATTACGACAGAGTTCAAAATTTAAAGTTAAAATTTTGACATTAGCCGGTCAAAAGCCCAGTCCCTTAAACCAAATTTAAAATATCTTGGCATATTAAAAAGTCCTTAGTCTTACGTTCCGCCGATTCAAATTGGCAGTCTTACCTCGTCGATGGCAATTTAACGCCTATAAAACATAGCCAACGTAAAGGAAAAAAAGCATGTTTAAGGGGGCCTCGCGAGTCCAAAGGGCTCTCCAGGAAAGGGTTATCTTACGAGATCTGAAGTGTTCTCGATGCCAGAGTAACAGGGCGCCATTTCGTAAAATCTAGTTAAAAGGAGAATTATTAATTTATGAATAAAACTGGGGTTTTAGAAATAATACGACATGTAGATAGGTATACAGATAGAAATACTTAATTGATAAGTAGAACGGAACGGTGACATTTCATAAATCACTATGTTAGGTATATGTGAAAAGATTTTGTTTATAGGTTTGCAACCAAGCCTTGCATGCAAGACTGTATAAAAATCTATGTTCTATATAAAATATTGAAAATGTAAATAGTGCAAATCTAGTCATCAGTAAATTCTATTAAAATAACAACTAGTCTCCTTTTATTTTTAAAAATACTAATATTCTACAGAATTTTTAAATACTACCTCGATCTATCTACATTATTAAGCGCAAATTTAATTTGCATTTCACGTTTCACGTTACCATACTAAAAATTCCAACAATCCAATACAATTCAGAAACCGGTATCATTTAAAATAAAATCCCGCAACTTCAACACGCGAACCCCGCATTCAACATTAAAAGCACTGAATCCCACAAGTGCCGTGTACTGAATATAAATTTAAAGGAAAACCAGGTCTTAGGGTAAATCCTAGACGCAGACAGCGAGTCGGCACTTTTGAGCATAGAAGATGAGGGCTAGATAAATGGAAACGACTCTAATATAGGGCAAGCTTGACGTGAGTAAGATCTAGAAGAATCTTAATGTCTAATTAAGTAGACGTATTGTAGCACGTATAAGTGGGGATCAATGTTACTCTGCGTCCGTAAGGAAACACCTTCGACAACCCTACACGTGATCTTTGAGTGGTGCTAAAAGAGTAACAAATTTGGCAGCTACACAGTCCCATCTAGACCTCGCAGCACTCACTGGATTTTCTTCATCATCTGCTTTCTCACTTCTACTACCCTAAAGAAGAAATGCCTATCAGCCATACCGTAGTAGCAATACCATAAAAAACACATGTAAGTGATGAATTGTACTCGTATGCCTACTCTCCATGGCAAGATGCTTCAGGACATATTACTCGTAATTTACGACCTATTTTCCGCACTCGTATCAGTACATACTATTTCATTGTCAACTGAAACATTCCAAGTAAAAGTTAACATTTAATTAAAAAAGGTACGTTATCTATATTTAATTATTACTCTATGTCTCAGTGGTTTACTTAACACCTAGTTTAACTGATAAAGCAATAAGATCCATTACTAAAACTAGATCTATATAACAGAATATAACTTCACCTGACCATCTGCCATCAAAACTGTACGTTACCCTCCAGTAGCCAAGGTTTCTCAAAGTCGAGACTAGCAGGTACGTTCGCCGGGCTAAGATACTCAAACTTACGAGCACGTACTCCAACTATTCGAGCAGTTCTAGAATCGGTCGTAATCAACGAACCAGATACCTTCACCGTCCCACCTTATCGGTGTATTTATTGAGTTTGCGATTACGAAGCGAATTTCGTTGGATTCTGTCTGCTTGAATGTTGAATTTAAAGTGCGGCCCTTTAAATAAGACGTAGTTTAACGAAAAGTATCAACCTTTAACATTTTGTAATTGAAAGATGCCTTGCGTTTTTGACAGAAAGTTTAAATTTTATTGACATAATATTTTGGATTAGATCCTTCTCACTAAATTACGTCCTTTTTTAAACAGGGTTAATTAGAGTTTAGCATATTAGTAATAATTACTAATTACTATATCAAACACAACTGATACGAATAATTTGGTGACAGAAACAAAATGGGATCGAAAATGCATATATTTGCAAATTAAATCTAAGTAGCAAAACAATCAAATGCTTGCCTGATGCTTATTTCATCTTTCTATTCAAGGTTTTTTCCCTGTAAAAACACTGTAAAATTGAGTGATGCAATACTTACACACATTATTGGAACACTTAGAACACGAGTCCAACTTGGCCGGTTTATTTTAAATACACTTTTTCTGCATATATTTTAAAATTATCATACTTCATACTTTCTACAGCCAAGTTAAAAAATAAAGCAGCTGAAGAGAATACACACTACAAAATCGTATTTTTTTTTCTTTTTAGTGAAACTCTGAAACGGATTGCGCTCTATATTTTTGAGCAGAATTTCAACATTGACTCAGACGCTGCAAAAAACTGCCGCAAAACCGCAATAATGCGGAGCTTATGTCGAAATGAATCTCCATACCGCCGGCTGCACAATGTCCAGTGGCTACGGCAGATGGGCTTAGGGGTAATTGTAGTCCAGTCAATTAGGGCATTGACCAGAAAGTAATCCTTTGCGTGATTTTACCGTATCAGCAAAGTGCAGCGTTATAAAATACGTGCGTTAAAATAAAACAATTAAAGTATAAATTATTTCTAAAGAATTCACACTAAGAGTGAGTTGCACCATGCATAATTTTCGAACTCATCATCATATATTAAGAGCTGGGCTCTTGTCGGTGGAGCAATTTCCATGCCTGTCTGTCATTCGCCTTCTCCTTTACATAGATACGAGACCACGTTTATTTTTTCCTTTACTGACGAACTGGTAGACGTTAATTATGGCGGTGCAGCTTTCATCCCATAGATAACTGTCAAAAACATACAAGCAAATTTTACCCTGACGATAACGATAACAGACGATTTAGTGCAATCGGCCCTACAGCTTATTTATCCCTTTCTTCTTTTAAACAGAGAAGAACATTTTACCCGACATTTAAGCGGGAGAGTATGTTAAAATATAGACACTAAAACCTAGTTTGAAAATATTGACAGCAATAGAAAAAACAAATACAAAGCCGCCAAGTTACTCATCGGTCGGGCTATTACAGAGACTTGTAGGCACCATATTGACTCTGCAGAGCATAGCTTATTAGGGCTCCGTAATAAGCTGGATTTCAGACCGTATGTTACCGCTTCACGCTATATTTACACGCTTGCACAATCCTGGATTTTATCTTTGTAAGTTTGTATATTTTTTACTTTATTACAAGGGAATATGATACAAATTTGTAATATAATAATTCTGATTTCGACCGAACGAATCTAACGAGTTTGTTTTTGCGCAAATAGGATTCAGTGGCTTGACATAAATTTACGTAACGAAGAAAAACCATCGTAGCGATTCTTATTTGTCGAAATAATACAGATAGCAGGTATACATTGAATATTAGGTACAAATTATCGCATAAATTCGGCAGTTTTACAAAAAAGAACATACTAAAGTTAAATTCCTCAAGTTCTTCGGGCATATCATGCGTTCTAACCAGCATCAGCTCGAAAAAAGCATCATACTGGGACTAGTAGAGGGTGAACGTCCTAGAGGGCCGATAGCCATCAAATGGTGTAATACCATCCGGACGGCGTGTGGCTCCATGCAGAGCGCGGCCCATATGGCTCTCGACCGCGTCACATGGAGGGATATCACAGTTGGTCACGATCCTCAGTCATGAGGGAACGACGAAGAAGAAGAAGAAGAAAGTTAAATTTGGCTAATTTAATAGTTATACTAAGTATGTATACTCATAGTGTTGTATTGTGTTCCTATTGGTGAGTAGGGTTGCCAAATGCCAAAGATCTCAAAGAAGACCCAGTGTGTTAACGACGAGAGACCCTCTTGTTCTTTTAGCCGTCAACACAGTGAATTTTCCTTTTTGTAAAGGGTCGGCAACGCGCATGTGGTACCTCTTGGGTTGCTGGCATCCATAGGTTACGGTATCTGCTTAAGGTGGTATAAAAAAAACTATCTGCCTAATTTCGACAGCACAAACTTTTTTTTGTTTTGCGGTAGTTTGTATGAATCGTTTTGACAAAATGTCTTGTAAACTTTAAGACACCTAACCAATTTTGTTAGTAGCATTAAAACAGAAACTATTTTAGTTGAATAATACCAGCGTAAGAAAAATAGAGTAGGTACGATTATGTCTGTCTATCATATAAGTTTGGTGAGAAACTCCTGGAAGCGTATTCTAATTTTCAAATACATAACAGAATAATTTACAAGCAAATTTTTATGTTTCTGATTCAGACGTTTAAGCGTTAGCTGTATATATTGCATAGTAAATGCATTGGAGTTATAATGGAGTGGGGTCGTGTCTAATAGCGTTTTAAACTTAGAATACGGCGCCCGGCTATAGTCCTATCAGTTGTGTTTATATAGTATGACCCACATACTTCTACGATGCCCTACAAACTACTTCTATCAGTGTTTTTCTTTATTATAACAATTTTCTGTGCCGTTTTCTTTCTTCAGTTCTTACAATATTAAGTACCTCTCAGATTTGAACGACAAAGGCGGTAGCAAAATAAATGGTTGCTTCTTGCCTCGGAGACTAACCATTAAAGAATAATAACCGTAAACAACAACTTTTATTGGAAATTATTCACTCCGAGCCGAACAAAGTGCGGAGCGAGATGTATTGACGCATTTGAAATTCAGATGCAAGAAAAGCGTAGAAAAAACGTCGGTCTCTTTCGGGGCTAACGGCGTGTTCTCATTGGTAGAGAGAGCGCGGCATAACAATTATATATGTATCGAATTAGTCTCCTCATATCTTAGATAAAGTGCAACGGGGCATTAAGATCCATAATAACCGTTATATTATACCAACTTCTAATTTACACGAGAAGTTATTATCTTCCTCTTTCTCGCACTTGCTTATTCGAAAGAAAGAGACACAGATAAGGTAATTTTGATTTTAAACTTACACTGAGCCAGTGGCGTTAAGAAGGCTAAACTTTTTATTAAGTACCAACATCCGAACTGCTTAAAAATTTCTCACTATACCATGATTGTATAGTTTACTAGATGAACTCGTGTTTCACTTCTACCATTTAATTCTCGCGAAAAATTCTTATTATCACAGACTATAAATAAAATAGACTCCACAACATAAACTGCATCCTTTAACCCTTTCTTTGCAATTCCAAAACGTAGCCGTTATTTAATAACTCGACAAACTCTACTGACTTGGTCCAAAACGCAAAGTACGAACAAAGAAAGTTATTAATGTTTGCGCCCATTGTCTTCTCCCTGAGAAGCACCAGTGTACGTTGACCCACCAAGCTTCAGGCCCTACAAATAGAAGTCTCATATACGTGGAGCTCGACGCGATTGGTCCGTCGTGTCTGTTGAAATTATAACAGCTTCATTGTGCCGTGGAAGGATTTTCTTTTAGTTTTTGTTTATTATCTTGAATGATTGTTTAGGTCGGAGACAGTTGTAAGTAATGATGTGCTACTTTAACATTAAATAACTATTAAGTTTTCTGTAAGAACCTCCTCATCGCGTTTTTTAGCGAGTAATATCTCACGCTTCGACGAGTCACGAGCCGAATGACGCGCGCGCGCTCGCGTCGGGGAGTTGTACGGGGAGACGATTATGTGAACGGACATTTGTGTTGACACTCGTACGCAAATGATTCGTCGAACTATTCGACGAGCTCGCCGCGAATACGCACGCACTGGTGTGGTCGCCGTATAAGGACCTAACTAATAGTAACTCGATACGAAATTTACAAATAGTTTTGGCAGTCCGTGTCTGCTCTGAAAACATATTGAAATCTTATTTTGTTACAACATTAAAGCAAACCCCTAAAAATGCCATCATCATCATCATCATCTCAGCCATAAGACGTCCACTGCTGAACATAGGCCTCCCCTTTGGACCTCCATAAGTATCAGTCGGAAGCGACTTGCATCCAGCGTCTTCCGGCGACCTTTATAAGGTCGTTTGTCTTTTGTGTTAAGAGTCGCCAGGACGCTCGCGTGAACTCGCGTCCCCATACAAACGTAGTTTAGCTCTCATTTTAAAACGACATGCTTTAGAATTACAAAATTTGGCGTGGGCATTTTAGAAGTACAAATATATGTCGATAATTCGTTTTAGTTGCTAAAAATTGTAATACAAAGAAAATATAGCAAAAATAAGTTTTGTATGTAAATCTGTATCTTGCTGTATTTTCTTTGTATTACAATTTTTTGCAACGAAAACGAATTACCGACATAGATCTGTACTATTAGAATGCCCATGCCAAATTTCATGGTTATAAAGCATGCCGTTTTAAAATGAGAGCTAAACTACGTTTGTATGGGAACTCGAGCGTCCTGGCGACTCTTAAGGTCGTTTGTCTCTGTCTTTGTAAGCTGAAAGTCACTCAACGAGCTATGGAGAGGGCTATGCTCGGAGTTTCTCTACGGGATCGAATCAGAAATGAGGAGATCCGTAGACGAACTAAAGTTACCGACATAGCCCACAGGATTAGCACGCTGAAGTGGCAATGGGCAGGCCACATTGCACGCAGAGCAGGATGGCCGATGGGGTCGAAAAGTGCTCGAGTGGAGAACTGGAGACCACGGACTAGCAAGCGCAGCGTAGGACGTCCTAAAAATGTATTGTGAAAAAATGATGTCACATAAGAAACACCTACATTTCATGGTACAAACGGCATGAAAAATGTATGTTTACAACAACATCCCTATAAAACTTCTTATAATACCATAAAATGAGCTTTGTCAAATTATCTATTTCACCATTCGTATATAACATAAGTACCAATATCTTGTTACTGGAATCCCATTAACTTACACAAGGATAATCCCCTTATTAATATAATTAAAATACTCATCTCTATAAATCAATATAAGTTCGTAACCGAAGCTGTTGATATTAATCCCCCTTGATAATTCCTAAACATTTGACCTAGAAACTCGGAATCCACTTGTTAGTGAGACTGAGTAAGCTCTCTACACGGAGAGCTAGCCTCGGGAATTGTGGTACATCCTTTAGTTAGTATGCTATACTATCCTTGTTACTAGATCCGGGCATCTAGCAGCTGTTCATCGGTGGAGGTCAGAGATTGCTAACCCCTTGAAGAGTACAATTCCCAGAGTTTTGAGTTTGATGCATTGTTATGGGTTAAATTAATTAAATTAATAAAATAAAATCATATTCAGGCGTTTCCAACGGGTGAAAAGTGACGTACAAGGATATCAATTATTTGTCGCGTATTGTTTTTGTTTTTACAATAATAAGCAAGGTATTTAATGAGACAACTTCTGCAGTTTTACGTAGCTAGGCAAGCAAAACTTTTAAATTTTAAAAGAAAAAATATTTCTTTTTATTTCAAATGAAAACTTTGGCAGGCCAGTAACTGTCATCTCCACCGATGAATACCTGCCAGATGACCGGATCTATGATAGTATAGCAGATAACTAGAAAGGTTTTGTTACTTTCTATTTATATTTCGGAGACAGCTTTTAGACTATTCGATGAAAAACACTCCAGGCATTCCGTGATTATAACTTTTTGAGTTATGGAAAGTAGCCCAGCACTTATAAAGTTAGATTTGGTTATGTGAATTTGGTTATTTGGAGAATCAATGTATACCTAGGCCCTTTCTAAAGAATGAAAACAATCTGACTCCATTCAGATTGGTAAAGTAATTACGTTTGGGTAAAACCCACAAGTAAAGTTAATTATAGCGATACATTTAATATTAGAGTAACATCGGAGTTTGTATTAAATATAATTTCTAATTAAAGTGTATTAACCAACATAAATTGGGATGATAAGATAAATAGGTTTTAAAAAATCATGATTAGCTTAAACATACAATTTTCAGACTTTTGCTGCGGGCCTATGATGGAATGATGTATCTCTCTTTGCAGAGTGATTCTCTTGAAAAATCTCAAGATTTAGTTTTCTGCTCATCCCACGTTGCTACGCTACATTAATTAGAATAACCTTGCAGAAATAGACAAAGATTGAAGCACTGACGAATATCTTCTCGCCACAGGATTTCATCTTTTTGCCAATAGCACACATAATTTCTACAGAATAAAAATTTATTAAAATTATAATTTTATTTCAAGAGATATGACTGGGTTTTTAACTAATACACGACATTTTTTGTTTCTTGACCTACGAGCATACTTACTACTTCACTGGCTCAGTGACCCAAAACGGATCTTGGCCTCTGACACAAGAGAACGCCACTCTGCCCTGTTCTGCGCTACTTCACGCCTATCCGGTACTCCAAGGGCGGATATATCTTTCAGGGCTTCGTCGCTCCAGCGGTATCTGGGGCGTCCAGACGGACGCTTTCCACCCGGGTGCCCCACATACGCCCTTCTCACAGCTTTGTCCTCTCCCATCCTCTCCAGAAAGAAGAGAGCAAGCTCTTAGTGGCAGAAAGGAAAATCTGGCGGAAGATTCTGGGACCTATCAGGGGCGAAGATGGAAGCTGGAGGCGTAGGAAGAATAGGGAGCTAGAGGAGCTAGTCGCTATGCCCAATATAATTGGCGAAATCAAAGCCATAGGACTCCGCTGGCTTGGACGAGCATACATTATATTATTTTATTACACCAATAACGCTAGCAACAGAAACAACTATGTAGCAATCAATCGTTTGAAATTACTTTAACTGGGTCAGAATATTGCGATAAGACATCTAAGCATCCCATTTAGTTATAACAGTAATGGCCATACTACCAACGACAACAGAATACTATAAACTCTATATTAGCGTAAATCTCAGACAGCCCTATGAGTATACCGGGTGTTTCCTGTAACAGGAGCAATAAATTAAAACGTAGATTCTACTCCTCAAACCACACAACGTTTGTTCGGCGACTTTTAAAAATAACCTATGGTTTAATTTTTACGACACTTTAAAGTTTATTCAAACACGCAATGTATTCTGAAATTGATTATGCCTCTAGGGTGAAGATGTTTAGTTTGTATGAAAAAGAAGCAATCTACGAAACACATAATTAAAAAAAGTTATTAAACAAAAGTTTTATTGTTTGAGGAGTAGAATCTACGTTTTAATTTATTGCTCGTATCACAGGAAACACCCTGTATATGTATCATGTCCCATAACAATACACAACCCTAACTAGCCAAAGAGCTTCCTTCATTACTCCATCCATATAAGCCATAACGTCCATAGATGTGCGTAAGCCAACATAAACCTTGTTTAATGGGTGTTATGACACTATTCACTTTGTCCCGTCTAGTTTCCTTGAGTGGGACGCCGAGTTAAAAGAGAGTGATGTTGCTTAGATGTGTCTTTTACTAGGAAAAGTTATTTTTAGCTTAGAGATTCTAAGCAAATTAAGCAGGTAAGAAAATGTAACCTGGTTTGAATATAATTCTAGTGGTTGTTATGAATAGCATCTTATGAAAGCGTAATTTGGTTCGCTGGAATTTGCGATGTACATTCGCCATCAAATATATCGGAGCGGCCACGGTACTCTGAAATACCTGAACATGCACTTTATCGCCTTGACAATAGAGACGTTGCTCAGATATTTGTGACCACCTTGACCGCTCCGATATATCTGTACATTGTCCATAGTGGCGCTGACAATGCGACGGGGCTCCTTAATATGTTGCTAATAGAAATGGATAGTTTTAAGTTATCTAGATACGAGTATATATCCACATGCGCAATAAAGATTTGATGTTGCAATCATTTGTTTTAATAAGGAGTAGGATGCCCTTGACGCATGTTCACAATTTACTAGAATTTGCTCTATGTACTGTCGACGTCAAAAACACGTTTACACTTTTGCACCTTACTCCTTTGTAATAAGGTACAAAAGTGTAAACATATTTTTGACGTCGACTGTACAACGTATGCCAGCAAGAACGCGCACAAAGTCAACAACCCACACCCCAACATTACAAAGCATCCTTCAAAGAAACGGGAGCATCCATCATTCACTGTAAACTGCCTCGTCAGAACACGAAACTGACGGCAGACCACTCAAGAAGCGAGCAATGTAATGCTCACAATGAGAAACCCACTGTAATGAAGACATTAATGACTTTTGTGTTACGAGGAGAATTCTTTTTCTAAGCTGAAAGGAATTTTGTTTATGCATCGGGTTGCAGAATGTTTGTTGTTTTAGATATTGTTTAAAGTCGTTACGAGAATCTATTTAAGGATATTTGTAAACAGCAGTTAAGCTGAAATATGGCCCAACCCTTAAGAGTCGCCAGGACGCTCGCGTGAACTCGCGTCCCCATACAAACGTAGTTTAGCTCTCATTTTAAAACGACGTGCTTTAGAACCACGAAATTTGGCATGGGCATTCTAGTAGTACAGATCTATGTCGGTAGTTCGTTTTGGTTGCTAAAAATTGTAATACAAAGAAAATATAGCAAAAATAAGTTTTGTATGTAAATCTGTATCTGGCTGTATTTTCTTTGTGTTTCAATTTTTAGCAACCAAAACAAATTACCGACATAGATCTGTACTACTAGAATGTCCATGCCAAATTTCGTGCTTCTGAAGCACGTCGTTTTAAAATGAGAGCTAAACTACGTTTGTATGGGAACGCGAGCGTCCTGGCGACTCTTAAAGAAAATATTTACGAAAGAAATTTTATTTTTCGTTCATTAGTTTAATGAAAACTAATACTGCCTGCTGCTAAATGAAGAGTTATAGTTATAGTTTCCACCAGAGATGAACGAAGATGCGTTGCGAGGAATGTGTTTGTTATGAACCATTACATTCATTTCATTTACCTATCCGCACAGTCATAGTGCAGCTCCAGGATTGGTTCTTTTTAAACACATCCCTCGCAACACATCCTTGCTTATCTTTGGTGTAAACGCGACCTAATTCTGTAAGCTTGAATTAATCTGTAAAATATTATAAAATTTACTCGTAATGTCAAAATCAAATCGACGTCCAATTTCGATACTTACAAATAAAATATGAAATAAAACTAACTCGTTTATGACATTTAGACATAGTGAGTGTCTGATCCCTTTTTAACTTGTTAAAATTATAATTATATTCAGCATCTCATCCTCTAAATGACAGTTGAAGTCAGTGAAACATGTCACGAAATATTAAATTGCTCGGAGCAAGATCTAGAAAACTCTGCGTTGAAATTGTCATTAGCCGAGCGATTGCGTCCCGAATTAACTTTTTAATCCCAGCCTAAAGCAAACGAGAAAATTATTATAACCCTACCATTTGTGCTCGAAACTGCAAAAACGGGTATAAATATTTTAAATTTATTTAAATATACACTCGAAGGCAATAAGGTGACCGCTGCTTTGAGTTTAGATAGAAGAAAACCTCCTATAGTGCTAAGGAATGGAATGCGTTGCCGCGATTTTTTTTTTAAATAAGTATAAGGCCTATTACTGAACCGGTGAGCTCCATCGAAGGTGCTGCCTTCACTTTTCAACAGGTGGGAGTAGGGTCGATCGCCGGTTAGGTTCATATTTAAAAAAAATTGGACACCCTTGTTTCAAATCCTATAATATGAAGGGTACACGGAAAGAACATGTCTAGTCCCTTTTTCGTAAAATGAGATTTTTGTATCAAAATGTAGAGCTTGCAATGAACTATTAGCAACAACTTCTGTCACAGCTGGAATATTTAACATAAATCCACTTTTTAATTCATACAAACCACCTAGTTACGAAAATAGTATGGTTAATTGGATCGTTCCAAACTTTAAAACCGCTATAACTCAAAATGTTGTCAAAGTGACTAGACATGTTCTTTCCGTGTACCCTTCATATAGTATGAGTTTGTGTATTTATCTCGACCATGTTCCAGAGTAATTTTGACGTTTTCTATGTACTTAAGTACATACAATTTTTCTATGTATATCGTCAACTGTAGCTACTTTTAACAACTTTCACCCATATGAGTATTGTGCTTAATTGTACGAATAAGCTTAATTATTAGTATTATTACGGACGTCGATGATACTCATAGGTACAATAACATCGTTGTATTAATCAGAAACTTCTTTACTCTCTGAACTTTCCTTATTTATAGTACCTACAACAATTATAGTTCACACATAATTTATCGTGTTTTTTATTCTGGGATATATTGCACTTACATTTTCAAACATTTAAAAAAGTATTAGCTTTACCAAGCTAAATAAATCCTGAAGTCCGCTTGCCCACCGGATGCCAAAAAACTTGGATGTTTTCACTAAAGCGACCCCCATCTGACCTGACATAATTTTAAACAAAAAAAGAACCGACTTCACTTAGGATCCGCTATTCCAAGAGGAAGTGGCCGAGTTGCTGTAAAAAATAGTGAAATCACAATAGGTGTGCCTATAATAGTTGAAGAGTTCCCTCGATTTCTCCAGGATCCCATCATCAGACCCCGACTTGGTGACAATGGGACCATCTAGGGGTTATACCCGTTTGATAAAAACAAATTTGAAAATCGGTTCACGATTCACGGAGATATCGAGTAACATACATACAAAAAAAAATCAGTCGAATTGAGAACCTCCTCCTTTTTTGTAGTCGGTAAGTTAAGTATTCGGTACCTTCATATGTGCCAGGTACCTATTCCGAGCTTGGTGTATCTGTTTTATTATAAATTCGTTTCGATTTATCCAGAAGAAGCATTGCACGCGCTTTCCATATTTATTGCTTCTTTGACGTTCAACCTAATAAAAATAAAAAAATAAAAAATAAAAAATATTGTGTAACTTATAGTTTAACATTAGCTGTGCTAGTATCTCTTTTTAAGCATTTTTCATACTTGTATCAAGAGATACTGCCCTTCCATAGATGGTATGTTACAATTTCAATGTAATATGCATAATACAGTTTCTTGGCTTGCAAAATTAAAATAATTAATTAGAGTAACTAAATTAAATTAATTAATTCTAACATTCATATTAAATGGCTCCTCTACATGATGGCCCATCATAGGGACGCAGCTATGCGTTAGAGGGAGCTAACGATATTTCGATCTCGTTCCGTTGTATAGCTGCGTCCCTATGATGGCCCATCATGTAGAGCCAGCCTAAGGCTGCGTTTCCACCAGAGATGAGCGAGGATGCGTTTCGAGGCATGTGATTGTGAAGAACCAATCCAAGAGCTGCGCTGTGCGAGGATAAACAAATGAAGTGATTCTATTGGTTTTCAAAAACACATTACGCGCAACACCCTCGCTCATCTCTGTGGAAACACAGCCTAAATGTATTGATGGAACATTCCAGGAATCTAGATGTTTTCATCAGTTTATTCCCTTGAAGCTCTTTATTGCCGAAAAATGGTTTAGCATGCAAAACAAGTCCAAATAAAAAAGCGGTGCGGCTTCAAAGATTTATAATAATAATTACACTACGGCTAGATTTGGCCACGGTAACCGCTGTCTTTAAATTACTTACCTACAGTAGATACTTGCAAATAAAATAAATAGTACATTTCGATATTAGTGCGGAAAGTATGTCATTACTCCACGAGTACCGAGATATCTTGCCACTCGCCTACGGCTCGTGGCAAGACTCGGGACGAGTGAGGAATGACATTTACGCACGAGTATCGAACGACGCTTTTTAAATCAGTTGCGAAAAAATTATAAAATTGACAATTATTCACTTTGAGGTTCACTTAGTACATGTATCCGAACGCTACGCGCGGTGCGGTGCGGCGCTGTGATTGGCAGTCTGTCACTGTCAATAGCTGTGATTGGCTGGAAAAGTAAAAAGCACTAGTGCGCGATATCAAACTTTCCGCACGCTAAACCACTACAAGAAAAGCACTTTTTTGAGCAACTGTATTAAAAAGGTTTTTTTTTTCAATAACTTGTGACTAACTAAATTGTGAGAGGTGATTTGGTAAGTCATAATTTATATATGATTTCGAAGTTGGACCCATAGTAAAAGTTGTTCAGTATCTACCACTACCAAATCACTTAGCTCAATATGAACGGTATACCCTGTATAATATACTCAACATGGACTTGAGAAGAATAAGTATAAATAACGAAACACATACAAGATGATTTAGAGTGGATTGTACCACGCACAATTAACGGACAAATCAACGTTAAATATGGCGACGGAGTTGTCATCCCATAGAAAACTGTCCAACTTTTCATACAAGATATTTTTAACGATGACGTCGACGTTAGCAGACGGTTTGGTGGATTGAATATTAGGATCAATGTGAACTTAATGAATTTAGCTGTAGCTGTAATAAAAAGAGGATAATTCCACGTCTTATCTGAAGTTACAATTTTGCACAATATTTATAAGTAAGTATACACACTCTAGTAAAACGCACGGCGTCCCACACACGAAATGACAGCGTTTACGCTTGCTCGTTATGAGCCGACTATCATCCTTTATGGGCCTTGTAATGCTCCGTATAATCTGCTGCCAACTAGTGTTTTCTTGGAAGCCGGAGACTTGAGTAATAGATTCTAGTATTTGAGATAATCCTAAATATTTGTATAAGTCTGGTCAAATGGTAGGAGAATTATGTGTTTTAGTTAGGTGTTTGAAATTAAAATCCTGTCCCAGATACAAAAATCTAACTTGTTTTTCATGCCAGGGTTCGATATAAAAAGCTACTAATAGTAAGCCACTTACAAATTTACTATTTGTTTCTTTATCTGGTGCCGTATTCTAATTTAAAAATGTATATACAATACATTAACAACACAATCTGTCTTAAACCTAACTCCAACACTCAACCAATAATCGACCAATATTGAAGTCGTATTGAAGTTGCATCGTAGTCATTTTCAAGCAAATTCCTTCATTTTTGATTCAGACGTGTAGGCGTTAGCTGTATTGTATTGGATTTGCATTGAAGTTGGATCGTGTCTGTGCGTGTTTTAAAGTTAGAATACGGCCCCAGGTCTATCTAACAAGCAACGTTTTTAGAAAAAGAAGCAAACAACATTATTATAAATCGAAGCTTTATTAAGTGCTCGCATTACACACTTAACATTACCTAGTTTATTGAAACATAATATGCTAAACGTAATACTCCACATCAATATAAACAACGAAGCAAAAAAATACATGTCTGAGTCACAATGAAAATCAGTTCTCTCAGGAGACCAAATCGTAAATAAAAAGCTATAATTTGGAAGAGCACATTCATTTTGGACTAATAAATTCTTACTTTACTCTTAACCGTTATTTGAGGAATATCTATTCCTCTTGTCATAACTAACTATAAATAATTATATTAAATTGCGATTATTTACCAAGGTTGGTATCCCTGTATGGTTGTGTATCCCTGTAGGCACCGTCTGCTCTTTCGAATATAAATCCAAATTGGTATTAGTTAAGGCTACTTATTGCTTGCTAAAATGTCTATACCAGTTTGGATATGCGATATCAGTAACTTGTAATAAAGACTCATATAATTGTCTATGCGGCTCCGTCAAATACGACCTTATTTATCAAAGGATAAGATACTAATTAGATTGATGGTGTACCTTATATATTAGTTCTTGTTACTGTGTGCCTTAATTTGATTATGACTGTCGCAATAACGTTCAATTAAATAAACAATTCAATTTGTACCTTCAAAAGGGGTTTTGAACTGTATATCGGTAATACTAAAATACTATAATGATGGGATTATGGTGACATAAATGTGGAAGAAAAATACATGCTGCCGAAGTAAATGGAGTGAATGAAATATTTACATTCCATTTGTCCATATGACATCCTTTAAAATTTTCAAGAATAACTTTACAAAAAAAGTATTAAAAATTACTCAAAAAAGGCAGTGCTAAGGGCAGTGATAATACCTAATAAACTAGTGCTACAGTTTAGCACTCCATCTTTTAGCACTAAGGCCACTTTAATATTAACAGTGCGGCACTGACTGACCGAGTTTAAGTTTCTAATTTCCATTAAAATGTTAGTTTGACCATAAAGTAACTTATATAGAAGAGCAGCACAGTGTAAGAACTTTTTGTACCTTTAGGTGGATTTCGAGTAGATGGCGCTATCAGACATGAGCTTCAAAAAGTTCTTAGACTGTGCTTCTCTACTATATAAGTTACTCTATGGTTTGACTCACGATTATTTCAAATAAACCTAACGTTTAGTTCAAAACTTTAAATTGCATATAAACATTCTTTATTCTTTGAAAGACCCTCATCAACTCCATAGTAAAGTTCCTTGAATAATTTCATGATTCCCCTGAAATAGTTATCAGTGGACGGCATTGTGCAACGGGCAAGTTTTAATAACATCCCGGAGTTTGCGCAAACTTTTCAATTTGAACAATCTGAGTGGGAGCGATCGACCTCAAGGGCGACTGGTGAGAGTGGGTGTTCATGTATGAAAAATTGGTTTTCTTATTTTTTGTAATACGGTCTATACCAATTTTCTAATAGTTTCTTGTGAACTAGCTTTGGATAGTATTTTATACAATAGTGACATAATCAAGAGCTTTTCAGTCGAGTACCGCGTTTAGGCCACGAAGCTTGCTGAGGATTGAAAAGCTTAATTATGTCACTATTGTATACAATACTTTTTCTACGAGTATTAAGTAAGAATTAATTTACTTTCATTCTTTCTAAATTTTTCCCAATCAAACGTCAAACACTATTTTTCAAACCGGAAGTAATTGTATCTGGGCAAATCATAACCTATTCGGTGGTACAGACACCACCGAAAAGAGATAGATATATGATTATGTGTGTAGTAGAAAGAGATGGATAGAATAAACTTACTTCCAAGATGTCGTTGTAGTTGTGATTGGTCTTTTTATAATCCAATCACAACATAGAAACAAGTTTAAGTAGAAGAAAATTTGACGGATTAAGTACGTTCGGAAATTATAAAGTTGAGTCTGTCCGAAAAGAAAAGTGTCGTACAATGTATGAGCTCCCATATAAACCATGACACTTTTCTTTCCGGGCAAACTCTACACATTTTACCGTGATGTGATTGAAATTCTCTTTTCAAAATTATTTTAGTTTAGTGGCGGGTTGTTTTATAAATCTATTTAATGATCCCGGAAGTGCCATAGACTATCCAACATTTAAATCTGTAAGGTTTAAGTCTGGTCTATAAAGTCCTAATACACAGATATTATAGTCGACGAGTAGAAAAAAATAATTAAAATATTGAATAATAATAAGTAATAGAAGAAGAAGTATTTAATAAATTGCATATTAAACTAAAGAAATGCAGATGTACCATTTGCTAAATAGACTCTCTCTCTCTCTCTCTCTTTCTTTACATATATTATAAGCTTGGTACAAACATATAGGTTGTAACGTTTTAATAAAATAAAAAGTAGAAACCCAAAAACTACTGAGTTTATGCTTTGATACATTTTCAAATATGTAGTAGTGTTAAAAAACACAATGTTATATCTTAACAACGATATTGAAAAAGACATATAATGATTATCAATATTTTGATGAACATAACTAAACAGTTTATGGAAATATATGTGCCATTTTCAAGGAAAAGTTACATCATTGTCGGTAGTCAATAAGGCATAACTGCCATAATGATTCATTTAGAAATAAAATCTCTTAACAACCGTCGATGATGTACCTTTTAAAACGTCACATAAAAATATAAATATAATCAAATAAATAAATATAAATATACATATTTGCAAATATTTTCTGTGTTAGATTGTACGAGTATTACATCCCGCATTGTTCAACACGTGTAACCTCATCCAAAACCTCGCTTACCTCAAGTAACCAACGCCATTAGCCCATTACATTAACGCAACGGACTCGCTGCCAGCGTGTTAATTATGAAATAATTGAAATTTCAAGTGAAAAATTATGCAAACTGGATAACGGCAGCGGATCGGCAGCCATTTTGAAGTATAAAGGTGTTGCCGTAATAGTCTATTGACTGCAAATTGAAATTAAAAGGAACGTGAACACGAATGGGAGTTTCATGAAGTAGGCAGAGTTGGAGAAGTTTTGGAGTTAATCATGGTTTATTGAGTAAGGTATTGGGTATTTTATATGCCATAAATAGTACAATTTAAGTAAGTTACTGTTTCGCATATTTTTTGTAGCAAAATGAGATGTTTGAAAACATCTTCCAGTAGGATTCTCTAACTTATTACAAATGGTCAAGATTGCCAAATTTTACGCTAAGGTTTCACATATTTATTGGTTTATTAGGTCAAGATAAGAGATTCTATTTAATTTTTTCTACTCCTGCATTCTAATTTGCCAACAAAATTACTGACATGTATATTCAAAGCATATACTTCAAAAGCTGATTCTTAGGGATATAATGGGTCTGTTGCCGGGGCGGGCCCCGCACCGCCGCCACCCGCGCTGTAGACAAGGAAGGCGCCGACGCAATCCGCCGGGAGATTGAAGACAATTGTATAGAGGCAGCAGGTCATTCGTCGAACTCAATGCTTACCGGCTTGCCAAGCACTCGTAGATAAACTATTGTCTGCAACGGTACATAATTAGGTCTTAAAATTCTCGAGTCTATTTTTACAAAATTCGGCTTCGCCTCATTTTGTAACTTCGACCCTCGAATCTTAAGAACCCTTATTATGTAACTGTTGCACAAAATACTATTGTAATGTTTAATTATTTATTTACATACTAGTGAATTTACGATCTAATCAAGAACAAAACTCTTACAAGATATTGAACTTAAAAGGGTTAGCTTAGGTAGCCTACTAATTGATCTAAATACGATTACAATACTCAAGCATCCGATAGTTTCTTAAAAAGCGTTAACACGTTTGATTGCAAATCGTAAAGCTCCGTATGGCAATACTGAGGTTTTAAAAAATGATTCTTCCGGAGACCAGCCGTCCGCCCAGCGCATAAACATAGCTATCCAGCGCGGGAATGCGGCCAGCCTTCTGGGCACCCTACCAAGCGACCGAGACCTAGGGCAGATTTTTCATTTGTAAGTTTTTTAGTTAGGGTATATTATGTTTTAGTTAGCACATGTTTTTAATTTGATAATAAATAAATCTTTTATAATAAAATTAAGCACAGACTCGACGGCCCTAAATGTGTTTCCAAACCTTAACATAAATACGGCTAATACTCTAAATTTTGGCGAGACGCAAACCCTAATCGCATAACCGACGATCGCCGGCCGCGTTATCGCCGTCCGGTTACGGCGCTTGCCACTTTGGGGTAGAGAGCAAAATATTACCCGAAGACTGAAACCATAGAGCATACACACAAGATGAAGCGTTTTAAGCCCAGACGGAGCAGACTGTCGAAAAAGCCGACAAAAAAGTGTTATGTCAACTAATAATCTCCAAATGCCGTGCAAATGGATATATGCCTGCTCCTTTTTTGTAAAGGGTCGGCAACGCTCATGTGACACCTCTGGAGTTGCTGGCGTACATAGGCTACGGTAGCTGTTACCATCAGGCGAGCCGTATGGTTGTTTGCCACCGTCGTAGTATAACAAAAATGGAGGAACATTGAAAGAGACGCAACTATCGATGACCAATCATCATGAACATTATGTCAAGAGTGACGGATTAGGAAGATAACTTTAAACTCTAAGCTTGCTTGCGGCCATCTTGGCGAGCAAGGTGGTTTGGTTTTGTGATTAACTTCTTATTTTTTGTTCATTTTCGTGATTCAGTGTGTAATATATAGCTTATTCTGCAGTGATTTAACGAACTAGTGTGCAACTAATGAAGAATTAATCTCAAAACATGTGTAACCCCTGTTTGAGTTGGATATCCGTTAGTCCACGTGCTGTTTGTAGGGAGTAGCTATCTCCTTATAAAAAGCCTAACCTCACCGTACAACGTCCAGCTCTTGGAGCGAAATTTTAACTAATTAACCGTACACTTGTCGTCTCTACTTCGACATTGGCAAAATAGTCCCAATATTGTAAACAGAATGCCATTTATTTTAAAAATTGAATTAAACTCTAAGCTTGAGCCAACCTTGGGTAATCGATAAAGCATATAGTGGTCTAATGGAATAACAATATACGCTTGCTTCATTTAGCGCATAATTTTGCTCCGTAGATTTGACGATATCACACTAATTAGTGAAGCAATTGCTTTAGTTGAAGTCAAAACCGCCTATTTCTATTGCGTCCATGTAAATACCTAACTAAGTTATTTTATTTTATATTCTAGCGGTAAGTATATGCTATTGTGGTATAGAATGGGGTGGAATCAACCTTAAATTAAATATATTCTAGGAAGATCGTGTATTCTGAGGACTAAGGAGGGCGAGCCCTGCGCCAATAAACATGGTTCAAGGTCTAGGAAGTAAAGTGGGACATGATTATATTTACTCAGTGCACGTCTGCACTGTGGGAAATAGCTGGTAGCTAGTGGTGGTGGCTACAAATTATAAAAAAAGTATCCTTTGCGCAGTCTATAAAAAGATATCTACGGCTGGAATGGCTGCTCAAAATTCTAGCATGGAAATTTTGCAACCCTGCTCGATAATTAAGCCAGCGTTGAATTTAGGAAGGAGGTCAAACCTGCATGTACGAAAATTTTAATTTTTAAGCAATAAAAACTGGGTCAATTCTTAATAAATGCAGTCGCACAAAATGCAGTATAAACATTTACAAATGGCTTATATTTCAATTTAGTGCCGACAAAAGATCAGATTACATTAATATTAGGTTTGTTTCTTTTTTACTGGTTGTTTACAAACTGAGAAATAAAAAAGATAAAAGATAAAGATAAAAGATAAAAGATATTTATTCTTCAATTTAGGCACATTACAATGCACTTATGAACGTCAGAGAGAAAACTACCACCGGTTCTAACCCTACACCTCTGACCCGAGAAGTATTACTTATTACCGGCAAGAAACTCGGCGGGACTTATTTTTTCAAAACAGTACTACAAATACATTAAAGATACTATATACAATAATGCGTAGTTCTTCAAGAAGGCATATCAAAACAGCTTGAGAGACAGACATGTACCTGCCTATTGTGTAATTAAAATGAAAAATAAAAATAAAATCCAAATCTGACTGCTTCGCAATACGTTTGATATTCTTTCTTACTTGAACTGTGTCCTCTAAATGTTAGATGATTTTATAGATTCTGGTTTGGGCCATGCATATATGTCTGTCATATAGTCCTCGACCCTGTAATAACCCTTTGACATTAAAGTTTTTTTCAAGTTTTTTTCAAGTTTTTTTAAAAAGAATACTAAACCTTATTTAAACTACCAGTAGGCTCACTGAGGCGAATACTACACACTACTGTGTTTCTAAAAGTAAAATACTTCAATAATTGCTCTAGACCCACAAGTACGTTCACCCTGAATTTATGTATGCGATATTATGGCAGCTGGCGTAGTGAAGGCAGGGAATCTTGGTTCGATTTCACCCTTGGTTAATTTTTCTCTCGTTTATAACAGCCATTTCAATTTTCAATTTAGTAATGTTGTTACTTAATATGGACCTATTATTTAAGATCAAATCATTGAATAAAACTTAAGAGTTGTTTTCAAGTTTTAATGAATATTTTTTATGCGCCCTTAACAAGCGTTTGACATAAAATACACGTGACTAAAGAGACAAACACTGCATTGACACTATCATTAGTCGAGGTAAAACAATATAATATTGGCACAACATCTATGCATGCATTGAAAAGTTTGGCAACTGTCGCTCGACATCCTGATGCCGGTAACTGGCAAATTGGCAAGGCAAGACATGTTTTTCCCCTATTACTGAGACAGGTAAATAATAACATTTTTTTAATACTATTTATACTATTAGACATTGCAACCTGCAGGGCCCAATCTGTTGTGTACCCTGCCTCTTCCTAACCCTCCTTCAGCTCCCTACGGGCCCTACCTTTGGCCAACCTGACAGATTGGGCCCTTCAGGTTGCAATGTCTAATACCCGTTTTAATAAAATTGCATAGCAAGATATCATGCAGCTGGTGCTGGGCGACGAGGGCTCAACAGAAATACATTTCTTTCCTCAATGTTATTCATGACGTTATCACGCAAAATTATAGTCCGTAAACCGCCTTTGCACACAACCATTTTTTGTTACGACTCAGTGGAGAAATGCGTTTATGCTAATTAGAAAAAACTGACCAACTGCCATCTGTAATTCTCAGCCATAGAGTAAACTAAATCTATCATATTGGAATTCGGTCCGATTTCCTTCACCAAAAAGCTACTGGTAAATATCAAATGAAAACTAAATCGTTATAGCCAGGGCTTAAACAGATCTCCGGACTCTTACTACCTACCGGGTTACCAGCTTTATAAAATATATTAATTTAGGATTATCTGCGTAACCCTCCAGCCAAGTCCCCCTTTTTTATTCCATCCCTATCACCACCAAGTTCCACATAAATCATCAGACCAGCAATGCTTTAGACACCCAAAGATAGAAATTGATAAATGTTCCGCAGCACCACGGACTCCGAGCGCGCACCTGCGATGCAATAAAGTAATGGACGCACTCCATTGCGGCCTACATCGACTCACTTGATTAATGGATCGGGAGAGAACAAGCGATCGATAGCGTAATTGGCGTTCGGCTCGAAAAAGTGGAATGGAGAAAAGGTTTTCAGAGCGTGTTACAATTTATAATACAACTACTCAATACCAAAAGCTAGTAAAGCATGCAGTTTCAAATTAAGTCTAAAATATTGATGCATTTTTTACTCATGTTTTAGTAAGTGCACACAAAAATATGTAGGTACACACGAAATTATTTTCTAGGCGTTAAGATCGTGGATGCAAATTTTTTATCGATATTACGAATAGACTTAGGCGTACCATCTACTCTTTCGGTTCCACTATCACTACCAAAGGGTGAAAATATATTCCTAAGAAGTTATCAAAAACAGAAGAATAAAGATTGACCCGTCTATCCCTGTCTCTTGACTGATCATCATCATCATTATAATTTTAAGAGCTTGGCTCTTGTCGTTGGAGTAATCGCCATTCCGTTCTGTTCTTTGTCAGTCTCTTGGCTGGTCATAACATTGTATATTTTTAACGCGAACTGGATGGTTTAGATTAGACCTTACTGTAAAATATCTATATCCGTATATTTCCATTAAAAGTGTTCCATTCTCATTACCCCTAAGTGTAAATAGGTGACAAGTCCTCGTACCTTCTGAATCTTATCTGAGAATATTCTAGGTCAGTAGGTATATTGACACTTACTACCCGAACACCATCAGTGAATGGTCTCAGGAATTATGCATACCCTCGGCAGGCTATTACCATTCTGATGAAGCCACATTATGCGTGCCCAATAGCCGATGTAAATAACTAATAAAGGCTAGAAGCCGATGATGTTGCTTGGCTTTCACGAAGATGGATGAGAACGGCCAGAAATTATACGGCCTATAAAACACGGCCAGTCGGCAACTTGCTAATGGCAATGGTTATTCCAGGTTTAAGATACTTTATTCTCAAGAGAAGATATACAAACTTCACTTATATGAGAATTACATTAAATTTATTTATTGATCTACATACATATTAATTTAATTTACAAATATCATGCACACATATTGAATATTTACGTATAGAAGAACATACTAAATTAAGAAAACTTTGAGTATATGACACTTTAGTTTTTTCTTGAAAATATTTAGTGTTACTGAGTTACGGATTTCAGTTGGTAGGCTATTGTAAAGCTTGGGTCTCTCCCGACCCGAGTAACATTTTGTTGACTAATTGTTGGTTATAATTTGCCGCCATGGAACCAAAATATTTGCAATTCAGTACCCTATGATACAAAAATGATAATTCTTAAGACTCTTAGAACTCCACACTCACTACATACAGTGAATTAGAAAGTGAATTTAATTTATCTTGCGGACACAGTTTTTATAAATAATTTGACTAAGCCTATGTACCATCGAGTTCAGAATTGCATTACCAATTTATGTATGAATTGAAAAATTGGCCATGCAATTCAGAACCCGATAGTACAATATATTAACACTTAAACAGCTTTCTTTAAGCAGGCACTAGGTAATTTATTTTCACTGACGTGTACCAACGAGCTCTGGGACTATAAATGGCCCATTACCCTTATGTATCGAAGGCCTATCCCTCGTATCTGCATACCGGGCCACTAAAAATATACACAATTAATTTATATACCCCAAAAACCCTGAATAAATAAGCTATTCCCTGCATCTAGTTTTACTCTATTAAGCGAGGGTTAGAGCAAATTATTTTAATTAGGTTTCGGATCTAAGGCTCGCTATTAAAGTGAATTATGAGCCTTTTTGGTAGGTAATAGAACAAAATTTATATCATGAATTAATGAGTTGTAGGATTTAGCACAGCAATTTATTAATCTAATTACAAATATTATATACAAGGTGTAACAAAAATACTGGTGATCCTTTTAAGGGCATAATTGGTATCGTAATCTAATTATGAGAAAGTAAGAAAAAACATTTTTTCGCGAAAAAAAAATTGGCTGGCCAACCCTCTATGGCCAGCGGGGACGACGTGTCCGATACAAAAAATTTTTTTCTCGCCAAAAAATTTTATTCCTACTTTTTCTTACTTGCAATACGATACCAAATATGCCCTTAAACGGATCACCAGTAGTTTTGCTACACCCTGTATACACAGTCTGAGAAATTATCATAATCAAATCTTCAATTTATAGGGCAATTGCTGGAATCATTATTCCAGTGGCTATAATACGTATTTATATCTAGTCCCAATTTAATATTATAATTATGTTACCTCTTTATGCTTAAATTGCTAAACCGATTTATTTCAAATTATCTAGGTACGGAGTTACTATGAGTCCAGAGGGAGAACATACGGACAGAAATACATAAAGTCGAAGTAGGCAGTTACAAAAAACAAGTGTTATAAAGAAAAGTAGACTATTTTCAAGAAACCTATAATTCCGTCAAAAAAAATTAAACACAAGACGAGAGCATGTTCCTAGAAACGAACTTACTTAAGCCATTAAGACAACTTGTTATTAAGTGCTTCAACAAATAGGACGTAAAGTCGTCGCTAAAGTTATTAAAACATTTTAACGTTTTCACTTACATTGCAAATTTCGTTGTGTTCCATTTTGGCACGCCCCCACTCTGGCTGGCAGGCATCCAAACACGTCTTGGATTGAAATTTTGGGAAAAGGAAGGATGGCTACTGTGTGTTAGATGGTATACTACAAAGGATTCAATTTTAGTACAAAAAATGTTTAGCACAAAAGTCTACTGAATTTATTACATAAAACGCAAACTAAAATAACATTTAAAAGAAAGGTCTAATGATGATCATTTAGAAATATTACGTGCAGACAACTTTGACTCTGTTATTTTCTACCCGCAACCCATCTTCTTTCAAAACATAATTGTAGTTTAAACTCTGGTATTAACCTAAATATATAAAAATGTTTATTAAAAATAATTATTGGCAATATTTAATTTTTAGATAATTACCGATTCCCGTATATAAATTACTTTTACTAGCTAATATTTTCCTTAAAACGGCTCCCGAGTAACAGCATTATTTTGAACTTTCCTAAAATAAATCCACGAGTATAATTTCCTGAGCTAATTTACATACTTTTCCTCATAATTTTTTCATTTTCTTTTAATTAACTTCCCCGAATTTAGAAGGTGCCTCGTGGACAAGAGCGATCGGTCGGATACAAAAGTTCGTTAAGAGAGAAAATTATTGTTTTTTGTTTGCTACGATGGTATTAAATTATGTCGTCCACTTGGAGAAAAGAAAGACGTATCTGTTTAAACTTTTCTTAGCAGCGTCCGTCCAACCTTGTTTTAATAAACACTGTTCTTACGAAAGGGTGTCCAGCAATTTGTTATTATGATTACTTATATAATTGAGGATTTCAAATGGACTCCGGCCTGTTCTTAGAAATGTTGTCAGGAAGGATAATATTTGTTGAAAATTGATCAATATTTAATAAAAAGTGGCCATAAAATATATCATAAGGAAAAATTAAGCTTTTGTTGTTTTCTCATCCGATGTAATTTAATTAAAAAAAATTAAATATAACAAATTTCTTACTATTGTACGCCACAATAACGCCTTTGAATTCTCGACGTGTTTGAGAATAGATAAGAGATTTTTATTTACCTTCGTTTATACTACTCTAAATCAGCAGTGAGATTGTGAGAAGACATCCGTACACATTACTCGATATGTCCCGGCTTCATTCATGTTCAGGTAGAAGTGCACATTACCTATTGATGCTACAGCTTATGAAGAAAACTTAACCCAAAGTAGCACAGGCTAGACTACGCATATTTTTGACGCAGTGCCACTTATTTTATGACCTAGGTTTCACTGTAAACTGAGCACACTGACGTCATCCAAATCCATCAGCTTACCTAAGCCCAAACCGCTGACACACTACGGCGCAAACGTCGTACCCATTTGTCCTCGCCCGCAACGCATTTATACCACGATAATACCGGCTGTCGTATCTATTACTAGGCTAAATACGATAAACCAGTCGGTATAAGTACACTCTGACTACACATTATCATCATAACATGTAATCAATGTTGGTAGCTGCACTGCCCGACGACGACTGTCTGGACGACGCAACACCCGCTGGATGGATACCCACTACTACTACGCGAGGGAAAAAATGCCTATATTCAACTGAATATAGGCATTTCTTCCCTCGCGTAGTCGTAGTACTTATGTAGCCATATAATAGGATAAATATAATAGTTAACATGTAAAGGTCACGGTACCTAATAATGGTTTTCTGAGAGCTCGATTCGCTGCGGCAAAGCAACGTAATAATGGATTGAGATTACGAAAAGCCATCTTTTCATTCGACTAAGATGATTACCGACAATACCGACCACCTTTTGACGCCTAATACATTGCTATCAAAGTAGGGAATGCAATCTGGTTTTTTTTTGTATGAAGATACCCGGGTTGCATTCCCTATATCAAAGTCATGAAGTTAATATTTTTCTGGATTCAAACCGTTACTATTACAAAGCTAATAATATGAATTTATAAATAAAAATAAAATTCATTTATTTCAAGCTTCGAGGCTCATAGTAGTACAAGTCAACAATACATAAAATCTCATTTAGGTCTCAAATGTATATACGCCCTGTTGGTTTGGGAGAAACGAGAGCGGAACCATCATTAACTACCGCAAGACGCATTTATCACGTTTGATATCGGTTCAAGTTATTCAGAGGTTTTTTTACTTATATGTCGTGATGAATAGAAGAGAAATATCGTTAAAAGCAGTTTACTTACTGCTGTGGCGCCAACATAGAACGCTAGGTCTCTCTGGCCAAAGACATTTTATAAGTACCTACTTATTGGTAAATGCAACGCTACTCCATCTAAACATCCAAAGGCCTGTCTTAGACAATCCCTATCAGTCCACAAGGCATTATATTAATGGAGGCTTAGACTTGCCGGGATTAGGTCGAGGAATATGTCACTGAGGCTTCTCCAAGCCAGTTAAAGGACTAGTTACCAAGTGGATACATGAGCTGTTGGTTAAAGCTGTATCTTGCAATGCATTCATGTAATTCAAATCCAATATGTTACCGACATAATTAAGTGTTGCATGTTTTGATTATGAGTAATTTTGGCTTTGAACTGGATGCTCCAAATCACTTAATCTTTATTAATCTCAGATGTCGGATAGTATACGGATACGGAAACGAATACGACAACCTAATATCGGATAGGGTACTCTACCAACGGAAAGGGGTACTCTTCGTCGGTCAGCCAATGCGAATGACTCAAGAATGAGTTCCTCGTTATGAAGCGGAACATGCCGAGCAGTATTCTACATAAAAAAACGTGATTACACGTTTCTCTATTACCGCACAATCCGCATAAAACTATTTCTCCCATAATACGCCATTTTCTATACCCTGCAACTTGAGTTCCTGCTCAATACGAGTTTTTAGCTGGGAACCTTCAAAATCGTCTCAAGCGAGTTTTAATAAGTCTCATTAAACGTTTGTGTTTAAAATTGGATAGCGTGAAAATGCTTGTAAAAGCCACTGACCTCCAGAGGCGGCGAGCAGGCCGTGCGCGCGCAGCAACGCCAGCAGCAGCAGCGGCAGCAGCGGGCGCCGCCGCATGCCGCGCGACCCCGCCCCGCCCGCGCGCCGCCGCCCACACCCGCCGTACCCCTCACCTGGAACAAACGTCTCTTTTTTAGCAAACTATGTTATAATAATGACAGATCAAGATAAACGCTCCAATTGTGAAACACTTAAAATTAGTGACTTCAAACAATCGTTTCTAGGCGCGCGCCAGCAAGCGAGAAGTGCGTCCTAATGAGCTCCTGCCACAGATTTGATAAGTTCTGCCAAAGGATGGGACAATAGCTACGGATACACGCACAGATCTACCCGCCGGATCTGTCTGGCGGATATGCCCGGCACATAAATCCGTCCATGTATGGCGCGAATTGGACACGGATTTGTCTGCGGACACATCTGAATAGCGCCATACATGGATATATTTATCCGCCGGGCATATCCGCCAGACAAATCCGGGTGGCAGATCTTTGCGTGTATCCCTAACTAATAGTTTAACGTGGTGGTAAATGGTGGTTAATAGTTTCATAATGAGGTGTAATAGAATAAGTACCAAATACAATTTGTAAAATTACACAAATAAAATCCATTCACCGGATAAATATTTAAATACGCTCTTTATTTAAAGTCAAACATAATTTCTTTTGAACAGCGAGATCTAAAATTGTGAAAGGAAATAAATGTAAACATTGCAAAATATTAAGAATCATTTACAAGATCCCAATCAGTGGTCGTGATTGTTCGGTGTCATTGAGGCGGCAGGCGCCATTATTGTGCCACTCGATAATTCTCAAGATATAAAATCTACGTCGTATTCTTTACAAAAAAAATAAATACAAAAAAAGTGATAATGAAGGTTTGGTAAATAATATAAATACTTAGAAAAGCTACAAGCCCGTTGCTTTCTCACGTTTTTATAAAACATTAGAGATAGAGAATTTATTTGGATATTCATTAAAGAAGTTTGAAGTCATGTCTTTAAAGTAGGTAGTAACAATAACTTTAAAATCTTGCGAATAGTTTGCCTGTGGAATAAGCATAAGTTATTTTTCATTTAGTTTACTTTTTTACCCATTAACATCTAGTGCCATTTGGATATCAGTCTCACCAAAATAACTTTTAATAAAAGCTCTCTGCAGGAATAAACTGTTGTCAATTCAAATAAATGTCATCGGATAAGTGTGCGAGGCAAGGACCACGCATGATGAAATCAAATTGATATAGTATTTTTGAAGTGAAAACTTCTTTAGCCGCGTTGGGCATTTTTTGGGAAAGGGAAATCTTATAAGTTCGCGTCACCGACCGTCTGTTTAGTCACAGATTATATAATAGTTGGTTTAGTGGCCTATTTGGTTCTCAGTTTCTAGTCAGCTATAGTTTCTGAAAAAAGGCCGTCATTTTAGTATGAAAAATTGCATTTTCAAATGGGTTAAATTGCACGTTAAATGAAGTCAAAATCAGTCAGCGTCCTAATTTTTTTGGAAGCTTTCTATTGGTAGTAGGTACCCCACACGTGTCATTCTAGTCAAAGAGTGTCAGTAGATGTGAAAACCAGATTGATGTTAATCATTTAAATTCAAACATTATGAAATTTCAAATTTTAATACTAAAAGTTTTAAGTTTTCCCTTCTATCGGCATATCGCTATGTGCGAAGTGCATGGTGGGGGTAACGAGAACGATCGCAGTGCTCAATGTGACAAGAAATGAAACTGCAAATCCCCTGTCTGCTGTCAAAATAGTGAATCAGCCAGTTACATTTCATATAAGCAAGGAATACAACCTATTTATAAAAAAGGAAAAAAAGAGATTGACCACCTGCCCAAGAGATGGCGCCACAATCATGCACACAGCGAATAACTGCCAATTTTTTATGTTTAAATTCGCACTGTGGCCCCAGCGGGCATTTTCAGATTAAACTTTTGAACTGTTTACTTTCCAAAACATAAAAGCTGTCAGTCGGAACGCAAACACGACAGCGCATAATATTCCAAAACGAATACGAGAATTTGTCTTTTCCCACATCAAACTCCTGTTTAATATAACCTGATTCGTTTGGAGACGTTTCATTTTAAATTTTAATATCTCGGTCCTACCTCGATTTATTACGACGGCTGAGCAGTGTTTTTGACGATTATTAAATTTATTGGCACTTGTATTCCGTTATTCTTTTATTGACTTGACAATATCGCGAAACATTTAAATGTAATGCATCTTATTTCAAGCGAAAACATGTATTATTATTTTGACAAACACGGGACTTAATCGCGTACACTTACTTCTAATTACCCGCGCGGCTAGGAGATGCTGATACGATTCCTCGCCAGTCTGCCTGCGACCACGAGCGTTATGTCACGCTCGAAACGCCAGGAAAATTAAAAGTGAGTGTACGCGATTAAGACCCGTGTTTGTCAAAATAATGAGTGAAAATCGTGTGAGTTTAAATCAGTACCTTGAAAACATGTATGTACAGTCAGCTGCAGAGAAAAGGACCCCCCCTGCATACAAAGTTTGTATGGCAGCGGGGGCCTTTTTCGTTGCAGCTGACCGTACTTTAATGTTGTAATATTAATTAAAAACATGTTAACAACATTAGTTTATGTAACTGTTACGTAATTAGGGTCTTTAAAATAAGAGAGTGAATTTTCATACGTGTTTACCACACTGTCACACTGATGTTACAACACTGGTTGCAATAATAGTAGTAATTACATGCGGTTTTCGAACGCAGAATAGAGGATTTATGATACGGGTGTAGATATCTCTTTTCAATTTAGCTAAACATAATAGGTAAAGTTATGGTATAGCTCATACGTTACCAAACAACGCCATACCTACTCGCCATTACTGAGCTAAAACTATTTTTATTTCCAAACTTCCTCCGTCCCTCTCGTGAATTAGATACTCACGACATAGGCATTTTCTAAACATGTTATTAAAAGAAAAATCCGAAAATACCACAGTATAAGAATAGCAGCAGTAAATCAATTGTAACGTCGGAACTTGGGGTGGGTCCCTCCACGTCCCGTACCTTACGTTATTTGTAATTGAATTGTCAGTTTATAGGACCCGAGTGGACAGTACCCGGCCCCTATGTATGGCTTAAAGTGAAGCTCGGGGCGGGTACGCAGTAGGGTGGGTCACTCATGTATGAAGAAAAAAAAGTATTAATTATCCTTCGGGCACAGTAATAAAACGTTGCGTATTAAGGCCAATAAACAGTATTTAAAATCATTTTCAAACGGAATTCTTTTTCTGCCTCCGGATCCATTTCAAAATTTTCACAAAATATTGTTACATTTTGTATGGTCTGCGGAGTATGTCTATATTATATTATCAGTTTATTCAAACTTTAGCTTAAAATATATACAATTTTTGACTAGTGGGTAATAAAAAAGAAACAAATATTTTCATTACGTCCATACATTTTATAAAAATATCAACTTGAATCCGGAGGCCGCAAAATTGAAGCTAAAAATAACATAAAATCTGAAATCCAAGTTTATGTTACACAGAACATAAAACTACTTTCAGTGCATATATATATACAGGGTTGGGCAGAGTAACTGTCCTAGTTTAAAAGTTGTATACAAGTTTAAAAACAATATAATATGAGATGTTATGTTATTAATTATATTTAACACACTCTATATATTCCACATTAATTGATATGTTTTATTCTCTCTTCCTTAGCTTGTATAATTTTAAGCATCTTGCCATAAAAGGAATTTCACGCGGCACGGCAGCCATTATGCAAAGAAAATACGTTTTAATTACAGGAGATCGACAAGCGACAGACTAATGGAGTGTATAGTGTCTTATTAAGAGATATCCTGGAGGATATATTAGCCATAAGATGATTCCAAAAAGCCAGGCAGTCAGGGTATAACTTCATGGTGAAATGTACCACATTAGTCGGAATTTGAGGCTGACTCTTTACATTACAAAGTACGCTATACGTATCCTTAGAAAACTAATTAACTATCGATATTTCGGTATGAGGATATATGCAGAGCTTTATTAAGATGACATAAGGCTAGTTATTGGGTTTATTCTAGGGTCGGGTAGTCAAATATGGGACGACTAAGCAGAAGAGGACTTGCGTGCCGCGTGAAATTCCTTTTATGGCAAGATGCTTAAAATTATACAAGCTAAGGAAGAGAGAATAAAACATATCAATTAATGTGGAATATATAGAGTGTGTTTAATATAATTAATAACATAACATCTCATATTATATTGTTTTTAAACTTTTATACAACTTTTAAACTAGGACAGTTACTCTGCCCAGCCCTGTAAACACAAAGGATGTAAATCTAGTAATTTTGCCAACCAGATTTTTTTTATAATTTTTTATATATTTACAAATCTCTAAAGTTTTCCGTCTCTTGCACCACAACCGATGATGGCCCCAACGAAAATCACCTCCACGTAAAAAAGAAAAGATTTTGAAACTGCCCGGACTTAATTCCGTAAGATTTGCCCGAGATATTTTATAGAAAAAGTTCCGCGCTTATCTGCGCCTGAGTAACCCAAATGTACTGAGATAAGGCCGACGTTTTATACAAATGTACTTAAAATCTTTTTGGAGATATCTTAAGAGATCAGTTTCAATCACAGATAACCTCAACCACTAGATAGATATTATAAGTACAACTCGGGGTCACCACACATAGGTGCTCCCTTACTAATTTTGTATGAGAGCGCGAGCGCTTATTTCAGTTGAGTTACCGTTTTTAATCATTACTCATGTGAAATAAAAATATCCACAAAAATCAAGTTACAGGGGTGATCCTGGATTGTTATACTACAAATTGGTGTAGAATGCTATTGAGATGTGCTGTTCGAATCGTAGAAATTTACGAATAAAATTGCGCTTATGTGTGGTGACCTCGTGCTCCCTGTAAAAGCTTAATGATGAGGTGTCTGTGTAGTCTGTGGTTTCAATATATTTAATAGTGACGACGAATCGTTATTTTGTTTATAAGGGTATATTGATTGTGTGTTTGCAAAAACAATTGTTTCCTTATTTCTTTATCTTTCTCTAGTCTATTTTTTATAAGGTTAGTTTTTTTATTTATCCGTTATACATTTTCGGTATTTTATAAGTACTGATAGATTATTTATCTTTTTTTATCTTTTATCTTTATCAACCTTTTCATGTTCACAAGTTATAAGAAGGTTTAAACATGCAAGGTTAAAAAAAAGAAATTGGCAGTTATAGGTACTGCCGATAGAAGTGAAAACTTTTAGTATTAAAACTTGAAATTTTATGTTTGAATTAAAATTATCAACATCAATCTGGTCTTCTCCGAGCACCATATATTAAAAGCATAAGAGAAAAATACTACTTACAAAATTAAACTTTATTTGAACGGCTATAAATTTAAATATCGGACGAGCCTTCCAACCCAAGGAAAATCTTGTGATGCGTTTTTGTTTTCGTGACGGTGTCGATGACGCGAACTCATAAGATTTCCCCCTGCCAAAAATTGCCCAACGCGGCTAAAGAAGTTTTCTCTTCAAAAAAAACATGAACATACATAGTGCTAAAGCGCTGGTAGCCTGGCGATGCGACGGCTGACTTTCACAGCTCGAACTACTGAGTGTTTTCGAAGTTATATAAGAAATAACGCTCGATTTTAAAAAGTCACTTCTCGGCGAAGGAAAACATCGTGACGAGCATTGTCCCAAAAGTTGTAGTGAAAATCACTACAAGTCTATACTGCTCTTTGATTCAGTCACAGCTGTCAACCACCAAACATGGCGCACAAAACTTGTTCTAGATGTCAGATGTCACAGATAAGGCCTAGTTTCCCCCTCGGTTGAAGGTCCAATGGTTGTCGCTTTCATAAAAATATACGACTCTATTTGGTTACCAGGCAGACCCCCAAGCTCAAACTGAGCAGCGGCAAAGCCGGGGCAAACGTTTGGAGGATATAGTCGAGTAAAAAGTACATTTATATCACCAGCAACTAAGATCCATTAGTAGTCTTTAAGCCTGGGCCTATATTACCTACGTAACATGACATCACTTTAAAATGCATGGCAACATAATGGAAAAGTTGTGTTGAGTACGGAGAACTGGCAGACTTATGTTTTCTCGTTCTACGGTGGAAGGCCTACAAAATGCCATTTAAGGATTTTGGCTATGACATATGACGTAACTTTTCCCCATACTTTTGAAATCGGAAGTGAGATTTTTTTGGAGTTCCGGCTAATTTCGTATGCAATTATCTACTGATCCCGACTCAGCACAACTTTTCCATTATGTTGCCATGCATTTTAAAGTGATGTCATGTTACGTGGGTAATATGGGCCCAGGCTTAAGGACTATAGGTATAAAGTCCAGTCCAGTTCCTCGCTTCTCAACGCTAATTCTAGGAACAGAAACGAGAACGATGGAGAGACGGAGATGCCTCCGTCCTTAAAGTACGGACTCCGCATAAGTTTGATTGAAGTGTTCAGTTGCAATTACATTAGCAAGAGTAACGGTCTGTTTGTTTTGGGAACTTAATCGGTTCCAGAGCGTTTGATATCTTGGAGTTGATAGTGAACTTGGAAGACATATTTGTTTTGACTATTTTAGATTAATTAATTTTGAGGTTACTCGTTTCAGGGAAACAACTACACTGGAAGTTAATGCAACGTGTTGTTGACCTAGTGCCGTATTCTAATTTTAAAATGTATAAACAATACATTAACAACACAATCTGTCTTAAACATAACTCCAACACTCAACCAATAATGAACCAATATTGAAGTCGTATTGTAGTTGCATCGCAGTAATTTTCAAGCAAATTTCGTCATTTTTGATTCAGACGTGTAGGCGTTAGCTGTATTGTGTTGTTATTGCATTTTATTTGCATTGAAGTTAGATCGTGTCTGTGCGTGTTTTAAAGTTAGAATACGGCCCCTAGGCGAATCGAATCTCAGGGCAAAACTGATCAAGTTAAACATTTTTATCAAATTCATAAGATCACAGGTAGCCACGGGCAGCCAATCACCGTCCCGCCTTTGGTTGACCTTCTAGCAATGGCTGGGTATGACAAAAAGCTTAACATGAACCATTTTTCCCTGCAATCTGATTCGCCTCGTTCTCTCTATACACGATTTAGGAAGCAATTTGAGTGCCCTATATAATGGCCCCCAAACTCTAGATAACCTTAGCGTAGGTTAACACAATTATTGTGTCGTATTAAATAAATATAATAAATAATTCATCGTTTTCACCTCGATATATTACATTTCTTACATTTCTTGATGGACGTACAGTTGCCATCAAATATATGTGAGCGGCCAAGGCACTCGAAAACATCAGAACGTGCACTTTATTACCTTGATAATAGAGGTATTGTTCAGATATTTGTGACCACCTTGGCCGCTCCGATATATCTGATGGCGACTGTACAGTCATGAACAAATGCAACTAATCGCGTGAGATGTTCAATAATCGTTACACGTTCTTTTACTCTAAAGAATAACATAGTTTCAAGATGATTTTGAAATTGGAACACTTCTTCCGCTTCGCTACTTCTGCTGCTGATTGTACAACGTAATTATCAAATGAAAAGTAATTAAGTAAGTTCTTTTAAGGTTTCTAACCTGGACCACTTAATCGGCAACAGTTTTCAATATTCTATTTTGTTAAAGGCAATTTTTTTGCGTTATTTAATGAAAATATAATTGAAATTACATTTTGATTAAAATTTGTTCAATCGTACCTATTAGAATTTATCCAGAGCTTACTCTGCTAACTTACTTGAATTGGAATCCATTTAATTTACTTTAAGTACAACTAAGAGTGGACATACTTTAAATGATTGTTGATAGCACAAACATCTACAAATGTATATCTTCTAACAATAGCATAAAAGCATTATATAATTAACGTGCTAATTGACAAAACATAGTTACCTACACAGTCTGGAATCACACTACACGAATGACTTTGCTATTCCACATATTAAGATAAATTAATTCGGAAATATATCATAAACCGACAATCCATTGTCACCCGACACGTCCCCAATTGTAAATAGAGACCCCATCCTAACTTACTAGTAGGCATTATCACTAACAATATTCCAACACAATTCGGCAGCCATTTCAATATCGCCCCCATTTCCATACAAAGCACAATTGTGGCTCGAACCATCAATTATGCTCCCCGTCTCAATATCGCAGGTTCGTTTTATCAAAATAAACTGTCTTGGCAAAGAGACCGGCAAAGAGTAGCCACAAGGCACTGTTTAGCAGTACGGCAAAGACGAAATGGCGCGACAATCGATGGCGCGTGATTAAGAAAGTAAATTTTAAAAACGTTAATCATAACTCGAACGGTACCAAGATATCTTCCAAATCGCTTAATCTAACGAGCGGGGCGTAAGCGAAGCGATTTCTTACAAACAACTTCTGGCTACTGGCACGTCTCGGCATTTTGATGACTTTTTGATTTTGAAAGTTTGTTCGACGATAACTTCAGTAACGTTTTTCTGATCTTAATGAAATTTGTTGGGGTTGTAGCAAAGATACGTAAAATTTGAGAGTCCGTTTATGAGCTGAATCGATCAAAGGGTTATGGACTTAAAAGACGAAAAAAAATGTTCATATTGTGGTCTCGTTATATTGGCCTACTCGTTTGCAAGTAAAACGCGAGTTCTCAGTTCGAGGCGAACTACTAGTTTACTATCCAGTACCTGAAAAGGTAATTCCGCCTTTGTATAGGCAAATATTAAAACACTCAAATTTACAATAAACCATACGATAAGTTAACAAGATTAGACTATGTTAATTCCCCTTTTTAACTTTGTATACATTAAGGTTCTACCATCTAAACTATTAGAGAAAATCATCACCACGATTTCATTAGCACCGTGCTTAGACCCCATACCGCAAACCAAACGTTACTCTACTGCATTTTATCGTGATTGCGAACGCCATGCCATTCATTAGGTGACAAAAGGAGCCTGCACCTGTCCCTCGTGGATAAAGCCTGGTTATTGCGGTGTCTTTGCCTATGAATTGTTGGGAAACGAGAGAAATCATTTTGGTGCCGATATTTTGGATTTTACTGAAGAAAAGCATTAAAACATTACACTCAATTTCCATGAGTGTAATCTGTATTGTAATGCTAATATTGAAGGACATAAAGGTAATCATTTTTTAGATTAAATTAATCGTTTGACTTACTTTTGCGTGAATAATATTAAAAAGTAGGGATTTATCTATGAAATTAAGTAAATAAGCACAAGCGGTACTAAAGATATTTTTCTTGAGTAATTAGACTGACTGAAAAACATAACACAGAAAATTCTAAAGATAAGACCACACGTTCATTCAAGATATACCTAAAGCTTTTGGTTACAATTGGTTTATAATAATATATGCTATCATTATTTTCAACAAGTATAATTGTGTTGACTTTATTTTAAAGAGAATGTCAGATCCACTTATCCAATCCAATCCAATTTAACGTCAGTTGAAGCCTGGAGCGGCCATCAAATCCAAATAAATGTCTTTTTGCCGTAGCTCGTTAATGTCAATTTCTATAAAAATGACGTAGGTAGATAAAGACCAGAGTATTCAAATAAATATTTGCTATTGGCTGGAATAATGTGTTGAGAATAAAATAATTATGATTAAAGTGTTACGCGACGTTCAACATTTTGTGATTCTGTCTCTTTTGTTTTTATTAAGTTGCTTAACAATTTCGTAATAATAAATGAGTATAACTTACGTACTTACAATTCAGATAAGATACTTTGTCCAAAAAGGGCTATTGTTCTACTCTTTTACTACCTGTTATAATAAATTATTGTGATAATTACTGGAGTTAACATTCGTTATCTCATATCTTTCATAATTATAGGTTGGAGATTGTCTTTCGCTGACTAGTATTTAAAGACGCAACAAAAAAAAAACATAACTAACTATTATACTGAATTGCACACCAAAAATAATCCAAAGGACCCCGGGCCTAAAGTATGGAAAATGTGGTTTCAGTTTAATGGGCTGGAATTTTGATATTCTGTAGACGTCAGTACTCTGAACAAAAGTCTCTATGGGTGCTACCACTGTTTCCGAGACCCTTTTAAAGTTACGACTGATTTTGTGCCAGATAACAAAGTTCTAAGCATTGATAAGATTTAATCCCCGTCTATATATTTAAAACAATTGACATATTATTTCCAACCTATTTTGCGATAAACTGGCCGTCAAACAAAGATAAAATGTAGCAACGTCAATTTCATAATCTTCATATGCACGTCAGTGCCATGTAGGTACATTGTACGTGCATGTGCTTTAATACATTGTGCATTTATAAGTTAATAATATGGCAGTTTTAGTTTAAATACTAACCAAAAACAGGGTAAAATGGCGTTACTTTTAGAAAGAGGACATTGCTTCGTCTGCAATAATGCGTATGCTTTTCGTGCTCTGCGGCGGATACCGGAAGCTAACGAAGAAAAAATTCAATTTGCCATTTCTTACAGAGAAAATATGAATAATATTCCGGCTGTGTTCAACAATGAGTCCCGTGTTTGCATTAACTGTGATCGAATGCTAAATAGGGAGTTGGAGGAATTGCGTCGCGAACCTGATTGTGTTGTTTTAAACGTTTTGAGGCAACGATCGAGCCATACATGCATGATTTGCAACTCACCCGAAAACCGTCCCCGATTAAACCTCAATGCAAGAGCAAGTATTTTTATTGAGTTAAATATTTATGTCCCAGCATCATCTCGATGTTGTCTTGGACACTTGACCCCTACTGGGCTCCTACTTGCCGAATTAAACCCCATGCTAATGAGTGTTAAACGACGATACAAACTTGCAGGAGCTGAATTAAGTTCATTCTTGCAAACGTTACGTAACCAAAAGAAAAAAAATGATTTTGACATAGACAGCATTTCTGAGGAAGATTTTAAAATTATATCTCCAGTTACAAAACAGCAATTCCAAGATCTTTTTCAGTATTGTGTCCCGGTCCACAACGACGGGCAAATGCGTTATGTCTCTGAAAAAAAATTATTCATGTTCTTGATTAAAATGCACCAAGGACTCTCTGATGATTTCCTAAAAGTACTTTTCAAGTACAGTTACAGAAAAAACGTCAGTCGTGACATTAAAATAGTCAGGCAATCATTGTTGATAAGATTTGTGCCACAGTCCATTGGTTATAATGCAATTACTCGAGATGACTTCATTAATATGCATGTGACTCAATTCGCAAATGAACTATATAATCCTAATATTGATAACCGACAAGCAATAGTTATCGTGGATGCATCTTACACTTATATGGGAAAATCCAGCAACTTCAAATCTCTCAGAAAATCTTTTTCTTTGCATAAAAAACGACATTTAGTAAAACCCTGTCTAATCGTAGCCCCCGATGGCTATATTTTAGATATACACGGACCTTACTTTTCTGACTCTAGAAACAATGATGCGAGCATACTTAAAGTTGAGTTTGAAGAAAATGTTGCAGGTATAGATCAATGGTTTCAAGTTGGCGATGTATTTTTAATGGATCGAGGATATCGAGATTCGGTACCATATCTTCAAAACAAAGGCATGCACTGCAAAATGCCAGCAGTTCTTGAACGTGGGCAGCGACAACTTTCAACAGAAGCAGCCAATGAATCGAGAATAATTACCAAGTCTAGATGGATAGTTGAAGCACGCAATGGCCATTTAAAGTCGATTTTTAAGTTTTTTGATGGTTTGCTTCCTATGGCACACATTATCCATCTTAACGATTTTCTTAAAATAGCTGGTGCTATAATTAATAGATATCATGTTAATATCTATATGGAGGATGCAACTATTCCATTAGCTCGGGAGTTACTGAATAGGGTCCATGACGTTAACTTAATGCAAGCTCGAGTGGAAGCTGAAAATAACCTTCGTAGGCGTAACGGCAATTGGAACATTTTGAATGAAAACAATTTTCCACAGTTTCCCAGACTCGACATGGCTTATTTAAAGGAACTGACTATTGGTACTTACCAAATCAATTTAAGTCCCGCATATATACAAGACAAACTGCTCATGGACAATAATGACGTTTTTGAGTTCGACGAACTAAATGAGCATGGTCTAATCCGTTTAAGAATACGCTCGCGTTTCCGAAACGCAGTGAAACACCAATTGTGGATAGCGTTTCAAAACGAAACTCAGGAGGATGAACCTATTTTAGCATATTATTGTATGTGCAAAACTGGGGCTAGAACTATAGGTTGTTGTGCTCATGTCGCCAGCGTCGTATGGTACCTGGGTTATGCACGACATCATCAAGATGTCAAATACCCGAGTACAGCCCTTTTGGACTACATTCTGGACTGTGCGAATATCAATGAATAGAACATAAGACATAACAACTGTAAGATTAAAAAAATGTAAATATAGATTTTTTGATAGGTATTTTTTTATAGGTGTGCAAATAAAGAATATTGTATTGCGTATAGAGTATATAGATTGATTACTTACTCTGACGCGGGTTTTCTTTTATTTTACCCTTAATTTTACATTTCATCGTTTTTGTTTTCTCAACTAGTAGGTATAAAATAGGAGGGTATAAAATCAGTCGTAACTTTAAAAGGGTCTCGGAAACAGTGGTAGCACTCATAGAGACTTTTGTTCAGAGTACTGACGTCTACAGAATATCAAAATTTCAGCCCATTTAACTGAAACCACATTTTCCATACTTTAGGCCCGGGGTCCTTTACATCAAAATATAGCTTTGCTACGCATTTGGATTTGTGTGCTGTGCATGTCAGTATTTTTTGATATGCGGAATATTATTTCCCTTTTTCTGAGTTGAACGAGATTTTCACTCACTGAAGTACAAACATTTTACCATTCACGCTTACTCGTATAGTCTTCCCGATATCTCAATTAGCTTGTCAACATAAACTCGAAAACAAAACCTTTGTTCCCCAAATCGATACATCCGCGACCCAAAAACCCGATTCCCCTAATTCATATTCAGTTAACGTGAAACTTCCTACGGTAAAAACAAAAGTGAGAGACAATTCGGCCATTGAGAAAGTTCTGGAAACCATCGCGATAAGCGACTAGGTCTTTTAGGAAGTTGGGCAGCTATCTGGTAGATAGCGTGGGGACCGATTATTGAAATTACGTTCTTTTTCTCTTGATTAAATTTACTTTGGGTGATTAAGTCCAGTGAGATAAGATGCTGCATTTTGCTCTTCCTTAATTTAATGTATTTCTTAACTGTATTCTAATACGACAAATATTCATTCGACGCTCAACCTTATTGAGCACAAGTAAATAACTACAGAACTTATATCGTACATTTTACAAGTTACTTTCGATATGGGCCTAAATAAAATAAAGCTTTTGAGCCATTGTACAGTCACCGGCAATAGTATCTTCCTACACGAAGGCCGCAAAAATATGTGAATTATTTGTAGGGCAATAAAAGCGTGTCGTGTCGTATACAAATACTATTTCCGGTGACTGTATAAGAATGTCGATAGATTGGACAAAATATTAATGGTAATAAATATAGCATTTTACGTTTATCAGTAGGTACGTCTACGTAATATTGAAAATTTGCATTTTTAGCTACGCTCATGCCATGACCTATTTTATATTAAGTATATCATTAATCTTCTTAACAATTTTATTTATAATTGTAACAAGTTAGACAAACATGTGGTTATTGGTTTTATATGAAGAATTTGAGAGATTCATAAAATTGAATCCGACAAAGTGCTTTATTTTCATTATGATTTCAATTTACGTCAATCTCAGCGAGTCAGCGGGTTGAGTTGAGCAATTGCGAATATTAACAGTAGGTAAACCTTAAATTATATTGAAATATTTCTAAGTAATAATTTTACAAATTCTACCTTGTGTCAAGTTTCGTTTATTGCCACTGCCACTTACATTCAGTAGGTACTTAATCAAAGTAAAATTACAAATTACCTACTATTAGAATTTAGTAATTTATAATATCGAAATAGCGGTAGTAGCTAAATTGATTTTTATTTTAACACAATTTTTTTTAAACGCAGACAAAAAAAATTGAATGATTTTCTATTAATCAAATGCCCTGTGATATAACCCAGCTCTTTCCGTTACCAACGCCGCCATGTTTCCTACGCCATACTTATTATACAAATTAGACACTCACGTAAAACGCGGGCGTTGCACAAAGCCCTACATTATTCAACAGATGGCGCTGGGGCTATTAGTGGATTGGGTGCTTTGGCACCTCATTTAATTTGTAACTGCTGGTAACTATACTGCCATTGTCTTTTACGTGAACACGTCTTTGTTAGGCTTATGAGTTTTACCTGCATAAAAACACTAATATGTACGAAGACCAATAACCTGGAATAAGACATAAAATACATACTTTTTATCTTGGATCTCGCTCCTAAAATTATAAAATCTGATAATGATACTGAATAGAGTGTGACCTACGCGTAGCAACTCGTGAAAAAGGAATTATTACCAGCATAATTTTTGTTGTCCTTTGTAAGGTTTTTTCCCAGGTAGGAAAAAACCTAGTGTGATATAGATTTTAGCGAGATGAAATGTTGCTATTCTACCTCTGGTCGTAGTTTAAGGTTCGATTCTACTACGAGTTCGCAGGGGGCCTCAGCGGCTAGCTAGAACCAAATAAGAGAGTTAGATATCAACCAACCTGTCCTTCTTACCTGTGGCCATCACCACGCGTAACCGTGGTCAGGCCTTAACAACATAAGCGTCTGAGTCTACTTCTTTTCAAGTGCCTCTCCATTACTGAAGGTTGGCAGCTTCTTAAAATTATCTTTGTCGAGTGCTAATCTAAACAGTTCCTCAACCGTCTTTATCCCCGTCCATTCCCTGATCTTACGGAGCCAAGATATCTTGCGTTCTCCTGGTTTACGCTGTCCGGGTACTTGTCCCATCATTATGGTCTGCAAAAGAGAATATTGGTCGTGACGCACTACGTGTCCGAGATAAGCCATCTTTCTTTGCTTTATGGTACGGACAAGTTCTAGGTTAATAGGTTCTAGGAGTCTAATATATAGTAAATTGTAAGTAGATTGTATTAGAGTACCTAGTAGATTTTTTAAGTTTTAAGGACGTCTTGCGCACAGGCACTAACTAGAAAAGCGTTTCGCTGTACTCCCACCATTCTTAACGAGTTCTAATTAATTTAATATGCTCTTCCTTTGTTCTCCCGGAACAATTTATTCAAAACAGCGGTCTTACTAGTTGCGCGCTATTAAAAACTTCGCACGTACTGATAAGACAGGTGCACTGTATTAAATATTAATGTAGTTAGTCTTAGTTTCGTTATGCAAATGCGTTGATGAGGCTTATATTTGTTGACGAGTACAGTTTGATGTTATTTTTCATAGACTTTTTATTTAAAATACAATTGGAAATCGTTTGTCCCTATCATTAATTTAGGAAATTGTGATAGATAAATACAATTTTTATCAGATATCGGCAAAATTATATGATGAACATACAAACAACAACACACGTAACTGACCATCAATAGACCTTATACCGTTGCAACAGGGATTGCCAATGGTTAGTTAGCAGTGTTGGCGATGTTACTGCATCTAAAATCAGTAACTAATCAGAAAAGTAGGTAATATTAGTAAAAACACGTGTTTCTTTATACCGATATACCTACTTTTCCAGTAATCCAAATTTTCCAATAACGCGGCACCTTCGTGTCAGCATCAGTGCCGGATTTTCGAGATTGTACCATATATAATCTCCATAACTCATAAATATATGACAAACATACAACTAAATGCCCTTACCAGGATTTGAACCCACATGATGTAAAAAAACGAGTAATATGTCAAATCAACCTTCCTAAATTAACTATAAAACGCCAATTCTGACTATACATAACTCCATTGTTTTCAGATTTCAATACACAAAACTTTTTTTACTTTTCATACATATATTGGCTATACGTAAGTAGATACTTTGGTGAATATAAAATGTCTCACACTTACTTGTCAGCTTTTTTGTTCGCAGGAGGGAGAATTGATTATATGAGAGACGTTATGAATAAGATAGAAGTAAAAAACGAGGGCAAGTTGACGGGTGACGAAGGGGAATGGAAAAACATTCAAATATAAAAGGCATAATTAATGTGCTAAGGGTAAGTTATTGTGCTAAATGATTATCAGACGTTTAATCAATCATGTTAGCGTGAACCAATTATTACTAGCATTCCAATGAACAAGTAAAAATTTTGTTCCGTGTTTATTTAGGCTGTATTTTATCCAGAGATGAGCCAGAATGTGTTCCGAGGAATGTGTTTTTAAAGAGAAGAAGAAATAGAATCAATTAATTTACAGCGCAGCTCTAGGATTGGTTCTTAAAAAACACATTCCTCACAACTCACAACGCATCCTTGCTCATCCGTTGGAAACGCAGTCTAATGGGCTTTTTCCTCAAAATATATACCAGAGAGTAAAGAAAGAGTGATGAAGATTACCTAAAATTACAGGAGGGTTTCAAAATACTGCATTTGAAGTCCATCGTTTGACACACACAAATGATTAACCAAGGTAGTGAGTTAGGCTACGAGTATAAGGCAAAATTTAACAAAAAAAATTAAACGTTGAAGTATCCGGGCCCCAAACTAAAGAAGATAAGATAAACCCGTTTCCATTGTTGTTTTGGATGTTGTTTTTTAAAACCACCGATTAGTGTAAACACTCAAAACAAGCCACTGTCTTTTTTCCATTAGAATATCAGTGTTGACAGTCATACTGAAATGAGTCATTTCAAGGCTAATTCAAGCTATTTTTTCTTGCTTTAGTTTTTTATTCCATTTTTTTGTATGTGTTTACGAGTAAGTCAACTATTTCTAGCAGGGATCGTTACCGGTACTACTAAAAGTAGTAATAGCGCCTGACTATCGCAATATTTATTTAGGTAAGGGCAACAAATTGTCTGCTTATCCGGAAAATATTTAAAAATATTCATTAACAACCTAAATACCGTCGTTGAATACCGGTATTCTATCCCTGATTTCTAGCTTTCTCTATTATTACGATTCGGTTACACGTGCAGCCAATCTTCTACTAAAAGTTTCAAGACATTAAGACTGTGTCAACCGTCCAGTATCGCTCTCATTGGGGGATTACATTCCCTAATAAACGAAACAATTTCTGTATAATCCCTCATGTTAAATTGTAGTCCTACTAATTCCGCAACTTTTGTTTTTTGACACATTTGGCGTATTTTTTGCTTCATTACCGTAGCCACTTTTTTCCGTTTAGGTAATGAAGCCAAAAGTAAGTAATATAAAACTACTGTATCACATAGATCATAAGTTGCGTAATTAGTAGGCCTACAACTTAACATGAGGGATTATACAGAAATTGATTTGTTTATTAGGAAACACAATCCCCTCGACGCAGTCTTAACAAAAACTTGTTTAATTAATATGAATGCTCAAAGTACTTTGTTTTCTTCTTTGTTCATATAACTGTAGTTGTGAAACTTCAATTATATGAGTTACTTGTTCAGTCACTGAATTAGATTTGCCAGTTACTTGAGAATCACAATAAAAAGGTCAATGAGAGAAAATAAAACTAGGTATTTTGTTAAACCTATAAAAAATATTTTTTTAATTATGAAACTAATACGTAAGTTCTGGAATACATTCTTGTTTTATGTCAGCTTTAGTAAGAAACTAATATCACTTTTTTCTACTCGTCGATTTTAATCTGTGTATTAGGTTTTTATAGACTAAACTAAAATCTTACACTTTTAAATGTTGGGATAGTCTATGACACTTCCGGGATCATTTAATAGATTATAAGACCACGCGCCGCTAAACTAAGATAAATTTGAAAAGAGAATCACTCAGCAAGCTTCGTGGCCTAAACGCGGTACTCGACTGAAAAGTTCATGATTATGTCACGATTGTATAAAATACTATAATTATTTTTACTGAATAGTAACTTTTACGTAGCGAGGAGTGTGTTTTCAAAGAACCATGAACATTTAATTTACATTGCGGCTCAATTTCATTCATCTCATAAGCAACAAAAATAGCTTATCATTACAATCTTGTGGTAATATTTTTCTTCTAATAAAAAAATCAAGCCAATCAATTTGAACATGTTACTCTCTTAGCTACTTCTACTGCTGACTGAGCAAACGATATTTCATTGTTAACCAGAATACTTCGTATCACGACAAAGTATAATTTAACAACATTGTTTCAACACCACGCCAAGTTTTTTGGGGCCTCGTCTCGTTTGTACACGCGTCGTTATGCGAAACTTGTAATTTTGTTTACAATTTGAGCCAGAAGGTGTTTGCATGGTGTCAACTCGGGAACTTTTCTATTAAATTACGCAAATTCCATGAGCGATGAGTGTAGGATGTCTGTGGATGTTCGAGTGAAAGTATGAGCCCTGATTGGATCGTTCTTCGCTGCGAGGTTCTGATTGGCCCGCTAGGAAAGAAGTTCATGTCATTGGATAATTTTTGAGGTAAACATTACATCTTATGCTTGTTATCCACTTAGTATGTTGTCGATATCCATACTTTTTGTGCTTTAATTCCGCTCTTTATTCCACAGAGTACATATTTAAGTTACGACGAGAAACTCAGTTGTACGAACCGAAGTTTGAACCAGCATTTTTTGAGTTAAAATAGTTTCTTCTAACCGCTAGGTATAGTTGAATTATCGAGAGCGTGGAATTGCATATGTAGTGGTTGTACCGTGTTGTGCCTCTTTGTGTGCGGATTCAAATATAGAATGCCTGTACACAAACAATACTACTACATATGCAATTCCACGTTCTCGATAATTCATCTATACCAATGCCTCTAATTACCAAACTTAAAAAGCTTCAAATCTTAGTTAAGTACTAATACAGGGTGCTTTTTTCAATAAGTAGCTATATTGTACGATGTGATTTAGTAGGCCATACTAAACAACATTTACTAAGGGGCCAACTCCGAAATCTCAAAAAAAAGACTGTTTCATACATTTCAGACGAACAGACGTTGAAGTTTAATATGGCGGCGCCAAAATTTTTTTTGAGATTTCGGGGTTGGTCCCATAGAAAACGTCGTTCAATATGACTTACCTAATCACCTCCCACAATATGGCTGGTTATTGAAAAGACAGCCTCCGGTAATAGTATCTTCCTATTCGAAGGCCGCAAAAAACAGAAGAACAAGGCTCAACAGAAAACCGTCGTGTCACCAAAATAATAGTTTTTTTACTTCTCATGCTCGTAAAGTTTCACTTTATGCTGGGTATAGGCGGACTAAAACTCAATTTTATGCACAAGTGCATAAAAAATTGCCATTGTCAAAATAGCCTTAGAAGAAGTCAATTTTTTATGCACTTGTGCATAAAATTGAGTTTTAGTCCGCCTATACCCAGCATAAAGTGAAACTTCTTATGAAAGAAATTCCTATTCTTTTGATTTCCTCACAATCGAAGTAAAAAGTAGAGTGTATAACCCGTCCATAAAACCCATTTTACGCTCGTACTTTATATCCATCCTCGCTCGCAAGCTCGCTCGTATGGATAAACGCCTCGCGTAAAATGGTGCGTTTTATGCACTTGTTGTACAATCTACTATAATTTATAATGTAATTATGTATGCTAGTCTATAAGGTATTTATCTATGGGCCACTAGTTGCCTGAAAATAAACGTTTTTCATTTCATTTCAAAAATATCTGACACGCTCCTATAGCCCTACAAATAAGAGCGTGTCACATATTTTTGCGGCCTTCGTGTAGGAAGATACTATTGCCGGTGACTGTACGTATTTATACAGAAGTAAGCAGTTTTTAATGTTTGTATAATCGCGGTTTGCATCTTTGTCTTGTGAGATAGTTTAACGCAAGAGGGCATTTTATTTCATGTTAGTGCTTGTGCTTAAACATTTTCGTGGCTATAAAATACTCCATTTATGTTTTCCAGCTTAACACGCGCCGTATTTAAGATAATTTGTTTTACGGCAAAGGCTAACCTCTATAGAGGTTTAAGGAATAATATTTTCTAAAATAACATTCCATGAAAGTAACTAAGAATATCTATATTCTTAGTTACTTTCATGGAATGTTTTTTTTTTTTTGTTATAAAAGAAAATATTATTACCTCTTTTCACGGAAAAACCGCCAACGTTCGGTAAATTAAGGCTATTTTTAGAACACAACTCAACAATATTTTATTAGTTGAGATTTCTAAGAGTTCAGCTTACCCTCCTATTTTTCTGAGTAAGTAGACAACCATGTCATATTATTAATGTCTAGAAGGCTTAGTGATTTTTTTTGAAGCACTACCTAACAATTAAATTTAACATAATACTTACAGTTTAATTTCAAATATATCAAAGGAGCAGTAAAGTTTCATTGTTAGTTGTGTATTTGAAGTTGATTAGTTGATTCTATATTACTTAATTACAGCCAACTAATTAATTAAACATATTGCTAATTGGTTTTAACACTCCATAACAGAGTAATGTGATTTAAATTGTACTAATCAATTACTTGGTTTTCGATCACATAAACCTATCATGAAATATTATCTGCAGTTTATTTGTAACGAATTTGCTACTGTGTAAAAAATATTTATTTATTTTCTTTTTTTTGACAGGGTTGGGGGTAGTTGTTGAGGGGTAGTGCATGCAGCCATCCTACAGCAGCTACATACCTAATAAGAAACAAGGGCAGCAAAACAGATGAAAAAAAACAGTTTCACCTGTGAATCGCTCTATAGGTAGGTATTTTAGGTAGGTACTCGTTTAACCACTTCTTTGAAAAACCAAAATAGCCTTAAGTGTATATGAAGGGGTAATTTTTTTGATAGAGCATAAAGCATACTTTCCAAGTACGTAAAATTACCCAAAAAATCCAAAAGCTTCCAACTATGCGGCCAAAACACTAACTCATACATTGACTTTTACTTTGAATGGCGCATTTCATTTAAAAATACTTTTTCTTAAATAAACGAAATTTAAATCAAAACAAAAAGATATGGGGTTTGATACTAAATTACGTATTTAATCTGCGGACAATAGTTGCAGTACTGAATATAGTCGGGTGCTTTAACCGTACAATCAAACCAGCATAAAAAAAAAGATTTTGTTATATATACAAATTGGCACAGTTGGTAAAATCCAGTAACCTTTCCGACCAACAACGGACATTTATTCCACAGCTCAATACCAGAGTTATATCCCAGGATATCTCTTTCTAAAGCGATCGGTCGCCGTTTTGCCTCAATAATAATTTACACGGCACAAAAGCCCGGACTTTCGCAGCTTTGTCCGACTCTGTAGAGATTTCGGCATTTGAATAAAGGATAGTATGTGTACCCTTACTGTGTGTTAGCCACGTCCGTAGTCGGTAGCAGATTGCGTACAACTTGCAGTGTGCCTCGCACATAGTTAGTAGTAGTGAGAGCAAGATGCACTGACATTAGGGGGTTAACGAATATTATCTTTAGATAATTTCGTCATAATTAATATGGATTGACAAGTATCATTCTAGTCGCGACCCAAAAATATGGCTGTAGCAAATGGCAAAGTCCGGTCAACGCTGCTGGCTGCCTTACTTCCGAAAAAATATAACTATTTAAATTATCTACTGACTTTAGTCGTTGTGTTGTGTATAATAAGATAAAATCGAAGAATAAGTACCTAATACTGGGACTTCAGATTGTAAATATTCATAATTTGAAGGTCGAAGGGAAATTACTCCTTTTAAAACTTAAACTTTAGTCGGTAAAGTCAAACTTTCTGTAACACGCTTCTTAGTAGGTATTATAAAATTTTGAAAAATTACAAACTATTTAATATCGGAAACTCACCAAAACAAACTCACATGGTAAATACCCCGTCTTAAATAGTTTTGTAATTACATAGTTAAGCATAAATGAACCAGTAGCTTAAGTCCCCAACGCAAACACGATTCAATGTCCAATTATGTTTGATCTTTGTATCCTATTACAGGAGAGGAACTACTTAATTATGCAACACGGAAAACATGATAAAATCAAGCAATAGAACGGAATAAACGGCAATAACACTAACAGCCTGCGCCGGCTTTTGGTGAATAAATAAAATTAGTCCGGCATTAGGGCGGCGACGCACGAAATAATGCTTAATTCCAATCCACTTGCGTCTTATTTATCTTGATAATCCGATTAAAATATTCCATTTCGTTGCGGAATTGAGATGTGGCCATGAAACAATTGTGTTTTTATCAAACGCGAATAAATTCTTTTTAAAATATAAACAGTTATATGCCTCGGGCAGATTGTGTATGAAAGCTTTAATTTAAATATGTTTCATTGTCATTCTCACATGTTGAGAGAGAAATTGGAGTAAAATACAAAACACCTTTTTTTGTAGGCAAAGCAGAGCAAAATTTAAGGGTTATGATTTAAAAGTCTATATAACAGTAAAGGTACCTTATTATTAAAATAATTGAGCGTCCAAACTTTTAACTACATTTTTACAAGTGAGATATAATTATAGTTTTGCTTTTATGGGTCTAGGTGATATTTAAACAAATTTCAAATTTTAAGCATTATATATGCATACATACATTTTATTTCCATAACAAGTTCAAAATATAACTATGCGCGACATGTTTCGGACAGATAGCTAGGTCACATGACGTTATAATACACGAAAGTTTTAATTCTAAAGTTCCTAAAACATGCACATTAATATACAAGATACACACAAATAGATGCACGTACACTAGAACACGGCTTCTGTAATTAGGTAACCAAGTATTACCTTAATATTAACATCAACTAATAATTAACTCGCGGCCCGCTCGTTGAGTGCCCCCACAACCCGTAAGCTTATTAAAGATGTCGCTAGCAAAGATCGCCGTAATTCCGCAAACGATGCTCCCTCGCCTTAATAAATAAGTTTTTTAACTGCTGCTGCCCCTTTCATAATGTTGTACGGTTAAATTAAATGTTAAAGGTGTGGTAGTAACTGTCTCAGGGAGGTTGTGAAAACATTTCTTGGTAAATTTATTTTCAAACCTCTTATCTTCCGGGCTGTTTTACTTACATTATGTTTAAACTGAAATATTGACCTTTAATGTTAGAACGGAGCTTGTACATTTTAACATATTTATAAGCTATTATTTTAGAAATTTTTATGAGTTTTTTTCTTAATGCCTAGTAAGCCAATAAGAACTAATATGATAATGAACCGTGCGTTAGTTCATGAGAAAAATATTTAAAATAGTCAGTTAATTTTATTACCGTATTTTTATTACCGTAATCAAGTATATTTTTTTAAAGACAAGTTAAAAGAAGGTAACAATTGAAGCCCTACCTAAAACACCTGTAATAAACCAAGCTACCGCACTCAAGATTATCTTTAATCCGTCATCATATATTCTCCCCCATAAACAGAAACTCCTCACTCAAATTAAGATATATTTCAAAATTGTAGACACAGCGAAACTCTCGCACACCCATTTACATAAAAGCACGAGCAAGCATTTCCGTGCCTAAGAAAAGCATTCCTTGCTCAATGAAACAACTAATATATCATGGCGTCACGTACGATGTGCTGAAATTCGCGCGTGTATTTCGAAATGAATGGGGTAGCGCACTTAGTGCGCTTTAGGAGGATATTGAAACGACAGAAGATTACGATTTTTTTACGGACATAGGACATAGATACTTGGTAAGGTTCCGCCCCCATGCAATTAAATATTTGTGTGATGGGCAGATAATAAAAACAATTAAATCTACACAGAAAAAAACGATATCTTCAGCAAAGAATACCAATGCGATAATGTTATTGTTAAAACATAAGTAAATATTTTCTTGGACGAAATTTATATGTTTAGCCCAAGATATAAATATTTTACTTCAATAAAGACATTTTACTTGAATAAAGACCATTTTCTAAGCAAATTGTTTTCATTACAAAATTGTTTTGACGAAGCGGATTTGTCTTCGATAAAGAAGACATGAAGATACTTTTTTTCCGTGTAACTGACTTATACAATATACATTCAGTAACTGTTCCATAAATGCGATAACACCATTGTAGTCGTCCTGTCTAGAGCGCGCGATTTTTCAAGAAATTTTAAGAAACATAAAGACAGCTGCCGAACCCCTACTTCACTTAAATATTCAGCTAAATAACATGTGTGTAGTGCAAACTAGGGATGTTACGGAGGTTCGGCTTCGGCTCCGATATACCGAAACTTTCGGCTGAATTCGCACCTCCGGCTTCGGCTTCGGTTTCGTCTAATTTGAAGCGAACACCTCCGGCTCCGGCTTCGGTTTCGTCTAATTTTAAGCGGAGGTTTTAACGGAGCCGAAAGTCAGCAGCCGCGGCGCGCGGCGTGTGCCTACGTGCCTAGGAGTACAAACAGGTTTTGACTTGTCTCCCCGGGAATCACCCCACCTGTTTTACGACGATTGTTTACTCATTCGTTTATTGTTTTGGTTCACGGCCTGCAGTGTGTTTTTTCAAAGTGTTAGTGTTAGTTAGTGTGACAGTGACAGTAACATTCGACGATGAAGCGGATGAAGGCTTCGGTTTCGATTTTGGGTTCGGTTTCGGATTCGGTTTCGCTTTCGGTTTCGTTTTTGGGTTCGCTTTCGGTTTCGGATTCGCTTTCGGTTTCGTTAAAACAAATTTAAAAACTCCGGTTTCGGCTTCGGTTCCGATAAAACCACCTCCGTAACATCCCTAGTGCAAACTATGGTTTCTCTATGATGTGATATTTATCGAATAATATATCTTAAATAATACAGAGCTAATTTATGATCAATGTTTAATGTCATCTAATAAAAAGATAAATAACAATGGCGTGTGACTTTTTTCAATACATTGTATGCGGCCAAAATTTTGATTATTGTTTGTCGGTCTCCGTATTAGTCTAATATTGTAAGCTTAGTTAATAGCAACGATTGCAGGCTTAAAATCCTTAGCCGTGAGTTGAAATCATGCAACATTCCAATTAATTTAAAATTAGAAACAATGATACAAAATACTCATAATATATACCAGTTGATTTTACTAGAAACGCTCACAACAAGCAATGCATCCGCTCCCTTAGCACGGCGTAATGAATCTCGTGCATTCTGCAGCCACGCGAATTCGGCTACCTACTTAATTACGTGCAGTTTTCTCGTTAGAATAACTGGCGTGGAAATATGTTTGCAGCGAGGCCCTGTTCCCTGGAATCTGTCGCGATGTAATGGAATTCCGGTGATATTTAAAATATTTTGAAAAATGTCCTTGATGAAAATTCAGGACAATTTAAATAGAAACAAATTCTTCAAAACATTCGTGGAAAATAAATGACGAGCACTCAGTTTATTAACCTATAAGTAATTGTTTACAGCAAAACAGCCGTTTAATCTCTAATAAAATTATATAAATCCTGTTGAGTGCCAATTTTAAGGAGTGACAGTAAAGAGCTTTTCGTGGAGCAACCATAAATAAAATCATGATTTAAAGCTCCTAATTTTACCAAGAACACACTTTAAACAAGACGCTCATATATTCGCCAGCAAGACTTACTCTAATAATGAATATGCGAATAAAACTGAACGACGCCACTCGGTTGCAAGATAAACAAGACCATAAGAATAACAATGACTTAAAGTAAAAACCAAGCAGAAATTACAGGCATAATTAAGACAATATTATCTTAAGTTTGAGCTGGGTAAGCAACTTGAGCCATAACAGTAAGGAATAATTTGCTTGTTCGCCGTTTGTGTGACTTTGGAAGCGTCTTACACTAATTACTGTAAATATGGTTTAAATATGCTAATAAAATTAAGACCTACCGGATAAATATATTGTCTTAACGATTTGGTTTGTACATATTTTACAAGCAGTTTTACTTTATAAAATATTTTAGGTTCGATTTTTTTTATCAGCTTAAACTAGGTCCTACTGCTGGCCAAAGGCCTCTCTCGCTGATTTGCACAACTTTCGGTCCCACGTTTTTTCCGGCCAGGTGCTGAGGAAAGCGTCCAAATCGTTCCGCCATCTCTGTTTGGGCCTGCCCCGCCCGCGCCTCTTTTGCGGCATCCACTTGGTGGCTACACATGCCCACCTATCCGGATGCATGTGGCACACGTGACCGGCCTAGTCCCACTTAAGTCAAATAGAATTAAGTGAAAAATATTAAAGTTACAAATTGTTGCTGTAACCATGATAATACATATTTTATTCGTATACAACTATGGGTTTAATTTAACCCATCGACTATTAATTCAATGTTCGCAATATTAAATAAACAGTTCATTCACCCAAATACCAGGTTCAAATTGAGTCGTCAAACATGTTTGTATAGGGATGTTACAAATTGGTGCCGTGACCAGGATTATCAAATGTTATACATTAAAATTTAAACCGTATACGGCTGCGGGTGTTATCCAATTCAGCGGCTATCAGTTAACGTCCGCGTTAATTGCGCGCAGGTGCCGGCGCCCGCGCGCCTCCGAACAAATACCTCTCTATCAATCTAGCTCCGTCGGAATTGTTTTTGCAGACAACTCGAGTGGTTTGTTTACACGGATAGCGTGCATTAGAGAATTGTTTAATTAATGTGCTAATTAAAGGGATAATGAGGAGTAATGAGGTTAGGGTAAACGCCGTGTGACCATATCACACGACGTAAACGTCTTCGTCGTAGGGTAAACCCTAACCTCATTACTCCTGTTAATGCAATTTCCTTTACATACTTACCTCCTTAATTTTTTTTTGTTGTAACTGTAAAAGCGCACGATAGGAGTAGGTATGTTTTTATTTTTGAAGTAAGAAGGACTATTTATTTGTATTTATTGAGTTTTCCAAGCCTTTACTCAACATTCGCATACACTTACCGAACTATGAAAATATGTTTCCTTACTTTACTTATACTTACCGTACTTAAACCATGCATAAAGGCATATAAATGAAATAAGTTGTTGACATTCACATAAGTTTACAGACGTTATTTTATTACTGATATTGCCAATCTGATCTCAACTCGCACGACGCTAAAGATGTAAGTAATATAACAATAAAAATATTCAAGACTACCTCACAAATCCAGCCATAAGTGCTACTCGAAAGAAATATTCTGATATGAGATTTACTTATTCGGTTTTCTTGATAAATATCCGTCAGTTTATTCAATTCACACACGTTGTTTTTTAGACATGTTTTAACCTCTGAAGACAGGTCCTGCTTAATTTTGTTGCCGGTTTTTTCAAATATCACTTTCAGGACCTTGGTATTGTGCACGTGTATTAAGACTCTAAACAGAAAAAGAAACAGACGAACACGGATTTTACGAGTATTTAATATTTTCAATTTTTTGGAGTTGCAGGCATTCATAAGGCTACAGTAGCTGCTTTCCATCAGGTCGTATACTTGTTTGCCACTATCGTGGTATAAAAACATAACAAGCAAGTTTTACATACTCATGGATTGCTTTTCCCGACCACGGAACAATGGTGTTCCGGACCTTTGGGAGGCGTATGCGGAGCCGCAGCCAACGCGCGGAGGCCCTTTCGACAATTTAATGAAAAGCGAGGGGTACACTAAGCGGATGCTGCCCCTGTCAGTGTTATGAGACGCACGCAGAGACAGCACCCGCCATGGTGTAAGGACTATTGAGAGTTAATGAAGTCTAAAAATGTACCTACTAGGCTATTGGGTGAATATAGTATAGACTAATTAGGTACTGGGCTATTGGGTCAAGAACCGGACGTCTGCCTAATAAAACGGTAGTCATGGATTGTTTATTATTAAACCTTCCTAAGTCTATAATTAATTAATGGTATTCCTTGGCCTACCTTCATTTCTGCAACGGCATAATCAGAATAGCTACACGAATTATTTGATTGCATTGCCAATATGTAACTAAAATTACAAAAGCAAACCTAGTTCCAGATCAATAATTTTATTTACTTGATTTGAATAAATAATGGTAGTAAAAACGGTTACATTATCTATATCATAGACTTAAATATATAGTAGACGGCCATAGCCTAAGAACTTTTGCTCCGAACTTTTTTGAGGCTCCGAGTATTTAGCGCCATCTAGTTCAGAGCCACCTAAACAGAGCCAATATGTATGGGATAAAATCAGCGCCACCTAGTAACGACTAGTGTACTACTAGTACGTTATTGTCTATATGAAGTGTCATTTGAAATAAGTTGTTTTATAAACATGTAATTTTTCCAGCGTGGTGGTTACCTTTTGATCCAATGAACTTGCGGGTATAAAGTATCTACAAACAAAATGTTTTCTCATTTTAAGGCTTTGTGAAAACCTAGGGAAAATGCTTTGCTAATTAAATAGGGAATGTCGAAGGCGCGCGAAAATTCCCGTTTAGAAATCCGATACTGGATTCTTCGCATAGAAACGCTTCAGCTCATGAGGTGTCTTCATTAGGAATACATCAAAGCAAGCCGCGGCGAGAATATGAGATTTCGCGTGGTGTTTTGCTTTGAAATTTCGTATTAGTGACAGCGGGAAAGAAGCCGCTAAGAAATTTAATTCAGCTATTTTTAGTGCCTGTAACTGGGTAATAATAAAGGAGAGATTGCGTACACACAATGTGTTTATTTTATTTTTAATAACAAAAAAGTAGGTGGTCTTAAGCCCACTGATATCATCATCATCTCAGCCATAAGACGTCCACTGCTGAACATAAGCTTCCCCTTAAGGGGGGGGGGGGGGCGCCACGCTTAGCAGGCGGGTTGGCGCGCGCAGTTTTTTTTTTGTTGCCCGGCCTTAGAATTCTCCCCCACCATATCGTCCCGTGGTTGCAGTAGGAGTCTGCTAAGGGAATATACTTGGAGATGGGCAGCAGCATCTTCCACTGCTATACTCATTAAAAATTAACAACGTTAGTTCTCACTTATTTATATCGAAGTAATTGATGAACTTTACCCATGCATTCAGTCGATTTGTTACTTGTATATTGTAGCAGAAGTGAACAATCGGGTAAAGTGTTGATAATAACACGCTTTTGATTTCCTGTCAATAAAGTCAACTGTATCACACTCTACTTACGTCGCATAATATATTTAGTTACCAAACTGTAAAATATGTATTTCGAACAAATTTTACAAGCCTAATAGTCCAGGCATTTTATTTTCACTTGTATGGGAAAAATGATAAATTTGGAAATAATTCATAACAGCAGAAGTATTTAGTTGTATGGCTTAAAAGTCATGTTAATCATTGCCTAGACAGAAAATCCTACAAAAATTTCTAAAATTTCTGTTGGAAAAAAATCGTCATTTAATTAATTTCTAAATAATCGCCTAAATAAATAAATAAATATTTTATTATTTATTATGGTTCCTTAAGACAGGTTATTTATGGATGACGAAAAATCAGAAAAAAAAGAAACGCTTCGTATATATTTTGATGAACATTTACTTCCCGATACCTTATAACTTCCCGAAAACTATATAAACAAAAAAATCGCTGTTATAAATTAATGTTTGAAAAAAACGTATCTTTACCAGAGTATAAATTTAACCCTTCACAGTGAGCCACAGCCTTACCCCAGATCGGCGGTTGCGTTGTGCGGTAACATAACGCAATTTACGGTAACATTCTGCGTTACCACTAATCTCACGCGAGTAACACGACTCAAGACATATGCACGATTGGCTCAGTGATAGCATTATCATTCCAGCACGCCTAGCACATGACTGATGCGACAGTATCTCGCTCGCGAGATAGACTATCCGTCTCTTTCTAATTGACACAGTCAGAAAAGGACGGATAGACTATCTCGCGCGCGAGATACTGACGTGTCAATCATGTGCCCAGGCGTCTCCCCGTAATACGGGCACTGAATTAAAAGTATTAAAACGTAGATTCTACTCCTCAAACTATAAAAAATTTGTTGAACAACTGAAAAAATATGTATTCTTGAGTGTCTCTTTTTCATACAAACTAAATACTTAGTATTTTTCAATAAACACATTTTAGTGTCACTTTTGACAACCATACAAAACAAATGGTTGTTTTTATTTATATTTCAACCTCTATGATATTTTACATGGTCTATACTCTATAGTCAAACTTATTTTTGAATTAAATAAGCGAATATTTTGTATACTTTACTAAGTTTGACTTACGTGTCTTAATTTCGTCATCTTTTTTGGGAAAATCAGCCATTTTCGTAACGAAATTGAGTCAATTAGATAAAGGTCCAAAAATCCTATTTGGATTTTCTTAAAAGTACTTGTATTCTTCAACAAACAATTCGAGTCGGTACATACTCGTACTCGTACTTATCAAGTTTTTCATTTTCAAGGTGTTGAAAAATTATAGCACGCTAATTAAAGTAGGTAAAAATTGCTTTTAATTATCTTAACCTTGCGATGTCAGAATAGACCCAATCACGACGTGCCTACGAAATGAATTGTATGATCCAGTCGCTTTTTTGCCAATGAACACATTATTTACACAATCTGCTTATTTTGCACCAAATAGTCGACTGTAATTGATGATCATAAGAGAGTGCCAACAGTCTCCTGAACCTGGTGGCAGAGTACCCGGCTGGTCCAATATGGAAGCACTGGAACTCCATCCACATGGAGTCCAGAGGCAATGTATATGGGATATTTTAAGTGCCTATCTATGTAGTAGGAAATTAGTTATAAGTATTAACCTAGGATGTAAGATTTACGCTTTATTACCTACTAACACTATATGGACATGTCTGAATTAAATAAATTGAATTGAATTGAATTGAATTGAATTGAATAAGACCAATTAAAAACTATAAACTTTTTTTTAATCTTCTAACATTCTAAATTGTAACCCCTTATTCGTATGGAAATGAATAAATATTACCTGTCGGAATACCTTGCACCGGCGACAGACAACATAATCTGCGTGAAGCGTGCCGCGCGCGGCCTGGCCATGGCTTAGCACAGTGCGTACTGTATACAGCAGAAATAAATGTTGGTCTTACGTAAAACGTAGTCAAATATATAGAACAGGTATATCTAAGCATATTTAAAAAAAATTAAATGGCTTATTAAAATATTTCATGAGATATCGAGGAAATACGATAATCACATTTTCAAACTATTCACGAAAGTATTAGTTTTGTCCAAAAATTGTTTTCGAAAACACTTATTTTTACTAAAAGACCTATCTAACGATACCCCACAAATTAAGAGTGGAGTAAAAAAGAATTTACCCCCCACTTCATGTGTTCGGGAGGTACCCTAAAAAATTATATTTTTACAGATTTTGTTTTAAAACTTCGTTGGCGTATTTAAAACACATACTACACATAAGTTTAAGATGTGTTAAGACTAGGGTTATACGAGTATGTTCGGTGATATATTTTATGTCTCTTGTCCTTATTTTATCGTATCCTAGACTTTTTCGTCATCTATTGAGTGAAGTGATTTGCCGATAAAAAAACAATACCTACCATCTTCATAAACATCGTGTCCACTATCATGTCGCCTGAGTGCACTTTTATACTTTACCATAAAATGCCGATAAAAAACATCCCCAGCCTTCTCACCTGAAGGCTGGGGATGATTTAAAATGGTTTTAAAACTGTGAGCTAACCTCAGTTAACGAAGCAGCGACATCGCACTAGCTGTGAAAAATGACCCCACATTTATGGATGTTCACTGTTCATACGGCATCGGACCCAGCTAGCCTAAAATGGTCGGGTTTTAATAGCCTGTCACCATAGCTGTCACATTCTAACAAGTACTACAATAACTATTTAATACGGGATATTTACCATGTAAGTCTAACAAGTATGTACCTAAGTGCGAGAGTCACGCGTGACGCGGTAGGCGATAAAATGACAATTCAGGGCATACACGCTTAACGCGCGCCGTTTATTGTAATTTAACAAAATTTAATCTTAGTGAATGAAAACTTTGATTGACCGATCACAAATTTTTTAATAGTGTGAATTTGCATATTGGGTCATATTCAAGCTTACATGTAAAGGGAATATCTAGACCATTTTTATAGGAGGCACGTTTGTACTGAGAAATACGTCCACATCTTTATTTCGTCGTCGGCTAACCTTGTTTTAATTATGGATAGTGACTCATATACGGAGAGATTTTAATTGTAAACTGACCAGCGATTAACCCTAGTCTTATTTGATGGAAAGCGAAAATAGAACCTAAAATGCCTCATTCAAACAGTAAATTCCAATCACACTTAACCTAAATTATTTTGTTTACTAATTGCAAGGTAAGTAGCTCAGTTTTTTAAGATGCCAACGATATTTTCTTCAAACTGCCTACTGGACTTGTAACTAATGGAAGGACCCTCGTCAGTTAAGGGTTAAGGCAGGTACCTACAAAAACGCCGGCCCGCATCCGATGTACTTACACGTTTAATTGTACCCATGGTTTAATTATTCCTTAGAATCTCTTGACTCCGTTGATTTTATCTGCCAATACATGGGTACGCTTTCAACGAGTTAAATGTGTGGGTATTGTGAGAAGCCTAAATTCAGAAGTTCTTTACATTAAGCTGAACTTTAAGAGTGAAGTTCTTGGTTGAACCATTTGTCTAAGTATTTATGGGCATAAGGTTAGGCCTGTTAAATCTTAGTAATTCTTAGTATTTATAAACTGATCAAACTAAGTATTAAGTAACCTGTATCTGTGGTGCATCGTAAAGTTTACTTTAGAGTATCGATGGCTAATATTTTAATTAAATTCAATTTACGATCATTACATTAGGTAGGTAAATATAATAATAATGTATGAAAATTCATAATAGCAATGAGGGGGTCGGACATATAGTCCTAATAAGACAGTTTATGTAGCTGTACATAATTAGGCATTACTAATATTACTATGAACGATCACTTCGTTCGTTTCATAAAACCAGACCTGTATTCTAATGCCCTTCATTATGTAGCAATCACATAAAGTACTATTTACCTATTATGTCACTACGAGCGGTAAATGAGAATATTTACAAAAAAATGCCCGTGACCTGTGTTGTTCTTTATGTTATCGCCCTAGGTTTAACAATACTTATTGTTAACAAGTTTGTTTTCGTAACATTGTTTTCTCTGTACAGTAAATAGCAGAAGTAGATACACAGGCTAAGTATTGATATTCCCTTATTTTCTTAACCATAAAGTCATATCAATCTTATATAAAACACCGCATGCCTTCAGCTACCTCTGCTGCTGGCTGTATCCATACAAAACTATTCGATTCTATGTCTCACAAATTACACGAAGCAACAGCCAAATACAAACAAATAAAGCCCCGAAAGCAGCCATTTTTGGCTGTTTGACCCCAAACATTCTAACGTCGCATTGATTGGCACATTCCCTCGAGCCCGAACCGCCTCCATTCTAATCGCTACCCTAGATCACGCTCAGGAAAACCATTGTAACATCCCCATTAAATAATAGATGCAATCAATACTTTACTATACTAAAGTTTTTTTATGACTAGAGATTTGTTCCATTTTGACGCAAAAACGGTCCATACTGTGATGAATTAGGATAAAATTTTACCCATAGGTAAACAAGATAATAGGTACAAGGAGGTTCAAAATTGCATGAACACATTCCAAATGAATTTATAAATTTTCCATGAAATTTATAATACCTCTTCAATGAGAGCAAAAGTGAATATCTCATGTACAGCTTAAAGTAGACTGGCCCAAATCTTAAGTCCAGCATATACTAGTCATCCCGAGAACTTACTAGCCCTCTCAGCCAATCAGAACAAGGCCAGTTTGAACCGGGTTAAACCGCTCTAATGGACGCAACTATTTGCCGTTAACAAAGGCCCGATATTTGGTAAATATTCTAGGTAGCTGCGTGCGTCGAAGCGTGCCGGCTGTGGGTTTGGTTATCGTCAAATGTTTGGTGTTCGTGTCTGTGCACGTGGGTAATTTAATTTGTTTGTAATTAACGATATAGGATCGCTGCACGTCGTGAAAGCGTACATGGCAGAAAACAAACTCACACCTTAGGACCCTGGCACTAGGCCGGGAAAACGCTAAGTCGAAGAAGAAAAATGATATAGGATCGGTAGTCCTTCAAAAGTTTTTATAGTGCTGCTCACTCGCACCAACTTGTAAGTTCGAGGGTACAATGTTCGCACGTAGTACCTAATATTATAATACCGTCAACTACAACTTTGCCTACGATGCACAACTTTACCTGGCTTGAAAAACATGATTATATGGCCACCTTTCCATCTCAGTAATAAGATATAAATAGCGGTTTCGTGAAGAAAACCATGTTTATAAGCCAGGCAAAGTTGTACATCGTAGACAAAATTGTAACAGTTGACGTATATCAAGATTTGAGATGAGGCCGATAGTGAAAGACCACGTTTCGGAGACGTAAGTCATCACTGGTAACACACATTGGTTGAAGACTTTCGTCTTGAGGCACTGAGGTATGTCGGACGAAAAGACATTACGTACTTAGTTTCCCGAACGCTGCCCAACCGCGTTGGATTCGGCCCCAAAAAACCAAGCAAACAATTTTTTTTTTTCAAGGAAGTAAAAGAGACATTTCATCCATAGAGAATATCTGTGCTATAATACTACCCATGGGCTAGCGTTGGGACTACAACCCGATCCCTCTCGTACATGATATGAGGACTATGCCCAACAGTGAGATGTATGTCACCATAAACTCTACCCTATATGGCACCGTGAACTATACAATGTAATATTGGTTCACATACAGCCTTGGCCAGAAGTGTTGAGCACCAATGCGATTTTCATACAAAACTGGAAAGTTTAGTCCATCGTTTCCATCTTTGTTTAAGTTATTTTGTCAATTAATTTAAACTAATAGGCATGTTTTGTTGAAGTTAGTAGTAACTGCATAGAATATTTGCAATATGTCGCACCGACTTAAATTTACATTTTTGGTACCTTCTGTTTTCATATTTTTTAAGTACCTTGAAAGTGTTATTAAGTGAAGTTTTCTATAATTATAAATAAAATATAACATTTACCGTTACCGTACATTGTTAGGATAGGGAAATAATGCTTAACATCAAAATTGTAAACAAAAAACACCTATGCTCAACACTTCTGGCCAAGGCTGTATGTAATACAGATTAAGCAAATATTACCCTAATAAAAATGTTTTTTTTTTGGTCGAGATACCTATTAGCAAAATGACTATTTTAAGCTTCATTATAAAAGTGGCAATAACTCGAATATTTTGCTATTTTTCAGAACCGCATAATATCATATCAGCTATTCTATCAGTCCTTTGCGTCTTGATATATTGGTTTTAGGCACAACATAAGCCTTATTTAGCCTACTGTGGGATTAGGTCAGTTTGTGTAACATTACCCCATAACATTTCTTAATTTATTATAATTATATCACAACTCACACCTTGAACCGTAAATCGTGAAAAACAGTGACCTCAAGCAATTCGGCACGGTACATAATAATCCGGGCAGCGCACGTGCCGCGCCATAATCACGCGGCTCTCGAGCCGGGTCGAGTGGCAGGAGCACGGATGAGCGGAGCGGAAAGCGGAATATGGATTATTTAGATCAATTTACCGGGCGTTTTTTAAATAATTTAAACATTATTGAACGTTAAGATCTGTGTTGTATTTCTTGTTGAAATCGTGATTTGTTTAATATGAAATTTTCTGTTCTATACTACCTGCGCAAAAAAGAATAGATGATTTCTTACTAGTAGTGATAATACTGCCTTTTGTTTTTGTTTAGAAAACTATTAAAGCTTAAGTATATATTATGGCATCCAAAATTGTGACACATTCCATATGGAATGATTCCAAAAGTCAAACCAAAACTTAATTTTTAAAATCATTTATAAAAATTCCAATCGATTTTTTCCTAGTGAAAATTAACGCGAAAAACCCGCAGATGACGCTACATTTGTAAATGTCAAATCGTTACACCAAAAAGTTCGAAAAGTCACGTAAGGTTGCAGTATATAAAAGAGAGTCGATCCGATTACATTCTTTCAGTTTTTAACCTTAGTAGTGAACCCATGACCTCCTCGAGTCTCCTCACCACTCGTTTCAGCTGTCAGCTCATGCCTCGATCCGCGCGTGCCTTCAGGCCGCCATCTCAATCGCGTAGCTCCGCCCCCAGAATCGGTCGTAATACTCCGTGTGTACCATTTATGTATTATGAATACTATGATAGTAGGGGTCATAAGATTTGAGCTTTGGGAATCCAAATATTTGCGAATATATGAAGTAAATATTCGATTTCAATGAAACTTATTAAGGTTTTTCTGATGTTCAACTATAATAAGGTGAAGTATTATGATTTTTTCTACTCGTTGACTGTAATACTTACTTAAATTGAGATTGTGAAAACGGAACTACTAAAAGTATGCGAACTTTTCGATAGAGTTTTTATGATCACATATTGTAGCATTGCCAGCGATGGTAGAAAGGATTTTCATACAATATTGTAGCACAGTTACCGTTAGCCCGCTTTACGCCGCCCGTAGCTTAGTACTATTTATTTTCTGTGCTGTTGATCTCCATCTATATGGACTGCCCACAGACTACCTAAATAGACTAAGAGCCGGCCACGTTAGAGACTCCATATAGACCATGAACATGTGCATCCTCAAAAGAGCCTCTCATAAGAGCCAACTTTTGTCATTAAGTATCATGTCATACAAATAGGTAGCCCTGAAAACAGGAGGTAGCTTGCGTTACATTCTGCACGTTCTAGAAAAAGTAGAATAATACAATACTTCCTATCTGGCTAACGGTGGAAATAATAAGCTATACTTACTCATTCCTTTTTAGTAGCGAGGGGACTAGCGTAAGAAAAAGACAGTATGATTCTCTCGGTATATGCTTGAAGTGTAAAACAGTCCCTGGTCAAACTATAGTCACTTACAGTCGCCATCAAATACATCGGAACGGCCATGGTACTAAAATATCTAAACGAGCACTTTATCGCCTTGACAATAAAGGCGTTGTTCAGACATTTGTGACCACCTTGGCCGCTCCGATATATTTGATGGCCATGAGAAAAGCATTACAGATTATCTTGTAATTCCCAGGCCAGCCGGACGGAGTCGGGTAACAAATGCCCAGCGTTAAGTGCGGTTAATGGGGTTGTTTGGCGGCTTATTGAACGATCTACCTATTGTATCAATCACTGTATAAATGTTGATAAGGCGATTTGTTATTGGGTTAAAGTTGGGTGCTAATAAATAACAGGATCGGCGAAAAGGATTCCACACGGGGTGAATGACGTCAATCATTATGCTAGTATGGATATGCCGCGGCATTTGCGGGATAGAAAAATAAAATTACAGTAATTTTCACAAACATTTGTAATTAAGTATTTTAATGAAATTATTTATTTAGCATATTATTTCTTGTTTTTTTCTCATCTCTATAAAATTAAAATAACAAACCATTATTTTACTGCTCAACGAGCGAGTTCTTAGTTCGGGGCGGACTACTAGTTACCGACACTGATTCATTGTATTAAACATAATACAAACACGTATATTTTCGAGCAGTTTAATTGGTATCGCGGGCGAAACGGCGCATCCACAATACTATGTCTAGTTGAATTCCCGCGGTGTGGAATCCTTTTCGCCGATCACTGTAATATAGCAAAGTGTTTGATAAAACAGATGTCCAAAAGATGTCTCATGGTGGAAACTACAATGGAGCTAGTGACCAAAACTGAAGGCCATCCATGGTTGCCATTTTATCACTTATCGCGCTATGCGTCACTTTCACACTTACATACTTGTTAGAACGTGACAAGTATGGTGACAAGCGATAAAAAACCGACCATAATAGACTAGCTGGAGAGTTCCAATATGGCACAAATCCCCAATATGTATGGTATTATTACGTTATTGATAATCTTTTGTCCTTAACCAACGTTTTTAAAATGCCTGTGAGAAAGAGACAAAAATTTTAACAGAGAGTTGGATAATTTTCTGAATAAGAGTGTTAGTATTTAGTTGTAATAATTGTACTCCGTGATTAGGCCCGTACCATAAATAGGTATCGAGAACTCATCATACCAAATATAGTAGATTGTACAACAAGTGCATAAAACGCACCATTTTACGCGAGGCGTTTATCCATACGAGCGAGCTTGCGAGCGAGGATGGATATAAAGTACGAGCGTAAAATGGGTTTTATGGACGAGTTATACACTCTACTTTTTACTTCGATTGTGAGGAAATAAAAATAATAGGAATTTCTTTCATAAGTGTTTATATTTATAGGCGGACTAAAACTCAATTTTATGCACAAGTGCATAAAAAATTGACTTCTTCTAAGGCTATTTTGACAATTCAATTTTTTATGCACTTGTGCATAAAAGTGTACAAGAGGCATTAAGTCCGCCTCTTGTACACTTTTTGTTTGTGCAATAAAGTTTAAAATAAAATAAAAATTGAGTTTTAGTCCGCCTATACCCAGCATAAAGTGAAACTTTACGAGCATGAGAAGTAAAAAATATATAACATAATACAAGAATTTTCTATTCACTACGAAAAAATTTAATCCATCTTACAATATGAGACAAAATTGGAATATTTATAAAGCAAAAACGTTCTTATAAAGCCGGTGAAGATTAAATATACGGGAGCCAAACTCAAATAACTCGCAATATGAGACCAATACCCCTTCTATAAATAGAACATGTTCAGCGCCTTTGAATGACATATAGTAGGTACAGTATCAACGCAATATTCTACCACGACTCACTCCCTGCAGTCTCGGCTCGACGTTTGTTATTCATCGATGCCTTGCCGCTAATCAAAGGAATCAATCAGCGAACTAGAGCAGCGTTGGACTGTGCGCGTAGCTTAACAAACGTTCTGATTATTCGCCCGGGGCTGCGAAATCGTAATCAGGCTTGTTTGTATTTCTACTTCGATGAATGCTTAGACTTGGAAACCCCTAAGAGCCTTTATCTGCGGTACAGGTGATTCTCTCCTGCCTGTTAGATTAAGTTTTAATTAACCTTACTTTCGTTAAGATACCTTGGAATAGAAGTCAGTAAGCCGAAAACATTCGTAGTTCCAGTCAGTGTAAAATTAGCCTAATTCGAAAGAAGGTACTTTATTAGTATTACTTAGACCCCCTACAGCACATTGGACTTATTTTGAACTTACTTTTATGATTAGTCAGATTTATAGTTATCAATGTGCGTAACTTAAACTGTGTCTCTATGAACTCAACTGTCGGGTTCTCTGTTCATTTCATAGCTACGGACGGGCTAGGAGCGTAGCACAAGGTAGTACTGAATGTGTTAAAATCGTAAACTAATACTTTTTTACTTTGACTCTAAAGGGACGCATCTCAATAAAGTTCCAATACGCATTCTACAAATAAATGTATGAAAAACGATAATAATAATTTTAAACAAAGACGAACAGACTTCACTTAGCTTCCCCCTTTTCAAAAGCAAATGCCCGAGCTACTGCTGTAAAACACACTGAAATCACTACGTGTAAAGGTGTGATTATAATATACATGAAAATAGCAAACACAAAGATCTCGACGAATTGAGAACCTTCGAAATCTAGAAGTCGGTTGAAAACGAACAATGTAGATTCGACTCACACTTTTAAGTAGTTAAAAAAATCATATTACATTCCATTAAATTGTCTGACAAATGCACGTAATACCTATCACACCTTCAGTGGAACTATTTGAGCTGTAAGATAAGAAATGAGCATTCAAAACGATCCCGATTCAGCACATCACAAGAACACAAGGCAGGTATTCCCAAACATAAAGAACCAATGTAACTGTGATCCTTATACCGCAGTAACTACTCGCTATCAGAGATTACGGTATACTGGTTAACAGGCGATATGCCAAGTGGGAGATAGCAGACCAGTTTACACGTCGCAAAAACGTCGTCAGTTGAAACTGATTGCAAAGCCAACGAACTCTGTATGCATCAAGACCACAATCTTGTGTTACGACTTTTCTGGATGGGGTACACACAACGTGAGGTTATTATTGAGGAGATGTCTGCGGTGGTTACAATTTTTAGTTAGGTATAATATTGCTCTCTTCATCTTGTACAAAACTACAAGAAAAATTTGCATTTGTATTTGAAACAAGAAGATATTCTGGTGAAAACTACATATTACGAATTTTATTTTACATACAAGAACTTCTACCAAGACAGACGTATAAGTACATGAGTCAAGAAATCAAATGAGTAGGTATACTCGTAAACGTTTATTTCATTACAAGTGAAGGGTACACGGAAAGAACATGTCTAGTCACTTTGACAATATTTTGAGTTATAGCGGTTTTAAAGTTTGGAACGATTCAATTAACCATACTATTTTCGTAACTAGATGGTTTTTATTAAATAAAAAGTGGATTTATGTTAAAAATTCCAGCTGTTACAGAAGTTGTTGCTAATAGTTCATTGCAAGCTCTACATTTTGATACAAAAATCTCATTTTACAAAAAAGGGACTAGACATATGTTCTTTCCGTGTACCCTTCAAGTGTTGGTGACAAACAAGCATTCAAAACGCATTATTTAGTTATATTATTGTGCATTCTTGCGTCGCGATGGTGGGTTCTTATCGACTGTGATAATGACAGTTTCTGTATCTCTCCGTCGCACAGCGTTGAAAAGGGACGCTTTGCTCTATTTTATAGATAACTTCATCCATCATTATGCTGTCTGCATAGTGTTTTTAAATGGTATATGCCGCTAGCCTTTTCCTACACTTATGCACACTCCTATATGTAACAAAGAATCCCATATGATTACAAGTAACATAATCTGTACCAAGTACATACTTTTTAAAGGTTTTAGCTCATTTTGGTTAGTTGTTTAACACACGATATAAATAACCACTAATCCCTCGCGGTCTCTTAGCCCAGTAAAGATACGTTTTTTTCAAACATTAATAACAGCATTTTTTTTTTGTTTATATAGTTTTAAAATGTCATTCTAAATAAGATGACTGAACGAAAAATCCTACAAACTTTCCATCGGGAAGTAAATATTCATCAAAATATATATGAAGGGTTTCTTTTTTTTTGTCTGATTTTCCATCATCCATAAATTACGTGTCTTAAGGAACCATAATAAATAATAAAATATTGATATATTTATTTAGGCGTTTTTAGAAATTAATTAAATGAGGATTTTTCCAAGGTCAATTTTTTGTAGGATTTTCTGTCTACGCAATGATTAACATGACTTTTAAGCCATACAACTAAATACTTCTGCTATTATGAATTATTTCCAGATTTGTCATTTTTCCCATACAAGTGAAAATAAAATGACTATCTATCTACTATCTCCATAATTACTCAAGCAGATCAGAACCAGAAACGGAATCGGAACAGAAAGCGGAAGCGGAACTTGAATCGGAGCCCGAGTGATAGATGGACGAGATGTGAAGTGCAAGCGGGGGCATGAGCAAAGGACAGGTAAACCTGTTTGTTTTTTATGTACGCCGCTCATTTCCCTCAGAACCGGAACCGAAGCGGAAGTTTAAAACCAATCGCAAGTTCCGACTTAATGGAACCGGAACCGGATCTCTGTAACATCCCTGATCTGATCAACTGGAATCACTGTTAATGACATATGGCCTTCATTAAAGGCTAGCGCCCACACCTCAAAGGATAATTAGATTTACCATTTGATTATTGTAGCAAACTAATGGGCTACACATACATAATATATCTTGGCAATTATCTGGGGATTAACGTTTGTGTATGTGAATAGTTAACTCACAGGTATGTGCAGTGAAACAGGCAACGCAGGAGCACTAATGAGGAGTTCTATATTGTTTTGATACTCCGTTGTTCAGATCAAGAACATGGGAATGAATGAGTGAATGATTTTCTGAACTACTGACTGCACGTTTCGATTAAAATGAGTCCAGTGACAATAGCTTATAATAGTTATAATTATAATGTAGTTCAAGCATTTCTCCGTAATTAACCTCACCTATTCTACAGAATGGGGTTGGCAACTGTCAACGGTTTGGCCAGATGGCGCCAGCATAGCTAGGTCTCTTTCACTAGTATTGTTGTATGGGATTTGGCTTAAAGGCTAGCCCATCCAGGTCAAAACAGTCCTACAAATAGTGTCAAAACAAGATTTTGACACTATTTGTAGGACTGACAGGTACCAGCTATGCTGGCGCCATCTGTAAATACTTTCGACCGGCCAACCCCATTACGCCGGACGGCGTGTGGCTCCATGCAGAGCGCGGCCGTATGGCTCTCGACCGCGTCACATGGAGGGACGTCACAGTTGGTCACGATCCTCAGGAATGAGGGAACGACGAAGAAGAAGAAGAAGATTCTACAGAATTATTATTACAAAGGTACAAAAATCTAAATTCAACTTTCTAAGGAGACCTTCTTGACTCGCATATATATTCCATTTTAAAGTTGAAGTTATAGACGTACACCCCTAAGTTACAAGAGCGTTATCAGCGATACTTAATTATAAAAATACGGAAAACCTCACAACTCCGTGCATAAATATGGAAAACAGGGCCCAACTGCCTTGATTTACATACTAAAATACGTCATTTTAAAATAAACACTGAGGAACAAATGCAAGTGACAGGCGACTAATGAAGCAATACAAAATACACAGTTTTTATAATATTACAAAATCGCAATGTGTGGTCGTTAGGAATAACAGCGAGATTTTTTTATCTGGATTGTTTTGGATTTGATAAGGTTAAAAAATTTATCCTGCACGAAAGCGGACACATCTGAATGGCGCCATACATGGACGGATCTATCCGCCGGGCATATCCGCCGGACAAATCCGGCGGGCAAATTTATAGGTACGTGATATAAGTAGGTAGCTAAAGTGTTGTGTTTTTGCTGGCGTTTTTGGTGACGTTTACGTGCACGCACACGCTGCCGGTGTGATTCGGCCTTTAAAAAGGGTGATTAGGTACTAATTCTCCGCAGACGAAGTCGCAGGCAAAAGCTAGTAGATAAATATGATGTAAATGATCCAAAAAGCGAAATACTTAAATACACAGCTCACTGCACTGCACATTGCACAATCTTTGAAATGTTGCTGTCAAAGCACAATCTGAATACACCCGTTGTAGCCTCCCTCCCATCATTCGCAATCCGGTCTTAAACGTGATAGACGGCGAGCTAACCACGCCAGATATGACACAATAACGAGAGCAACGAAACGCCTCTAAGTCAGCTTGCTTTACTTTGTTTATTTATAGATCTGGGCATCGGGCAGCTGTAAAGTGGTTGAAGTCAAAGTATGCAAACCACTTTAAGAGGTTTTAATGGAATATTATGATAAAATATATAAATAATATATAATTGCCAAAAGTTTATGTTAGGACAAAGTAGTGTCAAACGAAGCCCTAGTTCACAATCGTACTAATTTCGGCGAAAGATTTGTTTGAAATTGCACTTTAATGGTATGTGCACTATAGTACTAATTACAACACCATTTTTGCCGTAATTAGTAAGATTATGAACTAGAGCATGAGTATAATGTAGGTATCTAATTCATATTTTGCTGTCTACTGTTTCTGTTTCCGCAATAATATGCAATATTTTTATTCTAATATGTAAATATAGGCCCTGTCCTCTATAACTGAGACAACTTCGACAGTTTTTACCTACTTTGGTAGTACTATTTTCGAATTCAAAAATTTTGCTAGAATTTACATTCTCTGACCTACCCATTAAAAGCTACCAGATGCCCGAATCTAGCAATAAGGATAACACAGAAATTTAACCAGACCGGTTCTGTTCCTCTTATTATTGTGTCATATCTGACGTGGCCAGCTCTTAGTCCATAAACAAGTTTTTTCTATTGTATGAAAGCGGTCTTTTGTGTAAGAAATAATAGACTTTGTATTTCCATGTAGATACGGTTTGCTTTTCATCTGGTAAGATCTGGTTATGAGCGGAATGGATTTGAATTTAAATATTCCCTTTGTACGTAAGACGGTGTTTTCCCGTCGTCTAGATTAAATTTTGAGAGGATTGGGTGGGTTTTGTGGCTAAAAATGCTGGTTGGTATGAATAGGAATTCTTTTGGGGCAAGTTTTCGCTATTTGAATATTGTGTCTGGCTTGAGAAGTTTAATAGCTGCATAGTTTACTACATACAGTCATGGCCAGATAATTAACAACACGATTATTTTTTTCATACAACTGCATACAAATATGACTTTGGAAATTTGATGAAAAATACTTGATGTGGTTGACCAATTTTATTATTGATAATACAATGCACGGGTGTTTAAACAAGGTTTACTTTAGTACAAACAAAGTTGATGTAAAACTTGTACTTTAGATAATACAGATAGGTCCAATTAACACTTTTTATAACTCCATACTTTAATTAAGAACGTTCTTAATGCAATGCAATGCAGTTGTAGGAAAAAAACTGTGTTCTCAATTATCTGGCCACGACTGTATCTCTCGTAATTCTATGAAACTGATATTTTGATTTTATAATGTTAATAACGGATAATGAAATATAATATTGGATTATAGTCCCCATCACGTTTTTGCTTTATACTTATAACAACTAGCTTTTGCCAGTTACTTCCTCTGCGTGGAATTTGTGATTTCAAATACAAATTTTAGCCCCTAAAAGGATAATTTCTGAGATAAAAACTATCCTATGTTCTTTCCCAGAACGGCTATCATGGTTGCCGTTTTATCGCCTATCGAGTCACGCGTCACTTTCGCACTTACATACTTGTTAGAACGTGACAGCTATGGTGACAGGCGATAAAAACACGATCATATTAGGCTAGCAGGACTCAAACTATGTCCATACCAAACTTCATCTATCGGTTCAGCGACAGCATGAAGAGTTATACGAGAGACAGACCTACACACTTTCTCATTTAAAATATTACGTATTAAGTATGGATTTAATGGATAGTATAGATAGTATGGATAGTTCTTCGCGTGATATAAAAGTTTTTTTTTAAATTAAAAACTAGTAGGTACAAAGTTCCAAGGGCGATAATAAAAACGAACATACTTAAATATGAGTATAAATAATTAGGTATTTTCTAGGTCTCAAAAATTTTTAGACAGTATTCCTTTTATTTTTCATAGCAAATTATCTGTCAACTTCCGTCTACCCCAGCATAATATAGGACAAATAACATATTCCCGGCTTGTCAACAGTTCGCTCTGTATTTACGATTACGGAAACATACAATATGTCACGCTACATACTCCCACTTAGTCTTAAGTGCCCCCTCGGCCAGCATAACTAGACTCCCGCATCGACTTTATCGGAGTATTTGGTTTTATAGGTGGAGAAAAAGGTACGGGAGGTCAGATCAAACTGGCTAGCTAGAATGACACTTGGACTGGATCCAAAGTGTCCGAAACGGTGCTACTTACCGTGACATAACAGTTTCGGTAACGCGCGGCACGAAAAATGCGTCCCCCGGTCTTGTAAACACTGCGTGTTACATTTTTAAAGGTGAAAAGTTTTCATTTTCTACCTATTCGCTTGCTTTATATTGTTCACAAAACTCGAATATTAAAAAAGTGTAAGAACTCTTAGGAATATCTATCTAACAGTTCGTTATTATCAGCCAGGCCTTTCTATCAGGACTCCTCCCGACCAGGACCTCATAAACGACTGCTCGTCTCATGTGCTGACAACATTCAATGATTTCCTGGGATTTGTATTGATAGTTAATGCGATGATAAAATTATTGATACATTATTAGAGTCTGCCTTCTTAGTTTAGTACTATAGTAGTCGCCGCTTCCAATTATTTGCTTGTATACATAATTTTATACTGTATAGTTGGATAATATTTAACATAGAGGTATCATGTATTTTATCGTTCGAGACAAGGCTATGATTTTAACAGAGGAAAGACAGAGAAAAAAATAAGAGACGCAACTTAAAAAAATACTTTCAGAATTTATTTACTTCATTCATTGATTTTCCTGTTCAAGCCATACGTTAGTAACATACCTTACCTTTACACGAAGAAGTATTGTATTTCTAACAATGAATACAAACTAGAGAATTTAAGAGTCCGGTAAACTTTTTATCCGATTTCGCTCACCTTTTTAATACTATACACACAACACAATTTAACAAAGAACTACGACTTTTCGTAAATTCCGATAATAAAATTCTGCGAACGATTTAACCGAACGGCGTAACAGCCCCTTATTCAAACCTAATGCCCTCTAAACTTATCCCCTCTTTACAAGCACACCCACCTCACAGTTCACATGTCAACAAGCCAATCGTAATCACATGTCAAGGGTGGAGACCAAAGGAACAAAGAGCATGTAGGCTGGCCGTGGCCGTTAGTATTGTATAGCGAACCTCAGTCGCACTAATGTAAGTGACCTTTAGCTCCCTGAGACACCAGTAAAGGACAAGGGTATCTGATTCAAGAGATTCCGATTTAAACGATACGGTGGGAGCATCGTTTACAAAAATCTTTTAAAAGCTTACTACACTATCTTTAACTTTTTTCTCTTTTTGTCTTTTTAATCGTGACTTACCCTTATTTTGTTTCTAGAATTACTATTTAATAAACGGATAACTTTATAACAATTATTGAAATTGGATTACTAATACAAGTAGAAGGTTCATATAAAAATTAATAGAAATAAATCGTATAAAAAAATCAATGAGAAGGTTAAATGATTTCATATCAGATCACAATGATCACATATAAGATTTAAGAGTCGCCAGGACGCTCGCGTTCCCATACAAACGTAGTTTAGCTCTCATTTTAAAACGACTTGCTTTAGAACCACGAAATTTGGCAAGGACATTCTAGTAGTACAGATCTATGTCGGTAATTCGTTTTCGTTGCTAAAAATTGTAATACAAAGAAAATACAGCCAGATACATATTTACATACAAAACTTATTTTTGCTATATTTTCTTTGCATTACAATTTTTAGCAACGAAAACGAATTACCGACATAGATATGTACTGCTACAATGCCCATGCCAAATTTCGTGGTGCTAAAGCATGTCGTTTTAAAATGAGAGCTGAACTACGTTTGTATGGGGACGCGAGTTCACGCGAGCGTCCTGGCGACTCTTAATAAGTGAAATAAACTAGCTATATGGCAAATTACCTACTTTCACTACACAAGCATGTACATAATATAATGCAGAGGAAATAAACGTAACATTACACACACTGACCACAAAACGGTACCGATACCAAAATCCCGGTACCGAGATAAAAGTACACATTACGTACACGCGATAAACAGGTTTAGGCATCTAATGACGGTACTCGATCTCATTTGCAGTAAATCATTTAGATAGTGTAGGCCCATTACTGTGTATACAGAACTATAGGGCCTTATAGGCCAGTGCTCGGTAGTTTCGATTTTCAGAAAGTGGATAAGGGATGCAGATGTTGTGAACAATGGAAGGATTCTGGCGATTTAGAGATGATTTCGAATATGAGAGAATATACAACTATTTATTATGAGTAGTTCATATGTTAGACAGAGGAAGTTGGCATCGTGACGTGCAAATAAAAAAAAACATTGTGTGGTTTTATGAAACCACGATGCAAGTGAAACTTTACTATGTTAGCATGGCGCTTAGAAATTGGTGCCCAATTGGTTTGTCATGCTACACGTACAGAGCTGGAATGACTTGCCAAATGTAATTCATTAAATATAATCGAACTATGTTTCCAAATTTATTTTTGTATTAAGCAGAGCGTCTGCTAACGATACCACAATGTTTCCCAGAGTCGCGAGTTCGAGTCTCGCCTGAGGCAGTGGGTTTTTTTCTACTTTTCCTTTATTTCTAAACATTATGTTTCCAAAATTTAGAAAAAAAAAACATTCATCCGACGAGGTTTGAACCCTCGCCCATTCGATCGTAAGTCTCATCTCATGCCATACCACAGTGCCTCCGCTGCAGTTACGCTAAGACGCGAAATATAGATTTGTATACCGCGGTTGACTGTCAACATGACATGAACCTTATTGCTTATGAAATAAGCCTCACCTTACTATAAACGAGAATCAGCGTTACATATGTAACGCGCGACATGCGGAAGGGAGACTTTAAAATTCGAGGCGATGGAATAAAAGTTTCACTTTAAAAACTTTTCACAAATGGTAATTATAAACTTGACCACTGATAATAGTCTGTCAGAGTTTTTTTGCTCATTATGAGTTAAACATTTAATAATATGGAAGTACGCAAGGTAAGCCCCGTTTCAATCAATGTATTTTACAGTCGCCATCATATACATCGGAGCGGCGAAGGTCATAAATATCTGAAAAACGCCTCTATTGTCAAGACGATAAAGTGCATGTCCAGATATTTTTGGGTTCCCTTTCCGCTCCAATATATCTGATGGCGATGGTACCTGTAGCGTTTATACAGACCTTTAAAAGGACAAGAGTTGCAATCGGTACTGGAGGGTGTAGCGTGCCGCACGTCAAACATGGTGCCGTATTCTAATTTTAAAATACTTAAACAATACATTAAAAACATAATCCATCTGAAACATAACTCCAGCACTCAACCAATATTGAAGTCATATTGTAGTTGCATCGCAGTAGTTTTCAAGCAAATTCCGTCATTTTTGATTCAGACGTGTAGGCGTTAGCTATGTTGTGTTGTTATTGCATTGGATTTGCATTGAAGTTGGATCGTGTCTGTGCGTGTTTTAAAGTTAGAATACGGCCCATGGTAATGCCACGATATTCTGTCAGCGTTCATTTCTACCACCAGTAATTTACAACTAATTTATAATAAATACCATAAAATCAAGTGTAAATAAAGAATTACGAAAGTTATAAATGAAACTTACGTGCAAAAATATCTAAAATTGAACGCAATTAAGTATCTGACTGGACTTTATGTTGACATTTAGCACTAATATCTATCTGTTTCTATTCAATTAATGTACCGTCGACGTCAAAGATATCGTTACGGACAAAGTTACAAAAATATGTTTACGCGACTTTATGGCTAAGACAATAAAGTCGTGTAAACATATTTTTGTAACTTTGTCCGTAACGATATCTTTGACGTCGACTGTACTTACGATACCATAAAATGAATGAATGATACTAAAGATTGCTGAAAGTATTGATTCACTAAAGCTCACACACTTTTAATAACAATAAGAGATAAAAACACAAGGCACGGCAATAAAATTCGTCGTAAAAATCTTCACGGGTCAATAGGGTCCGAAGATATTGGATCAAGTCTACATATGACTCCATAATTGAAAATATTCTCGTGTGTGATATTTTTGTTAGATATTCAATAAAATAATATTTATTGAATAAATGGAGCCATAATAAAAACCCTTAAAAACGTTGTTCAATGAAAAGTTATTAATATTAAGCCCGCGCTATCAAACGAAGATTTCGGATTTTATTTATTGGAATTATTTGCAGTTTTGGTTTATTTACCTACGAGTTTATTTACGTATAACAACGTACGTTCATATTGTTTTTTTTTTTGTAATTCAAACTTCATACTTCATTGTTCATTGTTTTGAAAAATAAGTCCCGCCGAGTTTCTTGACGGTATTAAGTAATACTTCTCGGGTCAGAGGTGTAGGGTTAGAACCGGTGGTAGTTTCTTTTTCTCTCTGACGTTCATAAGTGCATTGTAATGTGCCTAAATTGAAGAATAAATATCTTTTATCTTTTTTTAAATCTTTTTATAATACTAGCAATAACTGCTCACAAATTGACGTTTTGTAAAAAATATTTATTTATATTTGTTTTAGGATAACATTTTATTTGCCAACGTTTATTTATAAGCAGCTAAATTTTACATTTGCGATCTAGCTTTGGCGTTTATTAGTAAAAAGGATAGTTTAGTAAATAAATTGGCATTTCAACATGTATTGACCAACCATGTCCAGTCTACCAAAACTCATTCCATCTAAAACAAAAGCAAACATCGATTCGTACTTTAAAAATCATATTTGTAATAAATCATAATTGATAGAAATCGCTGTAAAAAAAGGACTTATAGTTATTTTATCTTATCCTTCCGTCAATATTACTAAATTGACAAATGCACAGCACCCTATCCTATAGGTCCATCTATAGAAATACACATACCTACAATCATACACATACCCGTATATCGGGTGACAGTTTACGAGCGACATATTAGCGCCCCTTCATTTTTACTGCGTCTACTAGAATGTTATGAAAACGAACAGTATGGGGTGGGATTTATACACGCTTAGATTTCGTGGGAATCTAGTCCGGACTTTGTTGGGATTTGGGGATTTTATTGCTGGTTTTGAGAGGCGCTGCCAGAATATTTAAATAAGTACGTTGTCATGTTGTCTATCTTTTTTATCAATGTAAAACTTAAGAGTATTTTAGAGTTTAACATGCAGAATGTAATCAGTAAAATATTAGTGTTAGACATCTTTTTACTATTCATTAGACAAAATACTTTTTTAATTTGTTGTTTTTTTATTTATCGAACACGTAAGTACTTATAAATTCACGTAAGTACTCCAAATTGTTTGTAAAAAAACACTGTTTCGATATTTTTTTAAAACATCTTTGGCTATGATGACATATGTAGGAAAGTAATTAAAAAAGTTATATTCTTATACATGTAAACAATTGAGCACGTACTAAAGAAAAAGCGCATTTCATAATGGTGAATCGAAAATAATTTTTTAATGCCGATATATAAATAACTGCTTTTACGACAAACCTAAAAAAATGGTTCGGATATTTTTTTAGTACAGTCACCATCAGATATATCGGAGCAACCAAGGTGGTCTTCAATATCTGAACAACGCCTCTATTGTCAAGGTGATAAAGTGCATGCTCATGTGTTTTTGAGAGCCTTGGCCGCTCTGATATATCTAATAGCGACTGTACAAAAAATCTGTAACTCATGTTTGACATCCGCGCTGTTCCCCTTTAATGTGACTTGAGAGTGCGCCACGTCACGTCGTCGTGTTATTGGATTACACGCTCGCGTAATTGATTGCGAAATAATCAATTTTATTGAATATGGAGCCGAATAATGAAGCCTTTGAAACGATAATGTGTAAAGGGGAATTTATTTACAAGAGGGAGTTACGAAGTAGCGCGGATACATTATAGTAATGTAAAATGATACAATAAGGGTATATACTAATCTAATAAGGTTTAAACGCTCAGATTAAAATTGTTTCCGACTATCGTTTGTTTTGGTATAAGATTGATTTTGGCGAGACTTGTTTTTTAAGCCATTAGTAAATGTCAAAAATTATTTACTAGTAGTTTTACCAGAATACATTGACGGCCTCCTAGCCTTGTTGGTAGTGACCCTGCCTATGAAGCAGGAGGTCCCGGGTTCGAATCCTGGTCAGGGCATTTATTTGTGTGTTTATCACAGATATTTGTTCCTGAGTTATGGATGTTTTCTATGTATTTAAGTATTTATCTATATCTATCTATTATATATATCGTCGCCTAGTACCCACAACACAAGCCTTATTGAGCTTACTGTGGGACTAGGTTGATTTGTGTAAGATTGTCCTAATATTTATTTATTTTATTTATGTATTTATTTATAATCAACAAGAAAATATCAGAATATAAAATACTAATGCGAATTGCTAAAAAGAAGATAAGTATGATGCTTTCCTACCTGAACAATTCTCTTTAGTAGTGCAATAACTTAAAGGATACTTCGCTGGCCCAATATTACTGGGTTCTAAGTGTCACTTTTATCAAATTGAAATTTGAACATTGTTATAATGACACTAAGTCTAAATTTAACTACCCTGAAAATGTTACATAGAACTCTGTAATATTGGGCCAGTGACTTATTGTAAGCATTATATGGTTTAAGTACGCGTACGTTAATCTAGGAGATAATAAGCGAGCGTTGAACTGCAGATCTTAACGACGTTGTTAAGCGTTCAAGACGTTGTCGTTCTAGTTCAGCTCAATAGATAATTATTATTTTACTTTGTCTACTTGAAAATGTAAGTTAGTTTAATGAGGATAAAACCATTATTCGTAATGCAATACATTAGGGAATACTCCTTATACGAGCCATATATTTTAAGTACGTGTACGTAAATCTAAGAGATATTTAGCGAGCGAGCGTTTAACTACAGATCTTAACGACATTAAGCATTTCAAGCGATACCGTTCTAGTTAAGCTTGATAGATAATTATTATTTTATATTGCTTACTTGTAAATATAAGTTATTTTAATGAGAATAAAACCATTATTCGTAATGACCGAGCTACAGAAGACCTCAGAGCCTCATTTACACCACTTGTCATCTCATGCGATGGAGCTGGGAACTGAATATAACAGTTTCTTGAAAAAAACAGCAATTTAAACGACAAATGGGGTAAAACATATTCACAGATAATTTTCTGGCTAAAAGTTAAAGTACAAATTTCAGTAATAAGAGCAGTCTCCATAAGAATGAGAGGCACCAGAAGACACATCAGAGCCTTCGAATGAGAAGACGGAGCAGGAATTCTGCACTGAACTTAAGATACCATCTGGTCGCATCGCTAGTAAATTATTCGTAATGCAATACATTAGAGAATACACCTTATAAGAGCCATATATTTTAAGTACGCGTACGTTAATCTAGAAGATATTTAGCGAGCGAGCGTTTAACTGCAGATCTTAACGACATTAAGCATTTCAAGCGTTACCGTTCTAGTTCAACTTGATAGATAATTATTATTTTACTTTATATTTTTGTAAATATGAGTTATTTTAATGAGAATAAAACCATTATTCGTAATGCAATACATTAGAGAATATTCCTTATACGAGCCATATATTTTAAGTACGCGTACGTTAATCTAAGAGATATTTAGCGAGCGAGCGTTTAACTACAGATCTTAACGACTTAGTTAAGCGTTCAAGACGTTACCGTTCTAATTAAGCTTAATAGATAATTATTATCTTACTTTTCTTCTTGTAAATATAAGTTATTTTAATGAATATAAAACCATTATTCGTAATGCAATACATTAGAGAATATTCCTTATAAGAGCCATATATTTTAAGTACGCGTACGTTAATCTAGGAGATATTTAGCGAGCAAGCGTTTAACTGCAGATCTTAACGACTTAGTTAAGCGTTCAAGACGTTACCGTTCTAGTTCAACTTTATAGATAATTATTATTTTACTTTGTCTATTTGGAAATGTAAGTTATTTACATGAGAATAAAACCATTATTAGTAATGCAATACATTAGACAATACTCCTTATAGGCCAAGAAAATAATATCAACAAAAAGCGTTTTGAGGAATACAGATAATTATTATTTTACTTTGTCTCGGATCAAGATCAGATCAAGCCATTATTCGTAGTGTAATAAAATAGAAAATACTCATAATACAGCGTGTATTTTTGATATTACCACATAAGGTAGTTAGTATAGACCCTAATAAACATACTTCCATATGTTATATTACAATTTTACGACTTTTATTTTTCCATATAAAATATTTCAGCACGCAATGTATTGCTCCTACCTGATTACTTTGCCTTTAAAACGTCACAATTGATATGTGTCACATTGTACTGTACACGCAGTACATTGCTGAGTGAAATAAATTAAAAAAATAATTACTCGGTGTTAATTAACAATTAACTAAATATTTATTGCAATGTCGATTTAAAACATCAAAACCTGCTTCTGGTTTCCTTTTGTGGTAATATCAAATATACACGCGGTAGACGTTATATGTTTTAAGTAGCTAGAATAGGTAGGTTGGTAGTGTCTAGAATATACTTAGCGCTACCGAGCATTTAACGGCAGATCTTAACGCCATTGTTAAGCCTTCAAAACGTTACATTCTACTAGTAGTTTCGTTACGTTCTATATGTAACTATAGTTTGGCCAGAGTTTGTTTCACTTCAAGCATAGTCAGAGAGAATCATACTGTCTTTTTCTAACGCTAGTACTCTTACTACTAAAAACGGGATGGGTATAGCATGTTACTCTGACTGTTACTGCGTTTTTTGGTTTACCAGACTATATATATCATTTTCTATACTCAATTTCGTATTAGTAAATTACGTACCTAGGGCGGTAAAATAAAGAAGGGCTCAGATCGAGGGTATTTGTGGCCCAAACCGAAGGTAAGGGCCATAAACAAGCGATCTGAGGCCTTCTTTATTACCGCCCGTGGTGCGTAAATCTCACTTAGCGCCAAGAGTGACGTAAAATAAATTATTTGTATTTGTATATTTAGTTTTGGTTGATAGATAATTATTTTTTTACTTTGTTGCGTTGTATTTGTACTTTTAATTTGTATTATGTAAAGTATTGCATTTTTACTTTATGGTGTCTTTGTTTGTATTTTTATCATTTAATTTTATTAAATTAACGTTTAGCTGTATTGCATAGCTAACAGTGGCGGCGGGTCCATAGAACACAATTCCCGTCGGCTTGTCCAATTTTCAGGCACTAGAGTAGTTTTTTAAAGCTCGTGAAGAAATTTTAAGCTAAAATCAGCTCTGGCCTGCCTTAGAAAAATTTTGACTCGTCGCCACGGATAGCTAATGTATTGGAGTTATAGCGTGTTTTAAAGTTACAATACGGCCCTAGGGTTCCGTACCACAAGAGTGCAACTAGATCTTAATTACTTTTGCTTCGCTGTCCGTCTGTCCGTCACAAGGCCGTATCTTAAGATACGTAGTCTCGTCTTTACCATTATGTGAAATTATAAAATAAATAAATAAATATTTAAATAAATAAATATTTGGGGACAGTCTTACACAAATCAACCTAACCCCAAACTAAGCAAAGCTTGTACTATGGGTGCTAGGCGACGATATACATACTTAGATATATAAATACATACTTATATACATAGAAAACATCCATAACTCAGGAACAAATATTTGAGATTAGCACACAAATAAATGCCCTTACCAGGATTCGAACCCGGGACATCCAGCTTCATAGGCAGGGTCACTACCAACTGGGCTATGGAGGCCGTTTAAAATATTAACACATTGAGCACCAGGAGCCCGCCTGGCGGGCTCTCTGTGCGTAGCGGATTTCCGCTACAAAGCGGAAAAACGCCGGAGGTGGCTACGAGCGTAGCGCGTAGCGAATTGCGGTACGGAAAGTGTTAAGTGCGAAAATTGCATGATATCTTAATCAATTTCTAAACTCCCCGTTTTCTACTAAAACTAACAGACTAAAGTAATCGTTAGTGACATTTAGAAGCGCTATAAATAGTACATTGTTGTAGAGGCTGGAAAGTAAGCTATAGGTGGATCGAGTTAGTTCGAGGGCCGACCCGCTAGGGGAGGCCCTCGAAGATACGAGTCCACCTATAGCGCTTTCGGCCGAGACATTACATAGTGCTTTTCACGACTACTGTGAGGAAATAAAATAAAAAAATAATTGGCATATACAAACACTTTAATAGATACTATTTATAGGTATATTGACGGTTCATATGCTTTTCACAAGCACGATAAAGTAAACGAGCATGTAACTTTCTGCAAATAAATGCTTCTTTTCGCCATCCTTCCATAATATGAATTGTTCGCCGGATATTATATTGTATACAAAATATCACTGTTCATGGGCCTTCTTATTTAGGACGCGATTTCACTGGTAACAAATTTCTACACCTGTCCTGTGCAGTTTCTTGAATTTCGGTGGGCGCCAGCGTATTAATAACATTTTCTACACTTTTATTGAACTCATTTTTACTGCATAAATACAACTTTCTTGTTTTTCAGTCAGACATTATCCAATTCAATATGTATTTTTCTCGCTCCACCTTTATTACTTTTTTTTTCACTTTTAAGAAGCGTTTTACGATGTTTGCTTCAATCCGACTCAAACGGCTATTAGACATTGCAACCTGCAGGGCCCAATCTGTCAGGTTGGTAGGTATAATTAAAGGTAGGGCCCGTAGGGAGCTGAAGGAGGGAGAGGGAGAGGCAGGGTACACAACAGATTGGGTCCTGCAAGTTGCCATGTCTAATAGCCGGTTCACTCCTTACCCACTTTTTGATAGAAAACCACAAACGGTTAAAAAGGTAAAAACGCCTTAAGGGTGATCTGAATGATTTTGACGTTTCTTTTTTTTTAAACAAGTAAATTGGTTCGATAAACAACCTTATTTTATTTTAGAATGGAAAAGTGGTGCCAAAAAAAGACCTTTTTAATGTTTTAAATGATTCTCATTGGCGGGTTCAATGCAATGACATCTGGATTTTACTTTTCTACGATGACATTTCATTGCTTCAAAATAGCAATTCTTGTAGTAGTTGTTCAGATGCTACAGCAATTGCTTACTTTCCAGCTTGGATTTTGATCTTCTTTTGCCACATTTCCGAGCAGGTGGCGTGAAAATCATATGTAATTACAGCTCGTAGCGATTACCGTGCTACGCCGTAGAGGGTGCTACGCTCGTAGCACTAATCGCTACGGAGATTAGTCCGGGATTGTTTTGCTGAATAATGAGGTTTTGTTGAGGTGCAGTTTTTTTAATTTTTTTGTTGAGTATGGAAAACATGGTTTGCTGTTTTTGAAATTTACGGGATTATTTAAATGATGTTTGTCCTATTTAAGACGCGGTGAGATAATCTAACTCAGTTAAAACGATCATTAGTACCTTTATTAAATATATAGTTTGCAAAAAATGTGGATAACAATCTTGAGCTATTTCTTTAGATACTAATACGATTCAGAATATGAGGATATTTTCGCTTATAGAATACTTTCGCTTCATGGAATAAAACTCACACACGTACGTGTAAACCGAACTACTTATTTAATATTAATAATTATCTTTTCGCCGTAGCTGTCAACACGGAATTAATATCTAATTACATTTTAATTTCGATGCTTTTTTATTACAAATTCATTTTGTAGGTAGTTCTCAATAGTTTTAGATCATATTTTATTATATTGTAACTTTGTTTGTTAAATTAAGACCCGCACTCAATATTTTATTTAACGCGGCACCTTAAACAAATACCTATTTTAAAAGCAACTTCGAATTTTGCCTTACACACGTAACATATATTTATTTTTGTAAATATTATATGTCAGCGACTGAAATATGTTTTGCATATTTATTTGCTTCTTCATTTTTTTATTCGTATAAAAAAAATATTTTATTACTTTTCAAGTTCATAATCCATTAACCTAATAGTTATAAATCTATCATTTAAAAACAATATTCCCTTAAAATCTCAAAAGTAATTAAAACTACAAATAGTTAGAACTAAGCCTCAACTAAATCAGCGTCCCATTTTTCCTCGTCTAAACGGCCATAATTATGTAACCCTGCCGCTACGGCGTAGCACTAATTGCTACGCGTAGACCCGCTACGGCAAAGAGCGTAGGTTAATTGCTACGCTTTCTGCGGTCCTAGTACTCCGCTTAGCTTTACGGAAACTCGCTTGCCTTTTTAGTTTTAATATACTTTTTTTTCATCCAACTACTTTCTCTTTAAATATAAATATTTATAGTAAAAAAAATTACAATTTTTAATACTTTAAAAAAAGTTTAAAATTAATTAGACTTACCCAGTTACCCACTAAAACTAATTTAAAAATCACGTTACTCACCGATGATCACTATAAAACCATAAATCGAACATTATATATCATTATCCTCACTAAAGTTATATTATGTCCGGATTAAGCACTCACTGTGAAGCGATCCATCGCGAGTCGGTACGATTCGTCCGTCATAACGAAGCAGTCATCTCGCACGGGCACGCGCGCCGCGGCCGACCGCCGACTGCCGTGAGCGCGCGGTGTTGCTAGTGGTGATCAATTTCTACCATTTTCTACCATATTGAAAATTGTTCTCAAACTATGGTAGTTTATAGTAGTTTTTTCTGGTGATTTTAAAACTATAAAAAACACATTTTTTTCTAATAAAAATATAATCAGCGGCTAATCACCGCGCTTCATTTATAATAAAAACTTTCCTAATTTTTTTTTCCAATCATTTGTGTAATTTACCTTTCTAGTAATTTTTTTTTCTTCCGAAAAATCATTATTGCAATAGATTTTGTATGAAATACATCCGAGGGTTACCGGGAAATTTTGCTCCCTCAATAGGGGGGTGGGACCTAGCACGCATGCGCGAGGCGGCCCCACCCTTCCCCGGGCAAGCCTAGACCTATTTGATATTTTTAAACTTTCACGGACAAGTGTAGTACAAATAAAATTCGCGCATACACTTTGATTTCACATAGCAACGCAATTTATTAAAATATAAGTAAATTGAGAACAAAACTGTATTTTGCTCGGTGCACATTCGTATGCGAGTGCTCTTATTCGACTTTATATTTCGTACAGTGTCAACATGCCACGTATGTCACTGAAAGAAGAGACTGATATTATCATCTTCAGCTATATTTAAATCAAGATGCATACTATTTAAATACTTCTCTCTTTTTTTCCTATTGTTATTAAGATAATTTAAATATCATTCCGTTTTTATTTTATTTGCTATTTTATTTAACAAAAACAATAAGTACATTGCATATTATTTTATACTCTTCGCACAATCTATGAAAATGTATTTAAAATGTATTAAAGATATATAATATACATTACATATTCGTTGGGTGGATGACATTTGGAAGATTGCGGGTCACTTCTGGACGAGATTAGCTCAGGACCGGGCCAAAGGGCGTACTCGAAGAGAGGCCTATGCTCAGCAGTGGGCGACAAATGGGTAAAATGATGACGATTATTCAAAATATTAATGACAACTACTTTAAATACAAAAATTTCGGGAGATTCAGACATATTAAAAAGATAAAAATGGGTCGTTTGTAAGCTTGAAGCTTATAAGTTTAATACGTTATTTACGCTTATTATAGTATTTTTTTTTAGGTTTTTGTTGTATTTTTATATTTTCATATGAAATAATTTATTCTTATTTCCTGTAAGACTCATTAGGTTTTCGTAGGTCAATATATTTGTATGGCAACTGAACTAAATATAGCTATGCCCGAAATTGTTACTGCTTATTTAACTCTGCATTCCGTTCTTTGGCATATTCCAATTTCTATTTCCTGATATTATTTAATTTAAAATGAATTCCTTAAAAGAACAAAAATAATCTATTTATCATATAAATCTTAATCATGTTCTGCTATATTTTTTTTCTTTATAAAAGCGCTGGTAGCCCGGTGGTAAGATGTCCAACTTTCAATCCGGAGATTTTGAATTCATATCCCGGCTCGTACAACTGACTTTTTTGGAACTTATATACAAAATATAATTTAATATGATGATATCTGCTGCTTATTGATCAAGGAAAACATCATAAAGAAACCGGATCCAATCCCAATTAGGCCTAGTTTCCCCTCGGGCTAGATGATCAGATGGCAGTCGCTTTCTTAAAAACTAGTGCCTACCCTAATTCATAGGGTAATTCATGCTTTATAGATTCAAATGAAGAAACTTGTAGAAGGTGACAATTTCTTACATTTGTATTTCTTTGATTTAAATATGATATTGAGTAGGTACCTAATCTCGAAACTGGAATTCAAGGCCAAAAAATCTACAACAGATACGTCAGTGTCATAACCATCATTGTCGCTTATGTCACTGTCAAGTAAACTTTTCAGGTTTCGCCAACCTTTTTATAATATGCTGCTTTATATTGGCCAACATTATCATATTATTTATTCTGTGACATTATCTAAAGAGTAGAGCGTATATAAGCGAAGTGAAGCACTTACAGACGTACGGATACAACGGAACTGTCAGCTGGCTACCTAGACGTCTAGATGATTTTCGATTTTAAATAATTGTTCCACGATAACTTAATAAAATTTCTTGGGGATGCAGCATAGATAAATAATATAATTTGAGTGTTCAAATATGACCAGATTGATCAAGGCGTTATGGAGCTTAGAAGGCGTGAAAAAATCATCATAAAGTGTATTGTTATATTGATCCACTCGTTTGCATGTAAATCACGAGTTCTCGGTTCGAAGCGGGCTACTAGTTAAAATAAGGTTTTTGTAAAAAAAAAAGGTAGGTATGAACTTTTGTCGCCGACTGTACTCTACTTTCAACAGTAAACTAACACGGAGACAATTTTAACGAACATTTTAAACACGATAAGGTTTCGTTTTTGACTTGATGTAGTTCTTAACTTAGTCGTAAATTATTGTACCAAATGTTATGAATACCCGAAGTAATACAAGTGCAATACCAGCTTTGCAACCAAAAATCACGGATGTTTAACTTTTTATTAGGGCGTCTTTTATTCATGTAAAATAAGTAAATACAATTACTTCTTTAAATTATAGGATTGAAATTACCAACAAATAAATTATCTTAGCGTGTTTTTAATAAAAAAGGGAATATACCATTGTACAAACATTTTACTGCAGTGGCAACATTGTTTTTGGCCTTGAATTACAGTTTCCAGATTAGTCAAATCAAAAGTGACGATATTGATACTTATTCAAATCATCGTTTTCTTATTAAAAATATTGTCATGTTCATATCAAATACAAATCAAAGGAGCTTGCACGTGAATACGATCTATTGATATTTGGTTCCCAGAATCACTGACTTGTTTACCAAAACATGTTATTTGGATGCCAAGAACATAGTAATATCAAATTAAGGTAAGAATACCGCTTAAAGTAGTGGCAGCCACGTGCGCACAGACAACCTCAACACTAGATAGATCATAAGAACAACTCGGGGCACCACGCATCTGTGCTCCCGTACTAATTTTGTATGAGAGCGCGACCGCTTATTTCAATTGAGTTATCGTTTTTGATCATTACTCATGTGAATTAAAAATATCCACAAAAATCAGGTTACAAAGGTAAACCTGGATTGTTATACTACAAATTGGTGTATAAATACTATTGAGATGTGCTGTTCGAATCGTAGAAATTTACAAATAAAATTGCACTGATGTGTGGTGACCTCGTGCTCCCTGTAAAAGTTTAATGATGAGGTGTCTGTGTAGTCTGTGCACGTGCGTCACGTGGACGGGTTTATATCGGCACCATATTACAGAATAATAACTTATAGAGTCTGTCCGGAAAGAGTAGTGACGTAGAATGTATGAGCTACAATGTAAACACCATGACACTTTTCTTTCCGGACAAACTCTAATAGTAGTAGTAGTAGTAGTAAAACACTTTATTGCACAAAACAAGTACATGACCATTAAAAACTAAGGTAAATGTGTACAAAGGCGAGCTTATCCCTTTAAGGGATCTCTTCCAGCTAACCTTTAAGCAACTGAGAGGGATCGGTCAGACATGGTAGACAAAGATTTGTACATTACTTGTACATGACGGCAAAAACTAGATAGTAGAGTTAACATCAAATATATTGTAACACCTAGAGTAGCCAAATAGTTCGTCACACCATACAAAATTTGATGCTGACTGTACAAGTACAGAAAATTATCCTTCCTGATTTTGACTTTTTCAGTACAGTCGACTACAAAGAGATGTATCCACTTTTGGACCTTATTACAACGCTTATTGAAAAACTGGATACATCTCTTTGTAGTCGACTGTACAATGGAGAGAAACATACTGAAACCCCTCGGGCCATATTTAAAACTATAGAGAGAATATTAGAATTATGTATTTTTTACGAATACTTGGGCATAAAAGTACAAACAGGGGGGCATTATGTACAGATCTGATATTTTAATTAAACGTTTTTTTGGAAAATATATTGACAAATTGCGTAAACTACTGCAAAAACGCCATTTTGTCACAGTTGAATTGAGCCTGGGGTTCGCTCGGTAACCTAATCCCACGAATTGGCGTTGGCACTAGTTTTTACGAAAGCGACTGCCATCTGACCTTCCGACCTAGAGGGGGAACTAGGCCTTATTGGGATTAGGCCCCGTTTCCTTACGATTTTTCTTCACCGAAAAGATAAATCAAATGAATGATATTTCGCACATACCTGAGTTCCAACTCAGTAGTATACGAGCCGGGGTTTGAATCCGAAACCTCCGGAAATGTCCTACCATTAGGCTACTAGCGCATCCACACACACTGTTAAACTGATAACACCAGTAATACTTGGTCATTTTCAAGTATTAAGATCGTTTAAATATAATTGAAGTCGGTTTGCGATTGACAGATGAGTTTTATACACTTGAATCTCCATTTTGTTGTCATAATCATAAAGTCAACTTTACAAGCATCACACCATTTGGTGCTGTGTTATGAACATGGACTTTATTTCCTTTTTGTTAATGTAGAATATCAAATGCATGGATGTTATCTGTCAAGTCCAAACTTTGTACCGACTGATTAGCTTTCGTCTTACCTACTAAGAAAAATCCGATTAGGGGTGATGACACATGTTGAATTATGCAATGAAATTGATAGTTGATAGGATGCAAAATGATCAAAATATCCAAATAAAGTAAACATTAAAAAAATCTATTGAAATGGTTCAAAGATATCGGGCTTCAAAGTTTCAAATTTTTTCGATTTTTGAAAGTACGAAATTTAAAAAACCTATGATACCATTCGATTTCTAACATTTTATTATGAAATAAATTGTATTGCAACCATATACATAAACGCAACATTTCACTGTAAAAATAGCAATTTCATAATTTTTCCATACTTTAAACAGGGCAAATATGAAGCCATGACGTCACTGCTTCATATCATTTTGTTAGGAGCGTTTTGAGAAACAAATGCAAATCTCAGACTTTAACCCGCTTATTCATAAACGTATTGCAAACCTCATTTAACTAAATCATCTTTTGTCCTTATCTGTCACATTGACAGTTGTGTTTGTTAGAAACAGACAAAATACATTTTAACTAAATGAGGTTTGTAACACGTTTATGAATAAGCGGGTAAGTCTTTTTCCTGTCTTTTATGTTGATTTAAGGCAATTGGCCCCATATAGACATTTGATCCTCACAACAAAACGAATCGATTGATACCATGCATGAAAAACATTCATCTAGCCTAATAGTATATAGTCAAGACCATTGCACTTTTGCATTATTTAATAATCTTTAAGATTTATTGTTATCTTAAACACACTAATCTTTACGGCCTCCATAGCCCAGTTGGTAGTGACCCTGCCTACGAAGCTGGAGGTCCCGGGTTCGAATCCTGGTAAGGGCATTTATTTGTGTGCTAATCTCAAATATTTGTTCCTGAGTTATGGATGTTATCTATGTATATAAGTATGTATTTATATATCTAAGTATGTATATCGTCGCCTAGCACCCATAGTACAAGCTTTGCTTAGTTTGGGGTTAGGTTGATTTGTGTAAGATTGTCCCCAAATATTTATAAAAAAAAAACTGATCAAGATTTTCCTTCTTTACCTTAATAAAACCGAGACTTAACCACGCATTCTTAATTTCGCTATGTTTTAACTCAAGAATGCCATAAACTCCCGTTTAATTATGTCGTAAACACTTATAGTTCGTAACGTTTATGCAAGCTTTCGCATATACAAAATACCTAACATTTTATATTAAGTACCATCGCCCACACTGTTAACTGCCCATGGGTGGGCCTTATGCCTTTTGTAATAAGGTCCACCGATGTACAATAGTACAGTTAAGTGTGTTGCTGTCCGTACAGTCACCGGTAATAGTAACTTTCTACACGAAGGCCGCAAAAATATGTGAAACGCTCTTATCTGTAGGGCCATAAGAGCTGGTCACATGTTTTTGCGGATACACTTTTGGAAGGTACTATTGCTGGTGACTGTACGTTAGTTCAAACAAACATTATTCATATCCAATGACGACAAAATAACTAATGTGTATGATTATCATGTCCTTTTAGGACGAAATAAAATGCGGTACAAAAAGTGGCGGAAAAAGATTCCCTTTTCAGTCGCACGTTGTACCGTCATAAATAATGCTTTTTACCGGCCTACCTGCCCCGGCACAGGCTGGATAAATCAAAGCTATATGGAGGTATGTGGTTATATGAGCTATGATTTACGTCATCTATTAGATACGAATGTGAAAAGGTGAACTTGACCTGAAATGCCTAGGCCAGAAAAAAGCTGAGGAGACGCTGCGTCAGAGTTTACTTGAGTTTAAATTAGATTTTATTACACAGGTATATAATATTTCTGTCTTCATTTTAGATCCATATAAAATGTTTACTGTCTGTTTTACCCATACATAAACATAGATTTATCAACCAGAAAGTGTATGCAGTTGTTTTACACGCCAATTTCCCCGCAAAACTGTTTACACAGTTTGACTAAAGGTGGGATTAATAAGTAGTTATTTAATGTAGTATGCTAACATTTATTGAGAGCCTGTGTCATGTAAGGCAGAATTCATAATTCAGTGGAGTGTTTTGACAATTTGACAGCACTTTTCATACATTTGATAACCGCGTTGTACGCCAGGAGCTGTCAAATTACTCAACTGAGTTATAAATTCTACCTTAACTTATATCACAGATGTCACTTAAATGTTTATTGTTTAAGCCGTTTATGAATATGACATATAAAAAAATTTTGCTCTTTTTTGTAATACATACTTATTAAATAAATATATTTTGTGTACTTTTGTCCCAAAGCGGCCTCAAAGTCAACACACATGTAACGCACTTCACAGGAGTTGACCGCAACCCGAATTGCGGCTGTCAGGGGGTCAGGGTCACATGTCAACGTCACAGTCATGTTCCATGGTGGCGATTTCTAATTTTAAAATAGGTACTTAAACAATAAATTAAAAACAGAATCCATCTCAAACATAACTCCGACACACAAAAAATAATCAACTAATATTGTAGTTTTATTGGAGTTGCATTCGAATAATATTCAAGTAAATACTGATATTTCTGATTCAGGTGATTAGGCGCTAGCTGTATTGCGTTGTTAGTGCAATGGAGTTGGATTGTTTCTAAATGTGTTTTAAAGTTAGAATATGGCCCATGCTGTTAGGGTCGAAGAAGTGTTTTTTTTTTTTACATGAATGCAAAAAGATGAGGCAAAGGAACTTATTTATTTGGAAACGGCGGGATTTGTTTCTATTAGTAGACATGACACATGACAGACATGTTGAATTAAACACAAAAAACACAATATAAACGGGATGATAACCATTCTTAGGTATCTACTTTTTTGAGCATAAATCCCATAACACTATAGTAGAGTCAAAAGCATCGTGCCGGTAGGGCAATAAAACAGAGCGAGAACGCTGCGACGCAAAGCGCTGCAGACGGCGCGAGTGAGCGAGATGTCTAGCATCACGAGTTTCAACTCAATCGGCACGATGCTTTTGACTCTACTGTACCTTAAGGCTGTGTGCATATTAACCTGCTTATTCATAAACGTGTTCCAAATCTCATTCAGTTAAATTATGTTTGGTCTGTTTCTAAAAAACACAACTGTCAAAGTGACAGATAAGGAGAAAAGATGATATAGTTAAATGAGGTTTGAAACACGAATTCGCGAATATTCGCAGTTTTTTAGGTATTCTCATTCGTGTTCGTATGATTCATTACAAAATGTTGCAATTACAAAAGCAAAACATGAATATCTGGCGTATCATCGTATCATGATTTCAAAAATATTTCGCGCATTTGTGCCTAGAACTTTACTAATAGAATTATAAAACGTATTTCAGGGTCTTGAGATTCAGAGGATCACGTCAAAAGCACGTTAGACCAGCAATCCAGAGGTTGCGGGTTCAACTCCTACGATGGCTAGTCGTTCGTAATTATTTTTCTTTTAATATCGACATCTGTCCAATTTGTGGTATGCCTCACATTATCATCAATTAGTTCATAACAGCTGGACAACCCGTAATGAGATAGAATAATATACCTAATAAGATAAGCCTTACATATTGCGATACGTAATACTTGTCGATACACTATATCAAATGGTCAGGTTGTACAAACGCTGTACTCCGGGGTCTTCAAAGGGAACGAGAATTAAACACCGTGTCCAATAAACTAAAGGTCGTTTATTCTAGCCACAAATCCCCACACATATCGATATCAACCACAAAAAATACAAAAAGAATTTACACCATTAAATCTACGACAGACAAGCGTTCGCCAGTTTATGATTTGGTCAGCGCCATCTACCGTGAGATTGGGTAAACGACTATGCTAAGCAGTTTATACACAGGTGTACAAATATTTAAACACTAATAGGTAACAAAATTACGCGCAGAATACCCCGATATTGCATCAAAAACAAATTAACGGCAATTTGCAATAAAATTTTAATTACATATTCAAAGCGTGTTTCCAAACCGTATTTTGTGTAGTAATTACTCGTATGTTATTTTACATACTAGCTATTTGTTAATTACTATTACGAGTACAATTGGTAATCCACGCTAATTCTACTTAAACCAAGGGTGCCCAACTCCACGAAGTGACAGCAACGGCTTTGGAACGTATCGGATACGTTTTTGGGGTTTGTCAAAATCCCTTTTCTTCATTCGCGGCATGACCACAGATAAGATAAAATATTTAAGTAGTAGTTTTGTACTAAAATAATAATTAGATTGGGCAAATAAGGGTAATAAATCGAACATTTATCTAGTTATCTTTTAAAATTGCCGATAGATTAGGTAGATTGATGCAGATTGGGGCAGGTCCAGCAATAATAGTAATTGCGTACTTGTCAACCCTAGAACGTCAAAAGGTAAAAATATAGCTTTTTCATTAGGTTAAAATGTATTCACGTTATAATTCATCTTTAATCATAACTAAACCCGGAACTTTTGGCTCCATAATGAAAGCGAGAGCCAATAAGCCGTGGCCGCGCAAATAAATTAACAATCCCCATAAAAGAAATCCATGCCGCCATGCATAGAGTTAATAAATCCAAAAAACGCTCAAAGACCACCACAATGGCGTAAAAGTGCGCGTTAAATCAATTCAGCGATGTAAAACGATGTGTAACATGGAGCATGGAGTTGTCTCCCTCCCCCCTACCACGTGAGGGAGGGGGTGAAAGGGAGTCATTCACGTCATGCATGAAGCTGTTACGCCAATTGTATTAATTGTTACTGCTTTATGATATCCTGGTATCGTCCAGTTGAAAAGTTATGTTTGTACTCCTAATTATTCTTTTATTCGGTGCTTGCATTTGTTTTTTTACATTTATAAAAATAAAATGATATAGAAAATACAGTCAGCAACAATTTTATTTTAAGGGTTTTATAGTTCTTGATTTGCAGAAGGAAGCCCTGTTACTTTGCAAATATCGTATATGAGTGGCATCGATCAAGGGGAAAAAAATCATCACATTGGTCTTGTTATATTGGTCAGCTTGTTTACAAGTAAATCGCGAGTTCTCAGTTTGAGGCGGACTACTAGTATATTTAAAGACAAGATGGATTGTGCTACTTTCTGGAAACTAGACAACTATGTAGTTACTTTTATGAAACGTCAAAACGATTTAGTCAGAAGTATGTACTTATGCCTTATTGCATGTCCCACCTGACCGATGTCATATTTTCGAGGAAATCCGTTAGTATGGATCCCATATGTCCCGTATGTCCGACTCCCGCGGACTAAACCCCCTAAAGTGTTCCACCGTGCGTTTTTGTGGGCGGAATTTCGGGAACACGTTTGCAGACGTCCGATACTCCGTCGGCGTTGCTGTTAGGGGCCTATTCTAAGCCTGCTCATGCAATCTCCTGACGGCGCCTTGGAACACTTAAGGGCCTTCCAGCTCGGAACCTTTCAGTCGAGTGATGACCCTAACAAAACTTCCATAGTTTAACCCTTTGCTCCGTCCGGTCGATATAATAGTGTATTTTAATGTCAGTCGTTCAGCGATTTGTGGCAAATTCAAAAATTCCCGTATACCTGCGACGTGATCATAAAGCGTTTTACGATGTTTGGTCGAAGTTCACTCGACGGAGAAGTTTATTATAGTTCTACTTTTAAAGTGGGGTAATATACTTAAAGGAACGTGGGTACAGAAATAGTGGCTCTTTCGATATTTCAGCTGGGAAATAAAATAACCGTTACTTTCTGTTATAAACTTGTTATTTAGTCTACTTTGCGTATTACATTTATGTTAATCTTATAAACGACTATTGTAGAACTGCATAACTTCAAAAGATTTATCAAGAAACTTCCTTTTTAACTAAAGTTTTGCGGAAAAAGTAATAGTTTGAGTCGAGAACACACGTTAGCATCACTTCTCAGTCGTAACAATGATATGCTAGTGCGCTATATAAAATATATTACTCAGTCGAGCTTCTTATTTCATTTCTTTTATGGAACTTAAAATACATTCATAAAAGAGTATAGCCATCGTTTTTACAAGTTTCTATTTACCTCATAGTGTTTGTCAGATTTAAGTTTTTTGTCGTTTAGGTAGAATCTTGTAAACCAGATTTTAACCAACTCCTGATGTCCTATTGACCTGAAATTTAGCATACCTGCTGGATGACAGTACAATATTTTTGTACTTTCGAGCTGGTTTGATGATGGAGACTAAAATGTTCATAAGAACAATGTGATTCAATAAAGAAAGTTCATTGTGTTTGGGTTTATTATAAACATCTCGTTAAACAGTAGGTGACGTGTGCAAACAAAGTGCAGTCGGCATTAAGTGCTTGTATAAAAATATGAAACTGACAATAAGTTATTAATTATTGATGCTTTACCACCGACCAACAATACACATTATACACAATTAGCCCAAAAGAATGGACCGACAATAGTACCGCAAGAACGACTCGTGTGGTAGGTCAACGCCTAAAACATGTATACGCTATTGAACCTTATTACATTGGAGTAAGGTGCACAAGTGTACACATATTTATGGCGTTGACTGTACTATCTCTGACAGTCTTATTACGGTTAGGTGGCCGGTTACATATTTTCACGAGTCATATATTCAGTCAATCTTGTTTGAATCTGTACCTCCTTTACGTTTCTGCTCGAAGTGCTTTACAAATTAATTAAAAAATTGGTTGCACAATGCAAAATGCGTAACGTGCCTAAAAGTCCCAATAACTCTTATTCATAAGTAAATCGATACGCGGTGTATTAAAATTCAGGGGCTCCGGGTCGTTTGTAAGCGGGCCCTTTGTTTTCAGTTATCATTTTTTGCGCCCGTAATTTTTCATTTAAATTTCAAATTCCTCGATTGATTCGGAGAAATAATATTTTTCGTGTTCCAAAATAAAGGGGGGATTTGGAAGGTGTTGCTATTTAGATGTTTACGCTTTTATACCGCGGTATACAAAATGAGGAAAATGTTACCGTGATTAAATCAATTGCGGTGACGAATAAATGTTAAACAAAATCATTCAAGTTCGATAAGATCACTTTCATTTAATTCTATGAAATATTTGACTTTGGGAGGTCATAAAGTAGTAATTTATTGTAAAAAACCGGTCAAGAGCATGTCGTACCATGCTCAGTGTAGGGTTCCGTAGTTGCCGGCCATTTACAATACATTCATTCAAAAGGCCGTTTATAAGGGATATAAGGGCGGCGCTTACGTCATTTTATTATCCATTTTATTTACGTCCTTTCCTTTCACTATTATAAAAAAAATAGTTTTATCAAAGTACTTAAATATGATGTCTCATTTTTTTAATTTTTTTTTTTGGACTTTCGGTCCCCCCCCCCCCCATCTAACTGCTGTCAGTGAGGTGAGTGTGGTCGATAGTCGTGCAGTCACTGGAGGTAGAACCCGCGGAGTTTGTTTATTTAATTAGTTTTTTTCCGACACATCTGCTTAACGATGAATTTTACGCTTGATGCGTATGAGACTTGCTGGGTAATTATTTTCATCAATTAATAATCATTATCAAGTCAAAGTCAATATTGTCTTCATTCAAGTAGGCATAGCAACAAGCACTTTCGAATCGTCAGTAACAATTTATCTTAAATAATTAAGGGCAATATATTGATACAATTGTAAAAAAAATGTATTCATGATGTAGATGTCAAAAATAATAATAATAAATTCATAATAAGATCGTCAAAACTTAAAAAAAAATTGTATTAAAATACTAGGCACTAATCATTTTAGAACAAGATTTAAAGTCACAAGGAAAATCTCAATTGCAATTTAATCCCACGGTGTTATATCATCCATGTAGTCTTGTATATTATAATATTTAGGCTTTGGAAATAAGTTTACGTTTTACATAGTTCTTGAATTTGTTGATTGATAATTTGGTAATTTCTATCGGAAGTTTATTATAAAACCTTACACAATTACATATGAATGAATCTTTTATTTTATGGAGCCGAGTGGAGGGCACTGCTAGTTTGTGCTTATTTCTTAAATTATAATTATGTATATCACCGTTTTTTCTAAAATTAACATTGTTTTTATGTACACACACAAGAGTTTCATAGACATATTGACTAAGCACTGTCATTATATTAATGTCCTTAAACATATCTCTAACTGAGGCTCTATTTCATCCTGTATATCTCTCGAATAGCCCTCTTCTGCAGAACAAAAAACTGTATTAATGTTAATCTGTGAAGCACTGCCCCAAAGCCAAATACCATATGACATAATGCTATGAAAGTAACCAAAATATACTAATCGGGCTGTTTTCACGTCTGTTAAGGGGCTAATTTGAAGAAATATAGGTTTTTTCAAACGCTCTATAGACTAAACGGGAAAAGGGACTGAATTTATTTTCGAATATATATTATTAGACTATATACTCTTGTTTATGGCACAAGCCGAAACACGATTGCTGAAAGTTGCCTCGATAGAAAAAAAATCCGAAGTTGGGTCCTTTTTCCCCTTATTTTTCTTAGCTTACGTAGACTATAAGAGATTAAGCAATATAAGTGAGTAAAAAATATGGTATTCTGGTTTATCTAAAAAGTCACAGAAACAAAATTAGACAAAACTTTATAGATTCGCTTAATTATCGTAGTTTAGTCAAAAAGTCTGATCCTTAAGAGCGCTGCATCTCTTTCTTTCGTGCACGGGAGCCATAAACGTGTCTCTTACGGATGGGCGTGGCTTGTCCGAATCGAGGAACGGCCTTAATCGACGTATTTTACCCACTGCAAAAGCTGCAGAACAGTCTATTCGAAAGATTATCAATATGGGGGCCCCATTGAAGCTTAAGAGAAGTAAATAGCTCTATAGTAAAAATGCAATTATGTTATATACAATATACAGGAAATACAATTTAAGTCGCATCCATATACTTTCGTCCTAAAATTGCTCCCTTGCTTACTGAACTGCGATGAGAATACGATTGAAATAGCTGTCAACCCATGATAATTTTGATGTAAGTATATGCCAGATCTGTTAACTGTAATCCTATTCTAATCGCGGTTCAGTAATACATACATACATACAAACAATCACGCCTATATCCCAAAAGGGGTACGATCAAAACAGCAAAACGGCTCTCCGTGAGCCACTTCTCGCCCCCGTGAAGAACGAGACTTAGTCTATTGTTATACCAAGAAAAACGGTACTATCGACTAGTTCCAATTCCTCACCTTTCACAAAGATACTTGCCAACTAGTGCTCAACGTGATTTGTGTCAAACTTTTTTTTTTTTTTTAATAAATGGCTTACTCCCTTTGCACATGAGCAACGGGAATTCTGCCAATGACAAGTTGACGACGTTAATCACATTTTATTTGTTAAATAAATATAGGCAACGTTGTTCGGTTTTAGCCTTGCTCTTTGTAAGGGTGATAGCTGCTCCTTACAAACAACACGTGGCGGCCATGCCAGGACAACTGTCCATTAAACTACAGAGAGTTTACACGCGTTTTGAGACTAATTCTTCATTCGCTGCACACTTTTATTAGATCACCGCACAATAAGCTATCAATATTACACACTGAACTACTTAAATGAGCAAAAAATAAAAAATGTTTCTCAAGACGTCCAAACTACCCTGCGTTACGAACAGAAGACCTTGTGACAAACTTAATATAGTCGATTTGTGCCAATAAATGTTATGTTAGCAACTACCGTCGTTTTAATGAAATTACGAGACTTTTTGTGTGACATCTACAACATTGCCGACGGGATAAAACAGGGAACAGTTAGCATTGGAACAAACTCCCTTAGCTTTGGAAATGACCGCACTGGGCACACCTGGCCGTGGCACGTTTTCCTATTCCCGCGGCGGCACGGGACGGGTAGCCGATTCGATTTCCGCTCCCGTGCCCCCGGCTATCGATTGTGTAGTGTCAGTAATTATTGAGCTGAGGTAGTTCATGTTCACGGTAGGACTTTGATGATGTGAGCAATTACCATCATTGTGACGTTATTAAGACAGGATATTACTGTTGCTCGTGAGAACGCTGTGGTGATTTATTTAATTAGTAGTCATCCGCATGGTGACAATGCGGTTCGCCACCCATCACGTCTCGTTCTTCACGGGGGCGAGAAGTGGCTCACGGAGAGCCGTTTTGCTGCATTGATCGTAGCTAATGGAAATCCATGATCTCTGCCTACCCCTTTTGGGATATAGGCGTGATTGTTTGTATGTATGTATGTATTACTGAACCGCGGTTAGAATAGGATTACAGTTGACAGATCTGGCATATACTTACATCAAAATTATCATAGGTTGGCAGCTATTTCAATCGTATTCTCATCGCAGTTCAGTAAGCAAGGGAGCAATTATAGGACGAAAGTATATGGATGCAACTTAAATTGTATTTCCTGTATATTGTATATAATATAATTGCATTTTTACTATAGAGCTATTTACTTCATTAAGTGTCATTTGTTGACTACTTTTTTTGCAGAAAATTGATTTGTCACAGTGAAATCTATCAAAATAACCCCCAAAATTTCCTAAGATCACCCCAGTACACCAGTGTGTCTCCATTGGCAACAACGCTGTGACCTTCAATATGTTAAGATATAAGTTTAGCCAATTATTTGTTGAACGTGTTAGTTAATTACTCCGAGGGCAGTGACGCCGAGCGACGCAGTCACTGGACTCGACCGTTGACTTGCTCAATGCACTGGAAACGAGAACTGGCGCGGGATAATCAGCTTTTATAGGAGCGTTGTTTAGAGAATTAGCATGTTTGTAGCTTAAACACTCGTTATCTTCTTTATTACTTATGCGTAAAGGATAATCCTCCTCTACTTGGTGGACAAGAATCAAAAAATATCAAAAAGCCCTGAATAATGCACAATCGACAGCCCAGGACTGAAAGTCCTGGCACCTACATACATACGCCCAATCCCAATTGAAATGGAAAAGAGGCAGGAAGAAAGTATGATATTTGTTTATTTCACAAGAAATTGTAATTACAGCGTACGCCATGTGTTTCTATGATTTTTTCACTCCGGTCAAAGTCAAGTAAAAAAGTAAAACAGCAGCGTCATGAAATGAAATAGTTGATTAATGTTTGTTATGTTTGCAATACGTCACGTATTTATTTATTTCCTAGTAAGCAATAAATAATAAAATTCTGCGCGATTCACAATCTAGGATTGTGACGCGTCGCGACAATTGTGCCTCATATAACACTCTTGAATATTTGGTACACCTACACTTGGTACTACAAATAGGTAAATTTATTCAAATATTAACCTTTAGGGCGATATTACGAGCAAAGTTCAAGTTTATGCATCCGGGATATTTCACGACACGTGTGTCGCTATACCCGACACGGCATCGGCACTTTTGACCCAGTAGTAGTATTGCAACAATGTGCCTCATACTATAATGCTTGTGAATAGTAAACTCGCTACTACTAAGAGGTAAATTCATTCAAGAGTTAAACTTAATTAATACGATATTACGCGCTATGGTTCAATGTCATGCAAGCGTGATATTTTGCGACACGACGTGTCCCGCAATACCTATGCAACACTCGACCTAGTTGTATCGCGACATCATACCGTCACACTACGCTTTAGAATATTTGGTACACTTGCTACTATAAATAGCTTTCTTCCCGAATTAACCTTCAGGACGATATCACGAGCTATCGTTCAATGTCATGCATCCATGATATTACATGACACGTGCCCCGCAATACTGGACACGCCACTCGAGTACTCGATCCAGTTATGTTACGATTATGTGCCTCACACTACGCTTTTGAATAATTAGTAGACTCGCTACTCTAATAGGTAATTCATTCAGGTGTTAACCTTCATCAATGCGATACGCACTATGGTTCAATGTCATGCAAGCGTGATATTTTGCGACACGACGTGTCCCGCAATACCTATGCAACACTCGACCTAGTTGTCGTGATATTATGCGTTACACCACGCTTTTGAATATTTAATCCACTCGCTACTACTAATAAGTTTCATTTAAGATATAACCTTCATAAAGGACGATATCACGTGCTTTAGTTCAATGTCCTGCATTTTTGATATTTCGCGACAAGTGTCTCGCAATACTCGATGCTGCACTCGAGTAGGTACAGTCGACGTCAAAAATATGTTTACAACTTTTCACTTTAGAACCTTATTATAATGGAGTAAGGTAAAAAAGTGTAAACTTATATATACCGTCGACTGTACTCGACTCAGTTGTGTAGTAATAATGTGCCTCACACTACGCTATTGAATAATTAATAGACTCGCTGCTACTAATAAGTAAATTAATTCAAGAAATAACCTTCATTATGCACTCTAAGTTTTTCAATGTTATCCATTCGTGATATTTCGCGACACGTGCCCAGATGCGACATTCGACCCATCGTGTGGTGACATTGCGCTTCACAACGCTTTCTTATCTAAGCTATTTTACATTATCCTAAATAACTCGAAAACAAAAGAAGATCGAGGACTGATATTAAGCATGGAGTGTTCTTAGGACCAGCCAGGACACCACCTGAAAGAATGACCAAATCCGTCGTTGGGGGCACTTCTTGTTCGCTTAGCCTGCTAGACCCTTTCGCTGTTGCCATCCTCTTAACGGGATCAAATTAATTCTCACTGAAGCCCTTTTTCATTGTGTCTAGACATTTACATAATTTAATAGTTTTCATTATTTTCAACAGTATTACAGAACAAAGCAGATAAATTACAGGTGGTGTGCTAAAAGATAATAACCATTATTTTAACTCAGACTCTACCTTCAGATATTACACGGTAAATTATTTTCTACACTGCTATATGAAAAATAAATCATAATTAAGTACATTTATTATTTGTTTAACACAAACCTAGCGAAATAATTACAGTAAACGTTTTCTAAGCGGTCATCGCAGATAGAAGTGAGTAGATAACAAAACTGAAATGAATACGTAAAATATATGTTCATTACTTTATCACTACTATTAGAAATTAGGGTAGACCGAGGCAAATCGGGTCACAGGGCGAAATGGATCACGTTAAGCTAGTTTGTCAAATTCATAAGATCGCGCCACCGTGGCGCGCGGGAAGGTCAAACTCAATGCGGTACATCTTATTGGCTGTTCATGACTACCCACGATCTTATGAATTTGACAAAATGCTACTTGATCCGTTTCGCCCTGTGATCCGATTCGCCTCGGTCTACCCTATTAACCTAATTCACTATTTGCCTTATCGTGTAAACAAATACTTTTCAAATAAATTATCAATCTTTTCTCTGGGATTATCACTTAAAATTTTGTTATATAGTTACTTTAAAAAACTCACAAAGTATTTAATTCAACCTAGTAATCACTGAAAAATATCATCTTTAATATAAATTAAATAAAAATTAATGACATTCCACGAATTTGTTTACACGATAAGACAAATAAAGATCTATAGGGTATATACCTATTTGTGTTTAAAAGTTTCCGATATTTAGGCACGGCTTGCTTGATTATCACGGAATGCTACACTCGAGAGCAAAAGTTTCGGGTCACTAGCATTTTTTTGAATATCTCAAAAGATATTAATTTTAAAGATATTCATTTTAAAGATATTAAAGTTTATGTTAATGGCCCGAAATTTTTGCTTTCGAGTGTAGATCCTTATCCACAGTTACTCACATATTTAAGTGATTCTTTCAAGTTAGCGTACTACGTCCGTTGTCACTTCACTACTAGTGACCGTTGCTAACAGTAGTTACAATCGCCATATTAGCTTAAAATCGTAATCCCGTTACATATAGTATTTTTCTGTGTCCACTTCTCGACACACATTCAACCCGGCAGGATGAACTCTGCCACCGGAAGTTGCGTACGACGCATCGCGATTGCTTCCGGCCCGGCCCGACCCGGCTGGCGTGACCCGCGCCTATGCCGCGATCCGATCATCTGATTCAAATGAGGATTTTTCGCCTCTGGCTAACATTTTTACCGTGACTTAAACAAGTCCATTTGAGTTATTTTGTAAATATATAAGGAGTCAAGACACAAAAGTTTTAGTTTCTTTAAACGCAGATATACATACAAACACAGGCTCAGCCTAGTGTGGGAATCACTGTATTGCTTCCCACTGTAAAACCAATATATGAAATAAATATATTTAATATATATATGAAATCAATATATTTTGAATTTTGAACATGTGTAATATGGTCTCAAATATCTGAACAACGCCTCTATTATCGAAGCGATAAAGTGTATGTTCAGATATTTTTGAGTACCCTGGCCGCTCCGATATATTTGATGGCGACTTTACCTAAACTGCAAGAAGCCATGCGTTTAGCGAGGAATAGAAGCCTATGGAGGAACCTGATCATCAACAGAAGGACATGATGTCACGATCCTCAGCTGTGAGGGAACGACAAATGATGATGATGGTACCTACTACACAAAATACTTTGTCAAGAATGTTGGAACATGCACACTAATTATTTAATAACAGTTGCTTGGAAAAAATACAATTTCAAAATAATGTTTAACAAAAATCTGCAGCACCCAACTGTATTCCTCAACATAAACTAAACCGCAACGCAACAAATAACAAAAAAACATAGCAATTTTCACTCGCAACAAAACCTAGAGTCTAGTGCAAAAACGCTATCTGTGCATAGACGGGACACGCCAATGGCTCGTTTGCGCTAATTTGCTTTTTATCCCGATCATCCTGAGCTCGGTCATTGCCCGAAGGTATTAGGAGATTTGCTGCAGCTCTTGCATATCCAGTCTTACTTACTGGTGGAAGAATTTGATATGTCTTTATAACCAGCAGGGATATTTCCAAATTGAAGAGGATTTATTCTTCAATTTGGACACCTTAAAGTTAATAATTAAACCCCGAAACCGATATCCACCAACTTCTTTCAAGCAAAAGAGGATACATCCAAATAAAAAAAATTAAAAATACGTTAAAGAAATACTCGGGAAGTACATTTCAAGAGGGCTCTTTCAACATTATAAAATAACACGGTTACACTCACGGCACTTTAGTCACGTCTTGCGACATGTTTCGGCCAGAACTTCAGTGTGTGCTGTGATAGTTTAGTGGACACAGTGAGTGTGGTTTGTTTATCGTCGCTCATGTCGGATGAACCAAATACGCTGCAAAACACGTTAGCAGCGCCGGCGCAAGATCATCCTCAACAAGTTGTGTCAGAGCGCGCGCTGCGAGCCGCGCCGGACGCAGGTCGGCACCGGCAGTCGACGACGCGAGGCGCAGCAGTGCGCCACGGGCCGGTTCAAGTAGCACTCCTAGTGCTTGAAGATGGAGACCTAGGCTCTCCGAAACATGTCGCAAGACGTGACTAAAGTGCCGTGAGTGTAACCGTGTTATTTTATAATGTTAATATGTCTCACGAAAGTTTAAATTTAATAGGGCTCTTTCAAATTATGTACCAACGACTTGTTTTTATGTATTGTTCCTAGTCCGCAACTATCCCTTTCCTAAGCACTAAATATATCTGACGAGTTCAGACAACGTAATTTGGATGGACTATCAGTCACCAGACTTTATGAGTCACTGTGTACTCATAATTGATCGTCGGTAGACCTTATATCTTTGTGATAAAGTTTAAAATACAACAGTGTAGATAGGGTGCGCGAATCAATCGAACGCTACTGTCCAATCAGCGTAGCTGTCACTGGTAGATTGAACTACAGAACCAATACTAAAAATAAAATAGAGCAATGTACTTCTAAATTTACGGAACGTAGATTTTTATCCGATTGGCGAAGAAGGGGGTGATGTTTTTGGTCCATTGTTTGTAAAATGTTTATTTTCTGAGATATTTGCACAAATTTTAAGGTTATTAATATTATACGGTTTGAAACTTTACTAAGAGTAATGTGTGAAGGTTTTTTAAATGGGTCATTATTTAATATTGATAAAATATTTATGTGTCTAATAAACATATAGTAGGACATTTTTATCCCGAAACGGTAGGTATAAAACAGTATTTTTGCTGTTGGTATTGTAGCAATATTATTGTCTAAAACGTATCACATAACTTTCTATAAACCTAGCTCACGACCACTTACGAAACACCCCTATTCAAAATATAATCCCTCTCGTTCTCTCGTAGCTTTAACCTACACTAAAATATATAAGCAAAGTATTACGAACGAAGACAGACAAAACGTGAAATAGTTCCACTTCAGAATGTCCCTATTCACAGTATAGTTTCTCAAAGGCTTTAAATACACAAACAATACGAATATGTCTTTTTTCTACTCCGGTACTTTTATCTGTCAATTATATGGTCCCGCCAACGAATATAAAAGCATATCTTATGACATTTCAAAAAAGTCTATCTTGTCTAATCTTCATAAAGACCCTAGGGTTATTATGTGATAAAAAGCAACTGCTAACAGTGGTGCCCTGTGAACCCAACAGATAAAAAAGAAAAACAACACTAAATTTACAACGAAAATCAAAACTGCCAACTTAACAAACGACTGAATTCATATGGTTTGGAACAATAACAAAACTAATATAATTGCACATAAGGAAAAAAGCAAGTAAGTTGATGACATTTGAAAAAAAATACATTACCGTGTCTATGATTACGTGTTCTCAACTGTCATTTGCCACCACTTTTCAACTTCTCGCTCTTTCTTAAAGCAAACTGCGTTTAATTTTGTATTTTATTTAATCCCTAGTCGTAGAATGTCTTTAATATACGATATTAGAAGCATCTCATTTAAATGTTGAGCTATTTTATTTTGTCTATGAAATGTCCAATGTAACGTGAACCCTGATTGGCTCAAGATTTAAAGTCCCGTACACGCTATACAATACGTTCACTGTGAAAGCTCATTTCCAAAGCGAAACTTAGTGCACGTAGTTCGGAAGTAATTAAAAAGAAATTAACAATATTCAAATACATTATCCGCCGGGCACGGAAACCCACCTTTGTTGTAAAGGTTTGCTTATGGTCAAAGTTACAGTGCTATAAAAGTTAGTTTCTACCCTTTTGTTTTGTTTATCGGATGCCGTTCCGTTTTAGCATATTTCGAAACGGTTTCATGATTGCGAAATGATATTAAATCGTGTTTCCATATAGTTTATGGAAAAGTTCCAAACATTAACACGTTATCTGCTCACGTGCAGCTAATATACTTATTTAAGCGGAGGACTGAGTGTTTTTGCGCTAAGCAGATTTCAAAATGAAACTATTTTTTTATGTGAACATTTTACAGTAAACTTCGCCAAACTGTGACGTTTGATGGCGAGATACACGTTTTTTTAAACAAATAAAGCAACTTTGTGAAAATATTCAACTTTCAAGAATTAAAACACGATACTAAGATTATAGGATGACTTAGTTTTTTGGGGACGGAAAACACGATTGAATAATATAATTTTCTGACAAAATTATTTTTCAAAGTCAGGTCTTCTTTTACACTAAAACTGATTGTATACCTAAAATTAAAGGAACATAAAGATAAGATTAGAATTTGATACTATAATACTTATTGTCCTTTTGCATTATAGATTCACGTATTTTTCATAATTCGTCAAAAAACTGCAATTGGAAACAGCGATGCTGCCAATTTTTTTTTCGTATGCTAGGTAGTGGGTGGGGTTTCTGAGAATTTAAGCATGCACTTAAATGAACCTCAAGATAATTTGGAATATACGAACTAGGTCTGTGCTTTAAACTAGGCTCGGTACTTAACTGTATTGTCGTGCCATCGCAAGTACAGTTGCCATCAGATATATCGGAACGGCCAAGGTGGTCACAAATACCTGAACAACGCCTGTAATGTCAAGGCGATAAAGTGCATGTTCAGATATTTTTGAGTACCTTGGCCGCTGCAATATATTGGATAGCGACTGTACTATCATTTATTCTGTTCTAAAGGGCATAAACTGAAACACATATTAAACACATTTCTATAATAACTAAGAAACTATTTCATCGTTTGTGTGATTTCATAAAAGTTGATGTCATGACATATTAACGACAAGAGCCACGCGGTGACATAAACTTTATGAAGCGCTTTACGGCCAAGGGATTTAATTTTAACTTTTCAATGGAGAATGTCCGGCGCCGCACATCAGGTTTAATTGAAAAATATTAATAACATAACTTATATGACTCGTGTTGTTAATGGGTTAAATATTATTTTAATATATCAATTAATACAAAATTGTTAAATAAAGAAATAATATTTTGTGTCCGGAATGTATGAGCTCCCATAAAAACATACTACCTACTGGAGTCTGGTAATATTAGTAGAATCAAAATATATTTTTTATACCTTGTCTGTGACAACTAAGCAAACAGTCCATCTGATGGTAAACTGAGATTATTTCGGACGTCTGCATCTCAAAGTGTGTAACAGGCGCGTTTGCAACCCTTTAAAAACCTGTGTTACACTATTTTTTGAAAAACCCCGTACAGAAGTCCCTCAACACAGTGCGTGACGCGTTAGGATCTAGGAGTTGAGGATAAACGCCATACAACTATTTCAATGAGTTATTTATTTTCATTCTGTAGCTAGGGAGCTTATATTATTTATTTCAAATAGCATGCGTGGGACAGGTGAAAATGTTATATTTCATGCAAATACTGTTACAAATTAATCATCAACCAGTAAACTAAAAAAATGTGGTATTCAATTAAATTTTTTTTAAACAACAATAAGTTTAATACTTCGACTTTTTGAAACAAAGTTTTGCCACTTTCAGTACATGTTAAATATAACTATAAACAAAGCAATTAAATCGCGAATGCACCCCACACATGTGGGATCAATTCAATTTTTAAAATATGGCATTCTGTCCACAATATTGGGACAATTTTGCCAATGTCGAAGTAGGTACGACAAATGAACGGTTAATTAAAATTTTGCTCCAAGAGCTGGACGTTGTACGGTGAGGTTAGGCTTTTTATAAGGAGATAGCTACTCCCTACAAACAGCACGTGGACTAACGGATATCTAACTCAAACAGGGGTTACACATGTTTCGAGACTAATTCTTCATTAGTTGCTCACTAGTTCGTTAAATCACTGCAGAATAAGCTATATATTACACATTGAATCACGAAAATGAACATAAAATAAGAAGTTTTTCCCGAAACCAAACCACCTTGCTCGACAAGATGGCCGCAAGTCCCACATGTGGGATAAAACGTCAATAGTGCTTGACAGTGACTGACTCGCGCAATCGAATTTAAAAGATTGCGTCACGTCAATCGAGTCAACTGTCAATTTTAGTCTACACTCTACCTTTGTCTGATTAAGATTTCCTTGCACATTGTATCGATAATCGAAAACGAGAATGTTTTATTGATTAATCTCTTCATTACATTTGTGAAATGACATGTGTCCCACGCACAATCCTGTTTGAAAAATATAGGGTCGTTTTAGCAATTTCATTACACATTTTCGTGTAATGAAATTGCTTAAACAGGCTAATAAGAACCTTTAGTAACCCGTTAGCTCCCCACTTGTGGCACATGGCGTTAAACTGACGTAGAAACGTTAACATTACTAACCAATTGAGTTACATTACGCGGCACACAAGTAACATAGTGGATCTGTCCCTAGAGAGCTCCGGGCTCTTCGTACTTAATTTAATAATATAATTTGATATGGGACGAAAATTTTACATATTTTGGGACGAAGTTTAATGTAATCTTTCAAGGTATATTTTCTCCTAATATTCTACTATTATTTTTATGTATCGTCTATGAATCATTATCGCAAGTTATAACGATAAAAAACAAATATGCGACCCGTATAATTACTAGTGGTTCTGTGAACTGTACACTTCGGAGAACATAAATAACGCGACAGAAAACTTCTCCCCTTTCCCCCTCATTTTCTCCCCAAAAAAAAAATGTCTCGACAATTTTTGGCAAATAAATCAAGGAACGTACATGCCAAGTTACATAGAAATCGGATGAAAAATGCGACCTCTAGACCGACACTGACCAACCAATACACACACATCAATCTGCCAAATCGTCGTACCAGTGAGAAACCCCAGACCCAACATGCACCCGCGCGCCCGTGCGGTCTCTCCTTGTGAGTTAAAATGGAGATGTTCGGCGCCTCGCTACGCTCGGCTCCTCAGTCAATAAAAGTGGCCACTGCAGCCTATAAATGCTCGCAACTTTAGTAATGTCACAAGCGCGTTACCAGTGCATTAATAAATACATGTATCTATTATTTTTATGATATTATGCCGACCCTTTTAAAGCCACTCCGTTACCAGATATTTTAACCCATATTGCGAGAATTTATAAAACATACCCGTTAAGGGGCTACTTCGAAAAATTATCGGTTTTTTCATACGCTCTATTGACTAAACGGGAAAAGGGACTGAATTTATTTTCGAATATATATTATAAGACTATATACTCTTGTTTTTGGCACAAGCCAAAACACGATTGCTGAAAGTTGCCTCGATAGAAAAAATATCCGAAGTTGGGTCCTTTTTCCCCCTATTTTTCTTAGCTTACGTAAACTATAAGAGATTAAGCAATATAACTGAGTAAACAATATGGTATTCTGGTTTATCTAAAAATTCACAGAAACAAAATTACACAAAACTTTATAGATTCGCTTATTTATCGTATTTTAGTCAAAAAGTCTGATCCTTAAGAGCGCTGCATCTCTTTCTTTCGTGCACGGGAGCCATAAACGTGTCACTAACGGATGGGCGTGGCTTGTCCGAATCGAGGAACAGCCTTAACTAGTTTCTGTTGGTATACGCCATCTTTAGTGAAATTGGAACAACGGGTTAAACATTTTCTTTTTGTCTTGTTATCTGTGTAGTAATTTCAGCATACAACTGAAGTATTTAAAGCTAAGTATAAATCCTTACAAGTATAAATTCGACCCTTTACTATTCCCCAAATACACCGTTTGTATAATGCGGGTATCCTTTGAAACATAATGTATGGAGGTCGCTTCAGGTACGTACTTACAATATTATGTTCTAAGTTTACTGTAACTATCAATGTCGATTTTCTACTTCATATTACATACTTAAATACAATTGAAGTATCTATTTTTAGCAGAGATAGCAAAACATTAAAACAATACAGATTGTATTTAGGTATTTTATTACTGCGTAGGTTAAAGTCATAGTCATAAGGTTGAATTTAGGCTTAAGTCAATTGCATGTGACAGCTGGGTGTCAACTATTCTAAAGCATTAGCGTGGCGAGCACTGGGATGTTTACATAGTTGATTCGAAAGTAGTTTTCGTTAGTCCTTTGTTAGTTATATGCTTTAGAATACACTTGTGGTCTCACTTTAATACTTAAGTCCTTTTTAAGTGATTATTTTTATAATCATTATTACGCGGTTATGCCGGTTATCACACTGGTGCCGCAACCGGATGGATAAACGAGACAGCGCCATTCACATGCTGAGCACTATGTCTCACTCGCACTCGGTCGCCTCATGCGGAAACCGCAGCAGTGTGATAGACGCCTTACTTGAACCGTTCCGTCTCTTTGTCGTAACTTTAAAGCACTATACCTCCCCCTCAATACTCCGTCAAAAAAATCGTAAACTCCAACCAACGCGTACCTCACAAAATCATGGCGTAACGTATTTAAAAAGCACTCGACTCACATCCTGGCGAGGTGGTGCTTGAATCGAGAGGCTAGACAATGGGCCTTTTATTAGATCGCCGCGGAGAGGCCTGGAAGAGTTGCTTCCGCGCCTTTTGAGGTAGCGGACGCTACTCGATATTATATGATAACATTGATAACCGAAAAGCATGAAGGTGCCGTATTCTAATTTTAAAATACATAAACAATACATTAAAAACACAATCAATCTTAAACATAACTCCAACACACAATCAAATATTAAACCAATACTAAAGTTGCATCGGAATAATTTTCTTTTTGACGAAATCTTTTTGACGTTTCCTAAAGAGTAGCTGATTTGACTTCATAGGAAGGCCTATTAATCCGATGTAACTCCAATATAATTTTATTATTGGTTGATTATTTGTTGTGTTTTTAATATGTTGTTTATGTATTTAAAAATTAGAATGAGGTGAAATTTTTTTTTGAATGAGGTTAACATCGGCTCCAGAAGCTCGCAAGAGGAATTTGCCTCAAATCGGAGCCTACCAAGAAGCCTGATGGATTGTTAAATTTTCGAGCAGCGCTGCCGTGACCTACTCGATTTCCGGGCCCGACGGCGCTTCCGGCGCGACGTTCGGGCATGTGGGGCGGGCTCGTGGACTAACTATTACTAGGTTGTGCATTCTAAAATTACTAGTACTAAAATTACTAGTATTCCACGAAAAAGTCGAACCGTCCCGTACAAACGTGTTAGCTGGGCAGACAGGGTAGGAGCTGATCTTCATGAGCTCGGTGCCGAAGAAGCCTGGCGTGAAATAGCGCAGGACCGAACAAATTGGCGTGCTCTTGTGTCGGAGGCCAAGACTCATTTTGGGTCGTCGCGCCAAATAAGTAAGTCCCGTACAAACGCGAATTTTCGGAAAATAATTGGATGGTGTTTGGAATTAGTTTATCTGCAACTTAAGTGTCAATACATGTTAAAAAATATAATCTCCTAATTAAAATTACTAATATTAATAAATAGAGTTAAACACTTCTTTGCACTGTGCAGCTCGTGGAATAACCCTTTATAGTAGTTAACTGGCGATCGGGCACGCAACCAGTAGCAAAATACTGTGAGCCGACTTGAAGTTCCGTGATCAATCAAAAAATCATAAATTTAGGTAGAAATTTGATTTAAAAATGACAAAAAAACATTAAGTCGTATTATTTATGTCATTTGTATTCTAAACGTTTAGTTTATAGTCAAAATCAAATTCTGGCAGCTTTAATTCAAAACGGCTTCCAGCAGTCGCCCCCTCTCCCTCTATGATTAACCACCTTTTAGCACATAACTTAAATACATAGATAAAAACATTTTGGTCCTCCCTGATATATGGTGATTTTCTTTAAAAGATAAAAGATAAAAGATATTTATTCTTCAATTTAGGCACATTACAATGCACTTATGAACGTCAGAGAGAAAAAGAAACTACCACCGGTTCTAACCCTACACCTCTGACCCGAGAAGTATTACTTATTACCGGCAAGAAACTCGGCGGGACTTATTTTTTCAAAACAGTAATACTAATACATTAAAGATACTATATACAATAATGTGTAGTTCTTCAAGAAGGCATATCAAAACTGTGTGTGTGTAATTAAAATGAAAAATAAAAATAAAATCCAAATCTGACTGCAATACGTTTAGTGACGATATTGCAAAATAATATTTAAGTTTTTCATTTTATTTTAATTGTGTTTATAACTGTAGTTGCAACTTTAAGAATTTTTCTATGGGATATAACGGTTACGGTATAAATATTTGAAGTAATTTACTTGCGCCTCAACTACACAAGTATAATGTGCTCCATCTAGCAGTACATAGTGATCTGTGGGCGTACATTACTGTCTGGGCGAATGTGTTCGAGCAAGCGATTTAGATGTCATTTACAACTATGATGTGTTCGAAATATTTCGTTTTAGGTGCAATTTTAAATAACAAGTAAACTTTTTGTAAAAAAAAATACAATTATATCCAGCTTTAATATTTAAACGGTGGTTTAAACAATGCACTAACCAAACGCAGCTCTGACCACTAACAAGATTGGACCTAAACAGACAAACATTACGTTTTTTTATGACATAGGAGGCAAACGAGCAGACGAATCGCCTGATGGTAAGCAATTACCGCCGCCATTACATTCAATGGAAATGGAATATCATTGTGAATACCAATTTAATACTGTATGACAATATATTATTAACTAGCGACCCGCCCGGTTTTGCACGGGTGCAATTATACATATAAACCTTCCTATTGAGTCACTCTATCTATTAAAAAAAAACCGCATCAAAATCCGTTGCGTAGTTTTAAAGATCTAAGTATACATAGAGACAGACAGCAGGAAGCGACTTTGTTTTATACTATGTAGTGATAAAAATGATGGGTACTGTAGCAAGGGAATATTTATTATACAATTTATCTGTACAGATGTAGTTAATAATCCTTTCCTTTCGTATTTTCTCGGAAATGTTCGTTTTTGTCTTACACTGAGATGTAAGACAAAAACGAACATTTCCGAGAAAATACGAAAGGAAAGGATTATTCACTACATCTGTACAAATAATAAATCACGACGAATTCTTAAACATCTCGGAGACAAAGTCATCTCTATGACAAAGTCAGTCTTTGTACCTTTAACTACAGTCGCCATCAAATATATCGGAGCGGCCGAGGTACTCAAAAATATCTGAACATGCACTTTATCGCCGTGACAATAAAGGCGATATTCAGATATTTTTGATCACATTGGCCGCTCCGATATATTTGATAGCGGCTGTACAGTCAAGGAATTTGATTCGCGTACCGTCTTAAGTCTAAATTACTGATGACAATTAATAGTACTAAGGGCTATGTTTCTTCGCTTGCTTAAAGAAATATAAGCCTTATGATATTCTGACATTTCAAGCAATAAATCAACGAAACGGTACGCGAATCAAATTCCTTGACTGTACCTATTAACAAATATGCCTGCTATTCATGATATAATAAGTAAAACTAATTTTAGACTTCCAAGTATAACCTCTGAAAGTGCTCAATATTTTAGGCCTGCGCAAAACTTGTGCGTATTAAATGTTCCTATATCGTTAACTATCACAGACAAATGAGAGTCTTCACCTGCAATAGAGGAGCTTTGAAACACACCTGTGACTAAGACATTCCGCCCACCGTAATGCTGGAAACTTAAGGGGTATTCGAATGATATTAATTGATTTTAATTTGATGTAAGCTGTGGGGCTCGCTCGTTCTTGTATATTAGTGCAGGTGAGATACGGTGCAACGAGAATTTATACAAGGTGTAACAAAAATACAGGTGATCCTTTTAAGAGCATAATTGGTATCATATTTTAGTTATGAAAAAGTAAGAAAAAAAATTTTTACGCGAATAAAATTTTTGGTTTTGTATGGAGGGTTGGCTAGCTGGGACGACGTGTCCCATAAAAAAAAATTTTTTTTTTCGCGTCAAAAAGTTTTTTTTCCCTATTTTTTCCTACTCGCAGTAGGGTACCAAATATAACCTTAAACGGATCACTAGTATTTTTGTTACACCTGTATTAATATGCAGATGTAATTAGCAATTATCTAGTGAGTGAAATCTATGATACCTCACGTAGGCATGAAGATAAAAAAAAGTTGTGGGATAACTGAGATTAATTTTATACAAAATGGTGGGCATATACAAACGACAGGGTCAAGTAGACATAGAGAGGGAATGCCGTGGCTAGCAGGACGACTAAAACAGGCTGATTAAAAAAAAATAAGAAAAACATGATTAAATTTTACCTATACAGCGTGTATTCTTGATATCACCTCATACGCCAAGGGTAGTTAGTATAGACCCTAATAAATATGTTTTATTAAAAATTTACGACTTTTATATTTCCATATAAAATATTTCAGCACACCCACATGATTGCTTTGCCCTAAAATATCACAACTGATGATGTGTCAAATAAGTGTTTACGCAATACATTGCGGCCCGAAGAAATTTAAAAGATGAATTGCTCTATGTTAAATAAGAATTAACTCAATATTTATTATTAGACCCAACACCATCTTAAATATGATTGCGGACAGGATTGAATGTCTGTACATTATGCATTGTTGTGGACTTCACAAGCCCGCGTATTTACAAAGTCTATACTATTAGAGTTCAGATGCGAACTGAACTGGATTAGCTTTAATTTTGCAAAAAGTTGACAAATCCCTAACCGATTACAGTCCTGAAATTGACTTAAATCGCATAGACTTTGTAAATAAAATTCATACTGATATTGCAGCTACAAAAGCTAGACTGTTATGATCTTTAGAAATAGTACATTACCCAATTAGTAGAAGATTTAACCTAACCCACTTTTTTGTAGCTGTTTGAGTTGGTTTGGGGTCACAGTTCTTACCTAACCCACTTTTTGAGCAGATGTTTGATTTGGTTAAGGGTCACAGTTCTAACCTAACCTAACCCACTTTTTGAGCAGCTGTTTGATTTGGTTAAGGGTCGCAGTTCTAACCTAACCTAACCCACTTTTTGAGCAGCTGTTTGATTTGGTTAAGGGTCAAAGTTCTAACCTAACCTAACCCACTTTTTAAGCAGCTGTTTGATTTGGTTAAGGGTCTCAGTTCTAACCTAACCTAACCCACTTTTTGAGCAGCTGTTTGAGTTGGTTAAGGGTCACAGTTCTAACCTAACCTAACCCACTTTTTAGCAGAACCAATAAATTTGCTACCTACTTGTACTTTATGCATAATTTGTTTTCTACAATGTAAACTTTCGTGAACTCAACTCGACTAGGTATTGTTGATACATAATCTTTGTAAATATGCCGGCAAAAAACTAATCTACTTGAGTGACATTCGTAACTGAGATAGACTAGATATTTTCAACTAATTTGCAGAATCAAAAGCTAATCTAGTCCAGTTTGCACCTGAACTCTAATAGTATAGCTTTTGGAAATAAGCTTCCCGGTCCCGATGGGAGACGAGAGTGTCAAATGTTTTCATCCCTTCGTGGTTGAACCACCTATTTTTTAACAAGTTGAGTGTCAAATAATGGATAGTACCAGTAGGTATACTTTATTATTAAAAAAAACCAAATTGAGATCAATTTGCAAGATCGGAATGCCGCTCAATCTTATCTCATAACTAAGGCGACTGTATCCACAATGCGACTCACAAATCCTCGCCTCAGACAATTACCAAAGTTCCCAAAATCGATTAACCGTCGCATAATATATTCATCGACATCCATCATCCGAGGATATCTGTCCCCCGGGGCGGACTTACGGCCGACAGCGATTTGAGTAGAATTAGTTGAAATATTGATTGAGTGTAAGTGCCTCATTTAAGATTATTTTGGCGTACACTCACCATCAAATATATCGGAGCAGCCAAGGGTCTCAAAAATATCTGAACATGCACTTTATCGCCGTGACAATAAAGGGATAAGTTTGCCTTTGTACTTTACATTTTTTGTTTACTGTATTTATCTACTGTGTTATGTACAGTGATCGGCGAAAAGGATGCCACACCGCGGGAATTCAACAGACATAGTATTATGGATGTGCCGTTTCGCCCGCGATACCAATTAAACTGCTCGAAAATATATTTGTATTATGTTTAATACAATGAATCAGTGTCGGTTACGACTTGTAATAACTAGGTAGTACGCCCCGAACTAAGAACTCGCTCGTTGATCAGTAAAATAATGGTTTGTTATTTTAATTTTATAGAGACCAAAAAAAAACAAAAAATAATATGCGAAATAAATAATTTCATTCAAACACTGAATTACAAATGTTTGGGAAAATTACTGTAATTTTATTTTTCTATCCCGCAAATGCCGCGGCATATCCATACTAGCATAATGATTAGTGTCCGACCGAAGTTTCGGTTTCGGTTTCGGTTTCGGCCAGTTTCGGCCAAAAAACCGTGTTTCGGCCCAAATTTCGGTTTCGGCCAAAAAACGGCCGAAACTTTCGGCCGCGCCGAAACTTACAACATTGAGCTTAATCGGTCCACAAGTTCTGTCTCAGTAACGTTTTTAAGTGACAATATTATAATAAATAAATATCAAAAAAGTGTACATATGTGTTTGGAAGATTATTTCATCAATTATAATATGATAATAACATTTAAGTATTAATTTTATCGTACATTAAATTCTCGAGTTCATGCAAGAGACTGCCCAAAGAACTGCGTCGGCCTACGCTGAAAATTATACACGAAGAAATCAAGTAAAAACACTTGACGATTTATTTGAAATACTGATTGTGAAATTAAAATAGTCCATGCAATCTTGGCGAATTATTTTATAGAGACTTGTTAACACCATTGATGTCTCAGTCGATGAAACTTTGCTGTATAACTAACTGCAGTATAACTAATGAATAACACACAAATTTAAAAAATCGTATTCATAATTTAAAAGAAAACATAACAATTTTAATAAAGCACAAATGTTTGTTTTTCCAAGTCATATATTCTTCGTACTTTTTTTAACAAAACATATTACTTTAACCATAGAGATAGATGCTATAAAAACTCCAAGTATCGAACAAAACTTTCATATTTTTATTTTGTTTACTTATCGTAATTCTACTCTGAAAATACATCTGTCAAGTTTAAAATCGTGTCGGTTATTTTATTGCTAATTTTAACGTAGCAGATCCTAAATCCTAAAAAATACCAAAGTAAAAAAAACTGATGTCAGACATCTGTCTGTTTCCCACGTTTGCGTACATATCTATGTATGAAAACATGGTCGACTTGTGACAATGGTACTTTCAATAAGGTGGGTAAAATTTTACGTTACAGTTGTGAAAAAGTTACATAATTATAATATGTTTATTCATTCATATATTTCGTGCTCTGCAATTATTTCGCGAAAAAAAAAACTGAAAGAAGAAACGAATTTAGGGATCAAAATACGCCTTACACCGAAATAACTTGGAGTTGTGAACAAACTAGAAAAAATCATGGGATTAGATTGCCAAGTAGACCTCAGGCTCCGTTGAGTTCGTGGGAAAACGCCAGCACAAACGCTAGGAGGATGATCAATTAAAACATACTAACCTTGTTCTTTATGCCACCTATCCTGCACAAGTTACAACGGCTTATTGACATTTAACTCAACGATTTTAACGTGTTTATAAAAGTTTCGGTTTCGGTTTCGGTTTCGGCCGAAACTGCACCTAGAGCCGAACCTTCGGTTTCGGTTTCGGTTTCGGCAAAAAAACATGTTTCGGTCGGACACTAATAATGATTGACGTCATTCACCCCGTGTGGAATCCTTTTCGCCGATCACTGGATGTACAATAAAGTGTTACTTACTTACTTACTTACTTACAATAGTGGCGCTATTTAGATATTTGTGACTACCTTGGTCGCTCCGATATATTTGATGGCAACTGTACCGTACCTCGGTAAACATAACTTTATTACTTTGGCTGTAACTATATTTTAATGAGTTTGGGATGCTGCATTAACCTATATTAAATTGATGTGTTTTCCTCTCAACCCATGGTTACATTTTCGTATCGCGTTTGTCTAAAGGAAATAATTAATGATGACGTACATAATCGGTTATGCGATACAAGTGTTATTTAATTAAAACATATTGCAAATGTTACTCGTAATTCTAGGTACAGTCAGCAGCAAACGTAGCTATGCGTCAGTTGTTCAAAAAGAACTTGAAACGACTTTATATTCAAGAATACAAGAGCGTATCAAGATCAATAAACACCTAATCCGCTAAGCTACTTTTGCCGCTGGGTGTAGGTACTAAACAAAGCGATATAAACTTAAATAGTACATTGTTGTAGAGGCTGGAAAGTAAGCTATAGGTGGATCGAGTTAGTTCGAGGGCCGACCCGCCAGGGGAGGCCCTCGAAGATACGAGTCCACCTATAGCGCTTTCGGCCGAGACATTACATAGTGCTTTTCACGACTACTGTGAGGAAATAAAATAAAAAATTAATTGGCATATACAAACACTTTAATAGATACTATTTATAGGTATATTGACGGTTCATATGCTTTTCACAAGCACGATATAGTAAACGAGCATGTAACTTTCTGCAAATAAATGCTTCTTTTCGCCATCCTTCCATAATATGAATTGTTCGTTGGATATTATATTGTATACAAAATATCACTGTTCATGGGCCTTCTTATTTAGGACGCGATTTCACTGGTAACAAATTTCTACGCCTGTGCAGTTTCTTGAATTTCGCTGGGCGCCAGCGTATTAATAACATTTTCTACACTTATTGAACTCATTTTTACTGCATAAATACAACTTTCTTGTTTTTCAGTCAAACATTATCCAATTCAATATGTATTTTTCTCGCTCCACCTTTATTACTTTTTTTTTTCACTTTTAAGAAGCGTTTTACGATGTTTGCTTCAATCCGACTCAAACGGCTATTAGACATTGCAACCTGCAGGGCCCAATCTGTCAGGTTGGTAGGTATAATTAAAGGTAGGGCCCGTAGGGAGCTGAAGGAGGGAGAGGCAGGGTACACAACAGATTGGGCCCTGCAAGTTGCCATGTCTAATAGCCGGTTCACTCCTTACCCATTTTTTGATAGAAAACCACAAACGGTTAAAAAGGTAAAAACGCCTTAAGGGTGATCTGAATGATTTTGACGTTTCTTTTTTTTTAACAAGTAAATTGGTTCGATAAACAACCTTATTTTATTTTAGAATGAAAAAGTGGTGCCAAAAAAAGAGCAGGTGGCGTGAAAATGTATTTTTCACGCCACCTGCTTGGAAATGTGGCAAAAGAAGATCAAAATCCAAGCTGGAAAGTAAGCAATTGCTGTAGCATCTGAACAACCACTACAAGAATTGCTATTTTGCAGCAATGAAATGTCATAGTAGAAAAGTAAAATCCAGATGTCATTGCATTGGACCCGCCAATGAGAATCATTTAAAACATTAAAAAGGTCTTTTTTTGGCACCACTTTTTCATTCTAAAATAAAATAAGGTTGTTTATCGAACCAATTTACTTGTTAAAAAAAAAGAAACGTCAAAATCATTCAGATCACCCTTAAGGCGTTTTTACCTTTTTAACCGTTTGTGGTTTTCTATCAAAAAGTGGGTAAGGAGTGAACCGGCTATTAGACATGGCAACTTGCAGGGCCCAATCTGTTGTGTACCCTGCCTCTCCCTCCTTCAGCTCCCTACGGGCCCTACCTTTAATTATACCTACCAACCTGACAGATTGGGCCCTGCAGGTTGCAATGTCTAATAGCCGTTTGAGTCGGATTGAAGCAAACATCGTAAAACGCTTCTTAAAAGTGAAAAAAAAAGTAATAAAGGTGGAGCGAGAAAAATACATATTGAATTGGATAATGTTTGACTGAAAAACAAGAAAGTTGTATTTATGCAGTAAAAATGAGTTCAATAAGTGTAGAAAATGTTATTAATACGCTGGCGCCCAGCGAAATTCAAGAAACTGCACAGGCGTAGAAATTTGTTACCAGTGAAATCGCGTCCTAAATAAGAAGGCCCATGAACAGTGATATTTTGTATACAATATAATATCCAACGAACAATTCATATTATGGAAGGATGGCGAAAAGAAGCATTTATTTGCAGAAAGTTACATGCTCGTTTACTATATCGTGCTTGTGAAAAGCATATGAACCGTCAATATACCTATAAATAGTATCTATTAAAGTGTTTGTATATGCCAATTAATTTTTTATTTTATTTCCTCACAGTAGTCGTGAAAAGCACTATGTAATGTCTCGGCCGAAAGCGCTATAGGTGGACTCGTATCTTCGAGGGCCTCCCCTGGCGGGTCGGCCCTCGAACTAACTCGATCCACCTATAGCTTACTTTCCAGCCTCTACAACAATGTACTATTACTCTATTACCCACTAGGGTTAACTTCAAGCAGAGACTATACCTAGAGATATACAGGGTGTAATCTAAAACGTGATACAAGATAATCAAACCTGAATCTATTCATGATATTGACAACTTTTACTATGGGCTCAACTTTGTAAATTTACAAAAAAAATTAAACGTCTCATACATTTTCGTCTACCTATCCTTGACTTTTTCTATGGAGCAGCTCAATTTTTTTATTTTTTTACAAAGTTGCTCCCATAGTAAAAGTTGTTCAATATCATGAATAGATTCAGGTTTGATTATCTTGTATCACGTTTTAGATTACACCCTGTAGACGACCACAGTCTAAGAACTTTTTGAAGCTCATGTCTATTGGGCCATCTTTTTTTTTATGAAACTATTAGCAAACGAGCAGACGTGCCGCCTGATGGGAAGCGGTCAACGCCGCCCATGGACATAAGCAACATCAAGGGAGCCGCTTATGCGTTCCCGACCTTTGAGAGCCCTGTACGCCCGCTTCTTGAAGAACCCCATGTCAAAGCGCATTGGAAACACTTCAGGAGGCAGCTCATTCCACATTCCACACGTTCTAGGGAGAAACGAGCGAGACGCCCGTTTATTATTAGTATACCAGGCGTCTACCTATTTTACCTATTATTCGTCCATATATGTCAAAGCCCCCTAAAGATACCGAATATGTAAGAGAAATGTCACCTGCACCTTAGGCTGTGGTCGTCTATATCTCTATAATCTCTGCTTCAATATACGCAAGTAAACCATAATACATTTCGGTACACTTTTACTATTAAGTAGGTCTATATTTTGTAAAGAAATATCCTTATCTTGTAAAAAATTTACAAGCAAGCCGGGACTTGTTTAAAATCTTTAGGAAAAGCCCTAATTGCATCAGAAGCCACTGATCCGATAACGTGTTTATCTAAAACATCTTGATGCAGCTTAAAATAACGTTCAAAAAATTCTCCCAAGCCAAGTAAACACGTAATGAGGACTAAAATATTTGCCCGTTCACGGATCGACGCGCGCGCTTCCAGAAACTTCGGGATTTTCTTTGATTGCCACACAGGTGCTGAGTTTTGAACTGATTTTGAGTTGCCTCAAGATATAGTGAAGTTCTTCGGATCATGAGAATGTGCTTCTAATGTGGAGAATACTGGTTTTTGTAAGTAACAATTCTGAATGGAAAACGAAGCAAATTTAGGTCTGAACTCTGAAGCGGTTGTCATAGCTAAATTTGTTTCTTTTTTGGTTACGTTAAGTCAAACGGGAACAATGAAAAAGCGGGCGTTATGGTATGGGGGACTTCAGACAGATATGTCTTTCTTTGCAAATGGCCAAGCGGGTCTACATCGTTCTCCCATGAGTTTCAAGAAACTCATTGTTAGGAAGCCGCAGTGTTACCGCAGTTACCAGATAGATTCTTTGCGAATAACTTTTAACTAGGCAAAAGCCTCCCCTCTATCCCTAAATTTGGCTCTTTCGAGTACAATATCCCACCACTCAATACAGTCTGACGGGTCCTCCCGCCATCTATTCTCCTTTTTAGTCTGCCTCTACCTCGGTAATCTCGTTCGGACCATTCATTGCTACAGCTCAAGCGCTAAAATATACATAATCCAAAAACCGGTTCAAAGACCAAAAATCGGTCAACAAACCCGACAAAAGTCAGCATTTTTAAACCTATATGCTCATTATTTCTTCTGTAAGCCCTGGCCTTGAACTTTGGAACATAAAGACCCCCGACAATAATCTGTATCATTCGGGAAACATGTATCCTAATATATGGATTGCGACATCCGCTATTCACAAAAAACAGACGCAAATTCGTGACTTTCTATACTTGTGTTTGAGATGCGTTATCATTATCACTGTATGTAAACAGAGGTCAGAACTATACTGGTTTGTAGTTTTATAGGTTATGGATTTCTCAGTTAATGTCTTCCCTTCAATTACTTGCTGAAATATGGAGACGCGTCTTGTAAAGGAAGTGATAAAAACCTATTTATAAGGGAGTAAGAGTATACGAAATACTATAATGTGGTTAGTTTTCCATTATTTCGTTAAATTACTTATTTGTAGCTAAATCACTTTTAATGAAGATATTTGAGCTGATTTGAATTTTATTGTATCTTCCCTTTGTAATTGTTTGCAAGTTTTAGTGTGATTTTTATACAGAGTGTTTTTTCAATAACTAGCCATATTGTGGGAGTAGATTAGGTTTAAGTTCTACTGAATAACTTTTTTTCCTACTAACCCCGAATCCCACAAAAAATTTGGCGTCCCTGTACAAAATATCAACGTCAGATCGGCTGAAATGTATGTTGGCCCCGTAGTAAAATTTGTTTACTATGGCCTACCAAATCACCTCGCACAATATGGCTAGTTATTGAAAAAATACCCTGTATAGACTCGCGAGCCCTTTCTATCTTGATTTAGGCCTACCCTACCTTAAAATAGTAGTACCCTTCCTTATAAATTACCATTACCTCCCCATTTCTATGATAACAAAGTAAATGCCCTACCTTAAAATCGGTCACGCCCAACCTTAAATTATAAAATAAATAAATAAAATAAAAATAAAAAATAAAAAATAAAAAAGCCTTTTATTATTCCAATTCAAGTTACATTATGACCTTAAATTAGCACTGCCCTATCTTAACTGGAACTCTGACTTGTGGCAAATGCACCTCTGCGGCCACTCGGCTTTTAAAACTTCTCAATAGCTGATAGGACAGCTGAGGAGCTAGATTAGGCTGACCCTGATAAAAATGCATTCTTTACGGATATTGGCAAATGACTATTTTAAGCTCTATTATATAATATCATTTACAAGTATAAAAGTGTCCAATTTGCTTAATCTGATATCATGAACCAGCCTTTTAAGTCTCGGCGTTGGTTCAAGAGACATTCAAACACTATTCAGATAATAATTATTATTTCATTCATCCGTAACACGATCTAATCAAGTTAACGATTATGAGATAGCGTCTTCAACGGTTAAGACATCGTAACGAGTTCCCAAGACACTTTAGAAACAATTTAAAACGTCCTAACGCCATATGAATATCGAAGGCGCTTACCACGTTTTTCACGAGAACTGGGAGTTGACCTACTTCGGAAGTGAATTTGTCGTTTGTTAATTATAAACGTCACTAGTGTCTTGTAGTGCGGGTTGAGATGAAAAGGGAAGTTTCTTTGTTGAAACTTCAAAAGGGAAAGGTCCTTAATTCAACTTTCATTGTTCAACGGACTTTCAAATGGAAAGTTCGCAGTTGAAGTTTCTTTTGGTTTTATGTGTATCTGTTGGTATATGCTATGGCTATGGCCTTATTAAAAAAAAAAAATTTTCTAACGTGAAGATAGTGCTGCAATAACAGAATTAAAAAAAATTTATTAACTTGTAGAGGGTTCCAATACAAAAGACTTTTGGAACTATTTATATGTAATTAAATAAAGGACGTACTAATTTGAATATAAAATTGATCTAGGTAAAATTTTAATATGCGTCTGTGTGTGACATAACTAAAATAATGCCACTATAATGATCTGAATACACTAACAATCACATTTTACTCATCCATTTTCTGTTCAAAGAAAATAAAACTTATGAAATATTGTAAACTGAAATAAATTAACCCGAAAGAATCAGAATCAAAATCAGAATCAGAAATATTTATTGCATAAACTGTGTAAGTACAAGGAGATATAACTAGGTAGATGTAGGAAGTATCAACAGTTTCACCCTTTTCGGGCATACAATTTATATCTTAACCTAGATTATACATATTGAGAACCATTTATTTAATTATTTTAATTTTTGAATATTTGCATAAGTATAAAATTCTGTTACACTGTGAAAACAACGCACAAGAAAAAGTGATAATGGCCACAAAAGATATATTTTGGTTACAGGGCATAAGATATATCCTTTATTTAAATAGGTATCTTGGCTGTCCGTCAAATGTGTACTTAGTACGGTCATCACCCGTAATAAATTATTCAATTCGTTGGCGTAAGGGCCAACCGCAGTCGGTTAAGTTACTTATTAACGTTAAATACTGGATGCTAAAGTACAAGAAGATCATCGGGGTAAAAACGTTAATAGGTCGGGGAGAAAGATTTTCGTCTTTTTAGTTGTAAAGTAACATTTCTTTTCTTCGTACCAGTTCGCGAACCTACTATACCTTCTTTGAACGCCAAGAGCCACTAAATTGGTCGTGTGCTGTCGTATTTACCACGCCAACGACCAGTATAGTGGTCATGATAGACGCTGTCACGCTGTCAAAGCAATTTTACTGTTGACGGATAAGGTTTAATTAAATTCAGTTCTCACTAGTTGAGATGTTGGCGTGTATGCCACATTTTGATGCGAGAGAGAAAGCGTTCAAAAGGTTTAAAAAAACTGCACACACTGCAATTTTATTACATGTTTGAGAAAAAGAATTCTTCTCTAATTCAACACAATTATTAGTATGTAATTCTTTAGCTAAGGAAGAGCGGTACCTCCTGACACAGGCTATATTAAAGCTTATAAGGAGATACCAATCATGTACGTTTATGATGATTATTGTGAAGTAAATAAACCTTTTTTTTTCTTTTTTTTGATTATTAGTACAAGATGTATTTAATAGTTTACGAGTGAAGCTTGTAGCAAAGCGGTACGGCTAATGTTAAACAGTGTGTGCTAATTTGTGCGTTGTGCGTCGCTTGTCGGCGCTTTAATACCTACACTAACATACATATTATGCAAAAACCAGACCAGGGGCTCGTTTCTCGAAAGCTTGTAACTTGTAATACAAGCGGATGTCACTTTTCGACATCTTTTGCTAGAAAGGGACTTCCGCTTGTATTACAAGTTACAAGCTTTTGAGAAATGGGCCCCAGACCTGAGGTCATGGCACTAATAACGCGGCTAATAGACTTGCTGAACTGTAATGAAGCGAATTATCGCGTCTCGGAACTTCGTCACAAAGCCATTACTAACTTACATAACTTGGAATATGTTTTGAAAGTTTTCGTTGTGATTTACAACTGGATTTTTTATTTCGAAAACTTAAACAGCGACTGTGTTTGTCATCTTATAATAAGTTTATTTCATCTTGTTATACGTTTTCAAAAATACATATTCCACTTTAAGTTAGTTAATTTAATTACAGCGCCATCTCTTTAAACCAATTTAATACACAACGGAGAGTTTTGGGGTTGGTAGGCTGGCAAGAGCGTGCGCGCCTTTAGAGTTGGCTAAAAGGTTGAAAAGCTTCAAAACATATGGTACAGATGTCGCTGTAACTCGATCACCGTTATGATAAAATTCGCCGTGTTGAACTGGGATCGTGTGGTGTAACATGGAAGCTCCAGACTTCTCCGCGGTTGATTTTTTTCATTTATAATGGACATCTGTTTCCAATTTGTGACTTTTCTTCCTCTCATCTCTTACACTGGCTAGTATAATGTACACGTACACGTATGTGGGCAATTAACTCAAGACAGTATCAGACAGATTATTGTCTGAAATTTAAATTAGTACTTAAGCAACTTTGGATGGCTGCAGTGTGACACGTAAATCAATTTATATTTTTATAAATATTGCTCGTAGTTATGAAAATACACCCTGGCGTGTGACCTCCGTGTGGCTTCCGAATAAACTATACTTGTTGCATGTGGGTGTGGCCATATTTTTTAACTTGAATGTAAGATAAAGAAACTGAGAACCTCCTTTTTTTGGAGTCAGTTAAAAAAATATCAAAACTTATATATAATATTTCGTATATCTATGAAACCTATTACTGAACCAATTAGGGTGCATTGGGGTAATTCCGATAAGAAAAAAGTGGCGGGTGATTCCGATAGTTGATTCTTATTACAATGGAATACTAGCGATATTAGAATGATTTTCGGAATCACACCAATGTATCCTATTAATATACATGTGACATATTCAGTCAAAGGTACCAGATTTTCGGTTGTCAATAAGGCGCTACTAACTACCTTTCAGATGCAACTAATAAACCTTGTCTACTACTGACAATCCAGTACCTTGTAATTGAAAATGTCACATATATTTATGTTCTACTCGTACTACTCACGTATAGTTAGCATAGCGTTTGAAATCAGCGCATGACATGAATCTGAAACAAATAAGGGAAATCGTTAGGTTTATCGTTACTTCATCTAATCGGAGGGGAAATTGAGGTAGAGCTTGCTTACCATCAGGCAGACCGTATGCTTGTTTGCCACTTTGGCTTACAAACAAAAAGGAAGGAAATATATTACTCAATCCAAAATATAAAAAAAATCTCGCGCGCGTTATACCGCCGCAAGTAAGTACCAAATCGCACTGACCGATATGCAGGCAAGATGATTGAATGATTGGTTGTGGATTGAATTATTGTTATGTTGACTGTATGCAAATTAAGAAAGCAAGGAGTGTCACAGATATAATATTCTTTAAGATGACTTCTTGTGTAAAGTACATTGTGACGTTATCTATGAAAAGGGACCTTATTGTCGATGGCGCTTTCGCCATTGTTAACGACAACGCAATACGATTACGACGCTGCGCGACTTAAGCGCCATCGACGACAAGGTCCCTTTTCATATGCTCTCATGCTATTATAACTGTTAGGGGAGATACGGCTATAATGAACCATAGAGGTAAAAAGATCTCACAAGTGTGCACGCAGATATAGGTATTGAATTTTGTAATTTAGGTCAAAATCCACTCGATAATTATGCTTTAATCCGTTGCAACCGTACCTTGATGGCCACTAAAGAGTTAATTCCAGAATAAAAAGTATATTGTATCCATTTATAGACTAAACCTGTGTGCAAAATTTATTTCCAATCCGTATATACATGCAAACGTCAACATTTCCAAACACCTAAACCTTCACAGTAAGATTACTAGTAAGTAATGATACTGATTTTAAAACTCATCATCATCATATAATTTAAAAGCTAGGCTCTTGTCTGTGGAGCGATTTCCATGCCTATCTTGTCATTTTCCTTCACTTTTACAGCCTGATACCACACAACGGTTATTTTTTCCTTTACTTGATCCATGTGCTCTCCTTGGCTTTCCTGACTTCTTTTCTGCTTCAACTCTACCTTCTATGACGTTTTTTATAAACTCATCGTGTCGTAGCAGGTGTCCAAGCATCTTCCCTCTCCAGTTATCTATGATTCCTAACAAACTTCTCTTCTCTTTTCTTCTTTTAAAACTGAATGCATCTTAACCACACAGACTATAGTGTGCCACGTAATGTATACACAACTAGACACACACCATAACAAACAATACACACAAGCTTTCACGTTGCACACAGAGATAAGTACACTATGTATTATTTATATGTGTGCTGTAAAGCTGGAGGCACACAAAAGCGTTGTCTTTTGGTCGGCTACTGGATTAATTGACTGGATTAATTTTAATTTTTACCATACCATACCAACATAAATATGGAAATATTTTTTCCGGGTTGCCTTAGAATTCAACAGCGGTACCTAGAGGTATGTCGCTGTCGTGTTATCGTTTTCAACATTACATATTTAATTTGCGTTAATTATGTAACGCTACATGTGTTGGTTCGGTAGTCCCCATTATAATTTGGGTGTTGACATAATAGCAAATATCTTTATAGTAACTATTTGATAGATGTTCATTTGAATCATTTGACAAAACTGCTTCTTGATCCGTTTCACCCTGCGGTCCGATTGGCCTCGGTCTACCCTATACCAATTTCACGACTTCAAGCCGGAAGCTTATATGAAATAATGCTAGGGATCCCCCAAAAATAATCCAATCATTTAATCAAGTTTATAGTGTCGAATACATTCAATCATCAACAAATTGCACTTCGGACAAAACATTATCTACTCTAGTTGACTACTGCAATGGCAAAATTATGACTCACAGTCTGAGTTAAGGCTCTACAGACGTAAGCGACTAGTCAACTGTGACGTCAGTTGACTTCCCCACCCCCTACTTGACGTTTAACTTCACGCACGTTTTCGACTAATTTTAACACATTACCTAACAGTTAATAACTAATATCTTTTTGTAAGCAAATGATATTCTTTAGTATTTATTAAAAACAATTCGTATTATTTATTTCCTGTAATAATTTCTAATATTTCGTTAAACGGAATACCCAATTTCAAGTCGCCGGTCGCCGGCGCATTCGATTGATCGCACGGCCATTTTGACAGCTGATCTGTCACTCTAACAATAGTTCGACTAGTCGCTTACGTTTGTAGAGGCCTTTATATTGACACTTGAGTTATTTCCCAGTTGAAACGTTACAAGAGTCCTACATTTAATATACAGGCACTGCTGTTTCGGTCCTGAGCTAGGTTAATTTCCTGTTCTAGATCGGGTCATTCCCAAAATGTATCTCTGCGGTGAGATTCAACTCCGTCACACTTTTTATAGGTACAGTCGCCATCAGATATATCGGAGCGGCCAAGGTGGTCACAAATATCTGAACAACGCCTCTATTATCAAGGCGATAAAATGCATGTTCAGATATTTTTGAGTACCTACCCTGTCCGCTCCGATATATTTGATGGCGACTGTACATTTAATATGGTTTGACGGAACTAAGAACACAGAAAATCACAGCCAGATATGTCGACGACTGGGGACCGTTTTTTCCCGTTTTTACCCTCGGGCGTGATGTATGCCTGTTTTCCACCGTAGTTATGTAAAAAAACGTAGAAACAGGCACAAAATAAAGGATGTAGTAATAAATATGTAAATAATAACATTAATAACGCATTGGTAAATAATATCTACGATTGTTTATAGCCATGATGATACGACAAAAAAGCAGAGAAATAGAAGCTATAAAAAGAATATAATTAAATTATATCACACCAATCAAACAGCGATTTTTTCCTTTTATTTCAGTATTATAGTTAGGTAAGATTAAAGAAACAAATTGGCATTGTTAGTTCATTTTTTTAATGCAAATTAATACAGGTGTCTTTGATTTAAATTAATTTTAGCTCAAGAATGAACCCTTAGAATTATGGGAACCCAAAAAAACGGTGTGTAATGATTTTTTGTGCCGCGTGCACCCCCAGCCTAACCCCGCTCCCTCAGTTTTCTCTTGACCCACATCCCGCGCTGGGAAAAACTTGCAAATAATCGAATGTGACAAACATTCCCGCACTTAAATACATGCACGTTACCGGTGATTCATTCCAAACTCAAAATTTAACATCATAATCATGCTGGTAGGGCATACAATACCGGTATTGCTTATATTGTATGGGCTAATACCGGAATTTCGGTATTGTCCATACAAATAATACCGGTATTGCATGCCCTACATGCTAGCGTTTGTCCCGACTTTTTGCCGCGGTTCAATTGAGCCTGAGGTCCGAAGAACTACAATTCATTTAGAGGTGTTTTTTTAACCCTCAGCCATATTAAAAGATGTGATTGGCAAAGTCATACTAAACTTCTTATTCTATGATACCATCCCGGATATCCCCAAAATACTTTACTTTCCCATACAAAATGACGATATCTTATCGACAAAAATGTACATATGAAACAGACATTTTTTCTATTTCGGTTTGTCTCATAGTACAAGTTATTCAGTATGGCTTACCTGCAGTAGTATTTTTAATTCAAGACATTTTAATCTGACAGTTCTTGCCATAGAAAGTGGTTTCAAATGTATGGCAATGGGTGTCAGATTACAGTCTTGAATTAAAAATAATACTTTAATTACCTTGCCTTATACTGCTAAGAGTTGAAACAACAACCTGTAGGTATTAATAGGTTGATGAAAAATAACTTCCAATTTTTTTTTTGGTACACACTATTTTATTGCTGACTGTACCTAGTAGATAGCATTGTCATGTAAATTACGGAAGTATACCTTTCAGCTCAATCAGACACCGGGAAGTGGTTGAAATTTAACTTACAAGATTTGATGCACACAAATAAATAAACAAATATATGGGGTCAAGCTAAATAAAACTGTGTAAATAGGGGAGGTAATAGATTTTCCACTTAAAAACATACAACAATGAAAACTTCAATAATGCATACCTGTTACCCGGAATTTATTTACCTGTTCTTAACTCGGAATCGAGCTCGTGAACAGGGAATATTACGCAAAACTCTGCGTAGGGGGCGGCACTAGCACATACAGAGGGCCTACCACGAACCACGAAAATAAAAATTTCGTTATCTGGTTCTCTGTCACTCTTTTATATTCGAGCGATAGAGAGGCACATGTCAAAATTTCGATTCTCTCGTTTCACGATAGGCCCTTTGTAAATAAACCGCCTTGGTACACAAATGACATATTTATTCGTTATAAATTATCTATGAAAACTTGTAAAAAACTGTTTAAGGCCTAGTATGTATTAAGGACTCTATGGTTTACCGATGTGCTAGTGCTGCACTCTGGTGGCAGAACTTAGCAGTAATATCCCCTACTCTTCAAGTTTTCCATGGTTGTATTCAAAGTATAAGAACGTTTAAAAATGTGGACTTGCTCTTGTGCGCAATAATTAAATTACGAAGCGAATCAATTTTGACATCAACATCTTCTAATTCTAGTTTAACGAGCAATATCAAATCAAAAATAAATCAAATCAAGAACCTTCTTTATTTGCAATTTATTTATCGTATGGCATAGACATGTTCATGTTCTATACTTAAATTTTTAAAATATTAGAGTCATACCCGCTTATTCATAAACGTACTGCAAACCTCATTTAACTAAATCATCTTTTGTCCTTATCTGTCACATTGACAGTTGTGTTTGTTAGAAACAGACAAAATACATTTTAACTGAATGAGGTTTGAAACAGGTTTATGAATAAGCGGGTAAGTATGCAATGATTGTTTAGCACAAAGTTAAAGGTAGAAAATAGGAAAGGTAGAAAGTAGAAAGTAGTGCGATAGAAGTTTTGTTCGCTTTAAAAACAAAACATACTAGTAGTAGTCCGCCTCGAACTGAGAACTCGCGGTTGACTTGCAAATGAGTTGACCATACCTATAACTAGTAGTTCGCCCCGAACTGTGAACTCGCGAATCTTGTGTTTCGCCATAAATGTGCAATAGTAGAATTATTATACAAATACCAAAAATAGGTATCGGGTATTTTTTCTCAACTAACCATCACGGTAAAACTAAACCACTATTGAAATACTATTATATTATTCTGTGACTAAACGTCCATATTTAATTGTGCGGTTGATGCGCAAAATTTTACCACGACGAAATTGCTTCAGATTTGACAGTTTTTGTCTCACCTAAATTTAAATCCACCTCTCACATGCCTCTCACTCTGTTGCTTTGACTTGTCGTTCTCAGCTGTGGACCACCTATATAGGTTTCGGTCACCATCATTATGCGTCTATGGTAACTCTCTGTAACTAATGTGTTAATGTCAGTATGCTGATGGCCCTAGCAGCCAAAGCTCTAATAAATATAAAAAATAGTCATTTGTCAAAATATTTACACCAAAATCAAAATATAATTGAAAATATTTTTGAAATCAATTTTATGTTGCTAATTGTTATGAAACAGTAAGCAGTTAATAAGGATTTGACGAGAGTGTTAATCAATACCTTTCGTTTGATACCAAACTCAACCATACTTGCTCGTAAAAGTAGCAAATAAGATGACCAATGTAACAGGACCCCTTTACAAAACCTTTTTAGGCCTTCTAATTTCAGAACCCCCTTTTCAATCCAGCTCATATACGAACTCGCAAATTTTGTTGGTCTCTGCTACAACCCCAACAAATTTCATAAAGATCGGAAAATCGTTACTAAAGTTATCGTCGGACAAACTATCTAAATCAAAAAGCCATCCAAATGCCGAGACGTCCCAGTAGCCAGGTGACAGTTGTTGTTTGTAAGAACGATCTTCGCTTACGCTCCGCTCGTTCGACAAAACCCTTGTGATTATTTTTCTTCGCCTTCTAGCTTCATAACCGCTTGATCGATCTCGCTCATATACGAACTCTTAAATTTTATGCATTTTTGCTACAACCTCATTAAATTTCATAAAGATCAGAACCACGCCACTCAAGTTATCGTGGTACAAACTTTCAAAATCAAAAACCCATCGTAATGCTGAAACGTCCCAGTAGCCAAAAGTTGTTTGTAAGAACTCGCTTCGCTTACGCTCCGCTCGTTCGATAAAATCGCCACATACCTACGTAGCTATTAACTAATGACAGGTTCCGAAAAATCTGCAAATGGAAATTAATTATTTATGCCAAAAAATCGGACGTTGTCAAATCGTTCCTCAAATCCCATACTTCAATACTCACACAAGCCATCATCTTTATGTAGATCAAAGTAAATTCGTACGCTCATGAATATTGCCTCAGAAACATTAAAGACGATCCTGTTCAAGTATTCAAACATTTGCAGCGCCTAGGAGACAGATGCGAAGTTTACAATAGCAACATGTTTTGTTTTTACTGTTTTATGACATTGACACAACACGAAGTCTCGCATGAAGCGCGAATAAAGCTCCACACACATTTGAGTGGAATTCAGATATCATCGACTAAAATCAGCCGGAAGTTTTTTTCGTTTTTTATGGAACCACAGACTGGAAGCGTCGGTAGCCTTGCGGTAAGACGTCCGACTTTCAATCCGGAGGTCTCGGGTTCAAACCCCGGCTCGTACCACTGAGTTTTTCGGAACGTATGTTCGGAATATCATTTGATATTTAGCAGTCGCTTTTCGGTGAAGGAAAACATCGTAAGGATGCCTAGTATTCCCCTCTGGGTTGGAAGATCAGATGGCAGTCGCTTTCGTAAAAACTAGTGTCTACGCCAATTCATGGGATTAGGTTGTCAAGTGGACCCCAAGCCGGGACAAACGCTAGGAGAAAAAACACGGAACCACATACAGTAACCAGCCGGATATCCGTGTCTGGCAGATTTTTGTATGGTAGCTGAATTCCGCGCTCAATTTCGCTAAGTACAGTGAGCGACTGAGTACGATACTTGCTCGTATCAGTCGTATCTGCCACGCCATATGACCAATTCGCTGGACAGCTCGCGCGAACCAATAATCTCTAGTGATCGTATCATAACAGAGTGGACTCCTGAGTGCGCGGCGCGAACAACGGCTCGGCTGGTGCTGCGTTCATTTTTCACAAACGAAAACAAATGCATGCGACCTCTGTGCAAGCAGTTTAGATCCCTTTGACTCTTCATTATTCGACTACCCGAATTTGCAGCCGGCACAGGGCGGACGCGGACACGTCATACTACAAAACTTGTTTGAGCGCCTTTGTCTGCACGGCATATCCGTACATTCTTCAATGTGTGCGCGAGTGCTTTAGGCTCTGTCATTCAATTCTTTTTAAAGTTTCGCTGTGGTAAATGACGTTTGACTACCAATAGGCCGCCGCGGGGCGAGGTATTTCCATTCGGGGCGGGGTGTAGCGTATCCGTTCTGTATGATGGCTGCTCTACGTGATGGGCCATCATAGGGAAGAAGATATGCGTTAGAGGGAGCTAACAATATTTTGAACTCGTTCCATTGTATAGCTGCGTCCCTATGATGGCTCATCATGTAGAGGAGCCATAAAATACTGTTACCTATTTATTCTGTGCTGCTACATGCTCGCAACTGAGAGTATACAATTTACGCCAATAGAAAATAAGATTTTACGTTTAGAATTGGCGTATTTCCCCACAAAGCGGCACACATAATTTATCAATTTCCATTGTGGAATAAAATTCGCAATTCCGGCGACGTTATTCCGGATTACTCTAACTTTCCTTCTGTTTAATAAAAATTCAGGTGGGCCCGTGTCTTATGCGTTTCTGATTAAAAGTTCCTTTTACGAGTTGCTCGCTTAGCCTGCTCGCGGTTTTTGTTTCCCAAATAGTCCCTAGTGGTGAGAATTCTCGAGTTCTGAGACTTTTTACGAGTAAGAACTCGAACTTGGCTCAGTTTTACGATATTTTAAGTTAAAACTAGATTTTTGATAGTCGTGAGTCAAGTCCTTTTTAAAGTATTCTAGACCAACCGAAGGAAATCGAATCATGTATGTTTAAATTCCGTTTTCTATTTTGAAATGTTTTATGAATTTTTAACTACAAGTCAAAGAGTAGTTGTCTATGCTACACCTCTGTAATACGAGTATATCTACATTATAAACGGGAGAAAAAAGATTGTCACTATTGAAGTTTTTATTTATTTCTAAAATATTAATTGTATACCAACGAATTCAGTCTGTTTTTAGAATAGTTGAAAATTTTTTGAATACTTTTGTTACCTCTTGATTTGATGCCCACTTATCATATAATCTTTCAGTGAATAAATAATTTCATAAGATTCTTTGCGAAAAATTGAGTCGACTCTGAGATGTACGAGTATGTCTTTAGCAACACTAGTACCTTCGGGCACTTTTTTAAATTCTCGGCTCTGCTCATCGGGTTTAGCGGTGGACGGTGAATTTGTAATGATATACGTTAAACAATTTTGAAGTAATTTGGTAAGTAAACGACCTTCAAGTCGTGGGATATAATCAAAACTTCAGTTTACTGGAACAATGTTCAAGGCGGAGTTCATGGGCAGAAAAACGGCTTGATTATTTCCAGGGCCTGCGTGATTACTGATTAGTGCAAAAAGCAGAACTGTCATAAGTAATCATCTAATTATAAATAGTCATTAACAGCAACATCTGGATTAATACAGGAAAAATAGCATATTTTGGAGGCAAAATATGTACATCGATGAAACACTGTTTATTAAATTTATCTTGGCATTAGAAATGAGGATCTGCCGAGTCCTATCAAAATTTAGTAGTCCTACCCCCATCGGGGTGTTATGATCGATTGGGGAATTTTTGGATACAAAAAAAATATATAAATGTCAACTTGTTGTACATCAATGGAGAGGTCTTTAAAAATAAAATTAAGGTTTCTTGAGACATTTTTTGAAATAGTCAATATTTACAGAAATAATGGCTTCGAAAGCCAAAAAAAAAAATGTGTCCTCCCCTTCAAACTTTTGAACCATAACATGTTGATCCGCAGGTTTGCAAAATGCACAACAAGTGTTAAGTTAACCTTGTTCAGAGCTTACTGCCAATCGTTTTACACTTGTAGCCTGTGGATCAGCTACACAAAGAAAGCTTATGGCGCCCTGCGAGTCCTCTACAATAACTCATTTAGGAGGCTGATGGGGCTGCCGCGCTACTGCAGTGCGTCGGGGATGTTCGCGGAAGCACGCACGGACGACTTCCATTCAATAATGCGTAAGCGCGTTGCGTCTCTGATGCGACGGGTGCGCGGCAGCGCCAACAGTCTTCTGATCACGATCGCGGAGGCTACTGACAGCCCCATACTAGGTAACTGGGCAAAGTCACATGCTTCGTTTGTGAATTACCTAAAATGACACACATATTCAGACATGATAATGATTGATGATGATGATGATGATTGTATTAATTTTATTTTTATATTCTTATTTAATAATTAATGGCTGTTTTGTTTTTATTTTTATTTTTATTGTTCCGTAATGTAATTTATATTTATTGGATTAGTATTTTCTTTATTTGACTTTTTTCTTAGTATTTGTATTATTATGTGTGTGTCCAATTAATTTTAAATGTAATTTTGATATGAGCGAAAGCTTGAAATAAATGATTTTTATTTTTATTTTTATTTTTATTATAAGTTAAAAAAATATGGAAAAAATCAGGAAGATACGCCGTAACACTTATTTTTTATTATATTAATTTAAACATTATCGGTTGAGCAATTTTTGAGTTTTTGACCTTTTGAGCCATTTCCAAAAAGTTTTTCCTTATGTAGATACGCCCTTTTGGCATTACTTCGTTCTTATTTCATCGAAGGTACGGAACCCTCTATAATGGGTGGTCCGGCACGCAATTTGCCGGTTTTTAATCTCCCCTCCCCCCATACCCCCCGAAAAGGGGTAGGACCCCTAAATTTTCGTAGGACTCAGCAGATCCTCATTTCTAGTGTCAAGATAAAGTTATGAACAAAGTTTCATTGATGTACATATTTTGCCGCCAAAATGGCATATATTTGCTTATTTTGGCTGCACTAGATACTGACAATGACAATGTATCTGTGGCTGTAAAAGTTACATTTTAGGGTTTGTAAGTTAGGATTTTTTTGATCCGGGCATATAATAGATCAATTTATGAATGAATTGGCCATGCAATTGTGAACCCGTTTACGCTGCCAAATTATTAGAACAACGCATAAGGCTTTTGTCTCCTATTTTACGCTATACGCGACGTTTTACGTCAGCGTCAACGTTCCTGAACAAAAAAGACGCTAATTTCGACGTGTGTACATAACAGACCACAACAGTACATCTCTATAGTAAGCATCGTGACGTAAGCGGCCGATGGCGTTTATAACCATAGCCTAACACGCGTCACACAGCGTAGGATGTGTGTAAATTTCTACATATACGTTCGTTTCATTATATCGTGTTCGTATCAAAACATCAGACATTTTTCCCATTTCATTCCTTTTCACTATCCTTGAGCGTATAAAAGTAAAAACAGCACAATCACGACCATTTATTATTCATACCACAGCACTTTCAGCGCCAATTCCATTTTTCCGATTCCCACGTAACTGACGTAACCAGCTGTAACCGGTCCAAGAACCGGTTCTGGTTATAACCGGATACCGGTAATAGGCGATTTAAATGCATGCGGCCAGGTGGCCAGTGCAGCATCTAAATGGCATCGTGGTATTGTACATGCAAGACAATAAGGTTACGTTTTGACGGTAACTGCTTTCATGCGGTTTTAAAAAGACGTCATGTTAACCATTTCGGAATCCAAGATGGCGACTATACGGTATACATTTCTTTGCGAATGTCATGTTACCACAGGTGTTGATGTTAAAAATATTATCCACTTTGTATTCTAAGAGTGTGTAAGTATGAATGTTTAAATTATCGAACGAGCGGAGCGCAAGCAAAGCGAGTTCTTACAAACATCTTCTGGCTACTGGGACGCATTTCGATGACTTTTTGACTTTGAGAATTTGTTTCACGATAACTTGAGTAGCGTTTTCTTGATCTTTATGAAATTTATTGTGGTTGTAGCAGAGATAGGTTAGACATATAATTTGAGAGGGCATATAAATGAGTACGATTGGTAGTATGGAGCTAGAAGACGGGAAAAATAATCACCTGGGTATTGTTATATTGGTCAGCTTGTTTGCAAGTAAATCGCGAGTTTTCAGTTCGAGGCGGACTACTAGTTTTAAGTTGTTTAAAAATAGAGTCGTAATTAATTTAGTAAAGTTGTGAGTAAGTATTGCATGGTTAAATATACTTTTTAGTCGTCGTCATATTCGTCTATTTGTTGACACAGTTTTACACAGGAGTGAAAATGATATAAAATTAATAAGAAATTATACGAATGGTGGACGCTTGGCATGAACATTGAAGGTGTTCAAAATAACGAAATAGCAGATCCACGGCACGATATTTAGATACAGATGAATAAAAAAACATTTAGAACCGAACTCCTCGTTCAACTGGGAAAATAACTACTGTAATCTTGTTCTCGAATACTAGTATTAAATCATCTCCCATCGTCGCTCGCATAAAGCACGCTAGTCGTATTTTTTTCGCTTCAATCATAAGACCACGTCCGCGCAGTTTGTCCCAACTGCCGACAAACGTTATAAGATATAAGTATATATGTCATGAACTAAGCCAAAGTGTTCTTTGAAAGCTGTTGTGGAAGCAAATGGGTGTTTGACGTGCGTTTTGGAAGTGTCTTTTAAAATAACTAGTAGCATTCAGACATGATAAGTGTAATACCAATTTGACCTACTGATAGTCCAATCTAAAGACTATGGGTATGTTCGAATAAAAATAAACAGTCTGCCGCTGTAAATCCGTTTGCTAAACTTTTACTAAGAAATATTTTATTTATGTTAATTATATAGGTAAGCAGACTGGCTTGGAAATTGTCTTTTTGCATAAACAGATTTAGTGAGTTGGCTTGTGTTTGGTTTCCTCCTTCGTGTTACTGTGAGGGGTTTAAAAATGTATAGTTTCCTAATCGTAAGTAACTCACAATCCTTGTACAGTTCAGTGGTAGGATATCTATAGGGTTTGGAGTATATAACTTTAAGAAGGCATCTTTGGCCCCATATATATTTGGTCTTGTAGGTATTATATGGCAGGTTTTATAGATTTTGGAAGATGCAACAGGTATTTATTCTTTTAGTTTTCAAGGTCAAAGAGCAGGTTACTATCGTATAACTTTTTCTTCTACCTAGCGTTATCCCGGCTATTGCCAGGGTTCGCTTTCCTGCTCGCTTTCGTCCACTTTGCACGATCCTGGGCGTCTTCTTTCATGAGCCCGTTTTCGCTCATGCCGGCCTCCACGACAATCAGCCATCGCTTCGTTGGTCTTCCGGGACCGGATCGAGGACCGTCGGGGGCTAGGTCAAGGCATATGTTCCCTATGTAGTCCGGCGGCCTGCGAGAGATGTGACCGAACCAACGAAGGCGACTTTCTTGGAGCTTCGCGGCTACGTCACGAACTGCGAGGCTGCCGCGGATGTACTCATTAGGAATGCGATGCGAATGCGTAATATGATCTTCTTAAATTGGCTGAACAGGTAACCTAGGCACGTGGCTCTGCTTATTACCTGTAATATTGCTTGAGTGAGATTACACTAGTCAGAACATAAGCCGACTGATTCAAAGCATTCTTGGCTTATTTATAATATATTATATCGAATCGTTTAGTAATATTGGTTGCCAGAATTACAATGTAGTTAAGTTACATAAATAATTAAAAAATATATATATATAGTTACGTTGGTGACAATATCGATAACTAATTCGAAAAAAATGCTGCTTTTATTAATTAATAAATTTAACTAAAATTATATTATTAACTAAACTTATTACATTACATTAAAGTTGGCACATTCGATGGATATTATTTTTGTTATATGTATATGTATGTATGTATATATCACTTTATTGCACATAATCAGGTTTAACAATATTACAACAGTAAAATAAAAAAAGATATGCACAAAGGCGAGCTTATCCCTAAAAGGGATATATATGTATTTGCAAGTCACACAAGATTCATAAACAATAAAAACAACCAAATTTGCTTAAAATCACTCAGTTCTAATACAGTGGACCCTCGTAAAAAATCATCCTTTATTACTGGAATAAATATTAAGAAGGGTCAGCCAACGCAAGGACTGCGAATATTCGAAAATACACTCAGTGGCAAAATGTTGGATGTATGAAGTGAAACGTTAAAGTGATCATCTGAATAAGTAATTTATACGAAAATGCTTTGACAGTTAATGATATTAATGTTTTAACTACAAAACTGCCCTCGAGATTCGTACGTATTAAAATATTATATTTATAATTGGTCACTCACGTAATTTAGGTTGAATTTTGCTTAACAATAGAATCGAAGGTTAGGACTGAAGACCTAAAATGCACAGAATATGATTCTCCATATAAATTTCTTAATAACTTCGACATGACCGACAATTTTATTGAACTGAATAAGATAATAAATCATTGTGACATTACACTTGACTATTAAAACATACATATAGTAAAGCCTGATGCACCAAATTATTTAATACCGATTTGTTTTCTCCTAACCTACACTTTTCAAAATGTACTATTAAATTTAGAGACGGATGCACCAATTATGAATTGACGCACTGATCAACATAACTTTGCAGGGTTCCTATGAACCTAACATCCTGCACAATAGTTTTCAGGGCAGCCACCCACTATGAGTCCGCCGGACGACATCGGCCTGTCAGTTAGAACAAAAATTGGACAGTTTCGGAACTGTCCAACACCTTACACGCCATATCGTCCGGCAGACTGATAGTGGGTGGCCGCCCTTGGAGAACGATATTACGATCACAACCGATTTAGTGCAACCAACCCGACGGTGCCCGGCCTTAGAATCGTCCCCCACCATATCGTCCCGTGGTTGCAGGAGTCTGCTTAGAAAATATACCGGGAGATGGGCAGCAGCATCTTCCGAAAGCCTAAACAACAATAAACAAAATAAAACCGCGCGCGCCAGCCCGCCTGCCAAGCGTGGCGCGTATGGCAAACCCCCCCTATTAAAGGGGAGGCCTATGTTCAGCAGTGGACGTCTTATGGCTGAGATGATGATGATGATGAACCCGACGGTTTTAAGGCGCAACGCAGTAGATTTTTTTTCAAAACTACGATTTTTCCTTTATTTTGTCTTTAACTGTACGTCGTACATCAATCTGAGATGTGTACGGATCACATTTGTATAATAATGCTGGCTGTGCGCCACGAGGCTGCATATAGAATGTGATTGTTTGATAACGTGGATGGATCATTAATTCGATGATCATTAACGATCATTAGCTTGTAATGTGTGGTTACTAAATATAAATCCGTGGGTTATGTTTGTTATATTAGTGTACTACTGTAGTTTTATATGTGTAACTAACAATCTATGGATCTGAGGTATCTTTTATTTTTTGGGGGGGTCACGTAACGAACGTCAGAGCTGTCAGACGTACTTTTCGTTCGCTCCGTGTAAATCTAGTAAATAATTGTTAAAAGTTTATTTACACACTCAAATGGTGTATAATTAAAGACCTAACATCAGTGGCTAACGAAGTTAGTAGTGCTTAGTGCGTAAATATTAACGTATTATAAATAATACAGCTTCAAAACCGAAGTGTATTCACCTAACCGGACTTTGTATTTTTCGATTGTGCGGGTCAGCTGACGGGCTGTCAGCGAATCAGCTGTTAGCATATACACAGTATTGCTATCTATCTATCTTTTTATTTTTAGGTACTTCCTATTCCAAGTCGAAGTCTTAAGCATTTTAGCCTGATCTGTGATTTACCCTAGCTGATGCAAGGTTACTATGTTATTTTGTATTCAGGATAGGGCCAAAAATGTAGCTTAATGGCACAATACTAGTAAATGGCTCAATACTAGGAGATTCCTCACTAGTATATGACTATTGCTTCTAAGGATAAATAAGACACTAAGTATAGGAACAAGTAACTCAATTTTTTTTTGTTAAGTACACAGTTTTATTGCTGACTGTACCTAGTAGCATTGTCATGTAATCTACGGAAGTATCCCAAATTTCAGCTCAATCAGACACCGGGAAGTGGTTGAAATTTAATTTAAGAGATTTGATGCGTATAATGACATTAATGACATAAACAAACAAATATACGGGGTCAAGCTAAATAAAAGTGTGTAAGTAAATGCGAATATAAATATATAACTATAAAGAGAAGATGTTAGGTATAAAGAGTGCTACAGTGCGTGAGCTCTCAGAGGAACCTTCGAGTTTTAGAAAGAGACGTCGAGTATCAATCAACAGTGACACGTGAAAAAGCAGAACAGCAATATTACCTTCGTGTGTCTTCTAAATGCTCACAGACTGTGAAGCAGTCTGTTTGGTACATTTTAAAATCAGTTCCTCCATTTTTGAAAATTTACCGCTTTGAGCAGGAACCCGTGACATAGAACTGAACCCACGCGGGAGACAAAACTAGTGTATTTTTACGTACTAAGTTACGTAAAGGTCCTCTAAGCTTTACATCGAATCCAAATATTTCCAGTGAGTTATTTGCCTAGTATAAGGACGTGGTCACAAGTAGTTGTGCCCTTTGAGCGCTGTAGCAATTCGTCCGAGAAATTGAAACGGAGTGTTCTTTGATATTTTAATATGTAGATGTGGTACAAGTATGTTTACGCGACGAGAGTGTTTTGGGTAAGTGTAGTCTGAGTGGTGTACAAACTCCTTAAAAAACTTTTAAAAATAATACTTAGGAGGTCATACAGAGCAAGAAATTTTCTAAAATATTTGTACCGTAAAATTTGGTGGGCACAGTTAAAGGCACGAGGCCCTCCTATTCCAGATGGTATGTCAAAATTTATGGATGGTATGTCGAACGGTAGCCGAACATCATCAGGACCATAAAAATAGGCCGTTTACGCTGGGCCGGACACGTATCGCGGATGGATGAACATAGAGCCCCACTAAAACTACTGCATGGCAAACCAGACGGACGCCGCAGTAAAGGCATGCCTAAGCTCCGGTGGTTGGACGGCGTTCAGAAAGACCTCAAAACTCTAGGAGTTAGATGTTGGAGAAAACAAGCCATGAACCGACCAGAATGGAAAAAGTTGCTCGACCAGGCCAAGGCCCACCCCGGGCTGTAGAGCCTTAGATGATGATGAAGATGGTATGTCCAAATGTATGCACAAGTCATGCGCTTAGCAATTATTAGTCTATGGAGGAACCTGCTCTTCAGCAGGAGGACATAATGTCACGATCCTCAACACTGAGTGGACGACTGATGATGATAAATTGATGGCGACATTTTGATTTAAAAAAAAACTGAAAGTGATAATAATAATATTATGTTAGCCTATACAGGTGTCCCAGAAATCGACGTCAAGCCGTGAATGGATGATAGACCAAGTTATAACAGTTATCAGAAAAATACAAAAATCTATCACATGTTCTTCAAAAATTATGGTCACTTTAAAAATGTACTAGAAGTTAAGAGACCAGGGCGTGAATATTCTAGTAAATATTTAAAGTGACCATACATTTTTGAAGAACATGTGATAGATTTTTTTTTATATTTTTCTGATAACTGTTATAACTTGGTCTATCATCCATTCACGGCTTGACGTCGATTTCTGGGACACCCTGTATACGTCCCACTGCTGGGCATAGGCCTCCTCTCATGGACGAGAGGGATCGTGCTATGTAAATGCTAGAGTCCTATGTTTTTTAAGATGGGAACTAATGATTTCTACGACACTTCTCTTTCCGCACAACTCTACAATGTTTCATCTACATCCAAAAACGGGAGAATGGATTCTAATTAGGTTTGGTACAATATAACCTGAATAATTAAATGGGATACAATTATAGTTAGAACTTTAAGACGACAGATGATAATCGCGGACGGATAAGTACGATAAAGGACGCGAAAGAGAACCTTTTGCCCGCTTTACGTCAAAATTTCAACAGTCAATTTTGAACTCTGTCATAATTTATTAAGCTGTCATTCACGTTGTCACTTTATCTCATATATCAAACGACGGCGGTCAAAAGGTTAATTTGAATTAATTTATTATTCAACAAGTTACAATAGCGATTTTTTTTTTTTGTTTACCATATAAAAAAGTTTTCACAAAAAACATTTCAAAGTCCGGACATATTGCATTTGATATTTTTATTTAACTCAGGGTTTGTAGTGCCGCAACATTTTTACCTACCTTTGAAATAGTTTCACATTCGAAGAGGATTTTTTATGAAATTTGTTATCTGTATCGGATTTACCAACGTCAGTGTCATAACGATTCCGGAGTTTTAATCACAATTTTTCCAATTGTGTAATATTCGCCATCGAAGGTACATTCCATTTTGTGTGTATTTTATAAAGAAATAAATAGTTTAAGTACGTAATAAAATTTCATTGGAAGGATATAATAGGAGCGCTGGTGGCCTGTTAGTAGAACGTTAAACTTTCAATCCGGAGGTCTCGGGTTCAAACCCCGGCTCGCACCGCTGAGTTTTTCGGAACTTATGTACGAAATATCATCGATATTTAAAAGCGACTGCTTTTCGGGGAAGGAAAACATCCTACCGTATATCATAGGAAAAACCGGACTTAATCCCAACAAGGCCTAGTTTCCCCTTTAGGTTAGAATGTCAGATGGCAGTCGCTTTCGTAAAAACTAGTGCATACGTCAATTCCTGGAATTAGGTTGCAGAGCGGACCGGTTCAATTGAGCCGTGGCAAGACCGGGACCGGCACAAACGCTAGGAGGATGGTGATGATGTTATTTTATAATCTAATATTTAATCTATTTATTCCGGTATTCCAAGGGCGGATATATCTTTCAGGGCTTCGTCTCTCCAGCGGTATGTGAGGCATCCCGACGGACGCTTTGCATCCGGGTGCCCCACATACGCCCTTCTCACAGCTCGATCCTCTCCCGTCCTCTCCAGGTGTCCAAGCCAGCGGAGTCGTGTGGCTTTGATTTCGCCAATTATATTGGGCATAGTGACTAGCTCCGCTACCGGACTGGTGTGAAGTGGCGCAGAACAGGGCAGAGTGGCGTTCTCTTGTGTCAGGGGCCAAGATCCGTTTTGGGGCTCTGAGCCAGTGAAGTAAGTAAGTAATCTATTTATTAGACGAAAAGTTATGTTATATAGGGGTCATAATGTTATAGGGATCGTAGGTGAACAGTATAGGGGGCAGCACTGGTTATTGGCGCAAAGTGCTAATGTCGCGTTTATATAACTTGCCGAATTAGTCAGGTCAGGTAGATGGCAGATCATACAAACCGCGTTTCGTGCAAGTTTTTAATTTAGACCACAAGGTAGCAGATTTTCCATCGCGCAGGGACCTTGGAATTCGAGCAAAAATATGCAGCTCTGGTTTAAAAAAATAAGATAAAATATATTTATTCTGCAATTTAGGCACATTACAATGCACTTATGAACGACAGAGAGAAAAAAGGAACTACCACCAGTTCTAACCCTACACCTTAGACCCGAAAAGTATTACTTATTACCGGCAAGAAACTCGGCTATGATATTAATGGTGTGCTAACCCTAACAGTCTCGAATAATCTTATAGTACTTTATCAAAACAAAAACCTAAACGGCGCGACGCTCCATCATACTTAAAATGGCAGGTCGACAGAACAGACACTTTTATTATTAAAATACAACTTTAAATCCTTACCAACCATACTGGTACTGGAAGAACCATTTCATAGGTTATACTTTATATTAGGTATTTTAGGTGTAACAAAAATACTTGTGATCCTTTTAAGGGCATAATTGGTATCGTATCCTAATAATAAAAAAACTGAAAGAAATATTTCTCGCGAAAAAAAAATTGGTTTTGTGTGGAGGGTTGGCCGGCTGAGACGACGTGTCCCGTCCAAAAAAAATGTCTCCTACCTTTTCTTACTCACAATATGATACCAACTACGCCCTTAAATGGATCACCAGGATTTTTGTTACACACTTATAGGACCTTATATTAGGTATTTTAAGTCAAAGTCAAAGTCAATATTGTCTTTATTCAAGTAGGCATAGCAACAAGCACTTTCGAATCGTCAGTAACAATTTATCTTAAATAATTAAGAGCAATATATTGATACAATTGTAAAAAAAATTATATATATATACATGTTGTATAAAATAAATTAATTCAACTATTGGAACGTACTGACATAGACGAGAAGGACAAGCGATTATTGAAGAACTTATATTGGAACCAAACAGCTAACATAATGGTAGGGCAAAAACACTCTAAAAATTTAAACATACTAAAAGGAGTACGACAAGGATGCATATTGTCTCCAGCTCTGTTTAATTTATACTCGGAATTTATATTTCAAGAAGCCTTAGAAGAGACTGACATTGGAATCAAAGTTAATGGTACAATCATAAATAATTTAAGATACGCGGACGACACAGCAATAATAGCAAATAATATGAATGAACTAAATACTTTATTGACATTACTAAATTCAAAATTTGAACATTACGGATTAAAAATTAATATATCTAAGACGAAATACATGATAATTAGTAAAAAACATGAAATTAATGAAACCCTGAATATAAATGGTAAAATTGTTGAAAGAGTCACCAAATATAATTATCTAGGATACTGGCTCAATGAAAAATGGGACCCTGAGATGGAAATCCGCATAAGAATAGAAATGGCCCGGAATGCCTTTGTAAAGAAGAAAAAATTGTACACAAATAAAGATATAAAATTAAAGCTCCGATGGAGATTAGTTCAATGCTTTGTATTGCCAATTCTGATGTATGGAGTAGAAGCATGGACCTTAAACAAATTATTAATCAATAAATTACATGCATTTGAAATGTGGATATACAGGAGAATGTTAAGAATATCTTGGGTGGATAGAATATCAAACGAAACAGTATTAACTAGAATGCAAAAGACCAAAGAAGTAGTATTAACAATTAAAAGAAGGAAAGCGGCATATTTTGGACATATCTATAGGAACGAAAAATACGCTATCATAAAAAACATAATAGAAGGAAAAGTAGAAGGGAAAAGAGGTAGAGGAAGACCCAGAACATCATGGTGTGATAATATAAGGGTTTGGACCGGTATTGCTGACGCCGCTACTCTGGGTAGAGTAGCAAAACACAGAGAGGACTTTCGCATGGTGATCGCCGACATCCGTTAGGATATGGCACGAGAAAGAAGAAGAACATGTTGTATATGTCAAAAATAATAATAATAAATTCACAATAAGATCGTCAAAACTTTAAAAAAAATTGTATTAAAATACTAGTCACTAATCATTCTAGAACAAAATTTTATGTCACAAGGAAAATCTCAATTGCAATTTAATCCCACGGTGTTATATCATCCATGTAGTCTTGTATATTATAATAGGCTTTAGAAATAAGTTTACGTTTTACATGGTTCTTGAATTTGTTGATTGATAATTTGGTAATTTCTATCGGAAGTTTATTATAAAACCTTATACAATTACCCATGAATGAATCTTTTATTTTATGGAGCCGAGTGGAGGGCACTGCTAGTTTATGCTTATTTCTTAAATTATAATTGTGTATATCACAGTTTTTTCTAAAATTAACATTTTTATGTACATACACAAGATTTTCATAGACATATTGACTATGCACTGTCATTATATTAATGTCCTTAAACATATCTCTAACTGAGGCTCTATATTTCATCCTGTATATCTCTCGAATAGCCCTCTTCTGTAGAACAAAAACTGTATTAATGTTAATCTGTGAAGTATGAGGTATTTTAGTATGAGGTAGCGCATTTTATTTCATAAAGTACCTACAAGATTGTTATGCCAAGCGCGGCAGAACACAGTTCTTGCAATAGAAATTTCCATCATAAACTTCGTAACCATAAACAAAATGCCGAAGAAAGTTAAGGTTGTTAAATTGAAAAGAATGATACATAACCCTTCTCAACTTCCAAGGCCTATATGAACGCTTCGAAGTTTCGCGACTTAGCGTGTTATTGTATTACGTTGTCAGACATTCTGGACCTTTGGGCCTACTTATGCTTGCCGCAATAAAAAGTTGTATTGCTTTATATAGCCGTCAGTCTATAAAAATAAGTATTCGATAAGATTAAGGAAAAACGGCTAAGATGGTAAGCTTAAATTCAAAGACGCCCAGTGGAGTTATGGTGAAACTTACACTAAAATAGCTAAATATAAAACGCAACTCAAAAGGAAGATCACCCACCCCCACCTGGTGGACGACCATTGACCCAAACCTAAAGGAAGCTCGTTTTAAATAGACTCACTATAGATCGTGCTATTAGACGGAAACTGCGAACAAAGAAGACCGACGTCAAATAAATGGGACCAAGTCTAGAAAGCAGAAGATGAAACTATACATGGCCGTTAAGTTCCAGATAGACTTGTACATATTTACATTATTAAATAAAACGGTTACACTCACGGCACTTTAGCCATGTCTCGCGACATGTTTCGGAGAGCCTAGGTATCCATTTTCAAGCACTAGGAGTGCTACTTGAACCGGCCCGTTGCGCACTGCTGCACGTCGCGTTGCCGACTGCCGACTGCTTTTTTGTACATATTTATAGCTCAATATGAAGCCCATTGCTGGACAAAGCTGTAAAGATATCAACGACTATTCATGTGCTGTTTCTTTGTGGTTCTGTGATAAGAAAAATATTGTTTAAGCACTTCAAGCAGTGCACCTATATATGCAGTATTTATATGGTACATGTATGTACCGATATATGTATTTATTAGTGTTTAGGTACCTAAAGCTTTTTGTGTTTCCAAACTTTTTATTGTTCTTTTGTGCGTAGTTTGTCTTTCACCATTTAGTATTTATTCCTTTCTCATTCTCTCATGGGTTGGCTGGAAGAGATCCCTTTTAGGGATAAGCTCGCCTTTTTGCATATCTTTTTTTTTTACTGTTGTAATATTGTTAAACTTGTTTATGTGCAATAAAGTGATATATACATACATACATACATACACCTTATTGAAGGTTTTCCCGCGCTGCATTTTGCAGTATTTATTTTAATTACCACAAGTGTTAATTATTTATGAGCTACTATGTTCGTTTAATGATTTTGATCCATTTGAAAATAAAGAAATTCTTATCCGAAAACCGAAGCAAGTTTGATATAATTCAATTCCCAATAAACCAATTTTTAAATAACTTCTATATGTATACCTACATATGTCATATGTCACATATGTATGTATACCACTATATACATACAGCCTTGGCCAGAAGTGTTGAGCATAGGTGTTTTTTGTTTACAATTTTGATGTTAAGCATTATTTCCCTATCCTAACAATGTACGGTAACGGTAAATGTTATATTTTATTTATAAATATAGAAAACTTCAAACTTCAATAACACTTTCAAGGTGCTTAAAAATATGAAAACAGAAGGTACCAAAAATGAAAATTTAAGTCGGTGCGACATATTGCAAATATTCTATGCAGTTACTACTAACTTCAACAAAACATGCCTATTAGTTTAAATTAATTGACAAAATAACTTAAACAAAGATGGAAACGATGGACTAAACTTTCCAGTTTTGTATGAAAATCGCATTAGTGCTCAACACTTCTGGCCAAGGCTGTACATATGTCAAGGTAGGTATGATGTGTTTAAAATGCAAAAGTTACAATTGCTACACATTCTACAATCGACACAAACTTTATTCACATCATAGCTAATATCTAAAAGTCCTCAACTACATGAATATGCGAACCCATACCTATTGTTAGGGCAGTTGGCGCCGGAAATATGGGAGGAGTAATTTAAAGCATTTCGCGCCTAGGCACGCAATGAGGCACGACACACACTTGAGCGGAATTCATCCATCAATGATTGACAAAATTCAGCCAAAATGCAGGAAAATTCAAATCCAGTTGTAATTTGTGCGTATCCGTACAAAAATCCAGTCACTATAGACAAATTTCCGCCTTCCGGCTGATTTTAAACAATGCACTATGATTGCTGAATTCCGCACTGTGTGTTTTGTGTTTCAGTCTGGCGTGGCCCTAATGTGGAGGCACGCTTGTATTATTTGGACACAGCTTCATTCCTACTTCTGGACACAGTACATTTGTTAGCAGTAATACAACTTAAAGGAAAACAATATTTATTTTACGTGATACGAGTTTAATTTAATGTCAGTACGAAACACTCACACAATCATTGCAGCAAGTGTTTAAGTTCAAGTACTGCAAAAAAAGTAATTCGCCATAAAGGAACGCTGAGTAAAATAGTACATTTCGATACTAGGTCGGAAAGGATGTCATTATTCAACGAGTTCCGAGACATTTGGTCACGAGCCGCAGGCGAGTGGCAAAACTCGGGACGAGTGAAGAATGACATTCCGTCCGTGTATCGAACGACGTTTTTTAATAAAGTTGCGAAAAAATTATAAAAATGGACAATATGTCACTTTGAGGTTACTATATCCGATCACTCGCGCGGTGCGATGCGGGGCGGTGATCATGAACCCTGAGCTGTGATTGGCTGGAAAAGTAAAACGCGCTAGTGCGAGAAATCCAACTTCTCGCATTATAAACTACTCCTAGATTTGAGCAACTGTGTTAAAAAATAACTTATAATTGTATAGCCTCTGAAGAACCAGAAGCAGCTGTTTTATTTGTGAATTTGATATCAATAAAAGTTACAAATGAGATTAACACTTTCGCAACCGCGTAGCGCTACGCCCTACGCTCGTAGCGTGTAGCCAGGTATTCCTCGTATGTAGCGCGTAGTAGCTACGAACAGAGAACCCGATAGTCGGGTCATCGGTGCTGAATGTGTTAAATACAATATATAAAAACATTTCTCAAACTGAACATCATCATTTTTCTTTCAAACTGTGTTGTCTGCAATAAAAGATTTTTTTAAAGGTTTCATGGTGATAGACTTAGGATACTGCTTTGCTCATGTATATTGTGTGTAAATTCCTACACTACTCGGTGCTAGATCTGTCATGGTGGTTGTAAACGTTCTCTTTCTCACGTTATCAAATGCGTTAAAGCGAGATACCGCTTTAGCTGTGTAGGTAGGTATATTTGAGCAAAGGTGTAATTTTGAATTTTGGCTTAGCAGGGAAATGATTTTGTTTGGAGACTATACACAAGTGTGTTTTGAAAATTATACTAATTAACCAGCAGGGTGCATGTAACCCCTTGCATTTCAAATAGCACTGCTTACATAAAAATTATATAGGATAAAAAGATAAAAGATAAAAGATATTTATTCTTCAATTTAGGCACATTACAATGCACTTATGAACGTCAGAGAGAAAAAGAAACTACCGCCGGTTCTAACCCTACACCTCTGACCCGAGAAGTATTACTTATTACCGGCAAGAAACTCGGCGGGACTTATTTTTTCAAAACAGTGCACCGAGTAGTAGGGTACACCGAAGCGTATCGGATCGCAGGGCGAAATGAATCAAGTTAACTATATTTGTCAAATTTATAAGATCACGGGTAGCCACAGGCAGCCAATCACCGTCCGTTGGGATTAACCGCTCCGCTCCGCGGTAGCATGAGAAAAATTCTTAACATGATCTAACAATTTATTGAGTGATACTCACTCAGAATGCGTCTCACGCATGTAGTAACTGGATTGTGAATTGAAAAGGAGTTCTTTTCCCTGGGAGAATTTTAAACGAGTTAAAGATGTCTAAGAACGGGGAGGCGGAGGTGGCGAAATATTCAAAAGATGAAAGTAACGTGCCGTGTAAATGTAAAAATTGATTTGGCTGTGTCAGTGCCCCCGAGTGACGGTGCTACCATCGGTCTCTTAGACTATTCAACCAACCGGACCGGCCAGTCATTTTCTATATAAAAAAAGTCTGCCGATTTTTGTGGTGGTGGTGGTGGTGGTGGTGTGGTGGTGGTGATGGGGCGAGACAGTCTAAAAAAAAAGTCCAAATGGATCCAGCAGTCTTCGAATAATCGGTGAACAAACGTCAAACGGGAAAAAAACAAGGATCCCGACGTACTGAGGAACTCCTTCGAAATCTTGAAGTCGGTTGGAAATAGCAACGCGTGAATGCATGATGCCTCTGGCGGATGAAGAAAATGTTCTGCAAAATATTCAAGTTCATCAATCTGCTTTGGATTGGGCTCGAAACGGTTTTTTTTCGAAAACCCCTAAATGACCGAATATATTTAATAATTTTATGGTATTTACGAAGAACTCAATATTGTATGTAGGTAATGACTTTGTATCATAAGATTGGTCGATTAAATATGAAATAGTAAACGAAAGAACGAAAAAAACGGAAAAAAACGGTATTTTAGTATGGAGCAAATAACGTTTTCCGAGCCCTGGCTTTGGGTAAGCGTTGAGATTGTAGCGAGCATATTCACACACTCGACGTCAGCTCTTATAAATTATGACATACGTTCGAGAACCAGTAGTGACGCCCAAGAAGATTGTTTCGCATTTTTGCGTAAACACGTCGCCCGGCATTACCTGCGCTGTATTTATTGATTTATGTAAATACGGCTGTGTTTATCGCCCCTCAGTTATTAAAGGTTTGCCGCCGATAGACCGGGAGACCGGGAGAAAAATAAACGTGGTTATTTAACATGTGCTCCTGGCCTAGTCTGCCTTTTTAAACACTGAAAACGACGTATTATTTATTTATTTATTTGTAGAAATACGAGTATTTATCGCGTCTTGTTTCCCATCGCTAGACTAGGAGGCAAACGGATAAGGTACTTTTGTTTTCGCGACATCAGAATTTCATATGAACCAGACACCAGAACGTACAGGCATCGGCTCTATAATGCTTGACTTGTACAGAGTTTCCATTTTCCATTGTTATTACTCAAAGAGTACATCTGAATGTCTTCCAAATTAGACCAGCTTGACAGAACGGCTTCCCACGAGGAGCTACTAATATATAATACTAACTAGTCACGCATACAAGTTGACTATAAGTACTATAACTACACTATTTATAACTAAAAATAAACTACTTCACTGACATTAGCAGTTACGTAATTACAACCTTACCGTATTAATCATAAAATGAGTTTCAAATCACACCAAGTCAATGAAAGTTTATGAACAAATAAAATTATATCCACAAAAAAAAAGTTCCCTCACTAACTTTGTTAACAAGAAACGGAAACGATTCCGTGGGTCAAGTGGTAGATACAATAAGTACTGAAAGCACACGCACAGCACGGTCAGGGGACAGCACGGTCACGGGACAGCACGGTCACGGGACAGCACAGTCACGGGACAGCACGGTCACGGGACAGCACAGTCACGGGACAGCACGGTCACGGGACAGCACGGTCACGGGACAGCACGGTCACGGGACAGCGTGCGTCCCGACTCCACCATAGGCCAATGCCTAATGCCATTCAGTATCCAAAGCAAATATCAGAACAAAGAACTACTTAATATCAAATTTCATTCATTCATTAAATACCTAGAGCCACGGCTAAGTTCAGCAGTGTTTACAACAACAACTGCCCCCGTTTCAAGGAACAAAGACGTCATCTGCGACTATTATTAAAAACGGGGTATTTACCATCTATATTTGTGTTTATGAGCACCCGATATTTCGGCAAAGTATGCTTACCATGAGTTATGACATTGACGTTTTTGAGAACGAGTATCGAGTGTTCTATGTGTGCATCTTGCTTGTAACATATTAGTGTAAACGAGATGCACAGATAGAAAATTCGTTATTCGTTAACGAAAAATGTCAATGTCAAACTCACAGTTGCATAGTTGCATACGCCTGTATCACGGAGTAACGGATGGCGCATGCAAGTGTTCCGAAATATCGGGTGCTAAAAACACAAATATATGGTAAATACCCCGGTTTTAATGTTAATGACCATTTGTCAGCTTGAAATCATATGTAACCTGCTACTTTTTAATTCATTAACCTACTTTTTTATGACTTTACAATGAAATCCAGTACAAAACTTGTGTTTAAAAACAGCTATAACCGAAAAGCGTTACAAAGCAGTTAAAAATAACTGTAACATTCCAACTGACAACTTTAAAAACAATGAAGGTTTATAGTGATAGAGTAGTGACACCATGTTACCAACGACGCGATGAGGACTGTCCAAATTGTCCAATTTATTAAAAAAAAACAGCTCTAAGGTTAGCTGGGAGAAATCCCTTATAGGGATAAGTTCGCCTTTGTACAAATTACAATGTTTCATAATTGTTTAGTGCACAATGTTTTAGTGCAATAAAGTGTTTTACTACTTTTTACGTCACTCTGGGCGCTAAGTGAAATTTACCGCCCTAGAGCGCAGCGGCAAATCTCACTTCACACCCAAGAGAAGACGTAAAATTATGTACGCACCACGGGCGGTAATAAAGAAGGCCTCAGATCGCTTGTTTATGGACCTTCGGTTCGGGCCACAAATGCCAGCGATCTGGGCCCTTCTTTAGTTTACCGCCCTAGGTACGTAATGTACTATTATATTCCAGCACTCTCGGTTCAAAATGGAGATTGCACCACAGTTCCGCTATAGTACATTGTTGTAGAGGCTGGAAAGTAAGCTATAGGTGGATCGAGTTAGTTCGAGGGCCGACCCGCCAGGGGAGGCCCTCGAAGATACGAGTCCACCTATAGCGCTTTCGGCCGAGACATTACATAGTGCTTTTCACGACTACTGTGAGGAAATAAAATAAAAAATTAATCGGCATATACAAACACTTTAATAGATACTATTTATAGGTATATTGACGGTTCATATGCTTTTCACAAGCACGATAAAGTAAACGAGCATGTAACTTTCTGCAAATAAATGCTTCTTTTCGCCATCCTTCCGTAATATGAATTATTCGTCGGATATTATATTGTACTTATACAAAATATCACTGTTCATGGGCCTTCTTATTTAGGACGCGATTTCACTGGTAACTTTCTACGCCTACATGTGCAGTTTCTTGAATTTCGGTGGGCGCCAGCGTATTAATAACATTTTCTACACTTATTGAACTCATTTTTACTGCATAAATACAACTTTCTTGTTTTTCAGTCAAACATTATCCAATTCAATATGTATTTTTCTCGCTCCACCTTTATTACTTTTTTTTTCACTTTTAAGAAGCGTTTTACGATGTTTGCTTCAATCCGACTCAAACGGCTATTAGACATTGCAACCTGCAGGGCCCAATCTGTCAGGTTGGTCGGTATAATTAAAGGTAGGGCCCGTAGGGAGCTGAAGGAGGGCGAGGGAGAGGCAGGGTACACAACAGATTGGGCCCTGCAAGTTGCCATGTCTAATAGCCGGTTCACTCCTTACCCACTTTTTGATAGAAAACCACAAACGGTTAAAAAGGTAAAAACGCCTTAAGGGTGATCTGAATGATTTTGACGTTTCTTTTTTTTAAACAAGTAAATTGGTTCGATAAATAACCGTATTTTATTTAAGAATGAAAAAGTGGTGCCAAAAAAAGACCTTTTTAATGTTTTAAATGATTCTCATTGGCGGGTCCAATGCAATGACATCTGGATTTTACTTTTCTACTATGACATTTCATTGCTGCAAAATAGCAATTCTTGTAGTGGTTGTTCAGATGCTACAGCAATTGCTTACTTTCCAGCTTGGATTTTGATCTTCTTTTGCCACATTTCCGAGCAGGTGGCGTGAAAAATAAATTATTTTCCTATTGAAGTCGGTATTCGACGACACAGCATCAAACACCAAATTCACATAAAATTGTAAAACTATGTTTATTTTCAGAAATATGCAGAAAAACAATCTAATATCAACTTTCTAGGAACTGCTTCTCCTTATTTTCCTTAAGATTGTTCATAATCATTGTTGACGTACACAAAGTGTTCTAAATTATGTTTTTTGGATATCAAAATGTTTAGTAACTCCGTTGAAGCATTCTAATAATTTTTTATACTCAACGACTGTAATATTTGAATTGAGATTGTGTAGAGGGATTTACTAGCGCATATTTTTCGATAGAGTATTATGGTCTCATATTGTAGCATTGCCAGCGATGGTACAAAGGATTTTCATACAATATTGTAACACTGTTGCCGTAGACCTACACGCTCCGCCACCGTCGTCGGGGGGGGACCGGCACGATCCGCCGGGAGATAAAAGTTACTCAATTGTATAGAGGCAGCAGGTCTTTCGTCGAACTCAATTCTTACCGACTTGCCTATATTGAGCAGTCGTAGAAAAAGTATTGTAAACAATAGTGACATTTTCCATCTCGTACCTTACTTAGGCCACTCAGCCAGCTTCGTGGCCTAAACACGGTATTCCACTGAAAAGCTCTTATTATGTAATTACAATCGTAATAGGTATCACGATTAGTATAAAATACTATATTAAGTTTCATGACAAATTCGATATAAAATTATACGGCTTAGGTTACTTAAGTGGTTCAAGATGGAAAACTAAGCTCTCTGAAACCTAAAGACAAAAAATTGGTGACATTAGTAACAATAAGAAACTATTTCTACCCTTCTACAGGTTAACTGCAATATCCCATAGAATATAAAATCTCAGCTTCTGAAAAAGCATGGCCACCCTCAAAATGACCTTTATGGTGTCGTAAAATTAACGAGGGCATTCCGCGAAACCCATCGAGCTGTTTACTGCCTCCGCCGAACCTTGAGGAATCAATTTCAGGACTTAGGGGGTATTGTCGTGCAAATGGAAAACCATGAAGTGGTTGGGTGGGGTTTACTAGGGGCGAACGGCCCTGCGTAACAATAGTGGTAAGTGATTGAAACTTTTGTTAGGCATATTAATACTAGTAGTCTGCCTCGAACTGAGAACTCGCGATTTACTTGCAAACAAGTTGACCAATATAACAAGACCCTAAGGAGGATTTTTTTTCTCCTTCTAGCTCCATAACCACTTGATCGATCCTGCTCATATACGAACTTACAATTTGTATGTATCTCTGCTACAGCCCCAAGAAATTTCATAAAGATCAGTAAAACGTTACTAAAGTTATCATCAGACAAACTATCGAAATGCCGAGACGTCCCAGTAGCCAGGTGACAGTTCGGTCTGGAGTTGTTTGTAAGAACTCACATCGCTTACGCTCCGCGAGTTCGATAATAGTTGTAGCTTTACACCTACAACTATTATCGACTACTTACATATTGAACTTTTAAAATGTATACAATTACCTACAGTTGGCGCAGAAAAGTGTTTTTTCAATAACTAGCCATATTGTGGGAGTCATACTGAACAACTTTTTCTATGGGACCAACCCGAAATCCCAAAACTAATTTTGGCTTCCCAATACAAAACGGCTGAAATGTATGAAACAGCCAAAAAAGATTTTGAGATTTCGGAGTTGGTCCCGTAAAGTTGTGTAGTGTGGCCTACCAAATCACATCGCACAATATGGCTAGTTGTTGAAAAAACACCCTGTATTTATGTGTCAATTTTCCAAACTATACTTTAAACATGTCGCATCGCTTTCAGGTATATTAACTTAATATGTCAGAGATCACTTAACTACTAAACCAATTAAAATTAAAACGGTGTAGAGTGAAAATCAATTGTGCTGTTCGGGGTAAAGTATTATTTCTTAAACGCCTTATGATTGTGTAGTCTGTAACCTCGAGTTAGATCATTTTTAAGATCATTTTGTTGTGGTGGCCCACTCGTCCTCTTTTTGTTTAATAATTGATGTACTTTGACCTCAGAAAGGGCTAGTTTCAGTACGTTACAGCATTAGGACTTTAGGGAAGGTTAGATCCGTGACCTGAAGGGCCCCGGAGCTGCCAAAAACCTAAACCGAAAACCTACGTGCTAAGTTTCATAATTTTCATAAAGGATGAATCACGCTGTAAGATTCCGTGGCCTAGACAACACATCCAATACTTCATTTTATATAGAAAACATCACGTGATCTCCAAATGTCAAAAACGGCTCGTCACGTACCCGGAACGTCATTCGACTCGGTGCGGCCAGGAAACTCTTAATCAATCAATCAATCATTTATTTATTCGTAAAACACTATGCTTTGCCAGTTGGCACACGAATTTTTTATACTTATCTATATTAATAATCTCGCGGGCCTCTACGGAAAAATCGAACGAGACTATGCTCAAACGAAAGAGCGTAAAGAATAAAGAGTTTTTGAATTGGACACTTATATCGGCAAAATTCGGATTGTCGCGTATTTTACGTTCAAAAGTGTAAATTTCGCAACTTAACGGCGGCCATATTGGTTCTTTGTCAGTGACTTCAGTGACGGGTGCGTTCGGAAATTGTGAACCATGTTTGCGTTCGGCGCATATAGGATAGGTCCGACGTGCATTGCGTGTCGGACAGGTTATGTGGTCAAACAAAGGGAGGTAAAAAGTAAATAAATGCTGAGAATAAATGTAATAAAACACGGCTGATTTACAAAATATTATTTTACAGTAAGTCTATTAGCACTATTAAAGGAAAATGTAAAGATGTTTGCAAGTTTTCGAACACTACCTGATTATGTTTTGTGATTGTCATATTCATATGCAATGAAAATAATGAAATGACCCGCGGGTTATGTTTATTTACCTACGTATTTTATCTAAATATGTCTCGAAAACTATTGTAGATATTGGTTCTCCGTTGGTTCTGTGAGTGCAGTGTAGAAATTGATGCATTTTCTAAAATGTTCAGGCCGGATATTGTAGTGCCGAGCGCAACAAAAGTTTGTTTACAAATGTAAAGGCTAATCTTTTATTAAAATGACTGTAAGTATGACAAAATTATGTGTTATATTGAATTAACTAAAACGTAAAGTCAATCTTTGCGTAAAAAATTGCACATTTGGTTATATCTTTGAGTAAATAACCATGAATACATTAATGTTCTAAAGGATATCACGTTGTCATGAGGCATGTAGAAGATTATTTCTAAAATGAATACAAATTAATCATAGTTTAATGAAATAGGCTGTAGTCAAAATTAGAGGTGCTCATTTTTTATCCTAGGTATTCACAAATATGCTTATAAACATGAATTGTATGACCAAATGCTGTCATAAGTATAGTAAATAGTGTGTGCAATTGGAATTCTGAAGACTAAAGCTGAAGGCCTTTAAATAAACCCTGGCCACTATGGCTTTACTAAGAAAAAATTCACAAGCCGCCACTGAGAGTTAATGAAATTGGATAGATGCACGTGTTGTTTTGCTACAGCTTACGGCACTGCTCAGACAGCGCAAACGGCGCAGTTATTCTAATGACACAGTGTGCATATGTATGTAAAGTTGATCCGCGCGGTTTTCACTGATGTCTGATCCAGGCCTAAAGCAGCGTGTGTGCAGTGTCCTGTTTTTGTGGTTTTTAATCACAACAACCTCCTTCACTTCAAAGTAAATAAATTGAATGGCTACTGTCTCTGTCTGCTGTAATTAACTTCAACTACATTGAGCCGGAGTTAATTATTGGATCACCCAACTGGTAAAAAATTAATTTAAAAATGCATTATTTGTTGCACAAAAATAGACACAAAAAAAAGAGTGGTAATATACACTAAAAGTAAACAGAAAAACAATACTCAAGAAGGGAAAGGAAAAAAAAACACAACTTGCTTAGTTTTTATTAGTAGTTTCTTTTTGTCTCTGACGTTCATAAGTGCATTGTAATGTGCCTAAATTGAATAATTTTAAACAAAAAAGAACCGACTTCACTTAGGATCCGCTATTCCAAAAGGAAGTGGCCGAGTTGCTGTAAAAAATAGTGAAATCACTATAGGCGTGCCAATAATAGTTGAAGAGTTCCCTCGATTTCTCCAAGATCCCATCATCAGACCCCGACTTGGTGACAATGGGACCGTCTAGGGGATATACCCGTTCATTAAAAAAAATAATTGAAAATCGGTTCACGATTCACGGAGATATCGAGTAACATACATACATAAAAAATTATAATAATAATGTCTCGATCAACACCTCGAGAGACTTACGCTAGGTGGCTGGATCAAGGGTCAGATGCAGAAGGCGGTGGTCATGGATACGACGCGGATAGTCCGCCGGTTCCTCTCACTGCGGCCCTAACCACCGGCAGCCTGGGCCCCTGCCATACCCTCTCTAGGATAGGTTTTTTATAATGTTTTTATTGTTTTTTTGTGTTTTTGATGTATTTTTGTACTTTACTTTTATAAAAATATTGTAAAAAACCTATCGCTAAGACCAAAAATAAATAAAGAACATAATAATGATAAAAAAACAGTTGAATTGAGAACCTCCTCCTTTTTTGAAGTTGGTTAATAATAAATATCTTTTATCTTTTCTATTACATGCCACCTAATACCTAAAAGGAGGGCCACGTTTTTTCGAAAGTATATAGAGGTATTACCCGAGCGAGGTAGGACGGACGGAATCCCGGGACTTTCAATAGCCGGGATTTCAGGATCCCGGGATATTCGGGACTTTAAAAATCCAGGATTCCGGAAATGCTTCAACGGGCTTCCGGGATTTTAGACAGCTGGGGTCTTGAAATGCGGGACAACCGAATTTTAGGGTCCTGGGAGTCCGTAACTTAAGAATACCGGGATACTGGAACTTTCAAAAACCGGGATTTTTGAACTGCACGAAGCCGAAAAACCAGGGATTCCGAGAATGCGAGAAACCGAGATATAAGGATCCTGGGACTCCGGGACTTTAGGCAACGGGTGGGTTTCTTGGATGAAAAAGCCGAGTTCCCGATATACCAGGAGTGCGACGTTCTGGGGTTTTAGGATTTCGGCATTCGGAGTTTTAGAAACCCATGCGGGAAACCAAGATATTTGAATTCCGAGATTAAAAAGCCAGTGTTACGAGTCGTTAGAAAGCCGGGATTGAAGAAATGCGGGCCGACGGGATTTAAAAGTCAAGGGAGTCCGGAGTTTTGATATCCTTGATTAGGAGACTTAAAATACGGGATTTCGGGGGGTGCGCCAAAGTTCACATAAAATTTGTACTTCGATTATTGGAAGTCCGAAATTGTTGTTCATAATTTTTTAAATCATAATGATCATTTCTTATAAGTATTTTTTGTTCATAACTATCGTTACTCCGAATTATTTAAGTTTATAATCTAAATCAATATAAATATCTATTATACTAATATTACTTTCCAGAGTCACCGTTAGGTACGACGACGAGCGAAGCGAGGAGGAGTGTTAGGTATCTTGCAATCACAACACAACATAATTTCGGTTAGGTTAGGTTAGGTTAGTGTGTCATCCTGCCCGAAGGGCATAACTACCCAGAATAGAAGCCCCCGCGAAGCGGGGGCTTCGTCGGCCCTGTCACAGAAATGACTACTATCAACAAAAAACGTCTCAAAAAATTCGGACAGCAAACAATTATTAACACTGTCGTTATATGAAAAAATATTATAACCATAAAAATTATGACAATTTTTTTATGACGAATGATAATTCTGATCACAAAACGGTATTACTGAAAAAAATATGCGAAGTAATTTTATGTGAGCCAATATGGGCCGGGATATAAGGCCGTATAATGCCGGACGCCGGAATTTTAGGGTTTTAGGAATCTGGAACTTTAGGGATGCAGAATTCCAAGATTTTTAATGAAATCGAAAATGTGTCTCTCAGAAATTTTAGTGTTCCTGTCCCAGGAGCCAAGGATTTTATAAATCTGGGAATCACTAAACCCCGAATTATGGAAATAGTGAAACCGTGATTTTGGATTGCTGTGCGTGTGCACCCGAACCCGGACATAAGGGCATGCGGAATTCCGGAACTTTAGGAGGCCGGGATTCTGAAAATGCGGCTTGCTGGAGTGGTCCCAGCGGTCCAGGATTCCGAAACTTAAAAACATCGTAATTTCGGAACTGCGCGAGGCCGGGATTTTAAGATATTATAAACCAGGGATTCCGGGAATTGAAACAATCGGGATTTTAGGGTCCCGGGTGTGCCAGGACTTAGAAGTACAGGCTTACGGGACTTTAGAAATCCTAGGAATCCTGGATTGCGGGAAACCAGGTTGTTTTTACATATATTATAATATTTTCATTATTTATTTTTTTACATACATAACATTTATTTTACCCGAGCGAAGCCGGGTTTTCATCTAGTGTACAAATAATAAGCTTAAAATTACCATGCAATAAAATAATTAAATGAATACCCCCCTGGTTATGGCTTTTGTCGACCTTAATAAGGCGTTCGATACAGTCAGCCGGGGGGGCTTATACATAGCACTCGAGAGCATTGGGTGTCCACCAAAGCTTCTGAGGCTGGTTGTATCCTTCCACGAAGGTATGAAGGGCACAGTAGTTTTTAACAGTGCGTCATCAGCACAGTTCGACGTCTCCAGAGGTGTGCGACAGGGCTGTGTCTTGGCTCCTACCCTGTTTGGTATATACTTCTCGCTTATACTACGTACTGCTTTCAGCGATAACCAGCAGGGTATCCATCTACACACGAGGGCCGACGGAAAAATGTTTAACATATCTCTCCTAAAGTCAAGAAAAAACCGCGAGAATCTTTTCGTCGACAGTCTTCTCTATGCCGATGACGCAGTCTTCGTTGCTAACTCCGAATGTGAACTCCAGTCCATGGTGAGTCAGTTCTCTCAGGCTTGTTCCCTGTTTGCCATGTCCATAAACACGAAGAAGACCGTTGTGTTAGCACAAGGTACCTCCGAGGCTCCATCTATTTCCCTCAATGGCACGCTGTTAGAAGTAGTTGACAGTTTTTGCTACCTAGGATCGACCGTAACGAACAACCTTTCGCTCGAAGCGGAGGTCAACATTCGTATCGGTAAAGCGGCGACCACGTTTGGGAAGCTTAGTACTCGAGTATGGCAAAACAAACATCTTACAATAAAGACCAAAATGTTAGTCTTTCAGGCTTCCATTTTAAGTATACTCTTGTACGGAGCTGAAACCTGGACGACGTATGCAAAAGTCGAACGTCGTATAAACTCTTTTTACATGCGATGCCTACGCAAGATTTTGGGAATATCCTGGCAAGACAGGGTGACAAACGAAAGGGTCCTAGAAATTGCACAGCTGCCTAGCTTAACCGCGTTTCTCAAGCAGAGACGACTGCGCTGGCTAGGGCATGTGCACAGAATGGAACCCTCTCGACTGCCACGTCGTGTTCTTCTTGGCGCAGTAGCGAATGCAAAAAGAAGCGTTGGGCGGCCATTGCTTCGTTTTAAAGACTGTGCCAAGAGGGATATGATTGCCTTTCACATTGACCACCGAAAATGGGAGGAAACCGCAGAGAAACGGACAGAGTGGCGGAAATGTGTTGTGGAGGGTCGTAAGTTGTGCGATGAGTCCTGGTTCGTGGCACTCGCTGACAAAAGGAAAAAACGACATGAAACCGAGTCAGCACCAACTGCTGCAAATTTCTCTTGTCGGGCCTGCGGCAAGAAATGCCGCTCTCGCATCGGGCTGTTCAGCCACCAAAAACGGTGTCTCCCTAATTTTACACCATGAATCGTCTGCTAGAGACGTAAGGGCCAATGATGATGATGATGATGATGAATTTGACCTCAGAAAGGGCTAGTTTCAGTACGTTACAGCATTAGGACTTTAGGGAAGGTTAGATCCGTGACCTGAAGGGCCCCGGAGCTGCCAAAAACCTAAACCGAAAACCTACGTGCTAAGTTTCATAATTTTCATAAAGGATGAATCACGCTGTAAGATTCCGTGGCCTAGACAACACATCCAATACTTCATTTTATATAGAAAACATCACGTGATCTCCAAATGTCAAAAACGGCTCGTCACGTACCCGGAACGTCATTCGACTCGGTGCGGCCAGGAAACTCTTAATCAATCAATCAATCAATCATTTATTTATTCGTAAAACACTATGCTTTGCCAGTTGGCACACGAATTTTTTATACTTATGTACAAATAATAAGCTTAAAATTACCATGCAATAAAATAATTAAATGAACATTGAATGAACTCTTGAAAATGAACTCGACAGAAGCTCTAATAATGTAATAGGGCAGTCAGATTCAAGACGACCCGGACTCAGCTAGTGCAGTGCTCGAAACGCCCGTTATCGGCCCATGTTGGACGCGGAATGACACATTGTGACCAGCCTCTCATCGCCGTCCTCAAAACGACGGCACAACAGACCATGTGCGCAGCCCCAGCGTACCCCGGTTGAGGGGTACCGCCAGCCACAAGATGATACACCGTGAATCATCCTTAATTCGGAGTCTGTTGTAAATGCTCCACGTCACAGGTATACAAATCAGCAGTATATAAACAATGAAGTACAGGAAGCGAGCGCGGCTTCCGTTCCGAGTGGCTTTATTGGTCCCCAGCTTTTGTGTTTATGTCGCTGTTCAATTGTTTTTCAGTGTTTGTGTTCGGCAGTATAGTGTGTGCTGTTCGGAAATGTGCATTACTCTATTTTCTGTAAAGTCAGGTTATAAATATATAGGGTAATGCCAGCACGATTAGCACAAGTGTCCCGCGACAGTAATCCACGGGCGAGATAGACTACCCGTCTTTTTGAAATTGAAATAAAACGATCGATAGTCTTGTGGTAACTGTCTAATATAGGCTTTAAGAGAAAGATGGACCATCGAAATAATGAAAAAAAACTGTTGAATCAGTGTTGCTTTGCCTTATACAATACAAGCAAAATTCAGAATTTGCCAAACTACGAGCATCAAAATAAATTTACACATGTAGATGCAAAATTTGAGAAAAGAATTTTATTTCTCCAAATCAACATTGATACACATCTAGCACTCAAATAAAAAATACAGTCAAGTACTAAATCTAAATACATCATCATAAATCTAGCACTTGTTATTTATAAAACGAGGTTAAAAACTGCCAGGACACTTCCGAAATACATCCGATATGAAAAATTCCCGCGCTTGCGACGTGCACTGCTCATGTACGATTCATTGCCACGTCCAATCCACTATCCGACACGCTTGTATTTGGATTTTAAGGCGAGGCACCTCTACACTGCTGGGAATATTATTTATTAAGCAGGCAGGTAGTTGCAACAAATGGTGTTGCCTGTGTTCAATAGATTTTCAGATTTCTTTTCACTTCAAGCATAGGCAAAGAGAAGCATGCTGTCTTTTTCATACGCCAGTACCCTCACCACAAAAAGGGATGAGTATAGCTCATTGCTTCTACTGTTACTGCACTTTTTTGGTTAACCAGACTATATCTGAATGAACGGTTTCTTATTTTTAACCGACTTCAAAAAAGGAGGAGGTTCTCAATTCGACAGATTTTTTTTTATATTTTTTTTTTGTATGTACCTATGTTACTCGATATCTCCGGGAATCGTGAACCGATTTTCAATTTTTTTTCACCTCACTAGCTCGGAAAGCCCTTTTTGTTTGTTTAATATCTATTGTGAAAATCGCTTTTTATCCACATGTGGTGAAAGAGTTTTGACATAAGTGACAAGTGGCTTAAGTGACATTTGACAGCTAACAAAACGTAAAACGTTAAAAGTGCAGAATTTTTAACATCGCAATTAATGAATTGCATCGAGTAAAAACACTTAATACAGTCTTACAACTTTATTTTAATTCATAAATATCAGCATTCAACATTAATCTTCATTCTTTTTGTAAAAATTGTTCTGACAGCCGAATAAGTCTACGTACGAACAAAACGCATCTGACATTTAATAAAACCTTTTACGTCAAAACTTTTCATTTCAATTCATCCATCATATCAACGTTAAATATTCGCATGTTTTTCTAGGTTGTTTTGTTAAAAATTAGTGATTCGAGTGATGAAGAAGTATTAAACACCTGAGGAATTACGGGAAACCGAGCAAAATGCACCCTTTTTCTTATTTTCCTCGCTGTAGTGAGGTGAAAAGTTTTGTGTTATACACGGGTGAAAGTTATTTTACGTCTCGTGTATTAAAGCACTCGCTACGCTCAGGATTCTATTTTTGAACCACTCGCTTCGCTCGTGGTCAATAATAGAATCCTTTCGCTAGCTCGTGTTTCAAATAACACTCGCGCGTAAAATACAACTTTCACCACTTGTATAACAAATAACTATTTTTAATCGAACGGGTATAATCCCATGATGGTCCTATTGTCACCAAGTCGGGGTCTGATGATGGCATCCTGGAGAAATCGAGGGAACCCTTCAACTATTATAGGCACACCTATAGTGATTTCACTATTTTTACAGCAACTCGGCCACTTCCTCTTGGAATAGCGGATCCTAAGTGAAGTCGTTTCTATTTTTGTTTAAAATTATATTATATCTTAAAAACAAAAAATAGCATTCTATAAAGTCAGTGACTTCAACAAAACCTGCAGTGTGAAATATGCACCTTTGGGACGCATTAGCCACTCGTCGCCGCCATTCTTAAGACACCGCATTAACGTTCATTAGCCACGAAGTTGGCTGCCAGTCTGCAGTTGCATCAACTATTCACGACTTTTGCTACACTGTCTTGTAAAGTAAGAAGCCCAGAGTGCTGCAAAAAACTACTACAAGGTTATTTATATAGAAATACAGACTCAATCGCTTTCTACTAGGATTTGATTGACAAGCTCTTCCATTTTTTCAACCGACTCCAAGATTTCGAAGGAGGAGGTTCTCAATTCGACGGGATCTTTTTTTAACGTATGTTCACCGATTATTCGAAGACGGCTGGACCGATTTGGAAAATGTTTTTTTTTCTTTGAAAGAGTATACTTTACAATAGGTCCTATTGTCACCAAGTTTGGATCTGATGATGGGGGGTCCTGGAGAAATCGAAGGAACTCTTCAACTATTATAGGCACACCTATAGTGATTTCACAATTTTTCACAGCAACTCGGCCACTTCCTCTTGGAATAGCAGATCCTAAGTGAAGTCGGTTCTTTTTTTGTTTAAAATTATACAGCAACTCGGGCACATCCTCTTGGAAGAGCGGAGCCTAAGTGAAGTCCGTTCTTTAAAATTATTTGTTTAAAATTATTCTATAACACGATTATGGAGGTTATTTTAGGAACAAACCTTAGCCTTAAGTTTAACTGCATTAGAAAATCCTTATGATATTAAGGCTGACTTTAAAAAAACGTAAAAATTCCTGATCTAAAATGCTCAACTTTGTCCGTTGGTCCAGTACTAGTGCTACTACTACAATTTAAAATGCATTAAATAAAGCTACAAGGTGCCGAAGTCCGCACACTTCATCTACTATTCATTGCTCGTGGCGCCACTGTCCGGTAACTTTGATTTTATTACCATCGCCGACACAGTAACTCAGCTAGTTATGAACCTTGATGGAACTAAATAAATAAGGTATTATATACAGCCTTGGCCAGAACAGAGCATAGGTGTTTTTTGTTTACAATTTTGATGTTAAGCATTATTTCCCTATCCTAACAATGTACGGTAACGGTAAATGTTATATTTTATTTATAAATATAGAAAACTTCACTTAATAACACTTTTAAGGTACTTAAAAAATATGAAAACAGAAGGTACCAAAAATGTTAATTTAAGTCGGTGCGACATATTGCAAATATTCTATGCAGCTACTACTAACTTCAACAAAACATGAAAGATGGAAACGATGGACTAAACTTTCCAGTTTTGTATGAAAATCGCATTAGTGCTCAACACTTCTGGCCAAGGTTGTATTTGTATAGTATAAAGTGTGATTAGCAGGTTAGAAACAATGAAGGACAAAACTATGGTAGCAGAGCAGTATTACAAGTATGTCATAAATTTAACTGTTAGGTACGGAGTGAATATCTGAATTTCACTAGTAATTACGTAGTATTGGTGCATTCTGAGGGTCACCAAGCACTAAATTAAATCATGTTTTAACTTCAGAACTTTTACTAATTCATTCTTTTTGCTGTTTTTATATAAATCATGCATTTATTTGGAAACACAGGTTTTAAATTTCTTACATAATTCGGGTACTACCATGTTTAGCGATTAAGAGGCATACAAATGTGAATGTTAAGATACACAAACATTAACAATGGCTAAATAATTACAAACAATTCATAATGGCTCAAGTCAGACAGGTATTCTCGTGCTGAATTTGCTTTTTCAACTAACAATTTAAACATGCTATTTTTAAAGTTTGCAATATCTTCAAGTTCTCTTATATCTAATTCTTTATCAAAGAGTTTAAATACCATTTTATTCCCAGATATATCAGCCCCAGTATCAATTACTGCATCGCAAAGGCCCGTCTCATTACTCCCGCTAAAAACTTCCCGCAACCCAGCAACAAAACTTCCGTTGACAATATCTTTGAAAGCCTCCTCGATTGCAAAGTTTTGGGCTTTTTGGCTGTGTAGTTGTAATTAAGCTTCTAACAAGGCAAGGGCTGGTTTAAGGAAACTTTCAATTCTACTGCCGTAGAGTTGGGAGTTGTTGGATTTGCAATCGGTATACGTCTGTTGATAATAAGTCGGTATGTACTTTGTATGTAGTTCGGAGAGTTGCTATACGTTGTATAGCTTGGGCAAGTTGGGGTTTGAGCAACGAAACTTTTGAGAAAATGTAACGTGTCATTAGACTTAACGCATTTAATAAATCTGACAATCTACACCAACCAACATTTGGTCATCGGTGCGTACGATTGTATTGCTTTTGAATACACTCTGTCAGTCTGTGCAAACTAAGATATAAGTACCTTCCACGGTTCCACCAAATGGTACATTTTATGCAGACTGTCACTAATATTGAATTTGAATTTCCGTAGGACATATTAACATTAATCACTATTTTTTTCTTTCTTCTTAGTGCTTGAGAATGGAGACCTAAGGTCTCCGAAACATGTCGGTGTCGCGCGTAGTGACTATTAAACACAAGTGAGTACAACTGCATCAAGTGATAATACTGTCACTATTACTCAAGGAAAGTGAAAGGGGGTCAACTGGGTTCCCATTTCCCCTTAGAAAACTAATTAGATCGCGGGAAACGGGAAAAAAACTAAGCTGACGCGTTTGTACATACATTTTGTATATAAAATTTTGAATAAGTATAGAAAACTATAAATTATTTTGCATAAACATAAACAAACAACTAGGCAAAAAATATGTCATATACAAAGGAAAAAGGTGGCCTATGTATTAGGCCTCCGGTGCCCAGGACGAAGTAGAATAATTTTATTTCTTCTATACAGTTGTTAAAATATTCGCTGAAAATTAATAAAAAAAAATAGAATATCTCGACGAATCGACCCCTTTTTCGAAATTTTGAAGTCAGTTAAAAAGGAGCAATCAATACCCTCAGGAACTAACGCGCAATTAAATAGCACTCTTCTATTTCCAGGACATGCAAACAAAATCCAAGCAGCTGGGTAGTTGAGTTGGGCAAGTTGTCAAAGAAGCTTGTTAACAAGTTTTATATGGCGACGCTCGTAGATGGAGTGCGCGCGATGTAGATCATTGAAATGTAGGGACGAGATTGAATGTAAAATTCATCTGGGCGAATCTGTATGGAATAAATTATGAAGATTTGTCATAATGACCGAAATTGAGTCCGCTACATAGAAGTTTGCGGACTTCCATGTAGCCGCATAAGGTTATAGGTAGGTAAACCGCATCAGGTTACCTATAGGTAAGTGTCGTATTCAGAGCAATGACGCGTAGTTTCAGTATCCGCGAGGCAACCGGAACCACCCTGTACAAACCGAACCTTGCATGGCCCACGTTCTCCTTTTCCTCTGCTGATTTGAGGATTAATGATTATTAAAATTAAGAAATCACCTGGAGTTTGGTATTTATATAAGGACCCATGATCATCCCGGCCTTTCGTGATTTGTTAGCTTATTTTATTACAACAAAAAACTAAAACATAAAAATGGAAAAATTCACCGCGTCGAGCAAGACTCGAACTTGCGACCTCTCGGAACACCGGTCCGAGAGGCGGTTATAACAACAATTAAATAGTACGGGTTAGCGCATTGTTATCGATGTTATTCCAATATGACTTGGAACTTCGGTGCCGGGACCGGTGTTCCGAGAGGTCGCAAGTTCGAGTCTTGCTCGACGCGGTGAATTTTTCCATTTTTCCTTTCAATTATAAAATTGAAATATCGTTTGCAGACGTTTCTGCTTATAACAACAATTAATTAATTTAAAATTAATAAGAACAGCGTATCAAAGCTTCTGGCTGTAACAAAAGAGTTCTTAACAAAATCAAAATCAATAACCTTTTAATCAACACTTATAAGCCACCTGAGTCCGGTTAGACAGTTTAATTTATCCATTTGATTTATATACTCTGTTTTTAGTTAACTGAAGTAATCAATCGCGCAGAGACAGTCACAGTCGCGATTGCCCCGCCAACTTTTATAGCACTTTGTACTTCTAGACGAAGGTTAAGTAATACTCGTTTGTTTTAAGTTGTTTAATAATAAATACTTCACTGTAGCGTGTGAACGGTTTCACAGTGAATATTATCGTCAATTAGTTGAGGCACTTTGGCTACAAAGGTTCTGGTTGGATTAAGGTTTAGATGAAAGGTGGTAATCCTGGTCATAACGCGCATAGTCCAAGGATTCCTCTCTCTGCTGTCGTAACAGCTGGCGGCCTACTTTGCCTATAGCATACTTTAGGTTTTTATTGTATTTTTATTTTATTTTATAAAAAGCTTCATTTGTTTTTCGACGCGATTTCAGAATTGCCCTAATAATCTATTGTATTTTCTCACTTGAATAACTCAACTCATGACTATGATATGACTATAATAATTAATTAATTTCTTAATAAATTACAATATTTATTAAAAATAAAGCTTACTTTAAAAATTGCCAATATATTTTTTTATAAACGAAAATCAGCCTAATGATTCATAATACCAGAGACTATAGAGATATAGACGACCACAGCCTAAGAACTTTTTGAAGCTCATGTCGATTGCGCCATCTATGTCAAAGCCACCTAAAGATACCGAATATGTAAGAGAAATGTCAGCTGCAATGCTACTCCACCTAGTAGCTACCAGTGTACTACTAGTACGCTATTTGTTACTAGGTGGAGTAGCAGTACAGGTGACATTTCCTCTTACAATTTCGGTACCTTTAGGCAGCTTTCGGACAGAGGGCGCAATCGACATGAGCTGCAAAAAATTCTTAGACTGTGGTCGTCTATATCTCTATAGTCTCTGATAATACTAAAGACTAAAAATCTATTTCTAAAGCCAACCTTTTACACGAGCACATTGAAAATTCAATTTTAACATGTTTGCATTTCCCATGCAACTATTTTTAACAATCATTTGTTATCAAATCCACTCGTAGATATCCAATATTTAAACTGACAAGGGAAATCAGACGCGAATATGTTATCAATGCATTAATTGGTTACAACGAATATTTGTATAATCTCGATACGTCTCATTTGTTGAATACAACAAAGAGGATAGTCTAGATATCCAATAGTATCAATTACGTGCTCTGAATGGCTCTGATGACGTATTGGAAGTAAATAAACACATTGTTCGAAGTGCACGGACCACACAAACATGCAAATATTACGTATATGTGTCTGCCTGTCTGTTACCTCTTCACGGTTAAACCACTGAACCAATTAAGATGAAATTTGGTATGGAGATAAGTCGTTTTGAGTTCTGGTGAAGAAATAGAGAATTCCCTCACAATCACCCTTTAAGGGGGGTTATTAATCCCACGCACACGAAGTCGCGGGCAAAAGCTAGTTTTTTTAAATATCCGAAGTTTACTGAAGAGCTCTTTCTACCATTGGAAAATCTAAAAAATAAAATAAATGATATGTGACGTCCCGTCCCACGGGCGAAAGTACCTTATGGCGGTTGGCGCTTACGTTGCGAAGCATCGCATTAGTATTGCAGCGTCGTTAGAAACAGCGTAAGCCCCAACCGCCATAAGGTACCTTTTCTCGTCGAATGTCACATATAACAATAATTTATACACGACTACGAATCAAAAAGGAGAGTTATGTTAAATAACCTCGCTTGCTATATCGTATTATTGCACCGTCAGCCAACGGTTCTACCCTCGTATGACCGAATAAGATAATTTAGCTGACATTAATGTAGTTAATGCAAGATGCAGCATCATGTCGACTTAACCTCGTTTGCTTTCGTATTTGTGTACAGTTGGCGTTATTTCCGCTATCCGGACATAGATGGCAGTATAGTTAGTGATGTAAATAAAACACGGTGCTGTATTCCAATTTTAAAATACATAAACAATAAATTAAAAACACAATCTATCTCCGATATAACTAGAACACACAATGTAACAAATAATCAATCAATACTGAGGTTTTATTGGAGTTGTGTCGGATAATTTTCAAGCAAAAAAGCAAGAATTTAGACGTTTAGGCGCTCGCCGTATTGCGTGGTCAATGCATTGGAGTTGTATCGAAGTTGGATCGTGTCTAAACGGTCCACGGAAAATAATTTCAATTTAGTTGTATCTTTGTGATTTTTGACTTCAGACGCTTCGTGGCAGACATAAATAAAAACGTGCATTAACTTTTTATTGTAATATTCGCAAGTATGATGTTAAAACATATAAGTACAGTCGACGTCAAAGATATCTTTACACCTTTGCAACTTATTCCCTTGTAATTGGCTGCAAAAGTGTAAACATATCTTTGACGTCGACTGTACATTGTTAATTCGAGTAATTTCATATTCTAGTCTAAGTGGCAGTTTCTTGTGATTTATTTCAGCAAATTTTGGGTATTAATTTAGTTTATTACTTACATGTATAGTATATGTGGTTACGTAATAATAATAATTAATTAGCAGTATAATTGATACACACCCTCATTAACAATTGACAAACATAATTCACATAATTGGTACTCAAAGCAATAACAGGTTTCTTGTTACCTAAGCTCATTCAGGCCTATACTAGGACGCGTTTAGTCAATTAGTCTATTGACTTATCGAGTTACATGGTTATGTTGGCAGGTAAGCCATGCGTGTGTGTCTAATGAGCTGTGAAACGGTTTATCGAAAACCTACCGACCAGTTTATGTACCGAATTAATCTAAACAAAAATAATAATTTTAAACAAAAAAGAACCGGCTTCACTTAGTATCCGCTATTCCAAGAGGAAGTGGCCACTATAGGTGTGCCTATAATAGTTGATGAGTTCCTTCGATTTCTCCAGGATCCCATCATCAGGTCTGGATTTAGTGCCAATGGGACCAACTGTGAAGTATACTCTTTCAAACAAAAAAATAATTTTCCAAATCGGTCCAGCAATCCTTCCATCTCACTCGTAGAAACACTATTGTATACAATAGTGACATAATTAAGCTTTTCAATCTCGTAACTTACTTGCCATGGAAAAGCTTTTCATTATGTCACTATTGTATAAAATACTATTTGCGGTTTTCATTATGTGAAATATGATTGCATATGACTTTCTGCTACGGGCTAGTAGTTGAAAATAATTAATATGATATCGATTGAATGCTACTTAATCGAGCGTGATTGCAATATTTATTTACCATAGAACAGCTTTGGCAACAATGGAAAAATAAATTGGCCCGGCAAATCTCCCGGATCCCGTCTCCGGTGGCACCTCAAATTGCAATCTAACAATTAATCCCTTTGAGCTCCGCCGGCGAGCACTGACTGGGCAGCACCTTGCTTCTAGTCCAAGCTTAAGAGGTGACTTAGTGAAAAAATAAAGACATCAATAATATTACAACTTTACTTGCCTGTAGTAAACAAAAGTGAATACCTACCAATCAGAGAAATTAAATTATTTTTTGATAAACAGGAATTTCAAACTCTAGCTTATATATGATATCATTTTCTTAAGTTTTGTTTGCATTTTTATTCATTGTTTGACCATGTGTTTGCCTATCATCATATCCTATCTGATAAAACGATAATTAAGACCTAGATTCAAGAATAAGAGCAAACGATTCGTGTTCAAAAGCGGCATCTTTTAGTTCGACGCGGCACATACCAAAATTAATTTAAAGTACGTTAAATACTGTTTACTGACGTCACCTTGTTTTGCAGTAATCCAAATCGAAATAGTTGTGAGGTGCAGACGGTGATCACCACGAAGAAAGGGGCGCACTCAGGATCATCGGGTGTCTAGGGCAGCGGTGTTAAATAAAACATTATTTATGTTTTATAGAGGCGTGTTGCCGCGGCGGCGGCTGGCTGCAGACTGGAGTAGTTGCAGTAGTGAAGGTTGTAGAATCAGTGACAAGCTGGGTCGCCCGGTCTCTTTTATGGACGCAATGGGGTGACCGAACTAGTGACCGTTATGCGCCGAATATGCCAAACTTTTATTGACCAATAATCTTACGGCTAATTACATGAGAGTAGGGATAGGTAACTTTAATTTAGGACATTTAGTTTTATATAATTAGTACAATTTCTTATCATTTACACATAAAATATCAAACACGGAGCAAACAATAGTACTTAAAACTAGACATTTTGTATATAGCAAGTTACACGTTTATTAATCATTGACATAGAAATAATACAATAAAATGATTTACTTATATCTAGTTACACAAATCTAAAGTTTTCTAAGCTACATGCGACAATTCTCCCCCACGTGCGTCAGCACCGTCTGTTGGTGTGGAGCAAATGAGGACGAGTCTGGAAACCGGGCGGCGGACGTCTCCTGCGCGAGTGCGTACAATGGCTACTCTTACGTGGCCATCAGGACCGGGAAAGAGTTGTGCGATAACGCCTCTGGGCCAAGTACCTCGCGGCATAGTTCCATCGGCTATGATAACTACGTCGCCTACGTGCAGTTTCTGCGCGTTCTGGTGTGCGCTGGATCGCGGCATCAGGTTCGGGCGATATTCTTTTATCCAGCGTTTCCAGAAGTTGTCGGCTAGTGCTTGAGCTGTTTTCCACGACGATAGACTCAGGTTCTCGTCGGAAAAGACTCCCAGTGGTGACATAGCGTTCGAGCGGCCGATGAGAAAGTGATTCGGCGTGAGCGCTTCGGCATTCAAGTCTGGGTTCACTGGTGTCAATGGTCTGGAATTTACCAGGTGTTCAGCTTCCAGAAGTAGCGTGTGTAGAACTTCCTCGTGGGGTGCTCTGTCTTTTAGAGTGACTTTCAGAGCTGTTTTCACGCTACCAACTAGACGCTCCCAGGCCCCGCCGGCGGAGGGGTTGCCAGGCGGGATCTTTTTCCAGATCATGCGTCGTTCGGTCATAAATTGTTTGAGACTATCGGGCAGAGAGTTTTTGGCCTCTGATAGCCCGCGTTCTGCACCGATAAAATTTGTTCCGTTGTCTGAGTATAAAACGGACGGTGCGCCGCGCCGAGATATCATTCTTCGTAGCGATAGGATCATAGAGGCTGCCGATAAGGAGGCGGCTAGCTCTAGATGTACGGCTCTAGTGGTGAGGCACGTATAAAGTACGCCCCATCGCTTTTCTCGTCGGCGGCCTATTACAATTTGCATGGGACCGAATAAATCTACGGCTGCTGCGGTAAATGGCGGTTGATTCGCCTTGAGCCTCTCTGGCGGTAGGTCGCCTACAGGAACCTTGAGGGTAGTTCCTTTATAGGTCCGACACCATTGGCACTTATTCGTTATATAGCGAATCGTACCGCGCAGTCCGATTATGTAATATCTTTGCTTCAACTCGTTGATCACCGTCGCATGATTTCCATGGTTGTAAAGAGCGTGGAAATGGTAGATCAATAGCTTGGTAAATGCTTCTTTAGCGTGCAGGACGGGTATATGGGCGCCGTCTCTGTCTATTCGAGCATCTAGCACTATAATGCCGTTCTTGTCTAACTTCATGGCGACTCGGTGTAGTGAAGACTTCTTCGGTAGGGCTCGCCCGGCTTCCAGCAATCGTATCTCTTCAGCATACGACTCATTTTGGCTCCGTCGGATCAGTAGTATTTCTGCCAGACTTATGTGTCTATTGTTCATCTCTGTTTCTGGATTCTTATTAACAGACAATTTGGCTTTGAATACCTCGGCAGCAACCAAGACTCTGGCCGTAGCGCGGACAAGTCTAGTGAATTTCGAGAACCTACTTACATCGGGTAAGTATGCGAACTTACTTTTCACGGTACTAACGGAGCAGATTGGTTTTTGCGCGCGTTCTTCGCCCGTTTCGACGACGGACTCTACCGGTTTTTCGCGCGGCCAATGCTCCTCGTTTTGACGTATAAAATCAGGGCCTATAAACCACCGGTGGTTAGCTCCGAACTGGGCCGGAACGCCCTTAGTAGCGTCGTCGGCGACGTTCAGCGCGCTAGGCACCCAGCGCCAATCGGTGCGCTTAGTTGTGTCTTCTATTTCGGCTACTCTATGTGCGACAAAGCTTTTGTACCGACGTGGATCCGATCGTATCCAAGAGAGCGGCGTTCGCGCGTCGCTCCAAAAATACCGGTTTTTAACGACATAATCGGACTCCTTAACTACGGTGTCGGCTAGCCGTGTCGCTAGCACACAACTTTGCAATTCTAACCTCGGGATACTCACAACACGCAACGGTGCGACTCGCGCCTTGGCGGCTACTAAGGCTGAGACCTTTTGGCCGTCCGGGCCTTCGCTAACTAAATATATCGCGGCGGCGTATATCTTTTCGCTAGCGTCACAGAAAACGTGCATATCGACCTCTCTACTGTTCGCAGGTACGTATCGCGGTATTTCTAGCTCCCTAAGTTGCTGTATATTGCTCACGAATGACTGCCACGCAGGTGCGAGCGAGGCGGGTATAGTGGTATCCCAGCCTATCCCTGTTCGCCAGACTTCCTGCATCAATGCCTTCCCTAGGACAGAAATCGGACTAACATAGCCTATGGGATCGAATATGGACATTGCGCTACTCGTCACCTGTCGCTTCGTGGGCAACTGTATACCGTTGAGCACTTCTTCGGGCGTATTGCGTAAATTTACGTTAAACCCTAACGTGTCACGTTTATGGTTCCATTTCAAACCTAATGTGCGCTCGCATTCGCCTCCCCCGATCAGGGACGTGTCCTCTTTGCTAGGTACTACGTCTGAAATTACGTTTGGGTTGTTAGAGGCGAACCCACGGAGCTCGAACGACGCGCGCAAATTAAGTTCGTAAATCTCATTTACTATACGCCTAACGTCGCTTTCGCTCTCGTCAAAAGCTGTCAACATGTCATCCATATACGTATTTTTTATCGTTTTCTCAGCAGCGATCGGAAATTCTTTCGCGTGTTCGTTTGCGTTTTTGTTTTTGACGTACAAAGCCGTCGTCGGCGAAGCCGCTGACCCGAATATTAACCTTTTCATTCTATATTCTTGCGGAGAGGCTGAGCGGTCCTCCCCCCGCCAAACAAAACGTAACGCGTCACGATCGCTATCTATTATTTCTACTTGAAGGAACATTTCCTTGACATCGGCAATGACCGCGATTTTGCCTTCCCTAAAACGTACTAGCACGCCGAACAACGACTCTAATAGGTCGGGTCCCGCTAACAGCGCGGTGTTCAGCGACCTTCCGTACGCGGTGGCTGCGGCGTCGAAAACCAGACGCATTTTCCCCCTCTGGGGATGAAACGTCGGGAAATGGGGTAAATACCACGACCTAAGCGAGTCCTGTGGCGGCGGCGAATCTACTTTTTCGGCGTAACCTTTATCGAGCAGGTTATTTATGTGCTTGGTATACTCGGTTTTCAAAATAGGGTCGCGATCCAATTTGTTTTCTAGGCTGTATAGCCGCCGTAACGCGTGCGCTCTATTATTCGGCAATTCTTCGTTATCGGTACGCCATAACAAACCCGCGCGGTACCTATTTTCCCCGGGTATTTTTTCACATGTCGCCTCCAGTATCTCTAATGCTCTTTGGTCGGGATCGGCCCGAGGCAATTTCTTAACTACCCCTAATGACTCGATGTCGAAATGTTCTTTCATGAGAGCTAAGGCGTCATCATCGGCCGTTCGAGGCCCCATGTGGCCCACGAACGCTACGGTTGCCTGTGGTGACTTGTGTGGTCCGTGCAATGACCATCCTAACCGCGTTAAACTGGCTACCGGGAGGTGCGATTTGCCGCTGATAATTTGACGCGTAACTATCAAATGCCAATTATCCTGACCTATAATTATCGTAGGCGCGGCGGAATCGTAACACAGCTCGTCGGCAATGCTGGTTAAGTGGTCGCACTGTTCAACTATTTCTTTGGAGACGCCCTGCGCTCCTACGTTCATGCGATTAATGGTAAGCGCGTCCATCATTTCTAGATGCCTACTACAATAACCGCGGATTGCGAAACGCACGTTGCATGAATCAGGGTCGCTAACTACTCCCCCGATTCCCTCAATATCAAGCGTTTCACCCCGCTCTCGGGGTAAAATTTGGTCAGCCGTTTCGTGTAAAATCAGGCTGAGCGCGGCCCCTTCGTCTAACAGAGCTAAGGCTTGCGTAGTACTCAACGGTCCCGTGACTTCGACGGGCACCATTTTCAAATATGTGGGCGCTATCCGAATCGCGTTAACGTTACTACTTTTTTTTACTTCCACGGGCGCGTTAGATGCGTTCAAACCGTGTAGTAATTTATGATGCCCCGCTTCGCACTGTTGTTCGCCACAAGCCACGTATTTACACTTAAAGCGATTTCTGTGCGACGCGCCTAGACATCTATAACACAGTTTTTCATTTTTTGCCCAATCCCAACGTTCGGCAACGGTCGCGGCTACGAATTTGTGACACTTTTCAATTTTATGCTCACCGTTTTTACATATTACGCACTTATTGTGCGACGTAACTTGCGCCGGTGTCGAATGCTTGGGTTTGGTTCCCGTATACGCGGGTTTTTTAGCCTCTCGAGGCTTCGTTTGTGCTACCGTAGGCGACCTATACTCTCCGGTATGACTCGTATGAGACCTACTTGCGTTACTTCGCGGGCGAGTGCCTCGGCAGCTTTCATCAGAGTCGCTCGAATAGTCGCGGGTAAAGGCGGGTGCGGGAGTGCGGGCGGGGGCGTTATAGCGCTCCGACCGGCTCTCCGGCTCAAAAGAAACCGTGTTTACAGTATTTCGCGACTTCGGCCATCTATGACGACTGGTTCTTTTCGCGGCAGAACTAATTTCAAGCAAAAACTCTGAAATTGCTACTAAATCGGGCGAGTCCCGATTTGCTTGCTTGAATTTACCCCATTCGTACTTCACGATGAGGTTCAATTTGTCAACAATCTTGTTAACTAGTTCTGGCGCGTAAAGATACTTTTCTTGTTTTAAGGATTTAATCGTAGCTACAGCGTTAGCTACATGGGCCGCAAAAGAGACTATATTGCTATTGTCTTCGGCTAATCTCGGCATGCGCTTTACGTTATGTAGCTCTGTCAACACGATTTCCTCTGGATCCCCGAATTGCCTTTCTAAGGCTTCCATAATTTCGTATGGATCCTGTACGGTGTACATAATAGACTTTACGGCTATTCTGGCTTCTCCTTTCAAAGCCTTACGGATTCGGCTGACGTTATTCACGTAACTAAACATCGGCGCGGTATCCTCGAATTCAGCCCGAAACGCGATCCACTCCGTAATATTACCGTCGAAAGTGGGCAATTCGGGCGGCCTATGCATAACGGGTGCGTAATGATTCGAAACATCTCGCGGCGGACGATGTGTGCTTATGTGCGACTCGCGGGGCGCGGGCCTACCGAGAGCGGCGGGCTCACTATGCACGAAAGTACGTGGGGCTGTTGTGACTCCAGGTCGGAATTTAAAACTTTGGTCAAGCTGAGACTGGTGTTCGACCCACTTCTTCACTCGTTGCTCGTCTAATTCGACTTCAGTTACGGTCTTGCCGCTAGCAGATCGCGCCTCATACTGGGCGACCTGTAGCCGTAATTTGGCAGTTTCCGCCTGTTTATTAGCAACGGCGAGAGTGGCTTTCTGAACTTCCAACTCGGCCATCAACAAAGCCAACTTTTCGTCACAACTTACACTAATACACTGTTTTTCGCGCACTTTTTCACTATCGCGATCGCGGCACTGAGAATCGCGGGTTTTTTCGCCCGTTGGCGTGTTTGATTTACACAAAGCCCCCGGGGGATTCACTACCGTTTTCTCGTTTTCATCGTATGAAATGTCCGAATATTCGGGCGCCGGCGGCGGCGCTGTTGCCGACGGCGGCGGGTACGCACTATGACCGTCATCTAGGTTGCTGCTGGTGCCTTTGTCCCATGTATTGGTTTCGCCGGAGGTTGTCTTACCAGACGGCGGCGTCATGGTGGCGGCAGGCTCCCCCTGCGGCTTGCGTGGGCGAAGAGACCTCTTCAGCGTGTGTTCGGACATCTTCTTCTTTTTTCTTGCTTCTGGTTACGCAAATGACGCACGTGGGGGTCCCTAACCTTACCTACCTAAAACCTATTGGCTGACACTGCCTAGTGCAGCGCCAGCGACCCTAACTTACAACTAACTCACTTGTGGGCGTAAATCCCTTGATGCACTGATTCTCGCGCAAAGGCTAAGTGCAAGTGCCAGAGCGTCCGAAAGCAGTGTGAAGACGTCAACCATGTGACGTTGCAACGAAAGTTGCCAGGACACGAACGCGGAGTATGGCCTCAACACGAACGGTCCGTCCAGCAAGCTGGTTATAGCCGTAGGCTCTACCGCTAAAGCGGGCGGGTGTATGGACACCAAATGATGATGATGATTCTGAGCGTGAAATAAATCTGTCTCAGCGCGTACTTTATTCTTTCTTCATGTTCTTTCATCCGGTGCTCGAAGGACCAGCTGTGAGGTGCAGACGGTGATCACCACGAAGAAAGGGGCGCACTCAGGATCATCGGGTGTCTAGGGCAGCGGTGTTAAATAAAACATTATTTATGTTTTATAGAGGCGTGTTGCCGCGGCGGCGGCTGGCTGCAGACTGGAGTAGTTGCAGTAGTGAAGGTTGTAGAATCAGTGACAAGCTGGGTCGCCCGGTCTCTTTTATGGACGCAATGGGGTGACCGAACTAGTGACCGTTATGCGCCGAATATGCCAAACTTTTATTGACCAATAATCTTACGGCTAATTACATGAGAGTAGGGATAGGTAACTTTAATTTAGGACATTTAGTTTTATATAATTAGTACAATTTCTTATCATTTACACATAAAATATCAAACACGGAGCAAACAATAGTACTTAAAACTAGACATTTTGTATATAGCAAGTTACACGTTTATTAATCATTGACATAGAAATAATACAATAAAATGATTTACTTATATCTAGTTACACAAATCTAAAGTTTTCTAAGCTACATGCGACAATAGTCTTAAACATTTCATAATAGACATAGGATAACAGGAGATGGCATGCCTAAGACATGATGCCAAGCAACTGACAGCCATCAACTGCCAAACATGGCGCACAAAATTTGTTTTAAATAGATAAGCCATCCAGCAGAATATATAATAAATCAATGATGATAGCGACAGCAACAGCAGAGTATAAGTATACACCCATTTATAACGAGTAGTCCAATTTTGAACAAAAAACTGAGCGGGCCGCGGGCAAAAAATAACTGACGACGCGAGTTACGCGACCGAAATAGACATGATTAGAAATGATAAAATAAGGGGTGTGCCACTGCGGTGCTACCGTTGAGTGAAACATGCTTGGTACAACCCTGCGTTCAGAGTTTGAATTGCGAACGTGAATTTTTAATTGTTCGTAGAGGGTTAGTAATGTAACGTATACGAACTTATGCTATATTGCTTAAGAAGTATAAACTCAATTTGTATAATTTTGTTAGGCATAAATTATAGTAAGTATAGCGTACGAAATGTATAATATCAAAATTTATAATTGCATAATGTATAATGTGCTTTACATATAACATCGTTCACGATAATTATAAATTGAAATAATAATGAAATAATATAATAAACCAAACAAATAACATATTCCAAATATAAGAGACTGCCTATGAGGCAAATTATTTCGAAAGCAACCAGCTTTACCAACTTTCTGGAAGCAATATATCTGTGTGAGGTCGCAGTTCTTACCTAACCTAACCTACTTTTCAAATAGCAGTATGTCTGTAGGGGTCGCAGTTCTAACCTAACCTACCTTTCTGGTAGCAGTATGTCTGTGGGAGGTCGCAGTTCTAACCTAACCTACTTTTCTGGTAGCAGTATGTCTGTGAAGGGTCGCAGTTCTAACCTAACCTAACCTACTTTTCTGGTAGCAGTATGTCCGTGGGAGGTCACAGTTCTAACCTAACCTAACCTAACCTACTCTTCTGGTAGCAGTATGTCTGTGGGAGGTCGCAGTTCTAACCTAACCTAACCTACTTTTCTGGTTGCGGTATGTCTGTGAGGGGTCGCAGTTCTAACCTAACCCAACCTACTTTTCTGGTAGCAGTATGTCAGTGGGGGTCACAGGTCTAATATAACATAACCTACTTTTGGTAGCAATTTATTTCTGAGGATTGTAGTGCTGAGGTTTATTCAAGTTGTTATTTGAGATGTCATTCGTTATTTTAACTTATATATGTAATGAAGATTATATAAAATGGAGTTAGTTAAAATATCTGTTATATGAAACAAGGGTATATTTAATGTATGTTATATTACTTTTAACTATTACTTGAAAATAGACATTTAGTGCATTATATTTAACGTTATTATACGTTTTGAACGTTTGTAAACTGAAATTATACAAAAAGTTCGTATTCATTACGTTACGCACCCGTTCGTAGTCATTATATCCAAAAATCGACCCCACCCGTGAATAATTAGTTCTTGGATTTTCGTAGGTCTATCGGGGGGGGGGGGGTCACTGAGAGTGTAAATTCAAAAAGTAGACTGAATCAGGCTCCTGCGTATATTATTTCTTGAATAACTTGGCCATTTTTGATTTGACAGTAAAACTGAGAGGACAATAATTGTAGAAAATTTGATTCTCTGCATGTTTGGTCCTCACAATTTTTCTTGCAGGATCGATGTTTTGGAAATTAAATTTGAAAAAAGCGACAAATTCAAAATATTTTCATCTCGTTTATTTTCAACTTTACGGCATCATGGTTCCCACCTTTTTTTCCCCCAAAATATCGATCCTAGAAGAAAAATTGTGAGCACCAAACTTGTAGAGAATCAAATTTCCTAAAATTTTTGTCCTCACAGTTTTACTGTAAAATCAAAAATGGCAGAGTTATTCAAGAAAAACCGTTTTTCGAATATACGCAGGAGACTGATTCAGTCTACTTTTTGAGAATTTACACTCCCAGTGACCCCCCTCCCCCCCCGAGGGACCTACGAAAAAAAAAATCCAAGAACTAATTATTCACGGGTCAAAATCTATAATGACTGAACTACTGTGGCAATAGTTCCAAAACTTCAAAATTCAAGCACGTTCGAACTACGAACGTGCCTGTAGGTAACTATTACATTTATTATTATTCATAACTGTACACTTTCCACGGAAAACGTAAATAATGGCTGACTAAAAGCGCGAATAAACGCAAATTTAAGTATATTACGAGCCTACTTATATTTGCGTTTATCATTCATGAAGGTCAGTGGCACAACACAAATTAGTACATTCACTATCTGAGCACCTCTTCTAACTTTTTAATTAAAGGTAAATTGACCAATCAGCTTCTATATATACAAGTTTATTGACATCTTATCATTTATCATAGACGAGAAAACGTAGCTTGAATAGTTCAAGGCAACACAGAATCTTTAAATTAGGATCATCTCGAAATATCACGCGCGAAGCTATTTCGCCGCAAACTGCTACATTTTAACGGCCAAATCCGATAACTGGGTATTGTTATAACACTGGTTTAACCTTTCTTAGTTCAAACTGTTGTCACTTCCACGTAAGGGTCGCAGTTCCATTCTATAACTGAGTAATTGCTCCACACAAAATTGCCCTTTATAGACAGTGGCGCTTCTAGTGCAAGATACAGAATTGCCTTAGCACCTTCTTGGAATACTTTTGTTGATTTTCTTTCGTCCTTACTATTTAAACTGCCAGGGTTGACACAGTTGATTACAATTCCTTTGCTGCTCCATTCTCTATGCTGCAAGAATGTGACAGCATTAAGCGCTACCTTGCTGACCGCTTGCACGCTTAACCCCCAGCCTTCAGTTTTCTCTATACCTCTTCTACACGCCTCTTCATAGTCTTGAATAACTGCTACTAACTCATCTTCCGTTAGATTTGGATCACTAATTCTTTTCCTAATAGCTTCATTCTCGATTGTTGCTAGTAGACCGGCTGGTCCTGATACATTCACAACTTTAGCATTTTCAACTAATAACGGATATATCAGCTTCCCAAAATTAATGTAACCATAAAAATTCACACTTAACGTCCTTCTAACTTTCTCAGCATGGGACAACTTCTTCTCAGTTTGCACATAATCTGTGTTGTTTATAAGTAGATCTATCCTTTCATCTTGGTCTTGTATGTAATGTCTGAAGTTGATAATACTTTTCGTGTAAGTTATGTCCATGCGATAGTAATGTAGATTCGGCTTCTTTTCTAAGGTGCGTAGTATGTTGTATCCGATGGATTCGTCTTCTGTAGTGAAGTATATCTTTCCTTTGTATGCCTTTGACAATTTCTTCAAGACTTGGTAGCCGAGGTTGCTGTCTGCGGAGACAACGACAGCCACGGAGCTCATAGTGGTCGTGCACTGACTAATATCGAGTTATCGGGGCCGATGCGTTATCTGAACTGACATGGCGATACTGTGCGAACGCGATAAGAGTTTTTTATGTCTGATAAGAGATAAGATGAAAGTGATGCTGAGGAAAATTCTGCGTGTGAAATGAAATATTGACATTAAATAATATATAAAATACCTAGGTTGGTTTACCTAGGTTATAACTTATAATATTTACAGGTATCTGTAATCGTTGAACCCATAATTTCTTAAAGCATTAAATCAACCGGAGCGGCCAATGACAGGCGTACCCCTGTGCCTAAAACTTAACATATGTATGACCGGTGATCATATTTATTGTATGGACTGACGTTTTTCTGACTTGACTATTTTTACGTTACGTACGAAAAGCTATACATTTGACGCCTTTCCCCCGCAAAATCGGCAGACTTGTTTTGTACAGAAAATGATAGACATGGCTAGTCCAAGTTGAATGCTCTAAGCATATAAGTATATACCTACCTCGGTACTTTTAAAGTTAATAGCTACCTGTAGTTTTTTTTTGACAAAGATATACTTATAAATACAACCACGTTTTATCACAAATCATATGTAATACTATCGGCGCCAATCAACACATTCCTAGAAGATTAACCTAATAAAACTTCCTTACTTTCACAATATCAAAATTTTATTACCTCAATACATCCAAATGTGGACTCTATCTGCTTCAAAACTGAGTCATATTTTAAATTTCACAATTTACTAAGATACGACTGTTTATAAATTATCGGAGTCAATGAGCGTGTATAAATCAGTAGTACACGTAATACGGTTACCAATTTAAAAATACCAATTTTCTTATTTATTTGAAACTTAAATCGTATGGCTTATAGTTGAAATTCGATTGCAGATCAGTGAGAGTTAAGACTTTGTTTTGTTAAAAGCGTGATTTGTTATCGGTTGGGATGGAAATAGTAGATTAGTTTATTATCTTTGGTAGTATCGGTCATTATCAAGATTGCATGTTCGTTAATTACCCAAATTACGGGTAGAGTATGAAGTAAGTTTCATATCAGTTAGATATGACATTTAACCTACTTCTAAATTACAGCTTTTCTCTAATGATGGGAAACTAAGCTTTTTGAAGTTTTTATAATTACTTATACAAGAGTCAATTCTATATTTACCTACATATTCTGTTGGCGCTACCAAACCAACTAAAAAAATCCAAAATTTTGAAGAACCACATCAGGCAGGTACAGTCAGGCAGCAGAAGTTGCTGAGCAAGTGAGGTGCTTGAAATGAGCTTGACGCGACTCTAGTGTTAAGAATATAAGATCGCGTAATATAATCTGGTAAAGATACGTTTTTTTTTAAACATTAATTTATAACAGCGATTTTTTTGTTTATATAGTTTTAAAATGTCATTCTAAGATGACTGAACAAAAAATCCTACAAACTTTCCATCGGGGAGTAAATATTCATCAAAATATATACGAAGCGTTTCTTTTTTTTGTCTGTATTTCCGACATCCATAAATAACCTGTCTTAAGGAACCATAATAAATAATAAAATATTTATTTATTTATTTAGGCGATTATTTAGAAATTAATTAAATGACGATTTTTTCATGAGTGTTTTAAGCTTAAGGCCTAATTACGTGTACGTAATAAGTAAGGCCTTAAAACACTCGTGTGATCTTATTATGAAACTCACTTCGTTCGATTCATAAAATCACACTCGTATTTTAACACTTTCGCAACCGCGTAGCTATACGCCCTACGCTCGTAGCGTGTAGCCAGGTATTCCTCGTATGTAGCGCGTAGTAGCTACGAACAGAGAACCCGATTGTCGGGTTCTCGGTGCTGAATGTGTTAAGGACCCCTATTACGTAACAGTTACATAATAGTAGTTTATGTAACTGTTACGTAATAAGGGTCCTTAAAACACGAGAGTGGTTTTATGAAACGAGCCGCAGGCGAGTGGATTGTGTTTTAATGTTAATATTGTTTAAGCATTTTACAATTAGAAATACGGCAACTGTACTCAAAAGGTGCCGGTTTAAAAATAACTCAATTTTATTACAGCTTAGAATGTATGCTCGACACTTTTGTTTCATCAAGATCAGTACCTACAGTAATTAATCGTTCGTTACCAGGGGCTCTTCCAATCTCTCAAAATAACCAGTCTCACTGTGATCTGCAGATCCGTAAAAACTATGCACTATAAAATATCACAATATACTGGTTAACTCGCCTGCCTCCGGTAGCAAGGTTATTTCGGAAACACTAACCAGTTTATTATGACCTGTAATTACTTTTAATTCCCACTGAACTTGAGGTCACGTTTTACTAGAGCGATACACCAAGAAATGCGTTGTGAATTAAGTAGCAGAGGGCGATGTCTAAGTTCTAAATAGAAAAACTTGTGTCATTAGTGGCGAGGTTTATACTTTATGGAGTTTAAGGTGTATAGGAAAAAACGTTAATGTCTCTTGCGGAGATAAAACATGGTTAGACTTGTTAGAATAGATTCCCACAGATCAGGGACCGGAAAACCCCTTCATTTGATTAATCTTTTCGATAGGGTAACCCCTATCATTGGGTTACCCTATCGTTACGGTAACCGTTTTAATAGGGTTAACCATATTCAATGTGGTTTCCCTATCGATACGTCTTAACGATAGAGTTTACAACAGCTTGATCGCATTCAAAAAACACATGATAGGGTAACCTCATTGGGGTTTTTCGATTCGGTAAGCGCTTACCTTTGGGTAAGCCAATGATGTTGCTTACCGATTTGATAGGGTTTGTAAAAACAACCGTATCAAATACCCTATCTAATACCCCTTCATTGGTAACTGGTTCCGGTCCCTGCCCCAGATAGACAAAGGTAGTTTTACATTGAGCCGTATTCTAATTTAAAACACATTTAGGCGATTATCACACTGGCGCCGCAACCGCATGCGGAGACGGTGTGCAAGCGTGACAGTGCTATACACATGCAGAGCGCTATCTCGCTCGCGCACCGGCGCCGCATGCGGAAACCGCAGCAGTGGGAAACTTAGATACGATCCAATATATATATTGGATCGTGTCTAAGTTTTTAATATTTCATAATTAATAATTCATGGAGGCTGAAAAGATTTGCTGGTTTCAAAGATTTTTCCACGGATGGAGACTATAATATTATACACGCGATCCTGATGAGCTTTAGTATCAAAGCGTCCGGTTGACTGGGCTAAAGACTCCATAAATAGACCGGCCTGTGGCTCGGAAGCGACGAGCATAAAATGCATCCTGGTGCTATTCTCATTGCATATCCATGCGAGTATTCTACCAGCCAGTGTAACTGTGACCTCAGATTCTTAATAACAGGGGCTTTACTAAATTTGAGAGTTTTTTGGATTCTTGAGTTTAGTTCTTTGGGATTTCTTTCGGAATGTAAGTCATGGACTAGAACGGAAATCGATTTTCAAGTTGTGTCTAAAGCGGTATTCGAACTGCTTGTAATTTGTTTCCGAAGCAGTCTAATAAGCGTTTAAAAAGAAGCAAAACATTTTTTTTATTGGAAGTATTTGCTAAAGCCTTTATCATACACAGTTGTAGTCTGATACAGTTTTATATTATTTACTTTTGGCTTCATCACCTAAAGGGAAAAAGTGGCCACCATTTGCCGTTTAGGTAATAAAGCACAAAATATGCAAAATGAAACTATGTGACAAAGACCAAAAGTTGCGGGATCAGTAGGACTACAACCACAGATAACCTCAACCACTAGATTGATCATAAGTGCAACTCGAGGTCACCACACATAGGTGCTCCCGTACTAATTTTGTATGTGAGCGCGACCGCTTATTTTAGTTGAGTTAAAGTTTTTTATCATAACTCATGTGAATTAAAAATATCCACAAAAATCTAGTTACAGGGGTGAACCTGGATTGTTATACTACAAATTGCTGTAGAATGCTATTGAGATGTGCTGTTCGAATCGTAGAAATTTACGAATAAAATTGCGCTTATGTGTGGTGACCTCGTGCTCCCTGTACAAGCTTAATGATGAGGTGTCTGTGTAGTCTGTGACTACAACTTAACATGAGGAATTATACAGAACATGTTTCGTTTAGGTATTAGGAAATACAATCCGCCCAATGAGGGCGCTACTGGACGGTCGACACAATCTTAAGACTAGATAATATAAAATACAAAAGCCGAAATGTTACTTATAGATACTAGTTTTCCTAAGATGAATGCCCGCTTGAACTCGCTAAACGTTGCAAAATAACATCCCCGTATACGGTCTATAATTCCCACCATAATAAGATTATAAAAGCTTTACAGACATAAAGGTCGTAACTGCCACCGTGCTTCAACTACGATATACCTTTTTATAAATGTACGAAGCATGCTCCATAAACATAAGGTCATAACTACCGTGAATCGGCAACTGTATTGTGGCTTTTTGAAACCGTGTAAAAGCGGTCCAGTCATCTGTGAACAGAGCAAACGCCATCTAGGCTCCGGAGTGTGAAAAATTGAAAATATAAATGGTGACATTTTAAATTTGGGGAGGCAAAAGGTAAATAAACAAATAATATTTGGTATGATAAATATTTATTTGTTAGTAGGAAGAAAGTTCTTAATAAAAAAAGAAGCTGCTGTGCTATTTTACACAATTTTTTGTTTGGCAAATTTTATGTGATTACAATCCATAATCACAAGCTCTTTCGATCCTGATAAAATAAATAGATATCCCAAGTTTTTTGTCTATTTTATGGTATCGGAATGGAAGTGAGGTAAATTATAATTTTGTGGCACTCTTTTTTTTCCTATTAGTATCGAAAGACCTCCTAATTCTGAATACAAATCACATTAAAAAAATCCAAATTGATTGAATAACTTGAAATAAAACGGACCAAATTTTTTTTTCTGTCTCAGACATCTTTCATTTCACGGCTTTTACATTTCGCATCATATTCGAACCGAAATAATTAAACTACCTATCCATTTTATCGGTCAGCATAATTGTACCGCTTTTTTCGGCTTTAAACGGTCAACCTAAGCGGTACCATTTAATAAAAGTACCTTTAAATTTAATCAAGAACCCTTATAGTCTAGTTCCATTTTTCAAAAAATCCATGTCGAGAAGCAAACGATATTACTTTTGGGCAACCGAGCTTTTTACCTGGTTTAGACCCTGCTGTATCCGAATTGCCGGTTGCCTTCAAAGAAAATTTGACCGGAAGTGAGATATTCAAGATGGCGGGCAATAAAATGACCCATTTTTTACTTTTTCTTAAATAACTCGTAAACCGTGACCCCTACCAAAAAATGTTCTTCTACTTAAGTAATCCACATAAAATTCTATATAAAAAAGGTTCTATACAGTTTTTTGCTGGGATCAAAGTTTAATGAGATATCGAGGGTATAAGATAGACATTAAACATATAGACTAATTAGCTTTTTCCCGCGACTTCGTCTGCGTGGGATTAACATTCGCTATAATAAATTTATGAAACACCTTAGTGAAATCTTATAGCAAATATTAATTTATCGTATATACTTTTTTACGTATACAGTGAGCAACAATTCCATACAAAGTTTCACCCCCCTTTTCACCCCTTCAAAAGATAATTTCTGAGATAAAAACTATTTTATGTCCTTTTGCATTACTCAAACTATCATCATACCAAATTTCATCTAAATCGGTTCAGCGGTTTAAGCGTGAAGAGGTAACAGACACACTAACTGTTTAAAGATAAATTATATTTTAAATACTCTGGTTAAGGCTGCTAGGGGTTGTGTGGTATCATTTCCGTATAAAACAGACATGCACAATTCATTTTTGATAGAAAAAATGTATAAATCTATATTTAAAAAAAGTTCTGCGAAGAGGAAAAACTCTCAAATCACATCAGAGGGGATTTTGACGTGAACGTCCAAAAATTTTACGGACCTCCAACATAAAAAATATTCATCGAGGGGCACTCTATCCATGGTCAAAAATTTAAAAGTTTTTCTCGATGCGCACAATTTTTTCATACTAATATTATAAATGCGAAAGTGTGTCTGTTACCTCTTCACGCTTAAACCGCTGAACCGATTTAGATGAAATTTGGTACGATGATAGTTTGAGTTATGGAAAAGGACATAAAATAGTTTTTATCTCAGAAATTATCTTTTGAAAGGGTGAAAAGGGGGGTGAAACTTTGTATGGAATTGTTGCTCACTGTATACGTAAAAAAGTATATACGTTAAATTTATATTTGCTATAAGATTTCACTAAGGTGTTTCATAAATTTATTATAGCGAATGTTAATCCCACGCAGACGAAGTCGCGGGAAAAAGCTAATTAGTCTATATGTTTAATGTCTATCTTATACCCTCGATATCTCATTAAACTTTGATCCCAGCAAAAAACTGTATAGGACCTTTTTTATATAGAATTTTATGTGGATTACTTAAGTAGAAGAACATTTTTTGGTAGGGGTCACGGTTTACGAGTTATTTAAGAAAAAGTAAAAAATAGGTCATTTTTTTGGCCGCCATCTTAAATATCTCACTTCCGGTCATATTTTCTTTGAAGGCAACCGGCAATTCGGATACAGCAGGGTCTAAACCGGGTAAAATGCCCGGTTGCCCAAAAGTAATATCGTTTGCCTGTCGCATCGAGAAGGAGAGCGATTTTGAAATTTTGTGCCCTGTCTATTATCTTTGGATACCTTTTCAATTAATACCTTTATTTTAGTTTACCGGGCTTTTGCAGTTTTTCAGTCCGTGGTTTGTACAGGATAATTTCTTCTTAACAAAATGTCGACACGTGATCCCTGTTTTCCTTCTTATTTATATAAAGGCTAACGTAATTTTGGATATTCAAAACTACCAGCTCAGCCCGTAAATAAAAATTGAAACACGGTTTTATAGCAGTTAAAATACCCCAATTTCTACGCGAAAGTTTTAACGTTTTAAACACGCCAATCCCACCTTCCATCAGTAAATTCGCGTGAACATCAAAGAGAAATCAAACCAGACATAAGCTTATTCAGAAATATATTTTTTCATTGATTTGATTTTGATTCTATATTGAACACTCCATTCCGCGTTGATGGGTAAGCGAAGCGACAAAACGTCCAACTCAGCTGCCAACAGTGAGTTTTTTCGAACTACTTTCAAAATATCATCTGATGTTCACTAGTCGCTTTTTGGTGAAGGAAAACATCGTAAGGAATCGTACATACATGTGCAAAGAAACCGCAAATATGCACTAGAAGATATTTGCTGCAGCAGCAGCAGTAAGAGGTATATAGAATCTTTTTTTAAGATAAACGTAAAGAATTAGTTAAGTGATATTTAACTCATACAGATCATCTCTCTATTTTATAATGTTAGTATGTCTCACGAAAGTTTTAATTTAATAATCATCCCTTTTCGTGATAATAATATAATTTTAATAGTTATAAAGTTAATGATAAATAGTTATCAAAATAGCATTATCTAACGTCGATATTATACCTTAAGCGTTTTAGTGATATTTGTATACGAGTACGTATGACGTATTGTTAACAAAATAAGGCCATACTTACAACAAATCCGAAACACATCAATAATTTAAAGTTCGAATCACTCCCGGACGGCAGTTTACATGTTCTTATTTCCAGGCGGGAAATTCGGACGGAATCTGAACTTTTCCAGGGCCTGCCGGGAATGTCAGAATTGCCGGTCTGTCAAAATTGCCGTGCTAGTAACTGGCATAATTCGTCTGGGAACTGTCACTCGGGCCGGCTGTCACACCGGACGTGACTGACGTGACATCACGAATGGTGTTATCTCTGTTTAAATGCGTTACGCGAGGTAGCTGCCAGCTCGTCGGACACCAATAGTTTGGATCAGTCTTATCGACATCTCCTTAAAATGTTGACAAGCGCTGGGACCCCACGGACCAAGTTTTTTAGGTTTATTTCGTTTTAGATTTTAGTTGAGTTTTACTTTAATTAGCAATTATTATTAATATTCGTTTTTATTTATAGGTATGATTCAATTTTATTCTCTTACGTGTCTTGTTCCCTAGATCGCAAAAAATTACAAGTCCATTGCAATATTGAACACAAAATATTATCAATTCCTTTAAAACACATGACATTTTCTACGTGTCCCAAATATACCTCGCTCTTAAGTGTAACTGTTCCACTACCGTGTCAGAGGCGCCCAAATGTACAGCTGAATAAAACAGCACAAAACTAAAACGCCGTAACTTACTATGTAAGATCTAGTGGTTACTGGGTAGGAAAATGGCGGTTAGGCTCTTTCGGTTGGTGGCGAAAGACATGTGCATTCGGAATAAAAGTTGTTTACGGCAGTGCGCCCAGGTGTGCTCAATAATGCACGAATGCATTGCATTTACGTGCGCGACACGTGTTAATATCGTGCAAGAGGTTTTAGGAGATGGACGATGTGTTCTTACGAAGTATATGGCCGGCCTGAAAGAAAGCGATCACCAAAGTTCATTCCGTAGTCAGAGTAGGTACTTGCGGGAGGAAATTCCTCTAACACCGTACCATCGCTCACACTGTTAACGGCCCATCCGTGGACCTTATGGTTTTTGTAATAAGGTCCACCGATGTATAGTTAAGAGTGTTGCTGTTTGTACAGTAGACATATCGCACGCGACTATTTGTAAGACTGATAGTATATTCCCACCAAAAAGAGTAGAATTTAAAAAGTGGCAACATCGTAGTGTCGTCCCGTTTTTTTAGATTGATTTGAAAGGGACGACACTACGATATTGCCACTTTTTATTTCTACTCTTTTTGGTCGGAATATAAGTACACGCACAAACCCAATTTCTTACTTCTTATTTCTGCCAAAAATTCTTACCTGAAAAAGAAAATAAGGTATAATTATACAGGTAATTGTATTGTATTATTTGTATTTAATCTTATGTTCACTAAGTTTGGACCCTAAGTTATGAAATACTATTATTTATTACGTGCCTAAGTGCTAACGTTATGTACTTATAGCGCTTTCATACTTTGTCAGTGCAACATAAAAAACCGGCCAAGAGCATGTCGGGCCATGCTCAGTGTAGGGTTCCGTAAACTGAGACCATTAATTCAAAAGGTCGTTTCTTACAGGAAATTTGGCGGCGCTTACGTCATTTTTACTTACGTCCTTTCACTATGGGTTTTTGAATGATAACTCAAAAACGGCTCAACCGATTTATTTCAATATAGTTTTCATTGAAGGTACTCATTATGCCTCAGTTTCATGAATTTTTTCAAAATTTTAGGACCCACGATTCAAAAGTTAGATGGGGGGGACGCCCTGTTTTAAACTTTCGGAGCTATTATTTTCGAGAATATTAGTTTTATCCAAAAACTGTTTTAGAAGACCCTTATTCTTTTTAAAAGACCTATCCAACGATACTCCACACAACTTGGTGGTTGGAACGAAAAAAAAATTCGCCCCCCACTTCACGTGTACGGGAGGTACCCTAACAAAATATATTTTTCGCGTTTTTATTCTACCGTTTTGTCGGCTTGGTTAATGCACATATTCAAACCAAATTTCAGCTTTCTAGTGCTAACGGTCACTGAGCTAGACCGCGGACGGACGGACGGACGGACGGACATGGCGAAACTATAAGGGTTCCGTTTTTGCCATTTTGGCTACGGAACCCTAAAAAGCGCATACTAAGTAGGTGCAAACTTAGCGAAACGAACTCATACTAAACAGAACGTTAGATATTTTAATATGAATTTAATAGAACAAAAAAATATAATAGAATATACAGGTGAATTTAAAAATAATGTTATGATGAGAAAAAAGTTTTTAGTAGCTATAACTAGAGATGTAATATAACCCATGTTTCGGTATAGGTAGGTATGCTAAACGTGCCTTAACGTGTCTTCCTAAATATTTATATCCATTATAATTGAATTTAAGCTATAGGTAACTAACGGGCCCAAAATTAGATGTATGGGAGCGGTCAAAGTGGTAACAAATATCTAAACAACGCCTCTATTTTCAACGCGATAAAGTGCATGTTCAGATATTTTTGAGTACCTTGGGCGCTCGGATATATTTTACGGTAACTTGTAATGATGTGAACAAATCATGGTAGCAATTCATAAATTATATGTAGACTTCTCAAGAGCACGAACACTTGAATATTTATTACTCTCTGTCATATATTATTTGATTATAATACGCGCGCCGGGTGCCAAACGGCAGCCGAGGCAACGGATTTATTTCATTATCTCAAATATCTGGCGAAGGCAGTCGGAGGCCTGCCAAAACCATCGACGTCAGAAAGTCAAGAGCGGTTACACCAAACAAATGTGACATTGATGCTCCGATCACATGCGTGTGTGAATGACGAGCTGCATGGCAAGGCGAATGGCGCGCGACTGCACGTGCACGCTGCATTTGTACGGGGATACGATTATGTGAACGGATATTCGTGTTGGCACTCGTACGCGAATGATTCGTCGAACTATTCGACTTACTTCGGCGCGCATACAATCAAAGTTAAATATGGCAGTGCAGCCTTAAAGAAGACTAACTGGGACATTGTGCAACCACCTCTAAGACTTACTATCAATGACACCTTTATAGTTATTACTTATTGATGTATGCTTTGAAATGTTTGTCAGACAGCAAATTCTGCACAGCTTTTTTTGTAAAAGAAAGCTATGCAGAATTTGCTGTAATTGCTTGCAATTACAGCTAAATTTTCGATTTTCGCCGAGTGACGGTCTGCGCCGAGTTTACTTTATTGATTTAAACACCAAAAATTAAAGAACCCAGAAGAACGTAACCATAGAAACGAAAACTAAAAAACCTGTTTCACTCAGATTTTGATGGCTTCGTGCTACACAAATTACGTAGTTCAGTCATTATATCCAAAAAATCGACCCTACCCGTGAATAATTAGTTCTTGGACTTTTTTTCGTAGGTCCATCGGGGGGGTCAATGAGAGTGTAAATTTACAAAGTAGACTGGATCAGGCTCCTGCGTATTATTTCTTGAATAACTCCGCCATTTTTTATTTTACAGTAAAACCGTGAGGACAATAAATGTAGGAAATTTGATTCTCTAGAAGTTTGGTCCTCACAATTTTTTTTCTAGGATCGATATTTTGAAAATTTAATTTGAATAAAAGCGACAATTTCAAAATATTTTCATCTCGTTTATTTTCAACTTTAAATGAAGACTTGAAGAGAAACAAATTCTTAACAATTTTGGTTCCCACCTTTTTTCCCCCAAAATATCGATCCTAGTTGAAAAATTGTGAAGACCAAACTTATTTTTCCTACAATTTTTGTTCTCACGGTTTTACTGTAAAATCAAAAATGGCAGAGTTATTCAAGAAAAACCGTTTTTTAGAATATACGCAGGAGACTGATTCAGTCTACTTTTTGAATATACACTCCCAGTGACCCCCCCGAGGGACCTACGAAAAAAAAATCCAAGAACTAATTAATCACGGGTCAAAATCTATAATGACTGAGCTAAAATAGACGTCACCGAATTTGAATAAACAAATACGTTAAAAACGACAAAAAAAAATAAAAAAAAAGGAATTAAACATAGGTCATAAATCTACCCTGCGTTATTGTGGTGTGATTTATTTGCTTTCCGTTCTGCTGGCCTGTAATCTCTTGATGAATCTGCTACGGGGGTGTTTTCGGAGGACTGTGACCTACCTGTAGACCCAACGCAGAAGATTTTTTTTTTTTTTTCTTCAAAGTCTCTCTTTCTTTCAAAGTCTTCTTCTTCTAAACACGCAGCAACTTCTTACTTAACTTTACCGGACTACCTAAATATAGGAAACTTGTTAAAACAAATACATGGTAAATACACGGAAAAAACATTTATTTCAACAACAAAAATAGTTGCAAAATTTTTTGTAAATCCCGGGACAACAAACTTTTTGTAATAGCAAGAAATTCATTTGTGGGAAATACAAAGGTTTATTAGATATAACTACCAAAGTGTTGTTAAATGTAGCTAGCACCTGACAACTAAACTTTAGTGTTCATGACAAAAAATAGAATTATATGATAAGGTTTTGTTTTTTTTTTTTTTGAGGTAAATTGCAATGTGTAAAATTTTCTTACAGATAAATGATCACTAATTTTATATAATTCAGTAGTAGGGTAAATATTTTATAGCCTATCGCATCATGCGTCACTTTCGTACTTACGTATTTGTTAGAACGTGACAGCTATGGTGACAGGGCGATAAAAACCCGACCATATTAACTAGGCTAGCTGGTCACACAAATCGCTATCAAAACACGTATCAGTAGTTTCAGTAGTATATATCTCAATTTCATATATCAGTAGATTCAATAGTATAGATAATTTACATAGATATTATAATAGATTAATAGCTACTATTTTATAACGATAAGATACTTTTAAAAGATGGTAATCTTTTCAAATAAAATAACATAGTAGTACATTCTTTGCTGGCGTCACACACGGTAACCAAAATACCTTGTGTGTCTAAAATGAGTAGGATTAACTAATACAGTGAGTCCTTAGTCATTGGACAAAGCATTAAACCCCACATAGGGGTACTTCTAAGGAGTGCTCCTAAAGCTACTATTTTTTTAATAACAGCAAAAGGCACAAAAAAAATTGTAACTTTATTTCCAAAATCCGACAATAAAAAGAAACATATTGTATTAGTAATTGGCAGTGTTTTTGTCAATAGGATAATACTATTAGTGACACGTCACGACAGAGAAATGCAATATGTTTGCATGTGTGTGTCGGTGTTGGCACCTGCCATCGCACACATTTGTCACATAACACCAACTTTGTCAAGTCAAATTTGTCATAATAAGTAATAATAACATGAATAAAAAAACAAATAAGATGAAGAACGTTTCATATTGTTCAATGAGGATGTATTTTTCTCATGACCTTTTAATTACATCCAGACTGCGCCAAACTAACTTCTAGAGGAAAAGGGACTTCCAAAAGAGTCGAAACTGTACCTTGGAATAAAATACGAATACCTAAATAAGCGTCCTGCGGGAAAAATACTTTGTAGCTTATTTTTATAAACAACCGTGACCTAACACAATGTGACACAGATATTTATCATCGAAAACTTTTTCAACATCTTTATAATCTAGACTAGATCCAACTTTTGAACTTAAAACTTTGATAGTTCAGATTTACTTCAAACGTAGGTAACGGGTAAACAAACATGTTTACTCTTTGCTACAAAGTGTTACTAAAAAAGCATTGACAGTGTTATTTTCTTATAGTGTTTAGCCCTTTTTAACCGACTTCAAAAAAAGAGGAGGTTCTCAATTCGACTGATTTTTTTTTGTATGTATGTTACTCGATATCTGCGTGAACCGTGAACCGATTTTCAATTTTTTTGTTTAATCGAACGGGTATAACCTCTAGATGGTCCCATTGTCACCAAGTCGGGGTCTAATGATGGGATACTGGAGAAATCGAGGGAACTCTTCAACTATTATAGGCACACCTATATATGATTTCACTCTTTTTACAGCATCTCGGCCACTTCTTCTTGGAATAGCGGATCCTAAGTGAAGTCGGTTCTTTTTTTGGTTAAAATTATTCATTCATTTGGTTTATTGCTAAAGGTCCTATAGTAACTGACATGGATTTGTAAGAAAGTTTCGTAGTTTCGTTGCTTAAAAAAATTTAGTGTTTAATTAATGGTTTTGGTATTGGCTGTTAAATGTTTTGATATTTTTTTATGTTGCACTCGTAATATCATCATCATAGCCTCTATTGCTGATACCAAACATTTAACAACGTCTTATTAAATTATATATTAAAAATTTATCGCGTGTCACACATCGGTTTTCCAGGTCCAGCCACCAGCGTATCTTACGACACATAAGCTTCTTCCAGGTTCTTCCATTCTTCTCTATTCATTGATTTTTTGGTTAATTCTAATCCTCCGATTTTTGTAATATCGTCACCCATCTTTTATATTGGCCACAATGGCCACCTTGTTTCCTTTTGTCATCTATCGGGAGCCACTCAGTTATCATTTTTGTCCATTTTGTCCTGCTATCCCTTGTCATATATCCTGTCCAACGCCATTTTAGCTGTCTTATTTCTTTTAATTATATCTTCTATTCTTGTTATATCTCTTATTTCTTCAGCTCTTTGCGGTCCTTTAGACAGTCGCCTATCATATTTCTTTCGATTCCTCTGTGGCAAGTTCTTACCGGAAGAACTCGTAATATACCAAAAAATTCATTTTTACTTCTCTTGCTCGTAAAGTTTCACTTTATGCTGGGTATAGGCGGACTAAAACTCAATTTTATGCACAAGTGCATAAAAAATTGAATTGTCAAAATAGCCTTAGAAGAAGTCCATTTTTTATGCACTTGTGCATAACATTGAGTTTTAGTCCGCCTATAAATATAAACACTTATGAAAGAAATTCCTATTCTTTTTATTTCCTCACAATCGAAGTAAAAAGTAGAGTGTATAACTCGTCCATAAAACCCATTTTACGCTCGTACTTTATATCCATCCTCACTCGCAAGCTCGCTCGTATGGATAAACGCCTCGCGTAAAATGGTGCGTTTTATGCACTTGTTGTACAATCTACTATATTATTATTTAGTTGCCAGGTAGCAAATTTAGGCTTCAAAACCTGCTAAATATGACCCAAAGATTGCCAAGTTGGCAATATAATCTGTGCAGTGTCGCCGCTATTCTAGGCACATTAATCACCGCACAAGCCTCACGATATTGTTGAAAAGCTTTCTCTTGCGATAGCTTTCATTCCGTTCCGGACACAAGTATAAACCTCTTTAAGACGATGAAAAATATTTCTGTATTTATCAGGTATTTAATTTTGGCTATAAAAATGGTTGACATGCTTAAAAATTGTTTTTTAAGGAGTATAATTTCCATTTGATTTTATCAAAGATAATTAAGTACCTAGAGTGTTCTCTCCATACACGGCTAAATGCGTATATATAATAAGTTTTAAGCGAGATTTGCTAAAAGTTATTATTCCAAAGATTACAGCTACATACGTATTACTATTTAAGTGTGCTTAAAACTTAGTAAAACTGAGTTTAACCTTACCTCCCATACGACTTATTATTTAATAAGTCGTTTTGCTATGTATGGAGTTAGCAATCTATCTACTCATTTATCTATGATTTTATTAACATCACATCAAATAAATTAGTAATTGCATACTGAATTTTCAAGCAATAGTTATTTATGCTACAAGTGTAGAAAACAAGTAATTTCCGAACGAGTGGCGGTGTGATTTAAAACACGACCGAAGGGAGTGTTTTAACACCGACACGAGTCGGAATTTACTTGTTTTATACAAATGTAGCATACAACATTTTACAATGCATTATGCGAGGAAATAAATAATAATAATTGGATTTAGTGTAGCATATAACTAGCACTGTGCAGACTCGCAGAGAAGTACACCGCGACGCGTGGCGGGCGGGCGCCGCCCGGCCGGTTGTGCAGAAAAGCACTATGCAAATCCTTTGCCGCAGGTGTGCGGCAAAGAATCGCTTTCTATACACGACATTACCCTTAAAAAGAGCACTTTCCGAGCATGCATTGTACATAAAATTATTTTTCTCCAATGTGCTCGGAAATTTTCAGCTTACTGTAGCAAAATGAGTACGTGAAGTTCTTCATTTTTTACCAAAACGAATTAAAAAAAATAAAAATCATTATTTACCTGTTTTAGCGGCCGTGAAGTAATTTGTCAACGCCATAAATATGTATACACTTTTGCACCTTACTCCATTGGTTCAAAGTGTATACATATTTTAGGCGTTGACTAGTAAAATCCATTACTGTATTGTTTTTTACCTTTTAAACTTTTCATCCGACTAAGAAATATCATTTCAAACAGCCAATACATAAGCGACGTCTATACACCGTCTGAACGGCAATCCCTTCAAACTGTAGGATAGAGCGAGATAGTTAGATCAAAAACCTTGGTTATCTCGTTCTTTGTCATAGCACCGCGTCTGATCGTGCGAATGAGGCTTAATACAATCATAGACAAAACAACTATTTTTAAGGTTTAATCTTGTATCTGTTGCATAAAAGGAGCATATTTAATACTGTCTTAAATAGCTTTTGACGAAAATTTCTTTTTAAATATTATTTGAATGAAAATTGGCAGTATACATAGTTCTTAATACTTTTAAAAAAAATTATAGAGGGAAGCTAATTCATGACATTGAACGCTAATAACGTAACCAAAATCTGTAATTTATTTCATTTACTTTACTTTATTTCCTCGCACATTTAGAGAAAAGCACTATATATGCCTCGGCGGGAATAGAAATTCGTGGACTCGTCTTATTTTTTCGGACTCAGCTGCGCTTCGTCCGAAAAAATCGCTCATCCACGAATTTCCCTTTCCCGTCCTCTGCAATAATGTACTATTCAAACAGCCAATACTTAAGCGACGTCTATACACCGTCTGAACGGCAATCCCTTCAAACTGTAGGATAGAGCGAGATAGTTAGATCAAAAACCTTGGTTGTCTCGTTCTTTGTCATAGCACCGCGTCTGATCGTGCGAATGAGGCTTAATACAATCATAGACAAAACAACTATTTTTAAGGTTTAATCTTGTATCTGTTGCATAAAAGGAGCATATTTAATACTGTCTTAAATAGCTTTTGACGAAAATTTCTTTTTAAATATTATTTGAATGAAAATTGGCAGTATACATAGTTCTTAATACTATAAAAAAAATTATAGAGGGAAGCTAATTCATGAGTTTCATGACATTGAACGCTAATAACGTAACCAAAATCTGTAATTTATTTCATTTACTTTACTTTATTTCCTCGCACTTTTAGAGAAAAGCACTATATATGCCTCGGCGGGAATAGAAATTCGTGGACTCGTCTTACTTTTTCGGACTCAGCTGCGCTTCGTCCGAAAAAATCGCTCATCCACGTATTTCCCTTTCCCGTCCTCTGCAATAATGTACTATTGTTGAATATTTTTTGATTTGATTTTTTTATCACTTACAAACTGAAATAGATGTTGCATATTCTTCAGAAAAATTTACTAGTATATACCCTGGTGTTTGAGGCCAGATTTGAACGGGCGTCTTTAGCTTTTGCGGCGGACGCCCTGACCACTAGACCACCGGGACCCGGCGGAACCTGTAAATGTTCCTCAAGTAGAGCTGAGCGTTTTTTTCAATAAGCGTTTCGAAAAACACTTTTTCGTACTGTAACGGAAAAACTGTTTTGTTGTGAGAACAAAAACAGTTTTTTATAAAAACGATCCTACACTTCCTACAGTTACACGTAAGTCGTACGCAACGACGTAACAGCCGCAATGCAAAACTACACTACATTACACTCAAAACTCAAAAACTATAAAACTATAGTTGTTTAGTTCGTTTTGGCGGAAACGGGATAGACGTTTCGTTCGGTGACGACGGTGACGCACTGGAAAACTAGTTATTTTTGAAACTGTTTTTCAAAGTTATATGTAAATACAGCTCATTATACAATGGTCTACTTACTTTTAAGTTTTAGATAAGGGTAAGTGTGGAGGGTAGAATAAGTTTTCTGCCAACAAACTGCTGCGCAGTTTGGCAGATAGGTAAATTTGATAAACTGTAACTCTCTTTTTGTTGAAAGAAATAAAAAAAAAAAAAAAAAAAAAACAGTTTTGAGGTAGAAAAAAACAGTTACGTTTCGTTTCGCCTAAAACTCGTAACGACCCAGCTCTCCTCAAGTATATGCAATCTCTGAATTTGAAACGGCTAGGCGCCATTGACCATACTCTAAGGGCATGCATTACGTTGCTTGCATCTCCTAGTACGTTGGATGAATTCACTATAGACAAACAACTTTACACGAGAGCCTATAATTTTGTCACAATTATGTAGATGAAGAGCCTCATAGTTGCATGTTGGTACTTTTTTTTATACCACGACGGCGGCAAACAAGCATACGGCCCGCCTGATGGTAAGCAGTTACCGTAGCCTATGGACGCCTGCAACCCCCAGAGAATGCACATGCGCGTTGCCTACCCTTTAAGAACCTATACACTCCTTTTTTGAAGAACCTCATACTGGAGCCCTCTGAGAAAACCTCGGCAGGGAGTTCATTCCACAGTCGGAGCGTTCGCGGGGTGAAATTCCTCTTAAACCGTGCAGTTCGCGACTCTTTCGGCTCCAGGGTGTGAGGATGAACACCCTGCCGACGGCGAGCGGTGCGGTGATAAAAAGTGGCCGTGGGCATCATATCAAACAGTTCTTCAGAGCACAACCCATGTATACTTGGTATGTAATAGACAAATGGTAAAGTGGGAAGCAGGCTTTAACTAAATAAACGTTTTAATTCAATACCCAAAAACAAATGAAATTCGTAATTGTAGCGCCAACTCGCGGTCAGAGCACAATTGCTCCAAATTTAAAAACAAGTTCGCTCTCGAGACCATCTTATAACACTTATTATATTTGTATTAATTTGAACTTTATACAGCCGCAATACGACTGAAAATTGTTTTCAAATGAAAAGTTAGATACGGGTTTGCGAAAGTTGCCGAAAATGCGCGGCCCGCTAAGTTGTGCTCGCCGCCCAAACGAGGTGCTAAACGCTCACTGGACATCACCCATAAGACTGACCGGCAGTTCCAAATACGTAAAACGTTCCAATTTGAACTGTATTTGGAAGACGTGAAAGTCGGTTTTGGGACTAAATTTTTGTGTAAGGTTTCAAAAGTTACGTTTCAAAGTCATAAAATTATCCAAGTTGTAAATGTTCGAATTAAATTCGCAAAAATGAGGTTGGTTAGGCCAAATAACTTTCTCGAAACCAGTTTAAAATATGTTTGTTAAGGTACGGTCTTTTCTTTAAATCGTAACCCGCTTATTCATAAACGTATTTCGAACCTCATTTAACTAAATCACCTTTTGTCCTGATCTGTCACTTTGACAGTTGTGTTTGTTAGCAACAGACTAATCATAATTTAACTGAATGAGTTTGAAACACGTTTATGAATAAATGGGTGAATGTTTCAATCATTTTATTTCAATCGATGAGCTGATAAATTGTATTTATGAAATAAAACTTCTAACTTATATGTATTGGTCGACTTTTATTGTTTTCTAATGTTTAATTATTCTAAACTAGGTAAAGACTAAATCAGTATAAAATACGATTTACATGAAAAAAATATTATATTTAAAGGTAGATTAGGCCATTTACGCCCATGGCAACTACTGATAATATAAGCGGTATACGAATCCTGAAATTATCACAACGTGGCGTACTTTTACTACCACTAACATAAACTATCAATACAGTCGATTCTCGTATATACCTATACTATAGTTATATTGAAATATAATTAATATCACCTTTTAACGTTTCCGAATATGCCCCTCAATCTCCTGTGTGCTGGAGCCTGTGTGCTCACCTCCTTATTCATAAAACTTAGTGCTTCTGTACATTTTTTCTTTGGTTTGAGAAAAACAGACGTCATAATAATAAGAACAAAACGACTATAGAGACACCGTGCGCGTTAGAAGGACTGCCATCTCTTAGTCTAAATCGAAAACTGTATAACACCCACATAATGAAAAGTGCTACCTCCAAAATATGAATCGCGCACAGACTCGCGCACCCTTGCACGTTGTTAGGGGGCCCACCGACTATCAGTCAGCCTGACGATATCGGTCTGTCAGTTAGAACAAAAATTTGACAGCTCCGAACAACTGACAGGCCAATATCGTCAGGCCGACTGGTAGTGGGTAGGCCCCATAAGTCCTGGCATCTAGTAGACTAATTTGGCAACATTAATGTTTCATTCGCACTTCTCGCCGATAACAGGGCCGTCCTGTGCTGCTCTCTTCAGTTTACGCACAGTAATAATAGATGACAGAATGTGATCGTCAAAGTAAGAGAATTATGACAAAACTGTCCAATTGACCACCGATCTCAAAATGAAAATTCAGCGTGCTAATAAAACGTCACCGCCGACAGAGCGTGACGTCATCAATCACCGAGTAATGACGTCATCCATTATCAATTATTGACAGCGCAGCGGAGACATTCGCCAAGCACAAGCCCCAGTTTGAGAGACTGTAGTGACTAGCATAACTTGGCCTGATAAACCGATATCACTTATATCAGTGTAGTCGATGTCAAATATACGAATATGTTAGTTCTTTTGAACCTTCTTACAAAACAACTGCGAAGGTGTAATCATAGTTTTGTTCAGTTTATTATTATTAGAGTTTTCATAACCATCCGATCCGATATAGGCAAGATATTTCTTACCTATATCGGATCTCCCGAATTACTTAATTTTTTTTTTAAATTGAAAAAATTCTTGCAATTACTAAATTAAATTAGCTGTGATCAACAAACGCCAGTCTATTATAATTATAAAAAGGTAACATGTTGAAGCGGTAATCCAGAGTCACAGTTTTTTTTTTCATTGCAATAGTCATTTGGATCGTTCGAAAAATTATTGAATTCAATTGAGTACATTTATGTTAGTCAACCTCAAACTGATTAGCAAAGCGAGCGATCAGCGAAAAATTGTGAATAGCGCAAGATTTTCCAAGTTTTCTCCCTCCGATTGATCATTTTAGTTTAGATCTAAGGTCGCGGCTACTGCGGCTATCCATCTCACATGATAATGCATGTAGATAAACAAAGAATTGGAGAGGTTTTTTCTATGAAACGACGAAACAAATAAAAAGAAGCCCCTTTTAGTTGATATTGTTGTTTAAAACTCGAAACCCGAGCTCAGCTGAATGACCAAATCTGTAGTACTGTAGCGTCAAATCAGTTTGTTTATTACTCCTCCAAGTGGGCGTATAACGGCGCTATGAGAGCGGATTAGTAAGGTACGTGGTCACTTTGTCTCGTGGACTTACAGGGATTATAGAAACCGATATAAATAGAGGTAGAATAAGATGTTTACAAGGCGAGCTACATTATTACGGCTGTATTATACAGGTTACAGGTTAGGTATACAGGTTTAATTGAGCCATGGAGAGCCAACATGTCATCAAAATTTTAAATTACTTTATAGATTTGTATTTTTATTTTGCTTAATTTTCCTTAAATCATATATGGCGATGTCAATTACTTTCTAGATTTTGTGCTTGAATTCCAAACTCGTGCACTAAACTCCACATTAAAACTGGTTGGATGTAAATTCTTATTCTTATTTCTTATACGCGGTGAGCAGTACTCAAAAGGTCGTCAAAAACATTTGACACTCTTAAACATCAAATTGAACCCAAAGTTTGCTTGATCGAACAAATATTAAGCTGTAAATTTTTTATTCAAAAGGTGCCTACTGCCTTACAAACCCCGCTCCACATTTTAGAAATAAGTATATCCAAGGGCTCCCCAATTAAATGTTATCCCTCCTTACCCGGATAAGTTCTCCACACAGGTAATTAAAAGCCCGAGGGACAATCAATCATCCGAGCTTTTAAAGCGTCTCGCAAAATCAAATTTTACCTCAGCTTTTATGATCGCGAGGACTTGAGTGCTGTGTTTGACAGGCTTGTGATGGTGGGCTTGGGTTTTATTTGCGTGTTTAAAGGCATTCACAGAGTTTCTTAGATTAACGACCAATAAATAAATAATGTAAGGACAATGTTACGCAAAGTGTGTCACGGATAAGTTCAATAAGTACTTGATCTCGAGTATTTATATACTTACTATAATCGTATAATAGAAAGACAAATAAAAAACTTAATATTTATGTAAAACATCTAGAAATCAGTGACTAACACACAAATAATGCCCTTACTAGGATTCGAAACTGGGACCTCCTCATTTGTAGGCAGCGTCACTACCGACCGAGACTATAGAGATATAGACGACCACAGCCTAAGAACTTTTTGAAGCTCAAGTCAATTGCGCCATGTATGTCAAAGCTACCTAAAGATACCGAAAATGTAAGAAGAAATGTCACCTGCACTGCTACTCCACCTAGCCACAAATAGCGTACTAGTAGTACACTAGTAGCTACTAGGTGGAGTAGCAATGCAGGTGACATTTCCTCTTACATTTTCAGTATCTTTAGGTGGCTTTGACATAGATGGCGCAATTGACTTGAGCTTCAAAAAGTTCTTAGGCTGTGGCGGCCTATATCTCTATAGTCTCTGCCACCGACTAAGCTAGGAGGCCTTCAAATTCAATGAAATCCTACTATTTAGGTAGATTATACAGTTTGAGCGAAAATAAAAATGTAGTAAAACTCTTTTTTATATTTAGCAGACAAGTGGAAAGGGGCTCGTTTCCAAATCAAATTTTAATATTTTATCAAATAGCCTGTTTATAAACACCACACACCACGTAACCCATATTTTTATTTCTACATCGCACCAAACACCACTTTTAGAGCAATTCCCGTATCCCTCCTACGTGTACAAAACTGGTACACACTCATATTGTAAATAAACAATGATCAGTACCAAGACGTGGTACTACCCTTCCGAACCAAAACGGCGTATGTTTGTATACTTTCAATACTGACTTGATACGTCTTGTATCTGTGTTAGTATTGTATGGGCGGTGATATGGAATATTGTATGGACTGCTAAATGGTAGGCCCGACGTGTCTTATGTGGTGCCATGCTGTATTTCAACGTGCGACTAACGCGGACAGATGTGAATAGGTTTTTTCTCAAGAATTATTCCCATTTTTCCCTGTAATATACAGTACGCATTAAACATGGTGGAAAAAACGGAAACAATAACTGATTTTTTTTTTCACCAAGTCAGATATGACCCGTTATGATGTACAGCCATGGCCAGAAGTGTTGAGCATAGGTGTTTTTTGTTTACAATTTTGATGTTAAGCATTATTTCCCTATCCTAACAATGTACGGTAAAGGTAAATGTTATATTTTATTTATAAATATAGAAAACTTCACTTAATAACACTTTCAAGGTACTTAAAAAATATGAAAACAGAAGGTACCAAAAATGTAAATTTAAGTCGGTGCGACATATTGCAAATATTCTATGCAGTTACTACTAACTTCAACAAAACATGCCTATTTAGTTTAAATTAATTGACAAAATAACTTAAACAAAGATGGAAACGATGGACTAAACGTTCCAGTTTTGTATGAAAATCGCATTGGTGCTCAACACTTCTGGCCAAGGCTGTATATCCACCAGACTTATCTGACTGGCGGACATATCTGTCAATTACTGGCGGAAATTAGGCTGACCATCCTTAAGATGCAAGAATGTATTTGCGGATAGCTGATTAGAGTTTCCCGCCAAACACAAAATTATCCACCAAATAGATCTCGTTTGTGGTGAGCCTTAGGGCGGCCACCCACTATCAGTCCGCCGGAAAATTTTACAGTTCCGAACAACTGACAGGCCGATGCGTCCGGCGGACTGATAGTGGGTGTCCGCCTTCAAAGCAAAAACTTTTTTTACAACATATGTAACAATTACAGGCACTTTGCAGACTTTTCTAATTTAACCTGACTACCGAAAAACTCCATTTATCATCCAGTTCTAGTTATACATGGAAAACCAATTACTTTAGAAAAATAAACTTCATTTTTGCAGAACTATTAAAATAGAATACAGTTAATTTATTTTCAGTGTTTTTCTTTTTTTTTATGAAATGGCATAGCCACTCTAGGGATCACTGCGCTGTCGAGTGGGGATTTAGTAAAATAATCACTTACCGGCTTTAGTTTTGCCTAAGCTAGACTCCATTGGATTGCCGCATTATTGTAAAAAAATCCTGTAACAAAAGAAACCTGCATTATTTCCATTTTATAATTATACTCCTGGTGAAATGAAAAGATCTCTCTATTGTTCAGTACAGTCCGTGAGCTTTAAGAAGAACCTTCGGGAGTCGGCGATGACACACGAAGGTAATATTGTGTTCTTCTTTTGCTCCTCTACATGATGGTGTATCATAGGGACGCAGCTATGCGTTGGAGGGAGCTAACGATATTGTCGTATAGCTGCATCCTTATGATGGCCCATCATGTAGAGCAACCACTATAAGTAGCCATCTGAATTTGTTACAAGCAGAGATTGTCAAGTCTTTGTTTATAAAGCAAACATCAGAAACCCGTACATTTAACGTTCTAAGTCAGAATGCCATTATTACTAGTCTCATAGGTTGGCGTTTCCACGTTGTAAAAGCAAACATGCCCATAAATGTCGTTATAAAACGCTTCTTTAAAAACAATATGTCGTAACCGACAGGGTTTTACTATCAGGAAATGTCTTTCGTGTTATGAGGGATAATATTGAGAATAGTGCATGTTTACTGTTCACGATATGCGGTTTGTAACTAGTTTTAGCCTTATAACACTAGAAATATTGAGTAGGGATGTCAGGAATATTCGCATTCACGTTCCTATAATGCGAATATTCGCATAATTTTTGACATTTGTATCAATATTCGCATTCGCATCAAATGATGCGAATATTTTTCGAATGCGAATGTCGGCAGAACGCATCCTGTTTTGACCGCGCTGACCCGGCCGATGGTCATATGCTTGATCAATTGATCATACACAGGAATTGAAAACGACGGTCGGTGCTTTTGATCAATAATATAGGACTCCATCACATATCATATTCTGTGAACTGTGGAAGCATAAAAATGATAAGCAAGATCAATTTTGAATCTTCTCCAAAACATTCGCTTTCGGATATTCGGGCATTCGCGAATGTGACATCCCTTATATTCGCTGTTTCATTGTGTAGGTTTACTAGCTTATTGTTCTGGATTGGTTTGTATATACAAGTATAAGCCGTATCATATTCACATATTGTTGACCAAATTCATGTAACGTCAAAAACAGTGCAAACGGGAGGTATCATCTACAACAAATGAGATATTGACGAAGTTCTCAGTACAAATATGATCCATAAATAGTCCAGATATTCCCCTGACAGTTTTCCGTTCATCCCCTGCAACAACACATGACAAGTGCGAGTCGGACTCGCGCACAAAAAGTTCCGTACCATTAACTATAAAACTCTGCCTTTTCGCCGAAAGTTGTATTGACGAATTTCACTTGCCAACCAACTTTTCGCAGAAGTTTCATTTGGCCGAATTTCATTTCCCAACTTTATATAATCCAACCGGGATCCTGCCATTTGACCAAAATATTTTTGACCAAAATTCATTTCCCAACCAAACTTTCCCAACCGCACATTTGTCAACCCAATCTTTCCCATATACTTATTTGTCAATTTAAAATTTCGACAAATGATCACTTCCCAAATGAATACTTACTAAACATTCAATAAACCAACTGATGTTTTGCCAAATGTTTCACTTGGACAAAAAATGTTTCACAATTTTATTTTTGTCAAATAAATTATTAGACAAATGAGTATTATCCAAATAAATGTTTAGACAAAAAATTTTCATCAAAAGTATTACTTGGACAAAAAATGTTTCATCAACTCTCATTTTGTCAAATAAATCACTGGATAAATGATTAATATCCAAAGCAAAGTTTAGTCAAATATTGTTTGTCAATTGTTTTACTTGGACAAAAAGTATTTACTCAGCTTTCATTTTATCAATAGTACATTGTTGCCGAGGTACGGAAAGAAAGGAATTTTCTGACGAGGTACTTGGGTGCCAGGGCGAGGCTTGCCGAGGCCTGGCACTAGTTCCGAGTCAGAAAATTCCTGTTTCCGCTGAGGTATACATAGTGCTTTTCTCAAATATGTGAGGAAATAAAGAAAAATTTTAGGAAAAACAACAAGTATTTTATATTGGAAAAGTTACGTTGATACTGTGTTTTATAATTATAATAGGTAATACGGAGGTACTTTTAAGCATAGCATAAATAAACCACACCATAGTTGGCTTCTTGTTTTTTGATAACTGAAATAAGCTAAAACACATTTTCAGAAAAGATATTAGCATTTATGCTCAGCTTCTAATTCTTTGTCTCTTGACCTATCAGGAAGCAAGTTATTCACTATTATTCTTTCAAATTAGGTAGAGCGCTATCAATTTCTGCACTACATTCATTTCTGAAAATCATTATTTAAGTTTATTTTGTACTATAAAGTAAATAAACAACGTAACGAAGTAAATTACCACAACCAACTAACTTTTCCGCTTTTTAAATTTATTTTTAATAAACCATAGACAAGATAGCCCGACACAGTACGCGCATGCGTATTCGCGCGCGCACTTTGTGAAGCCCTCTACACACGGCTGTTTAAATGAATTATTTTGCTTGGCTGAATCCGTTTTTGCTTTGGCCCATTAGATTTATATGCAAATATGAGAATTTTAAAAGTTTAACGCAGCGGAAAAAAATGGAATTTCATACATTCATTTTACTCCTAGGAGTAAAATGAAGCACTTTCCGTGTTCGATTTAGGAATAAAATGCGGTCATTTCCGAGCATGTTTGAGAAAATAAATTACTGAACAAATGATTTAAATCCAAAGGAATGTTTAGTCAAATAGTGTTTTCAAATATCTTACTTGGACAAGAAATATTTAGGTAGGTAATCAACTTTTACTTTGTCAAATAAATGACAGTAAATAGTAAACGCTATCCAAACCAATGTTCACATATAATTTTGTTCCTTAAGGTTGAAGGAAAAGTATCGCCACTTACCATAGAATAGTAGGTTAAGTTAGGTTATCGGTGTAGGTTGTATTTTTATTTTGTATTTGAAACGAACTTCTGCCAGAGAAGTAGGTTAGGTTAGGTTAGAACCGCGACCCCACGGAAATGAACTTCTGTGAGAAAAGTAGGTTAGGTTAGGTTAGGTTAGAACCGCGACCCCACGGAAATGAACTTCTGCCAGAGAAGTAGGTTAGGTTAGGTTAGAACCGCAACCCCACGGAAATGAACTTCTGTGAGAAAAGTAGGTTAGGTTAGGTTAGAACCGCGACCCCACGGAAATGAACTACTGCCAGAAAAGTAGGTAAGGTAAGGTTAGGTTAGACCCGCAATCCCACGAAAATTAACCTCTGTCCGAAAAATAGGTTACCACTGGTCATATATTATTGGCAGATGGAAATGCCCGTTAATGACCACTCCGGTAGGTTAAATGCTCTAAGATCGCAAACGATAACATTCATTGTCTTATTATTATTTGCCATAATTTGTTTGGTAATGCCATAATTTGGGATATGATTATTAATTAAACGATTTTTTGTGAAATGAAAAAATATCAAACGGGTTTTCAATTAAAAATTAATTTGCCTAATGACGATTTGGGATTAATTAGTTTGCTGAATGATGATTTGGCATATATTAGTTTGCTGAATGATAATTTGGCATATGAAATTTTGTGAACTAAAAAATGACCAAACGAGTCATTTGCTAAAAATGTATTTGCTAAATGATACGTTTGCCATGAGTTGTTTTGCGTTGCGTATGTTTTGGCAACTAATGCATTCGGTTAATTAAAAATTGGTGAAGTGAAAATTGTCAAAATGAGGAATTGCCGAAACATTTATTTGCATATTGTTGAGTTGGTAAAAAATTGTTTGCGTAATATTTAGTTGGGAAATGATTATTTGGTATTTATGTTTTTGGGAAACATTATTTGGGAAGTGAAAATCTGGCAAATAATTTTTGGTAATACATCAGTAACCCAATCCAACCTAACCTAACCCAACCTAGTAGGTAACTTTCATTTCCCAACTATGGGGTTGGGAAATGAAATAGTTGCGAAGTAATTATTTAGTAAAAGTTGTTCGGCCAAATGAAACTTCTGCGAAAAGTTGGTTGGCAAGTGAAATTCGGCAATGCAATTTTCGGCGAAAAGGCAGGATACCTATAAAAACGGCAAAATAATCATGTCTGTTGTATCGGAGCCTCCTTAAATATTTTTTTTTCTGTTTTCAACCGACTTCAAGATTTCGAAGGAGGAGGTTCTCAATTAGCCGGGATCTTTGTTTGTTTTTTTTCTATTTTTTGTATGTATCGGTGATGATTATTCGAAGGCGGCTGGACCGATTAAGAAAATTATTATTTTTTGTTTAAAAGAGTATACTTACTTCACAGTTGGTCCCATTGTCACCAGGTCCCACCTTCACAGTTCATGAGGTACAGCCTGGTGACAGACGGATAGACGGACGATCGGATGGATGGACACCGGACTCTTAGTAATAGGGTCCCGTTTTTACCCTTGGGTACGGAACCCTAAAAACAGACTTTAACCTTCAAAAAAATCACTTCTGTTTTTGCAATTCACCAAACGCAAATCAATTTAAACCGGGCAAAGTCATGACCATGAAACATTGTTCATTTTAATACTCAATCTAAAACGGGAGCACCTTATTTAGAAGTTGGCGAGATAAATACGGGCCGCTCCATAAAAAGCAGGCAAAGTTTATCAATTAACGCGCAAGATAGGAAACTTTCTGATTTTATTGTTGCAAGTTCTTGACTGATTGGGGCGGCATGATGTACAGATGTTGTAGATATTTAATATAGACGTAAATAGTCGAAATGAGTACTTTTGTTTCCATTAAATAACCAAGTTTGAAAACATTATAACTGGTGGAGGAGCGGCCAAGAGAGCATACCTGGGACGACCAAGTGGGAAACGTCCGAGCGGAAGGCCTAGGTATCGGTGGAACGACGTGGTCCAGAGAGACCTGTGCGACATTCGAGCGGCTGATTGGCGACGGATCGGAACGAATGGCGGAATCTAGTGTCGGAGGCCAAGATCCATTTTGGGTCGCTGAGCCAGCGAAGTAAGTAAGTATAACTGGTGGAATAATTCTTGGAATTAGGACCTCTACACTGTGTTGTTTTTATTTCCTTTAATTTCACCGTGTCAACACTTTTTCACCTTACTCCTTTGTAATGAGGTGCAAAAATGTAAATATATCTTTGACGTCGACTGTACGATTAAAGAAACGAATGGGCATAGTGAGTTTTAAAAATTCCTAAAACAAATTGTTTGTTACAAGGGTGTTATGATTAACTCAACCAAATAATTTTATATTGTAATTTCGAACTTATCAATACTCCGGGATACAAAGGAAGCTTATTTTATTGACGTAACACACCTGTGCTTCATTTATTATACTGTCTCAGAGTACAAAAATAAATTAAGGTAGGTTTACGCAAATATAAAGATAAACATTAACTATCGATTCTCAGAACTGGAGCTAATTAGAGTAATTAGGACACTGATGTCTTTGAGAATGTACCCTTGCAATTAAAGGAAATAAAAAAACACGGTGTATAATGCAAGTATAAAGAGGCTTAGTCGAAGTCGGACGTATCCTACTATACGTCCCTATCAAGTACGTGCCTTTCTTACAAATTTATCTTTGCAAAAAAAACAACATTCAGACGTACAAATATCTTAGCAGTAAGTAATATAAATAGTATTAGAATAGAAGGATTGGAATTATATTTTTTACGCAGAACCGGGTCTCAGAACATATTCGTTTTATAGTATTACTCATTCAAATTGTAAGTAGGAAACTTTGTAAGTTGCAAAAGAATATTTTTGAACCTTTAAAAACTGACTTTTTAGTTAGTACAATAACTTAGCTCGCTGTACTAGCGAAGTTTTCAACTGACCTAATTAGGAATAGGATTTTATTTGCCATAAAATCCTATGAACATTTCAGGAGATTGTTGCCCCACCAGGCGTTACCATTATTAGTAATATTAAAAAACCAGACTGTATTTTGAAAACTATTTCACAAAAGCCGTAAAACTAACTTAACAGCCAGCGGCCACTATTTTTACTCTCAAGAATACGAGTACAGAGAGCAACTCGTAAAAATGAATTTTTACGTTCACAAAACTGCAATGTAATAAATTTTATTGCAGTACTGTCGGCTCTAGTTTTAACTTCGCTTTAAATGTGTCCGTCGAGTTGTCGACATTAAAGTGTTGCACGTGGAATATTGAATTGAGTTTAATATCTCTCAGAGGCTAATGGCGAAGTGTTTTCGTCGAATTATAGTACTTATTATAGAATTATATCTCAGTGGAAAGGTTTGGCAGCACAGCGTCCTGAGTGGCGCAGGCGGGTGCGGAACAAAGTACGCGAAATATTTCCAGCAGCAACGCAAGGTTGACCTCGACGCCAACGACGAGCTGAAAACACGCCAGCCTGTTAACATTCACTACCACTACGTGGCTGGTGTTCTCACGTGCACGGAGGTTCACCTCGAAGATTGGCTACGTCAGCAATCTTCGGGAGCATGAGCTCCGAACTATTACCTAGGAGCTGAAGTGGTCGCCTTGGTCGAAATCGGCTGGAAGGATCATATCATATATCAGTACTTTTGGACTGAATTTGCACGCAATAATAATAAATACAAGTCTTTTATATAACCCCATTCATAACCATTAGCCCACCTACGTGAACCTGCATGTGTATGACTACATTCGCGAAGACTTAAGCAACTTATGACATGAAGTTTTCCCGTGTCACGATTCTTAGACAATCATCAAAGGACGCGAACCTGAAACCTTCGCGAGGATTCCCACATATTCGTGGAACCATTAAATCTACTGTCAAAATGCATTTGCGAATTCAGTTGTGAAGCCAAACGCCTCATTTAGGATTTTTACCGATTCGTCGCTTAATCGCGCAAAACGGCTGACCAAATTACGATGACAGTAAACACACTGATAGTTTATAACCGGAAATAACTATATCAAATAGACACCGAAAGTTGATAAAGTTGTAGGAGGAGCTGAGTACAGTTTTAATTAACGAGATAGGACCGACATACTGGGTAATAGGCGGCGCAGGCGGAGAATACTAATTTATGGGTATCAGGATTCAAAGGTAAGAGATGGCATAGTGTTTCTCAGGCTTGATTTATACCTCTAAGTTTATCTTGCGTAAGTGATGAATCTATTGGGTATTAAGAAAGCAATACCTATAGACCTACACCTGCATCCCTTTTTTTAATTTGATAGTCGCCATCAGTGGCGGTGGGTCAAACTTTTTCTTAGGGAAGCCGGAGCTTAATTTGGCTTAAACTGTCTTCATGAGCTACAGGAAAACTGCTCAGTTGCCTGAAAATTAGACAAATCGACGGGAATTGTGTTATAAGGACGCGCCGCCACTGGTCACCATCAAATATATCGGAGCAGCCAAGGTACAAAAAAATATCTGAACATGCACTTTATCGCCCTGATAATAGAGGCGAAGTTCAGATATTTGCGACCACCTTAGTCTCTCCGATATATCTGATGGCGACTGTACAAGTATAACAATTTTTTTCTTCTACTTTTTATTAGTCGCAATACGATACCAATTATGCCCTTAAAGGGGGATGGTAACATTAAAGTATACAAATAATACGCAAGTAGGGGAAGGCGGGGTTGAAAGTGCCGGAGGTAGGTTGTGCCGACCTCAATAACTTTTTAAATAAAAGAGATAGCGATATGGTCAAAATGCGCAATTATAGCCTCAGATAACGTGCCATATTGGCAACAATTTTATTTTCACTAATCATGACGGTTGAGCGGCTGGGTGCGCAGACATCCAGAAGCTATCAAAATAATACACTTGTACATTTTTTCGTGCTTAAACTATTTGGTCTGTATCTGCAAACTTTGGACCGATTCAATCGTTGCTTACCTAAATTATAATGATATTATTTAGGTATCTGATTGTTTAGTTATTTTTTTTTATTGATCGATACGGTCCCCAGTACGCCTGTTTTAGTCGGTAACCCGAACTTGGGGCTCAATGTGCCCTTTTGAAGGGGCAGGTTGTTCCCAAGAACAGATCACCCCGATCGACCTCAATTGTACTAAAAAAATTGTTTTGTCAAATTCTCATTAGATACGAAGCGTAACCATTAAAATAGGACTAAAAGAGGTTAAATATTTAAAATAAAAGCTAAAGGAGTAGAAACCAATGAAAACTGTAACTTGAAAAATTTAACTTTTGTACTTGACGCCCAAAAAGAATAGGTAGCACTTAGTCGTGCAGTGCATAGATATTTATGGTCATAAGAACATAAATCGTTTGTTTTATAACAGATATCTAATTAATACTGACAGTTTTTTGGCATAATCTATCCGGAACAATTTGCCCCACTGGGGGCACAACTTACCCCTCCGGGGGGCTAAAAATGCCGCTCCGAAATTAGTCGAATAAATGCTTGTATAAAAAAAACTATTGCGATTTTCGTCAAAATTACTGAGTCGTTTCAAAGAAAAATAGACATTCTTATAATATTGCCACATTATTACATTGAAACTTATTATTTTTATGGAAAAATCTTATGATATTTGAAAATCGGCACGTCGAACCCCGCCCTCCCCTATATTGATAATGAGTTGGTAATAACTGATAGTATAGCAAACTAACTAATTAATTAATAGTACATTACTACAGAGGCTGGGAAGTAGGGGGTTGCCGGCTGAGTTATATAGACGGCCGAGCGTAGCGAGGCCGGATAGTTACGAGGCTGGCAACCCCTTTTCACGCCGAGGTATGTATAGTGCTTTTCTCAAACATGCAATGAAATAAATATAAAAAAAATCCAAAATATTCGAAAAAAAACAAAAAAACAAAAAAAAATTCAAAAAAAAAAGGAAAAAATAACAAAAAAATTAAAAAAAAAAAAAATTGCAAAAAAAAATTCAAAAAAAAGGAAAAAAAATTCAAAAATAAAAATTTTAAAAAAAATATCAAAAGAAAAATAAATAAAAAAATTTCAAAAAAAAATATTTCCAAAAAAAAAACAAAGAAAACTAATATTATGATGATTATTGTTTTTTTTTAATATGCATAAGTAGTGGCAGAATGTCAAATGAACCAAAAAGTAAATATCGCCTATAACCTTAAATGGCTGAATGCCATGATCCTGTGCCACAAACATATGTGGAATGGAAATAAAAAAAAAAATATTTCCCGGCTTCCGGCCGTCAATTTTATATGAAAATCGTTACCTGTTCTCTGGAGTTGATCCGCCCTAAACGTGACACTTTGAAGCGTATTATGACGCACATAACGAAGACATTTCATTGCATGTTTGAGAAAAGGAGTTTCGTTGCTCCCATTATCGTGTCAAAATTGCCGCGCAAATTGATTTTTGATATTCGAGCGCTCCAATCTGATATTTAAAACTCTGAATAGTTTAGAAATAACAGGAATAGGAATTTGAAGTCATGAAACTATTAATTTCATACGAAACCGAAAGTGATGGTGACAAACATTTGTGGTCGATTACTTTCACCCTTAATCGGCCCCCAGGTCTTAGTCTACTTTAAATCCCACGCCAACTTCCCGGCCCCATGACCTCACAAATTGAAATTAATAACGCCTCACACAACACTCAACTTATTATACAATAACTCCAAGTGCACCCGACCCTTACCGAACTTAGATATTGACCCGGCCGCGGTAAACTTTACCGGCGGTAAATATGGGGGTAAATAAGGGGGTAAACGGGGATCATCGATGGAAATTGGCTTCGCATATTGCGTATTAGATTGGTAAACGGAGAATTCGAGCGTGAGCCTCAAAATGTTAGATTTTGATGGAAATAACATAAATGTTTCGTAGTTGTTGATCTAGTTTACTATGCTGCTCTGTAGATTGCTTTTATTTCCTGTCAAGTGTAACATATACAGAAATGACAAATATAATGTACTACAGCTAATTTTGGAGGGGACAATTGATGGCATAAGGTAAAGGGAAGGAGGGTCACCTGGCTTGAGAACATTTTAAAATGGACGAACGGGGATAACGCAGCCATACTGGCAAGAATGGCTAAGAGCAGGAAAGAGATAGCAAAGGTGGTCGCCGACGTCCGTTGGAGCGTGGCAAATAAAGAAGAAGAAGTGTAACAGAAGAATGTATTTTAATAAAAACTAATGTGTGTGTGTATTTGTTTTTAAAAAGAGTTTGGCAACCCTTTACCTGCAGTAATATACGTACAGTCAGTGTCAATAGAAAGGTAAAATAAGGTAAATAAATAAGTATGAATACATTTTTAAGCAAAAAGAGCATGACACCTGACAAGACGTGACAACATGAAAGAAATCTGTTTTCATTGAAATATAAATACGTAATGGATATTATTACTCACAATTGATGTAAATAATTATGTGTATAAATTAACAATGAAACCATGATTTATTTTTTAAATTGCGAATCAATGAAAGTCATCATCATCTCAGCCATAAGACGTCCACTGCTGAACATAGGCCTCCCCTTTAAGGGGGGGGGGGTTGCCATACGCGCCACGCTTGGCAAGCGGGTTGACGCGCGCAGTTTTTTTTTTGTTTATTGTTGTTTAGACTTTCGGAAGATGCTGCTGCCCATCTCCCTGTATATTCCCTTAGCAACTCCTACTGCACCCACGGGACGATATGGTGGGGGACAATTCTAAGGCCGAAATAAAATAAATATGAAATGATAGTAAATTATGTTTATTTAAGTACATTATTTTACTTTTCTATTGCCACGACCGTAAAATCACCCTGTATAAGCCGCTATCCGACAACATTAGCTACAGTCGTACATTATAGCGCGGTAATGTAAGGCAGTATATTGTTTTCAGTGACTAGGGCTGATTGATTGTTTCCGTGGCACGTGGCCAAGAGCCGGGACGAGTGGATGCGGCATCTAGATTTTAACACTTTCGCAACCGCGTAGCGCTACGCCCTACGCTAGTAGCGTGTAGCCAGGAATTCCTCGTATGTAGCGCGTAGTAGCTACGAACAGAGAACCCGACAGTCGGGTCATCGGTGCTGAATGTGTTAACTGCGTTTCCACCGGAGATGTGCGAGGATGCGTAACGAGGGATGTGGTTTTACACAGTTTTATTTAGCTTGACGCCGTTTAATTTGTTTATAAGCATCAAATCTTGTAAGTTAAATTTCAACCACTTCCCGGTGTCTGATTGAGCTGAAATTTGGTATACTTCCGTAGTTTACATGACAATGCTACTAGGTACAGTCAGCAATAAAACTGTGTACCAAAATTTTTTTTGGGAGTAACTTGTTAACAACTAATAAAATAGCTTCATTTATTTACCTATTCTTGCTCAAATGAAGCACGCATCCTCGTAATTCTCTGGTGGAATTATCCATAAAGACCGGTTTGCATTGCGTTGTGTTGTGTGCGATTATAGTGTAATTATTGCCATGTATGTACTTTAATGTTTATTTATTGATTTTAATTGGATTCAAACACAAGGCTTCTGCTACGAAATGTTGACTTAAGGGCGAATAAAGTTATGTAAGACGTTGGATATCATAAAATATCTAGATAGTGATTCTTTTCTCGGATCGCAGGATGAAACATGCAAAATAAACTTCAAGCGGTCGGACATTCAAGCGGTACCTTCCTATGGCGCAATCACGATGAATTTGACAAACATTATTAAAATTATCCGTTTCCCCCTGCGAGCCTTTCACCTCAGTTTACCATAGGATTTAAAATACAAACACAACTATACCCTTACCACGAGTTAACCGCGGCCTTAGTCGCTAGCGACTACGTAAACTCATTAGCAGTGTATCTCGCTCGTACCGATAAGTTGGTGCGAGCAAGATGCAATGTGAGTGCGTAGTCTCTAGCGACTAAGGCCGCTACATAGATAAATACCTATACCAGTAATAGTTCGATGGGCCGTTAGTTGAGCATGGCTCTCTTAATATAATCCCTTGAATTTCACCCTTGTGAATGGTCGCAGTCGTGGAACGCTCAGGTGGTGGAGAAGTTGAGCTCTGGAATAATTCCAGGCTCCATAATTTAAGGGACCTTCCAAGGCGGGACTGGTCCAACATCAACAGGCTCCGTATACTGGTCATTGTGCCAACTACAATTATGGGTGCGGATGGGTGGAAACCCCGGCATGTACCTGTGGGCCGCCAGTACAAACTATCCAGCATATTATCGAGGACTGCCCCATAACACGCTATGCTGATGGACCTCCTGAAGATCTGATCACCCTCAGCGATGAGGCCATTAAGTGGCTGACGGGTCTTAATTTTTATTTATAGTTGATTCTGTTTCTGTTCATCATATATGCCATACGATTAAATAAAAAACCCATGTGTTTAATGTCGTATCCACAGAGCCATGGCTCCGGCGGGGCAGGAGGCGCCGACAAGGCACAATCGCGGGGCCGATCGATTTGCGGGAACATATCTAATGCGAGAGGCCTGCTCGCTCATCTCCTTAATGTACAGTCAACGCCTCACTAGGTATACACTTTTGAACCTAATTCCGCTGTAATAACGTTCAAAAGTGTATACCTAGTGAGGCGTTGTGTGTACATTTACCAGCCCACATTCGTCTCACTGCCGGGGCTGGCTTGTGCCACAAAAAACGTTCCAAATACGAAAAAATCGCTTCGTACTGACGCTTATGTACGTTTATTTTTATTTTCCAGTCGCCTATAGTTTAAGGTACGTGAGGAAATCGGATAGATCCCGATATGGCCTAATTTTCCCTCTGGGTTGGAAGGTAAGATGGCAGTCACTTTCGTAAAAAATTGTGCCAAAGCTAATTCGGATAATCAAGTTGCTAACCGGAGCCCTGGCTCAATGAAGCCTTATATAGCCTCGTAAGACCCAAGGGCAAATTAGCGTTTTTGAAATTGGAACCCTATTTTATTTCTTCAAGAGTTCGATAGTCGAATTTTAATTTGTACTTATACAGTCGCCATCGAATATACCGGAGAGGCCAGACACTCAAAAATATCTGAACATGCTGCTCAATTTATCGCATTGATAATAGAGGCGTTGTTCAGATATTTGTGATCACCTCGGCCGCTCCGATATATCTGATGGCGACTGTACCAATACGCGGGGACTTGGACGTCTTACACACTGCTGCGGTATCTACAATATCTACATGCGGCGCTGGTACTCGAGATAGCGCTCTGCGTGTACATATCGCTGTCAAGCTTGCACACCGTCGCCGCGTGCGGTTGCGGCGCCAGCCATAATCACCTTACATCTAATCAAATCAAAAGATCTCGAATGATACACTCCATTCCTATACAACACACAACCTTATTTCGGAACCGTCCAACGCTGTAAATTGATTAGCTAGTCTGAATACCGTGGACTGAATATAGCAACAAATATCTGCTCTGTAGCACTGTAAGAGGAAATCGTATTCTGTATTCGAAACAAACGTAACTTAAGACTGCCTTGACCCTCCAGTGGCGCCCTCATTGGGCGGATTGTATTTCCTAATAAACGAATCAATTTCTGTATAATCCCTCATATTAAGTTGTAGTCCTACTTATTCCGCAACTTATGATCTATCAGTGTTTTTCAAACTTTCTGGTGTCGCGGCCCTTATTAACCATCAAAAAATTTTCGCGACCCCCGAAACCCCATTTCTACAAAGTATGTCGGTCCGTCTGTTACCTTTTCACGCTTAAAATTTATAATATTTGTATGGATTGAATTATTATGGACAACATTAAAAAAATGCATTTTGATTCCATTTTGGCTACCCTAAAAAGTATATCGCTGCAGGAAATCCATTTTTAAAATTAGTGAAAGCCAAACAAGCTCATTCTACGCACTGAATGAAAAAAAAAGTATTTTCTAATCAATAAATAAATAATGTATATGTAAAATTACTTATTTCACTAATATGTGTATTATAACCACCTACCCAAGCAAGGACTGACTTGGCAAGCACCTGGAAAAAGGGGTAAAGGTCGCCCTCGTACCACCTGGAGGCGCACAGTTGAAACGGAGGCTGCATCAACTGGCCTCGGCTGGACGGAGTTGGAGGAGGCCGCACAGGACCGAGAACAATCGAAATCCCTTCTGAGAGCCCTATGTCCCTGATGAGGGATAACAGGATACCATCATCATCATCATCATCATCAATATGTGTATTGTAAAACCTTTGAAAGAAAAATTTGCACGTCATGAAGGCATTCGCCTCTCGAATCTGAATTTCGCGACCCCCTTGGATAAGTGCCGCGACCCCCCTGGGGGTCGGGACCCACACTTTGATAAACAATGATCTATGTGATACAGTTTTATATTACTTACTTTTGGCTTCATCACCTAAACGGAAAAAAGTGGCCACGAATTTGTTATTTAGGTAATGAAGCAAAAAACACGCATGTGGCAAAGACCAAAAATTGAGAAATTAGTAGGACTACAACTTAACATGAGGGATTATACAGAAATTGATTCGTTTATTAGGAAATACAGTCCGCCCAATGAGGGCGCCATTGGACGGTCGACACAGTCTTAATAGGATTTGGAACTCTGACTTCGCAAATAATACCGTTTTAACGGTATGCTTATGGGTTTATACAAGTTAGGAATAGGGCTATATTCCCCACTCCCAAAGTAGTGACTTTTTTCGTGAATGTCTGCAGATTTCCTCGCATTTTTTTTTTCACCGAATAGCAACTGGTATTTTACGAATGATATTTAAAAAAACTTGTTGGTGCGAGTCGGTTGGTTTAAGCCCGCAACCTACAGATTGAAAATCAAAGATATCTAACCACTAGGTTACAAACGCTCTGCTTATTGAAAATGATACGTACTTACCGCACTATATCAAAACGACGATGATATATAAGTCTAAGATTTTTTTTTTAATTCACATTTCAGTATTTTAATTATAAGGTTTACAACTACACAAAATTTCCATTTTATAAAAATCACATTAAATTAATAATTACAATTAATTTTATTTTAATATGTGAGTACGGAAGAGATCGCTCTTTAGCGATATGATCGCCTGCTGTTTGCCTGTACATATTTATGTAAGTACTATACTGTTGTATTTTATGCAGCTGAATATTTTTTTGTAAATGTTTTTTTACCAGATACTGGTACAGTCAACGGCAAAGATATGTTTACACTTTTGCACCTTATTACAAGGGAATAAGGTGCAAAGGTGTTAAGATATCTTTGACGTCGACTGTACAACATATCATCATCATTATACCACTTAACGCAAATGTAATTAGTTGTCTCTAATAGGCACTTCAAAAGTTTTACTTTTCGATTATCTCTAAACCTGTTCTGTGTTTTAGTCTTTTAGTGCATAATTCGTCTACAGAATTTTAAGCAGCGAATTATAAGTTTGAATAGAAATGCGAACAACAATCCATTTGAATATTTAAATTAACGCAATCACATGGACGTAAAGACAAGAGACGTTTTGAATGAATCTGAATTAAATTGAACCTTAGCACTATTTAAATAAAACAGAATACAAAACTACTTGGTACAGTCTTTCGGCCAATGACATAGTTCCATAGATATAAAAGGTTGTATCTTATTGCAATTAATTTTGTATTCAACAGAATGTCTGCTAACGATACCGCAATGTTCAGAAATAAAGGAAAGGTACTTAGAAATATCCACTGCCCCCAGCTCAACTCGCGACTTCGGGATACCTGCCCGTCGCTCTAACCAAGAGCTATTGGTACTTAATACATGCGTGAGAAATTTTCTACCATATTCTTCATTGTTTTAACTCACAAGGAGAGGCCGCACGGGCGCGCGGGTGCATGTTGGGTCTGGGGTTTCTCACTGGTACGACGATTTGGCAGATTGATGTGTGTGTATTGGTTGGTCAGTGTCGGTTTAGAGGTCGCATTTTTCATCCGATTTCGATGAAACTTGGCATGTACGTTTCTTGATTTAGCTTTATTTAGCTATTTTTTTGATTGGGAGGAAAATGAGGGGGAAAAGGGGGGGAAGTTTGCTGTCGCGTTATTTATGGACGGATTTCAATAATTTTCGGGTAAAAGGTCAAGCCCACACTTCCTTAAAGATTGTTGTAAAAAAAAGGTTCGAGGGAGGGGGAAAGGGGGGAAATGCTCCGAAGTCTACGGTTCACAGAACCACTAGTTTTATATGCGTCTTAAGGGAACACATTGAGACTATAAAGCTACGCCTGCGGTAGAAGCCCGTACTTTAATATTGGCCAAATGACCAAGCCACGTGATATTATTTGTTTACATTCCTTAAAACTAAGGGCATTATTTTACTTTATGGGCAAATTGTATACAAGGTGTAACAAAATAATTGGTATCGTATTCTTATTATCAAAAAGTAAAAAATCCTACCGAAAAAAAAAGTGGTTTTGTATGGAGGGTTGGCCAGCTGGGACGACGTCTCCTATACAATTTTTTTTAATCCAATTTTTTTTGTCTTTTTCGTACTCGTAATACGATACCAATACCCTTAAATGGATAACCAGTATTTTTGTTATACCCTGTATATGGAAGTGTCGGTTTCTTAAGTTGCAAATGCGTTATCACTCAAAATCAGAGTCATAACACTTAAATCAGAGAATATTGATTTGCAAACGATTTCACAATGTTCATGGGGTGGGATGTGTGTTATTTTCCTGAATCATAAAATTCATAAATGTAAAAAAACCAGTGTTATTCCCTTAAAATCAATCAGAATTTCTGTAGAATCCATCCCCCAGCACTGCGTTTCCAAAGTGCTTACGTACCGTACCGGGCCTCTGCGGATACAATTTCGTACGAAAAATTGATTCAATTTGCGTATCTGCGAAACGATTTTAGTTTCTCCGGTCTCCGATATTGTCGATATATTTTACTTCATAGGTTTCGCGAATATTCTCGGGGACGATAAGAAGTTTTGTAGAAGAATAAAGTTGCCAATTCGATGCGGGGAATGCCTGTTTCATAATGTTGGCTGATTCTTTCATGACGTCTTTTACTTCCAAATCAAAAAGTATAAGTATAAGTCCGTTTCACTTTACTACATATACTTTTATGTTATGAGCAAAAGTTGGTTAACAATGGCTTAGCAATTTCATTTCATTTATGGTAATAGTTTTCTTTGATTTGTGGCTTTTTAGTACATTAGCGTAATTAGATCCATAGGAAACTATTGATACTGGATAGGAATGGAACCGATTGGAATAAATTTTTTTTTTCATATTCATACAAAATGTATAGGAAACGTTTTCCTCGATTTGTGGATTTACTATCCAAGCTTGTGATCCTGAATAGAAATGGGATCGAATGGCATCAAAAAAAAGTTTGTCCAAAATGACCTTTGTCTCGCTTTTTCCATAATCTGTAAACGCAAATCTTCATTAATTTGAAATCGAGGGAAGGTCTTTTAAGACCAGTTTCGCTTAGCAGCAAGAGATCTGGTAGCTGCCTACACTGCCCTAAAAGAAAATCCAGCCTGTATAAATCGAGTCCTGAGGTAAACCTATACTCATAATCTCATTAAACATCATTCAACCGACCTAAAGTTGGATATCTAAGAACTTTGGACATCAATATTGAATATCAATTTGTGACATACCTGATGTATATTTCGATGTATAAATAATTTTCAACTGTCTAAAAATAAAATTTATTCTGCCTAATGAACTCTGCACTGGTAAGCATACAGTATTGTCTTGTATTTAGGTATTATATGACCAGAACAGTACTCCATTCCGTTGTAGGCAAAATCCCCAAATCCATTGTATACATTTCGTATGACACATATCGACACAAATCTCGCATTTCTATTTTCACCCAGCATCCATCAATCCGCGAAGAGTCAACTTGTCACGGGGAGCAAAAACTGGGCCCCCTGGGACAACATTACCCCACATTACTTTACACGTGCGGTGCGTGTGGCATTCCCGAAAAAGGGACTAGGCTTGTTTCTATCTGCATTGGAAATGATTTCGACTGTGTATATATTGAAAGCCCGAGGTTTTCATATCATTTCGATCTTATTTTAAATGACATCAATCATGATACACAACGAAGATTGTTTAGCAAGGCCTTTCATCATTATCATCATCATCTCAGCCATAAGACGTCCACTGCTGAACATAGGCCTCCCCTTTAATCATTAAAGGGGAGGTTTGCCATACGCGCCACGCTTGGCAGGCGGGTTGGCGCGCGCAGTTTTTTTTTTGTTTATTGTTGTTTAGGCTTTCGGAAGATGCTGCTGCCCATGCCCCGGTATATTCCCTTAGCAAACTCCTGCTGCAACCACGGGACGATATGGTGGGGGACAATTCTAAGGCCTTTACTAACATTCAATTACTTATAATCCGCCGGCGGAAGGGAGAATAGTTACTTAAGACTTGTATTTCCTAATAAACGAATCAATTTCTGTATAATCTGTCATGTTAAGGCCATTCCTCGATTCCGACAAGCCACGCGCATCCGTTAGAGACACGTTTATGGCTCCCGTGCACGAAAGAAAGAGATGCAGCGCTCTTAAGGATCAGACTTATTGACCAAACTACGATAAATAAGCGAATCTATAAAGTTTTGTCTAATTTTGCTTCTGTGTCTTTTTAGATAAACCAGAATACCATATTTTATACTTAGTTATATTGCTTAATCTCTTATAGTTTACGTAAACTAAGAAAAATAAGGGAAAAAGGACGCAACTTCGGATTTTTTTTCTATCGAGGCAACTTTCAGCAAACGTGTTTCAGCTTGTGCCAAAAACAAGAGTATATAGTCTAATAATATATATTCGAAAATAAATTCAGTCCCTTTTTCCCGTTTAGTCCCTAGAGCGTTTGAAAAAACCTATAATTTTTCAAAGTAGCCCCAAAGTTTTTAAATTGTAGTTCTACTAATTCCGCAACTCTTGGTCTTTGTCACATAGTTTCATTTTATGTATTTTTTGCTTCATTAGCTACATTCGTGGCCACTTTTTTCCGTTTAGGTGATGAAGCGAAAAGTAATTAATATAAAACTGTAGCACAGATCATAATTTGCGTAATTAGTAGGACTGCAACTTAACATGAGGGATTTACAGAATTTAAACTTTCGTGAGATACATTTACACTATTATCACAGCATGCGGCTTTACTCACTTGTGTTTAGTCAGTCAGCACCGTAACGATGGGTCGTGAATCGGTTCGCCTAGCACTCTTAGTGCTTGAGGATGGAGACCTATGCTCTCCGAAACATGTCGCGCGTAGTGACTAAACATAAGTGAGTAAAGCCGCTTGCAGTGATAATAGTGATTGTACAGAAATTGATTCGTTTATTAGGGAATACAATCCCCCCAATGAGGGTGCTACTGGACGGTCGACGCAGTCTTAATATCAACAGTCTCCATAGCCTTGTCGGTAGTGACTCTTGCCGACGAAGCTAGAAGTCCCAGGTTCTAATTTTTGTTTTACTCTATGGTATAACGAATGCATTTTTAATCCTTCTTCGTATAGTATTAAAGAAGTGCATAGTAACTCCTCGTCACCGCATTAGGGCCGCGCTCCACCAAGCGCGAAACGAGTCTGTATAGCCGGAGATCGCCTAATTTATAGACCATTAGCTCGCTTCAGCGCGCCAGAGGTACGGACACTGGCCATCAGGATTTTTAAACACTCTCAATAGTAATACTATTTAAATAATTTAGTTACTCAAAGGTATGATTTTACCAAGCGTGATTAAACAATCACGCTTGGTAAATGAAAGATTTCAAAGGTGCATAGTAACGCCTAGTCACCGCATTAGGGCCGCGCTCCACCGAGCGCGAAGCGAGTCTGTATTGCCGGAGATCGCCTGATTTATTATACGCCATTAGCTCGCTTCAGGGCGCCAGAGGTATGTACAGTCGGCCAAAAATGTGGTCACCACCCTTTGAGGTTCGTTTGAACGTCATAAGACAACAAGGTCGTGCATGTTTTAAACTCCGTTAGAAAAGTCAACCTTAGCGATCGTTAGATCTCGTAGAAACTTTTGTCAGAACTGGTAGACCACTTTCTTGGCCCACTGTACATTGGCCTTCACGAGTGACACTGTATACTCGCAGAAATATAATTTACTTTTCACCTCAGCAGTTCGAACAAGTCTACTTTTCTCACTCCATGGAGTGACGAAAGGGCGACTTTCATCACTCCAGGGAGTGACGAAAGTTGCGACTTTCCTCACTCCAGGGAGTGAAATTTTGTTTCTAGAAGCTTTTCGTCATGATGCTGATGCCTTTCATTCAGGAATATAAATAAATGTGTATTTTTAACTTTAATATGTTCTCACTACTGAGATGCATGCTTGCTACGATCCCACCCACAAACCGCGAGGTTTTTCGGCTCCGAGACGGGAATGGTGCCAACTAAATAGACTCCGCACTGAAAGTGGGCGATCCGGAGAATTTATGTTTAAGTGTGGGTGGCGAGATTCACCGAGGTGCGACTGTGGAGCACCTGTACAGTCCATCTCCCACATTGTCCACGAGTGCTCAAAAAGAAAGTACCCAGGAGATCCTCTGGACTTACTTAAGCTAAGCGAAAACGCAGCCCATTGGGTGAAGAATCTAGATATTAATTTGTAAATTTGTAAAGCGACCATGAATTGTACTAATGCCATACGACTAAATAAATAAACTACTGAGATGAAAAGTTGTATGTGCCACACGAGAGGAAAGTTTCTTTACCTACATCTCGTGTTCTTGAGATCCCTCGCTACGCTCAAGATTCAAACTTAGAATCACTCGCTTCGCTCGTGATTCAATTACAGAATCTTTCGCTTACTCGGGACTCAAAATCAACACTCGCAAGAAAAACCAACTTTCCTGTCTTGTTGCACAAATAACTATTGTGGTATGAGTAATGCATTTTTTGTCAGTGTAGCCACAAAGAAAATTAGTCCATTTTGATGCAATGGCGTCATGTCATTAGTGTCATTACTACTAATGCTTACCACGCTAAACAACTACTAATGAGACCCTTTTTGAGCTGCTATATTTAAAAAATCCTAGCACGTGTGAAATAATTGCAAACCACATCACAAACTCACACGCCTCTTCATAGCGACACTAAGTAACGATAACAACAAAAATTTTATTTTGCTACATATCACTCTACTTTGTAATCTCAACTTTAAGCAAATAGGTCGTAGGGTTTACTTTAGCTTGTATGTTAGTAACATAGATTACGTCCCTGAGATGTTACATTATGGAGCTTCTAGTCCTATAAAATGTAAAGTATTTTGCACCCGACGCACTGATTTCGGTCATACATTGTATAAATAATGAACATTACAAGAAAAAAACCCTTTGTGCCTTTAGTCTCAGAAATATGTTGCGCGTACCTGGAGACTAAATACATGTGGGTATAAAGTTTTATATATTTTTAGTGGCAGAAATCGGAAACAGTTTTTAAAAAAAACCCCAAAATAACCCAATATCTTGAGGTAATTTATGGTCTATGTAGAACTCAATATCAGTAAGTAATGACACCGTATACGTAATATATTATAAGAGTGTCGATTAAAAAAAATAATTAACCAAAGAAAGAAAAAGAACGCATAAACACCAGTATTTTTATAAGGAGCAAATACCGGTGTCCGATCCCTGATTAATCTCCCAGAAGATTGAAATCAATAAAAAGATAAGAACTCTTTCTTATTCAATTTATGATCATTACGAATATTAACTACTACCATTTCTAACGCTACACCTCAAACTCGAAAAGAAATAATAAGTAGCAACTATTTGGCGGGACTTATTTTTTCAAATTAATACATCAAATTTAGAAACGAATACATCCAATCTCTAAATTACATGTTCTTCTTCTTTCGCGTCGATGGTTCCTATATGATGGATGCCCAGAAGGCAGCGGTGTTGACAGCCGGTCGTGGCGTCCTTCAGGTCAAGTTACATGTTAACGCGTAGTAGCAATAATCGTCTTATATGCTCCATCTAAGTAAGTAATCTGTGGTTTAAGGGTCATAACGCGAGATCCGAGTATTAACCTCGAGTTAGCGTCGGAATACAAAATGGAGTTGTTGTTTATTTTATACACTCAAATTATAAATGGCGTAGCCTTCTTATTTTATTATATTTTCGTTTTTAGCACGTTTTGCTGGAGGCAGGAATATTTTACCTCAAATACGGTGCAGTTAAATTCATGTTCAACAAAATAATGGTACTTATTTAATATTGCATACTCACAGGAAATGTTCATGTATTTTTGAAAAAAACCACACGCTGGTAGTAAATTCAAACAAATTAGTAGAAATACTTTGCCACGAATTTTGAAAAATTACTCGCACTTTTAACCGACTTCAAAAAAGGAGGAGGTTCTCAATTCGACAGAATTTTCTTTTTTTTTATCATTTTTTTTTGTATTTTACTCGATATTATTATCTCCGTGAATCGTGAACCGATTTTAATTTTGTTTTTTAATCCAACGGGTATATCTCCTAGATGGTCCCATTGTCACCAAGTCGGGGTCTGATGATGGGATCCTGGAGAAATCGAGGGAACTCTTCAACTATTATAGGCACACCTATAGTGATTTCACAATTTTTACAGCAACTCGGCCACTTCCTCTTGGAATAGCGGTTCCTAAGTGAAGTCGGTTCGTTTTTTGTTTAACCTTTTCCACGCCAAAGACGTATATATCGGCACCACAGGTCCAACGCCAAAGACCGATATATCGGTCACCGACCCCAGAGCAAAATAGACCTACATGCACACGCATAGTTTAACTTCATTTTTGACATTTAGATGTCGTGGCGTCTGAGTGGTAGGTTTTGCGTTTGACATGGCGTCGAAAAGGTTAAAATTATTGCTTTTGTTTTACTTTTAGCAAATATTTTATAACCGGAACTTATATACATTTTGGTGAAGGAAAACATCGTGGGGAAACCAGACCTAAATCCAATAAGGCTAAGTTACATTTCTTGAGGATTGGGAGGTGCCTAGTGCTTACGCTAATTCATGGGATTATGTTGCCAAGCGGACCCCAGGCTCAATATGAGCAGTGGCAAAAGACCGTGACAAACGCTAGGAGGATGATGATACTTATATTGATACATGAATATCTTATACAATTAACAATACTCTTCTATAAGTACTTAAAACTCTCAGCCTATCATATCGTAGCCTTACTCTGCCTAAGGGGCTTTCTTATCAGTCTTACGTCCAAAACCAGCTAAAAAGACCTCCACACGTTTCTTTTGCCCTTTATCGCTACACCAAAACGCCAGCAACGTAGAGCTCAAGGAAATTTGGACCTTATCACCAATATACCCAGAGCTCTTTACCTATACTCAGCTGCTTCAACTAGCATAAAATTCGAAAGGTCGTAACTGCCTCCAGAAAACCCATTTAATTTTTTACCGTATCTTCGGGAAATAAGTTCCAAATTCAAAATAGCTTTCCAATTGCTGTTATACTTGGTGGCAGATTCAGCGAGTGGAGTGTAAAATAAAAGGCCCATGGAAAAGACAAGGCAGGTCAATTTATGCTGGTAGTCGATAGATAATTTTGAAGCTTTATATAATATTGAAGTGTTTCGTTTTAAAATTAATATTTTAGCACGTAATTTTGTTATCTTGTTTTGAGAAAATCTATATTTTGGAAGCACTTGTAATTATTACGACGATTTTAAACTCTTACAAGCTTATTCGTAAATAAACCTTAGTACAGTCAACATCAAATATATTGTAACAGCTAGAGTAGCCAAATAGTTCGTCACACCATACAAAATATATGGTGTGAAGAACTATTTGATCACTTTGGCTGTTACTGTTACAATATGTATATTTGATGCTGACTGTACACTTTTAATCTTAAATCAATCAAAGATATCCCGTAACATCAAAAACAATTTATTAAGAGCTATGTCTGGAGCATAGCGTTATACGGAAGCGAGATATGGACCTTAAGAGTCGCCAGGACGCTCGCGTTCCCATACAAACGTAGTTTTGCTCTCATTTTAAAACGACATGCTTAAGAACCACGAAATTTAGCATGGGCATTCTAGTAGTACAGATCTATGTCGGTAATTCGTTTTCGTTGCTAAAAATTGTAATACAGCCAGATACAGATTTACATACAAAACTTATTTTTGCTATATTTTCTTTGTATTACAATTTTGAGCAACGAAAACGAATTACCGACATAGATCTGTACTGCTATAATGTCCATGCCAAATTTCGTGGTTCTAAAGCATGTCGTTTTAAAATTAGAGCAAAACTACGTTGTATGGGGACGCGAGTTCACGCGAGCGTCCTGGCGACTCTTAACCAGCGTGATAAGAAAAGATTAGACGCATTTGAAATGTGAATATGGAGAAGAATGGAAGAAATAAGCTGGAGAGAGGGAAGAACGAACGAAGAAGTGCTGATTTTGGTAGAAGAGAAGAGAACAGATGCCTTCAAAACGATTAAAAACAGAAGGGAAAATATGTCTGGGCTCCGATACGTCATGATCATTACATAAAAACTATTATTAAAGGGAGTAAAGCAAAACGAAGAGGCCGAGGAAGACCAAGACGTACATTTCTTGACCAAGCCAAAGAAGAAGCCAACATTATGACGTATCAAGAGCTAAAAATATTAACGGAGAACAGGATGCAATGGTGATTACTCCAACGACAAGCTCTTATAATTATGATGATGATAAAACTTATGCCAAAATTTCGACTTAACTTTTGACCAGAAGAATTTTACATTAGGCAGACGTTTTTGAAGAACGCTAAACCTATGAGTTTTATAATTAAAATTTTGGATGTTTTCTCTAAATATTATGACATGAGCGAGTGTTACTATACAAACTATTTATTATAAGAAAAAGAAATGTTACACACCTCACATCCACAGCGCAGGTTTCGTCAAACGGGGGTACGGGTCTTAAATTTCTTTTTATGTTAGTTTTAAGTAGGTATGTTTTGACGAGGCCTGTTGCGGATTTGTTTTTGTGTTTTTTTGTTGACGAAGCATGAAGTCGATTCCGATTTTGGCAGTAGCAACATTGACGAAACCTGCGCTTTACAAACTTGACATATGGGACTATCCGTGGTATTTCTTCTACTCTACTCGTCAAGTCGTCACACAAATATACTCCGACCAAAAAGTGTAGAAATTAAAATGTAGCAACATCGTAGTGTCGTCCCGTTTTCTTAGATTGATTTGCAAGGGACGACACTACGATGTTGCCACTTTTTAATTTCTACACTTTTTATAGGAATATACATAAGGTGCTTATAAGTCTTATAACACATGGTACATGTAATCATAATCATAATCATAATCATAATCATTATTTATTCATAATATAAAATTACATGTCAGAGTACTACAAAGCGTAGATACATAATATTATTTAATGTCCTATGTATGTTTAAAGTTTATACATTTTAAATAATAAATCGCTGCTCATGGTCATAGAACGTCTGCTCGAGGAGCCATTTTTTGAGTTTAGATTTAAATATTGCTGCATTTTCCGCGAGGAAGGCGGTTGTACACTTTGCGCCCCATGATATGGATCTGTTTTTCTAACTTTTCGAGTCTGCAATGTACGGGCGGCAGCAATCCAGCGCGCGGTATCTACGAAGAGGTTCGATGATCGTATTGTTGTCTATTTCGCTGCGTGTGAATATTGCTCCTTGCATTATTAGCATTGAGGGCAGTGTTAGTATCCCCATCGACTTAAAAAGTGGTCTCGCAGAGTGACTCTGTATAGTGTAATAACTGTATGTAGGTACATGTATACGCTAAGTGCGGCAGAATATATCTACAGTGTAATCTACATACAAAGCAATGAAAGCTACAACCCATTACGACTCCATCACTAACATTTGATATCTTCAACAGCCACATTCAACGCAAAATGAGCTTTACATCAACAGAAATTAAGTCGTTATTCCTACAAATTACAGATACGAGCAACTAAAAGCTACAAATCGCATTGTAAACTCCTAATCGGTGGTCGAAGTTCATCGAACTTTCAAATCGGACAAATGACGATTAATGGAATCGAATAAATTCCGCGGAATTAATTCGATCGATCCTGTCGGTTGATTTATATGAGGGCTGTGGAGTTGGAAACTAAGACTGATAATTGTTTATTAATTGTTTAGAAACGCAAGGTATTCAGGCGCAGATACAGGGGCTCCCCGACAGGGCCCCTGTTGCCCTGCTGGGGGGCAACAGGGGCAATTGCCCCCTGACACCCAAGTTTTGTATACTATGGGGGCCATAGGTGCGGACCGCAAGATTTTTATTGTAGGAAAGACTAGGTAGATTTGTGTAAGATTATTATTTATGATTATTCAAAATTAAACTATCATTATAATTTCAGTCCTTAAATTGTCCCATCTCTGTCATTAATTGGTGAAATTGAAGTAATGCTAAATATGCCTTTAAATTTAATTTAATGCAGCACAACTGACCAGGCAGGAAATTGTATAAACCTTTCATGCTTTAAGTCTTCCATATGGCCTATATTCATACATTAACATAATACTTATAACATTGCCTAGTATTTTTACCTGTTACCCTGGACTAGACCATATACTAACTTTAAAACACGTTTTGTACACGATCTTACTTCAACACAACTCCAATAATGCATTAACTACACAATACAGCTATCGCCTAAACGTCTGAATCAGAAATATCAGAATTAGCTTGAAAATTATTCCGATTTAACTCCAATACAATATCAATATTTTGATTATTTGTTGTGTGTTTGAAATAGATTGTATTTTTAATGCATTGTTCATGTCTTTTTAAATTAGAATACCTTATCTAATACATTTAAGCAATACTTTTAATATTGCCTTGGAATAATAAGTACTAGACAAATTTTATAATCCTTTCAAGCTCAAAATCAGGCGCTCATATGTTTCCATATTGGGACATTTACATAATACTTTCAAGAATGCCTAGTATTTTTACCTGTTACCCTGTTAAGTACTTTAATGGGCCTGTAAGGAGATCGCAGAGCTTCCTTTACCTTTACATTGTTTTTAGATTGTAAGTTTTAGTATTGATTAGAACTCGTACGTATTCCTAGGTGTTTTTTACACAGTTTTATTTAACTTGACCCCGTATATTTGTTTGTTTAGGTATTTATTTGTTTATATCATTATAGGTAACAAATCTTGTAAATTAAATTTGAACCACTTCCCGGTGTCTAATTGAGCTGAAATTTGGTATACTTCAGTAGTTTAAATGACAATGCTACTAGGTACAGTTAGTAACAAAACTGTGTGCCAAATGTTTTTTTAGTTACTTGTTTTATATATGGCCTAGTATTAATACCTGTTCCGTACCAGGTAATTAACCCGGCAGGTAGCAGGCCAGCAGCTGCTCCGCTAATATTGTTTATATTAAGATTTATCGCCGCTGTCGGCATCGCTACAATCAAATACTTGATACCCCGCGGCCGAGTATTTTAGAAATGTGTTTCGGAAATTATGTCAAAATTGGATTTACCTTTTGATTGATATAGGAAGGTTTTTTAATATTGCAAATTGTGTTGTGCCTTAGTATATATATTTACGTTTCAAAATAATCAAACTTCTTATGTGTGAGTTTAACTGTTCGTTGTAATTTGAATGTTAGTGTATTTTTCAACCGACTTCAAGATTTCGAAGAAGGAGGTTCTCAATTCGTCGAGATTTTTGCTTCTAGAGGTTTACTAATATGTGGCCGAAAATAGTATGGCAAATTATCACTTTCAAAACTACTATTCTCGTAGTTTAATTTAAGCAGAATCATCAAATAGCAGAAATAATCGTTACGCTTACCATTTTCGGAAAATTTTATTTGGCATACTTACTAACCTAGGTAAGGTAAGTATGCCAAATGAATGAAAATTAAAAGTATACGAAACAATTAATTTGGTAAACTTTGGTGTACTAACTACCTTGCTCTCTTTTTCATACGTTACTTCTCTGCCACAAATCGAAACGTTCTTAAAGTCGCGTCCTAAAAAATAACTCAATTTTTATATTTCACTTATCGAAGCGCCGCTTAAGAATTTTCATTTCAAAATCAATTGCCCAAACAGCAAGGTAAAGCCTCGCCAAAAGGGTCTACAAAAAAAGGACATTTGCATAGCCAATTCCTCTACCGTCAGCACAAAAACTGTGAAATGCCGGACATTCCGCGCGTGTGCGAATCGCCGTGGCTACGGCATTCGTAGTCCGTAGCTGCGAGGGGCGCGTATCAGCTACTCGTACGAATAGTAGGAATGCTACGGATGCCCGCTACGTCATTTAGGTTTTTTTATACACGGCACTGCAATAGTACATTACGCACCTAGGGCGGTAAAATAAAGAACGGCTCAGATCGCGGATATTTGTGGCCCGAACCGAAGGTAAGGGCCATAGATAAGCGATCTGAGGCCTTCTTTATTACCGCCCGTGGTGCGTACACAATTTTACGTCTTCTTCTGGGTGTGAAGTGAGATTTTCAGCTACGCCCGTGGGCGTAATATCTCACTTACCGCCCAGAGTGACGTAAAAGAGATTCTGAGAGAGAGTCTGCCTGCGACCACGAGCGTTATGACACGCTCGAAACGTTAGGAAAATTAAAAGTAAGTGTACGCGATTAAGTCCCGTGTTTGTCAAAATAATGAGCAAAAGAGATTGTCGAAATATTATTGCAAGTGATTGTGACACAACATATTGCTGGTTTCGGTAAATAATATTTTATTATTTTAATATTAAGAGCTATATTTTTAATTCCTACTACTCCTTTAAAATCGGCGATCCCCCGTCTTAAGGTAGAACTGTCAAAAAATTACTCATGAGACAAAAAATGACTCATCAGTAATTTTATATTTCTTTGTATAAATTGCTCAACTCACGTAATCTTATAACGCTTTGACTATTTATTAACCGACTTCAAAAAAGAGGAGGTTCTCAATTCGACTGAATTTTTTTATCATTTTTTTTGTAGTATGTTACTCGATATCTCCTAGAATCGTGAACCGATTTTAATTTTTTTTAATCGAACGGGTATAACCCCTATATGGTCCCACTGTCACCAAGTCGGGGTCTGATGATGGGATCCTGGAGAAATCGAGGGAACTATTCAAGTCTAATAGGCACACCTATAGTGACTTCACTATTTTTTACAGCAACTCGGCCACTCTTGGAATAGCGGATCCTAAGTGAAGTCTGTTCTGTTTTTGTTTAAAATTATTTAAGTTACTTTATAATCATTGAATCCTAAGTAAATCATCAACACATACATCACATTGAAACTAACTATTAAGTTTCGATAGTCATTACATTACTTACGTTCTAACAAGCCTATTAAGAGTTCAAATGAAGACACATCTCCAAAGGTACCGTGTTTTATGAGGCCCTAAATTTGCTCCAGTCGGGTTGAGCGGCCATAATTTATTTACCAATAAATTAGCGTCCATAGATCATACGGGTCATTTAGCTAATTGCACCATCTTGAGGAACAAAGTTTTCATATAGGAATGGAGCGTAAACTGAATAGCAGCACAGGACGACCCTGATTATTGGTGCGAAGTGCATAATGACAGATAAAGTTTCCAAATTAGGCAACTAGATGGCAGGACTGCAACGTGCAACGGTGAATCAAGTGTTGGAGCCAGCGCCATCTATTGGCGTGACGTAGTATCAATTTTTGATTTAGACCACAAGATGACCTTTCAACACGCACGGTCCCAGTGACAGACAACATACCAGTGAACAAGGTAGATGTCGCTGTTAATAACGGAATGATTTCTACATCGCGCTAACGACATTTGAAAGTTTTTGATACTGTATAGTTAAAAGGTTGACAAGGTAAGGGTTAGGGTATACTTGTATAGTAGGTATCATTTGCGATTTTGGTTGTTTTGTGGATGATATTGATAATTTAATATATAAAGTGCATAATATATCTATGTCAAACTTACAATGTTTAGATGTTTTATTGCAAAATGATGTTTTAATGAAGTTGAATCCCACAGATTGTAATGGTGGCCCAGTAAGGAAGAGGGTAGACTGGTGTTTAACCTGTTAACCGCCTTACGTCAAAATTTTAACTTTCAATTTTGAACTCTGTTATAATTTATGAAGGTGTCACTCACGTTGTCATTTTGTTTCATATATCAGACGACGGCGATCAAAAGCTTAACGATTTTTACGCGGATGAAGTTGCCGCCAAAGGATGTAATGGTCCAGCGATTGCGGGATATATTACACCGGAAGGTGCCGCAACAGAAAACCTTAAAATATTAATTTTAGTTTATAGTATGTATTCAAGTCTTTAAAGATTTTTTCTATTACCATTACTTTAAAATAAACCTATTTCATTTCATTCATTCATAAACTCGCGAGCCGGACTAGTTTTCTAATAAATTAGCGTCCATATGTGGGTCGTTTAGCTAATCGCGGACAGCCCTACGTTCAACAGTGAAGACAAATAGTGATGTGGCTACACGTTCATGGAATTGTAGTGTTGTGTTGAAATAGTAAATTATACTGATAATCCATATTAAAAGGGCCCTTATGACGGCAGGCGCTTACGCTGTAGTCCCTGTACCGATTCAATATAAGTTTCGAGGAATGAAGGCGAAAACGCCGAGCGCCATAACCATAAGGGTCCTTTCAATATGGTATATCACAATTTACGATTTAGGAGGATAGTATAGTAATATTGTCTTGAATTAATTTTGGTTAGTATGGGAAACATTGGAAACAAAAACTTTTAGAAACACCGTGTCGAGCTCATATTTTACTTACTTAATTGAAATAGGATTCATTGTGACATGAATTACTCGTAATAATCGCCTTTCTAGCTACAGGATCTTGGCCCGACCAAACTATCCGGCACAAATTCGCGGGACTAGGAGCACTAAATAGCACCTGGAACAGATGAATTTGTGCAATCATTCAATTTTATTATCGTGTCGTGGTTGGACCAAGATCCATGACACGCCTTCTTTCGTAAAATGCTTTTAACCAACACAAACAAAGGTCTAGTCGTACGTAAAATCAGAAAAAATACAAAACAATATCACTTAAATTTTAAAACTTGCTTAAAATTACCCACACTAAAATTGATACGAACGCCAAAGACACGCCTCCGAAGCGACACTAAATGTCACTAAATATAACATTAAAGCACCCAAGAAGCCAGCACTAAGTGTACAGTCAACGCTAAAAACAAGTATACATTTTTGAACCTTATTACAAAGGAGTAAGGTGCAAAAATGTATACATATTATTGGCGTTGTAATATGAAAATAACATTCAGTAAAACGAGAGATAGCGGGTTATGTCCCGCCAGCACGCGACCTGCGGGAGCAGTCGCACGTTTTATTTTATAGTCGGAGAGCTAGACTTGGGAAATGTCACACAATAACGAGGGTAAAAATGCCCTCTAGACATTAGCAAACTATATTACATGGCAGCTCAGTAGAGATGAGACTCATGGGCCAGCAAAACCTTTGGAAAAGTTTAAACAGTTGGAAAAAAGGAATACAAAAGTACGAAAAAACTGCCGAAGCTGTCTCATTTATAGAGACATGCCTTAACATTTTTTTTATACAACGTCGGTGGCAAACAAGCATACGGCCCATCTGATGGTAAACAGCTACCGTAGCCTATGGACGCCTGCAACTCCAGAGGGTGTCACATGCGCGGTGCCGACCCTTTAAAAACAGTAGGATTCACTGTGTTGACGGCTAAAGGAACAAGAGAGGTCTCTCGTAACATAAACTGACCTAAGCATAACACAAGCTGACAAACAGCGCTGAAGTGTCGACGTCCATGTGGGATGTTGGAAACAGGTTCTAGGAATAAGTTCTTAGAATAGTTTAATTTAAGTTAGTGTAGTTTATTTTGTATATATTTAATGTTGTTTTATGGCAATAAATCATTTCACTTTATAAGAATAAAATACACATTGCGTATGTGGGAAAAAAGCCCCTACATTCCCCAAAAGAAACGTCTGGCAAATTTAAACGAATTAATTGCATAGTTTCTCGTGTGGTAACATCACACCTAGAACTCTAGTAATTGTATTCTTCAAGTGGCCATCTTTCTCTTACCTCCACAGGTGAACATCTGCCTTAAGCCTAAATGTAGTAATAAAAATAATATAGCAAACTTAGCCTCGTTGTAGTGTCTCATTTTCCGCGGCTATCTCTGAGACTATTTTATTTTACGAGTTGGACGGTTTCGTAGCGGCCGTTTCGTCAATTTTAATCATTCTTCGCCTTTACAGGTTATGAGGCAGTCAGCTGGTTGTTATAGTAGAATAAAATAGGTTTATGTAAAAATATTTTAACCCCCGTCGCAAAGACCGAGGCCCGTTCCGTTTATGATCATGGCAGCTGGTGACATGGCAATTGGATATAAATTAATTTGGTACGAAGTAAAGACGTCTACGAGTGATAAATACGCAATGCTTATAAATAGCAGAAAAATCATCTACCTACTTATTATATTTTTAACCGACTTCAAAAAAGGAGGAGGTTCTCAATTCGACTGAATTTTTTTATCATTTTTTTTATTTATTTTTTTATCTATGTTACTCGGTATCTCCGTGCATCGTGAACCGATTATCAAAAATGTTTTTTAATCGAACGGGTATAACCCCTAGATGGTCCCATTGTCACCAAGTCGGGGTCTGATGATGGGATCCTGGAGAAATCGAGGGAACTCTTCAACTATTATAGGCACACCTATAGTGATTTCACTACTTTTTACAGCAACTCGGCCACTTCCTCTTGGAATAGCGGATCCTAAGTGAAGTCGGTTCTTTTTTTGTTTAAAATTATTATTTATTATTATATCATTATTTGATTTGATGCTGATTTTAATTATTGGTTATTCGTTGTACGTTTCGTAATTTTTGTCCTATACCTATAAAATGTGGATAATTTTAGAAATCGGTTAAAATGATAATTTATTACTGCACACTTTTTGTCTCCGCGACGACCCACCGGAATGCACTCAGTATTTCTATCGTTGATGAAATATTATTATTATTAACTCAAATTGACTAAGATTTAACTTACAAGAAGTTAATCTTGTAACCACTTCCGGGAAGTGGTTACGAGATTAACTTAGAGTGTACGATAGACCTGAAATTTGGTATGCTTCCGTGATTTACATGTCGATATAATAATATACTAACAGGAAGCCGATCTCACCCAGCGTTTTCCCGCTTTGGGAACGCGACTACGTACACAAGAGTAATTATAATTTTAAACAAAAAAAGAACCGACTTCACTTAGGATCCGATATTCCAAGAGGAAGTGGCCGAGTTGCTGTAAAAAATAGTGAAATCACTATAGGTATGCCTATAATAGTTGAAGAGTTCCCTCGATTTCTTCAGGATCCCATCATCAGACCCCGACTTGGTGACAATGGGACCATTAGGGGCTATATCCGTTCGATTAAAAAAAAATTGAAAATCGGTTCACGATTCACGGACATATCGAATAACATACATACAAAAAAATAATAAAAAAAATGATAAATAAAATTCAGTCGAATTGAAAACCTCCTTCTTTTTTGAAGTCGGTTAAAAAGTAGCTAATTTCTCGACAAACTTGACAGTAGGTGCCATTTCAAAGAGCTCCATACAAAACGCTCCAGCTAAATATAAAAAGATCAGATTCAAATCGACCTTGAACAAATGCTGACACTACATCAAACTACGTCTCAAACTAAACGTCTTAACACGCGAGCAAACTATGGTACTTCCGCCATTTTGTCACGTCAAAAACACGAGTCTACGACGCACAGACAACTCTACTAGATAGAGCATACACCTGTCTATGCCAAGCCCCACCCGCATTAAATATGAAAAAGGTGCTCTCGTATTGAAAAATGAGTCGCTTCATAATGAAATTTCCATTTAAAGCAATCCGTTTTTTGTCCTTAAGTATATACTATTTACACGTTGGTTGCGACTCTATATTTTAACAACAGCGCACGCTCGAAATTTTTTAATTAACACATCTAAATGACTCAGAGATCCAAAATGAATATTGTTTTATTGTTTGAATCCTGTGTTATAAATTTATTAACATAAATTACAAGAAAATATAAAGTATCTCACATAAGTATTATTAAACCTATAACCGCGAACCACTTAGTTCGTATGCTCGTTTATTGGCCCTCTACTACTAAATTTGGCAAGGTAGGTAAATATTAATCAATTGCTAAACGTAGGTAAATATTAATAAAAAAATCAACGTGAATTCAGTTCCAGTTCCAAAGATAAATACAGGCTGAAAGTGCGAGATGCAATGAGAATAAACGTGCATGCAAATTTATGCGCAGATAGCGTACTAATCGCGAAAAAAAATGGTTACTTATGGTTTGGAAATATCAATACATACATTCTATGGTACAGAGTCTCTATACCTCAGGTAAATTTTGTTTAAAAAAGATTAAAATTCACCATTGTTCTGTGGGTTTTATCCTCATTAATAATTCACTTTGTGATATAATATTGTAGAGTTTGACCGGAAATAAAAGTGAGGTGGTTTATATGGGAGCTCATACACTCTACGTCACTTTTCTTTCCGGACAGACTCTAAAAGTATAATAACCCCTGCGTGTGTTGGGTGGGAACTTTCATAAACGCATCAAAATGCGGCATCTACCGGCATACATCTACGCTACGCCTACAAATCCCGCTAAAATAAGCTCCGCGATCTAAATCCGAGTGTCCGTAACGCGGCCGTGACCGCACTTAAACCACTCAAACCAGAGCCTTAAGGCTTTGGAGGAAAGTCCAATTATGATTGGCATAACCGCTAAGTAAGTCACTATGGTCTACTATAAGCCAACGAACTGAGGACATTGGATGCAAATTTGGAGGGCGATGAATTCACTGAGAGTGAAGTTTGGCGAAATGAGAGTTGAACGGCCGACGTATAAAGTAGGGAGAAAACTGCACTGAAGTATTGAAATGGAAAATGAAAATTGATGTCAAAATCTGTAATGCGTTTTTAATTAACTAAAGTTTTGTAAACATTACAATATGTTGCATTTAACTATCTCTTCTCGGTGGTAACATAATTATGTGACGTTTTCAAGTATAAAGTACCTCATTGTGGGTTGTCGATAAGGCGCTACTGTCAAGAAAATTTATTTAGAAACTAACCCTTATCAACTACTGACAGTGAGATATCTTTTATTTGAAAACGTTAGATATTTATATCAAATAAATATTATAGGAAAACCTAGACATAATTAGCTTGATCCCAGAGTAAGCTTAGCTAAAGGTTTGCATTAAAGCAGGGTTCTCAGCCTAGTTAGTGCACGCACCCCTTGGCTTGGCAGTCGTAAAAATCATATGCCAGTTAGTTCTCCGTAAGATTTTTTTGTAACTCTATAACATTGTCGTAGTATTGTAAATGTTACACCGGAGCAGGTGGCACAACAGAAAATCGTCAACAAAATATGTTTTATTTTATTTTTTATTTTTTTTTAATTTATTTAGGAAACAAACAGTCACATCTAAATATATATTAGCTTAAGAGATAACAAACAGACCTTTAGTTCCATTGAATATAGAATAATACATCATTTATAGTTAAATCGAAAAAGGACGGGTTTTAGGCACCTTAATGTCTACTTTTAGCTTAGGTACAGATAATACAAATGTGTTAATTGGTAAGCACATAGAAAGAAAAAGGGTTAATACACTATATGTTATGAAGTAAATATTAAGTTTCGCAGAATGCTACTATATTTACTGAATGAAAATGAAAAAATATCTAAGTTTTTGAATTAAATATTGTAATCATGACAGGCTCGTCTGAAGAAAGTATGCTTGGCAAAATTAGAACCATAATAACTAATGTAGAATGTTTGGGGGCGACGGGTGGGAATACGGCGAGGCAACTTGAAGATAATTTGTTCAAGAAGATTAGGTGAGTTGATGTGGTTGTTTAAAAGCTTGTAAAGAAACATTTGGTCTATGTATACGCGACGCTCAACTAGCGGGGCGAGGCCATGACGCCGGTTGGTGCTCTCTGACAAATTCAGACCATGGCGGAAGTTGAGTGACTTTAATAATTTATTCTGGATTCTTTCAATTCTCGTTTTGTGAACTGCATATTGGGGGGTCCAAACGATGCAACAATTTATGTATGCTGGTCTTTAAGGAATTTATCTATAGGTCTCTAGTTGCCTGAAAATAAACGTATTTCATTTCATTGTATTGTGCCTAAACTGAAGAGTAAATGTATCTTTTATCTTTTTTTATCACAGTAATGTTTAACGCCTATAATTTGCCGTAGGTATACTCGCGACTTAAGAGTCGCCAGGACGCTCGCGTGAACTCGCGTCCCCATACAAACGTAGTTCAGCTCTCATTTTAAAACGATATGCTTTAGAACCACGATATTTGGCATGGGCATTATAGCAGTACAGATCTATGTCGGTAATTCATTTTCGTTCCTAAAAATTGTAATACAAAGAAAATATAGCAAAAATAAGTTTTGTATGTAAATCTGTATCTGGCTGTATTTTCTTTGTATTACAATTTTTTGCAACGAAAACAAATTACCGACATAGATCTGTACTACTAGAATGCCCATGCCAAATTTCGTGGTTCTAAAGCATGTCGTTTTAAAATGAGAGCTAAACTACGTTTGTATGGGAACGCGATCGTCCTGGCGACTCTTAACGGCCACACATATGTGAAAATCACTGAATAAGGTATATTCAGATAAGGTCAACTCGGCAAAGACCGTCAGTCGGCCAAGATCGGATATCTAGCAAGCTCTAGAACGTTCTAGAACAGTTTTACCATTACATAAAAAAAGATATTCAGAATTTGCTGTAATTGCGTGCTATCCGATCTTCGCCGACCGACACGGTCTTCGCCGAGTTGACCTTACAGAAAATATGATACAAACTCAAATGCCGACATTGTGACTAGACGATAATTATCTACTACACAGTAAAATAAACATTTATCTCGTCTACAATATCTAATAGCAAGATAAAGTACCCCGTCACTCGGCAATTTGAATATAAAACCTAAATTATTCAGAAGCTCAAATCGTGCAAAGTCTATAAAATTTTATCTTAATTTTTGTTAAACTAATAAGTATATTCTGAGAAAGTTTTTACAAATTCAATCAACGTTTAGTACTTGAGATGATTATGTAAAACACACTTCGGAGTTTACTTTGTGAATTTAAGTCACGCCATTTAAATTTTAATACGAGAGAGATTATTATTATCGAAGTTCGTCTCTCTATGCACCTACTTCTACTTACTAGTTTAGTTGCACGCTTTGTACAGTCGCCGTCAGATATATCGGAGCGGCCAAGGTCACAAATATCTGAACAACGTCTCTATTGTCAAGGCGATAAAGTCCATGTTCAGATATTTTTGAGTACCTTGGCTGCTACGATATTTTTGATGGTAACTGCGCATGTTTGCTAGATAGAGAGTCTATAGTAATAGACTGTAATTTTATGGCTATGCTAAAGGCACAATAAAAATACATTACAAAGTAACCACATATTATAGGTACTGACTTGCCATGCAAATAATTCCAACTTCACATCAAAACTTCGCTTTTTTCTGTGCAAATCACTATCTTTTATTTTCAGGATATTGTTTCCCATATTTTATTCACCATCGCCAATAATTGCAGACGCAATATTTTTTACTAGGTTTGTGATAACACAAACCTAGTAAAAACGGAACATAGAAAACTTAGAATAAAATAAATAAGAAAAATAAGAACGAAAAGAGGGCATTAAATCAGGAATACAATAAATCAGTATTCTTATAAACAATCTTTCATTCGGTTACGTACGAGTATTTATCAATACCTATAAGTACATATTTTGTAAGAAAAACAAATCCTACAAATAATATTGAGTTAAAAATAAGCCAAACCTAACATGTTATATCAATAGACTACATACAATATGTAACTGAACGAAAAACATTTACTCAAACCCAATGTTTAGGTCAAACTGAGCATCTTTTATTATGGGACCAACCCCGAAATCGCAAAATAAAAATTGGACTCTCCCATAGGAAATTTCAAAATATGACAAGTGAAATGTATGAAATAGCCAAATTTTTTTTTTACCCGTTAAGGGTTTGAGTAAATGTTTTTCGTTCAGTTACATACGAGGGAAGCCTGATAAATTCTCAGCCTAAGGCATTTAGTGAAATAAAACCTTAAAATTTATATTTTTCTATTAGAATATAGTCTTTTCTCAGCAAAATGCACTGAATAATTTCAGCACGCCGTATTTCAATAACGCAAAATAAAAAGTTTTCAATGTGCCTTAAAAATAGTTACTAATTGATCACAATCAAAATGGGTGTCATTTAATCGATCTGCAGAATATTTCTATTATGGTAAGCAAAAATATATATTTGGTCAGCAAAATTGGTCACTTGGTAAGCAACTTAAGGTCAGCAAGTATTTGTACACCAGTTCGCAATTAATGTCAAATTGAGCTGCTCTAAAATAATTTGGTTGGCAATTTAATTATTTGAGCGGCAGTAACATATCTGCCTTAAATCAGATTTCTTAAAGCAATCAGTGGGTAAGCGAATTATTTCATTTTGGATTACAATTGGACTGATCCGCAAAAAATGATTCGCAAAAAAATCTATTGATCAGCAAATGCCTTACCAACCTAACCTAACTTTTGCTGATTAGGTGATTTTTTAAACAAAAAACACAGGTTTAGGTATTTTAACGAATCGTCTACGATTCATGAACTTTTTTCGAAAATTTATATATAATTTAACTAATATAAGACATTAGATTCAGTCGGTTCTGGGTCACGGGCGCTGTTAGGTCACGGTTCACCTAACACACTCCTCCTCGCTTCGCTCGTCGTCGCACCTACCTTGGCTCTGTGACACGACAGTTTTCTGTGATTATATTCCCAAACGCACACATTGGCTGCTCATATCACGTGGACCAATTTCACTCCGGTTGCAACTCTGCCGATTTTTCAAACCAAACGCCACCAGCTTTATTATATCAGATTACCATTGCTTTAATATGCATACCTCTCAATAAAACTGGTTAGAGTCATGTTTTTTCTACCCACCAATTTTTAAATCTTGCTGACCAAATAATTATTTCGCAGCTCAACAATATATTGAGCATATAAAGTATAATATAGGCAGATCAATATTGGTTACGTTTTACGTTGTCCGTTTGTGAATTTTTTGCTGAACAAGAGTTGCAGCTCCATATTTATTTATTGCCAGCCAAATTTTTATAAGCTGATCAAGTGATTTCATGGCTATTTTTTTTAGCGAATCAGTTTTAAAAACGGCTGATCAAAAAATTACTTCCCAATCAAAATTATCGCGTCTTTATTTAACCCGTCAAGCGAAGCGGCTCAAGTTCATTTGCGGCAGCTACCATGCAATATTTTTTTTTACATGAAAATATCAAAATAGATTTTTCGTGACTAGTCCTAAATGATCTATGACTCATGCTATAACTGCTTTATTTTTAAATTTTGCTAGACTATAAGATTTTTTTCTGTTTTTCTACTTAATCACCCTAATGAGATCTCAGGGCGGAAACAATAATTACGACGCTTATGTCCTTTTCGAATTAAGCAAGTTTAATAAAACAACTTACTTGTCTGAAAGCTGAGAAACTGGAGAATATTAATCTACTAAACAAAATTTTCTATGTTTCGTTTGTGAGACGAGATTAAAATATCAAAATAATTTAAAAATAAATATGGAGCACTCGATTTCGAAAGACATGATGATATTAACCGTCAAACCGTCCATATTAAAATAACACAATAGGTTTTTGTCAAAATGGGAATCATAATTCATGTTGAGAAGAGTTTCTTAATGCGTGCTATTCGTTTTATTTGAAGTATTCTTTCACTTAATGCCTTAGGCTGAGGACTTATCAGGCTTCCCTCGTATGTATAATAATAAACACGAGTATCACATACCTACAGCGATTGAGTTGTTAAAAATAGACATCCGTTCAGCAACTGATAATAATGTGGTTTCGGCTTTACATATACAATACAATACAATACAATATTCTTTATTGCACCAAAAATAAAAATAAAATTGTACAGTAATAAAAAGTACATATGATAAGTGATGTCATCTTTTTATTTTATTTTTTGTTTAAGCTTAGATTTTTTTGTTCATAAAGGCGTAAAAAGCTTAACCACACACCTAGTATTTATATTTAAGTTAAATCAGCCAAAAAAACCGGCCAAGAGGGTTTCAAAATTAATTCAAAAGGTCGTTTCTTACGGGAAATTTGGCGGCGCTTAAGTAATTTCACTTACGTTCTTTCACTATGGGTATTTGAGTGATAATACAAAAACGGCTCAACCTATTTAATTCAATATAGTTTTCGTTCAAGGTAATTAGGCCTATTAGGCCTCAATTTCATGATTTTTTTTTTTAAATTTTTGGACCCACGGTTCAAAAGTTGGATGGGGGGGACGCCCTGTTTTAAACTTTCGGAGCTATTATTTACGAAAATATTAGTTTTATCCAAAAACTGTTTTAGAAGACCCAATTTTTTTTTAAAGATCTATCTAACGATATGCTACACAACCGGGTTGGAACGAAAAAAAATTCGCCCCCCACTTCACGTGTACGGGAGGTACCCTAACAAAATATAATGTTCCAGTTTTATTCTACCATTTTGTCGGCTTGGTTAATGCACATATTCAAACCAAATTTCAGTTTTCTAGTGCTAACGGTCACTGAGCTAGATCGTGGACGGACGGACGGACGGACGGACAGACATGGCGAAACTATAAGGGTTGACTACGGAACCCTAAAAAAAACAAAAGAGAAGAAATCTCAAAAGGGTTGAAAACCCCTGTTATTGACATTAAGATTGTAAGGTGCGTGATTTGTCAGTAATGCATCAGATCGCGATTAGGCTTCGACGCCGGATGCCCGAGGCTTACGCTGTAAAACCGATTGTAGGAAAAAGGTTCACGATATATGCCTTGGGCTTTGGAGGTAAAACTTAAACGATATATTGTTGAATTGTCGACAAATATTGAGATTGGGATTCGTGATGTTTGCCATGATGTATGCTTTTGTATCATTGTATCGTGTGTTACTGTTACCCCTACTATTTTATCGCCTTATACAGGACCGAGCAAAAAATAGATTCTACTCCTTAAACAATAAAACTATCGTTCAACAACTTTTCAAAAATATGTAGTCTTAAGATTGGCAATTTTTCATCACTACATAGCATAAAACAAAGTCGCTTCCTGCTGTCTGTCCCTATGTATGCTTAGATCTTTAAAAGTACGCAACGGATTTCTTTAATAGTTAGAGTGATTCAAGAGGAAGGTTTATATGTATAATTGCACCCGTGCGAAAGCCGGGGCGGGTCGCTAGTACAAACTAAAATCCGTCTAATTGACATTGCTTGTCAGTCTTGTCACCCTTCAGACATGGGTAAGTTTCGCAATACATTGCGTGTTCAGGTCAACATTAAAATGTACTAAGAAAATCAAACCGTAAGTTATTTTTTAAGTCGCTGAACAAACGTTGTTTAGTTTGAGGAGTAGAATCTTCGTATTAATTTTTTGCTCGTGTTACAAGTATAACGAGCCACACACTGTATAAACTGTATGTATATTGCTGTTATAAACTATATACATGGCGTTTCCTGTAATATGAGCAATAAATTAAAACGTAGATTCTACTCCTCAAATAACAAAACTTTTGTTCAACAACATTTTTAAAATATGTATTTTGTAGATTGCCTGGTTTTCATTCAAACTAAATAGTATTTTCAATGTACGTTAAAATCCGTCTATTTGACATTGCTTGTCACCCTACAGACATAATCAATTTCGGAATACATTGCGGGTTCATAAAAAACTTTAAACTGTCATAAAAATCAAACCATAAGTTATTTTTAAAAGTCGCTGAACAAACATTGTCTGATTTGAGGAGTAGAATCTACGTTTTAATTTATTGCTCCTATTACAGGAAACACCCGTATAAACTGCCTAATTATACTAGGTATAACTATAACAATTGAATTGGAAAAAACAGAGTTATTTGTTTCATAAGTATTTCGTATTTCAAGAGCTCAAGCGTCTGAATAAAAAAGCACATAAAATTTTTCTAATAAAAAAATTACAAATCGGCCCTCACACCCATATTTTCCAAAAACAGAATATTCCTTTTTCTACATTTTTTTAATTGACCTATTTACAAAAAAAACCACGCAAGTACAACCATGACGACAAGCCTCCGGCCCCGATTGCAACGTGCAGCGCTGACGTCACGCCCCGACGTCACGGCGGAACTGGGGCGCGGCGGCTGTGTGCGTGCCCCGTGACGTCATCGCGCTGATTGAGCTGCACCGGTCACCTGTCGTTCGCATGCTTAGGTTATATTGGTACGACAGAAGAAGCTGACCGGACTATGTGATCAAAATTATCTGCACACGACATTAAGGGCCAGTCGCTCCAACCATTTTTAACGGAATCATCAGCGGGTCTCGGCTGAATACCATGAAAATTTCCACACTAATAAAATTTAGCGAACGTTTTAACGGTGACAAACAGTGTTGCAACCTACCCTAAGTTATATATTGACATCATTTTGATAGCTTCGCCCGTGGCGGGTGTGTGGGTGCCCCGTGACGTCATAGCGCTGATTGGGCTTGTAACGGTCACCTGTCGTTCGCATGGTGATGAAATAGATTGGTAAGGATAAAGCAAAAGATATTATACGCTCAGTGATGCTTAGTCAAATCTTGAGCGTGAATACATCCGAAGTGATATAAATTGTAATATTTTATTATATTATAACTACAATTTTAGGATTTTCTACACAGGACTTGCCAACCTATTGGTAGATTCCCGCAAGTCTCCTCCCGTCTCCACTTATCCCCACAAATCACTGAAAAGGCAGGGCAGCCTACTGGTGGATTCCCGAACGTCTCTCCTCTCCGCATCAGGGTAATTCTACGAGACTGTAGCGTCAGTTACCAGTTCTTTCGTGTGTTCTTTGATTCATTCAGAAAATATAAGTGGTGTTAATATATGTTCCCCATGCCTGCAGGTGCAACCATCTGCTGCGAAAAAATCCCCAAATTCTTTGGGCATATCATGCGTTCTGACTAGTAACAGCTCGAAAAAAGCATCATACTGGGACTAGTGGATTGCGAGCGTCTCAGCAGAGGGCCCATAGCCATTAAATGGTGTAATACCACCCGGACGGCGTGTGGCTATGTAGTATTACACACGCGGTTGAGAGCCATACGGGCCGCCCTCTGCCCATGCAGACCTCGCTCTCGACCGCATCACATGGAGGGACGTCACAGTTAGTCTCGATCCTCAGTCATGAGGCAACGACGAAGAAGAAGAAAATGCCTACAGGTAGATATATAGACACTGAAATTTGCTTAATTAATCAACTGTTTTGAAAAACTGATACTGTTTTGAAAAAATAAGTCCCGCCGAGTTTCTTGCCGGTAATAAGTAATACTTCTCGGGTCAGAGGTGTAGGATTAGAACCGGTGGTAGTTTCTTTTTTCTCTCTGACGTTCATAAGTGCATTGTAATGTGCCTAAATTGAAGAATAAATATCTTTTATCTTTTAAAGAACACACAAAAGAATTGGGAACTGACGGTACAGTCTCGTGAAATTACCAATCAGTGGAAAGGCTTTACACATTGTTTGTCAGTACCCCGAGCAGGATTTAAGCCCGTTACACACAGCTGTTGTCGTCTAGACACAGTAATCACGCCAATTCGTTTAATAAGCGCTCTCCGGAGAATATGGCGACTTCGCTAGTTTATAGCTTTTCAAATTACGAGTACGTCTAATAAACAAAAAGTAAGCATATCTTAAGTAACTTTTGCTTAAACTTGTTATAAATAATAAGGTTTAAACTTGCTAGGTATTACGTTTTAAGTGTACGTGTAAGGCGGCCACGGACTATCAGTCCGCCGGACGATATCGGCCTGTCAGTTGTTCGGAACTGTAAAATTTTTGTTCAAACTAACAGGCCGATATCGTCCGGCGGACGGATAGTGGGTGGCCGCCCTAACACTTATATAAACTTTTCATTTCTCATGCTCGGAAAGTAGGTCGTTGTTTATCTATGAAGCGGGAGGAAAATGATACGTTTATTCCCTAGGGCCGCAAAATGGTATGTTCCTATTAGGACTCGCCTTGTAAGCACCGAGTAGAACAAAGTGCCTCTCTATATCGTCTTATTAGCCGACGCCAGAAACGAATCTGTGAGAATAGTTCATTCCTTCTAGTTATTAGAATTTATTGTAGCGATTATCATACATTAAAGATGTGAATTCATTCAATCGTTAAGGTTTTTCGGTTTGAATGTAAATGTCTTAGTTCCATTTAGCGGTGACAAGAGGAATAAACCTACTCAGCGTTTTTTTTTTACTTGGTAGGCAACGGCAGAAACTTTTACAGCCAAACAATAATTAATACTTATTTATCTAAATCAAAATTTCTCCTTGCTTTTTTTTTACTTTCCTCACTTCGAAATGAAAAGTAGAGTGTTTAACTCGGGTAAAAGTCAACAATCTACTATTAATCTATGGTCTGTGGCGGCACAGGATCTAGTAGCTGCCTTACAAACTGGTTAAAAATATCCCCTCACTTTATACCTCTGTATATACTTAATTATGATATACAGGAGAGAACCATTATCTTGATATCAATTCTGACTATATGTCCCTTCATATAATGCTACGTCTACGTTCCCGAGTGCTTTGATTTGATCACAAAGTTTGTATAAAAACACCCCAATTTTGCGTATTTGCGTATCCCATCACCTTAATTTACTTCAACAATTTTGATTAAAACACTTAATCAAAAATCTCATGTCAGAATTGGAGGATGGAAGTGCCAGAGTAAGGCATTTCTTTAATAGTTGCGTATAGACATTGTCAGTTTAGAGGTACTGTTTTACTCTTTCATGATAAACAGTGTGTAATGGTACAAAAGACTTACTGTTACATTTGTAGGGGCGTGTCTAACGGCGCAAAGCTCTTAGGGGCCCCTAAACTATACCTGTTGTCTAATGTTTCAACCTGAGAGAATGGCCTGTTTATCTGGAACGTTTATTTGCGATATTCAGCCATTCGAAGAATCGTTAACTTTTTACTATTATACAGTACATTGTACAGTCGCCATCGGATATATCGGAGTGGCCAAGGTGGTCACAAATATCTCAACAACGCCTCTATTGTCAAGGCGATAAAGTTCATGTTCAGATATTTTATAGTATCCTGGCCGCTCCGATATATTTGATGGCGACTGTACAATACAGTCTGTTGCATCTGTGGGTTATTTATGAGGCACTCACCGTACTAGAGCTACGGGGGTTTAAACTTCAAATTTCCTATTTAAATGCTGCTGTCACGGACAAGGCCAATCACGGGGGCTTGCAGCACTACATTATTGTATAGCCCCATCCCTTTCCTGCTTCGAGGAACAAAGGAAACCTGGGAGTCTTATCAACCTAGATAATGTTTCTTTTTTGTATCAAAATGTTTTTTAAACACGCCGCTTGTTTTTTTGCATTTCAGCATCACAATTTCTGTTTCCCCCATTAAAGACGTAACTAATTTTATTATACATATCATCTGGGAGTCTTAGTTTCACTAGGTTTAGTGTCGTAAAAATCTTAATAAGCTCAAAAGTTGTCCGAATACCAAAAAACTATTGTGATACTGTAAACTATACATACTCCCGCGACCTTAAATCTCTGCAAACCTGCTTCAATTTTATCGCCGTCCGGTTTACGTTGCACGGCTCAGGGTTCCGTTTTACCGCGCTGACTGACGTGCTAGCGAAGATGAGATATATGGCCCGACGTTTGCGGCGGGGCGGGAACGCCCCGAGGTTTACACTTAGATGTTTACCTCTTTGAAATGTCAGTTGGAACATGTTGATGATAAAGTACTTAACATTTGATGTTTAATAATTTTAACTATTATAATTATTCACTTTAGCCTCGGACATACTTAGTTAACAATATTTAAATTGGGTCACTCGTGTAATTTTGATCGATTTCGCTTTTAAGATGAACTGTCCACGATCAAAGCATCATCATCATCCTAGGATGATCCCGGTTTGGGGTCCGTTTATCCCGGTTTGGGGTCCGCTTGACAACCTAATCCCATGAATTGGCGTAGACACTAGTTTTTACGAAAGCGACTGCCATCTGACCTTCCAACCCAGAGGGGAAACTAGGCCTTTTTGGGATTAGATCCGGTTTCCTTACGATGTTTTCCTTCACCGAAAAGCGACTGGTAAATATCAAATGATATTCCGTACATAAGTTCCGAAAAATTCAGTGGTACGAGCCGGGGTTTGAACCCCGATCCTCCACGATCAAAGCATGGTGACAAAAAAAAAACTAAATAAGGTTTCGTTGTTTCATCGGAGTTCCTTTCATGTCATTATAATTGCATTGTCGTCCAACATACATACCCATATATAGCGAATTTAAAATCAATCCGACCACTGGAAGTAACTCAAACTAAGCTTGCAAGGCCCAAAATTGTATCGTTCCCATTTTTTCCTTTTGGGGTACGGAACCCTAAAAATGTAACTTAGCGTACAATTACTAAGCCGACACCCTAAGTTGGGTATAACGTCACATGCAAAACCTCAATGAGTAATGATAAAAGTAAAAGAACGCGAGTAAGTCATGTTTTTTATTGAAATAATACCGCCAGCGAACCAAAAACCTTTAGGAAAATCGCGTCCCAGTTTTCCATCGAAAACGACATAAGATCGATTTATGCCATGTCCCGTAAGGCTTTTTATAAAAGGGATAAAAAATAAACTGCACGCGGCGAAAAGGGAAACTTTATGACACTTTGCGATGCTCGTGTTAAGTTTATCATGTCGTGTGGCGCCATCTATGGCGGAGTGGCGGAACTAAACGGGCCATTAATAAAAGTCGGCCGCTCTGCCATTTGAAAAGGAATCAATATAGGACGATTAATCGTGTGTTTGAGATGTTTCCGATAATGCGTATTTTTTAACGTAAAGTCATTGGCGTTGTATTTATGAAGGGTTTTAGGCTAACTGGCGGGCATAAAAATGGAATTCTACTTCATTTAAAAAAAAATTGAGTTTTACAAACTGTTATACAAATTTTTTAATTAGATATCGTATTTCTATATTCTGTTTCATTATGTGCAACCGACGTCGAAGCTATGTTTACACGGTGCAAAATTGTAAAACCAAAACACAGTACCATCCTTTTCCCGAAGCCATTCAGGCCATTTTCGATCCCCCTCTAATTCTGTTGAAGACAAAGCTAGAAGTCTGAAATTTCTGTAATAATGAGGTCATAACACAAGAAAGAATGTTTCCAAGATCATTGAATTTTAACACAAAGTTTAATAATTATTGCAAGTCAAAGTTTCTCAATTTTGTCACTGATTCACTGTTTCACGATCATCGTAAATCTGAGGTAGGTACTTCTAGCAGTCCCACAATCTCCAAATGTTGAACACTTCTAGGGTTTAGGCTAAAAAGCCACTGAAAATTTAAACACTCCGCAAATCAGAGGTTATCTAGCTTTACAAACCGCACAGTTTACATTGTAATCCCTTATAAATTTATGCGATAGCAAAGTTATTTTTGTTGCTAAAATTTTAGCTTTTTTTGCACTACATAATTATATAGTATATAGGTTAGGTACTTACAAAAATGCTAGTCATCATCATCATCTCAGCCATAAGACGTCCACTCCTGAACATAGGCCTCCCCTTTAAGGGAGGGGGTTTGCCATACGCGCCACGCTTGGCGGGCGGGTTGGCGCGCGCAGTTTTTTTTTTGTTTACAAAAAAGCAAAAAGTTTTGAGATCTAATGTAAAACCAAGCCGGTGTGCTGGAGTTTACTATAACAACATATTTTTGATGGGATATGTTATTCTGTATACTTACTAATATATGTTGTTCAGAGTTCGATTCTCAAGCGGGCCAATTTAGAAAATGGAGTTCCCTAAAGTTCTTCAACTTGCGAATGAACTTTGTTTCTGTTTCCCTTATCCATGTGTGTAAATATATGTATGTTTTAGATGTAGGGTAAACCGAGCCGAATCGGACTGCAGGGCAAAACGGATCTTTTTCTGGGATTCGCCTTGTTTCAGCAAATAACAAAAACGAACTTGTTTTATTGCGAGTCAGTGCAAAACGCTCTTACGCTGGCAGCTGAAAATCGAAGAAATTCAATCTCGAAGCAGGTGAGGTGTTCAAAATGACCTGAACACGACTTTATTGAGTAAAGCTGCGTTCCGACCAAAGATAAGCGAGGATTGCGAGGAACATGTTTGTTAACCTATTCAGTGCCCATGACGACACGTTATCGTCACGGCTCTACAAAGCATTTTCGCTACAAAGTGGGAAACCCATGTTATCGGCTACGACGTAGCGCTACGCGCGTAGCATGGCCGTGAATGTGTTAAGTACCAATAACTAGAATCACTTCATTTGTTTATCATCGCACAACGCAGCTCTAGGATTGGTTATAAAGAAACACATTCCTCTCAATGCATCCTCGTTCATCTCTGGTAGAAAAGCAGCCTAAACCACCGAGCAAAAAGTAAAAACTGTAACCCAACTACGGAATAAAATACGTTAAAGTCGGTTAAAATACTTTAAAGTCGGTTAAAATACGTTAAAGTCGGTTAAAATACGTTAAAGTCGGTTAAAATACGTTAAAGTCGGTTAAAATACGTTAAAGTTGGTTAAAATGTAGCCTATCTTACTCTGACTATAAGAACGAATCGATTGACACCTTAGGGCCTACCGCGAAGTTCGAAAATCGACAAAACGATGGTCCCGTCTCTATCGCTCTTGCATATACGAAAGAGAGTGATGGAAATATTCGATTCGATGAACGAAGTGCTTCGCGGTTATAGGCCTTATTCATCAAAATCGGACGGAGGATTATACGTAAATACAAACATTCATATAAGATCATAACCCTTCCATTTTGCTCCGCCTTAGTCGGTTAATGCGAGCGTGTCAAGATCATTTCGAATACGTTGGCCACTTAGCGACATCTGGCACTAAGTTTTTAACATAAAACGAAACTCCAATAAAGTGATTTGAATTTATGGATAAAATAATTCAAGATCGAAAACGATAACCCGAATACTTTCAAATGTACCACGTGATAACATCAAAAACCATATCTACAGGCTCACATTTTAATCATCATCATCAGTCATACAGAGCGAGGTTACTGTACAACTTTTACTAAAGGACCACCCACGAGAACCCAAAATAAATTGGCTTCCCCATAGAAACGTCGACATGTGATCGGCCGAAATGAATGATATAATACTGCCAAAAATATTTCGCGATTTGAGAGTTGGTCCCGTAGCAAAAGTTGTTCAGTATTACCTACGCACGATGCTTAATATGACTAGTAATTTAAATTTCAGCCTGTACATAATAGGCTGATTTAAGATCTTCCTATTTACTATCCCTACTTAATCACTTTTTCTACTAATATTACAAATGTGGTAGTAACTGTTTGTTTTTTACCTAATATGGGTCCTAGGGAAGGACAAAGTATAGTTCATTTTATCACAAAAATCGTCCCTCAAGGGAGTGAAAATTTGGAATGAATTTGATGTGCTCTACGCTTACCATGAGTTAGACATTGACGTTTTCGAGTACGAGTATCGAGTGTTCTATCTGTGCATCTTGCTTGTAACATATTAGTGTAAACGAGATGCACAGATAGAAAATTCGTTACTCGTTAACGAAAAATTACAATGTCAAACTCATGGTAGCCGTACTAATTACATGTTTCCCATTAGTACGTACGGTCACGTCTGAAAAACATACATTCAATGTAACAAAAGACTTTACGTCTTGGTAATAGGGTTGCGGATACATATTCTCGTATCAACGAATCGCGGGCATTAACACATTCACTGCTATACTACGCGCGTAACGCTACGCCGTAGCCGATAACATGGGTTTCAAGCTATGTAGCGAAAATGCTTCGTAGAAACAACGTGTCGTCATTAGCCGTGAATGGGTTAAGCTGTCCTTGCATGAAGAACGTTTCCTTCACACTTAGGCATCTGTCAAAACTGTCACACATCCCAATCAGCTGACATCCCAAGCCACGCGAACCCCACATTCTCATGCCCCAGTCTCGTTTCCACTGTACATAGCCGTGGTAAGTCTAAGCAAATAGCACATATACGAACGGAATTTATTATGTATCTCCGGGATACCGTTTCATCAAATAGTAATTTCTCATTTAGGTTGTGTGTACCTAATGGTTTCTTGATTAGCTCTGTGTTCTACTGATACTATATAAGTCTATATGTCTACATTATTTAGAAATCGAAGGTTGATTTATGAAGTATGAAAGGTACTCCTAATTTTAAAGAGGTTATGTATCTTTTCATCACGCTAATCGAAAAATCTGACTTAAAAGCGTATATGTGAGGGTGAGTATCTGCTCTATCTAGTTATTCAGAACGTTTTCAGTCCCTAGCTGACTCAAGTCCGTCAGCAACTGACACGAGCGCATGACAAACACCCATGCTTACCACGTACCTATGAAAGCAGCATTCGCATATACGGTACAGGTTCCCCAAGGCACATGATGAGTTGACCCTGTTACACACACATGTCACTGAACCCTGGTCTCTACGCAGCGCGTGCAGGCCGCATGGCCAGGCGATATCGACCGTGCGCCGGCAACCGCCGCCCAGCGACTGACGCGAGAACGGTGCGCGCGCAGCCTCCGGCGCTGCCGCGCCCCCCGCGCCCGCGCCTACCCCTCGCCCGCCATGTGCCGGGGACGCCCGCCTCGCCGCACGGTGAACATTTTCATGCCCAAGTTTGCAAAGCCATAACGAGTCAGTGTACGGGTTTGCAAAACTTTTTTGCTTGCGATTTTTTTTAGGAAATAACAAATTGGATAAATTGCAATCCTGTAGTCGCATATAGCGTCAAAATTAATTAAAAATATAATTACCCAAATTTTTTAGTAAAAATAATCATTAATATTCTTACATGTCAACAGCAGAGTAGGAATAAAAACATCAAACTAGATGCTCCTAATCATCGATTTTTCACTTTAAAACTCGAAAACACTAAATCGAAGCGTTCTATGGAAATAGTACTTACCTCATTTCATACCGCGCTCTCATCGAGCATGCTTCATGAAACAGCTCATTTGATAAGGCTCCCCTACCAGCCGGCGAGCCTCCTCTCTCGTGTTTGTTTTCGGCCGCAGCCGCGGCGCTCTCGGCACCGCGTGCCCACCCGTCGCCATGGCAACGCGCCCCAGACGCTGCCGAACTTGACCGAGCGTCTCCGGAAACCCCCGAACGCGCGCGGCCGGCCGGCGAACGACGTAGACCTGGATTTTGAAAATGGAACCTGGATATCGCTTGCCGATTGTTTTATTGGCGCGCTGCGGCGCTCTGATTGGATGGAATGATCGTTAGGGCGCTGCGATTGGTTGGGAATGTTGAACAGGTTTTTGAACAACTTCAGTGGAGCACGCTTTAGACTTGAATAAAATGGTTTGAAACTCAAATGGGTTGGCATTTTTAAAACTAAGCGTACAAACAATTAATATTAACTCTTGCAAGACTGCATTCAAAATCGTTAAAAGTAGTTTGTTTCTACTGAACTTTAACATTCTTATTACTCCCGCCTTGTTAAATGTCATATTTTTTTAGTTGCACAAATTCACACACATATAATATAAATAGGGTGTATTGGGGGGTAATTTCGATAGGAAAAAAGTGGCGGGTAATTCCGAAAGTTGACTCTTATTACAGTGGGATACGAGAGAAAATTGAATGATTTTCGGAATTACCCGCCTTTCGAAATTACCCCAATACACCTACTGAATTGAGTTGACGAAAAACCATTAAAGTAGGAACACATTGAACGCCATGAACCCGCTAGGCTCTCTGTGTGTAGCGGATTTCCTCTACAAAGCAGGAAAACGCTGGAAGCGGCTACGAACGTAGCGCGTAGCGAGCTGCGGTGCGGAAAACGTTGCGCCTACGCCGTAGCGTCCGTAGCGCGTCTACATTTGTACAACGCGTAGCAAGCGTGTAGGCTGCCTCTACATGATGGGCCATCATAGGGACGCAGCTATACAACAGAACGAGATCGCAATATCGTTAGCTCCCTCTAACGCATAGCTGCGTCCCTATGATGGCCCATCATGTAGAGAAGCCATTAGGGATACCACACACCTGAGTAGAATGGGGAAGGCCGGTGAAAACTTTTTGCAGAGCGCGCTGTTCCAGATTCCATACAATAAGAGAAAGAGATACATACAACGAAAGAAAGAGAGAGAAGATAAATGTTCCAGGCCTATAACCGCGAAGCACTTCGTTCATCGAATCGTCTATTTGCATCACTCTCTTTCGCATAAGCAGGAGCGATAAGGACGGGGCCATCGTTTTGTCGATTTTCGAACTTCACGGTAGGCCCTCTTAATTAGAAGCAGTCGAAAAGATTTTCTTAGGCAAAAACCTTACCTATGGCGTTAGTTTACAGCATTTTAATTTGAGTATATTTCAGAAACCGGTGGATTTCAATTTCGGAGCAATTCGAGAAAAAACAATAAGTCATTTTCGGGAAAATAAATAAAAACTACTTCGCACCATACAAATTTAGCCTTTCTAAGGACCAATGTTGGGGATGTCACTTTGACAGTTGCCTTCCCCATTAAGAAAATAAATAGACAAAATGCTTAAATTTGTCTATGATTGTTTTTAATGTATTTTAAGAAAGTATAAATTGCCATCGTAAATAGCATAGCATTTACTCACCAGTACTTATTTTTCTAGGCTTTTTCGTGCTATTGTAAAGCTAAGACCACTTAGCGACCAATAACGAGGTTACCGCTCACTTCGCCAACAAAAGTGGGCGAGAATTACAAACTTTTCAACCTACTGCAGCGAAGTAGCCAACCGGGCAAGGTGTTCATTGATAATCTACCTATCTATACCGTTGGCATAGATAACCTCAACCACTAGATAGATTATAAGTACAACTCGGGGTCACCACACATTGGTCCCCTGCTAATATTGTATGAGAGCGCGACCGCTTATTTCAGTTGAGTTAACGTTTTTGATCATTACTCACGTGAATAAAAAATATCCACAAATATCAAGTTACAGGGGTGAACCTGGATCGTTATACTGCAAATTGGTGTAGAATACTATTAAAATGTTCTGTTCGATTCGTAGAAGTTTACGAATAAAATTGCGCTGATGTGCGGTGACCTCGTGCTCCCAGTAAATGCTTAATGATGAGGTGTCTGTGTAGTCTGTGACCGGTGGTCAATTGAAATGCCTAAAAGTTTAATCGAACCAATTCACCTTCATCGCGCACTTTTAATGAACAACCAATGGTTCGACGATTTATTCAAATAAATATGTTATTCATGTTATTATTCTGGTAAAACGGTATACCAATTGGAAACCTGCACTTGGAGTTTTTTTGCTCAAATGATTGCGTGAATTGAATATTTATTTTATATATGTTTAAAAATGTGGGAGAAAACGAGAAAACTTTAACCGAGGAGTTGGCAGCGATACTATAAATACTGTCATGTCAACTGCTACAACTTAGCCTATACCTAATAATAATAATAATATTTTGTATGTTGTATTTTATATTACTTTTATATTCATATTATAAAAACCCTAGCCTAAGATTTTACATGAATAAAGAGAATAATAATATTTATTTATTTATTTCTTAGTGTACCCCTCTCTTTTCATTAAATTGTCAAAAGTGCCTCTGCGCGTTGGCTTCGGCTCCGCATACGCCTTCCAAAGGTCCGGAACACCATTGTTCCGTGGTCGGGAAAGACATACAAAAAAATATTTATTTATTTCAGAAAATATCCATATCGCGCAAATCGTATATGATGGCCGCCTTCCTCCCATCTCAGGAATAAGATATAAATAGCTGTTTGGTGAAGAAAACCATGTTTGTCAGGCCAGACAAAGTTATGCATCATAGGCAAAGTTGTAGCAGTTTACGGTATGTTCTCTAAAAGCGGTATTAGACATTGCAACCTGCAGGGCCCAATCTGTCAGGTTGGAAGGTGTAATTAAAGGTAGGGCCCGTAGGGAGCTGAAGGAGGGGAAGGGAGAGGCGGGGTACACAACAGATTGGGCCCTGCAGAATGCAATGTCTAATAGCCGTTTAAGAGGAATTTGGCAGACTAGACTTACTTGCAGTTCTATTAGCAGCGGCCGGACACATCTCATCGAATGATGTTCTTGGAACAGCACTACCTGTTTGAAAGAGTTGTTGGTACATTGCACAGGAACACGAACACTGAATAAAGGAGGATTCACTTGCGGTCAGTAATTAATGTGATGCCGAGCGGAGTGGTTATTTATTTGTAATTTATTTATCGTAGTATTATTTCGTTTATAATTTTACTCGCACGGTATATTTCACACATAGATCTATTTATCTGATTTCACACGTGAAATTATCAGTCATAATGTGACAAGGGTAATCAAACTTTAACAATGACAAGTGTTGAGGGACCAGCAAGCAAGCAAGGTCAATAAGTCTACTTTTATAAAAAGTTTCTTATCAAAAGAAATTTTGCACAGTAGCGCCACCGACGCCGACGCCGACGTAAGCGCCGGCCACAATTCGCCATTATAAAATGTTTTTATTGCAGGCAGTAAAATGTCCCATAAAAGTCTTAAAACTAGCTTAATCACAAACACTTCAATGACACAGAAATAAATAAAATACAATACAATATTATTATTATTTCCGGTTCTCGTCCTGATGCACCGACAGCCAATGTCTAAAAACATGACTGTTAGGGTTCTCATTAATCAATCGAAGGATTTCGTTTTTTGAGCTTCTTATGGTTTCCCAGAAAGAAGCTACCCTAGCTCGAAGGATCGCGAAGAAGTCAGGTACTCTGGCCGTCGCGAACATCTCTGAGGCACTGCAGTACCTAGGCTTTCTCATCAGAATACGATATGCATCATTATATTGTACTCTGATGCTACTGTAAGCACGCCTTGTGTACCGGGTCCACAGCTGACACGTATAAAAGCTTTGGCAATATGCTTTAAATAGTGTTTTTTTGACATCGTCTGAACAGCGACCGAACTTACGTGCCAGCATATTGCACCGGACGGACAGAGCCCTTCTCTCCCGTTCGATATCAGCATCGTCGTTCGAAGTCTCAGTCATAATATGTCCAAGATATTTGACCGACGTTGCAACCCGAACTGATTGGCCATTCAAAAATACTTGCGGGACCCTATCCGGACCCCTTCCACATCTAAATACCAGCAGTTCAGTTTTGTTTACGTTATATACCAATCCGTGATAAGCAGCATAACGCTCACAAATTGCTAATAGGTCACTGATACCATGAATCGAGGGGCTGAGAAGCACCATATCGTCAGCATAGCTTAGGTTATTTAAACAAACATCACCTATGTGACAGCCTATTCTAGTGCCTCTAAGCTCCTCGATCAGGCCGTTGACGTAAATGTTGAACAAGTCCGGAGAGGTAAGCCCTCCTTGGCGTACGCCACATTCTAATCTATAGTCATTAGAAAGTGCGTCACCCCATCTTACATTATTCGTTTGGTTCTCGTACCAAAATCTCAACAGACTCACGATATCAGGTGCCACTCCAGATCCAAGCAGTTTCTCCCACAACAGTCTATAATTAACTAAGTCGAAGGCCCTGCTCAGATCTAGGAAGCATGCATACACCGATGTGTCTCTTTGGGTGTAATAGTTTACACAATGTTTGAGTGTAAAGATAGCGGAGTCTGTCGAGAGTCGTGGCCGAAAACCAAACTGGGCGTCACTAATACAAACACTCCTCATCAGTTCGGGTTGCAACAGTCTCTCCAAGATCTTACCCACGACGGTACCAAGAGATATCGGCCTGTAGTTGTTAAGGCTAGACAAGTCTCCAGTCATGTTTTTAGGCACAGGAGTGACAACAGTACGCATTAAGTCACTAGGCAAGTAACTGTATTTTAAGCATAGATTAAAAAACACAGATAGTACATTATATATTTCGTCACCTGCATAAATAATGTGCTCCAGACTGAGACCATCAAATCCAGGCGACTTACCACGTGTCATTGATCTCACGGTCTTCAAGATCTGTTCTGGAGTAAAAGTCAAGTCAGAACGCCTAGATGGTTGGCCTACAGTTTGATTCACATCCAAAGAGATGGGCTGTGGTTTAATTTTAAAATGTTGAGCAAATAGGTTAGCTATTTTAGTTGGTTCAGAACTATTATTAACACTATTCGGCAAGTTAGTTTTAGGATTTAACTTTTTAACTGAGCCCCAGAACTTAACAAAATTTTTATTATTTTTATGTGTCGCTAATATATCCAATTTAATCCTCTCCTGATTGTCCTGACACCACCTTAGTTTATTTTTAAATTGCTTGCGACTGTTGCACATTTGGTCATACAAAATCCCTGAGGGTGGCTTACCACTCGATACCCAACATTTAAAATATAAACGGGCACGCTCGTGGAGATCTTTAACGTGGTAATTCCACCCCGTGACCTGTTTACGTCTTTGTTTACGTGGATCAGAACGAGAACCGGCGCTGGTTATAGCCGCCCGCTTTATACATGTTACAATCATATTATATAATTTGTCAATAAGGACAAAGTGCTTAGTGCAACTATCATTACATTCTACACAGTGACTAGAATATTTCATGTTTGTAAAATTATCAAAATAATAGCTAATTAACCTAATTTCATTTTTAATAAGAAATATCTGTTAATTGGGTACTTATATTTCAGTGAAAATAATAATAGACGGAGAGCTAGCCACGTCAGATATGCCACAATAATGACAGCATCGAAACACCTCTAGTCAGTTTGCTATACTATCCTTATTTATAAATCTGGACATCTTACAGGCTTGTGGTGAAGATCAAAGAATGCAAACCATATTAAGAAAACAAATCCTACAGTTCCTGATTTGATATAATATAATATAACGAGAAATTATATAAATAATTAGATTATATCATTGCCAAAATTTCTGTTAATAGTGCCAAATGACGTATACCTAATGTAATTCATAGTATTCGTAGCTCTAAGCGTAATTAGCTATAATACTGTGTTTATCTTTTCTCATCTAAAACACGATACCTACCTACTTCTTTTTTCGCACAGACTATAAGTAGGTACATAATACTGTGAATAATCAATCGTATCAATGGCAAAAGCTACATACCGTACCTTCAAATTGATGCTATTTGTATGTACCTAAATACATAATTGGAAACAGTTGGAAAAAATATGCTGCACTAGTTGCAATATCAAAAGTACTCATTCCAATACACTCGGCCGTAAACGCCACGGCAATTGATACAGTTTCATAAACCTAGGCTTCTGGGCCACTTAGCGAGATGGCTCCTGTATTAATTTAATCTCGGCGCCATTGTAGCCGTGAAGCACTCCCGGCAAATTAACGGCTCAAAACGAGATCAAAATGGGGGACGAAAACAAGCTATTGATGTATTACATTCTTTTTTAACGGGTTATGAAATTAATTGACTGCATGATATCAATATCAGTTCATATGATATAGTAAAATCATATTGGATCAATATAATTATCTTATGTGTGAGATTCTCGGGGTGATTCCATAAACAAGAACTTAAACTAGGTAGGTGGTTTTAACTTATTAGCCTAAGCTGAATTTAAAAAAAATTACGCGAATTTTTTGTTGTTTTGTTTGGAAAGTTGGCCGGCTCGGACGACGTGTCCCATACAATAAAAAAAAATTTTTTTTCGCGTCCAAAAATGTTTCTTTCTAATTTTTCTTAATTGCAACCAATTATACCCTTAAACGGATCACCAATATTTTTGTTACAACCTGTATGTCCCTGCTATCTTCTAAGATGCCCAATTGCCCATACTATTAGTATAATATTGTATAGCCTGTGTCCATACTTACGGCTGACTTTGCTGCCTGCTTCAATGCCAATCAAAACGGAGTGAGGAATCGGAGCTCTTATAGACAGTGGCGTAACTATAGGGTGGCAGAAACTGGCAAAATGCCACGGGCCCCCGGCTCGAAGGGCCCCCAATCCGAGAAGCTACGACTAAAGGAGGATTTTCTGTAAAAGGGGCCCGGTGCGGTGTGATGAATTTGCCACGGGCCTCACTTAGCGTAGTTACGCCACTGCTTATAGCTCTCTGTTAACTAGTGTAGCAAACGGGCATGCCAGGAACCCTGTGGTTCTCTGTTCGTAGATGTTTTCTCTACATACAGGGAAAACGCTATGAGTGTACCGCATAGCTACGCGTGTGGCACAGAAAGTGTTAAGAAACTTCGGCCCCCGTTGACCCAACCTCAAAAACCTAGATGCATAATATATTTGCTTCGGGAATTGACGTTTATTATGGGAAATATTCACGAAAGATAACTTTTATTATTTACACAAATTGTTTTAACATACCCCTATTATTTTGTAAAGACGTACAGTCCGCAGAAAAAGTAGCTAAGCGGGTAGGGTGTTCAAAATGAGCTGGACACGACTTTATTGTTAAGAGAATCAGAGCGTGTGTAGGTTTTTTAAACACCCTACCCGCTTAGCTACTTTTGCTGCTGTCTGTACCGACTGTACCTATCCAACGACACCCGACATAATAGAGTTAGAGCGATAAAAAATCGGAGGTACTTACCCTACCTACCCTACATTGTCGGCGTGATTAGTATAGTTAAGGCCCCAGTACACAGTGTTGAAGGATGGGCCAGTGCCAGTGCAGTCTAAGGCGGTTATCACACTGCTGCGGATCCGCATGCGGCGCCAGTGTAATAATCGCCTAAGGGATGCAGCTATACGACGGAATTATTTATTTTATTTTATTATTCGAATAAGTTACATAGCATTACAGAAATAAAACCGAGGCACTGTGAACTACAAAACATATAATATTAATGCGTATAGAAATACTTGAAACTACTTCGTTGGATTTAGGCGACGTAACTGCGTGGCTCCGTTGCGTCGTATGCTGGTGTAGGATTCACCGATGTCCCGAAACCGCCGAAACACGATACTCTTCGGCCAAAAGCACTCGCGATGGTTTCCTGCAGCGGCCGCGGCACGCGCACCACAAACGAGCTGAAGTGCACGTAATGCCGGGACCGCAGCTGGTGCACCCTCAACGAGAAGCCAGTCTTCTAACTCTTCTAGCGAACGTACTCCACCACATCGTCGGCCACGAAAGAGATCGCAATATTGTTTGCTCCCTCTAACGCATAGCTGCGTCCCTTAGACGGAAGATGACCTTAAAGACGAAAGATTTATTTGTTTGGAAACCAGTTGGAAACCAGAGTGTAATGTCATTTTATTAATTCTCAAAAAAATTATGAGTTCTGAGCAAAACGGAACGTAACTAGGACGACGAATGTCAAGTGTCAAACAGGAAGAAAATTTAGGTTATGTTTTGTGAAAATGTTCTTTCTGTAAAACATAAAATTAACAAAAGCCACAATATTTTATATTAAATATGGCCATGATTAGGGCAGGTTTGCAGAAACTTGTAACTGCTTTTACAGGCAGCCAAGGTAATGTATCCTATTCATGTTCAACACTACAATCTCCTATAGGTAATCTTAACCGTGTATCGAATCTCATAAACATTTCCTTTCAGGAGGCATACTTTCAAGATTCGTGAGTAATTTAATACCCCGAGAGAACACAGTAGCTAACACACAGAAAGATGTCATAGCGACATGTAACAAGCTAATAGAAGAGAAAGCCTCAAGAAACTTCGCTATTGTACATCTGCTCGGTAAACAGTGGCGCGTTACAGACGGCGACCTACTCGTGGTTGAAGGATACTGGCCACCAAACATCGGGGATAAGATAAAACTAGACAAAGTTCTACTTGCGGCTACTAAAGATTTTTCACTCATCGGACGGCCACTAGTACAGCCAGGCTTGGTCAATGTTACCGCTACAGTGGTGTCTAAAGGCTTGTCGCACACTCGCGTGCATTTCAAGAAGAAGAGAAGGAAGCAGTACATGAGGATCAACTTCCAGCGAGCTGAACAGACAATGCTGAGAATCAATTCTGTGGAGATAGCTAATAAGATCAACGAGGCGCCGAAGAATGTTTTCTAAAATAGTGAAGTTTAGTTGTTAGTTTAATGTTGTAATATAGAAATATTGTAAACGAAGTTGTTTTATTTTCAGAGAATTCTGTTCTAAATCAGCTAAACGTCATTAAAGATACAAAAATAAGAGAGTGAGGTTTTATTTTTGAAGTTGTATTAGTTCACTGAGAATACTTAGGTTATATAATACTTTCTTATTTATCAAGGTAAACTTGTGAGAGGAACAAATACTATTCTCTTACTAGTAGCTCCTTTATCATTTTACTCGTAACTCCTTCAGCCTTATTAGGAACTGACAAAAATTACATTAATTATCTATGTAAACTTTGTATGTGACCATGATGATAACTGTTCTTTATTCTTGATGCATAAGGACCTAAGATTGGCATATTGAAAATAACAAAATAAGTACACAAATGTGGTTAAAATAGTTTATTAAATTAAAAGTCAAGTTGATAAATTCTCTAATTTTACATTATCACAATATATCTGGAAACTTCCTTTATGTTCCTCTTTTAAAAATCTCTTCATGCCTTTGAATAAATAAAACATTTTCCTATTCTCTAACAAACTAGTTAAAACTGTTAAAAAGTTGCTGTAATCCCCTTCCTTCTTGTAATTTGATATAGACATCTGAAACTGTTTGTACTGGTCGGCTAGTAGGAGGGTCTTTATTTCTTTTACAAAGTCTATTAATGAAGCAGGTGGTTCTTTATCCACAAGGGCTGCCCCACTGCTTCCCATTAAGTGCTCATCGAAACCAAATGGCTTGATTTTCAGTTTCTTTCTCTTAGGCGCTATTATGGTTGCTTCTTGGCTTTCAACATTCCTTTTATGAATAGTCACTAGGGGCTCTGGTTTAGTGAGTGACTGATTGCTACTGTCAATTGCACTGAAAAGATCCTTAGTCTCCTTAGGTTTGAACTCATTTACATAAGCAGACGATTGGGCATTTTTATAAAAATCCATTGCAAAGTCTGCATACACTTCATTTGAGTTGGGGTACTGGCTCACTGATTTTTTTGAAGATTTACTCACTATTCTAGTTTCAGTAGTTGGGAAAGATACTCCTGTGACACCTTGGTTGGCTTTGAAAGTATTAGCTTCAGTAGACAGTAAAGGTTTCAGTTTTGGGGAGGGTAAAGTTGACTCAGCAGTTTTGAAAAACCTGCAGACTTCACTTACAGTTTCTCCAAATTTATTGGATACATTTATGTGATTTCTGAGCCAAGCAGACAACTGCCCTTTTAGTTTAGGGCTATTGAATCTGCTGTCACAAAGCAAGATTGCCCCATAATCATTCTGGTGCCGAATGACTCTTCCAATAGCTTGATTGACAGCTCTTGTGGCTTCTAAAGAGTACCATTCATCTCCAGACAAGAAATCTTTATCATTGGCTCTCAATTCTTCCAAGTACTTTTTCTTTAGAACTATTCTTGGATCTTTTAGAGGAGGAAATGGCAAACCTGTTATAATTACAGCTCTACCATTCATGTCAGCAAAATCTAAGCCTTCTGACACCTTGCCCCGGCACACAGCCATAAAACATGCTCCCCTGGTGCTTGGGTCACTAATTTTGCTATAAAAATCGTTCATTATAGTGTTAAAGGTGTCTTTTCTCTGAGGCTCCACAAAGATTGGTTTTATGTTACTGATACTCGTCCATATACCTTCAGACTGCCACATTTCTTGACATTTGTTCATGATTGGATAGGAAGGGAAGAACACCAACAGACCATCAGGCACTACTCTAGTAAAACTCAAAATGGTCCTTCCAAGGGAGGAGATATATTTAGGGTTGTCTCTGTTTTGATAATTTGAGTTAAGCTGTGTGGAATCTGGACCTTGTGGGATAATCTTTACACAGATTTGATTTGCTTTGACTATATGTGGATTTTCTAGTTGTGTTCCAATTGGGATCCCGAGCTCTGATATCAAAGGTTTGAGTGGCGCCAAGGTTCCACTAGTCAGTATGATGCTTCTTACATTCTGCTCAAGTAGCTGCTTCATACCAAACCCTGGGCTAAAACACCAATAACTTAGAACCCTTTCTGAAGATTTTGCATTAGCCGTCTTGAGAGCTCCCCAGCTGTCTGTCTTCTTGTTGTTTTTCTTGTCTTCAACTTGGACATGCACCTTGTAACACATCTTTACTCTTTCTTTATGAGCTTGAGTGGTACCACTGAAGACAACATTCATGAGATCTGCTATTTTTTGGAGTCCAACACCTTTCCTTTGAAAAGGAGATGCACTTGCAGTGGACAAATACTGTATTAGATTTTCAAGCAGGGATATAACAGACATTTGATTGTGGTCCTTTATTTCAGCTTTAGATAGTAACTCAAATATAAATCCACCAGGATAAGTTGAGCCTTCTTTGCCTACTGTGATTTCATCCATGGCTTTTTCAAAAGCTAGCATCATTTCTTTCATAACACAAAGATCATCACAAGTGAAGTCTTTGGGTTGATTATTGTCTACAGTAGCATCTAGTTGTTCATCATTGTTTTCACCAAATGACCTCATAACATGAGTTATCTCTTCTATACATAGAGCTATGTCTGTTGACCTAATCTGCAATGAGGCCGACTCTTCACACATCTTCTCAACATTATGAGCCTCATCTAAAATAATTATATTGTTAGTCAGTTCAACCCCGTTAGCCTTCCTTGATTTTGGATCTAACAAATAGTTATAAGGCATGAATATAATATCAGCGTCTTGCTTTAACTCTTTTGCTAGATAGTATGGGCAGGCTTTTAGTTTCTTTCCAACAGTGACTAAGTCTTCAATATCCAAAATATCATTGCCTTTCACAGCTCTGTCTTCTTTCTTCGATTCAACATTGTTGTAAAAATGACATGTGCGAGATTTGACTCTCAATTGACACATATGTACCTTATTCATGTTATTAGTTTCCTTAGAAACTTCAGGATGTATACACATTTGATCTCTGGAGCCTAAAACTGCTGCCTTTACATGTTTGTAACTCGATCTCTTTAATTCCTGCATTGCTTGGGTCAGTTGTGAATGTGTGCGTGATGAATATATAATTTTCGGCATGCCCCATGTCATATTATCTTTCTTACCTGCTCCTTGTTTCAAAGAATCCCGTAGCGCTTCGTTATGCTCGGAAAAGTTTCCAAGTTGCGCGTTCATTTGTAACTGCGCTTTCTTTACTAATAACCATGCTAGTGAAGAACATAGCAAGCTCAACGTCTTTCCAGTACCTGTTGGCGACTCCAAAAGTGCGTTGGTATTGTTTTGCAAGCTTTCAATAACTCTTTCCATGTAAGCCTTTTGCACATCATATGGCTCAAAGGGGAAGCTCACGGGTATACCACATATCATTACCTCCGGCATAATGATAACTCCTTTAAAATTTTATTATAAAGCACTTAAAATACCTCATTTATACATAATAAAATATAAACATAAACGCGAGACTTGCACAAATCATGTTGCGATCATTAGATGTCATGTCTGACATTGACGTTTTAACACTTTTTCGCGCCATTACTGAGTTCGTTCATAAATAATCATATGATCAGAAGTAAATCGAAATCGATTTTTATTATTCGATTTTGTACTAAATTTACCTGTCCACAGACAGGAGCGACTGATCAACCGATTAGAGTGAGAGGGAACTATCAATAATTAGAATGAGATAAAAGTTTTTCAACCTATTGGCCTCTAAAATCGGCCCAAATTTTGATACAAAACTCGCGCGCGATTTCGGGACATTGCAGTCTAGGTAAGGGTCGCCACACACCTAGCGGTTTTCCTCGCGGAATTACCGGAAGTAGCGGAAATTTGTCTATGGTAGCGGAAATTTGTCTATGGTAGCAGATTTTTTGTATGGAAGCCATAGACAAATTACCGGAAGTAGAGGAAATTCATAGACAAAATGCTTAATTTGTCTATGAATTTCCGCTACTTCCGGTAATTCCGCGAGGAAAACCGCTAGGTGTGTGGCGACCCTAAAACGAAATAAATCGATGGATCAAAAACCGCAATGTATTCAAAATCGCAAGTGACTAGTCGCTTACGTTCGTAGAAGCCACGTGGAAGCCTTAGGGTGGAACCACACTAGTCAGCATCGATTCGCACTTTATGTATGGAAAATTGCTGTTTTGTATGAAGCTGCGTCCGCATCAATTCACCCTTCCGCGTCGATTCAGTTCCAGCGTTTAATGCGTATAGTGTAGGCATTTTTGATTAACATGCTGAAGCAGGTTAACGCATGAGAACGGTTGCTGACGCGTGCGATAGCGTGCTTGCGCAGGAGAACAGCTGCGTACGCGTGAAAAAGGCTGCTTACGCATGCGTTCAGCTGCTTACGCGCAGACGCCGTCAGTAAATTGATCCAAAACCTGGGTCGTTCTCCTTTTTCATCGATAATTAGATGAAATTTTAGGTTTTTCAAGTAGCATTCATTAAAAGATAATGGTATTCAATTGAAACAGAAACTACAATAAGTTCTTTACAACAGTTAACAAGTCGGTAACGATCCGAGTTTGTCTGTGCAGTGGTTTATAAGAATACATTTTTGCAGGGTGGTCCTTTTTTGGCTATGAGAGCGTTAATAAGTTTCACCACTGTGTCAGGCATTTTGTGAATAAATGTTTATTTTAAATAGCAAAAGGAATTGAGAGGAATATCAAAAAGCGCTGGCTGGTTGCCTGACGGCAAGACATCTAGCTGCCTTTCAATCTGGAGATCGGTTTCAGAACTTATGTACAAAATATCATTTCATATTCATCAGTCGCTCTTCGATGAAGGAAAACTGTAAACAGTATAAAAAGTAATCCAACCCGAAAAAAACATATGGTCATAGGGATGAAGCGAACAGTCATTGACGCTAAAAATAGATAATAACCCACCTAGCGTTCGATGGCAGCCATAAGCAGCTGAAAGCGTGCGATCGCACCCTTTAGCAGGTGAAAGCAGCTGAACGCGTGCGATCGCACCCTTAAGCAGGTGAAAGCAGGTGAAAGCACGCGATCGCACCCTTCAGCGGCTGAACGCATGCTTTGACCTGCGATGCGTATAGTGTGTCTAAAATTATCCAGCAAAGGGTCACCACATACCTAGCGGTTTTCCTCGCGGAATTACCGGAAGTAGCGGAAATTCATAGACAAATTAAGCATTTTGTCTATGAATTTCCGCTACTTCCGGTAATTTGTCTATGGCTTCCATACAAAAAATCTGCTACCATAGACAAATTTCCGCTACCATAGACAAATTTCCGCTACTTCCGGTAATTCCGCGAGGAAAACCGCTAGGTGTGTGGCGACCCTAAATGCGAATCGATGCTGACCAGTGTGGTTCCACCCTTATGATTTTTTCTCATATGTACGTCTAGCATGACTTACGTTGTCGCGCGACTCCCCATACTTCAGGCGCGACTCGAAGTATGGAGTCGCGCGCGACAACGCATCTCATGCTAAGCTAAGCCGCATGATTTGATATGGAAGTTTCGTCTTAAATTTTTCTTGTACAGTCGACGTCAAACATATGTTTACACTTTTGCACCTTACTCCTTTGTAATAAGGCGCAAAAGTGTAAACATATCTTTGACGTCGACTGTACACATCAGGTGGAAAACGAGTGAAACGGCAAGTTGATGAGACATGACCTTAAACTTAAAATGTCGCAGCGCCGTATTGACGCCAAATATGTAGCGCCATGTACAGTCGAGTTCGTTAATATCGACGCGTCCAACTGAACAATAATATGTGGACATAAGGTCGTGTTCACATATTTTTGTTCAGTTGAACGCGTCGATATTAACGAACTCGACTGTACGGAACGGACACCATTATTATAAAGATCACAGTCGAGGTAGGGTAGGTCGCACGGGTAGCTAAAAACAAAATAATAATGTTTTCTAAAAATAACAGTTTATTTCGACATCATTATAAAAATACGTAAAATGCTTAACATAATAATACAACTCAATTTGTAATACCTATTTCGTATAACCAAATGCATTTGTAGATCAAAAGTACATAATAAAAAATCGATTTAATCACCTTTATAACCCTATATGGACAATAGGATTCTTTTCGACATATGAATGGCCACAAGAGCATGCTACTTATAGCAGAAATACATATGTGACAATGACAACACGAAAAGGAACCATATGGCAGAAGGCGCTTAGGTCGTACGTTGCACAGAATATTGATTACGAGCGATAAACCCGTAAGCGCCGCCTGCAAAAAATGGTACCTCTTAACGCAGACTGTCACATATAAGAGAAGTTTCAAAGGTTGTAAACTTTAGTCGACATACCTACTGATGAATACAGTCAGCGGCAAAAGCGGCCAAGCGATGATCAAAATGATTTTTACACGCTTTTTATTGACGATAATATGTGACATTTTAAGAGTCGCCAGGACGCTCGCGTTCCCATACAAACGTAGTTTTGCTCTCATTTTAAAACGACATGCTTTAGACCCACGAAATTTAGCACGGGCATTCTAGTAGTACAGATCTATGTCGGTAATTTGTTTTCGTTGCTAAAAATTGTAATACAAAGAAAATATAGCCAGATACAGATTTACATACAAAACTTATTTTTGCTATATTTTCTTTGTATTACAATTTTTTGCAACGAAAACGAATTACCGACATAGATCTGTACTGCTAGAATGCCCATGCCAAATTTCGTGGTTCTAAAGCATGTCGTTTTAAAATGAGAGCAAAACTACGTTTGTATGGGGATGCGAGTTCACGCGAGCGTCCTGGCGGCTCTTAAAGTCAACGGTAATTCATTCTCGGTTATAAATAGTTTATTTCTTATGAACTTTTATGGCAGAAACATCTTATCGACAACCGACAATGATTTACACTCGCCATCAAATATATCGGAGCGGCCACGGTACTCAAAAATATCTGAACACGGACTTTATAATCGCCTTGATCGCGAAGCGTTGTTCAGATATTTGTGACCACCTTAGCCGCTCCGATATATCTGATGGTGACTGGAGATATATCAAAGCGGTCAAGGTAGTTATAAATATTCCAATAACGCCTCTATTATCAAGGCGATAAAGTGCATGTTCAGTTATTTTTAACCGACTTCAAAAAAGGAGGAGGTTCTCAATTCGACTGAATTTTTTTTTTATTTTTTTTATCATAATTTTTTTTTTTTTTTTGTATGTATGTTACTCCATATCTCCGTGAATCGTGAACCGATTTTCAAAATTTTTTTTTGAATCGAACAGGTATAACCCCTAGATGGTCCCATTGTCACCAAGTCGGGATCTGGTGATGGGATCCTGGAGAAATCGAGGGAACTCTTCAACTATTATAGGCACACCTATAGTGATTTCACTATTTTTTACAGCAACTCGCCCACTTCCTCTTGGAATAGCGGATCCTAAGTGAAGTCGGTTCTTTTTTTGTTTAAAATTATTGAGTACCTTAGCTGCTCACACATTACGTGGTCATTTCTATACATATTGTGGTTACCCATTTTGCTGTACATACAAAATATGAGAACAGTACACACTGTGTACTATACAGTGAGTATACAGTATGTGAACTGTCTTAGTACAGTCGCCATGAAATATTTTATCGGAGCGGCTAAGGTAATCAAAAATAACATGAACACCATGAATAACATGAACTTTATCGCCTTGGCAATAGTCGTTGTTCAGATATTTCTGACCACCTTGGCCGCTCCGATATATCTGATGGCGACTGTACTAATGCGAACCAAAAGCCGCTTGGCGAACAGTCGTGCACATAGTCACATACTCAAGTGCTAAGATTGACTTTTTACATAACAACAGAATTACAAACTGCTGGAATATGTATCGAGATTCTTAGCAACCACATTTCATTAGTACTACTAACCTAATCGTAGAATAAAAAAAAATACAATATGTAGTAAAAAAGTTATAAAAATTAATTAATAACTATGGAACGCAACAGTCGATGGTAACTACACTTATACCGACTATTACTAACTACTATCACAGGAAAGATTACAAAATACGGCCAACATATTTTCATAGGCAGTTGTTCGTTCTATACATAATTTATACAATTTAGAATGATAAACACATTTCCTAATATATTTGTTCTAATAGATCTCTTACGTATAATGTCTAAAACTTGTAAAATCGATGTCAAAATTATTTAACTAGCTAATACAGTCACCATCAAACATATCGGAGCGGCCAGGGTACTCAAAAATAACTGACCATGCACTTTATCGCCTTGACAATAGAGGCGTTGTTCAGACATTTGTGGCCAGCTTGTCCGCTCCGATATATCTGATGGCGACTGTACCAAGTTTACAAAATGTACAATGAGAAATGATGAGCTCTTGTACAGTAGCCATCAGATATATCGGAGCGGCCAAGGTGAGAACAAATATATGAACAATGCCTCTATTGTCAAGGAAATAAGGGTCATGTTTAGATATTTATGAGTACCTTGGCTGCTGCGATATATTTGATGGCGACTGCACAGTAGCCATAAGATATATCGGAACGGCCAAGGGAATGACAAATATCGGAACAACGCCTCTATTGTCAAGGCGATAAAGTGCATGTTCCAATATTTATTAAGTACCTTGGCCGCTACGATATACTTGATGGCGAACAACCTTGTTCACGACCGTGAACATTACACCTACGTATTATTTTTTCACTAATAATCCCCAATAGAGGTACAACTTACAGTTGAACTCCCAATTCTCTAAAACAGAGCTGTTAAGTTCACGAGAGTGAATATTTTCACGATATTAGTCCTAAAAACACCACAGATGTTATACTCATAAGCGCTATTTTAGCGCTCTGTTCACGAACTTGAACATTGATCGATTATACATAAACCCGGAAGTTATTATAGCTTGCAGTTGCACATCCCAATATTCGAGCAGAGGTTTCAACATGGAACCGCTATTTACCGCCCTGTTCACGGTTGTGAACATGACACACGTAAAACTAGTCTTCAAATAAACCAGGATGTAGGTACAGCTTGCAATTGAACCCCCAATTCTCAACGACCGACGTTTGAACATGAAACCGCTCCTGAAATAAAATCAGAAATATATTTATTCTTTAAATTTAAACACGTTACAATGAAGTTACAACCCTACATCTCTGACCCGAGAATTATAATCGGTAAATAACTCAACGATACTTATTTTTTAAATTAGTAACACATGAATTCTTAAAAATACATGACGTATGTAGCAATATTAGAAAACATATCAAGTGATATTATCAACACAAACCTGCAGAGCCTTGTCCACGAGCGTGAACAGCGTGACCACGTGGCACTCGTGTGCGTTGGCCGCGAATACTTCACATAGCGCTTGTATGAACCAGGAGCCTTTGTCCACGTCGCGGTGGGATACTAAACATATCAACACAAACCTGCAGAGCCTTGTCCACGAGCGTGAACAGCGTGACCACGTGGCACTCGTGAGCGTTGGCCGCGAATACTTCACATAGCGCTTGTATGAACCAGGAGCCTTTGTCCACGTCGCGGTGGGATACTAAGCATATCAACACAAACCTGCAGAGCCTTGTCCACGAGCGTGAACAGCGTGACCACGTGGCACTCGTGAGCGTTGGCCGCGAATACTTCACATAGCGCTTGGATGAACCAGGAGCCTTTGTCCATGTCGCGGTGGGAGACAAAACCTGGAAGTTTTATAATAAAAATATAAGAAAATAACGCTCGATCAGAATCTTAAAATTGAACATTTATGTTGAATTAAAATAGTATTTTATACAATCGTGATATAATGAAGAGGTCTTCAGTCGAGTACCGTGATTAGGTCACGAAGCCTGCGGAGTCTGAGTGGCCTAAGTAAGGTACGAGATTAAGAATTGGCCTAGGCATTTGTTATTACGGAAGCCACTGCCATCTATCTCATTCCAGTCTGGTTAAATGCCGATTTTTGTGTTACCTTTAGCTAGAATAGTCACATGTATATTTAGAAAGTGTTGAATGTACCGGGTAAAGTAGAATGTGCGATGAGTATGTCGGAGTAGACGCGGTCGCGGCGGCGGCGGGGGGCGGCGGGGGGCGCGCGCGCCGCAGCGCCGTAGGGCGCGCCGTCCGTGGCCGCGCTCTGCAGCTCCAGGTAGCGGTTCTCTCCCCTGCACAGTGCACACACAGTTGAACATGAGTTAGGTTAATAACTAAAACCTCGTTGCGAATGGAGCATAGAAATATGAATGGCTCTGTGAGCTTAGCTAGAACTGAATTCGCGAATGACCAATGACCACTGTTGCGCTTATGTCCGTTGTGCCAATTTCGACAATTTTAAACATTTCGCAACAAACGAAATAACAAAAAATCTACCTAACTTTAGAAGCTGGTACTTATTTCATGGGAATCTGTTGAGAAAAACGACCTGAAGAGAACGATTACCATATTTACTATAGTCGTCGTGTGCGGCGCGCCGCCGCCGGGCTTTTTAGCCACGCCGCCGCCCAGGATCCATCGCGTCCGTATCCGTGAATAAACACAAACACATTTTGTTATGTTTTCAGAGTCAATCTAAACAGCATTTTGGCAGCGCCTAAAAGTGACACAACCATTATCATATTTTCTACAGTCTTACTCACCGGCACATTTGAAATATGAACACCTTCGGTATCCCAATCAGCGCTGGACAGTTCTGATTGTTAAAATGATCTACAACTGCGTGCGCGGATATAAGCCCGCCGTCCGAACACCGGATGTCTGTGTCCCAGGATCCGTCGCGTCCGTATCCGTGGGAGGAGATCACTATGAACACGCATTCGGCGCCTTTTAGGGGGAGGTTCTTCATGTGGGTGAGGGTTTCCTGAAACATATAAGATTAGTTAAAGTGGAAGTTTTAGTATTAGTGTACAATAAAGAGAGGTGGGGTACCTATAGAACTCAATTTCCACAGGCTTGACAAATTTTCAGACATTTGAGGATTTTTTTCTACTGCTTGTTACAAAAAGGAAAACGAAATAAGCTCCGGATTTCCAATTAATAGGTTTGGAGCGCCGCCACTGCACACTGGTTAGGAAATAGCTATCATGTTAAGCAAGTTTGTTTTCTCGTGTTTTTCCATTTCGTGTTTTCACAAATACTTATTGCAATGAGATATGCAGGTCTTCTTCTTGCGGTGCCATCTCCTACCGGAGGTTAACGATCATCATTGCAATGCGTACTTTATCTACGGCAGCTCTAAACAGAGATCGGCTGGGCCGCTCATCCCAAACCACTCTCGAAGGTTTTTGATACAAGATGTTCTAAGTTTACCTCTTTGCCATCAGCGTCCCTGTATCTTCCTCTGAATTATCGACTGTAAAAGTGCGTACTTACCTTGTCTCGATATGTGGCCCAGAACCCAGATGTTCCAGAGATATGGTCACGTACACGTTAAATACGAGTTTATCTACATCCATACCCTAATATGTCTATTTTATGGTCAGGATCGATGAGCAAACGCCCTATATTTAGATATGAGTATCTGTGGCTGCATTTACATTTTAGTATCGGTAACCGATACCTTAATTACGTTCAAATTTCGAACGACTTCTTAAAGTAAAAATTAGTAGTTAGAACAAATGTGTTATCTGTAACGATGTTATTATTATCAAATAATAAGCAAAAATTCGATATCATTATGAAAATCCGGGTGCGGGCATGCGCCGCCCGACCGCCGGCACAATCGAGTTGGTCATGGCGATGGCGTGCAATCCGTGCAATTGCAGTCATTCAATCATCATTTCGGGTTTATAATATGTGTGTAGATAAAGCAGTGTATGCAACTGTACGTAATTAGGCCTTAAAACACTCGTGTGATCTTATTATGAAACTGACTTCGTTCGTTTCATAAAACCACACTTACGTAACAGTTACATAAACTACTATTACATTATGGCACGGTTCCCGAGCGTCGGCGTCTAATCAGCGCTATGGCTGTTGCTCGACTCCGCGCCGTGCGTCTCCAGCTGTCGGAACTAGTACTTGAATCTGTAGTACTAGTAGCTATAGCTTACCTCTCTGGTGAGGTTCTGGAAGGAGATGACCTCGAAGCCGATCTCAGAGAACAGGTTCTTGAGCATCTGGCAGTCCACGTCGACGCCGCGCCGTGCGTCTCCAGCTGTCGGAACTAGTACTTGAATCTGTAGTACTAGTAGCTATAGCTTACCTCTCTGGTGAGGTTCTGGAAGGAGATGACCTCGAAGCCGATCTCAGAGAACAGGTTCTTGAGCATCTGGCAGTCCACGTCGACGCCGCGCCGTGCGTCTCCAGCTGTCGGAACTAGTACTTGAATCTGTAGTACTAGTAGCTATAGCTTACCTCTCTGGTGAGGTTCTGGAAGGAGATGACCTCGAAGCCGATCTCAGAGAACAGGTTCTTGAGCATCTGGCAGTCCACGTCGACGCCGCGCCGTGCGTCTCCAGCTGTCGGAACTAGTACTTGAATCTGTAGTACTAGTAGCTATAGCTTACCTCTCTGGTGAGGTTCTGGAAGGAGATGACCTCGAAGCCGATCTCAGAGAACAGGTTCTTGAGCATCTGGCAGTCCACGTCGACGCCGCGCCGTGCGTCTCCAGCTGTCGGAACTAGTACTTGAATCTGTAGTACTAGTAGCTATAGCTTACCTCTCTGGTGAGGTTCTGGAAGGAGATGACCTCGAAGCCGATCTCAGAGAACAGGTTCTTGAGCATCTGGCAGTCCACGTCGACGCCGCGCCGGTACGTCTCCAGCTGTCGGAACTAGTACTTGAATCTGTAGTACTAGTAGCTATAGCTTACCTCTCTGGTGAGGTTCTGGAAGGAGATGACCTCGAAGCCGATCTCAGAGAACAGGTTCTTGAGCATCTGGCAGTCCACGTCGACGCCGCGCCGTGCGTCTCCAGCTGTCGGAACTAGTACTTGAATCTGTAGTACTAGTAGCTATAGCTTACCTCTCTGGTGAGGTTCTGGAAGGAGATGACCTCGAAGCCGATCTCAGAGAACAGGTTCTTGAGCATCTGGCAGTCCACGTCGACGCCGCGCCGGTACGTCTCCAGCTGCGCGCGGAACTCGATGTAACTGAATACAACGAGGACCCCGCGCCGGCGGCCGCGGGTCGGGTACAGCTTTATATCTGAAAACACGGACACACGTGTTTCAAATTGAGAAAGTTAATTATTTTTATCTAATAAAAGTAACAACCATTGTATACGAAAAGTACGAAAACTCAATATTTAACGGTCGAAATTGCAATTTACGTGTTTTACAGTCGCAATTGGGTCTTTAAAGTGCGCTAAAATATTAAATTTTACTCTCATAACATAAGCACTTTTATAGCAGGTCGGTTAATCTTACTGATTATTCAGTAAACTTTACTGTAATCTCAGTACGCTCCCCGATTTATTTTTGTCTGTCTAACATTTGCTTTCTATGAGTATAAAGATACAATAGGTTGACACTAAAAAATCTTAGAAGGTTCAAAGTCAACTTGTTGGGTGTAAAGTTCTTTTATTTGTTTTAATATTGTACAATCAGCAGCAGAAGTAGCTAAGCGGGTAGGGTGTTCAAAATGACCTACGCTCGCTCTTATTCTCTTAACAATAAGGTCGTGTCAAGCTCATTTTGAACACCCTACCCGGTTAGCTACTTATGCTTCTAACTGTGCCTGCCTATAGTTATAATGTGAAAGATCTACAAAAATGTTCCTTTCAAATTGATTGCGTTGTTCGATACCCAAGTAGTACCATAGTGCACAGGTTTAAAGTCTAAATTCAAACAACAGCTTCGCCGTAATTAGTACGATTGTGAACTTGGGTATCGTGTTATAAATACACATGCACTCAGGCCTGGATCGAGGATTTTGTTCATGGGGGGCACTTCCTTCACAAAAAATCTTGCGGTCCGCCCGTATGTCCCCCATAGTATGCAAAACTTGCGTGTCAGGGGGGGGGGGGGGGGGGCAATTGCACCTGTTGCCCCCCCCCCCCCCCACTGGATCCGCTCCTGCATGCACTTACAAAAGTTACAAACTTACCTTTTCCATTGTCTTCCATGAACTTAGTGCTCTTTATGACATTGATTTTCGGAATCTCAGGAGTCTCGTACGGCGGCGTGGGTAGCGTCGGCAGGGGCTCTGCTGGGGGAGGCTCTGTGGAAATAGAAAATGTGGAATTATTCAACTGAACTACCTAACATAAGCCTTATTTTGTACCTATCTAAAATATATCAAAATATATGCAAATCAGATTGCATCGTACTCCGTGTACATTTTGGTAGTTACTTAATTTATCACTTATCAGTATCGCAGAAAAGTTATTAACAGAAGTGACAGGATTAGCTTCACCTGCACACGAACTGCTACGTTTTAATTATCGATGTAACTTTGGGTAATACTTACTTGTTTCAGTATTTGTGTTATTTCCTGCGGTTCCAGTTTTCTTTGCTTTACTTAGACTGACATACTCGCTGTCATTTGATTTAGGGCCTACAAACAGAATCTTTGTGTTAATACATTTTTTTGGCATCAACATGCTAAAAAAGTTTTCTACAGAGCACTAATAAGTAGCAGGCGTCCACAGAAAGTAGTCCAAATTGGCTCCAGCTTGACAAAAAAGACTTGTAAATTTACTAACGTTGGTTTGGCACCAGCCGCTCCGGGCGTCTCATAGGCAGTGACTCCGGGTCCAGCTCGCGCGCCACTATCCAAGCTCCGGACTCCATCAGCGCGTCCACCAGGTGTCTAAAGGCGTGAGGCCCGCGCCGCATCACATCCATGTAGAGCTGGCGTTTGCGTTGCCGGGGCTCCTTACTTGCATCCTAAAACATATACCCATTCATTTAATTGTAAGGCAGAAGCATATAATATCGAAAAAGTATTGAAGGAACTATATGGGTTCCAATTTTATTCAGTTTGCTTTGGCCGGATACTGAATATCCGGCAGATCCCATGGCCGGATGTCTATCCGTCTGGATATTCAGCCAAAAATTTATATATAGTTAAGATAATTGGAGCATATGCCACTCCATGCAGGTTCCAAATTGTTGAAGAAATTTTTTGAATGGAAGAATCTAATATTAATAATTGATAAGTAAATTATACAAGGTGGATTTTCTTTTTGGGTCAGTGAGGGCAGCTACCAGATCCCGTGCTGCTACGCGAAAACGGTCGTAAAAGACCTTCTCTCGATTTCAACAGATATATCAGAGCGGCCAATATGGCCACAAATATCTGAACAACGCTATTGTCATGTTGATAAAATGCTTGTTCAGATATTTTTGAGTACCTTAGTCACTCTGATGTATTTGTAACTGTACCATACCATGTTATCAATAAAACCATTATATATGTCACTCCACCATAATCTTATCTATTTTGTGGTTAAATACATATTGTTTGTCTTACATTCAACATATACATACAAAAGGTATGTTATGGCGAAAATAACAATTCTCCATATATTAATATTCCTGAGGAGTACATCATTGTTTGCAGCAACTTTCTGTGGACCATTTTAACTGTGCTTACAACTTTAGACTCTTTTTTCTGGCTTGTTAGCAAAAAAACTGCTGTTGGTCGCATAAAGGAAATAACCTCCGAATAAATAAAAATTAAGACCTTAAAGTAAATAGTCTACATGTATGTTCAATTCATGTCTAATTACTCAACACTTTCCAGTTTTAGTATTAACTTTAAGTAAAACCTATTTAGCACCTTATTAACCTGCACATAACGCATCTCCACTGAAGGCCCAGGCCTTTCTTAACATCTCCGCTGAAGGCCAAGGCCTTTCTTAACATCTCCGCTGAAGGCCAAGACCACTCATTTTACAGTCATGCTCCTTTTATAATCACAGTTAATTCAACAGTACTTTAATCTAAGGTCAGGGGTAGTAAGTGGAACTCCCGGGTAAGGGGAATACATGTATGGAGATTTTTTACACGGTTTCCCATTCCAGGGACAAAATAAACTATGTTTCCCTTACCCCACTTGATCTTAATTGAAAAAAATGGCATGATGAGAAACCATTTTACTACATGAGATACTATAGTCATATAAACAACAATAGGATTTGTCTGTACAAAAAAAAATTAATTGTTGTTGACATATACACCACAATAAGTAGTCTGTACAAAGAAATTTGGGATTCCCTTCTTAGTTTTCTGAAGAGCTCTTATTTTTTAATCCCCGCTTCACCTACAGTGCCAGAGGATAAGGCCTTTCAGCCTGTAAATGGTCTTAAAGCGTCACACTCACTGTATGACTCATACAAGCTTTAAACCTCACTTATTCAATTTAAAACCAGAAAATTACAAAGAATATCATATTAGGTACTTCGAAAACACCACTCACTTTGTAAGGCTCGATCATAGCTTCAGAGAAAACCCCTTTTTCGTAGAGGGCAGACACCATTGTATCCAAGTCCGTTTGCTCAACTAATGAGGTGAAGCACTTTTGTATCGCCGCTCGGTGTTCGTCCTGCATATTTGCATTTATAACCCCGTAATCACTAAAATACTTAATTCACTACTTATATCGGCTTATGTCTATATAAGAGTAAATAAAAGCATTAGTAAAAATTTAATAAAAGTTGCGCAATGTAAAAGTGCAATAACAACAACAAACGCGGACGAGTTTACGAACAAAACAACTTGTTCGGAACAAAACAAGTGTCTTGCAAGTGTCAGAAATGAACGAATGAATGAATGGTAATGTAAAGGCCACACCACACATCCATTTGATGGCCTCTACAATCGGCGCAATTTTGACACAAAACTCGCACGCGATTTCAAGATTCGGGACATTGCCGTCTAGGTAGGTGCAACGAAATCAATCGATGGATCAAAAACCGCAATGTATTAAAAATCTAAATTCTGTAGAGCCTGAGTGGATTTTAAAAAATACATAGACAAAATGCTTAAATTTGTCTATGGCCTCCATACAAATAGGGTCACAACACACCTAGCGGAATTCCTCGCGGAATTAGCGGAAGTAGCGGAAATTTGTCTATGGTAGCAGATTTTTTGTATGGAAGCCATAGACAAATTTCCGCTACTTCCGCTAATTCCGCGAGGAATTCCGCTAGGTCTGTTTTAACCCATAATCAGCTACCATAGACAAATTTAAGCATTTTGTCCATGAATTTTCTTTGAATGAAAGAGTAGACGAAAGAACGAAAAAAATACCGGTATTTTAGTCTGGAGCAAATACTGGTTTCCGAGCCATGGCTGGAGCGATAAATCAAAGCGGGATTGCTATGCCTATACAGCCTTTAACGATTCATTTCATCATTCATTCAAAGTTCAAATGTCAATGTCAATTGTTGTTGTCAGACTGTCAGTTCACTTTTTTGGGACAGCGAGTTCCACACAGGGGTGTGAAAGCTTTAGTTCCATCACTGTGGTATTAGCGCTAGTATCGCATCCCGTTTTACACAATCTGTGGTTTTTATGCTGTCAGTCACCTGCCAATAATGTCAACAGCAAAATTTTCAATTTGACAATTCTTAGTGTTCGCGCCGCGCTCTCACTTGTTTTGCAAACTTTGAGTTGAGCACCGGTTACCTTGTGATTTCCTCCCGTCTTGGTTGAGTTGATTTCATTAAGAAGCCACCCTCCTCTATTTTGCAATACAATCCTTGTGTTCTCCTCCCATTTGGTTGTGTTGAGTTCCTTGCGACTGCCGAATATGGCACGTTCAAAGTGTTGTGTTCTCGGTTGTGAATCAACAAGTGACAATTACAGACTATTTTGCATGCCCATGAACGATAATTTGCGTAACTTGTGGATGTCGTTCCTGGTTCCAGTTAATCCACATTTACTTGGACTGACAAAGGGTCAGCTAATGACTAAACGCGTTTGTCAGAAACACTTTGATAAAACGCAGTTTAGCCAAGCGTCTAGAATTCGATATTCTTACCCTTGCCTGTTCACGGAAAAGGAATTTTTTCACGGCGTCCCTCTCTCCGCTGAAGGTAAGTGCTTATTCGATTGTTTACTAAATAACACTACTTGCGTGGTATTTTTCATTTCATAGTTATGTTACTAGCTGTATTATTTAAATTTGTGTTCGTAAATGTAATGGTACTCTTGTATAGATACAACATGCATTCGTCAGCGTGGTATTTTTTTTTTTTTGAAATAGTGAATGTTATCTTTACTAATCTCATTACAGTGAAACTATCTAGTTGGAATTATCTATTGAGATAGTAGAGTCCTGAGATAGGACATAATTAGGTAAATTTATCTGGGGAATCGTCCCTTAAGGACATGACAAAGGGGAGGGAAGGAAGGAATTCACAATGGAAAGTACTAATTCTACACAAAGTTGCCGGCATAAGGTTGTATTATATAATTATCTGTGAGATAAAGATATTTTTATGCATTTCAGAATACAATGTTCTCAACGAACATAATTACTGCGCAAATAGAGAACAAATTGAGGACACCGCAGCTGAAGAACCAGCTACGCTCATGGGCATGTCAGGTACTTATGTATAAAATTAAGTAGTTCTTGTGCATTCAAAATTAATCTACCAAACAGTTGCAAATAAAATCAAAATACTTCATCAACAATTTGTCCAAATATATTGAATATATCCAGAATGAGAACTAGATTCGAATTATTTAACATTAGCGTATTTAATTTTTATAAATTAAAACAACATTTTAATAACTAAAAATATATTTCCTGAAAATATCAATTCACAAAGTATGATTAACTTACCATAAAAAATTATCACATATTTTAACTATTTCCTGTGAGGTGATGAGTTTTGGTGTTAAAAAAATATTTTCTTTATGCAATTTTTTTATTTCTCTACGTTTGAGCAGTTCATGGAAATGAAAAGGCTATCTTTATTTATCTTCTCACTCTACTGTTGACCATGTAATTTTGAGTAATTATTCTAAAACTATTTATATGCGCAATCCCATCCTAAACTCGTATAATAAATAGTAAGTATATTAAACATAGTAATGGTATCTCAAAGTAAAACTTGTGTAAAGTAAAAAAGTTTTCGTTGCTTCAATGTGATTTGATATTATTATTATTATTTATTTATTCCTTAAAATCAACACTTACAGTCTAGCTACACGTGTTAATACAGGACAGATACAGTGAGAATATGATACAAGATTAGTACTTAATTATTTAAGTTATTAACATTCTGACAAACCCTAAATACATATACTTACTTAACTAAGGATGGAACTTCGAGCAGAAATGGACTCTAAGTAATGGCTGCTAGTTGCAATGAAACTAGTTTCGGTGGTATGGAATATGTCCAGTTCGCTGTCGCTGTCCAATATTTCATTGAGAAGCGCCATATAAGATATAAGAGTGTAATCGTTTTTTGTTATTATATATCTACAGGGTGTAACAAAAATACTGGTGATCCGTTTAAGGGCATAATTGGTATCGTATTGCGAGTAGGAAAAAATAGGAGAAAAATTTTTTTGGACGCGAAAAAAAATTTTTATTGTATGGGGCGAGTCGTCCCAGCTGGCCAACCCTCCATACAAAACCAAAAATTTTTTTCGCGACAAAAATTATTTTTTCTTAGTTTTTCACAATAAGAATACGATACCAATTATGACCTTAAAAGGATCACCAGTATTTTTGTTACACCTTGTATATATCTGTTTGTGTGTTCTTGCTTGCTAACTGTTACTTATTAGAAAAAATAACAACATATATTTTGCAGATGATGTTCATTTACGAGAACACCTTTATGCACTTCCTCCGACCAGTCAAGTGGCTAAGGATAGAGGTGAGTATTTTGTAATATCACTTTACAATAAGATTCTAATTAGAAAACCTGAGTATATTTATTATTTATACAGTCACTAATTATTTATTATATTATGTCCTAAATAATATATAATCAGCAGATAATGGTTGAAAAATGTGTTGTATGTATATTTCTTAATTTATAATTAGAATTAATTGATTTCATTTTTCTCCTTGCACCTTTTGTACATGTTTCTGATTGGCCCTATGGTAAACGGGTAAAAAACATAATTAGGCATTAAGTCCGCCATTTGTAGGTTCATATTTTTATTGTATGTAATTAATAGTTTCAATAAATAAATAAATGTATATATTAGCATAGACATAAAGATATAATATATAGACGGCCATAGTGTAAGAACTTTTTGAGGCTCCAAGTTTTTAACGCCATCTGGTCCAGAGCGATCTTAAGGTAGCCAAAATGTAAGAAGATATGTCACTTGCTCTGCTACTCCATCTAGTAACGACTAGCGCACTAGAGCAGGTGACATTTCCTCTTACATTTTGGTAGGTCGGTCTGGACTATAGTTGAGCCAAAACCAACGTTCCGATTTAGTTGAAACTCATTAAGCTAGAAGTCTCGCTCACTCTTGCAGTCGGCAGTTGCTTTACGTTGCAGCGTTCTCGCTTTATTTTATTGCCACATCGGCACGATGCTTTTGACTCTACAATAGATGGCGCTAAAGACTTAGAGCCCCAAAAAGTTCTTACACTATGGCCGTCTATTATATCTTTAAGTCTATGATATTAGCTATACATCACCCATAATTCGTAATATTTTGTTTGCAGTTGATGTCTCTTTAGAAGAACATCAACACCCTGCTTCTGCATCCATAGAGCAGTCACCTGCAGTACCCGCTATACCTGGCATTGAATGTAAGTATAATAATTTGTGTGTCTAATGAGGAATGCTAACTAAGGCGATTACCACACTGGCGACGGATCCGCATGCGGCGCCGGTGCGCGAGCGAGATAGCGCTATACACATGCAGAGCGCTATCTCGCTCACGCACCGGCTCCGCATGCGGATCCGTTGCCAGTGTGATAATCGCCTTATATAAATAAATCAACCTACTTTATTTTATCTATAAATTATACTTGAATATAATATCTATGAGTTAATTCTCCAAAAATAAATGATATAACCCACATTGGTTGTATTTAGTTTGTTGATATAAACTATTTGAACATTTGTATTTTTTACTTTTGTGTACATTCAGCAGCAGAAGTATCTAAGAGGGTGAGGTGTTGAAAATTACCTTCTCAGGCTCTTATTGTCTTGACAATACAGTAATCTCAAGAAGGTCAAGCTCACTTTGAACGCCTCACCCGCTTAGCTACTTCTGCTGCTGACTGTAACTAACTCGGCCGTTTGTAAACTTTGTTCGCAACGACGTGTTATAAAAATTTGGATCAATGAAAAGTAGAGAACAAATCAAAATAACACACTAGTATGATATTAAGCCTTGGTCGCATTTTTCTTTGCCTTGACAGGTGGCGTAAAGTCTACAAAAACTATTTGATTTTAAGTTAGGTGTATGTACATATAATATTCACTTCAATTTATTTTGACCCTATTTTCTTTCTTACAGACTATATAGCTACACATATGTTGGTAAACTAATTATGTTTCTGTCTATACTGTTAATTTAAATATAACTAGTAGTCCGGCTCGAACTGAGAACTCGCGATTTACTTGCAAACAAGCAGACCAATATAACAAGACCCATGTGACGATTTTTTCACGCCTTTTACCTACATAACCCCTTGATCGATCCTGCTCATATTAGAACTCTCCAATTATATGTATCTCTGCAATAACTCCAACAAATTTCATAAAGATCAAGAAATTTGATTTGACACTCAAAAACGCATAGTTAAAAGTATTAAGTGCCGGATAGTAAAATGACAAAAGAGCCGCCAAATATCCCTAAATAAATAACCTTTTGAACGGATGTATTGTAACAGGCCGGCAACTAGGGAACACTACTCTTGACCGGTTTTTAGGTACTCAAGTATCAAAAATTATTTTCCCTTACTCTCTTATGTTGAAAATTTGGTTGTTTTGTATACGTATTAAAAATCTTGTTTTTCAGCTGACGTGTCTCTACAAGGACATCAACAACCTGTTCCTGTACCGATGGTGCAGTCAACAACAAATGCTGATATACATTGCATTCAAGGTCAGTATTGTCTTTTATCAGTAATTCACTCATTGAACGCAGACATTTGCACAATCCAAGTGGAAAGCAGACTAAAATATATAACTCAAGCGTAAATACCCATGCCGATGTGTTGGCCGATGAGGTCGAAAAGTGCTCGAGTGGAGACCACGGACTAGCAAGCACAGCGTAGGACGTCCACAAGATGGACAGACGGCCTTATAAAGGTCGCCGGAAGACGCTGGATGCAAGTCGCTTCCGACCGATACTTATGGAGGTCCAAAGGGGAGGCCTATGTTCAGCAGTGGACGTAAAAAGTCTGCCGCGGATTCAGAATACGCTGGTTCATTCCTAATCCTAGGCACCAGAGGCCTAGGTCACCCTTTGCTTTATATATAACATTTATTTAAGTTTATAATTTATATAGTGGTGGGTCTATTTAAAAGTAATAAAACAAAATATTTATTAAAAATAATTTGATTTGTTCTCTGGTTGCCTCGGTTGAATTGGGTCGATTTATGCTCCTGTTATACAATCTTTTAAAATTTAAATTTTGTATGGCCTATGGCAATACTGCCAAGCACTGTTATTGTGATATTTTTTTGTTACCTAATCATAATCAAGTCGCAATTAAGAAATTGCTTATAATTCTGTTAAAATTATAACAATATCAATGCATTATGTGCTTTAATATATTAGTGCTGCCATCCGTTACCGGCTAATGGCTGCTCTACATGATGGGCCATCATTGGGACACAGCTATACGATGGAACGAGATCGCAATATCGTTAGCTCGCTCTTACGCATAGCTGCGTCCCTATGATGGCCCATCGTGTAGAGGAGCCCTAAGAAACAACTTTTTATCCATATAACGCTGCATTAAAAAGAAATAAAGTTAGGCTGTAAGCAACTGTCAACACCAGTTTTCTTACTTTGACCAAAAACCAACAGATAAGCTAAGCCAAGTCATTAAATAGGCCTTATTCGTGTTTTAGTCAGAGTACATCAGTGGCGGTGGGTTAAAAATTTCTTAGGCAAGCAGGTGCTGAATTTGGCTTAAAATTTCATCATGAGCTGTAGGAAAACTGCTCAGACGCCTGAAACTTAGGCAAGCCGACGGGAATCGTGTTGTATGGATGCTCCACCAATTGAGTACATATTAAAATTAAATAAAGCATTGCTCCAGGACTGCGTTGACAACCCCTCGGTGAGCGCGGCGAGTGGATTGGCCGCTGAGACTCAGACTGTAACTAAATTATGAATACAAATCTCAAATCAACTACTTATTGTCTGTATACCGAAATTAAGTAGATAAAAAGATCTATTAAATTAGATAAATCCCAATTCTGTTGGTTTTTAGACAATTTTTACTCATGGTCCTTTGGTTATTGAATGTACCTAAGTATTAAAATTCTTTTTCAGCTGACGTGTCTCTACAAGAACATCATCAACCTATTCCTGTACCTATGGTGCAGTCAACAACAGATGCTGATACACATTGCATTCAAGGTCAGTATTGCGTTTTAAATGTACATGCATAGGATTCGGTTTTATAATGAATAGAAATTAACGTAAATACAGATCAAATATAATATGGAAAATAAAGAGATCAGAGTATCATATGACGTAAACGTAATGTAAGTGTTTATTGTCATAAGACTGAGTATTCGCGTATGGTGTAACAAAATTAAGCTACTTATTAATATTTCGTAATCAGTATGCATTTATTACTTTGGCATTCTTTTTCAGGACCCTCTTACACAAGAAAACCATTGGTGGACATCAGCCATCAGTTCAACATTGAAGTTACAAGCAAACTATACGAGAAGCCTATTCCTGAAGGTGTGTTTTCAAACTATTTTATAAGTTTTATAACCCAGATACATAATAGTGATGATTGACATGTGAAATCTTGTAATGAAATTTAGTTAAATGGATGCCAAATAAGACATATATCTTCATAAAATGTTTTTTTTAATGATTCAAAGATATCAGACATCAAATTTTCAATTTAAGTTTTTTTTGAAGTACGATAAAAAAACAATGATACCATTTATTTCTCACATTTTACTGTAAAATAAAAACTATATACATAATCGCAATATTTCAGCATTGAAGTAGCAATTTAATATTTTTGCCTTACTTTAAAGAGGGCCACTATGCAACCGTGACGTCATGGTTGCATATATTATTTCATTAGAAGCGAGTTCACATCTCAGACTTTAACTCTCAGTTCTGAATTTTGTGTTCGATCTATTCATTTTGTTGTGAGGATCAAATATAGTAAATTGCATTAACCATTTGACCACCAAATATCGGACGGAAAAATCGGAAAAAGTTTCTTCAATTTGTAGCTGTTTGGTACATTACCGTGAGTTGACCCCATGGAAACTATTGATACTGAATAGGATTAGAATCGACTGGTATAAAAAAAATTGCATGTGAAAAATAAAAAAAATCATTTTCATACAAAATGTATGGGAAAATGTTTCTTCGATTTGTGTCTTTTCTAGCCGGAATTTTTTTTTGGTCCCATACAAGCTTTTGATCCTGGATAGGGATGGGATCAAATGGCATCATAAAAAAAGTTCGCCAAAAATGACCTTTTTCTCGCACCCTGTATGTTTTTTTCAAAATCTGTAAATGCGATCCTTCATTAATTTGAAATAGAGGTAAGGTCTTCTAAGATCATTTTCACGTAGCAGCACGGAATCTGGTAGCTGCCCTCACTGACCCAAAAAGAAAATCCAATCTTTATAGTAAAATAAAATAAACACATAATAAATAATAAGCTAGCCTAACAACAACAACTTAACATAAGTTTAAGTACTTAAAATTCCAGATAATAATTATCGCTGTCAACAGGCTCGGTGCGTAGAAGGTTGGCCGCTCTTGTCACTAGAAGCCTTTATTAGGCGCACCATTTTTCATATATTCTTCTATCGTTTTTCAGTACACCATGCCTCTGAAATATCATTGGAAAAAAGTGACATCAGGTCAAATAAGAATACCACGTTGCCTCACACGTCGAAGCAACTTACCTCGAAAGGTGTGTATAACTCTAGATACTTGTACTTGCTATTTACTTATACTTAATAGTGCAACTTGGCAAGTTTTTACTCATCCAAGTATTCAAATAAGTGCGTCGAAATTAAAGTATTGGATAAAAAACTGATTATTTCTACATTCAGATCAATCAATTAGAGGGAGGGAAGGGAAGGAGTCAGTAACGTGCTTTTAATAGAAGCATGCCTTATGGGTAGGAGGTGTAGTGGCTGAGTACTTGGGAGTAGAAGGAATATTAAAAATAACCTTACTAAGTCGCACTATTACTATATTTAACGGCCTCCTAGCCTAGTCGGTAGTGACCCTGCCTATGAAGCAAGAGGTCCCGGGTTCGAATCCTGGTCAGGGCATTTATTTGTGTGTTTATCACGGATATTCGTTCCTGAGTTATTGTTGTTTTCTATGTATTTAAGTATTTATCTCTATCTATCTATTATATATATTGTCGTCTAGTACCCACAACACAAGCCTTATTGAGCTTACTGTGGGACTAGATTGATTTGTGTAAGATTGTCCCATAATATTTATTTATTTATTATTATATTAAGTGGCAAATAATAATTACGTAAGGCAATAATGGCTCCGTTATTGCCTTACGCTATTGCTCGATGGTACTCGATGAGATAGGCTTGCCTACAGCCTACTCTTAATCAATAGGTTTCATTTATTATATAAAATCATTTATCGTCATAATAATAACATTTATCGTTACCACAGTGTTTATTTGTGTATTTATTGCACAGAAGAAAAGGTTTGCTTGCTCGAGGCGCGCTTACTCCTCCTTATCCGTAGTAACTAGAAACCTATATCGTTTTGCCATGTCCAACTGCCCGTCTGTCTGTCTGCCTCTCTGCGGCTTAGATTAGTGATGGTACTAACCAGAAAACCGAAATTGGGTATGAATGGGTGTCACGCCAACAAACAAACAAATTAATAAATATTTAACGTATAAAACTTTAAATATTTATTAAATTAATTTCATCTGAGGCGTAATAAGTACTTTCCATGAAAACTATATTGAATAAAATTGGTTAAGTCGTTTTTTGAGTTATCCCAAAAAGTTATAATTTCATTGTAAAAGGACGTGCCGCAAAATATCCTATTAAAATAGCGAGCAAAAATGTAAAGGACTCAAACAAGATTTACTGAAAATATGACTCGTGAAAATTTGCAACCGGCATGTTTTATACCGTAATAAGACGATCAGAGAAGTACCGTACGAGTCGTTCTTGCGGCAATATTGTGGGGCCATTTTTTTGGGCTGATTGTATATCCCTAGAATTATTGATCGGTGTTTAAAAAATATTTGGAGTAGGTGTAAATTGTGACGGGCCGCGACAACTATGGATCCCTACACTGAGCATAGCCCGATATGCACTTGGCCAGTTATCATAATTTATTACAATGAATTAATCGCTATATTTATCATTTCCCCTGAGTGTCTATTTATATACTTTTACCTCATTTCAGATACTTCGACGGTAAGAAAATTTAGCGCAAAAACTCGACGCTTTATTAAGCAGACTAAAGAAATTGCTGCAGACAGCCTTGGACAATCCGCAGCAGAAAGGCTACAAAATGCGCATCAACTTGCAAGCCAAGATATTATGAAGAATTTTGAATGCCTGAATAAAAAGGCTAAGGCTTTTTTATTAATGCAACTCAGACTTGCAAGAAAAAACAAGATGTCAAGAAGGTTTACCTTTGAAGAGAAATTATTCGCGCTTGCTTTGATGAAACAAAGCCCCAAGGGATATAAATCATTAAAAAATATTTTTGCCTTACCGACAAAAAGAACTTTGACACGTCTTTCACAAAATATTGTTTTTGAATGTGGAATCAACAAGACCGTCTTTGATCACATTAAACACAGCACTAAAAACTGGGACACCAAAAAACGATTATGTTCACTGGTGTTCGATGAAGTGGCGTTGACACCACATGTCGTATACAATGAGAGTAAAGACCATATAATCGGCTTTGAAGAAATAGCAGGGGAACGCAGACAACAGTTTACTGACCATGCTCTCGTGTTTATGGCCAGAGGCATTTGTTCGTCCTGGAGACAGAGCATTGCTTATTATTTTTGTTCTGGAACAGTGTCAGCCCCAGATTTGGAGAGAATTCTTAAAGAAATCATACCAAAGCTTTCCGAGGCTGGCTTGATACCCCTTGCCCTCGTATGTGACCAGGGTTCAACATTCCGGGGATGCTTTAACAACCTTAAAGCTACAACAAAACGACTGCAAACCCCTTATAAAAAACCATATGGTAGGTTTGAGTTTATTAATTAATGTTCTTTTTGGCTGACTTTCAAATTTTAAAATTAGGAGGTTCTCAATTCAACCCTATGATTTTTTTAAATATTAATATTACCTTAGAACTTAGTCTTATTGTGAAGTCACTTTTTATTTTTATTCAATATTATTTTTTTATTATACGGCCAATAAACCTATGATTTATTTATTTTCTTTCTTAAGCTTATTATTATGTTTAGAAATGTACATTTATTATTCGATGCTTCAGTAAATACTTGGTTCTGATATGTTACGTAACTTGTATTTAAAATTAGCTTAAAATTTAAGGCGAAATCACTTAACTTATTTTTACCATTTTCAGATACGGTTCATGTAGCTGGCCATGACTTATTTCTATTTCATGATCCACCTCATCTACTAAAATCAATTAGAAATAATTTCCTGACCAAGGACATCGAATTTGAAAATAAAACGGCTTCCTGGAAAGATATTTTATATGTCTACGATACTGACATGCAAGGTGGCCACACCAGAGCGCTTCCGAGATTAACTGCGTATCACGTGGACCCAAAGAAGGTTAAGAAGATGAAAGTGAAAATGGCGGCTCAAGTATTAAGTGCCCGAACTGCTGCAATGTTGAAATTTACGGACAGTGCTTGTAAGTCTAACACGTTTTTGTGGAAGTATTTGAACATTTTAACCTTTTCACCGCCACAGTCGGCTGTTGTCGACATCAAAAAGTCGTGCCATGGACGCCAACGACGGCAACAGCCGACAGGCTTTGTAGTGCAATAGGGAATACGCGGAATTCCGCAAAGTTCAATTTCGCTTGACAAAACGCGATTACGTGGCATCGGTGGCGCGTCATTTTTGTTAGACGCTTGGCGGTGAAAAGGTTAATATGAATTATATATTAACTACCTATATGGATATAGATTAAAATAAGCGCTGGTGGCTTGGCGGTAAGACATCACTTTCAATCCGGAACGCGCGCGTTTTTGAGTTTTTCGGAACTTAACATAATATCATTTGATATTTATCATCGCTTTTCGGTGATGGAAAAAATCGTGAGGAAACCCGACCTACTCACAACATGGCCTAGTATCTGCTTTGGGTTATCTATTGTGAGATCTAGGGTGGGATAGCGGAAATATCAGTTTCATTAGAAAATTGTCTATGATTTGATGAATTCCGTACTCAACTTAGATCAAGTGTGTGGTGTGCCTTAGTTATCTCAATTCCATTTTACAGCTTCGAGGGACCGCAGACATATGTATTTGTTGTTAATTTCAACTCGATACCTCCATGCGGTTCTGAGATAAAGGGTCTTGATAGAGAGGCAGACTGACAACAAAGTGATCCTGTAAGGATTAAATTTTCTCGGTACAGCTCCCTAAAAATACAAATGTTAGAGATAATATTCGTAAAAACCTTAATATTCGCCGAATACGGATATTGTATCAGCTGCACATCCATAGAGTCCGCTGCGGCCACGTATGAAAAATAAAAAGTGTACATACTTTTTACATTCATATGCTTTACATTACTTATAGGAATATTAAGATGATAAAAATAAATATTTGTGATGTTTTCAAAAAAAATTACCGAAAATTTGAAATTAGCAAGTAACTGATTAAGTAAATATATAGTCACAAAAAATCGATTAAAGATTTTATTGCTTTTATTGTTAACAAATATAAAAAATAACTCAAACTTAACGAGGTCCCTTTGTTTTAAATCTTGATACCATTACCATCTTCAGTCTTCATCAGTACAGGGGCCCATTTCTCCAAAAACTTTTAACTTATAAAAGATGTCGAAAAGTGACATCCGTTTGTTTTACAAGTTACAAGCTTTTGAGAAACGGGCTCTAGGCTGTTGTTAAGTTACGCAAGTACGCTAAATTTCAGAACTATCGGACAAAATTTATCGTATTCAATTTTGCTTACAAGATTGAATTTACATTACAAACCCTATGAATTTATAAGTATAATATAATAGCTATTAAAATCGTTGACGTTTTAATTTTTCAGACAAGCGAGTGAATATGCCGCTGGAAACAATGGAGGCAACAGCAGAACTGGTCTTGTTTTTTGACGAGTTATTTGACAGCGTCAATGGATCGCCAGGTCAGGGAAAAGGAAAATTGAGATGTGCTGTCAAAGAAAACTCGCCACAAATAGAATTTTGGCGAACAGCGATTCGGAAAATCAAAAATATTAAATTCATTGACTGCAATAGCAAATTGGCGAAACGTGCAGGCAAGCCTAGACATGTACGTCCACCTTGTTTAGACGGTTGGATGACAACACTAAATAGCTTTATAGGGTTAACGGAAACATTGTTTTCTAAATATGGTGTGGAATACTTTTACCCTAGATTTATAAACCAGGATCCCCTAGAAAACTTCTTCGGTCGTATTAGGGCTGCTAACTACAGGAACGTTAATCCAGACTCCAATACATTTATATATTCTTTTAAGTCCATAGTATTAACTAATATATTAACTCCCCATTCAACATCAATGAACTGTGAAGACGATGACGGCGAAACATTGATACATTTGAGCAACCTTTTTTCGTCAGAAAATGAAAAATCATCTATAAGCTGGAACATGCCGTCGTCGTCTTCACTCACCTCGTCCAACCAGCCAGTAGAGTCCATACCCATAACTAGAGAGTCTGTAACGTTAGAAAGGATTAAAGTACAGACGTCGGCGTACACGGCGGGCTATATATGTAGGAAATTGTCAAAGAAAGTAGAATGCCATGATTGTTTAAAAACATACACGACCGAGGAACACCAGGGGATCCATAAATATATTCAATTTAGGGAATATAAACTGCTGAAACATAACAATTTAAAATATCCTAATGCAAGAATGGTATGTCTATATAGGGAATGTGCCTCAACCATACACAATTATCTAAATATATATAGTCATAAGCATAATGTAAAAAAAAAATTAAAGAGACTTTTACTAACACGTGACATGTCTTGGCTAGGCTGCAAGAAACATTACACCATAATAAATAATTTGTTTATGTCCCTAATAATTTGCTTGCAGGTACACAACTGGTGTAACACTATTAACAGAATATTACAGGGGAAAATACCTGAAAAATACGTGTTAAAAATGAATTCTTTACAAAAGACTGCATTTAATAAATATAAAGTGCACCGTCTAAGACAAAGGGCCACTAAACTTCACGAATAAAACTTGATTAAACACATTTTGTAGTTTTATTTTTTATCTTTTTTTAAATTCCAGTTTACTTCCCAAGTACCCTACAGCCATTCATCGTATTTTTTATCGTAGTCACATCACTAAAGTATATCGATATATTACATTTAGCACCCTTGGAATCCCTAGTACTGTCAAAAAAGTGGCACAGATTATAAAAGATAACAGCGCCAAAACTGCAAACAAGAGAACTAACAAAATGATACTGTCCCATCTGTAGCTAGCTACATATTAGTAATCTGTGGTTCCACAGCGACTAAGGGTCGCCACACACCTAGCGGTTTTCCTCGCGGAATTACCGGAAGTAGCGGAAATTTGTCTATGGTAGCGGAAATTTGTCTATGGTAGCAGATTTTTTGTATGGAAGCCATAGACAAATTACCGGAAGTAGAGGAAATTCATAGACAAAATGCTTAATTTGTCTATGAATTTCCGCTACTTCCGGTAATTCCGCGAGGAAAACCGCTAGGTGTGTGGCGACCCTAACTAAGGCCACACAGCGATTTGACTTCAGTTTTGTGCAAGTTAGCATGTTGAGGGGCTGCTTCACCAGCTAGTATATATTTAACTCGCATAAATCTCGTTAATCGCAAAAGTTACCCCGTATCCCCGTCAAAATGAAAACACTAGCAGTATTCTGTGCAGTACTAGCTTTAGCGACGGCCTACGACCAATCGAACATCGTAGGGGCCAGAATAGAGGTAGGTAACCGCCTCCCAAAGTAGTTATTACATGATACGGCGTATTTGGATATTAATTGCATATTAATGGGTGTATTTTCAGACGTGTCGTGGTTGTTCGCTGAACCGGCTTCCTCAAGTGAAGCAATTCGTGATGGAAGATGCCCCGCTGTATGAAAATGTCGAGGTGAAGTTCATCACGGGCGCGAAGCCGGAGGTGGTGCTGCTCGGGGAGGACGACCACGAGTTGGAGCGACTCCAGCTGTCTCACCTCGATCGCGCGGAGTGCAACCAACTTCTAGAGGAGAGAGGGTTTGTTAAGAAACAAAAGAAATCTGAGTTCTAGTTTGTTGTTTAACCTCTCATAGTTTCAGTAGAATCTCGATTATCCGAACTAACTGAGACCGAGGCTAGTTCATATAAAAAACAATACCTTTTACATAACAGTACAGTATAAAATTTAACATGTAGCAAGCATCAAATTTGTACCAACTTTTGGATGGCTGAGCCTTGGGATAAACTAAATCGGTGTTCGCATAACTGAGGGTTCAGATAATCGAGGCTCTACTGTATTTGGATGTGTAATAATGGGTTCAGAATGGATTAATTCATACATAATTTGTGTCCAACCAAATAAGGAAAAAAAAAATTTTGTGAGCTGTAATTACTGCTACATTCCATGTGGTAAAACACAATATATGAAGCCATATTTAGTGTTATCTTCTTCTGCATAGAATATTGATGAAAATAGCCTTTTTACAGTAACCAGTACAACTTGTTTAGTTTATAAGTAATGTCTGTAATATAGATGCATCACCCTGGCTGTAACATTAATCTTACCAGTAATACCTAAGAGAATTGTATAAGAATTAAACAACTCTTCACACAATTTCTGAGTTTTTTTTTATAGTTTGTGCAGAATAGCCTGAATTGTTGTGGACAAGTGCCTTATCTTATCATGTAATGTAACATAACACTATGAGTGTTTCGAACCGCATAGATAAGCCAATCATCAAACAAATGTTCAAGCCTGTAAATTAGTCATGCCTAGAATTATCGTAATTACAGACGAGATGACTTTTTTTACAGAAATATAATTAGTAAACAGCAGACCATGTTCTGTTTAACGATGATGATGATAACGATAACGATATTACCATAAAAACGAATACTATGTGGCCAATATCGTGGCGTTCTGCACCTTTTTTTACTGGCGCCTCCAATTTGCATTTTGCTAACGGGCGATAAGACACTAATCCCTTACAGACCAAGAAGAAACTTAGAGACCAAATACTTAGCTAATTATTTATTGACTGTGTTATGTAAGTATGTAATGCCACTAAAATGTACCACCACTTTCACAAACTTGTATCCACAAAAGTGGTTCAAAACAAAATAGGAAGTCACTAATTCATTAATCAGAGGCGAGGCGATACGCTCAATCACCGTAACTGCTTGTTTTACGATCCGAATGATCGTATCCAATTGTTATCGTTCCGAGTAGTAATAAGTAAGTGTAAAATTAGATGCAGTTAGATTTGCAAAACCGTAAAATTGAGTAGGCACTGTAAGTAGATATCATACATATAGCAGTGGCGGCGCCCATAGAACACGATTCCCGTCGTCTTGCCTAATTTTTAGGCACCTGAGCTGAGTTTTCCTACGGGTCATAAATTGTAAGCCAAATTACGCTTCGGCTTGCCTAAGAAAAAATTTGACCCATTACCATGTATGGATTTCATCATATATAGGTATGGATTTAATGGAGTTTTTGAACACATCGCAAAAGATATTTCATGAAAATAATGAATAAGGAAAATCTATTATTGTTTGGCCAGTTAGCTCTACAACATTTTTAGAATCCAACAAATACCAATAGCCTAAAAGGCGTTTTGTACAGTCACCATCAGATATATCGGAGCGGCCAAGGTGCTCACAAATATCTGAACATCGCCTCTATTGTCAAGGCGATAAGGTGTGTGTTCAGATATCTTTAGCCGCTCCGATATATTTGATGGCGACTGTACTTAGCATAAGATGTCGTGTTGGAGGGTCAATTTATTTATATACCCAATATAAATCTAATTTGGACCCACATCCGCTCCCTGCCCTTGTGTTCCGGTAACTAGGGCCGTCGGTAATAAATCTAGTGGCTCAATGATACTTAACCTTGACTGTGCAGTCGCCATTAAATATATCGAAGCGGCCAGGGTACTCAAAAACATCTGAACATGCACTGTATCGCCTTGACAATAGACGCGTTGTTCAGATATTTGTGACCATCTTGGCCGCTCCGATAGAGCTGATGGAGACTGTAATATATCGGAGCGGCCAGGGTACTCAAAAATATCTGAACATGCACTTTATCACCTTGACAATAAAGGTGTTGTTCAGATATTTTGGAGTGCCCTGGTCACTCCGATTTATTCGGTAGTGAATGCTCAAATTGCCTGGAGTCCTGCCTTTGGCCTCGCTTTAGGCTGGCTCTACATGCTGGGCCATCATAGGGACGCAGCTATACGACGGAACGAGATCGCAATGTCGTTAGTTCCCTCTAACGCATAGCTGCGTCACTATGATGGCCCATCATGCAGAGGAGCCATTAAATACTTGGGTATGAAGGCTCCGGACATCGGGTCGGCTTGTATAATAAAACAGGTGGTGGTAGATACAGTATATTTAGTATGGTATAGTCTAGATACAGCGGCGCTCAGGTGAGCAGCGTGACGTCGAGGTCCTCGTCGCGGCCGTCGGGCAGCGCGCGCCGCAGCACGCGCGCCACCACGTCGCTCAGCGCCTCGCGCGCGCCCTCGTCCAGGAGGGACAGGCATTGCTGCGAAAAAAAAAATATTTAGCGCATATCTTCATACTGGCGCCACGTCTTTGGTGAACGAGAAAGCGCTATACACATGCAGTGCGCTATCAGCAGCTGTGTAATACCGCCTTAAATTTAGACACTGATTAGGACCCCCACACTAGCATCTTTCGAGCGTCAACTTCGCCCGAGCGCCCGCGCAGCATCGACGCTCGAAAGACGTTAATGTGGGGTTAGCCTTAATATACAATGTGGCAGCAAGGCGCCATCTTGAAAGAAAAAGGAATTAGGATCTAATCTGTGGTCCGTGAATGAACTAAAGTTTTGAAACCTGACACTGAAAAATTACTAAAGGGACAGTCTGAAAAAATTTAATGCGATCTATGTCCAGATAGCGAAGAAGAGTTAATTACGTAAAACATGGAAGACATTTTTAGTTAAAACTTTCCGCACTCAAGATTTCCCGCGGCACTTTTAGGCATGAAATGACGAATGGTTACGGGGTGAACTTTATACGTTACACTAACCTTGTGGAAACTCTCGTCATTCTGCAGACACAGTACAGCGCGGAGCGCGAGTTTTGCGTTTGCCCGAACATAGATATTCTTCTCCTTAATGCCATTCACTAGGGCCGTAGCACATCGGCGCCGCGAGCGCCCCGGAACGACCTAGCATGGTGCTGATGCCTTTAATATGAAATGCATAGTATGACAGGTACCTTGTGGAAGCTCTCGTCATTCTGCAGACACAGTACAGCGCGCAACGCGAGCTCGGCGTTCGCGCGGACGTAGGTGTTCTTCTCCTTAGTGCCGTTGACTAGGGCCGGCAGTAAGGGCCGCAGCACATCGGCGCCGCGCGCGCCGCGCAGCGCGCCCGAGCGGCCCAGCATGGTGCTGGCGCGCGCCATGAGTTGCTTCACCTCGTTGTTGCTGTGGTTCATGCTCTGAAAATTTCAAATTGTTAAGTCGTTGATGGGTGGGTTTCTACTTAGTCGGTTCATAAGTTCTGTCACTCGGGTTTTTTACTAGTAAAATAGGAGCTGTTAGCAAATGCTTACTAAATATTTCCATATATGGTTAGAAAGCCTATTTAACAGTGATGAATTTGAATGCAAATAAATACTTGTGGCAGTTTTACACAATTCCTTGTAACATTTTAAAAAGCGCAATATAAAATCACATCAAAAACACGCGCCCTATTTGAGTTATTTTAGACCCTAATTATTTTTATTCAATTCTAAGTGACTAAAATCTTGCATGCTGCATTAGCATGGTCTTTTACCTTAATTTTAATATATAATGAACATGGATCTGACTGACAAGAAGGATTAGTATACACAATTTTGTTAGAGTACCTTGATGTATGGCAGCAAAATCGAAGCGTTTTGCTCAAAACTGAAAAATACGGTAAGGTTCAGGAGGAGAATAGCTGAAGCACAGACTTGTTGTTCAACTAAATATACGTTTTGAATTATGATTTAGTGTTCTACTTCCCTAAAAATAACAATTTGTAACTCCTGGACAACTACAACATGACCTTCACCAACTTTTGTGAAGTATATTTTTCACAAATCATCGGCGTGTTTTTGTCAGACAACAATCACCAAGTTCACAAGGATCTATAAAATACGCGATCGTGATTTTAAATTAATCATAGTATATTTTAATCTGTATCAAATAAGCTTTCTAATCATGTCTATATTTTTTGAATAAAAGCTTTGTATTTTCTTTTATTAGTCAAAACTCTTGTGACAGAACTTATGGACCGACTAGGTAAACGAGCATTGTGGCGTGAATTTGGTGGTAAGACGGTTACGAATTATTAAAATGTTAATTGTAGAGCTTTGATGCAGTGAAATCTATAGCATAACAATTTTATATTTAAATACGAGTAAAACTTCAAAGAAGAAGTTTATCGAAAATTGCGTCAAATTAAAAACCAGTCCGAATCAGTCTTATTTATAAAATAAATAATATTTAAGAGGCTTTGTATATGTTAATTACAGTTCCGGTAAAATCATGACAATGGATATTGATATTATGTAATATGTAAACCATAACATGCTATCAGGTATCAAAATATTATTATATCTTTCAATACGATAACATAACTGTTTCTGTTATCATAACATTTCACAGCTCTAATAACATATTATGAGAAAAATCATACGGAAATCCGTAATTTACTTAAACCGTAAACCTGGCTGTGTGTAAAGAATTGGCTGTGACAGACGGACAGACTGATCAGATGCACGAGTCATCTTTAAATACTTATCCCGTTTTATCCCTTTCCAGGAATTGAACAACAGAGAAATTGAAGCTTTATCTAGTGTTTCTAGTATCAAAAACAGATCAAAAGATTGATTTGGTCAAATAAGCTTATTCATTTATCTTACTTACTTATTTATCTATGGTGCACTTACCCTAATTGTGTGAGTAGGTATGGTCTGTGGCGCGTTCTTTTTCTAGAAGGTGCTTCATGAGGTACGCCATGCCGCGGAGCCCGTTGCATGCTGTGGGGACCTTGTCGCTTGCTAAGTACCCTAGCAGGGCTTTACCTCAAAAGATTGTGTTAGTGTACTTACCCTAACGAACTGTGTGAGTATGGTCTGTTGAGGAGCGCGTTCTTTTTCTAGAAGGTGCTTCATGAGGTGCCCCATGCCGCGGAGGCCATTGCATGCTATGGGGACCTTGTCGCTTGCCAGGTACCCTAGCAGGGCTTTACCTCAAAAGATTGTTTTAGTGCACTTACCCTAACGAACTGTGTGAGTATGGTCTGTGGAGGAGCGCGTTCTTTTTCTAGAAGGTGCTTCATGAGGTACCCCATGCCGCGGAGGCCATTGCATGCTATGGGGACCTTGTCGCTTGCCAGGTACCCTAGCAGGGCTTTACCTCAAAAGATTGTTTTAGTGCACTTACCCTAACGAACTGTGTGAGTATGGTCTGTGGAGGAGCGCGTTCTTTTTCTAGAAGGTGCTTCATGAGGTACCCCATGCCGCGGAGGCCGTTGCATGCTATGGGGACCTTATCGCTTGCTAGGTACCCTAGTAGAGCTTTATCTATTTTCTCTTCGAACTGCTCTGTGTAAACCACCTGTGAATTTAAATAGTGATTAATATTGGCACTAGAATGTTAATTAGGGTCTGCCGAGCGGACCCCAGGCTAAAAAGCCGGGAGAAACGCTAGGATCAAGTATGACTGTATTGATATGCGACAAAATGAAACTTAAGTACTAAAGTTGACCACAAAACCAGAAAACCACAGCCAAATAGCACTAGAACCTACTCATAGTGTTGTGTTCTTGGTGGTGTGTAAGGTTGCCAAAGAGCTCAAAGAGGACCCAGTGTGTTGATGACGAGACCCTCTTGTTCCTTTAGCCGTCAACACAGTGAATCCTCCTTTTTGTAAAGAGTCGGCAACGCGCACCGTGACCTCTTTGGAGTTGCAGGCGTTCATAGATTACGGTATCTGCTTACCACCAGGCGGGCCGTATGCTTGTTTGGCACCGTCGTGGTATAAAAAATACCTTATAGATATAGTTAATTGGGAGCCTCAAAAAGCTTGCTATACCGCGCCATAATGCCATTTTAGTCGTAGCAGTAGAGTTGGCCAATCACGTACGTAATTAGTTAATTACGTATACACTTAGGAAGGCTTAGATCTTAGGTTTTTTTGTAATGAAAAGGGGTTCAAGTCGAACCATTACAAAAGAAATGTATAAGTTTGTATAAAAAGAATACTAACCTCAGGCGTCTCTTTAAGGGCAACAAACAGCGCACACGACCTTCCATGCGCCAGCATCCAATCCGCCTCCGTTATATTAGTGTTCCCCCCGGCCAACACGTGATGCAGCAGGGCCGCGTCTCTGTGCGTGGCGGGCAGGCAGTGCAGCAGCGCGCCGAGACAGCCGCCCACGGCGCCGCGCGGGGGGTCGTCGGCGTGCGCCAGCAGCGCGGGGCTCGTCAGCGTGCCGAGGACGCTCAGCGCTAGTTGTTCCGACATCTTGTCGCCTCCACCTACAACACAACAATATGTGGGCCCTGAACTTATTGTAAGCTCGTATATTGAGACGAGAAGATGAGAGAAATAGAGCGTCGGTAGCTAAATTTGCATATATCTCAGTCATGTCGTCAGGTGTTCAAAACTCGCAAAAAAAATTACACTGAAATCAACCTTGTTTTGTTATTAGTACAGTTAAATATGGCTCTGAACTTGGATACACGTTCTAAAAATAATTATTTATAAGCCTTGGTAACTCACTGGCTTTAAAGAATTTAATTAGGGTCATCGGCACTCATGATGCCGTTTGTACATATCTACAAAGAGCGGGTCGGCGCTTGTCTAAATCCTTACTAGTTGCGCGAGCGCGAGTTTGGGCTTGATACGGACTGGGCGGAATAAATCGTTGTTTTTGCCGTCTATTCCTAAATTACTCACCTGTAATGATGCTCCCGAGAGCCTGAAGCATAGTTTCCCTGATAGCGCGGTCGTCTGCGTGCTTGATGCCGTCACAAACAGCGGGTCGGCGCGAGTGTAGATTCGCACTAGTTGAGCGAGCGCCAGTCCGCTTTGATGCAGACTGGGCGGGATAAAACGTTTAGTTTTTGGGGTCTATTGTTGGATTACACACCTGTAATGATACTTCTAAGAGCCTGAAGCATAGTTTCTCTAATAGCGGGATCGTCTGCATTCTTGATGCCATTGTGCATCTCCACAAAAAGCGGGTCGGCACGAGTGTGGATCCGCACTAGTTGAGCGAGCGCGAGTCCGGCCTTGATGCGGACTGGGCGGGATTGGTCGTTCAGTGCCTTTAGGAAGGTCGTTTGGAGTTGCGGCAGGAACTGCTTTAGCATCACGCCGACCTAAAATATGATGGAAGTATATAGTAATAAATAATGAAATAAAATGGTAATGCATTTGAGAACCATGGAGGTATTCGCAACGAAAATTAATTTTGTATTAAGTAGATAGATACATCTGCTATTTAACGATATCACAATACCCCATAAGGCGCATGTGAAATATGGTGGATAAATCGCATGCGTCAGTATTCCGTAGTCGTGAGTTCGAGTCTCGCCAAGGCAGTGTACTTTTTATATTTTTTCACGCCACTGCTCGGAAATATGGCCAAAGATGGATTGAAATGAGAGTAGAAAGTAGTTCTTAGTAGTACAATTCAAAAACAGTCAAACAATGTAGATTTGCAAAGTAAAATGTAGTGTTTAGCGGCCTTTTTTACTTTCTACTCTGCTATTGGTCGATTATTTTTGACATTAGTAACTCGTTCAGAAAATAACAAAATTATTAGAGCAACATTAGTAACATTACATTTGTGCGTTTAATTAAAAAATTAAAACGTCAAATTCGCTCAATGAATGTGTACTTTTGCGATTGTAAGCGTTTTTTATTTAAGTATGTGAAAAACGCCTTTGCATGCTTAAAAAAAGTATAAATAAAAAATTTGAAAAGGCGGGAACGAAAATTTCTTCTGTCTGTTCTTTAGATCGGAAACAAACATTCAGATAATTGTGTATAATTCTGTACGATTTGAAATAAAAATAAATAACAATGAGTGACACGAGTACGGACATGGATCTTACACCGCCGGAAATTCAAAACACTGCAAAGTCAGTGATTCGAAATTTATTGCCAATTAAATCCCGAAATAAATATAAGAAAGTGTATGAAAATTTCAAGACATGGCAAATAAATATTTCCTTACATTAGGCGTGAAAAGCACATAGTAATGCCTCGGTAGAAAGTGCAATAGATGGACTCGCATCTTCACGGGCCTCACCTGCGGCTCGGCCCGCGAACTAACTCGTCCATCTATTGCTTACTTTCTATACCTGGGCAACAATGTACTATTAATTTGGATAAGAAATAATGCCAGGAGGCGGAAATGTCTATTTTTTCGTTGATAAATTTTACTACCAGGTCGACGTACAACTGCTCACAGAATTACAATGTCCTCCTATAATGTGCTTAGGTTGATCATTGTAAACCCGTGATTATTACCACAAACATATTAAAGTTATTTTGACATGATATCTTGCGTTTTCACGAGACTATAATGACTATAAGTAATAGCTTGTAAAAATACGACAACAAAGATTGTAAATGCTCCTACCTTTGAGAGCAATGAAGCCAGTGTTTCCAGCACAGCTGCCTTCACGCTGGCATTGAACCTGTCACCCAGGATACGAATGAGTGGTCCAGTAATATGCACGACAGACGGCTGGATGGCGGCGGCTGATGTCAAGGTGATGACCTCTCCCAGCATGAGGGCCGCGGCTTCCTTGTCTTCCGGTAGACCGTTGAGGATGGACTCGCGGAAAAGAGGCAGGATTGGTGCTATGCCCTGTGAAGAAATGACTTGTTATTGAAGTGAAATTTCTAATGCGTCTTTCAACAAGGTTGGGTTAAACGTTTAACGCTGCCGATAGATAATTTAATTTTATGTACACCCATATCATAAACCCTCCATAAAAATAGACTGTTTCGTTAGGAGTTAGGCCATAGTACATTATTGTCGAGGAGGTGAAGTAGCCCATTGCGGGCTGAGTATTATGTTTAAACGGACGACCGGAACGGGAGTCCGTTTAAGTTAATACGAAGCCGGCAATGGCTCTTCACGCCGAGTCAAATATAGTGCTTTTCTCAAAAATGGTGCAAGAAAATAAAAATAAGTAGGTATGTCAATCGAAATAAATTTTGTCCTTAGATTTCGCTGGAAACAAGTTATTCATTGCAGAATTCGCCTCTGCTCTTAATTCTGGAGGCGTATATTACATATTCTCGTCACATGAAGTGGGACTCATTTTCTTTAAATAAATACTTTCACTATTACTACTATTACTATTTCGTTTACTTCGTTAGCTACTTATAAAATTTTCATAGAAAAAGTAAAAACATTTGCTTTACCGCCTTTTACTTTTTTTAAATATTCAATAGAAGTGTATTTTTCTGCCGAACAACGCCAATCTATTTGAGACAGCTAAAAACACGCGGTACCAACATTATAAATAATTGTAACTCGTTCTCTATTTTGGCTGTTTAGGAACTGTTCCACCTAGTTCTATAGCCGTTACTACGTAAAAAAAAAGTATGTACCGCGACAATAATGGAATTTGTATTGGAAATTTACGGATCGAAATCGAGACTGCAATTTCCGTAACTTTTTAAATTTTTAACTGACCATAAACGAAGCACTTCACCGCCTGATATTAAACCGTAAAAGTCAACCTTGCGGGACATTTTTGAGAAAAATGTCTTATCTGTAACGATGTTATTATTATTATCAAATAATAATCAAAAATTCGATTTTATTATGAAAATCCGGCCTGCTCCCCGATCGCCGGCACACGCCCCTCCGACCGCCGGCACGCGCCCCTCGACCGACACAATCGAGTTGGCCATGGCGATGGCGGTGCAATCCGTACAATGGCAGTCATTCAATCATCATTTAGGGTTTATAACATGTGTGTAGATAAAGCAGTGTATGCAACTGTACGTAATTAGGCCTTAAAACACTCGTGTGATCTTATAAAACCACACTCGTGTTTTAAGGACCCCTATTACGTAACAGTTACATAAACTACTATTATACTCTATTTTTAACTTACTAAAGTTAATTTTCGCTCGACTAGCACGGTGTCTCATATCTCTCTGAATATGTCATGTATGTAACATGTACCAGGCGAACATAACTATGGAGGAGGTTTACGCTCAAATACTAAACTTAACTTTAATGGTTTTGAGGGGTATTTTAGTAAATATACACTCGCGAAAGTGGCCACGTATCTAGTTGAGATTTGATTTGACGACGGAAGCCTGCCCTATATCCGCCACATGTGCTGCCTCTCCGCGTCCAACGTCCTCGTGAGAGCTGTTAGCGCCTCCCAAGCCATTTGAAGGACATTTCTCACTCCCAGCTGAGTAATATAAGTGTAGTAGACCCCTTGTAAGGCCTGCACTATAATCTTACCTTGGGTAAACAGAAGCCAGGAAGTAGCTCGCCCTTCAGATCCGAGGCGGCGTATCTCACAGCCTGCCTTATATCCGCCACATGCGCTATCTGTCTCTCCGCGTCCAACGTCTTCGTGAGCGCTGTTAAGGCCTCCCAAGCCATCTGGAGGACGTCTCTATCAGTCTCGGCGAAGAGGAGTATGAGTCCTCGTAATAATTGAGGGACGTATGGCGTGAGGTCTGCGCGTGTATGTGTGACGTAGGCGCAGAGGAGGGAGGCGGCGGCGCGGCGCTTGTCGCCCTCGCTGGTACGGATTGCTTCGAGGAGCATGTCGATTATGCTGGAAAAAGGGATGTGGATTAGTATCTTCTGGAAGAAGACAAAAACCTCGAAATGACTTTATGGTTTGTGGTTTGCTATCCTGTTGTGGCGTTGTCACTTCATTTGACTTGAAGAAAGAGATGAAATTAGCACAAATACAGCAAACTACAAAATGCGATTATACAAATTTGGCTTGTGAGTTTTTTTTTTTTTTTTTTTTTTTTTTTTTATTATGGTCTACAAACTGAGTGTCACACTACAGTACAGCAAATAGAAAGAAAAAACTATAAAGATAACATATGTGTGCACCCTAAAATAGTAGACACAACATGCTTAAAAAATACAACGGTAAACAATATTGTTAAGTACGTATAAGTTAATAATTATCAAAAGTTTGTAATTAGTAATTATAATACAAAATAAAATGAATCTAAAAACTAAGCTAAATACATAGTAAAATCTAGTTAACATGTTTTAAGTTTTGTCTTCGCTGAGGCCAAAGAGCAGAAAAATATGTCAACACTACTTCTAACGCCAGTATATGAAGCGATCATCCGATACAGAGGCGCGTGCTTGCCCATGTTAGTACGGTTACCAGGGAGGGAAAAAGGCTTTCTGTTGCACAGGCGGCTGCCCGCGCGAGGTACTATGAGCTTGATATTACTAAGCAATTCGGGGCTATCGACTTGGCCATTTAGGATCTTATGTAAAAACAAAATGTCGCTCGCCTTTCGTCTAGAGGACAGTGATTGCATTTTGTAGTGCTGTAGTCTATCGTCATAAGATGTAAAAAAATTACATTTGTTCTGGACATAGGTCAGATTGTATAGGAAACGTTTTTGAATGCGTTCAATGCGATCAGAATGTACTTTGTAGCCTGGATTCCACACGATAGAGCAATATTCCAGTATACTTCTAACAAGACAGTTATAAACCGGTATGATGACGCTCGAGTCTCTGAAGGATTTAGTTTGTCTCGTTATAAATCCTGAGAGCTGTGATGACCGTTTTACTATCATATCATATCTACTGGAGTTGTGAGTAAACATAATCATAAAATGAATAAGAGCATCGACTAAACAGTTGAACTTATGTGTTATAATGTTCAAGCATGGATTTTATCGATCACAAAATTGAGTAGGCTAGGCGCGGATCCAGGATCTCATTCAAGGGCGGAGGCACTTTCTTTCACAAAAAATGTTGCGATTCGCACCTATAGGTATTGAGGTGTATGGACATACCATCGCACACCCTGCGCGTCGGTGACCGGCAGCAGCGCGTTCCTGCAGTGGTCCAGCTCCCTGGCCTCGCCGGGCGTGCCGCGTGCCGCCGCCAGCGCGGCCAGCAGCGCGGGCAGCACGCGCGGCAGGTGCCGGGCCAGCGCGCCGCCGCCGCAAGGTACGGCAGCACGGCGCGAGACTGTATAGACATACCATCGCACACCCTGCGCGTCGGTGACCGGCAGCAGCGCGTTCCTGCAGTGGTCCAGCTCCCTGGCCTCGCCGGGCGTGCCGCGTGCCGCCGCCAGCGCGGCCAGCAGCACGGGCAGCACGCGCGGCAGGTGCCGGGCCAGCGCGCCGCCGCCGCAAGGTACGGCAGCACGGCGCGAGACTGTATAGACATACCATCGCCCACCCTGCGCGTCGGTGACCGGCAGCAGCGCGTTCCTGCAGTGGTCCAGCTCCCTGGCCTCGCCGGGCGTGCCGCGTGCCGCCGCCAGCGCGGCCAGCAGCGCGGGCAGCACGCGCGGCAGGTGCCGGGCCAGCGCGCCGCCGCCGCAAGGTACGGCAGCACGGCGCGAGACTGTATAGACATACCATCGCACACCCTGCGCGTCGGTGACCGGCAGCAGCGCGTTCCTGCAGTGGTCCAGCTCCCTGGCCTCGCCGGGCGTGCCGCGTGCCGCCGCCAGCGCGGCCAGCAGCGCGGGCAGCACGCGCGGCAGGTGCCGGGCCAGCGCGCCGCCGCCGCAAGGTACGGCAGCACGGCGCGAGACTGTATAGACATACCATCGCACACCCTGCGCGTCGGTGACCGGCAGCAGCGCGTTCCTGCAGTGGTCCAGCTCCCTGGCCTCGCCGGGCGTGCCGCGTGCCGCCGCCAGCGCGGCCAGCAGCGCGGGCAGCACGCGCGGCAGGTGCCGGGCCAGCGCGCCGCCGCCGCAAGGTACGGCAGCACGGCGCGAGACTGTATAGACATACCATCGCACACCCTGCGCGTCGGTGACCGGCAGCAGCGCGTTCCTGCAGTGGTCCAGCTCCCTGGCCTCGCCGGGCGTGCCGCGTGCCGCCGCCAGCGCGGCCAGCAGCGCGGGCAGCACGCGCGGCAGGTGCCGGGCCAGCGCGCCGCCGCCGCGAGGTACGGCAGCACGGCGCGAGACTGTATAGACATACCATCGCACACCCTGCGCGTCGGTGACCGGCAGCAGCGCGTTCCTGCAGTGGTCCAGCTCCCTGGCCTCGCCGGGCGTGCCGCGTGCCGCCGCCAGCGCGGCCAGCAGCGCGGGCAGCACGCGCGGCAGGTGCCGGGCCAGCGCGCCGCCGCCGCGAGGTACGGCAGCACGGCGCGAGACTGTATAGACATACCATCGCACACCCTGCGCGTCGGTGACCGGCAGCAGCGCGTTCCTGCAGTGGTCCAGCTCCCTGGCCTCGCCGGGCGTGCCGCGTGCCGCCGCCAGCGCGGCCAGCAGCGCGGGCAGCACGCGCGGCAGGTGCCGGGCCAGCGCGCCGCCGCCGCGAGGTACGGCAGCACGGCGCGAGACTGTATAGACATACCATCGCACACCCTGCGCGTCGGTGACCGGCAGCAGCGCGTTCCTGCAGTGGTCCAGCTCCCTGGCCTCGCCGGGCGTGCCGCGTGCCGCCGCCAGCGCGGCCAGCAGCGCGGGCAGCACGCGCGGCAGGTGCCGGGCCAGCGCGCCGCCGCCGCGAGGTACGGCAGCACGGCGCGAGACTGTATAGACATACCATCGCACACCCTGCGCGTCGGTGACCGGCAGCAGCGCGTTCCTGCAGTGGTCCAGCTCCCTGGCCTCGCCGGGCGTGCCGCGTGCCGCCGCCAGCGCGGCCAGCAGCGCGGGCAGCACGCGCGGCAGGTGCCGGGCCAGCGCGCCGCCGCCGCGAGGTACGGCAGCACGGCGCGAGACTGTATAGACATACCATCGCACACCCTGCGCGTCGGTGACCGGCAGCAGCGCGTTCCTGCAGTGGTCCAGCTCCCTGGCCTCGCCGGGCGTGCCGCGTGCCGCCGCCAGCGCGGCCAGCAGCGCGGGCAGCACGCGCGGCAGGTGCCGGGCCAGCGCGCCGCCGCCGCGAGGTACGGCAGCACGGCGCGAGACTGTATAAACATACCATCGCACACCCTGCGCGTCGGTGACCGGCAGCAGCGCGTTCCTGCAGTGGTCCAGCTCCCTGGCCTCGCCGGGCGTGCCGCGTGCCGCCGCCAGCGCGGCCAGCAGCGCGGGCAGCACGCGCGGCAGGTGCCGGGCCAGCGCGCCGCCGCCGCGAGGTACGGCAGCACGGCGCGAGACTGTATAGACATACCATCGCACACCCTGCGCGTCGGTGACCGGCAGCAGCGCGTTCCTGCAGTGGTCCAGCTCCCTGGCCTCGCCGGGCGTGCCGCGTGCCGCCGCCAGCGCGGCCAGCAGCGCGGGCAGCACGCGCGGCAGGTGCCGGGCCAGCGCGCCGCCGCCGCAAGGTACGGCAGCACGGCGCGAGACTGTATAGACATACCATCGCACACCCTGCGCGTCGGTGACCGGCAGCAGCGCGTTCCTGCAGTGGTCCAGCTCCCTGGCCTCGCCGGGCGTGCCGCGTGCCGCCGCCAGCGCGGCCAGCACGCGCGGCAGGTGCCGGGCCAGCGCGCCGCCGCCGCAAGGTACGGCAGCACGGCGCGAGACTGTATAGACATACCATCGCACACCCTGCGCGTCGGTGACCGGCAGCAGCGCGTTCCTGCAGTGGTCCAGCTCCCTGGCCTCGCCGGGCGTGCCGCGTGCCGCCGCCAGCGCGGCCAGCAGCGCGGGCAGCACGCGCGGCAGGTGCCGGGCCAGCGCGCCGCCGCCGCGAGGTACGGCAGCACGGCGCGAGACTGTATAGACATACCATCGCACACCCTGCGCGTCGGTGACCGGCAGCAGCGCGTTCCTGCAGTGGTCCAGCTCCCTGGCCTCGCCGGGCGTGCCGCGTGCCGCCGCCAGCGCGGCCAGCAGCGCGGGCAGCACGCGCGGCAGGTGCCGGGCCAGCGCGCCGCCGCCGCGAGGTACGACAGCACGGCGCGAGACTGTATAGACATACCATCGCACACCCTGCGCGTCGGTGACCGGCAGCAGCGCGTTCCTGCAGTGGTCCAGCTCCCTGGCCTCGCCGGGCGTGCCGCGTGCCGCCGCCAGCGCGGCCAGCAGCGCGGGCAGCACGCGCGGCAGGTGCCGGGCCAGCGCGCCGCCGCCGCAAGGTACGGCAGCACGGCGCGAGACTGTATAGAAATACCATCGCACACCCTGCGCGTCGGTGACCGGCAGCAGCGCGTTCCTGCAGTGGTCCAGCTCCCTGGCCTCGCCGGGCGTGCCGCGTGCCGCCGCCAGCGCGGCCAGCAGCGCGGGCAGCACGCGCGGCAGGTGCCGGGCCAGCGCGCCGCCGCCGCGAGGTACGGCAGCACGGCGCGAGACTGTATAGACATACCATCGCACACCCTGCGCGTCGGTGACCGGCAGCAGCGCGTTCCTGCAGTGGTCCAGCTCCCTGGCCTCGCCGGGCGTGCCGCGTGCCGCCGCCAGCGCGGCCAGCAGCGCGGGCAGCACGCGCGGCAGGTGCCGGGCCAGCGCGCCGCCGCCGCGAGGTACGACAGCACGGCGCGAGACTGTATAGACATACCATCGCACACCCTGCGCGTCGGTGACCGGCAGCAGCGCGTTCCTGCAGTGGTCCAGCTCCCTGGCCTCGCCGGGCGTGCCGCGTGCCGCCGCCAGCGCGGCCAGCAGCGCGGGCAGCACGCGCGGCAGGTGCCGGGCCAGCGCGCCGCCGCCGCAAGGTACGGCAGCACGGCGCGAGACTGTATAGACATACCATCGCACACCCTGCGCGTCGGTGACCGGCAGCAGCGCGTTCCTGCAGTGGTCCAGCTCCCTGGCCTCGCCGGGCGTGCCGCGTGCCGCCGCCAGCGCGGCCAGCAGCGCGGGCAGCACGCGCGGCAGGTGCCGGGCCAGCGCGCCGCCGCCGCAAGGTACGGCAGCATGGCGCGAGACTGTATAGACATACCATCGCACACCCTGCGCGTCGGTGACCGGCAGCAGCGCGTTCCTGCAGCGGTCCAGCTCCCTGGCCTCGCCGGGCGTGCCGCGTGCCGCCGCCAGCGCGGCCAGCAGCGCGGGCAGCACGCGCGGCAGGTGCCGGGCCAGCGCGCCGCCGCCGCGAGGTACGGCAGCACGGCGCGAGACTGTATAGACATACCATCGCACACCCTGCGCGTCGGTGACCGGCAGCAGCGCGTTCCTGCAGTGGTCCAGCTCCCTGGCCTCGCCGGGCGTGCCGCGTGCCGCCGCCAGCGCGGCCAGTAGCGCGGGCAGCACGCGCGGCAGGTGCCGGGCCAGCGCGCCGCCGCCGCGAGGTACGACAGCACGGCGCGAGACTGTATAGACATACCATCGCACACCCTGCGCGTCGGTGACCGGCAGCAGCGCGTTCCTGCAGTGGTCCAGCTCCCTGGCCTCGCCGGGCGTGCCGCGTGCCGCCGCCAGCGCGGCCAGCAGCGCGGGCAGCACGCGCGGCAGGTGCCGGGCCAGCGCGCCGCCGCCGCGAGGTACGACAGCACGGCGCGAGACTGTATAGACATACCATCGCACACCCTGCGCGTCGGTGACCGGCAGCAGCGCGTTCCTGCAGTGGTCCAGCTCCCTGGCCTCGCCGGGCGTGCCGCGTGCCGCCGCCAGCGCGGCCAGCAGCGCGGGCAGCACGCGCGGCAGGTGCCGGGCCAGCGCGCCGCCGCCGCAAGGTACGGCAGCACGGCGCGAGACTGTATAGACATACCATCGCACACCCTGCGCGTCGGTGACCGGCAGCAGCGCGTTCCTGCAGTGGTCCAGCTCCCTGGCCTCGCCGGGCGTGCCGCGTGCCGCCGCCAGCGCGGCCAGCAGCGCGGGCAGCACGCGCGGCAGGTGCCGGGCCAGCGCGCCGCCGCCGCAAGGTACGGCAGCATGGCGCGAGACTGTATAGACATACCATCGCACACCCTGCGCGTCGGTGACCGGCAGCAGCGCGTTCCTGCAGCGGTCCAGCTCCCTGGCCTCGCCGGGCGTGCCGCGTGCCGCCGCCAGCGCGGCCAGCAGCGCGGGCAGCACGCGCGGCAGGTGCCGGGCCAGCGCGCCGCCGCCGCGAGGTACGGCAGCACGGCGCGAGACTGTATAGACATACCATCGCACACCCTGCGCGTCGGTGACCGGCAGCAGCGCGTTCCTGCAGTGGTCCAGCTCCCTGGCCTCGCCGGGCGTGCCGCGTGCCGCCGCCAGCGCGGCCAGTAGCGCGGGCAGCACGCGCGGCAGGTGCCGGGCCAGCGCGCCGCCGCCGCGAGGTACGACAGCACGGCGCGAGACTGTATAGACATACCATCGCACACCCTGCGCGTCGGTGACCGGCAGCAGCGCGTTCCTGCAGTGGTCCAGCTCCCTGGCCTCGCCGGGCGTGCCGCGTGCCGCCGCCAGCGCGGCCAGCAGCGCGGGCAGCACGCGCGGCAGGTGCCGGGCCAGCGCGCCGCCGCCGCAAGGTACGGCAGCACGGCGCGAGACTGTATAGACATACCATCGCACACCCTGCGCGTCGGTGACCGGCAGCAGCGCGTTCCTGCAGTGGTCCAGCTCCCTGGCCTCGCCGGGCGTGCCGCGTGCCGCCGCCAGCGCGGCCAGCAGCGCGGGCAGCACGCGCGGCAGGTGCCGGGCCAGCGCGCCGCCGCCGCAAGGTACGGCAGCACGGCGCGAGACTGTATAGACATACCATCGCACACCCTGCGCGTCGGTGACCGGCAGCAGCGCGTTCCTGCAGTGGTCCAGCTCCCTGGCCTCGCCGGGCGTGCCGCGTGCCGCCGCCAGCGCGGCCAGCAGCGCGGGCAGCACGCGCGGCAGGTGCCGGGCCAGCGCGCCGCCCGCCGCCGCCGCCAGCGCCGACAGCGCGCGCGTGTCCGCCGTGCCCGACGTCAGCACCGGCACCAGGTACGGCAGCACGGCGCGAGACTTTATCGCCATCACCTGAACAATTATCAAACATGAACAACTTTTGCTTAAAAATAAAATCTTACAGTAGCAAAAATAACGCGTATCGGAATGTATAAATCGATATTTTACCTGTTTTAAGCCGTCTAAAGTGGCTTCCGCGATCGCAGGGTCTGGATCATTGAGTCCTTCTAACATTTGTGGTAAAATGTCGTCCAGCGCCTTGTTACCTATTGTTGCGTGTAAACTGAAAAAAAAACACATCAAAAAAATTCGTTGTAAAGTTGGCATTTAAAAATAAAACATTTTCCTACAAAAATACAACAGGACGTATAACAAACAGGATGGCCATGTCGGAAAGCAATATTTTTTTTAATGCGGACGTGTAACAAGGAGGATGCCCGTCACGGATCATTTTTTTTAAACTAACCTATCGAAAGTCCTAGCAGCAGCCAGCCGCACTTCAGGCAGCGGGTCCCTCAGTGCAGTCCTCACAGTCGGCACTAGTCCATCAGCGAATGACAGCACCGCATCTCTTGACGTGGACGCCAGGATCTCTCCCAAGCCGATGCAGACGCCTTGGCGCTGGTCGGCGCGTTCGGACTTTAGACCGCGTTCGAGGATTGGGACGATTTCTGGTAGGACGCGTTCACCCAGCTGGAAGAAAATGCCAGGTTATAATATACATTACTACAAAGACCGAGAGAGAATTAACACTAGAGTACGATATGAACGGACGAGTCAAGCGGGGCTGTTTAACAACACAAGACTGGCAATTCCTATTTCAGTAGACATAAAATAAAATATTACACCCCTGACCACAATACTCCGCTGTATCACACAATATTTCACACTGCAACCGTCTATCTTTGCTGCAATTTATACGAGTCGTCAACCTCAACGAAAAGCCGGTCCCTGGAAGTACCTGAAGTGATCTAATTTATTAAAAGAATGACCCATTGTTGGCTTTTTTCGTAATATGGTATATTTGTTCTTCGGAATAATTGGCGGTCTCTGTCAAAAATATATATTGTGTCGAGTGGTCCCTTGACACTGAAAGATTAAGAATCACTGGTCTCTAGGTCTGTAATGATGGTTTACCTTGCGCACGAGGTCGCCGAGTGTCCTGGCAGCCACCTGCCGCTTGTCGTAGCTGGTGGAGGCCAAACAGCCCAGCAGTAGACCGAATAAGGTTGGCAGGATCTCGCGCAGTGTCTTTGGTGTGTTGGTCACAACCACCTGCGTAAAAGACATGGGTTAATCTTTCACAATCATTTAAAACATGTAACATTTTTTTTGTGAATGAAGCACTAGACGTAAAATAGAAATTCCTTTATATGAAAGCTTGTCAAAATGTTTAACATTTTACCGTAAACTGAGTGTAAGGACAGTCAACCATTTAGATTCTTACGTCACTCTAGAACCTTGTCATAAAGGCAATTGCCGGCGGATACATGTAAACATAGCTAAGCACTACTAAACTAGCTAATATGACAAGGTCCTATGAAGACCTAGAAATCAAACTGATCGAAGATCAAGCCCATTTTGTGGCCTATAAAATTAAGGTGTAATTTCAGATCCTTGTTTATATTTCTAAAGCTAAACTATTAAGCTTCTTCCAAGGCTATTTTGTCACTAGGTCTAATCATTAGTCGACCCGCTAAAAGCACCTTAAACCCCACCATTAAGATCGAAACTCCAACTAACCTTCCACACATGGAGCGCCGCTTGCCTCACCATCAGCGCCACATCGCTCCTGCCCATATACAGCCCCGCCAACACCCTGTTCCTCCGCTCATTGCCAAGCGCCGACATGATCGCCTTGTGCGACTGCTCCGTACCGAAGTTATCATCCTCCGAAGCTGTTTCTGTACTCATCTTACCACTGACACCCGATACACGGTAGAGTAGATCTCCTAGTAATTGTACTGAGCTGTATCTAATACGCCAGTTATCGTCGAATAACCCTTTTTCTAGTTCCGGTAGTAGTAAAGTTATAGCTGATTCGGCGTAGAGATTAACGATTCGTTGGCCGGCTTTTAGGGCAGTTTCTCGGACATATTCGTTCTCGTCGGCCAGAGCTTTGAGGATGGGGTTGATGATTTGACCGATGTAGGGTGTGAACTCGTCGGTGAAGGCGCCGGGCATGTATATGAACATCATGATGTAGCCGTCTTTGACATGTGGGGCGATGTCCGTGCGCTCGGCTGTTGCGATGATGTCTGTGGGGATATGTAAGTAGTTGAAATTGATGGCCAGTTTTGAAATTTAGACCTAAATTACCCTCGAGCGCCATAGTGTGACGAGTTTTTAAACATTAGATTAGCTTACATTTTCGCACAAGTATCTGTGTTTAGTTGATTAGGGGCCTTGTCAAGGTCCAAGTAAAGAAGTTTTCAAGAAAACTGTCGATTAACTTTATTATAGTCTAATTTTTGACGCAAAATATACTCGTACTCTGATCGCTTTTTCATAAATCACAAAACTATTAAATGGAACAACAACCAAGAAACCATATTATTGCAAAAACCAACCAACCAACAAACCAACTTTGTAAGATGGGCAGGTGCACACTCGGACGTGTACAGGTTGAAGTGTGGTGTGCGACAGGGGGGTCTCAGCTCACCCAGGCTGTTCAACCTGTACATGGACGAGCTGATTGGTGGACTCAGCAGCACTGGTATTGGATGCTCGATTGGCGGTACCACGGTCAACAATATTAGTTATGCTGACGATATGGTGCTGCTGTGCCCATCAATCAGTGCGCTTGTCAAATTACTGAAGATGTGCGAGGAGTATGCTGGGACCCATGGGCTAAGGTACAACACCAGCAAGAGTGAACTTCTGGTTTTTAAGGCTGGTGATAAGTCGTACGATATACTACCTGAAGTTTACCTATGTGGAGCTCCACTCAAACGGACGGATCGGTTTAAGTACCTTGGTCACTGGGTCACTGAAAATCTCCAGGATGACCAGGACATTGAAAGGGAGCGCAGAGCATTGACTGTTCGCTGCAATATGTTGGCCCGCAGGTTTGCGCGGTGTAATGGGGATGTCAAAGTAACGTTATTTAAGTCGTTTTGCCAGACCTTTTACACGTGCGGCCTGTGGACTGACTATACGAAGAGGACATTCAATGCTCTGCGGGTCCAGTACAACAACGGGTTCAGGTTACTGTTGGGACTCCCACGCTTTTGTAGCGCGTCAGGTATGTTCGCAGAGGCACGCGTCGACAGTTTCATATCTATAATACGCAAGAGAACCGCCTCCCTGATGCGCCGCGTGCAAGAGAGTGCCAACAGTCTCCTGAACCTGGTGGCAGAGTACCCGGCTGGTCCAATATGGAAGCACTGGAACTCCATCCACATGGAGTCCAGAGGCAATGTATATGGGATATTTTAAGTACCTATCTATGTAGTAGGAAATTAGTTATAAGTATTAACCTAGGATGTAAGATTTACGCTTTATTACCTACTAACACTATATGGACATGTCTGAATTAAATAAATTGAATTGAATTGAATTGAATTGAAAAGCTGTAAACTTGAACTCAAATGTAAATCACACAGGAACTTATAAATTCGTTGGCTCCAAAATGAAGATGAAACTATTAAATGGCCACTCCAACCAAGAAACCATATCATTGCGAAAGCTGTAATTTTGAAGTCATATTAAAGTTCTGTCTAATGTCTATGCCGCTGTTGCTGCCTCTCATGCTGTAAGGCGGCCACCGACTATCAGTCCGCCTGCAGTCCGCCTGATGAGCTCAGCCTGTCAGTTAGAACAAAAAATTTGCCGGCTCCGAACAACTACGATAGATCGGTGGCCGGCTTAAGAGGGATTATCCTTCCAAACCCTCTCTAACTCACCTGGCATGATCTTGTGCAGCTTGTGGACCCCCAGGCCGGCCACCACCTCGCTGAGGCCCTGCGCGGCGCCGCTGCGGTCCACGGAGCTGGACTCGGAGGTCAGGGTGTGCATCAGCCATGGCAGCAGCTCCTCGAAGCTGCTCTCGCCCATGCCCTTTACCATGGCGCCTAGAGCGCGCGCGGACACGGAACGGACCTGGATATAGGTTTTAAATATTACTAACTAGACTGGGTACAGTAGAGTCAGCAGCAGAAATAGCTTAGCGGATGAGGTGTTCAAAATGAACTTGGCACGACTTATTGTTAAGAAACTAAGATCGCGTGAGGGTCATTTTGAACACGCCAACCGCTAAGCTACGGCAGCTGTCGACTGCAACAAACAAAAAAGAAAACAAGTTGCTTGAGGTTACAAATAAAACCAGTACGAGATGAGACACGCCGACTATCAGAGAGACTGATCGTTTTAAATTTTTGGCCTAAGAAGTGAAATATCGAATTTCCGAGCAAAGGATTACAGCTTCGACTGTATTATTAAAATCGGGGAATAAATAAGTAAATTCATGTCATTGTCATTGTATGTGACGATTAAGGATTGCACGCGCACACGTTTGAAGTGTATATACGAATATAATAATCCTACAACCTGTACTTCCCCCACTAAAAGCTTGTTATTACTGACCTCGGGCACTGGATCCAGTAGAGAACTCTTCAAGCCCGGTATAATATTAGGCAGATACGGCATCAAATCCTTCTGATCTGTTAACGAGTACATATTGCCTATAATCTGCGCCGCCATCTTCCTGGTCTCCGTGCTTCGATCGAGGAACGCGCGCTGGACCACGGGCATGATGAGGGCGAGGGAGGGCGCGTCGATGAAGTGCACGAATTTGGTGTCGAGGAGGGTCTGCAGGCAGGCGGAGGTCTTGTTCGAGGGGTCTTGGAGCGCTTGCAGGAGGACGGGCACGATTGCTGTAAGAGAAACGTATGGTCTAAGAGCTGCATGGCCACGTCAGATATAACACTATAATGAGAGCAACAAGACCCGTCTAGTTAGATGGCTGTACTATTCTTATTGCTAGATCCGGGCATCTGGCAGCTTTTAATGGGAGGGGGTCAGAGTTATAGACTAGCAAAATTTATGAATCAGAAAATAGTACTACCAAAATAAGTAAAAACTGCCGGAGTTGCCTCAGTTATAGAGGACAGGGCCTATATTTTCACATTAGAACAAAAACCATTGCATATTATTGCAAAAACAGTAGGCGATAGTATACCTTGGATCTCAGGGTTCCTGATGACGGAGCCGATGACCTTGAGCGCCTCCGCGCCCGCGCCCTGCACCCTCATGTGGGAGTCTGACAGCACCTCTATGAGGCGAGGCACGATGGACGGGAGACATGAAGACAGTTGTTTGGGCGCGCAGTATGCCATAGCGCCGAGGAGTTCGATGGATCCTGGAAATTAGAACAATATTTGTAAAACTTTCCCAATTTGACAAAATAACACCCTCCTGATAATAACCACCCTCGTCTTTAAAATACAATATCAAAGTCCTTGTTCAGTTGTGAAATATACGTTCAGTAATATTTCAATTAAACCATAGCGGTACCAAACCTGTGCCTGGTTAAATTTAAATAATATTTGAAATCATATTGGAAAAGATATTGTGAATGCTACGAGCTTCCTAATCTCCGAGTCCAATTTAAATATCATGGAGTCGACTGAAAAAAAGCATGTTGCTTAAGCTTATCACTCACTGAGTTGATAAATATACTCACCAGCTTTAGTCCTCCAGTTATCATCATTCAGAGCTTGCAACAACGACGGCAGGACCAACTTTACTCCATGAGCGCTCAATTTGCTCATAATAAGTTTAGCTGTGTCGTCGGCGGCGCGCACGTATTGCTATCATTTATATAGCACTTCACTGAGTTGATAAATACTCACCAGCTTTAGTCCTCCAGTTATCATCATTCAGAGCTTGCAACAACGACGGCAGGACCAACTTTACTCCATGAGCGCTCAATTTGCTCATAATAAGTTTAGCTGTGTCGTCTGCGGCGGCGCGCACGTATTGCGAGCTATCGCCGAAACAGAGCAGCAAGTGGGGTAGCACGTGCACGATGTACGGCTCGAAGAGACGGCCGAGCTTGTAGCAGAGCATTTCGAAGCCGAATAGAGCGCCTGTGGACAAGTTCACGTCATTATTTGGTGAGGTATATACTACTATATAGTTGTAGTCACAGCGAGATTATAGTACATTGTGCAACATGGGGGGTAAGAGGAATATTACTAACGAGAGTCTAGTTAAATCGCGACGGCTTGCCGGAGCGATTTAAAGACTCGAGTTTGTAATATTCTTACGCCCCGAGTTACACACTGGTTTGGCCGTTTATATCTGATTTAAAGAAGTTCACCAATCAGGCAATCATTGTACTTATTATTTCCACTATAAAATATTTACATACATTGTCTTCATCCTTACTCTATACTTGTATCCTCATTCTAATATTTCCGAACGCAACCTATTTCCTTACACCTCTAATCCATTGACATTGACACTTCCGCTTTCGCCGAATGTCAAGTGCATCGACATATCCGGTCGCCATTGTGAATCCTCTCAATCAACGCACGCGCACCGCTCCTACGCAAAAGACTCGATACTATCAAGAAAAGTGATTAAAAAGTGTGATAATCTTAATAAAAGGTGTATTTAAATAAACTTCAAAACCCCGGGGTATGTAAATCTGTGAAGTGTTAAAAATTGTTTATAAGAAGAAAGAACTGAACCAGTGCATCTACCAGAACACATGTGTCAAGGTATCAAATCCTTTCCAATCCCCAAAAATTTACACCATCCTCATTTTTGGTCCTTCTCCCCGTGATCCTCTATACATTCCACTCTAAAATTGGTTTTTATTCTGTTCATTTATATTTATCTCACATAGTTAGGTACATAATTCATTTCGACTCGCATACTTTATTATGGCCATATTCTCATTGTCTCGAGTGTTCAAGTAAGAGTTTAACATTTGTTTATCGTTATTGATGTAAACGATTAATTGAAAAAATGGATAATATAGGTTTAAAACTATTAGAAGGCAAAAGAAAAAGTTTGTTCGCCATTTTGCAAAATGCATACGATTTAAGTCGAAAAATAAAAACCGCTGAAGATCAGCAAAGATTTCTAACAAGACTTAAGACATTAGATAAATTGCGCACAGAATTCACAGACGTAATTAATGAAATCAATCTTAAAAATATGGAACTCGATCCCGAGTACGTGCCAAGTTTCAAGGCCATCGAGTCCTTTGACGAGATTTATTGTCACATAAGACACAAGGAGGAATCGCTTTCTCCTAAAGTTAAACCAGAACCCGTGACATTGTCAATACCAGTCAGTAAACCTAAATTACCAGCTTTAGAATTGATTTCATTCGACGGTGATCCAACAAAATGGCCGCTATTTTACCAGAATTTCAAAGAAGTTATTCACGAAAACACGCATCTCTCGGACGCCGAACGCGTTCAATACCTAGTCTCAAAATTGACGGGTTCAGTGTCGTCTGTCATCGCGGGAGTCCTTCCCGTAGCCTCAAATTATCACATAATTTGGGATTTACTCGTCGAAAAATATCAGGATGAACGTACTTTGGGTTCGCAGTACTTAGATAAGATGTTTAAGTTCAAACCGATTACAACCGCTTCGCCGCAGAACCTAGATTCGTTCGTCGAACAGTACTGTGCCTCGCTAGCAGCGCTAAAGTCATTGAAGTTGGATGATTTAGCTGATTTCATGGTTACACACGTCGCTCTTAAAAAGCTCGATAAAGACACAGTGCAATTGTTTGAGCAAAACTGCCGCTCTCAAAAAATACCTACTTTCGCCTCGCTCGAAAAGTTCGTAAAAGAACAAAGTAAAATATTGTCCCGCACTGAATTAAATATTAAACCGCAAACAAATACTTTCCGCGCAACCGCTAAACCGCAACAAAATTACCCGCAAAACAACGCTTATAATAAAAGCAAAACTCTCGCATCATATGTTATAAATAAACCGCAACCCGCGCAACCGCAACCCGCACAACCGCAACCCGCACAACCGCAACCCGCACAACCGCAACCCGCACAACCGCAACCCGCACAAACGCAAACCGCTCAACCGCAACTCGCGCAATCGCTATCCGCTCAAACTCACGCTGCTCAAGCTCTACCCGCCGCTACCGTTACAAGCACACATCCTTGTGTAGTTTGTAATCATGAAAAACATCCGTTGTATTTTTGCAAGAAGTTCATTGACCTCGACGCGAACTCTCGGTACTCGATAGTAACAAAGAATTCTTTCTGCAAAAATTGTCTCGGATTTCATAATATAAATGAATGTAAGTCGACGAGGACTTGTGTGAAATGTAATAGGAGACATCATTCAATGCTACACTTAGATAATTTTGTGTATCGACAGGGAATTTCACCACGTGCAAACGTTGCAATACTTTACGATTCGGCAGTGACAAGTGCGTGTGAGCCGACCTTGAATCCCGTTTTTGACAGTTCTGACACTTGCCGCGCGACCGAGTCAGTTGACACCGCGATTAGCGCACAAAACGAGTTTGTGCAACAACAAACCACTTTAAACATGCCGTGTGACGAACAAAACTTGTTTACAAGTGATAATCCGCAGTGTTTTGTTGCATCTGATAAGCAAGAATGTTTTTACAACGACGTATCACCGACCGCCTGGGTCAATGTGGTAAATGCTAAAGTGGATCCCCCAAACATGAGAGTGATGCTTGATACAGGTGCGGCTGCTAATTTCGTGACTTTAGCTTGTTGTAAACGACTTGGTTTAGAAATAAACCATCATCCCACGTCCGCACGTGGACTCGGATTAAAACAAAACACGGTATTAGGTTATACTTTAATAGAGTTCAGATCGCGATTTGATCCCCGCTGCAAATATTCTATTAGAGCCGCCGTCGTTGAGGTACTTACCGACAACTTACCAATCGTGCGATTAAGTCCAAAACTTATAGAATATTTCGCTCATATACCCCTTGCCGATGAACTGTTCTACGAACCCTCGGAAGTGGATTGTATCGTTGGTACCGGATTGTTTCCGCACTTGTTGTTGTCAAACAAAGTCACTCATCCCGAGACAAGAGCGGTCGCAGTAGAAACAACTCTGGGGTATATAGTGACAGGAGAAGCGGAAAATGATTTCAATTTCGCACAAAACTTGAGTCATTGTTTTCATGCAATTATCGAAGACAAAGAGTATAAGTTAGACAAATTAGTACAACAGTTTTGGAATTTGGAATCGCTACCCACTCAAAAAATATTAAGCCCAGAGGAGCAGCAGTGTGAAAAAATATTTCAACAAACGGTGTCCCGCGGTTCTGATGGCAGATATATTGTGGCGTTGCCGTTCACTCAAGACCCTCGCACATTGGGTGATTCTTATAAGAATGCCACACGGCGCCTCTTGTCGCTTGAGCATAAGTTAGACAGTCAGGAATTACGTTCCGGTTATAATGCCACTATACAAGAGTATATTGATAAAGGGTACTTAACTAAAGTGTCTCAACCTCAAGATGCCCCGATTTCATATCATATTCCTCATAGAGGTGTATATCGGCCCGATAAAGATACATCAAAAATCAGAGTTGTCCTGGACGCTAGCTCAAAATCATCATCAGGTAAAAGTTTAAATGATATTTTACACTGTGGGGCAAATTTACAAACAAACATTTTTGACTTGTTAATCAATCTCAGATTATTTGCAGTAGCTATTTCTGGAGATTTAGAGAAAATGTATTTTCAATTAAAGGTGATAACTGAGCATAAAGCTTTTCAAAGAATATTATTTAGATTCAACCCGGACAGTGAACCCATTCAAACATATGAGTTTGAAAGAATTTCCTTCGGCTTAAAGTGCTCTCCATTTCTTGCTTTAAGAGTAGTTCGCCAGCTTGCTCAAGATGAATGTCAAAAATATCCAAAAGCCTCACAAGTAGCCCCGATTTATTCTTATATGGATGATTTTATTCACTCAGTTGAATCACCCGGTGAAGCTCTCGACATGTATGATCAACTTGTCAAAATGTTTGCCAGTGGAGGCTTTAATATGACTAAATGGACCTCTAACTCGCCTCAATTTCTACAAAATATTCCTGTAGATTCTCGCGCCTCAAAAAGTTTGAATTTCGACTCGGAGTCAGAAACAAAATTAGTTGGGCTTCGCTGGGACCCAGTGAAAGATCATTTCACTTTTAAAATAAATATTGATAATGACAACAATACAAAATGCAGTAAAAGAGTAATGCTATCTAAAACCGCCGCTCTATATGACCCTCTAGGTTTGATCGCTCCTCTCACTGCTTTCTTGAAACTGCTGATTCAGGAGTGCTGGAAACGGGATCTTTCTTGGGATGAAGATGTCCCTGATGACATTTACAAAGTCTGGATTCAAATTCAAAACGAATTAATGAATCTGTCAAAAATTAAAATACCGCGTCACGTTGGTATAACTGATAAAGCATACGTCAGTCTTTTAGGATTTGCTGACTCAAGTGAAAAATGTTACGGTGCTGTCTAGGGGTCACAAAACCGCTAACATTTTTTGAAAACCGGGTTTCGGTTTTAGTACACCAGCAAAACCGGGTTTTCCGATTTTTCGGTGATTTTTCGATTTTACATATAAGAAGTGAAAAAAAACGGAAAATAATGATTTTATACTTTAATATTTAGCCATTTCACAACATATGAGACTTTTTATATGTCTTTTCATTATTAGAACCAAAAATCTTCGCGAATTAACAATATTAAAACAAAAAAACATCTTCCGGAACCTCCTTTTCTGGAAATCGCACGTATAGGTATAACTTAGCCAGATGAATCGTTTTACGAAAGTAAATGCTAAATAATACATTAATAAATTACGCGTCTCTTCGAAAGCTGCTCGCTGTACTTACCATACTACCATACCGAATTTATCAACCAACTTCAAGATTTCGATCGAAGGAGGTTCTGAATTCATCGGGATCTACGTTTTTACTCTGGTAAAGATACGTTTTTTCACACATTAATTTATAACAGCGATTTTTTTTGTTTATACCGCGTGTATATTTGATATTACCACAAAAGGAAACCAGAAGCAGGTTTTGATGTTTTAAATCGACATTGCAATAAATATTTAGTTAATTGTTAATTAACACCGAGCAATTAATTTTTTAATTTATTTCACTCAGCAATGTACTGCGTATACAGTACAATGTGACACATATCAATTGTGACGTTTTAAAGGCAAAGTAATCAGGTAGGAGCAATACATTGCGTGCTGAAATATTTTATATGGATAAATAAAAGTCGTAAAATTTTAATTAAACATATGGAAGTATGTTTATTAGGGTCTATACTAACTACCCATAGCTTATGTGGTAATATCAAAAATACACGCTGTATAGTTTTAAAATGTCATTCTAACAAATTCATTTTAACAAATTCTACAAACTTTCCATCGGGAAGTAAATATTCATCAAAATATATACGAAGCGTTTCTTTTTTTTGTCTGTTTTTCCGTCATCCATAAATAACCTGTCTTAAGGAACCATAATAAATAATAAAATATTTATTTATTTATTTAGGGGATTATTTAGAAATTAATTAAATGACGATTTTTTCATGTTCAAATTTTTGTAGGATTTTCTGTCTAGGCAATGATTAACATGACTTTAAAGCCATACAACTAAATACTTCCGCTATTATGAATTATTTCCAAATTTGTCATTTTTCCCATACAAGTGAAAATAAAATGCCTGGACTATTTTACAATTTTTTTTATGTATGTTCACCGATTATTCGAAGACGGCTGGACCGATTTGAAAAAATATGTTTTTGTTTAAAAGAGTATACTTCACAGTTGCTCCCATTGTCACCAGGGGGGTGATTTTTGAGATTCGAGCACTCGAAAGTGATACTTAAAAGTCTTAAAACTCTAAATAAAACGAGGAAATTATGTTTTAAAAATAATAGCGATGGGAATTTTAAATCATGATTATATAAAATATTAACACCATGCAAAAAAATTGGCGACAAACTTTTGTGTGCGATTATTTTCGAGCTTAATTTTTTTTTATACGAGCGTTCAGCTGCCAAAAATCGCCCCCCTGGTCCGGATTTGATGATGGAATTTTGGAGAAATCGAGGGAACTCTTTGACTATTATAGACAGTAGACACACATAGTGAATTCAGTATTTTTACAGAAGATCGGATATTTCCTCTTGGAAAAGGGAATCCTAACCTAAATGAAGTAGTCGGTTCTTTTTTTGTTTAAAATTATTTTAGAATACCGAAGTTTATGCTTTAGATTGTATATGCGCCCGTGCACTAAAAACAGAAATGCAATGCAACGGATAACGGATCAGACTTCTTGAACAAATAACGATAAATAAGCGAATCCACAAAGATTTGTCCAATTTAGCTTGTGTAAGTTTTTAGATAAACCAGAATTACCAGAATATTCATATTTTAAAGGCAGTTATATTGCTTACTATCTTTTCGTTTAGGTATGTAAGCCAAGAAAAATAAAGGGAAAACCGACCCAACTTCGGTTTTTTTTTCTATAGTGACAACTTTCAACAATGGTGTTTCATATAAACACGAGAGCATATTAAGTACATATCAATATCCCGACGAATTGAGAACCTCCTCCTTCGATCGAAATCTTAAAGTCGGTTGAAAACGCATAATATTTCAATATACATTCATTCATTTATACATATTTAGTACCTATGTTTACTGATAAACTAAAAGGTAGGACTTACAAATTGCAATAACATACGGCGTATTTATTCAATCGCCGATAAAATGTATTACAACTCTTACAAGTGTAAAATCGAAAAACTCGAAAAGCCGGTTTTTCCAAATCTGAAAGCCGGTTTTCACGATTGGCGTGAAACCCGGTTTTTCCGGTTTTTTCGGTTTCGGTGAAACCGGTTTTGTGACCCCTAGTGCTGTCATATATTTGCGGATCGGTCCTCTGACTGACCCAGCATCGAGTGTATCGCTGTTGTGTGCTCGCTCACGCCTCGCACCACTTAAGAAAATCACCCTTGCTCGGCTTGAACTCTGCGCAGCTCACCTGCTTGCTCAGCTGATGCAGACTGCTCTCAAAACTATCAATAACAGGTGTCAAGTGAATACTACACTCGCTTTCTCGGACTCTTCTATTACTCTCGCGTGGATTCATTCTTCACCTCACAGGTGGCAAACTTTTATTGCCAACAGAACCTCTGCAATTCAGGAAATCATAGCCCCACAACATTGGTATCATGTGCCAGGCCACGAGAACCCTAGTGACCTTATATCGCGCCCAGTCACACCTAATAATTTGATTAATAATAAAACGTGGTTTTTGGGGCCTGAATGGATTACTCTGCCGATTGAGCAATGGCCCATTAATGCATTTAATAAAACAGATGTTTCTGATGTGCCGGAAGCAAAGGCTGTCGCGCTATGCAATACTGTTGACCCGGTGAGAGAAGTTCACCCGCTAATAGCACTTACTGAAAGAATGTCAAATTGGTCAAAGTTAATTAATGCAGTAACATATGTGTTAAGATTTGTAAAAATATTGAAAAATAGTGGTTGTATTACAGTATCAGACTTAACTATTGCAGAGACTTATCTCATAAAAGCAGTTCAAGCACAATACTTTGCTTCGGACATTGATGCTATCAAAAATAATAAGCCGCTTCGCACCCCTCTTAGAAAATTAAACACTTTCTTGGATGATGATGGTCTCCTTCGTGTAGGAGGACGTTTATATAATGCGCCTATTGCTTATGAACAAAAACATCCTGTACTTATTCCTGCAAAAAGTAGAGTAGCCACTATTTTAGTGGAACATTATCACCGAATCAACTTGCACACCGGACCTGGACTAGTTCTAGGTTTACTTAGGCATCAATATTGGTTGTTGCCCGCTCGCAGTCTTGTACGCAAGGTTATCCACGCCTGTAACAAATGTTTTAAACATAAACCCAGGGAAGTGTATCCATTTATGGGCAATTTACCTGAGTTTCGTGTTACTCAACAAAAATGTTTCGCTAAATGTGGAGTCGATTATATGGGACCCGTTTATATAACTATGGGTAAAAAACGAGGGATTAAAAGCCAAAAGGCTTATGTTTGTTTATTTGCGGATTTAGTTTCAAAAGCAATTCATTTAGAATTGGTCTCCGACTTGTCAACTGAAATGTTTATAGCTGCATTCAAACGTTTCATCGCCCGCCGCGGACCTGTATCACTTATCATAAGTGATGGAGGCAAGAATTTCATTGGTGCTCGCAATCAATTTAAAGAAATATACTCTGTAGTTTGTTCAGAAGAATATAACAAAGCTATCATCCGCGAATTGACTCCCCAAAAAATTGAATTTAAAATTCAACCTCCATACGCTCCACATATGAGTGGTATATGGGAAAGCAATGTAAAAAATGTTAAGGTTCATCTATACAAAACCATTGGTTCTCAAATATTGACATATGAGGAATTAAATTCAGTGCTGGTTCAAATTGAAGCGCTGATGAATTCTAGGCCCCTGTGTGTCCTCAGCAGTGACCCCTCTGAACCTCTGGCTCTCACACCATCGCATTTGCTAAATCTAACTCCCTTAAAATATATCCCTGCGGTAAATTTAGACGACATACCTATAACTCGCTTGCAAAGATACAAATTAATTGACAAAATGGTTCAATCTTACTGGAAAAGATGGCATACAGAATACATAACTTCTTTACAAAGCAGAGAAAAATGGAACACAACTGCAAACCCAGTAAAAAAGGGACAAGTGGTAATCTTAAAGGAAGAAAAACTTCCTCTCTTGTGTTGGCCTCTTGCGGTGATAGAAGAGACTTATCCCGGCAATGATGGTATTACTCGGGTTGTAAAGGTTAAAACTAAAACTGGTACTTACATTCGTCCCGTGGTTCGAGTGTGTCCATTACCCACTCAATAATATAATTATTATTAACTTTTAGATATAAGTCTCTTTTTTAAAAATTGATTATGTTTGTTAATTCTGTAGTGCTGAATTAAATTTAAATAAATATTAAATATTTCAATTAAGCATTAAATCATACATTGCATTGTGACTTTTCAGTCTACTTAAAAGAATAATAACTTTTATTTTATTTTTATTTGAGCCTCAATGTTGGAGTACACTCCAAGGCGGGGGAATATGGTTTGGCCGTTTATATCTGATTTAAAGAAGTTCACCAATCAGGCAATCATTGTACTTATTATTTCCACTATAAAATATTTACATACATTGTCTTCATCCTTACTCTATACTTGTATCCTCATTCTAATATTTCCGAACGCAACCTATTTCCTTACACCTCTAATCCATTGACATTGACACTTCCGCTTTCGCCGAATGTCAAGTGCATCGACATATCCGGTCGCCATTGTGAATCCTCTCAATCAACGCACGCGCACCGCTCCTACGCAAAAGACTCGATACTATCAAGAAAAGTGATTAAAAAGTGTGATAATCTTAATAAAAGGTGTATTTAAATAAACTTCAAAACCCCGGGGTATGTAAATCTGTGAAGTGTTAAAAATTGTTTATAAGAAGAAAGAACTGAACCAGTGCATCTACCAGAACACATGTGTCAAGGTATCAAATCCTTTCCAATCCCCAAAAATTTACACCACACACAATGTTTTTCATCACACTTGCGAGGAAAAAACTAAAATTTAAGCGAAATAATTCTTAAATACGGTGACGTTTCAAATAGGTATTCGATCGCCATTTTGCTTGCGCCGTTGCTTAGCAACGCGGTACAAACATTCCGTGCGTTTTTTATTACGACATAGTTTTCGAACTAGATTTTGCAAAATTATTATAACAATATTTACCAAAATTAATGATAAATACTTTTAAATATTAAAAATAATGAAGAAATATACCGTATTAGTTTTATATACTTTAACATTTGCTTGTAGTCAAGTTTGGGTGACATAACAAAAAACCCTGGCTGAATATAAATGTCCTGAGTCTGAAGTAATGTACGAGTGGGTCAACATTTTTAAAACTAAACCTATAACTCCACACTGTGGAGTTATAAGAATTCCTAACTCCCGCGGGATCAAAGTAGGCCTTTGTCCTTCAGTACACCCGCATGAAATAACACCATTTACGAGCAGGTGTGATGAAAAATATATGACTCCTTTTTTCTAAACTTTGAATTGAACGGTTGGTGGCAGCGGCCGATAATCGCTCTGCTAACGCAAATTAATTGTAATCTCTCAGCAAAATAGGATCAGTTTAATAGCATAGCTGGTAGTATGTTTTTAATTAGGAAAAATGAAATAAAAAATATTTCACTTAACAAATTGACTTGGACCGGCGATTTTTTTTTGGTGGAATGTGGCTCCACGTAAAATAAAATTCGCCACACCTTGACAAGACATTGAATTCGACGTTTTTACTCGTTGAAAACGGCAGAGAAAGACGCATTTTATCCACTAGTAGGAAAAAATTTTCATGCATCTTTAGAGTTGTTTCTTCACGTTATCGTTATGTGGTAGAATGGACTGTAATTGTTATCGAAAATTTAAATTACGATGTATATTTTTTTTAAGCATTTAAGTGCGATTTCATGCGGCTCCTACCTTCCCTGTACTTGTAATTCTTCTTCTCCTGGATCGCCTCCGTCAGTTTGCCCATCACGTCCAGCTGCTTCAGCGACAGGATGCCGAGACCTTTGATGATGCCGGCGATGCCGTATGCCGCGCCCTGCAAACCAATCAATATTAGGAGGCCTTGGCCACTTTTTCACTCGATGACAGGGGTCGGTAATAGGCCCGCGAAATAAGAAGTCGTCGTTATTGACAACCGACCATTTCCCTTTTGCTACAAATGATTAACAAAATGAGGCTTGGCTGCTGAAAAGTTGCCGACCGCTGGTTTAAGAGATCTATTCCAGTTTATGTCTATATTGTCTATTAAATTTAAACTTTCATGAGACATACTAATATTATAAAAACTGTATCACTCACTCGCTTTGTTACATACAGACCTTTGGAGATGGTTGAGAAAGCTCTTGAGTAGGTGTACTAGGGGGCAATACACAAAAGATCCCCCTGGGTCGAAGTGTATCCATATGGGCTCCCAAATACAATTTTAATCAACCTTTGGGAGTTCTCATGGTGAAAAAATTATTCTATCGTATCCACCGACTTACGTACCTATTTGACTACATGTGTCTTACATACCTTCCTATCTCCGTACTTCTCAGCGGTGAGGAGTTGTTTCATAAGCTTGTTCATGATGGCGGGAATTTCTCCCTCGAGCGCTGGCGAGCACACGAGATGCGGCAGACAGTTGCTTACGGACTCTTGCACCTATGGACATTAAATGATTATGTACATTAGTTTTTCTCAAACATGCGCAGTGTTGTTACGTTAGTGATAATAGGCTAGGAAGCATCACGTTTCGGGTCCCTTAGTGACATGGATTTTCATACTACTTTGCAGGCCTAGGCCTGAAAAGTGTTCCGTCGTCCCGCACCCAGACAAATACTCATTTGCATATGAAACTTCCACTCTGAATCCTTACCTGCTGGCTAGGCGTAGACAGTGCAGCAATGAGCCGAAGCGTAATGGGCTTGATTCTAGCATCATCGGGTTCGAGATGGCGCGCCAACGACCCGACCAATAACACCACGCTCTGCCGAACTGCATCGTAACCTCCGGATTTCGGGGCCTTGTCCAGGAAGTTTTCGAACACGGGTAACTGGCTGCTCAGCGTTTCCTGTAAAGGAAAAGGCAATAGATTAAATAAGATGTATTCAAAAGCATATTACAGAAGGAGACGGAAAACGGATCACATTTCCTTCTTCCAAAGGTTGAGAAAAAAAATCCTCAGTTTTTCACAACTAGAATACGATACCAAATATGCCCTTAAAAGGATCACCAGCATTTTTGTTACACCTTCTATAATTTAACCGCATGGAGTAGTTGATAAAAGTTGCACCGAAAATTCTAGGCCTATTAGTAATATTACTTTCGAACTCTATCAAATATAACTTACGCAGAGATATGATTTTTTTGGTTGTATTCGAATTTCGATATCCTTATACTCACGTAATGTTATAATTATATTAGCCATTTATCAATGCCTGATTATGATAATTCGATACATATGCACTATAAATAGCAATACAGTCATCAGAAGTAGCTAAGCGGGTAGGGTGGTCAAAATGAGCTTTATTGTTATGAAAATAAGAGCGTGTAAAGGTAATTTTGCTTTGCTGACTGCATTCGGACTTATTCCGCATACAATCATTTTTATTCTGACTTGTGTAAGTAGTACATTGTGCTTCGAGGGGGTGAGATATTGCTAACGAGAGCTAGTGGACTGTAAGGGTAATAACACACTATTCCCACGTACGCAACGCACGCAACGCAACGTGGGAGAGATTGTGTGCACACTTGTCCCACGTATACGACGTGTATTGACATCAGACGCTAGAAACACACTATACCTAGGTACGCAACGTATGCATTACCACGTGGGTATGACGCGCTAGGAGCGTAAGATCTAGAAACACACTGGGGGGTGATTTTTGAGATTCGAGCACTCGAAAGTGACATTTAAAACTCTGAATAAAACGATGAAATTATGTTTTAAAAATAAAAGCGATAGAAATATAAAATAATTATCATTTTTACCATTAATTCCATGCGAAAAAATTGGCTACAAACTTTTGTGTGCGATTAATTTCGAGCTTGAATTTTTTGAATTCGATCGTCCGGCTGTCAAAAATCGGCCCCCAGATCGTACGCGTGGGAAAGCGTGTGATATCCCCTCCACGTTCCCACGCCGATCTGGCGCGACAGATCGAACGTTGCATGGGACGCGTGGCATAGCATCGCGTATGACAAGTATGTTTCAAATATCAGGGTCCAGATTTCATAATGCATTGAATACGTTGCGTACGTGGGACCAGCGTCCTACCTTAAGCCAGGAACAAATTTCGTTGGTCATCGCGTCCCAGGCGATAACTTGTTAAGTGGTTAAGCGCGATGTATAATGAAGCCTCGTGAAGGTTAGCTTCCTCTCCGAAAATTTTTCAATCGGGGCGCGATGACCTTTATTTTTAAGTGATTATATGGCTGCCGTTCCTCAACCCACCAACGGAGCGGCAGCTGACCTTCACGAGGCTTCATTATACAACGCCCTTAACCACTTGACAAGTTACCGCCTGGGACGCGATTGGTCATAAAATTTGTTCCTGGCTTACGGTAGCTATAGAGCTAGAATTAATTAATGACTCGAGTTTGCAACGTTAATAAACCCGCCTGATCCCCCGAATTACACAGTTTACACACGTCTTTCATGAAACAGAATTTTCATAAATATTAAATACAGTAGAATTAACACATTCAGCACCGAGAACCCGACAGTCGGGTTCTCTGTTCGTAGCTACTACGCGCTACATACGAGGAATACCTGGCTACACGCTACGAGCGTAGGGCGTAGCGCTACGCGGTTGCGAAAGTGTTAAGAGTCCGGTAACGATTTGAAAACGAAAATCGCTAATAATGACATTATGCACATGAATTGATTTTAGTAAGATAGCTTGAAGTCTTGTTATTGCAAAAAAGTACTTTAGGTCGATATGTATTAATATTTAATACCTTAAAACTCAATTCTTACAGAGCTTGTTTAGTGAGGACGTTGATTCATGCAATTTTGTCGTATAATTTTTAATTGTTATTTGTTAAAGAACCTAATATGTTTTGTACAATCTAAATAAAGCATGAAGTGAAGTTTATTTTTGAATTTTTATATTTGTAAAATACTTTCATATCTTTCCAAAAATATCACCTAAACTTCGGCAATTTTTGCAAAATTGCTCGAGCAAAATATACTCTCCCTTAAATATATATATGAAAATGAAAAAAACTGTTACATTTATTCCTCAGGCGACTCATTTTCCAATGTATTTATATATTTTACGTACTTGTATAACTTAATTTTAATCAATAAAAACTTTACTCTTTTCACCTCTCCGAGCAAAAATCGCGAAACAGATGTTAGATTAGGGTGAATTATTTATGAATGAAGCATATAATAAAAAATCGTTGTATTTATTCCATTCAAAAAGAAACCACCTTTCATAATATGTATACAAAATTATAGAGGTTATGTTAGGTACTGCAAAATAGCATCAAGAAGTTGAGCGAAATCGAAAAAAAAATTACCGGACTCTTAAATATTCGTCCGCTCAGACTCAATTAAAAATTGTGTAAAAATATTTTATTTTGCCTCTTAATTTTCAATTCAAATGAATTTTTTTTTGAACGCAAACAAAATTAAGTAATGCTTAACGCCTGTATTTTAAAGGTTTATTCGTGGCTGATTTTAAATATAGTTTTACTTTTGAGTTAGTTTTAAAAAAAGCCCATGGGAGTTAAATGGGTTTTAGCTCTCACTTGCGTGTACGCTTTATGACAAATTGTGATAAAAAACAATTCTCTAAAACAGTTATTATATTAAAGGATCCACATCTCAGGAGATCTCGTCTAAATAAGACAATTCTCCTGCTTTAATGAGTCCATTCATTTCTTTTTCAGGACTGCCAAAGCAGTAGTACGGTCACGTCACGTCTGAAAATATGGACACATTTAATGTGTCAAAAACATGTATCCAAGACTTTACGCCCTGGTAATGGAGCCATGGCTACATATTTTATGTCACATTCAATGTATCCATAGTTTCGGACGTGGCTGTGCAAGCAAATTTATTTTCCTGACGTTTCGAGCGTATCGTAACGCTCGTGGTCGCAGGTAGACTAAAAAAATCATATTTTTTTTCGAATTATTATGAGTGAGGGAGTACTCGAACCAAAAGTAGTAGATAACTATATATTATACTGCTATATCGTAACAAATAAATAAACCAATTTTTGAATAAAGTACCTAAGTACGTGTATTTTTAGACCATTACATTAAATACGCTTATACTAAATATATACAAATAATGGTTACTCAGTCTCAATTATATTAATCAATGTATGATTTAAAAAAATTTCTTCACTCATACAGAATCATACACTATGAAAAGAACATTTTATCAAAAATGTCATTTTCATTTCAATACACAATTTAATCGCCAAAGTGAATTTAAAAAGACTATATAATATCAAGATGAATCGGACGAACTCAGATTGAATGCAGTTGCGTACCTTAATTAACATTTATAGTGACAACAAACATTCATTCCTTAAGCCTAATATCATATAGCGCAAAATCGAAAAAAAAATACAAACATATGGCAGTATTTTTTTAAGATGTCCGAATCTTACTAGAAATTTCTTCCTACAATTCGGCCATCTTAAAAAAATCTTACTTTAAATACTACAAAATAAATTGTCATTGAGATAGCGCTTTTTAGCATAGTGCACTCTGATTCGGAGGTTCGGAATTCACGTCGATCAATTCCCACTGAAGAGCGTATCCTGGTGTCCAGATCTCGGCAAAACTCTCAAAGGCAGCCCATGCTTCGACCTCAACACGAACCGGTCCGGGTCGAACTCCAAGCGTTTTCGTGTGCGAGCGCACGGCTCCACGCGGTAGCGCCGCAGCAGCTTCACGAGGCACACCTTGGACTGCACTTGCGCGAAACGCATGCCTGGATAAATGGTCTATGTTTAGTAAGGAGATAAACAACTATTATAAGTTTAATTGGATTATAATGACGCGGGCGGGTGCAGGTACGAAAAGGAGATGGCAGGACTTGGGGCCCATTTCTCAAAAGCTTGTAACTTGTAATACAAGCGGAAGTCCCTTTCTAGTAAAAGATGTCGAAAAGTGACATCCGCTTGTATTACAAGTTACAAGCTTTTGAGAAACGGGCCCTTGGACGCATTTTATAGAGAATGGGGGCAATATACAAACGACTGGATCAAGTAGATAAAAAGAGGGGAGGCCTTTGCCCAGCAGTGGGACATTACAACAGGCTAAGATAAGAAATTGTGTAGCAATACTGTTAGAGAATGATAATTGATTGTTGTTGAAGTTAGTGGTGTAACGAAACCTATAATCTGAGACATGTGGAAAATTCATATCCCCCTATCAACTCTTCTGGTATTTGCAAGTGATTATGTATTAACCTTTTGACCGCTATCGTCTGATCTATGAGACAAGGTCATAACTAGAATGTCACCTATATAAAATTATGACAGAGTTCAAAATATAAATCTCAATTTTTGACGTATGGCGGTCAAAAGGTTAAGGTTTTCGGGCATTTACAGTTACACCACTGGTTAAAATAGATAATTGAAACTCAAAGTATGCCTAAATAGAAGTGAAGAAGAGCGTCTCAAACGGTATTTAAAACACTAAAGCATCATATTTTATGAAGTATTATATCAACAAAATTGCAATATCGCATGCACCAATAGCCATGTTCGATAGCAAGTTAATGTATAAATTAACATAACTGGATATTAATTAAAATAATCAATTGGGTACAAACTCACCTATGCAATTTCTCGGTCCAAGCCCGAAAGGCAGGAACGCACACGGGTGTCTATCCTTCGAGTTCTCCGGTGTAAACCGATCAGGGTTGAACTCTGTAGGGTTGGGCCAGTATTTAGGGTCATAGTGGATGCCGCTGACGGAAACCAAAACCCCCATGCCCTTTTCGACTGTTACTCCAGTGTCGGGGAGCTCTACTCGCCCCAACGCGAGTCGAGGGATCGGGTCGACCACTGGATACATCCTTAGTGTTTCATCGAACACCTGTTCCAAATAAGTCATATCTTTGATGCAGTCATAAGAAACTTTTTCGCCGTGCTTCTTGACGACCTGATTGATTTCCGCTACAAGTTTGTCTTGTATCTCAGGATGCATGGCTAGTTCGTGCAGTAGGAAGCCCATGGTGGTAGCACTGGTCTCGTAACCGGCTGCATAGAAAACAAAAGCCTGAGCAGCCATGACGTCATCGGTAATCTGAAGTATCCTGTCCTTGTCTTCATCATGCCGTTTGACGCCATGTATCTCGCCCGCGTTTCTCAGCTCCAACATCAAGTCCATAAAGTCTTTCCTGTTGGTCGCCCTGCCGTTGCGTTCCCGCAGTATATCGTTCACGAGTCCGTAAAAGAAGTCCTTGATGGCTTTAGGCCAGAAAGACATGTCAAACTTCTTCAGTATGCCGGGATACATGGTTTCCAATTCGATAGTGTAGTTGGTGGTGAAGATGAGATTGTCTAAGGTTTCGAAGACGTTGTCGACGTCGTTCATGTCGATGTCAATGCCGAAAGCGCAGGCTCCAATGTTACCTATAGTGAATCTCTGGACAAGTGTGTGGACGTTCTGCTCGGGAGATTTCTCAACTACCGGGCCGAGATATTCAAGAAATTTGTCAGCGCGTTCAGTTATCAAGTACAGCATGTTCTTAAGTTTGCCGGTAGTGAACATGGGTGATAATCTAGTGCGTAGTACCCGCCAGTCGTCGCTCTCGGCGTTGAAGAGATTGAAGCCGAGGCCTTTGTTGCTGAAGCTGAAGCCGCGGTCGGAAAAGCTGTCGAACTCCCTGATCATCACGTGCTTGAGGACGTCTAGGTCCCTCACCACGACGGTGGGGTGCCAGGCGCGGTAGATCCCGACAACCTTGCTTTCAGGATACGAGTCGTAGAATTGCTTAAACAGCTCATTGAAGGTAGTGCGTCTGAGCGTCGTGTCTTTTAAGTTACCGAAAATTGGCACCGGTGTAGGGCCGGCTATGCCACGTTTCTTCCAGTATGAATAGTTCCTGGTTAAATATAGATAGAGTAGGAGAACACAACCGGCGATGCCGAGTGTAACAGTAGCAGCAATTTCAATAGCCATTGTCCTTAGCTGGGGGTCGAGTTAGAAAGAATAAAGAGTCTTAAGTAAGTGATCTATATATTGTTATGCCTATCGTTAATCAACTCATTCAATAGATAAATCACGATAAAACGTGTTTTAAATCACTATGTCGCAATTAAGACGGATGTGTTAAATTGGGGATACGCAAAACTGATTATAGTACTCGTCGATTTTAATGCTTAAATTGAGACTTTGTAGACCGATCCACAAGAACATACTTTTCGATGGACTGGCCTAACCGTTCTTTAAGAATTCTTGAAGAACGCGCGAGCATTCTGTAAATGAGAATATCGACCAGTCACTTTCCGTGCTCGCGGCCGGAACTCCGCCGATGAGCGCGCCCGCCGCGCCATTGATTTGGAAAAAACCATACAAAAGAGACATATGTAGAATCGAAATTGTAAAGCCAAAATGCGTCGTTTCACCACACCTGCGGTACCCGGCTATCTACGGTACGGAAATTTCTCTTAAACGGGTAAGTCACGTTTTTAAGTCAAATATCGTCTTCGTCGGTCAGCCACGCGGCAGGCTTATGAATAAGCTTCTCATTATGTAGTGAAACATGTCGCACAATATTCTACTTAATAAACGTTACTTGCGTGTATGTATTTAACCTTTTGACCGCCAAAGCCGTTAAATCACGCGTCCGGAAAGTCGTGCTCTTAGCGCCAGGACGTGATATCACGTCCAGAATATAACCGGGTTGCCTTGCGCGCTCGCTCGCGCTGGCGGGGCACGATTTTTCCGTCCGATGCCTGGCGTTCAAAAGGTTAATGTCTGAGTCTCAGATGTTACTGGTTTAAAATATGTATGAACTCGAATATCCGTCCGAACCCTCTTAATTAATTAACTAACATTAGATATTTCAGTGCAACTCGAGTGCACCTGTACTTATCAACTAATCAGGTGTTGATAGTACAGTCGACATCAAATATATGGGAGCGGACAAGGTACTCAAAAATATCTGAACATGGACCTTGAAAGTAGAGGTATTGTTCAGATATTTGTGGCCGTTTTAGCCGCTCCGATATATTTGACGGTGACTATATGTATTACTGCAGGCGACAAGGGCAGTGAGAATGTAGTTTTGTCACCCTGTTGTTCCCTGTGTCAAAATAAGTTGATCCTGATCGAGTAATAAAGGAAGGAGGAGGACAGAACTTGTACTAGCTACCTTCCAAAAAGAGGGGGGGAATGGTCGAATTTTGAAGTCGTGCTATACAGGGTGTTTTTTGAATAACTAGCCATATTGTGCAAGGCGATTTGGTAGGCCATAGTAAGTAACTTTTATTATAGGACCAACTTTAAATTATTAAAAAAAAATCTGTTTCATACATTTCGGCCGATCAGACGTAGACGTTTTGTATGGGGAGGCCAATTTTTTTGGGATTTCGTGGTTGGTCCCATACAAAAATTTGTTCAGTATGACTTACCTAACCCCTCACAATATGGCTAGTTTTTGAAAAACACCCTGTATAAAGATAATATCAAACAAACTCAACCTCAGGGCCGGCCTTAACCTTCTTGACGTCCCGGCGCGGAAAAAGCATCAAACGGTACACTTTGATACAAGGGCGGAAAACACTCACTATTCACGAATATTATCCCGGGACTTAAACTATCTCCATATCTAATTTCATCCAAATAGGTTCAGTAGTTCAATCTTGGTAAGACGGACAGTTGCTTTGTCATTTATATATATTAGTAGGGATATTTTGCACCAATAATGTACTTGTAATACTTGTATATCGGATGTAAAAATAGGCTTATTGATTAAATTGATATAGATCGACAGGTCAATGAATTATCACGCACAGTTAAATGCAATTAAGTGATTTGTTTACGTAATTTCCCTAATAGGCAGCTTATTACGCAGTAAATAGTAATCGTTTGATAAGATTAGCATAAATTATGTGGAAAATTTATAATCAAGTATTTTTTAAGCGTGTTAAGTACTTAGCAATTAGCATTTTGCGGCAAACCGCTACAAGTACATGCCCCACCTAATTAGTTAGGTCATAGCATAGAGTAGTAAGGAATAAGGGGACCTCTGATCCCTACTACTCGTGGGGACGCTATGGTGATTCATTTAATTAATAATCATCCGTAAGGCAGCGATGCGTTCGCCACCCATCACGTCTCGTTTTTCACGGGGGCGAGAAGCGGCTCACGGAGGGCCGTTTTGCTACTAATCGTAGCAAATGGAAATCCGTGATCTCTGCCTACCCCTTTTGGGAGATATGTATGTATACCATAGAGTAACATATATAATATAGCAGCACAGTTAAAGAACTTTTGGAAGCTCATGCCTGAAAGCGTCATCTACTCCAGAGCCACCTAAAGGTAGCTCGTAAGTAGGAAAAAAGCTAGCTTTACTACGGTACGCTACTCGTTCCTAGATGTCGCTGCGACGATATAATTGACGACCTCGCGAAACTTAGGGAACAAGCCATCAAGTATTTGAATAAGGGTAACCTCAATCTGTTGTTTAAACCTTGTACTTTCATCTAGTGACTTGTAATGTCATACGATAAATCAATTTATATATTGACATCAATATTTCGATATCAACATCAGTAAATAATTTTAAACAAAAAAGAACCGACTTCACTTAGGATCCGCTTTTCCAATTGAAAATGCCCGAGTTGCTGTAAAAAATACTGAACTATAGGTGTGCTTATGATAGTTGAAGAGTTCCCTCGATTTCTCCAGGATCCCATCATTATATCCGGACCTGGTGACAATGGGACCAACTCTTTCAAACAAAAAAGAATTTTGCGAATCGGTTCAGCCGCCTTCGAATAATCGGTGAACATACAAAAAAAAAGACAAAAAAAAAACAAGCAAAGACCAGATGAATTGAGAACCTCCTTCGAAATCTTGAAGTCGGTTGAAAACAAAAGACTCACCTTTCCATGCATCTCCACAATCGCCATGGCCGCGTTGAGCATCTCCGCGCGCACCTTCTCCGCCCTGTCTCCCAGCCCCCGCTCCACGAAGAACCTCATGGCGTCGGGCACATCATGAGCTCGCAGGTGCGGAGCCAGCGCCAGCAGGGCGAGCCCGATGCCGCGCCGGGCGCCCCACTCGTCTACTGCCTCTTCGACTACGTGCCCGAACTGATCCAGTTTGGCTGGGATCATCTGTAATAGTCATACTTATTTAATGGACGTAAGTCACCTTGTTACATAATTATTCGTACTAATTTTCTTAAGAATTACCAAGTACTTAAAAGTGAGTTAAAACCTTGTACTAAAATTAATTCTGTTTATACGTGAACAGAATTCATTATTAGTATGAGGAGGCAAATTACTGAACGGTGGCCAATTACTAGTAATTTACCCTACCATCCCAAAAATTTTGTTAATGTGTTTTATTTTACTTTTGGATCTGCCCAGGCGAGGGTTATACGGGCAAAATATAACGAAAGCCATACAAAAAGGTAAGCTTTTTAAGAAAAGATAATCCCATTAAAGACGGCGCACATACGTAGATTTCCCCAATCTAGGCGGCCAAAAGTCCAATTAGTGAAATTCATTATCGGTATAATTTACTAATTACCTTATATAGTTGACATTCCTGGGGACCCACCCCCACCCTATTTAACTTATTTGATAAAGCATGTGCTTATCAACAGGTATTCAAAACTAGAACATCGCTAGCAGTGTGCATATCAGTTTTAAGCGCGTTAAATTTACTCTTACTTACAAAGTTCATAATTATTTTTTTACGATCTAAAGTGACGTTAACGTGATGGATTCTACTAATTCAGGTAAGAATCTATGTATTTGCTTCATAAAATTTATTCTTTTCACCTTATTTTCATACTAAATGATAAGTTAAAGTTGAGACCTTTTTTAATGATACTTTTTCTTAGTTATCAAAGTTTAAAGGTTGTTTTGAAATGCATTTTAGTCCGTCTCAGCGACCATTAATATTTTAAAATTTTGGTTACATATTAAACATAACAAAACCGGTGAAAACGGCTGCTACTACTATACGCGCTACTCGCAATTTCTAAACCAATCTAAGTTAACAGGGCAAAAACTCTAAAACGTCTTCACATTTTTCTACTTTAACATAATTCGTTTTTTTTTACTTCAGAGTTATCCAGTGCTTCTGGTATTAAAGAAGTGACTCGTAAATATTTGTATGAACAGATAAAAGAACAGAATTTACCAAGTTTCAGTGAAAATTTGGAGAAATTGGAAAATAATCTCTTGGAGTGTTATGGCCACACCGAAGAAAGTAAAAAGAACCTCAAACGTAAGTTTTCGAACTATAAGGCACAAATAAAGCAAAGGTGGATAACTGCAAAGAGGAGAGAAGATCTGTTTTTAACTCAAAATCAGGCTTGGTTGGAAGGAACCTTCGAAATCCCTTGTGAAACGATTCATCGGCAGGGTCGTCCCAACAAATTATTTGCGGAATCGAGTGAACGGACCAAAAGGAGGAAAACAGAAGAAATCCGAGCTACTGTAGATGATGATATCATAGTCCATGCTGCACAAGTGTGTTTACAAACAGGTGGAAAAAGAGATGCTTCAAAAGTCCTCAAGGAAATAACGAATTCTCCAACACGAGCCACTAAGTACAAGAAATGCTGTAATATATATGCATATTCTGTAAATTTTATGTTTTTTGTATACTTTTATTTATTTTATACTGTATATGAAAATGACTAAGATGCAAAAGTGTATTTTTATAGCTTAAATACATTTTTGATATAAATTTTTTATATAAAAAAAATTATTACTTTTTTTTAAACTTATTTATTGAAATAATATTTAATTATAAAAGAATACAAGGTTTTTTTATTAAATATCCCATATTTAACTCGATTATACGATAAAATGTTTTTGGCCGCCTAGATTGGCGCCTATGTATGTGCGGCGTTTTTTAAAAACTTACCGGTAACTTTTCAGAGTATATGTCCTGAAGTGCGCGCAACACTTCAGCGCGAGTCATTGGCTGCATAGTCTGTTCTGAAACGCAAAAACAAACGATATATTCATTTGTACGTTATATCGTTTTAAAGGTAGTAAACTTTTGTATTTTGGTGCTATTATTTTCGTGTTTATCCCAATTATTAAACGTGACATAATTTCTAATGTGAGAGGTAGGTACATAATGTTACGGCAACTAGTCTTTAGCTTTAAGTACAGTCAGCAGCGCAAGTAGCATATGTGAGCGTAGAGAAACACAACTTATTGGAGTGTTCACAGATGACTCCGATAACCTCAGCAGATTATTAACTCAGCTGCTAAATATACTGAGGGTCTCTTTTAAAGTTGTTTTCTGACTGAATACCTTTCTCATTATTGTGTCGAGGTAATTCTTCATCAGTAATGTGTATTAAATGCGCGAGCGCAGCCGCGGCGACGCATTGTACTGGTTTCGCCGGGTGTTGGCCTTCGACTAGCAGTGGGAACATTTCGACATGTTCTCCTTATGGGCCACCAAGCCATATATATCTTTTTAGTAACTCGTCTAAATATTATTAAATTTAAACTTTCGTGAGACATACTACCACTATAAAATATAACGGTTACACTCACGTCTCCTTAGTAACTTAGCGCCAAATGTTTCGGAGAGCCTAGGTCTCCATCTTCAAGCACTAAGAGTGCTATTCGAACCGGCCTGTGGCGAACTACTGCAAGACGCGTTGAAGACCGGCCTGCGTCCAGCGCGGCACACCTAAAGTCGTCTAAAGATGCCTACTGCAAAGTTGTTTTATGTCTAAACTAGTAGTCCGCCTCGAACTGTGAGCTCGCGATTTACTTGCAAAAGAGTTGACCATTATAACAAGATCCCAAGGAGGATTTTTTTTCTCTTTCTAACTCCATAACCATTTGTTCGATCCTGCTCATAGGTATACGAACTTACAAATTTTATGTATCCTTGCTACAGCCCCAAGAAATTTCATGAAGATCAGAAAAACGTTACTAAAGTTACCGTCGGACAAACTATCGAAATCAAAAAGCCATCCAAATTCCGAGACGTCCCCGTAGCCAGGTGACAGTTCGGTCTAGAGTTGTTTGTAAGAACTCGCTTCGCTTACGCTCCGCGAGTTCGATAATGTCATACCTTTCTCATTGCGTTGAGGTGAGTCTTCATCGGTAATGTGTACTAGGTGCGCGAGCGCAGCCGCGGCGGCGCGTTGCACCGGCTCGGCGGGATGTTGGACTTCGACTAACAGCAGTGGGAACATTTCTCCGCGGGTGCTCCATTCTTTTGCCTCTGGGACCGCCGTCCATAGCTCTTCAGCTAGTTTCCTTTTGACATACAATAATTTATATCAACAGACACTTTTAACTAAAACTTTCGTATTTTTATAAGTGTTTTTAAAGCACGCAAAAGTTACCAGCGTTTGTCCTTCACGTAAAATATGTTTTGTACCACAAAATAATCAAAATAGAAAAATATGGTCTCAATCTGTCATATATTTGAAGATTTTCTTTATGTGACCAAGAGCATTAGAGAAATACAAAAGAGGAAACGTTGTAGTTTAATATCGATGCATTTCTTTTAATACAATTCAACATAATTAAATAATAAATTTATAATAATTTATTTTTACTTTTTTATTTTTTTTCTTTGAAAAAACTTGTATATTATTACTGTCACTCAGAAGAAATGCACTTCCAGACCATTGTATTCAACATATATCAACATCCACATCTTAGACTTACTTGTTGTCCTCGGCAATATCAAAAGTAGCGACCAGCAGCCGCTTGGTAATCTCCAGCGCGTGGTCCTTACACTCGAACAGCGGCGGCAGCCGGCTCGCTATGCGCAGGAGCGTGCGTAACGCCGCGTCTCGGACTACCTATAGATTAAAATGGATCTTATTATGGATAGATTAAGGTATAGATTCGGACAATAGTGGTACCTAGTTAACTTGGCTACTCTCAATTACAAGTTTTTAATAACAAGTGTCTATTACGTCGGTTACACGCTAATTCTGGCGTCAGTTCAATCCATTATTCCAGAATAGCAGAATGATGAGAGAATTATCATGTGACCCTCGGACTGACGGATGGACTGATGAAATTACTTATAAATAATATTCGTCAGTTCGTTTTGAACGACAGAAATGACTAACTGGCGCCAGAATTAGCATATAACCTATGTCTTTGCGTAGGAGCGTACGTAACGCTGCGTCTCGGACAACCTATAGACGCAAATTGATATTATTGTGAATAAAATAAGGTATAGTTTCGAACAAAGGGTTAAGTAGTTAAATTATACCGTTGCCTTACAAGCAAAATATCCCAAAAGTTGCCAGTGAAATTACAATCTACTGTGTACGCAATAGAATTGGTTTTACCTCGAGTGGGCTCTGCAGGCCGGCTAGCAAACAAACGACGTCCTCATGTGTGATCGGTGCTCGAGAGGCCATGTCACCAGTTTCGAGTAGCGCCACAGTGCATGCTGTTTGAACTCGCCCGCTTGTGCTTCCTACAAAATATAAGAAACATTGAGGCTGCGTTTCGACCAGAGATGAGCGTGGATGCGTTGCAGGAAATGTGTTTAACACTAAATGAAGAAGTGATTAGCCGTGGCTACACCTGGCGCACCGCCTCGCGAGGAAATTGCCGCGCGCGGCAGCTCGGCTAGTGTGGACGTGCCGCAGCCGAGACAAACGCACGCGCGGCTGCAATGCCTCGGGCGAGGCACTCCCACACTAGCCGGGCTGCCGCGCGCGGCAATTTCCTCGCCAGGCAGTGCGACAGGTGTGGCCACGGCTAATGAAGTGATTTACTACAACCAATGTTTTTAACAAACACATTTTTCTCAACGCATCCTCGCTCATCTCTGGTTGAAACGCAGCCTGAAAGTAGAGTAATGAGACAACCGGATATAACACGACGTAGAGAGTGTGAGCTGGACACGTGAACAGTCTTCAGGGCATCAGCTGACGCTATTTTTACCTCGATGCCATATAACGCAGCATGTGCGATCACGATCGATGTGTTGAGCTGGCTCGTACTGTGCATGTCTGCAAGAACAAGTCTGCTCACCTACGAGGTCCACCAGCGTCCTGAACATGTCGTCAGTGGGGAAGAGAGTGGGTTGTAGTAGGGGCGCGGTGCCACGTAACGCCGCGTGCGCGCTGACTACGCCCAAACCAGCTAGCATTGTTGTTGAGCTAGCTCGTACTGCGCTTTGTGACATGCCTGTGAACGTGATGAAAAAATGTTAGATACATTAAATTGTAAGCTAAAATTAAGCGATAATAGGCAGATCCAGAGGCTGAGAGTTGCCTCGGGCGAGGAACGGTTACACTTGCCAAGCTGCTTTGCGCGGCAATCACCTAGGGAGGTGGCTCGTTCAGTGTGGACCCGCATATTGAGAACTTCTTGCGAATAAATTCGCTAGGGGCGCCAGTGTAACGAAATACTTCAAATGTGCAGGCACCTTATTCAAAAATCTCTCTAAACAATAAAATATTTGGTCGAAAAACACTAGTCGCCATTTCTAATTTCGTTTAGATAAAACACATTCCAATTTTTGGGTTTGACTAAAACGTCAAGAACATGTGTCCGTGCATCCAAGAACTCCTCAACAATCTCACAACAAAGGTTCGGAATTTTTACAGCGTTAACAAGTTTTGATGTTATTTGTGTAATAAATAAATATATAAATATTAAATAAATATTATGGGACAATCTTACACAAACCGACCTAGTCCTACAGTAAGCTCAATAAGGCTTGTGTTGTGGGTACTAGACGACGATATATATAATAGATAGATATATATATATATAAATACTTAAATACATAGAAAACATCCATAACTCAGGAACAGATATCTGTGATAAACACACAAATAAATGCCCTGACCAGGATTCGAACCCGGGACCTCCTGCTTCATAGGCAGGGTCACTACCAACTAGGCTAGGAGGCCGTTGCAATAGGCAGACCGTATAGCTACCAAATAACATATACCAACTTACCAACTTTAAGTAGCGGGAACACATAGCAGAAGCCCGGGGCGTTGAGCGGCTTCCCCGGCTGCTCCTTAGTGCCCACCGTGGTTTCATGGATCAGGTTTATGGTGCGGATTGTCGCTTTGTCTATGTCCTCTTCCTCCCACGCTGGGTCTAGGTCGCATTGAGGTTTGTGCAATCTGCGAATATTTTCGATATAAGTTATTTTCGATGGAAGCGCTGGTAGCCTTGCGGTAAGACGTCCGACTTTCAATCCGGAGGTCTCGGGTTCAAACCCCGGCTCGTACAGTCACCGGTAATAGTATTTTCCTACAGGAAGGCCGCAAAAATATGTGACACGCTCTTATGGCCCTACAAACAAGAGCGTGTCAAATATTTTTGCGGCCTTCATGTAGGAAGATACTATTGCCGGTGACTGTACCACTGAGTTTTTCGGAACTTATGTACGGAATATCATTTGATATTTACCAGTCGCTTTTCGGTGAAGGAAAACATCGTAGGGAAACCGGACCTAATCCCAAAAAGACCTAGTTTCCCCTCTGGGTTGGAAGGTCAGATGGCAGTCGCTTTCGTAAAAACTAGTGTCTACGCCAATTCATGGGATTAGGTTGTCAAGTGGACCCCAAGCCGGGATAAACGCTAGGAGGAAGAAGTTATTGTATTTAACAACCAATTTTTTATTTCATATTATTTCTTAGAGTCAGATCATTATCAGTTTAGCTGTTGCAGACTCACTCATTTCTTGGTTCTTCCAACAAGATTCCAAGAAAAAATATGTATACTTTTTGTACGGTATATTAGACAGGTCTTGTAGACACGTTTCGACACAGCTAGCCTTATATGGTCGGGTTTTTATCACCTGTCACCTTTGATTATTAAACCAACCGGATGAGAGACGCGCTCTCATTTCTATCGGAAAAAGTCTGCCGTTCTTTGCGGGAGAGGGGAACGTCAAATGTATGCGAAACGTCAAAATAGCCACGTCAAATAAACGTCAGTCCATACAATGAGTATGACCACTGGTCATACTCATTTGGCAGAGGGGAACGCCTGTCAATGGCTACTCCCCTTGGTTTAAAGCTCTAAGCCTGTCACCATAGCTTGCACGTTTTAATAAGTGCAAGTGTGTAAGTGCGAAAGTGACGCATGTCGCGAGGCGATAAAATGACAACCATGGATGGCCAGGTTTCACCGATCATTTTCGCTAAAAACTGGCATCTCAGCAAATTTAAATAGTCCTCCTAATCCTATTGCCTGGTACGGCTTTAATAGTGGTTACCTGATGGTGAGTGCGTGCACTTGGTCCCGGAGCGCGGCCGGCGCCAGCAGCGGCAGGTCGCGGTGCGCGTCCCTAGCCGGGGCCGCTCCCAGCGGCGAGCGCAGGGCACCTACAAACATATGCTTGTGTTAACTTACCGGGCCAGCACTATCGAATAAGCGGGTTCTAGGCGACGAAATAAATAACATAATAGATAGATATATTCTTAAATACACAGAAAATATAAATAACTCAGGAACAAATATCTGTGTTAACGTAATTATTGCCCTCACCAGAGTTCGAAACCGGGATCTTCCGCCACGTAAGCACCGTCATTGACTACACTAGGAGGCTGTCAAAATATTATCCCTATCTAATTTTTTAACTTACTAAAATAATGTTTCTTGTAATTGCCTTTCAAGGGAAGATCAGGACAGTTTTTGGAAACCGTACACAATCTTTCATCATAGTTGGTACCTAAGAGAGCCGGCACGATCCTGCGCGCGTGCAGGCACAGCGCGGGCGCGGAGCCGGCGCCCACCGCCGCCAGCAGCCGCACCGCGATCTCCACCTGACTGTTCAGCTGCAACATACATATTGTTACTTAGCCTTCAATGTCTGTCAGTATCAAGGACCGGAACCGGTTATCAATGAAGGGGTATTAGCAGTGATCGGCGAAAAGGATCCCACGCCGCGGGAATTCAACTAGACATAGTATTATAGATGCGCCGTTTCGCCCGCGATACCAATTAAACTGCTCGAAAATATACGTGTTTGTATTATGTTTAATACAATGAATCAGTGTCGGTTACGACTTGTAGTCCGCCCCGAACTAAGAACTCGCTCGTTGACCAGTAAAATAATGGTTTGTTATTTTAATTTTATAGAGATAAAAAGAACACAAAATAATATGCGAAATAAATAATTTCATTAAAATACTTAATTACAAATGTTTGTGATAATTACTGTAATTTTATTTTTCTATCCCGCAAATGCCGCGGCATATCCATACTAGCATAATGATTGACGTCATTCACCCCGTGTGGAATCCTTTTCGCCGATCACTGGGTATTAGATACGGTTGTTTTTACAAACCCTATTAACTCGGTAAGCACATCATTGGCTTACCCAACGGTGAGCGCTTACCGAATCGAAAAACCCAATGAGGTTACCCTATCAAGTGTTTTTAGAATGCGCTCAAGCTATTGTAAACTATCGTTAAGACGAAACCACATTGAATATGGTTAACCCATAGATATCTGAATCCTATGTCAGTTGGTTAACCCTATTAAAACGGTTACCGTAATAGGGTAACCCAGCGACAGGGTTACCCTATCTATAGATTCAAGATTAATCAAATGAAGGGGTTTTCTGGTCCCTGGTCAGTATAACTATACTGCAACTGCGTAAGCAAGGGTGCCTACAGGTATTGGTAGCTTTCATACATTGCAGTGGACCTCCACGATATAATACATATTCATATGTATGGTATCATTCAATGAGACAGATGCATGCAATCTGTCAGACGTTTCTGCTATTCATGAGAACCATTATCATATCAGACCATAGTAACGACGGCGATATTGCACAAACTGTCGTTGGGGTAAACTAAATAAAGAAGAAATATAAATTATAAACTTACAGCAGTTAATCTGTCACGTATGGCGCTCTCTTTGGCTAATTGTGCTTTTATTGCCTCCTTTTGTTTCGCCGACAGTGGAGCCTGCAACACATAAAAAAATGTTTGGATAATTTAACACCACTTTGGGAAAAAATCAAATAAACTATTTGATTAAGGATAGAACTTGAGAATTAAATGGCTTCTGTCCGGTAAGCAGCTGCCATAGCCAATGGACGCCTGGAACTCCAGAGGCGTTACATGCGCTGTGCTGGCCCTGTTGGCGACTAAAGGTATAAGAAAGAATGGAATTACGGGACATCCCCCAAACTAACTCATCCATCAATAGCCAACTTCCTGGCCTCCTCGTACCTCTTTAAGCTTGCCTTCCTTGCGGCGCTTGTCTTCCAGCTCGCGCCGCAGCTGTAACTCCTCGAGCTGTTCCTTGTAGCTGTACGCCTTGCTCTCTCGCTTGAGATTCATTGCATTGTTGTCTTCGTTACTGCAAAATATATATTTTTAGTAAAGTACATACAGTCCCACTCCTCCAAGGCACAATATTGAGTTCTACAGGTCAAAAAATAATTAAATACATTGGGTTATTTAGATTTTTAATCTTCTTCTTCCTAGCGTTTATCCCGGCTTGGGGTCCGCTTGACAACCTAATCCGATGAATTGGCATAGACACTAGTTTTTACGAAAGCGACTGCCATCAGACCTTCCAACCCAGAGGGGAAACTATGCCTTTTTGGGATTAGGTCCGGTTTCCTTACGATGTTTTCCTTCACCGAAAAGCGACTGGTAAATATCAAATGATATTCCGTACATAAGTTCCGAAAAACTCAGTAGTACGAGCCGGGGTTTGAACCCGATTTTTAATGGTAATTAAAATATGTTAAATTTAAACTTGTAAACCTTTGGCATAGGGCCCAGGCTGTTTCCCCACCTCCTGTTACGTCGACCAACAGGCTGTTTCCGCAAATTGTTGTAATTAATTTGGTTGACAGAATGTTGCTATCAAAATAAGTGTATTATATTGAAGATGGGAACTGATCATCAATTTCATCATTTATTTCGAATTTCGACATAAAATATTAGTTTAAAGTAATCGAGCTGTAATATTTTGATTGGGGGTGCCACATTTTGAATTCATTTTTCGTTAGTATACTAAGTATTGTATTTAACCGTTTGACCTCCATAGATATATATCAAATCACGAACACGGAAAGCCATGCCCTCAGCGCCAGCGCGTGATATCACGTCCGAAATATAACCGAATACGTCATCTGGCGTCAGTGACACGCGGTTACCTACCCGGGCACGCAGCTCTTGTCGTACAGCTCCCCTTCTCTGGTCAGATAAGTGAAGTACTCATGTCGAGTGACCCTCAATAGTGCTGGCTCTTGCAAAGCTCTGAGCGCCGTGGAAACAGCCGCACTGGCCACGTCGCCGCTCCATGACGATAATGTTGATACAACGTTTGAGAGGGTCTGGAAAAAAAGAATAATGGTGAAGAAACCTTCCAAGATCGCGCGATTGTTTTTTAGGTTTCTAACCTGATTGAACTTGCAAACTAGCGTCAGATTAGAAATAAAAAGATGCGACATTCTAGATACATTTATGGATACCGAAAGGGAACAAAAAATAATTTCTGTTCGTCACAGACGGTTCTCTGCCTTTTCGCCGAAAATCATAATGCCAAATTTCACTTGCCAACCAACTTTTCGCAGAAGTTTCATTTGGCCGAATTTCATTTCCCAACTTTACATAATCCAACCTAACCTAACCCAACCTAGTAGGCAATTTTCATTTCACAACTATGGGGTTGGGAAATGAAATGGTTGCGAAATAGTTATTTGGTAAAAGTTATTCAGCCAAATGAAACTTCTGCGAAAAGTTGGTTGGCAAATGAAATTCGGCAATACAATTTTCGACGAAAAGGCAGGATACCGTCACGGACAATAGTGAATATTCAAAATCCTTATTGGTTTTTATGTACCTAGCTTAGATGTCTGAATTTTTTTGCACCATTATTAACACAAAACATGTTATTTGCGCGTTTCTTTATGCAAAGACTTGCCTCTATGGCGATTGATTGTCTTAGTGAAAATGCTACGATAAAAGTTATGTTGTTTTTCAGATTGCGTTACATACAGGGTTCAATTTATTTACCTGCATAATTCGAATGAAATAAATAAATTCAACATACTAACCTCGCTAGGCGTGTATCCACAGACGTAGGCATTCTTCAGATTGTTAGCATACAGTCCGACCAGCGACTTGGGGTCCAGCTTGAGATACCTCACGCTGCGGGCCCAGGCGCGCTTATTGACAGCCACGGCGAGGGGGTGGTGGCTCGCGCGTAGTGCGTCTATGGCGAGTAGCTGCGCGTCTTGCTCCGAGTAACCTGCGTCGTGTAAACGAGCCTTCAAATAGGAGCAAGCAATTTAATTCCTAGGCCACTGTAGAACCTTGTCAAAATTGCTAGCTTAGTAAAGTACAGCTACGTTTATACGTGTCCGCGAGCAACTGCCATTAGGACAAGGTTCTATAATGGCTTAGGGATGAAATTAGTTGGCTTGACTAACAAAAGTCGTCTCGAGAAAGGAATTTTTTTAAGAACTTTATCTAAACTAAATTTGCCGGTTTTTTTTTAAAGCAGAGGCCCGAGAAAAAAAGCTTTTCTGGTAATTCAGATAAAGCTAAAAAAACTAAAGGAATTTAGAACGAAGCATATGTACTAAAATAAAACGGTTACACTCACTGCACTTTACATGTAGCGCGAAGTGACTAAAGTGCCGTGAGTGTAACTGTTATATTTTATAGTGTTATGTATGTCTCACGTAAGTTTAATTTTAATAGAAGTACAAGTAAATAGATTTCACGATAAAAACTTTTTGGTCTTTACTTTGTCATCTACAAAAATTACACTCACCTCTAAACGAGCAGAGCGCCTGCACCGAATCCAAAATCATCTTCCCCGTAACATCTGTCCCCTTCTCCTCCGGGCTTTTCTCCTTCCCACTAAACACTTTGCCCTCCTCCAACACTTCAGTTAACTTCAACACCAAATACCTGGCCATCAAGGCCCGGTCCTCCTTGGCGAGTAAACTTTTGACTTCTTCCAAAGCGAGTGCCCGGACAGATTTGGTCGGGGAGATGAGCATGAGGGTTAAGGCTCGGTAGATGGGGGAGTTCTGGTCGGTTGAGACAGTGGGGTAGTGCTGGAGGACGGTCCTGCATAGCAGCACCACCTGCATTAGGACTATAAAGGAGTAAATGTTATAGCGGAATTATGTAGCACACTGTATGGTTACTTATTCTAAATACGTAAATCAGTCGCGATACAGACAGACAGACAGACTTAAAGGCATAGTCACGCTCGAGCGTAAAGCTGGTAGGGCGTGAGCACAGCGTAACACCGTTGTGTCTGATGTAAAGACGTATTTAAGGCATACATTTGGATTTCAGCGTCGCGCCCCGCTCACACCACGCCAGCATCGCGCTCGTGTATGACTAAGCCTTAAAAGTTGAAAGAAGAAACTTGAAACGAGTATTCTCCATGTAACTATAAGCAAGGATTTATATAATGCAATTTCTAAGAAAATAAAACGGGTTGATGATAATAATAACTAAAACCGGAGCGAAGTCGCGTGCGAGTACTAGTTATTCATAAAGACTAATGCATAGAAAACGTTTATAAAAACACAGTACTACATAAAAAGTACCAAGCTTTCAAAACAGACACACCTAGCAAAAGTGTTGAAAACTCTTCTTCATTGTCGCATCCTCGTGATCTCTTAAAAATAAATTTCTTTAAAACAAATAATTAACATATGCTTACCGTCATCACCAGCAGCAGCGAGCGCTCGATCATGCAACAGCACATGTTTATCAGGGTGCGTGAGCGCAGCCCACGACGTCTGCGAGGGTAGTTCCCGCGCTGAATCCAGCAGCACTAGTGCTAGCATCGCGCATGCGCCTTCGTGGACCACCGGGTGCTGGAACAATCAATACAACATACTTAACGCATGTCAATATAAAAACTGCTGATCTAAAAATGCCCGGAACTCGAATGACTTTCAAATTACGTTCCATACGAGGACGTCCCAAATGTCAGGGTGGCCATGTCGGAAGACATAATTATAGAGTTTGTCCGAAAAGAAAAGTGTCGTGGTTTATACGGGAGCTCATACATTCTACGACACCTATCTTTGCGGACAGACTCTAAATGTTATTGTTTTGTATCTGGAACATACCTGTAGCGGTTGCTGAGCGGCTTTAGCGACGGCCTGTACTAATGGCGGGCGGAGCGCCTGCTCCTGCGCGGGCGCAGCCGCGGCGGCGCGCAAGGCTCGCGCCAGAAGACACAGGCTGGCTACACGCACGCCCGTTGTCGCGTTCTTGGATGATTGTATTTTCTAAACACAAAATGTTAATGTGAGTATATTAAAAAAATTGTCCAAAATCTACTCAACTCTTAATTGCTCATGAAGACGAATGCAACGAGCCCAAAGACGACAGGATAATGTTGAATAGTGAGTTCCTATGGACACCATCTACTTCCATAATCAGATCAGCTTTGTCATAATAATATTGCTTTGTCATCTGATTTACATATGCATGCTAAATTTCAGCTCATTTGAAAACTAGAAGTCCAAATTTAACTTGCAAGATTTGATTACAGACAACAGGACAGGTGAAGCTAAACAAACGTTTTTAAAATAGCCTATGAGAGATGTCACAATGAAATAGATAGTTTACTTTATAGAAACATTACCGTGTACAAGTCCAGTAGTGGCACCGGCAGCGGCGGCTCGGCGACCCGCGCCCAGGCCTGCGCGGCGTCCAGCGCGGCTACCAACGTCCGCTCGTGCGACTCGCTCTCCAGCACGCGCGCCAGCCCGGCGCAGGCCGCTTGTAGCAGAGCGCTACGTGACGAGGCCGGCACGTTCAGCGCTGTGAGTGTGGACACGCCCTGAGAACAAAAATATTAATCATAAAATACACACACATACAGACAAGCAACTTTACTTACTGGACGGCCCCATGGATTTAAGATCATGTTTTTTAGGGTTCCGTAGTCAACTAGGAATCCTTATAGTCCGTCTGTCTGTCCGCGGCTTAGCTCAGTGATCGTTAGCACTATTTATTTAACTAACTCTTCCATTTTGAAAACGTATTCATATCTTAGAATCAATGGGAGCATTCCACGAAAAGGTCAACTTTTGTCGGGGACGTGACGCATATGGCAGCTACCTTAAAGAGCTGCATAAATCTGTAGAATATAACGTCGAACTTAAAGCCGAGTTATCAAATGTTATCACGCCAAATATCAGCTTCTTCTCATTTCCAGAAATACTAAAAATGTAGCGTCACGTACACGACACTTTTCGTGGAATGCACCAATGGCATATCTTTTGTTCTTCTCGATTGTCATGATAATCATCTCATACTCCATAAAGAAGAATTACGTCCCTTTCATAAATTCTAAACCTTGCAACACGCTTAAATTGGAAATGAAATTTTTGCAGCGCCATTTGATTTAAGTGTTTTAATTAATCTCATTGTAAAAGATTCTTACATTGAGTACAGTGATCTTGTCCTCACTAGACGTCAGTTTTCCACTAGCTCCGTGGTACTCCGCGAAGGCATGTTTGAGCAGGTCTTCGGCCGCCTTGGGGTCGGAGCATCGCTGTGCGAGGCGCTCGAGCGCGCGTAGTGCTTCGCCGCGCACCCACTCGTCTTTCGAGTGCACGTTCACTGCAGGAAAGATAAGAAACTTTAACAAAGCTTAATAACTCAGCTAGGGCTTTAAAACAGCCGAGAGACTTGTTAACACCGTCTTTTCTAAGAAGTTTGAGATTGAAACTGGAAATGTAACTAGCGATAGAAACTCACGCCTAAAGAAGTGGTGGCACCGTAAGAAACGACATGGTATCTAAACGTACCTACAATATGGTTGACATATTGTAGGCACCTATAATCATTTGGATGACAGAAAAACGTCGTTACTTGAAGGTTGTGCCCCAGTACCTTTATTTTCAATATGTTTTTCTCAAACATACGCGGAAATGTTGTCGTTACGTTCGTGAAAATAGACTCGAAAGTATCACGTTTCGGGCGCCGTAGTGACACTTGCTATGAAAAGGATTTTCATACTACTTTGCAGGCCTCGGCGCCCTCCACGCGCACGACCGCGCGGGCGGGCCGGGCGCGGCCGGTCCCTGCCGGGCGGCGCCGGCCGCGACACGGTCTCCGCATTATACCGAGAGATACGGAGTGCGATAGACTTTTACCCGCTTATTCATAAACGTGCTTCAAACCTCATTTAGTTAAATTATGTTTTGTCTGTTTCTAACAAACACAACTGTCAAAGTGACAGATAAGGACAAACGATGTTTTAGTTAAATGAAGTTTGAAGCACGTTTATGAATAAGCGGGTTAGGCTTTAAGTATTAGGTTTTAGGTCTTATTTCCACGCATTATTTTGAGAAAAGCACTATACATGCCTCGTCTTGAAAACGGATTCCCGGCCTCGTATCCCTATCCGTATATCCCTGTATGGACCTACTTGGCCGGAAATCCCTGTTTTCCCAGCCTCTGCTGTAATGTACTATTGTAGCATTATCTACTGTACTTTTATTATACACCTATAAAAACTGATTGAATAAATGCATTTTGAACGGATTTTGCGGGGATGTAATTAAATTCAGTATACGCGATATAATCCGTTCAAAGTTGTTTTATTTCATGAATAACTATCGCGGCAACCGTAGACAATATTAAATGTATTTTATTATTATAATACTTACCAATCAAGTTCTTCCCAATATCAACGGCAATGCCATCCAAATCCACATTGAGACTGGCGAAGACCTCTCCAACGGCCTCTATGATGGTTTCCGGGCTCCGCAGCATGGCCTTGTGCAGAGCTGGTAGTAGTGTCTCGTAGACTTCAGTGCGGCCCAGTAGATGGAGGAGGTCGGTACAGCCGGCGATGTAGGCGGCGTTCGGGCGGGCTTTCACGCTGATTAGGCTCTTAGTGAAGCTTTCTAGCATTTTGGCCTGAGGAATGAATAATTTAAATATAAACTTACTTTTTATTTCAAAGTAATAATGATCACTATGTAGTGTGACTAAAAGCAATGCTCTGATTGAGGCGAAACTCATTAAGCTGGTCACTGTCCCTCTTTTCGAAATAAACAAACATCTCTGTTAAGTTGATCACAGCATTGTTGCTCAATTTAGCGAAACATGGTTTGTTTCTAAATGCTTATAGATTCTAGACTACACCTTATATGGAGTGACGAGTGTGGTGTCCCCAGTGAGAGCGGCATGTCGGCACAACGCAGAGAACGCCACGGTGACGTGCGGGCCGCTTTCAGGCGCTTGAGACAGTAGCACTTCGGGCCATTTGGTTAGCTTGCTGCCAATGGCTAACCAGGATGTGTGAAGCTGTGAAAATTATAATTTCTTAGCATACAAAGCCACTAGTAGTGATCTAATACTAAAAATTGTCAATATGAGCACTAAGAGTGCTTTACATATCTACAAATAGATTGTAAAAACCGTGAAAGTTTAAATCAATGCTTTACACTTTAAAAAAAATCATAAGAACAAACTATGTCTAGCCTTATATAGATGTAAGCAAAAGACACTGAAATAAACAGCTTAAATTTTAATTGTATCTCTTAAAAGCTTTGAATTGCCACAACTGCAACAGAACTGAACTGCTTGCTGCTGCTGTATAACATGCAATATTAGACCTATTAAAAAGGCCTGAAATCATAAAGGTCCAAGGTGGTTGTTGTATGGCTAAAAGATTAACAGTGCAATATCATACTAAAACATCCAATTACCTTAGAGAAAGCCTTGTCATTCTGCCGCTTGTCCCCTCCGGCTATAACAACAGCCAGCAAGTTGGCCTGTGCCAGCACGAGGGCAGGGTAGTCCACTCCATCCTCCTCTATACCCTTAAGCGCCCCTTCCACTACCACTGTGGACCAGCGCAGCGCGTACAGCCCGCTCTGACATGTGCTTTTACTAAAATACAAGATATGTGTTAAAAAATACACAATTTTAAATGAATAAAAAAAAAATGCTACATTTGTATACCTTGACTTAATATAGCTGAATCAACTTTTTCTTGTCACTAATTGCCACAGTTGCAGTCTTTTAGATAATTTTTTTAAACCACTTACTCTGGGTAACTTTGTCAAATTTATAGTATTAGCCATATTTTCCCCCCAGATGAATGAAGAGGTAACATCTGCATTGCCGGCAGCCAAAAAAGCCACAACTTTAAATTATTTCAACCAATATAAAATATAACTGTATGACATACGGACTGCCAGGGCTCGGAAACCAGAATTTGCTCTATAGTAAAAACCAGTGTTTTTTTTTCGTTCATTCATTACTGTTTCATATTTAATCGAAAAATCCTATACTATTACGGGAATACCTAAATACAATATTAAACCAAACCTAAATAAAATATGTATATTGGGTTATTTCAGGGTTTATGGTTTTAACCAGTTACAAGCCCTGCGACTGCTACTTAGCACAAACTTTAAGGGGCTACTTTGAAAAATTATAGGTTTTTTCAAACGCTCTATTGACTAAACGGGAAAAGGGACTGACTTTATTTTTGAATATATATTATTAGACTATATACTCTAGTTTATGGCACAAGCCGAAACACGATTGCTGAAAGTTGCCTCGATAGAAAAAAAATCCGAAGTTGGGTCCTTTTTCCCCTTATTTTTATTAGTTTACGTAAACTATAAGAGATTAAGCAATATAACTAAGTTAAAAATATGGTATTCTGGTTTATCTAAAAAGTCACAGAAACAAAATTTGACAAAACTTTATAGATTCGCTTATTTATCGTAGTTTAGTCAGAAAGTCTGATCCTTAAGAGCGCTGCATCTCTTTCTTTCGTGCACGGGAGCCATAAACGTGTCTCTTACGGATGGGCGTGGCTTGTCCGAATCGAAAAACGGCCTTAATGAAATGCAGACAATACCAAAGATTGCATACACAATAGCTTCTACAAAGTATTATAATGAAGATGTTAAAAATATCACAACTCACGATGAGGCAGTATTCCTCAGTTGCTCCGAGACCTCAAGGAGTACAGGCAGCAAGCTTCGGAGAGTCCATTCCCGGTGATTAGAGGCCAGGTATGCCAGCAGGCCCTTCACGTAAGACTGGGATGTAGAATCTCGGTACCGGTGCAGGGTGAGCATGAGCACTCGGCAGACATAGCGGACTGCTGGCTCTGTGATGCCTGATTACCAATGGAATGAGTTACTTAATACTTATATTTGATAATTTTATAGGGTTTATATCATTAAAACATTTTTTATAATGTTTTTAAACACAACTGAAAAACTAAACACACAAACGTAAATTTAACATTATAAATGAATTGAACCACATGTTGCTGATTGCATAACAACATCCTCAAGCTTGGTGCACGCAAGTTATTGACATTTACAGTGTTAAGTTGCAACTTACAAGCTACGAAAATAGAATACTAGATCAATAAGCTCCGCCGACCACAACCTAAAAAGTCAATACTTTACGATATTTTTGAAAGGGAGATTTAAGATTAGGGTGTGTGAGGGAGTTGAGTATGCAATAAATTGTCTCCCCTTACCTTCTGTTGATAAAACATCCTGAATTTCTTTCACGACTTCACGTCGACCCTTCAAACTTGCGGTCTGGATTTTAAAGGATATGTCCTTCAATTTCTTTTGAACCTGTTAACAAAAGTATAGGTACAGAACCGAAGTATAGTTGTACATTACTAGCAAGCACATGTAAATTGAAATTACCTCGGAATCTGCCATTTTCTATGCACATTCAGTAAAATTCACACACGTCTTCATGCGGTGAAAATGGATAGAACTGTCAAATCGTGTACCACAGAGTAGCAAATTTTTTTGCATTAAGAGGTCTACACTCGTCGCGATATGGCGTAAATAAAAAAAGTAAATAAACAAAATTATTTATCTCCTCTCCTAACCAAAGCTGCTAACATAATTATATTTTGTTTAACCAAAAAACCCATATCAAGTCGATGGTTGAATGCGCATTCGATTGATTAACACAAACATTTTGAATGATTTTCACGGCAGACCTCTCATTCTAACAATAGTTCCATCTCGTTCTAATCGTTTGTAGACCCCTTAACTTAGTATCCTAAATTGGGATAAATGTAATAGTTCCTTTTCTGGCAAAAAATGCAAGATGCTGCGCTACGTTCTTTAAAATAAAATGTCAAAACTTTAAAAAGTGTAAACATAACCTATCGTCTTGATCTTTGTTATAAGGTTTTCCAGATTAAACATTAATTTGGAACTATAAAATGCAGTGTAATTCAGGCAAATCTACGCCAGACATCGATAAACGCCGTACGGAACTTTTAGAACTAAGTTCATACATACAAACGGTAGATAATGATGTTACAATGATTCTGCAAAGCTTGCAGTGGGATCGTAAACACTTGATTGAGGTATTTACATTTATATTTATTATTTGCATTTATATTGCTTCTAGAATCAGGTAATGCGAGTAAGAGTATATTTTTACTTAGCTAACTGTATTTATTGTATTACAGGGTTTGCCCATGGCTTCATGTAGATATGATAAAAATCACAGGATACCGCCAGATAAATTGGAAGGCCATGAGAAGGAATGCTATTTGAGAAGCATGGGCTACTCTAAGGAAGATTTGTTGTTGCCTGACCCACTTAATGCCAATGCAAGCACTCTAGTTACACTAAGTATGCAATATTTAGTTGTTTTATTTAATTTGTCACTATTTCTAAAAAGTTCTACCTTATTCAAGCAGAATAGAGACAATAGAGGCGATGTCCTGTGCCTTATACTAGGTATATAGAGTTTGTGCAGATAGCAAAGTTTTGTGTTTTATATAGGTCCTCAAGAATCTCAAGAAGAATGTAATTTATATCTATCTAATGTAATATTAAAAATGTACTTAATAATGCTCTGTTTTCGCTAAATGATGAAATGATGAATGAAATTGATATTTTTGAATCCATATAAAGTATATGCAGAATAGTTATAATGTCTAATCTTTTTCAGATAAAAATGATATAAAAAATATCATAGATTATGCCGCTAAAGTTGATCCAGGTTTCAAAAAAGGTAAACTGACCAGAAACGTAAATATTCTTCTAGAAGTCAAATTCTCCTGTATATTTACTAAATACATGATCACCTTTGCAGCATACATATTTATTTTGCTGCTGAAATTTGAATTGATTGTATCCTTTATAATGTGCTCAAGCAGTTGGAGATCTATGAATTATTTATTTGTGTCTATAGTCATAGTGTATATACTTCTACTTTTACTATGGGTCATGGAAAAAATAGGCCTGAATAAATGTTATGCTTCCCTTAGAATGATTTTGCTGCACATCTACATACAAATTTATGTTGTTTTTTGCCCTTTAAGTTTATGATTATTTGGTGACCATTCTTCTCCTTTGCTATATAGTAAAAGAAAAACCTTACTTGCCGGACATGCTGCCGCATGTCTAGATTCTTAAAACTACCAATTTGCTAAAAGTTTGAACTTAACAGATGTTTCATACATACCTAGAATATTTATTGCTTTTAGAGTTACTTATTAAATTTTTTTTTTTTTTTTAAACTGAAATCTTTATTTTATAAAAGTAAATTAAATAAAAACATTATAAACATATATACCCTAACAATCTAAACTACTTAAAACTAGAGATAAAAAATTTGGCCCAGATCACTGTCAACGGGCAGGGTGCCCAGAAGGCTGGCCGTATTGCCACGCTGAATTGCGATCGCTATTCGTTGCGCAAAATAGTAGCCAGCCCTCTGATCATCAACTTATTTAATTAGTTCACAATCTTTTACACCAGAAAATTGTCAAATTAGTATGAGTTTCTCACTTCCCTGGTGATAATTGTTTTACTGTATACTTAGTTAGATTAAAAGAGTCATGGAGGTGGTAGAATAAGAGTGTCTGTTGAGTACTGCTTGCCTTTATGCCTTCTCACACAGACATAAGTTGAGTAATATCCCTTTTTAATACAGTTGCTCAAAAAAGTGCTTTTCTTGTAGTGGTTTTGCGTGCGGAAAGTTTGATATCGCACACTAGTGCTTTTTACTTTTCCAGCCAATCACAGCTAATTGCACAGTGACAGACAGCCAATCACAGCGCCGCACCGCACCGCGCGGAGCGTAAGGATACATGTACTAAAGTAACCTCAAAGTGAATAATTGACAATTTTATAATTTTTTCGCAACTGTATTAAAAAACGTCGTTCGATACTCGTGCGTAAATGTCATTCTTCACTCGTCCCGAGTCTTGTCACTTTCCGCACTAATATCGAAATGTACTATTTCAATATATTTTGTAGAATTGACTACTGTACTCTTATTATATACTTATGCAAACTTATTGAATAAATGTCTTTTATTATTTATGATAGCTACAAAAATTAACATTCAATTAGAATTATTTTACCCTAGCGTAAGTTTACTAACTGTCAAGTTTCCTTAAAACAATGAAGGCAGAGGCAGCAAGGACCCCAGCGAGCCGATGTCTATAGAGCGCCTGCAGCACACCTACAGTACAGATGAGCGCCGCGCCTTCCACGATGCTGTGGTCAGCGCAGCGCCCTCCTGCCATGACCTTAGTGAGCTGGCTTTACTCAGGTTCATCCTTGTATTTTATTTGCAAGTTAACACTATAAAGATGGGTCCCTGAGCTGTCTATAGAGCGCCCGCAGCACACCTACAGTACAGATGAGATGAGCGCTGCGCCTTCCACAACGCTGTGGTCAGCGCAGCACATTTATCATTTTTCTCAGTTTCTTGTGTTTTGACCACGTAAAACCCGACATTTTTGCTTAAACAGATATCCAGCGAATTTTGCTTTCTGTATATTAACCACTGATAACTCTGTTCGTAGTGGAGATGACAAAACCCAGAGCACCAAGCCCAAGTCCCGCGCGGAGATCATAGCGGAGCTGCGCGACATGAAGCGACGGCGCGCCAAGTACCGCGGGGCGGCCAAAACCAAGAACTACTCTGACGAGCTTCGCAGTGTCATCGCCTCACAGGTATTTATTTATTTCAACTATATTGCAGAAAAGAAAATCTTATCACACTTATCACTTAATGCCATAAGTTAAATAATTCTCTACCAGAAAATTCAGAGAGAGATTCTTCTTTATCATCATCTTGCTGGCGTTTCTCCAGCTTTGTTTTTATCACTACTCAATGGAGCCGGGGTTCCAGTTACAATAGCGGCTGCTGGTTCCCATCTACAAAAACTGGAATATATTTATATACGATTTTAAGCTAACATGGTCATTAACATTACAAAAACTATTTACAACGAGGTAAACTAACACTCGCAGCAACTTCAATTACTCCGTGATAATGGCGCATGCAACTGTGCCGAAATATCGGAAACTCGACAAAACAAACACACAATGGTAAATACCCCGTCTTAAATAGTTTTTGTAAGTATTCATATGCATACGTCGTTATCGCGGGTGCAAAAACAAATGTGTTGAAGAATGTATATAACAGAGTGTCCGTTTGATATAAACAGAGTATTTCTACCTACGCGTCTTAGCCTCTAACAGCAACTGATAATAAATATGGACGGCGAGCTTCAAACAAACCGTCAGCCTGAAACTGGGAAACAACTCGATATACGCATGCTCACTACACTACCATTAAAAAGGCGTCAAAATATTAGTCTGTTTTCAATTACAACAATTACTTAAAATACGATTGGTCTGTGTCAAAATAATTTGCTGTTATTCGTCATAGCACTGACACTTGAAAATGACAAGACAACGGTGTCATTGGAAACGCATTATCAGTGGACGATTTCATAAAATAAAGAACAATCTTCGAATGTATCTTTTTTGTTGATAGGTTTGAATTTTATTTTTAAGGAAATATGCTGATACTAACGTTATCGTGTTTTACTGTACCTAGCGTTAAATGATGTTATCACAGAGTGCGTCTCTATCATACCTTAATAACTGAAAAGCGTGCACACGCAGTGAGTATTATTATAGAACGAGCGGAGCGTCGGAAGTGAGTTCTTACAAACAGCTTCTGGCTCCTGGGACGTCTCTGCATTTCGATGACTTTCTGATTTTGAGAGTTCGATCGACGATTGAAAGACTGAACTTGAGTAACGTTTTCTTGATCTTTATGAAATTTGTTGGGGTTATAGTAGGGATACATATATGTAGTTTGCGAGTTCGTATATGAGCAGGATCGATTAAGGGGTTATGGAGCTAGAAAGCGGGAAAAGTTCATCCCACGGGTCTTGTTATATTGGTCAGCTTGTTTTTATTCGTTTTGTTTAATTTAAATATGTAAATAAAAATTCACCTTTGATTTCTTTGCGGTAGGTATCAGGGTATCACTCATTTCCATAGACAGACTATACAGCCTGCCTCTGGTTGTAGAGCTTTAACTGCGAAGACCGATTGTGCTTTTGCGATTGTGCTTTAGCCTATAACTAAACCTGACCAGAAATACATATATGACCATATTGTCAAGAGGGTGCTTTTTTTTCTTATGTATATGATCAGTTTAGTATGAAAAATTTAGTGCCAATGAAATTTCGTAACATGGCGCATGGTCATATATTTCTGGTCAGGGTTTATGTGAATAATGGTTATTTAATGTTTTTTTTTTTCATACAAAGTAAAAACTATTTTTCTTGTACTGCATCCAATAAAGCAACAGGTGATTTTGATGATTTTGTACATTGCTTGCTCAAACAAGTTTGGAACTGTGAATTATTTTACAAATCCAATTATTTTTAAAAGTTCTGATTCAGTTTTATAAGCAAAATCGATTCTTGCCGGTTGGATTGAATAGCGGTACTATTTTTATACAAATGAACCGGTATATAATTTCGATATTCCGGCTGCTAATTGATATTTTAGGATATTTTTTGGTTAATCTAATAATTTATTACGTTTACCTAAATTACATTTCAGAATATCACGTCAACAATGCAAATGTCGGCTATTTTGATTTTAAATAATACCGACAACGATCCCTGCTCCGAAGCAATTGTATACTATTTACTTTATCTGCGTCTTTTGAAATATGGGATGTAAACATGTATATTTAATTTAACTCAAAACATTTATTTGAATAAAAAGTAATAAGTAAATAATCATAAGACATTTCAATGGTTGTTCAAAAGTGGGCATAGCACCATCCCCATATAAAATTATCCGGTAAAAGAAATTTATAATAATATGGTTTCGGCTTTACTTACGTATGATAAGTGATGTCGTCTTTTTTATTATTTTTACCAGATCAACTCTGGCACCATTTTACGGCGCAAGAAGGCATTTTTAATTATTTATTAGATTTTTTTCATAAACGTCACTACTACCGTGTCATAGGACCGCCATTTGTTGACTAACGGGCCTCGTGGCAGAGTTTGTAAGCACCGCCCCTCGCGGCAGACTTTTTGTGGGGTCATTTTGCAGCTCGAGTTCATAGTCTAGGTATATTACCAGTCGCTGGCCTCTAAGAAGTTCTTCATATCTAGCACAATGTTTTTGCTGGAAATGATCAATCAAACTCTTCTCAATCTTGCGCCTTTTCTACGTTCCTTAAAGTGCGCCTTTTTGAGTTGAAATTTCGGTTCACTTTTTTTTATGAAAATAACGAGTAACCGTGACTTTACGGGGAATCAATTGTTCTTAAGTTTAAAATAATCTTTTATCTACAAGTCTACATATATCGATCAAGAATGAAAATTGTTTCGAATAACAGGTGACAGAAGAGGTTGCCGTTAGGACTGCGTGGCTAATCTTTTTAACCGACTTCAAAAAAGGAGGAGGTTCTCAATTCGATAGATTTTTTTTATCATTATTATTTTTTTGTATGTATGTTACTCGATATCTCTGTGAATCGTGAACCAATTTTCAAATTTTTTTTTTAATCGACTGGGTATATCCCCTAGATGGTCTCGTTGGCACCAAGTCGGGGTCTGATGATGGGATACTAAAGAAATCGAGGGAACTCTTCAACTATAGTGGTTTCACTATTTTTTACAGCAACTCGGCCACTTCCCCTTGGAATAGCGGATCCTAAGCGAAGTCGGTTCTTTTTTTGTTCAAAATTATTAATATGTACTAATTATCATGTCAAGTACGATATTGGAAAAAAAATTGAATAATTTTGATCTCGTAGGTAGGTACAAACGTATTTGATAGGTACTACTGACACTTCTGTTATTTCTTGTTTATCATAATCTTTGAGTTCTGTCAAATCGTAGTTGCACCCGCGATAACGACGTATGTATCATATGTTTAGCTATATAAGTAAAGATGGCACGATTTCACAATGGTTAAATGAAATGAATGTTTCAGATGGAACACTACTCTGAAGTGATCGGTGCAGGTACCAAAAACGATTCAAATATCAACAAATCTAACGCAGAAAAGCCTAAAGATTTTAGACCAATACAAGTTAAGAAGGAACCTATTGAATCGGATGAAGTATATTGTATGGAAAAGGAAAAAAGACGAAATGCTAACGAATATGGTCGCCATCGAGACGAAATCAGAAACGAAACACGTCAGACAGATAAATCAAAAGACGACAACCGTAGACATAAAAACAGACATGAATTTCGTCATAAGGAAAACTATAGAGACGAAAGACATTCGGACAAAAGGGACAAACATACAGAAAGAGAAAACGTGTATAGCGATTACAGGAGAGATAGAGATGACAAGAGACATAAAGATAGTAGAGATAGATATTCAAGTTCTTCTAAAGATAAAGAGAGAAGCAGGGATAGAAATGAATTTAGAAAAAGCGATAAATATACGGATGATTATTATAAAGATTACAAGTCATCGAGAAATACTGAAGGATACAAGCCCAAATATGACTCACGCGAAAAGTATAAAGAAGAGAAACATAAGAGATATTACGATTACAAGGATTTTGAAGTAGCCAAGAAGCGTATAAAGCAGGAAAAAGACTGAATAAATCATACTGTATAAGAAAATTTTAATGCTTTTTATTTCTTTGTATATTTTTACTTTTCCCAATTACTTTTAGATTTAGAAGCTATAATTTCTTTGAAGACGACGTTTCGGACATGACTTAACGCGCATAAACGGGTCTCAACATCTAATTACTCGTATTTTTAGAGTCTAACAGAATAGCGTTTTAAGTAATCATTTTCTCGTTCTGCTTTACTTTTATTTTCGCAACAATATATGGTGAATATTCCACGAAGGTAGCGCAGCGCCGAGCGCCTCACTTAATAGTAGGTATTAAATAAATTGGGCGCAACGAACCACTTATAATTTGTTTTAATACGCTAACCGCGGGTGCCACCCGTGACCGTTCCACTAGCCTCGATCAACCACCAGAAATGGTTTAGACTAGTAGTCCGCCTCGAACTGGGAACTCGCGATTTACTTACAAACGAGTTGACCAATATAACAAGAGTAACAAGACCCATGTGATGATTTTTTTCGCCTTCTCAGTCGACAACCCCTTGATCTATCCAGCGCATAAACGAACTCTCAAATTGTATGTATCTTTGCTACAACCCCTACAAACGTCATTCATAAAGATCAGAAAAACGTTACTAAAGTTATCGTCGAATAAACTTAAAAAAAAAAACAAAATCGAAATGCCGAGACGTCCCAGTAGCCAGAATTAAGTTGTTTGTAAGTAGGTATGTTGTTTTTTTTGTGTATTTATGTAGTTAAAGCACATATGGAACATTATCATCTTCCTATCGTTTGTCCTGGCTTTTACCACGGCTCAATTGAGCTGAGGACCGCTTGGTAACTTAATTCCATGCTTTGGCGTAGGCACTAGTTTTTACGAAACCGACTGCCAACTTACCTTCCAACCCAGAGGGGAAATTAACCTTATTGGAATTAGATCCGGTTTTCTAACGATGTTTTCCTTCACTGAAAAGCGACTGTAGATATCAAGTGATATTTCTTGGACACATAAGATCCGGAAGACTCGGGATACGAACCGCCTCAATGGAGCGTATTCAACTAATTTGAGGATGATATATTATTTATTTACTTATTCACGTAGGTACAGTCGCCATCAAATATATCTGAGCGGTCAAACTCGATAATATCTGAACGTGAACTTTATTGCCTTGATAACAGAGGCGTTGTTCAGATATTTGTTGCCAGGTCAGACCACCTCGGCCGCTCCAATATATCTGATGGCGACTGTACTTATTTAACCAAAGTCTTGTCAAAAATATTCAAAATTATTCAATAATTTAAGCTGTAGGAAAAGGACTTACTCAACAGGCTGAAAATTAGACACACCTATGGGAATCGAGTTTCACGAAATGCGAGCTTCATTATAAACAGAGTCATTATCGATAATGTAACTGGTTAATTATGTTGTTTGCATATTGGGGCTGATTATGTGCTCGAGTAGCCACTATAATGTCGTGGATTGCGTAAAAGTGGGACCTGGTTCTTACCCGACTGCGGTCAGTTTAAAGTATTTCTGACGTAGTATAAACGATGGTAGAAGAAAATAAGGCATCGCCATCACTACGTTGCAAACACCTGCTTGACTCTCAAAGATCTCAAACTAAATTGGGGTTGATTCTGGTAAGTTAGTGGATGTGACCACCTCGCGTAGTGCACCAGATTTAGGTTCATCCAGGCGCGGTCCCAGGGGGGAGGTCACAGGGGACATGACCCCCCCCCCCCCCCCCAAATCATACGTGTGTTATTGAAAAAAGAACCACTCAAAAATTGAAAAAAATTTTTTTTGCTTTATTGACCCCCCCCCCCCAATTTCAGGCTGCGACCGCGCCTGGGTTCATCAGAGTTGCAGAGTCACGGATCGGTTCCCCAAGCACTCTTCGTGCTTGAAGAGAGAGACTTAAACTCTCCGAAACATGTCGCCTGTAGTGACTAAATTACAAGTCAGTAAAGCCGAGAAATTAATATAATGGTAAACAGACTTCATACTATGTGACTACAGGTTATTTACTAACTTCACGTCCCACTTGACTAGAATAATCAGCTTATAAACAAATGACTTCATGACAGCAATCAGTTCCAACACGTCGCTAGCAAAAAGTAAACTGCACCATGCAAATGGCCTCGATTGGCCATAGTAATTGTTTAATACGCGGAGAAACTCAAGTGTATCTCTAAGTGAGGGCGAGTTGATCGCTCGAGTAAACCAGTACACCAAGGTACATCATTTGAAATTGATAACGATATATGTATTTGATTTGATCAAATTTTGACAACACTAGCGGTGCACTCGCACGTTACTTAACTACGCATAAATTTCTCCGGCCAAGATACGCTACAAACAAATGTGATTAAAAAGATAGATGTCATGCGCATGGGCAATTTTAAATTTAAGGTAGGGCATTTATTTTAGTTTTTTTTAGGAACGTCATTGTCCCATAATACCCTCCCCACTAGCTACGGCCCTCGCCCTCGTCTAACTTCTCTGTGATCTTCAATAGATCATCGGTACACCCTGTTGGGATCTTCTGGCTGCGTTCTTCGGTCCACGGTCGCCAACTCGCCACTCGAGTACATCTGACTCTCGTAAAAATCTCATTGCTAATGCGATTTCGCTCGACTAACATGGCTCGCTCTATCGATTAGAATAAGCTGTTTGATCCGATCGGCTTGAGCACTTCGACAAGAAACAAATTATCGACATGCACATGCAAATATTCAAGATCTTGTAGATATGTATCGTATCACGTTCACGGATTATACATTGCTAAGTAAAGTAGGTAGCTAGATACATACATTGTAACTCTAATGATAGTTTGATAGTACAGTGACTCCGAATTAAGAAGCTGTCGATTTTTTTCTCAATTAATTTAAATTATTATGTTATAGTGTACTGACGCGTAGACACACCTTCATACAGTTCATACACACGTCTGTAACATCCTCAATTTCCTTATCACACTTGAGCGATTTGAAAGCGATTTCTATACAAAACTTGTACGCAGCGAACTCGCGGCGTGTTCGCTCCTATACAAAACTCGCTCGCAAATCGTAAGTGTGATAACTCTCTTATGGTGTCCATGTACACAATAAGTATTGAAATACGAGTAGTAGTAATAGTAGTAGTAGTAGTAGGTAGTGTTTAACAACTACAAAGGGCACTTCTTTTTGCTTTTTACCCTTGGACATGCCTCCAACAGTTTGTGATGAGGTCAATCTAGCAACAAGATTTTACCTATGATAACTTAGACATCAGTGTTTGCGGAAACATAAAATAAAACATGCAAATAAATAGGAAATCCCCGCCCGGAACTCGAGATAAATTATTTTAAATTAACGAGTTAAATGATAATTAAAACCAAACCCAAATGCTTCGAAAGCGTAGTGAGAGGGTGCAAAAACTGCGCCCGCGCTGCCGCCGCCGCCGGCGCTCAATGGGAGTGTGACGACTCTAATTATGACACTAATTGCTTGATCTAGACGAGTATAGTAGCAGAGATAGCTAGAAAACACCGTTTACGATGTTATAATCTAGAAGCAAGAACCGGATTATCAATATAACAGTTTGTAACTATTTTAAACTCCATGGATGTTTACATACTGAACCCGCGTCAAATAATTCGAGTTAGGTACTCTTAGTTTTTAGATAAGTTAGCTAATAATTATTTTCTACCTAACTGAAAACTGATTTTGCTAAAGAACACGAGCACAGTAAATCGGCCTATATTTTTTTTTACTGTATTTTAGGGTGTTTACCACACGATAGGTAGGTACCTAATTGTACGTTGGTAGTGAGGTAGGTATCTGTATTAAACTCTTAACCGGCAATTGGCGAAAGAGAGAGGCGAGAGGCGTTTACAACTTTTTCTGGACTGAACTTTGGTGTTTAAATTTTTTTTTCACATTGCTTAGTAGAGTCGGCGGTCGGGGTAGGGTCGGTCTTCCAAGGCCCTTTACATCACAGGCACATCGCTATTTATACATACAAAAATATACGGATCTCTCCGACATAACGGTTAAACCCAATAATTAAACTGATGCTCGCATAAGAAGTGCAGTTTAAATTTAAAATGATTGAAACAATGATTGAATTTGCCAGCGGTGAACCGTTTCCGATCCCTCTTGATTGACAACACGATTTCTATGCGTAATTAACACATCATAACCGGCAAAACGCATTGTAACCATCAAATATAAAACGCCATACGTATCCATTACATTCATATTCATTTATTACCTTTTGATTTTGATTGATATTCTCATTACATTGCGTAGTTGTTACTGGAACAAGCGAGCCGTTATTACATTGTTTAGTCAGGGATATTCATTTAAATATAACATGGTTTTGGTTTTTTATTGAGCTTATTGCACAATAATTAGCATTAAGCATGGTTAGTGGGTTAGTTAGATGGTCAGCGGACGGAAGATGCTATTTATGATGTTACCTACTTTGTTTACAGGCATGATGGGTTGATGGTGAGTTATAAGCGATTATATCGGTTAAAGTTAAACGTTTTGACATTAATGTTAACTTAGTTTAAGTCTTAAGGGCCATATTAGAAAAAATGTATCTGTTATTTATTAGATTATATTAAAAGGTAAACAAACTTTTATTCAGAGAACTTAAAATGTGATTCAACTTTGAATTGAATAATTTTCCCATTAGATGCTTAGTTGATAGCATGGAAGTCTAGTAACATTGATTTAACTACTTTAAATACTTAGTATAGGTAACTACCCACTGCCTTTAAACCCACGCTTAATAGGTGCCAAAAACTTAGTAATAAAAGAGTATCTCTAGCGAGCTATTTACTCTAAAATTCTAACCGTTGGTTTAAAACCAAAACGTAATTAAAATTAAATATTAAACATAAAGTTAGTTATTAAAATTTAAGACCGTATACGCTCGAGGCGTATGGAAAGCAGAACACCAACATCAAACAGTCTTAAGTATCAGCGGTACGGCCGGACTTACGCCTTTTACCCCAGTACAAACAGCAACACACTTAACTAATCATCGATAGACCTTATGCCGTTGCAATAGGGATTACAATTGGTCCGACAGTGTTAGCGATGGTACGGTAGAGACGCTACCATACCAACGGACCCAAGACCCAACCGTCAGTGATGTTACGGACCCGCGCCTGAGCGTACATATAACTCGGACTCATGAATGCTTTTTTTTTAAGTTTCCGTATCGTATTTGGTTCCAATTGGACTTAACGGTTTTTGTTTTAGTGGGATTTGTGATGTGAATTAGATGTGACGATGTGGATTTATGTTTGTGTGCTTGTTTAGGATACAGAAGGATATTTTTGATTAAGTTTTTGTAAGTATTATTTTTGTTTAGTTTTGAAAAAAAACTTTAGAGTCAGGATAAAAAATATTTGTGTGATAACAAAAAAATTTATATAGGTACTTATTCATTTACGGCGTAACTGTGCTTGAAATTATTATTATTTTTGTAGGTAAAAAAAATACTACGTAAGTCAGAGCCAAAGAAAAATAACATCTACCTATCTGCATAAAAATCTAAACAGGGTGGCAAAGGACATTGTTTAGCTAGTTGTATATATAAATATTAAAATTTTCTTATAATCAGTATTTAACTTGAATTGTTTAAATTTGCGGTATTTTGGCAATAATCCAGGACAAAAGTAATGAGCCAGTGATGTTTATCGTCTCAGACAATTTGAATGCAGTCGTAACATATTATAAGTATAATAAGTACAAAATTGATTACCTATTATTTACATTTTTAAAACACGGGACAATTCTGTTTCGGACATTTAGGAGGAGTGCGCGAAGCCGCAAACAACACGTAGAGTCCTTCTTAAAAATTTCATAGAGTTATCAAACCCTCTTATTACTTTTATTATTATCGAGCATAGCGAGAGACTCAGCCTATAAGGAAAGAGCTCTAACTGTTGGTCGCTAGTTTTCTATGCATCTATCTAACTTACAGCTTAAAAATAAAGACAAAAGTTTTAACCTTTTGTAACTTTATAGTCTATAGACCTATAATACCTAGGTTGAGTGGTAGAGAATGCCTTTTGGCATTAATTCTGCCTTTTGTACATCAAGATTTTCTTTTGTGCAATGAAGTTTACATGCAGGTATACATAGTTGGAATACTTAAAGTAGAATTTCCATTGATGCCTTGGAATGTATTCAACTTTTTGGTAGCTGTTTTGATTTCAAGATGGATATTTAGCTATCGTGTACCCTACATGTCTGAACCGTTTTACAAGTTTAGTCTAGACAGCTCAGCAGGTAAAGTTCTAGGTCTTGAGTCAAGGGTTTCGCTAATCTTAAATTTAGTCTATAATATTAGTGTTCTTAGCTTGGTAGGTAAATGTATTTTAGAAATTCCGTTATCAAAGCTTACGTTTAAGGGCTGTCCAGATTCCAGAAACAAAGACCATACAAAAATAGATAAATTTAAATAACGTAAAACGTTTAGTACTCTATAATACGGCTGCTAATAAATTGATACAATTACTTTGAGTTCATTCGCAAATTATACAGCCTTGGCCAGAAGTATTGAGCATAGGTGTTTTTTGTTTACAATTTTGATGTTAAGCATTATTTCCCTATCCTAACAATGTACGGTAACGGTAAATGTTATATTTTATTTATAAATATAGAAAACTTCACTTAATAACACTTTCAAGGTACTTAAAAAATATGAAAACAGAAGGTACCAAAAATGTAAATTTAAGTCGGTGCGACATATTGCAAATATTCTATGCAGTTACTACTAACTTCAACAAAACATGCCTATTAGTTTAAATTAATTGACAAAATAACTTAAACAAAGATGGAAACGATGGACTAAACTTTCCAGTTTTGTATGAAAATCGCATTGGTGCTCAACACTTCTGGCCAAGGCTGTAGTTTAAGTAGGTACCAGCTCGGGCTTTGTTAGAAATAGAATTTTAACGAAATTACCTACCTACGTAGCTGTAATTTAAGAGCATTACAGTACATAATACGGTAGTTTATTTACAGTAGTTCTGTAAGTAATGTTTTGTTTTGTACAGACCAACACTTTTATGGGCTTTGCCTGAAATAAATGATCATTGATTGATGGATTGATTACTCGAATCATGCTTTTAGACTACCTGTTGTATGAGGAAAGTCGGTTACATAGAGCTGCTGTATATGTAATTAATAACAATTTCAATTCTGGGCCCCTTTTAAGGAAAGTTCATGTAATTTCCGATGCACAAATTGGGCCCACGGCGGCCAATCTAAGGCTCAAATCACACCTAGCGGAATGGAGGCAGTTGTATGGTGGTCTATGAAAAATTTAAGCTACCATCGACAAAGCTCCAAACATTACTGCCTCCATTCCGCTAAGTGTGATTTCAGCCTAAGGGGCTCAGTTATGCGTTAGAGAGCGTTCTAGCGCACAATATTAGTCGGGTATAACGCTTCGATTGCGTTAAGGGTGCTCTTCACTATGCGTCATCATGGGGACGCAGCTATGCGTTAGAGTGAGCAAACCATATTGCGATCTCGTTACATCATATAGCTGTGTCCCTTACACTAGACCCTGATGGACCATGGTGAGGAGCAGCCTTTATTTAAAAACTAATGCTTTAAGCCCTTTAATGATTACTAGAATATGTTGTTATTCAAACATATTCAACTGAACCCGTTTTTTATTAAACTAGAAACCTAACTAAAGTTCTAATGTCACATAAAAGCATCACGTCCGAGCAAAGCAAACCAACCCGACAACTTGTATCTTGATATTCTTGATAGTTCCACTACAGTTCAAGCATAGATTAACTTCACTAGACGAATCATTTAGACTAGCAGACAGGTACCAGTTTCAGACACGTTTAGGAACTGTATGGTAGTAAACTAAAAACTAATTATTTTGGTAAAGGTATCATTTGGCGGTCGGCGCGACCATAATAATGACAGATACAAAGTGCCTCCTGACGTCAATGACTTACGATTTGAATCCTTTAGTTTTGCACAAAGTAATGAAACTAGTATCCCCATAGGTACCAATTTATAGTTGCTAGCGGGCGTGACCGCCGCGTCGCGCAGACATCCAGCATACCTAACAATGCGAGGTCTCAGGGTTGCAGTCTGCGGGGTCAAGTAACCATGCGCTCACGGCGCGGCTTATCCGGCCGGGGTCGCGAGTTCAGACCCTGCGGTCACTTTAGGTCCGGAACTTTCTCCCTGACACAGGAAACCCGTGAGCCATGCAGCGATTGCGATTGTTTAGGTATATGCTAGTGGAAACTTAGACACATACAGTTTACAGGTATAGTCACTAGTTCTAGCTAAATTGGACGTTCGATAGCGTTAGTACTGGACAATCGATTTAGCTAGAACCCTAAGTAATTGCTCAATAACCGCGGAGCGTGATGGTAACTCGTAAGTAGTCTGCATAGATAGAATTAAGGAAATATCGTCCATAATTTAAACTTTTTTTACTTCCGTAATAGGTATTGCACTTTTTGAACAATCTTGATATTCATGGTGATCGACAATTTTATTTATAGCTCTAGATAAATAAATGTTTGGTATGCAAATAAATGTCTAACGTCAGAACAGACATAACCTACATATATTATGTAAATAAAAATACAAAGCATTTTTTTAAATGATAGGTTATCGCCATTTACAAAACAACCATACATATATCAACTTTCATTTTACCGCCATAAATTATAAAAAACGAAGACGTATGCTTATAATAAAGTTTTATGATCACGCATAACAATAGAAGCTAGTATAAATATGTTATTTTATAGCCCGTATTTAATAATAGTAGTAATCACAATAAACCAATGAAAATGTTTCCAAAGAAAATTCCATACAAAGTGATCAGTTTTGATTACTTTCCAGTGTATAATTTTACCTCGTCTCCATGATTACCAAGATGGCGATAAAATGTAATATAAATAAGCGCGAAAGCGCATCGCGTGTCGCGTTTATTTAATTAACGGCCAGTTATTTTATTTAGATTTGGATCACTGCGATCTTGATTGATATCGTTCGAAAAGAAACGTTCGTTTGTGGCTTGGGTTGGTCTGTAATGGCTGCTCTACATGATGGGCCATCATAGGGACGCAGCTATAGGACGGAACGAGATCGCAATATCGTTAGCTCCATCGCATTAGCTCTCACTCATAGCTGCGTCCCGTATCACGTAGAAGAGCTATGAGAGATTTTTTATCTCTGTTAAAACGTGATCGATTTAGCTTAAGCAAAATTTTTGAAAAATCCATCCGGTATTTGGAGTAACATCTAACTCTTAAAGTGTATCAAAATTATTTAACTGATGTTAATTTGACTAGGTTTTTAAATATTTTGAACATATTTTAGTCATCATCGGTTATATTACTGATTTACATGATATTTTACAAATTACATAATTGATGTTACCTACCATTATAATACTACCTACATCTACGAAGTATTACGAGCAGAAACAATATATAACATCTACATTTTTTCCACAGTTTAAAATCCATATCCATCCGTAAGATTTACACTTTTAAAATACAGGAATACTAACTTACAATTTCATACGAATTTTAGAAGCATTCTTCAATGTATAATGTTCTTCTATCAAATCAACTAAACCTATAGAGCGGTTTAATGAAACGAGATCTGAGCAGCGGAGTCATGCCGGAGCTATGCAATTATCATTACGGCGTATCGTATCATTTATCTGGATGATACCACGGGCTTCATTCTGTTCTTCATTTAATCTAAATCTTATTTTAATTTAATATAATGGTCAGAAGCACTCACTCCCGTTGGCATTTTCATTTCAAAGCATATAATCTCTGTAATCTTTTTTTTTGTTTTGTTTTGGCGATTTGGCTTATACTTATATGTACATTCATTATACTTATTATCAACTGGTTATCGAGCTTATGTCAAATAGTATTCAGAAAGAGACGGCTTCAAAATAATTATATTAGACACGAGGGACGTTTTAGCGCCATTTGTTTTTGGAATCAATTAAGTTCGTCATTATAAACATGTGTACCTATCTAAGGCTGGCTCTACATGATGGGCCATCATAGGGACGCAGCTATACAACAGAACGAGATCGCAATATCGTTAGCTCCCTCTAACGCATAGCTGCGTCCCTATGATGGCCCATCATGAGAGGAGCCATAAGATTTTACGGCGTGGTAACAGAGTCGTGGCTACATATTTTTGACACTTAAATGTATCCATATTTATAAACGTGACTAGTTTTAGAAACAATTGTTTCATTATTCAATGTTATGAAAACACAGACTATATTATTGTTGACAATCTTGTTATTTATTTCTAGTTGTAAGCTCTGACCTGTAATTTTTATATTACCAATAAAGTATAAAAAGATACATTTATTAAAATACAAACAAAAGGACAAACAACAGTATATAGAAAACTTAGACTAATTAATACTACCTAGCCTGGGCTACGTAGTATTAATTAATACTACCTAGCCTACGTGGTTTAAACTATATGTACAAAGTATGTATGTATAAAGTATGAATATGAATATTACAATATTATTAAGAAAAAATATAATAGATATTATTCAGAAAAAATCCTACACAAATCAAACGAATCCTACATTTAAATACAGGACTTGAATCCCCAACCAGACCACCAACTTTGCAGGCTGTTAATCAATGTTTTTATTACATACATGGAAGGGTAATCTAGGGTGTAGGAAGTATACTTTTCCAGTTTCTCACAAAACACCTACCCGTAGTTATACTATTAATCAAACCTTGTACAGTCGACGTCAAAAAGATGTTTACACTTTTGGACCTTATTACAAAGGAGTAACGTCCAAAAGTGTAAACATATTTTTGGAGTCGACCGTACTAAGAATAAAGTTAGCGCATCACACGGTATCAGTCAAAAAAATCTTGCGTATACGGAACACGTAGAGAGCCTTATATTGAGCACCGTAAAATAAACATGAAGTATGTAACTGTCAGAAAAGTATGTCGATACGACGTTTTGGATTGGCGTGACAGCGCTTATGTCGGCGTGGAAAAAAGCTCGACGCAAGCTCATAGCGTGCGCTCGCGCACGATAAGCACAGTGTGCTCTTAAACAGTTATACAACCATTGAGTAACAGGAGATGACATCCCTAAGAATTGTTTTGTCCCAAAAGTTATAGTGAAAATCTTTATTTACAATTCTTAATTCTTTGATTCAGTCATAACTGCCAACCGCCAAACATGGCGCACAAGATTTGTTCTAGATGTGACATCTAGTAGTATAGGTTCTATTCTACCTACATGTATGTATGTATGCAACATCCAAAACAAGGCAAGTAAATTCCTATCTGTAGTAACAAGGTAGATACTTAGGTATTTAGTTTTTATAGATATGCGAGTTACAGAGTATCAGCAAAATGGAAAAGTTTTTGATATTTCGGAAAACTATACATACGAAGTACGTGCGTAATTAAGTTTCCATTTGGGAAAACTTCCCATTTTGAGAATTTCGTAAAATCTATACGTAATCTGGATACTTGCGATCATACATATATGATAAGTGCCAAATTGATAATTCTATGATATTGTTAAATAGTAGAACTGTACAGTCGACGTCGAAGATATGTTTACACTTTTGGACCTATTATTACAAAAAGTAGTAAGCTGAAAAAGTGTAAACATATTTTTGACGTCGACCGACATATCGGGATCGGGTCTATCGGGTTCAGATTTTTTTTTAATTTTTTATTTTTTAATGTATTCATTCATGAATTGGTAATGCAATTCTAAACCCGATGGTACCATTGTATAACTGAATCTTTAAAAAATGCGTTTCTCAAGTATTACGAGTAGTTACCCTTTAACCTTTGTTACCACTATCAAACGCTCAATAATACTCATATCATACGTACAGTCATAGTATCTTCCTACACGAAGGCCGCAAAAATATGTGACACGCTCCTATTTAGAGCCATAGGAGCGTGTCACATAATTTGGCGGGCTTCGTGTAGGAAGATACTATTGATGCTGATTGTACATGTCATCTCAAGTCTTACTTGCATGGTTCTGTCAGACAACAAGAAGTTAACAAGCAAAGCCAGCGGGGCTAATGATTTGGAAACAAAGAAAATGTTTCCTGAAACTTGTCAGCCGCCATAATGGATTGCGTGCGCCTGCACGCTGCGCGGTGCGCACCTCAAATGACACAGGCTGAATTTGATATACATTAAAGGGATCTAAGACTATTAAATTTAAACTTTCGTGAGACATAGGTACTAACACTATAAAATAAATATGTCGCGCGAAGTGACTAAAGTGCCATGAGTGTAACCGTTTTATTTTATAGGATCTAAGCCTGCCAATTGTGCCGGAGAAAAGAGATTTCTATAAAATGATGATTTTTATCCCGGAATTTTTTTTTTGAAAAACGCATTGTGGTTGGCCACGTGGATGGAGGACGGGGGAGTGGACATCCACCGACCCGTTGGGTCGATACAGTGAAGAAGGCCTGCCAAGGTTCCATACAACAGCCTATCATCCGGACAGTGGAAGATCGTGCGGCTTGGAGAGCCTTGGTGTTTAAAGCGACGACCTCGTGTGATCACTACCCTCAGCCATGAGGAAACGAGGAAGAAGAAGAAGAGAATTATTTTTGCTATCTACAGTCAATTGATTATTATGCCGTAACTCGCATAACATTACAACATTACCTCTAGAGACTCATTTACTTATATCTCCATTCGTTTTTACTCCAAATACTATTGTGTACTCAATAATGATTTAATGGCAAGTATCACTGGCAGAGCATTGTGGCAATGATTGGAAATATTTCACAGATAAGCGGTGCGCATTGTTCGCCGGTTCAGCGACCACTTTCCTGGCCGATTGTTTGTGAACAATACATATCCGCATTTTGTTTTTTCCGTGAAAACTGTTGAAATAATTTGTTTTGTAAACTTAAAGTTTAATGACTTATTACCGTCAGTATTTTACTATACTATAAGATGGTCACCATGGCCTTAGTTGCCAAAAATGTGCAGGGCGTTTTTCGCGTCACCATGCGATCAACGAAATTGTTCGCCGGGCTTTGGTTTCAGCCAACGTACCCTGTATTCTGGAGCCTCCGGGGTTGTGCCGCTCAGATGGCAAAAGACCTGATGGTCTTACGTTGGTTCCTTGGCAGAAGGGCCGGTGCCTCTTATGGGACGCTACATGCGTCAGTACTTTTGCCCCATCCCACCTGGGCCACACCATGAGAGCTGCTGGGTCGGCTGCAGAGTATGCGGCTAGGCAGAAGCATACTAAGTATTCTGCTTTGGAACCAACGTATGACTTCATACCGGTTGCGGTAGAGACTGCAGGGTCATGGGGTGCGGAGGCCAAGGAGTTTGTTAGGGACTTGGGTCGTCGACTCAGAGAGAGGGGTTGCGATCCTCGCTCCAGATCGTACCTGGTTCAGCAGATTTCCTTGGCAATTCAGCGTGGAAACGCTGCTAGTGTCATGGGGACTTTTGGGCCGGCTACGGTCCGGGGTGGTCTGTAGTGTAATTAAGCTTTAGTGTATACTTATTATTGACAAAGCCTGTGGCGGATTTCATCTTGTAAAGTTTGATTGTTATGTGACGAAGCCTGTGGTTGACCTATTTTTGTATCTGTCTGACGAAGCCTGCGGCGTGGATTATAAAATTGTGGATAAAATAATTATTAAGGAAATAAATGAATTATCAATTTTACTACTTACTACTACTACTTATTTGGCGCAGCGACCCAAAATGAGTCTTGGCCTCCGACACAAGAGATGGGGCCGTATTCTAACTTTAAAACACGCACAGACACGATCCAACTTCAATGCAAATCCATTGCAATAACAACACAACAAGCTAACGCCTACACGTCTGAATCAAAAATGACGGAATTTGCTTGAAAACTACTGCGATGGAACTACAATACAACTTCAATATTGGTTGATTATTGGTTGAGTGTTGGAGTTATGTTTGAGATGGATTGTGTTTTTAATTAATGTATTGTTTAAGTATTTTAAAATTAGAATACGGCACCAGGTAAATTTCACACACACACTGAAACCCGTCAGTATTTTAGCGATCTCCATTTTATTTTAAATTGCTGAAAGAATCGATGAATTGATATAATCGATTGATATTAATATTGTAATGTGATAGTGATAGTAAAATATTTATTTCAAAATAAAAACTACCTATAAACTAAACTAATACTAAAACCTAAAACATACTTACAAATAAAAAATGGGCTCCAGATCAGTACCACTCGCCTTCTGGGCACCTTACTCGTACCGAGTGGTACTGATCTGGAGCCCATGTGATAGTTACATAGGTAGACGTATTTTACATACCGTAAAGTACTTACTAGTTACGTGTTTTCATTTATAAAATTGAACGATCTGTATATACTTACTCGTAAAATGAAAACAAGTTATTTCCTTACTTAAGTATAAAATTAAAATGTTATATTGCTTGAATAATGAACTCAATCTGAAAAGTCCGCTTTTTGTACACCAAGATTTTCTTTTGTGCATTAAAGTTAAAATAAATAAATAAATAAAAAATTAAGTCGAATTGAGAACTTCCTCCTTTTTTGAAGTCAGTTAAAAACAATTTAATGAAGTAAGTAACGTAATAGAGGCACCAGTAATTCGACAAGGTTCGACGGCAGCTATGTGCGTCTCGCTCTTACTTGAACAAAATAAATGAATTCTTTGCGCATGTTTGTCTCGTTCCGATCGGCGAGTAATTTCTGTCAATATTAGTTCAAGTGCACGCGTTGAAGTCTTTTGTTCCGAGTTTATAAGCGTAACCACAAAACGTACAATAAGCTGCAGAAATACCTCGGTTTTTTTAATAGCGAGGGTGGCAAACTGGCACACGGACCGCCTTACGGTAAGCAGCTACCGCAGCTTGTAGACGCCTACAACTCCAGGGGTGTCACATGAGCTTTGCCGACCCTTAAGAAATCTGTACACTACTTTAAGTTTTACCAAGATCATCTTTTGGTTTCCTCGAGTGCAAATAATCAGATCTTTCTTCAAGCATGCCTAAGTAAATTAATCTTAATAGCTAGTTATACACCCAAAGATCTGCCCGCCGGATTTGTCTGGCGAATATGTCCGGCGGACAGATCCGTCCATGCATGGCGCTATTCAGATGTGTCCGCAGACAAATCCGTGTCCAATTCGCGCCATACATGAACGGATCTGTCCGCCGGGCATATCCGTCGGGCAGATCTATGCGTATATCCCTAGCTTATCTCAGTTACTTCCTAGATTTTGTATTCGTTCACGTCGAAAAAAAATATTCCAAAATTATAGTCACGCCCTCCAACACGACACGAACCCCATCTCTTCAAGAACCCTATGATTTCATTACACCATCAAAAGCATCTAATCTCTAACAGAAATAGCCCTTCCGCTACCGTACACTTCATAAATAAGTCCATATTCATAACAAATACAATATTCTTAAGCCTTTCTTCAAGGGTCAAAAAAGCCGTTAGACGCCGAGAGCCAAGGGTCCTAATTACCCCAAAAAACTTGATTATATCGAGTCAGACAGCCGGTATAATTATATTCGCCTATTTTTGTCAGTCATAATTATACCATATTACTTAGCATGAAGGTAGAGTTTTGCTTGAAGGTACAGTTGCATTCCAAATCTTTTGTTAGGAGGAAGGGAGATGCAGCGAGTTTCGGTGTCGACCGTCCAGTGGCGGCTCATTGGTGGTGGCTGGTTTCTTAATAAACGAAACATTTTCTATATAATCTCTCATGTTAAGTTGTAGTCCTACTAATTCCGCAACTTTTGGTCTTTGTCACATAGTTTCAGTTTGCTTGTTTTTTGCTTCATTACCTAAACGGCAAACGGTTGCCTACCTAGTAACAAATAGCGTACTAGTAGTACACTAGTAGCTACTAGGTGGAGTAGCTGTGCAGGTGACATTTCTCTTACATTTTCGGTATCATTAGGTGGCTTTGACATACATGGCGCAATCGACATGAACTTCAAAAAGTTGTTAGGCTGTGGTCGTCTATATCTCTATAGTCTCTGATATTACTTATGGTCTTTTATTATATCAATTTCGGCCTCCATAGCCCAGTTGGTAGTGACCCTGCCTACGAAACTGGAGGTCCCGGGTTCGAATCCTGGTAAGGGCATTTATTTGTGTGCTAATCTCAAATATTTGTTCCTGAGTTATGGATGTTATCTATGTATATAAGTATGTATTTATCTATCTAAGTATGTATATCGTCGCCTAGCACCCATAGTACAAGCTTTGCTTAGTTTGGGGTTAGGTTGATTTGTGTAAGATTGTCCCCAAATATTTATTATTTATTTATTTCGCAGTTAAGCATAAAATATCCTAGAATTAATGTAATATAATACTGACACACCTACGCATATGACAATTACATACCTACATAAAATGTGTAAAGTAAATAACATAACCCTCCTTCGGCAGTCGAGTAGAAGATATAAAAATAGACCTTTTCTAAATGGCACGAAATTAGTTCATTTACCTTCTGCACAATGGTCACCCGATACCTTCGGTTCCACATTACTACAAAGCCATATCTTCATCCAGATTTAACTCCACTTACGACCATTTGCGGTCAAGGACCAGCCCTTTACACAATAGTGGGGATCCGATTACCAATAAGTGTTTGTTTGAGGCCGCTTCGTCAAAACAAAATGTAGTAGACTGTTCAATCGTAGGAAAATATTTAAAGAATAATGCTGTTCATCGCGCGGTTTGAAGCTCATTAATACTAGTATATACCTATTTTGGAGGCAAAATATGTAAAATCAATGAAACTTTGTTTACAACTTTATCGTGACACTAGAAATGAGTCCTGTCAAAATGTAAGGGTCCAACCCCCTTCTTTGCTAATGCACTTTTTTACTAACGAGGCAAGAGAAGTATCATTACATTACATTACATTAGAGACAAGAGGACGACCGCCTCTCTATGCAAACGTACTCGTGAATCACCATTTTATTTCCAGTATTTTGACAATATTCAAATTATGAAAAAAAAGTACCAAAATAATAATTAGGAAGAGCTCTTCTTTAGTAGAATTGGACATCCAAATAAAATTTTACTTGTTATACCTGCCCATATAATCCACCCGACTTAACTATACGTGTGCGTAGAATATTTGTGTTCTGACACTTCTGACTCAGACTCACACTTATATAAACAGTCGCACAACAAAAACGTGCGAATAAAATATTCGCGTTGACAACGAGGTGTCCCATTACATCAACAACTAGATAACAACGACTCATGTACAGTCAACTGCAATAGTATTTTCCTTAAAGTAGGCCGCAAATACCGGGTGTTTCCTGTAATAGGAGCAATAAATTAAAACGTAGATTCTACTCCTCAAACCAGACAACATTTGTTCAGCAACTTTTAAAAATAACTTATGGTTCGATTTTTATTTCACTTTAAAGATTATTCGAACACGCAATGTATTCCGAAATTGATTATGTCTGTAGGGTGACGAGGCTGACAAGCAATGTCAATTGGACGGATTTCAACGTACATTGAAAATACTATTTAGTTTGTATGAAAAAGAGAGAATCTAAAAAAATACATATTTTTTAAAAGTTGTTAAACAAAAGTTTTATTGTTTGAGGAGTAGAATCTACGTTTTAATTTATTGCTCATGTTACAGGAAACACTCTGTATATGGGACACTCTCTTTATTTGTAACGCCAGGAAAGCATGCGGCCTTCACCGTGGAAGATACTATAGCAAATGACTGTACACCACCGGCACCGCTCCACACCCCTCAGTCACTGCCCTTTTTCAACCAAACCCCGACCGTTTTGAAACTTAATACATACACAAAACCATATTTGAAATTAGAATGATAAGTGTACAAAATATGTATTTGTGACCCCTTTCGGAGTTCAGTCCCCTTCAGACAAATGGTTTCCATTGTAGCCTGGGAACAAACTGGTTCCGAATAGAAAGTAACATAATCTTGATACGTCACTGTTTTGGACGAATTTGCATTCGAGATGAGCCGTTTGTGGTGTAATTCGAGTTTAAAAACAGGTAATTTAAGAGATAAGCGCGTGAATAAACTGCTTCTGTGACGTGTGGAGAATAAGGCGTTTATCAAATTGTGTTTGTTTAAATTCCGCGTAATAACTGTTGGATGAGTTTAAAATACTTTAAATCCCACGGTATTTTGTCGAATAATTTCAGAAAAGTAGGGAATTTTAGAAGCAACAATCATTAAATAAAGTGGCAATATAGGAAAGCCCTTTGCCCAGCAGTGGGACACTATCAGGGAGCCTACAAAAAATCAGGGAGCCTACTGAGATTACGGTAGGGTTTACTGAATAATCAGTAAGATTAACTGATTATTTTAGTAAACCCTACCTTAATCTCAGTAGGCTCCACTAGTGCTCCACAGTGTAGGTATATTAAAAAGGATTTTTAGGACAAACTCAAATAAAATACGCGCTCTGTTGATTTCGAAGCTTAAGGTGATATCAGACGGTTCATTTATTGTTCATTTTCGTGTTTCATTTAGCATCTTTCACTCCAAGTGACACGTCTGAACACAAAATGAAACAAAAATGAAAAATGAATTCATTAATGAAAATATCCAACAGTGTTGGATATTTTCATTCGGCACCTTTCATTCGCACTCCGAATGAACCAAAAATGATCAGTCTGAACACGGAATGAACGTTCACTTTGCCAAAGTGAACGTTTACTTTGGCAAAGTGACTTTGGTTCCCCATTTTCTCGAATCCTGTGAGTAGTATCAAGACGAATATAACAAATATAACCGCATCAAAATGGTGTTCAAGTGAAACGATCAGAATACTTTGTTGTTTTAGAGAATTTCAAAAATTACCAGTGTCTTTGGAACCGCAAACTAGACGAGTAAGTATAAAGACAGAATAATTCTCTCAGCAATGTATCTGAGGTTTCAAATATATTTACAATGCATGAAATCGGAAAGTGCTCTTTTTCAGAGTAAAGTCGTGTACAGAAAGCGATTCTTTGCCGCACACTTGCGGCAAAGGATTTCCATAGTACTTTTCTGCACAACTGGCCGCTTTCACACCGCCACTCGTTCGGAAATTAATTGCTTTCTGCACTTGTAGCATAATTGGTAAAACAAAGAAAGGCCGAGATCGCAGAAGTTTGCCGAGATCGTAAATATTCGATCGAGGGCTTTCTTTATTACCTCCCGTGTTGTGTACATCATTTTATGCCTGCACTTGGCCAGAAAGCATCTTTTTCCGTACGCGCAGCAATATATATATATTATGGCCAGGTGTGGCATAAATATCTATTCTTCTTGGCAATCCAAGGTCTCACCCACCACCTTCTACGCTTTTTTTCTTGCCTTTTCGTTAATTATTTAATTAAGTAATCGCAAACTAAACTTATTCCGAGACGCACAACCCGACATAGTGAATGAAATAACAAGTGAATATTCATTTTTGTCTTTGCGTGTGAACATGGAATGAAAGAAGAATTAAGCATTCATTCCAGTGAACGTTCATTCGAGTGAACCGTCTGATATCACCTTTAAAACTAAGTCTGTCTAAAACTCCTCGCTCAGCTCACCCGTTTCTCCTAACTGGAAGCCTAGTAGTTCTACTTTATGACCATAATTTATAGCAATATAAATAGTATATTAGAATAGCAAATTTGATTTGTTTGTTATGTGATTTGTGTAAATAAAAAAAAATACACAATAAAATACGCGAGTGTCTAATGTTAGCTTACATCAATCAATTACACTACACCCACCCTGGTTTGTACCCTATTTGACTTTAACTTGAATAAATAATTTGGCTTGTGAATTACACTACATATCTCTACATATTCCTTCATGCTAAATTATTTAGCAGGTCATATTCATTTGCCAGTTTTCTATTTTGGCACGTGATTGGTATTAATATATGTATTGATAGGTAAGTTAAGGAGCTACATCTTCAAATCCAATTAAAATAACAGTTTTCACCCCACAATCCACATACCCTCTAACCACCCCGTGTTTATTTTCATAAACTCATCGCACCATTGAAATCCACTCGCATCAAAAACATCCCCTAATCCTTTGTTAGCCGGTATTACATCATATTTGCACAAAACTAAAAGGACTTAAGTCAACACAAATCCCTTTCAAGTTTGCCCTTTTGATAAAGAAAGGCAGTTAGAACCGGTAGTTGTATCAAGCTATTGTTCCGCTGCGCTCATTTTCCGCTACAGTAAAAGAGGTCTAATATAAACGGCGCTTACGTCACTTGATGCAGTATTCGTATGAGGGCAGTGTCAATAAGGGCATAAGCGCTGGTTGTGTTAGGGTGACAATGGCACGACCAGTTATGAGTGCCCTAGATGACTGCTATTGATCGAACAACGGAATCGGTCTGGTATCCAACTGTGCGCGCCCAAGTGACGGGAACCGGCGGCATTATATAATAGAAACCTAATTTAATTATAGATGTGATTTTTTAAGTAAGGTTTTGATTACCAGTACAATTTTACGAGCAATACTCGAGAGTGGTAGGTACCTACTGGGAAAATATAGAGTATATCTGCATGTTAAAGTCCAATCACAGTATTAAACGATTTTGAATTTAACCAATTGTGGAGAGCAAGTGTAGAGAACCCACTTAATCGTCAAAATATGAAAGGTAACGTTTCTAAAGTAACTGTTTCACATTTTGTCTCTACAACCTACTAGTTCAAGCAGACTTAGGTAGGGTTGCACCAAACCAGTTAACGTCAAAGTCATAGTTAAACATTGCTTGACGAATAGTTTGAAAGTTTTCAATTTGATGAGTAATATTCTGTGTTCGTTAATCACGTGTGGTAGAAGTTGTTAGTTGTGGTTGGACTCTTACTTTAACGTTTCTGTTTTCTTAGAGGCGTTCCCCTCTGCCGAAAATATATGACCAGTGGTCATACTTATTGTATGGACTGATGTTTATCTGACGTGGCTATATTGACATTCCCCTCCCCCGCATAAATCGGCAGACTTTTTTTGTATAGAAAATGACAGTCATGGCCTCTTCGGTTGGTTGATTGCTCTAAGGTTTTCTGCTCTTATTTTTTCCACTTTCGCTCCTCCCCGGTACCAACACACACAATCGACTGCCACTGCTTTATTTATATGAAGTTGTAAACGTCAATTTGATGTCATTGTCACACGGGGGCGCACCGGCGCTTTGTTCGCCGACTTTTGTGTCATAAGCTAAACTTGAAAAGGTCGTATCTCCATGTAAAACACGGTAACATACGACGTTTTTTGGTTGTGACAGCAACGTGACACGGATATGTTTATTACGCATCAAAATGACATAAAATGTTTGCTGGGGGGTAGATTGACAGTTACACACACAATACCAATAATAATATGAGTACTTGAATCGATTATTTGTCAGAATTTGGCCTGCATTGAAGTTCTCTCGAGTGCCAACTGTACTAAGGCTCAAAACACACCTAGCGGAATGGAGGCAGTAATGTATGGAGGCCATAGACAAATTTAAGCTACCATCGACAAAGCTCCAAACATTACTGCCAAAATTCCGCTAGGTGTGTTTTGAGCATTAGGGCCGTATTCTAACTTTAAAATACACCACACACCTGAGCTGAATTTAGAAAAGTCGTAGACCAAATGCTTAAATTTGTCTATGGTTGCTTAAATTTTCTTAAGGCTCAAATCACACCAAGCGGAATGGAGGCAGTAATGTATGGAGCTTTGTCGATGGCAGGTTAAATTTGTCTATGGCATCCATACAATACTGCCTCAGCCTAGTTCAGACGAAGTATGTGGTGTCCCTTAGAGCACTAATCTTGGTGAATGAAGATCTTATTAAATATTGTTGGCGATAGTGTCTCGGAGGCTGATTCAATTTGTATGGAAATGTTTAACCAGGTGCAAACGCTAATTTACATTACAATCAACGACATAAGTATGTACATTACATATCGTACTTTATTAACATGGAATAAGAATCAGAACTGATTCACATTGATCGTAGAAGAGTAAAATTATACAAAGTATTCATAAAGAGTTGCGTTTAAATAAGGTTATTAATGTTTTTTATTCATATTTAATGATCCTGTTAATCCGAAGGGTTTGTAGTGAGAGTATGTATGCAGATTAATTGTGATTCTGTTGCATACATTAAAAATATTGTTTAAATGAGTACGACTGGGAACTGAGAAGATTCCTTTTTGGTATTTCGTAAATAACTCAGTAGCGTATGGTGTATAAGACACCTTTATCTACAACTTCACCAAAATTCGGCTATACACAAATTATTTCCCCAATCGAGCAGTCTTCCTTTGGTGTGCTATTATCAAACACTGATGAAATTGGTCATGAGTGCTTTAAAGATTTAATCGCTTGATTTAGCTACATTTAATTATCTAAATAGCCGAGCTTTTATGTAAAAGCCAACACAAACTCCTTAAAATAAAAGTAGGTATGCAAATTCAGTTCATTAGTAGTAGATGGTAATCTAAAGCTTAAGCAGAATTACGTTTATAGAAGTGTGTATGTCTCTATGTATTCATTAGACTTCTATGTGCTGTAAGTAAAAACTGGATTCAATTTGTACCAGCTACATTACACGTACGACACTTTCCTGTATCGCTAATTAATTTAGAGTGTTATTTATGTAAAGCGTGAATTGCTTACTTAGAACTTCTGGTTACAACTGCCACCATTTAGGGGCATAGGCTATACCAAGTACGAAGGTATTAAGTAATCGGGAATTCTGAGGGTGTTAGGACTTTTTGCTGTTGGAGAGCGATGTAATGTCGCTTGACGGAAGTGTCCTTTCTCAAGCGCACGCGCCGAGGCGCGACTTAAATGGGGTTTATCTAATTATTGTCAGAACTAGAGACACAGTCCTTATTTATAGTTGAAAGCAGTAAATTAACTTGGATAGGTACTTTAGCCGTTTAGCCACTGCTTTCAAGGAACTATTATCAAGTAACTTATTTTAAAACTAGCTTTAGCTCGCGACTTCGTTTGAGTGAAATTGCCAAACCGTCATTTCCGGGATAAAAAGTCCCATCAAAACACTTTATGAACAAGTTAAATATACAATGCTTTAAAGATACACAGTTAGGGTTAGTAAGACACACATACATAAATATAAACCTAAAATTTCGGACATATCTAGAGGTGTCCCACTGCTGGGCATGTGTTGTGCTTTTTCCGGCCAGGTGCCAAATTGAAAGCATTTAAATCGTTCCACCAACTCTGTCATACTATATGTATAATTCTGCCGCCATGTATGTGTATTGTGTACCTTCGTCGTTTACATTCTTTTATTGTAGACAATAGTAAAGAGTTAATAAACAGGTCAATCTATCTACGCATCCAATAAGTCACTCTAATAAGTCTAATAAGAGAATAAGAATCGGGTCTAATTAAATCTAATTCGATTAAGCAGTCAAGTAACTGCTTGAATATTTACACCGTGACGGAAATGTCTTGTCCGTCAACCGCACGCGTCGAGATCGACTGGAATGGGCTTTATCTAATTATTGGCAGTTGGCAGGAGGCAGGAGCAGGACTTGCCTTCCAGAGACAAGTGCCGGCTAATGCGGATGCAACGCGGAGGCACTTCTGACTTGTTAGCTCAACTTCTGAGAAAGACAAAGTAATGGTGAAGCATTTAATTGCTCGTTTAAGGATCATAAGCATTTTTATGTAACAATACTTAAATATTTAATTTCGTTACCGTCAACGGCTACAACTTTGCCTACGACGCATATATAAATACCTAGCTGTTTGGTGAAGAAAACCATGTTTTTCAGGCCAGGAAAAGTTGAGCATCGTAGGCAAAGTTTGTAGCAGTTGTCATGGCAAGTTATCAGACGGTACCTACTAAGAAATACCTTCACAATCGTTAGTGAACCCGCTGCGCGGGCGATGCGCGTGGGAGCGCAGACTGTGCGTCACGCGCCGCCGCGCCTGCGCCCTGCGCCCTACGACACCGGCGCTTCCACTTGGGACCTAGAAATTAATCTAGCGCCAATTGACCCTACCCAAAAAAAAATACGTCAAATTAGAAGCCACCGCTCGTACTCAGCGTGTTATTTATGCGTCCAACTCATGGTGCTACAAATGTCAGACATTGATCTCTGCAATAGAATATATGTGACATTCCACGACAAAAGGTACCTTATGGCGGTTACGCTATTTCTAACGACGCTGCAATACTAATGCGATGCTTCGCAACGTAAGCGCCAACCGCCATAAGGTACTTTCACCCGTGGGACGTCACATATGATCTATGACGCTCAGGGGATCATAACCGGTATTTGCTAAAACTCCAAAATAATGTGATATATTAATTAAGTAATTTATGGGCTTCATGTAGAACTCAATCTTGTATTTAGGTATTACCTTGGCGTTATTAGATTGCCTCGTTAAAAAATAAATAGGAAACAAAAGAACGAAACGAGAACGAAATTAACCGGTATTTTGTTATGTAGCAAAGAACAGTTCCCAATCCCTGAATTTTTGCTAAAGAAATTGTAATTATTCATCCTAAAATGTTGGCCAAGTAAGTAAATGGAGAGGTTTTCTCATCATTTTACTATAAAAAATACCTATCAACTAAGTATGAAGAAATTGCCATCTATTGATGTTGCTGTGCTTGGTTCTTCTAATTTATTATGTGTTCAGCGACCATTAATGTAGCAACTGATTATGCTGAGTGTATTTAATTATGAAGTTTAATAGTCGGTGTGATTGAATATTATAATCGGAGCTTTTTATATTTCGCTTAAAAGTAAATAAAGGGTTAATGGCCCAAAAGTGGTAAGTGGAACATGATCTTTCAGCACCTGTCGCCACGCTTGGCCGCTCCCACTTGACCGATAACGACCGCCGGAACGTCTTCAGATGCTGCTCCATATTTTATTTCCTAATTTATCTGCAATGTTAATCATGGTTCATCCTCTTAGCGTTTCTCCCTGGTTCAATTGAGCCTGGGGTCCGCTCGGCAACCTAATTCCAGGAATTGACGCAGGAACTAGTTTTTACGAAAGCGATTGCCATCTGGCTTTCCAACATTCCAACCCAGAGAAGAAACTAGGCCTTGTTGAGATTAGGTCTGATTCCTTGCGATATTTTCCATCACCGAAAAGCTAATTTTGAAAAGAACGACATTTTAACCATGATTATGGTTGTTTAATTATAGTGAGAAGAGTGTCTAGAGTTCTTCTTTTAAATATATTCTTATAACACGAGGTTGTTATAACAATGCGTTTTTTTTTTCGCTTCTTCTTTAGACAAACTATCTCATTTTCATGGGCAATTTGTTCAAAATGGTCTTAATACGTTCTTTAAAATCAAGGAATAGGTACTTCTACTGCAGCCTGTATTTAAATGTAAAACCAGTAAAATATTTTTACAAAAATACTTATATCTCGTCTTTCGCAAAAATAGTTCTGAAATCAAAGCTTGTAACATATTTACGTAGGTACTTATCTAATTAAATGTCATCCGTTAAAACAGGTGAGTTTATGTAAATAGTACCAGTGCACTAATATAAATCATCAATTTACAATATTAGCGCATATTGAACTGGTTCTTTAGCACGCATTTCTGCCGCACTGAACCTCACACGGCAATTAGTGTGGGGCGGCGTCTTTGAGCTCCTTCTAATAATATGTATAAACTCTAGAAGTAATAGCTTGTGAGTAAAGCTCATAGTCGTACATATAATCGACTTAAATACACTGTCTTGGATTCTGCTCATTCTGCCGCTGAGAGTTATAAAATTACAATATGCATCTGTATCTAGGTACTATTTCATTTGTAATGTTCATCTATCTATCTATACTGAGATCCAATTTTTTATATATTTAAAAACCAAATAAAAGCGGATTTCCGGTTTAAAATAATTTAAAATTTTAGGCGAGTTCTTAGGAAATGCCTACAATCGTGCCGCTACATTATTTTAGGACGACCACACAGTCGCTTCCGCTCATCTATTTTATAAAGTATTATTTTTCATGAATACTTATAACATGAATATAAAATCGAACACACATGAAATAAGCGTGAAATAAGCAATATAATCATTTATGATGACTCCCGGACCCCGGCAGTATCAACAATAGCCTTTAGGCTGGAGTAGGTATTAGTATGACTAATAAACTATTCATTTTATATAAACTGTTTGATAAGGGTTTAAGGGTGTACAAGTAAGTAAATGTAGATTTTCCTCGACCCGTGCGTTTCTAAAGTAACGGCGAAAAAGTAACGGCAAAGAGCAGATGGACTTCGCAGCGGGGCCTAAAGCAATTTCTTGCATCTTCAAAACACTCTATTAAGAGTCGTTTTTGTAGCCGTGAATAAGATCACTATCAGAGAACTTTCTTTACATTCAAAGCCTCTTTTACGAACTGCAGACCTACCACCCTGCAGACCAAGGTGACAATCGTAAATTAGAAATACGCAAATTGAAACAAATTTGACGCCAATTGTACTAAAGGCTAAGCACTTCAAGTATGATGCTTCCAAACATTTTTACTGCCTAATCGATGCAATTATATATTTTTCACCTCACTAGCTCGGAAAGCCCTTTTTGTTTGTTTAATATCTATTGTGAAAATCGCTTTTTATCCACATGTGGTGAAAGAGTTTTGACATAAGTGACAAGTGGCTTAAGTGACATTTGACAGCTAACAAAACGTAAAACGTTAAAAGTGCAGAATTTTTAACATCGCAATTAATGAATTGCATCGAGTAAAAACACTTAATACAGTCTTACAACTTTATTTTAATTCATAAATATCAGCATTCAACATTAATCTTCATTCTTTTTGTAAAAACGGATAAATTGTTCTGACAGCCGAATAAGTCTACGTACGAACAAAACGCATCTGACATTTAATAAAACCTTTTACGTCAAAACTTTTCATTTCAATTCATCCATCATATCAACGTTAAATATTCGCATGTTTTACTAGGTTGTTTTGTTAAAAATTAGTGATTCGAGTGATGAAGAAGTATTAAACACCTGAGGAATTACGGGAAACCGAGCAAAATGCACCCTTTTTCTTATTTTCCTCGCTGTAGTGAGGTGAAAAGTTTTGTGTTATACGCGGGTGAAAGTTATTTTACGTCTCGTGTATTAAAGCACTCGCTACGCTCAGGATTCTATTTTTGAACCACTCGCTTCGCTCGTGGTCAATAATAGAATCCTTTCGCTAGCTCGTGTTTCAAATAACACTCGCACGTAAAATACAACTTTCACCACTTGTATAACAAATAACTATTACGTCACTCTGGGCGGTAAGTGAGATTTTACGCCCACGGGCGCAGCGGCAAATCTCACTTCACACCCAGGAGAAGACGTAAAATTGTGTACGCACCACGGGCGGTAATAAAGAAGGCCTCAGATCGCTTGTCTATGGCCCTTACCTTCGGTTCGGGCCACAAATACCCGCGATCTGAGCCGTTCTTTATTTTACCGCCCTAGGTGCGTAATGTACTAAGACGTATCTACGTAACTATCTAGAGAATAATTGAGAACGATATTTTTCGATCGATTCGATTTTTAACCCAGCCTTTTTTTGCCCGATCTGACAAATAGAGCCCGAGATTTACTTAGTACAGTCTAATACAGGAATTAGTTGAAGTTTCAAATGTAGTAGTCATAGTACTCATAGTCCGTTTAACCAGAGACTATAGAGATATAGACGGCCATAGCCTAAGAACTTTTTGAAGCTCAAGTCAATTGCGCCCTCTGTCCGAAAGCCGCCTAAATATCGAAATTGTAAGAGGAAATGTCACCTGCACTGCTACTCCACCTAGTAACAAATAGCGTACTAGTAGTACACTAGTAGCTACTCAAAAAGGTTCACCCTGTTTTCGCATAATAATTGTAGTCATATTTATATTGTGCATAATCGACATGATCATAATTAGCCTTACCCATAAACTGTTTTCGCATACTTATGTTAAGCATAATTGGCTTTGGCAGATTGTTATTGGTCCGAATATTACTGGTTCATAAAGTCAATATTCCGAATCTTATTTAGGCATAAAGTGTAAGAGCATAAAATTTATTTGACGAAAATTATATTGCAGAATTTTGTTTGGCAAATAGTATTAGGGCCAAATTGCATCATTCAAATGTCACTCCCACTTTTTCGTAACAGTGCGTTTCTGATGATATCACATTTCTAACCCAACCTAACCCACTTTTTCGTAGAGTTTTTTTTTGTTGAGGTCGCAGTTCTAATCTAACATAACCCAAACGCAGTAGTACATTTGTGTTGAGGTCACAATTCTAACCTAACCTAACCCACTTTTTCGTAGCAGTTTTTTATTGAGGTCGCAGTTCTAACCTAACCTAACCCAAACGCAGAAGTGCATTCCCGTTGAGATCACAGTTTTAACCTGACCTAACCCCCTTTTTTCGCAGCGTTTGGTTGCTTCGGTGTACGCTAAAAAATTCGGATTGTGAAAATTATGCCAAATACAATTATGCTTATCAAGTTTATGCGTAATAACATTCGGCTACAACAGTGGTATGCTAGATCATTTGCGGACAAAAAGATATTCGCCATGTTGTGAATTATACGAAATAGGTTTCTGCTACATTATCATTCGTCTAAAACCGATTATGCCAGGTCTGTTATGCGAAAAGCGTTTCGGACAAGTAAAAGTATGCCAAATAGAGGGAACCCACTCAAAAAGTTCTTAGGCTGTGACCGTCTATATCTCTATAGTCTCTGGTTTAACGTATTTAAGGATTATTGTATAGATATCTGATAGGTTACCTGATAGTTCGTTAACGATGTTCAATTAAAGGCGAGCTAGAAAACTGAGGGTTTTAACTGATTAAGGAACCAAAGATAGGCTGTTTAATAAGAAATAATTGGAACCTATCTGATCTTTAGTTGCTAATAGAAAACTAACAAACTTACCAGATTGTTAACCTTTACTATATAAAATAGTGCACTGGTGCAACGACCTGGTATATCTGTTTAGGTGCTTGAAAATAACTAATTCGATATCATCATACATAGATACATTTTTCATTACTGTAACTACACTAAAAAGGTGTCGTCAAGTGTCACGTTACCCGCGTTTTTACTCTTTAAAAAACCTCGCGTGCCTGCTACAGCACATGTCGAACATTTGTGTTACTATCGCTGATCAAGCATGAGAGATTTAAAACCAAAACCCACTATATAACAACAAAGGTCATATATACATTTTTATTTCTCTGTTTAATACGTTTAATCTTACTACTTCAGTAGGTACAAACAACGGAATAATATTATACCTATTCTCGAGGAGTTCGAAATACGACAAGGCACTGCATATAAACATGAACTGTATTTGGATGAACAAATGCAGTGAAAAGTATAGTAAATAGTGTGTGCAATTGGAATTCTGAAGACAAAAGCTGAAGGTCTTATTTTAACTCCTAACAAATGTAACGTACCTACCTCAAATACTTCACCCCGGCTACATACTATGGCTTTACTAAGAAAAAATTTCACGCGCCGCCACTGCAAGGCAGTACACATCGCGCTACTAAATTGTAATGCACGCGTATTCAATACTCATTCTCTACGACTGGGCGTTCAGTTTCAAAAAGGAGAAGATGAATTTAAGATTTAATAGCGGAATCTTTCCAAATCTCCCAATATGTATCAGAACAGAAAGAACATACAAAAGTCAAGAGATTTAACAATGATTTTAAAGATACTATAAATATTTAGGCCACGTTATACTAGTTATAACAAGACCTGATTTTAAAACCTAAATTGGCAGTTATTGTGCGGAACGGCCGGTAACCAGCGGTTTTCCGTCGATTCCTTCGAGGCAGCAATCTGATGCTCGACAAACTAATCATGCGCATCAAACTGGTCGCATCCTGATCGATTAACTATACCAGAAGTAGATACGATGTACAACTAAGTTCCGTCTTTGGTCAGTAATAGTACTTACAAGGTATTCACTGTCTAAGGCAGCTGTCCCATAGCCGAAAATAAGCGAGAAGCAACTACTATTTGCAGAGTGTAGACACGAACGATCAATCAGTAAGTTAGAATTCTTAATGATGAATGCATTTGGTCGAAAGTGTCGAAAGTAACCATAAGATAAGCAAAAACAATGAGTTTGGTTGTTTTCGTTCAATTTACTAAAAGTATTTTTATTGGAAATTTAATGTATTTCAACTACGTATTCTTATCAAATATATTTAAAAAGTTTAATTCTATTTTACGCTACTAATCGACATGTGCATGAGTTGCATCGGGCCTGTCCGATGTCCGTGTTTCCGCAAAGTCTTTTAGTGAAAGTCGATCAAATCAATCGATCAACTGATCATCGATGTGCGGAAAGCGGAAAATTCTGCGATGAGATTAAACAGTTAAAAACAATGCGATAAGATTAAACAGTCTTAAACATTAAAAAGTTACATTAGTCAAAATGGAGCCTCACACAAGTGTCAAATCGCTGGCCCAATATTACAGGCTTCAATGTTACATTTTCAGGGTAGTTAAATTTAGACTTAACGTCACTATGACAATGCTCAAATTTCAATCCAATAAAAGTGAAACAGAATCCTGTAATGTTGGGCCAGCGAAATTGATTCTCTTTAGGTCTTTCTAAAATATTAGGAAATAAAATTGTCTGAAACAGTATATTTTCAAGAAAAATCAATATTATCCTCTGAAGAAGGATTTAAAAATTAATGTTTTCGTAATATCCAAGATATCGCCTCCGTAGATTCTTCCAAATTAAAATTATATCTTATTCCTGAGATGACCGCCTCTTTCCCATTTTAGCGATAAGATATATCAAATAAATAGCTGTTTGGTGAAGAAAACCATGTTTTTCAAGCCAAGCAAAAGTTGAGCATCGTAGGTAAAGTTGTAGCAATTGACGGTTTATCGCCGTACGTAATAGAACTAATAAGGTGCGGAATCTGACATAGTTTCAAAAAATACGTCATAAAATTTAAGGCAAGCCGAACCGAAGATTCGGTCTGTTAAATGTACTATAACGCGGGAGGTTCAAGGGTAATCTTCACAAAAAGTAAAAAATAAGGTTCTTGCGCCGCTCGCGAACCGGTTTCGCCCCAATTTGGAGCCATTTCTTTCATTCCTCTCGTATTTCGTGGGCCCGGCTTTATGTTTCCAGATTACATGATTACGGAGTACTCTGTAATTGGTCATAAACTAAAAGTTTCTTAGTTAATTTAACTAAATTTGGTTATACGAGTCTTTATAAATTTGAATTTAAACCAATTAACTTAAAAGCAGTGACAGATTCTTTACTTAAGTACATGCATTCTTAAGAAAAATACCTTAGTGTAGAGTTTTGTAACTTTATATAGTATCTTATCTATAAATTACGTATTATTTAATATACAATGTAAGCGTTTTACCCTTATTGTAACTTTTTATTGGTTTTCTAATAAAAAAAATTACATTGTAATAGAACAACACGTTAAAATGTAATAAGTTATACCTATTACATAATTCCTTAACTTGTATACAATGTACATGTACGTATTTATATTACCGTTTATCTATGGTGATAATTTTGGATTTTGGTTGCTTATTTTCCTTCGTAATATTTTTTCGGGCAATGATAGTAGGTAGGTAGTAGTATACATAGTAGGCATAGAACGACTCAGACTCGGGTATCACTCTATAAAAGAAAAAGAAATGTCGTAGCGGCATTGCCCAATGCCCACGCATGTTAGTGGGCAAAGGCGGTTCCAAGCCGAATTTATAGCATCTTAAACGACTCAAAACGAGTTCGATTAAATTAATGGGCAACTAATCGATAATCGATTCCGTACGGTACGGCTACCGCGTAAAGGATTAGGCCCGAGGTTGCCGTGAGATCGATTTTGATCAATCGATTCACAAAAACTTATAAGAGCTCGCATAGCTAATTTTTATATACGTACGTACTTTGTTGGTAAAGAAAACGTAGATATAAGTATCGTAGATGTAAGTAATTATTATTAGAAAGTGCTAAAGGAGAAATAAATACATGGGAATACGGGAATTCGTTGTAGCTCTTTGCTGAATCTAATATCAGCTGGTATAATCCAGATATATCTTAGCCGGTAAAATATTCAAAATGACCTTCACATGCTCTTATTCCTTTACAAAAATGTCGCGTCAAAATGATGTACCAGGTTAGTGGAAGTTATTACACTTGTGATCTAACTGTAAGTATGTACGGTTAACAATTTACGATACCTCCAATAGTAAGTGTAGAATAAGCTTCTGCTAGAAACCGAGTCAGCATAGAACCAACTTTCACATTCATACACCTATTGCAATTCCTGCGTCCATCTGTGTTGCTATTTCTATCGTCTGCGTGGCATTTATCTCAGCCCAACCAGAATTCATGTAATCTCCAGATATAGTCGCCATGAGCCCTTGAGATACATCGAAGCCAAGTTGCTCCCAAATCTCTGAACAAAACCTCTAATGTCATAGCGACAAAGTGAATGTTCAGATATTTTGTGTACGTTAACCGCTCCGATATATTTGATGGCGACTACTGTACATCAACTGCAGAAGTTTCCAAGCGAGTAGGAAGTTCTAAAGGTACTTGATAGTTTCAATTTGACACGAGAGCATTTTCAATTCCTCATTCGCTTACACGGAAAAAAAAGCTTCCGGGATATTCTCAATCTAAGACATTATTATATTATGTTGAAAATATTTCCTCGTGACAAGCATTTATTTCCTTTAACGAAAATAAATTAAAGTTTTAAATATAACGAAACGAATATATTCTTACAGATTTTCTAGTTTTCTTTTACCTAAGATAATACTTGTTTGATTAAAGTACAATCTCTCTTATTTACTCAATATACTCTTGAAACAATACATTTTTGTATTTCTATTTTAAGAAAACGTGGTTTTATTCAGCGAAGAATCATATTTTTGGTAAAGGAAATAAATACTTGTCACGAGGAAATATTTTCAAGAAAATAATAATGTCTTGGATTGAGAATATCCCGGAAGCTTTTTTTTCCGTGTACCTTCTTCTGCTATTTAACTGAAACAATCGAGAAACGAAGACTATTCTTTACTACAAACAGCTCTATCTCTCGCTCTCTATCCATGGAATTGAGCTAGAATGATAGAAAGACTCAATTTTCAAATTTCGATGTTCGCGTTAGTCCCGAGATCTCAATACTAGCTTAGGTACTCAGTAGAATAGTTTCCCACTTTCAATACCCCTTTTAATAAAGCTCTGTCATCGTCCGAGTTATGGCGCGTTTTAATTTGCATTTAGAGTGGGGAGACCGGGGAGGATAGGCTCTCGCGGATTTATTGTTCGAACACTCCCACACTTCCGTGGTGTCACGAACTTAAATACATAACTTTTATAACATAATGCATGTTTTTTAAACGTTTATTGGATTGCAAACCGAACTGTGATTATTTAGTAAATCAGTCTCTTTATTACCGAAATAACTTTAGACTAGGCGCTATTTTAGTGTTTACTAGAGCAACATCACTATGTCCTTCCAACTCAGTAGGACAGTCTTCTTATATCTTTTATTACTTACCCGATCAGCAGTGGACGTCTTATGATGGCTGAGATGATGATGATGATGATGATTCATCATATTGTATTGAAGAGCCAATAAAACTCTTGCGTGGCTTTTAATTTCACTAACGCCATTTTTTCCTATTACTAGTAATTTAAGGGCACACCTAAACCAGACTGCCTATAAATACAAATAAAATTGCGTTTTTCTTTTCATTGTTATAATATAATCAATAGGATAGTTGTAAAAAATCTTATCGGCCCTCGCTAATAGGGCCCATAACATGACAGTTGGCTTCTCCGTTTCTTTCCACTACACGTTAAAGCATGGCAGTCAAGCGTGAGAGATAAGACGCAGTCTTCTCCATTTCTTAACGCACTATAAATTATGTTATATCCTTCACTTTTATCTGTTGCACAAATCGTTATAAACTATCTATCCAACACATCACATGTTTCAAAATGATAAGAATATGTTTGAGCTTGAACTTATTTCGCATCCCGCACACTTCAATCTCTTTTTAAAACTGGCGAGTCAACACTGAGAAAATGAAACAGCTAGAAATAAATAAGTTTTTGCTCGTACAACCGAGTGACTCGCTTCGCAAGGAGCCTGCAAAGTTCGTTGCTAAAATCAAAGAAGTCAACTTGGCTAACGTACGTATGTGAAACTATACCATTAAATTAGTTAAAAATAAATAAGAGAATCAGGTAAGGGTTATATTTACTAGGACACTTATTTGGATTTAAATGAGTGATTGGTAAAAATAACCAAGAATCTTTAGCAATAATTGCTTGTTTGTCATTAACAAAGCTTTATTCCGTGTATTAAATATGTCTTGGTTGTATGCACCCAAAAATATCTTAACCGAGCCAAATTGGTACTTTGCTAACACTAATTTTTTTCCGTGAAAGTGCTCATTCCAACTAGTATAAGAGCCCTATCGGTTATGATAGAGTTACAGATCTTGAAGTCACTTTACACTGGTATGCGTAAGAATTGGCGCGAGCTTTGGCCAATAAGAAACAAACTTCACCAATATGACAGCTGTGCTTCGATAATAGCTCCAAATGCTACTGCATTAAGATTTTGCAGAAAAGTGGCGGGAATCATGTTTGCCACAGGATTACAGCTCTACACGCTGTGATATTAAGGTCTTCTCTCCATTACCTTCAGGTATAAAGACGCCATGTGCCAAGGTGCCATCAATCTCGCAGATGACGCGGCAGTTTGGGAGACGATTATAAAGCTATCTCGCTTGTGACAAGGCAGTTTATATTATATCGACTCGACCACTCAACTGTCATCTCCGCACGCTTAAGAATGCGTCGACCGTCCAGTGGCGTCCCCATTAGGGGGATTGTATCACTACATAGTATAAAACAAAGTCGCTTCCCGCTGTCTGTCCCTATGTATGCTTAGATCTTTAAAACTACGCAACGGATTTTGTTGCGGTTTTTTTAAATAGATACAGTGATTCAAGAGGAAGGTTTATACCTAAATTGCACCCGTGCGAAGCCGGGGCGGGTCGCTAGTTTCCAAATAAACGAATCCATTTCTGTATAATCCCTCCTGTGTTGTAGGCCTACTAATTCCGCAACTTATGATCTATGTGATACAGTTTTATATTTCCTACTTACTTTTGGCTTCATCACCTAAACGAAAAAAAGTGGCCACCATTTGCCTTTTAAGCAATGAAGCAAAAAATACGCAAAATGATAATATGTGACAAAAACCAAAAGTTGCGCAATTAGTAGGATTACAAATTAACATGAGAGATATTTCAGAAATTGATTCGTTTATTAGGAAATACAATACAATGAGGGCTCCACTGGACGGTCGACACAGTCTTAATGTTGTCCATAATTTACATCGTTAGAAATTTAAGAAATATTATGACATTTCAAAGGAAATAGATTTTTCTTCCATTCCACGAGCTATTGGATTATGTTGATAAATCCATCTGCGTGTCTAAATAATAAAATATACACAAAATATTATTATTACCAAGAAGAGAAGATAAAAAGTGCCCCTACAAGTACATGTCGTTGTCCAGCATTTCATAAAATACCACTGTTGGTGTTGAAGAGATATACCTTAATTATTATATTGCATTGCTACCCCTAGATATGGATAAGTGTTAAGTATGCTATTTTATCTACACCCATATCATAAAACCTCCATGATGATAAAAGATAAAAGATATTTATTCTTCAATTTAGGCACATTACAATGCACTTATGAACGTCAGAGAGAAACTAAACTACCACCGGTTCTAACCCTACACCTCTGACCCGAGAAGTATTACTTATTACCGGCAAGAAACTCGGCGGGACTTATTTTTTCAAAACAGTACTACAAATACATTAAAGATACTATATACAATAATGCGTAGTTCTTCAAGAAGGCATATCAAAACAGCTTGAGAGACAGACATGTACCTGCCTATTGTGTAATTAAAATGAAAAATAAAAATAAAATCCAAATCTGACTGCTTCGCAATACGTTTGATATTCTTTCTTACTTGAACTGTGTCCTCTAAATGTTAGATGATTTTATAGATTCTGGTTTGGGCCATGCATATATGTCTGTCATATAGTCCTCGACCCTGTAATAACCCTTTGACATTAAAGTTTTTTTCAAGTATTTCTTAAGAGCGGGAAATGATAGATTCAAAACATCGACGGGTAACTTGTTATAAATATGAATACCCTGGCCAAAAAATGACTTATATGCTTTGCGGACACGACATCGTCTGGTAGCAAGCTTGTTTTTATTTCTAGTGTTATAGCTGTGGATGTCAGAATTCTTCTTGAATGTGTGTATATTCTTTACAACAAAAATAATATTATCATAGATATATTGGGACGCAAGAGTTAAAATATTAATTTCTTTAAATAATTCTCTAATTGATGTACCTGCCTTTAAGTTATACATAAAGCGAATGGCTCTTTTCTGTAAAACAAAAATAGTCTGTATGTCAGCTGCTTTGCCCCAAACCAGAATTCCATATGACATTACACTATGAAAATAACTATAATAAACTAAGCGAGCTGTCTCAATATTAGTCAGTTGTCTAATTTTTCTAATTCAATTCAATTTTTAAAATAAATGGCATTCTGTCCACAATATTGGGACAATTTTGCCAATGTCAAAGTAGAGACAACAATTGTACGGTTAATTAGTTAAAATTTTGCTCCAAGAGCTGGACGTTGTACGGTGAGGTTAGGCTTTTTATAAGGAGATAGCTACTCCCTACAAACAGCACGTGGACTAACGGATATCTAACTCAAACAGGGGTTACACTTGTTTTGAGATTAATTCTTCATTAGTTGCCCACTAGTTCGTTAAATCACTGCAGAATAAGCTATATATTACGCACTGAATCACGAAAATGAACAAAAAATAAGAAGTTAATCACGAAACCTAACCACCTTGCTCGCCAAGATGGCCGCAAGTCCTAATTTTTCTAACGGCATGAGCGGCTGAACTTAGTCTAAGAGCGAGTTTTTTTATATGAGGACTCCATTGTAAATTTTTGTCCAACGTTGAACCAAGGAACACAGTTTTATCTACTATATCTAAAAATTCACCATTTATAACTATATTAGTGTCCATTGGTGCCACGTTTGGCAAAACAAATCGAATACATTTAGTTTTCTTAGCATTAAGTAACAGATTGTTAGTAGTAAACCAGTTTAGTACGCCAGCTAGTGTATTGTTAATTACAGATAAATCATTGGATTGCCGTTCAACTTTGAAAATTAAAGATGTATCATCGGCAAACAAAATCATACCACAAAGGTTTTGTACTACACAAGGTAAATCATTTATATAAACCAAAAACAGGAATGGGCCCAGAATGGAACCCTGTGGCACTCCTAATTTTACTAAAGTCCCTTTAGACTGGGTTTTATTTACAACAACTGTTTGTGTTCTATTGCTAAGGTAAGAAGACATGAGACTCAGGGCATTTTCTGAAAGACCATAGTGTTCTAATTTAAGAATGAGCGTTCTATGATCTACACAATCAGTTGTTGATGCGTTCAAAAACCGCACGTCATAACCACCATAAAAATAGATTGTTTCGTTAGTAGTTAGAACAAATGTCTTATCTGTAACGATGTTATTATTATCAAATAATAAGCAAAAATTCGATATCATTATGAAAATCCGGGTGGGCCCCGCCCGCCGGCACGCGCCTCCCGACCGCCGCGCCGGCACAATCGAGTTGGCCATGGCGATGGCAGTGCAATCCGTGCAACGGCAGTCATTCAATCATCATTTCGGGTTTATAATATGTGTGTAGATAAAGCAGTGTTTGCAACTGTACGTAATTAGGCCTTAAAACACTCGTGTGATCTTATTATGAAACTCACTTCGTTCGTTGCATAAAACCACGCTCGTGTTTTAAGGACCCTTATTACGTAACAGTTACATAAACTACTATTAAACTACCCGATTATATTAAAATATACCCGACGTAGCAGTGGCGATGTCACAAATTTTATTACCCAGCTTATTTTTGCTTAAAATTTCTACATGAGCTGTAGGAAAACTGCTCAGTTCCCTATAAGTTAGGCAAGCCGACGGGAATCGTGTTCTATGGACGCGCCGCCACTGACGTAAGTAGTTAATCTTTATCTTGAAATGAAATAAAATCTTGTCGCTGACGTTAATCGATATTGATTGCTCCGTGTGTAGGAGAAAGTTTTTGATAACAACGGATATAGCCAAATAAAACATTTAACGTGGGCGGGAATGTTTTCACATTCACAGTCAACATATATATAGTCTGGCAAACCAAAAGGCGCAGTAACAGTCAGAGTAGAAAAAGACAGTATGATTCTCCCTGTTTATGCTTGAAGTGAAACAAACTCTGGCCAAACTATATCGAATATTTCCTAAACTGGTTAGTTAAAAAAAATCCCCACATTGTAGCGCGAGTAGCCAGTTCAAGGTATTCCATACATTCGGCGATGGCATCTACAAATGGGCGCGTTGCCAAACGGTTTTCTTCACCACCATGCATCACTCGGCTAATCTGACGACTAAGTTGATGACGTAAGCTTAATGGACTCTGGTTTAAGTTTCTTAACTGGAAGCATTTATCCGACTGTCACTTGTTTTTCACTGAGATACGGCTATCTATTGCGAAGTGTTAATTTATTCAAAATGTCGCGTATGAAAGATAAATTTGACAATATCGTAACTTGAGTGTCGTAATTAGCCTTTGGTCTCGATATAAATGTTGTAGAATGTTGGGTGATTATTTTAAGCGCTGTCCATTTGTTACTTTTATCGAAATGAAAGTGATAAATACCTTATTCGGACAAGGAATAATTTAAATGAAATGAAATGAAATGAAATGAAATAATGAAATGAAATGAAATATTTTTATTTCGAACATGAAAGTCCATATTGGGTTAGAGGTACCTACTACAATAACTTATATATGTACAGTTAGTATTATAATTAATTAGACAAAACAAACAAATAAACAAAACAAAACAATTATAACTTTCGTGGCGGTACAGCCACAGGTGAGTGTAGCTGCACATACCGCTTGACCAGGGGCGAGTCCCAACGCTGCGCCAGCGTTCTTAGGATGCTGTTCGTGCTGCTTCGGCTTCGATTTAGGAGAGACGCGCATCGCTTTCTCATGATGGCAAAGAAACAGTCTGTTCGCGCCTCAGCAAACATTGCCGAGGCGCTACAATACCGCGGCAACCTAAACAGCATCCTAAAAGCATCATTATACTGGACACGCAGAGCGCTGTACGCCCGCTGCGTAAAATTAGCCCACAGACCGCACGTGTAGAAAGTTTGACAAAAAGCTTTAAACAATATTAACTTTACTTCTTTACTACCACGTGCAAACCTGCGGGATAACATGTTACAGCGGACACACAGCGCTCGGCGCTCCCGCTCGATGTCCTCGATGTCAGACAGTTTGTCTGTGACCCAGTGGCCCAGGTACTTAAATCTGTCCACTCTCTTTAGCGGCGTTCCACACAGCTTAACCTCCTGCATTTGGTAGCTTTTGTTGCCTGATTTAAATTGTAAGAGCTCGCTTTTAGACGCATTGTACCTGAGCCCGTGGGCTTCAGCATACGCATATATTTAAAACTGGTCGTTACGATTCGTATTATAATACCTACTGACTCAAAATTTCACATTGCAATAAGTCTACATAAGGCCAAAAGTATGTATTTAGGTATTAAATATATAATTGAATACCTTGAAATATAAACCTGTGCCTCCTCCTAAAAATGTTGCTTCTCGCCTACTAGGTATTGATGATATTTAAAAAAAGTAATTTACCTACATGCCACTGATTAATTTATAATCAACTAACTGATAAACAATGCGATTAGGCATTATATCGACCATTCATACATTAGAGCTGAAAGAACAAATCAAATTATTTTAATGAATACAAACGCATTTTCTATTATATTTTAAATTATTTATAATTTTTTTCTTTTTTTTGGGCACCGGAGCCTTGGTCACTTTATCCTTTGTATATGACATCTATATAAGTTTATAATTCATTCATACATCCTTTATTTTCTGTTATACATAAAGTTTAATTAAATACCTACCTATGTAGGTAGGTATCTACGAGTAGCAGCTAATTAATTAGCCATAGCAAATGTAGCTTTACGGTTATTTGTTAAGCTACAGTTTCTATAGCTATTCCACACTTTTCCTTGCTAGATATTCGGCTATTATTAAAACAAAGCAACTACCGATATCTCATAAACCTATCATTATCATTACACTAACAAAAATTACTGCACGACCACATATATCATTAGGCAAACAAAGAAAACACACATACATAGCTAGCAGCTACGTTACTAATAGGAAACCATAAATCGGTGAGCATTGTTTGACATACCGATAGTTATTTATGGTCAGCAATTTCCCGTTAATTATTTCCGATATGTGTATTACTAGTTATTGTTTAATTATATACGACGTACATTGTACGTAGATACACATGAGGAAAACATAGAGTTCCTTCAATGTATATATTTTTCACTTCTCATGCTCAAAAAGTCTGTCGTATTAGGCTTACGAAGGCGGACTAAAGTAGTACATTTAACCCCTAGGGCTAATATGTATACATAATTTCACTTCTCGTAGTTCTTATTGTTATGTCCTTAAAGTCTAATTTCGTAAAGTCTGCACGGCGCCCGGCCTATCCCCGCATGCCGGGCCCCGCATCGCCGGGCCCCGCATCGCCGCGCTGAACTGAATTGAAAAAGACCGTCAAGTTAAACCATTATTTTCACCTTAGATTAGTTATTGTGCGTAAATAATCATTACTTTGTTTTATTTTATTTCATTATTTTTGAGCATGAGAAGTGAAAAATTGTATGTATGACTATGGTCTAAAGGTCATATTACCACTCGAACAATTTTCCCTCACTTCGTTCGGGAAAATAACCACCTCGTGGTAATATGGCTTCTTTAGACCCTTGTCAAACAATCTACTATTGCAAAGTGATTGATTGTGACATTATATGTACACGAGTATCATTGTCGCCTTTAGTCTTGGTAACTCTTACGTATTATGTTTTTGATAAAATTTGAGTTATTCGAAGCTCTAAAGCTTTATTAACCTTTTCGACGCCAACGGCGGATATATCATATCCGTCATACAAATCCATATGCTTTACTCTAAATTAATTATTGGTTTGGCATATGAATGAGTGCATTGACATCTGTCATATCATTGTGTCGATAAGGTTAATAGATGAACTAGATTGGAGTTAGTTTAACTTAGACTATGAAGTGAAAACTCTTTAAAACCCTCATTACACAATCATTTTTCGTGCAACTCATGAAAGTGGACCTGGTAAGAAGTGAAAATGACGTTTAATTAAAAACGGTTTAACGATCGAAACGGACATAAAATGTTTATTACACTTATTTCAGGCTTTCCCCGATGCGCCGGCGCACCGCTACTTAACTCTTTATTGTGCTATTTCCTAGTCCCCTGGTCATTGTAAATTACTTCCAGGATACTTTACTTTCTAACAAATCGATGTCATTTAAATATCTTCCCTATCATTCAAGAAAAACAGCCGTCATATTATAACAGGAAAAGGGAATGATGAAATTATTAAATTTCAGAAAATTCTCGTGTTTGGGAAAATAGAACCGAAAATATTATATATCTTAATAATTGAGCCGAACTCAGTTTGTCGACTACTGTAGGCGGGGATGTTATATCTCAATATTTTACCGGTTAATCTGACTATCAGAATAGACAAAAAAGAGGGAAAGAGACAGGTTCTCTTCCCTGGTGCAAAGAGAAAAAAGATGGAAAATTTAGTTGGAGATTGTACAACACCAATATCTATTGCTTTAGATAATATTTTAGGCCAACTTTTAAATAAAAGCGTGTTTGCCACTTTGTATGGTAAATATCACGTCTAGTGTAAATATTGACTCACCAAACAACCGCTCGTTTCTCACTCCGCTAAACAGTTGGACAAACTGGGACTTACAGATTAACGTGAACCGGTCAGCATGGACCGTATTATTGGCTATAGAATCTATAGAGTCCCTGTATTGATCGTATTAGTTGGTTGTATAACTTGTATAGATTCTCTGCCTCTACATGCCGCATCGTTAGCATCATGCTGAGATGAGGTCATTTCGTGGCACTTTCTCGTTTTTTTGTCAATGTACATTCAGCAGCAGAAGTAGCTAAGCGAGTGAGATGTTCCAAATGAGCTTGACACGACTTTATTGTTTAGACAATAAGGGCGCGTGTAGGTTACTTTGAATGCCTCACCCGCTTGGCTACTTCTGCTGCCGACTGTACGCCTGAGTGTGCCCACAATTAAAGGATAGTTCATGCTGTAACGTTACGCGTCCTAGACCATACTTTAGAGTTCCGACACTTCATTTTGTATAGAAAGCGTCACGTAATCCTCGGAGGTATCATGCAGGAGCCCTCCTTAAACCCCATGGTGACTCTATCAATACTTTTAATACCTAATGCTATTTAAATTAACCTATCAAACCGATGAGTCAGAGCAGAAAGTAGAATTGGTGTAGATTGTAGACGGTAGAGTAAAAAGTCTAAGAAAAACTGTCAATGACTAGATGAATCATTGGCTTACTAGAACATGACGAATACAAAAGATAAAATACAGGTTTCTTAAAATACGTACTACACTAGTAAATTAAAACGTCTTATGGAATCTTATGCGACTGACGTGCATTTTTATTTACTTGTAAGATTTCGTTACCCTATAACATTTAAAAAAACATATCGTTAAAGAACCAATAGCTTGTCATTAAGTATTGCAGTACAGTCAACAACAAAGTAGTTCTGTAAGTGAAGTTTTAGAAATAACCTTCACACGCTCCTATTAAATACCTTAACAATAAAGTCTCGTCAACATAATTTTGAACACTTTAACCGCATAGTTTCTTTTGTTGTTGACTGCATTATCCGGTCTATCTACATAACTTCAGACAATATAAATTAAGTGCGTAGATAATAGCAGAGCTTGCTTTATTACAAGTGAAGTCGCGTGATTGCCTGAGGCCTTGCAGAAATTCCAGGCTGAGGCTCTGTTCAAGATGGTATGATGACAGCTCGTCATATGGCCGATTGGCAGTTGTGGCCATTTTAGTGCTAATATTGCGCCTATTGTGCTCTGCTATGATTGTTGAGCAAAGTTGACCTTAACTGCTTCTTTGATAATTTTGCAAACAAAACAAAATCTTTTTCATTTAGTTACTCATTGCAGAACAATGGTTACAGGAAGGTGTTACATGTTTTAAGTGCATACATGGTTAATACCCTGTTATGGCATACCAACATAAGTTGATATTCTACAACTAAATAAAATACATACTAAAACAAACATAAAAATAAAATTCAGTGCATGAAATTTTCAAATCTCAATGATTGAAGTTTGAGATAAAAAGTATAATTTGTCTAGAATTTCCGACATATGTTGAGTCGAGTGTAAACTGAACAAATGATTTAGACGGTAAACTTTAAATAATGGAAAGTGTCTTTGAGGTACACCTGTCACATTACCGGCCATGCATTCTGTCTGAACTCCATCTCGTAAAATGATAGCCTAATAATTAAAACTTACTTTGAATGGACTATACTATTTATTATAGTTGGCACGTTATTACGCGCTATAAAACTCTCAAGTTTTAGCACTTTTAGTTATGGCGCTACGATATCTTAATTGCTCGGCTCTTATAAGGATTTGGCGGATGTTTTAGCATACTTTCAATATCAAATATACTCCGTGCGTGTAAAGACCTCTGTTATGTAATCGAAACGCGATTGAAGCATTAATATCTCGAACTATATTTTTGATGCAATTAAACTAAAACTCCCCGCTCTAACTAAAAAAAATATCATGATAGTACCAAGTACAGAGATTATGGGATGAAGTCTAAGTAAATAAGTAGATAGTAACGTCCAGTGTGGGTCTTAGAAAAAAGAAACACAACAACATACATACTTACAACAAACATAGTTTAGGAACGAGTATTAACATTCAGAATTCTAATTCTAACAAAAAAATCCTACTAAAATTGTATTGCCTTCCAATACAATTTTAGTAGGATTGCCCTTGCAACCGTACCCATTTAACCGTACATTTGCGGTATCCATAATGACGCCTTGACCTAAGATTTGCACCGGCCGTGATATACGGTCATGTAATGAGCGTAACGGTAGCGTAATGAGCGTAATGATCTGTAATGACACGTGTAATTGTAATGACAGAGTCGCACGCGGAATGCTGTAACATTAGTTGTATTTAAATTAAATGCTAGTTATCTCATCCTGCCGTTAGAGTAAATATGAAGTTTTATTCAATGAAATGAAACTAATTTATTAACTTTCCATGATCACGAGCAGCAGAAGTAGCTCGGGCAAGTTCGAAATGATCATTTCGAGCTATGAACGACTTTATTGTCACATAGTACTTTCAAACAAAAAATAACCGACGTCACTTACGCTACTCCACATTTCTAAGAGCAAAGGCCCGAGCTACTTTAAAAAAATAAATCCCCATAGATGTATCAATAATATTTGAAGAATTCCCTCGATTTCCCCAGGTATTCCATCATCAGATCCTGACCTTATGACACTGGGACAGTATAGGGTATACTCAACAAAAAAAAATACCGAATCACTTCAGCCATCTTTGAATAACCGGTGAAATACATAAATACATTACTATAACAAAGATCCCGATCAATTGAGAAGCTTCGAAATCTTGAAGTCAGTTGATACGCAAGGATCATGTCAACATCATTTTGGACCTAGCACGCTTAGCCCATTCTGCTGCTGGTGTACTTACGCTTCGTCAAGTTGTGTTATGGTTGGTATTTTAATGCAATGACTACTCAGTCCATTGGGTAATTTGTTAATTTACATATTCTTTGTTCTAGCACTCGCCCACAACTCGCGACCCACGGCGCTAGACGTTAACAAATTATTTACAACCTCCTTAATTGTAAAAGAAATGGCGCATTGTTCGCCTGTCCAAAAAATGACTTGTTAATTATTTTAGCGGTTATAAAGTAAGAGTTCAAAATTAAAAGAAAGAGACTAATTCAATTCAAATCGAAGTCCGTGGGCTCCGTGGGAGCCCAAAAGTGAAATGAACATTGTGAAACTTGGAAAAGGTTGTAAAATAGTAATTGGCTGAGGCGACCAAAATTCTGGTCGCATTACGTAACGCATTTCACACGTGTCTCGTAAATAAAGACGATTGCTTTAATTTAATACCGTAAACGGAGAAATATCCGCTTGCATATGCGTACATAATTCTGTTCACAAAACGCCACTAATTTCTGGCGATTAGGCGGCTTTCACACTGTAACCCGCTTATTCATAAACGTATTCCAAACCTCATTTAACTAAATCATCTTTTGTCCTTATCTGTCACATTGACAGTTGTGTTTGTTAGAAACAGACAAAATACATTTTAACTAAATGAGGTTTGAAACACGTTTATGAATAAGCGGGTATGTGTATAGCGTTGTCATGCTTCCACACAGTCGGCGCATGCGCTTGCGGCACCAGTGTGATAATCGCCTTACAATGAACTTATGGAAGAGCTACCGAAGCTAGAAATAAATTCGAAGGCAAATTTCCGTTCTCTGAACCCTTTGTGATAGGCAGACACTCATATGTGCACGTTTGAGCATATTGAGTGATCAGCACATCGATTAGATCTTGCGCCTCCACTTGATAAGGGATTTCCTCTCCTAAACACGTATTGGTATTATATATATAGCGTAAGAAACTAGACATAGGAGGAGAGAGTGTACGCACGTCCTACAACATTAAACACGTGGAACCCAAGAGTCCGAGTTTCTTCACCAACCCCCCATCCCGGCGCTCTGCCTATCTCACCTTAGTGTAATCGATTCACTAACGTAACGTAACTATTGCGTTTGCGTTAGGTCTTAATTTGTATTGGAGTTTTAACACAGCACACCGAGCGGAACGTATCGAAAACTAAACCACCGAGTATCTATGAAGTATCTCTACTGAAACGGTTACACTAAGGGTTCTGCTATCAATCACTAAGAAACCCAAACCTCCACGGCTCATACAATAGTATTTTGTGCAACAGTTACAAATTCTCGGGTCTGTTTTTACAAAATTCGGCTTCGCCTCATTTTGTAACTTCGACCCTCGAATCTTAAGAACCCTATTATGTACCGTTGCACACAATAGTTTTTATACGAGTGCTTAAGCATGCCGGTAAGAATTGAGTTCGACGAAAGCCGTGCACAACCTACTGCCTCTATGTAATCTCGTAACGTTCGATCTCCCGGTGGATTGTGCCGGCGGCGACACGCAATGCGGGGCCCGACAACAGTTTCACAATATTGTATGGAAATCCTTTCTGTGATTGTTATGGATGCTACAATATGCGACCATACAAGCTCTATCAAAAAGTATGCGCTAGTAGTTCCGCCACCACAATCTCAATTCGAGTATTACAGTCGCCGAGTATAAAAATAGTTCTATCAAAGCACGATGCCAAGCGAAACTGGATACTCAAACATAAATACTGAACAGGTTACTTGTGAAACATCTCTAACACTTATTATGACATCTGTGGCCATTAACAACTTGTTTTAGCTTGTAGATCGCCATCGTGCTTTCATTAATATTTATAATATTAGTGACAAATATTTTTATGACATGTTTTTGTAAGAATAAACAGATAAGTAGCAAAATTTCATAACTTTGTACAGTTGCCATCAAATATATCGGAGCGGCCAGGGTACTAATTAATATCTGAACATGCGCTTTATCGCCTTGCCAATTGAGGGTTTGTTCAGATATTTGTGATCACATTGGCCGCTCCGATACCTATATCTGAAGGCGACTGTGATATGGACTGGCAATACGATAGACCGCTGCCGACCTTCGCACCTACTTATATTGAAGACCATCATACAGCTTTTTCGGCTATCGATAGTTGTCGCTAGAATCTGCACAAAAATTGGTTAAATGTTCGCATGTTTGTTCTTTGCCTCTGTAAAGTGTAAACAAGACTAACGAAATTGTTGAACTTTCTATTAATTTATAATATTGCAAAGGTGTCGCATTTTTCATCCACAGCAATGAACAAATAAGACGTGTTGCGATCTATAATCACTCGATGATTAACTTTGATTAATAGTTTAATTTAATATTCATGTTCGTAAACGCTACAATTATACTAAACCTTTTCAGTTCATTGAACTAATAATACTGATAAAATGTGACACTAATTAACGTTACGTAAGGTCACATTAGAAGTAGTATTTTGAGATAAATCCGTCATAAACAGCTCGTTAACCAACAATGCTCGACATGCCTCGGTAATGACCGTCATCGACCGCAGCTCTATATTAGTATTATGTTATGGACAATGCCACAAATTATGCTAGGTTTACATGGAGTGCTGTGTCACTTTTATTTTAGCCACGATTTAAGTTATTATAGTTAACACTAGGGGAGACAGAAATCAGAAATTAAGCAAAACTTTAATTTAAAAAATCGAATTGTAGTGGTAAATACGCTGTATAATATGCTGCCTAATGTCTGTAAAACTGCAACTGCACACATTTATGATTATGACAAATATTACTAATTTTAACAGCCCTAGTAGAGTAAGAGCGTTTTCACATTATCCTACACGATATCGGATGTCGGAAGGGTCTATACTGAAGTAAATATGCGTACTTTTGTATTTTTTCATTCATTTAACTAATCTCTATTACTAAAATAATGCGTTCACGCAAAAAAGGCGGACTTTGCGCCACAAGGTACTCTCTAACAGCTACCTTTCTACTTGGGGCCTTCCGACATCCAATATCGTCCGATAGAGATATAACATGTCGGAGCCCCGATGGCTGTCGGACGATAAACTTTGTTTGTGTGCGTGTATGTGTAGGTACAGTTTTGCTGTAGTGTGCGTGACGACGCTAGCGCGGATTTTAAATTTCGAATGCTCGAAACAATTGAACTCCAAATTCTTTAACGTTTTTTTTTTAATTTATTTAATACACAAACGGCCAAGGAAGTAAACATAATTCGGTAGAAATAAACAACGTAGGTGTAGGTAGTTCAAGAATAATAACATACATGAATATAGTATATAATTGTCTTCGCATATACAGGATGGATTTTCTTTTTGGGTCAGTAAGGGCAGCTACCAGGGCCCTGTTTAATAAACATTACAAATTGTAAATCGTAAATTGTACCTTACAAGTTACAATTTTATAAGTTTCTGTTTAATAAAAATTATAAGTTACAAATTTGTCATGGTGGAAAATGTACAAAATTGTATAATTGTAGCCACAATTTTACATAATTCTGTTTAATAAATATTTTCACCTTACAGGTGATTGTTTACAATTTTGTATGGAAATGTACTTTATTAAACACATAATTGTACTGACAAGTTTACATATTTTGTAAATTGTAACATAATTCCGACAGGTGTTTAATGCTATGTCAAAACTGGATTGGAAGTGTGCTTTACGATCTGAATAAGAAAAAACCGGCCAAGAGCATGTCGGGCCATGCTCAGTGTAGGGTTCCGAAAACTGAGACCATTAATTCAAAAGGTCGTTTCTTACGGGAAATTTGGCGGCGCTTACGTCATTTTTACTTACGTCCTTTCACTATGGGTTTTTGAATGATAACTCAAAAACGGCTCAACCGATTTATTTCAATATAGTTTTCATTGAAGGTACTCATTAGGCCTGTTTCATGATTTTTTTCAAAATTTTAGGACCCACGATTCAAAAGTTAGATGGGGGAGGACGCCCTGTTTTAAACTTTCGGAGCTATTATTTCCGAAAGTATTAGTTTTATCCAAAAACTGTTTTAGAAGACCCCAATTCTTTTTCAAAGACCTATCCAACGATACCCCACACAAATTGGTTGGAATGAAAAAAAAATGGCCCCCCACTTCACGTGTACGGGAGGTACCCTAACAAAATATATTTTTCGCGTTTTTATTCTACCGTTTTGTCGGCTTGGTTAATGCACATATTCAAACCAAATTTCAGCTTTCTAGTGCTAACGGTCACTGAGCTAGACCGCGGACGGACCGACGGACGGACGGACGGACGGACATGGCGAAATTATAAGGGTTCCGTTTTTGCCATTTTGGCTACGGAACCCTAAAAACATGGTTCTTACCACGAGTAGTGACAGTAATAGTGAGGAGAGTGATAACGAATATGTAATTCAACGGAATCGGCGAGTTTTTCGTACAAGGATACATTTTACTTTTGATGTAACGGATTTTTCGTTCAACGAGAAATTTCGGGTGAGCAAGTCTACCGTCGAATATTTTCTTTTAAAAATAGGGCATGATCTTGAACATGATACAAAAAGAAATGCAGCCCTTACGCCGACTCAACAGATTTTGTATGCATTGCACTGGATGGGCTGTGGCTCTCAGTACCATGTGGTAGCAGATGCACATGGAGTAACCAAAGCAACGGTACGTAACTGCATAAAAAATGTGTCTAGGCTATGGAATGCAATCTCGAACCGAGATTGGCGATTCGAGATCTCGTGCAAAAAATCGAAGTCGAGATCGTTGAGATCGCGATTAATCTCGTCGAGATCGAGATTTGGTTACAAATAAGTCATATTGACCAAAATTGGTTGGGAATCCAGTATAAACCACTTATTTAGGTTACTTCCTGTTATTTTTCCTGAAGAAACAACATATTAATCGGAATTTATTACATAATATATTTAACATAACATCAACTTCTCTCTCTAAACTAAACAACGTAATTGTCAGTAGTCTGTACGTAAGTAAGTGAAAATTATGACAAATATTTGTATAACGTAGCGTGTTTATTAGATAAACCGTGAAAAAACACAAAAATCACATTTTGTTTTTCTTATACTGTGATTCATATACTCAATATTTTGTAAGTAATACTATATGATAAGCCTTTAAATCTCGAGATCTCGGTTGAGATTTGCAAAACCAAGATATCGTGCCATCGAGATTGAAACTCGGAAATTTTGCACGAGATCTCGCGGTTTCGAGATCTCGCGAGATCGAGATTGCATTCCCTAGTTTAGGCTATTGGTCAGTCGACTACCCTCATGTATTAAGAACTTGTAGCAAAAAATTACATTTTATGTAAATTGTAGCTCACAATTACAATTTTGTAAGTACAATATTGTCATTGAAAGCGACAGGCATTTTTTACATATGTAAACGTTTATTAAACAATGTTTACAATGGTAATAATTGTAAATTATTTTCTTGTAAGCTTCTTACTTATTTGTAGGATTTATTAAACAGTACTTGTAGATAAATTTAACAAATATGTCACTTATTTACAGAATTGTCGACTTGTAATATTTATTAAATAGGGCCCAGACCCGTGCAAAATGGTCTTAGAAGACCTTCCCTCGATTTCAAATTAATGAAGATTTGCGTTTACGGTATTTTTTTCAAAACATACATTATGCGAGAAATATGTTATTATAGGATATTTGACAAACTTTATTTTTTAATGCTAGTCGACCCTATTCCTATTCAGGATCAAAAGCTTATTAGGACCAAAAAAAAAAATCTGGCTAGAAAAGTCACAAATCGAGGAAAACTTTTCTCATAAATTTTGTATGAAAATTAAAACTTTTATTTTTACATTCTATTTTTTTTGCTTATCGATCCCATTTCTATATAGTTTCCTAGAGGTCAACTTACGGTAGAGTATACTAAAAAGCGACATATTAAAGAAAACTTTTTCTACAGTAATTTGATTTATATTTATTTATCGCGTCAATCAGTTCTGTTACGTTTAAGGTCCATAATACTGTATGAGGACATTACAGACAAAGCATTCAAAATATCAAAAAACCGGCCAAGAGCATGTCGGGCCATGCTCAGTGTAGGGTTCCGTAGTTGCCGGCCGGTACAATACATTTGTTCAAATAAAATAAATAATAATAAATAAATATTTGGGGACAATCTTACACAAATCAACCTAACCCCAAACTAAGCAAAGCTTGTACTATGGGTGCTAGCCGACGATATACATACTTAGATAGATAAATACATACTTATATACATAGAAAACATCCATAACTCAGGAACAAATATTTGAGATTAGCACACAAATAAATGCCCTTACCAGGATTCGAACCCGGGACCTCTTGCTTCGTAGGCAGGGTCACTACCAACTGGGCTATGGAGGCCGTTCAAAAGGTCGATAATTACGGAATATTTTGCGTAAGTAATTTTACTCGCCGGCACTTACGTCCTTTCATTTTGCTTTTGACCGTCATTTTATTCAATATAGTTTTTATTTAAGGTACCAGGGTCGCGTTTGCCTCTCTTTCTATCCAATATGTGTGCTAGAAAGAGAGGCAAACAGCGAAATCGTAAATTGTAACTTTATAAAACGCGACCCAGGTCTCACTCTTATAATTTTTTTTTGGTCTCATACAAGCTTTTGATCGTGGATAGGAATGGGATTGAACGGCATCAAAAAAAGTTTGTCAAAAACTTGTTTTTTTCTCGCAACCTGTATATGATTTTTTCAAAATTTGTAAACGCGAATCATTAATTTGAAATCGAGGAAAGGTCTTCTAAGACCATTTTCACGTAGCAGCACGGTATCTGGTAACTGCCCTTCTTCTTCTTCTTCTTTTCATCCTTTTACCCACTGCTGGGGTGTAGGGCTCGAATTAAATTCTTTCACTGGCTTCGGTCCAGTGTGGTCTGGGACACCTCCTCCCATCCCATCCCCAATACACCCCAGGTAACTGCCCTTACTGACCCAAAAAGAAAATCCATCCTGTATACTTACAAAGAGTTTTCACGCCAAACTGGCTTTACATAGGTACGGTCAGTAGCAATGAAAAAGGCCCCCACTGCCATACAAACTTTGTATGCAGGGGGGTCCTTTTCTCTGCAGCTGACTGTACTAGTAAAAAGTATTGAAGTAATGTTGAACTAAAAGTACTTTTAATAATTTGATATTTGATAAGACTGAGCATAAATTTACCACCCACCACATATTATGACATTATGAGAGGCAAATTGTTTGAGAAGTTTTGTCTCATTCTACTCGTACCTTTATTATAGTTCCATCTCACTTTGTTGCCTCGTCATATCGCTGTCGTCTGTAGAGGCCTGATAAATTGTAACGTCTATAGGACCTCCGTGTCGTCCGACATTATTTATCGGATGCAGGGTGTCGGATGTAGGATGTCGTCCGACATTATTTATCGGTCCGACATCCGATATCGTGTAGGATAATGTGAAAACGCTCTAACTAATAACGTTCTCTGTTCTTATATTATACATAAAGTATAAACGTTAGATAAATATATCTGTTTCACGGAAGAAACTAATGTCCCGAGAAGAGGTTTTACGAATTACCATGTTTAAAATATGTAAGTCCAGTATTGTCCGACGTGTCCCTTGCATACTAGTTGCTTGTCACTTGCAAACTAGTTACTTGTCCCTTGCAAACTATAGTTCAAAATCTGTAAGAATGAACTTTTGACACATCGCAACACCCGTAGAACGTAAACGCGCAAGACACTTTGAAATTATAAACAAAATCCTATAACGATATTAAAGCTTGTCATGTATGTAAACCTAATATTTCACTTTTCATAAACATAGCTTAATGAATGTTAAATTTTTTTCATATCTTAGTTATTGAATTTTTTATAATAACAATTTAGCATGCAACAGTTACGGTCTACGTCTTTTTGTTTTTAAATTTAGTGTTGTGACCATGTCTGCTGTTCCGATTCATATAACATTTCCGTAAGTCGATAAAAATTGATTATGTAATCAATATTCCCGAATATATAATAATAAATAAAAACATAAACTAAATGAACATAAAGTCAAGTAAGATGTTAAAAATGGAACATCATAATACTTTCTTATATTATATATATAACATAATTAGTAGATAACAATTATTAATTTGAGAATATATTTATAGGCATATAACAAGAATAAATAGGTTGTAGTAAAATCGATTCGAATGATTCATTAATAATCGCTAAATTTGACAAACGATACGTCTTATCCCCATCACTAATTACGTCAAGACTCAAGTGTCAAAAGTTCATTCTTACAGATTTTGAACTGTAGTGACTTGTCATTTGCAAACGCGGGCAGCCTAATATCGGAATTATGACATTTATAGTTCAAGTTCATTTATTTGGCCAAGTAACAAAGTACGTTACATTTAGCAAGTCATAAATACATGCAATGGACAATGCTCTTAGCATAGTAAAAACGTACATAAGTTATGCATATAGTGGGTACATACACAATTGGGATCCCTTTGTTTCCCATAAACTTGTTGTTTCGAATTTCGATAGTCAGAAATTGATATACATATAATTTATGGGCATAAACATCAATAGTCATAATTTTTGTAAAGCATAACGTTTCATAGTTCTAATAATAAAGATCTATAATATTAAACACTATAATCGCAAAAGGCATAAAATTTATGTGTATAACATTCGAAGGTCTATCAATAATTATTCAGAAATATTTTAAGGCATATATTTTATCGGACTAATAGTCGTTAATCATATCGTTTTAATGTCATCCCTTAGTTTTCCATAAACTTATTGTTGTCCCAGAGATAGGTAGGTTAGGGTTATTTTTTTATGGCCCTAAAAACGAAACTGCTCCCAGAGATAGGTAGGTTACGGTTATTTTTTTATGGCCCTAAAAACGAAACTATTCCCAGAGATAGGTAGGTTAGGGTTATTTTTTATGACCCTAAAAACGAAACTGCTCCCAGAGATAGGTAGGTTAGGGTTATTTTTTTTTGATGACCCTAAAAACAAAACTGCTGCCAGAGATAGGTAGGTTAGGGTTATTTTTTTTGATGACCCTAAAAACGAAACTGCTCCCAGAGATAGGTAGGTTAGGGTTATTTTTTTTTGATGACCCTAAAAACAAAACTGCTGCCAGAGATAGGTAGGTTAGGGTTATTTTTTTGTGATGACCCTAAAAACGAAACTGCTCCCAGAGATGGGTAGGTTAGGGTTTTTTTTATGACCCTAAAAACGAAACTGCTCCCAGAGATAGGTAGGTTAGGGTTATTTTTTTTATGACCCTAAAAACGAAACTGCTCCCAGAGATAGGTAGGGTATGGACCATAAAAAATCGGAACTTAAAATTTGTGCAAACCGATATACACCCCTAGGTATCATTATAATCTACGATTAAAGAACTTAAAACAATTATTATAAGCAAGTTTATTGCCTTCAACATTATGTAATAGACACCATTTGGACTTTGAATATTATGAGTAACAGAATTTATGACTAAAAATAATTATGACCTGCAAAAATCGGACCAGCAATTTAGATTGTAAAATTTTATGACTATTGACAATATGACTAATAAAAATTATGATCGAAAACGTTATGGACTGACAAAAACGGAAGTTAAAAATTATGGGAACCAATAGAGACCCTACACAATTATTTGATTGATACGAGAAAATCATTTTGCTTAATTTTTTCTGTAAATTCCTCAATTGCGTAAAATGGGTTACATTGGAAGATTACTTTTAAATATATAAGCTCGTGTAAACCCAGCATTCGGTATCGGTACGTCTGTTACAATATCGGTTCCTCAGACCACCTAGACTTGTAAACTTGCGATGCCCTTCGGCTCGCCGCAAACAACCTTTGCGGTGAGCCAAGGAGAAGTACTCGAGAAACTTACATAATTACAAAACTTATGAGTTATTTCTATTGTGTGTTATGCCAATCTTTTGTAGGTATCGTAAATGGTTACGTTGTCGCCTTGACAATAGAGGCGCGGTTCTGATATTTGTGTCTACCTTGGCCGCTCCGATATATGTGATGGAGACTCTAGGTACCACCACCATTGTATTTTCACTGTCTTCAGGAAGACTGATAAACATACCCTGGATTTTTGGGGGCAGAAATGTTTTACACTAGCTAAAAATAGGTAAAAACTACAAAAAAATTAACTATTTGAACATTTCTAAGCCTGTTTGGATCTTAAGTACTTCCTATTTTTTATCCATAATTTGGGAAATATTTTGCAATAAACAATATTTTTTCCTTTGTATATACGTTTATAATTTATGCAATAAACAAAGTTTATAAACCCACGATATAATTTCTGCTCCCAAAAATCCGGGGTGTGCTGATAAGTCTCACTAATAAAGTAGCAATATTATTAAAAGTTCGCACTTGTTTATTCGTTTTTGTAGGTAGTAGCTGGTGTAGCCATAAAAATACAGCTTTTCGTGAACAAAAGATTTCCCTCGTCGTGATTGTTCCTAAGGACCCAAGGATGGATTTGAGAAGTAGAGCCACCAAGGAACAATCATGACAAGGGAAATCTTTTGTTCAGGAAAAGCCGTATTTGACTTTTTTATGTCGTGTGCAAGCGTAACTAAGAGTAAACATTTTGAACATAACCAAACGTAAAAATTAGAATGATATTTATTACTCGTATCGTATTGTTCAATGAATGAATGATTTTCACATGAGCATGTGATAAGGTGTATTTTATTTTACCTTTTTCTCCATTCACGTTGCTTGTAATAAATGCTAATGAGAAATGGTGATAAATTAAACAGATATACTACGAGATTATTATGTCAGTTCTTTAATGCATGCAATGTTTTGTAATAAATGAATAATCTGAATTCATAATTACTGTTAAACTCGTAATCATTGGCTATTTGAATTCAAATATTTTGTTTTTATGTTTTTTATTTGCCATAGTTTTAATGGTATGGCTTTGTTTGCGACTTTCTTTTTACCCCAATCCAAATTATCTTAGTGGGTGTAGGTGCGATTGCGGTAGATTATTGAATACATTAGGAGAAAGTTTTTTTATTGAAGATTCATTCAAGCGCCTGATATTGAATACGAATTGTGTGAATCTGAAATCTAACGTCTGCAAAAAATACTTAACAGTGTAGATTGGTTTAATAATTAATTGTAAATACAGTGAACCAACTGAGCTACTGATGCTTTGTTCGAAACAAATGAGGTCATTATATCGCTTGTTCCATAATTTTATTCCTCGTAATGTTCTTACATACGTTTATATACGGTAGCATCACTACACCGAACTTTTAATAATATTGCCATTTTATTAGTGAGACTTATCAGCACACCCCGGATTTTTGAGAGCAGAAATTATATCGTGGGTTTATAAACTTTGTTTATTGCATAAACTATAAACGTATATACAAAGGAAAAAATATTGTTTATTGCAAAATATTTCCCAAACTATGAATAAAAAATAGGAAGTGTTTAAGATCCAAACAGGCTTAGAAATGTTCAAATAGTTAATTTTTTTGTAGTTTTTACCTATTTTTAGCTAGTGTAAAACATTTCTGCCCCCAAAAATCCAGGGTATCCAGTGAAAATACAATGGTGGTGGTACCTAGAGTCTCCATCACATATATCGGAGCGGCCAAGGTAGACACAAATATCAGAACCGCGCCTCTATTGTCAAGGCGACAACGTAACCATTTACGATACACTATAGATTGGCATATCGAACGCCACAACCAACCTATTTAGGCGTACCTAAATATTATTTGGGAATTTTTGCACAGTTTTTAAACCCGCAATATCGTCTGGATGTAGCTTGCGTGTCTCCTGTGTATAATAATATTACAAAACAATAAAGCTAAGTGGAGCAAACGTTTTATCATAATGAATTGAGCGCGAGTCCAATCCTCTCTAGGGAATATCTCTTACTCCATAATAATCGTAATGTATTCTTGTCTGCACATGAAACTATACCCACAGGATAGGTTTACTCTGCTTATCTGTTTACGAAATTTGTTGTCAACGGAACGCATCGTTTTATCGTACCTACGGTAAGTTATATTTGAACTCGCGGAGCGTAAGCGAAGTGAGTTCTTAAAGACAACTCCAGCTACTGGGGCTACTGGGACGTCTCGGCATTTGGATGGCTTTTTTTACTTACTAAGTAGTTCTATCGCCATTCAAACGCATGGAAGTTAACAGTTGTAATGTTTATTATTTTGTTGCAGGCATGAGACGGCGCCATGTCGGCCGTGATGTCCACGCTGTCCATGATCAGCGGTGGCCGCCGCGCGCACCGCAAGCTCGCCAGCTCAAGGTATCGTACGTTGTTGTTGCAGGCATGAGACGGCGCCATGTCGGCCGTGATGTTCACGCTGTCCATGATCAGCGGCGGCCGCCGCGCGCACCGCAAGCTCGCCAAATCAAGGTATCATACGTTGTTGTTGCAGGCATGAGACGGCGTCATGTCGGCCGTGATGTACGTCCACCCTGTCCATGATCAGCGGCGGCCGCGGCATGCACCGCAAGCTCGCCAGCTCAAGGTATCGTACGTTGTTGTTGCAAGCATGAGACGGCGCCATGTCGGCCGTGATGTCCACGCTGTCCATGATCAGCGGCGGCCGCCGCGCGCACCACAAGTTCGCCAGCTCAAGGTATCGTACGTTGTTGTTGCAGGCAAGAGACGACGCCATGTCGGCCGTGATGTCCACGCTGTTCATGATCAGCGTCCTGCCGCGCGCACCGCAAGCTCGCCAGCTCAAGGTGTCGTACGTTGTTGTTGCAGGCAAGAGACGACGCCATGTCGGCCGTGATGTCCACGCTGTCCATGATCAGCGGCGGCCGCCGCGCGCACCGCAAGCTCGCCAAATCAAGGTATCGTACGTTGCTGTTGCAGGCATGAGACGGCGTCATGTCGGCTGTGATGTATGTCCACCCTGTCCATGATCAGCGGTGGCCGCCGCACGCACCGCAAGCTCGCCAGCTCAAGGTATCGTACGTTGTTGTTGCAGGCAAGAGACGACGCCATGTCGGCCGTGATGTCCACGCTTTCAATGATCAGCGGCGGCCGCCGCGCGCACCGCAAGCTCGCCAGCTCAAGGTATCGTACGTTGTTGTTGCAGGCAAGAGATGACGCCATGTCGGCCGTGATGTCCACGCTTTCAATGATCAGCGGCGGCCGCCGCGCGCACCGCAAGCTCGCCAGCTCAAGGTATCGTACGTTGTTGTTGCAGGCAAGAGACGACGCCATGTCGGCCGTGATGTCCACGCTTTCCATGATCAGCGGCGGCCGCCGCGCGCACCGCAAGCTCGCCAGCTCAAGGTATCGTACGTTGTTGTTGCAGGCATGAGACGACGCCATGTCGGCCGTGATGTCCACGCTGTCCATGAACAGCGGCGGCTGCCGCGCGCACCGCAAGCTCGGCAGCTCAAGGTATACGCCCAGAGTGGTAAAATAAAGAACGGCTCATCGCGGCCATAAACAAACAATAATATTAAGCCGTCTTCTCCTGGATGGGAAGTGAGTTTGCTGCTGCGCGCGGGCAGTAAATCTCACTTACCGCACGGAGTGACGTAAAAAGTATTGCAAAATAGAAGTAAGAGCTACTTAATAAACTTTGATACGTGGTAAGGTTTTTCAAATGCAAGTTATTTTAATACTAAAAAAGGTGCGGGTGAGGTATACAGAATGATCTTGATATGACTTACTATGCGAGATAAAAACTGACTGTTGACGTATGTATAACAAATATTCATAATATCTGTCATCTGTCATCATTTGAATATTTGTAAGCATCATTTTCTTCATCACCTAACTATCCCGCAGAGTTAATCACTCATAATATTCATTAAATTATCATAAAATCATGTTAATCATTTGTAATAAAATAAATTCGTTCATAGTAATACATTCTGTGTTGGCGGTGTCTATGATAAACAGGTAGAAAAACAAAAACACTTAAAATTAACATGCAAATGTTGGTCTTGCTAAATACGCAAATGACAATAAATAAAAGACGAAGTTATCCAAACATTAACAATTAATCGAACGAGCGGGAGCGTAAACGAAGCAAGTTCTTACGAGCAACTTCTGGCTACTGGGACGTCTCAGCATTTCGATTGCTTTTTGACTTTGAGAGTTTGTTAGACCATAACTGTAGTAACGTTTTTCTGATCTTCATGAATCATGAAGTTTAATGGGGTTGTAGCAGAAACACATATAATTTGAGAGTTTGTATATGAGCAGGATCGATCAAGGGGTCGCGGTGTTAGAAGGTGCGAAAAAATCATCATATGGGTCTTGTTATTTTGGTCATCTCGTTTGCAAGAAATTAGCTAGGGATACACGCACAGATGTGCCCGCCGGATTTTTCCAACGGATGTGCCCGGCGGACAAATCCGTGCGTGTACGGCGCGAATTGGACACGGATTTGTCTGCGGACACATCTGAATAGCGCCATACACGAATGGATCTGTCCGACGGATATGTCCGGCGGACAGATCTGTGCGTGTGTACCTAGCTCTTCGCGAGTTGTCAGTGCGAGGAGGACTGCTAGTTAATATTTATTTTCTATCTTGACTCAGTAAAATTGGAAAGCTCGAGTTTCCTTCCATGGTACACAGAGATTTTATAATATATTTTATCTACACCCATATCATAAACCCTCCATGATGCGTTCAAAAACCGCACGTTATGACCACCATAAAAATAGATTGTTTCGTTAGAAGTTAGAACAAATGTCTTATCTGTAACGATGTTATTATTATCAAATAATAAGCAAAAATTCGATTTCATTATGAAAATCCGGGTGGGCCTCGCCCGCCGGCACAATCGAGTTGGCCATGGCGATGGCGGTGCAATCCGTGCAATGGCAGTCATTCAATCATCATTTCGGGTTTATAATATGTGTGTAGATAAAGCAGTGTATGCGACTGTACGTAATGAGGCCTTAAATTACTCTTGTTTTAAGGACCCCTATTATGTAACAGTTACATAAACTACAATTGAATGACCAACTGAGCTATCCAAAACGTTTTAATGTAATTCCATGTCGCTGCGGGAAGTCTCGTTTATAGGAAACAATATTAGCTATAGGTTATAGGCGTCGAAGAGCAGCAGTGCAGTTCTGTTAGGTGAAATCACGAGAATTAGCATTTACAGGGCGTGGGAGTTGTGTTTGAAACTCATGTATGTACCTACATAGTACCAGAGACTATAGAGATATAGACGACCACAGCCTAAGAACTTTTTGAAGCTCATGTCGAATGCGCCATCTATGTCAAAGCCCCCTAATGATACCGAATATGTAAGAAAAATGTCACCTGCACAGCTACTCCACCTAGTAGCTACTAGTGTACTACTAGTACGCTATTTGTTACTAGGTGGAGTAGCAGTGCAGGTGACATTTCTCTTACATATTCGGTATCTTTAGGCGGCTTTCGGAGTTTTCGGACAGAGGGCGCGATTGACATGCGCTTTAAAAAGTTCTTAGGCTGTGGTCGTCTATATCTCTATAGTCTCTGATAGTACACAGTCAAAATAGGCTAGCAAGTACCTTACCAATTTTTATTTAAAGTGATGATGAGAGCGCTTCAAGGTAGGAATTGAACTTGCTGATTGCTCTAACCGAGTGTGCCATTGAAAATACTCGGCCCGTGATGAATATTTCGAGATTCTAAGTTTGAATCTTGAGCGTAGATGTAAATTTCACTCCCTGGAGTGACGAAAGTCGCAACTTTCCTCACTCCCTGGAGTATTTTAACTTCTGTAAAAAATAATTTTACAGAAGTTAAAATACTGCACAATAATAACGTTCATATGTGTCGCATCTTCCGCACCAATTAATATGGAATCTAAAGTGGCATAAGTCTACTAAACCCAGCTCAATAACGCTTTCTGAGCCCACTGAGCTTAGAGCCAACCGGACCAACCGGAGCGGCCATTGACAGGCGTTCCCCTCTGCCGAAAATACATGACCAGTGGTCATACTTATTGCATGGACTGACGTCTATCTGATGTGGCTATTTTGACGTATACATTTGACGTTCCCCCCTGATATATATAAGAGAAACAAACCAATTAGGAATTTGGCTTTATTCAGCATAAAACAATAGCTACTGACAAGACAAGTAATTGACGTTGAAACAACCATAGATACACGTCATTCACCCCCTCCTAAGATGTCTGGTAGTCCTCCAGATAGGCCGGCGGACGCCGGTCGCGAGTAGAGCGACGTACTTCAACTTGAGGAGCGCCAGATGGTCCCGGTTCTTGCTCTGCTGTCGCTCTAGTAGCATCAACCGACGCAGGCGGTCCTTCTGACCTAACTTCAGCTGGTTCCTCAGCCAAAGCTTCGGACTCGTCGTTCTCATCAGAGAAAATGGAAGAATATTCATCATCTGAGGGGAGAGGTGCCAGATGTCGATTCGATATTACACCTTCTCTTCCATCTGAGTATCTGACGTGAGAGTAATTTGGGTTACTTTGTAGGAGGTGACCTTCTTCCACAATAGGATCATATTTTGAATTACGTACGCTCTTCTTTATTAAGATAGGTCCTGGGGTAGTCAGCCAAGCTGGCAGTGATACTCCATTTGAACTCCTTCGAGGGTGACTAAACATTCTCTCGTGAGGAGTAGCGTTTGTAGCTGTGCACAACAAGGACCGTATGGAGTGTAAGCTTAAGGATAGAACCTTTTCCCATTCTGCTATTTCTAAGCCTTTGGATTTTAAACTCAACTGAATGGTTCTCCACAAGGTGAAGTTCAGGCGTTCAACTTGACCGTTGCCTTGAGCGTTGTACGGCGTGGTGCGGCTGCAAGCTATTCCTAGAGAGACAAGATACTGGGCAAGTTCCTGAGACATAAACGAAGTTCCCCTGTCCGAGTGTATGTACATGGGCGTGCCAAAAATGAAGAATATCTGATTCAGACAGTTGATAACAGTGCTTGAGGTCATGTCCTTACATGCAAAAGCGAAAGGGAAACGGCTATATTCATCTATGACTGTTAGTATATATTTATTTTGCGACTTCGACGGTAGAGGTCCCTTAAAATCAATATTCAGTCGCTCTAAGGGAGCTGTTGCTTTGATTAGCTGTCCACTCGTAGTTGCATACCGTGGCTTTATTTCAGCGCAAACTTTGCAGTTGGCAGTAATTTGTCGAATGTCGTTAAGTGAATAAGGTAGGTTTTTAGATCGCACCCAATGATTCATGCGAACGATTCCTGGATGACAGAGGTTGTCATGTAGAGCTTTTAAGTTATCGGTGTTCATATGCGCGCATACTCTAGTTAATGCGTCGGCGACTGTATTTTCCTTGCCAGGGCGATATATTATATCATACTTGAAACATGACAGCTCTAACCTCCAACGTTCAATCTTCTCATTCTTTATCTTACTTGAATGAATCTGGTTAAACATAAACGCTACGGACTGTTGGTCTGTTATTAAAAGGAAATGCCTACCGATAAGATAGTGTCGCCATTTACGTAATGCTTCAACAATTGCGGCGGCTTCCTTTTCGATTGAAGACTGCCTCTTTTCGGAATCGTTCAGGGATCGTGAGAAATACGCTACAGGATGCCCATTTTGAGAAAGAGTCGCGGCCAGCGCATTCTCAGAAGCATCAGTTTCCACGGTAAACATTGCGTTTTCATCAACAGCCGATAAGGAAGCTTTAGCGATATCACTTTTTATTTCATTAAATGAACTTAGTGCTATATCAGAAAGGGGAAATTTGTTTGTTGACAGCAGCGGCTTAATTCTTTCAGAAAAGTTGTGTATCCATCTGGAGTAATGTGCGAAAAGTCCTAAAGCTCGTTTTAATGCAGCCGCGTTTTCAGGCGCTGGTAGTTCAAGGAGTGGTTTCAGTCGGTTTTCGTCGGGTTGGATCGTATTATTTCTTATAGTATAGCCAAGTAGGTTTATTACTTCCTTGCTGAATACACATTTGTTTTCATTTAGAGTCAGATTGTATTTGGTGGCAGCTTTCTTGAATTTGGACAGATTTATATCATGCTCTTCTTTTGTTTTTCCGCATACGGTAACGTCATCTAGGTATGCAAAAGTACCGCTTAAATGTTCTTGTTCTATGATATAGTTTAGGGTGCGCTGGAAAGCCGCTACACCGTTGGTAACCCCGAACGGGATCCGAGTAAATTGATACAGTTTTCCGTTTGCTTCAAACGCAGTAAATAATCGTTCCTTGTGAAGAATTGGTACTTGGTGGTACGCACTTTTTAAGTCAATTTGACTGAAATAATTGTATTGGGCTGCCTTTGTGACAATTGTTTCTATTTTTGGCAATGGAAAGGCATCCAATTCTGTATATTTATTAATAGTTTGAGAGTAATCTATTACCATCCTCTTCTTGTGTAGACCGCCGCCGGTGATTAGAACTTGGGCTCGCCAGGGTGAGACGCTAGGTTCGATGATACCATCTTCGAGTAATTTTGAAACTTCTGACTTTATGAAATGTTCGTCACCATCGCTGTGGCGCCTAGAACGAACCGCTATCGGCTTGGTGTGAGGAGAAAGATTGGTAAACAGTGACGCAGGCGGTACCGAAGCTTCCATGACATTACAGATCCGTAGTGGTTCTCGTGTTCCTCCGAACAGCATTTCTACCGAAGAGTGGGTTTTTAAAACATCGTGACCAATAATAGCATCTGCGCAAAGGTTGTTAACAACCAGAAGAGTTTGGTGTTCGTATCGGTGCTTCTCAATTTGTATGTTGACATTGCAAATACCTTCGACGTGTAAAACGTGACTAAGTTCAGCGAGCGTGATAGTTCGACGTTTTGGTTTTATTTTTATTTTGAGTATCTCCACGAGACTTCTGTGAATAAAACTTTCGGAGCTTCCAGTATCAATCAGAGCTTCGGCTTTATATTCGTTAATAAATATTGGTGTGGTGGCTTTCCTTAGACTACTTGGAGAAGCAGCAGAGATCGTTGACAATAGTGCATTATCATCACGTTTGACATTATCACATATGACAGCATTTGCTCCTTGTGGCGGCTTAGATCGACACACGTTTGCAAAATGACCAATTTTAGAACAGAATTGGCAAGTAGCGTTTACAGCAGGGCATTTTATACGCTGGTGAACATTCCCGCCACAGAAAAAGCAACGTCTTCTCGAATTTCGAAATGTATTAGGCGTAGAAGCCGCTAAGTTGCTCGTGTTTTCAGATACGGGTATTGCGTTAAGATTTAATGGAGTATTATTGGCGTTGCTGAATGCTTGAGAGTTAATTCCAGCATCTTCGAGCGAAATTGCCAAGTTAACAGCTTCGTCTAGACTCAGGTTTAATTTTTCTAACAGTCTTTCTCTAATTTTCTGGGAACTAATGCCAGCGATAAAAGCTCCGCGCATCGACTCGTTTTGATGTTGGTCCGCAGTTACTTGCGTAAAATTACATTCGAGGGCAAGAAGTTTTAAGGATCGAATGTAGTTTTTGACAGTTTCATCTGGTTTTTGTTTACGCGTAGCTAGCATATGTCTGGCAAGTATTTCGTTTTTGGGCTTTACATATATTTTCTTCAATGTAGCAATGGCGTCGTCATACGTTTCGCTCGCACGTATATAAGAAAATATTGTAGGAGACAGGTGGTTTACCAGAAGCTTCAGTTTGATGGAGTCGTTTGAGCCGGGAGCGCATTCTTCAGACAAGAAGTTTTGAAATGTAAAATACCAATGCGCCCATTTCAAATCTGATCCGGTAGCACTTGGTTCTTCGTCAAATCGCTCGGGGCGAAGATAGCGTGTCATACTCGTAGACATTATATTTTTATTATCGGTCATTTTTGTGCATTGCTTCTGATACAATTTATGCTGAATAAATTGATATATATAAGAGAAACAAACCAATTAGGAATTTGGCTTTATTCAGCATAAAACAATAGCTACTGACAAGACAAGTAATTGACGTTGAAACAACCATAGATACACGTCACCCCCCCTGCAAAAATCGGCAGACTTTTTTTGTATAGAAAATGACAGACATGGCCGGTCCGGTTGGTTGAATAGTCTAAGCCGCAGCCCAGCGTGCTCCACAGATAAGATAGCCATATAACTCTAGTAAATCAAATAGTCGTATGATCGCTCTATCTAGTGCGATACTTGGGACTTTTTGCCGCAACGGCGTAGAAGAGAGTTCTAGCTAATGAGCAAGGCAGTTATTCTCACTTTCGAGGCAGCGCATTGGCTAAAGCTTCCCAATGTAACTGTTGCCTCTAGATTTATAATACTTATGTTTATGTGGAGCTCACCTTGTACTGGTCATGTTGAGCCAATGTGGATTAGAAGCGATAGGTTTAGCAGGGTAACTCTTGCGCACCGGTGGGCTTGAACAGCATTAATTGAATTTATACCACGGGAATTAAAACGGAACGTGCTTTATTTTCTTCAAAAGCCTGGTCAGTGGAACTGATATTGTTTATTTATTTCTTTTCGAGACATGATACCATATATCGATCACATAAGTGTTAATTAAATTTCAAGTTTAGTGTTCAGATTTCACCGATGTCAAGTTCAAATTAGATTGGAGTATTGAGAAAAGTGTCTCGTTTTGAAATGAATCACCAAAACGTGGATTAGTGCTACCTGAAAAAGGTAGGTAGCTACAGTCGTCCTCAACCATGTCGGAGCGGCCACGGTACACTCAAAAATATCTGAACAAGCACCTTATCTCCTTGACAATAAAGCCGTTGTTGAGATATTTGTGACCACCTTGGCCGCTCCTATATATCTGATGGCGACTGTATACATTGTTATAAATCCCAATTAATTCATTTTAAATTTTCTTAAGCTATTAACTATAGGTGTAGGTATACCTACACTACGTAGGCACCTGACATACTTATAGACCATCCTTCTATGACCTTAATTTCTCTCAGTATAGGTATTAAAGTTTTAGTTTGCCATGTTCACAAACGTATTTATAAAGAAAACTGTTTATATGGCAGATGGAGAATAATTAATGAAGATGGACATTGCATGTTTGTTACAAAAAAAATCGCAGTTATAGGGACTGCCGATAGAAGTGAAAGCTTAGAACTTTTTATTTTAGGAAATAAATTATTTAAATTTTCACTTTTCACCTCACCTCACCTTACTTCACTTCACTTCACTTTATTTTACATGTTTCTCAATCGTATAGTTTTTCGTTTTCGTGACGATGACGTCAGCATCAGCATGTCGGTACCGCGAACTCATAAGATTTTCCCCTACCAATAAAAAATAAATTAAAAAATTAAAAAAACCCGCCTGCGTAAAATACTAAAAGGCCGTAAACAAGGCCAATATACGTTACGAATTTGTTATGTAGTATTGAAAAGCATAAGATACATATTAAATTCTAATGTGGAACATAGCGACATTAAACAGTCGGGACCCATTTGAAATCTAGTTGGCGCAAACCTTCCCTAAAATGGGTCCCGACTGTTTAATGCCGCTATGTTCCACATTAGAATTTAATATGTATCTTATGCTTTTCAATACTACATAACAAATTCGTAACGTATATTGGCCTTGTTTACGGCCTTTTAGTATTTTACGCAGGCGGGTTTTTTTAATTTTTTAATTTATTTTTTATTTCCTACTTTTTAGTATCATGAAAAGTACCTACATGTAATTCTTTTTGCGGGGAGCTCCGCCCCCCGAGCCCCCTTTCTCTGCCGCCCTTCATGTGGTAAGCTCTATCAAAACTCTTTTTCTCCCATCGTAAATGTTCAACGTAACAATGTTTGGTATAATTAGCAAAAGTACGGTATGTCTCTTCTTTATGCGGGGGGCTCCGCCCCCCGAGCCCCCCTTATTTCGCCGTCCATCACGTGTTAAACTCTATCAAACCTCTTTTTCTCCCATTTTAAATGTCCAACCTAAAAATTTTTGGTATTCCACGTAACAATTTTTGGTATAATTAGCAATAGTACGGTGTGTTATTTCTTTATAGCCCCCCTTTTTTACCATCCATTTCGTGCTAGACTCTATCAAACCTCTTTTTCTCCCATCTTAAATGTCCAACCTAAAAATTTTTGGTATTCCACGTAACAATTTTTGGTATAATTAGCAATAGTACGGAGTGTTTTTTCTTTTTGCGGGGGGCTCCGCCCCCCGAGCCCCCCTTTTTTTACCGCCCATCATTTGGTAAACTCTATCAAAACTCTTTTTCACCCATCTTGAATGTTCCACTTCACAATTTTTGGTATAATTAGCAATAGTACGGTGTGTTATTTCTTTATGCGGGGGGCTCGGCCCCCCGAGCTCCCCTTTTTTACCGTCCATTACGTGCTGGACTCTTTCAAACCTCTTTTTCTCCCATCTTAAATGTCCAACCTAAAAATTTTTGGTATAATAAGCAATAGTACTGTGTGTTTTTTCTTATTGCGGGGGGCTCCGCCCCCTTAGCCCCCCTTTTTCTGCCGCCCATAACGTGGTAAGCTCTATCAAAACTCTTTTTCTCCCATCTTAAATGTCCGACCTAAAAATTTTTGGTATTCCACGTAACAATTTTTGGTATAATTAGCAATAGTACGGAGTGTTTTTTCTTTTTGCGGGGGGATCCGCCCCCCGAGCCCCCCTTTTTTGCCGCCCATCATTTGGTAAACTCTATCAGAACTCTTAACGTGGTAAGCTCTATCAAAACTCTTTTTCTCCCATCTTAAATGTCCGACCTAAAAATTATTGGTATTCCACGTAACAATTTTTGGTATAATTAGCAATAGTACGGAGTATTTTTTCTTTATGCGGGGGGCTCCAACCCCCGAGGCCCCCTTTTTTACCGTCCATTACGTGCTAGACTCTTTCAAACCTCTTTTTCTCCCATCTTAAATGTCCAACCTAAAAATTTTTGGTATAATGAGCAATAGTACGGTGTGTATTTTCTTATTGCGGGGGGCTCCGCCCCCTTATCCCCCCTTTCTCTGCCGCCCATAACGTGGTAAGCTCTATCGAAACTCTTTTTCTCCCATCTTAAATGTCCCACCTAAAAATTTTTGGTATTCCACGTAACAATTTTTGGTATAATTAGCAATAGTACGGAGTGTTTTTTCATTTTGCGGGGGGCTCCGCCCCCCGAGCCCCCCTTTTTTTCCCGTCCGTCATTTGGTAAACTCTATCAAAACTCTTTTTCTCCCATCTTGAATGTTCCACTTCACAATTTTTGGTATAATTAGCAATAGTACGGTGTGTTTTTTCTTTTACCGTCCATTACCCCATCTTTTTCTCCCATCTTAAATGTCCAACCTAAAATTTTTTGGTATAATAAGCAATAGTACGGTGTGTTATTTCTTATTGCGTGGGGCTCCGCCCCCCGAGCCCCCCTTTCAACGTAACAGTTTTTGATATAATTAGCAATAGTACGGTGTGTTTTATTTTTGCTCCTTTTGCTTTTGTACATGTTTTTTGTAGAGGCCCCATGGTTGACTGATAGAAAATACCATTTGGTATGATGTCCACCATTAGGTCTCACAGTTTTGTATTTCGTGCACTATAGTTGAAAAAAAAAAGATTCTTATAGGGAGGCAACGCGCATGTGAAACCTCTGGAATTACAGGCGTCCATTGGCTAACCCTAACTGCTTACCATCAGGCGCGTTGTATGAATGTTTGCCACCGCCGTGGTATAAAATGATATAGTGGAAATACAAAGGCATAAGTATTTTAGGTTCTTGGAAGGCATATTCAGGAGCTTCGCGTAACAGAGATGAAGATGCTGCGGTGGATGTGCGGCGTTACACGTGCTGATCGCATTCGTAATGAGTACATCCGCGGCAGCCTCGCAGTTCGTGACGTAGCCGAGAAGCTCCAAGAAAGTCGCCTTCGTTGGTTCGGTCACATCTCTCGCAGGCCGTCGGACTACATAGGGAACAAATGCCTTGACCTAGCTCCCCATGGTCCTCGACCCGGTCCCGGAAGACCAAAGAAGCGATGGCTGAATGTCGTGGAGGCCGACATGAGCGAAAACGGGCTCATTAAAGAAGACGCCCAGGATCGTGCAAAGTGGAGGAAAGCGAGCAGGAAAGCGGACCCTGGCAATAGCCGGGATAACGCTAGGTAGAAGAAGAAGACAAAGGCATAAGTATTTATTTCCCATACAAAGTTTAAACCCCCTTAAATCCAAAAAGTTCGTAATTTTTATAGCCTATGTCCTGACCAGAGGTCTGTTGAACCGGCTAGTGAAGTTTTTATCGAAATCGGTTCAGGCGTTTTGACGCCAACTCTCCCCATCTAAACAGACAAACAGACAAAAATTCTAAAAATCGTCGAAACGTGTTCTGTTATCGATTCTAAGAGCTACTAACTCTTTTTAGGGTTCCGTACCTCAAAAGGAAAAAAAACGGAACCCTTATAGGATCACTTTGTTGTCCGTCTGTCTGTCTGTCTGTCTGTCTGTCTGTCTGTCTGTCTGTCTGTCAAGACCATTTTTCTCAGGAACGCGTGGAGGTATCAAGCTGAAATTTATACCAAATACTTAGGTCTATTGTCCCCTGAAGCTGTGAAAAAATCAAACTTAAAAGCCAACGCAATCAAAAGATACAGTCGTTTATGCTGCAAATTTTAGAGTTTTCGGCACTCGCAAAACCTACGGGGTACTTCCCATGAACTCAGAAACTTGAAATTTGGCACGAAGCAACGTCATATAGCATAGACAAAGGAAAAATTATAAAAAGTAGACATTTTTAGTAAAATCATACAAAAATATATATTTAACATTTTAAACTTACTACCTTTTTCCTCGTAAACGCGTGAAGTTATTAAGTTGAAATTAATGTCAAATACTCAGGACTATAGTACCTTTCAGATGTAGCAAAACCAAACTTTTATGTCAACGCAATCAAAAGAAATAGCAATTTAAGTTGCATATTTTGAAACTGAGTACTCGCGAGATACTCAAAACCTAAAGGGTACTTCCCGCAAGCTCAGAATCTTTAAACTTGGTACGAAGCAACGTCATATAGCACAGACAAAGGAAAATTTATAAAAAGTAGACATTTTTAGTAGAATCATACAAAAAATATTTTTTTAAATTTTAAACTTAGTACCTTCTTCTTCTTAAACGCGTAAAGGTATTAAATTGAAATTCATATCAAATACTCAGGTCTATTATACCTTTCAGCTGTGGCAAAAACAAACTTTCATGTAAACGCAATCAAAAGAAATAGCAATTTAAGTTGCATATTTTGGAGATGAGTACCTACCTACTCGCAAGAAACTCAAAACCTAAAGGGTACTTCCCGTAAACTCAGAAACTTGAAACTTGGCACGAAGAAACTTCATATAGCAAAGACAAAGGAAAAATTACGAAAAGTAGACATTTTTAGTAAAATAGTACTTTAAATATTTTTTTAAATTTTAAACTTACTACCTGTTTCCTCGTAAACGCGTAGAGGTATTGAATTGAAATTCATATCATATACTCAGCTCTATAATATCTTTCTGCTGTAGCAAAACGTAACTTTCATGTCCACGCAATCATAAGAAATAGCAATTGTTTTAGGTTTTTACGGAACCCTCGGTGCGCGAGTCCGACTCGCACTTGGCCGGTTTTTTTTTTACTAATATCTCCAATGTACAGATTTTTGACCCTCTTCACCTTTATTATATGTATAGATATGACAATTTTCTGACGCACGTCATTGATTAATCATCGACAAGTCATAGTCTCCATATCAGAGGATACATACCAGCTCCTTCACTCTTAGTTGAACAAAATATTAACTTGATGTACAGTCGACTTCAAAAAAATGTTTACACTTTTGGACCTTATTATAAAGGAGTAAGGTGCAAAAGTGTAAACATATTTTTGACGTCGACCGTACCTATTACTTGAAATTCACATAAAATGTTTACACTTTTGGACCTTATTAGAAAGGAGTAAGGTGCAAAAGTGTAAACATATTTTTGATGTCGACCGTACCTTTTACTTGAAATTCACATATTATTATGTTCACGTTAATAATAACAACCTTTATCATATGTTCGTCGTATTTTTGTTATAACTAAATACCTAATAAAATGGAAATGTAAGTAAGATGGTTGCTAAACAATTTTAAATTATAATAATTCCTAAACGGTCATTCAAAATCAAAAATGATGAATGAGACCTCATAATACTTTTCAAAGTTCTAAACAATGATACCCTACTCGGCATAGTACATCAATTTTCATTTTTGAATTTTTTACAATATGACGTCTGACTGCCGTCATATTGAATTTGGATTGCTATTTTGTCTTTAGTGGCACTCGCGCAATCAAGACGAATCGATTGACGTGCGAATCATCTAAATCGGCCCACTCGTTTTGCTTCTAGAGTGCCACAAAGGAACAAACATACATATATAGACTGTTAAACACTATCCCCTCTTTTGCGTCGCGCAGTCGGGGAAAAAGTGCCCAACGCGGCTAAAGAAGTTTTCACTAAAAAAAACACAATTATCCCGTCTTTAGTTCCCGCATATTGGCTGTGTGCATGAGTGTGGCGCCATCTCTTGAGCAGGGGGTGAAAGGGTTTTTTCTTTTTTATTAATGGCATATACTCCTTGCTTATATGAAATGTCACTGGCTGACTCACTATTTTGACAGTTGGCCCTACGGGTGATGTCAAATATTTTGAAATGTGATATTGACAAGAGCCCAATTTCTTGTTACATTGTGCGCTGCGATCGTTCACGTTACCCCCACCATGCACTTCGCACATAGCGAATAACATGATTATAAAAAAGCTTTGAAACAAAACAATGTGCCAAGTCTTGCTAGCCGCGATTGCTATGTTCCCACTTGCCAAAAGATGCTATCCGGCTTGTAAATATTTTATAGCAGTATTGTGCCGGCGCATGCTATCGAAATCTGTTACCATGTTCCCATCGTATCTATTGTGGTATCGGGGTAAACTATCCAAGGTTCGCGGCTATTATACTCAATGTCGTTGATGTTATCAAACCGTCGTAAATTGTTAGATGATGATGTCAATGAGATTAAGTTTTCTTTGCGCCGGAGTCTATTAAATAGATATGTAAATAATTTATTTGAATACTGCAATAAATGATTAAACGGTATTGTACGATTTTCCGATACAAATTCTTTGAAGTTGTTACAAATAGAAACCAAATGGAAAAACTGAATATTGATGGAATGCCCAATTGCCGTAAAATACTTAAACAATACATTAAAAACACAATACATCTCAAATATAACTTCAACACTCAACCAATAATCAACCAATTATTGTAGTTGCATCGCAGTAGTTTTCAAACAAATTCCGTCATTTTTGATTCAGACGTGTAGGCGTTAGGTGTATTGTGTTGTTATTGCATTGGATTTGCATTGAAGTTGGATCGTGTCTGTGCGTGTTTTAAAGTTAGAATACGGCCCCTAGAGTTACTTAATGTTTAAATGGTGCTAAATTGGCTTACTTCTATAAAAATGGGTAGATTTGTTGAGCTATTTATACTCATACATTTTTATTATATATCCTACCTATCAGTGGCGGTGGGTCAAAAATTTTCTTAGGCAAGCCGGTGCTGAATTTGGCTTAAAATTTCATCATGAGCTGTAGGAAAACTGCTCAGGCGCCTGAAACTTAGGCAAGCCGACGGGAATCGTGTTCTATGGACACGCCGCCACTGCTACCTAATATACTGTTAGCGTATTGACTACCGAAACTTTCAATTTAACCTCATCGGGGAAGTACAGTCAGCAGCAGAAGTAGCTAAGCGGGTAGGTTATTCAAAATGACTCTTATTCTCTTAACAATAAAGTCGTCTCAAGCTCATTTTGAACATCCTACCCGCTTAGCTACTTATGCTGCTATACTAGCTCTGAGTCTAATGAGCAACATGCACACAATTAATATTTGTTCTGACAGAGGCAATAAAGATCGGAGCCACTATTGTTGAGTCCAACTTAAGTTTTTCAAAGACGTAATGATGAAATCACTTTATCTGTCAGAGATCGAAAGTTAACGTAACGTAAACCCGATTGTGGCCGAAACTCGAGTTAACATCTCAAGGCTGACGTTGTGAAAACTGTATATTCTTTAGTATCTATTGACATCAGATACCTACCTCCTATTTCTTTGCTAACTATTTGAGAAGGTTAAGAATAGGCAAGTTTTAATTACGAATATATTTACTTGATTTTATGTTAAGTAGCGACTTGTAACTTGGGTAATTGGTATGTAAGTTGAAAGGTCCAGAATATTTATAAATAAAAACAAAATCGGGCACCTTAATTAAATCACGAATAGATACCTAATCTTTACATTACCCATATCTGTACATGCATACAAAAGTTCAAAAAGATGTGCACACAACCCATACAAATAAGTAGTAGTAGTAAAACACATTATTTTACAACAAATTAAAAACTACATAAAGAAAAAATACATAATACGTGTACAAAGGCATTTGCATTTGTAGTAAGGTTGTGTTCATATTTTTTTGAACGTCCATGTGTACAGATATTGGAGAACTTGACCGTACGTACTATCATTGTTTATTTCATATAATTCGAATATTTTTGACGTGCATAACGTCTTATAAATTGATGAACACCGGTAGCATGCACGGGTAAGTGCCACGTTCACGTTACGTTCCGGTCACGCTGTGGACAGGTCTATGGAGTCGCAGCAACTTCAGTTACTCCGTGATAATGGCGCATGCAACTGTGCCGAAATATCGGAAGCTCACTATAACAAACTCACATGTTAAATATCCCATTTTAAATAGTATTTGTAAGGTCTATTCCATGGAGACCAGTAACGTGACTAAATCCTATTCATCAATGTTTTCTTATGACGTTATGCAAAATTATCGTCCGTAAACCGACTTTACAGACAACCATATTTGTTTCTAATGTATTGTATATTTGTTGTACAGCGGGCGCAAGTCGGGGCAGCTGTCGGACGCGGGCGAGGACCGGCGCCGCCGCGACAGCGACCTCACCAAACAGCAACGCTCCGCCTCACTGGTGAGTACTCTTCAGAGGGCCTACCGCGAACAATGGTATTCAAAAATTACCTATCTCTATCGCTCATGCTTATACGAGCAAAAGAGAGGCTAATAAACGAATGACGAATGAAGTGGTTTGCGATAGGTAGGTATTTAGAGGAGGCAGTCGAAGGATGGCTCGCGGTCTTTGAGTTCCCGACGTGTTGTGGAACTGAAATGTCATTTTTTTCACCCCACTCCCCCTCGAGTTGCACAGGGCGGTTCCACAACACTTCGGGGCTCAAATACCGTGAGCCATCCGGCTCTCTTGGATACTACCTTTGCTTAAATTATGTCACATTAAGGTATATGTGCTCAGTGCCGAATGTTATGCGGCGCGTTCGGCTCCGTGAACAGCGTTGCGTCGAGATTTTCGTATTTGTATTTATTTCGTTGTTTTAAGAGATTCGATTAACATTCAGTCAGGTGGCTCCCATACGTTATCATTTGTTTATCATTGCCGATCGCGCAATTGGTCGCCCGCCGCCACTCAGTTTAAACATAAAGTGTATGGGATTAGTACCCAGCGTCTGGCAGTGTGTTTGTATATATTATTAAATAATACGCGGCGTACGAGCCTTTGTTGATTCAAGCTTAATTTATTTTCTGTGCAGTGCTCGCTACTTCTTCTTATAATATTTGTTCTGTGGTAAACACGCGCGCTGCATGCGCATGCGACTCACGTAGCATTCGCGATCGTAAATATCTGATATGATCACGGCTAATTGCTCGAACCGATCCAGTCATGATACGTGCAAGGAGCTATGCTGATTGATCTGCAACTGACGTGCAGGCAACGTCAAAAATATATTTACACTTTTGCACCTTATGGCTTTGCACTAAGGTTCAAAAATGTATACATATTTTTGGCATTGACTGAACATATAGCTAGCCTTAAAAGTACAGTTAGCAGCAGAAGTGACTAAGTCGCGAGTTGTTAAACTAGGCTTGATACGACTTTATTCATTATAAACCAGTAAAATAATGAACGGCTCAGATCGTATGAATTTGTGGTCCGAACCGGAAGTGAGGGCCATAAACAAATTGTACCTCTACTGGTTGTGAGATTTGCCGTTCCGCGCGCGGGCGGTAAATGTCACTTACTGCCCGGAGTGACGTAGAATCATTTTGAAAGTCTCGATCACCAGCTGAGTCAGTTCTACTGCCACTGAAGTAGATTTTCCGTCATATCTGTGTATTTGTCATCGTGGTGCTTGTCAACACAGGGGGTTGCGGACAGAATAAAGATCTCCCGTAGAAATTTAGATGTAGCGTTGGAAGTCTCGTAAATGCATTGACTTGATAGATATAATGTAGTAGCAGAGTCCACATACAGGGTCTAACAAAAATACTGGTGATCCTTTTAAGGGCATAAATTTTTGTTTTCTATGGAGGGTTGGCAGGCTCGGATGACGTGTTTAAAAAAAATTCGCGTCTAAAAATTTTTTTTCTACTTTTTCTTACTCGCAATACGATACCAATTATGCCCTTAAGTAAACAGATCACCAGTATTTTTGTTACACCTTGTATACTTAACCTTGCGTGAGTCGTGACTTATGTTTATTGCTCTTGTTATGCTATAAAAGTACTCATAAAATAAAATCATGCAAAATAAATGTTTGTAAAAAATAGTTTCACTTTCCTAATTATTAATTACACGGTAGGTACATTAATTAACTGACAGTTTCTCCCTTCATGACACTCTTCGCTCTCCATCCTGCCCCGTATTTTGCGTATCGCTCTAATGGTATTAATTAGCCTTACAAAGCACAGATTTGCAATTCTATGTAAAAAACACACCATAACAATTATTCCATGGACTTGATGGACTTTATTAATAACGTTATAACTTTGTTAGTTACTTGGTTTCCCATGAGCACTTACTTACATCGTTGCATTTGATCTAAGATGGCTGCACTCCCCGCAGCGATGTGTCTTCATTCCACTAATTACTACACAATCTGGTCTTTAATGACTACACCCATTTATCACGTTAATGATCCTGCGGTGCAGGCTTCCTCATCAGCGTTAGTTTACGGCCCACGCTAGTCAAAAGCGGGTTGGAGACTTCACATAGAACTTTGATTTTTTTCGAGGATGACTATATCCTCATTTTCACGGATTATTTCTATTCTCGAGAAAACCGTACCTTGTAATCCTAATAAGGTTTAGTTTCCCGTCTGGTTTGCAAGGTCAGATGGCAGCCGCGTTCGGTAAAACTAGTGCCTACGCCAAATTTATGGGATTAGATTCCCAAGTGGATCCTAGGCTCAATTGAGCCTGACAAAATCCGGAAGAAACGTTAGAGGATGATGAACTATATCCTCACGATGTCAATGTCAGTGATCTATACATTTTTAAGCTTCTGTTGAAGATGTCAAACTGCCCACTTGTCGCTACTCGCACCGCGCCGGCGCAACTAATGCCCCATTGTCACAGCTCTCGACACGCAATTTCCTAAACAATACCGTTGTTTATTTGTTGAGTTAGTCTCGGCGATGCAGGCTTCCGTTCCACGTTGACCTTTTGCACGTAAGGACAACAAATTAAATACAAAAAGTATACAAGTGGACTGAGGAAAACATAATCCTCATTTTCTCTGAGTAGAAATCTATTAAAAGATGGAATGTAGGCTTAGATTAGAGCGTGCGTTTTGTGGCCGGGAGGAGTTTCGCTTACGATTAGCTTCCCAACCAATCCAACATTCAAATTGCATACCTATAGTCATTTCGACCCACTACACAGTGAAAAGAGAGGCATTCTATTATATATAATAAAGAAAAAGTATCAGACATGAACTACTCTGTCTAAAAGAAAGATAGCTTTTTCAAACATTCTAGAAATGCTATTGCTTTGAATGGGATGGCATTCACGGGCACAGCGAAGTACAAGTTAATTCGTCACATCCTGAGTTTCTCGTGCATCTCTGCGACTTCCCTTCCGGGCTGCCCCGGTCGTCTTGCCGCAGTAAGGCGATTACTGAGTGAACTAAAAATAATATCTTTTTTAAATGTACGAACCTATACAATTTTGCTTGCTCAAAGGTACTCGTATAATACTTGATCATAAAAGTGTGAATGTGCTTTAGCTACGTATTGCAACTTTGTATACTTTAGGAGACTATAGGTCTAATTTTTGTTCTTACTTCTTAATGCAATGTTCATGTATGACTGTTTGTTTCTTCTAAATAAAAAAAAAAAAAAAAAAAAATTACACGCAGCTAATGCTTGTAGTATAGCTACCTAATTAGTAATTCATGTAAGATAAAGATTTCAGCGTTTTACTCTGTCTTAAAAATTCTGGTCATTTATATAGAATATCGCAAAACAAAGTAATTGTAGAAACCAATTGTATTAACCGTTTATTATGGTCTTAAAACACCCGGCCCGGCGTGATTTTTCATGTAATAATTTTAAACAAAAAAAGAACCGACTTCACTTAGGATCCGCTTTTCCAAGAGGAAGTGGCCGAGTTGCTGTAAAAAATAGTGAAATCACTATAGGTGTGCCTATAATAGTTGTAGAGTTCCCTCGATTTCTCCAGGATCCCATCATCAGATCCCGACTTGGTGACAATGGGACCATCTAGGGGTTATACCTGTTCGATTCAAAAAAAAAATTTGAAAATCGGTTCACGATTCACGGAGATATGGAGTAACATACATACAAAAAAAAAAAAAATAATGATAAAAAAAAAAAAAATTCAGTCGAATTGAGAACCTCCTCCTTTTTTGAAGTCGGTTAAAAAGATATATTACCATCTTAACGGTATTGGTAATTATTATGTTAGTTAGATAGTACAAAAAAGTGAACCTAACATTATACAACTTAATTCCTACAACTTGTCAAGTTATCACGATATCGCTATAGATTTAAATGAATGGTAGGAATATTGGTTCTCTTAACGATTGTAAACACTCATTCTGTGGTTTATCAAGTGTATTTGTGGTACACGAAGTGAAAGCTTGTAAATTGTTTTTATTGAAGTTTTTTTTATTCCAATAAGGATGTAAGTTGTTACTTTTACAATGTAATAAACGTTTATTGCCAATTAATTATATATATAGTGTATCACCAAACAGTTATTACGCGTCAAATAGAGCACTATCACGTCTATCACTATTAGTAGCGATAATCGGACCGGCTACACAGGAAATTCCACACTTTAACACGATAAATTATTCTAGAAATAGTGCGAACGGTATTTTGTAGTCACTTTTACTATCTAATTTATTTTACGGCTTGTATATTGAGGATATGAACAATATAAGTTATTATAAGTAGGTAATACAACTTTCACGTAATATTTATTGTCTTCTGGGGCTGCTATAAATATTCCTCATATATTTTCCATTTATTCTGTCTAATTATCTTATAACGAGCGCTGGCATAATTAAACTATCGTCAATCTTCAACTACAATACATAACATAATTTGTATAATAACCAATAATATAATATTCATAGCATATGTAATTATGTAGATTGTAGGAATTAAAATAATATTATAGATTAATTTAAGTGGGTAAGATTTAAGATACCTAAATACCTTCTGACTGACTAAAATAGTTTTCTTTTAAAGCTACAGCAGAGGAAAAATCCTGACTGCGGCGAAATTTTAACTAAATCGAATTATCTTCCGTGATTTACAACATTAATTATAATGTCATCCATGCCTGGATAGCGGAAAAGCGAGTTTGTCCAGAAAGAAAAGTGTCGTGGTTTATATGGGAGCCCATACATTCTACGACACTATTATTTTCAGACAGACTATAGACGGGACTATATAAGGGGCACCCCAGTACCTTAGTTCACTTTAAAAAAATAAGTATGTCAATGAAGAATTTGTTTGTTTCAGCAAACGCTGGAGACGGGCGGGGTCGTCAACCTCGAGAGCCTGGAGGCCAAGGTCAGTACATCCACTTTACAGTTGTCAGACTAATTGTATACCTTATGACCACGAGATATGGTCTATTATAGTTATTCGAGTGTAATATTGAGTGAAAGATAAAAGTGGGGATGTTTATTAGCTACCATTATCACTATCATAGCCTTTATTGGTGGTACTAAACATATAAAATTACAATTTTATCGCGAATCACACGTCGGTTTTCCCGGTCTAGCCATCAGCATGTCTTGTGACACATAGGCCTCTATAGGCTACAATAGATGGTTACCATCAGGCGGGCTGTATAAATGTTTGCCATCGTCATGGTAAAAAATGTATATGAGTAAGATACAGCATTTTAAATTTTAATAGTCGTTTTTGAATATTGGCGATAATGCCATGAATTTCTATCAGTTTAAAAACGGAAGGAAAATTATAATACCATTTTGTTTTAATGTCATGTTAGATTAAAAATATGATTCAAAATATGAAATTATAATCATAGATAGCAGTAATAATTTTGATTTGAGAGTATTGTTCATACAAATGACATCAACGCGCCCTTAACAAATACAGATGTTTTTAACTTGTTTTTTTTTTAACGCAGGCTGTTCTTTTCTTTAAAAATTGGAAATGTTATCTACTGCTTAACAAAACTAGTTAGAAAAGCTGTTACTTAACTGCGGTTTTCAAATGAACTCATGTAAGTACTTTCTTTTTGGCCCGAAATTAATATAATCATTTTAGGTACCTCTTATTTATCCGAAACATAATTATTCATCCATTGATTCCGGGTCGAAAAATAGTCAAAACATTACTAAATTTTTGACGATGTTCTTCAAGGCGTATCCGGCAACATTCAAGTTTTATAATCTTATTATTGTTATAAGATATATGCAAAATCTTAGTATCGGCAGAAAAATACACAATTTGCGTTAAATATACCTAACTATAACAAAGTATTTATTACGACGACAGCTTCTCAATGATACCTCAGCAGTTATTAAATCCAAGCCCCAGGCCTTAATGCCCCCCTCGCAACTCAAGACGTTGCACATACATTAATCTCACTGCAAGGACCATAAAAGCCTAGACTGAATGTTTATATTTAGAATCGGTTTTTTCCAAACAAGAAGTTTTACAATGAGTGTCAATTTCACGCCCCCCGCCAACCTTGGTCGTCATACCTTCATGTCAAGCTTTCAGGCTAATAACAATTGCATGGAGTACGCACTCTAAGCTTACTTATTTCTCTATGCTAATAATGGAAACAGAAGTTTACGGTGAAATTTTGGATAAAAGCGAATTTGTATTAGACATTGTCCGTCCAGGTTTACATGGTCCCCGGTCCTTGTCTAGCTAGAACATAGCGTTTCAACTATTACAATCAACAATTATACACATACATAAATGGTATTATGGTTCTCTTCTCTGCTATTTGCCGATAGGGGGCGTATTCGAATATTTTAATTACAGCTTGCGATATTGCAGGGTTTGTAATATGGTGAATGTAGCTGGCGGTCCGTGGAATTTTGCATATGAAATCGTAGAAATATTTAATTGGAATTATTACTTATACTTGTATATACTTATTTTCTCTAAATATTTTCTCTGCCTTACCTTGCAAACTTTCACTCCAAATTCAATTGCAAATTTATTGAAATAATAATGTACATTAAGCACATAACGCGGCTTAGAGATTATGTTTAGCTGTAACATGTGATGGGGATTGGGGATGGCTGTACAACAGGTGACAATGAGAACAGTGCTGACAAATGTCAATGTGGGATGCCATCTTCAAAATTACGCTGACGTTTGCCACAAACTGATTTAGAAATAAGTAAATATTTATGTAGAATAGTTAAATTTAAACGTATATTATTAGCTTTGTTTTGTGACAATAAATTATTCAATTTTCTCTAAATTTAAGAGTCAATAAGGCATGCTCAGTTTATACATATGTATACCTTTTAAATAATGGACCTTCTTATGTTTATTTCCAAAAAGCATTAATTGAAATAGGAATGTACCTATACAAACTCATTTGGCAGATTTTTTTATCTAGTGCATTGCGAATTTCGCACCAAAACCGTGATATTACGAGCTATAATTAAAGTGTCATGAATACGGCCTCATTCTACCGCTACCCTACAATCTGCCGATCAGATACAATGCAAGCTGTAATTTGGAAAGAAGTAGTTAGCTAAAACAAACGCGTTTTACCACGACTCTAATCACTGTTATACTTTCTCTAAAAACATGTAATATTGGTACAGTTAGCCTGCAATTAAACGGGAGATAAGTGCTCGATAGTACATGGTCATTTATCTAAATCTTGATGTATACTGTATACACACATTGAGTTCTAATATACAGAGAATTTTAGACTACATTTGCTCGGCTCTCTATGGCAAAAGGGGCCGCATTAGGCCCCCTTTTCCCATGCCACTTTTACGTGCTGATTCTCATTCGCTATATTATCTGAGACATATACATACATACCTAATGGGTGGACATTACTTACTGTAATCTCGAATTTAATGAATATAGCTATTAAATACCGGTCTTAAATATGGAAAATAAGTAATTAATTACCATAATAACGATAACAGAAAGAAAAACATTGATGACGTTCATTGAACAGTTTTTTTTATTAGTTCGACTGTAGTTATTTATTAAAACCGACTGGTTAATAGGAAGGCACGACTCCTTTATTCTCATAGAAGAAGCCATGGATTGATTCGCAGTCCACGTTGCTCAGCAGGCCATCGCGGTGCACGACCAGGCAACCTCCAGACCCACTGGGCTTGCCGTATACGAAACGAGAATAACCTGCCTTTGCCAGTGACTCGCTTGTAATGAAGAAGAAAGTAGAGAGGTTGAAAAGACTATGATTGTAATATATCTTGCAAAGTTATCGAAAAACAAGCCTGTCGATAAAAAAAAAACTTCAACTTCACATTCAATTTAACTCTTTGGGAATTTAACTCATTATGATGCCACTGATAGAACACACAGGTAAATAGAAAGGACATTGGCCAGTGTACTGTGTTGTTTTGTATTTTATGAATAAGAATTATGGCTTGTAAACTGCTGTTTAAAACTCCAGGCTTATTGCAAAGGGCTCAATCAGAAACCAATAGGATTCAAAAGTGGAATAACATGAATTAACCCGTCAGCAATAAGGGTTCGCAGGCAACTATCCACTAAGATCAATCTAATGACACATTATATTGTAATCCATCTAACGAAGTAGACTATATGACGACTGATGTATCGATGGAAACTTTTCAAAATTAGAGAATATAGGAAAATTTTGGAAGTTTCTCATATTTTATTATTGGGAATTGAAACTTTCCGTTTCTTAAATTTACACTCTTTTGTTGTAAACGTTTCTGATTCTCTTTTGATACTTTCCGCTACTTACACATCAGTAGATTGGGATCAATGCTACTCTGCGGGGATCAATGTTACTCTGCGTCCGTAGGAAATACCTCAGACAACCCTTCACGTGACCCCTGGGTGGTGCTAAAAGAGTAACAAACTGGGCAGCTGCACTGTCCCATCTGGACCTCGCAGCACTTACCGGATTTTCTTCATCACTTGCTTCTCCACTACTACTACCCGAGAGTAGAAATGTCTATCTATATCCAGTGACATGTAGCCATACGATAAATAAATAAGTAGATGGGAGTTATTACCATGGATAGTCTGCCATTCCCCACGCTCGCCCCAGTCTTGCACGCCCACGTACTGTAGTGTGGGACGTTGAAGAGAAACAACTTGGTTGGAGTATATGCTTATAATGGCTAAAGTTACGTACTAGGTGCTTATATATAAGGCTAACATATGAGGGTGTGAGTGTGGCGCAGCACTCACACTACACCTCCCTTCCTAAAATAAAAAAATAGATTAGGGAAAAATGTAATCTATTTTTTTTTCACACACGTACATTTAATTTGCTTAAACAGAACAGTAGTAAAAGAGTAATAAAAAATGTTATTGAAATATTATTATCAGAATAAGCATGTCCCCGTCTAGAAATATACTTATTATTAATATTTGACGTAAATTAATACATTTAGAAGTACAAAAAAAAGAAACACAAATGCATACATAGTAAACAAAAACCTAATAGAAAAATAAAACAATACATAATTAAGTCCTAAATTTCCCTACAGTCTAGCTAGACTTAATAACAAGTAAAATTAAATTTAAAAATGAAACACTCACATTATCAAATATACTCTTAAAATTAAAAACATAACATACCTAGACCCAAAAAATATTTGATTAAAATGTATATTACTTATTTATGCTCACATTGATGACGGAATTACTTTTATTAAACTCATACTTACGTAGGTTTCTTAACCTTACACGACATATAATATATCTAAAATAATAACACAAAAATATTTTAAAACTTATTCAATAAGAATTATCCAAGTGTATTCGTCAATACATCATAGTCGTCCTAGTAAGTGTTTATGAACGTCCATTTTTATTAATCTTCAATTTGGTACCTTTTATCATATCATATTTATTATTTCAGTGTAGTCAGATACTATACTTGCAAGTATTCCTTTATGACGTCAACATTTTATTCATTTAATAACTCACATTTATTTTACTTTTACATAAGTTTAAAGTGTGCATCCTGAGTGCATCACTAGTGAACCGACAAGGGTACACAACGCATTACATTCGTGGTCGGCCGACCTTCATATACTTATATTTATTTATTGGCTCAGGATACAAGGATTTTTTTTTTAATAAGGGCGCACCATACTATTTATATACTCATACAGGCAGTTCTTTTAACACTTCCATACATCATAACCTTCCATGTGTCCAAGTGTCTCCACTATTGATGCTCGATCGAATCATGGTCAGACGCCAAGGATTCCGTGCCTGCCTTGTATCCTGGCGTACCCTTGCTATACCTACTCGCTCAAGGCCGCCTCTCGGGCCACCGAAGACGCGATAGGTATACTCATATTTATTTAAATAATTCGTTTAATATTACATTCATTCTGCTCCTCCCCAAAAAAAATACCATTCAAATACGCAATCAGTTAACTCAAAAACCATGAAAACTTCAATATATAAGATATTCAGTAACTCTTAGGTAATCAGTCTAATCGTCTTTTGAAAACTTATTTATATGAGTTTTCCCAAACACATTGCAAACGCACTTTCTGAACATCGTACAAACTCTTTCACAATAATCACTTCGAAACCATACTTTCTTTTACTTTACATTCCACAATCCACACATTTTTAAAACTTCCCAGAGACATTCAATTACTAACATTATTACAATTCTTCAAACCTTTATTATCCAACAATAAATCTTTGCTTCTTTATAAATATACTAAAACCTACGAAATCTGTTGCTACTTTAACTTAACAAGAGTTCCATTGTATTATCCTTTTTTTTTTCAGTATTTCATGTCATATTCCGTGTATAAAAAAATTTGTTCAATCCGTGTAAAAAAAGTCAAGTCTGATACAAAATCTTAAAATATTTAAAAATCACAAAATCATATAGGTACATTATTAAATATCGGCTTACATAATTCTACTTAGTTAACTTATAAAATATCTAATCTGGGATATATGGTTAAAAGTCGTAAACATTACTTACACTCATTGATAATTACGACAAAATTTAAATAATCTAAATCGGTGCACAAAGCTTCAAGTCGAATGTGAAATTTGAGCTGTAATTGCAGATGATGCATTCCGTTCCTTTAACGAATATGCAGGTGGCCACACGTCAGCATTTCGCCATATCTGTACTGTTGCTACCTATACCTAAATACCAAATTACTTAAAACAATTAACGGAATGACTATTAAAAAGAATGTATTTACTTTAAAACAAGATTTAGTAACAGGAAGAGATGTACATTTGGTCAATAAAATATTTTTAGAAAATTTTAATTTACGACAATTAAGACTTACCGCCCTTTTAACCATATTAAGTACCTAATGTGTTTCGTCATCAATTGGCGATTTTAAAATATATTTCATAACAACCGTTACATTATAATATTTAAAATTCATACGCACACACAGACAAAAAGTATTAATAAAATTAGCAAATCTACAGACTTACACAACTTAAACATTATCCTTTCAATTCAACTTTTCTTGAAATGTTTACGATTCGCACTTATAAATTTCACAATTTTCACAACACTTAAGTAAATTCCACCTGCAGTGCTGCTGGCGCCCTTGGGCACGGACCCCAACAACTCCCGGCAGCAAATCAAATCCAAACTTTTGTCTCCCATGATTGAAATGAAATTAAAATGTTTTTTTTTTCTTGCCATATTTTACGGTACGCTCCTTTAGTCCAGTTAAAATTCGTATTTTTTTTCTCGTAGTATAAAACGTCGATCTTCCTTTTTTTATGATGTTTTTAGAGGTCATTTCACATAAAGTCATTTTTCTTTGAAACTTTTAAAGCTTAACCACTTATTTACACTAATCAAATTAATTTAATATTTGGTTCTTATAACCAAGGTCACTTTTAACTTTGTTCAAAAATCACTAGTTCGCCAAGGTCACTTATTTTTAAATCTTCTCTGGCTGGCGCAGCGCGCCGCCAGTGCAGCGCGAGGCCGCACTGGCAGGGTCGCCATGTAGTGTGGGACGTTGAAGAGAAACAACTTGGTTGGAGTATATGCTTATAATGGCTAAAGTTACGTACTAGGTGCTTATATATAAGGCTAACATATGAGGGTGTGAGTGTGGCGCAGCACTCACACTACAGTACGCGGACCACTCTTGCGAGACATCCACCATGGTGCCCTCCGGATACTCCTCAGCCAGCTCCTTCAGGACCTGTGCTTCAAGGTCGATGTTGATGATGGCGAGGTGACCGCGCTCCGCTGCGCAGGTCATGAACGCGCGAGACTAAGTGCGCGCTGTTGTGTGGAACTTGTACCAGCTTCCTGTTCTGTTGTCCGGCTTATATCCTTTAACATTAATCGGGGTGTTATAGTATGTATAGTCACCTGGTTGACGATGGTTGCAAAAATATCTAACACGTTTTTTATTTAGACAGATAAACAAGACAGACAAAAGCCGACTGTGCGTGCCTCATTATATTGAAAAGCCATATGCTTTATTAGCTTAATATTTAAGTTATACCTACTGAACTAGTTTTCCCAGAAACCACACAGACAATAATTACACAGAAATCGCACAATTGCTTGGAAAATTTAATTATCCAATATTATGTTTTAGTTTTAGTACGGACAGCTCCCGGAATATGGCCAGATGTTGAAAATCACTCTTTGTCTAATGTAGGTAATTTACAATGATTTTGAACTAAGACGACGCTCAATAAAGAATGTGTTGTTTAGACTCGAATAACTTGTTTTGCTGTTAAAATTTTTAGCGAATATTCTATAATACGAGTTAGTATTTTTTTTTAATAATGATAACAGTATAATACAGTGAAATAAAAGTTATTTTTTTCTTTTCTTTATTAATTTTTGAGACGGCTCTACTATAGCGACTATTGTCCAAACTCATTGTATATTAACAATCTTTTAATTGTCTTTTCTTTATAAGTTGATTTTATTTGTATTTCAAATTGAATAAACGAATTATCTTTGAACATATCAATGTTATAGGTAATTATATTTCATCCAAGTACCTACTCTACTGTCCGTATTAAGTAATATAATCTAAGCAGGCACCTTATCTTATCTCAAACCGTTTCATCTCATTTTCAACCCTCATAGCTTTCATCCTACCAGATAAATTCACTGGATTAGATGTAAAAGTTTCCGTTATCCATCTTTTATCATTTAGATTACCTTTGCCAATTAACCTTAATTGGTAGTCCGGTACACTGCAAGTAGCATATTCGTCCACATTTGGACCTTTTTTAAAGCAGATGTAAGACAAAGGGTCGCCGCAGGGCACTGGCGTTACTTTATCGTAAAGTAAGGCAGCGTCCTCTTCAGCCGTCGCTTTGCTCCAGCCAAAGGGTGCGCGTTCAATAGGTAGTCCTGCAAATATTGTATACAAGCCACTTCTGCACTGCAGAATTTTTAAGGTTATCGCTTACCACTAGGCTCGGCATGGGATAGGCGCGGCCTCGACAGTATTCTTTATATGAAAAACCATTATGATGCCGAAATGCACACTTATCGGAAGAGAGTGGCCTCGGCTTGTTTGCGTATGGGCGATGAGACGAGGCCGTGCGTATTCCTTCTCTTTGTTCAGGGTTCTATTTACACCCCCTTCGTAAATATGTTATTTTGCTACGTTTTAAATCTACTATACTTGCCTTCGATGGAGAAGAAATCCTCCTTGGAGAGTATGGCGTTGAAACCGACAAATACACGATATCGGTTATCTTTATAAATATTCCTCATCATTGCTCTCATCTCATCTTGCATTTTTGGATTCAGCGGTGACATCAAAACAGCGTTTGGTGAATTACATAAATGTCAGTAGGTACTTATTAGTAGAGGGGAGCCCATAATGCTCAATCATTCAATCAATCAATCAATTGGAGTCACCTTTTTTGTATAAGACTGACCAGCGATTGACCCTAGTCTCACCAGATGGAAAGTGAAGACAGAGCCTAAGATGGAGCTCATCGGTTCAGAAATAGCCTATGAGTGTCATCAACTCATCAGGACCTAGACCATTTTGAAGACTATAAACAAAAGGTCACATGTACTTGCGCGAGCGCGTCAGATATTGAAATTAGAGACACGATGACTTAGTATAATAATCTGACAAGATCATGAAAAAATTAATGATTGGATTGAAATTTGGATGGCCTTCAAACGATAACCACATAATTTAAATTGTATCCGTCGGATTAAGATAATTCCTAAAGATAAATGTCAGATAATGTATTAGCACAATCAAAGTATTAACTTGAAATAAATTAACCAAATCCACAATCCACCAATATTTTTTTACTTTTCAAAATAATTACAGGGTAGGGTGGTCCAAAAAATTTTTTTTTGTATTTGTTTCTCTCCACAAGGTTTGTTTTGTTCAATAATAATAAAAAAATATTTACACCGAATTTGAGAATAATCAAGCATCATTTCGAGGTCGCTCAAAATTGAGCAATTCTGCAGTACAAAAATTTATGAAAAGAAATGAGCTAATTAATAATCCTTATTTGAAGTAATTATTGATAGTTTTTGTACATTATATCAACTTAATGTAACTGAATAAATAATATACCGCTGCAAATTTTCATTATAGGGTCAGTTTGATTTTTTAATTTGTATGAAATTACAATAAATAAATAAATAAATAAATATTTGCACAATCTTACACAAATCAACCTAGTCCCACAGTAAGCTCAATAAGGCTTGAGTTGTGGGTACAAGGCGACGATATATATAATAGATAGATATAGATAAATACTTAAATACATAGAAAACATCCATAACTCAGAGACCGACAATAACAAGACAAGACAACATTTACAAGACGACACAATATTTAGAGACCGTCTGGGTGACCACTAAATTGTTACCAAATGAGCTCAATTTTAGAATATAGATTAAATTTTCATAATAGAATAAAAGGAGCCCTGTGGAGGTAAGATTTATAATACTTTTTTTTTCTCCATACATTCGTGGACCACCCTATTACGGGGTCATATATAAGTGTAACTTAAAACAAATCTTTTAGTTAATGATAACACTATTAAATTCTATATCTGGTTCGATTCTTTATTTTTACACGCTGTTTATGCATCGGAGCTCGTATACTAGTAATTAAATAGGTACCGTTGGGTTCATAATTGCAGACCCAATTTGTGAATGAAGTCATTGATAAATTGGGTATGCAATCGTGAACGCAATGTTACTTATGAGAATCTCTAGATAGTCAAGATGGATTTGTACAGATGACCAGTATACATATACCTAGACATACCTTCAAGGTGACAACGCAGCCTCGCCTCGAGCCATGTGGCTGGTCGGCTGTGATACTTCAGGGACCCGCCAGCTTTCTCGTTGAAGCAGTAGGAGTCGTAGACTACGACACTCGTAGTACCCTCCCTCTGTAGTTTATAGCATACATAGACGACATTCATTTTCACCTCCCTAGCTCAGAAAGGCCTTTTTATTATTTAAAAACAGATAGCAAAACTGTATTTTATTCCCAAGAGTGCAAAGCATTTTTGTTTTTTTCAGTTGTTTTTCTTGTACCTATGTAGTATTTACCTCGCTTTAGTAAAGTGAAATGATTTGTCGGTTGCAAAAATATGTTTACGTCTCGTGTGTGTTGCAACACTCGCTACGCTCAGGAATCTATTTTTGAACTATTCTCTTTGCTGAGGATTCTACATATTATCAAACCATCGAATCCATTCGCTAGCTCGTGTTACAATTCCACACTTGCGGTTAGAATACAACTTTGCTCCCTTATATTATAACAAATAACTATTATTAGGTAAGTAGCCATTTTTTTCTGCAAATAATTATTAATTTATTTGTTTTACTTACCGATACCGAATGCACGGAATAAGAGCACCATTAAAATCAAGCCGACCATCGTGTCAACTCAACCAAATCTCTTGGTACAATAAGTAAGCGTCGAAGCTTTTCAAACTTGTGATCTATGGTATATTTTACGCTATCATTCTGCATCTCTTTCTGACAAGTTCATAACCGTGAGAGAGATGTAGGAAAATAAACAGGATGTCTGATAAATAAATGCATTTATTTGTGTAATTGCGACGTGTATTTTGCGAACTGTTCAATATAGTTTTACCCTTCGCAGTTTAATTCATCTAACTGTAGTAAATACAATTTGGCTAAATCTTTTGTTTCCTGTGATTATTAATCGTAATAATATTTCAGTTAAAGTGATAAAATAAAATCTTCCTAGTTAAATTTCACCCACTCTCTCGTTTCCGACTGAGCAGCTGAAATTTCGCTCATATCGACTAACTACTTAGTATGTATTAAAAATGTATACCTACATTTATATATTGAAGGTTGTTACAGTTGGTGATAAAGTTTTTACTCTGGTTTTTACGCGACCGGAAGCCAATACTGTTCATAAGCTTTATTACAAAGAGATAAGGCCCAATAAATGTCAAATACATTACCTTGAACCCAGGGCATTGGACTACGCTTAGCTTAATTAGTGCCTAATTACCAGAGAAGGGAAATGCCATAAACACCGGAGCGTTGAACAAAGAGACGGAAACCTTAGCTACTCGGTTGGAACACTTGAACATCGGACTATCGCACTCTGACACCTATTATTTTATTAGGTACCTACCTACCTACGTAAGACGATTTAAGGGGAGGTCAATCGTTTTATTATTATATTTTACATTGGGATAAAGAGGTCCAAACGTGAGAAAAATAGCCTTCCATGATAAAAAAATATGGCTCCGTTGTCAAAAGCGAAAACTTGTCGACATGGACGACATGTGTTATATCTTGCCTGTCCTAACCTACGGTGCCCAAACCTGGTCACTCACAGAAATTCCAAACTGAAGGTTTGCCAACGTGCTATGGCAGAATTTGCGCTATGGAGGGCAGCATTCTTGGTGGTGTTAAAATGACCGACCGCATCAGAAATAGAATGTTGCGCTCTAAAACGCGTATTGCTGACGTAGGCAAAAGAACCGCTAGGCTCAAATGGGATTGGGCCGGCCACGTTCAACGCATGAATCTGGAGAGATGAGCTAGGATAGCTACCAAGTGGGTGCTGGTTGAGGGGCGCGGGCGCGGTAGGCCCAGACGGAGATGGTGAGATGATTTAGATACATTCCTTAACAACTGGGCGGAAGAAGCGCAAAACCGGGAGATATGGAGATCCAGGGGAGAGGCCTTTGCCCAGCAGTGGGACACTCAAATAGGCAAGTACCTATAAATATCTAAGTACTATATGTAGGTAATTTGGCATATAAATTGCTAAGCTGCAGGTTTTGTTTAAACTGCAATATGTATCAAATCATCGGTGGGCGGGTGAACCCGTGGGCGCAGGCGCGCGATCATGATTAACGCACGGTGATTTACTAATAGCATTGTTTAGAACACCGCATGGCCCTCGTTGTGCCGTGCCATATTGTTTCCATTTCAATGGGGACCTTGACATTCTTACATTGAGTCGGAAATAAGTACATTACAGTGTGCTACTTTTTATAAATACACCACAATAATAGAAATCATATACCTAAACATGTGCAGAGCTCGTCAAGAAAGTACAGTCGGTAGATAGTCTAAACCAGTGGTAGTTTCTCACAGAAGAAGCCATGTATTGATTTGCAGTACACGTTGCTAAGTTCTCCGTAGTGGTTCACGACCAGGCAACCACCAGACCCACTGGGCTTGTTGTTTACAAACCGCGAATACCCTGCCTTTGCCAGTGACTGACCTGCGATGAAGAAAGAAATTTAGAAGCACCGAGTAAATTATTACATAACTATCTCGTCGAGCGACTTTTGAATAAATACACTGTAATCGAATCAGAAAATCTTATTAAATACGGAGATTAAGTAGGTACTGACACTTTGATTACATTTGGTTACGCACTTTTCATATAGCTGAGCAAATGATTACCATGTATAGTTTGCCAGTCCCCTAGCTCGCCCCAGTCTTGCACGCCCACGTACGCATAGTCCCGGACTGAGGAGTCCACCATGCTGCCCTCTGGATACGGTTTCCCAAACAGTTCCGTTAGAACCTGGGCTTCGAGGTCGCTGTTGATGACGGCGAGGTGTGCGCGCTCCACTGAGCAAGTCAGGAAGGCACGCGACCAAGTCCGCGCTGTCGTGTGAAACTTGTAGCAATGGCCTGTTCTATTGTCCAGCTTATACCCTGAAACAAGTAAGTACTTGCATGGAGATTATCGACTTTTATCATTCGAATCGACTTTTATCTACGTTTATTGATGTCGCTACATAAACCATTTAATTTGCATTATAATACCGTGTGTATTTTTGATGTAACCAAAAACGGTATCCGTGCGCAGGTTTTCGAGTTATAAATCGATTATCACAATAAATATTTAGTAAGCTCATAACTAACACAGACTTTATTATCACTACATGCGGCTGTACTCACTTGTATGTAGTCACTACGCGATGTGTTTCGGAGAGCTTAAGTCTCCATCCTCAAGTACTGAAAGTTAGACTTATGACTTATGGCTTAATTTGAATTAAATACCTCACGCTAAAGAGCAAAGTATAAAGCAATTTTTTAAATAGCTACAGGAAAGGAAAAGTATGTATTTCAAGGTATACTCGCTTAACCTTTCCTTCCTGAATCTGTCCTTTCTGAATTTAAGTTGAAGTTACCATCAATCTGTCCACAAGGCCCATTTTCCACCACATTCGGATCACCTTCCTTATAGCACATGTAAGTCAGAAATTTATCGCAAGTCATTGGCCAAGCAGTGCCTTCTATGAATGGTGTATCGTACTTTAGTGTTATACAGTTCGCCGAATCATTATCGTCGTATGGGTCATGTAATTTTACTGGGCCTTCTTCAATGGGTAATCCTGCAATATTAGATGCTATCGGTTACAATAGGCTAGGCATTGCTGAAAGTATTTACTAGAAAACTTCTTCTTGCTTTCTATTTCTATGTCAATTAGTTAGTTAGCCTGCCAAGGCCATGGCAGGATAAGGGAACATCTGGTGCCTTAATAGCTTTTCTGGCTAATTTTTTTTGTGATGATGGGCCCTGCTGTTAGTAACACTTATACAAAATTACAGCATTCTCCTCTTCTTACTTTCCAAGAAAAAAAATAATTAAGAAAAATCATTTTTCATGAATATTTCCGCTTCTGTAGATTTAATTAATTCGTGCTTTAAACATATAATACACTTAGCCGAGACGGACAATATGTCACTATAAACCGCATAACATTCCATAGACAGTTTCTTTATTAAAAGGGTTAACATTTTTCATTTTTTTTTCATAAGTTTTGAGAGAGGGACACCTTCAATTTTTTAACACATAATAGCCTTTTTGATGGCCTATAACATAAATTAAGTTCAAGCTTCTAGCATTGGTGCATAGTACAAAAATTATTAAAATAAAAGTTGGTAAGTCCCTGTGACGTAATAAAAAAGAAATAAATTCATCTTATATTAAACCTTTTTGTAAATGTTTATGTTAACTAAAATACCTAGACCAGCCGAAAAACTGAGCAATCTATTTAAAAAAGGCCCGAGTATTGTAATTAACGAAAATAGTGACGACGACGATTAAGTTAAGACTTTTTTTAGTTTTTTTTATGATGCACCAATGCTAGAAGCTTGAATTTTATTTATGTTATAGGCCATCAAAAAGGCTATTATGTGTTAAAAAATTGGAGGTGTCCCTCTCTCAGAACTTATTAAAAAAAGATGAAAAATGTTAACCCTTAAAATAAAGAAACTGTCTATGGAATGTTATGCGGTTTATAGTGACATATTGTCCGTCTCGGCTAAGTGTATTATATGTTTAAAGCACGAATTAATTAAATCTACAGAAGCGGAAATATTCATGAAAAATGATTTTTCTTAATTATTTTTTTTCTTGGAAAGTAAGAAGAGGAGAATGCTGTAATTTTGTATAAGTGTTACTAACAGCACGGCCACAAAAAAAAAAACCACAAAAAAAAAATATTAGCCGGAAAAGCTATTAAGGCACCAGATATTCCGTTATCCTGCCATGGCCTTTAAAATTATCAACTCGTACTCGCCTTCGATGGAGAAGAAATTTCCCTCAGAGAATGTAGCGTGGAAACCAACAAAGAAATATAAGGGAGACAAAAAATGTGACTTGTTTATTTCTTGATTCATCGCTTTCAGCATTTCAGTATTCAACGGTGAGGCTAAAACGCCGCCTGGAACAATAGACAAGGTTAGTTAGCACATAGTAAATAAAACTAGACAACTAAACTAGTAATATTTGTTAATTCAAACAGTTTACACAGGTTGTCTGGTGCATTCCAATCTAGGCTGTCAGCCTGTATCTTGGAATGCACATTAAAGGTAGGTGACTTAAGCTTAATAAGTATAATAGGCCAATCGTAGATCCATAAAAATTTAGCAGGCTAGAAATCGTTTTAATACCTTCATTTGGTCCTAAATGCGTGAAATCCAAGTTTGCTCAATCCAAGGAGAATTCGGAAAAATTAAATCCATTCAAAAGTAAAGTAAGGTAAAGTTGAAGCTGAAAGGAAGCCAGGAAAGCCAAGAATAGCGTACATGGATCAAGTCAAGGAAAAAATAAACGTCGTGTCGTATCAGGCCATCAAGGAGAAGGCAACGGATAGATATACATGGAAAATGCTCCACCGACAAGAGCCCAGCTCTTAAATAATTGATGATGATGAAATCCATTCAATGTTAAAGATGGTTAAATTTGGCTTGCATTTGCAGAGAGGCCTGATTGAAAGTTGGTTTTATTTAAAAATTCAGAATATTTCGTAGCGGATTTTTTCCAAGGAGCTTTGGAGCTAAAATTTCTCAAAATTAATGCACGCCTCTTGGGATCGGGCAAACTCGGATTATACGAATTTAGGACTAATTGAAGGTATCAATCAATTTTGAGCTTGCAGGAAATTAATTATTCAAAAAAGATTGTTATATGTCCGATTTTTACTAAAGAGCTCTTTTCAACCGACTTCAAGATTTCGAAGGATCTCCGCTTTTCCAAGAAGAAGTGCGCGAGTTGTTTAAAAAAATACTGATATCACTAAAGGTGTGCCTATAATAGTTGAAGAGTTCCCTCGATTTCTCCAAGATCCCATGATCAGATCCAGACCTGGTGACAATAGGACCAACTGTGAAGGACTCTTTGAAACAAAAAAAAGAATTTTTCAAATCGGTCCAGCCGTCTTCAAATAATCGGTGAACATACATAAAAAAAACCGATGAATTGAGAACCTCCTCCTTCGAAATCTTGAAGTCGGTTGAAAGTTGAAAAGTATACCTTCAACATGGCAGCGCATCCTCGCCTCGTTCCATGTCTGTCGCCGCCGATGAAACTTCAGAGACCCGCCAATACTTCCGTAATATGTGTACTCTCCCTCTATAAGCAAATTGTTATTAATGAAAGTTTGTAAAAAAAAAACCGGCCAAGAGCATGTCGGGCCATGCTCAGTGTAGGGTTCCGTAAACTGAGACCATTAATTCAAAAGGTCGTTTCTTACGGGTTTGGCGGCGCTTACGTCATTTTTACTTACGTCCTTTCACTATGGGTTTTTGAATGATAACTCAAAAACGGCTCAACCGGTTTATTTCAATATAGTTTTCATTGAAGGTACTCATTAGGCCTCAGTTTCATGAATTTTTTCAAAATTTTAGGACCCACGATTCAAAAGTTAGATGGGGGGGGGACGCCCTGTTTTAAACTTTCGGAGCTATTATTTCCGAGAGTATTAGTTTTATCCAAAAACTGTTTTAGAAGACCCTAATTCTTTTTAAAAGACCTACACAGATAAAAGGATATCTTAATCCAAGATATTCATTCTTGTATATAAGGAAAATCGATAATTTCTTAAATCAAGTAAAAAATATCTTGAACTAAGTAAGTTCTACATTAGATCAACAAAATCATACTTGGTTCAACAAAATCATACTTGGTTCAAGAAATTATCGATTTTCCTTATATACAAGAATGAATATCTTGGATTAAGATATCTTTTTTTTCTGTGTATCCAACGATACCCTACACAACTTGGTTGGAACGAAAAAAAATTTCGCCCCCCACTTCACGTGTACGGGAGGTAATAAAAGGTAACTTTTTTTTCCGTGTGCATTCATCATTATAATATCGGATCGAAACGCAACGTGTAGGTAAATCTTCGGCATAAACTTCGTAGGTATGTAGTAACAAATAATTTTGATGGTTCATAACGAGCTAATTTGACTATGAACTTTCCTAATAAGGAAAGGAATTAATTACTATTTTACTTACCAATTCCAATCGCACAGAACAGAAATACAATTAATTTAAAAAAAAACAACATTTTGTGTAATGAATATACCCAGTACGTGTGTAAGTAGGTAATGCAGTCGTTACAATGAGTAATTGTATGTAAAACATTGATGGTTTAAATGTATATTAACAAAGAGTATATATTAAATTTAGAGAAGCAAAAAACTTTTTGATGCTCCAACTTTGATACCGGTTTTATCTAACTATCTATGGTTGGCGCTGAACGGCCCTATACATTATGACTCCTCTAGATGATGGGCCATCATAGGGACGCAGTTATGCGTTAAAGGGAGCTAACGATATTGCGGTCTCATTCCGTCGTATAGCTGCGCCCCTAAGATGGCCCATCATGTAGAGCAGCCATTATGCGGTAACTTTTGTTTGTTCTCGTTCAGATGCCGCTTCAGTAACGCATAATGTATGGGGGCCAAACAGCGTCATCTAGTATAAACACGCTATCAAACTTAGAGCCTGAAAAAGTTCGTAAACTGTGCCCTTCTATTAATACAACTCTCTGGTACATATTAGTGTGCCGCTATAATTTCCCGTCTCTTTCTAATATGTTTACATGTGTGATAATACGATAGAGACAGATGTAGCACTGGAACCCGTGATAACCTTTTGAACCCAAGTCAGCAGTCTTTGTTTGCCGGCTATATGAACATAAGTATAACGATATGCACATAATTAGATTATTTCTAATTAACAAACAATATAATCTCCATTATTACAATCATTAGGTAAGGTAACACTGTTGGGCGAAATAAGTTACTTTTTAATTAATTTACATGTAATTAGTAATTGCAATTACTTTTTTACTACTGACTAGAACTTCTATATCTACGTAACAATACACGTTAGAAAGAAGTTTATAAATTTGACGTTTTGTAGTCATTTTACTCGAGAAGTCGCATTTTCCAACTCATTATTGTCAAATTTTGTAAGCAGTTTCAATATAGTAAATTGTACAACAAGTGCATAAAACGCACCATTATACGCGAGGCGTTTATCCATACGAGCGAGCTTGCGAGCGAGGATGGATATAAAGTACGAGCGTAAAATGGGTTTTATGGACGAGTTATACACTCTACTTTTTACTTCGATTGTGAGGAAATAAAAAGAATAGGAATTTTTTTCATTTCACTTTCACTTTATGCTGGGTATAGGCGGACTAAAACTCAATTTTATGCACAAGTGCATAAAAAATTGACTTTTTCTAAGGCTATTTTGACAATGGCAATTTTTTATGCACTTGTGCATAAAATTGAGTTGTAGGGTCGCCACACACCTAGCGGTTTTCCTCGCGGAATTACCGGAAGTAGCGGAAATTCATAGACAAATTAAGCATTTTGTCTATGAATTTCCTCTACTTCCGGTAATTTGTCTATGGCTTCCATACAAAAAATCTGCTACCATAGACAAATTTCCGCTACCATAGACAAATTTCCGCTACTTCCGGTAATTCCGCGAGGAAAACCGCTAGGTGTGTGGCGACCCTTAGTCCGCCTATACCTAGCATAAAGTGAAACTTTACGAGCATGAGAAGTAAAAACTTTGTTTTCTTCTCGATTTGGATTTACGAAAATATTCAATTGTTACATGGCTGATCTGTATGTATTTAGCTTATACAAATAACAGAGCTTTCTTATATTGGTTTACGTTGAAATACGGTTGGAATGACGCCCCTGAAACTGGTTCCCAATCAGCCTCAATAAGGGTAACGCACGAGTCTGCATCGCGATGATATATTTATGATCGCGGAATGCATACCAATGCGTATCCCTGCAGCCCTGGTTTTAGCACAGATACATAATTAATGTACAGAATTTTAAGTTCAAACACTGCATGACTAAGCCTAGGGCGGTAAAATAAAGAACGGTTCAGCGCGTGCGTTTGTGGCCCAAACCGAAGGTAAGGGCTATAAACAAGCGATCTGAGGCCTTCTTTATTACCGCCCGTGGTGCGTACACAATTTTACGTCTCCTCCTGGGCGTGAAGTGAGGTTTGCCGCTTCGCCCGTGGGCGGCAAATCCCACTTACCGCCCAGAGTGACGTAATAGTACATTACACAACTAGGGTGGTAAAACAAAGAAAGGCCGAGATCGCAGAAGTTTGCGGCCCGAGCTGCAAGCGAGGGACGTAAATATGCGATCGAGAGCTTTCTTTATTACCTCCCGTGTTGTGTACATCATTTTATGTCTACACTTGGCCAGAAAGCGTCTTTTTCCGTACGCGCAACGTGCGGTAAAAGCCACTTTATGGCCAGGTGTGGCATAAATGATTTTATAGGTTCTTGTTTTCTCGTCAATATGTCAATACTACATTAGAAAAATAAAGGAAAAATCGAACGTACGACTGCGTAGTATCAGTCCGCCGCTTTACCAACTGAGCGATTTGCCGTCCCTCTATGACGCATATGAAGGATATTATAGGAAAATTTGCAGCTAATTAGTTATTCTCGGTTAGAAAGGCGGTTTCCCGAGTCGCGAGGCGGAGTTACGAGTTCGCACGAGACAGTGGATTTTTGAATGTTTTCCTTCACTTCTCACACAGATCAAATAACTGCAAAATTACCTTAATCGTGTTTTCGCAAGTTCCAAGGCATGTTCCGTTAATTGAGTCGTTGAAATACTTTCAAATTACCGACTTAAATGGCTTAATGCTATTGAGAGACCACGTTATTTGTTCTTGAAAATGCTCCTTTAAGTGAAAGCGTGTAGTAGGTAAATACCGGCTTTTAACAAATACATACATACATACATACATACCAGCATTGCATTCACACAAGACAGGGTAGTGATCAGACCAATACGTGTCATGTAATACATAAGTGTAATAAATATTATGTCACATAAGTGTGATTTTAAAGAAACTTTTTAAATACTGTAATAATTAAGTTGTCATCCTTTAACGTGTCCTACCATGTAAATTGTAAAACTCCTTTGTAATAAAGTACAAAATTGTAAACGTATATTTGACGTCGACTGTACCTGTAAATTCAGTATAGTCGAACAAAATAGTTATATTTTATATTTTTACAATTTGCTCGTGCAAATAATGTTACCGTATAATCAACTTTATATCAATGTCATAAGGTCTACGATAGTTGCCATAATGCTATAGTTTTCTTCTTATCGTAAAGAAAAACGGTGTAGTTATAGCTAATAAGAAAATGGCCGCATCATTTGCGTAACGAGCGTCTTACGGCGCTCTTTGAACATAAACATTTTTAAAGCAGTAGTTCAACTTCATACACACATTGGTATAAAATTAAGTAGTGTTGATCAGTTATGTTTATCATTTGAATCAAAATGAGTTAGATTGTACTATTGTACGAATATTAGGTAATTGTTAAAAATGTGCCTAAATGTTACAACCTTATACACATTTTTCTAACACGAACTGTGTGAATTAAACTATGAAGACATTGATGATATGCTGTGTCTTAGCAAATCCAACAAAGTGGTGTCGTTTTTAAAATAGATATTGGCTTAAAATATATGAAATGCATTGACAACCGTTAGTTATGGTTTTAAGCAGTCGTTTACTAAATTATGTTGAGCACGACTATAAAAAACTCATTGTACCTACCTGGAGGTAACAACTCATAATGTTGTACCTTAGATGATTGGCCAAATGCGCCTTAGCATTTACAAAGATTGCATATACAGCCTTGGCCAGAAGTGTTGAGCACCAATGCGATTTTCATACAAAACTTGAAAGTTTAGTTAATTTTGTCAATTAATTAAAACTAATAGGCATGTTTTGTTGAAGTTAGTAGTAACTGCATAGAATATTTGCAATATGTCGCACCGACTTAAATTTACATTTTTGGTACCTTCTGTTTTCATATTTTTTAAGTACCTTGAATGTGTTATTAAGTGAAGTTTTCTATATTTATAAATAAAATATAACATTTACCGTTACCGTACATTGTTAAGATAGGGAAATAATGCTTAAGATCAAAATTGTAAACAAAAAACACCTATGCTCAACACTTCTGGCCAAGGCTGTACATGTACAAGGGAAAATTCGACCGGTGCCGCTGTGACCCGTGTAGCCAGGACAGCCAGGTACTGCTTCATTATTTATATGTGATAGTTACTGAACTAAAATCACTTTTTGTTTATGCTTCGGCGCTAAGTGATACGTTGATTATTTTCTTATTTATGGTTATTTTACCCCCAGGATTTTGTTGATGGAATCCATATCTAATATAAACGATATTTATGGTGCTAACAAAAGTGGCATTCGAAATTTACGAATTGAACTAAATAAGATATTATTTTGACATCAATATACACTTTACTTACTAGATAGATGCCGAAAACAAGCGGGTTGTCAAACGCCTATCGCGTTCAGCCCAAGACTATGGAGTAGGAGCTGCACTGACAAAAATAATTCGGGGAGCGTACTGAAATAATCAGTAAGATTAACTGATTATTCAGTTAACTTTATCTTAGTACGCTCCCCGATTTATTTTTGTCAGTGCATCCTCCTTAGGCCTCACCAATACAAACGTACCTAATTCGACTTACATACATATATATTAACGTGCAAGCTCCGCGTTATGGGGCATTGTGGTCGCCGCGTAGGTGTTTATAGTCCAGACCTCAAAGCACTCACAGCTTTATTACATAAGCTACAAATTCTATTTTTGCTTGATTCGTGATGTTCGTTAATGGTATATCTGTGGGCACGTTTATCATGTGCAAGAGTTTATCTGCCGACGTCGAAGGCTTTGCTTGTGATTTTGTATTAACTTGGGATTGCTTTGTAGCTAATATGTGTATAGAAGGATGGACGTAGGAATCGAGTTAGTATATAATCGATAAAATCAAGTATAAAACTAATTCATCATCTTTATTATAGTTAACATAATTATACTTATAACATTAAACAGGAATCGAAAATAAATAAATATATAACACGTTCTACAAATAATTTAAACGAACAACCCGCTCCCTACCGTTCCCGGTGCAAATGTGCCCATGAATTATAAGTATAAAACGATTGCTGATAATAAAAAATTAAAATCGTTAATTACAACCTATATCATAAACCCTCCATGATGCGTTCAAAAACTGCACGTTATAACCACCATAAAAATAGATTGTTTCGTTAGTAGTTAGAACAAATGTCTTATCTGTAACGATGTTATTAAAGATAAAAAAAAAGATAAAAGATATTTATTCTTCAATTTAGGCACATTACAATGCACTTATGAACGTCAGAGAGAAAAGAAACTACCACCGGTTCTAACCCTACACCTCTGACCCGAGAAGTATTACTTATTACCGGCAAGAAACTCGGCGGGACTTATTTTTTCAAAACAGTACTACAAATACATTAAAGATACTATATACAATAATGCGTAGTTCTTCAAGAAGGCATATCAAAACAGCTTGAGAGACAGACATGTACCTGCCTATTGTGTAATTAAAATGAAAAATAAAAATAAAATCCAAATCTGACTGCTTCGCAATACGTTTGATATTCTTTCTTACTTGAACTGTGTCCTCTAAATGTTAGATGATTTTATAGATTCTGGTTTGGGCCATGCATATATGTCTGTCATATAGTCCTCGACCCTGTAGTAACCCTTTGACATTAAAGTTTTTTTCAAGTATTTCTTAAGAGCGGGAAATGATAGATTCAAAACATCGACGGGTAACTTGTTATAAATATGAATACCCTGGCCAAAAAATGACTTATATGCTTTGCGGACACGACATCGTCTGGTAGCAAGCTTGTTTTTATTTCTAGTGTTATAGCTGTGGATGTCAGAATTCTTCTTGAATGTGTGTATATAGGCCGGGAAATCTGGCGGTGCGTAGTATGGGGACCTCGCATTAATTCCTCAGTCGATGATTCTTTTGCTGGGATATAGTATAGATCATAACAAATACCAAACATAATTTTTCCAAAAAAAAAACATTTGCCAATTTTGGTATTTTCACCAAAATGTACAAAAAGCTTAATAATTTGTACTGGAATATTTCTCAGGCTATATTTTTTTCACCACACGATTTTTTTTGATCATTGCCAGATACTAGGAAAAGTTCCAAAAAAATGTCAATAAAAAGTATAAAAACTGTCATCTTTATTTAAAAATATCTGTTGACACTCGTCATTTTGTTTGGAAAATTTCTCAGTCAAGTTTTTAACAGTGGTTGTTATGTTAATCATATTTTAACATAATATTTACGAATTTCCAAAAAAAAAATATTAAAAGAAATAACTTATTGCAGTAAAAATAATACGGATATTTTTTTTTGGAAAAACATTGATACACCATCTACTCATGACACTTTATCATACTGTAAAGGTTTTTTTGTCTGAGGAATTAATGCGAGGTCAACCTCCTTATTGCCTGGTCTAATATTCTTTACAACAAAAATAATATTATCATAGATATATTGGGACGCAAGAGTTAAAATATTAATTTTTTTAAATAATTCTCTAATTGATGTAACTGCCTTTAAGTTATACATAAAGCATATAGTTATGCATTATTATCAAATAATAAGCAAAAATTCGATATCATTATGAAAATCCGGGTGGGCCCCGCCCGCCGGCACGCGCCTCCCGACCGCCGGCACAATCGAGTTGGCCAAGGTGATGGCAGTGCAATCCGTGCAATAGCAGTCAATCATCATTTCGGGTTTATATATGTGTGTAGATAAAGCAGTGTATGCAACTGTACGTAATTAGGCCTTAAAACGTAACAGTTACATAAACTACTATTATCGACAACAACAATGTATGGGGAAAGAGAGATGTGCACGAAAAGTCACGTGATAATTTCCATAAACTATTTCGATAAATCGTTGTCACTGGGCTCGACCCTCAGGCCCCAGATCCCAGGCCCCAGGCCCTTCGAAATGAATAGGCTTCTGAAGGATTAGTGGTTATTTGCTGAGTAATTAAAACTGTTTATTATGGCACTGAAATGGGGTTGATAAGCGCAGGTGATATACAATTATATTAAATTCGTGGAAAAACCAAAGCTGGGATCTTATACCTCACCTGCTTTTGAAAGCCTTTCGCTACCATTTAGATTTTTAAAGATTGAAAATAAATGTCTTGCTGATAGTAACTGAAAAACGAAATAAATGTTTATTTGTTTCAGATGGCTAGCATAGAGGTGTCGCTGGCGGGCCGCAGGCGCAGCGCGGGCGGCGCGCGAGATTCGCGAGAGCTAGACGCCCTACGCACTGCGCTGAACGACAAGGACGCGCTTATACACAGGTACGAGATAACTGACGATGTTCAATAGTAATTAGTTAAAATAATACCTACATTAGTTAGTGAGCGCACAGACACGACAAATCTTTTGAGCGTTGGCGCCTGGTAAATTTCCGAATTCAAATGAAATGCGCCTTAGCATTTACAAAGATTGCATATCATGGGAAAAATTCGAGCAGTGCTTCTGTGACCCAGGTGGCCAAGTTTGTTAAGGCGTCTGCCGCGAATGCTGAAGCTTGTTCGATCCTAGCCTTGGGCACCGGAGGTCACTTTTTCCTTTGCATATGACATCTATAATAAATATTAAAAAAGAAAAGCCTTTTAGTTCCCGTTAAATACACATGTTTCTTACTTTCCAATCGTTAGTAAAGTATTTTTTTTGCTTAATACTAGTTTTTGAATTGAGAGTTTCTTAAAATATTTCTTATTAATATTTATTTATTTTTATTGTAATGGGAACCCCTCTCAGGTGAAGGCCTCTTCCAAAGATTGCCATTTTGATCGGTCTAGCGCAGTTTGATGCCAGTTTGGTCCAGCTATTTTTATAATGTCCTCGTCCCAGCGTGAGTGTGGTCTTCCCCTGCGTCGTTTGCCATGGGGGCCTTTCCAAAGTGTGACGATTTTCGTCCATCTGCGGTCCTTAAGTCGTGCCACATGACATCTATATAAGTTTATAATTTACGAGTACCCTACGTAAACACTAATACAAACATAACAAACACATCTTCTGCCAAAAATATTTCACTTTACTTTACTTTTATGAATTTGAGTTTAGTTTTTACGATAGCGACTCTAACCAAGAGGGGATTCTTCTTGCGTCCTTGCTGGGATTAGATCTGGCTTCCAAGTGATTTTTTCATTCACGGAATGACCTTCTATTCTATGTCCTATGTCCAATATTCAATTATCTCTGATTACTATAAAGTGAAGTCATACAGTTTAAATAATCAGAATTAAGACACCCATTACACGCAATCATCTCTTCCATCTCATATACTTAACTATGGTTATATTGGTTGATTTGGACTTGTTTGGTTTCCCACTACCTACAAGAGGAAAGTCAATTAGTGTCATCCTAATATGGCCGGATCGGGCCGTACTTTCAGAACGCATACCGCACGATTTCTACACTATTGTTGTTAGTGTTGTTACTTACGTTTCTATAAGCCCTTAAGAGAAAGTTTTACATTATCATATGTGTAACAAATAAGTGTCTATAACCGCAAGTTGTAGAAATTTTCGTAGTAGGTAATGTTAAAATGCTAAAAACGTTTTCGTTTAGCTTTGTACATGGGGATCTTAATACAATGCTATAGAATTCTCATTCACCAGATCTCGATTCTCGTAAATATCATAATTGACTCTAATAGTGTAATATCTTTCACAGTCTAAAGAAGCAGCTGAGCGCATCACTAGCAGCGGCGCGGCTCGCGCCCGGCTCGCCCGGCGGTCGGCGTCAGGCGGCGGCGGCGTTATCGCCGGAGGAGCGGCGCGCGTTAGACGAACGCGCCGCCGCCGTGCGCGCCGACCTGGATGCGCGCCGCGCTAACATACAGGACCTGAGACGGAGGATTGAGAAGACACATGTTACTGAGTGAGTTTTTTATTGTTGGACCAGTTCGCACCTTTATAGTTGGCAAAGTTGGGACCTTTATTCTACAACACTTTACATTTCATTTATGAATCCCTTGAGTATCTCGATATCACTGATCTGATGTAGTTTAGCCTCTTTTGTAAATGTCCCAATTTGTATTTTTTTCTAGCAACATTGACACACGGATCCAGCAAGCGGAGCTACAGTACAAGCTCGGTCGCGAGGAGCTTGAGCTTCTGACGCTGAGCGAGCAGGCACGCGCGCTTGCGCAGCTTATCGACCACGCCGACGCCGCCGCGCGCGCCGACGCCACCTACTACAGGTATGATATCTGCTTCAGCTTCATCGACACATGGATACAAGCGGAGCTACAGTACAAGTTCGGTCGCGAGGAGCTTGAACTACTGACGCCGAAAGAGCAAGCTCGCGTGTTCGCGCAGCTCGTCGACCACGCCGACGCCGCAGCGCGCGCCGACCCAAACCCAAACTGAGCAAAGCTCTTGTACTATGATTAAAAACCGAAATCTGCATCATCTGTCTACTACACTATCTATATAACTCATACCAAAGAAAATGGTATTGAAGTTGAAAACAATCAAGAATCGTACATACCTACTTCGTTGTAGTAGTTGTAGTAAGTACGCTACGAAATCAGTCACTGTCAGTGTCACTGCATCGAGATAATATTTTACTATGAGTTATCAAAGCACAATTAAGTAAGTCGTAGTTAGATACAGTCCGCAGTATAAGTTGCTTATCGGGCGACTTGATTAAAATGAAGTTGGAATTACTTTATGAAGACAATGGAAATCATTTTGACCGCCTTGTTGGCTTTCAGCAGTAGCTATGTATACTGTTGTTGAGTGTACACTAGATGGCTTATCGTGTTTACGCCTGTGTCTCCTTTAACGTAAATTAACTATTGTATTATATCGTTTCGTTTCCGTGTTCTCGTCTTGGGAAATGGTCGTAATTTATATTGTTAGCTGTTGTACAGAGTGATTTGGAAGGTAGGGATTAAACCGCCTAATTCTCGGAATTTAATGTCAAAGAATGTTATAGTTGCTTTATATCAGATGTTTTGTTTTAGACATTTAGATTTGTCGTGAAAATGCGTATACTACTTAAAATTACTTCATAATTCCATGTTTAATTTAAATGCCACATATTTTAGTACCTACTTATCAGTGGCCACTGTGGCCAGGCATAAAACTGGATTCCAACCGACTTGCCTAATTTTCAGACTGTTAAGCAGTTTTCCTACAGCATATAACGAAAAGGGCGCTAAAGTATCGAGATTAATTGTTATACAATTAAAATAGATGTCAATAATACATAATAGTATACATACTAATATTACTTCGTTTAGTTTTTATAAACTACCACTATTCAACTGTTTTCTTACGTTAGAAAAATTCAGGTGCTCTTTAAGACACCCTATAAGTGGCTAGATTTGCGATCTCGAGCTTAACACAATCAGGGCCGTGTAAATCGTGCCGCGGGACTGACGAGCTGGATAGTATAATATTCCTTACTGGCCGAACGTAGGCCGAAGGCTCACACCTATCCAATATAACTATATTTTACATTTAAGAAGGCCCATGTCTTATTTAAGTGGTGCAAGATTGCGATTGCTAATACACAGGTACAAAAACCGGTCTAATACCGAAAATTTCGCACGCGTAATTTCGGTTCATCTATTTAAAGGAATTTCTTTCAAATCTGGAGGTCAAATAAGAATAGGCCTGGCTTCGCTCGTATACTATTTCTGATAACTTTGCCTAGGCAAAGTTATAAGCAGTGGGAAGATCTGAGCTGTCTTAACAATCAGAAAGATGAGGCGATAGCCAAATAGTGTGTAATCGTTACGATTATTACGACACGGCTATTGTTCGGCGCCCATGTTCGCACTTGCACGACCATGATAGTTAAGACCGCTTTTCCGTCTCTGTGAGATGAAGGGAACGTTCGTCAATAAAATAGGAGAAAGTTGATCCCACAGCGATGTACAATTTGTACTTTCTGGTGATGATTAAGGTCTTTACGTCTTCACATCGTAATTGCACCACAAACCGCTTAGGTATACAATAAGTATGTAGGTCGTAGGTATGTTTCCTATTAGTATTTTATTGCTTAAAGCTTCTAGTTAACTTGACTTCTGATGACTCTGATGAGGCTTCTTTTATAGTGAGTTTGCTTAGGATCCGAATGTACCGAAGCCTTGTCGGATCCGGATCGAAATCCGGATAGCGGACTAATAAGTTGGAGCCGAAATTGTAACCTTACTCCCCACTAATCGAAACACATGAACGTAAACATATCCACCGGAATTTATTTTACATTGATTTAACTAATGCGCCTAAGCGTTCCGTTGATCTTCCAAGATTGTACGGATTCGTCCATCAAGAAACAATTATAGTTATGCTATTGGGTAGCCGAAAGAAGGTGGCATCTGGCGCGAATGCAAAAGATGCAGGTTCGATTCCAGGCTCCCAGCCCTGGGAATTGAAGGCCTTGGTCCATTTTTATTCCACTAATGGTATCCATTTTTGTTCATAATTGACAATATTTAAGTTCGCCGTTTGTACTCTTTTTATTGTGCAATAAAGTTTAAATAAATAAATAAATATTTACATATATCTACTTAAGTAAACAGCCAAGTTAACCAAGGTAGGTATATCTCCATAATCCGGTGTATTTGCATGGATAATCGCCCGCCGTCGCCACATAAGGCTCGTAAGTAAACCGCAATTACTCGATTGCTCTATTACGTGTGGTTGATTGTTTGATTTACGGCGGTATCGGTTTCCCACGGCGCGGCGGCGACGGCGGCGGCGGCGGCGGCGGGACGCCGTAGTGGAATGTCACAGGATCTAGGGTTTTTTTAATCTTATTTTGTGATTTTAAGAAGAAATCATATGCAGACTATGGATATCTTCTGAACGTATGGGTCTGGGGAACGTATCTCTTTTGAACGTATGGGTCTTTTCACTTGACTTGAATATTCTTCGATATAATAATTCTGCAAACTTGTAGGAAAAGTGACTACTCACACTCACCCAACTCATCATTATATTCATTATTCTCCCAGCGTTTGTTCCGGCTTTTTGCCACGGCTCCATCTAGCCTGGGGTCCGCTTGATCTAATCCCATGAATTGGCGTATGCACTAGTTTTAACGAAAGCGACTGCCATCCTCCTCTTTTGCAAAGTAATACATAATAAGAAAAAGTGAGTAGGTATTAATCACGCGCGCGACTCGATTACGCTGAGCGAGGGGGTTTGTTAGTGTCAACTTGTAATACATTTCATGTACTTATTTAAATTACCATAGTATAAAGTATAAAGTATTCCTGTACTTGCATCATTACAAACTAGACGTAATTTTTCATCCGGTGTAGATGCATTTATCAGCTGAGAAAAGTAATAGATTATTTTATATTCCCTAGTTATTGCTTTTTAATAATAATCCTTATTTAAAGGCTTTTCATTCATTAATATGAAAAAACATGTATTATTATAACATCGCGTAACTATACTACTACCAATAACACATATTTTCTATATATGACCTAATAAACCAGCCCAGATTTGAAAGGTTTTTTCCGATTTTTATTTGGCGTTAAAAGAAATGGCAAATAATGTAAACAAATATGGCTGACTGACAATAGCATTTCTAGGCAAAAAAGCGTACTTGACATATGACAATAATTCAAGAAATTCATTTGTTCAACTGAAGTAAGTATAAGCAATTAACGGATATTTTAACAAAAAAATAATAAAGGGCAAATAACATGTTTATATGTATAAATTGACGATGGGACCATGATTTTACTTGAAAAGTGCGTTGTTAACGCGAACTTATGTATGTACCTATTCTCCCAACTATCGACACCAATATGCATGTATTTATTATTTAGTCGCATTACAAAATTCACATCAACTAGACGTGTTTTAATTCCTCAAACCAAAATGAACCTTACTGCATACATCATATGGTCCTAACCGAACCGCATAAGGAAAAAGTGCATCGAGCGCCCGCCGGCCGCCGGACTACAGCTGGCCGCGAGAACAAAAGAATGCGATAAGCGAGCTCATAGAAACAAGTTGGAAGACACGAAATAATGCAATTTAGTTACTTACTTAAATAATTACGTTTCAAAACATTGTGTTTACTTGTGTTTTTACGTGGCTAAACAGTGAAATTAAGTTACAAAAATGTCTACGGCGGAACAATTGATGACTGTTTTGCAAGATACAGCAAGTTTACTTCAGAAAACTCAAGTGAATTTAAAGAAATGCCCAAAGGTACGATTAACTAGAGGTTATGTTGAGGCGAGATTGAATTGCATACAAGAGTACTGGGCGACGTTCAAGAAAACACATCAAGAACTTTTAAAGGTTATGCCGCGTGAACAACGAGCAGTGACACAGTATTTTATTAACGAAGAATACTTTATTTACGAAGATTTGTACTTAAACTTAGAAGGCGACCTAAAGGACTTGTTGAACAGCACGAAACAAATCAACCCTATTGCAAGTAACACGGATAACCAGGTGGGAAAGTTACCTCGAATTCAACTTCCGAGTTTTACCGGAAGTTATGAACAGTGGCCTACCTTTAAAGATTTGTTTTTATCAATCGTGCATAACAATGGGTCGCTCAGCAACGTACAAAAATTGCATTATTTAAAAACTAGTGTGTCCGGCGAGGCAGAGGCGATATTAAAGCACGTCCAAGTTACCGAAAGTAATTACACACAAGCATGGGACATTCTTCAGAAGCGCTATGGAAACAAAAAGTTAATAGTGAATTCCATATTGAAGCGGTTATTTATGCAAAAGAAATTAAGTACACAGTCGGCCACTCAACTGAAATCATTATTGGATACTACAACTGAATGCTTGAATAGTTTACAAAATTTGAACATGGCCACCGATTCCTGGGATCCTTTAATCATATTTCTGGTAGTGCAGAAATTGGACTCGGAGTCACACAAGGATTGGGAGGAGTACGCTCACAAGGATAATTCTGAGGAATTACCCAAGTGGACAGACTTCGTCAAGTTTCTAGAAGCTAAATTCCGAACGCTCGAGCTCATCACCGCTTCTTCATCAGCTCCGCGCGAGAAAACCGCAGTACGCACATTCCATACCAACACCACAGAAACAGAGAAGAATTGTGTCATGTGTAAAGGCAATCACACAATCGCTCATTGCAAAGACTTTGCGAAGATGCTACCGTCAGAGAGATGCGATTATGTGAAAAATAACAGGCTTTGTTACAATTGCCTAACACCGGGACATGCGGTCTTCAAGTGCCGTGTGCCCGTGTCATGCCGTATATGTCGCAAACGCCATCATTCACTCGTACATGTGACCAAGAGCGCCGAACCCGCTGAGAAGGATAATAATGTTCAACCGGCGCTCTCCAAGGGCAGCGAGACAGAAGAAGAACTTCAAGCTTCCATGGCAATTGCATCTTACTACGCAGCTAAACAAGATGGTGCTTTGTTGGCAACTGCAATGGTCAACGTGAAAAGTGAGCAAGGAAACACCATTGCACTCAGGGCTCTGATTGACCCATGCTCAGAGACATCCTTTATTAGTGAGAAGGCCGTTCAATTGCTCAAGCTTAAAAAAGAATCAGCAAGAGCAAATATAACTGGAGTGGGGCCTATAAGTGCGAAATTACATCAAGTGGTTCATTTACAAGTCTCGTCGCAACAAACGTCGTTTACCATGCAGCTTCGAGCCTACGTACTTCCCAAGCAATTGTCTAATAAGATGCCCAAGAAAACTATGAAGACAAGTAATTGGACTCATATACAAGATCTGCACCTGGCCGACCCAAGTTACAATACACCAGGTCCAGTAGATCTTCTCATCGGAGTGAAGCCATATGCAAAGACTATTACAGAGGATACACCTATAATCAAGGGTCCACCGGGTACACCATGTGCTCAGAAAACATACCTTGGCTGGATCTTGTTTGGAGATAATGGCATGGAAATGGATACAGATACAGAAGAGAATTCTTTCGTTGTGATGCACCACCAAGTCGACGTCGATGATTTGTTGAAGACGATATGGGAAGTAGATACAGATACAAAAAGAACATTGACTGAAGAAGAACAAACATGTGAAACAATTTACGAAAATACCTACAAAAGAAATGAGGAAGGAAGATACATTGTCAAATTACCTTTAAGGACAGAAGTACCAAAGGCATGCGAAGGAAATACAAGAGAAATAGCAGAAAATAGATTATTACAATTAGAGAAGAGATTCCAAAGAATGCCAAAACTTAAAGAAGAATATGTAAAGGTGATTGATGAATACATTGAAATGAAACACATTGAAAGGGTACCAAGTGAAGAAATACATACAAAGAGTGTATATTTAGCCCACCATGCAATTGTTCGAGAAGAGAAGGAAACAACAAAGACGCGCGTTGTTTTCGACGCGTCGTGCAAGGGAACCAATGGTTACTCGTTGAATGACGACCTCCTTGTTGGGCCAGTTCTACAAGAAGATTTGAGAAGCTTAATAATGAGATGGCGAATGCACGCCGTATGCTTGGTGTCAGACATTCACAAAATGTACAGGATGGTGCTGACCACCAAAGAAGATGCCGACTACCAACGAATTTTATGGAGAAGCAGCAGTGACAATGAAATTGAAGATTACCGTCTCCTGACAGTCACTTTTGGCACAGCTTCAGCTCCATATCTGGCAGTTAAAACGTTGAGGCAGCTGGCTATAGACGAAGGAGCTGATCACCCAGTTGCAGCAAAGATGATCACTGAAGACTTTTATGTCGACGATCTCATGTCAGGGTGTGACACTACGGAACAAGCTATTGAGGCCAGCAAACAACTGCAAGAAGTTATGCGAAGAGGTGGATTTCAACTCAAAAAATGGTCGTCGAACAATATTGAGTTCATGCGAAGTTTGAAGGCCGAAGATAGATCAGCCAATGCGCATCTTGATTTAAACATGGACGGCACTATCAAAGCACTTGGTGTTCAATGGAACATGGGAACAGACCAGTTTGAATACAACCTTAGTCTGCCAGAAATCAACAATCATATTAGCAAACGAACCATTTTGTCTGATATTCAGAAGCTGTTTGATCCTTTGGGTTGGATCTCACCATGTGTCCTGATGGCCAAAATACTGATACAAAAGCTATGGCTAGCACATGTGGATTGGGACGAAGAACTGAGTCAAACATTGAAAGACGAATGGATCCAGTTGAGAGCAGACTTAAGATACGTCAATGAGATCCGTATTGATAGATGGCTAAACACATTGAGTACTGAAGTAGCAAATATTCAGATACACGGATTCAGTGACGCTTCTATCGCCGCTTACGGTGCAGCAGTGTACATTAGAGTAGAAAAGGCGGACGGTACAGTCAAATCGCAATTGATTGCTTCGAGAACAAGAGTCGCTCCAGTGAAGACGGTTTCGTTGCCTAGACTGGAATTGTGTGGAGCTGTCGTGCTGGCAAAATTGTTAAAACAAGTCAGCCGTGCCATGAGAATACCAGCTTCACAAATATTTGCATGGACGGACTCTTCCATTGTGATTTCCTGGATATTTGGCGAACCTCAAAAATGGAAAACGTTTGTGGCAAACCGAGTTGTGGAGATCACAAACAATGTTAGTCAAAGCCAATGGCATCACGTCACTTCAGAAGACAACCCCGCCGACATTGCTTCCAGAGGAATGTTCTTATCTGAATTGAAGGTTTCTAAACTATGGTGGGAAGGACCAGAATGGTTATCAAGAAATGACATAGAATACAAACGACCTAATGTCACTATAACCGATATAGACAGGAAGAATGTGATGCATGCAAATCTGAATATACATGAAGGTGTAAATGAGAGAAGTTTAACACAGCAATTCAAAGACTTTGACAATTTACAAGAATTAATACGAACAGTGACACTCTGCCGCAAATTTCTGAACATGAAAAAACTACAACTAGATAATATAAAACCAACTACACATGATTTGGAAAATACCTTGCTTATATGCGTAAGACTTGTACAAAATGAAGAGTTTGGAGAAGAAATAAATAGGTTAACTACAAACAAACACCTACACAAACGGAGCTTGATAAAGTCTTTAAATCCATTTTTAGAAGAAGGTTTATTGCGAGTAGGAGGAAGGCTTAGACTTGCCAATATAAGCGAAGAAGGAAAACATCCATTGATTTTGGGTAACAAAAATAACTTAACTCCACTCATAATAGCCGACGCCCACTTGAAGACTTTGCACGGCGGAATAACACTCATGACAAGTTATTTGAGATCCAAATTTTGGATTTTAAGGGCCAAGAGTTTGGTAAAGGCCCACGTCAATAGATGCCTTGTGTGTGTCAGACAAAGCGCTGCTCCGAAACCTCAGCTGATGGGAGACCTGCCAAGAGAACGAGTCACGCCAAGCAGACCGTTTTTACACAGTGGCGTTGACTTTGCGGGACCATTCACCACCCTAATGTCAAAGGGCCGAGGAGCAAAGACAACCAAGACATATGTAGCAATATTTATATGCTTATCGGTTAAATGTATACATCTGGAATTAGTAGGTGACCTTACATCGGAAGCCTTTATAGCCGCCTTCAAAAGGTTTGTGGCCAGGAGAGGAAAATGCAACCATTTGTGGAGCGATCAAGGACGAAATTTCATTGGCGCCAATAAAGAATTGATTAATGCATGGAAAGAGGCACAATTGGATTTTACTGGAGAAATTGCCGAATCCCTGGCTACAGAAGGTACGCAATGGCACTTCATCCCCGCCTACAGTCCGAACTTTGGTGGTTTATGGGAGGCTGGTGTCAAATCCCTGAAACATCATCTGAAAAGAATAGTCACCACCCACCTAACGTATCAGGAAATGAACACGGTACTTTGCGAAATTGAATCTTGTTTAAATTCAAGGCCGTTGTGTCCAATTGATAACGATGACACGGACAGCATAGAACCATTGACACCTGGACATTTTTTAATCGGCGAAGCACCAATAAACGTCCCGTCGCCTGACTTGAAGGACATTCGAATGAGCTCACTATCACGGTGGCAGCATACACAGAAATTGGTCAGAGATTTGTGGTGTAGATGGCAGCAGGAGTACCTGTCACGTTTACAACAGCGACCAAAATGGTTGAAGAAAGTAGAAGAGTTTAAAGAAGGTCAGATTGTTCTTATCAAAACAGACAATCTTCCACCTGGAAAATGGGCTCTCGGTCGGATAATCGCTAAACATCCAGGTCCAGACCATATTACGCGAGTGTATAGTGTTAAAAGTGGTGGTAGTGTAGTGAAAAGACCTGTGACAAAACTGTGTTTACTGCCAATAGAGATTAATGATTAATGTGCAACATTTCTATTTTGCATGCTTGCTATTTGTTACAAAATGTTGTTTATTCTTAAAGGACTTAGTAGTCCTTTGGCCGGCGGTATGTTAACGCGAACTTATGTATGTACCTATTCTCCCAACTATCGACACCAATATGCATGTATTTATTATTTAGTCGCATTACAAAATTCACATCAACTAGACGTGTTTTAATTCCTCAAACCAAAATGAACCTTACTGCATACATCATGCGTGATTACGAATAAATTGGTAAATTGGTTTGTTGACATTATTTGCCATACAATGTCTTAACGCAGCACTTAGTGTCAAAATCTCGAAAGGTGGGCCCTGCTAGGTTTATTTCTGACTCACAACTTAAGCCTTATATAGAGAGCCGTTCATTATGTCATTAACATGGATACGCACTTATCCCCATCGCACTACTATGTATCGTCGATTTTCAACATAAATTGGTCCTTCGAACCGGATAATTATTTAGTCTTTAAACAACGAGCAATAACGGTAATATGAAGATTCGTGATCCTATTTTTTTAAATTTAATAATTACTTATTTTGTCATCTAATTACAAGGATTTCATTAGCTTTACAAAAACAGCGACAGTAATTATTTCGTTCCACTTGGCAACCGAAAAACACGATAAAGTCAACTGCCGAGTTTTTTGTCACCCGGTTACCGAGTCTGACATAACTACTCTTCATTTCATCTGACCGCTGTGTGTTCCCATTGCTTGGCATTCGCGGGCAATTCGGTTCTAAGGCGAACCAGAGTAACAAGATGCCGATATTCGGAAAGCTTTTGAGTAGCAACTGTACGTGTATACTAGGTTTTAGGAATCTATAGGTTTTGGACTAATTATTTCGAAATTTATTTTCTTTAGTGAGACTTAAGTCTTCTGTATTTGTAGAAACAGAAGTTCTATCGAAGATTGACAAGTTTCAAGGTGTTATCTGCACATAAGTGAATTGTATTTATGGTTTGTAAGTAAACAAGATTAAATTAGTATTGAAATTAGTATTGGAAAATTAGTATTGTTTTTGTGTCAATTAAAGTTAGTGAGTTCATAAAATTGGCAGTTTTGTTTAGAAAGCACATCCTAAGACTCGAGTCAGGTCCCAATATTTTAATACCGTCCAGTCCGTACAGTCCGTAAAACCGATATCATGTTCATCTAATTTAGTCTCGTAAGACGCAAGTTTTTTTTTTCAATTCTCATAATCTGGTCCGGCTGAGCCCTCGACTCAGGTTTTCAGTAAGCGTTTGGAATAGGACCCCAGAAGATGAATGTTCCAAATAAAAGTAAGAATTTGCTTTACACGAACCAGTGAAAGTGTACAACAATACTTTACTGGCCGTGGTATAGTAACGGACAAAAGATGGAAACTGCTTTCAGCGTTGCGTACTTATATTAGGTTTGATTGTTACAACTTCATACAATTACTAACGCATGCTCGGCCGAGATTTCTCACAGTTTATGGCAGATAAAAATCGCCTGCTTGCCTGTTATATTTGTGTGCTCAGGCACACTACCAATTTTCATGTTCTCGATATCCGCGTAGATATAATATACACAAGTTTATTATAAATTTTCATAAATCGCATATCGGATTCAAGCTATTTCAGTTCAATAGCAAAATCAATTAATAAAAATTGTTTGGGGGCAATCTTACACAAATCACCTAGTCCCAAACTAAGCAAAGCTTGTACCTACTAGGTGATAATATACCTACTTATGTAGATAATATATAATTAGATACATAGAAAAAACCCATAACTCAGGAACAAATTCAGAACAAAAAAAATGCTTTTGAAGGATATAGCGCGTGATTGTGAGAGTTCTAAAACAATCCAGAAAACATCTTTTAAAGATAGAGCAAAACATATCTCCTCATACTCATGTATAGCATCAGTTTTGTCTAAAAATCGATCTTAATATGCATAGAATAAAGTTTAAATCATCAAACGTAAATTCGTGATGATACAAACGTATAAACGCTGCACGTAAAGCGATTCACAGTAACTTATCCGGCAATTACAAGCACCGCTGCGAGCTAACACTTCAACATATTGCGAATGGTCTTAACCGCCAAGGATTTATAAAGGAAATAGGCATTTTGTACTCAAGACACTACCGCCGCTTGATGTATTCCCGTTGGAACAAACTATACGCAAGCAGTAATTTAACTACATACGATACTAACGAGTATTGGAAATGGCAGCTTGGCAATTGGTAAATAAGGATCTGTCTAACTTGATGGTATGTGGTAAGGAAACAGATTGTTTACTGTTTGTGTTTATTTTTTTACAAGGTATAATTTTAAAATGAACATGGTAACATTTGACTATCTTTTCCTTTTCCATCAACTGACAAAATCTCAAGCATTAAGGACGCAGCTGCACGAGAGCGCACACTACCATCTGAGCGAATTCAGAAAAGATATGGCATTGGTACTGCACCGATTCTGCAACGCTGCATTCTGGGCAAGCAGACTCAACTGCGCTCAATCTTGTTGCATTTTCAGTAAGACTAGACCCCTTCCTAGTTGTAGCTTTTTCCTTTCTGGAAAAAGGAATTGTTTAACAAAAAGGGCAACAGTCTGACCTTCGAACATAGATACGAATTCGAAAAAAGTAGAGCGTGGTCTCTCTGAATGCCCACATCCTGTTGAAAATGCGTGTAAACGAAGTCAAGCTACTGATTTTAACTATGTATACGCAATACGTCGTCGCATCAGGAAAAAACGCCTTCGTTTTTGCGCTAATAAATCAAATAAAATAAAAGGCAAGTTAGAGAGGCAGATACTGCGGATAGAGCGTGTGATAGCCGATCGATGCGCATACATTTGGGGCCCAACTCGGCGCGTTGCATTAAACATGCGCCGGCACATCCAATACGACAGCCGGCATCAGGGTTGCCAGATTTTAAAACTACAATAAAATGATATCTGTGTCATATACAGCAGAAAATGTGCCATATAATGTGTCATATACAGCAGAAAACTTCAAATTGGAGTACAAGCTGTATGTAATTTGTGAGACAAAAACACGTCGTCTCCGCTGGTTTGCCAGCTCCGAAACAATAGTAGACAAAGCCGGTCCGCGCGTACAGTGAGTTAAAAATCCAAGCTTCTGATAGCGAGGAGGGTGCCAATAGACCAAGCCAATGATAGCGCCAGCACTTGGAAAAATTGCTCAGTAAAAATAAAACATTAACCCTCTCTTATGCCAGAGATGATGGATTGAAATACCCATTTTTCAAAATATGTATTCTCAATTACTCATTTGTGACTTTTCCTTAAACTTGCCCAAGTTCTTCGATACTTTCCACTATATACGCTTTTTGTAAGTATTCCTAATAGACAAAGTAGACAACCCTATCCATATCATTGATTTATCCGGTACCCGATAAGGTCCGCTGAGATATGATTCTGTGCTTGATAAAATTGAAATTCTGACGTTTTATATTGCTGGCGAGTTAGATGGGAGTAAATATGGACATTGCGGATATTTCATCTACGTACTAGTAGCAACCAGGAGCGGTACGAGTATTCAACATTCACCTACGTCCCCATCCCTCGGCAGTTTTGGGGTCCATGTGTCGTGCCTACTACATACCTACTAAAAGTTGGTAACCGTATCCAGCTCTCCACTATATTCCCAGAAGGGAGAGCTTATAGAAGCAATTCAAGCAATATAATAAACTTTTATCTCTGTCACTAAATGTACATACATATATTAAAATTATATCGAATAGGGGAAAAGAAGAAAGAAGGGTAGGTTTTTGCCCACAGTGCACACCAAGTTTTGCACACCAAATAGGCTAACAAAAAAATTGTATTACTTAATATAGTTATATGCAAATTACAAGATTTTTATAACGAAGAGCTCATTTTCGCTCCATTCTCAAATGACAGCAATAATATTCATAAGTAAGTTATTATCATGGCGGCCACAATTTCTAGATAAAAGTATGTAGTTGTAATAATAATGTTACGGTAATGAATATCTTGGAGTACACAATCAGCAGGGCACGCGACTGTAATTCCAATCGCTATAACGTGTGCCATGAGTACTCTCACAGACCTGCTTGCCGAACTATAAGTGAAAATGTTATGTATTTTTACTTGAAAATATCGCGTGAACTGCTTTCAACTGCCAGAAGGCGAACGTGGATCGGGTCATCCCGCGTTGTTGAGAAGGAACTGAATGCTTAGATAAGCTGGAGTGACGATAGGAGCGCCGCTGGGGATCGAGATACACGTACATATGTGCGTTTGCGTCACGACGTGAGTTTGCGAAGACCCTCTGTGTTACTGCGATACCAAATTTCACAAAATACTAAGTACGTATCTACATATTTAAGCAAATATCTCAGAGGTTAGCCTGATGTAAAGAAAATAAACCAAGTTGAATTCACCAGAGCTAGGAAAGCTTTTGAAACAACACCTGCGCACACGCAAGTTTGAGTGACGGCGCGACAACACGCACTAATACTGTCTTTGCATTAAAACCATTTCATTCTACAGACATAAAATGGTTAATTTACTATGGGTATTACTTTACTTAATAACCTCCAACTCCATTAAATGCAAATGCTTAAAAAAATATTTAGTAACTAAAAATCAGGTTTACAATATCTGTGCTGGTGCCTCTTTTTAAGTAGGTATTTAAGATACCTACTTGTGTTAAGAGAACACCGCTCTTTCACTGGTGGTTTTGCTTATAATTAAAATGTTAAACTAAATGAAAAATCTTAACTCTAAGATTGCGTTTCGATGCACCAGAGATGAGCGAACTAGCGAAGATGTGTTGCCAGTAATGTTTTTGTTGAGCACCAATAATCACTTCATTTGTTTACTCGCGTACAGCGTAGCTCTAAGATTGGTTCAATAAACACATTCCCCGCAACGCAGACTCGCTCATCTCTGGTGGAAACGCAGCCTAAAGGATGATGCACAGTATTCCGGGCCGCCTCCGACACGACACTTCCCTCACTTGATTTTATATAGAAAGCGTCACATGATCCTCGGAGGTCACGTGATGTTCTGTATACAAAGTGAAGTGTCGGAAGTGTCGTGTCGGAGACGGGCTGGAACACCGTGCATCATCCTTTAAACAGCTGTTAGCTTATACATATTGTTCTGGGTGGTCCGAAAAAGATTTTTAATCCATTACCCAATAAATTAGAACTAAGTATTATTAGTAGAAGTAAAACCAAGTTCTCCTATAGTCTGGATGGTCAATAAGTGCAGTGGAAGTAATAAGCTTTACTCATCCCTTTTTCAATAACGAGGGTACGAGCGTATGAAAGAGACAGTATGGTTATCTATGTCTATGCTTGAAGTAAAACAAACCCTGGCCAGACTATAAATATCCTACAATATGTCAGTGGTAATTCTCAACTAAGCTTACGTTTCTATGTAGGTAATTATATAGGTACTTAGTATTGGGAGCGAAGGCATTAGAAGTATCCGCCAGGGACCGAGCTTTCAAAAAGAAATGCCGTTTATATTCTTAGGTCATGTACAGTAACAATATTGCTGCCAGTATTTTACTAGAGGCCTTCAGAACGATATAAGATAATGTCAATTCTTATCAATTCCAATGGATGTGTCTCCCTATTTATTAGTCATAAGTATTACTAAGCTGCAGGCATTTTGAGTCCATCCCATAACTAGTGGCAAATAAAACATCAAATCATTTGGACTATTTGAGACTTGTATGTATAATTGAAGGGATGTTTACAAAAACAACATAACTGACTACACTGGTTGACACCTTAAACGATTAACAATGTTCTTAAAAAAGTGTCAACTGCTCTAAGCAGTTATGTTGTTTTTGTAAACATCCCTTCATATGTATACAAAACAGGAGCTTAGTTTTGAAAGAAATTAGTTTTTCAGTTAGATCTCTTCATTTATTAACAAAACCGTTTACGAACTTCGCATACATTTATTTATGTTTTCATAGGGTCAAATGTATATGCATACTTATAGATTTGTATTGTATGTATACATCACTTAATGAACATCATCGGGTGACAGCTAAAACTCACTAATTACTACCACAAATGATAACTATATCAGTAACAAAACAAGGTTGATTATCGTCTAATTTTTTTGAAATCTGTGAGTTTTTGTTGTCATTTGACGAATATACTCATGGTACGGGATATCGCCATCACTACGTACTCGCTATTAGGGTTTGCTCCCGGGAAATACCGGAACCGAAAGTACCGGGAATTCCCGGGATTTCGAGTCGTGTAAAGAACCGGGACTGGAAAATAAAAATCCCGGTACTTTCGGGATTTTCGGGAAAAACATTATATTCATTTTTTGGGTTCATTTATTATTTGAAGTTCAAATATTGCATTGTGTAATGTTTTAAATAAATGCGGGCTGTCCAACGGGCGGCCGTGGTCGCGGCGGTCGCCCGCCAGGCGTTAAGCTACCTGGCGCTGAGGGCAGCTACCAGATCCCGTGCTGCTACGCGAAAGAAAGTGGCCTTAGAAGACCTTTCCCTCGATTTCAAATTTATGAAGATTTGCGTTAACAGATTTTGGAAAAAACATTCAGGGTGCGAGAAATAGGTCATTTTTGACAAACTTATTTTACTTCACTTTTATTAAATAAATTAAATAAATAAATAACTTTTTTTTGTAGCCATTGGATCCCATTCATATCCAGGATCAAAAGCTTGTATGGGACCAAAAAGAAAATTTCCGGCTAGAGGAGCCACAAATCGAGGAAAGTTTTTCCCATACATGTTGTATCAAATTGAAAACTTTAATTTTTCACGTGTTGTTTTTTTATGCCAATCGATTCCATTCCTATCCGTTATCAATAGTTTCCTAGGAGCCAACTAACGGTAATGTACGAAAAAGCCACAAATTAAAGATATTTTTTTTCATACATTTATTATAGAGAAAAAGTGAATTTATATTTTTTCTGTCACGCAGACACACACGTTTAAGGACCATAATAATGTATGACATCGTTACAGTAAAAGCATTTAAAATATGAAACAAGCAATAAATGTATGTAAAATTGTTCTTCAATTTGTGGCGTTTTGGTACATTACCGTAAGTTGATCCTATAGAAACTATTGATACTGAACAGAAATGGGAACGATTGACATAAAAAATAGCTCTTTTTCATACCAAATGTACGGGGAAAGCTTTCCTCGATTTGTGGCTTTTCTAACCGGATTTTTTTTTGTTTTCATACAAGCTTTTGATCCTGGATAAGAAGGGGATCAAAAGGCTTAAAAAAAAAGTTTGTCAAAAATTATCTTTTTCTCGCATGTTTTCTCTAAAATCTGTAAACGCCAATCTTCATAAATTTGAAATCGAAGGAAGGTCTTCTAAGGCCATAATCGCGTAGCTGAGGGCAGCACGGGATCCGGTAGCTGCCCTCAGCGCCAGGTAGCTTGACGCCTGGCGGGCGACCGCTGTGACCACGGCCGCCGGTTGGACGGCCCGCGTTTATTTAAAACATTACGCGATGACATTTTTACTACCTAAATCAGCGTCAGAGGTTTTAGAAGATTTTTCCCGAAAGTACCGAAATTACCGGGAAATCCCGGTTCCATTATTGGCTAGTACCGAAAATCCCGGTTCTACGAAACAGTACCGGTACTGCATTCCCTACTCGCTATGTCGCAGACACCACTTTAATTCTCAAACTTAAAATTTTGGGGTAATTTTAGCTTGATACCCCGTTTTGCTCTATCTTGGGTATACTGTATCCATTATTAGACTGCGTCACGTGAGCACTGTCGATAATTAACCACCGTTACGAACACTCGGTCGTTTTTGCGCGGTCCCTTCGCACACTAATCACGAGCACTTCTGTACTTTCCCAAGCTCATATGCTGCTTTATTGTTTAATCATGCAAACAACCTTAAATTGAATAATAGATGCTACGTTTAGGGGATACCAGGGAAAAATGGTGCAGTAAAACGGTTCGGTTAAAATCAAAAAGTGTGTCAGTCAGAAAAAGCTTAATGCTGGAGAGTGGAGACCCTATCGGTAATCTTACAAATATGTGCTGCGGCCCAGTCGTCATCAAATATATCAGAGCGGCCAACGTACCTACTCAAAAATATCGGAACATAACATTCATTTCAGACATCCGGCGTCGTTCAGATATTTTTAAACCCCCACTCCGATACATCTGATCTTATATATGGAAATGTTGCGTAGCTTTGCATAACAATTAATAAGTCCGCCTGTTGCTCAATACCATTTCGAAAATAGGACATTGTTCCCAAAATGACTTTATGGGTACTAGTGGCGGCGCGTCCAAAGAACACGATTCCCGACGGCTTGCCTGCGCCTGAGCAGTTTTCCTACAGCTCATGAAGAAATTTTAAGCCAAATGCAACACCGGCTTGCCTAAGACAAATTTTGACCCACCGCTACTGAAGGGCTATATATTTATTTTATTTTATTTAGGAAACAAACAGTCACATCTAAATATATATAAGCTTAAGAGATAACAAACAGACCTTTAGTTCCATTGAATATAAAATAATAAATACATCATTTATAGTTAAATCGAAACAGGACAGGTTTTAGGTATAAATATGAGTAAAATTGATTCTGTAAACCAGTGAAAAATCCTTTTACCTATATCTAGTATTAATAAACTTGTTTAACTTTTATTAAACTAAAAAACAACGAAGAGCACAAAAGATTTGATTAAATGACAAAGTAGAAAGATGAAAGAGGAAACAGAAGATTTTGATGATTAATTGACTGGTGAATTGATGATGTGTTTTATTAGGTTTTCCGTTTTGCCCAGGTCTCCCCAATCTCTTGAAAAAACATAGTTTATATACCTAAGTAAGTAATGTCGATATATGTGCGCGAAACCGCAGATTTCACACGACTTTACGAGTTTATTGCCGTTTTTGCCCGGGCGCTGCCGCTGCCGATATATCAACAACACGGTATCTGCTCATTACGCCCATTTTACACACTATTAACGGTAAAACGTGGTAACCTGTACCTAATTAGACTGTTTTTCTTGTATTGTTTGAAATTTATTGTCCTAGATTTATTAAGATATTTATTTTTTACTATGTGCGGTTAGCAAATCCCTCATATTTAGATACGTTGATATCAAATATATCGGAGCGGCCTATTAATTATTCGAAAATATCGGAACATGCACCTCGACGATAGACGCGGTGTTTCGCTATCTGTGATCAACTTGGCCGCTACGATATATCTATGGCGTCTGTACATATGGGGATAATGTAGGGAACATACCTAAGCCCTACTATACTTAAGGCATATATCCAATAATGAGATGGGACAAGTGAAATGAAGCTAAAGAATCGACAACGCACACCGACATTGAAATCATATTTTACGATTCCCCTATAAACACAAAAATCGTCCTATTTTTTTGTTATTTTTTATTTAGTCATTATATTTTTGTGGTTTATGTAATCTGTGGTATTATAAATGTGCGGACATGGTTAATTTTTGAGCATTTCCCTAGTTTTCGTACGCACCGCTGCGCTCACGTCCCGCTTATGCGTGGGAACCGAAGCGCTCAAACTAAGTATTTACCTTACAACACTACCTATATCCTATGACAACCTATAAGAAGTGTAGCAATTACGTGAAAGTTTTTTTTCTTAAACATACAATAAAATACGGTCGTTATGTTCCTTATAATAAAGGCTTGGAAATATCCTGTTTCGATATTAGGTAAGTGCCTGAGAACAGTTAAAATGCCTAAGAGTGAGGGTTATTATGTTCAGCTATTTTTTGTCCCGGAAAATAATATTTCCCATAGAGAATTTGTCGTCCAGTCCAGGGACAAATTGTGAGACTTGTGAGTAATATCGAGAATCGTCAGATTTACTCACAGAACCAGAATACAAGGTGTCGGTCTGTAGGTGCTGTGTCGGTGCGCCGGCGACGCGGCGAGGCGAGGAACAAAGGCCAAGTGTCGGGACCTTCGTGTTCGACTGTAGGGGGACCGCTCTGTCCGGTAACCAGGGATAACTTCATCCTTCCTCTAACCGGGACCAATCTGTATACCTATATACTTACAATCAAAAAAAATATTTTGAAATACAGTTTAGATACGACGAAATTATGGAGTACCTATCAAACATAATAAAAAAAACATACAACCGAATTGAGAATTTCCTAACCCCTTTTGAAATCTTGAAGTCGGTTGAAAAGTAGAATATCATGAAACTATATTTGTACTAAAAGCCCTTCCTATGTCGATGTCGGTCACAAACCAGCATACAGCCTGCCCGAAGGTAACTATGGTTGTTGATGCTGACCCTTTAAAAAATCTAAAAAAGTATGAGTAAAAGGAAAGCATCTTGAGGTACCGTACAAATGCCTGTCCCTTTTTCAATGTACCATAACAAGGCAAGAAACAGCGAGAGCAGTGATTATATTGACATTAACAGTCGAGCCGAGATGTAACGATGAGTAATTTGCCTCACTTCTGTTTCCGACTAAAGGCAATTTAACGCTTTCCCGAACTGGTTTAAGTATGAGAAGCCCCAAAGCTGTAAATTGTTGTATGTATTGTTATTGCTCGTATATAAGTATTTAGCATATTTACTGCCTGGGTGCGTTTAGGTGATTAGGCCGCATGCGGATCCGTCGCCAGTGTGATAATCGCCTTAACTTTGTAGATTTTTGTATCTTATTCATATTAGCAGCAGGAGCAGTAGATATATGCTGCAGTTGATGCTAAGCGAGCCCGGTGATCAATGGGATATGGGCCCGCATAACACACAAAATATACCTACACCGTTTAAGTACTTACTTTCCATTACTTACCTGCTGACTGTACATTATAAAGAAAAAGAGATACAAAACTTTGTGAAAATACGGCCAAGTAGCAGGCGTTATGCAAAACAAAACACGGATAACTCAATAAGAAAACGCTAACTGCCAATATGAACCCCCTTTCTCAGCCTACATGTTGACATTATCCTTGGTATTTACCGAAATGATGGAGCCAGTTGCGGTCACTGCCCGCCGCCCCGCGGGCCCTCAGCCGTGACTCTTCCTTCAGTTCCATAACCATACACCTATAAAATATATACACCGGTATAAATGTTGTAAAATCTGCCATACAACTAGGATAAGGCCGAATACATGTACCATAAAAGCGTTTTTAAAATGCAATCTTGCTAAAAGTTAATTTAGACACCAATCAATACTACAGTCTTAAGAGAACATTTCGGCAACTCCATTTGAAACTGAGTTTTCGTTCGCGACGATCTTCCCGATATGTTTTGACGATAATTTATCGGTAATAATTGACGCTTCGATCATTAGGTACTGTTATCAGCAGCAGTTAATAAAAAAAATAAAGAATTAGGACGCTTTTGACTTGCCATGTAACGTTTCATTCCCCTTGTTGCTGTAGAAATGCAATGAAACGTTTATGGTAGGTACATCCTGTTATAAGTAACTACCTAAGTACCTACAGAATTTGCTATAGGTAAGAACAGCCCGCGGTATCATCGGTGCGCACCCAAGCGTGCCCGGCGCGGATTATTTCGACTCCTTCTTTTGCATATCGGCAGAGCTTTGCCTTCAACGCGCCGCGTGAATGTGCACGTTTTATTTTCAAGTGCAAGATACAATGTAAGGATGTAACATAACGTCTTGTGAACTCTTGTGTGCCGTGTGTTAAATGTATGGATTTTATGCGACCTGCCTGCCTATGTATTTCAAATTTAAGCGACAATTCTTTGTAAGTACTCAGAAAGAAGCAGACTTTACTAGTAATTAAATTCTGTTACATATAAATATTATGTAACCATTGGATGTAATAGCCGTTTTTAAGTTATGAGTCTGCTGGTGCCATGACCAGGATATTAAAAACTTTGAAACACATGGCACCAAAAGTGGTTAGCAACATCTGTTAATTGGATTTCTGGGATCTATACAATATAATATATCAGAATTCAGATTGAGAATTGTTTTGTCTTGTTATTGATAAATATTGTTTGTTGCAGCACGTTGCGGGAGTGCGGCGGCAGCGCATTGTTGGTAGCAGCAGACGTAAGAGACGGCTCCTGGGGCGCAGCACCTCGAGGGACAGGGCTCTGTGTGGACTGGTCACGCGACAACACATTGCGGGTTGGAGACAGGTGAGATGTTGTTGCAGCACGTTTCGTATGTGCGGTGGCAGCGCGTTGTAAGTAGCAGCAGACGTAAGAGACGGCTCCTGGGGCGCAGCACCTCGAAAGGCAGGGCTCTGTGTGGACTGGTCACGCGACAACACGTTGCGGGTTGGAGACAGGTGAGATGTTGTTGAAGCATGCTATTATAAAGCGGTGTCAGTTCGTTGTTGGTAGCAGCATACGTAAGATACGGGGCTACTGGAGCGCAACACCTCGAGGGACAGGGCTCTGTGTGCTGGTCATATAAGCCGTACATAATAGTCGCAGTTGTCGACAAGATAATTTTATTATTGAAAGATGTGCCATTATTAACTTGCGTCAAAATTATGTACTTAATTACAGAGACCTCCAATCCAAATAACGGCCTAAAAATACAGCCGTCGAAGATCTGGGAAGAACCGTGGGTGGTGAACACAGTGTCATGTAAAAATTACTATTGGACGATAAAAAACTGGCATACCGTCTGTTATTGGAATTTTTGCCATGATAATCAAGTGGTGAGAGTAATCCGCGGGAAAATACCATCTCCTTTTACAGCTAGTCGGGATAGATTTATGTTACACGCATACTTAGGTACGCCAATCGAAAAAACCTGTCTATTATCGATTCGCTGAAGCTCGGATCAGTTGAAAATAGGCACTTGAAGATTCTGGTTTCAAAAGGGCGTAAAACTGGTTCATTTGGTAATGTTTATGGCGTTTTTGAGCTGAGTGTGGTGAGGGCCGATCAAGTGGCGCCGAGCGTGTGCGATACCATCACGATGCGCTGATTGTGGGATCGACCTCGACGTATGCGCACAATTTTCGCATGCCGCGCTTTACTGGGGTGCTATTCCACACTGGAGCGTGTAAGGTTGAGGTAGACCAATATAAAATCCGCTTTAGTTAATTAAAAATAACTAACTACGAGGGGCTCAGGATATTGGTCTCTCACACAATAGACTACCCCTCTTCTCCTTTACTTCACTCTGCAAGTTCTGCGACAGTATCCCAAATATCACAATAGCAGTCAGTCAAATCTTTAAGTTTAGGGCTTCATCACTCGAGCAGTATGGCGCCAGTGAGACATTTACCGGTTGGGCATGTTACATACTTACGCTCTGCTGACAGAATGATCGTCTCCTCGAAAGGTCGAAGGCATCACAAACTTACTGCTTAGAATTCACGTATTTTAATCAGCATAGTAATTTGTCGTATGTAGGTATACAAGCTTCTAGTTTCGCTTCAAGACACGATATACAACAAATCTAGTGAAACTATAGTGAGTATGAGTAAATATTGTAATTGCAATGTGAACGGGCGTATCGCCGGCAGGGTGCCATTTGTCGCCGTCTCATTTGAATGCGCAGGCGCCTTCAGCCGGCGTTGTCATTCCAAACGCTACCGAGCATTAGTGAATGAAATACTCCCGACTATTATACAGCTTCATATTTAATTTGAAGGTGCATAGACAAACTACTTAAACTAGGTGGACGCTTACTAGAGCAGGCTCTCCCGTACAACGTCGTATGAATAATTATTAGACCGCGGTTTGACTTGTGATCCTTGTAGTACTACACCTGGGCTTCAAGAAAGTCCATGTTGCCAGGCTGGAAAGTGGTGCCGTTTCCCCCACCACCCCCCCTGAACATCCCCACCCCACATTTTCAAAAACCTATCGTGTGTGGTGACTGAGGTAAAAGGAGAAAGAGTCACGAAGTGTACAGCTATCATTCCTAGGAGATCGCAAGCGAACACAGGTCCGTATCGAGGGGCGCAATATGGGGCGATGCCTACCTTGGGATACCAATGCCCAAAGTAAACGCCCTGCCCTACCTTGTGCCCTAGCTTAACTTCAACTCTGGCTACTGGTCTGAGCGAGGTCCGAGAAGATCGACAAGTAATGAGCCGATATTGTGTGGGATGCAGATGCAAGTATAGGACTCGATGAATTAATTAGGTGGTTTGTGAAGTGTTCAGCTACAAGTTAGCTTAGATAAATAAGGATACTAGAAATTTATTTCGATTGCTGACATGACTTCAGCCGGTTCATGTGGGATGGGATACGATGGTAAGACTCCAGTACAGCAATCGTAAGATGTGTACCTATTGAAGAACAAATCGAATTTGATTTGTTCCTCAGTTGTACTGACGGCAGCGGCATCTCTCTCGCATTCAACGAACTCCTAAGAGCACAGAATGGAGGTAATGACTCATAATGTTGTACCCTTAATTATTTTTTTATACTACGACGGCAGCAAACAAGCATACGGCCCGCCTGATGGTAAGCAGTTACCGTAGCCCATGGACACCTGCAACTCCAGAGGATTCACATGCGCGTTGCCTACCCTTTAAGAACCTATACACTCCATTTTTGAAGAACCTCATACTGTAGCCCTCTGGGATAACCTCGGCAGGGAGTTCATTCCACAGTCTGAGCGTGCGCGGGAGGAAATTCCTCTTAAACCGTGCAGTGCGCGACCCTTTCGGCTCCAGGGTGTGAGGATGAACACCCTGCCGACGGCGAGCGGTGCGGTGATAAAAAGTAGCCGTGGACATCATATCAAACAGTTCTTCAGAGCACAACCCATTGTACAAGCGATAGAACACACATAAGGAAGCGAAGTCCCTCCTTGATGATGATTGGCCAAAATGCGTCTTAGCATTTACAAAAATTCGACCGGTGCTTCTGTGCCGCGAATGCAGAAAACGCTGGTTCGGTCCCAGTCCAGCCTTTGGGCAACGGGGGCCTAGGTCACTTTTTCCTTTGTGACATATGACATCTATATAAGTTTACAATGTCTATCTTTGAAATTGGCACAGAAAACGATGCTGGGTTCATGATATCAGATCAGCCTCAGACCAGTCTGTTACGCGCCCTAAGGCCATGTTATCCCGTTTTTCCTGCACTCGCGCCTTCAATATGAACACGGCCGTTATTAGGTACTGGACAAATTATTGCGATTGCGGACAAGTAATGAGCCGGTATTGAATGTTCGTGTGGGATGCGAGGATAAGGACTCCAGTAGTGAGATGGTTAGGAAAATAGCTGCTGAATTAGCATAGGATTAAGCTGTGTGTATTAGAGCACATTTAATAGACGAGAGGGCCAGCAAAACGTAAAGTATGGACTATATATAGTATGGTATATTCCTTCAAATTCATGTTTCTCAAATATACATTTATCTACTTGTATACTTTGACTTATGATTTATTTCTGCTAGTCATACATATACACGACTATGTTCTACCCTGGAGCACAGATTAAATTAGACTGATTAGGTCCACTTCCCAGCAATTAAATGCTAACTTTGTTGCACAACCGACTTGTCGCCATTAATTCGCCCATCTGTCAACGCCAGCGCAGGATTGGCATAATAGCAGGACATCTGCCCATCGCTTGGCTATCATTGGCGAGTTGTTTTATTTAGATCGAACCAATATTACATATTTATATTATATTTATATTTATTTAAGGAGTTCCAACAGCTAACATATATACAATAAGCACCTTAGGTAGAAATACAGAGCCAATTACAGGAACTCACAGATAGAAAACAGGATATGATAGTACTTATGCAATACACACTTTGTTACTAAAGCACGTTGTTTATTACGAGTAAAAGGGAAGGAAAAATAAAGGCGCGACCAACGGATAGGATGGTTGCCATTTTATTGCCTTTGGCATCACACATTGGGCTTTCACACATGACGAAAAAGTAAAAACTCGGTCGGTTTGTCTAGGCTAGTAAATGTGCCTTTGGTAGGAGAATAGGAAGTTTTCAACTCTGTTCTTCAAAATTTCTGCGTACTTATATTAAATCTTCATTATCTGCTGAGTAGCTCCAACTGATCAAATGGCCTACCTATCTACCTCTGCGCCATGACATTAGTCTCCGTCAGCCGTATCATCAATTTACCCACAATTAGCATTTTTATGCGCATACGTTTAGGTTCCATTACGCAAGCGTTAATAATCGTGAAGATGCGACCCGGATTAGGAACTTTCACAGAGGAGCCTGTAATCTTGATAGATAAAACGATAAGAATCATACCCGTAAAATAGAAAGGTAGTATGTGCCTATGTAAATCGTAAGGAGATAGTATCTTTCTTTGTTGGATTGGTGGCATTGCTTGCACGCATGTACGCTCTCTTTCCGACGCACGCGTGTCGGCGGTAGAATTTCGCTCGTGGCAAAAACGGGGCACGCCGTCGGTAATGAAGACGCTCTGTTTTTGTTTACAACTGATTATGCTTTGCAGTTTATAAGTGGAAGTAGTTATGTTACGAGGAATACAGAGTTTTTAAAATTATTTCGTGAATGTTTATGTAATGCCAGGGTTACTAAATAGCTTAGGTACCGGAAAAAGGAAGTGTCTAAACATGGTAGACTATTTGACCAGGCACATGTTTGCATTGCTGTAGTAAGGTATTGTGGTTGACTCTGCCTTGCTACGGATTATAGCCCAACGTGGTAAATTCGTAATTCATAATATAATCATAATATAAATAAAATATTGTATTAATTTAACAGATTGGTGGAAGTTAACGGCACGAACGTGCTCTCGTGCCGCAGTGTAGAAGAGCTGCAACGCGCAGCCAGCGCGGCGGCGCCGGCGCGGCTCGTGCTACTGCGCGCGCAGGGCTCCCCGTCCAGCCCCACGCGCCCCAACACGAGTCCGGCGCCTGTACCGGCCACACCCAATACCTTTACACAGGTAAATTTACGTTATTAATGTCATTATCTCTCTAAACAGCTCTAATCAAGTGTAACCGGAGAAGAAAGCCCGAAGTCCGCGTACGGGCGAGTCCGAATACCTACTGTCACGCACATGCATGGAAGGTGGAGCTTAAACGCGGCCCAATATTAAAACACTTCAGCGAATCGGAGGGCCAGATTTAACAGATTACACACATATTGACTTACCAATTAATAAAGATACAAAACTCGTCTAATTCTTACTCATGTAATTTTTTTCTAATAATCTGGTGCATTATCTTCAGAACGAGGCAGCCACACTGCGGGCAGAGCTGGGCGCGCTACGGTCAGCAGCCGAGCACGAGAAGGAGGGGCTCCGCGCCGACAACACGCGGCTCACGCACCGCATCTCCTACCTTGAGGAGCAAGTGGCCGAGCTATTAGCGAGGCATCCACAGGTATGTATCATCGGGTTCAGAATTGCATTATCAATTTATGATTGAATTCATTGATAAATTGGCCTTGGAACTCTGAACCCCATAGGACAACAACTTGGCTAAGTTTACCTAAAAAAGATAAATTCTATCATTACTTGGGGATTAAATTCAAGGTCTAATATTAAAAAAAATTCAAAAACAAAGATCCCGACGAATTAAGAACCTCCTCCTTCGAAATCTTGAAGTCGGTTGAAAAGTATTACCGCGTCCAAGAGTCTGATTAGTGAACTTTTTATTCTCATATCGTATTAGTAGAAGAGCCCATGACACTGAACCTAGTTCGATAAGTCTCCCGGATGTTATATATATAATTAGACGCGTTTTTAATAGCAGAACACGAAATGCCTATGCTGCAATGCAAAAAAATGGGCGGCATATAAAAAATTTTTTTTTGAAAAATTAAAAAAAAATCGGTCTCTAGTACGATAAATCTCCCAGGTTTCCTTTGTTCCTCGAAGCAGAGGAGAGTTAGGGCTATACGATAATGCGGTGCTGCAAGCCCCCATGACAGGCCTTGTCAGTTGCTGTAGCATTATAAGGGATCGATTTTTTTAGGTATCTAGTACGATCGATCTCCTCTAGAAACCAATGCTCATCTGAAAGATCATTACTTTCTGTGTAAGAAAAACCACTGCTGCATTTCCCAAAAATGGGTGAAGGTGGTTGCTGCAGCGATTGAAGGTCGCCCTCCGAGCAGTTCCATACGGCGTTACAATTCAACCGATTTTATTCAATATAGTTTTCATTAAAAGTACTTATCAGGCCTCACCTCCATGACTTTTTTCAATTTTTTTGGACCCACGGTTCCAAAGTTAGATGGGGGAACGCTCTTTTTTTAACTTTCAGAGCGATTATTTAAGAAACTATTAGTTTTATCTAAAAACTGTTAATGAAAGCCTATATTGATTTTAAAAGACCTATCTAAAAATACCCTACACGATAGGGTTAGAACGAGAAAAAAAAATCACACCCCACTTCATGTGTAAGGGAGGTACCCTAATAAAAAATATTTTTCCAGTTTTTATTATCCCACTTTTTCGGCGTGATTAATGCACACACTCATACGAAATTTCAGCTTTATAGTGCTAATGGTCACTGAGCTAGACCGCGGACAGACGGACCGACGGACAGACTACGGAACCCTAAAAAGCGCTGGTAGCCTGGGGGTAAGACGTCTAGCTGACTTTCAATCTGGAGTTCTTGGGTTGAAACCCCGGCTACCACTACCACTGAGTTTTCCAGAACATAGAGAAATAATAAGCCTTATAGAGTGCTCACTCCATACAACTGGTTATTAGCCCGCAAGCTTGACATTTTGAAGGCTAGACGACTAAGGGGTCGAGGGAGAAGCGGGCAGGAGGTGTGATTAGGGCACCCGTTGTAAACCCTTGGTATTCACCCCAGTTGTATGGAGTGAGCACTCTATAAGGCTTATTATTTCTCTATGTTCTGGAAAACTCAGTGGTAGTGGTAGCCGGGGTTTCAACCCAAGAACTCCAGATTGAAAGTCAGCTAGACGTCTTACCGCCAGGCTACCAGCGCTTTTTAGGGTTCCGTAGTCTGTCCGTCGGTCCGTCTGTCCGCGGTCTAGCTCAGTGACCATTAGCACTATAAAGCTGAAATTTCGTATGAGTGTGTGCATTAATCACGCCGGAAAAGTGGGATAATAAAAACTGGAAAAATATTTTTTATTAGGGTACCTCCCTTACACATGAAGTGGGGTGTGATTTTTTTTTCTCGATCTAACCCTATCGTGTAGGGTATCTTTAGATTGGTCTTTTAAAATCAATATAGGCTTTCATTAACAGTTTTTAGATAAAACTAATAGTTTCTTAAATAATCGCTCTGAAAGTTAAAAAAAGAGCGTTCCCCCATCTAACTTTGGAACCGTGGGTCCAAAAAAATTGAAAAAAGTCATGGAAGTGAGGCCTGATAAGTACTTTTAATTAAAACTATATTGAATAAAATCGGTTGAATTGTAACGCCGTATGGAACTGCTCGGAGGGCGACCTTCAATCGCTGCAGCAACCACCTTCACCCATTTTTGGGAAATGCAGCAGTGGTTTTTCTTACACAGAAAGTAATGATCTTTCATATGAGCATTGGTTTCTAGAGGAGATCGATCGTACTAGATACCTAAAAAAATCGATCCCTTATAATGCTGCAGCAACTGACAAGGCCTGTCATGGGGGCTTGCAGCACCGCATTATCGTATAGCCCTAACTCTCCTCTGCTTCGAGGAACAAAGGAAACCTGGGAGATTTATCGTACTAGAGACCGATTTTTTTTTAATTTTTCAAAAAATTTTTTTTAATATGCCGCCCATTTTTTTGCATTGCAGCATAGGCATTTCGTGTTCTGCTATTAAAAACGCGTCTAATTATATATATATCATCCGGGAGACTTATCGAACTAGGTTCAGTGTCATGGGCTCTTCTACTATATGGCGCGATCTGACCATACATAATTACAACATGAATATCTATTGCAGCTCCAGACTGTCAGCAGCAGCGACAGCTGCATAACAGTCAACAAGACCAAGAAGAACGTGACCAACATCAGCATCAGCTCCGAGCCGCACGCCAAGAGCCCCAAGTCCGAAGTCCAAGTGTTCCAGAAGGGTCCAGACATCACAGCGATAGTAGCGAAGCTACCAGGGCTCGATGGGGCTGAAGCCAGTTTGCCACTGATGCGACCACGGTCTAACGCGTCTGGTGCGTCCAGTCGCGCTGCGATTTCCCCCCGTGAATCCCCCGCACCCCCTGTGTCCCGCGCCCACTCCGCACACAGCATGGAACCCCGCTCCCGTATGAGACATTCCCTCTCCCACCACTGCATCCACGCAGCTGACTATAGCGCGGAAACTGACGCGGCTATACGCATGATCGAGCGCAACCAAAGACACATGGAGAAGCAGAGACTCAAAGCGGAAAAACTCAATCGTTCGAAGGAAGATCACTTCCGGTCTGACAGCGATTTAGATATGAATTCTCGCGCGAGCGCACCGCCTGATCGCCATTATGAGATCAAAAAAGCTGCTGACAGGATAGAAGAAAGTATTAAGAAGACTAACTGGGCGGAGCGGAAAACGATGTCCATAATCGAACAGCTAAAGCGCTCGCAACGCTTAAGAAAACTAAAGAAGAATGACAGCGCAGAAGACGTACACGTAGAGTCGGAGCGGCACTATATGTACCACAGGATAGACGGGAAAGTTCTAGAAAATGCGCACAAATCTAGCAGAAGAACGTCCAAACTGCACTCCCGGAGCGCCAAGTCTTCAGAGTTCGAGTCAGAATCTGACTATCCCAACGGAGATATCTACAGTAGCTCGCCACGGATTGACTACGGATCTGAAACCTGTTCGACTCGATTGAGTCATTATAAGAAGAACGATGACAGGAGCGAGGTGAAAAGCAGACCAACGCCGCCTCGGAAGCCACTGCGATTATCTCTTCATAAAGCCAGGAGCGCACATTCTCTAATGAACGGAAGCGAGTCAGAAACACCAAGCCGACCGCCTTCAGACATGAACGGAGAAGAATCTTGTAAGAAACCAGTTAAAAGAACGCATGCCAGTGACAAATGGGGACGGGATAGGCGGAGTGACGGTGGCCGGGCGACTCCGCGGCCTATCAGGCGGCATGCAGGTTTGAGCTCTTGTGAGACGCCGGCGGCGGATGATTTGTATCCCGAGCATACGCCGCTGAGAGCTATGAGCGCGATTAGCCCTGGGAAGTGGTGCTAGCAACTGGCGAGTGGGAACAGTATGTTATCGAGCTTTGGGCTCGATATAAAAATCGGGCTTCAATATAAAAATGTAAATGTAGTTAGTCAGCCGTTATATCGGCTGACATACCCGTCTGGCAATGTTTACTACCCGAGGAGTCCTGTGCTAGTGGAGAAGAAATGAAGGAGTGAAGAATGACGCGCTAGTGGTGTATTCGCATATTTTTTTACTAGCTCGTAGGGCAATAGTTACGGTATTTGAAAATAGACATTTGAGTGCAGCTAATACCATGTGGACAATACGTTAAAGTGTATTTCTAAGATTTATTTTATTTAGATACTACATCGGAATTTACAAAATATAGGACAGAAGCCCTGTGGAGGCTAATTTGTATAGTTATTGAAATTAGAAGTACGTAATTAAGTTTGAGACCGAACCTAAAGTTGTACAGTCATGGGCAGTATCATGCATAAGGTAATTATCACACGGGCACCGCAACCGCATGCGACGACGGTGTGCAAGCGCGACAACGCTATACACATGCAAAACACTATCTCGCTCGCGCACCGGTGTGAAAGCCGCCGAACGCAGCGCGCAAAATCCCGTGTTTTACGGTATTATTGTTTATCGTCAGATGACAAGCAAAACTCACTAAGTACTTCCACACACATACATAGCTATAATGAACCGTACTGGCAACATAACAAGGTTGATTTACATTTAATATTTTTTTTGTAATTAGTGAGTTTTCCTTGTCACCTGACGATATTTGGATAGCTATCATCAGAAGACTGTATTTAGTATTTCTCTAACTGCATCATACGACTCCGCCGACATAGTTTTGCTATACTTATATCAGAAAATAATTGTTAAAATATTGTATAAACTGACAATAATATAATAATTAAGGTTGTGTATAGTTTTAAGTAGACATAAGCTGGCTATACCTACCCGCACAGTGTATATTGTACATTATTATATACTATATAGCACCCACCGCGTTAATACTCACTTAGGTACCTAACTATATTTATATAGGTATAGGGAAATAAAAAGAATTAAGAATGAAATTGGAACTTTTTATTTTTTATTAAACCTTACATTTACAATGAAATAAATTCAACATTATAACGCTCGAGACAAAACTATAAAACCTCGATATAAACACATTCAGTCTAACCTCCTGAGTCCCAGACGCTAATAAATTGAAATTGCAATTTCAACCTTATTGCGCGTGAGTTTCAGTCTAAAGGGCCCTAATCATGACAGACTCATTTCTGAAATAATTAAATATTAGGTTATCTCTACCTCTTTCTATCAGATAGCTACGTTTCCTTCTTGGTGGCGAATGATTTGCCTTGTAAAAGCGATTCATATTTATAAATACAGTCACCATCAGATATATCGGAGTGGTCAAGGTGGTCATAAATATCTGAACAACGCCTCTATTGTCAAGGCGATAAACTGCATGCTCAGATATTTTAGAGTACCTTGACCGCTCTGATATATTTGATGGCGATATTACAACTATCACACGGGTGATAATATAACGTTTTTACATTTTTTTACAACTTTTCTCAATCGCAAACTAAAAAAATTGCATTGTTTAACAGTAATTTGGGACAAATAATAATCGCCTGACTATTTCGTGAACAAAATTCTCACAGAAGCATTAAGCGCGTGACAGTTGCCGCAGTTGGCATAAAATCAGCCGGAAAGTGTAAATTTGTGTAGTGGTTGAATTTTTGTATGGATTTTTCCGCTTTCCGGCAGAATTTTGTCTCTGATAGGTGATAGCTGAAAATCGCTTTAGTGTGTTGTGTGTAGCTAGCAATGGGGAAGCGTCCATGGAACTTATGAAACTATGGCACGTATTAACTTCATACTCAAAACTCAGATCGAGGCACTGTGTACGTTGTTATCAATTCTTATGATTTCTGATGTTACGAGAGACAGTTGTCAAAACTGTTCGTGGTATAAGGCGTCAACAGAATGTTAGCCTTAACCCTTTGACCGCCAAAGCCGTCAAATCACGCGCACGGAGAGTTGTGCCCTCAGCGCCAGGACGTGATATCACGTCCAAAATATAACGCGCAAGGCAAACCGGATATATTTTGGACGAGTTGTTTATTTTACAGTACTTTATTTCCTACTTTCTTTGATAAAACGAATAGTAACTTTATTCTCACACGCCATTATAAAGCTAATTGCTATTAACTTACATGCCAGAATCGCGTGAACTTTCGTATGGATTTAGGTCGTTATTATACAGAAATGTAGAATAAATCGAATGGAACATTAAAGCTTTATAAACAATAACACAATTTCAATTATTACATACGTGATATTATCAAATTAAAATTGAATAACAGGAAGATATAATTATTATGATGAATATGGGTAAAGAAAATTCTCATATTGTATTGGTGCGTCGTGTTTTTTATAAAGTAGCACACACTGGAGACGTGAGCGTCCATATGCTACGGTAACCGTTTACCATCTTGTTGAATGCTTGTTGGCCTCCAATAATGATATAAAACTTTGTATATAAAAAATGACGTTTGCAATACTTGGCACCTAAGTTCCAAAATGTGAACTAAGAATAAAATTGAATACTCGTAAGGTCTAAAACTCTAAAATGTCCACTTTGTGACGTGGAAAATACCAGAAATATAAGAGTTTTCTTCACCCCCATTAATCTTCAATTGTTATTATGTTAATGAAATATGACAATAAATATTTACAGCAATATAAAGTATGTACAGTCGCCATCAGATACAACGGAGCAGCCAAAGTGGTCACAAATATCTGAACAACGCCTTTATTGTCAAGGCGATGAAGTGCATGCACAGATATTTTTGAGTACCTCGGCCGCTCCGATATATTTGATAGCGACTGTAGAGGGTGCAGGCGGATAGGCTGACTGTACACCATATATGCGCAGACGGGTATGAAAACTCCTACGGCTATAGCAGACATGCCTCATATGCAGCTAGCCTTATGGTCTCTGCGGGAACGTTATAGTCAATAGTGACGTTTTCAAGTCAAAGGTACTTATATTATTGCCGGTTGTCAATAAGGCGATACTGTCGTAAAAACATTTTGGAAAAATCTCTTTTGTGTACCTTTCACTTGAAAACGCCACAATTTATACTTTGCCACGGATATTCACGATATCGTCACAATATAATGGTGTGTTCACATGTATGGTATCATTCTTTGAGACATATGTATCATACATGTCAACGCAACATTGACATTCAAGGCAAAAAATATAAATTTCGACCAATAGCTGCGAATTGAGATGAATCCGACGTAACTTTTTGGGCCGATCTCACAAGGATAAGGTCAGTGGGGGCAAGATCGCCTATAGGGACAGCTGAGTCTACCGTTGATAAAACCGTAAATTAGATGTTAAAAGCCCATTCGCCGCGCAACCTTTACTTTTTCTGGTTTCACAGTTAAAAGGCATTAACCTTAATTGTTCGGGTAGGCGCCCTTGTCCCAACTGTCTATCTATATTATATCTCACTTATCCCTTTGTAACCGTTAGGAAAACCTTTACACCTAATCTAGACACTCTAAACAATACCTATTAAGGTCTCCAATTTGACAAAACAAAATATAAAAATAATATACAAAATTATTGAATTTTTTGATTTTGATAACATAACTTGTCTCCATTGTGAGTTATTAAAATAAACCTTATACATTACGAAATAAAGATTAATTTTAAACCGAACTTATACGCGACTGAGCGCCCATTCGAAAGATAAATGACTAATATTGAGCAGTTTCAGACGCTCCGTACGAGGGAAATGTATCTTTTTGATTTGTATAAGATTGTTTCATAATATTAATTTTATTTATTTTTTATTTATTACAACGATTGAAAGTCGAATGTCGTATGGAGCGTCCAGAACAACCAGCCTTATCGGCACAATAAAACCAGAGACTATAGAGATATAGACGGCCACAGCCTAAGAACTTTTTGAAGCTCAAGTCAATCGCACCCTCTGTCCGAAAGCCACCTAAAGATACCGAAATTGTAAAACGAAATGTCACCTGCACTACTACTCCACCTAGTAACAAATAGCGTACTAGTAGTACACTAGTAGCTTCCTCTTACAATATCGGTATCTTTAGGCGGCTTTCGGATAGAGGGCGCAATTGACTTGAGCTTCAAAAAGTTCTTAGGCTGTAGCCGTCTATACCTCTATAGTCTCTGATAAAACATAAGCAGTACAGTAACTTTATACAGGCATTTCGATTGACTTGCGATATGAACATATTAACGAAATGCTATCACTATACTGTGCTAATTTTACCGTTTTTAAACACTTAACAATAATTTAGACTTGATTTTTTTTTTACAAATCGTTGCCTTAACATTGCAAGATGATCGATCTATACGAAGTTTAGTTTGAACGGTAGTAGAAAACTGATTGTCTATTGATAATATCGAAATTCGAATATTTAATATTTTCTTCTCTATCCTTCTTGGTTATTTAAGTAATAAAGTGGAAAATGACGGAAGTTCGATGTAGCCGCTCATTTGTAAGTCCCATAAAGTGCATTTTCCTTTTTTCTTTTTTTTTAAAAAAACATTATAGGGCGGCTATAGGTACGTATAGTCTGACTTAGCATTTTCATAATTATAGCGGTATTATATAACATAGTGCGTTAGCATTCTTAAGAGCAGCCGAATTACTTCTTTATACTATTTAAGTGATCTAATTTAAGTCCAAAAATATAACTCCACTCGTTTATTTTCGTACGTATGTTTCCGAATAAATGTAATAACAAACTTACTGTTTTTATCAGAAGATTAAACTATTACCCGCTTATTCATAAACGAGTTTCAAACCTCATTTAGTTAAAATGCATTTTGTCTGTTTCTAACAAACAAAACTGTCAATGTGACAGATAAGGACAAAAGGTGATTTAGTTAAATGAGGTTTGCAATACGTTACTGAATAAGCGGGTAAGTCTGTGGTTTCTTAAAAAAAAAACATGAAACCGCTGAGTGATTGTAATTATATTTTATAGACTTGAATTAAAATAGAATTTTTAATTGAGTGAAACAATTTGATAGCACTTTACATACATTTGCAAACAGTTTTGTATGCCAGCAACTGCCAAATTACTCCACTCAATTAAACAATTCAGATCACAGAGTAACTCCTGGATCTTAGAACTCAAAACAGCGTCCGAGATTGACGTACTTCTTAAGCGCGTAGGGCAGCGGCAGCTCCTTGACCGACCGTTTCATGAGGATGGAGAGTCTCACGCGGCGCGCGTCGCCGCCGTCCGAGGCGCGGCGCTTGTGGCGGCGCGCGGCGGCCGACGAGTCCGACGTGGCCGAGTCCCCGGAGCCCGACGAGCGCCGCGTCAAGTGCCGCTTCTGGCGGCGGCGGCGCCCCCCTGCACAACACAATATTCAACATACATAATGTTATACTAAAATAGTATTTTCAATTCAAGATAGTAATCTGACAGCTCTTCCGATACAAAATAAGGCAGGAGCTGTATTAATTTCAGTATTCCGCTTCGAACTGAGCACTCGCGATTTAACAAGACCCTTATGAAGATAGCTTTTATGAGTTTATGACTTCTAGCTCCGTAACACCTTGATCGATCCTGCTCATATAAAAACTCTCAAATTATATTTATCTCTGCTACAACCCCAACAAATTTCATAAAGATCAGACAAACCACTATTTGAAATCAAAAAGCCATCGAAATTCACGGACGTCCCAGTAGCCAACTGACAGTTTCGTCGTTTCCGGAATTATCTGTATTGACATTTAAATTTTTCTTGGACACGCTTGATTAGGTACGTGATATTGTTGTCAATAAAACTGACCAGTCCTGGAGGTATCAGAGTCCTGTCTGGAGCGGCGCGAGCTGCCGGCCTCGTAGCCCGTGCTCACCGGCGGCGAGTCCGCCGACGGAGACATCTCACCGATCCCTGTCAGTGACACTCACCAGTCCTGGAGGTGTCGGAGTCCTGTCCGGAGCGGCGCGAGCTGCCGGCCTCGTAGCCCGTGCTCACCGGCGACGAGTCCGCCGACGGAGACATCTCACCGATACCTGTCAGTAACACTCACCAGTCCTGGAGGTGTCGGAGTCCTGTCCGGAGCGGCGCGAGCTGCCGGCCTCGTAGCCCGTGCTCACCGGCGGCGAGTCCGCCGACGGAGACATCTCACCGATCCCTGTCAGTGACACTCACCAGTCCTGGAGGTGTCGGAGTCCTGTCCGGAGCGGCGCGAGCTGCCGGCCTCGTAGCCCGTGCTCACCGGCGACGAGTCCGCCGACGGAGACATCTCACCGATACCTGTCAGTAACACTCACCAGTCCTGGAGGTGTCGGAGTCCTGTCCGGAGCGGCGCGAGCTGCCGGCCTCGTAGCCCGTGCTCACCGGCGACGAGTCCGCCGACGGAGACATCTCACCGATACCTGTCAGTAACACTCACCAGTCCTGGAGGTGTCGGAGTCCTGTCCGGAGCGGCGCGAGCTGCCGGCCTCGTAGCCCGTGCTCACCGGCGACGAGTCCGCCGACGGAGACATCTCACCGATCCCTGTCAGTGACACTCACCAGTCCTGGAGGTGTCGGAGTCCTGTCCGGAGCGGCGCGAGCTGCCGGCCTCGTAGCCCGTGCTCACCGGCGACGAGTCCGCCGACGGAGACATCTCACCGATACCTGTCAGTAACACTCACCAGTCCTGGAGGTGTCGGAGTCCTGTCCGGAGCGGCGCGAGCTGCCGGCCTCGTAGCCCGTGCTCACCGGCGACGAGTCCGCCGACGGAGACATCTCACCGATACCTGTCAGTAACACTCACCAGTCCTGGAGGTGTCGGAGTCCTGTCCGGAGCGGCGCGAGCTGCCGGCCTCGTAGCCCGTGCTCACCGGCGACGAGTCCGCCGACGGAGACATCTCACCGATACCTGTCAGTAACACTCACCAGTCCTGGAGGTGTCGGAGTCCTGTCCGGAGCGGCGCGAGCTGCCGGCCTCGTAGCCCGTGCTCACCGGCGACGAGTCCGCCGACGGAGACATCTCACCGATACCTGTCAGTAACACTCACCAGTCCTGGAGGTGTCGGAGTCCTGTCCGGAGCGGCGCGAGCTGCCGGCCTCGTAGCCCGTGCTCACCGGCGACGAGTCCGCCGACGGAGACATCTCACCGATCCCTGTCAGTAACTAACGATTAAAAACATGGTCTGTGAACATCGATTCATTATACGAGTATCTATTTTTTTTTAAATATGTCCTCAATTTCGACCTCAATCTTTAATAGGGGATATTACTGCAATATTCTGCCACCAGAGTGCAGCTCTAGCACCCCGGTAAACCATAGAGTTTTTAATACATACTAGGCCTTAAACAGTTTTTTTACAAGTTTTCATAGATAATTTATAACGAATAAATATGTCATTTGCGCACTAAGGCGGTTTGTTTACAAAGGGCCTATCGTGAAATGAGAGAATCGAAATTTTGACATGTGCCTCTCTATCGCTCGAATATGAAAGAGTGACAGAGAACCAGGTAAGGAAATTTTTATTTTCGTGTTTCGTGGTAGGCCCTCTGGATGTGCTAGTGCCGCCCCCTCCGCATAGTTTTGCGTAATATTCCCTATTGTCAAACTTGCGGAGCTAGCCTACGAACCGGCGTCGGCTTAGATCGCCGTCGGCCTCGCGCTACAACAACCTACGCTGTAGAGCTTCTGTCGGGGCGGCTTGTCGGCGCCGGCCGCCTCGGCCTCGGCCTCGAGGCTGGCCTGCTCGGTCTCTACAACACTCGCCGCTGTCGAGCTTCTGTCGCGGCGGCTTGTCGACGCCGGCCGCCTCGGCCTCGGCCTCGCCGTCGGCCTCGAGACTGGCCTGCTCGGTCTCTACAACACTCACCGCTGTCGAGCTTCTGTCGCGGCGGCTTGTCGACGCCGGCCGCCTCGGCCTCGGCCTCGAGGCTGGCCTGCTCGGTCTCTACAACACTCGCCGCTGTCGAGCTTCTGTCGCGGCGGCTTGTCGACGCCGGCCGCCTCGGCCTCGGCCTCGCCGTCGGCCTCGAGACTGGCCTGCTCGGTCTCTACAACACTCACCGCTGTCGAGCTTCTGTCGCGGCGGCTTGTCGACGCCGGCCGCCTCGGCCTCGGCCTCGCCGTCGGCCTCGAGACTGGCCTGCTCGGTCTCTACAACACTCACCGCTGTCGAGCTTCTGTCGCGGCGGCTTGTCGACGCCGGCCGCCTCGGCCTCGGCCTCGCCGTCGGCCTCGAGACTGGCCTGCTCGGTCTCTACAACACTCGCCGCTGTCGAGCTTCTGTCGCGGCGGCTTGTCGACGCCGGCCGCCTCGGCCTCGGCCTCGCAGTCGGCCTCGAGGCTGGCCTGCTCGTTCTCTACAACACTCGCCGCTGTCGAGCTTCTGTCGCGGCGGCTTGTCGACGCCGGCCGCCTCGGCCTCGGCTTCGCCGTCGGCATCGAGGCTGGCCTGCTCGGTCTCTACAACACTCACCGCTGTCGAGCTTCTGTCGCGGCGGCTTGTCCACGCCGGCCGCCTCGGCCTCGGCCTCGCCGTCGGCCTCGAGGCTGGCCTGCTCGGTCTCTACAACACTCACCGCTGTCGAGCTTCTGTCGCGGCGGCTTGTCGACGCCGGCCGCCTCGGCCTCGGCCTCGCCGTCGGCCTCGAGGCTGGCCTGCTCGGTCTCTACAACACTCACCGCTGTCGAGCTTCTGTCGCGGCGGCTTGTCGACGCCGGCCGCCTCGGCCTCGGCCTCGCCGTCGGCCTCGAGACTGGCCTGCTCGGTCTCGGTGTCCTCCTCGGGCTCGTCTTCATCTCCGTCCTCCTCCTCGTCCGCGTCCCAGTCCATCTCTCGGGATGTCGTGGCTTCGTTCTCATTCATCTTGTGGACAAAGAGAGAAATTGAATAAGTTAGTTAGGTAGCATCACTACAGTTAACGTGAGCTAGTTGCGGTGTTGATTTTAGAGAAAATAGGTTTAGGTAAGGATAGACGCAAAAAGCAAAAATAAGATGACGCTGCAATCATCGCTTTGAATTGTTATGCTAATGATATCCATACACTCTGGTAAAATGTTAATAAAAGTAGGTATCTATGTAGGCTATGGTTAAACAAGACAATAGGAACAAACAAGTAAGAATAAACGCGCAAAGCAATGGTTATAGAGCGCTGCAATCATAAAAAAACGTTTCTTATGCTTGGTTATGTCATATGCATGTTGTAAAAAAATGTTAGGCCTTTCATTAGAAAATAAACCAATTTATTATGTGTGGATTTTTAGAACCTCATTATAAATCAATTATAATAGCTACTTTCTTGACTCACCTTTCCTAAAATGATGTCGACTTCAGCCGGCATTTCATCCTGCTCATCATCGCTGCGCCCGCGCCGCCTGCGTCTGTCCCTCCTGCCTCTAGCGCTGTCTCGCGTCTCGCTCCTATCTCGCGTGCTGTCGCGCGGGCTGTCCCCGTCGCTTCTCGTGTCGCGCTCGGGGGTATCGCTTCGGGTATTGTCGGCTGCGGTTCTCGTGTCCCGCTGGGGGGTGTCATCGGTTTTGTCGGCTGTGTCTGTAGACTCTGTGGTCGGCTGTGTTCCGCTGGCAGAAGGGACTGGTTCTGGGGATGTGTATGAAATTTATTAGATGTATATTAGATATTGTTATGGGCTGTTATAGAAGGTTAACTAAATATTTATAGTTTTAATTAAAGGAAATACACAAATAAGGAGTGAGGTGAGAAAATATTACACAGATGGAAAGGAATCCGCCGGAAGATCAGCGCTGGCTTCCGGGTCAGCATTATGCTGAGGCGGGCCCATTTCGTGGTAAACTCAGGATTGTTCTGAATTTATACTGTTTTTCTTTATACTTTTGTATGTACCTAATTTAGGTTTATCACGAATAAAACAATTGATTCTGATTCTGAATAGTAAGTCGCTTCTGGTCTTCGGATTGCAATACCGAGTAAGGTTCTAAGTGTCGCGTTTGCATTCCTCCGCCGTGGTCGACGATGTGGTGGAGTACGTTCTCGTTCAGGGTATACCGGCTGCAGATCCGGCACCTAGTTCACTTCAACTCATTTGTGGTGCGCGTGCTGCTGCTGGGTACTATTGCAAGGGTCTTCCGGCCGAAGGTGGCGTTTCGGCGATTCCGGGGCAATCTGCTGAATTCTACGCCAAATCAGACGACGCAACGTACGTCGCCTAAATCAAACTAGTTAAAAAAAATCGATGATGATTTTTGAATTTATAATTCGCAGTATCTAAAATTAATTTGAGTAGTAAAATAAAATAACACACAGTTACATTGTTGGAGTGTAATTTATCTTGCAATGAGTACCTGGGTGTAGTGGGTCGGCGTCGACGTCGGCCCCGGGGCGGGGCCTGCGCGCGTCGTCGCGCAGCTCGAAGGTGAGCATGCCGCGGCACGGGCGGCGCGCGCGCGGCTCGGGGGCGGGGGCGGGGGCGGTGCGCGGCTCGGAGGCGGCGCGAGGAGGCGGCGGGGTGGCGTCCTCCTCCGCGCGCTACAATACCACGGGTATTATTATCGAACTCGCGGACAGTCGCGGAGCATAAGCGAAGTGAATTCTTACAAACAACTCCAGACCGAACCGAACTGTCACCTGGCTACTGGGACGTCTAGGCATTTGGATAGCTTGAGTTACAATAATAACTAGTAGTCCGCCTCGAACTGAGAACTCGCGATTTACTTGCATCCTTTGCGACTACAACAAGACCCTAAGGAGGATTTTTTTTCTCCTTCTAGCTCCATAACCACTTGATCGATCCTGCTCATATACGAACTTACAAATTTTATGTATCTCTGCTACAGCCCCAAGAAATTCCATAAAGATCAGAAAAACGTTACTAAAGTTATCGTCGGACTAACTATCGAAATAAAAAAGCCATCCAAATGCCGAGACGTCCCAGTAACCAGATGACAGTTCGGTCTGAAGGCGTCTGTAAGAACTCGCTTCGCTTACGCTCCGCGAATTCGATAATGCCCATTTTGGCCCTCTTTGACCGAAAGTAATCTTTTAGAGCATCCCTTTAGAGATGCGATATTTATATTATTTGACAAGAGGAATCGTCTTGGCTGTCATCCGACGTATCGTCAGACGGCGCATCGCAATACAAGGCACCGGTCACGCCACATGGAACGTCCATACTTATGAATACTATGGTTACATACGCTCGAAAAGGCGATATGTCATAGAAAAATGGAGTAAAATCACTATAATAAACAATCATTACCTAGTCGGTGTAATCGTCCTGGTTATCATCGAACAATGTGTCTTCAGACGACATATCGAAACGTTATGTAAATTATTAGCATACTAAAGTGATGTACGCTCGAAAAAGCTCTATGGCATGGTAGTAAGGGGTTAAATTATCATGATAAACAAAACCACTAGAGTAGCAATAATTACCTGGTCTGTAGAATCGTCTTGGTTATCATCCGACAACGTGTCGTCAGACGGCGCGTCGAAGCGCAGGGCGCCGGCCACACGAGACGGCCCCATGCTGAGGACGAGCGACAGGAGCGCGTTCATCTCGCCCGCGCCGCCATTGCGATCCAGGTCGTGCAGTGCGTTCAGACCCTCTGTTGAAAATATGATTGGGTAATTACATAATTATAGGCTACTTGTAAAAAAAAGAGGATTAGGCGTTAATAGCCTCAGATAATCCTGTTTGTTTAAGGATCGAATATCAACATGCGGGTTCGCACAGGCCGATCAGATTCGCGTGAGAAATTGCCGCGTGAAGCAGCACGGGCAATATAGACACGACTCGGCCGGCAAGCGTGCGAGCGGCCTCAGAAATTAAATTGTTATTACATTTTTTCATCGGGTATCATTAAAGTCATATTGGAAGGTAAGACCATGCCGCGGCACAGTGTGGAGACACTACAGTATACTAGAGCATGTACACTCACCCACGTCGCTCTCGTCCTCGATGGGTATGCAGATGCGGCGCGGGCACGGCTTCTTGGCGGGCGGCGGGCGCGGCGGCGGCGCGCGCAGCTCGGGGTGGCGCCGCCACACGCCGCCGCGGAGCGCCGCGCGCACCATGCCGCGGCATAGAATCTGCAGGCGCGCCGGGCACTGCTCTTCTATACAATGTGAAAAAACATCGCAATTAGCACCCAGAATAGAACCTGAAACGGTCTACAAAGGTTTTGGGACCTCAAATGAATAGTTCAGCCATAACGCCCCTAACTATAACCATGTCAATCTCGCAACAACGCCTAGAACATCTGCATAACAGACCAAACAGTGATACAACTTACCCAATCTAATGAGATCTCCAGCCTCCTCCTTGGTGGGCACGCGCAAGGTCGCGAACGAAACGTTGAGGACGCTACGAGACGTCCACTCAGACTCGCCGACCCTCTTCACCTGGACTAGATTGTCATTTAGCGGCATCACTAGGATACCTCCCACCTAGAAAGTCATTGCAGATTAATACCACAAGCACAAACGACAAATATTTGTTGTCATCAAATAAAAACATGTAATAGGTATTTTTTTTAATGTACAAGTTTTAAAATAACAAAATATTTAGCACCACATTATTTTCGTACCTTAATTAATTGTTTGAAATAGTTCTGATACTCCTCTGGGCAGCCAGCACCGCAGTACACGCGATCATAGGGTGCCCCTAGTGGTGCTATGCAGAGCCCATTTCCTACACAAAACACACACATTACATTACACATACCTATTATATTATGAATCACAAATAGTTAACACATTAACTGCCAAGAACCCGCCTCATGGGTGCTCGTAAACTTTGCTCACACGCCGGACAACTTGCTGGGCGGGTTGCTTTGTACGTAGCTATAGATATCGGTTTTTGAAGTAAGACGTCATTTTTCGTATGGCAGTTAATGTGTTAAGACATCAGTGGCGTAGCTATAGGGTGGCAGAGCTGGCAAAATGCCACGGGCCCCCAGCTCGAGGGGCCCCCAGTATGAGAAACTACAACTAAAGGAGGATCTTAACATTTTCTGTAAGAGGGGCCCCATGTGATGAATTTGCCACAGGCCTCACTTAGCGTAGTTACGCCACTGTAAGACATCATCAACATCAGTCATCCCCTCAGAGCAGAGGACTGTGACGTCATGTCGTTCTGCTAAAGTGCAGGTGTGCAGTTTTGATTGGCTGGGTGCAGTAATTTGGGCACACCATCTTGCAGGTACAGTCAACATCAAAAATGTTTACACTTTTGCAGCCTATTACAAAGGAATAAGGTGCAAAAGAGTAAACATATCTATGACATTGACTGTACAATAAGTATTATTTTATGTATGTATTTTTTTTTTAATAAAAAAAAACTTTTAAATTATTGTTGCACAACATTATATCAATATCAATTATTTTATAGCACTACAGATTGATTACAGAATGTTCTTAACATTTAATATACCTTGAGAAAAAAAGAGTTAATCATAAATAACTTACCTAGATAATATTTAGGCTCACAAAAGTCAAATTCATCTAAAACCGGAGAATTTTCTATAAACTGTCCGAGCCTTTTGTTAGCATATTCTACCACCGTGGGGTGCACTTCCACCCCATGGCTGATGCCGCTGGAGCCCAAGATCAGGCCCACCAGTGTGCTCAGGTAACCCGTCCCCGAGCCCACATTTAGGAATGACAGCCCCGGCGACAGTTCCAGGCCTTCCATCACTTCACTGTCGAGCAAAGAGTTCACCCGTCATGCATTTGTATATAACACCTATAATATGTTTACCAAGATGAGAATATTAGGGTGCTGTTTAAAGTTAAGATAATATACTTTATAGCATATGCTCAGAAGGTTTACTTTTCAACTATCATAACAGTGAACAAAGGGGTCAAGTTACAAAGAGATCATGTAAACTGACAAACAAGCGATTATCACTGGCGATTATTATCAAAGCAATATTGTTTACATTCACTTTTGGTTTTCGGCGGAATAGTAGGTCGTACCTGTAGATGCAGGGCGCGGAGAGGTGCAGCGGCCCGTGCCGCCACGCCAGGTCCTTGTATGCCTGGTCCCGAGCATCCCGCGTCATGTAATCCGCGCGGTCCAGCGCCCTGAACACACGCTCCACATCGCGTGACCGGATGTAGTTGCTGCTCACTAGGTTGTCGATCAGCTCGTTGTTATCCCTGCCCGAACTCACGGCGCCTCCCATGTTGTTTGTTTTGTTCCGACCTTTCCTTGCACTCCCCGACTCCTCAGCTGATAAAAATTGTGACGTCACACTTGTTTTTCAACATAATTCGTCGCCAATATGTCACGTTCACCACGATCCGACGACTATGATGCACCATGTATAGATAGAAGTTTTTAGATCAATTATTATTGGAAGAAAACTTGATCAATATCGTTAAAAATCTAAGAAATCGAACGGGACCGAGTAGCTCACATGAAGAAAATCGTAGTAGTAGGTAATTAATGTACATGTAGGTATTTTTATTTTTGTTTTCTCTTGACTGTCAAACTAATGCAGATCCCTGATTGGTCTAGACAAACAGGGGCCACAGCTCGCCAATCAAAGTGCAGCATAAACATAATAAAAAAATGGAGTGCAAGATCAATTGATTTATTTGTAACGTATTGTAAATGTTTCTTTATCCATTTAATTAATTAAAACCTTGCGATAAATTCTATCACTTCTAATTCAAAATTTCTTGTAATTTTGTATTTAGTTTAGTTTAGTTGCATACGTGGACCTCGTGAAAATAGCGCACTGCTTCTGTCAACTCTATACTCTATAGCTAACTTTGACAGATCAAAAGTCATCGAACCACTAGCTAGGACGATGTGATTTGTTTTCCTTATTTTTTGTGCAATTCCGCTGGCCATCCTTAAAATTTCACAGTAGAAGCTGATCACTAACAGCCCTCCTAAGTGAGCATCGAAAGTTATATGGAGGTTTTATAGTAGAAGAATTGTCACGTCATAGTCGGACGTCACGACCAGCGACGTTGAGTTGATAAGCGCCAGGTCGAGGTTGATGGTGTAGTGGTTGATTTGTTGAGGGTCGAGATGGCGGAGACCAGCGAGGCGCAGGCCAGCGCGTCGGCGCCAGGAGGCGACGCGGGAGGAGATGACGAGAAGCGAGATGAGCGAATGCTGGAATGCAACATTTGCCTGGATACGGCGCGGGACGCTGTCGTCTCTATGTGTGGACATCTGTTCTGGTGAGCTATTCGTTTCTGTACCCTTACGTGATATGTGACACGTTACAAAGACTGAAAGTGATTGGGACAAGGTCATGTCTAAAATGCAAATTAACAGTTGTTGGAATTCTTAAAAAGTTATTCTGAATAATTATTTATTATTAACTACCTTGGTGTAGTGAAGTGTATTGGCAATGCTATCTCTCTAATATTAACGTTTATCCAGCTAAAAACAAGTAGTATGATGCTACTGCTACTCAGTAATTGAGTCCACATTAATTCTAATGTAAACAAAAAACTGGTTTTGGTTTATTACATTATTGGAATTTAAAAGACAAATGACAAAATTAAATTCAGTGTTACATAATTTTAATTCTATTATGCAATACTTAGTTTAGTTTGAGGTCAAACTGGTAAATTAATTCTCGAGATATTAAATTTTGATCATGTAAAGACAACTTGACCTTCATAATTATTATAAACTTAAGAGTAATTCCCATGTCGGTGGAGTACCTTCCAGGTATATCTTGCGCTAACTCCTTGACCTTAATGATACAACATGGCTCATACCCATTTCCTTCACTTTGTCCATGTAACTTCATCTGGATTTAACTTAGTGGCTTCCTTAACCTTAGAAATAGTAGAACTCTGCATTCAACCACAATATGACAGAGGTAAAGTGGTTCTGAATTCCTGTAGGGGTAAAAAAGCTATTCTGTGGGGGTGTGTTACTTTACTTGGTTCCTATTTTTTAATTTTAAGAGTCACCAGGACGCTCGCGTTCCCATACAAACGTAGTTCAGCTCTCATTTTAAAACGACATGCTTTAGAACCACGAAATTTAACATGGGCATTCTAGTAGTACAGATCTATGTTGGTAATTCGTTTTTGTTGCTAAAAATTATAATAAAAAGAAAATACAGCCAGATACAGATTTACATACAAAACTTATTTTTGCTATATTTTCTTTGTATTAAAATTTTTAGCAATAAATAAATAAATGTAACAATTGCAGCTGGCCCTGCCTGCACCAGTGGCTAGAGACGCGGCCGAGTCGGCAGGTGTGCCCCGTGTGCAAAGCTGCCATCAGCCGGGACAAGGTCATCCCGCTGTACGGCCGCGGCAACACTAAGCAGGAAGACCCCAGGAATAAGGTAGGTGTTTCTCCTTTCTTTCTATTGCAGTGGTCCCGAGAATGACCTGGGGCCATTTTTAACAAGTTTATGTTTACATACTATATTTGTCAAAGGTATTTACTTACAAACGGTTGGTGGTTCTTGCCAACAACGAAATTTTACCGATTGGTAAATACGCGCGAATTGAAACTGTTTTAAATCTTACTATTTTTTATTTTGTACGACATTCGCAATAACCTTAATGAATAAGGCCGTCCAAAGGCCTCCACCTCATGGTCAAATACATATTAACGATACCTACTTGTCCGCTTTTACAACGATTTTTAATATTAACTACGTACGGATTGCATGTTTTGATGTCCTTTGTATTTTTTTAATGATAACTAAAATATAAAATTAACGAAGGCAAAAAAATACCGACATTGGGATGAAATGGATAAGTTGCTCAAGTAATGTCGAGAAAGCACAAATTACACAAGAATAAGGCGTAACCTGGTGGCGGTAAGACGTCCGACATGCGATCCGGAGGTCTCAGGTTCAAATGTGATATAATATTTACCAATCGCTATTCGGTGTAGGAAAACATCGTGAAGAAACCTGCATACACCTGCGGAAAAATTCAAAGGTGTATGTGAAGTTCCCAACACGCTTTGGGTCAGCGTGGGGACTAAAGCTAGATAGCATGAGGCTAAAATATTATTATTATTAAGTGATTTTGAGCAGCAGTTAGACCAGCTTAGCATGTATGGCTGCACACACGAAAACACGCGACCGGCCGCCGCTGCTAGCGGCGAGACGAGCGGCGGCACGAGCGGCGAGATCAAAATGTTCAGCAATGTATGAAATTTTATCAAACCGTTTCCGAAAACAGCGGTGAGCCGCGCGCGCGACTCGCCGCTGTTTTCGTGAACGCTTTGCTTTCATACATTGCTGAACATTTTGATCTCGCCGCTCGTGCCGCCGCTCGTCTCGCCGCTAGCAGCGGCGGCCTGTCGCATGTATTCGTGCGTGCAGCCTTAGACTCAACATGTCACGGTGACCCGAAATTTATGGACAAGTGTGGAACCGAGGCCTGTAAATTAGGAGTCGGAAATCGGGTATTTTTCATTCATTCCGTTACTATCCTATGTTTAATCTGAAAATCGAATAAACAGTTATTACTTAAACACATTACTGAGTCATTCATAATTCATAAGGATCATAAACTAGGTCAAAATAGTCAAAATATTGGGTTGAAAGGATTTATGCGTAAACCGTTAAGATTACTTACCGGTTAATAGAATAAACATGTAAATGTTATAGGACAAAAAATGTGTGCAGATTTAGGTTTTTACTGTTTAATTTTAGTTCCAAGAAAAGTATAGTACAATTTATATTATATCGTTTGTTATTGAGTTTGATTTCGGCCTTGAGCTATACTCATCAGCAACTCATCAACTAACAAATCTGGCTTTCAGGTGCCCCCGCGGCCGGCGGGGCAGCGCACGGAGCCCGAGAACAACAGCGGCTTCCCGGGCTTCGGCTTCGGCGAGGGTTTCCACATGTCCTTCGGCATCGGGGCCTTTCCTTTCGGCGTGTTTACATCGACGTTCAACTTCGGCGACCCGAGACCAAGCGCTGGTATGTTACAGTGAACACGTGAATGTCTCTACTTCAGATACCAAAAAATATGCTAAAAATAGGTATGCGAAACGATATTAAGCCTCCTGATGATTCTGCCTAATGTAACTATGGGAAAAATAGTTTGGGATGTGATAATTTGCCATACAATTTTTAGCCACATATTAGTACTTACAATGTTGTAATAAACATTATACTATAACTGCCCTATCGAATATTAAAAAAGTTTATTTTTGAACACTACCTTCAGTCATTGGCAGATTATGCTGCTGGAGGGCATATTTTTATCAAGTTAGGCTTATTGAGTTGACTGAGTAATGGAATAAAACTGGTGTATGTATTCCAGCGCCCCGCGGTACGGCGCAGTACGAGGAGGAGCAGTTCTTGTCGAAGATCTTCCTGTGGGTGGCCATCCTGTTCGTGCTGTGGCTCATCTTCGCCTGACCGCACGTCTCGCCCACACACGCTACACGTCTCTTACACTTACACTTCTGATCGGTGTAAGGCACGGGACCGGTTTCAAATTTGCCGGTTTATTTTGGTTTCGCTCCGAACTAGCGCGGATCTCACACTGGCACGCTCCGGTGAACGAGGCAGCGTTATACGCATGCAGAACGCAGCAGTGTGATAACCGCCTAAGCTTTCCAACCGGTTAACCTTTACATAAAATTATTTAACCGGTTAATTTATCTCAACGAAACCAAAATGAAAAGATTTGAAACAGTATCCACGCCTAAAACCAGGGTTATAAGAGTAATTTAAAGGCTTAGAAAAAGTACCGTCACTCGGAGTGCTTCACCACTGATCAAAGATAATAGGAAGTGGCATAATGGCGTAATATGAAAAGCAGTTCCTGTCGAAGATTAAATATCCTGTGGCCATCCTTTTCGGGCCTTGGTTCATCTTCGCCTGAACGCACACCTCACTCGCATACGCCATACGCTCGTTAGACTTCTGATTAGAACTGCTATAACCAAGGTACGAAACCGGTTTCACTCTGTTGTCAATACCGGTTTATTTCGTCAAATTTTTGTCAATATGTCGCAGAGTGTTTATTATTTTAAACCGGTTTAAACCTGAACATGAAACTCCTTAACCGGTTATTGGAACGGACCAAAAATGAAAGGTTTATTACGTCAAACACATGACAATAGTCTGAATATGTTACCGGTATGCGAGCCTTGAATCAGTGTTATAAATTAGAGTGATCTAAAGTCTTAGAAAAATAACCTCCACTCCCCAGCGTTCCATCACAGATAGACTGTAATAGGAAGTGGCTGGCACCTTATAATTTAATCAATTTTTGTACATCACCGCAGGTTTATTTCCGCTGGCTTCTAATAATACGTGTTTATAAAAATTGCACAGAGAAGTAACGAGTGTCAGAATGAGCCCTTTGAACGTCATACGCCGTATACAAAAGCGTCACAAACGTCAAGAGTAAGCAAGCCAGTATAAACGTTACTCAATAGGATTAAGGTTACTTTCACAGCACACGGCATAACACTTATAGGTATTCTTAGCGTCCAAAGGGTAAACAAAATAAATATATGAGTAACCTACAAATAAACCCAATGGGCAATTTTACAAATCTGAATTTAATAGCGTTTCAGAAATTAGAGTTCTGAAAAGAAGGAAAGTAAGAATAACTTTAGTCTCGTCTTTAAAATTTGTTGCGTTATCTATTTGCATTGATATACGATGTTTAGTTTTGTATTTGCTATAGTCTAGATGCAACGAAATAGTTACATCTACAGAGAGAGTTGATGAGCTAACTAGGAGGTCTAGTAAAATGAACTGTATCTAGTGTATGTAATTTTTATTTACCAATCATGGTACAGTCAACGCCTAAAATATGTATAAAATCTTGCACCTAACTCAATTGTAATAAGGTCCAATATCGTGTACGTATTTTGGCGTTGACTGTACAAATCAGTTGCAGGCAGCAAAAATTCTACCACACTGTACATACTGGACCATAATACTTCTCACCAACCGCATGGTAAACTGTAGATTTATAATTGTGTAAGATTTATGCCCCCTGTTTATACTTTATTGCATTATTATTGTAAATGAATATCATGTTTACAATTGCTAACAATATCTAAACAAACGAAATGCTGAAAAATATCTGAACATAACTGTGGTGACCAAGTGATCATGTCCTGATATTTCTAAGTACATACAGTTGCATATAAAGATTTGATGTAAAAAATATGTTTTCTTTAACTTAAATATATTTACGTCACTCTGGGCGCTAAAGGCTTGGGCTAACAGCCGGCGGGGCGCAGCGCGACGTCCGCAGCGCGTGACGCCGACGCGATGACTGTTCAAACAGGGCGCGCGCGGATCGCGCCGGCCTCGCGCCCTCAAGGCGCGCGTGAACGCGGCGCGGACGCGCGTCCCGTACGAATTGTGACCCTGCGCGGGGCGCGGGGCGCGGGGCAGCGTCCCGCCGCGTCCGCGCGGCGCAGCGCCGAGCGGACGCGCGGCGCGGGGCGGGACAGAAGCGGGGCGCGATGCCGGCGGGACGCAGTCTGTTTGACGTCGCTAACCTGTTAGCATGTATTTAAGGACGCCGCGGTCGCGCGGCGCGACCGCGGCGCTGCGTCCCGCCGGCCTGTTTGTCCAAGGCTTAAGTGAGATTTACCGCCCTAGAGCGCAGCGGCAAATCTGACTTCACACCAACGAGAAGACGTAAAATTATGTACGCACCACGGGCGGTAATAATGAAGGTCTCAGATCTCTTGTTTATGGCCCTTACCTTCGGTTCGGGCCACAAATGCCAGCGATCTGAGCCCTTCTTTATTTTACCGCCCTATGTACGTAATGTACTATAATTGTTAATGTTTATACCTATCGTTGGAACTATATCAAATATCATATTGTAAAAAATAGTCTGGAGAATACTTTGTCCTCTCAGTACAATGTATGAACTTTAAAATATTGAACCCCGATGACAACGGTCACCCTTAAGCCATGGTGAAAACTATACTTAAAAGATGAAAATAAATAAACAAAAAAAATGTTGCTTGTGAAACATAAAATGCACCTTCACGCTTCTTTGTGATAAGGTTGATTTTGTATTGCGAGGCCTATGTAGCCTGGGACAATTCTTAACTGTTCGTGCTGTAGTCTATACGGTTCTCGTTTCTTATGTAAACTGCTATTGTTTTTGCATAATTTTAATCGCATTTTGGTGTCGCTGAATGTACAGGGTCCATGAATGCAATGTATAAACACCCTTCCTGGGCAATACCGCTCAAAAGTCCAGTAGAAGAAAAAAAAACACCATTCCTGATTTCAGTAGCTTTGTTGTATGTATGTATCAGATATTAACAGAAATCCCGAAATAGGAAATATTATTCCGCATATCTAAAACCCGATTTACAAATTTCGACGCAGCAGTGATTATCTAGAAGTGTTTCGTAAACCAAGTTTTGGTACGAAGCACTAAACAATACTGACTGCACAGCTAAAAATCTGGAAGCACATCAAATCGTTTTGGTATGAATTTAGATTTTTTGCTTTGAAAGTCAGTATTATAATATGTTTATATTATTATAGTTATGTTTTATTGTGCCTTTTAAATACTAGACTTTAAAAATATCAACTTTATAGTCTGGTGACCAAACTCTGGTCTAGACAAGGAACCATAATTTTTCTGAATGCTTTCATCGATGTATACGGAGACCCATATAAATGTTGAAGAATAGGTGGACTCATGTAACGTAAGCATATAGCAATGTGAATAATTGCAGCTTAAACCAATGTCATTGCTACAGGTGCTCTATCCAAAATCACGAATTAGTTTCATGTGAATTTTGGCCCTCAGGATCTTTTGCTAAAAACTCGGTCTGATATCAAGAACTTAGAAATCATTTCAAGGCCTCAATGTTTCAAGGGGACACCGTTTCACTCACAATAAGCAGAGGCCTTTGTACAGTTCCATTTAAACCCTCCATCACAGCTTGACGCCATACGCTGCGTACAGCGTCAGAGCGTCACACGCTGCGAACGGCATCAATCGCTGACAAAGTCCTAACATTATCTTAATTTAGCTTTAGGTTCATAGCAGATAAGTGGTTTATCATTGTAACCAGTGTTGAACTAATACAAGCATTTGAATTTGCAACTATTTGTGTGGAGTCACCGAAATTACTGAAAATGAAATTACGATTCCAAAATTATTCAATATTACTCAAAATTGTATGAAAAATTTAGTTTCCAGTGTACTATCTGTCAGTTGCTGTTATGGTGCGAGTAGGCATCAGTATACAAAAAAAAATGTACAGCCTTCAACAGGTATTGTTTACTTACTCTATTATAAGCTCTTAAGTTATTTTCGCTTTGAAGTTATATCTGTTGCTGAAATGTACGCTTTGGTTTGGACCTTAGAATATTCAACCAAACGGACCGACCATGTCTGTCATTTTCTATACAAAAAAGTCTGCCGATTTTTGCGGGGGAGGGGAACGTCAAAATGTGTGCGTAACGACAACATAGCCACGTCAGATAAACGTCAGTACATACATTAAGTATGACCACTGGTCATATATTTTCGGCAGAGGGGTACGCCTGTCAATGGCCGCTCCGGTTGGTTAAATGATCTGAGGTTTGGACGCATATGCGTCTCAGAATGAACTACATATAAGTAAAGATATATATCAAATAACGTAGATAAAACCACGAAACATGTATTTGTTAGATATTCTTTATGTTAATATTCCTGTAAGTTAAGTGTATATAATGATTATATTTTAAAGATTTGAAGGGAAGGAAATTTTATTGTTTAATTTAATTTATAAAAATAATTAAACAAAGGAAGAATTTGTTTTTATTTTTAACCTGCAGGGCTTCAAAAAGCAATAAAATATTGGTTATTTCATTTTAATATATTTATTTTGAAGGACACAGTATAGAAATTAACAGTATTGCTTTAAAACATGAATATTAATAAGATTAATTTCTCTTACTTTCAATATGTCATCACATCACTTATTGTATTTTTATAAGTCTTATTCTATCATGACAAGATAATTACAATAATTTTAAACAAAAAAAAGAACCGACTTCACTTAGGATCCGCTTTTTCAAATGGAAATGCCCGAGTTGCTGTAAAAAATACTGGAATCAATAGGTGTGCTTATAATAGTTGAAGAGTTCCCTCGATTTCTCCAGAATCCCATCATCAGATCCGGAACTGATGACAATGGGACCAACTGTGCTTTCAAACAAAAAAAGAATTTTCCAAATCGGTCCAGCGGTCTTCGAATAATCGGTGAACATACATAAAAACAAAATAGCAAAAAAAAAACAAGCAAAGATCCCGACGAATTGAGAACCTCCTCCTTCGAAATCTTGAAGTCGGTTGGAAATAAAGTCAAATAAATGAGATTTAGACATTAACTTTGTAGAATACTTGATAAATCGTGATTGAACTTAATTTTACATAACTTCCATGAATTTATTGAATACGAAAATTTACAATAAAAGTATTGTAAAATTTTATTTCTTTATTCTGTGTTCCTCGCCAACTATACAATACGATACTTACCACAAAAAATCCTAAGGTATTTGCGATAATTTGCATTGGATTAAACTAAAATAGGCCTTAACGTCATAAAAATAGGAGTCAGTTTTTTTTAACTGACTAATAATCCTGCCTAGTAATGAGTAGATCGTTTGGAATTCTTTATCTGGCTTTGGAAATAACCCCTAAACTTGTCCCTAAATTAATTAAATCATATTCTAAGTCGCCGCAGACTCGACGCTCGCGGGCAGTGCGAACAGCGTCCTACTACCGCTGTCGGTCAAAACAGGCTCATATAATTGCATATATTTTGATCGTGTGTGGTAGTGGCGAGTCCGAGCGACTAGTCTGCGGTGTTACAAACTTCTTACTTCTATAGGTCTCTCATTTTAGAAGAGCAAAAGGAAGGTAAAAATGTATGACGACATATACATTTTAAATGGCGTTTCAGCGACACGACATTGCGCGCGTGACCTCTTACGGTGCACATACACCCATGGACACTTATAACAAACCTTAAACTATACAAAACCCTTACTCGAGACCATACAATTTAAGCGTACGGTCCATACTAGTAGACGCCAGGCACTGCGCGTGTCGACCGAACCTAACACCGGTCGCCGCCGCCGTATGCTCGTTGAACACCTTCAACTCCTGCCACTGCCGGCACAGATACACCCGCACATCAGATCCAGCCACAGCTAAGTATGTACCACTTTGATCGAAGCACAACTCCTTAATAGCATAACCTTCATCGAGCTGAATCGTCTTGAAGTTCTTAAGCTTCCGCAGATCCCATAGTTTAACGCAAGCGTCTTCAGCAGCGGTTGCCAAATAGTAACCGTTCTCGGAGAAGGAGATGGAGGTGACCGGGCCGACGTGTCCGGGGAAGTTGGCCACGTTGCTCTGCTCTTTGAGGTCCCAGATCTTGACCTGGGAGTTCTCTGTGCCGGTACCGAAGATGAGACCGTCAGGATGGAACTGGGCGGTGGTCAGGCTGACGCCGGAGGAGTCACCCACCTAGAAAAATAAATATAAAGATGACTTAATTTAATTTTCCTTCTAGTGTTTGCTCCGGCTTGAGCCACTGCTCAATTGAATACGTACCCTACGTCTGGCAACCTAATCCCGTGAATTAGGCAGGCCCACACTGAACGAACTGCCTCGCGCAGCAATTTCCTCGCGAGTGACCCCCGTGAGTTTACAAAGTGACCTTCCAACCCCGAGGGGAAACTAGGCCTTATTGGGATTAAAAGTCCGGTTTCCTCTCAATGTTTTCCTTCACCGAAAAGCGACTGGTAAGTATCAAAAGATGTTTCGTACTCATACATGTTCCGAAAAGCTCAGTGTTGTTATTATAAGCCCGGGTTTGTCCCCGAGACCTCCAGATTGAAAGCAGAAGAACATCTTAGTCCACATAATACACGCACCTTGGTGAGCAGCGCGCCGGTGCGGATGTCGGAGAAGGCCCAGTGCTGGTCGGTGGACGTGGACAGCACGTAGTCGCCGGTGGGGTGCAGCGACAGGCCCGTCACGGGGCCGTCGTGAGAGCGCAGGATCACCGTCGTCTGCGATCTAAAAAGTTTGTTTTGCAACATCGAGAGTATAAATGCTTGAGGCGCATGGATCGTGGCCCTATTAAAATGCGGTATTTGTAAAATATGAATTCGAAAAACTGCTTAGGGCGCGGATTCGAGTCACGCGTCTCGGTCAAAATTATAGAATTGAATGGACCTGTTTCGGATGACAACGGCGACCGCTCATATAACCGCAGAGTTTATATATGATAGACCTTAGGCTTACGTTTTTAATGTACAATTCAGAAATAAATAATATTTTTAATCAAGTACATAAACTAGCTTATGCAGTAAAGTCGAGTCCAGAGCATTCGATTCATTGCTTATAGTTTTCATAACTACCATTTAAATTGAACCAAAGAAACTGTTAATGGAGCAGGTAACAAGTGGTGTCTTGAAGCATATACTTACGTCGGCACATTCCATACACGAATAGTGTGATCAGGCGACGCCGTGATGACGGTGTCTTCGTCCGGGTGGTAGATGACGCGAGTGACCTGGATAAAAATTGATAAAAATACATGTATAAATGTATTGAGCTGCTGTTCCATAAATCAAAAACGGAGCGGCAGCTGACCTTAGCTGCTTAGCTGGAAAAGATCCCTAATAAGTTCGCCTTTGTACCTATATCTCTTAAAATTGTTTTTTTTTTGTACAATAAAGTGCTGCTACTACTACTACTTTACAAGGTTCCATTATTCTCTAAGCGATATTACAAGTTATTTTGCGAGTGGAAATGGCTGACGCAGTTGTATTAATATTGTAACGTCGAATGTTTCGCTCCATAATGAGGAAGCTTATTTGTGAGCCTTCCGCATTGGTTGACCGATGAAGACAACGATATTCCACTTCAAAATGTGAGTTATCTAAGGCAATATATTTAATATGTCAGTATCATGGAATTTTTGATGTAGTTGTGCCTGAATTGTAGGTCTCACCTTCTTGGTGTGCCCCTTGAGGATAGCGACGACTTGTTCTGTGTCCTTGTTGAAGACGGTCGCGTTGCGGTCGTTGCCTCCGGTGAGGATGCGGCTGTGGTCCGTCGGGTTGATGTCCAGGGCTAGGATACCTGGCACACTGGCAGAGTGAAGACCCTGTGGGGGAAAAATGGTGTCAATTAACCAAACGGGCACTCACAAGCCAACACAGACAGGGAAACAATTTGACCGCTTCCCTTAGCAACTGACCAGAAGCTCAACACTGAGAGTTGTGCAGACCAACGTGAGAGGCCTTAGCCTAGTCGGACTCTATTATAGGCAAATTTAACAAAAAAAAAATAAAGGAAATATATTCGACTGTGGACAACAGTCCACGGCAGTCAATGCAAATTGGTCCTAGTACTCTCAAAACTTGAAGATCTCCATCTTCAAGTTCTAATCTACTAGGTTCTAATCTAATATCTATCAATCTACTAGGTTCTAGGTTCTAATCTAATAGGATCCTCTAAACTCGCGCGAATAAAAAGGACTATAGTGTAAATTTGCAACATAAGCTAAACTAAAGTATAGTTTCATGGGTATTCAAAGCTAGGGAAGGGGATGAACAGATAACTGTCTTCTGAGAGCTCTGAGCTCCGAATATTATGACTGTTTTCGGGAGCCATCCTTATTTCGTCGGTTACAGGACACTTACAGGATGGCTGGCCGTGGTGAGGAAGGCGCGGATCTGGTCGGGTCCCACGAGCCCCTCGGGCACGGTGCGGCCGCGGCGCTTGCGCTCCTGCGTGAGCGCCGTCGCGCGCTCCTGCAGCCGCGCCACCACCTCCGCCGACATGCCCACCGGCGTGGCGCCGCCGCCTGGTGCTGCTGCCTCTGCCTAAACAAACAAACAACACAAAAATTTATAATTCATCTTCATCTAAGAATTAACCCTTATTCCGCTGGGCACAAGACATACCGGGTGCTGCGGCTGCTGCGTAATGCCGGCCTGCGGCTTGAGCGTGGCGAGCGCCTCTCGGGCCGCCGTCACCTCCTTGGTCAGACGAGCGATGACACGGCACGCAGCGTCGTGCTGGTACAGCGCGTGGGACAACTCCTGCGGACATTAATGACAAGTGTACCTTTACAATTATATTTCTTATCTCACTTGATAGAGACTTGGAGAAACTGGGATCAAATCCTGGTATATAAAAAACTAAAAGCATATACTCATGAAATTAAAAATAAAAATTACATACATGTCATCTGCAAATAACCTCAAGAAAGTGAATTGAAAAGGCAAAGTAAAGCTGTAATCTACATAAGCACCGTAGGCTGCCCCTTGTTGCCCCTGTAGCTAGACTACCAAAAAATAAACAGATTTTAGATCTGGGTCTAAAACCTCGCTGCTTGTTTCATAAGCTTATTACTGGCCATGATTATTGGATGGCTCCTAAATGCTAGCAAAGATGAAGTGTTAGCGTACCTGTCTAGCAGTCTGCAGCTGCTGACGCTGCGTGAAGGCATGCAGCATGAGGGCATCCCACTCATCCTGCATGCTCTTCAATGTAGCCGGGATGGATGTGGCACTGGGGGGCTTTGGCTTGACTATTGGTGGGGCTAAAATATAAATAAATATCTTGTTAATTATACTTTCTGCTTATAGTTTTGGAGATGAAATTGTAAAAATTACAAATAGATTTTTGTCATACATTCTTGTCAAATTTTAAGTCGTTAGAATCTTGTTTTAAGAGTCCGGTAAACTTTTAATGCTATTTTGCAGTCACTAACATAACTTCTATTACTTTGTATACATATTATGAAAGATTGTTTCTTATTAAATAGAATAAATAGAACAATTTTTTTAATTTTATGTTGTGTGTGAACATGTGGTGTTGAATGTAATTGGAGATTTTAATTCACTATTTTGTTGGCATGATTAATATGTGGATATTTTTTATATATATTTCACTTATTCTCATGATCCATGGCTGTGTTGGGAGCCCTGGGTTCTATTGTAGGGTCGACTACAAAGAGATGTATACACTTTTTCACCTTATTGCGTTGTAATAAGGTCCAAAAGTGTATACATCTCTTTGTAGTCGACTGTACACATCACATTTTAATTTACCTAACATATTCTATATTATTTTGTAGTGTGAATCCCATGTCAAAGTACATTTTGTAGGTAGGATGTAGCGTCACATTCTGACAATAAACTTTGCTACTATTGTCCTCTGGCTGACAGAAAGAACAACCAGTAATAGTTTGTTCACCCATATTATATCTTGCATATTATTATTGCGTTCTAGACCATTTATCCCTATGCGCCATGATTATGTTTGGTTAGCGTTATGATTTAGTTTACTTTTTATTTCAATAAGATCCTCCACACGCAGCTCCTTGCCACTAATAGGGTCGACGCCATTTTCGATGATGTACTTCTCGATGATGCGCTTCTCGAACACGGAGCCTGACGACGGAGACACCACCGGCACCTCGGGCACCTCGTTCGATACTACAAACGAAAGTTAGGTTATAAACTCCAACAAACATCAAAAAAATATACTTAATAGGGCGGCTACGTTACGAGCCCACAAGGAACCTATAAAACAAATTGTATATATCGAGATTTAACCAAAATTTTGCACCAAAATCGTTTGAATATAGTAGAAAATAAAAGCGTCACCCGGTACGCTCTGTTGCAAAGAGCACTTACTTGCACAGTATAAAGCCATTTTATTTCCGATTTGGGCTATAGAAGCACAAGATGTTGAAGCACCAACACACGATTCACACGATATTCCTGAATTAATGTCTACTTTATCTTAAATTACACTGTTTTGCCTTTTTCGATTTCGTCAAAAAATCACTGAATTTGACAGCTCGCAGAATAAAAAAAAGCGTGTACTTGTACTTGGCCCACAGACAAGATATATATTAAATCAAGGCGTTTTATCAACAAGCGGTTATAACGTTGGCTCAAACAATATGTTTATGGGGTCTATTCACGTCTAGATTTGGCGTCAACAAGACGCCGCGACATTTCAAAGCCGCGGACTTTGAAAATCGAGATTTCGTCATCTGCGTCTCTTTCACTCGTATAAGCAAGTGAAGATAACGAAATATCGACTTCAGTGGCCCGCATATTTTTGTTTACAAATATTTAGTATTTGTACTGTAGTCTCTGTATATTTAGTTATGTAAATAAATGTATTATTATATCATTCAGTATTTCTTTTAAATCTTTTATTTATACTTTTTCAGTAGATTTTGTATTATCAGCGTAAAATTATAAAGAGAGTAAAACGCCACTTTTCTTCCACGGTTTATTGTTGAACAACAGTTTAGAATAGTTTATGCCACGCGCAGGCGCAGTCGCACGGGAATGGCACCTTCCTTAACACTACACTGTTTCGTGTAAAAACATTTCACTATGTTAATGTTACTTTGTACATGGCCATCGGTAAAGTAGCAATACATATTTTAATTTACTTTTTACACATTCAACAAAATTTCAACAATCATTTTTTAAATACCCATACAGTACCAATACTATCGTATGTGTAAAATCTATAAAATACATACAGACTTGAGACTGATAAAAAAATGAGACGATGCCAAAATTATTTAGGATGATAATATTTATAATATATTAGGAACTACACTTAAGGATATTTATTTACACATTGATATAAAATGATCTCAATCATTTTCAAAAGAAAACTTATGAATGAACCAAATATAATAATACTCCTTCCATGGATATAAAATATCAAGATTTGTCCATTGTACGTAAATTATAGAATGTAGAGTGAGTTCGGGCAAAATCGGACGATTCAAATTTACGCACACGAGTTGTCAGGAGCAACAAGTGCGGTCTGAAGAGAGGTGCTATAAAAAATGACGCATTGTTTCACCTTGCCAGAACTAAATAAAGTCCCCACAATGGAGCCCAATTCTACCCAGCGTCCGATTTTGGCAGGACTCACCTTATATAATATGAAGTTGAATCTAAGAAAAGGTAACATTTTTGAGCATAAAATTATTTTTATTAAATATTAAAAACGGAAAGTTTTGATTATAGTCTAATAATACATATAAAGTATTTTCTAACACGCAGATATGATCTAAACACGAGGGAAACAGATGTATGCAGCCCGCCGGACATTACCCGACTTGTAATCTCGCCATAACAGCATCTTGAATTAAAAAAAAGAAGTATGCTCAAAAACAATACCGCACGCAGAAACTTATCCTAAATAATATTCTATAATATAAATTACTAAAACAACTAAAATCATGCTTCACTAACCTACGGTTGACTGATACAATAATTAATCCTAAAATAGTAACCGTCAGCAACTAAAACATTATTTCTATTGAGAACATACTTAAATCATAAATTGCACATTAATATTTCTTATAAGCATAAAAAATAATAAGTTCATAATTTTCAATATTAAACTTGCTCTCACCTTTATGGATTCTTTACACAATTTCATGAAAATAAACGTTGATTACATCTTATTGACAATTCTAACACAGAACATTCATTAGGATCCTTGCTTGATAAATGGACCGTCTGCGTCTCTTTCGCTCACATAAAGAAAGAGCAAAAGAAGTGGCGATAGAAACATTTTGACATTAACTAGCCCTAGAAGGCTGCAGACGTAGTATTATGGTAGCATTTATCGCTTTTAGCATCCATCTCATTCTAGTTTAGGTCGATGGAATGAGACGAATGTTTCACGTGAGCGATAGCATTTTTACAGGTCACAACCTCCATTATTAAAGCCAATAAATCCATTTGTGCTACCAATAACAAGCTTACGAACAATATTGTCAGCCCCTTTCCAATTTCATTATTAAATACAAAAATAAAAGAACTTTCTTAATAACTTAGAACATAATTATGTACAATTAATATCCGACAATATCAGTCTCGACACTTTCATAAACAGTATTATTTTCTAAGGAAATCCTCCAACTAGAATGTTTACTCGACTATGCTACGGATTTTTAAAAAATAACACGCTTCTGAATCCGAGACATTGATTTCACTACAATCATAAATTTCCGCAAATTCCGCGTATCAGTCACAATCAGTTCATTGGTTCATAAAACATGTCCACTTTGAGGTATGCTCTTGTGTCTATAGATTTTGCAGATAATATCGAGTCTCGCAATGTCTTTTATGAGACAAAGACAGCAAATTGTAATTTCCTCTTTATTTATTGAGTAGAAGTTACCATCACTTGTGCGGTATGACACACAACAAATTGTGGATTTCGTGTCTATTTATTAAGCGGCGGGCTTCAAAAATCGAAGTTTCGTTATGTCCGTCTCTTGCTCTTGCATATTCGAAATAGAGTGATGCAAATAGCCGATCGAACGAATGAATTGGACTGCGGTTATAGGCCAGAAGTTACCGATACTTGTGTGGAACAATGGGTCCATTTCATTGGCTTATTGAGGGGTGTACTCGAAGGGTCAGTATGACGTGAGACGTTTACAGGGTGGAGTGATGTTCTCATGTGACGGCGCGCCGTAGCTGCCGGATGGCGCCGTATACCTGTCAACGTAGGAAATTATCAAATGGGGTTGGCAACTGTCAATGGTTTGGCCAGATGGCGCCAGTATAGCTAGGTCCCTTTCACTAGTATTGTTGTATGGGATTTGGCTTAAAGGCTAGCCCATCCAGGTCAAAAAAAATTAAAAAAAAAACGTGATTTTGACACTATTTGTAGGACTGACAGGGACCCAGCTATGCTGACGCCATCTGTAAATACTTTCGACCGGCCAACCCCATTAGTTATTAATATTTAATACTAAAATTAAAAAACTTTTTACAAAAAAAAGGTGAACCGACTTCAAAACGGATAAAATAAATCATTATATTCTTTATATGCGTTATCAATTGATATGTTTGAAGTACGGGTACATCTACGCAATTATTAAACAATTGGTTTAATTTAATTTTGTTTACAGAGATACCAGAGAGCAGGTCGTTTGCGCAGGTTTCTCGTATTGTATCGGAGAAGGTTTAAGGCTTTGCAGGTAACGTGAGCGGTACCTTGACCGCGGGCCCCAGCCGCAGGCGCAGGCAGGTGACGAGCTCCTCCTGGCGCGCCATGAGCAGCTCGCGCCCCGCCAGCCGGCCCGCGCGCGCCGCCGCCCCCGCCGCCGCGCCGCCCACCGCGCCCACCAGCATGCCCACCAGCATGCCCACCTCCTCCTGCAGGTAACGTGAGCGGTACCTTGACCGCGGGCCCCAGCCGCAGGCGCAGGCAGGTGACGAGCTCCTCCTGGCGCGCCATGAGCAGCTCGCGCCCCGCCAGCCGGCCCGCGCGCGCCGCCGCCCCCGCCGCCGCGCCGCCCACCGCGCCCACCAGCATGCCCACCAGCATGCCCACCTCCTCCTGCAGGTAACGTGAGCGGTACCTTGACCGCGGGCCCCAGCCGCAGGCGCAGGCAGGTGACGAGCTCCTCCTGGCGCGCCATGAGCAGCTCGCGCCCCGCCAGCCGGCCCGCGCGCGCCGCCGCCCCCGCCGCCGCGCCGCCCACCGCGCCCACCAGCATGCCCACCAGCATGCCCACCTCCTCCTGCAGGTAACGTGAGCGGTACCTTGACCGCGGGCCCCAGCCGCAGGCGCAGGCAGGTGACGAGCTCCTCCTGGCGCGCCATGAGCAGCTCGCGCCCCGCCAGCCGGCCCGCGCGCGCCGCCGCCCCCGCCGCCGCGCCGCCCACCGCGCCCACCAGCATGCCCACCAGCATGCCCACCTCCTCCTGCAGGTAACGTGAGCGGTACCTTGACCGCGGGCCCCAGCCGCAGGCGCAGGCAGGTGACGAGCTCCTCCTGGCGCGCCATGAGCAGCTCGCGCCCCGCCAGCCGGCCCGCGCGCGCCGCCGCCCCCGCCGCCGCGCCGCCCACCGCGCCCACCAGCATGCCCACCAGCATGCCCACCTCCTCCTGCAGGTAACGTGAGCGGTACCTTGACCGCGGGCCCCAGCCGCAGGCGCAGGCAGGTGACGAGCTCCTCCTGGCGCGCCATGAGCAGCTCGCGCCCCGCCAGCCGGCCCGCGCGCGCCGCCGCCCCCGCCGCCGCGCCGCCCACCGCGCCCACCAGCATGCCCACCAGCATGCCCACCTCCTCCTGCAGGTAACGTGAGCGGTACCTTGACCGCGGGCCCCAGCCGCAGGCGCAGGCAGGTGACGAGCTCCTCCTGGCGCGCCATGAGCAGCTCGCGCCCCGCCAGCCGGCCCGCGCGCGCCGCCGCCCCCGCCGCCGCGCCGCCCACCGCGCCCACCAGCATGCCCACCAGCATGCCCACCTCCTCCTGCAGGTAACGTGAGCGGTACCTTGACCGCGGGCCCCAGCCGCAGGCGCAGGCAGGTGACGAGCTCCTCCTGGCGCGCCATGAGCAGCTCGCGCCCCGCCAGCCGGCCCGCGCGCGCCGCCGCCCCCGCCGCCGCGCCGCCCACCGCGCCCACCAGCATGCCCACCAGCATGCCCACCTCCTCCTGCAGGTAACGTGAGCGGTACCTTGACCGCGGGCCCCAGCCGCAGGCGCAGGCAGGTGACGAGCTCCTCCTGGCGCGCCATGAGCAGCTCGCGCCCCGCCAGCCGGCCCGCGCGCGCCGCCGCCCCCGCCGCCGCGCCGCCCACCGCGCCCACCAGCATGCCCACCAGCATGCCCACCTCCTCCTGCAGGTAACGTGAGCGGTACCTTGACCGCGGGCCCCAGCCGCAGGCGCAGGCAGGTGACGAGCTCCTCCTGGCGCGCCATGAGCAGCTCGCGCCCCGCCAGCCGGCCCGCGCGCGCCGCCGCCCCCGCCGCCGCGCCGCCCACCGCGCCCACCAGCATGCCCACCAGCATGCCCACCTCCTCCTGCAGGTAACGTGAGCGGTACCTTGACCGCGGGCCCCAGCCGCAGGCGCAGGCAGGTGACGAGCTCCTCCTGGCGCGCCATGAGCAGCTCGCGCCCCGCCAGCCGGCCCGCGCGCGCCGCCGCCCCCGCCGCCGCGCCGCCCACCGCGCCCACCAGCATGCCCACCAGCATGCCCACCTCCTCCTGCAGGTAACGTGAGCGGTACCTTGACCGCGGGCCCCAGCCGCAGGCGCAGGCAGGTGACGAGCTCCTCCTGGCGCGCCATGAGCAGCTCGCGCCCCGCCAGCCGGCCCGCGCGCGCCGCCGCCCCCGCCGCCGCGCCGCCCACCGCGCCCACCAGCATGCCCACCAGCATGCCCACCTCCTCCTGCAGGTAACGTGAGCGGTACCTTGACCGCGGGCCCCAGCCGCAGGCGCAGGCAGGTGACGAGCTCCTCCTGGCGCGCCATGAGCAGCTCGCGCCCCGCCAGCCGGCCCGCGCGCGCCGCCGCCCCCGCCGCCGCGCCGCCCACCGCGCCCACCAGCATGCCCACCAGCATGCCCACCTCCTCCTGCAGGTAACGTGAGCGGTACCTTGACCGCGGGCCCCAGCCGCAGGCGCAGGCAGGTGACGAGCTCCTCCTGGCGCGCCATGAGCAGCTCGCGCCCCGCCAGCCGGCCCGCGCGCGCCGCCGCCCCCGCCGCCGCGCCGCCCACCGCGCCCACCAGCATGCCCACCAGCATGCCCACCTCCTCCTGCAGGTAACGTGAGCGGTACCTTGACCGCGGGCCCCAGCCGCAGGCGCAGGCAGGTGACGAGCTCCTCCTGGCGCGCCATGAGCAGCTCGCGCCCCGCCAGCCGGCCCGCGCGCGCCGCCGCCCCCGCCGCCGCGCCGCCCACCGCGCCCACCAGCATGCCCACCAGCATGCCCACCTCCTCCTGCAGGTAACGTGAGCGGTACCTTGACCGCGGGCCCCAGCCGCAGGCGCAGGCAGGTGACGAGCTCCTCCTGGCGCGCCATGAGCAGCTCGCGCCCCGCCAGCCGGCCCGCGCGCGCCGCCGCCCCCGCCGCCGCGCCGCCCACCGCGCCCACCAGCATGCCCACCAGCATGCCCACCTCCTCCTGCAGGTAACGTGAGCGGTACCTTGACCGCGGGCCCCAGCCGCAGGCGCAGGCAGGTGACGAGCTCCTCCTGGCGCGCCATGAGCAGCTCGCGCCCCGCCAGCCGGCCCGCGCGCGCCGCCGCCCCCGCCGCCGCGCCGCCCACCGCGCCCACCAGCATGCCCACCAGCATGCCCACCTCCTCCTGCAGGTAACGTGAGCGGTACCTTGACCGCGGGCCCCAGCCGCAGGCGCAGGCAGGTGACGAGCTCCTCCTGGCGCGCCATGAGCAGCTCGCGCCCCGCCAGCCGGCCCGCGCGCGCCGCCGCCCCCGCCGCCGCGCCGCCCACCGCGCCCACCAGCATGCCCACCAGCATGCCCACCTCCTCCTGCAGGTAACGTGAGCGGTACCTTGACCGCGGGCCCCAGCCGCAGGCGCAGGCAGGTGACGAGCTCCTCCTGGCGCGCCATGAGCAGCTCGCGCCCCGCCAGCCGGCCCGCGCGCGCCGCCGCCCCCGCCGCCGCGCCGCCCACCGCGCCCACCAGCATGCCCACCAGCATGCCCACCTCCTCCTGCAGGTAACGTGAGCGGTACCTTGACCGCGGGCCCCAGCCGCAGGCGCAGGCAGGTGACGAGCTCCTCCTGGCGCGCCATGAGCAGCTCGCGCCCCGCCAGCCGGCCCGCGCGCGCCGCCGCCCCCGCCGCCGCGCCGCCCACCGCGCCCACCAGCATGCCCACCAGCATGCCCACCTCCTCCTGCAGGTAACGTGAGCGGTACCTTGACCGCGGGCCCCAGCCGCAGGCGCAGGCAGGTGACGAGCTCCTCCTGGCGCGCCATGAGCAGCTCGCGCCCCGCCAGCCGGCCCGCGCGCGCCGCCGCCCCCGCCGCCGCGCCGCCCACCGCGCCCACCAGCATGCCCACCAGCATGCCCACCTCCTCCTGCAGGTAACGTGAGCGGTACCTTGACCGCGGGCCCCAGCCGCAGGCGCAGGCAGGTGACGAGCTCCTCCTGGCGCGCCATGAGCAGCTCGCGCCCCGCCAGCCGGCCCGCGCGCGCCGCCGCCCCCGCCGCCGCGCCGCCCACCGCGCCCACCAGCATGCCCACCAGCATGCCCACCTCCTCCTGCAGGTAACGTGAGCGGTACCTTGACCGCGGGCCCCAGCCGCAGGCGCAGGCAGGTGACGAGCTCCTCCTGGCGCGCCATGAGCAGCTCGCGCCCCGCCAGCCGGCCCGCGCGCGCCGCCGCCCCCGCCGCCGCGCCGCCCACCGCGCCCACCAGCATGCCCACCAGCATGCCCACCTCCTCCTGCAGGTAACGTGAGCGGTACCTTGACCGCGGGCCCCAGCCGCAGGCGCAGGCAGGTGACGAGCTCCTCCTGGCGCGCCATGAGCAGCTCGCGCCCCGCCAGCCGGCCCGCGCGCGCCGCCGCCCCCGCCGCCGCGCCGCCCACCGCGCCCACCAGCATGCCCACCAGCATGCCCACCTCCTCCTGCAGGTAACGTGAGCGGTACCTTGACCGCGGGCCCCAGCCGCAGGCGCAGGCAGGTGACGAGCTCCTCCTGGCGCGCCATGAGCAGCTCGCGCCCCGCCAGCCGGCCCGCGCGCGCCGCCGCCCCCGCCGCCGCGCCGCCCACCGCGCCCACCAGCATGCCCACCAGCATGCCCACCTCCTCCTGCAGGTAACGTGAGCGGTACCTTGACCGCGGGCCCCAGCCGCAGGCGCAGGCAGGTGACGAGCTCCTCCTGGCGCGCCATGAGCAGCTCGCGCCCCGCCAGCCGGCCCGCGCGCGCCGCCGCCCCCGCCGCCGCGCCGCCCACCGCGCCCACCAGCATGCCCACCAGCATGCCCACCTCCTCCTGCAGGTAACGTGAGCGGTACCTTGACCGCGGGCCCCAGCCGCAGGCGCAGGCAGGTGACGAGCTCCTCCTGGCGCGCCATGAGCAGCTCGCGCCCCGCCAGCCGGCCCGCGCGCGCCGCCGCCCCCGCCGCCGCGCCGCCCACCGCGCCCACCAGCATGCCCACCAGCATGCCCACCTCCTCCTGCAGGTAACGTGAGCGGTACCTTGACCGCGGGCCCCAGCCGCAGGCGCAGGCAGGTGACGAGCTCCTCCTGGCGCGCCATGAGCAGCTCGCGCCCCGCCAGCCGGCCCGCGCGCGCCGCCGCCCCCGCCGCCGCGCCGCCCACCGCGCCCACCAGCATGCCCACCAGCATGCCCACCTCCTCCTGCAGGTAACGTGAGCGGTACCTTGACCGCGGGCCCCAGCCGCAGGCGCAGGCAGGTGACGAGCTCCTCCTGGCGCGCCATGAGCAGCTCGCGCCCCGCCAGCCGGCCCGCGCGCGCCGCCGCCCCCGCCGCCGCGCCGCCCACCGCGCCCACCAGCATGCCCACCAGCATGCCCACCTCCTCCTGCAGGTAACGTGAGCGGTACCTTGACCGCGGGCCCCAGCCGCAGGCGCAGGCAGGTGACGAGCTCCTCCTGGCGCGCCATGAGCAGCTCGCGCCCCGCCAGCCGGCCCGCGCGCGCCGCCGCCCCCGCCGCCGCGCCGCCCACCGCGCCCACCAGCATGCCCACCAGCATGCCCACCTCCTCCTGCAGGTAACGTGAGCGGTACCTTGACCGCGGGCCCCAGCCGCAGGCGCAGGCAGGTGACGAGCTCCTCCTGGCGCGCCATGAGCAGCTCGCGCCCCGCCAGCCGGCCCGCGCGCGCCGCCGCCCCCGCCGCCGCGCCGCCCACCGCGCCCACCAGCATGCCCACCAGCATGCCCACCTCCTCCTGCAGGTAACGTGAGCGGTACCTTGACCGCGGGCCCCAGCCGCAGGCGCAGGCAGGTGACGAGCTCCTCCTGGCGCGCCATGAGCAGCTCGCGCCCCGCCAGCCGGCCCGCGCGCGCCGCCGCCCCCGCCGCCGCGCCGCCCACCGCGCCCACCAGCATGCCCACCAGCATGCCCACCTCCTCCTGCAGGTAACGTGAGCGGTACCTTGACCGCGGGCCCCAGCCGCAGGCGCAGGCAGGTGACGAGCTCCTCCTGGCGCGCCATGAGCAGCTCGCGCCCCGCCAGCCGGCCCGCGCGCGCCGCCGCCCCCGCCGCCGCGCCGCCCACCGCGCCCACCAGCATGCCCACCAGCATGCCCACCTCCTCCTGCAGGTAACGTGAGCGGTACCTTGACCGCGGGCCCCAGCCGCAGGCGCAGGCAGGTGACGAGCTCCTCCTGGCGCGCCATGAGCAGCTCGCGCCCCGCCAGCCGGCCCGCGCGCGCCGCCGCCCCCGCCGCCGCGCCGCCCACCGCGCCCACCAGCATGCCCACCAGCATGCCCACCTCCTCCTGCAGGTAACGTGAGCGGTACCTTGACCGCGGGCCCCAGCCGCAGGCGCAGGCAGGTGACGAGCTCCTCCTGGCGCGCCATGAGCAGCTCGCGCCCCGCCAGCCGGCCCGCGCGCGCCGCCGCCCCCGCCGCCGCGCCGCCCACCGCGCCCACCAGCATGCCCACCAGCATGCCCACCTCCTCCTGCAGGTAACGTGAGCGGTACCTTGACCGCGGGCCCCAGCCGCAGGCGCAGGCAGGTGACGAGCTCCTCCTGGCGCGCCATGAGCAGCTCGCGCCCCGCCAGCCGGCCCGCGCGCGCCGCCGCCCCCGCCGCCGCGCCGCCCACCGCGCCCACCAGCATGCCCACCAGCATGCCCACCTCCTCCTGCAGGTAACGTGAGCGGTACCTTGACCGCGGGCCCCAGCCGCAGGCGCAGGCAGGTGACGAGCTCCTCCTGGCGCGCCATGAGCAGCTCGCGCCCCGCCAGCCGGCCCGCGCGCGCCGCCGCCCCCGCCGCCGCGCCGCCCACCGCGCCCACCAGCATGCCCACCAGCATGCCCACCTCCTCCTGCAGGTAACGTGAGCGGTACCTTGACCGCGGGCCCCAGCCGCAGGCGCAGGCAGGTGACGAGCTCCTCCTGGCGCGCCATGAGCAGCTCGCGCCCCGCCAGCCGGCCCGCGCGCGCCGCCGCCCCCGCCGCCGCGCCGCCCACCGCGCCCACCAGCATGCCCACCAGCATGCCCACCTCCTCCTGCAGGTAACGTGAGCGGTACCTTGACCGCGGGCCCCAGCCGCAGGCGCAGGCAGGTGACGAGCTCCTCCTGGCGCGCCATGAGCAGCTCGCGCCCCGCCAGCCGGCCCGCGCGCGCCGCCGCCCCCGCCGCCGCGCCGCCCACCGCGCCCACCAGCATGCCCACCAGCATGCCCACCTCCTCCTGCAGGTAACGTGAGCGGTACCTTGACCGCGGGCCCCAGCCGCAGGCGCAGGCAGGTGACGAGCTCCTCCTGGCGCGCCATGAGCAGCTCGCGCCCCGCCAGCCGGCCCGCGCGCGCCGCCGCCCCCGCCGCCGCGCCGCCCACCGCGCCCACCAGCATGCCCACCAGCATGCCCACCTCCTCCTGCAGGTAACGTGAGCGGTACCTTGACCGCGGGCCCCAGCCGCAGGCGCAGGCAGGTGACGAGCTCCTCCTGGCGCGCCATGAGCAGCTCGCGCCCCGCCAGCCGGCCCGCGCGCGCCGCCGCCCCCGCCGCCGCGCCGCCCACCGCGCCCACCAGCATGCCCACCAGCATGCCCACCTCCTCCTGCAGGTAACGTGAGCGGTACCTTGACCGCGGGCCCCAGCCGCAGGCGCAGGCAGGTGACGAGCTCCTCCTGGCGCGCCATGAGCAGCTCGCGCCCCGCCAGCCGGCCCGCGCGCGCCGCCGCCCCCGCCGCCGCGCCGCCCACCGCGCCCACCAGCATGCCCACCAGCATGCCCACCTCCTCCTGCAGGTAACGTGAGCGGTACCTTGACCGCGGGCCCCAGCCGCAGGCGCAGGCAGGTGACGAGCTCCTCCTGGCGCGCCATGAGCAGCTCGCGCCCCGCCAGCCGGCCCGCGCGCGCCGCCGCCCCCGCCGCCGCGCCGCCCACCGCGCCCACCAGCATGCCCACCTCCTCCTGCACCAACACAACATAACATAAGCATATCCACATTACAACCTACGTATCTGGCACCGGTTTCAACTACCACTCCACTGAGAACTGAGAACTCACAATTTACTTGTAAACGAGGTGACCAATAATAAGACCCTTATGGTATTTTTTTCGCGCTTTCTAGCTGCATGGCCCCTTGATCGATCCTGCTCATATACGAACTCTCAAATTATATGTATCTCTGCTCATATTGTCAAACTCTATACACGTGCAACCTGTGGAGTGACTACACCAAAAGAGCCTACAATGCTCTGCGCGTACAGTACAACAACGCCTTCAGGGGGTTGTTGGGGCTGCCCTGGCGATGCAGCGCGTCAGGAATGTTCGCCGCGTGGAGCACTGACGGCTTCCACGCCGTGCTGCGCAAGCGGGTGGCGTCCCTGGGCGAGCGCGTGCGGGGCAGTACCAACACTCTCCTGAAGGTGATTGCTGAGAGGATGGACAGCCCTATCCTTGCCCATTGGATGTACTTACATGTAAATTCAAATTATAATTATACATTTTACTAACATATTATTATAAGCTCTTACTAACTTAATATGGATGTATTATTGTCCGAAATAAATGCTTTCATTTCATTTCATTTCATTTCTGCTACATCCCCAACAAATTTCATGCAAATCCGAAAAACGTTACTAAAGTTATCGCAACTAACTCTCAAAATCAAAAAGCCATCGAAATGCGGAGACATCCCAATAGCCAGAAGTTGTTTGTAAGAACTTCGCTCCGCTCGTTCGATAAATATCTGATTCCACGAACTCCGTTGAAATCCTCAATTCTTCTTCTAAAAACCTAACAGTAACATACCTGCGTCCATATCTCGGGGCGGCTGGGCAGCTGTAGCGCGGCGATGTGTCGGTGCACGTCAGAGCGCAGCTCTCGCGGGGAGTGCTGAGCTCGTAGCCTGCGGACGCCGCGCCAGCGCCGGCTACTGCTGCCAGCGTTGCTACTCGATATTGAGTCGTCGTCGGACCCCTGAAAGTTAACATTACTTCTTTACTTACACACAATTTACCAAGCAATAATTAAAGTTACATTACCAAAACGTACGTGTAAAACATATTTCTCAACAATTTTTTTGAAAAACGTAATTTTGTATAGATATTGTACATCCAAGTATTATATCATATCATCCAGAGCAAACATATAGCTCTGACATCCTTACTGCTCTACGATATATTTGACAAAAATACAAAAATATACAGGATAAATCAAACTCCTTACAATATTACTTAGAGAGAGTTCAAATCAATGTCAAAATCGAAGGACATTTTATAAATTGGTTACTGAATACAATGACAGGAGAACTTACCAATACATAAATAAAATGAAATGTAACATACACTAAAAATACATGAACAAATTTTGTTTTTACGACCTACCTCAGCTTTCGAGACTTCTTCCACTCTCTTATGTTTTGGTGGTCTGCCTCTTGCGGGTCTGAAAACAAAAACAATTCTAAATACTCATTCTAAAGGTTTTTCTTTGCGCGTAAGGCCGTAAGATAATAAAAATCAGTCTATTCAACTATTACATTTAGGTGACAACATAATTTGTTTGGTTGACGTCAAAAATATGTTTACGGTTTTGCACCTTACTCCTTTGCAATGCGGTCTAAAAGTGTAACCATATTTTTGACGTCGACTGTACATGTATTTGTGGACCTAACTAAGTACTAATGTTTTGAAAACAAGAATAAATGTACTTACTTTTCTTTAGGTGCGTCGCTGGTTGGAGTGAGCGTTTCAGCCGTTTTCGGAGGCCGGCCAAGAGGCCTGAAACAACAATTTGTATTAATTATCATAGACGTTAGTTATGCTGTGGTTTGAAGGTGAAGTTAAAAATACTTGGTTTTGACAATTAACCTTGACATAGTTATTTTTGTTTTTAAAAGTACCAAAGAGTTTGAATAGCCATGCCTCTATTTTTTATGTATCATGCTGATTAACAGACTTTCAATTCAGAGGTCTGGGATTCAAAGTTCAATAAGTATCAATGATTTTGTTCAACTTTTCATTTTTTGAATACAAATTTTACCGTCGTTTTTTGGAACTTATGTACGAAATATTATTGCAGTCCCTTTTCGATGAAAGAAAACATCGTAAGGTAGCCGCCTGCATGGGACTGGGACGTATGTAGGCTGAGATGTGATTATTTTATTACGTACAGTGGTTATGAAATATACCGTTAGTAGCGAAGGTATTCCAAAATATCTGAATACGCACTTTATCGCTTTGATAAACTACGCATTGTTCTTATATTTGTCATCAACTTAGCCTTTAAGATATGTCCTTTTGGCCGCAAGGCTAGTCGCGGTCGCCGCGACTTTGTACGTGTTTTATAAAATGGGGGTGGGAGCATTTAGCTTAAGAGTCGCCAGCACGCTCGCGTGAACTCGCGTCCCCATACAAACGTAGTTCAGCTCTCATTTTAAAACGACATGCTTTAGAACCACGAAATTTGGCATGGGCATTCTAGCAGTACAGATCTATGTCGGTAATTCGTTTTCGTTGCTAGAAATTGTAACACAAAGAAAACATAGCAAAAATAAGTTTTGTATGTAAATCTGTATCTGGCTGTATTTTCTTTGTATTACAATTTTTAGCAACGCACAGAGAACCTCCTATAGAGTAATAATGTTACTCATTTTGTTCGCGGCGCAAGTCACCGAGTCTTGACGAAGGTGCGAGGGGCGGGTGGGTAATAGCGGCGCTGCGATTGGTCGTTTCAAGGACGTCACGCTATCACGTGGTTGCGTAGTGATGGGACATGTGTACTACAATACCAATAAGAAGTACCGCTACCGGTACTATACCGTACCATACCGTAATTTGTTGTTGTTAAATGAAATTTTTACTGTTTACTAAATTAGTAACAAATAACTATAATGCAATATGTATTTGCCTACTCTAAATACGTACCTATAAATTTTACCTAGTCGCCTTATGAGACTTATCTAGTAGACTAGATACTTACCTTATCTGTGCATTGAAGGTAGCTTATAGAAGCAAACCTCATGTGACACCCATAAAAATCCTTAAGGCAACTCCCATGTGACACCCATTGAAAGCATCTTCTAGAAGCAACGCTCATGTGACACCCATTAATAGTTCCTTAAAGCAACTCCCATGTTACACCCATTGAAAGCACTTTATTGAGAAAACGCTCATGTGACATCCATTGAAAGTGGCCTACAGAAGCAACGCTCATGTGACACCCATTGAAAGCATTTTATAGAAGCAACGCTCATGTGACACCTATTTAAATTATCTCATAGCAGTAACGCTCATGTGACACCCATTGAATGTAGCTTATAGTAGAAGCAACGCTCGTGTGACACCTATTAAAAGTTAACTAAAGCAACTCCCAAGTGACAACAATTAAAAACGTCTTATAGAAGCAACGCTCATGTGACAGTGACACCCATTTAAAGTACCTCATAGAAGTAACGCTCATGTGACACCTATTGAAAATATCTTATAGAACCAACGCTCATGTGACACCCATTGAAAGTGTCTCATAGAAGCAACGCTCATGTGATACCAATTAAAAGTTCCTGAAAATAACTCTCATGTGACACCCATTGAAAGTATCTTATAGTTAGAGAGCCCACGACCAAATTTTTTGTCTTATAGCAATACGGCCAAAACCGCATCAAATCGATAGATACGATTATCCTGAACTCGAAAATACCAATATCAGACATTTTCCGCGTAGCGTTTGATCTGACCGAATTTTCAAAATTGTCAAAGAATTTTACCGAACTGCATCATAGCAATATGTCTGATTTGCAGACTGTAGTTGAATGATACTGCTGAGATACCGGAAACATATTCTTCAGACGTTAGTGGTGTAGCGCAAACCCGTAAAATCACTTAAAAAAATTAAAAATGAGACAAAAAAAATGTCTCATAGCAATACGTCTGAAAATCTTTTATATTAGTAAATTTTGGTTATTTGATGCGAACAAAACAATTTTCAGACGAAAATGTGAACGCATTAAATTTTGAGACCGTTTTGAAAATGTTAACAAATTTTACCGATCGGTATCATAGCAATATGTCTGAAAATTGTTGGACATGATAAAATAAGTTGTCCACATGTGCAAAAAATTTATATCAGACAAGTTAAGTGTAGCACCTTCTCTATCAGACAACTTTTCGATACTCAGATATCATGGTTGGTGGTTTATGTGTCGGTAATTGTCTTGAAAAACACGATGAACGCTACTCAACATTGGGATTAGGTACAATCTTTTTGTCACGGGATTACGTCCTTAAATTTTTAGGCCATGCTTTCGGCTTGCCCTATTTCAAAACCCTCACGCCACTGAACTAAGTGAGCGTCGTTCCAACGTTTGGAGCAGCTGCCGAGTGAGCTGTATAATAGTAAGAAAGGGGCAGGAGCGTAGGTAACACGCGAAAAGCCGAACCCGCCGCAGGAGCGTAACAAGCGCTAAGGCGTCGGCCAGGCGACTCCGAAACGTTATTTTCGTTTTTGGGAGTATATGCTACACTTAAAGTGTCTGAAAACAGGTTTTTGGTAATCCTGGCAGCAATACGAAAAGTTTAAAAAAAAATATATCCGTATTGCTATGATACAGGTCGGCTAAATTTGTTGACATTTTCAATAATGCGCTCAGGCTATATGCTACGCGCAAAATGTCTGAAAACAAACTTTTTCGTAATACAATTATAAAATCTATGTACATTTTCAATATCAGACGTATTGCTATAATACCGACTGCCTTTTTTTTTTGACACAGCAGAAATGGCCTCCCACGCAGTTGCTACACTTTCGACCGTTACTACACACCTAGTCAGGTTCAGAATCATATAATCTAACGATTTTATAGGGTTTTTGCCGTATTGCTATGAGACATGGTTTTGGTCGTGGGCTCTAGTACTATTATAGAAGCAACGTTCATGTGGTACCAATAATACCCATATTTAAATCTTTATGAAAAAACACTACCGCCTGAATAAATCTATAAAATTTACAAACTTCTCAAACTAAAAGAAAAATTAAAATAAATAAAGACCTCCCGTTTTCCATTATAAGTATGTATTTCGTAAATTTTGTAAGTCAAAAATACGTTATGCCGGTATATGAGTCCAGAACCATTATAGGCACATCACTATCGTACACGTGCTTTCGTAAGAAAGGAATGGCACGTTGCGTTCTTAACACGATAAAAAGAGACGGGCAAACTAACTACTTCTCAATTGACCAATTCAAAATGAACTCCGCTGACTAGAAGCATATTTCAGTCATAAAATCATTTTGAAGTCAAAGTGGAGTTTAATTCCAACTATTTCGATTCCTAATGTCTACAAACATTTGCCACGCTACCTTAGTCTACAATATGCCATGATTTTTAATAATTTTCATACGTATTAAGTTTTTTTTCTTGCGTACACGCACACTACGCGCAGGTCGAAAAATTGGACGCAACTGAGCGGCCGGCGGACGACCGCGCAATTTATCAGTGCAGGGATTCCGAAGAGTGGTGAACCCAAGTCGCCTTATAATACCTATCTAGTGGTTACCTTATCTGTGTAGCAACGAAAACGAATTACCGACATAGATCTGTACTACTAGAATGCCAAAGTTCGTGGTTCTAAAGCATGTCGTTTTAAAATGAGAGCAAAACTACGTTTGTATGGGGACGCGAGTTCACGCGAGCGTGCTGGCGACTCTTAAGCTAGTCTTTTGAGAGACCTGGATGCCAGACGGCATATAAGAAAGACTCGTCCTAAGCCCACGTACATATACACATACAACCCAGCTGGCCAACTACACTGCGCTTTGTGTGACCGCGTCTTCAAGACAAAGTTTGGCTTTGCAAGTTATACCCGAGCCTTCCATAATCCTGCAAGAAATAATTGACGGAGTCGCTGTCGCCGGATACGGCGTGGATAAATGATAATGGGGACGTGAGCGTCCTGGCGACTCTTAATTAGATGGACCACACCCGACGCACCGTTTCGCGAGGAATTTGCCGCGCGACGCAACACTCCTATTGTGGATGTGCCTCGCCCGAGGCATTGCGACCGCTCATGCTTTTGTCTCGGCCGAAGCACGTCCACGTCATCCGCATTTGTCGAGCTGCCTCGCGCGGCGAATCTTCGCGAGGCAGTGCGTCAGGTTAGGTGTGGACCCCCATTTCCCATCGAATAGGACAGCTGCGGCGCAAAAGAAATCAAATCGCTCGGATCCGTCGCTCCGAGCGCTGCAATTAAAATGTATCGACTAGTACGAAGTTGTTTTGGGTGTCAGCGATGGTCGCTTGTGTAACCCGCATTATTACGTGAAGGTTTGTGTTTGTAAGTGTATGTCAGGGTGCGAGTGTGTATAGTATACCTCGCGGGTCGCTCGGCGGCGAGGCGGTCGGGGGGCGCGGGGGAGGCGGGCGCGCGGTAGGGGCAGGCGGACGCCGCCACGTGCTGCTTGTGCGCGCCGCCGCGCAGCGAGCCCAGCCCGCGGCACCCCCCCACACCACACGGCCCCAGCACCACGGCTTCTTCGGCAGCTGCAACACAACACTCCATTCTAGGATTCTGCACGACCTATTTCCCATGAAAAACAGACTTGCGAACGGAAATAGTACGCTACAGCGGAGCCTGGCAGGGCTTGAATACCGGTAAATTTTTCGTACCGGTTAGAGCCACATTTTAAGAGCCTAACCCATAATAAGGTTACGCTCGCAGGGAACGATGTCCTTTTACCGGTTAGGGGAGCGCTCTCTCCGTGTGAGCGAAGACTAGGTGAATGACCGCTCGACGCTCGTTTTACCCGCTTTTTGTTTGCTATGGTATTAAATTAGATTTTTCATTTAGTTGACTATCGTCCGTTATTGCCGCAGGGAGCGCCACCGCCGTCACCGGCGCGTCAGTGAGCATTGCTCCCGTATCCAAACACAGAGTTACCGGTTAGAAAAGGCTCCGACATAACGTCCCCAAATCATTTCGTTCGAACGTAACCCAAATAGAAAAACCGGTTTAACCTCTATAATACTGGTTTATTTGTAACCGGTTACAAGCCCTGCAACTAGGTGTACGGCGTTGCGTAGCGAGACCGAATCTTAGGGAATACGACACCGGAAATCCGTTCGGACACCGCAGCGTGTATATTTCTGCTTTTCACCCAACTTAGACTTTAAGTACTGGATTTTCCGCGCATGTTTATGAAAGTATTCTTTTAAAATCCCTATTCGAAATTTCTACTATCTTATCACAAAGGAATGTAAACATATCTTTGAAATGTACTCCAACGGATATCCGGTCCTCAAACTCCAGCCATCAGGATGTATGTCGGGAGAATCGTCGTCCAACCAATATGAGAGCTCGTCCGGCCAGTCGTCGAATGAGACGCGCACTTGATTACCTTTCGCTTCACTTATACTGGCCACACGCATCAGGAACGGCACCTGTTTCATGAGATACTTACTCAGTGGCGGCTCTAGCGGATGTCCGGTCTTCAAACACCAACCAACAGGGTGGATGTCGGGCGAATCGTCGTCCAGCCAATACGAGAGCTCGTCCGGCCAGCCGTCGAATGAGACTCGCACTTGGTGCTCATTTCTCTTATACTGGCCACACCGATCAGGAACGGCACCTGTTTCATAAGATACTTACTCAGTGGCGGCTCTAGCGGATGTCCGGTCTTCAAACACCAACCAACAGGGTGGATGTCGGGCGAATCGTCGTCCAGCCAATACGAGAGCTCGTCCGGCCAGCCGTCGAATGAGACTCGCACTTGGTGGCCTTTAACTTCACTAATACTGGCCACACGGATCAGGAACGGCACCTGTTTCATAAGATACTTACTCAGTGGCGGCTCTAGCGGATGTCCGGTCTTCAAACACCAACCAACAGGGTGGATGTCGGGCGAATCGTCGTCCAGCCAATAAGAGAGCTCGTCCGGCCAGCCGTCGAATGAGACTCGCACTTGGTGGCCTTTAACTTCACTAATACTGGCCACACGGATCAGGAACGGCACCTGAAATTGTCATTAATTTTAGATTTCCAAAATATCGAATATTTAATCTGACCCATACACTAAAGTCGCTCTATACAAGGGTACAGTCAGCAGCAGAAGTAGCATAATCGGGGGAGGTGTTCAAAATGACCTTGACACGCTCTTATTCTGCTAACAATAAAGTCGTGTCAAGGTCATTTTGAAACCTGACCCGCTTAGCAACTTTTGATGCTGACTGTACTCTATGCCTAATATTAATAAAGATGAGTTTATTTATGATCTTCGTTTCCTATTTTTAACTTGGTGATGGAAATGGTCAACCTAGAAAGGAGTACCGTACAAATCTGTCCCTGTCACTAAATCCTCACATAAAAATTCATTAGTAGTCCAGTCCATATAACCGCGAACCACATCGTTCGTTCGATCGCCTATTTGCATCACTCTCTTTCGAATATGCAAGAGCGATTGAGACAAAGATAGCAAAATGAGACTAAATTTCGAGCGCGGCAGCTCTATCTTACTTTCCGAAATGCACACGAACACATAGTAATCCTAGTACATTAATGTGGTTGATAAAGTAACGTACCCGCTTATCGACGACCTCGAGCTTCATGCCGGGCTTGAAGCCCTGCGGCGCGCGCGTCTTGAAGGCGCGCGGGGGCGCCGCCGAAGCCCCGGTCTCGGCCAGGTAGCTCTCCCACGAGAACGAGTCCGGGTCCTTGTAGACTGGAAACAAAATAGTACATTTCGATACTAGGTCGGAAAGGATGTCATTATTCAACGAGTTCCGAGACATTTGGTCACGAGCCGCAGGCGAGTGGCAAAACTCGGGACGAGTGAAGAATGACATTCCGTCCGTGTATCGAACGACGTTTTTTAATAAAGTTGCGAAAAAATTATAAAAATGGACAATATGTCACTTTGAGGTTACTTCATCCGAACACTCGCGCCGTGCGATGCGGGGCGGTGATCGTGAATTGTGATTGCTGTGATTGGCTGGAAAAGTAAAACGCGCTAGTGCGAGAAATCCAACTTCTCGCATTATAAACTACTACTAGATTTGAGCAACTGTGTAAAAAATATATTATAGGAAGACCTAGCGATTGATTGTATTATAAAAGAGGTTGGGTTTCACTTTATCTACCTTATGAAAAGATTTAGTACAACAGTACAAGACCCAGATTACGCCCCTCAATTCGATGGACTGATCAAGTAAAAGCCCTCACCGGATCACGCTTAAATCTGTGCGTGCGAAATGCGAGAAGGATGGCGGAAAACTATAAAAAATGCCGTACAACCACCTCAACGACAATAACTACTCTCACAAGAGTATACGACTAAGAAGAAAATCATATTAATATCAAATACCATCCATTTTTTAAACCGGAACTGGTACTTTTTTGTGCTTTCGGCCAATTCTATTTTATTTACTATTTTTTCGGAACTCAGCATCACTTTTATGAATATGGGGCTAATCTTTGTATCACGTAACGAAGCAGATCTTCGCCGCCCGAACTGTATAGGCGGCCGGACCAGCGAATTATGTGGGCCTTCGTTTCGCCGATCATATTGCGTCACCTACAAACTCTTCACTCACTCTTCGATCCAATTTCTACTGAATATTATAATAGAAAGTATAATATCTTTGACTGTTAAATATTCACGATTGAACTGCTAAACTAAGATGAAATTTCAAATTAGGTATGGCGAGAGTTTGAGTTCCGGTGAAGGTTAGAGGCTAATAATTATTATCACGAAAGCATCCCCTAAGGGGTTAAAAGAGGGGAAGCATTTTCTATGCTGTAATGGGATGATTTTATGTAGGTGGTAAAGTAGCCGCGGGCTAAAGCTAGTTTTTTAAATAAACGGGTCTCACCACGACGGTAGCAAACAAGCATAGGCCCGTCTGATGGTAATGGATGGTAAGCAGCTACCGTAGCCTATAGACGCCTGCAACTCCAGAGGTGTCACAAGCGCGTTACCCTTTAACATGAAGGAGGCTTCACTGTATCGTCGGCTAAAGGGACAAGAAGGTCTCCCGTCGGCATACACACTGTGTGAAAAGTCCCCAATATTTTGCCTTTACGAGTTTTTGTATACCTTTGCTAATTGAATACGTGAAGAGACAGTTAAATACCCATTAACAAACGTTAATAAGACAAGATAAGACTTATGGCCAGTTGCACCAACCTCATTTGACGGACTCATCAGCGTCACCCGGCGAAATACTATGAAAATTTCCATACAGTAAAATTTTGCAAACGTTTTAACGGTGACAGACTGTTTGGTGCAAACGACCCAAAGTGTGTTTTCGTGCGCATACATTCTCACTGCCTGTTATTGAAAGATAATCCAATGTTTGGTACAGTCACGTCTCAAAATATGGATAAGTATATTTCGTCAGGTGACAAGCAAAACTCACTAAGTACTTACTACCACAAGCTCCTAGCCATAATGAACCATACTGACAACATAACAAGGCTGATTTTCGTTTAATATTTTTTTGTAATTAGTGAGTTTTTCTTGTCACCTGACTATTTAGGCGTAAAGTTTGGCTTCATGTTTTTGTCACACATCATAAATGTATCCATATTTTCAGACGTGACGTGACTGTATGTCCTAAATTAGATTGAGCTATTGTTGATTTTACCGTTCTGTGGAATCACCAATGATTGTTTATTAAGGAAGGAAAACAGATCATTTAGAAACGGCCCAGCATTTACGTATACTCAGTATAAATACGGCAGAACGAAATAAAGTGATTGAATAATGTATGTGCCTTAAAATAACTGCAGTCCCACTCTTTTCCACCTACGAAAATGTAATCTGTTTTCTATTCAGAAATCCTAGTTCTCTCGGGATCTCATAATCGTAATAGGACTAAAAGATCTTATTTCCATACATTTTCTATAGTCACTTCATTTACTGTAGTAACAAAAAAGTGAATACTCGTTTATGTTAAAGGGCGGCCACGCGCTTGTGACATCTCTGGATGTGCATGCGTTCTTAGGCTCCGATAGCTGCTTAGCATCGGACGGGCAGTATGCTTGTTTGCCACCGTGGTGTTATTAAAATAACTGAATTAATAAATTTGCGTGAATGCATTGCTTCCTATGACATTATAATAATATTTTGGCAGTGTCCTAATACAAAATGTCAACAACCCATTATATTAGCATTACTACATTAACCTTGTTTCTTCATTGTAATTAAAAACAATGTTAAGCTTGACTAACATTTTGTATAACGTGTAATTCATCTAGTTTTGCTTTAAATTCAATTTTGAATTATATCATAACACACATAACATATCAAATTCATTATTAGGTACACTTATTTATTACGAAAGCAGACAATTCTTAATTACTTCACCATAACAAATTAAACACATACATCGATTATATTCAGTACTTTACAGGCTTTGTCGCACATAAAACTAGAAATATAATGTTTACCTCTTTTGAGTGACATTAGCGAGCTGTCAACGATAGCGCAAGGACATTATTGTGACATGTCACCGATCGCGACGCGTGCGCCGCCCGCGACGGCCGAACGCCGACTGACTACTTTATAAACACTGATAATGTATTTCTTTGACTTTGTCCTCGATCGACGAAGGATCTTTAATGCGCTTGTTTTCATTCTATTTAAAGTTTACAATTATTGAGAATACTCGTGGCTTTCAATAATTGTTATTTTACTTATTTTGTAATTTTTATGTTATTGCATTGCGACATTTTGATATTAAGAGATAAGAGAAACCTTGAGTGATTGTTGACTTCACATTTGATATAACTTATAAGATTATTTTTATGTTTGACATAAAAATTAGCTTTAAAAAAGTAATTTGTGGTATTTAGAGCAAGGAGAATAATTCAGTTATTCTCGGTCATGAATTAAACATACTTTAACAAAGTAAGTGGAACATAATTAGAGTGAAAGTGTTTCGTTTCCTAAGTAAGAACACCTATTAGGTATACTTTTTAGTTAATAATATTATGTGAAATAGGCTACTTTCCTATGAAGTCAAATCAGCTACTTTAGTAAACGTCAAAACGATTTGTTACAAGAGAAATGTCACCTGCACTGCTACTCCACCTAGTAGCTACTAGTGTACTACTAGTACGCTATTTGTTACTAGGTGGAGTAGCAGTGCAGGTGACATTTCTCTTACATTTTCGGTATCTTTAGGGGGCTTTGACATAGATGGCGCAATTGACATGAGCTGACAAGTTCTTAGGCTGTGGTGGTCTATATCTCTATAGTCTCTGATAATAGTAACTATGTGAAATTAAATCAAAATTAAAAGCCTGCTTTAAAACACACATACATATAGTAACCAGAATTAAATATTACACACAAAATTAAATATTAAATTATTCAGATTTGGAATTTATTTTTTTCTTTTAATTACACAATAGGTAGGTATGTACACACACATTATTACTACACTATCCGTCTCTCAAGCGGTTTTGATATGTTTCTTTTTTTCTTGAAGAACTACTCATTATTGTACACAATCTTTAAGATTGAATGTATTACTGTTTGAAAAAATAAGTTCTGCCGAGTTTCTTGCCGGTAATAAGTAATACTTCTCGGGTCAGAGGTGTAGGGTTAGAACCGGTGGTAGTTTCTTTTTCTCCTTTAATAAATATGTTTTATCTTTTTATAAATTGACTAACCATGCATTCAACCAATGGTCTGGCTGGGGAATCCACTACCAAAGAAGCTCAACAGGTACTTTACTTAAGAATTTATATATGTACCTACAATGTGTTTACTGGCTTTAAACAGTCGGTCTAAGAAATAATGCCTTCATGTCTAGCTTACACGTGTCTGACCTACTTCTGATGAAGGTTATATTTAGCTATTTATGTAAAATTATTTTGTGTCAAACATTTATCGTCGTCGGTCGTCATTTATTAATTCGTATATTACAAAGGCAAAAGGTTAAGAACCACTGCCATAGAGTATGCGATTATAGTTTAGTTCTAAGCCTAAATTTACATAAAATTTTGCCAAAAACAAAACATAAGTAGTTTAATACAAGCTTTTAACGCCAATTGTACTTTTCTTGTAAAAGTCATCTAGTGCTCAACAAGACAAGATGATTCTAACAAACACAATGAGTTTCTATTGTTTTATCACAGAGTTCGGTCTTATGTCTGTTTTCTATCATACCAAAATATTGTATGTTATCAAAGTTACGCATCTAAATTTCAGCACAATTGGACATCAGGTTTAGGAACTCTTTCAAAACCGGTTTGCAAGATTCTACCTAGTTATTCAACAAACTAACTGAAAAACAATGTGAAAGTAAAAACTTGGTAAAAATTGTTTAGTCGAAAGTGTGTTAAGTTGAGCAGCCGCGCCTCCAGCATGTCGGCCACTGTCGCCACGCACACCATGTCGTTGTGGTCCTCGGCCTCTAGTCTCATGATACAACAACACTCACAGTTGGGCGGCGTGAGCGCGACGTCGTTCTCCTCGGCCCAGCCGACGGGGTGGATGTACGGCGAGGTAGGGTCCAGCCGCACGACGTAAATGTCGTCCCACGAGTCGAAGTTGATGAGCAGCCGCGCCTCCAGCATGTCGGCCACTGTCGCCACGCACACCATGTCGTTGTGCTCCTCGGCCTCTAGTCTCATGACATGATACAACAACACTCACAGTTGGGCGGCGTGAGCGCGACGTCGTTCTCCTCGGCCCAGCCGACGGGGTGGATGTACGGCGAGGTGGGGTCCAGCCACACGTCGTACATGTCGTCCCACGAGTCGAAGTTGATGAGCAGCCGCGCCTCCAGCATGTCGGCCACTGTCGCCACGCACACCATGTCATTCTTGCGGTCCTCGGCCTCGAGTTTCATGCCGATGCGGAAGCCGTTCGGTTTTACAGTCTGTTGACAAGAAAATAATTGTTAGAAACAAATAAACCCATGTTGATTGGGCAAAATTCACACTACCTAATTAACTAGAAAGGAGGCTATTGATTTTCGCAGACACAAGCGGCGGCGTGAACGCGGGTCCAAGCGACTCCATCAAAATGTACAAACCTGTTTTCGACGACAGCGGTGGGTCTTCACTGTCACAACACCCACCGTTTTGTGCGTTGAGTGTGCCAGCCTAAAGAAAAATTAGTAAAATTACCCTAAGCCCCTCCGACCTCTTGGAGCATCTGCCTCTGGGTTTGTTAAGAATTGTACAATATGCATAGGTAGTAGTTTGTACTGCTCAATGCAGTTAAAAAGTAAACCTTAATAGCGACTTACTGTAGCAGTGATGTGCGAGAACAGATGCCTGGGCGCAGCTATAGCGCGCATCTGCTTGAGGTACATGGGCCAGCTGAAGCCGTGCGCGTGCGCAGCCGGCGGACGCAGCGAGCGCGCGTTGCGCTCGCACCAGCCCGCCGGGAACATGTCCGGGCAGTCCGCGTTCACCCAGTAGTCGTGGATGTCCGGGTACGAGTCGAAGTGGAGGCGGAGCCGGTAGCCCTGAGGGAAATAGTTTTAGATAAATTTGTAGTATTTACTTTCTATTGAATATTTAAGGCTTCTATTAGTGCGGGATACCAGCGAGGCGCGAAATCGTTGTGCCTAATGAAACAAGATAAAGCACACATTCGGACGCCAGTCGCGCTCCGCTCACGCCACGTGCCGGCATCGCGCTCGTGTGAGTATGCCTTGAATTTAAAGCTTTATAACTGGGTTATTTTGAAGTTAACCGCCGTAACACAGGTAGCTGTAAACCTTTCTGCATTGAAATAGGGTTTACTTTAGCTCGTCGACACATTGACTGTGGACATGTCTGTCATATCATATAATTTTATACATTAAAATACACACAGTTGCAGGTATATGCAAGAAGCCAAAACCATGCTACATGCATTGAGGTTTATTAGTGGATGAAACCAATAATTTGTATATTAATTCTATAGTTTACCTGCACTTCAGCCACGGAGACCACGGCCCACACGGATGCGCGCTGCGGGTCTATCGCCTCCATCCTCATGCCCACTTTAAACCCGTTCCTGTTATACGGGAACGGATCCTTGAACAACTTCACCGGAGCTGCCTTCGCTTTACAATAATCCAAGTACCGCATCCATGAGAAACCGTTCTTTCCGCACATCCACGGGTATTTCTCGTCTATGACGTCATCGGAGAGCTTTTCATCGTCCTTAACTGGCTCGTCCATAAGTTCATCTGTATGCTGCTTTCTCATGAGGAGTTTCTTCATTTTGTTCCTCCGGCGAGTTAGCTCGGCGCGTTCGCGATCTCGCTTCTTTTGAGTCAGTTTTTGTACATCGCTCTGGCAGGTTAGACTGCAGAAGTTGGGCGTTATGAACTCGGCGGCCATACCGTGGCAGCCGCAGCCGTCGCAACGGTATAAATCTTCAGGGGATGTTGGTTTCTTTTCCCGAGGCCGTTCTATGCGTTGTTTTAAAGGCGTGTGGTATTTAGCGCTTGGGGGGAGAGGTAATTCTTCAGGATCCGAGCCGTCTATGAGGTCTATGAGTCCAAATTCATTTGTTTGGAACTGTAGCGTGCTGCCTTGCAGCTGCGCTACTCCGTTATTCCAGAATAGTCCGGGAGGATCATCTTCTAACGCGCTATCTACACTTTCTCTTTTCATCCTGTCATTCTTAATATCTTTCTGGTAGTACAGTAAGCTCTTGCTTTCTGGTTCTTTCTTTTCTTTATATTCCTCATCGGACTCCTCAAGAGTCACTTTACAATCTAAGTCCTTGTCTAATTTCTCGTCGCAGAATAGAGAAGGCACGCGATGATCATCGTTATTGTCCGAGTCCTGACGCTCTTCTGTTTTTTCTACTGGTTTTGGCAATGGTGGCATTAGTTTTATGTTTTTGCTGGAAATATTTTCATTGCATAATGATATCCGCCTTTTTAGATTAGCATTGGAAGCTTTCCTTTCGCTGTTATCAGAATTTGAGCGCCTTAAAATAGCAGGAGCAGCTATTGTGACATGGGAACCAACTTCATTCCTCTCGATCATATTTCTATTCAACAAACTTTTCCCTTTTTCTGGTATGGCTAGGGTGAAGGACTTTTCCCGACTCTGATCCTCGTCATCAGCTATTGAGACTGTGTAAATATCATCATTCATTGAAGCATTAGTCTCTGGTATTGAGAGTGTGTATGTTCCTTGTTCATCCGTAGGCTCCGCTCGGGAGCCCGGTATGGATATTGTATAAGTTTCACATTTATTAGGACTCTGTGGCACAGGGTTAGCTTCTTTGCTGTTACCATTTATATTTCCTATTTTCGCTAGAGGTTGTAACGGTGGCATATCTGCTGATTCTAAGCCCGCACTATCCCTCATGACAGTGATATTTCCTTGAGGATCATTTTGTATTTGGCCATTTGCAATTTGTAAATTAATGATTGGTCCTTTGGAAGCCATGGTGGCTGGCAAAGTTACTGGCAGGATAAACTTTGTGTTTTGTATTTTTGGCATGTTCATGGGAGTTAAAAACAGTTTTTGATTGTTAGGGTTTACCGTAGATTGGTTGTTTGAGATTAGGATGGACTGGTTGTCGGCCATGTTTTTAGTGTTAGGTTTCTTGACGGAGCTGAGGTAGGCTATGGCTTGCTTGCCTGCGTTCCCGGGGGCGATGCTGACAGGAACTATCATCTTTTCATTGCTTTTAGGTTTTTGGATAACTATTGGGGGCGTGGCCGCTGGGGCCAAAACAGTCTTGCCCTGTGGTATTTTTGGTGCAATATTTGGCTTGTTATTAACATTTGATATTAAATGAATATTGGAATTGCTGGTAACCTGAAAGAATGAAAGTGTATGATTTAAATTATCGTCAATCATTATAGCCTAATACCTATTAATTTCTTTACCAATTAAGATAATAAACATGAGAACAAATAATTTTTAACTAACAAAACTTTAATAATTACGCTTAAAATACTAATAATGTCTTCAGCCTAAAACAGATTTTCTCTAATGCTACCTATAAGAAACATTAATTTAAACAAAAAATATTTAATTAGCATAAAGATATAAATTACAGGAATGAAATATTAAAAAGTCCAAAGGTGTAAAGGCATTGTGTTTTTAGAGTAAACAACCCTTTAAAATATCTCTCATTTAAATAAAATACTACTTACAGGTCTTCTGACTATGATCTGCGGAGGATTTCCACTGGTGCTGGCTTGGCTGATCACATCAGTACTTGTGACTGGTTTCAGACCCGTCGGAGTCTGGATGTAAACCACATGCGGCACATTCCTCGTAGCTCCTCTCAGCTGGACTGTTCCTGAACTCACAGAGTTGGGCAAAGCCAACTGTATCGAGTTGTTTACTGAACTCGGTATCTGCACTACCGTAGAACTGTTCCCCATTTGCACTTGAGACACGGACGTTGCAGTTTGTAACTGAGAAGTACTTGTCACAATCATATCACTACCACCATCCATACTGTTAGACCTAGGATTTGACCCCATATGGACATGTATAATAGAACTCATAGGCTGACTAGAGCTTTGCAGCATCGGCATAGATTGCATTCCTGGTCCAAGTTGAATGTTCTGACTGCCAGCAGGAATTTGCAAAGGAACATTAATAGTCTCTCCCGCTGGTAATTGAACTGGTACACTGGTAGTGCCCGACACTTGTATTGGAAGACTGACAGGAGCTATCTGCAGGGGTACACTACTGGTCGGGCCGGAGAGCTGGACGGGCACGTTGATGTTGGCGCTGGTGCCGGGGATGTGCACGGGCACGTGCACGGTGGACAGCGTGAGGGGGTAGGGCGCGGGGCTCGGGTGCAGCTTCACGGGCGCCAGCCCGTGCGTCACCAGCCCGTGCTGCACCTGCCCGCCGCCCACCGACGACACGATCATGCTGCTCGATATCGGAGCCTACAAATAAAAACACTACGTCACAAATGTCATCACTAATTTATTTATCAGTTTCGACAAGAATAACAACACTCACGCGCAAGGTATTCAGCAGCACATTGTGCTGCGAAGCAGTAGGAGCTAGATTATTGCAGGCGGGAGCGCTGCTCGATTTAAGTAATCTTTTTTTCAAAATCTCACTCTTCGAATCGTCAAAGTTTTGAAGTGGATTACACTGCTGTCTCTCCATTTCTCGGCATCGAGATTGTTTGCGAACGCATTACAGACGTTCGGCTACCTTTTACGATTCATTATTGACGACCTGCAACGTATTTAAAAATAAAATATTGTTAGGTAAAAATTCACCTCGACGCTCCGCCGACTTCGAAGGCTAAAAACGCGTGACGACAAAGTTATTTGTAAAAATACTTAAGTAAAATATTAACCATACAATTTGTAAACACCAACAACTTGTTACACTTTAATAGTATCCTCGAATTTTTGTTTTGCGAGTATCGCACTATATCAATTGTGCAGCTACTTTTGCAGATCCACAACCTTCCTCAGAAAAGTTCACCAAATATTGAGGCGACAGTTTGTTATTCAATGATAAATCTTACAACATGAAGACCACAATTATTAGGATTATTTTAACTATTACAACATCATTAACGTGTTGAAAACAATTAAATATAAATAAATAATGTAGAATAAAGCGACGATATTTACCTGCCTGGCACACAACTGATGAGAAGTAAGAATTCTGTCTGACAACATAGCCAAAATTACTAAATTCGTTAGGTTGGCATTCGCAAAATGTTCTACCAATAACAAGGAGGCATTTCCGTGACGAAGCTTTCGCGCCCGATTGTTCTAAAAAAAGTCAACAGGAATATCGAACATTCACTCTGATAGGTATTATGTAAAAAATAATAATTTAACGCATATTTATGTTGTTTTCCGATTGTTGAAAGAAATAGTATGTAGTCTTAATAATAAGGTTCCGTAATTCTGTCATTTGGCATGGAATTGTGTAAATAAATAAAATAATATATAACCGAAAGTTCGTTTCAATGTTGTTGCTATGCTATTTATAGATCAACTTGTATCAAATGTTGCTTTAATCAAGTTACAGCCCCGACCTAATCAAAATATATGTAAAAAACTCTAAATTTCATTGTAATCATTATGGATATGATTGATTATATTATCTTCACAATATAACCTTAATTATTTTACATTATAATGTATATCAATGACCGGATATCCGATTTTCATTTTGCCTTTCCTTTTCCCGCTAGTAAGTGAAAATTAAAATTAAAAATTAGAAAAGTTCAGCTAATAATAGCACTACTGCATTTATTGTCAATAAATTAATTAATTTAAGCTAAAAATCAACAAATCCCTAAACAAATTTATTTTTATTAAAAACATTTGTCTGTTTGAGCTTTGATTAAATACGTTTAAAACTAGTACTCATCGCATTGTTATCATCCGGTTGCTTAAACAGTTGTGCAGTTGAATGTCAGAAATGTCAACTGCGCTGTTTGCATTTTCTTGCAATATTTTTGTGTTGTATTGAGGAAAACAGTTTTCATTTCTGTTAAATGAAATACATATATGTGTTCCGGTAGTTTTAAGACATAATTACAGCAAATCTGGTATAAAATAAACATAACTTTCTAATAGCGTCAAGAAATACCGTGACATCATTTGTAAGTGCAATAAGGATTTCTACATACTTAAACACTATACTTGAACTAACTTGCTTAGCTTTGCAATATCCTCGTAAACTAATTAATTCTAGTATTTCTGAATTCTATGTATGTCATTAAATTTGTGAAAGAATTGATTGTATAGTTTATTACCTACTTATATTTAATTCTAATGTATTATGTGGGCCATTTATTTTCATCATCAACATCATCTCCTAAAGGTTTTATTACATTATTTATCTATGTAGGTCCAGTAATTTATTCCATTCCATTCCACTATTATTTTTCCATTTATCTTATTTTTTTACTTATATCATTCATGTATCCAAGATGTTTTAAGATAAAGCCAATGCTGAACACTAAGGTAGGAAATCAAAACTTTATGCTAAACTATGATCATGTTTGTTTGTGAAGACACATTAAACTTAACAATTTAAATCGTCTTATTTCTGCTCAATAATTAATGTTTTATTTTAAATCAAAACACCCATTTTTTTTTATTTTGCAGCTCTAACAGTTGGTGGTTAGAGAGACAAGATGAGCAGCCAACACCAGTACATGCCTGTCAACAACACGCCGAGCACGCGCGTCGGGGACATTGAGCATATAAGTAAGTAAAGAAAGAGAAAGAAAGATAAAGCATTCTCCGTTCCATAGTTCGCTACACTTTCAGGCAATCTTAGACTGTAGAAATTCTAATAAATCCTTCATCATGTAATTCTCCTTTTTTTCCCTTTAATTTCAGCATATGGCTAGGTACAATTAAGAAAACGAATTGGCATAATTAGTTTTAAAACTTGGAAAAAAAAGTTTTTGGTATTTATTTTCTTACAATAATTATTATATCGGTCACTAATGTAGTGAGTGTATGGGTGTTATGATTAACTTAACCAAATAATTGAAAATTACGACATGACAATGTAACTTCGAACAAATACTCCATGATACAAAAGGAAGCTTTTTTTATTGACGAAACATCACTCATTGCAATTATTTTTGAATAAATTATTTGATTTGATTACAGTATCTCAGAGTACAAAAATAATTAAATGTAGGTTTACAAATACAAATACAAAAAATTTAATTAAAGGGAATAAAAAAACATAGTGTATAAATAATAATATAATACTGGGATGCCTGGTGCGAGAATGAATCCATTTTCCATTCCAGTATAAAATTACCTTAATTAACTATTGGTACTTTTAGGCCACCTCTCAGAGCACATCGGTTCACTATGCCTCTCCTCGGAGTATTCCGACGTGACTCTGATAGTGGAGGGGCAGAGGATCCCCGCGCACAAGGTCATCCTCGCAGCCAGCAGCGACTACTTTCGAGCGCTGCTCTATGGTGGCATGCGGGAAGCCAACCAGGTGAGGTTCAGCTGTTGTTTGCCAGCCTCGTCTATTCAGCCCAATTTCATTAGGCAGGTCCACACCAAATGAGCCACCCCATGAGGGAATTGACACGTGAAGCAGCTCGGTCAGTGTAGCTGTGCCTCGACCGAGGCATTGCGACCGCGCGTGTGTTTTCCTCGGCCGAGGCACTTCTACACTGGCCGAGGTTCTTCACGTGGCAATTTATTTACGAGGCGGCTCGTTCAGTGTGCAGCATTTCCAAATTACCTTGATGTAGGTGAGTTTCACCTTTTATGGATTTGATCAATTTTACTAAGATCCTGACCGTAAATGACTTTCTTATCTGTTTAGGCTGAGGTAGAGCTACAAGCACCACTTCAGGCCTTTAAGGCTCTGCTTCGTTATGTGTACTCAGGTAAGTAAAACATGGCTTAATTATAACAGTTACTATACTACATTTCCGTTACTTGTTTTTTTGTCTACTGCCTTTATACTTCTTCTTCATTGAACTTATAATACAGAGAATTTATAGTCCGCATTCACTCGGCATTATTCGGTAATAGGTCGTAACAGGGTCCCTTTTCCTGTGCCTCTTCCCTGCCGACTAATCTGTAATTCAATGATGAAATACATAGTACAAACATGTAGTAGCGCTCGCATTGGCAAGCGATACGCTAAAAATGCGCGCAATTTAAAATTTGGTTATCACAGGACACATGGGACTCTCGAACCTTCGCGAAGACACAGTTCTGGACATGCTGGGGCTGGCGCACCAGTTCGACTTCCAGGAGCTGGAGGCGGCCATCTCCGACTACCTGCGGCAGGTGCTGGCGTTGCGCAACGTGTGCTCCGTGCTGGACGCCGCCAGGTCAGTTTTGAAGCAGGATAAACGCGCAAAGTAATGCGTAGAGCAGCGCTGCAATTGTTGAAAACAATATCAAAGATGAGAAATGTCTGAGTAAATCTAAATTACTAGTCCACGGGCCACACTAAGGGTTACTTGCACCAAACAGTCTGTCAAAGTCATTGTTATCGTCAAAATTTTCTTCTATGTATAATTCGACGATTTTCTATGGTGTGACAGCTGCGCCGCTGCCCTAAGGACGGACTGCACCATTTTCATGATTTCCATCAGCTTGCCTAATTTTCAGGCACCTGAGCAGTTTTCCTACGCCTCATGAAGAAATTTTAAGCCAAATTAAGCTCATGCCAGTCATGCCTAAGAAAAATCTGACCCAATGCAGTGACCACCAAGCATTGGACAAAAAGATCGTGCCACTGACGCCAGAGCGCGCGACCGTGAGCGCAGTTTATATTATGGACGTGATATCACGCACTGGCGAGGGCACGACTCCGTGCACTTGTTATGATGTCTTTGGCGGTCAAAGGGTTAACGGACTGATCAACGTTAAATATGGCAGCGGAGCTGTCACTCAATAGAAAAATAACGAACTTTCCATACAAGAAAAATTTCAACGATGACGTTGACACAGTTTGGTGCAACCGGCCCTATGTCTTACGGTCTTTGCCTTGTGTATACCGTAAAACATTTGAATTTTCTGTTCTAGACTTTACGGCCTTGACGCGTTGATGGACTACTGCTACAACTTCCTAGACAGAAATGCAACTGAAGTTCTGCAACATGACTCCTTCTTACAGTTATCCGTTGTAAGTATTATTACTATTTACATGTTACAAACTTCTCATAACATGATATAAACCCTATGTCCTTGCCCGAGATTCCAAGTATGTCCAGTCGCCATCAAATACCTATATAACATGCACTTTATCGCCTTGACAATAGAGGCGTTGTTCAAATATTTGTGACCACCTTGGCCGCTCCGATATATCTGATGGCGACTATCCATACGTAATTTCATGTAAAATCTAAATCTGTTCGGAGGTTTAAGCATGTAGAGCTAACAAACAGACAAATTAACTTTCATTGTTATAATATTAGTAGGAACTCATATCAAACATTGAGTTCAGGAACTTTTAAGTGCGGAAGCGTACCGTAGCCTATGGATGCCTGCTTCAGTCCAGAAGTGTCACATGCGTTATGGCCTGTTAATTTAAAGGAGGATTCACTGTGTTGACAGCTAAAGGGACATGAAGGTCCCTCATCGTCAAGACAGTGGCAGGGACACAACACTATGAGAGGGGTCTAGTGCGATTTTTAATTTTTTATTAATTTCTCTTTATTTATTTTTCTTCTTAGGCTAGGTTATTTATAACATTTATATAAAAGTAAAATACATCTAAAACATACAAAAACAATAAAAACATTATAAAAAATCTAACCTAGGGTGCCGCCGGCAACGGAGCAAGGCCGAGGCTGCCGGTGGTCAGAAAGAGGAACCTTCGGACTATGCGCGCCGTGTCCAGGATTACCGCCTTTCTGAATCTGACCCTTGATCCAACCACAACCCCGTAGCGAAAGTCTGTCAGGATGTTAGTCGAGACTCTTATTATTAATTATTATTATTTGATTGTCACAGGAGGCACTACAGGGTCTGCTAGAGCGAGACTCCTTCTTCGCGCCTGAGGTGGACATCTTCAAGGCGGTCTGCAAATGGTTTGAGGCCAACCAGCAGTGGGTCAAATCTGAAAGTGGACAGGCACAAGTGGTTAGTCATCACATCATTGAACACATTGTTGACGAAATTAGGTCAAAACCTATTAATAGCAGGTTACTTAGGTTTAGATCGACTTTTGCTGGAAATATTTACTTAAAGTTCTAATGTTTGAGTGTAAGGAAAGTTTTATTAATTTATTGCACAAAAAATGAAATTCGTGTACAAATGGTACACTTAATGCCAAATAGCATTCTCGTCCAGTGCGAACAGAGACATGTACAAAAGGTCCAAGGAGAGATTCTATTCAGTACAGCGAATTTCGCAGTGGATGTATGGCGGGTCCCGTCATCTTAGCCAGCACGAAAGAAAACTGAAGGGCACTTCACTAATTGCAATATAAATTAAATATTAGCATTGTAAATAAGACCTTATTCTCAACAGGAGAAGATCCTAAAATGCGTGCGACTAACACTCATGAGCCTCGAAGAATTGCTTCGAGTGGTGCGACCATTTGCGCCAGTCACGCCCGACATGTTGCTCGACGCTATACACGACAAGACTCGAACTCGCAGCACGGACCTTCGACACCGGGGTCTGCTACGTAAGTGCTTATGTCTGGGGAATAAGGTACTAGTTCCAATAAACATTGGGCTTAGTAGTGCTTCGAGTGGTGCGACCATTTGCGCCAGTCACGCCCGACATGTTGCTCGACGCTATACACGACAAGACTCGAACTCGCAGAACGGACCTTCGACACCGGGGTCTGCTACGTAAGTGCTTATGTCTGGGGAATAAGGTACTAGTTCCAATAAACATTGGGCTTAGTAGTGCTTCGAGTGGTGCGACCATTTGCGCCAGTCACGCCCGACATGTTGCTCGATGCCATACACGACAAGACTCGAACTCGCAGCACGGACCTGCGTCACCGGGGTCTGCTACGTAAGTGCTTATGTCTGGGGAATAAGGTACTAGTTCCAATAAACATTGGGACTAGTTACTGCTTCGAGTGGTGCGACCATTTGCACCAGTCACGCCCGACATGTTGCTCGATGCCATACACGACAAGACTCGAACTCGCAGCACGGACCTGCGTCACCGGGGTCTGCTACGTAAGTGCTTATGTCTGGGGAATAAGGTACAAGTTCCAAAGTATTTTTCTATGTACATTATCTTGGCAGTGGGGTGAAAGTGCCCATGCAGTGAACTAATTTTGGTAGGAATGATACCTCACATCTATCTTTCTTTACAGTCCCAGAAGAAAACGTGGCAACACTAAAACGCGGGGCGCGCGTCATCGCCGGAGACATGCGCTCAGCGCTCCTCGACGGCGACTGCGAGAACTACGACATGGAGAGAGGATACACTCGGCACACCATCAGTGATGACCCCAACAATCCTGGGATCCTGGTGCGGCTGCCGGCTCCAACTATACTGAACCACTTGAGGCTGCTGCTGTGGGACAGAGACAACAGGTCAGTGCTTCAACAACTACGACAGGGAGAGAGGCTACATTCGGCACACCATCAGTGATGACCCCAACAATCCTGGGATCCTGGTGCGGCTGCCGGCTCCAACTATACTGAACCACTTGAGGCTGCTGCTGTGGGACAGAGACAACAGGTCAGTGCTTCAACAACTACGACATGGAGAGAGGCTACACTCGGCACACCATCAGTGATGACCCCAACAACCCTGGGATCCTGGTGCGGCTGCCGGCTCCAACTAAACTGAACCACTTGAGGCTGCTGCTGTGGGACAGAGACAACAGGTCAGTGCTTCAACAACTACGTCAGGGAGAGAGGATATACTCGGCACACCATCAGTGATGACCCCAACAATCCTGGGATCCTGGTGCGGCTGCCGGCTCCAACTATACTGAACCACTTTAGGCTGCTGCTGTGGGACAGAGACAACAGGTCAGTGCTTCAACAACTACGACATGGAGAGAGGCTACACTCGGCCCACCATCAGTGATGACCCCAACAATCCTGGGATCCTGGTGCGGCTGCCGGCTCCAACTATACTGAACCACTTGAGGCTGCTGCTGTGGGACAGAGACAACAGGTCAGTGCTTCAACAACTACGACATGGAGAGAGGATACACTCGGCACACCATCAGTGATGACCCCAACAATCCTGGGATCCTGGTGCGGCTGCCGGCTCCAACTATACTGAACCACTTGAGGCTGCTGCTGTGGGACAGAGACAACAGGTCAGTGCTTCAACAACTACGACACGGAGAGAGGCTACACTCGGCACACCATCAGTGATGACCCCAACAATCCTGGGATCCTGGTGCGGCTGCCGGCTCCAACTATACTGAACCACTTGAGGCTGCTGCTGTGGGACAGAGACAACAAGTCAGTGCCTCTCTATCTGACACTTTAGAGTTTAGTGCGTTCAGTAAATCTACTATTTTTTATGCATTAAATAATTAAAGTATCTGATGTGGTCAAAGCCTTTAGGCATCTTTATATTTCTTGTGTCGACCCTTTTTCATGTCAAAATAAGTGTGTTATGAGCTGAAAGTACAACCAAGCAATCTTTGCAGATCATACGCATACTACATAGAGGTATCAGTGGACCAGAAGGACTGGGTGCGAGTGATCGACCACAGCAAGTACTACTGCCGCTCGTGGCAGAACCTGTACTTCCCGGCCCGAGTGGTGCAGTACATTAAGATTGTGGGGACCAGCAATACTGTCAACAAGGTGGGTTTACTGCAGCAGTGTCAGTGCAGTACTGGGTGTGATCGACCACAGCAAGTACTACTGCCGCTCGTGGCAGAACCTGTACTTCCCGGCCCGAGTGGTGCAGTACATCAAGATTGTGGGCACCAGCAATACTGTCAACAAGGTGGGTTTACTGCAGCAGTGTCAGTGCAGTACTGGGTGTGATCGACCACAGCAAGTACTACTGCCGCTCGTGGCAGAACCTGTACTTCCCGGCCCGAGTGGTGCAGTACATCAAGATTGTGGGCACCAGCAATACTGTCAACAAGGTGGGTTTACTGCAGCAGTGTCAGTGCAGTACTGGGTGTGATCGACCACAGCAAGTACTACTGCCGCTCGTGGCAGAACCTGTACTTCCCGGCCCGAGTGGTGCAGTACATCAAGATTGTGGGGACCAGCAATACTGTCAACAAGGTGGGTTTACTGCAGCAGTGTCAGTGCAGTACTGGGTGTGATCGACCACAGCAAGTACTACTGCCGCTCGTGGTAGAACCTGTACTTCCCGGCCCGAGTGGTGCAGTACATCAAGATTGTGGGCACCAGCAATACTGTCAACAAGGTGGGTTTACTGCAGCAGTGTCAGTGCAGTACTGGGTGTGATCGACCACAGCAAGTACTACTGCCGCTCGTGGCAGAACCTGTACTTCCCGGCCCGAGTGGTGCAGTACATCAAGATTGTGGGGACCAGCAATACTGTCAACAGTAGGTGGGTTTATGTAGAAATTAGATTCAAATTGAAGTTCGTATCCTACCGACTGTGCCAATAACACTTTTTAAATATGCAATGAAATATTGTCGTTACGAGTACGTTCCTTGTAATAGGTTCGGAAGTATCCTGTTTCGGGCATAGTAGGACTGTAATCGGATTTTATACAACTTTCCAGGCAGAGGTTTTACGAGCAACTAATTTTGGTTTTTTTTTCATAACAGGATAGTTATCGTATCTTAAGTGAGAATAATAATAGAAGTTTACGAAACTTAATGCCTCATGAACGGAACTAATAAATTTCATTGTGTAGGTTTTCCATGCGGTGGCGTTGGAAGCGATGCACACAGCCCGGGTGCCTCCGTTGAGTGGTGGTCTCGTGCGGCCTCTACATAACGTGGCCACTGTTGAGCTGTCCGCGGTCGTTATTGAGGGCATCAGGTCAGTCAGGTCCTCAGCTCCTGGCAGGTGTTGGAAGCGATGCACACAGCCCGGGTGCCTCCGTTGAGTGGTGGCCTCGTGCGGCCTCTACATAACGTGGCCACTGTTGAGCTGTCCACTGTCGTTATCGAGGGCATCAGGTCAGTCAGGTCCTCAGCTCCTGGCAGGTGTTGGAAGCGATGCACACAGCCCGGGTGCCTCCGTTGAGTGGTGGCCTCGTGCGGCCTCTACATAACGTGGCCACTGTTGAGCTGTCCGCGGTTGTTATTGAGGACATCAGGTCAGTCAGGTCCTCAGCTCCTGGCAGGTGTTGGAAGCGATGCACACAGCCCGGGTGCAACCGTTAAGTGGTGGCCTCGTGCGGCCTCTACATAACGTGGCTACTGTTGAGCTGTCCACGGTCGTTATTGAGGACATCAGGTCAGTCAGGTCCTCAGCTCCTGGCAGGTGTTGGAAGCGATGCACACAGCCCGGGTGCCTCCGTTGAGTGGTGGCCTCGTGCGGCCTCTACATAACGTGGCTACTGTTGAGCTGTCCACGGTCGTTATTGAGGGCATCAGGTCAGTCAGATCCTCAGATTCTTAGCAAATTGGGTACCAAATTAAAGACCTTGATCACTCGTACAACTGAACTCGTATTTTTGACGTTTTCAGTGACGTCGGTTCTTGATTAGGTTTATTTCTTAATGATCTTTTACGGGGTCTGACTTTTAATCTAAATGTCTCGGGTTGAAACCCCGGGTCCCCGGCTACCATTTAGGTTTTCAGAACTTATTAACGAAAACATTTAATATTTACCAGTTGCTTTTTGAGGAAGGAAAACATCGTAAGGAAACCACTAATTTCATTAAGGCCTAGTTGAAAGGTCATATGGCAGTCGCTTTTTAAAAACTAGTGCCTAATTCAATTCATGAGATTAGATTTCCAAGCGGTGTGATGTTGTGTGTTGAAGGAAACCACTTAGGCTGGAGTATAGGTTTATTGAGAGCTAAATAACGCGTACATTGTCATTATAGACTAAGCTAATATGTAAGTGTGTGGGTACGGGGTAGTATACACACTACAGCGGATCCTAGGTTCAATTTAGCAGTGGTAAAAAGCCGGGACGAACGCTGGATGGTTAGTCTCCTATCGACAACCGATAAATTGTAACCTATTTATTGAAAACGGCGCATTTAATTCTGAATCTAAACTGATACCTCTTGATGACCAGCCGCTCCCGCAACGCCCTCCTGAACGGCGACACGGAGCACTACGACTGGGAGCAGGGCTACACGTGCCACCAGCTCGGCTCCGGCGCTATCGTGGTGCAGCTCGCGCAGCCCTACCTGCTCTCCTCCATCCGCCTGCTGCTGTGGGACTGCGACTACCGCCACTACTCGTACTACGTCGAGACCAGTGTCAACTACTGGGACTGGGAGACTGTGTGCGACCGCACCCGGGACGCCAACAGGTACTGTAGTCAGCACCATCGTGGTGCAGCTCGCGCAGCCCTACCTGCTCTCCTCCATCCGCCTGCTGCTGTGGGACTGCGACTACCGCCACTACTCGTACTACGTCGAGACCAGTGTCAACTACTGGGACTGGGAGACTGTGTGCGACCGCACCCGGGACGCCAACAGGTACTGTAGTCAGCACCATCGTCGTGCAGCTCGCGCAGCCCTACCTGCTCTCCTCCATCCGCCTGCTGCTGTGGGACTGCGACTACCGCCACTACTCGTACTACGTCGAGACCAGTGTCAATTACTGGAACTGGGAGACTGTGTGCGACCGCACCCGGGACGCCAACAGGTACTGTAGTCAGCACCATCGTCGTGCAGCTCGCGCAGCCCTACCTGCTCTCCTCTATCCGCCTGCTGCTGTGGGACTGCGACTACCGCCACTACTCGTACTACGTCGAGACCAGTGTCAACTACTGGGACTGGGAGACTGTGTGCGACCGCACCCGGGACGCCAACAGGTACTGTAGTCAGCACCATCGTCGTGCAGCTCGCGCAGCCCTACCTGCTCTCCTCCATCCGCCTGCTGCTGTGGGACTGCGACTACCGCCACTACTCGTACTACGTCGAGACCAGTGTCAACTACTGGGAGTGGGAGACTGTGTGCGACCGCACCCAGGACGCCAACAGGTACTGTAGTCAGCACCATCGTGGTGCAGCTCGCGCAGCCCTACCTGCTCTCCTCCATCCGCCTGCTGCTGTGGGACTGCGACTACCGCCACTACTCGTACTACGTCGAGACCAGTGTCAACTACTGGGAGTGGGAGACTGTGTGCGACCGCACCCGGGACGCCAACAGGTACTGTAGTCAGCACCATCGTGGTGCAGCTCGCGCAGCCCTACCTGCTCTCCTCCATCCGCCTGCTGCTGTGGGACTGCGACTACCGCCACTACTCGTACTACGTCGAGACCAGTGTCAACTACTGGGACTGGGAGACTGTGTGCGACCGCACCCGGGACGCCAACAGGTACTGTAGTCAGCACCATCGTGGTGCAGCTCGCGCAGCCCTACCTGCTCTCCTCCATTCGCCTGCTGCTGTGGGACTGCGACTACCGCCACTACTCGTACTACGTCGAGACCAGTGTCAACTACTGGGACTGGGAGACTGTGTGCGACCGCACCCGGGACGCCAACAGGTACTGTAGTCAGCACCATCGTGGTGCAGCTCGCGCAGCCCTACCTGCTCTCCTCCATCCGCCTGCTGCTGTGGGACTGCGACTACCGCCACTACTCGTACTACGTCGAGACCAGTGTCAACTACTGGGACTGGGAGACTGTGTGCGACCGCACCCGGGATGCCAACAGGTGACTTTAATTATTGCTGTAGATATTCTTATAAGATTGATGTGGCAAAAGTGGGTATTTTTATTACTTATTATTATTACAACACAGTACAGAAATTAAATTTAAGGCAGTTTCCTGCAAAACTGTTTTCACAGTTTGTCTGCAGGTGGGAGTCTCTAAATTATTCAACATACATTTATTAACTATGCTATTTTTCTCAAACATGCTCGGAAATGGCCGCATTTTATTCCTAAATCGAACACGGAAATTGCTTCATTTTACTCCTAGGAGTAAAATGAATGTATGAAATTCCATTTTTTTCCGCTGCGTTAAACTTTTAAAATTCTCATATTTGCATATAAATCTGATGGGCCAAGGCAAAAACGGATTCAGCCAAGCAAAATAATTCATTTAAACAGCCGTGTGTAGAGGGCTTCACAAAGTGCGCGCGCGAATACGCATGCGCGTACTGTGTCGGGCTATCTTGTCTATGGTTTATTAAAAATAAATTTAAAAAGCGGAAAAGTTAGTTGGTTATGGTAATTTACTTCGTTACGTTGTTTATTTACTTTATAGTACAAAATAAACTTAAATAATGATTTTCAGAAATGAATGTAGTGCGGAAATTGATAGCGCTGTACCTAATTTGAAAGAATAATAGTGGATTACTTGCTTCCTGCTAGGTCAAGAGACAAAGGGTTTATGTTTATGACGTATGTATGAATTCGAAGCTGAGCATAAATGCTAATATCTTTTCTGAAAATGTGTTTTAGCTCATTTCAGTTATCAAAAAACCAACAAGAAGCCAACTATGGTGTGGTTTATTTATGCTATGCTTAAAAGTACCTCCTTATTACCTATTATAAAACACAGTATCAACATAACTTTTTCAATATAAAATACTTGTTGTTTTTCCTAAAATTTTTCTTTATTTCCTCACATATTTGAGAAAAGCACTATGTATACCTCAGCGGAAACAGGAATTTTCTGACTCGGAACTAGTGCCAGGCCTCGGCAAGCCTCGCCCTGGCACCCAAGTACCTCGTCAGAAAATTCCTTTCTTTCCGTACTTCGGCAACAATGTACTATACTTAAGTTTAAACTGAAGTGACATTTATGTATCAGTTCTCTGCGCGTCAAGTACAGTAACGGGTTCAGGATGTTATTGTGGCTGCCCCGTTTCTGCAGCGCATCAGGCATGTTTATGCTAGCTCGCACCAATAACTACTATGCCATCATAACCATAACACGCAAAATATAGCCTTGTTGCTCTGCAGAATACGCCAGCTTCAACCCCATCCTGATTACTGTAACGTGTCGATATGGTTCACCTATAATGTGACATTTCGCTTGTGTCATGACAGCTACTAGGTGATTGTGTCATGACCGCTACTAGGTGTTGATATACTGTTTCGTTTTGTGTCACTAAAACTTAGTTTTAAATTATAAATGTTACTAAACAACTATAGGCCATTGTATTATATAAATAACCGTTTGATTCATGACTCAACCACGAATCTTTACATGGTGCAATCGGTAGTATCCAAGCATACGGTCCCAAAGAATACCTGATTTATAATCAGATTTCCTTTCCTTCTAACTATCTTTTTGTTAAAAAAAGATCCTTAATGGTCTGAATGCCAATGCTGTGATGGTTTATTTATTCGTGTTAAACTATAATTTTAAACAAAAAACGAACCGACTTCACTTAGGCTCCACTTTTCCAAGAGGAAATGCCTGAGTTGCTGTAAAAAATACTGAAATCAATATAGGTGTGCCTATAATAGTTGAAGAGTTCCCTCGATTTCTCCAGGATCCCATCATCAGAACCGGACCTGGTGACAAAGGACCAACTGTGAAGTATACTCTTTCTAACAAAAAAATAATTTTTCAAATCGGTCCAGTCGTCTTTGAATAATAAACACACATAAAAAAAAACAAATGTTCACAGGCAATATTACTCGACCTTTGATGATAAACTGTTTATTTTTCAGATCGTGGCAAGTGATCTACTTTTCGCCGCGCCCGGTGTCGATCATCCGTGTCGTCGGAACAAACAATTCTGTTAATGAGGTAACATTTTTTTATACTGCGAAGATGACAAACAAGCATACGGCCTGCATAATGGTAAGCAGTTATCGTAACCTATAGACGCGTTGTGGACCCTTTGATGTAAAGGAGGTTTCACTGAGTTTTTAACAGCTATTAAGGGGTAACCTGTTTTATTCCTGTAAAATATAGAGATTGTTTTGAGAAATATAATTATTTGGTGGAACATTATACTAAATATATACATACAACTGAAGGTACAATTCATAATTCGGCGTAGTGATTTGATGGCACTTTACATACATTTGACAACCGATTTAGCAGAACCGAAGTAGCGATTAAGGTGGCAGTAGCTGTCACCTTAGTTTTAAACAAACATTTTTATTGATTATGATTTTATAAGATGTGTATAGGTACTTTAACAATTAAAAGTGTCTAAAGTTCACATTTGACAATTTAGTATATAATATAACCAAAAACATAAGCACCATTTAGTCAAATGTGGAACACTATATTTTTATTACTCTATTCTCTATGCTTTTTAACGTTTTTTTTTTATTTTCCTTAGGTGTTCCACCTGGTGCACCTAGAGTGCCCGGCTCAAGTGGAAGAGACCTCAGGAGACCCCGCCGCCAAGAAACCTCGCGCCGACAACCAGCCACAACCTGCTGCCAATGGTGCCAGCAATAATGCTAGTGGTAAGTTCCCATAGATGTGCCACCTAGTGCACCTAGAGTGCCTGGCTCAAGTGGAAGAGACCTCAGGAGACCCCGCCGCCAAGAAACCTCGCGCCGACAACCAGCCACAACCTGCTGCCAATGGTGCCAGCAATAATGCTAGTGGTAAGTTCCCATAGATGTGCCACCTAGTGCACCTAGAGTGCCTGGCTCAAGTGGAAGAGACCTCAGGAGATCCCGCCGCCAAGAAACCTCGCGCCGACAACCAGCCACAACCTGCTGCCAATGGTGCCAGCAATAATGCTAGTGGTAAGTTCCCATAGATGTTCCACCTGGTGCACCTAGAGTGCCCGGCTCTAGTGGAAGAGATATCAGGAGACCCCGCCACCAAGAAACCTCGCGCCGACAACCAGCCACAACCTGCTGCCAATGGTGCCAGCAATAATGCTAGTGGTAAGTTCCCATAGATGTTCCACCTGGTGCACCTAGAGTGCCCGGCTCAAGTGGAAGAGACCTCAGGAGACCCCGCCGCCAAGAAACCTCGCGCCGACAACCAGCCACAACCTGCTGCCAATGGTGCCAGCAATAATGCTAGTGGTAAGTTCCCATAAGTGTTCCACCTGGTGCACCTAGAGTGCCCGGCTCAAGTGGAAGAGACCTCAGGAGACCCCGCCGCCAAGAAACCTCGCGCCGACAACCAGCCACAACCTGCTGCCAATGGTGCCAGCAATAATGCTAGTGGTAAGTTCCCATAAGTGTTCCACCTGGTGCACCTAGAGTGCCCGGCTCAAGTGGAAAAGACCTCAGGAGACCCCGCCGCCAAGAAACCTCGCGCCGACAACCAGCCACAACCTGCTGCCAATGGTGCCAGCAATAATGCTAGTGGTAAGTTCCCATAAGTGTTCCACCTGGTGCACCTAGAGTGCCCGGCTCAAGTGGAAGAGATATCAGGAGACCCCGCCACCAAGAAACCTCGCGCCGACAACCAGCCACAACCTGCTGCCAATGGTGCCAGCTATAATGCTAGTGGTAAGTTCCCATAAGTATTCCACCTGGTGCACCTAGAGTGCCCGGCTCAAGTGGAAGAGACCTCAGGAGACCCCGCCGCCAAGAAACCTCGCGCCGACAACCAGCCACAACCTGCTGCCAATGGTGCCAGTAATAATGCTAACGGTAAGTTTCCTTAGGTGTTCCACCTGGTGATTCTGAGATTTAGGCATCTTTCAGACTACTGCGGTTTCCGCATGCGGCGCCGGTGCGCGAGCGAGTTAGCGCAATGCGTGTGTATCGCGCTGTCACGTTTGCACACTGTCACCGCATCCGGTTGCGGCTTCAGTGTGATAATCGCCTAATTATTTATGAAAGCGGCTAAGGCGGTCACAAGTATCTGACCAACGCCTCTATTGTCAAGGCGATAAAGTGCATGTTTTGATATTTTTTGAGTACCTTGGCTGCTCCGATATATTTGATGGCGACTGTACAGTGTACAGCAGTGGTGGGCAAGTACGGCCCGCGGGCCAACTCCGGCCCGCGAAACCATTTTATCCGGCCCGCCGCGGATGCGCGGATACATTGAAATAATTTAGATTGTAAAATTGATTAAGCGACTCTGTAATATTTAATGTCATACGAATAAATAAATAAATTGAAATAATTTGTATATGGCCTGCGATGATTATAATTTCATATGTCTCACACACCAGGGCCTTCAAATAAATAAAAATCAAAATTTCCGGAAGTGTATAATTTTGATTCTTACATGTGATTAATTTGAAATAAATATATAAGTACTTGTATATATTCATGTTTGTTTTTTGTTGTTAAAAGTAAGGAAGGCCGGAATTGCTGCATAATTGCATTTTTATATAAAATCGTAATTTTTTTAAATTTCCTGTTTTGCTACAATTCTGGCCCTCCTCCGAAATTTCTCAAGCTTTCTGGCCCTCTATGAAAAAAGTTTGCCCACCACTGGTGTACAGCCTACGACGCACACATGTCTACTTACATACAGTCAGCAGCAAAAGTAGCTAAGCGGGTAGGGTGTTCAAAATGAACTGGACATGACTTTTTTGTTAAGTGAATAAGAGCGTGTGAGAACATCACAATAGTAGATTGTATTACAAGGGAGCAAAATTACTTTTTTCGGTCGAGGGTAGCGTGTTGAATCCCGAACGAAGCGAAGGATTCCAGAATAACGTGAAATCCTGAGCGTAGTGAGGGATTCAAGTGACCCGAGATCGAAATTATTTTGCTACCGCGTAGTACACTCTACTTTTCACTCTTTCTATGAGAAAAACGAAAACAAAGGTACTAAACTAGCTATCTGCTAGAAAGAGAAGTTATATAATGTTGTCTCATTTTAATTGGTTGCAAAGACAAGGAAAATTAAAAAAAAGACGCAGAGGGATCAAAAGTCACTTTTGCTCCCTGTAAATGGGCAACAAATCGCAGAGGGATCAAAAGTCACTTTTGATCCCTGTAAATGGGCAACAAATTACCCTTTTTCGAATAGTAGGGGTGAAAAAACTGTTTAATACGGGATATTTACCATGTGAGTTAGTTCTTCAGTTCAGAGCAGCAGTTGCATGCGCCATTATCACGGAGTAACTGAAGTTGCTGCGAGTGTCAGTTGTGGTCTACCCACACACCATAGCGATCTACCCTCTTTCGAGTTCGCTTTTTTCGTCCGTTGTCCGTTGTGTCGTATTAAATAGTTTTTGTAATGTTAATGACCATGTGAGCTTTAAATCGTATAAAGAGCGTGTGTAGGTCATTTTGAATACCCTATCCGCTTAGCTACTTGTGCTGCTGACTGAACAAGTGATGTAGTATGTAATCCTCTTTAGCCGCTCTCCCCGCCGCCGCCGCCGCCGCTGGCGACGTGGCGCGCGCGTCGCCGCCGCCCGAGGAGCCGGCGCGCGCGCTGCCCGTGGCCGAGACCGCCACGGAGGCCGAGGAGGGCTACGACGAGTGATGCACCAAGGTACGCGCAGGACCACGAGATTTCAGAGCGGTTTAGATGTAGTGCAAGATGTTTAAAACACAATTTGTTAGAATTCGGACCGATGGTTATGAACCTCTAGTTAACAGTGCTGTTTCGATTTTTCGATGTCTTTGTTTCGGTACTGCCCAACTGGCGTAAAATCGAGTAATTAAAACCATGTTTGTGACGTTGTTATTTTACGGCATATTTAGATCATGCTATTAACCTTGTTTAGGGTTAGACAACCGTGAGAACAAAATAAATCAAGCCAGATGTTCACAACCTTCGGTCCTTCTTATATTGTCACGTCAAAACATCAGTAGGTACATTTATATCAAATTCATACAAAGACGTGCACAATATATAATTTTGTTATAATATTAGAAGCGCACTTAAAATTACACATTTTTGCGTATGGAATGGTTCCAAAATAAATATGTCTCACCTTTAAAACTTCCAAGGAAACATAGAGATTATAGAAGAGCACTAAAACGCCTTCCTAGCTAGAATAAGACTCACTGTGCGATCTTTAAACCATTAAGATAATGTTACGACAGAAATTATCAAAAAAACTATTCCTTCACAAAAGTGTGAAAGACACACACCTCAATTTACATCTTGTTACTTTACGTGGAATTGCCGCGTGATTTTTAATTCTATTTCATGGGGACAGAGTTTTTAATTGAACAGCAATTTTTATCTCCTAACGTTAGGCAGCTCTTCGTGAATATCATATTGACGATTTGAAATATTCGAATTGTATAAGTACTATTTGAAATATCATGAATAAAATCAATAAAATTATGTATTAAATAATTCTGTTAAATACTAATAAGGCTCCTTTGCAAATACAGGGTGTTTTTTCAATAACTAGCCATATTGTAAGAGGTGATTACTTGATTAGCCAAGTCATACTGAACCACTTTTTTATGGGACCAAACCTGAAATCCAAAAAAATATTGGCCTCCGCGTAAAAAACGTCTGATCCACCGAATCGAATCGTATAAAACAGCCAAAAATTATTTGGGATTTTTGAATCGGGAGGATGATGACACATGTTGAATTAGGCAATGAAATTTAGTTGATAGGATGCAAAATGATCAAAATATACAAATAAAGTAAACATTAAAGAAATCTATTGAAATGGTGCAAAGATCAGGCTTCAAAATTTTAATTTTTTTCGAATTTTGAAAGTACAAAATTAAAAAAAAAACTAATGATACCATTCGATTTCTAACATTTTACTGTGAAATAAATTGTATGGCAACCATATACATAAACGCAATATTTCACTGTAAAAATAGCAATTTCATAATTTTTCCATACTTTAAACAGGGCAACTATGAAGCCATGACGTCACGGCTTTATATCATTCTGTTAGGAGCGTTTTGAGAAACAAAAGTAAATCACAGACTTTAAGTCTCTTTTCTGTCTTTTATGTTGATTTAAGGCAATTGGCCCCAAATAGACATTTGATCCTCACAACAAAACGAATCGAATGATACCACGCATGAAAAAAATTCATCTAGCCTATTGTTAAAAGATGTTTTCACTTCTCTTGCTCTAAAAGTTCGTCTTTAAGCAACCTAAAATCGCTTTTTATGCACTTGGGCCTAATGTAAAATCTTCGTCGAATACCAAGGCAGTTGGCCCAACAGCCGCAAGCAAACAACTTCCTAAACTTTATTTAAAAAATTCACTACGACCTTTGTGACGTACTGAAAAAAAATTTAACAGGCGGGAACTGCATTTATTTTTCGTTGTAATTTTGTGTTACAACCTGAAATTGCTTTATTTTCTCGCAATCGAAGCGAAAAGTAGAGTGTGCAACGTGTCCATAAAACCCATTTTACGCTCGACTTTATATCAATCCTCGCTCGGATAGATAAACGCCTCGCGTAAAATGGCTCGTTTTATGCACTTGTTGTACAATCTACTATAGTATGGCCTACCAAATCACATCGCACAGAATTATTGAAAAAACACTTTGTATAAAATATCAAATAGAGTTATGACATGACATAACAAATAGCTAGAATTGACTCGTTAAGGTTGCCCGTGCATCGATATTGTTGCTATAGTTATTCCATGTTGTTATGTTAGTAGTTACGACTATCTTAGTTATTTAGTCCTTAAGATGTTTTCTAGTCTTCTATCGGCCGACTTTGTTTGGTTATACTCGTTCCTCGTGTTTCGAACAAAATCATTATATTCTGTAGTGTAGCAACATACTTTTTACGATCTCCTTAGACGCAACACACACTTGAGCGGAATTCAGCCCCAAATTCAGCTATTATACAAGGTGTAACAAAAATACTGGTGATCCTTTTAAGGGCATAATTGGTATTGTAATTAAGAAAAAGTAAGAAAAAAATATTTTCGCGCGAAAAAAAATTTTGGTTTAGTATGGAGGGTCGGCCAGCTGGGACCACCCATCCCATAGAAAAATAAATATTTTCGCGTCCAAAAATTTTTTCTTCTACTTTTTTTTTTATTGTAATACGATACCAATTATGCCCTTAAACGGATCACCATTATTTTTGTTACACCCTGTAGAGAAACAAACGAGAATACTTCTAGCTGAATTTTGTCTATAATAGCTGAATTCTGGGCTGAACTTCGCTGCAGGATGATTTTCGTCTTACAATATTCGTGGAAAACACAATGTAATACCTCGACTGAGAGTGCAATCGATGGAGCTCCCCTCTGGGGTCGGTCCTCAAAATAAGTGGTTCATCTATTGCTACTTCGGGCCTTTGCACGCCGCGTTTTTGAAACGCGCCGTCGACGCGCGTTCCGAAACGCGGTGTGCAAAGGGCCATCGACACAAACCTGCCCTAAAAAAGCGCGCCTTTAAAAATCGCGCGTTTGAAAAGGTGCGTTTGAAAAACGCGGTGTGCAAAGGCCCTTACTTTTAACGGGTTAGCTTTTATAATATTTCAATACGAAATGACCCGTTTTCATAGTCCTTGCGTATGTTTTGTATCTGTGACCTATTGCTTTAAGTTTCCCTTAGACATTAGCCTAAACTTATTCCTTTAATATTGTATCGTTTTACTCGTATAAGTTAATTTTAGTTGTAGTTGAAGACCACTAACAATCTGTTACTTAATGCTAAGAAAACTAAATGTATTCGATTTGTTTTGCCAAACGTGGCACCAATGGACACTTATATAGTTATAAATGGTGAATGTTTAGATATAGTAGATAAAACTGTGTTCCTTGGTTCAACGTTGGACAAAAATTTACAATGGAGTCCTCATATAAAAAAACTCGCTCTTAGACTAAGTTCAGCCGCTCATGCCGTTAGAAAAATTAGACAACTGACTAATATTGAGACAGCTCGCTTAGTTTATTATAGTTATTTTCATAGTGTAATGTCATATGGAATTCTGGTTTGGGGCAAAGCAGCTGACATACAGACTATTTTTGTTTTACAGAAAAGAGCCATTCGCTTTATGTATAACTTAAAGGCAGGTACATCAATTAGAGAATTATTTAAAAAAATTAATATTTTAACTCTTGCGTCCCAATATATCTATGATAATATTATTTTTGTTGTAAAGAATATACACACATTCAAGAAGAATTCTGACATCCACAGCTATAACACTAGAAATAAAAACAAGCTTGCTACCAGACGATGTCGTGTCCGCAAAGCATATAAGTCATTTTTTGGCCAGGGTATTCATATTTATAACAAGTTACCCGTCGATGTTTTGAATCTATCATTTCCCGCTCTTAAGAAATACTTGAAAAAAACTTTAATGTCAAAGGGTTATTACAGGGTCGAGGACTATATGACAGACATATATGCATGGCCCAAACCAGAATCTATAAAATCATCTAACATTTAGAGGACACAGTTCAAGTAAGAAAGAATATCAAACGTATTGCGAAGATTTGGATTTTATTTTTATTTTTCATTTTAATTACACAATAGGCAGGTACATGTCTGTCTCTCAAGCTGTTTTGATATGCCTTCTTGAAGAACTACGCATTATTGTATATAGTATCTTTAATGTATTTGTAGTACTGTTTTGAAAAAATAAGTCTCGCCGAGTTTCTTGCCGGTAATAAGTAATACTTCTCGGGTCAGAGGTGTAGGGTTAGAACCGGTGGTAGTTTCTTTTCTCTCTGACGTTCATAAGTGCATTGTAATGTGCCTAAATTGAAGAATAAATATCTTTTATCTTTTATCTTTTTATCTTTTACTGTTTAATTTTATATCCTATGTGTTTTAAGTTAAGGTTGAATATTCTTAAATTTATCTTAGGTGGTCGTTTTTAACGCAGATAAAGGAATACATAGACAACCTGCACGGTTAGCACAAGACTACCCGTCTCTTTTTAATTGATACAGTCAGAAAAGGACGGATAGACTATCGCGCGCGCGAGATACCGTCGCGTCACTCTTGTGCTAACGGTGCTGACCGGACAGTCGACAGCAGAAGAATATTTGCACTCCTTATTCTCTTTACAATAAAGTTGCGTTCAGCTCATTTTGAACACCCCGCCCGCTCAGTTACTTCTGCTGCTGACTGTACGCAGCCGTAAAGTCAACGCTAAAAATATGTATACAGTCTGCACCTTACTCCATTGTAATAAGGTTTGAAATTGTATATATATTTTGGCGTTGGCTGTCAAAATAGCGGCGATGTTTTGCACTACTTTATTGGTCTCAATATTACTTTGTCTATGGTTTTAGTGTTACGGATTATCGTGTCGTCTATAAATTATTATGTTGAATCGAACTATTTATATGTTATTTGTAGGTAATAAACATTTGTAATATTAACTGCAGTTAACTTTCATCATATCATAAACTTTTAATTGTGATTCAGACCAAAATACCCTAACAGGCGCATGCTTGTTTGCCACCATCATGGGAAACAGCGTAAACTTCTGTAAGGCGTATTTTTATTTGCTGGTCATAATTATTTTACAATATTCGAATTATTTCGTTCATAATGTATTAATGTCAATCATAATGTAAATATTAGATTATTTGGAATATGGATATTGCACAAGATATAGAAGATGGATTTTAAACCCTTTTGACAACAAAAGTTATTTTCATCAAAAAATGTGTTAAATCATTTTTTTTACTCTAAATAAGATACTTTCATGTCTGATTTACATGTTTGGAAGTAATTTATTTTCGTACGTTTTTCAACTTTTTCGGAACATTAGTACCCGAATGTATCAACCGCACGTCAGACTTCAGGGCCTGCGGCGTACCGAGAACGAACTTTTGTCACTGTCGCACATGTAATATCGTTGGCAAGTGCGACGGAGGCAAAACTTCGCGATACGCGCTAGGCCTTCGTATGCCTTGTACGAAAAAAACGCCCCGAACGTTTTACGTCTCGTTCAAGAAAAAACGCTCCAACGAAGGCCAGTGAAAACTTATTGTAGAGGGCGCTGTTTTCAAATTCCATAGACAACTATTGGTCTTTAACAATGTACTGAAACATACAATCAAAGTTTTTCTTAGCGAAATTTTTTCCCTGCCGCTTTGTGCTACAACATTTTAATTTGAGAGTATTTCGGAAACCTGAGAAATTCCCTTGGGGACCAAGGCGAGACGAAACAATGAGTCAGAAGGAGGAGGTTCTCAATTCGCCGGGATCTTTGATTGTTTTTTTTTTGCTATTTTTTTTTATGTATTTCACCGATTATTCGAAGACGGCTGGACCGATTTGAAAAATTCTTCTTTTGTTTGAAAGAGTATACTACACAGGTTCCATTGTCACCAGGTCCGTATCAGATGATGGGATCCTGGAGAAATCGAGGGAACTCTTCAATTATTATAAGCACACCTATAGTGATTTCAGTATTTTTTACAGCAACTCGGGCATTTCCACATGGAAATGCGGATCCTAAGTGACGTCGGTTCTATTGTTGTTTAAAAATATTCTAAGGACCATTGTTGAAAATGACATTGTGACAGATATATTTAGAAAAAGGAGCTCAATACGTTGGTTTCACTCGCCGCCGACAGCATCAAAATCCGACTGATACCGCTCGGAGCGTTTTTTTAAACCTTTTGAACGCCAAGCATCGGACGGAAAAATCGTGCCCTCAGCGCCAGCGCGCGCGCAAGTTAAATCGGTTATATTTTGGACGTGTATATCACGTCCTGGCGCTGACGGCACAACTTTCCGTGCGCGTGATATGACGGCGTTGGCGGTCAAAAGGTTAAACAGGCATTAGCGTCACAGACGGTAAGTCCGTTTTTTACTGTGATAATTGGAAGTGAGCTTAAGTGGGTGTAGACGTAGAGCATTCATTGTCCTTTCGTAGTTGTAAGGCAGAGGTATAATATTGTAGAGCTTTTAATGTTTTATTTTTAATAAAAAAAATTATGCGACATTTGTGTCTTTCAATTATTATAACCAACCCCATCCACAGCATGCGCGATGCGTTTTGAACTTTAGGGTCACCACACACCTAGCGGTTTTCCTCGCGGAATTACCGGAAGTAGCGGAAATTCATAGACAAAATGCTTAATTTGTCTATGGTAGCGGAAATTTGTCTATGGCTTCCGTACAAAATGCATACAAATAATCTGCTACCATAGACAAATTTCCGCTACCATAGACAAATTTCCGCTACTTCCGCTAATTCCGCGAGGAAAACCGCTAGGTGTGTGGTGACCCTTAACGGATGATAAAGAGTTAAAGCGGTATTACACATTGCAACCTGCAGGGCCCAATCTGTTGTGTACCCTGCCTCTCCCTTCCCTCCGTCAGCTCCCTACAGGCCCTACCTTTAATTACACCTTCCAACGTGACAGATTGGGCCCTGCCGGTTGCAATGTCTAAGGGTCACCACACACCTAGCGGTTTTCCTCGCGGAATTAGCGGAAGTAGCGGAAATTTGTCTATGGTAGCGGAAATTTGTCTATGGCTTCCATACAAAAAATCTGCTACCATAGACAAATTTCCGCTACCATAGACAAATTTCCGCTACTTCCGGTAATTTCGCGAGGAAAACCGCTAGGTGTGTGGCGACCCTGATACCGCTTTTAAGCAACTGAATGAAGTTAGATACAAATGTGATACGCTATGTTGCCACGCGAATAACCTATTTTCTACTAAAAATAGTGGTGTTACCGGAAGCTATTACATTTTATACAGTAACGGATTTTCTTTAAATTTGTCATTTTGGGCAAAGTTTTGTATGGGGGCAAAGTTGGGTCATTTGACAGTACCTACATGAGCGATCAGACACGAGAGAAAATGAGGTCTGCGAATGCTTATCTTCTATCAGGCATAAAAAATCAAACCGGACGATAGAGCATAGAATTGTTCAAAAATACATAAAAGAAACTCCTATTTTTGAAGTCGGTTAAAAAGCGACTATTCGCACGGCAATACAATAGGGGTTGGGGTAGGTACAAAATAGCAACTCTTTATGAAAGGTTAAAAGACTAGACGCTAGACGTCACAATGAATAAACGAATGGCTTTAGGGTCACCACACACCTAGCGGAATTCCTCGCGGAATTAGCGGAAGTGGCGGAAATTCATAGACAAAATGCTTAATTTGTCTATGGTAGCGGAAATTTGTCTATGGCTTCCATACAAAAAATCTGCTACCATAGGGTCGCCACACACCTAGCGGTTTTCCTCGCGGAATTACCGGAAGTAGCGGAAATTTGTCTATGGTAGCGGAAATTTGTCTATGGTAGCAGATTTTTTGTATGGAAGCCATAGACAAATTACCGGAAGTAGAGGAAATTCATAGACAAAATGCTTAATTTGTCTATGAATTTCCGCTACTTCCGGTAATTCCGCGAGGAAAACCGCTAGGTGTGTGGCGACCCATAGGCAAATTTCCGCTACTTCCGCTAATTCCGCGAGGAATTCCGCTAGGTGTGTGGTGACCCTTATAATCATTTAAATTATTAAAGGCGTGATTGGTCCCGTTTTTACTCAACCGGTATATTTCTATAAATTTGATTTCATATGCTAGGAACGCTGGGAAACAAACTATACTATTTACCTGGCAACATTTTTATCAGCAGCTGTCAACTTGTCAAGTCAACTCATAGTCAACTTCACTTCAGTCGTTGGTTGGTTGGTTAGTTGTGAGTACGCGCGTACGCAGGTCGTAATACAATACATTCAAATCACGCTGAAAAAGTGTACTTTTAGAAAGAATTAGTTCAGGAGTGCCTTGAGTTCTGTTGTTTGCTTTTCTAGACTATTCCTTTCAGTTTCAAAGTGTGATCTGCCCAGCATATTGCACTGAATATGGCTGAGAAACCTAACCTAGGTACGTAATTTGATTTTCTTTATCAGTAAAGTTAGCGTTAAGTTTTTACAGAGAAGTAACTTAAATCTATACCGTATTTCGTAGAAAGGCTTTCCAGCATCGATATCCTTCTTTTACCGCGCATATTATGTGATTTTCTGAGGATATTCAACTTGACATATGCGGTGTCCACTTCGAATCCTGAGGCCGATCACGAAAAGCTATCGATCCTAACGCATACTCGTTCTTAAGTCCTACGTTCTTGTAGCAAGCTCGTCGCATGGATATCCGTAACATGTAATTTTGTCATGTATCCTACACAAATGTATGTTTTTACTTTTCATATTATGACGATGACGTCACGAAACTTTGTTTAAACGTCATAAGCTCGTGGTACGAAAGCAAGGAAATAAGGTGGCGTTCCCAAGACAAAGATACATCATTGTCGGTTGTCAATAAGGCGATACTGCCATAAACATCTATTCAGAAATAAACTCTAGCAACCGACTATGATGTACCTTTAACTTGAAAATGTCACAATGAAAGTTGTTACATACCTAGGAAAGACTAGAAGCTAATGAGGATTGAAACTACGTAGATAATACATGTTTTTACACAGTTTATAGTCTACATCTATTACCAACAAGTCTCCATGTATATTAAACCACAACTACAATGATAACTGTATTATATCGGAATATTCTGAATCAAATTAGATTGAATTAATTGCAGGTATTCAAGAAGAATTAAGGTCGGTCTTAGAGGATGTGATGAAACAGGTAAGGCTTAGCCAAAACCAAGACAATACATGTTGTTTTAACTCCTTTAATCAATCATATTATTAATTTTTACTATAAGTCTTCTTGGCAACGAAGCATAAGGAGAGCCGACCCCACCTCATGTGAGATAAGGAAAAGAAAATTAAGAGAGACCATTATGATACGTTTTTATTTGTTATTAGCAATTAGCTGATGACCGGAGACTGCAGCCAAAGATGAAGATGGAGTCTGGAAAGCTGGAATATGAGCTGGAATATGAGCCGGAGCCTTGCAGCTCCTCAGGAAGCAGCAGTAGGGGCCCTTGCAGCTCATCAGCAAGCAGCAGCAATCTGCTTGGTCTAAGTTAGTATTTTATTAAAAATACTAAACATGTTTCTATTTTTTAACCGACTTCAAAAAAGGAGGAGGTTCTCAATTTGACTGATTTTTTTTATTTTTTTTTATCATTATTATGTTTTTTTTTTGTATGTATGTTACTCCATATCTCCGTGAATCGTGAACCGATTTTCAAAATTTTTTTTTTAATCGAACAGGTATAACCCCTAGATGGTCCCATTGTCACCAAGTCAGGGTCTGATGATGGGATCCTGTAGAAATCGAGGGAACTCTTCAACTATTATAGGCACACCTATAGTGATTTCACTATTTTTTACAGCAACTCGGCCACTTCCTCTTGGAATAGCGGATCCTAAGTGAAGTCGGTTCTTTTTTGTTTAAAATTATATTCTAATTATTCACTTCTCATGCCCAAAAAGTCCGTCATATTAGGCTTACGGTGGCGGACTAAAGTAGTACATTTAACCTCTAGGGCTAATATGTATACATAATTTCACTTATTGTTATTTCCTGAAAGTCTAATTTCGTAGTCTGCACGGCGCCCAGTCAGGGTCAGTCGAGGTCCACAGAGGGCCTACTGTGGACCTCGAAAATCAACATTTTGTTATCTGCCTCCTTTTCATAGAGTGGAAGATAACGAAATTTAAGGTTGATTTAGACGAGGACAATTTTCAGACGCCAAAACTATGCCGCGTAAAAATTGGCACCGTATAAACACTTTCGGCGCCAGCGGCAGTTGGCATGCCAGCGTAGGCACGGAATAGAACACACGGCTATTTTTCGGCGCCAGTGACCCCCGCCCGCGCCTCTCGCTTGCCCCGCGCCAATTTTCGGCCTCGTGTAAACACGTCACGTCGCTGCCAGTCGCTAGCACGCCTCCGTGTCGTAAAGTAAATAGGGTGTAAAATGGTTAAATGGCTAATTATTTTCCGCTCCTCTCGTAATATCGCGGATAGTTTGGTTGTTATACATTGCTTTTTCAACTTCAGAGCTCCTGAATTCATTTTAAATGATGGTGATCCTAGCGTAGAAAGACTGGCGCAAAAACTAGCACCTCACCTAAACTAGCTGAGGCGGCGTGCTAATAACTGGCACGGAAAAGGCACCGTGTAAACGGTTTGCTGGTCACTGGCGGCAGGATTTAGGCGCCTAAAAAAATTCATCGTCTAAACGGTCTGAGATGTGCTGACGGCAAAAAACTGGCGCCGTAATTTAGGCGTCTGAAAATTGTCCTCGTCTAAATCAACCTGATGAGAGAAAATGATCATGGGCATCATGGCACTACTTTATGCTAAAGGCATAAGCTAGGCAGTTAAGTTTCGGACTGTAAGAAAGAAAGTCATATAATACTTTTTTTTTAGGTATTAAAGACAGTGATATCCAGAACCAGAATGAACATGAACAAGATGGTATGTTATTCATTTATATTATATTTATATTTATTTTAGGAGTTCCAACAGCTAACATATATACAATAAGCATCTTAGGTAGAAATACAGGTATAGGTAGGGGTAGGTACAGGTAGGTATACAGGTAGGTTAGGTTCAGGGACCGGAAAACCCCTCTTTAGGCTTAACCCTATCATTTCGGTAACCCAATCAATTTGGTAACCTCATGATACGGTTACCGAATCATAATGGTAACAGGTATTGAAGCGGTAACCGTAACCTCTAACACGGTTAACCTCAAAACCCCATCGCGATAGGGTTTTTGTTAAGGGTTTTCATTGGGTTATTGTAACTTGGGTTGTTTTTTCTTTACTACATTTGAATACTATTGAAAGCAAATGTTGAGATTTAACATTTAATGAAACTAGCTAACTACCCGTATAGAGCTGTTATCGTAGTAGTCGCGTTGCTGAAGCATGAAAGTAAAATAAAATAAAAATAAATAAATAAATGAAAATATTATAGGAATGAAAAAATATAGTAAATTTTAAAGTGAAATAAAAATAAAATAAAATAGAATACAAATAAAATGAAAATAGAATAAAAATAAAATCATATTAGAATAAAAACAGAATAAAAATAGAATAAAAATAAAATAAAAATAGACTAAAAATAGAATAAAAATAAAATAAGAATAGAATAAAAATAGAATAAAAATAAAATAAGAATAGAATAAAAATAGAATAAAAATAGAATAAAAATAGAATAAAAATAGAATAAAAATAGAATAAAAATAGAATAAAAATAGAATAAAAATAGAATAAAAATAAAATAAAAATAGAATAAAAATAGAATAAAAATAGGATAAAAATAAAATAAGAATAGAATAAAAATATAATAAAAATAGAATAAAAATATAATAAAAATAGAATAAAAATAGAATAAAAATAGAATAAAAATAGAATAAAAATAGAATAAAAATAGAATAAAAATATAATAAAAATATAAAAAAAATATAATTAAAATAGAATAAAAATACAATAAAAATACAATAAAACCACCGTTATCGTTACCAACTAAAATGGCTGCCGGTACGTCAACGCAGGACTCTTAGAATTCTCTGTACTCTCTTCTCTATTTTGTTCGAGCCCTCTTCTCCAGACTACCTTAAGTCCAAATTTAGTTTTGTTAACCCCCGTCCGGGGTGTGAACATCGCTCCTCCCGGTCTCTGCAGCTTGTTGTACATCCTCCTCTTAGCGGTTATCTCTCTTCCTCTTTTACAGTCCAGGCTATTCGTCTCTGGAATGCACTTCCCCTGACAATAAGACAAGCCCCAAGCAAGTTCGTTTTCAAACGTTTGCTTCACAAGCACCTGCTGGATCATGACCAGCGCGAATGAGTTCTTTCCCCTTTTGTGCATATGCATTATAATACATGTATATATATATTCTTATTTTATTTATTAGTATGTTTATATATGGTATTTGTGTATTTTATGTAGTATTTGTAGTAGTATATTTAAGTACGTATATGAAGTAACATTTGGATAAATAAGTTATAACTAGGATAAATCAGCAAGTTTTCTCTCACTGCACCCACTTTAGCGAATTTCTGTTTGGCCCTATGGTTGACTGGTAGAGAATGCCTTGAGGCATTAAGTCCGCCATTTGTACTTATTTTTTTACTGTGCAATAAAGTTTAAATAAATAAATAAAAATAGACTAAAAATAGACTAAAAATAGAATAAAAATACAATAAGAATAGAATAAAAATAGAATAAGAATAGAATAAGAATAGAATAAAAATAGAATAAAAATAGAATAAAAATAGAATAAAAATAGAATAAAAATAGAATAAAAATAGGATAAAAATAAAATAAGAATAGAATAAAAATAGAATAAAAATAGAATAAAAATAGAATAAAAATAGAATAAAAATATAATAAAAATATAATAAAAATATAATAAAAATATAATTAAAATATAATTAAAATATAATAAAAATATAATAAAAATATAATAAAAATAGAATAAAAATAGAGTATAAAAAACAAAAATATTTTAATTTTATTTTTTCTTATTATTTCTTATTTTAATTTATTTTTATTCTTATTAATTTTTTTTTAATTCTATTTTTATTCTATTTTTTATTTTTTTTATTCTATTTTTTTTTTTTATTTTTTTTTCTTTTTTTTAATAAAAAAATATATATTCATATTTTATTGTACACATATACATACTTGATAATTAAAACAATAGATTGTAATTCATATGCACGAATACCACGCATCCGTATCCGTAATTTCTCCAAAGTTAGTATAGTAATAATGTAAAAACAAAATAACCAAACGAAATGCAGCCGCGCTCCAATTTCAACCTAAAAGTACAAATATTGTTAAAGCTCGATGAACACAAGAAATGACTCGACGTTTCCGGCAAAACCTGTTTGTTTGTACTGGGAGCTTAGTTGACCAGGGGGGCGATTTTTGGCAGCCGAACGCTCGAATTCAAAAAAATTAAGCTCGAAAATAATCGCACACAAAAGTTGGTCGCCAATTTTTTTGCATGGAATTAATAGTTTAAATAATCATGATTTAAAATTTCCATCGCTGTTATTTTTAAAAAATAATTTTATAGTTTTATTCAGAGTTTTAAATGTCACTTTCGAGTGGTCGAATCTCAAAAATCACCCCCCAGTCCCGTGCCCAAAGCCACTACAGCAATCTAATAATGAGCCTAATCTGACTGTTCGTAAAGATTACATTCGTTTAAGCTGCCTCAATACCCTATGATTCGGTAACCGAATTGATTGGGTTTTTAAAGCGGTTAGTGTTACCTTAGGTTAACCTGATCGATACGGTAACCGTATCAATACGGTTACCTCATCATAAGGTTGCCGTTATATCATTTTTAAAACAACCTCAAAAATAACCCTAAGAAATACCCAGGTTATGGTAACCGGTTCCGGTCCCTGGTTAGGTTAGGTATTTATTTATTTATGTACGTGGTATGTTTAGTAGTAGTAGTAAAACACTTTATTGCACAAAACAAGTACATGACCATTAAAAACTAAGGTAAATGTGTACAAAGGCGAGCTAAAAAGAAAAGAAAGAAAAAAGAAAGTAAGTTGTGTGTAGAAAGGGATGTTTATATTAGTATAGTAGTGTATATTATATATAATATGTATATACTTAGTTTAAGAGTATTTGTGTGGTACATATATGTACCGATATATGTATTTATACTATTTATTAGTGTTTAGTTGCCTAAAGCTTTTTGTGTTTCCAAACTTTTTATTGTTCTTTTGTGCATAGTTTGTCTTTCACCATTTAGTATTTATTCCTTTCTCATTCTCTCATAGGTTGGCTGGAAGAGATCCCTTTTAGGGATAAGCTCGCCTTTGTGCATATCTTTTCTTTATTTTAATTTCACTGTTGTAATATTTTTAAACTTGATTATGTGCAATAAACTGATATATACATACATACATATTGGTTATTATATTATTATAATTAATGTAACATTTTATTTTTTATGGCTGCATTTTGTACAATAATAGTATATAGTTGCGGCGGCAGCCATAAAAATACGGCTTTTCGTGAACAAGAGATTTCCCTCGTCATGATTGTTCCTTAGGATCCAAGAAAGGGGGGGTTGGAGGCTCTAAACTTTATCTTGATATCTACGTCAGTTAAGCTACTAGGCCAAGTTTGGTATAGTTTTCATATAAATCGGGGATGCCAAATTCATTTAAGGTATCATTTTGGCACCGTTCCGAAGTAAAAACATGTAAAATAAAAATAACTTAATTGGGAATTTCTTATTTGAAAAGGAAAAAAATCATAACTTAAAAATGACTATGAATCATGAAAAAATAAAAGATGCTTTGGAGAGCCCTATTATTTGTTCATTTAATAAAAATGTTATATCAAAGAGAAAGGTGAAGGATATACGCGTGTACTAAAAAAACTGTTAATGATGCTAAAAAGGCCATGCCAGGATAAGCTAAGTGAATCTGCCCCCAGTGAGTTTGGCTTGAAATTTTTTTTTGATTGTTTGTCTTTATATTAGTAACAAGTATGCAAAATTTCAGCCACCTAAACTTTATAGTTTTTGGTAAAAAAAAAAGAAAACGAAATATGATCTTTCTTCAATATCTTTTTTTTAGCCATCCGATTTTGACGTGCGTCACGTATATTATAATTATAATTCATAATTCATTTATTCATTCCAGACAACATAGGTCCAATACAATTTTACATATACAATTTCTTAAGAACATTAAGATTAAGATTAATTATACTTAATATTAATTAAAACTCACAAGTTCACAATATTGTGCATATAGTAAAGACAATTATATGACATCAACTATAGGTAATGTTGCCATACAAAAAAAAAAAAAAAAAGAAAATTTAATTTTTCAATTCTTTTTTTAAAGTACTTTAAAGTCAGCGACACCTCCAAATTTTTCACCAAAGCTAGGCTCTTTAATAAGCTACAAAATGAATGTATTTACTTAATTTTATCTGTGGTATAACAAGGTGGTTTTTTAAATGGAATTTGAAAAACCGGCACAGAAGGAACATACGTGTTTTTTTTTTTAAAGTGGGACAGTATGGTGTAATCCTAAAGTATAAGAGATACAGGCAAACTGTCTTAGGAAATATTAGGTATTTTTTTGAGAAATAAAATTTAGTATAGTCAAAATTTTGGTCAAGTGTGGTCAAGCCAAAACTCACTGGGGGCAGTGGGGGCATATTCACTCAGATTATCCTGGCATGGCCTTTAAATTAAAAAAAATCCAATCAAAATGCTTTTTGTAATCGAGGTAAGATACTGTGTTTTCACCCGACATAAAAGTAAAATTTCCATGGATATTATGGCGTGAAATGGGCTGAAACGGAATGCACCAGACCTTATATTATTTTACCATAATAAACGAATTCTTATTATTATCCTTATTCAACCTTATCATTCCACGGTCGTAAAAAAACATTTTGATTAAATTTTTTCAATTTCAATTTTACCACCGTCAGCAGTTTTTCTTAGTATATCCATAAATATCACCTTTAAGTTTGACATTATATTTTATTAAATGAACGAATAATAGGGCTCTCTAAAGCATCTTTTATTTTTTCATAATTCATAGTTCTTTTTAAGTTATGAATTTTTTCCTTGTGAAAAAAGAAATTCCAAATTAAGTTATTTTTTTTATTTTACATGTTTTTGCTTCGGAACGGTGTCAAAATGATATCTAGAATGAATTCAGCATCTCCATTTTATACGAAAACGATACCAAACTTGGCCTAGTAGCTTAACTGAGGCCTTAGCATGACATGCGTTGTCGCGCGCGACTCCATACTTTGAGTCGCGCCTGAAGTATGGGGAGTCGCGCCGCAACGTAAGTCATGCTAGACGGCTAGACGTACTGATGTACGTATCAAGATAAAGTTGAGAGCCTTCCCCCCTAAACATTTACATCAAAAATCTTGGTGTCTCCACTTCTCAAATCCATCCTTGGGACCTAAGGAACAATCATGACGAGGGAAATCTTTTGTTCACAAAAAGCCGTATTTGACTTTTGTATGTCGCGTGCAAGCGCAACTAATAATTTTATTACAACAGAATAACAAATTCGCATTTACGGAACCCAAATAGGTTTATACCCGTTATTTACCAGCATAATCAATATGTTATAAACTTGTATAGATGTCATATACAAAGGAAAAAGTGACCAACGCCTCCGGTGCCCAAGTATAATTTATACATATAGTAGTGTGACTACTTAAAATAAACAAATCAAAATATTCATTAAAAAAATAATTTGATTTGTTCTTTCAGTTCTATTGACTGGCAGCGCCATCTCTCTCGCATTCTATGAACTCCTAAGAGCTCAAGAATGGAGGTTATGACTCATAATGTTGTACCTTAGATGATTGGCCAAATGCGCCTTAGCATTTACAAAGATTGCATATACACGGGAAAATTCGACCGGTGCTTTCGTGGCCAGGTGGCGAAGTTGGTTAACGCGTCTGCCGCGAATGCAGAAGACGCTGGTTCGAATCCAGCCTTGGGCACCGGAGGCGTTGGTCACTTTTTCCTTTGTATATGACATCTATACAAGTTTATAATTTATACATATAGTAGTGTGACTACTTAAAATAAACAAATCAAAATATTCATTAAAAAAAATAATTTGATTTGTTCTTTCAGTTCTATTGACTGGCAGCGCCATCTCTCTCGCATTCTATGAACTCCTAAGAGCTCAAGAATGGAGGTTATGACTCATAATGTTGTACCTTAGATGATTGGCCAAATGCGCCTTAGCATTTACAAAGATTGCATATACACGGGAAAATTCGACCGGTGCTTTCGTGGCCAGGTGGCGAAGTTGGTTAACGCGTCTGCCGCGAATGCAGAAGACGCTGGTTCGAATCCAGCCTTGGGCACCGGAGGCGTTGGTCACTTTTTCCTTTGTATATGACATCTATACAAGTTTATAATTTATACATATAGTAGTGTGACTACTTAAAATAAACAAATCAAAATATTCATTAAAAAAAAATAATTTGATTTGTTCTTTCAGTTCTATAATCAATATGGTCCAACATCTACATTTTACTATTCAATAAAACTTCTAAGTCTCTTAAGAACTCTTTCCAATCTAATGTTTTTTTATTGTGGGCATAGATAGGTAGGCAATGGTTTAAGGATTAATGTGATTTATATTTTTTTCATAGATCCCCCAGAACCATTGGTGCTGGTAGCTCCACGTCTGAACGTCATCAGAAGCACTAGGTTCATGGACGATGTTGGAAAAGGTATGTTTATCCAATATGAATTTGTACACATTTACCTTAGTTTTTAATGGTCATGTACTTGTTTTGTGCAATAAAGTGTTTTACTACTACTACTACTACTACGTACTTATTAATTATATATTCAAGTTTATACATAGTTTTTATTTTATACATTCAGTACAAGAGGCGGACTTAATGCCATAATTGCCATAGGCATTCTATAAAGCAAAGCAGAGAGATGTATTGAGATTCTTGCTGCTATGTCAGTCAATCATGCAAAACGGCTGAACATATTTATTGGGATTAAATTTGGCATACATTTGTACGTTTTCGAACGAGCGGGGCGTAAGCGAAGTGAGTTCTTACAAACAACTTCTAGCTACTGGGACGTCTCGGCATTTCGAGAGTATTCATTTTTGATTTTGAGGCGGCCGAATTAATTTACTTATGTGTGTAATATAGTTATTTCGGTTACTTTTACTATAGTGCATAAGATATCCCCTTTTCATATGGGAAGAATTATTAATAAATTATTTCGGTTGTTATTTATTAACGTAAATATCAAATTATAAAACTGAATTGATTTTGAAACATATGTAATGTTATAATTGTTTAAAATAATCAATTATCACTTTAAAAATGTAACGATAGGTTGACACAATAAAATTGCCAATGGAATAGATAACTGCCATTACGTTTAGTATTTAAAAGTACATACTGATTACATAAATAAATATGTTTAGTTTAGGGTAATAATTACTATGGTATCTCAATTAAATTAATAAAACTGTTTCATTTATCTGAGGGGTATTTATTGTTATAAAGTAAATATTCTCTTTTCATTTCAATTTACTTTTAATGACAATTAAACTATTGCAATTGACTGTGAACAAACATGATATTGTATTTATTTAGATACACAGTTTATTCTTAAAATGCAACAAAATAATTTTAAAGTGTACACAATATATTTAGTCATGCTCAGATTAAGGTACTTAGCTCTGTTCGTGACGCTGGTAGCACAACAAGTGACTGCTCGTCAGTGAGCGGTCCCTTTTATACCTGGCTGAGCAGGTGGCTTGATCGAGCCGTTTCATTCGTTTACCCACATTCATAAAATAATTAGTGTTTGAGTCAATTAAATACCTTAAACTTTTACAAATATTATATGTAAAATCCTAAATCCAACAGCCGCAATGCCTCGGCCTCGGGCGAGGCACGTCCAGACAAACCGAGCTGCCGCGCGCGGCAATTTCCTCGCGAGGCAGTGCGTTAGGTGTAGACTTGGCTAATCGCGAGTTGTCAGTTCGAGGCGGACTACTAGTTTTATTTATGTAATGTATCTGTTTGTTCATATAGAAATCAAGATGTACCGCACTCGCAGCCTGCGACGACGCGGCGCGCTGATCATATTCTCTTATTCTGAATTTACAACCGGGGAGAACTACAGGGACGTTGCGAGCGACAACGAGATGCTGAAGGAACTGTTCAGGCAGATTGGCTTTAAGACCATTATGACGCATGAGAACAAAACTAAACCGGTAATATTTCTTTCGTATTTTTTTAAATCTTAAAAATAAGTACCTATAATTTGCAGTGAAGGAAAACATCGTGAAGAAACCGGACCTAATCACAACAAGGCCTATTTCCGCCTCTGGATTGGAGGGTCAGATAGATGGCAATCGCTTTCGTAAAAACTACTGGCTACTCCAATTCCTGGGCTTACGTTGCCGAACGGACCTCAGGCTCAATAGAGCCGTGGCAAAAAGCCAAGGACAAACGCTAGGAGGACGAGGAGAATGATGAAAATTAACTCTTTTAGGCCTTTTCGAATTCTTATAAACAACTTCTTGCTACTGGGACGTCTCGGCATTTCGTTGGTTTTTTGATTTTGAGAGTTTGTTCCGCGACAACTTTAGTTACGCTTTTCTGATCTTCATGAAATTTGATGGGGTTGTAGCAGAGATGTACATAATTTGAGAGTTCGTATATGAACAGGATCGATCAAGGGGTCATGGAGCTAGAAGGTGCAATAACTCGATAAGTATAGGTCTTGTTATATTGGTCATCTCGTTTGCAAGGAAATCGCGAGTTCTCAGTTCGAGGCGGACTACTTATAATATATGAATCTTAATTTAAGTGCCCATGTTTAGTTTGTGTTTTCAGCAAACCTTAGAAATTATGAGGAGCCTCGAGCTAGAAGGTTTCGAATCCGTCTTCTTCGTGGTCTCGTCTCACGGGTACGGGAGGGACGGCATGTGGGACACGGACATCCGCTGCACGGACGGAGGGTTCATCTCCTCGCACGATGTCGTCGACCTGTTCAACAGTGAGAACTACCCCGCGCTGATCGGCATCCCGAAGGTGTTCATATTCCAGGCGTGTCGGTGAGAGCCAGTTGTTTCAATGAACACAATCGCGTATGCATTTTCCGCTAGAGGCGCTAGTGTAGACGGAGGTCTTCGAAATGTCAAATCCCATAGTAGGATTCGCGGAATTATTCAAAATTTTTACAGTTGTATTTCGGGACCTCCGTTTACAGTGGTACCAACTGGTGAGTAAAACTAAAAATACGGTAGCCCTCAATAATAATAAATAATAATCAATATTTGGGGACAATCTTACACAAATCAACCTAACCCCAAACTAAGCAAAGCTTGTGGTGCTAGGCGACGATATACATACTGCGATAGATAAATACATACTTATATACATAGAAAACATCCATAACTCAGGAACAAATATTTGAGATTAGCACACAAATAAATGCCCTTACCAGGATTCGAACCCGGGACCTCCTGCTAATAGACACACAATAGTGACTCAGGGTGCCTTCCTTTTTCAAAGGTTGCTCTTTTTTATTTGGGAAACTTGAACTCGCACAACAGATTTAAGTACAGTCAACGCCGCAAATATGTATACATTTTTGAACCTCATTACAAAGGAGTAAGGTGCAACAGTGTATACATATTTTTGAAGTCGACTTAACCTAAAGATTAATCCCTCAGTAAACCTATTTTAAGTAACTAACATTATTGCGTGAAATAAAAAAGACTTCAATTTATTTGATAGCTTCCATCAAGTTTTAATTTGATATTTAAATACTTTTATAGGATTCCGTAGCCAAATGGCAAAAAACGGAACCCTTATAGATTCGTCATATCTGTCTGTCTGTCTGTCCGTCCGTATGTCACAGCCATGGCCAGCCTCGGAAACTGTAAGACGTATCATTATCAATTTTTTATATAAAGTGTATTGTGTGTGCCGCTACTTAGTTTTGTAGAGAAATTGCTAAAAAAAATTGTAGGGGGGGTGGGGGCACTCCATACATGTAACTAATTCAAAAAAAATTGTTTTTGCCAAATATCAACATGATGCACATCAATCGATAGGTCTCTAAAAATAACACTGAGGTTTCTTTAAACATTTTTTGATTAAGTGAATATTTTCATAAATTATCGCTACGAAAGTCATAAAAATTGTGTCCCCCCCCCCTGTAACTTTTGAACCGTAAGTCCAAAAATTATGAAAAAAATCAAGAAGATACACCTTTAAATATTCTTTTAACGAAAATTATTTTGAACATTATCGGTTCGGTTTAGGTGTTTTTGAGTTATCTCTTAGGCAGATACGACCTTGCGATAATAATTTATTCGATAGTAGCTACTACGGCTGGTTTTTATAAATAATGGTACGGAACCCTTCATGCGCGAGTCGGACTCGCACTTGGCCGGTTTTTTTAACTTTTGTACTTTATAATTTAGTATCATAATTTTTTTTATACAACGACGGTGACAAACAAGCACACGGCCCATCTTCAAGGCCTTAAGACCAAATGATCACATGCTTGGTAGCAAATCGCGTAGTAATTGGATATTTGTTCGTAGCGGAAGAAAGTTGCTGCCAGAACTGAAGGAGGTACTGACGGATGTGTCCAACTTTAGTAATGCATTCGAGGCCCGTTGCGACACCGAGCGCCGGCGCAGCTACTCCGACATCCTGATTGCGCACTCCACGCTGCCAGGTATGGGTGCCATTGCCGGAAGTAAGGCTGTTGATCGCTTGTTGTCTCGATAAACTTGAGTAGAGAAGTCCGCAGCAGAAGTGACCAGTGTCAGCAGTCTCAAAGAGCCACAAGAAACACAATCTCTGGCCTTTAGGTTTTTTATTCCATACAAAAACTTTTAAAACCCCAGAGGTTTGTATAAAATTGATGATGGACTTATTTTATGGGCTTAGGTTGACCACATGTGTTTTTTTCCTTTTTTGTGCTTACGTACAGTCGACGTCAAAGATATGTTTACACTTTTGCACAAAGGAATAAGGTGCAAAAGTGTAAAGATATCTTTGACTTCGACTGTATAATGGTATAAACTCTAATTTAATTTAAGGCTGTGTTTCCCCCAGAGATGAGCGAGGATGTGTCGCAGAGAATGTGTTTTTTAGAACCATTACATCGAATTAAAACACATACCTCGCACATCTCTGGTGGAAGGAAACACATCCTTAACTTAATAAAATGAAAAATAGGTTCAACATTCAAACCCAATTTGGAATATGGGGTTAAAATACGTGACATTCAAATTTCAGGGTACGTCTCCCCGCGCATCGGCGGCGACAAGAAGGGCTCCTGGTACAAGCAGGCGCTGTGCTCCGTGTTCGCGGCGCGCGCGCACGACCACCACGTGCTGGACCTGTTCAGGTTGCTCGACGACGAGCTGCAGCTCCGCTGTCCCGGCGCCACCACCACCGTCGAGAGCTGGGGGTTCAATAAGAACCTGTACTTGCACCCCGGCTTGGCTGAGGACGCCAATGGCAATCCTAAACCAATTGAGTAGAGTTCAAAAGTGTTCACTGTTTAACTCATATGATACAGAAAATTACAGACGCTCGGGCTCTCTTTGGCAGTCGGCTTTTTCTGTTCCACTTTGCGTGTCGAGTTTGGTTTTAAAAAAAAAACTACTGACATTTAAATTAACTGTATTATATGGGTTCAATGGTTTTTGTTTTTTCAAGGCAATAGAAACTCACTTGTGTTGTATCATATAATAACCTATTTAGAAGCTTTTATTACTTAGAACTAATTGGAATCTTTATACGCTTCTGTAGTTTAAGTACAATTAGTAGAAAAATAAGTAAAGTTACCTCCACAACTAAGGTGCCTAATCTAATCATAGCCCAGTCTATATGTATAGTAATTTGGGCTAATTCTGCCAAAGAAATAGGCATAAAAGTACATAAAATACTCTTAGTGGCAATAAACATTACTTGCCTTCCTTTCCGGGTAAAGTGAACAATTGATCTGTGACGGATTTGAATAACAGGAATCTCCAAAATGTTTCCAAAAATCCGCCACATACGCTCAAGATCAAAGGAGAGGAGATAGATATAACACAAACTGCCTCAGTTAAGCATTTAGAACAACTTTATAGTCCGCCTAAACCATTAAAGGCTGTTATAACCATAATACCTTGTAATTTAAGACACTAGTCCTGTGATACTAGTCGCTCTAAGTGTTGTTAACATCGTTGTGTTATGTTACTAATGTTATTGTGGAGGACCACTGACTTATTTATAATTCAGATTTCTATGTGGAGGACATAGCTACTTTTATATTGAAGTATTTTTGCAGTACTTAATTTTAAAATCATGACAACGAATTTAATATGTGATACTAAATTTAAAATTGACATTAATAATGAATTGGGACTTATAATTTTGGGTTGTGTATATTTTGAGTATTTTACCACCATTAATGAATTAATTAGAACAATTATAATTATGACAGTAATAAACTGTAACTGGCATTATAGGATAAGCGAACTAGAACTTTTATACTAGAAATATACAATGTTAACAGTCCTAGACTCTGTCTTAAGCTAAGTACCAAGTTTGCTGTGACAATGTGTGGCCGCGCCATTTGTCTTAGTAGGTACTTGGTGTGTATGCTCAACTTGGACTGTCTATATTTTTACTTATTTGACTGCTCGTTACAATACTATTAGAATATACATAGTATTAATTTATATTATTGTTTTTTAATTAGAATATTTTAATAAAGTATTTAAACCTTGAATGCTTGTTTTTTTGTAGATTTATTGTACAACGTGCATTTTTCATTGCTTTAAAATGGTTAGGTACGATTTAGGGAAACAAATTCACATTAGTAAAAAAAAACATTCTTTTCATGGTATGTTTGTTATATCCACCGATGTAACCTAGGGTATTAATGCAACTAAAAAAAAACACTAGGTATTATGAGTAATTTGTCTGAGCACACGGAGATGAGATGGCCTTTTCTATTTTCATGATAATTTCAAAGTATTTTGCTGTGATTATTGTGGGTGGCAAGACTGGCAAGTTTCATTATTACTATTACTATTTATAAACAATTAAAAAAAAATCAAATGGTAATTAACCTGCAAATCAAACACTGTTTTCAGTCATCAAACATGTTATAAAGTTTTTATTTTGATATTTACAGTCAACAAAAATAAATTTATACACTTTATTGACAAAAATATGCCCATTTTCACATTCAATGAACCTAGACATTCTAGTAATGTTACTAAGTGACTTTAGGTCCTCTTTCTGTCATTATTGCCCTGGTTTTCCTAAGAAGGTCCCCAGCATCCACAATATCTGGGTTGTTCTCATCTGCATACTCGTCCAGCCTCTTCCTCAGCAGCTGCTTCAACTCCTGTATACTCTCACTGTTGTTCAAAGCCGATATACCAATCACATCCTCAAATTCAATTATTTTCTCTGGCCTTATTTCTTGAGGTATTGATTCCACAACTCTGTTGATATTCTTAATGGAGTCCTTGACTTGAGAAAAAATGTCTTCAGCATTCTCTAGGTCCATTTTATTAACAGCTAATATTGCCGGTTTGTCTAACAGCTCCGGGTCATAAAGTTCCAACTCTTTGTTAAGCAGCAACACTGTTTCAAGACATGTTCTTTTAGGATATTTAGGGCTGAGTTGGAAACCTTTAACATCAGCTATGAATAGCAGTATTTTTGTTCTTTCCACATGCTTCAAGAACTTGTGTCCGAGTCCTACATTGTTGTGAGCTCCTTCAATCAGACCTGGCAAGTCAGCTATCGAAATCTGCCTCAGATCTTTAAACTGTATTATACCTTTATTTGGTTTAATGGTAGTGAAGGGATAGTTTGCTATCTTCGGTTTGGCTCTTGATATTGCCTTTAACAAGGAACTTTTCCCTGCGTTAGGGAACCCAACAAGCCCTATATCAGCAATTAATTTAAGGTCTAATCTAATGTGATATATCTGACCAAAATGTCCTAAGAAATTATTTTGTGGGTTGCCTCCAGGGCCACCTCTAGCGATTATTATGGTTTCATCTTCTCTGTCTATGGACCCTACAACTTTTCCATCCTCTCTGTAAATGGTTACGCCGAGGGGAACCTCAAGTTGGACGTCTGCGCCGGGATTACCCACAATTTTTGTCTTTCTGCTGTCTTCGCCGTGACCTGCGCTTATAGTTTTCATACGATACTTGCTCGAGATATTTAGGAGATTCGCCTTTTCTTTGCCGATGCAGTAAACACAGCCGCCCTGTCCTCCCAGGCCCCCGAACTTGGGTAGGCCGGTGCCACCAGTGCCGCCTTTCACATGAAGTCTTATCGAGTCCACGAATCGACTGCGGAGATAATTGCGCGGTCGTTTGATTTCCTTGGCCAACAGAGGCCTGAGGAGAAACACCATTTTTAAACTTGTAGTAATTTTATTACAGTTGAATTGAAGTATTTTAGGTTAGGATTTATTTACTTTATTGACTTTTGAAAACAAAATTGCCACAATAAAAAATAAAAGCTATTTAAGACAGTATAATATAACGCTATTACTTTTAACAGAGCGTCACTGTGGCGCGTGCGCGTGCTGTCGCTGCGGTTGCTGTGGCGACCAAAATCACAGAGTAAGGGTCGCCACACACCTAGCGGTTTTCCTCGCGGAATTACCGGAAGTAGCGGAAATTCATAGACAAATTAAGCATTTTGTCTATGAAATTCCTCTACTTCCGGTAATTTGTCTATGGCTTCCATACAAAAAATCTGCTACCATAGACAAATTTCCGCTACCATAGACAAATTTCCGCTACTTCCGGTAATTCCGCGAGGAAAACCGCTAGGTGTGTGGCGACCCTACATAATAGTATAAGGGTCGCCACACACCTAGCGGTTTTCCTCGCGGAATTACCGGAAGTAGCGGAAATTTGTCTATGGTAGCGGAAATTTGTCTATGGTAGCAGATTTTTTGTATCGAAGCCATAGACAAATTTCCGCTACCATAGACAAATTAAGCATTTTGTCTATGAATTTCCGCTACTTCCGGTAATTCCGCGAGGAAAACCGCTAGGTGTGTGGCGACCCTTACAGAGAGACCTCTGTAATGTCACGTAACGTCACGAATCATGTTGTCCCTTCTTAACGCATGACAAGTTCTTTTTCGCACTTATGCAAACGTATCGGATACGTCGTGTCAAATTCAAATTTTTTGACAGATTTACTTTGAGTTGTACCCCCCTGCCAAAATCAGCTGTTTTTGACATTTTATTTGAAGGGCGTTGTTCCAATTTTATGACGGTATTCATAGGAACACGTTAAAGAAATAGACATTGAAGATAAGTTAAAGTATATCCATTAATATAATATAAACAGAAATCGCAATCAGTTACTTTACTTATTGAAATTACTTCTGTCAAGAGCTGTAATAGTTACAGACTAAAAAATAAATCAAAATACAAGATTTTGGAACGAGCTTCTTGTCAATTTGCTTATTTTTAAACTTCGAAAAAAAGAGTTTTGTTTTGTGTTATTACTCTTAACGTAGTGTTACATTCTCTTTGGTTATTACTTGGGTCGGTCCGCTGGTGTCATAAAAACTCAGAAAATGAAAAAGTTACGATATATGAATACAAACTGTAGAAAATGAGGATATCACTTACACTATTATTTCTGCTATTCACCCTTTTAGGTTTTGTTTTGGCAAGTGACGGTGACCGTTCCCCGATTTACCAAAACTGTGTTAAAAGATGCCAGAACACCAACTGCACACAAGGTAAATAAATTTTGTAGGTCGGATTCAGTTCACCATGGTTCACGTCTGCGCGTTATACAGTCGCCATCTAATATATCGGAGCGGCGAAGGTACTCAAAAATATCTAAACATGGACTTTATCGCCTTCACAATAGAGGCGTTGTTCACATATTTGTGACCACTTCGGCTGTTCCGATATATCTGATGAAGACTGTACTAGCTAATACTGGTTGATGTGTTATCGCTTGAAAGTGCTGCGTTTCTAACTACTGCTATTGTACAGTACAGACTACTAATTTTAAAACTCTAATTGTGCAAATATAAAATTTCAGATGGTAATTATACACCTGAAGCAGCCAAACAGTTGGATTTCTGGAGATGGGCGATGCAGTGGCGCTGCAAGGATGAGTGCCGGTATCACTGCATGTGGCAGACCGTAGATGCTTTCGTTGCGAGAGGATATAACTTCCCCAAGTTCCATGGAAAGGTAATGTCCTTCAATAATTTATACAAAGTAATGTAGGACAATGCTAGGAATTTTTTAGTTGATTTAGTGTTATGTTTAAGTAGTATTATTGTTCTTTTTATTTAATTTTGTTATTCCCATAACCTGTTGAAGATATAGGCAGAGCGGTGCGGTGTGGTTTGATGGAAACAACGGCTGATATGTACTGACATAATTTATTTAAATAATAGGCAAAGTACACGACCGTATGGTACGGCGGAGACCCGGAGAAGAAAACGAGTTTCATATAATGATTTTTGACATTGACAGTTTAAGACTACAGATAACATAAATAACTTGGTAAAGGGTGTACATTCCAACAGGATGCTAGGAGTTGAATGCAGCAATGAATTGATGTGATGTGTGTAGCTGAATATTTAGTTTTTCCCTTTTTGTTAGATTCTAAATTAAAAACAAGAAAAAAAGATTCTAGGATCTTGGAGGACAGTATTTTTTCTATGTACCTATTTCATTTATGCTGAAAATTATAGTTTGAAATAATATACAGTAGGACCTCGCTAATCCGGACAGGCAAAAAACTGGCCGTCGACGAATTACAGAGGTTTCCGGATTACCATCTGCATTTTTTTCCACTTCATTTGTCAGTAAATAAAACAGGCTGTGTTGAATTCAAAGACTTTTCGTGAGGTCAAAATTCACAGTTATCATTATCATCGTTTTCTTCCTCATGGCACATTGCTTGATTTCCTCATCTGTTAACACTTTGTCATGTGCTGGTTTCCTCTCAATCTGTTTATTAGTTTAGCCAACGGGATGTCATCTTCTGGTTCAAAATCTTCATCAGTAAAAAATGCAGGTTGCAATGTCTTGGCACCATTTCCCAAATCTTTGTTGCGCGAGAAAAGAAACGTAGGTCGTACGTCGAGTAGTAATAACACACTAAATAACAAATGCAGCACGGGCGGCCTAACCTACCCTCAACATAATAAAATGTCTCATCACAACCCCGTCAACGCCGCGGTCGGCCGTCCAGACTACAGAGATCACCGGGTTAGAGGGGGTCCGGATTAGCGAGGCTCTACTGTAATATGATAATTTAATAATAATAAATAATAATGGTTTCAATCCATCCATATTACTGCGTGCTTTGTCTGTTTGCAGTGGCCATTTGCCAGAGTACTGGGAGTGCAGGAACCAGCGTCAGCACTCGCGTCACTGTTAAACCTGGCCGGTCATGTGTACATGCACTATAGCCTGGCTACACAGTTCTCAGTGAAGTGGGCGCCTCTGGTGCCCTTCTGGCATGGGTTTGCCTTGGTAAGTATAGTCACCAGAGTACTGTGAGTGCAGGAACCAGCGTCAGCACTCGCGTCACTGTTAAACCTGGCTGGTCATGTGTACATGCACTATAACCTGGCTACACAGTTCTCAGTGAAGTGGGCGCCTCTGGTGCCCTTCTGGCATGGGTTTGCCTTGGTAAGTATAGTCACCAGAGTACTGTGAGTGCAGGAACCAGCGTCAGCACTCGCGTCACTGTTAAACCTGGCCGGTCATGTGTACATGCACTATAACCTGGCTACACAGTTCTCAGGGAAGTGGGCGCCTCTGGTGCCCTTCTGGCATGGGTTTGCCTTGGTAAGTATAGTCACCAGAGTACTGTGAGTGCAGGAACCAGCGTCAGCACTCGCTTCACTGTTAAACCTGGCCGGCCATGTGTACATTAGACATGTAACGAATATTCGCATTCGCATTCGCGAATATTCGCATGTTTTTAGAATTTCGCATTCGCGTTCGCATTCGCACAATTGAATGCGAATATTTTGCGAATATTTTAGCACCTTATTTGTGCCGAAAATGGAAGAATGTATCTCAATATCTACCGCTATGTCGGTTGGCTTACATTTTAAACCCTGCAATTGAATTGAAATGATACAATTCATATGAAATATCTACTCTGCACTTCTCTTTTTAGGGTTAAGGTAATTTGAACCTTCTGGTTCAGCAGTTAGAGTTTATATTTAAATGGTAGCTGTTATGATTTAAAATTATTATCAAAGCAAATATTCACTATGTTAGTTCAACCTAGAGCCACTAGATGTCAGCACAACAAGGTGCAACAACTGTTTTCCCAGTTTTGCCTAGGCTATCGTTGATAGATAAGGCGATTATCACACTGGCGATGGATCCGCATGCGGATCCGTCGCCAGTGTGATAATCGCCTAAGATACGCCGCCTGGTTATGAACTGCGTCAATAAAATGTTACTGCGATACAAGCAAAATGTGGTGAAATTACGAAATGTATGAAAACCCAAATACTCGCATTCGCATTCGCATTCGCGAATATTAATTACAAATATTCGCATTCGGATCCATCGCCAGTGTGATAATCGCCTTATCTATCAACGATAGCCTAGGCAAAACTGGGAAAACAGTTGTTGCACCTTGTTGTGCTGACATCTAGTGGCTCTAGGTTGAACTAACATAGTGAATATTTGCTTTGATAATAATTTTAAATCATAACAGCTACCATTTAAATATAAACTCTAACTGCTGAACCAGAAGGTTCAAATTACCTTAACCCTAAAAAGAGAAGTGCAGAGTAGATATTTCATATGAATTGTATCATTTCAATTCAATTGCAGGGTTTAAAATGTAAGCCAACCGACATAGCGGTAGATATTGAGATACATTCTTCCATTTTCGGCACAAATAAGGTGCTAAAATATTCGCAAAATATTCGCATTCAATTGTGCGAAATTCTAAAAACATGCGAATATTCGCGAATGCGAATGCGAATGCGAATATTCGTTACATGTCTACTGGCTACACAGTTCTCAGTGAAGTGGGCGCCTCTGGTGCCCTTCTGGCATGGGTTTGCCTTGGTAAGTATAGTCACCAGAGTACTGTGAGTGCAGGAACCAGCGTCAGCACTCGCGTCACTGTTAAACCTGGCCGGTCATGTGTACATGCACTATATATAACCTGGCTACACAGTTCTCAGGGAAGTGGGCGCCTCTGGTGCCCTTCTGGCATGGGTTTGCCTTGGTAAGTATAGTCACCAGAGTACTGTGAGTGCAGGAACCAGCGTCAGCACTCGCGTCACTGTTAAACCTGGCCGGCCATGTGTACATGCACTATAACCTGGCTACACAGTTCTCAGTGAAGTGGGCGCCTCTGGTGCCCTTCTGGCATGGGTTTGCCTTGGTAAGTATAGTCATCAGAGTACTGGGAGTGCAGGAGCCAGCCTCAGCACTCGCGTCACTTTTAAACCTGACTGGTCATGTGTACATGCACTATAACCTGGCTACACAGTTCTCAGTGAAGTGGGCGCCTCTGGTGCCCTTCTGGCCTGGGTTTGCCTTGGTAAGTATAGTCATCAGAGTACTGGGAGTGCAGGAGCCAGCCTCAGCACTCGCGTCACTGTTAAACCTGGCCGGTCATGTGTACATGCACTATAACCTGGCTACACAGTTCTCAGTGAAGTGGGTGCCTCTGGTGCCCTTCTGGCATGGGTTTGCCTTGGTAAGTATAGTCATCAGAGTACTGGGAGTGCAGGAGCCAGCCTCAGCACTCGCGTCACTGTTAAACCTGGCCGGTCATGTGTACATGCACTATAGCCTGGCTACACAGTTCTCAGTGAAGTGGGCGCCTCTGGTGCCCTTCTGGCATGGGTTTGCCTTGGTAAGTATAGTCACCAGAGTACTGTGAGTGCAGGAACCGGCGTCAGCACTCGCGTCACTGTTAAACCTGGCTGGTCATGTGTACATGCACTATAACCTGGCTAAGTGGCTACACAGTTCTCAGTGAAGTGGGCGCCTCTGGTGCCCTTCTGGCATGGGTTTGCCTTGGTAAGTATAGTCATCAGAGTACTGGGAGTGCAGGAGCCAGCCTCAGCACTCGCGTCACTGTTAAACCTGGCCGGTCATGTGTACATGCACTATAACCTGGCTACACAGTTCTCAGTGAAGTGGGCGCCTCTGGTGCCCTTCTGGCATGGGTTTGCCTTGGTAAGTATAGTCATCAGAGTACTGGGAGTGCAGGAACCAGCGTCAGCACTCGCGTCACTGTTAAACCTGGCCGGTCATGTGTACATGCGCTATAACCTGGCTACACAGTTCTCAGTGAAGTGGGCGCCTCTGATGCCCTTCTGGCATGGTTTGCCTTGGTAAGTATAGTCATCAGAGTACTGGGAGTGCAGGAACCAGCGTCAGCACTCGCGTCACTGTTAAACCTGGCCGGTCATGTGTACATGCACTATAACCTGGCTACACAGTTCTCAGTGAAGTGGGCGCCTCTGGTGCCCTTCTGGCATGGGTTTGCCTTGGTAAGTATAGTCATCAGAGTACTGGGAGTGCAGGAGCCAGCCTCAACACTCGCGTCACTGTTAAACCTGGCCGGTCATGTGTACATGCACTATAACCTGGCTACACAGTTTTCAGTGAAGTGGGCGCCTCTGATGCCCTTCTGTCATGGTTTGCCTTGGTAAGTATAGTCATCAGAGTACTGGGAGTGCAGGAGCTAGTGCTATGCACATGGCTACACAGTTCTCAGTGAAGTGTATAATGTCATGTCAAGCTGATTTTGAGCACCATACCTGCTTAGCTACTTACAGATAAAACTTGGTAAAACATTTGCGTTATTTTGTTCTATGGTTTTATTTAATTTAAATTCCAGTTATTCACGAAACACTTACGATTAATTGTAAACACATTATTAATAATTTTATGTATGTTGCATAATTACATTGATCAGTCTGTCAATCAAGGTCAATTGAAGATTTTTTCATGAACTCTAGTAACAATACTCATAATGTTCATGACTTTGTAAAATAATCTATTCTTGACATCCATCTATTTACTCTTTCCTAAAGCAAGAATGATTTACGTTTAATCCCAGGTATGCGAGAATGCTTGGACGTGGTCGATCATCTTCCACACTCGCGACACTCCGTTCACGGAGTTCATGGACTACGCGTGCGCTCTGTCTATGGTCATGGCGTTGCTGGCCGCCGCTATTGTTAGGTGAGTGTTCTTTATGCTTACTCGTCCGGCCTGCGAGACCGCGTGGACGTGGTCGACCATCTTCTACACACACACGACACTCCGTTCACGGAGTTCATGGACTACGCGTGCGCCCTGTCTATGGTCATGGCGTTGCTGGCCGCCGCTATTGTTAGGTGAGTGTTCTTTATGCTTACTCGTCCGGCCTGCGAGACCGCGTGGACGTGGTCGACCATCTTCTACACACACACGACACTCCGTTCACGGAGTTCATGGACTACGAGTGCGCCCTGTCTATGGTCATGGCGTTGCTGGCCGCCGCTATTGTTAGGTGAGTGTTCTTTATGTTTACTCGTCCGGTCTGCGAGACCGCGTGGACGTGGTCGACCATCTTCTACACACACGACACTCCGTTCACGGAGTTCATGGACTACGCGTGCGCCCTGTCTATGGTCATGGTGTTGCTGGTCGCCGCTAATGTTAGGTGAGGAGTGTTCTTTATGTTTACTCGTCAGGTCTGCGTGACCGCGTGGACGTGGTCGATCATCTTCCACACACGCGACACTCCGTTCACGGAGTTCATGGACTACGCGTGCGCTCTGTCTATGGTCATGGCGTTGCTGGCCGCCGCTATTGTTAGGTGAGTGTTCTTTATGTTTACTCGTCCGGTCTGCGAGACCGCGTGGACGTGGTCGACCATCTTCTACACACACGACACTCCGTTCACGGAGTTCATGGACTACGCGTGTGCCCTGTCTATGGTCATGGCGTTGCTCGCCGCCGCTATTGTTAGGTGAGTGTTCTTTATGTTTACTCGTCCGGTCTGCGAGACCGCGTGGACGTGGTCGACCATCTTCTACACACGCGACACTCCGTTCACGGAGTTCATGGACTACGCGTGCGCTCTGTCTATGGTCATGGCGTTGCTGGCCGCCGCTATTGTTAGGTGAGTGTTATTTATGTTTACTCGTCCGGTCTGCGAGACCGCATGGACGTGGTCGACCATCTTCTACACACACGACACTCCGTTCACGGAGTTCATGGACTACGCGTGCGCCCTGTCTATGGTCATGGTGTTGCTGGTCGCCGCTAATGTTAGGTGAGGAGTGTTCTTTATGTTTACTCGTCAGGTCTGCGTGACCGCGTGGACGTGGTCGGTCATCTTCCACACACGCGACACTCCGTTCACGGAGTTCATGGACTACGCGTGCGCTCTGTCTATGGTCATGGCGTTGCTGGTCGCCGCTATTGTTAGGTGAGTGTTCTTTATGTTTACTCGTCCGGTCTGCGAGACCGCGTGGACGTGGTCGACCATCTTCTACACACGCGACACTCCGTTCACGGAGTTCATGGACTACGCGTGCGCTCTGTCTATGGTCATGGCGTTGCTGGTCGCCGCTATTGTTAGGTGAGTGTTCTTTATGTTTACTCGTCCGGTCTGCGAGACCGCGTGGACGTGGTCGACCATCATCTACACACACGACACTCCGTTCACGGAGTTCATGGACTACGCGTGCGCCCTGTCTATGGTCATGGCGTTGCTGGTCGCCGCTAATGTTAGGTGAGGAGTGTTCTTTATGTTTACTCGTCCGGTCTGCGAGACCGCGTGGACGTGGTCGACCATCTTCTACACACACGACACTCCGTTCACGGAGTTCATGGACTACGCGTGCGCCCTGTCTATGGTCATGGCGTTGCTGGTCGCCGCTAATGTTAGGTGAGGAGTGTTCTTTATGTTTAATCGTCCGGTCTGCGAGACCGCGTGGACGTGGTCAACCATCTTCTACACACACGACACTCCGTTCACGGAGTTCATGGACTACGCGTGACACCAATTATTCTCATTGTTGTCACAAAACATTACTAGTAGACTGCCTAAAGCAGTGAGGTAGAAATCACTAACATTTATAAAAAAAGTTGTACCGTAAAACATGGAGGTGATATATTATTGGCCGGTACTGTAAAACCTACTGCGAGCCATCAGACTGCTTCTAGGATACTGTCACTATGCGTCATTGCTTTAACAAGAAGTCCTAAGCGGCTTATATGCAAAATATGTATCTGCAGTAGACGACGCTGTATGTCCCCGCAGAGGCGGCCTTAGGGGGTGGCGAACCGGGCAGTGGCCCGGGGCCTCGCGTTTGCAAGGGCCTCACAACAACCTGGACAAATTTTTACAAGGGCCTTACAGAGCAGAATTTTACAAGGGCCGCCCAGGGCCTCGCGTAGGCCGCCCATGTCTCCCATCCCATCCATTATGTGCCTACACAATGTATATATTCGTTAGACCTGCTAAGCTCACTCTCACTAGTTTTCAACGAACTTAATGATATCCGATTTCCAGAGTGTTCCACGGGTGCAAGAAGCTAGGCCCCCTCACTCTGCTGGTGATGCTGGTCTGCTACTACGCGATGCACGCGCGCTACCTCTACTCGGGCGATATCGACTACGGGTACAACATGACTGTGAATGTCGTCTGTGGTAAGGACTAGTTTCGTAGGGCTCGCGGATATTGTTTTTTGAGGTGACACGAATAGTTATCCGCACCGGGTGACGCCCATGCTAGCTACGCTACTGGTCATGGTATAATCCCATAGTGCGTACTTGCGTAGAAGACGAAGTACCTATCCGCCCTGACTTGATGGTTATTGTTTGTACATCTTTTTCATACTCTGTTATCGGTCTCCCATTTTACGAAATATCAATCACAACAATTAGCGGTTTAAAGCATTCCTCTTTTTTACAAACCGAACTATAACAATTCAGTATTGCCGCTTGTAATAAATTATTTTCACTCAAACTTTAAATTTTGGGAGAATTTAAACTAATTTAGTGGCCACCTTGCCGAGTCCAGGGCAATGCTTAGGTTCACTTTGTAGAGTATACAAGGTTCACCCTGTTTTCGCATAATCATTGTGGTAATAATTATATTGTTCATAATCTAAATGATCATAATTAGCTGTAACCATAAACTGTTCTGGCATACTTATGTTGAGCATAATTGGCTTTGGCAGACTTTTATTGGTCCGAATATTAGTTGGTCATAAAGTCATTTTTCCGAATCCTAGTTAGGCATAAAGTGTATGTGCAGAAAAATTAATTGCCGAAAATTCTGTTGCAGAAATTTATTGGGCAGAAAAGTGTTAGGGCCGAATTGCATCATTTAAATAACAGGTAGGTCATATTGTATGAGTACTTACTGTCACGTCAATGCAGCAATGAAGGTGTGATGCGTTTCTTTGGATTGTAGGGTCATAGTTTTAACCTAACCTACTTTCTGGCAGCCGTTTATTTTTTTGGAGGGTCATAGTTCAAACCTAACCTAACCTACTTTATGGCAGCCGTTTTATTTTGTAGAGGGTCATAGTTCTAACCTATTAACCTAACCCACTATTACGCATAGGTAAGTGCCCTTACATTGAGGTCATAATTCTAACCTAACCTAACCTACTTTCGTAGCATTTTTTTCTTGTTGAGGTCGCAGTTCTAACCCACTTCTGCGTAGTAGTACCTACAGCCTTGGCCAGAAGTGTTGAGCACCAATGCGATTTTCATACAAAACTGGAATGTTTAGTCCATCGTTTCCATCTTTGTTTAAGTTATTTTGTCAATTAATTTAAACTAATAGGCATGTTTTGTTGAAGTTAGTAGTATATGTCGCACCGACTTAAATTTACATTTTTAGTACCTTCTGTTTTCATATCTTTTAAGTACCTTGAAAGTGTTATTAAGTGAAGTTTTCTATATTCATAAATAAAATATAACATTTATCGTTACCGTACATTGTTAGGATAGGGAAATAATGCTTAAGAGGATGATAAGAGCTAAATTCCCTCCCTATCGTTTTCAGCGCGAGTGAAAGAGAAACACTGCGTTACGATTAGTATGGGAGCTCATTGCAAATTTTGCAAATTGATGGATTAAAAAAACTATGCATTAATTGAGAAATTTAAGGCAACGAAGTTTTTAGTATTAGTGTGGTGGAATGTTGTCCTTAATTACAGACATATAAGCCAAGAAACTAAAGACGTGCATATGTTTTAAGCTAATTTTAGATGTAACTTTGGAATTATTTTCTATCGAGCCGATTTCGTCCAATTGTGTATTGGAATTAACCAAGTTCTTTTAAATATAATGAATATTAACATATATTTTTTTTACTTTTCCAAAACAAGTAGTTATAGCTATATGACTGTTTAAGTAAAGTCAATTTGAAGGTCAACGGGTCTTCTCAGCCTCTTAACATCAAAATTGTAAACAAAAAACACCTATGCTCAACACTTCTGGCCAAGGCTGTACTTGCCTCTCAAGGTCGCAGTTCTAACCTGACCTGAGCCAATTTTTTCGCAGCAATGCGTATTGGGTTCGGTGTATGCCAAAAAACTTTCGAATTAAAAAATATATGCCAAATACATTTATGCTTATTAAGTTAATTCGTAATAACATTCGGCTACAACAGTAGTATGCAAAATAATTTTCGGACAAAGAGAAATTCGCAATATTTTGAATTATACCAAATAAGGTTTATGCTACATTATCATTCGTCTAAAACAAATTATGCCAAGTCTGTTATGCGACATGGGTTTCGGACAAATAAAAGTATGCCAAATAGAGGGAACCCAGTATACAATCCACTAATTAAATTACCTCAAAATTTAAAGTTTGAGAAATAAAGTGGTGTCTTCGACGCAATGGATGGCTATGCCTTGTTTTATATGCAACTGTGCGTAATTAGGCTTTAAAACCCTCGTGTTGTCTTATTATAAACCACACTCGTGTTTTAAGGACCCTAACAGGTACATAAAGTAGTATTATCTGTGGGTTTTATCCTCGTGTGTCAGGAGTGGCGGGCGGGCTGCTGTGGGCGCTGTGGTCGTACACGCAGCTGGTGCGCGGGCGCCGGCACGCGTCGCACATGCTGGTGTTCTGCGTGTGGTCGGGCGCGGCGCTGGCGCTGGAGCTGCTGGACTTCCCGCCGCTGGCCGGCTGGGACGCGCACGCGCTGTGGCACCTCGCCACCACACCCACACCTCTGCTCTTCTACCGGTGAGTTCAGCGTTTGTTGTATTACCAGTAAAAGCACCGAGTCTTGGATATTACATTTAATTATATGTTTAATATACGACAACGCTCAGGGCCTTAGCATGGCATGCGTTGTCACGCGCGACTCCCTACTTCGAGTCGCGCCTGAAGTATGGAGAGTCGCGCCGCAACGTAAGTCATTAACAGGAACAGATAATAGGTCTCTTAAACACACTATGTTATTCGTAGCCGTAAAATAATATACACGCTAATATACTATTATAGTACATTGTGCAACATGGGGGGTAAGAGGAATATTACTAACGAGAGTCTAGTTAAATCGCGACGGCTTGCCGGAGCGATTTAAAGACTCGAGTTTGTAATATTCTTACGCCCAGAGTTACACACAATGTTTTTCATCACACTTGCGAGGAAAAAACTAAAATTTAAGCGAAATAATTCTTAAATACGGTGACGTTTCAAATAGGTATTCGATCGCCATTTTGCTTGTGCCGTTGCTTAGCAACGCGGTACAAACATTCCGTGCGTTTTTTATTACGACATAGTTTTCGAACTAGATTTTGCAAAATTATTATAACAATATTTACCAAAATTAATGATAAATACTTTTAAATATTAAAAATAATGAAGAAATATACCGTATTAGTTTTATATACTTTAAAATTTGCTTGTAGTCAAGTTTGGGTGACATAACAAAAAACCCTGGCTGAATATAAATGTCCTGAGTCTGAAGTACGACACGTGTATACGAGTGGGTCAACATTTTTAAAACTAAACCTATAACTCCACACTGTGGAGTTATAAGAATTCCTAGCTCCCGCGGGATCAAAGTAGGCCTTTGTCCTTCAGTACATCCGCATGAAATAACACCATTTACGAGCAGGTGTGATGAAAATATATTTACATACAAGGTGTAACAAAAATACTGGAGATCCTTTTAAGGGCATAATTGGTATCGTATTCTTATTGTGAAAAACTAAGAAAAAATAATTTTCTCGCGAAAAAAATTTTTGGTTTTTTATGGAGGGTTGGGCAGCTGGGACGACTCGCCCCATACAAAAAATATTTTTTTTTAGCGTCCAAAAAATTTTTATCCTACTTTTTCCTACTCGCAATACGATACCAATTATGCCCTTAAATACTCAAATGACAATAGACGGACAGCTAGCCACGTCAGATATGACACAATAACGAGAGCAACGAAACCCCTCTAGTCAGTTTACTATACTATGCTTGTTTTTATTAGATCTCACTTACCGCCCAGAGTGACGTAAAATATTAAAGAGTTCCCTCGGTTTCTCCAGGATTCCATCATTAGATCCTAACCGGATGTCAATGGAAACCCTTTAAAATAAATTTTAAAATCTTACCAGCCGTCAATCGATGAACATAAAAAGCAAAAACAACAACATTACAACAATAACAATGATTCCGACGAATTGGGAACCTCCTCCTTCGAAATCTTGAAGTCGGTTGAAAATACTTGTACCAATTCCAATTCAAAGCTAACGCATTATATATTATGTTCTCGGTAAGGCGCTACAGCTATAAAATAAGTTAGAAATAAAACCTTATTATAGTTTGGCCAGAGTTTGTTTCACTTCAAGCTTAGACAAGGAGAATCATACTGTCTTTTTCTAATGCTAGTACTCTCACTACTAAAAACGGGATGGGTATAGCATATTACTCTGACTGTTACTGCGCTTTTTGGTTTGCCAGACTATAAGTTATCAAGAACATACGCAGGGCATCATCATCATCATATGGAGCTCTTCTCCAAAGCGCCACCTGTTGTACCGATGTAGTGAGAAATCGCGGTTTTTTTACCCTCAACTATCCCCCATTCACAACGGTCGCTGGGTTTACCGCGGTAAACCACACCCAGTCCCATACGGACTACGGTATCAAGTATCCTCTCTCAACAGTCTAAGGTCATGTTTTTTTCCAGATTCGTCATTGAAGATACGAAATATTTGCAGAATGAAAAACAATCCCAGAAAACTGACGTGAAGCTCTCATAAACTCGTGATAATAAGTTCAAACCGACTCTGGAAAGATATAATTATCTGCGAAATCTAGTTTAATTTTTATGTTTCCACTATATCTTCCATTAAGTGTTGTAAAATAAATATAGGTAAATATTACAATTAACATTTTGTTTTATTAGAATACACTATAACCCGTCTCATTATTTTTTTTCTGTATGGCTAGTGTGTGCCGCACCCGACGAAGAATTTCCATTAGAAATAAAATAGTTAAAAAATAACATAATTTAATAATGTGCAAGAATATCACGAGACATTCACTATCGCAAATTCAAAAAGGACAGGACTTTAACCTTTTGAACGCCAAGAGCTTTTAAAGTGGTCGAGTACTGTCGTGCCTACCACGCCAACAACCACTAAAGTGGCTATGGCAGACGCTGTCAAAGCAATTTTACTGGTGACAGATAAGGTTTTTCACTAGTTGAGATGTTGGCATGTACGTATGCCACATTTTGATGCGAGAGAGAAAGCGTTTAAAAGGTTAAATCACAGGACGACACAAAAAATCACAGACCATTTAAAAAAAGGACAGCACTAAAAGTCACAGACAATTTAAATAAAACCGGCACTAACATTTTAATTTAAACGTCCACGTTCAATATTGCATCAAGATCTTTTCTTTCTCCGGGCCGCAAGCGAACCCCAGATGGTACACCGGTTTCCTAATCCAAGTCTTGTTCGTTATCTTAATTCCCGGGCTTTCTGTTGGGATTATAGGTTTGTATTCATTGGTGGATATAGGCGCCATGCGGTGGACTGGACTTTGTAGGTTTGTTCCAATCATATAGTTTATGAGGGACTCTCTTTATATATTCGGATTGGGTTCTCGGTGGGTTCGGGAGTAGTCGTCGGTTCAGGGTTCATAAGATTGAGAGCTACCAGCGTGAGAGCGGAACCCGCTGCGGGGCGGTGAGGGGCGTATCTCGGCATCCACTGTGCTGGGTGTTTAAGGCGCTCTGGGCGTCTGAATTGTGACTGGTCAAGCGGCGAAAGTTGCACGTCGAAGTCATCAGCCCACACATTCACCTTCCATCCGTCTCTGCAGATCAGCAGGCGTATTAGACACATTTTTCACAGGCCTGTCTCTCGGGGTGACCTCAGTGGTTTGCTTTCGTTTTGCTGGGGTTTGCGATTGTTCTGTCTTTTTGCGCAATCTCTTTACGACTGAAGACATCACCTTATCGAAGAAGCCCTTTTAGCGGGATTCTGGAACAAATAGTTACCTATTTATCGACGTATTCTGTTAATAGCAGAGCTTGAACTTGAAAAAATTGTGCGCATCTAGAAAAAATATTGTGAATTTTTGACCATGGATAGTGTGTCCCACGCCACGGTTGTGATTAGTTTCATTTAAAAAAATGTTTACCTGCTTAGGCTTAGCACGCACTGCGGTTTTTAAAAAGCGGTTCCGCAACCGCCAAAAATATAATGTACGGCATTCTTTATAAGCGCACGCACTTGCGATTTATAAATGGCGTACGTTACATTTTTTTGGGGTTGTGGAACCGCTTTTTAAAAACCGCAGTGTGTGCTAAGCCTTACTTATGTATAAAATCTAACACGAATATCTTTAGCGGCGTACATATAGGTACGGAAAACAACTATAAGCAACCATAATTTTCAAGGCATTCTAGTGAATATGGAAGCTTTTTTACCGTCGTCGTCGGAAGTTTAACAGATCTCCACATCTCTCCTGAATACAATCTCTTCACGACCCAGCTTTCCATAGTTTTCCCCTCAGGTGAAGCTTTACAAATGTTGATGGTCATGCTTTCATTTATAACGTTGCGAGAGGTAACCTTTACTGGATAATCCACATCTAACTTTATTGATTTATATATTTCTTTTAGGAGAACTTCGGTTTCTGTATTTCGCCTCTTTGGCGGATCCTGCAATGTATTATGTGTCGAGGTCTGCTGGGTGAACCATCTCTGGGAAAATTGTCCAATCTGTTGGGAGCTGGGGTATACTAAGGGTTTGCGTTATCATAGAAATGCGAAGGCAGTGCACGCGAACAATATAATATGGCATGTACGGATTATACAGAGAGTGAATTCTGTAAGTATAACTACATAGTAAGAAGACGCTTACAGTTTGAAGTCGGTTCATGCTCATTCTGCACGGTCGCATCTTTATTGTCTTTTTCCACGCGGGCTGGAGGAAATAGATTGAGCGTTTTGTGAAGAAATACTGGATTTGCTCGACATTCCCTCTTTTGGGTGGGTTTCCTATCATAGCGTTGGTGCGCTATTGAGTTGTTTAAACAATACTCTGGCATAAATCGGTAATACTCAGACAAATAGGTGAAATCGACTTCTGGAGCGCGTTTCTTCACTAGTGCGCTATTTATACCAGGTTTTTGATATTTAACTGACTCAGGTTCTTTAACTGGTCTCACATCGTATAAGCTGGGGTCGTAGTAAGTTTTACCGTGATCGAAAGGTCGCTTGCGAATTTTGCAATCTACGTCAAGGAAGTTCCCATGGCAGCAGGAGCACATGTCGTCTGAGGTCCTAGAGCAGCGGGGCACGTCGCGGCACACCGGCACCGAGGCCTGGCTTCCCAACATATCGCCACTTTCTAGAAGCGATGATAAATGCTCCCGATCCATCACTTGGACGGAGTTCTCTTTACTTATATCATTAGCTTTTTTATAGTTCGTGAAGGGGCTCTCCGCGGTTTGAGCATAATAAGCCAGCCGCGTTCGGTCTTTGTCTGAGATCAGGGGTTCAAAGATATTTTGAGATTTCTTAGTTCCTTGGACAGCATGCTTTGATGGGGATCTTATGCTATACAGGGCGTCGTGAAAATATAGTGACAAGCCTGGTGTATCAGGTTTATTCTTGCTAATGAGAAAAGAGGTTTCTGAAAGCCGGGACTGCGACTTGGTGCGGTCAGTTATGGTCGAATCTTTAACTCTGTTTATGATAACGGGGTCCAAGGTCTTGTCATTGTAGGTGGCGGATTGTTGGCACCATGATTTGATGTAAGTTTTGATGTTAACGGGAACAAATGACCATCTGCATGTAGATGCGGGTTTGTTTGCAGCTGTCGGAGCAAGAGGTGGGGAAGCTGCTGGACATTTGGGACCTGCGGGGCCTGAGCCCGCTGGACCTTGGCAGACTTCGGGGCCTGAGGCTCTTCTACCTTGGCGGGTTGCGGGGTCTGGGCCTGCTAGACCTTGGCAGGCTGCGGGGTCTGAAACTGCTGGATCTTGGTGACCTACGGGGCCTGGGTCTACTGGACCTTTGCGGGCTACAGGGTCTGGGGCTACTGGATCACTGCTGGGCTTTGGGTTGCTCGACTGTGGGCTCCTAGGCCGTTTGGATCGTGGGGGGTTGCGGGGCCTGGAGCAGATAGCCAGCGAAGGATTGGTCACCCGTTGCGGATTGGCGAAGGGTTGGTTGGTGGACGTGGGGTTGGTCACCCGTAAGGAGGTGCAGGGTCTGGGTCTGCTGGACGCCGGGGGGCTGCGGGGCTTTGGACTACAGCACTGTGTAGGGCTGTAGGGCTGGGAGTTGCGGGACTTTGGATGACTGGAGTGTGTGGGGCAGTAGGGCAAGAAGCTGCGGGGCTTTGGACTACAGGACTGTTTAGGCCTGTAGGGCTGGCAGTTGCGGGACTTTGGATGACTGGAGTGTGTGGGGCAGAAGGGCAGGAAGCTGCGCGGCTTTGGACGACTGGACTGTGTGGGGTTGTAGGACTTGGGGCTGCAGGGCTTTGGACTACTGGACTGTGTGGGGTCGCAGGGCTTTGGACTACTAGACTGTGTGGGGCTGCAGGGCTTTGGACTACTGGACTGTATGGGGCTGCAGGGCTTTGGACTACTAGACTGTGTGGGGCTGCAGGGCTTGGGACTACTGGACTGTGTGGGGCTGCAGGGCTTTGGACTACTGGACTGTGTGGGGCTGCAGGGCTTTGGACTACTGGACTGTGTGGGGCTGCAGGGCTTGGGACTCCTGGACTGTGTGGGGCTGCAGGGCTTTGGACTACTGGACTGTGTGGGGCTGCAGGGCTTTGGACTATTGGACTGTGTGGGGCTGCAGGGCTTTGGACTACTGGACTGTGTGGGGCTGCAGGGCTTGGGACTACTGGACTGTGTGGGGCTGCAGGGCTTGGGGCTGCAGGGCTTTGGACTACTGGACTGTGTGGGACTGTAGGGCTTGGGGCTGCAGGGCTTTGGACTACTGGACTGTGTGGGGCTGCAGGGCTTGGGGCTGCAGGGCTTTGGACTACTGGACTGTGTGTGACTGTAGGGCTGGGGACTGCAGGGCTCAGGACTGCAGGGCTTTGGACTACTGGACTGCGTGGGGCTGCAGGGCTTGGGGCTGCAGGGCTCAGGACTGCAGGGCTTTGGACTACTGGACTGCGTGGGGCTGCAAGGCTTGGGGCTGCGGGGCTTTGGACTACTGGACTGTGTGGGGCTGTAGGGTTGGGGACTGCAGGGCTCAGGACTGCAGGGCTTTGGACTACTGGACTGCGTGGGGCTGCAGGGCTTGGGGCTGCGGGGCTTTGGACTACTAGACTGAGTGGGGCTGTAGGGCTGGGAACTGTAGGGCTGGGGACTGTAGGGTTGGGGAATGCAGGGGTTTGGACTACTGAACTGTGTGGGACTGTAGGGCTGGGGGCTGCTGGACTGTAGGTATCTGCGGGGCCTGAGGCTGTTCGAACGTCGCGGGGTGTAAGGTATGGGGCTGTTGTATTCTGGGGAGCTGCTAATCCTGGGCTTTCGTGGGTCTTCGCTTGGTCGTGGGGGGCTGCTGGATTGTAGGGGTCTGCGGGCCCTGGGGTAACTGGATTGTGGGGGCCTAGTGCTGCTGGACTGTAGGCCGCTTTGGGGCCTGGACCGAGGAGCGTTGCGAGACCGCTTGCTGCGCACCTTCGCCAATTGCTTCTCGAGGGTAAGGATCTGGTCCTGCAGGTCTGCCACATCGATGGCTAGGCATGATATAATCTTCACTCCGGTTCTAGAAGGCTTATTTCCTGAAAATAAATATAACGTATTTTGTCCATAATATCCATTAAATCTGAATAAAAATAATTTGTGATATTAGTTAATTGATTTGGAGGTCGGCGCTTACCTGGTACACAAGGATTTTAATGTCCTCTATTTACAGTGCAAGCTTTTATTTATTTATTTAAACTTTATTGCACATAAAGTATACAAATGGCGGACTTAATGTCTTAAGGCATTCTCTACCAGTCAAACACTGGGCCAAAAAGAGATATGTTTGGTACAGGCATTATGAAACAATGTATTGAAACGATATCACAGTTACTAAATATAAAATACTATATACTAAGCTTTTTTATTATATTTAATATCTACTCTATAACTGACCAGACATTGACAGTAATTGAGTATAATGGCATTATATCCCTCATCTTTCTCATTCTTCATATGGTACATAGAAAAAGACGGGTAAGAAGTATTGGTGACAGTATCCAATGTAAAGTGAACCTCAACAATTTAAGCCCGTGTGTTGTAATCTAATTCTAAAATACATAAACAATTATATGATAGCCTATATACGTCCCACTGCTGGGCCTGTGCCCTCTTCTCAAGCACGAGATGGATCGGGCTGTGGTCCCCACACTGGCCCAATATACTCTGTGCCCAATACTTCATGGATATGGTAGTTGTTAAGGGGTTCTACCTTACATCAAATCGGACATGGCTGTTTTTTTAGACGTTAATAGTATTATACACTTATATTAGGCAAGAATTTCGAAGAGATTCTTTCGGAAGTCGTGCCGTAACATACGTGCTTTGTTAGAAAAAAAGTTGCAAAAATAACTCGATAATACCTACTAGTGTTTTATTTTTTCATTTCACATTGACTCAGTGTGATTCGGAGGTCGGAAACTCTGGTCTAACATAAGCAAACATAAGTGTTTAATCACTATTAATATACAAAAAATCAGCCATACTTGATTTGCTGTAAGGTAGAATATCACATAAACCTATCAATTTGGTGGGCCAAGAAAGTGGTCTACCAGTACGCCTAGCACATGAGTGACGCGACAGTATCTCGCGCGCGAGATAGTCTATCCGTCCTTTTCTGACTATATCAATTAAAAAGAGACGGGTAGTCTATCTCGCGCGCGAGATACTGTCGCGTCACTCATGTGCTAGGCGTGCAGTTTTGACAAAAGTTTCTGCGAGATCTACGCGATCGCTAAGGTCGACTTTTCTAACGGAGTTTAAAACATGCACGACCTTGTTGTCTCATGACGTTCAAACGAACCTACACCGTAGGGTTGTAGACCACATCTTTGGCCGACTGCCTACATAAACACTGTGTACGGTAAAATCTGGCCACGCTTGATATGGTACATCTTTTTATTGAATCTGCATTGTATATTCAACCAACACTTCTAATTCATAATTTGGGGTTATCATCAAGCTACATAGCATAATTGAAAACATAATATAAACGTTACGTTGTATAGGCAACGTAACGTAACTCATAGGCGTTCGATCACTATATATTCCACAGTGCCTATATTTTTTTGTCCACTGTGTTTACCAAATTTTCCTGTTAAAAATAGTTTTTTTTATTGTAAATAGATACATGAAATTACACTTTATTACATTCTCTTTTCACCATAGCTAACATTTTTCTAAGTGTATTTAGATTGAAATAGTCCTGAGGTGTTCTAACTTTGGTGAGTTTGACTTTTTGACAAAAAATGGCTGCCATATGTAAAAAAAGAACTTTCAGTGCTTGGATTAGACAGTTTTATTTTCCTGACTACCGTAAAACTACACAGTACACAACTATAGTCCAGTACTGCAACTATACTATGGTCCACAGCTTCAATACGTAATCTACTTAAATATCAATCCCAGTCTTCTTTTTAGTTTAATTTTGTAAAATTATTCATTTAAAATTAAACGCTTCATTCAAATAAAAGTAACACCAATCGTAGATATTCGAGTCAGTTTTGGACCATAGTTGTGTAGTTTTACCTTACCTCAAGTAGAAAAGAGTTTAAAACATTTTTTTTGTAAGATGACATTCTATTGACCATAAAACCGGTTGTGAAAATATAAATACAATTGTGGTATTGTAGCAGTAAGCGAGTGAAGATTATCAAAAAACGCTGGACAAAACATTAAAGATATGATGGAATCCCTTCAGTAAAAACTGAGACAAGCCCATAATACAATTGTAATAGGATTCTATTTTTATTATATATCACTATGATTACAGATTATTTATATAAAAGAACTGCTTGAATATGTGTATCCGAAAAAAAGATATACCAGATCATGCGTGACCAGATTTTATCGTAGGTACAGTCATTATATGCGTTGTTAAAGATAGCATACTAGTATAAGGAGGGTAATTTAATACGTGTTAGTGTAGTCTCATTAGCTTAGGTACTAACATTAGATTATACTACTATAACGTTTATTGCATATTAATAAATATGCAATAAAGTTTTATTATTTATTTATATATTTTATAATATTATCAATTTCGAATATCAGTGTAACTTTATGTAAACAACTCGTAGAAATAAGAAGGTTTGAGTGTTTCACTGTCCAACAACTTACCCTACCAGATGGATGGGTCCAGGTACTTATATAATACTAGCGACCCGCCCCGGCTTTCGCACGGGTGCAATTACACATATAAACCTTCCCCTTGAATCACTCTATCTATATAAAAAACTCGCATCAAAATCCGTTGCGTAGTTTTAAAGATCTAATCATACATAGGGACAGACAGCAGTAAGCGACTTTGTTTTATACTATGTAGTGATATAATAGAGGTACCTACTACACACATTGTATTTAACAAACTGAATTGATACCTAAATTGTTGGCTATTCGCCGCAGGAGCCTTTCGATTCCCTTGAACTTGAAGCGATTGATCTTGTCGCGATTTACATTTGATTTTGAACCTTTCTGCGCCATTCTGCCGAACACCTGCAACCACAGACCAGATCAAGCTCCCCCAACAGTATAAAAACCAAGCGTGTCGATTTATCCATACATATATAGACAAGTAACGGGTACCACACATTTGAGCGGAATTCATCAGTTTTTCATGGACAATTGTCTTTGGTAGCGGATTTTTTTCTGATAGCAGATCTGAATTTTTGTATGGAACCGTAACAACAGACACGCGAGATCGAGATATTAAACGGCGTAGAAAAGAAGTTCCTAGCTAGCATTTGCTGCGTCTAGTTCAATATCTAGATATAATTGGCCTGTGCCTACTAGGGCCGTAGTCAGAGTTGTTTTTAAGACAGGAGGACAGTCTGGCCAATTTCAAGGTAGATTTAAGTCGATGGCAGTATTTAAGGTGGGGCATTGCCCCATAATGCCCCCCTCTAGCTACGGTCCTGGTGCATACCTACTAGCCGGCTACCTACTCATATATCTGCTGCAGTGCAGGGGCAATAGTAGACCGTTATCGTAATTGTCTCCTTAGGGTCGCCACACACCTAGCGGTTTTCCTCGCGGAATTACCGGAAGTAGCGGAAATTCATAGACAAAATGCTTAATTTGTCTATGGTAGCGGAAATTTGTCTATGGCTTCGATACAAAAAATCTGCTACCATAGACAAATTTCCGCTACCATAGACAAATTTCCGCTACTTCCGGTAATTCCGCGAGGAAAACCGCTAGGTGTGTGGCGACCCTAATTGTGATGTGTAGGTATAGGCAAGCAGGGGCAATTTTCAGATTGGGCCTGCGGGCTCCCTAGATCGTATCTACCGCCCTGCTAGGTTGCCGCAAGTGTAGCGCGAATGGGGCCATCACTTAACAATTTACTTTCGCGACAATATTAGCATCACTCTCAAGACGTGCCTTCAGCGGGACGTATCATATCATACACACAATGAACAGCAAGCATATATATGGGTCAATTTTTTTTTTAAACCATGAAAGTGAGGCTTAATACAGATAAGTACTTTCAATGAAAACTATATTTAATAAAATCGGTTGAGCCGTTTTTGAGTTATCACACTTATCACTCATTTTAAAACGACATGCTTTAGAAACATGAAATTATGCATGGGCATTCCAGTAGTACAGATCTAGCTCAGACATTCGTTTTCGTTGCTAAAAATTCTAATACAAAGAAAATACAGCCAGTTACACATTTACATACAAAATTTATTTTTGCTATATTTTCTTTGTTTACGATTTTTAGCAACGAAAATGAATGTCCGACCTAGATTGTACTACTAGAATGCCCATCACAAATTTCATGGTTCTAAAGCATGTCGTTTTAAAATGAGAGCTGAACTACGTTTGTATGGAAACGCGAGTTCACGCGAGCGTCCTGGCGATTCTTAAGGAAATTTGTATGGGAATTTAAACTTTTTTTTCTCGAAAACTAAGGCTTTTTGCACCAAAAGCCTTGGTGAAGAGAGAGTCCTTATGGTCAGTACCATCCATAAAAAAATATGAGTCCGGAATTCCGCGCCAGCTAAACTGCAGTTGAGCCTACGTGGTAGTTATAAGGCTTCAAGAAATGCTGTCCATCGTCCATCAAGCAATTACAAATTTTGAACAGAAAATAGAGTAGGTACTTACCTGATGAACACCTTTTCACAGATTCCGAATAAAAATAAATAATTTGGAAATACCGAGCATTCTAATTGATTCCGGACGAATTCCAAATATTCATAGAAAAAACAATAAGTTTTATTGCATCGTGATTGTAAATAGCATATTGGGAATGACAATTTGACATTTGGTTTTTTTCTAAAGCATGTCTATCATGATATTATTCCACCATGGATAGCATCTGGGCCAACTGACATTATGTAGACATTAATGTCAGTCATTTTAGATAGATAGATAGATAGATAATAGTATTTTACGTCACTCTGGGCGGTAAGTGAGATATTACGCCCACGGGCGTAGCGGCAAATCTCACTTCACACCCAGGAGAAGACGTAAAATTATGTACGCACCACGGGCGGTAATAAAGAAGGCCTCAGATCGCTTGTCTATGGCCCTTACCTTCGGTTCGGGCCACAAATATCCGCGATCTGAGCCGTTCTTTATTTTACCGCCCTAGGTGCGTAATGTACTATTATACAATCGTGACATAATAATAGTACATTACGTACCTAGGGCGGTAAAATAAAGAAGGGCTCAGATCGCGGGTATTTTTGGCCCGAACCGAAGGTGAGGGCCATAAACAAGTGATCTGAGGCCTTCTTTATTACCGCCCGTGGTGCGTACATAATTTTACGTCTTTTCGTGGGTGTGAAGTGAGATTTGCCGCTGCGCTCTAGGGCGGTAAATCTCATTTAGCGCCCAGAATGACGTAAAGAGCTTTACAGTCGAGTACCGTGTTTGGGCCACGAAGCTTGCTGAGTGGCCTAAGTAAGGTACGAGATTGAAAAGCTCAATTATATCACTATTGTATACCTACAATACTTTTTCTACGAGTGCTTAAATTACGCAAGTCGGTTACAATAGAGTTCAATAAATGCGTTACAATCTGCTGCCTCTATATAATTGAGTAACTTCCATCTGACCATCTCCCGGTGATTGTCGAGGTACCTGAGAGAACTGAAATATTGTATGAAAATTAATCCATTTTAGTTTTGTCGACAAAACTAAAATAGGTGCCGAACCCCGCCCGGCCACGCGGCGATTATGCGACCATCGAAATGTATGCGCCATTGATATATACGACTAGATCTGCAGTAAGAGGCCATATGCGTGTAACTCGATAGAGGCCTGTAGGCTCGTGAGAGGCTTACGTCAACTCAGTTGACAATTTGACGGTGACAGTGATTCTGGTCCGTGAAAATGGCAAAATGTACCATAAAATCTTGCACGTCGCGATCCGAAACCCACACCAAATAACACGGAATAACCTTTCACAAGTGAGTTTACTGTTTCTGCACTCAAATTGTCGCAAATAGCACGAAAAAATACGAAAATCAACTAGCGGCATTTTCTAGACTTAGTGTTGCCAGTAAAACATTATTTGAATTTCTCGTATTTTTGGGAAATTCTGGTTTGTTTGAATGCTATACTATATTATATCTTATAAAGAGGTTTTAAAATTCGCGATTTTTAATTTCGATTTCATTTCGACCTTATTAAAAAAATAATGAACTGATTACTTCCATAGTTGATATATGCGGGTTTGTGTAGTTATCCAATATGAAAATGTTATCAAAATTGGAAAAAGTAGTGTTACATAGCGGTGTTTAATTTCTTTGTAATTTTACAATTTTTTTATCGCGCAGTTAGGTTTATACCTCGGACTGAACAGTTAAAATACAATACGGTAGTACACTTAATATTATATTATTATTAAATGTAAATATAAATTTAATATGAAGTTTTATTCAGAACTCCTACGAAGTGCTTAGGCTCGTTATAAAAGTATAAAAACACATGACACAGAACCTCAGATACCTATCAAGATTGAAAGCAATCCGTCCAGAAACAAGGGTTTCAAGATGGTAGCCATTTTTAAATTTTCACAATTGTTTCATGTTTAAAGAGCACCGGTAACAATTTTGATAGCAATTAACGAAAAAGTTCTAAGTGGAGACACTTTTTTCATTTTACTTTAAGAAATTAATTACACATTTTAACATAGATAACTGATGTCATTTTATTATATTTGAAAATATTTATCGATTATTTCTAGGAAATATTTTCATGTTGTAGCAACACCGAACTGTACGAAACAGCGAATATCACGATATCCATGACAGACAAAGATGGCAATATTGCCTTGCGCAATCGTAATACCCTAGCGGAAAAGAGATAAATATACTTCGATAGTTAATTTTAGAATATAAACACTCCGTTTTTGTCGGTACGTCGTGATACGAGACGCGTGGCACGCTTCTAACGTTGTGTTGATATGAAGTTTTCTCCTCTTGTATATTTACCTCAATGGTATGCGCTAGTAGTTCTCTGTACAAAGTCTCAATTCAAGCATTAAAGTCGGCGAGTAGAAAAAGCATTTATTTGGATTACTGCAATAACACACAATACAAAAACAGTGAAATTACAACTATAACACATCAGAGAATAAATTGAAAGAATAAATGAAAATAAACAACAGATGAGGTAACAAATTAGACAGGTTGTGTGCGTTGCAGCAAAACAAAAGGGTTCGCGGCTCAGCTAAGTATATATGCTTCACTCTTTCGAGCAAAACACTGGTATTCTGCCGAAACCCAGGTCACGCTACTTACAAATGAGAATATATTTTAAAAAGTATTCATGGGCACAGAATAATTTTGGAGGTAATTCGGTCTTTACTCTTATTATTTATTATTGAAGAAACTTTTATTATGAATGATAATATCTCAGTGGTTACTTGGTTGAATTCAATAATTAGAATAGAATAGAATAGAATAAATAGAATAGAAAACACTTATTCAAACAACACATCTTACAAGATAATACATCAGTAAAATAATAAAACAACTAAATCTAGATGTGAAGCCGAAATATATGGTCTCCACTCAGCAATGCAGTTGGCTCGGCTAGCGTGGTCAACGGCGCTGGTTTTCTGTGGAGCCAGCAGGCAGGGTGTGCGGGACGGGATAGCATAATGCGTGACTCGAAGTGGGGACGTTAATAAATATATAAATAGGCACATAGAGAATTTAAAAATATGGCGAAAATAATTTATATGTGTAATTTATATATGGTTATGGAGGTGGGAGTTTAATATATCATATACTAGCGACCCGCCCCTGCTTTGCACGGTTGCAATTATACATATAAACCTTCTTCTTGAATCACTCTATCTATTAAAAAAAAACTGCATCAAAATCCGTTGCGTAGTTTTAAAGATCTAAGCATACATAGGGACAGACAGCTGGAAGCGACTTTGTTTTATACTATGTAGTGATAGTGATGGGGTATGGAAGAGATAATACGGACATGAAACGGAAGAGGGTGAAGGAGGTGTCTTTACTATACGTGACGTGAAGCCTTAGGCAGCAGAAACTTGTTGATCCGCTAGATACCTACATCTTTAGTTTAGATTTGAAGCCACTAACAGTACTGCTTTCTCTAATCGGTGGTGGAAGGTTGTTCCAGCACTTCGTAGCAGCATAACGAAAGCTGCCACGGAATGCAGCAGAGCTGTGTCTTGGACATATTAGTCGAGGGACGTGCCTGATAGGTCGCCGAGAAAAGATCATCTTCTCAAATAAGTACACAGGTTTTTTACTTTTTGGAGTGCCAAACAGGAGTGTTGGGAAATGAAGAAAGCGTCGATTATTCATGTTTAATAGTTTGTTACTACTGAGATGTGGGCTGATATGCGATCGAGGGGGTATGGGAAAACAAAATCATGCGCAAGCATTTTGGAGCCGCTGAATGATTTTTTTAGTGCGAGATAATAAACAGTTCCCATAAACTGTATCCACATAATTAAGCTTTGATAGGATAATAGTGTCACACAGTTTCACGCGCATGTCTACACTAAGATAGTTACGCACTCTATAGAGAACCTTCGAAACGCAAGGAACTATCCATAACTATTCCTCCTATCCATAAGAATCACCATATCCAGAGTCCAGAGATGCCATCTACCTCAGTAGCGTTTATCAATATACGTAATTATTCTAAGACGTCTATATTTTTTTTAAATAACCATCCAACGACATCTCACATGAGTCGGAAAAAAATCACCCCCCATTTCAGATACCTATCTATGTGAGACTTGTGGTATAAATATTTACTCAAACCAAAGACATATGGAGATATTCTCTGCTCAAACCAAATCTCAGTTTTCTAGTACTAAACAAACACTGGTAAACCGCGAATGGACAGACGGCCATGGCGAAACTATAAGGGTTCCCAGTTGACTACGGAACCCTAAAAACGGCTTCGTGTATGAATAAATCAGTAATGTGTACCTATTCTAAACTGGCACCTACACTTCTAACCTATTTTAAGAATGCGAGGAATACTTAGGTGTATGGCTTCCTATATCCCTTAAAATTGTTTTGTATTTTTCTTTGTGTACAATAAAGTGCTACTACTACTACTACTTACCAAACAGGTAATAGGTACTTACATACCTATTTAGTCCGTTCTTACAGACTTACACCCCAAATAAAAGCACCTCAATTTTTTTTTTCGTTCAAATCATTGGTTCAAATACATTAAAGGGCGCCACACACATGGTTTTATCTGTATGGTTATAATTATTTGAGTTTAGCGTTGAATTCAAACCAAATGTTTGGCCCCTCTATTAAAGGAAATTACTTTAGAAATACAATTTTCATTAAAAAATTACACAATTGAATAAAATGCAAACTATCACGAGAAAAAACATTTATAATCACAGGATAGCACTAAATTCATAGACAATTTTAAAACAGGACAGCACCAAAATTACAGACAATTTCAATAAGAGATGACACTAACAATTTTGAACAACCTAAACGTCCATGTTCAATACTGCGTAAATATCTTTTCTTTCTCCGGGCCGCAAGCGAACCCCAGATGGTACACCGGCCATCCAAGTCTTGTTCGTTATCTTAATTGCCGGGCTTTTTGTTGGGATTCTAGGTTTGTATTCATTGGTAGGTGCCATTCGGTGGACTGATTTCGTACGTGTGGTTCGCCAAACATATTGATTATCGGTTCGGGAGGGGTTCTCGGTCGGTTCGGGGGTTGTTGTCGGTAGAGAGTTCGTCGGATCTGTGAGCCTCGGGCGTGAGGGCGCATCGCGCTGTTGGGACGGGGCGGGACGTATCTCGGCATCCGCTGGGTTTGGTGTGTGAGGCGCTCTGTGCGCTGGTGTTGTGACTGGCCTAAGCGGCGAGTCTTAGACGTCGAAGGCATGGGACGAGCACTATGGGCTTCCCTCCATGTTTGCGGAGCTGCAGGCGCATAAGACACGAGTTTCACAGGCCTCTTTCTCGGGGTGATGGCAGTCTCGAAGTCTGACGATTCGGAGTCCTGAGTGGCCGCGGTCGTTCTTTTGTCTGAGCGTGGTGGTTGTGGTTCTTCCTTTTTGAGCATTATCTTTACGACCGAAGACATCACTTTACCAAAGAACCCCTTTTTAGTGGCTTTCTGTAAAAAAATACAGTAATCTATTAAACTGCCTCCACACTCTCCACAGCCTAGTGACGGGTCACGGACCCTACCTTTGAGGTTGAAGGATTCAAATACTGGGTATGAGTTTAATTGTGTGTTTGTTGTTAATAATTGTGACCTTCCAATGTCACTGAAACGCAAACTCGTTGTCATGTGTATTCTGCCTGTCCTAACCTACGGTGCTCAAACATGGTCGCTCACCGAGAGTCCAAGTCCAAATTGAAGGTATGCCAGCGAGCAATAGAGCGCAGCATCCTAGGTGTCAACAGGATGGATCGTATCCGGAACACTACGCTGCGCTCCAAAACACGCATAGCTGACGTGGGCAAGAAGACCGCCAGACTTAAGTGGGACTGGGCCGGTCACGTCTGCCGCATGCATCCGGATAGGTGGGCATGTGTAGCCACCAAGTGGATGCCGCAAAGGCGCGGACGGGACAGGCCCAAACAGAGAAGGCGGAACGATTTGGACGCTTTCCTCAGCACCTGGCCGGAAAAAGCGGGGGACCGAGAGTTATGGAAAACAGCGGGAGAGGCCTTTGCCCAGCAGTGGGACACTACTTTAGGCTAATAAAAAAAAATTAACTATACAATACTATGCAAATACTCTTTATTGAACACCTCAAAAAGAAAAACAGTACAGAAAATGCTTAAAAATAACACACACGTATAATACACGTATGCTTAGTTTAGAAATGGTTTGATCTGTGTAAATTATTCCCAAATATGTATCTATAAAATGTATCTAAAAAGTAATATATGTAGTAATATACATACTATGTATACCAACCGTCACTACTTTGAAAAAAAAACTCGTATCTCACACTTCTTGTCTAAGTTGAAACGCAGTAACTCTATAATTGTGCATCAGTTAGGTACCACATTTTTCTTTTGAGTGACAGAACAAGGTACAAGGTACAAGTAGTGACGATATATTATACAGCAGCCCATATATTTAAACAAAAATAAGTTGCTAGTGACTGATTATGAAAGTTTTCTTACCGAGGAAGCTTTAACAGGTGACGCAGCAGGCTGGAGAATGTCTAAATCACTCGCGCTATCGGATTCTGAACCGAACGAGTTCGTTCCATTGGAGACGCCCTGACGCCGCTGCGCGCTGGTGGTGTGCTTCGGCTGCTGGTGCAAGGAGCCGCGTCTGTGTGGCTTCGTCAGGCTGCAGTGACTGCTAGGGCTCCCCAACCTCGCCGCTCTAGACGTGCCCACATCTCCCCTGAATACAATCTCTTCATGACCCAGCATAGTTTTCCCCTCAGGTGAAGCTTTACAAATGTCGATGTTTTCATTTATAACGTTGCGAGAGGTAACCTTTACTGGATAACCCACATCTAACTTTATTGTTTTATATATTTCTTTTATGAGATCTTCGGTTTTAGTTTTTCGCCTCTTTGTCGTATCGTGCAATGTATTAGTTCCACATGTCGAGGTCTGCTTGGGTTGCATTGCTTTTCGGTCGAAAAGGCAAGAGTGCGCTGCGACTGTTTGGTGAAACATTTCTGGGAAATTTGTCAAATCTGTAGGGGGGATCTCGTGCCGGGGTATAGTGAGGGTTTGCCGCATCGTAGAACTACAGTACGAGGGCAGGGCACGCGAATACGACGGCATGTACGGACTATACGGAGAGTAAGGACTGTACGTAAAACTATTAAGGAAACGCTCACACTCCGAAGTCGGTCCATGCTCATTCTGCACGGTCGCATCTTTAGTTTCTTTTTCGCTAACGATAGTCCTGGCTACGCTGTTTGTTTTTACTTCTATCAGGACTGTTTCTAACATAGTTTTGATTTGATTCAACGTTGATTCCGTTTTATCAGGCGGGCTGGAGGAATCAGACTGCGCGTTGTTTAAACAATCAGTTTGGCATTCCACTTCGTTTACAGGGTGGGCGAGGCACGCTGCGTTTCTTACCGTTACGTTTATACCGTTATGAGTAGATTTGAACTTTGACAAGGATGTTTGTAGAGCTTTCATTTGACCGATGGAAAATTTGGTATTATCTATAGATTGGGTGTATTCAAGATTTTCGAATAGGGATTTACTGAAATGATTATTAGAGGTTGTTATGAGCTTTGTAACGGGAAAGGTTTTGACGGGTTTAGAAGGCCTGATGCAAGATTCGGTATTATCACTGCGGGCATTGCACTCCACATTTGTTGATACATGTTCTTTCGTAGCGTATCTGAATTCTTGCTTTGGCAACAATCGTTTTGGGTAAACGTGGCTGAACTCAACGAGACCATCAGTTGCAGATGAATCATTTGGTAGGAATACTGGTTTTGCTTGACGTTGCTTCCTCTTTTGAATGGGTTTCTTATCACAACTACTGTGTGCCATTGAATAGTTTAAACAATACTCGGGCTTAAATCGGTAAAAATCCGGCAAAAATGTGCAATCTATTTTTGGAGCGCGTTTTTTTATTATTAGTGTGTTATCATATTTATCAGGTTTTGGACATTTAACTTGCTTAGGTTGTTTAACTGGTCTGACATCATATAAGCTGGGGTCGTAGTAAATGTTTCCGTGATCGAGATTCGGATGATAGGAAGGTCGCTTGCGGATTTTGCAATCTACGTCAAGGAAGTTCCCATGGCAGCAGGAGCACATGTCGTCCGAGGGCCCGGAGCAGCGGGGCACGTCGCGGCACACCGGCATCGAGCTCTGGCTTCCCAACACATCGCCATCCATGTACATCTTCACTTGATGTTGACGTTCTAGAAGCGATGATAAATACTCCCGATCCATTGCTTGGTCAGAGTTCTTGTTACTTGTATCATTAGCTTTTTTATAGTTAGCGAAGGGGCTCCCCGCGATTTGAGCATAGTAGACCAGCCGCGTCCGATCTCTGCCGGAGATGCGTCCAAATACATGCTGATTTTCTTGAACAACATGCTTTGACGGGGACTTTATATTATACTGGTCGTACTGATCTTGGCAATAGAGAGACTTTTTCTTGCGAATGTGTACAGATGTTTCTGATAGCCGGGACTGCATGTTGCTGCGCTTAGGTATGACCGGATCTTCCGCTCTGTTTTTAGGGTGAAAGGGATCCTTGTCACTGTATGTGGCATATTGTACGTTCCATGACTTCATGCTAGTTTTGCTATCTACACTTGAATGTGAGGATGTAGGTGAATGTCCGCACATATCTTCTGCTGTGCATGACGCCGATGGAACAATACAAGGCGGACCTCGAGGCCACAGGCCACGTTCGATCTCCAGCTGCCTCTGGAGAGTAAGGATCTTGAGCTGCAGGTCCGTCACATCGATAGGTATGCACGATATGATATTCACATCAGTTTTAGACGGTGTATTTCCTGAAAATAAATGTTTAGTTGCGCATAAACAAAGGTACGGAGAGAATTATGGTTAAATACATCAGAGGATTTGTTGCCATGCACGGTGTAATAGGTCGCGCGCATCGCTCCACAGTGTCTAACTGTTTTGGATGACAGCAGCGCGGCGGCCGCTCCTGACGCCGCTCCCCGCGGACCCTGTTCGCACCGCCGCGCCGCGCCGGTCGCGTGCTTTGAGTCCGTGGCCTAATAGTACCTACTAAAAATAATCGTCTTAAACAAACTGCAGTGGTACCTATTTGTTGCAGGAGTCGTTCGATTCCCTTGCACAGAATGGCCCTGACGCGATTTACATTTGTTTTTGAACTGTTCCGTCGCGCCATTCCGCCGAACACCTACAACGACACATCAGAGAATAAGCCAGATGCCACCACGATGCCACAAGCATCCCCAACAGTATAAAAAAACCAAGCGTCACGAAGCGTGGCAATTTTCCCATACATGAAGTAAAGGGGAATAATGTGCGAATGGACGGAATGGAATAGTTACTACTATTTCCGACTTTAGTTGAAATGTTATTATTAAATTATTACTCAATGAGGGATTTTCTTTTGTAGCAATAAACATCCGAGATTTTGAACGGCGTAGAATAAAAACTAGCTAGCATTTGTTGCGCCTACTTCAATCTGGTCTGTGCCTAACTGCCTATCAGGGCCGTAGCCAGAGATGCAGATAGAGCTTTACTAATTTAATTTAAGGTAGGATATTGCCTCATATGATAATGCCACCCTGGCTACGGCCCCTGTTCATACTAACAAGAAATCTCCCCGGCGGAAGACCAGCGCTGCCCTCCCAGGCACCAGTTCGTGGCAACTATATTCATGCCTTAATTATAAGTAGTACTATCCTTAGACTAAGTATTTGTTTACATGTTGTTGTTGTTGTCACGAATAAATGTTATCTTATCTATTTCTATTTTATTTCTAAATTTAATGCTGTTCGCAACCATCGCCATATCGGGCAACTACAATTTTTTTACGGAAATACCGTTATACTTACCTGAAAAACACCTTTTCACAGGTTCCGAATACAAATAATTTCGGAGGAATTCCAAATATTCACAACAGAACAAGAAAAATATTAATTGTTTTTATTGCATTGTGATCACTGTGATCGTGAATAGCATTTTATAGAGCATTCAACATGCTCTAAGTCAACTCTAAGTGAACATCAGCTGGAAATGACAATTTCATAATTTGTTCTTTTCTTTATTATCTTACCTATTTATTAAGACACAAGGCTGTTTGTATCAAACGAAAGCTATGTCCACACTGTGCCTTCTTTCGTTCAACAAATGCATGCGTCATAGAAAGCGCATTCAACAGCGCACGTGAGGCATACCCGTAACGCATGCCTCAAGCTGCGTCCACACTTGTATCATTTTGCCGTATCGTATCTCCGACGCGTATCATGATCGTTAGTGTGGACGCCAAAAGATCGCGAGCATGCCACGCGCCGTATCCTTTGATTATTAAACCAACCGGATACGACACGCGCTCTCATTTCTATCGGAAAAAGTCTGCCGTTTTTTGCGGGGGAGGGGAACGTCAAATGTATGCGAAACGTCAAAGTCAAATAAACGTCAGTCCATACAATGAGTATGACATACATTTACATACACTGGTCATACATTTTCGGCAGAGGGGAACGCCTGTCAATGGCTACTCCGCTTGGTTTAAAGCTCTAAGGCCGTATCTGATCGTGCGCAATCCATCTTGCTACGCGGTGATTCAATACCCGGCACACTCGCGATACCTACGCGTATCATGATCGGTAAGTATGGACGTGTTTTGACACTGTATCATGATACGCGGATATGATCTGATACGTGATACGTCGCGATCCATCTGAAGCGAAGCTGGGTCCACAGTTGTATGATTCTGCCGATCACGACCATGCGTATCGTATCGAGCTCCCGTATCCTAAGTATGGACGCACACATTCAATTGTATGTAGGTAATGTTTGTATTTAAATGTAAATTTTAGCTATTTTCTCGTACAAAATTGTTTTTATCTAAATCAAAATGTCAAAAACATGTCGTATTTACACTAAATTATCATTAATATATCGTTAAACTATTGAAAATAAAAGAATAGAACACTAAGAAAAAAATTGTTATTTACTAACTCTTCACTGGACTATAAAAAAACGGGCACCTACCGAGATAGGCTGTTTATTATTTTCTACTGTTTTTAAGTAGGAGAATAATATTCTAAAGGTTAAAAAGCGGGATCCGTAACGGTTTTCTTATAATAAGATGCCGATTTTTCAGTTTCATACAAAAAACAGATTTAATTTTTTTCTGCTTTAGGGTCACAACAGACCTAGCGGAATTCACATCCACTAGGTGCCGTGGGGTGGACAAAATGTCTATGAATTGGCTTAATTCCGCTGTGATTCCGCTAGGTGTGTTTTGACCCTTAAATAAGCCTTATTTAGAAACAATTTATAGGGTACATATAACCTTTTTTATTCCTTACATCATTTTCGACCAAAAAGCATTTATTTAAATAGGGTTTTTGAAAAAAAATGCGAATGTCCATTTTTTATTCATTTCGATCCACTTTGCGATATATCTGATGGCGATTGTACAACTCAGTGTAGATCTGTCTAAAAATTTGAGTTTGACACTACGTATTCGATACGTTTGCAACGGTTTGCATAAGTGCGAAAGAGAACTTGTCATGTGTTAAGAAGGGACAACATGATTCGTGACGTTACGTGACTGTATTATACTATTATTTTCACCTAGCAGCTCGAATAAGGGTTCTTTGCGGCCTAAATTCAGTGAGCAAAATTCGATTTTGCTTACTGAGTGAGACAAAATGACCTTGAAATTTCTGCAGTAAAAAGAAAGAGAAACTAATATTTCAAACGTCAAAATGTCGCTTTTTGAATAGCAGAACCCCGATGAACACTAAATTAGCTTGGAAACCTAATCACAAGATTTGGCGCAGGCACTAGTTTCTAATCAATGTGATTACAATGTTTTGAAACGAAGCTCCTCCTAAGTTAAAAAATAGTCAAAATTTTCAAAAGGGTCAAAAATTTCAAAATTTTCAAAAGGATCAAAAATTTCAAAATTTTCAAAAAATTCAATAATTTCAAATATTACAAAAATTCCAAAATTTTCAAATATTTCAAAAATTTCAAACGTCAAAATTTTCAGAAATTGAAAGTATTTCAAAAATTCCAAAAGTTCTAAAATTTCAAAAATTACAAAAATTTCCAAAATTACAATAATTTCAGAAATTTAAAAAAAATTAAGTAGTAAGGAAAGTCAAAAAAATCAAAAAAAGACAAAATAAATTCAGAATAAAGTCAAAGTCATACAAGTCAAAAGTAAAAAATATATATATAAAATCACTTCTCTGTTCTAACCGAGTATTTTTTTGTATCGGTATTCGTATCTGTATTATTATCGGTATGTTCTCACTGGTGGAAAGTTGTATGTGCAACATGAGACCAAAGTTATTTGTACCTCGTGCCTGTGAGTCTCACTACGCTCAAGATTCTAAATTAAAGATTATAGAATCTTTCGGTTGCTCAGGACTCAAAATAAACACTCGAAGCAAAAACTAACTTTGCTCTCTTGTTGCACAATGCACATTACACAACTAGGGTGGTAAAACAAAGAAAGGCCGAGATCGCAGAAGTTTGCGGCCCGAGCTGCAAGCGAGGGATGTAAATATGCGATAGAGGGCTTTCTTTATTACCTCCCGTGTTGTGTACATCATTTTATGTCTACAGTTGGCCAGAAAGCGTCTTTTTCCGTACGCGCAGCGTGCGGAAAAAGCCACTTTATGGCCAGGTGTGGCATAAATAACTATTACTCTGTGCCCATGCCGAAGAAAAGTACTTTAGAAAAAAAATTGACAAACGTTTCCACAATTTAGTAATATGCGATTCAATAGACAATTTTATAAAAGGACAACACTTAAATATCACAGACAATTTCAAAAAGGACAGCATTAAAAATCACAGACAATTTCAAAGAGGGACAGCACCAGAAATCACAAATAATTTCAATAAAAGACGATACTAACAATTTTAAACGTCCATGTTCAATATTGCATCAAGAGCTTTTCTTTCTCCGGGCCGCAAGCGAACCCCAGATGGTACACCGGTTTCCTCATCCAAGTCTTGTTCGTTATCTTAATTCCCGGGCTTTTGGTTGGGATTATAGGTTTATATTCATTGGTAGATGCCATTTGGATTGATTTTGTAGGTGTGGTTCGCCAATCATATTTATTATGAGGAACTCTCTTCATGTATTCGGGAGGGGCTGTCGGTCGGTTCGGGGGTGGTGGTCGGTAGAGAGTTCGTCGGATCTGTGAGCTTCCGGCGTGAGGGCGCATCACGCTGTTGGGACGGGGCGGGACGTATCTCGGCATCCGCTGGGTTTGGTGTGTGAGGCGCTCTGTGCGCCGGTGTTGCGACTGGCCTAAGCGGCGAGTCTTGGACGTCGAAGGCATGGGACGAGCACTTTGGCCTTCCCTCCATGTTTGCGGAGCTGCCGGCGCATAAGACACGTGTTTCACAGGCCTCTCTCTCGGGGTGATGGGAGTCTCGTAGTCTGACGACTCGGAGTCCTGAGTGGCCGCGGTCGTTCGTTTGTCTGGGCTTGGTAGTTGTTGTTCTTCCTTTTTGTGCATTCTCTTTAAGACTGAAGACATCACTTTACCGAAGAACCCCGTTTTAGTGGCTTTCTGTAATAAATACAGTAATTTATTTAACTACTATTTTATTATACTGCCTCCATACTCTCCACCACATACCTTCGAAGTTGAAGGATTCAAATCCTGGCTATGACTATAATGAGGGCTACCTTTTTTTTTACTCACCAGTTGGCGCCACTGTAGACAGAGGTCCGGAAATACAGCTGTAAATTTGTTTTAATTACGTTTGTCAAAACTAATTTACGTAGTATTATTTACTGTAGCAGTATTGCGCTGTTTCGTTTTATTTGGAAAAAAGGAGGATTTTTTCAATTTCGCTCATTGACTTAAACTTTCCCATCCAATGACTCATTACTTATATTTCCCATAATTAATATCCTGGTTTGGCAAAATATTCACAACAATGTGAATTTAGAAATAATTACGTGAGTCCCTCTTAACTACTATGGAATTTGACATTTTGAAGACCTCCGTCTACACTAGTGCCTCTAGAATTTCACACGTAGTTAGGGAGGCGAGGTAGCTAAATGGCGTAATTCAACGGCGCCGTCGAGACCTATCAAAATCGAAAGATAAAATAATTTCGAAAAGAAAAGTTCGTATGGCAAAAACCATTTTAGCGGTGGGTTTGGCGTGTACGGTTTTTCAAAAATGTTAAAAAAAACAGTTACTTGGGCATTTTCGAGCGCGTCAGATATTCATACTACGTATGCCCCGAGTGCCTCTGATAACAACGGTATACTAATCTGCCGGTTTGCGTGGTGGGGGTAGGCATATAAAGTAGTCAAAAATGCAAAAAAAAAAAAATTACTCGAGCGCGTCAGATTTTCGGAAGGGGTGTTAAGTAGGCCCCAAGGAAGCTCCCTTTAAAAAAACTGACGATTTCGGCGTGACGATAAGTTACGATGAATTTTTGAAAATGCAAAAAAAAAAAGTTTTTTTGAAATACTCGAGCGCGTCAGATTTTCATAGGGGAGGTTTATCTCGGTATCCTGAAAGCATATTTTTTTAATCTGACAAAAATGTTGGTGGGTTCTCTTAATCTGACCGAAAAAGGTTTAACTTTCAAGTCAAAAAGTTTTAACTTTGGACAAAAATGTAAAGACACCTTTTTTGTGTAAAATAAAATTACCTTTTTTGTTTATTTAAACTTTTTTTTGTAAAATGTATCGTTCGCGACTTATATGCCGTAACGCGTTCTTAGGAAGACGAAATGGCTCCTCCACACTTCCGGTCATGCGGAAACCGGCAGATTTTGTATTTTTAGTAAGTTTTAGATTATATTCTTCAAAACAAAATAAAAAAAAATCGCGCTCGAGAATGCTGGATTAACGTTTTTTTTTTACAAGTTCGCGACCCTATAACTCGGCGGCGTCAAGGACTTATCGTCAGATTAGTTAAATTTAGTCTTTAAACACTAAAATCAACCCCCAATATCTTAAACTGACGCGTTGGAGTATTTCAGACTATCCATTTTTTTTTACTAATCTGATCGTCTATCCTAGGCGCGCGTCACTACATATAGAGCTAAATACTTTACAAGGTTGTTCTATTAGGTCTTAGGTATCTCTCATATCTTAAACTGCCACGCTCGAGTATTGCCGAAAATTCCCCTATTCGCCTCCCTAACTAACGCGATAGTCCTCATTGTGTGTTTGTAATTAATAATTGTTCTATAATTACTTTAGATTTTTTTGCATGTAACTGTACACAGTGTTTTTTTATTTCCTTTAATTTCAGCATATGGTTAGGTACGATTAAGGAACCAAATTGGCATAGGTAATTAGTTTAAAAAAACGATATTCTTTTTCTTGCAATAATTGTTATGTATATCGGTCACTAATATAACAAGGGTATTAGGATGTAATTATTAACTCAACCAAATAATTGAAAAATATGACATATATGTCAATGTGACTTCGAACATTACATTACTCTGGTCTCTGAGACACAAATGGAGCACCGTGGTGCATCATTTATTGCGGTGTATCAGAATACAAAAATAATTTAATGTAGGTATACGTAATCAGAAAGATAAAAAATAACTATGTTAGTTTTTATTTAATTAAATACGATGGCAAGAGGCCCGATGGGATAACCCTCATCCCCTGGCAAATGGGACGGTCGCCAGTTTGGGATGCCACTTGTGTGGATACCCTAGCGCCGTACCATTTGGCATCCACGTCAAAGAGAGCTGGCGGCGCGGCGGCAGCGGCTGAAGCCCTCAAGCGCCGCAAATATGCTGATCTGACGAGAAATCACATATTTGCGGCGTTTGCAGTAGAGACCCATATATTCATTAAAATTAAAAAAAAAAACTTTTTGAAGCAACACGTGACCCTAGGGCTGGCTTATTCCTCGGGCAAAGAATAGGAATTGCCATCCAACGAGGTAATGTAGCCAGCCTTATGGGCACTCTTCCGCAGGGATCAGACCTGGGGGACCTAGCTTAGGGTTTTTATTTAGGTGGGTATATTTTATATTTATTATTATTTAGTTTTTAATCTAGTTTTAATATTAGCATATTTTTAAGTAGTTTTAGTTTGTGTAGTAATTGTACCTTTTCTTACTTGAAGAAGTATTTAGTTAAATAACTATTGATTATCTCAGAACTGGAGCTAATTAGGAGATTGGTGTCTTTGAGAAATAAACTTAGTTTAAGCTCAGGAATGTACCCTTGCAATCAAAGGAAATAAAATAAAAACACGGTTTATAAGTATTAATAATCTCGGAATGTTTGGATCGGTGTACATTTTTCTCAAATACATATTTATCTATAAATTTATCTACAACTAATTAAAGAATAGGTACCTACAGTGACATATATTTAAACAAAAATAAGTGTCTAGTGAATATGAAAATTTTCTTACCGTGGAAGCTTTAACAGGTGACGCAGCAGGCTGGAGAATGTCTATATCACTCGCGCTATCGGATTCTGAACCGAACGAGTCTTTATTCGTTCCTTTGGAGACGCCCTGACGTCGCTGCGCGCTGGTGGTGTGCTTCGGCTGCTGGTGCAAGGAACCGCGCCTGTGTGGCTTCGCCAGGCTGCAGTGGCTGCTAGGGCTCCCCAACCTCGCCGCTCTAGTTGTGCCCACATCTCCCCTGAATACAATCTCTTCACGACCCAGCATTGTTTTCCCCTCAGGTGAAGCTTTACAAATGTCGATGGCCTTGCTTTTATTTATAACGTTGCGAGAGGTAGCCTTCACTGGATAATCCACATCTAACTTTATTGATTTATATATTTCTTTAATGAGATCTTCAGTTTCTGTATTTCGCTTCTTTGGCGTATCGTGCAATGTATTAGTTCCACATGTCAAGGTCTGCTTGGGTTGCATTGCTTTTCGTTCGGGGAGGCAAGAGTGCGCTGTGACTGTTTGGTGAAACATTTCTGGGAAATTTGTCAAATCTGTAGGGGGGATCTCGTGCCGGGGTATAGTGAGGGTTTGCCGCATCGTAGAACTGCAGTACGAGGGCAGGGCACGCGAATACGACGGCATGTACGGACTATACGGAGAGTAAGGACTGTACGTAAAACTATTAAGGAAACGCTCACACTCCGAAGTCGGTCCATGCTCATTCTGCACGGTCGCATCTTTAGTTTCTTTTTCGCTAACGATAGTCCTGGCTACGCTGTTTGTTTTTACTTCTATCAGGACTGTTTCTAACATAGTTTTGATTTGATTCAACGTTGATTCCGTTTTATCAGGCGGGCTGGAGGAATCAGACTGCGCGTTGTTTAAACAATCAGTTTGGCATTCCATTTCGTTTACAGGGTGGGCGAGGCACGCTGCGTTTCTTACCGTTACGTTTATACCGTTATGAGTAGATTTGCACTTTGACACGGATGTTTGTAGAGCTTTCATTTGACCGATAGAAAATTTGGTATTATCTATAGATTGGGTGTATTCAAAATTTTCGGATAGGGATTTGCTGAGATGATTAGAGGTTGTTATGAGCTTTGTAACGGGAAACGTTTTGACGGGTTTAGAAGGCCTGATGCAAGATTCGGTATTATCACTGCGGGCATTGCACTCCACGTTTGTTGATACATGTTCTTTCGTAGCGTATCTGAATTCTTGCTTTGGCAACAATCGTTTTGGGTAAACGTGGCTGAACTCAACGAGACCATCAGTTGCAGACGAATCATTTGGTAGGAATACTGGTTTTGCTTGACGTTGCTTCCTCTTTTGAATGGGTTTCTTATCACAACTACTGTGTGCCATTGAATAGTTTAAACAATACTCGGGCTTAAATCGGTAATACTCCGGCAAAAATGTGCAATCTATTTCTGGAGCGCGTTTTTTTATTAATGCGCTTTCATTTTTACCAGGTTTTTGGCATTTAACTTGCTTAGGTTGTTTAACTGGTCTGACATCGTATAAGCTGGGGTCGTAGTAAATGTTTCCGTGATCGATGTTCGGATCATAGAAAGGTCGCTTGCGGATTTTGCAATCTACGTCAAGGAAGTTCCCATGGCAGCAGGAGCACATGTCGTCTGAGGTCCCGGAGCAACGGGGCACGTCGCGGCACACCGGCACCGAGGCCTGGCTTCCCAACATATCGCCATCCATGTACATCTTCACTTGGTGTTGACGTTCTAGAAGCGATGATATATATTCCCGATCCATCGCTTGGTCAGAGTTCTCTTTACTTGTATCATTAGCTTTTTTATAGTTAGCGAGGGGGCTCCCCGCGGTTTGAGCATAGTAGACCAGCCGCGTCCGGTCTCTGTCGGAGATCACGCGTCCAAATATATTCTGATTTTCTTGAACACCATGCTTTGACGGGGATTTTATGTTATACTGGGCGTTATCTTGGTAATAGATAGACAAGTCTGGTGTTTTATTCTTCTTTTTGCGACTTTTTGAAAGCCGGAATTGCGTCCTGGGGGGTTCAGGCACAATCGAATCTTTGAGTCTGTTTATAATAACAGAGTCACAGATAACATTCTCATTGTATGTGGCATGTTGTTCGTTCCATGAAGTATTATTATCAACGGGTGAACGTAAGCTTGTAGGTAGATGTCCACAAAAATTTTCAGCAAAGACTGCAGGTGTCGGATCACAAGGTGCTGGGCTGAGGGGCCGTTGGGGGCTGTTGGAAACTGGCTGGCTGGTGCGCCGTTGGGCGGCGCTGGAAACTTGCTGGCTGCGGGATAGCTTGCGCCGTGTGTACTCCAACTGCTGCTCGAGGAACAGGATCTTTTGCTGCAGGTCCGTCACATCGATGGGTATGCACGATACAATCTTCACTTCGGTTTTAGATGGTGAATTTCCTGAAAAGCAATATATATTCTTAATTAGTAAATTAACTGTGCCATCAGGGCTGTACAGGCAGCAGCAAAAGTAGCTAAGGGGTAGGGTGTTCAAATTGAGCTGGACACGACTTTATTGTCAAGAGTCTTATTCTCTTGTGTCTTCTGTGTGTTTAGGTCATTTTGAACACCCTACCCGCTTAGCTACTTCTGCTGCTGACTGTACCAAGCTGTTTCGCGCAACGGTAAGTGACACCGCAGTACCGTAGCACACCCCTTAATTCTTCATGTCTGATTCGATCGCGTCACTCGCGTCGTCAGTTGTTCTTGCCCGCGTCCCGCTCAGTTTTTTTGTTCGAACTACGACTACTCGTTATAACTTATAAATGGGCATACTCTGTTATTATGGGAAAGATACCTCTCTGATGCCGGCGATTACGTCGTATTTCTACGGATATATGTATGTAATAATAAACAATGACGCGTAGCTGCAGTGTTCATGAGGCAGCCGAATGGATGGCTGTATATGAGCTCCAGAAGTGTCATGGAACTGCCTTTATGCAACAATTTATTTCCGGTGTCTCTGTGTTATATAAAGAATAAGCATGCCTATTTTCAAAGCGGCTGTCCAGTTTTTTTTCTTCGCTCGCACACCTACAGGGCGCTGGAACTAGGAATTTCCCCCCAGGTCAAGTTGGCTCAGTTCGGCTTGCATAGGGCGGTTCCACAACACTTCGGGGACTCAAATACCGTGAGCATTAAAAAGCGGCATACAATATTTTTCTAAATATAGGAACCTCTTTCACTGCGTTATTTTGGCTGAATTTAATCGCATTCAAAAATTCATTATATATTTTTGTAATATCTATTTCATTACTTTTCTTATGCATTATTTCTGTTTTAGGATAAGTTCGATTCTTTTCGTTAGTTATCAACTTATCACCGGATTCTATTTTTATAGTTCCGTATCTCAACAAAAAGAAAAAAATCGTTGCCTCGCGTTGCTACTAAGGTGAAATTTGGTTGCCGAGGTGAACCTTTTTTGTCATGTTTGCTTTTTTGTTTTATCAAAATATCTGCTAGGTACAGGCATAATAGTTGACTAAAGTCAATCGACGGCTTTAATGAACTGAAGCGGTACCTAAATTGTAGGATATTCGTCGCAGGAGATTTTCGATTCCTTTGAGCCCACTGGTGTTGAACCAACTTAAATTGAATTTCGAACATGGCCGTTGCACCATTCTGCTGAACACCTACAACCACAGACCAGAGATTAAACTAGTTGCCGCAAGAATTCTCAATAGTATTAAAACCGAGAATATCGATTTATTCATACATATATGAAGCAAATGTGAGTAATTTGTTAGGAAACTACTATATTGGATTTCGTATAAAAAATATTATTAATTAGGGCGTTAAGAGGCAATTTCTCTTTTAGCATCATATATCCGAAAGTTTTATCGGCGTAGGACGGAAGCATAATCGAGCGGTGCTGAATGCATTAGGCTGCGGACTCGACGCCAGCGAACAGCAAGACAGCAAGCGCGTGGTGCGAGCGGCAAGAGTGTGCCTCCACTGTCGTCCAAAATAGCTTCAAACAAGTTTATAAATTTTGATCGAGACACGCAAAGCGATACGTCCGGCGTGCGCGCTCGTGCCGTCTCGCACCGCGCACCGCCCCGCTGTCTTCACCGCTAGTCACGCTCGTCAATTCCACGACCTTACATTAATAAACACAATACGAGCTTTTGCTGCGTCTAGTTCAAAATATGGTCTGTGCCTACTACGGAAGGACTGCACTTTAGCTGGCGCGGAGTTCAGGGCTTATATTTTTTTATAGATAGTATGCCCCATTAGGAGTCTTTAACATTTCTTTTTTTCAAAAACTATGGGGTTCTGCACCAAAAGCCTTGGTCTTGTAGAGAATACCCCCCACTTTACAAAATCGACCGTTTTTCGGAGCTCATATCTGGACAACCATTAGTGTTAGGTAAATAAAAAGTTCATGAGAGTTGTAGAGAATTTTATCAGCTTTAATTATGTACTACAACAAAATTGTCTATGACGCATGGTTTTAAAGATATAAGCAAAAAACCAAAAAACGGGACCTCCTTTACCTCCCCCCTCCTCGGGCTCACCTCCGGGGGCTGGGGACTTTTAGTGTGTTAGTCTCCTAACTAGTCTTAACAAAGTTCCAAAGTCAAAATTTCTGTGACTTTTCCAGCTAGACCCGTTTTAGAGCATTCATTTACCAGGCTAATAAACACCACTTACTTAAGACCATTTTATCCGTCTTTTTGTACTTAAGCAGATAGTTTCTCGGTCATTTAATCAAAATTCTTAGTTTTAATTTTAGCTTTAATATTCATGTATTTCGCTAAGATCCCCACGTCACAGGCTCAGCCTAGTGTGGGGATCACTGTATTGCCTCCCACTGTAAAACCAATATATGAATTAAATATATTTTGAATATTTTGAATTTTGAATCTATAAAAATCAAGCATTGATCTCCGCCCCAGCTTATCTGCAGTTGAGCCCCTACGATGAATAACTAGGTACTCTCCATCGAGCCGCTACAAGTGTTAAATAGTGCGGATTACCTGAAAAACACCTTTTCACTTGTTCCAAACAAGAAAATAAATTTGCAAGCACCGAAACATTAAAGGCTAATTGATTCCGAACAAATCCGTCATATTAATTGAAATATCATTAATTTTGTAGTGTGGATATTAGCATCTTGGATGTGACAAATTTGACATTTCGTTATTTTCAAAAGTATGTTTATTTTATTATAATCTAGAATATGTGCCAGGATTTAGCCAGAATTGTTAGAGCAGACAGAAAAAGCAAACTTCCGCTACCCGGTCCGGTTGACCGATTCGTTTTCCCGAACGACCGGAGAGATACGGAGAGAACGATAGAAGATGTAATAGTACATTAGGTACGTACCTAGGGCGGTAAAATAAAGAAGGGCTCAGATCGCGGGTATTTGTGGCCCGAACCGAAGGTAAGGGCCATAAACAAGCGATCTGAGGCCTTCCTTATTACCACCCGTGGTGCGTACATAATTTTACGTCTTCTCCTGGGTGTGAAGTAAGATTTGCCGCTGCGCTCTAGGGCGGTAAATCTCAATTAGCGCCCAGAATGACGTAAATAACTATTTTCGCGTCCAAAATTTTTTTCTCCTACTTTTTCTAAGTCGCAACACGATACCAATTATGCCCTTTAACGGATCACCAGTATTTTTGTTACACCCTGTATGTGGATTGGATAGGTGCCTTTTCACCTTACTTCTTTAGAGAGAACTAGTTCCACGTAATACACAAGATTCAAAAATATATTCATATTTTTTTCGGGTTTTCTTTGGATTGGACGCGGTCCCTCCTTGAGGCCTATAAACGTTTGAATTTGATATGGTTATTTATGATTACCTTGTCAGAGAGTGTGCCAATAAATAAAACAACAATTGCTGGTATCTTAAATAATCTTACAATTCAGTTACCAAATAAATAATAATCTTGACACAATATAATTTCACTTATACATTTAAAGACAAACGCACATACACAGGTCGGGCACAGGCACAGGACAATTATAAACGTTCAACGACTCGGGCCGTTACATGTGATTGTGAATCTTAGTTTAAAGGAACATGCGCGGACGCCACTTGTACACCGGGGCGTCTTTCTCCATAATCGTTCGCACGAATCTGTTTTGAGGAGAGAACGGGTTTCTCTTATAGAAAAGTTTTTTAAGCATTGCGTTGGCCACGGTATTGTCATTTTTAGTCAGATCCTTTTGAATTCGCTCGGTTAACGATGCTATAGGCTCAGATTTGCTGGCCGCGGCTTTGGTTTTCGTTTTGAATAGTTTGCCTGGTTTCTCCGGTTTGGTTTCTTTTGGTGTGTCATGGGGTTTTCGATCTTCACGTAGAATGCTAACTAGAGGTTTTCGCTGCGACCCTGATGCTTCTTTTTCTTTTTTTTGGGAAAACATTCGAAAACTCGTTTTCTTTTCACTCTGTATTCCGATGCTCCTGACTTCGACTTCTTTGAAGCATAGGGGTACTCGTGGCTGCATGCCATGACTACATTGTTCGTATGGATTATCGAAGGCTGGACCCTCGGGAGGCATGTCGTAATGTTGGTATCTGTCACTAATTGATCTTGAACTGGAATAGTCGACCATAGGAGATTCATGAGGGGCGTAATCGTAATCGTAAGTAGGGGGAAAACGACGGTCGTGGCGAAGGGGTGGTGGCCGCATAAACTCCTGCCCGTGCATCGTATATGTTGCAAATTCCTGTTTAAAATTATGCCTTTTTGGTGTCACGTCTACTTCAATAGACTGCTCACTGTGGCAGACTTCATGAATGTTTTCTTTCCTGCTCTTTTTACGTAAGAGTCGTAAAGCACTGGTAAATTTGCTATCTTGAGATTGTTGTTTAAGAAGATTCTTAGGTACCTTCTGTAAGAAAGATAAATAAAATCATTAGGTACGAGTATGCTTTTTCCTAAAAAAAAAATAAAGTGCTCTAAAAACAAATCTATTAGATACCTTATCTTTATAACGATATTCGTTGGTTTCACGCGGCATCTGATAATCTATGACAGCTTCACGACTAGGCTTTTCCCCGATTAACGAATCTGAGTAGCTCGGATATGTGGCGTAGTAGGTGTCGAACAGCTGCCGCGAGACGATGGCCTCGCAACTCTTTGAGTAGCACCGGAGAGGAGCAGTGCCGACGTTCGCGTCCTGATGCAGAGTGTGCATGCTCCTACCCACACTTGGTTTGCGGCTCGGATTTTGATCTGCCTGATCTTCGGAAGACCTAGAGTACCTAGACTCCTTTTTACAAATGTTCGGGTTTCGTGCCACGTAGTTGTATATCTCTCTAATAAGTACGTCAGTCTCGCAGTTAGATTTCGTTGTTTCTGCTTCAGTGCAGTTAACTTTTGAACATGTTCGACATTGTTCACGGGTTTCTGTTGCTTGTGGCCGCAGGTGGTTGTGACCGCAGGTCACGCTTGCGCAGACGCAGCTGGGGCTGGCCACGAGGTAGGGCACCCCGTGTGCTCCGTACATAGGTATCACCTGCGGGTAGCAGCATGGATTCGTATAGCCGGGCATGAAGGGTGGCGGCATGGCCGCGGCCGGCGGGTACTGCGGACAGCCTTGCCCGTGGTTGCTGTTAAAGAAAGATCCAGCACTGTTCTTCATCGCGTTGCTAGTATCGCGTTGCATCGCGTCAGGCGCGTCGCTTCCTCGATGTGCCCCTTCATGCTTTTTTCCGCTATTCTTGTCAGATCCGCTCACCCGATCGCTTTGGGATGTCGACGAATCCTTTTTAAGTTCTTGTAGGAAATTTTGGAGTATGTTCTTTATTTCACATAACGCTTTATCAGTTTTATCGATATCGACAGAGACATCTCTGTCCTGAACTTTACTATTGTTGAGAGTATTGTTTGCAGTGTTATCATGAGATGTCAGGTAATGTTGACTACTCATTGTCGTACCAATTTCATCGTGTAGTCTGGTTGTGTTATGAGGACGCAGTACAAATTTTGGACTCATTTCGTTTGTGTTTCTAGGAGACTCCTCTGTTGACACATCGTGTTTTAAAGATTGGAGGTATTCGCACTCAGGTCTTCTGTTTGGTGATCGCCTACATCGCGTCTGATTTTCGTGCTGTTCGTATTCCTCGAAATCGCAATAGTTTCGTGTATCTAGATTTAGTCGAGGCCTGTGAGTTCTCGGTGAAGGCGGTACTTCGTTCATAATCAAATGATCCTCTATGAATTTTCGTCTAGATTTAGGACTTGTCTTTTCCTTGACTGGGATAACATCATAGAAGTTGGAGTCATTATAGTTGTCGGCCCGTCGACGGCGCGGCCGAGCAGGCCAGGGAGCGCTGTAGAGGCGCGTGTCACACAGGCTGCGCATATCCCTAACTTGTACTGCAAGGGGGTGCTGCCACTCCGGCGTTGCAGGGCCTCGGCTGAACGAGGACACCTCACTGTCCGGTATTAACATCTCACGCGCTGAATACCGTTGGTCACGACACACGGGAGTTGAAATTTGGCTCATATTAGACGCTCTTCTACCAATAAAGCATACAGGCTTATACTGCCGATTAATAATATCTGCAATAAATTGCTGTTTCTCGTTTGCTGGTGGTTCATTTTTCCTCTTCTTCTTTCTTTCGCTGGACGCGTGTGGGCTCTTCGATTTGTATCGTTTAAGTTTTTCTCTGTGCCTTCTTATCTTTACTCCTTCGGGTCGAGCAGCTCGTGAGTGTTCCTGGTGCCGGTAATAGTACGCACTCTGTTGGGGTACTGAATCTCTGTAAGCATGAACAGAATTTGTTTGGATAGGTGTTGTCAGTGAGTCTAAATCATAGCTGTCGACACCAGATGCAAAGTTCTCTATAATTTTTGGCCTTCCACATTTTCGTGATTGTGTTACACGTCGATTAAAATTCTCATACCGGTTTTGCTTATTCTTTCTAGATTTCTGGTTGCAAACGTCGCGGCTTGAGGAACAATGTGCGTGATTTATTCTGTCTGATAAATGCGGTTCCCCGTCGCTATGATCATCATAAATCCTTAACCCGCATTCGTGGGACTTGGTAAGAAGATTATCCGGTGTTTTATAAAGTACTTGAGTCTCAGCGACGTTGGGAACGAATTCCTGGGCTGAAAAGTGCCTTCTTCTTGGCATTGGGCTGTTTGTATCATTATCCGCTCTCGATGGCAAATCCTCGGTGTGTCTTCTGCAAAAGTTTCCAACACTAGAAAGGCCACGGTAGTTCTGAGGGGCTGCGTGTAGTTGGTGACCCATCATCATGTGTGATCTATTCATATTGGTGTCGTTGTCTATTGTGCTTGAATTAATTTTGTTGCCAGACAGTGACGTCAGAGAACCTGAAAACACGAAAATAAGATTTAGTAAGATTTCGTACCCTTGGTAAAATAACGCAGCATCTGTAATGGAAGTGTAAGTAAACGGATGTCTGGAAGGCTGTAACTGAAGCAAAGGGGAAGTTTTGACATGTATATTTGAAAGTAGGGTAAAAAATAGCGATCTTAAAAACTTAGTTATTTCCATTTTCTTTAGCGATCTCGTTAGAGTCAATCATAATTCATCAAAAAATTTAAATCGTCTGTATCTCTATTAGTCTATATACTTGTATTGAAGTAACGCCGAGTGTTGACCGAATTTTGATTTAACATGCGGGTTGGTGTTAGTACCTACTAACTAACCCAGATCTACAGTACAGACAGTAGACGTCAAACAATTTAGGTACCTACTCGTAGAACTATATAGGTACAGTCAGCGTCAAAAGTAACTACGCAAATGAAGGTGTCAAAAGTCCTTATTGCCTTTAAATAAAGACTTTTGACGCCTTCATTTGCGTAGTTACTTTTGACGCTGACTGTACCTACAATAGACCTATAAAGTAGGAAGACGTGGTCCCACAAATATATTAAACTGTGATTCCATAATAAGCCGCGGGCTCGTGCACACATACTCCCTTTTGACGTTTGAACCAATGTCCACAAGTTGTATATGTTTGCGTGTCGCGCGTTACCACGAGGAAACCGGCTTATTATGGAATCATAATTTTGTCTTCGCGGCATCGCGTTTTCTTATTTTATATGTCTATGGTACCTACAGATCAATTTTATAAGAATGAAGATAACAATTCATACCTAATTGTGTATGAATTGCAATTATGCATAAGTACTCGTTTCTTAGGGTTCCTTTAGGTCTATGCACACCACATACGTGTAAAGCTCGTCTTCAGCTTTCATCGCTTCACTTGCATTAGCTACTCGTAAAGGACGGGGCACGCAATGCAACAAATGACTACGCAAGAATGGGGATGTGCTGCATACGCAGCCGGCATGTAGTCCACCAGGATACCCTAGCTAGATCCCCCAGGAGATCCTGCTGAACTCATGAGTTCACCAGGATCCCCCTAAAGTAAAGCGTAAGTAAGTATTAGGTTAGGTTCATTATGTAGCTTCTGATCCCCGAAGGGGAAATCACCCAGAAACACGAGCCCCGCGAATCGGGGCTCCGTTTAGTCAAGTTCTGAAGAAATGTTTTTGGAAAAGAAACACTTAGGGGGATCCTGGTGTACTCATGGGTTCAGCAGGATCCCCTGGGGGATCTGACTAGGGGATCTTGGTAGACTACGTGGTAGCCGGTGTGGCCTGGTGCTGTATTTTCCGAGACACGGTAAATAGAAAAATAATTCGCGTCAGAGATCAAGTGTCTAGATTGGCGGTTGAAGCCATAGACGTTATAAAATAAGAACACGCGATGCCGTGAAGACAAAATTGTGATTCTATAATAAGCCGATTTCCTTGTGCTTACACGCGCCACGCACACATAATACACAACTCGTGGACGAGCGGTGATTGGTTCAAACATCAACGTGAGTGTGTGTGCACAAGACCGCGGCATTATGGAATCACAGTTTTATCTTCGTGGGATCACGGCTTCTTATTTTAATATGCCGATGATTGAAGCGATGGAAAATTACTGATAATGTAAGTAAGACAAGAAACACAGCTTGATCTTGTTGACGCCGTCTGCTGCGTACAGCTTAACCTAAAATAGGAACACAATAACATTGAGGGCTTAAGTTAAGTACTTACTGACAGTCCTTTTAAAGAAGTTGCGTATGGCCCGATACCGCCTCCTGGCGCGCGGCGAGATTCGCCGGCGTGGGGTGCGGATACTCATGGCCTTACAACATTACCAATTTTAATATATTTTAAATTTACTTCTAAGACTTTACGAAATCCATATGTGTTTAAATTAGAAAGTATTCCAAATGCGCTTAAATTTTTACTTCTAAGTTTGACTTTTGAATTTCATATATGAGCTTTAGCTGTCATTCAAGTTTTGTTTTATTTGTGTGACTTTAAATTGCGACCAGCCAGTAGTATACAGATGTACCGACTCTTTGCTTACGTATTTCGTATTTTTATTCAAGGACACAGAAGTAGCGTCAGCAAAGATTCCTAGAAGATAACAACGCCAAGTAACTTGGTGTCGTAGGTACATTTTAACAAAACCGTTTTCCACATTTGACACCTCAATCTATGTTGCCACGGGCATAACTTTTGTTTCATGCATATCCCCTAATCAGTGTTGTAAATATGTCTAAATTATACCGACCTGCAAGTGCCCTCCTCGCACGGTCACCTACTTTCCCGAGTATTCCTGCAGGGCAACTCCGGCGACTTTCATTCGGGTTTCCGAAAGAGTACAAGCAACCTCCTACTAAGAACTTCAGGAGCCCCCTCCACGTGTTGCGATATCGCTGGGAGCTGATTCCCTTGCTGGCTTGTTTTGTCCTCGACGCATTCCTCATTGCTGGAGCTACGTATAACAGCTTAGTGAACCGGGTACGTAAATTGTATTCATTCTATGCGGTTACGAGATATGATCGAGGTATCTTCGAAGCAAAGAAATGCTGCTATGTTAAAACTTCGGCGTGTTAGACTCAATAAATCGGATCAGATGTAACTAAGGTCAATAATGAGTCTGTAGGTACCTAATAAGTAAGTTAGTAAGTAGGTATCCTCTTCCATCATTACCTATATCAGTTTCAAGACTGGGTGTGGCCTGCTAGTGGCGTAGTTACATTCACAGGTCTAATAAAGTTATGCTTCCTTCACAATTATTCCGAACCCTTACCAGGGGGATTCAACTCAGTATAAATCTGTCAAAAAAATTGAGTTTGACACGACGTATCCGATACGTTTGTTTAAGTGCGAAAGAGAACTTGTCATGCGTTAAGAAGGGACAACATGATTCGTGACGTTACAGAGGTTTCTCTGTATAGTACTATTATACTCTGTGCCCTTACCTATTCCAAACCTTACGTATTCCAAACTCCTTCGAGCCACAATACACGTTCCAGGTGGACATCCAGCTGACCGAGCACAGCTGGAACAACATCTCGCGCCGCATGGACCTGCGCGAGCCCACCGTGCACAGACTCCTCGTTATCAACCAGGAGTACAAGCCCTGGCCGGAGATGCAAGACGTGCTTGACAAGATGGCTGAGAAGGAGGCTAAACCATGTGCCCTTCTGAATCGAGGCTAATAATCCAGAAAAAAATAGCATGAACTTTGATGTTAAATGTTAATAGAATAAATAATATTTTTAGAATATTGCAATAATATTATTTTAATAACCGCCCAATACGATCGTATTTTAATCCATTATGTATCTTCTCTATGGGCAGTGTGGGCGACGCGCACCCTGATTGATACATTTTAATTTTGTATTAGCAATAATGTAGTCATTAAGATTTTAGAAATTAAGGTACTTTAAGATTTTGGTTCGATCTACCCTTTTTTATTTTGTTAATGGCGGCTGAACCAGTCCGCTGCTAGACGCGAAACATTACGCTCGGCTCTGTATACGAATTTGCGAATAAAGTTCTTTGTGGCAGTTATTTTCGGTTTTCATTGCTCGCGCCAGTGCCTACATCCTACAAAGTGGTCTTCGAACCAGATCATGTACCGTACGCCAGGAAAGATGGAAACACGCAGTGCGAAAGCGCGTCGGGAACATGTCGAACACATGGCGCGCGAGCAACAAAGAGAAAGTGAGGTTATGCTACCGAGCAACGAGGCGACGGCCGAAAGCAACAAACAACCTTTGGATCCCATGGTTAAAAAGTTTTTAACGTGCAAGCTGAATGCAACAGGTAGCATAAAATCGGAACCAGTGCCGCAAAATAAGCAGATTCCTGACATGAAGCCTACCGCGTCATATGTCGGTGCCCTTCCGAGCAGCAAAGGATCACGAACCTCGTCAGCCTCTAAGGAAGCCAAGCGGAAACAATTAATTTTGGAGGCCGCAAAGCAAAAGGCTGCGATTCAAATGGACTTGATTGATAAGACCTTAGACGCACAGTTGGAAGCGCTAGCTAGTGACGAAGAGGACCTAAAGGAATACAGTTCACAGTTCGATGGTGATTTACCTCTTCGCAGCGACATAAATAAGTGGGTTGAACACCAGAGCAACCACACGGAGCCACAGGAGGAGCAGCAACCCCACGACAATGGTGTTACATCGGGCGCGCTGCACATTCCGCTTCAACTACAGATGCCTACACCAATCGTACCCACTGCACGTACCGAGCACGCTCAGCCAGGTGCTGCGCTTACCTTGGCACCGCCCGCTGCCGCCGATGGCCCCATTCCGGCAGCACCGCCTGTGCCCGAAGGTACCGTCAGCGCGCTCAATCAAACAGTGCAATTATTAGCCGGCGCCCTAAAGGACTTATCGACCGCTAGCCATCAGGTACCTAATGCCAGTCTACTCAGCCGTATTAGCACGCCTAAGGACCTACCTGAGTTTTCAGGCGATCAGTTAGAATGGCTTCAGTTCAAACAGGCCTACCAGGAGTCTACAGAAGTCTGTAAATTCAGTGACAAAGAAAATTTATGGAGGCTTCGCAAATGTCTTAAAGGAGTCGCACGAGATGCTGTCGCTGCTTTGTTTATCAGCGCCACGTCGCCCGATCGGGTAATGTCGACCTTGGAGCTACGTTTTGGAAACCCCGACAGCATCATTTCTCGCATTTTACAAGACATTAAGAAGCTACAGCCGTTACAACTCGAATATCATAAGGATATAGTTATGTTCGCAGTAAAGGTTCAAAATTTTGTGGAAGCCGTGCGAGCAGTAGGACGCGAGGAGTACCTACAGGGCATGAATATCGTCTCCGTCATCCTGTCCAAGCTGCCCACTGTGCTCATCTCTAAATGGTCAGACTACAGTTTTAAACTAATTAATGACGCGCAGAAATCAAGATTAGTCATTCTATCGGACTTCCTTAATGACGAAGCATTGAAGATTTCTACTACCGCAAGTTTTCTAACTACTACGCGTAGCGATAACTACAAAAACAAGACTAGCGATCATTCGTCTTCACGCACACAGACTGTCTTACTACAAACTGAAGAAAGTGATTCAAAATGTTTATTCTGCCGTACAGCTGTACATAAGTTGACAGAATGCAAACAATTCAAGAAGGCGTTGCGAAGAGTGCGATGGCAACACGTCAAGAGACACGGTTTATGTTATAAATGTATTATCTCTAAACATGAACGCGATACGTGCCAAGCCCCTGCGTGCGACAAGGACGGCTGCGGAGCTCCACATCATCGCCTGCTACACTATCCGGTAAACAACAGGGCGCGTGACGTCACGGCGGCGCCCGCGCCACAGCTGAGTGCAAGTGTACCGAATAGTAGTTCCGCGATAAATAAACTCGTGCCGCGCGAATCCGAGTTAAAGCCAGTGACTGAAACTTTGACGAACATAAACGCGACGGACAGCCGAGTGTTGTTGAAAGTAGTACCCGTGAATGTGCATGGACCGAATGGTGTATTTTCAACTACAGCCTTTCTCGATGATGGTTCTTCGGTTAGCTTACTAAGTTCGAGTTTAGCGCGGCGCGCGGGGTTACGCGGACGTACTAGCACACTTCGCACGTGTGGTGCATTTATCGGTAGCGAACTAGAATGCAAATCTACAACTGTGAATGTGGACCTTACGGGTATAGACAATAAGGTGTATAATATAAGAGTTCGTTGTGTCGATGAGTTGAAAATACCGTTGCAATGTCTGTCTGTTTTGAATCATATTAACGCTTCTCACTTTAATGATATTAGAGATAAATTATGTACTTCTGATTCAAAACCCGAGTTGTTGATTGGTCAAGATAACTATAGTTTGTTGTTGCCTTCACAAATAAGGTTAGGTAAATCTAACGAGGGGTGCGCTGCTCTTACTCCCTTAGGCTGGTGTGTACATGGCAAGGTGTTAGTGCCGCAGGGCGTCCGCCCGCCCACACAGGTCGAGTCTAACCTTTTTATTTCAGAAACGGAAGAGACGACGGACGCCTCAGAGGGTCTCGATCTGTTACGACAGATCCATGAAGAGGTCCGCCTGTCCTTCAAGGTAGACACGATGGGCGTGACGTGCGCGCCGCGGCAGAACGCGGAGGACGCGCGCGCAGTGGCTCAGTTGGAGCAGTCCGCGGAGCTGCGCGACGGGCGCTGGCACGTCGGCCTGCCGTGGAAGGACGAGCACTGCACCATGCCAGACTCCTACCCTAGCGCTCTCAGCAGGTTTAAAGGGATCGAAAGGAGAATGGCCAGGGACTCCGGTTTTGCAGAAAGGTACCGGGAGAGGGTAAGTCATTTGCTCCAAAATGATTACGCAATGGAACTCTCAGACACTCAGGTGAGGCCTAAGACATGGTATCTTGCTCATTTTGGAGTAGATAACGTGAACAAGAAACGTCTCCGCTTGGTTTTCGACTCGGCCAATAAGGTAAACGGGCTATGCCTAAACGATTTTTTAATTACAGGTCCCGATTTGTTGTCATCACTATTTGGTATTATGTTACGCTTTAGGGAAAACAAAGTTGGAGTAACCGGTGACATCAAAGACATGTTTTTAAGGATCAAGATGCGGGCTGAAGACCAACATGCTTTAAGGTTCCTGTGGAGAGATAGCCCTACTGAGGACCTAAAAACGTATGTAATGACATCACTTCCCTTTGGTGCTAATTGCAGCCCATTTATAAGTCAGTTTGTAAAAAACTTGAACGCGCGACGGTTTGAGTCGTCTTTTCCAGAAGCTGTCGATGCAATTTGTAACTCACATTACGTCGATGACTATATAGGGAGTTATCCCGACGAAGCCTCGGCCATCAAAATGGTAAGAGATATTAGTACAATCCACAGCGCCGGTGGTTTCGAGATGCGAAACTGGACCAGCAACAGTGTTACAGTTTTGAACAGTCTGCCAAATCAAACCTTAGGCACAGCGGCCGTAAGGTTTAAAGTCGAACAGCAGCACGAAGGTGAGCGAACTCTCGGGCTAATATGGTTTCCCGCCGACGATATGTTGACATTCGACTTATCGTTAAAAAGGATTCCCGAAAGTATCGTCAATGGAGACGAACGTCCTACAAAGCGTCTTATGCTTAGGGTAATTATGTCGATTTTCGATGTCCTAGGATTTTTATCTCCTTTCACCATACAGGGTCGAATTATGCTGCAAGACACCTGGCGGTTAAATGTTGAATGGAATGATTACATTCCTGACGATATTTACAATAAGTGGCGCAAATGGATTGACCTACTTAAGGTAATTAGCAATATACGCATACCTAGGTGCTATCAATCAGCTGCTCGAAATCACGACGGAGATGACAAGTCATCACCAGTGCGAGTAAGCGAGACGCCAGATTCCCCGGCCGGCTTGGTGGGTGGTACCCCGCGCGCGACGTTGCCGCAGTCGGCGCTCGCGCCTGGCAACGGTGCGCCTACGTCATATGCTACGACGGCCTACGAATCCGTAGCGGGACCTACAAGTGCTACGCGGCAGGCAAAGGTAGGTTATAACACTTATAACACTTATAACAATTTACAATTACATTTATTTTGTGATAGTAGTACGCGGGCTATGTGCACTGTTGCATATTGGCGCTGGGAGGTAAATGATCGTATTAAGGTTTCTTTTATCGCTAGTAAATGTAAAGTAATGCCTGTAAAACCTTTAACTGTACCTAAAGCGGAGTTGCAAGCGGCAGTATTGGCGGCAAGGCTAGCTAAAACTATAGGTAAGGAACACAAGCTGATTCCGGAACGGCGATACTTCTGGAGCGACAGTTCTACCGTGTTATTCTGGATACGTAACAATACGCGCACATATAAAACGTTCGAAGCGAACCGACTGGGCGAGATTGATGAGTTATCCCGCGTAGATGAATGGAATTACATACCTACTAAATTAAATGTAGCAGATTTGGCTACGCGGGAGACTTTTGATCACGCTCAACTAGACAAATGGTTCGCGGGCCCGAACTTTTTATATCAAGACGTATCTCTTTGGCCCAAGGACGTTATTTCGTCACAATCAACCGCCGCGATGCCGGAATGTGTTGCTGTCGTACAGGACCCCGCGATTGGACTGCCTGTACCGGACCCACTACGGTTTTCTTCTTGGCTTCGTTTGAAACGGGCCACGGCTACGGTACTGGCGTTCGTCAACAGATGCAAAGGTATGTCGGGTCAGGTCGATTGTGGTACTATGGAACGCGCCGAAAGATTACTGCTCCAACACGCACAGGGAGAATCCTTCGGCGAAGATATCGCTACCATTAAAAATGGTAAGTCATTGCCCCGCAGTAGTAGACTACTTTCTTTGACACCATTGCTCGACGAGCACGGTCTGCTGCGAGTGGGCGGCCGCATCGACGCTGCTACTGAGGTACCTGTTGAAGTTAAGAGGCCGGTGATACTCGACGGTCGGCATCCTGTGGCGAAGTTGATCGTCCGGGATTATCACGTGCAGCTGGCGCATGGGAACCAGGAAACCATCGTCAATGAGGTGAAACAACGGTACTGGATCTTACGATTAAGACCTACAGTTAAGTCAATAGCGTCATCATGTATGTTGTGCAGGATCCGTAAGTGTCAACCACGAGTTCCGCGAATGGGTGACTTACCTCGGGCTCGGATGGCACATCATCAGCGGCCATTCTCGTACTGTGGCTTGGACCTATTCGGCCCGATGGAGGTGGTTGTGGGCCGTCGCCGGGAGAAAAGGTACGGAGTTTTGTTCACCTGCTTGACCGTGCGCGCGATCCATATTGAGCTGGTCTCCTCCCTGACGTCGGACTCGCTCATAATGGCACTGCGTCGAATGGCTGCCAGGCGTGGCTGGCCATCACACCTATATAGTGACAACGGAACAAACCTGCGAGGCGCCTGTACTGAGCTGCAGCGCTCGATGCAGGAGCTGGACGCTGAGGAGCTGAAAAGCTATGGTGTCAACAAGGGTATGAAGTGGACCTTTATCCCTCCCGCCACCCCCCATTGGGGTGGGGCGTGGGAAAGGCTCATTCGTAGCGTAAAGACGTCTCTTAAAGTCGTCTTAAAAGAGCGTGCACCACGGGACGAGGTTCTAAGCAGCTTGATGGCTGAAGTGGAAAATATTGCGAACAGTCGTCCCCTGATGCACGTCTCTGTAGAAAATGGAGGTGTAGAATCTCTAACACCGAACCATTTCCTCCTTGGTACGTCGTCGAACCTGCCTACTATCGGTGCCTTTGACGGCTCTGACCTGTACCTGCGGAAACATTGGCGTACAGCTCAGCGGCTGACCGATATGTATTGGCAGAGGTGGATGAAAGAGATCCTACCCGACCTCTTACCAAGAAGGAAATGGCGTGAAGAACGCAAGCCGCTGCAAGTTGGCGACCTCGTCCTTGTTGTGGACCCGAACTCTCCTCGCAATACGTGGCCGAAGGGCTTGGTCACGCAGGTGTTCGCCGGGAAGGACGGGCGAGTAAGACTGGTGGAGGTAAAGACCTGTACTGGGACTTGGCGCCGGTCTGCGGCACGCGTCGCACCTATCACTTTGGTAGATGAGTGCTAAAGCACTAGGGTGGGGAATGTGGGCGACGCGCACCCTGATTGATACATTTTAATTTTGTATTAGCAATAATGTAGTCATTAAGATTTTAGAAATTAAGGTACTTTAAGATTTTGGTTCGATCTACCCTTTTTTATTTTGTTAATGGCGGCTGAACCAGTCCGCTGCTAGACGCGAAACATTACGCTCGGCTCTGTATACGAATTTGCGAATAAAGTTCTTTGTGGCAGTTATTTTCGGTTTTCATTGCTCGCGCCAGTGCCTACATCCTACAGGCAGGGTAAGGTAAAAATAGATGGTTAAGGTTGTTCCCGATTTCATAGTAGGTACCATTTAAAAAGTAGATTCCGGGATAAAAAAAAGATTTACTCAACATTGTTACTTTGCTGTATAATTAATTGACAATCTTTCATTTTTGTGACCCTATATTTGTGTTTTGTGTTTTTGTTCCGACCTTACTTCCTAAAATCTATAACCAAAGAGTAAAGTAAAGTGTAATAACTATTGGCCAGAGTTTGTTCCACTTCAAGCATAGACAGGGAGAATCATGCTGTCTTTTTATAATGCTAGTACTCTCACTACTAAAAAAGGGATGGGTATAGCATGTTACTCTGACTGTTACTGCGCTTTTGGTTTGCCAGACTATAAGTTGAAAGCAGTCTATTATTGTAGTGTTACATTCTCTTTTACTATTGTCAAAATTGAAATATTACTGCAACATCACTGTAACAAAGTAGTTTTTTGGATTTTCTTCCAAAATAAGCTTTAGTTGGCAAATTACATCGTTGCGTTAACATCTACTCTAGAGTTAGATGAGATGAGTACGAGTTCTAATCATGTTGTGAGCTAAATCATGGTTCTCAGTGAGTGCTCGACTGGCACTCCGCCCGATGTCAGCATATCGTCGACTTCCACGGTGATGTATAAAACTCACTTCCTAACTAGTAGTTCGCCCCGAACTGTGACTCGCGAATCTTGTGTTTCGCCATAAATGTGCAATAGTAGAATTACTACAAAAAACCAAAAATAGGTATCGGGTGTTTTTTTCTCAACTAACCATCACGGTGAAACTAAATGTCCATATTAAATTGTGCGGTTGATGCGCAAAATTTTACCGCGACGAAATCGCTTCAGATTTGACAGTTTTTGTCTCATCTAAATTTAAATCCACCTCTCACATGCCTCTCACTCTGTTGCTTTGACATGTCGTTCTCATCTGTGGACCACCTATATAGGTTTCGGTCACCATCATTATGCGTCTATGGTAACTCTCTCTCTCTAACTAATGCGTTAATGTCAGTATGCTGATGGCCCTAGCAGCCAAAGCTCTAATAAATTTAAAAAAAGCCAGTTGTCATAATATTTACAGCAAATCAAAATATAATTGAAAATATTTTTGAAATCAATTTTATGTTGCTAATTGTTATGAAACAGTAAGCAGTTAATAAGGATTTGACGAGAGTGTTAATCAATACCTTTCGTTTGATACCAAACTCAACCATACTTGCTCGTAAAAGTAGCAAATAAGATGACCAATGTAACAGGACCCCTTTACAAAACCTTTTTAGGCCTTCTAATTTCAGAACCCCCGTCTCAATCCAGCTCATATACGAACTCGCAAATTTTGTTGGTCTCTGCTACAACCCCAACAAATTTCATAAAGATCGGAAAATCGTTACTAAAGTTATCGTCGGACAAACTATCTAAATCAAAAAGCCATCCAAATGCCGAGACGTCCCAGTAGCCAGGTGACAGTTGTTGTTTGTAAGAACGATCTTCGCTTACGCTCCGCTCGTTCGATTATTCTCTTCTTACCTAAAATACGTACATATTATAAAGCCCACGTACCAAAAATAAAGATGCCAGCAAAATTTCAAAGTGTATAGTGATTCAGATGGGGGTAGGGAAGTCCAAATCGAAGGCTTCGGAGGTGTTTGGGGGTAGAGGGGAGGGGTAAATCCACAGACCAACTACTCTACTAGACACTTTAAAGACAAGTACCGTATAATTGCGTTTCCATCAGCGTCTCCGTACTAAGGCGCAAAACACACCTGAGCTGAATTAAGCAAATTCATATACAAAATGCTTAAATTTGTCCATGGATGCTTAAATTTGTCTATGGCCTCCATAAAGGAGAGAGCAGTTAAAAACTACAATCGGTCTTAAAATTGGCCATGACCTAGTTTAAATTAGCACTGCCCTATCTTAACTGCAATTCTGGCTACGTACCTGGGAGAGAGGAGGATTCGAAACGCTAATTCTATGCACATAGTTCCGGGTAGAAGCAAATGATTTACAAAATGCGGCGACTACAACGACTTCAAATCAATGGGATATAGGAGCGAGCCAATAGCACTGCACAAGGAAGCTGATCTGGGTGTGCCAGTGGTGATTTCTGCGTAGTCTGACCACTTGACCAGTCTGAGGGCAAACCAAATCGAAGGCTCGGAAGGTGCCGTGTTTGCCCTCCCCCGATTGCAGCCGTAATTGCCGTGCAGCGGATATTCCGACACTGATGACTGCCTCGTGCTAGATAGAGCGTAGGCAGACGCAGCTTATTATTTATAGCAGGTATTCTAGTCACGTTATGTAGTTACTTTTACTGGCATTTTCCGCATATCGACATCCTGTGTGCCTCTTTTGTGTAGGATTATAATTATGTGAGAATTCTATTTTATGGGTTGGTAATATAAATAAAATAAATAAATATTATGGGACAATCTTACACAAATCCACCTAGCCCCACAGTAAGCTCAATAAGGCTTGTGTTGTGGGTACTAGGCGACGATATATATAATAGATATAGATAAATACTTAAATACACACAAAACATCCATAACTCAGGAACAAATATCTGTGATGAACACACAAATAAATGCCCTGACCAGGATTCGAACCCGGGACCTCCTGCTTCACAGGCAGGGTCACTACCAACTAGGCTAAGAGGCCGTTAAAAATATATAAAAATAAAACCGTTAAATAAATATATAGTATATGGATGCGTGGATGAAAATTTACGTCTAAAAAGTTGACATGTGTTAGAATTATTTACCTGTCGGCCTTTTATAACATGAACTAACCCCCGCCCGCAGCTTCTTCCGTATAGAGGTCGATAAAAATTTTAACACTATTTTCATTCTTGTACGGGTTGAATTTCCTCCTGTAATTCTCTTGGTAATGTAACTGTTTTACATATTTAGAAGATATAAATTCTTCAAATATTTTACTCTGTAATACAGTGTTTTGTAGACGGTTATCTATGTCCTAAAAGAATCCCCGGCCTTTGACGCCGCGCAGTTTCGGATTTTCCATTTTAATACTCCTCCGATATTAAGCTGGGATAATGCAGTTCTTTCTTAATTTAATTGGTTACGCCAGTGGCGAACCGAGCGTTCATAGAACTCGATTCCCGCTGGCTTCCCTTCCAGACGCTTGATCAAGATTGCTTGGGCTGTGCTGCCACTGCCGATTTAAAACGCTGAAAGTCACCCAAATCCGCACGGATGTCACCCCTGAGGTGCGGGCTGCCCCCGCCGCCCCAAGGATTGTCTCAAGTAGACGCGTAGCTATAAGAGATGGCCACTTCAGCCTGTGGGGCTCTGTGCCGCTGTAGGGTCTAGTTTACGCTCGCTTGACCTCAAGGAGCCGCCAAGCGAGATGTCTCAAGAATGAGACAGAGATCAAAATTACTTCGTAATTTAATAATGATATGTACCTATTTATTTATTTTTAACTTAAGGGTCCCGTATTTTTAATTTTCTTTAATACACCAATTTTTTACAAATACATATGTATTTTTATTGTATGCTTACACTTTTCGGAAAAAAAATCTTTTTTATATTTATTTCTATTAGCGTTGGCGATCATTGATTGACTTATTTAAGCACTCATGTGAAAATGATTACTACAGGTACTTAATTTATTTGTTAAGGTTTCTACGGCTTTTATAATTCAAAAGATTAAACTACTGGGTTACTTAAATTTTATTGCAATGCGGAGGAGCCTTGACGAGCTTTCAATACGACGTTAATTATCATAAGTGCATTTCAATACACTCAGCAGCAATAGTTATTTGTGCAACAAGAGAGCAAAGTTAGTTTTTACTTCGAGTGCTTATTTTGAGTCCTGAGCAAGCGAAAGATTCTATAATAGAATCACGAGCGTAGCGAGTGATTCTAATTTAGAATCTTGAGCGTAGTGAGGGACTCAAAGGCACGAGGTGCAAATAACTTTGGTCTCATGTTGCACATACAACTTTTCACCTCAGCAGTGAGAACATAGCAGAAAAACTTTAGAAACCTTGGAAATTTTAGTAATTTTATTATTTTTGTAGTAATTTTTGTAATTTTATTAATTTTAGTAATTTTAGTAATTTTAGTAATTTAGTGATTGTAGTGATTTTAGTAATTTTAGTGATTTTAGTGATTTTAGCGATTTTAGTAATTTTAGTAATTTTATTTATTTTAGTAATTTTAGTATTTTTAGTAATTTTATTTATTTTAGTAATTTTAGTAATTTTAGTAATTCTTGTAATTTTAGTAATTTTATTAATTTTAGTAATTTTAGTAAATGTAGTAATTTTAGTAATTTTTATAATTTTTAGTAATTTTAGTAACTATATAAATTTTAGTAAATTTAGTGATTTTAGTAATTTTATTGATTTTAGTGATTTTAGTAATTTTATTTATTTTAGTAATTTTAGTATTTTTAGTAATTTTAGTAATTTAAGTAATTTTGGTAATTGTAGTAAATTTAGTAATTTTATTAATTTTAGTAATTTTAGTAACTTTATTAATTTTAGTAAATTCAGTGATTTTAATAATTTTAGTGATTTAAGTGATTTTAGTGATTTTAGTAATTTTAGTAATTTTATTTATTTTAGTAATTTTAGTTATTTTAGTAATTCTAGTAATTTTAGTAATTTTATTAATTTTAGTAATTTTAGTAAATGTATTAATTTTAATAATTTTTATAATTTTTAGTAATTTTAGTAACTTTATAAATTTTAGTAAATTTAGTGATTTTAGTGATTTTAGTAATTTTATTGATTTTAGTGATTTTAGTAATTTTAGTAATTTTATTTATTTTAGTCATTTTAGTATTTTTAGTAATTTTAGTAATTTAAGTAATTTTGGTAATTGTAGTAAATTTAGTAATTTTATTAATTTTAGTAATTTTAGTAACTTTATTAATTTTAGTAAATTCAGTGATTTTAATAATTTTAGTGATTTTAGTGATTTTAGTAATTTTAGTAATTTTATTTATTTTAGCAATTTTAGTAATTGTAGTAATTTTATTATTTTTAGTAATTTTAGTAATTGTAGTAAACTTAGTAATTTTATTATTTTTAGGAATATTAGTAACTTAATAAATTTTAGTAAATTTAGTGATTTTAGTGATTTTAGTTATTTTAGTGATTTTAGTAATTTTATTTATTTTAGTAATTTTAGTAATTTGATTATTTTTAGTAATTTTAGTAATTGTAGTAATTGTAGTAATTTTAGTAATTTTAGCAATTTTACTATTTTTGACTAAATAAGATTGGAGGAGTTTCGTCAAAACTGTAATCACATTGATTAGAAACTAGTGCCTGCGCCAAATCTTGTGATTAGGTTTCCAAGCTAATTTAGTGCTCATCGGGGTTCTGCTATTCAAAAAGCGATAATATGACGTTTGAAATATTACTTCCTCTTTCTTTTAACTGCAGAAATTTCAAGGTCATTTTGTCTCACTCAGTGAGCAAAATCGAACTTTGCTCACTGAATTTGGGCCGCAAAGAACCCTCGTTCGAGCTAGGGTAGGGTGTTCAAAATGAGCTGCACACGACTTTATTGTTTAGTGAATTAGAGCGTGTTTAGGTTATTTTGAACACCCTACCCACTAAGCTACTTCTGCTGCTGACTGTACATAAATTCAAGAATATATTTTTTCTTCCGGGCCTTGTAGGCCATGACGCCATGATAGTGCTCTCCCTTATGGGAATATAGTTCAGAGCTGGATACGGTTACCTTCTTTTAGTATGTTGTTGGGTACGACACCAGGACCCTAAAACTGCCGAGAGACGGGGACGTCGATGAATGTCTCTCGAGTAATGACGTCATAAAAATGGCCGCCGCTTCGTTGCGAAAAGTGTAAATTTCATCCAAACTGAGCATTGCACCTATACGTGTGTAGTATCAAACGAAATAAGATTAAATGTGCTATATTGTTGTAATACATTATATACTACTGTATATTACAGTTTGACAGCTATAAACGAAAATCCAAAATCAGGCTAAAAAATAATTCGGATATTTGCATTTTACAACAAAATTATAAGTCCAACTTTAAAGCCGAGTACTACAATAACAAAACAGGCTATTTAAGCTATACATTGCTATAAAAATTATTAAAATCTGGTAATAATTGTGGCAGCTATGTTAAAAAACATGTCGGCACTGCCGAGTTATTTCCTTAGAGTGAAAAAATAACAATTTTCACAATTTACAGAATATCCGCAGAAGCTTCGTGTATAATTGTTGGTCAAATAATTTGGAGCCCCTAAATGTCGGAAAAATATCTCTATAGTGACTGAGGTCCAAATAATGACGTCATGAACGTGACCGCTACCGAAATTTGTAAAACATAAATTAAATCTATACCATGACACATACACACATGTGTGTAGCATCGATCGAAAGCTTATTAAATTTACTACAATACATACATACATTATTTGTGAAAATAATGTATAGTTTAGGAGTTGTTGACAAAATAAAATATTCTTTTAGGAAAATAAAATGTATATGTTAATTCTGTGGCCAAATAAAATACAATACACTAATGTTTTGTATAGCATTAAAAACACCAACTATTCAGCTTTAAAACACAGTTTGAATTTATAAAATTTGATAAGAACTATAAAAGTTGTGCTTACAACTCTAAAGCACACTAACTATTTTACCTACAATGCACTCATACTATGAGAAGCTTGGGCCTAATTATTGACTAGTTTTTTCAAAATTTTGTAAGGATTTAGGGTTCCTTGTCATTAAAGTAAATAAAAAAATCGGCCAAGTGCGAGTTGACTCGCGCTCCGAGGGTTCCATATACATCACACAATTTTAACAATTTGTATTTTTAAGACCAACTTACGCTTGACCGCAGACTTTTTAGTGTTTTTTTCTTTAATGTACAGGCAAAAAACTATATTAGGTTTTTTTTTTCTAAAATGTAGGTTCGTCGGTTACCGGGGGACGGAGGGCAATGTAAAATTTTCGCCTTATTTCTTAAATAACTTCAAAACTATTAAAATTTAAATTATAAAAGTTATATATTAGTAGTTTTCACATCAAATCCTTTCATTTGATATATAACAAGGTATAGTTTGTAAGTAATTTAAGAAATAAGGCAAAAATTTTCCATTGCTCTCTGTCCCCCGGAAACCGACGAACCTACATTTTAGAAAAAAATACGCAATATAGTTCTTTACCTGTACATTACAGAAAAAAGCACTAATAAGTCTGCGGTCAAGCGTAAGTTGGTCTTAAAAATACAAATTGTTAAAATTGTGTGATGTATATGGAACCCTCGGAGCGCGAGTCAACTCGCACTTGGCCGATTTTTTTATTTACTTTAATGATAAGGAACCCTAAATCCTTACAAAATTTTGAAAAAACTAGTCAATAATTAGGCCCAAGCTTCTCATAGTATGAGTGCATTGTAGGTAAAATAGTTAGTGTGCTTTAGAGTTGTAAGCACAACTTTTATAGTTCTTATAAAATTTTATAAATTCAAACTGTGTTTTAAAGCTGAATAGTTGGTGTTTTTAATGCTATACAAAACATTAGTGTATTGTATTTTCTTTGGCCACAGAATTAACATATACATTTTATTTTCCTAAAAGAATATTTTATTTTGTCAACAACTCCTAAACTATACATTATTTTCACAAATAATGTATGTATGTATTGTAGTAAATTTAATAAGCTTTCGATCGATGCTACACATATGTGTGTATGTGTCATGGTATAGCTTTAATTTATGTTTTACAAATTTCGGTAGCGGTCACGTTCATGACGTCATTATTTGGACCTCAGTCACTATAGAGATATTTTTCCGACATTTAGGGGCTCCAAATTATTTGACCAACAATTATACTCGAAGCTTCTGCGGATATTCTGTAAATTGTGAAAATTGTTATTTTTTCACTCTAAGGAAATAACTCGGCAGTGCCGACATGTTTTTTAACATAGCTGCCACAATCATTACCAGATTTTAATAATTTTTATAGCAATGTATAGCTTAAATAGCCTGTTTTGTTATTGTAGTACTCGGCTTTAAAGTTGGACTTATAATTTTGTTGTAAAATGCAAATATCCGAATTATTTTTTAGCCTGATTTTGGGTTTTCGTTTATAGCTGTCAAACTGTAATATACAGTAGTATATAATGTATTACAACAATATAGCACATTTAATCTTATTTCGTTTGATACTACACACGTATAGGTGCAATGCACAGTTTGGATGAAATTTACACTTTTCGCAACAAAGCGGCAGCCATTTTGATGACGTCATTACACGGGAGACATTCATCGACGTCCCCGTCTCTCGGCAGTTTTGGGGTCCTAGTGTCGTGCCCAACAACATACTAAAAGTTGGTAACCGTATCCAGATCTGAACTATCACTTAGGCCCGCTCCCATAACGGAGGGGACTATGACAGTGTGAAATAACTTAGGGGAGACAGTCTGCGGATAGTGCAGATATCAAAGCGACTCGCTATCGCGGCCTACTTGTCCTAGGAACCCTGGAATTAATGCTATGAATATATGTCATTTAAGGTATCAAATAAAAGTCATTGATATTCGTTTCCAATATTTTTATTTTAAATTAGTGGCAGTGAAGTTCTCTCGAATACGTCGATGCAATCCAAACAAAAACCGGTACTGCCTCGGTCGTGTATCCGGTACAAAAATAGGTAACACAAACGCCAGGAAACCGGTACTGCTGACTAGTGGAAACCGGTACTGGTACCGGTACTAGTCTGGTCACAAGGCGCTTGGAACTGGCCATCACTATTTTTCACTATGATACATAAATTACACCAAAATGCCTTGAACAATTCCATATAGTTAATTTAACTACACGTCGTTTACTCTTTTATTTACAGTCAGTTGCAGAGTCGGTTGACCCCCCCCCCCCCCCCGGCAAAGGTTCTTTGAAGGATGGGTTAACTAAATCTGCAGTTGCAACTCCAGAGGTGTCACATACGCGTTGCCGACTCTTTAATATAAAGGAGAATTCACAGTGTTGATGGCTACAGGCACATGAGGGTCCCCCGTCGACAACACACTGCATCATCGGTTCTTAGCCGACCTTCAGAGAGTTAGCTGAATAATACCGTCACTACTTTGAAAAAATGTCGTATCTCACACTGCTAACTCTAAATTAAAACGTAGTAACTCTATATGCACCTCATACATACTTACCACATTTTTTTTTGAGTGCCAGAACACACAAGTTTTTTTCAAAGTAGTCACGATACATGATCAGATAATTTTGGATAAGTCACGCAACTTTTCTTTCTATACGGAACAAAGCATTGTGTTATTTATATACCATAGATGTAACATAGCTGTAACCGCCGCGGGATTCTCATAAAAAACTTACATTAATGTTTATTACATCAATAACCGCACAGTTTCACGATCGAGTAGCCATTAAAGTTCATTCATTAAAATATGTAAGGGTCATTCATTCAATAAGAACGGGACTTAAATGCATACACTTACTTTTATTATTTGCATGGCTTCAGTCATTATCAATTTTAAGGATTGTGAGCTTAAAGCAAGGTTTAGACTAGCAAGTTTACTTGCAGCAAGTAGGCACGCAGCTATAGTTCAGAATGAGACATGAATCACTATTCAGCATATATCTGCGTCCCTACTTGCCGCAAGTAAACTTGCTAGTCTATACCTCGCTTAACGGTTGATGGTCGAAACGTCAGACTGACAGTAAAAGTGTACACGATAGAGTCCCATTTTTTTTATAAAGAAAATGGCAACGTTTTACTTGAGCATACATTACGAAAGATAACGGCCACATGTTATATTTACAGTCTGTCAAAATATCTTTCCCACAGAAGCGCGCATAAATATCTAAAGATAGTCGTATACCTATTTATGCTAGCTTCGTTGCTAAGATAATATTGCAGGATTGTACTAATTGATTGAGGGATTGTAGGAGTTATCTCGAGCTTCAAACGTAATTGGCACTCAAACAAGTAATTTTTGCCATGTGTTTCGCAAGCAGAAGGAAGAACTCGTAAACCTAGAAGATTTATATGCGTTTGCGCGTCCAATGAGCTACGAGCGTAGCACTACGCCGTAGCCCGTAGCAAAGACTTTCCGTGGGCCGTATTCTAACTTTAAAACACGCACAGACACGATCCAACTTCAATGCAAATCCAATGCAATAACAACACAATACAGCTAACGCCTACACGTCAGAATCAAAAATGACGGAATTTGCTTGAAATTACTGCGATGCAACTACAATACGACTTCAATATTGGTTGATTATTGGGTAAGTGTTGGGGTTATGTTTAAGACAGATTGTGTTGTTAATGTAGTGTTTATACATTTTAAAATTAGAATACGGCACCATAACGCACTACGTTCGTGCTAGCGATCCCAGCGTTTTTATTTTCCGCGTTGTGGAATTAAGCGCTCACGAATGTAGATCCCGCTTAGCGGGTTCCCGGTACTTATTGTGTTAACTCATCCATTGCTAAGCTATGATGCGTATCGCTATGTTAGTTTTGCGGTACATGTAGCAAAATCACTGCGTCGAAGTGTAACGACTGATTAGCGCTTAGTTACGCGCAGTTTTACAGAAATAAGTAGTGATATTATTGTTTAGATTTGGAGAAATTTGAGTCCTTATCAAATCTAGGCCTCAGTATATTTAAACAATTATAGGAAGTATGGAATTCTGCTAACATAATGTATGGCTCCGCCATTGAGCTTTATGGCGTTGAAGTCCTTTGTGCAAATATCCACCATTTTGAATATTTTCTAAAAAACGAAGCAACAATATTTAACACTTCTATAACTAATTCTGATGCTGACTGTACCGGTACTGTTTGCGAAATGCATGACAAAATCACAAAGGTTTTATAAAAAATGGCTTTGGCACGTAGTTAGTTTTGACACTGTAGAATGCCTGCTTGGCTAGACGGCCTATTGGTTATATTATGGTCATTATGTACTAGTAACATTCAATATATTACGTATGTGTAATTCGCAGGGCTTGGCAACAGTCTTGCAGACAAAATTACATTTTATTGCATGATTAAATTGTCCTTGCTTTTAACTCTTTCAGAATTGCCTGGCCAATATCAATGAATTCCACAATGTTTAGAAATAAAGGAAAAGTAGAAAAATCCACTGCCTCAGGCGAGACTCGAACTCGCGACTCTGGGAAACATGCCCATCGCTCTGCCAACTGAGAAATGTTATCGGTGAATTCTCAATGCAACTTGGGACTCCGATGGCCGGTTAAGAAGTGTAAGACTTCGTCGGCAGATGTCGCTAGGCGTCACCCTAAGGCGCGAATATAAAATAAAGGATATGGTGGAGAAATTCGCAGCCATCAGGTATAGTCTCAGTAGCTCAGTTGGCAGAGCGATGGGCATGTTTCCCAGAGTCGCGAGTTCGAGTCTCACCTGAGGCAGTGGATTTTTCTACTTTTCCTTTATTTCTAAACATTGTGGTATCGTTAGCAGACGTTCTGCTTAATACAAAAATAAATCAATGAATTCATTCATAAACTGGTAATGCAATTCTGAGCCCGATGGTACATATGGGGTCAAGATTTTCCATGCCACAGTTGGCTACGCGTTACATTGCTACGCGAGTAATAGATCCCGCCTATTTCCCTCTATGGAAAGGAATGGGCTACGAACACGGAACCCGCCTCGCGAGTTCCCGGCACTCGATACGTCTGTCAACCATTATGCCATGCTTTGCAAACTTACTAAACATATAAGCAAATGCTTAACATTAACAGCTCAAATAAAATAACTATAACCTAAATTTACTGACTGTACATCAATAAATGAGTGAAAAATTCAATTGCAATGAGAACCGATGATTGATGGTTGACATGTGGTCGACATCTATTAACTTCGGTTTCGATGTCTACAATCAAATTTTTTGATGTACATTTAGTTATTTTTTGCTGAGGGATTCAAATATTTCCCATAAACAAACGGTTTTTTTCTCAAGAGCCCACTAAATACTCAAGATCCAAAGTAAAAGTGATCAACAATAAAATGTAACTTTGTCTGCAACCGAACAGAACTCTTCACCACATCCGATCCGTCTAATACGACGTAAAAACAAAGTCTCTTACGAAATGTATTACTTTTTTTATGCTATTACTTCTAAACGTTATGTATATTAATAACGTATTACTTATGTACGTTACGGCTGCCAATTCACAAGGTTCATTAAGGCCGGTGCTAGTGTTATGTATAGAAATATTACCCGAGGGCAAATAAACACTCCGAGCGAATTCGCTTGTCGCTGACGCTTGAGCGTACACGTTGGTATCGAAGCATGGGGAACTGCCTCATTATAAAGAATAATGAGCCATATTTTTTTTGCTTTTTAAGCCTGACATTGCTAGTTTAAGCATCGGGAGATATCACTCGGAGCGTTTTGGTGCATGAAATTCATATTTAACATCATGCAACGGTCCCCAACGTTAACCGAGTGACTAATAATGACAACCAGACTAGTAAGCATGATCGCATTTTTGTCTGACTTAATAGATTTGCCTCTTTCTAACATTTTGTATGAGAGCGGGACGAACGTTTTATGAAACCTCAGACATATTTAAACGTGATCGTGCTACCATTACAGACACATTGATTTACCGCACGGACAAACAAACGAACATCGCAATCAAAATCAACCAATCAGATCTATTTTAACTTCTATAGTTAATCTCACAGTAATGATAATTATATGCCATTTAATTCCTCAGTCGCTCTCGCCGCAAATGAGAAATGCGAGAATCAAACCATTTACAAGTCTTTATTACTCCTATACACATAAACAATATTTATAACGAAACGTTTTAACTATATTAAAATGTGCGTTGCGGACCATAACTCCATAGACTCATTAGCTGTACAAATAATCGGCTCTACAGACGTATCGATCTTGCCATCAACTCTTCGCTTCAACTTGTTGTGAACCGACAAGTTGGTGCGTTTGTAGATGAGGCTGTTGGTAATTCCCCTTCTACAGATAGGATCGAGAGTTCCAAGCTGGCCATAGACGCAATGGGATTTGACCATAAGTTTCTCAGCGCTGTCTCGTTTTACACATTTGCTTCACTCCTCTAGAATTTGTAACCGTGTAACCGTAGAAATACTGCCAGAACTTCCATTGCATGTATGGTGAGCTTAAATTTCTACGTCTGGAGACCTCAAACATTCACAAATCGAAATAGGAAACGCATGATCGTAAACTTCACCGCACCTACGCTAACGGTGGCCGCGCGCGGCGCCTCGTGCTCGCAACTCGAGGCGGGTAGCTCGCATGCAAGTTACTCTCTCAGTTGCGAGCAAGACGCACCTTTTGAGAGTGGCGACATTGAGGTTAAAACTACCAATTGCTTACTACCACCTTAATTTGAAAAGTTATACAATATGTGTTTTACCGTTATTGAAAGTGGGCAACAGAAGGTTGAGCTTTGCGTTTTTATAGCCCTGACCTGGTGTTTGAACACGTTAGCTGATCAGTCACTGGATTATTTCTCGAAGGGTGTTAATTTAACTACGGCAATTATTTAGTTTTCAACTTCGTTAGACGCCACCCCGGGGCACACTTACAATATATTGGAGCATTCATGCCACGATAATAAAAGCTATCGAAAGGAAGGAGGTGAGAGGTAGAGCAGTAAGTAAAGCAGCGAACAGTTCTGCATGGAATGTATACTATAAATATAAATACAAAATAAATATCTGGCTTCTGAAAATAGTAATGACCGCGTCCCAGCATGGAGGTTACATGAATGTATGGGCTTTGAAACTGAGCAACAAAAAGCCCTGATTGGTTTTGTACTCGTCAATAAAGTAAACCAAAAGATTAAGCAAAATAATGACGTCATTTGCCGCCAGCAATTTTGCTGCAAAACGACTGGGAGCAGTATCTGGGATAAATAAAATTATTTATATTCTTCCTTTTCTATCTTACCAGCGAAAGAGTAATACTTACTTTGAAATAATTTAAGACAATCACAATATCAAACCTTAAAATAAAACTCAAGAGTTCCTATAAATCCATCCAAAAAATTTACAAATGAAAATACCGCATACTATTCTACAATATTCTAACACGTTAGACATGACATAGGTAATGTTAACTCTGATAGTTCCAAACAAACGTTGCAGATAATAAGTTAGCGCGAATGTCAGATCAAATTATTGTTCCACAGAATACTGATAACAAAAGAATATAACTGAAACAATGAACGATCACTCAACTACGGGCGGGTCAGAAGCGAGCGGCCATTTGTATATCATTAATATCATTATTCATTACAACACTTCTTCGCTTACTTACAGCACAGCATCAATTGTTTTGCAATGTAAACGTATACCTATGTTTTTTGTGCTGGAAGTGCTGTGTGTTTTTAGTTCTGAACATTTAGGTATTTAAACGTTTCCAGCTGTTTATAACGGTATAGGTAACTTTAGTATAATGTAGACGGCTTAATTAGCTAGGGATACACGCACAGATATGCCCGCCGTCCAATCCGTGTCTGATTCGCACTATACACGGAGGGATCTGTCCGCCGGGCATATCCGTCGGACAAATCTGGCGGACAATTTGTGCGTGTATCCCTAGCTACATATTATGTTTGCAGTCGGACCGTTATTCCCAACTCTTACCGTATACATTTTACTATAGTTCTCACGTATCTTTAAATTTAATCAGTCGGTATGTTTACGTTAAGATTGAAGTAACTTGTACTAAGCTCATGTAAACCCGGCATTAGACCCTACTATTAGTATTCGTAGATGTCACCAACATACCGTGTCCCGTCGGCGCTCGCATCTTCTCCGCCCGATTCTCAGTCATTCCGGAAAAGTGCCCAATGATCATAATAATTTAATAATAATAGTAATTGTTAACATTACATCTTAAATAGCTATACAAGTTACGCCTCGCGGTCGGTTATTCTTATTGAACCTCGTTTATACCAATATTAATGTACATTAGTGAGTGATTCTCGTCTCGCTTCTATACAAAAATTAAAAACATTATACAATAATATGCTACGGTACCATGCTAGTAAATACAAGAATCAACTTACGACTACCAATACCTCTTTTGGCACGATGTATTTGCTTGACGGTATATTCTTCGTATCGTTAGTTACAACCTTTTAAACATCTTTTATTAATTATAATTTAATATATCTATTGTATAGTGGTAAATGTGCTTTCTTTATTTAATTCTCTCTGAAACATAGCCCAGTCGGCGTGAGACTATCCACTCCTAAAGCGTCGGCTTCGGCTGCGGCTGCGGCCTAGGTACCAGTCCCTTTCACTAAATCTTCCTTCACTTATAGTAACAACAGATTGCTTTCAGACCGTTTCACATAAATTTGAATTTACAAACATTATTCGTTCGTAACTAACCCTCGTGTCGAATCGATGGCAGACTAGTGCACCGCATTCATACATATATAATTCACACATTACGATGCGTATATTTATTACGTCCTAATAAAACGAGGATGTTCATGATAACGCTCCTTTAGGCCTGATCGTGAACACGGAGCGCGGCGACCGAACTAAACCTTCGCTAACACGTGTATAATTTGTTATTTACCTAAGAATATAACTACTGACACTCGGATAACGAACATTTTGTGCGCGCGCGGTATGAGGCCGCTACACTTAAGTAATCAGTAATCACCTTAGAAATCGATAGGAAGTCAGTTTTACTTACAATATGTAATTCCGCTATTATTAATATAGTACTCGCCGCTCGGGGCGGGCGGCAAATTTCATAATAAGTCTCTAAATATTCACAGCGCGACGGGCGCTTCGTTCTGAGCTCCTGACTTCTCCACTACCGGAGCCCTGCCGAGCTCCGGGCAGCTCCGTCTCTCCCGGGCCGGTGCGGCCCGCTCGGGGTGGGTGCGGCGTGCGGCGGCGCGGTGCGCGGTCAGCGCGCGGCGATGCGGCAGACGAGCCGCACGGCGGCGGCGGCGGCGGGCACGGCGGCGCCGCACAGGCCCGATCAGAGCCTGTCCTCCTCCTCCTCCTCCTCCGCCTCGTCTCCCGCCTCCTCGTTCTCGTCCCGGTAGCCCGGGTGCTCGCTGATCGCGTAGTAGTTCCCGTTGTAGATCACGCCGAGCTCGCGCAGCGCGTCGCCGCGTATCGTCGCCTTGATCGTCCAGTTGTAGCAGTCGTCGGACTCGGACTCGCGGTCGAGCCGCTCCACGTCTAGAATCTTCGAGCTGAGTCGCTCTAAGATGATTCCGATGTCTTTAATGGTGAGATGGCGTTTCTGATCGACGCTGAGCTGGTCTATGAGGAGCAGGAACTTCTCGGAGGTGACGGCCTCGTCCTCGACTAGAGTATTCTCGGTCTCGCTCTCGCTGGAGTCGCGCTCGCCTCGGCGCGCGGACTCCGCGTCGAGAAATCGCACGTGACCTTTGGGACGACCTTGAGGAGAGGCGCGGGGCTGGGCATCTTGGATAGGTGAGGTGGCTACGCTTTTATGTACGGCTATGCGGCGACCTTCCTCGTGGAGCGCGCAGCAGTGGAAGTCGCACTCGTCGGCCGGCGGCCGGGGCGAGTGGGGGGAGTGGTGGTGCTGCGGGCCGGGCGCGGAGCACTCGGAGGTGTGCACGTGCACGGCGCCGGGCGGCGCGTGCTCGAGCGAGCCGGCGGAGCGGGCGAGGCGCGCGCGCGCGGGCCCGGGCTCGTCGTGGTTGACGACGGTGATGTGCGGCGGCGGCGGCTGCGCGCGGTCCAGCGAGGTCTGGATCACGAGCGAGGGCCGCCGGTCGGGCTTGGCCTGGCGCGAGGGCGAGCGCGCGGCCGGTGACGCCTGCGGCCGCTGGTCCCAGTGCAGCACCACCGTGACGCGCCCCTTGTTGTCCATGATCTTCCATGAAGGCGTCTCATCGTGTAGCTCGAGGGCGTGGATCGTCTCGCATACTATCTTTGGGATCGCTGATATCGCTGAAAGTGTTTAAATATTGCTTAATATCATAAAACATGAAATTTATTAATTTTTAATTTAATTTAAGTTGACATATTTATATTTATATCTAATTGTATATTATTATGTAATGTGTGGACCGTGTTGTCTTTCAATAAATTATTTTGATTTGATTAAACTCAAATTGTGGCAAAGGAAGAATCTACTAATTATTAGCTTTAGGCAGCTTTAGGTTTAAAAAGTAGGTAGTTAAGTTACGTAAAGAGGCACTTAGTCAATATAATGGGAAAGCATTTCAGCATTGCGATACAACGAGGAAATGCCGCCAACATCCTTGGTACAATGCCGCAAGGGCCTAGTTTAGATTTGAGCTAGTTATTAATTTAGTTTAATATTTGTACTGTTGTATGTTTAATTATGTAAATAAATCACGTTTACTCCATGGGAAAGTTGCAGTACGAGTACGAGTACGCATTCATAAGTTATATTGGCCAGCCTTGGTGACCTCTCGCCCGGCCTGAGCAGGATCAGTACTGTGTTGGGTGGGAGTGTCTTCCAGTAGTCTACTTGTGTGTCTGTCTACTCCCCAGCCTTGATGACGTCGACGCCGGTGTGGTACAACCTCTCGCCCGGCCTGAGCAGGAGCAGTACTGTGTTGGGTGGGAGGGTCCTCCAGTAGTCTACTTGTGTATCTGTCTACTCACCAGCCTTGATGACGTCGACGCCGGTGGGGTACCACCTCTCGCCCGGCCTGAGCAGGAGCAGTACTGTGTTGGGTGGGAGGGTCCTCCAGTAGTCTACTTGTGTATCTGTCTACTCACCAGCCTTGATGACGTCGACGCCGGTGGGGTACCACCTCTCGCCCGGCCTGAGCAGGATCAGTACTGTGTTGGGTGGGAGTGTCTTCCAGTAGTCTACTTGTGTGTCTGTCTACTCCCCAGCCTTGATGACGTCGACGCCGGTGTGGTACAACCTCTCGCCCGGCCTGAACAGGAGCAGTACTGTGTTGGGTGGGAGTGTCCTCCAGTAGTCTACTTGTGTATCTGTCTACTCACCAGCCTTGATGACGTCGACGCCGGTGTGGTACAACCTATCGCCCGGCCTGAGCAGTAGCAGTACTGTGTTGGGTGGGAGGGTCCTCCAGTAGTCTACTTGTGTATCTGTCTACTCACCAGCCTTGATGACGTCGACGCCGGTGGGGTACCACCTCTCGCCCGGCCTGAGCAGGAGCAGTACTGTGTTGGGTGGGAGGGTCCTCCAGTAGTCTACTTGTGTATCTGTCTACTCACCAGCCTTGATAACGTCGACGCCGGTGGGGTACCACCTCTCGCCCGGCCTGAGCAGGAGCAGTACTGTGTTGGGTGGGAGGGTCCTCCAGTAGTCTACTTGTGTATCTGTCTACTCACCAGCCTTGATAACGTCGACGCCGGTGGGGTACCACCTCTCGCCCGGCCTGAGCAGGAGCAGTACTGTGTTGGGTGGGAGTGTCCTCCAGTAGTCGCCGTCCTCTACTTGTGTGCCGTCACTCTCGAGCACCAACCGCACCGGCTCCGATGCTGACACCGATAGCTTCTCTTTTCCTGTGAAGGAGACAGGAATCAAAATTAATTTATGTAGGGATTATTTTAATCACTTATATGTATATTAGTTTAAAAGTAATGTCTTAATATCTTCTACGGTTGCCGCGATAGTTATTCATGAAATAAAACAACTTTGAACGGATTATATCGCGTATACTGAATTTTAAATTACATCCCGACGTTTCGAACACTTTACAGCGTTCGTGGTCACGGGTCGACTGAGGAAAACATATTTACCCACATCTAAAATTACAATGTACAAAAGACTACCCACATGTATAACATTAAATGCAAACAAATAAAGGTGAGTGTACATGCCAGAAGGGCAAATAAAGCTAGTTCTACAATAGCTAATTATCGATCTACTACAAACTTTAATTAATTAATTTAAAAGGTAGCAAACAAACTGTTAAATTTAGAAATTAATAGGTCTACATTATTTTACAAAATAGAGCAATATATGTTAACACTATCCAACGCTATGGCCTCACAGTCGTGTGTCTTGCTTGCTCTTTGATCAAATGAACCACTGGATCCCAAGCCGGTGGTAAAGAAAAGCCCTCCTCCCTGTTGAAGTTTGGACATTTCTTTATCTCAATAGCTCCGGCTTCAGTATACGCGATATAATCCGTTCAAAGTTGTTTTATTTCATAAGTAATGTCTTATTTAAGTTTAAACAATAAGCTTAAGCTTAAAATTGAGATGTCTCTAGTCATAAAAATAGATAAGTAATTGGAGGGGCCTTTTTGTAGCCCTCTGGGAGGTTGAGGTTATTATAAGTAATAACTTATATATCTGAGATACCAGAATACTTATCATAAGTATTCTTCTGAGAATACTTATGATATAATTAAGATGAGCTTGTTTCTTGCTTGTATGATACGGTAAGTACCACTTAAAATTTACACATTTCGCCAAATACACTACATTTTTAAAGTTCCCGTCACAAAAGACGAGTACTAATACTAACACAGCTAGCCACCTTAAAAGCCCAGCACAGACTGGCTTAAAGCAGGTCAGTGCAATAACCCGGCAAACCTGGCCTGCCCGCTCATCTGAGCTCGCTGCTCGCGGCCATTACGGCAACTTGACGAGTTAAGGGCAGCAAAGACTCATCGGAAATTACTGAATGGTTGTTTCTGACATATTCTGTTTTGAAAACCCACCAGAAATAATTTACAAATGAAGAAAACTGATATTCTGAAATTATGAACCATTGACAACGCATGGCTTAAGAGTCCGGTAACGATTTGAAAACGAAAATCGCTAATAATAACATTATACACATGAATTGCATTTGGTACGATAGCTTGAAGTCTTGTTATTGCAAAAAAGTACTTTAGGTCTATTTATATTAATATTTAATACCTTAAAACTCGATTCTTACAGAGCATGTTTAGTGAGTACGTTGATTCATGTAATTTTGTCGTATGATTTTTAATTATTATTTGTTATGGACCCTAATATGTTTTATACTATCTGAATAAAGCATATAATGAAGTTTATTTTTGTATTTTTATGTTTGCAAAATACTTTAGTATCTTTCCAAAAATATCACCTAAACTTCGGCAATTTTTAGCAAAATTGCTCTAGCAAAACACACTCTCTCTCAAAAAATATATATGAAAATGAAAAAAACTGTTACACTTATTCCTCAGGCGACTCATTTTCCAATGTATTTATATATTTTACATACTTATATAACTTAATTTAAATCAATAAAAACCTTACTCTTTTCACCTCTCCAAGCAAAAATCGCGAAACAGGTGTTAGATTAGGGTGAATTATTTATAAATAAAGCATAAAATTAAAAAATCGTTGTATTTATTCCATTCAAAAAGAAACGGTCTTTCATAATATGTATACAAAATTATAGAAGTTATGTTAGTTACTGCAAAATCGCATCAAAAAGTTGAGCGAAATCGAAAAAAAACATTACCGGTCTCTTAACTCGCACAGACGACCCAATAATAGTGTTTGTCAAAAAAATAATGTTTTAGTACAAGCTTTTAACGCCGACAGTATTTATCTTACAAAACGAGATAAGTCAAACAAATCCCTGCACAATGAGCTTCCCTTGTTTTATAACAGAGTTTTATGCCCACCTTCGGTCTTCATCATCAGACCAGCTCGACTTCACCACAAATTTCAGCTACGGACTGGTTTAAACTCACACGATTTTCACTCATTATTTTGTTAAATACCGGGACTTAATCGCGTATACTTATAGTCCGGGCGACGGCCGTAGGATCTGCTACGTAAAGTGATACAAAGATAAGCCCCATGGCACATGTTCATAAAAGTGGTGCCGAGTTCCGGAAAAATAGTAAAAAAAAATTGAATTGGCCGAAAACACAATAAAGTACCACTTCCGGTTTAAAAATGGATGGTAATTACCTACGGTATTTGATAATGAGATGATTATTGTGGCAATAAATAGTAATTTGTATTTAAGTACAGAAAAACCCAGTCTGCTAGTTTCTGCATGGCCAGAAGTGCCCGGCAGACTGGTTCAAAAGTGACGTACATTTGGAGTCAAATTCATTACTTTTAAACTAGTCTGCCGGGCACTTGCGGCCATGCAGGAACTGACAGACTGGGTTTTTCTATACCTAAAAATAAATTACTATTTGTTGCCACAAGTGTCATCTTTGTATCCAATGCCGTATGTAAATACCATCCATTTTTTAAACCGGAAGTGGTACTTTTTTGGGCTTTCGGCCAATTCTAATTTTTTAACTATTTTTCCGGAACTCAGCATCACTTTTATGATCATGTGCCATGGGGCTTATCTTTGTATCACGTTACGTAGCAGATCCTACGGCCGCCGCCCATACTATTACTCCTAATCAGTAATTGGTTTAAATCTGGCTTTCAAGATTCTACTCGTACCGTCAATAGCTACAACTTTGCCTGGCTTGAATAACATGATTTGCTTCACCAAACAGCTATTTATAATCTTATTCCTGAGATGGCCGCGTCCAGATTTTCCGGTGAAAAAAATCCTGTTTTTCAAGCCAGGAAAAGTTGTGCTTTGTAGGCAAAGTTGTAGCAGTCGACGGTACGTAAACAACAAACGATATAACAGACAAAATGATGTAAGTTAAATAAAAGCTTTTAATTAAAATGCGCTCTACAATTAAGCTAAGTGTTTCTATAAATAGTTAGTAATAGTTAGGGAGGCGAGGTAGCTAAATGGCGTAATTCAACGGCGCCGTCGAGACCTATCAAAATCGAAAGATAAAATAATTTCAAAAAGAAAAGCTCGTATGGCAAAAACCATTTTAGCGGTGGGTTTGGCGTGTACGGTTTTTCAAAAATGTTAAAAAAAACAGTTACTTGGGCATTCTCGAGCGCGTCAGATATTCATACTACGTATGCCCCGAGTGCCTCTGATAACAACGGTATACTAATCTGCCGGTTTGCGTGGTGGGGGTAGGCATATAAAGTAGTCAAAAATGCAAAAAAAAAAAATTACTCGAGCGCGTCAGATTTTCGGAAGGGGTGTTAAGTAGGCCCAAAGAAAGCTCCCTTTAAAAAAACTGACGATTTCGGCGTGACGATAAGTTACGATGAATTTTTGAAAATGCAAAAAAAAAAGTTTTTTTGTAATACTCGAGCGCATCAGATTTTCATAGGGGAGGTTTATCTCGGTATCCTGAAAGCATATTTTTTTAATCTGACAAAAATGTTGGTGGGTTCTCTTAATCTGACCGGGAGTTTGAGTTTTTATGATGCTTCAAGTCAAAAAGTTTTAACTTTGGACAAAAATGTAAAGAGACCTCTTTTGTGTAAAATAAAATAACCTTTTTTGTTTATTTAAACTTTTTTTTTGTAAAATGTATCGTTCGCGACTTATATTGCCGTAACGCGTTCTTAGGAAGACGAAATGGCTCCTCCACACTTCGGGTCATGCGGAAACCGGCAGATTTTGTATTTTTAGTAAGTTTTAGATTATATTCTTCAAAATAAAAAAATAAAATATCGCGCTCGAGAATGCCGGATTAACGTTTTTTTTTTACAAGTTCGCGACCCTATAACTCGGTGGCGTCAAGGACTTATCGTCAGATTAGTTAAATTTAGTCTTTAAACACTAAAATCAACCCCCAATATCTTAATCTGATGCGCTCGAGTATTTCAGACTATCCATTTTTTTTTACTAATCTGATCGTCTATCCTAGGCGCGCGTCACTACATATAGAGCTAAATACTTTACACGGTTGTTCTATTAGGTCTAAGGTATCTCTCATATCTTAAACTGCCACGCTCGAGTATTGCCGAAAATTCCCCTATTCGCCTCCCTAACTATAAAATCTCGAGTCTAATCTTAACTAAACCAATTCGATTAAGACGAGACTATGCTTAAAAGATGTTAGTGTTTTGAAATGATTTGTAATTATGAATTGACCGAGTACTCTGTTCATTAATGGGTATAACTTCAGAGGCTTTTGAGTCGTAAATTGAAACTTTTTCAAGTATTGTTAAAGCGTGGCTCTAAATTATTTCGTCATCAATGTTGAAAGATAAATAGAATAGAAATAGATAAATATTTTATCAACAAATATTTTATGCGTCAAAAAATCCGATTGACGAAACGATAATTTTGGATTCTGATCAATTTTCTAGCCCGTATTCGTACAGCTCGCTATCACGTTATTTACCTATTACATGGGATTCGATTTTGACGGTTTTCACTCAAATGGAGCTATTACTTATCTAGAGGCCGTTTTACACTGGTTCACACACCTCGCGTATAATAACCCAATGGGAACACAAGACCGTATATCGGTACACAATACACACGGCTTTTAGACAGGAGGGGCTTACGGGTAATTAGCCATTTGTGCTAGCCACGCTTGGGGACACGGGGTTGACCTAGTGTGCGTGCGTGATTGGGTGTGAAATGTCTTTAATTAGTTTCAGGAATAGTTTAATCGGGACTAGCCTAGATATTTCACCTTATAAGGTATATACATATAATACTTAACGTTTTTGTATTTTATGACGAAGTAGGGATATTTTCATTGAGAAAAACAAGATGCAATACTAATTTGATATCAATATTTTATTACGAGATATCTAATGATCAAATAAGGAACCGTCAAAACTAATCTGATCATAGTAGGTACAGTCGACGTCTAAGATATCTTTACACTATTGCACTGTTGCACAAAGGCGTAAGGTGAAAAAGTGTAAACATATCTATGACGTCGAATGTACCTACATGGACTCTACTCAGTAATTTTTAGGGTTTCGTATCGGAAACTTACATTACTGTCAGTCAGACTGTCTGTCCATACCATATGTCTGTCCTAGAGCTTTATCTCATGAACATTTCAACTGTTTACTGTTTAAAAGAAAATCAAATGAAACAAAATATACCATACTTATAAAAAAAATATCGACAAGAATTACTTGACCTCAAATCAATTTTTTTTTAAAGTTGTGCGATGGTACGGAACACTTATGGCGCGAGTTGCTGATCCACAACTCTTCGTTAATCGCACACTTTCGATACGAGTATAGAACATCGCTAATTAGCTAAGGACGGTGAGAATTAGAGATTTGTCTTTCTCGATAACGTTACTGTTTATTACCTAAGTGTGCGTAATAAACTATCTCGATGCAAAAAACACAATAAAATACCTAAGGAAGAATGAGCCGTGAGCTTTTTGGATTAGTCTCATCGATCGGTCAAGAAAATAAGCTCTAAACAGACCGTCTAACGCATTAAAGTTGCAAAAATACATTCAGTGTCAGGTTGGTCGTGCTAAATCATCTTGTTAAAAATCATTTTTAGCATAACATAAGTTATATGCGTTCGTTAACCGACCTCAAAGCCATATTTTCGTATAATACTGTAGCCTTATAGGTAATGTTCAAACCTTCCACATCTTGGAAGCTGTATGATAAACATTAATTAAATATACTCAAGTGGTTAACTATCATACTATCCACAAAAAAGACGTCTTTCACAACTATAATTACCTCATTAGGCTGTGTTCCAACCAAAGATGAGCGAAGATGCATTGCGAGGGATGTGTTTAATAAGAACCTATCCTCGAGTTGCGCTGTAAGAGGTAAGTACCTAAATTAAGAGGCTGACAAGACCCGATGACCTTCAAATTGACTTTACTTAAACAGTCATAGAGCTATAACTACTTGTTTTGGAAAAGTAAAAAAAACATATGTTAATATTAATTATATTTAAAAGAACTTGGTTAATTCCAATACACGATTGGACGAAATCGGCTCGATAGAAAATAATTCCAAAGTTACATCTAAAATTAGCTTAAAACAATTGCACATCTTTAGTTTCTTGGCTTATATGTCTGTATTTAAAGACAACATTCCACCACACTAATACTAAAAACTTCGTTGCCTTAAATTTCTCAATTAATGCATAGTTTTTTTTTTAATTCATCATTTTGCACAATTTGCAGTGAGCTCCCATACTAATCGTAACGCAGTGTTTCTCTTTCACTCGCGCTGAAAAAGATAGGGAGGGAATTTAGCTCTTATCATCCTCTTAAGTTATTCTATTGGTTCTTATAAAAACACATCCCTTGCAACACATCCTCGCTCATCTCTGGTGGAAATGTAGGCTTAGAAAATAAATAGTACCTCTGTGTATGAGCTCCTCGAAACTAGTGACCACCAGTCCCTTCCTCACGTTCCGCGAGCTGTCCCATATCTTGAAAGGCCTCTTTCCTCTAACTTCCTGCACAGATACACACACTATTAATACACACACACATTTGTCATACATTTTGATCACATAATTGATGAAATGACATGATTTGAGCGAGAATTCGGATTTTTTTTTCAAATAAAAGAAAAGTTTCACGATATAATTGTCATTAAAATTTAAAAAGGCACTTTGTTAAATCACATCGGTGTCTGTCCGTCAGTTGTTTTGACTATTAATTTAAGTACCTACTTGTGAATTGGTAATTGCAAAAACAAATGTTTCGTAATACTTATCGACAATTGTTATTAAAACTTCCATAAAGGATTACTAATAAATACACTTGAATGTCCATTTGCCCGTCTGTCTCTCGTTTTCAAAATGTATTAAAATATATATACACAAAAAAGGTAAATCGTAAAATGGTATATGTACCGCAGATTTAAAACTGTAAATGAGTGAGATGATTATAAAACAACCGTATCAGTCTTCATTTGAAGCTCTAATTCAAGCGTATCATCAGGTGAGCGCTACGCCCAGTACAAGCGCAACTGCACAGCGGTGCAACGCCCTTCCCCCCGCCCGCCACGCCCCTCACGCAACGTGCGTTGACCCACTGACACCTATCTGACCCTATTGACTCAAAAGGTCCGAAAAGGGTTATAAATGCAGTTTTTTATCATGTTTATGGCTACCTCTTGGATTTCGACTATCATTTTCACAGGTTTTGAGTAAGCATCGCGGCGGGTCCGCCCCGGCGGAACGCCGCGGCCGCACTGGGCGCTCGTGACCCGGTCGCGACCTCCCTCCTCGCCCCCCATCCCCTTTTTGCCCCGCGCAGCCCCGCACTGCAGCTCGTTCGTAATCTCGTGATGCCGTAAGTTCTTGAAATTAGTAACCTTATGATGCACTTTTGGTGCTATTAGTGATTAGAAAGCCTTTTGTTAGTTTGAGTCAGCTGTGTCGTGATAAAGTTGAGTAGTGAGTCAAGGGAGTGATAGTGTATTCGGCTGCGATTAGTAATATAGGTCACTGGGTGAAAAACGTAGATGTGTGCAGTGTAAACACGTATTTGATAGATGATATTGAAATCTCCAAGTAATCTCACAGCTAAATTATATTATATGTTATAAAATTATTATATCCTATGTAAGAAATTAATAAATAGACGCATTTAAGGCCAAAATCTTGTAAGGTTGTCGTTCGTGGTGGTAAAGTCAATTGCAGAAGTAGCTAAGCGGGTTAGGTATTCAAAATGAGCTGGACACGACTTTGAAGTGGAGACCCTAGTTATAGTTATGTGTGACAACCCTAGCTGTAAGTATATCACTCACTGTATTGTGGAATTGAGTAGTAATAAATAGTCTTTAACACGATTCACACGTATTCCTATTTACTACTCCCCTCCCCCGCACCACACCTCAACAATAAGAGCGTGTGTAGCTCATTTTGGACACCCTACCCGCTTAGCTACTTCTGCTCCTGACTGTACGAACCGGGGTTTGAACCCGAGATCTCCAGATTTAAAGTCGGACGTATTACTGCTAGATTTATTAAAATTATTTTATCAGCATAATAAAATGGCAACATTTTACCAAATCTTGGCGAACACATATTACTAACATGTATCTTTCGAAATTGTAAGTATTATCTACAAAATATGTCTATATAATTTTAAACAAAAAAGAACCGACTTCACTTAGGATCCGCTATTCCAAGAGGAAGTGGCCGAACTGCTGTTACAAATAGTGAAATCACTATAGGTGTGCCTATAATAGTTGAAGAGTTCCCTCGATTTCTCCAGGATCCCATCATCAGACCCCGACTTGGTGACAATGGGACCGAGGGGTTATACCCGTTCGATTAAAAAAAATTGAAAATCGGTTCACGATTCACGGAGATATCGAGTAACATACATACAAAAAAAATTATAAAATAATTCAGTCGAATTGAGAACCTCCTCCTTTTTTAAAGTCGGGTAAAAATAGCACTAAGCTAAAGTAGTCCTCGGGTCGAAATTCCATCTTCAGATCTTTACAATCCATGTCTGAAAATACCAACGAGTATTCGAAACATGCCGATTTAGCTCATAAAGTAAATATACCAGGTATTTTACAATATTCTAGACTTTTAGTATCCTAAAAGTCAAGTAGCCTTTAACTCTTATCAATATGGCGTGTGAAATATTTTCAATATACTATATTGCACTTTCGTCCCAGCGTAGCTACGAGCTACGGGCAATATCAATTTCGCTACGACGCGTAGCGGGTCTACGGCGTAGCCATAAACAAGTCGACTTTGCAGTCTGTTTATTGAAATATGGACCTTATTTTGAAGGACATGAAGTTCGTATTGTGATTTTTGGATGAAGAACATTATAGTGATAATAATGAGAATTGCTCGCTTCACGTTACAGTCTGGTTATTGAAATATGGGCTTTATTTTGAGTGACATAAAGCTGCTTTTGTAATTTTAGGTTATTGGACATTATATTGATAGGAATGTGATTTTTTGCTTTATCTCGTGTAGTTAAAGATGATGTATGGTCGGGAAGCCAGTTCTGTGTAAATCGATTATATACAAGTTGACATTAAAATTAGACCACTGTACAGTTGCCATCAGATATATCGATGCCGCATTAATTTTAACAACGCAAGATTTGGGTCACCATAAACTGCAGGACGGGAGTAGGACGATGTAACTACCACCTACACAGATGGGGCCTGTCAGGGCCTGTCACCGACACCAGAATGCGACTGTGGGGAGCCAATACAAACTGTGCAACACATTGTAGAAATGTGCCCTAGAAGAGGTTTCGAGGGTGTCTTGCAACATTTATTAAAACCAACACCGGAAGCAAGGGATTGGCTACTTAATTAAGACATAAAACTATAATGCTATATATTGAGTATGTTCACATATTTGTAATTTTTATTTAAGAACAGGAATATTTAAAGCCATACTAATAATAATAATGATGGTTGGATCAAGGGTCAGATACAGAAGGCGGTAATCCTGGACACGGCGCGCATAGTCCGAAGGTTCCTCACTCTGCGGCCCTAACCACCGGCAGCCTGGGCCTTGCTCCGTTGCCGGCGGCACCCTAGGTTAGGTTTTTTATAATGTTTTTATTGTTTTTGTATGTTTTTGATGTATTTTTGTATTTTACTTTTGTAAAAATATTATAAAATAACCTAATCTAAGACAGAAAAGAAATAAAGGGAAAAATAATAATTAATTTTAATTTAAAACTGTCATGTTCGAAAGGATCCCGTGAAAATTACACACAATTATGCGTCGAAAATCAGTATAGATTCTAAAATAAACAGTCGTTCAGCACTCAAAGAGCCGAGGCCGAGGTCCCCGAGGACCGGAATAGAAATGCAATTATCCCAGTTTTATTATTAATCTAAAATGCGCCGGCAGCGCCACCAGCACCGGCCAGTACAGTTATTTCGGGGCTGACATGCGACTAAAAAATTATAAATAAATCAATTGTATACCTACCGTTAACTGCTACAACTTTGCCTACGTTGCTCAACTTTGCCTGACTTGGAAAACATGGTTTTCTTCACCAAACAGGTATTTATATCTTATTCCTGAGATGGCAGAAAAGCTTGTACAGCCGTAGCCATGTCTGTCGGTTTGTGTACAGAAAAGTCTGCCGATTTTAGCAGGGGAGGGAAACGTCAAATCTAATCAAATCAAATCAAATCAAAATCAAAATTCTTTATTTAACAAAACAAATTATATACATAAGTGCCGTAACATATCCATCAGACTCCAAACTAGGCATAGCCTGTATCTTGGACATCTGCGAGAGCGATTGGCAAATTAATCTAATCGAAATTACAATATACAGTGCTCATAAATACTACCGTAAAACGGGGTGACTTTAGGAATTTTTGGGGCTACTTTGATAGATTTCAAATGATCATATAAGCGGCATTATTTACAATTTTCTTAATCTATATTGGTAAATGGCTAGAATATTATACATTCTTACATTTCACTAGATGTCTAGAGATTGAAAATCCATACTTTGGCGATTAAGTCGATTTTTCAAAGTCGCCCCTGTATTTTAAAGTCACCCCGTTTCACGGTACTCAGAAGCTGAACGGGTAAAACTAAAATTAAAATTAAATCTAAAATTAGACATATTAACTAAAATGACCACAAAGCGAAAGTAGATAATAATTAAACTAGGTAATTTTTATAGAACGTGCCGCGGGTGTATCCAGCATGTATGTATATGTGTGTATGTGAGTGCGTGAGTGTGAGTGTGCGAGTGTGAGTGTGCATACATTCGTACAAAACGTACAAATACTCGTAGCAACGTCAGATAAACGTCAGCACATACAATAAATATCACTGGTCAAATGTTTTCGGCAGAGGGGTACGCCTGTTAACCCATTCACTGCTAATGACGACACGTTGTCGTCACGGCTCTACGAAGCATTTTCGCTACAAAGCGGGAAACCCATATTATCGACTACGGCGTAGCGCTACGCACGTAGCATGGCCGTGAATGTGTTGATGGCCACTCCGCGACCATCTCAGGAATAAGATATAAATAGCTGTTTGGTGAAGAAAACCATATTATTCATCGTATTGTAGGCAAAGTTCTAGCAGTTGACGGTACCTTAATGTTTATAATTGTATTTTAATATCGAAACCTGTAACAGAGCCAATATGACGTGTAGTAGGCGGTGTTAGTTAATCGCTGCCCACGTGCAACAAGTATTATTCGAAATCATGGTATTAATTAATCATGGACAGGTAGTAGGTGTATGGTATATTTTATAACCCGCTATACGCTTGTGTAGGTAGAATATAAGGGCGTCTATAAAGGGCTCCACGTAATAATGAAAAAAAAAATAACCCCCCGTTACATCATGGCGGGTGTTGTCTCTACGTATGTCCAATGACACGGGCAGGGGTAGCATCCACTTAGTGTACCCCTCACTTTTCATTAAATTGTCGAAAGAGCCTCTGCGCGTTGGCTTCGGCTCCGCATACGCCTCTGAAAGATCCGGAACACCATTGTTCCGTGGTCGGGAAAGACATACGAAAAAATAAAAAACGTACGAGTCAATAATAATTGTGTTTTATATTCCTTAAATACTTGGTCCACCGGTTTCCACCGCAATAGGAACGAAGTGATAAAGCGGCTTCAAGTTTGAATAATATTATATCAATATGTAACATCTTGATTTTTTAAAGCAAATTTCGAAGACCGATCGAAATTCATCCTAGTGTAATATTTTTCGAAACTGTAAATAGATTAAGCTAAGAACAAACAAAACTCTATATTACGTCTGTGGTAAAAATTTACGAAAAAATGTAACATGTAACTTTTCAGTAGCTGCTCGTTTATTGACCGGTGCGATCAGTACAGTCACCGGCAATAGTATGGGACACGCTCTTCTTGCCCTACAAATAAGAGCGTGTCACATATTTTTGCGGCCTCTAGAGTACCTTTAAATAGTAGAATGTAAGCGGCGCTTCACCGGCCACAAGTGAAATAAAATTTAATTTCGGATTTGATACGGGGTGACAGGCAAATGGGGCATAAATTAAGGGTCTCGCGTGTGGGTCAGATTCTCACCTAAACGTCTCCTGATTTGTCTTTACTTTTAATAATGATTCTGTTATCGCGTGGGGCACAGTGTAATCAATATGCTTAGATTTTTTGTAGTTTGTTGTCTACTTGTTTCCGTTTCCGTGATAATACGCAATATCTTTTTAGGGTTCCGGAGCCAAAATGGCAAAAACGGAACCCTTATAGTTTCGCCATGTCCGTCCGTCCGTCTGCGGTCTAGCTCAGTGACCGTTAGCACTAGAAAGCTGAAATTTGGTTTGAATATATGCATTAACCAAACCGACGAAACTGTAGAATAAAAAAGCGAAAAATATATTTTGTTAGGGTACCTCCCGTACACGTGAAGTGGGGGGCGAAATTTTTTTTCGTTCCAACCAAGTTGTGTGGGGTATCGTTGGATAGGTAATTTAAAAATAATTAGGGTCTTCTACAACAGTTTTTGGATAAAACTAATACTTTCGGAAATAATAGCTCCGAAAGTTTAAATCTAACTTTTGAATCGTGGGTCCTAAAATTTTGAAAAAAAATCATGAAACTGAGGCCTAATGAGTACCTTCAATGAAAACTATATTGAATTCAATTGGTTGAGCCGTTTTTGAGTTATCACTCAAAAACCCATAGTGAAAGGACGTAAGTAAAAATGACGTAAGCGCCGCCAAATTTCCCGTAAGAAACGACCTTTTGAATTAATGGTCTCAATTTACGGAACCCTACACTGAGCATGGCCCGACATGCTCTTGGCCGGTTTTTTTTTGTTCTAATGTTAAAATATAATTATATAATAGGGTCTGTTCGCAATAAATAAGATAACTTCGGCAGTTTTTACCTATTTTGGTATTACTATCCAACTGAAAATGTTTGGTAGTCTGTCACTCTGACCTCTAACCACTAAAAGCTGCCAGATACCTGAATATCGCAATAAGGATAAGCAATCTAACTAGGCGGGTTTTGTTGCTGCTATTATTGTGACGTAGCCAGCTCTTAGAGCCGTGGCGTGGGTAAACTTTAAGCATATTTGTGGCTGAACCGCTCAACCATAAATATCGAAGTTTTTTAGACTGAGATCTGATTGGGAAAGCATTGATTTTCAATAATTCTGGCGCCTACAAAAATCCTTGGAAGCCTTTATGGGATCTTTACGCGCGGATTAATGGTGGGGGAATTAACGGTCCCTGACAGTCAGGCGGGAGAGAGAAGGATCATGCTGACACGCAGGAGGGAAAGAGAAGGATTGCGAGGTATTTAGTCAAGGACACGCAGGCTGCATTATAAACCATCATAACAGCCTTTGGACAGTCAGCAGAAATACTGGTTTAGCGGGCAAGGTATTCAAAATGATCTAGATGCAGTTAGTAAACTACCCTATCCTATTTAGGTTTAAGTAACTACTTTTGCAAATATCTTACAAGTGTAGGTACATATTTTTTTTAAAGTATTTGACACGATTACGTAGGATATAAAGCCATTATTAACACATATAATTGACGTCAATTCACATCATATCATATGGAAATAAATATCCCCACTAGGGGGGATATCGCAGAGCGCTGGTAGCCTTGCGGTAAGACGTCCGACTTTCAATCCGGAGGTCTCGGGTTCAAACCCCGGCTCGGACCACTGAGTTTTTCGGAACTTATGTACGGAATATCATTTGATATTTACCAGTCGCTTTTCGGTGAAGGAAAACATCGTAAGGAAACCTGATCTAATCCCAAAAAGGCCTAGTCTCCCCTCTGGGTTGGAAGGTCAGATGGCAGTCGCTTTCGTAAAAACTAGTGTCTACGCCAATTCATAGGATTAGGTTGTCAAGCGGACCCCAAAACCGGGATAAACGCTAGGATGAAGAAGAAGGGGGGATATCGCGATATAAGGATAGGTGGAAGAGGCGAGAGTACTTATTCCATCTAATGTACAAAATAAAAATCTGGATATAAATTCATAATTGAATATAATCATAACTATATGGATTGGAGGCGATTCGTTGGTGCAGTTTTATGGAGTGTTTCAAATTACTTTACAAATAGTATGAAAACACATTTTTCTTTTAGACTTGATTTCCAAAAAGTCTTAAAACACGACGCCCATTTGTTTATCCTAGCATTCCTACCAATGCACCAAGGCGAAGTTTCCAAAGTTGCGAAATTTTCCATACGGCATGTTCTCAGAACTTAAATTATACGAAGAATAAAATATATTCATGAAGTCGCTGGACACCGCCGTTAGCAATTATTTTAACTTTAACTGACTGTCTCATTTACGAGTTAATAAAAAAATCTTTTTTTGATGATTCCCATAGGGAATGTTCTCATTGTAAATTTAATTTAAATTCTCGTGTAAGTTTCCAGAAATTTCCAAGAATGTTACTGATTTTTTCCATGTGGCCAATTTATCAACGAATTCATTCATAAATTGCCCATGCATTTTTGAACCCAATGGCACATCGCTAGTCTATCCTACTAAATATAACTTCGTCAAAGTTTTCTCTTACAAAACAAATCGTTTACTGACGTCACTTCACGAAATATGACAAAATAAATTAAATAAAAAAACATCAATTTGCTTGTGAAACGGCATTAGAAAAATAACCGATAGATAGAGCGGCGGCGGCGCGATAAGGGAAATTAAATTTTTCCCCTCTTTCGGCTCTTATCTGTGGACGGCATTCTAAATGCTTACCGAATCACTCGTGCCGTTTTCTAATTTTAAAATACGTAAACAATACTTTTAAATAAAATAAAAATACAATATATCTTAAACATAACTCCAACACTCAACAAATAATCAAACAATATTGGAGTTGTATTGTAGTTGCATTGAAATAATTTTCAAGCTAATTCTGACTTATCTGATTCAGACGTTGAGGCACTAAGTAGCTATATTAACGTACCTATAGTTAATACATTGGGGCTGTATTAAAGTTGGATCGTTTCTGAATGTTTTTCTTGTTTCTGAAACCCATTTGTTAAACGCATTTCACACCATTTTTAATAGACTACATACAGATATCTAATATAAGTATATGCTGCTAGAGATAGAAGTGTGCAGACTGAACATACGAGTAGATCGACTGGGACAGATTCTCCAACTGGTGTGGATATGCTAAGACAGAGATTATCACGATTCCAGATATTTAAAAAAAATTACTGCGTAAAAATCTAAATTTCTATCAAACACGTATGAATTGATGTCATAACGATATTTATCATGATCATACTTGTACTTTAAAGTAAATTCCGGAAATCGGTGGGATTATAGTTATATTTCAAAGTGTCCAAACTCTGTTCCGCGGTCGGTCAATAGTCGGTAAGCAATAGCAGTAGCGCCTGGTTCGTTTTGGAAATTTGGAGGGAATTATTGCAATCGATACGGCCCAGTTTGTTTTGTATTCGATTCCGTGGAAAAATTTAGAAATTGCAGATCATTTTGTTGAGTAGGCTACTTGAGCCAGTGGCTAAACAAACTTTTCTCTCCTATATCTTTACGAAAAGACAATTTGTAGTGTTTTTACTCTTCAAATAAATAAATAAATCAACTCGGTTTGCAAGATATTGTCGGTTTGAAACTTTGATAATTAAGTACCGTTTATTAATAATACAGACTAAAACTACTTATATTAATATATTATATATATTAATAATATACTTATATTAAAAACTAAATATTAATAAAACCTTATGTAAACAAATTAAAACTAACTAACTTAAATATACTACGACCACCCACTAACACCGATCCGAATGACATTTAACGTTAAAAATCAAATTAATAACAGTTTTGATACTAATATGTTTACGTAACCTTATTTTATAGTGGGTGTAGGTATTTATAATTATGTGTAGGTTGTTTTCTAGTTTATTCTCCATATTTGCATAGTATAAGTACATCTCATGTTTTGTATTCAACCTTTTGAACGCCAAAAATGGCTTAAGACGTCATGTGATGAGTGTGCCCACGGATAACGCTAAAAATAACTAACCCACTTATTCATAAACGTGTTTCAAACCTTATGAAATCTATGTTCAAACCTCATTTGTGTCAGTGTACGGACAAAGGGACCACTTTGTCGATATGGAGGTACGTAGGTAACTCCATAAAGTCCTAGTAATAGTACTTTCTAAAACTGCTCAATATGCACTATCTATTGGTGAAAGAAAAAAGTGTCCTTGTGAATCGACGAAGTGGTCCCTTACACTAAACTCGTCCACATTTAGTTATTTTATGTTTTGTCTGTCTCTAACAAACACAACTATCAAAGTGACAGATAAGGACAATAGTTATTTGTGCAACAAGAGAGGAAAGTTGGTTTTTCTTGCGAGTGTTGATGTTGAGTCCCGAGTAAGCTAAAGATTCTATAATTCTAAGTTTGAATCTTGAGCGTAGCGAGGGATCTCAAGAACACATGATGTAAAAAAACTTTCCTCTCGTGTGACACATACAACTTTTCACCTCAGTAGTGAGAACATATTAAAGTTAAAAAAACACATTTATTTACGTTCCTGAATGAAAGGCATCATCATTATGACGAAAAGCTTCTAGAAACAAAATTTCATTCCCTGGAGTGAGGAAAGTCGTAACTTTCGTCACTCCCTGGAGTGATGAAAGTCGCACTTTCGTCACTCCAGGGAGTGAGGAAAGTAGGCTTGTTCGAACTGCTGAGGTGAAAACGATTATTTAGTTAAATGAGGTTTGAAATACGTTTATAAATAAGCGGGTAAGGATTTTGTTTGTACTCATTAGATGTGCTGGGAATCTAACTTACTTATGTTTAAGTAAGAGACTAAAGAGATCATTACAGCGGGTAAGTGTTAGATAGTAATCTTATACTTTCAAATAAAGGCTATATTCGCTAGCTTGTGCCAATGATGTTGGCATGTGCGTGATATGTTAGGCTGGCTCTACATGATGGGCCATCATAGGGACGCAGCTATACAACGGAACGAGATCGCAATATCGTTAGCTCCCTCTAACGTATAGCTGCGTCCCTATGATGGCCCATCATGTAGAGGAGCCATTAAATTTTATACCCTACGGTTCAAAAATTAAATAATATCATTATCCGATCACTAGGGTCTGTCGATATTCATTTGTTATATTTAATCGCGACATGCAATGAGATGTAAAACATAAAACCAAAGATACGGGGAGCGTTTTGAAGACCGTATTTATTGATCTTAGGTGCCAATAGCTAGGGATACACGCACAGATGTGCTCGCCGTATTTGTCCGACGGATGTGCCTGGCGGACAAATCCATGCGTGTATGGCGCGAATTGGACACGGATTTGTCTGCGGACACATCTGAATAGCGCCATACACGAACGGATATGTCCGCCGGACATATCCGTCGGATAAATCTGGCGGACACATCTGTGCGTCTATCCCTAGCTATTAAAAAAATACAACAAGCTTTTTGCCATATGATTTTGTTTCATGTCAAATAGAGGCACGAAGTTAGTATTATAATTAGTAATAGTAGACCGGTCTAGTTTTTAGTGTAGAGATTATAAAGAACGCTCTTTCTATGTTAACTAGTAGAATGAACTAGCTTATCTAGATTTCCTAGATTTTCCTAAAACTTTTGTCGTGCAATTTACAAAGAGAACTTAAGAATTATTTATATTTCACGAAAAGATCGTGCAGTCAACCGGATGACCTAGATTTCATCGAGTTCTTTAATTAAATAAATATATTTGGGGAGTTTTTTTTTTCGTTAGCCTATTTAGTGTCCCACTGCTGGGCAAAGGCCTCCCCTCTTTTTCCCCATTCGACATTCATTGGGGAGTTATGGTTGGTTTATTTTAATTGGGGATCAAACTTGTCAATGTTAAGGGGGTAGCAGACGATCGAGTAAGTTCGCGGACTTATCAACACTCGAAGACGTTTCACGTCTGTGTGACTCCCTAAGTACACGTACCTAGGTGTACAAATCTTTTAATTCGCGATTTCATAGCTCGGACGCCTGTCACCCTTATCGCGAAGGCTCGAGAAAAAACGCACAGAGCGAGCTCGGCCACTATGATAAGGATAATGTATTGATTAAAACGAATGTATCGAGATCAGCGGGAGCGTCAAGCGTTATCGCTCGGAGCTTATTCTTCCGTAGCTTTTGTAGACGGAGAGCTAGCCACGTCAGATATGACACAATAATGAGAGCAACGAAACCCCTCTAGTTAGTATGCTATACTATGCTTGTTTCTAGATCCGGACATCTGGCAGCTGTAAAGTGGTGATGTGATGTCAAATAATGCTAATAACTTGAAGGAAATAAAATCCTACTGTTCTGGGTTCGATGCAATATTATGAAAAAGTATGTAATTAATTAGATTATATGATAGCCAGAAGTTTCTGTCGGGGGAAGTATTGCCAAATAATGTAGAATGCAATTTTTAGTTACTCGCCTACTGTTTTTGTTTCCACAATAATACACAATGTTTTTTGTTCTAATGTTAAAATATAGACCCTGTTCTCTATAATTGACACAATTTCCGCAGTTTTTACCTATTTCGATATTACTTTTTTCCGACTTCAAAACTTTGTTGGTCTGCCACTCTGATCGCCACCCATTAAAAGCTGCCAGATGCCCGGATCTAGCAATAAGGATAGTTATGCAAATTTAACTAGACAGGTTTCATTGCTCTCAGTTTACTAGGTTTTGTTGCTGGTAACAAAAAATGTTTCAGTGTATCTTTCAGCTGAAGTTTTAATTTTTTGATTTTATGATGGTGTATGAAAATGGTACAGTCGCCATCATGTATATTGAAGCGGCCAAGGTGGTCACAAATATCTGAACAACGCCTCTATTATTAAGGCGATACTCCATGTTTTTGACTACCTTGGAAGCTCCGATATATTTGATGGGAAACGAGGGCATGCAGAGATGTTCTTAACATAAAATGGTGTCAGTACAAAATAAATTGTTCTGGCGACTCTTGTAAAATTTAACATTATCGTCTTCTACATACTTCACCTCTCTCTCTTCTTCCTAGCGTTTATCCCGGCTTGGGATCCGCTTGACAACCTAATCCCATGAATTGGCATAGACACTAGTTTTTTACTTCTACATACTTCACCGTAGGGCAAAAAATATAAATTAAAGATGGTCATTAATTTAAGCATTTCCTTAAATAAAACAGTGTTTATGAAATAAAACAACTTTGAACGGATTATATCGCGTATAGTGAATTTAAATTACATCCCGACGTTTCGAACACTTTACAGCGTTCGTGGTCACGGGTTGACAACGGGTTGTTTTATTTCATGAATAGGTAACTATCGCGGCAACCGTAGACAATATTAAAACAGTGTTTGTTTACACAAAATATTATTCAATGATTTTTTTGTTTGTGTCTAATAAAACATTCCCTCATCCTTTAGGTGCATACGTGTCCAAGTGTCAGAAAGGCTAGGGGTCGTAGTGTCTATTAGTCAATAAACCTGAATGTTATAATACCCTGATGTGGATAGGAAATGGATGGATTGTATGGTAACAAACACATCCCTCGCTACGCATCCTTGCACAGCTCTAGTGGAAACACAGCCTAATAATGGTTTTGGCTAATATAATAATCTATATTCCTAAATAGGTGGGTAGATGGTACAGGCTATGACGGAGTTTTTAGATTAATAATTTAAATTTAATTTTTAATTTAATTTTTAATAATTTATATTATATGTATATTATTTTAATTTAATTTAGGTTTAATTAGATTTATTTGTTCAATATGGAAACCATTTCTGGATTAAACAATTTTCATTTCATTTTCATTTCATTAATTTAATTAAGTGTGTCGACATTTTCGGAATAATAAACTAATTATAGACGAAGTATAAACAAACTATTTGATCAATCGAAATGTATAAAAACAATTAATTTCAGAATAGTTACTTTAGGTTGTACAGTCGCCATCAAATATATCGGAGCGGCCTAGGTACTCAAAAATATCTGAACATGCACTTCATCGCCTTGACAATAGAGGCGTTGTTTAGATATTTGTGACCACCTTGGCCGCTCCGATATATTTGATGGCGATTGTAGGTAGATCTCGAGTCAGCCTGTGTTAAGTCTATTTAGAAATGTATTTGGCAACACCGAGATAAACGTCACATTTTCATTGTAATTGAACAATCCTACATTGACACTAAGTTAAAGTAATTCGGTATTCAGTATGACCTAAACTAAATCTTGAAGAAACCTACAAGATAGTGTTGGGAGTGGACTGAAGGCGACGTTTTACGTTGTGTATGTGTGTGTGTTGCGGTAGTACGCAAGATGCGCTATACGAGGCTACCGCGAGCGCATCTGCTACGAGCTACCGCTACGAGTACGAGCTACAAGCTACAAGCTACAACCTTGCACACAGCCATGGCCATTAGAACTGGGCCTCGGTACTACACGCTCCTATTTCCCATATTGATCGCCTGGCCACATGCTTGTTGTCTTAAGCTCCCACGCCTAAGCTGATCGATCTGTGAACCACGAGCACAGGTCTCCAATATGCAGAGCGCGAACGGACACTTCACATCACCAGCACTATAGTCCAGGCAGTGACGGGCGTATAGAAACACAAGGATAGTGATAGTAACCATGTCGGGAGTTACGCAAGCGGCGGCCGGCGCGGCGTTACCTCTCTGGCCATCGCGGCATGTCCGCCGGAGGCCGCTGGCGCGGATTCACGCCGCCATGCCTCGCGAGCCCGGGTACGTGCACTCGGATCCTACAGCCGTACCGCGTGGGCGGGGATCGATGCTCACTCGACGCATGCGCGCCCGACCTCTCCCGAACGCGCCCGAGTGTTCCCGAGCTTATCCGAGCGCGGGCAGCTTACTTCCACAACCGCGTATGTTCCTACGCGTCTCATATGTAGATGCAACTTTTCTAGCCGAGTCTCCCGCGAGCTCTCAAATAGCTATTCTTTCTTTCGCAGTGTCGTATCTTGCGGGGCTTCTAGGATAAAGATGCGATGTTTATAAAGGCATAAGTTTGCTGCACCGCGCCATGGCTCACTGCTGACCCACTTCCCATGCACACTGACCTCCTTACGACCAATGAGCTAGGAATGGGGGTCCGATCAGGACGCGGCATGCTGCATACTTTAGTGTTGCCGTATCCATTGGTGTGATCGGTTTGATACATAACTCTTAAAGAAAGAATTAATCTCTCATTTGATAAAGCATGATGATTGACATTATACACACAATAGCTTTTTATAGGTACATACTTATCTTATTTTGTGACCTACTTGCAGTATAGTGCAGATACTTTTAAAATCCTGCTTGACTACAATATTGAAAAAATAAAATCTAACGAATATTTCGCACCTTTCTCGAAATGTAATCAGAACATTTTATGTATATTAGAAGCTAGTACCCATAGTAGAAGCTTTGCTTAGTTTGGGGTTAGGTTGATTTGTGTAAGATTGTCCCCAAATATTTATTTATTTATTTATTTATATTGTATGTATTATATAGTCTCGATGCAAAAGGAAACATTATGATATTATATTGACATCAATTAGTAAGTTGTAATCATTGGTTGTAATTTGAATAAGTATCTAGATTTGGTACAAAAAGCCTACGAAATCGTAGCAAGCGCTACGGCGACACGATGTAGGCGTCGTAGCAATCAGCACGAGGGCCGTTGTTCCAATCGCTCGCCAGCGTTGACGAGCTGATCGCTCCGCAGTATGGGCGCTCAGAATCTTAGTAGGTAGTAAGGCGATTAGATATCACACTGGCGCCGCAACCGCATGCGGTGACGGTGTGCAAGCGTGACAGCGCTATACCATAGAGTAACTTATATAGTAGAGCAGCACAGCCTAAGAACTTTTTGAAGCTCAAGTCGATCGCGCCATCAGTCCGAAAGCGACCTAAATATATACAAAATGTAAGAGGAAATGTCACGTGCAGTGCTACTTCACCTAGTAATGAATAGCGTACTAAATAGTAGTCCAAATACGAAACGTATCCCTCCCTATAAGCGATTTCTATGGTAGTTTTCGATGATTAATGAACTGGTACCGTTAAATATTCCGGTGCATCAGAAAACTGTCAAACTTATCATACAAGAAAATTTAACGATAACGGATGGTTTGGTGCAATCGACCCTTGTAAAAAATCATTATGGAAATGAAAAAGAAACGATGCTATTTCTATCGCGACAATTTATTCGCAGATTGTTGATAGGCAGACAACAACTGGCTGCCGGGTGCCACGTTATACTGGTTTGTCCGAGAGCTCGAAATACCTGCGCCGGCGCAAGCAACGGCAATACGAGTAGCACGCCGCGCCGCTAAGCGGGCACTCGGCTCGAGTGTCCCAAACTTGAGTCATTAGTGCCGACACTGCCGGCGCGGCGCGGCGCGGCGGTTAGCTACTACTATTGTAGGGTTTTAGGCGCAACACATACTTAAGTGGACTTCAGCGCGGAATTCAGCAATCATCACTATCATCAGGCAGAATATGGGAAACTTTCCTGATATTTGTTTATCGAACGAGCGGAACGTAAGCAAAGCGGCGTTCTTACAAACAACTGTCACCTACTGGGACGTCTCGGCGTCTTTGATTATTAAACCAACCGGATCCGAGACGCGCTCTCATTTCTATCGGAAAAAGTCTGCCGTTTTTTGCGGAGGAGGGGAATGAATCAAATGTATGCAAAACGTCAAAATAGCCACGTCATATAAACGTCAGTCCATACAATGAGTATGACCACTGGTCATAATACTGATTCGGCAGAGGGGAACGCCTGTCAATGGCTACTCCAAACTCAAACTCAAAACGTTTATTGCAAACATATTACAATACAGTAATACGAACCCTGTAAGGGCACAGCAATGTGTACATAGCAAAGCTAATAAGTACCTAAAGCTTACAACTAAGTAAGTCTATCTTATACAATATTAGGAACTTGTTTAATAACATAATATTAGAACCTTTTCTTTTTAAATTAAGTTACAGGCTAATGGTATTTATTGTATGTAGGTAAATAATATCAATATTGTACTTTTCTATTTGTTTAAATTCAAGTAGTATCATCGAAAAACTCCTGCAGTGTATAATAACTCTTTTCCAATAAATACTTATGTAAGGTAGCTTCATACATTTTGGATTTCTCTATACATTTAATGGTTTGAGGTATTTTGTTGTATATTTTTATGCACATCATATGGGGACCGGAATGATATAATGTTAAACTGGAGGTACATAAAGCAAGATTGTTATTGTAACGCAGGTTTAGTGGCTTTGTGTGTCGGTCTTTAGCTTGCAAGAAGAAGTGGCTGTATGTTCTTGTAAACTTACAAATTTCAAAGATGTATAAACACGCAAGTGTCAAGATTCCGAGATCTTTAAAGTGAGTACGACAACTTTGCATTGGTTTAATATTTGCAAGAGTTCGGGTACATTTTATTTGAACAATAAATAAATTATTTACGTTTGTGCTGTTACCCCAAAGCAATATGCCGATTGGTTTAAAGCTCTAAGCTCGGCATTTTGATGGCTTTTTAATTTTGAACGTTAAAAAACGACGACATGATCGACCGAAATGTTTGAAACAGTCAAATGTTTTTCACGCTTTCGCAGTTGGTCCCATAGTAAAAGTTGTTCATAGCCCACGTGATCACCTCGCTCAATATGACCGGTGGTTAAATTTCTACCCTGTATAATTTGAGAGTTCGTTATGAGCATCTTTTGCAAGTACCTAAATCGCAAGTTCTCAGTTCGAGACGGACTACTACTTACTAGTGAGAGCTGAATTCCGCTAAAGCTTAATATTATTTACATACAAATGGACCAAGTACTTCATTACGACTGATTTAGACACTATACAACACTATACGGTGGAATACACGACACAAACTTATTAGGCATCCAACAATATATATACGAGTACATACAAGGTGTAACAAAAGTACTGGTGATCCTTTTAAGGGCATCATTGTTATCGTATTCTTATTGTGATAAACATTTATAAATATTTTTATTCCAAATAAAAACTACATATAAACTAAACTAATACTAAAACCTAAAATATACTTACAAATAAAAAATGGGCTCCAGATCAGTACCACTCGGTAGGGTGCCCAGAAGGCTGGCGACATTGCCGCGTTGGACGGCAATACCGATGCGCTGGGCAAAGTATGCCCCAGCCCTCTGGTCACCCGTCGCATTAATAAGGCGCTTGGCTAGCTCCTTATAAATTTTGTGAGCTCCTGGTCCCCACGGCCCAAGCGTCTCCACCCCAAACGGCTCAAACATGTAGCCACTGTCGATGTCTACATATTTGCGCCGCTTGAGGTGTTCAGCAGCATCGGCGGCAGCCGCGGCCCTGGCTGATGTCCCTGGGAGGTGAGACGGCGCGAAGGTATCGACGCATGTGGCATCCCAAACCAAAGGCCGTCCCAACTTCCAGGAAACCAGGGTCATACCATCTGGCCTTTTACCATCGTCACGCGCTAGACCCGTCGGTTCTAGAACCGACGGCGCTCCGGCGGTGACGAGGGCTCGGCGCAAGATGTCATTTAGACTGGCATGGCGCGACATACGGCCGGCGCTCCGAGAGCACGAGAGACCGTGGAGACCAAACTTTGTTACGCTAGCGCCGCAGTGGCACTGATGTGGAGCCACACATGCCGCCCCCAAGCGTAGCGATACGGCGAATCTAAATGTGTGGCTCGTGAGAAGTGTGCCAAGATTTCGTGAAGGAAGCGCTTGCAGCCATGAGCCGGACTCCCATTTCGTTCCAGCAAGGAGACGAGCTCGCTCTGCGGGGCTGGTGGCCGTTTCATATAGATTGTCACGTACCAGCGCGCAGAGCGGCTCGTCCCATTGGTGTTGCGAATGGCGCATCTCGGGCAGGTTCTTACTAGGGCAGGCGGCTTTCCAAGACTAGACAGCTTCTGATAAAAAAGGTATATCCGAAATAATGGGGTTAAGTTTTAGAATTTTAGAGAACAAGTTTTGAATGCTGTGACCTGAAGAAAGGAAGGCGGGTAAAGCGATGCTAGCGATTTGACGAGTTCCGATCCCGCCGTGTCTGATGGGTAAGGTAGCTTGGGTCCACTGACGGTTGTCCAAATAAATATTGAAAACTGAACAAACTGTGTTTTTTATAATTTCGTCAAGTTTTGCCAAAAGGTTTGGATGCTTCCACAGATGACTGCATCTAAGGTTATAGGTAAATTTGGGGATAAATAAGCAAAATTTGATAATTGTGTAGGCCATGTGAGGGTTAATTTGTAGCAGGCGGTCCGAAAAATAACTAAAATTTTGATGCTTATCGTTGATGTACCCTGGAAAAGCTTCGTCGAGGATGGGTGGACCCAAAAGATAGAGTGTGCTCGAGTCCAAAACTTTGATGTCCGGCGCAAAGCTATGGAATTTGGCAAAAGCTGTGTCTCTTTGTGTATAGTTATCTGAAAAGTATATTTCACATTTAGAAAAATTTAAACTTAAACCTATTTTCGAAAATTCTGTTACAAGTGTTTCTAAATCACCGACAACCTCTTCGACATTGCCTCCCAGGGTACCATCGTCGAGATACCACACGTTAAATTTTGAATTTAGGCGTTCGATGATCGGTTGGATGGCCAAACCAAAGAGAGCTGGTCCGAGAGGGTCGCCTTGCTGACATCCGACAGACGATAATAAAGGGTTATTTTTGAAAAGTAATTTAGAAGGACTGCTGTAACATTGCCAAATAAACTTAAAAAGCTCCGGAACTTTTTCTTTGACTTGAGTCAGCAAGGCGCCCCGATCGACTGAATTGAAGGCATTACGTACGTCTACCTTTAGTAATACCTCGCCATCCTTTCTTTTAACGAAGGCACGTAAGGAGTGTATCGCTGCTTCACATCCGCCTTTGGAGCCGAAACCTAGCTGAACCGGTTGGAAATAATTTTTAAGCGTGTCGGATACCGCTTTACAGCAGGTTTTGGCGGCCAGGCGGCGGTAGGTTGTGCCTACTGCTATGGGCCTGATCCCGCCGTCCTTCTTTGCTAGCGCACACAGGTTGGCTCCGTATAGGATATTAGTGACATCCGGGTTCACCTTACCGAGGAGCATATGGTTAATCAATGATGTCAATTCTTTTAAAAGCGTCTCTCCAGCTTCGCCACAGGAGTGTCCAAGGAGGTCTTTAAGGTGTTGTGGCGACAACCCATCGAGGCCACCAGCTGAACCATTTGGAAACGAGCAGATAGCTCCAAACACCTCCTCGGGTGTTACTTGGAGGCATGGGTCCGAGGGGCCAGGTGGGTCAGGTAGGATGGCATTGTTATTGGAGTTCGGGTGCTTGCTGAGAAGAGATGCTAATGTATCGGGAGTATCAGGGGCAATCGCGTCGCTAGAAAAAAGGAGGCGTGCGGCTCCTTTTATATTACCTTCCCCTATTTTGGTCTCAACATGTCGGGTGAAGGAAAAACTTTGACTAAAAGCAGGTCTCGTTAAGTTGTTAATGTCGTGTGGATTACAACAGTTTTGTTTAATCCTGGCTGTCAGTGAAATATCTCTTTGCAATTCTGCTTTAACATGAAGAACTCTATAAGGGAAAGTAAGCAGGGTCTCCCAGGCTTCTAGTGTGTTTTGAATCACGGCCGCTTTCACATCCGCAGTGAGTTTTTGAGCTACCGGGATACGTGCACTGCGGGGAATTCGTTTTACTATAGGGATAGAATGTTTTAAGGTGCTTAGGGCTTCAGAAAAGGAGGGTGTATTAATATTAGACGGATTGGGAGTTGTAGGTACTGGTGATGGGTTAATGGGCGGCGTGGACTGGGCAAGGCGATTTTTGTGGAACTTACCAATATGTATGCTGAGTCCACGTTGCCCCTTGAAACCGCGGCCTTGGGGACAATGTGGACACTGAACTATAGGCTCCAGAGGTGTAGTGGTGGGGGCGGCATTCAAATTATTTCGTACATGCGACATAGAAAACTTATTATATACAAATAAGGTACCTACTTAAACTAGTAAATACAATAGCAATTACAACTAAAACAATTATAAAAATTGCGGGTTTCACTCCGGATCACATGCGAACAGTAAAGGTTCAGTTTTACCGTGGCGAGGTGTGCTAAAAGCGAAAAACACTTGAGGTCGCTGGAACGATGCACTGACTAGCTCTGCTGTGCAACACACAACACACGTTACACACGGGAAATCAATATAATTGCAGGTAAAGGCATATTTCTTCATCAATAGAGGAAATTAATCTTCCCATGTTTATTATTTTTCTTTGACGGCAGTTGTCATATTCGGGTACGGGTCTCAAAGTTGCATTCTCGGGCTTCCGCGGAGGATTCATTTATATCGCGTTGTATTTTCATGTAAGCCCATGCAGGAAATCCATTTATATGTTTAAAAAATCAGGAATATCTGCTTTTAAATAAAATAGAAATTTAAGCGAATTTTGAAAAGTGTTTGCCGTTGCTAGGTTATAGTTTGTGATAAACTAAGAAGAAATAATTTTCTAGCGAAAAATTTTTTTGGTTTTGTATGGAGGGTTGGCCAGCTGGGACGACTTGCCCCATACAAAAAAAAATTTTTTTTCGCGTCCAAAAATTTTTTCTCCTACTTTTTCCTATCCGCAATACAATACCGATTATGCCCTTAAACGGATCACAAGTATTTTTGATACACCCTGTATTAACAGACCACTGAAATCATAACCCCTTTTCTGGTTTTGCCGTAGTCGGGTGATACTAATAAGGCTCCAGGTTTATTAAGTAGATAAAGAAAATGCTTGCTACGCGCGAACGGCTCATGCGCCCGTACTCGCATTTGCGACAAATCTGTTCATGTGAAGCCGTACTAGTTAAAACCCTTGATAAATACAATACACGCCCATATATACCTGTCGGATATGTTTCATAGGCGTATATAGAGGGGGGGCCGGGTGGGCCGTGCCCACCCCAGAATAGCCTGGTGCCCACCCCAAGATGATAGGTTACCGATTTGAAATTCTAGGCTGGGCACAAAAAAATTATCACAAAATAAATGACATATTAAGTCCTAGAACCGACAATTCACTATTACCTATTAGTTCACTCATTATATATTTTGACCCGTGAATAATTAGTTCTTGGATTTTTTTTCGTATGTCCCTCGGGGGGGTCACTGGGAGTGTAAATTCAAAAAGTAGACTGAATCAGGCTCCTGCGTATATTCAAAAAACGGTTTCTCTTAAATAACTCGGCCATTTTTGATTTTACAGTAAAACCGTGAGAACAAAAATTGTAGGAAATTTGATTCTCTACAAGTTTGGTTCTCACAATTTTTCTTCTAGGATCGATATTTTGGGGAAAAAAGGTGAGAACCAAAATTGTTCAGAATTTGAATCTCTACAAGTTTAGTCCTCTTCATTTATGCCGTAAAGTTGAATATAAACGAGACGATGAAAATATTTTGAACTTGTCGCTTTTTTCAAATTTAATTTCCAAAATATCGATCGTAGAAGAAAAATTTTGAGGACTAAACTTGTAGAGAATCAAATTTTATATAATTTTTGTACTCACGGTTTTACTGTAAAATCAAAAATGGCCGAGTTATTCATAGTGTGGTGAACGAATGATTCTAGCTGGAAAAGTGGAAAGCAGAAATTTTGACTTTGGAACTTTATTAAGACTGGTTAAGAGACTAGCATACTAAAAGTCCCCGGCCCCCGGAGGTGAGCCCGAGGAGGGGGGAGGCAAAGAAGGTCCCGTTTTTTGGTTTTTTGCTTATATCTTTAAAACCATGAGTCATAGACAATTTTGATGTAGCACATAATTAAAGCTGATAAAATTATCTACAACTCTCATGAATACACTTTTTACCTAACACTAATGGTTGTCCTGATATGAGCTCCGAAAAACGGACGATTTTGTAAAGTGGGGGATTTTTAACCGACTTCAATTCCATTGAGGAAGGACGTTCTGCATTCGGTTTGGTGTTATTTTTTTTATGTATGTTCACCGATTACTCCGAGACCCATGGTCCGATTTGAGTAATTCTTTTTTTGTTTGAAAGAATCTACATCCAAGGTGGTCCCATATTAATATGGTACTGTTCTGATGATGGAATCCATGAGGAATTGAGGGAACTCCTCAATTTTTAAAGGCACATGTATGGTGATTTGGGTGTTTTCTTAAGCTACTCAAGCATTTTCTCACGAAAACCACCAATTTGATGGAGTGGAGTCCTGACGATGATGATTGTTTTGATGATAATTTGATGATTTTTGAATTTTGATGATTTTCTCACGAAAACCACCATTTAGATGCAGTGGACAGTGGACCTGATGATGATGATTGTTTTGATGATAATGATGAAGATTTTTTTACGCAGGATGATCAGCGATTACTCCGAGACCCGTGGTCCAATTTTAATATTTATATTTTTGTTTGAAAGGATGAAGATGGTCGCACATTTATCTGGTGCTGTTATGATGAAGGGATTCATGAGCAATTGAGGGAACTCCTCAATTTTTAAAGGCAAGTGTATAGTGATTTGGGTGTTTTCTTAAGCTACTCAAGCATTTTCTCACGAAAACCACCAATTTGATGGAGTGGACCTGATGATGATTGTTTTGATGATAATGATAAGATTTTTTAAATGTAGGATGTTCAGCGATTACTCCGAGACCCGTGATCCAATTTGAATAATTCTTCTTTTGTTTGAAAGGAACTACCTCGAAAATGGTGCCACATTTACATGGTGCTGCTCTGATGATGGATCCATGAGCAATTGAGGGAACTCCTCAATTTTTAAAGGCACGTGTATAGTGATTTGGGTGTTTTCTTAAGCTACCCAAGCATTTTCTCACGAAAACCACCAATTTGATGGAGTGGACCTGACGATGATGATTGTTTTGATGATAATGATGAAGATTTTAAAAATGTAAGATGTTCAGCGATTGCTCAGAGACCCGTGGTCCGATTTGAATAATTCTTTTTTTGTTTGAAAGGAACTACCTTAAAAATGATCCCACATTAATCTGGTCCTGTTCTGATGATGGAATCTATGAACAACTGAGGGAACCCCTCAATTTTTAAAGGCACGTGTCTGGTGATTTGGGTGTTTTCTTAAGCCACTCAAGCATTTTCTCACGAAAACCGCCAATTTGATGGAGTGGTCCTGATGATGATGATTGTTTTCGTGATAATGATGAAGATTTTTTTATGTAGGATGCTCAGCGATTACTCCGAGACCCGTGGTCCGATTTGGACAATTCCTTTTTTTTGTTTGATAGGAACTATCTCGAATATGGTCCCACATTAATCTGGTGGTGTTCTGATGATGGAATCCGTGAGGAATTGAGAGAACTCCTCAATTTTTAAAGGCACATTTATGTTGATTCGGTTGTTTTCTTAAGCAACTAAAGTATTTTCTCACGAAAACCACCATTTCGATGCAGTGGACCTGATGATGAAGTCCACATATGATACGTGGACCTTTCCTTAGATAGAATGGGTGTATTATGAACTTTTTTATGTATCTTTACCGATTTTGATAAATATATAACCACTAAAAATGGAAAAATAAAAACTTTTTACAAAAAAAAGATAAACCGACTTCAAAAATAATAAAATGAATCATTATATTATTTATATGCGTTTGCGATAATTTAATTCTTTATAAAATGTCTAGGGTGGCTTTTTATCCAGATAAACTTTTTCCAGTTAGTATGACAAGAGAGAGATGACAAGAATTGTGGAGAATCTCATATCTCGACAACCATTAGTGTTAGGTAAAAAGTGAATTCATAATAGTTGTAGAGAATTTTATCAGCTTTAATTATGTACTACAACAAAATTGTCTATGGCGCAAGATGTAAGCAAAAAACCAAAAAACGGGACCTTCTTTTCCTACCCCCTCCTCGGGCTCACCTCCACAAGTAGAGTTCTACTAGAGTCCTACTCCAGTACATTTTGTACTGCGTTACTTGATAATATTGAAAAATTAAAAAAAAAAAAAATGAAATTATTTTCAAAATTGCTTTCTTGGGGTTAGATATGAGGGTATTTAGTATAATTTTTGATATATAGTACCAAAAAAAACCAGCCATATCGTATCTGTGGGAGCCCAAACTTGGTATGTTTTGAAAATTATTGTTGTTTTTTTTTAAATGATGATGAAATATAATGATGTGGTATATTTTTAGAACCGCCTCTATTAGCCCTTTCACATGATACCACATACGATAGGATTTTGAAAAAAAAAATTTTCCCGTACAAAAAAAAAAGATGAATCAGCACCCTCCTAAGGGAATTTTTTTTTAGGAACTGCGGATCAAAAATTTTTTTTTGACCTCTAGTATGCGTGTGCCAAATGGCTAAACTGTACATCGATTTGCGGTATTACTGTAAAATTAGACTCGACGCTGCCGACTATAGCCATAGGGCTCCCAATGTATCTGAATAAGACAGGGGCCAGGCCCCCCCTGGAAAATATCTCTAGATACGCCAATGATATGTTTGTCCGGCGGATAGATCCGTCCGTGTATGGCGCTATTCGTATGTGTCCGCACATTGTATTAATGGTCGGTTACCTTATAAACTTTGAAACTCGATTAGCTGTTAAAAGATTGAAATAGTACTAAAATACAAGTGAAGCTAAAAATAATCCTTTTTTTTCAATGATCTTGATGCTCGGTCATCCGTTAGGACTTAGGACAAATGGTTTTCGATATTTATATTATTTTTGGCGTCAAGTATCTATAATAGATTTTTTAGGAACGATTTTTCTATAGAATATTTGGAATTCAGAATATAAGCACCACATATCATCAGTAGTCGCCAATATAGCTTCCGACGGTTCAAGGTCAACCTGAACCCAAGGTCAACCGATTGAGTGAAATACCCCTGACGGTTGAAACCCTTGGCCGAAGTCTTGTTGCCACCATTGCACTCCGTGTAGTGGGGCCCTTTTAGTACTGGAGCCGAGAGAACTGGTAATTTATCACTTTTCTTACCGGCTGGCTTCCATATAGGATTGTAGAGCCCGTCTCGGAGATCACGAAAATATAAGTCTTAAAGGTCTTAAATGGGCGCTAGTATGTATGGCGTCAAGTTGAAAAAACGAAAAAATGACGTTAATTTATCAACGAGCTTACCGCTCCAAATTTTGAGACACGGTAGAGCCCACCTCAAATGACCTACATACCGAATTTAAGACCATTCCGGTGGGCGCACTAGATTTTAAGACCAGTTGAAAAAACGAAAAAATGGCCTTAATTTATCAACGAGCTTACCGCTTCAAATTTTGACACACGATAAAGCCCACCTCAAATAACCTACATACCAAATTTAAGACCATTCTGGTGGGCGCACTAGATTTTAAGACCATTTTAAGAAGTAATCGATTCCATACGAAAAATAGCAAATAGCTTTAAATTCGGTTCAAAAATTCATTTAAATGTTTTAACATAACAGCATATTCATATTCAAGGATCTCATAGTTAGATATGCCTTAAAGGTATACTACATAAGTCTAAAAATTGGAAAATTCGTCTTAAGTCAGGGTGTTTTGTCCCTAAGTCAGGGTGTTTTGTACTTAAGTCAGGGTGTTTTGAATCACAAAATTCATTTTTCATTTTTAACTTAATGGTATAAATCTCGATTCAGAAAATCGGACGTAATGCTTATAGGAGTTTTCTAACAGTCACTCATAACCCTAAACAGACAAGCGTCAAGTTAGGTGCTCCTAAAATATGTAGCTGTCTGAAAAAAAAAATTAAATTAAATTATTCACCTTGACGCTCCAAACCTTGAGACGCGGTCACGCCGACCTCAAATAACTTACATGCCAAATTTAAGACCATTACAGTGGGCGCATTAGATTTTAAGACCAGTTGAAATTACAAAAAAATTACGTTAATTTATCGACGTGCTTACCACTCCAAATTTTGACACGCATCACGCAGTAAAACCCACCTCAAATAATAATAAGTAATTAATTTAATTTGTACCTAAATGGACTAATATTTGTATATCTATGGACAACTGTCTATACATACCGGTTCTTCATCCAACAGCCCAGTAATTACTCCATACTTTTCACCCAATAGCCTAGTACACCTTTTAAACTCCATTAATTCTCAATAGTCCTTACACCAAGGTGGGTGCTATCTCTGCATGCATCCCATGACACAAGCAGGGGCAGCATCCGTTTAGTGTACCCCTCACTTCTCATTAAATTCTCGAAAGGGCCTCTGCGCGTTGACTTCGGCTCTGTTTTGTGCCATTAAGTTAAAAATGAAAAATACATTTAGTGATTTAAGACTCCAGAAACTTAAACTATAATGAATTATCTACTTTATAGACTTATTATAGTATACTTTTATGGTATATCAAACTACGCAACACTTAAATTTGAATATGCAGTTAATGTTAAACTATTTAAAGAGTTTTATAACAGTATTTAAAGTTAGTTGCTATTTTTCGTATGGAATCGATTATTTCTTAAAATAGTCTTAAAATCATACGCGCCGATCGGAATGGTCTTATATTTAGTATGCAGTATACTGTATACTTCAATTCGGCTTTATCAAGTGTCAAGATTTGGAGCGGTATGCTCGTTGATAAATTAACGCAATTTTCTCATATTTTCAATTGGTCTTCAAATCTAGTGCGCCCACTGAAATGGTCATAAATTTAATATGTGAGTTATTTGAGGTCGGCTCGACCGCCTCTCCAAATTTGAATCGTCAAGATGATTTTTTTTCCAGACAGTTACATATTTTAGGAGCACCTATCATGGTTTATCATGATTTGTTCTATAAAGTTAAAAATGATAAAGAATTTAATAATTTAAAACCCCCTCACTTAAGTACTGCTATGACAAATTTTCTAATTTTTAGACTTATTGTGCTATACTTTTACGGCATATCTAACTATGAGACCCTTAAATATGAATATGCCGTTATGTTAAACCATTTTTGAACCAAATTTAAAGCTCTATGCTATGTTTCGTATGGTTTCGATTATTTCTTAAAATGGTCTTAAAATCTAGTGCGCCCACTGAAATGGTCTTATATTTGGTATGTAGATTATTTGAGGTGGCTTTACCGCGTATCAAAATTTAGAGCGGTAAGCTCGTTAATAAGTTACGGCAATTTTTCCGTATTTTCAACTGGTCTTAAAATCTAATGCGCCCACTATAATGGTTTTAAATTTGGCATGTAAGTTATTTGAGGTCGGCGCGACCGCGTCTCAAAATTTGGAGCGTCAAGGTGAATAATTTAATTTAATTCTTTTTTTCAGACAGCTACATATTTTAGGAGCACCTAACTTGACGCTTGTCTGTTTAGGGTTATGAGTAACTGTTAGAAAACGCCTATAAGTATTACGTCCGATTTTCTGAATCGAGATTTGTACCATTAAGTTAAAAATGAAAAATGAATTTTGTGATTCAAAACACCCTGACTTAAGTAAAAACACCCTGACTTAAGGAAAAACACCCTGACCTAAGGACAAAACACCCTGACTTAAGTACTGCTATGACGAATTTTCCAATTTTTTAGACTTATGTAGTATACTTTTAAGGGTCACCACATACCTAGCGGTTTTCCTCGCGGAATTACCGGAAGTAGCGGAAATTCATAGACAAAATGCTTAATTTGTCTATGGTAGCGGAAATTTGTCTATGGTAGCAGATTTTTTGTATGGAAGCCATAGACAAATTTCCGCTACTTCCGGTAATTCCGCGAGGAAAACCGCTAGGTGTGTGATGACCCTAAGGCATATCTAACTATGAGACCCTTGAATATGAATATGCCGTTATGTTAAACCATTTAAATGAATTTTTGAACCGTATTTAAAGCTATTTGCTATTTTTCGTATGGAATCGATTACTTCTTAAAATGGTCTTAAAATCTAGTGCGCCCACCGGAATGGTCTTAAATTTGGTATGTAGGTTATTTGAGGTGGGCTTTATCGTGTGTCAAAATTTGAAGCGGTAAGCTCGTTGATAAATTAAGGCCACATTTTCGTTTTTTCAACTGGTCTTAAAATCTAGTGCGCCCACCGGAATGGTCTTAAATTCGGTATGTAGGTCATTTGAGGTGGGCTCTACCGTGTCTCAAAATTTGGAGCGGTAAGCTCGTTGATAAATTAACGTCATTTTTTCGTTTTTCAACTTGACGCCATACATACTAGCGCCCATTTAAGACCTTTAAGACTTATGTTTTCGTGATCTCCGAGACGGGCTCTACAATCCTATATGGAAGCCAGCCGGTAAGAAAAGTGATAAATTACCAGTTCTCTCGGCTCCAGTACTATTTAATTAGGTTACAACGCAATCGAATGATATATGGCCTCTACACAAAAATCGCAGGCGACTAGTTGCTTACGTTTGTAGAGGTCCTAACGGAACGGCCAAATAGCATATGCGTGCAACGAAACGCTTTTGACATCTACTGTCAAACACCCACAGCTGCAAAACGACATCGAATCGAAAATATCATAAAAACCTGCGGATTGCGGAGATCGGACGGAGTCGTATCTCGCGTATATCGAAGTCGCTTTCTGAATAAATAAATACCACAATAGCAATAATTGAAATAAATCAGGACTTCTAAAGTTAAATACGATGTGATCTTGTGTTCGTTCCATGAAAGTGGCGATTTATCACTGAACAAACAATATCGGCACGGATGGAATGCCTCTGGCTTGTTCAGAGTGAGTATAATTATATGAAAATGTAGCAGCTATTAGCTTTTTCTTTGTCAACGTGTGATTGTAAACATAGAGCGTGTAGGTAGGTGAGGTCTGAGAGTTGGACTGGTTGCGTTGTGTGTTGTTTGAGTTGATGTTTGCGTCCTCCGCCTACGCAATAATTCCGAGTGATGTTTGGAAGGGCACGATCGTCCTACGTCTATAATTAGACCCTAAATTACTGAGATCGCTCGGTGACATCTATTTAAGGTAATCAGTGTGGTCTGAGAGTTAACTTTAAACATTTTTAATGTTTAATCATTATTTTGTGTTATAATTTCTTACTTTTCTAAAACATGTTTCGGCTTTCTCTTTAAATATTTCTAAATATTTACCAGTGTTATGAGATACAAGTAGCGCAGAATTTTAATATTCTGTATGTTGCAGTTTTTGTTTGCATAAGTAGTGTGTTGTTAATTTATTCATGTTTATTTTTAAATTCATTTGCATTTTCTCTTATTGGTTTGTTGACATATAAAGTAGCACTCACACGGTGCTATTACAGTGCTGCATTTGTTTAAAATAGTAGGTTTATTAATTCTAAACAGCTAAAATAATAAAATAATGAGTGTTGTAGGATGTAAGTAAATTGTAATTATAGGGCTAGTACTAATATTAATTTAAATAAGTGGTATAGTCGAAGTCAAAGATATGTTTACACGTTTGCGCCTTGTTTCTTTGTAATAAGGTCCAAAAGTGTAAACATATCTTTGACGTTGACTGTACAAAGTCATGAATTTTTTGTAGTAATAATGTTGGTAAAAACCAATTACTTTAGGAATCTTACGATAATATTGTTGATCATTTTTGTTCAATAAGGCCAAGACTATTCATAAATAATATCAAATTTAATCAATCAAATTGTGAAGTCACATTATAGGGAGAGGTTATACAAAACGTAAACAAGTGTGACAACGGGGGGGAGGGTGAGTTAAAAAGTCATGAAACTTCTGTGACGTAATTTGTGGATCAACCATTATGTCAATTTTATAATTGAAAAATTCACCATGTCAAGCCAGTTTGAAACGAACGAAGGCCGACGTCAAGTTACATTGAAGATTGCACTAGAGTGCACCAAACCGTCTGTTAACATCATCATAATCGTTAAAATTTTCTTTTATGTAAAGTTTGACAGTTTTCTATGGGATGTCATTCAAAAAGGCAAAGGGTGCGTTTGCTCAACTCAAGCCTGTGTGGGACTCAAAGGTGCTCACGAGGCGCGTTAAACTTTCCCTCTTCGAGTCCATCGTAAAGTCAGCGCTGCTTTTTGGCTGTGAAACATGGAGAGTGACGAAGGGCCTGACAAGCAAACTGCAAGTGTTTGTCAATAAGTCCCTGAGGTCGATCCTCCGCGTGTTCTGGCCAAGAACAATTCGTAACGAGGACCTGTGGAGTATATGCCAGCAAACACCCATTGCCGTTGAGATTGCGACACGGAAATGGAGATGGATAGGTCATACCATACGAAGAGGAGAAGCGAATATGGCAAGCATCGCTTTCGGTTGGAAACCGCCAAATAAGAAGCGCGGTTCTGGGCGCCCAGTTCACACATGGCGTTGGTCAGTCGAGAGTGAATTGCGAGCAGCGGGACTGAGCTGGGTGGAGGCTAGAAGGGTCGCTGAGGAAAGGAAGGCGTGGCGCGAGTTTAGGACAACAACAACAACATGGGATGTCATGCCATATTTAGCGAAGATGAATCCGTTAATTGTTTGTGGTGCAACCCACTGAGTGCATTAGGAGATTTCTTTGTTCCACTTTAAACTGTTAGCTGTTCTAATTCTTGGGATTATTGTGCAACTATCTCAATTAATATCACTTGTCCGTGTTCACAAACAGTTACTGTAGAACTGATAGTTTACGCTCTTTAGACATTCGGTAGTCTCACGGTAAGGTGGACGACTTTAAATCTTGCATGTATACAGAACAGAACAATTTCAAACATATGGATTGTCAAACTCAAACCTATCTGTAGCTGAATATAGACTGAGATTGACAACACAATATATAAAAGTATTTTTATTTTTCCTTACAAGTCTTTGTTGCAATAATAGGTTTTTAATTGTTCATTAATTTCTTTACTGCTATCACACTATGATAACTTTGTTGTTATCATTTTTTTCATACATATATATATTTATTTATTTATATATACTGGATTGAAGAATTATTAACACTAAAATGAATACATGTGTTAGATGCATCCACAAATTAGGTCACTTCAGATATCCAATTGATGATAATCAATAACTTCCTACTAACTAGTGACTCATTCAAATTTCAGCATAAATGGTCCATTCATCATCTAACAGCTATTGACCTATGATTCAAACCAATTTTAACTCAGGAAGGCGCTCTCTGAATAGTGCTCTGTTTGATGTGTTTTTTTAATGGGCACTTGCATGAGAGTAAGTCTGTGTACTACTAATTACTTATCTTGCCTATTTGAGTGTTGCCACCACTGCTGGTCAAAGCAAGACTGGGAAACCGGTATTTGCTCCATAATAAAATACTCTAATTCTTTTCGTACTTTTGTTTACTATTTAATATTTCATCGAAAAATCTTATAAAATTAAATCATTTCGTTACCTAAATACAATATAGTTTATTTTAGTTCTACATTAAAACCATAAAATAATTAAATATATTGGCTTATATCGGGGTTTTAACCGAAAGGGGCGAAAACCGGTTGCGAGCCCCTAGGTCAAAGACCTCTTGCCTAAAGCTCCATGACTCCCGATATTTCGCTTCTTTCGACCAGTTCGAAAGCCTTTTGGATCTCCTGGGCGAAACCGACACTGCAGCACCGCTATACTATGTAGTCCAACTATACTAGTTGAGCGGTCCGTGGAATGGAGCGCGAAACTGAGCGTTAGAGTAGTCGCATTCATATAACGGACAACTTGGCGAAAACGTGCAGCTGTGCCGCAGTGTCAATTCCGCTCTTGAGCTGTGAAGGTCCAATCCAACGTGGGTCAGTTCGGGTTGCACAGGGTGGTTCCATAACTTAAATACCGCGAGCCATCCGGTTGCTTCGCGGACACTGGAACTACGCGTCATTGCTCTGAATATTTATAGTTGTTTAACATGTTGTAGTTGAGGTGACGTGTTGGTTGTCTTGTGGCAGGGCGCGGGTATGATGGTGGTGCGGCTGAACCTGCGCGTGGCGCTGGGCGCGCTGTGCTGCGCCGTGCTCGCGCTCACGCTGTTCTGGGCGCGCTGCGGGGAGCTCAGCCGGCCGCCAGGTACATACTGTATACCTGTATAGGAAAGTCACGCACGGGAGTGGTAAATACTGTACTGAGCCGAATCATGTATCGTTACGTTAGTCTGTAAAGAATTTATAATCGGTCTCTTATTTGGATTTAATAAGTTTCATAATGGATCCTTAAATTCAAAAGTTGTTTATCTGTAGCTCTCTGATTGTTTTAGATAATATAATCTATGTACACATACTAATGCTAATAATAAAAAAAAACTCTGGTAATTTTATTATCCTAATTAATTAATATTATGGAATAATCTTCCACAAACGACTTAAACACAGCAAGCTTAATAAGGCTTATGGGAATAAGAACACGGAAAAAAAATCTTCATGAAGACAAATCCTCTTGGCCAAGACAGTATTGTTTCGTATATTTCGGAAACAATTTGCCTAGACCTCCACTTTGGTCATGATTCAAGTAAAATGTCTTTATTCAAGTAAAATATGTCTTGGGCTAAAGATATATAATTAGTCCAAGACAATATTTACTTATGTTTAAATAATAATATTCTTGCATTGCTATTCTTGGCTGAAGATATCCTTTTTTTCCGTGAATGACCACCCTCTATCTGTCCGCAGTCGGTTCGATGCTGTCAAACGCGTTGACCGAGCGAACCGCGCGAGACGAGATCGAGTGCTCCATCAACGGCGAGTATTCGATCGCTTGTCGCAAGGACCGGGACGATGTGTACGTGCCGTTCAACTTCATTAGGAAATACTTCGAGGTAAGACCGTCCCCGACTTAAGAGTTTTCATTTCGCTTGTTAAAAAAAGATACTTAAAGTATTTAATGAAACTTGAATGTACGAAAGCAAATATAGTAGAATCTAACTTGTATCAGAGACTATAGAGATATAGACGACCACAGCCTAAGAACTTTTTGAAGCTCATGTCGATTGCGCCATCTATGTCAAAGCCCCCTAAAGATACCGAATATGTAAGAGCAATGTCACCTGCACTGCTTCTCCACCTAGTAGCTACTAGTGTACTATTTCCTAAATGAATCTCCGGGTCAATTTTTTTGACCTCGGCTTATATAAACTTTTTCCATGTTGTTTGTACAGATCTACGGAAAACTAACATCAGTGGATGGCGTCGAAAAGTTCGAATGGTCGCACAGCTACAGCAAAATCTACCACCCGAAGAAAAAATACGACCCGCGCGGGACTTTCGTTACTTTTGAGAACTACAACGTCGAAGTTCGGGACCGCGTCAAATGCGTGAGCGGGACGGAAGGTGTTCCTATCTCGACGCAATGGGAGCCTAGAGGCTTCTATTACCCAACGCAGATAGCTCAATTTGGCTTGTCACATTACAGCAAGAATCTAACAGAGCCTGAACCAAGAATAAAGGTTTTAGATGATAGCGAGAAGTACTTGCAGAACTGGATAGTCAGTAAAGACGCGTCGCTGTCAAGGGATTTTGACTCTACAGTGCATTCGAAAGTGCTGAGGTTTTCGACGACAGAGCTAGCCGCTAGCCAGGTGTGGGTGATGGTGAACATAAGCCTGGACTTCGTGTTGAGCGCGGATGTGCTGCTGCGGCCCAACTCTTCGCTGACGGTGGTGCTGCAGAACAAGGAGAGAAAAGAGACTGCTTATTTGCATTACGTTACGAATACACAGATGATTTATGCTCAGGTGAGTGGAAATTATTATTCTTCATTCATGCTTAAGCCGCCGTATGCATATAGGCTGCGTTCGCACCTGGCCTATAACCGCGAACCACTTCGTTCATCGAATCGTCTAAACCGCATCGGTATCCTGCCTTTTCGCCGAAAATTGTATTGCCGAATTTCATTTGCCAACCAACTTTTCGCAGAAGTTTCATTTGGCCGAATAACTTTTACCAAATAATTATTTCGCAACCATTTCATTTCCCAACCCCATAGTTGGGAAATGAAAATTGCCTACTAGGTTGGGTTAGGTTAGGTTGGATTATGTAAAGTTGGGAAATGAAATTCGGCCAAATGAAACTTCTGCGAAAAGTTGGTTGGCAAGTGAAATTTGGCAATATGATTTTCGGCGAAAAGGCAGAAAACCATTTGCATCACTCTCTTTCGTATATGCAAGCGCGATAGAGACGGGGCCAACGTTTTGTCGTTTTTGGAACTTCGCGGTAACCAGCCCGGCCGCATCGCGGCAATAGCATCACTTTGGTTATATATCATCGCACAACGGAGCTCTAGGATTGGTTCTTAACAAATACATTTCTCGCAACGCTTCGTCGCTCATCTCTGGTGGCAGCGCAGCCTAAAGTCTAGAAAATCGAATCTCCATTTATTTTATTTTATTAATTTTAATTTCAATGTGTGCGTTCGTACAGGAAGAGCACATATACTACGGTGTGGGGGCCGAGCCGGCGTGGCGGCGCCTGACGCGCGACCTCATCGTCGACATGCAGAAGGGCTGGGCGCTGCTGGACCGCCCCAAGCGGGGGTCGCCAAGGAACAAGTTCAAGGTACGTTTACTCTGTGTCTGTTACTGCATAATATGCAAGATGGGAACAAGTAGTCATCAGCTGTAAGTAAAAACACATTGAAAGTTCCACATGACGGGGTCCAGCATTAACAACATGACGTTTGTCCTCGAAAATCTCTAGGTATATTCATGAAGTATTGTACTTTGTCACAGATATCCAGTATAATCTTAAGCGGCAACGGCTCACTGGACAACCTGACCATAAGCACGAGCGCACACATGGAGCAGTTCTACGCTGCGGCCTCCTGGCTGGTGCGGAGACAGCGCGCCAGGAGTGGCGGCTGGCCCATACCGGTGCGGCGCCGGGTGGCCCCGGGGGTCGCTGACCTGCGGCCGGGCTGGTGAGTGTGACTCTGCACATGGAGCAGTTCTACGCTGCGGCCTCCTGGCTGGTGCGGAGCCAGCGTGCCAGGAGTGGCGGCTGGCCCATACCGGTGCGGCGCCGGGTGGCCCCGGGGGTCGCTGACCTGCGGCCGGGCTGGTGAGTGTGACTCTGCACATGGAGCAGTTCTACGCTGCGGCCTCCTGGCTGGTGCGGAGCCAGCGTGCCAGGAGTGGCGGCTGGCCCATACCGGTGCGGCGCCGGGTGGCCCCGGGGGTCGCTGACCTGCGGCCGGGCTGGTGAGTGTGACTCTGCACATGGAGCAGTTCTACGCTGCGGCCTCCTGGCTGGTGCGGAGCCAGCGTGCCAGGAGTGGCGGCTGGCCCATACCGGTGCGGCGCCGGGTGGCCCCGGGGGTCGCTGACCTGCGGCCGGGCTGGTGAGTGTGACTACACATGGAGCAAAATGCAACTGTACACAGTCGTTGTCAAATATATCGGAGCGGTCAAGGTACTCAAAAATATCTGAGCATGCACTTTGTCGCCTTGACAATAGAGGCGTTGCTCAGATATTTTTGACCACCTTGGCCGCTCCGATATATCTGATGGTACAGTCGCCATAATGCGTTGTTTTAATCAACATAATTCAACGGTTGTAGTAGAAATCTCGGAATGGTTATCACAGCACAGAGTAATTGTCGCAATCAGAGATTGTTGTTAATGTAACCTATTAAACCAATCAATGGACGGCGACACACGAGCTGTCTAACGTCGTAATAGGCGCTCGCTAATATTTTAGTGGGAATTTATTATAGTTATTCATATGCCAGGACGATTTAAAACAAGACAGAACTGCTACTTTGACGTGTTTTCGTATTAAATATGGATTACCATATGTATCTATTTATATTCCAGTTATTTTAATAGAACCAGTGCTTACCATGATATACATTATACACTGAATGAACATACTGTATTTCGCTAAGATCCCCACGTCACAGGCTCAGCCTAGTGTGGGGATCACTGTACTGCCTCGCACTGTAATACAAATTTATGTAATAAATATATTTAGAATTTTTAGAAATTGAATTTTTGAATAATTTTAAACAAAAAAAGAACCGACTTCACTTAGGATCCGTATTCCATTAAATTTCAATTCAATTTTAATTTCGTTTATTCTCACACATAAGCTTACAGTAAAGACCAAAGCGCTTACACGGTAGGCCGAGTTGCTTTAAAAATAGTGAAAACACTATAGGTGTGCCTATAATAGTTGAAGAGTTTCCTCGATCTCTCCAGGATCCCATCATCACACCCTGACTTGGTGACAATGGGAGCATTAGGGGTTATACCCGTTCGATCAAAAAAAAATTTGAAAATCGGTTCACGATTCACAGAGATATCGAGTAACATACATACAAAAAAAAATTATAAAAAAACTGTCGAATTGAGAACCTCCTCCTTTTTTGAAGTCGATTAAAAAGATATAATATTTTCAGAAATGTCCACGAAACCGCTGAGCCTAACATAACTTCCTAAAAAACCTGCTTTCAAGTAAATAAATAAACGCATATAAATCGGGTCAACTATTTTAGCGCTTCGTGGCCACAGACAGATACACAGACTGACTCACATATCCAACTTACAGCAACCCTGTTTTTGCGTCAGCAGTTAAAAAAAAGTAACTACACTTAATAATGCCAGGGCAAAAATGCTAGGAAAATATGCAAGAAAAAATAACAAATTCCCCTAGCGCGGAATCGAACCAGCACGGTTAGCACATGAGTGACGCGACAGTATCCCGCGCGCGAGATACCCGTCTCTTTTTAATTGACACAGTCAGAAAAGGACGGATAGACTATCTCGCGCGTGAGACACTGATGTGTCGCTCATGTGCTAAGCGTGCAGCGACTTTAGCATTCAAGATTGCCTCCATAACCCCTAGGCTACCCAGCTCACGACGGCACGTCCTCAATTTCTCGAGTGTCCGCCATCATTAGCATCTGTCATCATCTGTACAGATCCGGTTAAGGGGTGTACCTCGGAATTCCTAATAACGTTTGTCCTAAAATCACTTGCCCTAACCGTTTTGTCCTAATTGTCATTTGCCCTAATGATCAATTACCCTAACAGTCACTTGTCATAATGTAATGAATATCCTAATGCTCATTTGTCCTAAAATTGTTTACCATAATGTTCAAAAATCCTAATTTTATTTGCCATAACATTTGAAACCCCTAATGACATTTGTCCTAAAATTACTTACCCTAACCGTTTTGTCCTAATTGTCATTTGCCCTAATGATCAATTATCCTAACAATTACTTGTCATAATGTAATGTTTGCCCTAAAGCTCATTTGCCCTAAAAATTCTTACCATAATGTTCGAATATCCTAATTTTATTTGCCATAACGGCGTAGGTTAGGGTTATTTTTTTATGACCCTAAAAACGAAACTGCTCCCAGAGATAGGTAGGTTAGGGTTTTTTTTTTGATGACCCTAAAAACTAAACTGCTCCCAGAGATAGGTAGGTTAGGGTTATTTTTTTTTGGATGACCCTAAAGACGAAACTGCTCCCAGAGATAGGTAGGTTAGGGTTATTTTTTTTATGACCCTAAAAACATATGAGCATTAGGGCAAGTGACAATTAGGAAAAATTACCAGTAGGACATTTAATATTAGGGTATGAAAGAATAGGAAAAATGATATTAGTTTATTTGAAATTAGGTGTTTTGATCATTAGGACAAATAACTTTTAGGTCAAATAATAATTATGACAAATTAATATTATGGAAAAAAAAGTTAGGGCAACTGATGAATAGGTCAAATGATATTAGGTAATAACATATTAGGGAAAATAAAATTCATCGATACGATGATAGGGCAACAACAATTAGGACAAATGAGCATTAGGGCAAATGATCATTAGGACAAATAGCATTAGGGAATACAAAAATAGGACAAAAAACTTTAGGGATTCAGATATAGATCCCCGGTTAAGTTGTCAGCTGTACACAACTCACAATAAGAAGGAATTGTTACCCGCCGTTGTATTTCAATGTTGATCGGCGCGGGCCGGGCAGATTGATGGATGGAGCTATTTATTACTCGAGTGCCAAGGAGGTTATCATTAACATGTTATAGATATTGTGCTACTATTGAACTGACTACTAAAAGGAAGAAAGTAATCCGTTTTAGGGTTCCGTACCCAAACGGTAAAAACGGGACTCTATTAGTATTTTTTCGCGCCTTCTAAGTCCACAACCCGTTGATCGATCCAGCTCATAAAGGAAAAGGAACTCTCAAATTTTAAGTATCTCTTTACAACCCCAACAAATTTCATAAAGATCAGTAAAATGTTACTAAAGTTATCGTCGAACAAACTCTCAAAATCAAACAGCCATCGAAATGCCGAGTATTCTCAGTAGCCAGAACTTGTTTGTAAGAACTCGCTTCGCTTACGCTCCCGCTAGTTCGATGAATTATTTAAACGCGATACTTATATGCTCTTTATACTTATATACAGGGTGGAAAGATAAGTCGGGCCCTGGAGGGAAACTACCTTAAAACGTTGAGATAGCTCAATTAACTGAAAGGAAACTTTCTTTTATTTTTAAAAAGAGACATATCTGCATTTACAAATTTTCGAGAAAATGCACAATTCACAAAAAAACTACTCATTTTGTAATTTTTGTCAAACACAATTTTTATGACAATTCATGACAAACGATCCTATTTCCAACAAGAATACAAACTTCTTAATACCAAGCAAATTTACGGCACAAGAGAAGCCATAAATAATGAAAAAAGAAAAATCATACAATTTTAGTATCGAAAAAAGGGAAAATTAGAAAAAAATCTGGGAATGCAGTTTTACCTTTTAGGAAAAATAAAGGAATGTTTCCTTTTAGTGTATTGAGCTATCTCAACGTTTTAAGGTAGTTTCCCTCCAAGGCCCGACTTATCTTTCCACCCTGTATATTATATAATTTATTGCATTTATTTGATAAACTATGAACTCAGTACGCTGTATGTTAAAGCGAACCGCTTTAGTACATTAAGGTGATATGAAAGTGAATGGAACATATAAATGCAATAATGATTAACAACTATGTAAGATATTATGTCGGCCTCTATTTGAAATAACTTTAATCGTAAAATACGTAAATAGCGTACACTCATCAGCTCATTACGTTATGTACAGTGGCCATGAAATATATCGGAGCGGCCAAGGTACTCAAAAATTACCTTGCCTTGACAATAGAGGCGTTGTTCAGATATTTGCGACTACCTTGGCCGTTCTGATTCTCGTATCGGATGGCGACTGTATCACTGTAACAAATGCGAATCAAAAATCATGTAGGTAAGCCAAAAAAAATTGCATACAGTGGAGTTCTAGAACATAGATGCGATTTATTGAACATAATAGTAGATTGTTCAACAAGGGACTAAAACAAGTCATTATGGTTGTTTAGTCTCGCGTTAAACACTCTACTTTTCACTTTGAATGCGAGGAAAAAATAACGACATTCTACACAAAATCTCAATATTTATAATGGCAAAAATTGAAATTATCAATAAAATTTGTTAGGCGGTTTATGTTTTTTTTTGTTTTGTTTTGTATTTTTTTTTTTGTTTTTTTTTTAAATCGAGTGTGTTTAATATTTTCGCACAGTTGTCATTTTGAGGTTATCATGCGTGGTCCAAAATTGTCTATGCACAATCACTAAAAAGGGCGGTAATCGCCCATTCATAAACACCGTGAGTGGCTGTTTAGGGGTTTCCAAGGTAAATTAAAAAAAAATTTTTAGTCCCTAGAGATTAATAAAGAGTTTTAGTCCCGATCTGCAGAGACTAAAGTAACATTTTAAGAGCATGAGAAGTGAAAATACATATATGAACACAATCTGTTTTGTATGGATTTAAAGTCATGTAAGTGAGTACACAAAAAGAACAAAAAAAGAAGAAGAAAATAAGAAGTCATGGAAGTATCAAGAAGATTTAAGTATGGTAAAAGAGAAGAGAAGTTTGTTGAGAACCATAGATAACAGGAGAGGGAAGATGCTTGGACACCTGCTGCGGCCCGATGCGTTTTTAAGAAACATCATAGAAGGGAGAGTTGAAGCAGAAAGGAAGCTAGGAAAGCCAAGGAGAGCATACATGGATCAAGTAAAGGAAAGATAAACGTCGTGTCCTATCAGGCTGTAAAAGTGAAGGCAAATGACAGGCAGGCATGGAAATTGCTCCACCGACATGAGCCTAGCTCTTAAATATATGATGATGATGAAGTACACATAGCTACTATACTTATGAATTCCTTTTTGTGATCGAGATTTAAAAGTGTTTATGTACAGTGGCGTCTGAAAATATGGATACATTTAACGAGACAAAAACATGTATCCAAGACTTTACGCCGCGGTAATAGAGTCGTGGCTACATATTTGTGTTACATTAAATGTATACATATTTTCAGACGTGACTGTACCGCCGCCATCAGATTTATCTGAGCGGCCAAGGTGGTCACAAATATCTGAACAATACCTCTATTGTTAAGGCGATAAAGTACACGTTCAGATATATTTGGGTACCCTGGCCGCTCTGATATATTTGATGGCGACTGTACCTAGCAGGAGATGCTAAACGTTTATAACAAACAATAAATTAACCTAGTTAGTTCGGCGCCGACACACATAGTCTGAATATGCAATTAAGCCGCGATAATTATAGATCGGCTAATGTCATTGTGTGCGCTGCGCTTGCACATACTTCAATGTGACCCTTGACTGCAGCTTGTGTAGTTATTTAGATTAAACTTTTCCTTCATGGTCTCGTCATGGTCTGTCTGTCGGTTCTCTTGATTCTCTTCAGACATTTTATTCAGTTTCTACAAATAAAAGGAGTGTGTAAAATAGTGTATAATTTGATACAACTGATCTGATGATTAGTTGATAAACTTTGTAATTAAATTTCTAATAAAAATGCGGCGAATAACAAAGTATGGAACATTATTCGATAGGTTTGCTATTTCCTTAACCAGGAAAATATATTTCCAACCGAGTAAAAGAATGTCGTGATGGTTGATCAGAACCGATGTCCTGTACATATAATTAAATAGTGAATACTGAAGCCATTAGACTAGAATTAATAAAAGCAAGTTGCTGATAGCGCAGAGTAACTAAATCCAGACGGGATGAGTTCCGACGTTTCGACATAGCTTACACCGGGCATTTGCCAAGATCGCTAGACTTGGGTGATTATCTGCAGTAAATATACAGACCTATATGACAAATCAGAAATATAAGCGATGTAAAATCTGAAATGTTATTTTTGAACAAGCATTTATCAAGATTATTGTACTGAAACAAAATATATATGACGCCTTATTTCCACAGGCACTCAGCAATGAGCCAAGGGCACGGCATTTCCCTGCTGGCCCGAGCGTTCCACCGCAGCGGAGATACTGACTATCTGCGCGCGGCGAAGAAGGCGCTGTACCTGCTGGACGTGCCGAGCCACGCCGGCGGCGTCAAAGCCATGTGGATGGACAAGCATGTGTGGTAAGTGTCGTACTCGACGCGTGCCCGGACATACAGTAGTGACGTGGACTATCTGCGCGCGGCGAAGAAGGCGCTGTACCTGCTGGACGTGCCGAGCCACGCCGGCGGCGTCAAAGCCATGTGGATGGACAAGCATGTGTGGTAAGTGTCGTACTCGACGCGTGCCCGGACATACAGTAGTGACGTGGACTATCTGCGCGCGGCGAAGAAGGCGCTGTACCTGCTGGACGTGCCGAGCCACGCCGGCGACGTCAAAGCCATGTGGATGGACAAGCATGTGTGGTAAGTGTCGTACTCGACGCGTGCCCGGACATACAGTAGTGACGTGAACTATCTGCGCGCGGTGAAGAAGGCGCTGTACCTGCTGGACGTGCCGAGCCACGCCGGCGGCGTCAAAGCCATGTGGATGGACAAGCATGTGTGGTAAGTGTCGTACTCGACGCGTGCCCGGACATACAGTAGTGACGTGAACTATCTGCGCGCGGCGAAGAAGGCGCTGTACCTGCTAGACGTGCCGAGCCACGCCGGCGGCGTCAAAGCCATGTGGATGGACAAGCATGTGTGGTAAGTGTCGTACTCGACGCGTGCCCGGACATACAGTAGTAACGTGGACTATCTGCGCGCGGCGAAGAAGGCGCTGTACCTGCTGGACGTGCCGAGCCACGCCAGCGACGTCAAAGCCATTTGGATGGACAAGCATGTGTGGTAAGTGTCGTACTCGACGCGTGCCCGGACATACAGTAGTGACGTGGACTATCTGCGCGCGGCGAAGAAGGCGCTGTACCTGCTGGACGTGCCGAGCCACGCCGGCGGCGTCAAAGCCATGTGGATGGACAAGCATGTGTGGTAAGTGTCGTACTCGACACGTGCCCGGACATACAGTAGTGACGTGGACTATCTGCGCGCGGCGAAGAAGGCGCTGTACCTGCTGGACGTGCCGAGCCACGCCGGCGGCGTCAAAGCCATGTGGATGGACAAGCATGTGTGGTAAGTGTCGTACTCGACGCGTGCCCGGACATACAGTAGTGACGTGGACTATCTGCGCGCGGCGAAGAAGGCGCTGTACCTGCTAGACGTGCCGAGCCACGCCGGCGGCGTCAAAGCCATGTGGATGGACAAGCATGTGTGGTAAGTGTCGTACTCGACGCGTGCCCGGACATACAGTAGTGACGTGGACTATCTGCGCGCGGCGAAGAAGGCGCTGTACCTGCTAGACGTGCCGAGCCACGCCGGCGGCGTCAAAGCCATGTGGATGGACAAGCATGTGTGGTAAGTGTCGTACTCGACGCGTGCCCGGACATACAGTAGTGACGTGAACTATCTGCGCGCGGTGAAGAAGGCGCTGTACCTGCTGGACGTGCCGAGCCACGCCGGCGGCGTTAAAGCCATGTGGATGGACAAGCATGTGTGGTAAGTGTCGTACTCTAAGCGTGCCCGGACATACAGTAGTGACGTGAACTATCTGCGCGCGGTGAAGAAGGCGCTGTAACTGCTGGACGTGCCGAGCCACGCCGGCGGCGTCAAAGCCATGTGGATGGACAAGCATGTGTGGTAAGTGTCGTACTCGACGCGTGCCCGGACATACAGTAGTGACGTGAACTATCTGCGCGCGGTGAAGAAGGCGCTGTACCTGCTGGACGTGCCGAGCCACGCCGGCGGCGTTAAAGCCATGTGGATGGACAAGCATGTGTCGTAAGTGTCGTACTCTAAGCGTGCCCGGACATACAGTAGTGACGTGAACTATCTGCGCGCGGTGAAGAAGGCGCTGTACCTGCTGGACGTGCCGAGCCACGCCGGCGGCGTCAAAGCCATGTGGATGGACAAGCATGTGTGGTAAGTGTCGTACTCGACGCGTGCCCGGACATACAGTAGTGACGTTAACTATCTGCGCGCGGTGAAGAAGGCGCTGTACCTGCTGGACGTGCCGAGCCACGCCGGCGGCGTTAAAGCCATGTGGATGGACAAGCATGTGTGGTAAGTGTCGTACTCTAAGCGTGCCCGGACATACAGTAGTGACGTGAACTATCTGCGCGCGGTGAAGAAGGCGCTGTACCTGCTGGACGTGCCGAGCCACGCCGGCGGCGCCAAAGCCATGTGGATGGACAAGCATGTGTGGTAAGTGTCGTACTCGACGCGTGCCCGGACATACAGTAGTGACGTGAATTATCTGCGCGCGGTGAAGAAGGCGCTGTACCTGCTGGACGTGCCGAGCCACGCCGGCGGCGTCAAAGCCATGTGGATGGACAAGCATGTGTGGTAAGTGTCGTACTCGACGCGTGCCCGGACATACAGTTGTGACGTGAACTATCTCGGCTCGGCCAAGAAGGCGCTGGATAAGAATGAGCGTTTCCCCGATTGAAATTGAAAATTGTACTGCGGGGGACGGATACGATTTGCATCAAATAATGAGAGCTAGTTAGTTATTGAAGCTTAACTTTGTTTTTAGACCGTCGGACCGGTGTCCCGAACCCACAATTTCTCGACCAATTTTCTATAATCACTTTATTTTAAAACTGTAATTCAGTTAGCAGTTGGCTCTGCTGAGTACTAAAATTAGAACTTTATGAATCATTTAAACATTCCAGGTACGAGGAATACCCAACGAAACCGCCGCTATTCGTGCTCAACGGCTTCATATACACGCTGCTCGGTCTGTACGACCTCCACGTCATCGAGGGAGAGAACTCCATCTCCCTCGCCAAGAAAATGTTCGACGACGGCATGACGTCACTAAAAACACTGCTACCGCTGTTCGACACGGGCAGCGGTAGCTTCTACGACCTAAGGCATTTCACGCTAGGTGTCAGTCCTAATATAGCACGCTGGGATTATCATGCGACTCATGTGAACCAGCTTTATCTGTTAGCTGGGTTGGATGATGACCCGATATTGATTAATACGGCTAAAAGATGGGAAGGGTATATGCAAGGAAAAAGGGCTGCACATAATTGAGCCATTTTAAACCTTATTTAAGGTATAATATCGGTAATAAATAAAGTCGGTTTCCGCTATTTCAATTTTAGATGTCTTAAGAGACAATCTCGCTTGCCACGAAAATGTTCGACGACGGTATGAAGTCACTCAAAAATTTGCTGCCACTGTTCGATACGGGCAGCGGCAGTTTCTACGACCTGAGGCATTTCACGCTCGCTGGGATTAATCTCAGCTCGCATAACCGAATGATCGATTCCAATTTCCTATCTTTAATGGGAACATTATAAAACGATATCTATAAATAAATATATTTGTACAGGTAATATAAATGCACATTATTGAGTAGTTTTCTGTAAATGCAGAACAAGTGCGAAAGACTAGTATCATAATAAATAGCTGCTCCTATTGATATATATAATTAAACCCAAACTCTATTATTGTCAGTTTAGAGTTAAAATTTGTATATTCTATTTTCAACATTATCTAAGTGTTGAATTTAAAAATATGGACTTATATCGAAATGTCTTGAACTTCTTTATAATTTATAATTCTGTCCCAATTATTCATAAACGTGTTTCAAATCTTATTTAGTTAAATTATATTTTATCTCTTTCTAATTAACACAACTGTTTTGACAGATACGGACAAACGCTTATTTAGTTAAATGAGGTTTGAAACACGTTTATGAATAACCGGATGTGACTTTGGTACTAAAACTTATGAATACTATTTTGAACGATGATGCCAAAAGAATTGGGATGTGGATGGTGTTATGCACGCGAAGCAATGGAAACAGGTGGTTGGTTCCTGCATAACACCGTCCGCTGGGAATCACTGACGTACCTTTCTAGTAAACAAATTTGTAGAATAGAAAGTAGGTATTTATGCTTGTTATTGGTACTGAAATTATGAAAATCTATAAAAAGTTACTGGTTCAGGTCAGTTACAGACTCTAGCTAAAGATTCTTTAAAAGTTCCTTTAGTTGCGTTGCTATTTTTATTTTATTGTATAATAGCCACAACTTTACGCATATAATATACACCGTGGGCTGTTAAAACCCGAAATGTTTTAATATTTATTATAACACAGCACAAAACGCCTTTTTGATGGCGTTGTTGCCACTATTGGGCATGGTTTACACATCCTTATTGACAGAAGATCACTTTGCATAAACTACTTTTTTGTAATGTACCAATTCGTTTCAGGCGATCATTTTATTAATAACATTTACTTTTCATGTGCACAAATTGAAATAAAAATACGTGTGTTTCTGTAATAGGAGCAATAAATTAAAACGTAGATTCTACTCCTCAAACCAGGAAACGTTTGTTCAGCGACTTTTAAAAATAACGTATGGTTTGATTTTTAGGACACTTTAAAGTTTTTTCGAACACGCAATGTATTGAAATTGACTATGTCTGTAGGGTGACAAGCAATGTCAATTAGACGGATTTTAACGTTCATTGAAAATACGATTTAGTTTGTATGGAAAAGAGACAATCTACAAAATACATATTTTTTTAAAGTTGTTGAGCAAAAGTTTTGTTGTTTGAGGAGTAGAATCTATGTTTTAATTTATTGCTCCTATTACAGAAACACACTGTATGTTATTGGCACAATTGACCTAAAGTCATATAACGTTTTTTCTTGTTGGTCTCAGAAATGCGTTGTTAAGATCTGTCGGATTTTCGGGTCCACTGTGTACCTCTAACACACTATTGTGTATTAAATGACATATCTTTAAGTAGGATTTTCTAATGAAATGGTGTAGCATAAGTAGGTATTTAGCTGTAGCAAACGGCCCCTAGTATTGACGAAATGTCTAAACAAAATGTCATGTGTATTACGAAATGTGGATGTTTGGTAGCAATACTAACAATGCAACAAAATAATTAATAAATATTATAACATAACATAGACTTATAAGAGTCAAAACATAACCGGAACTGCTGTGAAGGACGACAATTTATTGAACTTGAAGTCTTTTTCTGTATTTGTCTTTGTCGAAACCGAAGTGACAGTATTTGACTTGAATAATTAACTATTTCCATATATATGGCCACTAAGATAGTGAAATAAGGCTTCCTCTAACAAACGCACATATGTTACCTCGTATCGTAATGTTATGAGTTGTTTTCTTATTTATCTCTCATCGATTCTAAGGTCTAACACAAAGCGTTTCAAAGGCACTGCTATCAATTTAAAAATTACTGTAAGACTGATGTTTGACTTGTAACATTTGAATGTGTAATGTAAGAATGGGTCTGTTTGTGTTTTCTTTACACTGCAGTTTACACATTCGCGTTTGCTGTTCGCGTGCACGAGTGTGTAAACGAGTTAGAGTAACAGTGTTGTTCCATGTATACCCTGTCCATCCTTATTAATATTATCGTGTAAGTTTGTTTATCTGTCAATCTAGACATCGTAATGTCATATATTTTACGGGTTGTTCGTCCGTTACAATACAATACAAATACTCTTTATTGAACACCTCAAAAACAAAACCAGTACAGAAAAAAAATTGAGGTAAACAATAGGCGGTCTTATCGCTAAAAAACGATTTCTTCCAGACAACCTCGATACTCCGATTATCGTAGAAAATTATATTAAAAAACCGGCCAAGAGCATGTCGGGCCATGCTCAGTGTAGGGTTCCGTAAACTGAGACCATTAATTCAAAAGGTCGTTTCTTACGGGAAATTTGGCGGCGCTTACGTCATTTTTACTTACGTCCTTTCACTATGGGTTTTTGAATGATAACTCAAAAAGGGCTCAACCGATTTATACTCATTAGGCCTCAGTTTCATGATTTTTTTCAAAATTTTAGGACCCACGATTCAAATGTTAGATGGGGGGGACGCCCTGTTTTAAACTTTCGGAGCTATTATTTCCGAAAGTATTAGTTTTATCCAAAAACTGTGTTAAAAAACCCTAATTCTTTTTAAAAGACCTATCCAACGATACCCCACACAACTTGGTTGGAACGAAAAAAAATTTCGCCCCCCACTTCACGTGTACGGGAGGTACCCTAACAAAATACATTTTTCGCGTTTTTATTCTACCGTTTTGTCGGCTTGGTTAATGCACATATTCAAACCAAATTTCAGCTATCTAGTGCTAACGGTCACTGAGCTAGACCGCGGACGGACGGACGGACGGACATGGCGAAACTAAAAGGGTTCCGTTTTTGCCATTTTGGCTACGGAACCCTAAAAACGATATTTTCCAGTGGTTACTTGGTTGATTTCAATACTTTGTGAGTTTCTTTAAGTATCAAACAACATGTTATGTGATAATCCCAGAGAAAAAAGAGATAATTTCTTAAGTGTTTGTTTACACGATATGACAAATAACGATGGATAGGGTACAAGAACTTGAAAAGGTACCTTAAGGATTAGACCTTAGGTATATTTTGATCTGGAACCACACATTTAACCGTGAAGGTCACAATGTAAAGACATAATTGATGAATTTAAATGTACTTAATTAGATATATTTAACTAACATAAGTAATATGAGTTAAGTAGAAATTGATCATATCAAATAACGTTCAACGATTATTTATTTTATTTTAGACCATATTTAATTTATTTTGTTAATGAAACGTCAGTCCGCTGTCCACTTTTACCCAGTCAGGACATACTCAAGATGGTTTCCGGAAATCCAGGCGCCAGGTGGCGGCACTGTGACGAAAGGTATTTTTGCCAGCAGCTGTCATGTCAAATCAATCAAAGAAAATGTGATTAAATGTGATGGTGGATTATGTCAGCTGGACCTCTAGCCACTAGTCGCCACGGTACTGTCACCTAGTGGAAAAAATCCCTCATTAGTAAGAAATACTTTCATATATTGTCTTAACATTATCAATGAAATCATTTTTATCACGTTTTTTTCCTTGGCAAGTAACTTATGAGATGTGTCAATTATTCTCATTTTGTGTCAAAGTGATGTTTTCAACACGGAAGATTCATACATATGTGTCTCACGTGTAAGTGATGGGCATCACTACGGAATTATTTTCAATTCAATTTTTAAAATATGGCATTCTGTCCACAATATTGGGACAATTTTGCCAATGTCGAAGTCGCTCCAAGAGCTGGACGTTGTACGGTGAGGTTAGGCTTTTTATAAGGAGATAGCTACTCCCTACAAACAGCACGTGGACTAACGGATATCTAACTCAAACAGGGGTTACACATGTTTCGAGACTAATTCTTCATTAGTTGCTCACTAGTTCGTTAAATCACTGCAGAATAAGCTATATATTACACATTGAATCACGAAAATGAACATAAAATAAGAAGTTTTTCCCGAAACCAAACCACCTTGCTCGATAAGATGGCCGCAAGTCCCGGAATTATTTTGATTTATTTAATGTATCAACTTTCATTATTTAGATTTCAATTGTGGGTAGTATCGGAATAGTTGATTAATTACACACTTATAAAAGTCATATCCAAAATCTTGCCCATTTATTTATTGTTTATTTATTCAGCATTAATAGAACATATTTTAGGAATTTAAGAACTATAAACTTATATAGATGTCATATACAAAGGAAAAAGACCTAGACCTAGGCCGAAATATTTATTGATTTGTTCTTCAGTTTAAGAACTTTAATACTAACAATACATAATGAATGTTAGGAAAAACAAATAACAGCTGGTTTGTCACATTATTTATATGTTTTCTTAACTCTGTATCTATTCCCAATGAGCCTGGATTAAAAATAATGTCTTATATTAATGACAAATAAATAATGTAATCATGTCTATTAGTAGTAAAAACCTAAGCTATCTGAATTTATAATGTAGGTTATCCAGTATCCAGAATATATATTTAGTGCTTAAATCATGTATTAAAATCACAAAGAAGTAACTTACTATGTTTTGCCATCAATTCTTAACAGTCATTTTTGTATGATATCGTCAGAGCTCGGATTTTTCACGGCAAAACAAAACACTAGCGTAATTTAGCCAGTGCTTGAAATATTATTTTATCGATATCGATAATTCAGAACTAGAAGAAATAAAAGTCACCAAATAAAATTAATATGTAATAAAACTAATAAAAACATTTGTATAAAGTTACTATATATTAGAAACAGACGCAATTTCTTCTTCAAAATCTACGTCAGTACACACAGCAGCACAAGACATTTTATTTGGGTAATAGTGATAGGAGTAGATGATCATTATCTTTTCAACATTCTCTGGGAGTAAACAGTTGCGTTTATCACTATAAATCCATTTATGTACACTAAATGTACGTTCAACTTCAGTTGACGTCAAGGGAGCAAATTTATAGAATTCATTATCAGTTCGGGTAATATTTTAGGTGTACCATCGAATAAAAAAAGAAAAAATGTACTGAGGCAATACCTGTCATATACTCTAGTAAGACTCGATAGGTGTCGATAAAATAATATTTCAAGCACTGGCTAAATTACGCTAGTGTTTTGTTTTGCCGTGAAAAATCCGAGCTCTGGATATCGTTATACTTCTTAGTAGTAGTTTAATTAGTTGAATTTTTAAACACGTTAGTATATTTATGTATTTAATTATAGTATCTTGCCAAAATCGTTTTCATAATGATTTCGAAATATTCACCATTTAATGCGTGTTTACAAATGAGTCTGAAAACTCTTGAAACTGTAACACACACATATTTCATACTTACAGATTTTGTAGGTTGTTGTTCGGCTGTGGTCGATAAAAATAATGTACAATAATTTTCGGGTCAATTGAGAAATCAAAAGTGTACATAAAATTACTTACTAGATACTGCTTAACCCTTTCACGGCTAAGCATCGGACAGAAAAATCATGCCACTGACCAGAGGTTATATCGGTTATATTTTGGGCGTGATATCACGCGCTGGCGCTGAGGGCACGATGTTCTGTGCGCGTGATTTAACGTTTTTTGGCGGTCAAGGTCTAATAAACTCAATGGGGGTATTCCATCATGGCATGCATGATGGCTACTCAACACTTTCCGTGCCAAAAACCCGCTAGGCGAGCTCACTGTGTGTAGTGGATTTCCGCTACAAAGCGGGAAAACGCTGGAATCTTATACAAGCGTAGCGCGTAGTAAACTGTGGTACGGAAAGTGATAACTAACTTGCACAAATATGTAAAATATATTAGGCGATTATCACACTGGTGACGGATCCGCATGCGGCGCCGGTGCGCGAGCGAGATAGCGCTCGACACATGCAGAGCGCTATCTCGCTCGCACACCGGCGCCGCATGCGGATCCGCAGCAGTGTGATAGCCGCCTTACCGTTGAATTTATTGCTAAGTCGAATTTTTATTATGACAAATATCGGCTTCGGCTTCTAAGATGTATTTGAAGTATAGATGATAATGACTTTTTTGGTGGAATACCCCATGGCTGACTATTTTACTAAAATTTTATTGTATGAAAATCACGCCATACGACATAAATAGAAGCCGAGTTCACTTCCATACATGCTTAGAACCATAACATAAAGAAAGAAATTAAATTACACACTGGCAACCAAAGTGAACGTGTATTTTGACATTCTGTCACAGTTTTATAAAAGTTGACAGTTACAGGTGCAAACGTAGATTTTTTCCCTTGTTTTTACACTAACTACGCTACGCAGGAAAACCTAATCCTCTCTGTTTCTCTTATTCTTGTACTATAATAAATAATAACAATAATAACAGCTCGATCTGCCCCAATCTATGATCTTACAAAATAGTTCTATGTCTAATTTATCATTTTAGTACCAACAACCCAGATAAATCCGCTAATTCATAAACGCCTTACAAACCGCATTCAGTTAAATTATGTTTTGCTTCTAACAAACACCAAAGTAACATAAAGGCCATTGATTTATTATAATTATTATGTAGGTAGAATCTATTAGATGTGACATGTAGTACAAATTTCGTGCGCCATGTTTGGCGGTTGACAGCTGTCTGAATCAAAGAGTTGTATAGACTTTTGGGGTAAAAAAAATCTTAGGGATAACATCTCCTGTTACTCAATGATAAGGACAAAGTATTATTTCGCTAAATGAGGTTTGGAAGACATTTATGAATAAGCAGCAAAATGGGAAGAGATTGTGCAATCGAGCTGTTATACAGTGTGTTTCTGTAATAGGAGCAATAAATTAAAACATAGATTCTACTCCTCAAACTACAAAACTTTTGTTCAACAACTTTAAAAAAATATGTATTTTGTATATTGTCTCTTTTTCATACAAACTAAATAGTATTTTCAATGAACGTTAAAATCCGTCTAATTGACATTGCTTGTCACCCTACAGACATAGTTAATTTCAGAATACATTGCGTGTTCGAAAAAACGTTTATCTACATCCATACCCTAATATGTCTATTTTATGGCGAGGATCGATGAGCAAACGCCCTATATTTAAATATGAGTATCTGTGGCTGCATCTTAATGTTTACATTTTAGTATCGGTAACCGATACCTTAATTACGTTCAAATTTCGAACGTCTTCTTAAAGTAAAAATTAGTAGTTAGAACAAATGTCTTATCTGTAACGATGTTATTATTATCAAATATTAAGCAAAAATTCGATATCATTATGAAAATCCGGGTGCGGGCATGCGCCGCCCGACCGCCGACACAATCGAGTTGGCCATGGCGATGGCGTGCAATCCGTGCAATTGCAGTCATTCAATCATCATTTCGGGTTTATAATATGTGTAGATAAAGCAGTGTATGCAACTGTACGTAATTAGGCCTTAAAACACTCGTGTGATCTTATTATGAAACTCACTTCGTTCGTTTCATAAAACCACACTCGTGTTTTAAGGACCCCTATTACGTAACAGTTACATAAACTACTATAAAGTGTCCTAAAAATCAAACCATACGTTATTTTTAAAAGTCGCTGAACAAACGTTTCCAGGTTTGAGGAGTAGAATCTACGTTTTAATTTATTGCTCCTATTACAGAAACACACTGTATAAGTTAGTTTTTTTTGTCATATTATATCGTGTAGCGTGATATATATTAAGTACCTATTTTTTTCTGTAATGTAATATTTGAGGCGAAAGAGCAAATGCAATGTATTTATCGCTGTTAGAAACATTCCAATGTATAAAGTAAAGAGCTTATTATACTTAATAGTCACTGTAAATACTTGTTATCCGTTTTTGTTGACATTTAGTTATCTTATTTAGGACGCTGTACGATGAGAGTTTCGGTGATTTTTTAATTTTATCTATTATTTAACAATAATGTCGTTGGCAATATTTTGTTATGGGTTGAAGTCCAATACGTTTAACGATAGTATATCAGAAATGAAAGCAGATTTGAAAATGTGCACTTGTGCACTTATCAAATTTGTTTTTTTTTTTCTGAAATAAGTACCTAAACACAAAATATATGATGTGGCACAATCCTTTACGGATTGCAGAAAACTTCAATATAGTACATTGTGCAACATGGGTCGTAAGATGAATATTACAAACGAGAGTCTAGTTAAATCGCGACGGCTTGCTTGGAGATTTTTATTTTAGATATTTTAGATTGGGTAACCCAATGACATAGTTACCCTATCGTTACGGTAACCGTTTTAATAGAGTTAACCATATTCAATGTGGTTTCCCTATCGAACGTCTTAACGATAGAGTTCACAATAGCTTGATCACATTCTATAAACACTTGATAGGGTAACCTTGTTAGGGGTTTTCGATTCGGTAAGCCAATGATGTGCGTACCGAATTGATAGGGTTTGTAAAAACCGCCGTATTAAATATCCAATCTAGTACTCCTTCATTGGTAACCGGTTCACAGAGCCCCGCCGAAGCTTGCGCGCCTTCTATCAATGTTTCCAGCACGACTTTTTTTACACATCTTGAGTTAAATGGGTATATCTGTGTTCATTTATTTTATGAGACGTTCATCTGTATGGAAAATATTGCCAACAATACGGTATTGTTCAACTTTATTTACATTATATTATAAGGGTCAAAACACACCTAGCGGAATCACTGTGAAATTAAGCCAATTCATAGACATAATGTCTATGATAGCGGAAATGTGTCTATGGTAGCTGATTTTTTGTATAGAAGCCATAGACAAATTTCCGCTACCATAGACAAAATTAAGCATTTTGTCTATGGATTGGCTTAATTCAGCGAGGAATTCCGCTAGGTCTGTTTTGACCCTAAGGAATGTATGTATGTATGAAGTATCTGTATACCCGCAGTAGAGTAGGAGGTAGTGATTGCACTTGTGAATGACAATAAAGCGTCTCAAACATTACTTTTGGTTTTTTTACTCTGTTTTTAGTACTGATACAGTCGCCATCAGATACATTGGAGCGGTCAAGGTGATCAGAAATGTCTGAACAACGCCTCTATTCTTAAGGAGATAAAGTGCATGTATTTTTGAGTACCTTGGCCGCTCCGATATATTTGGTCGCGACTGCACGGTCGACCTCAAAAATTACTCCTTTGTAATAAGGTCCAAAAGTGTAAACATACTTTTGGCGTCGACTGTACAATGCAAAGGCATTGAAAATAAATTTAGGTTGGTATTGGAAAAATTGGTATTTTCATATAATTTTATGTTAATTCGGTTCTAGCTGCATCATTTACAAATTATCAAGGGCACAATTTTATCTTCGACTTTCAGAAGTATTCTATAATCGATAGCTCTCTTCTTCTTCTCTTCTTCAACCCTTTTTCACCTACTGTTGAGTATAGGTCTCCTCATAATCATAAGCACGCCATTTTTTACGGTTTTGGGCTTGTTGCATCCAGTTAAATCGATAGCTCCATTGTTATAAATAAAACTGAAAAAGCAAGTTAATATAATTGACCCATCTAATAAGTCATTACGTAAACTTATTGACTAAGCAACAGAAAATATCAAAACATTCTGATATTTCTGAGAATTGCTGATCGGGTCACGGTGATGCAAAGGAATTCCCCAAAGGTCAGAATTCCGTCACAGAAAATTTTAATTTATATGTTACTTAATAAAGTTTATATTTGCATGCTAGCTTCCATAATCGCCTGCTGGTATATCAGGCTCCTCGGTTATCAATTAGGTCATACTAAGTTAAAAAACAAACAAGTTTAATCTTTTCTGTGTTCCTAGTCTACAATATGTAAACAGCATGCCAATTATGCGATTGCGTCAAAGTTACATTTCAACTGCTATAAGCTACTATTTTCCTTGTCTGCATGTCTTTAGAAAGAGGAAGCCTATAACCTCTTGGTTCCCTCTCTTGCTATAGAGGTCTGTACTCGGCAGTGGCGGCACGTCCATAGAACACGATTCCCGTCGGCTTGCCTAAGTTTAAAGCGTCTGAGCAGTTTTCGTACAACTCATGAAGAAATTTTAAGCCAAATTCAGGACCGACTTGTCTAAGAAATTTTTTGACCTATCGCCACTAGTACTCGGCGCAATTTCGACCAAAAGTCGCCGGCATTTTCGATACGTTTGCCGTCTAGGTAATAGGGAAGATGCAGCTATAATATTTACCATTATTTTGAGATCAAAATGGTGAAAAAACATAAAATAATAGGTATTGTAACGTTTTTACTTTAGTTTAGACTAATTTCAAACAATAATTACGATTTGAAGTCACGTGAAACGGAACGTGTTTTAATCCACCAATCAGCGTCTGGTGACGTCACACCTGTTGACAACACTAGAGGGCTGGCAACTGTCACTAGTTTTGTTCTATGGGATTTGGCTTAAAGGGCTAGCATCCGGGTCAAAAAAAAAACAGAATTTGACACTTTTGACACTGTTGGCAGGTTTGACAGGGACGAACCAAGGACGAACAAATATTGCGAGTGACACACGCATGAGTGACGTCACAGGAACTGTAGATCCGTTTAGGCGCGAACATTTAAATTGTCAGTTTGTAACAGCATTTTTGGACTATAAATTATAGTATTTTAATTTTTTTACACACTTGTGGTCTATTCTACGTGCGATTCTTTCAATTGGTAGCATAAATGAAAACACTGCATCTTGCCTATTGCAACGAAATCAATCGATGGATGAAAAACCGCAATGTATTATAATTTAAAACAAAAAAAGAACCGACTTCACTTAGAATCCGCTATTCCAAGAGGAAGTGGCCGAGTTGCTGTAAAAAATAGTGAAATCACTATAGGTGTGCCTATAATAGTTGAAGAGTTCCCTCGATTTCTCCAGGATCCCATCATCAGACCCTGACTTGGTGACAATGGGACCATCTAGGGGTTATACCTGTTCGATTAAAAAAAAAATTTGAAAATCGGTTCACGACTCACGGAGATATGGAGTAACATACATACAAAAAAAAACATAATAATGGTAAAACAAAAAAAAAATCAGTCGAATTGAGAACCTCCTCCTTTTTTGAAGTCGGTTAAAAAATCGCAGGTCATTAGTTGCGAGGTCCATAGATCGTATTTTTCAACCCGGTCTAGATGCTCAGACCTGTATAAGTACCTCTATTATCAAGCAATTCTTTCTTTTTAGTACTTTGGCCACTGAGATATATTTAAGGCGATTATACAGTTGCCATCCGATATATCAGAGCGGCCAAGGTGGTCAAAAATATCTGAACAACGCCTCCATTGTCAATGCGAGTGCATGTTCAGATATGTTTGAGTACCCTGGCCGCTCCGATATATTTGATGGCGACTACCTACAAAGTTTAGTCGCGTGAATAGTATGTAAATCTACGGCAGATAACTTGGGCCCTCGATTATGCAAAATTAATTGATATCAAGTTGTAACAGCACAGCCCTCGGGGTCACGATACACCGGGGTGATACTGTAGGGTCGCCACATACCTAGCGGTTTTCCTCGCGGAATTACCGGAAGTAGCGGAAATTCATAGACAAATTGAGCATTTTGTCTATGAATTTCCGCTACTTCCGGTAATTTGTCTATGGCTTCCATACAAAAAATCTGCTACCATAGACAAATTTCCGCTACCATAGACAAATTTCCGCTACTTCCGGTAATTCCGCGAGGAAAACCGCTAGGTGTGTGGCGACCCGTAAGTCTAATATATCTCTCTCTGTCATTTCATTAGCGCGCCGCCGGAGTGAGACAACATAATGCGGCCACGCGACCAATCGCAGAACGCAACGCACGCGCTGTGAAAGAGGGGGAGTATTACTCATATGAAATGAACGAATGGAATGAGTTATTTCAGTCGAAACTTGGATTTACAATAAAATTACTGTGTTGGTTGCGACGATCGAGGATTTTAAATATTGTGTTGATAGTTTTTCAATGAAGGATAGTGAACACAGGTATTTTATTTTTCACCTCAATAGCTCGGAAAGCCCTTTTTGTTTGTTTAATATCTATTGTGAAAATCGCTTTTTATCCACATGTGGTGAAAGAGTTTTGACATAAGTGACAAGTGGCTTAAGTGACATTTGACAGCTAACAAAACGTAAAACGTTAAAAGTGCAGAATTTTTAACATCGCAATTAATGAATTGCATCGAGTAAAAACACTAAATATAGTCTTAAACTTTATTTTAATTCATAAATATCAGCATTCAACATTAATCTTTATTCTTTTTGTAAAAACGGATAAAATGTTCTGACAGCCCAATAAGTCTACGTACGAACGAAACGCATCTGACATTTAATAAAACCTTTTACGTCAAAACTTTTCATTTCAATTCATCCATCATATCAACATTAAATATTCGCATGTTTTTCTAGGTTGCTTTGTTAAAAATGAGTGATTCGAGTGATGAAGAAGTATTAACACCTGAGGAATTACGGGAAACCGAGCAAAATGCACCCTTTTTCTTATTTTCCTCGCTGTAGTGAGGTGAAAAGTTTTGTGTTATACATGGGTGAAAGTTATTTTAACTCGCTACGCTCAGGATTCTATTTTTGAACCACTCGCTTCGCTCGTGGTCAATAATAGAATCCTTTCGCTAGCTCGTGTTTCAAATAACACTCGCCCGTAAAATACAACTTTCACCCCTTGTATAACAAATAACTATTACCAAGTATGTTTATTGGTCTCTATAGATAGCTCATACCTAGTCTACATACGTAAACAAAACAGTGCTTTATCCTGGTGGTTATGAGGGGGGGGGGGATTGCTTATATGAAATGTCACTGGCTAATTCACTATTTTGCAGTAGCGGTGGGTAAAACTTTTTCTCAGGCAAGCCGGAGACTAACTTGGCTTAAAAATTCTATGTGACCTGTTGTATGAAAACTGCTCAAGTGCCTGTAATTTAGACAAGCCGACGAGAATCGTGTTCTATAGACCCCCACCGCATACGCTTCACGAATACCTACCTACCGTCTCCATTGTGGTCGAGTTAAATAGAACATCCTGTATTATCTATTGTGTCTGAGGTTTATGATTATTGAACCTAATTTTGTATAAGACTGTTTTGTTGAATTATACATTATTGAATTGTACAGTCAACGCCTCACTAGGTATACACTTTTGAACCTTATTCCGCTGTAATAACGTTCAAAAGTGTATACCTAGTGAGGCGTTGTGTGTACCGAGTATTTGTGATTAGGTGCCGATTACAATTTTAAGAATTGTAACCTCCTAGCTACATTTCTTGTAAGTAGGCACGCCGCATCGTACATACAATACCTACATATACATATCAATACATACAGAGAGTATCCATTAAATAGAAGCTAAGTAGGTACTTTTTGACGCTCCATATGTCTGAAGCGCCACGTTACCTTAACGCCACCAACAATATCAAATAACTATTACACTCGAGACTTGGAGGCTCAAAAAGTTCTTCGACTGTGCTCCTCTATTTAATACATAACTAGGTACTTTCTGACATACTTATCATTTACTATTTTATACTTGCTCTATCTATAAGATATGTATATTCTACTCCTGCTTCATCAATAGAACATAAAGGTGCCATGGAAGACTCAGCCTCAGAGAGCCCAAACAGAGACGGCCCACTGTTGACAATTGACGATCTGGAAAATGGCGCCCCGGTCCAGTACGACGCTATGGTGCTCTACGCAGACGCTAACCAGGCGTTTGTGGATGAAATGGCTGAAATTATGAAGATTAAGGGATTCAGGGTGAGCAGTTTACCTTTACAGCTCAACTGGTACATCACAGTAAATTTATTGAGTAGGTTTAACACCAAGCCCGGGGTCCCGGTAAACCTCGACGGCGATGACGAGACGACCTTCACGCCTTCGATAGAAACTGTAGTACAGTCATTTTATTTTCACTAGTATGGGAAAAATTTCAAATTTGGAAATAATTCATAATAGCAGAAGTATTTAGTTGTATGGCTTAAAAGTGATGTTAATCATTGCGTAGACAGAAAATCCTACAAAAAATTGACCTTGAAAAAATCCTCATTTAATTAATTTCTAAAAAAATCGCCTAAATAAATATATCAATATTTTATTATTTATTATGGTTTCTTAAGGCACGTTATTTATGGATGACGGAAAATCAGACAAAAAAAAGAAACCCTTCATATATATTTTGATGAATATTTACTTCCCGATGGAAAGTTTGTAGGATTTTTCGTTCAGTCATCTTAGAATGACATTTTAAAACAATATAAACAAAAAAATTGCTATTATAAATTAAAGTTTGAAAAAAACGTATCTTTACTGGGCTACTGGTGGGAGACGGCTCAAGACCGGGACACGTGGAAGGGAAGGAGGGAGGCCTTTGCCCAGCAGTGGGACACTCTTGGCTCCTATAAATAAATGGGTAATACTTATAAAATGCTATATTATACTAAAGTAATGAAATAAAAACTAAGAAAGCCTACCTAACTGTAACTAATGGCCCTTAATCAAAATCGCAAAGTATTCCGCTGCCACCTGACGCCAATTTTATAAAGCTACAAGTTACAATTTACAAGCGGAAGTCTCTTTCTAACACATAGGGTTAGAAAGAGAGTTCCGCTTGTAAATTGTAACTTGTAGCTTTACAAAACTGGCCTCTGTCAATAAAGGCTGGCTGCGTTACGTCGCTGTGACGCTATACGCTGGGCGAGGAACGATTCAGCTCTGCGGTCATTGGTGGAGTGGGTGCAATGAGCATATTATGACAGTTTTTTTTTTCAAAAATCCCAGAGTCTACAAAAAACGCCGCAAATACAGTCGCCATCAGATATATCGAAGCGGTCAAGGTGGGCACAAATATCTGAACAACGCCTCTATATTGTCAAGATGATAAAGTGCACGTTCAGATATTTTTGAGTACCTAATAGGGCGCTCCGAGACATTTGATGGCGACTGTACGTATCGTTGCCTATAGCACGTATTTGCGACGTTTTGCGATTTCCGATGGCATGTTAGAGCTGTTATAAATACAATTAAGTGGCCACAGTAGGTACATTGAATATAATATAACATATTAAAACTTGTTTATTATTATTAGTACTGAAAGAACAAAACAAATTATTTTTTTAAATTAATATTTTGATTTGTTTATTTTTTAAGTAGTCACACTACTATATGTATAAATTATAAACTTGTATAGATGTCATATACAAAGGAAATCCAGCCTTGGGCACCGGAGGCGTTGGTCACTTTTTCCTTTGTATATGACATCTATACAAGTTTATAATTATTATTAGTATTCAAGAAAACTAATAACTATTGTCTACGCCGGGGTTTTCCACGTTATGACTAAACTGAGGTACCTACGACGCTATTGTGAATGAGAAAATTACTATCTACCTAAATACTTGAGTAGAGATGTTATGAAACTTATGAAACTAGTGACTGCCTAATATTTTGCCTAAAACGTAGGGTGCAGTGGACTCCGATTGTGAATAAAAAGATGTTCTCCGGCTGTTCACAATGCGCGTTAATACTTTTGTTGCTTTTGTCTATGATATATAATAATGACAGATGGCTTATGCACCCTCCAAAAGTGAAACCCTTAAAATGAGTGAATTCAAACAATTATCACTAGTCGGGCACCGGCAAGCGAGAGATGCGGACGTGCCAATGAGCTGCCGTCACCAGCGCGAGAAAGAGACAAACTATAATTTTCTAACAATGAGAGTGACAAAGATTTAATAATTGTCGAATTAGATAAATATAACGGAATCATTGCTAGGTTATGAACTTATGAAATAACTTTGGAAGTATTTTTATGCACATTTTGTTAGGGTATTGAGCACAAGTTCCTAGTTGCGAGCTGTCACTTTTATTACCTACGTAATAGAGTTCACTGCAAAATTTGAAGCACGGGAGTGGATAACCAGCATTTAGAGCACACTCTCACCCCACACTAGCGTCTTTCGAGCGTCGACGTCACCCGAGCGCCCGCGCAGTGTCGACACGGCGTCGACGCGACGTCAACGCGACGTCAACGCGACGTCAACGCGACGTCAACGCGACTACGTCAACCCCTCGCCCCCAGCCCCCGTGTCCCCCGTGGTCCCTTAGCACTGTAATAAGAATCACTGGTCTAGAGGGTTCTCTTATACTCGCTTGAACGGGTTCTATAGTTATTCACAGGCTACCGCAACGCCCTTGTGCCAGGCGAGATGCCGCACGGCCTGGTCTGCGAGCTGATCGCCTCTCGCTGCCACAACATCATTGTCATCTATTCTCCGGAGTTCTTCAGTCATGAAAATGGGTCTGAAGATAGAAGAGACGAGACTGAGAAAGAGGTCAGCGAGAATAACTACTACGCTGCCTACGCACTCGCCACCAAAATAGGTCAGTGAATTCTATATCTTAAATATCTTTTAGCCATAATGTAAAAGGGCAGCTGAAACGGCTATATGTACATCATCTCACCATCTCATATAAGCACTAGGCAAATGGCGTCGGCCTTACTGATCAATTCATCTGATTTTAAATAGAGAATAAGCAAATTTTCACTAATCAAATTGATTACTGATCAAATTTTAGAAGTTTCTATAATATCTTCGGGCTATTTGATATCATCAAACAGTCACTTACGAGTTTGCCTTTTTAATTGGCTGAGGAATATGGACCTAAGTAATTAAAATAGGTCTTATTATTCCCTGGAATAAGAGGAGAGTTGAATACGATTTGAATACAAATAAAATGTTTCAGCTTCCAAAGGCGAACACAGGATGATTCCGTGCGTGTACGAAGAGTGCGCCCTGCCAGAGTTGTATCGGTACAACCACATGTTGTACTGCAAATCCGACGCGTACGACTTCTATGATCGTCTGGCCAAAGTTCTTAAAACACCAAAATCCAGGTGTGTTACCATGGTGATGATCACAGCAGCTAAAAAAACCTTTTTAATACAGTTGCTCAAAAAAAGTGCTTGTCTTGTAGTGGTTTAGCGTGCGGAAAGTTTGATATCACGCACTAGTGCTTTTTACTTTTCCAGCCAATCACAGCTAATCACAGTGACAGACAGCCAATCACAGCGCCACACCGCACCGCGCGGAGCGTTCGGATACATGTACTAAAGTAACCTCAAAGTGAATAATTGACAATTTTATAATTTTTTCGCAACTGTATTAAAAAACGTCGTTCGATACTCGTGCGTAAATGTACTATTATTGCTGGTTTCACTCAATGTGTGCCACATTTCTCTGTCCCTTTGTAAATTCAGTTGCCGTAAGTTATATGTGGGCCATTTACCAGATTTGGGCCAGCTTCTAAACTTCGTCACACAAATTGGAATAGTTTGAAGGAGTTACGTCTGACCACACGCAAAGAGTTTGAGAATGTCCCACTGATGAATATACACAAACGCAACAAACTTATCCCTGAGTGTGTAGGTATGTGTGTGATGTGAGTGTTGAGCAGAGTCTATTAAGGGAGCCCACACCGTCTCGGAATCATTCACTACTTTACATATGTATGATTATACAAATAACAATTCTATTCCAAAATTTAATTCAATTTTTCTTCTACAGACATCCTCCGAGTTATGTTCCCATGATCGCCGACAGAAAAGGCCGGAACGAAGCCAAGCCTAAACTTTCCGTAGGTCAAAGGATCAGACGGTGGTGTCGAAACGCGTCCAAAAGGTTCAGGCAGAAACATCCACAAGCTATTCGAGCTACCGACAGAAAAGGCCGGAACGAAGCCAAGCCTAAACTTTCCGTAGGTCAAAGTAAAGTAAAGTAAAAAATCATTTATTCAAGTAGGATTTTACAATCACTTTTGCATCGTCAAAGTACATACGTAATCTAAGTTACACGTAAATACTAACAACTAAAAATTACAGAATATATATATTTTTTTAAAGTACATTTATAATTCGGAATGATCACATCACATAATAAATTAAAATGTATAGAAGTAAATTATATGTCAAGTAATCTGATGTGATGTCTTTGGAATAGTCCATGCATTTTCATCACTAAGGTACTCTTCCACGGTGTAATAAGCTTTATGCAATAGCCCAGATTTAATGTATTTTTTTTAATTTTGGTAAAGGCAAGTCTAGTGCTTCCCTGGGTAATTTATTATACGTGGTTTTACATTTTCCTAAATAACATTTCTTTACTCTCTTAACACGTGACTATTTTATGATTATTTCTAGCACTTCGCAATTTCTTAAAGGAGGACATATTTTTTAGAGCATATATTATGCAGTCATATACGTATTGTGATGCCATAGTTAAAATATTAATTTCTTTGAAAAGTTCTCGTAAGGAATCAAGTCTTCTTAAGTTATATATATTCCGCACTGCTCTTTTTTGTAATACAAAAATAGTTTGAATATCGGCGGCTTTACCCCAGACTAACATTGCATAAGACATTATACTATGAAAGTAGCTGAAATACACTATTCGGGCTGTTTCTACATTAGTGAGTTGTCTAATCCTTCTGACTGCGTATGCTGCAGAACTCAATCGGTTTGCTAGAGAATATATGTGTGGGCTCCATTGTAAATTTTTGTTTATGGTCAAACCTAAGAAAAGAGTACTGTCCACCATCTCTAGGCATTCGTTATTTAAATATATCTTACCACTAGCTGGCTTTACATTTGGTAACATGAATCTTATGCACTTCGTTTTTTTGGGATTTAACAGTAAGTTATTAGTTGTGAACCAATTTGAAACATCATTTAGAGTACTATTTATATCGTTATAATTATCAGAGTTTCGACTTACTTTAAAGATTAAAGATGTGTCATCAGCGAATAAGACAATTTCACATTTTCCTTTTACAATACAAGGCAGGTCATTGATATAAATTAGAAACAAAAATGGGCCTAAGATAGATCCCTGAGGCACCCCTAGTTTAATAGCAGCTGATTTCGACTGAGTTTCATTTATAACTACAGTTTGTCTCCTTTCACTGAGATAGCTCGAGATCAGGTTAATAGCGGCTTCAGATAACCCATAATGTTTTAGTTTAAGTTTTAGAGTCAGGTGCTCAACACAGTCAAAGGCCTTTGACAAGTCGCAGAAGATTCCTACAGCATCACTAGATTCTATCCACATGTTAAAGATATGCTTAATGAGCACAGACGTAGCGTCAGTGGTTGATCGCCCTTTTGTAAATCCAAATTGTTGGCTATGAAGCAATTTGTTTCTAGTAAAATGCTTCTGTAACTGGTATAACATGATTTTTTCAAATACTTTACTTAGCACGGGTAGGATGGATATTGGTCGAAAATTAGCTAGGTCACTTTTTTCTCCAGATTTGTATAAAGGTAAAACTTTACTGCATTTCATTAGACTAGGAAATACACCTTTGTTTATACAGGAATTAAAAATAATACACAAATATGGAGCTATGATTTCGATTATATGGCCCATAGAATGTACTGAGGCCCCCCATAAATCCTCCGTATTACCTATATTATGGTTAAGTAACTTAAAGGTTTTACATCCAATTTGTGGAGTCACACAGCTAAATTCAAATGTGCTGTTACATTTATCTACTGAAGCACAAAGCAATTGTTTAGCCTGCGCCGCAGATGATTTAAGCTGTCGAGTTATATCACTAGCTATATTCGAAAAATAATCTTGGAATGCAGCAGCCACTTCACTATCGGATTCAATAATTTTGTTTTCACGCAGAAGCCGAAATTGACAATCACGAGGTTTTTGACTGGCACTAACCTGCTTTATAATTTTCCAGACAGTTTTAATTTTATTATTAGATGCCTTGACCTTTGAACTAATGTAAAGTGATTTGGCAGTAATGCAAACTTTCTTAAATATTTTTGAGTAATTCTTGACATATTCTATAAATGCAGTATCTCTGTTGTATTCTTTGAGGCCATATAGTTCATAAAGCCGATCCCTGCTTTTGTAAATACCCGGCGTCGCCCAATCACAAAATTTCTGACTATTTTCAGTCATGGCAATGGTTTTCAGTTTAAATATATTATTGAATTGAGTAGTAATAATGTCAAATAATTTATTATATGAACCATCGGGATCATTATTAGGATTAAAAAATGTCAACGACGATAAATAATATTGCGTTTCCGCTTTGAATTTGTTTATTCGGTTCATGGTCATTGGTCTGTATGTTGTAGTCATTTGCTTACTTTTTAGTGGACCTTGAAATGTGGCTGTTTGTCCGAAATGATCGGAATTAAAACACTTAAAAATGTCTTGATTCAAACTGGGACAGTTGCAGAAAATATTATCCAAACAGGTAGCACTAGTCTCCCCAATCCTAGCTAGTTGGCTCTAAGAATAAGTTTTTTAAGTTATAAGACTGAAAGACGTTCAAGAATCTTACAGTTCGCGTTGATGATTCGAGTAGATTGATATTAAAATCTCCACATACTATGAGACGTTTTTGACCTTTAGCATCTGATGTAGCTATATTCAACATGAGATCCAACGTTTCTTCAAACAAGCAATAATTTGCAGATGGCGGTCTATACACACACATTATTATAAAATTTTGTAATTCAACACAAGCTACTTCTATTACTTGTTCTATTGATAATTTTACAATATCTTTCCTTTCCTCAGGAAAGGATCAGACGGTGGTGTCGAAACGCGTCCAAAAGGTTCAGGCAGAAACATCCACAAGCCATTCGAGCTAAGTAGCTAACTAAATCAAGAAAAAAAACCTAAACTAATCATTTGTTAAGTTTTTTACCTTAACCAATCGCAAGGCTCAATATTTCACCTTTTAAAACAAAAAATAAAGTTATATTCTATTCTATAATAATGCGTGTTATAATTGTAGAACTATTTCTTACCTCGTATGTTATATATATTTCTTTGAAATATAAATATTAAAAATAAATGTACTATTATTACTTATTACTACCCGCCTCTTAACCTTGTCGGTACTCGGTAGTTACTCTGCCTACAAAGCAGGATCTCCCGGGTTCAATAGGGAATATTACGCAAAACTCTGCGTACGGGGCGGCACTAGCACATCCAGGAGCCATATTCGACATGGCATAATTGACATTAGCTGACGAGACCACTGCGAGATCACTTTTTTGTGACAGCCACAATCGCCATGGAATCACTCAAAAGTGATATCCACCTACGTCAAAATCAACACGTCTCGCTAGAGGATTGCCTCTATGGGCATGGGCGCCATCTTATTAGTTTTGACGTAGACGTCAGTATATTAGGGGAATCCCACGTAGCAAATAGTAAAGTAAGTAAAAGTAGGTAAAGAGAGCCAGCCCCCTTGAAGCATTTTATGAAAAGTCATTTGAAAGCGACATCTATATGTACAGTGCCACCAACAAGAGTAGAAATTAAAAAGTGGCTACATCGTAGTGTCGTCCCTTTCAAATCGATCTAAAAAAACGGGACGACACTACGATGTTGCCACTTTTTAATTTCTACTCTTTTTGGTGGCACTGTATTCGAGATTTGTATATAAGGGACGCGACATATGAATATGAAAACACATAAAAATATGTCCGTCTCGTTTTAACTCACCTCTATATCCATAATCAAAAAGAGAGACGGGTATTTACGTAAAAACCCAATGCGGCCGAAAAATCCGCCATATTGTGCGCCCATGCCGTCATCGTCTGTCAGTTGAGTAGTAATTTTCATAGATATACTTACCATAGATAAACAAAATAATACACAGGCCTTGAAAAAACCAGCCGAGTGAGATGGCACACGGGGAGACCTTCATCTTCATCTCTTTCTATTAGGGTGACCACGTTAATTTCAAAAGTTAGGAATTCCTTGGGAAATCCTCGTTCAATTAATGCTAAGTATGTGTTATAATATTCAGTCCTAACTAATTTTTATTCGTAGGTACTCAACTCATTTTAAATCCTATAGTCATAATGATATTTTGTAGAAGTTCGGAAAGAGAAGTGTTGTTAGAATGCATGAGCTTTCATATCAGCCACGACACTTATCTTTCCGAACAACCATTCCTCTGGTACTTATCTATGTCTACGTAATGATTTTTCCCATTTTTGGGCTGAGGGGTTTCGGTAAAGTCTTGGCAATTAGTCCACCTACGCATTCGCATCCGAAAATCACAACCAAAACAGAACTGACAAGGACGCAACTATCTCAACTTGCTGTAGAGTGAGCAGGCGGTTATTAGATACAGTCGCCATCAAATACTGCAATACTGTACTAACCACCTCATTGGCAAGATTCAGCGGCGGCGCGTCATAGGTACAGTCGCCATCAAATATATCGGACCGGCCAGGGTACTCAAGATCGAGAGGGAAGAAGTAGAGGCGTTGTTCAAATATTTGTGACTACCTTGGCCGCTCCGATATATCTGATGGCGACTGCACATACAAGGACTTGCAATCCGGATATTTTGAATAGTAATTTGTATGGAATTATCCGGACAATTAATAATAATAATAAATATTAGGACAATCTTACACAAATCAACCTAGTCCCACAGTAAGCTTAATAAGGCTTGTTTTATGGGTACTAGGTGACGATATAGATAGATATAGATAAACACTTAAATACATAGAAAACATCCATAACTCAGGAACAAAAATCTGTGATTAGCACACAAATAAATGCCCTGACCAGGATTCGAACCCGGGATCTCCTGCTTCATAGGCAGAGTCACTACCAACTAGGCTAGGAGGCCGTTAAACAATAGCAAGCCCTAGTAGGTACCTAGGTACATACCCATTGGGAAAGCCGCAGTTAGTGTTGTTTGAATTTAGAAAACAGTGCGTTAGCTACTTCTGCTACTGACTGGATGTGTGGAGGCTCCTGTTATCTATTATCGTTGGAAAAATAAAACATAAGGAAATAAAACACACCATAGGTAGGTATTCTAGAAATATTTAAGTCGATTATCAAAATAATGCTGACAGCACAGCAAAATACAACTGTGCATCAAAACCGAAGATAGATGGTCTATTATTCTCATAAAGAACAAAACTCAAACCTTAAACTTGTCTCATTAGTCATATGAAGCGGACACCCTATTTCAAGATTTAAGATTTTCGAACTCGCGGAGCGTAAGCGAAGTGAGTTCTTACAAACAACTCCAGACCGAACTGTCACCTCACCTGGCTACTGGGACGTCTCGGCATTTGGATGGCTTTTTGATTTCGATAGTTTGTCCGACGATAACTTTAGTAACGTTTTTCTGATCTTTATGAAATTTCTTGAGGCTGTAGGCGAGATACATAAAATTTGTAAGTTCGTATATGAGCAGGATCGATCAAGTGGTTATGGAGCTAGAAGGAGAAAAATAATCCTCCTTAGGGTCTTGTTATATTGGTCAACTCGTTTGCAAGTAAATCGCGAGTTCTCAGTTCGAGGCGGACTACTAGTTAACGATATTTTTACTTACTACTAGACGGACTACTAGTTATAAAATAATTCTTAAAGATTTTTCGTGCTAGTTTATTAACTTATTAAAACTAGTAGTCCGCCTCGAACTGAGAACTCGCGATACTTGCAAACGAGTTAACCAATATAAGAAGACCCTAAGGAGGATTTTTTTCCTCCTTCTAGCTCCATAACCACTTGATGGATCCTGCTCATATACGAACTTACAAATTGTATGTATCTCTGCTACAGCCCCAAGAAATTTCATAGTGATCAGAAAAACGTTACTAAAGTTATTGTCGGAAAAACTATCGAAATCAAAAAGCCATCCAAATGCCGAGACGTCCCAGTAGCCAGTTGACAATTCGGTCTGGAGTTGTTTGTAAGAACTAAGAACTCTCTTCGCTTACGCTTCGCGTGTTCGATAATTTTAAACAAAAATAGAACCGACTTCACTTAGGATCCGCTATTCCAAGAGGAAGTGGCCGAGTTGCTTTAAAAAATAGTGAAATCACTATAGATGTGCCTATAATAGTTGAAGAGTTCCCTCGATTTCTCCAGAATCCCATCATCAGACCCCGACTTGGTGACAATGGGACCATCTAGGGGTTATATTATACCCGTTCGATTAAAAAAAATTTTTGAAAATCGGTTTACGATTCACGGAGATATCGAGTAACATACATACAAAAAAGTAATAATAATAAAAATTGCTCCGTTGCCGGCGGCACCCTAGGTTAGGTTTTTTATAATGTTCTTATTGTCTTTGTATGTTTTAGATGTAGGTATTTTGTATTTTACTTTTATAAAAATATTGTAAAAAAAGATAAAAAAAAATTTAAAAAAATTCAGTCGAATTGAGAACCTCCTCCTTTTTTGAAGTCGGTTAAAAATAAAAAAGTATGATAAGCATACGTAATTCTTGTAATCAAATATATTTAAAAACTTTTTTTGTTATTAATTTCACCCTAAATACTTTTTACCACAGAATTAATTTTTTTCCGAATGGCAACGTTTAGAGAGGGACAGAGGTCTCCCCGTTTTAGCATCTCTCTCGGCTCGTTTTCCTCCTTCTCCTATGTCGAGCGAAAATTTACCTTAAAGTAATCACATTAGAGTATATTTGACTTATTGATATTTTTGGCTGATATTGCTCCAGTTTAAAGTTTCTGTATGATTATATGTCAATGCCTAAAATAATTATTTGACATTTGATATAATACTTCACATAAATAAACATAATAGGTACTGGAGCCTGCCATACTGTAAATTTATCAAAAATCTTATCGGTCGGCTTCCACAGCGATGTACAGCCAATCTCGGAGATCGTAAAAACATAAGTCTTAAAGACTTAAATCGAAAGAGATTAAAATTTGTTGTTTAATCACAAGGAAAAAAATTGCGCTTACGAACTTTTAGTGTACTCAACTCAAGTGATATGCCGTTACCGAAATTTACGAAAACGAAGAGAATTTAAGGGGAAAGTTCTCGGTAACATTCTCCGCGGCGGTAATTATCGAGAAAATAGTTTAAATTTCCAAATTTTCTTACTTTTTCAACATTATATCATTTTAATTCTTAATCGAAATATTGGTATGTATGCACGATAAGTCAACATTATTGTTTATTTATTGATATAAATATAATCGGATTTAAACCGGCCCCTGTGTTCATTTTGTGGTATATTTGTAACAAAAAACGAATATTTCGAAGAAGACAGACAAAACGTAAGACAAGAAAATAAATTATGCATTTAAAACCAGACACAAAAATAAGTTATGGGGCTTCTAATAAGTATCAGATTTTGGGAAATTTAGGAAAATATTTAAAAAATCGTATTTCCAGAACGACCAAGGACGGAAAGGAAGGATATGACACCACCCACACCCCAAACAAATTTGTTGGGTCATGTCATGTGCCAAACACCCTGTATTTTCCCCTCTTCTGCCTGATATTGTGAACGCCAATCAGACGACACTAAGATTTAAGTGCATTATGTCTTTGTAAAAATCCGCTTGTGTCGCAATTGACATCGTTCTAAACTATTCTAAAGATAAGCCCCCATGTATCTTCCATTTCATTCTCGTCATTTTAGAAAAAATACTGCAAGAAGTTGTTTTTTTTTCGTACCTGAAGTAAGAACGTAACGCTAACTGATAACCACCGACCCGATCACATCGACATAATTACAAATTATTAACATTATTGCTTAATAATACGAGTTATAAAATGCTTTATCTACACCCATATCATAAACCCTCCATGATACGTTCAAAAACCGCACGTTATAACCACCATAAAAATAGATTGTTTCGTTAGTAGTTAGAACAAATGTCTTACCTGTAACGATGTTATTATTATTAAATAATAATCAAAAATTCGATTTCATTATGAAAATCCGGGTGGGCCCCGCCCGCCGGCACGCGCCCGCCCGACCGCTGGCACAATCGAGTTGGCCATAGCGATGGCGGTGCAATCCGTGCAATTGCAGTCATCCAATCATCATTTCGGGTTTATAATATGTGTGTAGATAAAGCCGTGTATGCAACTGTACGTAATTAGGCCTTCAAACACTCGTGTGATCTTATTATGAAACTCACTTCGTTCGTTTCATAAAACCACACTCGTGTTTTAAGGACCCCTATTACGTAACAGTTACATAAACTACTATTAGCGCCTTTAGCACCTCAAGTTAAGCCAGTTTTAATCGTGGTCAAATTTACTTGAGGAAAATGTTACCGAGAATTCTCCCTTTATGGTGAGAATTTCCGTAAGCTAGTAATTTCTCGACGGCACATGAATTGTATCTTATGGCTTGAAAATTAATATCCCATAATTTGTTTACCTGTATATATATTATCAGTTTGTATTATGTAGCAATAGCATAGCAATAAACAATATAACTACGCTCCACTTATAGAACTTGTACAAAATTATGAATATGTACTGAAAATTTATGAATTTTTACAAGAAATTCATATGTTGTCCGTTTTCTGTTTAAGATACTTAACGTAAGCTACATTTTACAATTCTTTCTTTATTATTTATACAGAAGTTTTTTGTATGAAAATTGTATAACTTATATAGTCTTTTTTTACGAAAATAACACCACACAACCCGTAGCAGCTTTAACCAGAGGGTACTAACATATTGCATGGGACCAGACCCAGAAAACCCCTCCATTTAATTAATCTTTTCGATAGGATAAACCTATTAAACCTATTAAATGGTTACATAATGATACGGTTACCCTTTAGGACCCGCTATTCCAAGAAAAAGTGGTTGAGTTGCTGTAAAAAATAATAAAATCACTATAGGTGTGCCTATAATAGTTGAAGAGTTCCCTCGATTTCTCCAGAATCCCATCATCAGACCCCGACTTGGTGACAATGGGACCATCTAGGGGTTATAACTGTTCAATAAAAAAAATAATTAAAATCAGTTTACGATTCACGGAGATATCGAGTAACATACATACAAAAAAAATAATAAAAAAATAATGATAAAAAAAATCAGTCGAATCGAGAACTTCCTCCTTTTTTGAAGTCGGTTAATAATAACCGTATACCCCTTCATTGTAATCGGTACCGGTCCTTGCATGGGACCCCTGTATAAATGTGAAGTGAAAATTTGGAATGGGTAAGCTCAAACATAAATTAAATAAAGAAATAAAACTTTATTATGGACAAATAGTTCATACATCTTGTTAGTTATAGTAATTTGCCTATAATTTAATGTTATCTAATATGTGTATGTACCCAACCTAATAAGACTACACTAACACGTATTAAATTACGCTCCTTATATCCTATCTTTAAGAACGTGTATTGACGTCGACCGGGCTAGTATAGGGCTATCTCAATGCCGAGGATACGGATGAGACTGCCGCAAAGCCGAAACAGGATCCCACTTCTTTTTCTCATAATGGCAGCAAAGCCATCAGTTCGTGCCTCGGCAAACATGCCGGACGCGCTGCAATATCGTGGCAGCCCCCACCCAGAACCAGAAAAGCAAAAAATTACGATTTAAAATCTTAACATCGTATGCGGCCATCGAAATAAATAAATAAATATGTTAGCCTATATATGTCCCACTGCTGGACACAGGCCTCCTTTCATACACAAGAGGGATCGAGCTATAGTCCCCATGCTGTGCTGGCCCAAAGCAGATTGGGGACTTCACATACAACTTTGGATTTCTCCGCGTATATGTATGCAGGTTTCCTCACGAAGTTTTCCTTCACCAAATAGTAAAGTATATTTCGTATATAAGTTCCGAAAAACTCATTGGTACGAGCGGGGGTTACCCGAGACCTTCGAATTGAAAGTCAGACGTCTAACCGCCAGGCTACCAACGCTTTTCAACTAGACTCCATACATAAAGCCACAATTTAAGTATGTTTACATGATCTCCGAGATGGGTTCTACAACGCTACGGAACGCTATGGAAGCTAACCGGTAAGTTTTTTGATAAATGTACAGTAGGGTGGGCTCCAGTTCCAGTACTAACATGGTGTTATCTATATTCGTATAAAAAAACCCGCCTTTTAGTCTCTGCCATGGGATTCCCAATGTCCTGTCAACATATCTAAAATGGTGGCTAATAGCCATAGACAAACACTCTAGCGAGATTTACTGTTAATTTGACAGTTAGACGTGTCCATCTGAGGACAGATGGATATCACTCTATCACCTAGCGATTCTACTGTGACGTCCACGTCTCGTTTTTTGTCTTGTCGAATCGCGCCCCAGAGGGCCTACCACGAAACACGAAAATAAAAATTTCGTTACCTGGTTCTCTGTCACTCTTTCATACTCGAGCGATAGAGAGTGATGTAAAAATTTTGATTCTCTCGTTTCACGATAGGCCCTTTGTAAATAAACCGCCTTGGTGCGCAAATGACATATTTATTCGTTATAAATTATCTATGAAAACTTTTGAAAAAACTGTTTAAGGTATAGTATGTATTAAAAATTCTATGGTTTACCGGTGTGCTAGTGCTGCACTCTGGTGGCAGAAAATTGCAGTAATATCCCCTATTGCATTGCAAACATTTTGAAAATCCTACCCACCACTCACCTTTCATCTCTTTTTAAACTATGGTGGCTCCTGTCTCAGTAAGGCACACAAAATCGACACCCAAATCAAATCAGTTTGTGTCCTTTAATAGATTTCTACAGTTAGCAGCAGCGGTTGAAGCGTTTTGACCAGTGGACAACTGGACAGGGCCGTCGCTAGGGAAGGCATTATGAGGCAATGTTCTACCTTAAAAACTACAATCGGATGCCAAAACTATGAAAAAAAAGTTAATGCCGTACCTTAAAATTGGCTATGCCCTTACTTAAATTAGCACTGCCCTATCTTAAATATTTATAATTCTGGCTACGGCCCTGCCAGTGGAATAATACAAGGTGGCAGAGCGGGCAAAGAGCACCTACCTCATATAATCTGAAAGGACTTATGCGATGACTTCGGCTCGCAGCGTTGAACGTAAATTATTATTATGACAATGTAAGTTGTATAGGTGGGAAAGTAAAAATACTAGAAAAAAATTGCCAATTGCTCATTTCCTGGAGTGCGCAAAACATATACACATTAGGCAAACCGAATGCACAATGTAAGGCCTCAATAGCGAGCGTCCGGCGGCGTGACCAGCGTTGCGACTTGCGACAAGCTTCCAATGAGTTTGAGCAGCGTTCACTGAGTCCACTCCCATACATTTTACTGGTGGTAAGCTAAGAAGTTTCAGTCTGCACTTTTGTCTCAGGCTACGCCGTTTGGCACGATTGTTCCTTGGATCGAACTAAGCTGATTTACGGCGAATTTAAGCCCCCTACCCTAGCCGTGAGATCAAGCCGTCGCTACTCTCCAAAAAATATGGGAGGTAATGGTCGGCTTTTGAGGTCCAGATACTGTGCTATGTCTGTCTACCATTACGCAAAGATATGCGCAGATGGCGTTGCAATCGCAATAAAAGAAATCTCGTTATTGGTTATGGTTGGAAATGTCTAATTCAAACAATCTATTGTATGTACAGCGTCTATAGACCTCAGAAAATTGCCCTTTAAAAAAAGAGAAATGCTTTTTTCATAAATAAGTGCGAGCAAGAAAAATTAATAGGTACTACATATAAACAATGAAGAATATTAGGGTGCGTGTTATAAACCATTTATAAACTGAATCATATGCTTGCTATAACTGTGAACAACTTCATACGTCTCTTTAGGATTATCAGTTTTCGCGGCAGCCCCACCGTAGTTTGCGACGAGTCGGCGCCGTCGGTGGTCAAGTCAGACTCATCGCACTATAACTACGTTATTTTTTATTATAGTTACAGTCAAAACGTTGATGTCACAGTGTAAAGATTTTAGTTTATTGCCATTTTACTCAGTTTAGAAGTGTTTTCAAGTAAAATGTCAACAGGTGTGATTTCTGTGCCGGTATCCTACCTCACTAGTGAGGCTAGAAGCATCTTGGATCATCTAAATGCAAGAAGATTGCTTGCTAGCGATGGACCCGGCAGTTTACCCAGGTATGTTGATTATGTTCTTTTTTAACCACAAACTTGTGTAACTCTGCCTTACTTCGCATAACCTAAGTAAGTAGGTAAAAACATTCAATTGTTTATTACCTATACTTACTTACCGTGTTTTTCCGCAATTTAATGCTAAACTCAAACTGTAGATAAATGTCCTAGTGCTCGTCATGCTAATACCCAATACTTGATAATGATTGCTTAAAAAGGTGACAGGATAATTCTAGGGAAATCGACGTGCTTTTGCAAGTTTATTGATATGGAAATGTTTTGGGTTAGCGGAATAGCCAATTAAGTGAACACCGCCGACTATGACCGCTCCTCTCATTACTTAACATTAACAGGGCCCAGGGGTAGGGAATGCAACCCGGGTACCCGAAAACCCGGGTACCCGGGTACCCGTCTATATTTGGAGTCGGGTAAAACCCGGGTTTTTAACTCATAACCCGGGTTTTACCCGTAATTTAGAAATCGGTAGAAAAATAAGGAAAACGTGAATAAACTTAAAACAAAATGTTCTATTACTTCTGTAACTGTATCCCTACCTTACTGTGTGAGTTATAACTATTAAATTAAAATTAAAAGGCATAGCATAAATGGTCCGAACATATTTTACACTTCAATTCTAACCATCGCTTGATAGCTTTAATCAATCATTCCAGTAAAATTTTACTGCACAACCTAAATGAGAGACAAAAGGCGTATATCAGCAAATAAATCGCACCAGAACAAGCCGGATTTGTTAGAGGAAAAGAAACTAGAGAACAGATTCTCATATTGCGCCAGATAATACAGAAAGCCAGAGAGTTCGACAGACCAACGTGCATATGTTTTGTTGACTTTCAGAAGGCATTTGACTCAGTTAAATGGCCGCTGCTGTGGGATGTTCTCTTACGAATGGGCGCTCCCAACGATCTCGTCCATATATTAAGAGAGGGCTGTATGAGAACAACTCCGCGTCAGTAAAAGTGGACAATACAATGTCAAAGCCACTCCACCCTTCGGCTGGGGTATGTCAAGGGTGCATACTATCGCCCTTGCTCTTTTCTGTAATCTATACTGAGCACATAATGAGGATAACGCTTGAAGGCTGGACGGATGGTATTCCAATAGGTGGGAAGAATATCTCCAATCTGCGTTACGCTGACGACATGGACACCACACTCACAGCAACAAGATTGTATAGCAGTGCTATTGCGTCGCGTTGAAACAGTTAGTCTCGAATTCGGTTTGAAGATCAACCGACTAAAAACCAAGATGATGGTCATGGACCGTAACAACAGCAATAAGGCAAAAACTATTGGAAACTGTGGAGTTGTATCATCATACTATATGTATTGGGGTCACTGGTCTCAAACGGTGGCGGCTCCGAAGATGAAATCAAGCGACGCATAGCAACAACTAGGTCTGCAATGGAGAAACTCTCGAAGATCTGGAGAGACCGCAATATTACAAGGGCAACTAAGACTCGCCTCGTAAGATCTCTCGTTTTCCCAGTGTTATTTTACGGTGCAGAAACGTGGACAGTAAGAGAAAGTGAACGAAAACGCATTGGTGCTTTGGAAATGTGGTGCTGGAGGAGAATGCTGCGGATATCGTGGACTCAGCGCCGCACTAATATATCTATACTCCAAGAGCTCAAGGTTAAGCAAAGGCTTTCAGCAATCGTGCACTCTCGCATTCTTTGTTACTTCGGCCACGTGACGCGCAAGGAAGACGACGCCATGGAGAGACTTGTTGTTCAGGGTAGAGTGGATGGTACAAGACCCAGATTACGCCACTCAATGCGATGGACTGATCAAGTGAAGGCCTTCACCGGATCACGCTTAAATCTGTGCGTGCGAAATGCACTAAGTAGAGAAGGATGGCGGAGAACTACACAAAATGCCGTACAACGACCTCAATGACCACGACTACTCTGACAAGAGTATACGACTAAGAAGAAGAAGAAGATCTATTGTTACATTTGAATATTCCATATTTCCCGTTAACTTTGATATTTCTGATTAATAAACAGAAAGATTAAGTATACCTAACCTAACGTCTTATGCTCTCTAAATTAATATTGTGATTTACAGCTGTTTTAATAGTATAAGTTGTTAAATTTATATATTTCATGTACGAAATCATTGTTTGTCAATTAATAAATGCAAACTCAACAATCAAAAGTGCATTTTATTACTAAATACCCGTAAAAACGATGAAAACCAATAAATAATAAAAAAATTGTTCAAAACCGGGTATTACCCGGGTACCCGGGTTTTTGAAAATCAAAGTCGGGTAATACCCGGGTACTAAAAATGGCCGGGTATTGCATTCCCTACCCAGGGGTGTCGTGAAAGTTGTTACGGAAACTCGATGTTGAGTTAGATGTATCCACTTTTGCACCTTATTGCGTTGTAATAAAGTCCAAAAGTGGATACATCTTTTTATACTCGACTGTAAAGTACAAGATCCCTTAAACGCAAAAACAATTTTAGCGTATGTACATTAGGTATAATAGTGAGCAAACTTGCTCGTACATCGAGATGAAATTAAAAACTCCACTATGGTAGTTATAAAAACTTACTATAGTACCTAATACCTACTTCGCTCCGAACTTTGAACAGATAGACCTCGCGATAACATAAATAACATTGACCTATAAAATAATTACGGAAAGCGCGCCAATGAGACGAAACTTTAAAACTTTGACACCCGATGTGATGTGCGATGTGCATCGTGAACGCGACGCGACCCGATAACACGCAATGCGTGTAGGTTGAGTGATGATGATGAGTCTAACCAAATAGCAGTATTTTCTATGACCAAAGTTAAAGCCTGTCAAGTTCCTTTTTAGCCCTGATATAGTGTCGCTACAAATAGCTTACATATAGCAACAATACGTGTAGGTACGTCATTAATAGTCGAGACAGTGTGTATTGGCATCGTGCAAGAGCGAGTGAGATATACAATTATGTACTTGTGTATTGTAGAAGTATGTTTTGTATCAAATTAACCAGTCTATTACAACCGCACTATGAATATCAGTACCGGTCATGTCAACAACTAATTTCACAACATTGTTTAATGGAATGGAATGCTCTGAATCCCCCATGCTTTTTCTGTCGCAAGTATTTTAATGTATTTAAAATTATTTGTTTTGATTCGGTGTGATTTTTTTAGGCATTTTGATTGCAAAATCTATTATTATCCTGAAATATTTACAATTATTTTCGATTTGTTTATATCGGTGACATTCAATAGGTACTAATCCCCTACCTTAAAAACTACAATCGAGTTAAAAATGTATGAAAATAAACTTAATGCCCTACCTACCTTAAAATCAGGGGGGTAACATTACGCACACATATACACTGATGAAAGAGATGTGCGCATACACAATCGTACGCGTGCAAATGAGATGCAATGACACATTTTCCGTCCCTCAGCGCGTATACGGAAATTCTTGTTTGTCACCCTTTGTTTGTCACACTTCTGTCATCGTCACCATGGCAACCGAGTTATTTTAGGGTGGCCAGTGACTTAAAAATCAATTTCCCATAAAGCTGGGTAAATATTGACTTACGTAATATGGAAAGTTATGTTTCAAGAGAGGAAAAAATATTAGTTAATGAAGATTTTGACAATATGTTCAACAGATATGGCGTTTTTACTAAAATAACTATTGGATTAGACAATCTGGGTAGTAAATTAGACATTTCTGGTAATTTTTTGTAGTAGGTAATTCTGTTATATATATGTATAGTATACTATTTGTTACTCATTTACATAAATAACGAACATTAATTAAATATTGCAATTATGAAAAACACTAGGTTACAAAAAAAGTACATTCAATGCAAAAGAATGGGGAAATTTCTCTACATGTGGTATCCCAAATCTTAGCTGTCAAAATATAGCTGTCCCTGTCGGGTATACGCTGATCCTCTGTCTATTCTATAGTAGGTCTATGCTTAAAATTCGCTATGCCCTACCCTACCTTAAATTAGCACTGCCCTATCTTAACTGCAATTTTTGCTAATCTGAATTCAGCTTTTCATAGACAAGACATTGTCTATGGTTGCGGAAATTTGTCTACGGTAGCTGAATTTTTGTATGATGGAATGGAGGCTATAGACAAATATTCGCAACCATAGACAATTTAACTCTCTATGAAAATTTGAATACAGTTACTTATTTAATAAACATAAGTACCTATAATAAATGACCTTTCTATGTATGTCATTTTCAGGGATGTAAGAGGTCTAGCGAACCTCTTCGGCTTCACCGCACAAGAATCGGAGAACCTATCGGTTCGATCAGCTCTTGAAATGTGGATCCGAAGGAACGAGACCTCAGCCACCGTGGGACTGCTGTTGCGGTACTTGGAGATCATCGACCGGTACGACGTCAGGGATGACCTGCAGGAGCTGACTGCTACAAACAAGCTTGTTATAGGCAAGTGTTCATTTCCAAAGTTGCTTTATGGTCCGCTTTCGAAAGTACAGTCAGCAACAAAAGTAGCTATGCGGGTATAGGGTGTACAAATTAGCTGGACACGACTTTATTGTTAAGAGAATAAGAGCGTGTGTAGGTAATTTTGAACACCCTACCCGCTTAGTTACGAAAACGTAGATGCTGAATTTTAAATCCATGATTTAGGTACACGTGATTTCTTAAATTTTCACCACACCAACAATTTTGTATTTGGTTTTGTTTGTACTTATGTGTTGAAGATGCTGCAACGACCTTGTAATGACTTATCTTAGGTACCTATCAGTTCAATGACTTCAAATCATTTTAAACAAAAAAATAACTGTGCGTTCACTTAGCAAGAACCGCTATTCCAAGAGTAAGTGGCCGAGTTGCTGTAAAAAATACTGAAATCACAATAGGTGTGCCATTTAGTTCAAGAGTTCCCTCCTTTTCTCCAGGATTCCATTATCAGGTCCGGACCTGGTGACAATGGGACCAACTGTGAAGTAGGTATACTCTTTCAAATAAAAAAAGAATTTTCCAAATCGGTCCAGCCGTCTTCGAATAATCGGTGAACATACATAAAAAAAATAGCAAAAAAAACAAAGATCCCGACGAATTGATAACCTCAGGACCTTCGAAAACTTGAAGTCGGTTGATAACGAGTTGTTTAGTAAATTTACCTCTAGTTAATAGCTACAGATAGGGAAATTATTCCCCTTATCTGTAGTCACAGTTTGAGTTGAGGATACCTAATAGTTACACGCGCAGCAGTTTGTCAATTATTATTATAGAAGAATAATAAATAATAGGTCACAGGTCACAGGTCACGAGTCAAGGCCACAGTCGGCCACACTTGAGTCACTTGACCGATCCGATTTAAATAGGTACTCCTTCGTGTTGTTACAGCAGTTTTGCGCTACATAACATCATGGTGGCAATTTATTTCGGTATTGTTACTGGGATTAGCCCAATGATTCGTGTTGAACCTCTGTAAGTAATATGATAACAAACGAAAGTGGCCACACTATGCAAAGTTGCATACCGTTATGGCGCCACCATATCACACAAAGGGACATTGGGAAAACGTTGCAAAGCTAAACCTCATACGAGCTAGGCAGACGACGTTGTCAGGTCAGAATAAGTAATTAAAATCATCACTTCCTATGGCTAAATAAATGCCGCGTTCTACAAAGCGCTCGTAATTTCCCAGTTATATAAAGTCAGTGAATAAAAGTATAACTTGATCATCCTCAGATCCACCGATACCAGATAATGTGGAAGCATACACGACGGACGACATGGAGCTAGGCTCCCCACAGTTCTACGACGCGCTGGTGATATACGCGGAAGAAAACTGCATCTTCGTCGAGAGAATGTTCAATATCATGCAAGAGATTGGCTTTAAAGTGAGTTGGTTAACTTGGTAGAGACTGTCAGGAAAGAGAAGTGTATGAGCACCTATGTAAACCTCGACACTTCTGTTTCCGAATAAACTCTACCTACTCATTTTTTTATTCCAGAAAGGTACTTATCCAGGATGATGTCTGGGTCGTGATCCGGCAACACTTTTTCGGACTGATTCTGCGTTATCAATAGATATTTGTGCAACAAGAAAGGAAAGTTGGTTTTTCTTGCAAGTGTTGATTTTGAGTGCCGAGTAAGCGAAAGATTCTATAATTGAATCACGAGCGAAACGAGTGGTTCTATAAGTTAGAATCTTGCATACACACGGCCCGTGACACTGGTAAATTTGACCAATGCCGCTGTGACCCGGGTAGCCTAGGGGTTAGGTTAGGGCGTCTTCCGCGAATGCAGAAGACGCTGGTTTGATTCCCGCCCTGGGAACCGGAGGCCTTGGTCACTTCTTCCTTTTAATAAGACATATATTAAAGTTTATGCGTAACTTTGTATTATTTTCAGCTGTTCAAAAAGCACAGCCTGGAGCCAGGCTACATGAAGCAGGAGGCGATGGCGGAGATGATCGACACGCGGTGTCGGTACACCATCCTCGTGTTCTCTCCGGCTTTCTTCAACAGTCTGGACGAGAAGTTCTACTCGCAATATGTACTCGCTAAGCAAATTGCTGGTAAGCGCACTTACCTATACGTTAATACGGTCAAGATAAAAAAAAACTCTTATTAATACAGGGTGTAACAAAAATATTGGTGATCCGTTTAAGGGCATAATTGGTATCGTATTGCGATTAAGAAAAAGTAGGAGATACAATTTTTGGACGCAAAACATTTTTTTTTTCTATGGGACAGGTGGTCCCAGCTGGCCGACCCTCCATACTAAACCAAAATTTTATTTCGCGTAAAAAAACTTTTTATTAGTTTTTCATAATTAGAATACGATACCAATTAGGCCCTTAAAAGGATCACCAGCATTTTTGTTACACCTTGTATACCTGATTATTGAATGAATAGTGTTTTTATTGCTTCAAAATTGTATACCTAGGTACATCAAATGACTCAAATGATTATATATTTCATGTTTAAAGTATGTCTAAGAAGCTAGAGGTCCTGGATTCAAATCTTAAATTCCTAAGTTATGAGTGTTTTTTTTTAATATTTCTTTTGAGTAAGTAGGAACGAAATTTTTATCTAAGTACCTATGTAAGTTTTTAAGTATATCCTCACTTGGTAACCTTGCCCTAAAACAATTTTCAGATAAAAAACGTCACATGATTCCCATTGACTACCAGAAGTGCCAACCCTTCAAAGAGTTTAAGTTCTACACTACTCTTCCAGTCGCCGACTCTCAGTTCTGGCGAAGACTCGCCCTCAACCTCAATAATGGTCGGACTCCCAGGTGAGCTATTAAAAAAAACGAATCAAATTCACACCGACATGTTCCTTCCTTGCGTGTTGAGTTTGTCGGGTCGGGATTAAGTACGAGATTTGCTTCAAAGAAATATTCAGTCATATAGTATTTGATGCCTTTACAGAAAACTTACTTTTCCAAAAGATAATCAATTATTCTCTTAACAGGTTAGACATAGCAAGCAGGCTAGCCTCAGTCAACGTCGAGCCTGCTAACATCCACCCCACTCTTCCCACCGTCCGCATGGACGATTACAACCCCCCCAGAGCTGGCAACGAAACCCGCTACCGAAGTGAAGCCAACAGACCAGCCAATAGTCTCAGCCAACGCACCAGCGCATTCGTCACCAGTCAGCAAGCCGTCAATGAAACCCAGGGCCGATTCGATGGCAATAGACGCATTGATACCGTTCACTCCAACCGACACACCAATGTATTCGTCACTAATAGCCATGTCAACCATACTCAGTGCCAAACTGAAGTCAACAGACCAATTGTCAATGGTCACTCTAGTCAAAATACTAACAAGTTCGTCACAACTAGCCAAGACACCAACGAAACCACATACCGAACTGAAGCCAACAAACCAATTGTCAATAGTCACTCTAGTCAAAACACTAACATGTTCGTCACAACTGGCCAAGTGACCAACGAAACCACATACCGAACTGAAGCCAACAGACCAATTGTCAATGGTCACTCTAGTCAAAATACTAACATGTTCGTCACAACTGGCCAAGTCACCAACGAAACCACATACCGAACTGAAGCCAACAGACCAATTGTCAATGGCCACCCTAGTCAACACAATGTGTTCGTTGCGAATAGAACCCCCCACAAGCCTGTTGCCGACCGAGTCACCGACGAGTCCTCCATCCAACCCACCGCTTCTAACGGCTCCATCGCCAACAGACAAGTCACCGATAATGTCGCCAACACAAATAGCCAAGACGCAGAAGCTCAGATCCGTCCACAACCAGCATGTGAATACCTCGTTTCCGTCCAAATAGTTGCCGATCATTTCCGCGAACATACTAATATCACCGATGTAGAACCTACTCTATGTGATCTATCTTCTGTATCCAACATTTCCAATGACCAAACGGTCAGTAGCCAATCCAGTCTACTCAACACCTCTTCTACAACCCAGTCTAGTCTATCTTCCACCTCCTTCATTCCCAACGATCAAACGGTTGACAGTCAATCCAACCTACTCACTAACTCGTCTTCCGCTCACAGCTCCTTCATCGATGATTTTGCTAGGTGGTGTCGCAACAGAAGTCTGTGGGGTGCAAGGAATAGACTGTTTCAAAATAGAATCAGACGAGCTAAATAGCAAATGAGGAATTGCTGCTGAAAACTCTTGCTCAATTTTTAAAGTTGCTTACTTAGTTTACAACATATCATAAGATTTAATTAAAGATTGGATTCACTGGAGATCTAATGTATTGAGATATACAGTTGAATCCTATGAATTTTTATTTTATCTCATTTTACTATAGATCTCATCGATGCATTTTACTATATACGTAAACCTTAAATCCCCCCCCCCCCCTCCTAAAAGCCCCCCACCCTCCTCTCAGTGGGGGAGAGGGGGTTGGGGGGCGGTGGGTTGACGTCGCGTTTACGTCGCGTCGCTGCTGCGCGGGCGTTCGGGCGTCGACGACGCTAAGACGCTAGTGTGGGGTTAGCCCCGTTAGGCCGTTAGCCTAAACGTTAGGCATCTAAGCGCCTAGTCAACTGTGACGTCAGCTGACTTCCCCACTCACTACTTAATATATATGTTTACGCACGTTTTAATAGTTATGTTTATGTAAGCAAATTATATTCTTCAGTAATTTTTGAATAAAATTTTTAAATAAACAATATTATTTATTTCCTAAAAGAATTTCAAATATTTCATAAAACGGAATACCCAATTTCAAGTCGCCGGCGCATTCGATTGACCGCACAACGATTTTGACAGCATTCTAACAATAGGTCTATCTCGTTCTAATCGTTTGACTAGTCGCTTACGTTTGTAGAGGCCTTTAAGTAAGTAGGGAATGGGGAAGTCAACTGACGTCACAGTTGACTTGTGGTCTCTACAGTAATAGGACATAGGCGCAATGGGGAAGGCTGGTGAAAAGTCATCTTAGATGGCGCTGCGTACAATAGTACTTTCCTTTATTTAGAAGCGACCAATGATCGATCACAACGACTAATTGTTTCGTGTGTGAGTTGTGTAATGGCCTCAACAATCAGCGCAATTTTGACACAGAACTTACGCGCAATTTCGAGACGTTGTCGTCTATAATTAACGTTCCGAGAGCATGCAATCGACGTTGCCAAAAGAGCGGCCCAAAAACTTGGATTCGTGCTCCGTAACTCTCAGCCGTTCACGCCCATGGCCTTGCGTGCTCTATACGCTGCTCTGGTTCAGAGCGTACTAGAAACGAGTGTAGCAATTTGGGCTCCCCACGAGAGTTGCTACATATTAATGCTAGAAAAGGTTCAGAAAAAGTTCCTACGGCACCTATACAAAAAGCAGTTCCATTTTTACCCGTACTTGTATCCAACGCGTTTTCAACTGGGTATGCTTGGGTATGAGTCGCTGGAACTCAGACGATACCTAATCGTGGTAAAGTTCGCCCTGGGCATCATCCACAACAAGGTGGACTGTGTAGACCTGGTGGATGAGGTGGTACGACTTTACGCTCCCAATTCGCGCGGGCGGCTGCGCTACGCGCCCCTGCTGGCGACGCCGGCCGCGCACAGCGGGCTGCTGCGCCAGGCGCCGCTGCACACCGCACTCACACTGCTCAACTCCGTACTGGAAGCGGCACCGCTTACAGACATTTTCGCAGCCACATGGCCGCAGCTTATAAAAGAATGTAAAAAAGTATTGGAATCAATGTATTAGGTATTAGGTTATGGTACTCATTAAATTCATTTATTATATAATTCATTTATTAGGCTAATATAATTAATATTAAGATATGTATGTTTAAGATTGTAATGTTTTGGCGTACGCTGTAATTACAATTTCTTGTAAAATAAACAAATAAACAAATAAACAAACAAATAATGTGCAACGAAATCAATCAATGGATCAAAACCGCAATGTATTAAAAATCGCAGGTGACTAGTCGCTTACATCTGTACTATCTGTAGAGAGCCTAAGTGTGGCAAGGTTAGCAATCTATCGTCACAAATGTAAACAACTACCTTTCTAAACATGTGTCGCTGTCACTGTCACATACATGTCACTTTGCCAAATGATTGCGCCACTGTGACAGTTCGATGTAGTGTTGCTGTACGAGAAGTTTTGCGTGATTTTTAACCATATTGTATAGCCTTCAGCGGGCACAATTTCAGTATGAAACATTTTTTGATTTACCATTCGTGATGTAAATATATGTCCAGATTTTAACTTTGTAGTTTAGCAGTAAATTGATTTAGATCAAGCAGGCGTAATTTGCAGCATATTATTAATCATTTTTATGTTTTGACGTTTCGATTTGCCTGTATACTTCGCGAAGTTCGCGAATAGCATATAATGGCATGGCAATACTGCTCACTTGTAGAGCACTTTTTTTTCTGAAATTTCTTCGCAATCGTTCATGAGTAATGTAATGTATCTAAAATAAAAGTGTTTACACCTCTGTTACTACTGAATGGGGCCAATTTTCCATTCCTAAAAGTGCCTGAAGAACAGATTTGAAGTAAAATGGCTGGCGACGTGTCCTATGTGTCGGTATCTCACTTCACGAGCGACGCTTTAAACGTCCTGAGCCGTCTGAACGCGAAGAGATTATTCCCCAGTTATGGTCCCAGTAAGCTTCCCAGGTACGTTGCTATGTAGAATCCCTTCTTATTGATATATTTAAGCTGCCTTAATAGTAGGTATGATGTTGTTGACGAACTTACTTCACTGAAGACTTCTGATAACAGTGATAACTTAATGTTTCAAATGCAGGTGTTCCTGAGCTATTTTAGATGAGTTTATGGTCTGAACTCTGGTACTGCTAACTTTTATAAGAATGATTGTATTTCCTCAACAACTACTGTATTTTTACTTTATCATGAGTTGTTTTTTATGATAATGTTTTTTAAGTATTATTTTCTCAGGATCATAGATTTCTGTGTAAAATTTCATTTCATTTATTTTTATTTAATACGCATGACGTTTATTATATAAATGTACAAGAAAATAAATGACAAAACATGTACAATCGGGTTCAGAATTGCAAGGTCAATTTATCAATTAATTCATACTTCTTCTTCCTCCTAGCGTTTATCCCGGCTTGGGGTCCGCTTGACAACCTAATCCCATGAATTGGCGTACACTAGTTTTTAAGAAAGTGACTGCCATCTGACCTTCCAACCCAGAGGGGAAACTAGGCCTTTTTGGAATTAGGTCCGGTTTCCTTACGATGTTTTACTTCACCGAAAAGCGACTGGTAAATATCAAATGATATTCCGTACATAAGTTCCGAAAAACTCAGTGGTACGAGCCGGGGTTTGAACCCGAGACCTCCGGATTGAAAGTCGGACTTCTTACCGCAAGGCTACCAACGCTCATTGAATTCATACATGGGCAAAAATAAGAATTATGGTAAAACACAAAATAGGTACATGAACAAATAAAAATTGTATTAAATTTAACAAAAATAAATTATCCTTGCCATACTTCCTAAAACAAAAGTATGGTTTATGTTACTTTTAGAATAGTATGTTTGTGATTTGAGAATTTCCATTCCAGAGATTACAGAGGGCTAGCCAATCTTATTGGAATAACAACCCAAGATGCAGAAAGCAAACGAGAGAACATGGTGAAGTGGATTCTGCAGACGTGGCTCCAGAACCAGAAGGATGCAGCGGTGGTGCACCAGCTGCTCCGACACCTGGAGACCATGGACAGATATGACATCAGGGACGACTTGCAAGAGCTCGCTAATAAGAGCGGGCTTGTGAACACAGGTACACATACTAATTTAAAATTACACAGCTAATTTCATTTGAGGAACTTTGGAACAATAACTAAGGAGTTAAATATTTGTAAATAACAAATAACATCTGAAACCACAAAATACGTCATATAAAGTAATTACGAATTGTAATTCCCACTCATCATGAAATAGATCAATGTTTGAAATTCTTTGACCCATTTCTCAATACCTAAATTTTGGCAAACTTATTTCAATAGGATGACATCACAATATTATAGTGTCAGTATGCTGGTCAGATGAACCTGATAGCATCAAATAGTAGATTGTTCAACAAGGGAGTAAAACAAGCCATAGTGACACGAGATGTTTAGCCACCTGAGCGTAGCGAGGGTGGATATAGTTCGAGGGTCATTATGGTTGTTTAGTCTCGCGTTAAACACTCTACCTTTCACTTTGAATGCGAGGAAAAAATAACGACATTCTACACAAAATCTCAATATTTATAATGGCAAAAATTGAAATTATCAATAAAATTTGTTAGGCGGTTTATGTTTTTTTTTTTTTTGAATCGAGTTTGTTTAAAATTTTCGCACAGTTGTCATTTTGAGGTTATATGCGTGGTCCAAAATTGTCTATGCACAATCACTAAAAAGGGCGGTAATCGTCCATTCATAAACACCGTGAGTGGCTGTTTAGGGGTTTCCAAAGTAAATTTAAAAAAAATGTTTTAGTCCCTAGAGATTAATAAAGAATTTTAGTCCCGATCTGCAGAGACTAAAGTAACATTTTAAGAGCATGAGAAGTGAAAAGTAACATTTTAAGAGCATGAGAAGTGAAAACTATTTTTTTTGACTCATCAATCATTATCATTAGCCCTCTGGTCCCTCGTAAAGTGCATGGCTACTTTTTTTTTTCTAAAACCATCCAATTTCAACAGAACAAAAATGGACCATAGAGAACCAAGTAGTACCTCACACACATGCACCACCAATGGCAGAGAATGACCAACTATTGACTATGGATGATGTGGACCAAGGAGCGCCAGTCGAGTATGACGCACTGGTGCTGTACGCGGCTGCCGATCAGGACTTTGTGGACATCATGATCAGCAATATGGCACAGATTGGCTTTAAAGTACGTATTACAATTAGAAATATTCGCCTTTCAGTGTTGTAGGACATCATTTTAGGGAAAAAATGTAATTAAGTATGTGTTGTGTTGTGTGTGGCTCAAATTGGATCCCAAACAGTATATCTTTTGTTTGCTTTCCTACAAAAGGCACCCCAGAATAAGGGAATAGTTTTATTTATTTCTTAATATCTGTCAAGTATGCTATTTTGAAGTATTTTGTCTTGTGTGGCTGGTCGTTAAATATAATATTGATTTTGAACTGTTTTGCATGAAGGAATACTTATATGTTACATGCTCATCATTATCATTTAAGATACATTTATACCATTTCTAAAAAGAGCTTTGCATAAAAACTCATTAACGAATTGAATAGTCATTGTTAATTGTTGTAAAAAACCGTGCTATTAATATTGTTGCAGCTATTTACAAAACACAGTCTCCGACCAGGTGCCATTCCATATGGGCCCATGACTGAACTCATCAGCTCCCGCTGCCGACACACGATCCTCGTGTACTCGCCCGCCTTCTTCCAGAGCCTCGACGACAGGTTCTACACGGACTACGTGCATGCTAGGAACATAGGTACGACACTACTCTCTACTACCCCATTCCGGTGGGGAGCCAAGCTCATCAGCTCCTCAGAGACCTAATCTCTCCGAAACATGTCACGCGTAGTGACTAAACACAAGTAAGTAAAGCCGCATGATGTGATAGTAGTGTTAGTATGTCTTATGAAAGTTTAAATTCAATAGCTTGTTAAACGTAAACCAGTTTGATTCTATGTTTGTGCATTGTATTTAATTGAAGGTTTATTGTAAACATTTTTTTAAATAATATAATAATATAATATAATCGATTATTTCGCAGCGTTTGTAAAATGCAACTTACGTTAATATCTGAACGAACCGGTGCACAATATTCTAGGAACACGGCGAGTGACTAACAATACATGTGTTTAATGTTTTGTTTTCAGAGAAAAAGCACACCCTGATCCCGTGTGTGTACGAGGAGTGCACGCTGCCGCCGCAGTTCCGCTACTACTTCGCGCTGTACGTCAACTCCACCGCGTACAACTTCTGGAACCGCCTCGCGAGGGTCGTCGACGCCGGTCGCACTCCTAGGTACATTCATAGACAATAATAAAGGTCTACGCACGCCGAGACGGTATGGCTAATGATTTTGCCGCCGGCAAGCTCCGCTTAGATACTGCGCATTCCGGCGACCTACCAAGGCATCCCGCCGAGCGGTCCCTTAGCGAGATCTTCAATGCCGTGGCAAGAATCCCTCTCGATGCCTCGGGATTAATTTAAAACATTGTAATTTAAGTCGTATTCCTACTAGATAAGTTCGAATGTTCTTTGGTAAAAAATAAACCCTTTGCCACCCCATCCCAATACGCGTCCTAATCCTAATATTCGAATTTGCCAATCATTGCGATATTTAATAATAATAAGTTCTTGTGCTTAATAGCGTCATTTTTATTTTGTCAACAGGTTACTTCCTCCAAACCCAACCAGCTCGGTCCGCATCCAAGAGGTAACCAACAGCCAACTCAGGATCAATGGTAGCCAACTCAAAATCACCAATGGCCCGACACCGACACCCAACGGTCAGATCTCCAACAGCCAAGCACCCAACATCCTGGTCAACGGTCAGCCGAACACTCCATATGTAACTCAACCCTCTAGCAACAATACCTCTAGTAATATCTCTTCAGCATGTATATCTCAAGCTACCACAACTACTCTAGCGCTACCCGATGTCCCCTCTACAACCCTCTCTGTGTCGGTCACTTCCCTGTCGTCCCTGGACTCACGGCGGGCGGAAAGTGCGTCCCTCAACGATATAAGTGTTAAGAAGAAGAAGAGTTTCTTTAGGAAGTTGTTTAGGAATCCTAGGAAATGTAAGAAAGAAGCCTTGCTCCCCTTATAACCATTCCGGTCGCAGAATCCTCAAAGTAGTAACTAAATGTCGTAACAGTTACTACACTTTGCGGCTGTGTTCAGTTTTGGTTACTTAATGTGGTAACAGTGTGCACACAATGTGACTAGATTTGTTTCAGTAACTATGTGTCGTCGCCATGTGTACGCTTTTCGGTAACAAGGTGTTAAGTCGCCATCAGATATATTGGAGCGGCCAAGGTGATCACAAATACCTGAACAACGCCTCTATTGTCAAGCATGTTCAGATATTTTTGAGTACCCTGGCCGCTCCGATATATTTGATGGCGACTATAATATAAGATAAGCATTCTAAACACCTTCTCTTATAAAAATTCTTGGTATTGAACATTATTTAAACACGTTGCTACGTTACCAAAATGTTTTATTCGATATTGCTCCAAACATGCATAGAACCAGGAACTTATGAAACACAACCGTTAGCTAGTTTGCGTTTGTAACAACGCCACCTTCAGGGAAATTAGAACGACCTAAACAAACATGATGAAGAAAAAAAAACGTACAGACGCCAATCATTCACCTAGCAAGTGCATTATGCTTCCCTATAATTTAAGAATTAGCGCGGGAATTCGGGTGCTAATTACAAGCATTTACTTTCTTATGAGTCTTTTGACATCACAATGTTCTACTTAAATCTTCCTCTACCTAACTTTACCTAGGTACGTAATACTTTTTTTCTTACATTTATACTTGTTTTATCTACACCCATATCATAAACCCTCCATGATGCGTTCAAAACCCGCACGTTATAACCACCATAAAAATAGATTGTTTCGTTAGTAGTTAGAACAAATGTGTTATTTGTAACGATGTTATTATTATCAAATAATAAGCAAAAATTCGATATCATTATGAAAATCCGGGTGCGGGCATGCGCCGCCCGACCGCCGACACAATCGAGTTGCCATGGCGACGGCGTGCAATCCGTGCAATGGCAGTCATTCAATCATCATTTCGGGTTTATAATATGTGTGTAAAGCAGTGTATGCAACTGTACGTAATTAGGCCTTAACTCTTTCGACCCCTATTACGTAACAGTTACATAAACTACTATAATATCTTTAGTCTTCTAACTTTTAAGATACATACTTTAATAGTATTTTGTGCAACAGTTACATAATTTTAAGAACCCTTATTATGTAGCGTTGCACACAATAGTTTTTATACGAGTGCTTAAGCAAGCCGGTAAGAATTGAGTTCGACGAAAGCCGTGCACAACCTACTGCTTCTATGTAATCTCGTAACGTTCGATCTCCCGGTGGATTGTGCCGGCGGCGACACGCAATGCGGGGCCCGACAACAGTTTCACAATATTGTATGGAAATCCTTTCTGTGATTGTTATGGATGCTACAATATGCGACCATAGAAGCTCTATCGAAAAGTATGCGCTAGTAGTTCCGCCACCACAATCTCAATTCCAGTATTACAGTCGCCGAGTATAAAAAGAGGTATTTTGTATAATTTGTAATTGTAAAATTAAAGCATAGATAATGCAGGCAATCTAGATAATTTCGGTAGAAATTTAAATACGACTCTATGCCTCTAACTATAAAGTCGCTTTCAAATACTATTGAATGTGTTATGCTAATGTGTATGTAGATATTTTGTATATATTTTTGAGAATCAAATGTTAGTCATAGTTTAAGTCATACATGTAATGGGTCGTACAAACAGTGGGGTTGTGTAATGAGAATTTTATACCAAAATATTAAAAAAATAATGATATAAGGTAGAAATGTAAAACCTTCATTGAAGACTATGCGGCTTTCACGGTTTCCGCATGCCATCGCATGCGGAGCCGATGCGCGAGCGAGATGGCGCTCTGCATGTGTTTAGCGCGGTCACGCTTGCGCACCGTAGCGGCATGCGGTTGGCATTGATGGCTCAGTATATTCAATGCGTAAAATATAATTCTAATGCCATCGATCTATAGATATCCGGATAGCCGTTATACATTTTTGCCTTAACTAAGTCAAACTTATTACCGAGCAAGCCAGTGTTGTCTATGGTGTACGAGAAAAAACGAACCGATAAAGAGCATAAAGTAGGGGCATTGTCTCAATCAAATCAAAGCGAGACTTCTCTTTCGGCCTCACCATTTGGCTGAAGAGGGCCTTCCAGGGTATACAGCAGACATTTGTCTTCAATTTGAAGCAACTGAGATTAAACCTCACTCAATATACTTAGTTGTTAATTCGTTACCATAAAGTGATAATTTGAACAAAAAATGTGATTAAAGATGCCTTCTTTGTATTCTAAATGTATGTACGTTGAATATTTTGGAATAAATGTTTTATTCGTAATATTGGTTTTATTATCGTTGGGTGGTGTGGATCTTAAACAGTGGCGTAGCTAGCATGGGTGTCACCCGGTGCAGATAACTATTAGTGGCAACTCAATCACGGGGGGATGCTCTCCCGCTGCCGCACCGATTTAAAACGCGTTAGCCTAAAGTCACCTGAGTCTGTACGGGTGTCACCCCTGACTGGGTGACACCCGGGGCGCCGCCCTACGGTAGTAGTAAGTAGGTACAAACAGCAACACTTAACTGAACATCAGCATAGAGAAATAATAAGAGTTCTCACTCCATACAACTGATTATTAGCCCGCAAGCTTGACATTTTGAAGGCTAGACGACTAAGGGGTTGAGGGAGGAGCGGGCAGGGCGCGTGAATACCAAGGTTTTACAACGGGTGCCCTAATCACACCTGCCCGCCCCTCCATCAACCCCTTAGTCGTCTAGCCTTCAAAATGTCAAGCTTGCGGGCTAATAACCAATTGTATGGAGTGAGAACTCTATAAGGTTGTTATTTCTCTATGACATCAGTGAACCTTATTACAAAAGCCATAAGGTCCACGGTAAATAGTGATACGAGTATCTCATCTTCGTGCGCCGGCGAGGGGATCCGCTTCTGATGTGAAAAAGGTTATTTTGATACGGAAATAAAATAATAAATAGAAGAGTTGCATTCGATATAACTATATTAATCAATTCATAATCAGGAATCACAAAGTCATATTGTAAAACATCCATCAAACAATAAATAGAAAACTTTGATCTGAATATAGGTAACATTATATAATTTAATATATGAAAATTTTCTCTCCATTATTTCAAGAATTCTACGTTTTTATTTTCAAACAGTATTTACCTAACTAGATATCGTGAAAAATATTAGTTAAGCAAAATAAAGTTCAAAAGTGAGCTCTATTATTTTGCACAGAAGACGTAAAATTGAATATGAAAGTGAGACTATTTACAATAATACATCTACACAGGAACTTCATTACTGTTGACATATATCTATACTCCATATTCTTTTGTACTAACACTATACAAAATTATATAAAAAAAATGTCAGATGAGCAAAAGGAACTCGAGTAAAAAAATGCTATTTTAACAGCCTGAATTTATATGTGGGTCCGATGATTTCTAAAAAGGTCATAAAAAATCCCTTATGCATGTCTGATTCTATATCAAAGAAGACCGGAGCGGGTGCTGCTGTGGATCGTACACGAATAATATATACCTACTCTAAGATACAATATTAAACAACATATAGCTACGTATTGCTTCAACTACGGGGCAACATAAGCGTATATTATAGCAGGCTTACACTTGGCGAGTGCCTGCTCTAGTAAATCATTAACTTTCTTAATTCCATTTAACATTTTGTTGATAAAATGCTGCTAAAACGAAATTCTTTCTAACATTTTGATTGAATACAGGTTTGTAATATAAAGTTTAATACAGAATATTGTTGGGCAACAAAACGAATATTTAATATGTTGTTATGCTACTGGCTACATTACCTTTAATATCAATGCCAGAGAGCTGCCATTGGCAAGATAAAAATAATGTAAATTCGTAAAAAAACTTTAAAAATAATCCAATTCAAATTACCTATTAAAAACATAACAAAATCTTACTACAATGACTGATATTTTAAGCTACTCTTATTTTATACAATAATAAAATATGCGAACGTAATTAGTAATGATCGTTGAACGAAATTTAACCAAATGTTCCATTCAATTGTCAATCTTACCATTCAGGTAAGATGGCTCAAGTTATAATATCATCGTGATTAGCCGTGTCCACACCTGTCGCACCGCCTCGCGAGGAAATTGCGCGCGCGGCAGCTCGGTTAGTGTGGTTGTGCCTCGGCCGAGGCAAACGCACGCGCGGCCGCAATGCCTCGGGTGAGGCACGTCCACACTAGCCGAGCTGCCGCGCGCGGCAATTTCCTCGCGAGGCGGTGCGCTAGGTGTAGGCACGGCTAATGAATTAACCTCGCAGCGTAAATGGAAGACAGACCTCACGAGAAATACGACCTCGGAGATTCAACATATTTGTACCTTATTGCAATCAGAATAAGGACCATAGTTAAGTAATCAAGTGTTACGTGTCATTTAAAGTTATTAAATTCTGAACTAAATGCACAACATCGATTATAGCTACTCCATATGGTCTAAGAGCTGGCCACGTCAGATATGACACAATAATGAGAGCAACGAAACCCCTCTAGTTAGTTTGCTATTCAATGCTTATTTCTAGATCCGGACATCTGGCAGCTGTAAAGTGGTGTAGGTCAAAGAATGCAAATAACTTGAAGAAAACAAATCCTAGAGTTCTGGATTTGATCTAATATTATGAAAAATTATGTAATTAATTAGATTATATCATATCCAAAAGTTTCGGCTCTCCCTCTAATAGCGTGCATCATATGCAATACAAGTCAATAGACTACAGTTTACACGATATAAGTCAAGTCGCATACGTCGCATAGAAAATACTTAAGCCTACTGTGTTCATAAAAATATGTATTTAGCTACATAGCACACGTTACAATTCTACTGAGTTGTGCCCCTAGTTTTTTAACTTGATTCTAGATCGACCAAGAGCAAAAAGACGCTAAAAGTCGATTATTTAATTTAGACCCTAAAGCATTAGCAATAAGATGCTAATTCTAATATACGTGCTGAAGTTAGGCCGATTTTAACCGACTTCAAAAAAGGAGGAGGTTCTCAATTCGACTGTTTTTTTATCATTACCTATTTTTTTATTATCATTTTTTTTTTGTATGTATGTTACTCGATATCTCCGTGAATCGTGAACCGATTTTCAATTTTTTTTTTAATCGAACGGGTATAACCCCTAGATGGTCCCATTGTCACCAAGTCGGGGTCTGATGATGGGATCCTGGAGAAATCGAGGGAACTCTTCAACTATTATAGGCACACCTATAGTGATTTCACTATTTCTTAAAGCAACTCGGCCACTTCCTCTTAGAATAGCGGATCCTAAGTGAAGTCGGTTCTTTTTTTGTTTAAAATTATTGTTTTAACAGTGCTTAATCACGTCCTAAGAGACGATGATATTGTAAGAAAATGTGTCTAAAATGTGATGATAAGTACATTGTTTCAGGGGCGGATTCAATGGTATATTACACAAGCGTCTCCATACCATAGCTAGAAGAGACGAGGGTTTCATTCATCACACTTGCGTCGTTTTTTAACGTATTTATATATTTGAAACACTATAGTAAGTAGTTTAACATATTTAAATGATTAAAAATCTTACTTTCTTCACATCTCTAAGCAAAAATCGTGAGACAGTAGTTAGATTAAGGTGAATTATTTATAAATGAAACATAAAATCGAAAAAAAGTACTCAACTCTAGCAGTTCAAAATGTAATGATCTTTCAAAGTGTGACCAACACTAATAGAAATCTGGTTTTAACTGCAAAATAGTATATGAAAGGAGAAGAAAATCTTTAAAAAGAACCTTGAATGAGGATAAAAACCCACAGATGTACAGAAATGGTGCTTTTTAACAACCATTTTGGAACCACTTCCGACTTTTTCTAAGGTCTAGAGACTCTGTACCATAGACTGAATGGATTTAACATTTCCAAAACCGAGATGCTCGTCTCTTTGTGATTGCGACGCCACTTGCGCGTATTTTTACCCTTTAATCCTCAGCACGCTTGTTGGGTTCACGGTTCACCGCAGTTAACTACGCCGTAACACGTACATCCGCCGTTGTAGTCCCTTACGGACGGCGGCGTTGTCAATCGTCATATTATGAGCAAGTGTGATGTAATAAAGTTTTACCCTATTCGGTATCAATCCGCCCCTGCTGTCTAAACCTTCCATGATTAACTTTTCTTCTCCACTTTGACCTCCAGTTTCTGCTCCGCTTTAGGCTCCGGTTTCAGCTCTGACGTGCCCTCTTTTTTGTCGTCATCCTTGAAGAGCAGCGGAATCATGCCGAGGAAGCAGCCGAGCGTGATGCCCAGCACGCGCCCCTGAGGATGATAGCTAAGATGAGAATGTGCCATATGGACTCAAAAAACCTACCTTTAAAATGAGTTAAAACAAATCTACAGAAGCGGTTACTAGTGAGTAACAACCATAATTGAACGAACGACCGCAGCGAAGCGAAGTTCTTAATTAACTTCGGACAAAATAGAACTGTCAGCTGGCTACTGGGACCTCGGTGTATTTCGATAACATTTTGATTTTGAATGTTGTTCCGCGATATTTTTAGTAACACTTTAGTAACGTTTTTCTGCAGCTGATAATTAGAGAGTTCTTATATGAGCTGGATTGACCACAGGGTTCTGGAATCAGAAGGCCTAAAAGAGTTTTGTAAAGAGATCTTGTTATACTGGTCACCTCGTCGGAGCAGAATGGTGACGGTGCTATACTCACCAGGTTGGAGACGCGGCGGCACACGGGCATGTCCAGCTGCACGGGCGCCAGCGGCGGCGGCGCCATGCCGAGCATGGCGGCCCCTCGCTCCACGTAGTACGAGGAGCCGATGCCGATGACGTCGCTGAACGTGTTGCCGAGCGCTGCCGCCGCCATCGTTGAGATTGTGATGAACGCGCTCATGCCGCTTTCGATGCTATCGCCCTGAATATAAGTGTAAATTCATATCTATTCACACACCTGTTTCTGGAGTGTGTCTAGAAAGAAAAAGAAATGGAAGTCTCGCCGAATTCATTACTTCTACAATAACTATTCATCAGGTGACAAGCAAAACTCACTACATACTAACACAGGTTCATAGACATAATGAACCATACTGGCAACATAACAAGGTGAATTTTCGTTTAATTGTTTTTTTTTTGTAATTAGTAAGTTTTGCTTGTCACCTGACGATATTATAAATGCCTATTTATTTTATATTCAAGTACCTATTAGGTCTATGAGTCAGATTATGACACAACTTAATAGGTATGTAGTGGAACACATAAACATGCTTTAAAAGCAAAGTTGTCAATGGATGACTCGTCTCTAAGCATGTGGTATAACTATATTTCCTATGAATAATTATTAATGAATGTTATCATTATTGCAGTTGTAAACCTGTTTTAAAAAGTGACAAATTTGGTAGTGATTTTATGTTTCATAATATAGAAACGACCATACTTACCGCAACTATCATCACAAAGTTATCCAAGAAACCAAAACCAATGAATGGAATTGCATTTGCTAGTGACACTGTAAACAACAATACAATTATTAATAAATGAAGCTATCAACATCTTATATAAAAATTCATGACTGCTGAAATAAGGGTTGTATAAATAGAGAAAAGACATAGTCAAAGCAGTCACATGGAAAACGTGAATGAAGTGTGAATTTATTTTGAAAATATAGTTTGGCCAGAGTTTGTTTAACTTCAAGCATAGACAGGGAGAATCATACTGTCTTTTTCTAATGCTAGTACTCTCACTACTAAAAACGGGATGGGTATAGCATGTTACTCTGACTGCTACTGCGCTTTTTGGTTTGCCAGACTATAGATACATATGCATCATTACTCAAATTAAAAAGAATGCTCACTTACAATGGACTAACTCCCTCGTTGTAGGCTTGGGTACTGTCGCCGCTGGAAAATAAACAAATAGCAATTAATTTCTTATATTATATTAAATATGACCTTAAGCCAAAACAATTGACACCAGCGAACAGGGAATATTTATATTTAATAACTAGTTTACCATCAAATTATTATCGAACTCGCGGAGCATTAGCGAAGTGAGTTCTTACAAACAACTCCAGACTGAACCGAACTGTCACCTGGCTACTGGGACGTCTCGGCATTTGGATGGCTTTTTGATTTCGATAGTTTGTCTGATGATAACTTTATTAACGTTTTTCTGATCTTTATGAAATTTCTTGGGGTTGTAGCAGAGGTACATAAAATTTGTAAGTTCGTATATGAGCATGATCCATCAAGTGGTTATGGAGCTAGAAGGAGAAAAAAAATCCTCTTTGGGGTCTTCTTATATTGGTCAACTCGTTTGCAAGGAAAATGCGAGTCCTCAGTTGGAGGCAGACTACTAGTTAAATATGTTTTTACAATCAGCATACCTATGTTATGTTAAAATTAAATTGTAAATAATATAAACAGCTTCAGCTTCAAAAACCCTAGATTATTGCATTAGAGTAAGATTATAAAATTATAACATACCCATTAAGTGAATCCAAATTTAATGCATAAAAACAAGAAATACCTTTAATTAGCTTTAATGTACAAATATAATACAAAAAATTACAATTCTATAACATGCAAAAACTACAAAATATAATCATAATTAACAAGCATGGTGTAAGATAAACAATGGAGTCATTGACCGGTGTAAACCAGAAAAAACTGGTTAGTTTTAATAATTATCTTTAAAGATTTACTAACCATACTTTTTCTTGAGCCAGTCGTCGGGGACCGGGCAGTAGGTGCCGGTGGGGTCGACGTCGCCGAGTGTGGGCACTTTGCTGGGCCTACCTAGCTTCGTCCTCCATCTCTGGCCTGCCAGTTTGTCTGCAACCATACATAAATTTTCACCTTCTTAGAAAACGTATCACTAACGACAGATTAGTATATTTAACCAGAAGTTTTTACCTTCGAATTCCTCTTTAATCCTATTAGATTCGTACTCCTGTAGCGCCGTTAGCAACAATTTCCTTTCATCCGTTTTTAAGTGCAGAACAAGTTCAGCTGCATGTAGTTTAGTAATAGGACCTGTTATTTGTGTGGGCTCCTCAAAATCCTTCGACGTGGGTCCTAGCCCCAGGTGACGAGCTTTTATAAGCACTGGGGCAAATCTCCTCGCAGTTAATCCTAAAGTAGCACTATATCGCACTTGTAATTTTGTCGGCTTTTTATGACAACACATGTTACCTAAAGGAACACTAAACCTTCTTATAACGTGTACTGCCGTCATAATGATTAGGATTTGTATACTAATTTAAGTTAAACAAAACCTAAAATAATACTGGAATCCGAAAAATTCCTATACCTTTTCCGCGCGTTTCATTTCACGAATGTTGATGACTATCAGCTGTCAAAATATGATGTCATCGTGGAAAAAGCTCTAAACGGAACGTGTTTTCGTTCGGAAAATTAAACAAAAAGATTAAACTCGGACGTTTTTCGCAAAGCAAAATATTTTTGAACGCAAGTGTCAATGTCAAGTTGAACAGCTGTCAAGTTAAGTCACTGAAGTCATTCATCCCGTACTGTCACTTTTTTTCAATAGGATCTCATAAAAATGTATGAAAACATAGATAAATTTAACCATACATGATACATGCCGAAAGTGTGAGACAATTGCGCAATTAACGACTAAACTACATGTTAAAAAACGCAATGTTAAGAACAGTGTATAGGACTCCTAGTGTATGTTGTTGAATTGTGTCAGTGATTTTGTGATAGAAAGTGAGCTGAGCTGAGAGTAGGAGTACAGTGCAAGGGGGGTAGGAGCGATCATGCACGATGTTGGAGGGGCTGGTCGCTTGGGTCTTGAACAATTACTTGGGGAAGTATGTGGAAAACCTCAACACAGACCAGCTCAGCGTCGCGCTGCTGTCAGGTATGACTATGTTTATTTTATATTGTATTTTTGAGCCACAAAATAGGAATAGAAATATCTGTAAACAGATGAAAACATACATAAACTTTGTTTACGCGGTCTAAGCCTGCGTTTCTGCTACAAATCTATGTAGTGTGTAGACAAACTTCACGCTATTTTGGCATATGATATACTTAAGTGGCAGGAGCCAGTCTAGTCCTAGAAGTAATGGTCACGTGATGCTGATAGATGTGGGCTGCAGTATTGTTTAGATCTCAATAACGATCAAGTTGACCTCCAAACTTTGGCAGTTGGAAACAATTGATAGCCGTTAATTAAATGCATCTTCTATGCACAAATTTGCCAACTTTGGTAAGTTAAACATTTATTTATATAAGTGTAGTGTAATCTTTAAAGTTGCACTATTTTCAGATTTCTTGCTTTGTGCACACACAATCACCGAGTGAATCTCTTAAATGGTCAAATGTTTTTTGTTAGAAAATCAGGTCTTGAAAAACTCATAATAAAGCAATATGGAGGTCAGATAGATTATAAGTTTTTGGGGGTTCAAAAGTGGATCCAAATGGTACATAATCTTATATAGCTTGTCTGTCACCCTTCTGTATAATTCTTTTCTTATTTCCTCATAGGTTACCCTTTTATGGATAAGCCGTGCTTTGTGCATATCTTATACATTATTTAACTGCTGTTTTGATGTTAAACTTGTTTATGTGTGGTTGACGTCAAAAATATGTTTACACTTTTGCACCTTACTCCTTTGTAATAAGGTCCAAAAGTGTAAACATGTGCAATATAGTGCTACATCCAAACATTTTCACTGTGCATCTGACCTACAGGGAAGGTCGAGCTCGAGAACCTCCCCCTGAAGAAGGATGCTCTCCGGCACCTGGGGCTGCCGGTGGAGGTGCGCGCCGGCTTCATCGGCAAGGTGCAGCTGCAGGTGCCAGTGCGGCAGATACGGTCTGCCCCATGGCTCATTGCCATCGAGAAGTTGTACCTCGTGGCCGCGCCTGTCAACTTGGATGAGGTGTGTTGTGAACCCTAGGATGGTGGAGATGCTGGTTATATACAGCATTAGAATTAAATATTACCTACAAGTTAATGTCTGACATTTTTAAAGTGGTGTTTTTAATTGTGCGTTGACTAGTCTGACCAGCAGCTGTCATACTCCACTCAACTAAAAATACCACCAACAATTCTGAGAAGGAAACCCCAAGTGACTGTTTTCATAAATTACCCAATAACTATCATAATATAGCTGGGTATGTCAAAGATATGTTTACACTTTTGCACCTTATCTCAAAGAAATAAGGTGCAAAGGTGTAATCATATTTTTGACGTTGACTGTACATGTAAAATATTTCGTGAGAATGTACTGGAATAATGAGATACTGATTGAACTGTGCACATTGTACAGTCATGATCATGACGTGCCTGATAAGATTATCCTTAAATGTAAAGCGAGCTGACAAGGATTACATCAAAGATTATTTGTTTTGGAACATAATAATATGCCATGAATCACTTTATCTTTGTAAATGCCCTTGACATTACATTTTTGTTTGATATGAGAATAAAATAAACCGATACACCTATCAGTCTATTTTATTATTCTTAAATAATCTTGAAAAGCTTTTTAATTAAGTTTTGTTTGACTTATAGCTGAAAACCTGCCCATCATATTTATACATTATTTACATAAATTTGGTCTGAATAAAAATATTTAAGGAATATTATTTTCATGCCAAGGGTGCATTTCTCTTCCTTACACTATTACACTACATTTCAAATAACAGATTCATGAACTGACTGAACAATCACTATATTCTATAGACGACACTTCTGTGTCCCTGACCTTTACTCACAATGTAAAACGAACATTTTGTTTTGTACACTTTTTGTTTCATCTTTTCTTCGTATTATAAGATTCATAAGAAGGTACGGGAGGCTGCAAAAATGCATACCTACATTATGAATGAATTCATTATTACATTGGATATGCTATTCTGCAGCTGGTAGTATGATTGTATTGCTACAAACGCGCAGGCGACGCAAACAAACTGCTCTGTTGAATGAAAACTCAAAAAACGCAGCTCTAAGATGTTTCAGCCAATTAAACAATTTCTATTGTTTTATTTTTTCGTTTGTTTGCGCAGTGGGACAGCGCAGCGGAGGCGCACTACGCGCACGAGCGCAAGGTGGCGCTGTTGGACGCGCTCGAAGCGCAGTGGCGCGCGGCGCAGGAGGCGCTGTCGGCCGACGCGTCCTACTACGCGGCGTCCTACTCCTCCTGGCTCAGCTACGGCACCGGCTTGCTGGCCAACATTGTGGAGAACCTGCAGGTGCGGTCGTAGGCAAAGGGGTCTTGGACGCGCTCTTGCCGCGGTACAGTCGCCTGCCATAGTATCTTTCTAAGGTTTTTTTGCGATGAGTGAGTTTTGTTTGTTGCCTAAAGAAATGAAATAAATAAAAAATAATACGTTTGTTTGTTTGAGCGTATCTAATAGTCCTCAATCGTTTTAACATTGTTTTATCTTCCCAGCTTAAGTTACACGACGTACACATCCGCTACGAGGACGCCGTCACATGCTCCCCCCGCGCCTTCGCGTGCGGCCTCACCGCCGCCGCCCTGTCCGCCGAGTCCTGCGACGCGGGCTGGCAGCGAGGCTTCACGCTCCTCCCGGCCACTGGAGACGGCTGCTCGTTCAAGCTGCTGGAGCTGCAGCGGCTGGCGGTGTACTGGGACGCCATGCCGCCCAACGAGATGATGGCGGACTGTTCTATGACGGAGCTGACGGTAAGCGAGTCCTGCGACGCGGGCTGGCAGCGAGGCTTCACGCTCCTCCCGGCCACTGGAGACGGCTGCTCGTTCAAGCTGCTGGAGCTGCAGCGGCTGGCGGTGTACTGGGACGCCATGCCGCCCAACGAGATGATGGCGGACTGTTCTATGACGGAGCTGACGGTAAGCGAGTCCTGCGACGCGGGCTGGCAGCGAGGCTTCACGCTCCTCCCGGCCCCTAGAGATGGCTGCTCGTTCAAGCTGCTGAAGCTACAGCGGCTGGCGGTGTACTGGGACGCCATATGCCGCCCAACGAGATGATGGCGGACTGTTCTATGACGGAGCTGACGGTAAGCGAGTCCTGCGACGCGGGCTGGCAGCGAGGCTTCACGCTCCTCCCGGCCCCTGGAGATGGCTGCTCGTTCAAGCTGCTGAAGCTGCAGCGGCTGGCGGTGTACTGGGACGCCATGCCGCCCAACGAGATGATGGCGGACTGTTCTATGACGGAACTGACGGTGAGCGGTTTTTCTAGCCAAGCAAAGTTGCGCACTGTGGGCAATAATGTTGCAGCAGTTGACGGCACTTATTATATTTTTTAACCTCTATTATCACGATTTTACCTGACTTCCAAAATCTGTGTACTGAAGTCTTTATAATGTCTTTAAATATTTTGTTCTTCTGATCAGGAACGTATGTCCCAAACATGGCTGGTCACTCACCAATGGTTACTGGCCCCGGCGACGGCCACAGCCCGCGTGCGCCGCGAGCGCACCGAGCAGCCGCTGCGCTCGCGCACTAGACCTCGCCTCACCGCGCACCTCACGCTGGACACAGTGCTGCTCAATCTTACACAGGTTAACTTCGTACTTGTCTAGCGAGAATATCGCAATTCTGTAACGCGTGTTGATTTAATTAATACTTTATCAAGTTTGATTGTTTCGAATACTGGTCTCCAGAAAAATATGCAAAGTTTATATAGTTTTTGCTTGAAACGGGTCGTGTGTTGTAACAGAGGCAGTACAGTGAAGCGGTGGGCTGCTCGCTGGGGCTGGAGCGCGTGGCGCGCCTGCGCGAATTCCGAGCCTTGCGACCCGCCGTGCCGGTGCGGCAGGCCGCACGCCTCTGGTGGCTGTACGCACTGCGCTGCCACTACCCCGACCACACCTGTGAGTACTTTACTATCAGTAGACTTTATCTCGTTGCAATAAGGTTTATAATGATCAGGTAACTTTGTCGAATATGGATGTTTATATTGACAAAACTTTGAATCCTGGTCACGGCACCAAAATGTTACGACCTAATCATACCTACCAACTCTACCTCAATAGCCAACATCCTATTAGCTCGGAGCTACTTATGTTGCGACAACTGCCCATTAACTGACCATTTTATCTTTGTACAATACAGTGTAGTTCTATTATTGTATTTCTATTTGTAATTTTTATTTTTCACATCTGGTTTTATGACATTAAATTGATTGAATTAAACTGGCCCGTTAATTGTGTCAACGATGGTAATTTGGTACAAGAATCTCAATCTCCCAGGGATGGAGCCAGCGCCGACGTGGGGCTCCTGCTTGGCGCAGGCGCGGGCGGCGCGGCAGTACGTTGACATCTGTCTCAGCCTGCTGTCCAACCCCGCAGCCACATTACCACCGGACAAGAAGGCGGCCAAGGACGAGTTCGAGTGGAAAACCCCGCTGCATTTGCTCAAGCCGCTGAGAGAGGTAAGTAAAACTCTTAACTATACAATCATAATGTGTTACAATTAAAATGCACCTTCATTTTATAATATTTATTTATTATTTATTTTACTAAAAAAGTTTTCTATTTTCCCCAAAAAAGAGAGCTTTTAGAAAAAGAGTCAGTACTCCCTTCCTGTTCTTACATTATTCAAGAAAAATTCATTCGCAGTTTCTCTCATATTAGCCGAAGTTAATGAAGAATCCTTACGCCTAAACTCTCTTAAATCTAAATCCAAGCCTAGGATAAATATTAAATCGGTTTAATATTAAAACAGATAGCGATACGGAAAGTACCTCGCGCGACTCCAGCCTCCACACCAGACAAGCCCGGAGCGCCCGGGCGCTCCATGCTCGTGCAGTGGTTCCCGCAGTGGTGGGGCTGGTACAGCTCCCCCGACCCGGGCGCCCCGGACCCCGCGCAGGCGCCCGGCGCCCAGCCTGGTGCCCCACCTGGCACCCAGGCCCCCGCCCCGCCGGAGCTGGAGGAGGAGATATTGGATGTGATAGCGGACTCGCTGGAGAATAATACGATGTTGAAGAGAGACACGGTGTTTGGCAAGTTTGAGTTCGTGCTCAATAAGGGCTGCTTGAACTTGTGTATGGAATCGGAGGAGAACAAGTAAGTGGGATTATAATTATATCAATATAGTGTAAGTTTTCAATGACATTTTTATTAGCTTGAAAAATGTCACCGCTCTTTGCCGCCATTTGGTCCTGTGTAATGCTCATTTCTACCATCATTCCCAAAATGTGTCCAGGTCGTGCCGCCAAACGGTCTGGTATGGGCCTATGTTCAGCAGTGGACGTCTTATGGCTGAGATGATGATGATGATGATGATAAAATAAAATTCACTTTATTCATAAACGACTTATATGGACGATACAAACTTCCCTTGTAACAATTATTTTGTAAAAGAACTTTTTTCCAATAGCGACCTTGCATACGAAGGATTTTGCCACTACCCTTCTTTCCTCAGGGAACCTTCATCACCCGGTTCCGAAGCGGCTGTCGGCCTGGAGCTGCAGTTCAGCGCCGTCGCCGTCGGCCTCGAGTCCCGCGTCCGCGCCGGCTCGCACGCACTCCACGTGTCCCTAGGAGGGGTCTCGTTGAGAGAGAGGATCACTCCAGGGTCCTTGTTCCCGGTGCTGGTGGCTCCAGCTCCACTGGGCACGCGAACAAGTGTGGGCGCGCGGCAGACGGAGCAAGAGCCGCTGTTTCAACTGCTGTATGAGAAGAGGCCTTTTGGACTCAATGCGGATTACAAGTGAGTGAGCAAAGACTACGTAAACTACGTTTCTCTAGGCGGAGTCTTGGTAAGAGAGAGGATCACTCCAAGGTCCTTATTTCCGGTGCTGTTGGCTCCAGCTCCACTGGGCACGCGGACAAGTGTGGGCACGCAGCAGACTGAGCAAGAGCCGCTGTTTCAAATACTCTATGAGGAGAGCGTATTATATTATAAGTGAGTGTATTTAAACCTTCAGACGGCACTTCTTTCGGTGGGCACTATAAAAGCACATCAATCGATATTTCTTCACATTCGATATTTCCTCTGCTGGTGGTGATACTTATCGAGAATAGTTCCAGGTGCCGCGCTTGTTTGATTATCGATATTTATTATTTATAGGAAATACTGATCCCATCAAAAACATCTCATGTAAAGTTGGCGGACTCACAAACTCGTACCGCTTTCGCCGTAAAAAAGTTATGAGATGCAAGAAAGGCCAAGCCGAAACCCTGGCTTTGTAATCGTACATTTTATTTATGGGCGCGCGTATTGGGCCAAACGAGCGGGTAGAAATCGAGTTTAATAGTATGAACGGCGCTAACTGGCCTACGCATCTACATGCGGGCGACAGATTTTTCCTTTATTTGTACTCCCGCGCGGGCGCCCGCTCCGTGCGTTCCACGTCAATTAACATACGCCCGTTATAGTATGGCTTGGTCGTTTCATAGAATGATTTGTTTGTTAACCAAGTACCTGTGTGTGCAGGTTGTGGGTGAAGTCGGCGCCGCTGGAGGTGGTGTACTGCGCGGCGGCGGCGCGCTGGGCGCAGCAGTTCGTGGCCGAGCCGTGGGGCAGCGCGCGCCCCTACGTGTCCGTGCGCGACCACACGCGCGCCAAGCTCATCACGCAGTGGGAGCACATGCTCCACCCGAGCGTGGTCAGTACACTATCATTTATAGGCACACAGATATTTCATCATAAAAGACGATGAAAAATTCGCACCGAGTTTTTTTTACGCCAGTGAAATCCGAGCAAGCCAATTCTCCACCCCAAATTTGTCATAGCAAACCAAAAAAGTCCGCATTTTTAAACGATATTTCCTCTTACAGGGCGAGCGAAGATCCTGGCAGGTGGAGTTGGACATCTCCGCGCCTCAGATCCTGTTCGTGGAAACCCTGACGGACCGAGATTCGTCGGTACTGGTTTTGGACTTCGGCCGGCTTCGACTTGCGAATGCGGACGCTATCGAACCCGTGCCGGACAGCGGGAGTGTCGATGATGAGGGTAAGGACTTTACAACATGGACATAAGGTCGAGATTGCGATGACAACAATGGTTTTAGAGGTTATTTAGTAGTAGCAGAAACACTGACTGACCGAAATTCGTTGGTTGTGTTGGCTTCGTCCGGCAAACGCAGACACAATGGAGATAAAGTTTTATTTGATTTGTTATGCTAATAATGAGAAAGAAAGATAACTATATTGCCTATAACTTTCTTACTTACAGTCCGTGAGCTCTCAGAAGAACCTTCGGGTTTTAGAAAGAGACGTCGGGTATCAATCAACAGTGACACGTGAAAAAGCAGAACAGCAATATTACCTTAGTGTGTCATCGCCGATTCCCGAAGGTTCTTCTTAAAGCTCACGAACTGTATTGAGGTAGCTGTAAAGAAAAAATTGTTCAGCGATTTGAGCTTTTCCGTTGACAGGTCTAAGAGAAGAATCTCGCCGGCAGTGTGAACAGTCATTGACAAACGGTTAATATATGTATCTCTTATATTTACATGGGACACACTTGTAGCCACGCATACATACTTACGTTTCATAAACGGATTTTTTTTCGATAGCTAGTAAATTTCTTGTCGGTGACTAGACAGTTGCCTAAATAATGTGCGATTTGATCTAAGTTTAGAAAAACGCCATCGTTAATTTTAACTGACTTTATAAAATGCGTAAGGTTTTCAAACTGACCCAGTAAAACTTCTTGCTATATTATTTTACAAGAAACTTGTTTATCCCATAACGGATTATGGCGCCTATCTCTACTCTCTTAAGCTTGTAATTTGTACAGAAATGTTCATGACGCCGTGCTCGACGCCGCCGGGCAGCCTGCTGTCGCCCGCGTCGCCGCCCGAGCCGCCCGCGGTGACGCCCGCGCAGCCTGCGCTGCTGGCTATGCGCCTGCACAACCGGTTATATGATAGGTATACCTATTTGCACACTGGTATTATTATATAAAAAACCTTTATAGAATTGGCTTGGAAGTTCTTGAAAAATGCACTTTTATATACAAATATTTTAGATAGATGTCATGAGAAATTTATTGAAATAAAATTTGAGAACGTTGTCGTTTACAAATTGGTGCCGTGACCAGGATATCTATTATGAAGGATGTATTTTTTTGTGCAGATATACGATAGAGTTCAGCGACCTCCAGATACTGGTGGGGCGCGCGCGAGACAACTGGAAGTATGCGCATACTAAAACGACGTCTTCGCTGCATCTGCTGGACAGATTCAGTATATCGCTTCAAGTAAGTGCATTTCTTCTGAGCAAGGGAAAAATTATTTATAAAAAAATGGGTTGAGTAGAGAGTAGAGTAGAGACTTGAATAGGCCAAATAACTTATCGAAGTAATAAGCGTTGAACCCCATATCTCAATCTTAAAAAAACAATAAAATTAGGGCACAACATTCTCCCTGTTTCCCTTTGATTCCCGTTAATCTGTTGCGTCACTTGCGACTGTTTTCGATGTTATCGTATTTGATTGCCACAGGCGGAGAGACGCGTGGTACACACGACGGACCCGCAATACCCGACGGCGACGCTCTGCGGCACGCTGCCCGCGCTGGTCGTGCATCTCAGTGAACAGAAGGTGTTCGCTGTACGAGCTGTCATCGCGAGCTCGCCACTCTTCGCTGCTGAGTGAGTGTTCTATGTTACCATGTGACTGTCATTACACACGACGGACCTGCAATACCCGACGGCAGTTAGTAACTTTATACCATTATTCTACATCAAAACGCCTCTAAACAACAAAAAGTCAGGCTGACGGAAAAGATGAACAATAACTCTCATATCTGCCACACCTATTGAATATTCCATAGGACCATCCCGTTCGGTTCTGGTATTATTAGGTTGTCATGTCATGTATATATGTTTTACACTTAGGGCCGGTTGCACCAAACCGACTGTTAACATCAACGTCATCGTAAAAAATAATCTTGTTTGACAGTTTTCTATGGGATGACAGTTCCGTCGCCATATTTAACGTTGACCAGTGCGTTCATCGTGCGTGGTGAAATCGGCTCTTAATCTCATATTATACTTATGTGTTGTCTACACAGGTCCCGTAATGATCGAGCAGATGGCTTCGCTGATGAACCTGACGGAGGGGAATCTGAGAGCAGCGAGAGTTCCGACACGGAACCTTCGTCCTCCTCGCACAAGCATGCCACGCTCTTCATGCTACAGTTCGCTATCGACCAGATGTCGCTCGAGGTGTGTAAATAGTAGTATAGATAAGACACAGATTCCGTAACGATCGATTCTGGCTACAAAGCAATCCTGGTCACGGCACCAAAATGTAAACGGTATTAAAGTTTTTCGAAATATTTATATTTCTCCGCTATTATTCTAATTCTGTGAACTTTTTTTAAAGATTTTTTAATCTTATCCAGGTACAATCCCGCGGGCGCAGCATCGCCGAGGTCCAAGTGTGTGGGGTCCGCGCCACGGCCACGGCGCGACCCTCGGAGCTGGCGCTGGCGCTGTCCGTACATTCCTTGTTACTGGTGGATGCGCTGCAGACCTACGGACCTGACTTCGAGTTGCTGGTGGCCAGCCACAAGCATGTGGGGTTAGTAGCTGATCAGGCTAAAGCGGGGGTACTTGGGTGTCCGTTTGGATAGTTTTTTCCTACTATTTCGGTTTTTGTAGCCTTGATGGAGCAGAAGCTGTAATTTCTGCTGTACCTGCGGATATTAAGGTACCTGCGTGAAATGCTCACCACACATAAAACTCGCCACGTAGATATCTGACAACTCTCTAAACTACATCGACGCCCTTAGTCAAAATCCGGTTTAGGAAGCAAATCCCAAGCATATTTCGTGCTTTAGCAATACATTGGGAGTGTTAAAACTTTTTACCCTCCACATGATAGCCATGGTCTCTAGAATAGTAATGAAATGTTAACGTTGATACAGGATGGACACGGCGTCGGGCAGCATCCGCGGCTCGGAGCCGACGTCGCCCACGTCACCGTCCTCGCCCGACGCTCGGGCGCCGCCGCCGCACGCGCTGCAGGCCGCACTATACTCGCTCACTGGCAAGAGTAAGCTATACTTTTATCTCTTTATCTATTTATATTAAACGATTTTGATGTTTTTTGCCTCGAATGTGTATTTCACTCTGTATCACATCACTGTACCGTTTGAAGATAAGTAAGGTTTCTGTTGTTCGATTTATTAATTCTGATTTACATTTACGTCACAAAATGCCGGATCCTCCAACAAGAAAGGATACTTAAATCTCCCAATTTTTGAAATCTTGTTGAACAATCAAATAACCAAATACCGCATACAAACGTATATGGAGCATTCTTCGGAAAAACCTACAGTTGTCCCGTACAAACGCACTGTAATCTGGTATTCCTTAGAGTTCCTTTTTCTGCGACAAAAAAGTCAAAATATAAGAGTTTGTATGGAACAGCTCGTGGAATGTTCCATATCTCTGATAAAGGTGTACAATGTAGAAAAAACAGTTACTATCCCTTACCACCTGTAATCATTGCGTATTTATCGTAGATCCGCCGGAAGCAGACCGCACCAGCCCCGGTCCCACCTGGCCAACCAACAGCTGGAACACCAGCTACAACACCGCTTGGGGCTCCACTGCCAACTGGGGCTCAAACTGGCAGAACCAAAACTGGAACTCCACTAATTGGAGTGGGAACTGGGGCGTCGGCGTGGACTCGGAGGCGCTGATAGCTTTGGAACTTACGCTGGTGAAGGGAGAAAATGGATCGGAGGATCTCAGGATAGCGAATATATTGTTCAACAACTTGGATATTATTGGTGAGTACTTCTTGTTACTGCCAATAGTTGTGGATTTTATTTAGACCTAGAGTTGGGAGGAGAAAATGGGTCAGTGGATTCGAGGATCGTGAATTTATTGTTCAATAACTTGGATAATTGGTAGTTACTGAATATGTCCACACTGTACAGTGACAATTCTCAAGATTTATTTCTATGGATATCAAAGGTCAGTCAAGAGTCAGTCTATAGTGAAACGACTGAGGACTGACGTGGCTAATTTGCGAATTTCAAGAACACTAAGTTAAAACTTTAAGAGAACAGTTTTGCCAGTTTTTAGGAAGAAGTGGACCTGTTGAGAGTCAAAGATAAGAAATAGAGACAAAAAATTAAATATTGAAATACTCAAATCAAATACATGAGGAGAAATACCTCTTATGAAACAATTTTTTCTTGCAGCGAATCAAGAAACTATAGTGGAACTGATTGGTTTCACTCAACGGGTCTTTGGCAGCAGTGGGGCTAAAAAAGCCGAGCCAGCCGAGCCCCCTACCAAACCTACACCCTCCACTGAAGACGAGGTCAAGGTAGGCAGCACTGTCAACACATCCATATTTAGACTGAGTTTAAAATCCCACAGATTATACTAGTCGGGTTTCGCTATGTCTCCCTCCATTTTACCCGTTTTTGCCGATGCACTTACTGCAATCTGCATATAAATGGAGGGTTGGTACACGGCTTATCACATTACGGGTGCTTTCAAAGATGGTATCACTTCAGCCAGTGTTTATTTGATCCGTTTGACATGTCTCAAACACTGACCGGATATATGAAGCACGTTGGAAACCCTATTTTTTTAAAGCGAATGGCAGCTAATATTTTCGTCTCTGTAGCTGAATGTCAAATTCAGGAAGGAGAATCTTCTGTACTTGTACTAAATATTACTTATTCTGTGATTATACTTAATTGTTTTCAACTGTTTATATTCCAAATCAAAAGTTCAGGCTGTTGTCTTAAACGATGGTTGCTCTATCTGCGCGTTGCTTAGCGGTTTTATTCTCTTTCGATTAGCCGGTTTGTTTTGAGATATTTTGGCACTAAACGGGTTGAGCTGGTAATTAATTTAGACCATCAGTTAACAGCCATTGAGCTAGACAGGAAACCAAGATTTTAAGATGCTATTTAATGTGCTGTGTGTGTGTATGAAAGAAGCCCCTGGTGTCCGTTAGCTCGATGGGTAGACGACATTCGGAAGGTCACTTTTGGATGAACTTGGCTCAGGACTGGGACAAGTGGCGTACACGAAGAGAGGCCTATGCTCAGCAGTGGGCGATAAAAAGGCTGAAATGATGATGATGATGATGTGTTCACAGGAGGTCCGGACCGAGATCACTTTCGACTTCCACCGTCTGGGAGTGTTGCTGCTGCGGGCGGCGGTACATGAGGGCGCCGTGGTCGCCAAGAAGATCGCCACCGCCACCGTCAGCGAGGCGCGCATACAGGCCACCGTCGGTAAGAATGCGTTGATAACCACAGCTCTGCATGACGGCGCGATACCACTGTTTTTCTACTGTTGTTGACTTCTAAATATGTGTATGTGGTTTTGTTTAGATGCGTCCCGAGTGGAAGTGGACGGATCCCTCGGCGGCGTGCAAGTGGTGTCCCTCTGTGAGGGCGCGGGGCTGCACACGCGGGTGCTGAGCGCCGGCCGCGCGCCCGCGCCCACCGCGCAGCCCGACCAGCGGGCTCTGCTCTTCACCATCACGAGACGGGTTACCGCGGATGGTGAATATAATACTCAACCATTATGAACCTTATGACTACGAGATAAGGTCTGCTAATATCTCCATCTGTCATTGCGTCTTCTATTTTAATCTCGTGCAAGAATGTTTTTGAAAGATCTGAGTTTACCTGCTGAAAGTTAATTTTCAACACACTATTTTCATGGTACTATATTTTTTCAAAAACTTGCCTTATTAAAAAAAAATCCGGTTCTGAAATAAATGCTTTAGTATAAATAGGTCACCCGACAAAAATCTTCGAAATAATGGGCCTTCGAATAGGCCAATGTTTTAATTGATTAGGCGGTTTTGTCTCCTAGTTAGCTTCACAATTTCATACGTGTGATTTCACAACAGGTGTGGAAGCCTCAGTGTCACTCCACGTGGCCAGTGTGTGGGTGACACACTCGAGCGCCTTGCTGCGCGAGCTGCGCTCCTGCCTCACGGAGTTCAAGCAATACCTCGCGAACCTGGCGCGCTCCATCCGCGCCGCCGCTCACGACATGGCCGTGGGGCTCGTGGCCAGGTATGGAGATGTATTACAACAGGCGGGAAACAAGCTCAATACTTCAGCCATGTGCATCAGACATAAATAAAAAAAAACCTGAACTGAAACCATTTGTTTTAGGGGCGACACATTATACGCGAACCCGAAGATCTCGACGTCGATGGAGGGCGTGTCGCCGCGGCGGCGCACCACCAGCCTGGGGTATTCCATCGACGAGCCCGCAGAGGAAATCAATCTCACGTGAGAACCAAATTAAATTGCATAAAAAAAGCAATAATTGGTAGAAAGTGTGACGTTAAAGCACTTTTGAAAATGATTTTCTTCTCATGTATTTGCAATTAGGTTCCTGCCTCTACATTGGAACGCTTTATGTTTCTCTGTTTTGTGATATTTTACAGATTTATATCTTCCTTCTATCGCGGGGTGGCAGATTTGCCTAGATGCTTGACGTACGTTATACTTGCAGAGTAAACATCGAGCTGGAGTCGCCAGTGGTGGTGGTGCCCCGTTCCGCGCTGTCCCCACAAGTGTTCGTGGCGCACCTGGGCCGCATGAGCCTCGCCAACCGGCCGCGGCCGCACCGCGCCGCCTACCGCGTGCGCGTCACCGACATCTCGCTCGCGTCCGTGAGTACAGCTTCTAGCACGTCACACAAGTTTCTATTTCTATTTTTGACCATTTCGCTTGAGTTGATCACATACTAACTTTTACACGACAGAAAAAGTCAGTGCGCCAATGTAACGGTTATGATGTAGTGACCACCATTGTAACAGCTGATCCACAGCTGACCCACATCTGATCCACAGCTGATATATATACTTGATACCTACTACTTTCCATCTGTATCCTATAAACCTTGACATTCCATTTATATTGATTAATGTAATCCGGTATCTCTTCCAATGTATCATACCTACCACTTAAAAAGAGGCACCAGTGCAGATATTTGTAATTTGTGTTTTTAAGCTACCGAATAAAATAAAATTTTTTTTTTATACCATATGTATATTACCATTCTTGTATTAGTATATTAACTGAGTATTTTCTCAGTGAATAAACAGTATTTCCTCGACTCTTGAGTTGTTATTATAAGCCCTGAACGCCGTACACTTCAATGATATAAAAAAGCAGTCAAGGTCTTATTTTTGTTATTTTCATATTTTCTATCTCCTTCAGGTTGACGTGAGCTCTAAACTCAAGCAGACGACCCTCAGCGCGGAGAGCATGCCATCCATCTACGATGCAGGCGGCGGCAAGCCGGTGCTACACAACACGGCTTTGCAGCTTGCTGTGCATTACGGGCCGCTTGAACCGAACGCCGAGCCGCAGGTAAGGGTTAGGCCTGCAGGGCTGATAAATTCTCTTCGATAAATCACTTTCGGCATTTCACAAACCTATGGTCCTGAAAATCTTGTGTACGTGAGGCTACAGTCTAGTCGCCAGCGGGTAGGAAGTTGGCGAGCGGGCGTCAGGGTCATTCATACATTTGATGTTCAATGTATGAATAGATGCTTGCCCGCTAGCGTCTGACGTAGAGAAACCAGACATTTTGGAGGTGATATTACGTACAGTGTTTACACCTTAAAAACAATTTAAATTGTTTGTGTTACAGTGTGAAGTGACCGGTCAAGTGGTGGGCGGTCTCCATGTGTCAGCGCGCCGTGAACAATACGAGCAGCTGTTGGACACCATCAGGTACCTCAGCGCGGCCGACGACCCCGCGCCGGCGCCCATGCCGACACAGCAGTACCATCAGGTATGCGATAATGTGCCTTCACAGAGTGGAGTACGGTTCAGAACAGCACAATACGAGCAGCTGTTAGACACCACACCATCAAGTAACTCAGCGCGACCGACGACCCCGCGCCGGCGCCCATGCCGACACAGCAGTACCATCAGGTATGCGATAATGTGCCTTCACAGAGTGGAGTACGGTTCAGAACAGCACAATACGAGCAGCTGTTAGACACCACACCATCAAGTAACTCAGCGCGACCGACGACCCCGCGCCGGCGCCCATGCCGACACAGCAGTACCATCAGGTATGCGATAATGTGCCTTCACAGAGTGGAGTACGGTTCAGAACAGCACAATACGAGCAGCTGTTAGACACCACACCATCAAGTAACTCAGCGCGACCGACGACCCCGCGCCGGCGCCCATGCCGACACAGCAGTACCATCAGGTATGCGATAATGTGCCTTCACAGAGTGGAGTACGGTTCAGAACAGCACAATACGAGCAGCTGTTAGACACCACACCATCAAGTAACTCAGCGCGACCGACGACCCCGCGCCGGCGCCCATGCCGACACAGCAGTACCATCAGGTATGCGATAATGTGCCTTCACAGAGTGGAGTACGGTTCAGAACAGCACAATACGAGCAGTTGTTAGACACCACACCATCAAGTAACTCAGCGCGACCGACGACCCCGCGCCGGCGCCCATGCCGACACAGCAGTACCATCAGGTATGCGATAATGTGCCTTCACAGAGTGGAGTACGGTTCAGAACAGCACAATACGAGCAGCTGTTAGACACCACACCATCAAGTAACTCAGCGCGACCGACGACCCCGCGCCGGCGCCCATGCCGACACAGCAGTACCATCAGGTATGCGATAATGTGCCTTCACAGAGTGGAGTACGGTTCAGAACAGCACAATACGAGCAGCTGTTAGACACCACACCATCAAGTAACTCAGCGCGACCGACGACCCCGCGCCGGCGCCCATGCCGACACAGCAGTACCATCAGGTATGCGATAATGTGCCTTCACAGAGTGGAGTACGGTTCAGAACAGCACAATACGAGCAGCTGTTAGACACCACACCATCAAGTAACTCAGCGCGACCGACGACCCCGCGCCGGCGCCCATGCCGACACAGCAGTACCATCAGGTATGCGATAATGTGCCTTCACAGAGTGGAGTACGGTTCAGAACAGCACAATACGAGCAGCTGTTAGACACCACACCATCAAGTAACTCAGCGCGACCGACGACCCCGCGCCGGCGCCCATGCCGACACAGCAGTACCATCAAGTATGCGATAATGTGCCTTCACAGAGTGGAGTACGGTTCAGAACAGCACAATACGAGCAGCTGTTAGACACCACACCATCAAGTAACTCAGCGCGACCGACGACCCCGCGCCGGCGCCCATGCCGACACAGCAGTACCATCAGGTATGCGATAATGTGCCTTCACAGAGTGGAGTACGGTTCAGAACAGCACAATACGAGCAGCTGTTAGACACCACACCATCAAGTAACTCAGCGCGACCGACGACCCCGCGCCGGCGCCCATGCCGACACAGCAGTACCATCAGGTATGCGATAATGTGCCTTCACAGAGTGGAGTACGGTTCAGAACAGCACAATACGAGCAGCTGTTAGACACCACACCATCAAGTAACTCAGCGCGACCGACGACCCCGCGCCGGCGCCCATGCCGACACAGCAGTACCATCAGGTATGCGATAATGTGCCTTCACAGAGTGGAGTACGGTTCGGAACAGCACAATACGAGCAGCTGTTAGACACCACACCATCAGGTAACTCAGCGCGGCCGACGACCCCGCGCTGGCGCCCAGGTCGATACAGCAATACCATCAGGTATGCGATAATATGCCTTCACAGAACGGAGTACGGTTCAAAACTGTACATTTATAGAGTTAGCTACTGTAGTAACCGGTATTCAAGTGTCCACTTGTGGTTTGATTTACTTTTTAGTATGTATTAGCTTATAATTAAATATTTAAAGCGACCGATGAACAACTGGTTTTTATTTAGATTTAGATTGTAGTTGGGAAATTTATAGAATGTATTTGTTGTTTAGGATGGGATGTCGGTGCAAGAGATGGAGCCGGCCGTGCCGACGCTGCGCCTGGACCCCGCGCTGCGCGCCGCCGTGCTGGCCGTGCCGCCGCCGCGCGCCGCGCCCCCCCCGCGCGCCCCACGCCCGCAGCACGTGCCGCTCTCCCGTACACACACCAAATGTTATCTCTACCAAAAACTCTCACATGACACCTAGTCAATGTAACGCTACTCTCAAATTATATTGGTCTCTGCTATAACTCCAACTAATTTCATTAAAATTATTGCACAACTATTCTAACTACAACTATTCAAATTCAAAAAGCCATCGAAATGGACGTCTAGATAGCCAGCTAACGGCTAAAAGTTCCGTTGTGTCCGAAGTATTCTGTAAGAACTTGACTTCGCTTACGCTCTGCTCGTTCGATTATTGCAGTGCACTTCGAGCTGTCCTCGTTCACGGTGGAGCTGCGCGCCGACCTGGGCCGCGGCGAGCGCAGCCTGGTGCAAGTGGCCTTCCGCGAGTTCGCCGTGCGTCTGCGCAGGCCCAGGCCGCACGAGTCCGACCTCCACGTATGTATACAATCACCCAAAGTATTTTAGCCGGTGAGGTGTCCACAATGACCGTTACTATTCTGTACAATTTTAGATCGACACTTAAAGTTTGCTTCTACAAAACAATTAACGAAATATCGATACAAATTTCTGCAGGTATCCCTCCACTCCGTCACCATGGAGGACTTAACACAGGATCCAGAATCCAAACACCGGATGCTGCTCGTGTCGCACGCGCCGCACGTGCCCGCCAAAGCCGTTTTTGTGTCCAAGTCGTGCCCCGACTTCGGCAGACACGCGGCGCCTGTTGTACAGCACACACACTCGCTGCCCAGCGGGCTGAATGTAGACAGAGAGGTATGATACTACTAGTGTCCCACGTGCCCGCCGGGGCCGTGTTCGTGTCCAAGTCGTGCCCCGACTTCGGCAGACACGCGGCGCCTGTTGTACAGCACACACACTCGCTGCCCAGCGGGCTGAATGTAGACAGAGAGGTATGATGCTACTAGTGTCCCACGTGCCCGCCGGGGCCGTGTTCGTGTCCAAGTCGTGCCCCGACTTCGGCAGACACGCGGCGCCTGTTGTACAGCACACACACTCGCTGCCCAGCGGGCTGAATGTAGACAGAGAGGTATGATGCTACTAGTGTCCCACGTGCCCGCCGGGGCCGTGTTCGTGTCCAAGTCGTGCCCCGACTTCGGCAGACACGCGGCGCCTGTTGTACAGCACACACACTCGCTGCCCAGCGGGCTGAATGTAGACAGAGAGGTATGATGCTACTAGTGTCCCACGTGCCCGCCGGGGCCGTGTTCGTGTCCAAGTCGTGCCCCGACTTCGGCAGACACACGGCGCCTGTTGTACAGCACACACACTCGCTGCCCAGCGGGCTGAATGTAGACAGAGAGGTATGATGCTACTAGTGTCCCACGTGCCCGCCGGGGCCGTGTTCGTGTCCAAGTCGTGCCCCGACTTCGGCAGACACGCGGCGCTTGTTGTACAGCACACACACTCGCTGCCCAGCGGGCTGAATGTAGACAGAGAGGTATGATGCTACTAGTGTCCAAGTTGTGCCCCGACTTAGGTAGACACACATTATACAGCATATCAATTTATGTGTCAGTTCAGTCGATTTTGCGAAACAACAAATGTAGAACATACATATTTTCTTTATAATTTCGTGTCAATAGATCAAGCATTATTATCCTACATGTGAGTTAGAACTATTACCTCCATCTTGCTTTTCTTTCTATACAGTACCACCGCACCAAACGCGACAGCAAATGCGGCGCCACGCCCCCCTGCTCGCCGGAGCTCGGCGTCACGGTGGAGGCGGAGGCGGAGGCGGGAGCGGGGGCGGACGCGGACGCGGGCGAGGGCGAGGGCGCGGGCGACGGGCTCGTCAACGTCACCGTGCGCATACGAGACCCGCAGCATCCCAACTTCCACGATCTGTACAATCGGGTGAGTGAAGTGCTATGTGGGGGAAGTAAAGTGTGCACTATTATGTAGAAAATAAGGTGTTATCCTAGAAAATTCAGTAAACAGAACTAACTTTAACTTTCTTATATAGTAATTTTAAACAAAAAGAACCGACTTCACTTAGGATCAGCTATTCCAAGAGGAAGTGGCCGAGTTGCTGTAAAAAATTGTGAAATCACCATAGGTATGCCTATAATAGTTGAAGAGTTCCCTCGATTTCTCCAGGATCCTATCATCAGATCTGGACCTGGTGGCAATGGGACCAACTGTGAAGTCTACTCTTTGAATCAAAAAAAAAAAAAATTCCAAATCGGTCCAGCCGTCTTCGCATAATCGGTGAACATAATAAACAAAATTGCAAAAACAAAACAAAGATTCCGACGAATTGATAACCTCTTCCTTCGAAATCTTGAAGTCGGTTGAGAAAATCAAACACCCTTATATTTTTCAGTACACTCTATTGCCTAGGTAACAAGGGTGACCTGGATTTCCTTTTATTGCTTTGATTCTTTGTCTTTTTCTCTCTTATAAAAATCGTTATCTCGTCTCGTTTTCCTAGGTCTCCCGTCATACTCGGGTCCGCTTCAACTGCCTGAAGCTGGTGGTCAGCATCGACAGCTGGGTGGCCGTGCTCGACTTCTTCGGGGTAGCTGGCGAGGAGGCGGACGAGCTGCCCGAGCCGCAGCCGAGCGCAGGCAAGGAAGGCTCTATTGTTATAGTCATACGGTTTGTTATAGCGTAACCAGTGAGGTGATTTCGAGCTTCAAAGCTGAAGAGTGAGCCATACTCGAGCGCAGGAAATTTGCAACTCTATAGCTTTAGTAATAAGGTCCATGTATTGACTGATATCGAGCGGTGCTTCTTTGGAGTAACTACGTAAGACGCTGAAATACAGGAGCCTCACCTGAATGTATAGCGCGCTGTAGAATTGCATACCCACATTACGAATGAATTCATTCATAAACAGGGTAGGCAATTCTGCAGCTGATAGTACAGTTTTAGTAGTTTTACTACAAATCTTGGTAGCGGCATACAAAATACACCTTATGATTATATTGTATTAGGATACGTCTTATCACTACATAGTATAAAACAAAGTCGCTTCCTGCTGTCTGTCCCTATGTATGCTTAGATTTTTAAAACTACGCAACGGATTTTGATGCGGTTTGTTTTAATAGATAGAGTGATTCAAGAGGAAGGTTTATATGTATAATTGCAGCCGTGCAAAGCCGGGGCGGGTCGCTAGTAAATTATAATTTCCGAGTAAAATGGCTGTGTGATATATATATGGAACGGGAGTGACAGCAACTAAAACAACCGTTTACTTGAGCGTCTGATTTATTACTGACGAGTGTAGGTAGAACGCAAAACAAGCATACATATCATTTCCTCCACCATTAATTTTGGAACCTGTTAACAAACAAACAAATAGTTAAACAGGTGCTTACTTAAAAATACTTCTTAAAATCTACATTGACCCTGGGACGTAAACGTTGTCCGGCGACCGGCAAATCCTCATTATGGTCAGCCGTTTTATGTGGGCGGGCGCCCCCCTCCAGCTGAGGCGGCGCATCTGCTGGCGCCACATCAGGCATTTCTCGATCGCCTTCTGTGTCCACATCCTCACAGTCATTCCACTCCTCCCTGCCCTCTGCGGGTTCGTTATTCTCGTTTGACTCAGTAACCGGGGGCACGGTGCTCGTTTCAACTTGCAAATTAACCCCTTAGTTGCTGTTCCATTTTCCATAAGCCATTAATATCGATATTTGATAACAAAACGGGTATTTCTATGACGTCAGCGCTGCGGCTGCAAAGGTATGCAATAATCTTGTCCGCTTATAATTATGAGGTACAGTATACATCTGGTAATAATAATGTTGTAGCAGACTATTTTTCTCGCGCACCGTTAGCAGATACTTGTTGCAAAAGTGACCATGAACATGATACCTACATTTCATTAAACTTTTTGAACTCATGTTCACCAGCTGTTTTACATAAAGAAATTCAACAAGCGACCGAGACTGATAATGTATTGCAAACCGTAATTAAATACATGAATCGCGGTTGGCCAAGAACAGTTAAATTTACGTCGATACTTCCTTATTACCGGAATAGGGCGGATTTACAATATGAAAATGGCTGTCTATTGAGAGGCCATAAGGTAATTATCCCTACGTCACTCAGGGTACGCGTATTAGATGAATTGCATAGTTCGCACCTTGGAATTGTAAAGATGAAAAGCAATGCACGTAGTAGGATGTGGTGGCCGGCCATAGATAATGACATCGAGCAGAGGGCTGGCGCGTGTACGACATGCGCCGCGCTGCGGCCCTCGCCGACGCGAGCGCCGCCCGCGCCGTGGCCGCGCCCGCGCGGGCCATTCCAACGCGTTCATATTGATTATATGGAAATTGGCCAACGAACGTATTTGATACTTGTTGATGCGTACAGTAAATGGATTGAATGTTGGCACATGGAAAATGGAACAGCAACTAAGGGGTTAATTTGCAAGTTGAAACAAATATTTTCATATTTCGGCATCCCTAACTTGCTTGTATCAGACAACGACGTAAAGATTGCATCCGCGGAGTTTAAAGAATTTTGTTCCAGTAATGGTATTAAGCACATGACATCGCCGATCTATCACCCGTGTAGTAACGGCCAGGCTGAAATTGCTGTAAAAGTATGTAAAAACATTTTAAAATCTATTTTAAAAGAAAACTTACCTTTACAAACTGTACACGAAACTTTACGGGAATATTTGTTTTCATACCGTAACACAGTACATAGTTCTACTGGGGCGACACCTGCAAAATTAATGTTTGGTCGCGAACTAAGAACACGGTTAGACTTATTATTACCAAAAGAGAATGACCCAACGTTTTTATTGCAGGGCGCCACTAGTGAAAGTGATAGTCGGGAATTTTGTACCGGCGATTTAGTATGGGTTAGGTGGTATGTTGACAGAAAAGAAATTTGGGTAGAAGGAAGAGTACTGCATACCATAGGCCGTAGAATGTATAAAGTATTTGTACCTAATTGTAATGCCGAATGTATTCGTCATGTTGACCAAATGTTTAGGCGTAAAGCAAAACAACAAAATTTAGAATCGGAAGCCCATAGGACACACACACAATCATCCCCACCCCCACCTGTTGTACCTCCAGTTTGTCCAGCTAGCATTGAAGTTGAAACGAGCACCGTGCCCCCGGTTACTGAGTCAAACGAGAATAACGAACCCGCAGAGGGCAGGAGAGGAGTGGAATGACTGTGAGGATGTGGACACAGAAGGCGATCGAGAAATGCCTGATGTGGCGCCAGCAGATGCGCCGCCTCAGCTGGAGGGGGGCGCCCGCCCACATAAAACGGCTGACCATAATGAGGATTTGCCGGTCGCCGGACAACGTTTACGTCCCAGGGTCAATGTAGATTTTAAGACATACGGACATGACGAAACGACATGACGGTTGGATTTGGCGGTTTGTTTGTGCCTTTTTGACTAACCCTAAATATAACAGTAATATTATCTCCTTTTACCTACAGAAACCAGCGTATCCCAATCGGAACAGTCCCCCGAAGAGGGCACCACACAAACCGAGATGTCGATCCGCTCCCTCAGCGTGGTGCTGGTCGGCGCGCGCGGCGAGGTGTGCTCGGCGCGCGCGCTGCGGGTGCGCGCCGCCGCGCACGCGCACGCGCACACCAGCGGCCTGCGCGTCACCGTGGGCGCGCTGCTGCTGGCGGACCTCACGCCCCGGGCGCCGCTGTGGCGGGACAGGTTGAGGACGCATGGGGATAAGGCGTTGGAGATAGAATATACGAGGTAATTCTAAATAGTATTTAAAACAATTGCTCTCTCACTCATCTCGGTAGTCATTGATGGCATAGATGACATAAGTTAATAATAAAGGGTAATGTGATTATTTTGTACAATAAAGAGTTATTACATACATACATAATTTACTAGATACTTTTGCGATAAGTGCGTGTTTCGGATTAAAGAAAATAATAAAATAATGAGTGTGTGTTTCGTTGTGATGAAGTGATGATCTTCCAACCTCAAGCGTTTTTGCGCTTTACCATCACGCTACTTATCTTTTAGCCCTTATACAACTGTTACATAACCTATTGTCGACAGACTCAGCACCACAGAAGCCGCAGAGGCCGGCTACGAAACGTCCCTAAGTGTAGCTCTCGGCCCAGCTACGTACGTGCACACGAAACGCTTCATACACGAGCTGTACGCGTTCGCGCACGACTTCAGGCAGCTGAGGCGCGTCATCGTGCAGGCGAGACAGAAGGTACAGTGCCTACTTCATGTATAAGCCAGATATATACTTGAGTCTGCAGAGGCCGGCTACGAAACGTCTCTAAGTGTAGCTCTCGGCCCAGCTACGTACGTGCACACGAAACGCTTCATACACGAGCTGTACGCGTTCGCGCACGACTTCAGGCAGCTGAGGCGCGTCATCGTGCAGGCGAGACAGAAGGTACAGTGCCTACTTCATGTATAAGCCAGATATATACTTGAGTCTGCAGAGGCCGGCTATGAAACGTCTCTAAGTGTAGCTCTCGGCCCAGCTACGTACGTGCACACGAAACGCTTCATACACGAGCTGTACGCGTTCGCGCACGACTTCAGGCAGCTGAGGCGCGTCATCGTGCAGGCGAGACAGAAGGTACAGTGCCTACTTCATGTATAAGCCAGATATATACTTGAGTCTGCAGAGGCCGGCTATGAAACGTCTCTAAGTGTAGCTCTCGGCCCAGCTACGTACGTGCACACGAAACGCTTCATACACGAGCTGTACGCGTTCGCGCACGACTTCAGGCAGCTGAGGCGCGTCATCGTGCAGGCGAGACAGAAGGTACAGTGCCTACTTCATGTATAAGCCAGATATATACTTGAGTCTGCAGAGGCCGGCTATGAAACGTCTCTAACCGTAGCCCTATGACAATTATTGATTGGACGTGTGAATATTTACTTTATTGTGTTTATATAGCTTTTCTACCACATAAAGTAGCTTTGTAATAACTGTAATGATAGATAAACTGTTTTAACTCAACGATCCAAAGAGAATCTTGGCCTCCGAAATGAGAGCACGCCACCTGTCCCCATCCTGCGCAACATCTTGCCAGTTGTTGACGCGTAGCTGCAGCAGATCCGCCGCCATACTGTCTCCCCAACGATACCTGGGCCGACCCACCGGACGGCGACCAGTCCCTCGTCCGAAGAACGTTCTTTTGATAGCCCGATCCTCACCCATTCTCTGTAATTGACCGAAACAGCGAAGTATGTGGGCTTTTGTTTCGCCGATTACATTGGCTCCGGCCACTAACAAATCAAATCAAATCAAAATCTTTAATGTCAAAAAACAAAACACATGTCAAAACTTAAGCTATCTTATTCTATATATACAGATGTCAAAAAAAAAATATTATAATGATAAAACAGTAGTACAATGTAAACATAATCAAAAATATCAGTAATTCACAAAATAATATCATTTTAACTACAATACTTAAATATTTATATTATTTAACATTAAATCTACTGTAGAACTCCCTCACTGTAAAAAATCTCTGTAAATCTGTAAATCACTGTAAAAACTCTGATGATAGATAATGCTATTAATTTATTACTCTTAGGTATCGGTGTCGGTGGGTGTGTCTCCGACAAGCCGACAGCGTCTATCCGTGCGCTGCCTGTCCCCTGTCATCGTTCTCCCTGTATCGGGCCGGAGCCGCGGCGCACTGCGCGCCGAGCTGACCGAGCTGACCATAGACAATTGCTTCAAGATGGCGGGGGACGCCGACACTGTCAGCACCAGGACGGACCCTGACGCCGGTGAGTCATCAGAGTACTTTTATTTACCCCTTAAAATCAGGTCTTCAAACCTCAAACTATATTTTCATTAGTATATAGTTGGTGTAAGAGACAAACTACATGTGTGTTTGTGTGTATTTTAAGTTACCTGAACATTTCATTATTCAACACTCTAGAGAAATGTAATATTCATTATACAATTTACTCTGCGACCGCCATTTCTGCATTTAGATTTTGCGATACTTGGACTTTAAATGTTGACACTGAATGTCTGTTTGCATATAACAAGCTATAGGTTGTGTGTCGTTCCAGGCTACCACGAGCTGCTGGACGTGCGCACGATCCGGCTGGAGCAGCTGAGCGTGTGGTGCGCGCGCGGCGGGCGCGGGCTGCGCGTGCGGCGCTGCGGCGCGCCGCTGCTGCCCGCGCCCGCGCGCCTGCTGCTGCACGTCGAGCGCAACCTCAGCGACACGAGGAACGGTAGGCTTCACTGGACACAAGGGCTTGATTACTGGCTCATGTATGGTTCAACTCCCATGAGGGTGCGCGCTTTGGGACTTCATCTTTCGCTCGTCCTGACACTCCGGCTGCGCTTATTAATGCACTTTGTTTTGGTAGACCGCCCGGAAACACAAATCTTCTGCAGCTCGGCTTTCGGAGGGGCCTCTCTTTTGACGGGGTGATCTTCACTTTTTAACGGAATACTTTTCACGTGTTTATACATTGAAAGCCAAACAAAAAAAATTGTACGATCCTTATCTTAATTCCATTCCATGAAAATATCTAAAACTCGATATCCAAGTGAAAGCCTACGTATTCAGACTTCCTATGAAATATTATGGCTCTCCACAGTGCCGGACATGACGGTGCAAGGCACCCTGGCGACCCTGCAGTGCGCGCTAGACCCGGCGCAGTACAGACTGGTGCGCGGCGTGCTGGCACACAACCTGGGTGAGTGTGTGGCCGACCTGCCGCCGCACGCGCCGCTCACCACCGGCACCGCGGCGCCCCACCAGGAACAGGTACTGACAGTTGACTGACCAGTGGTCTTTATGTCTTTGTAATAAGGTTTACGAGTTAATAGTTAATACTGCGGAAGACACCGACTTTGACACTGTCGGTGACGAGCGTGTGAAACATATGTAGCCCCCTTATCACGTTCACGAAACCGCCGCAAATTGAGAGTTTTTTTGTGACGCCTAAAATGCTCAAGGAGTCTTTCGTTAAAAAGGCATGACTGCAACTCCGTTCAATATATTCGTATTTATATCAGTTTAGTTTAGGTAATATTTTGACGTAAGAGTTTGAAAGATATTCCACATTAAATTTGGCAACAGTCTGGTTCCCAGGTGTGGACAACGTCATCCATCAAGCTGGATCTCCTGGACGTGACGGTGGAGCTGGAGCCGGAGCACGGCGTGTCTTCACTCGCCTGCATCAACTTCATCAAGTCGCGGCTGCTGCTCGAGATCTACTCGGATCTTAGCCAGGACATCGACCTGGTGTCTCAGGTGAGGATCAATCCTTCTTCTACAGATCTAGGTGGGGTTTTTTTAGGAATAAATCAGGAAGACAGCAGTTAGAGAAGAATGGTGACTTGTTGTGAAACTTGTCACCAATAGCCTACAATCTAAATGATGACCACGGTCACGTCAAAGGTGAAACGAAAAACAATAGAGAAAATCCTCCAGAATTATTGAATGTATCACGACACCGTGCAGATTGTCTGAATATCGATTTACTTCAGAAAACTGCTGACGCAAAATAATATATAGCTGTAAATATAGTAGGGTAGTAGGATTCACACGAGTAATAATGAGAATGGCAGACGGATGGTATGTAGAGGGCAATCGGAATGTTGGGAATCTTTATGCCAACACCCAAAAGAAGTATTATGTGGTCTTAAACTTTTAGGAGGAAGATAAGTATTTAGTTTTTCAGTGTCTGAGTGTCTGTATAAGTCACGATTTTCGTATTGTTGTAGGAGATCCTCGTGAGCGACACGCGCTACGTGAACGAGCCGGCCAACAGGCGGGGCAACGTGTTCACGCACATCGTTCAACCGATGGCCGACCACCGGCACAGCGTACAGGCGGAGGTCCACGCCAGGTAACTAGTTAACAACCAAAACAGAGAACCAAGGTTACCGACATACTCGTAGGTCTGCGAATAAGCAAACTGAAGTGGCAGAATTGTTTCTTAATAAGGGGTGATCCTATGAAAGAACACGCATTGCTAGTATTGCTACTTCTTTATATATTAAATCAGCACTCCATTAATTTAATAATTAATTTTCACAAAAAGGCCGGACATCTTCATTATTTAATATTATAAAATCGAATATATTTTTCTAGGAAACGCGGCGATTCTTCAGCGTACACGATCCTAGTGAACAACATGAGACTGATGGCCATCCTGGACTGGTGGGAGGCCGCCAACCAGTTCATCATGCAGCAGCCGCTGCCGCCATGCGACCCTGACCAGCAACACTTGTAAGTCCTTTTCAACTGTTGTATAATTCAAGGAAACATGTGTAAATGCCAACTTCTATAAATTAACAATTTATTTATTAACAAAAATGCTGAGTAAGGTCTCTTAATATTCCTCTCGATTTCTGATAGCTCTTAATAAAATAATACTTTAATTTGTTTCCAGGGAAGAAGCTCTGTCAGCATCTCTAGGGCAGATGGGAGCAGTGGGGACAGCCGGCGCGGGGCAAGATGGACTGGAACTGAAGCTGAACGTGACCGACTCGCAGCTCGTGCTGGTCGAGGATGCCTCCGTGTGGGACACCAACGCTGTCATACTCAAGGTCAGTGAAGAGGCTCTGTCAGCATCTCTAGGGCAGATGGGAGCAGTGGGGACAGCCGGCGCGGGCCAAGATGGACTGGAACTGAAGCTGAACGTGACCGACTCGCAGCTCGTGCTGGTCGAGGATGCCTCCGTGTGGGACACCAACGCTGTCATACTCAAGGTCAGTGAGAGCTAGGCTCTGTCAGCATTATTAGGGCAGCCATTATGAAATTGATACACATTGACATCTTTACTTGTTGCCATGTGGGTATCATTGTCTGATGACATCATTTTCTCCTTAATCTAAACGAGACGCAGTCCCCTATGTTACCCTCTCTTTCAGCCTCACTTTGTGGCCGAAGATGATAATTATAATGCCCGCGGGGGCAGCTTGTGGCGAGCTGACGGTGAGTGGCGACACCGCGGACCCCTAACCTCCAGAGGGCCCTTTCCATCTGGCCCTCGCCTTTGTGCTTACCTTAACTGGCCGGTCAGAGTGGAACACCATGGTATGACACCCCTGATATATTTTTTTCTTCTTGTAGAGTACGACAGTGATCACATACCGCGTAGCAGACGCGGCTAAGCCAGTATCCTGCGAGCTCAACGAACTGGAAGTGTTCTCTTGTGTGCTGGGACTCGAAGAGGAGACGGCTCTGGCTATCGTCGACCCAGCTGCGGTGACGGTGGCACTGCACGCTGATCGCTCGTTACACGTAAATATCATCATCCTAGCGTTTTCCTGGCCTTTGACAAGGCTCGATTGAGCCTGGGGCCCGATTGTTGTGCCTCGAAAATGGGTAATCTTAGACGACCATTTTAAAAACATTTTGCAAAAAAACAAAAGAAATATTCAACGCAGTTACGTTTTGATAAACTAGTTTTATTTTTCAATACGAGTAAATTTTCTGCGCTAAAGCTGTTTAATTAGAACGTAAGCTTAAATTAGAGGTTTAAGGATAATCTTTACTGGGACAAGAGTTATGAAAATGTCTTAAGGGACTTATGTCTTGGCTTCTTTTGTAATGCGCTGCTCCATTTCAGATATCAACTGGAACGTTGAATTTGCGATTGTCGTATCACGACATGCGCATGTTCGCGTCGATGATACAGTCCCTGCCGGCGCAAGTGCGCGCCGCTCTGTCAGGTAACTTTTGTTTTACATCATCCTCATAGATCCCATAATACGTGTGTTTAAAGTATCAGCTTATTTTTAAAGGTATGTACCTATTGTACCTACTTCAATCGAATACTATGCTTAAGATTATTTATGAAGATTTATGGCTGCTAAAAAAAGATGAAGGCGAAATCGACGGCTATTTATCTAACCCTAAAAAAAAGAGGTATATAAAGATAAGGACGTGTAAAATCTGATGATGTTTCTCAGGTAAAACAGAAGAGGAAACGGTGGAGGCAGACGCACCGGCCAACAGTTTACACATGCGCGCCGGCGCGCGCCTGCTGCCCCCGCGCTGGCTGCCGCTGCGCGCGCCGCCGCCGCAGCCCTCCACCGTGTGGCCGCTGCGGGCCGTGCAGGTACACCTGACTGCCCATTGGTAGACCTTATCTCCTTGGAATAAGGGTTATTAATGACTACAGTGTTTTGTGAAAACCGAATAGCGTAGTGAAATAGTTTTCGTTTAACTCTTTTTTTACTTTTACTTCGTTGCATTGTGTGATCCTTACAGGCTATTCAGATATGTCAAGTTCATAAATATTATTGTTTGTAAACTAAGAAAAAAAAGATGTGATAGATAAAATACAAGACTTGTATTTTTCGAATACTCGACCTACTTTTATTGATACCATATTTATGGATGTCTTATTTGCAGGTGACCGCGGAGTGCGTCACGCTCTGCGTGATTGACGACTGTTTGGACTCGGACGTACCACTGCTGGAGGTTTCTTTGGCTGATCTCAACGTGGAACAGGTATATTTGACAACAATATAACAATATATTTTTCACCTCCCTAGCTCGGAAAGGCCTTTTTTATTCTTTAAAAACAGATAGCAAAACTGCATTTTATTCACAAGGGAGCAAAGAATATTTGAAATTCGAACGTGTTGTGGCGGCCTGCTCGCCCGCCAGTACCTAAGTCCCCGCGCCTGCGTGTTGCAGCGCGCGGTTGCCTAGCAACGAGACACACAACACTACGTTACCTAACCGTTATATATGAATTACTCTGCTGATTTTCCCAAACTTATTATTAGTGTTGTATATAACCATCTTGTGTAAATATACTGTAAATACTCCGCCTGCGCATTTATTACTTCAACTTCAAAAACAACCTGCCGTCCAACTGCTGGTAGGTAACCTTTACTCTATCTATCTACTACAGTGTTATTATATTAGTTAGGTTTTTTGGAACGAAGTTCCTTATCGGACGGTTGGCGGAGAAGTAAAAAAAGTCAAAAAACAAAAAAGTAAAAAATAAAAAAAGTCAAAAAAAGACAAAAACGTCAAAAAAGTCATAAAAATCAAAAAAGTCAAAAAAGTCAAAATAGTTTTAAAAAAACTCAAAAAAGGACAAACATGTAGTAATTTCCTCGCTTTAGTGAGGTGAAAAGATTTGTGTTACACACGGCTGCAAAGTTATTTTTACGTCTCGTGTGTTGCAACACTCACTACGCTCAGGATTCTATTTTTGAACTACTCGCTTCGCTCAGGATTCTATTTTCGAACCACTCGCTTCGCTCGTGGTTCAACCCTAGAATCCATTCGCTAGCTCGTAGTTCAACCCTAGAATCCATTCGCTAGCTCGTGCTTCAAGTCCACACTCGCGATTAAAATACAACTTTGCACCCTTGTATAACAAATAACTATATCGCTAAATCTTACTTTCTGTCTTACCAAGATTGAGAATAGTAAACCGACTCATGTTTCTCAGGATCTCCGCAAGATTGAAGAGTCATTCTCGGACCCGGTTCTAGTATCTACTCCGTGTGCGAGCTCCGGGACCACGGGCACCAACGGCGCGGGCGCCGGGCGCCTGGGCGCCGCGCTCAGCGTGCACTACTACAACCGCATGCTGTCCGGTTGGGAGCCCGCCATCGAGCCCTGGAGGTTAAAATAATCATTTAATTTCAATTACTAACTGGTCCAGTTACTTTTAAACGTAAACACCTTTCTCTTTAAAAAAAAACTTCAAATTTATGGCCAATAAATAACATTTTTGTTTAGGTTCGAGACATCCTGGGAGTACACGCTAACGAGCGGGCTCTCGCTGGGCCGGCTCGCAGTGTCCGTGCGCTCGGCAGAGCTGCTCAACACGAACATCACGTCGTCGCTCGTCGAGCTGACGCAGCTGGTGCGGGCCAACTGGACCGCCGACTACTACACGCAGGTATGCAACTTCTTGCACCGCTTTCAAAATAGTAGGCTGTTCGCATGGATCTGGGCTAGGAGAGCTGTATAAACCAATTGGCATTCTTTTGAATTCGTAACGTCCGAACTGCGTTCTAAAATAGTTATGAAAGATGTTTCGATTTTCGTTTGGCGCGCGTTAACGTTATGTGATGTCGTATATTTTCTTTAAATTACTTACATATGCATTTTTTTCGGATAATAAAGTAGTTATCTCTACTGATAAATAACATAACATAAAAATTGTATCAATGTTTATGTTGCGGTCGTATACAGTTGCATTTATGTCAGTAGTGTTAATTTTTAAAATTATTTCAGCCAGTGTCCCTGGACGCTTCGCCGAAAGGCAGCCCGGCGGGGCACCGGCGGCGCTCACCGTTCGTGCCCTACGCTCTCCGGAACAACACCGGGCACAAGTTGTGGTTTACTACACTACTGACTACGTGTGATGTGTAAGTTGATTACTTCATTACGTTTTGAACCGAACGCCGACGTTCTACAGTTCTCCGCGTTATGAGTACGGCTGGGCTGATTTGAAAGCGTATATTTCGTAGTTCCATTGTCATTAGGTCAAAATTTAATTATAAGTTTTAGTATAGAATTACTATAGATCTATAACGGTCCTATTTTATCATTATTATAGGCTTATCAAATTGTTTTTATATAACTTGTGGGTTAGTAGAAAAACACAATTTGGTGAAGTGGAATTGCTGAAGATCATAAAATTATATTGCTTATTTATAACTTGTATGAAGTTGATATTTTTTGATAAAAGATGATGTTGGTATGTTGTGGTGGTGGTGCAGGCTGACGGAGACGTGCGGGCCGGGCTGGAGCGGGCCGGACGACTCGTGGGTGGCGGTGCGCGGCGGCGACACGGAGCCGTTCTCGTTCGGCGCGCGGCGCGGGCGCGGCGCGCGCGGCGGCGGCCCGGCCGTGCTGCACCAGCTGGCGCTGCGGCTCGACGGCTGGGGCCCGCCCGACCCCGTCTGCGTCGACCGGGTCGGGGTCTTCTTCCGGACGCTCACACACCAGGTATGTTCACTGGTTTGACCCACCGGTCTCTTCGCAGGCGTGGGTTCGTATCCCACCGCTGCCACCATGTAGTAAAACAAACACGAGCTCAGATGACAACTGATTTATTAAAATAATAACGGGTAGATATCGTCTTTCGGAACTACCTACAGTTTCCCGGTTATTTAACTTTGCTCACTGTTAGATTTCTAATCTCAAAACTGTAATTCAAGGCCAAAAAAGTTACTACAATGTTGCCACTGCAGTAAAATGTTGGTACAATGGTATATTCCCTTTTTTATTGAAAACACGCTAAGATAATTTATTTGTTGGTAATTTCAATCATATAATTTAAAGAAGTAATTGTATTTACTTATTCACTTACTTACTTATTCGCTTGTATTCACTTACCGCCCAGAAAGACGTAAAGGTACATAACACAGGATAAAGGAAGTATAAATTCATACTTATATAAAAAAAGCTTTATTTCATTCCTTACATTGTTACGGATATTAAATACTAATATTTACCTATTTATATTTAATAAGCAAGTATTATAGATTATAATCAGATTAATGGTGTATATTATTTATGTCACGACGTACTAATTTTAATTTTATAATTACCTTATTTTAACTTAAGAACCGCATGTAGAAGTGAAAGCCGCCATGCTTTTCCATGTTCTGTCATTGCTTTTCCATGTTTCACATGTCAAAAATTTTCTTAGGCAAGCCGGAGCTTAATATGGCCTAGCATTTCTTCATCAGCTAGAGGAAAACTGTTCAGGTACTTGAAAATTAGGCAAGCCGGTAGGTATCGACTTCTATGGACGCGCCGTCATTGGTAGCTAAAGTGCTCCACGGTTTTCCTGCGATCTTTCCTAGCTCGTCACGTTTCTTTGGACTTTGTTTTTGTAACCGTTTTTAACCGACTTCAAAAAAGGAGGAGGTTCTCAATTCGACAGATTTTTTTTGTCATTATTTTTTTGTATGTATGTTACTCGACAATCTCGACATCTCCGTGAATCGTGATCCGATTTTAAATTTTTTTTAAATCGGACGTGTATAGCCCCTAGATGGTCCCATTATCACCAAGTCGGGGTCTGACGATGGGATCCTGGAGAAATCGAGGGAACGTTTCAACTATTATAGGCACACCTATAGTGATTTCATTATTTTTTACAGCAACTCGGCCACTTCCTCTTGGATTAGCGGATCCTAAGTGAAGTCGGTTCTTTTTTTGTTTAAAATTATTGACCATCTACCATCTTTGTTTATTTGAAGGTGTTGCCCATCGCCATTTCAGTTGCAGAATTTGTTCTATAACATCTCTAGCTTTATATAGCTATTCTTTGCTTGCTCACACTTATATTTAGGCGAACTTAAACCTTCATGATTCGCCAGGACGCTCGCTTTCCCATACAAACGTAGTTCAGCTCTCATTTTAAAACGACATGCTTTCGAACCATCAAAGGCATGAGAATTCTAGTATTACAAATCTAGGTCGGACATTCGTTTTCGTTGCTAAAATACAGCCAGTTACAGATTTACATACAAAACTTATTTTTGCTATATTTTCTTTGTATTACAATTTTTAGTAACGAAAACGAATGTCCGACCTAGATCTGTACTACTAGAATGTCCATGCCAAATTTCATGGTTCTAAAGCTTGTCGTTTTAAAATTAGAGCTGAACTACGTTTGTATGGGGACGCGACCGTCCTGGCGATTCTTAAGGGATCCAGCTACTTATAAACCTTATAACCCTTATTTAGACTTTCACGGTTTTTACTCATAATTATTACCCTAACCCTTACTTTAATTTAGGTTTACCTAACATGAAACCTTTGCACGCGAAGTCGCACGACAGGATACGCCTGTCCGCTGGATGCTGTTTGTAGGTGCAGTACTACTGATAAGCGTCTAATAGTACATTACGTACCTAGGGCGGTAAAATAAAGAAGAGCTCAGATCGATGGCATTTGTGGCCCGAACCGAAGGTAAGGGCCATAAACAAGCGATCTGAAGTCTTCCTTATTACCGCCCGTAGTGCGTACATAATTTTACGTCTTCTCCTGGGTGTGAAGTGAGATTTTCCGCTGCGCCCTAGGGTGGTAAATCTCACACAATTTTTACTTTATGCATTTCAGTTTAGATGTTTTTCGTGTTTAAATTTTAGGAGCAATTCATTACAGTTCAAAGACATTTCACGACATATTTTACTTATTTCAGCCAGTTTCTGCTTGAGGGCGTTAATTTTTCGGTATAATTCATCGCCACTCTTCCGTATTTCCTTGGCTAGCGTCATTATTGCTGCTTTTATAGCCTCAAATGTATAAATTATCGATTCGGGTTCTTCGTTACACCAAGTTTTAACAGGACCCGTTGGGTATCGCAAAGTGATTCTGGCGGGTACCGACCAGTACGTCTCGGTTCGAGGAGTGGATCTGAGCCTACCGTATAGTTTAACCTCGTAGAAAACGCCGGGGCACGGTAGTTCCAATACCATTTTACATTTATCTTCAGCGCAATGTGGAGTTACGGTCAGATCTCTAGCCTTCATGTCCATCAGTTGGTACGTACCTTTGTATTCTACAGGAATGTCATATTTCTGCGCTGTCCAAGTTACAATTGCGCCGCCGGGAATAAGTCTGTATAGTTTAAAGTCGTGAGGAGATTCAATCTTTGTAATAGAGCGACGGTTGATAATATGCGTGTGATTAAGACAAATTATATTGTTACAGGCTCGTATGACCAGAGGCAGCGTTTCATGATTGCGCTCATTCCCGAGGCTCAATTTACATTGGATCTTCCCGGGATCTTCGTACATATCGATGGTAACGTGTTGATCCGTAGACAATATGGTGAAATTGATGTTCGAGCTCAATGCGTTCCACGTGCAAGTTATATTTAACATAAATTCCGCGCAGTAGATGTTCTCAGGCCTAGGAGTATGGTAAATGTGGACTTTTACTGAGGTTTTGTACTCTTTCGCACTAAAAAGTGCTCTTTTTATATATGTGCAAATATAATTTAAACTGGTTATTTCGGTTGCACGCGTCCTTGTCTTTATGGAGGTCTCGTTCACTCGGACGGTATTTATTTCATGTCCATTCTCGTCAATGATACCAATGCCAGGATAACCGGAGCATATCACGTCATAATGCTGACCGAATGGTATATAATGGCCAAGTGCGTTGTGTGTTACATTAGGTGATTCTATGGTAATAAGGGGCATTACAATCATTTCCAACTTTGTTTCACAACTGGTTTCCTTGTCAGTGCAAATGTAAGCGTGTTCGTAGTTGTAGAACCGGTCCTTGTGATAATGTTTGGTGTCTAAACCCAGTTTGATGGTAGTCGAGTTAACAGGTTCGGTTTTCTGAATATTGCCGCCCAATAAGCCTGTTCTAAACTTTATGTTGAGTTGTTCAGAGTGGGTTCCGGTGCAGTACAGGGTTACGTTAGCGCCGAAATTGGCCTCAGTATAGAAGTCAAATGGCCAACCAGTGCTAGATACTCCGCTTCCTGAGACGGCAATGCTCGGTCCTTCCTGGCCCTCATGGCAGGCCATCGCGCCACATAAAAACACAACCAGCAGAGCCACACGCATTTTCGAGCCCGCACTCAGAACTAAAATGAAGTGCTGCGTCAACTAAGCATAATCGTTTGATTTATTTTAATATTTAGGTACCTAAATTGCGGTTTCGCTGAATAATATATGAGTTATTAAGGATAGAAATTATGCCTACTCGTACTCTATAAACCTTCCTGATCCATTGAAATGGTACATTTTGCGTTACATCAAATCAGGCATGGCAATTTTTTTGACTGATGAAATACTTATTTAGGACGCGCTTTTTGACCTCAAAATCCCACCGAGTAATTTTTCGATTTTTAATACTAATATTTTCGTTTTGTTTTTCGATTCTAAATATAAATTCTCTAAGAACCCTTAAAGCCTTTAACGAATGTTTTTTTTAAAGCAACAATTCAAAAGTTTGCAAGCATGTACGATCTAGGTATTTTTTTATTTAATTTAAGCGACAATTTTTTTGTCATTTCAATGTTACAGGACGGCAATATGTCTGCCATTGTCGGCCAATGAACGTCATAAAGTACCCATTTCTATAGTGCAATTCGACGTTTGAAATATGAGAAGTGTTACTAATTTAATCTGATCTGGCCATAAAAACTCTATACCTGGAGGACGCATCGCCTCATCTTTCCAAGCAAAACAGTCTGCCAAAATCTGAGGGGGGCGAGGTAGCATACATATGGCGTTTTCAATTTAAAGGTACATCATTGTCGGTTGTTAGTAAAGTTTATTACTAAATGAATTTTTATAGCAGCATCGCCTTATTAATAACCGACAATGATGTACCTTTGACTTGAAAATATCATGCATATTTGACAGTAAGTCACGACACTAAATGGAGCAACAGATAGTTGACTTTACATATGTTGAAATATGGTTAATTGTCGGATGCAGTCCTTGCAAATGTCAAACAAAAAAGCCAAGGATCATTTTTGTTTGTTTTTTCAAACAAAATATAGAAGGCAGCAATCCTTAGGGGCGTTAAATATGCATAAGTGTCAAACGTCAAAATAGTTACTGCCCGTCAGAAAATAAACGATTATCTTTGAATCGATTCTGTAAACGACTCTTGATTTTCGATATGGATTAATTTTTTAATCATAATAGTAATGATAAAAAAAGTAAAACTATAATTACATGTGAAATTATATTCCATATTTTTGTAAACTAGACATAGTACAACATTTTTTACACCTAAAAACAATACATAAAGGCATTTTCACGGAGCTCTTTACTCACTGAAAACGATGAACGAAATGCGTGTAATCGATTTTTGAAATAGTTTTTATAAACGTATTAGATTTTCCTGCTAATAACTTTGACAGAGGGGAAATGTACCTAAGCTTACTCCATAGGTATATGCTCTAAGGTTCCGTTGTATTCGTACGTCTGTAAGTACTTCACTTCGCTTACGCTCCACTCTTTAGATAATGTCACAGAATAAATAATATGATAATGTTGGCCAACATAAAGCAGCATATTATAAAAAGGTTGGCGAAACCTGAAAAGTTTACTTGACAGTGACATAAGCGACAATGATGGTTATGACACTGACGTATCTGTCGTAGATTTTTTGGCCTTGAATTCCAGTTTCGAGATTAGCCATGGTAATTAATACTATATGGTTTGGCCGTTTATATCTGATTTTAAAAGTTAACGAATTATTGCACATAATATGTACGCTATATAATATTTTACATAAATTGTCTTCACCCTTACTTTATACTTATATCCTCATTCCAATATTTCCGAACGCAACCTATTTCCTTACACCTCTAATCCATTGACATTGACACTTCCGCTTTTGACGAACGTCAAGTGCATAGACATTTCCGGTATTCCGGTCGCCATTGTGAATCTTCTCAATCAACGCGCGCGCACCGCTCCTACGCAAATAACTCGAAACTATCCATAAAAGTGTTGAAAAATTTAATAATCCTCATAAAAGGTGTATCTAATATAAGTGCAAAACCCCGGGGTATGTAAGTCTGTGAACTGTTACGAATTGTTTATAAGAAGAAAGAACTGAACCAGTGCATCTACCAGAACATATGTGTCAAGGTATCAAATCCTTTCCAATCCTCAAAATTTACACCATCCTCTTCATTTTGGTCCTTCTCCCCGTGATCCTCTATACATTCCACTCTAAAATTGATTTTTATTTTGTTCATTTATATCTATCTTACATAGTTAGGTACATAATTCATTTCGACTCGCATGCTTTATTATGGCCATAATTCTCTCACTATCTCGAGTGTTCAAGTAAGAGTTTAACATTTGTTTGTTGTTATTGATGTAAACGATTAATTGTAAAAATGGATAATATAGGTATAAAACTATTAGACGACAAAAGAAAAAGATTGTTCGCCATTTTGCAAAATGCATACGACTTAAGTCTGAAAATAAAAACCGCTGAAGATCAGCAAAGATTTCTAATAAGACTTAAAACATTAGATAAAATGCGCACAGAATTTACAGACGTAATTTATGAAATAAATCTGAAAATTATGGAACTCGACCCAGAGTACGTGCCAAATTTCAAGGACATCGAGTCCTTTGACGAGATTTATTGTCACATAAGATACACTGAGGAATCGCTCACCTTAAAAGTTAAATTGGAACCCGTGACAGTGTCAATACCAGTCAGTGAACCGCAATTACTGGAATTGGTTTCAGTCGATGGTAAACCGCAACTCAAACAACCGCAACCCGCAAAACCGCAACCCTCTAAACCGCAACCCTCAAAACCGCAACCCGCAAAATCGCAACTCGCACAACCGCAGCCCGCAAAACCGCAACTCGCTCAAGCGCAACTCGCGCAAACGCAACCCGCACAACCGCAACCCGCAAAACCGCAACTCGCTCAACCGCAACCCGCAAAATCGCAACTCGCACAACCGCAACCCGCAAAACCGCAACTCGCTCAAGCGCAACTCGCGCAAACGCAACCCGCACAACCGCAACCCGCAAAACCGCAACTCGCTCAACCGCAACCCGCAAAACCGGACCTCGGTCAAGCGCAACTCGCGCAAACGCAAACCGCACAACCGCAATCCGCACAACCGCAACTCGCTCAACCGCACCCCGCACAACCGCAACTCGCACAACCGCAACTTGCACAAACGCAACCCGCACAACCGCAACTCGCTCAACCGCAACTCGCACAAACGCAAGCCGCACAACCGCAATCCGCACAACCGCAACTCGCTCAACCGCACCCCGCACAACCGCAACTCGCACAACCGCAACTTGCACAAACGCAACCCGCACAACCGCAACTCGCTCAACCGCAACTCGCACAAACGCAAGCCGCACAACCGCAACTCGCACAAACGCAAGCCGCACAACCGCAACTAGCTCAACCGCAACTCGCTCAACCGCAAACCGCTCCACCGCAAACCGCTCCACCGCAAGCCGCTCCACCGCAAACCGCTCCACCGCAAGCCGCTCCACCGCAAACCGCTCCACCGCAAACCGCTCCACCGCAACCGCAAGTCTCGCAATCGTTATCTGCTCAAACTCAAGCTGCTCAAGCCCTACTCGCCGCAACCGCCACAAGCACACATACTTGTGTAGTTTGTAATCATGAAAAACATTCGTTGTATTTTTGCAAGAAGTTCATTGACCTCGACGCGAACTCTCGGTACTCAATAGTAACAAAGAATTATTTCTGCAAAAATTGTCTCGGATTTCATAATATAAATAAATGTAAGTCGACGAGGACTTGTGTAAAATGTAATAGAAGACATCATTCAATGCTACACCTAGATAATTTTGTGTATCGACAGGAAATTGCACCACGCGCAAACGTTGCAATACTTTACGATTCGGCAGTGACAGGTGCGTGTGAGTCGACCTTGAATCCCGTTTTTGACATTTCTGACACTTGCCGCGCGACCGAGTCAGTTGACACCGCGTTTTGCGCACAAAACGAGTTTGTGCAACAACAAACTACTTTAAACATGCCGTGTGACGAACAAAGTTTGTTTACAAGTGATAATCCGCAGTATTTTGTTGCATCTGATAAGCAAGAGTGTTCTTGTAACGATGTATCTCCAACCGCCTGGGTAAATGTGGTTAATGCTAAAGTAAGTCTTCCAAATATGAGAGTGATGCTTGATACAGGCGCGGCTGCTAATTTGGTGACTTTAGCTTGTTGTAAACGACTCGGCTTAGAAATAAACCATCAACCTACGTCCGTACGTGGACTCGGATTAAAACAAAACCCGGTATTAGGTTATACTTTAATACAGTTCAGATCGCGATTTGATCCCTGCTGCAAATATTCTATTAGAGCCGCCGTCGTTGAGGTACTTACCGACAATTTGCCAATCTTACGATTAAGTACAAAATTTTTAGAATATTTCGCTCATATACCTTTTGATAATGAAGTGTTCTCCAAACCTTTGGAAGTAAATTGTATTATAGGTACCGGGTTGTTCCCGCTCTTGTTGATATCAGACAAGGTCACTCATCCCGCGAAGCTAGTCGTCGCAGTAAAAACAACTCTTGGGTACATAGTGACTGGAGAAACGGAAAGTGATTTTAGTTCCATCCAAAACTTGAATCATTGGTTTCGTATGATTATCGCAGACAGAGATAATAAGTTAGACTCTAGTCAACAATTACACTCTGGTTATAATGTCATGATAGGTAGCAGTTTAAACAATATTTTACTCGGTGTTGAAAAACAAGCAAACATTTTTGACAGGTTATTTACAGTTGCTCTTCCTGGAGATTTAGAGAAATTGTATTTACAAGTAAAAGTGATCACTGAGCATAAAGTTTTTCTAAGAATATTATCTAGATTCAACCCGGACAGTGAACCCATTCAAACATATGAGTTTGAAAGAATTTCCTTCGGTTCATCTCTTGCTTTAAGAGTAGTTCGCCAGCTTGCTCATGATGAATGTCAAAAATATCCAAAAGCCTCACAAGTAACTCCAATCTATTCTTATATGGATGATTTTAATCACTCCAATGCTTCAACAAGTGAAGCTCTAGAATTGTATGATCAACTTGTAAAAATGTTTGCCAGTGCAGGTTTTAATATGATTAAATGGACCTCTAAGTCACCTCAATTTCTACAAAATTTTCCTGTAGATTCTCGCGCCTCAAAAGTTCTGAATTTTGACTCGGAGTCAGAAATAAAATTAGTTGGGATCCACTGCGACCCAGTGAAAGTATGTATCACTTTCAAAATCAATATTGATGAAGTTTATAGTCAAACATGCAATAAAATAGGTTTTATGACTTTCTCTGTTTTGATGAAACAGCTGATCCAGGAGTGCTGGAAAAGGGATCTTTCTTGGGACAAAGATATCCCTGATAGCATTTATTTGATTCAAATGCAAAATAAATTATCAAATCTGTCAATAATTAAAATATCGCGTCAGGTTGTCATAACTGATAAATCCTTTGTCAGTCTTTTTGGATTTGCTGACTCGAGTGAAAAATTCTATGGTGCTATCATATATTTGTGGATTGGTCCTCTTACTGACCTAGCATCTGGTGTATCACTGTTGTGTGCTCGCTCATGCCTAGCCCCACTTCAGAAAATCACCCTTGCTCGACTAGAACTCTGTGCCGTTCACCTGCTAACTCAGCTGGTGCAGACTGCTCTCAAAATTATTAATGACAGGCGTCAAGTTAATACCACACTTGTTTTTTCAGTCTCCTTTATTACTCTCGCGTGGAGTCATTCCCTACCTCACAGTTGGCAAACATTGATTGCCAACAGAACCTCTATAATTCAGGCCATTTTAGCCCCACAACATTGGTATCATGTTCCAGGCCACGAGAATCTTAGTGACCTTATATCACGCCCAGTCACACGGGTCACACCTAATAATTTGATTAACAATAAAACGTGGTTTTTGGGGCCTGAATGGATTACTCTGCTGATTAAGCAATGGCCCATTAATGCATTTAATAAAACAGATGTTTCTGATGAGCTGGATACAAAGGCTGTCGCGTTATTAAATACTGTGTACCCGGTGAAAGAAGTTCACCCACTAATAGCACTTACTGAAAGAAAGTCAAATTGGTCAAAGTTAATTAAGGCATTAACATATGTGTTAAGATTTGCAAAAATATTGAAAAGTAGTGGTTGTATTACAGTATCAGATTTAATTATTGCAGAGACTTATCTCATAAATGCAGTTCAAGCACAACACTTTGCTTCTGACATTGATGCTATCAAAGATAATAAGATGCTTTACACCTATCTTAGAAAATCAAATACTTTCATGAAGAATGATTGTCTCCTTCATGTAAGAGGATACTTACATAACAAACCCATTGCTTATGAACAAAAACTTCCTCTCTTGTGTCAGCCGCTTGCGGTGGTAGAAAAAACTTGTCTCAGTGATGAGGTTGTTGTGGGTAAAACTAAAACTGGTATTTACATTCGTCTCGTGGTCCGAGTGTGTACCACTTAATATAATTGTTATTACTTTTTATTATACATTTAATTCTCATTTTTAAATAACTGATCAAGTTTCTTAATTCTGTAGCGCTGAATTAAATCTAAATAAATATTAAATATTTCAATTAAGCATTAAATGAAAGATCTCATGCAGATCATACATTGCATTTTGACTCTTCAGTATGTAGAAGAATAAAAAGTTTTATTTCACTTTATTTGAGCCTCAATGTTGGAGTACACTCCAAGGCGGGGGAATATGGTTTGGCCGTTTATATCTGATTTTAAAAGTTAACGAATTATTGCACATAATATGTACGCTATATAATATTTTACATAAATTGTCTTCACCCTTACTTTATACTTATATCCTCATTCCAATATTTCCGAACGCAACCTATTTCCTTACACCTCTAATCCATTGACATTGACACTTCCGCTTTTGACGAACGTCAAGTGCATAGACATTTCCGGTATTCCGGTCGCCATTGTGAATCTTCTCAATCAACGCGCGCGCACCGCTCCTACGCAAATAACTCGAAACTATCCATAAAAGTGTTGAAAAATTTAATAATCCTCATAAAAGGTGTATCTAATATAAGTGCAAAACCCCGGGGTATGTAAGTCTGTGAACTGTTACGAATTGTTTATAAGAAGAAAGAACTGAACCAGTGCATCTACCAGAACATATGTGTCAAGGTATCAAATCCTTTCCAATCCTCAAAAATTTACACCATCCTCTTCACTATAATTTGACAAAAAAACAAAAAAAAGTAGTTTGAATCAGAATTTGGACCATTTATGTCCACGTTTCCACCAACAATTCGTATGTCATTTCACCACAGAAATCCGGCGCAGAAGCGCGTCTCGTGCTGGAAGTGTCGCTGGAAGGCTCGGCGCGCAAGCTGGTGACGGTGCGCTCAGCGCTGACATTGCAGAACAGACTGCCTGTCCCCGTGGATGTGCGGCTGGAACCCTCTCCAGGTAAAACCAATATACCTTTGGATCTTTAATCCTTTGTATGCCGGAACCACCGGTGCCGTGGGGTGCCCGGCCTGACAATTGTCCCCCACCATATCGTCCCGTGGTTGCAGTAGGAGTCTGCTAAGGGAATATACCGGGAGATGGGCAGCAGCATCTTCCGAAAGCCTAAACAACAATAAACAAAAAAAGCCAAGCGTGGCGCGTATGGCAAAATGGCCGCTTAAAGGGGAGGCCTATGTTCAGCAGTGGACGTCTTATGGCTGAGATGGTGATGATGATGATGATGATGATGCCGGAACGTGGATCCGCGTACGAGGAAACTATTAAAAAAATATATTCGCGGCATACGAGAGCTTAAACCAAATGGCATCCTTTTGAACTCAGAATGGCCGAACCGCTTACTAAAGAGACTATAGAGATATAGACGGCCACAGCCTAAGAACTTTTTGAAGCTCCTGTCAATTGCGCCATCTATGTCAAAGACCCCTAAAGATACCGAAAATGTAAGAGAAATGTCACCTGCACTGCTACTCCACCTAGATGGCGCAATTGACAGGAGCTTCAAAAAGTTCTTAGGCTGTGGCCGTCTATATCTCTATAGTCTCTGCTAAAACTACTAGTCCCTTTTACTCTTCGATCACTTATGCATCATGAATAAAACTAGTCTAATACTCGTTGGTTTATACGTAGAGTACAGGCCAATTTGGGGATGAGTAAAGAGTCTGCCTTATGTTGTTCAGTTTATGTTGTGCTTATAATATTATGTTGTGTACAATTTTCTGCGCTATTTTAGAGTATAATATGTCATCATCGTCGATGTATCAATCGCAGCGATATGACCCTGCCTCTTCACTCCATAGTTTCTCAACCTAGCATTAGTAGGTACCTGCCGGGGAAGGGCGCAGCGCTTGCACTTAGACTACATGCACACGCGATTCATATCCTTACGATACCACCGATACTGACATGTAAAGAGCACCCTGCGTCTCGCTCAGTTGGCAAACCGAACGGCATTCTTATGAACTCATAATAACCAAACTGCGTCTAGGGATGTTACGGAGGTGGTTTTATCGGAACCGAAGCCGAAACCGGAGTTTTTAAATTTGTTTTAACGAAACCGAAAGCGAATCCGAAACCGAAAGCGAACCCAAAAACGAAACCGAAAGCGAAACCGAATCCGAAACCGAACCCAAAAGCGAAACCGAATCCGAAACCGGAGCCGGAGGTGAAGGTGGAGGTGGAAGGAGACTAATGTGAACCTAATCTATTTATATATTTTATGTTAAAGCGGAGTCAGGCAATATGTTACTGTCACTGTCACACTAACTAACACTAACACTTTGAAAAAACACACTGCAGGCCGTGAACCAAAACAATAAACGAATGAGTAAACAATCGTCGTAAAACAGGTGGGGTGATTCCCGGGGAGACAAGTCAAAACCTGTTTGTACTCCTAGGCACGTAGGCACACGCCGCGCGCCGCGGCTGCTGACTTTCGGCTCCGTTAAAACCTCCGCTTAAAATTAGACGAAACCGAAGCCGGAGCCGGAGGTGTTCGCTTCAAATTAGACGAAACCGAAGCCGAAGCCGGAGGTGCGAATTGAGCCGAAAGTTTCGGTATATCGGAGCCGAAGCCGAACCTCCGTAACATCCCTACTGCGTACCACTCACTAGCGTGATTATTAAATTATGTTAATTTAACTGCATCTATTCCATCTACTGTCACATGGCCACGTCGACATGTCATTCTCAGTGACGTACCCTGTGCCCGCTCGTCGTCACACCAGCGTAGAAATAAGTAACTAAACGTCGAGTATTTGTATTGGCCCCTCTGCTGTTCTGGCCGAGCGGGCCGCAGCGCGCGCGCACGCCACGCGCGTCACCACCCTACTGATGCGTGTCGTTACACTCTGTCTCACTCTGTTCATAGACCGAACGGCATCCTTTTGAACTCATATTGCCTAAACAGCGTACGAAAAGTCTCTAGCGTGCTCATTTAATTGTGTATAATTTACCAGCCGTTACAAATATTTTGTCACCTAGCCTGTCAACCTACTCACCCTAGAGTTCTCAACAATAGATGTAGTACGGAATACCTCGACATTTTTCGTAGGCATAGTAGTGTAACTTTAGTGCACAGACTAAACAGACACCTCTTCATTAAGCTTTTACAAGGAGCACGAGGTCACCACACATCAGCGCAATTTTATTCGTAAATTTCTACGATTCGAACAGCACATCTCAATAGTTACACCAATTTGTAGTATAACAATCCAGGTTCACCCCTGTAATTATTTTTTGTGGATATTTTCACATGAGTAATGATCACAAGCGTTAACTCAACTGAAATAAGCGGTCGCGCTCTGATACAAAATGAGTACGGGAGCACCGACGTGTGGTGAGGTCGAGTTGTACTTGTGATGTATCTAGTGGTAGAGGTTACCTGTGCTTGAGTGTGCCGACTGGTTGTAGCGGGCCCGCTGCCGTGCTGGGCGAGCGGGCCGCAGCGCGTGCGCACGTACAGCGCGGCGCTGCAGCGCGCGCGCGCCACGCGCGTGCCCGCCCTGCCGCCGCCCCCCATGCGCGACGTGCTCGCGTTACACCCTGTCTCGCTCTGCGGTATATTATTAGTAAATGTTGCTGAGCTTAATTAATACTATATTGTAACGTAATTATTTGAAGCGTTGTTTTATTAATCTTTGGTGTTGAATTTATGCTTCCACGCATTTGTCTCACACGATTGTTACAATCGCTTATAGCTTTCATGAATTACTTTTATTAATTCATAGACTTTAAAAGATATTGAAAAGTAGGTGTAACTCGTACATGTACTATATATAATAATAGTTCTCGTAGTAGATTAAGCATAGTCTTAAAGACAGGAGCGGGGTGTAACGGTAGAGTATCAAGCGTTTTGTGTTTAATAGATATCATTAAGTAAATATGTAATAATTGAAGTTTAGATTATGTATTAAATTACGTATTATGACAAAGTAATGTAGCTAATTCGGATCTCTACTATTCTTTATGACTTGAGTGAAAATAGTTCGGCAAGCCGATAAGAAATGAGTTATATGTACTTTGCGCCACAGTGTAACAGAGTAACTGTATTTGTTCAGTAATTTGACTTGTTCCAATGGTTGGACAGGTCAATGGTCGGGCGGCAGCGGGCGCTGGAGCACGGTGCCGGCGGGCGGGCTGTGGGCGGCGCCGCTGTCGCCGCTGGCGGGGGGCGTGGCCGTGCGGCCCGCCCTGCGCGGCGCCTACCCGCCCGCGCCCGCGCACGTCAACTGGCGCGTGCACGAGCGCGCCATGCTGCACATGGAGTGCCGCGCGCCGCCACTCGACGTTTACAGGTATTATATGTATAGCCACTATGAGAATAATACGATTAGACTTAACAAATTTGCCATGCACTTACCTCAAAATTAATAAGATTTGACTTTTGTTTCTTTCCTTGAAAAATGTTAGCGCTAGCTATACCGTTTTAAATAGCAGCTAACGTTTCAAAATTTTTGAAATCAGCAACAATGATTTATAATTCTTTTGCTCCCTTATCTGTCTTAACAATAATTTTGATACAGATTCTGCTGCGTGATAGTCCGCGAGCGCTTCCCGCCGACCCGCGACCCTCACACCGCCGGCCACGCGCTAACCCTGGTGCCGGCTCTGCGCCTGGAGAACCTGCTGCCGCTGGAGCTGCAGTTCCGGTGCTCGGGGCTGGACGTGCAGAACGTGGGCGGCGCGCTGCCCCCCGCCGTCACCCGCCCCTTCCACGAGGTGAGTGTGTGTGTGCAAAAACTGCAAAACTAAAACCGCGTAAGTTATTATATATATTAGTGATTACTGAATCATTGTGTAATTTGTTTGTACTCTTAGGTGAATGTGGAAGAAGGTGTAGAGTTGAGCGTGAAGATAGAAGGTTTCGGATGGTCCTCTACTCTGTCTGTGGGCGGCACGGGAGCCAACTCCTTCACAGCGCGCCTCAAGCTCAAAGACACTTGGGGCAGGCGGCTCTACCTCAACGCAAGAGTCGCGGTCAAGCCCACGGATGGGATTAAGGTCAGTGGGAACATTTCGTATAAAGATTTCGAAAGTTTGAAAATAACGCCTTTGGCAATTTACGAAAAAAAGCAAAGTTCTTATATAGTACTGTTACACTATTTTAGACTCGTTGTAATTCAACGTGCTTCTTGCAATTTCGTGCCAATGAACAAGATTAGCTGAGACGCAAAAAAATTTTTTTTGAGTCTCTAGTACTTAATCTTAAAGCGGTATTACACATTGCAACCTGCAGGGCCCAATCTTTTGTGTACCCTGCCTCTTCCAACCCCTCCTTCAGCTCCCTACGGGCCCTACCTTCAATTACACCTTCCAACCTGACAGATTGGGCCCTGCAGGTTGCAATGTGTAATACCGCTTTTAGGGAGTGGACAAAATTGGATTAGGAACATTTTAAGAAATTGACTGCCAATCATCAGAAAAGAGAATAAGCACACTCATCATCGTCATATTTCATAATTTTAAGAGCCTATTAGCTCTTCTCGGTGGAGCAATCGCCTTTTCTGTTTTCGGCTAATGTTTTGAATTCCAGAAACATTGGTTTTCTTCTTATCTTGATCCAGAAAGGCACGTTATGGCAGAATAACGAGCGAAGAAAGAAGGAGAGATCACAAAGACCGAGGAAGACTCGGCCTTTGTGATCTCTCCTACCAAATTTGGTACTTCTTCGTTCGTTATTCTTTCTCTAACTAATACTTTCTGTTCTTTCCCATATCCACATTTCAAATGTGCCCTTCTGTATCACTTACAAAACATTTTTGTACAGATCTCAATCAGCGCAGCATACTGGCTGGTGAACCGAACTGGCCTTCCTCTGGTCTTCCGCGCGGAAGGTGCGACGGCACCAGCAGCAGGACAGGGAGACGAGCACGAGATAGCGCGCATGGTGGCGCCGCTGCTGTTCGCGTTCGCGGAGGCTGACGGTGGACCCACTGTCACCGCCAGGCTGGGCACCAGCGTGGCGCTCAACCAGGAGGTATTACAATGTTTGTCGACTTAAGAGAATTGCGAGAAATCGTGACTAGAGTCGTGCGCATCGATGTACTTGCGTTGCCTACTGTTAAAGTGCTATGGGGTTTAGCAAACTAGGTAAACACTTTCTCTTCCCGACGACGCTTCTATATGCCTGCGCATAAGATAAAAAATTCTACACATGTTGTTATCACTTGGCCGCGCCGCTCACCACACACCAGTGATTCCCACAGTGGTAATGCAAGTGTCTAATTTTGTACTTTAATAACGTAAGCATGACTGTGTCTCTGAAAAATGAGCAATGTACTGAAGCAAGGAAAAAATATACAAATTACTCATAAAAATGATGCCTTAACTCGTGTCTCGTCTACAGTGGTGTTCCCCGTTCGGGCTGGGCCCGGGCACGGCGGTGAAGAAGCTCACGGCCGGCGACAAAGTGTACGCCGTCGGCATCTCAGTGCGCGCCGGACGAGGGCGCTACAGACACACGAACATAGCCACGCTGACGCCGCGATACCAGCTGCACAACAACACGCCCTACCATCTGCAGTTCGCGCAGAAGTGCACCGCAACCACGCTGGTGAGTGACATGTGACACAAAGTGTACGTCGGCGTCTCAGTGCGCGCCGGACGAGGGCGCTACAGACACACGAACATAGCCACGCTGACGCCGCGATACCAGCTGCACAACAACACGCCCTACCATCTGCAGTTCGCGCAGAAGTGCACCGCTACCACGCTGGTGAGTGACATGTGACACAAAGTGTACGTCGGCGTCTCAGTGCGCGCCGGACGAGGGCGCTACAGACACACGAACATAGCCACGCTGACGCCGCGATACCAGCTGCACAACAACACGCCCTACCATCTGCAGTTCGCGCAGAAGTGCACCGCTACCACGCTGGTGAGTGACATGTGACACAAAGTGTACGTCGGCGTCTCAGTGCGCGCCGGACGAGGGCGCTACAGACACACGAACATAGCCACGCTGACGCCGCGATACCAGCTGCACAACAACACGCCCTACCATCTGCAGTTCGCGCAGAAGTGCACCGCTACCACGCTGGTGAGTGACATGTGACACAAAGTGTACGTCGGCGTCTCAGTGCGCGCCGGACGAGGGCGCTACAGACACACGAACATAGCCACGCTGACGCCGCGATACCAGCTGCACAACAACACGCCCTACCATCTGCAGTTCGCGCAGAAGTGCACCGCTACCACGCTGGTGAGTGACATGTGACACAAAGTGTACGTCGGCGTCTCAGTGCGCGCCGGACGAGGGCGCTACAGACACACGAACATAGCCACGCTGACGCCGCGATACCAGCTGCACAACAACACGCCCTACCATCTGCAGTTCGCGCAGAAGTGCACCGCTACCACGCTGGTGAGTGACATGTGACACAAAGTGTACGTCGGCGTCTCAGTGCGCGCCGGACGAGGGCGCTACAGACACACGAACATAGCCACGCTGACGCCGCGATACCAGCTGCACAACAACACGCCCTACCATCTGCAGTTCGCGCAGAAGTGCACCGCTACCACGCTGGTGAGTGACATGTGACACAAAGTGTACGTCGGCGTCTCAGTGCGCGCCGGACGAGGTCGCTACAGACACACGAACATAGCCACGCTGACGCCGCGATACCAGCTGCACAACAACACGCCCTACCATCTGCAGTTCGCGCAGAAGTGCACCGCTACCACGCTGGTGAGTGACATGTGACACAAAGTGTACGTCGGCGTCTCAGTGCGCGCCGGACGAGGTCGCTACAGACACACGAACATAGCCACGCTGACGCCGCGATACCAGCTGCACAACAACACGCCCTACCATCTGCAGTTCGCGCAGAAGTGCACCGCTACCACGCTGGTGTTATAATTTTAGAAGCACCTACCTTAATTTATTGTTCAGTTAACTATACTTATTTTATCTTTATGATTCTAAAAAGTAGTTTTACTAACTATCTATGATCAGCCGCCATTGACAGTTGTCAAGGCGGCCAATCACAGACGAGTACGATTGTGGGTAGGATTTCCGGTTGGCTTTCGAATCCGGTCATTCGTTCCTCAGTGGTCGCCAATGACAGTTGTGTTAGTTAGGTGTAATAAGTATCAAAGCTGTTAAATAAACTGTGTGCAAGTTTATTTGTGTTTTCACTTCAAAAAGTAATTACCTGAGTGTTGAACCAGACATCCGGTTAACACTGGTGAGTGACATGTGACACAAAGTGTACGTCGGCGTCTCAGTGTGCGCCGGACGAGGTCGCTACAGACACACGAACATAGCCACGCTGACGCCGCGATACCAGCTGCACAACAACTCGCCCTACCATCTGCAGTTCGCGCAGAAGTGCACCGCTACCACGCTGGTGAGTGACATTTAGTGATAAGGTGATGACCACTGCAGGCGACAATGCGTCCTCCGTCGGTGTCTGTGTGTGTACGTACGAGCCTGTCAAGGTTGCTACTGAAACATGAACATAGCTTTAAAAATATTCGTTAATTTGCGCAAAAGTGTACGGTCACCACGCTAAAGTAGACAGCGTAATCCTAAAATTCATTTGAATTAGATAGTAGAGAAACTATAGAGGTGCACCACCAGGCGGTTCCAGTACTCGTATTTAAACACGCTCAAAGGTGTCTCAGTTGTTTGTCGCGCGCAGGTTTGGACGTGCTTATTTTGTGCGCGCGGCAATTTCCTCGCGAGGCTCCTCGCTCTGTGTAATCCTGTCTTTTTCAGCAGTATTGTGCTTGCCTAATCCTGGCGTGTGTTTCAGAATGACCCGGGCGCGCGCGCGACGCACGTGTCGGCGGTGGCGGGCTGCTACCTGCCGTGGCACTGGGCGCGCTGGGAGCGCGCGCAGCTGCTGTGCGTGCGCGTGCTGGGCCCCGGCGGCCCGCGCACGGCCTGGTCGGGCGGCCTGCGCGTCGACACCACGCGCGCCGTGCACATCGCCTGCAGGTACCGTGTACCGTGTACCGTGTACCGTGTGTAGCAGCAGGAGGCGCCACCTGCCTGCCTAGACGGACCTTCGGCCTCTGCTCTCCGCGAAGCCGAGCCGTCGAGCCTTCACGGCTACGCGTTGGAAGTTATCGTCTCGCAATTTCTACAATAAAAGACATGACTTTAATAGTTTCTTCGTTACAGAGAGAACACTGGTGGCGGTGGCTACGTGTTCCTCCGGGTAGAAGTGGTGGCGCAGGGCGCGACTCTGTTCGTGGTGCTGACGCACGCCGACAGCGCGCCGCCGCCTCTGCGTGTCGACAACCACTCGCCCGTCGCCATCATGTTCCACCAGGTCAGGTTACAGAGCATTAGTGGTGGCTACAAGGAGGATCTAGGCACCTGGTACTAGAGATCGCCACTCTTCCTTATTATACGTCTTTTCGATCCAATTTTATTTGGTGACTACCAGCTTCAAGTTTTTATTTTACCCATTATGTTCAGGTGGGATGCGGCGAAGAGTGCGTGGTAGGCGCACACGGCTCCGTGCAGTGGGCGCTGCCGGAGCCCGAGGGGCAGAGCGCCCTAGCGCTCCGCGCGCCCGGCGGCCCCCGCGCCACGCTGCCACTAGACGCGTTGGGCTCCAACGTCATCCTGGCGTACCAGAACTTTATCTACGTCGCCTTCGATAAGAGCGGATCGACGAACGACGATTCTATTCTAGTCTTGGAAGTGCCGCTGAACTCTACGCGGGTGATCCTCGCACGAAAACGATATGGTGATAGGTAAGTTTAATGAATTTAATAACTTTGTCATGTCTCGCTTATAATTTCATGCAAATATGGAGTCTTAATTTCCTTATTAAACATTTTAGCTTTATGGATAGTTTCATGAATACGTGTTCGTGTTTAATGAACAAATATTGATCTCTATTGGTGCTTATTGTAGAGGTCAGCTCTGGCGGCGCGGGCCCAACGACCAACTGATACACGAAGGCAGCTCGCCGCCGCAACCGACTGACGCGTTACTTACAGACGAACATATCCTATCGCCGCATGCTATGGTAAAACAATTTTAAATGTTTATTGTTAAATATTAATTGGGAAGAACTGAAAAAAAAGTATAAAGAAAGTGCAAATAAAGGTAAAGGAGCCAAGTATGAAAAAACCGGCCTAGTGGCTGGACGGACATAGACAAACACACGAGTAAGAGCTAAACGTGTGAACCTTTTTTCTTTTGAGGAGCGGAACCCTAAAAATCGAAGTAAACTTGTTTTGTGGCCTAAAACGAGAAATGGAAGAGAACTAATTTATAAGAGAAATACTATGCTGTTTTCATTTTGGTGCCGTGACCAGGATTCTTATATCAACTGCTCTGTGTCGAAGAAATTAAAACTCTAATATAAATGAAATGAGGTGCAAGTTCTCACACTATTAATTACCGTTGGTATTCGTGGCAGGTACTGGACATAGAAGGTCCCGCTCCGCGCCCGGGGCGCGCTGCGCCACTAGTGCTGCGCCGAGCGGACCCGCGGCGCGCGTCCACGCAGGCGTGGCGGCTCACGGGCGGCCGCATGGCGTGCGCGCACAACAACCTGTGCGTGCAGCCCGACGGCGGGCTCATGGCGCTCACACCAGGTAAGTGCTTTAAGAAAAGAGGTAGTTGATTTTGTCGTTTTTTCCTAACAATCGCTGTTCGCGTGCCTTTTCCCTCTCCCTCTTTCGTTCCACCTGTCTGGAAGGCCGTGCTGGTTACAATAGGCTTGCGTTTAGAACTAGGCTTGCTGTAGTTTGGAGACCACTGTCTGATAACCCTTCGATTGCAGGTAGCCGCGTGGTACTAGGGCTGCCGGAGGCGGGGCGCGGGCGGACGCCGCTGCCGCCGGAGCAGGCGGTGGCGTGGCACACGCTGCGGCCCGGCTCGGGGCGGCTGTGCGTGGCGCTCTCGTGCGCGGGGCCCACGCGCATCGTGAGCGTGCGGGACGACCAGGAGCCGGTGGGTACACTCTACTACACAGGAAGCATGCAAAAGATCACGTAAACTGAGCTCTCACTTACCCACTTTTGGTTCTTACTTGTTGCTGCCATTGCTGCAGCGAACGGAAATACGGTTGCTGACAGTGTGGTGTTATTCATTATCAGTTTAAAGTGCTATTAATTTGGCTAAAAATATGCGTTTAATCTGTAGGAATCTGGTTGGATCGAAGGCGTCGAAACAGACTCGGAAGCGGAAGAGCCCCCGCGCCGCGAGTGGGAGGTGCAGGTGGCGCTGGCCGGGCTGTCGGTGTCGCTGGTGGCGCGCTCGCCCGCGCAGGAGCTGGTGCACGCGATGCTGAGCGGCGTGCTGCTGCGCGTGGCGGCCGCGCGCGGCGCCGTGCTGGCGCTGTCCGTGCAGGACATGCAGTGGGACAACCAGGTGAGTGGCGAGTTGATGCTATATTGAATAAAGTTGTATTAGTAACTGGAATGCTAGACTTTGCAATTGTGTTCTAAATATAGTTGATTTTATAAATTTCGACATCCGATTTACATATTTTTGGCCACTACCTACAGACTAATAAAGTTGTATTGGTCGTACAGTTGCTGGGCACGCCGAGCCCCGTGCTGCTGTACTGCCTGCCGGGCACGACGGGCACGCCGGGCACGACGAGCGCGCCGGCGCTGCACGCGGCGGCCGAGGTCATGCGCGCGCCGGCGCGGCGCTACAACGCGCTGTTCTTCAAGCACCTCGTGGTCGCGCTGCGCCCGCTCGCCATCCGACTCGAAGAAAGGTAACACTAAGCCAATCAATCCTATTCCATACCCCATTTCATTAATTTCGAAAATTCCGCCTTGTATAAAGTGGGAGTCTAATACGTGTCGTTTGTCTCAGACTGATCCTGAAGCTCTGGTGGTGGGCGGCGCCGCCGGACGACGAGGCCCGCGAGGAGATCGACGAGGCCGACTACGAGACCCGGCGCATGCTGGACGAGGTGACCGCGCTGCACGCGAGGCGGTACTACTTCGCGCTCATCAAGATCATCCCGAGCCAGGTACGGTACCGAGACCTTACGAGACCATAGTAGATCGACGAGGCCGACTACGAGACCCGGCGCATGCTGGACGAGGTGACCGCGCTGCACGCGAGGCGGTACTACTTCGCGCTCATCAAGATCATCCCGAGCCAGGTACGGTACCGAGACCTTACGAGACCATAGTAGATCGACGAGGCCGACTACGAGACCCGGCGCATGCTGGACGAGGTGACCGCGCTGCACGCGAGGCGGTACTACTTCGCGCTCATCAAGATCATCCCGAGCCAGGTACGGTACCGAGACCTTACGAGACCATAGTAGATCGACGAGGCCGACTACGAGACCCGGCGCATGCTGGACGAGGTGACCGCGCTGCTTTTTTCTATTTCTAGCTATCGCAAAAGTTATAATTTTTAGTAAAAGGACGTAAGTGACACAAAATACTATGTAAAACTTCCTTGCAAGTGTGTATTTTGGCGGTCCGGCAACTACGGAACTCTACATCGAGCATGACCGACACGCTCTTGGCAGTTTTTTTTATTTAGTTCATTTATGTTTTTGTTAATATATTGTTATTTAGCATTTCATTTTTTTTACGTTACTGCTAAAAGTTACCAAAGTGCAAAAAGGTTTGAACATTACTAAAATAACTGCTAGTTGATTCACGTACCTATTATATTCTTGGTTTTCTTGGCACCATTCATTTTTATCAGAACACTCATTACCTCATTTTGATATATTTACAGCTAAAAATCATCGAAAATAGTAGTTTATGTAACTGTTACGTATTAGGGGCCCTTAAAACACGAGTGTGGTCACACGAATTACGTACAGTTGCATACACTGCTTTATCTACACACATATTATAAACTCTAAATAACGCGTTCTGAAACCGTTAGAATGGCTGCCATTGCACCATTTGCATTGCCATGGCCAACTCGATTGTGCCGGCGGTCGGAGGGGCGCATGACCGCGGTCGGGGATGAGGCCGGATTTTTATAATTTTATCGAATTCGATGTTATTATTTGGCTATAATAACATCGTTACAGATAAGACATTTGTTCCAACTTCTAACAAAACAGTCTATTTTTATGGTGGTCATAACGTGCGGGTTTTGACCGCATCATGGAGGGTTTATGATATGGGTGTAGATAAAGCAATGTATGACCCCCAGGTCCGGTTATCGATGACGACGGCGAGCAAGTTGGAGCGCGAGCTCGGCGCTCTGAAGCGGCGGCTCGGGCTCACGATGATCAAGTTCGAGGACGCGTGCGTGGAACTCGAGCCGTTTGCGCGCGCGCACGTGTTCGAGCCGGCGCCCTATCTCGCCAGGCAGATGCTCAAGCACTTCAAGGATGTAAGTCTGCCTGTCTGTCTAAGTGTCTCTGTTACTTTAGAGTTGGCTCAAGGTTGTAAACCTTCAGAACATCCGGTACACTATAGTGACTTGAGTCCTATTTGTAATGACTAAATTTGCTGTGATGGATTGAGAAAGGGCCTAATATAATTGGGAACATGTTGGACCGACAAGCCGGGGATAGGTTCGAATTCTGCGGTTTTCCAAAGGCTCTCACAGTTAATTATCATTATCACATTTGTTTGCAATTTGTGGTAATCTGTGAGATGATCACACATCTGATATCATTACTTTCCAGGCAGACGCTCTAGCACTTCTAGAGCTAATTACCTTCTAATCACAATGAAGCTTAACCTTCGTGTTTGATTGTAATATGTAATCCAGGAGCTAAAATGGCAAGCGGCGAAGATCCTCGGGTCGGTGGACTTCCTGGGCAACCCGTTGGGCTTCGTGGCCGACGTGTCGGAAGGCGTGTCGGGGCTCATATACGAGGGCAACGTCGGGGCTCTGCTCAAGAATGTCACGCACGGCATCTCCAACTCCGCTGCTAAAGTCACTGGTGAGTTCCGACTTTTACACTATATTTACACCTTGGATTTTATGTGGATTTTATTAATTGAATGTTAAAAATATATATTATTATATGTTTTTATTACTTCAGTCTTCCAGTAACGCAATTCAATTCAAGTCTTTAATCATTCGTTGCTCGAATTTAATAGCTGAATTAGGCAATTGGCGCTAGTTGCTAGAATCAACGTTTAATAATTGAGTTCACACAAAAACATTGATCGCGAATATAATTATGTACTTTTCAACTATTCTGCAATCAACATCTCATTGACTCAAATGGAAGGTAACGATTGCAAACTGAAAAAAAAACTTGACATTTCTATCGATATGGACTTGCTCATGGAGCCAACATTATGAAGTCAAACAACATTTGGCCTTGTTTTTCATCAGCATCAGCGTAGGTCGGTATTAATAGTGTGTGTTGTGTGGCAGAATCCCTTGGCGACGGATTGGAGCGCGTAGTCGGCGACGAGGCGCACGAGGAGACGCGCCGCCGCATCCGGAGCAGCGCGGGCGGCGCGCACCTGTCCGCGGGCCTGCGCGGGCTCGGCCTCGGGATACTCGGTAATTTACTCTACGTTTTACTAAAAATAACGTTGCTTTTAAGGGTGCTTAATTGACCGATCTGTTGCAGGCGGCATGACGTCGCTGGTGAAGCACAGCTACGAGGGCGCGGCGGCGGAGGGGCTGCCGGGGCTGCTGGCGGGCGTGGGCAAGGGGCTGGTGGGCACCGTCACCAAGCCCGTCATCGGCGTGCTCGACCTCGCCGCGGAGACCGCCTCCGCGCTCAGGGACTCCGCTCGTCGCGCCGACAAGTGGGTATGTACACAAACTCATTGTTTACTAGATTATTATAATAATTCGTCATCATCATCTCAGCCATAAGACGTCCACTGCTGAACATAGGCCTCCAAAAAAGTTAATCCTGGTCACGGCACCAAATTGTAAACCATCCTAAAGAAACCTTGCTCATATAGGTGCCGGGGCGAGCGCGTGAGCCGCGCTGCGCGGCGGGGCCGGGCGGGCTGCTGCCGCGCTACGACGCGGCGCAGGCCGCGGGCGCCGCGCTGCTGCACCGGCTGACGACAGACCCGGCCGAGGGCTTCCTCGCTTACCGTGTCGTGCGCGACACGCCGCACGACATTCGAGCGCTGCTGTCGACGACGCATCTACGCATCTTCACGTGCAAGCACGCGCAACCCCAAATAGTTATGGAGACGCACCTCAGGTACGTGTTTAGAACAGGTTACATTAGATGTACATGCCCGTTATTTTGATATTTTCAAATTATTTGTGCTAAGAGATTTCTTGGATACTACTTTTTTTTCGTTCTGACCTCGGATTTAATCCCTCTCGGACCCCTGAATGTTGATCTTGACATTATAAACGTGTGTCATCTTGCAGCAACCTGGTGTCATGCGCGGCGGTGACCATCAACGGTGCGTACTTCGTGGAGCTGGGCGTGCGCGGCGGCGGGGGTGGTGGGGTTGGGGGGGGGTGGCGGGGGCGGCGAGGCGCTGCGGCGGCCGCGCGTGCAGTGCGACTCGGCCGCGCTGGCCACGTGGCTGGCGCGCCACGCCGCCTACGCGCGCCGCCTGCACACCGAGCACAAGCACACGCTCCCGCGCACTGTTGACGACACGTAAGCACTGTGTGCGGACCGGGGACGACTCACCACGTTACATGCAAGTACGGGCCCGTTGGCTGTAGATCCGAGCTGAAATATTTAAGTATAATGCGGAAAGGAACACAGCCACGCTTCAGTACGTTTGACGTACCGAATCTTCTGTGCGTTATTGTCAAATAACTAGTGCGGTCTTTAATGAAGATGCAGGCTGCACATTCACGCACAAACTGTACGATTATTTTCCATAGTATACTTGTTTTTTGCTGAGATATAAAATATTACATATAATTGTCCTATATGAGACTTAACGACTGATACTTTATAACTACTAAATGAAGAAATAATATGCAACAATATTATAATGTTGATGATCATAAATTAATAAATTTATGGGAACCACAATTGTTAAAAAACTTTTCTTAACAAAATATTGACGACGTTAAAGACTACTGCCATCACAACTCACAGCTTATACAACGAGACATCACAAACCTAAGTACTGAACTAAATTATAACTTCATCAGTCTTAATTATATCTAGGAATAAAGACAAAACCAACTGCGGCGCACGCTACACACAATTAGATAATTATAACCAAGAGTTTCTAAAAGGTCCAAGAAAAATACAACGTTATAAAAAGGAATTTAGATGCATTTTAAACTGTACGCATCGTCACATAAAACGAAAGGGAAGAAAGCGGAGAATAGTGTTTTTAAGTTAGAGTAAACCTAAACCTAGTGCCTACCCTATGTAAGGTGTTTGTAGATAACGTTTGTAAAAAGCCTCTGTATATGTGGGCGAGTTTAGTGCAAGGGACCACTTTGTCGATACACAAGGACACTTCATTCGATCACTAATAGATAGTGTGTATTGCGTAGTTTTAGAAAGTACTAGTAACTCCATATCTCCATATCGACAAAGTGGTCCCGTTTTCCCTGGACTGACACATACTTTATCCCTATAGGGAACTAGATACACTTGTAAATCTTTGTATTATATTTATATTTACTGATACCTCGTTGTGATAGCATAGTTGAATATTGAATAATTTCGGAAAATGGTGTGAAGACGTATAAGAAGTATAATGTTTCAGTTATATTTTCTTATAAATTTTGTAAACATTTTTTAAGCTGAGGCTCTATTTGACTGGAGAAACTTATGGAAGGTGACATATCTGTGTCATATGGCTAATTTTGGTGTCACAAAAATATACAATGAGTCGAATTTCATAATGTAACAGTTCTAGCTACCAAAATAAACTAAAAGGCATCCACGATAGCCATCAAATAAAAATATTCAGCCAAATAGGGTCAATAAAAGTGTATATTATTAATTCCCAGCTGTACAACTGTCGAATAAAATATCCATTTTCATATGTTTATTATATAAATATGTGTGTTGTATCGTGTTAGTCTATCGTTATATTTTGTAGTATAAAATAATGTTGGCCTCTTATAAATAAGTAGGAGTGTAAATGAAATAAAAAAGCATTACAATGTCGGAGTTTTGGAATAAAGTGGTTTGTCTTAAAGCAAGAGATGTAGGGCCGAGGAAGGTCCTTCATTATGTACCTGTAAAACAAAGTCTACGCGAATGTGAACTGTATAGGTTTAGCAATAAGTTGCATAATCGCGTGTAACTTAATGAACTTTGATCTTTCTGGTAGAGATATTTCAGCGAAAATTTTTCGTAAATTTTGAATAAAGAAAAAAATATATTTTGTGTACGCGTGAGCGAAGGAAAAGATCGTGACATATGGAGAGAATGTTTGGTGACATTGTAACGTTGCGTCGCTGCGTTATGAATTTAAATTTTTGACTGAGATAAAGTGAACTGATAGAGAATGGCTCATGGCATTAATTTTGCCTTTTGTACAGTCGCCATCAAGTATATCCGAGCAGCCAAGGTAGTCAAAAGTATTTGAACAACGCCTCTATTATCAAGGCGATAAAGTCCATATTCTGATATGTTTGAGTATTTGAAGGTGACTGTACGATAAGTTTTTCTTTTGCGCAATAATGAAACGATCGCAACCCCATAACAAACCACGAAGTGACTTTTGGGGTTCAACTATGAGTCGGGAGTGTTATTTATTGCGTTGGAATGTTGAAGTTTGTATGTGACGCGAGACGATTTACTCTATTGTTATATCAGAACGGGACTTTGTTACATTTACGGTTGTATTTACTACAGGTTAGGTAAGTTACAGGTAAACGGCCACCTGGCCTGGGTCACGTATAAAGCTAAAACTTATAATTCCAATGCTTGCAATGACGAAAGCGGCAAGAAACGAAAATGCTTTGTAAAAATTACCGTAATGTCGCTTGGAATATTAGAATGTGACGAAAAAATAAATCGTCGGGTGACATCTGAAACTCACTAATAACTACCGCTTGTTTATAGCCATAATGAAGCGTACTAGTAACAAAATAAGGTTGATTTTCGTTTTTCGATTTTTTTCTTTGCGGTTAGTGAGTTTTGCTTCACATTTGACGAAACGTGAATATCTGGAGGTTCGTTTCGTTAAAATAATGTTCGTAGATCGTGAAAGCTTTAGGCTGTGATACACAATGATTGACCACTCAGTTATGCTAAGGTACGTTTTATTTTCATTGACTCGATGGAGGCAATGTTTCTTATCTATTACCTTTTTTTATTTGTACTAAAATTGTGATTGACTGCTTGTTAGGTTTTCATGTGATCTGAGCAATTGTATTTTCAAAGTTATTTTAGCTAAAGTTTTGTCTTATTTTGCAACGCTTTATGAGCATAGTGATATTAAATATGTCAATAATATTGTTATGAAAAGTATTTATAATTCTCAGAAGGAGCCTTTAATATTTTTCTGCTTTTTACTGTAAATAAAACATTTCTATATTTATTTTCAGTAAATACCGTGTATGTATAGTTTTGCATGACTGCCTAATGAGTATCTTTGTACAGTCATCGTCAAATATATCGTAACAGCTAGAGTAGCCAAATAGTTCGTCTCACCATACAAAATATATGGTGTGACGAACTATTTGATCAATTTGGCTGTTACAATATATTTGACGCCGACTGTATGTATGTCTGATTTTTCGGCTCGACTTAATATATATAGTCAATACCGTTTGACGGATAAAGATGTTTGACGAGTCATTATATTCGCCTTAGTGGTGGGGTGTGGGAGTGACATGGGGTATATTTATTGTATATTGCTTGCGAAGCTTAATTAAATAACCAGGACCGGGTTTTTTAATTTCCCTATGACTTGTTAGCGAAACTTATGATGGTTGCCTGAAATGGTAGAAGATTAGTAAATAGACAAGCTAATATTCGAGATACATGATGTAAATTATTAATTTTCTTAATTTTCAGTTCCAGTGCGTTCTTGTGTCTGTAAAGATGTACGTTTGTCCTAGTCTAGTCGTAGGGGCAGAGGGTTTTTTAAGTAACTTAAGGTGATAATATTGTTAGTTTTATCGTTTGTTCGCACCGAAATGGCTGAAATTTCGACTATGAAACATAAAGTCATAAACTTAATCGATAGAAAATAAATAATTCAATAAATGTTTTCAGGACCCTACAATATTACTGGACACGTAAACACTTTAAGAGCGCCTCGGCAATACATTATTTTATTTCCGTTGAAGGTGACATTTTCTATTAAAAACAACACAAAGAAAATAAATTATTAACTCTTAAAGATTCTATTTATCTACATTTTACTTTAAAAAATCACAGCTAGTTCGGCGCGAACAAGCATTTTCAAACGGAGACGCACGTCCATTTTGCCCGAATGTGAAGCACACGCGCATCCTGCGCATTCGGGCGACCAGTAAACGCCAAAAATATACATAGAATTTAAAACCTTACTACAAAAAAGTAATGTGCAAAAGTGTAAACATATTTTTGGCGTTGACTGTACGTGCGGTAACCCCTTGCTGCCAATGTTTGGCTCCGAACCGCTGGTTTTCTGTTGCATCGTTCACGCTTATTTATTGAATGGTTGTAAGTTTGTTTATAAGTTGATAACAATAAACTGTATCCTTGAACGTGAGTTTTAATGTTCCATTCCAATACACTTGACCTTGCCGCTGATAAGTTGATAACGCCTCGCTCTTATGTCGACCAACTGTGGTCATGATGTATTAAGTATAGGTACCTACTCAAACATGTCATATTAAGTATTACATACTTTACCCAATCTTGTAATTTAAATACTAATGTAGCTGCTGTAAAACTGGTATTAAATTTGAAGTAGGTTATATTGCTTAACTACAGGTTGCTACTAAAAAAATTGTTATTTATTTTTATTATACAAGGGGGCAAAGTTGATGTTTAACTTGTCATGCTTTTATTGAGTCCCGAGCCAGCGAAAGATTGCAAAATTAAGCCACGAGTGTAGCGAGTGGATCAAAATATAAAATTTTGAGCATATGAGGCCTCAAGGCAAGAGAGCTAGGTTGAAGAAACTTCGCTGCCGAATATAATACAAAAGTTTCAACGTGTAACAAAAATGCTGGTAATCCTTTTAAGGGCATGATTAGTATCGTATTTTAATTATGAAAAACAAAGAAAAAAAAATCGCACGAAAAAAATTTGGTTTTGTATCGGGGGTTGACAATTTTTGCCCTTAAGAGTCGCCAGGACGCTCGCGTTCCCATACAAACGTAGTTTAGCTCTCATTTTAAAACGACACGCTTTAGAACCACGAAATTTGGCATGGGCATTCTAGTAGTACAGATCTATGTCGGTAATTTCGTTGCAAAAAATTGTAATACAAAGAAAATACAGCCAGATACAGATTTACATACAAAACTTATTTTTGCTATATTTTCTTTGTATTACAATTTTTAGCAACGAAAACGAATTACCTACATAGATCTGTACTGCTAGAATGCCCATGCCAAATTTCGTGGTTCTAAAGCATGTCGTTTTAAAATGAGAGCTGAACTACGTTTGTATAGGGACGCGAGTTCACGCGTGCGTCCTGGTGACTCTTAAACGGATCACCAGTATTTTTGTTACACCCTGTATATTCGGGGTTCAGCAACATACTCCGGGTTTCGTGTATAGTATAGTAACAAGCAAGTGTAATACTTATTCTGCTTTCTCAATTACTCGCAAACTGTTTAAACTTACACATTTCGAGAACTTCAGTGATACGACCTAGGGATCAAACCTGCAAACATTGAATTAAAAGTTGAACGCTATTCACTCACTTGTACTTACATTTAATGTAATTAGAATGCATCTGATAATTCCAAACACGCCTCTGGTACACGTCGGTGGAAAGAAAAGAATAAGTAAGTACTTACTTAAGGTATAAACAAATACGAGTATACGCGATACGACCGCTCGCTCTCATGCTCGGTCATAGATCGCCCAGCCGTCGGCACGTCGCCACGCGGACACCGCATCCAATAAATAATTAGTATTACTGATAAACTAGCAGAGGTCCCCGTATCTCCAGTACTCCCTCGACACACGCTGTGAACGTACGTATTTTTATTTCAATATTTTTATTTAGAGGTCACTGACCTTAACCTAGAACTTGTTTAAATTATTAAAAATGCATTTAAGTTGTCTCGTGGTTACGTATTTTGCTCTTGTGAATGGAGCGGCCTTGAATGGACGTGACGCAAGGTGAGTCAATAATGAATGTCAACAACTGCAGTGTTATTTAATTCGGAGTACCTACCTTACATCTTGCATTAATTGGTTTTCCTTATTATTGGTATTAAAATGGTTGTGGTATTTATTGCAGCATGGCATCGGTAGACTACGCGAAGGTCCCCATCGTGGAGAAGCCTCTTCATAAACCACCCTTGGAAGAGATTGTTCAGGGTAAGTTTGGTATACTTACATATATATAGGTACAGTCGACGTCAAAGATATGCTTATACTCTTGCACCTTATTCCTTTTGTAATAGGGTCTAAAAGTGTTAAGATGTCTTTGACGTCGACTGTACATTACCGCAGAGGCCGGGAAAACCGGGATTAGATATGTTATAACTAAAATCAAATCAATAATAAATTATTACTAAAGTCAAAATACTTTAGGTCTTGGTTGGTTACTTTGCAGGCTTAGGCCTGAAAATTTGTATCAATTACTATTACAGTTCCCTCGAGTCGCTTCTGCCGAGCCTACTATAAGAAATGTATCGAAAATATTTCATTGCATGAATCAGAAAAGTAAAAATCTTATACTTAAGAATCTATATTGTTTTTCCAGTGCTGTCCCGCGCGCTGAAGTCGAACTTCGAGTCGGTGGCCGTGTCGGCGGAGGTCAGCCCCGACCTCACACAGGAGCCCTACGGCCTCACCTCACCAGGTATCTACACAGCCTAATATTCCAGTAGGTATTTAATTCGTTCACATTATCACCAAGAGGCCCAAGGGCCATTGGCCTTTTGACCTATGGATGTAATGTGGATATTAATGATACTTCAGGACTGACACGACACTATCCATCCGGGCTACTTAGATCTCGCGAGAAATTTCGATTTCACATTGATTAATGATTTTTACGATAGACTTAAAAGATTCAAATGGTTTTTTTTTTATTATTTAATACCCCAGGAGTTCTAAGCATTCAAAGGGTATTACTAAATTACTTTGTACCTATATGCCTCATAGGTAAAGTACGCCGTCAGACTTGACGGGCGCCGTAGGTAATTGTAATAAAAAAACGCTATTAGCTCAGTAAATAAAATAAATTGTAACAGCTGATAACAAACCCATAGAATTATTTCACTCGTATCTGAAGATTGTTTACATTTTCAAACCATTCTGAAATGATGCTGTTCTGATAACTGGCGTTATGGTAGCCGAGTGAGTAAATATTATTTTGTCATTATGTAATTATCGTTGCGTAACTAGCAAACATATCATTAAGTTAAGTAGGTACAGTTGATTACGTTACGTTAACACTTTATAACCTATTTAGGTTTATCATATTCTGTAATATCTACTTATAATAAATTTAAGGGAGGTATGCAGAGGGAGGTAGGCTAGATAATTATTACAGAATCCAGTAAATCTATACCTATCTAAATATAGATTACACATAGACTTTAACACATTTATAAAGCAATTAAAGCATGGCCGTCTTAATATGTGACGGGGCCCTAGGCACTTGCGAATGTGGGGCCCTTGGACACTTGGAAATTAGGGGCCCTCAAGCGCTCAATTAGGGACAACGTTCACTGTAAAAAAACGTCGTCTACTATCTTTCGGGGCCCCCCTGAGGATGGGGGCCTTGGACACGGGCCCCGTGTGCCCTTGTAGTACGGCATTGTTACAAAGACCCAATACACTTCTGTAAATATTTGTTTACTTACTTTTATTGCGCGCTTTTAAGCGTTGGTAGCCTGACGGTAACGACGTCTGACTTTCAATCCGAAGGTCCCGGGTTCAAACCCCGGCTCGTACCAATGAGTTTTTCGGAACTTATGTACGAAATATAATTTGATATTTACCAATCACTATACGGTGAAGGAAAACATCGTGAGGAAACCTGCATACATCCGCGGAGAAATTCAAAGGTGTATGTGAAGTTCCCAACCCGCTTTGGGCCAGCGTGGGGACTATAGCCTGATCCCTCTCGTGCATGAGAGGAGGCCTGTGCCCAGCAGTGGGACGTATAGAGGCTAACATATTATTATTTCCTCTTTATTCAATTTTTTTTCTTAGTATAGGTTTTTTACAATATTTTTATAAAAGTAAAATACAAAAAATACATCAAAAACACACAAAAACAATAAAAACATTATAAAAAACCTATCCTAGGGTGCCGCTGGCAACGGAGCAAGGCCCAGGCTGCCGGTGGTTAGGGCCGCAGAGTGAGGAACCTTCGGACTATGCGCGCCGTGTCCAGAATTACCGCCTTCTGTATCTGACCCTTGATCCAACCACAACCCCGTAGCGAAAGTCTCTCAAGATGTTGGTCGAGACTCTTCGCTATGAGACCGTTCGCAGAAACAACTATCGGCACAATGATCGCCGAATCAACCTCCCACATGGCGGTTACCTCGTGAGCTAAGTCTAGGTACTTGCTGGATTTGTCCTTCTCAGCCTTCACGAGGTTCACGTCACATGGGACGGTGATGTCGACGAGCATGGCCCGGCGTTGCGGTCGATCTATTACCACGATATCAGGCTTATTGGCTACAATTATTATGCTCTTTATTTATTTTTGTTCTTAAATTAGGTTTTTATAATATTTTTACAAAAGTAAAATACAAAAATACATCAAAAACATACAAAAACAATAAAAACATTATAAAAAACCTAATCTAGGGTGCCGCCGGCAACAGGGCAGGGCCCAGGCTGCCGGTGGTTAGGGCCGCAGTGAGAGGAACCGGCGGACTATCCGCGCCGTGTCCATGACCACCGCCTTCTGCATCTGACCCTTGATCCAGCCACCTAGCGAGATTCTCTCGAGGTGTTGATCGAGACTCTTCGCTATGAGACCATTCGCTGAAACGATTACCGGAACGATGATCGTCGAGTTAACGTCCCACATGGCGGTTATCTCGTGAGCCAAGTCTAGGTACTTGCTGGACTTGTCCTTCTCGGCTTTCACGAGATTCTCGTCATGGGGGATAGCGACGTCGACGAGCACGGCCCGGCGCTGCGACCGATCAATCAGCACGACGTCAGGTTTATTGGCTACAATAGTCCTGTCCGTGATGATTGATCGATCCCAATAGAGCGTGGCACGACCATTCTCGAGAACTGGCGCAGGTAAGTACATGTAGTATGGCACTTCGCGGTTCACAAGACCGTATTGAAGAGCAAGTTGCTGGTGAATAATCCTGGCTACGAGGTTATGTCTGTGCAAGTACTCGCCGTTAGCAAGATGAGAACAACCGGAGATGATATGCCTGAGTGACTCTCCGGGACGGCGGCATGCCCGACATATGTCGACCGTACCGTCCTTCAGGATATATCTCCGGTAGTTATTCGTCATGATAACTTCGTCCGCAATTGCACAGGCAAAACCCTCGGTTTCTCCGAAGAGGTCCCCGAATCGTAACCAGTTCACCGAAGCGAGCAGGTCTACGTCGGGCCCCGTGAGGGCCTTGTAGAACCGCCCGTGTAACTCCTTACTCTTCCATACCATCTTGCGATCCTCGGTGCTCAGCACCACAGGTTTGCGCCAGTTCTCATTCGCCAAGGAGAGCGGCGTGAGGCCCTTGTCTACTGCCACCACATCACGATGCATCCCACACTCGTTGTTAAGAAAATAATTCCTGAGATTGTACACCTCACGGTTGTGGAGATTTTTGGCGTTTAAAAAGCCGCGACCTCCACACTTCCGTGGAATGTACAATCTCATAACAGACGAGCGTGGGTGAAGCATACGGTGTGTGGTCAGCAGTAGACGGACCCTCCGATCCAAGGCATCCAGCTCGGTCTGTGTCCACCTTAGTATGCCAAAGGAGTATGTGAGTAGGGGCATCACCCAGGCGTTGAAGGCGCGCACCTTGTTGCCACCTGACAAAAGACTGTTGAGTACTTTTGTCAGTCGACCGAAGAAGCGCTCCCTCAACGCCTGTTTGATACCCGCATCCTCAATACCCAACGACTGTGACATACCAAGATATTTGTAGGTTTCTGATTCAGAGATAGACCTGAACGTCATTGTCTCAGAAAGCTGTAAATTTGTTGAATTTACTACTTTCCCCCGCTGTACATGCATAACCGCACATTTATCAACACCAAACTCCATCTTGATGGAACTACTGAAAACTTCAGTAGTTTTCAGTAGCTCCATCAAGTCTCGGTTATTTGGTGCAAATAATTTGAGGTCGTCCATATACAGAAGGTGAGATATGGCTTCGCCCTCTCTCCGAAGCTGACAACCTAGCCCCGAATCCTTCAGCAGAGTGCTGAGCGGATTTAGTGCTAGGCAGAACCACAGGGGACTCAGACTGTCGCCCTGGAATATTCCTCGCTTGATCCTTATAGAGTCCTGCGGACCAAGGGGGTCATCCCCGCCTCCTGGTTGACGAAGGACTGTGGTCCACTGCCTCATACACGCGCCAAGGAAGGAATTATTATTATTATTATTACTTTTATTAACTTATTTAATGCTTACTACCAGACAAGACAAACTAGCAATTCCATTTTTTCTGAAAGTATGGGCCTTGTTGACAAATTACGCCAAGCTTTTTGACAAGCATTAAGTTTCTTGATTGCAGGTCTATGCGGTAACGAGAAGCTGATAGAGCTGGGCGGGCCCCCGTACCTAATGCCGCTGGTGCAGCGCGACAAGGTGTACGACCTGGCCGCGCTCGCCCGGCAGCAGCGCCGGGACCCCGCCTTCCTGGCCGGCGCCGGGGCCGGCCCGTGGCCCTACATAGGGGTCAACTGTGAGGTGAGAACTACGAGTAGTATAGGTAGAAGAAAGCGCTACACACAGACACAGGACAAGGTGTACGATCTAGCTGTATTATTAGCTAAACAGCAGCGCGTTCCTGATCGGTGCTGGTGCGGGCTCGTGGCTGCATCGGGGTCAATCGTTAGGTAAGACTTTAGTACGTAAAAAGAAAGACGGAGAAGCAGCAGCGTGCTGCAGTACTGCTGTAGAGGGGGTAGAAAAGAGTAAATAAAAACGAAGAATACTTAGAGTCGAAAGCTGTAGGTATCAGTCAGGAACAGGACATGCTTTGCTTTTACGAACACAGTTATACTAGTAAAGTACAACTTTTGGCGGCCGACAATGGTCGTAACGCATAAATAAAGAGAAAGATAAAACGATAGACCGATCACATCTGGAGAGAGATATTTGAAGACAAGCTTGTGTTGCAGGGTATAATCAACCTCAGCGTCCGCAATGGCACCGTGGAGCAGGGCACGCGCGTGGTGTCCGTCCACCCTGTAGGAGCAGCTAAGGGCAGCAGCGGCTACCTGCAGAAGAGGCTGCCCAACGACGAGACAAGGACAGCACTGCTGGGGAACTACCTGCTGTCGGACGGCAGCCCCGGAAAAGTATGTGACGTCTATCGTTTCGTTTTCTTTTGGTCGCCTACATTAAGCTCGGCCCGGCCTAGTTATAGCTTGATCCTACACGATGATAGCTATTTAAGTATGTATTGTTTTAATATTTCAGGTTATCAAAGTAGTGGCCAAGAAACGCATCGGTCAAGCTAACTTCATTACCGCTATTCGAGAGGCGCTCAAGCAGCACTATGGCGATAAAGTAGTCGGTATGTCATTTTTAATACAGTTGCTCAAAAAAGTGCTTTTCTTGTAGTGGTTTAGCGTGCGGAAAGTTTGATATCGCGCACTAGTGCTTTTTACTTTTCCAGCCAATCTCAGCTAATGACAGTGACAGACAACCAATCACAGCGCCGCACCGCACCGCGCGGAGCGTTCGGATACATTTACTAAAGTAACCTCAAAGTGAATAATTGACAATTTTATAATTTTTTCGCAACTGTATTAAAAAACGTCGTTCGATACTCGTGCGTAAATGTCATTCTTCACTCGTCCCGAGTCTTGATATGATATCTCGGTACTCGTGAGGTAATGACATACTTTCCGCACCAATATCGAAATGTACTATTATTTACGACTAGCATTCAAATTAGATACTGCCTGTGCCGTAGCTGCGAAAAATACCAAGTGAAAAAATCTTATACATATAAAAGCACCATCAAGCTTCTAATACCTACATTGTAAAAAAAGAACCTAAAATTTTAAACAAAATGGTCAATTTTTATTTGTAGTGTGAGTGTGTTCTTTTCAAGTCACGTCGTTTCCTAATGGTACCTACTTTTCGAAAGTAAACCTTAGCCGGGACTGGGTAAGGTTTATTATCTAATCTTTCTTTTACAATCTCTTCCGGCTCTCTTCGTCAGGACTGGGCGGCATGTTCCTGCTGCGCGCGGGCAAGGTGAAGCACCACGTGATGCCGGACTTCTCCGCGACGCCGCTCTGCTCCGACTCCGACATCGACAACTGGCTGCACTACTTCGAGATGCGCGCCCCCATCACGCACGTGGGCACCATGGTCACCGGAGACCTGGTTAGTGAACTCTCCTTAAGCTCTCTTCATCAGGTTTGGGCACGTTTCTGTTGTGCGTGGGTATAGTTTTATATTCTTGAGTCATTTAGGGTTAAAGCTAAATGATGGTGTAAGTGTAATGAAATGTCCATGGTAATATCAACCCGTTATATCAAGGCCGTGACTGTTCAAGACTCTTCGTAATTTGAACCCTTTCAAAGTCTTTGATTCATATCTTTGTAGTGTAGAGCTAGAACCCAACGCTCCAGACATTGCTTCAGTGTATGGGCTCAGTATTGAGCGTATATCGTGTTAGGCAATGCGACCAGCGTTGCGTCAAACTTAAAAGTTCGCTGACGCCACTTCCGTACGTTTTTCTGTGTTTACCCCATGGTAAACACAGGAAAACGTCAAAGTTACTTACTTAAATGAAAGAATGTGTAGGTAATAAAACAATTTTTAACGGATTATATCGCGTATACTGAATTTAATTACATCCCGACGTTTCGAACACTTTACAGCGTTCGTGGTCACGGGTTGACGAGTTGTAAAGTGTTCGAAACGTCGGGATGTAATTAAATTCAGTATACGCGATATAATCCGTTAAAAATTGTTTTATTTCATGAATAACTATCGCGGCAACCGTAGACAATATTAATGTGTAGGTACTTTAATGGCCCGGGGCTGTGTCCATGTCCATACACAGCCCCGGGGCATTAAAGTACCTACACATTCTTTCATTTAAGTAAGTAACTTAGCCAAAAAACATAAATTTGTCTAGGACCTGGACCTGCGCGTGCAGCACTTCCACGGCTGGGGCGCGCACGGCGACGGCGGGCACTACCACTACGACACGACGCCCGACACCGCGGAGTACGAGGGCTACTTCACCGTCGCCTCCAGCGTGCTGCGCGTCGACGCGCCCGTCGTCACGCACACCATGGGCCGGGACTAGGTGCTACTGCAACCACATTCATTAGGGCTATACAGTATACAGTCAACAGCAGAAGTAGCTAAGCGGGCGAAATTTTCAATGGTTCGAAATGATTCTGACACGACCACGACTTTATTATTAAGAGAATAAGAGCGTGCGATGGTCATTTTGAACACCCTACCCGCTAACCCACTTCTAGTACAGCGCGCTGCAGAATTGCCTACCCAGTTTATGAATGTATTCATTCATGATGTGGGTATGCAATTTTGCAGCGCGCTCTACTTAACTTTTTGAACGCTACATCGCATACAGAAACGTGTATCACACGCCAATATCACGACCGCATGCGACTCAATATAAACTGTAAATACTTTAAAATATATGGTCGTAGGAGAGTCGTAGAGGTGTTAACAGCTCATGACGTTTTTAAGCGTCAGCGTCCTTGGCGTTGAAAAGGTTAAGATTAGAACTAGTACCAGTCACATCTTACATACGCCAGCCATCTATGATACGAATTCACGTGATTTTGTTTTAAAATCCAAAAATTCTTATTTATTTACCTACATAATTTAAATTCCTTGTAAATAGCTGTAAAAATTGTAATATATTTTGAAACACGGAATAAGTATATCAAATAAATTAAATGCTACATATTATATTCTGCTTTTATTTGATATCCCTCGATACGTTTAGGTATGCATTGGTATCTCATAAGTCATAATCAATGCATCTCTCTCTTTTTAACGCATAACACGTTCACGATCTGCTTGGAGCAAACCGCGAGCCGAGTCTGTCCTCCTGTTGAGTGACATAATTGACTTGACCATATCCAACAAGATACCTATTTGTCTTAGAGTACGACTACCTTATCTCTAAACATTCAGTTTCATATAAATTCAACGAACTCCCCACACTTGTTATTTGAAAAATCGGTGCAGGGGCTCGTTTCTCAAAAGCTTGTAACTTGTAATACAAGCGGGAGTCCCTTTCTAGCAAAAGATGTCGAAAAGTGACATCCCTTGTATTACAAGTTACAAGCTTTTGAGAAACGGGCCCCAGAGCTAACGCGGTCAGACTTTAAGGGTCACCACACACCTAGCGGTTTTCCTCGCGGAATTAGCGGAAGGAGCGGAAATTTGTCTATGGTAGCAGATTTTTTGTATGGATGCCATAGACAAATTTCCGCTACCTTAGGGCCCAGGCAAACGTTCGGTTTGCATGTCAGGTCGCCGTATACGGTCGCCGCGTCAGGTCGCCTGAAGGCGCATTTCTCATACTAAATGCCAGTTCCCCGCATACATAAGGTTCGCCACCGTACGGCATAAAAACCTAATATCATGTCAAAATGTCACAACCGGGCGTGTGCGTGTGTGATTCGGTCGGGTTACCGAACCAGGCAGCCGTGCCGTCCACCGTACGTATGCTTTCACCCTTAGGCCGCAATTAGACTATCATTTTTAAATGATCATTTATAAATGAAGAACCTATGATAGTGTAATAACAATAAATGATCCATTATGAATCATTTATTGTTATTACACTATCATAGGTTCTTCATTTATAAATGAGTCCTATATGTATGATCATTTAAAAATGATAGTCTAATTGCGGCCTTAGACAAATTAAGCATTTTGTCTATGAATTTCCGCTACTTCCGCTAATTCCGCGAGGAAAACCGCTAGGTGTGTGGTGACCCTAAGGATGTGTAAATTGTGTAATCATGGCGCAATTTAGACGCAAAAATCGCATGTAACTTACGTCGCATCATTGCCGTCTGAATAGGTGTAACTAAATCAATGTATAGATCAAATGCCGCAATGATATTCGTATAATAATCGTAGGCGATTTGTTGCCAGGTCAATAGAGACCCAATAGCATAATACACGGCGGCTTAAAAACGTTGTATCCATGGTCATATAAGCAATACATTGAATGACAGTTTTGACAGATGACACCATATGACAAAATAACCTATAAAAGTATACAAACAAACCGATCTGTGTTTTTACTAAAAAATATTAAATCGATGTATTTAAATGCAGTTAAAATCAAATGAAACTATGGAGCTAGCTATCGAGGAGATCTACACATCGGTAGCCTGTAATCGTACGCCCGAAATAGCAGACTGGAATAACGAAGGCATCATCTGCTATGGAGCTACCAATGCTGTTGTTATTTATAATACGGTAAGTATTCTTTTATACGCTGTTGAAAGTAAGAGAAAAATATCGTTTATCGTAAATACGAGCTAATATGTATAATTTTAAATAAAAAAGACGCTATCTATTTATGCTAAACATATCACAACAGCTAAGTATTTGTTATGATCAGATTATAACACGGTTCAAGATTTGGAGTTAATTTATACACTTTCTGATAATAACACCGAGAGATTTAAGACCTTGTCTCTCACACACGTTGCTCATTGACTCATTATCACTTCACAAGAATTTTAAGTTGCTCTTACCTTTTTTTTCAGAATCTTAAAGGCACAAATCCTATTAAAGTACTCAGCCACCACAAGTCCAAAGTGAACTCAGTGAAATGGATCCGCAAGCCCAGCGGCGCCTGCACGGAGCTCCTATCATGCTCTGCTGACAAAACCGCAGCCATTTGGACCAACATGGATGGGGTTTGGAAAGTGACGAGTGTGTTGTCGGGGCACACTGATGGAGTGGGTTGTGTGAACGGGCTGTATACTAAAGATGATTTGTTGGTGTTCACTGGATCTATTGATTCTACTATCAGAGTTTGGGAAAGAAGAAATGGTGAGTAAGACATAATTATGTAATTAAGTTATTGAGCAGGGTCATTTGTATGAACAATATCAAACTGGAGTGTGTTTTTTTAAAACTACAGTTTAGTGTCACTTCTCTTTTTAACAAAATATGGTTGTTAGAGAGGCTGGAGGATGGAGTTTAACAGCGAAATTGAAACTTAAAGTTTTTTTAAATGCGACTCATGGTTGGATAATTATAAAATGTTAAATCTAAATTGTTATAAGAGCCCTTTCTCGAAAATAGGTTCATAAATTTATAGGTGAAGCTAATATTGAAAAAAAAAGAATTATCAAGAAACCAAAATACAAATAGTCTGGCAAATTAAACTTCTGATTAGTGATATTGCTGATCTTGATCTTGCCTGCATACAGTGTGCAATACCTTTATACAACTTCGAGTAAGACATTTCAGACTTTGTCTTAAATGTTAATTATTTTTAAAGGTACAACAAACCTCAAACAAACAATATCCCTCAACTCGGGCCTGTGCCTCACCCTGCACCCCCACCTTCTCGGAGGCAACCCAGTCTTGTTTTGTGCACTGGATGACCACAAGATCCATGTGTTTGCTGGGGAGGAGTTCCACAGAGTACACACACTGGTGGGGCATGAGGACTGGGTTAGGGGGCTGGATGTCATGGATATTGGTATGTTTTATTTATATGCTTACTATATTATATATGATATTTACTACTCTAAGTAGAGGCATAAGTAAGAAAGAAATGATGCATATAGATTAAAATATGACTGTTTAATTCTCAGGAGAATTCTATAATTTTTGCCTTACAGATTCCAACACAATAATGTTAGCTTCGGCCTCCCAAGACACGTATATCCGCCTGTGGCGTATCCAGCATTACGTAGAACAGCCCACTGTTGGGATCAAGGTGGAGCAGAAGGTGTTCCACGCGTATGGGAGAGAGTGGGCGGTGAAGCTTGAAGCGGTGCTGGCTGGCCACGAGGGATGGGTGTATGGGGTGCAGTGGCATCCGACCCAAGAGAAAGGTACTGTAGTACATTCACTAAATTCTTATGTATAATATCTGATGTAAGATGTATTATTTTATTTATGATTAGGCTTTTTATTTTTCCAGGCTGAGTTATAATATTACTAAAATCTATTGAACATTTAAAATAACAATGAGGATAATAACCCATTGATTTCCCACCATTTTATACTCATCTTTCCGCTATATATATATATATGGTAATGAAATGATTTGACAAGATGTTTATTTATTTGCGATTTTGGAGTCATCTGCGAATAGCTTTACGCGTACTCATTATATTGGATGCTTCGAAAGGCTTATGTGTAAAATCGTTATGGCAAAACTACTGTCTCACAAACAACTTTAATTTACATACAAATAATTGTATTATTTTCAGATGGCACTGTCACCCCAGTGCACCGCCTGCTGTCTTCATCCCTGGACAAGACCCTGATCGTGTGGGCACCGGACGAGACCGGTGCGTGGGTGGAGCGCGTGCGGGTGGGCGAGGTGGGGGGGAACGGCCTGGGGTTCTACGGGAGCCGGTTCGGGCCCGGCGGCGGCTCGTTCTTGGGACACGGGTACAACGGGTCCTTCCATATTTGGGAGCTCAATAAGGTAGGTTCAAACGATAAAAAAAAACATATCGCGATCACGAGTGAGCAACATCGTAACAGTGTAAGCGAATGAAGTATGCTAATATAAATAAAGTTTCTGTGTACCCCAATGGTTGACTGGGAGAGAATTCCATGAGACAGCAAGGCAGCACTCCAGGGTCTCAATATACAGGCCCAGCCTAGTTTGGGATCCGACAGATATTTCAGTTATGTTTTGGTGTTTACTGACTAACAATAAATAATTTGGAATATTTTGAATTTTTTGAATTTATTTGCACTTTCCGGTATTAAGGAATAACGGTTAATTAAATAAATAATATTCACAAATAACAAGTTTAAAGTGACACTATTGTATAATTCCACATCATAATGTTATGTAGTTACAAATGAACATCAGTGTGGTAAGCAGTTAACGGAGAAGAAATTCAGAATATTTAGTTCAAAAATAGTTAAGCCAATTTTTAACCGGTGATATTTTAGGAGACCCGTCAATGGGAGCCGCGGGTGGTGTGCGGCGGGCACTTCGGTCGGGTGGAGGACATCGCGTGGGCGCCGGCGCGGTACCTCGTCAGCGTGTCTGCTGACCAGACCACGCGGCTGCACGCGCCCTGGACCAGGCCCGACGGTACGCGACAATAGATAGTAGCCCATAGCCGATAGTTCCGGATGTTGTGTGGCGGGTTAGACCCGAAAGGAGGATATGCCTATAATACGTTGATATTGCTATTGCCAACATATTTAGCTATCAGTGGCAGCTCGTCCATATAACACGATTCCCGTCGGCTTGCCTAAGTTTCAGGCGCCGGAGCAGTTTTCCTACAGCTCGTGAAGAATATTTAAGCCAAATTCAGCACCTGCACCACAGAGTATATTGAATAGTAGGGTGCCACAGAGTGCCACAGATAACCCAAAATCATCATATTTGTTTACACAGCCACCTGTAGTTGATTCACCGAAGCCTATCCGAGTTCATATATTCGCTACTTTGTTCTAACTGAAAACACCGTGTCCTGCACCGGCTTGCCTAAGACATTTTTACCCACTGCCACTGTTAGCTATAGAACGCTTTTTTGGTAAAAAAAAGGACACTACATTCTTTTTTAGGAGACAATTATCTAGATCCACTGTTTTTTAGGTCGGAGGCATTGTAGCTGTTAATTTGCTGCGCTAATAGAAATAACTTTACCATTTCTGCAGTGATAGCATTTATACCACGACGAAGTATCTCAAGTCTCTCGAGATTACACGCACTTTTATAAACACCTTTTTTCACCAGGTTCAGTTTGGTGGCACGAGCTAGCGCGGCCCCAGGTGCACGGCTACGACCTGGCCGCGGTGGCGCCCGTGTCCGCGCGCACGGTCGCGTCGGCCGCCGAAGAGAAGGTCATACGAGTGTTCGACGCGCCCGCCAACTTCGCGCACAACTACCACACTATCGTCGGCGAGACACTCGGAGGGGAGGATGCTGACGCTGGTCAGCATACTTTGTTGTCTCACTTCAAGTATAGACAGACACAATTATACTGTCTTTTTCTTACGCTAGTACCTTCAGCACTAAGAAAGGGATGAGTATAGCTTATTAATCCTAATGTTACTGCACTTTTTGTTTAGCCAAACTAACCACCAGACTAGCCAGTCTTTTTATATCGCTTATAAAAAAGTCTAAAATAAATACCGTTGATGTTAGCTTTTTCCTATCCGTCGTTTTTATATTTGTGTCCGAAGCCCAACCATGTAGTGCTTCCAATGTACTCCCCATTTAATTTTGAACCTTTTGTGAACTGAGTAGAGTGTATGTCCAGGTGCGGAGGGCGCTTCGGTGCCGTCGCTGGGGCTGTCCAACAAGGCGGTGTTCGCGGGCGACGCGGCGGACGACGATGGATACTTTGTACCCGTCAATTTAACTGGTATACAAGTATTATTAGCCTTTGTTTTAGGTCAAGCAAGACTCATTGGAACTCGCCTTTGGCCTTGTGTTTACTGGAGAAAAAATTTTTTTTTTTACTTTTTTGTCAAAATTAAACCATAAAAGTAACAAACTCATTGTAGGACTCCCACCCCGTGGATTCCTGTAAACGCACAGGCGCATTCAGGCTTACTTTTCTTTTAATTTGGCATAGCACTCTTGTCTTGTCTATAAAAGTCTTCGGAATAAATAACAGACTTTTCTATGGATGTTTTCTTGTTTGTTGTGGATATGGTCATGCACATTTTAGGTTCCGTTTTAGTAAATTACGCTGTTCTTCACAGAGCCTCCAACGGAAGAGACTTTAATGCAGAACACACTCTGGCCGGAGCGGCACAAGCTGTACGGGCACGGGTACGAGGTGTTCGCGCTGGCCGCGGCGCCCGACGGCTCCGTGCTGGCCTCCGCCTGCAAGGCCAACGTGCCGGAACACGCCGCCGTCAGGCTCTGGTAATGTATATTACATTATGTATTAATGGCCTGTCCATACTATAGGTACCATGTTGTGGTCTGAGTACGGGTATCGTACGGCTTGTCATACAGTGCGCTTATTAGGGTTTGCCGCTAGTGCACTTTTCCAGGAAATACAAATCCATTAAGAAACTGATTCCTCAATATTCTAAACTAAACTTTCTTCAACAGGGAAACCCAGAACTGGCAGCAAACCCAAACCCTCGTGTCCCACCAGCTCACCGTCACCCAGCTCGCGTTCAGCCCCGACAGTCGGCACCTGCTGTCCGTGTCCCGCGACCGAAGGTGGACCTTGTACACCAGGCAGGAGGGCTCAGACTCGTTTGAACAAGTTGCCTGCACGGACAAGACGAATGGCGTGCACACGAGGATTATCTGGTGCTGCGCGTGGACGCACGACTCGAGCATGTTCGGCACCGGCTCCAGGGAGGGCAAGGTGAGGGAAATACGTATTTAATTTGAATCAACTGTGCTTTCGTTTTCCTTTTAACACATTCAGTAATACCCAGGGCTACGAGCACGTATTCGTCGCATGTAGTTCGTAGTACCTACGAACAGAGAATCCGACAGTCGGGTTCTCGGCGCTGAATGCATGTATAACACTGCGGTTTTGAAAATTGTTTATTTAGACAGTGCGTTCTTTCCATTGGCTTTATGCAAGTTCAAGTTCATTTATTTGGCCAAGTAACAAAGTACGTTACATTTAGCAAGTCATATTACATGCAATATCCATTAAGTATCATTATATAATAAATAACATAAAACTCCCTTAGCATAGTAAGAACGTACATAAGTCATACATAATAGTATGCAACATAATTAAAGAATGTGCAAAACATTCTATCTGCAAACTTTATAGAAAACGAAATAAAACAACTTTGAACGGATTATTTCGCGTATACTGAATTTAAATTACATCCCGACGTTTAGTCAGTTCGTATCAGTATACGCGGTATAATCCGTTCAAAGTTGTTTTATTTCATGAATAACTATCGCGGCAACCGTAGACAATATTATTTATAGAAGACGTCAACAGCGCTGTACGTTTTGTGGTTACTGATGGATATAGTCAAACTTATCTTTTAGCATCTTTATATTGAAATCCTTTTAAAAAACACATCTTAATATTCCAGGTGTGTGTATGGACCAAATCCGCCCCCACGAACACCTCCCTCGGCTGCTACGCGCTGGTCAGCACACTGGAGCTGCCCAAGGACTCCGTGACAGCGCTAGCCTTCGCGCCCACCACGCGCAACCTTGCGGCCGTCGGGCTCGACTCGGGCGCCATCAAGTTCTACACGTTTGGCAAGGAGTGGACGCTGCTCAAGGAACTTGATTACAGGTTGGTTCACTGTTAACCGTGGTACACAGTTAACCTATGATTCACGCGGAGGCTGTTGCTATAAAGTTCTATTCGTTTGACAAGGATAGAGCCTTGGAACTTAATTACAGATTGGTTCACTATTGATCATGATACACCCTCAAACAATATATATTTTTTCACAAACTTATCTGTGCAAATGAAAGTGGAATGTTCTGACGTGTGCATTATGTTTCAGCGCGGCGCACCACTTGACGGTGCGGCGGCTCGCGTTCAAGCAACACGACAACAACCTGCTGCTGGCCAGCGGCGGCGCCGACCACGTCGTCAGGGTCTACGGGCTCTCTGTATCATAAAATTTACGAAATCTATCGACTATTTACTAAGTGAGAAATAAATATTTAAGTTTATGCACATCCTTCTTAAGTTTTCCTGCTATTTCCAAAGTTCCATCAAATTTTTTCTTATAATTTACTTGGACTCTTATATTGACTTGATTGGATAATTTGTCTTACGTTTTGTACAAAAACGTGACTCACACGCCAAGATCACTAGCACAGACGAGCCAATATAAAGCTTACTGATTTAAGGTTACTGACAGCGTACGCCATAAGTGCCATAACACGTACAGGTGTTCCTGGCGCTGTGGGCACAATTCATGACACCTTGAGGTGTTCATGCCGTCCAGAAGGTAATACTAAGTTTAGAGAACAATAAAACTATAGATCTATTCATTTTTATCATACTTTAATAAATAACTACATATCACTGTCCATTGATATCTTAACGTACAATATAAAAACTGCAAGACCAGCGCCGAAATGACATCATTTCTAAATATATGGCATTGACATTAGTAGATAAATAGATACATAGCTTGAAATATATAATATCTCAGCAAATATAAAGAGTTATGTGAAACAGCGTATACAGCGCAAGTCACAATTTAAGTTAACATTGAAACTCACTGGTTCAGTAACACTATTTACTTTATCATTACGTCATCTGCCCCCACTATATCTATATTTTCTTGGGGATTAATAATATAGTAAATACGTAAATAGTAAAAAAATGAGTGAGAATTTGTTGAAAACAAAGAAAAGCTGTGACCGATTAATTTAACTTGGAAGTGCCTGTCATCACTTTTTAATATGAGACTGTTATTGCTGGTTGATCACTTTGTATCCAAAAACTGTATGCGAACGTATGAAACTCTTAGCTTAAGCTCGTTATTATATACATATACTATTATTATGCATTAATACTTTGATTTTAAATATTTTAATCCAATCGGTTCGCACGACTTTACCTTAAGTGCATATTTTACAATTTTTTTATATTAAATCCAGTATTTATCTCAAGAATACCTTAGAGCTTCTAAAGTGTAACAATTTTTTTTTTACAAAACATGCATTTTAATATACCGTTTTTATTTGGTCATTAATGTTGCCAAAAATCGATTAAAATTGACAGTTTTCCCGACTTTTACAATCTTATTACTCGTACATCACTACTGCGCAATCTTTTCGCTCAAATTGCCCAGGCCTTTAGGTGGTTCTAGATCTGGCCAATGCGTCGCTCGCAAGGATTTGTCAAAACCGTGCATCTGTAGAGCGGTGTGTAGGATGTTTAACATGAAAGCCGATATGGGTGCGGAACACATGCCAGATCCTGGACGTACCTACCGAAGGTCGTGGTTTGCAGTAGAAGCCAGATGCAGTGCACAACGTCTTTGAATCGGGCAATACCAACATTTTTATATTTTCTATAGATCGTGCTACTATGTCCTGCGTTACCCGCAGACCACGGCTTCATCAGCAAGGCCGAGCGAGGCGGTGTCATTTTTTCCGTCTCGCCTCCACACCCAGCCACACCTGACCACACTATATCACTATACAAGCTTGCGCGCTTACAAGTACTAGCTGCCTCCTTATTACTACCGCCGTGAGCTGCGCACGCGTCCATAATTGACAAAAAATTCTACGAAAGCAGAACTAGCTAAGCGAACTGAGTAATTGTGCAGATTTATGATATTGTACTGATTACACATCCAGTTACTGAGATTTAAAAATTTGGTTTGGGACCTGAGACTCTTCTGATTTGATACATCTCGTGGTAGAGGGCGCTGTGAGGGCTAGTATAAAATAGGATATAGGGTTATGAAAATCGCGTGTTACATTAAGTTTGCTATTTATAGCAAAATATTAGACTCTGCAACTTTAATTCGAAATTTAAATGCCACGCTAAATTAAACCCAATGCCACTAACATTAGGGTCAGAAAACGCCGCGCGCGCAGCTGGCAGCGTCCACTTATTTGGTACTAAAGACTAGATCTCATAAACTATACAATATGCCGTAACATCTATTATATAATACCTATGGCGGACATAGGCGGGTTGTGATCAAGATACATCTATTGATTTAGGGGCTTCTAAAAAAATCTTGTGGCGTTTGGAATTTATGTCAGAAAATGAGGTTAGAATATCGTCTCCCTTTACCTTCAGACCACCACGCTGCAACCCCCGAGAGGGCTGCTGAAGGACTCACGATTTCGGAAAAGGGGAACCCTACAAATATTTAAGTTAACTAATTATGAAATTGGTCTTACGATTACAAAGCTCATTTAACGCTACATTTATCTAAAATCAACCATTTCCAGGTCAGGATCTCACTCATATTATTGTTCGTTACATTTTAACCGAAAAACGTGTAACATAAAAACGATATGCCTGTGTATAGTCGACTACAAACAAATGTATAAATTTTTTCACCTTATTGTAAATAAATAAATATTAGGACAATCTTACACATCAACCTAGTCCCACAGTAAGCTCAATAAGGCTTGTGTTGTGGGTACTACGCGACGATATATATAATAGATAGATATAGATAAATACTTAAATACATAGAAAACATCCATAACTCAGGAACAAATATCTGTGATAAGCACACAAATAATTGCCCTGACCAGGATTCGAACCCGGGACCTCCTGCTTCATAGGCAGGGTCACTACCAACTAGGCTAGGAGGCCGTTATTGTGTCATAATGATGTCCAAAAGCGGATACATATTTTTAACACAATATAAGAAGCGTTTTAACAAGTGTCATATATACTTGTCAGTGGCGTAAAGTCGTTATAAAAGTCATAGTGACAATTTAGAATAAGTAGCTTATATGTAAAAGTATACTAAATGAGATCTCTTTACACCGCACAAGCCAAAATTGGTTCAGGTTCGATAAATATTTAAAAAATATATAAATTGAGGTAAAAAAGAAGACCTGTTTGTTCCGCGAGTTTACGATTAATAATTTTAAACAAAAAAGAACCGACTTCACTTAAGATCCGCTATTCCAAGAGGAAGTGGCCGAGTTGCTGTAAAAAATAGTGAAATCACTATAGGTGTGCCTATAATAGTTGAAGAGTTCCCTCGATTTCTCCAGGATCCCATCATCAGACCCCGACTTGGTAAAAATGGGAAACCGAGTAACATACTCTCTCTCTTCATCCTAGCATTTGTTACTCGATTGACAATACACAATCGAGTAACATACATGTATACATAAAAATAATAATACAAAATAAATGATGATAAAAAAAACGTCGAATTGAGAACCTCCTCCTTTTTTGAAGTCGGTTTAAAATGGCGATGTATTTAAAACATAACAAGACATGAGAACTACCGCATATGAATTTTTCGCGAGAGGCGCTAGTGTAGTGTAGACGGAGGTCTTCCAAATGTTAAACCCATAGTAGGTAATTAAATAAGTGGGATTCGCGGAATTATTTCTAATTTCACAATGTTGTGAATATTTTGCCATACCACGATATTCATTATGGCAAATATGACTGCGGCGTCTTCGATATTTTTTACAGTACGATTTATTGTATTAATTATTATTAGCGTAAATTTGGTTTTCACAAACGTAATAAAAATAAAAATAGGGTTATTTGCGGACCTCCGTCTAGTGTTGCCAACTCGTGAGTAAAAGAACGGTAGCCCTCTATGCAATATAATAAACTATAGGTTTAAGTTTACTTCGCATCATATCACCTTTCTTCAAATATAGCAATCGTGTCACTAATAAAAATATACGTAAAAACTTTCATCGTTTGTTTGTATTTCCCGCCTTTTAGTTTTAGTAACACGGTGTTCAGACTTTAATACATACAGTCGACGGCAAAGATATGTTTACAGTTTACACTTTTGCACTTCATTCCTTTGTAATAAGGTGCAAAATTGTAAACATATGTTTGACGTCAACGTACCAAGATTTACAAAAGTTGATGCGAAGTTTATTAAATATCGTGTGACAATGTGAGTTATGTTTTTTTACAGAATTCTTTAACAAACTGTTCCATGATGTATGTATACTCGCAGTACAATATTATTGTATCTAGAACAATGAAGCGCGCAAATATATACATATGACTCGCTCTTATATATGACTCTATATATGTATGATATTGTGCAATACAATAATAATAAAATACAATAATAATATATATATGTTTGCGCGCATCCTTTTACAATATTTGTTTACTGCCTTTACAATAGTGCATACTTTAGTACTACTACAATCAGCCATATAAATATTTACACACTGTAGACTCGTATCAATAAAGGATAATCTATAAAATTGTACACATATTTATGATGCTGACTGCAACATTGCAATCAAGTTGTTATGAGTATGACGTTTGTTGTGTTGGGTTGCGTTAAAAATAAACGGGCGATAAAAAATAAATAAAATTATCTAATCTAACTAAATGCCACTAACATAATGAGTATTGTTGCATAAAACAATTAAATAGTAGATACATTACAGTAGAGGCCGGCAAAACAGTGATTACCGACCAACTATAGACGGCCCTGCGTTATATGATACGGTCACATCTGAAAATACGGATACATTTAATGTGACAAAAACATGTATCCAAGATTTCACGCCTTGCCAATAGAGCCGTGGCTACATATTTTTGTCACATTAAACGTATCCATATTTTCAGACTTGACTCTAACTCAGTTGTGATGATAGAATTGTAGTACTCTGCAAGTAAAATTGCACCCATGTGCGGTGACCTCGCACCGTTTACATACGTTTCATAACTCAGTATCTGAAGCCTCTGTATAAGTAAGGCGAAGTGTAAATAACACTAAGATAGTGGGAGCGGAACAATGGTGGAACAATACTGAATATATTTACAAACTAAAACAATACTGCACCACAGTGTATTGCAATTTACAAGTATTTACATTTGCAGTGACTATAGTTATAATCCGGCCGCGCTAACTAACAGCATAAACGACAAGTTTATATGAAAAATACGTTTTTAGCGGCAGTTGCGCATTCTGTCACTGCAAAGTTAGCGTGACCGTATACTCTAGGTGAGTGTTGTGTTGACTGACAACACAGTACATTCGCCATCAGATATATAGGAGCGGCCAAGGTGCTCACAAATATCTGAACAACGCCTCTATTGTCAAGGCGATAAAGTGCATGTTCAGATATTTTTTGAGTATCCTGGTCGCTCCGATATATTTGATGGCGACTGTACAAACGTAAACAATACTGTAAAAGTCTAACGGAATTATACTTTAGTAATCTTGTGTGTGTGGTTCTAAAATCAAATTAACTGATAAGCATGTATGAAAGAAAATCATTTAAAAATCTCATCATCGTTATCCGCCATGCGTGAGAAACCGCTATAAAAATGTTGGGTCACACACAGAAGTGACCCATTTTACATTCATGGCCTTAGTTACTGAACAAAGTCTAAATTGGCAGTACTAATGCAGTTAGTGTCACTCACTACACTACAAATGACAAAAAGCCCAGTGTTGTCAATTTGTTTGTGTTGTTTATTTAACCTATGTATATTAGGCAGTAAGCATCCCAAATATAAAATAAATTTAAACTTGAGCTTCATTAGTTATGAGGGCGTAGCCTTTTTCAATTAAAGTGGTTGGAGTTTGAGCCTTTTATTTAAAAAAACGTACTGATTGTTTATTTTATTTGTACTTATGATTATACGCAAAAAATAATAAAAATCACATTTCAAATCTATTTACAACTAAATGAAAAAAAACTAAAATCAAAACCGATCACCTTATATAAAAAATATATATACCAAGAGTCCCGTTTTTAATTGTGTTTGAGTGTAATCATGTAGCCTCGGACCAGCCGCGGCATACTAACTACATTTGAGTGTACATGCAGTCGACCAATTTGTTTCCTAGGTCAGGATAGAACCTTGTCATAATAGCTAGTCTAGTAGCGCACAGTGGTACGTTTATACGTATCCACGGGCAATAGACATAACAAGGTTCTATTGTGGCCTTTGGTGGACTGTGCATGTTTACATAGCCGGAGATAGTTAAGTGACATGAGATGCCCGTCTTCTATTGAAATAAGGTTCCTTGGCTTGTCTTTGTTCGTTCGTTATTCGTATTCGTTAAATACAGTCGCAATCGCAAGTCGCGGCCAAAATTTTTAAAACACAAGAGGCATGTTCAGATATATTGGAACAGTTTGCCCCCACGACATACATTTAGCGCCTAAAAGTCTTATAATAATATCTTATACAATGAAACGCGCAAAAATATCTGACAAAAACTTATATTTTTGCGAGTTATGTTTTGCAAGATATCGTGGTAGAGGATTACCAGTTGTTTATAGGTGGACTGTTTGATGTAAGCTCAGACTACAAATGCATGTATTCACAATCGTAACGTTTTTAATTAAAAGGTTTTCAACATCGTTGTCGGTTGTTGATGAGATGAGATTTATTTACAATGTTTATGGCAATACGCTTAATCTGCAACCAATAAAGTACTTTTTTAATGAAAACGTTCCGCACAAGCTAATGCTAATACTCGTCGCCAACGTTTTACGAGCATTCCTTGCTTATTCAGGCCATAGATCCGCCACATTGGCATGTCTACTGTTGCGGCTCGCTGAGCTGCCTCTCGGTCCTGTCGTCGTCGGTGGCGTTGCGCTGCAGCGCGGCGAGTGCCCGGACGGCGGCCCCGGGCTCCTCGCGGCGCCAGGGCGGGGGCGCGGCGGCGGCGGCGGCGGCGCGCGGCGCGTAGGAGCCGTCCTCGAAGCCCGAGCGCAGCCCGAGGATGATGCTGAGCGCGGACGCGTCCTGGCCGTGGCAGCCCGAGTAGCGGTATTGGGGTTTCTTGTCGAAGCGGCAACCGCCCGCCGCTTGGGCACCTGCGAAACGAAAAACTTTTCTTATATTGGTTCCGGATTATCAACAAAGAGGGCGGTCCTAACTTTGGTACTTTGGCAGGGTCGAAAATACCCTCTACGCGGTGAAAATCAAAATCTTACCTCGCGCCTAGACCCTACATACGCACGCTAACAACACATGAAGGTTAGGAAGATACAAATATAATCAATCGTTATAATTTGTACCTTAATTAACTAAATTAAACAGAGACCCTTTTAACCAAACAATTGTAAACCTTATCTCGTTGTAACAAGGTATGTGGATGGTCAGTTAACAGTGCCGACGATACGTACCTATAGGCATGATGCAGTCCTGCGTGAGCGCGCACTGCACCCACGGCCGCATCACCTCCTTCACGGTCGGCGTGTCCGCCACCAACAACCTGCAACCAATAAACGTTTGCTATGTACATATTTGTAGTTTCCTGGTTAATACTTAGTAGGAGAAGAAGGCACTTAAAGACGCATCGATGTACGACATATACATTTCTTTATGAATTATATATCTGAGTAAGCACTATAACCAAAAGATTCTTATTATTAAATAAAAATAAACAAAAAAAATTTTGGTGCCGTGACCAGGATGATAAATTGGATACTCAAAAAAAGACAGTATACCTCGTGAGTTCCAACATCTGCACGAAGAGGAAGTCATCCAGCGCCGCGTTCAAGTAATGAAACATGCGCGGATGTGTGAACGACGTGACGGCGGCCCGCCGAGGGTACGCCAGCACGCCGGAATGCGCCGCGCTCGCCCACAGCGCGGCGAGGGAGGCCGGCGTCCCCGTCCAGCGTTGGTCGGGCTCGGCGAAGATCACGCCACCCACCCGGGACAGCGCGTGCTGCGGACAAATTAAATCGTGTTAGGAGAAGCAAGACCAAGATGCACAGTTGCACACCGTGTTTTTAACGCGCCGTCGACGCGGGTTCCTAACAAGTTTTTTTATTCAAGAGAGCAGTTTCGTTACATCTGAATCGATCCAAATACGCGTTAGTATTGCGGCGCGTAATAGAATGTAGGTGTGCAAAGGTCTAAAAGTCATGTCCGAGTTGTCCGACTCGCGTGCCCGATACTCGAAATAACATGATGCACAATGGTCAATGACTAATAAAAAGAAACAGTGTTTGTATTCGTTTGAACTGAATGTAAACTAAAATCGATGACTCAGGTTTTAATAACACTTAATGTCCCAAACAAGATTATACCATACAAACGACTAGCTGCCTATTACAATTATTGGATTACCAGATTTAAGAGTATTGTTTGTTTATCGAATGTTTTACGAGGTGTAACATGTTCTTAAATATTATACAAACACGAGAAAAACTAACTGTGAAAGATGAAAAATATCAACATTAAGTAGGTTCTACTTTTACTCAGTAAAGAATGCAAATAAAATAAACCTTGTAACATGACTAACCCGCAATTTACATACTTGAACTACTTGAATGTTAGCTTGTTGTACCTAAGATATTCATTGTTTTCCAATACCTGCGATCAATCGGTAAAACAGTCTGGGCAACTGTCGTACCAGCGACGATCAGCGGAAAGCGAGTAATTTCTTTTACGTACCGTTTCGTTTGATCTAAGCAATATACTACGCTATGAACTCTATGAAGTAACAGAAGTATACGTTCGTGTAGAAAATATTGTTCCACGGTTGCCGTAAATAATTAAAAGTTTTATTTCAAGTTGTTTGCATATTATTTTGCTTTGTTTAAAACATTTACTAACTGGTATCAGCTACGGCACTGTTAGACGCTTACGTCACATACGATCTAAAAGTAAACACCGTCGCCTCGTCATCTGGAGCCCGACATTCGCATTCAGACTTACTAGCCCGAGACTTGCCGTCTCGTGTCCGTCTGCCAGCCTTGGGCCTTGGGCGCTCGGAATTAATGAGCGGAACGAAAAAACACAACGGGCGAGATAATTTCCACGCCGACCTTTGGATTTTCCTACTACGCAAAGAATAGTCTTTGGTGCAATCCCAGTATAGTGGGGATACTCGATCTGGAAAGTCAGCCGCCGTTACCACACTTTTATTAATTTTGAGATTCTTAGTAGGTTCTACAATAGCGCTCAGTACAGCCAATTATGATGAACATAAGTCGAATGAATATAACTAGTAGTCCGCCTCGAACTGAGACTCGCGATTTTCTTGCAAACGAGTCGACCAATATAACAAGACCCTAAGGAGGATTTTTTTTCTCCTAGCTCCATAACCACTTGATCGATCCTGCTCATATACGAACTTAAAAAAATTATGTGTCTCTGGTACAGCCCCAAGAAATATCATAAAGATCAGAAAAACGTTATTAAAGTTATCGTCGGACAAACTATCGCAAAAAGCCATCCAAATGCCGAGACGTCTCAGTAGCCAGGTGACAGTTCTGTCTGGAGTTGCTGTAAGAACTCCCTTCGCTTACGCTCCGCGAGTTCGATTAACAAACGCTACTGCGGTTTAGGCACTACAAGCAATTTCAGTATATCCTGTCACTAGTTCTCACAACGGACACAATTAATCTAATGATACCCCATACAATGTAATCCGTCATAGTCACCAAAGACCAAAGTCGTGACAAAGAGGTAGGCATGCATAACATGATACATTATATGCTCGAAAAACAACCCTCTTGCGGTAATCCGGTAAAGAGATATCAAACGACTTTATAAATTGAGGAGATTCTGTACCAGTGGCGGCGGGCCAACATTTGTCTTAGGCAAGCCGGTGCTAATTTTGGAATAAAATTTTTTTTGGGCTGTAGGAAAATTGCTCAGACGCCTGAAACTTAGCAACCTAAACAAGCCGACGGGAATAGTGTTCTATGGACGCGCCGCCACTGTTCTGTACCAAATATTAGGTATAAGTAGCTTTTCAAACGTTTGACTTATTATTATTAAATAAGCTTTAACGGCAATATGACGTGACGATAATGACATACTAAACCATGCAGTTATGCATCCGCCACTACCATGGCTTACACATTTGAAACAAAAGAACGACCAAGCCGATTTAAAATGGACTTTATAAAGACAAGTCTAGGTTCAAAATTGGTAAATTTATGTGTGTGGAGTTAAGGCCATTTGTTTATTTGGACATTTGCATCAAATGTCATTACTGGTCGGCATTTCATGTCGATAATTATTAGGTAAGATTCAGGTCGAGTTTAGGATGGATCGACCGACCTAGTCACAATGTTTCTGACAAAACCCTCCACGGAACGGAGATGTGTATTTTAAGTGGTTTTTTAACACAGTTGCTCAAATCTAGTAGTAGTTTATAATGCGAGAAGTTGGATTTCTCGCACTAGCGCGTTTTACTTTTCCAGCCAATCACAGCTCAGGGTTCATGATCACCGCCCCGCATCGCACCGCGCGAGTGTTCGGATAAAGTAACCTCAAAGTGACATATTGTCCATTTTTATAATTTTTTCGCAACTTTATTAAAAAACGTCGTTCGATACACGGACGGAATGTCATTCTTCACTCGTCCCGAGTTTTGCCACTCGCCTGCGGCTCGTGACCAAATGTCTTGGAACTCGTTGAATAATGACATCCTTTCCGACCTAGCATCGAAATGTACTATTTTGTTTATGTTTTATTGGGTATAAGAATATGCTAAGGCTCAGTATGAATGTAATAAATATTTATAATTAGTAGATTCGATTGTTAATCGAAGGAAGAAAGGTACCTAAAATATGTAACTCCCTAGGACGGAAATGAATGATTTTGCATCCGCCATATAGATGAACAAATTCACACTCACAAATAGATAAATTTGGTTTGCAGGATTATATCAGTGTGGACAGTGGACATGGTAATAAGTGTATAGTTAGCAATGTTATCTTTGGCAAACCTGATATAATCTAGTATTTGTACTATAGTAACACGGCGACTATTTGCTGAGGCCTTATCAGGTTGTAATTAGGTACCTATACCATATACCTAACCGTATGTGTCAGTGTGTATCGTAATCTTAATAGATACGTCATTTCAAAGGAGGACAAGTTTCCAAAAACTATTTCGACAAATATAATACATATAATCATCGAATCTGATCATGAGATTCTGTTGAGAAATGCGACATGTACACGAGAACTACCGGACATCTTCGTTTGCTCCTCTCGCTCAGTCAATGAGTATAATTGTCCAGTGTAAGCTGAGATATAGAAAATCTTGTGGTGATGTCATACGATCACCGAATGGTTAGTTCAGTGTTGCTGTTAGTACTGAGGTCGTAAGTCAGAACATAACTAACGCTTCGGAATATTTACAAACAGTAGGTAGTTATTTCAATTTCATGAGGCAAATATTTGGAATAGTATACCGAAAATCGCCAGTTTAATCAGACACTAGAAAGTGTGTAATAATTTTAAACAAAAAAAGAACCCACTTCACTTAGGCTTCGCTTTTCCAAGAGGAAATGCCCGAGTTGCTGTAAAAAATAGTGATATCATTATAGGTGTGCCATAATAGTTGAAGCGTTCCTTCGATATCTCCAGGATCCCATGTGACCAACTGTGACGACTCTTTAAAAAAAAAACTTTCCAACTCGGTCCAGCCGCCTTCGAAAAATCGGTGAACATACATAAAAAAATAGCAAAAAAATGATCCCGACGAATTGAGAACCTCCTCCTTCGAAATCTTGAAGTCGGTTGTAAACAACAACGTTCTTCATATAAGGTAACAGAAGTTCGAATGTCAAGTTCAACTTATACCTCTCTACTAGATAATACCTAAGTCAGACGTAATAACAGTATTTGTGGCAGTCAGCCACGCGAAGGTCATAATGTAATTAATGAGCCCAAAACGGAACCTAATTGTCAATGCGTGACGCCCAGCCCAGCCATCCGAGAACAGAGGCAGACGATAATATGTCTCATGACAAGGCAACAAGGTGCACACTAGCGTTGGAAGTGCATATTGTGAGCGAAAGCAGTTAAACGTTAGTCTGTCTTTTAACATTTTCAAAGTTTAGTATCAGGGTGTCTGTGCACTGATGAGTGGTGGGGAATTGGTTGACGGATGACTAAGTATATTAGGTTAGGGCCATGAAAATACATTAAGTTAGCTAGAAGTAACAAATGCTCGTAATTCTCATGTTATTTATTTGCATTTTTGTTGACCAACTATACAAATGATGAACTCGTGAGTTTACGACTCTCAAACATTGATCTCTAAAATAGAAAAAAGCCTATTTTAAAAAATGTTTGGCCGAGTAAATGGTGATGTTTTCTTTTATTTTGCTATCAAAAAGCATATCAAGTAAGTATACCATCGGGTGCTTGCTACTTCTAGGTAACAATTTTGTTCTGTGGTTATAGGGCCTAAACAGACCCTACGGAACTCACATGAATTCAGATTTTATTTGAATAAAGTTGTCATAAAAATATGACGGCCAGGAAAACTTGGCAGATAGCATCGCTTCCATGGATTCATGAAATCGGCGTCAATGAATGAACTCTTAAGTAACAACCTATACATTAATCTGTAAAATAAATTGACGTGTGTTAAATTAAATTGTTTTTATTTTCACTCATTACGTTTTCGGTGAAGGGAAACATAGCAAATAAAACCGCATGCATCCGCGAAAAAAGTCAACTTTTATGTGAAGTCCGCAGTTCGCTTTTGGCTAGCGAGGGGACTATATAAGTATAGATATAGCCCAACCTGTCTCGTATAATATGATAGGAGGCCTGCGTCTAGCAGTAGGATATAGTTATAATCGGCAAAGATTCTTAGAGAGATCTTACGTATAGGTTTTATCATTTCATAACAAACCATGCTCGCGTTAAACTTAGGTAACCCGTTTGACGGTTATTATAGCAGACACTGCACCTTTGTAGTGTCCTGAAAGAGCTGCCTCACTAAGTTTGTGATATTCCACAGGTTTCTAGAACCATAACTTCAACGTAGGTATGTTTGTATTTCGAGTGTTATGTTTACATCAGATTCATTAGAGCGACTCGCTCGATGTGAAGTGGCGGATTAAATGATTACAGTCCATTAGCAATAGCCGTTAGTGTTTTATGGCTGCTCTACATGATGGGCCATCATAGGGACGCAGCTATACGACGGAACGAGATCGCAATATCGTTAGCTCGCTCTAACGCATAGCTGCGTCCCTATGATGGCCCATCATGTAGAGGAGCCCTTAATAGTTTCATCCTGGCAAACCGGAGTTGGTTTGACTCAGGTTTTCTTCAAGATTTGGTATACTAATTCTTTCAGAATTAGGCCAACCGGCAGGCATCGAGTTCATTTGTCCCCACTTTTCGCCACTTCTATGGTCCGCCCGGCAACGTAATCCAAAGTATTAGTAGTAATATGATATAAACGCCTATTTAATTTCAGTGATAATGTGCCTATGCACATTTAACCCTTTGCCTTTACCCTTTTTAACTATTTAAAAAGGGCCGATAACACAACTGATTAGGTACCAATTTAGATTATCAATGACAAACTTCGAAGACCTCTCGTGTTATCAGTGTTATCTTCATGATTTCGAAACAATGACCATCCAATTATCAGTTAATAGTTTGAGATTGTTTGTAGTAACCTGATGCTATTGATCTCCACTAAGAGTCCAAGTCAAACTCTTAGGTTTACAATACATTTAACTTATTAGTTTTTTCTCCGGCAACGAGAAAGATTCGGAAGATCGATTGGTAAAGTGGTGGATCAATGTTCAAAAACCGCGAATTGTGCTCAAGTCAGTAAAGTATGAAATTAAAACCCTATTTAAAAAATTGATTGTCCTGTTTTTAGTTTGTATAGATAGACGGTACCTACAGATAATCTTAATAAGCATAAAAATATTTCACTTTATTGTTTTTTGCCATAATTTCTTTTTTTTTCCTCTAGCTATTTCTGATTTCATGACCTCGTTTACGACGCTCAATTTGAATCTCATTGCCAAAACGTAGGATCCATAATACGGGTTCTAAATAAGACTACGCTTTATTCATAAAGATCATGGATTATATAGCTTTAAATTTAAACTTGGCGTCAGTCAAGGTCGGAAAACATGATTTGTGATTGTTTATTTTATTCTTCTACCAAAATAATATTGTCAATTAAGCTGTACCCACGGCTTCGCCCACGTGGGATTCGGTGCGTTTTATTTGATCGCAATATAAGTATGGAAGTATGGATGTTAAGGAAACCAAACCCCGATAAACGACAACCGAATAACTATAAGTAATGTTACCATCATCGGCACAGTTTAACAACCATTTGTAAATCTTACCTTACTGCAACGAAATAACGTATATTAAAGATCTGTTAAGTGTGTTGCGGTGTATAAGGTAGGTAAATTATACATTCAGATATGGGGAAAAGGTTGAAAATCGTATGTTATTTTTGGTTCGGCCGGTAAAAATAATCAGAAGTTCATAATGTGACAAAATATACTATAAAATAAGGAAACTTTTTAATGTTAAGTATTGTTAGCTTCTTATTATTTTATGCATACACAGGATAAAGTGAACTATAGATACGATACCTTATCGAGATAAAGTTGAAAATTGAACTTTATTATTGGTTCAGTGGTTAAAAATAATTCAGTGTTCATAACGTTAAATAAGGAAAAGTAATATTTTTAGTTACAACATTACATATACGGTAAATCTAAATATACGTAAAGTTATAATAATAATATATGCGTAAAATTTGTATAGTAAGGGTCCCGGCTGTTAATAGTTTCGAGACCCTAATACCATGCCACTTTGTTGGCTCTTACGTCAAGGTTGCTTTTGTAAAAATACGAGGTTAGTGTCTCCAGGCATATCATACTTATGTTATTTATTTGATTTGAAGGTCATCTGGTTACAATGGATTTTATAAATGTACTTTGCCTACATATTTGATGTATTGTTTGCACTTAGTTAATTAACTTCAAGAAAAAACTACTAGCTACTTTTTAGTTATTATTAAAAATAGGTGCGTACAAAACTTGGATCACGTAACTCTTGTAAGATCACTTCGGTCTCAGGTCAGACTGCAATGTTTTACGCGTTAACTTTGAATTGGGTTTGGTTGCATTTAAAGTATATTTATTTACTCAGTTTGTTTAATGCCACATGAAGTGCAGTGCGTTAGTATCGTCGTTATCGACACTATAAAATGACAAGTGGTTAGTTTACAAGCGTTTACGAGATTCCTTGCAATCCATATCAGTGTGGTTAACCGCACAAGGAATTAAATTTCGTAATTATAATTAGTATTAGTCGTAACAGTAGCACTAAGGCACTTACAACTTGTGCCGCAAAATCTGCGAATTCTGAGAAATACCTACTATTAAAATGTATAATAGAGTAAATGTAACTCGCGACATAATTTTAACAACCATCTTAACCAAACCTGCACGAAAACTCCAATTTACATATTGAGTTGAAAACTTTAAAATATCGAAGGAGTATGAAAAGGTCTCGGTAAAAGGAAAATTATCATACATGAATTATTCCAACTATTTGGATACGCCAGCCAATTGTACAATCAAATCCGATCATTAATTTAGGAGCTATAGTCTGGTTGGCCAATAAGTGCAGTAACTGTAGAAGTAATAAGCTATACTCACCCCCTTTTTAGTAGCGAGGGTACTAGCGGAAGAAAGAGATAGTATGATTCTCTCTGCCTATACTTGAAGTAAAACAAACACTGGCCAAACGATATGTTGCCACAAATCTGTGACTTACAGATACACATGAAGGGTTTAACCAGAGTGGCCGCTCGAGCGGCAGCGACCGACTGCGCGTCTGACGCCGCGTCTATGGCAAACAAACAGACCAACACGTATGGGAGTGGCCTCAGTGAATGCGTTGCCGATCGCTCGCCACTGCGGCCGTGCACTTACACTTCAGACATTTTGATAACTGTTTTAATGAAATACCTCCGTAACTGACCTGTATGATGAGCGGGCGATACGCGGTGATACTCTCGTCACTGACATGGGAAGGGAACGCCTCCAGGTCGAAGTCTATTACTGCACAGCGCGAGGAGTTGCAGTAGCTCGACACCTGACAAACAAATACGATCAGAATTCTATTAACAGTACAAGTTAAATCACTTAATAAGATACGGTTTGTTGCGTTCAGTAACAACCCTAACTGTGATACGATCTCATTCTCTAAATTGCTGCTTAACTTCCACAATACCACATACCATCATGTTGTCATAATCATGTAGGCATTTTACGTATGTATCTGCATCCATGAGTGCATAAATGCAAGAGTGCTCTACAGCACTACGCAGAGCTTTACGTAGAAACTAAAAAGGGTTTCATTTCTGTCAAAATGGAGTCGAAAACTGTAAAAAAATGTTTTAAAGAAATTATGCGTGTTGGCACTGACGTAATTTGCGACCGCGGTAATCCAGCGAACATGTATGAATGAGCGAGCTCTAGGGTTGCCCCGTAAGACAAACACGGGCACATGGGTCCCGCGCGCTAACAAAACCCACACCAAAAACTGTTTGGACTCACCACAGCCAACGAGTTTGGTTTTAATCCTAAATTGTACAGCAACACGGTGTAGGGCAGCCTCGCCGCCGCCCTCACGAAGCTCACAGCCATGGCATGGTCATCCCCCCGGGTGTGCGTCACTATAACCGGCACCGTGGTGTTGTGCCAGGTCTCCATGTGCCCCGAGAGACCCAGGATCTTGAAGTACCGTTCCTCCTCCACCAGATGGTTCTCTTCCACATCTCGAAGGTTGTCCTGTGGGGAAGCGACCTGCTGCATTATAAGATAATCCTTTGTATATAAATATTGTCTTACAACATAATAGCAACTGCAGGAGAAAACTGGACTAATAAAATAGTGACATTGAGTAGCATTGGACAAACAAAAATGGTAAAAGATGGAGAAGGCTTGCTTTTACTAAGGCCTCAGGGGATCATATACCGAATAGATCCTAACAATAGAACAGATGTGTTAGAAGGAAGCTTAAATAATAATAAAATATTTATGTAAACTTTATTGCCTAAAAGATATTATACCAAAAAACAGAGGTCATGATATCATGGTATTTTGATGCTTTGAGGTGGTGCATTTAAAAATCTAAAAGTAATATTTATTGATTGATTGATTTATTGATTTATTTATTTATTAAAGACAACACAATGGTCCAATCAATATTAGTATTAACTTAGTCTAATGTTAGTTACTTAATAATATATACAAAAAAGTGGTTTAGTCCTTTGACCCATTATCCACAGCAGAGGACAGTCTAGCTTGTTAGCTATCATGCTTAGGATGCTGTTGCTGCTCCCGCGCACCCTGTTTAACAGTGAGGCCGTTTTCTTGCGCCACACGGCATCAAAGCCGTCTGTGCGCACACACAAACAAAAATCCAATTAATCCAATTTAGACATGCACAAATAAAAATCCTATTGTTATGTGTTGAACATCAAATTTTGAATGAAACTATTTTGTATAATATTAATTGTATCCGCGGTACAGCCTATGTGGATTGTCTGCGCATTTTGCCCTCAATCAAAAAATAACCAACAGTGTAGTTAAACAAAATCCCTAGATTTATGTTAGTAAGTTATAATGTGATTCTCTTAGCTTTGGAAAATAACTTGATAGTATTTTAATTTGTAATTGAACAGTGATTGTGCTACTCTCAAGTGGAGTCATGTGTAAGGTGTGTACCTATGTCTGATTGCCCACTCTCTATAAACTAGAATTAAGATAGTTATAAAAATTTCTCATATAAGTGAGATGTAATTTCTTATGGGAAATAAATGTCTTTAAACCGAAATTTGAGATACAATCTAAGTATGTAGCTAAGAAGAGGATACTTTTTATGTTATCTATACACATTGTTGGCAGACACCTGCTTGCTGTCTAAATTCCTAATCAATCATGGCTAGCGGCACATGGTCATTCCAACATTCTTATAATATACTGATTAGATATAAGCATTAATGAGTAATAACTATTAGGACAGTAAAAATAAATATATAAAAAAATATGACATAGTATATCTGCCCAGCTTACAAAAGTCAGGCAATTTTTTTTTTATACCACAATGGTGGCAAACAAGTATACGGCCCACCTGATGGTAAGCAGCTACTGTAGCCTATGGGCACTTGCAATTCCAGAGGTGACACATATGGCATTGCCAACCCTCTAAAAAAAGGAGGATTCACCATTATGACAGCTAATGAGACTAAGAGGGTCCTCGTCGTCAACACACTGGGTCCTCTTTGAACTCTTGGGCAACCTTACTCACCAGCAGGAACACAACACTATGAGTAGGGTCTAGTGCTATGTGGCTGTGGTTTTCTGTCAGGTTTAGGTCTTATATTGTTGTAATAATAACTTCTTGTAAAACAATACATTTTTCACCTCAGCAGTTCGAACAAGCCAACTTTCCTCACTCCCTGGAGTGAAATTCTGTTTCTAGAAGCTTTGTCATAATGATGATGCCTTTCATTCAGAAATGTGTTTTTTTTAACTTTAATATATTCTCACTACTGAGGTGAAAAGTTGTATGTGTCACATGACAGAAAAGTTTTTTTACATCTTGTGTTCTTGGGATACCTCGCTACACGCAAGATTCTAACTTAGAATCACTCGCTTCGCTCATGATGAGCCTTTCGCTTACTCGGGACTCAAAATCAACACTCGCAAGAAAAACCAATTTTCCTGTCTTGTTGCACAAATAACTATTGTTGATTTATTTGACTGTTCTCACTCAAAATAACTTTAAGCAATTTCATATTCTTAATGTTCATATTCAGATGAATAGTTTAAATATTTGCCAATTATTAGCCTAGCAAATGGCTCCTGGCTCCATAGGGAAACAGAGTGCCTTTTCATAAAAAAGGCTGGACATCTTTAATAGCAAAAAATCAATCATCTATTACCACAGGTTTTTATTTACTTCTTTTCATCTAAATGTTTAAAATAATGTAATACCTAGTTATAAACCGGCAAATAGGCTAAGAGTTAGTTACATGTAGTACCTGGAAATCCTTGATGTGCTGGTGCGTCTGCGAGACGATGTTTTGGATGGACTGCGGCTGCTGCGAGTGGAACACGATGAGGAACAGGCTGGTCGCGAACACCGACGTCGAGAACAGCAGGAAACTCTTAGTCTTCATCTTGACCGCTCATTCTCTCACTCCTCGGCATTTCCACAAGATTGTTCCCTTCACTAACGCCAGCTCACACATCACGCTGACCCCTTCACCCTCAAAAAACCTTCCATTACACTCATGTTTGAATTTCTCCAAAAAATAAATCAATATCACTGACAGCCGCTTTTCAGCTCATTTATTTGACAAAATACACACAATATCCACCTGGTATTAAAAAGCAAAATTGGAAACATTAACCACATTCACAGCCATAACCGACTAAACATCGTATTGAATATCATATTACATATTTTTTTTTATAATACTTTTGCACCAGACAGACGACTTCTACAAACGGCAAAAAAAGATAACTGATTGATTGAAGATGATGATTGATCTTATTGAATGAATGAAATGAATGAGGACTGAGGGCCTACTGCGAAGTTCGAAAATCGACAAAACGATGGTCCCGTCTCTATCGCTCTTGCTGGGTCACAACAGACCTAGCGGAATTCCTCGCGGAATTAGCGGAAGTAGCGGAAATTTGTCTATGGTAGCGGAAATTTGTCTATGGTAGCAGATTTTTTGTAGGGAAGCCATAGACAAATTTCCGCTACCATAGACAAATTTCCGCTACTTCCGCTAATTCCGCGAGGAATTCCGCTAGGTGTGTTATGACCCTACTATTAGAAATTATCAGTTTACTCGAGGTTTGCTCCTAAACGTGCTTTGCGTGTATACGATTGTAGGTGTCACGCGGCTGTCACTGTCATACCATATTTAAAGATCATTCATTTCATTCATTTCATTTCTTTTCTTTTTCATTCATTATCTTTGTTTCTGTTTAGGAGGTGCGTACCGCTGATTTTTGCATATTTTTATTGCATTTCGTGTTTGATTCATGTTGCTAACCAATTTAATCTAACCATTTAAGGGTAGCAGTAGCGTGAAAACAATGTCCAACATATCTAAGAGGAGACGAGAAGGATCGCGGTCCAAGATCAAGGTAAGAAAATGAGGTCACATCGTGGCCGATTCATGCTCCATGTATGCACTTATCAAAATCGCACAGGCAACGTTTTTTATTTCATTGACCTCTGTTACACCTGTGGTTACACTAACATAGAAAAGGTTTGATAGGATTCCTTGAGGAGTTGGGATGGCTGGACTAGCCACTCACCCATCACGCAAAATAGGCGCTAGACGTCGAGTTGCGGAAACTTGCCCGTTCTACAATACAATACACTAACATAGTAAACAGGTTATGTTCACTGGAAATAGGTCTGGATTGTTTGATGCCGTGTCTACGATGCCGTGTCTACGTGGGTAGTATAAAAGTGAACCGTGTTAAAAGTGATTTCATTATCGCCGCCGGTAAACGCCTCGTAACTTCCTTGAGCGTGACGCGATGCTGTTAATTATGCGATAAATACAATTGCATGAAAATTTTCTTTATTTTTTTTCATTTTATTGACATAATCTTGTGTGTAATAACAAGTTGCTATATACAGAGTATGGGTGACCACAAAGAGTTTCTGAACCGCATCACAAAAACTCTCTACTACGGTGAACTGCCCTCGCTACCCTGTCTGAGTCTACCCGTCACTGGTAGGTTGAGGAAATATATTTTTATTGAAAATACTAACAAATATAACTTAGCCTAAGACAATAAGAAGTATTTTCTTGTTTGAAGAAGAGTAATAATGTTCAGTTAACTGCTGATTTTTTTGTTTACAATTTATTTTAACTGACATATAACAAAGTATTTATTTTTATAATGGTTTAACTGGTAAAAAAAAATCCTTTTATGTATTCAGTCCACCATTTGTACTTTCATGGCTTGTACAATAAAGGTTAAATAAATAAATAATATGTACATCAATGTACCATCAGGTTCATAATTGCATACCCAATTTATGAATGAATTCATTGATAAATTGGGTATGTAATTATGAACCCGATGTACACATAATTTTTAGTAGAATGATAATTAGAATGAATTAAGCACTTACAGAGAGTATAAAAGGTGCAGGTGTTATTTTCGTGGTATACCTTATCCCATTGCCTTAAGGTTTACAATTGACCTGTTATTTGTTGATAATGCTACATAATTATAATTACATATCAACATTGTTAAACTACAATGAAATACATCACTATCAATGTTTACCATAATGTAGTCATTGCACTGTGACATTCAAATATATTATTAGTACTAATAGAAGTACTACAAATAAGAGTATTTAGTTTTTTTTTAATAAATCCTTGTTGAGTGGTGCCGTGACCAGGATTATGATAAATTGTAAGTTATTTGGTTTAACCCTTTATTGGGCATACGATACATAAAATTCAAATAATGGTGGGAAATATATTCCTCTATAAAAGCTTAACTTATGATATATATTTTAGCTTAGCTTATGTTATGATATATATTTTATGGTGTCTGATCTCATTTTTGTTAATAGGTGTATTGTATAGATTTATTTCCGAATTTGTTGAATATGTTTGTTGTTATTTTTATTTACCGTGTAAGCGCTTTGGTCTTTACTGTAAGCTTATGTGTGAGAATAAACGAAATTGAAATTGAACTTAACTGATAGCTGCAACAGGAGACTACGCTCAATTGTAAGACAACCACTTACATATAGTTTGGCCAGGGACTGTTTCACTTCACTTCAGTCATTGACAGAGAGAATCATACTAGCTTTTTCATACGCTAGTACCCTCGCCACAAAAAAGGGAATGAGTATAGCTTATTACTTCCACTGTTACTGCACTTTTTGGCTAGTCAGACTATTGTAATCTGTTTCGCAGAGGTGTCCTGCGCGCTGTGGTCCGCCGCGCAGCAGGGCCGCTCGCTGCGTCGCTTGCATGGCGACGCCGCCGCGCGACTCGCGTACGACGCTCGTGTGTCACCCTGCGCTCTTGTGCTAGCTCTCTTGTACCTGGAGAGGCTACGACACCGCAACCCCGCGTATGTCGCCGCCGCCGCACCCGCTGACCTTTTCCTCGTGTCGCTGGTAAGTTAATTAGTTTCACAGGGCATTTCCGCAGGTTGACATCCAGTGTGCCAATTTTGTGACGTGACTTGGGGATGGCGCTACTCTATACTTAGTTATACGCGGCGTTAGGTTACTTGTGGCTTCTGGAGTTCCTGGCGAATCTAATTTGCCTTACTTTTCTTTATCACACTAAGATTGCTGCATGAGTAAAAGGATTTATAGCATAAGTTCCTACTCTATGATATGCAATAAAACGGCTAACCCACTAGAGTAGTGGCTCTTAACCTTTTAGTGGACCATATTATTTTTGTTAGGGACCACCACTGCCTGGAGTCAGGGCTCGTAACCGGTTAAAGTAAAAAACCCCGAAATAACCCAATATATTTAATTATTTTATGGTTTTTATGTAAAACCCGATGTTTTATTTAGGTTTTCACTTCATATTAAAGGATTTTTTCGATTAAATATGAAACAGTAACGAAAGAACGAAATAAAAAACCGGTTTTTACTATGGAGCAAATTCCGGTTTCCGAGCCCTGCTTAGAGGTAAATAAATATAACTGACAAATATAGTCACGAAAACGTCGTTTTGTTCATAAATCGAAGACCAATTCACGTGCTTCCAGTACCACCAGTGGTCCGCAGATCACTGACAACCAACTGCCCTACAGTTTCAGATTTGATTTGTCGTGTCGTGTATCAGCATTGTTGTTGGCATTAGATTGATATGTTGATGATTTGTTGTTTAACAGATGGTTGGCAACAAGTTCCTTCAAGACGACGGCGAAGACGCCGAGACACTGGTAGCCGAGTGGGCGGCCGCCGGCGGCCTCGCGCCCGCGGACCTCAAGCGGCTTGAAATAGACTTCCTTAATGCTATTGTAAGTACACAACTACACATAAATATCGAATCAATATTACGGGCATAAAGTAATTTATGTAATGGAGCAGCACAGTTTAAGAACTTTTTGAAGCTCATGTCTGACGCGCCATCTACCCGAGAACAACCTAAAGATATAAATATAGTAGGAAAAAATAACAGTGCATTGCAGCGACATCTAGTTATGAGTAGCTTACTAGTAGTGCACTATTCATAAGCTCAGTAAGGCTTGTGGTGTGAGTACTAGACGCCGATATACATATACATTCCGTGAGCTTTAAGAATAATCTTCGGGAATCGGCGATGACACACGAAGGTAATGTTGCTGTTCTGCTTTTGCATGTGTTACTGTTGATTGATACACGACGTCTCTTTCTAAAACCTGAAGGTTCTATTTAGAGCTTACGGACTGTATATAATAGATATACTTAAGTAGCAGTGGTTTGTGGGCAAAGTTTTTCTTAGCTAAGTTGGTGTTGAATTTGCCTTACAATTTCTTGTCTTGGCAAGCTGACGAGAATCGTCTTCTATAGACGCCCCGTCATTCATAAATAAATATTGAAATACATAGACTACACCTATAACTCAGGAACAAAATAACAGTGTAGGTACTACATTTGACCCTTGTTTCTTTCAGGAATGGAATGTATACGTAAATAACGAGAGCTTTGAATCGGGGCTGTCCTGGCTGGAGGGCCAGGTGGCGCTGAAGCAGGCCAAGGAACGAGGGTTCTTCACCTACAGCGATTTGGCTGCCGCGGGAGGAGGTAAATATTATTATTTTTAAATTTAACATTATCTTTAAAAAGATAATGTTAAATGATCTACTGGGGCACTTCAACAGACATGGACTGCTTACAAGCAATCAGTTTGGTTTCACAAAGGGACGTTCCACAACCGACGCTGCTGCAGAACTCATTAAACATATTTTCAATGCTTGGCGAGACAAACGTTATGATGCAATTGGTATATTCTGTGACCTTTCAAAAGCTTTTGATTGTGTAGATCATAGAACGCTCATTCTTAAATTAGAACACTATGGTCTTTCAGAAAATGCCCTGAGTCTCATGTCTTCTTACCTTAGCAATAGAACACAAACAGTTGTTGTAAATAAAACCCAGTCTAAAGGGACTTTAGTAAAATTAGGAGTGCCACAGGGTTCCATTCTGGGCCCATTCCTGTTTTTGGTTTATATAAATGATTTACCTTGTGTAGTACAAAACCTTTGTGGTATGATTTTGTTTGCCGATGATACATCTTTAATTTTCAAAGTTTAACGGCAATCCAATGATTTATCTGTAATTAACAATACACTAGCTGGCGTACTAAACTGGTTTACTACTAACAATCTGTTACTTAATGCTAAGAAAACTAAATGTATTCGATTTGTTTTGCCAAACGTGGCACCAATGGACACTAATATAGTTATAAATGGTGAATGTTTAGATATAGTAGATAAAACTGTGTTCCTTGGTTCAACGTTGGACAAAAATTTACAATGGAGTCCTCATATAAAAAAACTCGCTCTTAGACTAAGTTCAGCCGCTCATGCTGTTAGAAAAATTAGACAACTGACTAATGTTGAGACAGCTCGCTTAGTTTATTATAGTTATTTTCATAGTGTAATGTCATATGGAATTCTGGTTTGGGGCAAAGCAGCTGACATACAGACTATTTTTGTTTTACAGAAAAGAGCCATTCGCTTTATGTATAACTTAAAGGCAGGTACATCAATTAGAGAATTATTTAAAGAAATTAATATTTTAACTCTTGCGTCCCAATATATCTATGATAATATTATTTTTGTTGTAAAGAATATACACACATTCAAGAAGAATTCTGACATCCACAGCTATAACACTAGAAATAAAAACAAGCTTGCTACCAGACGATGTCGTGTCCGCAAAGCATATAAGTCATTTTTTGGCCAGGGTATTCATATTTATAACAAGTTACCCGTCGATGTTTTGAATCTATCATTTCCCGCTCTTAAGAAATACTTGAAAAAAACTTTAATGTCAAAGGGTTATTACAGGGTCGAGGACTATATGACAGACATATATGCATGGCCCAAACCAGAATCTATAAAATCATCTAACATTTAGAGGACACAGTTCAAGTAAGAAAGAATATCAAACGTATTGCGAAGCAGTCAGATTTGGATTTTATTTTTATTTTTCATTTTAATTACACAATAGGCAGGTACATGTCTGTCTCTCAAGCTGTTTTGATATGCCTTCTTGAAGAACTACGCATTATTGTATATAGTATCTTTAATGTATTTGTAGTACTGTTTTGAAAAAATAAGTCCCGCCGAGTTTCTTGCCGGTAATAAGTATTACTTCTCGGGTCAGAGGTGTAGGGTTAGAACCGGTGGTAGTTTCTTTTCTCTCTGACGTTCATAAGTGCATTGTAATGTGCCTAAATTGAAGAATAAATATCTTTTATCTTTTATCTTTTATTATATATATTATATTGCCCAGCTGTTCAAGTAGATACAATACATTCAAGTGTTGTTGACTTGACAGTCGTTTTGTAACCATTTCATATTCTCCTCTGACACAATCGAATGGTTTGTGATGCTTGTAATGTTGACTGTGCGATTAGGGCAATAAGGTAGAATTTTAAATGTATATAAATAATCTGCGTATCACGTACTGACTGTAAGGCGTGCCTAATGTATGATTTTCGGTTTCAGACGCAGGAGCAGCGGTGGCCGGGGCGACGGCGGCGGCGGCGGCGGCGGCGGTGGCGCTGGCCTACGTGGCCGCGCTCGTCACCTCCGCCCTCCTCGTCTCCTGCACCCTCCCGCTGCTGCACCTCACCGCGCTGTCCACACAACCACTCCTCACACAACCTGCCAGTGCCACACTAGAACCTAGCCTAAATGAGACTGTTGAATTTAATATGGCCGCACCGCGGTGCTGCACCGATTGGTTTAATTATGAACCCTTAAAAACACCTCCCGTGTACATGCCTTTAGAGCCCTGGTTTAAAACTGATTTAACGTGGTACCGTAGTTCCGTCGTCGACCCGGTGCAAAGATGGCTGGACAAGCTAGATGAGTATGCCGACAAATATCTGTTTAAGTCTAAGAAATGCGGGTACGAGAGTCCGGGGGTGGGGGTGCAGCCGCGCTGCGTGCGGTGGCTCGACCTTAGCAAGCTAGGTGGTCTGGTGGTTATATCGGACCGATAGTATTTTAGTTTTTAACGCTCAGTTACGGGAAACGCTGGGTCTGTCACTTTCTTATCAGTATAAAGTGATATAACCTTTTAAATGTCATATCCAAAACGACACACCATTATCGGTCAACAAGCCAATCTGAACCTTAAAGGTTGATTTAGACGAGGACAATTTTCAGGCGCCTAAATTACTGCGCCAGTTTTTTGCCGTCAGCACATCTCAGACCGTTTAGACGATGACTTTTTTTAGGCGCCTAAATCCTGCCGCCAGTGACCAGCAAACCGTTTACACGGCGCCTTTTCCGTGCCAATCATTAGCACGCCGCCACAGCCGACGGTGCTAGTTTTTGCGCCAGTCTTTCTACGCTAGGATCACCATGAATTCAGGAGTTCTGAAGTTAAAAAAGCAATGTATAACCAAACTATCCGCGTTATTACGAGAGGAGCTGATTAATATGTTGGAGGAAGAAATACATAAGAAGAAACGAATTTGGGTATGAAAATGGATTGGTGACAGTCTGACAGATATGCAAAAGGTTAAATGCGTTTCTCGAACTGGGCACACTAACGCTCACGCTTTCCGTCTCTTATCTGTCCTTTGCATTATTTATAATATAATAAGTAATCGCTCAATAATTCGTTGTTGAACAAAGCAATAATTATTTATGGTTTAGTTTTAGTTTGTGTGCGCCTCCAGTTGCATTTGACTTGGCCGTCTTATTTACTAAGCGTACTATGATTTCGAGTTAATTGAGTTTTTATTTTGTGTTTATCTTGTTCTGTTTGCCGAGCTGGAGATGATTTTTGTTTATTTTTGATGGCCATACGTCATACATACTAAACTGGATTGATTGATTCAGAAATATTGGCACAAAATCTATGAAAATATTAATTACAGCAAATGTCATTCCCGTGTAAATCGATTGTAGTGCTACAGTATAGATAAAATACCTCGTACAGAAGTCCCGCTGTCTAACAAAATCGATGTTTGACAGCTCAAGGTCGCAAATAATGCTTTATCTGTAGTGACGGTGCGCGAGGGAAATAGCGCTCTGCATGTGTCGCCGCATGCGGTTGCTGCGCCAGTGTGATAATCGCCTAAATATCGGATCTATGAATGAAACTTATCTGTGGAGTGTGACAACCTTAATTTACCGCCCAAGGAGATTTAAGATACCTACCGTGATATCTCGATACCTGCACGCCTAGCACATGTTACTTTGTTGCGCGACTTTCCATACTTCAAGTGCGACTCGAAGTATGAAGTGACAGGCGACAACGTAAGATATGCTAGCCCGCCTGGTACCTCAGTACATAACACATAAGTGGCACTTTTTTGGAAAAGGTACCATTTGATCTAGATTATCACATGTTATATCAAAATAAAGGCATTTATTGAGTTACCAAATCATTGTATTGGATATTTTGTGAGGGTTTATTATCAAAAACGCAATGTTCTTGATTGTAGGAAATCTTGTGAAATTGTAAATAATACGTGATATTTTTGTATGTCGTCCTTGGTGGTTGTAACTGCAAACTAAAAAATAAACTACTTCTGCAATATAAGTGTGTTTCATTAACTGAATAAAGCGAAAGACGTGGCTCATTGTCTAGCTTTATTTTTCGATTAGATTATGTAAGTGGCGCGGCCCTCGTGGACGCTCGTGGCGGGGCGTGCAGCGGGGCGTGCAGCGGGGCGGGCGAGCGTCCATACACTTGTGCAGCGTCGACTCCGGACACCAGTACGAGTGTCCTTTGTTTGACATGCACGCCGCCCGCCCCGCCCCGCTGCACGCCCCGCCACGAGCGTCCACGAGGGCCGCGCCACTTACACTAAGTGTTTAGGCGTATATTTGATATTCACCCTTATTTTAATGAGCACAACGTCTATATTAAAAACACTTAAAAACCTTAGAACTGAAAGAACAAATCAAATTATTTTTTAATTAATATTTTGTATCTCGTTGGTCACTTTTTCCTTTGTATATGACATCTATACAAGTTTATAACTTAAAAACCTTATTTATTTTGTATGCGGTACCTACAAGGTAATCGAATCAACAACTACAATAATGATAATTTTAGATACCTACTTGAAATGTAAACCAATATAATCAAATACGCAAATAAGACAACGATGGCTTCACGATGTAGTTTATTGAAGCAAACCGACTAATATTTGCTTATACATAGACCAACCGCTTTCCTCCTGATTTTTATATTATAACAGTGTCACCAATATCTATGAAACATCGGTTCATGTACAGTCGCCATCAAATATATCGGAGCGCCCAGGGTACTCGAAAATATTTGAAAATGCACTTTATCGCCTTGAAAATAGAGGCGTTGTTCAGATATTTGTGACCAACTTGGCCGCTCCGATATAACTGATGGCGACTGTACAAAAATTTACATGTCACAATAAAATAAATTTCATGCGAAATTCATTAATATTTACAAGGGTTACAGTAATTTAAATGAATATTTATAATAATATGATATACATACATAGTTTACTACGTACAAAAATAGCGAATAGCTATATTACATACAAGCGAATAGTATATAATATACTAATGTACTTCCGATCCAAGGGAGAATCTAGTGCGAGCACAGTAATGAAGATACAGAAAATATTTAAATTTATAGATTACTTGTTCTTCGTAAGAAAGTATTTTGTATAGCCACCTGCAATAATATATTGAACAGCAAAGGCGTGAAAAAAGCGAAGCAGAAGGAAGGCGGCGAGTAAAGTTACCACAGAGCTCAGAGGATGCAGTGCGTGTCGACGGGGGACCCTCTTGTCCCTGTAGCCGTCACCACAGTGTATAATATATAATAAAGGGTCAGCAACGCAGACGTGACACCTTTGGAGTAACAGGCATCTGCCTGATGGTAGGCTGCGGTAGCTGCTAGCCACCAGGCGGGCCATATGCTTGTTTTCCACCGTCGTGGTATAAAAAAAAGAATATCTTTCGTGTCGTGTCATGGCTCTACAGTAGGTATAGTACGTCTTTTCAAATACACATTCCTCATTGTTATAGGTATGTCCTAAAACGACTAGCATTATTAGACTGTATGTACCACCGTTCCTGAAAAGACCCACTTCAGCTAGCAAATGCATCATACCTGTGTCTGAAAATATACTACCTCTAATGTTAGGTGGGTCTGCACATACAGCCTCTAATAACGCTAGTTGTTTTAGGACATACCTATAAAATTGTGGAATGTGTGCTTGGAAAGACGTACTATACCTACTCTCTACGAACAGGATTCGGTCAAAAAATTTAGCGCAGTTGGTTGATTGAGATATCATTGCAGGCGACTGTAACCTACACAGCAATTAATTTAATACAAAAAGAGTAAGTGAGTAATGTGAGTATGCAAACATATTTAATATTATTATATGTATAGATAGCCGCCACAATCATATAATACAGTCAGCAGCAAAAGTAGCTAAGCGGCTATCAGCTTAGCTTCTTCTGCTGCTGACGGCTGTACATATAATATATCTAAGAATTTAACAAATTCTACGAACTGGGCTATTGTAATAATTTTAACTCTTACCTAGTCCTAATTGAATAAACAATTCGTTTTATTAACACCTAGTTATATCAAATGTGTATTTATTACAATTATTCCTACACTTTCCATACAACTTTCTGAACTTTCCTTTATTCTACAAAAGAACATTCTTACGAGTAATAAAAACAGCCCCGCGGTTGCTAGCGATCTAAGACGCCTTATCAAACTAAACACCTAAGAAATAAAATAGTAGCGAATGCTTAAACACCAAACATTAGTGACAAAACTCATCATTTTCAGGATTAAATAAATACGTTACGTTACGTTTTAAATAAAATTTTCAGGATCGGATGGAACACCTTGTTGAGGTAATCACGAAATCTAGTAACCGTAGAATCTACAATAGTTATGTTAAATTTGTTTGCAATTCAATTCGACACGTATGATTGGGGAGGGGGGTTCATATCCCCTGTGACCCCCCCCCCCCCCCCCCCTCGGACCGCGCCTCTGGATACCACAATGTTTCTAAATAAAGGAAAAATCCACTACCTCGAGCAATATTCAAACTCGCGACTCCGCGGATACACGCTCGTCACTCTAACTGAGCTACCGAGACTTACCCGTTGACTTCGAGGTTCGACCGAGGAAGTGGATTCTTCCATTTGTTCTAAACATTGAGGAATTCAAGCGTCAACGCCCTGGTGCTAATGCCTTTTCCTGAATCATGGGAACGCATTAACTTAAGTATATGGTCATAGTTGCTCTTGTAGGATTGCATTACAAACAGCGGGCTTACCGCGAACGTTGAGATTTCGGTATCTCCCTTTCTATGGCACTTGCTACGAGTGAAAGAGACGCAGATGACGAAATGTCGATTTTCGAAGTTCGCGATAGACCTTCAGGGCCGTGAATAGGTACCAGATTTAGGGGGTCCTTGGTATTCCTAGGGAGAAACAAAAACTCACAATTCCCGAACGCTATTATTGTCAAACAACGTGATGGAAGACTGCAAACATCATATTATTATGTTCTATTCAAATGTAAGCATTCAGATCACTCGTTTGGGTCAAGTATAAACAATGGCTTTATTGTCGAATTCTGGCCAAGCGTTGTATTCATAACTCTTTATATTCTAGTACAAATGAGTTGAAACGACTGCTTGGACAGTCTTTTCTCTATTCCGGATATTCATTTCGTGTTTCGTTATCGGTATTTACACATACGTTTGAGTTATATATCTCTTTCCTTTATAGGAAAACGAAAGTGACGTTACCACACATAAATAATCAAAGAAATCAATTCGCGCCAACAAACTTCGAATATTTCCGATTTAAGACACCGTATGAAAACTAAAGGACAATAGTTATTTGTGCAACAAGAGAGGAAAGTTGGTTTTTCTTGCCAGTGTTGATTTTGAGTCCCGAGTAAGCGAAAGATTCTATAATTGAATCACGAGCGAAGCGAGTGATTCTAAGTTTGAATCTTGGGCGTAGCGAGGGATCTCAAGAACACGAGATGTAAAAAACTTTCCTCTCGTGTGACACATACAACTTTTCACCTCAGTAGTGAGAACATGTTAAAGTTAAAACCTATTTACATTACTGAATGAAAGGCATCATCATTATGACGAAAAGCTACTAGAAAGAAAATTTCACTCCCTGGAGTGAGGAAAGTCGCAACTTTCGTCACTCCCTGGAGTGGTGAAAGTCGCGCTTTCGTCACTCCAGGGAGTGAGGAAAGTAGGCTTGTTCGAACTGCTGAGGTGAAAAATCATTTATAAAGCAATATCTATTTTCTAATATACTTTACTAATAAAATATTTAATTTAGAACACTTTGAGCCCGAATAAGTAATAACGATAACAAATAGGAACCGTCAACGATACCTCTATCAAATACAGTGTGTTTTTTTTAAGTGGGCCACTATGGGGAAATCCTAAAGTATAGGAGATACAGGGAAACTGTCTTAGGAAACATTAGGTATTTTTTTGAGAATATTTTTTTGGTATAGTCAAATTTTTGGTCGAGTGTGAGTTGTCCCTAAAAATTAATAATTTTGATGAATTTTTTTTGACGCAGATCTAGTCAGTTTAATGAGAGGATCATTTTATTGTATGGAAAGAAAAATATCTATTCTTACGTGAGCATCTTAAATTCAATTTAAAAAAAATAAAAAAAATTTTTTAGACCAAACAGTATTCTTACTTGGTTTTTAAATCAAATAAAGTGTTCCAAAATCAAATGTCATATTATTGGAATTTGAAATACTTTTTATAAACCTTGCAAGTGTACCTAGGCAATTTACACATGTTGTAATAATAAAAACATTTTTTTTATTTGACTAACTTCTACTGTTCCGATTTTTTTCTTACCATACAATAAAATGATCCTCTCATGAAACTGACTAGATCTGCGTCAAAAAAAAATTCATCAAAATGATTAATTTTTAGGGACAACTCACACTTGACCAAAAATTTGACTACACCAAAAAAAAATTCACAAAAAATACCTAATATTTCCTAAGACAGTTTCCCTGTATCTCCTATACTTTAGGATTTCCCCATAGTGGCCTACTTAAAAAAAACACTGTATATCCGAGCGGCCAGGGTACTCAATAATATCTGATTTGATCTGAAATGATCTGAAAATATTTGAAATGAAATGAAATGAATTTACTTAGGTACCCTACATAAAAAATCTATTTACGTTTTCCTTTGACTGTCACTATGATTTAAATGGGCCAATAATGGTTGCAAAATTGCAAATTTAATGATAAAGACAGGACATACCTACATTAGAAAAGTAGGCTCGTTATTTTTTGATACCACTTAGTAAACGTGAATTGAAATGAATTAACAACACGATTATAAAATAGAATGTGTATTTATGAATATAAAATGAAATATTCCGGACCGGACCTAAATAGTCTGTACAATAATTTTAAACCTAAATAACAATTAACGCCGTAATTTCATTAACGGAACAGATGCAAGCCAGCGACGACTAAAACCAGGACCATGTAGGTATACCTGAACTGACAGTCCAAACAGTGGCAAACAAGCATAAGGCCCGCCTGGTAAGCAGAAGTGCCACGCCTCAGCCTATGCACACACCAACGAACCACGAACCACATGCGCGTTGCCGACACTTTAATATAAAAGAGGGTTCACTGTGTTGACGGCTAAAGGATAAGAGGGTCCCCCGTTGTGTCGTCAACATACTGCATTCTCTTTTGAGCTACTTATTCCTATAATATTTCAATTTTCGTTCGTTGAATGGCGCTGAACTTTGGAGGAATATTATTTATAGAACACAGTCCAGGTATTACTAATGGTCTTTGGCCATCAGATATATCGGAACGGCCAAGGTGGTCACAAATATCTGAACAGCGCCTCTATTGTCAAGGCGATAAAGTGTATGTTCAGATATTTTTGATTACCTTGGCTGCTCCGATATATTTGATGGCGACTGAACAAAACTAAAACGAATAATTTTTACATTGGGTCGCATATAAATCACATCAATAAACGAATATCCATCACATTTTGAATTACCTACCGCATTTGAGTAACTACAGATTTAGAAAAAAAAAAAACATTATGCGTGTTTTCTCTCCAAATAAATTTTAATAAAGTAAACAATAACATACAAATAAAATGTATGGAATATCGGCGAAACGCCATTTTAAGACTATTATGAGCATAAAACCGCGAAATATTCATTTAAAGCAAGCACATTCTCTCGGCTCTCAGAAACACATTTTGAATTCCACTCAGAGATACACAAATAAAATTCTAGCTAAACTTAGAAGCACTAAAATAACAAGCAGCTTGAAGTGAACGTTAAGAATAGAAATGTGATGTTTTAAAGTGAAAGGTACAGCATTGTCGGTTATCAATAAGGCGCTACTGCCATAAAAAATAATTTAGAAATGAACTCTATTAACAACCGGCAATTATGTACCTTTTGATTGAACACGTCACAAATATGTATATAGAATGTTGACCACAATTTATTCTGTTCAGTTACCTTTACCATAGTGTAGTTATTTCATTTTAATAAGACAACACTATTAGCCAAAAAATTTTTTGGAATTACCAACTTTTTACCAAACCCATTAACTAGCTAAATACAATAAATAGAACAGAAAACAGTAACAACTAAATCACATTTGCGTGTAAAATATAATAAATGTTTACTTTACAGTTCTATACATTGATTGATACATCGCGTAAATACATTGTTCATGGCAGATGGTGTGAAGTTATTTTATTGTCATGAATTTGAATGTATTTAGCTAGCAACTGTTTACTAAATATTAATAAACACCTTTTTAATATTAATATCTCAGATATTAAGATAAGGTTTATAAATATATAACCCGATACAACATTATTTCTACAATAGTAAAATATCTGAGTATTTGATACTTATTTATAACACAGATTTAATCCGTAAGTCGAGTAATACAAATTACAAAATAACTGTACGACTAAGTAAGTACAGTCGACTACAAAGAGATGTATCCACTTTTGGACCTTATTACAACGCAATAAGGTGAAAAAGTGGATAAATCTCGTTGTAGTCGACTGTACGGATTTTAAACTGTACATTCTACCAGGATCGCGTTTTACATGGCTACAATTTTACTGTTTACCTCTTTTTCTAAGCAATATATATGGTAGTTCTTACTGACTACCTTAGATGCCCAGATATTTTACTGACACATTTATTAGTCAACAATTTTAACCTCCTACGCAAAGAGGGGTCATATAAGTTTGATCGCCATGTGTATGTCTGTGTAACTGTCTGTGGCACTGAAGCGACTTAAACGACTGAAGCGATTTAAAAGCGTATTATTTATGTATTTGAAAGCATGTTTCCTAGCTAGTCAAGCTAGTGGTCAATTAGACATATTTATCAAAATCGGTTTAGAGGTTTTGAGGATTTACATTTTTTTTTAAATTTATAATAGTTATACAGTAATAGGTTGCGTAAAGAGTATGAAAATGGGTCATTTGGTATGGATTTTTTTATATCTTCCTTTAATTAAGTAGCTTTAGATATAAAATAGAGCCAGTAGGTACCTACTTTCAACATACTGGTTTTCGCTAGTCCAGTCGCAGGTCTATCACTAGATAGATTTAATTGTAAACATTGCGTATTATATGTATAAACAACACTTATGTATGGATCTACAATTTTTACGAGTACATACATATATTTAATTATTTACATCGCCTTATTCAATTAAAACTAGGACTATATTGGGGCTAAAAACGAATATTACAATTTTTTGGTCAATAAATATCGTCAGGTGGCAAGAAAAACTCACTAAGTACTACCACAAGTTCATAGCTATAATGAACCGTACTGGCAACATAACAAGGTTGATTTTCGGTTTTTTTGTAATTAGTGAGTTTTGCTTGTCACCTGACGTTATGAGAACTGTGTTTAATTCATTTTATGTTCTTAATCACTTTTATACGACGGCGGCCTTAGAGGTCAGGTTTTTAACCATTTTGATTAAACAGTCTTTTTAATACGTTGAGTCCGTTTTGAGTTTTCTAAAAGAGTGATTTGAATGTTGTGACCTATCAGTGAAGGTGCGTCAACATTTATCTAGGACAAGCCAGAGCTAATTTGGCTTTTATTTTCTTTGTGAGCTGTAGAAAATCCACTCACCTGCTTGAAAATTTGGCAAGCCGGTAGGAGTCGAGTTCTATCCGCCGCCACTGTGACCTATTCTGAACGTGTTCAAAACGATATCTACTTATTTTTAAATGTCCAGACATTTGAAATTATATAAAGATTTGCACGACATAGGTACTGTCTGCAAGTCGGGTTTATGTTCCACTATGTAACGTTACACTGTGTGGCGTCATACTGGGCACTGATCCGCTGTGACGTGAACGTTAGGGACGTTCCTGATTTTACGTTACATCTTAACTGCTGCGTACAGAATTGTAACCCCATTCAGGAGCAGAAGCGCACTGCGTGCACGTTATACGGTCAGCTGCAACGAAAAAGGCCCTCGCTGCATACAAACTTTGTATGCAGCGGGGGGTCCTTTTCTCTGCCACTGACTGTACTAGCTAGTTGGGGCATTGTAGATATTGCAGCATTGCTATATATAAAAAAATACTGTCTGGAAATCGGATGTTTGGTTAAGTTTCACTGTGTAGCTTTAAACTGTGTTACGATCCTTTGTGTAACGTTCAACTGTGTGACACCCCACTGAGTAACGACCCACCATGTAACTTTCGGAATGTGACGTTCGACTGTGTGAGTTTCAGGATGCGACACCAGAATGAGAAGTAACAGTGAGTGTTGCGACGCGGGTGTGGTTCAGGTTCAGGTTCAGGAGCGGAAGAAGCGCACGGCGCGCACGACGTACTGGCGGCAGATGGGGCACTCGGCCAGCTGGCGCGCGCAGCGCGTGCAGGCCGCGATGTGCCCGCACTCCAGCAGCACGCACTCCAGCGGCGCCGCCATGCAGATCTTGCAGCACTCCTCCAGCGGGAGCGCCTCTAATTCTGTACACAAAACAATTATTTGTCTTGATCAAATTCATTATGGCTTAGCGAGAGTTATGGGGCGACTAGTATTTTGCTATGTCCGCAGATGGGTGAGAAAGGAGAAATCTACAATGAGAAAGGCACTGCAATATATGTTACTGTGAAATACGGATCTCAGGGGTGCGAACGCTATTTCCCGCAGCTCAACAATGTATAGAAACGCGCCACTTTCGGACGCTTTGGGACATCGATTCTACTCGGACCTATACGTTAGGTCTTCCAGGACAGGGCTATTAACTCTTGGCAAACACTTTTAAAGACTGTTGTCTTATCGTCTTAATATTCGGTGTATCATGGTCCTGCCACAGCCTCTGCGCTCGTTCTAGTAGTACCTGCTGTTCGAATCAGACGCAGAACTCAACGCGGTTTCGCGCGGGCAGCTCTTTTAGCTGAAGCAGTATCAAACCGGTCTATGATAGCTGTAAGGGACGGATACACCTGTTAAGTTGTCTCACCGTCTTTATATCTCGCATGGTCCTGCCACAGCCTCTGCGCTCGCTCCAGCAGCTCCTGCCGCTCGACGCAGCCGCGGAACTCAACACGGTTCCGCGCGAGCAGCTCCTTCAGCTGACGCGCGCTTAGACCGTCTAGTGCTGATAGGTCTTTTAGGTCTTCCAGGGCTATTGACTGGGCTCCACCTGTGACATTTGTTATGTTGAATAAATACGCAGAATGAGGGGCTTTGGCGAATGTGCATGTTTGCTGTAAATCGTGGGACCAAACGAACCAAAAATTAGCTGTAGTTTGAAATGTTACCTGTGTTAGAGTCAGACTCGTTTCCATCCTGCTTAGGCGGGATCAAATGTGTAGGTGTCTGCGGCGTCGAATGATCTCGAGGCGGAGACTGTCTTCGTGGCGGAGACTCTCCTCGCGGCGGGGAGTCTCTCCTTAGGGACCTCCTCCTCGGCGGACAGGGTATGATGATGCGCTCGAGCGGCTCGTCCTGCAGCGACGCGCTGTCGGCGTCGGCGTCGCGCGAGGCGGCGGACGGCGAGCGCAGCTCCAGCGACGACGCGGCGCGCTGCGGCGTCGCCGACCCCGCCCCCGACGTCGGGGACAGCAGGAGGACTTCCGAATCTGAAAAACGACACTCCTATGAAGATAAACGCTTATAGCTTACGTATCGCGTATCGCGATAAACGCTTATAACGTGGTTCTGAAATACAAAGGAACATAAACTCTACACTTTCGTTTGGTTGCGAAACAGTTTGAACCTATATTGTCTGTGAGTTTTTAACCTCCTTGAATATTTGTTGTTAACAATCACACTGATCAATCACACTGATGGTACTTGCCTACTTGTATTGATACATGTACCATAGTCGGTAAAATGTATACTACCTATATTGAGTAATCGGCCGGCCTTCACACAAACTCCAAACCCGTGTTCGCGTAGGTACATACCACGATTCAGCTATTGATCAGACTCGACAATCGTACTGGTGTGGATGCATACGGCACGTATTAGCGGCATTTACATACCATTTGGCAAGGGATCTGCGGGCCTTCTAACAAACTCCCAGCCGGAGTCGTCCAGGTCCTCCACCTCGAGACAGTCGGCCGTGTCCACGTGCGGGTCGGCGGCGGCGCCGGGGAACACCGCGGACGGGACCGGCACGGAGATGCGCTCCTGCCCGCCTGTGTATATGTACGGCACAGTAAGCAACATACATTGCGGATGATAAATAAGCAACACCACCCAATGCAATGATTATTGGCCCATCACGAGACCCAATCCACGCAAGTTTTTTGACCAACTAAATGTAAACTGCATATCCTCTCTGTATTTAGCCTTCACCTCCAGCTTAGCTTACACAACTTTGACAGTAGCTAGCTCTTTATTGGAGCAAAAATGGAGTAATACAGTTCTTACTTACTTACATTTACTACACAAAAAAATTGTAGTTTTCTTATTCTACTGCTACTGATAAAATCGGTTTGTCAATATAAATAATATATTATTAAGTTTATCAACATAATATATTTACATTACGTTTTACTATTACCACTAAAAATAGCAGCATTACATATTATATTTCTCGTCCCTATAGTTTGTGCGGTCCCCTACCGTTAATAAACAGTATTGTAGTTGAGACACTTTAGACAGGTATTAGCCATCTTCTGTTATTAATAATACTTATTATTGATGTAGTAGGCGAACTAGGTTGTCCTATGCCTACAGCTTGCTGGTTTTGTCAACGTATGACCTCACACTAACTCGGTATTTTAATTAGTTTCAGCACGTAATTAATTGGCTTAATTAAGCGATATTGTTAGTATGAGTAATCTACAAAACGTGAACTATGAAATCAACAATATATGTGAAATTTTCTGGCCAAAGGTCTTTAATATTTTGATAAGATAGCTAAGCCTTACGTGTAGCTGAAAAGAATGATTGTGCAAAATCATCTATATTTAGTTTGATTTAGTAGGTATCTTATTTATTTTGTCGGTACCACTTAATGTAATTCATTAAGTAGTCATGGATAAAATATTCAAAGAAATAAACAACTTATCTTTGATTAGATAGTTTTGATACAATTTTTAAGTTGTCATATCCTTATTGATACCTACTGTTATCAATTCTAATTAATTAATTATGCGGTTTATAATCGCACTTTTGATTGTAAGGTATTATTGCTGATTTACTTGTATTTCAATTTGCTGTTGTTATTGTATCGGGATCTCACGCTGATTTGCTGAAGTGGCTTGGTAGGTTTTACGTTAACATGATTTATTTAGTTTCACTTTATCACTACATCGAGTAACAGAAGTTACAAGTCACAATTCGTGGATTAAACAAGGCTATTTATTGATTAAGTTTAATAACTGGTATAAAATATTAACTATTATACAGGATCTAACAAAAATTATCCGTTTAAGGGCATTATTGGTATCACATTGAAAGTAAGGAAAAGTAGAAGAAAAATTTTTTGAACGCGAAAATCAATTTTTTTGTATAGGATGGGACACGTCGTCCCAGCTGGCCAACCCTCCATACAACAACAAATTTTTTTTTCTTACTTTTTCATGAATAGAATACGATATGAATTATGCTCTTAAAAGGATCACCAGTATTTTTGTTACACCTTGTATATGGATGGCTGCTACTGGCTCTTTCAACGAAAGGTTTCGTATTAGAACCCCATTTTCTGTGCCGCAAAAGTGCTGGCTGTAGTACTACACAAGTTCAACAGAAGAAATGTAAAACTCACCTGGTGTGGGAGTGAAGCGCTCGTGCCGCGGCGCCTGCGCGGGCGCTGTCTGCGTGTGCTGGTGGGCCGCATTGTAGCAGCCTCCTGTCACATTATTTTTATATTAGAAGGGTGGCATACAAGAGTACGGACCGCCAGACAGTAAAGGTCAAGATAGACTTGATAAATATGTGTAGATGCACATTACAATGTATCACACATATATGCCATCTCTTATGACAGTTTTAAACTTAAGAGCGCTGCATCTCTTTCTTTCGTGCACGGGAGCCATAAACGTGTCTGTAACAGATGGGCGTGGCTTGTCCGAATCGAGGAACAGCCTTAACAGTCTTACCTCCATTGGTGTTAGGCTGTGGCCTCTGCTGCTGCGGCCTAGGCGGTGGCGGTCGCAAGTCAAAGGTGTTGTTGAGGAAGTCATTGATGTTGCTGGTGATGCCCTTGAGGGACGGGAACGGGGCTGCTCGGGGCGGACGCCGTCTGTATGCTGTGCTGTTTACGTGAGACACACAGAGGGACACTAATTCTTCTTTTTCTGAAATAGAACATTATTATTCAAATAAGCTAACTGTGTTATGACTTACTGATTGCTTGAGCTCTGGTAACTTACTGGTGCCATATATTTTCCAAACTATGAATTATGGGTTCCAGCTTGTCAATCTTATTATCAATTTAATAATGAACATTAAATTGAGCTGCCCTTGGCTTAATATAAATATCCTACCTACTGTCTGCTAGCCTAATCTAGTGATTTACCTTCTGTAATAGTACATTATTGTCTGTTTTGTATTTGGACACAGAGATATAACAAAGTTAAGAACTCTAACATTTAATAAATCAATGAAATCTATGGCGTTTATTATATCTGTAAATCCATAGAGGCGCCCTTGCTTAACCACAGAACCCCAAAAGCCGGCAAACCCGCCAAACGGTGGGGTATTTCGGCGGTTCCTGGGGAACTCCGCCAAATTCTACATCGGAGCAGGTGCCACAACAGCAAACGGTAGTGTCGCCAAAATGATAGTTTTTAGTTTAATTTTATAGTATGTAAGCTAGTTTTAAGGTATTTATCTATGGGCCCCTAGTTGCCTGAAAATTAAGATATTTCATTTCATTTAACTGCAGCATTAAATGAAGATGATGATTTAACTTGAATTTCTTTATTTTATTTGTTTAGAAGACATAGAATAAAAATTAAATAGTTTCTAATACATATTTTTTTTTTATTACATATAAATAAAATACTAAACATACACTTATTCCCTTATCAGCTCACTAATGTTTTATCTAGAATGTGTCATGCATACAGAAATAGTGTCAGTGGTCTGGTATTCCCGTTGTCGCCATATAAAATTAGTACTGGGATCATCTCCTCTATTTGTTATTCTTAGAATGATGCATTATACCAATGGGGTTTCCCCAAAATGTCAAACGCATGATGTAAACATGACGTAGAAATGCGTATCTTTCGCGACTGTTCTAAAAGTTGTTGTAACCTGTCACACTAAGTCAAAGCCAGGTTCAGGGCACTCACCGACGCAGCCGCGGGTGGACACGTTCTGCCGCTGCAGGAAGCACTGGAGGTCCCGGACCTTGAGATGGGCGATGGCTTGTCGCGCCAGCGGGCGCGTCGAGAGCGCCCGGCAAGGGGCGCACATGACGCCGCCGCCGCGCCGCAGGCACGCTGCGCAGTAGTACCGCTCGCACTCCGAACATGCCCGCTTGCGGCGGAACACGCTGAACTGCACCGCACAGCTCTCGCAAGGCATCTTACTGCCGCGTCCTCGCACTATCATTTGACATGCTCAATAGCTCGCGCGCCACTACCGATCGGTTTATTACTATCACAGTTTCATGGCCAGAGTTTTTGATAAGGTATATACGGTTTCCTACAGATTTGAATAGGCATTTAATATTTTTTATAAAAAAAATAAACATTCACACAACATCTGCCATCATGGAAGGTTGCGATTCGTTACACGAATTCTAATTTAGGATATCGCTTTGTCGAATTATGAAGCTGTCAAGTTTCTTGTATTTTACCCTGCGTGTAATGGAGCGCCAATTATGAATGCGTTCATGATACGTTCCTAAGGGTCACCACACACCTAGCGGGTTTCCTCGCGGAATTAGCGGAAGTAGCGGAAATTCATAGACAAAATGCTTAATTTGTCTATGGTAGCGGAAATTTGTCTATGGCTTCCATACAAAAAATCTGCTACCATAGACAAATTTCCGCTACCATAGACAAATTTCCGCTACTTCCGCTAATTCCGCGAGGAAAACCGCTAGGTGTGTGGTGACCCTAAAACGGCTATTAGACATTGCAACCTGCAGGGCAAGAGATTGGGCCCTGCAGGTTGCAATGTCTAATAGCCGTTATAAATTTACGGAGCACGTAACTTAAGGGGTCTACACACGAAAGCGACTGGTAGGGCCAATTCAATATACTCTATGGGTAGGGCCAGGGCCTACCGCGAAGTTGGAAAATCGACAAAACGATGGTCTCGTCTCTATCGCTCTTGCATGGCCATCAGTCAGTCGATTAGAATGAAAATGATCAAGTGGTTATGGAGCTAGAAAGAGAAAAAAATTCTCCTCAGGGTCTCGTTTGCAAGTAAATCGCGAATTCTCAATTTTGAGGCGGACTACTAGTTAAAAAAATTTTTTCGAACGAGAGTAGCGTAAGCGAAGCTCGTTCTTAGAAACAATTTCTGGCTACTGGGACGTGTCGGCATTTCGATGGCTTTTTGATTTTGAGAGTTTGTTCGACGATAACTTCAGAAACATTTTTCTGATTTTTATGAAATTTGTTGGGTTTGTAGCAGAGATACCTACATAAAATTTGCCAGTTCATTTATGAGCCGGATCGATCGAGTGTTGTGCGAAAAAAATATCATCACATGGGTCTTGTTATATTGGTTTGCAAGTAAATCGCGAGTTCCCAGTTCGAGGCGAACTACTAGTTTATAAATTTGCAAATTTTATTTGTACGTTTTACTTGTTAGGTTTCCATAGTTAAATGGCAAAAAACGGAAGTCTTATAGATTCGTCATATCTGTCTGTCTGCCCGTACGTCCGTATGTCACATCCATTTTACTCGGAAACTAAGACGTATCATTATCAAATTTTTACATAAAGTGTATTGTGCCTGCTACTTTTAGTTATGTAGTGAAATTTCTGAAAAAAATCATTTTAGAGGGGCACTCCATACATGCAAGTAATTGTCAAGAAATATTTTTTTACCAAATATCAACATTTAGGTTTCTTTAAACATTTTTTGATTAAGGGGATATATTCAGAAATAATGACTCCGAAAGTCAAAAAAGTTGTGCCCCCCCCGTAACTTTTGAACCGTAAGTCCAAAAATTATGACCTTTGAATATTCTTTCAACGAAAATTATTTTGAACATTATCGGTTTAGGCGTTTTTGAGTAATCTCCAAAAAACTACGTAGGTACTTAGGCAGATACGACCTTGCGATATTAATTTATTTGATAGTAGCTACGGCCGGTTTTTATAGATAATGGTACGGAATCCATCATGCGCGAGTCCGACTCGCACTTGGCCGGTTTTTTTACTTGTTACAGGCGACGTCAACTTTAAGTTTAAACTTTTGCACCTACTTACAAAGGAATCTTTGATGTCGACTGTACCTACGGTGCGTTGATTTGATAGGTTGTCTATAAATGCGTTTTACACGCAGATAGTCTTATATTTCAAGTTTGTTTTTTCTAGTGTCCGACCGAAGTTTCGGTTTCGGTTTCGGTTTCGGCCAGTTTCGGCCAAAAAACCGTGTTTCGGCCCAAGTTTCGGTTTCGGCCAAAAAACGGCCGAAACTTTCGGCCGCGCCGAAACTTACAACATTGAGCTTAATTGGTCCACAAGTTCTGTCTCAGTAACGTTTTTAAGTGATAATATAATAATAAATAAATATCAAAAAAGTGTACATATGTGTTTGGAAGATTATTTCATCAATTATAATATGATAATATCATTTAAGTATTAATTTTATCTAACACTAAACTCTCGAGTTCATGCAAGAGACTGCCCAAAGAACTGCGTCGGCCTACGCTGAAATGATACACGAAGAAATCAAGTAAAAACACTTGACGATTTATTTGAAATATTGATTGTAAAATTAAAATAGTCCATGCAATCTTGGCGAATTATCTTATAGGGACTTGTTAACAGCATTGATGTCTCAGTCGATGAAACTTTGCTGTATAACTAACTGCAGTATAACTAATGAATAACACACAAATTTAAAAAATCGTATTCATAATTTAAAAGAAAACATACCAATTTTAATAAAGCACAAATGTTTGTTTTTCCAACTCATATAAGTATTCTTCGTACTTTTTTAACAAAACGTATTACTTTAACCATAGAGATAGATGCTATAAACCTTTAACTTCAAGTATCGAACAAAACTTTCATATTTTTATTTTGTTTACTGATCGTAATTCTACTCTAAAAATACATCTGTCAAGTTTAAAATCGTGTGGGTTATTTATTGCTAATTTTAACGTAGCAGATCCTAAATCCTAAAAAATACCAAAGTAAAAAAAACTGATGTCAGACATCTGTCTGTTTCCCACGCTTGCGTACATATCTATGTACGAAAACATGGTCGACTTGTGACAATTGTAGGTACTTTCAATAAGGAGGGTAAAATTTTACGTTACAGTTGTTAAAAAGTTACATAATTATGTTTATTCATATGAAACCTTTATTAGAAAATATTTCGTGCTCTGCATTTATTTCGCGAAAAAAAAACTGAAAGAAGAAACGAATTTAGGGATCAAAATACGCCTTACACCGAAATAATTTGAAGTTGTGTACAAACTAGAACAAATCATGGGATTAGGTTGCCAAGTGGACCTCAGGCTCCGTTGAGTCCGTGGGAAAACGCCAGCACAAACGCTAGGAGGATGATCAATCAAAACTTACTAACCTTGTTCTTCTTATACCACCTATCCTGTACAAGTTACAACGGCTTATTGACATTTAACTCAACGATTTTAAAGTGTCTATAAAAGTTTCGGTTTCGGTTTCGGTTTCGGCCGAAACTGCACCTAGAGCCGAACCTTCGGTTTCGGTTTCGGTTTCGGCAAAAAAACGTGTTTCGGTCGGACACTAGTTTTTTCATATATTTTCTCTCTACAATCTACAATACTTAAAGTGCTTACTACATTTGCGTGCACGTTGAAAATTAATATGCATTTCTTTCGCTCGTATTTAGCAAGTGCGATAGAGAATAAGATAACGTCGATTGTAAACGTCCGCGGCTTCCCCGAAACACTTATGGCCCTTATGTCTGACCGTGCATATCAGGACTGTTGGTTTGGTAAGATTGTAGAGTAGAGACCAATATAATACAACAGTATCATCAATCATCATGTGCTTTCAATGGATTGCATGTAATTTTCAACAGCCTTGCTAATTCATAGTTCATCTTAAATTCTGTGCGCCAGCGATGCATAAATATTGTGAATAAACAATAGAGTGAACAGTGAACGAGCTCGGTAGTCGGCACGGTGCGAGTATTCGCCATTCAGCTTCAGTACGTGTGAAACGTAAGTACTCGGTGGAGCATGAAGGGCTCCCCTACCACTGGGTTTTTTAAATAACTGCAAGCACTGTAGGCAGTAGCAATATTGAAACCCAATTCATTTATTTTTTATTAAGCAAAGATGCCACAAATGTTTAGAAATCAGGATAAAATGGAAAAATGCACAGTCAACCCATATGAATCAAATTGGTTGAGTGTATTTGACACATTCTGTGCCGCATATTGCTACGCGCTACGCTCGTAGCTGATCCCAGCGTTTTCCCGCTGTGTATCTAGAGGACGACTACGGGCGGAAAGTCCGCCTAGCGGGTTCTCACCGCCCTCACCGGGTTCTTGTCACTCAACGTGTCAATAGGTTAACGCATTCAGTGTGCAAACTGACTGCAAAGTATATAATTTATCGTCAGGTGACAGGCAAAACTCACTAATTACAATAAAATAATTAAACAAAAATCAAGCTGTTATGTTGCCAGTATGGTTCACTATGGCTATGAACTTATGGCAGTAATTTAGTGAGTTTTGCTTGTCACCTGACAGTATACAACACCACAAGTGCAGTTAGGTGTTGATGCAACACCAACAATCCAGTTTTTCATCAGGAATGCGGTGAATATGTCGTTCTCAAAATCGTAGTACGTAATTAGTTGACCATATATTTCTACTCTCCAGCTGCGTGCGTTTTGCCCTGTACCCCACTACACACGCACAAATAAAAACCAATTTGCGTGCGCGATGAAACTCCATAGTAGCCGTAGGCTCGCGACTCGTGAGTGCATAATGCCTTTGTGAGAATTGTGAGCAAATCTGAGAAGCAAATGCAGCTGGAGCGCCTGATCCCGCGCCCTCGCTCCGCCTTGTCTACTGCTTTTAACGTTTAGCAGGCAGGCGCATGAAAATAATACGTTCACTTTATGTTTTTTTTATACAACGACGTGGCAAACAAGCATACGGCCCACCTGATGGTAAGCAGCTACCGTAGCCTATGGATGCGTGCAACTCCAGAGGTGTCAGTGGTGTCACATGCGCGTTGCCGACCCTTTAAAAACAGGAGGATTCACTGTGTTGACGGCTAAAGGAACAAGAGAGGTCCCTCGTCGCGTCGTCGTCGTCAACACACTGGGGTGAGCTTATTGAGCTTTTATGTGCTGAAATACTGAAATTTTAATACAAACTGATACCTATATATTATATTGAATATTAAGGAGATTTTTCCGTCTTACCTACTTAGAAATAATTTTCTTAGGGATATAGGATCTAAAGACGTGCCTAATCAATATGGATGTTGACGAGTATAAAATCCTTGTTTGACTTGTAACTGAAACGATCTTCAGTTATGTCGATATAAACCTAATTTTGTCTTATCTCTCCAGAGAACGATCATCATACCGTTAAATGGGATAACGTGTAACTCGCGGGGTAGTTAAGACAGGTATTTAGAGTTTAGACCCATTTCAAGGGTGCTGGATTGGCAATTACTGAGAAATTAATCTTTGTATTTTAAGCAATCACTCATTCCTTCAACGAAGTACCTACTTAAGGTGCGTTGGGGTAAGATAGAAAGGTATTTTTTTAGGGGTAAGATAAAAAGTAGTCTGTAATGCTCCGGAATATGGATGATTTTTTGTCTTACCCCTAAAAAAATACCTTTCTATCTTATCCCAACGCACCCTACATCAGTTATTTGAAAAACAGTTGTCTTTAGTTATCCCACCTGTTTCAAGTTACCCCATTTTACGGTGACTGCTTTGGTTGAGCGGTACGAGTAGCGTGCACGCTAAGAGCGTGCGTCTCGTGGCCGGGCCGAGATGATATTCAGTGACCCTTGAGTCAAGAGGCAAGTAGCGAGGGGTAGATTTAATTTCGGAGTTCTGAGTAGGTAATATGACCGTGGCGTAAACAAGGGGGCTGTATTTGATGACACGTTTATTGCAAATTCGGCTGAATATTTTCTGCCTGTGCCTGACTAATAGGTACCTACCTATTGACCTCACATTTTTACTTTCTTTTCTTCTGTCTTCAGTTACAATAAGGGTATAACAAGTAGCATAAAAAGATAAGCCTATTTTATCCGAGCGATTGTTTTGCGAGAAGTTGTTAAAGTTGATAGTCACGAATGACATGTAGGTACTTAAGGTAAACTCTGGAGCTCAAAGCAAGCATTAACTAGAGACCGCACACGTGTACCCCCGTATGGGATAGATATATAGATGCCCATAATCACTTCTACAGCATAAAACAGAACAATTTACCAATCTTTTCCTTCGCCGACACAACTTTCTAGGAAAACTAACAGCTTTTCTCGTAGCAATCACAGAAATTCTTGAAGAAATCGCGCATTATATCTGTTTGTTACCCTCCACTGCTAGAAGTAACGCGTGGAGGGTAATAGAAACTATGACAAGGACCAACGATAATAGCACCTCTCTGCCGTATCTATTGAAAGTGTAATAAGACCATCCCGTTCTATCTTGGTATTATTAGTTCCGTGTCAGATCTATGGGTGGTATATCTATGCTCTGGAGCCATATTCGACATGGCATAATTGACATTAGCTGACGAGACCACTGCGAGATCACTTTTTTGTGACAGCCACAATCGCCATGGAATCACTCAAAAGTGATATCCACCTACGTCAAAATCAACACGTCTCGCTAGAGGATTGCCTCTATGGGCATGGGCGCCATCTTATTAGTTTTGACGTAGACGTCAGTATATTAGGGGAATCCCACGTAGCAAATAGTAAAGTAAGTAAAAGTAGGTAAAGAGAGCCAGCCCCCTTGAAGCATTTTATGAAAAGTCATTTGAAAGCGACATCTATATGTACAGTGCCACCAATAAGAGTAGAAATTAAAAAGTGGCTACATCGTAGTGTCGTCCCTTTCAAATCAATCTAAAAAAACGGGACGACACTACGATGTTGCCACTTTTTAATTTCTACTCTTTTTGGTGGCACTGTATTCGAGATTTGTATATAAGGGACGCGACATATGAAAATGAAAACACATAAAAATATGTTCGTCTCGTTTTAACTCACCTCTATATCCATAATCAAAAAGAGAGACGGATATTTACGTAAAAACCCAATGCGGCCGAAAAATTCGCCATATTGTGCGCCCATGCCGTCATCGTCTGTCAGTTGAGTAGTAATTTTCATAGATATACTTACCATAGATAAACAAGATAATACACAGGCCTTGAAAAAACGAGCCGAGTGAGATGGCACACGGGGAGACCTTCATCTTCACCTCTTTCTATTAGGGTGACCACGTTAATTTCAAAAGTTAGGAATTCCTTGGGAAATCCTCGTTCAATTAATGCTAAGTATGTGTTATAATATTCAGTCCTAACAAATTTTTATTCGTAGGTACTCAACTCATTTTAAATCCTATAGTCATCATGATATTTTGTAGAAGTTCGGAAAGAGAAGTGTTGTTAGAATGCATGAGCTTTCATATCAGCCACGACACTTATCTTTACGAACAACCATTCCTCTGCTACTTATCTATGTCTACGTAATGATTTTTCCCATTTTTGGGCTGAGGGTTTCGGTAAAGTCTTGGCAATTAGTCCACCTACGCATTCGCATCCGAAAATCACAACCAAAACAGAACTGACAAGGACGCAACTATCTCAACTTGCTGTAGAGTGAGCAGGCGGTTATTAGATACAGTCGCCATCAAATACTGCAATACTGTACTAACCACCTTATTGGCAAGATTCAGCGGCGGCGCGTCATAGGTACAGTCGTCATCAAATATATCGGACCGGCCAGGTTACTCAACGTCTGAACATGCAGTTTATCGCCTTGGAAGTAGAGGCGTTGTTCAAATACTTGTGACTACCTTGGCCGCTCCGATATATCTGATGGCGACTGCACATACAAGGACTTGCAATCCGGATATTTTGAATAGTAATTTGTATGGAATTATCCGGACAATTAATAATAATAATAAATATTAGGACAATCTTACACAAATCAACCTAGTCCCACAGTAAGCTCAATAAGGCTTGTTTTATGGCTCCTAGGTGACCCCGACCCCGACTTGGTGGCAATGGGACCATCTAGGGGTTATACCTAGGGTTGCCAACTGTGATTCAGAGATTCGCGGTACATTTACGATCACATTGCGGGACCAGGCCTAAAACCGCGGGACACCTACACGCGGCCTCACTCTCACTGCAATAATGCACCCCCCCCCCCTCCCCAAGAAGAAATATTCTTAAATTCACAAATCACAACCTTAAATAATAGCCGCCATACACAGCGACAGGGAGTGTCGAGCGAGCGAGTGAGCGTTGATGGCGCTAGCGCGCGTTACTCGCGGTATATTCAAGTAAAATTACACGCTTTAAAATGATTCTAACATGCAAATCAACGCTCGTTTTGGTGCTGAAGTACTGATGATCTAGTCTAGTCTGAAAACGGGACAATCGGCGTCCCGCGTGGACCCCTTGCGGGACGCATGCTCTAGGGCCCCAGAAACGGGACGTCCCGCATATAGCGGGACGGTTGGCAACCCTAGTTATACCCGTTCGATTAAAAAAAATATTTGAAAATCGGTTCACGATTCACGGAGATATCGAGTAACATACATACAAAAAAGTAATAATAATAAAAATTGCCCCGTTGCCGGCGGCACCCTAGGTTAGGTTTTTTATAATGTTCTTATTGTTTTTGTATGTTTTAGATGTATTTTGTATTTTACTTTTATAAAAATATTGTAAAAAACCTGACTTAAGAGAAATGACAAATAAAGAAAAATAAAAAAAATAAAATGATAAAAAAAATTATAAAAAAAATTCAGTCGAATTGAGAACCTCCTCCTTATTTGAAGTCGGTTAAAAATAAAAAAGTATGATAAGCATACGTAATCACAGAGTAAATAATAGTATAATACAGAGAGCACTCTTTAATGTCACGTAACGTCACGAATCATGTTGTCCCTTCTTAACGCATGACAAGTTCTTTTTCGCACTTATGCAAACGTATCGGATACGTCGTGTCAAACTCAAATTTTTTGACAGATTTACTTTGAGTTGTACCCCCCTGACGTAATTCTTGTAATCAAATATATTTAAAAACTTTTTTTGTTATTAATTTCACGCTAAATACTTTTTACCACAGAATTAATTTTTTTCCGAATGGCAACGTTTAGAGAGGGACAGAGGTTTTAGCATCTCTCTCGGCTCGTTTTCCTCCTTCACCTATGTCGAGCGAAAATTAACCTTAAAGTAATCACATTAGAGTATATTTGACTTATTGATATTTTTGGCTGATATTGCTCCAGTTTAAAGTTTCTTCATGATTATATGTCAATGCCTAAAATAATTATTTGACATTTGATATACTTCACATAAATAAACATAATAGGTACTGGAGCCTGCCATACTGTAAATTTATCAAAAATCTTATCGGTCGGCTTCCACAGCGATGTACAGCCAATCTCGGAGATCGTAAAAACATAAGTCTGAAAGACTTAAATCGAAAGAGATTAAAATTTGTTGTTTAAACACAAGGAAAAAAATTGCGCTTACGAACTTTTAGGGTACTCAACTCAAGTGATATGCCGTTACCGAAATTTACGAAAATGAAGAGAATTTAAGGGGAAAGTTCTCGGTAACATTCTCCGCGGCGGTAATTATCGAGAAAATAGTTTAAATTTCCAAATATTCTTACTTTTTCAACATTATATCATTTTAATTCTTAATCAAAATATTGGTATGTATGCACGATAAGTCAACATTATTGTTTATTTATTGATATAAATATAATCGGATTTAAACTGGCCCCTGTGTTCATTTTGTGGTATATTTGTAACAAAAAACGAATATTTGGAAGAAGACAGACAAAACGTAAGACAAGAAAATAAATTATGCATTTAAAACCACACACAAAAATAAGTTATGGGGCTTCTAATAAGTATCAGATTTTGGGAAATTTAGAAAAATATTTAAAAAATCGTATCTCCAGAACGACCAAGGACGGAAAGGAAGGATATGACACCACCCACACCCCAAACAAATTTGTTGGGTCATGTCATGTGCCAAACACCCTGTATTTTCCCCTCTTCTGCCTGATATTGTGAACGCTAATCAGGCGACACTAAGATTTAAGTGCATTATGTCTTTGTAAAAATCCGCTTGTGTCGCAATTGACATCGTTCTAAACTATTCTAAAGATAAGCCCCGCCCCCATGTATCTTCCATTTCATTCTCGTCATTTTAGAAAAAATACTGCAAGAAGTTGTTTTTTTTTCGTACCTGAAGTAAGAACATCGACATAATTGCAAATTATTAACATTATTGCTTAATAATACGAGCTATAAAATGCTTTATCTACACCCATATCATAAACCCTCCATGATGCGTTAAAAACCGCACGTTATAACCACCATAAAAATAGATTGTTTCGTTAGTAGTTAGAACAAATGTCTTATCTGTAACGATGTTATTATTTTCAAATAATAATCAAAAATTCGATTTCATTATGAAAATCCGGGTGGGCCCCGCCCGCCGGCACAATCGAGTTGGCCATAGCGATGGCGGTGCAATCCGTGCAATTGCAGTCATCCAATCATCATTTCGGGTTTATAATATGTGTGTAGATAAAGCAGTGTATGCAACTGTACGTAATTAGGCCTTAAAACACTCGTGTGATCTTATTATGAAACTCACTTCGTTCGTTTCATAAAACCACACTCGTATTTTAAGGACCCCTATTACGTAACAGTTACATAAACTACTATTAGCGCCTTTAGCACCTCAAGTTAAGCCAGTTTTAATCGTGGTCAAATTTACTTGAGGAAAATGTTACCGAGAATTCTCCCTTTATGGTGAGAATTTCCGTAAGCTAGTAATTTCTCGACGTCACATGAATTGTATCTTATGGCTTGAAAATTAATATCACATAATTTGTTTACCTGTATACATATTATCAGTTTGTATTATGTAGCAATAGCATAGCAATAAACAATATAACTACGCTCCACTTATTGAACTTGTACAAAATTATGAATATGTACTGAAAATTTATGAATTTTTACAAGAAATTCATATGTTGTCCGTTTTCTGTTTAAGATACTTAACGTAAGCTACATTTTACAATTCTTTCTTTATTATTTATACAGAAGTTTTTTGTATGAAAATTGTATAACTTATATAGTCTTTTTTTTACGAAGATAACACCACACAACCCGTAGCAGCTTTAACCAGAGGGTACTAACATATTGCATGGGACCAGACCCAGAAAACCCCTCCATTTAATTAATCTTTTCGATAGGATAAACCTATTAAATGGTTACATAATGATATGGTTACCCTATCACTAGGGTTAGCCTATTGTTACGGAAACCATTTTAAATAAGGTTAACCATATTCAATGTGATGTCTCTATCGAATGTCTTAACGATATAGTTTACAATAGTTTGATCGCATTCTAAAAACACTTGATAGGGTAAACTTATTGGGGGTTTTCGATTTCGGTAAGCGCTTACCTTTGGGTTAAACCAATGATGTGCTTATCGAATTGATAGGATTTGTAGTAATTTTAAACAAAAAAGAACCGACTTCACTTAGGACCCGCTATTCCAAGAAGAAGTGGCCGAGTTGCTGTAAAAAAATAGTAAAATCACTATAGGTGTGCCTATAATAGTTGAAGAGTTCACTCTATTTCTCCAGAATCCCATCATCAGACCCCGACTTGGTGACAATGGGACCATCTAGGGGTTATACCCGTTCGATTAAAAAAATATTTGAAAATCGGTTCACGATTCACGGAGATATCGAGTAACATACATACAAAAAAATGATTAAAAACAGTCGAATTGAGAACCTCCTCCTTTTTTGAAGTCGGTTAAAAATAGTGAAATCACTATAGGTGTGCCTATAAGAGTTCCCTCGATTTTTCCAGGATCCTAAAAGATAAAAAGATAAAAGATATTTATTCTTCAATTTAGGCACATTAAAATGCACTTATGAACGTCAGAGAGAAAAAAAACTACCACCGGTTCTAACCCTACACCTCTGACCCGAGAAGTATTACTTATTACCGGCAAGAAACTCGGCGGGACTTATTTTTTCAAAACAGTACTACAAATACATTAAAGATACTATATACAATAATGCGTAGTTCTTCATCAGACCCCGACATGGTGACAATGGGACCATCTAGGGGTTATACCTGTTCAATAAAAAAAATTTGAAAATCAGTCTACGATTCACGGAGATATCGAGTAACATACATACAAAAAATAAAAATAAAATAATGATAAAAAAAATCAGTCGAATCGAGAACTTCCTCCTTTTTTGAAGTCGGTTAATAATAACCGTATACCCCTTCATTGGTAATCGGTACCGGTCCTTGCATGGGACCCCTGTATAAATGTGAAGTGAAAATTTGGAATGGTAAGCTCAAACATAAATTAAATAAACAAATAAAACTTTATTATGGACAAATAGTCCATACATCTTGTTAGTTATAGTAATTTGCTTATAATTTAATGTTATCTAATATGTGTATGTACCCAAGCTAATAAGACTACTCTAACACGTATTAAATTACGCTCCTTATATCCTATCTTTAACAACGTGTATTGACGTCGACCGGGCTAGTATAGGGCTATCTCAACGCCGAGGATACGGATGAGACTGCCGCAAAGCCGAAACAGGATCCCACTTCTTTTTCTCATAATGGCAGCAAAGCCATCAGTTCGTGCCTCGGCAAACATGCCGGACGCGCTGCAATATCGTGGCAGCCCCACCCAGAACCAGAAAAGCAAAAAATTACGATTTAAAATCTTAACATCTTATGCGTCCATCGAAATAAATAAATAAATATGTTAGCCTATATATGTCCCACTGCTGGACACAGGCCTCGTTTCATACACAAGAGGGATCGAGCTATAGTCCCCATGCTGTGCTGGTCCAAAGCAGATTGGCGACTTCACATACAACTTTGGATTTCTCCGCGTATATGTATGCAGGTTTCCTCACGAAGTTTTCCTTCACCAAATAGTAAAGTATATTTCGTATATAAGTTCCGAAAAACTCATTGGTACGAGCGGGGGTTACCCGAGACCTTCGAATTGAAAGTCAGACGTCTAACCGCCAGGCTACCAACGCTTTTCAACTAGACTCCATACATAAAGCCACAATTTAAGTATGTTTACATGATCTCCGAGATGGGTTCTACAACGCTACGGAACGCTATGGAAGCTAACCGGTAAGTTTTTTGATAAATGTACAGTAGGGTGGGCTCCAGTACTAACATGGTGTTATCTATATTCGTAAAAAAAAACCCGCCTTTTAGTCTCTGCCATGGGATTCCCAATGTCCTGTCAACATATCTAAAATGGTGGCTAATAGCCATAGACAAACACTCTAGCGAGAGCTACTATAAATTTGACAGTTAGGCGTGTCCATCTGAGGACAGATGGATATCACTCTATCACCTAGCGATTCTACTGTGACGTCCACGTCTCGTTTTTTGTCTTGTCGAATCGCGCCCCTGAACTGTTCTAGACCAGTTTTGCCATTTCGTAAAAAAAGCTATGCAGAACTTGCTGTAAAGTAATTGCTTGCTATCCGATATTCGCCGACTGACGGTTTTCGCCGAGTTGACCTTAAGTATTGTATTTTTATTTATGCTTTTAAATTTTCATAAAAACTACCAATAATGCGAATAAAAAAAAAATCCAACCCGAAATGAACCTGAACAAAAATTTACTTACTTATATTTTTTTGTTTTCGCGCAATAATTTTAATTGGCAGCAGGTATCAACATAATAATATTGAAAAGCTCCCTAAAATGGTATCTACTGATTCTTTCATCGCAACTGCTGCAAAAAAAGTTTACAAAATCATCGTAAATAGAATTGATATCCTTTTCTTTTGATGCCACCTTTCGCTGAGCATCGAGCATGTTTTTCTTTTGTCCGCGCGTGAACTACGTCACGAGGTGTGTTGGCACAACTGGATCGCATGCATCGCATTGAGAGGTATTGTTATTAATATAATAAGCATAATTGTCTGTGTAAAGTGTAACGTAGTCTGCGTAATTAAGTTTGTAGTTTGTAGTAAAATCGAGCAGCGAGGACGGGCAAATTTTACTAACTTTTCTATTGCAAAGCCAAGCGCGTAAAGATAAACTTTTAACGTGTCGTTTAATAGTTTTATAAAATGGGTCGCTGATAATTGCTGTAATCGTCGCAGTGTAATGCCAGGGATAAAGATGTAGCCATCTTGTCATGTCCTTAGCCAAAATCGAAGTTATATTGTTAAGCCATCAAGATCTCATCAGCTTCCATGATAAAGATGCGTATAGGTACTTAACTAATTGTAAATTTTTAGTATGTTATTGTTGATGTGTCTTTGTTAATGTGGACTACAATTCTAGTTTTATTTCTTAACCAAGAAACTGAAACCTTAATAAGGAAAAGTCACACATATAAGTTAAACAGTACACAAGTGACGACAATACTCGTAGTGAATAACTTCAATTAATTTCAATAGGTTGAAAAGAAAATAAATATTCTTACTCGTAATGCCTCTTATCGGTCGCGAGTGTCGTGACGTCGCTTATCATAAAAATGCGCTATTATTAACAACAACGCTAATACCAGAGCTCAACAAACGACCAGTATAAGTTTAACTCCCCATTACCAGACACTATAGATATAATAGACGGCCACAGTCTAAGAACTTTTTGAGGCTCCAATTCTTTAGCGTGGACGGGAGGGAGCAAGTACGCTATTCGTTACTAGATGGAGTAGCAGCGCAGGTGACATTAAGTACCTCTTTTTTGGGTACCTCTTTCTTCTTCTTCTCTTCGGGATCTTTAGGTTGCTCTCATCCAGATGGTGCTTCACTTGAAGGCTCAAAAAGTTCTTACACTCTGGCCGTCTATTATATCTATAGTCTCTGCTATTAATAAGTTTACTCGCTATAAACCCTAGGGATCAAGTTATATTAGATTCCATCTATCCCACAATATCAACTAGTTTTATCAACCGCCTACTGTATGACGTCATTGGCTGTCGAAGGCGAGCCGCTATTTCGCCGACCCCGCCACAGCTGAGGTGTCCGAGTGGTTAAGGAGTTGGACTTGAAATCCAATGGGTTATACCCGCGCAGGTTCGAATCCTGTCCTCAGCGACTTTTTTTTGGATTTTTTTCCTATCAAAGAACGAGTGTATGACATAGCATAGGTCCTACCTGCAGGGCAATCTGCTGGAACGAAGGCCGCAAAAATATCTGACATAATCTTATAGGAGAGCTGGCTACGTCAGATATGATACAACGGTTAGAGCATCGACAACCCCATCACCCATTTGGTTGGCCCGTAACGGCGTATTATAGGAAGAGGGCTGTCCATACAAATGTATATCTATTCTCATATATCTCCAAAAGGCTTTTCCGATTTGGTTGCGGTTTGCTAAATACGCATGCAATTTTTATTGATTTATTCTAGTCTCTTAACTGTTATCGTTAATCAAAACAAGCGCTTTATTCGAACATTTCGATGAAACAATAAATAATTGAGTTCGTATCCGCGGTGGCGGTCACTCCGTACATTGTTTAGAGGATTCAACCAACCGGAGTGGCCATGCCTGTCATTTTTATACAAAAATGTCTGCCGGTTTTTGCGGGGAGGGGAAACGTCAAATGTATACGTAACGTAAAATAGCCACGTCAGATAATCGTCAGTCCTTATAATAAGTATGATGACCACTGGTCATATACTTTCGGCAGAGGGGAACGCCTGTCAATGGCGCTCCGGTTGGTTGAATCCCCTAAGGTAAATTATATACAATACAACACCAGTTATGTCATAAAATAATCCTGCAACGGTGTGAGTGGACTCGTTTACTGTCTGCGGTCTGTTGAAAACATGATGTTTTTTATGTTATGTTATGAAACGAACGAAATTCATTGTGGTTCGATTTAATCGAGGTTCAAAAATCTATGTGCTAATGTCAGCAAGAATATTTTTAAGTAATTATCGCAAAGGTTTGTTCCCGATGTCTTCTATGTATGAATACAGATACAGTAAGGGGTTTGCTAGAGGTAGCTAATGTAGCTATACACGTCCGTTTTTCGGAGCTCATATCTCGACAACTATTAGTATTAGGTAAAAAGTGAGTTTATGAAAGTTGTAGAAAATTTTATCAGCTTTAAGTATGTTCTACAGCAAAATCGTCTATGACCCATGGTTTTCAAGGTAAGCAAAGAACCAAAAAACGGGACCTTTGACTCCCCCCTCCTAAGGCTCACCTACGGGGGATGGGGACTTTTAGTATGTTAGTCGCCAAACTAGTCTTAACAAATCCCGAAAGTTAAAATTTCTGCTTTTGAGTATATGATAGTAGTAGAAGTAATTGCACAAAACAAGTACATGACCATTAAAAACTACAGTAAGTGTGTACAAAGGCGATATATGAAATTATAGTCAAGATTATCTAGTTAATCGTTTTGAGATTGTGGCGAAAAAAAATATCAAAATAAAGAAATCATAAAAAAAGAATCATTCAACAATGTCTTTCAAATTACCTACGTTCTTACGTGTTCTCACATCGGTAAGCGATCACAAGGGGCTAACAAATGTAATAACCGATGGCTCAACAGTTTTTCCCGCCACGGCGGATTCAATATCTTTTGTTTGAGTCGAAAATCCAATCACGTGGGGACATGATCGGGGTTTCAAGTGCAAGGCGATGCCATAGCTAAAGTAAGTAGACAAGACTAAGCTTTCGCAGCACGTCAGTTTGCAGTTCCGCGTTGCGAGGCGAGCACACGCACACATCGTTTTTCATGTAAATATTTCCATTAAGCCATGAAGAAAATTTTTAGAAGAGATAACGACGACGATCATGCGGTATACTAATCTGTCCAATATATTCCACATACTACTTAAAAAAAAAAAAAAAGTATTTCATTCAAACCTGTAGTAATACAATATGTAGAGGGGTTGAGACTTTCTAGTGGGTATGGTGTACCTGTGTCAGAAAGTCTCGCTCTTCCAAAAGGTTAATAGTACATTTAAAACGTTATTGTGAATCTAGATTGAGTAGTATAAGTATGAGTATTGTTACACTGAGTATCTTAAGAACTAAACTTAACTAAAATATAAGCTAAAGTGTGTGTGTGTGTGTGTGTGTGTGTGTGTGTGTGTGTGTGATACTTACCTACTGTCTTGTCCATCTAGAGAGTAGAGGTATCGATTGCCCTCGTATGTTCCGAAAAGCAATACATACGTCCACTTAAGTCTGTTTCCAAAACCTACTTCCAGAGATGAAGTACTGGTCTCCACACACTATGTCCCCGCCCATCGATCCGCCCCCGCCCGCCCTGGTACGTATTCCGGGAAACAATGCATTTCATTTCCAAAAACGGGTAAGACCTATAGGCAGAGTTAGATTCAGTTTTTATATTTCGTTATGGATACATTTCTAAACACTATACATCTTTTATAAGATAACGCATACAATTATAAATATAGGTATCGAATAAATAAAATGAAATAATATCTAAATGAAAGGCAGCAAAGGGTGTAAAAGTAAACCATAACACCATAACCTGCCACAAAGTCAAATAAAGAAAACAATATGTACCTACTATTAATGTTTATTCTAGTGGTAAGCTAAGCCGAGTAGTTTTCCATCACCAACAAAGCAGGAAAAACTTCAAATATAAATTTCCATACTATCCGACCCATTTCGATTATCCTTCAGTGTATATTTATTAGGCGAGACCTTTAATAACAGTGGCAATTTGCCCTTAGGGCCAGATGTCACCGGTAAGCGGAATGGGCGCTAGGGATTCTAATTAAAAGCCGGCCATGACAGCGAGAATTCGGACACCATGCCTTCTCGTTCCGTATGGATTAAATGTATTTGATGTAGGATTGTGAAGGTGCTGGTAGCCTGGCGGTGAGATGTACGACTTACAATCCGGAGGTCTCGGGTTCAAACCCCGGCTCTAAGTTTTTCGGAACTTATGGACGATCATTATCATTTCTCATTTGACATTTACCAACCGTTTTTTAATGAAGGAAAACTTAGTAAGGAAACCGGATCTAATCCGAATAAGGCCTTGTTTTCCCATTGGGTTTGAAGGCCAGATGGAAGACGCTTTATTAAAATTAATTCCTACGCCAATTCTTGGGATCAGTGCTGAGCGGACCCCAAGTTCAATTAAACCGTGGGTGGCAAAAAGCCGGGACGAGCGCTATACTCTGGTCTAACATAAGTGTTTCAACTGTTTCATCACTATTAACATACCTTTAAAAAAATCAGCCATACCTACCTGATTTGATGTCAATGGATCACTAGTTATGTGATGATGCTACAATTGCTACAAGCCTGTGTAGACATTCATGAGCTCGGTGCCGGTGAAACCTGGCGTGAAATAGCGCAGCGCAGGACCGAGCAAATTGGCGTGCTCTTGTGTCGGAGGACAAGACTCATTTTGGGTCGTTGCGCCAAATAAGTAAGTATATCTACACGCATGTTCCTTCATTTTATTAAATTATAAGTAAATTATAAAGGTCCTTCATTGAAGGAGTGGAGAATAAGGTCGTAGGTAGCCCGGAAGAATGGTTGGGAGTAATCAGTAGGGTTAGAAATGTCTGGCCCATCTATGGGTTAAAAAAAGCAGAAGGGTGCTATATGGTGGTGGAGGTCAGGTCATGTCTCACGGCTCCCTTAAGTTGGGTAGTTGAGCCCCGTAGTGAATAAATAATTTAAAAGACATCTATCATATACTCACGTCAGGATAGACAGGCTGGCAGACATTATAATCATGAAACAATACCCTGTCGGTTAGCAACATGCGTTTTCAATAAATGACGAAAGGTAATGCAACACATGGAATGCACGGCCCACATACAGTCTAGCAGTTTTGACGAGTTGCAATTGTGGGGGAACTACCGCGTGCAGTTGGCAAAATTGATGGGCTGATGACCTGAGGTGATGCATTTATTACACATCCAATATTGCCTAACGACATAATTAACTGGATTTTTATCCGATGATAACGTTTTGTAGGAGCATATACAGGTTGGAAAAAAATCATGGGCGTTGGAGGGGAATCTTAAAACGTTAAGATAGCTCAGTTCACTGAAAAGAAACATTCTTTTATTTATTCTGCAACTGTATTCCCAATTTTTTTATATCCCCCCTTTTTCCATACTAATTGTATAAAAAATATTTTTGTTCATTATTTTTATGGCTTCGCTTGTGCTAAATTTGGTTGGTAATAAGAAGTATTTATTCTTGTTGGAAATAGGATCGATTGGCATTAATGGCGATAAAAATAGTTTTTGGCAAAAATTACAAAATACTTAACTAGTCTTTTTTGTGAACTGTTCTATTTCCGAAAATTGGTAAATGCAGTACCTCTTCTTTCACTGAATTGATTGAGCTAACGTTTTAAGGTAGTCTCCCTCCAGGGCCCATATTTTTTTTCAACCCTGTATAAGTTCTAGGCACTACCACCACCAGTACCACCACGTAGAAATCCTGAGTAGATGCTGTGTAGCTGTACGTGCGAAAGAAGTAGAGGCGTAGAGGATTTCTACGTGGTGGTGGTAGTACCTAGTCTTTGCCACCAAAATTCCTCAGTCCCCTGACTAACTTCAATTTTTCAGGCAGAGCCACGAGCCAACTAAATAAAATTATGCTGTCGCCAAAACTGTCACTAGATTGCAATTCAACCTGCGCTTCGTCGGCAGAGTGACCATCACTCACATGATAAATGTATGTTATAATTATGTTAGTACAGCGCACGCGACACGTGTTAAAACAGCTGCGCTCGCGCAAATACCAGTGCGTAGTCGAATTTATACACATGCGCACTAGTGCACCTTGCAGTGATGCCAGTGATATTGCCATTTCAGCGTTTGGTTAAATGTTTAATTTTATAAGCTTTCAAAAGGAGATTTTTTGATAGGGTTAGAGATACGGATTCTAATATTACATTTACAAATATCACAGGTAGAATACGTTCCTTGCACTCACTCGTCGAATGTTAAAGTCGACGAGTAGAAAAAATATAATAAAACGCCAAACTTTTAAACGTTTGGTTTTAGCAAAGACATATAGAGTGATATTCTCTGGTTTTAGTGAAAATTGGCAAGTATGCGATTGTCGATCACTAGAATCACGATCTAAAATAAATGCCGTTGAAAAGGTTTATTCCAGGTGCTGTATTCTAATTTAAAAATACATCAACAATACATTAAAAACACAAGGTTACGGTTAGGTACATATTGTCTTTAAGTAAGTAGAATTGGCTTGTACAGTCATGGAAAACGTTGTCACCCTTCCTGACAAATAAAAAGTCTGCAACAGACTCCTGCTTAAATAGTCTGCAACAGACTCAAAGGCCGTTGATGATGATGAAGTAGAATTAAGATAATTACCGCAAATAAATAAAGGGAAAAAGATGAATTTAAGTACATTAAAACTATTTGATTTTTTATTCTTGTTCATAAGGCTACTAAAATCAAACAAAGCTTTTTTAACGTAACAAAGCTTACCTAAATAATGCGACCTCGCTGAAACAGCTTCCAAGCTGCCGATTTACCGCGAAACAGTACCCTTACCAAGCTAATCTCGACCTTATCACCTGCACTTTAAACGCATTTTGCTAATTCTCATAAGTATTCCGTTCGTAAAAATATAATATGAAACGACATGGACTTTATTAAAAGGAGTTAAGGTACTTTTCAGATTGTATGGTTTGAGGAAAACTGTAAAACGTTTGGTACAGAAATTCAAGAGGTCAACGACACTGAAAGTTTTCAGAGCGCCATAAATTAACACGGGGTCGGAAAGACTGTATACATAAAGATGAAGAATGAGTATTTTGATCTAAGTTTACCGGCTGAGATGTGCTGATGAAGCAGAAGTAGCTCAGCGGACGAACTGTTCAAAATTACCTTGACACTCTCCAAGAGCGCTCACTCCATACAACTGGTTATTAGACTGAAAGGTTGACAGTATAGGCTAGACGACTAAGGAGACTGAGGAAGGAGCCGGCAGGGGGGAGTCCGTTGTAAGACTTGGAATTCACGCCCCCTGCCCGCCCCTCAGTCCCCTTAGTCGTCGAGCTTTCATAATGTCAAGCTTTCGGGCTAAGAACCAGTAGAACCCAGTAGTATTTAGTCGTTATACCTATATAGTGAGCACTCTATGTATTGGGCTTTCAATAGAGTCATCGTGTCAAGTTCATTTTGAACACCTTGCCTGGTTAGATATATCTGTACTTCTTGGCATTTTATATGAATTACGTTAGAATACGTAATTAAATGACCTAGGTACCTACCTATCATAGATATTTAACAATTTACAGACACAGAGTAAACATGACATTAAAATCAAGTTAGTCTTATCGATGAGATAATTAAATATCTGCCAGAAACCGCTTCGTCGCATAACTTCATCGTTTATTTACCACATATACCACTTATAGTTTCAGAATAATAATGGCTAGAAACCTAATCTCCGTTTTTTCTCCAAAGCCTAAAAGGACAGCCCAATTAGCGCCAATATAAGCCATTATAATCAACCCAACAGTCATTTAACACAAACTTGATAAGTAGATGTCTTAACTTACTCATAAATCTGCCTATTCCAACTGGGATTTTATAACGAATCCAGATAAAATTACTATAGACTGTGCAATAAAATCGACCTATAACTCATAATATCTGGAGAAAAACGGGAATTAGAAACATAATGCCGTCTTATTAAAAAGTAAAGCCAAAATTTGACTGTCTCTATCGCTATCACAAATAGTCGAGAGCGATATACTGTAGAGAAACGCTGTTAGGATTAAAATGATGTAGTAAAATGCTTCACTTGGGAGACTTTCTAAGCTTCACTAATCTAAGTTCACAGTATCTATACCACAACCGCTAACTTCTTGGAAACTGATTCACAACTCTAGAATTTTTTCTCAAACATTCCTGGAACGTAGGTATTTTAACTAGTTAGTTATGTGTTTTCCTTGTACGCTTAGCAACAGATAGCAGATAGCTAAGCGTCGCCCTATTTCAGTGTTCAAAACTTAGAGCTTTAAACCAAGCAGAGCAGCCATTGACAGGCGTTCCCCTCTGTCGAAAATGTATGACCAGTGGTCATACTCATTGTATGGACTGACGTTTATTTGACGTGGCTGTTTTGACGTTTCGCATACATTTGACGTTCCCCTCCCCCGCAAAAATCGGCAGACTTTTTTTGTATAGATATTGCCAGACGTGGCCAGTCCGGTTGGTTGAATAGTCAAAGGTTCAAAATGATTTTGCATGCTCTTGTTCTCTTAAAAATAACTTTGTACAGTCGCCATCAGATATATCGGAGCGGCCAAGGTAGTCTCAAATATCTGAACAACGCCTTTATTGTCAAGGCGATAAAGGTACTTGTTCAGATATTTTTGAGTAGGTACCTATCGTCACCGCTCCGATATATCTGATGACGACTGTAACTGATGGTGAATTAACTGTATAATATGGATGTCTGTGACTAAGTACGTATTTGTGGAACTTATTTCGTTACAATATAACTTGAAAGCTCTAGATTTAGAACCTAAGTAGGTAGGTATATTAATTTAGACACATGTTGGCGTTTATGTTTAAGATAAATGCTTCTTACTATTTCATGAGATGTAAACTTCTATTACCACAATAAACTTAATTAGAAATGTTTTTATAATTTATGATTAACAAAAAAAGTTATGACGTCGTAATTAGTTAAAGTTTTTGACATTTTTGATAGTTTATCAGATCCACAGATCTGTATAGTCCGATCCAACAAATCGGACAATTTGGCATTAAAATAATAAGTGTATCGAATGTCTCAATCCAGGGTTTCACAACCTTTTGATAAAGTCTTTATTTAAGTAATTACGACATAATATATTTTCCCAGTTACATTTTTTTTATATTTAATGGCTTTCTCCCTTTGTCTAAGCAATGGGAATTCTGCCAATGACGACGTTTCACACTTTTTTATTGGGTACAATAAAATATAGGCAACGTTGTTCGGTAAAGGCCTTGCTGATTGTAAGGTGATAGCCTCCCTACAAACACGTGGGCGGCCGAGACCCCGGATAACCGTTCGTTCAACTAAAGCGTGGTTACGCGCGTTTTGAGACTAATTCTTCATTAGCTGCCACTTGTTCGTTAGATCACCGCACAATAAACTATCAATATTACACAATGAACTACGTAAATGAGCAAAAAACAAGGAACTACTCTAAATACGTCGTCGCCATCTTGAGCTCAAACGAATATCCTCCCAGTTACATTGGTTGTAATGGCTCTCCTGACAGACATGTCAGCTATTTATTTTATTTTATTTAATAATATTTTCATAAACATACATACCAGTTTTTTTGCCTTGATAATAGCAAAGAAATTAGCGGGATTTATTTGCACGCACCTCTTCGTGCCCACTGGTTGAGAACTTCTGTCTAAACATTCAATCAATATTTTAATACGATCCGTTTTTTCCTAATACGATCGATCGATAACGCTCGTTGACTTTCGACCTCTCGGCGATTCTTCTCGCATACCGATCCAAGACGAATATTACATTATAAGTGGTCGAAGTTTTATTTATTTATCGTCTGGCTAAATGTCACTGAATATAGATAGCCATTTCTTCTCTGGGGTAAGTAGTTGTGAGAAAGCAGATGATGAAGAAAATCCAGTGAGTGCTGCGTTGTCCAGATTGGAGAGAGTGCAGCTGCCAAGTTTGTTAGGTACTCTTTTAACACCACCCAGGGATCACGTGTAGGGTTGTCGAAGGTGTTTCCTATGGACGCAGAGTAACATTTAAGTTTTATTGACTTACGCGAACAAAACCGCTGACTGAAACTAGTATACCTATACATTCTTATAAATATCTAGACTGGCTCTTAATTAATGTGGCTTGCATATTTGACTTGCGCAACACCGCTGCTCTATGACATAATTAGGATATTATTTAAAAACATATAAGTTACATCATTTGACCTTTTTAAAACGATGATTCTCTAACTATAGCCAGTTTTCGATTTGGTATTACAATGATGCCATAGATGCGAAATACAGATATATCTTTAAAATATACGATTGCATTGTAGGCGGAGAAGGAAACCAGCATTGTTGATTGTTTGTAAGTATAAGTTAATAGGTTGACATTGATAACACCGTAGCCTATGGCCGCTGGAAACACTAAAGCTCCTCGTCACCAAGCCTATTTTAACCTCTTTCCAAAAACGAGTCTCATGTGTTGGCTTGAATACTTTCGTACCTTTAACTTAAACCTCAAAACTATCTGATACATTCCTAGGAAACGAATAGACAATAAAATAAAATGCCCAACTAACAAATTATGTCGTATAAAAGGCACCAGCACGCGTATACGACTAAAGACTTTTATACGACATAATTTGCTAGTTGGGTGGGTGACCATAACCACCCTACCCATGCCATGCCGAAATTTTCTCTAGGTAATTAGTTCGCTCTATAAATAATTGAATTGAAAATACCTCAAATTAGCCTGGGCCTTACCTCGATGGAATTGTATTAAGGATGAAATCTTAACACACGAAACCGGTTGGCGTATAGAGGGCAGGTCGCGTCGATTAATTATTAACTGTTGTATTTAATTTCCGACTTATCGTAAACAGTTTTATGTCACGGCGGCGCCAAAGCTTTCGCGCGCGATAAAATAAGTCTGGCCCCTTCCGTTCCTCCTCGATCAACTTTGTGGTTGTGTACTAGTTTTTACAAAATTGATTGCCTTTTGGCTTTCCAGTGGGAAACAAGGATTTTTTAAGATTATGTACTAAAGCTAAAACACCGGGTAAATATTGTCAGATGTTTCTGTAGGCCCCGAAAAAATCTCATTGGCATGAGTAAGAATTCAAACCCACGACTTAAGGTTTAAAAATCGCTCCTTCTGTCTCTCTTGTTTCTATTTATGATTAACATTCTTGGAGAGTTCAAGACTATCGTGATTTGAATCATGTTTAGACATGAGGTTTGCATGGAAGAGATCGCTATTCAGTAGTGTAATTCTTCGATTTGTGCACATTATAATGTTTTTTAGCGTAAGAAAAAGAAAAATTCCATTAGGTAGCTCAGCCGCAGCATTTCAGTTAGTTATGTGAAGTCTTGTGTGAAAGGGTACTGAATGTCTCCCCAGTTACCTTCTCTCGTGAAAAAGATTATTTTGACCACCTCAACCGCTTACCTTATGAACTATGTTGGAACTTGAAAGTCGATTGAAAAGTGGTAAATGAATAAAACAAAGCTTAAAGTAAATATTATGCATTTTATAGTAGTGCGTCAGCTGCGCGTGCGCGTACGCTGACACGACGCCATTGTTACACGCGTAACACCACTTCTTACTAAATCAAAACAAATGTCAAAAACTTCAGATAAGAGATGAAAGATATCGGAAGAAAATAGATTGTCACAAATGGGTGCATTTGATACATAGGTACATATTGAAATTGTTACATTTTATGAATAAAACTTTGGAAAAATAAATAAGTGTAAACTTTTACAATAAGTATAAACTTTTGGTTAAATTGAGAGCGTCCGTAAATTAATAATTAACTATTCTATATGTAATAAACATTGAGAGCGTCCTAAAACCTAGATATACATATCGTACGATGTTTTCAGCAAGGTTGCATTTTAAAAGACTTACTATTGCATATTTGATTCAGTGTCGCACGAGCTGAGAAAATTATGACGTTTTATTCAAACAGTTGAGCTATTATGTACTAGTTATAGATTAGCTGCTTAGAAACATTGAACAATTTAATATACTTACTTAAGAACGTTTCCAATTTAGGAGTAAAAATAATAATAATATGTAGACCGAGCTATACTTAAAATAATTAATAATAATAATAATAATATGTTAGCCTCTATACGTCCCACTGCTGGGCACAGGCCTCCTCTCATGCAAGAGAGGGATCAGGCTATAGTCCCCACGCTGGCCCAATGCGGGTTGGGAACTTCACATACACCTTTGAATTTCTCCGCGGATGTATGCAGGTTTCCTCACGATGTTTTCCTTCACCGTATAGCGATTGGTAAATATCAAATTATATTTCGTACATAAGTTCCGAAAAACTCATTGGTACGAGCCGGGGTTTGAACCCGGGACCTTCGGATTGAAAGTCAGACGTCGTTACCGTCAGGCTACAAACGCTTACGCTAACGCTTAAAATAATTCATGTAAGTTAATTTAAAAAAAAAGTACCAAATGATGCACAATCACCTACATCACACATCACGCAAAGAAGTGTATATACAACTCAGCAAGCTAGCTTACAAACTACTACTACTCTTATTACATATGTACTTAGTTTAAAACACAGTTAGGTTATGGTTACAATATTATACACACTCATGAATTGTAATTCAAGTAAAGATAGTAGTAGTTTGTAAGCTACGACGAATAAATACATGGACGAAGTTGTGATTGGTCAATCAAAGTCATGCGCGGCTCTAAAATAAAATAAACGGCTTGTTGTCATACAAAGGCCCCAAAATGTGGGGCTATTTTTCAGACCTATACCGATTCCCATGCAGTACCGTTGACTGTTCTCAAGTACCTAGTGCATAGGGTTTGCGTGCTAGGCTGCTGAGTCAGGGTCAGTGGTTCGATGCACCTGACCGCTACGCTGCGTCAGCATGGTACTTGGCGGCACGAATAACGGCCAGGTGCCAGCGAGTTTCTATGTGATGTTGAAACGGTGCCATGTTTTGACAATTGGGCGTTTAATCATTTATCGCCATTTAATGTGGGTAATGGCCGTAATGGGTATAGTCGGATAATGATGTGCCTAGACATTGCATTCATATTCTGGAAGAGCAACATACATATAAATGAAAATATGGCGTTTATGACAGCAGTTACATTTTGTTATTGAATATAATTAAACCCTAAAAAGATGTAATTTTACGAGGATTAATATGTAGAACTGTAGACAGACGATAGATGCTCTGCTAAGTACGAAAAACATGTATCCATTACGACCATATCACGACAGTAAAGTGTAAGTATTCTTGCAAAAAAAACCCGCTCTTTTATATTCTCTCAGAACGCATTTATACCTACACTCAAAAAAGAACTTTTTAAATATAATTTGAAAAAAAAAACTTAAATAAACTATGTAAATACTACCTAAAATTAACTTACTTAAAAATACTAGAAACTAAAAATCTATCTCTAAAATGGGCCCCTGTAACTATTTTGTACCAATAAATCCTACTGTCTTATTATATTTAATACTAATATCTAATAAATATAATTTGCATACAATGTGATGTCTTCTCAGTTTGTCACTGTCCCACAAGTGTACGCGTTTCACTGTCCAAAAGTTTCTGGAAGAGTTCCCCTTAGCGTCACAAATTAGATTGCTACACAGACCGGCGGCGGCGGGGAACAGGCTACAAATTTAGAAATACACTGTAAAGGCTGCAGGTGACCCGTGAGCCGAGCGTGAAGCGAGAGCTTCATTACGAATGCTTACAGAAACAAGGAGTGCCGTTTCCACGCTCTTACACACAGCCGTACGTTTTGCAGAATACCCGGCGGACAGATCCGTTCGTGTATGGAGCTATTTAGATGTGTCCGCAGACAAATCCGTGTCCAATTCGCGTCATACACGCACGGATTTGTCCGCCGGGCACATCCGTTGGACAAATCCGGCGAGCACGTACATCTGTGCGTGTATCCCTAGCTAATCTCGTGGTCAGTTGGCAGTGCTGTATAACCACCATTTGCCTGCGGTAGCTTAAGTAATTGATTAAATAAACGGGCGTCTCGGTCTTTTCTCCCTAGAACGTGCGGAATGTGGAATGAGTTGCCTCCCGAGGTGTTTCCATTGCGCTTGGACATGGGGTTCTTCAAGAAGCGGGCGTACAGGGCTCTCAAAGGTCGGTCGGCAACGCAAACGCATAAGCGACGTTGACCGCTTCCCATCCCATCCCATCAGGTGGCTCATCTGCTTGTTTGCTATACACAAGACGTTGGACCCCTTAAAACGTGCGGGTATGTTTTTACAGATAATATATACCTGTCGCTTACTCTTGCTAAGTTGGTAGCGATGAGAACACGCCAGGCCGAGCGGGTAGACCTTTCGTGTCCACTCGTCTGTTCTACATTGCCTATACTTCACAAATGAGCGTAAAAATAACGAATACAGAATGATTAGAGTTAAAAGCCCTCAAATGTACCTATTTATTGAAGCATTATTCTTAGGGTAAATTGCGTTAATTAGCCGACTTTAAATCAATAGAGCTCGTGCTATGTCAAGCAGATATGTAAAGTTTTTTGTTTTAGAATCAGGTTAATGAGGTTAATGACTATTGCTACCTGTATTGCTAGCACCTAGACCCAGGTAGACTAAAATAAGTACCATATACCTACAGCCTTGGCCAGAAGTGTTGAGCACTAATGCGATTAACATACAAAACTGGAAAGTTTAGTCCATCGTTTCCATCTTTGTTTAAGTTATTTTGTCAATTAATTTAAACTAATAGGCATGTTTTGTTGCAGTTAGTAGTAACTGCATAGAATATTTGCAATATGTCGCACCGACTTAAAATTACATTTTTGGTACCTTCTGTTTTCATATTTTTTAAGTACCTTGAAAGTGTTATTAAGTGAAGTTTTCTATATTTCTAAATAAAATATAACATTTACCGTTACCGTACATTGTTAGGATAGGGAAATAAAATAATGCTTAACATCAAAATTGTAAACAAAAAACACCTATGCTCAACACTTCTGGCCAAGGCTGTATGTTATATTGGGCACGTCTACACTATGCCTTAGCGTCAAGCATGCCAAGCATGGTCACCTCACTACTACTTAAATAGAATATTAAAATGTGCAACAAAAAACCTGTATATTCAATATAGGTCTATGATCCTGTCCTCTCAATCAGACAAGGAAATGCTTAACAATACAATGTTTACTTTATTGTTGGTTTATGTTGTTACACGGTTTGTTAGGTTATGTTGTTACACGGCTTGTTAGAAGTTAGTAGTACAATGGGCGGTGACACGCGTGACTGTGACGAGGCTTCGGTGCCAACAGCGAGATTATAAACAGTGTGTTAACTTCCGTAAAATAATATCAGAAATATTAAGAAATTTACAAACTTTGAGTGGTGTCTGGTCGCAGTAATAAAATTTGAGTATTTCATTTCACTCGCATTAGGTAAATGTTTATTACACGACCGTGTGTTTGGTTAAAATCGAAACAAAAAAGCTGTGTGATACGGTGCTGCAGTAATGTATTTAAGACATACAAGGTGTCAAAAATGCTGGTGATCCTTTTAAGGGCATAATTGGTATCGAATTCTAAATATGAAAAAGTACAAAAACATTTTTCGCACGAAAAAGAATTGCTTTTGTATGGAGGGTTGGCCAGCTGGTGGGACCACCTGTACCATACATAAAAAAACGTAGGTATTTTCACTACCTTGTATTTACGTTGATTTTCTGAAATTTTTATGTTTTTTATTACTCTGCCCATGGTTGATGGACATTATGTATAAAGCCCGGACAATTTAATTGTTTGCATAGTTATTATCGAAGGTTTATTACTCTGCCAAATAGGTGATGGGCATTATTTATAATGCCCGGGCAATTTAATTATTTGAATAGTTTTTCTCAAAGTGCCTACTCATGTTGGCCATTATTCATAATGCCCGGGCATTATGTATAATGACCTATTTATCACTTGGTCCATAACATATACATAGGATAGGACATATATTTAAACAAATCTTTTCAATATTTTATCTTAATAATAGGTACCTACTTATTTTTATTCATACTACTTAAAGTACTTAATCTTTGCATCAATGAGTCCAAAACAAATTTATCACGCGTCAAATACAAAATAATGTGTGCAAAACTTATCGTACAGTCAATAATAGTGTCGTTCGATATCGCGCCAGAGACATCTAGTCAAGCAACTGTGTGAATTTATACTATGTCAAAACAATAGATTTACCACTGCAATTACCAAAACAGTTGTTGGCTTTGACGCCGGGTTGCGTGTTATCACGTCATCACGTCATCAGCCAGCCATCATGATTAAACAACTGACCTTTGGTAGACCTTAACTCCATGCCATAAGGTTGATGAATGCTCAGCTTGTTGTGTCAGTACGCCGCAGCGGTAAGGAAGCCGGAAAGATTCCGTGGAAGGTTCGAAAGAATGCATCATTAAGAACCGTTTAGTAATAGTAAGAAGTTAATTGCTGTAGACTTTTTCTTCATAGGTCATGGCAACTCCACACACAGTAGATTTGAAGCTCATTATCTTTGTGTGATTAAAAATATTACAATCTTCGGAAAAAAATATAACAACACAATTTTATTAAGCAAGAACATCTGCTAATGATACCACAATGTCAACTCGCCTGAGGCAGTAAATTTTTATACTTTTCCTTTATAGGTAACCAGGAAGGGACATAGAACTAGTGCAAATAAGGGGCGATCGAGTACCGAAAATAAAAATATGTAAGTAGGTACTTAACTTTTGAAAAGCTCGTGCACATAAAAGCTCAGTAGTGAGTAGCTTTCTTCTACTGTTTTTTTGGCGTTTGTTGTTTCTGAATTTACTCCTTGTGTGATTAATGATCGAACATACATTTTTATTTCATAACAATCATAACCTATATCTCTAGCTTTATTGACTCTGTTAAAATTGTATGACGCATAGAAGAATTATTTCAAAAATGAAGAGAGGTTACAATGAATAATAGAATGAATACACCAATCTGAATAATAAAAGTAACTTGATCTAATTATATGTATAAGGATATACATACAATATACAATACTACACTACTTATTAAATAAATCTACACCTAACTTAAACTAAAGGCCCCAAAGTAAAATTGCAAATATCCCCAATCCCGCTGCCACCTGGTAGGGTGCCCATAAGGCTGGCTGCGTTACCTCGCTGAATGGCGATTCCAATAAAATGTATAAAAATGTATAACCTTTTATCTATATAAATAAGTAAGTACGCTTACTTAATTCTTTTTGTTATAACTAATTCAGTATCTCACATAACTTCAAGCAATTAAGTGTAACCAATAACTGAACACGCGAATTCCCTTGCTTACGCAATAGTGCGGTAGTGTAGTGTTTGGCATAGTGTTGCACTGATGGATTTCCTGTCGGGTGCATAAGATACCATAATATCAACAATGGTTGTCCGAGTTGGAGGACACACCGTGTACCGGCGCCGACGCTGGGCTGGTGTACATCATAGAATCATATCCACCCATGGGCAGCTACAAATTGTATTAATATTATTCTACAATTTTATTTGGCACTGAACTGGTCTGTAGTAACAACTATTATAATCTATTATAACAACACGCAAAATTGTACTGGGCTATAAAATTTCACAGCTTAATTATTGAAGTCATACTTATATATATATATATTAGATTTAATAATCGCGTGTCGTGCTGTCGAAAACCTTTCGAACCACAAATACAATTTGAAAACCATGCGAGTAGAATTAAAGAGCGGTCTCGTTGAAAACCGAAGTGTGTCCTTTGTTCTACATTTTGTGTTCTGTTCAGTTTTGTGTTATGTCATGTAGATAGACTTAGCTGAGGTTACTTACACATGTTTAAGGTACTGAGATAACAGAAAGGCGGCCATCTCAGGAATAAGATGCTAGGTGCTTGGCGAAGAAAAACATGTTTTTCGAGACGGGAAAAGTTGAGAGTTGAGGCAAAGTTGTAGCAGTAAAGGGGCAAAGTTGTAGTAGTGTGACGGTAGCAATAAAGGCGACAGCAGACTGTCGATTATAGGACACTAGCATGTCAAACGCAGGAGCGTTTACCTTTAGTACTTACCTTTTAATTTCAGAACTTTTTCATTAACTTCAGTATACCTCGCATTTCGCACAGTCATCCGGAGATAACAGCCACTTCATATGCCGACTTCCTAAGGCCATTAAGGAAGGGTAATAGCCCTATTAGCTAGAAAGCCATCAGACAAGACAAGCACGGGGAGCAGCGATTCCGGCCACTTGCCGACAAGGGCTAGCTGACGGCTCAAGTAAACCAGTATTAGAAAATAATCTAAATATTTATTACATATGGTAGTCATTTTTTAAGATGTTAGAATTAGAATCTTACTACAGTTACTACATATTTCCGCCTACAACTCAGACATCTTAAAAAAATCTGTATATATGTACTACATATTATTATATTTTTTTCTTCCGATGTTAAAATCATAGGATGAGCTCTTTTGGCATAATTTGGATATCTTAAAGAATTCTTACTTTAACACTAAACGTTTTGGAAAAATATTTTGAGAACATTGATTTGTCAAAGCAACATCTCATATTACGACCCTTACCCATAAGGAAACGAGGAGGAAGAAGATTTAAATTACGGATGTTCCTACTTGTTACGGATGATTCAGATTTTTGACAAGTGTTTCATCTTAAAACTATAAAACTGACAGCTTTGATTCACAAAAGTGCACGGAAAAAAAAGCTTCCGGGTTATTCTCAATCCAAGATATTATATTATCTTGAAATTATTTCCTCGTGACAAGTATTTATTTCCTTTATCAAAAATATGATTCTTCGCTCAAAAGACCACGTTTTCTTAAAATAGAAATACAAAAATATATTGATTCAAGAGTATTTATTTACTTGACATAAGTTGATATGGAGAAATTGATTCAAGTAATTCAAATCGTTTTGGGGCAACTTAATATCGTTTTCATAGCAAAAATGCATTTTATTTCAATCAAAATAAATTTCTCTGGTTAAACACAAATGTGTTCTTCACATAAATCAATTCTTCTTTGTAAGGAAGATTTTTCTTTTCTTTTTTTATGAAATTTTAAATTATTAGCACAAAGTTATTTTCACCTCACTAGCTCGGAAAGCCCTTTTTGTTTGTTTAATATCTATTGTGAAAATCGCTTTTTATCCACATGTGGTGAAAGAGTTTTGACATAAGTGACAAGTGGCTTAAGTGACATTTGACAGCTAACAAAACGTAAAACGTTAAAAGTGCAGAATTTTTAACATCGCAATTAATGAATTGCATCGAGTAAAAACACTTAATACAGTCTGACAACTTTATTTTAATTCATAAATATCAGCATTCAACATTAATCTTCATTCTTTTTGTAAAAACGGATAAATTGTTCTGACAGCCGAATAAGTCTACGTACGAACAAAACGCATCTGACATTTACTAAAATCTTTTACGTCAAAACTTTTCATTTCAATTCATCCATCATATCAACGTTAAATATTCGCATGTTTTTCTAGATTGTTTTGTTAAAAATTAGTGATTCGAGTGATGAAGAAGTATTAAACACCTGAGGAATTACGGGAAACCGAGCAAAATGCACCCTTTTTCTTATTTTCCTCGCTGTAGTGAGGTGAAAAGTTTTGTGTTATACGCGGGTGAAAGTTATTTTACGTCTCGTGTATTAAAGCACTCGCTACGCTCAGGATTCTATTTTTGAACCACTCGCTTCGCTCGTGGTCAATAATAGAATCCTTTCGCTAGCTCGTGTTTCAAATAACACTCGCACGTAAAATACAACTTTCACCACTTGTATAACAAATAACTATTTAATCTTTATACAAAATCTGAAATCTTATCTCAAGTAAATATGTTCTTACGTTAGTTTTAGTTACGCTGCGCGCCAATAGATGTCTCTGCGTGTAGGTTACAACACGGTAACGTTTGTTCGACGTAACTTCATGACCCTAGGCGTCATGCAGAGGATTATTTGAAATTCGCAGTAGCGATTACAGATCTAGGTAATACAATTACATATAAGTTATTATGAGTATGAGATGTTCATAATTTATTATTGTATTATCTCCTTTTAATTAAACTTCGTTTCTTGGGTTTAGCCCTAACAAAACGAAGTTTCTGGTATATGCTTTTTAACAATGTCAATAGTTCACACGAAGTTGACGAGAACTCTTAAATCAAAAGAATCGTATTGTTAAGGTGATAATTTGCATTCTCTTGGATAAAAAGATCGTATTCTTAAACGAATGTGACATGATTCTCACTTAAAACAAATATTTAATTGATTTAAAGACATGATTGTCTTAAATTGAATACAATTGTTTTTGGTCTCAGACCGTATTCATTTGCCGACACTATTTTAAAGTTTCAGTTTCAGTAACATAAATTTCTCAATATGACGAAATAGGATTTTTAAATGAGCAAATATACTGTTTTACACCAAGAGTGTAAAATATCTTTACTTGATAGAAACACTTCGACTTAAAATAAGAGTACATTGTTCTTCAAAGAAACAAGTGTTGTCTTAGTTAATAAAAAACTAGAAAATCTGTATTTAAGAATCTTATTCGCTTCGTTATATTTAAAACTTTATTGCTTTGCATGGAAGAAATTTGCTTTATATTAAGAAGTCCTTTTTTTTCCGTGTGTGCTAGGTACCACATCAGAAAATTCGGTATCAGCAGCTTTGTGCTCATTTAAAAGGGGATGAAGGTGGAAAACCAGATCACGACGGGTGTGAAGGTCTGCCCTGGAACACTCGCGCTCGTACTTGCTATAGGAATACACGACAGGAATGCGCCACATAACCCGTCTGATGATGATTATGTCTCGGATGACGTTGCGGGAACGCATTTACATTCCTGGAATAGCTCCGGCATAATTTGCATAACTATCAATCATGAAAGGATTCCTCCTGAGGAGGAATATATTATGGGTAACTAAAACTCACTAATCATGATATGGGAATTGTAAGCTTTCTTAAGATGTTACAAAAACTATTTAAAACGGGATATTTACCATGTAAGTTTTTTGTTGTGAGCTTCCGATATTTCGGCACAGTTGCATACGCCATTATCACGGAGTTTCTTAAGATGACTGTGTTAGGTGAAGTCTGGTATAAAGGAAGAGCTCTTGAGTAACATTTGGATATCTGAAATAGTATTCACTTTAACAAAAACTAACATAACTTTATGCAGTGGCTCAGTACCAGTAAAGTAAAAAAAACTATTAGTGTATGTTTTTGTATTTAGATAACGCGACAATTTTACATTTTGATACTTAAACCTCGCTGCTCTGTTTAGATTTTAAGTACATCTTTTTTGAAAGTTATAGTTGTACTTAGTATAAATTATTCTACTATTTTTTGTTTTGCTGTACCAACCATAACAACCGTATTTTAATATAAGTATAAGGAGCGTTCATTCACACTCGAAAATATACTGTTCGAGAACTTATAGTCGCGCTAAAGAAATATTTTCCAATATACAAAGTCACATACGGTTGATATGTGACTAATGCTCAAACACACCTGAGCGGAATTAAGCAAATTCGTAGGAAAATTTGTCGATGGTAGCTTAAATTTGTCTATGGCCTCCATACATTACTGCCTCCATTCCGCTCGGTGTGTGGTGAGCCTCTTGCTGGTTAGGAGTGTTAGGGCAACGCTGTGGTACCTATCTACGTACAAAGTATGTACAGTCTGTCAAAAATAAAATATGTTTACAATTTAGCACCTAACTCCTTGGTAATAAACTGCCAAAATGTACACATTTAGTTGACTTCTGTTCAATAAAAGCAATTACTAAGCGTCAATTAGCTAAGCTACACGATTCCCTAAGTAAGCCTAATTGCAGTAATTTTACCACGTGTTCATTAGTGCTGTTTTTTATTTTACTGCTGTTCTGGTTATTTTCTAATAATAGTATGAATTAAATTAGGTACATAATAAAACACAACTATGCTAATTTATTATATTGTGGAAATTTTACATATTTTCTACACATAATAGCCCCACAAAAAAGTGTCCTTTTGGTTATGCTTTTTACAATCTGCTGTACTAATGACAAACAAGATGAGCAAAAACTTTATGAAACATTGTGGACAATTATTTTTATGTTCTTTATTTATTTTTCGTCTTAGGTTAGGTTTTATAATATTATTATCATTACGATGAGAGCTCGTGACAGTGAGTAGAAAATATACTTAAATCCCAAAAAAGGACGATTTAACTTAATAGAAATACCCAAATACTTAGAAGAAGGCATTCTGTAGATAAATAAAATGAAACCTGGCATAATCGGTCGTCTAATAAAAAGTACCTCGGACAAATTGAAATTAGATTGCAATCGTTTTGATATTGACATTCCTTTGCATTTCTTTAGTAAAATCCAAAGCATCAAATGAAACATGGAGGGCTATTCGAAGTACATATATTATTTTGGTGTCCATTTTGATATTATGTTAATGGAAACAGATCTATCAGAGCAGATGTTTGTCTAATTTGATTTGAAATACCGTTTATTATTTTATTAACTATTGGATGGGAGATCAAGTACAAGTAGGTACCTACATGTCATATGGGTAAAAAAAAGATTGTATTACTTGAATATCTACATACCTACATTACATTATCGTTTTAAAATGTCACTACAGCAACCTTGCAAGTAAGTTATAGGCCTTCAAAATCTAAGTAGGTGCCTAGTTTGCTAAAATGCTGAAAATTCACCGAAACCGCTGAGGCTGCACCGGCATCGGCAACCAAGATCCTGACTGCGAAAGCGGCATCGCGTGCAAAACGCTGCAGCGAAGGCCTCTACCACTTCCCACTGAATTAAAAACGTTGTAAATTGTAAGGGTGTTAATTACGCTTGTATCGTTTTGGTTCTGGGGCGCCACACCGCGCCGCCGCTCGGCGCGGCCGCGGAGCGCGCGGCCCGGCGCCGGGCGCGCCACACTCGCGTCCTGCGCTTCGGTCGGAACGCACGCAATGGCCTCCGCGCGGTGAACTCGCTGTTCGCATCGAACATAACGTGTCTGTGCTGTGAATACAACACTGCAGTGTGACGTGGTGTTGTCTAAGGAATCCTAAATGTAAGTCCTAGATTTAAATACGTAAATAGAAGTTTTGTTGGGGTTCAGAGCACCCGAGACGCGGCGGGTAAGAGAGCGTTTCGGCCGTGATTTTCACCGGATTTTCCGAAAATTCGCGAAATTTTACGCAAGCATTCGCATTGTAATTAAGTAATTTGCATGAAACGGAGTATGCCAATTAAAAACAGGTTTCCAAATAATTGGATTTGTTTTACTAGGATCCATATTGTAGCGTCGCCGGTTCATTTCGATCTGTGAATATTTGCACGTGTGATTTAGCTGAAAATTTATAATAATTTAATTACTTTACTTATTACGTGGCTGGAGTTATAATGATTTTAAATATTGAGTAATTCATAAAGACTGAAAATATTATTTCTGCTCTACGTCCTAGGTATGTAAATGTAACTTACTCTTAACTCATTTTAAGAATATGTTTTACATTTGAAGGTACAACTGTAACATTTATTTATTTACTGGCATTTGTCGATTATTAATACTTATAAATTATTAAGTATGTCACTCAAAAATGTTTAATTAGCACAAAAATACAAAACAGAAAACTACCTATTGAATTAACTAAAAAAATAACTGGAAAATTAAAACTGAACTTTAAATAATTTTAAACAAAAAAAGAACCGACTTCACTTAGGATCCGCTATTCCAAGAGGAAGTGGCTGAGTTGCTGTAAAAAATAGTGAAATCACTATAGGTGTGCCTATAATAGTTGAAGAGTTCCCTCGATTTCTCCAGGATCCCATCATCAGATCCCGACTTGGTGACAATGGGACCATCTAGGGGTTATACCTGTTCGATTCAAAAAAAAAATTTGAAAATCGGTTCACGATTCACGGAGATATGGAATAACATACATACAAAAAAAAAATGATAAAAAAAAAATTCAGTCGAATTGAGAACCTCCTCCTTTTTTGAAGTCGGTTAAAAAGAACTTCTGAATCCTCTGATAAAGAAGAGTCTGTAAGCTACATGTGCCTAAAGTTGAATTTAATTAGTTTAGACCTTTAAAACTGAGTCACATGTCTAAATAAAAAGACTCATTTAGTATGAATTTACTCAGTCATAATCATCGTGTAACCCATATTAATGTGTATTGTGTTGAATTAACCAGAAGCAGCCTCAATAAACCAAGCACACGGTCCGATAATCCCGGCACGGTAATGACAAATGTTACGTGTCAGGAATTTCCGTCGCTTCCGCACGAATTTCCCTGCAGGCACCGCACAGCACCCGCACCCCACCCTCCCCTTCGATTAAATTTCATTTTCTTTCAATCTGTTCGTAGCAACCCCACATTTGCTTTTTTGAATAGTATAGATATTTGACATTATTTACTTGTTTGCAGTGTCTTGCTATTTTATTTATCTTTATTGTACACACTATATTGTATACAATTAAATCTTTATTGTATAAAATTAAATAAAGAAGTAAATTATCACAGATTACAACAAAATAAGTAAACAAATACAATAAAAATAATTAGGTATTTAACTCTTCTTATTAACTTTAACTTTTTTTGTATCATTTTCATTTATTATTTATGAATAATAAGAATAATGTATTGCAAAATAATTGCATCTTGTATTTGTATTTCATTTGTTTAGCACATGCATTACGGGTAGGTACAAGTTACTGACCAAAACTGCGTTAGGAGTATAGAGGTGCTGCGGGTTTGTATTGTAAGTACCATCTACCTATTATTCTTAATCACTTTGGTAAGCACATTTTAGAAATACCCAGCAGTTATTGTAGTTCGTTTCAGTTATCTAATCGAAGTGAAAGAAGCCTATTCGAAGGAAATAATGTTTTTTTGATTTGATTTTATTTCGATATTGAATATGATTGGACCTATCAGCAGAAGTGACGTTTGGCTTATTCACATCATTCAAGTAGTGAACTTGACACCAAAATAATAATGATGTGCATAAGCCAAATGTCACTTCTGACAGGCCCAATCATATTCAATATCGAAATAAAATCAAATGAAATAAAAAATATTTCCTTCTACCAGCTTGTAAGTTCTATTAAGTCAATATCACAAGTAAGTGCTTATGTTTAACATCACGACCACATTAGATGACATTTTGATGATCAAAGAAGATTAAATTGAAAACAAATCTGTAATAAGACAGGATTTTTATATTAACTAGAAAACCGCTCTACTTATTTTACTTTCTCTTAAATAAGAGAGCCATTAAGAACAGTTAATTCGTAAAAAAGGAATCCATAAAATATAAGTAGTTGACCTGCATCAGAAAGTATTACATTACAAACATTAACATTTGCTAAATTATTAAAACAAGTGTGACCATCTTATGATCCTTGCAAATCCCAAAACGGCTGTAAGGATTGAAAAAGAAAATGCGCTTATTGCGGTAGGATGGATGGATGATGAACAGGAAAACTTGCAACTGCCACTGGTAGACCCGGTATTGTTGTAATAAGGAACACGAGTCTGGTCAGCAAGAGATGGGACATACATAGATACGTATAGTACGTGATTTGCATGTCTGCGTCGAGGCCGGTCGTAAAATACTGACCCTTCAGCTACACCAACTGCATAACTGGTGGCTGATTGATTGTGCTACCGGAAAACTTCACCGGTTCAGATTTTACAATCTTAATCTGTTATGAATGGTAATAACCGCATTGGTGCGCATGATATACTTATCATATCACCCGCCGTGTCATTTGGTATTTCACTTGTACTTTTTGGGGCGCGGAATTCTGGGCGAGCCGTCTTAAGCTCATACCATAAAAATAACAAAACCATTACAAATTGTAAAGTTTAAATTGGCTTAAACGTTGCAACTTGATACATAAATATTTGGTCTCTTTGACTTTACTTCTGATATGTCAAATAAAAATCAGGTCATACAGTACAATTGTGAATCACTGCAACGAAATGTATACCTAAAGATAAATGAGGGGCAAATGACTGCGTAAATATTATAAATATTATTTAATCCAAAGAAAAAAAATATGAAAGGGATGGGTCTGGACGTTAAAGAAGTCTACTTAGTAGGCAGATCCATCCAAAAATGTGAAACACTTGCCCTGATATTGCAGGTAGGTGATTCTTGCTACTTCACATTTTTGCAAATATTAAATATTTAAATATTAAACATAATTTTTACGAGAATTTATCACGGGATTTCACAAAAAATATGATTTTTATATTTGTTTTCTCTGGAATCTTAACTTTTTTGTGAAATGACGTGGTAAATTCTCATAACATTTTTTTTTAATCCATAGTCGATTCAGATCAAAATTTGATCAAGTTTATGGCATAGAACCTGCACATATTTATACGGCGGTACATCGAAGTTGTGGTGGCTCTAGCGTCGCATGCGCATCGCCGCGCGTCTGCGCCGGCTATCGCTCATCTCTGACGCAACGACCTCAGATTTTTTGCATAACGACGAAAAACAATGCAACAACCGGTCGACGCCACGAACGCAAAAACTAGTGACTCACGCCATCCTTGGGTGACGATCTGGAACTGGTCGGCTAAAAATATTTATATAGGTAATCAAAGATCAAATTAAAATCAATGCTTTGTTTACTGCGACACGCAATTAGGCAGGTTGCGTTCCCACCAGAAATGAGCGAGGAATGTGTTTGTTGAGGACCAATCCTGGTATTTAACAATCACATTCTTCGTAACGTATGGTCATCTCCAACTACCTATATTTATAGTGTACCTAAACGCAGCCTTGTGACGGATGAATGGATTATATAAAATATGCCATAGGTGTAAAAGTATGTAAATATGTCAATTGGGTTTATTAGTATAAAGATAGTTACATTTTATTCAGCTATTCAAGATATGTGTCTAGGTCATGCTGCCATCTCCGTCACCTTTATCACTATTTTAATGAAACATAATTAAGGTAGGCAAATTCAAGATAAGCATTCTTCATTTTTAGTAGCATAATATAGTTTTCAATCTATAAGGTTCTTGATCTAGTTTTAAGAAACTAGCTGCTTGATAAAAAATTAAGCTTAAGACTACAATACATATTCAAGTTTTGAGTTGGACTGTAGTTAACAGGACCGTAAGCAGGATCATTAGTAGTATGTACAGTCACGTCTGGAAAAAAGGATACGTTTACATGTAATTTCTCAGCTATTAGCGCTATTAGAATTCTCTATGGGTAGATAATTAGTGAGTTCAAAGTTCAAGACAAAGTACCTATTTTAAGAAATTTTACACACAAAATACTTTTAACTGAAAGATGTCTAGATGACTCACTTGGTTTGGTACCTACGTACTTTCTAGGTTTTATCAAAGCTTCAAATGTTCGTGTCATAGTAACAGGGTAGACAGCAAGGTCGGGTCGTTCCCGACAGACAGACAGAAGGGCATTTGGTGCCGGTTTCTCCTAAGACTTTGTCATTGTCCCTATTTGTTAAACTAGATATACGGGGTGACTTTATTTTTTCTGAGTCTGTAACAGATCAACATAATCATTATATTTAGTGCATTGGAACCGATACGCCAGGGTCGACGGCAGCGCCCTCTCTCCTATCCAATAGTGCATTTGATCAAATCATAATTCTTTTCCAAGTATTATTTTAAATTAAGTAAATAATGGGCATTTTTGACATATGCTGTAAGAGCGCTCGAAATCATCTGTATATTCATCTCGAATAAAAAAAGTGCGTCGTATCAATTAAGCACGAGTCAACTTACATGTATAACGTATAACAAATGTCTTATTCTTCTTAACAGTGGCGGCGGGTCCATAGGAGCCCCATTCCCACCTGCTTCCCTAATCAACAGGCGCTTGGGTAACTTCCCTACATATCATGTAGAAAAACAAAACCAAATTAGCTTCGGCTTGCCTGCAAATATTTTTGATGCGCCGCAACTGATTCTTAAATATTTATTTATTTATTTTCTATTATACTAGTTTTTGCCATTTCTATGCCGTTTTGTATGGAAAATGTAAGAGATGTTTGAGATATTATAAAAGGTATAAGCAGAGTTTTTATTACATTAAAACTTCAAATTACTACTTATGGCTATATTCGTGAAGATCTTTAACTGATGATTACTGGTTGACATTCGTCTAATGAGGAACAAATTACGAGACTACCAGAACACGAGAACAATTTGTAAGACTACATTTGCAAATGCAGATTTTGCAAATGTTTTATGACATTCAAGCTTAGACCAATACAAAGGACGCGAAGCGAACCTCGACCCGTTGCGTAGCCGCATACATATTTGTGTAACGATACGTCAACTGTCAAAATAGATATGCAAATTCATTCGCGGAGCCACTCGCACTCTTTTATTTGGGAATTAAGATTATGACAACCACTCACATACCTTACCTGCAAAACTTTAGTTCACAAACTTATAAAATTATGCTGACAATTAAATCAATGATAATTGACCTTCTTCTAGCCCTGTAGTCACTACTCTGCCTATGAAGAAGGAGGTCCCGGATTCGAATCCTGGTCAGGGCATTTATTTGTGTGTTTATCATAGATATAGCTGTTCCTGAGTTATGGATGTTTTCTATGTATTTAAGTATTTATCTATATCTATCTATTATATATATCGTCGCCTACTACCCACAATACAAGCCTTATTGAGTTTACTGTGAGACTAGGTTGATTCTTATAATAAAGCTTAAAGAATTTATTATAATTCTAAATTGTGATTGTGTGAGGTTGATTTGTGTAAGATTTGTCCCAAAATATTTATTCAGTAACAGTAAATATTTATTCAGTGTTTATTCAGTTATTTTTATTTATAATGCTAATTGTAAACAGCTTTTAATTAAGCTATTAAAAGTCTAAAAGTAGTTATAATTAATTTACTTGGATGAGTTTTGTTTGCGAAGTATTTGTCTAGTGGAGGGAGGAGATAGAACATTGCTACAGTTCACTAATGTATGTCAAATATCAAATAGTTCAAGTTGATCTAGTCTGATAAAGGTTGAGCCCCACTGGGAGCGTGTCATTTCACTACGAAACCGTATGTCAGGTCAAATATCAAACGTCGTTAATTAATTAAGTTAGGGTAGGTTTCTATTTTTGCGTAGCATCATGGGATCTGACAGCTGCTCTCACTGACCCATTTGAAAAATCCAGCCTTTATGTGCTTGAATTATTCGATATCTGATTAAAAAAACGTTTTTCTTCGGTATATTTTTTTATCTGAAACAATTAAAGGTTTCATAAACTTGTCAAATGGCCGCATTCTGCCTGCTTTCAGTGTGCTTCAGCTTTCTAGCGAGTGGAACGTTCACTGTCATTGTATTGTATGCAAATCTGTTAATGGCAGCAAACAGGCCCAGTTTCACTGTCATCTCATCGATCACGCGATTTGTAAACAAACCTGAAACGCAACGCAATATTTAGCCTTTAATATATCGGGGTGGAGGACCAAAAGAACAAAGCATGATGTTTTTTATACCACGACGGTGGCAAACAAGCATACGGCCCACCTGATAGCCAGCTACCGTGCTACATGCGCGTTGCTGACTCTTTACAAAAAGGAGGATTCACTGTATTGACATAATGAAAAATAAATTAACTGAAACCACTGTTCTGGAATTAAATTCTATATTATGTAGAATATTAGACACAAATATAAACATATCTACGTAGACATGGTCTAAATATGTAGGGGGTAGGGGCAGGGTAACCTTTTTTGCCGTAGAAATTAAGCACATTAAATGAACCTTTGCAGAAGTTGTTCGCGCAGACTATTAACAATTTAATCAAGTACCTACTTGTAAAGTGTTAATGTTAATAACGTCCGTGTCTTGTGCAACTTCGTTTCGATCAATTGCACACCTCCTTTACCTACTGCACTTTCTGTTTTTAATACCACGTTGGTAGATAACAAGCATACAGTCCGCCTGTTAAGCGGTCTTCCGTAGCCTATGCTACGGCCTATGCCTGCAATCGCAGGTTACACGATTCTTTTGACCCTTTAAAAACTTGTGCACATCTTTTTGAATAACCCCATACTGTCTGTGTCTATCTACGTTCAAAATACAGTAAACTTACACAACAAAAAAACTAAATTCAAAAGTCAATTTGCAATTGAGAGGTTGAAAATTAAAGCAAATACCTTTCATGTTGCATTCAATAATCAATTATTATTTACTAGTATGAAGTTTGTATACATATTGAAGTAGACAATAGATATTAAGGTAGGTCTAAACAAATCAGCGTATCGTACCACTAGAATGCGCTAACGCCGCACGCGCCGGATACTTGCGCAAGCGACCAATTGCTAATTTCAAGGATTAAAAATACAAAGATTTATATGTCTTTAGAGGTCTTTATACGGGTATTAAAATGTTCGCGCTTAATAGGTGATTAGAGCTCCAAACTTTTTGGTTTACCTATGGATTACCATCCATCATCTCTACCATGCAATCAAAGAGATCTACTATTGTTGCAGGTTAAGTTAGTTAAATGCATAATTTTACAATAACTTTGCATCGGTAGCAATAATATAATTTCATTATGAGTCAAAGAACAAACTAAAAATAATGAAAGATATAGGTAATTTGGCAAGAGTAGCGGAATTAAAATGATCCACAAATGAATGAATAGCTGCAATATTCCAATTATCATGTGAATTAGAGCTATTCATTATGTAAACAAATAAATACAGTCTGAAATAGTAATTAAGTACGAGCAGATATTTATTTAACTGATGTTGAAATTTAAGATGTTTGAATGGAGTTACTCTTGATTTCAAGTCGGTATAATAATAATTTAATATATTAATAGACCTAAAAATGACACTACAGTATACATAATGATTGCATATTATAACAATATATGGACTCATTAGGTTGTGGTTGTCAAGCGGACCCCAAGCCGGGATAAATGCTAGGAGGGAGAAGATATGGACTCATGAGTCTGAAGTGTCTGAACTGAAATAAAATATTTGAATCTGAATTACACGTATAAGAGAAATTTCGATAGGTGCCCTCATGACTAAGGTAGCCTAGACTCGAGGTTTTTGGCGTCTACCTTGAAAACAGAAGGAGCTGGTTCGATTCCAGCCCTGAGTAAAAACATCTATTTCAGTTTTTTAACTGTTCAAATACTTCTCACCATGATTGAATCAAAGTACGTATTTGAAGTAAATTAAAATTCTGACAGCAACACCAGTGATCCGCATACCAAAAATGACGTTATACCAAGTCACGCTGGTATTTCCAGAGACCTTGGTAGTTATTACAAAAAATTGATACTGGAGTTGAGATGAATGCTGATGAAGTGAGTCAATCGTTGCAGGTATCGTCATTTCATTCATTTACTAATCTACGTCAAAATACTGCACCTTTTTGACTTTAATTTCATAGAAGGGGGAGGTTCTGTATTCGGTTTGGTGTTTTATTTTTATATAAGTTATTAACATGCATGCCGCATGCTAATAAGGGCTCTCACGTCTGGTAATAAAAAAAACCATTTGATTTAAAACGCATGGCTTCATATAATATAGCAGTTCATATAAGCATTAGCATATACATCTATAAATTAACATAACTATAAATTGCAATTAAAATGGAATTATATGTAAAACACATGAAAATTACATGTCAAGTATTTATTTTATTAAGGATTATTCTCATTGATTTGAAATATACAGGGTAGCTTAGTTTTGATAATCTTCCTATTATTTCGTTTGAAACTTCTTAACCAGTCATTAAAAATTTCCAAAGAGAAACTTCAACTAATACATCATATTTCAATGCAACGTAAACTGAAAAAAGATTTCCCGTCCTTTGTAGGTTTTTTATATATAGGTATACCTAGTACATTTTATATATAGGTATACCTAGTACAATTTGTAAATTCAAAAAATAATAGGTATAAATAGAGTATTTTATTACCTACCACTTTGCTCATTAGGATTGGAGGTTTGGTTGGTAAACAACATCATAAAATTTTCTGAGATGAGTTGAGCACAGTTTTATAGCAATGTTGAGTTTAAGCATTGACTGCGCCTGGCAATTACCTGCTAACTTTACATAATTCTTTTATGATCCTCCTTTATATAAGTACTTATATAACATAGTATCAGTTTAATGCGTCAGACTAAGCGATTTTCGATAGGTACTTTACGCGTACCTAAATACCTAATTAATTATTATTTTATAGTTGGGTGGAAACATTCATATTTTCAAAGCAGCTAGCATGATCACTTTTACCACTTATATTTATGTCCTTAATAAGCATTTAGTTCTTTATAAGAGTGCTCCAGTTAGCAAACGTAGCTAAGCGAGTGAGATGCCTCAAAATTATCTTGACTAACTTGTTAAGGGTATAACAACCAATTCCTGTCAAGCTCATTTTGCTTAAATGTTGATTGTTATGCATATGCATATAAGTGTTTTTACAACACTAAACAATATTAACCAGCTTATTCATAAACGTGTTTCAAACCTCATTTAGTTAAAATGTATTTTGTCTGTTTCTAACAAACACAACTGTCAATGTGACAGATAAGGACAAAAGATGATTTAGTTAAATGAGGTTTGCAATACGTTTATGAATAAGCGGGTTAGAATTTAATCATAATATAGGTTGGTACTTTATATAATAATAGTTCTTGGTATTTGTGACATAATGTTTGACATTCATCTTCATTTTATTTTATTTTGTAATATCTATGACTGACAATGTTATTGATAATTATGAATAATCTGCTCTTATTCCTGTTTAAAATTTTTAACTATAAGGAAACATTTGCACGCTTGCATGCAAGCAAAATACAATGTACGAACACGAACTGTATATATAAAAACTTAACCACTGTATTTTGGCAAATAAAATTGATTGATTGATTGATAACAGTAGAAGTACAGAGTACAGAGCAAAACTTCTTAAGTACTTAACGCTAATTGAGGTAATCAAAAATATAATCACACGCTTCATATCACTAGTTCCTAATTTAATGACAAGATCTTTATGAACATGTCGTTCGGATACCTACTTCTGCTCAATACGTGTGATTAACAATGAAGTTGTTTTATTTGTGCTAACTGTAGAGTGTAGACCAAACAGCAAATAAGACTCGGTTCGTTCACTCCAAATACCGCTGTCAAACGGTACCGATATGTGACATCCACGTCGATAATAAGTATACAAGCTTCGCCCCAATCACAAAGGAGTAAGGAACACGAATGTTGACATATATTTTTCGTGGGTTAATCCAAATACTATTTGTGCATCATTGAGTGCTCGTGATGCATGGCACTGGGTCATTTAGTTTAGATATCCGGCCTTTGTTTTTATCCGGCTGTGTTAGATCGAGTTATGTTTTTGTTGAATATTTATTTTATTTTATATCAATTGGTACAATAACATAATATAGGTAAACAGCATTATAAAATATTTGTTACATAAACAACTTGTACGTTGCTTATATTACTATTTCAATTGTACACAACATTTTAGTGGTATAATAATTAAGCTAAAAGCGAGTTTGACTTTAATATCTTCCATTTTTAAAAATAGTCAGCAAACAAAACATAGTAAACCAAAATTTTTTTTATAAGGAATTAATACAATAACATAAATTTTAAAAAGTATTTTAGTAATTCTCTCTCGTTAAAAAATTTGGGACATTAAAATATTTTTGAACTTAGGTAAAGAAGCATTCAGTATAGATCTGTGTTTATAGCCTCCAATCCTTAAATTATTCTTTCGTTTAGACATTTTTGGATTTTCTTGAATAGCTTCTATTGATTATTCAAAAATACCCGTATTAACTGTGGTCCCTTAGATTAGAAATTAACAAATCAATTCATTGAATTTAAATTTTCGTGAGTCATATTAACACTATTATCACTGCATGCGGCTGTACTCACTTGTGTTTAGTCACTATTAATCATCAAAAATCATAATTAATCATTTCATATTTTATTTAACAATTTGTAGTCAAAACTTAGTATGAAAATATATTTTATGTTTAACAAGTACTGTTTTCACATTTTGCCTGTGGTATGGTGTAAGGCCGTTGCTAACTAAAATCTGGAATGTCTAGGGAAGTATAATTGCGGCACAGATGAAATGCCTAGATAGTCTATATCCAGCTCCATTGCTCAATTCTTGCCAAACTTATGCCTTGCCTTAGTGCTCTACTTATTATTGATTTGATGGCATATTCATAGATTACTTACTATAAGGAAAGCTATGTAAATAAATTGTAAACTGCAAGTTTTAACATATTCTTTTTCCTCTGCTTCTGTAGGTTTGGAAACTAACATCCTTTGTATCAGATAATTTTTATAACAATTTGTTTCCTTCCGCTACTGTGTCATCTGAAAATGTCAATTATCTAACTATGACAGTTCATGAGATACCGCCTGGTGACTTAGTAATAGGGTCCCGTTTTTACCCTTTTGGTACGGAACCCTAAATAAGAACTAAATTGAGGTAAAAAGCAAATGTAATAGTTGAACTACAGGGATACCACTTCAGGTCACCGGAAGATGACAAAGACCTAGTCTAGATTATTTATTACAGTTTCGTTTCATGAATGTTGAAGAAAATGTCCCGTAAACATACTTGTCCGTTGTCCATCTGTCCTGTGATATCCATCCGGAGTGTCCGGCCGTACTACGGATGTAGGTACGGAAGTAATTTTGTGTCATATTTTATTGGCTGTGTGTTGTGTGTTATTTCTATGTCAGGGCCTCTCCAAAAAAGAAGGAATTTGACGTTGCAATAAAAGATAAAGATAAAAAGAAAGATAAAAGATATTTATTCTTCAATTTAGGCACATTACAATGCACTTATGAAACTCAGAGAGAAAAAGAAACTACCACCGGTTCTAACCCTACACCTCTGACCCGAGAAGTATTACTTATTACCAGCAAGAAACTCGGCGGGACTTATTTTTTCAAAACAGTAATACTAATACATTAAAGATACTATATACAATAATGCGTAGTTCTTCAAGAAGGCATATCAAAACAGCTTGAGAGACAGACATATCGTGTAAATAATTAAAATGAAAAATAAAAATAAAATCCAAACCTGACTGCTTCGCAATAAGTTTGATATTCTTTTTTACCTGAACTGTGTCCTCTAAATGCTAGATGATTTTATAGATTCTGGTTTGGGCCATGCATATATGTCTGTCATATAGTCCTCGACCCTGTAATAACCCTTTGAAATTCAAGTTTTTTCCAAGTATTTCTTAAGAGCGGGAAATGATAGATTCAAAACATCGACGGGTAACTTGTTATATTATACATATGAATACCCTGACCAAAAATAGTTATTTGTTATACAAGGGGTGAAAGTTGTATTTTACGTGCGAGTGTTATTTGAAACACGAGCTAGCGAAAGGATTCTATTATTGACCACGAGCGAAGCGAGTGGTTCAAAAATAGAATCCTGAGCGTAGCGAGTGCTTTAATACACGAGACGTAAAATAACTTTCACCCGTGTATAACACAAAACTTTTCACCTCACTACAGCGAGGAAAATAAGAAAAAGGGTGCATTTTGCTCGGTTTCCCGTAATTCCTCAGGTGTTTAATACTTCTTCATCACTCGAATCACTAATTTTTAACAAAACAACCTAGAAAAACATGCGAATATTTAACGTTGATATGATGGATGAATTGAAATGAAAAGTTTTGACGTAAAAGGTTTTATTAAATGTCAGATGCGTTTTGTTCGTACGTAGACTTATTCGGCTGTCAGAACAATTTATCCGTTTTTACAAAAAGAATGAAGATTAATGTTGAATGCTGATATTTATGAATTAAAATAAAGTTGTAAGACTGTATTAAGTGTTTTTACTCGATGCAATTCATTAATTGCGATGTTAAAAATTCTGCACTTTTAACGTTTTACGTTTTGTTAGCTGTCAAATGTCACTTAAGCCACTTGTCACTTATGTCAAAACTCTTTCACCACATGTGGATAAAAAGCGATTTTCACAATAGATATTGAACAAACAAAAAGGGCTTTCCGAGCTAGTGAGGTGAAAATGACTTATATGCTTTGCGAACACGACATCTTCTGATAGCAAGCTTGTTTTTATTTCTAGTGTTATAGCTGTGGATGTCAAAATTCTTCTTGAATGTGTGTATATTCTTTACAACAAAAATAATATTATCATAGATATATTGGGACGCAAGAGTTAAAATATTAATTTCTTTGAATAATTCTCTAACTGATGTACCTGCCTTTAAGTTTATGATACGTATTAAATATGATTGTATTGGTTTGGCTTTTTGGTAATGTCTGGCTACTAAATTGTAAATTACATAACATAAACCGCTAACATTCGAAGGTAAATATATATCTCCTACGTCACGACGTATGTTTGCACGGCGTGCCACTTGCAAATTACCTACTACAGCTAGTACCTACTGGATGATTCACCAATTGAATATCGCGTTTATAATCCGCAGAGGATATTTATACTAAACTTCTCGTAGACGGGCCTTTGTATGTGCAATTAGTAATTAGGTTGCTAACAGCCGTGTACATAAAGAGTATGTAATAAACAACAGAAATAGCTTCAAACTGACACGATTTTGTTATTTAGTTTTGGAGTATAAATAAAATAAATAAATATTAGGACAATCTAACACAAATCAACCTAGTCCCACAGTAAGCTCAATAAGGCTTTCGTTATAGAAAGAAATAGAAATAGAAATCATTTATTCGTGGCAAACGAGTATTAATTCTAATAAAATAAAACAGGTAAAGAATAAAAACACAAAAACGAATTATAAAATAAACTAATCTAGCATTCATGAAGTAACACACTATAAGCCACGAAATGGTCACGACTCAGCATGATGCTAGCCTAGATGGCTAACGGTGTTGTGGGTACTAGACGACGATATATATATTAGATAGTAAACACACAAATAAATGCCCTGACCAGGATTCGAACCCGGGACCTCCTGCTTCATAGGCAGGGTCACTACCAACTAGCTAGGCTAGGAGGCCGTTAAGAGCGTGTTAGTCAAGGTTAGGTACAGCCGTGGTACAGCCATAATTTTCACTGTCATCAAGTTTTAGAGCGGACTTAGGCTCAAATCACACCTAGCGGAATGGAGGCAGTAATGTATGGAGCTTTGTCGATGGTAGCTTAAATTTGTCTATGGCCTCCATACAATACTGCCTCCATTCCGCTAGGTGTGTTTTTAGCCTTATGGATATAAGCGAGCTAATATTTTGCCGTTACGTTGATTGACGCATGCGCTTTACGACACACTTTTACTTTGACACCTGACTCATATTTTTACTCTTCTTAGTCCTTATGTAGGCATGTGCAAATATTATTTGTAGGTACCTATTTATTTAAATATAATACCTGTCATGGCAGAAAACGAAATAAATAAAACTTAACCTTTGTTTTAAAATTTAAAAAGTCAAAGAAAAATAAAAACAAATTAAAATCCTAGAAAATATTAATACAATACCGCGGCACGGTCCCGAGAACGCTGTCAGATTTTCCCGACTGTTGGAATGCTGATCCGCTACGCGAGGAAGTTGCCAGCTCGTTAGTCACCAGAAGCGTCGTGCCGATTAGTCTTGTCGACATCTCCTTGAAAAGTTGCCTGGCGCTGTGACGCCTGTGACCCCGCGGGCCACGCGTACGACCCTGAACGACATGAAAAACTAACTCATGCTTATGTGCTTTATCCCTGTTCCCAATCATCAAACTTTTTGGCCCAGTGGTTACCAGTTTGATGGGTTTTTCCTCTTTCACTTATCTACACAGCTTCTTTTTTATTCATAGATACTTGAAAATTATTCATGTATTTTGTTCAGAGCGAAATAAATTTGGAAATTGAATGCAGTAATAAAATCTTGAGATGCGAAATAGTGTCATAAATTTCGGAACAAAATATCTTGAGTCCTCATAACTTATTCATCTTCCTATCTACATAAAAGAGACTCGCAATGAGCTTATACAATTTTCATACCCGATAATGGAAGTAGTGATGTGTCTGAAATATCTCCAAACAATATTCCTTTAAGCAAACTCGTATTCTAGGGAACCGTGTGAAAATAAAAATGCATACGAATTTTAATATTAATTATAATACCCAGCTGCGAAATGAGTGAAATATTTTGATAAGTGTCTAGTGACCTAGCTAGAAAGGCCTTTGTCCGGCGGCAGCGATGGGACAGTATAGGTAAATTAATATATGAATAAATCTTTTGGTAAGAGAAAAATACGATACACGTACACGGTAAATTAACTTTGGTAGTTTTAACTTCATGGTTTATAGTGGCACTGTACCGTTGTTCCATAGGAACTTCTATGTTTGTGGGAACTTCCTTCCGAAAGATACTACAATATCGCGGTCTTCAAAAAGCTTAGGGTAACTAACTTTTATCAGTTGAGCTAATTAATCGACCACTAACAACTGAATATTTCGGGGTCCGGGAATATGATGTGTACTCCTGGAGTGGGCACATCACTACCACTCGTATGCGAAGCATGTCGTATTTGCCGCGGATGCTCGATAAAATGGAGGCCGGGTAACGAAGTCGACAGTCAACCATAATTGGAACGAATGCAATTTATAAAATTGCTTCTTTTGTACTCGCAAGATGTCTTCTTGGTTCATAATAATTCTGAAAAATGGTAAAGTATTCGATAAAATTTTTCCATCAATGGAGATTATTTAGCCTCAATTATGTATGAAAAAGATTACTTAGAAACCATTATCAATAAGCAACATTTCTTTCACAACACTCACTTTTGCCCCGTGGTTGCCTGGTAGAGAATGCTTTTTAGGTGTGACATTCAACCCGCGATTTGAACTTTTTACTGTGCAATAAAGTTTTTAAGTAGGGTTTAACTTTTTCCGTATTTGATTTAAAAATTAAAGTTCAACTCGGGCGAAAGTATCTTTTTGATCACTCTCAATATTAAGATTCTTCATAAACAATTTAGTAGCAGGTAATTTATTTAGACATATATAATTATTTATTTGTATTTATTTTGAATATGTTATATTTTCTTTGTATTTTTAGGGTTCCGTAGCCAAAATGGCAAAAACGGAACCCTTGTAGTTTCGCCATGTCCGTCCGTCCGTCCGTCCGTCCGCGGTCTAGCTCAGTGACCGTTAGCACTAGAAAGCTGAAATTTGGTTTGAATATGTGCATTAACCAAGCCGACAAAACGGTAGAATAAAAACGCGAGAAATATATTTTGTTAGGGTACCTCCCGTACACGTGAAGTGGGGGCGAATTTTTTTTTCGTTCCAACCAAGTTATGTGGGGTATCGTTGGATAGGTCTTTTAAAAAGAATTAGGGTCTTGTAAAACAGTTTTTGGATAAAACTAATACTTTCGGAAATAATAGCTCCGAAAGTTTAAAACAGGGCGTCCCCCCCCCATCTAACTTTAGAATCGTGGGTCCTAAAATTTTGAAAAATTTCATGAAACTGAGGCCTAATGAGTACCTTAAATGAAAACTATATTGAAATAAATCGGTTGAGCCGTTTTTGAGTTATCATTCAAAAACCCATAGTGAAAGGACGTAAGTAAAAATTACGTAAGCGCCGCCAAATTTCCCGTAAGAAACGACCTTTTGAATTAATGGTCTCAGTTTACGGAACCCTACACTGAGCATGGCCCGACATGCTCTTGGCCGGTTTTTAATATCTTATTGATATAAAATTTATATGCTTATTTATATTAGGTAACGTTTTTGATATTTTAGTTCTATGTTCATCACATACCCTGTACCAACGATGCTTCTCTTTTTGACCTAAAGGTTGACTGCTAGAAAACGCCTTACGGTATTAAATCCGCCATTGTGTCCATTTGTAATTGTGTGTTTTATACTGTGCAATAAAGTTATAAATGCCGAAAGATCTCGCCAGAAATAGGTGTCTTTCGGCCCTTGGCTAACAATCTACGAATTGACTACTAGTATTGCACCTGCCTGTACCAAAGGTCTGCCCATTAGCATACAGTGCAGGCGTTACGTCGGTAACTCGGCGTGATGTCTCATGACTCACGAGGCCACTCGTGGACCGCTAGCCGTCAATTAGGAGTATTAGGACCATTGTGACATTCGCGGAAACCTCCGGTTTTCCTTAAACCTAGCCGTTATCAAAATTACCTTCATCCGCCATTATTTTGACAATAACGTCGTCCCTATATCACTTTGTACACTTCACCTGCTTAGCGACTTCTGCTACTGACTGTACGTATCTCGTTGTGGACTCAGAGACTTGTCGGAGGATTGTATCTATTTAAACATTGTTGTTTACTTTTAATAGCTGCGATTTTGAACCAATGCACAGGAGTTCGATTTTTGAATCTCACCGGGTGACTTATTTCGTACTAAATAGTCATCGGCTGCATACAAAAAAAGACACCGGTGAGATTCAAAAATCGAACTCCTGCACCGATGACCCTCCGATAATATTACATTGAGGATACATAAGAGGAAAATGATATGTGACATATTTATCGAGCAAGGTTTGTCCATGTTCTTTTGTAGATAGGTAGTTTAGTTTATATTATTTAATTTTTTATTACCTACTATGACTTTTTGCCACGGCATTTAAAATAAATACGTAAATTACCTACGGTGAACGTAAAAAATATCCGCCCACTTCACAAGTAATCGCCCGGGACGCGTTGACCAACGAAATTTAAGTTTAGCTCAGGGTCTGTAATATTGTTGATGTTACAATTTCAGAACGAACACATATTTTCTGTCTTTTATGTTATTACGATATCGTATATCTGAGAAATTACTTGTGTTATGTGTTATAATGTAACTGATTTTGAGCCGTTAGTAACAATTATGGCAAAACATTAGCTTGACGAGCCAGGAAGCTATTGTCGCCTGAATGATAATTACGTGTCATTGTCTGGGGTTTCACTGAACCTTCACACGTTAGAGCAACGTTTGATGTATGTCTCAATATTTATGCCATTTTTCATACGGCGATGGTTAAAAGAGGTATGCTTTACTATAATCTGTCTGATTTTGACTAAAAGATTAATTAAAAGTTTATATAGCGGCAACATTTGAAACACATAAGGTGGCTATTTAGTGACCGCACATTAGAATTGCTATATATTTTTGCACCAGATTATCTTTACTAAGCTACTTTCAATAAAAGCACTATAAAGAGAGGGCACGGAACTATTTTTCAATAAGGCACAAGAGTTTTATTTTCTATAGTCTATTATGTACCTACAGTATAAACTTAAAGAGGAGGCAGTGACAACGGTGAACCATCTTGTCTCTTAAGCCGACAACACAGTAATATAGCTAGGTTTAGAAGAGTCCTGCGAGAAAGGGAATTTATGTAAATCATTTTATATAATTTTCCGAAATTTTAATTACAAGTTTTTTTTTCTACTTTAGAAAGATCTGAATTTGACTTATTTTGGAAATAGCTTGTCTTCCCCGTAGTTTCAAGGCCGCACACTCCGAGGGCGCATCTATTTTTAGATCCAATTTACGTATCTTCCCACAAGTGGACCTACAACTCGAGTGGTAATAGTTATTTGTTATACAAGTGGTGAAAGTTGTATTTTACGTGCGAGTGTTATTTGAAACACGAGCTAGCGAAAGGATTCTATTATTGACCACGAGCGAAGCGAGTGGTTCAAAAATAGAATCCTGAGCGTAGCGAGTGCTTTAATACACGAGACGTAAAATAACTTTCACACGTGTATAACACAAAACTTTTCACCTCACTACAGCGAGGAAAATAAGAAAAAGGGTGCATTTTGCTCGGTTTCCCGTAATTCCTCAGGTGTTTAATACTTCTTCATCACTCGAATCACTAATTTTTAACAAAACAATCTAGAAAAACATGCGAATATTTAACGTTGATATGATGGATGAATTGAAAATATTGAAATGAAAAGTTTTGACGTAAAAGGTTTAATTAAATGTCAGATGCGTTTTGTTCGTACGTAGACTTATTCGGCTGTCAGAACAATTTATCCGTTTTTACAAAAAGAATGAAGATTAATGTTGAATGCTGATATTTATGAATTAAAATAAAGTTGTAAGACTGTATTAAGTGTTTTTACTCGATGCAATTCATTAATTGCGATGTTAAAAATTCTGCACTTTTAACGTTTTACGTTTTGTTAGCTGTCAAATGTCACTTAAGCCACTTGTCACTTATGTCAAAACTCTTTCACCACATGTGGATAAAAAGCGATTTTCACAATAGATATTAAACAAACAAAAAGGGCTTTCCGAGCTAGTGAGGTGAAAAGGTAATTTTGCCTCCAGCTAATTCAATATTCGGTCCGGGAACAATATTATTGCGGTCCGGATGTAATTACCAGCGACTTCTGCCGTTAGACACGATGGGATCCGAACCTTTTACCCCGTTATTGGATTGCTCCCCTTTGCTGCTTGTAGTTTTATTTATTGCCGTTGAAGATTCATTCGTTTGTTTTACGTTCATTTATAAAAAATACCCGATATAAATACTGAGGTGACATGATACTTCTCCTTCTTCTTCGGCTTAGCGTTTTCCCGGCCTAGTGCCAGGGTCCGCTTTCCTGATGATTATTACGAAATTAAATTAAAAACTAAGTTTCCTCATGCATGCATCTCTTTAGACATTTCATGCACTATAAAATATAACGGTTTCACTCACGTCTATGTTTCGGAGTCCATACACCATTCAACTCATTCAAGCACTAATGGTCGGGATCGAACCGTCTCGCCATTAGTGGGTTTCATAATTTTTCCATCAGTTCTACTACCTAGGTAACAAAAGTACCTAGCATTCAAAATAAATATGGTATTTGTTATTGAATTAGGTGTAAAATACATAAGTACACCTAAATATATCTCCTTCTCTTTTGGAAGTTGATTAAAATACAGTATATGGCATCCTACTGTCAAGTTGCGTAATTTTTCTACCTGTCAGAATTAATTTAGAGCGCTGTCAGTTTTTAAAGTTTTACTGTCATTTAACTGTCAACAGCTAAACAAACTTCCGAAACTAATCACTCATTATGTAATTATTCTAAAGTCAAGAACTGACACAGCTGTCTAGATATTTTCATGACAAGTTATACTTAGACAAGATGCGGATTTTTTTTTTAATATTTAGATTTGATGTTGTAAGTTTTGGTAATATTCCGATATACGTAGTTATGTCATCAGTTATTGAGATTTTATTTTTTTATTCTTAATTATAAATGAAATACGTAAATTAATGTGCATTATTTTTCTTTTCACGTATGTATTAGCAAGCGTGATGTGTGATGTTGTATTGACTCAAAATCGGCAAGAAACCATTCCGTGCAGGTATAACATACATAGGTTATTTTTTTTTTGGACAATTTTGCACATATCCACTGGTTTTAAATTATACAGCACACTTTTTGTGCAAATGCCTATGGACTATATGGTATCCTTTATGTTGTAACGTAACAACACATGTACGTACATATAAGTATTGCTTCTATTAAACTCACCTCTTGTGCTCACCGGATATTATCACAATACGAAGCTGGTGTCATCCACCGTCGATACGTACAGTGTTGACAATTTCCTAATCCAAATCGCGACTTTAAGTCATCGGGATAAGGGATAAATTAATAACTAAAGGTGTTGACGTGGGTACAATCAGCAATAAAAATGTCTACGCTATTTTGTACTCTATCCCTTATTGGTAAGGTTTTAAATTGAATAGATGTTTATTCCTGTTTGCCCGCATAACTGCGATCATCTCATTAGGCGTCAGGTTTTATTTTAAACAACGAAGGCTGGCATGAGCTATTTATAACTCGTGCATAATAATTAGAACTGCAGCTACAAATTAGTAAGAATGGAATAACAAAGTAACTCACAAAAATATTCTTTGGTACACACTTTTATCGCTGACTGTACCTAGCAGATGGCATTGTCATGTAAATTACGAAAGTACCTATACTAAATTTCAGCTCAATCAGACACCGGGAACTAGTTAAAATTTAACTAACCTACAAGATTTGATGCATATAAATAAATAAACGTCAAGGTTAATAAAACGAGAAAGTCTCACAACTTTTTAATCGGATGATTCATGTAGAAACATTGTAGAAATATCCATACAAAGTACCCATTTTAATTATCTTTGAGTGTATAAAGTAAACGTGCAATGTTTGTGTTTGTATCGGAAGAAGGAAAACTGGAGGCCGTGCGTACAATACGTGGACGGGTTGCTTATAGAGTTAGTCTCAAATTAATATTAATGGAGGAAAACCATCTAGGAAAATCCATTTAGGAAGTGTTAGTTTGAGACGCATCGAGCGTACGTTGTTGGTTTTGTAACCTCGTGAGGACTTATAGACGGAGAGCTGGCCACGTCAGATATGACACAATAATGAGATCAACGAAACCCCTTTAGTTAGTTTGCTATACTATGCTTATTTTTAGATTTAGACATCGGGCAGTTGTAAAGTGGCGGAGGTCAAAGAATGCAAATAACTTCAAGAAAACAAATCCTAGACTTCTGGGTTTGATGCAGTATTATGAAAAGTTATGTAATTAATTACATTATTTCATAGCCAGAAGTTTCTGTTGGGGAAAAGTAGTGCCAAATGATGTATAATGCAATTGTTAGTTACTCGCCTACTGTATTTGTTTCCGCATTAATGGACAATAGTGTTTGTTCTAATGTTAAGATATAAATCCTGTTCTCTATAAATGACACAACCCCGGCAAGGCCTATCGATGTAAGTTCAAATGGGTTGATTATTATTTCAATGTTTTCAAAGTTTGTATTTGATTTAATAACAAACTATATGACTTCCACAGTACTAGCCTGGAGGTAACTGTAGTACAGTCACCATCAATAGTATCTTCCTACCCGAAGGCCGCAAAAGTATGTGACATGCTCCTATGGCTCTACCAATAAGAGCGTGTCACATATTTTTGCGGCCTTCATGTAGGCAGATACTATTGATGCTGACTGTTAGTACAGTCAGCATCAGGTCAGTCAGTTTGTGTAAAACTAGTTCCATAATAATTATTGCCTCCCGAACAAGCCGGTTTCCGAAGAGGGTTCAGTACCGTAGACCACATTCATACGCTGCGTCAGGTTATACAGAAGACTGAGGAGTATAACCTGCCCCTCTGTTTAGCGTTTGTGGACTACGAGAAAGCCTTCGATTCGATCGAGACTTGGGCTGTACTACAGGCTCTCCAGAGGTGCCAAGTGGACTACCGTTATATCGAGGTAATGAAGTGTTTGTACGAGAACGCCTCTATGTCAGTCCGACTCCAGGACCAGAACTCGAGATCCATACCGCTGCAGCGGGGAGTCAGGCAAGGAGATGTAATTTCTCCAAAACTGTTCACCGCTGCCCTGGAGGACATTTTCAAGGGTTTGGACTGGGGAAGGCTTGGCATCAACATCAACGGCGAGTACATCACTCATCTTCGATTTGCCGACGATATCGTAGTCCTGGCTGAGACCATGGAGGACTTAAGTACGATGCTCGACGACCTCAGTAAAGGCTCTGAGAGGGTTGGTCTAAGGATGAACATGGATAAGACGAAAGTCATGTCTAACGCCCATGTAGTACCAACCCCTATTACAGTCGGAGACTTTACGCTCGAAGTTGTAGACGATTATGTATACCTCGGACAGACAGTCCAGCTAGGTAGGTCCAACTTCGAGAAAGAGGTCAATCGTCGAATCCGTCTCGGTTGGGCAGCGTTTGGGAAGCTGAAACATATCTTTTCGTCCAATATTCCGCAGTGTCTCAAGACGAAAGTCTTTGACCAGTGTGTGTTGCCAGTGATGACCTATGGCTCTGAAACGTGGTCGCTCACAATGGGCCTCATTAAAAAGCTTAAAGTCACCCAAAGAGCAATGGAGAGGGCTATGTTAGGAGTTTCTTTGCGTGACCGTATCAGAAACGATACTATCCGTAGCAGAACCAAAGTAACCGACATAGCCCGTCGGATCGCTAAACTTAAGTGGCAATGGGCAGGGCACATTGCACGGAGAACCGATGGCCGTTGGGGCACTAAGGTTCTCGAATGGCGACCATACACCGGAAGGCGAAGAGCTGGTAGGCCCCCTACAAGGTGGACTGATGACCTGGTGAAGGTCGCTGGAGTCCGCTGGATGCGGGTGGCACAGGACCGGTCATTGTGGCGTTCAGTGGGGGAGGCCTATGTCCAGCAGTGGACGTCTTTCGGCTGAAATGATGATGATGATGATGAATAATTATTTATTTACTATGCCGCTGAAGGTCTCTTTTCTGTAATATACACACTTATTGCTATGACCTTTTCTCGTATATTTACATATTATCAGGTGTGATACGAAGGAGGACGTTTACACTTACACCTCGCACCGGTGCGGGTGACGCGATTTGCATAATTTGCTCATAAATTATAATCGTCTTTAAACATTGATCTTGAAACTATGAACTGTAATAACGGTGGCAAGGGAAATATAAATAAAGTCTAACCACTTTTACTCTGCATAAAATTAGACTGGTATACACACACACACACACACAGAGAAAATTAGACTGATATGTGATTTGAGCCAAAAATTATTTTATCTTATATCACAGAAAATATTCAGCCGTGGGCTTTTATTTTGGGCAAAATTTTCCGAGCAGGACTAAATATTTTCTATGATTGGCTGAATTCCTCTGAAATCTGGACTGCATTATTAAGTAAGTTTTGTGCCTAAAGTTTTAAAAAAAAAGTTAAAAGTTAAAAAAAGTTAAGTGTAAAGTTTTTAATTTATTTTAACTAACCCGATATGGATATTTTCTGAAATAAAATATTATTGATTGATTGATTGATTGAAAGCAATCAATAATTACTTTTTTTTGTAATTACACAAACAAAAATCACTTAATATCTACAAAAAACTTTTAACCTTAATTATAACCCCCAGATGTCCCCCAAATCGCTCCCCATACGTATTACTTGTCTATCAAAAGGGTTTATATAATACATGATTCAATTCGTAGTTTATTGTTTACTGGTAATTTGTCATGTCACTTTCGTTTGCCATAAAAAGGAAAGTGAGTAATGCCACAAGAATTTATAATCAGACCGCGCAAACTCTGACTGACTTTGCAAGTGACCAAGTGTGGAGAGGCAGCACAAACGTCTAATCTGTACTAGTGACTCTGTGAGCTCCAAACTGAACTGAATTGAGGTATGGCTCCGCCATTTTGATAAATATTCAGTGTCTAAGCGAACTTACAATGGTCTTAAACGCCATAGACCACTATGGCGCTTAAGTCTTTTGTGCCATTTAAAACATTTTCCCAAAATAGAAACTGAAAAAATCTACGTACCAAATTAAGTATAAGGTACATCACACAATTTCACGGGAATCGGTAGAAAAATACGACCTGTTAGAGGGATCATCCAGACAGACGCCACCGGATGACAAGAAATCATTTTTGCCCAAGCTGAAACGCAGTCGGTCGTCGGTACAAGTCGATTATATTCTCCTAAAGACCATTTATGTTGTGACATAAAATAAGGTCACAAATACGTTCAATGTTTACTCATTCAAAGTCAAACAATCGCCAATCAAGCTGGACTCTTTATTGACATGTAAAACGGGGCCACGCCCGAGACGGGCCCAACTGGAGTAGGTTACTGCTTCAATGAAAGCACATTAAACACCAACTGGGGCAGCGAAAGTGCTCCGGAAACCCGCTAGAGTGTAGCCTTTACTTTAGAGCTAATTACCTAAAATATTACTAACAACCTAGTTCTTGATATAGAGATAATAGATTGCATTGCGAAAAATACGAGAGTGTCTTAATGTTGTTTCGTAGTAATAGATGCATGAAATTAGCATTTAATCTTGGGTGATTACATTTTATTTAATTCAAATCAAAGATCCATAGATTATTATTATATACATAATATTACAATATCCGATTCGATATCGGATGTCGGATCGGATAGGACAATGAATAAGTCAAATATAAAATATGTTCTTTTTATAATTTTTCTTAAAATCAAGCAAATGTCCATTGCTTAAAAGAAAGCATTAACGCAAAAAAGATGGACTTAATGCCACTAGTAGCTGATTTTCTCCATGGGCCATCCGACATCCGATATCGGATCGGGCAGTGTGAAAACGCTCTACAATGCTACGATACGCAATGGTCGCTTACTTTAGCGTGACGTACGTAATAGGATGGAGGAGGCCTACGTCCATAAATGGACATCCAATAGAATATAAGTATTATAAATTAAATAATTACATAACATATATTTTAACTATTTATAATCATAAAAAAAATTATAATAAGATAATGTATGTACACAAACCACTGTGATATTTTAATAAGTATAAACTATTGAATTAATTACTTTTGAAATGTATTAAAATTACTTACCCAAAAATTTTTTAGTATGCATGTATATTACTTTCTATTGGAAATAAATGGCTAAATTATTAAATTATTACGTAATAGGTACCTGCTCCTCCATATTTTTTTCCATATTCTGCCTACGAAGCCATTTTCTTCTTTCCTTTGATTTTGTAACTTTTAATATACAGGGTGTTATCGGGGTCGTGATCCAAAATATGTATTTCAAACTCCACAAACAACTAGCAATTGAATACCCTGACTATCACTAAAATTAAGCAATTTTTTTTCTTTTTTTTTCAATTTTTGCGCCACTTATTTTACTCTTAAAGGTGATATTATGATATGGGAACAGCTTTATAAGATATTTCGAATGTAGATTAATGTAACTTTAATTGCTAAATAACAGAAATAAAGTTTTTTTTTGTACTGACAGTTGTACTCAAAAGAAAAAATCAATTATACTAATTTAAATGAGTTGATAAGCCGATTGAAAATACTAAACACATCCTTAAAAGTAAAATAAGTGGCACAAAAATGAAAAAAAAAATAAAAAAAGTTGTTTGATTTTAGTGATAATCACGGCATTCAATTGCTAGTTGTTTGTGCAGTTTGAAATACATATTTTGGATCACGACCCCGATAACACCCTGTATATCTAAAGATAGTATTTATGTGGCTATAATACAAATAACATCGTCACAATAAAAATATAACAAGACTGCAATTACCTACTAGAGTCGATTGGCTTCTCAATCTCAATAAAGGTACATTTTGGGTCATCGGCCTCTAGGCCGTTGAACGTAACAAGTGGGTCATTGGCAAGTGTTCCCGACACTCGACAGATCCTGCAGAAATTGCAGGATGTCTGCGAGGGGCCACAGGCAGCCGACTGAGCACCAGCAGACTAAACCCTGCTTTTTACTCCAGCTTTTACATCTGCTGTATTTCCATTCCTTTTTAAATAAACAAAATTATGTGTCTAATTTACCTACTACCTAATCTACCCAATCCAAATGTTATTTAAGTACAAAATCAGATAGAATGGGTAAAAGTGTAATTGTGTTGTCATTTAAGTGTCAGGAAAAATGAAGAAAATACTTACCAGAGTATAAATTGATTTAGTCATGGGCAAATGTCTCAATCACTTGAAAGATCCTGCTGAAATTTCAATTTGGTCTGCTAGAACTGCTATATCGTGAAGCTAAAATGAAACCAGACGCAAGCCGTCGCGAGTACTGATATTTGCTACAGGATACAAGAAACAATAGACTGTTTAGAAGTTTGTGCACTATCCGCCGGTAACACTAGTATAGGAGCGTCGATAGTAAACAAAACAAGGTATGAGCAAGCTCGTAGTTTTCTACCCAATATATTTACATGGCTGGTTGACTCAAGTATATAGGTATGGTACTATTATTTTACGGTTTCCTGCTGTATCTTATATCCTGGCTACGTCTGGTAAACATCATGTAGATAATTCAAGGCGTTCCCGCTCATTATTCATGGTAGCGCTGGTAGCCTTGCGGTAAGATGTCCGGTTTTCAATCCGGAGGTCTCGGGTTCAAACCCCAGTTCGTACCACTGAGTTTTTCGGAACTTATGTATGGAATATAATTTGATATTTACCAGTCGCTTTTAGGCGAAGGAACACATCTTAAGGAAACCGAACCTAATCCCAAAAAGGCCTAGTTTCCCCTCTGGGTTGGAAACTTGGAAGGTTAGATGACAGTCGCTTTTGTAAAAAACTAGTGTCTACGCCTATTCATGGGTTGTCAAGCGGACCCCAAGCCGGGGCACACGCTAGGAAGAAGATTTTATTCATCAGTCTTATCTTATCACTTATAAACGCCAGGAAGCTTGGTAAAAGTAATTTCAATAAAAACAAACGTTATGACAGGTAACGTAACTCATACACTCTCCCTTGATTCATTAAAATGACACATGCACAAACAAGCACCAATGATATTCCATGGAACTTTTTTGCCGCACACGTGAGTTAAAGCATTAAAGCATTGAAAGTAGTATCACTACAAGTTTTTGCGAGCCCAAACTTGCCTTTCTACACGAACAACCACGGATCGTGTGATTTGTCTACTGTCTCGGAACTCGTCAATCATAATTTGTTTGTGCAAAAAGTTTGTCAATGACGTTTAGATGTTTTTTCAGCTTAATCGATGAGTTTGGTTGAGTAATCGTGTTTGTTTGTGTAAAAGGGTCAATTATTGGTAATTTGTCGACGTTTTTTGCCAGTCTGTTGATGACAGCGAATATCTTGCATTCGACGTCAATGAGGATCTTGTATGTGTGTTTTTGGGAACTGCTCCCGGTGCCCAGGGCTGGAATCGAACCAACGCCACCTGCATTTGTAGCAGATTCGATTTCCGCCTTGGACTCCCTGGGCACCGGAGGACTTGGTCAATTTTTTCCGTCGTACATGACTTCTGTTTAAGTTTGTAATTTACATACCTATTAAAAACTACTTAAAAACGAGAAATCATGATATTTATACAGTAATTTGAATTATTTTCTATAATATGTACTTATGGGAATCCATAATCATATCATTGTATTCTATAATGTAAAGCCTATTTCTTTTAAGCTATGTAAGGTAGGGTATACCTTTATACCACCAACCAATGTTACCAATGTTAGATGTTAGAGCCATTTAACTGATAAATTCTAATGCAAAAGTAAAAAAAAATCGTCCTTTGTTCTATTTTCTCCTAGGAAAATCGTTTTGTACTAAAACCATGTACCGTTTAGCGTGTAATGGATCTCCGCCTCCGCGGCGTCCCTCGGGAGCGGTTTCCATTACGCTCGTTCACATGATTGATGTCCACTATACGAGCCCTTTGTGATTTATTGCACTTTGACTCACAGCATTCATATGCGCGAAAGAAAACTCTGCTCAGATATTGTAGTTTTTGTGTACTTTCCAAATAAGGAAGGAACTTATTACAGTTATATTATATTATAAATTAATGAATTACGAACGTTGAATTGACGAATGGTGAGAAATCTTAAAGATGTTTTAATAGCCGGTTTTTCTTTCAAATATGTTAATTACTTTTATCACCTACCTAAATTAGCTTAATCTCTCTGGTAGATTAAAGCAAAGAGAACATCTTAAGTGAGCACTTATAGAATGAAATGGCAGCACCGTGTTCAATCCAGCTGGACTTTTGCTGGATCGCAATAAATCCGCAATGTTGGATCCAGCGCTCCCTGCTGGATCAGAAAACCGGAAATGTGCCGCTCGTGTTTTGTCACTTTATGCAAGCATGTTGCGGTTCCCACCACAATCTCACGAAATATCGGTTTCACGCTTTACTGCTCACTACCTGTGTCTGTTTCTTTTATACCACGACGGTGGCAAACAAGCATGGCATGATGGTAGCAGCCACCGTAGCCTATGGACGCCTGCAACTTCAGAGGTGTCACATGCACGTTGCCGACCCTTTACAAAAAGGAGGATTCACTGTGTTGACGCCTAAAGGAACAAGAGGGGTCCCTCGTCGCCAACTGTACTACTAGTATGAGTACTTCAGTACGTACTAAAAACGGTGAAGTTGTAAAAATGATGATTTAATTTTGTCTATTCCTGCCTGCTTACGAATTGTATGATCTCTCTATGGTACTCTAGGTAGTTCCATATTGACTGGTGATAGACGAGTGTAATTTGCTTAGTGATGATCGCCTTTTATAAACACGTCTTGTTTGAGTAAGCTCAATATTGTTTCTGTGTTAAAGCGATATATTTACTTTTCTTAAGCAATTATTGCTTTTAGTGCTCAAGATCTAGCGTACCTACTTGAAAAGTTCAGTAAATGTAAATTTAAATGAAATTAACGGTTATGCAGTCAGTAAGGTAACTAAGCGGCTAATCTGTTCAAAATTATCTTAAAACGCACTTTCCTTCTTAACTTCTGTTGCCATACTTATCACCAGCTAAAACGTAAAGCGTTTGTGCTGTTTGGACTATAAATCTTACCTATAAAGACCTGATTTAACCAAAATAAGTCTGGCCTGATGAGCTTCTCCATACCAGTAGGTAATAAGACCAATTAACCTAAGAGTTCTATAAGAATGAATTCTTCTTCAAATTTAAAGCCGTGTGCAGTTTTGTGAATAGGTTAGGTACACGGCGACAGCAAATATTAGCATAGCGACGGACGGAATATTCACGTTGGCCGTCTGTTTATGCTGGGTATGTGTAGATAGGTTTGCGACAGAAGTAGGTAATAGAGCGGTCAAACATGGCGGTCGTTGTGCTTTAGGAAAAATTTTGGGTCTCTATGGACCTCGCAAAGATCACCTGCGATTTCAATACTTCGTTGCACCTATCTAGACGGCAACGTATTGAAATTAAGAAATTGCACCATTTAGGCACTGGTCCCACCGCAAGCTAGTAAGCTATGAGCTATCGGCTATAAACACGAACAAAAGATAAGCACTCCCGTGTAAATAAAAGAGACACGGCGATATTTATAGCTCAACGCTGGGCGAGTAACTATAAATATCGCCGTGTCTCTTTTATTTACACGGGGTGCTTATCTTTTGTTCGTGTTTATAGCCGATAGCTCATAGCTTACTAGCTCGCGGTGGGACCAGTGCCTTATGGTATGTATAGACATCTTTAGTCTATTTAATACATATTGCACAAATAATTTGCAATAAAGGCGATAACTGTCAACTATTGGGTATTATATGCTTGGTCCTTTTCACTCTTAAGTTAGAAATGCGCTGAAAGAGCAAGAAAGAAACAAGAAATAATGTAATAGCTGAAAACCATGATTTATGGTTATAGAGTCAACCATTAAGCAATTAGGAGTCATACGGTTAAACAGCGTTCATAGAGTCACTAATCGATTTCTGATGAATCTTTGCTATTGAAATTATTAACATTACTAAGTACCTACTACTACTGACGATTCAAATATGACTAATACGAGTAACTGTTGGGGCACCATTTAATGACAATAATGACCCATCTACGAAATTGGGTTTATAATCGATTATCACGTTCAAAGATTAGTCATTAATGTTTAAAGAGACAGAGTAAATGGTTTCAAGGAATTTTAAATTTAAAGTACATATCCTTTAAATAATTATTGTCAAGAAAGGGCGAAGATGTAATATTGTTAATCTTTAAATCACATGAAGACAAAACGATGGTCCCGTCTTTATCGCTCTTGCATATACGAAAGAGAGTGATGGAAATAGACGATTCGATGAACGAAGTGTTTCGCGGTTATAGGCCGGCGTCAGCCGCGAAAGCTGAATACGCCAGTTCAAATCTGGCCTCGGATACCGTAGGACTTGATCACTTTTTCTGATGTATGAATATGACATCTATTTCAGTTTATAATGTAAGATTATTGTACGTATGAATTAATGTAGTAGAGAACCTATCGGTACTGCCGCGTGTATGTGGCTTCAGGCTGTATTAACAAGCATCAAAAATAAAGCAAAGCCGGTAAAAGGTCGCAGGTGGCAAAAACGCAAGTTGTCGGAAACATCTGTTTAACTGTTTGCCTGCAACCTAGGCATTCGGCCTCGACCTCATTTTGACTTAAATCGGTTGTATAACACCGGAACTGATGCGTCGAGACTTCTCTCAAATTCCTGTGCTCATTGAGGTATGGAGAGACCCATTCTAGTATTTAATGAGGTTAAAACCCCGCAGCTTATAAATTACAACTGTCTTTTTTACCGTATCGGGTACACACATTTTTGGTCTGAGCATCACTTCGCCTCCGGTCCATCGCGCATCGGGGAAAAGTCAGTGTTAGTACACCTCTTGTATCACTAAACTGCGATGAAAATACGATTGAGTTCTCTCTCTCTCTCTCTCTCAGTATCAGTCAACTCATACTAATTTTGACGTAAACGTACATACATATATGGGAAATCTGTCAACTCTAATCCTACTCTAATCGTGGTTCAGTTATAGCGTGTAGGTATACTAGTTGTCTCATTAAATGCTCGACATCATATCCGCGGGACCTATAGTATCCGCAGAATTAAGTGGCGACTGAGGTCATAAAACTTCTCTTTCACACTTGCACTGCCACGACAAGAGAGGAGGAGCTGTCTCCTTTATGAACTCAGTCGCCACTTAATTCTGTGCATACTATAGAGAAGGTCCATATGGAGGGTATGTGGGACTTGCCCTTCTAGATGGAAATAATAGAAAAATTGCGCCCCAACGCGTGCACTTAACGCACATGCCTCCAATCGTGGTGATTCACGAGCGATGAATCAGATGATACAGTGAGTCAATCCCGTAGAAGCTATTCACCAAACTTCTGTTGACTGTGAGCAAGTGTGACGTGTCTAGTGTTACTTGACCTATCAGGTATATATACGTAATTAATTACATATTAAATTTTATAATATATTTAGTTCTATTTTGTTAAAAATAGAGACAAAATAGGAAATAAACCTAATATGAGCTGGTTTTTTTGAAAATGAAATAGGGAAAGAAAAAGTCTACATTTTAGAATTAGCACCCTATACTATCATCGGTTTGAGAGAATTATTTCCAGCCAAGTAGTATAATAAGTTTCTTTTTAAGAACTGCTTAAAATTATTGATGCTTAAAATAAACCACCTGCTTTGATCAACATTCATATACGTCCAAACAGATCTTCTTATACTAGTTTGTTTCAAATAATACTCTCGAAGCGATGTGAACATTACAACATCTCAGCTGAGCAAAAACGGCTATAACGTAATGTGATCGCGGAAAGTGGTAAAAAAGCAGATTGGGCGCATTCCTGCCCGGGCCAGCGCCATCGCCGGCGCCGGCGCCGACGGCCGTTGACGCGGCTGTCAGTTTTTTGTAGTACGTGAGTTGTTTAGTTCGGGTAAAAAAATGGTGTACGCTGAACTGTTAAAGAATACATACGACAGACGGATGAGAGTATGAGATGCCAAAGAAATTGCCGCCTAAAGGATGGTTCACGGTGTAGCGTTCCGGGTCCTACACAACACTTCCGAAACCTCATTTTGTATAGAAAGTGTCACGTGATCCTCGGAGGTCACGTGATATTCTGTATACAAAATGAAGTGTCGGAAGTGTCGTGTAGGACCCGGACCGCTACACCATGAACCATCTTTAATAAATAAATGCCGAATAAGTATGTATTCATCTGAGCTTTCGTTTAAAATCCCATGTAAAGTTAGGATTGGGAGGGTGTTGGTAGCTTCGCTATAAGGAGGGCCAATATGATCTGGTGGTCTCGAGTTCGAAGTTCAAACCCCGACCCGTAATAACCAAATTTTTGGAACTTAGTCACTTTTCGATGAAGGAAAAATATCGTGAAAAACCTACAGTACAGTAGCGATAAAATTCTTAAGGTCACTTTTGGGTGCATGTGAAGAGTTATATCTGATAAGTGATAATTATGTATTACAAGCGATATTTTGTATTTTTTCTAGGTGACGCGAAGTTGTAAAGCAACCATAGGCTCCATTTTATCGTAGTAACGAACTTTCACACGCATTATACGGGACAGATTATTCTATTGAGAGTATTGAGACCACCGCGATTGGAAAATGGCCGAACGGAATCACATCAAATTATCTTGACTTCTGACACTTGGAAGTGCTATACAATACATAACAGATGCCCGAGCTCAAGTCAAGCTCAAGTGGAGGGACTATTGCTATTACTAGAACATTACCTCGATCTTCGTGAGAACTTAGTTTATAACCGACTTCAAAAAAAGGAGGTTCTCAGTTCGACCGGTATGTTTGTTTGTTTGTATGTATGTATGTTTGTTCGTTCGCGATTATATCACCTTCGGCTAAACCGATTTTGATGCGGTTTTCAGAAAAGTCTTTTTAGTATAATTTCGTTAGATAACTAGTAAACTGTATAGTAAGTATGACATGGGATTCTTCAAGAAATGAACATATATTATGGCGCTGGAGAGGCGGCTATACGTATAAATGGTTATTTTGATGCTAGTGTGGAGACGATTACTGCTTAATGTCAGGTAGTTAGTTCATCTATTCTGCTCGTAGGCACTTTTATATAGAAATAATATTTGTATAGAAGTTTCACTGGCTAATAAAAACGCTGTCCCGCTTTCAATGTCTTTCAGATAGGGTTGTCAAGTTTGTGCAATATCCGCGTCACCCAGGGAACTCAATGGAATCAATACATGATGACATTTGTGTACATTAGAGTGAAAAAAAGTTACGGTGTAACGGAATAAAGAAAGACGCTTAATCTACTTGACACTCCGCGAATCGAATGTGGAGAGGGGTAGAGTGATATACCACTACCACTGTTTTGACCGGATAAATACGCATAGTATGATTGTCTCGGGTTCTTTTAAGTATGCTGATTCTGCGAGTAATCTAGTTCGGAACGGTCGCATTTATTTTCGTCAGCCCGACGTATCGGGGTCGTAATAGATAGTCCATCTCAATCTGAAAGCGAAATGGGTGTCCATTGTCAATTTACTCAATTGATTGATTGTAGAACTTTCTAACTGACGAGTTGATGAGTTAACTGACACTGATGCCGGCGGAAATGGGTCGTCGTTTACAATTTATTTATTAAGGCAATAGAATTGGCATTTATTTATATATATACGTACATAACGTACATATCCAAGTGCCCACTTAGCCCCTAAGTAAATGATGGATACGGGGATGAGACAAGTAAAACCACTGCTTGCTATTAATTAGCGAACTGACGTGTATTCGTAAGTTGGCGCGATGCGTGTGTGCGTGAGCACACATATACAACACTCCTCCCCTTAGCTTACATTACACGTCTAAAAGTAACATCTATAAATACAACAGAAGGGATTACAACTACGAGTGCGTAATTGCTAAATGAGTATCTAGTTTATACTTTATAATTAATCTTAGGGCGATTGCGTTTTGTTCGAGTGATGGTAGGCTCGGAATTGGTATCACTGTTATCAAATCAACTGTTTTGAAAATTAAGATGATATCTAAGTGGGCAATTTTGTTCAGCGTTGGTATTAAATACTTTTAATTTAAAGTAAGCTCCACCTCAGTCAGTCTGGCTTGGACTAGTCTGTTTCCTTGCTGGTCCCGTTACACGGGATGCTTAACTTACTACATTACTATCGCGTACTTCAATCCCAGCTAGCATTACTGAGACTCCTGGCCACTAAGAATTTGAACCAATTGAAGTTTAGGCTTATACTGGATTTAGTAAGATGCTGCGAGCATGTGACAGACGTGATGCGCAGGAGTGGGTTCACTGACTGCGCGTGCGCACCTGCCTTTTTGCAAGCGAATGCAATTCACTTGTTTTTTATGGTGTCAATCTAACCTGTTTTTATGAGAATCAAAAATCTAATGAGACTAACATTGCGCTCGAAAAAGTTCGGAAATGACAATATTAAAAATGGCAGTTTGGCAATTGTAAATACCTCGTGTGTTCATAAGTACCGAAAAACTCAGTGTTACGAGCCGAAGTTTTAACCCGAGACGTCCGGATTGAAAGTGACGTCTTACGTCCACCAGCGCTTTATTTATTCAAGTTAAATGTCAAAACTTACCCATTTCAATTTCTCCAAACGTCTAAGCCGATAAGCTTTCTCGTATTTCTGAAGTAAGTCTTAACCTTATTCATGTCGTCATTCTCAGCCTTAATCATAAAAGTAGTGAATCACAGTGTAAACAAATGATTATTCACATGTGTATTTTGTAAACATTACTTACATTTAAATATGTATGTGTAAACCTAAGTGTAAGCGTGTTCTTGAAGCCAGCTGGGTAAATCCCAATAGGCAGGAATGTCATAAGTGTCAATAATGTCCGTGAAAAGTGAGTGATGAAATGATTGATTTGGGCTTAATTTACCTGCGTTACGTATTAGTATTACCCTCTAGGCGCATGCGCCCATCTCTTGAACTAAATTAGATAAGAATTAGTGTGTTAACATAGTAACTCATACAAAGTGATACCATAGAGTAACTTATATAGTAGAGCTGCACTACTATAATTATAAGTTACTATATGGTGATACATTGTTACTATTCACGGTTTTATGCATTAAGTAGATTTATTTAAATTTAATTGATGTCACTTTGTTACAGAATGAGAGGCGTCCGCGAGATGGCGCCGTGGCAGAGTATAGGCGCGATCCTGGCTGTCCTCAGCTTGGTTGCTTTAAGCAATGCCGGTAAGTTTTTAAAATAATACAGTTCTGTTACAAATAAGGAGCCCGTACCACTGGATAAGTGGATACATTTCCCCTCTGGAGAGCGATGCCCAATCTTTGGCATAGAAATGAACCCGTCACCCGTTGCCACCACCAACCTCTTCTTCAGCTCTTTAAAAAGCCTGAGAGTTTCTAGACCCCACAAACCAACATTATATGGCCGGACTTTGTCCGCAAACGTTCCGACTGATGCGGAATGAACTGTCACGGTTCATCGTGGGACTATATTTAATACAAGATTCTAATATGCGTGTCTATTTTTTTAAAGGGATGGCAACGTAACAGTTGTATTCCAGGCGTCCACACGTCTATCGGGACCGATGTGGTACCAATAGACAAATATATACACTCCCCATACAAATGAGAGCGTTTATGTCTTTTAATTGCTTTAGGTATCTAAACTTCGAGTCACTTACTAGTAATAAACTGTAGGTAGCTGCTTACCTTCAGGCAGGCCTTATGCTTGTTTGCCACCAAACGGAAGACTTAAGGCGAAAAGGAAAGCCAAATTTGACCCGGTTCTCCTTCAAACATTCTGGACGCACCGCTACTGTTGTAGGTTAGGTACCTAATAGTTAGCCTAGTGTACATACTTAGTACCTACTAACTACATCGAGACAATCGATGAGCATTAAATGAACCAATAAAATCATCTTCATTTATACTGTATCTTTTTACGGGAAAATTTATTTATCAAAGTACTTAGGTAACTAGCTGCATAAATTAAGTTCGCTAAAGTCGATTGCTTTAATGAGACGTCACGCTAGATAATAATAATTGATGCCACAACGTAGCCTTGCAAGTAAATAATTGAATGAATGAACTGATTGAATGATTTAATTTAATGGAAGTTGACCTTGAACTGTTTTGTAGAGTAGCATCGGATCGTCGAATCAACGAGTGAAACTACTGTAAACAAATGAATGAATACACTCTGAGTCATTGAATGAAATGAAATGTTTTTCGAAATCGAAGGCCGCATCTGTAAGGTGTGACTTTCACGCCGTTTCATCATTCAAGGGATTTTCCTTAAATTTCGTATTTCTGTTTAAAATATGTGTGATTCATTGATTTGTTTAACATAGGTAGTGGTTGTTTGTCTTATTGTTCTACATGATCGGTAAACAAGTAGCACTGGGTGAGCTTTGTGAGCACTGCTTGCTGCGCAGCGGCGCGCACTTGTCAGCTCACTCAAGTCTGAAGACGAACGCCCTGCGCATCCGAATCATATCACACTAAAGAGTTCTTGCCATACAAAATGACTGGTATATTTGGACGGAGCTGTAAGATTACTGTCGTAAATTAAAAATACTACTCTACTAGTAGTAGTATAACGTAAAAGTATAACCAATAAATCATACCTAAAAAAGAAATTGTAGTGACTACAAAGACTGCATTTCCAAATGGGTCAATGAAGGCAGATCTCATGAAGCCACGCGAAAATGGCCTTAGAAGACAATCCCCATTTTAATTACAGACGATTATTGATGTTTCAGCGAGATAATCGAAATTATTCCTATTTTTGACGCTAATCGATTCTGTTTCTGACAGGGATCAAAAGTATCTTACAAAGTAATCCGATAAGGGTGCGTAGGTACTAGAAAACGCACAAATCCAAAAGTATATTTTCCATTATTTACTGCGGGTAAAAATAATAATGTAAACATGCTAGCTGTCTCACGGTAGTTACACCAGGCGTTGTCGATAAACGACTGTAAAAGCCGCGGGTAATTCTCGGTAGAGATGACTGTTTGTATGTGTGTAACCAACAATAGAGTATCCGGCGGCGCCGGCGCTTCCGCCGTCCGTTCTAACTCTTGTCTTCTCCAGGGACAGAGATGACAAATATACTGTGTTTTTTGTCAATAAACTTGAATCAAATTATTCAATGTACCTACTTTGTCCACTTAGCTGTGCACTTAGCTGCTTACCGTACCCATTTGTCCCTTGAGATGAAAACGACGCAAATATCCAACAAGAACACGTAATATTATATTAGTCAATGACCTGTAAAAGTCGTAACGTAAAACCGATACTTATTTATTATCCTCCTTTTATGTTACCAAATACTTGTTAATGTCTAAAAGACAATCACGTTTATAGTCTAGACTCAAACAATGCCTGGGTCTTTTGAAATGCGAGACTGTTGAGCTCAACTTATCAACGTTATGTAACTAATTGTGAGTTTGGAAAATCACGGTATTTTACTTAATCTGCAGACTCTGTAGTCATAAAGGTGGACTGGAAGGTTGTTTATTTAGGTTTTTGCAATAATTACTTAGACTGAACAGGCTTGGTTTCTAGTTACTACCTCTCGTTAAGGTAATTATTTAGAGTCTGTATTTAAACAAAATGAAGAAACTCGTCAACTTCGGACATCTAAAGAAGGTAGTTAATTTTTAGAATAAGGTAGTAAAAGTGAACGATCGAACATTGAGATCGAAATTTTATTCTAAATATTAAGTAGTAGTACTTAGTATTGAAATAAAAATAATATAATACTCAGCCAATAAATTCTCATAAACCCATCCTGAAAGCGTCTTAATTTTCAAATAATGATAAAAATTGTTCGTAGTACGGAACCCTCAGTGCGCTAGTCAGACTCACACTTGCCCGATTTTATGATATACATATATGGTCTTGCTTATTATATTTTCAACAAAATAATATTAAAATTCCGAATATTTCGGTTAGGAATGTCAATGTTAATGTCAACAGGACATTTGCAAATTATTATAATAATGTGCAAATGTCCTGTGTAGGTTTGTATGTCGATGGACAGAGGCCATTCCTAAGATGTGCACGGTCACTGGTCGCGCAGCGTATGTAGCTGTCTTCAATATTTCATTCCTTATGAGACATACCAATATGACAAATTGTGTGAATACGTCCTGTGTAGGTGTGGCGACGGATACGGATCATTCCTGAGATGAAGATCACAGAGAGAATTTGCAACCATAGTAATTAGTAAACTAATGGCTAGTCAGTTAGTAAAGTTAGCGGTTATGTACCTACGTGCGGCCACTGGTCTGAGTCACGCGAGGAATGCCGTCCGGCCGCTCGGCCCGCGCCTTGCCGGCTAGCTCGTACTCGTCGTGAGGACGACGTCCAAAAAGGTTAGGATTTTGGAACATCAGGATAGTAAACTAATGTAATGGCAATAGTATGTTAGCGGTTACGTACCTGCATGCGGCCACCGGCCTATCACGCAAGGAATGCCGTCCGGCTTGCTCGCGAGGACGACTGCCAAAAAGGATAGGATTTGGAATACCAGGATAGGAAACTAATGGCAATAAATAGCATGTTAGCGGTTACGTACCTGTGTGCGGCCACCGCTCTGAGAATTATGACGTCCGGCCGCTCGCCTGTCCCGCCTTGCTGGCTAGCTCATCAGGACAACTGCCAAAAAGGCAAGGATTTACAACATCAGTAGTAAACTAATGGCAATATAAGTTAGCGGTTACTTACCTGAGTGCGGCCACCGGTCTGAGTCACGCGAGGAATGCCGTCCGGCTGCTCGCCCCGCCCCGCCGTCCCGTTCGGCTAGCTCGTCCTCTTTAGTGCCAAAAAGGTCAGGCTAGGAATCACCGAAATCACCCACGTAATAATTTTAAACTACAATAAGACTTAGGTGTTTAATGTCGTAAAACAAAACATGTTGTGTTGCGCGAAACTATAGTGCCAAACTGGCCGGGGAGCAAACAGGGGAAAAACAGAATAGGAACAGGGTAGGAAACCAGTAAACATATTAATAAAGATTACAGATCAGATTAGGGTAGATCACCACCTAATTAAAGAGTGTTCCAAAGCAGACAAACTTCAGAAAAAAATAAAACTGGTATACTCGTACGAGTAGCGAGTTGAATGGTGTGAAAGTTAAAAAAGCCACCTGGATCAGTGGGGGTTGGCGAACCCTTGGAATTCCTTCGCAGGTGCAAGCGATACCATGCACTTTTTTAGTCCCCACATAATACCGCGAGCCCATTGCGTCAGACACATTGTTCTGCAAGGCCTGTTCGCAAATAAAAACAAGAGTAATTAAAAAGAGCCACTTTATGAAGATTTTATTTGATGTGTTAAAAGTGAAATTTTTATCATAAGATGTAGGTAGTACAGTTGCCAACAGAAATATCGGAGCGGCCAAGGTGTGGACAAAAATCTAAACACCGCCTCTTTGGTCAAGACGATAAAGTGCATGTTCAGATATTTTGGGTACCTTGGCCGTTCTATAGTTGATGGCGACTTTACTTAGTATATATGTAAATTATAAGAATATTAAGATGACGGCAGTCGAATTCAGTGTAAGGAGAGTAACCTGACAACACGGTGAATTGTTGTCTATCTATAAAAGTGCGCTTAAGTTAATTATTGTCCATAGGCTACAATAAGCGCTTTCCATCAAACTTTATATCAGTCATTACTTTAATTATCAATGCATGTTATGACTAAACCAAGCAATTACTTAGTACCGTACCCTACTTATCAAATCTCCCACAGGACTACTTACAGTACTTACATCCCAAAGCATCTCCGCGGCTATACCATGCACTACTCACGTACATTATTGAGTTAAGGCATCTGCCTCTGGGGAACACATAGCGACGTGACATGCGAACTATACTGCCGTTAAACCAACTACAACTCTTAAACTCTTGGTCATAAAGTCTCTATTCCCCTGTGCCGTGAATTAGGGTACCGAACGTAGGCTCCAGTGACCTTATTTTCTTGTTTCTTGGAATATATGAGTCTTGAACAGCGGACATTTCGCGGAAAACGGTGTGTGAATAAATGAACGTGGAGTTTATGTGGTTCTAACTGTAATTTAGTTCCTGTTAACTCAATATGAATTGCAAGAATGTTAAACAATGACTAAGTAATTTATTTTAAAAACATTGTGGTAACTATGCACTGTAGTGAAAGGAAAGCATAGCAGAACTTAATACACAAATACAAATACTCTTTATTGAACATCTCAAAAACAAAACCAGTACAGGAAAAAATATAAAATTAAATTAGAGGTAAACAACAGGCGGTCTTATCGCTAAAAAGCGATTTCTTCCAGACAACCTTTAGGTAGCGGAAATTCATTAAATAAACTAAAACAGTAGGTGTTGCAAAACAGTGAAGAAAGCCTAGTTACAGAAAAAATAATAATAACACAATAACACACAACAATTTCTAATTAAATTCATAGCCATATTAAAAAACACTACAAAATAAATAAATGAATAAATAAATAAATAAAATATACACACATACATATACATACATACATATACACATAATTATACAGTGTCAACTACATATAGAGGAGAAAGAAGAAAAGTGTCACACGGACGAGACAAATAGTGCTGTTTAAAGAGCTTTTTAAATGAAGCGGGTGATTGAGTACTTATAAACGTATAGATACATTTTAAGTTGTTACCTAAAATAACATTAGTTATCGCTACAACCACAGGTATGGTACGTATGGAAAGGGGCAACAAAGAAATAATCAACAACTCTATCTCTTTAGTATAAAACTTTCCATGGTAGATAAACAAAACCAGTATTTAGGTATGTACGGATTATTTTTGCTTGCTCTGTTGTCAAACGCTTGCATACTGAAAACCCAACCTTCCTTTTATTTTAAATAAATAACTATTGAATGTTAAATACACAACATTGACCTCGCTTACTTTCAAGCACTAAGCATATTTCACTCTCCGGGCCGGGAGAGAGCCGGGAGTCTCTTGAGCCCACTAGGTTCGTTCTATTCAACACAGCCTTGCCGCTGCGCGCTTAGGGTTGCCAGGTGTCCGGCTTTAGCCGGACATGTTTGGCTTTTTACGGGCGTGTCCGGCCAAATATTTGCTCGTCCGGCCTGTCCGGCTTTTGTTAGGCTTTTCGTCTGACTGCCGCGCGAGTGGTACGAGTCGAAAGTCGACCGCAAGTAAAGAAGCAACTGCTCCGAGGGCTGTTAACAATTTGATAAAATTGACAAATAAGTGTATTAAAATAGTTATCATTAATTTTAAGTAAAAAAGGGGTATTCGTTTTTGTCCAAAATGAATATTTATCGCCAGGGTAGAGTCGACGTCAAAGATAAGTTTATACTTTTGCACCTTATTACAAACGAGTAAGATTAAAAAGTGTAAACATATATTTGACGTCGACTGTACTAACGATCACTGAACTAAGCCGCGGACAGAAGGACCAGCCGAAACTATTAGGGTTCCTAGTTCCTGGTTGACTAAATAACCCTAAACATAAATAAGTAATCGTTTCTTTTATTATAAACTGTTGTCCGGCTTTTCGAACAACTGTCCGGCTTTATAAAAGGCTAAAATTAGCTATCGAAAAAGTTATGTCCGGCTTTTAGGGTAAAATGTCCGGCTAAATTAAGCGCGAAGTCCGGCTTTTGTGTTTTTGGGCCTGGCAACCCTATGCGCGCTGGCCAACCAGTGCAGAGTGACCTTATATATTATTATATAATAGATGTTAGAAAAAAGTCACCCTAAGGGTGCTGTAAAAAGTGGTTACTGATTCCATTTGTATTAGTATATTTTTAAAGCCAGTCCCAGGTCATGCTGAAAAACTTTTACTGTGGGAGCAACTTAGGATCACGAATAAAACCAAGTCTGTTTTATATATTTTTTTCAGTTTTATGATTTGGAAAACAGCTAATTTTTGGGGCAGGTCATACAGTAAAATTTTAGTATGGCTACCTAATCTCCTCACACAGTATGACTTGAAAATCAGATACTTATAGATTTTCAGGGTCTACTTATACCGGTACCCTAGAAGCAGTGGGAATGGGACTCGTAGCAAGCAGCAAGATGGAGATAGCGCGCGGAGCCCGTTGACACGTTTTGTCCATTACCGGGACGGCTTCCTATATTATGGTGTTAGACTAAGATTAGATGGTAGTGCACCCTACCTAATCTACCTAATCAAGATTCGGCATATATAGGGGGTAGCACCTTAAAAAGTTATGACTTTTAGTATGGGACACTATGAGCCAAACCTGGAGCGTTCGGAATGCAGCCAACTTTTCGGGTACCAAAAAAAGTCAGAAAATACCTCATCGGGTAGCAAGATTCGACATATACAGGGGGTAGCACCTTAAAAAGTTATGACTTTTTGTATGGAACACTATGAGCCAAACCTGGAGCATTCGGAATGCAGCCTGATTTTAGGGTGCCAGAAAATATCGAAAAATACCTCATCGGGTAGCAAGATGAAACTAATGCCAAATGAAAGTACTAATCATCCTGTTAATAAAAAAAATTGGTAGTCGGTCCTAAACCTGGAGCATTTCAAATGCAGCCAACTTTTGTGATCGAACAAAAAACTCATCTGATACCATTACAACGTAGAAATGGCCCCAGAAGATGGTTCAAAAGACATAAACAAGCTTAATTTGACAGAATTTATCAAAAAGTGCCAAAATGTTTCAGGTTTACTCACCCAAACTTATCACTTTCGTGATTTGGCTTAATTTTAGGGTACCTAAAGATTTAAAAAAATACTTTATTGAGTAGCACGATAAAATGTATGCCAAATGAAAGGACTTATCATCCTGTTAATAAAAAAATATAGCAACACGTCCTAAACCTGGAGCATTCCAAATGCAGCCAACTTTTGTGATCGAACAAAAAACTCATCTGATACCATTACAACGTAGAAATGGCCCCAGAAGATGGTTCAAAAGACATAAACAAGCTTAATTTGATGGAATTTATCAAAAAGTGCCAAAATATATTAGGTTTACTCACCCAAACGTATCACTTTCGTGATTTGGCTTAATTTTAGGGTACCTGAAGATTTTAAAAAATACCTTATTGAGTAGCACGATAAAATGTATGCCAAATGAAAGGACTTATCATCCTGTTAATAAAAAAATATAGCAACAGGTCCTAAACCTGGAGCATTCCAAATGCAGCCAACTTTTGTGATCGAACAAAAAACTCATCTGATACCATTACAACGTAGAAATGGCCCCAGAAGATGGTTCAAAAGACATAAACAAGCTTAATTTGATAGAATTTATCAAAAAGTGCAAATTTATTAGGTTTACTCACCCAAACTTATCACTATCGTGATTTGGCTTAATTTTAGGGTACCTGAAGATTAAAAAAAATACCTTATTGAGTGGCACGATAAGATGTAAGCCAAATGAAAGAACTTATCATTTTGTTAATAGAAAAAAATAGCAGCGGGTCCTAAACCTGGAACATTCCAAATGCAGCCAACTTTTGTGATCGAACAAAAAACTCATTTGATACCATTACAACGTAGAAATGGCCCCAGAAGATGGTTCAAAAGACATAAACAAGCTTAATTTGATGGCATTTATCAAAAAGTGCCAAAATATATTAGGTTTACTCACCCAAACTTAACACTTTCGTGATTTGGCTTAATTGTAGGGTACCTGAAGATTAAAAAAAATACCTTATTGAGTGGCACGATAAGATGTAAGGCAAATGAAAGAACTTATCATCCTGTTAATAGAAAAAAATAGCAGCGGGTCCTAAACCTGGAACATTCCAAATGCAGCCAACTTTTGTGATCGAACAAAAAACTCATCTGATACCATTACAACGTAGAAATGGCCCCAGAAGATGGTTCAAAAGACATAAACAAGCTTAATTTGATAGAATTTATCAAAAAGTGCCAAAGTTGTTAGGTTTACTCACCCAAACTTATCACTTTCGTGATTTGGCTTAATTTTAGGGTACATGAAGATTAAAAAAAATACCTTATTGAGTGGCACGATAAGATGTAAGCCAAATGAAGGGACTTATCATCCTGTTAATAAAACAAAAATAGCAGTGGGTCCTAAACCTGGAACATTCCAAATGCAGCCAACTTTTGTGATCGAACAAAAAACTCATCTGATACCATTACAACGTAGAAATGGCCCCAGAAGATGGTTCAAAAGACATAAACAAGCTTAATTTGATAGAATTTATCAAAAAGTGCCAAATTTATTAGGTTTACTCACCCAAACTTATCACTTTCGTGATTTGGCTTAATTTTAGGGTACCTGAAAATTTAAAAAAAATACCTTATTGAGTGGCACGATAAGATGTAAGCCAAATGAAAGAACTTATCATTTTGTTAATAGAAAAAAATAGCAGCGGGTCCTAAACCTGGAACATTCCAAATGCAGCCAACTTTTGTGATCGAACAAAAAACTCATCTGATACCATTACAACGTAGAAATGGCCCCAGAAGATGGTTCAAAAGACATAAACAAGCTTAATTTGATGGAATTTATCAAAAAGTGCCAAAATATATTAGGTTTACTCACCCAAACTTATCACTTTCGTGATTTGGCTTAATTTTAGGGTACCTAAAGATTTAAAAAAATACTTTATTGAGTAGCACGATAAAACGTATGCCAAATGAAAGGACTTATCATCCTGTTAATAAAAAAATATAGCAACGGGTCCTAAACCTGGAGCATTCCAAATGCAGCCAACTTTTGTGATCGAACAAAAAACTCATTTGATACCATTACAACGTAGAAATGGCCCCAGAAGATGGTTCAAAAGACATAAACAAGCTTAATTTGATGGAATTTATCAAAAAGTGCCAAAATATATTAGGTTTACTCACCCAAACTTAACACTTTCGTGATTTGGCTTAATTTTAGGGTACCTGAAGATTTAAAAAAAATACCTTATTGAGTAGCACGATAAAATGTATGCCAAATGAAAGGACTTATCATCCTGTTAATAAACAAAAATAGCAGTGGACCCTAAACCTGGAACATTCCAAATGCAGCCAACTTTTGTGATCGAACAAAAAACTCATCTGATACCATTACAACGTAGAAATGGCCCCAGAAGATGGTTCAAAAGACATAAACAAGCTTAATTTGATAGAATTTATCAAAAAGTGCCAAAGTTGTTAGGTTTACTCACCCAAACTTATCACTTTCGTGATTTGGCTTAATTTTAGGGTACATGAAGATTAAAAAAAATACCTTATTGAGTGGCACGATAAGATGTAAGCCAAATGTAGGGACTTATCATCCTGTTAATAGAAAAAAATAGCAGCGGGTCCTAAACCTGGAACATTCCAAATGCAGCCAACTTTTGTGATCGAACAAAAAACTCATCTGATACCATTACAACGTAGAAATGGCCCCAGAAGATGGTTCAAAAGACATAAACAAGCTTAATTTGATAGAATTTATCAAAAAGTGCTAAATTTGTTAGGTTTACTCACCCAAACTTATCACTTTCGTGATTTGGCTTAATTTTAGGGTACATGAAGATTAAAAAAAATACCTTATTGAGTGGCACGATAAGATGTAAGCCAAATGAAAGGACTTATCATCCTGTTAATAAAAAAATATAGCAACACGTCCTAAACCTGGAGCATTCCAAATGCAGCCAACTTTTGTGATCGAACAAAAAACTCATCTGATACCATTACAACGTAGAAATGGCCCCAGAAGATGGTTCAAAAGACATAAACAAGCTTTATTTGATGGAATTTATCAAAAAGTGCCAAAATATATTAGGTTTACTCACCCAAACGTATCACTTTCGTGATTTGGCTTAATTTTAGGGTACCTGAAGATTTTAAAAAATACCTTATTGAGTAGCACGATAAAATGTATGCCAAATGAAAGGACTTATCATCCTGTTAATAAAAAAATATAGCAACAGGTCCTAAACCTGGAGCATTCCAAATGCAGCCAACTTTTGTGATCGAACAAAAAACTCATCTGATACCATTACAACGTAGAAATGGCCCCAGAAGATGGTTCAAAAGACATAAACAAGCTTAATTTGATAGAATTTATCAAAAAGTGCCAAATTTATTAGGTTTACTCACCCAAACTTATCACTATCGTGATTTGGCTTAATTTTAGGGTACCTGAAGATTAAAAAAAATACCTTATTGAGTGGCACGATAAGATGTAAGCCAAATGAAAGAACTTATCATTTTGTTAATAGAAAAAAATAGCAGCGGGTCCTAAACCTGGAACATTCCAAATGCAGCCAACTTTTGTGATCGAACAAAAAACTCATTTGATACCATTACAACGTAGAAATGGCCCCAGAAGATGGTTCAAAAGACATAAACAAGCTTAATTTGATGGCATTTATCAAAAAGTGCCAAAATATATTAGGTTTACTCACCCAAACTTAACACTTTCGTGATTTGGCTTAATTGTAGGGTACCTGAAGATTAAAAAAAATACCTTATTGAGTGGCACGATAAGATGTAAGGCAAATGAAAGAACTTATCATCCTGTTAATAGAAAAAAATAGCAGCGGGTCCTAAACCTGGAACATTCCAAATGCAGCCAACTTTTGTGATCGAACAAAAAACTCATCTGATACCATTACAACGTAGAAATGGCCCCAGAAGATGGTTCAAAAGACATAAACAAGCTTAATTTGATAGAATTTATCAAAAAGTGCCAAAGTTGTTAGGTTTACTCACCCAAACTTATCACTTTCGTGATTTGGCTTAATTTTAGGGTACATGAAGATTAAAAAAAATACCTTATTGAGTGGCACGATAAGATGTAAGCCAAATGAAGGGACTTATCATCCTGTTAATAAAACAAAAATAGCAGTGGGTCCTAAACCTGGAACATTCCAAATGCAGCCAACTTTTGTGATCGAACAAAAAACTCATCTGATACCATTACAACGTAGAAATGGCCCCAGAAGATGGTTCAAAAGACATAAACAAGCTTAATTTGATAGAATTTATCAAAAAGTGCCAAATTTATTAGGTTTACTCACCCAAACTTATCACTTTCGTGATTTGGCTTAATTTTAGGGTACCTGAAGATTTAAAAAAAATACCTTATTGAGTGGCACGATAAGATGTAAGCCAAATGAAAGAACTTATCATTTTGTTAATAGAAAAAAATAGCAGCGGGTCCTAAACCTGGAACATTCCAAATGCAGCCAACTTTTGTGATCGAACAAAAAACTCATCTGATACCATTACAACGTAGAAATGGCCCCAGAAGATGGTTCAAAAGACATAAACAAGCTTAATTTGATGGAATTTATCAAAAAGTGCCAAAATATATTAGGTTTACTCACCCAAACTTATCACTTTCGTGATTTGGCTTAATTTTAGGGTACCTAAAGATTTAAAAAAATACTTTATTGAGTAGCACGATAAAACGTATGCCAAATGAAAGGACTTATCATCCTGTTAATAAAAAAATATAGCAACGGGTCCTAAACCTGGAGCATTCCAAATGCAGCCAACTTTTGTGATCGAACAAAAAACTCATTTGATACCATTACAACGTAGAAATGGCCCCAGAAGATGGTTCAAAAGACATAAACAAGCTTAATTTGATGGAATTTATCAAAAAGTGCCAAAATATATTAGGTTTACTCACCCAAACTTAACACTTTCGTGATTTGGCTTAATTTTAGGGTACCTGAAGATTTAAAAAAATACCTTATTGAGTAGCACGATAAAATGTATGCCAAATGAAAGGACTTATCATCCTGTTAATAAACAAAAATAGCAGTGGACCCTAAACCTGGAACATTCCAAATGCAGCCAACTTTTGTGATCGAACAAAAAACTCATCTGATACCATTACAACGTAGAAATGGCCCCAGAAGATGGTTCAAAAGACATAAACAAGCTTAATTTGATAGAATTTATCAAAAAGTGCCAAAGTTGTTAGGTTTACTCACCCAAACTTATCACTTTCGTGATTTGGCTTAATTTTAGGGTACATGAAGATTAAAAAAAATACCTTATTGAGTGGCACGATAAGATGTAAGCCAAATGTAGGGACTTATCATCCTGTTAATAGAAAAAAATAGCAGCGGGTCCTAAACCTGGAACATTCCAAATGCAGCCAACTTTTGTGATCGAACAAAAAACTCATCTGATACCATTACAACGTAGAAATGGCCCCAGAAGATGGTTCAAAAGACATAAACAAGCTTAATTTGATAGAATTTATCAAAAAGTGCCAAATTTGTTAGGTTTACTCACCCAAACTTATCACTTTCGTGATTTGGCTTAATTTTAGGGTACATGAAGATTAAAAAAAAATACCTTATTGAGTGGCACGATAAGATGTAAGCCAAATGAAGGGACTTATCATCCTGTTAATAGAAAAAAATAGCAGCGGGTCCTAAACCTGGAACATTCCAAATGCAGCCAACTTTTGTGATCGAACAAAAAACTCATCTGATACCATTACAACGTAGAAATGGCCCCCAGTAGATGGTTCAAAATTTATAAACAAGCTTAATTTGAAAGAATTTATCAAAAATTGCCAAATATATTAGGTTTACTCACCCAAACATATCACTTTCGTGATTTGGTTTATCAGATGAGTTTTTTGTTCGATCATAAAAGTTGGCTGCATTTGGAATGTTCCAGGTTTAGAAGCCGCTGCTATTTTTTTTTATTAACAGGATGATAAGTCCTTTCATTTGGCATACATCTTATCGTGCCACTCAATAAGGTATTTTTTTTAAATCTTCAGGTACCCTAAAATTAAGCCAAATCACGAAAGTGATAAGTTTGGGTGAGTAAACCTAATATATTTTGGCAGTTTTTGATAAATTCCATCAAATTAAGCTTGTTTATGACTTTTGAACCATCTTCTGGGGCCATTTCTACGTTGTAATGGTATCAGATGAGTTTTTTGTTCGATCACAAAAGTTGGCTGCATTTGGAATGTACCAGGTTTAGGACCCGCTGCTATTTTTTTAAATTAACAGGATGATAAGTCCTTTCATTTGGCATACATCTTATCGTGCTACTCAATAAGGTATTTTTTTTAATCTTCTGGTACCCTAAAATTAAGCCAAATCACGAAAGTGATAAGTTTGGGTGAGTATACCTGAAATATTTTGGCATTTTTTGATAAATTCTATCATATTAAGCTTGTTTATGTCTTTTGAACCATCTTCTGGGGCCATTTCTACGTTGTAATGGTATCAGATTAGTTTTTTATTCGATCACAAAAGTTGGCTGCATTTGGAATGTTCCAGGTTTAGGACCCGCTGCTATTTTTTTTTATTAACAGGATGATAAGTCCTTTCATTTAGCATACATATTATCGTGCTACTCAATAAGGTATTTTTTTAAATCTTCTGGTACCCTAAAATTAAGCCAAATCACGAAAGTGATAAGTTTGGGTGAGTAAACCTGAAATATTTTAGCACTTTTTGATAAATTCTATCAAATTAAGCTTGTTTATGTCTTTTGAACCATCTTCTGGGGCCATTTCTACGTTGTAATGGTATCAGATGAGTTTTTTGTTCGATCACAAATGTTGGCTGCATTTGAAATGCTCCAGGTTTAGGACCGACTACCTTTTTTTTTTATTAACAGGATGATTAGTACTTTCATTTGGCATTAGTTTCATCTTGCTACCCGATGAGGTATTTTTCGATATTTTCTGGCACCCTAAAATCAGGCTGCATTCCGAATGCTCCAGGTTTGGCTCATAGTGTTCCATACAAAAAGTCATAACTTTTTAAGGTGCTACCCCCTGTATATGTCGAATCTTGCTACCCGATGAGGTATTTTCAGACTTTTTTTGGTACCCGAAAAGTTGGCTGCATTCCGAACGCTCCAGGTTTGGCTCATAGTGTCCCATACTAAAAGTCATAACTTTTTAAGGTGCTACCCCCTATATATGCCGAATCTTGCTACCCGATTAGGTAAGGTGCACTACCACCTAATCTTAGTCTATGTTTGATGACTTAACCTTAACGTATACCTTATTCCAGAATATAAAGATTTCTTTTTACGTTCTATTGATTAACTATACCGATTCATAAAATAGACTTCAGCACTTAGCTTATTCGTTTCAGTTAGATTGCTAATCCTTCAAAAAATATTTTTGAAAGAAAAGTTAACGACAAAAAAAGGTAAGTGAACGAAAAAATATGGAAAAAGCGCTCCGTGTTTTACATATTTCGAGGATTAATCAACGTAAGTTTGATCTTTTGTTTTATACTTTTTGGCACTGAAACTGGTTCACTTTTTATGGAAATAGTTTTTACTCTTCAATAGCTAAATAATTGGCATGACAGGGATGGGTAAGCCGCGGGCTAGCACGAGCCGAGGTTTGGATTGGATACAGGCGTGGCTATCGATCGCGACCTACTCGCCCTAGGCCCGAATAACTGGGCATGGTGACATGCGGGACCGCTCCCGTCTGTTGCTATGTGACTGAAATAAACAGCTATATATGTAGATAGATTAGGTACATATAGAGCCTAATTTTGTCATACCGTACCTAACGTGTAATTTTCTAATCATGGTCTAACCAATCCAATTATCAACACGCATTTTTATTAATACAAATTATTAGTAATAGAAAGAGTTTATAGGTAGCGAAGCGAACTTTATTCATCAGGACAAAGTTAAACGGTTGTATTGTATGGTGTACATATCAATCTCTCCTCTTAGCGTGTATCCCAATTGCATCCTATGATATTGCATCGGCAAATAGGAGCTTATTGCATAGCAGCTGAAGTAGGTAGGCTGGTGAGGTATTCAGAATTACCTTCATGCGCTCTTATTCTCTTAAATATAAAGTTGTGTCCAGCTCATTTTGAACATCTCACCCGCTTAGATACTTCTACTGTTCACGGTATTTTAAATATGTTCCGTTTTCAAGTAAAAGGTACCTACATCATTATCGGTTGTCAATAAGGCATTACTGCCGTAATCATTCACTGGAGCGGATGAAAAGTAATATTTACTGCAAAAGTCGGTTACCACAATCGCAGGCTGTTTAGCACCACAAGGCTGTATTTTATTTTCTTTATATAATTACTTAAATGCTGCCTTAGAAATCGGGACAATTACTTAGTTTAGTTCTGCATACCTTTGTCACGCAATTTCATTAGCACTCTTATCAATGAAACCGGTTTCCCGCATACCATCACGTTTCTCATCACGCTTACTCAGCCGTCTACTATCTATCACTATTCATAGTCGACGTCAAACTGCATCTTCTTTGAAAATGGAATCAAGTACCAGTCAGCAGCAAAAGTCAATAAGCGGTTGAACTTCTCAAAATGAATTTTATACACTCTTATTGTCTTAACATAAGTCGTGCTAAGACCATTATGAACACCTCAAGTGCTTAACTACTTCTTCTGCTGTTTCTGACTACACAAACCTATAGGAACATTATATCTTTTGTAATGGCATATATTAATATGTATGTGCCCGACCTAATCCAAAATTTACCTACCAGTCAGCTCATATACATATATATTTACTTTTGTAGAGCGCTGCATGGTAGCCTTGCGGTAAGACGTCCGACTTTCAATCCGGAGGTCTCGGGTTCAAACCCCGGTTCGTACCACTGAGTTTTTAGGAACTTATGTACGGAATATCATTTGATATTCACCAGTCGCTTTTCGGTGAAAGAAAATATCGCAAGGAAACCGGATCTAATCCCAAAAAGGCCTAGTTTCCCCTCTGGGTTGGAAGGTCAGATGGCAGTCGCTTTCGTAAAAACTAGTGTCTACGCCAATTCATGGGATTAGGTTGTCAAGCGGACCCCAAACCGGGATAAACTCTAGGATGATGATGATGATGTATTTGATATCAGTTGCTTTTCGACGAAGAAAATATCGTAAGAAAACAGAAAGTAGTGCCTACATCCTGGACTCAGGATAAGTTTTTAGCGGACCAAAATGTCTTTCAGCTGCTGGTAAAAAAAGCCGGGAAAAACGTTAGGAAGATAATGCCTTATCAATGAAACCGGTTCCTCACATACAGTCACGTTTTCTATCACGCTTCCTCAGCCAGATACTATCACTCAATCTATGCTAGGTATAGTTATATGCCCCATTGGGAGGGATAAGTTTCCAGGCAGAGACGGCAGAGTGCATACCAGGCGAACCAAAATTTAGACAGAGTGGTAGCCATTTTCAGATGAAAGAAGCCCCTGCGATGGTTCCGTTAGCACGATGGGAAGATTACATTCGGAAGGTTGCGGGTCACTTCTGGATGAGATTGGCTCAGGACCTGGCCAAGTAGCGTACACGAAGTGAGACCTCAGCTCAGCAGTAGGCGATTAAAGGCTGAAGAGATGATGATGATGATGATTGCCTCATTGCTATTAAATAAAGTGCAAATATGGATATGATCAAGTATGTGGTATTGTGTCTGTGGTTTGTTAGGGTTATACCTGGATTATTGTTGTTCCGATTTAATCGTGTAAACGGCGATTGTGTGAAACAATGCGAGGTGAGGTGTCATCGATTACTTATCTTGAATTAAAGACTATTAAATAATTTAGACTGCTAGTCGCTATACAGATATCTCAAAATTTTGGTACACCACAGTGCGCCAACTTATCTGGGACGAATTGGAGGATTCTTCGTTTAAAAAAGGACAATACATACATAGCATACCTCAAATATTATGGCGAATCTAGTTTCACGGTCATGCGTTACGCTAACTTATGTATAAATAGGTACTTTATTGTCCCAAACGCATAAAAACAAAACGATAAATAATAAACAATACAAAGGCGAATGTGTCCCTTATAATATAAATGCCCTCTGCGCCTAGGTTCCTTGGGATTGGGACAAACTGATGATGCACATATACATATTATATGTATGCGAAAAAATACTACTATTAGAGTCTGTCCGGAAAAATAAGTGTCGTAGATATATGAGGGCCCATATAAAACGCTGTAGTTTTTCCGGAAAACTGTAACGACAGCGATAATTGAATTAAAAAGTCTGTATTATCCAATAGTCTCTGTCCTGAATACCTAGTCTTGTCTGACACTTGACGCATCGTTCCATCTCACGAGGCGGTGGTATGCTATTTATTATTATTATTCTTTGTATGTCTTTCCCGACCACGGAACAATGGTGTTCCGGACCTTTGGGAGGCGTATGCGGAGCCGAAGCCAACGCGCAGAGGCCCTTTCGACAATTTAATGAAAAGTGAGGGGTACACTAAGCGGATGCTGCCCCTGCCCGTGTCATGGGACGCACGCAGAGACAGCACCCGCCATGGTGTAAGGACTATTGAGTATTAATGGAGTCTAAAATGTACTAGGCTATTGGGTGAAAAGTAATGGACTGATTAATGGGCTATTGGATGAAGAACCGGACGCCTGCCTAATAAAACGGTATCCAATTTCATTTCCGGCAGACGGTGACTCGCCGTCCGCAAGATGGGCCCCCATAAAAAGCGACATCAAAGATGGCTCAAGGGCAACACCGGTGCGGGAGCTGGGGGTAGAGAGGTGTCACTGGACTTTAAACATATAGCCAACTCGCCACTTAGGTTTCCACATCTACCCTCGAGAACACAGCTCTAACGACCCCACTCTGGACAGCCGGCTAAGGCAAGCCAGAGGCAGGGGACCTGTCCCACCATCCGACAGGGCACCCCAGGGGCACTCAGGTACGTGGAGTCGCTACTCTCCAACAGCTCGCCACAAGCTGCCCTGCGTTGACTGATTGCGCTGGTGAAAACCAGCGGGCGATGGGGTCGTCACATCCCTACGCCTATTTACATCCCTACGCCTATTTATTATTATTATTATTTGTATGTCCTTTCCATATCTCGGGACCATGGGGTCCCGGACCTTTGGTAGGCCTGCGTGGGGCCGAAGCCAACAGCGCAGTCGCCCTTTAAGACAATTTAATCTAAAAGCAAGGGATACACGTGGCGGATACCATCCCCGAGTGCACATTGTGCACAATATGATACATCCGGAGATGGTCCCCGCCAGGTGCAAAGACTATTGCAGTGCAGCACTTTTGTGCTGCGATGGAAACTAAGGTCATAAGGCTATTGGTTTGAATGTTGGATGGACTGGATACTGGGTTATGGGAGGAGACTAGCGGACACCTGCCGTGACAATCAGTCTCAAAATTGTAGAAGACAGGTGGTGACTCGCCAACTCATTGAGTGGGCCCCGCATTGGCCGCACGCACGGTGCGACAACGGCGCAACACTTGAGAGTGGCTGTGAGGTTGTCGAGAGGTGAGTCTGCGGTAGCCAGTTCCCGGTGTTCCGTTCAGCAGGCCGCCGGCGTTATGACATTTTACACTTCCAACCTGGAGCATAGGTCCCGCTCTTGCGACTCCACTCTGGCCGGCCAGTTAAGGCAAGCACAGAGGCGAGGGCCAGATGGAAAGGGCCCTCTGGAATAGGGGTCCGCGGTGTCGCCACTCACCGTCAGCTCGCCACAAGCTGCCCCCGCGGGTTTATTATTATTATTATTATTTACTAAGCAGGCAGGCAGTTATGACAACTGATATAGCCTGTATCCAGTAATCATTATGACAGTTATCGTTAACATGTAGATGTATGTTTGTCTAGTTTATTCTTAAACTGGTTCACATTCTGTGCCGAAATCACGTCTTTTGGGAGTCTGTTCCATACCCTCACTACTCGGTTGCTCAGAAAATATTTGTATGGGTTACTGTGGGACCTATCCTTCTCTAGCTTTAAGTGATGACCTCTCAGACGGGTGTTGTTGTTGCGGATGAACATCTCTTGAAAATCCTTGAGGTCATAGTGTCCAGATAATATTTTGTAAGTCTCTATTAAGTCTCCACGTTCTCTGCGGTGTTTAAGAGTAGTGAGCTTTAGTTCTTTCAGTCTATCTTCATATGGCAAGTCTATCTTCATATGGCATTTATAAACTCATTTGTAGTTAAAAGTAACGTGTAGGTAATTTGTACACTTCCCGGATGTCAGTATTTATGTATATTAAAGGTTTAGAATGTGCCATCGGGTTCAAAAATGCATGGGCAATTCTATGAATGAATTCATTGATAAATTGGCCATGCAATTATGAACCCGATGGTACATACAGGTTGATAGATGTGAGTACTGTGAGTAGGATCAATCAACCTAACAAACTAGGTATTATTGCAGTGAAGTTAGGTGATTATCACTCTAGCGCCACAACCGCATATATGACGTATGCCGGTTTATTTTTTTCATAATTAAAGTGCTTTCATAAGTGTTTATGAGGTCAATATTGATTGGTTTATATAAATAGGGTGTCCATGATTGCAGAGAATCAAACTTTTACGTAAATAAAATGTAAAAAGTTGTTAGTGTGTCCATGAAACATGGATGGTGGACGATTCCTTAACTATCTGTGTAGGGACTGTATGGTTGTTCCTAGTCACATCTCCTGAATCATCCTGTATGTATACAGAGCGGTTTATGTACCTACTAGCTTCTGCCCGCGAATTTGTTGGATTTGCTTTAACGGTTTTTGCATGAATAAGTAATAAATAGACAGGTTTTTCAATATCAACATTACATTGGGGCATAAGATGCATGTATAAATAACGTATGTATATTACATATTTTATTTCCAAAAACGCTGAATAGTGAGTGATGGCAAACACTATAGACTAAGATTAGATAGTAGTGCACCCTACCTAATCGGGTAGCAAGATTCGGCATATATAGGGGGTAGCACCTTAAAAAGTTATGACTTTTAGTATGGGACACTATGAGCCAAACCTGGAGCGTTCGGAATGCAGCCAACTTTTCGGGTACCAAAAAAAGTCAGAAAATACCTCATCGGGTAGCAAGATTCGACATATACAGGGGGTAGCACCTTAAAAAGTTGTGACTTTTTGTATGGAACACTATGAGCCAAACCTGGAGCATTCGGAATGCAGCCTAATTTTAGGGTGCCAGAAAATATCGAAAAATACCTCATCGGGTAGCAAGATGAAACTAATGCCAGATGAAAGTACTAATCATCCTGATAATAAAAAAAATTGGTAGTCGGTCCTAAACCTGGAGCATTTCAAATGCAGCCAACTTTTGTGATCGAACAACAAACTCATCTGATACCATTACAACGTAGAAATGGCCCCAGAAGATGGTTCAAAAGACATAAACAAGCTTAATTTGACAGAATTTATCAAAAAGTGCCAAAATATTTCAGGTTTACTCACCCAAACTTATCACTTTCGTGATTTGGCTTAATTTTAGGGTACCTGAAGATTTAAAAAAATACCTTATTGAGTAGCACGATAATATGTATGCCAAATGAAAGGACTTATCATCCTGTTAACAAAAAAATATAGCAGTGGGTCCTAAACCTGGAGCATTCCAAATGCAGCCAACTTTTGTGATCGAACAAATAACTCATCTGATACCATTACAACGCAGAAATGGCCCCAGAAGATGGTTCAAAAGACATAAATAAGCTTAATTTGATAGAATTTATCAAAAAGTGCCAAATTTATTAGGTTTACTCACCCAAACTTATCACTTTCGTGATTTGGCTTAATTTAAGGGTACATGAAGATTAAAAATAATACCTTATTGAGTGGCACGATAAGATGTAAGCCAAATGAAAGGACTTATCATCCTGTTAATAGAAAAAAATAGCAGCGGGTCCTAAACCTGGAACATTCCAAATGCAGCCAACTTTTGTGATCGAACAAAAAACTCATCTGATACCATTACAACGTAGAAATGGCCCCAGAAGATGGTTCAAAAGACATAAACAAGCTTAATTTGATGGAATTTATCAAAAAGTGCCAAAATATATTAGGTTTACTCACCCAAACTTATGACTTTCGTGATTTGGCTTAATTTTAGGGTACCTGAAGATTTTAAAAAATACCTTATTGAGTTGGACAATAATATGTATGCCAAATGAAAGGACTTATCATCCTGTTACTAAAAAAAAATAGCAGCGGGTCCTTAACCTGGAAAATTCCAAATGCAGCCAACTTTTGTGATCGAACAAATAACTCATCTGATACCATTACAACGTAGAAATGGCCCCAAAAGATGGTTCAAAAGACATAAACAAGCTTAATTTGATGGAATTTATCAAAAAGTGCCAAATTTATTAGGTTTACTCACCCAAACTTATCACTTTCGTGATATGGCTTAATTTTAGAGTACCTGAAGATTTAAAAAAATACCTTATTGAGTGGCACGATAAGATGTAAGCAAAATGAAAGGACTTATCATCCTGTTAATAGAAAAAAATAGCAGCGGGTCCTAAACCTGGAACATTCCAAATGCAGCCAACTTTTGTGATCGAACAAAAATCTCATCTGATACCATTACAACGTAGAAATGGCCCCAGAAGATGGTTCAAAAGACATTAACAAGCTTAATTTGATGAAATTTATCAAAAAGTGCCAAAGTATATAAGGTTTACTCACCCAAAGTTATCACTTTCGTGATTTGGCTTAATTTTAGGGTACCTGAAGATTTAAAATAATACCTTATTGAGCAGCACGATAAGATGTACGCCAAATGAAAGGACTTATCATCCTGTTAATACAAAAAATAGCAGCGGCTTCTAAACCTGGAACATTCCAAATGCAGCCAACTTTTGTGATCGAACAAAAAACTCATCTGATAAGCCAAATCACGAAAGTGATAAGTTTGGGTGAGTAAACCTAATATATTTGGCACTTTTTGATAAATTCTTTCAAATTAAGCTTGTTTATAAATTTTGAACCATCTACTGGGGGCCATTTCTACGTTGTAATGGTATCAGATGAGTTTTTTGTTCGGTCACAAAAGTTGGCTGCATTTGGAATGTTCCAGGTTTAGGACCCGCTGCTATTTTTTTCTATTAACAGGATGATAAGTCCTTTCATTTGGGATACATCTTATCGTGCCACTCAATAAGGTATTTTTTTTAATCTTCATGTACCCTAAAATTAAGCCAAATCACGAAAGTGATAAGTTTGGGTGAGTAAACCTAATATATTTTGGCACTTTTTGATAAATTCCATCAAATTAAGCTTGTTTATGTCTTTTGAACCATCTTCTGGGGCCATTTCTACGTTGTAATGGTATCAGATGAGTTTTTTGTTCGATCACAAAAGTTGGCTGCATTTGGAATGTTCCAGGTTTAGGACCCGCTGCTATATTTTTTTATTAACAGGATGATAAGTCCTTTCATTTGGCATACATATTATCGTGCTACACAATAAGGTATTTTTTAAAATCTTCAGGTACCCTAAAATTAAGCCAAATTACGAAAGTGATAAGTTTGGGTGAGTAAACCTAATAAATTTGGCACTTTTTGATAAATTCTGTCAAATTAAGCTTGTTTATGTCTTTTGAACCATCTTCTGGGGCCATTTCTACTTTGTAATGGTATCAGATGAGTTTTTTGTTCGATCACAAAAGTTGGCTGCATTTGGAATGCTCCAGGTTTAGGACCCGTTGCTATATTTTTTTATTAACAGGATGATAAGTCCTTTCATTTGGCATACATTTTATCGTGCTACTCAATAAAGTATTTTTTTAAATCTTCAGGTACCCTAAAATTAAGCCAAATCGCGAAAGTCATAAGTTTGGGTGAGTAAACCTAATATATTTTGGCACTTTTTGATAAATTCCATCACATTAAGCTTGTTTATGTCTTTTGAACCATATTCTGGGGCCATTTCTACGTTGTAATGGTATCAGATTAGTTTTTTGTTCGATCACAAAAGTTGCCTGCATTTGGAATGTTCCAGGTTTAGGACCCGCTGCTATTTTTTTTAATTAACAGGATGATAAGTCCTTTCATTTGGCATACATATTATCGTGCTACTCAATAAGGTATTTTTTTAAATCTTCAGGTACCCTAAAATTAAGCCAAATCACGAAAGTGATAAGTTTGGGTGAGTAAACCTGAAATATTTTGGCACTTTTTGATAAATTCTGTCAAATTAAGCTTGTTTATGTCTTTTGAACCATCTTCTGGGGCCATTTCTACGTTGTAATGGTATCAGATGAGTTTTTTGTTCGATCACAAAAGTTGGCTACATTTGAAATGCTCCAGGTTTAGGACCGACTACCAATTTTTTATATTAACAGGATGATTAGTACTTTCATTTGGCATTAGTTTCATCTTGCTACCCGATGAGGTATTTTTCGATATTTTCTGGCACCCTAAAATCAGGCTGCATTCCGAATGCTCCAGGTTTGGCTCATAGTGTTCCATACAAAAAGTCATAACTTTTTAAGGTGCTACCCCCTGTATATGTCGAATCTTGCTACCCGATGAGGTATTTTCTGACTTTTTTTGGTACCCGAAAAGTTGGCTGCATTCCGAACGCTCCAGGTTTGGCTCATAGTGTCCCATACTAAAAGTCATAACTTTTTAAGGTGCTACCCCCTATATATGCCGAATCTTGCTACCCGATTAGGTAGGGTGCACTACCACCTAATCTTAGTCTACTAGTTGTATAATGTGTTAAAACAAGGCACATCACTACGGTATCCGCCCCGGCTTAATTTTAGGTGCGAAGGAAAGGAGCTCTAATTAAGCCCGCCCCTTGTCCGGGGCCTGAAACTGAGAAGGTCTAAAGTATAAACTTTCCGGGGCTGAAATTAAGGACTCAAGTATTTATTCACGCGGGGCGTTCATCCGAAGAAAGGTCAATGGCTCTTTACAACTTTTTAAAATTGTTTGGATTCGGGCCTTTGACGTCGATATTAAATTTCAACTATTAGGGGAGATTACACGTCGGATGTCGGCCGGCTGATTGCACATATTTGAATTATCAAAATATTTTTTTTAAACGATTAGGCATGTTTACACCTGGCGCACGGCCTCGCGAGGAGATTGCCGCAGCAGTTTGGCTAGTGTGTCGTGCCTCGGCCGAGACAAACGCACGCGCGGCCGCAATGCCTCGGGCGAGACACGTCCACTGTTAGCCGAGCTGCCGCGCGCGGTAATTTCTTCGCGAGGCGGTGCGCCAGGTGTAGTCACGCCTATTGGAATACTATCTTGGAACTTGTAGATTATATGGACCCCATAAATATTAAATAAAATTGATAGAGGACAAGACTTTTAAAACTTCTGGTATTCAACTTTCTAATACACGGAAGTATTATAATGGCTTCCTGTAAAGGGACACTAATGACTCTAGTCTCGCCCTTATAACTAGATAATAATAGGTGCCTAGGTTTCGATCTGAACTGACTGAATAAAGTACGACCTCAAACTCCGCATAGACTCTACCATGGCAATATGTGGACCTGCCATTATAAACACCCATTATAAAATTACCTTCATTTACCGTGATTACTTTTAGGCGATTATCACACTGGCACTGGCGCCACAACCGCATGCGGCGACGGTGTGCGAGCGTGACCGCGCTATACACCCGTAGAGCACTATCTCGCTCGCGCACCGGCGTCGCACGCAGAAACCGCAGCAGTGTGAAAGACGTCTTACTATAAAACCAGAATTTCCACAGACACCGGTGACTCGAAAAACTTCCGATTTTGTCTAAGTATGAATGGCTGAATTTCACTCACATGTGTGGTGCATCTTATACTATTTACTATCTGTATATTTAATTGAATGTATTTTTATTGATTCAATGTATACATTATTGGTCCCATTCCCCTCTACGAGACCTAAACTTTTTAGGAAAATACCCAATTACTTAGCCTTGTGCTATCTCCACGAGATGTAGATCCACTTTAGCCCTACTGTCTTAACCATTATAGCTGTACAGATCTGGCCTGTTTGTATGCATATTTTATACAAACCTGGAGTTCAACTTACACTGGTGTAGATCTATACAACTGTTTTCTATATAGCTTCCCGGTAAGCCGTGTTTTATCTCGGGCCATTCAATCTATCTTTATTAAGCTAGATGTATGTAACGAAGGTACTATTAAGTGGCTTTTTATAGGTCATTTAATAGATGGCCTACTAAAAGATCTTTATTTAAAGTGTGATTCTGGGATTAGCTGAACGACCAAAGCGGGCATGTTAAGTAAATAATTATTAATGGTATATTAATATTTATATTATTATTTTTATATTAATCCCTAACCTAACGACAAGTAAGGATGAATTCAATGATAGTTCCTTCTAAGTAGATCTCTGGAGACCTATATGACCTATATGACCAAACAAATTATGTAAGTACTAAAAAGTATAAAAAGATCCCCGCTGAAAATCATGCAAACTCTAACTGCGAAAATGGAACTGCCATTTTTAAGTTAGTTCTCATAAATCCATCTCTATTCTTATTATATATTCTCCATTTATTCACAATTTACATTAAACATTATTTTTAAAACACGTATATGTTGATGTGTACAATCTAACTATGACAAGTGCTTTATAAATATTCGCTTTGTTGAGCATCGCAGCAAAGTGCTTATTCTCCACCCTTAGGGAAAACCTACAATAAAGGAATATTACGTTTCCAATATGTGGGCCACTTTGTGTCGAGATATGGCTGTCTGATTCTTTTGAACCTTAGGTAGGGTCTTTAGTAATTCTCGGGAATTATATCACTAGTGGGTCTGTACAGGGGCTGTAGACTTCGCAATTGAATAGATGTATGGCTCCGCCATTTTGATTAATGCAATATATTTAGCGAACTCACAATGGTTACACATAAGTGCCATTGTGTTGTACAATTATGGCCCTTAAGTCCTTTGTTACAATTTCCTACATTTCGTAAATTAAATAAATAACGAAACATCAATAAAATGTTGTAAATATAGAACCTGCACACAACATTTCATGGGAACTGGTTGAGAAATGCAATCTGTATAGGAGAACAGCCGGAAAGACACACGGACGGATAAATGCAAAACATTGTTGCCCGACCTGAAACAAAGCCCCGTAAAATCTAACATGACTTAGCTATGGATGCGGAATTCAGAAAAAAATATAGAAAAAACTATGGGAAAGCAGAAAAATCCAGCTGCTGGCTGAATTTTGTATATGTATATGGGCTTCATACAACAATGCAGCTATTTGCGCCTTGTATAAATTTAGTTGCCAACCCGCTCCGCCTACCACCAAACTCTTCGGGTCAACTGCTAATTCACTTCTTTTGACAAAATCTCAAATGTTTTCGCCCCTGAAGGGCTTGCTCATTGTTTGCGCACTTTTGTGGACTCATATTTTTCGAGAACATAACAAAAAGCCAGAGCTTTGCGCACTTGAGGTGTAAAGGAATGGTTATAATCGTTTAACGCTCTGAGCATTACCGAAAGCGCATAATCTCAAAATCCTGTACATAATCTTAAAATCTGATTTATTTATGATTCCTTTCGAGCTGAAGAATTTAAATAAAACATAGCACTTATCACGATGACACGCGAATCTCTCCCCAGGGAGCACTCTTTGTGCGTCCCTGATTGATGTTGCGCACAAATTCGCTCTGTTTTTTCCTCGGTCGTGATTTTTGATGAATGAGCATAATTTTTCGCTTTCAAACGCTTACTTAGGGAGCTGGCAATTAACATGGTGCGATAAAGAGGGGGAGAGAAAAATATGCATCCAGTTTTTGCGTTGTCATAAGTTGATGACAAGACTGCAGACTATCCTATACCTAGTGGTTTGCATCGATGTAGTGTGTGCCATGTATGTACGTTCAGACGCCCAGGCTATCGAGCACGTCTTTACGTCTGCGATATGCTAGATTTGCTGCAAGATCAAGATTTATATCAGAGAGTATATATTAACTTAATAGAGCGACACAGTCTAAGAACATTTTGAGGCTCCAAGTTTGAAGCGCCATTTGAACGAAAGCTACCAAATAATGTAAAGGAAACCGTGCAGCGCTACGATTTTCGGTAGCTTTGGGTTGCTCTCGTTCAGACGGCGCTTCAGACTTGGCGCCTCAAAAACTATTTATACTGTGCGTCTCTATTAAATATATACTCTCTGCTTAAAGTAGACATATCTTGCCAGCTCGAGCTTGGGTAAATTTATATTTGAGGATATATTTTGTATTTACACTTGACACCAGAGTATAAGCTTATTTATGCAGCCTTTGGTTATTTATGCGTAAGAATTGAAAACTTTGTCTAACCTAGGACAATTTTATGTTGGTATGCTTTGATAAACTCAGCCAAGTTATGAAACGTGTAAAGTTAATTTATGTGCTGTTAGTTGTTAGCAATGTTAGCGTGAACAATGCCAACCGCGAGGAGCCAAGGCTCGAGTTTCGGCGGTACTTTACTTTTACTTCGTGCGGCGTAATTTGCAAAACAAGTAGGTTTCCTGCGCGCGCGCATACCAAGTGCATTGTAAAGCGTTTGCACACTAAAAGCGGTTGCGGTCAGTCCCTTTGTCTTGCTAGATAGGCGTAGTTAGATGTCCAAACACGAGCTCTATTTATTTTTGAGATGTGGAATTGAAAAGGTATAACATGCGCTGAGCTGTGTACTATTCGCGAGGATAGGTCAAGTGGGGTCCATACAATTCAGAAATTTGACAGCTGAAATACCTAAGTTAGCATCGCTATCTAATTTGAGACTAAAATATTTTGCGCTACCGTTTTCGCCTTTGTCCATTCTATAACAGACCAGGCGTTGAAAATGAAGAACTCACCCTCACTCATATTAACTAAATAACAGATTAAGTACTTTATTGAATATTACAACCATTTACATAAAATTAAAACTAATATTAAACCTAAAAATAAATTACAACTAACAAATCTTAAAAATAAACTAATACTAAACTAAAACCTACAAAATAAAAGTTACAAATAAAAAATGGATTTATCTCGAATCAAATTTATTTATCCTGACATCCGACGGTTTGACACAGGAGACACGTCTCACTATAGTAGCCCTCAACCAATGTGACGACCGGGGCCATAAAAGTCCACAATGCAACACAATGGATAACTGATAACGCGAGCTCAAGGGTTTTATGGCCCCGGTCGTCACATTGGTTGAGGGCTACTATAATATCAACACAGGCAGTATTTGTTCGACTACCCGACGAGAATCTAATTTTAAGCTAGGTGTTGACTTTATTAAATCTGACTATACCGACTACACTTATATTAATTAAAATGAGTATAAAATACGAAGATGTTCCCCTCGCTCAGTTACTTCACCGCATTTGCATGTAGTGGAATAATGCCGACTGAAATTCGGGGCGCGCGGCGGCGCCGGCGCGTGCGGCTATGACATAACGCGCATTCGCATTGCGCGAGCGCACGATTCCTCCACTATGCATAATCTGCTGTAACCACGTGCAAAAACTCATTTTAAACTACACCCTGTTCAAATGTAATAAGGTAAATAATACAATAAGTATTTAAAAGGACTTAAGGCTACGTTTATGCATGTTGCGGTTCGCGCCGACACTTTCAAGCGATTTGACAAATTGCCGATAAACGCGACTGAGGTTAAAATGACGGTAAGCTGCTCGATCATTCTGGACGTGTTGACGTTTTAATGAGAGCTCGTGACGTGGCTGATTCAATTCACTCGGATTCAAATTATGGTTCGGGCAGACCAGTTTCTAAATGGTCGGCACCGCGCGTCTCTAGACTTCAGCAGGTTTTAGAAGCTTTCCTTCATATGGGCTGTATGCTTGTTTGTTACTAGCTCAATATAATAAGTGTTATTGTTATCTGAAAACACCATACATATATTGGGTTTACATTAGATATCGCTATCTGTGGTAGTTTTATGGCGTAAACGCTGGTGCAGTTTTAAGACCAAAAAGCATGAGAGTAAAATGATGCTGCCCAAATGGAGCGATGAAAACCATTAGTGGCCTATTTGTGCAGCTGGCCAGGTAAGAATAGTTTACAATTACTATTTCTTGTGATACCTATATACTACTGCACAAATGCAAGGCAATAATACTAATTTATCAATTTTACCTAGTAATACATTAAAAACTGCAGTTGTCTTGAGGTAGCGGAGTAGTCACCAGTTTCACCCCACATCAATATAAATACATAGCTTAAGTTATTCGCAGTGTGTAAAATTATGGACTTGTTGAATAAACGTGCTAAGTGCGCAACACTCGTAACAGCCGTATTCGTTGGAACAATACATTTATCATGATTTCGGATCTATATTAAAAAGCTGAAGACTGATTATAGTTATGTACCAAGTGAAACAATCCAGCAGTTAATTTTGCATGGTAAGAGCTTAAAAACAAAAACGATTTTTTTATAGTTATCAGTGATTTGATATAATAAATAAAAGGTAAAATTGAAACTAGGCTAAAGGCTTTGTTGTGGTTGTAATATTATTTGCGATGCGCACGCGCAGTATTAAACAGCTGTTTCTGCTATTATTATATCAATAGTAAGGTCATAGACATCTTTAGAAATTTTATTGCGCGGTTTGAAAGTTGAAACAGATATACTATGTAGGTAGTTGAGTGTAAGAATATTGTGACTGTCTTTTGTGTATAAAATACGAGGTCCTGAAAGCTTTTGTTATAATTTAACATGGAAAAGAATTAATAAAATAGATTTTATAGAATGAAAGTATGATTCTTGCCACATATGTAGTACTGAATACTTGTTCATTCAGTATTTTCTTTCTTTTCTTCTTCAAGAAAACTTTCTTGTAAATAAATCACTTACTATTTTACTAATTTACGTTGATCAGTTCAATATGTACATGTATATACCAACGGCGGTTTCTTATGAGATCGAAATAATGTAAAGCTTTAATCCACCTATACAAAATTGTTATTGGCATCAAATTTTTGCCGCATTTCAAATTGCTAAAAGTTTTCGCATTAGGCGTTTAGTCCCATTATATAAAGCTGTAAAAACAGGCAAAAAGGTCCACTGGCGCTAATAAGTTCAGTTAACGCCAATGGTTCCCGCATTTTGATTAAATTCGAGGCAAATCGTTGGCTCAGGCGTGTCATTGCAATCGCTGTAGGACTAGGACTGGGACAAATCGAAAACTCAGGCTAGCCAGAATATTTCCAACGTTGCGTTGTACTGTTTTAAAAATCTCTATGTAGTGTATTCTGGTTCACATGGTAATTCGACTCGCAAACGTGAAACGAATTACAATACTCGGCCAGGATAAGCCCTCCATCAGCCTGATTGGCCTGCTCGGGGGTGCGAAGTAATCTCAGAGGTATTTAGCGGGACATTGACCCACAATCACCCGGAATCCTGGGGGCAATAGCTGACGAGTGTTTTTATTGTTGCAGGTCCGTTGGGGCCGCTTCCGAATGTGACCAGCGAGGACGTCGGATTGAAGGAAGGTACGTGTTCGAATTGTTTAAATGTAGTTTTTATAGTAGGTTAGAAATTAGAAATGCTTTTACGCCATAGTAACTTGCGCATTCATTCATATTTAACATAAACTATGAAAAATTTAAGTTAAATATGTGTTGAAGATTTCTTTTGAGGACAGAAGGTGAGGGTCAATTAAAATTAACTTTGATATATATAGAGAAATAAAAAACAGTAAATAACATTTTATCACCTCTGATCCATTATCCTGACTACCTTGTCGTTAATAGTCGTAAAAGTACAATAGTAACTTACTACGAGTACTGCCATAAAAATGCTATCAATCTGTGGCTGTAATTGAGTGGCCTCTCGATCAGCGGCGACAGACTGCGCGGCTGCTGCCGCGACCGTAGCAAACAAATGAACAGGTATAGGAGTGGCCTTTGACCACTGCTCAAATCCTTTGAAAACTTGAAGCATCGGTGGTCGCGCCTCACAGAGGCCGTACACTATATCAAGTATCAATCTAATTGTATTATTACCATCGGCGTTTCAGGCAGCTGCGTGCTAGGCGACGTAGTGTACATGCCGGGCGACACATTCACGGGCGCGACGCCGTGCGAGCGCTGCGCGTGCGCCGCGGGCAGCGTGCAGTGCGCGCAGGAGAAGTGCGAGCCGCGCCCGGGCTGCAAGGCACTGCACAGGCCGGACCATTGCTGCCCTACATATCAATGTGGTTAGTATTATCATAGATAAATCAATACACGTAACCTATCGTACTTATTATGGTACGATTCACCCGAAAAGATCGCATTGACGCGCGTCTTTAAGAGCCAACTGAATTTGAATCTTCTACATAGTAAAGTAACACGGGCGTCGATCTGGATCCAATAATATCACTGTTTTGCACTTTCTTAAGACATTAATCATTGGATATTTACCAGTCGCTTTTCGGTGAAGGCGTAAGGAAACCGGATCTAATCCCAAAAAGGCCTAGTTTCCCCTCTGGGTTGAAAGGTGAAATGACAGTCGCTTTCGTAAAAACTAATGCCTACGCCAATTCATGGGATTAGGTTGTCAAGCGGACCCCAAGTCGGGATAAACGCTAGGCGGAAGAAGTGTATATGGATGGATAAAAAATATTGACCCGGGTAACAGAAAGCGAAGCGGGAAACAAACCTAAACCTAACCTAAATAACCTACAAAGACTTGTATATCACATTCCAGAATGCGAGCAAGAAGGCCGCGTGTACGGCAACGGCGAGAAGCTCGTGGACCCTGAGGACCCGTGCCGCGTGTGCTACTGCCAGGGCGGCGAGGTGGTCTGCCGCCGCATCGCGTGCTTCCTGCGCGATGACTGCCAGCCGAGGCTGGTGCCGGGGCGGTGCTGTCCGGAGTACGACAACTGCCCGCTTAGAGGTAACAACAATTTTTACCCGTCCAACAATTTTTGTAGGTATGAAGCATGTAACTGGTCATTCTGTTTTCGTTTTAGGGTTCCGTAGTTAACTAGGAACCCTTATAGTTTCGCCATGTCCGTCCGTCCGATTGTCCATCTGTCCGTCTATCCGTGGTCTAGTTCAGTGGCCGTTAGCACTAGAAACGAGCTTTAATATGCTTTGATTAATGTGCACTAAGCACTCTGACAAACATATTTTGGATGAAGGATGAAGAATACATTCGTAAATAATAGGTCTGAAATTTCAAATAATTTAAAACAAAAATGAACCGACTTCACTTAGGATCCGCTATTCCAAGAGGAAGTGGCCGAGTTGCTGTAAAAAATAGTGAAATCACTATAGGTGTGCCTATAATAGTTGAAGAGTTCCCTCGATTTCTCCAGGATCCCATCATCAGACCACAATGGGACCACCTAGGGGTTATACCTAATCGATTAAAAATATATTTGAAAATCGGTTCACGATTCACGGAGACAGTAACATACATACAAAAAAATAATGATAAAAAAAAATCAGTCGAATTGAGAACCTCCTCCTTTTTTGAAGTCGGTTAAAAAGGGCGTCTCCCCGTCTAACACTTGAACCATGGGTTCAAAAAAAAATTTAAAATTCAGGGAAGTGAGGCCTGGAGTTCGATTTTTGAATCTCACCGAGTGACTAATTCTCACCGATGTGAGTGATTTCCGAAAGTTCGTATTTTTGAAACTCATCGGTGACTTACATTTGTCATACCTATGATATCGATTTACGAGTGCCCCTACCCACTCGTAAATGAAATCACCATGCGACTGTTTTTGACAGTTGACGTATTATTCATAAAAAGTTTACAATTATCAAGTAAAACAATATCCAAGTGGTTAGTTAATACACTCGTAATCTTGTTAGAAAAGTTTTTCTCTTTACGTAAAACTCTTGCTTTGAGGTTACCCTCCACCGGGATCTGAGAAGGGCAACAAAGAAGCCGACTAAATTATGTAGGCTAGCTACAGTATGCTATCAGCCATCTTGACATGCGTTTCCAAATAAGTCGCGTTGCATGTGTTTCTATCCCTGACGGTGGTACGCGTTTGCGGTCTCTAGTTAATCATTTACATGACACTGACAGATACGCTACGTTTTACGTTTGACCAATTTGATGAATCTATTTTAAGTTATAGTATGAGAAAATAAAAACCGGTATCAAGGACAACACTATAACACCTGCGTAAAATGAACTTAACGGGAAGATTGTCTCTGACTGACATTGTAAAAATTCTGCATGTTGGTAAACAGCGTGTGACTTTCAAAAATACGGCTTTTGGAAAATGGTGACATAAAAGTCATCGGTGATAATTTTAGTCACCGGTGACTTTGATATCACCAGTGAGATTCAAAAATCGAACTCCTGTTATCACTCATATTAAACGGATAGTGGCGGATAGTAAAATGCAGTACTTAAGCGCCGTCAAATATCTTTTAGTAACTGACTTTTTTGAACGGATTTATTGTAACAGGCCGGCAACTACGGAACCCTGCACTGAACATAGCCCGGCATGCTCTTGGCCTCTCTTTTTATTCCGAAAATCTATTGATGATATATATGTTTTTATTTTTTATACATTTACAGTACTGTTTTTTTTGTTGAGGGATTTAATAAAGAACAGTTGTATTGTACACATCGCAGGATTCATAACTGCTGCGCTCAGACTGAACTTTTGTGAAACTTTTGTTATCGGAGCTTAGTACTCAGTGATGGGATTAATCTACTGGTGAAATATAACCATATTTTCTTTCCTTTCAGGAGTTACCGCTATTCCTGGATTAACCCCACTAATTTCAAGCATTGCCACGACTGAAGTCACCTCCAGCGCAGCACCTACGCCACCAAAAGAAAACATCAAACAAGAAATCACTATCAAAGAAATCACGCCAGTGTCAGAAATCCCTGTCATCACCGACGTCAAGATTAAGGAGATCTTGCCCTCACCCAGCATAGAAGTGCCAGAATACCCGTCATCTAAGTCGCCGCTTATTCCACGGGAAGCCATTCCAGACAAAACCGTAACCAGCAGCGCTGAAACATCATCCCAGTCGAAAGAATCGGGTGTCATAGACCTGATATCACCACTACCTACAGAACAGTCGTCAAAACCGGTCGAAAAGATCATTGAGGCTAAGAATGCAGATGATTTGCTTCCATCTAAAATTAGTCTGTCAACGCAAGATTCCATCAACAGCGAAATCTATCCTTCGCATATCCCCACGATTATCGCCACCATGGGAGTGCCTCCGATTACACCCAATAGTATCCCGGCAGCTAGTACAACTAGAGTTGCTATCATTGAAGAAGAAGACACTTCCCTTTTTGATCATAACCCCGCCTTTCCTCCGATTCCCGATGACTTATCCCCAGTAGGAACTCATGAAGACGATATAGCTGAACAAACTGCGGATAGTGATCCTACAAACGTACACGGAGAACAACATGTTGCCAATATATTACCTCCGACATCGACGCCAAAAGAGACAGCCACAACTACAGTGAGGTACATAATAGACACTTTTACCACTACTACCACCACTGGAAAACCAGCGACTGATACAAGTACCGTAAATATAAAAGTCCCAGAAGTTGAAACAAGTACTACTACAACGCAAAGTGAACCCTTAATAAAAGGTAGTCCGATGCTCAACCCGTTGTCAGCAATTCCGTCTGAAATATTAAACGTCCCATCTTCACTACCAGAAGATATAAACGGTGACTTAGATGACCCTGAAGAATCAGTGACAGCGTTTGAGGGACCTCTTTATATCGCATCTTCTACGATTACTGCTAAATTAGTAGATGAAACTACTGCTGCCCCAGTTATAGTAATGGAGACTATTTCACCTAAATCTATTGAAGAAATCAATACACCTTTCGACGCTACGCAAAGTGTTACATCAACCACCACGGGACCTGCAACTAAACTAGGTGAGACTACGGCGTCACAAAAAGTGTTAAATAATAAATATCTACTGAGATCTAGTGAACTAACAAGCACTGCGTTTGACGCCACTCAAACAACTCAAGTTTTAACCTCAACCACCAATGGGCCAGTATCTAAAATAGAAGATAGAACTACTGCTTTTACTGTTTCAAAGGAGGTAATTGAACCTAGGAATGGCGCAGCAATGAATACTCCTTTTGATATTACTCAATCCACTGAAACGGTGACATCCACTCAAACTGAACCAACAATTACTCAGTCAACTCCAACCATATCTACTACAACTCAATCAGAATTTAAAGTAGTTGATCAGACTACAATTTCTCAAAAAATTGTTCTGAGAAATAAAATTCTACCCAGGTCTAGTGAAGTAACAAACACACCTTTCGACACAACAACTCAGACTACTCAAAGAATGCCAGATGCTCCAGAGGTAACAACTACAACAAGAGCCCCGGAACAACTGACAACGGGTACTGTTTCTAAATCCAACATTCCGACTGAAATTACTGCTCAAACTGAGTTCAGCTCATTACCAATTGAGACAAGTGACCAAAATCCGCATGAATCCTCTGAAAGTGCTCTAAAAGACAAAAACCTTTCAACAACTGAAGCGTCTTTGATTGTTGAAATAACAACAGGCAAAGCAACATCAGAGCCCGAGAAGGCCACCACTAAAGCTCCAAGAAGTACATCTACCCAAGTAAGTAATTCTTTTGAGAATATAGAAACAACTGAATTCGTTTTTACTTCATTTGGGTCTTCAGAAACTAGTACTGATACTGTAGAACTTATTAAGATTTCGCCGACACAAAAAGTAAAAAATGCAGCTATTGTTGACTCATCGCTTAGAAAGAAGACCAATTTTCTGTCAGATCTGAGTGATTTGGTAAAAGACTTGGGGTCCATCAGCGGCCACACCGAACAGCCTGGCGCTGTTCTACAAACCACGACTTCTAACAGCTTCGCCGAGTCTGAGGAACTAATGCCAGTTAACGCTGGATACAAAAGCAAAAATAGCAACTTCAACCTTAATTCTATCACCGAGATCCCTTTGAAAACTAAGAATCAGCTTCCAGTTAATAAGCAGAAGGTCGTAGAAATAGAAGACGAAGATACTGACAGCATTGCTGACGCGCCGCCGCCGCACGACAAGGTGGAGCCGACCACGCGTAGGCCCATCATCGACAATGTGTCCGATTCTATGTCCAAGAACGAGACCGAAAAGACAGACATTGAGATTATTTCGCAGTCTTACGTTCCAACGATCAACAGGCGACCGACGAAAGTCGTGATGAAGAAGAATAATGATAAGCCGCTCTCGGAAGTTTCAACTGAACAAACTGTTGCGACGGTTTCCTCAGAAATAGTGTCATCCTCTGGAGAAACGACGCCTTCTCCAGTTGTGATCACAGAGAGTACATTTGCATCTGCCGAGTCGGCGACGACAGCCGACCCGTCGTTCGGTGCGGACGCCTCAACTACCGCGGAGCAGTGAGCCGCGCTCGCCTTGTCGATCGAAGGAACCTCAGCTTATCAGCATTTCTAGAGTAAGTTTCGTTCTTGAAACTCTAAGTTAACGTAGAGACTACTAGGTTAATAGGACTATGTATGAAAACCTTGTCAGAAGGATTAATTATTCTTTGTCAATTCTCTCTTGCGGAAACAATTTCCGCCGAGTCTTATATAAGTAGACGGCCGGAGTATCCGGCCGAATTTTATGTGTATTAGCTGGACAAATTATTTATAACGTAGAGTTAGGGCGCGAGGGCGCGGCGATGTGTCAAACGTGAGGGCTGTAGCCCTCCTCGTGTTAGCGTAAGTTATTTATTTGTTAGTGAGAGCGAGTTAAGTGATGATAGGTAAGCAACCAAGCTAGTCAACCTGTGACTGCGCGGCGTCGCGCCACGTTGCCATTCCGCTAGCATTAAAGAACATGACAAACCTCGAATGGACATTCCGGGCTTAGTTTTAGTTTCGGTGACAAGCCAGTAGAGCGAGGCGACACGGAACTATATTTGGTACAAATCGAATTTGATATTATATAATCAACCTTATGAAATATTGTAAGACCTAGACGGTGTAGCATGAATGTGATTGCACATAGTTTTTATTTAATGCACTTTGTATCGGTGTTGAAGATTGCTGGAAGGATGGCTCAATGCTAGTGTAAGGTATAGCTGCATTGTGTTAGACCGGGTATATAGACGTTGCCGAATCTAATTAATCATTAGTAAAAGTGCAACTAAAATATAGACGATGATTGATTACAAGTCGATAGGAAACCGCTTTTACTCATAGGTTTAAACGAAATAGTGTACACTCAAATAGTGTTTTTGACTAAAAATGTCTCTCAAGGACTCTGACCCGGTCTTTCACAATGTTTCTGTAAGCGGGAGACCGATAATGATCTGCTCGCGCAGGCGCCGCACAGTCCATAATCATGTACACAATTTTGTGTCTTAACTCAATGGAATAAGTTGCAAGAATGTGTACTTATTAATGAGCGTGCGCGTGCGCGGGCGTTGCTTCTTGCTCCGGAAGACGTCGCCTTTTCCCGAGCAATAAGCATGTGCTGACTGTATTATTTATAATTATTGTTTTTTTTTTACAAATAAAAGAACCAGACTGAAGCTGTTGTTGTTATTTACTGAAACCTTACTTTATATAAATACCAAAAAAGAAACCCGCTACAAATAATAACTTTTCCAAGGGAACTTATTATAAGTGATTGTTTAGATTCCAAAATAATTTCACTGTATGGCCGTAGTTGTTATGTTAAGGTAAATAGCGAACATGCAGAGTAACTACACATTGCGGCATATAAAACGGCAGGCTCTTTAAAGCCAAAATACAGTAAAAATCGCTTAAACCTTCGCCGCATGATTATTAATAAAAAATAACAAATTTGAACTCTGATACCTACATGTCAACAGAGTGAAAATAATAACGGCCATACGTATATGGTTTCATATGCGGTAAAGGGCTAAGATAATTTTGAAGGAACCCACCAAAAAATACGCGTATACTTAAGTGGGAAAGCGTATTAGCGGAACTTTAGCTGGACCACAAGTGGCAGGGACTGATATCAACTGATATCAACGGGACTGTATACAAACTTCCAACCCCCTTTTCACCCCCTCTAGGTTTGATATTTGCGATAAAACTATCCTATGTCCTTACCCGGGTCCTCAAACTATATCTCTATCCAAAATGTCATCAAAATCCGTTCAGCCGTTTTCACGTGATGAGAACACTGACATGGCGGTCAAATAGATAAACAGACAAAAAATCTAAAAACTGTTTGAACGTGTTCTGTTATTGATTCAAAGTATCCCCCAGCCAACTTTTTTTCGAATATCTTCCAAGTGCAGACTTTCGATCCTCTTCAGCTTTATAATACGTAGATGTGTAGATATAACTTAGAAGATTAGTAGACTAAATTCATTACGCAAAATAGGCGTTAATGCGCTTTGACATTATCCGATCCGATATCGGATGTCGGATAGAACTAGAACCACGAAGACGATAAATTTTAAAATTAGTGAATTCTGTATTTTTTTTCTTCAAATACCAAATGTCCATAGCTCAAAAGAAGACACTAATGCAAAAACGGCGGACTTAATGCCATAGCGCACCTATTCTCTAGCAGCTTCTTTTTGCCTTGGGCCATCCAACATCCGATATCGGATAGGATAGTGTGAAAACACTTTTAGTCGTCGAGTTGCGAAAACCTACAATACAGTACGACTAATAATTTTTTTTTCGTTAGCCTATTTAGTGCCCCACTGCTGGGCAAAGGCCTCCCCTCTTTTCTAATAAATTATAAAATAAAAATTTCAAAGGACCGAACTTGTTAATGCATATTTATTTAAGTATACCACGTTGTTATATAAAAGATATTTGTGACATCGTGGAATGAAAAGGTACCTTATGGCGGTTGGGACTTACGCTATTTCTAACGACGCTGCAATACTAATGCGATGCTTCGCAACGTAAGCGCCAACCGCCATAAGGTACTTTCACCCGTGGGACGTCACATTTATTCTTCAGTTTAGGCACCATTACAATGCACTTATGAACGTCAGAGAAAAAAGAAACTATAATAGTATACCACCGGCTCTAACCCTACACCTCGGACCCGAGAAGAATTACTTATTAGTTATTACCGGCAAGACACTCGGCGAGATTTATTTTTTTATGCATATTTTGAAGCTTTTACTAACATTTTGTATGGACTCTGTTGTCTGAAATAGTATTTTTTTACAAATACAATTATACATATGTATATACATGTATAATTGTAAAAAATCAATCCTCAAGTATTTATTTTTTATTTTTTACCACGCGAATTTATACTTAAATACTTGTTTTCTGCCAAGTCATAAAACATTTCAGGGAATTTTGTAACAATAATCAACTTTTATTTTATCTAATTTCATTAATTTAATTATAGAAAACACGGAATTCAAATAATAATAGCAAGAATAAAATAAAACAACAAGTTTCAGTAGTCTACGCAATTTTACTGCTTAATTAAATTGTGCAATATATTTTGACTGTGCTTGGCTGTTGAGCGTCACTGTCTTAGTTTTAGAAGAAAATTTTACTTTAAAGTAAAATTTTCTTCTATAGTGCATAAATATGCACTAGAGCACAAAGAGCGATTTTATGTCGTCTACCCACGACTTAAAGTCGAACTTTACGAGCATGAGAAGTGGAAAAAAACCGGCCAAGAGCATGTCGGGCCATGCTCAGTGTAGGGTTCCGTAAACTGTGACCATTAATTCAAAAGGTCGTTTCTTACGGGAAATTTGGCGGCGCTTACGTCATTTTTACTTACGTCCTTTCACTATGGGTTTTTGAATGATAACTCAAAAACGGCTCAACCGATTTATTTCAATATAGTTTTCATTGAAGGTACTCATTAGGCCTCAGTTTCATGATTTTTTTCAAAATTTTAGGACCCACAAGTTAGATGGGGGGAGGACGCCCTGTTTTAAACTTTCGGAGCTATTATTTCCGAAAGTATTAGTTTTATCCAAAAACTGTTCTAGAAGACCCTAATTCTTTTTAAAAGACCCAACGATACCCCACACAACTTGGTTGGAACGAAAAAAAATTTCGCCCCCCACTTCACATGTACGGGAGGTACCCTAACAAAATATATTTTTCGCGTTTTTATTCTACCGTTTTGTCGGCATGGTTAATGCACATATTCCAACCAAATTTCAGCTTTCTAGTGGTAACGGTCACTGAGCTAGACCGCGGACGGACGGACGGACGGACGGACGGACGGACGGACATGGCGAAACTATAAGGGTTCCGTTTTTGCCATTTTGGCTGCGGAACCCTAAAAATATAGTTCTATGTCTACATTAATCTATATTTTAATCTTGACCAATAAAAACCTGGTTATGGATAATTATCATGGTAATAAGACAATATTAATACAGAATTCCTTATCGTTACATTCGTTTAGAACTGTATAAGAGTGATCCTGCCTACCATCCCCGACCCCTGGTGACCCATAGGTATTGATACCACTGTAAAAACTTCGATAAAAATCTTTAAAATAGTATCATTATATTATGTACTAGAACACTTAAGTTCGTCAACCACATCGCACACGTCCTGCTCTTTCCTTCTTGGTAAGTTATAAGTAATATAATAAAGTTAATACATAGTAATATGAATTACTTATTATCATTAGGTAAGTCCGGTTGTTGTACGATTGTGTTTTCTTTCGTGCAATAAAGATTAAATTAATGAATTCAATTCAATTCTCATTCTCATTCTCATTCTCATTCTGATAAAAATACATCCATAAACCTAAGTTAAGTAGTTTTTTTATTTTCATAACCTGCGATCAATTACTACCATCTACATTGCCATTTTATAGAAATAACAGTTACAATTATGATATTACTAGCTTTCCGCCCGCGACTTCGTCCGCTTATAAATAATAGGCACCGTCAAACGTGGCAACATTACCTTCTGTACCTAGTATCATTACCATAGGCCACTTTAGCAAGAGAATATATGGTATTACTAAATATAAATAACTTATGAAATCCTAAGGTAGCTGTTAACCCTTTAAAAGCAACGATTCCCTATTTAATTATAGCACATTTTCTTGCTAAATTAGACTATGGTAAAGTTACCACAGAAGTTAAAGTTGCCACGTTTGAAGGTACGGCTCCTCATACAGAGGTTTATTCCGTATATATAATCTTCTTAAATCGTGATGTTTGGTATTGAAACTTTCTTTAGTCCATAGTTAGTATTTTAAAAATTACTATTAAGTCAAATACATGTTCTTCTTAAAAAAAAACATTTTTTAGTTAAAAGGCAATGATTTTCAAATACCGGTAATTTCGAATAGTGACTAAACAAAAAGAAGAAAGCTTCAAGCTTAAAAAGCTCAACAACTAAAGTCGGTGACTGTACTGACTGTACAATCATAATAATATCACAATTTAATTATAGCACATTTTCTTGCTAAATTAGACTATGGTAAAGTTACCACAGAAGTTAAAGTTGCCACGTTTGAAGGTACGGCTCCTCATACAGAGGTTTATTCCGTATATATAATCTTCTTAAATCGTGATGTTTGGTATTGCAACTTTCTTTAGTCCATAGTTAGTATTTTAAAAATTACTATTAAGTCAAATACATGTTCTTCTTAAAAAAAAAAACATTTTTTAGTTAAAAGGGGATGATTTTCAAATACCGGTAATTTCGAATAGTTACTAAACAAAAAGAAGAAAGCTTCAAGCTTAAAAAGCTCAACAACTAAAGTCGGTGACTGTACTGACTGTACAATCATAATAATATCAACTATATAATTTTTATGTTATAAAACAGGCCCCTCAAGACCAATTTTTTGACCGTGACGCCGGCGCTTGCGCAAGAAAGAAGCCCCATGATTCGCAATTCGCAACTCCTGTGGTGTCTCCTGATGGCCGTCTTGTTGGTGACAATGGCTACCAACGTTGATGGACAGTGCAAAACTTTGGGAGATAAATGTAATTACTTGTTAAGAGGACAGTGTTGCTTTAATATGACTTGTAAGGTTTCATCTTATTTATTTTATGGCGAGTGTGTTGAATCACCTAGGTGTTGCAGAGCATGAGAAAGTGGGATACTGGAGGCCTGAGGGTTGACTACAAAGTGTTGGGCGCCTATATAAAGATAGCATTTAAATAATAGTCAACCACAAACAATAACAGTGCATAGGGTGGAACACAATAAAAGAGAGAAGTAGGCTTAACAAATGTGTTTTATTTCTTTAGAAATCCGTACAACAGTATCGACCCTGAAGGGTCGTTTATACTTATAGTTTGTTCCTATCAATATTTAACTCAATTTCTTAAGGTGATAGGTACAAGAGTGAGATTGTGTTCAGCAGATTTAAATTTTCTCGAAGCATATTTGAATTACGAGTTTGATACTTTCAAGAATGATTTACGACTATATGACCGAGGGATTTGTGGGAGGAAAACACGATTGGCTACAATTTCCTCGATAGTTTTATTTTTCAAAGTCAGGTCTTCTTTTACCCTAAAACAAATTTTATTGCTCAATTATAAAGAGTATAAGGATTAAATTTGAGTATGATAAAGGCATTACCTAGTTCTAGGGAATTGTAAGATGAAATTTTAGTTCGTCGCTTACTTTCACCTTGAGATAGCATAAAGTGAAATGACGCTTACGACATTTCATAAGCGCGCTTCCTGACTAGCCCTCGCTCCCTCCAGGCAACACGAAATACCTTAGCGCTATCCTTTACTACATTTGATCAGTCTTGAAGCGGCCACTGCCAACGATGGGTTCTTGTTTGTCGGCGTCAGCGCTTATTTTTACGAAAATAAGTTGCCTTTAATTATTTTTTAGTTTTATTACACTCTATTTGTAGATCTGGTTACAAAAATGTTTTTTGCGTTCATCGAGCTTGTACCTCCATACAAAAATACTCGTGTAATATTTATTTTAGTTATAGACTAGTCGTTTCAACAACAGAGTAAACATCAGTAAGTTCACTTCCACTATACTTGCGCGCTGGGCGAGACACGCCAGTTTTGTAGGTACCTACTAATCAAATAGAACATGCGAATCATGCGATAAACAACTATAAGATACTTAAGTACATGTGTCACTATTTTGGCAAAGGTACCATTTGGCGGTCAGTGCTTACGTCGTATAATTAGTTATCTCCGTCTATATAACCCTTGCTTATTCGAATGTGAGTAATGCGATAGACGATTTGACGAACGAAGTGTTTCGCGGCTGTAGGCCAAATTTCCTTTGCCATCCGGGATAAACACTACACATACCTATAAGAAGATTATATACCTACTTTTTGTCTGCTATTTACAAACTCTGGGTTTAAGACGGTTAACACACTGCTGCGGTTTCCACATGCGGCGACAGTGTGCGAGCGAGTTAGCGCTCTGCGATTTGTATTGCGCTATCTCGTTCACTCTCACTGAGAACGCGGCGCCAGTGTGAGATTCGCCATAGGTAGTAGGGACATACTGGTATATTAACCCAAAGAGAATATATAAATAGAGGAGTCTAACAGACGGTGTACTGCCTGTTTGCCGAATTATGTTTCGTCAAATTTCATTTAGCAATCAACTTTTCGCCAAAGTTTAATTTCGCAAACCAATCCTTGGCATAATTTTACTTCGTAATTTTTTTATTTCGCTAAATAATTATATTGTAAAATTTTATTTCGTCAAATTTTATGTGGTTAATAATTGTGTAGCAAATGATTTTGCTAAGGCAAATAACATATTGTAAAAGTTTATGCGGTAAATAATTGTGTAGCAATTAGTGCGTCTCCCAGAGATAGGTAGGTTAGGGTTATTTTTTTATGACCCTAAAAACGGAACTGCTCCCAGAGATAGGTAGGTTAGGGTTATTTTTTTATGACCCTAAAAACGAAACTGCTCCCAGAGATAGGTAGGTTAGGGTTATTTTTTTGTATGACCCTAAAAACGAAACTGTTCCCAGATAACCCTAACCTACCTATCTCTGGGACCCAGAGATAGGTAGGTTAGGGTAATTTTTTTATGACCCTAAAAACGGAACTGCTCCCAGAGATAGGTAGGTTAGGGTTATATTTTTTATGACCCTAAAAACGAAACTGTTCCCAGAGATAGGTAGGTTAGGGTTATAAATAAAAAAATAAAATAAAATAAAATAAAATAAAATAAAATAAAATTTGTTTATTATCAGACTGCATAGGTCCATAGGATGGTTAGTAGAACAAACTTACAACTAAAGTTAAACCTAAATTTTAAAACTAAGACATTAAAACTATACAATGGGTTAGTAATAAGAAAATAACAATAAAAGCTTAGACTAAAAGCCCTGCAGAGCAGCTGAGCCGTGGATCACCGAGGCGCACGCCCAATCGGGGCATGCAGCTCGTTAAACCTGCCGAGCACGGCGCTGTCCTGCCTCCCGGCCACGACCTGCAGGAGACTGTTGGGGCTTCCCCTGACTCGTCTGATGAGCGACGTGACTTTCTTGCGCATGAGCGCATAAAAGTCATCAGTGTGCGCGTCGGCAAACATGCCTGACGCGCTGCAGTATCGAGGAAGCCCCACCATCGCCCGGAACAGGTTATTGTACAATATACGCAGGGTATTGTACGCTCCTTGAGTATAGTTGGTCCACAGACTGCTGGTGTAGAAAGTTTGGCAGTTATATATAATACAATAAGGTCTGCCAATCAATACGTTTGACAAAAACATAATTGACATCTTTAAAAAATCTCAGGTAATAATTGGTCTAACAATAATTTATCAAATCATTAGTTGGGGAATGATATCAGTGCGAAATGTTGAGTTGGGAAATAATATTTTGACTAAATAAAAATATGGGATACGTAGTTCGGGGAGTTAAGAATTTGCTAAATAATTTTTGTCGAAACATTAGTAAACCCTAACATACAGGCCCATCCGAATATGAAGAAGGAAGTACGAAGTCACGCGTAACACAGGTCTTACCATCTGAACCAAAGTTACCGCATAATGTATGGGGTTGTACAGAGCCATCTAGTAAAGCTGTCAAACTAGGAGCATCAAAAAGTTCTTAAACTGTGCTCCTCTATTTATACATTCCTTTGGTTATGCGTAATCGCGCCAATTATTCCTGCTTCGTGAAGATGGCTCGGGTTATCGGGTTATCGTGGTTGTTGTTCGCTAGTATTCATTTTTTTAAAGAAGTTGATCACGTGTCTTACGCGTGATATCATACTTCCTCCTCCATAGTCTGAACTTTCATAGAATTATACAAGAAAGTACATACATATTACCTTTTTTATTGTAAGGGACTAATGTTAATAAGAATCAGACAAAGGTAAGTAGCACACAAAATGCACATCCAGTTAAAATGTTATCAATGTTATCCCTTCACAGTTTACGAGTAAAATTGCTGTAATATACAGACGGACGGACATGACAAAACTAAGGGTTTCCTTGTTCCGTTTTTGTTACGGAACACTGAAAATGGAAGTCTACCTATACAGGGTGTAACAAAAATAGTGGTGATCCGTTTAAGGGCATATTTGGTATCGTATTGCGAGTAAGAAAAAGTAGCAGAAAAGTTTTTCTGGCGCGAATTTCTGGATTTTTTTTGTATGGGACACGTCGTCCCAGCCGGCTAACCCTCCATACAAAACCAATTTTTTTTTCGCGAAAAAAAATATTTTTCTTACCTTTTCATAATTAGAAAACGATACCAATTATGCCCTTAAAAGGATCACCAGTATTTTTGTTACACCTTGTATGTAGGTATACAGTATAAAACAGTGATTCCTTTTCATATATACCTACGCCCACATCCACATTTTGCCGCCACGCTGACCCTTTAAGACACTTTAGGTCTGATAGTAAATGTTATTGTTTATGTTTAGTACTTATCATATGACTTTTGTGCCAGAAAAATATATTATTATCAAGCTCTACATATTGTTATCATATGACTGTTGTTGTTACTGAGACTATTCGCTCAACAGTCAACCTTCTCGCACGCTTTTTGCTCTTTGTTGGTAAGTGCTCATAGAATTAGAGACTTCCGATTCCGTTGTGTTTCATATTTATATAATCTGTCATTATTGGCAGGGATTGTTTGGGGATTAAATGAAATTAAATTAATTGTTACCGGTATTACTAAAAACTTAGAGCTTTAAACCAAGCGGAGGAGCCATTGACAGGCGTTCCCCTCTGTCGAAAATGTATGACCAGTGGTCATACTCATTGTATGGACTGACGTTTATTTGACGTGGCTATTTTGACGTTTCGCATACATTTCACGTTCCCCTCCCCCGCAAAAATCGGCGAGCCAGTCCGGTTGGTTGAATAGTCAAAGACTAAAAATGTAATAGCGCGCTACTTTCACAATAATTTAGGTAAGGGCAATAAATTATCAGATTATCTGGAAAATATTGATTAAAAACCGAGATACTAAAAATGAGTACCGGTTAATTTGTTTGAAAATAATACCGGTATTCGATCCCTGTTATCAGATTACATACATAAGAATACCTATGATACTCGTAGATTAAGTGACAAATTAAATTTAACGTGTAAGAGATAATTATTAAAAAAATATATCAATTATAGGAAACTAATATTGTCTTCTGGTGCCGCGATGATAATTCTAATAACTATACAGGGTGGAAAGATAAGTCGGGCCCTGGAGGGAAACTACCTCAAAACGTTGAGATAGCTCAATTCGCTGAAAGGAAACATTCCTTTATTTTTCCTAAAAACTAAAACTGCATTCACAGATTTTTTTCTAATTTTCCCTTTTTTCGATACTAAAATTGTATGATTTTTCTTTTTTCATTATTTATGGCCATTATTCTCTTGTGCCGTAAATTTGGTTGGTATTAAGAAGTTTGTATTCTTGTTGGAAATAGGATCGTTTGTCATGAATTGTCATAAAAATTGTTTTTGACAAAAATTACAAAATGAGTAGTTTTTTTGTGAATTCCACGTTTTCTCGAAAATTTGTAAATGCAGATATGTCTCTTTTTGAAAATAAAAGAATGTTTCCTTTCAGTGAATTGAGCTATCTCAACGTTTTGAGGTAGTTTCCCTCCAGGGCGCGACTTATCTTTCCACCCTGTATAGGAAACTTACTTTAAAAAAATACATATAATAGTCAGTACCTAAGTTTTTTGTATGATACGGTGAACTACTTATTTTTTGCAAATTTTATAGCCCTTTTAGTAATAAGTACCAACCAAGTACGGTGACATATTTTATTGGGCCATTTAGGGTTACATTTCATCGAATAGTTACTAAACAAAAGCTGTTTTCCTCAAACTTAAAAAGCTCAACAATTATATCATAATAATATCACCTAAAAAGATAAAAGATAAAAGATATTTATTCTTCAATTTAGGCACATTACAATGCACTTATGAACGTCAGAGAGAAAAGAAACTACCACCGGTTCTAACCCTACACCTCTGACCCGAGAAGTATTACTTATTACCGGCAAGAAACTCGGCGCGACTTTTTTTTTCAAAACAGTACTACAAATACATTAAAGATACTATATACAATAATATCATTGTTATGTTATAAAACAGGCCCTTCAAGACCAACTTTGTGACCGTGACGCCGACGCTTGCGCAAGAAAGAAGCAACATGATTCGCAATTCGCAACTCCTGTGGTGTCTCCTGATGGTCGTCTTGTTGGTGACGATGGCTACCAACGTTGATGGAGAGTGCAAAATTATCGGACAGAAGTGTAATTATTTGTTGAGAGGACAGTGTTGCTTTGGTATGACTTGTAAGATTGCATCGAATTTAATTTCAGGCGAGTGTGTGCTGAGTTAGAAATGTTAACGGATCCATTTTTTTCCTATTAACTACTCGATTCTGAATGAATTATACCTAGTGAAATCGCTGGGATGAAATAGATTAATTCGTCATTAAATATTTATTGGGCAGAGTTTTGACTTTATTTTCATACTTACGTGCAGCAAGTTAATAAAGATTAAATAAATAAATAAAAATACATAAATAAATAAACATAAAAAATGCAGATATTGTTTCTTTTTCCATAGTAAATTAGTTTACAGAATATATTTTCTTTGAAATGTGGCCTCTCTAGTACCCTAACCCGATTTGTAGAAAATGATACCTCGTAGAAAATTAACAGTTTTACAGATAGAGTAACAGTACAGCACAAAAATAACACTCTTTTGAGCAATTCACACTCTAGGTTAGGTAGAGAGAGTATATCGAGGTCTATAGAGTCTATACAATTGTACAAATAAAAATTGTACAATTACAGACAAACAGACTTACTAAAACCCTCAGGGTTATCTAAAAGACGAGCGTTCCTTCTGGTCGCTGGCATCTCCTTTTCCGCCGCGACGTCCCTTCGTATTGGGGTGTCTCATAAATAGTGTCGGTTTCAATGTTCAATTTCGTTTATTAAAAAATCATATAAAAAGAAAACCTTAATATTCGAAATATAGTCCATCGTATTCTATCGCCTTAACCCTGCGTTCAGCCAGCTCTTTGAGTCCTTGATGAAACCATTCTTTGGGCTTAGATGCAAAAAACTGCCGAACTGCACTTTCAACATCTTTTTTTGATTCGATTTTTTTCCCACGAAGGAATTTTGCCATGGATCTCAATAAATGGTAATCAGACGCCGAAAGGTCCGGACTAAATGCTGGGTGTGGCAGGAGCTCAATACCATCAAGTTCATCTATCTTAGCCAGTGTCACTTTCGCAGTATGTGGTTTAGCATTGTCTTGTTGTAAGAGCACCCGTTTTCGATTTACTAAACCTGGATATTTTTGCGATAAAGCCTCATACATCCGCGTCACTTGGCTACAATATATCTCGGCAGTAATAGTTCTACCCTCTGGAATTATCTGGAAATACACTAAACCTTCATAATTCCACCAGACACATAACAAGACCTTTGACTCGAATCGACTTCTTTTCGGGACTGGTTCAGGTAATTGATTCCTGTCCAACCACTGATGTGCCATGTCTGGGTTGTTCATGTAAATCCATTTTTCGTCACAAGTAACGATTCGTTTGAGAAAACGATTGCCTTGCGGTAGGGCAAGGAGTTTTTTGCAAACTTCTACTCGTCGTTTTGCCTGAACTTCGTCTAATTCATGGGGCACTATCCGACGACTTTTATAGGTCTTACCTAATGATTTTAAGTGGCGATGTATAGTGTCTTTAGAAGGTCTAAGTGAGTCCGATAAATGACGAGTGCTGGTACTGGGTTGATTTTCAACGGCTTCCTTTGTAGCCTCAATATTCCACACAGGTGGCCGACCAGAGCGCGATCGATCTGCAAGGGTCAAATCTCCACTATTAAAACGACTAAACCAACGCTGTGCCGTCCGCTCATTTACCACGTCTCCCCCTTCAACTTTACATATTTTTCTTGCTGCCGCGGCTGCTTCAAATTTTTGTTTCTAATAATGTCTTAACAATACATGAATTTCGTATATGTCGCCCTCGATACTTTTTATTATTGAAACGTGTTACGCCGTCAACTAACAAAGACAGTATGACTAAAATAAAGTACAACAATCGCACTCTTTATAGAAATAGAGAATTGTCTTAACGGGTTGCGACATGCATAAATTATGATGTAGTGAATTTTTAGATACGATACCCGACATTACTTATGAGACACCCCGATAAAATTCGATAGTTAGAGGAGGCACTCTCCCAAACTTGAACCAACACTCTAAAAAAAATGCAGCCATCAGGTAAGTCTCAGTAGCTCAGTTGGTCAGAGAAATTTGCATGTATCCCAGAGTTGGAGTTCGAGTCTCGAGAGAGGCAGTGATTTTTTCTACTTTTCCTTTATTTTAAAACATTGTAGTTCTTACCTACTACAAACCGTTTATTGATAATGGGGGTTATCACCATTAAGTCATTGATAACTCGACAAAAATAGGGACAATCTTACAAAGTAAAGTTGAATATTATTGATTAAAAATAGGCAACTACATTTTCTGCCACCAAAATTTAGATTTGCCACCTAATTTGTATCCCTTAATTATATACCGGTCTCCAACTTTAAAGACCAAAGTAATGGATATTTGTATCCAATATAAAACATTGATCGCCGGAATAATACAAGAATAAAGTTTTGCTCTCGTTTAGGTGACGCTTCAGACTTGGAGCCTCAAAAAGTTCTTTGACTGTGTGTTTCTATAAAATATATACTCTCTGTTCAAGATTAAAGTTTAAATCTTTTGACGACCACTAACTTGCCTACTTTTAGAGCTGTTTTTTATTTGAATAACCACTATTTTTAAGTCAGATATAACGATTTCTACAGTATATGAAACCTGATCCCCATTAAACGTAACGAGTTGTCTTCTTGCCACTAATTGATTGTAGGTGTTAACATTCCCATTGGTTGCTCGACCTGCGCAGACGCAAGCAGAGTTCAGGCGCCAATGTAGTGTGATCTCTACATCCGTAGTAAGTATTTGTAATCGGAGACCGCACTTACACGGTTCTTCTATCTTTGGCATAATTTTTTCTGTAATAATTCTGTGTTGCATAACAACTATAAGCATAAATTACTATTAGCATATACTCTTTTGGCATAGCCAAGTTCCGCATATGTTCTCTACGCATAAATTTCATCACACGAAGTAACGTTTGGCATAAAGTTAATGTCCGAATTGACGCATGGCATCTTTTTATTTCGCATAATTTTCTTCGTAATAATTCAACATTGCATAAATTACTTTAAGCATAAATTACTACAAGCATATAATTTTATGGCATAATGAAGTTTCGCATACTTCTATTACGCAAATATATTAATATATTAGTCACCGAATAATCTATAAGTACATTTAAAGAAAGACGCACGGGTTGGTTGTTTAGGGTCACAGTATACTTAGTCACTGTTCTAACCTAATCCAACCCACGTTTTTGCAGCCGTTTGGGTTGGTTGAGGGTCACAGTTTTAACCTTACCTACCTAACCCACTTTTTAAGCAGCCATTTGATTTGGTTAAGGTTCACAGTTCTAACCTAACCTAACCCACTTTTTTGCAGGCGTTTGGGTTGGTTGAGGGTCACAGTTCTAACCTAACCCACTTTTTGAGCAGCCGTTTGATTTGGTTAAGGATCACAGTTCTAACCTAACCTAACCCACTTTTTTGCAGCCGTTTGAGTTGGTTGAGGGTCACAGTTCTAACCTAACCTAACCTACTTTTTTGCAGCCGTTTGGGTTGGTTGAGGGTCACAGTTCTAACCTAACCTAACCCACTTTTTGTGCAGCCGTTTGATTTGGTTAAAGGTCACAGTTCTAACCAAAGCTAACCCATTTTTTAAATACAGCAGAACCAATAAACCTGCTAATTGTAATTTATGCATAATTTGTTTTCTGCAAAGTAAACATTCGCCTAAAGCCTATTATGCTAAACAGATTATGCTGATTATTATTTTCGGACAGTTGAATATAATGCAAAACAAAATTATTCTTATCAAAAAGCGGCCGTGTGAATATTAGCCGATTTCAAATTCGGATACGCAAACATTTAGCCAATTGTAAATTATGCGAACCGATGATTTCTGCAATGTTAATATTCTTCGAAAAACAATTATGCCAAATATGTTATGCCAGATGCGTTTCTGGCCACAGAAGTTATGCCAAATGGATGGAACCCCACTTACACTGGTAAACTGAGAATGATGTTCCGGTGCCGTTATGTAAGCAAAACAAGCTTGGACGTCTTACGACCACTTTATTTAAATATAATTTATGTACAAATGTATAAAAGATGTTGCACAATATCACATTCACTGTATTGTACTTGCGTCACCAATAAATAACGTCTTCGTGTTGAAACCAGCACAACGAAATCCGAATTTTAAATCCAAATAGTGTAGAGTCAACCACGGTAGCTCTGCATTAGACCTTTCAATGCCAAAATGTGAAATTGCCGGTATAAACGCCATATTTGTATATAACGACGTTTATGCTGAGTCGTCCACATATTACGCTTGAAAATTAGGTGCTGAGTTAGTTTGGGCTAGTACTGGTTGTGGTGTTGGCTTAGTTACGGCCGACTTGGTCGATCTGGCCTTGGAGGTTGTTGATGACTTCAGAAGGGACTTGGTCGCCGAGGATCTCGAACAGGTTGATCCTCTGGTTGCCGGGGATCGACTCGTACGCCGCTAGCTCGATGCCTTCTTGCACCTGTCCAACGAAAAAAATGCTGGATTATTTTTCCAGATTGATAAATAATTATCATTTATATAAGGGATATCGACTTCTGTCTATTTTAAAATAAATGAAATATATAAATATTATTATGAATGAATCTCCTAGAATACATAAATAGCAATAATGTATGGAACCAAACATATTGGAATATTTTGAATGAAATCAATACATTCTTTTTTTTATAATATTATATTATATCACAATTACCAAAATATAGATAAATACTCAAATACATAGTAAATACCCATAATTCCGTGATAATCACACAAATAAATGCCGTTACCCTGTCTCGTACCCGGGAATTTTATACCTGAACGTTATCTTGTTTTGTTAAATATTGAATGAATGAATGAATAAATGCTTTATTGCACACCTCAAAAATAAATAAAATAAATAAATATTAAAATGGTAAAGTAGTTCAATTTAGCATTTATGTGTCTTGATCAACTATCTGTATGTGAAACAGTTCTTTAGATAATACCTATAGCCGGACCATATATTATTATCTTTTCCGGATTACATGGCAATACTTACGTGAATTTTTTTGAGACAGCTCTGAGAGCTCAACAAATTGACAGAACTATTGCCATGTAACCCGGAAGAGTTAATGTGGTCCGGCTATATGTATACTACCTACATGATATCACGTTTTTTGCGCCGCTCTGCTGTTTTGAAGAGGTTTACCAATGAACCATCCCGAAGCTTTCGAAATGTTTGTGATTTATTAGGTTAGATGAGTTATAAAATCGTAGGCAGTCGTGTGGTAACCCAATGATGACAGCTTGTGGTACCGTAGTGCCCAGGGTCAGTGTTTCGCAAATATTAATATGCAGCGGCATTTTAATAGATTCAGTGGCCTTTATATTTTATCAAATATTTATTAAGCACTCAAGTTTTAATCATGTTGAATAAATGAAATAAAATATTAGTTTTTAAGATGCCTGATTTTCAATCTTAGGCGCAATTTTGGCTACCTAGTTCCAGCTAATTCACGCTGATGTAAGATTACTGTTGTCTTCTGTGTTTAAAGCGTCATTGGGGAAAAGGAACATATATTCCATACCTGTTGGATGGCTTTGTGGAAGACGACAGTGGGACCATCAAGCCTGTTCAACGGTAGTTAAGAAGAAACTGATACAAAAATTACTGTTACGTTACCTTTTGGATATCTGCAACCCTGGGGATGATGCATGTGTTCTGTCCGGATATATAGATAACTCCTTATGAGAAGGCAGCTCTTACCCTCAGTTATCATCAATTAATTAGACACTACAGACTGATAGCAAGTTACTGTTGGATTACCTTCTAGATTTCAGCATCCTTGCGTTGAGACACGTGTCCTTCCTTGCCAGATGGCCTCTTAGTAGAAGGCAGCTCCTGCTTTCAGTTATCATTCATTAGGCACCACAGACTGATAGCAGGTTACAGTTATACCTTTTGGATGTCAGCATCCTTGCGGATGACGCACGTGTTGTTTCCTGCCAGATGGTCTCTTAGGAATAGGCAGGTCCTACCGTCTATTATCATCCATTAGATTGATAGCAGGTTACCATTAGTTTACCTTCTGGATCTCAGCATCCTTGGGGATGAGGAAGGTGTTCTGTGCCTGCTTGATGGCCTCGTTGGAGAAGGCGGCTCCCTCCCTCTGTGGCGCGGCAGCAGCGCACGCCACCAGCACCAGCAGGCAAACTACCAAGGACTGCATGTTGTGGGAGTATACGTCTGTGAATCGGGGAAGATTAACGTCAATAACTAGTGTTACTGTCCAAACTTATTAGGATCAGCACCCGTGCCACTCGTGCCGTGCTATGATATGTATCCTAGGATTCCTAAGAACACGATCATATATTTTGATGTTACTCTGTTTTAGTTTATCTCTGTACGTTTTGATATAAAAATATCATCTTTAATTAACTCTCTCTTCAACGTTTCAGCGTGAAGTTAATAATACATCATTTTCCTATTTACTTAGTACCTAGATAAAGAATCGTTGGAAAAATGCGTTACAATCGAAGTAATATTTGAATTTATTAGTTTACAATTGCGATAAAATCTGCTTATAAAATGTTATGATTGTTTAAGTTTTCTAACAAACTGTGAGTTAAAATGATGATAGCAATGTACAAAATGTGTAATTTAGTAAGTAAGTATGTTAATTTAATCCAAAAGTAGTTTGTCCTCATTAAACGTTCTCCGAATTAAGAAAAACATCAACACAAGTTCGTGACTACTTCTTACGAAACGCCTATTAACATCTCAAGATCTGCATCTTTCTTAAGTAAGAGGAAACAAAAGGCAGAAAACAAACGTAATGATTTTCCACAAACACATAAATCACGGCACTTCACACACTTAAAAGCAATAAAAAGGGTCACAATAGCATACAAATTACATAAAAATTGCGCTATTTTGATTGCTCTTCACTTTAAAAAAATGTGTATCTCACCTGCCTCGTACGCAGGAGTAGTGCGCGCGCGCTTCCGCGCGGGTCATATATGCGCGCGCCCCACTCGGGCACTTTCACCGCTGCGCAATCCTGCGGGGCCACGCCGTGCGCTCATCCCGTGCGCTGACGGGTCAAATGTCAACTTTGAAGAATTAATGGGAAGTCAAAGTTGAAGTGCTTTGTTGTTTGACAGCTGTTTGCTTTTGTCCGTGTGACATTGATTTGATTGATCGGCTGCGGATGTGCCATTACGTGCACTTCAGCTCGTTTGTGGTGCGCGTGCCGCGGCCGCTGCTAGAGACCATCAAGAGCGCGGGATTCTGGCCGATGGGTGTACATTTTCGGCGGTTCCGGGGACGGTGATATTACACCGGAGCAGGTGGCACAACAGACGATCGCAGTGTGACAAGAAATGAAACTGCAAAGGGCTCAGTCAGGAATGTTAGGATCAAAATTAAAAATGTTTGACAATACCTTCGTCAGCTCAACTCAGTCAACTGTCAAAATATTGAATGGATCTCTTAGACCAGGGCTCAATCTTTTTTTTATGAATGGCTTGTACTCCTTGCTGATATGAAATATCTCTGGCTGATCACTATTTTGACAGTTGACCGAGTAGGTATGGCCCAAGTTGAGGTGACATAGGTGATATCAAATACTTTGAAATTTGATATTGCGATTGTTCACGTTACCAAGCATTTACCTCACAGCGAATAAACATTATCCTCCTAGCGTTTTCCCGGCGTCTTGCCACGGCTCTATTGAACCTGGAGGCGGCTCGGCAACCTAACTAATTAGTGTTATTATACAATCAATCAATGTTATGATTCTAGCATACTATTTTTATTTTATTTATCAAAAAATACATTCTTCAGCGTGTAAAGGCATAGTGTCCAGTAACAGCCCAAAAAGCCTGCGCTAGAGTTAGTTACGCATAGTATTAAATTTTCAGAGAGTACAAGCATTCATATTTATCGCCACAAATCACGACGCCTAATAAGAGTTATTATCCTTTTGCACTGATCCATCGTCTAGCCGCTGCCCTCGTGGCCCCACACGCATAGGATCAAACGTCGATATAACGATACGTCGAAAACCGACACTTATCAAACCACACATCCGTGTCCGAGCATCTAATACGCTCACATGACATTCCGAATGCTTACAGAGTACTGGTAAATGAAAGGTTCTCTGTGTCTGTTGAACAGACATAATTTTTTCACCATTTTTATAGATAACGGTACGGAACCTATCGTGCGCGAGTCCGACTCTTCTTAGTGGCTATTAGTGGCCATTAGTGTTATAGAGAAATCCACAACTTTAACTTGATGTGCACAACTGTGTGTGCGTGAATACTGAATTAAACAGCAGACGGATAGACAAACGGACGAACATAGCGAAACTACGAAAATTTATAAAAACTGTACAAATATAATTTTATACGATGCTAAGAGTTTCATTTCTATATGTATTTGTTGGCCAGTTTGTATAATCGCCATTATTTTTGAGATCCCCTTAGTCAACGCAATGGCACGTTACAATGGTTGGTCCTTGAATCCGATTCGCTCGCGCTCGTGCAGCATTGCCAACAACACGCCCAGAAGAGAGAGTTATGGCCGCACTTTTATTCATGGCTGTCATAACTTATAAGCCTCTTAGTCGTAACATCACATAATAAAGATGTGGACCAGTCTGTCTCGCTACAAAATTATTAATAAACGTACGAGTGCATGTCATTTTAGGCTGCGAGGTCCCAACTAAAACCTGACGAACCTATCAGAAATAATGGCATTATTTCTACTCATCCTTATAATCCTTCATATACATAGAAATAGACGGCTCCAGAAATAGTGACATTATTACTGATAGTGTCTGGACCGCATTGTTTTTCGTAACGCATTATTTATCAGCAGGACACAAGAGGCCACCAGACACTATCAGTATTTATTTATTTAACAGCCAAGAGTGTCCCACTGCTGGACAAAGGCCTCCTCGGCTGGGCAAATCAAAATTATTGCGTGAATCATTTTCCTCGGTAACTCTATCTTTCTTGGTCTCATAAAATGTTTATAAGAGCGATGGCCTCTTATTTACATAAATATTTCTACTAAGTGTCTTTGAGCGTTGGTCATTCTCTCAATCTATTAAGATCTGTGATTTAATTTAACCTAACCTACCAGATACCTAATCACTTACGCTACTGTTGTGATACAAACTCAAACACGTTATATGTATCACTCGAAAGTTTATTCATTTTATTTGTTATGTTTGTTGGATCCGAAGGAATGCCGAGATAGAAGAGTTGGTGGCCGGACCCAATATTAAATATAGGCGAAACAAAAGCTAACAGACTTCGCTGGTTCGGTCACCTACAGAGAATGGGTGAGGATCGGGCTGTCAAGAAAGCGTTCTTGGGACGACCGACTGGTCGCCGTCCGGTGGGTCGGCCCAGATATCGTTGGGGAGACAGTGTGGCGGCGGATCTGCTGCAGCTTCGAGTCAACAACTGGCAAGAAGTCGCGCAGGATCGGGATAGGTGGGGTGCTCTTATTTCGGAGGCCAAGATTCTCTTTGGATCGTCGAGCCAAAATAGTTAGTTAGTTATTTGTTATGTTACAAATGTAGGTAACAAAATAAGACTTTACTGCCGATTGTTGTAACACAACTCTTTGAACACAACAAATTATCCAATAATGAGAGCACTTGAAAATTAATGGGGCTTTAAATTGCTCAGTGGATGGAGATATAAAACTTTATACTGGCGGTAAATGTAGCTGTTAACATACGAACATTATTTACAGTTTATATGTGTATAGTAGCTACACAACCTTGCATTCATTTAATTTTAACTCGTGCTTAGTTTACCAAAGCCAAGCGCAGCAAGTGCGACTAGGAGCGGAGTGCATGAGATGAAATGACAAAAAAAATTACATTGACATTTTAACTTAAATATATGTATGACACATTAAAAAATTTAATCATCATTAATCCGGTTTCTTCTGCGAAAACTTACAACAACACGAATATATTTTGTTCGAATTCGTTTCAACCGCTATCACTCTTAGAATATTAGACGTCTAATAACGAAATAAAAATCCTCGGTCACTGAGTAAAAGAACATCATCATCATATTATACAAGTCTCTAAATATATACGTTCCACTACTGGGCACGGCACAGGCCTCCTCTCGCTCACGACAGGGATCGGGCTATAGTCTCCACGCTGGGCCAAAGCAGGTTGGGGACTTCACATAGAGTTTGTTAGCGGACCTAAGGACATATAGAAAAAGCGGGTAGAAAATTATGACGAATTTTGTTTTAGGCGATGAGTATTCCGTTTCATGCGACAACTGACCATTCTCAAAAATATATTTAATAACTCTCAAGGCGCCTAACGACAGGTAGTTAGGAGGTACCTGTTACTTTCATTTCGCAGTTTGGCAACGTGCAATGCTGAAGTGAATGTTACAAAGTAGCTAATGCCTAGGTCTTATTGATTATGCAATGTTTTTGCCTTTTTGTTACATACGTGGACTCTGCGGTACTAACAGCGACACACTTGGCAGGAAACATGCATTTCATTGTATAATGCTCAGAATAAGTTTCGTTATATATATATTTTTTAATAAACTAAATAAAAATCTGTCTCTGTGAATTTATTCTCACTATTTCCCAGTGATATTAATCCAATAAAGGTCAGAGCCTTCAAGAGCTTGGGCGCCCGCACCCGCAGCGATTATATTGCTATTCATTTAGATAGGTACAGATAACTCCCTTACTCTCTAATAAGACAATTGTGCAAATTAATCCATCAACATCACGCACGAATCATAAGCATTGATGAACTGAACTGATCTGTATGCTAAATTGACACAGAACGCCATAGATGCGCACGAGTAGAAGACGAGGCTCGCACAACGCGCTTATTACGCCATATAATGCGATGCGATTGCGATCCTGCTCTGACATTGGCGCATTGACTATCATGTTGGATGAACCAGCTTGGATAGCTTTATGGGATTAACGTAGATAAGGTAGAGAGCATCAACTGAATTACCTGATGTACATATATATCATCTAACATTTAGAGGACACAGTTCAAGTAAGAAAGAATATCAAACGTATTGCGAAGCAGTCAGATTTGGATTTTATTTTTATTTTTCATTTTAATTACACAATAGGCAGGTACATGTCTGTCTCTCAAGCTGTTTTGATATGCCTTCTTGAAGAACTACGCATTATTGTATATAGTATCTTTAATGTATTTGTAGTACTGTTTTGAAAAAAAAAGTCCCGCCGAGTTTCTTGCCGGTAATAAGTAATACTTCTCGGGTCAGAGGTGTAGGGTTAGAACCGGTGGTAGTTTCTTTTCTCTCTGACGTTCATAAGTGCATTGTAATGTGCCTAAATTGAAGAATAAATATCTTTTATCTTTTATCGAATAGACGCACACGGAAAAAAAGCACCTTCATGTCTTCTTGATCGAAGACAAATCCTCCAAATAACGAAAACAATTTGCCTAGAAAGGGATCTTTACTCAAGTAAAATGTCTTTATTGAAGTAAAATATATCTTGGGCTAAAGATATAAAATGAAAATATTGAATTATATTTAAACAATAATATTTTCGCATTGGTATTATTCTTGGCTGAAGATATCCTTTTTTTCCGTGCAGGCAACATACAGCCTTGGCCAGAAGTGTTGAGCACCAATGCGATTTTCATACAAAACTGGAAAGTTTAGTCCATCGTTTCCATCTTTGTTCAAGTTATTTTGTCAATTAATTTAAACTAATAGGCATGTTTTGTTGAAGTTAGTAGTAACTGCATAGAATATTTGCAATATGTCGCACCGACTTAAATTTACATTTTTGGTACCTTCTGTTTTCATATTTTTTAAGTACCTTGAAAGTGTTATTAAGTGAAGTTTTCTATATTTATAAATAAAATATAACATTTACCGTTACCGTACATTGTTAGGATAGGGAAATAATGCTTAACATCAAAATTGTAAACAAAAAACACCTATGCTCAACACTTCTGGCCAAGGCTGTAGATGCGCGTAAGTGGAAGACGCGGATATATGGATACACATTTTAGGGGTGGGTGAATTGAATGTTCTTTCTTCAACGGCTTCATAGGCTTTGTGTTGTCAGTTCACTTTGTAGGCATATCAATATACTTAAAATTTCCATACATGGTGATCCGTTTTCACTGTATTGAGATTTATCTGCTAACAAAAATGGCGATGTCTCACTAGCTATGGTTTTTATTGCCCTAATGTAACAGCAGTATAAGATTTCTAAACATTAATGAATATTAATATAATGCAAATATCCTTTTAGGCCTCTAACTGGATAACGGTATACTTGAGACTTGTATATTCATAACGTAATGGTTATATTCTCTTGGGTATATTCTTACGTTTTTGAATATTGAATATTAGATTGGTTTGGAATGACGATGAATATTCAGATTCGGGTACCGTGACCCGCCAAAGTGTCAAGAAAAGTGAAAAGATCCTTGTTTGGTTGCTTACCTACAACTTTATATGAATGCTAAATTGTTTAGTTTATGAAATATTTACAAATTTCGACAGAAGTGCTACTTACCTAGTTGAATAAAATTCGGTGTGAATAAAAATGTTTATTACTGAAAAAATATGTATTTACCTACTCGCAAATATGTTTTTAAATAAGTATTACAGTTTCACAAGCATTCGTTTCATTATAACAAAGAATTTACTTATTATTAAATATAAGTCTACATGCGAGTATGTTTAAACATTTCACACACATTCTTATAAAATCTCTTAAGTTGGTCGACATAATATTGAAGAAAATTGAATAAATAAAAAAATTGGCAGTTAGGGACTGCCGATAGAAGTGAAAACTTAGAACTTTTTATTTTAGGAAAAAAATAATTTTTTGATTTGACTTTTGACCTCACTCACTTCACCTCACCTCACCTCACCTCACCTCACTTGTTTCACTTCACTTTATTTTACATTTACACTTTACATTTCATTTTACATGTTTCTCAATCGTATGGCTTGTGATGCGTTTTTGTTTTCGTGACGGTGTCGGTGACGCGAACCTAAAAGATTTATCCCTACCAAAAAGTGCCCAACGCGGCTAAAGAAGTTTTCACTCCAAAAATATACTTCCAGCATGCGTTCGGAGGCTATTGATCGACATATTAGATTAGCCTCTCGGAGGCTGCATAAGCTTAAAACCAGTACCGCTGTGATTTCAAAGCTATTTTGAAAAGTGTATTCGTCAACATCAAACAGCAAATCGTGTTTGCTTTCACATTCAAATATTAGTTTACTTACAGGTAAACCTATCTGAGAAGATATTTACCTTGACACGGTTTGTTACACAAATACATAACCAAATATTGCTGGTCTGCTGTATTTCAGAGTAGATACTTGTTGTTCTGTTCACACTTCACACACATGTGTTCGTAAAACCATAACTATTACTTAGTATATTATAATATATATATATGCCATAACTATTTAGCAGTTAAGTTTAAAAAAAATAGGAGAATTGTATGGACATACTAGTTTGAATATGAAATAGAATATGAAATAATTTTTCTCAAACATGCAATGAAATGTCTTCGTTATGTGCGTCATAATACGCTTCAAAGTGTCACGTTTAGGGCGGATCAACTCCAGAGAACAGGTAACGATTTTCATATAAAATTGACGGCCGAAAGCCGGGAAATATTTTTTTTTTATTTCCATTCCACATATGTTTGTGGCAGGTTATAGGCGATATTTACTTTTTGGTTCATTTGACATTCTGCCACTACTTATGCATATTAAAAAAAACAATAATCATCATGATATTAGTTTTCTTTGTTTTTTTTTTTTGTTTTTTCTTCCTTTTTTTATTTTTGTTTTTTTTTTAAATAAAAACAATTTTTTGGATTTTTTTATATTTATTTCATTGCATGTTTGAGAAAAGCACTATACATACCTCGGCGTGAAAAGGGGTTGCCAGCCTCGTAACTATCCGGCCTCGCTACGCTCGGCCGTCTATATAACTCAGCCGGCAACCCCCTACTTCCCAGCCTCTGTAGTAATGTACTATTATTGCATTCTGCATTGGTAACAAGTTTTATTTAAATAAGGTTAATTATAAAAGTGCAACTGTTTCCTTTCCCAAATGACATTAAAATTCCCTGAAAACGCTATACATAAGATTTAAATTAATTATCCAAATGCATTCAGAGTTATTTGCTCTTTATTCAATATGCGTGCAAAACTCGTGACTATCGTTATACCTAGTACCTAGTTGACGCCAAACAAAACTAAATATACATATACCCTGCCTACGAAGCAGGAGGTCCCGGGTTCGAATCCTGGTAAGGGCATTTATTTGTGTGCTAATCTCAAATATTTGTTCCTGAGTTATGGATGTTTTCTATGTATATAAGTATGTATTTATCTATCTAAGTATGTATATCGTCGCCTAGCACCCATAGTACAAGCTTTGCTTAGTTTGGGGTTAGGTTGATTTGTGTAAGATTGTCCCCAAATATTCATTTATTTATTTATTTATTTTACTTACGAGTACATTTATATCCAAGTCATTTATTTATGGTAGTGCATCATATTAGGGCGAGACAAGATAAATCATATTGGCGATTTAACCTATGGAGAAAAAAATCATAGGTACACTACCTATATGTACATATATGTACGGTCAAGGACTTTAATTGTTGAGCCATTTAGGGTTCACTTTACATTGGACATTTCATAGAGTAAGTATTAAATAAAAGAAGGTAGCTTGAACCGTAAATGGCTCAACAATTAAAGTCCGTGACTGTACATTGTATTACATACTTGAAGGCAAACATAAAGCTTTCCTAAGTACCTCTTAATTCATACAAGAAAATGTAGAAAAATATTCTTTTGACATCTATGAGACTCAATTGACTAAAAAGGTATCCTACAATCCAATAACACCCTCTTCAACTTGAGCCAAGCACTCAAGAGTTGATAACAAGCATCCTAGGGTCATACAAAGTTTGTCAATCGATGAGGCCCGAGCACTCCGCCCTGGGGGCCGACTTTTGGCTTCCGAGCGCTCAAATTCAATAATATTTACCTCGAAAAGAATCGTACAGTACAAGAGTTTGTCCACATTATTATCGCATGAAATAAATAGTTTAAATAATCATAATTTTGAATTCCTATCGATGTTATTTTTAAAACATCATTTCATCGTTTTATTCAGAGTTAAATATGTCAGATTCGAGCGCTCGAATCCCAAAAATCGCCCCCGGGGTGGCCCGGCCCGGCCGAAGGGCGCGACCCATCGTAACAGTGTAAAGGAAAACTTGAAAGTTTCGCCCTCTTCAAGAGTTCTTTGTGCGAAGAGCAAGTGTCTACTTACATCATTAGTCCTGTGTTGTATTACAGAACTTTGTGTAAGTTCTTGTGTACTTGTATTTATAATGATCGAAAATTTCCGTGTGATTTAATAAGTATCTTCTGTTTACTTAAGTCTTAATTGCATAGTGTAGGATGCCGACTACATAACAAAAATGAAAATGTAAAAAAATAAATCGTTCATTCTTGACAGGAAAACTACACGATTACTAACTGTAATGTGAATTGATTGACTGACGTGTTAAAGACTGTATACGTTAAAATCCGGCCACGCATGATCTGGTACATCTCCCTTTCGGATACACATTTTCAAGCAGTTCTTTTTTATAAATAATCTGTAATCAAGTAATCATAGTAATATATAATAAAAATAGAATCATATTACAATTGTATGGGCTTGTCTCAGTTTTTACTGAAGGTATTCCATCATATCTCTCTCTCTCTCTTAATGTTTTTGCGAATTGAATACTTTAATATATATTCGCACCCTTGGTAAAATAATGCAACATGTGACTATATGTCAAAAGTGCTTTTATTTCGGAAATAGTCTTAAAATGGTGCGTTCTACATCATACAAAAATAATTTTATTTTTAACATTGTTAGTTTCTGAGATAATTTAAGCGGAAAACGACACAAGTAATCAGTTGACGTAAAACAATGCAACAAATGCGTATGCTTCGTTCTTTTACGGCGTTCCCGCGAGCGCAGTCCGGCGCGCGCGCCGTCGTAAAGTCAGTTGCGTCAGTGTTCCCGGACTATAAAAATTTGTCGCACACTGGATCAAAATTGCCAAAAATAGATGCCGAAATCAAAATAACAATGGTTAGTATTTTTAAAATAATAAAAATATAGATTTGTACAAGAAAGTTACATGTGAACATACGGCTGATAAAATTTTCAATGTTGCAATAAAATTGCCAGTCGCATGATCACATACGATATTTTTTGTTGATTTTTAACGTAATAATAAAAATACTCTACTAATCTGTTAATGATATTATCTTAATGTTCTACTACGAATTTGAAGTATTTTTATGGTTTCTCAAATTGATGGTCGTATGTTAACTTACAACTATGTTGCACGAACTATTCAATGCCGTATGTCAATATGTTGCGTTATTTGACGTATACGGTAGGTACTATATGTGCACATGCGTCGTTTTTTTAGGTAGTAATCTGAGATACGTCGTTATCAGAAAGTTTAAATCCACATAAAAGGTATATTTTATGTACCAATGCCTTAATTCTTTATTTATATGATACATATCATCATACATTTACGTATTAAAATATTGTATTACACTGAATTTATTTGCTTACGTTTGTTTTTATCAGTATCAGACATAGTACGAATTAAACTTAGTTTAGCAAAAAACGTGGTCGATAAAACTTTTAACGATAATTTACTCTTAAAATATATTTTTTCATGGCCTGATACTCAGGGATAAATGGCTAATTTTATTTCTTAATCGTTCTTAGGTACAGTTTCATGTATACGTGGATTTTTGGGGCAGGTATATCAACTGATGAGGTAATTTTCGGTAAAACCAACTCGGAGAAAGAACCTATTCTTATAGGAAGTTATATATACCGTTCAGCCAGATGTAATGAATGCTGCTGCTACACTGATGTTGCCAAATGTTATACGACACAGAAGGATGCCGTTGCCGCTATGCCTAATGTCACACTGCTTTTTTTACGTTATATAACAACAGTGTAATAGCAGCATAAGAAATAACATTTAGAAGTTTCAGGTCAATTCTACCGTACCAACCAGATAAAAGAAATAGTAGTCCCTGTACCAGGTTACGGTCAGTTCTGCCATGCCAGCCAGATGAAAGAAATAAAGTTCCTGTATCAATTTAAGTTCTATCGTGCCAGCCAGGTGAAAAAATAGTCTTTGTAGTAGTATAGGTTCAGACAGCACTCCCTTAAATGTCGAACCAGGTTCCAGCTTTGACTGCTCTTCGGCTACGTCTATTGCAAACTTTCTACAAGACAAAGTTAACAACTCTACTCCAATGCCATCTTCTGTCTATCGCCGTTGTGGAGATAATAGTAAGTAATGGAGTTTAGAACATGACCAGCAGACTTTTGATACAACGCCTGTTTTTTTAAAACGTTTTGAGACTAGAAACAACTCAGATTAATCTAAAACGAAGATGCGTCAGAAACGTTGTGAGTACATTTGTTCAGGTTCATCAACGTCCCACACCACTATCAGAAAATGTCCCCAACCTCATTTGAGTAATCTGTTACCCCAATCAATGCCTTGTACAGATCAAGAAAATGATTTATTAGTCTTTGCTGTTGTACATAAACCTAACCAAATTGTGCTCTTTCTCTACGACACTTCTCGAAGTTGGGCATGCGGCATGCCGATATTGAAGATGACAGTGTGCATTCGGTAATTGAAAGAGCCTCGTCATTGACGATTATTTATACCGTGTAGAGTAGAAACAACTTCTCAGGTGGTGGCCCACCTGACCATGACCCATACCAATTTGTTGAACAATATGACTCCAGATCGAATTAATGATTGTCTTTGGCAGAGGAATATTCAGGGTGAAAACATAAGCCGGTTGAATTGAATGTCAAAGAAATTTAGTAGCTGTTAAACCAAAACTGATACCTTTGGACTGAAATTTAATTGGAAATTACAAAAGTATTATAGAACAAGACTACAAATAGCGCCTATAGTTTTAGCAAAAGCCTACAGTAATAAACCCTTGCCTGGGGGGCGATTTGATATTCTAGCACTCGACTCTGACACTTAAAACTCAGTTTAAAATGATATAATGGTGTTTCAAAAATATCAGCTATAGGAATTTAAGATCATGGTTGGTGTAATTTAGCTAAATTACCTATTGATTTCATGCCAAAATAAGTATGATAAACTTATGTGTGTGCGAGTATACTTGAGCTTAATTTATTTGATTTCTAGCACTCGAAAGTCATAAATCGGCCTGTAGCGTTAAGCACAGTCGACGTCAAAGATATGTTTGACTTTTACACATTATTACAAAAGAGTGAGGTATTATGTAAATCGCATAAGCCTATATAGGTAAAGCGTGGTTACACCTAATATTTATGTACCGTTTTATGAAAAACTGTACCCAAATAACGTTATTGGTAATATTTCCGCTCAAGACCTGGACCCAAACTCTACTGATGAAAATTGCAAGTAATATTCTGATTAATTGATCGAGATTATTTTTTTTGGATAATGCATCCTGTGATATTTGTTATTTATTTTATTTTATTAATGAAATAAATGTTAGTGTCTAGGTTTTAAGACCATATTTAGTGACCTTTTTACAACAAAAAAATATCTCCATTTGATAATGTATCAGACAGAGAACTGTTGTTTTCTGGACATGTTAAAATTATTATAATTGTATGTTTTTTTTAATTTCTTTTGAATAACATAATTGTTTATAGGTATTTATGTTTATCGTCAACCTTCGTCAACGTTAAAATGATTGTATTGTTAATATAATAGAGTAAGTATTTTCTGATTTGTATACTGATATTGATTTAAAAATTATTGTTTTATTATATTATTGTCGCTATTATTTAATAATTTAAAGAAATCTATAATTTTATTCAAATACAACCTCTTAATATTGAAGTTTTTTTGTCAAATAACGACGTTTATGCACATGTTTCATAGAGTTCTTCATAAAACAAAGACACATGTGCACATACTACACGCAGTCTTTCGTGAAATAACGACGGATCTGCAGATACGTTGGCTGATGCTTGGTAAAACAAAGCCGTAAGTGCACATCCGTCGTACTATTTTCAAAAATAATTAATTAAATAAGATCGGATATAACGCATTCAATTAGTTGCACATATATAGATACACATGTTAAATTTGAAGACAATTCCTTTGAAAGTAAAAAAGTTATCAACGAAATTCACTCACGCAATCTTAAAACCTCTCTCCTGTAAAGTAGACATTTTGCAGATGTGGCTTTGTTTTACCAAGGGTACGAATATGTATATATTTATCTATTTATTTATGTACGTGATATGTTTATATTAGTATAGTAATATATATTATAATATGTATATACTTAGTTTAAGAGTATTTGTGTGGTACATGTATGTACCGATATATGTATTTATTAGTGTTTGGGTACCTAAAGCTTTTTGTGTTTCCAAACTTTTTATTGTTCTTTTGTGCATAGTTTGTCTTTCACCATTTAGTATTTATTCCTTTCTCATTCTCTCATGGGTTGGCTGGAAGAGAGGATCCCTTTTAGGGATAAGCTCGCCTTTGTGCATACCTTTTTAATTATTTTTTATTTTACTGTTGTAATATTGTTAAACTTGTTTATGTGCAATAAAGTGATATATACATACATACATACATACATATCTTTAATGTTTTGTCCAGCGTTTTTTGATAATCTTCACTCGCTTCCTGCTACAATACCACAATTGTATTTATATTTTCACAACCGGTTTTATGGTCAATAGAATGTCATCTTACAAAAAAAAATGTTTTGAAACTCTATTCTACTTGAGGTAGTCAGGAAAACTTTCTACTCCAAGCACTGAAAGTAATTTTTATATGGCAGCCATTTTTTTTGTCAAAAAGTCAAACTCACCAAAGTTAGAACACCTCCAAACTATTTCAATCTAAATACACTTTTTTAACAGGAAAATTTGGTAAACACTGTCAGAACACTGTGGACAACAAAATATAGTCACTGTAGAATATATAGTGATCAAACTCATAGATAACGTAACGTTTATATTATGTTTTCAATTTTATTATGTAGCTTGATAACCCCAAATTATTAATTAGAAGTGTTGGTTGAATATGCACATTCAATAAAAAGATGTACCATACCATGCGTGGCCGGATTTTAACGTATACAGTCTTTATTTGTTTTTCCAGACCACTTTCAAGAGTTTCACGACCACTTGCACACTACAGTAAATACCATTAAGTATCACATAGCTGTATGTAAATATTAGGTATATTTATTCGGAGCAAACTGAAAAAAAACTTTTGACATTTACGATCTTATAACTACAAGATCATCTGTTTGTATCACCATCTGTTCATCATGTCATCCGATCATATCTTGATCCGATCATATCTAGGGGTGAGGTACCTAAATATGACGATTAAAGGTACTATTACACTTGATTAGTCACGATCTGTATGTGTGACATGAACAAAGCCTTGCATCACAGCGATGCCGTGTGTAAAATTATAAGTCGCCCGTGTGAGTGAAAGTGGTGCTATAATGTTATGGTATGGCTAATATCGGTAGGCTTAGCGTGTTGATATGAGCGAGATTAAGGTATTGCGTAACAATACATATATATTATGTGAATTTTAGTTGCCCGCGTTGTACGAGTAAGTGAGTTTTTGTCATCACTATAGCTTATAGGAGCTTTGTTGCAAGTCCCCACACACATCATCTAAATTAGATTTTTTTTAAACTACGACGGTGGCAAACTGGCAGACTTGCCTGATGGTTAACAGTCATCGTAGCCTATGAACGCCTGCAACTCCAGATGATTCACATGTTACTTTGTTTTCTATCGATTTGCAAAATTTTTATATTTATTATGGCTTTAACAAAGCAAGTCAGGAAAAATAGGGTTTTGTTGGTAATATTTTAAAAGACAAAAGTTGTGTTCTTAAATTTACAGAGTAATGGAAATGAACACTATTTTCTATGAAGATAATAATAAAGAATCTTGTATTTTTTGGATCTCCAGAAAAATAAGCAGAAGTACCCATATACTTATTTATATGCCTTACCAGATTTGAAAATTCTTGTACCAATATATAGTGCGAACTACCGAGTGTAACTTGGATCTATTAACTACCAGTAGTTTTGTGAACAGTAGACTTCGGAGCATTTCCCCCCTTCCCCCCTTTCCACTCCCTCGAAACTTTTTTTTACAACAACCTCTAAGGATGTGTGGGCTTGACCTTTTACGGGAAAATGATTGAAATCCGTCCATAAATAACGCGACAGCAAACTTCCCCCCTTTTCCCCCTCATTTTCCCCCCAATCAAAAAAAAGGCTCGCAAATAAATCAAGGAACGTACATGCCAAGTTTCATCGAAATCGGATGAAGAATGCGACCTCTAGACCGACACTGACCAACCAACCAACCAACCAATACATACACATTAATCTGCCAAATCGTCGTACCAGTGAAAACGTAGACGTTCGTCGCCTCGCTACGCTCGGCTCCTCAGTCAATTATAATAAATATTATGTAACTGCATTTAGAGCGCTGGTAAACACGGAGCTTATTGCTAATGCAATTGGTATCATATTGGTAATATATTTTTTGTTGCTGAATAATCTCACATATTTTATACTTACTAACTATTTGCTGTGCTCGCTACATTGGTGCCATTTTTCCCATTTCGATCATCGGTTTTAGTTCTTCCACCAAGCTATTTACACGGCCAATAGCAGAATAGGTAACGTTCGAACCTCGACAGTAGCGCCATCTTCATGGCGTTTGTGGTTCTACTACCTACGTCGCGGCGTAGCATAGGTCGCAACGTTTGTGCACAATCTTTCAAGCTAAATCGCTTGAAAGCCTTACGCGTAGTCTTGCCAATCTTGTTCATAGATGGCGCTCTCAGGAAGCTTCCAACGCAGAGGGAAAACTAGGCCTTATTGGGATTAGGTCCGGTTTTTTCACGATGTTTTCCTGCACAGAAAATTGACTGGTAAATATTTACATAAGATGATATTTCGTATAGGTATAGATTTAGATTTAGATTTAGATTTATTTATTTCATAATAATAAATTATAGTACAAATGGTCTTAGCCTAATTTATACAAATTTATATTATGATCGTCAAAGTAGTGTAAATAAACATATATTGTAGATTGATAACATTTAAATTTCGCAAAATTTCAGATTGAAAAATACATATGTCAATTTGATATATAATAATAATAAATACAATTTCATAGATATACTAATTCAAAATTAATTTATAATATTGGATGTTAAAATCATATATTCATTCACAGAATATAATGGATTTTCCAATAAAAAGTCTCTCAATCGGCGTTCAAATGCTTCGTCAGATGGTTCAGTTCGCAACTCTGTAGGTAGACGCTCATAAAAAGTTGGTCCAATTACCCTCGGATTTTTGAGTGAAAGTGCCTTGTGACGCGGCACTGCCCTTAGTCTCCCGGTAGATCGGGTTTGTATATTCGTAACCTTTTCGATTTATATAATAATCAGTGATCGGCGAAAAGGATTCCACACCGCGGGAATTCAACTAGACATAGTATTAGGGATGCGCCGTTTCGCCCGCGATACCAATTAAACTGCTCGAAAATATACGTGTTTGTATTATGTTTAATACAATGAATCAGTGTCGGTAACTAGTAGTCCGCCCCGAACTAAGAACTCGCTCGTTGACCAGTAAAATAATGGTTTGTTATTTTAATTTTATAGAGATGAAAAAAAAAACAAGAAATAATATGCGAAATAAATAATTTCATTAAAATACTTAATTACAAATGTTTGTGAAAATTACTGTAATTTTATTTTTCTATCCCGCAAATGCCGCGGTATATCCATACTAGCATAATGATTGACGTCCTTCACCCCGTGTGGAATCCTTTTCGCCGATCACTGATAATAATAATAATAAGCGCTGGTAGCCTTGCGGTAAGACGTCCGACTTTCAATCCGGAGGTCTCGGGTTCAAACCCCGGCTCGTACCACTCAGTTTTTCGGAACCTATGTACGGAATATCATTTGATATTTACCAGTCGCTTTTCGGTGAAGGAAAACATCGTAACTAAACCGGACCTAATCCCAAAAAGGCCTAGTTTCCCCTCTGGGTTGGAAGGTCAGATGGCAGTCGCTTTCGTAAAAACCAGTGTCTACGCCAATTCATGGGGTTAGGTTGTCAAGCGGAGGAAGAAGATATTTCGTATGTATAAGTTCCGAAAATTCCATAGGTACGAGCCGGATTTTGAACCGTGGACTCCTGATTGAAAGTCGGACGTCTTACCGCCAGGATATCAGCGATTCGACCTTGATAAGACTATTGTTAAGAAAAGAAAAGCATGCTAAGATCATTTTGAAACTTTAAGAAAACAGAGATGGCAATTTATAACGATTTTATTCAAGAAAACGAGACGCTTCATCCAAAGTGCATTTCTTAATCAAGACCTGTCTTTTTACTCGCATTTTGCAGTAGTTAGGTAATTAGATAGTTTACCAGCACCCACTTGAGATGTCAAGTGTTTGGCGAGATCCGAGGCAACGGCCGCACGAGAGCATGACGCAACGGCGGCCAGTCGAAATGCATTATGGTCGTGAACTTGATATCTTGACCGAAAACATTATTTGCTAAAGTTCCATCATAGTAAGAAATATGAGAGTATTTATGTGTACAAGAATACTCATTGTGTGTTAGTACGGAAGTACGGAACTCTCGGTCGATCCACTTTAGCCGGTTTTTGTTAACCGTCGCAACTGTCAGAATCATCAAACAAAAAATTACTGTGGCCTGCATATGGAAGCAAAATTTGAGGCACGAGATTTGGTCATTTATCAAATCAAATCAAATCATTTATTTCAGGCAAAGCCCATAAAAGTGTTAGTATTTAAACAAAAACAAAAACATAAAAGTTACTAATAGAACTAATGTTAATAAATAGGTACAAATCATAAGAAAAAACATATGTACAAAACACAGCACCGAGACATAACCGGATTTATACGACCCCACATAATTTTTTTGCAAAATGATTATCTTATCAGCTGGTTTCAAGCAAATTTAGATATTTGTCTAGGTCTCTCTTCAAAGTCGAATCCTCATTTCTGAGGGATCATGACCACCATAAGTCGCTCTATGTTGTACTGCTCTCCATCCTGGCAGATTCCTTGCCTTCTTAAAAGAACCATGGAGTCCGACGCGTGTAACTTCCTCAATGTCTAGGTAAAGCACGAAGCATTGCTGACTTCATAAACTGTTCTTCAATAAATCTCCATGTTTTTTAATAGGGCCCAGAGTGTCGTACGCGCAAAAATGCTTCACTACCTTTTGTCATTTAGGTAGCGGTCGGGCTGAAACTGAGATCTGCTCAGGACATATTCGGCAGAATATTATACCTACATATTTGATTCTACGAATGTTAGACTGGTGGTTAAAGTCATTATAAATAACCATACCTACTTATACAAAATGAAAGTAACACACAGCCAACTTGCAATAAAATACAGATGTCAATGAGATTATGGTACTAATTTTCACACTTTATTTACTGGTTGAACACGCATCTTATTAGCTTGATAATAGAGGCGTTGTTCAGATATTTGTGACCACATTTACCGCTCCGATATATCTGATGGCGATCATATTAATATGGGGACTATATTGTAAAAAAAATTCTAAACCCAACTGTGTGTTAGCGTGAAGTATTCTTAATCAAATCTAATTGATAAGTATTACATTTTTCGTTTCTGAATACGCTAGTTGTCTGCGCGGCTCATCCTTTTGCAAAACCTGATTAGGGTTTTTGGCTGGACTTGATACGTGAAGGATGCTCTTTTTGTGAATTGTAACTTTATACGTCAGTTTTTAGAGTTCAATTCAGGTTTGGGTGGAAAACAATTGGAATAACCGGTAAGTTTTACGAGACTGGCTGGTGCCGCCAGAAGAATTTATAGTGCTCATCAATGATGCATCTTGTTTAAAAAAATTATCTGACCAAATAAAATAGCTTGCCTAGTGACAAATACGTGGCACGAATACCTTGCCGAGGTTCTATTGTGTCCAGCAGCGGGCACTCTAATAAATAGGCTATATGGTTGAGTTATGTAAGATGACCTTATAAAGGTCGCCGGAAGACGCTGGATGCAAGTCGCTTCCGACCGATACTTATGGACGTCCAAAGGGGAGGCCTATGTTCAGCAGTGGACGTCTTATGGCTGAGATGATGATGATTTAAGATGAGATGATTCCTCCTCAAACTCGAGCGCTTTTAGCAAAAAACTCATGCCAATAGAAAAATCGGCGCACATCAACCCGCCTCTTGACAGTCGGTTAAACTGCATTAGGTAATTATCAACATAACAATGTAGTGAGAAAGCGCACAGATAAGACAACCGTCATGATTCCACACCACATCACCCGTATGTTCCTCACTCACATGTTTAGTCCCTATTGTCATTTCCGGCTGGTGATGGTTTTTCTGAGTGCTCGCAATACACTTTTATTTAATATTACAATACTATGTAAGTGTGCATATCGTCAGGTGACAAGCAGAACTCACTAAGTACTTTGGCAACATAACAAAGTTGTAAAAGTTTTTTTTTTGTAATTGTTGAGTTTTGCTTGTCACCTGACGATATGCATGTTTCCTCGTGAAGCATTTTTTTATTTCGACCAAGTCTCATCAATGGTACCTAAGTGACGATGAGGTGAAGTTTGCCAATGTAAAAAGTGTAGGCAAGTAATAATTTCATTACGTAAAGTTCCGAGGCGCTCTAAGTGAGACATCCTCTTATGTTTTAACGTGAAGACTATCGCCCAGTGCTGCAGTGGCGTGACGAACACTACCTTTAGCTTGTTTTACACGCATTTATTAGTTGGCCTGTAAATTAGTTGAACATTTATTAGTTGAATTTTTCAAATATTTCATTACGCAAGTGATTCATTTCCAACACAATTTTTCCTGTAATACAAATAATCTATTCTAGAGAATCTTTTTACCTCTCCTAACAAATAAATTATTTGCGAAACTAATATTCAGGTATCAAACAAATCATTATAAAAAAGGAGTAACCCTGATCTGCGTCCACCAATGCTGCTCCTGATACCGGTCCCTTCACTGCTAGGTACCTGAACACAGTTACTGGCACTGGTACCGCAGGAGCTCAAGCTAGACGGCGCTTACATCCCAACTTCTTGCCTTGCTTACTGCCCTGCGCACAATAACACAGTGTAAAATGGTCCTGTATTCTTCCAGTGTCTTTCTTAATTAATTTTTTAGGGGAATCGACATCTGTGTTCAATTCGTGAAGTGTAAACAGCTTGAGAAGCTCCAGATAAAGTTTCACCCGCTAATCGCTACTTGAGAGCAATGCTACTGCTACTGGACACCTCTAACTGTACCAGCTATACATTCAACAGACCATAGATAGACCTTATCTCATTGCAATAAGCCCGAAGATAAATCAGCAAACTCAGGCTTCCGCAATGCTAATGGTGCCTCACTTTGGCGGGAACAAAAACCATGTAACTGTAAGCGATAGGGCGATAATTTAATTAATTTCACCTTAATTCTAGAAAGCGGATGAAAGATGCCGACACTTCGTGAGACTAGTGTTGTTAAAAATCTGAGTCTGGTGTCCTCGGCTTTTAGACTCCAGTTTTTTAAGACTCGTTGTCACAGCTTCAGCTTTTAATTTTAAGCTTGACAAAGATTGCTTTTTTTAATTTATAAAGAGTTTTGTTTTAGTTATTCAGAATCTTTTTTTTTCTTCACTGCATAGCAAAGAATCTCTCTTAATCAAAGCATTCAAATTGATTTCAAGTCGCAATCCAAACAAACTAGAAAAATCGCTGAATCTAAGAAATTCCCTGGGGGTTACACTTCGATGCCGACCGGATTTGAATCAATTCTAGGAACAAAGAAATGACTTAGGTACTAATTCTAGAATGAGACAGAATTATTTTAAAATATATTTTATTATTATTTAATTAAACCAACAGGATTCAAGTTAATAGTTCGTCCGTAAGAGTAGTGTCGGGGTTTATATGGAAGCCCATACATTCTACGACACGCTCTAACACCTGTAATCAGACTACAAGACCGACTTCGTCTTTCAAACGCACTGTCAAACTGAATTCGAAACTCGAGTCGTCACGTCACTACGTGGGACTCATTAGACAATAGTTTTTGTTTTAATTACAGGACGTGCCCGTTACATTCCGCCGGTGGCGGGGCCGAGCTCCACTATGCTCTAAGAGCGTTAATTAAATAAACATTGGCTTAATTTCATTAGATGTGGCCAATGTGTACGGAGGAGAAGCTCTATGGTTGCAGTTTTTTTAGTTCAGCAGAATTTTTTTCATGAAGTTTATTAGCAATATTTTAATGTTTCACAAGAGCAAATTAAAGTGAAAATTAAAAATGAAATAGAAAAAAAACAGTAAACGATTTTCAAAATGCGAGTAGCTACATTTGTGCTATGGTGGTGAAAGTTTACCCAAATTGCATTATCAATTTTTTGAAAAATCTCCAGTCAATGCTTGTTTGCTTTGACATTGGACGTCTCACCTGAATCTTTATATTATTTTGGCAAATTTCAGTTGCTGAATCCTCAAGTTATTAAAATGAATGTCAGTAAAACGAATAGTCGTCTCATCCACAAGTTAGTGCTCTCGACAGATGTTCCGGGAAGGCTGGTGCGGTACGAATATCGCACTCCAATTACTTGGGTGATTAGCCGTAATGGCCGTTTGTCCGCCGCCGCGTCGGCGTCGCACGCGCAGACCTGCAGCCGCAGTGCACCTAATAGAAGCAGTCAGTATTTAAACAACATACTTAGCTGAGCTAAAATCTCACGTCTTAAGTCCGTTTTATGGCCATATTGTAAAGTAACGTTGTATGCATAAGGCGCATTGGGCTGGTGCATATGCATGGGACAGAGCATATTTAAATCAAGGAAATTTCCTTCCGCGAAGGCTCTGTGGAATGAACTCCTTACCAAGATTTTTCCAAGGGACTTACAATACAGTATGGTGTAGGTTTCTTCAAAAAACCGGACAAGAGCATGTCGGGCCATGCTCAGTGTAGGGTTCCGTAGTTACCGGCCTGTCACAATTCACAAGTTGTTGTTATTATTTTTAATAATTTGCGGTACTCTCGTCATTTTACTATGCCGCACTTAATTCCTTTTTACTAGGCGTTTTTAAGTGATACTGATAGATAACTCAAAAAACGATTCAAGCGGTATCATTCATTATAGTTTACTTTGAAAGTACTTATTCGGCCTTACTTTTGTGATTTCTTTGGACCCACGGTTCAAAAGTTAGACGTGGGGGGGGGGGGGACGTCTTGTTTTAAAGTTTCAGAGCTATTATTTACGCAATTATTAGTTTTATCAAAAAAAAATATTACAAAATCTTTACCTATCCAACGGTATACCTACCACATGATAGAGTTGGAGCGAAAAAAAACATCCCCCTCTTTATGTGTGCGGAGGTACCCTAATAAAAAATATTTTTCTTGTTTTTATTCTACCGCTTTATCGGCGTGATTAAAGCAAATCATACCAAATTTCAGCTTTCTAGCGTTAACATCCCTGAACTAAGCCACGGGCAGACATACGAACAGACACGCACTGGACAAAACTGTAAGGATTCGTAGTTGACTATGGAACCTTAAAAATTTGTGTATAGGATACTAAAGTGTCGGCATATTTAAGCGATACCAATGCCCCGTTTCAGATATTTTTACTTCAAATGAATGAAATGAGTTTTATGGCTAGATCTATGAACAATTTAGTCCCATTCCTTGATAAATCCCATTTGCCCAGGTCCAGCCTCACACTGTAGCTATAAACCAACGTCAACCGTAAGCCGTAAGTCGGCAACATAGTAAGCTTCAAAGTTTTCATGAAAGTTTTTGCAGAAGACGCGGCGGGCAGTTAACGCGCGTGCGCGAGTCCCGCCGGTCGTGCCGCCATGCGCCTACTCGCGATCATCGTCTGCGCAGGTAGCATTAGGATCCTACTTAGAACCTAATTTCTTTAACATTTATTATTGAGGCTTATTCAGAAATTTATAATTAAATTTGGATTTGTTTTACGCTCGGTTTAGAGCTCTGTTACATAAGTGCGAGCGTGATTGGCTAAATTGGTATTATATTATTGTTTCTGAATATGCCTCGATCCTGCGACGGTCAATGACCCCGTGATATACGCGAAGGATGCAAGGCTCATTTTTATTGCCGCGATTTATGGTTAAATATCGATTGGTATAAAATATCGATTGAACGCCAGGCCTATAACCGCGAACCAGTTCGTTCATCGAATCGTCTATTTGCATCACTCTTTTTCGTACAAGCAAGAGCGATAGAGACGAGGCCAACGTTTTGTCGATTCTCGAACTTCGCGGTAGGCCCCCAGGTTTTGTTGATTTGTTTGTGTTTCGCGTGTTTGAGAGTTTTATGGCGGTTAGCGATGGTATGTTTTTGGTAAAACTAAATAAAAGTGCTGAGTTATTTATGGTATGATATAAATTAATACTTGTTGAGTTAGGTACCCATTGTATTTTTTTACTTATTTAAGTTATAAGACAAGTAACTCTAATAGAATGTGAATATTAATATGGAAACCGTTAAAACAAAGATAGTCGAAGTGGTAAAAATACCAGCTCTTATAGTACCATATTTGGCCTGTGTTTGTTGAAGATCTGTAGCTGGTTGGTTATAAATATTTATTCAAATATTTAATAATTTTACTTAGGATGTCATGTAGTTATTGTTAACGTTTCGGTAAAAATTGTTAAGTAGTAACGCTGAAACAAAAAAAAATACAATTCTTATTTTATAGATTCATTATAAATAAGCTGATGATCTATAAATAAACTTCTGCAATCTGCAACACTGCCTATTTAATACCAAAATAAATAAATTATAAAAACCGGCCGACATCGACACAGACATTACATATAATGATACCCATAATAATAACAATCCCAACCAACCATGGTACAAAAGTGGTACAAAACCAATCATTACTGGTGTAGCGAAGGTTAGCGTAAATGTAATAAAAAGGTCTTATTTTAATTTTTTCCATCTATATTTACGTGCGTTTAATTCCTACTCTATTTAAAGAACAATCCATCATAGTGTAGCCTAAGTTATTCCTAATCACATATTTTAACACATACTTTAAAAATATTTATTATTAGTATGGCATTTTCAAACTGGTTAATTTTGCTTTAATTTTGTTTCAAATTTACATTTTGTATATTTAAATAATTTCTTGATTTTTCATCAACGAATGTTGCCGCGAGACCGTCTCCCGCGCAAGCATAGAGTTCAACGCGCGCTGCGCGGGCGCCTGTAATTCGCTATCTCCGTAATACCCGTGACAAATTAATATTCATATTTAACGCACGCCGAGTCATGAATAAAACATCGTTTACTTAAATCAGACCTTCAACAAACGGGCTCATAAAATATACTTATAATTCGTGGGAAATTCGACTCAAATTAATATTTGGGCAATAAATATAGGTACGGATTTGTCTTGCTCGTTTTTGGAAAGAACTGCGGCTGTCCTATAATATTTATTTAATATTTATAATGCTGCTATAGTATTTTGTGCAACAGTTACATAATAAGGGTTCTTAAGATTCGAGGGTCGAAGTTACAAAATGAGACGAAGCCGAATTTTGTAAAAACAGACCCGAGAATTTTAAGACCTAATTATGTACCGTTGCACACAATAGTTTTTCTACGAGTGCTAGGCAAGCCGGTAAGCATTGAGTTCGACGAATGACCAGCTGCCTTTATACAATTGTCTTCAATCTCCTGGCGGATTGCATCGGCGCCCGCCTCGTCTACAGCGGCGGGCGGCGCCGCGCCGGTGCGGGGCCCGCCTTGGTAACAGACCCATTATATCCCTAAGAATCGACTCTTGAGTCATCTTATGACAACGTTCATAAAGTATATGCTTTGAATACACATGCCAGTCATTTTATTGGCAAATTAGAGTGCAGGAGTAGAAAAAAGATCAAAAGGGTCAAGAGAGTTGTACGTAGATATATTTTAAAGTCCAAAACGAGATGCAAGTAATGTTAAGTTTTGAGGAAAAATCTTTTTTTGCGCAGTTAAGATCTTTGCATGAACTCTTATACCATAATGGTAATTTTATTTGGATAATATATTATAAATAATTGAAAATGGACAGCAAAAGTCACTTAAGAGGAAAAGCCAAAAGGTATAATTATATTTAGGACACAAAATATAGTCATAATGTTCCATTTAAATATATTAAAAAATGTTCAAAATTCAGGACGCTGGGTGGTGATTTAATCAATTCTCATTAAAGATGGGTGTTGCCTGCTACATTGATCAAACCACTCGTATAATTCCATATTAAATTAATTATTCAAAAGGCTCAGAAACAACTCTGAAACCATCCACCGAGACCGATTTTTTCCGACCGACAATTTCGTCCGTCTGCATCCGATAGTATCTGACCTAACGAAATGTAGGAAGTTTATTTCGTACTGCCGCGCCGGAGATCTGACCGATAAGGCTTCGGCTTAACTTTGAACTTGACAGTCAGGTGCTTATCTTTTGGTTAGTGATTGAATACCTCATATTCTGGACGTGTTTGTAAGATAGGTAGATACAATCAGTTTTAGAAGGAAAAGAAAACTACACTGGATCAACATATGAATAAGGAGGCTTAAAGGATATAATACAATATATTTAAGGAGAAGTAAATATTCATGTTATAAATGATCGGTTAGATTTTAATTTGATATGTAGTATTCCTGTCAAACTGACTTTTGGTTAGTATCTACAATCGTCCTTTTCTTATCATTAACTGGTTATCAAGTGCGTGTCAAACAGTTATCAAAATGAATAGCTTAAAGTAAATGTGATCGTTATAGTGAAACTCCTTGTCAGATTCAGAATCACTTATAAAAACGATCATATTGGTAAGAAATTCGTAACAAATCAAAATTTGTTACGTAACTTTTAATATTGCACCTGTACCTGTCGAGTAATTTTGTATATTAGCATACCTGGGATAACTCGGGGCAAGTTCTAGAGATTTGATATCGATAAAAAAAAATGTCGATATAATTAAATTAATACATGAGCTCATTGAACATTCTCGATTACCTACTATAAAGAGGTTCGATGTCATATTATGTGATATCGAGCCTCTTAAGATAATAAAAGTATGCGGATGTCATTTCAATCAAAATGACAATTTACTGTCAGTACCATTCATGTCCTAGAGTAAGAATACGGTTTTTACGAAGTCCAATTTAATCATGCCGCCCAAGAAACATCCACGCCCACGCGAATATTATATTAACTCGTGGATTAGTGAATATCCTGACATACAACTACGTGAGTCAAAATTATTTTGCACTAAATGCAATGTCAGTTTTCTCCCGAAAAAATATAATGTCACGCGTCACGTTAAATCCAATAGTCATCAAAATATTGCCAAGAAAAATACAGTTTTTCACGAGAACTATTTTAAAATAAACATTTAAATGCATGTTTTAATTTTTTTAATTAAAAAATGACGAGTAAATATGTAATATTTATACGTTATTATGTAGAATAAAATTTTATGTTGTCATTAGCATCGATATATTTTTTGACGATAAAATATTTTGCTACATCACTTTCGTATAGATGCCCCGAGTTATCCCAGGTATGTATATTAGAACTGTAGGCTGACTTCATAATTAAAAAATATCATGTGTCAAATAACAGTATCCAGCCCAAAATGAGACTGCTATTGTTTTCCCACTTCCACTAGAAAAGTCTTCATTGAGTTTATGGTAATGAGAGTGCGTAAAGGTGCCGGTACCGGCGCCGCCGGCGCCGCCGGCGCACGGCAAAATGTCGCACTATGGACACATTTACTTTGGTTTACTTTGGGTATAGTTTATATACTTCCCTATCCTACCCTCAATCAGAATCAGACTTGATTATAATCTTAACATAAGTATAATGTGATTAATTTAAATACAGGCTCAGTTTTGAGTTACTTAGTACAGTCACAAGAAAAAGTTACCTAGTTAAATGTATAATATTTTCCTGTTTTTTAATACTTGCTGAAAAATACGAAAAGCAGGTCATGAATATAAAATTAAAGCCACAAACGTCAATTAATAGTTACTATTTAATCACTAATTTTTTGTACCCTTTTTGACGAAACTTATGAAATAAACATTATTTATGTTTTAATTTGGTACATTTCTAATCACTTTTAAGAATAACGATACCAAAAAATATAACGATACCAAAATTTACATCATTTTAATAGTTTTACTTAATCTACAATTTAGAAAAGCCTCGGTAATATCGTGCAACGACTTTTTTAGACGCAAATAACCTAGTTTGCCACTTTTGTGCTTTATCTAACAACTATGTTACCCAGTGAGTCAAATATTTAACAGTGAGTCGGCGCTTATTTGTAGTTGAGAGCAGGACTCGTGGGCTCAAACAAGCGGGGACACCAGTGACAGTAGTAACTGGTAATGTGGGTCGGTGCTATTCAGCCGCATAATTACTTAGTATAAATACTTACGCCTCGCACTACGCTTGGCACAATGCCGGCGCTTAGCTACACAAATTAAGCATTTAGGCCACGCTGGGTTTGAATATTATTACATACCTGGATACAGTCGATATCAGATATATCAGGGCAGCCAAGGCTACAAATATCTGAACAACGCTTTTCTCAAGGCGATAAAGTGCATGTTCATATATGTTTGAGTTCTTTGGCCGCTACGACATATTTGAAGGTGCCCGCCCGAGACAACGTCCAGGTATAGTCGCCATCAGATATGTATGTATAGCCAAGAGACCGGTCAAGGTAGTCACAGATATCTGAACAACGCCTCTATTGTCAAGGCAATAAAGTGCATGTTCAGAAAATTGTTGAGAACACTGGCCACTCCGTTATATTTGATAGCGACTGTAGTAAGACGTGAAATGGCGATACCCTCCGTTCAGCCAGCATGTACTAGTAGCTACTAGGTGGAGTACCAGTGCAGGTGACATTTCTCTTACATTTTCGGTATCTTTAGGAGTCTTTGACATATGTAGATGGCGCAATTGACTTCAGCTTCATAAAGTTCTTAGGCTGTGGCCGTCTATATCTCTAAGATAGTCTCTGTGTATATCCGAACATCCATAATACATAATATCAACTAAGACTAGAATAATAATAGAGAATGTGTCAATGTGGTCTCACAAGCGAAATGTCCGTTTTCGGTAGTCAAATTGGGTCCCAGTGATAAGAAGTAGATTGTACCACTAGTCATAAAAGGAATTTATGTACAAAACAAATACAATTTCACAATGGCACGATTGTGTACACACGTTTTTGAGCAATACTTATGCATACGACCCATCTTCAACCAATAAGGCACTAATCCCATACAAAACCATCACTTTTCATACCATATGCTAATACCATGACCCGCTATCCCGCGACCAACTTACGTCGTCATCCAACCTACTTAAAGTTACTCTAAATTGTTGCTTCAGTAGTTGGAATAAGAGCGTCACAATAATTTCAGCGCGGCAACAAAGGTCTGGATGGACAAGTGTAAATGTTTGTCCGTCTGTCCGACCGGAATACGGAATACTAATTTACGTACGTGTAGGTTGATGGTCTAATAATGTGGTGTGAATGTAAGATATTCATACTAAGATAAGGCATAAGATGTGAATAAAATATGAAATTTAAATTAATTACGACGACAAAAAGCGGCAAAAGGATATACAACCACAATTAATAGAGGAAATAAAATAACCATAAATATACATGTATAACTTTTGCAGGAACGTCGTTTAAGTACCTATTTCTATTTCTATTAACCGGGTAGCATCTAGCAAATAAAGAATTATAAACATTTCCTGAAATTGGTGAAATTTCTTTGGTGCTTTACTTCAGCTTCAGCTCCGCATTTTTATAAATTAGAGTTGCCCTGGCTGGATTTTCGTGATAATTAATGTATAGTTTTCATAAAAACGAACAGTCATTTCAAGAACAATAAAAGGAAGCACCTGGCAAGACTTTTTGCACACACGTTTTATTAAATTTTCCTGCAATATTCTAAATGGTCTCCCCTACCATATTAAATCTTGTTTTGACCGTTCCGCTCTCTGCACCGGTTAATTTCAGTCAGTTTTTCGAACACAATAATAACAAAGTGAATATAAATGACGCATTTCTATTACATACTACAATGGCGGCAAGCAGCAATAGACCATTCTATGTTAATGATAGTTATGCTTAAGGAATTTAGAAAAAAGGGGTCGCTTATGAGGGGTCGCCATTTTAATTATTGTATAGATATAAGTCATTACTACGCAAACTGTATCATAGTAGGGTTTTGTCTCAGTACAAATGCGAAAAAAATTGTGCGCATCGAGAAAAAGTTGTGAATTTTTGACCATAGATAGAGTGAGCAAAGATGAATATTTTTTAGTATTGGCGGTCTGTAAAATTTTTGGACCTTCACGTCAAAATCAGGGGTCCCGTGCAATATGTTATTACTCTCTGGTTAAGACTGCTAGGGGTTGTTTGGTATCGTTTCCGTGTAAAACAGACATGCAGAATTCATTTCTGATATTAAAAATGTACAATTTCGTTTTAAAAAAAAAGTTGTGCCGCGAGGAAAAACACAATTTTATTTTTATTTTTTTAGAACGTCATATAACTAATATATATCCTTTATTTCAAATAATAAAAAATATTATAAAGAAGCATATTTAATATAGATTATAGAAACATATACATTTTATACACCTTTAATACAAAAAACTTCTGGTTTTTTTTTTACTTAAGTTGAGTAACGGAAAACAGACGTCGCGTCGTTTGAATTGTGACGGTTTATGTTAAAGTTAAGGAGGAAAAATATGTTTTTATTTGTTGTATTTTTTTATTTCTGCATTTTGTGAAGTTATTATGAATAAAATTTACTAATAACAAGCAATACATGCATTTTAAGGTCAATACGCTACGGATGTTCACGTTCACATTGATTATCGATACTTACTATGGAGAAAACATATACACCACGAAGCAAACATTTTTTTTCGCGTAGTTTTTGTATACTATAAGCCTAAAAATTGTATATATTTAGAAACTACATTAAATATGCTCCTTAATAATATTTTTTATTATTAGAAAAAAAAAGATATATATTAGTTATATGACGTTCTAAAAAAAAAAAAAATGTGTTTTTCCTCGCCACACAACTTTTTTTTTAATAAGAAATTTTACATTTTTATATCACAAATGAATTCCGCATGTCTGTTTTACACAGAAATGATACCACGCAACCCCTAGCAGCCTTAACCATAGAGTAATAACGTATTTCACAGGATCCCTGATTTTGACGTGAAAGTCCAAAAATTTTACGGACCTCCAATACTAAAAAATATTTATCGTGGGCCATTCTATCCATGGTCAAAAATTCACAACTTTTTCTCGATGCGCACAATTTTTACAAATTCGAGCTCTGCTATCAAATAGATAGATGTATAAAAAGAGAAACAGGAAAATTATAAAAATATATATAAATTTTGATATCATTCATAAATATTGTTGTAGCATTACTATATCTCATATTTGCGGCGTTTGCAGTAGAGACTCTAGGGTCGTGGAGTCAGGATGCCCATATAAATATTCTTTAAAAAATTAAAATAAAAACTTTTTGAAGCAACCCGTGACCCTAGGGCTGGCTCATTCCTCGGGCAAAGAATAGGAATTGCCATCCAACGAGGTAATGTAGCCAGCCTTATGGGCACACTTCCGCAGGGTTCAGACCTGGGGGACCTAGCTTAGGGTTTTTATTTAGGTAGGTATATTTTGTATTTATTATTATTTAGTTTTTAATCTAGTTTTAATATTAGCATATTCTCGTATATTATTTTTGATAAATAGTTTACGAATGTATATGGACATACAGACATAGTAAAACTATATATCTACTTAATTAGTTCAGTGTTACATACTTACTAACACAAAATTAGGAGAGCAACTGTAAACCAAATAATACCTTAAAAATTGTAAGACCATCTTTGTTTAGTCTGGTCAACATTTCAGTAACAACTGGTAACAATAAATAAAATTTGACTAATGTAAACGGGTCAATGTTTCACAACTACGCAATTTTTTTAATTTCCTGACTTGGTTTGGTCTACATACTTAGTAACACAATACTCGTAGTGGCCCGGCTCCGGCAAAATATATTACTGTCCCAAATTAATTATTAATTACGCACTACTTCACACATATAGTAATACCTATTGGCAAATTTTTGGCAAATGGCTGTAGCCATTACAATTCTTGTCAATTTCCCCATCAAGAGCTTTCAATGCATCGTTTTCCTCAACTTTTGTTTTACCGGCCGCCCGCCGCCGGCAGCAGTCAACAACAGTTATCTCGTTAGGTACCTACCAAAAGCGCTAATGTTCCGAGAACAATGGTATGAACTAATTTTCATTTTCGCGGCCCTCGCTTCCGTTGTGTTAATTACTAATGATGGCATTATTTGGGCTACAACCTAATTTTAGGCATTTATAACAACTTTAACAAGTATATAATAATTGACTATCGTTAGACCATTTGAATGCTGCAAACTGTTGGAGATTTAAGAGTCTACGAATAAAAACCACCACATTAAAATATAGTTCCAAATATATTGTGCACTCGCGTGCTGAAAGCAAGGGAATCGAATACAGAGTGACGTATGTATAAACTGTCATTGAGTCTTAGACACATAAACTAGATCAGCCAGTTTGTATTGGTACATATGAGAACTATTTGCTTTATGTTTATCAAGCACACGCCAACGTTACTGTTAGCTAGTTCCAACACTGGCCCTTGAACCAATATAAACTGTGCATAAATCACAGTACAAATACACAATAAGCAATAAAAGTAAAGACACAGCTGCTGTCCTAAAATTAAAAACATCTCAACAGCAAAACATAGCAAAAGTATAAATTTATCAAAGTATCCGTCACATATAAACAGAAAATACTCAAAACTATATGAAACGGATCTAAAATAAATTATACTTCCATTAAGTACATTACTTAGATACCAAACTCACTTATTAAACATAAACAAATGAGAAACGAACTTATCGTGTTTATCTTTTGCCAACGGTTTAGTCAAAACGTCGGCCACCATTTCGTCAGTCGAAAGATATTTTAAATTGACAATACCTTCATCAACAATTTCCCTGATGAAATGATGTCTTACGTCTATGTGTTTCGTTCTGGCGTGGTACATCGAATTGGAACATAACTTCAGTGCAGACTGATTGTCGTTATGCAACGTTATCTTATACTGTACCCCGTAAATTTCGAACAAAAACTTACGTAGAAAAAGAGCCTCTTTACAAGCATCAGATAAGCACATGTACTCGCTCTCCGTGCTTGAAAGAGCTACCGTCTTTTGTTTTCTACTCTCCCAAGAGATGGTAGAATTACCAATTTTAAAAACATAACCGGTATAAGATCGACGATCGACCTCATTCGACGCAAAATCCGCATCCGCATACGCGACGATGTCCAACCCTGACTTCTGGAAAGTTAAAGAATGGTTAAGCGTACCTTTAAGATAGCGAAGAACGCGTTTCGCCGCCTTCCAGTGAGTCTCGTCATACGCGTCGTTGAACTGGCTGAGAGAACTGACAGCGTGAGCAATATCCGGTCGCGTACATACTGCTATGTACATAAGACAGCCTATTAGGCCTCTGTAGTCGTGTGTACAATCCTTGTTAGTTGACTTCACGAGCTTCAGTCCTGTCTCCATAGGTGTTCGCGCTGGTTTGCAATCTGTCATCTGAAACCGTTCTAGTACCTTCTTAATATAGCTCGACTGGTCTAGAGTTATTTCGTTGTTCTGTCTGCAAAGCCTCATTCCAAGAATGTGATGTGCTGGCCCTAAATCTTTGATTTCGAAAGCCTTCCTCAGCTCTTCTTTGATACCTGTCGTATCTTGGCAATCAGCTGAAGAAAATAGCATTACGTCATCCACGTAAAGCGCAATTATAATCAATGATTTCTCGCTCGACTTGACATAAACACAAGGTTCGGAAGATAAACGTTTGAATTTCATTTTACTTGTCAAAACGCCATTTATCTTTTCATACCATGACTTCGAAGCTTGCTTCAGTCCGTATATGGCCTTATTCAACTTATAGACTTTATCTTCTTGACCTTTAATCTTGTAGCCCTCTGGCTGTTCCATAAAAACGGTTTCTTTTAAATCTCCATTCAAAAAAGCCGTTTTCACATCCAGATGCTCGATATTCATGTTATGTTCCGCCGCTAAAGCTAATAACGTGCGTATTGTAGAATATCTTACTACAGGAGAAAACGTTTCTTCGTAATCTATACCGTACTTCTGGGTATAACCTTTTGCAACAAGGCGTGCTTTGTACCTTAAAATTTCCCCGTTGAAGCCAAGTTTTCTTTTAAAGATCCACTTGCATTTGACGGGCCGTTGCTTCGCATCGCGGTCAGTCAGAGTCCAACACTTATTATCGATGAAGGATTTATACTCTTCTGCCATCGCGGCTTTCCACTTACTAGCTTCCGGGCCATTCAGTGCCTCGCGAACTGTCAGTGGGTCCCCGGTATCACTGCAGCATACAGTGTGCGCTACACTAGCAGACTCAAACTCGCTTGTCGAGTCCTCGCAGTCTTCCAATGTCGAGTCTCCTGGGACGTACGTTTCATCCGAAGGATCATCAGGGATCTCACTACTGCTCTCAGAATCATCTGCAGATGTTTCTGCGGGCTCTGGGGGTATATCAGGTAAGTCTGGTTGCACTTGTGCATCATCTGTGACAGTTGGATTGTCATTAGACAGACTAATCAGATTGTACAGTGAACTGTCATTGACATCAGATAAAATGTCATTCCAAAAAGCATCTTCAAGAAAAGTGACATTTCTTGCTTTTATGACATTCTTTGCATTCGTCGGATCTATCAATCTGTAACCCTTTGTGCCGCCACAGTATCCGACAAAAACATATTTCTTACTTTTGGGATCCAGTTTGTCCCGTTTGTGCTGTAGGGCGTAAGCTTGACAACCAAAAATGCGCAGGTGACTAAGATTCTGCTTTTTACCTGTCCATTTTTCTTCTGGTGTACTGCCCATCACAGCCTTAGTAGGAGAGCGATTCTTTAGGTATACAGCGGTGTTGACAGCTTCTGCCCAGAATTCCTTCTTCAGACCCGCTTCCTGGAGCATGCACCTGGCTTTCTCCGTGATGCTTCTCATCGCGCGTTCGGCGACTCCGTTCTGAGCTGATGACCTTGGAACTGTGGTGTGATGTCGAATTCCATGTTTCTTCAGGAACTTCTGAAAATTAGAATTGACATATTCACCACCATTGTCACTGCGAAGAACCTTTATTTTCTTATTGGTTTGGTTTTCTACGAGAGCCTTAAATTCTTTAAATATCTCGAAAACCTCATCCTTCGTCCTAAGAAAATAAACAAAAGTTTTTCGTGATAGATCGTCAATGAATGTCAGGAAGTACCTTTTCCCACCTAGGGACGGGCATGGCAGTGGTCCCATGACATCACTGTGGACCAACCCAAGGATCTCCTTAGCCCTGGTTTCAGATTTCTTCGGAGATGGCAACTTAGTCTGTTTACCTAAGATACAGGGAACACAAGACTGAAAATTATCGTTGTCATAAGAAATACCAGTGACCATACCTTTTCGCAATAACTCCATGCTTCGAGTATTCAGATGCGAGAGACGTTTGTGCCAGGTTTGTTGTGTTGACTGGACGTTGTCAACAGGATGACTGTCATCCTTCAGTTGACGCGCAGACGATGCCGACGCACTGTCTCCTGTACCTGCAGACAAAGACGAACACATGGCCTGCGAGGATGGCTCGCTACACAAAGCAGAAACAGTTTCGATGGCATCAAGTTCGTAAATACCATCTCTTAGGGTAGCTGTAGCCAAAACCTCCCTACCGTCAAAGACTGTACACACGCCAGAAAGAAACACAATTTTAAAACCTTTCCTATCCATGGCACTAACAGATAGCAAATTAGTGGACAATTGAGGAACTAAGTTTACATTACTTATCGGTCTCACGCTATTGTCCCTTAAAACGATTTCCGCTGTACCGCGTCCAGCTGTCATCAATGCCTCACCATTGGCAATGTAGATTTTCTTTGGCTTCTCGGCCGTAAAATCCGAAAGAATATTGCGATCATTGCATAAATGCCGCGACGCTCCACTGTCGACGTACCAAACGTCGTGTTTGACTCCTGCGGCCAACGCTGTGAGCTTCGCTTGACTTTTCTGGCTACTTTTCTTGCCGTCAGACTTTTTAGGACAATCCTTCATGCAATGTCCCGTGTTTTTGCATTTAAAGCATTTAATAGGCTTGCGTGCCTTTCGAGCTGCTAAAGCCGAAGCATCATCGCTTTTCTCATCACGTCGAGCGTTTTCTAGAAGCAATTTCGATTTGACATTCTCGCTTGACAGTGACGTATTCGAATTTTCTAGAGCCATGATCAACGGATCATAATCGCTCGTCAAACCACTGAGTAAAATCACGGCTACGAAATCATCTTCCAAAGCCGCTCCGATGTCGCTCAATTGTTGCGATGTATCCATGACCTTGTTCACGTATGCTTCCATACTTGCACATTCGCTTAGTTTCATGGCGAACAATGTGCGGAGCAAACCAAGCCGTCTTGATAATCCTCGATCCTCGTATGCCTTCTGCAGGTTGCTCCACGCTTCACGAGCCGTCTTGGCATTCCTAATTTGTGGGAACACACAAGGCTGCACGTTCAATGCGATCTTTGCGAGCGCCTTATCCTGCTTCTTTGCGTCTTCGTTTTTACTTTCTGGCATTCCCACGTAATCCCAAAGATCATCGTGTATCAGAATCATTTTCATAACGAATTTCCAGGAATTGTAGTTTTCAATCCCGGACAATTTTTCGATTGAAACATTCTGAGTGGCAGTTGCCATCTTTTGTTTAAACAAAATTTGATATTAAATAAAACGAAAAATCACATCCGCGCACTTTCGGAACTGGTGTTTAAGGTAGTGATGGTACCAAACGCTCTGCTACCATGTTGGAGATTTAAGAGTCTACGAATAAAAACCACCACATTAAAATATAGTTCCAAATATATTGTGCACTCGCGTGCTGAAAGCAAGGGAATCGAATACAGAGTGACGTATGTATAAACTGTCATTGAGTCTTAGACACATAAACTAGATCAGCCAGTTTGTATTGGTACATATGAGAACTATTTGCTTTATGTTTATCAAGCACACGCCAACGTTACTGTTAGCTAGTTCCAACACAAACTTTAAAAAAGTTTTATATACAGTCGCTCTATAAATTTGCTTTTTATTCTTAAAAGGTTTAACGTGTGGAAAATTCGGGTTTTCGGACAAGTGTTTTTTTTTAATTTTATTGAGGTATTGAGAAGTAAATCTTCTCTGTCCAGTTCAGCCCGTAATATAGAGATATGGAGTGTAGTGTAGCGTAGTGTAGTGTAGTGGTCAACCGCCCCGAGGCTTTGTTGCGCCGTTCCCAGGCCGGCGGTGGGAACCTAACAGTTATTTGACGGAAATGTGAACGATGAATTATATTCACGCGCCTGACCTAACTGGAGGGACTTGATTGTTCGCAGTTTTGAGTGGGAGGTATTTTGTGTACTTACACACTATTCATGTTCCGTTTGATTTTGAGGTCGTAGGACATAATAGAAATATTCGCTGCAGTGTAGTAACTTTCGATAGCTCAGTTAGCAAAGTAGTAAACCAAATTAAGCAAATGTGCTAGAGCACAAATATTTGCTTTGCTACAAAAATAAACGTCTAAACGAAATCCGAATGAAAAGTAATAAGTGTAAATGTAAATCAAAAATAAAACTAAAATTAAATCCCAAACCACCGGAAACACGAACTACCATTTAGATCCTTTTACGACCTCAACTGAATGTAGCGCGGTAGCCGTCGTAGTATTCGCAGACAAACGGAGGATGCGCGGGCGCAGCCCACGCGCGGTTTGAGGTCGCGGGACCACCCACGCAGAGATAAGGGCAACAAAACCTCGGCCCGTCCAGTTACGTTTTATATTGGACGCAGAGAGCTAATAATAATAATATTATGACACATATGACCTGGACAAAGGCCGCGAAAGAGGGCATTGCCGGTAGACTTTGATTTAAACGGACGAGCAAAGTAAGGCCGACAATTGATTTTATGGCCAAAGTAAATGTACCTAGTGAAGAAATGTGAATATCATAATAAACATAAAAAAATAACTAATGTGACGCAATTATGATTATTTTGACTATATTGATTAGTTAAAGGGATACTGAGTGTTTTTTGTACATTGAATTTTATTAGTTTTCTGTGAGACATTGTTAAAAAAAATTACACAATATCAAAAATTGTTGAGCTCAACTACCTACACATTTGTCTTCTGCTTTTACAACACAACAATCAGTCTAATCATCATTCCTCTGGTCCAAGAACCCATGACTGCGATGTTTGCCCGACAGTAATATCAGAGGTTCCCAGACTCTTTGTCTTCCAAGCCGCGAGCAATTTGCGCGCTAACTCACAAATCATCGAACTACGCGTCAAACTGGTCCGACGGCAATCAATCAGCATAATACTTGTTACAGAAAGTGAGTAAAACTACAACGCCGTCGGAAGAATCAATATATTTGCAAAACTTTTGCGTGAAGGCAGCGGCGGTAGAATTAGCTAACTTGTAGGCGGGTGAAGGTCATAATGAACTTGGCCTGAGGACTTTATTGTTAAAATTGTGTCGAGATCATTCAGCAACCAAAACATTTTAAGAGCAATAAAACAAAAAAGATGCATACCCTAAAACGTCACTTATTGATTAAGTTTCACTTAATTTGACAGTGTACGAGTATATCCGGATGAACGGAACATTTTACCGTCTCCGTCTTTTTTATTTTTTCCGAACAAGAATCATAATGGAAATTGAGAGCTAAGGAGGCTTGAACTCACAACCTTCACATTGTTGCGCTAAATTTTAGGGTTAATAACACTGCCAGTAGTGCCAGCAATCCATAAAATCACGGAGCATAAAATAGCACATTACGTGAGCTTAGCAAACAACTCGCATAGGCATAAGTTACAGCTGACAAATCCTAGCGACGGAACCTGTCCAGCCTGTCTTGTCTTGTGCCGAGCTATACTCGGACTTTAGAGATCTGATCTAAATTTTATATTTAATCTAGTTTGCTCACACCAATATACAGGGCGAATTAATTTCTTGTCTGTTAATCAGTGTTGTAAATATGCATGATCACTCAGGTAATGACTAAATTGTATTACAAGTCAAAAAATAAAATTATTTACTTATCGTTAATTCTGAAAACGCGAAAAACACCAAACCTATTTTATTACTAGCTACTGGGAAACTCAAATCAATTTTTAATAATTAATCGGTTTCGATGAACGGGTAATATCAAATTAAGATAAAAATTTCCGAGATGGAAAGCCGCTTTGTGCAGTGGCTAGTCAATGGGCAGGGGGGTACTGTTACGATCCATTCACGTCGTTCCCACGCGCCGCGCAGGGTAACAAGGAAGGCTAGTCCAAATCGTATGAAAAGCTCATAGAGCATTCGGTGATCTTAAGAAAATCTTACAGTATTAATTATAATATATATTTACGTCACTCTGGGCGGTAAGTGAGATTTTACGCCCACGGGCGCAGCGGCAAATCTCACTTCACACCCAGGAGAAGACGTAAAATTATGTACGCACCACGGGCGGTAATAAAGAAGGCCTCAGATCACTTGTCTATGGCCCTTACCTTCGGTTCGGGCCACAAATATCCGCGATCTGAGCCGTTCTTTATTTTACCGCCCTAGGTGCGTAATGTACTAATATATATAGACAGTATTACATTTTGGATTACGTTCAAACCTGGCGTTTATCGATCATTTTTGTCTTTGTCTTACAAAATTGGGGTTTCCTGCGTGCAAAAGTCAAATATATTTGATGATCATCAGTATCATCACAAAGATTACTTGGAAACATAACGAAAGTTTGGCTCAGTTGGCTGGCTATTCCTAATGAAGTACTTTTTTTTCAGAATTATTTCAAGTTTATGCTGCGAGATTGAACTATACGGACCGCAGCATCCGAGCGATAGGTGGGTAACTTTGTACTTATATCTCTGTACAGTCGCCATCAGATATATCAGAGCGGCCAAGGTGGTAACCTGAACACAAATATCTGAACAACGCCTCTACCTATTGTCAAGGCGATAAAGTGCATGTTCAGATATTTTTGAGTACCTTGGCCGCTCCGATATATTTGATGGCGACTGTACAATAATCTTACTATAGTCTAACTGGCCAAATAGTGCAGTAATAGTTGAAGTAATAAGCTATACTAGAAAGAGACATTGTGCTTCTCTCTGACTCTGCTTGAAGTAAAAAACCTCTGGCCATACTATAATATACAAATAGAAAAAAAATGTGTGTTTGGATGTTAAAGTTCAAATTGCTCCTGTTTGTGATTTAAAAGAAACAATAATTTGATTCCAGATCCACTTGACCCTGGGGGCTGCTACCACGAGGGCCGCTGGCACGCCGCCGGCGCGCCCGTGCGCACGCGTTCAGCCTGCCTGCGATGCACGTGCGCGCGCGGCGTGCTAGCGTGCGCGCACCGCGCCTGCGCGCCGCTGCCGGATCCGCCGCCGCGCTGTCATGTGCTGCATAGGAAGGGCTCGTGCTGCCCTGAACTGCACTGTCCTGGTACGGATTGTGTTATTTTATCCATCATCAGAATTCATGCAATTTGTCGCTCACTGCTGAGCATAGGCCTCTCTTTGAGTGCACTACTCAAGATTGCTTGTCTCATCCAGAAGTAAGTTATTTCAGTTGTCTTTGTGTTACAATTTTTAATAACAAATGGAAAATACCAATAGACAAGACTTAAATATATATGTGATCCTTTGACAACCGCCCATAGCTGTACTGATTGAACTACTACCCGTCTGCGGCGAGTATTTCCACCTGCTTAGTCATGATTCAGAGAGGCGTTCTTCTAATTCTCAATTTGTATTGGGATTACTGACTTTATGATACACCTGCATACAAAAACTGAATTAGAGATGTTTATGAACAAGACCACCGGGAGATATCAAATGTTTAAAGTAGTAAATGAAACATGTTACAAATTCCAGATGGAGTAAAGTTGATGGAGCTTGGCGCGTCGGCGCGATTCGAGGACGAAGACTTCGCGGAGGCGACGTCCGGCTCGTCCGTTGGACATGGTACGCCTTCTAAATAATATTCAAATGATTCCGGATATTCTGAGGTTCTGATCAAACTGTAATTACTTATAAATCTTTCAGGTACTTACCAGGCGATGAGTTATATTTTCTTTGTTAAACTTATTGGTCCTTCGAACTAGATTATTATTTCATGATCCAAAATAAAATTACGTTCGGAAACATCTATAATGGCTACTTTCTTGTTATTTTATACTTATGTATGAACATTGTTAAATTACTTTTGACTTTAAAAAGAATATCAGTCTAACTGTGCCTTGACCATCCAGCTCGGTTTCCAGCATGCGTGGAGGGCGGCACAGTCTTCGGCGCCGGCTCTGCGCTCGCGCCGGGCGTGGCGTGCGAGCAGTGCTTCTGTCTGGGCGGTGCGCGGCGCTGCGTCAGACCGACTTGTCTACCACCACCGCGAGGATGTGTGGCGAGGCCTGCGCCTGGAGCCTGCTGCCCGCAGAGATACTATTGCTCGCACGATGCACCAGTGCATGGAACACACGGTAAAATAATACCTATAGTTAGATAGTTACATAGGGCTTATCAGAAGAGCGAGCGGTGCCTCTGTACTCGAAACGGCAGGCAGTGCTTATGGCGACCATTACAAGGATATGTTTTGGACCCGCGCAGACCGCAGAGATACTCCTGCTTGCATGACACTCCACTTATATTTGACTTCTAGATTACGGAACACAACACACGGTACGTTAATTTGTGAAGTAGCACGATCCATTAACGTTCAGACTTCGTAGCGTGTTCAAAATACCATAATGCACAAACAAACATTAATTTTATTCAAAGGTCCCTAAAACGTGCGTATCTCACGTACGTAACTCTACTACGTATAACATCTCATTTCAGATTGCAAAGCAGAAGACACTTGGTACAAAGAAGGCGAGCGTATACAATCAGCTGAGCGCGCCTGCACGCAGTGCTTCTGCCTGCGAGGCGCCGTCCGGTGCCAGGCCCTCTCGTGTGCCCCGCCCTTACTGGGCTGTAAACCTTTACTCCGCCCCGGCGAGTGCTGTCCGCACCAGTACCATTGTGAACATGCTGGTAAGTATTGCTGTAGTGTTTCTGTCCGACTATCAGCCTCTCTCGTTTGCAGTGTGTATCGGGTTTACTGGGCTACAAGCCCTTTCCACTGTATTGCATTTTGGTAATTTACTTCTTACTTTACTTACCATCAACCTAAGCGTGTTTTGCTTAACATGGCTTCAGACATAGCAATTGCAATCCACAAGCCGACCTTTAGCCCAATTTAAGTATAATATTTGTATAGTCGGCATAAAATATAGCAAAGCGCCCTAGGTAATTTACGTAAGGTTTGGTATTAGATAACAAAATAGTTAATCTGTTAAGAACTTCGGCTCAAGCATAAGTATATTGATTTCTGTTTCAGATAAATCTCATCAGCTTTTATCCAGTAATTCCCTAATATCAGTCCGGAATGACGACCGCTCGCTTCACACATCCAAAACAAACAACGTTGAGACATCAACAAAAGCAGCCACAACTAGTGTCACAAGCACTACAACAAATTCCTCTACGACTGTAGCTCCTAAGAAAGAACCTGTCAGCACCAGTAAAGTAAAAAGAAAAACTGACGAACTATCCACAAGTACCAGTGAAAAATCTATGCAAAATGTAACTTCAACTACAGAGTTGCCTTCCACGACATTTGCCAGTACCACTGAAAAACTAGTTAGATCGAACTTTGAAACATCAACAGTGGATTTACTACAACTAGAAGATTTGGATGAGCCAGAAGATTTACCAGAGACGACCTCGACAGAACAACCAGATGGGACAGTCAGGATTGTTATTAATGGGACCATCAACTGTACAGCAGAGCTGTCTTCTACGTCGTTACCTTTGAATTTGACTTCCAACGACACAGAGAGAATTAAGATGGAAGCGCAACCTCGAATACCCATACTTACGACAGGGAATATAGAAAGTCACACCTTTAACCCTAACGACATCATAACGGACAGAAATGTTAATGGAGAGTTTGATGATGATGAAATGTTTACAATAAACGTGACTAGTTCTCTGTCTACCAATTCTACCCGCGTCACTTCTGGACCTTCAATATCCACAGGATCAAAGATAAAACCAACTGATCTACCTTCGGTCTTAAATATGTCGAAGAAAACGAATGAATTTGATTTCGACTATCCTGAGCCCACCCTGCCTCCATCTTTACCTAATTTAAAGTAAGTACCAGTGTTACAGTTAAACTGGCTTATAGGAAAAATATTTCCTTTAAATATTCCTAATTTACTTTCAGAATCATTCCATTTGTCGCTGCGGACGCCGTTGTCGACGAGGAATCCCCAAAAGAAGTACTCACATATCCAATACTCGAGAGAGAAGACAAGTACCCCGTATACTATCCAACCATAGAAGCCAAAGATACTCCATTTGCATCGAGACGAGAAGATATTTACCATCCTACGCAATACCCAGTTTTCTCCTCAGAGAAAGTGGACACATCACAATACCCAACCTTAAGTCACGAAGTTGACATCACTAATTCAGACTACCTCACCGCCAATAATAATTTGCTACATGAACTGTCTGCATCTTTGGGATCTCATGCTCTGGATACAAATAAAGCTGTCACTAAAACACCAAGTACTAGTACCACATTTAAGCTGGAAACTCCTTCTATCAACTTATTTTCACCTCCCGTTGAGACAGAAGGTACGTAAGCATTTTCTTTCATTTACAATACTAGCTATAGATCGTTGCTTATCTTCTCTTAGTGGCGCGGGTATGTTTTTTGGGTTTTTAATTTGCACGATGCTATCTAAATTAGTAAGTAGCCTTTTTGCTTATCAGGAAGGCATGCTGCACTGACTTTTTACTGCCAAGTATACAGGTTATCATTATCACTTTCATCCTTATCAACTCTGATGTGATGTAATTCTTGGTTACAGGTGGATTTATACCAAAAGGTCCAGGAATCATTGACGAGTATTATGCAGTTTACCCAAGTACACCTTCTGCACCTTCCGTGCCACATCTGACGACTTCAATGCAACTGGATACTGTGAAAGGTACGCTTACTGTTTTAAAATTAAGAACTGTTCATACATATAGAGGGTCAAAAGTCTTTACATGGAAAATATTCGAATAAAAATTGACTGGGGATACTTAGAATCGATAACAGAACACATTCCGACAGTTTTTAGATTTTTTTGTCTGTTTGTCTGTTTATCTGTTTATTTGACCGCGCATCACGTGAAAACGGCTGGACGGATTTTGATGACATTTTGTATAGAGATAGTTTGAGTCCCCTAAAATCAACCCTGGAGGGGGTGAAAAGGGGGTTGAAAGTTTATATGGAGATTTTTTAACCGCTGAAACGATTTTGGTGAAAATTAGTATGGAAATTATTTGAGTCCCGAAAAACGACATAGAATAGTTTTCATCCCGAAAATCAACCCTAAAGGGGGTGAAAAGGGGGTTGGAAGTTTGTATGGGGAATCAATAACCGCTGGACGCTGGAAATAGTCAAGTCATTCCTTAAGAGTGGATTACTAATTCCACGCAGACGAATTCGCGGGAAAAAGCTAGTTAAAAATAAGATGCATCGCCTATCACAGCATTAGGTACTTTAAATAGGTTTAGTTAGGTCGTACGTTGTTGGGTACTTTAGCTATAACCTACTCCTGGGTAATTTGCAGAAAAAATGTACCTATACTTTTTTTTTTCATATATATTTTGAGTCTATCGCATGCAGAATCATGAGCTCTATCGAGTCTGATAGAATAAAAAAAATATTCCAACTGTCCCAAAATTTACATACAAAAAATTCGTTACGTTCATAAAAAAATGTAACGAAACTGATAATTTCCCAGTTTCCTTACACTTTTTTTATGAACGTAACGAATTTTTTTGTATGTAAATTTTGGGACAGTTGGGACTAAGTAAAGGTAAATTTTTTCTGCAAATTACCCTCCTACATAATTTATTTGACTTTCTAGATTGCTTAACGGCTGACGGGCACCGGGTTCCAGAAGGTACAACCATGGACCTCATGTGCTCCGTGTGCTCGTGTACTTGGGGCAAAATCCACTGCAGCCCCCGCGCCTGCCTCGCGCCCGACGGTTGCTACTACAACCCTGAGCTACACTCTCCCACGGGGGATATCTGCTGCGGTGAACTAGTCTGCGTGGAAGGTAAACATTACGACACTCGTTCAAATATTTTAATTTAATACCTGGTGAAATCGGACAAAATTCAGAACATTGAGCTAGGCTGAAAATATACAACTTTAAATAAGGAGATTATAATTTATCTCCCAAATAAATCTTTTCATTTATCCAATGTCCATGAAGAATTTGTGAGAGTTATAATTTTTTGCTTCGTTTCAGAAAAAGAAACGACAACAACGACAACTTCTACGACAACAACAGAAAAGATTTTAGTTAAACCTACTGAAAATACCAGTCACAGTGCTAACAAATCTGTTGACAAAATAACACCTCAAAATAAGACAGTAGAAAATTCTACGAATGAAGCTACCATAACGAATGCAAGTAAATTGGCTAATAACGATAGTCATAATATGAGCATTGCACCAATGACGATTAATGCAGTAACATCAACTGAAACAATATCCACTTCTCCATCAACAACTTCAACAGCAGCGCCTGAACATAAGGATAATCAAACACACTTCCCTGTCCAAGGTTATGAAGAAGAAGAGGAAGATGAAGGATTCTTTGGCAGCGTTCTGAAGCTTCTACTCAGTGACAGTTACGATGCAACTACAGCTGCGCCACAGAAAAAGAAACCTATCGTTTCGACTACCAAGATACCGCTTACTAGAATACCTCCGACTAGTAAAATAACCCATGTTCCGACTAGAATGCCTCCAACTACCATTAAACCTCCGACTTCTCGAATGACCACTCCACCAGCACTCAGCTCCATAGAACCACCTAGACCCACCCTAGCCCCATTCGTCCCCATGCCTCACCACTATCCGTACCCCTACCCGCCCCCAAAAAAGACCTTCCAACAGAACACCGTCAACAGAATAGACCATCTTGTGCTTGGTGAAGCGACTGCCATCAGAAAATCGACACCGCGACCTGGACCGTTTAAACCAGTATCCCTAAAAACGACACAAAAGCCCAAGACCACTACACAAAAAGAGATTCAGACTTCATTGTCTCCAGAAAAGGCTCCAGCGAACGTGTTGCCAGGAGTAGGGGGTTTGAAGCTGGCTGGTTGTAATATCTACGGACGCATGTACCGCGTAGGCAGGATCATAGCGGAGTTGTCAACGCCTTGCCAGGAGTGTCGCTGCACGGAGCTCGGGGTACAGTGCCGCTCCCTCACTTGCTGAGAATCTAGCGATGACGGTCTCAACCTGCGTCCCCAACTGACATAAAATGAATCTATAAGCCTTGGTCAAAGAACAAATGATTTTATCATTATATTTCTTTATTATTCAGAATAGAAACTATTTAGGATTTGACTTCTGATCAGCTCGCATAAGCCATATTTATCAAAACCGTAGAACAAAATATGGCTGTTCAGCTCTGTGATTTCGGATGCTAATAACAAATTTTCGATTTAATTTTACTTTTTATCGTAACTGTATATGTATTTAATTATTGGAAATAATAACGACAAGCAGATTGCATCTAAAAGTACTTATATCTCGTTAGTACATTTTAATCTAGTTGGGGACCTACGTATCGATATAATGGGAAGGCGGGCATTCTTTGTACAGGCAGTGTGGTCGACTCCGGCTAGCTGTAGATGATAGGATAGCTTATTTATTTAGAGAACATTATTGCATTTATAGCCTCCGGCAATGATCTCATACGTGAATAGACTCCGCATGGGCGCATGCTCAATTTAAGGATTTTATAGACATATAGTGCAGCCTAGATGACATAATTAGTTGTGAAATTATAATTCACCATTTCGCACGATTTTGTATAAAAACATTTAAAAGTACAATAACAAATAGTTTACCATTATTTTTTATTCATGATAATGATCCAGTTTGGATGTTTTTATTAATCCTAATTAGTATTAGGAAAATACATGAATATATTAAATGCCCTGAGATTAACCATAGCGATAATGACCTACTGTAAAATAATACCTAAGTGAAATAAGTTTAAAGTATTTTTGAAATAGTATATACAGTAAATAAAATATAAAAACGTTCGAGTTGTTTTATAATATATGCAAAAATAAGCATTATGACTTCCTACATTTCCTTTAAAATTTTACGCCATCTATTGATGAGTAGTGAGCTATCATGAAGACATTGCGGTTGGTAGCGGCAGACTATATTAGACAGCCACAGTGTAAGAACTTCTTGAAGCTCAAGTCTGAAGCAAGCGAGAGCAATGAAATAGGAATAACACAGATCTGTGAGCGAGGGCAACCTAAACACACAAAAACAGTAGGAAAAAATGACATTACGTCACAGCGACATCTAATAACGAGTAGCGTACCGTAGTAGCGCTAGATGGCTGCAACACATTGTCATTTATTTCCCCTATTTTTACATCTTTAGGTGCAGTGCAGATGGCGCTCTTACAGATGGCACTTCTGACTTGAGCTTCAAAAAATTCTTAGACTGTGACTGCCTATGTAGCGGTGTGGTAACGGTGAGTTCTGTAGTGCTGCTACTCATCAGCAGATGGCGCTAAAATGAACATATACACTGGCGCTCTGAGTAGTAAAATGTTTTCTATTAGGTAGCCAGGTAATACCTAATGCAGAAAAAAAATATTTTTAGGATTTTTCTTATTCGCTATGTGCGAAGTGCATGGTGGGGGTAACGAGAACGATTGCAGTGCTCAATGTGACAAGAAATGAAACTGCGAATCCCCTGTATGCTGTCAAAATTGTGAATCAGCCAATGAAATTTCATATAAGCAAGGAATACAACCTATTTATAAAAAAGGAAAAAAAAGAGATTGACCACCTGCCCAAGAGATGGCGCCACAATCATGCACACAGCGAATACGCTTAAGGCAGAGACTTACACATAATATCCATCCAGACATCCAGAAGCTCATGTCTGAAAGCGCCATCTACTCCAGAGTCCCCTAAAGGTAGCTCGTGAGTAAGAAAAAGCTAGGGGACTCTGGAGTAGATGGCGCTTTCAGACATGAGGTTTAAAAAGTTCCTAGACTGTACTGCTCGATTATATATGTTACTCTATGGTTGAGGTTTGATAAATTAAACTTTTTTTAGATATTGCTATTTCAAATATTTATTAAAAATAATATCACTTTTGATATGTAGCATCGCAACCGAGTGCTAAGTACAGTCGCCATCAGATATATCGGAGCGGCCGAGGTGGTCATAAATATCTGAACAACGCCTCTATTGTCAAGGCGATAAAGTCCATGTTCAGATATTTTTGAGTACCCTGGCCGCTCCGATATATCTGATGGCGACTGTACCATACAGAAGTCACATCGCTTCTCGAAACTAGAAATAGATGTCGCCATCGACGTTCATTGTCCCTATGTTGTGTCAGTAAATACAAAGAGACGATATTCTCTTTCCAATTCCAGTTCCAAACATATTGCTGCGCTGTGACACATAATATCTTAGTACAGTCGCCATAAAATATATCGGAGCGGCCAAGGTACTCAAAAATATCTGAACATGCACTTTCGCCTTGATATTATAGGCGTTGTTCAGATATTTGTGACCATCTTGGCCGCACCGATATATCTGATTGAACGTAACATACAACTTGTAACTACAAAAAGCAAAATTGTACACATCTTTGGAACTGAAATAAGAAATACTTCGTTTGTGTAAAATTATGGCACAAGAAACACCTTCGACCTTATTATGTAAGTAAATAGTAGGTATGTAAGTATACTTACACAAATGAACTATCTTTAACTTTAAGTTCATTTATTTGGCCAAGTAACAAAGTACGTTACATTTAGCAAGTCATAATACATGCAATATCTATAGTATTATTATATAATAAATAACAAAATTCTCTTAGCATAGTAAAAACGTACATAAGTTATGCATATAGAGGTGGCATTTACAGAGAGGTGGCACGAACTAATTCCGATAGCTGATCGAGATGGCGTAGGTATATAACATAATATAACGCAGTATCGAGTAGCACTATTTGGAATGATGTAAATTTAAAAATGCTATGGTAAACACCGGTGGTCGGACGACATTACAAAGACGGCAGGGCCGACCTGGCACAGAACCGCCGCATCAAGAAAAACATGGAAATCCACGAAAGAGGCATATGTCCAGCAGTGGACGCGAATATGCTGAGAAGAAGAAGAAGAAGATGGTAAACACCATCACCATCTTTAGAAATCAATACAAAAAAACTAAACAATGCTTTTCGTCCTAAAGTCACATTATTTTACAATAACTTTACATACATATTCAATTTGTTAAGTCAATGGACTTGTGCATCGGTTAGATCTCTATAAATTGATAATTCATTTGTATATTTATTACAAGTGCGCTTAAAGTTATCAGACTAGAACGGTATAATCTCAAGAGTTCCAGAATGTAAACATGAAAAATAATGGCACATCAAAGCAGGCACTTAATGTACATCACAATCACAGGCAAAATGTACGAAAACAGCTTAACATAGATCATAAAGACGAGACGCGTAATGTTATCTTAACCATAAACTAAAGTTTCGATTTGCCTACGAAGTTTTGGATGCGCTGGCGAACACTTAACATAAAACTTTCATCTGCACTAAGAAATACATAAGTCGTTTACATTCTTTGGTTATAAAAAAAAACCGGTTAAAAATAAGTAACTTCTTCATATCCATACAAATACCCTTAAATATTTAGTAATGCTTATACTAAGTAAGTATACGAGTAATATTTAATCACAAGCCATTTGAACCCAACGTTTTGATGCAAAACAATTTAATAATAATTCTAAATAATCGATTTCATAGAAATCAAGTTTAGCTAAGTATTGAGCCGAGTATCTTACATCTCATTTATTTTATAGAACTGAGAAAATGTGCGGCGGTTACATATTATGGACTTCTACATCGCGCTTTCGAATTATATATTGACTGTTAAATATAAACTTTACTATACTTATGGGATTTGACCGCCAAGCGCAATTTACCAACGTTAAGAGAGTTATCTATTATTATTTCTCGTATAAAATGTTGTCATATACAGTTGTATAAGGTATAAAACAAATGAGATATACCTGGGAACAGGGAGTATGGCGAACCGTGATATAAAAGCATCACATCACAATATCCAACACGAAAAGCTGTGCACAATCACTTCTAATAAAGTTAATTTTCCACACACCCTGTTAAAAAGTAATTATTATATTTTCAGCAACAAGTGAGTATTCTCATGTTAACCAACTTGAAAATAATCTAGAAAAAGTTAACAATAACAACACGTCATTAGGAAGACTTGGTGCGACCTGCATCATCCCTTTGGTTCTTTCTTATATACCTACCAATAAAGGTATATACGCGTATAAATCCCATCAAAATGCTAGAAATAGCGGACGGACGAAATTGCACTTTAAGTGGCCTCCTTAAGGTCGTATATTCGTCATGTGTCCACCTCATGCCAGAACACATAGTGAATTGTTGCTAGGGTCGTGCCCCCTATCAACGTTAAGGCAGAGATGAATCTAGCGATTAATATAGGTGTTTTGCTGGCGTTTTCTCCAGTAAAGACTAGGAAGCCAATAGGGATGCCCACGGCGGCGCCCAGGGCGTGGGCTGACCAGGCGACGGGCGCCACGGACCAGGCGTCTGCGGGCGTGCGCAGCAGCACCCAGCTGAGCGTCTCCGATGTGGCTAGTACAACCACGCTTAGAGGCCGGAACCACCATAGCGGGATGTGACCAAACCTGAAAAGGACAGTTAGAATTGAATAATGTACACTTTATTTACACAATTAATACCAGAAAATAGATACTGTACACTGTACAAATAATTCAATAGAATTTGAAGTGGCGTATTATCTTCCACCATTGATGAAATGTTTGATGAAACTGTACCAAACATCGTTGTTGATAATTGACACCACCTCATTCGTGGATGTAATTTTCCACTTACCTAAGGCACACGTTAGGCAGATGCGCCGTCAGCAGCGCGTACACCGCCGCAGACGCACCGACGACGCGTACTCGCGGTTGCAAGGCGCCGGCGCCCAGGGCGCCCGCGGCCAGTCCCGCGGCCCAGATCGCGCAGATGCGCCCGCGGCCCTGTTCGCGTTCTAGCACCCAGCCTACCTATAACAAATACAATTCCAATTTAATGGTAACTGATAAAACTTCGTAACTAAAAGGGTAACAGTAAGTATTTACTCAATCAATCTCAGTAGAGTATCTACAGTAGGTTTTAATAGGAGATGTTAGAGCGCAAGCGTTGTGGCTCGGCCAGTAACAAATCATTCGGCAATAATAACATTGGTGCATGGAGAGACACGAGCGTGCTTCAACCACAGTAACATCGTAATTTGGGTAAAAGAGGATAAGGGATAGTTCTATAATAGATAATAAGCTTACCGCTAGCCCAACGATAGCGTTGGTAGCCAAGTGCGTCGCCGAGTCGTGTATGACTCCGTACGAGAACAGCCGCCACGGCTCTACCACCGCGCACCTCTACTCTACCCACGCGCTTCTATCTCACAGCTATATAGTCGATAGTAAACTTACCGCTAGCGCAACGATGGCGTTGGTAGCCAAATGCGTCGCCGAAGCGTGTATGACGCCGTACGAGAACAACCGCCACGGCTCCTTCCACCACGCTCCCGGCGACCACTCCAGTCGCACGCGCGCGCGGTCTGAGCCCCACAGGTACATGGCGACCTGTAGACATGCAATTTAAATATTATTTAAATCAATTCACACACGTACATCTAGTAGTTAATTCAATAGAGAAAGCAATTTATATTTTTTTAATGTTTTACATTCATGTGAACAATCCTTTTCCTCTCATTATCATTAGTTACGTAGGTAACTGAAGGTATGCACATATAAATAAAGAAATAGTTTCCTTTAATTCTGGATACCTACTACGTACATATGGTGATTAATAAGTCACCAAATTGCGATTTCCCTGAATGTTGACGTACGCAACCCGCGGACCATACGTAATGAAACCAGGAAAATATTTAAATACCATGATTGACAAAAATAAAATGTTAAATGCTTATATCAGGTCTTTAAGATAAAAGCGACGTACTCGTACAGTCAACCCCATAAATACCTATGTGTACACTTTTGCATCTTACTCCATTGCAATAAGGTTCAAAAGTGTATACATATTTAGGCGTTGACTGTACATACATAAATTAATACCTACTGATTGAATACAGACCCGATCTTATAATTATTAACTAGGGTGCATTGGGGTAACTCCGATTGGGATAATTCCGAAATTAATTAAATATCGCTCGTATCCTATTGTAGTAAGATCCAACTTTCGGAATAACCCCAATACACCCTAAATATAAATTTGTTAAGATTTAAAATGTGTGCAACCAACTAAAAAACTTTTGAAAATTGGTTAAAAAGTAAGAAATGAACTTACGATTACAATAATAACGGTGAGTATAAAGTAAGGCGGTTTGAGAACAGCATACAACTTCTCCGACCTCTTCTGGAATTTCGTCTTAACTTTCGGCTTTTCTTCTATCGGGTTCACGTGTTTCTGTCTCTTGGCGGCATCCCAGACTCCAAGCGTAAGACCGGCTTGTAGTTTCGGGCTTGGCGGAGAGTCTAAAAGGCGTCGATGCTCGCCGGGGCTTCGGGTTTCTCTCTCCAGCCAGGCTCGGGAGGCAGGGGGTCGGGCAGGCACCACACGCCTCGGAGTCCCTCGTGGCACGTGCACGGGCACCGGTCGGTAGCCCGCGCGGCCCTCGACGTCGGCATCGGGCGCCATCGCAACCAACTACCATCTTCCGTCAACACCTACTCGCGTCCCGACTCTGCAACCAAGTAATTTTATCTTTCAGCGTCGCGCTATATATACGCGTTTCAGGAGGAAACTGAGACAAATATAAATAAGAGGTATTCCTATAATTGCGACGGGAAATCGATGGGTAATTTGCTTGCGGTTTCTCTGCAATAGAAAATAAAAATAAACTAGAGTATTTTATTTATATAAGTTTACTATAATAGTAAATGCACGTACACTATAAATAATCCATACCGCATTACTCATGTCGATCAGACTAAAGCTTAGGGAAAAATTGTTTCTATGCCACGATTTCTCCTCTGTAGGATATTTATAAATTCATTTTACAAACCACATTGCGATAAATTCGACCACTTGACATAACAGTCAAACTCAGCAGTCAAATACAAATATAACAGTTTTCATGAGTTACCATTTAAAAAGATTTAAATGTCAATAAACAAAATCGTTACTTCGGAATTAACCTTCATACTACTTATCAGGTTCCGAAAACGGTAGGCATATTCGTAGGTATACACATTTTATCTAGTCTAGTATAAATATTCAGACTGAGACCATACGAGTACACGACGAAATATCCAGAATATTGTCATAAAATTTAAACACACTTCGTTAAAAAATGGTTCCTAAAGAAATTACTCAGCTAGAGAAAAAAATACTCTAATAATGAACTTCCCTCATCAGAAAAGCAAATACCTCAAGTACTATTAAGAATTTAAGAGTCCAGCGCTGCTCCCTATCCCATTGTCTTTGGTTTGACTCTGGATAATGGTGGCATTATAAGCTTTCTCATTCATGGATTCTAAGCAACCTTAATTAACTTCCGAAGTTCTGAAAGACAGACAGTTTCATTCTTTCAAAGGTCCAGATAGTTAAGTGTACACGTTTTACTTAAATTATAGACAAGTAGTTAACGGTAAGTTACACAAACAGTATTTTACGATATGTCAGTATAAATTATTTAAACCACATGAAATAAATAAAATAATTAAATACAAATACCACTTATCCCTAACAAGTACCGATGGGTTTCCCACAAACAAGCACCTCTGTTGTTTATTATGTATCTCCTTAGAACAATTAGTCTCACTAGCTCGTAAATGTCAGACAATGTTAGAAGTTTGCAGGTGCTTACGCCCTTTGGGTGCGCACGGGCATTCTGAGAACACATTCGCACTTCGCACTACATTCGCTAATTGGGTTTTCATAGAAGTCCCTAAAGAGGTTAACGCGACGTTCAAATATCGTTTTCCTAGTTGTGACGTGTGTATTGTTATTGTTTTGAATAAATTTGGAAATCGAAGAACACGTTGTAGAGTTCTCAGTAGAGTATAGTAAGGTAGAGTTGTAAGTGTTGTAACGTCTTAAAGTGGTTTGTTTTGACCAAGGTTTGACGAAATGTACCTAATTTGAATATGTAAAATTACGTATTTTTAATTTGTTGTCAAAGTTAAGTTACATTTTACCCCGAAAATTATTTAACAAAATTATGTACTATTAGTATTTTATTTTTATGAGGGTTTACGAGATTTTTTAGACACCAAAGTTTATTTCATAGAACATATTTTTCTCAGACCGCAAAATGGAATTATTATTGAGTATTTAAACTAGTTTATACGTATAGGTACGCAGGTAAATAAATTTAAGAGTTTTGATTTTTTATGTTATCCTATTTGAAATGGAGTATACCTAACGATGAATTGCTGTCCCCTGGTACAAAATGCAGGTAACATGAATGTAATTAAATTCAAACACGTCTACAACTTACAATATCACACCATTGTTTGCATACTTGCATAGTCATGTCGAGCCTTATCGATCGTCCATGGTCCCAATACTTCCAAAACCCTCATTTTTGGCACTGACTGACCAATCGTAATCCAGTGTTAGTCTACTTAGTAATTCAGTTTGAGTGTTATTGTTAGTACTAAGTATGTACATACCACCGTCTAGTTACTTAAATGTACACACTATTAAACCTTAAATTATTACCAACGACATAATGTCAACTATTGTTCAATGTAAGCATTACTATAACATAGTTCTATCGACGACACGGCTGACTGACCATTAGTGATCCTAAGGGCTTTAATAATAAAGATTACTATCGTTCAGTTAAGGTTCCACTCACAGTGGTGTAAAGATGATCGCCTATGTTGAATCGACGTGGTGGGCCAGAGACAATGAAGTGATTGGTTCGATAACCGTCTACACATTATTTATTCGGAAGTAGATAAGAAACGATGAGACAGGAATGTTTTGTTGACGGTAAAGCCAAACAAATAGTGCTAATACTCTTCAGTTCCTTTTAAGTTTGATCGGTACGAGTAAGAATGTGTTTCCACCAGAGATGAGCGAGGATGCGTAAGAACTAATAATCCTAGAGCTGCGTTGTGCGAGGATAAACAAATGAAGTGATTGTATTGGTTTTCAAAAACATATTACTCGCAACACATGCTCGCTCATCTCTGGCAGATATGCAGCCTAAACCTACTTAAATAATTGATGTTCAAGATGTCACTCTGATCAAAAGTAACTTTAAGTACTTTTAAAATGTCACAAATATAGAAAAAAACCGTCCAAGTGCGAGTCGGACTCTCGCACCGAGGGTTCCGTAAAAACCTATAACAATTGCTATTTCTTATGATTGTGTGGACATGAAAGTATCGTTTTGCTACAGCAGAAAGATATTATAGAGCTGAGTATATGATATGAATTTCAATTTAATACCTCTACGCGTTTACGAGGAAACAGGTAGTAAGGTTTAAATTTTTAAAAATATTTTTTTGTATGATTTTACTAATTTTACCTTTGTCTGTGCTAAGTATATGAAGTTTCTTCGTGTCAAGTTTCAAGTTTCTGAGTTTACGGGAAGTACCCTTTAGGTTTTGAGTTTCATGCGAGTACTCAGTTTCAAAATATGCAACTTAAATTGCTATTTCTTTTGATTGCGTTGACATAAAAGTTTGGTTTTGCTACATCTGAAAGGTCCTATAGCCCTGAGTATTTGACATGAATTTCAACTTAATAACTACACGCGTTTACGAGGAAAAAGGTAGTAACTTTAAAATTTTAAATATATATTTTTTATGATTTTACTAAAAATGTCTACTTTTTATAATTTTTCCTTTGTCTATGCTATATGACGTTGCTTCGTGCCAAATTTCAAGTTTCTAAGTTCACTGGAAGTACCCCGTAGGTTTTGCGAGTGCCGAGAACTCTAAAATTTGCAGCATAAACGACTGTATCTTTTGATTTCGTTGGCTTTTAAGTTTGATTTTTTCGCAGCTTTAAGGGACAATAGACCTGAGTATTTGATATAGATTTCAGCTTGATACCTCCACGCGTTCCTGAGAAAAATGGTCTTGACAGACAGACAGACGGACAACAAAGTGATCCTATAAGGGTTCCGTTTTTTCCTTTTGAGGTACGGAACCCTAAAAAACACAACAAAGCAGACAGGTAAAACAGTGTAAGTAACCACTTTTGTGTTGACCTCATTCATACATTCTTATTCAAGTTATTCAACAACAAAAAGTACGGGAATCGGGAATGCAACGTGCATCGCAATGCGACTGACACCTATAGCGTGCCTATAGCATAAGTTGCCATATGTTTGGTGCGTGTCGAATAGAGTCGCTATTCAGTATTCATTCCAATTTCCAATGTCTATATTAAAAGTGTCACTATTGTGACCACATCACGTGCAGTGAGTGGAATGCAATGCAATGCACTTTAATGTTATTGGTAGACAGCTTTGTTTCACGGAACTGCTAGTTGAGAATCGGAACGTACATTAGGTATTTTCTCTATACGTATTTAGTTTCTCTAACATTTCTAAATATTTAGCGGAGATGTGAAGGTTAAAAATTGTATACAAATTAGATTATATATCCAAAGATAAATTCGTGTGGTATATGGCTAACAGAGCCATTAGTTTCATTATTCTGATACTTTTAAAATATGAATAGAATATGAATAGTCAGTAATTTAAGAAACCGATATAACTAGACAAGGGGCATACAAGGAAGTGTCTACTCTACACTCTACTGTCAGTCTGTCTGTGTCTGGCATCTGTCGAAGGTTGTATCGATTCAATGCATCATAGTCAATATTACCATCCGATAAGCTGTGGCCAGCAGCTATCACAATTAATAATATTATAATATGCTATGTTAAGTAAAATGGCCTTATTTAAAATCTACCAAATAAAATAAGTACGTTAAATTTTTCTGTTTGGTTTCTGTTTGGCTTCACGTGAAGTTCTAACTGTTCGTCAATTATTTATTTTAAGCACAACACTAAAACAGCACGCCGGGCTTCCCTTTAACACAATAGACAATAATAAAAGGTGCAAAAATCTCATCTGTAGTCAAACTGTACAAAGATGGCACGTATTTTCGTCTAGATTTTTCGTCTTTTTGGGTCCATTTTTGTATAACAGGTTGAATAGAAAACTAGACTTATATCCTCGCAGTTACGCTTGTTGTAAGAATATTCTACGACACGCCCTTCAAAATATGACGTACGACGACACAGAGAACCTACTAATAGTCATAAAATAATCAGTACTGTTACTTGTAAATTACTATTTTATTATAAATTTTAATGTTTTTATTAACTAGGATGATAAGACTCTAATTGTAAACTATATTTAACGTAAATATGCATAAGTGATAGGGAATGCAATACCCGGCCATTTTTGGTACCCGGGTATTACCCGACTTTGATTTTCAAAAACCCGGGTACCCGGGTAATACCCGGTTTTGAACAATTTTTTATGAATTATTGGTTTTCATCGTTTTTACGGGTATTTAGTAATAAAATGCACTTTTGATTGTTGAGTTTGCATTTATTAATTGACAAACAATGATTTCGTACATGAAATATATAAATTTAACAACTTATACTATTAAAACAGCTGTAAATCACAATATTAATATAGAGAGCATAAGACGTTAGGTTAGGTATACTTAATCTTTCTGTTTATTAATCAGAAATATCAAAGTTAACGGGAAATATGGAATATTAAAATGTAACAATAGATCTTCTTCTTCTTAGTCGTATACTCTTGTCAGATTAGTCGTGGTCATTGAGGTCGTTGTACGGCATTTTGTGTAGTTCTCCGCCATCCTTCTCTACTTAGTGCATTTTGCACGCACAGATTTAAGCGTGATCCGGTGAGGGCCTTCACTTGATCAGTCCATCGCATTGAGGGGCGTAATCTGGGTCTTGTACCATCCACTCTACCCTGAACAACAAGTCTCTCCATGGCGTCGTCTTCCTTGCGCGTCACGTGGCCGAAGTAACTAAGAATGCGAGAGTGCACGATTGCTGAAAGCCTTTGCTTAACCTTGAGCTCTTGGAGTATAGATATATTAGTGCGGCGCTGAGTCCACGATATCCGCAGCATTCTCCTCCAGCACCACATTTCCAAAGCATCAATACGTTTTCGTTCACTTTCTCTTACTGTCCACGTTTCTGCACCGTAAAATAACACTGGGAAAACGACGAGGCGAGTCTTAGTTGCCCTTGTGATATTGCGGTCTGTCCAGATCTTCGAGAGTTTCTCCATTGCAGACCTAGTTGTTGCTATGCGTCGCTTGATTTCATCTTCGGAGCCTCCACCGTTTGAGACCAGTTACCCCAATAACTACATATAGTATGATGATACAACTCCACAGTTTCCAATAGTTTTTGCCTTATTGCTGTTGTTACGGTCGACGAACATCATCTTGGTTTTTAGTCGGTTGATCTTCCGAATTCGAGACTAACTGTTTCAACGCGACGCATTAGCGCTGCTATACAATCTTCGCTTGTTGCTGTGAGTGTGGTGTCGATGTCGTCAGCGTAACGCAGATTGGAGATATTCTTCCCGCCTATTGGAATACCATCCGTCCAGCCTTGAAGCGTTATCCTCATTATGTGCTCAGTATAGATTACAGAAAAGAGCAAGGGCGATAGTATACACCCTTGACGTACCCCAGCCGAAGGGTGGAGTGGCTTTGACATTGTATTGTCCACTTTTACTGACGCGGAGTTGTTCTCATACAGCCCTCTTAATATATGGACGAGATGGTTGGGAGCGCCCATTCGTAAGAGAACATCCCACAGCAGCGGCCATTTAACTGAATCTAATGCCTTCTGAAAGTCAACAAAACATATGTACGTTGGTCTGTCGAACTCTCTAGCTTTCTCTATTATCTGGCGCAACAAGAGAATCTGTTCTCTAGTTTCTTTTCCTCTAACAAATCCGGCTTGTTCTGGTGCGATTTCTTTGCTGATATACGCCTTTTGTCTCTCATTTAGGTTGTGCAGTAAAATTTTACTGGAATGATTGATTAAAACTATCAAGCGATAGTTACCGCACTTTAGAAATAGATAACAATATACCTGCGCGGCGGCCAGCGGCAAAACAAAGGGATAACATGATTGAGTCCAATAAGTTAAGCGTTTAGAAAAAGAAAGTTTCGCAGTTGAAGTGTAAAATATGTTCGGACCATTTATGCAATGCATTTTTATTTTAATTGAATAGTTATAACACACACAGTAAGGTAGGGTTACAGTTACAGAAGTAATAGAACATTTTGTTTTAAGTTTATTCACGTTTTCTCTATTTTTCTACCGATTTCTAAATTACGGGTTAAAACCCGGGTTATGAGTTAAAAACCCGGGTTTTACCCGACTCCAAATATAGACGGGTACCCGGGTACCCGGGTTTTCGGGTACCCGGGTTGCAATCCCTAATAAGTGAATAATTATATAATAAGAAGCAGTACTTTTCAGCCTGAAACACAGGATTTCCTAGTTCAGGCATATATGAATATGAACCTCAGCTCTGTAATAATAATGCATAGTTCTAAGAATTATCTGTACAATTATTTTTGAATAAATTATTTATTATTTTTATTTTATTAAGGATTTTTAAATCTGACGAGAGATTTTAATTTTAAACTAATTAACACAGAAGTCAACGGGCTATGGAGCGTAGTATTCTAAGCGTGAAGTTAACAGATCGCATCAAAAACACGGTACTACGCTCCACTCCAAGACTCAAATAGCAGACGTGGCTGAAACAGCCGCTAAGCTGAAATGGGATTGGGCAGGACATGTTTGCCGTATGCCGGATGACTTATGGGCTAAAATAGGGGTTGCGGCAAACCTCGACGGCAATGGCGGGACGACCTAGCTGGTGGGAGACGGGTCAGGACAGGGATACGTGGAAAGCGAAGAGGGATGCCTTTGAGGAGCCTTGGGACACTCTAGGCTCATATAAATAAATATAATAACACAGAAGTTATGACCAGAAAACCACTTTTTGGCCTAAAATTACCCGACATTGATGTCAAATATCTCGAAGACGATGAATATTGAAGTAATGGGATACTAATATTGATTAAGGCCTCTACTAATAATATGATAAGCTACAAAACTCTTTAGAAAACTAAGGGGATCAGCCCTTCAGGTATGGAATGCCACATTTATTTGTTGCAACATAAAATCTAACAAAAGTAGCAATATCATGAGTTATAAATATAAATTCTTGAATACTACCCCTGATCCTATGATACTAATATTTTATTATGCAAACATATCATGTCGACAGCATAAAATTAGTCTCGTTTGGTGCGTTGATAAATTAATATTAATTAACTAATTACTGCTACTGCATAATTATAATAATTGGCATGCAGTTAACACTATGTTCAATAATAATTAATTACAGACTTGTTTGTATAAATATATTTGCACTTACATTTTTCTATAAAATAAAATAAGTTTTTTAAAATTGTTTTTCATTTATTTACGTCACTCTGGGCGCTAAGTGAGATTTACCGCCCTAGATCGCAGCGGCAAATCTCACTTCACACCCACGAGAAGACATAAAATTATGTACGCACCACGGGCGGTAATAAGGAAGCCCTCAGATCGCTTGTTTATGGCCCTTACCTTCGGTTCGGGCCACAAATACCCGCGATCTGAGCCCTTCTTTATTTTACCGCCCTAGGTACGTAATGTACTATTATGTCATGCTGGAACCACACTTCGGGTATTCGGCCAAATATTAGTGTTGCGTCTCTTTCTATTTTTATCCTATAGAGAGAGATATAACACCAATATTCGGCCGAATAACCCGAAGTGTGGTGCTAGCATTATCGTCATATGTAATAGTTTTAATCGTACTTAATAACGATTAAAAAAACAAAACAAAATTAAAAATATTATACCTACCTAAAAATTACTCGATTAGTTATTGTATCTTTTAACTACATAGTTCTATTGTCTTCAATTTTTGTTTTTATTTTTTTTACCGTCTAAGGCGATTATCACACTGACGCGGTTTCCGCGCGCGGTGGCGATGTGCGGGCGAGACAGCGCTATGCATGTCTAAAGCGCTGTCACGCTCGCGCACCGCCGCCGCGCGCGGAAACCGCGCCAGTCTGATCATCGCCTAATACATATAATTTACAAATTACATAAAAATAACTCACCATTTTATTACTGATAACACGTTATCAGTTATCACACACAGCTAGACGATTAAAATACCTACTTAACTAATCTTTCTACACTAATAATCACACTCATAAGTATTTTCACCTAATTTCAGATAAGTCAGCCGTAGACGTGCGGATCGATCGGCGAGCGATACGAAACAGATGTAAAGATGCGCGAGAGTCGATGCGGATGCCGGCGCGGCAGCTACCTGCGCGCCCGCACCCCGTGACGTCACGCAAGCATTTGTTTATCTTCTTTGTTGATGTTGATTGTGGATGTTTGGATCATGTGCGCCGCGTCCGATAGGCGTTCGTTATCACATCGAATTACAGTATATGTGTAGGTAGAAAGATTTCTCCAACATGAGGCGATCAATTTTAGATACTTACAGGAATATTTAGAACGTAAGTGATATGAAGTAATATGATTATGATTTACAGATACCTAATTAAATGTTATGACTGGGAAAATAATGAAAATAGAGATCTATGTCACGATATATAATAAAATAGATAGGTAGAAACAGCTACCTAGACCTAGAGGTAAGGTATAAATAGAGTAACTACCAGATCACATCCATTCTTAACTTACATAGTTTTATACCTACTCCTACCTACTATGTCGAGCGAGGCATTCTTCCTAAGAATATCAGATATACAATTTCTCAAGTCAGGTAATATGCTTTTATATTTTTAGGCCCTCGAACAGATGCGAGACGAAAAAAAGCAGATTTGGAATCGCGCTGGAGCCTGCAGGTTGGCGCCAGGTGCACTCTATACGACATCTGGCCGCGTATTGCCGTGGGTGCGCGCGCGCAGGTTTTAGTAAAAACTAGTGTAATTTGACCTCTAAATCAGTAACAAAAACAACGGTGCAATAAAGTAGGGAGCCGTCCTGAAATTAATAAAGTAGTTACTAGTGTACTACTAGTACGCTATTTGTTACTAGGTGGAGTAGCAGTGCAGGTGACATTTTCTCTTACATTTTCGGTATCTTTAGGGGGCTTTCGGACAGAGGGCGCAATTGACTTGAGCTTCAAAAAGTTCTTAGACTATGGCCGTCTATTATATCTTTAAGTCTATGAATAAGGTTTTTCAACTCTTGATTGCATTTTTTTGTAAAACATTTATTTACAACTGTACACTGACAAATCGTGTAAAAACTCGTGTCTATAGAAACTTATTTGGTTTGTCGGTATCGCACTGATTTGCCTGAGCCCCGACTCGGTAACCGATGTGAATACCCGCGGGATCAACACCCGGCGCGTGCGCACCTGCCACCTGACTCACAAAAAAACGGCTCCACAATACTCCTGGCTAGTATTACCTGAACCCGAGACCCATACAAAATCATCGTAACATTATATCGCTTGCGTATGGTTTTCTTAGTTTAAATTAATGTATTGCGCCCGGCGCAGCTTCTTGAGAAACAGTATCAAAAACTTGGTGAAGTGCTTCGAAGTTCGTCTTTAGAAATGTAATTTCAGAATTCTAACATTCGCAGTTTTGCATTGGAAAAAAAGATTAAAGGGGATTTTTTGCATCTCTTTAGACATTTGCTGAGACTTCAGATGTCCACCATGACCACCATGACCAGTGCAACCTGTGTCGAAACGTCGGAACTCAAGGTAAAATAAATGTATTTCGCGTTAGACCCGTTTTGTTTCGTTTAATTTAACAGCACTTTACATACATTAGCAAACAGCTGTATATGCCAAGAGCTGTCATATTACTCCATTCAATTAAAAATTCTACTATACCTTTGTTTTTTTACATTGTCACTGGCATATCGGTGTTAATTTTGTGTAGGTAGACGGTATATAAGTATGGGAATTCATCTTTGACGCCCTTACTGCAAGCGGAAAAGATACTTTTAACGATTAATGAAATTCCTACATAGTTAGGACTCAAAAGTAACATACGATCGACATTACGTAAACCTATTTTCAGTCTTATTGCAATGAAAATAAAGTGCAAAATCGTAAAGTTGTATCTAGCTTCTACTGCACATTATAGGGCAGGTGCTTTATAAGATGCTGTGACAATGTTTTTAAGGATTTCGCCGCTTATATGGATGAAACAAAAAGCGGGAAGTGCAACGAAAACAAAGGATATAAGTAGCTTTCACTTTGTTAAAAATGTAGAGGCGGTGTGAGAACGTAAACTTACTTCGTAGGGTAGATTCTGTTCGGAAAGATAAGTGCCTTAGACTCTATGAACTCCCATATAAACCAGGACACTTTATACTTTCCGAGCAAACTCTAAGTAGGTATAGACTTTTAAAAGGTTTTTTTATCGGGTTATTGAATATTTAACAATTAAACTGCCTTAAAGATAGAGTTAAAAATTAAGGGATATCATATTATAAAGGGTCCATGATTGTTTTGTTAATATTTTTTTAGCAAAAGCACGTAACACATGATCCAAGGGATGGAGGCTCCCTGTCAGCAAAATAAATGCCTGTGTTGGAAGATATACTTGAAATCAATTAACCTATATCCTATATCATACATATTTACTCAAAATATCGATAAATGTATTACGTCAACGAAGAACGTCGGTAATCTAAACATAGTTTTAAATTTATTTGTCATATCTCTATGGTTATTTACTTAGGTATTTCTAAATAGGAAGGAACTATAAAATTCAAGTTGACTCAATTATGTGAAGGTTTAATTTTATGACTATTTCCGTGTTTAAGCCACGCAGGTATATAGAAGGTAGGTACTCACAAAAATATGCTTAACCTACTTAAAATGCAAATTCATTTTAACTACGCACGCGGGTACAGTATGTATATATACATACAGTATGTATATACATGTACATATGTACATACATAACTACTCCAAAAAAGGTCATGTCAATAATTTATTCGCTTTTTACATGAAATACATAACAAGAGGGTAAGAATTTTGATAAAATATTAAAAATGTTGAACATGTCATATTTCCACATTAACCTTGATTACAAATGAAATTTGCTTTTGCGGCAAATCAAAATATTTAGCCGAAACTACAACAAAATCTTTACATGTTTTGTGCATTTAATTCAATTTTAATCTTTATTCTATAAAGAGTAAGGTTGAGTTTTTTTAAATATTTTGTTTAGGCCAAGGGGTACGTGTTTATTCTGACCATTTCGACAAGGTGAATATTTCCACAACCAGAATATTTATTTTCCATGTGGTCGGACAGATGGTACCTATTACGGGCCGCCTTACTGTAGTAATACCCGCTGTTGTAAGCAATTAACGGTCCTGCAAGAGTAGAAGGCACCTATTTGCTGGAGTGAGATCATGAAAGTCTTATAATACTTTAGAAATATTGACACTGAGTGTCTCTTTATAAATAAATTTATAAGTATTGACTGTCGAAGGCCGATTACTCAGCGGATGAATTCTCGGATGAACAGAAATGCCAACATCCCTAATAAGCCTTAAATTGATGTCTCATTTTATATTTAATCGAGGGCTTTAGCCAAAGTTTTAGTTAAGATAGGGCAGTGCTAATTAATAGTTTTTCGAGCCGATGGTAGTTTTTAAGTTAGGGCATTATTGTTTTATGGTAGGGCAATGCCCCATCAATAATGAATGAATGAATAACTGAATAAATCAGGAAATAGCTGCAGCACGTATCTTGCTCTTACCCTTACAGAGCTGCAGGATTAATCGTAATTGCTAGGTTTTATACAAACGATACAATTTTATTACATTAATTATTGATCATTTCAACGTTAACTCACCTATTTATTTACATAGCATAAAGTAAGTATGAGAAACATGAATGTTATGGAACATTCCATCATTAGGCGTCTGTTTGCCATGCGCAAGGTTGTATGGCGTGATCTCGCTAATTGTGTTTCGTTTAACACTTATTTAGAATGTGGTAAATGAGGGTCAGATACATGACTTAAAAAATAGGCAAATCGGGGCTAATTTGCAGAGATCGGAATAGGTAGAGTATATTTACCTAAACTTTGTAGAACAGTGACGAGAGTCGGAGACTCCCTTAGGTCTATATTTTTTTGTGCGGGATATCCCGTATTTGTTCCCGCATGTTTTAAAAACACACTGGTAAACTAACTTATTCATAAAAAAATTATTAAAAAGGTACATGGAATGTTATGAATAAGTTAGTTAACCAGTCTGTTTTTAAAACATGCGGGATACAAATGTAGTACGGAAACAAATGTACTACTTTACACGTACCTACCCCGTTTTGTGACCCGTCCCGATACGTGTTTTTTCGGAAACGTATTAATATCCGAGTATCCGTCATCATCATCATCATCATCAGTATCAAATGGCCGCCATCTTGAATTTCTTTGTTTTTCATCCGTTCGCGTTGAAAATTGATATTTGAGGACCTTAAATTAAGGCTTCTTAATACAAAACTTTATCCGATCGGTTCGAAACTCGATATCCGAGGATCTTTAAGGCCCCTTAATACGAAATTGAAGTAGAAATTGCAGAAACTGGCCGCCATCTTGAATTTATTTGTTTTTGATCCGATCAAGTTAAAAATTGATATCTGAGGATCCGCCAGGCCCCCTAATACGAATCTGAGGTCAAAATTGCAAAAACTGGACGCCATTTAGAATTTCGTTGTTTTTGATCGGTTCGTGTTGAAAATCGATATTTGAGGATCGGCCAGGTCCATATACATGAATCTAAAGTCAAAATTGCAAAAAATCGGCGCTTTCTTGAATTTCTTTATTTTTGATCCGATCAAGTTAAAAATCGATATCGGAGGATCCACCAGGCCCCTTAATACGAATCCGAAGCCAAAATTGCAAAAACTGGCCGCCATCTTGAATTTCTTTATTTTTTATTCGATCAAGTTAAAAATCGATATCTGAGGATCCGGCAGGCCCCCTAATACGAATCTGAGGTCAAAATTGCAAAAACTGGACGCCATTTTGAATTCCGTTGTTTTTGATCCGTTCGTGTTGAAAATCGATATCTGAAGATCGGCCAGGTCCATATACATGAATCTGAAGTCAAAATTGCAAAAAATTGGCGCCATCTTGAATTTCTTTGTTTTTGATCCGATCAAGTTAAAAATCGACATCTGAGGATCCACCAGGCCCCTTAATACGAATCTGAAGTCAAAATTGCAAAAACTGGCCGCTATCTTGAATTTCTTTGTTTCTGATCCGTTCGTTTTGAAAATCGATATCTTAGTATCTTAAAGGCCTCTTAATACGAAACTGAAGTCAAAATTGCATAAACTGAGCGCCATCTTGAATTTCTTCATTTTTTATTTGATCAAGTTAAAATTCGATATCTTTGGATCCGCCGCGTCCCTTAATTCGAATCTAAGGTCAAAATTGCAAAAAATAGCGGCCATCTTGTATTTCTTTGTTTTTGATGCGTTTGTGTTGAAAATCGATATCTGAGAATCCACTGGGCTCTTTAACAAGAATCTGAAGTCAAAATTGCTAAAACTGGGTGCCATCTTGAATTTCTTTGTTTCTGATCCATTCGTTTTGGAAATCGATATCTGAGTATATTAAAAGCCTTTTAATACGAAACTGAAGTCAAAATTGCAAAAAATGAGCGCTATCTTGAATTTCTTCATTTATTATCCGATCAAATTAAAATTCGATATCTTTGGATTTCCCACGTGACCCACGTCCCTTAATTCGAATCTAATGTCGAAATTGCAAAAAAATTAGCGGCCAACTTGTATTTCTTTGTTTTTGATGCGTTTGTGTTGAAAATCGATATCTGAGAATCCAATCAAAAACAAAGAAATTCAAGATGGCCGCCAGTTTTATAATTTTGACTTTAGATTCGTATTAAGGGGTGTGACGGATCCAAAGATATCGATTTTTAATTAGATCGGATAATAAATTAACAAATTCAAGATAGCGCTCATTTTTTGCAATTTTGACTTCAGTTTCGTATTGAAAGGCTTTAAATATACTCAGATATCGATTTCCAAAACGAACGGATCAGAAACAAAGAAATTCAAGATGGCACCCAGTTTTAGCAATTTTGACTTCAGATTCTTGTTAAAGAGCCCAGTGGATTCTCAGATATCGATTTTCAATACAAACGCATCAAAAACAAAGAAATACAAGATGGCCGCTATTTTTTGCAATTTTGACCTTAGATTCGAATTAAGGGACGCGGCGGATCCAAAGATATCGAATTTTAACTTGATCAAATAAAAAATGAAGAAATTCAAGATGGCGGCCAGTTTTTACAAATTTGACTTCAGATTCGTATTAAGGGGCCTGGTGGCTCTTCAGATATCGATTTTTAACTTGATCGGATCAAAAACAAAGAAATTCAAGATGGCGCCAATTTTTTGCAATTTTGACTTCAGATTCATGTATATGGACCTGGCCGATCTTCAGATATCGATTTTCAACACGAACGGAACAAAAACAACGGAATTCAAAATGGCGGCCAGTTTTTGCAATTTTGGCTTCAGATTCGTATTAAGGGGCCTGGTGGATCCTCCGATATAGATTTTTAACTTGATCGGATCAAAAACAAAGAAATTCAAGATGGCGCCGATTTTTTGCAATTTTGACTTCAGATTCGTATTAAGGGGCCTGGTGGATCCTCCGATATAGATTTTTAACTTGATCGGATCAAAAACAAAGAAATTCAAGATGGCGCCGATTTTTTGCAATTTTGACTTTAGATTCATGTATAATGGACCTGGCCGATCCTCAAATATCGATTTTCAACACGAACCGATCAAAAACAACGAAATTCTAAATGGCGTCCAGTTTTTGCAATTTTGACCTCAGATTCCTATTAGGAGGCCTGGCGGATCCTCAGATATCAATTTTTAACTTGATCGGATCAAAAACAAATAAATTCAAGATGGCGGCCAGTTTCTGCAATTTCTACTTCAATTTCGTATTAAGGGGCCTTAAAGATCCTCGGATATCGAGTTTCGAACCGATCGGATAAAGTTTTGTATTAAGAAGCCTTAATTTAAGGTCCTCAAATATCAATTTTCAACGCGAACGGATGAAAAACAAAGAAATTCAAGATGGCGGCCATTTGATACTGATGATGATGATGATGATGACGGATACTCGGATATTAATACGTTTCCGAAAAAACACGTACCGGGACGGGTCACAAAACGGGGTACGTGTAAAGTAGTACATTTGTTTCCGTACTACATTTGTATCCCGCATGTTTTAAAAACAGACTGGTTAACTAACTTTATTCATAACATTCCATGTACCTTTTTAATAATTTTTTTATGAATAAGTTAGTTTACCAGTGTGTTTTTAAAACATGCGGGATACAAATACGGGATATCCCGCACAAAAAAATATAGACCTAAGGGAGTCTCCGATTCTCGTCACTGTTCTACAAAGTTTAGGTAAATATACTCTACCTATTCCGATCTCTGCTAATTTGTTTTCCTTTTGAAAAAAATTGGGCACCCGGCGTGATGCGAATACTACGGACGCCCCGCCTCAGCTGTAATACGGGCCGGGTCTCGCTGAATATGTATCTTAAAGTATATATGTATATCTTGTATCGCTATTCGCAACCATGCCAGGTTATTAGTGTCACTGGGATAAGATAACGAGCAAGGTAAAATTCTCGTGGGAATTATAAACATAGCGATACTTTGTTTCAACGCTTCCTTAAAACTAAAATACATTTTCACTTGATTGACGTATTGTTTCAAAATTAAAAAGATAATCAAGGTTTGTTAGCTGTGATCGAAAAGAAATCGGGACCACACATAAGTAGTATAAGTTACTACGAGAAAGAACTCAGGTGTTTAAAGTTCAAGATGAGCCTGACACGACTTTATTGTTAACGTGTAATGATGTTGACACCTCACCGTCAAAACTGTAAAGCAAAATCAAAAAAAAAGACGCATATTTATTTTGTTCTAAACACTTAGTTAAGTATTTATCGAAAGTTTTAAATATGATCAATAATGTGCAACGCAACATCTTTGGAATCAGAGGCATCTTCGCCCGGAAACAGGCAGGTGAAGGCCAAGGCCGGGAATAACTTTTGCAAATGTATTCCTGCTCGATTAACGAGCGGCTCGAGAGTCGAGACTCGAGCACTCGAGCTGGAGACGTTGTAATGCTATCTCGTTACGATTACGTCGGCTGTAACTGCCAATACGGGCACTTGTGTGAGACGTTACTTTATTTTTATACGATTTATGGGTTAGCACCAAATAGTTTCAATCGTTATTTGCTTATACAGATGAGTAAACAATACGCGTAAGAATATAGCTTCGGGCTCACTTCTCACTTCATGATCAAGTGTGATGTGATGAACTAGTAGGTACACTTCCATACAAAGGGCGGAAAGTGTGTGATTAATTTAAGTCATAAGCCACTTTATGAGCAACTGTATTAAAAATATTTTTCCGAGAACCGTTTTAAGTTAGGGTTATCTCGTTGCGTTGCATTAAGGTTAATGACTTGTCAGTTAACAGACTTAACAGTGTCAACGATAGTAAAAAAATAATTACATATAATAATAAAAATGCCAGTAAGTTTGTGTTCTTTTTGTCTGTCTGTCTATTACCTCTACACGCTTAAAGGTTAGGTTATGGAGATAGTTTATGTCCTGGGACGGGTAAAAGTACCTAATAATCGGTTTTATGACGGAAATCGTCCTTTAGGGGGCGAAAAGTGGGGATGAAGTTGCTATAGAAATAGTTATTCTACGCTAATAAAATAGTAGATGCTAGTGTACAGATCAGATAAGAGAAGATATCTTTATTTCATTATAATCTGTTACCCTCTAAACTGGTAGCTTAATTGACAATAATAGGTAATGTTAATAGAAAGAGGAAAGAGGATAGTGTTTTGTGAAACATTATGACCTAATTACGGTCAAGGAAACATATAATGGAAATTGAGCCAAGTGAGAGGAGAGCCATTTATAAACCTCAACAACATGTGTCACTTGTCGCATTTGATAGTGTACGTAAAGTCCCAAGTGTAATTAATCTTCCGTTTAATTCCTATAACTTAAAGCTTTACCAAGAGAACACGCTATACAGTATACATGTTATCATGTTATCATGCAGTAATTCCATTTCATTTAAAGTTATTTTCCTAAATTAAATGCACGAGCAGCACGAGTAGAGTAGAGTCGGACGAGTTACTTACCAAAAAAATACAGAATCACTATAAAATTTGATGAGTTCGGAGTGCTAATTACATGAACTCACGAGGTCACGAATACATTGATTTTCGTCAACGCTTTCATACAAAGGTACCTGTTTAAAAATACTCACCCATTTACCCGATTACATTGTGCCAGTTACTCTATAAAAAGACATGTCGATATCGCGGCCTGCTGCGGCTAAATAATCGTAAGCCAAATCAGTGGCGATTTACAAAGGTTATCCAGTCATGTGTTGTAGCCAGGTAGGACTGTGTAAGTCTTAACTTCTAGAAGACGTTGTCTAATCTAGAAGTTTAAGCCAAGTAGCTTTAGGTTGCCTAACTGACTAATAATGTCTTATGGTTTCTTGTTAGCTATAGTTGCACGTAAGAACGAAGCTTAGTTGGAGTGGTATGTTTCAGCATTCTGCCGTAGTTCCGAATCGGGTAGGTTCTTGTAGTCTAATTTACATTAGTTATGCGCTCGCTTATTAATACAAAATGTTTTGTGAGTAGGAAAAGATAAGCTAGCGACCTGCGGGACAATTACCCCCAACTTGTCTGACCCACGACCCGTGATACGAAGCCGTGTTTAATATGTCCATTTACAGATTACCCACTGATTTATTTGCACTAGTGACATACAAATTATATTGGTAGGTATATTAAATAAAGGAAACCTCCTAAAAATAATCGACTCGGAGGAAATAATTCCGGGTAACAATTGCTTTGGCAATTAAGCATTTTTTAAATAAATATAGGTAATAAGGTATCTACAATTATGGATTTCACATATTAAGAACATAGGACATGACTCCGGTTCAGGTTTTGTGCCTATTACTGAAAACTGGAGTTTCCCGGTTCATTCATACAATACAATATCAATACCGGCATCTTGCCCTATTTGAACTGCTAAAATATAGAGGAATCCCTCTAAAGATTATCGTTCAAAAATAACTATAACGTTACTTTTTAGGGTTCCGTACTCAAAAGGTAAAAACGGGACCCTATTACTAAAACTCCGCTGTCCGTCCGTCCGTCTGTCCCTCTGCCACCAGGTTGTATCTCATGAACCGTGATAGTTAGACCGCTGAAATTTTCACAGATGATGTATTTCTGTTGGCGCTATAACAACAAATAATAATTAAAAAAAAAACGGAATAAACTAAATATTTAAGGGGGCTCCTATACAACAGACATGTTTTTTTCACCTCACTAGCTCGGAAAGCCCTTTTTGTTTGTTCAATATCTATTGTGAAAATCGCTTTTTATCCACATGTGGTGAAAGAGTTTTGACATAAGTGACAAGTGGCTTAAGTGACATTTGACAGCTAACAAAACGTAAAACGTTAAAAGTGCAGAATTTTTAACATCGCAATTAATGAATTGCATCGAGTAAAAACACTTAATACAGTCTTACAACTTTATTTTAATTCATAAATATCAGCATTCAACATTAATCTTCATTCTTTTTGTAAAAACGGATAAATTGTTCTGACAGCTGAATAAGTCTACGTACGAACAAAACGCATCTGACATTTAATAAAACCTTTTACGTCAAAACTTTTCATTTCAATTCATCCATCATATCAACGTTAAATATTCGCATGTTTTTCTAGGTTGTTTTGTTAAAAATTAGTGATTCGAGTGATGAAGAAGTATTAAACACCTGAGGAATTACGGGAAACCGAGCAAAATGCACCCTTTTTCTTATTTTCCTCGCTGTAGTGAGGTGAAAAGTTTTGTGTTATACACGGGTGAAAGTTATTTTACGTCTCGTGTATTAAAGCACTCGCTACGCTCAGGATTCTATTTTTGAACCACTCGCTTCGCTCGTGGTCAATAATAGAATCCTTTCGCTAGCTCGTGTTTCAAATAACACTCGCACGTAAAATACAACTTTCACCCCTTGTATAACAAATAACTATTATTATCTACCTAGTACTATTAAGTTATGAGTAAATGGATAGTATTAGATTCAAAGAAAAATAATTGCTGATGACGCACGGCAGCGCAAATAAAATGTTTTTATGCGATAACTGAATAGACTATTCACTTAATAGTTATTTGTTATACAAGTGGTGAAAGTTGTATTTTACGTGCGAGTGTTATTTGAAACACGAGCTAGCGAAAGGATTCTATTATTGACCACGAGCGAAGCGAGTGGTTCAAAAATAGAATCCTGAGCGTAGCGAGTGCTTTAATACACGAGACGTAAAATAACTTTCACACGTGTATAACACAAAACTTTTCACCTCACTACAGCGAGGAAAATAAGAAAAAGGGTGCATTTTGCTCGGTTTCCCGTAATTCCTCAGGTGTTTAATACTTCTTCATCACTCGAATCACTAATTTTTAACAAAACAATCTAGAAAAACATGCGAATATTTAACGTTGATATGATGGATGAATTGAAATGAAAAGTTTTGACGTAAAAGGTTTTATTAAATGTCAGATGCGTTTTGTTCGTACGTAGACTTATTCGGCTGTCAGAACAATTTATCCGTTTTTACAAAAATAATGAAGATTAATGTTGAATGCTGATATTTATGAATTAAAATAAAGTTGTAAGACTGTATTAAGTGTTTTTACTCGATGCAATTCATTAATTGCGATGTTAAAAATTCTGCACTTTTAACGTTTTACGTTTTGTTAGCTGTCAAATGTCACTTAAGCCACTTGTCACTTATGTCAAAACTCTTTCACCACATGTGGATAAAAAGCGATTTTCACAATAGATATTAAACAAACAAAAAGGGCTTTCCGAGCTAGTGAGGTGAAAAATAAATATAACGCTCAGGCTTGGTTCACGGTTCACGACGTAACCGCCATGTGGAAACTTCAGTCGGCGAAATCGCCGAATGAAGAAGTTTCGGTATAGAATCTATACCGGTAGTTTTTTTCGGTAAACGGAGTTGAGAGGACTCATATCAAAGAGGGTTAATCAACATCTTATGAGCTATGTTTTGCAGCTGCAGACTATGGGCGGGTTACACTACGGAAACCTAACGAATTGTTCAACGTTAAATATGGCAACGCTGTTAACTCATAAAAAAATAACACTCATTTCATACAAGCATATTTTAACGATGACCATAACGTTAGCATAAGATTTGATGCAACTATTTTGCCTCCAGAGGATTGAATTACTTATTGTTCTTATTTAAACATTTTGTAATCCATTTCGTTAGTTTAAGAATATACTCCGCTGAAAAAGATGGCATTACTTATTTACTTACTTAAAGCTAAAACATGCTACTAACAATTATTCTGCAAATTAACATAATTATTATGATTATGACATACCTACTTTCGGGTGGAGCCTACTAGTTACAAAGACAAAGTCTTATATTTTTATTTTATTTTATAAGACAGTCCTATAATATTTACAATGTATTATTACTATTAGGATACATATAAAAAATGCACTAGACACATGGGGTTGCCCCGGGGTTCCCCGGAAGCTGTTCCTTTTACCATGAGACATCATTATCCTTAGCCGCTAACTACGGTCACATGTTTACAAACACATATTTTCCTTACACCATTACAAACATTCAGATAACTTGCTAATAAATAATAGCTCCTTAAGTTTTGATATGTTGACCTCCTAATTAGTACGTACGTACGTAAACATAGGTACGAAGTCAAAAATTTTGTTCCTAGCTTTTCCCTCTATTATACCTGTTCGTTGCTTGACACTGACTATTCCTAGAATATGTCGTAAAATCATGAGGATAATTTTGACAGTTTTTAATGTCAACATAATGACAGTAATACATACTAATGATGATGATGATGACTGACGAACAAACAATGTCAAATGAGACAGAAACGAAATCCGTCGTCCAACTAAATTATAGCGTTAGTAAAAAACAAGGAAAAAATAAAACAGGAAAAAAAAACATTATTCACGAATACCGTACTTACTTTTACATTTAGGTAGGTAAGTTATATAGGTAATTACATAAATTACTGAGTAATGAGTACACACCGTTAAAAATACCGATCCTACTAAAAAAACACACTAATTTAAAAATATTTAATTGTATAAAAATTAACAAAATTAAAATATATATATTGAAAGCAATAATCTTAAAATAGCTATTTTATGTAATTAATAAATTTATAACACGTAATAATTATTTGAAATAATATGTATTATTGAAATCAAACAAGTATGAGTAGAAGTATCAGCTGAAAACTTTACCACAATTTCATAACACAGTATTTATTTATAGATCGATAAAAAGAGGAAGCTAATGTTGTTTATTATTATTATGTAACTGAGTATCACAGTGTAGTATTGTATTGTATTATTGCAGTAACATTGTAATGTTGTGTGAATCAGCGCCATGCTAGTGAACTTGCCGACCGGCCGCGGCCCTTCTGCACGAGGCGCTTATCGTGATAGAGGGTCAAGAGCGATCCTAGTTTACATATGTGATCACGTAGATCATGTCATTGGCAAATATAAATTAACTGTATTTGACCGTACTAAGTATTACAAAGTTACACAAAAATTAAAAAAATGGCGAAGTGAGAGTCGCGCTCACGCTCCTAGGGTTCTGTACATTTCACAATTATTAAAAGTTTTTTTTAATTGCGACTTAAGCTTGAGCGTGGACTTTTTATTAATTTTCCTGTAATCGACAGATAAAGAATTGTCTGTATTTGTTTTTTAATTTTAGGCTTATCATAGATATATCGGTTTCCGAGATCAAGAAGATCAATCTTCGCCATTTTAGGGTTCCTTAGCCAAAATGGCAAAAACGAAACCCTTATAGGTTCGTCATGTCCGTCTGTCCGTCTGTCCGTCCGTCCGTCCGTCCATCCGTCCTTGTCACAGCCATTTTACTCGGAAACAATTAGACGTCTCAAGTTTTAACAAAAGGTTTACATTGTTACACTACAAATAAATTATTAACAATAATTATTTTATATGGTTTATTTTGCTTTCAAAAACATAAGTACTTGTATAATACTTACGATTATCACAATGCGAAAGAATACCACCCGCGAAGAAAACAATAACCTAATGATGCTAATGAATGACGAAATAATATTTTGGCACTGATTAGGAACAATAATAAAGTTGTAAATATACACAATATATTGTTATGTTAAGAAGTAGGCCGAATTATGACGAAATAAGATATTCTGCGACGTTGAATTTTCGCCTCTGTTTTTTTTAAAGCCCAGATCAGGAAGTACTTAGGTAGTTAAGCACAAGTTAAAGTTACATACTTCAGTTACAAAGTTGGTACTTGTATTCCAACATCCAGCTTTAAGAGTTCACACACTTGTTAGAAGTCGTCGTGAAGTCGGGCGAGAGCCGAGAGAGGCTGGCCCACATCCAGGCCGTGTTGTCACTGGATACACGATCGCGTCAGGCTCTCGTAACCAGTGCAACAGTGTTCCTTTCCTACACTTAGCTCGTCCCTTCAGGCGTATGTGGTATAGCCAGATATTAAAAACTTTATCAGTTTGGCCGTAACAGTGAAGACGAAAGTGTTATTTATCATTTATTCAAAAATAACACATAAGTTCACAGTACTTACACCAAAACACTTATGCATTAATACAACAATTGTTATAAAATTCGAAAATTACAATTTTAGTATAAACAAGACATTATAACAATAAGTTATACTATGTTACTGGTAAACAAGCTTACAGATCCTTTAAAACCTGTCCCTACACAAATATTTTTTTGAGGGAGTCCCTACATACTGTAGGTACTGCTACATACTGTAGTCAGGAAACTTTCGCAAATACCTTATTCTTAAGCCGAAGCCTTTGCGGGAGCTAATTTCTAGAAACGGCGCAGTGCACGACCGTTGACGGTTATGTCTTAATTGTCATAAAACATGACGGTTCATGTCTGCATATCTTGCATATCTCGCGCAGAACCTTCAGTTCTGAGACTCGCAGTTTGTACTTGTGCCGCTCAATCACATGGCATGCCTCAAAGCCGTTTATGAATAGGTCCGATGATGGTTTTATAGATCTAAGCCCGTAGACTTAAGACCCTAAAGCAACCGGCAGCGGCGGCCGAGACGAGCGGCCACCGCTGTCCTCCAAAAGAGCGACACCCCGAGCGACGGGACGGGACTGCAGCCTAATACTGGTTATATTGAGCCTTCGTCTTGCCCTTGTTAGGTAAGCAATTTCAATAAGGAAGAAGGTCGCAGTCCCGACCTAACCGAGTTTACAAATAGGTCACTGGCCTAAGATAATGAGGCCACTGACCTAATCACGGCAAGCACTAGCTTTGTACATAAACCTAGTTCATTAACGTAGCCTTATCATTTGCTACATTGAGTTTCTTTGTGTGTATAGAATTACTCAAGCTTACTTGTCATTATTTTTAATAGAATGTCGGAAGGGAGGGTAATATAATGGTTTCGGAGTGTAGGTAATGTTTAATGTATGTGAATATTGTGAATAGCCTTGCGATCTACACGCAGAATAAATATTACATTTTTAATATACTTAATTCAACCTATCTTTACTGGCGATTTTATTTGGCTATTCTTATAGGATATTGCCAGCACATACATAGAAATAAATTATTTAAAATAATTACCTAATTCCATAAGTAAAAATTATAATACGTAGACCCTTAGCTGAAAGAGGACAACGAAACCTTATCTACAAATAATAAATAAAGTCATTAATAAACTGATAACTAATTGAGATTATAATAATTACCTGTCACGTATGAATTAATGGTGTCATATTGATATCCGTACCTATTGTTAACAAAATTCTCAATCTGCACTAGAAACTAAATATCACAATACACGATAACTTCAAAGTATCTATAATTTCACACGATATACGTAGTTTCAATTATATTCAATATTTTAACACATGAACACACATTTTTACGTCACTATACCTACACAGAAACAAACACAACTAAAGACCTTCATAATTTTCTTGATTTTTTTGTGTTCACTTATCGCGTGTGTACTCAAGATTATCAAAACACCACTTTGTATGTTTATATACACAGGTACAATTCAAATTGCACACACCCGATTAACCGGACTTCTAATACTAGACTAGCAATTAATTTATCTGTCAGATAAGTTATCAGACGTTTAACCGCCGTGATAACGACCAGCTGACTGCGCGGTGTTCAGACTACCGCACGGTAAGCAAATATGTGTTGTAGGTCAACCAGCTAGGGTTGATACTTGTTAGATTGTGTTAGATGCATGTGTACCTAGACCATGTGTTAAGCGTAGATGTGTTTATGTATTATGATTATGATGTAACTGAAAGATTTAGTATCAGAACGGATCTGAAACAATGTTATTTTAGATCAGTTCAGTTCAGAAGTAAGATTGCCAATATTGAAATTACAAACCAGCAGGTGGTCGTGTAGTGTATTACTCTATGTAATTGAATGATTGCAAAATACTTGCGTAATTAAATTAACTAAGTGTATTTTATTCCGTATTAAGAATGTAAAAGTAATCGTTTCAAGCCATATAATCAGGAGATTGCCGGATAGGATTAAGTTACCGAGCAGAAAAATCTAGAAAGATGATGATGGTTACATACTGTTACGTTTAGTATAATAACCGCAACAACAGATTTGTGTATATAAATAATTAAGTCAAGGAAAACTAACGCAACAGAAAGTCAGGAAAACCGCGCATTACATGTACCTACGAGGTACATTACCAGGCAATGTTATTTAAACTCTAACAAGAGTTTGTCGCCTATTTTTACTAGGTATCGAATATTGCCGATGGGGACCAAGTTTATGAACGGACCTACTGCTGGCCACGGCGTCACTGACAATTTGAATAACTTGAATGATACAAATATTGACATCTGTGGAAAACGCAAATTAGCGGAATTACACGCGGAATTTAGCTACGATACACAAATTCCCAATTCCGACTGGTTTTTGTTTAGAGATAGCTGTATTTCACGCTAAATTTCTTTCAAGTTTGAAACTGCAGTAGGCTTACAAAAATAACACTTTCTCACACATGCAATGAAATATTCTCTTTACGTTCCTTATAATACACTCGGAAGTGTCTAAAGAGATAGTGGTCGGGGTAAGGGTAACGGTAAGGGTAAGGGCAAGGGTGTGGGTATGAGTAGGTATATGAAAAAAACATAACTTCGTTCTAACCGAGTGTTCCACGACACTCACGCATTTTTTAAAATTTTAGATTGAATATTTCATTAGAGTTGAGAATGTTTGAGAAAAGCACTATATTTTCCTCGGCATGAAAATGAAAACGGATTCCCTGCCTCGTATCTCTATCCGTCTATACCTACTTTGCCGAAAATCCTTATATTCCCGGCCTCTGATGTAAATGTAGGTACTAGGTACTTACTGTACTGATGTGGCAGTGAAAATAATATTAGTAGCTGGGGTAGCGGGCTTAGTTAGAGAATGACATGTTGATGTCGTAAACAAAAGTTAGGTTTACGTATAAAAAAGTAATTTAACATTTTGTTCTTGCCAACAACTAAGGTTTAATAATAAATAATAATAAAATACTCTTTATTGCACACCTCGATACAAGAATTTTGACAGAAAATTTACAAAAAAACTTAAGGTAAACAACAGGCGGTCTTATCGCTAAAAAGCGATTTCTTCCAGACAACCTTAAGGTAGCGGAGATTGGTTAATTTATTAATGTCAGTAGGTGTTGAAAAACATGACGAAATTCTTATTTATCATACACATCGTATAGCCAAATATTTGGGTAAGTAATAAAAGATATAAGAACTTATTGCATAATATTCATATTCTATACGCTCATATTGTATAAGCTTGTTTTGTATACCGTTCAAAGTCTATAATGAACGTTTGATATAACATCAAAATATCTAATTTTGTTAAGTATAACGTTGTTTAAGTATAATATCGTTGCATATAACGGTCATAATGTATAACGTTCATAATACCTTAGATTTATAATGTATAATATTCAATACATCTAACACCAAAATACATAATGCTCGTATAGAATAACGGATTGTCTAAATTGCAGCTCGTGTACATATCAACTCGCCTAAAAGCAACTGGTCTACACGATTTTTTAAGTAGCAGCTCGTCTAATTAGCTATTCTAAAATTCTCAAAATGTTGAATCCTCAACTAAACTAGACGGAGCCCCGCTTCGCGGGGCTCCTATTTCCGGGCGGTTTGCCCTTCGGGCATCTGAAGTAGGGAATGCAATACCCGGCCATTTTTGGTACCCGGGTATTACCCGACTTTTATTTTCAAAAACCCGGGTACCCGGGTAATACCCGGTTTTGAACAATTTTTTTATTTATTATTGGTTTTCATCGTTTTTACGGGTATTTAGTAATAAAATGCACTTTTGATTGCTGAGTTTGCATTTATTAATTGACAAACAATGATTTCGTACATGAAATATATAAATTTAACAACTTATACTATTAAAACAGCTGTAAATCACAATATTAATTTAGAGAGCATAAGACGTTAGGTTAGGTATACTTAATCTTTCTGTTTATTAATCAGAAATATCAAAGTTAACGGGAAATATGGAATATTCAAATGTAACAATAGATCTTCTTCTTCTTCTTAGTCGTATACTCTTGTCAGAGTAGTCGTGGTCATTGAGGTCGTTGTACGGCATTTTGTGTAGTTCTCCGCCATCCTTCTCTACTTAGTGCATTTCGCACGCACAGATTTAAGCGTGATCCGGTGAAGGCCTTCACTTGATCAGTCCATCGCATTGAGGGGCGTAATCTGGGTCTTGTACCATCCACTCTACCCTGAACAACAAGTCTCTCCATGGCGTCGTCTTCCTTGCGCGTCACGTGGCCGAAGTAACTAAGAATGCGAGAGTGCACGATTGCTGAAAGCCTTTGCTTAACCTTGAGCTCTTGGAGTATAGATATATTAGTGCGGCGCTGAGTCCACGATATCCGCAGCATTCTCCTCCAGCACCACATTTCCAAAACATTAATGCGTTTTCGTTCACTTTCTCTTACTGTCCACGTTTCTGCACCGTAAAATAACACTGGGAAAACGAGAGATCTTACGAGGCGAGTCTTAGTTGCCCTTGTGATATTGCGGTCTCTCCAGATCTTCGAGAGTTTCTCCATTGCAGACCTAGTTGTTGTTATGCGTCGCTTGATTTCATCTTCGGAGCCTCCACCATTTGAGACCAGTGACCCCAATACATATAGTATGATGATACAACTCCACAGTTTCCGATAGTTTTTGCCTTATTGCTGTTGTTACGGTCCACGACCATCATCTTGGTTTTTAGTCGGTTAATCTTCAAACCGAATTCGAGACTAACTGTTTCAACGCGACGCAATAGCGCTGCTATACAATCTTGTTGCTGTGAGTGTGGTGTCCATGTCGTCAGCGTAACGCAGATTGGAGATATTCTTCCCACCTATTGGAATACCATCCGTCCAGCCTTCAAGCGTTATCCTCATTATGTGCTCAGTATAGATTACAGAAAAGAGCAAGGGCGATAGTATGCACCCTTGACGTACCCCATTGCAGCCGAAGGGTGTAGTGGCTTTGACATTGTATTGTCCACTTTTACTGACGCGGAGTTGTTCTCATACAGCCCTCTTAATATATGGACGAGATCGTTGGGAGCGCCCATTCGTAAGAGAACATCCCACAGCAGCGGCCATTTAACTGAGTCAAATGCCTTCTGAAACTCGAACTCTCTGGCTTTCTCTATTATCTGGCGCAATATGAGAATCTGTTCTCTAGTTTCTTTTCCTCTAACAAATCCGGCTTGTTCTGGTGCGATTTATTTGCTGATATACGCCTTTTGTCTCTCATTTAGGTTGTGCAGTAAAATTTTACTGGAATGATTGATTAAAGCTATCAAGCGATAGTTAGAATTGAAGTGTAAAATATGTTCGTACCAATTATGCTATGCCTTTTAATTTTAATTTAATAGTTATAACTCACACAGTAAGGTAGGGATACAGTTACAGAAGTAATAGAACATTTTGTTTTAAGTTTATTCACGTTTTCCCTGTTTTTCTACCGATTTCTAAATTACGGGTAAAACCCGGGTTATGAGTTAAAAACCCGGGTTTTACCCGACTCCAAATATAGACGGGTACCCGGGTACCCGGGTTTTCGGGTACCCGGGTTGCATTCCCTAATCTGAAGCTACCTAACGAACCTAACCTACCTATTGATTTAGTTTGATATCCGTGAAAACATTACACTTTGGGGGAAAAGGTTGGAATGGAGTTATAACCTATTTAGTATATCATACGCTATTATATTTTATAATTATTATATTAAAAAGATAGTATATATTATGATCGATATACGTTATGTATGTTATATTAACTAAATTTAGAGTATTTGAGTGTTATATGATAAGTTATTATACAAAATGAGTATTATATTAATTGACCGTTATTCCTAATAAAAATATTGATTTTGTTGTTATAGCAAACGTTCATTATATCTTGTGAACGTTATTAATATGAAATTATATATTTTGTAGTTATATCTTATGGGACGCACCCCAAATATTTATATCATACAAATAAAAACCCATTGAAATAAACATACATATTATACAATTTACACATATAACAAAATAAAAATATCTACTTAAACATACTTACACATACATACACTTACATATATATAAATAACAGTGTCAGACCATGGAGAGAAGGACTCGGACAAAAGTATCACGACGGAGAAAGATAATGAAGTTTAAGATGGCTTTTAAATAAAGTAGGAGATTGTGCGCACCTTATGCCCACGGGCAGTGAGTTCCAGAGCCGGACCGCTTGAAAAGTAAAGGAGCTATTATAGAATTTAGAAGAGGACGACGGCACGGAGAGAAGCAAGTTACGGGAACACCTGACAGAACGGAGATAACTGAAGCGCACTTTGAGATAGCGGGGAGTTGCGGGGTTGAAAAGAATAGAATAAAGAAGTGACAGAATGTGGGAGTTGCGACGAAGGCGAATAGGGAGCCACTTGAGTTGTGAACGGAAATGGGAAACACGATCATACTTGCGCAACCCAAATATGAATCGAATGCAGACGTTCTGAATGCGCTCAAGTTTATTGAGTTGATCTTCAGTAAGGTCAAGATAACAAACATCAGCGTAATCTAAGATGGGGAGAAGAAGAGTCTGACTGAGCGCAATTTTGGTAGGAATGGGTAAGAAGTTCCGCAGTCTCCTAAGGGAAGCTACGGCAGCGAACATCTTCCTGCTGACTTCGCAAACTTGAGGCCCCCAAGATAAGGTACTGTCCATGATGATACCAAGGTTTTTAACTTGCTGCGAATATGGAATCAGCACGCCATTAAAGTAAATAGGATCGATGTGGTCAAAATCAATTCTATTGAGTAGCTTAGGACTTCCAATTATAATAGCTTGAGTCTTTGCTGGGTTGACCTTGAGACCAAAACTTTGACTCCAGTTCGAGATACTCACTAGGTCGCTATTTACAGTACTAATAACAGATGGGAGATCACCAGTTACACCCTGTGAGTAAATCTGAAGGTCGTCAGCATAAAGGTGGTAGTAGGAAGAGAGATTAAGAGTTATTGAGTTTATGAAAATGGAAAAGAGTAAAGGGGACAACACGCCGCCTTGTGGGACACCAGCCAAAGTGTTGCACCAAGAAGAACTGAAATCATCCACCTTTATACGCTGACGACGGCCGACTAGATAACTACGAAACCACTCGATTACCGCAGGAGATATATTAAGTGAACATAGTATCCCAAGCAGAATGTCAAAATCAACAGTATTGAAGGCATTGCTAAAATCTAGCAACGTCAATACTGTTAACTTCTGATCGTTCATTCCCGCTCGTATGTCGTCGGTAATCTTCACAAGTGCAGTAGCCGTACTATGACCAGGACGGAAGCCAGACTGGAGCGGGTTAAGCAGAGCATGTTTGCTTAGATAGGATGTAAGTTGTTGGTGTACCAGGCGCTCGAGGACTTTGGACAGGAAAGGAAGGATTGAAATAGGGCGATACTCGGAAAAAGAAGATGGGCTTGATTTCTTAGGTATAGGAACTATGGAGGCATCTTTCCAGAGTGAAGGAAAAGAACTAGAGCAAATAGAATTGTTCAGAATGATGGAAATGACGGGAACAAGTAGGTCGAGGAGAGGGAGGATCATTTTACGGCTAATACTATCGACACCGACGGCATCAGACGTTATGGATAGTATGTTCTTCTTAATATCACTATCGGTAAACGGAGCAAGAGAAAAAGGAGATGAGTCTGGCTTTGGAAGCGAAGCAAGGTATGTAAGGGTTGTAACCTTATCGGGGCCGTTAAATGTGGCAGAAGTAGAGAAATGCTTATTGAGCTGGTCGAAGTTCACGTCTTTAGGACAAGAGTTCTGCGGAGACTTTCCAATTCCAAGAGTCTTGAGGAATTTCCACACCTTCGCTGGGTCTCCATTTTCGACAGCCTGGTGAATGTGGCGTCTCTGGGCATCACGACAGATGGTGCTACATCGGTTACGTAAGGCGTGGTAACGGGATTTGTTAGCATCAGTGGGTTTGGACTTGTACCTGGCCTTAGAAAAATTCTTCTTATCTAATAACGTCTTGATTTCTTTAGTAAGCCAAGGAGCAGGAAGATGCTTCACCTTAATCGAGCGGACTGGAGCGTGCACATCATAGAGTTGGGTTAATAAGGAATTAAATAGTGACACTTGGTCATCTACAGTAGCAGCTCTAGAGATGACACCCCAGTCAATCTTCGATGCGTCACCGCGTAGCTTATCGGCGTCCATCTTACCAAAATTACGTTGAAGGAAAATTTTAGCTTTGGGCTTAGGAGGTCTAACTTTATAGGACAGAAAAAGAAGATCGTGATACGAGAATGCATCAGCAGGATGCTGGCCAAACTTGGCAACATGAGCAACTGAGGAAGTAAGAGCAATGTCAAGAAGAGAAGGAGTACAATTTGGAAAATGGTGCGTAGGGCCAGAAGGAAGTATATTTAATTTACAGGCGTGCGCCAGGGTTGTAAGAGATCGGGAACGGTGGTCGTTTTTGAGCAGGCAGGTATTAAAATCACCAACAATGATGTGGTGGTCAAAGGAGGGCATGAGGTCTTCTAAAAGTTTCTCTAAAGAAGCGAAGTAATTAACCGAAAGTGAAGGAGAATAAAAGACCCCAAGAAGTAGTTTAGAGTGAGAAATTGATATATCAAGAAAAAGGTATTCAGCGGTATCGGAGAGGGGAGAGTGCGCTGACGTGCAGACAATTGAAAAGGGGATATGAGAGCGAAGATATATTGCAACTCCACCGCCAACTCTGCCCAAGCGATCGTTCCGTATTAGGTGAAAACCTGGTAAAGAATATGAGGTAGAAGGTAAGCAAGGCTTAAGCCAGGACTCGGAGACAAGAACAGCGTGAACATTATTTAAATCAAAAGTTGCGCTTAAATCACAATAATGAGCAGGAATGCTTTGCGCATTGATATGAACAATATTCAAGTTTTTACTGACATCATTAAACTCTGAGATAAGAAGGTCATGGAGAGAAGGAGGTAAACTCTTGAAGCTGTCATCGTCAGTAACACTTTTGTCCGAAGAAAAAGATACAAAATGATCATCACTATCAGAAGCACTGCTATGGTTCAACATAAATAAATAAATAAAAATAAATAAATATATAACGAGAAGTTAAAAGATAAAATAATAATAATAATTTAAAATACAACAATAAAAACAATTCATTAACGCTACCTGCCAGTAGAAGGGAAGTTAAATATTATAAGTTACAATTTCACTAATAACTAATTTTATCATAGTACTTGACAACAAATAATCATAGGAAAAACGGAACGCAGATTTTGAATGTGGCAACACTGAACGGATATGTCAAAAGTGACAGTACTATAAATGTCTAAACAAAGTGAACAATCAGTGTTGCCAGGTCTCCTGATTTATCAGGAGATCTCCTGATTTCGGGGTCTGTCTACTGATCTACTGATTTTCGTACAGATTCTCCTGATTTTTTGGATATCACTCCTCACATCAAATAAATCCGCAATTTTCAACGAACATAAATTGATCATAGTACAAGAAGACAGATATAGCACTCACTCTCACTACATCACATACCTACACCACTTTGATTCTAAAACACTCAAACTTATAATTTTGGGGTAACTAACTTAGTGGATATCGCCTGGCCGCCGTGCAGATTGCACGAACAAATTTTTTTGAAACAGTTGATTTCGGTCCTGTATGTTTATTTTTTCGGTCATATCAGAATCAGCCATACAAATCACTAAGCGTCACAACACACCTAGCGGAATTCCTCGCGGAATTAGCGGAAGTAGCGGAAATTTGCCTATGGTAGCAGATTTTTTGTATGGAAGCCATAGACAAATTTCCGCTACCATAGACAAATTTCCGCTACTTCCGCTAATTCTGCGAGGAATTCCGCTAGGTGTGTTGTGACCCTAATAATGGAAACAAGTAATAAATAAACTATTTGGTTAAAGACAAAAATAGAGGGTTTAAAAATCATTTTCCCAGAAATCGCACGATGACATCGCACGAATTTACTAATATTTAATTTTTTTTTAAAAAAACCTCAGTTGCAGAATACAGATACCTATAATTTAATTAAAATTATCTTAAAAGTTAAAATTTGACTCAAAGTGGGGACATTGACGAAATTAGTGCTATACCTGTCTTTATTATACCGTGAAATTAATCAGTCATATGTACCAACCTTAAAGGTATGACTTAAGGGCTTAAAATAGAAACTACTGTCAATGCGCAAAGAGAGAAACTCTTTCGATACACGCCACTAAAAATCGCATGGTATATTTTATGAAAACATTATTTTTTCTTCAAAACGATTAACCAAATTTTCATGAAACGCAACGTCTTGATGTACTAAAATTACTAAATAATAATAAATAACTTCGTTTCACTGCATATTTTCCGGAAGTCGACATCCAGCATGCCTATCTTGCGTGAAACGGAGATAGCGCTTTTACAACTAACGTCTCATTCTAAAATTTTAAATCAGACTACTTTGATGCTTTGGCATTTCACTCTCGTCTGTGGACACTTCAATCTTTTATTGAAATCGTTGTGCCCTAGCAGTCTGTAATCTATACCTACAAAATAATCAAAATTACTTAGGCGATTCACACACTTGATCGGAACAACTTTCCGCTACTTCCGCTAATTCCGCGAGGAATTCCACTAGGTGTGTTGTGACCCTTAAATACCCGATCTGAGAAAATGCTTACTTTGCCGTTTAAATCGAATTTGTAAGAGCTCGTAAACGGATTTACATGAAATTAACAACTAAAAATCATATAAAAATGCATTTTGGTAAGTTTTGATTAATAAAACTGATCTCCTGATTTTTTCTCCAATCTCCTGATTTTTAGACTAGAGTTCTCCTGACTTTCGCAAAAAAGACCTGGCAACACTGTGAACAATACACGAAATCAACAATACACGAAAATAGAATGAAGGTAGATTAAAACAATTGCTACATAACCAAATACACATGGACGAGGAAAACAATTATAACACGAACAAAATCAGAGGTCACTCAGACTTGTACGCGAAACGATCGGCGTATTATGACCGGCTTTTTGAGGCTCCTCGCCTGGCTCTCTTATTGGCCTCCGGCTTGACAGTAGGAGTCGAAGATGCAGCCTCGGGCGGTCCAGCAGGCGCAGCCGCAGCGACCGGCGGCGCAGGCGAAGATGGAACCGCCTCAACTTCAGCGACGCTATTTGCGCGGCGCCGCACTCCATCCTTGCCGAGGACATACACGTCGCCGTTCTTCGTCCAGCAACTACGGACGCCGAAGCGCTCGCGGGCCTTCATAAACGCAGCGTGACGCGTCTTAATCAGAAACTCGCCCAGCGTCACACCTGTGCCCTTCAGTTCCACCTTGTTGAACCACACGTCGTCTCGGATTGCAGTGTCTTTAAACTCGACGAGAATAGCGCGCGGTTTTTTGTCGCGTCCACTGCGCCCGCCCAAACGCTGGCTTCGCTTGATGTTTGCAGCGACTAAGTCTTCCCGGGCGGCCTGAAGTGCATTGACCACAAGAACCGCTGTGGTTTTTTTAGTGAAAGGTTTAATTAGTGAACAAAAAACCTAGCATTAATTTCTGAATTTCCTAGCTATTTATGGGTTGCACGGAAAAGTATGCATTATCCTGATGCATTTTATATTTATCCTAATAAACTAAGTACCTAATGTAATATATTTTGTAACGACGAGTGTTACTAACATAATGCTACAATAACTACGCAGACTTCGCAATCGCATTATAGAGCATTTACAAATAGTCTGACATCATTCAAAGTGCAATTTCACTTGTAAAATGCCATGATTCGAGCAGTACAACTGAATTTTATAGGTTAGTACAGTCGCCATCAAATATTTCGAAGCGGCCAGGGTACTGAAAAATATCTGAACATGCACTTTATCGCCTTGACAACAGAGGCGTTGTTCAAATGTTTGTTCAGATGCCTTGGCCGCTCCGATATATCTGATGGCGACTGTACTATAACATCCCAGGTTTACTCCTAAAACTTAGTTTAAGCAAAATAAAACTGCACGAGCACAACCAGGAGTTCGATTTTTGAATCTCACCGGTGCCTTTTTTTGTATGCAGCCGATGACTATTTAGTACGAAATAAGTCACCCGGTGAGATTCAAAAATCGAACTCCAGAAGGCCAACCATGATTGCCATTTTATCACTTATCGCGCTATGCGTCACTTTCACACTTACATTGTTAGAACGTGACAGCTATGGTGACAGCCGATAACTCAAAGCAAGCATTAACTAGAGACCGCACACGTGTACCCCCGTATGGGATAGATATATAGATGCCCATAATCACTTCTACAGCATAAAACAGAACAATTTACCAATCTTTTCCTTAGCCGACACAACTTTCTAGGAAAACTAACAGCTTTTCTCGAAGCAATCACAGAAATTCTTGAAGAAATCAGGCATTATATCTGTTTGTTACCCTCCACTGCTAGAAGTAACGCGTGGAGGGTAATAGAAACTATGACAAGGACCAACGATAATAGCACCTCTCTGCCGTATCTATTGAAAGTGTAATAAGACCATCCCGTTCTATCTTGGTATTATTAGTTCCGTGTCAGATCTATGGGTGGTATATCTATGGCCGATAAAAACCCGACCATAGTAGGCTAGCAGGTCGTACACATTTTATATCGTTCCTCTAACCCTGACTGGTAAAAAAACACAAAAGGTAATATTCTAATGCGTTCTAAAACATTTCTGCCTTCTTTTGACAAGCTGTGTATGATAGACTAAGATTAGGTGGTAGTGCACCCTACCTAATCGGGTAGCAAGATTCGGCATATATAGGGGGTAGCACCTTAAAAAGTTATGACTTTTAGTATGGGACACTATGAGCCAAACCTGGAGCGTTCGGAATGCAGCCAACTTTTCGGGTACCAAAAAAAGTCAGAAAATACCTCATCGGGTAGCAAGATTCGACATATACAGGGGGTAGCACCTTAAAAAGTTATGACTTTTTGTATGGAACACTATGAGCCAAACCTGGAGCATTCGGAATGCAGCCTGATTTTAGGGTGCCAGAAATTATCGAAAAATACCTCATCGGGTAGCAAGATGAAACTAATGCCAAATGAAAGTACTAATCATCCTGTTAATAAAAAAAATTGGTAGTCGGTCCTAAACCTGGAGCATTTCAAATGCAGCCAACTTTTGTGATCGAACAAAAAACTCATCTGATACCATTACAACGTAGAAATGGCCCCAGAAGATGGTTCAAAAGACATAAACAAGCTTAATTTGACAGAATTTATCAAAAAGTGCCAAAATATTTCAGGTTTACTCGCCCAAACTTATCACTTTCGTGATTTGGCTTAATTTTAGGGTACCTGAAGATTTAAAAAAATACCTTATTGAGTAGCACGATAATATGTATGCCAAATGAAAGGACTTATCATCCTGTTAATAGAAAAAAATAGCAGCGGGTCCTAAACCTGGAACATTCCAAATGCAGCCAACTTTTGTGATCGAACAAAAAACTCATCTGATACCATTACAACGTAGAAATGGCCCCAGAAGATGGTTCAAAAGACATAAACAAGCTTAATTTGATGGAATTTATCAAAAAACGCCAAAATATATTCGGTTTACTCACCCAAACTTATGACTTTCGTGATTTGGCTTAATTTTAGGGTACCTGAAGATTAAAAAAAATACCTTATTGAGTGGCACGATAAGATGTAAGCCAAATGAAAGGACTTATCATCCTGTTAATAAAAAAATATAGCAACGGGTCCTAAACCTGGAGCATTCCAAATGCAGCCAACTTTTGTGATCGAACAAAAAACTCATCTGATACCATTACAACGTAGAAATGGCCCCAGAAGATGGTTCAAAAGACATAAACAAGCTTAATTTGATAGAATTTATCAAAAAGTGCCAAATTTATTAGGTTTACTCACCCAAACTTATCACTTTCGTGATTTGGCTTAATTTTAGGGTACTGAAGATTAAAAAAAATACCTTATTGAGTGGCACGATAAGATGTAAGCCAAATGAAAGGACTTATCATCCTGTTAATAAAAAAATATAGCAACGGGTCCTAAACCAGAAGCATTCCAAATGCAGCCAACTTTTGTGATCGAACAAAAAACTCATCTGATACCATTACAACGTAGAAATGGCCCCAGAAGATGGTTCAAAAGACATAAACAAGCTTAATTTGATGGAATTTATCAAAAAGTGCCAAAATATATTAGGTTTACTCACCCAAACTTATCACTTTCGTGATTTGGCTTAATTTTAGGGTACCTGAAGATTTAAAAAAATACCTTATTGAGTGGCACGATAAGATGTAAGCCAAATGAAAGGACTTATCATCCTGTTAATAGAAAAAAATAGCAGCGGGTCCTAAACCTGGAACATTCCAAATGCAGCCAACTTTTGTGATCGAACAAAAAACTCATCTGATACCATTACAACGTAGAAATGGCCCCAGAAGATGGTTCAAAAGACATAAACAAGCTAATTTGATGAAATTTATCAAAAAGTGCCAAAATATATTAGGTTTACTCACCCAAACTTATGACTTTCGTGATTTGGCTTAATTTTAGGGTACCTGAAGATTTAAAAAAATACTTTATTGAGTAGCACGATAAAATGTATGCCAAATAAAAGGACTTATCATCCTGTTAATAAAAAAATATAGCAACGGGTCCTAAACCTGGAGCATTCCAAATGCAGCCAACTTTTGTGATCGAACAAAAAACTCATCTGATACCATTACAACGTAGAAATGGCACCAGAAGATGGTTCAAAAGACATAAACAAGCTTAATTTGACAGAATTTATCAAAAAGTGCCAAAATATTTCAGGTTTACTCACCCAAACTTATCACTTTCGTGATTTGGCTTAATTTTAGGGTACCTGAAGATTTAAAAAAATACCTTATTGAGTAGCACGATAATATGTATGCCAAATGAAAGGACTTACCATCCTGTTAATAAAAAATAATAGCAGCGGGTCCTAAACCTGGAACATTCCAAATGCAGCCAACTTTTGTGATCGAACAAAAAACTCATCTGATACCATTACAACGTAGAAATGGCCCCAGAAGATGGTTAAAAAGACATAAACAAGCTTAATTTGATGGAATTTATCAAAAAGTGCCAAAATATATTAGGTTTACTCACCCAAACTTATCACTTTCGTGATTTGGCTTAATTTTAGTGTACATGAAGATTAAAAAAAATACCTTACCGAGTGGCACGATAAGATGTAAGCCAAATGAAAGGACTTATCATCCTGTTAATAGAAAAAAATAGCAGCGGATCCTAAACTTGGAACATTCCAAATGCAGCCAACTTTTGTGATCGAACAAAAAACTCATCTGATACCAGTACAACGTAGAAATGGCCCCAGAAGATCACAAAAGTTGGCTGCATTTGGAATGTTCCAGGTTTAGGACCCACTGCTATTTTTTTTATTAACAGGATGATAGGTCCTTTCATTTGGCATACATTTTATCGTGCTACTCAATAAGGTATTTTTTTAAATCTTCAGGTACCCTAAAATTAAGCCAAATCACGAAAGTGATAAGTTTGGGTGAGTAAACCTAATATATTTTGGCACTTTTTGATAAATTCCATCAAATTAAGCTTGTTTATGTCTTTTGAACCATCTTCTGGGGCCATTTCTACGTTGTAATGGTATCAGATGAGTTTTTTGTTCGATCACAAAAGTTGGCTGCATTTGGAATGTTCCAGGTTTAGGACCCGCTGCTATTTTTTTCTATTAACAGGATGATAAGTCCTTTCATTTGGCTTACATCTTATCGTGCCACTGAATAAGGTATTTTTTTAAATCTTCAGGTACCCTAAAATTAAGCCAAATCACGAAAGTGATAAGTTTGGGTGAGTAAACCTGAAATATTTTGGCACTTTTTGATAAATTCTGTCAAATTAAGCTTGTTTATGTCTTTTGAACCATCTTCTGGGGCCATTTCTACGTTGTAATGGTATCAGATGAGTTTTTTGTTCGATCACAAAAGTTGGCTGCATTTGGAATGTTCCAGGTTTAGGACCCGCTGCTATTTTTTTCTATTAACAGGATGATAAGTCCTTTCATTTGGCTTACATCTTATCGTGCCACTCAATAAGGTATTTTTTTTAATCTTCAGTACCCTAAAATTAAGCCAAATCACGAAAGTCATAAGTTTGGGTGAGTAAACCAAATATATTTTGGCACTTTTTGATAAATTTCATCAAATTAAACTTGTTTATGTCTTTTGAACCATCTTCTGGGGCCATTTCTACGTTGTAATGGTATTAGATGAGTTTTTCGTTCGATCACAAAAGTTGGCTGCATTTGGAATGTTCCAGGTTTAGGACCCACTGCTATTTTTTTTTATTAACAGGATGATAGGTCCTTTCATTTGGCGTACATTTTATCGTGCTACTCAATAAGGTTTTTTTTTAAATCTTCAGGTACCCTAAAATTAAGCCAAATCACGAAAGTGATAAGTTTGGGTGAGTAAACCTAATATATTTTGGCACTTTTTGATAAATTTCATCAAATTAAGCTTGTTTATGTCTTTTGAACCATCTTCTGGGGCCATTTCTACGTTGTAATGGTATCAGATGAGTTTTTTGTTCGATCACAAAAGTTGGCTGCATTTGGAATGTTCCAGGTTTAGGACCCGCTGCCATTTTTTTTTATTAACAGGATGGTAAGTCCTTTCATTTGGCATACATATTATCGTGCTACTCAATAAGGTATTTTTTTTAATCTTCAGGTACCCTAAAATTAAGCCAAATCACGAAAGTGATAAGTTTGGGTGAGTAAACCTGAAATATTTTGGCACTTTTTGATAAATTCTGTCAAATTAAGCTTGTTTATGTCTTTTGAACCATCTTCTGGGGCCATTTCTACGTTGTAATGGTATCAGATGAGTTTTTTGTTCGATCACAAAAGTTGGCTGCATTTGAAATGCTCCAGGTTTAGGACCGACTACCAATTTTTTTTATTAACAGGATGATTAGTACTTTCATTTGGCATTAGTTTCATCTTGCTACCCGATGAGGTATTTTTCGATATTTTCTGGCACCCTAAAATCAGGCTGCATTCCGAATGCTCCAGGTTTGGCTCATAGTGTTCCATACAAAAAGTCATAACTTTTTAAGGTGCTACCCCCTGTATATGTCGAATCTTGCTACCCGATGAGGTATTTTCTGACTTTTTTTGGTACCCGAAAAGTTGGCTGCATTCCGAACGCTCCAGGTTTGGCTCATAGTGTCCCATACTAAAAGTCATAACTTTTTAAGGTGCTACCCCCTATATATGCCGAATCTTGCTACCCGATTAGGTAGGGTGCACTACCATCTAATCTTAGTCTATGAGGGAGAAAAAATAAATATGGGCGGAGCACAAGGCTAAAGATATACAAAATTGGCCAAAAAAGATAATAGTGGATATGAAATGATTACGTTGAAGATAATCTGTTCAGCAAATTATTGTTCTGTATTGTATGTTGTATGTATCTGTTCAGTAGATTATAAGTTTCGTACTGTACTGGTAGTACTTTGTGGAAAATGTCCCATCGGATACTTCATTTTGTTCCTTACAATACCTAAATAAGTCCAATTATATGCCGTCTTTGTCCGAACTGATAATTTGAGAGTGACTCAACCTTGAGACATATTTGAAATATTTATAACGGGTCACTCTTTTTTGGTTTTGGTCGATTTTTGCTCGACATGTTTCGATCCTACTACTTTACACGTCAACTGAAACTGCTGGAATAGTCAGTACCAATAGTTGGTTAATACTAGCTAGAGCTACCACGCATAGTTATTACAGATATCGAGATCATGTAACTCTTTGGTTGACTCTCCTATTGCACCCGCGATAGAATAACGGCCTGTGAGCTGCACCAAGCTGAATAATTGAACGGATCGATGCACTTCCATAATGCAACGAGAATCAAGTCGTCTGCCAGACAGACTCGGTACGATTTGCATCCAGATCCGATCATACCTAGTACCATAGACATATAAAAATAAGAAGACGTACTGTCGTAAAGACAACATTCTGATTCCAATAATAAGCCGATTACCTTATGTTTACGCGTGACACACACACATACAACTCGTGGACGACCGGTGATTGGTTCAAACGTCAAAAGTGAGCGTGGGCACGAGACCGCGGCTTATTATGGAATCATAGTTTTATCTTCATGTGATCACGTGATCCCATCCCAGAGTAACTCTCTCTTACTATATGAAATATCTACTTTCTTCGCGGATCAGTCAAGTATTCGTATTCACAAATATGAGCGACCACTAAAGTATTCGTGAAAGTTCAAAAATTAACATTCGTGACATCCCCAGTCTGAAAGTATTCCACCAATAGACAAATGAATTTAAACCACTGTCTCCCATTTCCTCGTTGGATCCAGGTCGCCTGCGTCACCGCCGATTAGAGGTAGTTCATTAAGGCAGTGCGGTGCGTGACACGAACCTCGATAAGCTCACTGCCTCAAAACACGCATTTACCTCAAAGTACGTTTGAATCATTTTGCGACTGTGATAACTGTCGAGGCCATGCTGGTTCTATGAGGATAGTGTGGAGCTTTCTGTCGAGTGGTTCTGTAACAGATTAAACTGCTTATGGAAGAGAAAACTAGGGCCTACGCCAACTAAAAACTAGTGCCTAAGCCAATTTATGGGATTAGGTTGACAAGCAGATCCCAAGCCGGGACAAACGCTAGGAAGAATAAAATAAATAAATAAATAAATATTTGGGGACAATCTTACACAAATCAACCTAACCCCAAACTACCAAGACCACCAAGACCAAGAAGAAGATGGAACGGAGAATTAAAAAAAAAGTCACCAATACAACACATCTAGAGGGAATGAGGCATACAGACAGACACACTGAAATAAAAGGCCAAGCGAAGCACTTCGGCTATTTCATCAATAAACAAAATTCGGTAAGGAGTTAATAAAGTTTATTTGATTATAACTCAAAATAACACCTATACCCCTAGAATTGTAGACATACACATTAATGTTCTACGATGACCGCGCTTATTAAAGACTGACTGTATGCTTATTAGCCACAGACGCAGCACTAAAAAATAAAGTACCTAGCACCAAATAACACTGAGTACTCATTTTTTAAATGATGTCTGTGCTTGTTTAAACAATAACAAATTTAGCATTTAATGGATAGTCCTAATTAAAAAAACATATAAAGCACAAAAAAATACCAAGATTTTCGTAAATAATGGCTAATTAAAAAGTTATTTCGTGTCAACATTCCGACAAAAGAATAACGTATACAAGTTAATTACTCAACTACTGATTATTACCCCCTCACACGCACTGAACTTAGCATCATAAATCTCACTGAATAATGAAAACCTGCGTAATCTAGGTACTTACGTAGCAAATAATTATACACAAGTTTGACCATAATGGTATCTTTATTCGGGTTATGGATGGTCAGAGATAAGATTGATAATATCATATGGCGATCCAACTTGCGGAAAGAAATCCAAAATGTTGGAAATAAAGTTTACAAGAAATACCTGAAAAATAACTCCAGAAATCAAAAAGTCAAATTGTTTAAATTCCAATTAACATGCGGAAAATTATGCAGCACTTGAAACTTACCACCGGCAAATCACTCACACTCATCAGTACTTCTAGTTACTAACTAGGTAAGTAGGTACTGATGGTGCCGACGAAAAGTTTCCTAAATTGCAAAAAAGTCCTCTATAAGAAAATTTTGGGAAAATTCTCACTTTTCAAATTTCCTACATAAATGTAAACATTTTTATAAAATTCCAATAACATTATTTTGGAAAGTTTCCGAAGTTTGCACATCTGTACTTCCAACCCTTTAATTACTGAGCGGTAAGTAAACTCAATGAACATTGTAACGATTCTTCCAGAGACCGATTAGCTTTTTACGATCTGTTGACGCTTCTATTTAATGCTTATATTGCTTATATACGAGAGTTAACACCCCGCTCGTCAATCGAGTCTGAGGGTTAATGGTCGCAGTGTTTTTTCAACTCATACACAATGTTTTTTTGTTTTGTAGGCGTGTTACACATCTTAAAAGACGGAAGGATCAATAGGTATCGTTGTTAGAAAGAGATTATCGATTGTATTTTACTGCAGTAACATGCATTTATAAAAGGCCCCACAGAAAGCACAAGCTGGCCAGTCCGCTTCTGCCTCGCTGCTGAAAAATGCAGAGAAAACACACAAGAAAGTAGGCTGCCATCTCACCCTACACCGATCACGGAGTTACTAGCGAGGGATGCATTTTGTGACTACTTTCCAAATTCCGCTGAATACTTTGCTACTGCGATGATGATGAATATGAAAAGTACTTAACCTAATGCAAACAAAAAAGTAAGCTTAGCGGTAAAACTCCTTTTTATATTCTAACATAAAATAATGTAAGTTTTATTTCAAATATTGATTGACTGTATAAATAAATAATAAATAAGTAAATAAATAAATACTAGGTCAATTTTACACAAATCAACCTAGTCCCACAGTAAGCTCAATAAGGCTTGTGTTGTGGGTACTAAGCGACGATATAATTTAATAGATACTGTATTGACTGAGTAATCTTGACTGACTGACTGTATAATCTGGTTTTATATAAAGCGAAATAAAAAACTTCATCGAATAAAATAAAACTAGATCGACTTTCTAACCTACTCGTAGACACTACACAGTACACAAGTACACTGCAGGAGTAACGCGACCCTGTCACTCAAGGATACAACAAAAATAGCAGAGTCACGCCGAGGAAGCGTAAAAATAACCAGGACACTGGGGTACGGCGAGTGCAGGGTAAATATAACCAGGACATGGGGCACGGCACGGACACTGGGCAAATAAAACCGAGATACTACGTACAGTATGCTGATCGGATAATCTTGTACTGAAATCATGACATGACACGAGTTTTGTAGCTTTTAATTTAAGGAGCAAAATAATCAGATACAATATGTCAGACTATTAGACATATTGTTTATAATATAATTAATTTTTATGTCTTGTGATTTTTCATAATAAATTTTGCTACTTTTCGTAACCAAAAGGAACAAAAGGGCGGTGTTATAATAAGCTTGTTTTACAAATAGGTATGTAGTTCGGCTACACTTATTTTTCTATTTCTAAAATAAGTTTAGGTGGGTGTAGACTGTAGATATTTCGGAACGAGGATTAGCAACACCTTCACTATATTGTGCGAATAAAAACTGCCCATCACTCAGAAGCTTGCCCTAAACACGTTACGTATGCAGTTAAAAGCAGAGCCTGCACACGCACTGCATCCTGACTGCAGCCGGCGCGCGTATTGAGCGCTGTCCTTGACATTCAATATTCAATACAATTGCACGCGGCTTCATATCCAAAAATAGCCTTTAATAGCCCTGAGAACTTATAAATACATGTTATTATCTGTTATACCAACCTGCTATAGTTACCCATGATGAAACACCACTTAGATAGTGCACTATTTCCCCTTTCCGCACTTTCATAATTTAGACACACCACGCAAAATTATCAATCGATATGTCAAATAAACACAACCGGCTTTTACATCACCATTTTATCACAAGTGACGTCACTGTTAACACATCATCGTGTTATCTCTTCACGTGAAGAGGTGTTTACAAACTGGCAGGGCGGGCGGCGCCGGTGGGCGGCGGCGGGCGGGGTCGACGACCGTCGCCATGGCGACCGATGCACCTGCAAGCGGAGGGCTCAGCGGAGCATAGTTGGATGAGGGTTGATCGAAATATGATACTGCGATTATTATGAGATCGGTTATGAAATAATAAGGAATGACACATTCATGACACCGTTTAACACTCAGTTTAACATGACTGACATAAATGTCATTTATTTTTAATTAAAAATATTAAAACTAATAAGGAAAAAAGTTTGTAAGTCTAGTTTGATAAATAGTTTTGTCAGTAGTTGCAGACCTTTAAGGTATATGATCAGTAGGTAAATATCTCTACACTTATCCGATTTACTTGTATATATAGGTTCTTATTACTGTAACAGAACGACAAATTTCATACGAAAAAACTGCAGTCGTTATAAAGTTTTCTTATGCATGATATACATACATACAATCACGCCTATATCCCAGTAGGGGTAGGCAGAGATCACGGATTTCCATTTGCTACGATTAATGCAGCAAAACAGCTCTCCGTGAGCCTCTTCTCGCCCCCGTGAAGAACGAGACGGGATGGGTCGCGAACCGCATCGCCGCCATGCGGATTATTAATTAAATCACCACAGCGTTCTCACGAGCAGAAGGGATCAGAGGTTCCCTTATCCCTGCATGATATATTCCAACTTTAAAAGTCAACTTTCCTAGTTCTCCATGAGTCCCTCCCCTGTTAGGAATACTCCCGTAACTAATCATCTCCTGTCCAGTTCGTGGGTCGGTCAAGGTTTCCACTATGCACACATTGCACACGCCCCAGTAACCTTACACACTAATTACACATTATTTTGAACCCTATTTTCTGTGTAATAAGACCGAAATTCAGTGATTTAAGTAACCTGTAAATGCTTAACCACTAGTTATGGTAACTGATGAGTAACAATGAAACCCTTTGATGTCCGTACCTATTCATACTGGGTTACCTTCACCAACCTCAGTTCAAAGGATTCTATGGCGGCTAGATTATTGTTTTTGTGGTAAAGAAACCTTAGTATTTTGAGGTGTAAGCAGCAGGAAGGACTAAACTCTTTTTTGATTACGCATTTTTTTATTGATTAAAATGAATTACTTTACTGTTGAAATTATTGTATTATTTATATACATTATCATTGGAATTTCTACCACAATAATTTTATACCGATACAAATTTTAAAGGCATAATAATAGCGTTTCATTACATTTTTATTAGTTTACTGAAGTTTCGGTGTCTTAGCGACATCTAGCGAACAATGATAGAAACTTCTTTCTGCTGCAGCGCCATCTTGTGTTGAGTAGTAAAACTTATTACGTAGCGTGAAAATGGTGCGTAACTAATGTCTTTAGCAAGATGGTGTTGATGTTTTTGTATAGATGGCGTTAGTAGTATCAAACAAAAAACTAAAGTTATAACATGTTATAATGTTGACCTACAGCCCCTATGACAGTTAACCTTTATGATTATAGTCATAAGGTTGAACTTAACTCTTAAGGAAACTTTCAAAGATGAAAGAGCAAGCTCGTTGTTTGTATCAATTTTCTTCACTATTATCAGATGGATTATGAATCAAGCTGTCAAATGGAACTTTCCGTATAATAATAAACCAAATTAAGTGTATAGCTACCAGTGGCGGCGGGTCAAATTCTTTCTTAATCCGGTGCTGAATTTGGTTTAAAATGTTTTCATGAGCTGTAAGAAAACTGCTCAGGCGCCTGAAACTTAGGCAAGCCGACGGGAATTGTGTTCTATGGACGCGCCGCCGCCGATATGTAAAGGGTAACTTTTGTTACATGATAAATAAATATATGTAGGTAGGTAGGTACTTTACCTCGTAAAATTATCGTGCTATGCTTACCGAGTTTACCGTTTAGTTTATGTTTCGTTTCTCTTCTCAAGCTAAACAATGGATAATACGTCTACGATATTATTCTTCTAAGTTATGTTATGAATCCTAATAAAGGACACGAGAAAACATTAAACCAACAGGCAAAAGTTGGAGTGTCTGTGAATATGGTAATGTAACTACCTACCCAAGTTTCGACAAACTTAATAAAAACACTTTGAATTGCCGCTTTTAACTATATCCTTTTGACCGCCGCCGTCTGATATTTGAGACAAAGTGACAACGTGAATGACACTTTCATAAATTATGACAGAGTTCAAAATTGAAAGTGATAGTTTTGACGCAAGGCGGTTAAAAGGTTAAGCATGCATTATCGTATTTATAGGCCGTTGTACACTTTATCGTTTATTGTATATATATCAGATAAAGTAAATAATCTTTGATACTACTTATCTTAGGTTGCTTTACTAATTCTGGGATGGTTTCTTTATAATAAAAGGTACCTACTTAGCTTCGCTTTGTGACCGACAAACCTGTGACCTAGCTTAAGTACTTATAGGTAACTTCACAACACAAGATACAAATATATTCAGCCTCATATAATGATTAAGTAAGTACTAGGTAGCTCCGTAGGTACTATATAGTGCATAGTTGACCACAATGACACCATTAAATCAAAATACGGTTTTCTTCTCGGCAGCAATTTTTTGGTTACTATTTACCTAGCACTAAATACATTTACAATCCACTGTCTCAAAATGACCCCCAGATACCCAAGAATAATACCCATTGGTAATCAGTGGATTAAAAATATTAAGTTGTCTACCAGCTACCAAAAACTTACGCGCTCCTCGTATTATTTTTTGCCAATTTATCTTACCGGTCTCAGGAAATATACATGAATAGACAGCTACATAATTCCCACAAGATTCTCATTTATCACCAAGCAATAAACACCTAAGCCCGCGCGACTTCAGAAAAATCACAACAAATTATCTGCTAGATTTCCTCCAAATCTAAATCGACAAATCGACCTTTGAAAGCGCCAAAAATAGAGTTATTGCTCGCCAAATCACAACACTAAATAGATATTATACTGCCGACTTCATCCCGAGAGACAAGGGTCGTACAATCTTGATAACTACTACCCTTAAGCCCTGTCTGGGTATGTCTGACCTTATGTGAAGGGTCAGTCAAGCCTGGTGCGTGTTTTATTGGATTATTCAGCTTCCACGTTAGCGGGAACTCATTTTCTGCGTGATTCGGCCCCGAGTGTACATTTATTGGCAGTGACGCCGTTAAGCGCGTGAATCTAGTTTTTATAGCAATTCCGAGATAGGTATATACAGTCAATACAGTCACTCTTCATATAATGTTGCCATTAGTATAATTAATTAATTAATTATAATTTATAATAGATATTATATAGGTTACGTGATTGATGCACATCGCTCCACCTGTAAGTATAGGTAAATACTCGCGTAACTTTTGAGTTCCTTTATTTTTCCAATTGGTAATAGATTTATCTTATTTTGTTTTATTATATTATAGAGACATATTTACAAACAGTACTTACATATACAAAGCATTCAAATTACAATAAGCAATAACAGGTTTTAAATACAGAATCTAGGTACAGGTTTAATCACGAAACTTAATTAATACTACCTATTAGTATAAATGGAATATTTATAAGAAGGTCTCAAACCACAAATTAGAAGTATTCTTCTAATCCGTGTCTCAAACACAGTAACTATTATATCTATAAGTATGGAACCAACATTCCGGTAAAATGTGACACCACGCTCATGCTCAAGAATAGTGCCTATGGAATATGATCTAGAAGCCTACAGTCCGTATAGTTCACTTCTCTCTGGAAAACCTTATCCATTTACGTTGTTTGCAGAAGCCTTAATGAAGAGAGACTGGCCTCTCCACTCCACGCGCCGTTCTCAGATAATGGCTACAATAGATAGTATGCAGTCCAAGAATTAAATACTTTGTATCTAATATCAGTCTTTAACAGCGCGATAATTTTTCTTTATAAGTAATTACCTTATTATAATTGCATGATAGAGTTGGTCCGGAAAGAGAAGTGTCGTGGTTTATATGAGAGGTCATACATTCTACGACACTTCTCTTTCCAAGCAAATTCTAAAGCTAAAGTGCTTGACAACAAAGGCATATATACATACATACAAAAGCAGTTACTAATGGAACAACTGAGTACCTATGTAACTAAAAAAGAAGTGAATGTCAAACATACATGTACTTCGCAATTTTGAAAAAAAAACCCTAGTAGAACTGCCTGTAAAACCGTTATAATGCTTAACAAGATAAACAAGTCCTACGGGTCCTTCAAACTACCATCTAGGGCGCTTGTCGGTAGGTACTAGCTATGCCCGCAGGCTCTCACGGCCCTGTAGACTAGTTTCTGTTCCGTATACCGGACAGAATTGGTATTATTTCAGCTTAGCGAGCGTTCAACTCAGCCAAACTAGTCTTAATAGTCTTATGCTACGCGAACGGATCAACAATTAACTCACGCCACAACCCATCTGATCAACATTTGTTGAGTGAAATTATATTTCTCGGTGAGGTCATTGAACCTGTACCTCAAAAGTTCAATGATCTCAAAGCCTACACTCAAAATATCACAACGCTTGCTCAAAGTAACGCACGTTACTCATACAAAAGATTCTAAAAATCCTTCCCTTTTCCTTGCCTACGTTATATGCTACGTTATTATATATTTATATCTACTGTGAAAATTTCAAGTTTCTAGGTTAAGTAGTTTCGGGTCTGCGTTGATGTTTCTGTCAGTCAGTCAGTCAGGACAGGACCTTTCCTTTTATATGTATTGATATAGTTTTTAGTTTTAGGTATCTTTATTTTGTCTGTAGTTATACTTTTGTTGTTATAATAAATAAATAAAACCTGTATAGATAGATGATCGGTGAAATGATCTAACTCACCACCAACAACAAACACGTTTAGTTAGTTTTCTGTAAGCTGGCTACAATTCGATAACATCATCAAAGATCGCAATCGTCACACCAAGATGAAAGGGCCAAATACTCGTCTACGTTTTACAAGTGTGTCTATAGGAGATATAGAAAGCCGTCACGAAAAGTATACATACCTAGACTTTATAATTTTAGGGTTGTCATTTCAAGATTAAAATCACTTATTTCATGTAACTTTGACACATTTCATGTTAGTAACAAACATATTAAAACATATTTAAAGTGTCGCGTCGGAGACGGTCCGGGAACACCGTGCATCATCTCTTATCCGCAATCATTCTCAGTAGTATACAGATTTTAAACCTAATTAACATTCTTGGAAAATGGTGTAATATTTTGTAACGTTGTGATTTTGATCACTCAATCTTTAATGCGTTTTGAAAGGTCTCTCAAATAGTTTCGTTTTCATAACTAGCAAGTATGTCTTGTACTGGCAACAATATGAATGACAATTAATTAACCAATCAAAACAAAAAGTAATTAGTGGGGTTGCTAATTAAAAATAAAGTAAATGTTTATAAACTTACATGTATTTAGAATATTGGAATAAAACATTGTTATAAATAGCAACAATAGTTAAAATATCAATAGAAAGAGACTTTTGATTTTTATGTCTAATCTATACATATAATAAAGCTGAAGAGGGTCGAAAGTCTGTACATGGAAGATATTCGAAAAAAAGTTGGTTGGGGATACTTAGAATAGATAACAGAACACGTTCCAACAGTTTTTAGAATTTTTGTCTGTTTGTCTGTTTATCTGTTTATCTGTTTGTCTGTTTATTTGACCGCGCATCACGTGAAAACGGCTGAACGGATTTTGATGAAATTTTGTATAGAGATAGTTTGAATCCCGGGAAAGGACATAGGATAGTTTTCATCCCGAAAATCAACCCTAGAGGGGGTGAAAAGGGGGTTGAAAGTTTGTATGAAGACTTTTTAACCGCTGAGCAGATTTAGATGAAAATTAGTATGGAGATAATTTGAGTCCCAGGAAACGACATAGGATAGTTTTCATCCCGAAAATCAACCCTAGAGGGGCTGAAAAGGGGGTTAGAAGTTTGTATGGGGAATCGATAACCGTTGAATGCTGGAGATAGTTTGAGCTCTGGGGAAGGATAAAGAATATTTGATATCCAGAATTCATACCTTAACGGGGGATTACTAATTCCACGCAGACGAAGTCGCGGGCAAAAGCTAGTATAAAGATAAATAATTAAATGGTTAATTAGTGTCATAATTAAATTTGGTTGGATGCTGACATCCCCAGCATCAGGTCGTATGGAGGTCACTTCCTTGTTGTCTTCAGCCGATACAGGCTGTTTTGTATTCCAGTATTTAGCCCATTTCATCGTCACATGAAGTGATTGTTTTTGAGAAAAGGATACCAGGAATCCTAACCACAGGGGGCGGAATAACTGATGGATTGAATATTTCTCAGTTGATGCCGTAAGTAGAGATAGTGTTGCTTCAAAGTTCTTTCACCATTGGTGCCCATTGTATTGTTCTGACCACATGGTTCCTTTTCAGTCTGCTGGTGAGATTCCTGAGGCTGGGAGGGAAGCCTGCAGCAATGAATTAGATACACGTTTCGTATCTCCTGCTGGTAAGAAGCCAGATATTTGCTGGATCAAGTTTAATGAGTTTAATCCTGCCACATGGCTAATGAAAACAATTTCTTCTTTCAGCTGGCGGGGTATTTCATTTGAATCCATATTTTGTTTTGAAATATTTTTTTGTATCCGAGATTGTAATGGCCTTAAGCCACAAAAGTTTCCGGCTGCCTTGTGAGGCAGGGAAGGAGTCCACCGGCTGCAGCCCAGGGTTCTAGGGCGGTGTCGCGGTGAAGGGAAGCTGCCGCTGTTGTCTGGAGCAGGTGCCACGTGGGCAGCTCAGTCAATGGCGCCTTGGAAGCTTCCTAGTCCCAGCGGTTTGCGTGTGATCTGAGGTTGGTGGTATATCTCCTTTTCCTGAAACATAGGGCCGTAGTTAATTTAATATTCTGTAGTATGATGGCATTGAAAGGTAGGGATTAACATCTAGGAATTTATAGGTGCTGTGTAAAACAATCCATTTGAACGTTAACGACCAAGCTCTACCGTCTGAGCCTTTAGATCTTATGTAAGGTAATAAGTAGCAAGTAAGATTGGTTTTACACAGTAAGCTTGTTTTGTATACCTTCCCTATATAAATAAAATGAGTCACAAGAAATACTAACCTTTTATTAATCTCCCAATTTAGACGACCCGAATTTGATGGAATGCTCTCTAGTTAGTACCTTACTTCAGCATTTAGTTTTGAGTAATAATTAAGATATCATTAAGTACTGCAATAGGCATTTCCACGTTTGTCATAGCCGGCCGTGGAAACACCTTGTTACAGTTGGCGCCCAGGGAATATTTTGTGTTAAAGAGCGAAATCCATCAAACTCAGGGATTAATCAGTGCCATCATACAATTTTTAGAGAGAAGCAAAGTTTATTGTAGTTACTTACTTTAGTCCTTGTGTGAACAAGAAACAGTCTCATTTCTTGTTATTTTGTAGCACTCAGTCTATTTAGCATTAGATTTAGCCTTTGTAAAACGACATCAGTCGAATTTTGTGCACTAAACAGCTAAATTTATGATTAAGAGTTATGTTTTAGATGTGATTTTCAGTACACTCTGTCTGGTCTGACATTTCTGGCAGTTTTAAGCTTTCATTCAGTTGTGATATCAGTTTAAACACTATTTATAGCAGTTTAGAACTTTAGTACCATTAATAAGGCTATAAGTAGATATAATAATAATTTTTGAATTAAAGTTGTGTAAAAATTGTGCAATTTACAAGGACATTGGTCTTTGTTGAAAATTTGGGTGTGCTATTGAGTTCCTGTAGAGATTAGAAAGTTAGTAATGTGTTAGTTGTCAAAGACAAGTGAAAGATTTTGTAATTACAAATAATATCTAGGCAATTTTGTTTACATATTTAGTGTCATAAAAATAACCTCTAATTGAATTACATACATACAATAAAAACAAAATATTAATTTTAAAACATACACTTTGTATGGCTTGAGTCATTGTTAGATACAATAGTAATAGGGGTGTATTTTTGAACGAATTAGGGGTGAACGAACTTTCACTTGTCAAAGAAATAAAAATAAAATAAAAAATATTTTTGTCAATAGATTAGGGTAGTGTTAAATAACGTGGTAGTTATTTAATACGAACCTGAAAGAGTCGTGGCGAACAGAGACAGCTGTTTCGTCACTTAGTTTGAAAGATGAAGTATGCAACGACTAGAAAGGGATGAATGTATGATGCGAAACAATTTTTTTTTTGTCACTCATCGCGGTACGGTCCAAATTTTGTCGTGGTACTTACCATACCCGACTGGCGCTGAGTTGGTGCTATTTTGTGGTTTTTTTGGCGTGTTGTTTTTTTGGTTTATGAGCACATTCGATGCACACCTAGGAAGTGCAGTGCGGCAACACGGATTTTGGTTTTGGAGTCTTCGCTAGAGGAGGCCCAAACATTTTGAGGACCTACTCAGCCTACATGGTTGAGTACGTCAAACTGTACTCAACTCAAAACAAAGGTTGAGAGTTGAGACAGTATTTTGTGGTTTTGGTTTGTGAATGGGAAGTTAATACTGAAGGGTTGAGACGAACCCCGCGTCATCAATCCGACGGTTTAAGAAGAAGGATTTTTTTGTGAAGGAATGGGTCTTTTCAGATGGTTTGGTTTGGTATGTCGATGACCTGAAGGGTAGGACAAGTTTTCCCTTGTCTACACCGGAGGGTAGACACAAGTTTCGGTTTGGATTATATATTGTTTCCGCTGCAGTGGATAAATGAGGTGATATTTTGTGGGTAAGCAGGACGCTGCATACCAAGGATATCGCATATTAAGTAATGTATTATGTGCATCAACATTCTTATCGGAATGGAATTTAGCGATTTATACCTCTTAGAGTTTATGCATGTAAACCAAGAGTGTGAGTATTTTGGAATTTTATGTTGCTCGGTCTCGTAAAGAATATTTGAAGTATGCTGATCATCGGACCTAGCAGTTGGTTAGCTTTTTCAACACGACTACTTGGTTGTGTTGGGAAAGCTAAAGAATGTTTTCTGGATAGTGTTTAGTAAGTGACCATTTTTTCCGTCAGTCGGCGGTCACATTTTGTGTTGCGTGGGTTCGAGAATACAGGATGTTGTTGTGATATTTATTTTGGTTAGTCTTGTAAATTTTAAAACTTAAGTTGTAGTGTTTGGATAGTTTTCGCTTGGTTGAGTAGTTAGTATCTCGAATTCACTGCAAATATTTTAGTGTTTATTTTGAGTTCTCCCATACTTGGTATGGTCGAGGTATATATATTTTATTTCTTTGTTTTTTGTTGTGACTCTACAGTTTGGATAAATCGCTGAGGACAGCGAGCAGTTTACCTTTGGTAAACTGCAACAGCGGGAAGAGGGGTATTGTAACGTTGTGATTTTGATCACTCAATCTTTAATGCGTTTTGAAAGGTCTCTCAAATAGTTTCGTTTTCATAACTAGCAAGTATGTCTTGTACTGGCAACAATATGAATGACAATTAATTAACCAATCAAAACAAAAAGTAATTAGTGGGGTTGCTAATTAAAAATAAAGTAAATGTTTATAAACTTACATGTATTTAGAATATTGGAATAAAACATTGTTATAAATAGCAACAATAGTTAAAATATCAATAGAAAGAGACTTTTGATTTTTATGTCTAATATAAAGATAAATAATTAAATGGTTAATTAGTGTCATAATTAAATTTGGTTGGATGCTGACATCCCCAGCATCAGGTCGTATGGAGGTCACTTCCTTGTTGTCTTCAGCCGATACAGGCTGTTTTGTATTCCAGTATTTAGCCCATTTCATCGTCACATGAAGTGATTGTTTTTGAGAAAAGGATACCAGGAATCCTAACCACAGGGGGCGGAATAACTGATGGATTGAATATTTCTCAGTTGATGCCGTAAGTAGAGATAGTGTTGCTTCAAAGTTCTTTCACCATTGGTGCCCATTGTATTGTTCTGACCACATGGTTCCTTTTCAGTCTGCTGGTGAGATTCCTGAGACTGGGAGGGAAGCCTGCAGCAATGAATTAGATACACGTTTCGTATCTCCTGCTGGTAAGAAGCCAGATATTTGCTGGATCAAGTTTATTGAGTTTAATCCTGCCACATGGCTAATGAACACAATTTCTTCTTTCAGCTGGCGGGGTATTTCATTTGAATCCATATTTTGTTTTGAAATATGTTTTTGTGTCCGAGATTGTAATGGCCTTAAGCCACAAAAGTTTCCGGATGCCTTGTGAGGCAGGGAAGGAGTCCACCGGCTGCAGCCCAGGGTTCTAGGGCGGTGTCGCGGTGAAGGGAAGCTGCCGCTGTTGTCTGGAGCAGGTGCCACGTGGGCAGCTCAGTCAATGGCGCCTTGGAAGCTTCCTAGTCCCAGCGGTTTGCGTGTGATCTGAGGTTGGTGGTATATCTCCTTTTCCTGAAACATAGGGCCATAGTTAATTTAATATTCTGTAGTATGATGGCATTGAAAGGTAGGGATTAACATCTAGGAATTTATAGGTGCTGTGTAAAACAATCCATTTGAACGTTAACGACCAAGCTCTACCGTCTGAGCCTTTAGATCTTATGTAAGGTAATAAGTAGCAAGTAAGATTGGTTTTACACAGTAAGCTTGTTTTGTATACCTTCCCTATATAAATAAAATGAGTCACAAGAAATACTAACCTTTTATTAATCTCCCAATTTAGACGACCCGAATTTGATGGAATGCTCTCTAGTTAGTACCTTACTTCAGCATTTAGTTTTGAGTAATAATTAAGATATCATTAAGTACTGCAATAGGCATTTCCACGTTTGTCATAGCCGGCCGTGGAAACACCTTGTTACAATTTGAAATAGTAGCATTAGGTAATATGAGCAAAAATCCCAGATTAAACTTCAGCATCAGCAAATAAAAACATAACTTTTTTCAAAGATTAAGAAGATTAAATAATATGTGATAAGTTAGCCCTGGAACATATTCATTTTATAAAGACTCTCAATATAATGCAACTCGTTTTCATATTTCCTAAATATATTAATAATTCTTGTCTAACAGATATAATAAATTACTTGGTAACTTTGATGTAAATATGGCGTATAAACAGCGCTTTAAAGATAAATCCCAAATACGAATCAAATCCCACTCGTCTGCTAGCTTTCAATCCGGCCACGTTTCATGCGCCAATTTACCAGGATTAAATCCACATCAAAGAAACCTTTGATTCGCGCACGGATCTCAATTTATGCATTGGATTAATCTGAACAATAAACAATAGATATCGGCTCTCTCTTTAGGGACATGAACAGATAGCATGTGGAGTTTCAACATACCTTCATACTTAGATACAGCTGCATTCGCGTATCGGTTATTTTGTTATACTTAATTGTCTATTTTTGCTTTTATAGAGATTAAATAAACTGCTAATTCTCACGTTGACTTGGAACAAGCACACAGCAATATTTTAGCTTATAGGTAGTTTAATAAACAGTTTTTAACGAAACACGGACAAAAATGTAAAACTATTATTACAAAAATGGCCGCATTATAATGCTGCGTAGGTATTAGGTATGTCAAAGGATTTTATGATTGTTATGGCTACTTTCAGATAAACTAAAGTACCCTTAAAGTTTAACCTTAAGGGAATATTATGGTCTCGTGTTACCTACAGCAGATACAGCATGGTATAATATGCCTCACTTTCCAACACCGCACGCGTTAATAAAAGACGAACGCTGTACCTACATATACAGAGTGACCAGAAAATAACTAAATTCCCGTTGGCTGTAAGCTGTTAGGTTTTGCGACGCTACCAATCCTCCCTAGATGGTTTTGGAACCTCTCAGATCGATTTGATTTTTATACTTTTGTATGGCCATTACTCACCGCCACCGTCGCTGCTCAGTGGCCATATAAAAATCCATAAATCAAATAGATCTGAGAGGTTCCGAAACCATCTAGGGAGGATTGGTAGCGTCGCAAAACCTAACAGCTTACAGCCAACGGGAATTTAGCAATTTTTTGGCCAGCCTGTATAATTGCATGCTTTGTATTTTGTTTGTTAATTATGTTGACCTTATTATACGTCTGGTCCAGCCAAGTGACAACTTGGTTCAAGACAGCGTCAAGAAATGATCACGTGAACCGTGTAAATTGGAAATCAATAAAAAAATGTAGCTAAATATGACTGAGTAGAGTAGCAACTGCATACCTACAGGCATAAAATAATTTAACACTTGGCAAAATATTATTACAGAAATTAATTTTCACTGAAATGTAAGTACTTAATGGATGTTTCTACTAAAAATGAATGTAAATATAGTAGATTGTACAACAAGTGCATAAAACGCACCATTTTACGCGAGGCGTTTATCCATACGAGCGAGCTTGCGAGCGAGGATGGATATAAAGTACGAGCGTAAAATGGGTTTTATGAACGAGTTATACACTCTACTTTTTACTTCGATTGTGAGGAAATAAAAAGAATAGGAATTTCTTTCATAAGCAGTTTCTCTTTATGCTGGGTATAGGCGGACTAAAACTCAATTTTATGCACAAGTGCATAAAAAATTGACTTCTTCTAAGGCTATTTTGACAATGGCAATTTTTTATGCACTTGTGCATAAAATTGAGTTTTAGTCCGCCTATACCCAGCATAAAGTGAAACTTTACGAGCATGAGAAGTAAAAAAATATTTAAGTATGTAGAGTAAATAAGTTGTTCTTTAAAAGTAAGTGATTGTGAAGATGAATGTAAAATGAATTATTCACTTTTCTATTGACCTTCGGTTTCTTTCCTAATTGTGTGTATATTGTAGCAAGCAAATAAAGTGTATATCTATCTATCTATCTATCTATCTATCTTTGATTATTAGACCAACCGGATGCGACACGCGCTCTCATTTCTATCGGAAAAAGTCTGCCGTTTTTTGCGGGGGAGGGGAACGTCATATGTATGCGAAACGTCAAAATAGCCACGTCAAATAAACGTCAGTCCATACAATGAGTATGACCACTGGTCATACATTTTCGGCAGAGGGGAACGCCTGTCATGGCTACTCCGCTTGGTTTAAAGCTCTAAGTTCGGTTTAGTCTCCTCTGTCATTCCGTTTTATTTTTCACTTTTTGTTTGGCATTATCTGCAGAAAATTTTCATCTTCGCTACAGGGCCTTGAGAAGAAATAATGTACCTATTTATTTCAGGACTCCTCTATTTTCGCACATTCGTATCATTAGGATCCTCCTATGTGACCCTAACTAACCCACCGTCTATTTTGTTTGGAAACGCCCATGTCCTTGGCTGATTTGACCCACCCTTGACATACGGTTTTCTGGTTCAAATAACCTATAAAAACAAAACTGATGGCGGTTTAGACCCTCATTGTACAGTCGCCATCAAATATATCGGAGCAGCCAGGGTACTCAAAAATATCTGAACATGCACTTTATCGCCTCGACAATAGAGGCGTTGTTCAGATATTTATGACCACCTTGGCCGCTCCGATATATCTGATGGCGACTGTACCGTGAATTTTACACTGGCCTTTACTGGCGCGGTCGGTAGGATCCGACAGCATTTATTGTTTCAGTATATCGAAAGTGGGTTATTATGTTTGCCAACATATTTATAGTATTCGTTTATCTCAGATTTCAGTCACGGTTCGTTGAATAGAAGGAAAATGCTTCAAAGAAATCCAAATTTCTAAAGAATTTCTTTTAGGTCCTTTTACATACAGCCATATATTGAAACATGTCTTAAGAGCACTTATTATGCCTATAATCTTCTAAAAGTCTAATGTATTTTACCAGTCAGCTACACTCAAATATGGAATGTAGGTAAATAAGTAGCTTAATTGAAGTTAACAGTTTTTCACAAAATAGTATACCAACGTTTCAGTATTCAAAGGAATATTATTAAACGTAAAAGTTCGCATAATTGTAGATACTTGAGTATTAAATATGTGTGACGTTATTTTTTCAAAGGTTTTTGGCCTCCACTTCTATCGCTCCAATAAAATATAAAATCTGTACAATGTACAACTTAAGCGTCGCGTCGCCCGGCCGCCATATGGTACCTTTAGCAAAATAATATTACATTTATTTTATGTAAAAACAACGAAGGTATTTATTTTACGTATAAATAACCTATAGATACGTTTGGTTTTTTAGGATTATTAATCACAGATTCTTGAAATTTGGTTACTAGGAGTTAGTTTTTAAATAATGGAAACGCATACCTGAAGTTATATCAGTATTTTCCTGAGATGGCTTAAATAAACAAGAAAACTTAGGTAAATGTGATCATTTTTATAAATGAGGTTTAAATGTTTTAATGATTATTCATGGTGCCGTTTATCACTCGCCATAATGCAATACATATATTTTGGACTCCGACTATTTCAGATACAGAACTTAATTGGCTAGCCTTATAATTATACGCGCAAGTTTCTAATTCCACTATATTTTTTAGAAAATAACTAAATAAGAATCCCAATAATGATAAAACTCGGCTCAAGAGCTTTGCGATCAGATTGAAGGATTTATTATTGGAAAAAGGTCTCTGTCGTCTGTGGATCAGTCGATATGAAAGGAAAATTTACATTTTACTTATTAATACGAGATACTTCTGCCATCTTTTATTATATTATATTTCATTGTAATGTGATTTTGAATGGGTTTAAGGGGTAAATATATATACATAATAATATTTTTGCGGACATCCTTAGACCGGTCAACATTCCACAATGCTTGAAGACTCGCCTCTTCAACCAATGTGTCCTGCCCACCATGACGTACGGAGCCGAGACATGGACGCTCACAAAGGAGACGGTGCACAAAATCCGAGTGGCACAGAGAGCTATGGAACGCGCCATGCTCGGCATCAAGCTTCAAGACCGAGTGAGGAATGTCGAGATTCGGCGTCGCACTAAGGTGCAAGACGTGGGATACGTCATTACCAAACTTAAATGGAGTTGGGCAGGACACGTTGCCAGGCAGAGTGACGGCAGGTGGACTAAAATGTTGACGGAGTGGTGGCCGCTTTCAGATGAAAGAAGCCCCGGGCGTCCGTTGGCTCGTTGGGTAGACGACATTCAGAAGGTTGCGGGTCACTTCTGGATGAAATTGGCACAGGGCCGGGACAAGTGGCGTACACGAAGAGAGGCCTATGCTCAGCAGTGGGCGATAAAGGGCTGATGATGATGATGATGATGATGATATTTTTAATTCATTTATTTTATCTCAGGCAGCTTAAAACTGCATAAGTTATGCAGGGTGGATTTTCTTTTTGGGTCAGTAGGGCAGCTACCAGATCCCTTGCTGCTACGTGAAAATGATCTTAGAAGACCTTCCCTCTATTTCAAATTAATGAAGGATCGCATTTACAGATTTTGGAAAAAACATACAGGGTGCGAGAAAAAGGTCATTTTGGCGAACTTTTTTTATGATGCCATTTATCTTATCTTATTGTATTCGGGGGCCCGTAAGGATACACTTCGACCCAAAGGGATCTTTTGTGTAGTTGCCCCCTAGTACACCTACTCGAGAGCTTTCTCAACCATCTCCATGTGTTGGATGATGGAGCTCAAGGGCAGTGCTTTGAATTCCTCTGGATCTGGATAGCCAGTACCAAAGTCCTTCATTCTCTGTCTGGCTAGAGCGTGACATTCACACATTAAGTGTTCCATTGTCTCTTCCTCTTCACCACACATCCTACAATCAGTATTATCTGACAATCCCATTCTGGCCAATACTCCTTTCACAGCGTAGTGGCCCGTGAAAACCCCTGTTATAATTTGGAGCCTTCTTCTGCTAAGTTTCCAAAGCTTTTTGCTCCAGCTTGAGTCAACTTTGTGCATGAAGAGCTTCGAATGCCTTAGACCAGCCAAACTACCCCACTCTTGTTGGTGTTTATGTTTGGTGTGATCCTTTATGGCTGTGATTATGGTTCCCTTCGAGAGCCCCACAAATGGTTCCGGGCCTAGATAATTATTCATAGAGCCCCTTCTTGCAAGTTCATCAGCATTTTCGTTACCGATAAAGCCCTCGTGCCCTGGGATCCACACCAGTTGCACTTTGTTGTGCCTTCCAAGCCTGTTAAGGACTTGGATGCCATTGAATATCAGTCTGGACTCCACTTTTGGCGCTATAAGTGCTCTGAGTGCAGCCTGACTGTCGCTGAGTATATAGATATTCTTCCCTTGGATCTGTCTATCTATATTCTCTTGTGCGCAGGCAATAATGGCGTACGTCTCCGCTTGGAAGACTGTCGCATAATTGCCCATGCTTATACTATTGCTGTAGTCATTTGCATAAATGCCGGCTCCCGTACTAGATCCTATTTTAGAACCGTCTGTGTACCATATGCTGTCTGTACCATCAGAATTTGGTGGTTCCAGACCATCAGCCCAGTCGGCCCTTGTAGGAATTTGTACTTTAAAATTCTTTTTGAAAATAAACTTGGGTTGCATTTTGTCACAGCCCATGCTTGTTAACCTATCCATGAAATTGTCGCATTCCATGCTTGTGTGCTTAGTCTTTAGCCTGCTGTCGTCCCAGAGGCCTGCAACAGCCAGTCTGTGTAACGATTTGCGCGCCTCTGACTGTATCACTAAGTGTAAAGGCGGTAGATCAAGTAATACATCTAGTGCCGCCGTTGGCGTCGTTCTGAACGCGCCGGTGATAGCCATGCTTGCCATTCTTTGTATTTTCATTAAGGCTTCTTTGCATGTGCTCTTTTGTGTCCTTGGCCACCACACCAAGCTCCCGTACAGTATGATAGGTCTTACCATCATGGTATAGATCCATCTCAGTACCTTCGGTGTTAGGCCCCACGTTTTGCCATATGCTGACCTACACATGCCAAACACTCTCATAGCTTTAGTTATGGTGAGGTCGGCATGCTTTTTCCAATTCAGTTCCTTATCCAGTGTTACACCTAGATACTTTACATTATTGGATATTTCTAGTACCCTTCCGTAGAGGCTCAGTTGCTTCATACCGTTCAGGGTCTTTTTCCTGGTAAATGGTATTACCACTGTTTTGCCTGGATTGATCGAGAGTTGGTGGCTCTCGCACCATTGCTCCACAAGCTTCAGTGCTCCATTCATGATTTCCGATACCGTGCTGGGGAATTTCCCATTGACAAGTATCACTAAATCATCTGCATACCCTACCGTATAGGTTGGGCCCTTATTCAGTTCTTCCAAGAGTGAGTCGACTACCAAGCTCCAAAGAGTTGGTGAGAGAACCCCTCCCTGTGGGCAGCCTTTTGTGGCCGTTGCTATAATTTCTTCCCCCATAAGGGAGGACTTTATAAGTCGGCTATTTAGCATGTTACCTATCCATTTACATATGGTCGGTTCTATGCCATGTTTTAGTGCCGCAGCACTGATTGCTTGGTAGGTGGTGCGGTGATGATGCCATTTGATCCCATTCCTATCCAGAATCAAAAGCTTGTATGGGACCAAAAAAAATTCCGGCTAGAAAAGCCATAAATCGAAGGAACACTTTTCCCATACATTTTGTACGAAAATGAAAACTTTTATTTTTTACATGCAATTTTTTTATGCCAATCGAATCCATTCCTGTTCAGTATAGGTATAGGTTCAATAGTTTGCATGGGGTCAACTTACGGTAATGTACCTAACAGCCACAAATTGAAGAAACTTTTTCCATATATTAGGAAGATTCCAAGTAGGAAGATAAACATTCTGACTGACTGGTGAAGTTGCTCACGTCCGCAGGAATTGCCGCCAGTACCCTGCACGTGTCCCCTGGGTGGCGCAAATCGAGCAACAACCATTGGCTGCTGTACTTGTCTTTATTCTAACGACCTCACAGCCCTACCAATCGTTCGAAAACACTCTGGAATATGCCCCGATGCGCGAAAAAAAAAGGCTCTTCTCAGAGCCAACAGACAAAAGACATAGGGCCCATGACCCGAATCTGCCAATTAAATATAGAAAGCTTAAGTTCTGCTAAAAGCGACATTTTGCATAGATTACTCTTAGAGCATAATATAGATGTGCTCCTATTACAGGAGACTCACACAAAGGACGAACAAGATCTACTTAAAAGAGGAACCATCCCCGGATACTATGTGGTCCATGCCATAAACCACGCTCAGTATGGTATAGCAACTTACGTGAACTCCAATATTACGAATGTCGAAGTGGCTCTGGAGTACTGTCTCAACGGCCCAGATGTGTATGCCTCAGCAGTAAAGATTAAAGACCTTACTATTGTGAATGTATACAAACCACCAGCGTGCACATGGTCTCAATACAACACGCAGAGTCCTTGCGGATTTTCCAAACAGCCAACACCGCCCTGTGCTTGTGGAGATTGGCATCAGAATACCGCTGTCAAAATCGATGCCACTACCTCGATGGAATCTACTCAAAGCAAGGTGGTCTGGGTTCACAGCAGATATGGACGCTGCGATTCGATGGATACCTCCTGTGGCAGAAAACTATAAACGTTTTGCCCGTCTTGTGTACTCTACAGCGAAAAAGAACATCCCAAGAGGGTACCGCAAATCATATATCCCCTGCTGGTCAAACGAGAGTGAGCAGCTGTACAAAGAGTACAGGCAAACGGAAGATCATGAAGTAGGTGACGAACTTATCCAATCCCTAAATCAGAACAAACGCAATAAATGGATAAAAACAGTTGAGTCGATGGACTTTAAAACATCCAGCAGGAAAGCCTGGAAAGTGCTGAACAAGCTAACTGGAAGATCCGGTTTCACGTCCAACACAGCATCACAACCACTTACGAACTCCATAGCAAATAGAATTGTTGACGTCTCTCGAGTGAATGGACCGAAATTAGAAACCAAGAAAATCAAGCTCCATGCGTCACGACTTAAAAGTACCTTACAGAACAATGACGACCTATCACGTGCCTTTTCGCAAGATGAGGTGGACCAAGCTCTTAAACAACTGCCTCTTGGAAAGGCATCTGGTATCGATGGTATTTGCAATGAGTTTCTAAAACACCTTGGGCCAAAGTGTAGAAGATGGCTTCGGGCTTTTTACTCAGATATCCTACAGCGAAACAAATTACCATCGGGATTCAATCGGTCAAAAGTGATAGCGGTTCTTAAGCCAGAAAAAGACCCCCAGGACCCGAAAAGCTACCGCCCTATAGCGCTCCTGAGCTGCGTCTACAAGCTCCTAGAAAGGCTGATCTACATCCGCATAAAGCCACTCATAGACCGTGTCACCCCAATGGAACAAGCGGGTTTCCGTAGTGGACGAAACTGCGCAGATCAGGTCCTTTCCCTAACAACCCATATAGAGGCGGGTTTTCAAAATAGGCAAAGAACCATTGCAGTTTTTATTGACCTATCAGCTGCGTACGATACTGTGTGGAGAAAAGGCCTTATGTACAAATTCATGATGGCAGTGCCTTGCAAAAGATTGGTGGGGCTGATCAATAATATGCTGAGCAATCGGGAATTCACTGTCCATCTTGGTGATAAACAGAGCCGTGTACGAACTCTCAACAACGGACTACCACAGGGCTCCGTTCTAGCCCCGCTTCTCTTCAATTTGTATACACATGACATCCCAGAAACCACCAGCCGAAAGTTTATGTACGCGGATGATATCGCTATCACCAGTCAAAATACCTGTTTTGAACCTTCGGAGGAGGTGCTGAACGCAGATTTAGATACACTTGATCGATACTTTAAAAAATGGCGCTTGGTGCCAAACGCAACTAAAACGGAAGTAACAACATTCCATCTCTGCAACAAAGAAGCGAAGTACCAACCGACCATATCGTTCTCGGGTAAAACAATCTCATACAACCCAACGCCAAGGTATCTGGGCGTGACCCTTGATCGTAGCCTTACTTATGCACCACATCTGGAAAAACTTGGCAAGAAACTCCAGACCCGTAATAACATCCTGCACAAGCTATCGGGTACCACGTGGGGAGCAAATGCTGATGTTCTTCGAACCACGTGTCTAAGTCTGGTTCACTCAACAGCAGAGTACTGCGCGCCGGTATGGCTGAACAGTGCGCATGTGCACAAGGTGGATGTACAACTCAAACAAGCCATGCGATGCATAACAGGAACCATTAGGAGCACTCCAGTGGAATGGCTACCTGTGCTAAGCCACATAGCCCCCCCGCATTTAAGAAGGCAACAAGCTTTGGTCCGAGAAGCACAGAAGATCCTAGCTAAACCTAGCTTACCCGCCTACGAAGAGTTTAAGAACCACCCACCACACCGGCTTAAATCACGGCATCCTCCCTACAAAACTGCCTCGACCCTCATGAACACTTCCTTCGACATAAATACCAAATGGGCTCAAGAATGGAATGAGAAGCCGCCTAGCAACCTGGTGACTACCATCAATCCCACAGAAAAACCCGCAGGATTCTCACTACCTAGACGAAGTTGGTGTCAGTTAAATCGACTACGAACCGGCTGGGGTAGAAGTCGAGAGTTCTTGCACAGATGCGGCTGGAGGGAGTCACCGGCATGCGAGTGTGGAGCTGCGGTGCAGGACATGGACCACATTATCAGCGAGTGCCCACTCACAAAATACCAGGGCAACCCAGAGGACTTGTTCACCCTTGAAGATGACGTAATCCAATGGATCCAGCAATTGAGTGTCTTATTATAAGGAACGATTGTATTCTATCATATCTAGCCATACGATTAAATAAATAACTGACTGGTTCATGGTCTAACTCGTCTGTCACGATCAATTTCCTAGCCTTTATCTTTGCTTTTCTTCCACCTCGAGCCAATTTCTGCTGGGCAACCTAATCCTGGGATGGGGAGTAAGTAAATTAGTTTTTACAATTCTGTGTAATACCTTCTTAGGTTTAAGTCCTGTTTTTCATGTTTTCTTTCACTGGAAAAAAGTCATTGCTGGAAAGTGACGGGTAAATATGAAGATATTTCATAGTTTAGTTTAGCCAAAAGGTCAGATAAAGTAATGTAGACACACCAAATCTATAGGTACATATTATGTTTAGTTTATTAAGCCTAAGAAACATGTCTAGGCTTAATAAACTATACATGAATAATCTTGTTCTGTGAACAATAATACAGTAGTAGTACACGTAGCAGTAAAGGTATAATATGATTTTATTATAAGTCAGTCCAAATATAAGGTGAAGTCCAAACATGAAGAACTTCCGGAAGAATGTTTTGTGTGAGAAAATACGAGACGGGGAAGACTGATGTTTGCTTTCCCGATACGTTTGTTTTTGGAGGTTTCCTTATTTGCTGGGTTAGTGGCCTCACCGTAATACTCACTGAGGCAGACGAGCAAATAGGTATGTAATGTATGTTTGTACATCGGTCGCTAACAAGCATACAGTCCGTCTTATGGTAAACGGTTACCGTTGCCCATGGTCGCTTCCAACTCTAGCAGCCGACAATGAGCGGTGCGGATTTTTCGAAGAAAGCGAAAATGCAGCATGCGCGCATTCATTTCTCCGCAGAAAACTTTTTTTATATATTATTGCGTAACTACCTCCCTATGCTAAAACGTTATTATAAGCCAGAGAAACCAGATTACATGTATTAACACCACGGGCAATAAAATCATATGTCTAAAATCTGTTCATGCCATTGTTAGCTAAATTTTTTTTTCCCAAAATGTATACCTACAATTGTTTATTTATTTACTTACTCCAAACTCCAAACATTTGTAGTCATTCTTGCCCACGGTGTGTATTTATACGGTATGTTATGAATTTATATGGTATGGTTGGGGCTAACCTCCAAAACAAACTTACTCTGTATATTCATCCCTGCTTATTGTTTTAAGCTATCCGTTTGTTTTAACCCGTCCGTCACACATTGGATACGACTTTGAGTAAATCTACGTCTATGATGTGTTAATAAATTACTCCTTTGTTAATAAATAAGGTAACAGTGTTCTAATCTAATGTATTCGTGAATTTTGAATTTAAGTACACGATGGGAAAGGAATAATCTGTAGCTAGTATCTTTACCGAGTGCTTGTTTGACTATTAAACCTTAATAAGTCTGTTATTTTTTTAACGTGTGCGGTTATCACACTTATCACACGGTTAGGTACATGTGCAAATGGAGCATTCCACGAAAAAGTCCACCGTTGTCCCGTACGAACACGAATTTACAGAAAATTGGTAGGTTTTTGATCTCTTTTTTCTGCGATAATAGAGTTAAATTATGGTCAGAATTATAATACTATAATTAAAATTGCAAAGTTAACTCTAATAACAAAGATACACACGCGTTTGTACGGGACAGCTCGTGGAATGCCCCAACCCGGGATCCGGTGTCAGAGCAAGGTAGTGCAACTTACGGATCAAATATTATACCTCACTACATCTCGATTTCTACGCAATGAATACGTTTAATTCCGTAACGTATGGCGGCCAATGTTAGTATGTAACTTAGTCGTAACATTCCGCCCACCGGAGATAAACCCGATACAGTTCGAGTCTTAGAATAACAAAGCCAAGAAACTAGGTTCCACAATGACGGTCAAATAGTAAAACAAAAATATGACTGTCTTCTCTTCCTGTATACAAGTACAATACTTAATCAATAAAAAATTAATTAGTAAAGTATGAAAAACATTCAGGATGATGTGGTAAAAAATGGCTTCAGTCGTTACTTTCTAGATTCCACTGTTCTAAGGTTGAAGATTGAATATTAACTAGATTTAGTTGCTTGTTACAGTGACATCACTTGAGACCATCTCGTATAATGAACGCGATCAAACGCTATTGTACAGCAGATTGAACGGAGAGATTACTTAATGGGTTCTATACGTTCAAGGGAGAGTCGGGTAATACGGCGTATACAAATACAATACAGGTTTGGCTTGTAATACGAGCAAAAAATAAAACCGTAGATTGTATTCCTTAAACAATAAAACTATTGTTCAACAACTTTAAAAAAATATGTAGTCTTAATAAGAATGTCCGACTTGTCTCTTTTTCATACAAATTAAATATTATTTTCAATGTACGTTAAAATCCATCTAATTAACATTGCCTATAACTACAGACATATAATATAATCAATATTACAATACATTGCGGGTTCAGGTAAACTTGTACTAAAAATCAAACTATAAGTTTTTTTTAAGTCGCTGAACAAACGTCGTTTAGTTTAAGAGTAGAATCTACGTTTTAATTTTTTGCTCGTGGTACAGGCCACACACTGTATAGTTGACATGTCAGTTAGCTACGTCAACTGCAATGGCTGGAACATCAGTTAGGCATACTAAAGCTGCCACAAAAACTTTGGCAATGTTAGTGACCGGGCAGGTTTCAAATATTAAGTAGGAATGGACCTGTGGTATTGCCGAATTATTTAAAATATTCATATTTTTATTTACGAACGTTAAGCTAAAAATACAATTACTTTTACAACTTATATACTTAACAAAAAAAAAATCTAGCAATTCTCAGACATTGCCCGAACCTCCCCTATGCTAATGTAGCCTTCTCTTATGTTGGTAACATTACCCTTTTCGAAAACTGACGTGGGTCAGAATGTAAATAAATTACTAATTTAATTTATTAACTTACATTAAAAATGCGGTATAGTGTGTACGTAAGAAAATCCGTTTTTGCGCTTAAATGTACCTAACCACATAATAAAAAACGTTATGCTTTTTAATCTGGGGGTATATTTGGAAACCTTAAACTTGATACCAATTTGAGACCACGGCGTCGGTATCGTAACGTTAAAAGTAAATTTTAATGTCAGACGATCAAGCTGTAGCGGCACATGAAAATTATTCGTAAGCAGACCGGAGCTAATTTGGCTTTCCATTTCTCGTTCAGCTCCGATATACGTATTATGGCTAAAAAATAAGCAAGCCGGTAGAAATGAGTTCTATGGACTGCAGTAAAAACACAACCTCAAATATGATCGTTGTAATTTATTTGCCTCTCATGTTTGCTCGCGAGGGCAAACCGATTGTACAAACTTAGACAGCCGTATGACTTGTGTGAGTTTACTTAGCCCCGACACAGATAATTTAATAATAAGGACCGTCAACCTTCAGGTTATACACCATACCATAGAGAATATACTTGCCATATAAATGAGAATAATAGCGCCCGCTCGACAATAGGGAAGATGCAGCTTTAATATTTACCATTGTTTTGTGATTAAAATGTTGAAAAAACATAAAATAATAGGTATTGCAACGTTTTTACTTTAGTTTATACTAATTTCAAAGAATAATTACGATTTGAAGTCATGTGAAACGGAACGTGTTTTAATCCATCAATCAGCGTCTGGTTACGTCACACCTGTATGACAACTAATGAGATTGGCAACTGTCACTAGTTTTGTTCTATGGGATTTGGCTTAGAAGGCTAGCATCCGGGTAAAAAAAAACAGAATTTGACACTGTTGGCAGGTTTGACAGGGACAAACCAAGGACGAACAAATATGGCGAGTGACACATGCATGAGTGACGTCACAGGAACAGATCCGTTTAGGCGCGAAAATTTAAATTGTCAGTTTGTAACAGCATTTTTTGACTATAAATTATAGTATTTTAATTTTTTAACACACTCGTGATCTATTCTACGTGCGATTCTTTCAAATGAAAGCATAAATGAAAACATTGCATCTTGCCTATAATCAATATAATCATATATTACTGGTCAGGTTTTAGTTACATTAATTGTTTCATAAGAGTGATTACGCGATTAATTTCTATTTTTATTTAAATAATGTGTTATCGGTCACGTGTATTGCATTATATATAGAGCAGCTTAAAGAATAAATATTCTCATTTACATCATTATTGTTGAAGGCGCTATTTCGAGAGGTCTGAAAATAATAACGCATCAAAATTTTGCGTACGATTGGGTGTCATAAACCGATGGTGGTATTTTCAGGACTTAGGTATCTATTTTTATCAAGCGGGCTTTATTTTTGTGTAATAATTTTAGTAGTTTAGCTAATTTTCAATATTAAATGCAGATTACACAGAATAAAGTTTACTAATTGTTCAGTTCTAAACTAAAATTCACATAATAGTAACTAAATAAAGACTTTACTGGCAACACGTGTAATTTTTCGTGCACAGCAAGAAATATATAAAAATTAGTTAAAAATCCAGTATGTTCTTAAAAATATTGAGCATTTAGCTTAAGTTATGAAAACAAGTTAATGTTTAGTAAGTAAGTATTGGTGATTGGCGGAATCTAGTGTCGGAGGCCAAGATCCATGTTGGGTCGCTGAGCCAGCGAAGTAAGTAAGTATTAAACTTGTTGTACCAGTTTTGAACAATTTTGGCACACTAATTACAATCAACTTTGATGTTTTCTGACCTTAAAGTATAAGTGATCGTACCTGGGTGGAGGAGAAATCCCCACTTGGGTCAAAAAATAGGCACAATGTATCCTTACGTGTAACGACCGTATTACTGATTGAGTGGTCTCTGCGCCAGACTAATAAAGCAATTATCCAATTGAGAGCGGAACTAAGAGTGCTCAATTCAAACAAAGAACTTTCATTCATCCACCAGCATTAACTCATATCTAGTACTTAATACATACTGTTCGTTGACTCTGTTGGTCTTAAGTGGCTATCGGATATTAGAAAGGTTTTATAATTACGAAATTCATTTACATTCTAGCTTCCACTCGACTTCCGATGCGTAGAATACAAAACCCCTATAGCTTCTCTTCTCTCACATTTCGCGTTTTGCACATATCCCCATCGGAATCGGCACCGCGCTAACGCGCTAGACTTTGCCGCGAAATTTAAGCGGATCCAGAGCGAATCAAGAGCGGATACGACACCGTGGAACCGTGCCGCAAAAATGCGCTGTTGTTTCGCTGACCATTCGCTCAGGCTTCGAAACGAAACGTGTAGCGCGGTACCGCGGTGTCAATTAATTGTGGAGATCCCGTACTTACTTACTTTGTCTCCTCATGAATGAATGAATGAATGAACGAATCATATTTTTTATTTTTCAATTTACCTCCTTACTTATAACTTAGGTATGTCATTTCCTTAATCTAGATTCGTGATACGTGGACCTATAGATGATTCGAGACAAGTGGTACTGGGACCTATAGATGATTTGTCCATTGGACCCGGATCCGCAAGCCGCTACGGTGTGTGAGTGGGATATCGATACATACACGCATGTACGCTGTCTCGATCGCACATCGAAGCAGTGTGTGGATCCGTGGATCCACATCCTAAACATTTTGCATAATATATGTATTTGCCTAGTAGCGTGCGGCAGCATTCTTGCTTTTACTGTTCACTGCCTTAAGAAAAGGAATTTTCCTTTCACGTTCTTTAAATATTCGTAAAACCTGGCTGCATTGTGATTTATGAAGTCGCGAGGGAGGTGAGATCATTTGTATTATTTGCCGCTGAAGTATTAAATACACATAAGTCAAGTTTTTTGATGTTAAATGTGAAAAATACATAAGAGATAGATTAATATAGATATTTTTACCTTAAATGGGTATGTGACTTAATCCAAGTAAGTAATCTCAATAACGCGTTAGAACTTATGCTCGCCTTTTTTCCACGATTACATTAATTCATCCAGAAACTGTGTACATTGATTACCATTGCTGTCTTTTCACATTGACGAGGGTCTCTAATTTTCCTGTTTTTTCTACGAATATCTACGAGCATTAAGATCAGTATTTTCAAGACAAAAGTTCCTTCAGACAACCCCTGATTGTTTATGTTATTTCAAGTCCAATATAGTTCGTAATAATAAAACTAGGGGCATTCGAAAGTATTACGTTTTATGCATAATTCATGATTCAAATATTCAATATTCAATAAAAATAATGATGTTTAAAAAATCTCAGTAAAATTGGTGCGTTGCTACTAAATGGCTATACCTAATATACCCAAGAGTGTAGCTATGTATATCGACATTACCGACGATTGGGCGTCACATCAGCCACACGTCATGGTCATGACTATAGTGCGTGCTCCTGCCACGTTAACACACGTTTTAACATTATCACATTTTAGACAAGAAGTACCTGATAAAACGGCAAAAATAAAGGTCTTTCTTACGTATAGCTAAACCCACAAAACACAGCATGTATAAATTATAAACCTATCATCATAGTACCTGTATAAAGTGTAATCACGTATATTTAATTAAAACGCTTTACCCACGAAGCGAATAAAAATATGATAAATAAATAATCATAAGCAAAATAAATGTAAACGATTCAAATAGCAATTAACTTCGTATTTGCTTTACTTTACAGTATTTACTTTAAATATTTTTATTTACACTAGATTAATGATTACGATACCTATATTCACTAACTACATTCAGGGCTACGATTAATAGTAGGTACAATCCCGGCCCTTGATTGTTCGGTTATTTACGGCAAGCTATTCTATTATGCTAAAAACTTAGGCACTCTGTGAAATGTCCAATATAAAGTGAACCCTAACTGGCTCAACAATAAAGTGCGTGTGCGCACGGACCAAGGTTAGAGACATTTGAATTTCACGGGAAATGTTATTAATCGAACTCGCGGAGCGTAAGCGAAGTGAGTTCTTACAAACCACTCCAGACCGAACTGTCACCTGGTTGCTGGGACGTCTCGGCATTTGGATGGCTTTTTGATTTACATAGTTTGTCTGACGATAACTTTAGTAACGTTTTTCTGATCTTTATGAAATTTCTTGGGGCTGTAGCAGAGATAGGTACAGTCAGCGTCAAAAGTAACTATGCAAATGAAGGTGTCAAAAGTCCTTATTGCCTTTAAATAAGGACTTTTGACACCTTCATTTGCATAGTTACTTTTGACGCTGACTGTACATAAAATTTGTAAGTTCATATATGAGCAGGATCAATCAAGTGGTTACGGAGCTAGAAGGAGAAAAAAATCCTCCTTGGGGTCTTGTTATATTGGTCAACTCGTTTGCAAGTAAATCGCGAGTTCTCAGTTCGAAGCGGACAACTAGTTAATTTGATTGACGTCTCCCAATAAAATCAGATTATAATGCTGGAGTAGAAAAATATATACTTACATAGTTATAAATAGTTCCCATACCAATTCAAATGTCACGTTAAGATAGGCAAAGAATTTTATATCAACATTACACCTACTCAGAATCCATTAAAGATAGGTAATGCAGGCTCTCAGAAGACATTATTTAAATCACCTCCGTTTTTACTGTCAGAATAAAAAGGTAAGTATACTTGGCAAACAAAAACCTTACACCGAACACTCATATAGCGAAGCCGGTCCGCCGTATAAGGATCGATTTCTGCATCGAGTGCACTACACTGATCACCTCAAATAGATTCAGCATTATGAAGCATTCACAGTGGCTCACGATTATGTATAGTCATCAAGAGAAGTGAGAAAAGGCGAGATGCCCAAAATAATCTTAGTGTCAAGCGTATATTTTGAACGCCGCACCCGCTTAGCTACTTCTGCTGCTGAATGTATGGCAGGCCTTCTCTACGCCGAGATAGTGTCAAAAATGTTTATGAAACTGATAATATTTTATTTTTCATCACACAGCATTTACATGTCTCCATATTAACAATACAGTCTACTATAGTTACTATACAAATACACACAACAAAAGCACTGATATTTTTATTAGTTTTTACTTGTTCAATTATTTAATTTCGTCACCTGAAGTCACTTTTATTGAGAACTAATTAAGAACAATTTGTAAAGTTCGAATAGAGCTCCTTAGTATGTAGTATTCATGTAGCAGGAAACGTGAATCAACTGAAATAAGCTTTAATTGTTTACTTCAAAAACGAAGAAATGTTTATTTCAGTGCAAGTTACTCGTATTATTATAAAGGATCAGAGAGCAGAAAATGGATAACAATGAGCTAACGTTAAGAAGGTATCACTTTTACACTCTCTCTCTTATGGGAGGTAGTCTGTGACACAGCAAGGCCGTCGCCAAAGTCGTTGGCTTCTGTAATGAGACAAAAAAGTGAAAAAACAAACGTATTCCTGTGCGTGGAATGGAACGCCGCCAGCCGTTTCGTAAAATAAAATTAAAGCTGGAAAATGCTGCATGCTGTAGAAGGTGTCTACGAAAAGAAATAAGCGGAATAGGACGAGCGTATTTTGTGGGTTTCGCTTTTTAGATTTAGGCGGCAATAGTATAATGTGTATCAAGGGCGGTAAACAAGAAGTGTGAATTGAAGCCCGAAGCCGAGGCGGGGACACGAGCGTGGCGGGCAGCCCGGCTCGTCTGAGCAAGAGAGATGAAAATTACAATACAGCCCTAGGTTGAAATCAAGATTTACGGCCCGCATCGTATACGTGTAACAACATCTTTTACGAGCAAGTATGATGAAATATTAGATTACAGCCCTAGGTCGAAATAAACGATTTACGGCCTGCATCGCATACGTGTAACAACAGCTTTTACGAGCAAGTGTGATGAAATAGTATATTACGTACCTAGGCCGGTAAAATAAAGAAGGGCTCATATCGCTGGCATTTGAGGTCCGAACCGAAGGTAAGGGCCATAAACAAGCGATCTGAGGCCTTCTTTATTACCGCCCGTGGTGCGTACATAATTTTACGTCTTCTCCTGGGTGTGAAGTGAGATTTTCCACTGCGCCCTAGGGCGGTAAATCTCACTTAGCGCCCAGAGTGACGTAAAACTATTTCTGGTATTGTATTGTACTTTAGTTGCTGCAAATTGAAGCGTTTTTTGTGAACGTATCAAAGGGAGCTCAAGCGTTTGTTTCACGCTGGTCACCGGCAGCGTGAAAGTCCGAGCGTTTGCACCGTTTTTTTCGTTCAATTTCAAACAAATTCATAAGATGAAGTTATCATTTTAGAGTTTAAATTACGGTTACTGCGTTAAAGCGTTTAATAAGGAATAAGTAAACCTCACATCATGGAAAGGTCAGACTTACAGTTATGTATAAGTAAGTAAAACCTAATAGGGTGTAAACCGGTCTACTTCCCACAAAACAACACGTCGGCGTCGCCTTGCCTTATACACTTTTGGTTTTATTTTATTCTGAAGATGATTTAAATAGCGAAATACACGTTACATATTGATATCATTAAAATGTTTTCCAACGGCGATTTTAATTAAACTGTATTAATTTTATTAGAAAAAATGCAGTATTTTATTATTCGGGTTAACAATGTTATCATAGACATACGACAAGTATCGTGATGTACCTACTTCCGACATTTATAGTTTAGTTTTAAATGCCTGGTTCACATAAAAAGGCTGTACTTACTCATACAAAAATATGTTTTTAAGTATATGCTATGACTATGAGTAAACAATTTGCGTGTAGGTAGACTTGCGCAGGCGTCGCTGTGGGCCCAGCGCTGGGCGCGGGAGCCGCGGGAGTGGGAACCGGTCGCAGCTTTTGTTCCCGTCCTTGCCATCAATGGTCCTTGCGTCCTACTAGCCTGTATCTGAAACGTTTAATCTATTCATTTGAATAGTCTATGGAGGTGAAAACTTATAAATAATCATCTCAGCACATATGACAAAATTATAATGATATTAATGATGGCATATTGAACCCAAATCTTCCACCAATACCAAATTCGCAAAAAAAATAGCTAAATCTATGCCATACAAAACCTCGACATGAGGAAGTACATACATGGTTTGGTTGGTCCTATATAGTCAAAGTTGTTCTGTACTTACCTATTATGTATGAGTTAACTATACAGTTAACCCCTATTTAACCCGTCTTTTGGGGTTTTAGCCACGTGCAAACCATTTTAATTTATAATAAACACTTTGTCACGATGTTTATAGCGGCCAAGGGCACCATTACAACCCCAGTTTTATCGCGTACTCACAAGTCAGACCTTCTGAGCGTTCATTTACCCACGTATTTTTAATGCCAAGAATACCACGACCCCATTAACTTGGTAAGGTGAAACGTCTCAGGTGATTTCCATAATAAAGTAATAATTATGTTTAAATACGTGACACACAGGCAAAGGCGGTGGCGGCGTCAATTGGCTGCGGATGGAGCTACTGACGAAAATCCTCGTACCAGATCAAAATAATTATGACAAGCGAAATTATAGTTAACCTACGTGAGTAACCCGTTGTAAATATAATATAATAGGCTCATCAGTGTCACGGGATATTTATATTCATTTCTTTTACTAGTAAATGGAGAGAAAAGTTGATTTCATCGGCAAATCTCGTTTTCTGTTAATCTTAGTTTTATTAAGTCTCTTTTCAGTTTTGTAGCATTTCCTGTAAAATTGTAATACCATGTGATGTTAAATAAAAAAATTCTATGTCTATGTCTATGTCTATGTCTATGTCTATGTCAAATGCTGATCTACAGTCAGACCAGGCGAAAGATTTTGTAATAGAACTACGAGTGTAGACAACTAGACAGTGGTTCTCATTATTTCAAAGTCGCACCTAGCAAATAACTCATCTCATAGGGCACAAAATATCAAGACCTTGGGCCTCGTGTAGCATCAACTTTTCACTTCATAACATCCAACTTTTAATTTTATTATTATTTACACAACTCACGGTTATCTGAAAGAGATCGCTCCTTAGCGATAAGAACGGTGTGCGAAGTTTATATTTATGTTGTTTGAAGTAAAGAATTATTATAATGTTCGTTTCGTATTTACCAATAGCGCTAAACTAGGTTGCATCAGTTATCTGAAAATAAAGCCTGTAAACTGTCACACTTTCCAAAATATTATTGACGTAAAACTTAAAAAAACACACACATACACACATTACAATCATCATCATTATCATCTCAGCCATAAGACGTCCACTGCTGAACAAAGGCCTCCCCTTTGAAAGGGGGGGGTACCATACGCGCCACGCTTGTCACAAATACAAATTTTTATTGATAACACCGAAGTTACAGGTCACATGTGTGTATCTTACATACTAGCAGGTACAATAGTAGTATACTAATATAGACAGACACACACACACATAGTCACATTACAATAATATACAAAAAATAATGTAATTATTGGTACATTATAAATCAAGTAAACACCTCGTTCTTAACAATAAAGGTGTAATAATGGATGAAGTTTAAACCTCTCTGCCGGCTCTGCCGAGGACTATTAGGGAACTTTCGGCGCCTATATTTTCTAATAAAATGTAACGACGTAGAAAAGGCTTTTGATTTATTTGTAAATCTACCTTCAGCATTTTAGTTTACTCACTTATATAAAATATCTATCAGATTATTTTCAGCATTCTTAAATCAATTAAATAAATAAATAAAGTCTTTTATTTCTTGCAGATTTAGAAACAAACAAATACTTAACTAAAATAAGCAGCAGTTTAAATATTAGAAACGTCTCACGATTTCCTTGCATACTAGTTGCCCAATATAACAAGAGCCATTTGATGATTATTTCGCGCCTTGTAGCTCCATAACCCCTTGATCGATCGTGCTTACAAACGAACTCTGAAATTGTACTTATCTCTGCTACAACTTCAACAAATTTGACCAAAGATCAGAAAAACGTTACCGCGGAACAGCTGTCCAAAATCAAAAAGCCATCGAAATGCACAGACGTCTAGGTAGCCAGCTGACTGTTCCGTTGACTCCTTAGTTGTCCGTAAGAGCTCACTTCGCTTATGTTCCGCTCGTTCGATTACGCCTATCGGAAGTATCAGAATCAAATTGGGTACTTGGCACATATACAGATGCGTATAGAATAGCACAAATACGCTTTATCCAATAGGTACTCGTAATTTCTGCAATTGTCACGTACATAATGAACGTATCATATAATGCGTATAGATAATAAGATTTTATTAGTCTTCGAATGTTACTAAAAGCTTTACCTAATCAAACCAAGTAGATAAACTTAATGGTGTATATCGGTGGCGGTGCGTCAAAAAAGGGAAGCCGGAGCCAATGTGTGATGGCTTCCCTAAGTATATTGACGCCCCGCCACTGATGTATAAATAGTTCGCTTTATTTCGCAAAAGTATGCAGACGTTTCCTGTTTTAGCACAACTTTCAGCCGCCCGTGTATTTTCGTGTAGTAACAATATTTCACGAGGGACAGGTAAAGTGGCTATTCAATTTCCGTGATCAATGCCGTATTGTGGGAGTAGGTATGTAAAACCGTCGGGTCATAAATCCCACCGGGTCAGAGGGATTCGGGTTTTATAAATATGATATTAAATTGCTATTAGCATCTAAATGCTTTCCAGCTAGAATTAAAAAAAAATTGAAATTAAGTACATATGTGATATGCTCATGGGAATATCTCGAGTTATAAAAATTACATTAACCTAATTTCTATAGCGTGTTTCTGTTTTTAACTTATGAATATCCAAACAAGGATTTTGAAATATATATTTAGATAAAAACAATCGACCGTTGGCATATTTAATAAAAAATCGTAAGGTGCCGGCTTCATGGAATGTTTCGAGTACCTACCGAGAAAAATCTCAATCGATTTTATACAAGCGTTCAAGACTCTGATTGCGAACTACAAGCATCTTTTATAGACCTCGTAAATTGCTCTTGCGGCTATGATATATAATTACAAATCCAATTATTAAATTTAAACTTTCGTGAGACATACTAATAGTATGAAATAACACGGTTACACTCACGTCACTCTAGTCACTAAAGTGACGTGAGTGTAACCAATGTTATTTCATAGAATTACAAATCCATTAAAATTACAGATACTGGGCTGATAATAACATGCCAGCGTCTTTAACATAAAACAGTTATTAATGTAACTTTAATTCTATCTAGGTTCCTATACACCTCTTAGCATAATGCGATTGATATGCATTTGTACATGTATGTGCGTTATCTAATGCGTAGGTTACATACCTACTTACCTATACCTACACTACTGAGGGAAGGAGAGGTGGCAAAGGATGAACATTAGTTTATTAAGGCCATAGCAAAAGGAACACTTAATTCAGCATGAATTAATATAGTTCCTTCTCCATATCACCTTAATCATGTTATATTTTACACATAGACCAGGCCATGTTATATAAAAGTGATGTTAAACTCTGTGAAAAGTTTAATAGTTTCCGATACGCTACGATTAGTCTTCATGAAGCCGAACTTCAGAACTTTCATAATGTTGATATTCACAGGCTGCTCCGTGCCCGGAAACTTGAATAATGGATCTGCTATCATTAATATGGATTTTTGTTTTCTTATAAATTTAGTGACCGCAGATCAGTCGAGTTTGTTGAGATCCGTGAGAGAAGACTTGGAAAATAGATAACCATAAGATTATGGATTTGGTATACATAGATGCCAAACGATGGCAATCGCCCTAGTAGCAGCCAAACAAGGTCTGAGCAAGCCTCAAAACTCTGGACACCATGTACACGCGTCGCACTTTATATAGTAAAGATGGATGGAAACACCATCGGGACAAAAAGCAATAAAACTGTACGTCAGGATCACAACAAAAAAAACGCCCATCAGGAGAGAAAAGTAACCAAAGGTTTCAGGCGATATAAAATGGTGTAACTATGATAAGTAACTGAGTGGTGTGTCTCATAGTGACGAGGTGCAATGTGAGATCAGTATCACTACCATCAGTTTGCCAATTTAACCCAAGTCGACACACCTGCACGCCTAGCACATGTCTGATGCGACAGTATCTCGCGCGCGAGATAGACTACCCGTCTCTTTTTAATTGACACAGTCAGAAAAGGACGGTTAGACTATCTCGCGAGCGAGATACTGACGTGTCAATCATGTGCTAGGCGTGCTGAGCGACTTTGTAAATTATTTGTATGGAGAATTTGTACAGAGCCTCTAGCGGTCACTTATAGAACTAAAAGTTACAGCCGTACCATGACTTAAATTATCCTTTACGCAATTCGCTAACGGAAGCTCGATTGTGTCTCGCGTGTCTCGTTTGTATAGATTTTTGACGTGACGTAACGACTTCACACCCTTCATGCAAAACGAAACAGATTGTGTATACCAAAAAGGCTACTTCCTAAATGAATACACGCTTAGAGCATTTAACCAACCGGAGCGGCCATTGACAGGCGTTCCCCTCTGCCGAAAGTGTATGACCACAGGTTCGGCAGATTTTTTGTATAGAAAAAGACAGACATGGCAGGTCCGGTTGGTTGTTTAGTCTAAAAATGCAAAATAGGTACAGTCAGCATCAATAGTATCTTTCTACACGAAGGCCGCAAAAATATGTGACACGCGAAATAAAAGTATTTGTAGAGCCAATAGGAGGAGCGTGTCACATATTTTTGCGGCTTTCGTGTAGGAAGATACTATTGATGCTGACTGTTCATGGTAGGTAGGTCCGTTTTTAATTATTTTAAAGCATTTTATGGTTCCGTTTCGCTCGATACAGGTTAAGAAGGAAAAAAAATCCCATGAAATAACAACCAGCCTTAGAGCTTTAAACCAACCGGAGTAGCCATTGACAGGCGTTCCCCTCTGCCGAAAATGTATGACCAGTGGTCATACTCATTGTATGGACTGACGTTTATCTGACGTGGCTATTTTCACGTTTTGCATACATTTGACGTTCCCCTCCCCCGCAAAAATCGGCAGACTTTTTTTGTATAAGTAGAAAATGACAGACATGGCCGGTCCGGTTGGTTTAATAGTCAAAGTGTTCAGTAATAAATTATTTTTCTACAGACCATCAAAATGTCAATATGTGTCAAATGTGACAGGTCATTACCTCCTTAGTCAATGGTCAAAACGAGACGCACCCTCTAATACGTTCTCTTTCCTCACATTGTGGCCGAAGAATATACTCAAGTTTAAAATAATAACTTCATGATCTCACTCCGGCTCCTTTTTAGGGTTCCGTAGCCAAAATGGCAAAAACGGAACCCTTATAGTTTCGCCATGTCTGTCCGTCCTTCCGCCGCGTCCGCGGTCTAGCTCAGTGACCGTTAGAAAGCTGAAATTTGGTTTGAATATGTGCATTAACCAAGCCGACAAAACGGTAGAATAAAAACGCGAAAAATATATTTTGTTAGGGTACCTCCCGTACACGTGAAGTGGGGGGGGGGGGTTTTCTATCCAACCAAGTTGTTTGGCGTATCGTTGAATAGGTCATTTAAAAAAATTGGGTCTTCTAGCACAGTTTTTGGATAAAACTAATACTTTCGGAAATAATAGCTCCGAAAGTTTAAAACAGGGCGTCCCCCCCATCTAACTTTTGAATCGTGGGTCCTAAAATTTAGAAAAAAAACATGCTACTGAGGCGTAATGAGTACCTTCAATGAAAACTATATTGAATTCAATTGGTTGAGCCGTTTTTGAGTTATCAGTGTTATCACTCAAAAACCCATAGTGAAAGGACGTAAGTAAAAATGACGTAAGCGCCGCCAAATTTCCCGTAAGAAACGACCTTTTGAATTAATGGTCTCAGTTTACGGAACCCTACACTGAGCATGGCCCGATATGCTCTTGGCCGGTTTTTCTACTTTAACGTCGTCGAGCTAAAGTGATCCTTAAATCAATATCAACGGAGTAAATTTTACATTATTGGTAATTTTGACATTACTTGCTTCAGGTCAGTCAGTAGAACCTTCTTTCTGAAGGACTAAACTCTAGAAAAAAATCAATGAGCAGTGAACAATAACAAGCATAGAAATCATACCAGCTCTGAAAAATTTACCCACTATTTGTAGGTTTCATAATATATGCTTACTAACTTACTTCAAAAAATGAATATCGCGTCCTGATTGAAATTCGTTTTTATATGTAGTTTATACGCTATTACAAATAAAAAAATCATCAGCCGGCTGTAACGCACTGAATAGACCACAGATCAGCAAAGGGCATGCGCAAGCGCTGCTAGGCCTAGATACGTTTTTGGACCTGCTAAAATGATGTCTACCATACCCCCCAGATAGGGGTAGGATGCATACATTTTGATAGGACCCCGCAGATCCGCAGAAAGTTATAAAGCAAAGTTTCATTGATGTAGGTACCTACATATTTTGCCGCCAAAATGGCATATTTAGTCTTACTTTACCTGTATTATTAGCACTCCGTCCATCCGTCCATATATTTATTTCGTCGTAGGATATAGGTAACGAAAACTAAAACAAAACGAAACACTACTAGTTTAAAACGTCGTAGAACTACGTCCATATGTAAAGTGTTAGGTGATTCTTAATTTATTTGGTTATTTTGTCAATGACAGTTCGACTTTCAATGATCATCTTAGATTATTAAACCAACCGGATGCGAGACGCGCTCTCATTCCTATCGGAAAAAGTCTGCCGTTTTTTTGCGGGGGAGGGGAACGTCAAATGTATGCGAAACGTTAAAATAGCCACGTCAAATAAACGTCAGTCCATACAATGAGTATGACCACTGGTCATACATTTTCGGCAGAGGGGAAAGCCTGTCAATGGCCACTCCCCTTGGTTTAAAGCTCTAAGGTGATCATAGGTATTTTCCTTATTCTTAAGGTTTATTGTATGATCACAAGAACATATCTGCCGGGCTTTCAGGATGTTGCTGACACCCTAAAAAATAAGCTGTGCGCTACGACGGCGAAGGTTTTCATTTATTTACCAGCAAACAAGCCGGAGCGGCGGCCGATATTCGAAAGCACTACAAGACTATGAAATATAGCTGTCGTTCGTCTAATTATTGTTGGCGTCGAGGCATTTGATCCGTGAATCAAGAGGCCCGGAGCCCCACGGCCTCACGACCAGAGGAACACTATTACTAACAAACGCACAGGGGAAGACAGCTGCTGGCCGCCGGTCTTCATAACACGACGCGGGCGGTATGCACATACCTGCTGCATACTGCTACTTTATTTCTATTTATCAGCTACATGTAATTGTTAGTAGATACTTATAAGATTCTAGTTTGTGAAAATGCTATTTGGCAATAAATAAATCTTTAATATAACTATGTACATTATAATTTCAAAGTGCCCTGTATAAATCTGGATATTAATGAAGTCAAATTATTGTATTGGGTTTTGATGCAATAATTCGAAGACCGCGGATCACCCCGGATTGTGAGTCACGTTCGAGCACATCTGAGGAGCCCAAGATACCAGCAGCAGTCGCCGTAGCGTAGCCGTATCGGCAAGGATGAGATGATGATGAATGATGCACAACTGGCACAAGAACCTGTAAAAGATATTTCAATATTATTGTTTATTTTTCACAGTTAGAAGCTATTATGATTGAAAATCAAATGTGTTTATAGGACATAAAATTTGAACAACTTACCTAATATTCATTTTGAGGTTAGAGATAGGTTGGTATTTTGATGTCGGTTGAAATCAATTTAGTTGTCGGTTAATGAATTAATCTTACATATATTCCGCCAGATGGAATCTACCCGATTCTACTACAAGAAGGCGCCAATGTACTCATACCGCATCTGAGCAGACTGTACAGGGCGTGCATAGCCTTCGGACACGTTCCGCGTGTCTGGAGGATGGTAAAAGTAACTTACCTACCTAAACCAGGTAAGGCAGATTACACAGAGGCCAAATCATACCGGCCAATAAGTCTCTCATCTTTTTTCCTCAAGACGTTGGAAAAACTGGTAGATAGACACATAAGAGATGGTCCGCTTAAAAGACATCCTCTGCACCAGATGCAATGTGCTTATCAGTCTGGCAAATCAACTGAGACAGCACTGCACCTGGTGACGACCCGAGCGGAACAGGCAATAGAAAACAAAGAACTCTGCCTGGCTGCTTTTCTAGATGTAGAGGGAGCGTTTGACCGCACCACCTACCAAGCAATCAGTGCTGCGGCACTAAAACATGGCATAGAACCGACCATATGTAAATGGATAGGTAACATGCTAAATAGCCGACTTATAAAGTCCTCCCTTATGGGGGAAGAAATTATAGCAACGGCCACAAAAGGCTGCCCACAGGGAGGGGTTCTCTCACCAACTCTTTGGAGCTTGGTAGTCGACTCACTCTTGGAAGAACTGAATAAGGGCCCAACCTATACGGTAGGGTATGCAGATGATTTAGTGATACTTGTCAATGGGAAATTCCCCAGCACGGTATCGGAAATCACGAATGGAGCACTGAAGCTTGTGGAGCAATGGTGCGAGAGCCACCAACTCTCGATCAATCCAGGCAAAACAGTGGTAATACCATTTACCAGGAAAAAGACCCTGAACGGTATGAAGCAACTGAGCCTCTACGGAAGGGTACTAGAAATATCCAATAATGTAAAGTATCTAGGTGTAACACTGGATAAGGAACTGAATTGGAGAAAGCATGCCGACCTCACCATAACTAAAGCTATGAGAGTGTTTGGCATGTGTAGGTCAGCATATGGCAAAACCTGGGGCCTAACACCGAAGGTACTGAGATGGATCTATACCATGATGGTAAGACCTATCATACTGTACGGGAGCTTGGTGTGGTGGCCAAGGACACAAAAGAGCACATGCAAAGAAGCCTTAATGAAAATACAAAGAATGGCAAGCATGGCTATCACCGGCGCGTTCAGAACGACGCCAACGGCGGCACTAGATGTATTACTTGATCTACCGCCTTTACACTTAGTGATACAGTCAGAGGCGCGCAAATCGTTACACAGACTGGCTGTTGCAGGCCTCTGGGACGACAGCAGGCTAAAGACTAAGCACACAAGCATGGAGTGCGACAATTTCATGGATAGGCTAACAAGCATGGGCTGTGACAAAATGCAACCCAAGTTTATTTTCAAAAAGAATTTTAAAGTACAAATTCCTACAAGGGCCGACTGGGCTGATGGTCTGGAACCACCAAATTCTGATGGTACAGACAGCATATGGTACACAGACGGTTCTAAAATAGGATCTAGTACGGGAGCCGGCATTTATGCAAATGACTACAGCAATAGTATAAGCATGGGCAATTATGCGACAGTCTTCCAAGCGGAGACGTACGCCATTATTGCCTGCGCACAAGAGAATATAGATAGACAGATCCAAGGGAAGAATATCTATATACTCAGCGACAGTCAGGCTGCACTCAGAGCACTTATAGCGCCAAAAGTGGAGTCCAGACTGATATTCAATGGCATCCAAGTCCTTAACAGGCTTGGAAGGCACAACAAAGTGCAACTGGTGTGGATCCCAGGGCACGAGGGCTTTATCGGCAACGAAAATGCTGATGAACTTGCAAGAAGGGGCTCTATGAATAATTATCTAGGCCCGGAACCATTTGTGGGGCTCTCGAAGGGAACCATAATCACAGCCATAAAGGATCACACCAAACATAAACACCAACAAGAGTGGGGTAGTTTGGCTGGTCTAAGGCATTCGAAGCTCTTCATGCACAAAGTTGACTCAAGCTGGAGCAAAAAGCTTTGGAAACTTAGCAGAAGAAGGCTCCAAATTATAACAGGGGTTTTCACGGGCCACTACGCTGTGAAAGGAGTATTGGCCAGAATGGGATTGTCAGATAATACTGATTGTAGGATGTGTGGTGAAGAGGAAGAGACAATGGAACACTTAATGTGTGAATGTCACGCTCTAGCCAGACAGAGAATGAAGGACTTTGGTACTGGCTATCCAGATCCAGAGGAATTCAAAGCACTGCCCTTGAGCTCCATCATCCAACACATGGAGATGGTTGAGAAAGCTCTCGAGTAGGTGTACTAGGGGGCAACTACACAAAAGATCCCTTTGGGTCGAAGTGTATCCTTACGGGCCCCCGAATACAATAAGATAAGATAAGATAAGATACATATATTCCGCAGTCTCTTTCTTGTGTCTAGATTTATTTTCTAAAATTATTCTTACTGAAGTAGGTATTGATGTGGAAGTGTCAGTTTCACATATCGGCTTGAATTTTACCGTTTCTTTTTCTAGTTCCAGTTATTCAACTGTGCAGTCTTCTTAACAATTTTTACTTAAAATAAGGCTTTGTCGATATTATTTCGTCAACTAACAATATATAACACAATAAATACGAATGTATTTCACCGTTTTCACCATGTTTTGACATCTCATTGACATCTCACCCTAGAATTTGGTAGTGAAAGAGTTTTCTACAGTCGATACAGTAATTTTCGGTGACGTAAGTCAAATTTGTGTCTCATGGTACCGTTTTAGTAAAACCTATCGAAAACTAACCGTGTTGCTATAGAGCTTTTGTGTTTATTGCTGTCGAAACTGAAGGAAAACGCGAGAACGTGAGGAAAACGATTCGAAGCCCGTTTATTGGTTAACGTCTAAGGAAAGATTCGCAACATTTATGATGTGTTTCATGGTCGTGCTACAGTCCACAGTCTCCTTGTTCGGTATGCATTTGAAATTCACCTAGCGAGAGCGTTTGTTAGATCTCTCAAGTTCGGATACACGAGGCATTTACCAAGCTACAAACTAGAGCATGGATACCGGTATTCGATAGTATCGAAATTTCGATAATATCGGACGAAATTCCGATATTCTATTATCGATATTACATTAATCGAAAACCGGTATTTTCGATATTCACATTTTTATTATTAATTTTAATTTACGCAATGCGTTATAACTGTTATAAGAGTCAAAACGTAGGTAGTACCGTAGGTATATCAAAATACTATACGAGTACTGTGATACCAAATCCAAATAGGTACTTTGTTTCCTTTAAAAACGTGATATTGGACTCGAGGACAAGCACAAGGACAAAGACTAACTAAGTTATCAGAAAACCAATTACCTGTTACCTAGCTAGTTGAGAGCGAGAGCGAAAAAGGGTAATCCCGTAGGTGCGAGTGAAAGCCACACTAGGCTAATAATGTCCCTTTATGATCCGGTTAAGTTATTTTTCAATGTATGGGGTAGACAAACAAATTAATAAAGTGACGCTACCCCCCCCTTTGAGCGTGAAATGTGTCCCGGTTTACAGTTTTCTTTATTTTTTGAGAAAAATATTAATGTTACGAAAATAGACAAATCTATGAATATCCTCATGAAATTCTAAACAAAAAAGGTTCTATGTATACCTTTTTTCGATATATTTTACGTAATAGCTAGGTGAATTTCGAGATATCATCAGTCGTTGACCAAATTAATAAAGTCGTTATTCTCTAAATTACCATAGATATTGAAACAAAGTAATCATCAAATAAAAGGCTGTTACTTTATCTACAAAAAACTGGTCAAGTGAGAGTCGGACTCGCGCTCCGAGGGTTCCTTATAGTTATATCAAACAGTTTTAACAATATTTTGTATCGTAACGTCCGACTCACGCTAGACCGTAGGCTCCTTATTATTTTTCCTGTTATCTATAGGTCAAAAACTATTTTCTGTATTTTTTTCAAAATTTTTGGTTCAGCAGTTTCCGAGATAAGGGATGAATGGTATAGTAAATTTCCGCCTGTTGTCTCACCATCGAAAAATTCAACAGCTGAGTTTTGTCGAAGTTCGCCTAGCTATTACGTGAATATGGTAAAGCTTATCAAAGGCATGTATAGAACCTTTTTTGTTTAGAATTTAATGAGGATAATTTTATTCATAGACATAATTTTAGTAACATTAATATTTTTCTCAAAAAATAAAGAAAACTGTGTGTGCGTTAAACACCATACCTAAAGGTATGATGCTATAATATTTTCAAAACTTTATTAATTTGTTTTTATAAATACGGTGTAACTTAACCGTATCATTACGCATAGGCCAGCCCCGTCAGCGAAGCGGACCAATCAGAGTATTTTTTGATTAATAAATGTCAATTTCGAATTACAATGCTATATTATTCCAGTTTATTATACCTTTTCCTTCCAGTATCGAAAAAATATCGAAAATATCGAAACTATCGGAAAACCGATATTCGAAATTTCAATATCGAAAAAATACCGGTATTGGAAAAAGGCTTCGATATTCCATGCTCTACTACAAACTAGATCAACAGCGATTCCTTTTGAGTTATTATAAGAATGCCAGTAAATTGCAAACGTATTTGATTAAATACTAAATAATTATGCTTTTTACTTCTGAACATCTGGTTAAACATTTATGACAGTCTACTTGACAAAGTACCATTTGGAGGCTGGTGGTTATGCTCGGACTCGGATACAATATTAAATCTATGTACGGTATTAGAGGTGAAGTGTAGTTAAAGGTGAGAAAACTTAATTTCTTGTCTTTAAGTGATGTCAGACACACTTATTCTTTCTACAAACGATGCAAACATACAACTACACATTTTGAACTTGGAGTTACTGCACCAGCAAACTGCAGATGCGGCTAATACGTTGCAGAATAACTTACGTATACATTATGTGACTTATGAGTCGCCAGGACGCTCGCGTTCCCATACAAACGTAGTTCAGCTCTCATTTTAAAACGACATGCTTTAGAACCACGAAATTTGGCATGGGCATTCTAGTAGTACAGATCTATGTCGGTAATTCATTTTGGTTGCTAAAAATTGTAATACAAAGAAAATACAGCCAGATACAGATTTACATACAAAACTTATTTTTGATATATTTTCTTTGTATTACAATGGGGTTGGCCGGTGAAAACTTTTGCAGAGGGCGCTGTTCCAGATTCCATACAATAAGAGAAAGAGATACAAACAATGATAGAAAGAAACAGAAGATGAATGGTCCCTAACTTGTATGCAGGCATAAAGCTTTTCTTAGGCAAAAACCTTCCCTATGGCGTTAATCTCCATCATTTTAATTTTAGTGTATTCCAAAAACGGATGGATTTCAATTTCGGAGCAATTCGAGACAAAGCATTGAGTCATTTTCGCGAAAATAAATAAAAACTACTTCGCGCCATACAAATTTAGCTTTTCTAGGGACCAATTTTGAAGATGTCACTTTGACAGTTGCCAACCCCATTTTTAGCAACGAAAAAGAATTACCGACATAGATCGGTACTGCTAGAATGCCCAAGTCAAATTTCGTGGTTCTAAAGCATGTCGTTTTAAAATGAGAGCTGAACTACGTTTGTATGGATGGGGACGCGAGTTCACGCGAGCGTCCTGGCGACTCTTAAGTGTGGGGACGTTGTGCTCACAGCGAAAACAATTCAAGACTTCCGCCATGTTGACAAGTAGCCTAATAGAAACCCAATTTGCGGGAGCAACGAAATGGCCGCATTATGTCGCAGGCGCCTTTAATAACACTATTATCGTCTACATTGTACTACCACGTCGATTTTCTCTTCAATACATTACCAATTTCAGCATACACTGCTTGCTGTGAACTATTACTAGACCATAGCTAGCGTTCCCAGCCCGCAATGGACATAATCTTAAAGATAATGTAGTATGCATGACAGACATCTGAGTGCAAAGGTTCAAGGGGACGAGACCGAAAGCCTTGGCTGCCCCAGGGAGCTCCACTGGCATCCAAAGATCATTAGGGACTGATAAAGAATACGTTTCATCTCTGCGCCAAACTTGGTAAACAAAAATATTATGAAAGTAAGTACTCACGGTAATGTTTCCTGATATGCATTGCCCCAGTAATATTCTTATTTATGAAAATGAAAAATGGTACATGCCAGGCTTTCACTAGTAATCTAATCAAACAGAAACCTTCTATATTAAAACGTGACAGATTTTGAGGACACATAGGTATCTTGATTTTGTTGTATCTAATACTTAGCATACTTTTTATTCCGCTGCTATATATTTAGTTTTTTTTTAGATAATTTAGTAACAGACAAAACAAGCTCGACGTGAATAGTCATCAAAACTAGTATTTTAAATTGTAAAGTCTAGTATGACCTTACAATGTGAGTACTTACTTACGAATGGAAAAATATAATAATTTAGAGTTGCCAAAGTAATTTAATCGCAATTGAGAAGTTTAGCGGTTTAAGGCTCGCAGAGTTCGAGTATAATATTACTACCATCATAGAAAATATTTCAAACAGTTTAAAGTCAAAGTTCTTGGCTTCTCAAATGCGATTGAAGTCACGTAAATATTTGCCCTCGGGGGATATTATTGGGGTTAAATCTTGTGACCTGCTGCAAACTTATAATGAATCACTAATAAAATAAAATATAAATAGGTACTTGCTGATTTGGTCCCAGTGGTTTTTGCTGACGTTATTTTAAAGTATCTGTACCTACGTAAAATATTAAACATATCACATTGAGTAAATTAAAATTTAATATATATCTGTTATACCACCTCAATATTTGTAAATCTTTCATTGTTTAACGTGTGTGTTTTTTAATGTTTATATAGGTATCTGTGGCATTGAAGCGTAACTTCCAAATTCCCAGTTTCTTTAATTTAAAATTCTTATCTGACGATATGGTTTCAAAATGGGAAAAGGGCGCTGTTATATTTTTGTAGGACATTTTATTTTTGGATCTATATCTGAATCCCTAAAGTTTTTTGTCCTATTTTTGTATTCCCTAATGCTATTTGTCCTAATGATCATTTGCCCTAATGCTCATTTGTCCTAATTGTTGTTGCCCTATCATCGTATCGATGAATTTTATTTTCCCTAATATGTTATTACCTAATATCATTTGACCTATTCATCAGTTGCCCTAACTTTTTTTTCCATAATATTAATTTGTCATAATTATTATTTGACCTAAAAGTTATTTGTCCTAATAATCAAAACACCTAATTTCAAATGAACTAATATTATTTTTCCTATTATTTCATACCCTAATATTAAATGTCCTACTGGTAATTTTTCCTAATTGTCACTTGCCCTAATGCTCATATGTTTTTAGGGTCATAAAAAAAAATAACCCTAACCTACCTATCTCTGGGAGCAGTTTCGTTTTTAGGGTCATCAAAAAAAAAATAACCCTAACCTACCTATCTCTGGGAGCAGTTTCGTTTTTAGGGTCATCAAAAAAAAAATAACCCTAACCTACCTATCTCTGGGAGCAGTTTCGTTTTTAGGGTCATAAAAAAAATAACCCTAACCTACCTATCTCTGGGAGCAGTTTCGTTTTTAGGGTCATCAAAAAAAAATAACCCTAACCTACCTATCTCTGGGAGCAGTTTCGTTTTTAGGGTCATGAAAAAAAAATAACCCTAACCTACCTATCTCTGGGAGCAGTTTCGTTTTTAGGGTCATCAAAAAAAAAATAACCCTAACCTACCTATCTCTGGGAGCAGTTTCGTTTTTAGGGTCATCAAAAAAAAAACCCTAACCTACCTATCTCTGGGAGCAGTTTCGTATTTAGGGTCATCAAAAAAAAAATAACCATAACCTACCTATCTCTGGGAGCAGTTTCGTTTTTAGGGTCATAAAAAAATAACCCTAACCTACGCCGTTATGGCAAATAAAATTAGGATATTCGAACATTATGGTAAGAATTTTTAGGGCAAATGAGCTTTAGGGCAAACATTACATTATGACAAGTAATTGTTAGGATAATTGATCATTAGGGCAAATGACAATTAGGACAAAACGGTTAGGGTAAGTAATTTTAGGACAAATGTCATTAGGGGTTTCAAATGTTATGGCAAATAAAATTAGGATTTTTGAACATTATGGTAAACAATTTTAGGACAAATGAGCATTAGGACATTCATTACATTATGACAAGTGACTGTTAGGGTAATTGATCATTAGGGCAAATGACAATTAGGACAAAACGGTTAGGGCAAGTGATTTTAGGACAAACGTTATTAGGAATTCCGAGGTACACCCTTTATTTTTATTACTTTTATTTGTAATACTTTGTACCATGATTGATGACCTTTCTGCCCCACAGAATGAGACGGCATCTCATCTCACTCACGCCACATTAAGGTACATGTTTTAAAAACCGCCATTGATGGATGATGGTGTTGCTGGGGCACCCTCCCACGACATAAACGCATCCATCAGGAGGGATCACTTAATCGATTGTAGGCGACACCATTACCACTATACAACATATAATTAGATGTGTATATGTAGAGATTGAGCGATTTGCACTAACTAAACGTAATCATAATCATGTTCGGTATAACTCGTCGCAGGCGAGTCGCGAGTAGTACAATCGCTATCAAATATATCGGAGCGGCTAGGGTACTCAAAAATATCTGAAGATGCACTTAATCGCCTTGACAATAGAGCCGTTGTTCTGATATTTGTGACCACCTTGGCCGCTCCGATATATCTGACGGCGACTTTACAAATGATACATTAAACTTGTCAAATTAGTCTACTAGACAGCAGGACCTACAATGTGCAAGGGTATATATATCAGTCAAATGTTGCAGGCAGCACTGTCTATTGGCGTAAAGTACTTAATTTCACTTTTTGATTTAGACCAAAAGATGGCAGACACTCCAACATGCACGGTGCCTTTACATAAGGACCTACCCAATGTATAAATCTCACCATGTAGAGAGTCGGTGACGAAGGCAATTAACGAATTCAATAATAGAGGTAACAATAGTATCTACACAGATGAGAATCCCAAAACATGACGTCAGATATTTTAGGTGAAGCTTCTCCTGTACCTGTCGGAAAACGATCGTTGAGATTACTATGATTGAAAGAAGTTGTATGTTCGCTTCGGGGATCAATGTTACTCTGCGTCCGTAGGAAATACCTTAGACAACCCTACACGTGATCCCTGGGTGGTGCTAAAAAAGTAACAAACTTGGCAGCTGCGCTGTCCCATCTGGACCATGCAGCACTCACTGGATTTTCTTCACCATCTACTTTTCCACTATTATTACCACCTGAGAGAAGAAATGCCTATATCTATATCCAGTGACGAGTAGTGATAAGGTAATAAAAATTCGCTTCAAGCTGGTAAAGCGGGCGTTTCATTCTTGCCGAACACCCTCCATGTGTATCTTAGGTACCTAAACCTAAAACTTCGAGCATAATCCAACCACATGCGCAGTGACTAAGTGACTGTTTCTTTGTTCGCGTTATCTAAACGAAATGCTATAAATGTGTTCATTATACAGTCATGTTTAATTAACTGTAGCTTTAGAACTTAATCCTAGGGAACAGAGTTGAAAATGGCGAGGCGAAGCTATCGCTAACAAGCTGCGCATAAGTGAGTCGATCAATTTATTCCGCGCATACGCAGAGGACCCATTCTGATCGCTCGCGAGTCAAGGGCTCAAGCAAACCAGTACTTTTATTTCTTAATGTAGAATACAAGAAAGAGACAATATAATAAAAAAAATTATAGATGATTGATGTTGATTGTATTTTAATTTGTGTGAGACGAAGCCTGCGCTGCGGATAATGCATAGTGGATATTGTATTTTTTTTTTGGGTGTGATGACTGACTTGTAATTGTGTAATAATGAATAAACGATTTATAAAAAAATAGGTCAGGCACTTTTTATAAAAAGTGTGACATTATATCTGTCTCACTGATCAGAAAAGCAATGGCATTTGGCCCGAGCTTGCACTTTGCATCTCGGTTACCCGGTTGAAAAAGAGTTTACCTAACTTTGTCCCATTCTTTCTCTCTGCTGTCAAATTATCTAACTTACTTGATTAACAAAAGCTGGTAAGCTACTGTCAAGACTTTTTACTTCGAAGAAAGGCAATCTCAACATGCAGCCATCAAATGGCCGCATTTTTTGATTCACATTTATTCGCTTGCGCCATAGGTTTTCTTCTTTTCTTGTCTTATCAGGTTGGTTAGAGTTTCATTTCGAGCCCTGTTTAATACAAAGTTGATATCTCGGGGTCACTTTACCCCGGTAGCTGAGAACTCGCCTTGCGCCGGCGCATACGCAACCGCGCGCACAGGCCAGGATCGAATGATGTATGCTGATGCGGGCGCCATTGTGCCGCACGGAACCCACTCCACTCACGAATACTCACATGAAGACTTACTTTCTCACACCACACCTATAAAAATACAAATCCTTTACATGAAAAACGAATATAGAGAACGACCAATTAGTAGAACGATTCCATCCATTCTCAACAAAAAATTTGGTGTTTCTATAGTTCGCTTATATAGACGTAAAGTGGGTATCGCGATTTAAGACACCACAAAACGCCATCTAGTTAATCTGTCAAAAACACGCCTACGATATTTGCAGCAGTTTAAGTGCATTTTATGTCACCGGATTAGGCATATTAAGTGCAAAACGACGCATCACTTTAATTTTAGCGCCGACGCCCAGAATGATTGAGGCTAGTTTTAGTCTCCGCTATTTGGATCATTAAAACATTGAATAATTTGAATACTCGCCTAATTTATCGCTTTTAGTGATTGCTACAATTTTAGACTTATTTAGGCGACACTAGCCTCTGCCTGCGACTTCTTCGCCGCGGAAAATTAGATTAATTTTTATTTTTTTGCAAAATAAACCTAATCTCAGTTGGCACCTTTTATTCGATATTTCAATGTTCATTTCTATTTGCGGCGGTTGGTTATTGTACAGGCGGATAGAACTGATTGGCCCAGGATTGGCAACACAACAATGCACTCGTTTCAAGGCTATTATTTTAGCCTCCCTATTTCCAGTTGATTGTACAAACGGGACGGCTGGCAGAGCCTTCCTGACTGCTAATGTTCGCGGATAATGGTCTCGGAAATAGCCGCTGTCGACCCTAGCTCACGCGACATATCGATCGGTTTATTTCGGCTCAGTCTCGAACACATGAAACTGATAATTATTTGGAACGGGCAATTTAAAAATCTAGGAGATAAATATTTATCATGAGACTATTAGGGAGTAGATGACACTAATCTGGGCTCAAGTTTTCATTTGATTTAAATTAGATAAGTATACTAAGTCTGGGGTTTCCGCTCCTTGTAATCCGTCGCACGTTCCGTAGACTCGTTAAGCGCTAATTTTTAGTGGTTACGGACATGGTTAGCAATGTCACAATCACCGCTTTCTACCCCCAAACTGAGTGTGCCCTTAGTCACCATACTGCGCCGCACTACAATGCTAGAGAACCGTTTTTTTGGCGTTACAAAATGTCCAAAGAACAAAACTTTTCTCTTAACAAGATAGAACCCTGATATTACACAGTCTAACATTTTATTTTGCAATCGAGCACTGTGAGAGGAATAAACGGCGCGCCGGTCCATTTGTGTTACGAATATATTTGCAGATTTTCATGCCATCAAGGATGCTTTCGTAAGCCTAACTTTAGCTTAAAGGAACCCGGGAGGCTAAGAGCCAAAACAAGATGTGCTTGAAGGAATATACAAATATTTTCTACTAATATTATAAATGCGAAAACTTGCATGTTTGAATATCTGTTCCGATCCTCTTTCACGCAAAAACGGCAGACACGTTTTGAATGAAATTTGATACCATTGCAGAGTATAACTTAGAAAGGCACAGAACATCAAGATACCTACCTCTCATCCTAGAACTATTTCCCAAGACTGTGAGGGAGTTCATGAAAATGAAAATGAAAATGAAAATGAAAAATTTATTAATAACATTTGTTATACGTCATACAGTTGCAAATAAAATAATATTATATATCATTAAATTATAATTTGTAAGTTTTTCCTTACACATAGTATATATCTTAGTATAATTAAATTTAACAGTAATGTTTTATCTAGGACAATTATTAGATAAATATTCATTTAGCTCATAGAACTGGGATTTAAGTAACCAATTTTTTAGCCTTAGTTTAAAATTACAGGAGGAAGGTGCATCCCTAATGCTTGCAGGTAGGCGGTTATAAATGTGTGGGCCAAGTATATAGGGCAATCGTCCAGTTTTATCCAGCCTGTTTGGGAAAGGTTCGAGGCTGCCCGCATCCTTATTACTACGCAGAGGGTAATTAGTGTTAGGTTGTTTCTTAGCAAACTTCTCCAGATTTAAGCGAGTAAAGGTTGCCACGTGTTGAATAAATACACAGGGCACTGTTAATATTTTATATTTTATAAAGTATTGGCGCACACAGATATCGTCAGAAATACACGCTATTGCTCGTACGGCCCGTCTTTGCAAGGCGAATACCCGACGCCATTCCGCGGCTTTAGCCCAGAGCTCTGTGCCGTATGAAATGAGTGCGTGCACAGTCGCGAAATAACAACTTCTGACGACGTCCGTGGTTGCCGTGCTGGCGAGCCTCCTCAGAGCGTAGCATGCGCTGCCCAGCTTTGCACACAGGTGATCGATGTGTACGTCCCACTTTAGGCCGCTATCGATGGAGAAACCTAATAGTTTTATGTCCCTCACTTCAAGGACGGGGTCGTCCCCGGCATACGAGGTCATTGCCTCAGTTGAGTGGCCATTTAGGTTCAATCTCATGACAAAAGTTTTTTCTCTGTTAAGGGCTAAGCCATTTGTGTGGAACCAGTTACAAAGCTGTTTTAGTGTACTATTGACGTTAGTCTCCAGCTGTGGCAGTGATGCGCCGGTGACGACAGCCGTCACATCATCCGCATACATAAAAATTTCGCATCCTTTTGTTATTTGCGGGAGATCGTTAAGAAGGATGCTGAACAAGGTGTTTGATAAGCAGGATCCTTGCGGTACCCCAATTTGGTTCCTCATTACATCAGATCTAATACGGCCACTGTCACCCACGACAACCTGACTCCTGTTCGACATAAATGACATCAGGAGTGCTAGTGCAGGGCCTCGAATACCATAGTGACTGAGTTTTTGCGCGATTAGTGTATGATTGCATGACACTCTCACAGAAGAAGCATGTAATCTCCTTCTCTGACTTTCAATTGTTTTATTTAATACTTTATTCTTCTAGAGAGCGGAACTTGAACATAGTATAGGGATAATTACGTAATACATCTGCGAATGTAAAGAATCAAGTTGGACCATTGGGTGCATTTACTGAACAGCGCAGTCCAGATCAATGCAGATCATATCACCAGCCTAAAACATCCTACTATTCGTAAAGGTTCTTAAGCTCCACTCTACTTTAATTTTGCTGTATTTTCTGTAAGTACTGGTTTTCTTTCAGGTATTCAAAAAGTGTATTTTTATTCCGACTACTATAGGCACAAGGGCCTCTTTTCGTAAGGAAATTTAAATTAAATAGGTTAACAGTCTACAAGCTAGCCTATGGCAAATTGGGTATTTCACACACATAAGGATTTCCTGAGCTCTAAGGGGTGTGAGGGATCCAAAGGGGTGTGAGGGATCCAAACTTCATCTCACGGATTCCAAGCCAACCTCCCCTGCACGTGGTCACCCTGCTAAATAACGAACGAGGCTCTGGCGACCCACCAACCCGCACTGGACCAGCGTGGTGGGCTTATGGTCCAATTCCCCCTCATGAAATGTTCAATTCCCCGTTACGGCCCCAAGTGCCCGGCATCAGGGGTGCTAAGAATCCCCGGGCGGAGACAAATCCCCAAATTACTAAAACGACCCAGGCAAGGAAAGCGGACACCGATACGCTGAATGTGTTGACCTATAACGTTCGTACTTTAATGAAGGAAGAGCGTTTAACAGAACTAGAACACGCCTTAAAAGAAATTAAATGGGACGTTGTAGGGCTATCAGAGGTGCGCAGAGAGGGCGAACAAACCGTAGAACGCGACGACAATGTGTTTTACCACTTCGGAAAAGCCGGCGGACAGTATGGGGTAGGCTTCCTCGTTAAAAAGAGGTGGAAAGACAACATTGTTGAATTCTTAGGTTATTCCGAAAGAGTAGCAGTGTTGAAGTTACGCATAAATCAAAAGAAAACTCTGACTATAATTCAAACATACGCACCAACATCTTCACATAGCGATGACGAGTTAGAAGAGTACTACGACCTCCTGAACAAAGCTTGCGACGAGAACCGAGGAACGTGGACCATGGTACTCGGGGATTTCAACGCTAAAGTCGGAATAAGGACTGAATTGGATAATACCGAAATACTTGGGCCACATGGGCTCGGCAGTCGGAACAACCGTGGCACTCGTCTTATCCAATTCGCCTTTGGACAGAGCATGAAGATCAGTAACACATTCTTTCCCAAAAAACCACAACGCCGCTGGACATGGATGTCACCAGGTGGATGTGTCAGAAATGAAATCGATTACATTCTGACATCGAATAAGAGTCTGATAAAAGATGTTTCTGTCATCAACAAATTGAAATTTAGTTCCGACCATAGACCACTTAGAGTAAAAATCCAATTTGATTCAAAAATTTACCGAAAACAATTGTTCAAAAATAAAATTAAACGTCTGAATAAAGACGCACTCATTTCAAATCACGACGAATTTAATTTAGAGTTAAAAAAATAGTTTCGATTTACTTAGTAGAGACAGTCCAGGTGAAGATGCACAGCTTCAGTACAACAACATTATAAATAGTATAAAAATTGTAACTACTTATTACGAATGTCACAAACTGCCACTAGTTTTTAATCCTAGAGTACATGATAGTTTCGAGAATATTTGGTCGGTAAGAAACTCGGCTGGGGTTTTTCTGGAGATAGATTACTTTCTGTATACATTCTTTTGTTTATGGCTATTCTTCGTGTAATTAGATAAAGCGTTCCTTGTTTCAGAATTATGCTTAATTGAAAGATATTAAACTTGTTCCTGTTCGTTTTCTGTCGCAAAACATAATTACTACGAGCAAGAGTAAGTATTTATAGTCAAGTCAAGAGTCACTGAGTATTTATTATGAATAATTTGTAGCTAATACCTACGCAAAATTATGAAATATTATCTTTCTATCCCGGGATAATTTGTTAAAATTGCATTTCCAAAGGGTCCATTCCCAAAACTTTTCTACATTAAGAGCTAAGAGTTAGGTATAGGCAATGCTGAACAAAGGCCTCGCCTTTTCTCACGTATCCGTCTTATCACGTCTCCGATATCACGGTCTTGAGCAGTCTCCTACGAGTCCGCGTCAGCATGAAAGGCGTCAAGGTCGGCTCTCCAACGTGCAACGTTTTCTTGGCCTGTCCTGACGCCAGGTCCCTACATTTATTTTGCATCCTATTAGACTTTTTTTTTCATTCTATGATTCGACTTCCTATGTAAACAATCAGGTAATACTAAAGGTAATACAATCAGGTAAAGCTAGTAATTACGAATCAAATAAATCAAAACTAAGTAAGTGCATTTTATTATCCCGAGGTTCCGATTTTCTTTAAACAAAATTTACTAGGTAGGTAGGTAGCGTAACCGTATAATGAATGTACTAGTCCCTAACCTAAACTGAAAGTATTGGTAGCATGATAAGCTAAATGTTTAGAATGTTCTAGTCTTTGGCATAAGTAACGTATAGCGGATACTGTGATTAGTGCCTTGTTCGCCTACAGGCCCTTACAATATCGCAATTAGCCCACTCGGCTGTCAACGCCCGTCTTACACATTCACAAAGCATTCTCAACAGAGAACCCACCAGTATACTTCGGACTTTGTTATTGAGTTGGGCTAATATTTTGTACGTGTATTTTGCACGCCGTGGAAGAATTGTCCCCCACCATATCGTCCCGTGGTTGCAGTAGGAGTCTGCTAAGGGAATATACCGGGAGCAGCATCTTCCGAAAGCCTACAAACAATAAACAAAAAAAAACTGTTCGCGCCAACCCGCCTGCCAAGCGCGGCGCGTATGGCACCCCCCCCCCCCCCCATTAAAGGGGAGGCCTATGTTCAGTAGTGGATGTCTTATGTTCAGCAGTGGATGTCTTATGTTAAGCAGTGGATGACTGAGATGATGATGATGATGATTAATATTTAGTACATGTACTAAGGATACCTATCCTGAATATATTACGGTTTGGTTTGGCCAGATGGTGGCGCCAGAATAGGTTGTATACCTGTCAGTATTGGATTTGGTTAGACATCCAGGTACGAAAATTCCAAAAACAACCAAGAAAATTACATTATTGGTAGGACTGAAAGGTACCTACAACCTATACTGGCGTCATCTGTAAATACTTTCCACGCCTACTCCACGTATACGTTTTTAAGTTAACACTTCACACTCAACACTTCGTGATTGCGTTTGGTCAGTACCTAATGACGTGGTGAGTGGTATTTAGAGTGCAATCCAACATTTGACAATATTTATTAAAACGAGTGTAGTCTCTCGCATCTCCATACTAGCTCTGCCTACCGTCAAATAAAATGCAGTCTCAATAAAGTACACGAGGCATGGATTACATCAACTTCTTCGGCAGTCGGGTAAAAAATCTCAAAAGAGGTCCTAACTCATGATTCAAAAATGATTGAGAAATGTCAATGTAGGTTCTTGTAATTAAAATTTATAAGGCTCGCCAGACTTACATACACCCGAGAGCGAAAGTTTCGGATCACTAGCCTTTTCCTGAATAACTGACCCGAAATTTTTGATCTCGAGTGTATATTGGCCATCTAAAGCTTGATCGCGAACCACGGTTGTTAAATAGCCGCGTGCCAGCCCCCCCCCCCCCCCCACGCGGCCGGCTAACCTTTGCCTACCGCCCGAGGCGCGCTTTAGTACGCCTACCAACCAACAATAGGGTAAGGGTACCAAAATATAACCTTTTCACGATAAAAATATAAGTGTGTCAGCGAGATGGAAAATAAACAAGTGGTCGACATTTTTGACTGACGAGTACAATTAGAAGTAGATTCGTGGAAAATCATAATTAGTCAGACATAAAAAGTTCTCTACTTAATATTAAAGTCAACTGCCAAAATTACGTCTATTGAGGTAACTTCTATGCGCTTGTTCTAGAATTCCGAGAACCTGGATAGGGTTATAAACAGTATTACCAAACACTTTGGTGATTTTATCATAATATATCAAGACATTAGTATCCAAAATATCTAAATGCGCACGCAAGATGCGACAGATTACTCAAAGAAATGTACCCTACTTACCCCTAACATCAGCAGATAGGGAAACAATTAAGACGTGATTATGTCCATTAGTATAGGTACCTTTACCCTGCTTATTGAGTTTGAGCACTTTCGTAGAAGACATGCGTGATAACTAGTGATAAGGGTAAGATGAAATGAACGCTGTTTAGAGAAAGTTAAATGTAAAGTCACATTCATAAATATCTATACAGCTGTATAGATAGTAATATCTAAACATTTACACCTTATTGTTAATGTCATAAGGGTGTATGTATAGATAATTTTGAAGCGTTGGTAATTGCTCATATATTTGTGAACTTGAGTGTACTCGTAGGCATAAAGAAATTCCAAGTATTCCGTTGATTGAATCTTGTATAATAATAGAACGACCTTCTAAGTGAACATTCATAATTGTGACGCACGAATACCTTAAAAATAGCTTAACGAATAAATTAGATGGAAACGTTTTTTGAGTTATTTTCTACATGACGTGTAATGACGATGAATGACCGTCCACATGGCGAATGTTACTAAGTATGTATTTCATGTTCGATTTTAACAATCGGATTGATGAAATAAGTGAAATGTACAGCTGTTTTTGCCTTTATTAAAAAGTATTGAATATAATTTGACAGCAATTCAGATTGCTCTAGTATAGCTAACCTATACGAATATATATTGCCAAAAATGCCGAGAAATGAAGAGATAATATTTTTAACAGTCATGTTTTGTTAAATATAGTCATTAACCAAATTAATTGACTAAAACTATTTATATATAGGAATTGTGATATTAAATTTTAACATAATACTAAATAATCGGATCTAAACTGTTACATAAATAATAAATGTCCTGTATTTTCATGTTTTAAAACATAAATACTACAATAATAGTGCATTCGCTCTTTAGGTAGGTACAATTTAAAAACGTTCGTATGGCAAGTGACCCGAGACGTTTACTCCTAAGGTGCATGTTTAATTTTAACCGCCACTCTACAACGTGTTAGACTAAAGCCTTGAGTAACTACATAATTTAAAGCATATACAACATTTTGGTTGCAACTCGCAAGGCACCGTCACGCCGCGGGCGGTCGCAAGTCGCAAGACGGACTTCTATGTAAATAGGGACCAGCTAAGTTTACTTCAATGTAAAAGACTAAAACAAAATCAAAACTGTGAATCTATAGGCAAACTCGCGTTTCTTATCCCTAGCTTTGAATAGGATTTCTACTTGGTATAATGTGACCAAGTTGCTCTTGCCTCTAAAGCCCGAGTCTGGATTCAGCTTTCGCTATTGACACCATAACTCTTACAGCCACGGTCGTACCAGTGTTAATATCTTATATGCCTTTTTCTTTGAGGCTTAGATATTGCTTTGTTCATCCTCTAAAGCTTTAGCTACGTACTCATAGTTTCAAGAAGCACTACTGGCAGTTTACTTCTTTTCCGAAATGTAAAGTACTTTAGTATGTCGGGATTACTAGTCTCTTACACATATTATCTATATCTACCTTGAGAATGACTTAAAAGTGTACAAGAACTTCGATCATGAATTCAATATAGGTATTCTTGCTGATTGTGAAACATCGTTATCAAAATAACATTGCAGTCCAGACACTATCACTAGGAGTGCCAAGTAGAGCTTTATTCCAAGTGTTTATAACTAGCATCAATAAATATTTATTATTTTATTTTAGCATTTCAATTCAGGTCATCTCAATTCAGGTTCGGATATTGGTTGATTGGAAATTTAATAGAACTCCCAGCTCTCGGATATTGGTGGAAGCGGTAATCTCAGCGTGGAGGAGATCATCTCGTCAAGATCCGAGCCAGCTCTAAATTGTATCGAGGATTATGCAAATATGTTACTAGTAGCTGTTACTATTTTTTTGTTTTTATTTCGTAAATTTGTGATGCTGATATCGGTGTACTGCCTGAATATAAAAGTTCATTTATTTCTTTTTTTTCAATATCGACACTTTAGGACAAAATCTAGTGACGGACGGTTCCATTTCCCATGTTATATTTAAAATTGGCACTCTGCAACTTATACATGTAATCAAAGAAAAGGGTGAACGATTTTGGAAATATTCGAAAGATTTTTAAATTGCTGATCTTCAGGAAACAAATCGTCTGGCACACCAGACAGAGGAGACCCAACCCCAAGCAGATGGAATAAGGACAGCAAAAGAAAATACAAATTAACTTGCGACAATCCAGTTACGAACATTAGTATAGCATGGCCTTATATAGATCTTTCAAATAAATACGTAACAGTCAAGAGAAATCAAAACTAGCTACTTTAAATGAAAGTTTCCACACGCAATTACCCGTTTTTATTGATCTTAAGTATACAAATACAGCTACTGGACCCGTTGCACCGTTAGACGAATATCTCATAAACTGTCCAGTTAGACTAAGATTAGATGGTAGTGCACCCTACCTAATCGGGTAGCAAGATTCGGCATATATAGGGGGTAGCACCTTAAAAAGTTATGACTTTTAGTATGGGACACTATGAGCCAAACCTGGAGCGTTCGGAATGCAGCCAACATTTCGGGTACCAAAAAAAGTCAGAAAATACCTCATCGGGTAGCAAGATTCGACATATACAGGGGGTAGCACCTTAAAAAGTTATGACTTTTTGTATGGAACACTATGAGCCAAACCTGGAGCATTCGGAATGCAGCCTGATTTTAGGGTGCCAGAAAATATCGAAAAATACCTCATCGGGTAGCAAGATGAAACTAATGCCAAATGAAAGTACTAATCATCCTGTTAATAAAAAAAATTGGTAGTTGGTCCTAAACCTGGAGCATTTCAAATGCAGCCAACTTTTGTGATCGAACAAAAAACTCATCTGATACCATTACAACGTAGAAATGGCCCCAGATGATGGTTCAAAAGACATAAACAAGTTTAATTTGACAGAATTTATCAAAAAGTGCCAAAATATTTCAGGTTTACTCACCCAAACTTATCACTTTCGTGATTTGGCTTAATTTTAGGGTACCTGAAGATTTAAAAAAATACCTTATTGAGTAGCACGATAATATGTATGCCAAATGAAAGGACTTATCATCCCGTTAATAAAAAAAAATAGCAGCGGGTCCTAAACCTGGAACATTCCAAATGCAGCCAACTTTTGTGATCGAACAAAAAACTCATCTGATACCATTACAACGTAGAAATGGCCCCAGAAGATGGTTCAAAAGACATAAACAAGCTTAATTTGATGGAATTTATCAAAAAATGCCAAAATATATTAGGTTTACTCACCCAAACTTATGACTTTCGTGATTTGGCTTAATTTTAGGGTACCTGAAGATTTAAAAAAATACCTTATTGAGTGGCACGATAAGATGTAAGCCAAATGAAAGGACTTATCATCCTGTTAATAAAAAAATATAGCAACGGGTCCTAAACCTGGAGCATTCCAAATGCAGCCAACTTTTGTGATCGAACAAAAAACTCATCTGATACCAGTACAACGTAGAAATGGCCCCAGAAGGTGGTTCCAAAGACATAAACAAGCTTAGTTTGATAAAATTTATCAAAAAGTGCCAAATTTATTAGGTTTACTCACCCAAACTTATCACTTTCGTGATTTGGCTTAATTTTAGGGTACATGAAGATTTAAAAAAAATACCTTATTGAGTGGCACGATAAGATGTAAGCCAAATGAAAGGACTTATCATCCTATTAATAGAAAAAAATAGCAGCGGGTCCTAAACCTGGAACATTCCAAATGCAGCCAACTTTTGTGATCGAACAAAAAACTCATCTGATACCATTATAACGTAGAAATGGCCCCAGAAGATGGTTCAAAAGATATAAACAAGCTTAATTTGATGGAATTTATCAAAAAGTGCCAAAATATATTAGGTTTACTCACCCAAACTTATGACTTTCGTTATTTGGCTTAATTTTAGGGTACCTGAAGATTCAAAAAAATACTTTATTGAGTAGCACGATAAAATCTATGCCAAATGAAAGGACTTATCATCCTGTTAATAAAAAAATTTAGTAACGGGTCCTAAACCTGGAGTATTCCAAATGCAGCCAACTTTTGTGATAGAACAAAAAACTCATCTGATACCATTACAACGTAGAAATGGCTACAGAAGATGGTTCAAAAGACATAAACAAGCTTAATTTGATAGAATTTATCAAAAAGTGCCAAATTTATTAGGTTTACTCACCCAAACTTATGACTTTCGTGATTTGGCTTAATTTTAGAGTACATGAAGATTTAAAACAATACCTTATTGAGTGGCACGATAAGATGTAAGACAAATGAAAGACTTATCATCCTGTTAATAGAAAAAAATAGCAGCGGGTCTTAACCCTGGAGCATTCCAAATGCAGCCAACTTTTGTGACCGAACAAAAAACTCATCTGATACCATTACAACGTAGAAATGGCCCCAGAAGATGGTTCAAAAGACATAAACAAGCTTAATTTGATAGAATTTATCAAAAAGTGCCAAAATATATTAGGGTTACTCACCCAAACTTATGACTTTCGTGATTTGGCTTAATTTTAGGGTACCTGAAGATTTAAAAAAATACCTTATTGAGCAGCACGATAAGATGTATGCCATTGTATGCCAAATGAAAGGACTTATCATCCTGTTAATAAAAAAAAATAGCAGCGGCTTCTAAACCTGGAACATTCCAAATGCAGCCAACTTTTGTGATCGAACAAAAAACTCATCTGATAAGCCAAATCACGAAAGTGATAAGTTTGGGTGAGTAAACCTAATATATTTGGCACTTTTTGATAAATTCCATCAAATTAAGCTTGTTTATGTCTTTTGAACCATCTTCTGGGGCCATTTCTACGTTGTAATGGTATCAGATGAGTTCTTTGTTCGATCTCAAAAGTTGGCTGCATTTGAAATGTTACAGGTTTAGGACCCGCTGCTATTTTTTTCTATTATCAGGACGATAAGTCCTTTCATTTGGCTTACATCTTATCATGCCACTCAATAAGGTATTTTTTTGAATCTTCAGGTACCCTTAAATTAAGCCAAATCACGAAAGTGATAAGTTTGGGTGAGTAAACCTAATATATTTTGGCACTTTTTGATAAATTCCATCAAATCAAGCTTGTTTATGTCTTTTGAACCATCTTCTGGGGCCATTTCTACGTTGTAATGGTATCAGATGAGTTCTTTGTTCGATCACAAAAGTTGGCTGCATTTGGAATGCTCCAGGTTTAGGACCCGCTGCTATTTTTTTCTATTAACAAGATAATAAGTCCTTTCATTTGGCTTACATCTTATTGTGTTACTCAATAAGGTATTTTTTTAATCTTCAGGTACCCTAAAATTAAGCCAAATCACGAAAGTGATAAGTTTGGGTAAGTAAACCTAATATATTTTGGCACTTTTTGATAAATTTTATCAAATTAAGCTTGTTTATGTCTTTTGCACCATCTTCTGGGGCCATTTCTACGTTGTAATGGTATCAGATGAGTTTTTTGATCGATCACAAAAGTTGGCTGCATTTGGAATGTTCCAGGTTTAGGACCCACTGCTATTTTTTTTTATTAACAGGATGATAAGTCCTTTCATTTGGCATACATTTTATCGTGCTACTCACTAAAGTATTTTTTTTAATCTTCAGGTACCCTAAAATTAAGCCAAATCACGAAAGTCATAAGTTTGGGTGAGTAAACCTAATATATTTTGGCACTTTTTGATAAATTCTATCAAATTAAGCTTGTTTATGTCTTTGGAACCACCTTCTGGGGCCATTTCTACGTTGTAATGGTATCAGATGAGTTTTTTGTTCGATCACAAAAGTTGGCTGCATTTGGAATGTTCCAGGTTTAGGACCCGCTGCTATTTTTTTCTATTAACAGGATGATAAGTCCTTTCATTTGGCATACATATTATCGTGCTACTCAATAAGATATGTTTTTAAATCTTCAGGTACCCTTAAATTAAGCCAAATCATGAAAGTGATAAGTTTGGGTGAGTAAACCTGAAATATTTTGGCACTTTTTGATAAATTCTGTCAAATTAAGCTTGTTTATGTCTTTTGAACCATCTTCTGGGGCCATTTCTACGTTGTAATGGTGTCAGATGAGTTTTTTGTTCGATCACAAAAGTTGGCTGCATTTGAAATGCTCCAGGTTTAGGACCGACTACCAATTTTTTTTATTAACAGGATGATTAGTACTTTCATTTGGCATTAGTTTCATCTTGCTACCCGATGAGGTATTTTTCGATATTTTCTGGCACCCTAAAATCAGGCTGCATTCCGAATGCTCCAGGTTTGGCTCATAGTGTTCCATACAAAAAGTCATAACTTTTTAAGGTGCTACCCCCTGTATATGTCGAATCTTGCTACCCGATGAGGTATTTTCTGACTAATTTTGGTACCCGAAAAGTTGGCTGCATTCCGAACGCTCCAGGTTTGGCTCATAGTGTCCCATACTAAAAGTCATAACTTTTTAAGGGGCTACCCCCTATATATGCCGAATCTTGCTACCCGATTAGGTAGGGTGCACTACCACCTAATCTTAGTCTAAGTGGCTTGCATTAAATCAACCCTGGACATCTAGGGCCATGTTCCTTTCTCACTCACTCCCATGGACTATCACATGCGCAGGAGTGGGTGGCAAGGCAACACGATTGACACTAAATAGGCGAAGTTGAAACAGGTCTCTACGTTTATGGCGGCAATTAAAGAGTTATTTATTGGTGGAACCGTTCAAGCTGGATAAGGATACCTTCCTATATTTATACAACAGTTATAGATAAGTATTACGTATTTTTCTCAACTAGGTAGGTTTTGTGTGGCAGAAGCAAGGGCTCGTAACGGGTTAAAGCAAAAAAACCTCGAAATAACCCAATTTTAATAATTTTATGGTTTTTATGTAAAACCCAATATTGTATTTAGGCTTTCACTTCATATTATAAGATTTTTCGATTAAATATGAAATAGTAACGAAAGAATGAAAAAAGCGGTTTTTACTATGGAGCAAATACCGGTTTCCGAGCCCTGGAAGAGGTACAGTCAGCTTGTGTTTCACGCTTCCAAATACTTTACTACCTATTTAATTTAATTAATAATAGTATCCGCTAAAAATCTTGGTTGCACTATAACTATGCTACAACTTAATTACGGTAGGTAACCTCACTAACTTATATTCAGTAGAAAACATTATATAAATAAATAAGTACCTACTTAACTACCACTTGGTTAATAATTAAACGGATACGCCTATTTATCTTAAATAATATGCTAAGCCATCATTTCCATAACCATATTCCACCAACACAGCCATTATCATTATTTACTGTCATCCCCACAATTACCACTCAACTCTCAGATTGTCACAAACTAGTTTCAATTAGCGAACTATTCTACCTTTAATTGGAAGCGGCTGCCATTTGTTGCAAGAATAAACAAAGGCGTCTCGAGCATCCGCGACACGGTTCCCCTACAATGGAACTATAAATACTCGTACTCCGAGACCACAGGCGGAGTACCATATACCATTACAACCACTTGCCTAACTTCCTCTAAACTAAAGCTTTAGCTACGTACTCATAGTTTCGAGAAGCACTACTGGCAGTTTACTTCTTTTCCGAAATGTAAAGTACTTTAGTATGTGGGGATTACTTATTTTAATGTCTAAAGCAATGACGGGAGACGAAATTTTGCACTGGGACTTCCACTCCTTATGGTTTGTTTATCTCTGCTATTGCGCACTAGAGGACTATAGGTATCTGTCCATATTTGTTGTTCCGACTCCAACGCAGAGACCGGCTTATTATTGAATTGTAAGCTTCTTAAACAATCCATATCTACCTTGAGAATGACTTAAAAGTGTACAAGAACTTCGATCATGAATTAAATATAGGTATTTTTGCTGATTGTGAAACATTGTTATCAAAATAACATTGCAGTCCAGACACTATCACTAGGAGTGCCAAGTAGAGCTTTATTCCAAGTGTTTATAACTAGCATCAATAAATATTTTTTATTTTATTTTAGCATTTCAATTCAGGTCATCTCAATTCAGGTTCGGATATTGGTTGATTGGAAATTTAATAGAACTCCCAGCTCTCGGATATTGGTGGAAGCGGTAATCTCAGCGTGGAGGAGATCATCTCGTCAAGATCCGAGCCAGCTCTAAATTGTATCGAGGATTATGCAAATATGTTACTAGTAGCTGTTACTATTTTTTTGTTTTTATTTCGTAAATTTGTGATGCTGATATCGGTGTACTGCCTGAATATAAAAGTTCATTTATTTCTTTTTTTTCAATATCGACACTTTAGGACAAAATCTAGTGACGGACGGTTCCATTTCCCATGTTATATTTAAAATTGGCACTCTGCAACTTATACATGTAATCAAAGAAAAGGGTGAATGATTTTGGAAATATTCGAAAGATTTTGAAATTGCTGATCTTCAGGAAACAAATCGTCTGGCACACCAGATAGAGGAGACCCAACCCCAAGCAGATGGAATAAGGACAGCAAAAGAAAATACAAATTAACTTGCGACAATCCAGTTACGAACATTAGTATAGCATGGCCTTACATAGATCTTTCAAATAAATACGTAACGCCGCTACAGTCAAGAGAAATCAAAACTAGCTACTTTAAATGAAAGTTTCCACACGCAATTACCCGTTTTTATTGATCTTAAGTATACAAATACAGCTACTGGACCCGTTGCACCGTTAGACGAATATCTCATAAACTGTCCAGTGGCTTGCATTAAATCAACCCTGGACATCTAGGGCCATGTTCCTTTCTCACTCACTCCCATGGACTATCACATGCGCAGGAGTGGGTGGCAAGGCAACACGATTGACACTAAATAGGCGAAGTTGAAACAGGTCTCTACGTTTATGGCGGCAATTAAAGAGTTATTTATTGGTGGAACCGTTCAAGCTGGATAAGGATACCTTCCTATATTTATACAACAGTTATAGATAAGTATTACGTATTTTTCTCAACTAGGTAGGTTTTGTGTGGCAGAAGCAAGGGCTCGTAACGGGTTAAAGCAAAAAAACCTCGAAATAACCCAATTTTAATAATTTTATGGTTTTTATGTAAAACCCAATATTGTATTTAGGCTTTCACTTCATATTATAAGATTTTTCGATTAAATATGAAATAGTAACGAAAGAATGAAAAAAGCGGTTTTTACTATGGAGCAAATAAATAAATAAATATAAATCTATACAAACGAGACACGCGAGACACAATCGAGCTTCCGTTAGCGAATTGCGTAAACGATAATTTAAGTCATGGTACGGCTGTAACTTTTAGTTCTATAAGTGACCGCTAGAGGCTCTGTACAAATTCTCCATACAAATAATTTACAAAGTCGCTCAGGTGTGTCGACTTGGGTTAAATTGGCAAACTGATGGTAGTGACTCGGGAAGAGGTACAGTCAGCTTGTGTTTCACGCTTCCAAATACTTTACTACCTATTTAATTTAATTAATAATAGTATCCGCTAAAAATCTTGGTTGCACTATAACTATGCTACAACTTAATTACGGTAGGTAACCTCACTAACTTATATTCAGTAGAAAACATTATATAAATAAATAAGTACCTACTTAACTACCACTTGGTTAATAATTAAACGGATACGCCTATTTATCTTAAATAATATGCTAAGCCATCATTTCCATAACCATATTCCACCAACACAGCCATTATCATTATTTACTGTCATCCCCACAATTACCACTCAACTCTCAGATTGTCACAAACTAGTTTCAATTAGCGAACTATTCTACCTTTAATTGGAAGCGGCTGCCATTTGTTGCAAGAATAAACAAAGGCGTCTCGAGCATCCGCGACACGGTTCCCCTACAATGGAACTATAAATACTCGTACTCCGAGACCACAGGCGGAGTACCATATACCATTACAACCACTTGCCTAACTTCAAAATATAAGTTATTTTCACCTCACAAGCTCGGAAAGCCCTTTTTGTTTGTTTAATATCTATTGTGAAAATCGCTTTTTATCCACATGTGGTGAAAGAGTTTTGACATAAGTGACAAGTGGCTTAAGTGACATTTGACAGCTAACAAAACGTAAAACGTTAAAAGTGCAGAATTTTTAACATCGCAATTAATGAATTGCATCGAGTAAAAACACTAAATATAGTCTTAGAACTTTATTTTAATTCATAAATATCAGCATTCAACATTAATCTTTACTCTTTTTCTAAAAACGGATAAATTGTTCTGACAGCCGAATAAGTCTACGTACGAACGAAACGCATCTGACATTTAATAAAACCTTTTACGTCAAAACTTTTCATTTCAATTCATCCATCATATCAACATTAAATATTCGCATGTTTTTCTAGGTTGTTTTGTTAAAAATGAGTGATTCGAGTGATGAAGTTGTATTAACACCTGAGGAATTACGGGAAACCGAGCAAAATGCACCCTTTTTCTTATTTTCCTCGCTGTAGTGAGGTGAAAAGTTTTGTGTTATACACGGGTGAAAGTTATTTTACGTCTCGTGTATTAAAGCACTCGCTACGCTCAGGATTCTATTTTTGAACCACTCGCTTCGCTCGTGGTCAATAATAGAATCCTTTGGCTAGCTCGTGTTTCAAATAACACTCGCCCGTAAAATACAACTTTCACCCCTTGTATAACAAATAACTATTACCTACGTGAAACTTTCAGGATCGAACGCGCGAATCTAACTCACGCGATACATACCATACCATTGATTATTGTTATAAATTATGTATATTTATATTATACTGTTATTTGCTGTTTGCAATTAATGTACTTGAAATTTTCGAACAACGATTTGATTTAAAAATAGATAACATTCCACTAGCAAGATTTCATGATGTCGATATTTACTTGGAAGATTTTCTAACAACCCAAACACAGCTTAAGCATCACACATGAGTAAGATTTGGCTTACATTTTGTATATCTACTAGTAGTTTATGCGGGTATTTGCGTACCGTAACTCAACGCCGATTGACTCGTAATCCTGCTGTGAGTTTTATGACCGCGTGTGCAGTTATTCCCAACACACATGTAAAGTTCACACGCACGCGGAACAAGTGCGCCTGGACGTGCGCCAAGCAGGGACTGATTTCGTTACGGTAGAAGCGTTACGGTACTGGTATAGAATTACGATACCGCAATGTTTTAAAGGTAGAGCTATAGCGGTTGAAATATTGCGGTACGGTACCGAAATAAAATTACGATATCGCAATTTTTTCGTTACGGTACTTATACCTTAATATAGCGATACTTATACCGTTATGATTTCGGTATCGTTATTTTCATCGCAGAATTTACGAGGTAGGTGTAGGTACTTGTTTGCGGCGGTAAAGCAACTGACCAAGGGTGCGGGATGCGGGGCGCGGGGCAGGTTAGCCGGCAAGTATCTACTTGCTCAAGGTCACGGAGGCGCGCTCGGCGATAATTGTAGTGAATTCATTTTAGTCTTCCTCAGTTGAAATTTCGTGAAAGAGTTTATAGTGTAGGTAACATTGAATCGATCATTGATATTAACTCGATGCGGATATGGAACTGAATATTTTTTATGTATACAGTAATTTGGCAAGTATCTACTTGCTCAAGGTCACGGAGGCGCGCTCGGCGATAATTGTAGTGAATTCATTTTAGTCTTCCTCGGTTGAAATTTCGTGAAAGAGTTTATAGTGTAGGTACATTGAATCGATCATTGATATTAACTCGATGCGGATATGGAACTGATTTTTTTATGTATACAGTAATGCGCGACTAATAAAAAATGGAAGATTTTTTTGACGCGAATTATTTTTTAAATAACACTAAAATAAAATTAGAATAAAAATAAAATAAAAGTAAAAAAATAAAATAAAAATAAAATAAAATAAAAATAAAATAAAAATGAAATAAAAATAAAATAAAAATAAAATAAAACTAAAATAAAATAAAATTAGAATAAAAATAAAATAAAAGTAAAAAAATAAAATAAAAATAAAATAAAATAAAAATAAAATAAAAATGAAATAAAAATAAAATAAAAATAAAATAAAAATAAAATAAAATAAAAATAAAATAAAAATAAAATAAAAATAAAATAAAAATAAAATAAAAATAAAATAAAAATAAAATAAAAATAAAATAAAAATAAAATAAAAATAAAATAAAAATAAAATAAAAATAAAATAAAAATAAAATAAAAATAAAATAAAAATAAAATAAAAATAAAATAAAAACAAAATAAAAACAAAATAAAAACAAAATAAAAACAAAATAAAAACAAAATAAAAACAAAATAAAAACAAAATAAAAATAAAATAAAAATAAAATAAAAATAAAATAAAAATAAAATAAAAATAAAATAAAATAAAAATAAAATAAAAATAAAATAAAAATAAAATAAAAATAAAATAAAAATAAAATAAAAATAAAATAAAAATAAAATAAAAATAAAATAAAAATAAAATAAAAATAAAATAAAAATAAAATAAAAATAAAATAAAAATAAAATAAAAATAAAATAAAAATAAAATAAAAATAAAATAAAAATAAAATAAAAATAAAATAAAAATAAAATAAAAATAAAATAAAAATAAAATAAAAATAAAATAAAAATAAAATAAAAATAAAATAAAAATAAAATAAAAATAAAAAAAATTAAATAAAATAAAATAAAAATAAAATAAAAATAAAATAAAAATAAAAATAAAATAAAAATAAAATAAAAATAAAATAAAAATAAAATAAATACAAAATAAAAAAAATAAAATAAAAATTAAAAAATATAAAAAAAAAAATTAAATCAATTGGTAAATAATGACATGAATTGATGAATAATAAATAATATTGATATAAATATCAATTGATATTCCGTAAGTTCCGAAAAACTCCGTAGGGGGTTTGAACTAGGGCTTGTGATATACGTGTTACACGCGGAACCGTAGCTATCTTGATATAGTGTTCCCGCGAATCTCGACTTCGGCACCGCTCCGCTCGGTTGTTGAAAGAGAGCTTGTGTCGAACGGACCCTTCGCATTATGTGTTATACTCGTGGTCGTTGCATTGATTTGATTCCAGATGTTTTTTTAAGTAATTACATATTGGTATTATTCTGTTCTCTGATAACCAGCCATTATATGAGTTTGTACAAAAAAACCAGAGGTGGGATTGGTGTGATTTTTGAATTTCACCGGTGCCTTTTTTTGTATGCAGCCGATGACTACTTAGTACGAAATAAGCCACCCGATGAGAATCAAAAATCGCACCTCAGGTAGGTACACTAGGTACTAGGTACTTACTTGTCGATGTCGGTGAATATGAAAGTTCATCCAAATAAATATATTAATATCTCTAATTAATATTTACTCCCTAGTAAGAAATGCTACAGGTAGACCAATGCAACAATTTAAAAGTATTTTAAGTGAAATAATAATATACCTACTTTGTTATTCATAAATATTATTACTGGCTGGACAACCGTCTTTCTTCGGTGAAAACACTAAGAAATAGTTGCACGTGCAGATAAAGATAACAAACAATAGTTTGAGGGCCATTGATAATGATTACCTTCAAGTAGCTTTGGGTTTTACCTGTTAAGTACCATGTGTTCCTATTGTTTGTGAAGTTAAGTGAGAGCAAAAACAATACAGTAATGGATTTTAGTAGTCAACGCTTAAAATATGTATACACTTTTGAACCTTATTACAATGGAGTAAGGTGCAAAAGTATACACTTATTTATGGCGTTGACAAGCAACTTCTCGTCCGCTAAGACAGGACAATATTGATCTTTCGAACTCGCGGAGCGTATGCGAAGTAAGTTCGAAAGATGGCTACTGGGACGTCTCGGCATTTGGATGGCTTTTTGATTTCGATAGTTTGTCTGACGATAACTTTAGTTACGTTTATCTGATCTTTATGACATTTCTTGGGGCTGTAGCAGAGATACATAAAATTTGTAAGTTCGTATATGAGCGGGATCGATCAAGTCGCTATGGAGCTAGAAGGAGAAAACAAATCCTCCTTGGGGTCTTGTTATATTGGTCAACTCGTTTGCAAGTAAATCGCGAGTTCTCAGTTCGAGGCGGACTACTAGTATTTTTTTAAGTTCGTTGTGGTAAAAAATGAAGAACTTCACGTACTAATTTTGCTACAGTGAGGTGAACATTTCCGAGCACATTGGAGAAGATTGTTTTTGTACTCTGAGACAATTGAACACTAACAGTTCAATGCAAATTGATTTCAATTAGAATTAAAATCAATTGACTCATCAATCTGTTACAAATAACTAATAATTGGAAATAAATAATGTTTAGTCTTTTTCAACATTGAAAATTGGTCAAAAGTTTTTAGTGTAGATTCATTAAATAGATAATTGATATTAATAATTATATCAGTGCAGATATGAAGTTGAATGTTAGGTAAATATATTTTTAATAAAAATTATTTATTATTTTATTTGTTTTCTTTTAATATTTTTGATTTCAGTGTTTTATTTTTATTTTATTTTATTTTAATTTTATTTTAATTTTATTTTAATTTTATTTTTATTTTATTTTTATTTTATTTTTATTTTATTTTTATTTTATTTTTATTTTATTTTTATTTTATTTTTATTTTATTTTTATTTTATTTTTATTTTATTTTTATTTTATTTTTATTTTATTTTTATTTTATTTTTATTTTATTTTTATTTTATTTTTATTTTATTTTTATTTTATTTTTATTTTATTTTTATTTTATTTTTATTTTATTTTTATTTTATTTTTATTTTATTTTTATTTTATTTTTATTTTATTTTTATTTTATTTTTATTTTATTTTTATTTTATTTTTATTTTATTTTTATTTTATTTTTATTTTATTTTTATTTTATTTTTATTTTATTTTTATTTTATGTTTATTTTATTTTTATTTTATTTTTATTTTATTTTTATTTTATTTTTATTTTATTTTTATTTTATTTTTATTTTATTTTTATTTTATTTTTATTTTATTTTTATTTAATTTTTTTTATTTTTATTTTATTTTTATTTTATTTTTATTTTATTTTTATTTTATTTTTATTTTATTTTTATTTTATTTTAGTTTTATTTTATTTTTATTTTATTTTTATTTTATTTTTATTTTATTTTTATTTTATTTTTATTTTTTTTTATTTTATTTTTATTTTATTTTTATTTTATTTTTATTTTATTTTTATTTTATTTTTATTTAATTTTTTTTATTTTTATTTTATTTTTATTTTATTTTTATTTTATTTTTATTTTATTTTTATTTTATTTTTATTTTATTTTTATTTTATTTTTATTTTATTTTTATTTTATTTTTATTTTATTTTTATTTTATTTTTATTTTGTTTTTATTTATTTTTATTTTATTTTTATTTTATTTTTATTTTATTTTTATTTTATTTTTATTTTATTTTTATTTTATTTTTATTTTATTTTTATTTTATTTTTATTTTATTTTTATTAAATTTTTTATTTTATTTTTATTTAAATTTTATAACTGAAAATGTTTTGTTAAAGGTGTCTTGTACTACTTATGAAATCCTAAAATCAATAAAACATATGCGAATAAAGCGCAACTAACGACAAGAAGCTAACAGCGAATAACTCAAAAATGTGCCGCACTGAACGAAATCAAACAAAATAGGTGCTTAGGGCAAGCACTCAATAACTAACGCTGATTGGTTGTCGCCGGTCAGTCGGCGGGGCATCCTCACCCTCATATACCTCAATCCATACCTTTATGATAACGGTTGAAGTATCGTAAAAAATAGCGGTACCGTTATATTTCTGTACAGAAATATATCGGTTGCGCTATCGAAATCATACCGAAACATGCGGTATGACGTCATACCGTTTTATAAAGGTACCTTTATATTCCGGTTATGCAGTCCCTGGCGCCAAGTCGCCAACGCTGCGCAAGCGCACGGCACATTGTAAAGGGCGCTGCGTGTGGTACCTGGTGCCTGTACCTAAAATACTCTGTACCTAATAATGTAACTCTTAGTAATAAAAGAAAGCTTCCAATTACTCGAAATCACGTTGCAACTTTTTTACTACCGCCCGATTTAAAGTAGGTATTACAGCGAACATAATATAAAGCAGTTTTGTTATTGTATGAATTGTATTGTAGGTAGAAAACTCTTTAGTAAGATTCCGACATCTTAAAAAATTACCACCTTACCTATCATCATGTAACATTATTTTATCACCACTTGCTAAACAGGAAACAATAAATACAGATGTCTTAATATTTAGATATTTAAGAAAATATAAAGTAGCGAGGACACTATATACTCTGGTCGAATTATATCATCAAGATCCCACTTCCTCTTGCAATCAATCCTGAATGATTTGTACAAGCTTTTATGATCCAACAAGCTGCCAGCAAGAATATGACAAATTTATTAAAAGATAACAGATATATGGCTCTGGAAATATTAATGTTTTTGCCCTTTGTATTTCGGTTCGCCATACACGTATGTACTTCATCATCATCATCATCATCATCAGCCTGTATCAGTCCACTGCTGGACATAGGCCTCTCCCATGGCACGCCACTGAGCTCGATCTTCAGCTCTCCTCTTCCAATCTGTACCACCACCTTACGAATGTATGTACTTATCAAATATTAAGTGTGGAAACAAAAAGGTGAAACGAATAAATTGAATAAGACGGTGAGAATATATTACCTATTTACCATTGTAGTGTAAGACTTACTACTACAATATGATGGGATGGGAGGCGTTATTCATGTGACTTACTTTAACACCACGCGAATTGCACGATTGAAAGAGAGGCACCATTTGAGCGAATGACGAGGAAAGATAATCGCATCAATGTCATGTTAATTTATAAATAATTAAACGCAACTATGGATAGAAACTATGTACAAACACATTTACCTACAATCTTTTAATAGTTGCGGTTGTAGCCGATGACGCCCACCAACCACACGAATGGCTCAACAACGATACAACAAACCAAATATTTAATTCAAATGCAAACACTGATTTTCCTTCAGTAAACGCTGACTGATTAAAAACCAACAAAGGCTCAGCATTGAAATACGACATTTGAAATAAATTGTTTTGATTTTCTTCTGGAAAAGAACCGATTGGATGTTTGTTGAAAAAACAAATCGTAAAGGTACACAAACAGAGCGGGACGGGCCGAATAAAGAATGACGGGAACAAGTAATTGGCTTGCATATTGTTGTGTTTCAGCCAATATAAAGTTAGCGCAATGTTAGCCTCCAGTAACGTTTGTCTTTCTGTCCCACGAGCAAATACCTAACAGAGTCACGTGTCACGACATACGCAACTATAGGTACATATTCATATCGGAAAATCGGAGGCTTTGAGCGAAACTGAGGAGAGCTATTATTTTGGCGAGTCTATGACATCAAAGAGTTGGTTTGAAGGAAATTGCAGCTCGGAAATAATGATTTGCTCCAGAGCCTTCGCCGCGCAGTGACACGACGTACGGCAGACATCTTATTGCAGCGCAACCTCGATAACTGGATCATCGTTACAATGAAGTCCTTGTTTTCATCAAATCATTTGGTGTCCCCATGAAAGTTTCAAAGTTCGGGTGTAAAATAACCTATCGCTAGGTAGATAACCTCCCTAAAAACCTAGTTTCAAATTAGGGAGGCTTTAATAACTTTATTTATTTTATTTTATTTATCGTATGCCATGTCACTGAATATAGATAGAGATAGGCATTTCTTCACTCGGGTTGAAGAAAATCTAGTGAGTGATGCTGCGAGGTCCAGATTGAACAGTGCCTGCCAAGTTAGTTCTTTTATAGTTATTACTGCGTTCATACGAATGTTGTAGGAGTGGCTAAAAACTCCTTTAAGTTATAAGTTACTTTAGTCAAAAAAATTGGTGTTACCGCAAAAATCCGCAACGGATGAAGCTGTCATCGTGGCAAGTAAAACCCAGTAAGTAACGTTCTCGAAACTCAACGACGCGTATCAAAATATTATGAAAGGAGACCGATACTCGTAGTTAAATTTAGAGTGTTCGCGGTCACTGTCACGCGGATGTTTTCCACACTTCAACAGTTCCGGAGACTGGCTCCAAGTTTCAAATATTAACTTAATATTGTGGTTATGATATGATATATAATTACTATCTTGATTTCCCTGACAAGGTCACACCGTAACAAATAAAATAAACATTTGAGATTTTAAAATTCGAATCGGCCTTGGAACATGTAATTGAGCGGAAAGCACTTTGTTTATGGTCCCGGCCCCGATTTCTGCGTTTACACAGATTTCAGATGAAACACATTCAACAGGTTATTGGATGTAAACAGATTGGTGGAAAAATATCGTGGTAAAATAGAGATTACTAAGAACACAAATTCTTTTGATCTTTTTGTTAATACGGCCATTAGGGTCATCTGAAGTAATTTCTAGGTTAAATGTTTTTGCGATCAGTGTTCCAAAAGCTAAAATATATTTCGGCGACTCTGTATAGTGTGTGGTCTTACTAGAATACTGTATAGTAGTAGTAGTAGTAGTATAGTGTGTAGTCATGTAATCCTAGTATACTTACTAGGATTACATGACTAACTAAAAACCTTTACCAAAGTAAATCTTTGGGTGTCATAGTGTAAAAATAAAAGTTTGGTCTTTTTAAAATCATTTTTGTATACCACCGGGAAGCCTGGTAGCTGTTTGGTACCCTTTTCACAAAAATAAGAATTAAGGTACGCTCTATAGATATAATGTGCCTACAATCAACAACATACCTAATAAGCCAAGCGAGTGAAGCGGTTAAATAAAAAAACAAACGTATTTTATAGATAGCGGGGACAACATTAATGTGAATGATCTAATTCCTACTTATATGATCCCATTTGTCTCCAGCGGACATAGGTCAGAATATCGCCAAACTGACTATAAGCCATTTTGACACCCGCTTGGCTACTCGTGTTACTGTCGACCGTACTATGTTAATCGTGTTACCATGGCGTTACCCGGTTCTATTTCCCACAGAAATAGGAATCAGCCAATAAATTAGCTGTTCAGGTTTTTTCCGCCGCCGAATACATTTAATAAGTGCTAGCGGCGCGGCGCCTGCGTCACGGGTTTGATTAATGCGGCCAGAAATACGAGTTATTGAAATAAATACATCGGCTGAGAATAACGGCGGCCGAAAATAAGTGCTGATTTATGGTGGGATCGAGGGCCGGGAAACGAGAACAGGTTAGGTTAGGGACCTTATGTAAATACCAAGCAATACTGTAAAATATTTTCAACAAATTGCAATAAAATGGTGCAGTAAACCCACACGGTGAAGGTGAACCAACGATCAGGTAAAGAACCAAGAATGATGGTGACCATTGGAGAAGGCTTTATTAACTTCAGACTGATGGTTTATACCGGGTAGGTAAACCTGTATAGCTGGGCTTCGTGTGACTACGCTTGGCTGAACGCCGGCCAGTTAAATTTTACCAACGACGACGTCCAATTTTATACGTACACGGCCAAACACCACATAATTAATTTTCACCTCACTAGCTCGGAAAGCCCTTTTTGTTTGTTTAATATCTATTGTGAAAATCGCTTTTTATCCACATGTGGTGAAAGAGTTTTGACATAAGTGACAAGTGGCTTAAGTGACATTTGACAGCTAACAAAACGTAAAACGTTAAAAGTGCAGAATTTTTAACATCGCAATTAATGAATTGCATCGAGTAAAAACACTTAATACAGTCTTACAACTTTATTTTAATTCATAAATATCAGCATTCAACATTAATCTTCATTCTTTTTGTAAAAACGAATAAATTGTTCTGACAGCCGAATAAGTCTACGTACGAACAAAACGCATCTGACATTTAATAAAACCTTTTACGTCAAAACTTTTCAATTCATCCATCATATCAACGTTAAATATTCGCATGTTTTTCTAGGTTGTTTTGTTAAAAATTAGTGATTCGAGTGATGAAGAAGTATTAAACACCTGAGGAATTACGGGAAACCGAGCAAAATGCCCTTTTTCTTATTTTCCTCGCTGTAGTGAGGTGAAAAGTTTTGTGTTATACACGGGTGAAAGTTATTTTACGTCTCGTGTATTAAAGCACTCGCTACGCTCAGGATTCTATTTTTGAACCACTCGCTTCGCTCGTGGTCAATAATAGAATCCTTTCGCTAGCTCGTGTTTCAAATAACACTCGCACGTAAAATACAACTTTCACCCCTTGTATAACAAATAACTATTTCACTGTTTCAGGTCAGCATGAACCGCGAAGCAGACTACTTAATATTTCAGTTGTAAATATGTATACCGACTTACTTAATGTTCTTGTTGGTGTACCTCATACTCGTACTACAAACATATATACTCACGTAGCATGCCCGAAATAACAAACCGCATGGAAAGAAAAAATTACAACTGTACTACCAGAACGATTAGTAAAATAGATTTTTTGTAACCGATACCACAATCTGTTAAGGAAAACAACTCTATTTTTACGTTTACTATATCATGAACTTAATAGAACTATATATTCAAAGATATATATGTATACAGATTACGTTAGTTATTTATACTAAATATGTGAACAATTGTCCAAGAATTAAAATATTAGATTTTCTCGTTCAGATTACAGTATTTTGGTATTATGGACGAGATTTTTTATCCGTACACTATAAATGTAAAATTATGTGTACAATACAATTTATCGCACGTATGTAGTATAGGTAGTTTAGTCAAAAGGATGCTAAACTCTTTTATCGAATGAAACAAACTTAAACTCAAACTCAAATAATTTATTTGTAAAACATAGGTACATTTAAAAGAGGTCTTACAAGATGTTGGTAGGTATCACTATGTTCCACCATGTGGTATACAAATAGCTACAGTAGGCATGCAGCATGCATATAATTAACTTAAGTTAATAGTAACTAAAATAAAAATTTATAAAATGAGAATAACAATCAGTCAAAATACTATGAAAATACAAATGTCAATGAGCTATTAATAGGTACTAATTTAATAACATGATATTTATATGTCAAATAAGTAAGTCATAAAATATAAAATAACAACAGAATCGATATATCATATTAGCAAATTAAATTATGGTAAAGAGAAAATATGTAAATAATAATTTAAGTTAAGTATTCAGTCAAAGAATAATAAGAATTGTTTATTAAATATGAAGTAAGCGATCGTTTGAATTCGTTGTTTTTTTTATTTCTTATGATTTCCGGTAATTTATTATATATTATGCTGCCCAGGCAAACCACACTCTTCAGTTTTAGAGCAGTATTTGCAGATTCAGTATGAAAGTCTCTTGGCTTTATTCTTTTGCTTCGTGAGTAAGTCACTTTCCTAAATAGTGTGGGATTTGCTTGGACAAACATTGCGATCTCATAAATGAAAAGTGAGGGCAGTGTAAGTAAATTTAAACTTTTAAAATATGTGGCGCAGCTATCGAACCATCTTAACCCACATATCGCCCTGATACACCTTTTTTGGGCTTTAAACACTAAGCCTCTATTTGTGGAGTTGCCCCAGAATATAATTCCGTATCTTAGGGTTGACGCAACATAACCATGATAGGCTGTCATAATAGCTTCTCTATCAGCTAATTTTGTGAGTCTACCGAGTGCGTAGGAGAATGAGTATAGTTTCCGGCAGACTTCTTCAGTGTGTAATTTCCAGGTCAGTTGGTCATCTACCATTATGCCTAAGAATTTTGTTGACCTCACTGCTTCAACTTCGAACCCTAGGTATGCGCAGTTTATTGGGAGAGGTATTTTTCTTTGATGAAAATGCATGATTTTCGTTTTAGTCAAGTTAATTAACAAGTTATTAAAACGAAGCCATTCAATAATATTGCATAATGTCATGTTAATTTCATATTCATAATTATCACTATTTTCACATTCAATAATTACAGTGCTATGTGCTATCGTCAGCAAAGAGGGTCATTGGATACTTAATATGTCTAGGGAGGTCATTTATATATATTAGAAATAAAAGAGGCCCTAGGACACTCCCTTGGGGGACGCCATACACTATTTGTCGTCTTTTAGAGACATATGACCTCTCAGTCTTAGTTTTTGTACAAATTTGGACAATTTCAGATACCTGTTCTCTGTCACTAAGGTACGATCTAAGCAGGTCAAGGACGTTGCCACGGATACCGTAAGAGGCTAGCTTATTTATAAGGATTTTATGGTCTACGTGGTCAAACGCCTTAGTCATGTCCATAAAAATCGCGCATCGTTTCGCCATCGTTTGTCCATGGATTCAATCAAAGGTTTCATTAAGTCAAAAATGGCCATGTTTATGGTTTTTCCCTTACGGAAACCTTTTTGTTCTTTAGCTAATAGATTATATTTTTCCAAAAATGAGTAAAGAGCTTCGCCGATAATTTTTTCAAAAACCTTAGAGAAGATAGATATTAATGCGATCGGTCTGTAATTTTTTACATCCTCTTTATCGCCTTTTTTATGGACTGGTTTGACAATTACTGGTTTAAGTTTAGCGGGATAAGTTCCAGATGAGACGCTTAAATTGAATATGTGGCTTAACGGATATGCAATAGTGTGAGAGACATATTTGATGACTTTGGTGCAGATGCCGTCGTAGCCAACACTTTTTTTATTTTGTAGCAATTTTATTACATTTACCACTTCTGGAGCAGTGACTGGTTGCATGAACATAGAGTGAGGACAATTTATTTTGGTATCAAACTTCCGTGTAGATAGTCGGTTGGTGTTTTGTATTTGGTCTATGAAGTGATCATTATATATATTTGCCATAATCTCGGGATTATGAGTCGTAGCCTTATCTGTTTTAAGTTTTTTTATTGGTTCCTTTGGGAATTTGTGTTTAATACTATTAATTATTTCCCAAGTTGCTTTAGATTTGTTTTCCGAAGATTTAATATGATAGTTATTTTGCGACTTTCGGGTGAGTAAAATTATTTTTTTATATTTTTTATATAGTATTTAGACTACAATGCTAGGTAGTCTAAATACTTGTTTTTATTAATCATATTTGGGTGCAGTCTAAATTTCCAAAGAAGTTGTCTTCTCTTTTTACTGCAGAGCTTAATGCCGCGTGAAATCCATTTGGGTTTTTTGTTTATTTTTATAATAACAGTCTTCATCGGAAAGCACAAATCATAGAAGAATTTGAAGATTTCCAGGAAAGTATTATAGGCCTCGCTAGCATCGTTGGAACCATATACTTCTGAGAAGGATAAGCTATCGAGACATTTTTTAAAGAGAAATAAGTTTTCAGGATTATAGTCGCGGCGGGTTATTTTCCAGGATTTTAAGACGCATGTTTTTTTCACCGGACACTTAAGTAGTTGGGCCGTGTGATCTGATAGCGCTAGGTCAATAACAGTGCCCTTACAACCTTTGATATTATGGGCAAAGTTATCAATGCATGTATTGCTTACAATTCTAGTCGGTTCCTTAATCTCTAGGTGTAGGTCGTAACTCAGCAGCAGATGTTCAAACTCTAGCGTGTTTATGTTTCTATTTAGTATATTTATGTTAAAGTCTCCGCATAGAATAATTTTCTTTTGTGAGTTATTACATATCTTGTATAGCAAGTCATCCAGTTTAGAGAAAAATATTTTAAGGTTAGATTGCGGAGTTCTATATAGACAAATAACAATTATATTATGATGCAGCAGCTCAACAGCGCAGCATTCAATAGAGTATTTAATAGAGAAACTCTTAACTATATCCAGTTCCTTAAATTCGTGGTGATTTCTGACTAATATGCAGGCGCCTCCTCTTCATTGGTCCCTAGAGAAACTAGTTGCAAGGGTAAAGTTCGGTATTGTGACTAATTCTTCTGATCCTTCTGGAATAAAGTGTTCTGTGACGCAAAGTACGTCGACTGGAGTATGGTTTCTAGCTAGTTCAACTAACTGAACAGTTAAGGCATCAGCCTTATTTAACAAACCCGCTATGTTTTGGTGCAATAGGTGGATGGATGTGTATGAAAAAAAGGTGAATTTTCATTGTTACCTCTTTGTGGGTTATTTGCACATTCTGATAATTTGGAAGTATCCGTCAGCATGGTTGTCTTGCTTAGCTCATTCAGATCTTTCATATTTATGATCAATTTACTAACATTGTGGTGTATATTTTTGATCCCTCGGTTCGTAATCTTTCCAGTTTGATACGAGAACATGTCTAGAGTAAGGTCCATATTTGAATCATAAAAGTAAGCGTATTCATTTGTGTAGTTATCGAGATTGAGCAGACTATTAAACAGCTCTATACGACAGTTATATTCTATTGCCCCGCAAATGTACGTTGGTACGCATATTATTATGTTTACATGTCTAAGTCTCATCAATGTATTTTTTATGGCCAGTACTAGTTCTATATAGTTAGCTGTTTCTTGAAAGTCGTTTTCGCCGATAAGAATGACACAAAAATCGTTGAGTGTAAAGTTAGCCACCTTGTGTTCTAGATTATGGAGCAACTGTCGGATGCCACCACCTGGGGTACCATAGTGACAGCAGTCAAATTCGGGATAGTATGCGTGCATAACGCTTATCTTGTTCACTGTTTCATTTGTACTTAAGATTATGAGCTTGTTTCTGCTATCCACTGCTTTCTTAATGGCTTGGTCATGTGATGGGTTTAACTGTGGTTCAATCAGTTCTGGTAATGGTTGAGAAGCGGGATGAGGCAGCGTGGGCGGTTGTAAAGGCATTGAGGGTGAATTTGTTTGTGGGGTGGAGTCTAAAGTACAAGCGCCTACTGGCCTGGCCTTTGCCAGTTTTTCATTCGGACTCACACTGCGTTGGCTACGGGTTTTCGTACTCTTCTTATGACTGTTGGTTTTTATAGGGGTTGATTTAAAAGGTGGATCCTCTGTAAGGATTTTTTTATACACTTTCGTTTTCTTTTGTTGACTTTCTATGATTTTTTTGAGTTCTTGGACTTCTATATTTAAATTTACTATTTCATCGTGAGCCGTTGAAAGTTGAGTATGGAGGCTATCTATTTCCTCTCTGAGCTCTATTACTACCGAGCTCTCGAACGCAGAGAGGTTAGGTAGGCTCCTAGGCGTATCACCTCCTAGAGTAGATTCGTTGTGGTCCGTCCCGTCATTTATGTCGAGGTGCCTGAATGAGCGAGTATGTAGCGAAGCAAAGTTGTTACAATTAATTTCTTTGGCTTCGTGCATTTCCAAGCGTTTTATTCATGTTTGATCATTTTATACGCTATAACTTTAACACTTATAACCAATTAAAACGAAAATCTGTAAGAGCTTAGTATGTATAGGTAAATATATTAATTAAAATATTAGCAGGATCAATGAAAGGGGTAGATAGAACATAGAAGGAACGAAAACGGTTTTCATACGGGTGTTGTATCGGTCAACTCGTTTGTAAGAAAACAGAGAGTATGTACTCTGTTCGAGGCGGACTACTAATACACATTTTGAACACGTGTCCGCAATTCCTCATCAGCAATAGAAAAATTAAAGCAACATGGATTAAATTAAAATCTCAAATAATTTTGTTTGTGAGTAGGCTCAAAGGATGCTCTTAAAATAAAATTCTAGCCCTCCAGAAATTGTACGAGTACGTAGAGTATTAATATATATTTGTCTTTAAGTGATTAAGTTTTCAATATCCCTACGTTGCACTCGACTCAGCTCGACCCTCAGCCAATAAATACACTTTGTGCCACTCATGCCATGCAATGTCACGCTTATTCGACGTCTGACGAGCGGAACACCCTCGTGCGCTATGTCTGGGCCACAGGATAATAGGCTCTTTGGAGAGGGGTTTAGTTCAAGGTCCTGTGACAGTTATGAAACTCATGAATATGGCACAGTATAGTGACACTGACAGAAAGATATTTCCGAACATCGAGGAATTCACATTCGACGTTAAATTTCGGACGTGCTTTGCTGAAATCCAGATGCTTTGCTGTTGAAAGGATAGATGCATGAAAGCATAATTATGGCTAAAACGTACAATAGCTAATAAGCTGCGTAATGTTTAGATTTAAACATATAAATGCGCTTTCTCGTTATTTCTATTTTTTTTTATGAAATTTCCATTGCTCAAAGTGCAGTATTAACGAAAAAACGGCGGGCTTGATGCCATAGGGTACTCTCTAGCAGCTACTTTTTCCTTAGGGCATCCGACGTCCGATATCGGATCGGACAGTGTGAAAGCGGAAACGCTCTAACTGGTATTATTGATGCAGACACACGTGTACATAGGTATGCAGCGCGTAATACCTATTCTATTGTTATTTAATAACATAAATAAGTATGTAATAGATAATAATAATCAGTAATCACACAATAGGATAATTTTGCTCCAGTAGTATATAGACATCTTTCGTGCACCTTTTATTATTTGTAGTTAAACTACTGTTCATAAACCCACTTCGTAAAGGTTTTTTTTTTATTATTATAATGGCTTTCTCCCTTTGTCTAAAGCAATGGGAATTTTGCCAATGTCGAGTATATACGTTGATCTCACTTTTACTATTTTTAATAAAATATAGGCAACTTTGTTCGGTAGAGGCCTTGTTATTTGTAAAGTGATAGCTATTCTTTACAAACACGTGGCGGCCAACCAGGATAACCGTCCGTCTAACTAAAGAGTGGCTACACGCGTTATGAGACTAATTGTAATAATGTATGTATGTATGTATGTATAAATAAAAGATAATAATATATTTAAATTATTCTGTTAATATGTATTATAATTACTATTAAAAAATTAAGTTAATGTTGTTGTTATGCATGCATACTTTTAATGTAAGTACATGTAGAATTGCAGTGCCCTCACAGGGCTGTGTTGAGACATAAGTTATTTATAAGATCTATTGTACACACAAAGCAATGAATAAATGAAATGAAATGAAATTCTTCATAAGCTGCACATTTGTTTATAGATCAACGCACAATAAGCTATCAATATTATTACACGCTGAACTACTAAAATGAGCAAAATACAAAAAACTATTCCCAAGACGTCCGCACTACCCTGCGTCTCGGACGGAAATCCTCGTAAAGGTTAGTTACAGTGAACTATGACAGGTGACAAATTGACAGTTGACAGGCGACCCGGCGGCGCGGCGACGCACGGAGCGTGGCGTCCATGTGGCGTCCCTTCATCTCATGTCGCCATCACCGTTCGACTGTAACTGGGGGTAGGGGGGCCGTCTATTACTTTATTATATAAATGGAATAAGGAAATTGTACAAAGGGTACCTACAAAGTAACATTGAACAGATCAATGATGATTAAATTTGCATGGCCAATGAGCATAACGTTACAATTAAATCAACAAGACTCTTGACAATCTGTAGGTATTGACGACTTATCAAAGACTAAGGTAATATTTAGAGGCGTGAGTAATCATTATCAATTATATGACTAATCAATCAATCAATCGTGTTAATCTCTCGGGACACAGAGCTGGAAAACAGTTCCGATATTAACGGTGTTACGTAACCCTATATCAAGAAGAAAAACAACGAAAAACGATCCTACTCGCGCGTGTATTTGTTAGTCTGTCACAGCCAATTATTTCTTCACTATACAGATTAATTTACACTCAAGTCACCCCACGTAGGTATAAGCTGCATTACTGCAGAAATGGCCGTGTACAATCAGCCTTCGGTTTGCAGTAGTTTATGCAAAAGACAAATGGCGTATAAATCCCGACGCTATATTAGTATACACAAATGGATGCTTTCTATGCAGATGAGACTTGCATTAGCATTCCATTAGCTGCAGATGGGATTAAGATGCCGACTAATTTAATCAGGGTTTCTTTGTCTCTGTTCATCGACAGGTATCTTGAAGCTAATAGCTCAAGATATTTATAGATAAAGGCATTATCTATGGAATGCCGGGAAAATATTCAGAACTGAATGAAGGAGAGGAGCGGTCGCCTTTGCGCAGCAGTGGGAAACTAAAATAGGCTAGTGAAAAACAAAATACAAAACGTAACAAACCAGGGATGTCATGAATGTCGTTTCTCTCAATGTGAATATGAGAATGTTACGGATAAGCATCAAAAAACTCCTATAATTTGTCTTCATTTTTATGCTTCCGTAAATCGAAAATAAATCGTTCCGTGGATTGCTCAAGGATTTAGAGCCCACGTGGTGAACTTGATCTTGCCCCAAGTCGACAGTGTAGATGTTGCTAAGCTGCGTGTCAGTCACATATTATGTCGGTTCTAGTCTCGTGGCTGCAGGAATGGTATGAGGAAACTGGAAATAAATCGTCGCATCGATTGATCAGAGCATTTAGAGCCCACGCGGTGTACTTGAACCCGCTCCAAGGCCGAGACAGTTTAGTTGGTAGACGATAATCGCTCGCGACAAATGAGGCTGGAACCACAGATTACATTTTAGCAGCTCCACCAGCCTCTGAGCATTATCACGATTCCTCGACAAAGACAACGAAGGTCCAGCTCAATGCCACATTGGTTCGATTTGAGAAGGCAGCGATAGCATTTTATTTATTAAATTATTAAAAGAGCTTCAAATTTGTAATACAGTTTATTTTGTTATTTGAGCTCTCACCACAACTTCGCAATTAGCTCCCTCGTATTTTCGCTCTGACGTTTATTCCAAGACCTGCCTTGTGAGTTGTGTTTTGTTTCTGCAGTACCCGCCGCGTTTTGTTTCCGGAGCCCCTGCGCGCTGCGATTACTTTCTAAATTGGATAATTCCTATTTAACTATGAAATTCGCTAATATTATAACTACATATTAATTAAATGTCTACTTGGCGTATTACATCTACTTACCCGTTACTTTTCCTCGATCAAAAGCAGAACAATGTCAGGGAGAAAATTATCAATATTTTCTCAAGTCAATCAGGCTTTTTCTCTTTGTACCTACCCAAATATCCTAATACGAAGTGGAAATTTAAACCTATTAACAGTATTAACTTGCGCAGATGTTATGCAATTTTTTAGTATTTTAGTAGGCAGTAGCAAAGAGCAACTGGAAAACATCAGTTCAGTTCTGTATTCTAAGACAAAAATACAATTTTTGTTTGAAAGCGTTTAGTTCCGTATCTGCTATCAAATAATCTGTCTTAACAGATGAAAATTGTCCCACTCCTATTCTAGAATTGAGTCACGTAGCTAAAGTTTTTGTTGCATTTTTTAAGTGTCCATTATACAATTTAGAAGTGAGTTAATCGTAAGCCGCTTACGTCAGCTACGTAAGACCTTCGTGTCGTGATTGGACACGCCGAGGATTGTCGCCGGGGACCATTACCATCAAACCAGAGACGGCAGAGACTAATTTATAAGAAAGATTGGACCTCGGTAGGTATATAGAGCGATAGTAACATTTTTTTAGAAGCCCTAAGTGGCAGCATAGAAGGCCTACCGCAAATATTGATAACTAGCGACCCGCCCCATTAAGCGAACATTAATAGGATGAGACGTCCTAAAGTGAAGCAGTGTTAACATTGTATTATTGAATCGTCCCTAGTGAAAAGTGTTATTTAATTCGTAATCCCTTGGCTCTAAAATAAATCGTTGGCCGTATATTAGATGCATCCATTAGAGTCAATGCATCTCGGCTCGGCTCGGCGATAAGACGAGACTATTTATTACGAGTATCCCGAGAAACGTCCAACGAGACGCGCGTCGCCGCCGAGGAGGAAACATTATTTAGTTATTATTTAGTGGTCATCTTTCCTTAAGGTCATGTGGTTCCACATTATTCATAGGTATCTATTTGTACAAACGGGACTTAACTGCGTATATAATTATAAAATTACTTTCGACGTTTTGAGGACGACATTGTCCCCGTGTTCCGGAAGAGAGACTGTCTCCAGTTGACATCAACGTTTTCTAACCGCGCGAGTTTTTCGAACTACCCGCACTTGGTCTTGGTTATCAACTGAACGTTTGAACTACTGGAGCCAGTCTTTCTTCGAGATCACAGGGACAATGCCGTCCTCGAAACGTCGAAGGTGTTTTTAAAATTATATACGCAGTTAAGTCCAGTTTGTACAAATAAGATATATTGAAAAACTGTGTAAGTTTAAACATGTTTAAATCAGTGTCATGTGATCATTCCCTTACAGTTTCTAAGTTTCGATCCATGGACGGTGTCGATATACGATTGTTACTAAACGTTTCATTTTTATTTATGTACATAAATATTTGTATCTGCCTATTTGTCTTTTTACATATTCCGCATCTTACCATAGGATGTTACGGCGCCTCGAGTTCAAACACTTCCATTCCACCACTACTGCGTGTACGCTGTACTTGTAACATCATGATCATAAAGCTCAGTTTTTATCACCATTTGGCTTTTTGCCCTGATAGTAATCATACTTTACAACGATAAAAAAGACATATCAAGTCGTTGGAAGAGTCCAATTTTCACGCTACAATTTATACACAAATGGCGCGTAGAATTACCTACTAGGTAGTAAGTTTTTGTTGGACAAAGATGCAGGATGACGTTATCGACTTGGGTGGTTAATGGTTATACATAAAAAAACATTGTGAAAGGATAAGATATCACGTGGACGACATTCATTTCCCAATTGCTAATTATTTCGAAAAAAAATTGACGTCAGGTATTACTGATTACGATTGAGATAGTTGTCTAAGGAAGACTTTATAAAAAGAGAAGAGAGTAAAAATTGATACGTTAGTATAAGATAGTTTTATGTGAATCCTGAAAAATATGTAACCTAAGTAAAATAAAATTCTAATAATAAACGCATGTCTGTCTCTCAAGCTGTTTTGATATGCCTTCTTGAAGAACTACGCATTATTGTATATAGTATCTTTAATGTATTATTATTACTGTTTTGAAAAAATAAGTCCCGCTGAGTTTCTTGCCGGTAATAAAGTAATACTTCTCGGGTCAGAGGTGTAGGGTTAGAACCGGTGGTAGTTTCTTTTTCTCTCTGACGTTCATAAGTGCATTGTAATGTGCCTAAATTGAAGAATAAATATATTTTATCTTTTATCTTTTATCATGGTAACCAACTAAAAACAGCTGCAGACGTTGTCAAGCCAAACTTTATCGATTAGGTACACACAGAACTTTAACCAGGGTCAGCTGTGTGTTGTTGGTATTAGACTTGAAGTCACATTTAACATATTGAGTTTTATTTAGCTTGGTTAAAGTTAAAACCAGTATAATATTCCGCGCTATTCCCGGCGCTGGCGCAACCATGCCAGTGGCGCAGTAGGGCAGTGGCGGCGGCCAGCTGGCTGCCGGCTGTCCATTCACAACACACCGTGTTTTAGTATGCTCCACGTACAGCCAGCATCATGCCCGGGTCAGACAATTCAAGTTTATAATTTCCATTTCTGGACTAAAGATAATAATGATAATGATGATACCCCGAAACCTGTATCAGGAGTAGTTTTTGGTGATGTGATGTAAGTTTTTTTGTCTAGTTTCTGGAATACCCAAAGATAGATTTTTTAAGATGAATTGTAACAAAAACTTTTAGTAGTATTCGGACGTTTTAAAGATATTCACAAAATATTGAATTCAACTAAGTAACCACCGAAAAATATAATTTCTAATAAAAAAATCTTCCATAATATTAGCAACGAACGAATAACCGCCAAAATAAATGACATATTACTACGACTAGAATGACACACTATACACATGTTTTTGTCATTTACATCATTTTACACGATAGACAAGTAAGAATGAACTCGGTATAGGAAAACACTTTATTGTACCTAAAATACGCACAGCGAGACATATACAGAGTGTTTCCTGTAACATGAGCAATAAATTAAAACGTAGATTCTACTCCTCAAACAATAAAACTTTTGTTCAACAACTTTTAAAAAATATGAATTTTGTAGATTATCTCTTTTTCATACAAACTAAATAGTATTTTTAATGTACGTTAAAATACGTCCAATTGACATTGCTTGTCAGCCTTGTCACCCTACAGACATAATCAATTTCGGAATACATTGCGTGTTCGAATAATCTTTAAAGTGAAATAAAAATCAAACCATAATATTTTTAAAAGTTGCTGAACAAACGTTGTCTGGTTTGAGGAGTAGAATCTAAGTTTTAATTTATTGCTCCTGTTACAGGAAACACCCGGTATATAACTATAACATATGTTTTTATTTAAATTCACACAGGCAAACTTTGAAGGCATATTACTTACAGTTAAACCTTTAATCGAATTAAAAATATGGAAGACGCCAGCACTTAGCCCCGGGCACCGAAGACTTTGGTCACTTTATCTCTCGTGTATATTGTAATAGGTTTCTATTTCAGTTTAAACTGGTCGATATTGGTAAAGTGGAATGTTAGTGTCTGCGAACACCGACTTGCACTTCACAACTCAATTAGAACACGGTGCGCGCCACGCGCGGGCGCGGGCGCGGGCGCGGGCGCGGGCTGGCCCTCGTCTATTCATGGTAATGATTTAACAAACCAAAGGTACACATATATGTACAGTCTGCAACTAAAGTTACCGAACGAAATATAAGACTACAAAAGTAACTAGACACATAAATATTACGTAAGTTACTGAACTCGTTCAGTGACTTTCTTTTGGCACCTTTTGTTGTTGACTGTACATAATTAAAGTTAGCCGGTGTACTGTCAAGTGCAAAAAGAAGTATCCAAACAATCATCTCATAAATATGTGTTAGAATTTGAATAAACCTCATTAATAATAAATTAATAATGAGTCAGGTTATTAGGTTTGTATATGCCAAATAAAAATTTCTTTATCTTTATTATACACTTGATTGTACAAAGTGAACAATAATAACGAATTTCTGTCCCATGGCCGCCATGCAAGTGCAACGTTCTGTCTCATGAAAATCCCATGGCTTGCATATCCGCTACTGACACTGAGCCGAAGTTATCCGAAGTTATGAGGGAGGATTACTTCCCGAAGATCGGAATTCGACATCCCTGGACGTTTCCATAAACTAAGAACTTCCTACTAAACAATAAAGATAGGATCTTTATATAATCTCCTATGGTTTTACTCCCTTTTTCTTTTAACGTTGGGAATCGCCATGGCCTCACACATTAGAAGCTATTTCGGACTATCTAATCGTTCTGTTTGAACTGATAGTTTGACTGTAATTGGCTCGACCGATGAGCTCCTAAATTTACTGGTTATCGGCGTCTGAAATAGCCCGGCGATTACGAGTACAGCGATCGATTAAACTCCTACTTATATATCGATTCGCAGGTCTTAAATAATTTACAAGCAAAGATCAGAAAGATAGGAGAAGAAAAAATCCTCTCTAAAAATCGGACGGGGACATACACAGTCTATTGAAAATTTATAGAACATTCTAATGGGGTTGGCCGGTCGAAAGTTTTTACAGATGGCGCCAGCATAGCTGGTACCTGTTAGTCCTACCAATTGTGTCAAATTCTTGTTTTTTTTTTGGAATTTTCTGACCTGGATGGGCTAGTGTTTAAGCCAAATCCCATACAACAATACTAGTGACAGGTACCAGCTATGCTGGCGCCATCTGGCCAAACCGTTGACAGTTGCCAACCCAAAAAGCAAGTATCTCATAGAGCTGAAACACCCGTATCACCGTAAGGGATAGAACACACACAACGCGACTAATTTGGAAACGCATTTCAAGATGGCTGATAGCATACTGTACCTAGCCTACATAATTTAGTCGGTTTCATTGTTACCCTTCAAAGAGCGGTGGAGGGTGATAAACGTTTCTATTGTACTTAGGCCCTTATGGAAGTAAGCAATAATCACAAGGGTGAGTCTATGATAAGGACCAACGATAATAGCGCCTTCTCTGTCATATCTATGGAAAGTGTAATAAGACTATCCCGTTCAATCTTGGTATTATTAGTTCCGTGTCAGATCTATGGGTGCTACATCTATGTGCCAACCCCATTGTGTGATGTAATTAAATATAGGAACCGCATAGTAATGTAATAAGAAACCACTTACACAAGGATAAGTCATGTATATGTTTATAACCGTCTGAGCCATTGTTTTCTAATTAAGAGTCGCCACTCGCCAGGACGATCGCGTTCCCATACAAACGTAGTTTAGCGCTCATTTTAAAACGACATGCTTTAGAACCACGAAATTTGGCATGGGCATTCTAGTAGTACAGATCTATGTCGGTAATTCAATTTCGTTGCAAAAAATTGTAATACAAAGAAAATACAGCCAGATACAGTTTTACATACAAAACTTATTTTTGCTATATTTTCTTCCTACGTCCTGGCGACTCTTAATATCTCCATTTCATTGTACCCAAGTACATCGTACATACCTACTCGTACTACCTTGATGATTAATTTTTCATTAATCTACGAGTAGGTATACTTGGGTATAGAATAGGACTCTCTGAAATCGACCATAAAGCAATAGTTGCTCCACATACGTGAAATGGTAACAACATCAGCATATCCACGCGCCATTGCATATGCTTTTGTAATATACTTTCACCCAAATTGTACGAGTTCCACGAATTGCCGAAATCAACCACTTTCCCTTTCGAGCGGACACACGCGAACGGACGGAGTCATTCGCATCGCTTAAACAAGGTCAAGTCGGTAGGTCAGGTGATCCAGACTGACCTCCTGTTGTTTATATTTTTTATATTTTAGTTTGTAGTAAGTAAGTGGTAAAACGGCAAACAAGCATACACAACCCACCCGAACCAAAATGCAAACCAAATATGCATCACAATCGCCGACTCCGAAAAACCTATAGATTTGATGCATTTTCTCATTGTGGGTAGGTAGCCTCTTGAACCTTGGAAAGGAGTTCAAACTACAGCTGAAGCCTCTTTCATGGAATAGCAGCTTTTCTCAGCATAGGTTTTGAGAACATAGGTAACAAGGCACTGCGTTTCTAGAGTCTATGACCCGGTTGATGTGTAGGTAAGTATCGAAGCACTCTATATAATAAATCTTATTAACTATTTGGATACAGGCTAATTACGTTATTATTATCGTATGGCGGTTACACAATATTTAACAAAAAAATATTTCATTTGGCTAATTTAAGAGCTGGTATGCTTATTGCATGTCAGCATGTCTCAACCAAGTAGCTATCGAAAATTCACTGAAACTGAATCCTGGATGTCAAGGTCATGTTTTACTGGTAAGCCCGAGCACGTCGCTTGCGCACACGCACCAGTATGAATGAACGCGCAGGCCGGCCGTCCTTGCCGCGGTCAGCAGGTCACCATCACAAATGACACGTAATCGGGTGAAACGCGTCCGGTGCGTCGCGCTCCGCCGCGCAGCGTACAGTACACGCTGATTCGGACAATGCTGGATAAGATGAATAAGCTCACATACATCCGAGTCTTTTAACCGCCCCGCCCAGATGCATAGGAACAAGAACAAGCCTCCCAAGACTTATAGGCCTATTTTAGTGTATATTATTAAACCTTAATTAGGATAAATAAAAACTACATACATATGTCTGGGCAATGTAGATGACAAGATGTGAAGCACATTATCATCTTGCTTGAAGCTTGAGCCTCACCGGGGAAGTATTTTCACCTCACGTAAGAGCATCACACCAAGGGTTCATTAAGGCTAACTCCACACTAGCGTCTTTCGAGCGTCGACGCTGGTGAGACGCCGACGCTCGGGCAACGTCGCGTAGACGTCGCGTCGACGTTGCGCGGGCGCTCGGGCGACGTCGACGCTCGAAAGACGCTAGTGTGGGGTTAGCCTAAGACGATTGTATAAACCTTGCATTGTTTTATTTCAGTTTTCCTTTGACCTCCCGGCAGCCCCGCCCTCATCAGACCCGACTGAGATTTCCATGGCCGGAATTAAGAGCAGCATATAAATCATAAAATAAATGGAAATGTACCGAAAGAGAGTTGATTTTTAAAGGGATATTTTGAGAATTCCCTCTAATATAAACAACTTTCCCTATCGCGCCGGACACTCGCCGTCCTTGCGACCGGGTCACAATCACAATATAACTAGTAATGAAGTGAAACACGTCCGGTGCGTCGCGCTCCGTCGCGCCTCGTGTGGTGAACAATGATGAATGGGTCATAACATATCTGATACTCATGCACAATTTTATTTCCCGAGAAATAACGGAGGCTAAGGAATTTTCTGATTGTGACTTATATTAGATTAAAAGTCCTGACATGGATTTGCATTACAAAAACTGTAAGACAACACTGTCTTACAGTTGTCTCACAACTTTCTGGTCATTGTCATTCAGTGCCACAAAGGGCCACAGAAGCCAGTGTTGCCAGGTCTCCTGATTTATCAGGAGATCTCCTGATTTCGGGGTATGTCTACTGATCTACTGATTTTCGTACAGATTCTCCTGATTTTTTGGATTTCACTTCTCACATCAAATAGGTGTATCCGCTTCAATGAACATGCATTGATCATAGTACAAGAAGACAGATATAGCACTCGCTCTCGTTACATCACATACACCGCTTTGATTCTCCAACTTAAAATGTTGGGGTAACTTACTTAGTGGATGTGGCCTGGCCGCCGTGCAGATTGCATGGCCTAATTTTTTTAAACAGATGATTTCGCTCATATATTTTTATTTTTTCAGCCATATCAGCCAAAACATTTAAGCCAAATACTTGTTTCCATTATTAGTGATAGGTATCACTACTAATGGAAACAAGTAACTATAACTAAGCAAGTAACTATTTGGTTAAGACAATAAGAGGCAAAATAGAGGGTTTAAAAATCGTTTTCCCAGAAATCGCTCGACGACATTGCACGATATTTCTAATCTTAAAAAAACGAAGTATAGGTTCACCTAAGTTGCAGAATACAGAACCCACTGATTTAATTAAAATTATCCTAAAAGTTAAAATTCATCTCAAAGTGGGGACAGTGACATAGTGAGTGCTATACCTGTCTTATTAAACCGTGAAATTAATCAGTCATACGTACCTTCCAACCTTAGAGATATGACTTAAGGGCTTAAATAAAAACTACTGTCAATGCGTACTATGCGCAAAGAGAGAAACTCTTTCGATACACGCCACTAAAAATCGCATGCTATTTATTTTATGGAAATATTTTTTTTTTCTTCAAAACAATTTACCATATTTTCATGAAACGCAACGTCCATGTCAAATCGTGGAATTGATGTACTAAAATTATTAAATAATAATACATTACTTCGTTTCACTGGATATTTTCCGCAAGTCGACATCCAGCATGCCTATCTTGCGTGAAACAACGCGAGATAGCGCTTTAACAACTAACGTCTTATTCTAAAATTTTAAATCAGACTACTTTGATGGTTTGGCAATTCACTCTCGTCTGTGGACACTTGAATCCTATTATTGAAATCGTTGTAGCATAGCACCCTAGTAGTCTGTAATGTATACAAAATAATCAAAATTGCTTAGGCGTTTCACACACTTGACCGGAATTTAGTCAATGATAGATAAAAATCAACCGGATGTCGGAAAAAACTCAAATGAATTTCAAATGTGATTAGGGGTTTTAAATACCCGATCTGATAAAATGCTTACTTTGCCATTTAAATCCAATTCGTAAGAGCTCGTAAACTAATTTACACGAAATTTACACGAAATTAACAACAAAAAAATCATAAAAACATGCATTTTGGTAAGTTTTGGTTAGTAAAACTGATCTCCTGATTTTTTTTCCAATCTCCTGATTTTTAGACTAGTGTTCTCCTGACTTCCGCAAAAATGACCTGGCAACACTGACAGAAGCTTTCATCAGATCCATTAGAGTGCTCACTACATACAACTGGTTATTAGTACGAGAGACGACGATGCCCGAAAAATTAAGACATGACGATTAAGGGGATGGGGGGAGCGGGCAGGGGGCATGAATTAGGGAGCCCGTCGTAAAATTTCCACTGGAAGTAACTTTTGGTTTGGTAGCGTCTACTAGTTAGTACAACCAAGAAAATTATATATACGCCTAAATCCTTGTTCAGCAGTATACGAGTAGGGCAGATGCCCCGGTTTTGGCCACTTTAAGAAGAGTTTGACTGTTCAGATGTCCGTCATTTTGTGTCAATAAGGAATAATGACACTCTTTATGTGCATAATCATTGAGAATTGATTACTATATTTATATGAATTTCCGCTGTTAAGATTCTGTCATTGCATCTAATTTTTTATTTAATGAAATGTCAGAAAGGGACCCAGGAGCCATTTTTGGCCAGTTTTGACCCAGTTGTGGCCACACCTATTGTGCCAGTTTTGGCCACATTAAAAAATATGAATGTTTCCAATGATATATCATAAAATATTAATATCAGACGGTAAGTTTACATTTCAGTACAACAACTGAACAAAAAAAACCGGCCACGTGCGTGTCGGCCCACACATAATGGAGGGTTCTGTATAAAGTAGTTTTTTGAACATAACTCAAAAACAGGTAAACCGACAATGTTCCAAACGACCGCAGCACCTTCTACAAAATGGAAAAAAAATAAT